>OU862871.1:110829330-120829330 GCA_917880715.2 Matsumyia berberina | reverse complement strand
AGAGCCTTTAGGAAGGCCAATAACAGATGGACCTCGTTAAACACTTGTGTAGCCACAAGGAAGATATGGGCTTTATTCGATAGGGCTAGGACCGACAGACTTCTGCAGATCGACAGAGTATCCATATCTACTCTTATAGGAGTGATCACAGGGGATAACACGCGGCGAAACCATATGAAAAAGCTTCAGATTACAGAAGAAGACCTCTGTAGAAGGTGTGTTGATGAGGAAGTTCAGAAGGATTACAACCCATTTCTTTTGCCGTCGCCCTGGTCTCTACCATCTAATAGGTTCCTCGGACGACACTTTTCGAGGACATTGAAGAATTATCCGATACACCAGTGGACCAAATAATGAAATTCATCAAAGCCACAGGATGGTTTGTATCACAGACACAGTAAGTTGGTCATGTTCTACTGATATTCATTTGCGGGTAGAGGACATCTCTCTTCCCTCAACGAGTATCACAATGAGTCTGAATTGACCTGAGTGTATCGAAATGGTTTCTGCCTTCGCCTGCCCACTTACCTAACCTAGGTAACTTAAAGGCACCGGCTTTGAATTGACTCCTGTTCTTACAAACATAACTTCGATGTAGTTAAGGAGTTTATCCACCTCGGAGGAATTGTAAAACTCCACGAACTAGTGCGAGTCCAGCGAAGAATAATACTAAGAAACCACTGCTACGATTAAGCTTCGGTTAATCAGCTGGATTCAAAATTTCTAACACGAAGGCCTAAAACCTTCTTACAGTTGATAAAAGTAGACAAATCGGTTCCCAACTATAGGTAGGTTAGCTCTCGCATCTAGACGCTGGGGCTGTGAAAACGCCCTCTCATTCTCTCCCCATTTGTCAAATGCTTTTCGTGAACATTCTTCAACAAGTTTGTTTTCACGACAACAATATTGTTAGTATACACAAACGAATCTATTTACTATGGCCCACGTAAAGCGTCTAAAATCCTTTGATCATCAGTACTTTTCCATGGAAATCTCATTCAATTTCACCAGAATTTCATCTGCTGAAAGGATTCCCCTCCGACCATTTCCATATCGTCGCGAAAATCAAATTTACATCCTAATAGCGTGCCACGAAAATCTAAATGAACATGCATAACTCTTAAAGATAATTTCGTGCTCACAATGAATATTCATAGGCCGATGCGGCGCGTGTTTCCCGCAACACACCGCAACACTTCCGCCCACAATATTGAGAGCAGTTAATAAAAACCTCATTAAAAATGATTTTGCAAATTGCTCGATTAGTCGATGACGCGACCAAATATCGCTTTGGCACGCGCCACCCTTGGTTTTAGAATACCGACTCACCGACACATCGACACACCTGCAAACAATTACATACACACAGTTTGTAATAACAGTGAGTAGGGAATTATTATCAAATACCGTTGAATAGGTGACACGGTGTAACAGCCGCGTAATCGAATAATTGTTAGGATTAAGTTGCTTTTTTGTTTGTTACAGGATTTGTAAACAGTGTCCTGATGAAACTTGCACATATGGTGACATTTAAAAAGTCATTTTGAATGGAATGGCATTGTGCACAGTCACAGTCACAATTCATTGATATGAATGAGGAATTAATTTACTCTGGCATTACTGGCAGTTCCATCCGTCACTCGAAACCTTTCTCTCGATATGTGATGATTTTCTGATGACACTCTCACCTGGTTCCGGTTGTCCATTTTCAAGTGCAGCAGTTGTTAAATCAAGGAAATACACTTTTCCACTGTCAATGACTGGAAAGACAGCACTTAGAGCACTCGTAGGAGTGTGTTCTCAAATGATGCATTCCGCACATCGTTTGGGCGATGATGGTGCACCGCAGTCACTGTGAAGAGGAAATTCAAGTGTCATCGGCGCTTTGACATTTCTAGAGTGTTGCGGAATTTTGAGAGATTGTACGTCATTTGGATGTAGAGATGTACTTGGTCTCTGAGGATTTTTCTAAATATTGGGCGTTAAACTGAATTTGAGGTGATGATGGAATCGATGAAGAGAAATATTTTTTTCTGTCATTCTATAGATTGTCGTCACTTTATCTTGAAACACTTGCCTGTGCTGCGATTTATCCGGTAACTGCTGACTGCACAAAACTTGATTTGAGCCAGTAGCATAAGACTGAAGTTAGTAGGCTAAGTTTGCGGGTTGATGAAGACGATATGGAGCGGTTCGACTGAACCCAATTAGCACTAGAATGTGCCTTTTTGTTACCACGACTCGTGTGACCTGGTCGGTGAAGTGTGTTGTTGAAAGATGGGTAAAACAACCGGGAGTGCCTAGATCCAGCCTGTGGAGTTAAAAAACCGGATTAAATCTCGTATCCCTTTACCCGAGATTCGGTTGAAGTCGTCGAATGATGGACAAGCTCGTTCAGGCAGCATAGCACCAGTTTCGAGGATATGGTAGCCAAGTCAATAGATTTGGTAGCGTTGTGTCACCCCCGTGCAAGCCCCTCGGATTGCTAGTAGTTCCGCCTAGAAGACGCTGGAAACATTCGGCAAGCGGTATAATCTTGCTATTTTCAGTGATTCCGCGTAGACACTGGCCCACACACCACAGCTCATCTTTGATCCGTCGGTGTAGACGACCGTGTCGAAGTTTTTACCACTTCGTTTTTCGTTCACTGTGCCCTGGTGGAAAATTCCACGTGGAAGTTTTTTCCTGAAGTTTAGTGGAAATCATTGAGAATGATGATAACGATGAAAAGTAAATTTAAACCCATGCAGCCAATCTATAATTTTAATCCATTTTCTAGCGCTACAAAAGCTACACAATACAATAATTTATCGATGAGTTTCGTATTCTACCTCAATTTTATCGCGTCCTATCGTTAAGCCCGCAGATATGCAATACATTTCACAGTCTGATATTCAAAGACCACTATTTACATATATTGTAGTTCTAAAATATAATTTGCATACTTAAACAATGAAAATATTTGACCCAAATTCGACAAATAAATATATTCACATCCATTGTCCGGTTTAATTACATTCACCGGAATATTTTATTACTCGATGCGATGAAGCCATCCGTAAGCCGTATCGCTGTCCAGGGGTTCTCCAAATAGAACTAATCAAATGCAAACCTGCATGAAATCAAAACCGCTCATTCTATTTATATGTGACTGACTCTTGCATATCGGTTTTAGTTTTGCGTAATTTTGAACACCCCTGGTGTGGCCGGAATATACAGCATCTATGTAATTTCAAGGTTTTAAGGGACAAGCGGATACAATTTTTAACCCACCTTCGATTGAGTTTGCACAATTTTCCAGATATTGCTGCAGGCCTACAACGTGTTCCTAATTTTTCTCACAGCCCAAGGAAAAAAAGGACCACCCCATCAATAGATGGCACTGTTTTCGCTGTAAATCCATCGAAATGGAGATTAAATTGAATACGCCCCAGCGAACTAGCGGCGGCGCGGCGTCCAGAAAACAATTAAATTACGCAAATAAATGGAAGGACCACATGGTAGAGTCCAATGTGTGGGTAAGGGGCAGTGCATACGTTCTATGACATATTGTCAAACTTTGACAGCATAATCGATCAGATTTTGTCAAGGTTAAAGTGGTATAATAATCCATAATCAGTTTAAGGAAGATTTTTGTTTTGTTGACCAAGTTTTCGAGAAGTGCCTTCATTCTGGCCCTGTTGAGTCTGCTAGAAATAGGACATTGACAAAAAGAGTGAGTCGTGTCTTTTTCTGCGTCTACATTCTGAGTGGTTTGGCAATATTTTCAACACTTTTCCACGGAATTCGCCGGTATTTTCATTAGCACACTAAATTTCTAATGAAAATAGTGCAAAGCAATAAGTGTCCTTTTTTAAGATAAACCAAGGCTCTCTAGAGTAAACACCAAAAGCTCAAATAAGCTCTTCTTACTTAGAAGGAACTCATTAGCTCTTCAATTAGTGCCTTTATGGGACACTGTCTTATGCAAGAAGACTAATCGTAATCTCCAACAATTTATACAGAAGCCACCACTTTCTCAAGTGACAAAGTCATCCATATTAAACAATGTTCGGAGCCAGTTGTCGGCTTGACGCCGCGTAGATGACTAGACAATGTTTTATAATGTGTTCTTGCAGATAAAGGTCGTCTTTAACTATGCGAACCTAGGGAACAACCAAAGATGTCAGAAATCCCTCCAAGGTTAAGCAAAGGAACCCCTTTTGATTCGTCAGGACAATGTAGAAAGTATTCTGGAAGAATTACGTTTTCACTTTGGTCGCCCGGAACAACTTATGATCAGTCAGCTGAGTCAAGTTGGTGAAATACAGCCTGTCACCGAATCTAATATAGCTTGTCTCGTTCCATTCGCAACAAAAGTGAGGGACTTGGCTGTGTTCTTTCAAGCCGTCCACGGCCAGCAGCACATTGCGAACCTACTACTTCTTAAAAAACTACCGGCAAGGCGAATAAAATGGGCGAGATGCGCCACAATGATCCAACCATACCTAACGATCGTTTACTCCAGCGACTGGCTCTCTGCCGCAGCCACATTGGTTTGTTTCGTCCAGGATAACGAAGACAAAGAGCCGAAGCGACTCCTGCCGCTGTTGCACACTATGGAAGCACAGGAACCGGGATCTCCAAGATGCCCTTTGTATCAAGAGACACGCAAAGTCAACGAATGCAGTTCGTCAGGGCACCGATGCAGGAACGATGGTGTCAAGTAACATAGTCTATGCTTCACGCGCCTCAAGAAAGGGCATACTACTCGCAGCTGCCTCCTAAAAATGTCTCATAAATGGATGCCAGAGAAGACACCACAAGCTACAACTGACCCTACTCCACTGGCCAACAGCGATGGGAAACTTTTGTTTTGCAAGAGACGCTATAAGGCCCAAATAAGGCCATCAACGACTATGTACTTTTAAATGAGGGATCGTCAATTTCGATTTTGTATTTGTCCTTAATTAAGGAGATGGGCCCCAAAGGTAGCCCGCGCCAGCTCAACATGCAATGGTGGAAACGTGCTAGAAAACAAGCATGAAACCCTTGTTGGTTGTTGACCTGCAAGTATGGGGGACAGGTTTAAGGAAAAGGTATGCATTTCGACAAGGTTTATGGTGTTTCGGACCTCAAGTTACCAACTCAAAGTCTTAAGGAGAACTACGGAGTCTCGGTAAGATTGGACCATGGACAAAGCTTGGGTGGGTTGTGTTTGGTCCAACGCCGACGATCACGCAAACGAGTATACCTACGTGCTAAGGCTTCGAGAACTGATCGATCCTCGGTAAGATTTTTGTGGTATCTTTCGGTTAAAATCTTGTTTTAGCAAGATTCAGGATCTTTCTTGGATCATAGATCAATCCTCGCCAGTGTCATTTAGTATCCCTAAACTGTCTTGGTCTGCCAGAGGCGACTAGATATGACCATAAGACCTGCATGGTACATAATCGAACCCCATCCACACGCACACATGCTTCGTGAGAAATGCTGCTGTCATCGTCAATAAATTCGTGAAATTTTTAGCCATCTAGACTGACCCTTAGAATTGCATTTGCGAACCAGATTAAAGCCATTTTGTGTGTGATGCTGCCATTCTGTTATGCCTCCGACTGGATGGAAAATGTATGTAAGCCTCCCAAAATGAAATTATTCCCGTCCAGCATAGTGGTTGGGGTAGTGCAGACGCAAACATCGTTCCGGCCATGCCACATTTTGAGGCTAACAACAAACGATAGAGAGATGACCTTAGCTCTTACCTGGAGCGAACTGTATGCGTTGAGTGTGATAACCAGCGAAAAGCTACTAGCCCGGGGGAATGATATATGTGCAATCGGTTGACATCAATGTTTATGCGGTGGCCTAGGTGGAAAGTGATTTCATTTTCAATGCGGTTTTCATCTCTGGCTTTGAACTGGTGGTAGATACGACTTTTTGAGATGACATTAGGGTTGATGCTGATAATGGTGATGTCAAACATGTTGAGAAGGTAATAACATGATTAACTTTATCCGATCCGGAACATTTTATAATGAGTTTACTGGCTGCATTATCGCTGACTGCATATCCTAGTGAGGATAAATGAAAATGTGGGATTTTAGTTCATAGAAGAGCGAGAAGAAGAGAAGAGGGAGTGAGGAACTAAGGAGCTCACCATGCAACGCTAGTGGAAAAGATGGACTTCGGGTCTGATTAGAATCATCGCCAACTGAATGAAGTAGATGTATGGTGATTGAAGGCCAGGAGTTCAACGTGCCACACTGGCCTTCGTCGCTGGTTGGAAATATCGACAAGTGGTTGATGGAGGTGGAGAAGTTCCGGAGTTCACCATTCATGAATGATGGAGCAGAAAGACGAGGGTAGATAAGGTTAGGTTAGGTTAGCGGGCCGATAAAGACAATGAGACCCGTTGTGGTACCCATGTATTTACCCAGCTACTTCCTACAGCCACCTGAGTGTCCTTGCAAACTTGAGCAAAACCGGCAGTGAACCATGGGATAGCTCCTTGATGTTATCAAAGAGGTGGGCAGATAAACTTGGTGACTTATTGGAAAGAACGGAGCGGGTGACACAACTCAAGAGCGCTTACTCCATTTTTCGGTTGTAATGATTGTCCCACCAGACAGGTTGTGGCTGCTATAGTGGACAAAATCGAGTCAATATATTCCCTACTGAATGTTCTTGTGCCAGTAAGATAACGCACCGGTCGAAGTATCGAAAATATCGCAGCCGTAGGTGCTTCAGTTAAAAATGAGCCAAATCAATCGATTTCATGCTGTTCACAGGAATTGGGCCCTTCTCAGTCCACATTGTGACGAATTTTGGGTAAAGATCTTGGCCTACACCCTTACAAGATCAAATTAACTCAAGAACTGAAGAATTTTGATTCGATTGGGTTCTGTAAAAGTTTGAAGAAAATCCCGAATTTCATCGACAAATCATCTTCAGCGATGAAGCCAGATACCTCTGCGTTATTGGACAGCAACTAACCCACATGTGCTTCAAGAGACTCCATTGCATCCACAAAAAATGATCGTGTGGTGTGAATTTCATGCCGGAGGTGTGATTGGACCGTATTTTTTCGTCAATGAAAATGATCGCAATGTTATCTATATATATAAAACTCTTTGTCCTGACTGACTGACTGACTGACTGACTGACTGACTGACTGACTGACTGACTGACTGACCCAGAGATAGGCGCACAGCCCAAACGGCTGGTGCTAGAAACTTGGAATTTGGACAGTAGTTTCCGATTGTGGCGTAGACGCCCACTAAGAAGGGATTTTTCGAAACTCAGCTTTTACAGGGTGTTACAGGGAGTTAAAGTTTGTATGAAAAAAAAAATTTTAATTGGACTATGGAATTGAAATTTGGTGGGTATATTCTAGAACATAAATAATGAAACACGTGTTTTACCAAGATACAGGGCGTTAAAGTTTTGCTATTTATAGTAATGCGCAACCGTAGTCAGCGGCACATATCGTTTCGTGATCGTGTGTTGTTTTTGTTTTGCCCAGTTGTACAAGCGTAGTTTTTTTCATTTTTCTTTGTGCTGCTTTTCTTCACTCAGCACGGTATCTATTCATGTATGTATGTATGCATTTGATGGAAATATTTTTTGTTGTAGTCGCAACTTGAACATAAATATTTTACGATACATAATCCTACCTATTTGGCAGGAAATCATTTCCACATGTAAGAACATACACATGAATATTTGTGTGTATATTCTTGATCTTGTGTTGTGGGCTACAACTAGGGGGGAAAGAAATACTGCCGTCGCCAGGAATGTTGTTTACGGGACGCGGGGATGAAAAATTAATATGAGAAATTGAAAGTTTATTCCTACTCATTAACGGCTTGAAACGCGGGGAAGGAAATATGGTATAATGTGACTTATTTCCAAGCGGGCGTAGTCGCGGGTATCGGCTAGTGGTCAATGAAGTTCGCTATCGTGCTATGTTGGAAGACTATTTTTGGTCACAATTGAATGGTCTTGACATCAGTGATATGTGGTTCCAACAAGATGGTGCCACATGCCATACAGCTGGTCAAACAATTAACCTATTGAAAGGGAAGTTCGGTAATCGTGGGATCTCGAGAAATGGTCCGGTCGGTATGGGGTTGCGTTAAGTCGTTGGTTTATGCCAACAACATTAGAGGAGCTGTGGAATAATATCGAACGCGAAATGGCAAACGTTTCGACCGATATGTGTGGAAGATTGGTGGAAAATTGGCTCCAAAGAATCGATCGCTGCAAACGTGCTCGCGGTGGTCATATGAAAGAGATCGAATTCCATACTTAAATGTAACATGTGTACTACATTTGGAACAAAGTTCAGACCGATATCTCAACTATTCTGTGTTTTAATCAAATACAAAATTGTTATGTCCTTACTGAGAAACGATTTACTTTGTCTGTATTGACAGGGTGGTCTACTCCCAACCATACCAAGGTTGAGCATAAACCTGCGGAATCTTCCCAATTTTCTCTTCGCTCTCTATGGTTACTTGCATAGAAATTAAGATTTTTTTCACTGAACTGAAGAACACTCAATAGATGGATCCAAGGCTGGCTTATTGAAATTTAAATCGACATCCATCAACGCGCACAAAGACAACTAATTAATTACTTACTGACAAGGAAAAAAAAACCTCTCCGTCCAAGAGATGTTTATTAGACATTCATGCCACTACATCCGCTCCATTCCGTCAGCATAATGGTCATCACCACAAGCTGTGTGTAAAACAGATCCCCACTCAAAGCGCCGGGATTATTTTAATTGAATAGATTATCACTGCAGATGCTATCAACTAAGCAATATCCAATCAATTAATATCAATAAAACCTCTCACTCATTCATCATCAATTAATCACTCATAAGCATAATGCTCGACCGCACATTATGGTCAACAAAGGCGAATAAAAGTTGCTCATGTAATTAATAGCCCCCCGACACACTCCACCCTCACTCTGCATCACAACTCTAATTGATTTCAGATTACACGAACGGAAACCTTGAAAAGAACAAAAATAAAATATTTCAAAAAAAAAAACGAAGAACGTCCTTAAGGAGCGTCCACCTAGCGTGCCACACAAGCGAGCAAACAAGAAAAAAATCTTGGGAAACAAAAATTCATTCCAAGTTACTCAATTAAGGACTCTCCTTAAATAATATTAATTAACTTTGAACCAGCCAGGACTACCGGTGAACACGGCCACGTAACCATGAAACTTCATCCGCCACGCGGAGGTATTTAACCTTCCTGAATCGTTTTTGGGTATTTTTTTTGCGTTCGTTCCACATTCCTCCTGCCAATCGGCCAAATCAATTAAATTCGATGAATGGCCCGAACAACAGTTGTCCAATTAGAACCTAACCTAAATAAAAATCCTATTCCGGCCGAGAGAAACATGAGGAATGACCTTTTAATTGAGCCCCGCAACATTGGCAGTTTTGGTTGTTTCAACGTTTCACCCACCCACCCACTGAGCAGCCTAATGGACCTCGACAGCGCGATGTCCTTTGGAGCATTTCAAATGAAATTACGACGTGTTTTCGTTTTTTTTTTTTCGAGAAAAATCCTCTCTCAACAAAAGCCTGCTTATGATTACTTCAAGCAAAAAAAAAAAAACCCTTTCATTTGCGTTGGCTCTTCACCCTCCCCCCCGATTTCATCCCCTTTAAGCCGGGCGATCTCATTACTGAGAGACAATAACGCAATAGTTAGATGGGCGGCGAAGAAACACCGCCTGACGCCTAGAAAGTGAAAAGTTCCCTCAAGGAACAAAGTAGAATTAATTTCTATAAAGTCGGATATGGGCGTAGTCTTGTGTGCGCCCCCACACCCCCGATGAGAAAATCTTAAAACTTTCATCTTCAAGTTTGCCAAAGTAATTGTTTGAAGTCTAAGGGAAAATCCCTTAAGATGGGGTTGCGGTATGGGCACAAGGAGACAGAGACAGAGAGAGAGAGAGAAAACAGGGAATAGAGAAAGAGCACTCTTTGCCAAAGGATGTATTTCTTATTACGGCATTTAATAGCGGTAATAATTCATAAGTTGAAATTTTGAGAAATTCAATTTCGGTTGGGCATGGATGTGTGGGCAGGCTTTTGAGTCTCGTAATTATGTGCTAAGGACAGAAGGCAGGAGCGTAGACAACCTCTATTCACTTGGTCATCTGTGATGTTTGTGGCTTTTCTTCGAAGGATTGGATGCAGTGGGTGAACACACCTTAGTTGTGTCGTAACCAATGTCGTTAGATGCACTTATGAGAGATTATATTTCAGATGGGACTTGAGGATAATTGGGTTCCAACTATTTTAATTAAATGGTAAACCACAGACACAGTTACAAGGTGTTTCGATGACAATATTACAGATAGGTTCTCATCTGCGGCTAAGCTGGAAATTGATTGAAAATTTGAAAGGAGATACAGCAAGAGTAGAACAAGGGTGGAGTGGAGGTCGAGACTTACGTTAGAAAATAATTTCTCGTCCTGGAAGAAAAAGCGTATTATGTAAGGTTAGAAGGGCAATTCCATGGGGAGGCTCTGCAGGAATCCTTACAGCTAAACTTAGTATCCACTGCCTAAGTTGCAATGAGAAGGAAAAAATTCGAAAACTACCATTGCAGATGTCCTGCTCTGACTAAAGCAAGGCATCGGCCATAGACAAACCCTTCTCCATCAACAATTCCAAACACCCTGAAAATTAAGTCAGTGACATACTACTGTTTTTAAAATGAACAAGTTGGGTCTAAGTAAGTCTTAATCTACAGCATCATATGCATAGGACATGTTTCGATCCATGTTTGGATCCATGTCTGTCAAAATTTCAGTGCGAATGATAACAAAGCCGCTCCATCTAAGATGGTTGATAAGTTTGATAGTAGGGCCCATGATATAAGTATCAAGGGGAGAAAAATCAAGCAGAGCTATGGGTACCCGCAAAATCTCCAGTGCAACTGAAACAAGCCGTTCTTTGAAGGTTAGTGCAGTTTAGTGCGCGAAAGCCTCCTTCATTAAACAACCGACACGTAAGCTAGAAACGGTCTTATCATAGCCGTATAGATGCAAAAGACCTTTTTCAGTGATAAGCTCCATGTCTTGCCAAAAGTACCCTTACACTGCCAGAAAACCGAGAGCGCCTTAGATGTCTTCGACTTGACATGCTTTGCTCAAGGAAGTTTTTATTCCGGATCACACCTAGATATTTAGCTTCATCGGAGATCTGGATAGTGACGTTGAATCAAACCGGTCACAATCCTCCTCCTCCTCAACAAAGAGAACAACCTCAGTTTTCAGAGAATTGACCAAAAGCCCTTATCTAGTGCACCATTTATCAATCATGTCTAAAACGGCTTGGCTTGACACAAACAATCCTGAGGCATGACCCGACAGAAAGTAGGACTACATGATCTGCATATGCCAGGGCGTAGACATTAGAATAATTGGGACTGTCAAACAGAGAGTCGACCATGTGCCATAGCAGTAGTGGCAGAATGTCGCCTTCCGGCATAATTCTCTGATCCACAATAGCAGGGTCCACCCCGTATTTGTCTAGCAGATTCATCGATACAGTCAAAGGACGCATTATAGAAAACAACTTCTTACTTACAGTCCGGGTCGATCTGGACCTCAACCAACAAGCGTCTTCAGTCAGCTCGATCTTTACCCAGCTTCCTCCAGTTTTAAACGCCAAGTTTGTTAAAGTCCCCTTCCTCTTGCGTGCGCCACCTGAATCGCGGTCTTCCAGGCCAGAGCATTAGTGTCCATTCGTTCTACATGACCCAGCCACCTCAGTCGTTAGAACTTCACTCTTCTAGCTAAGTCGATGTCATTATACAGCCCGTACCGTTCGTCATTTTATCTCCTTCACGATTCCCCGGGACCAAAAATCAACCGAAGTATTTTCCTCTCAAACAAAACCATAGAGCAGGACTGTGACGATTAAGGTATTATACAGGGTCACTTTAGTCGTTCGAGAGAGGGTTTGCTACTCAATTGCGTTCTTAGCCAGCGATTGGCAAGAGTTATTCTTTGTTTAATCTCAGTATTGTCGTCGTTGTCTGAATTGATAGCTAAGGAAGACAAATATCAAATAGATAGGAAGACAAAGTCCTTAACTTATAGCTGCCTATTGTAAAATTATAGCTGCCTATTGTAACGAGAAAAACACCTTCTATGTCGACAAAAATGACCATGGCATTCTCAAGCTCGGATTCAATTTTTGCAATTAGAATTTGAAACGCAGCTTGTCAGGACTTAGTACGCTCGTATGCACGCTGTATCTCCGAAAGAGGATAATTCCTCAGAGCAGCCCTGCGCACGTGAATCTCGACCACAATTTCCATGCTTTTCAGTACCAAGGAAAACTGATTTATAGGTCTGAAGAGAGAGTAGACATCTGTACCAATTTTTGGCACAAAGGCCACTGTAACCCTTCTCCAAGATGTAGGGATGTATGCCAGAGGTAAACCTGCAGTGAAGATTTAGAATTGGAGCCTGCTCTGCTGCAGCAAGGCTGGATATACTCCATCAGCACCAGGCGACTTGAAACTATTGTATCAAATGATAAATAAATAAATAGTTGGCGCGACAGCTCGGGATGAGCCCAAGTCTAGCTTCTCGCAACCAATCATGTTGTGCTTGTTACATTTTTCGCGCGAATGGAAGGGACCTACAATTTATTGCCGACTCCGAACGGCGAATTGAGAGGTTGTTTCATGACAAATGCTCCCGGAGGTTGGTGCCGAGAAAAATGTTCGGTGGACATGGCTGGAACTTAAACCACTCACAGCAATTTAACGCACTAATCACTTAGCCACAGTCACCACTATCAAATGACGCCACAGCATATTTGATTAGAAGTTCGCATATTTGACGAACTTCCTTCGTCAAGTCTTTGATGTCTTGTCATAGTTTCTTTCTCAAGGTATTTTTTGTTCCCTAAGGCAACCTTCAACCTTCACTGCAAATTAGTCGCTGAGCTATTTTGTTTTGAATTTCAATTTATTCGCAGAAAAAAAGAAAACTGTCTCATCAACAAACAACATCCTTTGTGTCTTCCTACTTCGACTTCAACGAGGTTAATTGAAAATTGAACTAGACTCAGTCATCGGTCTCGTGGTTAGAAAAAAAATATTTTCAAAGCGAATGTTCATAATTTCCGAGACGTCCTGTAAATTTTAATGAACCCCATTACCGGCAACTTTTTCCGCGGTAAGATTGCCGTTTGAAAGAACCCCTAACGAAGAACGTCCTTATTACCGTGGTTGTTATCCAATGTTATTTCTCCTTTTTTTGGTTAAAAGTCTGCTTCATTTCGTGTAGCTTCTCTTACTCACCCTTTTCCTCATCCAGTTTCCTACAAAACACAAGTTGTTCATCAACAAAGTTGGCAGCTAGCTTGCGATAAAGACTAAGCGAACGGCAAAGGACGAAAATAAGAACGAGAACCAAGTGAAGCATGATCACGAAAGCAATATTCTTCTTCTCCTGGTCCCCGACCGGAGTCTGTGTTTTCGTTTTCTTAATAAATAATCGCTTTTACTGTTCTCGTTGGTAGTAGTTACTCTGGAATGCACTCACTCCCATTGGCGTATCCTTATGGTTCGCTGTATGAAGAAGGAAATTCTTCTCATTTCTGTGTTCACTTCTGTTGACGGATAGAAGTCCCTCCCGCCTCAAGTTTGGCGCTTAAGTATTTTTCGGTGAAATTTGCTCCGTGTGGAGATGTATCTTTATCTATTTTCGGTTTCTTTTCTCACGGATAATGGGATTTTTAATTTACGCTTCGACGAGATGTTGCTCCTTGTTGGGGGAGTTAATATTTTAATTTTCAAAGTACACTTTTGTTTGCTCTTGGTTCTGTGGGTGTTGATTGTTTTGTGTTCAGTTTTCTGGCCTGTTTATGACAGGCGCTACGAGTATGTGTTTCTGTTAGTTTACTCTTCATGGTGAGGACAGGAAGGAAGAGAAATCGATAAGCGAGCGGGAGAAGACTTCATTTCAATGTGATACAATTGTTGTAGAAAAAGTTTTCGACAGCTAAAATTGATCTTTTCCAGCACGTTGTTATAAATTTAACGTTTTTGCGGATTTTTTAAAAATATCAAAAGCAGCAGTGACTTAAGCTCACAAGACTGGAAAGTGCCCCATACATGCTGCCACTAGTTGCTCACTTTTTGAAATCGGCCGACTAATTGCAGCGTGTGTAGGGCACTTAATGCTTGCGATCCATCAACATAATTTGAGACGGTTAGGCGAATTGCCACCAGCAGCGCTCTGATTTTGGTTCGTATAGAACCTCCAGGGACAACGCAATAGAGCACGACATCTTCCAAATTAGGACGAGCCTAAGTAAAGGATTTTTCAATAAGGACATAACAATTTTGTATTTAAATAAAACCCTGAATAGTTGAGATATCGGGCTGAAATTTGTTTCAGATATAGTTCACATGTTACATTTAAGTATGGAATTCGACTACCGCGAACACGCTTGCAGCGATTGAGTCCTTGGGGCCAATTTTCCACCACTCTTTCACACATATCGGTCGAAACGTTGGCCATTTCGCGTTCGATATGATTCCACAGCTCCTCTAACGTTGTTGGCTTGTTGGCGTAAACCAACGACTTAACGTAACCACATATCGACAGGACCATTTCTCGAGACTCCACGATTACCGAACTTCCCCATCAATAGATCAATTGTTTGACCAGCTGTGTGGCACGTGGCCACATCTTGTCAGAACCACATATCACTGACGTCAAGTCCATCCAATTGTGGCCAAAAATAGTCTTCCAACATGGCACGATAGCGAACTTCATTGACCAAAACATTGCGATCATTTTCATCGACGAAAAAATACGGTCCAATCACACCTCCGGCATGAAATTCACACCACACGGTCACTTTTTGTGGATGCAATGGAGTCTCTTGAAGCACATGTGGGTTTGTTGCTGTCCAATAATGCAGAGGTATCGGGCTTCATCGCTGAAGATGATTTGTCGATGAAATTCAGGATTTTCTTCAAACTTTTGCAGAGCCCAATCGGAGAAGTTTCGGCGCATCAAATGATCAATAGGCTTTAGTTCTTGAATTAATTTGATCTTGTAAGGGTGTAGGCCAAGATCTTTACCCAAAATTCGTCACAATGTGGACTGAGAGATGTCCAATTCCTGGTGAACAGCATAGAATCGACTGATTTGGCTCATTTTGAACTGAAGCATTTACGGCTGCGATATTTTCGATACTTCGACTGGTGCGTTGTCTTTCTTATACAGTAGCATTCAATAGGGAATATGTTGACTCGAATTTGTCCACTTTAGCACCCACAGCCTGTCTTGTGGCACGATTATTACGACCGAAAATTGGAGTAAGCGCTCGTAAGTAAGTGCGATGACCGACTTAGAATTTCGGTAATGATGATAAAAATGTAATCCTTTAAGACTTAGCTCCTAATAATATTCTAAAAAACCTCTTGCAAATCGCGGAGGTAGTTTACTATTTCAAAGACCCGTCTGACACTGAACACCTTCAAAGCAACTTCCAACTCAACACGTCACCGTAAAGACTAGAGCGTTCTAATTAAAATGAATTTAGTTCAACACACACACCCATGAAAGAAGAGACGATGTCCTACTTACCTTCTTAATTACACCACTCATCTGCTTAAGCACACCGACTGAACTAAGCAGGCTCCAAAAAAGGAAACATTTAACCAAGGTTAAGCACAACACACACAAACCAACCACTCAAGGCAGTCTCTTTCCATAATCTCACTTGTGATTAACTCTTCCCAATGCAGAAAAAAAAAATTGAAAAACAGATAACCTCCCTCTGCTTAGGCGGATGTAAAGTACTCTCTAAACGCTGCAATTCGGGTTCACAGTTCACACCCTCATTTGAATAGCGCGGCAGCATCTGCCTGTGAAGGTGAATCCAGTCAATTGCAACATCAAAGACTTGTGTAGCCTTGCAACCATGCTACAGGTGTTGGCTTTACCAACTCTAGCCTCCCCTCCGAGACCGTCTACTTATGGAGGAGATAGGTATACACTTTCTTCTTTACGGTATTCATAGGCAGTGATGCGATAAAAATATACTTTAGTGCCTATGAAATGTATACACACATTCAAACACATGTAAGAGTATGCACAGAGCCTTTAGCAGAAAGACGAAACATGGATTTGCGTGTGATACACTCGAGGAGTTATAAGTTAAGTGGTGATAGCCTACAGGGATTCCAGGTCTCCTCTTTTCTTTTATCGTTTAGCATGCATGTGGGATGGGTATTTAATACAGTGGGGATGGAAAAGATGACTATAGGCAGTCCCTGGATTTTGTGCTCTACTTGTGTCAGACCAGCTGATGAACACTGTAAGAAAATGTTCAGCATAACAAATCCAACTCTTCCAAGAGCAGACGATAGCTTGATGTTAGGCGCCACCTCACGCCTTCACGGATCCATTATGTTCCCCGTTGTGGCACCTGTTGGGAAGAGAATAGATTTAATTATTGATCGTTGTTAGCCTCCCCTAAGACACCCCGAATTCAGTATAAATTTTAGATTAGCCATCGGTGGCATAGTTGAGACTTGACCTGAGTCACTAAAGAAGTAAGCGCCTATGTAGTGTCTTTTTTCGGGTTCTGCTGAGGCTTGGCAGCCGCAGAGAAAGCATGTCGTGTGCTTCTCCGCGTCTATATCGCTACATTCTCCGCAGAGGTCAGTCGTGCTCAGTCGCATTCTCCTTAGATGGACCGCTTGTAGGTGAAGATGCTGACCACTAGAGCTCATTGCGATCTGTTCATCGTAAGTATTTCCTCTGTTTTTCTGTTTTTGATATGCGCGGCATGATGGAAGTATGTTTCATCGCTCGTCTGCAAGCGTCCAGAAGTCCAAGTGTATCTCTTGCTTTAAAACATCTAAAGGGGTCAGAGCCGTTTGATCGATTATTATTTGGTTCAGTTCCGCTCCCTTTCTCGCCAGTTCATCGGCCTTTTCATTGCCATCGATGGCTCGGTGCCACGGGACCCAACAGAGTAATACATTATGCCTTGAGCTTAGGATCCTTTACTGGCTGCGACAACTCTTTACTGCAAGTGATATGGTATTGTGGATGGCACGGCTTTGATGGGGACCTGGCTATCCATGAATATGTCCATATTCTTTTTCAGGATTACCGAGGATAGTTCTCTTGCGGTCTTGACTTTGGCTTAGACTTGACTATAGTGATAAACTACCCACACATTTTTTTTGACGAAGGAGCTGTTGCTGAACCTCAATGACATTTAATTGCGAGTAAAGCTTTTGCACAGAAATTAAAGTGCTAACCGACCGACTACCATCACAAAGCCAATCAGTGCTCACTTCTCTTCCCGTCGAAATTAGCTAGAAGTTCCTTTACCTACTAGGAATGCACGCTGCTTCATTAAGCTCGGTCAAGACCTCACTGAGACCTTTGATGTTAAGAACGGATTTAGACAAGGCGACGCGCTGTCATGTGACTTCTTCAGCATCGTTCTTGAAAGAGTTGTGCAAAACTCACACGCCAACACCAGAGGCACAATCTTTCAAAAGTCCGTCCAATTACTCGCATACGCCGACGATATAATCGGAAGAACGCAGTGTGATGTCACTGGTGCGTTCATGAGAATTGAGACGGAGGCGGCGAAGATGTATGTATTTAGCAATCAATGAGGGCAAGACAAAGTGTATGCTGTCAACTAGAAAGGATACCCAACACAGACGTCTCGGACAGAACGTCACTATACATACACTGAACCAAAAAGGTACATAAAATCAAGAAAAAAATGCATAATATTTATGAAAAAATTCAATTAATTTGAGCTAAACACCGAGTTCATTTCTTTCGTTTCTACGTTTACGTATGTACATACGTTTCTTTCTGCTACGTAAACCCCTGCAAGGCATAAAAATTGTGCAGTGGTTTGAAACTCAGGTAGTGATATGTTTCATTGGCGCCCAAGGATGATGTCCGGACTAGCGGAAGATATTCGTGGTGTTTGTCACTGCTATAATTCACAGGAATTTTTTCGAATCCTTTCTCTTGAAGCCATGACACTCTACTGCCAGTGTTATACCTTCGCAGTAGAGAGAGTCGCCATCAGCTTTCACAGTTGATCGATTTTATTTATTTTAAGATATATGCAAATGTTTTTCCGACATCAGGAATTGAACCCAGACTTTCAGCGTGACAAGCGATGATGCTAACCACTGCACCATGGCCACCCCTAGCCCTGAAGAAGTACAATTTCTTTATTCTACTTCATCATGATTTTACACAAAGTGAATATGAGTGTGTAATTTTAACACAAAAAAGGATATGCGTACTATGTGTGAACATGGTTATTTTACATGTGTGTGTTTGCGTTTCTTTCTGCTACGTAAAAATAGCCCTGCAACGTATAAAAATCGTCATCGACATTTGTATGAATAGTTCATACGTTTTATGAAAAATTCATTAAATTAATGATCAGCGGTTCATATTCAAAATCTCCCATACAAATATTTTAATGAATGGCAATTCATGAAATTTATGAATTTTGTACATTAAATTTAAGAATTTTTTTCATGAAAATCAATGAATTTTGGTTTATGAATGGCGTTCATTAAATTAATTTTTTCTGTGTAGGTAGTTAAGGACTTTGACGACCTAGACTCATCTATAAATTCAGACAACGACACCAGCGCTGAAATCAAACTAAAAATAACTCTTGCCAATAGCTGTTTCTTTGGGCTAAGAACGCAATTGAGTAGCAAACCCTCTCTCGAACGACTAAAGTGACCCTGTATAAGACCCAGTCCTGCTCTAATGCGCAGAGGCAAGGACTTTGTCAAAAGTGGGTGAGGTTGCTCTTGGCTGTTTCGAGATGAAAATTCTTCGGGTGATTTTTAGTCCCGTCTGCTTTGAAGGTGAGTGGAGGAAGGGATATAGCGACGAACTGTACGGGGTGTACAGCGACATCGACTTAGATAGAAGGGTGAAGATTCAACGACTGAGGTGGCTGGGTCATGTAGAGCGGATGGACACCAATACTCCGGCCCGGAAAATCTTCGAAACCACATCCGAGGGATGGAGCAGTAAAGGAAGACCGCGACTCTGGTGGCGCACGCAAGTGGAATGAGACCTTAGTCAACTTGGCGTGCGAAACTTAAAGCAGCTGGCTAAAGATCGAGCACTCTGGAGATGTCCGTTGGTTGAGGGGGAGGTCCACCCCGGACTGCAGCGCCCCGGATTTTTTTATCTTCTCCAACCAATCAAATATCTGTTTGGTACTGGCTTTTTGAAAGAATCGTGAAAACTCCATTGTTGAATTGCGTTCCTCTTTCGCATACACATCTGTCTGGAAAGTTCATGGTATTATCTTTGTATTGTAAGAAGAACCCCCATAAAGTTGACAATCTTCTCAAGACATTTCCCGCAGATTAACTAACATTTTTTAATTAACATCGGGTCCAACCCACTTATGCCGCAATACTTTTGAACCCCACTGTCCCCCTTCTAGTAAAAATCACGTGGAAAATGATTTTTCCATACAGTGACATCTATGCACATCTACTCAGTTCTTTCGAAAAACTTAATCACACAATGGAAGCAGTCAAACTAATTTATAACTTATTCATCCTGTTTTCGAGGATCGGCACTGGTGATGGCGATACCATTGGATACACCATCTATCCCTGCAGTCCATGCAATATAAGTGCTGCACGCCAAAGTCCCTTTTAAGCTGAAGTACTCTCGTAAGTAGGTTAGGTCCCTCCTGTGCGCCAGTGAATAGTACCGACGAATACATGGTAAAAATAAAAAAAAATAAAAGCAAAGTGAGTGAAACGTTGAATGGCAGGAGGGGTGGATGAAGTAAGAAAATAAAAGAGAAAAAAAAACCCTCGTCGTCGACTTTGTGCAGATTAAGAAAGAAAAATGAAATGCCCACAGGAATTGTAGGTTAGGTACGGGAAAATTCGAATAGAATTCGGACGGACGTTTGAATAAATTGAAACTGTGCTCCTTGCTGACTTTGAAAGGGAAAAAGTTTAACAAAAAAAAAAATGGAGAAAAGTTTCTTTAAGCGATTCGGAGGGAAGTAGGTTGACGAATAGACACGACAGAGGGAAGGACTTTATTGACTTCAATTGAAAGGAGGACACCAAGTGGATGTGTAGTTCTAAGGCCAGTCAATAGCAAATTTTTTGTTGAGTTCTTTTGAATCGTCTAAGGATGGTTATCACAAAGTTATTTCTAGAGGAGAGTCCTTGAATGGAGAATTAGTCACTTTCGTCAGGGATCAAGGCGGTATTACTGGAAACAGATTAGCTACTAAGGAATAGAGTAGAAGGGTTTGATGGAAGTTCATTGAACTTCTACCTTCACTGTCATGAAACTAAGAAGGGTAGTAGTGTGTCGTTCACTGTCACAGGGGTTCTGAAGACAAGGTGATGATACTCAAAGTATAGAGCTGATGGATCTTATCGATCTGTAGCCGTACAGTCCCAATGGAATATAAGTCACGAGTGAGAACTTTCCTTGTGCTAATAATTGTAAATATCGAAGGTTCGCAGCACTGTCAGAGTCATCTTCTTCTTATTTCTGTACTCAGTGTCTTACGCATCACCAATTTTCAAGTCTTTCATCGTCGTATCCAAGGTAATCAACTTAAATTGCCATTACACCCAAGTGCTGGACATCATCAGCGCCCCGATCACAAGTGCCACAACGAATATTAATTGAGTGCACCTCCTGCCTTCATTCGAGCGCAGAGCGTTGGGGTTTTTCCGAATCGTCCTTCATTAATAGTTAATTGCAGCAAGTATACACCACGAAGCTATGCAGCCGGATGGGGTGCAAACTAGTGGGAGTGTTGATGGCCATTAGATCACCGGATCCAGCCTTCTACTGTGTCCTGTGTCCAAGAATAGTCCCAGTGAAGAGGTGTTCCCCACACTATGACTGAGTAGAGTGAATGTTCCACTCCACTCCACCGAAGGACAGAATAAATTAGCCATCGTTTCGCTCTCTCGAACTGATTTGTTATTCTCGGGAACAAAGCTCTGAGTTTCGCATCCTTTTTCATGTGGCCTGTGTGTGGTGCGGTTGTGTGGATGTGTTGCTGTTTGCCTTTGTTATTCGCTTGTGCATAATTTAGTTTGATACTTTTGCTCCGAGGAATAACAACAAGATTCAGGGTTCGTTAAGTCCAGCGCCAGGCCCCAAACCGTCAAAAACTTAAGCAAATTTTGGTAATCATCAGTTAATAGTTTATTTCATTTAGAGATGCTCATCTTGAAGTTTTTTTTTGGAGGCAGCATCCCTGTGTAAGTGTGAACCGAAGATGTGAAGATATTCTTGTCACGGAGTACATTCAAAGGATTAAAATAAAATTTATTTGCGATAAGAAAAGAATTTAAGTCGAGGAAATGGTAGGATGCCGAAGTGTGTGGCAGGATACTGGTGTGAATTTTCGGGAGAAACAGATTTGATTCTGTCTAGAAGGGAATGATTAACATGTGTTGAAGGTTTCGTGGGTACTTTTCTTGGGAGTGGGGAATATTTTAAGTAAAACTAGCGCCGCTAAGATTGTTTGTGTGTCTTCTTGCAGAACGAAGTAGCTTTCAGTAGGTTCTTTGAGTTAAACAGAGCAAACTTGTGGAAGTGAAAACCGAGGACTGGTGTTCACGATTTAAGAAGCATGCAAGGGATGGTGGATGAGGCAGGCAACATCTTCAAAAGTGCAAAGTGGTAAAGAAAGTTTTTCAATTGCCATCTTCAAATGAAAAGCGTATCTTTGGTCAAAAAGAAATCATCTCTTCCTTGCTTTTGACAATGTGTCCTCATAAACACGAAGAACCTTAAGGTAGCTTATCTCCCCTACCCCTTTATCAAGCTCAATGAATGCATATCCTACTCAACGCTGTTCAACAGTGAGTCCAGCTTGCTTAGTTACTTACATAAGGTGGCGCTACAGTCCGGGGTGAACCTGGGCCTCAATCATCAGGCGTCTCCAGCGGGCTCGATCTTTAGCCATCTGCTTCCATTTCCGAACGCCAAGTTGACTAAAGTTCCCTTCAACTGAGTCACGGTCTTCCTCTACTGCGCCGTCCCTTGGTTGTGGATTCGAAGATCTGCCAATCCGGAGTATTGGTGTCCATCCGGTCTACATGGCCCAGCTACCTTAGTCGTTGAACCTTCACCCTTCTAGCTAAGTCGATGTCGCTGTACATCATGTACATTTCATCGTTGTATCTCTTCCCGTCCATGCAGACGGGACCGAAAATCACCCGAAGAATTTTCGTCTCGAAATACCAAGAGCGATCTTATCCACTTTTGACAAAGTCCTTGCCTCTGCCCCGTAGAGCAGCACTGGGACGATTAGGGTCTTATACAAGATCGTTCGAGTAGCAAAGCCCTCTCAATTTCCTTCTTAGCCGAAAGATGCCCAGCGATAGACTAGAGTTATTCTTCGTTTGATCTCAGCGCTGGTGTCTTTGCCCGAATTGATAAAGAAGCCTAGGTAGACAAAGTCCTTAACTACCTTCAAGTTATAACTGTCTATTGTGACGTTCAGTCCGATGCGTCGTTGATGAGTATCCTTTCTTGTTGGTATTTGCCTCATTGACCGCTAAATCCATCTTCGCCGCCTCCGTCGCAATACTCATGAACGCACCAGTGACATCACGCTGCGTTCCTCCGATTATAACGTCGGCGTATGCGAGTAATTGGATGGACTTTAGAAAGATTGTGCCCCTGATGCTGGCGCGTGAGTTTTGCACAACTCTTTCAAAAACGATGTTGAAGAAGTCGCATGACAGCGCGTCGCCTTGTCTAAATCCGTTCTTAACATCAAAGGTCTCGGTGAGGTCTTTACCGACCTTGATGTAGGAGCGAGCATTCTCCATCGACATCCTGCAAAAACGGACGAGTTTGGCATGGATGTCAAAACTAGACATTGCTCTGTATAGCTCGTCTCTATAGATGCTGTTATACGGGGCCTTGAAGTCTCCAAAATCTTGCGCAATGTGAATATTTGGTCGGTGGCGGATTTTTCTAGCCTGAAGGCACACTGATATGGACCGATCAGGTTGTTGACGAACGGATTCAGGCGTTCACACAACACAGCAGATAAGATTTTGTAGGCCTCTGTAGGTAGCGCAGTTCCGAGGGTCTCCTTTCTTGAACATCGGGCAAATAATAGCACTCATCGCCAAGTTAATAACTCTTGGACAATACAACAAAGCTCATCGACATACCTTGTTCTTTATGTAGAACCTTATAATGTTTAAAAAATTGATTGAAACATTTTGGGCATGCATCCCCGATAGCCCTGGTACTGCACTCGAGCACTGGAGTAGACAAATTCGCCTTTTTGTGGTGCACCCTGAGTAACCTTAAAAATCCATCAAAACAGAGGTCAAATAGAAAACGAAATCTATGTTCCTTAAATCTATGTTAAGCCTCAGAACAATGGAAACCACATAAAAACACCAATATACAACAGTACAATACACATCAGACCATCTATTCCATTACACCAATAAAAGTGTATACTACTTTCGAAATTGCTTTTATGTAAAGGGTAGACGCAATATCCAAAATAAGAAATCCATTCCAGAGACAGCATCTACGGATACTCAGTGATTGGATTAACATTCCACCACACCTCATCATACGCAAAAAAAATTAAATAAATAGCTGGCGCGATACATCAAGTTAGACCTAGCTCTTCGCAAACATTAGTGTTGTTTGTAATATTTTTCACTCGCATGGAGGGAATTTACAATTTATTGCCGACTCCAAACAGCCAATCCCTTTGAGAGGTGGTGGTGCCGCATTTGGTTGATATTATTGCGGTTCGAACTTACGCAACTCGAACAGCAGTCTAACGCACTAAAAACTGAGTTAAGACGTCCGCTGGAGCACGCTGGAGCATATTCCGCAACTATTAAAATTGGACGTGGAACGTGTACCATAAAATGTTGCTCAAACCATACCTAAAAGACATTAGTATACTTCCCAGCCTCTAGAGGTAATGACGGCAACGTAGACCAACAAAACAAAACAAAAATTGCATCCAGTTTTTGATTCTAAAACCGAGCCCACATTTCACTCGAGAAGATAGCGAAGTGCTTTTAATCCCGCCGATCTATATTTCGCCACCCACCCAATATCGGCAACTTTCAAAAAGTCAGTTGGTATAGTGCTAACAACCACTGGATGGTCTTGATCTGCATAACACTCACAAATTACTCAAATCCGTGGACGAACATCGTTGACGAAAATGTGTATCCGTTACGATCGATACCTTTTTCATCACCAACTTTTACACCACCTATTAGTCCTGATACAATTTAAAATCGCATTATCCACTTATCTCGTCTTGATAGATGGCATTCGGCACAACATACCATTGCTGGCAAAACTTGGGTTGGGTACGACTTGCCGAATTTTAAAATGTCAATTGTAAAGAGTCGATTGACAAAACGCCAATTGAAAAATAAAATCGGTTGATCAAAAAGTCGATTTTGAAAATGTCGACAATGATTTAACAAATGAATTGGACAATCACTGTCAGGCAGGCCTAGAGCTAAGATCTGAAAAATGGAAATTCGCGGAAGACCAAGTACTTTGGTGGCCCGCTTTGCGAGTTAAACGGATTTAATAATTTTCTCCGTCTGATTTAGTCTCTCACGCGGCTTCGTCGTTCCAGCTTGTTGACAGCTTGTAGGCAGGCGACTAGAGCTAGAAAATCTGAAAGTCGACATTTCTACAGATATTCTCCTATTTTAAATCGACATTTTGGTTTTCAACATTTTGACCTTTCGAAATTTTTGTTTTTCGGTAAAAGCTTTGTCGGGATTTGTAACAATTTTCAAAATCGACCAGTTGACATTCCCATCAGACTTAAAAAAATAGCTGGCGCGACAGCTCGGGATGAGCTAGGCCTAGCTTCTCGCAACCATTCATGCTGTACGGGTTACATTTTTCGCACGAATGGAAGGGACCTACAATTTATTGCCGACTCCGAACGGCGAGCTGAGAAGCTTTTTCATGACAGATTTTACTCCCGAAGGCTTGTCATTCCCCGACGAGAGGTGGTGCCGCGAAAAATATTTTGGTGTTTTTCCTGCTTGGGCTTGAACCCACGCCGCTCGGTCAGCAGTCCAACGCACTAACCACTGAGCCACGGCGACCTATCAGACTTACGTCAACATAATTAAAAAGAACACCTTTCTCAGCCTGACAACCGAGTGATCTTCGGCAAGTCTTTACAAACGATAGCTACAATGAAATTAGAAGATTGAAGCCCGGTCTCCGCTTTGGCTCTGTATTGGCTCCAATCTTCTTCGACTTGCATATCCTGAAACATCGTCGAAGAAAAAAAAGGAACACTGATGGCATAGCGATAGGTATTCACGTCAAGGAATAATTGTTAACTGACGATCACTGCAACGACTCAATAGCGGATGTTGTTAATGTCACGCTAGGAGCCGCTAAGGGCACGATTTAGCATCACTTTCTGAAGACAGTCAACCAAGCGTGGAATTGGGTAAACAACTGCGTCAGATTAAGGAAGATCTGGCCCGGTTACTAAACAGCTACTAAATAGATCAAGACCAGATATTGCAAGAATCGTAGCCTTTAGCAACAAGCCACTGGCCAATAGGAGACCACGCAGCGAAGCTAGTTATCCCCCACAATACTTTCTAACAGCGAAAAAGAATCTCTGCAGCATTTCCTATGCAAATGTTTAGCCCTAGCGAGGGTCAGGCAGTGCAAAGACCTCAAAGGGACTTCCAATAAAAAGATTTCTGAACTAGTTCTCTGCCTATGCCTGCAGTAAAACCTTTGGAAAGAAGTGGGGACTTCAACCAAAGATGACCTTGTGGATGTACACAGCTGTAGTGCGTCCGATTCTCACCTACGGGTCACTAGTATGGTGGCCTGCGCTGAGCAAGGGCTACAACCTTACAAAACTTAAAAGGCTTAAAGGTCGGCCCCAACGGATGCCCTCGCTGTGCTCCTACATCTGTTGCTTCTAGACTTACACACAAAAAACACCGCACTATGCAGCGCTGTCAGACTCAAAGAATCTGGGTGCTGGACCGCACGGCGCTACGGCCACAGCAATACCTTGGACTCGCTACCAAACGGCATGGTCACGTATCCAACCGACTACATCACACCCAAACTTAACTTTAGGAAAAACTTCCAAGTGGCATTCCCCACCAGGGCACAGTGGAAGAAAAACGAAGTGGTAAAGAACTTCGACACGGTCATCTATACCGACGGATCAAAGATGAACTGCGGTGTGGGGGCCGGTGTCTACTCAGAATCACTGAAAATAGCAATATCTTATCGCCTGCCGGATTTCGCCAGAGTTTTCCAGGCGGAACTACTGGCAATCCGGGAGGCTTGCACGCAACTCGGGCGTGACAGATCACACAAACAAAACATTGCTATCCTCATAGATAGCCAGGCCGCTATCAAGGCCATTGACTCGTCTACCATATCCTCTAAACTGGTGCTAGAGTGCCGGAACGAGCTTGCCTGCTTAGGCGAACGGTTCAGGGTCACACTGCTCTGGGTTCCGGGGCACAGCGACATAACAGGTAATGAGCGTGCTGATGAGCTGGCCAGGCAGGGGTCAGCTCTACCCGGCCCACCCGCGGTAAGGGTTCACATCCCGCTAGGAGTGGTTAAGGGACAAATTCACTCACACTTCCTGCAGAAGGCCAATCTCAATTGGAGGAGATTAACCAACTGCGCCATATCAAGGAAGATATGGCCGACCTACGACAAGACCAGAACAAGGGATCTCCTAAGCAGAACCCGCCCAGATATTGCCAGAATCACGGCAGTTATCACGGGGCATTGGCCAATTGGAGACCATGCGGCCAAACTGGGTATTCCATACAACCCCTACTGCCGCAGTTGCGGAAATGAAAATGAGAGGGAAACTCTCGTCCACTTCCTCTGCAGGTGTCCGGCACTTGCAAAAGCCAGACTGCGTGCACTGAACCAACCATTCTTCGACGACCTCAGCAACATCTCGGGCAAAAGGATACAAGACCTAATTCGATTCTTAAATTCCACAGGTTGGATCTGTGGACATTCTAGTGCTAATTGGGTTCAGCTGAACCGCCACTTCTATCTACCTACCTAGTTCTCTGCCTTAATTCTACAGATTGGATTTAAATATCTTCGTCTATCAACCTATAACACCCGCAAAAAATCAGGTAAAATGAGTTGTGGTTTCAAAATGGCGCATCCCAGCGCTAATTGGGGTCTTATAACCGCCACCTCTACGTACCTATCACTGCAAGCCAGGTGCCTAGTTTAAGCAATGGTGGTTCCGCCGAAGTTTATCAAAATGTGAGCTGCTTTACTAGCAAATAGCTACCCTCCGGGCTTCAATTAATTTCTCTATTGTTTCTTAGAATTTGTTTGTTTCGCGAACTGAGCCGGGAGGAACCTATTCTGGTATTCGTAACCAAAATTATGCTCTGTTGGGCCTCATACCTAACTGGCGATGGGAGTTATCACACAGCGACTTAAGAGATCTTTTGTGAGGAAAGTTCTGAGCAAATAGATCATGGAGTAACCTTAGGAGACTGCTTGCAAATGCATCCTTTATTGTTTCTGGGGAGCTGAATCCTCTACCGAAGTATTCGAGTCTGCAATGAACTGCAATGGCGAGACATTCGCACAAAATATGCTATGCAGTTTCTTGCTCTTCCAAGCAGAATCAGCACATGTCCGATGGAAGGGGTTGATCAACTTCTTAGACTGGGGAAGTCCTGGAGTAGAATTCTATTTATTGAGTCTTGGTTGGTTTGTTGTAGAGACTTATTTAGACTTTAACTGGGTCCATTGTATCCATAAAAAGTATACTCATGGGAGTCAAACCAAGTGAAAGAGATAGAAATCTCAAGAGTTTTCTAAAATCAGCGATATGAATATTCTCCAGCCAATGGAAGAAGCTACTACCAGGAGTGCGCAGTCTTCTGGTGGTCAGTGTGAGACATTCACATAGCAGGTGCTGGACGGATTCTATTTCCTCTTAGTTCCTGCAGCCTCTGCAACAGTCATTGTAGGGTAATCCAAAACGTTTCGCATGGATTCCTATTCCACAGTGTCCTGTAAGGTCTTTCATTGACCTTCCTTGAGTTGAGTTCCAACTTGACGTGGCTGGTTGGTAAACCACAGATTCAATGCAGATTCTTGTCTAGCGAGCTCATCTGTGATCTTGTTTCTTCTGGCGCTTCCTGAATTCTCGCTTCGGCGATTGCAGAGCTACTAGGCGGACCATCGATGGATGTTGATCTAAAGTAACCGAATAGAAATCCTCTCTACGGACTGAAACGTAAGCTTTCATTTCTTTCCCTTTAACCCGATAAAACAAAGCCGTAAAGGTCATTCGTCTAGATGAAGACGAAGGACACGGGAAAGTGGAAAATATAAAAGGGGCCAACACCCATACCTTCTTGAGGTAATGTCCTTTCTTTGCTCACAAAAAAGAAGCCTAAACATTTGAGTTCACAAATTTCCAACCCAGTTTCTTAACCGATTATTATAATGGAGCGTAAGCCACCACCACCAGTCCATTCAACCACCGCCTTGAAAAAGAAAACAAAAACAATATGTATCCACTTTGTAATTTTTTCCGGTCCGCAAAAAGGAAGAAAAAAAAACCAACGGCAGAATATTTTTGTTTTTAATTATTTAAGTACTTTTACATTCGGCATTAATTTTTCCTCAAGATCCTTACAAAGGATTTCAAAACAAATTCGAAGGCAAAGCCATCCGAATGCACATTGGCAGAGGGACGATAAAAAGGTACCAGGCGCTCGTTTGTTCTGTGAATGCATCTGCCTAAGAAATTCCTTTAAGGGAAAAAGGAAACGAACTTAGTCCAATGAATTATTCGGTGACCCATTGATCCACCCTCTTGCACGTTGTGTCCTTAATGCGGAAGCCAGCAAAATGAAAAACAACATCAGAGGGAAAGAAAATGTGTTGTTGCAGCAAATGTCCTTCTGAAGACAAGGAAGCTGAGAATCCATTTACCAACGCAGACTTTCATTTCGTCCTGTGAGCAGTGTTTTTCTCATTTTTCTTTAACTTTTGTCATCAGTGTCCTTCGAGATGAAAAATTAAGAAACACCAACTGGAATGTCCTGAAATTTTAATTCATTAAGTACCAAACATCCTTTCCTCTACCGGAAGTGCCATCCAACTGAAAGCACTGGCCACCAGTAGCAATTTTTCCTCGGTGATTTGTCATACAACGAGACATTTCTCTTCCTGACTCCTTAAGGTCAATTAAATTTCCAAAATTACACAAATTTTTAAGGCTACCAGAGTGGCAAGGACTTCCGGAAAGTTATTTGATTCCATGCGGTCTACCTGGTTCCATGAGATGACTTTCACGTATTTGATTTGGTGGTTCCTGTCGGTTGAAAGTTTACCTACTGCATTGAGGTAGTTTGAAACTACTGGGCGACATGGTCTGGTGATATACGTGCCGTGAAGCAGTTTTTGTACATTGTCAGTCTGAATGAAAGTTTTAATCCGTTGGCATTCGATGTGGATTAAGGGTTTGCCGCTAAATGATTGTGGTGTGGTGGATTTACTTACCAGTAACGGATGGGAGGATGGAAGTCTGCGGAGGAAGTAGACCACCAATAGAGGTCTGTCTTTTCAAACGAAATCAAGATATTCAACCCTCCAGAAGCGAATTGGGGAGACTCCATTAAATTGCAATTACTTTGCGTTTCTGGACCTGGACTGTAGCCACATCCAAACTGGAACTGACGGCCTAGCTGCCGAGCTGTTCAAAGCAGCAGGCGATGACTTGGTAAGGAGCATGCATCAACTCATCTGTAAAATATAGTCGGAGGAAAGTATTTCCAATAAATGGAACCTCAGCATTGGCTGCCCGATCCTCAAGAAAGTAGATCCTCTGAACTGCCCAACTACAGAGCCTTCTTAACAAAGCCTACAAGATCTTATCTGCCCTGTTGTGTAAACGACTGAAGCCATTCGTCAACAACCTGATCGGTTGACCTGAAACTCGTCCGTTTCTGCAGGATGACGATAGGGAATGCACGCTGCTCAATCAAGGTCGGCAAATACCTCTCCGAGCCCTTCGATGTCAAAAAAGGTTTTAGACAAGGCGAAGCGCTGTCATGCGACTTCTTCAACATCGTTCTTGAAAGAGTTGTGCAAAACTCACGCGCCAACACCAGAGGCATAATCTTTGAAAAGTTCGTCCAACTACTCGCATACGCCGACCATATTGACATAATCGAAGGAACGCAGCGTGATGTCACTGGTACTTTCGTGGGTATTGAGACAGAGGTGGCGGATTTAGCGGTCAATGAGGGACACCGAAAGAACTTTGTCTACTTAGGCACTGCTATAAATTCAGACGACGACATCAGCGCTGAGATCAAAGGAAGAATAACTCTTGCCAACCGCTATTTCGTTGGGCTAAAACGAACGGCTAGGGTGACTCCGTATAAGACATTATCTTCCCAGTCCTGCTTTACGGTGGAAAGGCATGGACTCTGGCAAAAGCGAATGAGGTTGCTGTTGGCTGTCTCAAGAGAAAAATTCTTCAGGTGATGGTCCTGGGCTATACAGCGACGTCGACTCAGCCAGAAGAGTGAAGGTCCAACGAATGAGGCGGCTGGGCCATGTAGAGCGGATGGACACCAATGCTCCGGCTTGGCAAATCTTTAAATCCACACCCAAGGGACGGCGCAATAGAGGAAGACCGCGATTCAGGTGGCGCACGCAAATAGAAGGGAACCTCAACCAACTTGACGTGCGAAGGAGGCACCTGACTGGAGACGCTTGTTGATTGAGTCCCAGGTCAACCCTGGACTGTTGTGCCACCTTAAGATATGTAGTCTGATCAAAGATTAAGGGGCTAGCTGATAGATTTTTATCAAAGAATGCAGCGCTCGAGGGCGAACCCACCCAAAGGAGGGGATTTTCGAGCCATATCGTGTCGGATCTACTCAAGTTCGCAAGGAGAGCCTGGTGGCTGTCATCAGGGATATAAAATCACGCAGTGGGAAGTAGCTGGTAAAACACATGGGTACCACAAGGGGTCTACATAGACCTAATGAGATGAGATGATTAGGCAAAGTTGAGAAATGAGTGACAGTAAAGCCTTGTTCGTCACGCAAAAATTAAAATGTCTGCCAAGCCTCGTCAATATTATTGGATTGTGCACAAAATTGTGCCGCCAAATCTATGTGATACATGATACATTGCATCGCTTGGTAAACAAGGTGAATCTAGACCCTGCGGGGATGGTACGAATTTGACTTATGATCAAATTACTACAGTTCGAGTGTGCCCTAAGCTTCGTTTCCTTTTGTCTTCCTTCACAAACACACGTACGATCTGAGCCTTGGGCTATTTTTGAACCAAAGTAGAAAAATTTTAACTGTCAACACTCCTGCCATACAATTTTTTCTTTGCAGCCAAACTCATGAAAGCATTTTTTTACCAGGACACCCTCTGATCCTGGGCAAATACCAAATTTGATTTATTCACCCAAAAAATATGAATTCAATTTAATTTAATGTTTTCCCAACACTCAAAATTTAATTTGATTGAAAAACGAAAAAAAAAAAAGAGCCGGAGTCATCCAACCATGGTGCTTTCACACTCCATCGTGCCACTTGGCACTTATGGCTCCGGGCAATTCAATTGGAATCCATTCATACCTTCGTGCCTCGTATGAATCCCTAATTCTTAGCCCCATTCATTCATTAGGCCTGCACGGACGGTGAGGACGAACAGAAAAAATAGGTTTCCACCGACCAGAGCTCAGTTTATGTAGAGTAATCCTGCAGTTCGCGTTCTCTGCAAATGGACATCCATTTGAAATCCCTGAATGAATGTTTTACATCAGTTTTCATCTGCCTCCCCACCCTAACTCTTGTCGCTGGATTCTTCACACGAATGAAGTGCCACCACATCATGTTGGGGAACGCGTTCATACGAGGCGTTTGGAGGAGTTTCGTTTATTTTTCATTTGACGGATGTTCCTGGCTTCTTTCGTCCTTTTTTCTTCGCGTGTCACACACTCAATGAGTGGAATTCTGGGTAAAATATTCACGTGCGCGTTTTGTAGGTCGCTTCCAGTTTCGAAAGGATTTTCTAATTTACTGGTACACTATAGGAAAAAGGAGCGCAAACAGAAAGCAAGAAAGGAACACGAAAATGGAGGAAAAAAAAAAAAAAAACCTGATGAACGTGATTAATTTTTTAACCTCAGTGTTTATGTGTGTTACTGCTGCTCTACTGCTTTTGTGTATGCGCTTGGCGCGTGACAAGGACGAGTGCGAGGGTAAAGTGCTGGGATGCGATCTCTATTCATTTCGCATTCCATAGTGAAACGATAAGTACCCATAGATGCTGGAGAAAGGATGTCCCCCATATCCACCCACCCGCCTCTCCCGCAACAGAGTGGCAAGTGGGAAGTGAGCATTTTATTATTCCGCTCAGGAGGTTTGCTCTGTAAATGTTCGTATATGAGTTTCATGGGCTTTTATTAGTTTTGTTTTTCGTTTTTCTCTTGTGTTTGCATTTAGAGCGAGGGATATCCTTTCTTATTGGATGTGTGGAGTTGTTGTGTGCATGTGTATGTGGTTGCAGAATAGTAAAGCAAATTGTGATTCTTTGCTTGAAGGCTACAGTCACACATGGTGTTAACAGCGTCAATTCTGATTTTGCGTACAAAATGTTGTTTCGACCAACATATGTAGGTATAATACGTGTCCTTTGAAAGGAAGAAGAGCAGAGGGAAACTTGCTATCACTATTTTCGGATGCTTCTAACGCCATTCAAGGCAGCATGTGTTACTGGAAGTCGGCGTCCCGGTTTTGAATGAAGGCAAAGTTACAAAATATGCATGGTTTGGTTTAGAGAAATACGACCTCTTCGGAAAAACTGCAAGTGGGTTCTTGGTAAAGCCAAATGCATCACATTTCCCACTGTCAATGTGGTTGTGCAGCTAAAAATTCTTTTACTTGGCTTCGTGTCCCGTGAAATGACATTGATGCGAGACTACGAAAGGCCCGATATTTTTGCGTCTTGGTCCACAAAACGTACATCTTTCTTCAAACGCATCTCTTTTCCATGCTTCCTTACTTACTCCTCCAGTCAGTTCGATCTTAAGCCAGCTGCTTTCAGTTTTCCACGTTAAGTTGGATTAGGTCTCCTTGGATTGCGTGTGCCACCTGAGCCGCGGTTTTCCTCTACTGCGCCGTCCTTCAGATGTGAATTCGAAGATTTTCCCGGCCGGTGCATCGGTCTCCATCCGATCTACATGACTCAGCCACCTCAGTCGTTGGACCTTTACCCTTCTGTCTAAGTCGATGGAACTGTACAGCCCAGGATCGAAAATCACCCGATGAATTTTTCTCTCCAGACAGCCAAGAGCAACCTAATCCGCTTTTGACAGAGTCCATGCCTCTGCGCCATGAAGCAATACTGGGACGATTAAGGTCTTATATAGGGTCACTTTAGTCGTTCGAGAGAGGGATTTGCTACTCATTGATGCCTCTGCAGTTGGCGCAGTTCAGAGGATCTTCTTTCGTGAGGATAGGGCAAGCAATGCTGAGGTGCCACTCATCGGGCGTGGTAGGTGGGTAGGTAAAGTGGCGGCTCTTTAGAGCCCAATTAGCGCTAGAGTGCGCCGTTTTGTTTTTGTGGTTGTTGATTTGGTGGCTTAGGAACTTCTCGCCAGGGAAGTAGAGATTCTTTCTCATTAAGGTCTTTGCAGCTTCTGCAGAAGTTGTTGTGAGGAATACCAAGCTTGACCGCATGGTCTCAGACTGGCCAATGGCTACGATTCTGGCAATATCTAGTCTTGATTTACCAAGTAGCTCTCTTGACTTAGTTTTATTGTAATTGGGCCAGGTTGCCGCAGCTGGGCATGCCATTCCATCTATGATTGGCAAGCTGGAAGAAGGATAGATGTACAAAGCCCTAAAAAGTGCCCAGCGGAATATCGACACTTTCCGCAAATGAATTGTTAAGGGCCGATCCTTTCCTGGCCAGCTCGTCGGCACGCTCATTGCCCTCGAAAGTATAATTGTGGAGTGGATACTCAGTTGATTAATTTCAAGCCGCCATTGCTTTACCAGCTTTGATGATATGGTAACCGCATCAATGGCTTAGATAGCAGCTTGGCTATCTGAAAAGATAGCAATATTTTGGTTGGGTGTTTAGAGATTATTGAGCAAGCGGCAGGCTTCGCGAATCGCGAGAAGCTCCGCCTGAAAAACACTAGCAGAGTCTGGAAGACGAAGAGACTTTGGTATATTCAGTTGGTCAGAGAAGATACCTGCGCCGACTCCGCAATCCATCCATACCAATATTATGGATATTGAGAACATTTCTATTCTTCCATTCTTCTCTGGTAGGGAATTTAGTGAGGAATTATTTCCTAAAATTGAGGGTGGGTGTCATGTAATCGGTCGAAGACCCGACCAAAACTCCTGGAACGGTTTCCAGGATCTTACAGTGAACGTACGGCTTTGCAGTCCAAGGCCCAGATTCCCTGAGCCGGATCGCACTGCAGGTAACTGTGTCTATGATGTGAAGATCAAGGGGCATTAGGTGCAGGATCACACTTGGAGCATCGGTAGGACAAGATCTCAGAGCCCCTGTAACACCTACACACTTTCTTGAACTTATCGATGTTGTATTTTTTACGCACGGCAGGCCACCAGACTATGGCGCCATAAGTAAGAATTAGACGCATAATGGCAGTGTACATCCACAGGGTCATCTTTGGCTTGAGTTCCCATATTTTGCCGAATGTTTTATTGCAGGCGTAGAACGCTATACTTGCTTTCTTAACCCGCTGTTCTATATTGAGCTTCCAACTCAGTTTCGGATCGAGTCTTGTGCCTAGGTATTTTGCACAGATGAGTTGGTGCACGCTGCTCACCAAGTGATCGACAGCCGCTTTGAACAGCTCGGCAGCTAGGTCGTCAGCTCCAGCAGCTTTGTTGTACTTAAGTATAGACATAGCTATCTTCACTTCGTCCAGGTCGGGTGGACGGACTTGTTGGTCTTCGTCGTCCAGCTTGAATGGGATTTGACAGCGGGATTTGATTCACAGTCTGCAGAAGTAGTTCTTCCATATTCTCGGCATCGACTGCGATTCGAATACAATGTTCCATTGTTAGTCCTTGCAAGCTTCGGTTCAGACTCTGTAGTAAGAATGCATTCCAGTAAAAATTTCCCAAAAATTTTTTAAAATTTTCTCCAAAGCCGATTTCTACATCTATAGTCCGAAACATATCCCAAAGTCACCTTCTATTAGCTTAAGATTATAATTATGCATATGTGCCTACATCAGTGAGTGGGAATTCGGAATTCACTTATGTCGGTGTACAGGGTGACAACAAAGGTACATGTCATCGTTTTTAGAGTTCTGCAACACGTTTCAGTTATCTTCAGCTTAAATTCGTTCGTTGTTTTATTTTCAAAGATCCTTAAACCGAAGGGCTTATCAATGTACTTAGGAGTTATTCACACGGCCAGTTACTTACTTTCTTACTTTTAATGAAATTACAGTCTGGGTCTGATTCTAACCTCAACGAAAAACTCCCTCTAGCCAGATCGATCGATTTGCCTTCATATCCGCAAATCAAGTTTGTTGAGGCTTCTCTCCACTTGCCCTCATCAGAGCAGATAAAGTCCTCCCGTACTGATCTGTCCTTGTGTGTTGTATACGAAGACTCTCCGGCCCGAAGCGTTGATGTCGAATACCCAAGCTATCGTCGGTCCGGAGAAGCTTTATTATCATTTTTCGGAAATTTTTCATTCACTTCTCTGAAGATTCAATGCAAGAACTGTAATTCGAAGACTCCACTACTTGAGCAGTGACATAGATAACGAAGTCATTAGCGAATTCCACTAACGTCTTCCTGTAGAGAAAGCCGTAGAGTTCATTAAATTTTTGGTTCCGAGGAAAACTTCAATGTCTTTCTCTATCTTCTCAAGCACCTCACTACATATCCTCAAGCACAATTCGTCCCACAGTGGCGTCTCAAACTCAATTAGTCACATTCGCTCAATTGCCAATCAAACTCATCACCACCACAAAGCAATGCCACTTCCCGCAAACAATTTAATTATGACACCGCAATGCCAAGCAAACACATTAGATCCTCTGCTCCCAGTTCGCTGCGTGTGTGGGTGTTTGTTTCCAAAGTAATAACGACGAAAGTTATGCAAATACCTCGTCAAGCAAAAGGCAAATTTAACTGCAGCAACAACAATATCCTGGCACGGCATCACACTCCGTGCCGCAATCACGCGTGCACACAAAACCAACTTTGCTGCGAGTTCCAATTAGCAGCGTTTAATTACTTCCTCATTTCGCCGATTAAAAAGGCCCAACTCTGTCCCGCTTCCTTTCGATTTCACACTTTGATGTGATAATCACACTTCAACGAGAGATGGCATAATAAACAGGCACCAACCCCCTCCTCAAAGTTATTCGAAAGAATTGAAGCATGCCAGTGGCAGAGTAAGTTCAATCAATATTCGTACAAGTGTGCCTCTTCGCTTTTCTTCTGTGTGTTCATGTCAAGGATCTATTGAAAGCTGTGACTTACACAAGTTCTGCGGTTTCAAGTGTTCACCCGGACGAACGACGAGAACGAACAAATTTTTGAAATACATAACTAGAAACCGACAAAGAGTTCCTCTTCAGAGCACCACTTCACTGTAAAACAATGGCGCTGCTCGACAGAAAAAAAAAAACAGCTGCACGTGGGTGAAAATGTCCTGTTTCATTGTTTCTGCAGGAACAAAGGAAGCACCACCTACACCTTTAGCACTTTTCCGTCAATTTCCCTCGACTGCCAGCTGAGCAATCTGCAATGGACTTACACACACAGGAACTGTCGTTGCCATCGTTTAACTGCATCCGACGAGTGCACGTTGGAACAAAAGGATTCAGGATTATTGGCGTTATTGTGTCTGTTTCTGCCAATATTCTTCGGGAATATTTCTGAATAAAATATGAGCGACGAAGGATACGTCGCTTGCCATGCCCATGCCCAAGCCCATGTAACAGAACGGAAGCGAATGTGTGAAAATGGCAAATTGAATTTCTGCTGAAGGATCATTGAAGTGGTTGTTAAAGCGAAACCCTTCTACAACGGAATGCTTTTGTGTTCCTTCGATTGTTATGATGCACTTTGGCAAATTGTCATGATTGTGCGCCTGAGTCGGTGTGTGAAAATGTGAGACGAATATGATGCTTGGAGATGCGTTTTTAAAGAAATAAGGGACCCTTCGCTGGGAGCATGTGTAAGAGTTTCCGGTTTGTTATGCAGGATTCTGAGAGCTTCAATGCTTTTAGAAGTAAATGATCTCCCCATTCGGAGCGTTAAGGGATAAACGGAAACGAATATTGTTTGTGCAACTATCAGAAGGATCTAAGTGAATGTTTTTGCAGATTTTGATCAGGGAGACTGGGATTCTTTTGCAGCTTAGTTTCGCCCAACTTCTTCTACATCAATGAGTTACTCGTGTGAATAGGAGGAAGTTTTGGTGAAGGAATGTCGAAAACTAAGAAAACCACTAACGGGAAGAATCTTTTCCAGCGGTGGAGAAGAAAACTGCGCAACGACGAACATAATTACGATATTTCTGTCCTATCCCCACGACGAGACGTGCACGATAAATAGACGACTTTAGCTTTGGGTGTTGAAAGCGTAGTCAAGTGCATTCAAGAGGACACAAGGGTCCACAGGTTTGTCTTAAACCAACCTGTGCCTACCAACTTATACTCTCACTTCCCCGCGGTGAACGCTTAGTGCCTATTACCTCGACTGAAGACCGGGTCTAAAGAAACCCCTGTAAAAGGTTATTGGTCGGAGCTCACGAGGAAGGAGGGAAGGGTTTTCACACTAAAGCACTCTCCCTTGCATTCAGACGGTGGCGTCTACAGTCCCAGTCAGGTCGGACTACCTAGTGAACACTTCATATAGGGTAAATCGTAAGAGATCACCAGATCCTTTTCCGATCAAGTCTCTCTCAATCTCTTCAGACGTCCTATGCCGCCAGCATCAGTGGCAATATTGCCAGAAATCCATCAGAGCTGCCGCAACTGACGTGCTAAGTTTCACTCGGCCACCACAACGAAATGCCTGGTTTGATGACGAGTGCCGCCAAGTACATGCAGCAAAACAAGAAGCATACAAAGTGGCGCTGCTTAGAAAGACCACTGCTGCTAGCGAGTTCTACGAGCAGAAGAGAAGAGACGGCTTCTCAGGAGGAAGAAGAGCAGAATGAGCCATTCAATCTAGACGACGAAGACCAACAATCCCATCCACCCGACCTGGATGAGGTGAAGATAACTATATCTAAGCTTAAATTCAACAAAGCTGCTGGAGCTGACGGCCTAGCTGCCGAGCTGTTCAAAGCGGCAGGCAGGTTTAAGGAAAGCATATCCAATGAATGGAACTTTTAGAATTGTTTGCCCGATCTCAAGAAAGGAGACTATGAATTGCGCCAATTACAGCCACATCAGTCTTCTTAACATCGCTTATAAGATTACCTACCGTGTTGTGTGATCGGCCCATATCAGTGCGGCTTCAGGCCCACTACAACTGTGGTAGATCTTGGAGATAATCCAGGAACTTCAAATCGATACCTACCACTTTTTCATCGATTTTATGGCCACTTATGACAGCGTCTAGTTTTGACATCTCTGCCAAACTCGTCCGTTTCTGCAGGATGACAATGGAGAATGCACGCTACTTCATCAAGGTCAGTCAAGACCTCACCGAGACATTTGATTTGATCAAAAAAGGATTTAGACAAGGCGACGCGCTGTCATGCGACTTCTTCAACATCGTTCTTGAAAGAGTTGTGTAAAACACACGCGCCAACACCAGAGGCGAAATCTTTCAAAAGTCCGTCCAATTACTCGGATACGCCGACAATATTGACATAATCGGAAGAACGAAGCGTGATGTCACTGGTGCGTTCGTGAGTATTGAGATGGAGGCAGCGAAGATGGGTTTAGCGGCCAATGAAGGCAAGACCAAGTATATGCTGTCAACAAGAAAGGCTATGCAACACCAACTTCTCGGACAAAACGTCACTGTAGACAAGTCAGATAACTTCGAGGTAGTTAAGGCACCAGACCACGGTGAGAAATTTTGCAGGGTATTCTCTGAATCTTGGCGAGGTTTGAAAGTTGGTATTGCTTAGACACTTCAGCAAAAAAAAAAAAAAAAAACGCGCGACTTGATTTAAAGTGAAAACGTTAGCTTTTGGTGTGACCGACTTTCGGATTATTGGGGCTGAGTATTGGATATGTCAGGTTAGGTTAAAGGGGTGGCGGCTTGATGTTAGGTGCCGTCTTACTCAGATTTTCAAGGATCCATTGTGTTCCCCATTGTGGGACCTACATTCATATACCTGTTGGGAAGAGATTAGCTTACAGCACATTTTCCTTAGATGGGCCGCGAGTAAGTGTTGGCATATGGGGATGCTGATCACTAGAGTTTTGGCCACATCTTTCTTGATTACGGCATGACGGTAGTGTGCCCCATCGCTCATCGGCAAGCCTCCAGAAGTCCAAGTGTATATCTAGCTTTAGAACTTATACCGTGTGATCAGCCGTTATTTGGTTCCGGTCCCTTTCTTGCCAGTTTATAGGCCTTTACATTGCCATCGATGACTCAGTGCCTCGGGACCCAACAGAGTGATACATTATGCCTGGAGCTTAGGATCCTAAGCTGGCTACGACAACTCTTTAATACAAGTGATTTGAGTATTGTGGATGACACGGCTTTGCTGGCGGCCTGGCTATCGATGAATATGTCGATATTCCTTTTCGGGATTACCGAGGATAGTTCTCTGCGGCCTCGGTTTTCGCTAAAACTTCAGCTTGAAACTGGCGTGGTTTGGAAGTTTTATCGACCGGGTAATGGCGGGTTCTTCTGTGTATATATTTCGGAGCCTACCTCTTCGTCTATTTTTGAGCCGTGCGTCGGTGAAAATGACCCTGCCGGGTTTAATGACCCTTTCATCGTCCCAACTTTCCCTTGCTGGAAAGAGAGTTTGGAAATAGAGTTCGGAGTCAGGGTATGGTATTATGTGACCAATTTTTATTTCTAACTTCGCCCATCTCATGTGACCCAACCGGCCCTTTATCCAAAAGCTAAATACTTGCAATCGTGGGGCGCTTTTTGCTGCCACTTCTTTAGTGTATAGGTCAAGCGGTAGGAGTGACAATACCACTTCGAGGGCTGCTGACGAGGTCGTTCTAATGCTCTGTGACACCTGTGGAGAGGGCGACGACACTTCGGATAATTTCCTATGGCACTCGTCGTCCTGATGCATGCTAATCGTGAGAGTTTTGTGGCTTTTACCGCGGACGCCTACTAGACCAGACCAGAATATTGGATAAAAATGCACTCTTTTGGAAATTAAGGTCAAACGACCGACTAGTAAGTGGTTTTCCCTACATAATCCTCGTATTCATATCCCAAATACTCAGGGCCACAAATTTCCCATCAGACGTCCCAGTTAACAGAATTCTGTTAACCGCATTGGGGTCCACCCTTATCCGCCCACTTAAGCATTTACCACAATTATCTTAACTGTTCAATTGGCACCATAAGCCATCAATGGAATTAACTTGTCGAACCGTCTTAATAGCTTCATAAGTCACTCGCATAAGCTCACACGAAGGGATCTTTCCCCCCGTCGTCGCAGTGCTTTACCATTAACAACCTTATTTAGCAATTTACTCCTTCCAAAGGATCACTCACCCACACCCACTCACACGCACACACATGAAAGGAGAAAAACGAAAAAAGAAAAAAAAAATTAACCAGATAATATGTTTTGAAATATTTTCCCGTTACGTGACACATTTTGTGAAGTACCCATTCATCTCGTCGTGTTCCTTTCAAAATACGCTCAGCAAGCATCATGCGAACCGAACCCCACCAAAGAAGACGACATACTCGTACATCACTGAGGAAGAGACTTACACTGTGTATGTGTACAAGAAAAACAAGTTATCACATACTCCAATGCATTCATTAGATACTTTCCATCCCCCCGGTGCCTCGTTCGATGGGACATTTTCCCCCCACATTCACTTGTAAGAAAAACCACAAATATTCTCTCATCCACTTTGGAGAAGTAATGAAGGACACCCTTCTAGGGAGACAGCTGCAAAAGAAACGACGGAAAACACTCGTCTAAAAGGAAAAACCAAAGGAGTAAAGAAAGTCCTGTAAGGAATGAAATATGTGAGTACATTTCCGGATAAACTGCTGCAACACGAACAAAAGGACGCGAGAGAAAAGTAAAAAAAAAAAACTGAAACTTAAGAATGCTCCAACATAAACGATTCACAAGTTCGTCTTATCCTGTAGAGCGTATGAACTTGATTCTTAATCTCCTTCTTTTCAGATAGTCGACGACTGCTGCATCCGATGAGACCAAGGACGAGAGCGAAAGCGAGACAGTGAATAGCGGGAAAGAGGACAACTTTCGACATTGACAAATTGCAGGACGTTTTTCACTTTTACCGGCAGAGAGAGAGAGAGAGAGAACATGCGACACAAAGCAAAAGCTGTAGTATCACCATCAGCACCACAGCAAGTAAAGGACTTCGTCCTTTTAGACGTGCAAAAAATGTTCTACTTTTCACTGCCAGAAATATCTAAAATGCCATAGATGGCCCCCGAAGCGTCCGCTAGAATGCTTCGCATACTTCATCCGACCGTGGTCGGACTGGTTGTGAATGTGTGTGTGTGATTTCTCTTCTTCGATGGCTGGCCAGGGCCAGAATTTTTTTCTCCACCCCACCTACAATTGGTGGTAAAAACCGAGACAAGAAAATAAAACGACACGCTGCTGTTTATTTCTCTTTCGAGTTGAGTTTCTTTTTTGGGGTCCTTACCGCAGGATAACTACGGTTCACGGTGTGGTTGGGTGAAAATATTAAATAAGAAGAATAACAACCGAGAGCAGGATATTGCGAAAAATGGCATTTCACACTATGACCATGTGTTTTTCTTCGTCCAAAAGATACCGTGTCGGGCGGAGGCATGAACAAAAAAAAAACACAAATGTCCTTGAACAATTGAAAAGTGGAATATTTTTCATCGGCCTGGCTTATCTTGTGTAAAATTTACAACAGCTCGCTGAAAAGACCAGCCCCGGAGGACACACATTTCAGCTTCGTTCACTCTTTTCCACTCTTAGAAATGTGTTTAGTCCTTTTTTTTTTCTCCTGATCATAGCAGCGAGGGTGGCCCCCTTAATCACCCAAATGATATCCATCTGTTTTAGGCGACAAAAAAAAAAATGTCTAAAAGAAAAAAATACAATTAATAGCTCTTAATGTCCTGCGCCATGACACAATGGTAGCCAAACAATATAATATATCCTTCACATCCTGTGCTTTTGTCATATCTGCTTTGTCAGGTCCACCTCCTCCATCGGCCAGACAGGGAGCTGACAAATTATTATGGCAACCAAAAGAGTTAAGCTTGACATGGGTCATCGGCGGCAAAGCTACCGAGAACAGAATAAAACGAAAATTTCAACAATAACAGAAATGTATCCTTTTTTTGTTGTTGTTGTCCCGTTTGTTGATCGTTATGGCGTATTAATTGTTTTTATTTTCGGAGCCTTAATGGCTTTGCGCTGCGTACGCGTGGTCGAGAGGCGATGCCAAATGGGCGGATTGGACATTAATATTTTGGTTTATGTATCCGTGCAGCATAAACTGTCCTTTAAAAGAGTCCTTGATGTTGTTTACTTGTTTTTTTCTTTTTCCTGTGATGATAATGGCTGACACTTTAGCATTTCATGAAATGTACAAAGCTGTTGCTTTGTTTTGCGGGGGGGATTTTGATTAATAGAGTCTTTGCAACTGGACATTGTGTGGGCGTGTCGTTTTAAGTGATTTGAAAGTTTTTTCTTAAAGAAGGAAGTGCAACATAGAAAATCAATGAATTTGTTGGGTCTATGAGGGATCCTCAGCAGAGCGTTAGAGTTTTCTGAAGTGCGGGGGACTTCAACGACAATTGGCACCAGTTTACTTAATCTGCTTTGTCCAAGTGGTAGCACACAAATGCCTAGTTTTTCAAGGCAAAGGTGGCTTTTTAGTAAAAAACGACATCTCGAGATGAGCCAAGGCCTAACTTTTTGCAACCATTCATGCTGAGCGTGTAACATTTTTCGCACGAACGCCGTTCACCCGAACATAGCTCTTACAGTTTGTGTCTAGAGATTGAATGGCCGTCTGAAAATAACCTTCAATTCCTAACTCCTGCAACACATTCCAAAGTTTACCTCAAGAGCCCCTATCATATACTTTCTCCAATTCCACAAAACAACTGCAGACACGTTTGGCATACTCCCAGGCCTCCTCAAGTACTATTCTGAGAGTGAAAAGCTGGTGGGCTGTGCTTCTTCTTGGACGAAAGCCGCACTGCTCATCTCCCAACCTAGACTCGACCACAGCTCCGGAACGCACTTCCAACACCTTAGCAAAGACTTCTCCGGGGAGACTAAGGAGAGATTCTTAAAAAGAGGAAAAAACTACCCCAGCTTGCGAAGCGCAAGCACCTGTAATACCAAAACAGGCAATTTCTTGTAGCTTCTCAAGTTTTATTGCCGTCCACCAAACTATGGCCGCATATGTTCAATGATACAGTCGTCATCATTAAAGTCAAAAGAAATATTAACGGGGTGGCCGAGATGCCTTGCGGAACTCCAGAGATGACTTTGATGTCATTAGATACGGAAGATCTAAAGAGAACCTTATAATGCCGTTCACCCAAACCTTTGGAATTTGAGAGAGATGATATCGTGTGAGGATTTGTCCTTACTGAAGGAATTAATGAGGTTCCACAGAGCCAAATTGGACCTCCTGATTATACTTTCCTGAAACAAGTAAACGAAGAGAAGAAATTGTTTTATCAAATCATGGCTTCCTAGCCCCACTGCCAGTCGACCTGCAAAAAAGGAAATAAGGAGGTTCCACGGCAAGTAAAGCCCAAGAACCTTGTACAGCCTGAAAAGTATTCAATAACCAAAAACTGCTCCGATAACAGCAGTAAAAGACAGAAGGTTAGATTTCAATACAAAAAATATTTTTATTACAAAAAGTATTACGTTGGTACAGAATATAAAGATATTTTTTGACATAATTTTGAGTTTTGAAATTTAAAAAAAAAAATCACACGTCGCTGTTTCTGACTTCAATACTTCTAGTGTTCCATTCTCACCCTCTTGGCTCTCGGCTTATCCGCACAGACCGGCAGGGACTTCTTCGAAGTATTCTTAACGCTCCTTTTGCGCTTGTTACTGTCGGTTAAAGCATCAAATGGCTTCGCACTCATGAAGCTGGATCCATCTTCCAGCATGGATTTGTAGTCCAAGGAAATCACAAAAGCAGCATTCGAATGGGGAAAGTACCGTAGGTGGGCCTCGAAATCCTCGTTGTCGAAGCTATATCCATGTAGCGAGAGTTGAATGAAGTCCATGAAATGGATGGAGATTCTCAAACGTTCGATAGCTGTTAGAAAAGAGAAGAAAACAAAACAAAACAGACACGTTAGTTATATGATAAACCACAAAAGACACAAAGATGAAAAACAAAACAAAATGGTGGTTAGACTTACCGATTTTAATGTAATCCTCGTACTTGGCGCAGTGTGGGCAGGTGATGTGTGTCGAGTTTCCGTTGTAGATCATCGTTATCGAGCAAGTTTGCGACATTTTTGCAGTTTTGGTACAAAATTTGGTAAATTGCGAGATGTTTACTGTTCAACGAGTTGAGTTTGAATATAACTTCGAGCTCGGCGAGGGTTAAATTTATACTCATCACAGGATCGCTACCTGTCATCTTACCTGACAATTAGGAAAAATTCGGTTACTGCGTTGATTATGCAGTTTATTGGGGGTTTTTGGTGTGACCAGGTCACTAATAATTAGTGAGGATGCAATTTTTATGACCTCATGTTACAGTCATAAATGCTTTGAGGTAGATTAATTATTTTATGACAGCACTTTGTGCTAAGGGTTTTGTTTTTGACATATAGTGTTGTGGGCTTAATTTGTTTATTTGGTTTTATGCTTGTTTTAGAAAAGGGTGGTGGTTGACATATTATGTGAAATGAAAACATCATTAAAGGGTTTAAACAAAAAAAGCAAATGTTGATATTCTGAAGCCAAAATAGCAATCATGATAATTCTGAATCGTTAAAGTCTCCTGCAGTTACGTACCCTAGAATGAGAAGTCCACATTTTTGAAAAAATTCAGCTAATATAGTATAGTGATAGACAATGGTAATGACTTTAACACATGATGCTGGTGAGCGCTCACCATAGTAAGAAGGTCGACAACTCTGAAGGTTTCGCAGTATTGCTGGACAATTTCTTCACGCTGTCCCCACCAGAAGTTGATGATGTTCTAAAGAAGCAGAGAAACAACGAGCTAAACCGCCTTTTCAAAATTTTGCAGGTTAGGTCGTGGTCACTTTCTGCCTACATAAAGAAGTAATGCGGATTACAGGCTTTGGAGTTTGATTTTGAATTGGAAACATTACTGCTCATATCCATTTCGGTGCTACCATCGGTCGAGACCATACTTCGTTAATATAGAGGGCCCTACTCTGCCAGCTATGTTATCCAGTTTGTGAAGGTCGACCTAAATGAATTCAAGAAAACTCCTCCCAACTCTTCAATTAAAACAGAGCCTGTTAAAAATCTTTTATTCTAAACTTAAACAGTGTTCGAAATTCTAAGGACATCTCCGTTAGTAGAACTGCATATCATCCAGCGGCCCGCCTGTAGCCACATCTGTTAAATTTGACTGTTCCACTGATGTATTGAGCTGCTGATGCCAAGGGGTAAACGATCGCCTACCGGCTGATAGTAGCCTCGAATTGCCCACAGGAACTTGCGGAACATTCCCATAGGCAGACTGCAACTGAATAGATCTGTGCTGCTGATTCCACATGACCGATGAAGGATGAAAAGGCTGCCTTGTGGAACTCCAAAGATGGCACCGAAGCCGCCAGATACGGAATATCTAAAGAGAGACTTGAGATTTGATCCATGCCAGGTGAAAGCCAAGCCAAGGGCTTTGAATTTGAGAGAGATAATACCGTGGAGGATTTGTTCTTACTGGAGGAAATAATGAGGTTCCACAGAGCCAAATTAGACCTCCTGATCATGCTTCCCTGAAACAAGTAAACGAAGAGAAGAAACATGGCTTGCAAGCGCCACTGCCAGTCGACCTGCAAAAAGGAAAGGCAGGTAAACTCCAAGAACCTTGTAAAACCTGAAAAGGCTTCAATACCCAAAAACTGCTCACATAAACAGCAGTAAAAGACAGAAGGGTAGATTTCAATACAAAAAATATTTTTATTACAAAAAGTATTACGTTGGTAGGTACAGGTACAGAATATAAAGATATTTTTTGACATCATTTTGAGTTATGAAATTAAAAAAAAATCACACGTCGCTGTTTCTGACTTCAATACTTCTAGTGTTCCATTCTCACCCTCTTGGCTCTCGGCTTATCCGCACAGACCGGCAGGGACTTCTTCGAAGTATTCTTAACGCTCCTTTTGCGCTTGTTACTGTCGGTTAAAGCATCAAATGGCTTCGCACTCATGAAGCTGGATCCATCTTCCAGCATGGATTTGTAGTCCAAGGAAATCACAAAAGCAGCATTCGAATGGGGAAAGTACCGTAGGTGGGCCTCGAAATCCTCGTTGTCGAAGCTATATCCATGTAGCGAGAGTTGAATGAAGTCCATGAAATGGATGGAGATTCTCAAACGTTCGATAGCTGTTAGAAAAGAGAAGAAAACAAAACAAAACAGACACGTTAGTTATATGATAAACCACAAAAGACACAAAGATGAAAAACAAAACAAAATGGTGGTTAGACTTACCGATTTTAATGTAATCCTCGTACTTGGCGCAGTGTGGGCAGGTGATGTGTGTCGAGTTTCCGTTGTAGATCATCGTTATCGAGCAAGTTTGCGACATTTTTGCAGTTTTGGTACAAAATTTGGTAAATTGCGAGATGTTTACTGTTCAACGAGTTGAGTTTGAATATAACTTCGAGCTCGGCGAGGGTTAAATTTATACTCATCACAGGATCGCTACCTGTCATCTTACCTGACAATTAGGAAAAATTCGGTTACTGCGTTGATTATGCAGTTTATTGGGGGTTTTTGGTGTGACCAGGTCACTAATAATTAGTGAGGATGCAATTTTTATGACCTCATGTTACAGTCATAAATGCTTTGAGGTAGATTAATTATTTTATGACAGCACTTTGTGCTAAGGGTTTTGTTTTTGACATATAGTGTTGTGGGCTTAATTTGTTTATTTGGTTTTATGCTTGTTTTAGAAAAGGGTGGTGGTTGACATATTATGTGAAATGAAAACATCATTAAAGGGTTTAAACAAAAAAAGCAAATGTTGATATTCTGAAGCCAAAATAGCAATCATGATAATTCTGAATCGTTAAAGTCTCCTGCAGTTACGTACCCTAGAATGAGAAGTCCACATTTTTGAAAAAATTCAGCTAATATAGTATAGTGATAGACAATGGTAATGACTTTAACACATGATGCTGGTGAGCGCTCACCATAGTAAGAAGGTCGACAACTCTGAAGGTTTCGCAGTATTGCTGGACAATTTCTTCACGCTGTCCCCACCAGAAGTTGATGATGTTCTAAAGAAGCAGAGAAACAACGAGCTAAACCGCCTTTTCAAAATTTTGCAGGTTAGGTCGTGGTCACTTTCTGCCTACATAAAGAAGTAATGCGGATTACAGGCTTTGGAGTTTGATTTTGAATTGGAAACATTACTGCTCATATCCATTTCGGTGCTACCATCGGTCGAGACCATACTTCGTTAATATAGAGGGCCCTACTCTGCCAGCTATGTTATCCAGTTTGTGAAGGTCGACCTAAATGAATTCAAGAAAACTCCTCCCAACTCTTCAATTAAAACAGAGCCTGTTAAAAATCTTTTATTCTAAACTTAAACAGTGTTCGAAATTCTAAGGACATCTCCGTTAGTAGAACTGCATATCATCCAGCGGCCCGCCTGTAGCCACATCTGTTAAATTTGACTGTTCCACTGATGTATTGAGCTGCTGATGCCAAGGGGTAAACGATCGCCTACCGGCTGATAGTAGCCTCGAATTGCCCACAGGAACTTGCGGAACATTCCCATAGGCAGACTGCAACTGAATAGATCTGTGCTGCTGATTCCACATGACCGATGAAGGATGAAAAGGCTGCCTTGTGGAACTCCAAAGATGGCACCGAAGCCGCCAGATACGGAATATCTAAAGAGAGACTTGAGATTTGATCCATGCCAGGTGAAAGCCAAGCCAAGGGCTTTGAATTTGAGAGAGATAATACCGTGGAGGATTTGTTCTTACTGGAGGAAATAATGAGGTTCCACAGAGCCAAATTAGACCTCCTGATCATGCTTCCCTGAAACAAGTAAACGAAGAGAAGAAACATGGCTTGCAAGCGCCACTGCCAGTCGACCTGCAAAAAGGAAAGGCAGGTAAACTCCAAGAACCTTGTAAAACCTGAAAAGGCTTCAATAACTGCTCACATAAACAGCAGTAAAAGACAGAAGGGTAGATTTCAATACAAAAAATATTTTTATTACAAAAAGTATTACGTTGGTAGGTACAGGTACAGAATATAAAGATATTTTTTGACATCATTTTGAGTTATGAAATTAAAAAAAAATCACACGTCGCTGTTTCTGACTTCAATACTTCTAGTGTTCCATTCTCACCCTCTTGGCTCTCGGCTTATCCGCACAGACCGGCAGGGACTTCTTCGAAGTATTCTTAACGCTCCTTTTGCGCTTGTTACTGTCGGTTAAAGCATCAAATGGCTTCGCACTCATGAAGCTGGATCCATCTTCCAGCATGGATTTGTAGTCCAAGGAAATCACAAAAGCAGCATTCGAATGGGGAAAGTACCGTAGGTGGGCCTCGAAATCCTCGTTGTCGAAGCTATATCCATGTAGCGAGAGTTGAATGAAGTCCATGAAATGGATGGAGATTCTCAAACGTTCGATAGCTGTTAGAAAAGAGAAGAAAACAAAACAAAACAGACACGTTAGTTATATGATAAACCACAAAAGACACAAAGATGGAAAACAATACAAAATGGTGGTTAGACTTACCGATTTTAATGTAATCCTCGTACTTGGCGTAGTGCGGGCAGGTAATGTGTGTCGAGTTTCCGTTGTAGGTCATCGTTACCGAGCAAGTTTGCGACATTTTTGCAGTTTTGGTACAAAATTTGGTGAATTGCGAGATGTTTACTGTTCAACGAGTTGAGTTTGAATATGACTTCGAGCTCGGCGAGGGTTGAATTTATACTCATCACAGGATCGCTACCTGTCATCTTACGTAACAATTAGAACAAATTCTGTTTAAGTATTACTGCGGTGATTGCACAGTTTATTAGGGGTTTTTGGTGTGACCAGCTCACTAATAATTAGTGAGGATGCAATTTTTATGACCTCATGTTACAGTTATATATGCTTTGAGGTAGATTTATTATTTTATTACACAAATTTGTGTTACGGATTTTGTTGAGGTTAGAATAGTCTTGTACTTATAATACCCGGAAAACAATGGTGCGTAAAAAGCCATAAATACAAATAAAACGTTTTTATGTTTTCAAATTTCAATATTGTAATTCCAAATTGGCAGTTATACGATACATGAGTGAACCCAAGCCACTTGAAGTATGAAAGATGGGAATAAAAAGTCAAAAATTTGCCATGGCTTCGTGGTAAAACTGCAAGTTTATGGACTGCTTTTTGAAATGACGACCCAGTCATGGACCCCTTTGCCGAAGCAAAATTTTATGACGCGACGCAAGGCGCTGAATCTCTTTTCACAACCAGATTTTTGACTTTGATGTTATCCTAGCTCTGTGGCTAACTGTCGCGATATTGTAACTCTAATAATTTTTTATTTGCCAGCGTTTTCAGTGGCCTAATACTTGCCGGCAGGTTAAACGATTCGTAGACACTTTTGACGTTCAATCCGGAAAAGCAGCACCAGTTTATTCTAAACGCATATCCCCAACTCGGTTTCCAAGACATGTCATGGAATCTGTGCCATCAGGTAGGCATCCACTGATTAGGCCAAGGATGAGATGGCTGGACCAAGTCCGAAATCTCACCTCACCGATTGCGGAAGATCGGGAAATGTGAAGAGTCCACTTAAGCTCCCTTAACCCGCGACTCTCATAGTGAATAAGCGGGCAATTGGAAAATGATGACGATGATGAGGAGTTGGATCTACTTATATTCCGATAGCTGTGCATTGGAGTTATCAGAATGGTGACCACCACCTGAGCTGCAAAATTTTGAAAAGACGTGTACTTAGTATCGTACTGAGGATTTTCCAGGCTTAACGTAATTCAAACGAATCGCTTCACTTGCGAACGGGTCAGGAAGTAATAGAGGATCAAGTGACAGTAGAGCTAATAAGGTAGGAGTGGGTCGCCATAGTCGAATGCGGCGCTGGAGTAATCTGAAATGAGCTGCAGAATTCCGAGTGTAAGTCAGAACGTCATAGTGACATCAAAGAGCTCAGAGCGTGTTAATCTTTTGAAAAAAAAAATATTATTCAGGCGATTTAATTTTAAAATAAATTTTATTAAAAAAGTGAATCAAGCACAAAAAACTGTTTTGGAAATTCTTGAATTGATGTGAAAACATTTTTTTCTTATGATGCTACGGAGCCTCTAAAATCTTCAACATGTCTGCTCTGCATTGGAGATATCCATCTTCGTCCTCTTAGCTTGTTGTTTCTCCGCCTTTTTAGAACATTGGAGCAATGTCCAGCTTTGTCCTCTTAGCTTTCGGTTTATCATCTTCTGTTGGGGACAGCGTGAGGAAATTCTCCTGTAATACTGCGAAACCTTCAGAGTTGTCGACCTTCTTACGCTTGCCTCTGGAGTCAATGGACTCATCACTCGGATTAATACTTAAATTGTCCAACAGCGCTACGTAATCCACTTCAAAGTCAAACGCTGCTATCGGATTGGGAAAGTAGTGGAAGTAAGCCTCGAAATGCTCCTTGTCGAACACAAATCCATGTAAGGAAATTTTAACGAAATCCATGAACTTGCTGGCGATTGAAAAGCGTTCCATAGCTGTGCAGGTAAAGAAAAAGAGAACCAGGGATGTTAACTATACAATACATCAAATATCACACAAAGCATTTAAAGCAGAAAATGGAGATTCAGACTGCGGCTTACCGATTTTAATAAAATCCTCGTACTTGGCATCGTGTGGACAGGAGATGTGTGTCGAATTTTTATTGTAAACCAACGTCATCGAGCGAGTTTGTGCCATTTTCAGAAGCCGCAACCCAAGTTTTGTAAATTTCTAGATGTTAACTGTTCAACAAGTCGAGCTTGAATATTACTTCGAGGTCGAGGCGGATGGAATATATACGCACAAATCTGATAAATCCTTGAGAAGATCTGATTGAATTTGGGCTGCGGTCGATTCGCAGGTCATTAGGGGTTTTCCGTTGTGGATGCAATCATAACTGTGTGTGGTTTACGGAAGATTTATTATTTTACGATGTCATTAGGTGTCGGTTCAGTCCTTCAAAAAGGGTTGGGATTGTGGAAAAAATAATTATCTCTACTGTTGTTAAATTCATTTAGAATGTTGCAAGAGAATAAAGCGTAGAATATTCATTTACATATTTCGAAGGCGGTTGTTTAAGGTTTTTCCTAAAACATGACGCTGAGGGTTTCAAATGATTGCTTCTACCTAAAATTTCTTAAAATACTTTCGGGCATTATTTCACTTTTAACTCAAGTCCAACTCAACGTGTATATAAGGTACCTTCGCTGTTTGTGTGGATAAAATTAAGGTTCTGAGCTACGGCTACAAAAGTTTAACACAAAATTAGTTGGTTGGTAACTTGATAAACACTGCAAAGCAATAAAGGGCTTTCATACCCTACTTAAGCGACAAACGCTGGTCTAGCGTTTCCGGAGAACTTGTAAAACAAAATTTCCAGTCCGGGGACAACGAAACTTATGCCAATCCCGATCCACAGACTGGATCTTAGTTTAAAAAACATCGTAAGCGATTTGCGGATGACTTCTTGCTTGGCTACATGAAATTCTCCAGTGGCTTCTCTATCGAGTTTTATGAATTTTTCAAAACATTCATCCGGTGTGAGTATGGCAATTTTATCTGACGTCTACAGAAGCACAGGAAAATTTTCCATCTCATACCTGTTCGTATGTGCGGTTTGTGAACAGGATTGTAAAGGTGTCAGCTAGTACCGGGTGTCGAATTGAAATGTTGGTACTCAACCCAGAAACAGAAGAAACCAAATGAACGAGAAAGCGGGCTAAGTTCCGCATAGGTACTGCAAGTGTTCCCGCTCCGAGGGCGACGTTGAACATGTTGTAGATTCGGAATCTGTTCAATCGACCCAATATAAAGACCCGTTGGTAAGGCCGAACGAATCTCAAACCCACCACAACGATCACTCCTGCTCCGCAATATGTCAGAAGGAACAGCCAGATGTAACGATCGAAGGGATATATCAGTTTTTCAAAGGGAGAAAGTCTTCCATGTCTTGAACTCATAACAAGAAAGATTCGAAGCAAAAAATGGAACAATGTCCTGCGCATTATGGCAACCTAGCTAATTCACTGTCAATGCCACTTTGTTCGTGGTCAAAACTTTTATATTCAGGACTCTGGGAGTCTGCCATTTTCTCTGTAACTAATGATACGCTAGGGCTAAAGTGACTAGCATAAATGGTTACTGATCCTTTATCGGGGATTTTATTCTGAACTTCTATGACAACGTGCATGACTTTCTGTCTAAAAAAAAGTGACAGCTCGGGATGAGCCAAGGAATAGCTTTTCGCAACCATTCATGTTGTGCGTGTTTCATTTTTCAAGCGAATGGAAGGGACCTACAATACGGATACAGGACCGAACGGCGAATTGAGAAGCTCTTTCATGACAGATTATACTCCCGGAGGCTTGTCATTCCCCGACAAGAGATGGTGCGGTGAAAAATGTTCGATGGACACGGCTGAGGCCGCTCGGTCAGCACTAACCACCGACCCACGGATTTGCCCTTACTGAAGGAATTAATGAGGTCAAATTGGACCTCCTGATTATACTTCCCTGTAACAAGTAAACTCCAAGAACCTTGTACAACCTGAAAAGTCTTCAATAACCAAAAACTGCTCCTATAAACAGCAGTAAAAGACAGAAGGGTAGATTTCAATACAAAAATATTTTTATTACAAAAAGGATTACGTTTACGCTACAGGTACAGAATATAAAGATATTTTTGAACAACATTTTAAATTTTGAAATTTAAAAATTCACACGTCGCTGTTTCTGGCTTCAATACTTCTAGTGTTCCATTCTCACCCTCTTGGCTCTCGGCTTATCAGCACATACCGGCAGAGACTTCTTCGAAGTATTCTTAACGCTCCTTTTGCGCTTGTTACTGTCGGTTAAAGCATCAAATGGCTTCGCACTCATGAAGCTGGATCCATCTTCCAGCATGGATTTGTAGTCCAAGGAAATCACAAAAGCCGCATTCGAATGGGGAAAGTACCGTAGGTGGGCCTCGAAATCCTCGTTGTCGAAGCTATATCCATGTAACGAGAGTTGAATGAAGTCCATGAAATGGATGGAGATCCTCAAACGTTCGATAGCTGTTAGAAAAGAGAAGAAAAGAAAAAAAACAGACACGTTAGTTATGTATATGATAAACCACAAAAAAGAAAAACAAAACAAAATGGTGGTTAGACTTACCGATTTTAATGTAATCCTCGTACTTGGCGTAGTGTGGGCAGGTGATGTGTGTCGAGTTTCCGTTGTAGATCATCGTTATCGAGCAAGTTTGCGACATTTTTGCAGTTTTGGTACAAAATTTGGTAAATTGCGCGATGTTTACTGTTCAACGAGTTGAGTTTGAATATGTCTTCGAGCTCGGCGAGGGTTGAATTTATACTCATCACAGGATCGCTACCTGTCATCTTACGTGACAATTAGGAAAAATTCGGTTGATTGCGCTGTTTATTGGGGGTTTTTGGTGTGACCAGGTCACTAATAATTAGTGATGCAATTTTTATGACCTCATGTTGTTATTATTTTATGACACAAGTTTGTGTTAAGGGTTTTTTTTTTTTTTGTTTGTTGACATATAGTGTTGTGGGCATGCTTAATGAGTTTATTTGGTTTTATACTTGTTTTAGAAAAGGGTGGTGGTTGACATATCACATGAAATGCAAATATCATTGACGGGGTTGAACAAAAACAAAAAAGAAAAGCAAATGCCAAAACGGCAGCCATTATAATTATGAATTGCTGAGGTCTCCTGCAATTACGTACCCTAGAATGGGAAGTCCACATTTATGAAAGCAAAATTCTGCTAGTTTTCAATCAAAACTTTTGGATTATAGTGATAGACAATGGTAATGTCATGATGCTGATGAGCGCTCACCAAATGAACGCGAGTGTTTAAATTTGTTTACTGCCTTCGCTCGAAACATACATAAGCACCGTCAAACTTTGAAATCAAGCAAAGTTCCAACCACCTGGTACTCTTGCTACATCAAAATATTGATGATTTCCGCGGGGTTTTACCAGAAACTATTACATTCTCCTGCTTCTTTAAGATCTTTGTACAATTTCACCTCGATTTCGACTCCCATTTCGACCGAAAGAACATTAGAAAAGTATCCGTATTTTTCAAAAATGAGCTTTGGAATTGGATTGGGGTGAACAAGTTATTCTCCCAATGATTTGGAAGTATGAATCAACACATTAAATCCAACATTAAAGTAAAAAGGCCTTAAAGAGTAAATTGTCCACAAGAAGAATGTACAACAATTTCTCTTGATAGGCCTTGGTGAATCCCGGTACGCACAACAACGTCCGTGTCAAGCTTTTTAAGTATTTCGTATACTTTTCTCTCTGGTTTCATGCAATTCTATAATACAGGCAACCTGTTCATGGTCAAACATTTCATATTCATACAACCTTACGAAAGACTCCGAAAATCTGCCATTTGGTCGGTCAGTAATGGTGTGTCAGAGGTTTCTGAAAGACCCTGATCACCCAATTTCTCCAAGGACACATTGCCCGATCCTTTATCGGCGAATTTATTTTAAAGGACTATGACAGCACGCATAACTTTTATGCCTCCATTAACCATATAAAATAACCGTTATGATTCAAGTAAATAATGTCATCGTGTCGCGGTGCTTTTAAGTTTCCGTCACGTAGTCGGTGATTAATTTATTTTGAAACGTGACAGTTGGGGCGTGTGTAGTATTTCTGTAGACGAAATGTTCCTCAGGCTGCAAATATCGTTAATTATACTCCTTTCCCTCACTTGACATAAGAATTTTCAAAAAATAAGTAAAACCCGATCATAACTTGCGAGTTCTCCAACTTGTACCCATTCTTTGATTCTACTGGCATTGGCCGGCGCTCCTATCCGACATCATGTTTGGCTCTTGTTTGTCTGCTTGTTTGGTAGGTGGTGCAATGGGCCCACCTTCGTTTGGCTTTGCTGATTGCCTTTAAGTTCAATTTGAACGTGGCACTCTGAGGTTCTGTTTTTCAGGAAGAATCTGTATTTTAGTACCATTCTTGGCGAGTTTATCGGCCTTGCAGTTTCCTGGAATGTCTCTGTATCCTGGTACCCAGCAGATGATTATGTTGAATTGCTCTGCCATCTCTACGAGAGATGAACGGTAATGTAGACAGAGACTGATTAATGGCGGCTTGGCTGTCTGTGAAAATGGTAATATTCCGAGTAGATATTACATTCCACCTAAGCCAAAACAGGGCCTCCTTGATCGCCATGATCTCCACCTAGAAGACGCTATAGTACTCTGGAAGGCGAAAGGAGATCTCGAGGTTTAGAACAAAACTCCTCCCACACCATCTTTGATTTTAGCACCGTCCGTGCAGATCTCCAAGGTTTCTTTCTTAGGTGGGTTTAGCTTCTACCAGAAATCTCTTGTGCGAATAGCAACATTAAAAATTGAGGCTTTGCCATTTGGTCTACTGATCCAATGTGAGATGACTCTAAGTCTGATAGCTGAACTAACTGCCATTTGTTTGCGGAAATGGCAGGTGCAAGAGAATATCTAAACCGTCGATGGGAGTTGTGCTCAGTGCACCGGTAATTCAAAGACATGTAGATCTTTGCAGCTTATCTAAAGTGTTCCGGTGTATTGCTTTGTCCATAGCAGTCCACAAGACAATCAACCCGTACATAAGAATAGAGCTGATGACAGCGGTATAGAGTCAGTGAGTTATGCGCGGTTGCAGGCTCCACTTAGACAAAATGTGGTCAAACTTCCTTCGTAGAAGCGCCACAAAACCATGGTTCGGTTAAGTCCTTCAAAAGGTCCGAAACACTTTAGTTTCTGTTCATCCAACCCATTCGTTTAACTTACAGTCATTTTGAGCTACGATACTGCCTCTATAATTGCGACAACCATCTCGCACACATTCCCGTGGTGATAATCATAACAGAACTCTGTTTCAATAGCGCTATGAATAAAATTTTATTTTCACCGAAAACTGCAACCGGAACCCGCAAAAAAGGACACTTAAGCCGGTCACCATTGTTGCCGGGATATAGTTGCCATTTTTGTGACTACACTCGGACCAGTGTGCTTCTCGCCTTCAGGGCAGTGCGCTGCTGCTCCTGCTATCTGGGGAACAGGAGCCGGAATGGTTGTAGGTGGAAATTTAATTGCGGCAGGCATCCTGGTACTGATTGCGCGTCCTACAGTTGACTGGTACAGCGCGATTTGTGGGTACACTTGTGCAATTTTTAATGAGGCAGCGGTTAATTTCGGGACACAACTCACATTTACAGTTGCAAAGTGGTACGGGAAAACACATGTAATGTGGGGTCCGAGGTTTACTTGGGGGCAGGCAACAGCCAATTGGGAGGAAAGTTAAAAAGTTGTAACTGATGGGATGGTAACCGATTAAGCAGCTATAAAGTTGGAATGTTCACAGACTAAAATTAATTTCAAAGTCATATCTCTTTTCTGGCTGGATGTATGTACATATGAACGTGCTTTTATAACTTGAGAACAGATTTTGATATGGGTTTCCGCTGTCTATAGCCTTGCTTATAATAAAATTGTTATTAACGTGCACTGGGCAGTAGCGTGAAACATGTCAAAAAAATGATTCGTGAACATAATATGAACTAGACTAAAAAAATGAGATAGAGGGAACTGATGAAGGAGATGATGAAGATGCTTCAAGGGTTCACGATATAGAACGGAGACGATGCATATCGTGCACCAAAATAATCGAAGATTTTATAGATAGTTAGTTACAGTGCTCCTCCAAGAAGAGGTGCACTTAGACCAGAAAGTCGGTCCATTGTTATACCACTGACTACTGGGTTTGACCCCTACTTAAACCATTTAGATATCCTAACGTAACCGTTTCTGGCGGAGTTCAGATAGTCAGAGGTATTGGCCTAAGGTGGCTTTTCAATATTGGCAAGGGCGGGACACGTGCAGCGGAAGTGTGTAATAGACGCTTCCTGCCCCTCATCTTTGCAGCTCCGGCAGAATTCGTTATGTAATATACCCCGGCGTTGAGCATATCTGCCTAGGATGCAGTCCCCCGTATGGACGTTGATTAGTTTTGAACGTTGGTCTCTAGGATTCGTTTTCGTAACCTTCTATCGTCTCACCCACGCCGTTAACAATAAGGGTCATATGACCCATACTACGCCTACACGGCATCGTAAACAGATTTGGCAAAGTGTCTAAGCTCTTTTCCAATCCTTAAAATATGTTGGAAAGTCGTATAATAACTTCTTCTTCAGGAGGAGTGTCAGTGTCTGCAACCGCAGCCAAAGGATGCTCCAAGGGGGAGTTCTCTCTCCTCTTCCGTGGTCCTTCCACAGATTGGGCTGAAAAGCTATTGGTTAAGCTGATGACCTAGCGATTATTTTACGTGGTAAACATGACATGATGATCTGCAACGTGATGCAGAGCGTTTTACATCATGTTTTTGAATTGTGCAGCATTGAAGGACTCTCCATCAATCCTTGCAAGACTGTTCTAGTGCCTTTTACGAAAAGAAGATTAATTAATCTCGGACACCACTGTAGGATATTCCAACGAGTTGAAGTACCTCGGGGTTTTCTTAGGCAGACGTTTAAATTGGAATGCATATACATACATGGCCTAATGGCCTAATCGGTGTCTCTAAGACAGAACTTGGGATCTCGGCAAAGAGGTCCATGATTTAAAAAAACAGTCCATAAACTTGCAGTTCTACCACGAAGCCATGGCAAATTTTTGACTTTTTATTCCCATCTTTCATACTTCAAGTGGCTTGGGTTCACTCATGTATCGTATAACTGCCAATTTGGAATTACAATATTGAAATTTGAAAACATAAAAACGTTTTATTTGTATTAATGGCTTTTTACGCACCATTGTTTTCCGGGTATTATAAGTACAAGACTATTCTAACCTCAACAAAATCCGTAACACAAATTTGTGTAATAAAATAATAAATCTACCTCAAAGCATATATAACTGTAACATGAGGTCATAAAAATTGCATCCTCACTAATTATTAGTGAGCTGGTCCAAAAACCAAAAACCCCTAATAAACTGTGCAATCACCGCAGTAATACTTAAACAGAATTTGTTCTAATTGTTACGTAAGATGACAGGTAGCGATCCTGTGATGAGTATAAATTCAACCCTCGCCGAGCTAGAAGACATATTCAAACTCAACTCGTTGAACAGTAAACATCGCGCAATTTACCAAATTTTGTACCAAAACTGCAAAAATGTCGCAAACTTGCTCGATAACGATGATCTACAACGGAAACTCGACACACATCACCTGCCCACACTACGCCAAGTACGAGGATTACATTAAAATCGGTAAGTCTAACCACCATTTTGTTTTGTTTTTCATCTTTGTGTCTTTTGTGGTTTATTATATAACTAACGTGTCTGTTTTTTTTTTCTTCTCTTTTCTAACAGCTATCGAACGTTTGAGAATCTCCATCCATTTCATGGACTTCATTCAACTCTCGCTACATGGATATAGCTTCGACAACGAGGATTTCGAGGCCCACCTACGGTACTTTCCCCATTCGAATGCCGCTTTTGTGATTTCCTTGGACTACAAATCCATGCTGGAAGATGGATCCAGCTTCATGAGTGCGAAGCCATTTGATGCTTTAACCGACAGTAACAAGCGCAAAAGGAGCGTTAAGAATACTTCGAAGAAGTCCCTGCCGGTGTGTGCGGACAAGCCGAGAGCCAAGAGGGTGAGAATGGAACACTAGAAGTATTGAAGTCAGAAACAGCGACGTGTGATTTTTTTTAAAATTTCAAAACTCAAAATGATGTCAAAAATATCTTCATATTCTGTACCTGTACCTACCAACGTAATACTTTTTGTAATAAAAATATTTTTTGTATTGAAATCTAACCTTCTGTCTTTTACTGCTGTTATCGGAGCAGTTTTTGGTTATTGAAGACTTTTCAGGTTTTACCAGGTTCTTGGAGTTTACTTGTTTCAGGGAAGCATAATCAGGAGGTCCAATTTAGCTCTGTGGAACCTCATTATTTCCTTTTTTTACAGGTCGACTGGCGGTGGGGATAGGAATCCCTGTTTGCTATAATACTTCGACTTAATAAAACAAATTCTTCTCTTCGAAGGTCATAGTCGGTACCATGCTTTTGTATAAATCGAAAATTGTGAAGTAACTACATCTCTTCCCCATGATGACACCACGATCCGATATTTATTTGCCTCATCACTGATTGATTTTACACCTAATTAACGTACTTTACTCGTTGATTGTTTTTTTTTATTGGAGGCACAAAGTCATGAACGTTGTCACACAATTTCAGAATAAAATCCCCGATAAAGGATCAGTAACCATTTATGCTAGTAAATCATAAGCTACAGGGAAAATGTGGTCGCCGTGGGTCAGTGGTTAGTGCGTTGGACTGCTGACCGAGCGGCGTGGGTTCAATCCCCAGCCGGGAACACCGAACATTTTTCGCGGCACCACCTCTCGCCGGGGAATGACAATCCTCCGAGAGTATAATCTGTCATGAAAGAGCTTCTCAATTCGCCGTTCGGAGTCGGCAATAAACTGTAGGTCCCTTCCATTCGTGCGAACAATACAAACACGCACAACATGTATGGTTGCGAGAAGCTCGGCCTAGGCTCATCTCGAGCTGTCGCGCCAGCTATTTATTTTTTTTTACAGGGAAAATGTCAGATTCCCCGAGTCCTGAATATAGAAGTTTTGACCACGAACAAAGTGGCAGTGACAGTGAATTAGCTAGGTTGCCATAATGCGTAGGACATTGTTCCATTTTTTGCTTCGAATCAAGTGCTGAACATAGGTCAGAGCCTGATGTATTACTGGACATTATCCAGAATCCCAGCAACTTGTGCGGTCTCAGAATCTTCATCGAGTGTGACGTGAAACCAGAGACGGAATTCTACTTTTCGGATACTGCAGATGTGACACTTGAAAATCTAGGCTACAACTGTTGTTACTGGCATGTATCAAGAACTGCCGCGTCGCATTAGCTTACAGTGCTCCATCCTTCTCTAAGGACTTTGTACAAAGAATCTACCCGAAGGTATCTCAACATAGATTCCCATGTGTTGATATATTTCAAGCCCTTCGAAGGCTTTTACTATAATCATTTGGATCTGATCTTAGAGGAAAATTTAAAGATCAGCGTGATCAATGTGAATATAATTGTTGAGCCTCTTCCAGGGTTAGTTCTGATATATACCTACCTTCCATATACACATTATGCCTGCGGCAAAACAATTTTCGTGATTATAAATCGATTCAGTGGACAGAATTGGTTGAGTGAGTCATTTTTCCCACCTAAGTTGAGTAACTTATCCTGTGTGACATGGAGCTATAGACCGTTTGTCACCGTAGCGCAGAAAGACCACTCGATGGTAATGTCCGGAAATATCGTGGATGTCTATCAATTTTTAACTTCGAGGTTGACTGTTCCCACATCGAGTGTTTGGTTCTGAATTTCCAATTCGATTATCTTGTATACAATTTCAGAACTTTGAACTGACACTTTGCCCCGACCTATAACATCGTTGAACCCTAAGATTTGCCCTTCATCCAAACCAAGCCGCACCGCCAACTTAAGTTCGTCCTCGTTATGAGTACAGGACATGGAAGACTTTTTCTCTTTCAAAAGCTGATATATCCTTTCGATCACTACATCTGGCTGTACTTTCTGACATATTCCGGAGCAGGAGTGATCGTTGTGGTGGGTTTGAGATTCGTTCGGCCTTACCAACGGGACTTTATACAGGGTTGATTGAACAGGTTCCGAATCTACAACATGTTCAACGTCGCCCTCGGAGCGAGAACACTTGGAGTGCCGACCCGGAACTTAGCCCGGTTTCTCCTGTGCATTTGGTCGCTGCTGTGTTTGGTTTTGCGGTCCGGTTATCAATCAGCGTTGTTTTTATTCGATGAGTACCAATATTTCAAGGCGACTTCCGGATAGTCTCCATGACGTACTAGCTGACGACTATACAATCCTGCTCACTATCCACACTTACGAACAGGTACGGGATATTTCAGTGATTCGTGACGCATCACGGTATCTCAACAGCAATGAGATGGAAAACTTTCCGGTGTCTCTGGAGACGTCAGATAAAATTGCCATACTCACACCGGATGAATGTTTTGAAAAATTCATAAAACGCGATGGAGAAGCCACTGGAGAATTTCATGTAGCCAAGCTTACGATGTTTTTTTAAACTAAGATCCAGTCTGTGGATCGGGATTGGCATAAGTTTCGTTGTCCCCGGACTGGAAATTTTGTTTTACAAGTTCTCCGGAAACGCTAGACCAGCGTTTGTCGCTTAAGTAGGGTATGAAAGCCCTTTATTGCTTTGCAGTGTTTATCAAGTTACCAACCAACTAATTTTATGTTAAACTTTTGTAGCCGTAGCTCAGAACCTTAATTTTATCCACACAAACAGCGAAGGTATCTTTATATACTTGGTGAGTTGGACTTGAGTTAAAAGTGAAAGAATGCCCGAAAGTATTTTAAGAAATGTGAGGTAGAAGCAATCATTTGAAACCCTCAGCGTCATGTTTTAGGAAAAACCTTAGACAACCGCCTTCGAAATATGTAAATGAATATTCTACGCTTTATTCTCTTGCAACATTCTAAATGAATTTAACAACAGTAGAGATAATTATTTTTTCCACAATCCCAACCCTTTTTGAAGGACTGAACCGACACCTAATGACATCGTAAAATAATAAATCTTCCGTAAACCACACACAGTTATGATTGAATCCACAACGGAAAACCCCTAATGACCTACGAATCGACCGCAGCCCCAATTGAATCAGATCTTCTCAAGGATTTGTCAGATTTGTGGGTATATATTCCATCCGCCTCGACCTCGAAGTAATATTCAAGCTCGGCTTGTAGAACAGTTAACATCTAGAAATTTACAAAACTTGTGTTGCGGCTTCTGAAAATGGCACAAACTCGCTCGATGACGTTGGTCTACAATCAAAATTCAACACACATCTCCTGTCCACACGATGCCAAGTACGAGGATTTTATTCAAATCGGTAAGCCGCAGTCTCCATTTTCTGCTTTAAATGCTTTGTGTGATATTTGATGTATTGTATAGTTAACATCCCTGGTTTCTCTTTTTCTTTACCTGCACAGCTATGGAACGCTTTTCAATCGCCAGCAAGTTCATGGATTTCGTTAAAATTTCCTTACATGGATTTGTGTTCGACAAGGAGCATTTCGAGGCTTACTTCCACTACTTTCCCAATCCGATAGCAGCGTTTGACTTTGAAGTGGATTACGTAGCGCTGTTGGACAATTTAAGTCTTAATCCGAGTGATGAGTCCATTGACTCCAGAGGCAAGCGTAAGAAGGTCGACAACTCTGAAGGTTTCGCAGTATTGCAGGAGAATTTCTTCACGCTGTCCCTACCAGAAGTTGATGATGATAAACCGAAAGCTAAGAGGACGAAGCTGGACAGTGTTTCAATGTTCTAAAGAGGCAGAGTAACAACAAGGAAAGAGGAAAACATGGATATCTCCAATGCAGATCAGACATGTTGAAGGTTCTAGTGGCTCTTTAGCATCATAAGAAAAAATGATTTCACGTCAATTTAAGAATATCCAAATTTTTTCTGTGCTTGATTCACTTTTTTAATAAAATTTATTTTCAAATTAAATCGCCTGCATAATTTTTTTATTTTAAAAGTTTGTAAGGGTTTATGTTATCCTTGGCGTGATAGCGTACTCTACCCTACCTACCTGCTGCGCATTTTAAGTCCCTCTAGCCCATCTGCAGTGGCCCCTCGATATATTCTCAACGGTTCTGCGCCATATTGTCCTAATAAAGGGTTTTTCAATAGGGACGCTACAAAAGTAGAGCGACAGGGACAGCAAACGACGCCATATTTTTCTTGTGGTTTTTTGACATTTCTCTTCAGTAAGGTTCGCCATTTTATGATGGAAAGATATACGAGCCAAAAACGAGTCGAAATTATTAAAATTTACTACCGAAATTCGGAGTCAGTGGCCTCAACGTTAAGAGCGCTACGTCCAATTTATGGTCGTCATAATTTCTGGCTGGATGACTTCGTCAATAAACAAAATATGCGGTATTGGTCAAGCAGCAATCCACACGTACTCCATGAGTCATCATTGCATCCCGAAAAAATTACGGTTTGGTGTGGTTTATGGGCCGGCGGCGTCATTGGGCCGTACTTTTTCCGTGATGATCAAGACCGGCACGTTACTGTGAATGGGGATCGCTACCGTTCAATGATAACCGAATATTTTTGGCCCCAATTGGATGATATGGACTTGCAGGACATGTGGTTCCAACAGGACGGCGCCACAAGCCACACAGCGAATGTCACAATCAATTTATTGGAAACCAAGTTTGGAGAACGTGTTATCTCACGAAATGGTCCAGTCGCTTGGCCGCCTCGGTAGTGCGATTTGACGCCGTTAGACTATTTCCTGTGAGCTACGTCAAGTCTATGGTCTATGCCAACAAGACAGCCATTGATGAACTTCGTACGAATATCGAACGTGAAATTGCAGCAGTATCGGCCGATTTATGCTTGAAAACCGTCGAAAATTGGGTTCAGCGTCTGGACTTCTGCAAGCGTGCCCGTGGTGGCCATGCAAAAGTTCCATACATACATAATGGCATCGAACGTACTTTCACAGGAATAAAGAATTTCATTGATATCCAAAAACGTTTTTGTTTTATTTAAAAAAAACTTTTGTAGGGCTCTTATTGAAAAACCCTGTACAAATAACTCTGCGATATGGGATTGTGCGACTGGTTTCCATCTAAGTTGTCAGAATGAATGTAGTTACAGTCAAAAATCGTGTAGCTCTCTAGACTACAATCGCTCGGTATTTCGTCTCCAAACCTCTATGCATTTGAAGGTTATTGTGACTGTCCTCTCCACCTAAAAAAATAAGGTAATTCCATGTCGAATCAGAATCCCACCCTTGCGAGCGTCGTATGGTAAAACCTTGTGCCCTTACTAAGAACAGTTCTGACAATTTGGCAAAACCAAATAATTCTAATGATGATTCTACCTACATATGTACTATCGACAATCATCTTGGAATGTTCTACATAGAAAAATTCCTCGTCGTCTCCCTCTGGTACAACAAAAAGTTAAGCTCACTTCGTAATCATATTCATCATGTTCAGTGACCCGCTTATCCATAATGAGTGTCGCGGCGTTAGGGTGTTTAAGTGGACTCTCCGCATCTCCCGGTCTTCCGCCATCGACTCTTAATCATCAGGGGCTATTCCAATACGGGTAGAGGTGAGATTTAGGACTTAGTCCAGCCATATCATCCTGGGTCTACCCAGGGAACGTATACCTGATGGCACGGATTCCATGGCACGTCTTGGAAGCCGAGTTGGGGCCATACGTTGAACGTGTCCAAACCATCGAAGTATGGACCTTTCTGTGCGAAGTAGTAGGATAACTTAGTATTGCTTTTTCCACTCGTGAATACGACCCCAAGCTACTTAAACTTCTTCACCTGTTTCAATGGGACACCACTAACATGCACAGTGCATTGAACATGCATTCGGGAGATTAACATAACCTCTGATTTATTCCCGTTTACCCTCATCTCAGCTTGAGCACAGACGGCTACAAACTTGTCAAGTGCGAGCTGAAATTCGGTCTGGGTGGACGCAAGGATGACCAAGTCATCAGCAAAAATCAGATGATTTGTCCTTAAATCTTCCAATTCAAACTGCTGCTCGTCACGACTGCGTAATAAAATTTAGTTTCATACACAATGTAAAGGAGAGGTGATAAAAAGGTGTCGATTTAACGCCGTTCACCCGAACACAGCTCTTACATTTGGTGTATGGAGATTGAATTGCCCTCAGAGGGGAACCGTCAATCCCATACTCCTGCAATACAATTCAGAGTTTACCTCGAGGGACCTGATCACATACTCTCTCCAAATCCACAAAGCAACTGTAGATAGGTTTGGCATACTCCCAGGCCTTCTCAAGTACCATTCTGAGAGTGAAAAGCTGGTTGGTTGTGCTTCTTCATAGACGAAAGGCGCACTGCTCATCTCCCAACCTAGACTCGACCACAGCTCTGGAACGCACTTCCAACACCTTAGCAAAGACCTTTCCGGGGAGACTTAGGAGAGATTCTTAAAAAGAGGAAAAATGACCCCAGCTTCCTAATCGCTAGGTGTTTCGCCGCATTCCCAGGCGCATTCCATGTACCGTGTACGAGAAGCTTATCTATTCTTAACGAACAGAATTCCCTGTGAAAGATCCGTCTGCATAGTCAGTATAGTGCCGGACGTATACAGAGAAAGTGCTCAGAGGTTTCTTCCTCTTCCAAATAGAACACTCTATGTCTGATCAAAGGTTTAGTTTGAGAAGTCCACTAGCTTCCTCATGTTGTTCCTATCAAGGTTAAGAGTTTTTTTTTTTGCAGGAAAATGGTTTGATAAATATCTTCGACTGCCTAAGTCCGGGGACATGGGCTAGGCGAATTTGATGTTCCCAGTTGTTTATAAAAGCTGTGGAGGTACCCCAATTAACGCCACCGAAGGGTTTCAGCCCCAAGAGCGCGGAAGCGGAACCGGCTTGTTGAATACCCCGGTGACTAGGCGCCCAACTAAGCTGGACATTGTTGTGCCTAGCAAGTGATTGTAGGGTATCGTAGCTGCACTTGACTGACCTAGATTCCACGACGATTCTGACTTAATATGAATTTTGCCGCCCCTACTACCTTAATCAAGGTTTATCCTAGCACAGATCTCAATAGCATAGATTTCAGCCTGGAACACATCCCCATTGTAACCAAGACATAAGTGTTGGGTCCAAAGACGCCAGCGGAAGCCATTTTTGAATAGCCGGTAAGCCATACCAAACATACTGGGTCTGATACGGTCCATTATACCAGTTGACGCGGTCCCATATTTATATCTCAAGTAGCCTGCCGAAACTGTACTCCCTGGCTATAACGTCATGGATAGTGCAGAACGTACTTGGAATTGAGTGAAGGATTTTCAGTTGGCCAACAAGATTACCTGATTTATACTTATGTTCTAGCTGCAGGTTTATAGCACTACGGGCAGCGGTCTCTCTGAAAGTTTGAGGGATGAGAGCCCGATTGCAGCCTCTATGTGCGAAGTAGGGCAGGTGCGCATAGCACCGTAATACAGGCAAATCTTTCTAGCTTCTCACGCGTCATTGTCGTCGTTCGTTCAAGTACTTTTGGCCACCAAACTATGGACGCATATGTTATTATGGCCGCATTTGTTCAATGATACAGTCGAAATAATTAAAGTCAAAATAAATATTTACATCCCGAGGTGGCTGCCTTGTGGAACTCCAAAGATGGCACCGAAGCCGCCAGATACGGAATATCTAAAGAGAGACTTGAGATTTGATCCATGCCAGGTGAAAGCCAAGCCAAGGGCTTTGAATTTGAGAGAGATAATACCGTGGAGGATTTGTTCTTACTGGAGGAAATAATGAGGTTCCACAGAGCCAAATTAGACCTCCTGATCATGCTTCCCTGAAACAAGTAAACGAAGAGAAGAAACATGGCTTGCAAGCGCCACTGCCAGTCGACCTGCAAAAAGGAAAGGCAGGTAAACTCCAAGAACCTTGTAAAACCTGAAAAGGCTTCAATACCCAAAAACTGCTCACATAAACAGCAGTAAAAGACAGAAGGGTAGATTTCAATACAAAAAATATTTTTATTACAAAAAGTATTACGTTGGTAGGTACAGGTACAGAATATAAAGATATTTTTTGACATCATTTTGAGTTATGAAATTAAAAAAAAATCACACGTCGCTGTTTCTGACTTCAATACTTCTAGTGTTCCATTCTCACCCTCTTGGCTCTCGGCTTGTCCGCACACACCGGCAGGGACTTCTTCGAAGTATTCTTAACGCTCCTTTTGCGCTTGTTACTGTCGGTTAAAGCATCAAATGGCTTCGCACTCATGAAGCTGGATCCATCTTCCAGCATGGATTTGTAGTCCAAGGAAATCACAAAAGCGGCATTCGAATGGGGAAAGTACCGTAGGTGGGCCTCGAAATCCTCGTTGTCGAAGCTATATCCATGTAGCGAGAGTTGAATGAAGTCCATGAAATGGATGGAGATTCTCAAACGTTCGATAGCTGTTAGAAAAGAGAAGAAAAAAAAAACAGACACGTTAGTTATATAATAAACCACAAAAGACACAAAGATGAAAAACAAAACAAAATGGTGGTTAGACTTACCGATTTTAATGTAATCCTCGTACTTGGCGTAGTGTGGGCAGGTGATGTGTGTCGAGTTTCCGTTGTAGATCATCGTTATCGAGCAAGTTTGCGACATTTTTGCAGTTTTGGTACAAAATTTGGTAAATTGCGAGATGTTTACTGTTCAACGAGTTGAGTTTGAATATAACTTCGAGCTCGGCGAGGGTTAAATTTATACTCATCACAGGATCGCTACCTGCCATCTTACCTGACAATTAGGAAAAATTCGGTTACTGCGTTGATTATGCAGTTTATTGGGGGTTTTTGGTGTGACCAGGTCACTAATAATTAGTGAGGATGCAATTTTTATGACCTCATGTTACAGTCATAAATGCTTTGAGGTAGATTAATTATTTTATGACAGCACTTTGTGCTAAGGGTTTTGTTTTTGACATATAGTGTTGTGGGCATGCTTAATTTGTTTATTTGGTTTTATGCTTGTTTTAGAAAAGGGTGGTGGTTGACATATTATGTGAAATGAAAACATCATTAAAGGGTTTAAACAAAAAAAGCAAATGTTGATATTCTGAAGGCAAAATAGCAATCATGATAATTCTGAATCGTTAAAGTCTCCTGCAGTTACGTACCCTAGAATGAGAAGTCCACATTTTTGAAAAAATTCAGCTAATATAGTATAGTGATAGACAATGGTAATGACTTTAACACATGATGCTGGTGAGCGCTCACCATAGTAAGAAGGTCGACAACTCTGAAGGTTTCGCAGTATTGCTGAACAATTTCTTCACGCTGTCCCCACCAGAAGTTGATGATGTTCTAAAGAAGCAGAGAAACAACGAGCTAAACCGCCTTTTCAAAATTTTGCAGGTTAGGTCGTGGTCACTTTCTGCCTACATAAAGAAGTAATGCGGATTACAGGCTTTGGAGTTTGATTTTGAATTGGAAACATTACTGCTCATATCCATTTCGGTGCTACCATCGGTCGAGACCATACTTCGTTAATATAGAGGGCCCTACTCTGCCAGCTATGTTATCCAGTTTGTGAAGGTCGACCTAAATGAATTCAAGAAAACTCCTCCCAACTCTTCAATTAAAACAGAGCCTGTTAAAAATCTTTTATTCTAAACTTAAACAGTGTTCGAAATTCTAAGGACATCTCCGTTAGTAGAACTGCATATCATCCAGCGGCCCGCCTGTAGCCACATCTGTTTAATTTGACTGTTCCACTGATGTATTGAGCTGCTGATGCCAAGGGGTAAACGATCGCCTACCGGCTGATAGTAGCCTCGAATTGCCCACAGGAACTTGCGGAACATTCCCATAGGCAGACTGCAACTGAATAGATCTGTGCTGCTGATTCCACATGACCGATGAAGGATTCTGCAACGAGCCTATTGAGGGTTCGTGGTATTTTTGGTATTGCTCACCCGTATTCATTAGTACGCATGGTTCTGTCGTTGCAAATGAGTTGAAGGTCCTCAACCCAGGATTCAAAGCCCACAGCGGGTCAAAGCTCCGTAACTCCGTAATGCCGTGGGAAAAGTTCGACAACGGATCAAAGGTCTGTGACCATTCACTCGAATTCGACGAAACTCCGAAGAGATTTGTTTCGTTCACTGAGTATGTTTCAGAATATCGTTGTTGCTGTAGCGCTTGAAGCCTGATATGAGGAGAAAATCTTGGCGGGAGTCCACTGTACTGGAACTCTTGTGGATGACTGTGAGCTCGACGATACTCCATGGAAAAGTTTTGGCCAACAATGTGACTGGAAGGTTTTGCTGTAAAGCGTTGATTTCGCTTATTGCGATGGTTGCAGGTTCGAGACATTTCCTGACGATAAATCTCCATTTGCGCACGGGTCCGACGAGTTCGTTTCGGCTTGTTGTGGTTCTTAATCTGACAACTATTGAGGTGGAGTGATTCACTATGGGCTTGCTGCGAGGTTATAAAGTTCTGCCCTCCAGTATACTGGGGTCTGCACAAGGTTGGAATCATCTTGGGTTGGGACGTCCTTGTAAATGACGGAGGTGTGTCGACCAAGTGTATGCGACATTCTGGTTGCTGACCATTCTGACTATCGAAGGGTGTCGATTCGGGCACTAGCCGTGGTCCTGAGGAAGCTGAAGTGCCTTGAAAGGGAATCGAGATTCCAGGGTATTTTTTCAACGTAGATGGCTGCTTTGGGATCACCGGCGATAAGATGCGTTCAATGGAGCCACCAGATGTTGAGAAATTATTTGCAATCGCGCCTAAGTCCGGAATTTCTGTGGGATGATGTCTTTGAATTGGCTGAGGAGTACCAGGTTTACTTCTAATCAGCGAGGCTATCTTATTTGTGAAAACTGTCTGGAAATTTGGAAATTCATTCCGAGATGACCGACCAACTGAGATGGGCTTCATGACACTTGAGGGCTCGTAAGCGTTTGAATATGAGTCTTCCATCTTGGATAAGAATGAGTTTGCTGGAGTTCCATTGTTGTACACAGATTCGGATGTCACTGGTCTTGTTACAGTTGACGTCACCACAACACTCGGTCTTTGAAAGCATCCGCCAGATAAAAAGTTCATTGGGACAGTGGTGGAAATCATTCCCGGACTGAGCACCACTGTCCGGTTCTGGTCAAGGTCCAAGTAAACCGGAGACTGTGAGCCGCTTTCATTGCCCACACGAGGTTTTTCGACGAAACTTTCCGGATTTATTGCCGACTCCGGCATCCAATGTGAATGTTCAAGGAACGAGGTGTTTCTTGTAAGGTAAAGATCGACGTCTCCATACTTGTCCAAGAGCTCCTCAAAATCGGTCTTGGGATTGAAATTCTGGTCGGAATCCTCAGTTGGAATCGGCTTAGTACCTTGATCCTCTTGACCAATCGATTTCTTCTCAATGCTATCGCTGTTAATTGACTCCTTATGATCACTTTCATTCGTGTCCTGATCCTCGTCGGAGACAGAAACAATTTTTGATGGCTGATTCGTTGGTTTACTCAGGTCTCTGATTTCGACCGAAGGATCATTTGCATTGTGATCAAGCTTAGCACGATGATCCTCGTAGGAGGAATTACTCAACTCAAGATCATCAAAGTCGATGATCTCGACTTTGTTGTTAGGCCGGTAATGGGTTTGACCAATCAGCAAGGGATCTGGATCTTTGGCACCATCAAATGAGTTCTCCTCGCTGGATGTCAAATCTATGAAAACTTTGAGATGAACTGTTGGTGGATTTGTTGTGTGGTCCTTTGGTTTCGTCATGTGCTTACTGGCTTTGCTGTAGGAGTGATCCTTAGAAACAGCATCCGATTTCGAACAATCTTGGCTATCGCAAAGGGTTTCAAACAACGTTAAGTGACTCCTCCTCGCGTTGGATCGAAGGACACGATTGGACTCGGAAACTTTTATTTTCGAGAAGTTCACGTTGAAGTCATTACCACCAACTATGGGGCGACGACGTTTGCTTTTGCGCTGATTGAAGGACTGGGAGTCCTTTTGGGATTTGCTCTTTCGATTCTTCTCTAGGCTTGTGCGAGTAGCGTTTGGTTTTTGGGATTTTCCAGGGTGGTTTGTCGGACTTTGAGGAGAGACGAAGTCCATCTCCAAGGCGTTGAGTTTTAATCTGAGAAAAAAGAAATTAAAACATGGATTTAGGTTATGTTAGTCCTGCATTCAGTTTAAGAGTATATATTGTTGCTGACAGAAGTCTTAGCGGCGGTAACGTGTGAAAAGGGCTGTTTGTTGTTTCGGTATTTGATATGAGGAGGTAATGTGACTGTTTCAGTTGAAATATCGTGATGTAGAAGTCATTGGAAGAGACTCCTATTCGCTTGCACTAAAATAGTCTTCGCGTCTAACTTCATAAGAAAGCGCGACGCAGGTACACTTTGCTATTTTGGCTTGTGATGCTCCATCTGCCGGAGAATGGCCCCACCGTAGAGAAGGTGACTTTGGCGATTAAAGCGCTTAAAGTCAGCAAATCCGCTGGTGTGAATGAAATCCGGCTAGAAGTACAACAAAGCCAGAACCAACAAGCTTTTGAAACATGACAGGAGATCGCTGTCAATGTTGGTAGGTGCACTTACCGGCCATAACTTTCTAAGAAACCACGCAATGAAAGGGGCTGTGGTGACAAAGAGGTTGAAAAGGATACTTCTCACTTCCCTTGCCGCTGCTCAAGCCTATGTCACTTGAGAAACAGAACACTAGGAGGACACTACTACCAGACCATACAAGATCTATCTGATTTTTCAATAAACGAGACCTAAGTAAACAACGAGCAGTAAGGTAAAAGCCCGGTAAAAGCAGGAATCAATCCCCATCTGCATCCACAAGGCGCTAAGTGTGATGAGGTCGAGTGCTTTCTCCCTCATTAACCCAGATACCTAACCTAACCTAAGGGACACCCGGAGGCGCACAGTTCATGAAAGAGCATTTACGTCGCGCAAATGTACTATTCTGAACTCTCCTCAGCCATTTCGAGCTCGCGGCTTATTTCTTTTTAGGAGAAACTGGTGCTGCTATTCCGGATTAAGCATCACAAGTGTCTACGAATCGTTCAACTTGCTGGTAAGTATTAGGCCACTGAAAAAGCTGGTAAATAAAAAATTATTAGAGTTAGTATCGCCATCGTTAGCCACAGAACCAGAAAAACATCAAAGTCAACAATCTGATTGTGAAAAGAGCCTTGGGTCTCATCTTAGAATCTTGCTTCGACGGGTCCATGATTGGGGCGGGATTTTAAAAAAACAGTCCATAAACTTGCAGTTTTAACACGAAGCCACAGCAAATTTTTTAACTTTTTATTCACATCTTTTGTACTTCAAGTAGTTTGGTTTTACCAGTATCGTATAACTGCTAATTTGGAATTACCTTATCGAAATTTGAAAGCATGAAAATGTTTTGTTTGTGTTTATGGCTTTTTACGCACCATTGTTTTCCTGGTATTATAAGTGCAAGACCAAATAAACTCATTAAGCATGCCCACAACACTATATGTCAACAAACAAAAAACAAAACCCAAATTTCTGTCATAAAATAATAAATCTACCTCAAAGCATATATTTATAACTGTAACATGAGGATAAAAATTGCATCACTAGTTATTAGTGACCTGGTCACACCAAAAACCCCCAATAAACTGCATAATCAACGCAGTAACCGAATTTTTCCTAATTATCAGGTAGCGATCCTGTGATGAGTATAAATTTAACCCTCGCCGAGCTCGAAGTTATATTCAAACTCAACTCGTTGAACAGTAAACATCGCGCAATTTACCAAATTTTGTACCAAAACTGCAAAAATGTCGCAAACTTGCTCGGTAACGATGATCTACAACGGAAACTCGACACACATCACCTGCCCGCACTACGCCAAGTACAAGGATTACATTAAAATCGGTAAGTCTAACCACCATTTTGTTTTTTTTCTTCTTTGTGTCTTTTGTGGTTTATCATATAACTAACGTGTCTGTTTTGTTTTGTTTTCTTCTCTTTTCTAACAGCTATCGAACGTTTGAGAATCTCCATTCATTTCATGGACTTCATTCAACTCTCGTTACATGGATATAGCTTCGACAACGAGGATTTCGAGGCCCACCTACGGTACTTTCCCCATTCGAATGCCGCTTTTGTGATTTCCTTGGACTACAAATCCATGCTGGAAGATGGATCCAGCTTCATGAGTGCGAAGCCATTTGATGCTTTAACCGACAGTAACAAGCGCAAAAGGAGCGTTAACAATACTTCGAAGAAGTCCCTGCCGGTGTGTGCGGATAAGCCGAGAGCCAAGAGGGTGAGAATGGAACACTAGAAGTATTGAAGCCAGAAACAGCGACGTGTGAATTTTTTTAAAACTTTAAAATGATGTCAAAAAATATCCTTATATTCTGTACCTGTACTAACCTACGTAATCCTTTTTGTAATAAAAATATTTTTTGTATTGAAATCTACCGTTCTGTCTTTTACTGCTGTTTATGTGAGCAGTTTTTGGGTATTGAATACTTTTCAGGTTGTACCAGGTTCTTGGAGTTTACTTGCTGTGGAACCTCCTTATTTCCTTTTTGCAGGTCGACTGACAGTGGGGCTAGGAAGACATGTTTACTACTTTGATTTGATTTCTTCTCTTCGTTTACTTGTTTCAGGGAAGTATAATCAGGAGGTCCAATTCGGCTCCGTAGAACCTCATTATTTCCTCCAGTAAGAACAAATCCTCCACGGTATTAATCTATATATATAAAACTCTTTGTCCTGACTGACTGACTGACTGACTGACTGACCCAGAGATAGGCGCACAGCCCAAACCGCTGGAGGGATTTTTCGAAACTTAGCTTTTATAGGGTGTTACAGGGTGTTCAAGTTTGTATGAAAAAAGAAATTTAAATTGGACTATAGAATTGAAATTTGGTGGGTATATTCTAGAACAGAAATAATCAAACACGTGTTTTACCGTTTTTTTCAAAATTATGACTGTGGGCCAAGATACAGGTCGTTAAAGTTTGGCTATTTATAGTAATGCGCAACCGTAGTCAGTGGCACATATCGTTGCTTCTGCTTAAGGGTGGTTTTTCCTTCTTTTTTTTTTGTTGCTTTTTTATTTCCCTCTTTGCCTCTAAATGATCGTTGCCTCTTAATGATCGTTTTCAATAAAGTAAGACATATCGGTTCGGGATCGTGTGTTGTTTTTGTTCCTCTTTATTCTGCGTTGTTGTTATTTTTCTTTGTTCGTGAGGAGAGGGTGATGATTTGGCCAACCGCCAAATATGGCAATTGTTTACTTTTTTCTCCTGGCATTTTTTTAGTGGAATTTTTTTTTAGGTAGATATAAGAACAGCGCACCGATGTGACGCGTCAGCCTGTGTATGAGACAGAGATTAAAACGAGTCGAGTACATCGTACGAGTTGCGAGTACCCGTTCGAAAAAACCGAGTGCGAACGAACAGAGTACACACACAACGCACTACTCATGAGTTCAAACCATTCTCGAGTTGCATGAATCGCGAGTCATAGGACAAAGCGAACGAGTACGAACGAGTTTCCAACCAAACGGTTGCAACCGAGTACGAGTATAAACGATTCATTTGATCGTGAGTATGATTATTCGCGAGCATGTTGAAAAAAATGAATCGTTCACCAAAATCATATTCGTTCGCGAGTATATTCTATCTCTTCAAGGGTGGTTGCGATTAGAACAAAATTTGGCTGGTGTTGGAAAATCCCATACCATAGTTTTATTAGGATAATAACGGAAGTGGAAAGAATGTAATTAACTGACTTTTGTATAATTTTGGGATATCCCAACAAATTTGCGAATGTTTTTATGATAAGGGAATTACGAATGTGAGATTTCTGGAACTTCAAAAACATTAATGCATACTTCTGCAAAAAAATAAATATTTAGGACACAAAATTTATTTAAATAAATAAATATGTACTAATAAATTCAATTGACAATTTATATTGACTGCTCACAAGCACTTGTACCACTGAAATGAAAAAGAGCAGTAGAAAGTAAATTCATAAAAACTCGCCCCTCGACTTCATTCGCAGACACCGTAAGAAATAGCATGAACCGTGAAGAGCAAGTCCAGCAAAACGAAGCAAAGCCTGTTGACGATCTATCTGAACTAAAAAACATGATGAAGCAGCTCATAACACAGATGACGAATATGATGAACATCTTAACCCTACTCATGACTTAAATAAATGGACAACAATAAAAACTTAAAAATAGTAGTATGGAATGCAAATGGAATCAACCAACATGCCTCTGAACTAAAAAAATTCATAAACGACAACGCTATTGACATTCTTTTTATTTCTGAAACACATTTTACTAACAGAAGTTACCTAAACATCCCTAATTACAACATTTACCACACTAACCATCCCAGTGGACGAGCCCATGGTGGCACAGCAATAATAATTAGACAAAAAATCAAATGCACCGAATTAAAAGCATATGCAAGAGACTATATACAAGCTACGACAATTCAAATTGAGGACACATGCGGACCACTAGTATTATCTGCGCTATACTGCCCGCTAAAACACACGATCAGCTTATCACAGTATACACATTACATCAAATCAATGGGCTCACGATTTATTGCAGGGGGAGACTTCAACGCAAAAAATACGGATTGGGGTTCAAGACTAACTAACAAGAAAGGGAAAAACCTTATGGACGCCTTGACTATAAACAAATGTAAATACATAAGGACTGGAGAGCCCACTTACTGGCCGACTGACATCAGGAAAAAACCGGACCTCATAGATTTTTGTATCACCAAGAATATTAACCATAATCAGTTGACAATACGTTCTTGCCTTGACCTTTCATCTGACCACTCTCCTATTATTGTTAAATACTTAACTAATGTTAAAGATCGATATCTTACTCCTTTCTTAACAAACCACAAGACAGACTGGGATACTTTTCGCAAGGTAATTGTTGAGAAAATTGACCAAAGGGTTACTCTTAGATTTCCTCAAGACATCGAAAGCGCAATAATTTATTTTAATGACTTAGTGCATCTGGCAGCAACGAAATCGACGCCTGATATCATTTCTAAAGAATTATCTACCTACACACCGAAATCAATCAGTCAAAAAATTTTAAGAAAAACGAAGACTACGTAAAATTTGGCAATGCAGTAGATCACCGATTGATAAAGCAAAGTATAACAAATCGACTAAAGAACTTAAAGAACTCCTTAAAATACATAACAACAAATGCTTATCTACGTTTTTGACAAGTCTTACGGCGACCCAAGCAACGAACTATTCACCCTGGAAGCTGAATAAGAGGCTCAGAAAAGGAATTCCCCAACAACCACCCCTGTTGAAAGCGGATGGTACCTGGTCCAGAACAAACACTGACAAAGCAAAAACACTAGCAGACTATTTAAAAACAACATTTACCAACACCTACAATTCACAAAACAGCTCACCACCACTCATCGATATTAACACTTCTACAAACACGAAATTAAAAAAAAATTCACACTAATGAAATAAAACATTATTTCAAAAACAGACTAAAGGGCGCAAAATCTCCCGGATATGATTTGATAACAGGACAAATATTAAAACAATTACCTGACAAAGCCATAAATTATCTCAGAAATGTTTTCAACGCCATTTTAAGGCTTAATTATTACCCGAAAGTATGGAAAGTTTCTAAGATAATCGCCATCCCTAAGCCAGGCAAAGATGCTACAAAACCTTCCTCATACAGACCAATAAGCCTTCTACCGATCATCTCCAAAACATTTGAAAAACTGCTACTTGACCGCATTGGTACGTGTTTAGACCAAAATTACCTTATCCCAGACCATCAATTCGGATTTAGACACAAAACACTCTACAATACAACAGGTGCATCGAGTAACAAACAAAATCCTCAACGATTTGGACGCGCAAAAATATTGTGTCACAGTCTACCTTGACGTTGCGAAGGCCTTTGACAGCGTATGGCACAGAGGACTATTATTTAAACTAAAAACAATGCTACCGGACTACTATCAACTTCTCAAAAGTTACCTGGACGATCGGCACTTCTATGTACAGTATAACGACGAGCACTCGGCTTTACGTCAAATAGACGCAGGTGTTCCCCAAGGCAGTGTACTAGGACCTCTCCTGTATCTACTATATACAGCGGACATACCCAAGCCAATGACACAGGACTCCATGCTTGCAACATTCGCAGACGACACAGTAATTCTGTCCTCACATAACTGCCTACAGGCTGCTACAGACCAAGTAAGAAGAATACTGGACAAAACAAAAGATTGGTTTCACAAATGGGGAATTAAAATAAACGAGGAAAAAACGGTACAAGTAATATATACCACAAAAAGGAACTACAACTCATTAACTACTCGTATCATCCTAAACAACAAGGAAGTTATTCTCGACAACTCTGCGAAATATCTAGGCATACTTATAGATAAAAAATTTACATGGAAACCATGGAAAATAAACTTCTAATATACAAAACGATAATAAAACCAATATGGACTTATGGGATCCAAATATGGGGAACCGCCGCCAAATCAAATATTGACATTATTCAGCGACTTCAATCAAAGATTCTCAGGACGATTGTCAATGCACCCTGGTACATTTCCAATGAAGACTTACATCGTGACCTTAAAATACCCAGTGTAAAAGACGAAATAAAAAAATACAGTAAAAACCATCAAATAACAATATCTAACCACTTAAACAACGAAATGCGAAATTTACCTCATCAGGAAGCTAACACACGAAGACGATTAAAAAGACGCAGACCTGTAGACCTTCAATCAATTTGACCAACATGATAAATATATTAATGTGATGTGTAAAATATCTATATCAACTTGTGAAACAATCTACGTATGTATGTATAAACAGAACTGTGTATGTATGTATGTATATTACGATCCATAGTTTGCAATATGTTAAAAACAATGTTCACTTTCATGTATAATTGTAATTTGCTGTGAAAACTAAGTTTTTTTAAGATAATGGTCTTAAGACTTAATGTATCCCTTTGTCCACTCTTAAAACAATTACTAAGTGTCTCAGGACAGATGTAAATAATAATAGGGAAATAAAAAAAATAAAAAAAATAAAAACTCGCTTTTGCCCTATAAACCATCAAATTTCTCAAATAATTTCCATTTGTGCGAACTGCGAACAGCACATACCGCTCGCGAACAGTAGCCTTTTTTCCGAGTACTCGCTTTTTTTTTGCAAGTACTCGCAAATTAGGTAGCTGCTCGCGATTCATTTTGGTTATGAGTAGTCGGCACAGAATTTGATCGTAAGTACGATGCGTTGGGATCGAACAACTCATGAGTACAAACCATTCGCGAGTTGTATGAATCACGAGTCATAAGACAAAGCGAACGAGTACGAACGAATAATAGCAAAAATGTTGAACTGTTTGTATTCGTTTTAATCTCTGGCTATGAGATTGTGTGTATTTGATATGTGTATCTATAATATTGCAAGTTGGGAAACGGTGATTTTTGTTTTTGTTTTCTTCTGTATTTAGAGAATGTATTCGAGTTAGGACTTTCGACTTAGAATTAATTCGACTTGGAGTATGACTTTTCCAAGGAAAACTGAAGGAAATGCAAAAATAGGATGAAAAAATTCGAGTTAGAGGGAAATTCGAATTAAAAGAGGTTCGACTTAGAGGGATTCGAGTGCATTGTGCAATGGCTTCTGTTGAAGACTCTGCACAGATACGTAATAGAAGCCAGCATTTTCGCAGGCGTCAAGTAGGGAGAAAGCGTCTTCATCCCCCACATTCCCCTCAAACCGCTTTAAATTCAAACGTTAAGGTTTTCTACGCCATGACCATCAATAAAGCACAGGAGAAGAGTTTGAAAGTAGATGGTTGCATCTGAGGAGTGATTGTTTGTCTCATAGCGTACTCAGAATCAGTTCACCTGACGACCTGGTCATCCTAGAGTCAGAAAGAAAAGCCAGGAATGTTATTTAAAGGGTTTTTCAATAGGGACGCTACAAAAGTAGAGCGACAGGGACAGCAAACGACGCCATATTTTTCTTGCGGTTTTTAGACATTTCTCTTTAGTAAGGTTTGCCATTTTATGATGAAAAGGTATACGAGCCAACAACGAGTCGAAATTATTAAAATTTACTACCGAAATTCGGAGTCAGTGGCCTCAACGTTAAGAGCGCTACGTCCAATTTATGGTCGTCATAATCGTCCTAGCAGACCAACAATTGAGCGTCTAGTGGAAAAATTTGAATCCACAGGCACAGTACAAAATATTTCCGTGCCAGTGAGACAAAGAAGTGCCCGTAGTGTCGAGAATATTGCTGTCGCTGAGGCTTCAGTTGCAGAAAGCCCAAATGTGTCTCTCACACGTCGTTCTCAAGCGTTGGGCATCTCTGTGACGTCGTTGTGGCGAATTTTGCGAAAAGATCTTGGCCTACATCCTTACAAGATTAAATTGACGCAAGAACAAAAGCCGCTTGACCACCAGAAGCGTCGTATGTTCGTGAATTGGGCTGAGCAACAACTTGAAAATGATTCGGATTTTCATCGAAAAATCATCTTCAGCGATGAGGCTCATTTCTGGCTGGATGGCTTCGTCAATAAACAAAATATGCGGTATTGGTCAGGCAGCAATCCACACGTACTCCATGAGTCATCATTGCATCCCGAAAAAATTACGGTTCGGTGTGGTTTATGGGCCGGCGGCGTCATTGGGCCGTACTTTTTCCGTGATGATCAAGACCGGCACGTTACTGTGAATGGGGATCGCTACCGTTCAATGATAACCGAATATTTTTGGCCCCAATTGGATGATATGGACTTGGAGGACATGTGATTCCAACAGAACGGCGCCACAAGCCACACAGCGAATGTCACAATCAATTTATTGGAAACCAAGTTTGGAGAACGTGTTATCTCACGAAATGGTCCAGTCGCTTGGCCGCCTCGGTCGTGCGATTTGACGCCGTTAGACTATTTCCTGTGGGGCTACGTCAAGTCTATGGTCTATGCCAACAAGCCAGCCATTGATGAACTTCGTACGAATTGGGTTCAGCGTCTGGACTTCTGCAAGCGTGCTCGTGGTGGCCATGCAAAAGAAATCGAGCTCCATACATAATGGCATTGAATGTACTTTCACAGGAATAAAGAATTTCATTGATATCCAAAACCAATTTTGTTTTATTTAAAAAAACTTTTGTAGCGCTCTTATTGCAAAACCCTGTACAAGGAGGTAATATGAGGAATTGGAAGTCTATACTTAATTATCAACTTCCTGAAACCCGGGCAATCACATAGGGTATATTGTGACTTTTTTCCACGCGGACGTAGTCGCGGGTACCAGCAAGTATATAATATAGGTAGCGCGACAGTTCGGCAGGGCTGAATTTGGCATCGAAGCTAAGTTATCGGTCTTAAATTCAGTGTTTGTTCCAACCCTCACCTATGGTAATAAGGTTTGGGTAATGGCCGAAAGAATAAGATCGCGGATACAAGCTGCCGAAATGAGATTTCTTCTTCTAACCCAAGATCGTGTTAAGAACACCATAATATCCAGCAGAAAGCGTCCCTTGGGTAGGCCCAGACTGAGATGGCGGGACCATTCCCGAAATCTCACCTCTAGCACCTGATGACTTAGAGTCGATGGCGGAAGATCGGGAAATATGGAGAGTCCACTTAAGCCTCCTAAACACGCGATCCTCATAGTGGATGATGATAATGCTCCACCTGCAGTGATGTCAATAGCACCTCGTTAGGCAAACGTCAGGCAATACAATTTCGAGAAAAAAGTAAAATTGCTAGCAGTGTGTCTTTTGCGTTTGACATGGATCTTAAAATTGACGGCTATGTACCTATTCGTTTGAGATTATGAACAATAGTTTCGACACGATAATTAACAAACAATTTAAATCAGCAAACAACTTCAAGACTATCAACAAAGCAATACATTGCTCCCATGCCAGCTATTCCCAGCTACCCACAGGTTCATTCAGCTTTCTGGAGCACTATCCGAGTGCTTCTTTTGCTAATTATTGTTGGTAAACGTCATAACGCTTGCAAAAGTCAACAGATCATATTTCTGTCTAGAAAAACGTTGCAAATTGACGCCACACGCATACGACTAAACCCTGTCATGGCGGGTACACTAAACCACACAAAATATTTGTTTATTTGCTTACAACATGTTGTGCAAGAGCACGGAAAAAATTCCACTAGCAACGAAAAATGTCATCCAACAGAATTCACATCCGATCAAGAATGCTACTTCAATTCTGTGATTGATTCTTGGTTTCCCGCATATTGCGCAGCTCCTGTGATTCATTCGAAAGAAGATCGAAGCACTCTGGATACATACAACTCGTAACTACCCGTCGAAACAGTTCAATGGAATGCAAAAACCTCGAGACAAATTGAAATTAAATATATTTTCTACTTACTTGTAGTAAGTGCTGCGCTCTGTGTCCGTTCGGATGTATTGGGATACGCGAAAGTGAGAAACACTTTACTCAACAACCACCGCCAGCGAACGCTTTCAACAGAATGAGGTGTTTTTCGGAAACTTAGCGTTTCCGTTGACGATCACATTACACTATGCATGGGATCAATCCCCACTACATTGACCGAATTGTCCCAAGGGGAAGTCTACACTGAGGAGGACAGAACATGGAGACCTATCGATTGGGGAAGTCTAGTCATGGTGTATTATCCGAGAGCCGCGTGCCATATTCGGTGTTAAGAACGCTTGTGTTTGTGGCTCTGCACTAAGTTGGATCTGGAAGTTTTTGAGATAGAAACGGGGAATACATTGGGTCTACAGAGTCATCCAACAAGAGGTGTCATTTTAAATCAATAGAAAGATGCAAAATGTTAACGAAAAGTCGAGATATTTTTATTTCAATCTTAAGTACAAACTATGAGGTTAGTAATAAAATAAAATACAAGTGGTATTTCTTGGAAATCCACCTAAAACGGGATGGTGAAGGTGATCGTCTCACAATGGGCACAACTGTGTTTTCAGTCACACTCTCAGCTATGACGGTGATATTTTCAGCTGATCTTGATCTTTCGAGCGCTCTTTTCCAAGGCATTCTAGAGAGTCCCGTAATTGTACTGCTGCACTTAATGACCCAACTACTTATAAAACTGAAGTACGGCGGCGTAAAGGTGATAGCCTACGCTGATGATGTTGTCCTGCTCGCAACGGGCAGATATCTGGACACTGTCAGTCAGCTCATGCAAGGCGCCCTCAACACGCTTAACGAATGGACTAAGCAATGCGGGCTAGGAGTTAACCCACAGAAAACCGAATTGGTACTATTCACCAATAAGAGACGAATACCAGAATTCACACTGCCTAATATTGGAGGGATACCCCTTAAACTATCTGACAGTGCGAAATACCTGGGCCTTATTCTGGACAGGAAACTGAACTGGAGTCTTAATGTTAAGGAAAGAATCAAAAAGGCCTCGATCGCTTTTTATACTTGCAGCAGGATTTTTGGGAGGAACTGGGGACCTAAACCCAGTATAATCCTATGGCTATACTCTGCGATTGTTAGACCAATATTAACGTATGGAGGTTTAGTCTGGTGGCAAGCTGCAGCAAAAACCACTAACCTCAAAGCCTTGACCAAGATACAGAGGCTAGCTTGCATTGGAACGACCAGTGCACTGAGATCAACTCCGACAGCGGGGTTGGAGACAATTCTCAATCTGCTACCCCTCGATCTATACATGCAAGAATCCGCAGCAAAGAGTGCTCTGAGATTAGACCAGTCTGAACTCTGGAGAGCGAGCTCATATGGACACGCCCAGATATTGCACAAGTACCCGGGTACGAGTATTGAATCTGACTATATGATTCCGTACCTGGACTTTATCAAAGCGTTCTCTTGCATATTTCCAAGCAGAGAACAGTGGGAGAACAAAGAAATTCCTAATGAGACAAAGTCCATCTTCACGGATGGCTCCAAGATGGACATAGGCACGGGTGCTGGTGTCTTCTCTGAGGAGCTAGGACTCAGCAGTTCAATAAGACTCCCTGACAACAGCAGTGTTTTCCAGGCAGAGGTTCTAGCAGTGACCAGAGCTGCCCGATTGGCGTCAATGGCCACGGTATCACGGGAGGATATCACGATCTTCATAGACAGCCAGGCGGCTATAAAAGCACTAACTGCTACACTAATCAAAACTAAGCTTGTTAAGTGCTGTCGCGAAGAGCTGAGGGTTCTTGGCACGCAGCATAATGTAAAACTCTGCTGGGTCCCTGGCCACAGTGGTGTGCCAGGAAACGAGACTGCTGACGAACTGGCTAGAAAGGGATCAGCCCTGGAACCAGACCTAGCGGATGGTACAATTAAACCTCCACTTCGTCATCTGAAGGAAATAATAAGACTAAGATCCTTAACCGAGTCGAATAACAGGTGGAAAACACTAACCACCTGCGAAGTCTCCAAAAGGTTATGGCCAGAATACAATAAGAACAGAACGAATAAGCTACTACATATGGACAGGAAATCCCTGTCATTACTGGTAGGACTTATTACAGGCCACAATATGCTCAGGTATCATGCAAAGAAGCTGCACCTGACTGGGGAAGACCTTTGCAGGGGATGCGGAGACGAGGAGGTGCATGAGGACACTACTCACTTCCTCTGTCACTGCCCAAGCCTCTGCAACATTAGGAAAAGAACATTGGGCAGATACCTCTCCGATAACATCGAGGAGTTGTCTTATGGATCACTGTCGGATCTGCTCAAGTTCGCAAGGAGAGCCGGCTGGCTGTCATCAGGCATATAAATCACGTAGTAGGAAGTAGCTGGTAAACACATGGGTATCACAACGGGTCTACATAGACCTTAATGAGATGAGGAGGATGTTATCGTCCTCATCGGCCCGCTAACCTAACCTAACCTAATGATCCAAAGATCATTGTTCTAGCTTCGACTGCAGGGGTCATCCAGAGTAAATTCGTCCCTATTCTAGACTAAACCGGTAATTTTTTCGTGGGTCAGGCAAAGCCCTAGTCTAAAGAGTCAGATTCTGACCATGCAGTTTTTAAACGAAGAGTTGGGTAGACCTAAATAATCTGTGCCATCAGGTAGGTGTCCTCTAGGTGGGCCTAGGATGAGATGGTTAGATCAAGTCCGAAATCTCACCTCTACCCGTATGGGAATAGCTCCTGATGATTTTGATTTGATTGTGAAAGATCGGGAGATGTGGAGAGTCCACTTAAGCACCCTAGCCTCGTGACCCTCCTAGTGGATAAGCGGGTCATTGAAAATGTATGTATGTATGCAGATCTGAGCTCTGAATACATCGTAGAAGCCCAAACAAGGTATTCTCTAAGTAGTTCCATCTGACAGGAACTGATTCTTAATTCCATTTGGAGAAATCCAATCCAATCCAATCCAATCTCCCATATTTTCATTAACTTTCCCCAACAAGTTTGAGGTATCAGACGCCCAGCTTTCACTTCGTTGCGTCAAGAATAGGAAAATGTAGTTCAATGATGTTGGTTAAGGAAAACCTCTGAACCCATGTGTCCTCATAAATACGATGAACTTCAAAAGACAGGAATTAGGTTTGGAACACACTTGGAGTAACTTTTCTGGATTTATAAAGTTCAAGAAAGAGGTCTCCTGCCCAACTAAAGTGCTGGGTAAATCCCCGTTGCCGGTGTTTTCTATTCGTTTTTCACTGACTTTTTGTGCCCTACAAAGCTATCGGCGGACTACCTCTACAGCGTGTTGTATGGGGGCTGCCAAATATTTGATTTATGAACGTGGAAATATGATTCGTCTTCACCCCTAAAGCGGGTAAAGTCAGCTACATCGCTAAGGGCTAGAAAACGGTCAGTCTGTCGTAATTTAATTGCCTTCCTTGAAACGCCTTAAAAATACATATGTACATACACACATAGATCAGGAGATTGATTGAAGGCAAATCCTCATCGACGTCACAGTACATGAATGCGGAGAAGATTAGTTAAAACCGCTCGTGTCTACGAGTGAGAGGTTTCTGGAGTCTGTCCTTGTTAGTGTGCAAAAAGCTAGGGTCAATAGGCGTCTGTATGGTGACTAGATTGGTTTCATGCTAAAGTCCCGTTTTATTCACTCGATCTTGAGAGACGTAGTGACAAAAAGCGAGTCTACAGAGAAAATGGCACTCATTTGAGTCGGATTACCACCAGCTATGATTTATTTGATGCATGAAAAAAGCATGCGTCGGGTTTTACTTATACAATCAAGGATTCGGGAATGCTTGGATCTTTAAGCCCAATACTGTGCTCGTTAGGATTAATTCTCTGGTAAAAGGTTTTTGAAGAAGCGTTCTGTAAAGCTAGATAGTGAAATTTTGCCTCCTGAAGTGTCATAATTGGCCTTATGTCACGGTACCTTCGTAGGATCATCATCATTTTTAACATCAGTCCATCAAATCTTCACAGCATGAAAAGCTCAACTAAATCCGCACTAAGTCTCAGTAAGGCGCTATAGTTCGGGGTGGACCTGGGCCTCAACCAAAAAGCGTCTTCAGTCAGCTCGATCTTTAGCCAGCTGCCTCCTGTTTCCCACGCCAAGTTGGTTGAGGTCATCTTCCACTTGCGTGCGCCACCTGAGTCGTGGTCTTCCTCTACTGCGCCGTCCCTCGGGTGTGATAACATCCGCTTCTGCTCTCTGTAGCAATCACAGTATTCATTCTCCTCTTGCTCCTTTTGCCCATCCTATCTCATTTCCTGGATGGCAATTTAATCTCCATTTTATCAGCCTAGAGCCACTGCTAAGTAGATAATTGAACGCGGCATATGAAGGATCCGAACATTCTACATATACAGGGTTTTTGAATAAGAGCGCTACAAAAGTTTTTTAAATAAAACAAAAACGGTTTTGGATATCAATGAAATTCTTTATTCCTGTGAAAGTACGTTCGATGCCATTATGTATGGAACTCGATTTCTTTTGCATGGCCACCACGGGCACGCTTGCAGAAGTCCAGACGCTGAACCCAATTTTCGACGGTTTTCAAGCATAAATCGGCCGATACTGCTGCAATTTCTCGTTCGATATTCGTACGAAGTTCATCAATCGTCGCTGGCTTGTTGGCATAGACCATAGACTTAACGTAGCCCCACAGGAAATAGTCTAACGGCGTCAAATCGCACAACCAAGGCGGCCAAGCGACTGGACCATTTCGTGAGATAACACGTTCTCCAAACTTGGTTTCCAATAAATTGATTGTGACATTCGCTGTGTGGCTTGTGGCGCCGTCCTGTTGGAACCACATGTCCTCCAAGTCCATATCATCCAATTAGGAACCAAAAATATTCGGTTATCATTGAATGGTAGCGATCCCCATTCACAGTAACGTGCCGGTCTTGATCATCACGGAAGAAGTACGGCCCAATCACGCCGCCGGCCCATAAACCACACCAAACCGTAATTTTTTCGGGATGCAATGATGACTCATGGAGTACGTGTGGATTGCTGCCTGACCAATACCGCATATTTTGTTTATTGACGAAGCCATCCAGCCAGAAATGAGCCTCATCGCTGAAGATGATTAGCGCTCTTAACGTTGAGGCCACTGACTCCGAATTTCGGTAGTAAATTTTAATAATTTCGACTCGTTGTTGGCTCGTATATCTTTCCATTATGAAATGGCAAACCTTACTGAAGAGAAATGTCAAAAAACCGCAAGAAAAATATGGCGTCGTTTGCTGTCCCTGTCGCTCTACTTTTGTAGCGTCCCTATTGAAAAACCCTTTAGAACATGGTGGACATGTCTGGGCTTTGAACCCACGCCGCTCGCGCAGCAGTTCAACGTACTAATCACTGAGCCACGGCACTGGCTTAGTGCTCGCACCAATCACTGGTATGCTAAGCTTATCCTTTAGCGGAGGGATTATTGTTCTTATGTTCTACTCCTTTTACCTCGACGTATTCTTGATTCAGAGTTTGCTGGGATTAGATTGTTTGAAGGAAGAAAGCAGGGGAAACACTAGAGAAGGGAAGGTTGCTAGTTTTTTTTGGGTTTTTCAGAAACTCATCAGGGGGTGTGTTCGGACGGAGGACCCTATTTTTAAATTCTGGGCTTCTCGTAAGTTTTTTTCATCCATGTGTCCAGTATAACTCCCTGTAGCTCAAAGCCCTTGATCTTGACCGGGTATAGAGAATCATCATATTCAACGCTTGACCTGTGGATAGTTGAACCAACAGCTTTTTCCGTTAAATTTGTAAAATTGGAAAACATTCGAAAGTGAAAATAGCGTCAGAGTGCATTTCTAATTTTTTAAACATTCTCAATTAACTTTTTTCACACATCATTCCACGGAACGTTAACTAACTTAAATTTTTATTCGAATTTTTTTTTCCCGTAAGATTGCGAAACATTTGCCACGTTGTATCCCCCGAGGGCCTCTGAGCAGCTAGGCGAGCACGACTCGGTCGGCTGCGACAGACGAAATCCATTCGGGGCTCAGATTTCTTGAGCTCAATTTTGCGTTTAGGCAACTCCGGCTTCAACGTCATTCTTTTTGGGACCATATTCGAGGCGAGCATCGGGATATGGAGTCGCTCACTTTCTTCCCTGAGTTGGTTCCATTTGTATTCACACGGCTTTCGATTGACCGGCATTAATGTAGGCAGTAATCGTTCGACTTGTGATCTAGCCGGAGGTGCTGCCTTCTTGAACACAAGTGGAGCGGTTAACTTACTTAAATGCGATTTCGACGGGTGGTTCCAGCCCATAAGCGAGGTTTTCAAAATGTTTGGCTTCTGGATATCGAGTGCTTGCATCGGTCCCATCGGTGGTTTGAAAGGACGAATTTTCCTCTTCAACCGATTGTCGATTGGCATGAGGTCCTTGCAAATTGAATTTGCAATGGAGTTCACTTGACCAGCAGTGTACCTGAGTTGAGGATTACTACTTGTAGCTGCAGTTGTTAAGTATGTACGGGTCCCAATGCCACTGGCGGGTTTGTATATTTTTTTACGACGTTCTTCGCAGTTGGTTCGAAAAATGCTCGCACTCGAGCTCGACGCGGTTGAGCCATACTTGCGGGTGTTGTATATCTTGAAACTCGGCGACTTGAACATTTTTGATGCTCGATTTAGGGGAGTTTTTGGCGTCGACGGTGGTGAGCGACAGGCAGTTCCGCGTGGTTTCGGTTTGACAATATTCACAATGGGAATGGTAAACCGTTCAGGGGTGACCCGAATTCGATGTCTGTTCTCAGGACTGTTATTAATACAATGCGACTTGAACAACCCTACGGAACAAACAATGGATGGATGTGTGTTTAGGTGGAAAAAAATGCATACCCGCTTTGAAGTTTTCTGGAATTTGTTTATACAGCCTCTGGACGTAGCCATTCACAATATCCGTTGGGTTTTTCGACAGAATCCAGGGCTAAAAGTAAGAAATGGTGCGCGTTCATCACTAAACATCGTCTACAAACGGGAATAAGCTACGCTCACCTTTAAATTTAGGTTACCACGTACAATTTTATTTATTTTATGTGTGGCCATATTTTTAAAAAAATATGTGCTTTAAGGAAATTTGTATTATACGAAAAAATTTTTGTTCTAAGATTCGAGATAAGTGAATGAATGTAGACTGTCGACTTGCTTTTCTAGGTTTCACGCAGAAAAGTTCAAATCGAAAGTAGTTTTCCGTTGAAATAAGAGAAAGTTCAAAGATCCGTTAGTACGGGATTTGTTGTCAAATGACTGATGTCACTCAAGGCCTTGACTTGCGTATTGACTGTGAGGTTCACCATTAAATTAACCTCACTTGGTCCATACGAATGATAGGTTGATGGATGCCCATTGCTCATTGTTTCATTGCCCACAATAAGTTCTCTGTGGAAACCTGAAAGAGGAAGAAAAAATTGTGATATGAACTTCAGAAGGCTTTTCAGTTCATTATTTCTAAGATCCCTTAGATTGTCAAAAAAAAAACTACCGACAGACTAAAACCTAAGGTCTTAGCTAAAAATTACAGAGCAGGCGACGGACGGATAAGATTTTCTCCCAGTTCCTACAGTTTCTCTATGGTACACAACCCGAAGCCTCTTTGTATAGTCCGGGATGGACCTGGACCTCGACCAACAAGCGTCCAACCAGCTCGATTTTTAGCCAGCTGCCTCCAGTTTCGCACGCTAAGTTGGTTAAGGTCCCCTTCCACTTGCGTGCGCCACCTAAGCCTTAATCTTTCCCTACTGTGGCGTTCCTCGGGTGTACCTTAAGTAAGTAATTAACCATCGAAGCATTGACATCTTCGTTCGAAGAAGTAACTGCTCAACATTGAGTACCCGCGCAAATTACCTTTTCAAAAAGTGATTGATGTTTTGAGCAAACGAAATTGTTTGAGGTCAACAAATGAGAAATGACAATGACACTGAGAGCTTAGGTTAGGTTAGGTTAGAAGGGTGTGTGATGGATAGGCCTCATCACTTCCACTTGGAGACCTGAAGGTCCATTGTGAGTACCCTTTTTATTTGTGGGAATAGCGGTGCGGTTCTCGGGACAGCCTAAGGACCTATCCTATTGTTGGCTGTTTTGTGAACCAGTTAGTACTCTTTAAGAATCGGAGTAGGTCCGTTAACTGTAGGTCTGTTACCTCTGCTATGCTTGCAAAGAACCTTGATCCTAAAGCACGTAGTCGTCGTTCCTGCAGGGCGGGGCAGTGACATAGCAGATGTTGGATTAATTCTACCTCCTCTTCATCTCCGCAGCTTCTGCATAAATCGATTCTCCACTTGCGGAGCATGACTCCGATGGCGCAGTGTCCTGTGATAACTCCAGTGAGCATGCGGATAGAAGACCTGTCCAGTGCCAGGAGGCACCTTGTTCTAGTTCTATTTAGTTTCGGCCATAGCGTTCGAGAGGTGGCGCAATCCTCCCTGGCTAGCCAGAGGGAGTTGGCTTCTTTCTCTATTATGCTATCTATTATCCCATGTAATCTCCCTATCGGTGGCATTACAGATGTGTCTGCTTCGCTAATGTTCATAGCCGACCCCAATCTTACCAATTCGTCGGCCTTTTCGTTCCCTTCTATGTCCTTATGTCCAGGAACCCAGCAGAGTTTGACAGTATAGTGCCTTATGGTGATCAGCGTGTCTCGACATTTCTTGACTGCCTTTGATTTGATTATATTGGATTTTATCGATTTTAAAGCTGCCTGACTGTCAACGAAGATGGTGAACTCCGATGGGGGAAGGTTACAATCCCTTATGCAGCCTGCAGCTTTTTCTATTGCCAGGATCTCGGCTTGGAAGACGCTACAGGTTTCAGGCAATCTAAAAGATTCCTGTTTTTGTAGGGTTTCCGAGTAAAATCCGGCTCCGGTTCCTGTTTCCATTTTTGAGCCGTCAGTGTAAATCGCGATTTCGTGGTCTTTGATTACATTGTTTGACTCCCAGTCCTCTCGGGTTGGGAATAGAATAGGAAAATCAGTGTTGAAATCGTTATAGGGGGTTAGGTAGTCCGATGTGGCTGTGAGGCTTTCGGAGTTATACACTGAGAGCTTGAATCAGACCGAACTGCATGTGGCTTGGTTTGACATACATACATGTTTAAAGTTCGAGCCTACATATTGTGTAGATTGCAGGATAAATCTTTGGAAGGTCAACGTCAAATGTTATACCCTCAAAAAGAGTATAAAAATACCCGGACTTGGCCTACAATACTGTCCTACGCAATGTACATATACCATTTAACCATCTAATCGACCCACATCGGTTCTAAGCTTTTTTTTGTAATTCAACTGAGACTTTCTGCTTGACTTGACTTGACGGCATAACCATCCAGAATCGCCTACGATCCAATTATATACCCTCATCGAAAAAGCCCGCGACGTTCATGCAAAAACAAATGTCAGGACCAATTAGGCTTTATTCGTCCAGACTATTCGTCCTTATATTGAGGTATTCACTGAAATCTCCTCCATAGTCAAATGTTGCCACCTACTTTAGAGAAAGGATCACTATGCTAAGTGGGAAATTCTAAGACAATTTCACAACGCAAATGTCACCACACACAACTAGATTCGACACATTCCTGGTAAAAAAAAAAGAAGCACTTCCCCCTACACAACACATGTGCGCCCAACTTCGTCCTTCCTTCGAAAACTCTAGCGAAATAAAATTCATCGCAACAGCGGAAGCAAAATGACATCTCTCGTGATTAATACAATCAAACACTGGTCATCATTTATTAACGTTCTTCATCCTGGCAACTCTCGTTTTTGGTTTTTAACTGTATCACCAGTGCTGGTTGGTGGGGGTGGTCGGGTTGTTGTTTGTTATGTTGTTAGTCTCGCTCTCGGTCGGCTGTTGGATGGTTGTTCAATATTTGCTTGTTTGCATCGGTTTTGGTTCCTCAATGCCACAGGTCCGATTGCAGTGTGACGACAACAATTTGTCCTAAAATTATCCTCCCACGTTGGCCTCTCTCTGCTCCTCACTGTGTCAACTAAGAGGGCGGTGAAAACATTCAGGATAATTGTGTCAAACTGTCGCACTAATTACTGCTGCATGCCAAAAAAGAAAGAATTGCCATTTGTTAATTGAAATCCATCAGTTTTAATTTTGCGTTGTATCCTTGCTTACCACAGCCAGTCAGACCAAAGAAAACTCATGACGAAAGGACGATTTTTCGGTTGCAATTAATGCGAACTCATTTTTCCACACAGCGAGAGAGAGACAATCCTCCGCTGATGAGAGGACGCGCTCTTGTGGCGAGCGCGTTCAACTGGATGGAAACTACTTGAATTTATTTAATTTTAATTCTTTCTTCTATCCGAAGGATATTTGCACTAATTTCTGTTTTGGAAATGACTTTGCTTCCTCGTTGAGTTTCGGAAGAGGTTTTTGTTTTCGACAAAGTGCTGGGGCTGGCATGCAACTTAATTACTGCCAAAGTAAGTGAATTCGGTTAAGTTTGCGGAAAGTGAATCTGGGTCAGATAGTTGAGCACTGCCGATTACATTTGAATGTGGTTTGTGTCCGCCTGTGTGTGTATGTGCAGTCATTTGCTGTAAAATTTACGGAATAGCCTTGAGCAGTGATGTACAACTTGGACGGTGGCGACACAGGGATTTAAGAAGAAGTTTAGGGAATCCAAGTGCAAGAGATTAAGTCACTTCAGACAGGAAAGTTTTGCGATTCTTTAGAAGTCAACTGACAGTTGTATCTATGTCTGTGTTGGCAAAATAAAGTTTGTCTTTAAGCGGTTGGTTGCGCATGCATGGATTTCATTTCAGTTGAGGTGGTACTACATTGTGGGCAAAGTGAAAGTAAACGATGGGTTTTGACGGCCATTTTGCAGGAGTTTACTTCTTGTAGTCAGAATTTGACGTTTGACTGTTGCCAAACCCTTTGAAGGATCTGAATATGGAATGTTTGTACTCTAAACAGAACGCAGGCAGCCAATGAACTAGCAAAAGTCCTTGAATGCTACGAATCTAGTTTAACAGTTTTTTTCTGTCAGAAAGTCAAATAGGCATGGGTTCTGCTATGTTAGTGAGTGAGTGATAAAGATTCGCTACAAATCATAGTTGCGTAATGTTAGCCTCGTTTCCGATCACAGAGGAGAGACACGATACCACTATTGACTGTTTCTACGAGAATCTCAAGAGAACCTACGAGCACTGCCCGAGATATGACGATAAAGTCATCGCTGGGATTATGAAACCGAGCTTTGAAAGAAGAATTCATTTCATAAGACTATCGAAAGACATAGCCGACGTGACAAGACCTTCGAAAAGGCATTCAGGCTCATAGACTTCCTCGCAGGGCAATCATACAAGTGTGAAGCAACTACCACCAATCAAATTAATCACGCTGCGATAAACGGAAGACACTCCCTCAGTCTGTTGGTCGGTCAAATGTTCCAAGATGCAAACATCGACTCGAAAGCAAAGATATAAATATCAGGAACAGAACAATATTTGGAAAGATGCAATCACAGCCGAGAGCAAAAGCCTTTCCCGATCGAGTGTACCTAGAGCTCTCAATAAATTCTTCAGCAGCAACAATAAGTGCAGAGTACCAGTGGCAGCACTGCCAGCATACCTTCAGGCATAAAACGAACTGCAATGTCGTCAGCATAACCGACGATTTCCACTCCACTTGGACTCTGTATTTTTAATATGCCATCATGCATTATGATCCATAGAATTGCTCCCAAAACCGACCTTTGTGGAACTCCACCCGTTCTATCTTCGAAGTTGTAGGGTTTATGCTACAACTCATCTGCAAGATAGGTCCCAACAAACGCCTTCCCAGTTATTGGAAATTGAAACAGCATTCTGTAGGAATAGAAACCCCCATTGCCAGAGGCATTAGTCTTGAAAACAACTACCAGTACGGTTTAAGGCCTGTAAGAGGATGCCCGCAAGGGGCAGTACTCTCTCTCTGCTCTGGACTTTGGTCTTAGACGAACTTCTGCTACCTACATCCGGCTATGGATATGTAGACGATGTCGTTGTTAACGTCAGGGGCAAATTCGATGACATGATGCCAGATATGATGCAAAATGCCCTTAATCTAACTTCAAGGAGGCGTAGGACGAGGCCCTTCATACCTCGATCATAAATCTTAGAAAAACGATGCTTGTATCCTTTTCCAGAAAGAAGACACTCAACCTCAGACAAGTTTCACTAGAAAACACCCCTATTGATCTATCCAGCGAAGCAAAGTATCTTGAAGTAGTCTCTGATAAAACGTTTACCTGGAACTCGCACCTAAACATTGTTGCCAACAAGGCGACTAGGGCAATGTTCGTGTACCAATGCCTGTACGGCAAAACTTGAGAACTGAACGCCAAGATGATTTTTTGGTCTTACAAGACCATGATCAAACCAATTTATTAGTAGGCCAAAAGCCCGACAAACGCAAACGCAGAAAAAGCTGAGCAAAGTTTATCGCTTAGACTGCGTAGGAATTCCCGGGGTTATACATACCCAACGGCAGCTATAGGAGCAAAGCTTAACCTCACGCCGCTAAATCTGGCAGCACAAGAAGGAGCTATGCTTAGGCTGCCTCAGATACTTGGCTTTAAAGTCGATACTTTACAGTCCATCTGAGAATACTAGGCCCAATCGTGATCCAATTCTTAAGATTCCAGATGCCATGCTCAAGAAATTTTGATTCTACAGAAGTTTCAAAGTCGTTATAGGCGACCGCAGCGAATGAAAAAATGAAGGCCCTATAACACTATCATATTTGATATACAGATGGCATTATACAAAATTGGAAAACAGCAGCACTGGTGCTGGGGCTTATGGTCCCAGTTTCCAACGCGCAACAGTGCTTGGAAAGTCACCTACAGTAATTCAAGCAGAAGTCTACTCTTTTGAACAGTGTGCAAGAGAATATCCTCGGAGAAGAATCTAAGGAACCCGCATCTACATATTCTCAGACAGCAAAGCAGCACGATTAGCCTTTAAATCCTATACGGTAGGGTCCAAGCTTGTCTGGGACCGTCTTAACCTCCTCGAAAGTCTTGCTTCGGTTAATAATGTTACCGTAGCCTAGATCCCAGGACATGAAAGCTTCGAGAGTAATGAACGGGCTGACTGCCTGGCGAGAAGAGGCGCTTGCCGCCCACTCATTGGTCCCGAACTCTGTCTTGGGGTACCACCCAACAATGCCTACTCCAAAATAACACAATAGGAGATCAACAAACACTCTGACTACTGGGCCAACCTCCAGAGCCTTAAACAAGCAAAACATTTTATCAACCAACCTATACAAGCCCCCAAGACTTTATTTGATTTCACCAAAGCTGAGTTAAGAACCATAACGGGCTATCTAACGAGACATTGTCCACTTAGATACCATCTGCATATAATAAAAGTATCAGATGCCGATATTTGTCGGCTCTGTAGAGAACAGAAAGAGACCGCTGTACATATTCTGTGCGTATGTCCACGAGCTGCAAGGAAAAGATCAATCCACTCGACACAGGCCTCGGTCAACCCAGTGGAAATTCGAAAAATCGAACCTAAGGCTATACTGAGGTTTATCAAAAGATTCAATATAACCTCTGGTTAAACTATCTCGGCCACCACAATAGACCTCATAGATCGCAATGCGCATTTAGGGCCACTAACACAGAATACAGAGAAGAGAAGGCCTGTAAAATTGAAAACTCAAAGATGGACAAAATCTTATCTTGGAGAAGACCAAAGAGTCCCAGATGGCTGCTAGTCTGAATGGAGATGAGGTTTTCTGCTCCATTTCTACAGAATAGAACCTTATTAGCTGATGGTAATGATGAAGACGGTTCGCTACCCCATCTTGGTCTTACCATGCGCATCCTTTTAATTTCCTGATACGAACCTCAAATTTATTCCAATTGCATTAATTCCTTCATTCCGGTCCATGTTAAAGCCTTCTCTTTAAATGGTAAATCAGTGCAGACTTCCTCCTCCTCAATAAGTTATAACCACAATGAGGCATTAATTTGACGAATAAATGCGAACCAATGTACACAGCTTCATTAATCTTGCCCTCAGCCCCGTCGAGGATTAACTTTACATCAATAATAGAAATCTTCCTGAAGCTTCGATGAAACCATTCCCAATTAATCTTCGCCTCTTTAGAATAAACAGCCCGCTCCATCGAACAGCACAATCGGCCAGTAAACCCCTTCAGCTGTGTAGGATTAAATTGAATACCACCATCTTCACCACGCCGCGCCGTCATAGTTAACCTCAAAACATTTCAGATTAAACGCCCACCATCGCCCCGATTGTACTCGGTATCTGTCAGTCCAATCCACTGACACGTTGGAGATTCCCTGCCACAATAATTGCATCCATCCTGTCGGCGGGTATTATGCCGATTTGCGTTCATAAATCCAAGGATTAGCCCTGAGCTTCATTTCAAGATGATTCAGTCACTTTTTGTTTCTCCAGAACGAGCACCTTTGTGTTGTGCTTTGTGTTTGGATTGCATTCGTAGTCCTTTTTGAGGGAAACGCACAGTTTTTTTTTTTCACTCCGGACGTCTCGCAATAAATAAAATTAAATTCATTCGGAAGGAAACTCTCCGAAGGATATGCACAGGAAAAAAAAAAACGAAAAAATTTTCACAAACAGAAAAAGATAACACACACACACATACTCGTACGAATTCGCGCTCATATGCTCCCTCACGAATGTATGTGTTTGTGAAGGATCTGTGGAGGAGCTCTTAACATTCCTTTTTTCGGTGCTTTTTCCGTGTCGAAGTAGTAAAAAATTCAAACTTTACTCTTAGCCTAATGGAAAGGGTTGTTAAATTTGTTTTTTTTTTTTTTTTCTTTTCTGAGAGATGGGAGTGTAGCAGGATTCCTTTACACTTTTAGTACCCAACAAGGAAATCAAATTGATGTAAGCAGCTGGAAGGAAAAATGCTTAACAACACAATACCGGTGCTGAATGCCAAAATGTCTGTCTCAAAAAATTTGTTCGGTGTGTTATCGGATGGATGTGCGCGCAAGTGTTATTTATGACACACAGGTGGCGGGTGGGTTCCTTCGACCGGGTAAGGGGGTGTTTATTCGATATCCTGTTGGGAAGGGATGAGAATCAAAAAAGACTTTATAGCACTTAAAGTTGTAAAATTTTGTTGTTTCTGGAATTTGAATTCGAGTTGTGATAACCGGGGATTTGAAAGGAAATCGTGAAAGGAAGTCGTGAAGGATGTAGAGCTGAAGAGGAAAACTTGGAATAGAGTCACAGTTGGTGGTAAATATTTGAAAAAAAAAACGACTCCTTCGGTAATGATGGTAATCCAACCTTCTGTCGGTTTGATAAAACAAGGGTTTACTGGGTTTGACCGCCTTACTTACTTACTTAAGGTGGCGCAACAGTCCGATGTGGACCTAGGCCTCAACCAAAAAGCGTCTCCAGCCAGGTCGATCTATAGCCAGTTGCCTCTAGTCTCCTTCCACTTGCATGCGCCACCTGAGTCGCGGTCTTCCTCTACTGTGCCGTTCTTTGGGTGTGGATTCGAAGATTTTCCGAGCTAGAGCACTGGTGTCTCTCCGCTCTACACGACTGAGCCACCTCAGTCGTTGAAGTTTCACTCTTCTGGCTAAATCGATGTCGGTGTACAGTTCGTCGTTGTATCTCCTCCTCCACTCATCGTCTATGCAGATGGGACCAAAAATCACCCGAAAATCTTTCCTCTCGAAACAGCCAAGAACAACCTCATCCGCTTTTGACAGAGTCAATGCCTCTGCGTCATAGAGCAGGACTGTGGCGATTAAGGTCTTATACAGGGTTAGCCCAAAAAAACAGGGTTTGGCCAGAGTTATTCTTCGTTTGATCTCAACGCTGGTGTCGTTGTCTAAATTTATAGCGGAGCCTACGTACAGAAAGTCCTTAACTACCTCGAAGTTATAACTGTCTATAGTGACGTTCTGTCCAAGACGTCGGTGTTGGGTGTCCTTTGTTGTTGACAGCACATACTTTGTCTTGTTCTCATTTACGGCTAAATCTATCCTCGCATAACAGCGCGTCGTCTTACCTAAAACATTTTTGGTTTCGGTGAGGTCTTGACCGACCCTGATAGAGCAGGATGCATTCTCCATCGTCATCCTGCACAAATGGACGATGCAAAAACTAAACATGGCTCTGTATAGCTCGTCTCTATAAATGCTGTCATACGCCTGGATTTTCCTGGATTTTCTCCAAGAACTGCTGCAGTGTGAATAATTGGTCGGTGGTGAACTTTCCCGGCTTGAAGCCACACTGAAAAGGACCGATCAGTTTGTTAACGAACGGGTTCAGGCGTTCAAACAATGGCAGATAAGATCTTGTAAGCGATGTTAGAAGGATGATGCCTCTGTAGTTGGCACAGTTCAGAGGGTCTCCTTTCTTTAGGATCAGGCAAACAATGCTGAGGTTGCATTTTTCGGACATACTTTCCTCCGACCATATTTGCTCCTTACCAAGTTATCGCCTGCAGCTTTGAACAGTTCGGGAACTAGGCCGTCAGCTCCAGGAGCTTTGTTAAACTTAAGCTTAGATACGGCTATCTTCACTTCGTCCAGGTCGGGTGGGCGAAATTGTTAGTTTTTATCGTCCAGGTTGAATGGTTCATTCTGCCTGACAGTGGGATTTGATTCGTCGTCGTCGATAAACAGTCTTCCATGTCCTCAGTATAGACTGCGAACGTGGTAGGGTTTAACCGTCTACCATGTTCAAAACTTCTTCTTAGATTTGGCTAGACAAGACCATATCTGAGGATTGACTATGAAGAAACATATCTCCTATCATTTTAGGCGAACAGTGGCAGAGACATGCCACTTATAATTCTGCAGATTAGCGTATCCCTCCGCCAAACGCTACACGGACACAGGTTCAAGAAAAGAATATTTATGCGAAATCCACGGAAAATGCTTGCAACGTAGGACCCTGATTTCCTTACATCCCTTCTCATCGCTTGAATGACTGACATGCGTTTCATATTGCTTCGCCCAACTCCCCAATCTCATATTTCTTAATATTAGACATCAAATTAAATTCTCTCCGCCGCTGCATGCGCATAAATTCCATCACCTTCCCTCGAGGCATTAGTATTTCTCTTGAAGGACGAGCTCGCAAATAACACCTGTCCTCTACTCGTCCCACAAGCGTAAATTTCCGCCGGCATTCGCATTACAAATTAATCACCGCAGACAAGCCCCCCTAACCTGAGTAAATATCCATAAATCAATTGGCAACCACTTCCTGCTTCTCATTGTGCAGCCACGTCGGCCACCCATGATCCTAAAAGCATAGATAGAGAGATACATACATCTTGCTGGTCATAATGGAACTCATAACCCAGGAAGAGGACGAAAGCTATTAAATTTTCAGCTAAAGGACGATGCATCCAGCTGTGATTGCACGATTATCCATTACAAGTTCTTGTTTCGCGAAAGATAGTAAATTGTTCAATTGCAATCGTTTTTCGATTTAGCAACATTTATGACATCCTTACCAGGACATGCCCTGCATATCCCCACTCATGTAAGACAGACAATCCTTCCCATCTGGGTGAGTGCTCTTGGTTCGCCTCCAGTGTATTTATATTTTTTAATTAATTCCAATGCTCCTCGGATTGATGTCCTGGAAGATAATGATTTCTGCTTGGGAAAATATTTTTTTCACTTGATTGCCGGAGGAACCCCCCCAGTGGTATGGTATGTTGTCGAGCATAAGCTCACGTTACCAATAATGGAATACCTTGACTTGTGGTGGGTTATACCACAAGAGACTTGTTCTTATGCCCGCATCAGCTGTGTTTAGCTATGAACGAGGAATGTTTGCAGTTTTCCACGATTTATGAGTGGGGAGAAGCGGTGGAACTTATGATTGTTGACTGTTTATCCTGAGGAACGCGAAGGATTCAATTCGAGTCACGATTATTAATTTTTTTTTTTCCTATTTTTTTTTGCTTCAGGGCAGAACTCATATGAATTTGTGTGGAATTGTGTAGTGGGTGAGGCCTCATTTTTTCCTATTTAACGGTTCATTTGGTAAATTTCATTGTAACCGGTAAGAGGATGACTGATTTCTGGAAATTTATGATTGATTTGCTAATATTTGAATGGCGCATTGTAGGCCTCGGAGGAGGGAGAATATTCATGATATTTGATTCCGACGAAGGTTAAGAAAATTGTTGGCGCACACGGTTGATCCGTCTTCTGTTGATGGAAGGAGGGCTTATTATTTCTGAGAAGCTATTGACAACATTTTGAGTATTTTTTTGTCCTTCTAGCAGGTAAATTGAAAAAATGAAAAGGCATGAAGTTTTGAGAAGGCTTTAAGTAGGTGCTATCGAGTTTGGGCTTATTTTGAAATTCTATGGATTTTGCTTGTAAAAATTGATGAGTGATGGTGAGGATTCTGAGAAATGTGGGTCTTCTGAGGGGAGTGCCATTCAATACCGCAGCGAAATTGAGTCACAATGGGCCACGGTGCAAAGGGGCTTCACATCGATGAAAATGAACAACCGTGGTTAGGGCAAAAGAGGAAAAACATTGGTGCGGTTGAGGTTAATAGAACTCAGTGAAAGAGGGAAGGGGTATGGAGATCGCGATGATGAATGTACGGCAAGCTATTGAATTGGTTGAATAAATGCGCACAGATGAGGTTAATACAATAACAACCAAGTTCGTCAGCAAGGATTTGCTAATCCAACAATTTACAGGAAGTAATGCTCTGAAAACTCGCTTCGCGCTTACTCTTGAGAAGAAGCCAATAAATTCTATCTATCTAACGACGACGACGAATCAAATCGCGCTGTCAGGCAGAATGAACAATTCAACCTGGAGAAGGAAAACCAACAATTCCGCTCCCCCGATCTGGACGAAGTAAAGATAGCCATATCTAAGCTTAGATCTTGAAGGAAACCCAGGAACTTCAAATCGATACGCACCACCTTCTCATCGATTTAAAGATCACGTATGACAGCATCTATAAGGACGGCCTATACAGAGCCATGTCAAGTTTTGGCATCCCCGCCAAACTCGTCCATTTGTGCATGATGACGATGACGATACTTCATCAAGGTCGGTCAAGACCTCATGAAGACCTCAAAATTTAGACAAGGTGACGCGCTGTCATGCGACTTCTTCAAAATTGATCTTGAAGAGTTATGCCAAACTCACGTGACAACATCAGAGGCACAATCTTTCAAAAGTCCGTCTAATTACGTCGACGATAATTGGAAGAACGCAGCGTGATGTCACCAGTGGGTTCGTGGGTATTGAGACAGAGGCAGCAAAGATGAGCTTAGCGGTCAATGAGGGTAAGACCAGGTATATGTTGTCATCAAGAAAGAACACTCAACACGGACGTTTCGTACAGAATGTCAATGTAGACAGATATAACTTTGAGGTAGTTAAGGACTTTGTCTACCGAGGCTCCGCTATAAATTTAGACAACGACACCAACCTGAAATCAAACGAAGAATAAGTATGGCCAATCCCTGTTTCTTTGGGCTAAGAAGGCAATTGAGTGACAAATCCCTCTCTCGATCGACTAAAGTAACCCTGTATAATACCTTAATCGCCACGGTGCTGCTTTACTGCGTAGGCATGCGGACTGTGTCAAAACCAGATGAGGTGAAGAGGAAAATTCTTCGGGTTATTTTCGGTCCCGTCTGCATAGACGGTAAGTTGAGGAGGATATACAAAGCGACATCGATTTAGCCAGAAGAGTGAAGCTCCAACGACCCAAGGGACGCCGCAGTAGAAGAAGACCCCGACTCAGGTGGCACACGCAAGTGGAAGAGGACCTTAACTAACTTGGCGTGCGAAAGTGGAGGCAGCTGGCTTGAGATTGAGCTGGCTGGAGATAATTGTTGCATTCTCCCTATCGCCCGATAAACTATCTTGTCAGCTCACTTGAAAATAAACGGTTTTGCAATAGGGACGCTACAAAAGTAGAGCGACAGGGACAGCAAACGACGCCATATTTTTCTTGCGGTTTTTTGACATTTCTCTTCAGTAAGGTTTGCCATTTCATGATGGAAAGATATACGAGCCAACAACGAGTCGAAATTATTAAAATTTACTACCGAAATTCGGAGTCAGTGGCCTCAACGTTAAGAGCGCTACGTCCAATTTATGGTCGGCATAATCGTCCTAGCAGACCAACAATTGAGCGTCTAGTGGAAAAATTTGAATCCACAGGCACAGTACAAAATATTCCCGTGCCAGTGAGACAAAGAAGTGCCCGTAGTGTCGAGAATATTGCTGTCGCTGAGGCTTCAGTTGCAGAAAGCCCAAATGTGTCTCTCACACGTCGTTCTCAAGCGTTGGGCATCTCTGTGACGTCGTTGTGGCGAATTTTGCGAAAAGATCTTGGCCTACATCCTTACAAGATTAAATTGACGCAAGAACTGAAGCCGCTTGACAACCAGAAGCGTCGTATGTTCGTGAATTGGGCTGAGCAACAACTTGAAAATGATTCGGATTTTCATCGAAAAATCATCTTCAGCGATGAGGCTCATTTCTGGCTGGATGGCTTCGTCAATAAACAAAATATGCGGTATTGGTCAGGCAGCAATCCACACGTACTCCATGAGTCATCATTGCATCCCGAAAAAATTACGGTTTGGTGTGGTTTATGGGCCGGCGGCGTCATTGGGCCGTACTTCTTCCGTGATTATCAAGACCGGCACGTTACTGTGAATGGGGATCGCTACCGTTCAATGATAACCGAATATTTTTGGCCCCAATTGGATGATATGGACTTGGAGGACATGTGGTTCCAACAGGACGGCGCCACAAGCCACACAGCGAATGTCACAATCAATTTATTGGAAACCAAGTTTGCAGAACGTGTTATCTCACGAAATGGTCCAGTCGCTTGGCCGCCTCGGTCGTACGATTTGACGCCGTTAGACTATTTCCTGTGGGGCTACGTCAAGTCTATGGTCTATGCCAACAAGCCAGCGACGATTGATGAACTTCGTACGAATATCGAACGTGAAATTGCAGCAGTATCGGCCGATTTATGCTTGAAAACCGTCGAAAATTGGGTTCAGCGTCTGGACTTCTGCAAGCGTGCCCGTAGTAGCCATGCAAAAGAAATCGAGTTTCATACATAATGGCATCGAACGTACTTTCACAGGAATAAAGAATTTCATTGATATCCAAAAACGTTTTTGTTTTATTTAAAAAAGCTTTTGTAGCGCTCTTATTGCAAAACCCTGTAAAAATTACTTCCTCTTGTACCTTGTCGATGAGAGCAATACCCAGCAGCGAATGTAGTCTAAAAATTTAGGTCTGGCACCATCTAATACGGTCCTTATGCTACGATCTAAGGACAGAAGCAAGAAGAAATGCTAAGTATCTGCTTTAACTAAGAGCCAAACCCTTGAAAGTTTCATTTAGTATTGGTCAAGCTTACGTATACCCTACTTGTTTCACATGATAATTAGCAGCTATTCTGCAACCAACGGCAGGACAAAGAGTGATGCCTTTCCCAGTAGACCTAGACACCTGCGTTCAAAGATCTTCAAAAATAAAGACAGACAGACACAAATGCGAAAAATACTAAAAACTTCAGCACTGGCTTAGTCAATTCAAGCTCATTTTGAATACTCCCTTCCTATCAATGTAACCAAAGACCCATTTCCACTGCCCATCTGGAACTGAAACTTACACCATTTTCTCCTTAACCAACCCCTCCTGGGACACTGACAATCTGTTCAACTAGGGGAAGAAAAAAAAATCCATTATTTGCTCATTCACCCGCAATGTAAGAGGCCGGAGGTGAGTCGGGGGGTGAAGCGACTGTGACACCACATACTCGTACCCCCATCCGACCACACTCGGCTTCTCTCGACATAACACCTCCGCTCTGGCATCCTGAACGTTTAGGTTCACATCTGATCTTTGAATGTTGGCCATTGCATGCGAATTTTTGCTGTTTTCTCCTTGGTACTGCTGCTCCATGCTTTTAATGAATACAGAGCCGTACATCGGAATGCTCTTACACTGGCCATGTGTGGTGGGTCTAGGTATGTGGCATTCTTCGATCTAGGCCACTGGATGCATCACTCCTAAATGGATAAATACATCGAGTTGTTCGCTTCACGTGTAAGTGTGTGTCCTAGATGAGTTTGCTCGTGTATGTCTTTGAACTGAAAAAAAGCCAACCCATGTCGTAGGCCATGGACAGAGTCACAGGGAACAAGGAGAAAAAATGCGGACTGACATAGGGTGCATATGATGGGTCCACACATAGACAATCCCCAGAGTTTGTTCTGTATTTATTGAGCGAAAAATATGCAAAAAAAGAAAACGACAAAAGTGACAACATGAACAAGAGAATGGGTGGCGAAGAGAAAGAAAAATAAGGTGTCATGTCCTGTTTGTTGAGAGTTTTTCAAAAAAAAAGGAGAAGAAAACAGAAATGTTTACAATAAGCAAGGTGAATGGATAATGACCTGGTCTTCTTTTTGCTTTTGCTTCTCGCTTTCCTTTTGTTGTATGCTGTGACACACTTTGAGACGAGAAAGTCGAGGTGAAGTCAAATAAATGATAAGAAATGCATTTCGGTGATGAAGTGATGGTTTCTCGAGTGGTAGATGATTCGGAAGATATGTACGGACGGGAGTAGTGCAGGAGTCAATCCCAGCACCTGACCTGTGGGGTACCATGTATATCTTCAACGATGGTATTCTTCGTATGGAGATGCCCAGAAACACCATTCTGGTAGGGTTTCCAGATACCAAAGCGGTTAATTCACCAAGAGACACCGACCAATCCTTATTATGAGACGCGTGTGCGCGTGTAAGGAGGAGCATGGTCTGAATATAGCGAAGACAAAGAGAGTCCTTCTGACTGCGAGACAGAATGCGGAAGCTGTTGACCAATTTTCTGATACGTAGATCTCATGGTCGCCGTGGCTCAGTGGTTAGTGCGTTGGACTGCTAAGCAAGATGCGTGGGTACCAGCCATAGCCATGTCCACCGAACATTTTTCGCTTTTTCCTTCTCCTGCATCTTTTCAAGCAGAGAACAGTGGGAAAACAAAGAAATTCTTAACGAGACAAAGTCCATCTACATGGATATCTCCAAGATGGACATACATAGGCACGGATGCTGGTGTATTTTCTGAGGAGCTAGGACTCAGCAGCTTAATAAGACTCCCTGACAAGAGTAATGTTTTCCAGGCAGAGGTTCTAGCATTGACCAGAGCTGCTCAATTGGCGTCAATGCTCACATTATCACGGAAGGACATCACGATCTTCAGAGATGAAGCGAAGAGCTGAGGGTTCTTGGCACGCAGCATAGTGCAAAACTCTGCTGAGTCCCTGGCTACAGTGATGTGTCAGGAAACGAGACTGCTGACGAACTGGCAAGGAAGGGATCAGGCCTAGAACCAGAGCTAGCGGACGGTACAATTAAACCTCCACTTCGTCATCTGAAAGAAACAATAAGGCTAAGATCTTTAACTGAGGCAAATAACGGGTGGAACACACTAACTACCTGCAAAATTTCCAGAAGGCAATGGCCAGAATGTAATAAAGGCAGAATGACCAAGTTCCTACATATGGGCAGGAGGTGGCTGTCATTACTGGAAAGATTAAGTACAGGCCACAATATGCTCAGGGATCATTCAAAAAAGCTGCACCTGACCGAAGACGACCGATGCAGAGGATGGTGGGACGAGGAGGTGCATGAGGACACAACCCACTATCTCTGCCACTACCCAAACCTCTGCAATATTAGAAAAAGAACATTGGACAGATACCTCTTCGATAACATAGAGGAGCTATCCGATGGTTCACTGTCGGATCTGCTCAAGTTTGCAAAGACGGCCAAGTGACTGTCATCAGGTGTATAGAACCACGCAGTAGGAAGTGGCTGGTTAAACACATGGGTACCACAACGGGTCTACATAGACCGGGAAAGCTGAGATGAAGGGAGTTTCATCATCGTCATCGGCCCGCTGATCTAACCTAGCCTAACCTAGGCCTTGGCTCACCTCGAGCTGTCGCGCTAGCTATTTATTTATTTTTAGATGTCATGATGGTCAATAAGATGCAGTTGCATCACAACTTCTACAGATGTTGGAGGAACGAGTTAGAAAAAGGCTCTGTTAGATAATTGCTTTTTCGAGGATCACTGGGTAAATCTCCTGACGTGCAAAGTGACCAGATCACTCATAAGTAATCCAAGCAACCTCCTCACCAGGAAGGTTCTAGGTTCAAGCAGAGAGCAATTGAGGCTGATGGTGGGACTCATGACATTATCCTCAACAAACACACGCATAGAATCAGCCTCGTTGACCCAGAGCCATGTACGACCTTCGAGGAAAAAGAAGAAGCCCTCGCACTTCCTATGCCACTGCCCTGCCCTAGCGAGAATGCGACAGAAGACCCTGAAGGTCATGTGGATACCGGATGTGAAACATCTCAAGGACAAAGGAATCGGCGACATCTTGGCCTTCACCAAAGAAACAGGAAGATTTGCCAGACCGCATGTACACTAGTTTCAACTCTATAATTGTTTCCACCTTCCCTATCCCTGCAGCAAGTTTGGACGATTAAAAGACTAAAGAGGGAAACGGACCCGACTGAGGCCTAAGTGAAGAGCCTTCCGCTCACCCTTATATACCATACCACCCTACCATAGAAAGTTGCTTGGCCATCATCTTGAACTTCAAAGACTTCAAAGTCTTTCCATATTTGGGGCGTGACTTTTTAACTGGTCAGCATGTCACAACAATAACTCTCGGTTCTGCTGTCAAATTCGTTCTCGATTCTTCCCATTTTTGCAAAGCCTGTCCTTTAAGCCAAATCAACAAGTAATCCAAAGTTGCACAATGCTTTTTCCACTCACCAGATCGGCAAGGAAACAGAAATTAAGCCACACAATTCCAGCTATCCAACGCGTCCTTCAGTGCTTAGCACTATGCTTTTTGCAAAACAATTTTGCTCGTGAAAACACGTGTGATTTGCTCATGTGGATGTGTGTTGTTCCTAAGTTTCTACCATCCTTCTACAGCTTCCGCTTTCGTACCAATTTATTCAACCAAGCTCTTCTTGTTGGTTTTGCTGTTGATAGTGCGATAGTGGTGGTGATGTCTTTTTTTCCGCTCTCGTGGATTGTTAGTCAAATGCTGCTCTTTTGCTTGTTCTTGTCGTCCTTTTTGTAGCCGTTTTCGTTTGTATCTGGCATGAGTACAGAGACTTTAGGGGTGTTTATCGTGTATGGCACTTGAGCGCGCACGGATTGCTGTGTTCTGTCTTTGCGAGTGTGTGCGTTTGTGCGGAAACGTGTAACCTTAACCCAGATAGTGAAAGAACATAAAATTAATTTTTGTGTAGCGTCCTTAGTTTTTGGATTTTGTTTTCCGTCTTTTTTTGTTTTCCTTTCATTGCTATTTTTTCCAATTTCTTTGTTCGCTTTTCGCTGCTGGTATGGAATTGGCAAGGCTGCTTAGTAATCACGCCGTTCTAATCCAACCCTGGGCATGGTGGTGTGTTTACCCGGTTGGCATTTGAAAATTGTTGGGGGAAGAGGAACACGCTCCGGGACTTTATTCGGGCGTTGACATGGAAAATTGTCATAGGCCGCGTGGGTAGAGAGGTTTTCAGATAAAACTGATGAGAGATCTGCGTATGGTAGTGGTTTTTCTGAATTAATAGTGACTTCTGTTGTGAGTGGAACCTACCTCTCTTTTGCAAAGATTTTTTTCATGCAGGCACACGATAGAGAGGGATGTTTACAACAATATGGCGGTAGTGTACATATGTACATACATATGTATGTGTGTACTCCTCTACAAGGAGTGAAGGGGATCGGCTTTGCTGATTTTATCGCCGTGATTATCATGGCGAAACACATTCATGAGATAGAGTCTGCCACGGATGTAGCAGCCGTCAGAATCAAAGCTGACCACAGGACCGTGGCTATCCCAATAATCAGCCGAAAGACTGGAGAATACGCAAGTTTTCAGGTTTGGGGCCGAACCATCCGGTCTAAGGAGGCACTAACATAATTAGGGGAATTGCTCGACAGCAAACTGAACTTTTAAACGCACGTCGAGTACTCTAGAAGAACGGTGTCACAGATGCAGCGCTTTCATGGAAGCTGCCAAACATCGGTGAGCGTAGATACGCCAAAGGATGTGAATACGCCAGAAGGACCTTGCTATGCAGAGTGGTCAGCTCAATTCTTCTAAATGCTGCTCTGGTCTATATGATGCTCCGGGCACTTCTAACGAATGAAACAAGAAGGAAGCTCTCGTCAGCATACAGGCTTTGTGCACTTAGAACAGTTAACGAACAATCTCGGACGAAGCAGAATGTAATATAGCCGGAATAGTCCCCATCGACATCCTCGTCAAAGAGATGCGATGGGTTTACCTTAGGCGAACTGCGAACCGGCAAGAAGCTATCCTTACCAGAAGCGTAAAAGCGAAAGAAAGAGAAACATCCGTAGCATTGTGGCAAGTCAGGTAGGATGATTCAACGAAAGGTAGATGGACCTACAAACAGATCGCCACCATCGAGGACTGAACAAAGAGATTACAGATACAGGAAAGTTATATCCGCCAATAAAGTTGAAAATTCTGCAATTTATTGCAAGCAGAAGACTGTCACCGTAGTTCAGTGGTTAGTGCGTAGGATTGCTGTGCGAGCAGCATGAGTTCAAGCCATGTCCACCGAACATTTTTACGCAGCACTCTCGTCGGGGAATGACAAACCTCCGGGAGTATAATTTATCATGAAAGAGCTTCTCAATTCGCCGTTCGTAGTCGGCAATATTATATATTAAAGGTCCCTTCGAATTGTGCGAAGAATGTAACGCAGACAACATGAATGGTTGCAAGAAGCTAGGCCTTGGCTCATCACGAGCTGTCGCGCCAATTTTTTAGTTTTATAACATCTGTCAGATTAGCTTAGTAAGTAGTCTGCAGTATTTCCGACTGAATTGCAGCAACAAATATTCAGATTTTTTAAACAAGTTAAAGAAGGAAACTCCACGCCAGATGGGGTCGTATTCACAACACAAATTTGATCACGGTCACGAGCAAACTTAACGCCTCCTCTGAAACTTGTCTAGAAAACCTTGTTGAGTATCCATTCCTTGTATTTTAATTTCTACTAGGAAATAAATGAAGACCGGAATATATTCCTTATCTGACTCAAATCGCGAAAATAAAAATTTGTACACATCAGAAAGAAGAAGGAGCCAAAGGATCAATGCCGCAAAATCCGGTTAATGTGGATGATCGTCCTGCCAAACTGAAATACTTACTTTTCATGACGTTTCAATCCGGAGTGTACCAGCCAGTTCAGTTCTTATCCAGCTGTCTCCCTTGAATCCTATACGGTAGGATCCAAACTTGTCTGGGACTGTCTAAATCTCCTCAAAAGCCTTTCATCGTTAAATAGGGTAACCGTTGCCTGAATTCCAGACATGTAGGCTGTGAGGCTGTAGGCTAACTGCCTGACGAGGAGAGGCGATTGCCTCCCACTCGTGGGTCCCGAATCGTGTTTTGGGGTACCACCCAACAGTACTTACTCCAAGATAACACAATGGGAGATCAGCAGACATACTGACTATTGGCCCCACCTCCAGGCCCTTAGCCAAGCGAAAATGTTCATCAACCTCAACCTATGTATATAAGGTCAAGACTTTACTTGATCTCACCAAAGACGCGTTAAGAACCTTAACGGGCTATATAACGGGATATTGTCCATCCAGATACCATCTGCATAAAACAAAATTATCAGATACCGATATTTGCCGGCTCTGTGGAGAACAGAAGGAGACGACTGAACGTATTCTATGCGTATGTGCAGGGGCCGCAAGAAAAAAAATTACTCCACTTGACGGCTCGGGCTTCGGTCAACCCAGCGGAAGTTCGGAAATTCGTACCTCAGGCTATACTGAGGTTTCTCAAAAGCCTCAATATAACCTCTGGTTAAACCATATTGGCTACCACAATAGACCTCATAGCTCAAAGTGCGCATTTAGGGCCCCTAATACAGAATACAGACTTCAACTATCTGGAGTTGCGAACGCTGAGTTGGGTCACCCTCCACTTGTAAATGAAGATAAAGTCGTCTTCTTCTGCTTAATTTTTTAGGAGTGGAATCGCAAATTCTTCCAGTTGGAGCATTGGGGTCTATTGACTTCACATGGTTTAGCCATCTCAATCATTGTATACGTATTGCTTTAACAGCTTTAATTGTACTTTGTGGTTAGATCGTCTCCCGCACGAAACGTCAAGGTATAAGTAGCCCAAATCAAATGTGCTTTCAAAAGTCAAAGTATGCTATAGCAGTACGGGACGGATGGGAGTCTTCCTTGTCGTTGTTTTGTTCCGATCGAATTTTTCTACCTTGTTGTCCCCTAAAGGCAAAACAATAGCATTTAGCGGATATTAGTCTGCGTTGAATCTCTGTGCCGTTATCGTTGGAAGAATTGATTTCAGAGCCTAAGAAGAAGAAAGCCTTCGCTACCTTAAAGTTATCCTACGTAAGCGAAAGAGTTTGACGGGAATACAAAAATTGGACATGACGGGAAATGTCTTAACCATATTTGTCTATAGGGTTCTCATGTCCTCACAGACTCTACCTTCTTCTTTCTAAGATGTTGTGGATCTAGATTTGCTCTACATAAAAATACCACCAATGGCTCAGTTTCCAATAAAATTGTATAAATCAATCCGAATGTTCCGAAGGGAGTAACTCGAAGCAGATAATTATCATACCACACATTTCTGCAAATGGTCGCTAAAAAGGATAAACTAGACATAATTCCATCTCACTATCTTCTTACCCATTATCCTTGCTATCGCCATCAAGGTTCATAAGCATCTAAGCACTCTTAAATTATTCCACCATTTTGCTCAACTAAATGCAGCTCCAATTGGGTTGTAAATGCGAAATTCACTTAAGTCCTTGAATATGCTAAAACCAGCAAGAAGGCTCATTTTAATCTTCAACTCGCTGTGCCATTCTGTCTTCTCCATCATCATCGACTTTGAATTACTTGTCTTCCTCTCTCAAGGAAAATTGCATTCGCTTGATGAAAAATGACAAAAAAAAAATGATTCATTTCGAATACTTAACGTTACTGCGACAGTGGAACTTAATGACTCCTTAAGGAGCTCAGAGAGTTCCATCTACCCTATTGGGGGTTCGAGGGGCGGCAGCAAGACCTTATTTATCTCAACTTTAATGGAGAAGAGTCATAAAACATTTGCACACACACAGGCTAACAACAAGAGCATATCACTGCAATGACGACCGAACAGAACAAAGAATTTACGAACCGTTAACAGGCACCGACCGAGGACAAGCAAGGTGTATAGAATATAGAATAGTTCCTCAGAGGATGGCAACGACAATGACGAAGAACAAGCTCGTTTCGGTCGTAAAATTTAAACTACGCGACTACTAAGGACGTTGATTTGATGCGGTTAACAGTGGAGTTTAAGGTTTAATTGCTGAAAGGACGCTCGTAAGGACATGAAGTCTTGAACCACGAGAGTGTACCATTTTCTAAATTAAAAAACTGAAGTTGAAGCTATTCGAAGCCCCGGAAGGTCCTTATTTGAGTTGAAAATTGAAAATTATTTCTACACGATGGGAAGGACAAGGGGTAATCAAGTGGGGGAGCATAGCATTTTTTAGATCCTACCAGGGTCGTGTTGACGTTTTGCTGCGTATCTCCACAGCCGGAACTCGAATGTTTATTTGTTCAACATATCCTGACCATGATGAATTCTAAAGTTCTCACAAGCTCCTCTCAAGATTTACTGCCCAATTCACACCACTCACAGCCACCCATTTACTCGGTTCGTATTAAAGTCGCTCGAAGGACCCACTCGCCTATGTTAAAGCATTCAATGAAAATCCCACGCTACAGTTGTTGCACCGTTTTTCTTATTTGAGGGCCAAGACGGCGTATAACACGCAATTACAGGGATCTGGATTATCTTTAATATGCCTGCCTCGTTCGTCCTTCCCACCTTTAACTTTCGATCCTAAGTCGACTGGCACACACACACATACCTAACCAACACAAACGTATATCGTAAGCCAAAAGGCTTTTATAAATTATGTATACGTGCATAATGATAATAACTTGAGGGGAATAACAATAACGATGCCAATACTAAGGACGATCAAGGACAACACCGGTGGTAGTCGAAGAGGGACCAGAAAATAATATTCATGTGTATTAAGTGGAGAGGCCTGGTGCTGTACCACCACCTACACACAAGGAAGTCACCAGCCCTAGGGTACATTTATGCAAGACGTGCAACTTCAAATCCATCGATTCGTTGTACCCATCGTGTCCTCCACCCGTACATCGATGACGAAAAAGTGAAGAAGGAAACCACAAGATAAGAAGTCTTTAGGAAGTAGGACGGGAGAAGAAAGGACGGAAACTTAAACTTATGCTAAGGATTCCCATTTGTTAAGAAGGTTAGCACCATCTTTTCCACCGCGTTAGGTGTATGTTAGTCAACTGAATGGGGGGATAAAGAACTGGCAGGACACCATCGAACAAAAGAACCAAAGCGAGGGGAGAAGGCAAAAACTAGAGCCACACCGGACGAACAATAATATTTCTTCAGGTAAAGTACCCTTGTGAATCCTGTGGCTGTTGTGTCTTTGCTGTTTTTTTTTTCTCTGCTTTGTGTACTCCGGTATCTGGTCTCAGCTGCCTTCTGGTCCGTGAGTAGGTATATTTGTTATCCGGAATGTTCATCATGGTGTTTGTCTCGCTCCCTCTGGCCTAAAGGCCTTCCCCATGGATGGTGATGAACTCTCATAAATATATCTCTCTTCGCAAGTGGTAATTCGTTTATGAACTGGCGTAAAGGATCTGCGGACAGCTGTTGGTTTATGACCAACATGGACAATGAGCCTTAGCCTCAGCCTTCACGAGAAACCGTGCAATGGATATGAATTTGTGGTGAATTAGTACAATGATGGCGGTGGTAGTCAGATCCTATTGTACAGGGGGTAACACATGGCTGTAATTAATGGGACTTCGACGAAATGTGTGCAACTCTCAAGAAATTATGTGTATGTGTGAGTGGTCGTCAAGTGGCATACAGTGCTGGTCCATGTTCTGTGGAAGTACATTAAAATTTAATGGCAACTTGAGTGGGGCTACCATAATGCAATTTTATGGAACAGGGGGAGGGGTGTAACATTTTCTCAAACCCACTTGTGCTCCGTGTCCCTCTAAACCTTCGTGGAAAACTGCAACAATGTGAGGTTAGAAAGTGCTTAGAGCGGTCAACCATTTTGTCGTCCTCTGCAGAATTTTTCACTCGAGACACAGTTTCACCCAAAAGTCCTTTAAGTCGTAAGAAGACATTTATTTATAAGAAGTGAGTTGAAAAATGACCGTTTTCAGATGAAAACTCTCGTTTCACCAGACAGGTATTGAACTGATTGCTGGCCACGTTGAATTTGGTTCTGCCGAATGAATGAATTTGATTGGCCGAAATAGTAAGTAACGGAGGTAATGAAACTTCTTGAACTGCTGTCTGACAGTCACTCTGCTTCGAGAGATGAATCTAAATATTCTATCAATTTATTCAAAATTATCTTGGTCATCAGTTCGACTTTTACCGGGAGACCTCGCCAGTTAAAACTAAAGGGGGTCCTAGTGTTTCAAAATCAAATAGTTGCCCGCAGGCCATAGCCAAATGTCGTCAAAAAACCATCAGTCTGCGTATTTCACAGTCACGGTTTGCAGGGCGACAGACCCACTTACTTACACTTGTTCTCGTCTGATACTGGCTCCCCATTCTTCCTCTTCACTTTGCAATTTTACAAAAAGGCGTGTATTAGGGCTCCGGAGTTGCTAGATGTAGTATCAACCAGGTTAGACATTTAACCATCCCTGAAAATAACACAAGCCAATCCCTATACTTCTAATAAGTATGATTGACTGGTGGTCAAATCAAGAAAAATGCACCTAAACCCAGAAGCTGCGTCTTCGCAGATACAGAAGAAGACGCAGCTCATTTACTCTGAGAGCGGCCAGGCTTCAGCGCGACATTTAAAACCTTTTTACTGCGACTTGGTACACCGTCGACAAAGCCTCCAAAAGTAATCCTAAGACAAATCAGAGATGGTCTAATACAAGAGGACACAAGGTATCCAAGGCTCTATGGTCCGCGCTAGACCGCAGAAGAACAAGACATATTCTCAACTTAAGCAGGACTAGAACTAGACACTGGCATTCTGTCCAGCCATTGACTTCTGAGGAAGCAATGCTAAGATAGATAAAGCTCGCAGACACAGATCTTTTCAGGTACTGCAACGACCTATGCGTCGCTGAGGACATAACGCGCATAATATATGAATATATATGCTAAGACACGCATGAAATTTCTTGGCACCTATTTCTTTAGTAATCTGCACTACAGGAGCTTAACTACGATAGCTATAAAAACATGGTAAAATCTTGTAGGAAAATCAAATGCTTTCAGGAAATGGTTTAGGTTTCGCCAATTTACTTTCACAGGAATCGCGATAGGACCACTATGATGCCAACAAGCGCTGGCTGCATAACTCTACTCTACCTAAATACTCTACTCTACCTAATCTAAACTAGCCCAACCTATACAACTTACCTATCATATCAACTTCACCTATCCACTTTGGATCAATGTGCCATTCTAAGACCCATTGGTTGCAAAGTGAAAGTGCATCAGAATACCATTCTCTTGCTCATTTCCAAGCACAGACGAGTGGACAAGATAAACAATACCAAATACGCGAGCCAAGGTCATCTATGCAAAATGGACACTGATGTGGGCGCAGGTATATGTATTTTCAGACAAACTTAGCCTCTTTAAATCAGTTGGACTCCCGGACCATAGCAGCGCTTTCCAGTCGGGGATCCTAGCAGTGACAATTGCTGGCCGTGAGACTGCGATGAAGATAATACCATGTGATGATACTACCTTTTTCATCGACCACCAGGCAGCACTAAAAGCAATTCCTGCTATTGAAATAAAATCGGAACTTGTGAAATGCTGTTGGAAAGAGCTTAGTGCTCTTTGGTAAAACTATCTTGGGTCCTTCGACATGAGGGCATACCAGAAAATGAGTAGGCTGATGAATTGACAAGAAACTAGACATAGAGCAGGCTGATTAATCAGTGAAAGTCCCGCCATGTAAACTCAAAGCATAGATCAGGATTCTAGCGGAACCGATTGAAAGATCGAGCTGTTTGGACTCCTGTAAAATAACAAGAAAACTATAGACAAGGTACAGCGGTAACAAATCTAATACTCTTATGCAGAAGGACAGGAAAACCTTCTCCATCCTTGTAGGAGTGATAACAGGTCATAATACTCTGCACTATCACATGAAAAAGCTAAAGCTAAGTAAGGACGACCTTTGTGCAGTCGCAGAGACGAGGAAATTAATGAGGACACAACCCAATTCCTCTGCCACTGCTCAGGTCTTTGCCACCTCAGGCATAAATCCTTTGGAAGGCACTTACCGAAGAACTTAGTAACGTACCTATCAGGGACATCTGGAGGTTCATTAAGGCTTTAAGCTGGTTCGAAACCCTGGGACAATAGGAGAGTGCTATAGGCATTGCTCCACGAACAAATTGTACCTTCGCCCCAAAAAGGGCATCACAATGGATCTCTACTGACCTGAGTGTGGCGCCAAATACATCTACCTAATCTAACCTATGTTTTAAGCAGTCAGGTCAAGAGGCCTTACAAAGCTAACTATCGAGCTGCCTGATGAAGTTTATTGGTACAGGGACTAAGGGCCGGAGAACTTCTTTCAATTTGGACAGATTTGCACTTACGGTCAGAGGTAAGGTGTAACCACCTATGAGCTCTTTAGTCACTCTATAATCAACTTTGAACATCTACTCATAGCTGCTTGGATTTCGGACTTGGTCGAACTATCTCACCCTGGGCCTACCTAGTGGACGCTTACCTGATGGTACAAGCGTTCAACGTGTCCAAACCATCGAAGTATGGACCTCTCCGTTCGAAGAAGTAGCTGCTCCACATTGAGTGCCTCGCGTGTTCTGGTGTTCCTAACCCGATCTCGGCGAGTCACCCCAGCAATACAACGAGTCATTCTTTCGGTCATTACCCAAACCTCATGACCATAGGTGAGGGTCGGGACAAACACTGAATTAAAAACCTATAGCTTAGATTCCTTTTCCCAAATGAAATATCGCATTTACTCCTGGTTATCTAACCCGTTCAGATAAATTTTTAAATTTTAACTCTTTCGAGGATAAATTTTCGCTTTAAAAACTAAGCACTGAATGAAAAATTGAAAACATTTTCCGAAACCTTTCAAGCTGTCTGTTTCCGCGTATCCATTTGGAAAAAAAGGAAAAAACTCCCTGAGTGCTGCCTAAAATTTCCATAAAACCAAGAGAACAGGGAAAAATCATTTGAATTTCATGTGAAACATGCAAAACGATTGCTTCCGGTGCATACAACCAAACACGACAACGTAATAAATTCCCAGTGCGACAAAAAACTGTGTAAATATGTAATGTTTTTCGCCTACAATTTGAATTCGAAAAGTAACTCAATTACAATGGCCGGCGGCGGTGTCGGTAGCTACGTTTACCGTCTCTTCGATTGAAGTTCAACATATTTTTTTTCAATTTTCCAATTTTCTGTAATTTAACAATTTTTGTTATTCGCCAAACTTTTCGTTAAGATTGATCCTTAATAAACGCCTCGTGCTTTTCAATCATTAACAAGTTTCTTTTCCCGTTTTCCTCCCTCTCAGCTGTTGTTCGTTGTTTATCGTTTGCACTCGAATAAGTTCGCCCAAGGAATGACGGTAATGCAGTGTGCCGCGCTAAGGAAAACTTGAAATGTATTATTTTTACGAGCTATTTTTACGGTTCAAAGTTTGTGTCACTTAGCGCCGAAGAAGGGACATACAAATTCAAGCGCGAAACGTATTCTAGTTTGGCTGGGCAGGGACGGGATGCTTAGGTCTTAGACAGGAAGTGTAGGCACATCGTTCCGTCGATATTGTCGAAGTTTAACTGTGAAATTATCTTTCGTTATTTTTTTATGCATCAATATAAACTTTGGGTATATCCATAAATCAGCTGAATGAGAGGGGCATCGTTATATCGTCGCGCACACGTAAGGGGGCAAGATTTATGGACTATCGAAGATTTACAAGTCCTTTAATAGGGTGTGACTGAGAGGGCTAAGGGGGAGGTTTTGGGGAAGCATCTTGTCATGAAGGCGAATTTAGTGCATATGTGGTTTTGGGAGATAAGGAATCTACCTAAAATATTAGATACTCCTGGCGTCGTAACCTTTGCGATGAACCTCATGTGTCGAATTGAATTTGAAGGTCATTTCACTTACACTTAAGACCGTTGTCAAGATCTATTTGCATCGTCTTCAGACTTGAAACTTGTGGCAGAGGGAATATTCGTTCTGCCTTTCACGATTGGCACTGTAGGCGAGGTAGAGAGATTCACTTTTGGGCTTGACTTTTCCAAACTCCGCTAAAGAAGAGAATTCCCTATGAAAGATCCGTCTGCCTAACCAGTAAAGTGGCGGACATTAACAGAGAATGCGGTCAGAGGTCTCATCCGCTTTTAAACAGAACACCGACACTCTACGATATTTTAGGCCTCAACGACACTAGCTTTATCATTTTGTTTCTGTCAAGGTTTAGAAATTCCTTGTAGGAAATGGGCTTGAAAAGGGCCTAAGCCCGGGGACATTTTCGCAATGGGCGAAGCCAGATTATTCGCAGTCTCACTGCGGTGGCCGGGCACCCAAGGTTAACCTTGTTGTACCTGGCAACTGATTGTAGGGTATAGTAGCACTTGACTGACCTGGATTCCATGAAGTGGGATGTCAATGCTTCAAGTGCTGACTAATTATCTGAATAGATATTTTTTTTGCGACCCTAAAGCCTTTATCGAGGTTTATCCCGGCGTAGATTTCAACAGCATGGATTTCAGCCAGGAACACGCTGGGACACATCCCCATTGTTACCGAGACCTTAGTGTTGGGTCCACAGACGCCAGCACCTACTCCGGAAGGCTGTTTTGATCCATCGGTAAACCATACCGACTCATTCTCCTATAAAGAGGTTCGTCAGAGATACGTTTGGACTGGAGAATCCATTAGATGATTCGCTTATTAACGAACATCTGCAACTTTGGGGTCACTTTGGAGTGGAACAGTCGTAGTTTGGTGTTCACGCTAGTTGTATTGTTTCCGTGTTTTGGAGAACATTTCAAATGCAGTCTTCACAATTCCACACTCCTTTGCCATAGTATCGTGGTCAAGATGTTTGAGTTGAGATGTTAGAGTTCATTGGATTCCTCCATTACCCATCGGCATTAGTAATGAAAGAATGCAGCCTCGTAGTTTCCGTTTCTGGATTTCGAAATCCTCTGACAGCCTTTTTCTGCGTACACTTGCAAATTTAGGCGAGGCCAATGTATGAAAGGATTTTACCAAAGGCCAAGCACTTGGCTGAAAGAGCTTCTCAATTCGCCGTTCGGAGTCGGCAATAAATTATCCCTTCCATTCGTACGAAAAATGCAACAGGCACAACATAAATGCTTGCGAAAAGCTAGGCCTTGACTCATCCCGAGCTGTCGCGCCAGCTATTAATTCTTTTACTTCCCACCTAGGTAGGGGTAGTATTGTAATAGGTCCGAACAAAATGTTTCGTGCTTGACATTACTATACACTCGAAATCCTTCGCACCCATTTACGAAATGATGTCTGTGTGTGTGTGATCATATTTTTTGCCTTCGATATCTGTAGAACAAAACAACGTATGACCATGCGGTTTTTTTTGTTTTATTAGTCAGCGTGAAACTTAGAGCTGATAAGCTTTTAAGCAAAATCGGTCCACCAGATGCTGAGGAAATTTAAGAAATGTGTTCGAGTTCGCGCAACAACTCTTTGTGGCTATCTGGAGAACCAAACAACGTAGGACAATGTGGTTTCTTTACCTTGGTCGGGCTCGTTGTGCTCCTCCCTTTTAAATTCCGAATTGTATGTAGAGATAGAGTAGGTTTGGGGCGAATATTAGGAGGTATCAGGGGGATAGTGGGAACAGTAATGGAAATGACACTAGTAAACTTGATCTAGCGAATCTTCCTATTTCTTTAGTGAAGGCCAGGATGTCACCGATTCCTTTGTCCTTGAGATGCTTCTGGTCCGGTAACCACGTAGACCCCAAGTCTTCTGTCGCCTTCTTAGAAACTTAATCTCCGGGACAAAAGAGTTCAACTCTTATGGTGCGCTATGCACTCTGTGTTACATACTCTGGTTCCCGTTGTTAGTAAGCCGGTTCTTCATCTTAGTATGACAATCTTGTGGTATGGGTAAATCTGGTCTAAGTGTGTCACAGTCTGAGCGGGGACAGCAACCTAACCTTACCCATACAACATTTCTCTTCTTAATTCTCAACTGTTCGATATTCTTGATCTAGAAAGACGCGTAAGCCCTAGTTTTTGGGTTGAAAGAAGCACCGAAATCAAGTTGAATATAAGGGCGAATGTAGGCATATATCTGACTTTGTATGACTTTGGTCCTGGCAAGACTGATAATACAGAGTTACATGCCTCCATCAAAAGTCTTAAATACTTACTTACCTCATGTGGCAAAGTAGGCTAAGAGTTAAAATAAAATCGGACGACAAGCGCTTACGTATGTTTGATGTCCTGCAAGCTGTATCTCAACAGAAGGATAATAATCTACTTTATTGCCTATTTGTCAGAACTGAGTTCTGGAAAGGTGGGGCTCCAGAATAAATATTGTTGGATTGGGATATGTTCTTACTCATGACTGGGATCTAACCTCTCTCGAAGCAGTAGCACCCCAATGACTGAGTCTATAAAGTGTCAAGCCTTAAGCGATCCCATTTACCGATGTTCGCTGACATTTATTATTCGAGAAAACATCAGGACTCAAAAACTCTCAAAAAGACGCCACTTTAGTGAATTATTTTCCGTCTCAAAGTCTCGGGAGAGTCTGAAAGTTAAACAATTCAGATGATGATGTCTTCTCTTTCGCCGTACGATGCACAGCACCCCTTGACTTTTCTCATTAAAAACCCCGTGACTTGAAATGCACACACAACACAAAAGGATAAAGTTAATTGCATTAAGCTCCCCAAAGCAAACAATTTGCTGAACCACTTTCTGCGGGAGAAGCCCCTTCCGGTGGTGCATCGACATTCTGTCAGACCGATGAAATGAGGGGGCCATGGTCTCGGAACTTTACGCAAATCAGTTAACTGTTGCATGCGGTATGAAGGAGAGTTGTCTGTTCAAACACTTGGGTAGCACCTGCGGTGAAAGTCTTTATGTCCTTTGGCAGCTAGAAGCACCGTCGTTGAAGCGGCCGTCATCGTTGCCTTAGGGAATAGAAAGCACTAGGCATATGGCTGAGAACATTTGAGAATCGTGAAACACCTAAGGAGCAGGAGGAGAACGAGAGACGTACAAAAATGAATAATTAAATTCATTTCAATACTTTCTTCAAGGAGGCAAACCTCTACACACACTTTGGCGCAGAGAGGTGCCTGAAAGTGGCATTTAGTGGAGTTCTCGGGCAACGTGCCATATGGAACGTGTCGGTGATTGCTCAGCGAACGGCCGCGAAGACGAAGCTCGCCAAGGCACGTAATGTATGATGGCACACAGTCGATGGTGTACGACTTCATGGAGTAAAGTTTACACACTCATCGAGTCCAGGGATACTCGGGAATTTTAATTACTTCAACGGTGAATGTCATTTAATCGATGTCGCGTGATGTCGGTGTCAGGACAACTTTAGGTTGATAATTACAGCAATCGACAATGGAATACCAATGAGGAGAGAGACAGTCTCGGCTTAAGTGTAAGTAGGTGTAAGTTAAGTGGCTTACAATGAGTAGTAGATAAGCAAACTGATTGCTGGCCAATCCTGCGATGATTTGCAATTAAAAAACGTTTTAAATGTGAAACTCGCACAAACAGGATATTCACTCAAAATGACATGTATCTGAAGCCTATGGGAAAAGGACATGACAATTAATGATCTGGCAAAGGACTCAAAGGTAGGTAACAGAACCAGACATCGTTGTCGGTGCAGTGCACTTACCTATGTCTTTGAAACTGTTTCAATCTATCTGACCGGGTGGGCAACGATAAAATCTCTAATCCGCATCGAGTCCTTCGACAGAAGAAAAAGAGCCTATTAACGTTCTTCCCGAATACCTTCAGATCAAGACCACCTTTCCAGGTGCCCTTGACAAAGCAGAGTATTAACTTCAATCAGATCAGACAGTCAATACAGACTGGGGGAGTAATGTCACTCTAACTAAGGCAGAGCTACAATTTGGAGCTTTGTTTACTCCACCGGCTGATTCAGGGAAAGTGAGAGGGGTAGTGCCACCTTTCCTGGTCAGCGAGTCCGCTGTTTCATTGCCGGTGTGTCTCTTGTGTTTGTTTTTCATAGTTCTGGAAACAATTTGACTGTCTCTAGGACTAGTTTCGATTTTATCGCGGCTGAGTGCAGCTTGACTGTCAGTGAAGATAAAGATGGTTTTGCCACGGAAGTTAAAGAGCAAGTTTAAGCTTGTGCACCGATTTATGGCAAATATTTCTGCGTGGAAGATCGACGAGTCTGTGCCTAGACTGACCGATATGTTCTGTGCTAGACGACTCTCCGAATATTCCAGGCCCAGATCCACTGTCTATTTTAGATTCGTCCGTGTACCACACTTGATCATGCTCTGACGGACGGGGTTTGCATTTTTTCCAGTCACCAGTCACCACTCGGAGGGATGACAGCTGAATGGTTTCGTCTGAAGCTGTACCTTGGGAGAATGTAATCCGACGGCGTAGTGAACTACTTTGGAGTAGGGAAGACGGAAGATGTCATGTTAGGGTGACCGCCAGGAGAATGTTCAGAACTGATGTTGTTTAGGTGGAAGAGCCTGTGCAGACTGAGTTTTCCCTGAATTTCTACATGGACCCCAACTGGCGGTAAACCGACAATGGCGTTAAGCGAGGTGGTGGGGTTGGAGCGCAGGCAACCCGTCATGCAGACTTTAGCTAGGCGCAGAACCCGTTCCAGTTTCTTGGCCGTGGTGACCTCATTTGTTTTTGTCCACGACACTATTGCCGCATAGGCCAGAATAGGTCTGACGACCAAGGTGAAGATTTAGACCATGATTTTGGGACTTAATCCCCAGTTGTTACCACAGGTTCACGGTGCTCGTGTGCCTTTTCCGACGATCCGGCCGATGTGGGGGTTCCAGGACAATTTACTGTCCAGGATAACCTCAAGGTACTTTACTTCTTGTGAGAACTGTATCGTTTTGTTGTAGACAGCGAGGCGAATTAGAAGATTAAGGTTTCAGAGGTCGCAGAGGAGGAAGTTGCACAGTGCTTCTCCTCTTATATGTCTGTCAACTATCTTTTCCATGCATTTTGGAATGAATGACATAAGACTGATGGGACGGAAGGATTTGCGACTTGAATCCGAGGTTCTACCAGCCTTAGGTAGATACTTTACCCCGCGCAGTTAGAAGGTATCCAAGCGCTAGGCTACAGCTAAACAGCTTGGATAGTGTGGGAGCAAGCCGGAGGGTTGGTATCCGGTCGCCTAGCAATATCAAAAATCTAGTGACCTGTAGTTCGCCATTGAATCTCCTGCTACAGAGACCGTCAACGTAAAGGGTGCGTTGATGTTCTGAACAATTTTTCACCCGAAACGACCAGGGATGTCTTGGATAAATCTTAGGAACTGGTTCGAAATCCATGACCGATGAGAATGGAATTGTGCGTTGTCTCATGATTTTTGGAGACTGAAAAGGCCGGAAATGCTTTATTTTCTTCAAACCCATCTCTCATAATACTGATTTAGTCTCCCACAAGGGTTTGTCCTAAATTTTTTTTTCAACTCATTTCATACAACGGAACAAAAAAATATCGTAAAGCTCGGCAAATACTTCGAAGAAATGTGACCAGACAGACTTCCTTTCCACTCTCACAATCCTTGTTCCCTATTCATGTGGCAAATTAAAATCCAACCCTTTCAATTCAATTTGAATTCCCCGAGACTGAACTCTGGCCACACAATTGAAGAATAAGGGAAAAAAGGAAATTCCATCTACAGAAGGAGTTTATCGGTCCGGAAATTGCAATTATGGCAGAGATAATTATTTATCGACGATAAACGTTCAGTGTCCTTCCGAGGACATCAGAATCGTCATCGTCTGATAGAAAACGCCTCTGCCTTTCCTCCCCCTTTTTTTTTTTTGGTTTTCTTTTATCAGTTGGGGCATATCGTTACTGTAATGACGATGGCGGTGCCAGTGGAATCTGCACCGGAGGACGAACAAACGAGACAGAAGGCATCATAATCAAATTCTGCAATAAAGACAGCCTTTTAAATGGTTCGGTGCTGGTTTATGTCGTTAAATGGAAATGGTCTAGGTTCCTTTTGTTTGAAGGCAGCTTTGGGTGTTGTATTTGTTTAATGTTATGTAAGTCTAATCCTGATTAACGTTTGGGAATTAAACAGAGCCTTTGATGGAATAGAAAAGGGGATGAAGACGGCTTTGTGGCTGTCAATAGTTTGAGGCAAATGGGGCTGACAAAAGGGCGAAGGCATGAGATTTGATGAGCAATTTATGACGCGTATTACTTTCGATTTTATCTAAATGTATCGCAATCTGTCAATTAGTTGGATATACAGGAAGTGGGAGAACAAATCAGTCAACGTGTGGTTATAATCCAGTTGTCCTTGACTATATTTTCAAGCCTTGAATTGTTTATATTTTTCTGAAATAAAATCAGTGCTTTGCGTGATATGAGACCGAGAGGAAGGTCCAGGGCTTTTTCTCATCTCGAACCGTATAAGTAGAGAAAATCCGAAACAAAATATAACTTTTAAGGTAGCTCGGTGTAGTGTGGTGGCACAAGTTCCATTCTCTCGTACTATCCCCCACGGAAATACCTTTGCTACGTACTATTCCTTGCTACAGTACTACTACTGTTCCTTAGCTTCCTTTACAGCCAGTTTGTAAGTCCTTCGCGCCTCCGTATTCCGTGTATGAGTAGCTGGCCTATTGTTAGGGAACAGAATTCCCTGTGATAGATCCGTCTGCGTAGTCAGTATAGTGACGGACATTTACAGAGAATGTGCTCAGAGGTTTCTTCCTCTTCGAATAGAACCGACAATCCGTGTCTGTTCAAAGGTTTATCCTAGCGCAGATCTCAATAGCATGGAATTCAGCTTGGAACACACTGGGGCACATCCCCATTGTTACCGAGACTTTAGTTTTGGGTGCAAGGACGCCAGCACCGACACCGAAACCCATTTGAATAGCCAGTAAACCATACCAAACATACTGGGTCTGATACGGGTTCTCCCAGTTGACAAGGTCCCATATTTCCACCTCAAATAGCCTGCCGAAACTGGCCATAACGTCGAAGATAGTGCAGAACATGTCCGTACATGGTACAGATGGGCCACAAGATTACCTGATTTATACTTATGTGCAGGTTTATAGCAAAACGGGGAGCAATCTTCCTAGTAGAGGTATGTAGGGGTGAGAGCACGATGAGAGCCTCTATGGCACCTGTAATACCAAAACAGGCAATTCCTTGTACCTTCTCAAGCTTTATTGCCGTCATTCTTTCAAGTAATTTTGGCCGCCAAACAATGATATAGTCGATATCATTGAAATCAAAATAAATATTTATGGGACGCGGTGGCTGCCTTGTGGAACTCCAGAGATGGCTTTGATGTCATCAGATACGGAAGATCTAAAGAATTTGAGAGAGATAATACCGTGAAGGATTTGTTCTTACTGGAGGAAATAATGAGGTTCCACAGAATTGAACCTCCTGATTATACTTCCCTGAAACAAGTAGACGAAGAGAAGAAATTGTTTTATCAAATCAAAGTAGTAAACATGGCTTCCTAGCCCCACTGCCAGTCGACCTGCAAAAAAGGAAATAAGGAGGTTCCACGGCAAGTAAATTCCAAGAACCTTATACAACCCGAAAAGTCGTCAATACCCAAAAACTGCACCGATAAACAGCAGTAAAAGACAGAAGGGTAGATTTCAATACAAAAAATATTTTTATTACAAAAAGTATTACGTTGGTAGGTACAGGTACAGAATATAAAGATATTTTTTGACATTATTTTGAGTTTTGAAATTTAAAAAAATCACACGTCGCTGTTTCTGACTTCAATACTTCTAGTGTTCCATTCTCACCCTCTTGGCTCTCGGCTTGTCCGCACACACCGGCAGGGACTTCTTCGAAGTATTCTTAACGCTCCTTTTGCGCTTGTTACTGTCGGTTAAAGCATCAAATGGCTTCGCACTCATGAAGCTGGATCCATCTTCCAGCATGGATTTGTAGTCCAAGGAAATCACAAAAGCGGCATTCGAATGGGGAAAGTACCGTAGGTGGGCCTCGAAATCCTCGTTGTCGAAGCTATATCCATGTAGCGAGAGTTGAATGAAGTCCATGAAATGGATGGAGATTCTCAAACGTTCGATAGCTGTTAGAAAAGAGAAGAAAAAAAAAACAGACACGTTAGTTATATGATAAACCACAAAAGACACAAAGAAGAAAAAAAACAAAATGGTGGTTAGACTTACCGATTTTAATGTAATCCTCGTACTTGGCGTAGTGCGGGCAGGTGATGTGTGTCGAGTTTCCGTTGTAGGTCATCGTTACCGAGCAAGTTTGCGACATTTTTGCAGTTTTGGTACAAAATTTGGTAAAATGCGAGATGTTTACTGTTCAACGAGTTGAATTTGAATATGACTTCGAGCTCGGCGAGTATATGACTTTATACCCATCACAGGATCGCTACCTGCCATCTTGCGTAACAATTAGGGTAAATTCGGTGTAAGTTAATTACGCAGTTTATTGGGGGTTTTTGGTGTGACCAGGTCACTAATAATTAGTGAGGATGCATTTTTTATCCTCATGTTACAGTTATAAATGCTTTGAGGTAGATTTATTATTTTATGACAGAAATTTGGGTTTTGTTTTTTGTTTGTTGACATATAGTGTTGTGGGCATGCTTAATGAGTTTATTTGGTCTTGTACTTATAATACCAGGAAAACAATGGTGCGTAAAAAGCCATAAACACAAGTGAAACGTTTTTATGTTTTCAAATTTCGATAAGGTAATTCCAAATTAGCAGTTATACGATGCATGAGCCAATTGAAGTATAAAGGATGCGAATAAAAAGTCAAAAATTTGCCATGGCTTCGTGGTAAAACTGCAAGTTTATGGGCTGTTTTTTATAATCCCGACCCAATCATGAACCCGTCGAAGTGAGATTCTATGACGCGACCCAAGGCTCTGAATCTCTCTCCACAACCAGATTTTTGACTTTGATGTTATTCTAGCTCTGTGGCTAACGATGGCGATACTAACTCAAATATTTTTTTATTTAATTTATTTTATTTTTATTTATTTACTCATGCTACCAGCGTTTTCAGTGGCCTAATACTTACCAGCAGGTTGAACGATTCGTAGACACTTTTGACGTTTAATCCGGAATAGCAGCACCAGTTTCTCCTAAAAAGAAATGAGCCGCGAGTTCAAAATGGCTGAGGAGGGTTTAGAAGTGTACATTTACGAGACGTAAATGCTGTTTCATGAACTGCACCCCTTTGTAGCATGTGTCCCTTAGGTTAGGTTAAGTATCTAGGTTGATGAGGGAGAAAGCACCCAACCTTATAGCGAAAAGCAGATGACTTACCCTTAAATCTCCCAATTCGAACCATTCCCCACCGCGGCTGCACTGTAACAACGAATCCATATACACTATGAAAAGGAGAGGTGACAGAACACACCCATGGCGAAGTCCAACGCCCACAGTGAAAACAATGATTTTAAGGCCGTTCAACCGAACACAGCCCTTACAGTTTGTGCATGGAGATTCAAATGTCCTCAGAAGAAAACCGCCAATCCCATACTCCTGCAATACATTCCAGAGTTTACCTCAAGAGATCCGTTCATATGCTTTCTTCAAATACACACATAACGGTAGATAGGTTTGGCATACTCTCAGGCCTTCTCAAGTATCATTCTGAGAGTGAATACCTGATCGGTTGTGCTTCTATCTGGACGAAAGCCGCACTGCTCGTCGCCTAACCTGAACACCTTTGCAAAGACTTTCCCGTGGAGATTTAGGAGAGATAAACACCTATAACTGGAGTAATCCTCTTATCATTTTTTTAAAATGTGTACCAATCGCCCCAGTTTGCTGGTAGTAGGTGTTGCACCGCATTTCCAGGCCACGAGAGAGCCATTCTACTTCCTCTGGCCGGATTTCATCCACACCATCAGATTTATCGACTTTTAGCGTTTTAATCGGCAAATTAACCTTCCCTACGGTGGGACTATTCTCCGCCATACTCAAAACCATGGGTCTGCCATCCTCAGTGCCCTGTTCGCGATTGAGCAACTCTGAAAAGTGCTCGCCTCATCTGCGCAAGATGTTTTCTCACCGGAAAGAAGTACACCAAGAAGTCCTTGGGTTTTACTCCGATGATATCAAACTTCCTTTCTCTGAGACGGCGGATAGTCTGCCAGAACACCTTGTTTGCAGATCTGTGATCACGGTCCAACGTTTCGCCGGACTCCTTCCAAGACTGTTCCTTAGCTGCTTTAACAGCTGGTTTGGAAGTTTTTCGCCCCTGCATGTACCGGTTTCGAGAAGCTGAATCCTCCAAGTGTATCCACACCTTGAAGGCTTTCTTCTTTTCTCTGATGGCTTCTTGAGTTTCAAACCACTCAGTCCTTTTCTCACCACGAACCGCTAAACCGAGCCGCTTCACTCCTAAAACATCAAAGTTAAAAATATTTCGTACAAAATGCTTCCTTATTGCAAAAGTCACCGAGCGCGTTCAGTGGTAACTGAAACCATTTAGTCTGGACCGCAACCTTTGTAACATTTTTGTGGAGGCTAAATAAATCACATATTCCGATTAAAAATTTATCAGACTTCTTCCAAGATCCTGAGTCTTCTGAAAGACGAGATTAGACAATGTATTGAAATACTCTGACAAAACTTTGGGGGTACAGTTTGTCATGAAGAATCTTCTCAGTTTGGCGCTCGGTACCGCCTATAAGTTCTATGTAGATTCTTTCTTTCTTTGCACTCTTAGCGTTTTATTTTTTTCAGTGCATTGCAGGTTTCATTCCTATGAAGACGGATTTTTTCTCGAACGAGAGTTCTGCCAAGAACAACTTGGTGTCATCACTCTATCCTGAAAGTCACATTCACCCTAAGAATTAGGCAATCCGCACTCCTAGTGTTTCAAACCCTGAGGACCTTCATCGATTTATTAAAGCTACGAGTTCTAAATTTTCCTTACATTTTGATGACTTCCCCCGTTAAATCACCTTCAATCTGCATCAAGCAAAACCATCTTCAGGCGTAATTAATCCCCAGCTGTTAAAACCCTCCAGTGCTTTGCACTAAAGCCTATCTCCAAGGCTATTAAATATCCAACATCACCTCCATCGTTAATTGCCTATCCACCTTAGAACAGGGCTACGATAATGCATTATCGCCTTAAATGACCGAATGAACGTTAACCTCTCCGCATTATCATAAATCATAATTAACGCCATCGAAATGATTTCCTGTTCTGCTTTGTCACTCACCCATGGGTAGCGTAGCGAGCATATCCTGCATGCTCCTGTGACGATGGCTATCTCCACACACAAACACATACATAGGTACTTCATTCATTGTCACTTCCGGAGACCAATTAAAGTTGCCATTCTCGGTGTCGTTTAATCCAAACGATGATGATGAAACTGTTATCTCACTCCAAAACTGCTAACAAAATGGCATCCCTCACTTACAAATCGATAGTTAATCACATTTCGAGACTCGTACAGTAGATACGTAGGCGTATCTGCCATCATCTGCGTGTGGGAATTCCTTAAATTTGTTGAATTACAACGACACAATACACGTTATCCTTGTTGGGACAATACTTTCGCGAAAGAAAGTTGGTAATAATAATGATTATAATTAGTTCTGAAAGGACGCGGCAGGAACACAAGAAGAACTTCAATTCCACAAAACACAAGAATCCTTGGAATAATTACATCATCCCAAAAAAAGGACTCAGAAGCCCCCGGGGGAGGTACAGCATTTTTGTCGAGACAATTTTACAGGCTGCTACAAGTGTCGAGTACTTCGGCTGGCACAAGTATCTGACAGTTGGTATGGAATTGTCACTCGAGGCTACGAGTTAACTTTGCGAAACTCTGTGGCTGGACGGAAAATATGCGTTCCTATGGCATCAGACAAACCAATGCCAGATGGTTTAGGGAATTTCATTTCAAAGTTGGGCGTTTGTTTCAATGGGCTGCGGGGGCAAAGTTTCGAGAGTAATGCGTTTAAGTGTTGGAATTGGTGCTCCGAAAGGGTTAGCTTTATAAAAAAACGGGTTTCTGTATGTGGGAAATTTATGAAGGGATAGGGAGAAGTCTTTGTTTTTTTTTTCAGATAAATGGTTTGTTGAATTGTTTGAAAGGTTTTGGCAAGAAGCGTCGTTTGATCTTCGGTGGATGAAACTAATTTGCTCGCCTAAATTAGGTCTAAAAGAACGTGAGACGGAAGTAAGCTGAGACCTTTAAGGAATCATTGTTCCTCCTAGTAGAGGGTGGGCGCATTTGTTCACTTAAACTCTCATTGCTTGTCACGTTAAATGTCCGGGTTCAACTCCTGATGTCGGAAAACATTTATAACTCTACTGCGAAGGTATAACCCTGGCAGTACAGTGTCATGTCTTAAAGAGTTGATCTAGCTGATAATGATTATGATATCAAGAGATTCACAAAAATGCCCGTGAACTTTAGCAATGACAAACACCGCAAATGTCCCCATCTAGTCTTGACACTACCCTCGGACGCTATGGAAACCTAATACTACCTGAGTTTCGAACCACTGGACCTCGCTCGCGCTAATATCGAAGGCCGGATCTGATCATCTCTTGATCACAGTGAAACCTTGGCACTTACCATTTTGATGCAGCCCCTCATATTTAGTCATAGTCCGTGCCATTATGTAGCTTATCCACGTGAGTAGTCCTTTATTTGGAAATGAAATGCACGCAGAAGTTCTACACACATAGCCTTGATAATATTCTACTTTTGGCTGTCTCAGGAGCAAACATATTCAGCTTCTAAGCAGCTTTGTAGGCTTCAGAGAATACCAGCACCAAATCAATAGCAGTGTTCAATTGTCGCGAAATCCTAAACAAAATAGGCGTCATCAACGCGGTCAACGTCTGCTGAGTGCCCGCACGCAGCGACATCGGGGGTAACGTAAAAGCTGACGAAGTGGCTCGGCAGAAATTTCCTTTAGAAAGTGAGCACACCTTCACATCGATAAACATCCCTATCGGTACATTGAAAGTTAAAATGAGAGAGCTAATCAACACCCCTTGGTCCGCCAGAGGCAACTGCGACATACATTTATCCCGCAGCTTATGGCAGAGAATTGACCAGAGCAGGACAAACGTCTCTTGGCTATGAACAAAAAAGATACTCGCATCCTAAGAGATGTACTGACGGGACATTTTTCCATAGGCACTATGACCACCAGACCCGGAATCAACTCCCCAGACTACTGCAGTAGCTGTCATGATGCGGAAGAGAACCATCAAGTGAGTGTCCCAATCTCTAAACTAGCCGACTTCGACCTATGAGAAACAGGCTGTTTGGAGAACTCGGAAACCTAACAGAAATACCAATAGCAAACATACTCCACTTTATTAAGGGTTGGTTTTGCGATAGACCAGCCATCTAAAACCCAAGGTTGGAACATGGACCAAAACGCAAAGGGGAACAGAATGGAACAGTACCGCAGATTTTGGAACAGTACAGATTTTACTCCTGGAAGCTTGCCATTCTCCGACGAGAGGTGGTGCCGTTAAAAATGTTCGGTGGACATGGCTGGGGCTTAAACCCACGCAGCTTTGCACAGTAGTCCAACGCACTAACCACTGAACAACGGCGACCACACCACGCCATTATATCTGCTTGTAATCGAGCGAGGCGGCAATCGAAGCTATTTTTGCCAAAGAAGTGAACTCGAAACTTGTAGAATGCTGTCATGAAGATGGATTTGCCGAACTGTCATAACCAAAGATTCGCGATGATATATACATACGTATATGATATACTAGCTGATACCCGCGACTACGTCCGCGTGGAAGACGTCTCATTATACCCTATATCCTTCCCCGGGTTTCAAGACCTTGATGAGTAAGTATAGAGTCTCAATTCCTCAAATTAATTCTTTAAGGCGTACCTGTAAACAACATTCCTGCTTTTCCTTTCTGGGGTTGCGTTAAAATAACGCAGTAAATATCCCAGTCCGCTCCATTCCTCCCCCATCACCATTTCCGGCCTTTTTGTCTCTTTCAGTCCGTTGTCCTCTTGGGACTATGACTCAGCGGGAGTATACTAGGATTCTTCAAATCCAGTGCTCTCGCTTTGGCATACGTTCGGAGGGGATAACAAAGCAGGTACCCCGGACCCAGAGCCAGACGGACGGTCTGGAATCTCTTTGCGGACGGGCGGTCCGCCCCCCTTGCCTCGAAGACCCCGTATAACGGACGGACGGTCCGCAACGCCCATAAACAAAAGGCTGAGAGCCCAACCTAAAACTATTGTTTGTTTGACGACACCGACATTATTTGATATTGTAAACTCCCCCCTCCCCCACATATAATACATATACTTAAATTTCATTTTGTTAGGGAAAGTTCTCGATTCCCCTGCGGCTCATCTTACCCTTGTCTTGACATCTGCGCGAATGCTTATCCGTGACCCAATCTTCTGATCTTGTCTAACCTACTTATCTGTGCTTAGGAATTTTAATGAGGCCTTGTAGAGTAAATGTGGATCTCCGGCTGGGAGGGGACCCGAACCCAAGCAGTCCCCGTCTAAACAGACGTAACGACTCGACGATGTGAGATATGCTGAATGCTGAATGGGAGCCGCTGATGGAGAAGCTGTCAGAACTCTGGATGTGATTCCCTTTGTTCTGGCAGCTGAATCAAGAGAAGTCAGCGGCGGTGCGGATTCAGCTTACGCTACAATAGCTGAGTTCGCCCCATGTGTGAATGTGTGTGTGCGAGCGTGAGTGATCGCAAGACATTAGACCGACACTCTAGAGCCGACCTTAAAAGCGAGAAGAGTTCCCGAGTGGAAGCGAAACTAAAAGAAGGCGAAGACAAAAGAAAATAACAAGAAAAAGGAGACAAAACCCAGTACGACAAGTGAAGACGAGATACCCGGAAACAGATTAAGAAGACGATCTAAAACAACAGACAAAGATCTAAAACAACACAGCAACGAGTACGACGGACGGACGGACAGTGGCGGAGAGCGTTCCACCCCACCCCCTGGAGATAGCCAGTATAGCCCCAAGCACAGATAAGTAGAGTGGTTTGTGGTAGTTTTTTTGAGTGCATTTTTCTAGTGATTTTTGTGATTTTCGTGATCCCCTAAAATCCCCTTTGTGAGGGTTCCATTTTTCGATCCGCGGATAAGCCTTCGCCCCACCGTTTGTTTTACGGTAGCGTATTACCGGCTACTTTGTACCGCCGTGACCCCGTTGTCCGAGTTCCGCAAGGGAATCCGGAACTTACCCGTTGGGCCAAGTTCCGTAGCTTTCTAATTCTTCGTTAACCGAATTTTCTTTTGATTTCTTTTGGTTTGCATTGGCCAATTATTTTGTCATCCCCCCCCCCCCCAAGTGAGAAAAAAAATATAAATCTTAATTTTTCTTCCCCATCTGGGACACCCACAAAACAATTCTTTTCTTTCCACGAGTTTTCGCAGTTTCTATAAAAAAAATTGCGTGGCGCCCTTAACCCCTTTCTTTCCCTCTCTCTCGAACCCGACCCAGCTGAGCAGCCGGTGTTGGGAATTCTCGTGTTTACTTTCGCGCACCGGGATTTCTCAACACTGGCTCGAGGATGACCAGGCTGTCAGGTGAATTGGCTCTGAGCGCGCTATGGAAGAAACAGTCACTCCTACGATCCACATTATCCACTTTCGAACTCTGTCCATGTACCTTATTGATGTTCATGGCGTATCAAACCTCAACGGAAAATTACACACGTTTGAACTCAAACTCGTAGTCTGATGGGATCAGAGGAATGCGGGGGTGAAGACTGTTTTTCCAAAAAATTCTTTATTCTGTTGGCTGAGAAGTTTATTTGAGTAAAAATGGATTTGAAATAGCTCAGCTATGAACTTCAAACTGATAAATGTTTAAGTGCATTATATTCTGCCAGTCGAACTAATCATCTCTCCCATAACATCGCAAGAGTGACTTGGTATATCTATTCTTCCCTATTCTTTCCATCACCAATATCAAGAAATGAGTTAGAAAACTCCTCTGTCCTCAAGTAACGTTGAAGATGGACATGAATGTTAACTCTTAAGAACAGGACTTTGATATAAGGCTATCGACGGATGACTTGAGACAGGTCTTCACTTCATTTGCCTTATCGCCCGTGGGACAACAGGCTGCTTGATCTGTCTGAAGCCACCAGCCAAAAGCACTGTCGAAGCGCCCTATCACGATCCTCAATACCTTTCTATGAGCCATGGTACACTCATTCCACACTATAACTTTGGCTTCCCGAAGCACTTGATCCAAGTCATTCTGCTTTGAGATGTTACAATGTGTGGACTCCGATTGGCTTAGGTTGAGAAGCTTTGAGGAGGTAGAGTGAGTCTTTTTTAATCAAGGTAGCTGCAGGACCTGAGGAAGCAACGGCAGTATTCTTTTCTCCCCTAGTTTTGGCTCTTGTTGTTTGTGTGGTGTTTCGTGTTTCTCATGGCTATAATTCACATAAAATCTGTTTCGTTTTCCTATTAGCTACTGTAAACTACAAACAACTTTACGATTTTGGATTGTAAGGTCAAAGAACCAGAACAAAGTAGCAATTTGAAAGTTTTGGAAAAAGTTCTGTTGCAGCTCTTGGCCCTAAATGCCCTTCCAACTTTTAATCCTTAAAAATGAATCAATTTATCTACACGCCCTCTTAATGTTTTTCCATTTCCCAACTGCTTTTCAAAGTTGAATTTTCAATTTACATTTTTTTTTTATTTTTAAATTATTTGCAAAAGTTTCCTTATAATCTAAATCCGATTTTTTTTTAAACTTTTTGTATATGAATGAACTTTTAATTAGCATCTTTCTACGTAGTACTTCATCATTACTCCTATGACTGGTTGATTTAAATTTCATGAAATTCAATTTTAAACATAAAATACGCGTATAATTACATCTCCAAATGTCGCAGAGATACCTGAACCTAATTTGCAAGGAGTATAGTCTGAAAAAACGAGGAAAGAAAAAAATTTAAAAAAAAATGAAATTAATTGTATCCTCACCGCTATGGCAGAAGATTTATGAATCCATTCCTTGTTGGGCTATGGAAATGTTGTTGCGGCACATGGTTTGATTTTCAACAAGCGGCTACAGCTGGGGCATGCAATTAGACGTTGTGGTTAGTGCTTGTGTGTGTGTATGCATGATTTTGCATTAAATTTAAAGGAAGGAACACAATTTTGGGAGCAGAGTATGCTTGTTCAGAGAAATCAATTGAATTTTTGGAAAATACAAGGACTTTGTTTTTATTTAAAAGGCACACGTGGGAGTTTGTTAGAAATGAAACAAAAGCAGGATTTAAATGCCAATTTAGATGTTAAATTGACGGTTTGCTAATGATGTCATTTGCTTCTTAGGTTAACTCTCAATTTTTGTTCTCCGTAGCACGTCTCAGAGTTCACTTGTCCAACAAATAGAACGTACAACCAGCCCAGCGAAGGATATTCAAAGTTGGACGTCTTGTCACATGCGGAGTTGGTTAAAACTGAAAAAATTATCCTTTCGAAATGCCACTTATGTATATGCAAACTCGTGTTAGCACGGAGGGTACTTTTTCTCAAATCTGTCCACCTAAAGGCATGCTGGGACATGCGAGGATACTATCAACTCACCGCAGCCTCTCCAAATCAACAGACATGTCTACCAAAAACGACTTCAACATGGTCTATAAGCACAAAATACCGGACAGAAGCGGCTGGAGTCAGCGCGATGTAATCTTTAGTAAGTTTATCTCTATCTTTACGGTTTACGGACGGCTCTAAAACAGCCGAAGGAGTCGGTGCCGGTGTCTTTTCAGAAGGCCTGGACATTTCAGTTTTTCTAACTGAAGCCACAACTATTAATCAAGCCGCCGCCGCTGCTTGGCTAAAGACTAACCAAAATTCACGCACAGATATTGCGATCTACAATCAAGGGCAGTGAAGGATTGCCGCGTGTCTCTAAACGAGATCACAAACCAGTATAAGGTCACATCCTGTTGGGTCACTGCGTCATTCAAGGGATCTGTCCGACTAACGAATTAGCTAGACTCTCAATGTACAGACGGCAGGAAGCTCGAGCATGTCAAAGCGCCCATATCGTTTGTTAAACACCTGACTTACAACGCCGCTCTGTCAGAAGCAAATCGTAGATGGAATCAATTCGAATATTGCAACAATGTCGGACTTATCTGGGCTGCCCTGGATCTTAGAAGATCAAAAGCGTTAATCCGACTTAAAAAATACCAACGGGGCAATGCATCCTAGGCAGGCATGCTTAACGCCTGGGTATAGCACGTAACAATTTTTGCAGGAACTAGAGAGAAGAAGAGGAGGAAGAGTCCACTGCACACTTCTTCTATACGTGTCAAGCTCTTCCCAAAATCCGGAAAGCGACCTTAGGCCAATACTTCTGATGATCTGAACTCCGCCAACACGGCCGATCTCGATAGCTACGTTAGGAAATCTAAATGGACATCTAGAAACCGAAAGGCTAATAAATTGCCAGAAAAGGCTCGGCACTTGCCCCAGGACGAGCTAACTGCTAACACATTCACTAAAGTACCAGCTTGTATCTTTAAGCAATAAGTGGAAAATAAAATACTCGAGGCAGTCAATACCAGTAGAGTGCGTTTAGCTCCTGTGCAATTACCAGGAAACGTTTGTCCTAGCAGTAGACTGTAGGTTACGGCGACGAGGAAGACTATGAGGATACCCTACACTTTCCCTATTATAGCTCTGCTCTTCACCTCCTCAGCTTTAAAACCTTAGGTCAACACCGCTCTAAAGATATAGACAAAGTTTGGGATAATCTTGTTGAGGACTTGGGTAAAGTCATAAGAACCCCATAGAGGCTTTACCCGAAAACACCGATTACACACCGTCTAAGTTTAACTTCAACCTCAAATTTCTGATGCCGGAGACGATCGCTCCGTTCACTTCTATACCGATGGTTCTGAAACCAAGAACGGAGTGGGAGGTGGTGTTTTCTCCGAAGTGTTCAACGGATACAAGCTGCCGAAATGAGATTTCTTCGTTGTATTGCTGGAGTAACTCGTCGAGATCGAGTTAAGAATACCAGAATCCGCGAGGCACTCAATGTCAAGCAGCTACTTCTTCGAGCGGAAAGGTCTATACTTCGATGGTTTGGGCACGTTCAACGCATGTCCCCAACTCGGCTTCCGAGACGTGCCATGGAATCCGTGCCATCGGGTAGGCGTCCCTGGGTAGGCCTTGGATGAGATGGCTGGACCAAGTCCGAAAACTCACCTCTACCCGTATGGGGATAGCCGCTGATGATTTAGAGTGGATGGCGGAAGATCGGGAGATGTGGAGAGTCCACCTAAGCACCCTAACCCCGCGACCCTCATAGTGGATAAGCGGGCACTAAAAATGATGATGATGATGATGGTGGTCATCATCTTTTCCGTCCGGAAATTATGGCGATCAACGAAGCCTTATCCTGGCATAGGTATCCTACAAGAACATCGCAATTTTCACAGATAGCCAGGTTGCTATCAATAGCTACTTTAGTCGTTCATCTCTCATGGTGATAGCAGAACATTTTAACATTCACTTATGCTGGGTATCCGGTCGTAGGGACATTCTAGTGAATTGTGAGGCCGATAAACCCGCCAAACGTGGTACCACTCTAGAAATCCTACCAAAACGGAGGAATCTGGGTATTCCACTCGCTACATGTAAATTACCCTTAGCGTACAAAGCTATCAGCAAGACAAAGCAAAGATGGAGGAACGGTATCATATGCCGTACCTCCAGAGAGATCTTGCCTATGCTAAACCTCACTCGATCCAAAACTCTGATCTTATCGGTGTTCTCACTAGCCACTGTCACATCGGCCTTTATACCAGAAGGATGGGCCTCTACTCAAATGACTTTTAAAAGAGCTGCAGGGACGAAGAAGAGGAAGAGACGATTCTCCATTTCTTCTGTACCTGTCCTGCCCTATCCCGAAGAAGAAAGCCTATCAATTCGACAATTTGGACGAATTATCGCATACAGATGTAAAAAGTATCCTCTCGCTCCAAATGGTTTCATTCGTTGGAGTGGCACCTAGGGTAAAGACCCCATTGGCATCACAGAGGGCCTTCCCTGGCTTATCTATATCTGTGCTTCGCATAAACAGCCACCTTACCTACCTATCATACCCATAAGTTGAAGGTGTTTAAATAAATAAATAGCTGGCGCGACAGCTCGGTATGAGCCAAGGCCTAGCTTCTCGCAACCATTCATGTTGTGCGTGTTGTATTGTTTGCACGAATGGAAGGGACCTACAATTTATTGCCGACTCCGAACGGCGAGGTGAGAAGCTCTTTCATGACAAGTTATACTCCCGGAGGCTTGTCATTCCCCGACGAGAGGTGGTGCCGCGAAAAATGTTTGGTGTTTTCCTGGCTGGGGCTTGAACCCACGCCGCTCGGTCAGCAGTCCAACGCACTAACCACTGAGCCACTGAGCCACGGCGCCCACAGTTGAAGGTGTTTATTAATGGTAAATCCTGGATCCAATGCATACCTTCGTTGGGGCATCACAATGGATCTACTTTGATCTAAGAGTGACGAATAAAGTATTTTCCTTGTGGTAATGGACAAAAACGAGTAAAAGGCAATAAAAATGTGGTGATGAGGCTAGAAAGTGTCAAGACCCGAGATGTTAAATGGAGTCAACAAAGACAAAGTGCTCTTGGGCGAAATAGAAAAGATCGACAATTCCTTTGATCAGAACGATGAATATTTTGAATCTGTAGGTGATTCTATGGTAAACTCCATGCTTCAAATCATCCTCTTAAGTGTGATTTACTAGACGCTCTGCATGCCATATGTTGTTTTGCTTTCAAAAATGATATCACAAAGTTTCTTTGCATTGTATTACGATACGAAAAAAGCAACGATTACCTCGGCCACAAAGATTGGAATTATTCGGGTAAAGAATCTTCATAGATATTGGCGTTCTTGGCTGCCTGAAGGCACGTATTGTTTTATGATATTTGCGTGCTCCAATAATTTACCTACAAGGAATATGACATCCCTATCACAAATCCTAAATAGATAAATATTTACCCTTTCCCTTTCGTGCAAACCTAAACCAACTCCCACACTGATTCTGGGGTCCAAAGCAATTTGTCACAAAAAAAATTTTCAAAGAATTCCCCCATTCATCTTCGACCGAACAAACGAAATCTTTTCATTTCCTCTTTACCACAGGCAAGGACGAGGTCCCGCAAAAAAAAAAAACGACGAAGGGAAGAAGAAGAATATTAATCCTCATTTGCCTCTAGTGGGTTAATTATGTTAAAAGATTTTCCATTTAATTGGCAGCAACTGGAAGTGGGACAAACTCTCATAACCTACACCATCCATTTGCTCTCCATTCATCCTTTTCACAAGAAGGACGAAAGAGAAAAGGAAGATGAAAAGCAAGTGGGGAAAAAAAATCACAAATTAATTCACAACTGCGGAAATCTGCTACCACTCCTCGAATAATGCCAAGAAAAGGAAGCAAGGAACTCCCAACCAATAATCCTGACACTGACAAATGACGCGTACAGTTGTAGCATAGTGTGTACTTTATTCCTCTCATATCTAACCCTTTCGTCGGACTGCGTCGTTCTTTCTCCTCGTTGGTGAGTTTAATTTTAAGTCTTAGGCATTTCCTATTGAAGAAGGAGTTCTGCGGGGGTTAGGATGGGAATAGGGTATGAAAAAGAAGAAACCGCACTCTACGTTTCCCACTTAAACTTACCACATTGTCCTTGTTACTATTTGCTGCAGTGTTGAGTGCATATCTCCGAGGAATGTTATGGGTCACAAGTGGGATAGTGAAATTGACACTTGTTTCTAATTCTAGTTACGCCATCGTAGATTACGGAAATGCCAACTGCAATCGCATGTGGTCTAGAGTCCTTTAACATTCCCAGTGGTGGTTGGAGGTAATGCAGAAAACAACATAGTTATCAGTTAAGCTGCAATAAATTTGTCCTTTTTTTTTCTTTTTGAGAAGAATACCGACTTCATAGAGCAAAAAAACATAAAAACCACAGGATTGCATTAGTGGACACACAATGGTTGTAATGTTGTTTGCAAGCAAGAAAGATTGACGACCTAGAGCAGTGCTATACATCAATCTGTTGAACTGGAATGTATTGAAAGTGACAATTTTTTCTCTGATGGACGCCAATACTTTTCAGCTCCAACATCCTTTCAAAGATACAATTTTTTTGGAGTAATTCTTTGCCCAGTCAATGTCATTTTTAGAATTTGCAGCTGTATCAAACTTTTTAGGACACAGATTGTCATTCAGAGGTAGAAAGCTCGTGACGAGTCGTAAGGTTGCTCTCAAACCACTTCGTCTAAATTTTGTCGATCGTCCAATGGCATTCTTTGCCTACCAGTCAGCTCAAGTCAGGTGGTAACAAGGCTGTAACCAATAAACTGAACCGAAAATTGGATTCAAAGCTATGCAAATGATGGCACTTTGGAATGCTTTTACGCTTTTGGCCCAATCGCCAGCATAGGAATGTGCAAAATACGAGTTTATACAAAGATGGTGCCGAAAAGAAGGCCCCACTGCTCACCCCAAAAAGACATCTATCGTTCCTTCCTTTTACCAAAAGAAGAAACCTAAATCTTTTCATTTGTCCCTCCATCTATGACGAAACCATACAGCATTCGCTGGAGCCACGAGCACTGTGGACCTGTAGCCGCATCTTAAGCAACAACTGGAGATTATGTTCCAAATTCATGCTCTAAATCTTCACCTTGATCGTCAGACCTACTCTGACTGACATATGAAGCAATAGTTTGGTGAACAAAGACAAACGAGGCCACCACAGCGACTAGCTGATATTTGCATGACGGGCTGCTTGCACTCCATCCCCACCGCCTCGCTTAACGCCATTGTCGGTCTACCGCCAGTTCGAGTCCACATACAGGGTCCACATACAGGGTAGAAATATTCACACACGAATCTAAGACAGCGTTTGGTACTGGAGCAGGAGTGTTTTCCAGCGCGCTTGGTTTAGCGATTACCACGCGACTGCCAGATCACTGTTGCGTGCTTCAAGTGGAAATTATGGCAGTCTGTGAAGCTACGGTTCAGTTTCAGTTAACGCGACACACTGTAGCGATACTGTACTATACATAGGTAGTCAGGCAGCTATAAAAGACTTGGAATCGCCAACAATTCGATCAAGGTTGAAAAAGCAATGTCGCATATCTCGCAACGTGATTGCAAACAGCTGCGACGTAACCCTGTGCTGGGTTTTAGGACAAAGGGACGTTTCAGCCAATTGTAGAGCTTAGGAGGTAGCAAAAAAGGCACAGGATGCCATCTTTCCGAAAACCTGGGAGAACCACCTACGCCTTTCGAATCGATCAAATTCTTCCTTGACGTGGATGCAAGGTCACAGGTGGAAGAACATCAGTACTTGTCTCTTGTCAATACAAATCTGGCCTAACCTGGATTTAAAGAAGACGGAGGACTTTTATCCACAAACCCGAAAATAAGTGAAACTAATAGGTGTCCTCACTGGACATTGCTTGATAGGCAGACATGCACTCGAATGGGGGGTGCCCTCCAATGATTTCGGTAGAAGCTGCAAAAACGAGGAAGAGGAAGAAACTACAACCCACCTATTGCGTACATGTCCTGCTCTTGCGACGCTAAGAATGAAAAATTTCGGGGAATACTTCTACGATGATCTAAACAATCTGGCCGAACAACATCTAGAAGATAAGAATCTTCATCTCTGTAACGAAATGTTTCAATTCTTACGGTTCATACTATTACGGTTGCCCACCTCGCTGGTAAGGCGGTTCTTCATCGTGGTATCACAATGGGCCAATCTGGTCTAAGTGCGTCGCTGTCTGAACGGGGCAGTCACCTAACCTAATCTATCCTATGTCGCCACTGTCGACTAAAACGTCGACTACACAAACTTGGCCTATTACCGGACCCTACCTGCAGATTATGCTTGAAGAGCGAAAAAAGCTCTCTTCATATCGTCACAGAATGCCCCTCTCTCATTTATGTGAGAAAGCGTACCATAGGCAGTGAATTCGTCTCACCAACTGCACTTGCACGGTCCACACAGAAAAGCTGATTAGCTTCCTGACTGAGAGCCCCTAGAACAGACAAACTACTCCAAAACATATGGTGCAGCTCAATAGGCCTCTATATGAGACCGAAGGGCTAGAACGGATCAAACGCTTCCTAAAAATAGTAATAATGAGTTTAATGCCTCAAAAACGCGTTGTTCTTCTTCCATTTGAAGCATTTTTACTTCGTTTTTAGGTCAAAGGAAAGTGAAAAGTCCAACTGAAGGTGCTGGCTATTTCCTTCAGGTTGTTAAAACAGCTCTCTACGGACATTTTCCGACGGCATTTCGACTGAGCCTGAAGAGTTCGATTGTTACCTTTCCTGTCGTACAGTTTTCTCAATCATCTCTTAAAAGCCATTCGCACCTCCTTCTCTAGGGTTTTTAGTTCTCTATGCTACCAATGTGTTGGGTCCTGTAAGAACCTCGTGTCCGCGTGTACGAGATGTGGTGGCAACGCAGTGATAAAATGAAGTTTCACCATGATGAGAAGGAAAGTCGCAGCGTATAAATAAGATGTCAAACCCTGTTAACAAATACTTGAAGCTATCTTCCAAGCCAATACCAGTCTCGTTAAGAGACCAAAGAAGGACAACATAAACTCTCAATAACACCAGCTCAGATATACTCCTTATTTTATTCTATCGGATTTCCAAAAAAGCACCCTACCGCAGAACTTCCGACTGCAAGATACCATTTCTTTTATTTTTTTTATATTTTTAAGAATAAACACGAGCAAAACAAACTCCATTCCACCCTTCCTTCGGTCACCAAATAATGCCTTTGATTTGTTTTTATTTGAACAAACTCTCAGTCTCAGTCTCGGTCTTTTCAAAAGGATACACAAAAATCAATAGTCAATTTCAAAAAAATGTCATTAAATCGTCAAACTTTCTGTCTGTTCTCACAAAGGAGAAGAACAAGGCAAATAAAAACCCAACACACACGCACACGTTCCTTCGACTACGTTGCCAAAAGTCATCACATTAAATAAAAGTTAAACAATCTTTGGGTGTAAACTTTAAAAAAAAAATAAAAATATTTTCTTCTTTAGAAAACAGTAAGAACTTTTCAAAAGATTGCAGTTTAAAAAAAAGGACATACATAGCCGTACATACAATCCTGACAAGACAAAAATAACAACGAAAACAACATAAGTAACGAAAATCTGTAGATAACGTGTAAGTTGTGTTGTTTTTAATGGAACGACATATCTTACTTTGGCATTGAGAGAAGGACACATTAAAAAGTTTATCCTTTGCCTGCAGAAAAAGGACCAACATGCTGTTGCACAGTGAGAGGATGCATTGATGGTCATAATTACAAGAAAAGAGAATGGATACCAATATGGTTTTGGATTTTTGGAATGAGAAGACGTAAACGAGACAAATTCGACAGCACGTTTTATCAAACGGGAAGGTCAACATCTACTTTAACAGTCAGACGACCTACAAACCCTTTTCCAATTTTACGACTAACTTCGAAATATTATATGTACTTAATTGAGTGGAGTAAGTCTGTAGAGTGGGCTTTCGGTCAACCCTCTGAAAACTGAGGTTGTCCTTTTTACAAGAAGAAGGGTTGTAATCGGTCCGACTAAACCAATTTTAAAGGGAGTCACTATCCAGATCGCTGACGAAGCCAAATGTTATGGAGTGATCCTGGATAAAAAACTTCTTTAGACAAAGCATGTCAAGTCGAAGACATGCAAGGCGCTCTCAGTTTTCTCGCAGTGTTAGGGTGCTTTTGGAGCGAAAAAGGTCCTTTCTATTTATACGGCTATGAAAAGGCCGTTTCAAGCTTATGCGTCGGTTGTTTAGTAGAGTGGGCTTTGGTGTAGGTTTGTGACTGCCTACTGCATTAAACTTGAAAGAACGGCTTGTCTAGGCTGCACAGAAGCTTTTCCGAGTACACCTGGCGCTGCTCTAAATGCTCTGCTTGATCTAGCTCCCCTTGATACTTATATAATGGGCAGTGCTGTCAAAGAAATCTATCGTCTTAGACGGGGCGGCTTATGATATCAGCCGCACTGGAGTTTTGATGACTTTGCGCGACACTTATTCTACAACCCTAGTTCCGTGGATATGCCGTCTGATGCAAAGACACCAGAACTTCGATTACTGTGCCAATTTAAAGTCGACTTTCCTTGCCTTCAGGACTGGCTTCGGCCAGAGTCTGAGCCTAGACGGAGCTGTAGTCGAATCTGCACGGATGGCTTCAAAACCAGTCATGGGCAAGCATGCCTCTGTTTTTCAAGCCGAGACCTTAGGTGGAAGGATCGGAGCACCTGCGTCTGTAGCGATAGCCAGGCTGCGCTTAAGGCTTTGCTCAACCCTTTCATCAGTTCCAATTCGGTCGAAGGGGTGAACTCTTTAACTCTTGTCTGGGTTTCAGGTCGCACTGGGATCTCTGGAAATGAGAGCTCCGATGAGATTGTCAAACAAGGCTCAAATGATGATTTCTAAGGAACTGAACTTGCGTTAGTTCTTCCTCGGTCAGGACCTCCATTGACGATTGGCTTTCCTACAAACACAATTTTGTGTGGTGCGACTCTCCAGGATGTAGCCAGACTAAACGAATGCTCCCGAACGTCTGTAAGAAATCAGCGGCATGCTTGCTGTCAATCAGCAGAAGGGACTGTGAACAACTCATTGGCGTTCTAACACTTCGCTTTAGCAACGCATCTTAGTGGAGAGGGGACAATACTTCGTATCATTTCCTTTGCGATTGTCCTGCGTTTGGTCAAATCAGGTAGCAGATTTACGGTGCTGATGGGGTGAGGGCTGATACTGCCGAGGTCTATTACAAAGCCCTAGGAATGAACAATTTCTTTAGAATAAACGACGCAGTGTCTTTCGGGACGAAATCAGAGCCATCATCGAGGCTTTGAAAAGTATCCGTAGGAAGGATATTACCGGAAGGACAATTACTGTCTACATCGACAGCCAGGCAGCCATTAACGCTCTGGAGTCCGCGATAACTAGGTTGAAGCTTGTAGGAATCTGCAACAAGCATCTAGATGAAATATCGAGAGGCAATACTGTGACCGTATGTTGAATACCAGGTTCTCAGGTAACGACAGGGCTTGACGAACTTGCAGGAAGAAGAGGACCGCTGCATGCCTCACAGAATCTCCAATAAGTTCGTTTAAAAGGTATATTGAAGACGAGGCCATCAATCGAGCCAATAGACGTCGGATCCAGCTAGACACATGTGCAACGACTACATAGATAATTGTGGATGGGTTATAACAAGAACAGATCTCTGTCTCTGGTCAAACTTAGTCGGCGCGAAGCAAGAGAAGTCTCCGGCATACAATGCGCCATTGGTACTCGCGGCACCACCTCTCGTCGGGGAATGACAGGCCTCCAGGAGTATAATCTGTCATGAAAGATCTTCTCAATTCGCCGTTCGGAGTCGGCAATAAATTGTAGGTTTCTTCAAACTCCTGCGAAAATGTAACACGCACAACATGAATGGTTGCGAGAAGTTAGGCTTTGGCTCATCCCGAGCTGTCGCGCCATTTATTTATTTATTTTTTATTGCAGAAGTTGTAGGGACGAGGAAGAAATCGAGTCTATCCGCCACCTGCTGTGTGAATGAATAATGGAGACTCTTAGGAGTTACTTCTTCACGGCACTGGTGTACATACTTGCATATCATCGAGCTGAGGAACCTCCTGAGATTCATATCTTTATCTGGGTGGGTTTGCATCAGCTGCTTCCTTTCTCTTTACAGGCTCTCGGGGTAGAATTAGAAGATGGGCACAATGGACCCTATGCTGATCTACGTGAGAAGTGACGAATGTCACAAAGCACCGATTTACGTAACCTATGCTACCACTCGTTATAATTGCTTCCGATGGTGAAGCGTTCAGGCGTTCCAGTGGTGTGTCGATATAAAATGATCTACATAATTCCCTGTTAATGATTCCTTTACTTCATTCTGAGAATGAATCCTTGAGAGAATATCGCAAAAATAGAAATCTGCGGAATGAAATTCATTACCTGAGGATACAAACAGAGTAAGTTGGCCTTGAAAAATTCCATAATATTATGTCAATGCCACGTGGAGGTCAAAGGTGCTATCTACGAGGCGCATCCCCAATACAAATTATAGTGTAAATTCAAGAAGGAGGACTCAAAGGTAAATGCAACCTCGACATTTCACTGAGTTCTTCATCACAGACCCGAAGGCACTTGGTTCTATTTATCAGCAACTAAATCCTCATTCATATCCTTTGCATCGCATTCTTAATGATGAGGAGAGAAGAGAGTGATTTTTTTTTTAAAAAAACATTTTCCAATTTTCGAATATTCCAATCAAGTGAAACCCAGTATCGCTCAATCAAATCACTCAACGGGAACCCCTTTCAATGGAATTCCATTCATCGATTCATATCCTGTCAGAATTTTTCGCGCATTTTGAACTCGTTCGTGTGCATAAAATCGCTTCAATGATGTGTCAAATGATTTTTTTTTGTCATCCATAAAGCTGACGGGAGAACGTTTCCTAGACGCGTAAGGCGATGATGTTAACGGTATTTCAATATCAGCAATTAACTTCTGATGCAGGCGATAGTCCTTTGCTACCAAGGTTACGTGTCTAATAAGTTATTGTGTGGTTACGTGAAATCGTTATCCTTGATGTGATGTAATTGAAGCATGTGATTTGATTGGCTGACGGGGGGAATGTGGTGACAACCGACATATGAGCTAAGTGGTGAGCTTTCATGGCAACAAGGCAATTTAATGCACTCTGATGGCGGTTATTGAGCATTTGAACAAGTTTAATGGAACAATTCGTGTTTGGGGGAAAAGCAGGATCTGAAGAGAGGTAGTTGGCAAAGCACCCCAAAAGATGACGTTATTTGGGTTAATGTAATTTACTGTCTGACAGAAAGTATATACAAGATGGCGCAAAAGTCATCACCCTACCGGAAGATGCTATAATTTTTGCAAATGACGGCAAATGTCAATTCTACTTTGACATTTGTGAATTAAACAGACACAAAATACACGTTGTTTCAATTTTTTTGCGGAATAATTCGTCGGTGGTGTTGGCGCAGAGGGATTTTCGGCGCAGATTTCCCGATCGTCCGACACCAACTGGGCAAACACTACGACGTCCGGTCTGGCCGGCCCTGGAACAGCCGTTATGCTGAAAATATCGCAGAGACCCCGTCGACCAGACGACGTGCCACGCAATTGCACATCAATCGGTGGTCTTTCCAGAGAATTTTGGTGAAAGACTGTAAGATGTTCCCTTACACAGTGCAGACAGTGTATCAGCTGTTAGCTGTTGACCGCCAAGCGCGTGTAATTACCACGTCGCCTAATCTCTCGCTTTGGCGATTTGCACTTGTCGGCAAGATCGCCTTATTTAACCGTTCCAGACTTCTGTTTGTGAGGTTTTTTGAAGTCACGAGTCTATGTCAACAAGTCTTAGACTCTTGAAGCCCTCAAAGAGAATATCCGTTAAGAATGCGAGGACCTATGGCCGGAAGTTCTGGCAAGAGTGATGAGAAATGCCAAAAATCGGGCCGGAATGGTCATCAGTTCTGACGGCGCCCACTTAGCCGATATAATTTTCCCGACTTAATGGAAAAAAAGTTAAGACATCAAATATGCATAATCCAAAAGCAGAACCAAAGTTGTTCAATCATAAAAAAATGTTTGCGGCACCCTGTAGTATAGAATGCCCACGAAGAAACCGCTAGAGATTGCAAAACACATAGAATTCACCTGGACCAAATACTTGAACCAACTCAACTTTTTCAAAGTCGTTTTGAGGATAGCGATATGCTCACACACTGCTAGTGCTCTCGATCTCATAGCAAACAGTTGGGTTGGGTATGGTCTTGTCCTGAATTGAACAAATTGCCCCTCCATTGCATTGTGCTCCTAAACGAACCTTGAAAGGCTTATCAAAGGCACACCAACATAATCGTAATCCATTCAAACATTCTTTACAAAGTAAACTTTCGTCCTCATCTGAGAAAGGGAGTCTTTTCCGAAGTGCTAATCGTTTTTTTACAACCTGGATACAAAAAAAGGTTTAAGAAAACCTCTGTAGAATTATGTTACCTTCCTCCCGCGTCACCTTTTCATATTTTCAATTTACCCCTCCTTCGGTATTAAGCCCACAACAAATGTGACCAATTCCACAGCTGGAAATCTTAGCAACTTTCCCACCCTTCCTCACACCCCATGGGTGTAATAACGTCCCTTTTCAAGGAAAATTTAAATGTCTCCATGCCAGGCCTGGTTACATGTGAAATTTTCGTCAAATAAGACCCGCATACACCACACTTAACGACTTCACCTCTGGTCCTCGTTTTTCTTTTACATTTTTTTTCACTCGTTTGAGCCTTGTTCGTTCGTTTTTTGTTGCTCATCCTGCGCCTATTTTCTTTTTATCACCCATATCCTTGTGGTGATGGGGCCTTATCGCATATACTCGAAAGTTTAAATTTATTGAGCTGCGTGTCTATGCTGTGCCTTTGCCTATTCTCCATACATCCCTTCTCCATTTATCCCTACTCCAGTGGGGATGTCATAAAAATTGATTTACGTGTTCTCTTCAGCTGCAAAAAGGGAATACACTGACGAAGAATTTCAAGCAGAAGAGTGTGGGGAAAACGTTTACTTGGCGTCGTGGTCCTCAATATAAAATGGAACTTACTCGTCATGAATATGTATCCCTGCAGTAGCTCAGTAATCGATGTTTCTGTGTACAGTACACAGCTGTGTAGATGTTCTAAAGTGGGGGGCGAAGGACTTTTGTTTCGAATGTTATTGACCGTCTGGGGTACTTTTATGTGAATAGCTGCAGGATATGTCGGACATTGATGAAGAAACACAGTTACCCATGCAATCGAAGTTATTATAAAAAAAAAGAAGAGTTTGCCATATGTTGAGTTGGGGTCTATGTCACTGTTTGACATCAGTCAGGTTAAACCAGGTCCATTTGACATGTCTCATTTGAATGCTTAGAAGGAAAGTTCCTTAAGACCCCGAGGACTTTAGGGGCCACATTTATTTAAAGCAACCATTTCGTTAAGCGGTGACGATAATACATATGATGAAGAGGTAATGAATGTATGTACTATGCAACTTGGGGTAAGTGAAATCATGACGCTTCGAATAGCATTCAGAACTCAACCAGAAACGTTTATCGAACATTTATAACTCATGTCGGAATGTTCTTCGATCGAAATGAGAAACAAAAATTAAGCAATTTTCCTAGGGATCCATCTTCGTTTCATCTACTCTTTATTTAGGACACTCCTGGTAAAGTCTAGAAGCCTATCACTTAAGGTACTCATGCTCACAAGTTACTGGAAGGGTCGCACAAATTAGCAGCTACACAAACAGGATCGTCCAACGTTGGTTGTAATCAGTGGACTTAAAATCAGCAGAACATAAGATGGAAGCTAATTAGTAGCAGGGAAACGAGAGCCACTGTTAGAAGCGCACAAGGTTACATAGAAACACGCAATCAAATATTTAAGGGTCGTGATTGACACAATACTCACGTTTAATAAATATCTCAAGTATATGTATATCATCGGCCAAACCATACGAGTGAATTATGTACTCATGCGTAAATCATGGCGTTACAGTCGAATGTGACTTCTTCCCAAAGTGGTGTGACCTGTCATTCCCTTCAGATCACCAAAGTGGGTTGGAGTTATGAAAATTAAGTCATACAGCCGCAATGAGAATATTCCGTTTGAATGAACAATATTCAGAGATGCAGGCCCTGAAATTGCAAGACTACTCCCAGTTGACATATTGGCCGATGAGTCCAAGAAAATACATTAAACGAGGAACGACGAGCTTGCTGTTACACGAAACAAAATAAACTCATCAAAGTCTGCAAACATAACCGGCGTAATGACAGCAGTGATGTCACCTATCAAAAAAAAAGTCGACGGCCCTATTGTTTCCCCGATTTCGAAAAAAGCCTACACGCATAGGGAAATAGATTTTCACATAACAAACTGGCTTACTCGAGATTAATGCTTTCTCGCGTATGTGCACAGATTGTATCCCGACAAGTCTCTCTACTGTCTCTCTACTAGGACCAGACTGAAGAAGACTTTCAGTCCAAGACGATCCTGAGCCAAAGGCTTAAATATTTTGAAAGAGTCTCTTTTCCCTAAAAATCGGTTTACTATTCTTGTGAACACAATTTTTAGCTTCAAGTCTTCTCAATCGCGAGGGCGGCACATTCACACAGCAGGTTTTTTTTTTTTTTTTTTTTTACAAGGGTAGGTGAAAATCTTTCATGAGACACCATGAGGATCTACCGCACGTGCTCATGGTAGTGTGAGATTCTTACTCACTAAAAACACCTCCCCTTTTCGTGTTGACTACGACTAAGTACGTAAAAGCCTTATCAAGTAGTTTAAGTTTCGATAATAATAACTCGCGTTGTGCAGGTGGCTTTACAGTAAAAGCACCTACTGATACCGTCATTATATGCGGCTATTCCTTATTGCGCTAAATCGAACGGTTTGTCACGTCCAGAATTTGTAGTACGGCGTTATTGCAATGTCCATGACGGCGAACACGGAGTTTGCGAGCAAAATTTGTTATTTCATCTTCTACGGTAGCTAGACCGAGGTCTCTATGGATATTTACGTTTCTTACGTACCACGGCGCATTAACGATTGTTCTGAGCACCTTATTTTGAAAGGTTTGTAAAATGTTTCTATTGCTGGTTTTGGTACAACCCCAAAGTTGTATACCATACGTCCATACAGGTTTTAAGACTTGCTTATATAAGAGCAATTTGTTATACATGCTTAATTTGGAATATCTTCCAAGCAGCCAATACATTTCTCTAAATCTAATTTCGAGCTCGTCGCGTTTCTTTTTAACGTGCGGCTTCCATTTGAGTTTCGCATCTAGTGTCATTCCTAGATATTTTGCTTCGTTTGCATACGGTATTTGTACCGAGTTAATGAAAACGGGTAAGTTGTTTATTTTCTTGTACGTAAAGTTAACATGGGTAGATTTGGTTTCATTGAGAACAATGCGCCAAACCTTTGTCCACTCGCAAATTGTATCCAAAGCTCGTTGAAGCTTCACAGTTGATGACTCGACTGAATTTTCTGTTGCCAGAATAGCCGTATCGTCCGCGAATGTAGCAACAACGGTGCCTTCTTCTTGCGGTATATCTCGAGTATAGAGCAAGAACAAGACTGGACCAAGAACACTTCCTTGTGGAACTCCGGCAGCGATTTCCTTGAATTCCGAGTATTCGGCTCCATGCTTGACACGGAAAAGTCTGTTCTCCAAGTACGACTCTAAGATTTTGTACAACTCTTCCGGAAGTACCTGTCTTAGTTTATAATTCAAGCCTTCGTGCCACACCTTGTCGAAGGCAGGTGAGGTACATGTGTATGTCGAAGCGCTCAGCATGAGTACCAATAGCGCAGTCCAAATAATGATGCCGGAGACGATCCTTGCTTTGCGGCGACTAAGTTTGCCCAGAGACAGAGATTTCTTTTTATTATAATCCGTCCATAAGTTTCTAGCTATTGCACGCCTAATCCTCGCAAAGGAAAGAGCCTGTTCGTCCACGTCCTGATACCCAACATAGGGTCGCCGTATTGGTTCTCGATATCTCATCTAGGTACTTTTTGCAGATTCCTACAAGCCTCGATCGCAGACTCCGGAGCCTTAATGGCTGCCTTGCTATCGATATAGACCGTGATTAATTGTCCAGTTTTCAAAGCCTCGATGATGGCTGTGATTTCGACCTGAAAGACACTGCAGTCGTATTTTGTTCTAAATGAGTGGTTCATTCCTAGCGCCTTGCAGTAGACCCCGGTATCTGTACCAATGTATGTGCGTCTTAGAACCATTGATGTAGAAAGCCAGTTCCTTTTTATTGGTAATTCGGTGCTTCCTCTTAATACTGAATCTCCTGTCAAATGCTGGGGTCTGGATCATGTAATCTGTTTCTATCGACCTGTCAGCATTCTTCTATCGAGACTGTATAGAGGCATGACCCTTGGGAGCTGGTTCTTCTGACGTTCTTCTTTCAGTCTCATTACAGTTTTAGCTGCCGTGTTGCAACAACAACGTACAACAACGTAGCTTTAGTCCTTCGTATTTTTATTTTCTCAAAACAGGCAGGAAATTGTATTCCGGTGATTAATTTTGCTTAATCAAAACGATTACGCATTTTTTTGCCTAAAGGAAAATTCTATTGTTAGGGTATCTATGCATCAGCCTTTTGGCGTTGCTAAGACGAGGGAAGCTGCATTATTTAGCATGCGCTTACTTACTTACTTACTGCATGGGACGGACTGTGAACTTAATGTGAAATATCTTCCAGTACAGAGCTAGTATGATTAAAACTTAGTCAGTGTATGACACATCAATGTTGACAAGTTCATAAAATATCTGTTTGAATGGGCTGAGCGACTTCGATTGGTTTTATATCCAAACTAGGAGAAATCTATTTTTTCAGGACATATGAGTTGTAAGGTCGAAAATTAACTGCAAAAAGTGACACCACAGGTGCCCTGTGGCCAAGTTAGACCGAAGCCCTCAATGTGCTCCTTAACAATCTGAACCTGGAGCTGCACTTTTAATACATTTCCTTCTGTACGACTCAGAGAGTCTGAATTTTAGTTCGCAAAACCATATGATCACAGCAAAAGCGTGGACCTCATGCTAACGGCCCTGACCTCGACCACAATTGACTACATTACACCTCAACTTGATTTCAATAAAAATATTCAAGTCCATCTCGCGTCCTTGACGAAATGGAGGAATAACCCACTAAAATATCAAGCATCAATCTACACAGATGGCTCTAAGATGGAATTCAATCCATCAAATGTCTATTTAGTTGATCTGATCATCTCCAAAATGTATCGTCTTCCTGATTCCACTAGTCTATTCCAGGCGGAAATGCTAGCGAACAGAGAAGCCTGCAAGATACTCACCCTCAATCCCACACCCACAAACAATTTAGCGATCTTTATTGATAGTCAGGACGCTATCGAAGCGCTCCAATCACACACCACGACTTTCAAATTAGAAGACCAATGTAAGAAAGTAATTGCCCTGGCAAGCACTCGATTCAACATCACTCTTCGCCGGTTTCCTGGCCATAGCAACATAGAGATGAATGAAAATGCCGACGAGCTAGCCAGCAGGGGCTCAGTCCTTGACGGCTCCCTCTCAGAGGTAATGCACTCTCCAATAGGACTTGTCAAGGGTAAAATCTTCCACTATTTTCTATCAACTGTCAATTCCAGGTGAAACAGCTTAAAAAACTCTGACATATCCAGCAAGGTGGCCCACCAAGGACTCAAATAGGATGCATGACTTATTCAATAGAAGCAAACGCGAAACAGTGAGAATTGTTGCAATTAGCACTGGCAATTTTCCAAATGCAACACACACTGCCAAGTAAGGTATTCCCTTCAATACCTGTTTCACTTTCTCTGCGACCGCCCGGTAATAGCTAGAGCCAGGCATCTTACACTCGGAAAAGCTTTTCTTAAGGACTTATCCGAAATTTCTGTCATAAAATCCTGTAACATCGCAAATTTTCTTACTTCCACAGGATTTATCTGAAAACCACCTTCTTTCTAGAAATATGCATACTATCGCTCCTGGTCACGTGAGTTGTGGTATCAAAACGGCGCATTAGAGCTTCTTGAGCCTCAGAATAGACTATACACGCAGCTACTCTTACCTAGTACCCTCTGCGCGCTAGACAGCGGCACAGAAGTGGATGTAATTGCCTTCGATAAAATTTCACATACAATCATTCTATTTAAACTCAAATTTCTTGGCTTTCAACCTGGCCTCATTGCGTGGATCAAATCCTACCTTGAGGAACGTCAATATCAAATCCTATTTAGATTGTCTGTTTCCGACCCCGTTTAAACCGCTTCCGGAGTCCCTCAAGGTCCTCTGATATTCATCTCGGCTATAAATGACTTTGACTGTAACTTTTTAACTTGATGCCAAAATAATTTTCTGGAGCTCCACGTCAGCAAGTGTCAAACGATTACTTATTCTCGAAAGCTTCTTCCACCTGCTCCAAAATACTATTTTCTCCGGGACGAGCCCGTTCCTTCCGTAACTTTACTACCCGATTTAGGTGGTATTTGCGACAAAACTAGCCTCTTTAGATCAGCTTTAAGTTTTGTTTTTAAAAATTAAATTTAAGTTTAAAGCTTAAATCAAATATTAGTTTTAAGTTTTAGTTCAGTAAGCTTAAATAAATAAATAAACACTTAAGGTCGAAAATACAGAGCCCTTCTGGGAAATGAGCATGAGAGTTACCAAGCTGTTTAGCATAATTCTAAAGAAGAATACTTTTGAGAAGACGGTGTGGTGAGCTTCATCTTCTGGAGAGTCGGAAGTTTGAGCTCCATACTTTTCCCATCTTATGAAGGAAATCATCGAATAGCATTGCAAAAACACACAAACTGTTCTCTACTGGGGCTGCCACTGCCTCGAGGTCAAATATCTCAGCAGCGTCTGGCTCTCAAATTCCGCCAAAACGAACAACTTCTGCAATTACTCGGCTGATTGAGCTGGGATATACAAATACTTGCATGTACATACATATGTCCATATATCTCATACTATTAATGTATCTATCCTTGAATTGATTGCGGAGACGTCTATTGTTGGCCACCAATTTAATCATCTTATCAACGTGTCTGGAGTTTTGTGTAAATATCTCATCCATTAAAGGCTTATTGAATGGAAGAACTCCATTATGAAGCTCTCAGGCAGTCTTTTGGTAGCCAAAAATGATTCACATGCGACTGATTCTCATCTTAAGCATCGGAGGTACACAGTTTCCTTCAGAAACGAAGACTGCTACCCCCCATTGCTAGACAAGCATTATGTAACACCACCCAGACTAATCGCCACGTAAAATATGAATAAAAAGCAACTCTTAGGTACGTATCTTTGCTCAATAATCCCGTCATTAACATAAATCCCATCCGAATGAGTTAATCCCTTTGGATATTATGTCGGACACGTTGTAATTGCCTTATAGTCATCCCATCACAAACAGAATGTATCATTAAAATCAATTCCCAGAACTTTGTTTTCTATTATTGATATTCATCGGCGTAGTGGTCCTCATTTGAGACGTGTCTATAACCTAGAATTTCTTGCAAAACCACACCACAATAATGGCCAACACAAGCAGAATTCGCAAAAAGTGGGGGGATATCCCAGGACTACAATGTACCATCGGGGGGATGCTTAACGGACTTTAATGACATACATAAACAAAAGAAAAAAGGATATCCTACATATATCCTCAGAGAGTCCATTTGCCAGTCAGTCAGTCAGGCTTGAATCAATTGAAGCATTTCCACGCCATGAAACACTTTCATGTTTTGTATCTCATCCCATATTTCGTTGCTGCTTATCCATAACTAACAAATTGTGTGCTGGCTGAGATCCTTTTTATCATCTCGGTTTTTGCATCGGAATACTGTCAGGTGGTGGTGAACGTGCTCGACCTTGAAGGAATGGATATTCTTCTGCTTTGCTCCTTGTCGTGTAATAATTCTTACGAAAACGATTCGAAATAAGATTGATCGAAGAAAAATAACGGAAAATGGAAATTTGGATGAATAAATCCTTTCACAGTCTATCGCGATGTGCTTGCTGCTCACGTTGCCGTTTGTTGTCGTTCAGAATTTGGATTACTTTCAGTTTACTTCTGTCGAAGGGTAAAAGATACTTTTTTGTCAAATGGAATTTATATTTACCTGCCGGTGGGGAAGTGCTGAGACCTTGCAGTTCTCAGTCTGGAACATGGTGTAAGATGTGATGAGCTCAATTCTCGATGTTATCCCAGTCTGTAGATGTAGCTTGTCTTATCCTCCACTTAAAGTCTCCAACATAACAAGGACTGTCTACGATGTCAAGTGTCACACGCCCTAACAATTATCCACCCAAGCTAGTTTACACGACCCAAGGTAGGGTTTAAGAGACGAACATTAATTTTAAATTCAGCGCGCACAAATATTTGTCAGAAGAAAAAAACAAACCATTTGTCATTTCATACCGAGATTGCCGGCACCCCTTCTGGGATGTTTTCTTGCTTTAAGGTTACCGCCATCCAACGATAGAGACACCGACACCGATACCCACTCCTCGGTTTCTTCTTGGTAGAGGTCGACTTTTGTCGTGTATCCTTAGCTAAAGTGTTCCGACAGAAGTTTCCACTTCCATTTACACTGGCAATCCATCCACCCTGCCGCTATATCATGGCTCAGTGTTGACACAAGGACAGCGATAGTGCATTTCGGGGTGAGAGAAGGTATAGAACGTTGGATACACACGGTCGAAGGACATTCGTAATTAGAACAAGTAAAAGCAAGCAGACATCCATGACCCTATTTAGCGAAAGATAAATAATGTGCGAGGACCTGTTTTTCTCAGCTTCAACTTCTTGTTCTTTTACTTTCTCTTCTCGGGCTTTTGTCTTCTTTTGTGACTTCAGTTTGTTATTGGCGAGTACGATGTATCATTGGATAGGACACTACGACTTGCATGTGTGTGATCCTTAGAAAGTTGATGGCCACATTTGTGCTGAAAAGAATTGGCTATAGCCAAGAGAAATGGTCGATTCCTTGGTTGTTAACTTAATTTCCACTTGATTTCGGTTTCAATTAAAAGTTTGATTTTTTTCTTTCCTTCTTGTGCTACACGTCCATTGTATTTTATAGACATTTTTCTATGTATGTGTGTAGAGAGGGATTTTTAAAAGTTAATTACGTACAGATGCTCCTTGGAAATGTAACAAATTTCTTTAGATAAATGAGTGTCTGAGGCAACTGCGTGAGTGAAATAAGAGTTCTTCATTAATTTCTTTTAATTTCAATTGATCTCGAGTGCAGACGTTGATTCTTTATGTAGTATGGGCCAAGAGTTATTTTTTACTTTACCGACGATTCTTCGGATGAATAAGAAATAAAATACTAAAGATAACCTGCCAGAGCTACGAAAGAGTGTGAATTCTGCACCAAAAGTTGAAAGAACTATGGTGAAAACATTTAGTAAATGAGAAAGTATCGTACACTTCTGAGAAGAAGATATTAAGTCGATGGCTCCTCCACTCCGTTTACTTGGTCGGATGAGTGAAGCTTTTTTTTTTTGCAGGATATGTTTGATTGTCAACGGTCCACCTAAAATAATTGGCTCATTTTTTTTAAGCACCTGGCCTTATGGCTGCGAGATCTATTGCGTCTCCGGTCTACTTAGCCATATAGTTCCACTTCCTTCCTAATGAAGGTGAGTATGTCGTAAGTAGCTGCGTTTCTAAACCCCCCTAACGAACAGAATTCCCTGTGAAAGATCCGTTTGCGTAGCCAGTATTGTGCTGGACATTTACAGAGTATGTGCTCGGCGGTTTCTTTCTGAACAAAGATTTAGTTTGTTGAGATGATATCTTAGGCCACAATGACCGGTAATGAAGCCTCTTCCTGTTGTTCTTGTCAAGGTTTGAAATTTCCTTGTAGGAAAAGGGCTTTATAAATCTCTTGGATAATTAATAAATAGTTGGCGCGACAGCTCGGTATGAGCCAAGGTCTAGCTTCTCGCAACTATTCATGTTGTGCGTGTTGTATTGTTTGCACGAATGGCAATAAATTGTAGGTCCCTTTCATTCGTGCAAAACCTCTCGTCGGGGAATGACAAGCCTCCGGGAGTATAATCTGTAATGAAAGAGCTTCTCTTGGATAATTGGATCAAACAAAATTTAAAAGTTTTGAACTTGGTATTTAAATTTCAATTCGCAGAAAACTTGTCGGACATGCTGACTCTAGTTCTCTAGACGCAATCTCCAGCATCGGCGATCGTTTGCTCTATGTAATGGAGGTTGGCCATCCTTCTCGTCTCAAACCTGGGGGTTGGTACTCAAATATGCTCTTGGTTGGAGCATTATTTTTCAACCAGACTTTCAAATCGCTTTCTAGGTACAATCTTCATCTCGGTATATGTGTTCCATAGAGTTCAAGTTTAAATTTAAATCTTGATTGCCTTACTCACTAACTACATATTTAGATTCGGCATCCGACAGACCTGCTCTTGTTTTCTTTTGTGTTCTGTAGATCAACAATTTGAGTCCATTGAGTTAGGAGTTGTTATGCCAACACCGCTTAACGAACTGAAACGTCGATAAGAGACGATAAGATACAGACTTGTCCACCAATTTCTTCTTAAATATTTTGAAAATCTACTCATGAAGCTTTTAGAAGCTGAACGAACAGTAAAATCATCCTGTAGGATCATTTTTTGACAAATTTTTAAGCAACACAGCCAGTTGAAGCCTTAATGAATCTCTAAATGCCCCTAATAGGTGCGGTACTTAGTTCTTCGGTATCCTGGAAAAAGTGTCTTCCAAAGAATTTATGTCTGAGGTGGCAAAACCTGGGTAGTGGCAGAGGGAGTTGGGTTGTGTCCTCATTAACTTCCTCGTCTCCACACCTGCTGCTAAGTTAGCTTTTTCATATGGTAGTGGAAGGTATTATGACCTGTAACTACTCCTACAAGGATGGAGAGTGTTTCTCTGTCCTTCTGCATGAGAGTTTTAGTTCTGGCACCGTTGTACCTTGACCATAGTCTTCTAGTTATTTTACAGGAGTCCAAAGAGCTCCATCTTTCATTTGCTTCCGCTAGAATCCTGATCCATGCTTCATGTTTGAATTTACATGGCGGGACTTTCACTGACTGATCAGCTGACTGATCACTGACTAAGCTCATTGCGACAGTACTCCACAAGCTTCCATTATTTTTTATAGCAGATGTCGCAGATGTGGATATTCAAAGAACTCAAAACTGAAGACCCCAGTTTTGATTCCACAGTTCATGTGACCTGATGTATGAGTATTAGTGAGCGTACGAATAATCAATGGGTCTTCAGATACATCCGGTGGAGTTAAGAAAGTGCATCATTTTCCCAATTTTACCGCCCGAGATCTCTTAAATGTTCTCAAACAATGGTTTACCTAATGCTTGTTGCCTGGCTCTGGACACAGCCGGATATTTGTAGAGGAAGTGAGCGACAGTGTGAATTTTGGGGGATACCAAGTTTCGTAGCAGGTGTACCAATTGGTCAGTGACTCGTACTTATCGCTATAATTCTGACAATATCTGGGCGGGTCCCTTTCGCCTTATTCTTGTTGTATTTTGGACACAGTGCTCTGGATATGATGCAGTGGTTTATTCTGCTCCATCTGAGGTTGGTCAGTGATAGGAAATGTGAATGTATATTGGTCTTGACAGCGCCCAGTGGAATATCGACTTGTCGCCCGAGTGAGTTGTCAAGGGCTGAGGCTTGCCTGGCAAGTTCGTCAACGCGTTTATTCCCTTCAATATCACTGTGACTCAGAACTCAAAGGAGCGCGACTAAATACTGGGTTTCTAGATAATCCAGTCAATACTCGGTTGCCATGCGATGTTATCCTTCGGTTTGAGTCGTTTTATGATAATCGGCAGGCTTCCAGAATCGCCAGATGCTCCGCTCCTATGCAGAATTTTGGGTATGGAAGTCCAGGGCAAGAAATGCAGAAAGATATTTAGGGCACCAGTCGGACATGAACATAAGGCTTCCATGGTGTCTATACATGCTGTTCTTTGAACTCTTTTATGTTTTTTTTAATATTGCATTCCTTACTCAGAGCGGGCCACGAGATTTGAGAACCATAGGTGAGAATAGATCGTACAATAATGGCAATGTAGGTACGTGCAGAGGGTCATCTTTAGCTGGATTTCCAACTACATGGTGGTACTAATTGCCATCCACTGCAAACACATGCGAGCGAAAGCCATCACTTGAACCCTCATTTCCATCGGCCATGAGCTACGCTTCGTCTGAGTGCGTTTCGTCATGTAACCTAGGTAGTAAATAATACTAAAATCACAGCTTTTTAGAAACTCCGGACATATAATATGTATTTCACAAATCCCCCCGAACGTTTTCGGACGCCATTCGAATGAGGACAGCCTCCGAAGAAAACAGGACAAATGGCAAGCCTAGACACAGACCTCTTTTATTAATATAGCGCCAAGATTTCCCAAAAAATTTAATCTTCTAAGAAAGATTGAATTCGGTTCAAGCAAAGGGAGCAATAGGCTATATTCACAACCTCAAGTCAAAACAGAAAGAAGACTCTTAAGTACCGAAAAGTATAAAATTGCAAATAAGTCCTGAGGTTTTTTTATATCCTTCATCTAGCTCCAACGCAATTTCCTTTCTTATTGTTAAATGACTCTAATGTCTAACAGGTCCAAGAACTCTTTGGCGTAAGATGGCATAGGTAGGGAGTACCGATGACAATTTTGTGAAAAATCTTCGGAGGAACCTTTATACTAAGGATCTTCTGAAGGTAAAAAGTCAGAAATTTTTACCTTCAGAAGATAGCTTTGAACCAAAATGATTGGAATAATTCACGCTTAAAAATGTAGGCTATAAAACTATCAACCAAACCACCTCGCTTCTAGTTCCAGTGATAGAGATGAAAATCATAACAATTACTCAACGACACTATCCCTTACATTTAATTCATATACCCCAAGGACAATCGGACAATCTTCTCTGCAATTCATGACCCCGTACGATAAATGTGCACATGACGTAAGATTTATGTCTCGGCGCACACTGCAGCCACGTCCATTATTTTAAACCAAACAACTTTCACCAAACCCTTGTGAAAAGATCTCAGATACTTTCTCCATTTCAACTTTATAATATAGTAGAGCCGAAATTGCACCACAGTGCTAATATTTCCCTCTGTCTTTACCACCAGGCTCCAAGTAATGCTCAGCACGCAACAACATCTGAAATGAATAATACCATCATTTATGGCCAAGCCAACCGTGCGAGCATCTCGTACGCTCCTGTTGGCAAAACCGAAAATAAGGTCAGCCTCTATTGTTTCGACTCCATCCTTGTGTGTACACATGTAATAAACCATAAGCGCGCGCCCGCTCCGCGACAGAAGCGAATGAAAAACAAAAATACAAAAGAAACCTTCCAGCCAATTTAAACCACCAGCGATAGTAAATCGCAACAAAATTACAAAGAGACCTAACCTAACACTCTACACACAAAGTTTGCACCCAAACGACTAAGAAAAAAAACAACAACCTTTTCTTTGGCACAATATTCATGTCCTGCGCGCTCAGATATCTAGTTTTCTCTTTAAAATTTCATTTAGCCTCAACACACAATATGTGTAATTGTAATTAAATATCCCTTCTCTGCTGTTTCGTCGGTTGGTTTATCCTTTCTCCCAGAAGATGCTGCTCGAAGGACCAAAAAAAAAAAAACACTCACAAATCTTTTTAGCAACGACGACGGCTCAATGTATCACAACAAAATCCTTGTGACCTAGAGACCTACAAAAAAGCTCCATCTCTCTCGCGATGGCTCTCTTAACTGAAATTCATTTGAAATCTCTTCCAAGGCAAGGGAAATTTTCTCTTGTCAAAATATCCTTGAAATCAGTGTCAGTCGGACACGAGTCCATCCAAGATTTACTCTTCGACATCTCTCTGCTGCTCTCGAACAAAACAGGGAACAAATTTCCATTTAGAGAAATATCCAAACCAAACATCCTTTCTGTGATGCAGGTCCTATTCGATCAAGAATTTCTACCATTAGTACGTAACAGGACATACTTTAAGGCGCACGAATCCTATCGTCGGTCGGGTTGTTCTCCATCCGTGTCAGTAAGAGTCCCCCAAAAATAGATACAAAACCAAAAAAAAAAAATAAGGATTTTCCTTCTGACATACTACACACACTCCGCTCGAAAGGATGATAAAATTCCACATTTCGATAAACTGCCTCTGGGACACACCAAGTAAAGTGCGAATCATTTTCTCTGTGTGTTGCAAGGATAATTGAAATAATTTCGTTTTTCCTTAAAAAAAAAAAGAAATAAACCGTAAACGTGTTCAAAAAAAAACCACAAAAGATAGGAAAAAAAACTACCACCATCCAAGCTTATGTAAGATGACATCGTGTGAAGTTGACATCAATTTGGATACTGGGACACTGTGCGGATAGGAATAGCGACAAGGGCGAGGGCGTTACAAAAATAAAAACAAAAAGAATCCAAAAAAAAAAAGGACGAAAAGGATAAAAACTCCGCCAGCATTTAAGGATGCCAATTTTCGTCGCCTTAAACACTATTTTGTTTATAGTACCAACCTAAATAATTCAAGGAAAACAAAAAGTCGACATTGTAGATCCTCACGCAAAAAAGGATACACGACAGCGTGAGTGAGTGCGTTTGTGAGTGAACTCGTGCGGTGGTGTACTATGTGCGAGCATAAAATTTCGTTCAATTATAGTTACTACGCGTGTTGTATCCGCATGAAGGGATAAACCAAAGTGTTTAAGTGCTGATGCTACTTGGAGCTTTGATGTCCTTGCGACACACCATACTGAGTGGGCTTGTCCTTTCGATTTTGTCGGGTTTATTTTTTTTTTTGTGCGTTTCTTTCTGTGTCATCGCCCACACGGTAATGTGATACGTTAAGGGATTTTACATGATCACGGATAAGAATTTATGAACGTACTTACATCGTTCGTTGTGGGGTGCTCTCTAATGGCAAACTGATGTCCCTTTTGTTGGCATAGTCCTTTTGAATTTCCTCTCCATCTCTCTGTCTCTCTCCCTCTCTCTCGGGATACTTTATGTCCGCATTTCGATTGTTTTTGAATGCGTGCATGAATCAAGGACGACATCATTTCGAATGCAAACAAATCGAATTATAAAAAATAAATTTCGTTCGAGGCTGGTGTTATAAACAAAAAAAAAGAAAAAAACTCAAGGATACCAGATAATTTATGTTCTTTCCAGTTTCCTGCTACTGTCATCGGATGGTGAACGATTTTTTTTTTTTGTACTCAAAGAATATGCATCGCTGTTGATTTAAGTGCACATCCTTGTTAGGGGAGGCCTCTACCATGCATTGTCTGTGCTGCCCTTGTTAAATATTTACACTAAATTATCCTTTATGCTGATAAAGTGGTACACAATGGATGTTGCGTTAATAAAAGTATTAAAAAAGTGTTAAAAATAAATTAATAAATTAATGTTCTTGTAACGGTTGGATGTGAAGGGAATTTTTTTAGTGCTTCAAGTGAAACTAATTTAATTGAGGGAAAAAAAAAATGTTTAGACGTGTGACAGTAAAATAAATTTTTGTGAGAAGATATCCTTTTGCAGAACATATGCGGATAAGAAGGATAAGGTCGTTTTTGGATTTTTAGTAGGTAAGTCGAACATATCCTCCCATTTCATACACAATTCAGACGGTCTCAGAGTTTTTTTTCCACAATGTTTTGTAATATCTCAAGTGTGCACGGTTGTTCATATTTGTGTGTCACGGATGGGTCAAGGGCATTTTTTTTCAATTTTAAAATGTATTTTTGCTAGTGCAGATGACACCCACGACAGCCGATTATGTATATTCCAAATTTTTAGGATCATTTTGGCCGTCCTCCAATTTGCTTAGAAGAATTTCACTTTCACCACGGAATCGTGGGTATTTCAACAAAGTACGATCGACATCTTCAAGTGATTCAAGCTCACACAACCTTCAACTGGAGTCAAACTCGAATGTACATATGCACACAGATATCCAAAGGAAGCAAGGTTGACCCTTACACTAAATTATCCTTGGCATACTTTCAATTCAGTCAGGCTAACATCCTACAGGTACATACATATTTCGTATACTTTCCAGCTCCAAAGCTAGATCGGCTTTATGGAAGAACCTGAAGATCTGCTTGTAGACGAATGACTGATTTGGGCTTAATGTGTGAGTTCCTTGCAATATGTTAACAGTAACTTCTAAATCCTACTCTTGGGCTTGTTCGTGTGATAATTGAAATTGGAAATTGGGATGAGCCAATGCTTAGGTTCTCGCAACCACTCATGTGGTAGGGACCCACAATTTATTGCCGACTTTGAACGGCAAATTGAGAAGCTTTTTCATGACAAATTGTGCTCTCGGAGGCTTATCATTTCCACACAAGAAATAGCGCCGCGTAAAATTTACGGTGGAGATGGCTGGGGCTTAACTTTAGGCAGCAGTCCAATACACTAACCACTGAACCACGACCAGTTCCGAGTCAGATACTTACATACATCCTCAGGTCTATAGACTCTTTTAAGTTACTGAATGAGGCGATTCCATTACGTGGTATTCTTTGTAACATACATAGGTATGAAATAATGTTCGCGCTGTAAGTTGTGTCCACTGCCAGTAGTGGCCATCTTCAAAATTTACACTAACAATGAAGTGCTGAGTCAACGTTGGCGCTCGGACCTAGTTTAGAAAATAAAACATTTACCGATTTTGGAAAGCATTATAAGACCAATGTCACCTCTCCTTTTTCCGGGCTACCATTTGTTCGCGCCGTGACTACACTGAAAACCAATAGGACTGTACACACGAGTGCCAGCGACCAAAAAGGAATCAGTGTGGTTCCGATGGCGGGCGACAAAATGGCATCACGGAAAAAGGACCTCGTGTAGCATTGGCCTAAAGGCAATTTTACCTTTGCCGATTTCCCTGCCCACATCCAGTTCGCATAATTGCATACATTCTCGACTTTTCTTTTTCGCACTTTGCCAGACCTGGTTCCCACATTTCATCGAGGGGAGAGCATTCTGGCAAGGTGATCTTTTGCTTAGTGTCGAAACAGCCTCGTGGTTAAATGTACAATTTTTCGCTGAAAACGTTGGAGTGCCTCAGGGAGCCATACTAGCAGTATTCAGATCACTGAGATCGTTGAATAGATGCTCTTCTAATGCATCTATTCGAATTCTTCCAAGGATTAAACATCTGCAGAAATGATGCACGATGGACTCCTCCCCTTACTTGCATCTGCACCTCATGCAGAAATCGTTTTCGACGCACTGTACTGTCGCTGATAACTTAGGATGGGGGATGGGTGTTGTCACTATTATCCATGTATCATTTTATTATTCTCTTTCGACAGAGCATGGATTTAGTTCAGGTACTTAGCAAATGGCATAAGAGGTTCATGTAATCAGGATACCTGGTAGTGGTACCAGGAGAGCCTTGTCTGGCTTGTTTGTCGGTTGCACAGTTCATTGTGATCTATTAACGACATTTAACGATCTCATTTAGAGACACTTGGCAGTCTTTCACTAGCCTAGATTTCGTTGTGCGGTATACACTAGATCTGTTCCATAGATGTGCAAGATCTGAGCATAGTACTGAGTCAATCTTCGGCAATGAAGATCCTGTGACTTTGGCCTGAAAGACTTGATAGTGGGTAGAAAAACTGAACGTATGGTGAATGCAAAAATCTCTCAGTTCTTACTTCTTCGGCTATTATTTTATAGTCATCGGTTAAAAGCAAAAAAAAATAAATCACTTATCACTTACATACATATATTTATAAAATACAAAATTTCTGATCTGATGTATTTTCGTATGTGACAAAAAATCTTCGAATCTACTGAACGGATTTAAATGCAGTTTTTTCCTATAGATTCAGGACGCTTCTAACTGAAAGTTTCTATAAAAATTATTTTGAAAATTTTAACAGAAAGCCTGTAAATAAACAAAATATATTTTTTTTTTTTATTAATTGGATTTTTTGGTAAGTTATCTCTATTTATCTCGACTTTCACTAAACAGATTGTAATCAAATTTACAGTTACATTTAGAGCTTTTATTAACAAAGCCATTGATATATATATCATCTTTGTACGCTTTCTGTAAGAAAAGTTATAACAAAAAACAAATATTATTTAAGTGCAATCGCGAACACGATCAGTGGAGACCATTGCCACTATCAGTGCTCAAGCGGCGTTCATGTTTGTGCGTGTTGGTAGGGTTTATTTATTTCGGTCGTCGTGTGCAGAGGGAAATATTCCATGGGCATAGTTTTATTTAGGGGTGAGTTTTTTTTTTTCAATTGTATATTATGCTCTGCTGGCGCCCAATTCAAATTGTTGTAAAGTAAAAAGCTCTCACAAGAGGCCAGGGACAGAAGGTCCCTCTTACAAAAAGGAAAGGTTTTTACCTTTTTTTGGATTTTATGTACCATCTGTGGTCTTTATTTTTATTTACTTTATTGTTTTAATTTATTGTATTTAAAAATTACATACATATGTACATACATATCAATATACATATTTTCATGCGTAATGTGTTTCACAAATTGTCAACATCATTTTATTTGCTACATACATACATACGAATGTATATGCGACTGAAGTAATTGTGCGTAATAGATTATATTTATGACAAGACAACAGTCTGACGTCGAAATGACGTCGCGGGTACATATGTACATAATTTTTGGTTTTTACATGTCGCCTTATCTTATCTTGGCTGCAACCAAAAGATCCGTTTCCAAATCGGTCAAATACATTGTGTTCAACCCTTCCAAGAAAAAACCAGAAGTACCGTTCACCGCAGAAAATATCTTCCACCAGTCCACCAACGCAGCAGTTAATCATCAGATTCATCATCATCCTCATTACAACGCACAAAAAATAAAAGCAGACAAAGGTAAACAACAGTGGGACCTTTGTGCAGTATAAATAATATTGGTATGAACTTAAAACTTATCGAAGATTTTAAATAATATTCAATGCATATACAATAGTAGCCAATGCATGTAGTAGTATAGAAGCCATCAGAGAGAAGAAGAAAACCTTCAAGGTGTGGATACACTTGGGGGATTCAGTTTCTCGAAACCGGTATATGGAGGCGCGAAGAACTTGCAAGCTGGCTTTTAAAGCAGCTAGGTGAGAAATTGGACCGTGATCACAGATCTGCAAACAAGGTGTCTCAGAGAAAGGAAGTTTAAGATGTTCGAAGGAATTATGGGGCGGGTACACCTTTCACTGTAGGCGTTGGACTTCGCCAGGGGTGCGTTCTGTCACCTTTCCTTTTCATAGTGTATGTGGATTGGATGTTACATGTTGTGTTGGTGGGGAATGGGCCGAATTGGGAGATTTAAGTGTAAGTCATCTGCTTTTCGCTGATGACTTCGTCATCCTCACGTCCACCCAGACCGAACTTCAGCGCGCACTAGATAGGTTCGTGTGTTGAAGCTGGGATGAAGGTAAACGTGAACAAATCAGAGGTTATGGTAATTTCCTGTTCCTCCTGCATGTAAGTGGAGCCCCATTGAAACAGGTGGAGAAGTTTAAGTACGTATATCTCGGGGTCCTTTTCACTAATGATGGTAGGAGCAATACTGAGTTATCCTGCCGGATTGGTCGGGCTGGAGCAAATTTGAGACAGCTTGGTCAATCTGTTATCAGGAGGGCCGAACTTAGCATCGGTCTTTAATTCAGTGTCCGACCTTTACCTATGGTCATGAGGTTTGGGTAATGACCGAAAGAATAAGATCGCGGATACAAGCTGCCGAAATGAGATTTCTTCGTTGTATTGATGGGGTGACTCGCCGAGATCGGGTTAGGAACACCAGAGTACGCGAGGGACTCAATGTCGAGCAGCTACTTCCTTGAACGGAGAGGTCCATACTTCGATAGTTTGGGCATGTCAAACGCATGTCCCCAACTCGGTTTCCAAGACATGCCATGGAATCCGTGCCATCGGGCAGGCGTCCCCTAGGTAGGGCCAGGATAAGATGGCTGAACCAAGTCCGAAATCTCACCTCTACCCGTATGGGGATAGACCCTGATGATTTAGAGCCGATAATTGTAATTGTTGTAATGGTTTTGTGTACTTTAACCACAACATGTTCATTTGAGGTTTATTAACATTTTCATATAAATTATAAACATGCTAATGATGGATTTTTATACACTTAGCACATGGTCATATCAGGGCGAAGCAAGGCGAGCACGGGTCAGCTAGTAAATATATAAATAAATAGCTGGCGCGGCAGCTGGAGGTGAGCCAAGGCCTTGCTTCTCACAACTACTCATGTTTTAGGGACCTACAATGGCAGATTGAGAAGCTTTTTCATGACAAATTGTGCTCTCGGAGGCTTCTCATTCCCACTCGAGAAGTCTTGGATTTACAGAGCATGATTTATTGAATTTATTTCATCTTTACTGAATGCTCCTTGAAATTCAATGCATCAAACCTTTGTGAATTCCTCGAGCGCAGGAGATTGTTCGACAGTCTAAGTGATCAAGTGGAATGACCATTTTAATGTAGTTGTCCATACTGTATACCGTGATTTATTGTACATAGAACTCTGTATCGACTTCCATAAACTCTACGGATGTGTCAATCACCTACCTTTTTGCTTCACATTTTTCCCATGGCGATATGGTCCCATATATGTAGAGTCTCAAGCAACAAGCCTGTCGTGCCATTCGATCTATGCTTCGGTTCACAAACATTAAAATTTGTTACACGTATGCGTTAAAATGTTTCTTTACTGTAATGTTTTGTACCTGCATATATGTAGTGGTGCATCTTTAAAATGCAGGGTTTTTTTTCAGGATCTGTCGGAATAAGAAGATAAGCTAATCATGCTTCAAGACCAGAGCTCGAAAATAACTCTCAACCTTTATTTTCATTTGGTTTCTCAGTGAGAGATATTGCATTGAGCACCGACATTTAGGTCTTGCTCCGAGATATATTTATATATACTCATCTTTCCGCTCTTCGCTTGAGAGCTATTTTTTAATTTCAAATATATATCTCCTCTGTTGACTTTTTTTATAAAAATTAAATGGAAATGATCAACCTAAAACCTCTTTTGTCGAGAATAAATCAAAAGTCTTCAATGTATAGAATTCAATTGTTGTGTTCATTTCACATATATTATCAGTATAGAAGAACTTTCTTAGACAAGTGTTTACTGATGACTAATCAAATCACTAATCGGCAATTCCGATGCACTGCTTGCTAACTAAGCGACAATGATAAAGGAGATTTATTTTTTTCTCTCAGTGATATCTGTCATTGATTGACCAGAACCTAAAAAAAAAGTAAAGTAAAGGTTTCTCTCCGACCAAGAGCGAAAAACGTACGGTGATGCAAATCGGTTATTAAGTGACCTTATTTCAAAATCTGAACAACAGAGAGTAATTTAAAAACCTTTGAAAAGGTTGAGAGTTATTTTCGAGCTCTGTTCAAGACTATCTGTTCTAATGCGCAGGCGACTAAGAGTGAGCTTTCGATCAACTCTCTGAAAACTGGGGTTGTCCTCTCTACGATAAGGAGGGTTGTGACCTGTTTGACTCAGCCAGTGCTAAAGGGCGTCATAATCCAGATCTCTGATGCAATGACACCAGAACATCGGTTGCTGGAGTAATTCGGCCAGAGTCTGAGCTTGGACTAGGCTGTAGTCAAATTTTCATGGATGGCTTCAAAACGAGGCATGAGTCTGGTGGTGTAGTCTTCGTAGATTCCGACAACACTAGGTTTCACCACTCGTTAAGCAGAGACGTTAGCCTCGGACTATGTTGTTAAGAATAGGCGGAGGAGTCGAACCATTTGCGTTTGTTACGATAGCAAAGCTGCGCTTAAGGCCTTTGGTCAACCCGTTAAGTTGTTCTTAAATAGTTCGGGAATGCAAGAACTCTCTGAATTCGGTCACAAGGCTGATTGGGTTTGGTACAAACACAATTGTGCCTGACACGGCTCCAGGATGCAGGCACACTAAAGGAATGCTCCCGAAGGTCTGTAAGAAATCAGCGGCATTCCTGCTGTCAGTCAGTAGAAGAGACTATAGACAACTTATTGGTGTTCTAATGGGACTTGACAGATCAGGTGACAGATTTTCTGTGCTGAGTACTGATACTATAAGCTCATTCCTTGCCTTCTCGGTTTTTTCCAAAAGTCGAGGAAACTCCAGTGAAATGGGTAAAAACTGGATCCTGCTTTCTGTGAGTACAATGGACCAATTGCCTCTGAGTGCCCCAGTATAGTGTTGCCAAACCCGACAAGAAAAATAAAGCTAATCGGAATCTGCCTCGACCAAATAGATCTTTGATATAGAATTAGTAAACAATAGAACGCGATACTGGGAGAAATATTTTCTGGGGAGTTTAATCTCTAGCGGTTCAAAATCAGAATCCGGGCTCTACGTAAGTGGTACAGGCTCGGCTTTTCGGGAGAAAAAACTTACATAAATGCCCTATCATCAGAACATAAGTCTCTTTCTCTTTCCCCATCCTTTCTCTCCATCACTGTGCTGTCCTAAGTGGTGCAAAATATAAAAAAAAAAATATTATGCTTGTTGAGAAATTAGATCTAAGTATCAAGATCCATGTTCAAAAAATGTTCTCACTACTGAGCCTTGAAAGTAATTTTTCATTCATGTTTCCCATACGTTTCAAGGAATTCAATTCGCCTCAGTGATTCTTAAGAACGTTTTCCTTAAATCGAATTTTTCTCTACCAATTATGGAGAAGATAAATCGTCCCTACATTGCGTATATAGTATGGACGCCCTTCTTGGCTATTTTTGGACAAGTGTTCTTTTAAAAGTCAATTTGTTACCAATAAAAAGAAATTGTCTAAGCCACGTGTCCCTTAGGCTGCTTGAATCCCAATCAACCAACCAAAGTCAACATGTGAAGCCCTAACCTCTACCACCATCTGCCACAAGGCAAAAAATTATAAAACAAAAACTCACACAACCTCAGAAGATAAATGGGAACATTTCCATCCGCTTCTATATTCCGCTTTCGTCGATATATTTATTACAGGATTAGAGAAAGGGCATCCAGACGCATATAAATTAGATAGAAACTGTCAAGTAGCATCCTCCTTTCACATACACACATCCGTGGGTAAACAATTTTTTTTTTGCTTTGTTCCCCTTTTGTAACAGTTTTCGTTTTCATTTTCATTTATTTTTTTCCTTTTTTTTAAGAAAAGGACGAAAAAAAAATGAAAAAGGAAGATTGTAGAGTTCCACCACACGTTTCTGCACGTCCTTTTGCAAATATGATGACTCGAGAGGAATGTTTGAGGACTTGCACGTTATTTCATATCTCATACCCCACCCTCCAAAACGAAAGGTGGAAGAAGGAAGACTCCCTGTAAAGATACAAAAATAGAACAGGATGACGTGAATAAAAAAATCGGGAAAACTTCCAACATCTCGATTACAAATTCGATTGTGCAAAGTTCCGGTGGTATCCGTTTTGTGTTTCACCGTGAACTAGGGAAGCAATCCTTTCGTTTCCTTCTACGGAAAGTACAAGTCTCGAAAGGAAATGACGAGGACAACAATCCGATGTATTTTGATTCTACCATTTATTGTCGAAGGACTATTGGCTCAGGTTGTCATCGCATTCTCAGGTACATCTCACAGTGTAACTTTCTGCATTACCGAGTTTAAAGTTACACTCTCTCTGGCATCCAATGTGATTGTTTTGCAAGCACGAAAGAAAACTTAGTCAGGACGAAACAAAAGGACGTGCAGGCACCATAAACGTAAAGAATACGAATTTTTACATTGCAAAACAAACTTGTATAGTAATTGAAATTGACTGTGATGATGTAATTTCTTGTTATCCTTGCATACATCGCACTACTGCAGTAGGTCCTGGATGGTTTGAAACCTGATTTCTTGCGACGTAAGGGGTTTGCTCTGTATATGTGCGTGCGAAGGGGGTGTGAGAAAATATGTTAAAATTTACCATGAGCGTTGGGGAAAACTTTAGAGGAGAACACATGTGGGATTACGGGGCGTATGCGTACTTTTTTCTCTGTTAGAAAGTTTGTAAATGGAAAGTTTTCCGTTTTTGGATTTTTTTTTTATGAAAATTTAATTTTGTGGTTATTTTGGGAATGCTTTCAGGGTTAACGTCTTAATTATTTTATAAAGTAAAACAAGATCCATTTTCAGTAAACTTAAGCCACAGCTTGTAGTTGGGAAAAGGCCTACAGCTTTTATTAATCCGAACGGTGGACTGAGCAACTATTTCAATACAAATTGAACTTTCGCATGTTGTTCATTGGTTATTCCTTGACGACCTCGGTACGCGAAAAGTTTCAGCCATCTAACTATGACAGTAATAGGCTGTGGATGCTTAATCCTTAAACCGTGACTGCTGCTAACTTGGGCATTTTATCAGCGGCAAAATAAAGAAACCTGATTCTCTGTTACTCTTCGGGAGAGATGGCGATTGTGAAGTATGTAATATGCGTATAGGTCTCTGCGAAAAGATTTGAAATCGTAATGGGTACGGACTATATTGTTAAAAATAGGTGGAAGGGTCGGAGCCCCTGCATCGGAAGCGATAGCTAGGCTACGCTTTAAACCTTGCTCAACCCTTTCATCAGTTCCAAGACAGTGCGGGAATGCAAGAACTCTCGGAATTCGGTCGCAAGGCTGAACTCTTTGACTCTTGTCTGGGTCCCAGGTCACATTCGGATCTCTGGAAATAAGATCTCCGATGAAATTGCTAGACAAGGCTCAGAGGATATTTTCTCAGGATCTGAACCCGCGTTGAGTCTTCCCGCGTTTAGTTGGTTGGAAATTAAATGTGTTAAGAGAATCAGTGACTCTGAATCTCAAAACAATTTGACACTAGCTTGGATAGAGAACAGTCAAATATAAAGGAATGGAAACAGGTGGACGAGCTGACAAAGCAGGTCCTCTGAGTTACTGCATCCTGAAGCATTCTGTGCCTTAGGCAGATGAATTGTGTAAGACATGATTGATAAATGGACAATGAATGAAAGCATAGTTAAATACAAACAGACCAAATTGGGTTTTAAATGTCTGGTGGTTGCAACAGGAGGAAAATTCTAAGCAGACCGCGAGTAACTTTTGAGTTTGCGTTGTCCACAGATAACTGAATCTTCAATTTAATTTATTTTAAATTTTTTTTTAGAAGAGTATCAGGCCAATGGTCCATTGAGCTTATTTGGCTTTCTTCGACTTCTTTTTTAAGAAGCATGAGGGTCTGACTATTTGTGACTTATTTGAGTACATTTTTCCGAGAGAGTATAATCTGTCATGAAAGAGCTTCTCAATTTGCCGTTCGGAGTCGGCAATAAATTATAGGTCCCTTCCATTCGTGCGAAAAATGTAACACGCACAGCATGAACGGTTGCGAGAAGCTAAGCCTTGGCTCATCCCGAGCTGTCGCGCCAGCTATTTATTTTTGTGTGGGACGTTGCAAAATCTTGTTGGAAACACATATCGTCTAAGTCAAAACCATGAAATTGAGGTCGTGAAAAGTTTCTGAAACAACTCATTATCTATCGTATTGTGATAACATATGAGATAAGAGCTTAGGTTATTATTGTAGTTATTTGATTTGAAAATGCTTGCACTGTTTGACGAGACTCGTAAAGTGTTAATTATTCTACAATCATTTTTCCAATTACAAATTCAAATTAAATGAAGAAAAATAAATAAAATTTTATGAAACCACTCCATTTTCGAAATGCATATTTATAATGAAAATTATAAATTCACAGACATTTTTTTCCATATACTCCACAAATCTTCTCTGTCCCATACAAGTTCTAAAAAAAAAATATTTTTTATATGCAATACTTCACCAAATTAGATTTAATGTACTAAAACTATTAGCCTATGACTAATATTTTTGTGAAAAAAAAAAGTACTAAAGTTATGTATTCGATTCTATTTTAAGCACCTACATCCGAATATACAGGGTTTTTCAATAAGAGCGCTACAAAAGTATTTTTAAATAAAACAAAAACGGTTTTGGATATCAATGAAATTCTTTATTCTTGTGAAAGTACGTTCGATGCCATTATGTATGGAACTCGATTTCTTTTGCATGGCCACCACGGGCACGCTCGCAGAAGTCCAGACGCTGAATCCAATTTTCGACGGTTTTCAAGCATAAATCGGCCGATACTGCTGCAATTTCACGTTCGATATTCGTACGAAGTTCATCAATCGTCGCTGACTTGTTGGCATAGACCATAGAATTGACGTAGCTTCACAGGAAATAGTCTAACGGTGTCAAATCGCACGACCGAGGCGGCCAAGCGACTGGACCATTTTGTGAGATAACACGTTCTCTAAACTTGGTTTCCAATAAATTGATCGTGACATTCGCTGTGTGGCTTGTGGCGCCGTCCTGTTGGAACCACATGTTCTCCAAGTCCATATCATCCAATTGGGGCCAAAAATATTCGGTTATCATTGAACGGTAGCGATCCCCATTCACAGTAACGTGCCGGTCTTGATCATCACGGAAGAAGTACGGCGCAATGACGCCGCCGGCCGGCCCATAAACCACACCAAACCGTAATTTTTTCGGGATGCAATGATGACTCATGGAGTACGTGTGGATTGCTGCCTGACCAATACCGCATATTTTGTTTATTGACGAAGCCATCCAGCCAGAAATTATGACGACCATAAATTGGACGTAGCGCTCTTAACGTTGAGGCCACTGACTCCGAATTTCGGTAGTAAATTTTAATAATTTCGACTCGTTGTTGGCTCGTATATCTTTCCATCATGAAATGGCAAACCTTACTGAAGAGAAATGTCAAAAAACCGCAAGAAAAATATGGCGTCGTTTGCTGTCCCTGTCGCTCTACTTTTGTAGCGTCCCTATTGAAAAACCCTTTAGTATGCGTGTACAACTCAATTTTATTTAGTGCCACAGGAAAATAATAAATTAATAAATACAGTTTCAGATAATTGAATTATAAATAACAAAAAGTTGAATTGAGACATTAAAATTAAGTTTATGCATAAAATAAATTTTTGTAAATATTTTCCATGTTATGCATCAACGCACATTTTGTTGGGTAATAAACTGAATGTGCATTGAATAAAAATTAATTTTAACTGTACTGAATATAAATGAATTGAAAATGTTTATCCTCGTGAAAGTAAATGGGAACGAAAACTATTTCTTCTGTTCTCAGAAAAGGCGGAAGTTATTCACATGAATATGTACATACATACATATTATTGTAGTATATCTCTAGATCTTCTCTTACTACTTTGCCAATAATGTAACCCAACGTCAAAGGAAGAACGCGTACCTTAGACATCGTTCCATTCCAACCTTGAGTCAGTTCATGCATTTTTTCATTTTCCCATGGCCCGCTTATCCACTATAAGGTCGCGGGTTAAAGGAGCTTAAGTGGACTCTCCACATTTCCCGATCTTCCGCCATCGACTTCTAATCATCAGAGGCTATCCCTGTTCGGGTAGAGGTGAGATTTTGAACTTGGTCCAACCATCTCATCCTGGCACAGATTCCATGGCACGTCTTGAAAACCGAGTTGGGGGTATACGTTGAAGTGTTGACCTTTCCGTTCACAGTAGTAGGTGCTCGACATTGACTGCCTCGCGTACTCCAGAAATTCAACGAGGAAAACTCATTTCGGCAGCTTGTATCCGCGATCTTATTCTTTCGGTCATTACCCAAACCTCATGAATTAAAGACCGACAACTTAGCTTCGATGCCAAGTTTCGTCCCCCTGATAACAGATTGACCAAGCTGTTTCAAAATTGCTCCAGCCTAACCAGTCCTACAATATAACTCAGTATTCCTCCTTCCATGACTCGTGCATAAGACCCCGAGATACTTAAACTTCTCCACTTGCTTCAATAGGACTCCACTTACATGCAGCGTGTATTGAACAGGCGTTCTGGAAATTACCATAACTTCCGATTTGTTCATCCTAGCTTCAACATATATGGCTATGAACCTTTCAAGTGCGCGTTGAAGTTCGGTCTGGATGGACCCCAGTATGACCAAGTCATCAGCGAAAAACAGAACCGTTTCTTACCATGACTGCGCTGTAACCTCCAATCCATATACATAATGAAAAGGAGAGGTGTCAGAACGCACCCCTGGCGAAGTCCAGCACTGTTGTACAAATTTTAACCGCTAGAACATCCCTTGTAGAAGCCCTAAATTTATTTTCGTACAAAATAACGATTCAATACGAAAGAGATGGAAATAATTCTTCTTTAATTCAATGAAGGGGGGCGCGGTAGAAAGTGAATTGTGAAACGTTTCCTTTTTTTGAGTTATAATCGTTTTTTTTTTTTAATTTCAGCTCAGTAACACTTTCACGTATCAGTCCCAATTCGTGGGAAAGTACATTGCTGCCTTGGGATGTGAGCTGATTCTTAAGAGTGGCGTTAGTTTCGTTTAACTTGTTCCTCCTTCCTCCTGTGAAAACCTCCAAACCATTCATTCTGGTGTCCATGAGAATAGCGTCTAAATTGTCATCAATTTAAGGAAACAATGGCGTTGGTAGTGATTCATAAAGGGAAGGACACTCGAGACATTCGAGTCCTAACTCTGCAAACGGCGATCAGTATTCCAATTATGGATTCAAACGCTAACATGAATATTCCACAGAATATCAGTTGAATCCCGGATATATGTAGTTGGAAGGCTGTTTTGGTTGATCAAAGAAAGGGACGATCTTTCGAAAGCATTTATCAGTGACGCTCGATACTTTTCACAAAAATTTAGGCCAAAAGTAGTTCAATATTGATGCTGCTAATCAAAGGCATTTAGGATAAAGGGTTTAAAGTTGGAAGAAATTCATTATCCTACCCATGATTATTTTGAGGCATGCCATCTGCTTTCCAACTTATAGCTCTATTCCATGGCTCATAGCTGAAAGAAAGAATTGTTGAATTGCAGGTGATCATATTCTTCTTTTGGCAACAGATGTGGAAATGATTTCCTAGAGCCAATTGTTTCGTATCACCGTTCGTGAACTCCTTTTAAAATTTAAAGGCGATGTGCATTGATAGTTACTTAAGGGTCGACATTTATTGGCTGATATTTCCAACATTTCCAACATGTCCAACCTTAGCGAAAATGCTACAGAAGATCTTGGGATCTATACATTTACCGGACCTCAAGCCTTTCCTGCATAATGAAATCGGGTATATTCCGGACGTCACCATACACCAACAAACTCATACTTCCGTGCATACGTATGTCATACGATTGCCTCAAGTAATTCAGCCCGACTAAAGCTCCTAACGTCGATGTCGACTTCATCCAAATAAGTCTCTCACTAGGTTAACTAAATTAAGAGAGAGAGAGAGAGAGAGAGAGAGAGAAAATGCCTTAGGACTCGATGGACTGCTGTGCGAACATTTTTGGCGTCACCACCTCTTTTCGGGGAATGACAAATCTTCAAGAGTACCATTTGCCATGAACATCCCGAGCTGTACTGCCAGCTATTTATTTTTATTTATTTTATTAAAAACTATAACTCGAAACGCAAACTGAAGTCATGGTTCTATAAACCTTGGGTTCATCCAGAGCTAAGAGTTAGTAAAAGTAGGATGTAATGGCCCCCTTCCCTGTTTCCTGATTCCTTTGCCTGCGATATAATAATCATTCACTTTATTAACAGCCATAATAAATTTAATCTTAAATCGTAGCTTCTCTCGCTCGTAAGTCCCCTTTACGTGCACCAATAAAAGCAATATCCCTACACAAGTCACTGATTAACGCGAGTGCTTCATTTATACTCGGCAGAACAATTGTTTTACTCCACACGCCATCAAATAGAGTTCCTTCCCTACTTTCCAACTCTTACCGAATTCCCGGACAGAATGAGAACAAATGAAATCCACAACACAATGCACATCCGTTCCTGGTCATGTCATTCACTTTGGCGACTGGAGGAGAACCTCTTCCGCAGTCAGTCGCGTGACTACCACTTTTTTGTTCTCAATTCCGTAAAGCATTCTCATCCATGCAATGTCCATGGGAGGATTGCAGGAAAAAAAAAATTCAACTTCCTACACGCCATCAAAACATCCGTGTAAAGTTCTTAATAAAATTTCTAACTATCGTCGCACACAGAGTCCGTGGGAGAACCCTGTTAACCGCTCTCTCTGTCCGCCAACAAAGGATAATGCTCTAGACAAACATTGCAACAGCACTGCTCTTCACTATCTGATTGCGTGCATCCTGCTCGTGCATGTGTTCCATGACTTAACCAAATTCACGCATTTCTTGCCGCACCATGGTAGAGCTTACCACACACACCGAAGTCCTCCGTCACGTAATCCCTTTTTAGGATTTTGTACTTCGTCTCCAACGAAAGGATTCCACTTCCACCACCACCAACAGCCCAGAGCCACGGTAAAGTTATCAAAATCCAAGCGAATCATTTTCCATGTCATCCAGTCTGAGTGAATATCCTATGCTATGTTGTGAAGGCGCGTTGGCAAGGAAAATGTGAAAATTTTCATTTCGCACGCAAATTTCAAGTCAACGTATCCTTTGTGCATGCAAATGCAATCGAGCAAAACTAATTACAGCAACGTATACAGATAAAGCACTGAACTAGCAAGGACACACGAAGGTTTAGTGGCGATTGGCTCAATCTATTGAAGGGTATTCATTTTGATTGCTGTGCCAATCGTTGTGGTCTGTATGGGGGAAAGCAGTGAACAAAAAAATTGAGCAGAGAAGGTCTGTCAGTGAACTTTTTTTTCTGACAAGAGAATGTACTTTCAGGCGTCAAACCATACTGGCGAGTGCTACTCGTATCATGGTGTATGGAAGGATTGCATGCGCTCAGGTGCATTGACGTGAGATTAACGTCAATTTTGATGTGAGTGAGGCTACAGTGATCGTGGGAATAAAACTGAATAGGAAGATTGGCATGACTTTGACATGTGTTTGCGATTAAAGGAGTGAAAGTCACTGATAGTGTTAATCGAGTGTGACATGATATGCTTAAGAGGAATTTAACTGGGGGAAGGGGGATAGAATGAGCGTAGTTGGGAATATTAAGGACGGAGGAAATTCAGTCTTATATTATCATATTCAGTTGGGTAAAACAGACGTTTGTAGAGATTTGTGAGGGATATCCACTATATCAAACAGAAGGCGTTTAGATGCTATGCCACAGGGATTTAATAACCTTAGACGCACTGTCTCAGGTAATGTTGTCAATCATAAATGAACAGAACTAGTGAGTCCGGGGAGTCCGGCCGGTCTTTACTTACTTACTTAGGTGGCGCTACAGTTCGGGGTGAACCTTATCCTCAAACAACAAGCCTCCCCAGTTAGCCCGGTCCTTAGATAGCTACTTTCAGTTGCGCATTCCAAATTGCTTGAGGTCCCCTTCTACTTGTGCGCGCGAGGTCTTCCTCAACTGCGTTGTTCCTCCGGGTTAGACTCGAAGACTCTGCGAGCCGGAGCATTCGTTCCACATGCCCCAGCCATCTGAGCCGATGGATACGTATCTTCTTGACTAAGGCGATGTCGCTGAACTACTCGTAAAATTCATTGTTAAATCTTCTCCTCCAGAACCCGTCAACGCAAACGGGACCGAATATCTTACGAAGAATCTCTTTCTCGAAGCAACCAAGGATATCTTCATCCGCTTTCGATAGAGTCCAGGCCTCAGCGCTATAAAGCAGTACTGGGATAATCAAGGTCTTATATAGAGTTTCCTGAATTTTTCGGAATAGGGTCTTACTTCTTAATTGCCTTCTTAGCCCGAAGAAGCAGCGATAAGGAAGAGTTATTCTTTTTTTTTATTTTCAGCGCTGGTATCATTGTCTGAATTTATAGTGTAGCCTAGGTAGACAAACACCTTAACTACCTCGAAGAACTGTCTATTGCGACGTTCTGTCCAAGACGTCGGTGTTGAGTGTCCTTTCTTGTTGACAGCATATACTTCGTCTTGGCCTCATTGACAGGTAAACCCATCTTCGCCGCTTTCGTCTTAATACTCGCAAACGCGCCAGTGTCAATATACTCGTCGTATGCGAGTAATTTGACGGACTTTTGAAAAATTGTGCCTCTGGTGGTGGGGCGTGAGTTTTGCACCACTCTTTCAAGTTGTGCCAGTCCGGCGAGTGAATTAAGGAGAAAGGCTCTACAATACTTTCTGCTCAGCGTACCTGTTTGTAAGATTGAAAGTATTGGCTGTGAGTTCAATAGAAAATCTCTTGCCAAGATGACGCTTTTGCTAGGTATGTAGGGTGGGCGTCTATGCAAAGCATAGGGCCAAGAAGGCTCTTTGTGATGCCACTGGGATCTATACACTAGGTGCCACTCCATCTATTGAGATCATTTGGAGCTCTTGATAAAACTGAGGATACTTTTAACATCAGTATGCGACAATTCGCCCAAATTCTCAAAGTGATAGGCAGACAAGTGCAGAGGAAATGGAGGATCGTTTCTTCCTCTTTTTCGTCCCTGCAGCTCCTGCAAACGTCAGGGATTTTATAGCAGCATGGCTTTCGGTAAAAATTATAATGTCCTTGAAGGATATCATATTGTGCCTAAGCCAGGATAAGGCTTCGTTGATTGGCTTAGTTTCCGCGTGAAAAACGCTACACTGGTGAGGTAGACGGTAGGGGATGCTCAGGTAAATCATTTTGGATAAATCATCACCTCCCACTCCGTTCTCGGTTTTGGAACCGTCGATATAGAGATCAACGGAGTGATCGTCTCTGGTGTCATCACTCTCCCATTCCTCTCGGGAAGGAATGGATGTCTGAAAGTTTAGGTTGGAACTCAGCTTAGACGGTGTGTAGGCGGGGTTTTCTGGAATAATAGTTAGGGGATCTGAGGTCGAGGAGTGGCCAAAATGGTTGTTTGACCATTGGGAGCTGGCTTTCAGTCTGACGGCTCCGCTAGCAGCTGACTGTTTGCCAAAAATATCTAGAGGAAGTAGATGCAGAAGCACGCCAAGTACCGTGGATGGGGTAGTTCCTAGTCCCCCGCTCATGCATATACCATACTGAACTTTGCACTTTCCCCAATAGATTACGGTGTAAAGCTCTGGCTAAGGCCGTCCACCAGACGATCACACAATCTATGAGTACAGGTCTGACAACGGACACGTAGTCAGTGCGTGGTACGAGGTAACAGTCCCCACTTCTTACCAATGGCTTTCTTTCAGCAGCACATTTCTACAAACATGTGCACACATTTTTCGTCTGCAAATTGATTGCATAAGAGCCGCTTAAGACTTGGTAACGTTTGCTCATAGTTAGCACAGATTGTTGAATCCGTCAGGCAGAGTTTAAATGCGTATTCGCTGAAATCGAAATCCCCTGAGACCATTATTTTCTCTTAATCTCCGCTGAGCTCTGCTTGGGCGTGGGGTTGGTTTTGTTCAAGATTTGGTCTCGTTTTAAGACATCTCATAAATTTCCACGTAAAATATTAATTTTGTCCAAAAATAAGTGCTTAGACGGCTACTTAACGCATGTCTTCAACTTCTTAGACCACGTGCAACCATTTCTCCTTGATTAACCCAGTTCGGCATTACAATTCCATCGCCTATTGACGTCACCATTTACTGGACTATGTTTTTGTTTTACTTCTCTGACATCTCCCACCCAGCTAGAACTCCATTCAAAGAAAATTTTATATTAACAATCTTCCGCCCACTTGAAAAGCGAAATCCTAGAAATATTTATGAACACCATCACACCCACGTAGTATGTACTTGTCCAACTTCCTGATCTGACCGTTCATTCAATATTTAACGCACATCCGTCCTACTCATTGTCAACAAAAGGAAATGTAACTTCCCATCCCCACATGACAAAAACAAAAAAAAAATCACTAAACACGTCAGTACACTCATACTTTGTTGCTTATCTCAAGGGAACATCCTTTTTACGGTGTTTATTCGCTGTCACTGCCACTACCGCTGCCCGTCGAGCGCGTGCCTTTATTAAAGTCAAATCAATCTTCTTGTTGCAAACAACAGTGGATACACTTCGCATCGAACGCAATTTATCTTTTCGATAAAAATACTCTAAGGACATCAGGAGACAAAAAAAACAAAAATAAATAAATGTATAATGGGACCGCTTTCGGGGGGATGCGGTGGTAAGTCATTTCTCCCTAAGACCCACTCCGACACTCATCCCTGTTGATAGGTGTTTCAATTCAGCTCCATCACCACGGGATACACGAGAAACCAATGAAAACCATTACGAAAATTGTTTCGTCATTTGGGACTAATTCAATTTCGTCGGAATGGAAAATTGACGTTTTCTCAAACTCACATACCCACACAACACAGTAAACAGGCACAAGAGGGGTATATCCGCAAAAATGCTTCATGATTTGATTTTCATTTTGAAATTCTACAGCGGAAAATCCTTTTGCGGTTCACCACACAAAAACACAGAGACGCACAGATGCCGTGTCAGAGTTGGAGGAGCTAGAGGTACCTGAGGAAATATTACATTTTCCTTCAAAGTGTCCTTTTGTCCCTTTTTTTCCCTGAATTTACCATTGTGATGGGTGTGGGGCTTTGGTGGAGAAAGTGTGTATTTTATTTTTCTTGAATACCCCCAAGTGTCCTATCACTTTTAAGGAATCTCAATTCGTTGTCAGCAAATGTTGTCTGTGTGTGAGTAGAAGTGGAGTTGATATGTTTATGAATGCATCATGGAGTGCAGAGTGAAATCTGTTTCTAATAACTGAAAGGATATGCATTGGATATACTGTGACGGGAAGAGACACTTCTCAGTGAAGTTTCAGGAGAAACAATTTTAATGTTGATTCGTCCTTGTGGCGTGTGCCAGTTAAGTGGTTTTTTGATCATGGTCTTGATATGTCGCGGCAATTGAAATATCGTGTTCCAGTAGCAAGTGACTGATTTTACAATTGATATTGATATGTGGGAAATGGTAAAAGTAAAGAGTGGAAAAGGACTGGGTTTCAATGAATAAAATTCATACTTGGCTCCTTACCTGTTGTACCCTTCATGAGTATGCCCACCTGCTCTGCAAGTCCCTTTTGAATTGAATTGTAATTCCACTTTGGACAAACCGTGATAGATATGAAAGCCAAGAATTGAGAACCCAACCTCCAACAACTCTGGTGGGTGGTATCTTGAAAAAACTTTTATGAAACTTAGCGAAAGCATTCCCGCTCATACTTTTAAATGCTAAACTGCTCACAGGCAGAAAAATTAGTATCAAGTTGGGGAACGCCTCGGTCCGTGAGCTGCGGTACGCCACAAATTAATGTTCTGTCCCCCTTTTTCTGGATAGTGGCGGTAAATAAGCTGCTGCTCGACCTGAAAAGGGCTGTATGCGAAGTGATTCCTTATTCAGATCATGTTGGGATAGCTGTCTCCGGCAAATATCCAAGCACACTCAGGGAACTCAAGAACTTGTCCTCTTCACCAGGAAGCACAAAATACCTCCAATAGACCCTTCTTCTCTAAACAGCACCCGATTGTCCTTTGCTAACAAAGCCAAATTTCTGGGTCTCAGTCTAAACAGCAAATTAGGCTGGAGTGCTATTGAACGCGTTAATAAAGCTATTGCAGCGCTTTACTGCTGCAAAAAGCCATTGGTAAGAAGTTGAGACTGCAACCTCGTACCACGCACTTTGCGTTTCCGTTGTGAGAACTTTACGGCCATAGACAGAGGCTTACACAGTAGTCTGTTGGGGAAAGTGCAAAGGTCAGCATGGTATGGGCATTAGCGGAGCACTAAGAACTAACCTATCCGCCGCACTTCCTCTAGATTTTTTTGGCAAAAAGTCAGTTGCTAACGCAGCCATCAGATTGAAGGACTCCTCCCAATTGTCAAACAATCATATTGGCCACTCCTCGATCTCAGATCCCCTAACCTTTATTCCGGAAAACACCGACTACACACTGTCCAAGTTGTATTTCAGCCTCAACTTCCGGACATCCATTCCTTCCCGAGAGGAGTGGCAGAGTGATGACGCCAAAGACCATCACTCCGTTCATCTCTATACCGACGATTCCAAATCGAGATTTATCCGATATTCTTTACCTGAGCATCCCCTTCCGTCTACTTGACCACTGTAGCATTTTTCAGGCGGAAATTATGGCGATCAACGAAGCCTTATCTTGGCCAAGGCACAATGTGATATCCTTCAGCGACATTACAATTTTTACTGACAAGCTGCTATAAAATCTCTAGAATCGGTAGCATATACATCAAAGGCTACGTCAGATTGTCACTCAGCACGATCATAGGGAATTTCCAGGGAACTATAAGGCCGATGAACTCCCCAAACGTGCTACTAGTCTTAATATCCTGCCGAAACGTAAGAATCTGGGTATTCCACTCGCTACATGTAAACTTCTCTTAGAGTACGACGCGATCAGTGAGACAAACCAAGGATGGAGGAATGGTACCACGTGCCTTACCTCCAAGGAGATCTGGCCGATGCTAAACCTCACTCGATCTAGAAGTCTGATCTTGCTTCATTGGTGTTCTTACGCGCCATTGTCCCATTGACCCGTATGCCAGAAGGATGGGCCGCTTCTCAAATGACTTCTACAGGAGCTGCAGGGACGAAAAGTGTAGAGAAACGATCCTCCATTTCCACGGAACTTGTCCTGCCCTATCCCGAAGAAGGAAACTCTATCTAGGAGCCTATCACTTCGACAACTTGGGCGAACTATCGCATACTTACGTCAAAAGTAACCTCAGCTTCATCAAAAGCTCCAAATGGTTTCAATAAAGTTAGCGGCGTTTTTCAGGGTATATGTAGGTCCAAATGATATTACGTGTGTGGTGGGTACCTTGTAGATATATCGGCGCATCGACTTGTTAATAGTCTGACGACGTCAGGCTGGATAACGTCAAACAAATGCACCCTTCGGTGCATGTAGTCTCTACAACTCTACTACAGGGTTTTGCAATAAGAGCGCTACAAAAGTTTTTTTAAATAAAACAAAAACGTTTTTGGATATCAATGAAATTCTTTATTCCTGTGAAAGTACGTTTGATGCCATTATGTATGGAACTCGATTTCTTTTGCATGGCCACCACGGGCACGCTTGCAGAAGTCCAGACGCTGAACCCAATTTTCGACGGTTTTCAAGCATAAATCGGCCGATACTGCTGCAATTTCACGTTCGATATTCGTACGAAGTTCATCAATCGTCGCTGGCTTGTTGGCATAGACCATAGACTTGACGTAGCCCCACAGGAAATAGTCTAACGGCGTCAAATCGCACGACCGAGGCGACCAAGCGACTGGACCATTTCGTGAGATAACACGTTCTGCAAACTTGGTTTCCAATAAATTGATTGTGACATTCGCTGTGTGGCTTGTGGCACCTTCCTGTTGGAACCACATGTCCTCCAAGTCCATATCATCCAATTGGGGCCAAAAATATTCGGTTATCATTGAACGGTAGCGATCCCCATTCACAGTAAGGTGCCGGTCTTGATCATCACGGAAGAAGTACGGCCCAATGACGCCGCCGGCCCATAAACCACACCAAACCGTAAATTTTTCGGGATGCAATGATGACTCATGGAGTACGTGTGGATTACTGCCTGACCAATACCGCATATTTTGTTTATTGACGAAGCCATCCAGCCAGAAATGAGCCTCATCGCTGCAGATGATTTTTCGATGAAAATCCGAATCATTTTCAAGTTGTTGCTCAGCCCAATTCACGAACATACGACGCTTCTGGTGGTCAAGCGGCTTCAGTTCTTGCGTCAATTTAATCTTGTAAGGATGTAGGCCAAGATCTTTTCACAAAATTCGCCACAACGACGTCACAGAGATGCCCAACGCTTGAGAACGACGTGTGAGAGACACATTTGGGCTTTCTGCAACTGAAGTCTCAGCGGCAGCAATATTCTCGACACTACGGGCACTTCTTTGTCTCACTGGCACGGGAACATTTTGTACTGTGCCTGTGGATTCAAATTTTTCCACTAGACGCTCAATTGTTGATCTACTAGGACGATTATGACGACGATAAATTGGACGTAGCGCTCTTAACGTTGAGGCTACTGACTCCGAATTTCGGTAGTAAATTTTAATAATTTCGACTCGTTGTTGGCTCGTATATCTTTTCATCATGAAATGGCAAACCTTACTGAAGACAAATGTCAAAAAACCGCAAGAAAAATATGGCTTCGTTTGCTGTCCCTGTCGCTCTACTTTTGTTGCGAAAAGCTAGCTTTGATACATTTTGGGACCCCCTTCGGGTAGGGGTTAGAATATACCCGAGGTAGGCATGCCTGTCGTAAGAGGCGACTAAAATCCACCCTCCGTATACCGAGGTTAAAGAAGTATACAAACAATGCAATGAACAAAACAAAGAGATTCAATACCCCAGGTGGCACTCCAGGTTTACTGGAAAATCCACCCTCTTCGGAAGTCGGCTCTATGGATTCTGGGGAGAGCCATTTATTGCAATTATGCAACCCTTTTACAAAAAGTGTAAGGGTATCTCGATCGCCACCACCAAGATCGAATGTCTCCGGGAAAAGAAGTCCGCCGGAAGCGTTAACGCGCGATAAACAGGACTCAGCGAAATGTAAAAGCTTCGAGGAGGAAAACAACGAACTCCGTAAGAAGCTTAACGAAATGGAGTTACTCTACAAAGAACTTAGGAAAGAGGTAGATTTACTTCGACAAGAAAATAAAGCTCTGAGAAACGTAAATCCTCCAAAAGACGGTAGTCCGTCTGGCTCAACTGTTCGCGAATATCATACGGACGAAGAAGAGCTAACACGGGAAACGGCGTGGGTCTCAAAGAAAAGACCCAGCAAGAAACGAAAAGCCGGTTCTTCACCTGAAATCGAGCCACTGAAAAGAAACAAGAGCTTGCAAGAGACAAAAAAAATTAAGTCCACCGCCTCCAATAAACGTCATCGGGATTACGGACTATAACAAGTTGTATTGCCTCCTAAAAGGAACGTTGGCCTCGAAGTTTAAGGTCATCTCACTTCGCAACAATGTGTGGAAAATAAACGTCGATGACCCCGACGATTACCGAGCATTTTCTCGGAAACTTAATACCGAGAAAATTCAGTGGTACACTTACGAAAATAAGTCAGAAAGACCATTGCGAGTTATAGCAAGAGGACTCCATCCTTCATGCACCAAAGAAGACGTTATGGACGATCTTCAAGCGAAAGGCTTTAAAATTCTTGACGCCGTAAATATTATCAAGAAGGAAAAGCAACAAACGGAAGAAGATCAGGAAAGTCTTGTTAAGCGTGGTCTTCCGCTTTTTATGCTCAGTTTCGATAAAAGCGAGAATATAAAGGATATTTACAATATTAAAACGATTTTAAATATTGTTATCAAAATCGAACCGATGCGTAAAAGCACAAGATCGATCCCTCAGTGTAAACGCTGTCAAGGTTTCAACCATACGCAGACATACTGCCAAAAAGAGCCACGATGCGTGAAATGTGCCGGTACACATCTTTCGAATGAGTGCCACTTAAACAAGCAGACGGCAGCGACTTGCACAAATTGTAAGGGGAAGCACCCAGCGAACTATCGAGGTTGCGAAGTGGCCAAAGAACTTCAAAAAAGGCGCGATACGCTTAAAAAGAACATTCGTCCGCTACCGAAACCGAATAAAAATAAATCCGAAAAATCGTTGGCGAAAGAAAGCAAACCCGTCAAGGAAAAAACGAAAAAAGTTCAGGAAAATCCGCCATCTGCTGATGCCCAAACGTACGCGCAAGCCGCATCGCAAGCAACCAAGCAAAATAGGCCTGCGTTAGATCCTATGCAACAAGTTTTCTCTATAATTCTCGCGAAACTCGAGGAGCAAAGCAAGACAAATAAGCTTATATTCGAAAAACTTAGTAACCTTGAGCATAACGCTCGCAAACCGCGAACGAAATTATGAACATGAACCAGTTACTTAAAATCTTAACATGGAACGCAAACGGCCTTCAGCAAAGAATCGACGAACTGGAAGTATTCCTACGCCAGCAGAACATTGACATATGCTTGATTTCTGAAACCCATCTGACAAAGGAATCTCGGGTTAAAATTAGAGGATACTATGCTTATCACGCATACCACCCATCCGAAAGGGCTAGGGGCGGATCGTCGCTCTTAATTAAAGACTGTATTGAGCACTCTTTGAATTCACCGGTAGAACTCGATGCAATGCAAATAACTTCGGTTCGCGTAAAAAATAAAAACATGTATTACAATATCGCGTCCATTTATTGCCCTCCGCGATACACGCTAGAAAAGAATGACTTAATACGTCTATTTGACTCACTTGGACCAAAATTTATTATTGGTGGTGATTTCAATGCGAAACACACCTTTTGGGGTTCGAGATGCATTTCACCTAAAGGCAGACTTCTCTACGAAATCGGCATGCAATTTGCTGTTGACTTCTTTTCGACGGGGAAACCGACTTATTGGCCCTCCGACATAGCAAAAACGCCTGACCTCATAGACTTCTTTATTGCAAAAGGGGTAGCGAAAACCTTTACGAACGTCGAGGAAAGCTTTGATCTCTCCTCAGATCATTCACCGGTCATATTGACAATAAGTGAACGCCTAATGAAGAAGGAAGGCGCGCCCAGATTTACTAGCAACAAAACTAACTGGGACGGCTTTAGGAAAGCTTGTGAAGAAAATATAGTCCTGAATGTGTCGCTTAGAACACCGTGCGAAATAGAGGATGAAGTCGGCAGATTTATTGAAGTCTTACAAAGCGCCGCGTGGACCAACACTCCATATAAAAGGAAAGTAGTCGGAAATAGCGAAGTAAAATATCCGCCGGAAATAAAAGAACTGATGCTGGCAAAGAGGAGAGTACGCAAAAGATGGCAACAGTCCCGCGCTCCTCAGCATAAAACCCATTCGAACTTCCTATGCAATAAGCTCAAAAAAGCGATACGGGATTTTAAAAATCACGAGATTTCTACATATCTCGAAGGCTTGTCTGCTGAAAAAAGTTCGAATTATTCTCTTTGGAAAGCTATAAAAGGTGTCAAAAAACCCCAAATACAATCGCTACCAATAAGAAAAAGTAATGGCGAGTGGGCAAAAGGCGATAAAGAAAAAGCCGACTTATTTGCTGAGCATCTAGAAGAAACGTTTAAGCCATTTCCCGGGCAAACATTAATAGAAAATATTAATAATACTATTATGACTCCAGACAACTTTAAAATAAGAAGCGTGTCACTAGCCGAACTTTGTGAGGTAATAAAAAATCTAAAGAATAACAAGGCTCCTGGATATGACCTAATAACCGGACAGGTCCTGAAGGAATTGCCAAAGAAAGCTTTAATAAAACTTGTTTACCTTATAAATGCTTCGCTAAGACTATTATACGTTCCAAGGCAATGGAAAGTCGCCGAAGTTATAATGGTTTCAAAGCCGGGAAAACCGCCAAACGACAAAAAGTCGTACAGACCGATATCGCTCCTGCCGATAATATCAAAGGTTTTCGAAAAACTCTTATTGAAACGGTTAAAACCGGTAATTGAAGAAAGACGTTTGATTCCTGATCATCAATTCGGGTTCAGAATCAAGCATTCCACAATTGACCAGGTTTATAGAATAACCAACGAAATTGAGAAGGCCATGGAAGAGAAAGAGATATGTTCTAGTGCTTTTCTTGACGTTTCCCAAGCCTTTGACAAGGTGTGGCACGAAGGCTTGAATTATAAACTTAGACAGGTACTTCCGGAAGAGTTGTACAAGATCTTAGAGTCGTATTTGGAGAATAGACTCTTCCGTGTCAAGCACGGAGCCGAATACTCGGAATTCAAGGAAATCGCTGCGGGAGTTCCACAAGGGAGTGTTCTTGGTCCAGTCTTGTTCTTGCTCTATACTCGAGATATACCGCAAGAAGAAGGCACCGTTGTTGCTACATTCGCGGACGATACGGCTATTCTGGCAACAGAAAATTCAGTCGAGTCATCAACTGTGAAGCTTCAACGAGCTTTGGATACAATTTGCGAGTGGACAAAGGTTTGGCGCATTGTTCTCAATGAAACCAAATCTACCCATGTTAACTTTACTAACAAGAAAATAAACAACTTACCCGTTTTCATTAACTCGGTACAAATACCGTATGCAAACGAAGCAAAATATCTAGGAATGACACTAGATGCGAAACTCAAATGGAAGCCGCACGTTAAAAAGAAACGCGACGAGCTCGAAATTAGATTTAGAGAAATGTATTGGCTGCTTGGAAGATATTCCAAATTAAGCATGTATAACAAATTGCTCTTATATAAGCAAGTCTTAAAACCTGTATGGACGTATGGTATACAACTTTGGGGTTGTACCAAAACCAGCAATAGAAACATTTTACAAACCTTTCAAAATAAGGTGCTCAGAACAATCGTTAATGCGCCGTGGTACATTAGAAACGACGATATCCATAGAGACCTCGGTTTAGCTACCGTCGAAGATGAAATAACAAATTTTGCACGCAAACTCCGTGTTCGCCTTCAGGGACATTGCAATAACGCCGTACTCCAAATTCTGGACGTGACAAACCTTGTGCGCCGACTACAAAGAACGAAACCGTTCGATTTAGCGCAATAAGGGATAACCGCTTATAATGACGGTATTAGTAGGTGCTTTTACTGTAAAGCCACCTGCACAACGCGAATTATTATTATCGAAACTTAAACTACTTGATAAGGCTTTTACGTACTTAGTCGTAGTCAACACGAAAAGGGGAGGTGTTTTTAGTGAGTAAGAATCTCACACTACCATGAGCACGTGCGGTAGATCCTCATGGTGTCTCATGAAAGATTTTCACCTACCCTCGCAAAAAAAAAAAAAAAAACATTTTGGGCTACCAGTTCTCAGTGTAGCATATAGCCCTTGGGCTGCAATCGTTCGTTAAAAGAAGCCTTCGCCTCGCCTTCAAACTTCTAAAATGAACCTTGTGCCATAGCAGCATCTTTATAAGGAACAAGCACACTACTGGAGGTGGATAGTTGTGGAGAGATATCTGCCCTTAGAGCAGGCTGAAGACATTTTTAACACAAATGCGTTTTCGACATCACGTGTCTTGCCAATCATGACTGAATGAAATAACCGTAAAGGAAATGTTTTTCCTTGAATGTATTCTCATCCTTTCCCCTCCAGTTTTTGCTTCAAAAATAAAATAGACTATCATCTTTTTTTAACAATCAACCCACACAAAGTACAGTGTCTCTTCATCCAATTAAATTCCCCGCCAGAACGTCAATCACACCAAATTGTAGGCGTATCCAAGAAAAAAACCCATCTAAAGACACCTGACCTCAAAAGTCTAGCCTTTGTCGACTATTACGATGAACTGTTCAACTCTGTTTGCCAATTTGTGGGGCATCAACACCATCACTCAACCCTGCTTTGCTTTAATTTAAAAATTTCACGAACATAAAGGACCAACAGCATGCACCTGAATTTCATACAACACTCTGTTTAACTGCAACTCTGCCTCAAGTCTCCCCATGGTTCGTTTTTAATTGCAGTCTTTCCGGTCGGATGGACTCATAAATCAACATCACCGAAGAAACGAAATGGCTCGAAGGACCAAAAACCACAATTTTCGTGCATTCATTCACCCCCTCGTAAATCCAATTAAAGATTGGACGGGTAGGCACATTGACACCGTTGGCACGTTTGCCTTTTTTCCTCATTTATTTTGAAAGGTGACTGACATTTCGAAAAGCATCTGGAAAGGGGACACAAAAAAAAGCACGTAATTGCCGAAGGAGTAATAACGTCTTAGGATAACAATTTGAGGATTCATTTCGATGTGCAAAGCAAAAAATAGTGTCGCAAAGTGAAATGTAAATTTCTCTCATCCTCGTCCTCCGGCCTCTGCTCCTCCTGCTCCAAACCGCTTTATGCAAATTTGTGCTATTTTTACACGACAAAAGGATTTTTCTTCTTTTTTTTTTTGCGATTTTGTTCCTCCTTCTGGTACGAGGGCGGAAAATCGATTCACGTTCAGTTGATCCTTGGCGCTGTCAAGGAGGGAGTGCATGACAATAGCGAACATGATAGGAAAGAAAAAAATTGAAAGTGGTTTTGTCTATGTCACAGAGATCGAGGCAAACGACTCTGCCGCCTGCTCGTTCGACAATCAAAGAGCAGTTTCTGTGATCAAATATCACTTCACTGGATGCATCCTGTGCACAAAGCCATCAATGCAGCATCAAGGACCTACCTCTCTCTTCATGGAATTAAATCAATTTGAATGTGGCTTTCTGGTGTTGATTCCTTGTCCAAACCTATACGGTATCCTGTTAGGAAACCAACACTGGATTACCTTTGCTAATTTAGCTATTGAACGAGGCTCATGCAAAATTCATTCACATACACACACACAACGTTTAATTTGGAAATCCTTTAGTGGCTTTGTCAAAATGAGAGATTATCTTTATCACTGTCATCGTCGTCCCCATCACGAAAGGACATCCCATGGGAGTCCAGGGACAAAGTTATTAAATTTCCATGCCACTGAGTCCAAATGCAAAGTAGTTGGACTTAAATGAGCAGGAGCACTGGTGCGTTGTCGGAAGACTCTTGAAAAGGGGTGAAATTAAATTATCCTTGTGCCCAGAATGGAATTCGGGTATTGTGTCGTGTCACACATAAGATCCCACTACACACAGGCAGATTATGACTTTAAATTGAATGTTTGACACGCCATTGTGCTGTGTCGTCAAATGAGGACACGCATAAGGCCAGGCCATTTCCTTAGGACTGGAGTTGAATGGCCAACCTCTGTTATGAAATATGCTCCTACGGTTTCCTTGCAGGATGAACATGTTTACTGGTAGTTTACTGAAGAATACATAAATTGAGTAATTTCGTTTCCTGTTGAGAATTCATTCCAAGGTCTATCCTTTGGGGGCAAATATTTGCGTGTGTCGGGTTGAGTGAGAGAAGCCCCGATTGGATTTTATGTTTATGAGTACTTACCTGTAGCTTAGGGCATTTTGGGACCAATTACATGGAGCTTTAGTCGAGGCCAAATGGGTTTTGTGTTTGATATTGTTTTAAGTGAACTGGTAAGAAAATCCAGATGTCCTGAAGGAATAACGTCATGGAAGCCTTGTAGAGGGCTTTAACCCATATAGACTGGCAGTTTAAGTGATGACGTAATCACTGTCAGTGAGATATTTGTTACTGTGGCAATGTATTAGGAGTTCATTTGATTTGGGAACACGAGAGAGCTTAAACAAATTTTTACAAAATATGGTTTAGAGCTCGTCGAAGCCGGATTGCTTCCTTGGTAGAAACACAAAGAGTACGTCTGACGTCTTAACTGGGCACCGAAATGAGAATACTCTTTATTCAAGACTTTCCAGCATTAATTTATGCTTGATTAGAGAGACCGTCAGTAGTCGACAACGTTGATACGGTATAGGATCCTGAAGCCTACTGACTTTGTTTCAGAATACATAGACAGAGAAGTTTAATTTATCCTTTAGGAGAGGCGGAGAATGCATCATGCAGCTGGTGTTTCAGACTCCTACTGACTAAACTACCCCTCTACCTTTGGAATCCCCGGCAACCCGCCTGGAACCGCTATTTGCATTACTTCAGGGAGGATCTTCCTTACGCCCACTAGGGTTCCGGTATATGTAATTCCTCGCAGCACGAACTTGATAAAGAAGTCTGTTGATTCCACTTGCCGTTAGTCGAGATCATCAATCTCACGAAGTTTTCCGGGGTGATATTGCCTGTCTCTTGTTCCAGTCTGGTTCTTTCGGCCGCCCATCAGCTACAGGGGGAAAAGGTATGGTTTGCGTCATCTACTAGAGAGTGGCCGTATCGGCAATTAAGGCTTCACACTTTTCCCATCTTATGAAGGTCTGCGTTCAAGTTTCCATGTTTACTTCTCCATGTTTCCGCTTCGGTCATTCAGCAATGTCCCTAATCACTCTTGCCGTCAACCTTCTTCTAGTTTCAGAGGTCTACCATCCTTAGCTTGTGGTTGTCTGCCATCGCCACTTCTACTCCTGTTTCAGCTTTATGCTAGTGGACGAATTTCCTCTCTGCCGCAAGGAGATCGATGGGAGTCACTCCACTACGAGGACAGCTGGTTTCGACACCGTGCAGTAAAAGCTAGCTCCTCGGAGGGCTCAGTGTGTCTGCTTTGCTACCATCGGTCTCCTGTTTTTCCCTTTTCTAAGGGTTTCAGCCCAGATCTCGCAGTCATACAGGAAAACGGCATGTGTGATCGACATAAGAAGTCTTCTCCTGCTTGCAGTTGGACCACTTACATTTGCCATGAGTCTGGTGAGTAATGCGGTGACCTTCGCAGCTCGCTCCTATGAGGACTTAATCTGACGCCAGTAGGTGAATTTGGAGTCGAGGGTCATTCCTAGGTACTTCACTGCATTTTAACTGGCTATTGCCACCGAACCTATTTGAAACTCCGGGATCTGTCTCCTATTCAGGTGGACTATTACAGTTTTCTCTCCCATCAGACTAAGGCCGTGGTCTTCCATCCAGGCATACTCGCGTCTCATCACTTAGTTATTTTAAGTCTTCGCTGTGCATCTTTGGTGTCTCCTACTGTAATCACCGTGTCCCACCAGGAACGTATTTTCGGGCATTTGAAAACGTAGAAAACGATTGCAGGAGATATTCCACAGATCAGGTCCCAGGATTGAGCCCTGAGCTGCTACTCCAGTGATTGCCTTTCTTCGGGGTCCAACCTCGAAACACCGGGCACCAAGATGGGCCCATGTTCCAAAAACATAAGCCCTCATTCCCGGAGGAATTATATTTCCCAGCAAAAATTGAATATCCTCTTTTGGTTATTGGAACCTAATTCCTCCAAATTCCAATTTGCGCTATACCCTCACAATCGCACAGAAAATGTGTGATAACTTCTGTTATGCATAAATCGTCACAGTACCTACACGCGTGCGACAGAATTCCTACAGCTATTCTTAGATTTGATCTTTCTAGCTTAAGAATTTCCCTCGTCTTTTTCTTACCCACCTGCGGCCATAAGGCTTTGCATACCCTATGTTCTCATATATATTTGACCATCATCATGTTGTCTAAGAAGTTAGCCCTAACCGCGCAGGACGGTGGTTTGACGACTACAGCGTCATCTTGAGGTCGTTCTCCCCCGTCTCTAGCTAGTTGATACGCAAGCTCATTACCTTTTATGTCGCAATATGCAGGCACCCAGCATAGTCTTACCCGGTTCCGAGCGCATAACACCAACGCCCCTTACGGTACCCACCCGACCTTCTTCGCCATCAACCCATGCTAGTAATCCATTCCCTGTCTCCGACTTTGATTCCGGGTCTAAGTACCCTAACTTCATTAACTCCCACACCCTTAACCCCTCATCTGCCACCCCGCCCAACATCACAGCCAATTTGTCATCCAACGACACATCTCCGTCAAACTCCTCCAGCGCCCCTTTTCTTGATCCCCTTTTTCCTCCCACTGTTAAACTAACTCAGCATACCATTGACTCAACCGAAAGTCGTTATGCACTCTCTAGGCTTAGAGAAAGAAAGACTTACGAAAACATTCGTCTCCTTCTTGCTTACCTACACGATAAATCTGACTCGGTCTGCTATGAAGGAAAAACTAAAACTAGCGTCATGGTTTCCATACAGCAAGAGGGCCTCCCTACCGACCTTACCAGTCTTCGGAACCTTTATATCACGTACCACGAAATTTTTAACATGTCCCCCAAAAAAGTGACTGACGACCTTATTGCGTTTGGCAACTTCGTTCACTCTAAACGTGTCTCACACCTCCAACGCTCCCGAGTCGACCATGATAAATTTTTTCGTCCATAACTTGCCTTCCTTGCCTGCAATTCAACCACCCCAACTCACAACCCCTCACCTCAACACTCCTCTTACATTTTACTACCAGAATGTAAGAGGTCTTCGCTCGAAAACCCATGCTGTTCTGCGTCAATCTCATGCCCTTCCCTTTGATATATATGCTTTGACCGAGACCAATTTGATCCCTAACATTAAGAATCAGGAGCTATTCCCATCCACATTTAATGTGTTTCGCGATGATGAACGTATACACCCTAACGATCACTCCCCGTGTCGAGGTGTCCTTCTGGCCATCCACGGCAGTCTTAATTCCTCTCCCGTCACACTATGTACTTCCTCTAAACTCGACATTGTTTCAGTTAAAATAACTCTTCCCCTCCGGTCCCTTTATATTATGTGCTGCTACATTCTACCAGCCCAGCCTATCGAATCCTACCAACATGCTATTGATGCGATCGACCAAATAATTGACTTATCCGATTCCATTGATGACATTCTTATTTTCGGCGACTTTAATCTTCCTCACCTGCAGTGGTCACCATCTGATGATCAATCTTTTTTCGTTGCCTCAAACCCCAGCTCAGCTAAGGAATGCCTCTTCTTAGATCGCTTGACAGACTCAAGTCTATGTCAAGTCAGTGGCGTTCCTAACTACATGGGTAGACAATTAGATCTTATTTTCACCACAGACTCTTATAACTCCTCAGTTTCGCTTTGTCCTCAATCCCTTTCAACCATTGATAATTACCACCCTCCTCTTCTTCTCTCATTTTTTCTTAACTCTCCTATTATGTCCACTCCACCCACAGTTCTTTTATCTCACGACTTCCATAAAGCTAATTTCCCCAAAATCAGCGACTATCTCAGCAGATGTCCCCTTGACTTTCACAACGTAACTATAAATGATGCCCTTTCCATTTTTTACAGTGAAATATTCAAGTCATTTTCTCTCCATGTTCCTATTTCTCGTCGCAAAACTTCATCTACTTCCCCTCCTTGGTATAATCGAAGACTTCGTTCATTACGAAACAAGAGAAACAAGTTATGGGGTGTTTTCCTTCGCACAAGATCATTTTCCGACTATTCCAACTATCTCGGTACTTATCTTCATTTTACAGAACTTTACAACTCCCTTTATCAGCAATATCTTAGCAATGCGCAAGCCAATCTGATTAAGGACCCTAAGTCTTTTTTTCCAATTTGTGAATTACAAAAGAAAGTCTGATGGTTATCCTCCCTCCCTCTCTTTCAACAGCAAATCATCAACCGACCCTCTTACAATAGCCAACTTCTTTGCGTCATTCTTTAAACAATCCTTCTCCAGCGAATCTTTCGTACCTGATACCTCTTATTTCAATTACCTTCTAAACTTCTTCACTGGCCCTCTTCTCTCCCACGTCATGGACCCGTCTGTTATCGAACGTAAGTTACATGAACTTAATGACGAATTCACACCCGGCCCTGATGGCCTTCCCGCCATATTTCTTAAGAAATGTTCCTCGATTCTTTCCCCCGTCCTTTCAAATCTCTTCCGTCTATCCCTCTCACAAGGAGAATTTCCTCAGGTTTGGAAAACCTCCTTCATAACCCCGATCCATAAAAAAGGATCAAAAACCGAAATAACCAATTATCGTCCCATCGCTAAACTTTCCCATATACCCAAACTTTTTGAAAGCATTTTGTACGAAGCCTTAAGCTTCCAGTGCAAATCCCTCATTTCCCCCAGACAACATGGTTTCCTGAAGGGTAGGTCGACTACCACAAATCTCGTCGAATTCGTGTCCTTTGCCCTCTCAGCACTAGAGAACGGTAACGAAGTGGATGTCATCGCAACCGATTTCAGCAAGGCCTTCGACAAAATCTCTCATAAATTAATAATTTTCAAGCTGTCTGCCATCGGCTTTGAACCCATACTGTTAAAATGGATATCCTCTTACCTGGATAACCGTTTTTACAGTGTCCGCTTTAGGTCCGCCCATTCAACCCCGTTTATGGCCACGTCTGGTGTTCCACAAGGCAGCCACCTCGGTCCTCTTCTGTTTATATTAACTATTAATGATCTTGATAGGATCACCAGACATTCGTCCATCTCCCTTTATGCCGACGATACTAAATTTTTCAAAACAATTTCTTCACCCCAAGACTCCATCCTCCTTCAAGAAGACCTTAATAGTTTTTCGATCTGGTGCCTAAAAAACTGCTTAGAACTTAATATCGCCAAATGTCAATCCATCACCTTCTCACGTAAGCGAAACCAATCTCCTCCCCGTCTCTACTTTCTGCTTAACCAACCCATCTCCTCCGTTCAGTCTCTTCGCGACCTTGGCATTCTGTGTGACAGGGAACTCAACTTTCGATCACATATAGATGAGATAATCCTTAAAGCCAACTCTGTTCTTGGTTTTGTAAAACGATGGTCCAAAGAATTCACCAACCCATACGTAACCAGATCCCTCTACATCACCTTTGTTCGCCCTCTGTTAGAGTATGCGAGTCAGGTATGGTCGCCATATCATCGTGTCCATATTACGAGAATCGAGAGTATCCAACGCCGTTTTCTCCGATTTGCTCTTCGAGGTCTGCCCTGGAACGATCCTTTTACACTACCGCCTTATCAAAATCGCCTCAATCTCATTAACTTAAATACCCTCGAGGAACGCAGAGACGCAGCTGACATCCTCTTCATTCACCGACTCATTTCTGGGCACGTTGATTGTGCGTCACTCATCAATGCCATCTCCTTCCACTCTAACACTCGTAATCTACGACACTCTCGCCTCTTCTATCTACCGCCCCACCACACCTCTTATGGCGTGAATGAACCTATCTCCCGTATGCTACGACAGATTAACGCAAACCTTACCGTCTTTGATTTCAACCATACATCCCCTTACCTAAAGTCCCTTCTGCTTCACCACCACATCTAATTTTTTAAGTTTTAGTTTTAAGATTTCTGTTTAACTTTAGATTAAGAATGTATAGCTTGTATTAAGCCAAATAAATGGGGTCTCTCGTCCCCACCAAAATTAAAATAGTGACTTAAGCACTGTGCGGCATTTCACAACTAATCTGCTTCGAACGACGTTCCATTCTAGAGCCTTGAGTGCGGTTTAGCTGTCGACTTAGATGGCGATGTTCCTGTCGGATAGCGCCTTCGACTCCAGTTGTTCTGCCCCTTTGAACATGGTTAGAACTTTTGCCTGGACCACACTTCATATATCTGGAAGTCTAATAGATTTTTTCAGTTTTTGCTCGAGACAGTAGATACCAGCACCCGTTCCATCTGGTGTTTAAGAGCCATCTGTGCATACTGCTACCTCCTCTCGTTGTCTTATTGCATTCAATTGCCATTCCTCCCTTTCGGGCTATGTGATTGTAAATGGCGTGTCAAAATTTAGTACAGGAAGGTTGTCATCTGTACTATGGAGATTACCGGATAGGAAGTCAGAGAACACAGAACAGTGTCCCACCCTATCGACTTAGAAAAAGCTCAAATTTGCACTCATGCTCGCCTGGTGTTTTATCTGTAAATCCAGCGAAAGGAGGTCAAGATGAATTTCCAGTGCGGCCGTTGGGGTTGTGCCTAAAGCACACTGGGTGTTCTTTATGAGCCTTTCTAAAATCGTGCTCTCTCTCGGATAAGCCATCTGCTCCCTGGATAGCTTCTGTCAGTCGCGGCTTTAGCACCCAGAAGTTTCTCGGCCGGGTCAAACTATACAAAGGTCTGTAAGCTGATGTGGTGTCCTAATCTCACTTTCCTTTGATGATCAGAACCAAGTGTTGTGTCTTCCAGCTCTTCCATCCCGTCTCTTAGGCAATTGTTGTACATATTCAGCAATGAGGACAAGTTCGGGCGATCACTTTTATCACTGCCGCTGGTATAGCATCTCGCACAGGGATTTTCCTGTCCTGTAAAGTTTCCGCCTCCAGGAGGAGTTCCTTCTCGCTGAAAATTGGAATATCCTGTTGTTGGGCAGGGAGGATGTCCAGAGGTCTGACAAGGTCAGTCGGAAAAAGGTTGTCCATTATGTTTCCCATTTTTCCACAGTCATTATTGGGCTCATAGCTTAATCCTTAGAGGTCCCTGTTGGCGTCCTATCGGAGCTCTTCTCACTTCCTTTTTTTACTAGTATTGATGTCTTTCTTGAGCTCGGATTACAGGTTTGGGCAGGTTAAAAAACCCAAATTGAATCATAAGGTTGATTGTGTTTGCGTGGGCTGCTCTGCGTCATTATGACTTCAAAAATGTACATTAACCAGGCCGAGTCGTCATATGTACATATAAATTAAGAAACTCGTGCGAAAACTTTTTCAATTTCAAACCCTTAGCTCTGAAATTAAAAGAAAACAGTCCTCAACCACGTTCAAAACGAAATAAGCTCAAAGCATTTACTCCTTCATTAAACATCTGTCAAATTGTTTAAATAAAAATCTACAAAATGAACGCCTCAAGTATCGTAAGCAAAGCATAAAATCACAAGATACAGCGTAACTTTCTCCAACACAAATACAAATTTCTATTTCTACCCAACAAGAGAGAGTATCTTAAAAAAAAAGGAAAAATGTCCTTTTTGCGTGCGAATAGAAACATGAAAACTCTTATTCGAAAATTTATTGCGACTAAATCAAATGCAAAGTGCGGGACAAATAGACGGCTGAAGCGAAAGAGACGGGTCGAGGAAGGGGCGAAGGCAAACGAGGCAAAAGCGTTCTTCCATTCGGCGGTGTCACTTCTCTGTTATCCTTGCTGGAATACGGTTTTTTAAGAAAAAAAAATATATAACCGCCTCGAGATATTCGCAAAGAAAAGGCACCACCTATACTAAAGAGTGTTTGTCACCATTAAGAAATGTTTTAAGGAAAATTTTCAGTTTTCTCTCTTTCCGTGTGTGTGTGCAGGAATGGCATCTCAATAGGAAGAAGGATAATAAAATCCACTGAGGGGAATGAAAAAAAGAATACCTCCACTGTTCAACTGGGTTCAAAACTTTGGTAAATTGCCTCAGTCACACACACATCCATTTAGTTTGTTTGTTCCGATGTCCTTATTATGGTTTCCCGCAAAGAAAAACCTGCAAAAAAACGCACATGTATCCTTATGTTTTCGTGTTCCATTGTGTTTCCTTTATATTTTTTTCGTAGAAACGGAAGCACTTCACCGTCATAATTTTCTTGTTATTGTTAGCTGGTGGTGCTTGATGAAGACACACATGTACTCGTAGGTGTTTGTTTGCCCTTCATTAGCCATGTAATTTCGAATCGATAGGATCCTTCCTTAAACTTCTACTTTAAGCTTTTCATCTAAACACACCCTGTCATGTCAGAGTGTATCCTTTCTGTGTTAAAATAATTAATTTTGAGACTCCACTTGGATCGCCTTGTCCAAGTCTCAGTCGTTTCGCTTTATCTTCCCAGCATTTATTTTTAATTAGATATTCTGTAGCAAACATATCCTTAGACATACATGTGTATACTTAACATTAAGGCAAGGTTATCATTCTGTTTGTTTTGTCTTCTTATCCTTTTTCGTCATCTTTCCGTAAGTATATGTTTGTTTGGAGTTGAAATAAAAATGTTTTCAGTTGGGGTACAAGTATACAATCAAGATGACATGACACCGAACAACAGGCAACCGGCGGAGACAAGGACGATCCTCCTACACGCGGATGGGATTGCATCGAAATGAAAATCTACATTTTTTTCAATTAGGATCTCCGAGGAGATATGGAACTCGAAGTGTTTGTCGGCATCATCGTTTTATTTTTTTGTATCCTTTTTGGACGTACTTTCATTTTTGATGCCTTAAGTTACACACGCTTGACTCTTTTTGTTGAATCCTTGCTAGTCGGGCTTCATTTTAATTATTGCAATTTCGTTGTTTTGAGATTTATTTTTGTTAATTAATTTCGACGGAACATGGAGCAGGATGACTGATGCTGTCATGTCTGTTTGTGTTTCATTATCATCCCACCATTAATCATTATTCGCTGAAATAATTGCATTGGGAGCTGTGTAATGCTCATCAGATTTTGGCGCTGACATGACACGTGAACTTGAAACAACAATGTGATCTAGCCAACGCATTCCTTATTATAACTCGAGGTGTTTGGTTAAAAGGAAAATGCTTCTTCTATTTTATTATCCTTATCTAAAACTAGGTAACGCTCAAATTCTTCATTGACTGTTGGCGCGAACTTTAACATCTTGTTGGCTCTTTAGTGATTCTGTAAATGGTTCTACTGCCGCATCTGCTTGCAACTTCTTCTTCTTGTTCGCTGTAATTTCCTTTTGTCTGGACTTAAGAGAGATGACTTTTTTGACCCAAAAATTGCAAAGACAAGGATTGATTTGTACTTCGAATTATAATTCATACCTCGTAAGCAGACCCTTTTTTCTGAATTCTTCGACTGTAAACCACCAGAGGATATCCCCATACGGGTATTTTCGGACTTGGTCCAGCCGTCTTATCCTTGGCCTATTCTGAGGACGCCTACCTGATGGCACGCCTTAGAACCACAGATGGGGGCATGCGTTTAACGTGTACAAACCATCGAAGTATGGACATCTGTGTTCGTCTATCTCATGCTCCTGCAGTACACTTCAAACCTTACCTCGAGGGACCCGATCATATGTAAAACATCTGTAGATAGGTTTGGCATACTTGCCGGATTTCATCCTCACCAGCAGATTTTCCGACTTTTAACGCTTTAATGGCCAAAGTCACCTCCTCTACGGTGGGACTACTCAAAACCATGGGTCTGTCATCGTCAGTCTCCTGTTCGGGGTTGAGCAGCTCCGAAAAGTGCTTGCCCCATCTGCGCAAGATGTCCTTCTCATCGGAAAGAAGTACACGAGTTTGACTCCTTCGATTATATTAAACTTCCTTCCTCTGAGACGGCGGATGGTCTGCCACAACACCTTGTTTGCAGATCTGTGATCACGGTCCAAATTCTCGCCGAACTCCTTCCAGGAATGCTTCTTAGCTGCTTTAACAGCCAGTTTGCAAGTTCTTCGCGACTCTATGTACCGGTTACGATAAGCTGATTTCCCCAAGTGTATCCACACCTTGAAGGCTTTCTTCTTCTCTCTGATGGTTTCTTGAACTCAGAGTGTTTTAAACCACGCAGTTCTTTTCTCACCACCAGTCGCTACACCAAGCCGCTTCACTCCGCAAACATCTCATCATCGTTCTGCAAACTCTCCTACTGTGTAACAAGTGAATGATAGTTTCCGAGGGAATTGGTCGAAGTGTCAATTTCATTTCCTAGTGTCCGCTCTCTGATACAAAGAACGTTTCATCAGTCCCTGAGCATAGATTACAGTAGCATCCACCGAGAGATCAAGTCATTATAGATGATTTTTCTTAGAAAGCCCTATCCAAAGTGGCCAGCGTAGCTCAGTGGTTAGCACGTTGGACTTCCCTGCGAGCTGTGTAGATTCAAACGCCATCAATATCCACCGAACATATTTCTTTCGGGATCGGTTTTATGTTGATGAGGAAGCTGGAAACAAAAACTGATCGTATAACGCTATACCTTGACTTCGAACTCAATTTCTAAACCCGACCGAAGGTAGAGTATGAAACCCGCTAATACATCCATTTTCACCGACAGGGGTAGGCCCCGGAATATACGCAGAAGAACTCGCCATTGCAATACTCAATTCGCTTGTAGTAGAGAGTTGTCGCAGCCTGCTTGGGATCCTAAACTGAAGACATAATGTATCACTCTGTTGAGTTCCAAGGCACCGAGCCATCGATGCCAATGAAAAGGCCAATGAATTGGCAAGAAAGCGATCGAAATGATTTTGATCCCTATAGAAGTTCTAAAGCAAAAGATACACTTGGACTTCTGGAAGCTTACCGATGGGATATGGTGCAGACTTTCATCATGCCGCATATCAAGAAAGATGTGGCCAAAACTCAATAAAAAGAAAACAATGGAAATACTTACGCTGAATAGACCACATTTAGCTCTAGAGATCAGCATCCTCACAGGCCACAACCCACTGGCGGCCCAACTAAAGGGAATGCGAGTAAGTACGACCGACCTCTGCAGAGGATGTGTCGATGTAAACGCGCAACTGAAACTGCCAAAGCCTCAGCAAACCAATAAAACGACCCTAGGCGCTTATTTCCTTAGTGACCCGGGCCAACTTTTAACCATGCCATCGAAGGCCATTATAAAACTCATAATGAATTCGGGGTGGTTTGAGGAGACGAACAATACATAACCTCTTCTCATTTCCCAACAGGTACAGACATGTAGGATCCCACAACGGGGAACACAATTCATCCTTGAAAATTCGAGGGAACCGGCACCCAACATGAAGCCGCCACTCCCTCTAACCCAACTTACGATGATGACTGGGGTCCATATCTTTCGTACCTACTTAACCGTCTGGAATTTTATTCAGTTTTCCTTGAAAGTTTCAAGACATTCTCCATAGGAGAGCTCTAAAGGACTAGTCCTCGTCTAACTAGTTCGTTGGTTGTCGCGTTTTCATCTGACACCTGACGATTAACGACTTCCCAGAGATTCGAATTCGTTGCGACACTTTTTCACCAGTTAAGACAATATACTTACCGAGTCAAGGGCTCGAGCGATTGCTTAACGGTCAGTGAATATTGCATTGATGCGTTCTTTTGTCCTTTAACCAGATTTTCTAGATTGCTTGCAACCTCCACTCTTGTAAAGGGTGGTTAAATTTTAAGGGCCGATGTTGAATGTGAACCACACCTAAACGTCAAGTTTCTTTCTGCATTTCATTTATCATTTCTCAATTTCAGACTAACTCAATTTGAACCATTGGAAAGATACACAATCGAGCAACGCGTTAAAGTTATTCAGGCTTATTATGAAAATGGGCGTTCAAATCAAAATGCATATCGTGCACTTGGTGATTTTTTCGGTCAATTTAATCGTCCAAATGTACGTACAATCGGAAAAATCGTGCAAAAATTTGAGCAAACCGGGTCTGTAGGAGATGTGAAAACACCAGTGCATGCTCGTACAGCTCGTACTGCAGAAAATATTGCTGCTGTTCACATCAAAAGAGTGCATAACAGATTTTTCGTCGCAATATGTCACATTGTACGTATCCTGTTCCTTCATTCAGGTTTTGTGTCACGTCAAACGTCATCAAAAAGCGTGATGTGTTCATTATTCAGAGGTAACATTTAATTCATTCACCTTGACGTAGAAAGGCTAGCAGCTAATTTCAAAAGAGTTCCACAGGGACGAAATTGCTATTCTACCCACATGGAATACATGACACTCGTCATTCACTCACGAATTCGCCTTGAATGCTACATTCACCGTGAAGGTGTCACAAACGCCATTCTTCAAAAAAAAAAAAAAAAAAGAGGCAACGAAAATTCCGCATCATCCATCATTTAATCTAAGTGCCGGACCGAAAGGAAAAGAGTAATGCTGAGCCTCACAGTAACCCCTGACTACAGGATATTTTCAGTTGCATTCCTGAAAATCTGCAAAAGTGCTTTTGGTTTGGAAAAAAATGAGAGAGTGAGGAAGAACTGCAGAGGAACTGGGACCACTTGAGCCACACCAGTTAGGTGCCTTGTTCAGGGTTGGTACTTTCACAGAACATCCGAACCGTAACCAATATATCTCACCTACTTCTCACAGTCCGTGCTCTCCTGTGGGTTATTTTATATCTGAATTGGCCGGTGGTAAGAGTCATCCTTTCATTTTCCAACCGCCCACTGTGTGTGAGTGAAGTTGTCCAGACCACTGAAGCCAGTCCACTTTTCACAGAGTTTTCCACCCATCACTTTGTGGGTTCTGCGATGCGATTCAAATTCAGACGGTACTCTGCCAGTTTTCCTTTTTATTTTCTGCTCGTGGCTTCAAAACGAAACAAAAACGAAACTTCTATCCCATCGGTCCTCGGTGGGGTGGGAGGCGATATTTTTGGACGCTGGTCGGGACTCCCGCTGAGTGAACGCTGTACAAACAAATTGAAATTGCACATGCCACTTTGGGGAGCAGTGTGGATGTGGATGCACAAAGTGAGACTTAAGTTAATTGCAATGCGAATAACGTTGTTTTGACTTTGCCAAGGACGTGCGGTTACAAGCTGAGCAATATCCACTCCAAAATCGTGATTTAAAGGAAATGGACTTGTAGCAATTTTTTAGCGCGAGATGAACCTCTCCAAGTGCAATTCACTTTGAGTGTGTGTGGAATTGTTAACTGCGAACAGCCAAAAGAGGTCTCTCTTCACTCGCCCAGAGGAAAATGGCCAGCAAAAATTTTGTCCAATAAAGGCAGAAAGTAGATGAAACCTAAGCTGAAACAAAAAAAAGAAGCTGTCGCGACAGCCCGGGACGGAGCAAGGCTCAGCTTCTCGCAACCATCGTTCAGCGTTACATTTCTTGGAAGAATTGACAATTGATTTCAGACTCCGAACGACGAATTAAGAAGCTTTTTCGTGACAAAATATGATCTCGGAGGTTTATCATTCTCCGACGAAGGTTTGTGCCGCTTTTAGGGGGTATGGTTTCCACTATACCACCAAATAAGAAGGCACGGAAATCCAATTTGTAGACCACGCCAGATATCTGAGGATCATATCTGATAGGAAACTCAGCTAGAGGCTGAATACTCAGGACCCTTCAAGGAGATCCTCGATTGCCTTATATTCCTGCCGGAAGGTTCTGAGCACGAAATAGGATCTGGAGCCTAAAATAGTTCATTAGATCTATGAGGGGATGGTGAGGGCAATCTTTATGTACGCAGTACTGGTCCAGTGGACAGCACTGGACAAGAAAAGCATCAGTACCCTACTTGCAAAGGTACAAAGGGGATCATGCACCTGCATAACGGGTGCCTTGAGAACAATCCTGACTGCTGCACTGGTGGTAATGCTTCATCTGTTTCATCTGTTGATATCTTTGTGAAGCTAATGGCAGTCAAAGCAGCATTTAGGCTCAGAGAATTCTTCCAGCTGATCACTCTAGGTTTCTCAAAGGTAACCATACTATTCCCAGTAAAACGGACTACGTTGTCCCTCATATTGACTCCAATGGCAGGTACAAAACACGGATTCCTAGCAAAAGCTCTTGGAGTCTGGTATAGTTTTGAGCGAATCCGCGCTTGAAATATTCACAAACGGATCTAAGACAGCGGGTGGTACGGGGGCAAGAGCCTTCTCCAACGCACCTAGCTTAGCCATTACCACGCGGCTGTCAGATCCCTGTAGTGTGTTTCAAAGGGAAATTACGGCTGTCTGCAAAGCCTCAGCTTGGCTTTCAATTAGCTCGATAGATTGTAGCGCTTTTGTACTATACATAGACAGTCAGGCAGCTATTAAAGCCTTGGAATCGCCCACAATACGATCAAGGTTAGTAAAGCAATGCCGCAGATCTCTCAACGAGATTGCAGACAGTTGCGACGTAACCCTGTGCTTTGCCCAAGGACACACGGACGTTCCAGGCAACTGCAGAGCAGATGAGCTGGCAAAAGACTCTGCAGGACGGCATCTCCCCGAAAACCTGGGGGAACCACCTGCGTCTATCGAATCGATGGCAAGAAATTGGCAAACCACAGGTGGAACAGCATATGCACTTGTCTCGTGTCAAAACGAATCTGCCCTTAGCTGGATTTAAAAAAAGATAGAGAGGCTTTTATCCACAAACCGGAAAAATCTAGGTTCACTGATAGGGGTCCTTACCGGACATTACTTGATAGGCAGACATGCACTTAGACTGGGTGTCCCCCCAATGATTTCTGTAGGAGCTGCAGAGACAAGGAGGAATAACGAACTACAACCCACCTACTAAGTACATGTCCTGCTCTTGCGACGCTAAGAAGAAAAAGCCTCAGGGAATACTTCCACGATGACCTTAATGATCAGGCCGAGCTCAACATCCAGAAGATAAGAAACTTCATCTCTGGGGCGAAATGATTCAAATTGAAGAGTTAACACCACTACGGTTGCCCACCTTCATTGAACTCATGCTGGTGCCGGTAAACCGGTTTTCTTGGTTGTGGTATCACAATGGGCCAATCTGGGTTAAGTGTGTCCCTGTCAGAGCGGGGGCAGCCACCTTACCTGACATATGGTTTCCACACGATCCTCGCACAGCAATTCAACCATGTTTTTGCTAATTGAAAGGACCTTATAGAATTGACGTATTGATTCATATTAATATTCTTTTATTACTGACCAATTGATTAAGAGAAACCCACTTCAATGGAATCATATTTCCGCTTCCTGTAGGCAGCACAAAGGACCTTTGTCATAAATTAAAATCTAATCCTTTATAGGGACTCCACTTTTGCTCAGCCACGTGTACCTAAATGACTGTGGTTAGTTGGCAAAGGATGTGTGAAATCGCTTAAGCCTTTCCCCATTCTCACGAAGCAGAAAATCGAAACAGCACCGCTTTAAACCAATAAGGACCTTCTGTCCTTAACGATAAAGGAAAACACGCTTACCATCTGGGAATATACAATTCCTTGGAATTTGGGAGCCTGATTTTCAAATAAACGAAATCAGTGCAGGTATTCCTGTCTCCTAAAGGAAACACGCACATCACACACACACAGTCCCATACGCTTTGTAAACCCACAAAATGCAATAATCATAACCGAGCAGGAACAGTAGGAGTACGAGATACACAAATGGAACCTGCAATCATCCTCAAGCAGAATTTGAAAGTTCTGTGCACATACCCTGTGCTCAATGTTCCAGACGTTTGTTGAACCAAAAACCCGCAACAAGATCTCGACAATTGCAAAAGGAATTCCAATTTCAATGCTGCAGTGGTTTACTTGCAGTTGGAACGTTAAAAGCAGCGTTGAAAATATTTCTATTTGTTTTTCAGTTTGTTAAACAAAAATTTTCAATTCTCCAAGGCACCGTACCGAGTCGGGGGTCACATGCATCGAGGCGTGGTTTCACAAAGTTTCCTGCGTTATCGGTGCACAAGGATGGAGATCAAGTTTTCGGCGAAAATAAAATGACGTTCCAACGCAAATTGTTATTTCAAAAGTTGCGTTGTAGTGCTGTTCTTAGAAAAACTCCTCACAATGCAAACTGTATCTGCGTTGTTTGAGTTTATTGACGGAGCAAATTGTTGTTATTTTTCTGAATGGTTGCATTCAAAAATGTTCAAACTAAATGCAAACAGAGAAATGGTTTTAAGCAACCACAAGGCGAATAACAAAAGGAAGTGGAGACGGTACAACTGGCAATAAGGAAAAAATGTATATTTCCAAGCCAAACATGCGGAGGAGGATAAGAACTCTAAAGTCTTTCTCTCAGTGGAGTTGAACCAAGATCACTGAGGTACCACACTCCACTTCTCCCACATGAGATCAAGTTGGTCGGCAGGAATTGAGATTAACCAGGAGAAAGAAGTCCAAAGATTAGGAATGGCAAGTAATTGGTAAGCTGGCTGTCCATGTGAGGCACAGATACACGTAGGCCAAGGAAGGCCCTTTGTGATGCCACTACATATACCCTAGGTACTACTCCATCTATTGAAACCATTTGGAGCTATTGATAAAGCTGAGGATACTTTTGACATCACTATGTGATAATTCTCCCAAATTGTCGAACTGAAAGGCTCCTCGATAGAGCTTTCTTCTTTGGGATAGGGCAGGACAGGTACAGAGGAAATAAAGGATTGTTTCTTTCTCCTCTTCGTCCCTGCAGCTCCTCCAGAAGTTATTTGAGAAGAGGCCCATCCTTCTGGCATAAAGACATTGGGTACCGATAATGGTGCTGATGAGCGACGTTTTAAGTAACATCAGACTTTTGTACCGAGTGAGGCTTAGCACGGGCTAGATCTCTCTGGAAGTACAGCATGGGGTATCATTCCTCCGTCTTTCGTTTATCTTGCTGATCGCGTCGTACTCTAAGAGCAATTTACATGAAGTGAGTTGAATACCCAGACTCGGTTTTGTTATTTATGTTGTGCTTGTTATATTGATTCGCACCAACGGAATGGAGTTACAATTACGTTTGCGACTCCGACAATCGGATTGAAAACCTTTTTTATACTCTTGGGGGTTTGTCATTGCCCGATCTGTGTTAAGTTACGTAGGGTGTGTGATGGATAGACCTGGCGGTCCATTCTGAATACCTTTTTTCTGTTATTGGGATAGCAATATGGTTCCCAGAACAAACTAAGGACATATGTTGACTGTTTTGTGAACTAATTAGTGATCTTAACAAATCTGAGTACATCCGTTAGCTGTTAGTCTGTAGTCTCTGCTATGCTTACAAAGAACCTTGATCTTAGTGCGCGTAGACGCCGTTCTTGCAGGGCAGGGCAGTGGCACACTACATGTTGGATTGATTCTACTTCTTCTCCATCTCCGCAGCTTCTGCATAAATCGTTGGATTCGGTTCTCCACTTGCGGAGCATGACTCTTATAGTGCAGTGCCTTGTGATAACTCCAGTGAGTATGCGGATAGAGAATCTGTCCAGTCCCAGGAGGAACCTTGTTTTGGCTTTATTTAATTTCGGCCATAACGTCCAAGAGGTGGCGCAATCCTCTCTGGCTAACCAGGACGAATAAGCTTCTTTCTCCATTCTTTCTTCAATCTCCCTATCGTTGGCATTACAGATGTGTCCGCTTCGCTAATGTTTGTAGACAACCCCAATCTCCCTTCTATGTCCTTATGTCCGGAAACCCAGCAGAGTTTGACTGTATGTTAATCAGCAAGTCTCGACATATCTTTACTGCCTTTGATTTGATTGTATTTGTCCGCATGTCTATAGAGGTCCGCTTCCACAGGTTGGATTCTCTCAATCTGAGTGCACCTTTTGCAGCAGCACCTTTTATAATTTGGTTCAGGGGGTGGAAATGAAGGATCATATCCAGACCTGCTTCCGATTAACTTCTTACGACTCTGGTGCAAAGTGCAGAGTTTGTTAAGATAGCTCTTGATCTTTGTTGCAGTCCACCATACTAAGCACCCATAGGAGATGATAGGTCTTACGATTGCTGTGTATATCCAATGAATGATACATGGTTGCAAGCCCGATCTTTTCCAAAGGTTCTCTTACAAGCGTAGAGCTCAGTTATTCCTTTTCTCATCTTGTCCTCAACATTCCTCTTCCACATTAGCTTGGAATCGAGAATGACGTCGAGATATTTCGCCTCGAATGTGAGATCTATTGTGATACCTACCGTCCAGCTTTGGCAGAGGAAGACTTCCTTTTTCTAGTGAACAGAACTAGCTCGATCTTCTGCGGACTGACTCGTTAACCGTTTTGTTTGTTCGCTGATCGATGGCAGGAATTTATCCTTCAGAATCAATAAGTCATCCGTATAGGCTACGATTGTTACACTTTTCTCTGCAAAAGTTTTGAGAATTTTGGTAAGAAGCCATAGTAGAGGGGAGAAGCCATAGTAGAGGGGAGAAGCCATAGTAGAGGGGAGAGAACTCGTCCCTATGGCATGTGTCTTGTTTTTATATTCCTCATGGAACTTTTCCCAAAGGCTGAGCTGACAATTCTGCTGCTAAGGATGATTTCAATTCAGTTTTTAATGGCTGTTCATTTGTAAGTCTTGTAAAGCTTCTTTTATGGCTTCCGTTTTCTATGTCCAGGAACGCTGCCATAATATATTTTTTAAGTACATTGAATGTTTGCTTTCCCGAACTACGTTGTGTAAAGCACTTTCCACTGATTATCCTTTCAGGTAGGCCTGTTGAGTTTCACACAAGTTTTGGGGGTTGAGCATATCTCTAATGTGCAGGTCAATAAGTCGCTCTATGGTTTTCACAAGAAACCACGAGAGCGTTATTGGCCTGTTGTCTTTCGCGGAAGAGTGATTGGCTTTCCCATCTTTAGGGGTATATACCACCCTTACCTCTTTCCATTTTCTTGGTATGTGCCTCATACGTAGGCAATCTGAAGAGACGTTTATGAAGTGGGATAGAACTATACAAAGAGAATGTTGCAGGATTGTTGCTGGTTTGAATGAATTTAGGGCTAATGCTACTTTTTCTTCTTTGACAATCCTTCAAATCACTTCCTCATCCGTCTGATCAAAGAGCAGTACTGTTCTATGAAGGGTGACAGTGTAAATGTCCATACAGTCAGGGAAGTGAGTTTCCTTCAGTAGTTCTTAAGATTCCTTGCTGAACTCTGTTTAGGAGCTGTCGGGTTTCTGTACGTATCCGGGGACCCAGGGGTCTTTGGATAGTACTTTTCAAAGTCTGGGGGGTTCATGCTCATCTTCTATAGATTTATAGAATATTTCTAAGATCTTTGTTTCTTATCCCATCTTCATTCCCTAATGCTGCTTTTTTATTCGTTGAAGCTGGATCTATAAGAGTTCCAGTCTTCTGTTATTTTACTGGCTTTCGCCTTGTTAAAAAGTTTTTTGTCTCGATTCTCAGTTGTCGTAGCTCTGGGGTCCACCACACTCTGCTGGTTTTCATTAGAGGTCGACTGATAGGGCAAGACTTGTTGAATGAATCTTTCAGAATAGTCGCCAGCTTGTCAATTGTTGTCTCAAGTTTAGTCGCGACCTGTGTTAGCCCTCGCTCTAACAACTGAGTTATGGACAGCAACATGACGTAAAATGTCATGCCGACTGTTTGTAATGTTTTCAGACTAAAAGCCAAATCATCTTCAAGCCGAATTGGAAGCTGTCGAAAAGCGCACCCAACGGCATTTGTTCAACACCCAGTTATGATGTTGCTGCGGTGGCTTCTGTGTTGCTTTGCCTGTCCAGTACGAGTGCAAATTACTCACAAAGAAACTACTACTGGTCTTCTTGCTATTGTCATGTGATCCTTCCCGTTTAGTCTAAAAAGCCTAGCGACACCTATTATTGGATCAGCGATGAATGTTCGCAGTTATTAGTTTTACTCATGTACTTCGCGTTACTGGTTGGACGGGCTGTGAAAAATTTGAGCCTTCGAAGACTAGATACTGCCTTGACGTCATCACTGCAATCAAGCCTAAACTTTCTGAATGAAACGAAGTATACAGTCTGAAGGCAAGTCTAGATTCTGAGCCTACCCATATATTTGGTGGTGCAGGGAAATTACTCCACGGGAATTTGCTCAAAAGTGGAGTAATTTCCCACTTGTGGTGGAATAAATTCTCAGGTGGAGCAAATTGGCTTGGAATTATTTCCTCATAACTTGAATTTGCTATAGTGTAGCAAACTCCAGTGAGTTTCTTGACAGAAAACTAAGCTAACAGTGAACTTTTCTGGAAAACCTCATACAGAGTCAAGGATCGTTGACAACTTTGACATTGGAAACAAAAATGTATCCAAACCGAATACACACTATCTGAACCGAGAATTGTCAGCCTTCTACAACGGCAAACTAATTACATAGCTACAAAGAAGGATTTAATTTTTTTTTTAATATAAGCACTTCCAGTTCTTCCCTTCAGAACGTAAACTTCATTCTCTGGTAAAAACTTTATCCTTGGGAAAAAGGATTCCCTATCCCAGCCCCTATATCACTGACTGTCTTTAATAAGAGTTACATTCATAACAAAGGGACGATAAAGCCGCCATCAAAGAGAGACAGTACAAAAAGTCATCCGTCCTCGCAGCGGCAAAAGACGAACAGATAGGGGGATGTGACAACTGACAACTGACAACAGTTGGAAAATGAAGACGAACAAGACGAGATTATGAAATTCATTTATACAGGCAACCACAACTGCGAATCCTGTGAATGTACTACATAATCTCGTTCTTAAAATGAAAACACCACGCAACAAAGGGAAAACTTTCTCTTCGATCTCAAGTACCTCATAGGCAGTGGCACAGCTGAACTTTTTACTCTTGTGGTGGGTAGTGCTAGAGGCCACCCGGCCCGCCCTCCCAGGATTTAATTTTCAAAATTAAATGAAAATAAACTGAATTGAATTAATCCGGCATTAGACAATGCCGCAGATGAAAATCATCGTCGTCTTCGTTGTCGTTGTCGTTGTCATCGTCTCTAAGTAAAAGTAGTCCTTGTTCATCCTTTGCCGCGCGTGATGACGCGATAATAATAAAATCGCTGGTAATAGCACATCCTAACTGCAATCCACAGAATGGATTCTTTTTTTTTCTCAAAAACAGGAAACTTCAGGAGCACAAGTTGTGCAAATGTTACTTTTTCCCTTTCGTCCTATCGTCCTTTGTTCGACTTATCAATTGAGAAATAATTGAAATTTTTTTTTTTATTGAAACGAAAAGTCCTTGAAGAAGTTTGTTCATTCTGTTCCTTTAACGTGAAAAGGTTTCGCTGCAAAACTGTCATAATCAGGTGTGGGGTAAGAGAGGGGGATTAAAAAGAAAAGGAAGCAATACGAAGGCAATTGAAAACTATGCTCCTTGCATTCTGAAATGAATCTGTGCGTTTTGTTTATCCTTTCTCCTTTGTTCTCCTTGTATTACTTCAAAGATCCTTGAACGCGATAAAGCAAAGCATCCATTTCTCAGTAGTAAAAGCGCCTCAAGGACGAACAGAAACCCCAACACACACGTACACATACCCATCGGCAGGAGCGTTCTATTTATTTATTTGTCTTTCCGACAGAGAAAAGGAAAATTTAAATGTGCGACAATATTTGTCTTTTGTGTTGAATCCTTTTTCCTTTTCTGCTTATTTGAAAAGGAAGCAGTTAATGGTATTTTGATTGGTTCTATAAATTATTACACTTAAAGGACTAGCTGCTGTGTGCAACCCAAACAGAGTAAAAGACGATTTTATGGATTTCCTAAAAGTAAAACAGGAAAAGGACTTTCAAGTCTGAGTGAATTGGGGGGACTTTTTTGGAGAGACAATTTGTGAGAGAGAATTGTGAAAACGTGACCATTCAGAAGGTCAGGATATTGCGTCAAAACATGTGCGTGTGTGTCCAATGGAGAGCATAAAGGAGAGCATGGCATGTGCTGGTGATTTATGCCAACCAAATGGGATTATGAATTTCAATTGAGATGAAATGGCAAACTTTCGAGGTACATGTCGGACATAAAAAAGAAATCAATAAACAAATATGAATCGAGGAGATTGGGCCAGCCATTTCAGAGGTCCTATGATGAATGGCGGTAATTGGTGCCACGCGAGCTCATACAAAAAGTTATTAAACTCATGGGAGCAATTTATTGTGCAAATCTCGAAATCAACAAGGACTGAGTACGCGTGCCTCGGGAGGCACCTAACCTAACCTTTCGTCTTCCTGTAACTCTAGGGCCAAAGGTGGCGTCAGTTCGGAAGACACCTAATCAGTTACAATACATTTAAAACACTCCTCGGATGGTACAATATTGTCGGCTCATAAAGAAGCTCGGATCTGTAGGAAACTTTTGGGGCTAGAACCATTACTATGGCAAGAGTCTGCCCCTGGAATGCAGGTTAGGTTACGTAAGTGGGCTGGGGATAGAAAAAAAATGTGGGCCATCGGTGTATCGGATAATTCTTTAATGTCCTGGAAAAAGTGTCATCCGAGGAATCTATTTCTTAGATGGTAAAGACTCAAGAAATGGCAAAGGAAATGGATTGTATCCCCGTGGACTTCCTCGTCGCCACACGTACTACAAAGGCCTTTTTCTACAACCCGAAACTTTTTTATATTGTACCGCAGCGTGTTATGCCTTGTAATCACACCTATAAAAATAAATAGGGATCTTTTGTCGATCTGTAGAAGTCTGTCGGTCTTAGCCCTATCGAATAAACGCTATATCTTCGCTGTGTGTTTAGAGAGGTCCATTTGTAAAAAGCCTCACTTAAGGCGGGATGTACACCGAAGTGTCAACTTGTTCCGAACTTGTTTCTGAGCCGTTTCTCGCCAGTTTCATGCCCTCATATCCAGGGACCTAGCAGAATGTGTCCTTGTGCTGTGTTCCAAGAACTTTGAGCTCTTCTCCACAGAAATTGCTTTTATTGCTGCCTGGCTGTTGATGAAAAAGGCGATATCCTGTCATGGTATTGCCCTCATCGCAGTTTCATGGACGGCTACTGTCACTGCTAGGACATCCGCTTGAAAAACACTGCTGTAATCCGAATGGCAAATGGACTTAGAGATGTCCAGCGATGCCAGAAAAGATGCCTGCATCCACACCAGTATCCATTTTGGATCCATCGGTGTAGACAGCTATGCGCGTATGACATTTGCTCACTTTTCTATTCCTCCCCACTCAGATTCGTGGTTAAAAATGGTCTTGTACAATTTAGGTTTGAGGTTATGTAGTCATTTGTGTATACAATGCCTAGATAATTCTGTAGAACTGCAGTATGACCTCTTGCATTTAATTTACAGAAATCTGACTGGCCTATTCGTTATGCACTGATGGCCGCCGAGGCTCGTACAAAGATGTCCACAGGGAGTAGGTTGAGGATAGCCTCAAGTCCTACTGTTGGTTTTATTCTCATTGTACTGGTAGTTCCAATGCTCGCCAGTCTTTGTACCTTCGTGACGGCCCTTAGGTTAGTGATTTTACTAACGCCGTGCCACCATACAAGGCTGCCGTAGGTCAGTATGGGTCTTATTACAGCAGTGTACATCCACAGGATAATTCTCGGGTTAGATCCCCAGGTTTTGCCAAATATCCTGCTGCACGAGAAGAAGGCCATTCTTAATTGTACAGTTAATGTTCAGCTTCCAACTGAGCTTTTTATCGAGTACAAGTCCCAGGTACTTGCCACTCTCGGAGATCCTGAGTAGGATCCCCCAAAAGAAGGTATTACGAAATATGGTATTTTCCTTTTGTTTGTAAATAAGTCCATCACAGTTTCCCGAGGATTGACTGTTTATCCACATTTCTTCGTCCAGGTGTCTAGGTCCTGGAATGCACGTATGTATGCGCCTTGTCCACTCCAAGAGAACTCAAAAACAGGACATCTGTTGTTACAATTTAGAAACTATGATGGACAGAACAGCTACAGAAAAGAAGCTGTGGCAGCTGGCACATTGAGATCAGCATTAATTGTGAGAAACCAGTTGCAGTCTGGAGATTTTTTTGTTTTGAACAGATCAGCGATCACCCCGAAGATCACTCTCAGAGGTTGGGTATAACTATGGATATCGAGATCCAAGGTTCAATATTGAAATTAATAGGAAAAATATCTTCATTCGTGTACATGGAAAAAAACGCAATCATGGCATGACATGAGAATGAAAAATTCTATCCAGTTTTCCGCCAATAACACATGATAATCTGGACTTCTCCATATTCCCCCTTCTGAATCGACCTCATAATTGCTGATGAGTGGCATGGATTTAACATTTTTGAAGTCGAGAATAGCTAGATCCTGCAGAGTCTTGCTACCCAATCGCCTTTTCACCCCAAAAAGCTGCGATTAAGTAGAATTGTTCTTCGCTTTATTTATGATGAGCTGTCGTAGTCGGAAGTGAGAGTAAAGCCAACGTAGACAAAGTCCCTTGGTATGATATGATATGTGTCCTCAGTCGGGATCGTTGGATGAATATCCTCTTTTTCCGGCCATGAGATGCTTCAGTTCTGGTGTCCACATCCACAGTCTTATTTTCATTTAGGTTGGGGAAGTGGCATAGCAATATTGAAATTCAAGATCGTCCCCTTTTCCTTAGGAAGCCTCTCGCTATCATATCCATTGGGTTTCTTTGTTTGTTAACAGCAAGTACTTGTTTAAGCCCTTGTCTAGCGTTGGTTACCTTTTGCATACTCATGAGCACATCAGTGATAGATCTTAGAACCCTGCCAAGGATATTAATTATGTCGCCGTACGAAAGTATAATAAAAACAGTGGATGAATAAAGGAAATTTTCAGTTTTCACCATTCACCCCTGAAAGTATGCAATTTTGGGTTTTCACGATTGACCGACTTTTCCGGTCGAAATTTCCAATTTTCTGCTCCTTAGTGTTACCTCGTTCAATACGAATCCTACCAAAAAATCCCCTTGCAAAACGGATGATGTTCAGCTGAGCTATGCGCGTACGAACACGACATCCATTCATTTTTACATTCAGTTTTGCAGACTTTGCCGAAGAAAGATCAAGTTATAGGAAAGTAGGTCACTCTTTTACAGGCCTCGGTTAAGCCGTAACCGACCACGATGGAGCAGCGAGCATTTTCCATTGTCATCCTGCACCGAAGGACGAGTTTGGCAGGGATGATAAAACTAGACATGGCTCTGTATAGATCGTCTCTATAGATGCTGTCATACGCAGCCTTAAAATCGATGAAAAGGTGATGCGTATCTATTTGAAGTTCATATGCTTTCTTCATATGCTTTCTTCAAGATTTGGTCGATGGACTTTCATGCCCTGATATGGACCGATCAGGTTGTTGTTGACGAACGGCTTCAGGCGCTCACACAATATGGCAGATAAGATCTTGTAAGCGATGTTAAGAAGACTACTACGTCTGTAATTGAAGCAGTTCAGAGGGTCTCCTTTCTCCTGTCTGAAATTCTACTACGATGTTCCCTTGTTCATCCTTGCAGGCTTCTGTTCGGGCTCTGTAGCCTTGACAGGTCATTTTTACCCTTTGGTAAAACATCTCTATATTTCTTCGATGCCCTTTCTTCTCATGCTCTTTCGTTTTCCTCCCAAGAAGCCGGTGTTCGTCTCTCCTCTTCTGCTCGTAGAAATCGCGAGCAGCTCTGGTCGTTCTATGCAGCGCGGCTTTGCATTCCTCTTGTTTCGCTGCATGTGCTTGCCGGCACTCATCTTCAAACCAGTGGTCTCGTTTTGGTGGCCGAGTGAAACACAGGATGTCAGTGGCAGCATCCCTGTCACTGGTCTTCAATACTTGATGCTGGCGGCATAGGACCTCTTGAGAGAATGAGAGGGACTCGATCGGGAAATGATCTGGTGATCTCTTGCGATTGCAGCCATCCGACGTCAAACTTCTCCACAGTACCTTGGTTACAACAAGGTAGTGATCGGAGTGAATATTAATATACATACATAGGCAGCCTCAAACACCTTCTTGGGTTTTATCAAGGATCTGCCAGAGTTTTTAAACATTCAGTCAATTATGGACTTTTTGACCGTAAACCGCACCAACAAGGGCCAATCATAATCAGTGATGTTTTTTGATGTAAGCTAATTACAATCTTGACATCCTTTGTGTCAACTCCAGTGATTATTACCAGAGTGGAAGCCTTTGGTGTTAGAATTTTTGACGCAAGCAACCAACATCGCTCTGTCACTCAAAAAAAAAATCTTTGTTCTCCCCATCAAAAATTCTTAGCACTTCTGGAAAAGTGAAAAGTGGATACTAGAGTGGCGCATGTTGTTACGATACGATGTCATGCGTCAATACACATCACTACGTCAAAGACCCACGCCAACCGCCATAAGTAATTGAAAATAGAATACATCCGCCATACCACAAGAGAAATTGCGAGCAATTAAGGATCCGCCTTAGGAAACTTATTGTGTGTGCCGACAAAACGTTATGCTAACAAATTTAAATTCCCAACTTGCGAGTGGAATGGGTGGGCACTGGCAGAGCCTTGACACATCGCGGCTCTTAGTGACGCTTTGTGGCTGCTATTAATCCCAAACGTCTCATAAAAAATCCATGAATGAAAATTTCCTTTCTCCCTGCCAGCGACCTGAGTGTCCTGCCTATATGGCTCTTTTTGGAACCATGTGCTGTAATATATTCGTCTTAGTTCCTAGAATTGCTCCCGGGTAGGGATTAAAGTGCGACCCCATTATTAACGTCATAATCTCCTCGTGTTCCATCATCCAGTCTCGTCCTCGTTAAGGACATTAGTTGGTTGTTCTTGTTATGAGCAATGAGTACCCCAAACACACACACAGAGTTGCATGAAATATTCACGTCAGTTTCACAAATTAATTATTTACAGGAAGTAATTAAACCATTAGAGAGGAAAACTCTAACGATGGAGAGCGGACGGATAATTATATGATATTTAGCGCGGCTTGTATTTTGGAAAATAGTTATGGGAAAGGTCGCTACTTAGTGGTGTAGAGAGATGGGGAGGAACAGACATTGCTGAATCGGTGTCATAACAATTTGTCATTGTGGAACATAAATTTGACAATTTGATAGACGGGATGTGGTTGAAAACTCCAATCAAATCGCAATCAATTTGATTACGAAGTGATTTCAATTGTTGTGGGTCAACGGAGCTGGAATTGATTTAGTTCACGCTGGGCACGGGATCAGTTTTGTGCGATTCAGGTCAATTGGATTACACCCATTAGGAAATAGCCTGCTGATTAAATAAATGAATTTATGTTGTAGCTACTGAATTAATTACTAACTCATACGTGTGGTTATTTGGGGTGAACCCTTTAAAATGAATTGATTGGGTTTGGGCGAATTGACTAGGTTTGGGCGATTCGACTGTGTTTAGAGAGAATGTTTGACTCGAAAGTGGCTGAAGGATTAAATTTCAGCGATGGGAAATTGCATTAATTTAACAATTGCTTCAGTATCTATAAAGCAAATTTTAAAGAAGTATTTGGCAGCAAACGAAAAAGAAGGAGGAGGGTGTTTACACGCAGGTACTCTCCCTCGCATCCTGACGGCAGCAAAAGAACTCCCACGATGGAATCAATGGTTGCGTCTACAGGTCAATTGATGTCCATCAAAGCTTTGACCCGGAAAATCTTTCGAATTTACACCGGAGAGATGGCGCAGTAGACGAAGACCGCAGGCCAGATGGCACACGCAAGTGAAAGGGGACCTTAACCAACTAAAGATTGAGCTCGCGAGATGCTTCTTGGTCGAGGCCCACTTCACCCCGGATTGTAGCGCAAACTTCATGAAGTAAGTATTTGGCGCCCAAAAACATTGAGGAAAAAACACCGCAAAAGCATAAAAAAAGCCTCGATAAGCTCGAAAAGCCTTTTATGCAGTTACAATTTTGATAAAGAAGTGGTGCCGCATGTATGTATATACTAAGCAACTTTCAAACCCACCCTGACTTATGACTGCCTAGTTTGGTATCCAGCGGCAATAAAGTGCAAAAACCTTAAGAAGTTTACCAAGATTCAGCGACACCATTGGAGTCATCAGAAGTACTAGAACCGCAGCTCTTGAGACCTCGTCTTTCACAGATGGGTCACCAACTTGCCTTTTGTATTTCAGAAAACTTACAAAGCTGGCAATGACTCGGAATAGATCAGGCTGAATGAATGCACGGGTGAACGATGGCACGGGTTATTTTGACTTTGAGGGCACTGGTCATTTGCGGCTTATTGCCATAGACCTACGACTTAAGGAAAAAAGCCTAATGTGGTCAAATCGCACGATATCGGTTAGCAGGTCACGTCGCCTCTGCGTGAGATAACCATGCCCTCAAATCGCTCGTGCAGAATTTCCATTATGCCATCAGCTGTGTAGCAAGTAGCGCCTTGTTGCTGGAACCACATGTCGTTCACATGCATATCATCCAATTTGGGCCAAAAGAAATTGATTATCATCGATCGTTAGCGCTCTCCGTTGATGGTGATGGCAATGCCATCGTCGTTTTCGAAGAAGTACGGACCGATGATGCCGCCGGCCACAATCCACACCAAACAATGACTTTATGCGGATGCATTGTCACTTGGTGGATCTCGTCTGGATTGGCATCGTCCCAAAACCGGCAATTTTGCTTTTTGACGTACCCGTTCATCCACAAATGGACCTCGTCGCTGAAGATGATTTTTTTTTGCTGAAATCGGGTTCCGCTTCCAACTGCTTTTATTATTTGCACGTGTTGCTTGACGCTGTAACTTGCCATAGTGATTTGTCTTTAGTGTCTAAAAAATAAAAATCGGGAAAACTAACAACTGCCCTTTAACTTCATCAAGCTTTAGGGAGTGAAACTAACCATGAAAAATACCTTCAATTGAAGATTTTGAAATTAACAGTCGAAATTTAAGAAACGCACGTTTAATATCCAAGAAGAAAGCAAAAAAGTGGTGGCTGAAGTCAGCAAAGATGCAGTCAGGCCCACACTCACGGATCATATAACGCTTAGGATGAATTGCGATACATCGACAACGCTAAAATGTGTCACCCGAGGTATTGTCAGTAATTCCTCTGTCATCGACAATTATTCACAATTCTAAGGAATCAGTTCAAGCTTAGTACTCAAGTATCGTTCTGAAGTTGCGGCGTAAGGTGGTGACGTCTTCATATGTAGGTGTATACACACGTGAGTCACCTGAGGCAGAAAGTCATTAAAGTCACATGTATTTCAGGCATTTTTTAAGCATTACAGCAGCCATCATGCTAACACCTACACATTCTCTTGTACCTATCCCCTTGGCCTGTACACAATATGGAACCGCCCTATTTCTCATTCTGCTGACATAAGCGCCAGCAATGTAGAAACATAAATTGAGCAACCGTTGTGTTTAACAAACCCCAAAACGCCGGTACCACATTTTGTTTTCAATTTTTGTCCCCCTAACCCCAGACCACCGGCTGCAAAATTTGTTTACACAAAAAACTTTTAAACAATCTGCGTCTACGGTTTGCTGCTTCACCATGTTCTACCCCAACGACTGCCTTCGTATTTCAAGGGATCTTTCGCTTTTATTCTATGTACTGGGAGACACCCTAAAATTATTTTTCAATTCCTCGATGATTTATTCATAATTTTTTCTTTGAATTCCATCCTCCATTACCCACGCTCGAGGAAAGAAGGATTCCTCTGAGTCAGCAAAAACCAAAAGGAGACCAAAATTCATGGAGATCATGGAAAAACTAGGACTTTTCACGAAAATACGGAAAACCGCCCACCAAAAGAAGAAGAAAAAAAAACTGGGCGTAGTTGTGTGAGTCTGCCATGCACTCTTCTTGGCATCGTTAAAGGTAAGAATGCAGAAAAGCACCCACAAGATGCGTGGTTGCAGTTTATTGAAATTTTGCCAAAAAGGAGGTACAAAGGAAAATATATTGAGGAGTTGAAAAAAAGGGACGCATCCGCCCTTTTCTGAAGAATGTTTCCCTTATGACACATTTTGTATACATACCGCAATTCAATGGAGAAGGGAAATTTTGGGAAAATTCGAACGGATAATGGTGCATTTTTGCTTCCAATATGAGGGTGTGGTTTTGGGGACGAAAAGTGAACTTTCGAAGTAAGAAAACGTACACGGATGACGAACAAAGGTTTTAAGGAAACTGTGTAAGTATGCTTATGATTAGACCATGTCACCTTGTCTAATGCAGAACTCGTATCAGATTCAGGATGGTTGATATGGTTTACCGACGGATGAATAATGGCTTCCAGACTAGGTACTGACGACCCAACACTACAGTCTCGGTAACAATGGGAATGTTCTTCAGATCTGCCCCGGAATAAACTTCGATATAGGTATTTGGGGCCCAGAAATACATATCTATTCAGATAGTCAAGCAGCGCTTAAAGTATTGACATCCCATTTCGTGGAAACTAGGTCAGTCAGGTCTTGCTACGATACCCTACAATTACTTGCCAGGCACAACAAGATCAAGTTTGGTTGGTAGCCCGGCCATCAGGACACTGTAGGCAATGAAACTTCGAATGAGCTAGCCAGAGCCAGATTGGCTTCCGCACTCTTGGGATTGGAACCATTCTGTGGCGTTAATAGGGCAATTGCCACAGCATTAGTTAACAACTGGGAACACCAACTTCACCTAGCCCATTGGGAAAATGTACCCGGGCTTAGGCAAAGCCTTTTTCCTACGAAGAAAATCTAAATCTTGACAGGAACATAAGTAAACTAGTGGGCTTCCTTACCTGCTATTGCAGATATCATCTAAATAAACTAAACCTTTGTTCAGAACTCTTTATCTCGGTTCTGTTTGGAAGAGAAAGAAACCTCTGAGCATATTCTCCGTGAATGTCCGGCACTATGCAGGCTACGTAGGCGGATCTTTTATAGGGAATTCTGTTCGGAGTTTAGAAACTCGGCTACTATTGACATACTCACCTTCATTAGGATGGCAGTAGACCTATTAGGCTAAGTAGACCGCAGACACTTTAGATCTTGCTAGGTCGAAGATTATAGATCTTGCTAGGGCAGATTCTTAAAAATAAAAAATGCTTATGATTTTCATAGACTCAAAGGAATGGACTATGATTACCTTGGAGAAAGGAACGACAAATGCAACGCCACGATGATGTTAATTGCAGTGAAACTGGATAGGTGTGTTATTTCGAAAGACGATATGTGCGAATTCCACAAACCTTTAAATAAACTGGCAGATTGACAGGATTAAACTAATCTGGGTGCCAGCGCGTGGAGACCACGAAGGCAATAAAAAGGTTGACCTACAAGTAGAATTCTGGCGTTTATGGCTTAACAATCAGTCTTATAAGCCACGGACAAGAAAATTCATATCTACTCACTGGAAGAGCATAGGCGCTTAAAGAAACTCCCGAATCATGTGTGAAGTGCTTTAAGACAGAACTGGCCTACTGTTTGAAGTTATATCGAGAAATTTCCATGTAACTGTCTTCTACAAAAGCTATGTCTCAGAAAAAAACACCTAAATAGCAGGCGCTATAGGTTGCTCCGATCCAAGACCTAGCTTCTCGCAATCATTCACGTTCTCTGAATGGAAGGGACCTACAATTTATTGCCAACTTCGATAGGCAAATTGAGAAGCTTCTTCATTGCAAATTATTTCCCAGGAGAGGTGGTGCCGCGAAAAACTTTCTGTGGTCATGGCTGGGGTTTGAAGCCATGACGCTCGCACAGCAGTTCAATGCACTAACCACTGAACCACGGCGACTGGGCAAGAGGTGGTGCCACGAAAAATATTTGGTGGATACTGCTAGTGCTCGAACCTATGCAGCTCGCACAGAAGTCTAACGCACGAAGCACTATAACCACTGAGCCACGTTTAGGTTAGATTAAGATGAAATGGCTACCAGCTGAAGCCAATACACGTAGACCAATGATAGGTTCGTTTTGACACCAGGTGGATCTTGGAGAATTGTCTTTTATCTACGCGTCAATCTACTTAGAATTTCTGACGAAGCGTAGGAGACTTCTAATACCTGTCTGTGTTGATTAGTGCGCCTAGAACCTTGTAGACGAAGGCTCCTAGGTATGTTTTTCGTCTACGAGAAAGATCGGGGTAGGTACAAAGAAGGTGGAGGATAGTTCCTCCTCTCACACAGCTTTTGCAGAAATCATTTGAGAAGACGCCAAGCCTTGTTGCATGCCTGCCTATTAGTAGACAGTGGCCAGTGATGACACCTATAGAGCATCGCGATTAATTTTAAGTTTACATGTAGTGATGGGTATGCCTAAGGTACCATACTCTGGGGATCGTTGTTCTATATCTGGCGAGTTCAGCAGCCTTACAGTTCCCTGGAATGTCCCTATACGCCGGCACCCAACAAAGGTGAATATTGAACTGCTCTGCCATCTTTACGAAAGACAAATGGCAATCTAGGGCAACTCTGTGTCACGTTCATTCTCATATCAATATGAGCGGAAGCATTTTTGGCTCGCGGGAGATGAACTAGGTGATTCTCCATGAGAATCCAAAGCTAGATTTGTGTCATAAGTCGGTGACTACATTCTTTCTAGTATCTGTCATTATTCGTCACTTGGCACAGTTGCGACAATTTTTCTCTGCAATGATGTCTTTTGGAGACATTTTTGCCACCATGCAGGATGTATCATTTGAGGTAGTGCGGAAAGTACAATTCAGTTTTAATGCACACATTCGATACAGCGATAGTGGTCCTTGCCCAGATTAGTGCAGCGCAATGGATTATTAATGTAACCACTCTGTTGGTAGGAAGAATCCTTCGACAGTAGCTTGAACTTCCTTTGTTGAACATAATGCGCATTCCTGCCACTCACGTATTTCAGGTGTTTCCTGAATGAAATCCTCTTGTTTATTGCATGGTATCTGCAATCCATTGTGTTGTGGTGCAATTTACCAATTTTCTAGCACCACCTTCGGAATATCTGATTCCAAATGGTAAAAGTCAATAATACAATTGCTCAGCGTGCCGTGATACCAGACTAGTTTCACAAAACTTGGTCATGCTCATGAGACAAAACTCAGGGAGGACATTGAAGTTTTGTTTATTGCAATGGAAACCGTATATTTCAGCGGCAGCACGTTCGCATTCGGCATGCAAATAAATTCCGCCCGCCCAAAGATAGCCGCACGGAGTCACCGCCAGGGCAAAGGATACAAGGTGCCAAGGTGTGTATGGTGAATTTAAATAATTTATTTAGTGGAAAATTATTCCGAAACGTGACGCTTTCGACAAAAAGGATTCCTTTGAGTTGTGTGTTTCCGTTTGGTTCCTCCAAAAACCGACAAGGGGAAAACGTCCAGAACAACAGCCTCAAGCATTCAAAAGAAATATTTATACAAAATGCATTCGTTTTTTTTTTTTTTTTTTTTTTTTTAGTTTTTAATTTTATTTAATTTTTTTTTTTTTATTCACAATTGCATATGAAATGGCAACCAAGCGGAAAAGAGGATGTGAGTGATATGTATGGCCTGGCGTTTGATTTAAACTCGTAAATGTATTCCTTTGTTGGGAGGAATTGAATGCGGGAGCATAAAGTATTCATTTGAGGGGCGGGAGGGCACCGCGAGGATATGAAATTGTTGCGAACGTGCCGGTTGTTGCACGTACGTCAATACATTGTATCGTCGTTCAGTATCATGATTCGGACGTTTTTACGATCGTGGCCTTGCCACTAAAGAGCCTTTTTGTGTGAGTGGATTACGGTGGTAGAGGATAAATTAAATCGGTGTCGGGCGACTGCAGTATAACTCATGCAAGGAGAATATTTTGTTTTAATACTGCAGTGGGAGTGCGGCAGTAAGGCAATGCACGCTGCTTAATCCGGAAATGTGCGTTTTGACGATGGGGTTGTGTGTACATGTGAAGGTAAACTGTTGGCTCAACTTTGGAGGGTGCTCGTCAATGTTTTATGCGTTAAGTAGTTTTCGGCATCATTTCTACTAAAAAGTAACGAGTTTGCCTTGCATATATCTGAGTTGAGTTCATCGAGGGATTTTGGGCAACGAAAAATCTCTGGATCTAGGGTGTGGCATATAAACCACGTTCGAGTTTCATTGTTATTTAGCTTTGCGAAGTGCAGTTAATTTAAGTAGCGTAGATGGGAGAATTATGAAATCAGGAAAAAGCAGTGTGCCGTACGTAAATTTCCACTTCACTAAAGTATCTAGTGCTTTGTAACCCCTACCTGGTCTGCGCAACGATGGTCTTACTTTACAGAACAACCTTGCTAACTGCGCCAAATCCAGAAAGACTTGGCCAGCATACAACCATAGAAATACGAGCGATCTCCTTAGAAGAACCCAAACAGACATTGCGCGCTTTGTTGCCATCTCTACGGGTCACTGAGCAGAAGGTATACATGCGGTCAAGATTGGCATCCCTTTTAATCCCTATTGTCGCAGCTGCGAAGACACAAATGAAAGGGAAACCCTTGAACACTTCATCTGCAAGTGCCCGGCCTTAGAAAGACTAATCGTCTTCAGTCGAACCGCCGTTTCTATCTACCTACCTACGTCGCATAGGCCAATTCGCGCGTTTGTTGTGTATTTAACAAGTAAACATTTTGTTTTGGTTCCAAATAATTTCTTCCTTATGAGACCTGTCACGTACTATTTCAAGTCTTGTCTGCTTTAAGGCCTCAGACTTAAGTCTTCGGCGTCGACTTCACCGTTCCTCAATACAATTTGGTATGTTAAAGTTTTTTTTTATGATCCACTCGAGCTTCAAGGGGTTTTGAATCCCCCTTTGATGTTGTTCACACGCGACCGAGGTGCAGTGGTTCGAAACTCAGGTAGTATTAGAATTCAATGTTGTCCGAGGGTGGTGTCTAGACTAGATGTGGACATTTGTGGTGTTTGTCATTGCTATAATTCACGGGAAATTTTTCGAATCTTCTGATATGATCATGGTCAGCTCAATCAACTCTTCAAGCCATGAAACTCTACTGCTAGTTGTTTCGATTTATTTATTTTTAGGAAATAAATAATTTTCCTACATCAAAAGTTGAAACCGGACTTTCATCGTGACAAGAGTTAATGCCAACCACAACACCATGACCAACTTCTCGCTTTAGGAGATTAGGAGAGAACAGTGCTCTTTACCGCTCCTGCTGAACAAATACGCATGTTATGTTCTTCATTGTACATCGAATAATTGGTACATGTCTCACGATAGAAGATGCTCGCTCGTTGTAGAGACATCCTTCGGTCATCTAACACTGGACAACCATTAACCAGTAAACAAATTTGACAAGGGAAATCTTCACATTATTGTTTAATCCGACACATTGGAATGTCCAATCGCCATCAACACGGCTAATCACATATTCCACTCCACCAAGGGAAGTCAATTGGAAAACATACTATCAACCAGACTCCATAGTTGCTCCAAGAGCACATCCCAATATCTTGTCAATTACAGGCAGCGCTGAACTAATTTAACTTAGAATCACCTTTGAGCTATTATACCCAGCCATTCAAAGTCAATATTTTCCTAATCAACTGGGACCCGCGTGTGTTCGCCTCTGGACATGGTTATTCATCCCGTGGCCGAATCCCCGAATATAACTCAATTTTGCTATCTCGGTCGTGTCAACTTAGTGAGCTCATGATCATATTGTTTCACAAATACCGTGAACATCCTTAATCACATCCATGTGCATCACCTAGCTCAGCGGAATTATAGCTCCAAATAATTCACAGACAAGTTAAACAAGAGATTCGCCACCCCCACCTGAGCTACGTGCTTATCTGTATCTACCATCATCACCAACAATGGAACAAGTCCTTAGTGACTCAATGTTTATTCACAAATATCATCCCCAAATTGAATTCTAACACACACACACACACACAGGCACACAAAAGTCATTCTTGCGGGCGACAATCTAATTAAAAAGCTAAGCAAACAACTATTGCACCAGGAAGTCGGGTGAGCCACGGGATTATTTTCTTTCTGTGGCTGTTATAGATTCACATCACAATGAAAATGGAAAGAATTAAAAAAACAGGATTCCAGAAGCGCGTCCTTAAGCCTAATTAAAGTGAATGTGAGTCCGTAACGAGAGATTGAAATTAAGTTTTCGCGCGCGAATAACACGGATGCGTGTGCAGAGTCGCATCTGATGTGTATATGACCACCCTCAGCAGAGCGCTAAGAACAACGAATGCATTCATGCGGTCTTAAAGCACAAAATTAAATCAAGGCGGACTTAAGTGGCACACGGAATGGGTGCCCAGGCCGTGGGGGTCTTTTCGGCTTATGCTGCAACAACAGAGAGCAGACAATGCCAAACGACGACACGACAGAAAAAGCTGCGCCACCAACCGAAATTGGAGCGCCCCAATTTAACGGTTTTATTCATTGTTTAAACCGATACGGGATTTAAAGATGGAAATGTTCAGGACTCGGGTGATAAATTTAAATAAGCAGCATTCAAGGAAAGCAATTTTTCGAAATTTCCACTGAAATTGCTTTTTCGAGGGCAGCTCCGTTGACGTTGACGTTCCTCAACCCACTGGCAACCCTCACATTTCCAAAGAAGGATGCTTCTGCGGCTAAGTAATTATAAGGATTACGTTTGTCATTTAAATGGAGATTTAGATTTGCGTTAATTGCGCTCCTGCAATGGTAAATCCGATTGGAAGCATATCCTGCTGCAACATTTAAATTGCTTCAGTTGTAAGCAGATTGCTCTCGTCGCTGACATTGTCTTGGGGGATTAAGTTACATCGGTGATTTTGGTTGGAATAGTAATTAAGCTAAGAGGGACGTTTAATCTTGAAAACGACATTGCAGAGATACAAATTCAATTGAAAGGGGAGATTCGTTTCCTTGGCTCGCAGTGGTAAATGAGTTTCTTGAAAATGTTCAACTACGAGGGCGAAACTGCACTGATTGCAGTCAGTTTTGCTTGTTTAGTTTTATGGTTTCTTATCCTTTGCCGGACTGACATTATGAAAGGAACTCAAAACTAACTCAAGCGTTAACTAGGAATACTGGGAACAGAACAAAAGGAAATTCAAATTTGCGTTGTGCATTGTAAATGCTCCTCATGGCCTACAAGGCTTTAAGAACATTCTTACTAGGAAACCAAACGATTTTAGGGGCAAATGTACCGATGTTTGCTATCAAATACCGGACTACCTACGAAATACTTGATTTTCAAAGTGCAAGGTAACCAGTGTACCTTAAAATCCTTCAGAGCTATGTATGTACTTTGCTTGGAAGATTTGCTGACTTTTATTTGTCCGTTTGAAAAATACTCCCCTGTAGGACTCCATTGGAACTGACACATTTGTACTACCAGAAAGCAAGACCCATTTTTACGCATTTTTTCTAGAATTTTCTCGACTTTCGGAGGAAGCCAAGAAGACGCTTCAATGATGAGGAGCTAACAATACCCCCATCACATCAGCGCCGAAAACTTACCTTCTGATCCAAGAAAACGCAAGTCAATCAAGAAAGAAATAATCCAATCACAAGGACACGCAAAGATCTAATGCAGGATCAGGTCATGAGAAATCATTCTCTGGGCCTTGTCCAGCAAAAACATCCGAGATCTTAGTCCCGGAGATCCCAGTGTGGCCTGCGACATAGATAAGAGTCAAATAATTCAGCTTTGCTTCCAAATGCATGGAATAGTGCTCACTGTGGCTCAGTGGTTAGTGCGTTGGATTGCTGACCGAGCGAAGTGGGTTTAAGCCCCAGCTATGTCAACCGAGTATTTTTCGCGGCACCACCTCTCGTCGTGGAATGACAAGCCTCCGAGAGTATAATCTGTCATGAAAGAGTTTCTCAATTCGCCGTTCGAAGTCGACAATAAATTGTAGCTCCCTTCCATTCGTTCGACAAATGTAACACGCAGAATATGAATGCTTGCGAGAAGCTAGGCCATGGCTTATCCCGAGATGTTGCGCCAGATACTTACTTGAATTAATGGAACTGGTTAGAATGTTCAGCAAGGCTTCTTTCTGTCTCCAACGTCTACGCTGAGGAATATGTGGATGATGTTTCCATACTTACTGTCGGGTCATGCCTCAAAATTGTCTGTGCTTACGCGCAGGCGGCACTAGAAGTGGGCTTTTGGTTAACTCTCTGAAAACTGAGGTTCTCCTCTTTGGGAGAAGGAGGGTTGTGACCGGTCTGACTCAGCCTGTACTAAAACGCGTCACTATTCCGATCTCCGTAAAAGCCAAATATCTAGAAGTGATCCTGGATAAAATAAACTTCTTTGGGCAAAGGATGTCAAAGAAGAAATCCAAGGCGCTCTCAGTTTTCTGGCAGTGTAAGTGTGCTCTTGGCAAGACGTGGGGCTTATCACCGAACAAGGTCCTTTGGATTTATACGCCTATAATAAGACCGCTTCTAGCTTATGCGTCGGTTGTTTGGTGGAGGGGACTTTGGCGTAAGTATGTGACTGCCTAGACCTACTGCACAGAGCTTCAAAGAACGGCCTTCTTTGGCTGCACGGGAGCTTTTCCGAGAAGGGTTGGCGCTGCTCTAGATACTCTGCTTGATAAAAATCCCCTTAATACTTATATCATGAGGTTTACTATCAAAGCAATATATCGTCTTAGACGGAGCGCCTTTTGGTACCTTTTGGACACTTATACTACGACCCTAGTTCCATGGATATCCCGTCTGAGGCAATGACCCCAAACATCGGTTGCTGTGTAAATTTAAAGTCGACCTTCCTTCGACCAGAGTCTAAGCCTGGACGGGGCTGTAGTCGAATCTACACGGATGGCTTCAAAACCAGTGATGGGTCCGGTGCTAGAGTCTTTGTGGAGGTCGACAATACCAGACTTCACTACTCGTTGGGCCAGCATGCCTCTCTTTTCAAGCAGAGACCTTTGCTATCCGGATGGATGCGGACTATATTGTAAGGAACAAGTGAAAGGGTGGGAGTTTCTGCATCTGCAGCGATAGCCAGGCTGCGCTTAAGACCTTGCTCAACACTTTAACCAGTTCTTAAAAAGACCGAGAATGCAAGAGCTTTCTGAATTCGGTCGCAAGGCTGAATTTTTTGACTCCTGTCTAAGTCGCAGGTCACACTATTATCTCTGGAAATGAGCTCTCCGATGAGATTGCTAGACAAGGTTTAGAGGATATTTTCTCAGGACGTGAACCTAAGTTGGGAATGACCAACGCAGGTATCCTCTATCAGGGCCTCCATTGAAGATTGTGTTTCGTATAAACGCAATTGTGTGTGGCACGGCTCTCCAGGATACAAGCAGACTAAACGAATGGTCCCGAAATCAGCGGCATTCTTGGTGTCACTCAGCATAAGAGACTGTAGAAAACTTATTGGCCTTCCAACGTTACACTTCGGTCAAGAATCTTAGTGACACCACTGTATACGACGCCCGTAGAGAAGGCCGACGATACTTCGAAACATTTCCTTTGCAATTGCTCTGCCTTTGCTCAGATCAGCTAGCAGATCTTTAGTGCTGATGTGATGAGTGCTGATAATGTAAGCTCCTCATCATTGAAGTCCCTTCTCGGCTTTTTTGGGAAGTCGAGAAAATTCCAATAGAATGTGTAAAAACTGGGCCCTGTTTTCAGATAGTACAATGGACTAGGTGCGTCTACATGCTCCAGTATAACGTTTACAAACCCGACAAAAAAAATTAAGCCCATAACCGCAGTCTGACAATTTCGACAAACAAAGGTACTTCGACCTCTGAACTTGTTCTTAACAATATGGTATGGTATGGTATATGAGGATGAGCGGGAAGGCTCTTCAATTAGGCCTCAGTTGGGCCCGTTGGGTTCTCCTCTTTTAATCGTCGGAACAGTGGGGGTAGGTTAGGTTTGGGACATATGTTGAGGGGATCTAGGGAAAGTGGAAACATTTATGCAGTTGACACTAGTGAACGTGTGCTCTGGCGGATCTTCCAATTTCTTTGGTAAAGGACAGGATGCTGGCAATTCATTTGTCCTTGAGATGCCTCAGGTCCGGTATCCACAAAGACCCCAGGGTCTTCTGTCGCGGTATATCTAAGGCTAGGCAGTGAAATGAAAAGTGTTCGACCTCTTCTTCTTTTTCCTCGCAATTCCTGCATTTCCGGTGTCAGTGAGGCCCAGTCTATGCATGTGTTTGTTAAGGTTAATGTGTCCTGTGATGGATCCCACCATCAGCCTCAATAAGTCTCTGCCTGAACCTAGAGTCTTCGTAGTGAGCAGGTTACTTGGTTTCTTTACGAGTGATTTGCCCAGTGATATTCGAGATCCCTTTGCATCTTCTTGTTGGTTGCTGTTTTAATTATTGTTAGTGCGACTCCCACTGTGTTTTTAGCGGCTCGTTCTATCGCGTGCGCGCCTTCTCTTGTCAGTTCGTCGTGTTTCTCCTTCCCCTCGACATCTTCGTTACCCGATACCCAGGTAAGGCGGACGTCGTTATGACTGACAAGCCTGTTGAGTTTGATTTTGCATTCCCTGATCAGATAAGATCTGGATGTTAGTTGTTTACAATATAGTGCGTGGCGCTGAAACAAATACTTTTTTCGGTGCCTTGCTGCCCTTGCCTTGAATGTCTTCGACTTGACATGCTTTGTCCAAGGAGGTTTTTTTAGCACTGTCTGGGTCAAACCAAAGAATCCCAAGGGCGTTCCTATCTCCAAAAGGACTACTGCACTGACTACATAAACCAAAGCAGTTTCCTTCCGGTTGACGGTCTTTTTGTGACAATTATTGTCCAAAAAGTCACAGTGACATTTCTGACATTTTTTATTGACAGTCAAGCTGCAATGAGAGCTCTATCTATTGAAACTTGTATTATGCTCCCACAAAGGTCTAAAAACTCTTGGATAGTTCACAGCAAAATGTAAGACTTTGCTGGTACATTAATTGATTATACCGATGCAACAGGGTTCGTTCCCTTTATAGCCGTGCTAAGCTCCAGCCTCAAGAACCATTTAACATGCCACATAAAGAAAAACCTATCCACCCCAAGGAACAAAAACAATATATGAGTTCAATTAAGAGCTTGTGGATACACAATTCCTCAAATGAAACCATTATCTCGAAAACCAAGCGACAACATCCTGCAGAGAGTAGTCTATAAGGATTCAAAACAAAAATAGAATTCACTTCACCGAAAATCCGCTTCCAGAACACGTATTACTCGGATAACTGAGACCAATCCCTAAAGACACTCTCAACCACCACCCAAACAAAGCAAGGATATTAATTTTCTTAATGACCCCAAATACCAGCTAAGGACCTAAAATTTTATAAATTATCCACAAAGAGAAAAAGGAATAAAAAAAATAAAAATAAAAAGGAAAACATTTCGGCAACATTCGTCGACAATTCTCTTTCTTATCTCGGTTTCGGATTTTATGGCCGCCTACGAATACATGAGCTTCGGCTTCCTTAAGACGTAAATTAAAAACTTTTTCACCGATACCGAGAAAAACGAAACTTCCGCTCATATCATTCAAAGGAGTTACACACTTATACATACAGTCGCCCTATCTAGAGTACTAAATACAATACACAGCAATTTTTGAGCACCATTACCATAATTTGGCGCACATGTCCTAAGTACATACTCGTATACGGAACACACCCCCAATCGCTTTGAGTGCTTATCGCCCGCCTGGAAGGAGTAAAAATGAAGCGAAAAAAAAAAAAATTAATTTCCCTCAGCCATCATCGTGTCATCTTATCTCGCAGAGACAACTAATGTATAAATAAATAGACACACAGAGAGATCTAAGGATATATGTTGTACGTATGTCGAACATCCTTCATTTCAAATTTTTATTTGGCTAGAGTATGAGCCTGTGTGACTGTGTGTGTGGGTGTGACAGGAAAATTTAACTCACGTATCCGACTCTCACTCTGTGTGACATCACGTAATGATCCATATTCATCAGGCCATGGTGTCGATGATGATGCTGGTAGTAGCGTAGACAAAAAAAAAAATTACTGACGCTCCTCACTTCCGACAGTAGTAAACGGAAAAACAGGAAGAAAAGTCGAAGAATCCATGAGATACGAGTACTACACATGTTTACGTGTCGATGTTTGATACACGATATGCCAGGGTGCGAGAATGTTGCAAATTACTGTCTCTTCCCTCTGTGTGTGCAGACACCTCGTAGTTTGTGTGACAGAGTGTAATGTAATCAAAGTCCTTTTGGTCGCGTTTAACCCAGCAAATCGATCCGTTGATGATGCTGGCGATGACGATGATGAATTTCTCTGATACCTGACAGGCATCGGTATGACTTCGACACAGTTCACCCACCGCCCCAGAGGGAAGAACAAAAAATAAAAGAGGAGAAAACAAAGTCCTTCCTCTTTGTGTGTGATAATGACGGGTCTAATGATGATGATGCTGATGCTGATGACGAGAACAGGATTATGAGGACGATGTTTGTAAATGCAAACGATTCAGGAAACGTGAGGTCCTGTGCTTGGATATCACATTTGTGGTTCTCATGAGCGTAAGCAGAAACTAGTGCGCAAAGTTGTTTAGTCGTTTTGCGGTCGTTAGTCATCTGCTCATCGAGACGTTGAAGATCTGATTGTGAAGGAAATTTGAATATGACCCTTTAATGGTTGAAATAGATGAGATGGTGTATTACAGAATTTATGTGACTCCTCTTGACAGTTCACTTGCCGCAGCTGGATTACTTGGTAAAGGGATGAATGATCTCATTCCGGTTTGAAGAGGGTGTTTTGTGCTTTTTAAACCGAATTGAGAGTGAACCATTTGCACATGATTAAACGGGCAAGTGTCTTGTTTTACTAACAGGTGGTGAGAAGTAGAAGTTTTGGAATAAGTTGGTCGTGGAATAATAATAATCCGCGGAACACTGTTCATTTTCGTTCCTGTCATCTTTCGTCGGACATAAAGGATCGATAAATTTCTCAAACTGTCACTAGTAGAGCTTCGTCTTTGGTCAGGTCCAATGCGAGATATTGTCAGCGAATTCAAATTCACGCCTACCGTAATACACAGTGTATTTCTCCTATTAAATTTTTTTAAAAATTGAACTGTTCGTCAACTCAAATAAAGAAGGGAACACCTTAGGAAATTCTCTTTCAGAAGGTTGCAGCTTTTAACGTCTGCTCCAGTGGGTAGTATCCTGAAAAGGATTTCGATCCAGCACCACATTAAAAAGTATATAACTGAATGTTTAACTTGTCTTATTGCTCATGACAAAAGCAAAGTCGAATAAGAGGTTTCCTGACTAGCAAGTACTCGCAGTGACTCAGTGCTTAGTGCGTTGAGCTGCTGTCCAACCCTGCGTGGGTTCAAGTCCCAGCCATGACCATCGAACATTTTTCGCTTGTCGGGGAAAGACAAGCCTCCGAGAGAACAATTTGTCATGAAAAAGCTTTTCAAGTCGCCATTCGGAGTCGGCAATAATTTGTAGGTCCCTTCCATTCGTGCGAGAAATGTAACACGCCCAACATGAATGGTTGCGAGAAGCTAGACCTTGGCTCATCCCGAGCTGTCGCGCCAGTATTTTTCTTTATCGAGATACTCATGTCAAGCTTCGTCAGATTATAAGATCCTCTTCCATTTTTTTAGAGAAAAATTTGGAATACGTCTTATTCGGTCGCGAATTTGTTATAGGCGGCAGATCTAGGCAAGAAGTCTTGAGCTTTCGACATGCAAGTGAACGTCTTATCTTATATATTCGCATCAGGGCTAAGTTCAAAAACATAAGCTTTATGTGCGCTCACGCCCCGACAGAGGAAAGTGACGACGCTACCAAGGAGGATTTCTACGAGCTCCTCGACAAAACACACGAGCAATGCCCTAGGCAAATATAGGGAAGGAACACCTCTTTGGTAGCACGATCGGTAAATATAGCCTACATGACGTCACGTCTGGAAACTGACTTAAGCTAATTGATTTTGCTTCGGGACGAAACCTCATTATAGCTAGTACGTGGTTTCCACACCTTAATATCAATAAGGGGACATGCCGGTGTTCTGAGCACCGTCACTCTAACCACACACCCGACAAACGGCGCATTAGAAAAAGACTGCGACTCAAATGGCGCACGCAAGTGATAGGGGACCTCAACCAACTTGGCGTGCGAAACTGGAGGCAGCTGGCTAAAGATCGAGTTGGCTGGAGAAGCTTGTTGGTTGAGGCCCAGGTCCAACCAGGACTGTAGCGCCACCTTAAGTAAGTAAGTTTGCGTTGACAGGGTCTAGAGAAAAAGATTCAACGATGAACTTTACAAGTTGTACAGCGACATGGTCCTAGTCACGAAGATACGAATCCATCGGCTGAGATGGCTGAGGCATGTAGAGCGAATTGTCACAAATGCTCCGACTAGCAGAATCTTCGAGTCTAACCCGGAAGGTCAGGCCAGTAGAAGAAGACTTCACTTAAGATGACGCGCACAAGGAGAAGGGGACATCAACCAACTTGGCATGTGTAACTGGAGGCAGTAAGCTAAGGACTGGGCTAACTGGAGAGGCTTGTTGGTGGAGCCACAGGTTCATCTCTGTAGCGCCACCTGAGTAAGTAAGTAATTTAATTTACTTCAGCAGGACTTAAAGACTTACTTTGATGCTTACACGGATGTGGGAACATCCTGCAAACAAATCCTACAGGAATACAAATAGATATGGGCATGTTGTGCAGATTTCTTTTTAACTTAATCCTCCAACTAGTCTTCACTTCTTTTGGTTATAAAGGGTGGTTAAATTTTAAGGGCCGATGTTGATTTTGAATAAAACACAAATTATTTAGGAAATTATTGTCATTTCTTTTTATTATGATAATATTGGTATGGTTCAATTATGTATGGAACAAAATATCGGCCAAATGGCCGCCGCGACCTCGGCGGCACACCTCCATCCGATGGTCCAAATTTTCGATGACGCTGAAGCATAATTGAGGTTCTATGCCGTTAATGTGCCGAATTATCTCATCCTTTAGCTCTTGAATCGTTGCTGGCTTATCGACGTACACCTTTTCTTTCAAATAACCCCAAAGAAAAAAATCCAACGGTGTCAAATCACATGATCTTGGCGGCCAATTGACATCGCCACCACGTGAGATAACACGGCCTTTGAATTTTGCGCGCAAAAGAGCCATTGTTTCGTTAGCTGTGCGGCTTGAAATGGTCAAGAGGCTTTAGTTCTTGAGTCAATTGCACCTTGTAAGCGTGTAAATGCAAGTCTTTATGCACAATGTTCATCAACGACGAGCGTGAGAGGTGCAATTGTTGGGCACGACGACGAGTTGAGGTGGACGGCTCTTCAGCCACACTATCGCGAACAGCAGCAATATTTTCTGCAGTACGAGCTGTACGAGCATGCACTGGTGTTTTCACATCTCCTACAGACCCGGTTTGCTCAAATTTTTGCACGATTTTTCCGATTGTACGCACATTTGGACGATTAAATTGACCGAAAAAATCAAGAAGTGCACGATATGCATTTTGATTTGAACGCCCATTTTCATAATAAGCCTGAATAACTTTAACGCGTTGCTCGATTGTGTATCTTTCCATGGTTCAAATTGAGTTAGTCTGAAATTGAGAAATGACAAATGAAATGCAGAAAAAAACTTGACGTTTAGGTGTGGTTCACATTTAACATCGGCCCTTAAAATTTAACCACCCTTTATGCAGCTTTGGCGAGATTAAGGCTGAAACATGTCATTTGCTTTTGTAGGCCAGCCAACCTTGTTGACAATCGCTGACAGTTTTTGAAAAATTATCACTTAAGATCCTGCTGCAAGGCTCTGCCATCCAGAATTTTGCCAAAGAAAACGTGTCAAGTTTACGCTATTCGACAGCTACCCGATTCGCTTTCCGTTTTCTCTTAGAAAACGAAGCTGTTATAGTGCTGCACAAGGGAATTTACAAATAAGTCTTCTAGACGAATGACCTGTGATGCCTAGGAAGTCTTTCCGATATAAACTTACCTTTTTCTTCCAATAAATGGAAAAAGATTCTTATTTCGAAAATGCCCTACTAAAGTTTAAAATAAATCTCCACCCACGCCTTAGTAAAAATATTCCAAACCAGGGGCCAAATGGTCTCTTCCGTCTTCGTATAATTCGTCACGCGCCAAATTGTCTCATTTTTACGTCAATTTTCATGAAAGAGATGATTCGGGCCAGGAATATCAAAAGCTTTGTTGGACTTCTTTAAAGGTCTCTGCCTGCCACATTCTCCTTAGTAGATGCAACAACTCAGACGATTTGACAAAATAACTTCAATAAATGGAGTCCATCTACCCTAAACAATGTTATTTGAACCAAACTACACAGCATATCCCTAAGGTATACTCATTGCACTAATGACGTGCTGGCAAGATTCCTAACACAATCGGGGCACGCCACCAAAAATGGCTTCTATTCCTTGAATTCCTACCCCGGTCCCCGACGAGCATATGAAATATGCCCCTCGGTGCTAGCGCATTTCGCTGTGGGCATACCAAACGGAGTTGGAAGTTTTCGGTAAGAAACACGCGAGATTGCGATCCCACCGGAGCACAACGCCATAGCAGCTGATTAAATGACTGCAACAAGGACTCACATAGAATACAATTAAACGATTACAATGGGAATTGCCGTTAACTGCAGCAGCGTCAGAGAAACAGCAGCGAGAAAACGCCACCATCAACTAGAACACAAACACCGTAAGGGCCCATAGCAAGCAGCATTATCCTTGCGGGTAAAAACAAACCGACATTCATGCTCTCAACTCGTACAAGTGAACAAATAAACAGTGGATTCGTGCACAATTGCAACACAAGCGTTTGCTAGCAGCAACTTGTACCACCTACGTGGGAAAATGATAGTGCAGGGTGGGTAGGTGGCTCTACTGCTCGGTTATGGTTGGCTGTACATGGTACAGATCAAACTAAAGACTAGCTAATGGCTCCTATCGCTGGATAGAGTTGATTATGAGGCACATTAGGATTTTTTTGCTTTGGTTTCCATCACAGAGGAGATGACGGTGGTCGGAGTGATGATGACAATAAGTTGTTCTTGGTATGGATTACAGCAGTTAAAACAGAGAGCAACACTGACAGTTTGATTTGTTTGAAGATGTCATCTCATCGCCAAGGACTTTTTTATGAAACAAAGTTGTAAGCAAAGAAGTGCCACTCTTACGATACAAATTAGATAGTTGAAGGCTCTTTGGAACTTTCGCAGTTCTGGTTAATCATTTCAAGGGAAGTTGCAAATTAGTATCTGTGGAATGATAGATACGTAACAGGACATTATTTTTGATAAAGTATTGCCCTTCCAGAAGAGAACTAATGAAATTTTGGCTAATGCTTCCTATTCAACGGAAAATTTGTTCGAATACCATCTTGCTGCCGTTTTCCTCTTCAGATTCTGCAGAAAGTTTTGGATCCTATGGCCATAGAATGTCGTCATGTCGCCATGAAAGACTTCACCAAGTTAGGTTTCCATATCTATATTTTCACTTACTTATGTCCTGTTTCCCTTTGTGGGTCTTATGGCCTCTACTATGCCTACGCGCCATCGTGTGCGGTTTCTGGCAATAAGGCTTAGCTCTCTCCAACTCTTCTCGAATAGGCGAGACTCCTCCTCAACTGTATTTCTCGATCGACCCACTGTTCTGCTGAGTAAGCGGATTCCATTGCATATCGTAGTTAGCAATGGAACTGTCACCTTTTAGAAATGTGCAACCAATCCACTGGAACGTTTGTCGTTGGATGGTTGTGCCTATCGGTTCCTGTCCCATTCTCTGGTAAAGATGTTTGTTAGAGGTACGGTTAGAGTGTTTCGTAGGCACCTTTTAACGAGCATTTGCAGCTTTATTTGAAAGTAGAGGTCACTTTCCAAATGCTGCACCCATATAACAGCACGGAGTCAACATGGTAACGAAGCAATCGTAGTTTGGTGTTTAAGCTGATTACATTGCTTCACCATATTTTGAAAAATATTTCAAACGCAGACTTCGCTTCGCCGAATTGGCTAGCAATATATTGTTCGGTTCCACCATCTGTCGTGACAATACTCCCCATATATTGAAAGCTCTCTACTTTCTCTACCGGTTGTCCAGCGATGCTAACTTGAGATGATGAGTTCGTTTCGAAGCCGATGATGTTGGTTTTGGCTGTGTTAATTTTCAACCCCACGACTTTTCCTTCTCTCTCAACACCCACGGTCATTTGGTGGAGTTCCATGATTCTATGTGACAATAGGCATACGCCGTCAGCGTAGTCAAGATATCTGAATTGAGATGTAAAAGTCCATTAGATTCCTCCATTTTCTCACCGATAGGTCAGCACAGTAAAAAAGATATCGGTGAAAGAACGGAGCCCTGTTGAACTCCACTTTGGATCTCAAATTCCTCTGACAGCATTCGTCTGTGCAAAACGTGGCACCTTGACCTTTCATAAGTTGCCTTTGGTGAGGTAAGAGGGTCGAGAAAGATGATGAAACCCCCTTCATCTCAATTAGGTCGATGTAGGAACCGTTGTGGTACCCATGTGTTTTGCCAGCTACTTTCTACTGCGTGATTCTAGATACCTGATGACAGCCACTTGGCTGTTCTTGCAAACTTGAGCAGATCCGACTGTGAACCATCGGATAGCTCCTCGATGTTATCGAAGAGGTATCTGTCCAATGTTCGTTTTCTAATACTGCAGAGGCTTGGGCAATGACAAAGGAAGTCAGTCGTGTCCTCATGCACCTCCTCGTCCTCCCATGCTCTGCATAGGTCGCCCTCGGTCAGGTGCAGCTTTTTTGCATAATACCTGAGCATACTGTGGCCTGTAATTAATCCTACCAATAATGACAGCCACTTAATGCCCATATGTAGGAACGTGGTCGTTCTGCCTTTATTACATTTGGGCCATAGCCTTCTGAAAATTTTGCAGGTAGTTAGTGTTTTCCACCTATTATTCGCCTCAGTTTAGGATCTAAGCCTTATTATTTCCTTCAGATGACGAAGTGGAGGTTTAAGTGTACCGTCCGCTAGCTCTGGTTTTAGGGCTGATCCCTTCCTTGAAAGTTCGTCAGCAGTCTCGTTTCCTGGCACACCACTGTAGCCAGGTACCCAGCAGAGTTTTACATTAAGAACCCTCAGCTCTTCGCGACAGCACTTTAGAAGCTTGGATGTGATTTGAGTAGCAGCCTGGCCGCCTGGCTGTCTATGAAGATCGTGATATCCTCCCGTGTTACCATGAACATTGACGCCATTGGAAAACAATACTGTTGTCAGGGAGTCTTATTGAGCTGTTGAGTCCTAGCTCCTCAGAGAGGACACCAGCACCCGTGCCATTGTCCAGCTTGGAGCCATCCGTGTAGATGCACTGTGTCTCAATAAGAATTTGTTTGTTCTCCCACTGTTCTCTGCTTGGAAAGATGCAGGAGAAGGGTTTGATAAAGTCCAGATACGGAATCATGTCAATACTTATGCTTTATGTTTTAGTTGCAGCTTGCCACCAGATTAAACCTCCATGCGTTAATATCGGCGTAACAATCGGCAAGTTCTTCCCAAAAATCCTACTACAAGTGTAGAAAGCGATCGAGGCCTTTTTGAATCTTTTCTTGATATTAAGATTTCAGTTCAGTTTCCTGTCCAAAATAAGGCCCATGTATTTCGCACTGTCAGATAGTTTAAGGGGTATTCCTCGAATGTTAGGCAGTGTGAACCCTGTTGTTATATTTTTATTGATAAACAGAACAAATTCGAGCTTGCTACGTATATGACCGTCGATAATCTTTTCGAAGGTCTTTAGACTTATGGAAGGATGTTAGATTTATGGGTCTTTAGACCTTCGCCGTCGTATGACTAGGTTCACCGGCTTTGGGTATCAAGACAATCTTCACCTCCCTTCACCCTCTCGGAATCTGAGACTGCCTGAAAAGATTCTTTGTAAAGTTTGTTCTATTTGGTCCTTTGGCTTTTATAGAATGATGGGGGAGATTCCATCAATGCCTGGTAATTTAAAATTCTCTCCTCAGAAAATATGCGTTAAGCAAAAGCGCCGAGATTCAGAGCGGGACTGTGTCCAGTTCCTATTGGCGTCTTTAAGATACCTTGGGACGGAAGGTAAGTGATGACTTTCTTCAATCTCGCCGATTCGGTGATGAAGTTGCAGAATGTTCTCCAGGAAGTTCGATTAGCAATGTTCACTATACTGTTAAATTTTTTCTGAATGGTTTTGTATTATTCCCAGTCGACATCAGTCTTTGTTCTTTTGGCAGCGAGTTTTCTCGATAAGTTGCCTTGATAATAGCCATTAAATTCTCAGGGATCCCTTCCCTGCTCAAGCCAGCCCGTATGCATGCCGAGAAGATAATTAACTTACTGATAGCTTTGAGATTAAGGCAATTAATGAGGTCTACTTGAAGCTAGGAGTAGTGCAAGATGGCATCAAAGATGATATACTTTCTTGCTTTCACCGTGTAAATGCGGGCGTAAGATATTCAAATTAAGCATTTTTTTGAAAAATTTAAAGGCGGAACAAACCATATTTCAAAAAGGACGTGCTTCTTAGCCATGTCCAAGGGACACATGTTAATATTCCGCATAATTTCTCCCGCAATAAGCAAAAATCCATTTTCAATCTCTAGGGACACGACTTATTTTCACATCCTCCTCAGACCTAAGCCCTGTCAAATCCCGTGTAGACATTTTAATTAAAATTTCCTAGGAAAATCCCACAAAATACCCCAAAAAAAAAAAAAACACTAAGATCGCCCCTATTGTCGTGTTTAAAACAAGTCAAAGGCAATTATCATCATCAAAAGCTCTCTTTCGTCCTTTTTTTTTTTCCACCCCCGTTTCCTAGCTTCCGCATCAGTTCACCTTTTTCTTTTTTTTTTCTGAAATCACCATCACCATTATTATCATCGTCAGCGTCTTGGTCGTCGCGGTGGCTATCAAAGCTATAAAATTCTAAAGAAAATTACCAGTACCATTGCCACTGTCATGGTCATCCTTGCGTGGTGCCAAAAGCACCCTCTTATCGATTCGCCATCGTCGTCGTTCTATTCGCCACCAAAAAGAAAACCCAAACATTCATCTAAATGCTAAATAAAAAAATATAAAGAAGAAAATCCTATTAATGTCCTTTTCCAACGCGATACGCGTGGAGAGATACAACTTTCGAAAGATGGATGAAAATGTTGGCGGCAAAAAACTGAAGAAAAAAAAATGTTACGTATACGCCCTACCACCACCACCACCACGGCACACTACGAAATTGGAGAGTTTTTCCCTTCATTTCTTCCCTCATCGATAATCATTATCATTTTATCATTTTGTACACTGGAAAACTCCCGACAGGGATAGAGGTCCTGCGAAGACATCCATAAAATAGAAGAGATACTGCGGGAAGTTAATGACAATTTCATAGCTGTAGCAAACAATTTTAATTACACTGTACCATCTAATTTATGGTGTAACCTTCGCTTAAGGAAGTGATTGTGCAAGGATACGAACAGCATCTTAGCTGGAGGGTCGAAAATTGTTTATATTCCTCGACGCCACTCAGAATAGTCAAGCAGTTTATAGATGTCAATCAAGGATAATTATAAAATTGACTTGGATCAGCAAATTAAGCCTGGGACGTATAGATCCTGATTAGAATGGAACAAAAGGTGTCTGAAGACCTTTAGAAAATTTAACGTTTGAATGACACTGATGGCTGCAAGGGTTGTCAAAGTACATCCCCGTTTCAAAATTAAAAACTTGTTGCATGAAAGGAAATCCACTGAATTTAATGATGATATCCTTGAGATTTCTGTCGGAAACAATAACGGGCTGGATGGTATAGGGACGATCTATGTAGTAATCCATCAGCTAAGAACATAAACTTGATATCCGAGCAGGTGGTTTATAGTGCACGAAAGGAGAAATAGGATGTTTATGAGTCGTGCGACAATAAAAGTGTCCTTATGGATAAGGAGCAACGCCTGAGAGACGGACTTTTATTTTGTTTTAGTAGAGGCGGAGAATGCATCATGCACCGTCAGGAGGGTTGTTAAACTCACCAGGTGTGAGTTCTGACTAAACTTCCCCTCTACCTTTGGTATCCTCGGCAACCCTCCTGGGACCGCTGTTTGCATTATTTCAAGGAGGGTCTTTCTTATGCCTGATAGGGTTGCGGTATGAATTTAATGAGATTTTGTTTTCATCTTCCTCTGTCTTTTTTCCTCGCAGCACGAATTCGATAAAGGAGGCTATTTGGTTCAACCTGTGGTGACTCGAGATTCTCATTCTCACGACGTTTTCCGGGCTAATATTGCCTGTCTCTAGTACCAGCCTGTTCCTTTTTGTTGCCCAACTGGTACAGGTGAAAAATGTGTGGTTTGCGTCATCTACTAGAGAGTTACCGTGTCGACAAGCTGGGCACCCTATTTTTCCTATCTTATGGGAGTATGCGTTAAGGCTTCCATGTCCGGCCATTCAGCAACGTCCCTTATCGGTCTTGCCGGCCACCTTCCTCTAGTTTCAGAGGGCTACCGTCCTTGGCATTGTTGTTTGGTGAGCTCCTTCGCTGCTGTCACCACATCCAATTTTGTTTCGGCTTTATGACCGTAGACGAATTTCCTCCCTGCCAGAAGGAGATCGAAGGGAGTCACTCCTGCCATTACGAGAATGGCTGGTTTCGACACCGTGCGGTAAGAGCTAGCTCCTCGGAGGGCTCTGTGTGTCTGTTTTGCTGCCATCGATCTCCTGTTTTTCCCTTTTCCAAGGCATCAGCCCAGATCTCGCAGCCGTACAGGAGAATGGCATGAGTGATCGACATAAGAAGTCTTTTCCTGCTTGCAATTGGACCACCTACTTTTGCCATGAGTCTGATGAGTAATATGGTGACTTTCCCAGCTCACTACGATAAAGAGTTCATTAGATGCCAGTGGTGAGTTTGGAGGTGAGGGTCATTGCCAGGTACTTCACTGCACTTTTAGTGGCTATTACCCCCGAGCCTGTTTGAAACTCCACACCCGCCGGGATCTGTCTCCTAGTTAGAAGACTATTTCAGTTTTCTCTGCTGCTAGACTAAGGTCTTCCATCCAGGCATCCATGCATCTCATCACTTGGTTAAGTCGTCGCTTTACTTCGAGACGAATGGAAGCATGTTCTCCAATAATGTAATGTTCTTACATAACGGATAGGAAGCAGGAAGTACACCTATGAATATATTAATGATTTATGTCGCAGTGAACTGGACGCGCATGTGATCCTGGGTCATTTTATAGAACAAAAAGGACATATAGACATGCTGTACTGCATTTGGTCGCAAACATTTCAGCACCGCCGTCTCTATCTATTTATTTATTATTCCTCTTTGTTGTGCCATAGGTTTTTCTTGATAAATGGATAAGCGGAAGGCTCTTTACTTAGGCTTTACTTGTGTTCGTTGTGTTTCCCTTTCATCGGAACAGTAGGGATAGATTTGGTTTGGGATGTTTGCTGGGAGGGATCTAAGAAAGGTGGAAACAATTATGGAGTTGGCCCTAGTGTAAGTGTGGTCTGGCGAATTTTCCTATTTCTTTGGTGAAGGCCAGGATGTCGCTGATTCCTTTGTCCTTAAAATGATTCAAGTCCGGTATCCACATGGACTCTAGGGTCTTCTTTAGCACTCTCGCTAGCGGTGGGCAGTGGCGTAGGAAGTGTTCGAGGTTTTCTTCTTCTTCCTCGCAGTACCTACATGTCTGTCAGTCAGCAAGGCCCAGTCTATGCATGTGTTTGTTGAGGTTAATGTGTCAAGTGATGAGTCCCACCATCAATTGCTTGCGTCGATAGGTTTGCCGAGTGATCTTCGAAATCCCTTTGCATCTTCTCGTTGGTTGCGGTTTTAATTATTATCAGTGCGACTCTCACTGTGTTCAGCGGTTCGTTGTATCGCGTGCGCCCCTTCTCTTGCCAGTTCTTCGCCTTTCTTATTCCCCGTGGCATCGTTGTGCCTGGCAAGCCTGTTGAGTTTGTCTTTGCATTCTCTGACCAGATGAGATCTCGATGTTGGACTTGTGATGGCTTTAAGTGCTGCTTGACTATCCGAGCAGATTTCTCTTTTCCTTCTTTGTGTGTCGTGTTCCAAGAGAACTCCAGCTCCCCTGAAAATAGCAAGGACTGATGCTTGGAAGACTGTGACAAGGGGATGTCGATGAATCGCAAGTTCTAGCGGAGGGTTGTTGCAATAGACGCCAGCCACTCCGTTCCTTGCGATTTGGGAGCAGTCCGTAAATACAGCTATCTCGTCATGATTCCTTGTCTCGTTAGTTCGAGCCCAAGAATCCCTGGAAGGAAATTGTGTTTATAGTGTATAGGTTTGTGGTCGCCGTGGCTCAATGGTTAATGCGATGAACTAGTGCACAAGCAGCGTGAGTTTAAGCCCCAATTATGTCCGCCGAATATTTTTCGCGGCACCATCTCTTGTCGAGAAATGACAAGACTCCGGGAGTATAATTCTTCATGAAAGAGCTTCTCAATTCGCCGTTCGGAGTCGGAAATAAATTGTAGGTCCCTTCCATTCGTGTAAATAATACACCACGCACATCATGAATGGTTGCGAGAAGCTAGACCTTGGCTCATTCCGAGCTGTTGCGCCACCTATTTATTTATTTATTTATAATAACAGCCAAAGACCAAACTTGACGTTAGTTTGCCACAATGATCTCTTACATAAAATGTTCAAAATTTGTCGTGCATCTACAAAAAAGCTCTTCATTCGATTTCGATCCCTCTTCCTTACAGGCGATTATTTAGATCCGAAGGAATAGTATTTCACGATACTCTTTGGTAATGGAACATATACCTACACTTTGAAAAGTGCAGCGATGACATTTCATGAACGTCCGTTTCAAAATGTCAGCTCTTCCTCAGTTCCAGTCGATTTTCCAACCCCATTTCCTCTACACACAGACCCTTTTCCTAATTTCTTTCCTCTGTTTACCATGTGAAGTTTGCCTAGATTGACCTACATCTGCCACAAACCCTATTCCATTCTTCATATTTTGTGAAAATACATATAGATACCCAATAAAGTCCTTGTGGATAGCCCAAATGCCTCTATTGTGTTCTGAAAAGAATAAACTAAAACCAATTTGCATGTCAATTAAGTTTGTTTGATCCCATCAGGATGAACAACTTAATTTCCAGGTAGAAAATTACACATTTGGGAACTTAATCGGTGTCCAAGGGTCAGCACAACCACCCCCACACAGTCCACCCAAAACGGTCGACAGTCAAAAGATGTTCCCTATTATTTGCGGAAAGCTTAACCAACAAAAAAAGAAACAGAAACAAGGAGAAAAAGTTTACCAAGGATGAAAAGCAGCAGACAACAATCTGCCTGGTGTAACTTTTGCTGTTATTGGTCCCAGGCATATCATTTGATCCCTGCGGGACGAGAATCCATGGAAGGCGTAAAAATATCCCAGCACGAGAAGAGAGGGATAACAGCAAAAGCTATCTGCATCATTCCATCTCAGATTACATACCGCTGATGGGTCTTTCTTTTCTGTTCTCGTTGGCAGACCTGTCATCTCTTCGGTCCTAAAAGGCTTACAAGGCGAGGAGAGGTCCCCTTTACACTCATTGTCGGCCCACCCTGCCCGGCCAGCCAGCCACACCCTCGAATGGAATAAATTTATTTGACCATAATCATAATGGTAACATTTATGAAAGTTGACATCGCTCGTGAGAGATAGAGAACGGCAGAGGGACTCTCGTTTCTTTCGTCCTCTGTGTGGTTGAGATCTTCATCTTCCCTGGTCGCGTGGTGGTTCAGTCCTGTCGCCGGTTCGTGTTGGGCTGCTATGTTTACAAAGGACACAACTCATTTGAATTTCTGAATTTTTGTTTTCTCCCCCCTCTCTCTCTCCATGGAGACGCTTAATGTCCTTTTTTTGTTTTCGTTCCTAACTATGTGCATTTCGGGGTGTTTGTTGTTTTTACAGACGAATAATTTATTTTGTCCCGTGGACCGATTTTGTTTGTTTTTCATTTGGCAACAAGATTTTTAACATATTTGATAACATGACAGAGAAGATTGTGTGGTGGTGATACGAGAGCGAGCAGGAGCAGGGATGCTCCTGGGCACGTGGGTTCATTGAATCGTTCCGACCGAATTGGCCCCCAAAGGTTGTGTAGGTTTTAGTGGGATTTCTGTTTGCTCGTATGTTGTCGGAGGGTAAATGGAGCGTAAATTGGATTTGTCGTTAGTCAGATTGGATGAACTAATTTTGGATAAACTTAGGTAAGGCTGTTGCTTGATTTTGGTTTTTTTTTTTTTAAGTGGTTACCATTTACAACGAAGAATTTCTGGAATAATGATGTTTACGTATCTTTTATTCAGACAAATTATATAGGCGATACTGTGTTTCTAAGCATAGTATTCTTTCAAGAAATTTGCAAATATGGAAATGTAATATTTCTTAAGGGGGAAAACAAAGAATTGGGTGGGTTACAAATTCCAAATAAACAGAAAAATAGGCTAAAAGATTGAATGTATGGTAAAGACCTACAAACAATTGCTTCCGCATTCTGTTCCACATAATTGTGATGAGTGGGATATTGTTTAAATCCACTGACTGTGACATGCTTCCGTAGTCCTTACAAAACTCATGTCCATAGCACAGTCTGTATTCGACGAAGAATTGTATACTGATATCTGAGTGATTTGGCATCCTCTCCAAATATTCTTCGTGGAATACAGTTCAAAGTATTTACTATTTCCATTTGCCATAGAAATAATCCATAAATTTTGAAAATATCTTAAGGTGGCGCTACAGGCCGGGGTGGACCTGGGCATCAACCAACAACCAACAAGCGTCTCCAGCCAGTTCCATCTTTAGCCAGCAGCCTCCAATTTTACACGCTGTCCATCCGCTCTACATCACCCAGCCACCTCAGACGCTGGAGCCTCTTCCCTCTTCTAGCTGAGTCGATATCGCTGTACAGCCCGTACAGTTCGTCGTTGTATCTCCTCCTCCACTCCCCGTCTATGCAGATGGGACCAAAAATCAACCGAAGAATTTTCCTCTCGAAACAGCCAAGAGCAAACTCATCCGCTTTAGACAGAGTCCATGCCTCTGCGCCGTAGAGCAGGACTGGGACGATTAAGGACTTATAAAGGGTCACCTTAGTTGTTCGAGAGAGGGCTTTGCTACTCAATTGCCTTCTTAGTCCAAAGAAACTGCGATTGGCAAGAATTATTCTTCGTTTGATCTCAGGGCTGGTGTCGTTGTCTGAATTGATAGCGGAGCCTAGTTAGACGAAGGCCCTTACCACTTTGAAGTTATAGCTGTCAATAGTGACGTTCTTTCCGAGACGTCGGTGTTGAGTGTCCCTTCTTGATGACAGCATATACTTCGTCTTGGCCTCATTGACAGGTAAACCCATCTTCGCCGCTTTCGTCTTAATACTCGCAAACGCGCCAGTGTCAATATACTCGTCGTATGCGAGTAATTTGACGGACTTTTGAGAGATTGTGCCTCTGGTGTAAGCACGTTAGTTTTGCACTATTCTTTCAAAAACGATGTTAGAGAAGTCGCATTACAGCCCGTCGCCTTGTCAAAATCCTTTTTTGGCATCGAAAGTTTCGGTGAGGACTTGACCGACCTTGATGGAGCAGCGCGTACATTCTCCATCGTCATCCTTTACAAACGAAAGAGTTCGGAAGGCATACCAAAACTAGAAATGGATCTGTATAGCACATCTCTATAAATGCTGTCTATATGTACATAGCTGGCGCGATAGCTCGGGATGAGCCAAGGCATAGCTTCTCGCACCCATAATCTTGTACGTGTTACGCTTTTCCCACGAATGGAAGGGACCTACAATTTATTGCCGACTCCGAACGGCGAATCGAGAAGCTTTTTCATGAACGATTACACTCTCGAAGGCTTGTCAATCCCCGATGAGAGGTGGTGCTGCGAAAAATGTTGGGTATTCCTAACTGGGGTTTGAACCCACGTAGCTCGGTCAGCAGTCCAACGCACTTACCACTGTGCCACGGTGACCGCAGCCATACGTCGCCTTGAAATCGATGACGAAATGGTGCGTTTCGATTTGAAGTTCCTAGGTTTCCTCCAAGATCTGCCGCAGTGACAATATTTAGTCGATGGTGAACTTTTCTGGGCTAACGCCACACTAATATGGACCGATCAGGTTGTTGACGGGCGGCTTCAAGCTGTTTACACAACACGGCAGATAATATCTTGCCTCTATAGTTGGCACAGTTCAGAGGGTCTCCTTTCTTGAGTAGCGGTCCCATTCATCGGGCATTCTTTCCTCCGACCATATTTTACAGATGAGTTGGTGCATGCTCCTCATCATCTGCCGCCTTGAAGAGCTCGGCAGCTAGCCTGTCAACTCAGCAGCTTTGTTGGACTTAAGCTTAGATATGGCTATCTTCACTTCGTCCAGGTCGGGTGGACGGTATTGTTGGTTTTCGTCGTCCATGTTCAATGGTTCATTCTGCCCGACAGCGGAATTCGATGGTTTAACAGTCTGCAGAAAAAGTCCTTCCATATACTCGGCATCGACTGCGATTCTACTACGATGTTCCCTTGTTCATCCTTGCAGGCTTCGGCTCGGGCTCTGCAGCCTTGACAGGTTCTCTTTACCCTTTGCTAAAACTTCCGAATGTTAAAAATTCCCACAACAAAAAAAAGCCTCCCGGAACAGTTTTACTGAATCCCGAACAACCTCGATGGAGCCTGTTTCCCCATATTAGCACTTATGCTCCCTATTCAGCGAAAAAAAAAATACCAAACCGTTCCACAACAGATAACAATTTATAGAAAAAACAAGCTTTTGACATAGATTACTCATGCAGCCTGCCAGTTCTACTTTGCTGCAGTTTATAACGCAAAGTTTCATCCTCGAACCCGAACCATTAAAACACACATCTCATCCCTTTGCTCAGCGACCAGTACAAAGGAAATTCGGTCAAACCACAAAAGTTTTTTTTTTGGAAATTTTCCAGGATTCTAGTTCCGCTTCTCTACACACACACAGAGACAGAGAGGCCAAACTGAAAACTTGCTTCGTATTTGATACGAGAGTTAAAAACAAAAAAGGAAAAATAAATTCCCATTCTCTTTGTAAGTATGCTACAGCAACAACAGGAATAAAATTTTCCGATAGTGCTGCATTCGTCCTAGAACAAAAATTTAAATCAAAACCTAACGTGTACTCTCAAAGAGTAGGAAACAAAAAGTATTTCCCTTATCCTTGACACACAACCTTGAGTTCAACGTCCCTGAAATGAACGAACCAAAAGAATTTTTTTTCGACAGTTTCACTATGGAACTTTAGCCAAAAAGTCTGTAAAGGACATCATTTGATATTCTAATCTTAAATTTTATATGTATGTCCTTACTGCAATACGTCAAACTAAGAAAATAATTTCTTCTCTTCTTTTTTTAGAACAAAAGGATTCAAAGGACTCAAGGGATATGGCAGATTACGCGATAGCAGCGTCCAATTGAAACACAAATTGAATATCCTGCCGAAAAGCAAGGCCACCAAATGAGCGGCAATGGGCTACAACCTCGACGCATGACTAACTTTTCAAGGACTCTAGACTTGGATATCATTAGCGGCAGATAGCAATTCATTTTGGAAAGGATTTCCCAACGACATGCCCGTGATGATGACGATGCGAATGATTAGAATAATGATGATAAATTAAACACAAGTCCACGGGTCCACACACAGACAAAAACGCACACCAACCAACGCCTACACCAAGTACGCATTTAATTGTGGCGAAGGTTACGCTGGAGAGGACGAAAACAACTTCTTGGCGTGCAATTTACGGATTTTAGTAATTCACCCCACACACACACACACAAATACAGATACAGTCGCCCACCGTCATCAAGCGTATCTATGCGGTCGAGGATACGATAGATATTCCATCAGCATTAAAATAGACAAATCAATCAAATTGGATTCAAATCGAGTGAACGCTGTGGAGGCGTACTACTTGGGTGGTGGTCTTGGTTTTGGTCCTTGTTGGAGCAGTAGCACTCGTAGTTATAGCACCATTGGGATATATCATTCCTTCGAAGCTTGCCAGAGGACTTTCAATAGTTCAGAGGGAAATGAGATGAAGTGGTTTCAAGTGGCGATAGATATGATTCTTGTGCTATCATTCATATCAAGTAAGTATGGGTTCGAATAAATGTGAATGTGGGTGTTTGTAAATTTTTTTTTTTTTATTTGTCAACACGTTACAACGACGACGTGAGACGAGCAGGAGGTAATATCTGGTGATTGATTTGGACCGTTTTTTTTTATTTTATTTTTTTTTAGTTGAGAATATATTGGGGTTCGTCCTTATGATGTGTTCCACTTTGAGTGGGTGGATGGGAGGTTAATTTGTTGAGTGCTCTTTCACATCACATCATCAATATCCACAGAGAGAGAGAGGTAGGCTTAGGAAAGAAGATTAATTGGGGTATAACAGAGTAACAGGGAATTTGTCAAAAACTGAAGAGGTAATTTGTCGGATTTTTTTTTTTTGTGGAGCCGACTGATGTATTCAAGGCTTTTATTGTTTTAAAACTCAAGATCACATGAGAAGGACTAAGGAAGATTAACAGTGGCATGTGGATTCTTTTACACACATCTGTTCAAGAGAGACAATACGATACTTTCTGCATCTACCGCTACCGCTAGACTTACAAATAGAACACCAGGCAGCCAATGGTGCACTGAGGCTCACTAATTCAGGCTTCTTTAGGAATAATAGTATTGAATATTGCCCCATCCCAAGTGAATATAACGTTGACGTTCTAAAAATAACAGATGAGACGGTCTCCGTCATGGACCATACATCACGCCGCATCCTGAGAGGGAAGACTGGCAGAGAAACTCTGTCATCTAAAGAATGAGATCGCGGTTTTCACGGATGGTTCAAAAACCGCCAACGGAATGGGTTCCAGGATTTATTCCCAAGAGGCAGAGCTCAAAGTATTCATAAGACTCCCGAATACTTCCAGCGAATTCCAAGCAAAGGTTCTAGCTGTGCTTATAGCTGCGGAATCACTAGGGATGAAATCGATATCTGAAACATTGATAGTCAGGCCGCACTTAAAGCACTAGAATAAAACGTCTAAAGTCTCGAAATGTCGCGTAATGCTGAAGGCATGAGGGAAACGAAAGGACCGACGAACTGGCCAGGCCAGGTTGAGAGCAGCAACAAACGGAGGGAGGGACCACCGTGGATCCTCCTTCCTGTGTGGCTAAAGCAGAGCCTAAGAATAACTGTAAGTCAGGCAAATCAGAGATGGTCCAACATAAGTGGGCATAGGGTATCCAAGGCTTTATCTCTCTGGATCGCAGGAAAACAAGAGATATTCTCAACTTAAGCAGGGCACAACAACAATTAGTCACTGACATCCTATCCTGTCTTCTCAGGAAGCACGCTAAAAGATTAGGGCTCTGAGCCACAGATGTCTGCAGATACTGCAACCACCTATGCGCCGCTGAGACAATACGATAATGTGTGAACCGAATTTGTAGGACTGATCCACCAACCACAGCATACATGGTAGAACAACTTCTGCTTGAAATAGGCTGCAGCAACTCGGAAGAGTGAGTGTATATCGAGGTCGGTTAAGAAGAGCACCAACCAACTTTCTGGGCAATTTTTGAACTGTCATTGAACATTCTGAAGAACATAACCATGTTTTGAAATTTTAATCCGATATTTTGCGATTTTTGAAGTTCAAATTTCAGTTGGCGGAATGGCATGCCTCATTCTGAGCAAACTCAGCATCCACTGGTAGCAAGTGGAACCTATGGACACACCACAGCAATACGAAAACGAAATCCTTATTCTGCGGGACTACCATTGGGTATCTTAAGAGGGCAGAACTCGAATGCAGTCCATCTGAAAAGAGTGCATCTAAATACGACAAACCTATGCGGCTATAAAGATTCGTTTAGTTCAGTAGGTAGTCACAAAGCCCCCTCCACCAAAAAACCGACGCATAAGCTAGAAACCGTCTTGTCATAGCCGTACCGTGTAAAACCTTTTCGCCACTTTCTCCTTCCTTCCAATTCATCCTCAAGAATGAATCAGAGAGTGAACTGCAGAACTCTGCAGATGCAAGCGTGCCCGGACCTGTATAATCGCCTGAAGAGGTGATACCAGAAAGTATGTTGGTTAAAGCCTCCTGAATCCGTGCCTCGACCGTAGTCGAAAATACCCAGGGTGGATTTGCGAGTACCACCTGCAGTTATAAATCCGCTAGGTTTATCCGACATACTTATAGACTCGTGGTCGCCGTAGGTGGGTGGTTAGTGCGTTGGACTGCTGACCGAGTGGCGTGGGTTCAAACCCCAGCCAGGAACAGCGAACATTTTTCGCGGCACCACCTCTCGTCGGGGAATGACAAGCTTCCGGGAGTATATTTTGTCATGAAAAAGCTTCTCAATACGCCGCGCCGTTCGGAATCGGCAATAAACCGCGGAAAAATGTAACACGCACAGCATGAATGGTTGCGAGAAGCTAGGCCTTGGCTAATCCCAAGCTGTCACGCCATGCTATTTTCTTCTTTTTTTTTTTGTAAATTAGGTAGGTAGGTAGTTGGGGTGGTTGTGTGTGAGAGACACGCGCAGGCCAGGAAAGCCCTTTGTGATACCATATGGGTTTATACCCTGAAAAGCGCCACTCTTTTTATTGAAACCATTTGGAACTCTTGATGAAGTTGAGAATACTTTTGATGTCAGTATATGATAGTTCACCCAAGTTGTCCAAGTGATAGGCTCCCAGATAGAGCTCCTTTCGTTGGGAGAGGGCAGGACAAGTTCCTTCTCATTCTCAGAAGTCATTGAGAAGAGGCCCATCCTTTTGGCATAAAGGCCGTTGGGATCATGGCCGGTAAGAATACCAATGACAGTGCTAATGAGCGAGCTTTTGGGCAAGATCAAACTTTTAGATCGAGTGAGATTTAGCATAGGCCAGATCTCCCTGGAGGTAAGGCACGTGGAACCATTCCTATACCTACCTTTGGTTTTTCTTACTGATCGCGTCGTACTCTAAGAGAAGTTTACATGTACCGGGTGGAATACCCAGATTCCTTCGTTCCGGAAGGATGTCTCGAATAGTACCACTTTCAGCCAGTTCATCGGCTTTACATTTCCCTGGAATATCCCTATAGGTCATAGTCTACAATTTCAAAAGATTGCCAGCCGCCAGCGTCAAGTATTGAAGATCAGTGGTCAAATGTTCAATCAACAAGTCCCTTCAATTCTATTCTAACTGCCTCCAGTTGCACAATCCAAGCTGGTTGAAGTCTTCTTCTACATGCAAACATAGGCGAGGTATTCCTCTTCCTTTATTTTTGATTCAAAGACGTTGCGAGCTGAAGCGTTAGCCAACTTAAATGTGAAATATTCAGTTTTTGATTCGACTGAAGTCTCTGTAAAGCTCTATGAGTTTTTCATCGAATCTCATCCCCGCCAACTCTCGATTATCACAGTCCTGTTGATTTTGAGTCATTTGAAGTGCAATTAGCTTCGTTGGCCAAGTTAATCACACAGCGCATGGCATTAATACACCGCTCTTTTGAAGTCTAACTCACGACTTTTATCCTTCGATTCCTAAAAGGTGTAGGAACTTAATTTATAAGTCAAATTCCAAGCTGATCCTAATAACTTTCCTTCCAAATCTACTCGTAATCAATTCCATCTCAAGAAACAGGACACAGCCGATGACACGACAAAACCCCATCTCATCCCTTAAGTTACCTATGGAAACGGTTACTATATCATCTGTGAAATGTAATCCAATCCCAAGCCTGCAAGCGAGCCCATAACCTTTCAAACCGAAATAAAGATGTAATAATATGATAAAATAATCCCCAAGAATTCCCTGACAAATGTCCTTTTGTCTTGCTTTATGTTCGGCCAATAAACAACCGTATTAATGCCCGCCTCTCCGTGCCTAATCATTTATTCATATTTCGATTTCGGATATCAACCGTCCATTGCCAAAGGGGGCGCGCTAGGCAACCTTTTTGTTTTCGTCCTTTCCACATCCGTACTCGTATGAAATATTTTATTTTTCGATTTCGATAAAAGTTTGCGAACAAATTTTCTAGAAAAAAGGTCCTTTCCGTCAGGTACCATTTACCAACCCACACATCGCCCAACAGAGAATACGAGTAGTTTTGATTTATTTTGTTTTAGCCATTCAGTGAAAGGGACACGACTCCCACAGTCGTCTCGATGGATAGAAAGGATCCTTACGCGTGTTTGCTTAAAATATCATTCCGTTCAATCGACACAGACAGTTGTACTTTATTTCATGGGGAGACGAACGAATCCACCTAGGACCGAATGGCATATCCCCAACCATCCTGCCACACCCTCATAAATAAAAAAAAAACAAGAATTTAACTCAATTCCTATGATCGTCCTTCGGAAGCGTTCAGTTTGTATCACCATCCACCCTTGTTCGGAGTCGCCTGCCGTTATAAGTTATCCTCCGGGATATGAATGCGAATTAAAAGGAAAACCAATATGGGGACGGCAACCCCCGGAGGATTGGAGAGGAAATAAATTATCTCCTATCGTCCTTTTTGATCTCATTACCGCCCGAACTACCTACTAAAAGGTTTAATCCTATCTCGATTCTCTCAATTGATTTTAGCTTCCGCTAGCGAAATCTAATTGTTTCGAGGCCAACTGTGTACGGGGTTAATAGTTGTGGTCACCTTGGCTTGCAGTCTTTTGTGGAAGGATAAACTCGGAAGGAAAATGGCAATGTTGGCTCATATCCATGCGAACATATTGATGGCTTACACACAAAGCGAGCGAGCTGTCCTCGGTTAACTTACGATGAAGGCGGATAGGCGGCCCATATACCAGGCTCTCCTACCTCTCCCAATCGATTTACTGTTTATCTCTAATTAGTTGGGCAAAATTAGATGCATCCGAGCTGTAATTGATTGCTATTAAGAACACGGTTGCAATGGCATTGCCAGCAAAAGCGCCCTTAGGCTCGGGCGGTGGTGTTGTGATTGTCGGTTTAATTAATGACGGTAGTGTGTTGATTTGTCGGCTAGCCATTGCAAAAGGGATTTCGTGCCGTTGGGCGAAGTTATTTTGAGTGATGAACTTTTATTGGGCTGTAGGTCTGTTCCTAATGGGCTGGGAGATTGGTTGGAAAAATTAACAGCGACGTTGATTGAATTTATGAGAAAGGTGGGGGAAGACCATTCAAAACGCAGCTTAGTTTGTCCATTGTGGTCAAAGAAATGTTAAATTCGGGCCAAGTTTGATGTGAGCCTTAATATTTTTGTTTATTTTAAGTATCGGAAATTGGAAGTGATTTGTTGAAATCCACCATCGCTGAATCCAGTGGAGGTCATGGGTTTTTTGACTGCATTTTCCTTTAAGTGCAGTTTTTAAAGCTTACGGTAGTGGTTCCTTCTCTATTTGATATCCTTGAGCCATATAAGGCGATTTTTCTGGTCTCTAAAAGTTTGAAGAATCTACAAACGAAAAAATTACTCCTCCTACCTCCTCGCTACCATTCATGTTGCGCATGTTAATTTTTTTTTTTTTTGGCAGAAATAGAAGGGACTTATAGCATTTATTGCCGATTCTGACTGTCAAATTGAGAAGCTTCTTAATGATAGCTAATACTCTCAAAGGTTCGTCATACCTCGACGAGAGATGATGCTGTGAAAAATGTTTAGTAGGTTCAAGATGCACATATGTAATTATCAGCATACCATCGCGCATCTATAAATAATGTATGTTATGACTATGATGAAATTCAATAAGAAACTCTAAGAGCTATACAAAGACTTCAGTCCCATCAATAACAGTGTATTTCACGGTTTAAGTTGGCTAACACTTCGGCTTGCAACGTCTTCGAATCCAACCTAAAGGAAAAGGAACACCTCGCCTATGTTAGCACGTACTGTGCAACTGGAGTCAGTGACAAGACTTTTTGGACACTAATTCTGGCGACTGGGAATCTTTTGCAGTTCTAGCCATCTGATATCAAACTTTCTCACAGTATTGCCTTGTCTTTTTTGTATTTAAAAGATGCTCAGCTTTGCCTTGGCTCTACAAAAGAATAGTGATCCAAGTCAATGTTCGCCTTACGGAGCATTCGAACATCCGTACCTTGCATCGATCGCAGTGTGTCGAATTTTCATGACGGTCGATTGATCAGCAGACCTCCATGTCCGCTTATGACTATCGAGATGCGGAAGCCGCGTACATAAGTTCATTAGTCAGAATCATTTATCGCACGGCAGCCTTCCATTCTCTTCGATCCCAGGTATGTTGTATCCAGTTCTCCAGACCAAGCGCGCTGACATCTGTGATAGTTTGGTCTCTAAAGCGGAGGTTCAAACATCCTTATCGTCTCGAACCTGGGGACTGAGATTCCAAGATTCTCTTTCCTGGAGCATTACTGTCTATTTGCTGGATGTGGTCGAGCCAGTATAAATGACGTGTTTTGGCTTTTCGGACTACATCCACATCTTGGTACAGCTCATAGAGTTCGTCGTTGTATCGTCGACTCCATTTTTTCCCTCAAAAGTGTTCAACATCTACTCTGCTTTCCTGCTTATCGTCCAGCACTTGACACCATATAGCAGAACTGGCAGAATCAGGGACCGAATTACCACGATCGATAACGAATGAGCAAGAGGCACTCGTGATCGAATGATCGATAAAATTTATTGGGATCGTTAATGCCAAATTCTCACATTTCGATGACAAGTTACTCGTTAACGAGTGCGGTACTTCGGCCACAGGCTTTTGTAGACCATACATTTCGTCTTTCGAATTAGGAGTTTTGAACCCATTTGCATTGCCAAATCGAAATAACAGCTGTATTCCTAGGGTCAGTTTTCACCGGATCCCCACTACGATGTCATTCGTGGAGTTTATGTTTACTCCAGGGTAGGTAAACTCCTTTACTACTTCGAAGTTATTGTTGTCAACAGTGACGATTTGTCCTAGGCGGTGGACAAAAGCTTCTTTGCTTGTTAACAACATTTAACTTGGATTTACTCACTTCTAGGCCAATTCGTTTGGCCTGATCCTCGAATTGGTATGAAAGCCTCTACGACGGCACGTTGGGAGCGACCAACGAATGATGTCGATTTCGTCTCCATATTCCAACAGTTGAACAGATTTGTTGTAGCTAGTGCTTTCCGTGTTACCATCTGCCCTGCGCACTATCTGTTCCAGCACGAAGTTGAAGAAATCAAATGTAACGCGTCTCCTTGCCGAAAGCCCGTGTATGTTTGAGAGCTCAGAAGGGCTGTTCCCAAACTACACATTACACTACGTGTTTTCCATCGTTATGCCGCATAACTCGGTCAGTTTTGTCGAGAAGGGTAGGTACGTAGATGGAGAGTGCAGGTTCCTGAGAACCCAATTAGCGCAAGGAGTGCGCCGTTTTGTTACCACGAAAACTCGTTCAAACCTATTTGTGTGTGATTGGTTGTGTTGGGATAAAGTGGGCAAATCCAGCCAATGAAGTTCAGATACAGGATCAGTTCTCCGCTAGTTCAGCTACCTCGCTGAGATCCAAGAGGAAGGGTTCGCTTAAAGTGCGCTGTTTGATCTTCGCTAGGGCCAGTCATCCCAAGTCGGCCATCGCCCTATAGAGCTCAAGGTGATGAATGCTATCATTTCATTCATTCAATCATTCATTTTCCAATGAGCCGCTTATCTACTAAGTGGACTCAGCACATCTCCCGATCTTCTCCCATCGACTCTAAATCATCAGAGGCTATCCCTCAGAAGCCAGATTCCGGAATTGGTTCAACCTGGGCCTTGGTGCATCCTGGGCCTAGCCAGGGGACGCCTACCTATCATAAGCGGCTATAAAGTCGATGATGGTCTTCTCTAGGATTTGCCTTAGTGTAAAGATTTGGTCGACCTGCCGTGCCGGAAGCCACACTGGTACGTGCCAAATATGTAGTGTGTTGCATAAGAGCTTCAGACGTTCACACCGTACGTTGAATAGGATTTTACATGCGAGGCGCTCGTTCGCATAACGAAAACTCAAACTCAATAATTCCTGCCTAATTCTGCACCTTATAACAAATCCGCATCCAAATAGGTTCTGCTTATAACGCTGGTAACGGTCACCGTACCTGTTTCCATCCTCTTTTCTCCGGCCCATCCTATCACACTTCTTGGAAGCCGGGGACACACCCTTTTGTTCAAAAGCCATTGTTAAATTCAAACCTTTTCTTCCTGTTCTAAAGCTTCTAGAAAATGAAATGTCGTCCTGTTTGTTTGTGAATTTTAATTTCCTAATCATAGAAAGAAAAGCTGAGTGTCATTTTGTTTGACGGAACCCAACATCGATAAGGAAGAAGAGCAATAGTTCTTCAAAATCCAAAGTCAATAAATCTTCACCTTTCAGAGGACTCTTCATTCAGTTAAGTGTTTGCAGTGATTTACTTTATTTTCCAGAACTGGTGTCCATTTTAACTCTGCAGCTCCTTTACCATCTCATTCCCCTTTTTTGCCTTTTGATAGACTCCACGTAGACCTTAAAGTTGTCCCCAAATTGCGTATCTCGTTTGGGCTGCCCATCCACTTGACCCAGAATGGCCAACGAACTCATTTAACCCTCCCTCATTAAAGTGCTTACATCAACACAATTCGTCACCCTCACAAGTGTCAATAAGGTCTCACGTGTCTGCCACATAAAAAAAAGAGAAAGAATCCTCTTTCCATCTGCTTCTCGATAAAGCAAGTGAACCTATTCTATGAATTTCAGACATGTCCTCACTTGAGAGAAAAAGAAAGCAAAAAACCGAAACGACGACAAGTAGCAAATCAGCCCAAAGCATCACACCATCCCATAGGCCTGCCTCGACTTGTGCTCTTATTAAATTGAACTCGAAACAGTACCATGGTCCCCTCCGCATTATCCTTAAATAATTTCATAGACTTTTGTCGGTGTGGCTAGTCGCTCGGCCCCAAACCACCACTAAACCTCTAACCAACTCGAGTGGGTGCATCCAGGCGGTCATATATTAAACTGCTTTTCCTTCAAAGGACCAAAACGAATAACAACGGCCGACAAAATGAAAAAAAAAAATCACAGCCATAGCTGTTGGAGAGGTTATTTTTTACAGTATTTCTTGCCTACCACTGCAAGTAGGTGATTATAGCTGTGTATGCATATAACATGGGCCCTTCCGCTTGTTAAAAGGATATACGACGAGCTATAAGGATACTCGTATGGAAAATTGTAACGAGTCTGGGAAGTTCTGATGTTTTCTTTCATTTTATGCTCCGAGGTTTTATACCGTAGGGACGCTGATCCTATGTCATGATGAATATGAGTATCCGGTTTCGAACAAATTTTTTTTCATCCTCGCAGGAGTCTCTCAAGTGGATTGGCTTTCGAAAAGGGTGAGGAAAATCACAGAAAGCCTTAATAAATTTTCTGTGAAACTTTAAAAAAAAAAAAGGACGACCGATGGCAGTGGAGTAGTTCTTGGGATGAGAATAGGATAAAAAGTTTCTCTCTCCGAAAGGCGCGTGTATCCTTTGCAGTGTGGTGTAGTATTGAGGATTTTCAATTTCTTTAAGTTTCGTTCTTGTATTTATATTTTTTTTGTCCAATTTCGCGATGGGTTTTGTGTGTGTGTGTTTGTGTGTCTTTTTGGTTATTGCCTCTATTTTCCTGGAATCATTTCTTACGATTAATTTAACGCAAAAAGGATCAGCACGATTCGGGTCTATGTGTTTTTTTTTTTTACGTTTATTAGAGGAAAAATATCCTTCAAGGCAAAGACAGAAAGACAGATGAATAGGCACTTTTTATGTGCCTCCATTGCTTCCTTAAGTTTTGTTGTTTCATCGGAGAGTGGCGCAATTTGAGAAGTACAGGAATGGGTTGTGCTTTTCTGTTTGAAGTCCGTCTGAGTGTGTGAAGTGCGAGAGAGGCCTTGATGGCGGGGCTCGTTATAGTGAAAGGGCTGATAGACAGCTTGTTGTTAAATTGGACAGGGGGATGTTTCCTGTTATTTCAATTGATTGCTTAAATCAACGTTGAAAGGATTGTTGGTTTTTTCGGGAAAAAAAAAAGAGGTGGCCATGCCTTGATGTTATCTAATGGCTTCAATTGCGCATAGCGGATTATCAGTCAGAATTCAATGCAAAGATCTAACAAAGAGTTAGAAAGGAACTGGGATTGACACAGGGATTGTTCCAACAATTATTACAAGCTGAATAATTGCACACAGAGATTGGAGTGTGAATACCCTGCCGAGCAAACTAATATAATTCCACACGCCTCCAATGGTCTATCGCAGAGTACGCCGAATACGTCATCCCTACCTCGAATTTCAGTAAAAGATTTACTATCAAAATACGAAGCAGAAAGGACTAAGATGAGAGTCGTGTCTGTTCCCATGAAGAGCTAGCATTTTACACAGACAGATCTTGGCATCCGTTGGAAGAACCATTTAACCTGGACGATGAAGACCAACAATTTCCCCCACCTGACATGGACGAAGTGAAGTTAACCATATCTTAGCTAAAGTCCAACAAATTTGCCGGAGCTGATGGCCGAGCTGTTGAAGGCAGCAGGCAATGACTTGGCAAAGACCAAAAACCAACTCATCTGTTAAATATGGTCAAAAGAAAGTATGCTCGATAAATGAAACCTTAACATTGTTTGCCCGATCTTCAAGAAAGAAGACCCTATGAACTGCGCGAACTACGGAGGCATTTGTCCTCTTAACATCGCGCACAAGCTCTTAGCTTTCATGTTGTGTGAACACCTGAAGCCGTTCACCAACAACCTAGTCGGATTGATCCTGATGATGAACCTGATCGGTATTGGCATCCCTGCCAAACTCGTCCGTTTGTGTAGGATGACGATGAAGAATGCACGCTGCTCCATCAAGGTCGGTTAAGACCTCACCGAAAGCTTTGATTTCAAAAAATGATTTAGATAAGGCGACTCGCCAACGATATTAACATAATCGAAAGAACGCAGCGTGATGTCTTGATCATGGACGCGCTTATGGGTTATGAAATGGGGGTGGCGAAGATGAGTTCAACAGACAATGAGGGCACGACCAAGTGAATGCCAACAAGAAAGGACACCCAACACCGACGTCTTGGACAGATCGTCACAATAGACAGTTATTACTTCGAGGTAGTTAAGGACCTTGTCAACTTAGGCTCCGCTATCAATTCTTGCCAATCGCTGTTTCTTTGGGCTAAGAAGGCAATTGAATAGCAAAGCCCTATCTACAACTAGTGTAACCCTATATAAGATCTTAATCGTCTCAGTCCTGGTCTACGGCGCAAAGGCATGGACTCTGTCAAAAGCTAATTAGGTTGCTCTTGGCTGTTTTCGGTGAATGGCGGAGGAGATACAACGAACAACTGTACGAGCTGTATAGTGACATCGATTTACGCAAAAGTATAACAGTGGGGACCAAGTCATTAAAACAGTCTATGGATGTATTTACATGGCTAGCGTAAGGCATATACTAACCTATGGCAGCGTTTTATAACTGCAAGCTCCTAGCAACACCCTCATCCTCAAAGCCATCATGAAAATACAGAAATTGGCGTGCATTGCAGCCAAGTATAAGGGCAATGAGAACTAAGCCAACAGCAGGACTAGAGGCTATTCTCAACCTGCTTCCATCAAACCCTTGCAGGGGCTGTGGAGATGGGGAAATAAGCACACAACCCACTTTCTCTGGCATGTCAGGCATATGTAAATTCTTTGAAAGACACTTCCTCCAGGATACCGAAGAACCAAGTGTTATACCTATCAAGGACATCCCTAGGATCATTAAGACTTCATGGTGGTTCGAAACCCTGGAGCAATAGGAGAGTGGTTTAGGGGTACATTTCGTCCCCTCAAATGGGCATCGGAATAGGTCTCTACTGAACTTAGTGTGGTTTAGAGAATTCTCTCTCCCCTAGCCAACCCAACAGGTTCGTCATATTTCACCTTCAGCTTATGGGTATCAGATCTGGTCTGATATAACAGAAAGAGTTGTTTTGATGGAATTTTGATGTTGTGTTGCCCGGTCTTGCTAGTCTCTGCCTCTAAACAAGTTATGGCAGTGAATAGCTTTGACAAAGATTTAGTAAGAACTACTGTTGCTTACCGAAATTTAAAGAGAAAAGACTAGGTCTTTCCACGGTCAATTTCGAACATAAAACCAAGTTCCAAGTTCAATCAGCGGTTCAATTGATTCACGGGGGCTGGTTAGGCTTGAATACATCGCATTGACCTGGAAATAGAGGAAAATGGTAATGAACTTGCTAGGGACCAATTTATTTACTGTCGAAGTTCTGTGCGAGCTTCAAAGCAAAGAATTGTTGGTTTCTGCTCTGTGCCCACTGAGATTCACCTTTCTCCAAACTCTGTTGGTTCTTTGCAACAAAAAATCCCTTTTCCAAGCAATTTGAAAACGTCACTCAAATTTTGCAATTTCCCTTTTTCCGTAATCATCTCAACCTCAACCGTCAGATAACACATCCCCACAACAAATCAAAAGAAATGCAAATCATACTCTGTACACCGACTTACAAGCCAAGTGCAAGGACATCCATCAAAACGAGTTGTAGCGGCAGTCTCCGAAGATTACATCGTAACCACTTACCAAGGATATCATCCATCGTCGAGAGGAATAGTAAAAATAATGTTTCAACGCGCATACAATGTTAAGGCTTCACATCCCTACACTTAACCTTGTGCCATTCAGAAGGACTAAAAATACAAACTCACAATAACAACCAAACGGAGGAACAGGGGAAAAAAAAGCGCAAGCCACTTACAGGCTTTCACGTTGTACTGCAGTCTATTCTCACATCGCAAGGATGCATTTCAAACGGATGATGTTGCCCAAAAAAAAAAAGGACTCTTCTTGCTTGGTATAAACTTGCCAATCCCCTTCCCATCTCTGTCATCCACCGTTGCCTTCCGTTACAAAAGCTTGCAAAGAATGCAATATCATGTCGAGAAAAGGCAGGTAGGCAGATTACAAGTGATAAAAAAAAGTAAAAGCGGAAGTGCAAGAGTAGCGGTTGAACTTTATTACATGTCGACTGAGAGTCAGTTTAGACAAACGCTATGACAAGTATTTTGACAATAAAAAGGAGAAAAGCGAAAAAATTCAGAAGTACCCTGAAAGAGGAGGATATAAACACGCCAATGCAGGAGAGTGGTTTTTCTCTTTTCATTGTTCTTGCTTCCTCATCATAAATGGCGCTTGTGGCAGATGCCACATAGAGGCATTATTTCTTCTGTTTTAAGGATTTCAAGGAGGAGAAACCAAACACTTTTGGTTTGAAAAAAAAATCGAATAAAGATTGGGCAAAAGATTATTCAGAACAACGCGCCTCCATCGAGGGAGATAATATTCTTGAGGCCTGTACGTTGGCAGTGTGCTTCAAGAGATAGAGGATGCAATTTAGCTACTAATGTTCAATTTTCTCTTTGACAAAGTAGAGAGTGGTGTTCGACGAGGTGATTGAAATCTTTCAAAGCGATTCAATATATCAGCACACACCGCCTTCCAGATCTCGAGGCCCTAAGCAAAGATAGACGGAAGCATGAAAATGAAGTAATTACACCAGGGCTTGACTTTATTTTTATGGTTGATTGGTTAGCGAATTGGGTATAAAGGATGTTTTGAGCCGATTGCCCAAGGCCCAATTAGCGCTTTATGTGTTCGGATGGAACAGAGGATCTTGAAAGAGGGTTTTGTCAGTTTATTTGTCGAATTCAACTATCGAGCCTTCTGCCTTGATAACGGCCAGACTCTTAATATAAATAACATGATTTTCCCAGTTATGTCAAATTTTAAAATTCTTGTGCCCTGTTAGATGGCGTTGAACTCGTCATGAAAGACGCTACACACCTTTCTGATTCTGAATAATGATGCCTCAGGACTATAAGATGACAAGATCTTACTTACTTACTTAAGGTTGCGCTACAGTCCGGGGTGAATCTGAACATCAACCACCATGCGTCTCCATCCAGCTCGACCTTTATCCAGCTGTTTCCAGTTTCGCACGCCAAGTTGGTTAAGGTCCCTCGGGTGTGGATTCGAATATTTTCTGGAGAGGAGCATTACTGTCCATCCGCTCTACGTGATCCAGCCACCTCAGTCATTGGAGCTTCACCATACTCGCTAAGTCGATGTCGCTGTATAACCCGTGCAGTTCTTCGTTGTTTCTCCTCCTCCATTCGCCATCTATGCAGATGGGGCCAAAAATCAACCGAAGAATTTTCCTCTCGAAACAGCAAAGCGCAACCTCATCCACTTTTGACAGAGTCCATGCCTCTGCGCCGTAGAGAAGGGGTAGGAGGACTAAGGTCTTATAAAGGGTAATTTTAGTTGTACAAGAGAGGACTTTGCTACTAAATTGCCTTCTTAGCCCAAAGAAACAGAGGTCCTTCGTTTGACATCAGCGCTGGTGTGGTTGCCTGAATTTATGGCGGAGCCTAGGTAGACAAAGGCCGTAACTACCTCAAAGACATAACTGTCTATTGACGTTCTGTCCGAGGCATCGTGTTGAGTGTCTTTTCTTGTTGGAGGCATATACTTAGTCTTCCCCTCATTGACCGCTCTTCGCCACCTCCCTCTCAATACCCACGAACACGCCAGTGACATCACGCGTATCCGACTAATTGGACGGACTTTTGAAAGATTGTGCCTCTGGTGTTGGTGCGTGAGTTTTGCAAGATTCTTTTAAGAACGATGATGAAGAAGTCGTATGACAGCGCGTTGCCTTATCTAAATCCACTTTTGACAGCAAAGGTCTCGGTGATTCTTTACAGACCTTGATGAAACAGCGTACCTCCATCGTCATCCAGGCAGGATGACGGTATGATGTGGCTATCTTCACTTCGTCTAGGTCGGCTGGACGGAATTGTTGGTCTTCTTCGTCCAAGTTGAATGGCTTTTAAACTATTGGTAGAATTTTTTTCCAACAGGCCAAACGTTAGTCTCGACTAAAAACGCGGAATGCTATATCTCCAAAGGATAAAGGCTGATCAAGTTTTTCATTCTTTCTCTTGATAAAATCCTTGAACTCTTTAACAATTTGAATTGGTGATCAATGATCTTGCCAAGCCAAGAACCAGTTGACATATCTATCAGCAAAATAAATATCTCAGCATATCTCTCGTTACAAGCAAATAATTGTTAGTCCTGTTTAATACTCTTAGGGAGCAGAGGGCTTCAGATTCAAGTCTATGTGCCGTTCATCCTGCACTTTTGCTTGAAGGGTCGTAATTTTCCAGGTTCATGTATTTACCAGGAACCTGCAACGCTCCATTTACCTACGCACACATGTTCGGTTAAATGCTGAAGTACCAACCCTCTTTATGTGACGCAGTACTAAATGTGACTTCACCATCACGCGACTGGCAACCACCAAAGACTGAAAAACCAAAAACATAGCATACAGTCTTGCGAAATGTCTCTTTGATTTCCCGGCTCATCTACAACGCCAGCCAAATTCCGTTCCAAATACGTCTCCAATATTTTGTTCATAATTCATTTTCAAAGTCTCACCAGACTCCTTTTCTTTCCGACACGTGTGTCAGCTGTAAAACTATAACCTTACAACACTTTGACATTTTTCATTACCCCCAAACGAATCCTAGTCGTAATTCAATACCTGCAAGCATCACCTCCTCCAACTCCCTTCCAAGGACATCGAAGCGAAAATTGGAAAGAAAAAAAAAAAACACAAAAACAAAAGATCAAACAACTTTTTGAACAATCTGACAGCAGGACATTAAATAAGCAAACTTCCCCCATCAGCAGGACCGATCATATATCTATTTCATGTCGCCACTGAACTTTGTCGAACTCGCTGTATCACAATCTTCATATTAAGTAAATTGTTCTCAACTTTCAACGCGTTGGTGTGTGTCGCACTGGTGACATGTTGACAAAAGTGTTCTATCCATCCACCACACATAACCTCATCCTTTCCAATGTCACTGGTTCCTTCCAACCCATATGACAGAGAGTTAATAACATCCTCCCTGTCAATTTGTGTTGACTCTGTCGTTTTTCTGATATTTGCTCTCTGACGCTTATATGTACTCCTCTGACACTTTCTTTGTACTTTCTCACACTGTCCTGCCCAGGGTCCACGAGTCATCGTATCGGTTTCCCAAAGGTTTTCACATTAACCAACACACACATAAATGCAAATTAATCTAGGAAAAGACTTCCAGGAAAAACATATTCTCCACAGTGCGATGGGGGGGAGAAAAAAAAAGGAAAAAGTTTTCCTGCGCTCCTTCCATTGGTGGGTTAGAGTTGTTACTTTTATTCTGACCACAACATTTCCATTAGCATATTCGGCAGTGTTGTTGTAAGCACCCATTCCTGGCAGCGCTCCGTGTCGTCTTGTGGCGAGAAGTCAGGAGGCCATTGACTGCGCGTCCCACTCACCCGTGTCGGGATATTCTGAAAATTAACTTTCTCGTGGCTAAAGCCAATTCCTTGGTCCTTGATTTGCATATTTTTTTTTTTTACTCGCATTTTGCCGGCTTAGAAGTTCCTTTTTGCCGCAAAATTCCGCTTTAAACTTTGTAATGGACTTTGGGCTCGCTCCAGCTCCCGGTGGTTTGGGCTTGCTCTTGGTCTTGTCCAGGATGTGGGGGGTGGTAAACTCACTTTTTGTCAGCGGTCGTTGGTGTTTAATGGGGTTTCGTTGGAAAGTTACTTTAATTCTCACCTTTTATATTCTGAATTTTTAAGATAAGGAGCTTTGGATCATAACGGTGTCGGCGACTGTGTTGTTGGCTGTGCATCTCGCGAAAAATCGCAGGAAATCCGGTGAAAGTTTTCCCTGTCGGTGGACGCTTAGGGGGGAGGTCTGTTGAATTTTTCATGAGCCCACAGCCCGTAAAATGCGGATATGCTTGAGCTAAATGCAATAAATTGCATTTACCCCGATGTTCAGTGGCAGGTGGTGGGCAGTAAAACTGAGGAGGAACTTTCAATTTAATTCATTGTTATGGTGTGAGTTGGAGTGCAGTTTTTCAAAACGATGGTTTTATCATGAATATGCTGCGGGATTTAAGTAGACTAATGGAGCTGTGCTTGGTCGTGCCGGGAAAGGAAGAGATCGATTGCTTTTCAAACGCACTCTCCAAGTCGGTTTTTCGAAGTTAACCGGAGAGATATGATTGAAGACTTGGCTTGAAGGTGCCCACGTAGCAGATGGTATAAGTCATTTATTGCAGATTTATGTAGGAGTGAGTCGATATGTCCATCGTCCTTTCTGCGAATTGTTTTAATGTCCTTATCCAATTTATGTCATGTCTTTACTCGTATTATTCACCTGCTTTTCGCTGATGACTTGGTCATCCTGGGGTACATTAAGACCGAACTTCAGCGCAGACTTGACAGGTTCGTAGCCGTCTGTGTTAAACCAGGGATGAGCATAACCGTGAAAAAATCAGAGGTAATGGTAATTTCTCGAAGGCCTGTTCAATGCACTCTGCACGTTTGTGGAGTCCATTGAAACAGGTGGAGAAGTTTAAGTATCTCGGGGTCCTATTCACGAGTAATGAAAGGAGCAATACTGAGCTATCCTGCAGGATTGGACAAGCTGGAGCGATTTTCAATCAATCTGCTATCAGAAGGGCCGAACTTGGAATCAGAGCTAGGTTAGGTTAGGTAGAGTAGGGTTATACAGCCAGCACTTGCATTTAATACTTGGGAACATAGTAGGCTGTGAAACCAAACAGGCAAAACCTAAACCATTTTCTCAAAGCATTTGATTTCCCTACAGAATTTTATAATGTTCCTATAGCTGTCATAGCCTAGCTCCTCTAGATTACTAAGGAAATAGCAGCCGACAAGTTTCATGCGTGTCCTGGCAATACCCTGACATTCACAAAATATGTGTGTTATGTCCTCCGCGGCGCATAGGTCGTTGTAGTAGCTGAGAGCCCTAATCTTTTGCCATGCTTCCTGAGAAGACAGTGGCCGGATAGGATGACTGGGACTTATTATAAAGGCCCAGAGCGGGCCATAGAGCCTTGGATACCCCATGCTCACTTATGTTGGAATTCTTAGAATCTCGGCTTTAGCTACCCAAGAAGAAGGATCCATGGTGGTTCCTCCATCCATGTGTTGTCGCTCTCCACCCAGCCTGGCCAGTTCATCGGCCCTTTCGTTTCCCTCAATGTCACAATGACCTGATTCGGCGCACACAAAGCCTTCAGATTTACGCGACATTTCGAAACTAGTGCAGCTCTGACGATATTTGATTCTAGCGCTTTAAGTGCGACCTGACTATCATCGGAGCTAGGTCATCGGTCTTTTATTTAGAGTTTGTTCCGATCCTCACCTATGGTCATGAGGTTAGAGTAATGACCGATAGAATAAGATCGAAATGATATTTTTCCGTTGTATTGCTGGGTTGATTCGCTGAGATCGGGTTAAGAACAGTAGAACGCGCTATGTACTCAATGTCGAACAGCTACATCTTCGAACAGAGAGTTCTATACTTTGCTGGTTTGGGCACGTTAAACGCATGCCCTCGTCTTCCAAGACGTACCATGGAATCTGTGCCATCAGGTAGACGTCTTCTGGGTAGGTCCAGGATGAATATTTTGGACCGAGTTCAAAATCTTACCTCTACCCGTATGGGGACAGCCCCTGATGATTTTGAGTAAATGGCAGTAGATCGGAAGATGTGGAGACTCCACTTAAGCACCCTAAGCCCGCGACCGTCGTAGTTGAAAAGTGGGCCATTGGAAAATGACTATGAATGAAATGAAAGGGGGACTTATACACCTAATAAAGGACATATTTTCACCAAGTCCTAGAAAGTGTTGGTGGTGCCAGAAAAAGGTTAAAATTCCACTATGTCTAGAAGAATGAACCCGTGGTCTTGCTCATGACCTCTCGATCGATTATGTCTTTTGTTAATGAAGTCAGCACTTAAAGATCAAGCGCATGTCAACAACCAACGTTAGACGGCAATTTAACAGAGATAAGTGCCATCAAACCGACCCCCTGTTCTAAAGTTCCTAACAGATAAAGACTTAATCTGATTCAGATATCCAAATCTCTCGAGACCCATTAAGGAACATCAAGTGGAAAATATTTGTCTTATGTTCAAGGATAACAGCCACGCGTACGCCCTAACATCTCTTCGCACCCAACAGTCCATTTTATTTGCACAAATTTTCCATTAGAATCGTAAGTCCTTCGAGGTCAGTCATTAAAAAGTTACAAAATGGCCTCCAAAAGCACCTGTAAGCTGATATTTCATTACGTGTCACCCACCCACCGACCATCCTCCACCCGTCAGGTTTAATTGCACACCCCCTTCCACTGGTGGCCACGCTTACATTTTACGATAAAACAATCGTAAAATTAATAACCCCGAAATAAAGTTATATTCGCTCGAACGAACTGCATGCTTGTGCTACACATCCTGTCTACGCTGTTGAGAGCGCGCGCCCATAAATTCCTTACTTAGCGATGATAAATGGAAATTCGCACTTTTACCCTCCTGGCTGTCGTCGTCTCACACATTTGCACTTTTTTTTTTTTTTTTTTTGCTTTCCTTTGGTTTACTACTTACGCACCAGATGTAGCAATAATTCCACTCCAAGGATACGGCGCCAGAGCAGTCCTTCAATTCCAACAAAACGAACAAAATTGATCATAAGCCTACACACGCTCAAGCAGTTGAATACACCAGGTGACGACATTGGTAAGCCTGCGAATTGTTGAATTTTTCATGTCCTGCGGTGTAACCACTGCCACCGCAATGCCATCTGCTCTCCTTTATGTGATTATTCTTTAATAGGATATAATAATAGCTTCTAGTGCCGCTGTCGCGTACTCAATTTAAAGCGGATTACAAATCCCAGGTATTTCCCAGGACATGCACACAATTCGCTCGGTTTAGGACTGGGACACGTGGCGCTCAACATAAACAAAGGACGACGCCGTAAAATTAACAAAATGATAAATAAATTTGCGTTACGTTGCTCCGCAGGACTCGTAAAATAACCGGCCGACACAGACGTACTGCGTTCTCCTCCGCCCTGGTGTCGAGTGGTGTCAAATTATTTCACACATAAAACTTTCAGCACACAGAGGAGCACATCCTTAAGGTGAAATTCTTGCGAATAAAAAATTTAGAAATTTTATGCCTCGCGAGGAATTAAATCATGGAAGTCTCTTTTGGGAGATAACAGCCAGAGGGCGATGAGGGCGGGGTGTCCTGGCCCGTCTTCGGTGTTAACATAAATAAGTTAATTTAAGGTTTTGTGATTCGAAAGTGACTTGCAGGTATGGGATGCAATTGAGCGATTGGTTGTGGTATTTGTTGAGTCTGTAGACAATTGGATTCACATCCTAGTAAGGTGGGGATGAGTAATGAGAGTCAGGACGAATTGCAACTTTAGTAGGATTTGACAACATTTGGAAGGATTGCATTATGCAGTATAATAAAACACTGTAACCAGTTTAAGTAAATGGGTTGCTGCGATCAATGAAAGGCAACAAGCTTATTCACTATGAAGGTCGCGGGTTTAGGATGTTTAACTGGACCCTTCACATTTTTCGATCGCCCGCCATGGACACTAAATCATCAGGGGCTGTCCCCATACGAATAGGGGTAAGATTTTGGACTCGGTTCAACCTATTCATCTTGGGCCTACCCAGGGGACGCCTACCTGATCGCAAAGATTCAATGGCACGTCTTGGAAGCCGATCGCATGCATTCAACGTCACCAAACTATCGAAGTATGGACCTCTCCTTTCGAAGAGTAGCTGCTCGACATTGAGTGCTTCGCGTTCCTCGCGTTCGTTGTTCCTAACTTAATCGCTTGTATCCACGATTTCATTCTTTCGGTCATTACCCCAACCTCATGACCATAGGCGAGAGTCAGAACAATCACTGAGTTGAAGACCGATAATCAAATTTCTCGCGGAACTCCTTCCAAGACTGCTTCTTAGCTGCTTTAACAGGTCGCTTGCAAGTTCTTTGCATATCCATGTACCGGTTTCGAAAAGCTGAGTTCCCCAAGTGTATCCACAACTTGAAGGCTTTGTTCTAGTCTCTGATGGCTTCTTGAACTCCGGGAGCTTTAAACCACACACGTTCGTGTTCTGATTCAAGTCAACGTTCCTCCCAATCACACCTCCCCATGTCATTACGTCCACACCAACATGAGCATTGAAGTCAAGACATAATAATCCATATCTTCCACCTGTTCTAGGGCTGAAGATGAAGATTCTTATCTTCTGGATGTCGAGTTCAGCTAGAGGCAGGACACGTGCACGGTAGGTAAATTGTAGTTTCCTCTTCATCCTCGTCTCTGCAGCTTTTACAGAAATCGTTGAAGGGGACCCCCAAGTTTCAAGGGGATTCCGTTTTGGATCATCTTTTGCTAGCTCGTCCACTATGCAATTGCCTGGAACAGCACAGAGTTACGGCGCACCTGTCTGTAATGGCTAAGCCAGACAGATTGGATCAGACTCCTGCCCCCGCTCCACACGCTGTTTTAGATCCGTCTGTGAATATTTCTATCGCGGATTCGCTCAAAACTGTTCCAGACTCCCAAGAGCTTCTGCACCTGACGTTGAAGTCAATATGGGGGACAATGTAGTTCGTTTTGCTAGGAATAGTATTGTTGCTCTCGAGAATCCTAGAGTGACCCATTGCTGTACTGATTAACTGGGAGGATTCTCTAAGTCCTAATGCTGCTTTGACTGGCATTAGCTTCCCAAAAATATCAACAGGAAGCAGATGGAACATTGCTTCCAGTGCAGCAGTGGGGGTTACACTAAAGGCACCCGTTATGCAGATGCATGATAGCCGTTGTATCTCTTCAAGCAGGTTACTGTTGCTTTTCTTGTCCACCAGACCAGTGCTCCATACGCATATATCCCGTAAACCACTTTAGGCCGCAGGTCCCATTTCGGGCCCAGAGCTTTCCGGCAATTGAGGCTTTCCTTGCATTGTTTTGAATATTTAGCCTCCAGCTGGGTTTCCTATTCATTATGACCCCCAGATATCTGGCGTGGTCTACGTGCTGGATTGCCGTACCTTCTAGTTTGAAAGGGATGGTATACAGAACCTTATAGCGTCCTTTGAAAAGGACTTGTTCGCTTTACAGGGATTAACCTCGAGGTCTGTCTTCGTCATCCACCTTTCAAAATCAAACTTGCATTTTTTTGTTGCACTCCCTCTGGATTCTACCACCCATCCTCAGAACCCATCAAAATAACGAGTCAATCTTTCTCATTTTTGCTTTTGAACAAGGCCGTCCCTTTAGAGGAGCAGCCTATAATCCTCCGAAAACCACCAGACTAACGATGCCGACAGACAAGTGCGCCCATATCTGCACTAAATGAACTTGAAAATCACTTCAAGCCCATGACTTCACACATTCCCTCGAACACAATCGTCTCCTCACTGATTCTTCAATTTCAATTGCGAAACGATTATTGCTATGCGATCAATCGAAGGACATCGCCTATAGCAAAGAACTTGCGACGGAACACTTACCCTTACACTGTGTTCTACAACCCCGCATGCTTTCATGCTGCAGGACTGTGCCACCCTGTCCCTTCTTCCGATGGCATGAAATGAGGACATGGTCGTACACAAATGTTACTGGCTCACTGGCTATTTTAGGTGTCACACTGCCCACCCATCAGCTGTTGCTGTTACTATTTCCGTTCTGTCTAATCCACCCTAAGGCATAGCGTTTAAGGATCACAATGAGCAAACCCTTTACACATCCTTTTGCTCTTCTCAGATGGTGCTTGCCTGGTCTGGTGTAAAAGGACGAGAATGGGGTAGGGAATATCCAACGGAATTCAAGAGATTACTATCCTTAAATTTGTTTAGCTAGTGGGCGTGCACAAGCAACACATCCACGTGTAACACAAAATAAGGAGACCTAGCAACGAAAAACGACAAAACTGAAGGACGAAATACGAAGGAAGCCTATGGATGTGAGTTTATGGAGCTCTTCAACTCTTTAACAGTTTGATATACGGCAACTCAGTGACTGACAAATGGCCCTTCGATTCGAGGGCAGAATGTGCGTATACGTTGTTTGCATTCAACCCTGAATCCTTAATTCGTATTCAGTATTGACATTTACGTCCTCCCATTCTTCATATTCGCTTTTTTTTTCGTCTTTTTTCCTCGTTAAGACCCCACGCATATAGAAAAATACAAAATTGATGTTCCGTCATGGCAGGATGCTGCTATGAGTAGTATGTACGAGTATAGTTTGTTCCGAAAGTTATTGGAGATATGGCTGATGGTAGGTGGCGAAAAGGTTTTTGGGGAACAACGAAAGGATTCTCCGATGATGTATCGTACATTTTTGATGAGCTCTCCCTCTTTTCTTTGTGTAGATGTGTGTGTGTGTGTCCCTTTTTTGTGTGAATTTAATTGAAGTTTTTATTGTGCCGAGGGTTCGTACATTGTAAATAGTTTTTTTTTTTTATTGATTATTAGTTTAGGGACACTTAAAAGGATGTGTTGATAGCAAAAGGGACCAGTTTCGATTTGTAAGTGATAGGATGTGCAAAATTTACAATACAAATGAGCTTAGCTTACAGGCTCTATGTGAATATGTTTAACTGAATAAATAAATTATTTAAACCGGACACAGGGACAGGGATAGGGAAAGGTTCCACTTGTAGGAAGGAGTGCAATACATTTTCTTTTGGGAAGAAAATTTAATTTTAGATATTCATGGGATGGGAAAGAGTAGGGAAACATCCTTTTATTTCCTGGACACCCTTATCTACACATTTTAAGGGCATAGATAACCTATTGAATAGCAAACACTTGTTAAGTAATTGTCCGCACCTTGTGGTAGTGTCCTTTTTTAAATTCCTTTTAAATCCTTTTGTCGATTTATTTGGGGATATTCACTGCTACTTTGTACTCAAAGCTTGTGGCTAAATTATGTTAGAAAAAGTCAAAGAGTTGCTTGGTTTTTTTGGTCGCAAAAGCAAATATCGGGGAACTCGAGATTGATGAAGCCAAAATCACAGTTTCTTGAATCTTAACCCTAAGCCTAACGCTGGATGTACACAGCGATCGTCAGACCCATACTAACCTACGGTGCGATAGCATGATGAAAAGCAACTGAGAATTTCACATATCTCACCAACCTCTCAAAGGTACAAAGAATAGCATGCTTAGGAGTAACAGGAGCTATGAGATCAACAGCTCAAATAGGTTTAAAGAGAAGTTATTGTAACCCAAGCAGAGTTTCTCCCAAAGAAGGAGAAAAAGAAAACAACGACACCGTTCTTCGACCGGTTCTTTATTAGAGATTTGGCTCCACTGAATGCTAATTCGCAAATGCCCTACAGTCTCCGCAGCTGGTCTCTTTACACCTCTGCACTTCGATGTAACATTTTGTGAATTGTCCCCTATTTGACTGCTACGTAAAGAGCACAGCGGCAAAAGCAGCACTCAGGCTAAGAGAGTCTGGCTCATGGAAGCACACCTCCTACGGTCACGGGGCGATACTTCACTTATACGAACGTGGCGATCTCGAAAGGAAAACGGAATACATCACACCATACTTAGACTTCGACAAAAACTACTCCACCCTTATATCCAGCAGACAAAATTGGGAACCTAACACCCTTACGGGAGAGCAAGCTATCCAAATCTAGACTGATGGTTCTAAGATGGAGAAAGTTACTGTTACTAAACGATTCATACAGACTCCCATACCACTGCATTGTCTTTCAAGCTGAAATTGTTGCCATTAATAGAGCAACAAGGAACCATAGATGCTAGGAGACTGAGCCCATTCAAGATCACCATCTTCGTCGACAGTCAAACAGCCAACAAGGCTTTATATAATGCTAGCATCAAATCTAAAGCAGTGTCCAACTGTCAAGAAATCCTTAACAAAATATGTAGGCATCATCCACGAGTACAGCATCTACTGGGGCCCCGGACACAGCGACATCGAAAGTAACGAAAAAGCAGACGAACTGGCTCGGCAAGGATCCGCTTTAGAAAGTGAGCACATCCACACAACGGTAAACATCCCAATCGGTGTATTGAAAGGTAAAGTCGACCGTCTTGGTCCGTCAAAGGCGAATACATTATTTCCCACAGCTTATGGCAGAGAATTGACCAGAGAAAGACAAAATGTCTTCGGGTTATGAAAAAAAAGAATACTCGCATCCTTATAGGTGATGGGACATTGTGCCATAGGCGCTAAGGCAACCAGACTCGGCATCGACTCCCCAGAGAACTGCTCCCTAGGGTCACGCCTTTGTACTGTCTCGATGGGAGAATGCCGACAGATCGATAGAAACAGATAATTTGATCCAGACTCTCGCATTTGACAGAAATAACTGGAGGAAGCACAAAGTTAACAATAAAAAGGAACTGGCCTTCTACACTCATGGTTCTAAGAAGGGCATTGATACAGGTACCGAGGTCTACTGAAAGGCCCTAGGAATAGACCACTCCTTTAGAATAAATGAAGACTGTAGTGTCATTCAAGCAAGGACAATCGCGGTCTATATCGACAGCCAAGCAACCGTTCAGGTTCTGAGGTCCGCGAAAACTAGATCGAGGCTTGTAGGAAAACTATCTACATAGATGAGATATCGAGAGCCAATAAGGTGACCCTATGAATATCCCAGGTAACGAAAGGGCTGATGAACTTGCACGAAGGGAACCAGCGCTGCATGCCTCACAGGCTCTCCCCATACAAGCTCGTTAAAAAAAGTTAAAAATGTTTAACGGACCTGGGCCATTAGTCAAGTCAATATACATACGTTGGACCCAACTAGACACATGTGCAGAGGCTAGGAACTTATGAACGGGTTATAATAAGAGGGTCAAACTTAGTCGGCGCTAAGCAAAGACTGTCTCCGGCATCATTACTCTATAATGCGCAATTGGTACTCATGTGGAGCACCTCGGTATACATCAAAACGACTATTGCATTAGTTGTAGGACGAGATGGAAATCGAATCTGTCCGTCACCTGCTGTGTGAATCTTCTGCCCTCGCCTGGAGGATTTGCATCGAGCTGAGAGACCCCCTGAGATTCACATCCTCATTTGGATGGTTTTAAATCTGCGGTTCCTTTCTCTTTATAGGTTCCCGGGGTAGAATTTTAAAATGGACACAATGGACCCTATTGCTGGTTTACGTGAGCAGTGACGAATGTCAACAAGCACCAATTTACCTAACCTAATCCAACAAACTAGACAAATACCTGCGATTTTGGTTTGAATTCGACTAAAGTAAAATTTAATAAAACTACTTGCATTTGCAGAGAATTCTGTTCACGTAAAAAGTCCACATGCTTGACGTAAAGTCCCCAATTCAAGATCATTCAATGGTTATTCACCGAATTAGACTGAAGTCGATGGTATACTAGTAACTTTAACCCCTTCGCAAAGGTCTAGCATAAATATTCTGAAAAATGGAATCAAGAAAACCTTATCTCAGCATTCTAAAGTGTTTAAAGCCACATCAACAGTGACACACGAAATGAACTCTGTTTTAAAGCACTTCTCGGTATTCCTATTCTCGTCACTGCTCCTCTGCCATATGTTCCTGCGTCCTTGGACCCTACGCTAAAGTTTCGGTAACAATGGGCATGTGCCCCAGCGTGTTCAAGGTCAGCGGCTACGATACACTACAATCACTTGAAAGGCACAGCAAAGTCAAACTTTTTAGGGTGACCAGCCACCAGGACATTGTAGACAATGGAATTGCAAATGAGCTGGCTAGGGCCGGTTCGGCATCCGCGCTTTTGGGACCGGAACCCTTCTGTGGCGTTAATTGGGTTACCACCACTGCTTTGATAAGCAACTGGGAACATCAACTTCACTTAGCCCATTGGGAAAATGTCACCGGGCTTAGATAATCCAAGAGACTTCTCCTACAAGGAAATTCTAAGCCTTGAAAGGAACAACATTAGGAGCCATTGTGGCCTAATGTATCATTTCAACAAACTAAACGTTTGCTCAAATACAGAATGTCGGTTCTGTTTAGAAGAGGAAGAAACCTCTAAGCACATTCTACGTGAATGTCCGGCACTATATGGTCCACGTAGACGGATCTTTCATAGGGAATTCTGTTCGTTAGCGGAGTTTAGAAACCCGGCTACTGATGACATACTCACCGTCATTAGGAAGGTAGTAGACCTATTAGGTTAAGAAGATCGGAGACAAAATAGATCTTGCTAGGTCGCAGCGTCAGTCGTAAAGGCCGGTGCATTAAAAAAAAATACCCTCTGCCATCCGTTTACGACTTCAACATAAGCTAGAAGCAATTTCTGTTGAAGAAAAAATTATGGAAACCCTTCAAGTCATGTCAGTCATCAGGAATTGGTCCAAAACTTGAGTGTCAATAACTTCTCAGAAACCAGCAGTTCCTGGGGTTCCTGGAGTGCTAGGGCAGGGAAAACATCAAGCTTCGTTAGATGCTCACTTCCTAGTGACAAAAACAAACCAAAGAACAACCATCTAATGAGGCTTATTTAGTGTCTACAGCATGCGCATAATCCACGTCTGAATCTGAAAATATCAAATGAACTTGAGCCACAATAGGAAAGAAGCTCCCTTAGATCGCAATTCAGGACCGAGGTTGAAGCTTCAGCTGTTTGTTGACTATTCATTGATAAGCTTAGGCAAATCCAAACAACCCTCACTTACGATATCGCCTAAACTTTTGTTCTCACGATCAAAATTAATATGCTGACTAAGAACTTAAGAGGTACATCAAGCTCAGAATCATTTCAACCTAACAAAATTGTTGGGAAAGAGGTTCACATAATCTCAGGTTTTGAACAAAGATTCAAGTATACTTTTGTTGTCTCACGCCATTGTTCCTTAGGTCATTTTCGAGGCAATGTTGTCTGATAATTTCTTCGTTAAAACCTGTTTTCCTCCGACCTATCTACAGCCCAAAGGAAACATTAGAGTAAACATCCTTTAAGAGACAGAGAAGTGTAACCTATTAATACAAAGCCAATTAGAATCGGTTGATTAGTTCTTCAGTTCTGAGTAAACATTCAGATAAAGGTTGATCATGCGTAAATAGGACAAGTCCTCCATCCTTTCACTGTAACATTTCGACAGTGAATCTACGCACCTGACACAGAATCCTTGTAAACTTGTAATCTTTCACACTTAATACACACACCAAACTTTCAAAACACAAACACATCCTTTTTCACACAACAAATTGATTAAACACAATAGCGTCGCTTGGAAAACTTTTCCTTATCCCTGCCAGAAGCATCCATTGCAGGAAGCAACATCCTTCAAGGGGGATACCTTCAATTTTTTAATGCCATAACAACTCGTTACCCTCAATATCCACTTAGGTTGTGCATCGTCTAAATATGTTAAACAAAAACTTATCCCTTTATCTTTGTCCTTTCCCCTGTGAGACATTTCGTTGTCCCTTACCTACCCGCAGACGCTTGTGTATCCTGGAAAACAATCTAATTTTGCTAAAACCAACATAGTCTGTCGTTAGAAAATCTCCTAAAACAACACAAATTCGGGTATGTGTATCCTTTATTGATATTGATGCCGTCTACTCGTTTTACCAGAGAAATTGTGTTGGAAGGATACTCAGGACTATATGGGTGGGGGATACAACTCGCCCCCAGTTAAGGCGGAGATTCTGTCTCGGATGCAAGAAACATGGTGCATATGTCTGAATTTTCTGTGCAACAAAGTTTTTCTTCATTTTTTTATCCATCGCACAGTGTATCCTTTTTGACTTCATTATATTTGTGTGGGTGTGTGCGTGGTTGTTTGTCCTCTAATATTTAGATTGAAATAGAGAAAATTTAACTACAAAATACATGACAAACGTCCGCATTATACATCGTTATCCTTTCTCAAACAGTGGACCGAATAATGTGTCCTAATTTGTACACGTGTGTGTGTGTTTTCTATTCACAGGCAGCACAGCGAATCCAGATGCTAAACGCCTCTACGACGATCTCCTTAGTAATTATAATAAATTGGTACGACCCGTTGTCAATGTGACAGACGCACTGACAGTTCGCATCAAACTGAAGCTCTCCCAATTGATTGATGTCAATCTGAAGAATCAAATAATGACAACCAACTTGTGGGTGGAACAGTCCTGGTACGACTACAAACTGAAATGGGAACCGAAGGAGTATGGCGGCGTGGAGATGCTACATGTGCCTTCGGATCACATATGGCGACCGGATATTGTGCTCTACAACAAGTGAGTATAGAACAAAAGAAGTCGATGAGGCCTTTGAAATGTATCTCATCATCCCCTCCCCCCAGTGCTGATGGAAACTTTGAAGTCACGTTGGCCACTAAGGCGACATTGAATTACACCGGAAGAGTGGAATGGCGTCCGCCAGCGATCTACAAGAGCTCCTGTGAGATCGATGTCGAGTACTTTCCATTCGACGAACAGACGTGTGTGATGAAATTCGGTAGCTGGACCTATGATGGATTTCAGGTGAGTTTGCAGACTGACAAGGACCTTCACATTTCAAAACGTAACAAGAACTGCCTTTCATCGTTGCTTATTATCCTCATCTTTCAACAGACGTCCTTGTGAAATGTTCTCCCTAAATGAGTGTCCCGCCCTCCCGAAAATAGGTTCCAATCCTTTGTTATCCTTTTTCTTTTATTTTTTGTTGCTCTCGTTGTTCAAAAAGGAATCTGAAACTGACAGGGCGGAAATTGTTTCAATGGAATGTGTTAAATAAGAGGAGAGCACATCGGGGTCCAGCGATAAAGAAGGGAAAAAATCCTTTTTATATCCTTGGGCAGAAAATTATATTGAAACACGTAGGGAAGTAAAGTTAGTGGTGTACACACACTTGAGGAGGAGATTACATTTTTATTTTTTTTAACAAGAGGCGACGCAGTGCAGTTATCTCTCAAAAAATTGTTTAAGGGGATGATTGGGGAATCATTTCTTCCTTTTTTCTTTTTGCCTGGGATGAACCAAAAGGGTAAACGGTTTCGTTTTATCGAAAACAATTTACAGATTTGAGATTGAGGATTGCCATGGTTTTGGATCAGAGCATTAAATTGGAGGAAGTAAACTAGACTGACCCTGGATGGGGGAGCCGGGGGGATAATACGGGACAGTAATCCGTAGAGTGAAACTGAAGTGGTCGTTTATTGAGGGTTGTCTAAGTTAAATTGGCAGTCGGTCAGTTTATGTTGTTTTTGGCTCGAAAAGGCACTGAATTGGAGCGGCTTAGGTTGTAATACTTAAACTGGACCTCAGTAGATGATTTAAATTTTGTCACATCTTGAGTCGGATTGCTGTCATATTTAAGGGATTATGCACTTGAGGTCGAACAGGGCATAGGTGGTGGGACAGTTATCCGATTATTCAGTACGCTATCAAGTAAAACATACCCCTCGTGACTCATACCAACTGACTCCTCCGAAAAAAATGACTGCCAGGAGAACAATGGCATTTCCAAAGATTGCCTTCGCCAGTTCGTTGGCTAAAATAATATTAAGGATGCGACTAGGAGGAAAGAGGTCATTACGCCATAGAGATGAAGCCCACCATCGATTTTGACACATGGAAAGCAGATTTGAAGAACTAGACAATCTGACGGAAGTGCAATTGATGAGCATAAATAAATAGCTGGCACGACAGCTCGGAATGAGCCAAGGCCTAGCAACCATTCATGTTGTGCGTGTTGTATTGTTTGCACGAATGGAAGGGACCTACAATTTATTGCCCACTCCGAACGACGAAGTGAGAAGCTCTTTCATGACAGATTCCCCGACGAGAGGTGGTGCCGCGATAAATGTTCGGTGTTCCTGGCTTGGGCTTGAACCCACGCTGCTTGGTCAGCAGTCCAACGCACTAACCACTGAGCCACGGCGATCACGATTGATGAGCATACTCCTCTTTATGAACAGTACAAGCTGGTTCGATGAAAGACCAGTCACTTAGAAGCCAAGGAAGGTGAATCTACAGTCATTGGCATTTCCTCCATAACCTAACTTAATCAAACCCATCATGATCCCTCCCGTGAAGGGTAGTATACATAATTCTCTGCGAATAAGGTCCATCCCCGATTTTTCGGTTGTACATTGCGTCAGCCTTCCAAAACGTGTTTCCAGCTAGCGGACAGTACAGTTCCCGCTTCTGTTCCAATCTGTTTCTTCCATGACCCTTTGGGCTGCTCGAACTCCCACCTAAATGCCTTTAACAGTCAAGTCTGTCCTTAAAAGCCATACTGGCGTTCTGAAACCTCGACTAATTCTATTGTTTGTAACAGATGATGTGCTCCACCCATGTTCAAAATACAGAAATGGCGTTAAGATGATGGGCCTCCTGTGGGTTTCCTTCCTTTGGGTAGTAGAACTAGCCTTTGCTTTTTCCATTGTGTGTCAGCTTTATGTCCGATACCCTGATATCCATCCAAGAACTCAACTATAGGGCTCAACACATCCCTTACTTTCTCATTAAAAGTCGCGCTACAGTCCGGGGTGAACCTGGGCCTCAAACAACAAGCGTCTTCAGCTAGCTCGATCTTTAGCCGGCTCCAGTTTCGCACACCAAGTTGGTTAAGGTCCCCTTTCACTTGCATGTGCCACCTGAGTCACGGTCTTCCTCTACTACGCCGTCCTTCGGGTGTGGACTCCAAGATTTTCCGGGCCGGAGCATTAGAGTCCATCTGCTCTATATGAGCCAACCACCTCAATCAAAGTTTCACGCTTCTGGTTAAGTTGATGTCGCTGTACAGCCCGTACACTGCATCATTGAATCTCCTCCTCTATTCACCGTCTATGCAGGCGGGATCAAAAATCACACGAAGAATTTTCCTCTCGAAACAAGCCAAGAGCAACCTTATCAGCTCTAGACAGAGTCCATGTCTTTGCGCCATAGAACAGGATTGGGACGATTTAGGCCTTATACAGGGTGACTTTAGTCGTTCGAGGGAAGGTTTTGCTACTTAATTGGCTTCTTAGCCCAAAGAAACAGCAGTAGTATATAATCACCAATCCTGACACACAGGGAGCAGGGAGCCGTTGTTGTGACGTAGGGGATTCCATGTGACGTAGGTGGATTCCGTGTAGCTGGGGGGATTCCGTATGACGAAGGGGATTCCGTGTGGCTGATAAGGTTGGCGAGTGGCTGATAAGTGATTGGCAAGAGTTATTCTTCGTTTGATCTCAGCACTGATGTCGTTGTCTGAATTGATAGCTGAGCCCAGGTACGTAAAGTCCTTAACTGCCTCGCAATTATATCTGTCTACAGTGAAGTTTTGTCCGAGACGTCTGTTTTGGTGTCTTGCCCTTTTGTTGGTTTTGCCCTCATTGACCCCTAAGTCTATCTTCGCCGCCTCCATCTCAAAACCCACGAACATGAAATCATGCTGCGTTCTTCCGATTATGTCGATGTCGTCGGCGTATGCGAGTAATTGGACGGACTTTTGAAGGACTGTTCCGCTGATGTTGGCGCGTGAGTTTTGCACTACTTTTTCAAGAACGAGGTTGAAGTAGTCGCATGACAGGGCGTCGCCTCGTTAAAATCCTTTTTTGACATCAAACGTCTCGATGATGTCTTGATGGAGCAGCGTGCCTTCTCCATCGTCATCCTGCACAGACAGACGAGTTTGGCAGGGATGCCAAAACTAGACATGGCTCTGTATAGCTCGTCTCTATAGATGCTGTCATACGCGGCCTTAAAATCGATGAAAAGGTGGTGCGTATCGAACTGAAGTCCCTGGGTTTTCTCCGGGATCTGCCGCAGTGTGAATATTTGGTTGGTGGTGGACTTTCTACACATCCATATGGACTATAAAAGTTACATACAGAACTGGCACATCCATTGCAAAAAAGTCTTGTTCCAAAGTTATCTCCTCATAAATGAGGCAGAACACCAAAATGGGTTTACCAGCTCCAAAGATGTTTTGCTAAAGCAAAAAAAAGTTCAATAATTCAAGTCCAAATCAAGCTGTCACCGTATGCGCATGAAGCTAATCAGGATATCCACCAGCGAAAAAGACACAAATGTTTCCCCGCACGTTATCCAATTTCTCAAAAAAAAAACCTTTACTCCCCACATAACCAACGAAAACTGCATGAAACTTGAGGGCACGTTCCAAGGCAAATAACTCTCTGATTCCACCATCAAACACACACATCGTCATGCACCCTACAGAGTGAAGGAAGACATGTCTTTCACATGACTTTTACAATATCAAACGGGTCACACAGGAGCAAATTGCTTTGTCAGAGTTCACAGGGAGCTCTGCTCTGCGTTCCACGCACAAATCAACTGATTTTTCTTTATTTACTTCCAAAATGAAAACATAAAACAAAAATGGAAAAAGGATAATAAAAATATGCTTTTGTGAGGTTGTAACTTACTTAACATTCCCCAGTGGGGAAAGAAAAGGTACTCGTTGAGGGTCTCCTTGCGAAATTGGCGTTGTCTCCACACACGCCATAAACAAGTAATCGAAGGATCCAAAGGATATTGTAGCGCTCTGCCGGCTCTCTACATGGCGCCATATTTGACTGCTCTTTTGGATAGAACACGCTTACACTTAGTTAAGTAAACGTATGGAGGTGAACCCTGCCCTGAATTGCCATACACCTAGGGTTATCGATTGTTCACCATCAAGCCTGACGAGAAATTGCTCTCCAAGCTGAGGGATGTAATACCCACGCAATGTCTTAAGCGTTGATATGGCAGGAAGAAACAAAGAAAACATGCGAACGGAAACGACAAAAAAATAAAGTCACATAACCGGGCCTTAAGGGAATGGGAAGGCATTTTGGGCAATTTTATATGCCATTGAGGACCCTAAAATCGATTTACGCCAATTCCGCCTTTCGCCTTCCGCCATCAACCATCCACTCTGACATCCTTGGAGCTCATCGGCAGGATGAGCGTGATTTTCCTCGTTCAATGGCTGCTGAAGAGATTTGTTAACCAATTTTGCTCTTCTCTTCGCATTCTTTGCGAAGCGCTGCTGTAAAGGACGAAAGGAAAAACAGAAAAAAAAAAACCAAACTCAATCTCAAGTGATGTGTAAATTTTCATTCCGTTTAGGCAGACAGATGGCAAAGGTTTACAGGACGACAACGGAACGGACTCATTCGAAAGGTTATTAACGGAATTGTGTGCCTTCCAAACCAAAAAAAGAGAGCCTCGTACATATATATTGATCAGCTGAGCTGTGGATACATCTCGAGTGGAAAATGTAATTTTGCGAAATTCCTTTCAAACCTGAGGTATGGGTATATGTATGTATATATATATGGGTGTCTGCATTTGATTTTTCCAGATTTTTTTTTTCCCCAATTCGGTAGGGGAGGACGCGTATATTATTTTGACTGAACTGAAGGATAAGCAAATCACAAATGAGACGAGATTATTACTCTCGGCTGTGCGGAGCGATAAAGGCAGCCAATGACTATGATGAATGCAATTAAATATTGAATTCAAGTGAAGAAAAGGCATTCATTCCCTTTAGTTCCAGGACAAAACAACAACAACAATAATGGAATTGCCAACACAAATCAATTTTAGAAACATGGAGGCATTTTCAATTGATTTTGAATGGTTCAATGAATTGAATCAAATTGAAAACTTCATTAGCCATGACGTCTAGCAGGGTATTCGGAGGAGTAAACAGAGAATTTGGGGCAAGGCCTTGGGGGAATCAAGGAACAATAGGTTGAGATTTGAATTAATGGCCCATCTATGGGGATTCGAAGAAAAAGATTGAATTAGAGCTAAATGGTAGACAGTTGAAAAGAAGTTCATGGAGAACTCTAAGGGTGCGTCAAACAAACGAGACATTAGGTATGGATTTTGCTTAATTTCCACTGAAAGGCTAAAGTAAATTTAAAATGAAGACACAATAGGCGTTGGGTTCACTTTACCTTCCATCCTAGTTGCCGCTGACCCTGGATTGGTAATAGGCTCACCACTTTATGAGATCACTCTGTGCTTGTCCAAACATTGAGAGACCCTTCAGATACACTTTCTATGACTGGATTACAAGAGCTTTTCTGTTACAGGAGGATTAAGAATTTAATAAATACGTATCTAAAGGGTGTTTCATTAAGCGTTTCCTATTTTTAAATTTAAATAAAACAAAGTGCGTGTGAGATATCATCGACATTTTTTATTCGTTTCAAAGGCTTATTGATGCCCTTATGTATGGAATATAACATCGTTCAAATGTTCGCCGCGGCTTCTCTGGGTGGCGCGCATTCGAAATGTTCAATTTTCCATGACTCTGGCGCATAAATAAGGCTGAATTTGACCAACGGCATGGGTTATGTTGGCTTTGAAGGCGGCTGTGGTTTGTGGCTTATTCGCATAGACCTGAGATATCAGAGAACCCCACAAGAAAAAGTCAAACGGGGTCAAATCGCACGATCTCGGTGGCCAGTTCACATCAACTCCATGTGAGATGACCATGCCCTTGAATCGCTCGTGCAGAATTTTCAATGTGGCATGAGCTGTGTGGCACTTAGCGCCATCCTGTTGAAACCACATGTCGTTGGTATCCATATCATCCAATTTAGGCCAAGAGAAGTTGGTAATCATCGACCTATAGCGCTCGCCGTTGACGGTGATGGCCTGGCCAACGTCGTCCTCAAAGTAATAGGACCTATGACGCCGCCAGCACAAAATCCAAACAGTGAATTTTTCGGGATGCATTGGACGCTCTTGGATCTCATGTGGATTGGTATCGTCTCAAATTCCACAATTTTGTTTGTTGACATACCCATTCATCCAGAAATGGGTCTCATCGCTTATTTTTCGATGTCAGTTTCCAACTGCTCCAGAGCCCATTCAGCGAACACACGTCCTTGTCTATGGTCGTTTACCTTCAGCTCCTGGATCAGTTGAATTTTGTACAGGTGCAGGCCCAAGTCACGATGCGAAATTCGCCAAGTGGACTCAAATTTATCCACCACACTGCGAATAGCCCTCTCGGAAGAACGATTATGGCGACCGTAAAATGGGCGAAGCGCACGGAACGTTGCCCGAACAGAACACCCATTTTGATAAAACAATTTTATTATTTGCACGTGTTGTTGAACGCTATGTCCATCCATGGTGGTTTTGCCAAATCTGAATAAATGACAGCCAATTTGACAGATGTAGCTTCAACAATATGGCCGCTATCAACTTTACATATGTATACATACTACAGCACTCCACGGTGACAGCTAACAATGAAATGTCATTTCTGAGGCGCTTGCCTCAGTTTAATTGATTAACGGTTTTTACTTCACCACTTGTCTCTAAACCTGAATTATTCTGAGTCACTTTATAACATCCTAAGCAGAGTGGCATAGCTCAGGAGCCTCGAGATGCCAAAGTTATCGTGTAAGATGGCTCACAAGGAAGCTATTGGGACTCTCAAGAGGACGCTCCAGCATATTAGGGACCGCCATTAACTTATGACTTTTGACTACAGACAAGTTGCAATAGGGGACACGTGCGGATGAAATTAAAGTCTTATATAAGTCATCCGTCTTATGGCCTCATGTCGAAGTCCTGTTAATGTGCGTTTCCACCTTTAACGTGAGGTGATGAGTAATTAAAAATGAGTAACCCTTGCGATGTTATTGGAGATCCAATTACTTTGACTCACAAAATTTACCCCAATATTCATCACTTCGGTGTGGATTGCGTCTTATGGTTGAGGGAAAGAACTATTAATACTCTAACAGGCGACTCAGCCAACAACATCAACAACTTTCTGCTGGAAAAACATATAAAGTATAAATCTATGGACTCAGTAATGAAAGTCGAGGATGTTGCAGGTCAATTAGACTGTAAAGTACTTAACTACTCTCGATCCACCAGAAATACCACATCACGTCCTGTACCTCAGGGTTGGGTCTCTAAACCTTCTAAACCCTCCTTGTGCAACGGCACTAAGCTTCAGGTGAAGAAGAGAGGAAAAACCTAATCGAAGCCAAGATTTGTACATGCATCAATCAGAGAGAAACCGCCGTCATCCCCTGAATTCCCCTAATCCCATCAGATTACGACTTTAAGTTTAAACGTCTGTAATTTCCCGCTAAAATTTGCTACGCCATGACCATCACAGGGACAGAGTTTGAAAGTGGCTGGTGTGGACCTGACTGACTGTTTATCCCATAGCCAATTGTATGAGGAGTGCTCAGAGTCAGTTTGCCTTCAAAATTAATACGAGAAATTAAAATTCATTCTCACCGACAGGGTAGCATGCAATCACTAATAAAAACAATATTACAGCCCTGTGAAACCCTGTCTCAAATTCCTCTGGCAGCCTTCCTCTGTACAGAATGTTGCATCTTGACCCTTCATAACTTCTTCAGGCTGGACGACTGGCATCAGAGGCAACCTCTAAACAAAACAGATCTTGATCTTTTCCGACAATCAAGCAGCGATTAAAGCTTTAAGCTCTTGACACTTTGACTACAAATCAAACTTGCCACTCTCTTCAACAAGATCACCATTTATTGGGTTCCAGGTCAAAAGAGAATTGAAAGCAATGAAATGGCAGGTGAGTTCGTCGGAGAAGGAAACCAATCTGTTTTGATAGGCCAATTTTCCTCCTGTGATTTACCCATCAGCCACATCAAGCAGGCACTCTTTTCATGGAAATTCAATGAAAGACTCGACAAATGGAATTCTACTTCAGAGCTTCGTCAATTCAAAAAGTTCATCAACTTCTATAACAACAAGAGAAGAGCGAAAATTCTTGCACTAAATGAAAGTCATACAAAGTTCCTCCTTGGAACACCCACATCGCCCGGACCGTCGGTAAAGCCATATGAGCACCGTGGATAAGTCGCTGCAACTGTGGCAACAACTGGGGATGAAGTCCCAAAATCATGCTCCAAATCTACACCTTGGTCGTCAGACCTACTCTGACCTCTGCGGCAATAATCTGGTGGATAAAGACGAATGAGGCCACCACAGCCAAGAAACTGGAACGGGTTCAACGCCTATCCGAAATCTGCATGACGGGTTGCCTGCGCTCCACCTCCACCACTTCGCTGAACGCTACTGTCGGTCTATTGACAGTTCAGATCCAGGAAGAAATCCAAGCAAAATTCAGTCTCCAAAGTCTCTGCCACCTAAACATCGTCAGCTCTAAACATCCTCATGACGGTCACCTTATAACGCTTTCTTCCCAACTCCAAAGTAGCGAGATCAGCATGCCGTTGGATTACGCTCTCAAATACTTCAAGCTTAAGCTGTTTCCACATCGTCACATAATGTCCCACCTCAGAAAGCGAACCTGGGTAGTGACTTCATTTCACCAACTGCTCTTGCCACGCTCCACCCAGATAAGCTAATTAGCTTCCTGACAGCATCTAGACATTGTGCACTCAACTACCATCTTAACAAGCTGGGGATCAGATGGAAGAACATGTGCTGACTCTGCTTGGAAGAGCAAGAAACTGCAGAGCATATTTTGTACAAATGTCCCGCCATACCTCGTTGTAGACTAAAACATTTCAGTAAGGGATTCACCTCCCCAAAAACAATCAAACACTCATCTGCAAGCACTATCCTGAGGTTCCACCATGATCTCGATCTTGCTCAAAATTTTCCACAGCTGTAAAAGAACTTGCTTGGCAAAGAAAAAAATTTTTGGTCGAAATGTGCTTAAGGGCATCGCCAAAAAGTTATGAGGCCCCACAAACCCTAATTTTGGTTACGAATACAGGAATAGGTGCCATCTAATTTTGGCAAAGTCCATCCTTCTGAACCATACAACAGACTTCTTCTTGGTTTTTCTCGGTCTACCGAGAAAAGGCTCTAGGCTCTAGCCTAACTTGTGAGTTGGCCCCTTAGAGTACAGTAATAATGAGGAGTGTTACTTTGTGTGGAATAAATTCGCTGATAGCAGAGTAATAAATATACCAAATGAACGTCAACGTGTTTAAGCCACCCTAACAAATGAGCAATTTGGTCACATTGACAACTAAAGGCGGTCCAAAGCATGCCGTCGTTATCCGAAATGTCTTCTTACAGGCTCTTGACTGGTTGTGCTATCTGAGATGCAAAGGATAAGATAATAAATGTTACTTTATAGATGGTAAATTTTAACTTAAAATTCATTAAACTTCTCAACGATCAAAACTATAAAATGCGACATTGACACTTATCCTTCCGAAAGCCATATGTATATTTAATCATTTTGTGCTATTCCACACAGTGGAACCATTTGCGATTAGAACTACCGAGATACTTAACCGAAACGACAAGTCATGTAACTATCACGTTCGACCATTAACACGTCCAGCTATCTCTGGAACGTAAGTTAAGTAAATATTAAAACGGTAGCGTTCCACCTTGTTAGGTTCTTCTTTCAAAGCTATAAAACATCTATTTCCGCTCAATTAAAATATTGAATCCTACTTGCTTCATGAATAAGGTCAATTCACTTGAATTCGACCCATTAGGGACCCTTCAGTTATTTAAAACCTAGAAATCACCACGTCACTTAGGATAGCTAGAGGCAATGCAATCTATACGTGTCCCAGTACACGTTTAGCATTTGTTTCCATGACTTCTATCCGTCAGCGCCCGGCAGCGCACTACTTACACAAACGATACATCAACAAATTCCAACATTTCCATCGTTCGAATCTCCTCCAGATTTCGTGTAAACTAATTTATCACAAATTGCCAGGAAGACACGTTTCAAATTACACAAAACTCCTGCTGGCTGCTATGACAGAGCTCAAGCTGACTGTCGAAAGGAATTTTCCACGTTCACCTCTGTACCGTTGCCAAGTAATAAATAAACAGAAATGTATTCGACATCGCTACAGGACCACCAGGACACAACAAGGGCTTCTTCTACGAATATGCAGTTTCTTGCCAGAGCCAGAGCTGAATGCTTTTTGGCAGCATTTTTAATCGGACGAACACAAAAACACCTGTAAACATCGATACAATGATGACAACAAAAAAAACTTCGTCCATGTCCGTTCATTGGTTCGGAATCAGTCCGTTTCCTTCGTGGAAATCTTTAATTTAAGCAACGACAGTTGCTCCCTCCCTCTGTCCCTCTTTCACTGTCCTTGTTCGCCATCGACAAATGTGCCCATCCGTCAAGGTGTAGAGATATCGTCCACACTGGGTACGTGGAACTGGATATCCTATCAGCAATTTGCCTCTGAAATTCCAATACAGGACCAATATCCTTTTTTTCTGCTTAAATACGTTATTTTTCCTGTTCAACTTTTCTTCTCCTGCTGCCAAGATTTTTCTTGTTCATTTGACTTCTCAAACTAGGTGGACAATGAGTGAGCAAGAGAGAGATGCAAACAGGAAAAAAGGATGTTTAAGGGACCTGAAATCAGGGTGAACGAGCCGCAATCAGTTAGTCCATCGTCTGTTAGACGTCGAATTCACTCTTCTCCTTTTTTTTTTTTTTTTTGTGTCTATTATCCTTTTTGCAGGTTTTTTTCATTCTCAATTTCCAATTCCCTTGTCAGGGGATTTGTGTAAGCTTTTTTTTTTTGGTTCTGTTGTTGATCGGCCTTGCCTTCCGAGGACCGATTGATTTTAAGCAGTTATTTTCGTTTCCTTTGCAAGTGTGTACACACACACCATGGTGTGGGTGCTGAGGGCTTTGTTACGGAATCCCTATGTGCACATGTATCCATTCGATGTGCTTAGCTTTATTACGTGCTTTTTGTGTGATTTTTATGTGTTTTCCCTTTTTTCTTCTCTTTTCTTCGTTCGTGGAAAACCTGTAGGTGGACCTGAGGCATATCGATGAACTTAATGGTACAAATATAGTTGAAGTTGGTGTTGATTTATCAGAATTCTACACATCAGTCGAATGGGATATTCTGGAAGTTCCTGCTGTAAGGTGAGTGATTCATTTTTAGATTTAGATATGCAAATTCTTAGAATTTTGTTTTTTTTTTTAATGGTGTGTACTCGTTGAGATGTGAAGATCCTTGTTGTGAACTAAAAGTGGGTCGGTGGATTTTGTGGAGGGCGTTCAAACTTGACAAGAAGTTTCTGGAAAACCGTAAAAAGAAAATTGGTCAAAGGTCCTTATGTTAACAAATTTTGAAATGAGTCAGTCCTGTGACACACAAAAATCCTAGAAATGGGATATTTGCTTTTCTGTTTAACTTTAGCAAAATTCTCTATTCAGTTAGGCAAATGGGATTCATTTTGCTGTGTATGACGGATTTTTCAATAGAAAAAATAAACAACTGGCTCCATAGCACGGGATGGGCCAAAGCCTAGGTTCTCGCAAACATTTCAGTGTTACATTTTCACGCGAATCGAAGGGAAGCCTTTTATGATAATTTATATTCTCGGAGGCTTTTTACCGCTAAAAGCTTATAATGAAAATGAATCCAAGTAGCGTACCCGATGTAGTATCATCTCTCATTTTCCAATGGCCCTCTTATCCACTATAAGGGTAGCGTGTTTCGGATAATTAAGTGGACCCTTCACATCACCCGATCTTCGGATATCGACTCTAAGTCATCAGGGTAAGGGTCAGATTTCGGACTTAGCCTAACCATCTCACCCTGGGCCCACCAAGCGGGCGCCTATCTGATTGCACGAATTCCATGACGCTCCTTGGAAGCCGAGTTGGGGACATGCGTTAACGTGTCCAAACCATCGAAGTGTGGATTTCTGCCTTCGAAGAAGAAGCTTCTCGACATTGAGTGTCTCGAGTATTCTGGAGTTTCTAACTCTAACCCTTAGCCCTTCGGGTAGGGGTTAGAATTTACCCGAGGTAAGCATGCCTGTCGTAAGAGTCGACTAAAATCCACGTCTTAATTGTGACGCTAAATGAGTCTATTAGCACATAAGTCGGATAAACTTAGTGGATTTATTACCCCAGGTGGTTCTCGCGGAAGCGTAAATCCACCCGTGGTCTTTCGACCACGGTCGAAGCACGGATTCTGGAGGCCTCAACCAACATTCTCTCTGGCTTCTCCTCTTCAGGCGATGATACAGGTCCGGGTACGCTCGCATCTGAAGAGTTCTGCTGTTCACTCTCTGACTCATTCGTGAGGATGAACTGGAAAGAAGGGGAAAGTGGGGGAAAGGTTTTACCTGGTATTCTTAATCCCTTTCAGCATAGCCAGGCGTTTGACCGTAGTGCTGTTGCTGATGGTTTGACTCGGGAAGCGCAAGCTGAACGAGCTCCAGACTCGATGGGCTCCTGTCGAAGAGCCAAAAAAAAAAGGAATAGAAGGAAGGCTGCGATCGAGCGGCGCAAAGATGCTAAACCAGCTGAAGGCGCAAGCACCGAGCGCAGTCCTCCTTTGGTGGCGGAGGAAAAGGGGAATAGTTCGGCATAAGGTACTCCAACCGGAACCGACTCAGCCCTTGGACCCGACGTTGCCTCCTGTTCTTCAAGCTCGAACAGGGTAAAACGAAAGAAGCGACCTGCGAGCCCGGCAACTACTGTGAGAAGCGTGTGCGCAACTGACGCTCGCCCTTTTGCTGGAGGCTCTCCACTTTAGGCTTTCCGATTTATTTCCAAATGAGTGCAGAAAACGGACGGAAGCCCCAGTGGAGGTCTATGATATTCACTCAGATTAATCTGCATCATTTCAAGGCTGCTGCCGCTCTTTTAAGTAGTAGACTTTCCGTGATGCGTACAAAACCCCACATAACAGCTATACAGGAACCATGGGTGTGTAAAAAGGGGCTTTCTCTGAAAGTCGAGAAAATTTCAATAAAATGGGTAAAAACTTGGTCCTGCTTTCTGGTAGTACAATGGACAAGTTGCGTCTGTGTGCTCCAGTATTGCGCTTCCAAACCCAACAAAAAAAAAATCTCAATCTCGATGCGTTACCCCAGCAATACAACGAAGAAATCTCATGTCAGCAGTTTTAAACCCAAACCTCATGACCATAAATGAGGGTCGGAACAAACACTGAATTAAAGACCGATAGCTCCTGATAACAGATTGGTCAAGTTGTTTCAAAATTCCTCCAACCTGACCAATCCTACAAACCACTAAGTATTGCTCCTTCCAATCTCTATGTAGTGTACCATCAACATTTCTCTATGAAACACGATAAAACAGTTGGAAGGCATTCCGGTCAAGAGCGGAGTATACCATAAAATTTAGCCGTTCTAGCTAAGGCGTCCGGTGTTTAGTTGAGGAGGCTTTCGCGTAAGTATGTGACTGCCTTTTGCCTTAAACGCTTGACGCTCTTGGTCTTCTGCTTATTTGATCTCTCCCTGATACTTGAAGGCAATCTATCCTCCTAGATGAGGCGGCTTTTGGTATCATCCACACTCGAGTATTGATGACTTTGCGATACACTTATCCTACGACCTGGGCACCATGGATATGCTATCTGATGGAAAATTTGAAATCGATTTTCCTTGTCTTCAGGACTGGTTTTGGCAAGAGTCTGAGGCTAATCAAGTTAATTTTTCACGTATGACCCCAAAGCAGCCATGAATTTAGTGCTGATACCTTCATGGAGACCGACAAGACGAGATTTCACTACTCATTAGGCCACGGCGGAGGTGCGGGTATCTGTATCTGTAGTGGAGGCCAGGCTGTGCTAAAAGCCTTTTCCCTTTAACCACTTTCAAAATATCTCAAAAATGCAAGAACTCTCTGAATTTGGTCGCAAGACTAAACTCTTTGAGTCTTGATCCCAGGTTAGGTTAGATTAGGTTATGGGTGAATTGCCCAGTCCAATGACTAAGTGGTCTAGCGGGGTTAAACCTAGTTGAGGTGTTGATCTCATAGCTTGGATCCCAGGTCACACTAGGATCTCTGTGAATGGATACGATAGCTGGACAAGGCTGAGGTGATGATTTCTCAGAACCTAAACCTGACGGTAGAGTTTTTTACAAACAGAATTGTGTGTTCCACGACTCTTTAGGATCCGATCAGACTAAACAAATGCTGCTGTAAGAAATCCGCGGCATTCTCATTCTCATTCTCAGCAAAAAAAAGACTGTGAACAACTTATTGACATTCTACCGGGACACTTCGCATTTGTTGTATCTCAAGCTTTAATGTCCCTAAGTCTTGTATGGGTTCCTGGTCACAGAGGCATCGAAGGGAACGAAACGACTGATGAGCTTGCCAGACAGGGATCGGCCTTTTACAGCTCACTCGCAAGAGAAGTTCTCATGGCATTAGGAGCTATCAAAGGAAAAATCAACCTACATTACTTCTCAGTAGCCCGACACAAAATGGAACAGCCTTACTACCTGCGCTATATCTAGGACGACTTGGCCCACATATAACCGTAGGAAAACAAGCAACTTCCTTAAAAGAACCCGAACAGACATTGGGCGCATAGTCGCCATCTGTACAAGTCACTAGACAGTAGATACCCATGCGGCCAAGCTTGGCATCCCTTGTAATCGCTACTACCACAGCTGCAAAGACACAAATGAGAGGGAAACCCTAGCACACTTCCTCTGTAAGTGCCCAGCACTTGCACCAGCACCTCCCTAGTATTCTACTCTACCTTACCTCCACAGATTGGATTTAAGATCAACAGCCATGGTCTGTCGACACCCGTCCTCACTTATTTAACAAACCGGTCAAGAGAACTGTGGTAACAAATTGGTCCATTTCAGCACTATTTGAGTATCGGACGCTCTCTGCCTAATACAACCCCTAAATCCAACCAACCAGGCTTTAGTGACACTACTGTCTATGAAGCTTATCGAGAGAATGAAGAAACATCTTTAGTTGCTGTCTCCATCTCACTTGGATCGAGTAGCAGATCTTGAATGCTGACGTGAATCCATTGTGTACATTTTTGCTTATTCTTTCCCAGCAGTTTTATTGCCATAAAACGTATGAATACGACTTCACAACACTTTCGTGGCTAAGAAAATGTCTTCCTCCTCATTGGAAAGAGTGTAATGTACACAGTTGGCTCCCACTTGAGATCTTCCCACCGACCGTCTTGAGTTTAACAGAGATAACCTTCAACATTATATCCATCACTCACCACCCCACTGGCAGATCCTCATTAACCCGTTTTTGCAACGCGAAGCCCACTTGAATTTTCCACTCAACCTGCCATCTAATAACAAATTCTGCCCTCGTCATGCTCCATCAAATTCATTTTTATGCATTTCATCTATCAGGGCCCGCGTGACATCATTTCCTTCGCTTCTTCTCCCGCCGCGTATTAGGCTTTGTTACTATGATGCCACCATGCCTGTCACACTCCAATGCCACTGTCACATCCTTGAACGTTGGGTCAAAAGCTATAAATCACAATGGCGATGAAATTATGCCGCTGGCGTTATCAAGCCACAACGTATCTCTCCCTTCAAATAAGATGCCACATCGCCCTCCTATGTCACATTTTTTCCTCGGAAACTGGATGTCCCTTTAAATATCAAATGTCGTGCCCCACCCTATCAAGTCTCTCCTCCATCAGCACTGTGCACACACACACCCACTCACAAAAGCCTGAAGGATAATTTCATGCTTTCATGATTTTAAAGCGTATCCACCCGCCCTCGTCTGCTTGACAAAATCTCTATGGGATTGTATGTCCTTGTCACTGTCGTCATCGTCCGCCTGTAGATTCAGATCATGATTTCAGAAAAAAAATTCAATAGTCTGTCAGAGAAGCCCGCTGCTACAAAAAGAAGCAAGGGAGTAACAATTTGTCGTTTAGCTCTCTTCTCTCTGTCGTTGCGTCAAATTTTTTGAAGGATGATTGACAACCGGCATAATTGGCCCTAACGCGTCGGACATAGGCTTTGTGTTCGCGTCTAATGAGGTCGTAAACATTTTTATTTCGATGAATGTCCGTTTGATCAGCGCCAAATACTTCCGAGTAGTGGGTTAAATGAAACGTGCGGACTGGATGTTTCGTCGACGCTTGGGAAATAATGACATTTTGTGTGGAGACTGGAGAGTTTAATCATGGACCCGGTGTCATCAATTTTATATTAGAAGTCGACTTTGATGTTATTGTGTAGAAGATGGGGGTCATTAGACAAAATTATTTATTCAGAGTTGGAAGGAGCGGAGAAAAAGTTCTTCAATAACAGGAAACTTTGACGTAAAAAAAACTCTTCGTCGGAATAACCAAACTCATGGCATTGGAAAGAAAAGTTTTGGAACACCTTGTGCATCAGTCTAATTATAGTTCAGTAAAATATGGACTATGGCTTCGTTAACTATTTTAGAATGCAGTGCGAAGACAAGGATTGGTTAGGGTTAAGGCAGAGATAGCTCGTGATTAATTTTGGTTTGAAATGTTTGTAAACTGCAAAGGAAGCGGATAGCGAAGAAGCACCTCGTGAAAGGCAGGTAAGGACTAATTTAAGAGGGACGGTATGGCGATAAATCTCCATCCGTCGCCGTCAATAATGACCATGAACTGATTTATAAGAGAGGAAGCAAAAAGCGCAGGAAATATTAGCATCCAACAACGTGAAACCAAAATTAAGAGCATAACAGCCTTACGAAAGCATCAATGTCAAACCGTAGCCGAAGTAGTTAAGAAATTTTCGAAAAATTCCTGGTAAATCCTGCTGATGGCAACGAAGTAGTAATGGACGATAACAAGATTAGGGAACTTTACTATATCACTTAGTGCCTCATTAATGAGACCAAATTTTAAGAAGGAAAAATCCAATCAAAGATCAGAGTGACATATTATAAAGAGCACTATGCAGAGGTCAGCAAAGTCGCGGCAGATGATACCGAAGCCCACAGTATACCAAGAAAGACTGAGTTTTTTGCTTTTTGGGAATTTGACTATCATTCCCTTCTTTAATTCCTCTCAGTACGAGTACTTTTTTATGTGTATACATACTGTTAAGTCTAAAAATGGGGACTCCAGCCAAAGATTACCAGCTTCTGACATATGGTCCCATTGCCTGGTGGCCAGCCCTAAGTAAAAAATAAAATATCGATAAGTTCAAAAAAGTACAGTAATCGCCGTGTTACAGGAGCATTGAGGTCTTGTCCTACTGGTGCTCTTAGTGTGATCCTTCAACTGATCCCCCTTGAACTTCACATCAAGGACACAGCTACACGCTGCGCGGTTTGACTAAGTGAATTTGGCTGCAGGACTATACGGCCACTGTAAGATCCTGGCAATAACTCCAAGCGATTTGGCTTACTGAACAATCTCCAAACATCCAACCAAAATATCGCTCTTTTCTCGGATAGCCAAGCCGCTATTAAAGCCATTGATGCGGTTACCATATCCTCAAAACTGGTAGAGTAATGCTGGCTTGAAATCAGTCAATTAATTACCGACTCTACTCCATAATTGCACTCATCTGGATCCCAAGTCAAAGCAATCATGAGGGCAATGAGCGTGCTGACGAGCTGGCCAGGAGAGAATTGGCCCTTAACAGTTCTCTTGTGGAAAGTATCAATTTTCCGCTGGGCACTGGTAGAGGCTTCCTCCAAGTTGCCAACGGCCTGACCAGCTCCGCCTCTTTAAGAAAGACGTGGCCTAATAACAAGTCAACAGAGCTACTTGGCAAATCAAGACCAGATATTTCCAGAATTCTAGCCATTATCACGGGCCACTGGCTGATTGGAGACTATGCGGTCAATCTTGGTATTCCTCACAACACCCTCTGCAGCAGCTGCAAGGACAATAATGAAAAAGAATTTCTATTTAATTTCATCTGTAGGTGTCCGGCCCTGACGAAATTGGGGATATGATCCTGTACATGAACTCCACTGGCTGGATTTAACCACATTATGTCAAGACCACCAATCAACACTCACACACACATAGGTTTGAACGAATTTTCGTGGTAAAAAAACGGCGCATCCATTCTACCTACATACCTATAGTCAAGCCATGTCACTTTTTGTGTTTTATTGGTGGCGATGAGCCCATTGATCGCCGTGGTTCGGTGGTTATTGCATTGGATTGCTGCGCGAGTTGGGTGGGTTCAAGCCCCAGCCATATCTACCCCTCGTCGGTACCACCTCTCGCCTGAGAGTATTACTTGTCAAGAAAAAGCTTCTTCATTTGCCGTTCGAAGACGGCAACCAATTGTAGGTCCCTTCCATTTTTGCGAAAAATAGAGCACGCATACCATGAATAGCTGCAAAAAGCTAGGTCTTGGTTCAACCCGAGCTAGCTGTTTATTTATTTTAATCCCATTCTTGGAAATAGAATGTGATTTCGGAGATTTAAGCTGTCTTATGGGCATGCTTTCATCCATATCGAAGTAGAAAAATACTTCGAGAAATATTTTTCATAGTGTGGCTACTAATATTGGCAAGGGTAATGCTTTGTCTGACTAATTCGTCGGCCGCAGACTGTGATGTAACGTTATATTGTGAGGACTTGGCGCCACAAAAGAAGCGGGGAGGTCACAAAAGACTACGACACATCAATTTTCATGGACGGTTCGAATATGAAATTCGCGGTGGGGTCGGGTATATATTCAGCAGCCTTGAAAGTATCGAAATCAGTCAGAATCCCGAACTTTGCCAGTGTTTTTCAGGCTGAAATACTCGCAATCTACGAGGCCTGTAATGCGCTCAACAACGACACCGCGCCCAAACGAAATGTCTCAATTCGTCACCCAGGCAGCCATTAAAGCTCTTGTCTGCACAACCACCTCATCAAAGCTGGTAGCACAATGCAGAACCGAGCTCGCCCGCTTGGGGAGCTTATTTTCCTTAACCCTCGTATGGGTCCCAGGTCAAATGACTGATGAGCTTGCCAGGCAGGGATCGGCCCTTGACAGCTCACTCGCAAGAAGAGTTCCCATCCTTTTAGGAGCTGTTAAGGGAAAAATCAACCTACATTACTTCTCAGTAGTCCGACACAAATGGAACAACCTTGCTAGCTGCGCATTATCCAGAAGGATTTGGGCAACATACAACCATAGCGAAACAAGCGACCACCTTAGAAGAACCCGAACAGACATTGCGCATGCAATGCCATCTGAACGGGTCACTAGGCAGTAGGTACCCATGCGGTCAAACCTGGCATCCCTTGTAAGCCCTACTGCCGCACCTGCAAAGTCACGAATGAGAGGGAAACTCTAAGATACTTCCTCTGCAAGTTCCCGGCACTTGCCATACCAAGACTCAATCCGCTAAGGAAACCCTTCTTCGACAACCTCGACAAACTTTCAAAGAAGAAAACCCCTATCATTTTACTCTTGGTTGGATTTAAGACCAACAGCCATGGTCTGTCGTCACCCGTCCACACTCATCTTACAAACCGATAACGAGAACTGTGGTAACAAAAAGGTCAATTTCAGCGCTATTTGAGTATCGGGCGCTCTTTGCCTGAAAAAAATCAGAAAAGGTATGGGACTGCCTTGAGAAACCCCCACCCGGTTAGAGGTCACACTCAGATCAGGGGTAACGGGAAAGCAAATAAATCAACAAGAAAAGTGTCGGATAGACCACCTGTAGGACCAGAATCCTATTGTTTTGAAAAGTTGAGGGAAAAAAGAGCTTCCTGGTCACCGACAGGCTGAAAATTCCTTTGAAACTACAACTGAAGCGATCAAGAAGACTCTACGTATCTTTATAGGATTTCTAATGGACTACTGTACACCAAATATGCAAACAAGCAGACCGAGAAGGTAATGAGACCTGAAGCCTCCACAAAAGACTAAATTCCGTAGCCCAGCCCCTGGGGTGTAGCTCCGCACGGCTTCTTCCTAATTATCAAAGAAAGCGTCAATTACAGAAAAATTATACGCAAATGTTTCTATTTTACAGCGATCGATTGTCGAAATCGTCTTTCAGCAATGCGTATCTCCGAATACAGCTAACGCACGATAGATCTTTCGATAACTAACATCTTAACGTTCAGGAATTTGACGTTGTTGGTTGAAGAAAGAAGACAAAACGAGATTATCTTGCTGAAGCCATGTTAACTGAGAAGACAATCATTGCCCTTTGGAACGAGAAAGAGGCACATTCAACCGTCTATTTCAAGTCAAATTTCCTTCATCCAACTATGGTGATATGAACGTATAAGCAACCGTGTATCCTTTCCCACTTGTTCATCTTTTATGGATTTTTTTCCGGTAGCTTGACTCGTCCATAAAACCATATAATTCCATGCGAACCTGAAAGTTTATTTTTCTCATTTATTCCTTCCTAAGGACTATCCAAATGCAATAACTGTCGAAATATTGACGAAAACCATAAAGACCACCTAATACCAAAGTCGAGATAAAACTTTTTTTCCGAAATATTGTTCTAGTTTCCTAACCCCACCAACTCATTGAGGATCCTTCACCGCGCCCTCGTTGTGCATCAAGGACCAAACATAAAAACACATCACTCAGAGAGCAGATATAAAATTACATCGAAGGAAATTGAGAATCGTGACCAGCAATACCAAGTCTTGGTGTAGTTCCTCCACTCCACTCAGCAGGCACTGTGCTTCCTCTCGGCATATTTTGGTACACATCCAGTGCAGGGCAACAACATCGGCATCAGTATCGTGGTAATACCGTCACGCGTACATGAGCATCCAGGTGAAAGTTGACTGAAGGAGTTTATCCTTTCGGAAAATCCTTCAAATGTCCTGAATAAAATTTGAGTGGAAGGTTATTGTTTCCTAATAACTTTCGACATCAGTTCCTCATACGCTGGAGCTGTTTTCCAACGTGTCTCTGGTGGTGGTACACTAAATTAAGAATTCGGCTCCGTCATGCATGTGTGACCTCTGTACTGCTGCCACTGCTACTCTGTACATTAAAAGTGATCAAGGAATTCGTCAGGAACTCAAGTCAATATGACTGAACCTGAAGTGAAGGTGTTTGCCATTAGAATTGGAAAGTTTTCCCACTAAAGTGTGCGGGTGGCGGTAGCGAGTGCGATCTCAGGCGCGCGCAGGATGCTTGAAAGTTCCTTCATCTAAAGTTTCCTTGCGTCCTTTTGTGGAATGTAATTTGATTTTTCATGGCAAGTTTAAATAATCCTTGAAGGAGGTGCATTTGGAATGAGAGCAATTCCATTGAGTGTGGTATGCTGCAGTCGGTACCGAACCAGAACATGATGTTTTCCGAACCAAATTTAACGTGTGCATGCATTGGCGGTTGGCCCCATTCGAGATGAGTTGTTGGGTGCTAACCGTTTGTAACGACAGAAAGGAGTAAGTGGAGTGAGTTAAATGGTATTCGGGGATAGTTTCGGTAAAGTAAAGTGGATTGGAATGGATTGGTGTATCAGATTCTGATTGTAAGACATTCAACCCTGGCCGGAGGAACTTATTTCTGTTGGGAATTTTGCAAGAAGGACACTGGAAGTTTCCCACGTAGTTCGAATGGAAGATGTATAAACTGCAGATATTGTCAATATCGAGTCATAGATCGTAGCACATACCGAACATACCGGAAGAGGGTCGACATCACCAGCCTTAATCAACCAACCGTCCGATCCTAAGGCACCTCCATGACTTCGATCTAGGTTTAGAATAAAATGGTCTTCATAGCTTGACATGACAGATCATATTAGCCGAAATGTCATCTGGCCTCATTTTCTAGAGGTTAAGGGACTTCACAAGGTTTTATTTGGGAAAACCCAAAATAGGAGCCTTCCGGCTTAGCACATGAAGCTGTAGACAGAAGAATGTGCTTGCTCTTCCGAGTGTGTAGGTAGGAAGAGGTGGCGGTTCTAAAAGATTTCAATTAGCGCTGGGATGCGCTATTTTGAAACCACAACTCATATGACCTGGTTGTTTGCAGGTGATATAGGTTGATGAATGAAGATATTTAAATCCCACGTGTGGAGTTAAGGAAAAGGATTAGTTCACCAATCTTTTTCTTGGAAATATCTTTAAGGACCCCCTCTAAGGCAGGGCATTAACACAGGAAATAATGCAGAGATTCTTTCTCGCTGTTAACTGTGCAACTACGGCAGAAAGTATTGGAAGGGTTACCTAGCTTGGCTGCGTTTTCTTCCATTGGGCAGTGGCCTGTGCTAGCGGCTACGATTCTTGCAATATCCGGTCTTGATCTGCTTAGTAGCTCGTTTGTTTTCTGTTTGTTGTAGCCGGGCCAGATCTTCCTTGATATGACGCAGTTGTTAAGCCTAATCCACGCTTGGTTGGCGGTCTTTAGCAAATAGTGTTGAATATTGCCCTTAACGGCACCTAGTGGTCGTTAAGGGCTGATCCCCGCCCCGCTACGTCATTGTCTCTTTCGTTGCCGTCAATTTTACTATGGCATGGGACCCAATGGAGAGTGACCCTGCACTGGACTCACAGCTGATTAAATTGCTTTACTTTACCAGCTTTGCGGATGTAGTGACCGAATCAATACCTTTGATAGCGGCTTGACTGTATTATAGATGGGTCTTGGAGAATTTTTCAGCACACGGCAAGCTTTCCGACAAAAGTCCCCATTTTTTACCGAAAGTCCTGTTGCAGGAGTAAAAGGCTATGCTTACCGTCCTAATGCGCTGCTCGAGGTTTGATTTCTAGCTTAGTTTAGGGTCAACGGCCGTGTTCAAATACTTAGCACTGGAAGATAATAAGAGTGTTTTTCTGTTCAGTTTTGGGCGTGGGAAGTCCTGTACTTTGGTGTTGGTAGTAACGGGCATCTTTTCACCCCTAGGTCACAGGTGATGGCCCAAGAGCTTACCTTATCCATAATGCTCTCCATGGGTTAGCTTATCACCTAGAGAAACTCCACTGACACCAGGATCACCAGGTCATTCGCGTACGCCACTACCTTAACCCTTTTCCTGTCTAGTCGCATCAAGATTTTCTTCATAATTATGAGCCATAGTAGAGGAGAGATGACTCCGCCCTGAGGGGTCTCACTGTTTACCAACTTGGTCAAACTACTTGATCCTAGCGTTGCCTGAATAATTCGGGTACTTAGCATGGATGCTATCCATCGACTAATGGATTCCTCCACCCCTAACTCGGTGAGAGATTCTCGAACATCTTCAGTGTGGGCGTTGTTAAAATCACCTTCAATGTCTAAGGCTGCACACACAGTGAAGCGATAAAGCGATGCGATGCGAGAAGCGAGAAGCGAGAAGCGTGCGTTAAAACTGTTCACTTGTATTCCTATGTACGTGCGCACAGTGAAGCGATAGAAATTCATGTGAAAAGTTGTATCGCATGCTTCTCGCTTCTCGCATCGCATCGCTTTACCGCATCACTGTGTGCGTAGCCTAAGAAGGTGGGATAAGAATATTCTTTATAGTGAAGGGCTTTTTCGATTATGCGTACAGCTTAACGCAGAGCCGTCTCTGGATTTGGATCTACCTTTGAGTCCGAGTGTGTAACCCCTCATTGTTTTTAAAAAAATTGTCTATCGGACCCAAAAATGAAAAAAGCCTCGTGCTCTTGAAGACAGGACTCCTGCTGTGAATGGGTTTGACTGCTCCGCATTTCCTAACGCAAAGTCATTGTAATTACTTGTCCAATGAAATATGAAACAAAGAAAATTCTGCTGCAGCAACTGCACTCAAAATTGGATCACTCCAATCTCAAAGTGGCAATGCATACCATCACGTAAATTAAAAGGACCAAGTTTATACGTTCTACACAATAATCCTGGAGACCATGGCTTAGTGCAAACAAAATGCCCGTATGCATGGTTAAATCACCAGAATAAGTAATCGTCGGCAACTAAAACACTGATCCTGCACTCAAGCAACACACTTTTCTGCACCAACAGCAACGTATCCTTTTATTTTATATACTTAAGCTCCAGTCGTCTTCGTATTCAATTTTTTTCAGAAAATTTAAATTCTCTTCTCGCATTTGAACTGAAATGTACTTGTGCTCGTTGTTGCTTAGCAAAATGCAAATAACACACTCAAGTCAATTCCTTGATGCACCTCCGACCTGGCAAAACACAACAAAACATCCTTCAAAGTTTACCGAGTACTCAAAATGCTACTGTGTCTCTTCGGTCGTATCCTTTCGGCTTACTCGTATGAAAATCGAATTTGAATGCTTCTACAGTTTCGTCCTGAAATATAAATTGTATTTTTCCATCAATGCGTGTGTGGGTGTGTAAGCATGTGTGTCATTGTGTCATATCCCCGCTTAGGGAGATGTTAAAACAGAAATCATCCATATTATTCAAGACCGTAACAGATGTTTTGAATTGCATGAGCAACAGAGGACAAGGATCTCTAAGTGAGTTGGCTTGCCTAAGAAATAAGACACACAAAAGGACTCGCACGTATGCGATTGTTGAATTCAAAGAATTTTCAATAATTTATCAAATTCGAAGGAGAGTAAGTTCGAGGATGTATCCACACTCCAAGTGGGCCTTATCCTTTCAGCATACAAATGAAGTTCACTGGGAAAAAAAAAAGAAAAAATTCCGACAACTCACAATGAACGCCAATTTAGTTTGGCAAAAAGGATCAGATTATCATCGAGAGCCGATAAGTTAGCCCTTCGCACTTAATGAAGGACTGATTGAATGACCTGGTCCATGAGGTATACCCACAGCCATTCACTGGCTCTTCGATTTTTGACACGTGTATAGTTTCATCAACTCATAACGAGTGGAAGAAGGACTTTTCACACACCTTTTTGCCTTCGATTGAACTTTTCTAATTTACTTCACAAGATCATCCAATGGCACAGCGTGAGTGTGTGAGTCAAGGATACAAAAGGTAGCTATAGGTGTGTCCTTCAATTTTCGCCACCCACACGCCCTAAATCATCATCCTTCGCCGGGGGAGGGCCACAAATTTGATAGTAATAAATTTCAATTTATATTCAGTCATCATCGGGCAGGTAGGCAGCGGTCCCAAGGACCAAAAAGGACTAAATCATCATCATCAGCATTTAATGATTGTAATCGCTTTTCTCGAGGTAGTATAGTGCATTTTCTCATTACATTCTGTTCTCCGACGGGACTCTCGCTGGTCTCTTTTGTTGCTCCACTTCCTCTTTATGCCCATCGTCGGCTACAGTAAATGGATCCTTAGAGTTGAGGTAGAGCGGAGGGCGCTTATCCTTTAAGGCTGGAAGCACTTAAGAAGTTCGCAAAACGAATGAAAAAACAAGGTGTGTTCTGATGAAATTGGAGTTCCTAAGTGGAATGAGCGGCTACACTCACTTGAAATAGTTTTTTTCTTTTTTTTTTTGAATGAGGTCGAAAACGTGTTTCAATTTTGATGTTCATGGTGACTTAGGAGTTTGCTGTTCCACTGGGAAGGATAATTGAGTGAAATTGTGTTGCGTGTTGTTCTTTGTGGTTAACTTAGGTTGACGTTTGTAAGTTTTGAAGTTGTGGGAAATTTTACCAGTTGCATGACGAGAGAAAGAAAACCTTTGACTTGGTCGACTTGTACCTCTGACTCTGTCCTTTTTGTTCACCAGTGATATGCAAATTTGAAAATTTCATGAAAATTATTGAAGAAAGCTCTGAGGATGACAGGGAACTTTCTTACATTATCAGTCCCGTTCAAGAGGTTCGATGTTCGACAAAAGATGTCTATGAAGTGATCAAATTAATTTCTTTGCTTTTTGAAAAAAAAAGATAGGCTAAAGCTAAAATTTAAACGTTTCATCCTATAGGACTAAGGTCTTAATGGATTACGAACAGAAGTATTCTCATTGGAGCTTATAGATTGCAGGACACTTACTTTGACGGACAAAGGAGTGTAACAGTCAATTATCAACAAATCAACCATAATGCAGTTTACAACCAAACCCTCTTCTTGTATTTTAAATAACCGAAAGTCTTGAGCGGATAATTATGGCTTGGAGTATGTTGCCTTGGTGAATGCTTCTCTATACGGTAAAGACGAAATTCCGCACTCAAATATTCAACCTTTTATCAAATATTTACCTTACAACAGACTCTCGTTGCAAAGCGGGGCAGAATTTCCACCGTCCTTCCATCTTTCTCCGTCCCTCTAAGAGAAGTCAGACTAATCAGGCTAATTTCAACCTATTTCTGACATAAAATCATTAGAACAGGTGGTAGATATGGATTCTTATGTGCTTATGGATGACTTGAATGCTCACCTGGGTGTGAATGTATTGACATGAGAAGTACGATTGGGAGAGAAGCTGTTGGACTTCTGCTGTGCAAGCGACATGTCCATTATGAACACCTTCTTTTCGCACAATGGTACCATCAGAGTCTTCAGCAGAAGTCACTGATAGAATTCTTCGTGGTACCATCGTGTGTTAAAAGGATGGTTTGTGATGTTCGTGTTTTGAGACTGGCTGAACGGTTAACTGATCACCACCTCGTGTTGTGCAAATTGTATCTCAACGATAAAGTACCTGGCCAACCAAAACGTAAACCAAGGCTGGTGACACGTATACGGTGAGAAAGTTTGCAGAACGATGAGATACGAGAGGAGTTAGCACGGCAGGTATGTGAAAGGTTTGAACAAATGCCAACTGTTCCGACAAATGTGGAGGAAGAATGGTAGTTGTTTTCAACAGCAGTCATTGCCTCTGCAGGAGATGTTTGGAGGGTGAAGCGGCTCGGTGTGGCGGCTGGTAGTAAAAGAAGAACTGTGTGGTTTAAAACACCCGGAGTTCAAGAAGCCATCAGAAAGAAGAAGAGATCCTTCCAGGTGTGGATATACTTGGCGAACTCAGCTTCTCGCCACCGGTACATGAAGGCGCGAAGAACTTGCAAGCGGTCTGTTAAAGCAGCTAAGGAGCAAATCTGGAAGGAGCTCGGCGAGAAATTGGACTGTGATCTGCAAACAAGATGTTTTGGCAGACTATCCGCCGCCTCAGAGAGAGGAAGTTTAATATCGTCGAAGGAGGTATAAAATCCAAGGATTTTATACTTCTTTTCGATAAGAAGGACATCTTGCACAGATGGGGTGAGCACTTTTTGGGGCTGCTGAATCCCGAAAAGGGCACTGAAGATGGCAGACCCATGGTATTGAGTAGGCTCTACGGTTCCATCGTGAAGGAGGTGACTTTGTCGATTAAAGCACCAGAAGTCGGCAAATCTGCTGATGCGGACGAAATCTGGCCGGAAATGCTCAAGACCTTTGGGGAGTGAAGTGGCTCTCTCGTGTCATTAAAATGACCTGGGAATGCGGTGAAGCACTTAGTGATTGGCAAACTGGGGTGATTGTTCCTCTTTTAAAAAGGGAATAAGAGGGATTGCTCTAATTATAAGGGTATGTCTTCTTTAACCCTCTCTGGAAAAGCTTTTGCTAAGATATTGGAACCGCGTTTCAGGTTGGGCGATGAACAGTGCGGCTTTCGTCCAGATGGCTTTTAAGTAGGCGTCCCCTGAGTAGGCTCAGGATGAGATGGTTGGACCAAGTCCGAAATCTCTCCATTACTGGCATGGAAATATCTCCTGATGATTTAGAGTCAATGGCGAAAGATCGAAAGATGTGGAGGGTCCACTTAAGTACCCTAAAATGGTGACTCTCATTGTGGATAAGCGTGCCATTGGAAAATGATGATGATGATACTGGCCAAGTTTTCGGTGCAAAAACTCCTTTGTGCGCCGAGTTATTTGGCCTGACTTTCATAAAGCCTCACCAGCTGTGAGCCAAAGGTAATCTGAATATTAGTCTCCAGCTGACTGGATTTACTAAATGCATCATTCCCTTTTTCAATTAGCCCCACGAGTATAAAGTATATTTTGACTGCTAGAGTCCCCCGCCAAATTAGTTTGGTTTCAATATTGCATTTCTAACCAATGAATACTCAGATGATTTATAAATGAGCTAGCAAAACACACACGCGTACATGTGTGCTAAAAGTCATCTCCCAAAGCAACCCCAAACCACAGCACTTAAGCTAAAGCCTAATTAAATTGAAAACTAATGTCATCATGTTGCCTTGATTATCCTACTTTACAAATCCGCTTAAATTACTTTAAATTTCCATCTAATGAAACCTAAAATTTCGTCTCTCAAAAACCACAGTCAATTTTATCATCACCACCCCAACCACGCATTGGGCATAAATAATTCGTCCAAATTAACTTCTGTCATTTGAAATCGTAAATAATTAAGCCTTCCACTCAGTGAGTCGCCAAAAATTTTCTATAATTTGCACGAATTAAGCTGATTACTTTTTGGAAAATATATTTACAAACTCTATCTATCTCTCGTTACAGAAATGAAAAATTCTACACATGCTGCGATGAACCATATTTAGATATAACATTTAATATAACAATGAGACGTAAGACATTATTTTACACTGTCAACTTAATTATTCCCTGTATGGGAATTAGTTTTTTAACAATTTTAGTTTTTTACCTACCATCGGATAGTGGAGAGAAGGTAAGTTTTCAAATTACACATGCACATGTATCGTTAGATATTAAGTTTGGTGATAATCAGTGTTCCCACTTAATGGTTTCATGAAACCAATTGACAATGTATGTTAAAGGAAAATTTAGTAATCACTTATCGAAAGCAAAACAGAACAAAATAAGCGAAAAAGAAAATCCTTGCTGAAAAAGTATGTATGTATGTAAATCGCAAGGCACATGAGCACAGAGCTACCTAAGCAGCATCAAGATTTTTGAAAGACGCAACTCTTTTACGGTTTCTGCACCATGAATCTGCACCTTTTTAATCGTAATATTGATTCTTGTGATCGCCTCAAGCCTAGAGAAGCACCACATACAAAAGAATCCTTGGAAATTTACGCAAACAGTTCCAAAACTACAGATGATGTAGGAGTAGATGTTTTCTCCGATGACTTAAAACTCACTTTCTCCCTTCCCTGTCTTGGCTGAGATGAAATGTAATACATCACTGCTATATCTTCAACATGAAACGACATAATTTCATAATTTTTTTCCTTAAAGTTTATTTGGTCCTTTAAGTTTTTTTTTATTAATTTTTGAAGATAATATCAGTCATGTGGTTTCCGCCATTGTTGATGACCATTTAGGCTCTTTCTGCCGCATTTTAAGCTTCCAGAGTCTGTGGTTTATTCTCATAGACCCGTGACCCCAAATAAAGAAGTCTAGAGCGGTCAAATCGAGTGATCTTACCGACAGAACCGAAAACGCATCCTTCAAAATATTCATTTTCGCACGAGCTACGCTCCTTCAGTCCCAGTTCGTAAATTTGCGGCAATAAAAACTCGTTGACGTTTGGTCGACGTTGCCGGCTCATCCGCGACATCTTCAGCCACAGCGACGATATGCTCGTTGGGAGGAGCCCTTCGAGACCTTCTGGTGCCTCTTCTGTCACGTGTTGTTCTAGTCTCTTCGAGGCGGCTAAATGCCTTAATGCTTGACCAGTTGGCGTAGGGCGGCCGGGAAATATGTGCCGAAATGTACGTTGTGCCAAAATCACGGTTGAATCATTCCGAAAAAAAATAGGTGCAAGGTGCCGCCATTTGCAAAAGTTAAAGCATCTTGATCCGAGGAAAGGCATAATAGTCACAACTGAAATGATCCAAAGTATCGTCGCCCTCTCCACAGGCGTCGCAGACAGTGGTGTCACTAAAGCCTAACCCACTAAGATGCTTGACAAAAACAAAGTTTCCGGTTAGAACGCCAATAAGTTGTCTACAGTCCCTTCTGCTGATTGACAGCAAGAATCCCGCTGATTTCTTATAGACGTTCGGGAGCATTCGTTTAGTCTGTCTGCATCCTGGAGACCCGTGCCACACGCAGTTGTGTTTGTAGGCAACCCAATCATCAATGGAGATCCTGACAAAGGGCGCGGGAAGTCTAAACGCAGGTTCAGGTGCCTTGTCTAGCTATCTCATCGGACATCTCATTTACAGAGATCCCAGTGTGACCTGGGACACAGACAAGAGTCAAAGAGTTCAGCCTTGTGAACAATTTCAGCGAGTTCTTGCATTCTCGCACTATTTTGGAACTGTCTAAAGGGTTGAGCAAGGCCTTAAGTGGTCGCCATGGCTCAGCGGTTAGTGCGTTGGACTGCTGACCAAACGGCGTGGGTTCAAGTCCCAGCCAGGTACACCGAAGATTTTTGGCGGCACCACCTCCCGTCGGGAAATGGCAAGCCTCCGAGAGTACAATTTGTGGTTGCAAGAAGCTAGGCCCTAGCTCATCCCGAGCTGTCGCACCAGCTATAAGGCCTTTAGCGCAGCGTGGCTATCGCTACGGACGCAGATGTTCCGACACTTCCACCTATTCTTAACAATAAAGTCCGTGGCCATGAGGATAGCAAAGGTTTCTGCTTGGAAAACCAGTAATGAAGTGTTATGTTGTCGATCTCTACGAAGCCGGATCTAAGACTGGTTTTAGAGTCATCTGTGAAAATTCGACTACAGTCCCGTCCAGGGTCAAACTCTGGCCAAAGCCAGTCCTGAAGTGCCACAGGATTAAAACTGATTGCAATCAACAAAAACAATCTAAGTTGGTCAAATGAAACTACCCGTCCAAACTAGCAGACGAATTTTGCCTACAATAGACTTAAAGGGCTGACGAAATGTGGTGCCGCAAAAAATGGCTATTGCTGGGCCTTGAACTATGTACAGCACTGAACCACGTCGACCACTTTCTGATTACAAAGTTAAACTGTCTGTCGGACTGTCGAGTCCCTTCGGATTTCCACTAAACTTTAACCAATTGCATATGAATGGCAATGTCAAACACTCATAAGCTATTGTCACCGCTTGCCATTTATGAAAAATACATACTCATGTCGAATTCCACTTCAAACAAGATGAAAACCTTTACGTTTATATTTTTAGTTAATGGATTCGCTATTAAGTATGCACTTCTGTGTGGCGTACACCATAGTGTTCACAATATTTCAATTAAAATTCTAATTTTGCCATCTTTTCCTCGCTGATCCGCCGCCATCCCACCGCACCCGATGAATATTTAATGAAAACAAAAATTGTTTTCAGCATTTTAATATCGATTTCCGCGCAAAGCATACAAGTGGCGAAAACTAGAGTGCGATCAACGTCATATCACGCTTTGTGGGCATCATAATGCTCATGAAGCGCGAAGCTTCACCCTTCTAATTGCCAAGCGGGAAAAAATATCGTCAAGAGAGAGCATGGATTTTTGGTTTCAGTATCCATCCCGACCTCGTGTAATATCTACTCGACGCAATTAAAAGCGAAAAAAAGCCCCGAACCCTACAGCGCCAGGAAAAGGTTCATCATCATCATCATCAAACGTCGCCCATTTGTTGTTGGATGCATATTACTGTGCGATGATGATGCTACACATGGCGCTACTTGAAAATCTCATCAATGCGTGTACGAGTGCATATACGCGAACTGAACATTAATCCCCCAGACATGCATAGATACAAGCTTACAGAGAAAAATAATTTACTCCGGAAAAAAGGAAACCGTACGAGGCTGGCTGGTGGGAATGTGGTGGTCTTCTTATCTCATACCAATTTCCTATGACTTTGCACATCAAAAATCGATTAAATATTTCATTCACACCACAGCAGTCCCAGCAGAGTGGAGAGCCAGCCAGCCAGCACACAAGTGTACGAGTTGGGTAATATAACCACTGAATCTATCCGGGATCCGTAACCGAAACTGGTGGATGTTAGTTTATCCAAGTCATCCGCCGCTGGATTTATGGCTTTTGTAACGAGTAAGGAATCGGATGGAAGATTGAGATTTCATGTAAAGCGGAAAAGGGAGCAGAGCTTCCATTAAGCGAGTGCCACTGGGATAAGGTGTACTTCCACTTGCTGGTGGCTGAGTTTCGGTATCACAAAGAAATTTCGAAACAGATGTACTTGGCATCAGTGGCTGGCTGCATTCTCAGTTTGCCGGTAATGGGTACATCACCTGGGGACACTTTCTGAGTAAGTGTCTCTTAAGGAGGGTATAAGCGACTCCCCACGGGTAACTTGTCAATCAAAGAGGAAACTCCAAACGACAAAACGATGCAGTGACAGTCAAGATGACATTTTCTTTTCATTTTCTTCCAAGTGAGCCCTGAATGGGGAAGATTTAGGGATCCCAAAGTGAACGAACGAAGACATAAGCGAATTCTTCACAGATACATACAGCCTTTGCGAATAAATAAATGTTCTCCACCAGAAATGTCAAGTTAGGCGGTTGGGTACCTCCCTGAAAAGTGAACTCTGCTTGACGAGCTTGTCACAAGGTTGATCCTTTTATTTCGGCAACAAAGTCTCAGAGTTCTATGTAATTTCACATCAAACTTAGGGGAGATTCCGCCCAGGAGTTCATAAAAAAAAAAGCCTTGATAGGGTCTTTGGCACAGAGAAAGTCATAATGTTGCACATTGAGGCGTCTTGCTTTTACTTCAGCTTAAACTCCATAGACGTTGAGCACTGTCAATTTTTAACCACGAAACCTCATTAGAACAGGTAAAGTCTCATTTCTATGGCTGAGCAAGTGGAGTCTAGGCAGAACAATTAGGACCAAGCAGGGTAATTCCTCGACCCGCAGATCCATGAGCTGAAGAACGCCACAAGGTAGTGTTCTGTCCCCTTTTCTCTGGAGTGTAGCGGTCAATAGGGCTGCTGCTCGACCTGGAAAGGGCTGGATATCTAGTGATTGCTTATGCAGATGATGTTGCGATAGCTGTCTCCGGCAAACACCCTAGCACTCTTAGTGAACTTCTTCAAAACGCTCTTTCTATCCTCTCAAGATAGGTCGGGTTGTTAACGCCGGAAAGACTGAACTCGTCCTCTTCACCAGAAAGTTAAAAATTTCTCCAATAGAGCGTCCTTCTCTTAACGACACTCGCCTGTGTTTTGCTAACAAAACCAAATTTTTGGGTCTCATTCTGGACAGTAAATGAGACTGGAAAGCCAATTGCATTGAACGCGTTAAAAAAAAACCACTGCAGCGTTTTACTGCTGCAAAAAAGCCATTGGTAAGAAGTGTAGACTGCAACCTTGTACCACCTTATCCGTTGTCAGACCTATACTCATGTATGGTGTGACCGCCTAGTGGACGGCGTTAGATAGAGCCTTACACCGCTATCTATTGGAAAAAGTGTAAAGATCAGCATGTATATGCATTAGCAGAGCACTAAGAACTACCCCAGCCGTGGGCCTTGAGGTGCTTCTCCGCAATCCAACTGTCAGCTGCTAGCACAACCATTAGACTGAAAGCCCGCTCCCAATGGTCAAATAACCATATTGATCTTAGATTAGATTGGATTGTAAGTAGAGGTGGGATCGAGTCACCTTATCACTGCGGCCGCCTACGGGCCTACTGTGATTTCCTCCATTTAGAGCTCACTCATGATGCCTGAATTCGAGATGAATCCAGAGATGTCTTTGAGTGAGCTGGCAGATATATCCTCCGTTTTCAGTTAGAATTTGCCTAAATGATGATGACGTGTTCTGATTAGACAGTTACAGTGACACGAGATGTGTTCTGCTGATTCTTCGTCTTCGATATCGATCTTAGATTCTCTAACTTTTATTCCGGGAAATACCGACTACATATCGTCAAAGTTGAATTTCGACCGCAACTTCCGGACATCCATTCCTTCCCGAGAGGAGTGGGAGAGTGATGACGCCAAAGACGATCACTCCGTCGACCTCTATACCGACGCCGACGATTCCAAAACCGAGAACGGAGTGAAAGATGGTATTTTCTCCGATATGCTTAACCTGAGCATCCCCTTCCGTCTACTTGACCACGATAGCGTTTTTCAGGCGGAATTCAAGGCGATCGACGAAGCCTTATCCTGGCTAAGGTACAATGTGATATCCCTCAGGAAAATTACAATTTTTACTAACAGCCAGGCTGCTATAAAATCCCTGGAATCGGTAACGTGTTCATCAGAAGCTACCTCAAATTGTCGATCGTCTCTCATGGAGATGGCAGAACATTTAACATTCACCTATGCTGGGTACCCGGTCATAGAGGCCTATGAACTCTCCAAACATGGTACTAATCTGGACATCCTGCCGGAATGGAGGAGGTTGGGTATTTCACTTGCTACACGCAAACTGCTTTTAGACTACGATGCAATCAGCAAAACAAACAGAATGATACCACGTGCCGTACCTCCAGAAAGATCTGGTCTATGCTAAACCTCACTCGATCTAAAAATTTACTTCTTCTCAAAAGGTCCATCATTAGCAGCGTCATTGGTATTCTAACAGGCCATTGTCCCATTGGCCTTCATGCCAAAAGCATGGAAAAAGAAAGGATCCTCCATTTGCTCTGCACTTGTCCTGCCCAACGAAGCAAGCTCTATCAAGGACCCCATCATTTCGACAACCTGGGCGAACTATCACATACTGACGTTAAAAGTACCCTCAGCTTCACCAAGAGCTCCAAATGGTTTCAATAAAGTGAGTGGGTGAGTTTTTCAGGGTATAGATCCGTGTGGTAAGAGTCTAGAACCATCCTACCTACCTATACCTACCTAAGTGGAGTCTATAGGATTTTTTAGCAGTCGTATCAGAAACAGAATGTGACATCTTGACTCATTCTTGTGGATTTAAAGAAAATTAAGTGAACTTTTTTGACAAACAAAAGAGAATACTAAAAGTATATACTCTCACGAATCATGCAAAGTGGGAACACTGATTACACCACAAACACGTTATTTTTCCTTCCTCCTCCAACAAAACATATACGCACATCAATCAACTCTTGAATTACTTTCCTCGTGCACATTCCTTCCCTGTTTCCCAAAGTTTTTCACTTGACTTAGCTCACTAACCATGAAATACGGTTTGTTATTCCCATCTTCCCGTTCTCTTTTTTTCTTTTCAGGTATCATTAAGCATATCTATTCTGCTCTCGCTGACTGTGTTCTTCTTGCTATTGGCGGAAATTATACCCCCAACATCATTAGTTGTTCCGTTATTAGGAAAATTCGTACTATTTACAATGATTCTCGATACATTCAGGTAAGTGGAGAAATTCTCAAGTATGTACAAATGCCAGACCGAGTGGCTCTGGCCTTAGCCCCGGGATACACCCAAAATACCTTGGCAAATCACTGTTTTGGGTCATTAACTCTGTTGGCTGCTGCTGTTGTGCCAAAAACCACCGCAGGAGTAACAATTTTTCACAACTTTGCAAAGTTCATTGGATACGTTTTCAGGTCTCGTTGTAACTTGTTGGTAAGGATACGGGGTACCTTTGCCTTCCTCATCTCCCCCACAAAAGGTGATCTGGGCAAATAATTTGTTTCTTCCGGGCGATGCTATGGATTTTTTCTGGTTCCTTTTATGGGAATTGAGTGAAATTTTATGTTAACGTTTAAGTTTTAATGTCCCGCAGGGCTGTTATGGAAGCTGGACGGCGGCGGTGGTGCTCCGGACGGACTTTATGTGTTTTTATTCGGTTTTTAGGGGTTGGCAAATAAAACTTGATGGTCAGATTGTATGAGGATTTAAATAACGGTACACGAACATTGGGAAGTTTTAGTAGGTTCTCTCATAATTTTTGCCGGACAAACGTCGAATTCTTAATTAGGACCAAAGGGTTGAGTATCTTGGGAGTTTATGACCCTTTCAGTTTCCCTTTGGGGCTGGCAGGTTAGACATTATGAGCTTAATTTTAAGTTTATAAAAAAATTAGCCATAAATCAGGAAGATGGAGCCAATTAAATATGATGAAATGGATGTTCAGTTCGCCACAGACTGGTGGGCCTATAAAAGTGAAAACTTGTTTAATTTATATGCAGGCGGTCCCTAATGGATTTTAAGGAAAAAGTTCGTTAGGAAGTTTTAGTGCAAAACAAAAAAAAATTCCAAAATCTCCTTTTCAACTGCAAAAGTGATCAACTTGAACAGTGTTTGCTGAAAGGTCAGAGAGCCAATTTGATGGATGTTGTCTTTTGCTAGACCTGGCCTTTTATTTCAAATTTGCCAGGGAACATCTTGACCTTCAACTTTTGTTTAAAAACTTATGCCACAAATAAATCAGTTTAGTTGCAGCTGTCGATCTGTTATCATTAAGTGGGGTTCAAAGACAACGTTGCTAACTAAATCCTGGAATATCAAGAATTTTTGTTCACCATCCTATTTTTGGTTTAACCGAATCGCCTCAAGTAGAAGACAGAGCAAACCGCGGTCGTTCAACCGTGTCGTCCGTACGTGGGCGATTATAACAGCTGTACAGGGAAAATCCCCTTCGCAAGTAGAAAACCATGTCCGCAGGATTAAACGTTCGATACTCATGTGAGATGATCTTAATATGCAAGATTTCAGTGGTCATTTCTTAACTCATTTAAGGTGGCGTTAGAGTGCGGGGTGGTCCTGGGCCTCAACCAACAAGCGTCTCTAGCCAGCTCGGTGTTTAGCCAGCTACCTCCAGTTTCGCACGTCAAGTTGGTTAAGGTCGCCTTCCACTTGCGTGAGCCACCTGAGTCGCAGTCTTTCTCTACTGTGCCGTCAGGTGTGGATTCAAAGATTTTCCGGTCCGAAGCATTGGTGTCCATCTACTCGACGTGACCCAGCCACCTCAGTCGTTGGAGCTTCACTTTTCTGGCTGAGTCGATGCCGCTGTACAGCCCGTATAGTTCGTCATTGTATCTCCTCCTCTACTCACCGTCAATGCAGACGGGGCAGAAAATCGCCCAACCTCATTCGCTTTGACAGAGTCCATGCTTCTGCGCCGTAGAACAGAACTATGACGATTAAGATCTTAGTCGTCACTTTAGTCGTTCGAGAGAGGACTTTGCTACAATTGCCTTCTTAGTCTTAAGAAACAGCGATTAGCAAATGTCATTCTTCGTTCGATCCCAGCGCTGGTGTTTTTGCCTAAATTTATAGCGAAGCCTAGGTAGACCTCCTTAAATACCTCAAAGCTATATCTGTCTATAGTGACGTTCTGTTCGAGACGTCGCTGTTGAGCGTCCTTTCTTGTTGACAGCATATACTTTATCTTGCCCTCATTGACCGCTAAACCTATCTTCGCCACCTCCGTCTCAATGGCCATGAATGCGCCAGTAAGATCACGCTGGGTTCTTCCCACTAAGTCAACATCGTCGGCATATGTGAATAATTGAACTGACTTTTGAAAGATTGTCCTTCTGGTGTTGGCGCGTAAGTCTTACACTATTCTTTCAAGAACGATGTTGAAGAAGTCACATGCCAGCGCGTCGCCTTGTCTAAATCCTTTTTTGACAGCAAAGGTCTCGGTGAGGTCTTGACCGACGAAGCGTACATTCTCCTCCGTCATCCTGCACAAGCGGACGAGTTTGGCAGGGATGCCAAACTAGACATTGCTCTGTGTAGCTCGTCTCCATATATGCTGTTATAGGCGTCCTTAAAATCGACGATCCTGGGTTTTCTCCAAGTTTTGCCTCAGTGTGAATATTTGGTCGGTGGTGAACTTTCCTGATCCGAACCCACACTGACACAGACCGATCAGGTTGTTAACGAACGACTTCACACAACACGTCATCGCCTGCCCCTTTAAACAGCTCGGCTACTAGGCCATCGGCTCCAGCAGCTTTTTTGGACTTAAACTTAGATATGGCTATCTTTACTTGGTCTAGGTCGGGTGGACGAAATTGTTGGCCTTCATCGTCCACGTTGAATGATTCATTCTGCCTGACAGCGGAATTTGATTATTTGTCGCCGTTAACGCAGAATAACTCGCTTTTATTCACATTGTCATGTGCCTCGTTGAAATTTAAAAAAAAAGTAACATCAGTACCAACCAGGAACTTTTGGATCTTTCCCATGATTTGGACTAGAATGAAGGTTTAGTCAATTGTCGACAGTCAAATCGGTCCTTCTTTTCGAGGCTTGTATTTTTTCCATCACTAGAAGTTCTCTTTCGTTGTTGAGAAATGTTGCCTATGCACGGTTTGATCTATTCTTTAACCGGTCCTTCGTAAATGCTCTTTGTTCAGTTCCCTCCTTCCTAAGAAGTCTTGTAATATGGTTTTCTAATAAGTTCTTCATGGACCCTATTTCCGTAGTCACATACTTCTGGAGAAGATACCTCAGGTAACCCGAATAGATAGGCACCCATGCCCAACCTTTGCCCTTAGTTCATCTTTCAATTCTTTCAGGGACGACTGCAAGAAATTGACGATGCGTTTTCCTCAAAAAGAAAAGATTTAGACAAGATGCCGTCTATCATATTAAAAAAAAAATATTTGGTGCGCTCCTAATGGGACAACCTGTATCTGCATAGATTTACCTCTGAGTGTTGTGAACAGGAGAAAATATCTCTACCGTTACGCGTTCTTCTTTCATCACCGAGAGTATGTTAATTACTTCCTTTTACTTCCCTTTACTTTGGGCAGATCTGAAAAATGTCCCAAAAGTTGCCTCCTGGTAATGTCCGAAGGTCTTTTGGAACCTAATTGGAAAAATCCAGTCTAAGACAGAACCAGAAATAACGCCGTTTGTTTTCCTTTAACTGACATCACTCTGTTTGCACCCTTTTAACTTACGCTACCATAAAGCCTGAGTTGTCTTAGGTGTTCTTGTAATAGGACATATCAAGCCGAAACCCCTATCAATCATATTGGGCACGTTCAACGCATTTCCCCAACTCGGCTTCCAAGATGTGCCATGGAATCTGTGCCATCAGGTAGACGCCCGCTAGGTAGGCCTAGGATGAGATAGCTGAACCAAGTGCGAAAACTCACCTCACCCCGTATGAGGATAGTCCCTGATGATTTAGATTTAGAGTCTTCTTAAGCAACCTACCCCCGCGACGCTCATATTGTATAACCGGGCCATTGGAAAAGCCTGGGCAGCGCTAAATATACGTGTCAACTGACTGCAGTCTGCAGGTACCTTGGGCGGAATTAAGTCCACTCCAAGAAGTTACCTTCAGCTACACCAAGAAGCTACACACAGAACTCAATCCTTGTTTCTATCATGCTCTGATGACATGATAATTTCCAATTCCACAGTAATTCCCATATTTGCACTTAACGGGATGATTTGCCATCCACACCTCAGCGCTCCTAATTACTACATTTTCCAACATTAAAATCGTTTAATGCACATTAAATCTGTGTTACAGCTTCTGACTTCTACACACGCACACTCACACGCACACTCAACTAACACCCTATTCCATGCAAAAGTAGGTCTCGTTGTCCTTGTAACTCGATTCGCACAAAAACTTCATACACAGAGAATGGAATGTCAACTGCCGTCCTAATTAAGCCCCAAAGAAAAATTCTTGGGGATCCTTCGGCTAAGAGAGAGAGAAAGTGGGCTGATCCCCCCTCTGTTACGGTAGCGCGCCGACAAGAATATTACGCCTCCGAATTTTGTCATTAAATATTTTCATTAAATATACTTACGTGTCATAAGTGTATGTAGTGTAACGATGTGGTGTATATTCCCACTTATCCTGGTAACCTTCGTATACGAGTACGTACTACACACACAGCGTTCACAGCCGAGACGGAAGTAATGTCATCGTGTCGTTGGCATAATGATTGTGTGCAAGGAAATGGTGTCGTGCGGTTGGGATCATTACCAGGACGAGGCGGGATGCTCCGCTTGTGCTGTTGCTTGAACTATGTCAGTGGGTTTTTGTGGTTAGTAAAGTTGGATGCCAGTCGAAATTCCATTCTTCACTTCTGCCCTGGTGTCTGCTTGGTGAAATGATGTAATTAAGGAATATTTATGGGATTTTTGGTAGATAAGAAGTTATATTATGTAAGGAGAAGTCATTAAGATTTTCGCATCGATGTCACATCGAAGGTATTTTCCAATATTTCGCTCATAGCATTAGGGTCAGCAATTCCATAAGAATGTGAACTTGATGGGCATTATTCAGCCATAAAAAGAGGGTCATAGGTGGAGTAGATATCAGGGCTGTCTGTAGAAAGGGCTTTCTGCTGAGAATGTGAGTAATTGTTGAGGAACATTTTAAAATGCGCACTTAACTATGTCATTATCCTTGAGACACTTGACGCGGCTTATGCTTTAGAAAAACAAAATTCGCCAACTAAACCACTGAAACTGCCGATAGGAAGGACAGTGCAGGAAAATAACTCCACGGGGATTTGTTCCACTTGTGGAATAAATTCCCACTAGTAGTGGAGTAATTTCCCATTAGTAATGGAGTAAATTCCCATCATATTTTAGGTGGGAAACTACTCCACCAAATTTTCGTGTAGAGTGATTTCCCACTTGTGGTGGAGTAAGTTCCTAAGTGGAACAAATTCCCGTGGAGTTATTTCCCTGCACCTGAAAGGACTAAACACTCGGGCGATAGATTTTAAGACAAATCGATCTACTCATTCCCGAATTGAACTTGACTCTGCGTTCTTAGATGGCTTAAGATATTTGTTTTCAGTGTAGTTTGAAGGACTAAATAGAAATGGAGGCGAAAAGACTTTTCTTTAGAACATTATCATTACTTTGGTGCTACAGTTTGGGGTGAATCTGGGATTCCACCAACAAGTCTCTCCAGCTAGCCCGGTCCTTAGTGAACTGCCTCCAGTTGCGCACGCAAAGTTGGTTGAACTCCCCTTCTACTTGTGCGCTTCACGTTAGGTGAAGTCTTCCTCTACGGCGTTATCCTTTGGGCACGAGGACTCTGCGTGCCGGAGCGTTAGTGTCCGTTCGCTCTACATATTCTAGCTATCTCAAACATCTGACATTCAGTTGTATTCGTCATTGGATAAACAAAAGTAGAGTGATCAGATTCAGCTACAATTCCAATGTTGGTTTAAATTACTGAGTTTTAAGGCACATATCCAACAGCAAATCTTTTCCTTCAATAGACCCACCAAATGGCAATTTTATTCTATCAAATAAATCTTTTATACGTTTGAGACCAGGGTGGTTTTATGATTGGAAGCAGAGCATTAATGTACGAGGTGAACGCTAAAATGCTACTGCACTATGGGAACCTCAAGTCTGTCGGTTTAATACCTGATGTTTCATAGCATTTCAATCTTTAAGACGGCTAAGGCATAGTTCACACAAGGTTGCACACTTTGGCATTCGATTTCCAGTAGAATGACGATGTTATTCGAATTGAATTATAGGTTGGCGGTAGAAATCGACTTTACGCTCCTGAGTGGCTGTATTATTGTGACCTTTCTCACTCTTGTCCTAAATCTGGCCACCAAGGACTGATTAGTATTGAACTCAGCCTCAATAAAATCGAAATTACTTCTAGAGACAGACATATTGCTTCTTGGACTGCGAAAAACCACTTGGTCATACTAGATTGGATCTCCGCTCACAAGGGCCACATCGGCAATCAAACAGTGAACTCACTGGCCAAAATAGGTGCCACCTCACTGATCCCGAACCAATCTGTGGAGAAAACAAATCCATTTTCAAAAGCCACATGAGGAAACAAACCCTGCTCAAATCCAAAACAATTTGGATGGGAGGTATAGGACGCAAAAGAAATATAAGTTTTTTTTTAATCTGACCAGGAACGACCTTAAAGTTCTAAGTGACCAGTGTGAGAAAGTGGACCCTAGGCAGTGAACTCGTCTCACCAACCATACTTGCCACGCTCCACCCTTAGAAGCTGTGGCTGTGTAGCTTTCTGACAGGCTCTGGAATAGACAAACTCCTCTAAATATATGGAGAACAGTACAATAGGGCTCTATGTGAGACCACAGTGCTAGAGCGGACCAACTGCTCCTCACTTAAAGTAATAATAATAATAAGGGTTGTAAGATATGAGATTTTTATATGCATTCGGTGTCGTAAGCAAGCCTACGCCAGTTTCGCCTGTACTTCCGGACCGTGCTAAGTGCACGACTGAAACTCACCTGGATCGAATCCACTTATATCGCTTGATTCCAAAATGTTAGAATTGTATCAGCTGAACCTGGAACGTTAGAACCCTAGTCTGGCCCATGCCCTAGATCGTCTTCTCACCTACTTAAGGGGGCGCTACAATCCAAGGTAGACCTGGGCCTCAACCAACAAACGTCACCAGCCAACTCGATCTTTAGCCAGCTGCCTCCAGTTTCGCACGCCAAGTTGGTTTAAGTCCTTTTGCACTTGCATGCGCCACCTGATTCACGGTCGTCCTCTACTGCGGGTATGGATTCGAAGATTTTCTGAATAGGAGCATTGGTGTCCATCTACTCTATATGACCTCAGCCACCTTAGTCGTTGAACTTTCATTCTTCTGGCTAAATCAATGTCGCTGTACAGCCTGTACAATTCGTCGTTGTATCTCCTCCTTCATTCACCATCTATGTATGCAAACAGGACCGAAAATGTCCTGAAGAATTTTTCTCTCGAAACGGCCAAGAGCAACTGGGACGATTAAGGTCTTATAAAGGGTCGCTTTAGTCGTTCGCGAGATGGCTTTGCAACTCAATTGCCTTCTTAGCTCAAAAAAGCAAGGATTGGCAATAGTTATTCTTCGTTTGATCTCAGTGCTGGTGTCGTTGTCTGAATTGATAGCGGAGCCTAGGTAGACAAAGCCCTTAACTACCTCAAAGTTATAGCACTCAACACCGAGATGTCGGTGTCCTTTGTTGTTGAGAGCATATACTTTATCTTTCCCTCATTGACCGCGAAACCCATCTTCGCCGCGTCCATCTCAATACCCACGAACCCACCAGTGACATCACGCTGCGTTCTTCCGATTATGTCAATATCATCGGCGTATGCGAGTAGTTGGACGGACCATTAAAAGATTGTACCTCTGGTGTTGACGCGTGAGTTTTGCACAACTCTTTCAAGAACAATGCTGCAGCAGTCGCATGACAGCGCGTCACCTTGATGAAGCAGCGTGCATTCTCCATCGTCTTTCTGCACAAACGGACGAGTTTGACAAGGATGATGTATAGCTCTTCTCTATAAATGTTGTCATATGCGGCCTTAAAATTGATGAAAAGGGGATAAGTTTTCTCCAAGATCTGCTGCAGTGTGAATATTTGGTCGATGATGGACTTTCCTGGCCTAAAATCGCACTGAAATGGACCGATCACGTTATTAACGAGCGACTTCAGACGTTTACACAACACCCCAGATAAGATCTTTAGACGATGTTGAGAAAACGGATGCCTCTGTAACTTGCGCAATTCAGAAACTCTATTTTCTTGAGGATCGGGCAAGATGCCACACTCCACACGACAAAATCAGCTTATTGTCCTCTAGATATCCTTGAGTCGTTTTAATTTTCATAGCATTACTTCTTCGCCTGAATCTTGCTATTTAACGCAGTTACACTTTTCTCTACCGGCAAGATGGTTTCCGCACAGACAGACGATTGAAGAGTTCGAAGACACAATTATACCAGAAAAGTGATGGAAAACTTCTAAAAAGAAGCTGAAATGGAAATTCGTCTGATATTGAATTCCAAAACAAATCACCCTTTACGCCCATTGCATAAAATATAAATTAGTTTTTCTGTCATCCACCTGAGCCGTTGAGTTTAAAAAAAAAAATTCTAAAGTAACGTTGGTATGTCCTTTCAACCTCTCCTCACATCCAGGCAAGTTGAACAATTACCCTGAAAAGCCGACTGAAAATAAATGATAAACTACCACGCTTTCAACTTCAGAAACAACATAACGAATTTGAATAATGATTTGTGTTGTCGTTTAGGCGTTTAAAGTACTCTATACTCACACGTGTGTGTAAGAAGTGATTAATAATGTTTCACACGAGGAAATGTGTATCTGGCTGCTGTGCAAAGAATACGCCTCTTTTTATGAATACATACCACGAAAGGATTATAACTTTGCTTCACCCTATCGCGCACAAGATTTACATGGAATTGTATTCCACTTCCTGACATGACATTGCTCGCCCACATGATAAACACCCTCGGCATTATACTCGCTCTTTTTGACTTGTTTGGACGGATATTTAGTCCATCAAAGACATCATTTTTCAGTGTCATTGCCATAAACGTCGTTTGAACCCTTAACAAAAAAAAAAACTCGTTATTCGAGTGTCATTGTTCGTTTAACAATTTTGAACGTACATTTTGGAAAATTCCTAAATCAGTTCGAAAGCCATGATGCCTAAAAGTATACTCTGAATAATTTAATTCAAAATCTCTTCCAACGAACAGCAATTAAGCTCAAAAGCTTGAATGTCACGGAAATCATGTGGGTTGCCAGTTGATGCAATGTATTTGTTTTAGAATAGAATTCCCAAGAACTAAATATACACAGCCCTTCTCACTTTCAAACCAAATTCACTGCCCACATTCGAGAAGAGAAATTCCTCACCACGGTGGGCCGAAGTTAATAAACAAACGAAACGACTGCTATAATGAACACCATGCATCACATGTGGTCACGCAAATTCGTCCTGCCAAAAGCTCCAAGAACAGCAAATTAAGAAGCCAAGGCACCGTATTACCTGTCCTTACCACATGTATGTGTGCACCCCTCTGTCTGACCCGTTTTATAACAAAACTCAATTACTGGCCGCCAACTATCGGTAAACACCACACACACACACACACGAACTGTATAATTCGATTAAGGCCATCGTTCTCGTCCTTAACCGTCCTGCGATAGATTTGTTTCCTCTGCGATGGTTATTGGTGCGTTATCGACACAACAGTATACGAGCGAAATGGCCAATAAATGAAGCCGGCCATACATTGTTCCCTGAAAGCAATCTACTCATTTATTTATATGCCTCTCGTTTTTATTTCATTCTTTCTCCGCATCCTTATGCTGGGAATGATGTGGCCACAACCTCGACACGACAACACAACAGTATATGCGTTACAGTAGTCGTACTGAATGTACACTTTCGTTCGCCACAAACTCATACAATGGCCCCATGGGTACGTACTGTGTTCATAAATCAGTTGCCTCGAATACTGGTGATGCGGCGACCACTCTATCCAATCAGTGAGATGATGTAAGTTTAATGAGAGCGCCTCCTCCGTAGCCCCACTCGACTTTAATTCAATTTTGATTTTTTCTTTTTTTTTCTGTTTTGGTAGACAATCATCAAGACGTCTAATGGTCCGGACATGCAATGGACTGGAATTGAGGGATCAAATACCACCGCTGCCGCCACCAGTTGCCTTGTCAAAGTGAGTTACCCACCGGACAGCAAAGTTTGTTCGATTTAATGATTCATAGACCACTTCCCAGACTCCATCACAGTCCGAAGACAACGTCGCGGAGTACATCGCCCCATCTCCAGCACAGAGTACAAAGTTTCAATCTGATGGACGAAATGACATCGCTGCCATATCCATCGACAATATCGACTGTCAACCAACAGACATCGACAACATCGTCACTGATCGATGGCCACCATCACAGTCAGTACCAACAGACGGGTGGCAGTTTACTCGATCATCCGTTGACGCCGTCACGCTTTCGTCACATGACATCGACCTCGTGCCAAACGAACGGCATGGGAAGCTATAATCCCCATCAATCGGCGTCCACCTCGACCCTCCATCATCATCATCAGCAACAGCAGCAGCAGCAGCAGCAACATCATCATTTGTATCGCCAGCAGTCGACATCGTCGGCGACATTTTCGCCGGCGCCATTGCATTCCCATCAGCAGCATCAGTCAACGACCACCTGCGATCTGTTAGGTAACTCAAATGTGATAAAATCCACGACGACGGTGAATTCCGTGGCTACTGCTTCGACATTGGCGGAATCGTGTTGCAGCATTCAGGCGCAATATCAATCGACACATCATCAGCAACAGCCGCATTCGTCTTTGGTGGGGACAGCGGGCACGAGTAGTAGCAGTCAGCATCAGCCGCAACAGAATCAGGCACCTTGTTGTTCCTCGGGGAGATCATGTACCACGGTGCGACATCGGTGGCATACATGTCCAGAACTGCACAAGGCCATGGATGGTGTGACGTATATCGCGGATCAAACACGAAAGGAGGAGGAAAGCACAAGGGTGAGTTCAGTCTGTCTTATGATAAAAGGACTGACAGAGTTTTTCGCATATGGAATGTCATCACTTGACAAATAGATGGCGTTTTGAGGAACTTAGGTACTATCCCGTAGACCTAAGTACATCTAGTTGGCAAAGTTTTAGATTCTTCCAAATAATTCCTCACTCACATTAGCTTCTCAGGAGATAGTGCAACAAGTGAAGTCGGCAAGTGGAGTCTGCAAGGTCAGTTCACAGCCTAGAGTTCTCCTCAGGTACGGTCCGGTGAAAGTTTTAGACTGGAGGTGCCTTTTCAAATAGCAAAACCTCATATAAAATCTGCAGCGAAAAAGTGGATAAGCCAACCTTTGAGCATTTGCCTGAACCTTCAGGTTCAAAAGTGCCTTAGATATGGCCAAAACAAGTCAGAAGTTAGATGTTAGACGTTAAAAGTTGGGGTACGTGTATGCACTGTGGCCTGTTGAGATCTACTGTGCTCTACCGAACTCATATTCTTCGATGAGTCTCGACATATACCTCCTCCTCCAATCCAATCACTCTAAGGTATCGGAGTATCTGGATTGTTTCCAACGATTGGAGATCCGTCTCAGAGAAAGTGTACGCCTACAGGTGTGCTCTTAAGTCAAAAATTAGTGCCTGATGCTATCATGCTTACGAGAAAGCTTTTCAATAGGGCGAAACGCGACGGAGAATGGGCCGTGTACTTTGAAACACTCACAAACTATAACCAAGAAATCAGAAGAGCTAAAAGAAAATCATGGAAAAAGTTCCACCAAGGCTTCTCCGACACTCGAAGCAACGCTTATATCCACAGAATCCTATCCAAACAGCAAACTAATCGAATTGGGTTAATGAAAAAATCGGATGGCATTTATATGGAAAATGGTCTATACCTCTTAGCCGAAACCCACCTTTTCGATTCTGCCACGAAAGAAGCCATCACTAACGCATTTATGCTCAAAACTCTCCATTTATAGTTGCCCTTCTAGCCATAGAGGCCTATGAAATAACATCAAAACTAATATGCGACTCCTTACTACTGCTTAGGTTAGGTCAGGTAGATAGGTTGGCGAGGGGAAAGAAGCCCTCTGCGATGCACTCAGGTCAGTAGAGACCCATTGTGTTGCTCATTTTGAGGGGAAGATACTTCTTGCGCGTGGAGCAATACCCAAACAACTCTCCTATTGCCCCAGGGTTTCGAACCAGCTGGAAGCCTTAATGAACATCCAAATGTCCCCTGGTAGGTATGTCTCTTAGTTCTTCGGTATCCTAGAAAAAAAACCTTCTTAAGGATTTATGTCTGAAGTGGCAAAGACCTCGGCAGTGGTAGAGGAAGTGGGTTGTGTCCTTATTAACTTCCTCGTCTCCACAACCCCTCCACAGGTCTTCCTCACTTAGCCTTAGCTTGTCATGTGATACCGCAGAGTATTATGATCTGTAATTACTCCCACAAGGATGGAGATGATTTTCCTGTTCTTCTGCATAAGAGTATTAGTTATTTTACAGGACTCCAAAGAGCTCCATCTTTCATTCGCTTCTGCTAGAATCCATGCTTCATGTTTGAGTTTATATGGCGGGACTTTCACTGACTAATCTGCCTGCTCTAGGTCTAGCGTAGATCCTTTCCTTGCCAATTCATCAGTCTTCTCATTGCTTACATCACAAGCCATCACAAAAAGAGTTAATCTCATTTGGTTGCCAGGGCATAGCGGCCATATAGGCAGACTTACTAGCCCGAAAAGGATCAGCATTAAATTTTATGATACCAAGACCATTCTGTGGATTATCAATCAGCACTGCAAAGTGCTCCTTTAAAAACTGGCTGATAAACAGAGCTCACCATGACTGGACGCACACTGATGGGTTCATGCCAAACATCTCCCCATACCAGAACGAAAAAACTCCTAGGACTTACCAGGAATCAGGTTCGAATGGTCACAGGCTTCCTAATAGAACACTGTCGAGTCAAAAAAACTAATTACTGGAACGAAGTCGAAGAATCTGCAGAACACATTTTGTGTCACTGTAACTGTCTAATCAAAACACGTCATCGTCATTAAGGCAAATTCAACCTCGAAACGGAGGCTATATCTGCCAGCTCGCCAAACGACATCTCTGGATTCACCTCGATTTTAGGCATCATGAGCGAGCTCTAATTGGAGGAAATCACAATAGGCACATTGGTGGCCGCAGTGATAAGGTGACACGGTCCCACTCTCTACTTACAATCTACAATCTATCATGCTTAACCATTGTTTTTAGCCTTAGTGGTAGCAAATGTCTAGAAAGTTGATTCAGCATTTCAATCGAATGAAAGACTGGTAGAAAAGACTTCAATTTTCATTACTGTAGCCTACGAGTTCTACCAACGTCTTCCTAAAGGTTAAATTCAGCGAAAACAACTCAAATAAACGTTTCTACCCCCCAACGTCAACCCAAGAAAAACGATTCAATTCAAATTGAACAAGCCCACTGCGATGCCTAGAATACTCTTTTGCGAGAATTTCACAACATCCTTGGAATTTCCGTGTAAAAAGTTCCAATGAAAGGTGACAACGTTACCCGATGAATGGAAACAATACCCAAGTGCTGCGCACCTATGCATGCTCATTTCAAAAACATGCCCACATTCTTCATCAATTCGATTAATCATGCAGAAAATATTACGTATACGCCGGGAGTACCCGGAAAAAACTTATTAAGTTAAAAAAAATTCAAATGCCACTTGAATGCCAGCTCCTTCGCGGCCATAATCCCATTACTTGCGAATAAAGTCCTCACAATTTCAAATTAGAAAACGTACACATAATGGCAATTCCCCTGAAGCTCTCGTGATAATTCGCTTATTTTTCCTCACGTAACAAAGTCCGGGCAATGGCTATAGCACACATCTCCATTATTCCTAAACCCATTCACGCATATGTATGGTAAAACAGAACTCCAGCCCAGGACCGGAAAAGAAAGAAGAAAATAAAAGGAAGCAAATCCTAATAACCTCCAACTCAATGTCAAATCTCCTAATATCCTGCCAATTTTTCTCTTTGTGTACCCTCCTGCATGTGTGTGTGTGTGTGTGTGAAAGCGCGACGATAAGAAGAAACATTTTCATATAGCGAATCATGAAAAAAATGTCAGCCAGATGCTTCCGAATGCTACAAATCTCACATGACGTACTAGTGAGATGATTTATCCTTTTCCTCCTCCACCAGCCATCTCCTGTTTCAATCTGTCAATACAGCTCGCTCCCCTTTTCCAATATCCTCACGGAGAGCAAATGAATACAAGCTTTTACATGCGACCAGCAAACTCTGAAAAAAAAAAAACTCCTACGACACTCAAGAAAGTCGGTCGTCCTTCAGGGTAATATGATAATCATAACAATACATCGTCAGTGTGTGTCCTTTTTTGCGATTTAATCAAATATATTGTTTCGGATCTCCGTACTCAATGACTGGATCCTTTCTCATTCTCATGTTTCTCTCTTTTTTCTTCTATTTCATCCCTTCTAGGTGAAAGAGGATTGGAAGTATGTTGCGATGGTGTTGGATCGCTTATTCTTATGGATATTCACCATAGCTGTTGTTGTTGGAACAGCTGGGATTATATTGCAAGCGCCAACCTTGTACGACACTCGGGTACCAATCGATATTAAATTGTCGGAAATTGCATCGACAACAGCTAAACCGAACATTGCCAGACCTGTGTTATAAATTTATTCAAAAAAACAAAAAACAAAAAAAAAAACATTAAAAATAAATTTAACAATGCAACAAATAAACAAAAGGTAAATAGTTAATAATATTTGAAATAACAAACAAAAAATTTAATATTTATAGTGTTTGTATGAAAATTCAAAACGCAAGCAACACGAACATGGGAATAAGAAAATTTACTATACATTTATATTTATACTAAAGAAAGAAACAAAAAAATTAAATTTAAAAATAAATATAGTAAACAAATTAAATGCTACAATGGTGGCAGAACGACATGGGAACTAAAATAGAGTAAAGAATAAATAAGTAGAAGGCATTTCCTCTCAGGAGAGGACTCAAAATTGTTGATTTTTGTTTGGTCAAAAGATTGTGTTAACTTTATCCCTCATTAAGAAAATATTGACTTGAACACGTTAACCTTCTAAGTCACCCATTTTGTCTACCCTGTAGGGAAAGGGCAGGGTAGGAAGGCTTCTGACTTAGGTAAGTGGGTAAGGTGGCTGTCCATGCGAGACACAGACACACGAAGGCCAAGGAATGCCCTTTGTGATGCCAGTGGGATCTATACCCTAGGTGCCACACCACCTATTGAAACCATTTGGAGTTCTTAATAAAGCTGAGGATACTCTTGACATCTTACTTACTTAGGTGGCGCTACAGTTCGGGGTAAACCTGGGACTCTACCAACAAGCCTCTCCAGTTAGCTCGGTCCTTAGCTAACTGCCTCCAGTTGCGCACGCCATGTTGGTTGACTCTCTCTTGACATCAGTGTGCGATAATTCGCCCAAATTGTCGAAGTGATGCGCTCCTAGATAGAGCTATCTTCTTTGGGATAAGGCAGGACAAAAGCAGAGGAAATGGAGGATCGTTTCTTCCTCCTTTTTGCTCTTGAAAAAGTAATTTAAGAAGAGGCCCATCTCTCTGACAAAAAGGCCGATGGGACAGTGGCCAGTGGAAACATCGATAACGGTGCTGATGAGCGACCGTTTAAGGCGACGATCAGGCTTTTGGATCGAGTGAGGCTTAGAATAGGCCATATCTCTCTGGAGGTGCCCTTAACAACCCCTGGGAAACTTTCTTAAAAGTACAAACTAAATCGATTTGATATCCCTACAAAACCTAGCGATTTATATATATATAGGCTGAGCTACCTAGCTCCTCAGGATAACTGTACCTACATGCTTCATTCAGTGTGAGCTATTCCTTGGCATTTACGTAGCATGTGTATAATGTCCTCTCCAACGCAGATATCGATACAGTATCCGCATACGTCTAAGCTTGCAGATGCTTGGCTTTTTGACATCCTTTCAGAGGAGGCATAGGATTTTTTTAATTTTTTTATAAGAACCTGTCCTTATGGCTGACACTACGACCTAGAAGATCTACTGTGTCTCCGGTATACTTAGCCTTATAGGTCTTCTACCTTTCTAATGAATGTGAGTATGTCATTAGGAGCCGAGTTCCTAAACTCCGGTCCTAATGAAAGATCCGGTATAGTGCCGGACATTCACAAAGTATATGTTCAGAGGTTTTTTCCTCATTCAAACAGAACCAACACTCTGTATCTGAACAAAGGTTTAGTTTGTGTAGATGATATCTTAGGCCGCAATAGCCTGTAAGGAAGCTTACTAGCTTCCTTATGTTGTTTCTGTCAAGGTTTAGAATTTCCTTGTAGGAAAAGGGCTTTATAAGTCTTTCAATGGGCTAGGCGAAGTTGGTGTTCCCAGTTATTTAACAAAGCTAAGGCGGTAGCCCAATTAACGCCACAGAAGAGTTCCGATCTAAAGAACGCGAAAGCCGAACCGACCCTAGCCAGCTCATCTGCAATTTCATTGCCTACAGCCCAATTGTGGCCAGGCACCCAACCAAGCTTGACCTTTCTGTGCCTGGGAAGTGATTGAAGGGCATCGTAGCAGCACTTGACTGACCTATGTAGATTCCATGAAGTAGGATGTCCTGACTATCTGAAAAAATACCTATTTTCGCGCCCCTAATACCTTTATCGAGGTTTGCCACAAGAGGATTGTAAGGATACCTCTGACTATTTGTTGCTGATTTCTACTACTTGATATAGTAATTTACTTTGCCACGTTTCCGCTTAATGCATCCTGCATTTTTTCTGATCAGATTTGAAGTCAATCTGGGAGATATTGCATGAGGGTTTCCGTTTCCACTTAAACTTTTATCTTATGTTCACAGATGTTCGCCCTTCTGCCACTAGTAGATCGAAGGAAATCACTCCTATTGCATCACAGTTTGGTAAGATCTTCCTACTCGAAGGGTTAAGTGTCTCTATACAGTGGCTTTTTGCATCTTTTACTTCTCTTGCCTGAGTGCATTGTCCCAGATCTCTGTAAATGGCATACGGGATCAATATGAGAAGTCTTCGCATGCTTACCCTTGAGTCACTTTCTTTCGCTATGAGTTTACTGAGTAATGTAGTGACCTTACCAGTCCGCTCCGATGCGGACTTTATCTGCTGTCGGAAATAGAGCTTGATGTCTAGAACCATCCTGTGATACTTCACCGCGTTTTTTCTGAATATCACCACTGAGTCTTCATGAAATTTGTCGTCTCTTCCATAGCATATAAGGATTCAGCTTCCTTCGGCATCCGACCTAATTCTAAAAGCTTTTTGTACCAGGAACATAGATTACATCTGGTGGATATACTGGAAGTCGGAATTATATATAAGAGAACATTTGTTTGTCCAATTGTTCTGGAAGCATCAATCAGATCAACATTCCAAAAATCTTGATGACATTCTGCAGTTCACCGCAGAAGTTCTTCCAAGAAAGCAATTTGTGTTTCGTGACCTAAGTTCCTTTCCTCTGTATGCCACGATGGTGGCAGTGGAACTAATTTAATCACCTCCATAGAACGGTTTTTGCATATTTTTCTTGCTGAGAGCCAGCTCTCCACTAAAATAATTTAGTCCCACCAAACACTTTTCCGGCAGCTATCGCCTTGTCACGTGTTCAGTGCCATTTTGGCAGCAGAATCCTCACGAAAGCTTTATCTACTGGCAGTGTTTTACGGTAACAGTAAGGAATCCCTTGCTTTCATCGATCTTTTCTGCTTTACCTTCCCAGCAATATTAATTCAGTTGACCACCAGTTGTACTTTTGTTCAAAATTAATTGCGCTCCCAATGACATTAAGTCCCTCTTACATGTCAACGCAATATCTTCCCCTTTGACAACCAGCTGCATTCTCGCCACGGTCATTTTGCATACTAACATTTCACCAATTCAATTTCATTACAGCAATGGATGTATACTATTATCCACTCACCAAGTCAAACCGAAGTGACTGTGCCTTCAGCACAATTTCCTTATTTCCGCTGAGGTTTCCAAGCAGCGACCATGTACTTTGAATTTCAATAACAATTTCATGTCATCTCACTGTGTGGGGAGAAGTAATGACATTTGATTGTCACTTTGACATTGCGTTGAAATCAATATTTGCTGAAGGCATTTTCAATTTGATCGAACATGTAATTAAGTCCTGTCAAATGTTGCGTCAAAGTCTCTTCCCTCTGAGAGTTTGATCTCACACAGCCACAGCCTGTCAATAAGTTTCAACCCATTTTCGATGGATTAATTTTGACACTTCACTTTAAACTAAAATCAATAATTCGATGAGACCCACTGCGCTATGGAAATTCGAATGAAAAATCTTAGAATAAACAAATTACATACATAACTACAAAACAATTTCCCACACTTAAACAAATAGAAACCAAATGTGTAAATGTAATTTATAGATTTTTGTTACGAAGAAATAGAAAAAGAATATTTTTAAGTGAATTTAACACAGCAAAATTGAATTTATTGTAAAATTTACAACTAAATAAATTAGATATTTAAAATAAATAAAACGTTTATAGAACAAAATAAATTGTAATACGAATTTCAACAGAAATTAGTTAAAAAAATATAAAATAGTTGTAAAGTAGTCACACGTCACAGAATTATGTGTACTGTAGTGGGATGTGTGATCACAAAGTTGTAGGTTCTGTTTAGAAGTTAAGAAGGTTGAAGTCGTATTTTCTAGGAGCCTTAGTTCCAATAGTTACTTTCAGTAACCCATTCATGTCCTGCGCCGCGAAAAATGTTCAGTAGAAATTCAAACAGTTCGCAAAGCAGACCAACGCACTAGACACTATGTAAGCCACGACGACGACGTAAAGAAATGTATCATGCCATACACAATGTTAGCAAAACTGAAACCGTTCTCAGTAAAAGTTTGGGATTTTCACCCACCGCCTCTTCTTTGCCTTTTTCCCACACGGTCTCGCTGTCTTAGAATTTCATCAGGGCGAACAACACAACATACTTAGATTCTTTAGAGCGTCTCCTTTCTAACTCGAGACATCTTATCTGTGTCGTATTTGCTCACAGAATTCCATTTCTCCAAGTTTAATCTCTAAGTGTCGAAAAGTCTGAGTGCAATTCGGACAGTAGAGAGAGTTGTTGTGCTTAAATCTGTGAAGATCCGAGCGAAAACATCCAGTTGTGTTACAAAAGCCACTTCTCCTGTACATGTAAGCGAAGTAAGAGTATACGTTCCGATGTTTAAACTTCAGTAGTGCCCTAGGTTCCACTTTCCGAGTTTCCACTGAGATTATTAAGTCCCACGTTAGATGGAGTAGTCTTTTCTTTGCACCCCTTGGACACTCACAAGGAATACGTTCTGATGTCTCTATTTGGTCCTACAGAACCAACTTTACTTCCTTACTTAAGGTGACGCTACAGTCCGGAGTGGACCTGGTCCTCAACTAAAAAGCATCTCCAGCCAGCTCGATCTTTAGACAGCTGCCTTCAGTTTCGCACGCTCTGCTCGACATGAACCAACCACCTCAGTCGTTGAAGCTTCACTACAGCCCGAACATTTCGTCCTTGTATCTCCTCCTCCATTCACCATCTACGCAGACGGAATCGTAAATCACCCGAACAATTTTCCTCTCAAAAAAGCCAAGAGTAACCTCATCCGCTTTTGACAGAGTTCATGCTCGTGTTCATGTTCGTGACGATTAAGGTCTTATACAGGGTCACTTTAATCGTTCAAGAGAGGGCTTTGCTCCTCAATTGGATGCTTAGCCAAATGAAACAGCAATTACTTACTTACTTACTATCCGAGACGTCGGTCTTGAGTGTCCTTTCTTGTTGACAGCATATACTTGGTCATGCCTTCATTGACCGCTAAACCCATCTTTACCGCTTCCATCTCAATACTCGCAAACGCGCCAATGGCATCACGCTTCGTTCTTCCGTTTAAGTCAATATCATCGGCATATACGAGCAAATGGACGGACTTTTGAATCATTGTTACCCTGGTGTTGGCGCGTGAGTTTTGCACTATTCTTTCAAGAACGATGTTAAAGAAGTAGCATGACAGCGCATCATCTTGTCTAAATCCTTTTGTTGACATCAAAGGTCTCGGTGAGATCTTGACCGACCTTGATGGACAAGCGTGCGTTCTCCATCGTCATCCTGCACAAACGGACAAGTTTGGCAGGGATGCCAAAACTAGACATTGCTCTGTATAGCTCGCCTCTATAGATGATGTCATATGCGGTCTTAAAATTCACCTACGTGTGTCTATATCTGAGGGTTTCATAGTGTCCTGTTAAGTAGCCCATTAACGTCTTTCAATCTTCCTTGCTGAGTTCAAGCAAATTGTTGGCCTATTTTCTCGTTCAGCGCCCAGGTCAGCTTCCCATTGTGTCTTGAAGTAGACACAACTGGGTGGGAGCTCAAAATAAGGTTCAGGGCCAATGATTGGGCGCCAGACACTCCACCCTTTCATTACTTTCGAAACCTTACTGTGCCGTGATCCAGGCTACTGTAACCATGTTTATAGATGCAGAGTCTTCGAGAAGAAGGCAGACAAGCTTTGACCATATCGTAAAGGACTTTTTTTTGTCTCAGCTTAGTCGCCCTTTACCTTTTTTTTAGAAAGACCTTGGGACACCCTGTATAGAGTGTACGAGACTATTCTATATCCCCAAGATCCTTGTTCTCTTTAGGTATGAATTTCTCATATTTTCATTTCTTCTTCTTCCTGCGATTATACTTCTTTATCTTGGAGTGTTCAGCTCTTTCCAACTCATCCTCATCTGTCCTGCATCGTATTTCTGTAAGGCTGCCCAATCTTCCGCCTGATAGTAGGTTCCATTGCAAATCATGCGACGTGTGAGTGATGTGAAGGCAGCTCTTTAAGAAGGCGGTCAGTTTTCAAGTACAATGCACACCCACAATCGATTTGGTGTCGCCGTCGGCAGAGATAATATTTTTCTTCTTCCTAAGACCCTTGACTGACACTACCATCTAAAGGATCTTTTGTACCATAGGATGCATATTTCTTGTCAAAGTGCATATGGAAGAACTGATTTTGGCATTTTTGAGGGCACTTCAGTCGTTTTCTCCTCTTTTCTAAACCCTTTCCGAACACACTCTCGCCGCAAAAAAAAAAAAAACACAAAACGCATTTATGTAAATTCCACACTCACTCCTAGTTTCAAAGATAAAAAAATTCCACACCAATGTTTGTAAATGAGTAGATAAATTAAATAATTGACTAGTTCTTAAGTAAAACCCCAGAGAACATCTGCGAAAATGTATTTATTTCTAACTCCATCTCCATCCATCCGTTATGCGATTATTTTACACGGAAGAATGAGCATTGTTCGCATCGCCCACTCATATTGGCGTTCACCATCCATTCCGACCACTCCACATCATTCATTCGATTTATTTTAGTTAACTTCAGTTTCTACGACCACACACAGAGGCAAACAGAAATGAGGAAAGGACACCGCATCCAGATTGCTTACTCTCAGCCAGACACAAAAGGAGGAGCACTTGTCCGACATAATCTGTATCTGTAGCTGTACCCCCCACACCACATAGTGAGTATCTTTTGGTTTCATAGATGAACATATACGAAACCAAAACCATCTATCCGAGCATAAACCGAACGACTTGACCTGATGTATGATGAAGAAAAATCATTGGAATTCTGTTGGTAGTTTCCTTCTTTCTTTTCTTTTTTTCTTTTTTGGAGAAAACAAAAGAAATTCTCACAAAAAAAAAAGTAGTGGGTAGATCATTTTTTATTTGTCCTTCGTCCTTCTTTCTGCGCGTATCTCTCTTTGTGTTTTCCTTTGATTAATGATACCTGTTTTGTTTTCAAATTGTGTGAGTGACTTTATACAAAAGTTTTCAATAAATTATTTTGTTTTTTTTTTTCTCCGTTTAAAGGACATTCCTAATGGGAACCTTGAAAAATGGCGTCTCGATGAAAATGGATAGAAAAGTTCTTTTGACGAAGTTTATTGGAGGATTATGATACGCCCAAGACAAAAGTTATTCCAATCGCCTTGAGGGCTTATAGTTGGCATAGTGACGTTACAGTATCTGTGAAGTTTTGTTTGCATGATTCGAGTGATTTTCAAAACTATCGGATGGATTTTCATGAACTTTTAGTTTTGCATTAATCATAATGTTGGGAATGTTATAAGGTATAAGGATTTCGAGAAAAAACATACGTTCCAAACTTTTACAATCGAAAACCGTGATTCTCTGTATTCTCAGTTGAAACAATAATTCATGCAAATGAGTCTTTCACTGCATAATCCTTGATATCAAGGTTTTGACGACAACTTGACTGTCAAAATGCGTATATAACAATATCTGCTTCGGATACTGGGTTTACGGAGAACTCACTTTATACATAACTGATTCCGACTCTTTAAATTGTACAAGTGCTTCAAAGATGAAAAAGGAGGCCTATATCCAAGTCGTCTGACGACAGAGCTGACTTTCGACTTCTCGTTGCTTTCCTAGATGCAAAGGTTCACTCCACGCAAGGCCCCTGCCACGCAATGAGCGGCAAGCAACGTGTTCTGCAACGTGTTTCCCCTTCAGCTTATCTGCAGTGATCACGATTCCTTCCCTTATGTTCTGCGCCATCTTGGCCTAGGGCGACCTTCACTTCTGCCACTTGCATGGCATACCTTGGAACGAAATACATTCCACTTCCTTCGCCATATTGTGATATCAATGATGTCAAACCGGTTCTCATGTGAAACGCAAGACGCATTTTTCTATGTTTTTCAAAGATTATTTATTTATATAAAGAACAGAAATCAATCAATAACATATTGACCGTTTTGTTCGATGACCTTTTGCCATCTTTCAGTAAGTTGCATAATTCCTCGTTCATAGAAGGACCTGTCTTTATCGGCGAAAAACTGAAGAAGGTGCTGTTTTACAGCCTCATCTGAATTGAACGTTTTTTCACGTAACGAGTTTTGAAGAGAACGAAACAAGTGGAAGTCAGATGGCGCAAGGTCAGGTGAGTATGGTGGGTGTGGCAACACATCCCATCCAAAGCCCAATAACTTTTGGTGGGTGGTTAAACTTGTGTGTGGTCTTGCATTGTCGTGATGGAACACAACTCCTTTACGATAAACGAGCTCTGGACGTTTCTGGATGATGCATTCGTTCAAACTGTCCAACTGCCGACAGTAAACATCAGAATTGATGGATTGATTCCTTGGTAGGAGCTCAAAAAACACGATGCCTTTAAAATCCCACCACACTGACAGCATAACCTTTCTCTGATGCATGTTGGCTTTCGCTCTCGTATGAGGCGCTTTATCACGATGGGACCAAGACCGCTTGCGTACAACATTGTCGTAAACAATCCACTTCTCATCACCTGTTATCAGTCGCTTCAAAAAAGGATCGTTTTCCTGACGTCTAATGAGCATATCGCAGATGTTTATGCGGTTCGTCAATTGGACCTCCTTGAGTTCATGAGGAACCCAAATATCGAGCTTGCTTACGTATCCCAGCTTCTTCAGGTGGTCATGAATGCTTGAATGATGGATGTTCAATGTCTCTGCAATCTCTCGTGTCGTGTAACGTGGGTTTGACTCGATCAGAGCCTTGATTTGGTCGTCGTCAACCTCGGTGGGCCTTCCTGACCGAGGAGCGTCATTGAGGTTAAAATCACTGAATTTTTGGAACCAGCGTTGACACTGACGTTTTTGTAGAGCATCGTCACCGTAAACTTGACGCAACTTTTCACAAGCTTCACTTGCATTATGCAAATATGGCGAAAATGCACACTTTGGTCTTCCATATTTAAGCTGCTACAAAATCTTCAAAACACGATTAATCCCGATTATTTTTTTTCAGAATTAGGCTTAAACCGTTAACTGTCAAATGGCTTACCAATAATATAGATGGGCTTAATCCATTACTTTAAAAAAATTGACAAACGCCATCTGTTCGAGAAATGCGTCATGACTTTTCCGACAACCCAATATAACACATAGGTTAGGTTAGGTTATGAGGAAAGTGCCCGGTCTAATAACTGTGCGTCCACAGGGGCCATCTGGTCCATTGTGTTCCCCTTTGTGTTGTGAGCCATGTTTCAACCTTGGGTTCTAGAGGGGTGATCTATCGCGAAACCAACCTGTACTCTAAATAAAGTGGAGTATGTTCGCTATTGGTACTTCTGTTAGGTATTCCAGTTCTCCAAACAGCCTGTTTTCCATATTTCGAAGTCGGCGGTTTTGTAAATTGGGACACTCACAGAGGAAGTGCTTGATGGTATCCGTCTCTTTCGCATCCTAAAAGCTGCTGCAATAGTCTGGGGAGTTGATGCCGAGTCTGATTAGCTCTCTAATCGACGCTACCTTTCAGTACACCGATATAGATGTTTATCGATGTGTGGGTGTCCTCACTTTCTGAAGCGGATCCTTGCCGAACCAGTTCGTCCTTGTGTTTGGGGACCCAGCAGATGCTGATCTCGTGGCTTTGTATAGATGAAGTATGGACCCGTCACCGAAGGAGCTATGCCTCCATGAGCCTGACTCTCTCAGCCTGTGTTGTGCTTTTGTCGCTGTGCTCTTTAAGTAGTGGTCTGATGGGGGCCTATAGAAAAATCTAGTGGTGCGACAGCTCGAGATGGAACAAAGCGCAACTTCTCGTAAGCATTCATGTTGTGCGTGTTACATTTTTCACACGAATGGAGAAAAGGGAGTCCAAACGGCGAATTAAAAAGCTTCTTCTTGACAAATTATACTTCCGGAGGTTTGGCATTCCTCGACAAAAAGTCGAGCTAGTTTATCTAGTTTATTGTCCTGTTATGAAGTAATATAGTATGCTTCCTAAGTGGGAGTATTTCTCTTTTTATTTGAGGCCTTAATGAACTTCTTCTCCTGTTGAAAAGTCGTATTATGAGAGCTTCTGTTGGTACTCCACTAAGTCGAGCTTCAACTTTAAGTACGCGATAGATATATGTACGTAACTCCCAAAAGAAACCGGTCCTATAAATGTGATCTAGACACTTTTCTGGTTACAATCTCGTTGCCTTTAATACCCTTGTTGGGAATCCAACAGATCGTGGTTCTTTTATAAACAGCTGTCTGTTTGAACGTATTTAGGCACCTTCAGACAGGTCTTAAAAGAATGCTATATGAAATTTAAGATAAAGTTGGTATAGGCCCAGGCATCTGATTTTTGATTCATTCCAATACCACTGACCGGGAGTTGTTAGTGATTTAACCAACATTTGGTCATTTCAGCAAAAGAGTAATAAGCAGTTGTGGTAGTCCACAGGTTCTTGAGGGGTTTGACTTTAAAGCATTCTGTCCGTTGACGACTTTTAGGTCTCCAAGCTTAAGCAGTTGTGGTAATCTGCAGGTTCTTGAGGGGTTTGACTTTAAACCATTCTGTCTGTTGACGACTTTTAGGTATACAAGCTTAGGCAGTTGTGGTAGTCTACAAATTCTTGAAAGGTTTGATGTTGAAGCATTCTGTCCCTTGACGACTTTAAGGTCTTCAAGCTTTTAAATTTAGAAATGTTCTCTTTTTTACAATCCGACCCGACTCATTTCTTCAAGGCCTAAATCAGAAGACACCTACACAGGAAGTGAAGATGCATAAGATCGAAAGGAAAGCAATGCATTCCGATAAGGTCAGAGAACCAAGTCATCAATCAGCCCAAAGTTTGTTTAAACGTCTCTTGTAAGGCATATATTCTAAGTTAAGCTTCAAAAGAATAAGAAAATATCCTGTGTAACGATTCTGAACGCAATCCAACAGTTACATCTATGTATGCGTGGCACATACGACCAAATGTCGATGAAGACCACCTGTCGATCTGATGTCCATATGCATGAAATAAATTCGTTGGAATCCACAGAACCACTAAACAATATTGTCTTTGAAATTCCAAAAAGGCCACAAATTACCCGCAAAATTACACTCCAATTTGTGGGATAATTGTCTCCACTTCTGTTTGCTGTCCTTATCCTTGAACCCAAAGCCCCATTCCAAAAGCCACATCAAATCAATTTTTCTGTGCCGATAAAAAGGAATCAACGCTTCTAATTGTCGTTCATTTTAATTGTGTACAAACCCTAGACGGGACTAAAAGGAGTCGCGCTGTACGCTTTCAATTTCCATGTCCTGTCCCATGGAAATACACTTAAAAGCCTATCGTTGGTATAAAGGATACTCATCCTTTCGTTTTATTTTTTTTTTTGCAATTTTTATTCTCTTGGTTGGTGGCAGCAAATTGTCGGGGATTATGACGAGAAAGGACGTCGACTCCCACAACAGCATTGTTGTTTGGTTTTAAATGTGACCTCTTGAGCCGGAACAGCTTTTATCCTTTTTAACACACATTTGCACACAGATGAGACACTAACAATGTCGGACGGGACGTCGTGTGAAATTAAGGTCGATTTTCATAATGCAAGGCATGGGGCGGGGACATCGATTTGGACAGCCAACGATTGGGCAGACAGCGAACGACAACGACAACGATGACAGCAGTTATGATGCCTTACAAACGGGGAGCTACGGCGAAGGCAGAAAGAAATGTTTATGCGACGCGGCTGGAGGTGATGATAATGACTGCCATCATATCGCTATTATCGTTCGGAGGCTTAATGAGTCCGGACATTATAATGTCTACTGTTTCGGGCGCGCGCTATCTTCTTCGAATGCGAATTATAAATGAGATTCAGTCTAGAGAGAGGTATCACTTCTGGCGGGTTGACAGGAGTAGGATTAGGAGCATCGAAGGCGACGAAAATTTTTAATGGCATATTTTTTTCTCGATTTTTTTTCTTGTATCGTTATACCGTAATGTTTTATTTATATAGACGGCTATTAAAAGATGGAGAAAGTGAAAATGATTTTTTGGTAAATTTAATCATAATTGCTGGAAGATTATGTAAAGGCGGTCACGCGTGGCGACTTATGAAAGCGTTTAAGGGATTTTGATTATCCTTACGCAAACCTGGAGAGAAAAATGTCAGCCATACCTCGCGTGTGGCTGCCATTACCATACAATTTTCAGTTGGTTGTTTGCCTAGGCCCGTACGACTTACTTACTTACTTACTTACGGTGTCGCTTCAGTCCGGGTTGGAACTGGGCGTCTCCAGCCACCTCGATCTTTAGCCAGCTGCCCCCAGTTTCACACGCAAAGTGACCAAGGTCCACTTCCACTTGCGTGCGGCACTTGAGTCTCGTGGTCTTCCTCTACTGCGCCGTCCCTCGGGTGTGGATTCGAAAATTTTCCGGACCGGAGCATTGGTGTCCATTCGCTCTACATGACCCAGCCACCTCAGTCGTTGGAGCTTCACTCTTCTGGCTAAGTCGATGTCGCTTTACAGCCCGTACAGTTCGTCGTTGTATCTGCTTTTCCACTCACCTACTATGAAGACCAGACCGAAAAGGACCCGAAACAGCCAAGAACAACCTCATCACCTTTTAACAGAGTCCATGCCTCTGCGCCGATGAGCAAGACTGGAACCATTAAGGTCTTATACAGGGCCACCTTAGTCGTTCGAGAGAGGGCTTTGCTACTCAATTACTTTCTTAGCCCAAAGAAGCAGGCGAATGGCAAGAGTTATTCTTTCTTCGATCTCAGCGCTGGCGTCGTCGTCTGAATTCATAGCGGAGCCTAGGTAGACCTCAAAGTTATAACTGTCTATAGTGACGTTCTGTCCGCGACGTCGGTGTTGAGTGTCCATTCTTGATAGTGCCTCTGGTGTTGGCGCGTGTATTTTGTACTATTCTTTCAAGAAAGATGTTGAAGAAGTCGCATGACAGCGCGTCGCTTTGTCTAAATGCTTTTTTGACATAAAAGGTCTCTGTTAGGTCTTTACCGACCTTGATAGAGCAACGTGCGTCCTTCATCGTCATCCTATGCAAACGGAAGAGTTTGGCAGGGGTGCCGTCAGAACCAGCAGATTTGTTGGACTTAAGCTTGGAATGAAATTGTTGGTCTTTATTGTCCAGGTTGAATGATTCTAGTACGAAAAAAGGGACCTACAATTGATCGTTTACTCCAAACAGCGAATTGAGAAGCTTCTTCCGTTTCCCATCGGAGGTCTGTCATTCTCCGACGAAGGGTGGTGGGGCAAAGAATCTGTGTTGAATATTGATGGGATTCGAACCCACAAAGTTCGCATAGCAGACAAACTGAGCCACGGCGATCACACCACCATCACTAGATATGTGTCATGAATGTCACGAATCTTCTATAAAGAACTGGCTGCTTACTGACATTTATAGACCGCAGTAACCCTTTTATGAGTCTCGAGCTGTAGCACCTCCTCCAATCCAATTGCTCTAAAGAATCGGAGTATCTGGATTGAGTCCAACGATGGGAGATCTGTTTGAGAGAGAGTGTACCTAGGTGTGCTCTTCTTTTGTGGATCAATGCTACACATTACATAAGGAGGTGTGACGGGGCCTTCTAGGCAGCGCTTCAGAATCTGCAGGTTCCATTCGCTTCTATTCCCATTTTCCTGAGATGGTCGCTGAATCTGCAATAACCCGTCCCAGTAGAGGGTTACTTTATTGTTCTGATCCAAACACTCGTAAACCAGTTTAGATCCGATTCCATAGGAACTCAGTGCCTTGATGGCAGCCTGGCTGTCTGATAGTATCGCGATTTTTGCTTGTGATATTGAGGCTGATTTGTGCACATCTTTCCATCGCATATACACTCTGCTTGAATAATACTGGGCGAAGTTCTTAAGGTCTCCGGGAACTTAGTTCGGGGAACGTATACTCCCGCCTCAGTATCTGTGTGAGTTGTAGTTATTGACGCGTTGTAGCTGAGCTTTGAATTGAGCTTTGTCCATGAAATGGTACTACTCTGTATATGGACTTGTTGTACCGAGGCTGCTTTCCAGAGAGAATACCTTACTGCATGGTTTCCTGCAGGGTAATCTTATAAGACTCTGGAAGACGTATCCACTAGTAGGACAGTAGATTCAATAAATGATCTCAAAACCTTGAGAATTTGTGTCCGTCCCTCCATTACATGAATTGAAACGAAGAAGCACTTGAAACAGTAGCTCAGATGTAAAAAAAAATTAAATTCCTTTCGTCGTAAGGGGTTTTGGATCGAGGAGGCTTTAAGCTATCAATCCAAACTTCTAAGTTGCCTTGAGGTTTAGCAGAAACAAGATCGCTGTCAAATAGAACGACATTCACCGCATTCATTGGAAAATCAGTAGATGATATTGGGACTGTTTCAGTTCGATTTGAAACATCAACAGGGGTGTTGGTTACATACTTTTTCATAGAAGCAAACCCGGACATAGCCAACCGACACACTCAGTATGAATATTAAACTCATCTCCACCAATGTGGTAAGCACTACGTGCATCAGTAAACTCCCCACTTGTCTCGCCATGGCACAACCACTCTACAGGAAGATTCTAATTGCAGTTCCCACTTCCAACCTGATTGACCGCATTGGTAATGTTTCACCGAACCGAATCCACTTGCTCATTCAACAGTCACGCTTGCCCCACTCATTTATTTTGCAAAATAATAATTAATTCCATCCCTGCACCTATAGATACAGTATCTCGCCCTCTAAAAACTGACAAAACACATGAAATAGATCATAACAACAACCGCGGCAATAGGAGATGAATAAATTCTGCGGTCCTCCGCGAATAGCAGAGCTCATAGCATAAAACCCAACAATTTATGCGAATCGGACGACAACGTGCATGAAAATCATCGCGGTTCGCAATCATGACGATGACGAAACGATGATGATGATGATGTCCTCTGCTACGGGGTGTGTTCTGAGTCCTGCTGCTAGTCCCAGTGTGGGATGACCCGCCTCCCACTGTATGTGGGCGACTGTCTGAGGTCGACGTTGAGGTTGACTTCACGACTTATATGCGATGGATTTGGTCAGATTATGATGTGTACGAGCTTTGAATTTACGAATGGAGGCTGTACAGCTTGGGTTGTGCTATATATTTTCTCCTCTTTTTTGCGATGGTAAACCACAAAAGGCTTCTGCGGGCGAAAACTCCCACCAGAAGTAAATTTTGAATTTGATTCTGGTGCTGGCCGTGAAGGACACACAAGGAAACCGACAGAGTGGACCAACTTGGCCATTAGTCAACGTTAGTTGTCCAGCAACTGTCCCACAACGATACAGAATGGTGCTCAGCTGGTCCAACTCTCTAATTGAAAATAAAAGCTATGCACGGATTAATTTGTATAACATTGCGGATTCGTTGGCATACCGCACGATATTTGGATGGCCTTCGTGCTGTTGGTGGGGAGAATTTTGAATTGTATACCGTTTAAGAGATGAATTTGGAGAGCGAACGGCTTTTGGTCGAGAGGCAATTAAACTCGGGATTTTATTGTTCGCCTTGATGGTCATTTAATTGAACTGGGACGAGACCAATGGAAATAAATTAATCTGAACCAGTTAAAGTTTAATGATTTTGAAAATTTATTATGAGTCAAGTTGTTGCTTCCGGGCAGCATCGCTGAGACTTGTGGGACTTTTGGTGCTCTGTTGCAGACTAATGACCCGCATTTCTTGCAGGTCGACCATCACCATCTTTCGATTGGTCACTGAATGTGGGCGATTACTTCTTAAACACAGGCATCAATGATCGTTGGCATAGATGGGGTTCCAGTGGAAGGAACCGCCACGAACCCTCATCTGCGATGTTGGCTGCCTTTCAAGAGTAGTAACGTTGTTCGCTTGAGAAACATCTCAGGATTGGATGTTCGCATATTTCAGGTTGATGTTGTAAAATGAATGTAGGTCCGATGGTAGTTAGTTAGTTAGAGTGGTCCTCGAAGAGGAAATAGAATCCATCCATCACTTGCTACACAAATGTCCCGCACTGGCCACCAGAAGACTGCGTACACTTGGTAGTAGCTTCTTCCATGGGCTGGAGGACCTTCAAATCGCTAATTTTACGAAACTCCTGAGATTTCTATCCCCTTCTGGGTGGTTTCCGGACTAGCCATCCCCATTACTTGGTTTGACTCCCATGAGTATACTTTTTATGGGTACAATGCACCTGCTTGATGACTTACTTAGTCCTTAGGACATCCATTAAACCAACCAATCAGAGTGGTCCTCCAAGAAGAGGTACACTTAGACCAGGAAAGTAGGTCCATTGAGATACCACCGTGTGGGGGAATTTTGGCCTAAGGTGGCTTTCCTGATATTGGCAAGGGCAGGACACGTACAGAGAAAATGTGTAGTAGACTCTTCCTCCTCATCGTCCCTGCAGCTCCTGCAGAAATCGTATGTAACATGCTATATCAAGGCGTTGTGCATGCCCGCCTAGGATGCAGTGCCCTGTGAGGACTTGACTAGTTTTAGTTTTTCTATTTTAAGTCGTTGCTTTTAATCTTTTCAGATCCAGGACAGGCCAAATCAGCCTGGTATTGTGGCAATAACCAAGGTGTTGCCATCTACGATTTGTTTTCGACAGAGCGTCGGTGTAAGTCAAGTGTTGAACAAACGACATAGGGGCTTTATCATGGTCGAGCTTTCTACCGTCTATACTCTGAGAGCCTAGTCTAGTTCCCTTGAATGTCACAGTTTTACGTACCTTTTTGGTTCAGTGTTTAGAGACACGGCAGCAGTCCTTCACTGCCCCAGATTTTATCCTGCTGGATACGAAAGACCTATTCGCAGCTTGGCTGTCGATGTAAATCCGTGCATGATGTTGGTTTATTCTTCATCCAGGCGGCGACTTGATTAATAGCTGTGTCCTCGGCTTGGAAGGCACTACAATGCTTGGGGAGACTGAAGGAGTTCCGATGCTAACTACAAACATTATTAATTTATTTGTAACATCATGAGAAATCCACTGTCTTGTACCCGCAATTTTTTACAGTGCTCGTAGAGAAAATTCTTGGATCGGAATACGTGGACAACCAAGTTCTCGCTTCGCGCAACCATTCATATTGTGCATTTTTGTGTCGGCCCGTAGGGCTATTATAAGCAGTTTAGGTTAGGTGGCTGCCCTCGTTCAGACAGGGACACACTTAGACCAGATGGGCCCATTGTGATACCACGATAAAGAACCGGCTTACCAGCAACAGAAACCAGAGTATGTAAAACAGATTACATCGAGATAGGCAACCGTAACGGTATTAACTCTAAGAGTTGAACCATTTCGTCCCAGAGATGAAGTTTATTATCTTCTGGATGTCGAGTTCGCCTAGATCGTTAAGATAATCATACAACTTGCACAGTAGGTGGGTTGAAGTTTTTTCTTCTTCCTCGTCTCTGCAGCTTCTACAGAAATCATTGGAGGGGACCCCCAGTCTGAATGCATGTCTGCGTGTCAAGCAGTGCCCGGTGAGGACCCCTATTGGTGAGCGTAAGTGTTTTCGTTTAGTGGATAAGAGGCTCTCCGTCTTTTTAAGTCCAGGTTAGGCCAGATTCGTTCCGAAAAGAGACAAGTGCTGATGTTGTTCCACCTGTGGTTTGCCAGTTTTTTGGGATCCGTGGCAAGGAGGAATATGATCGATTCGATAGGCGCATTTGGTTCGCCCAGGTTTTCGGGAAGCCCTACAGTTGTCTGGAACGTTTCTATATCCTGGGACCGAACACAGGGTTACGTCGCACCGGTCAGCAATCTCGTTAAGATGTCTGCGGCAGTGCTTTACCAACCTTGATCATAATGTCGGCGATTCCAAGGCTTTAATAGCTGCCTGACTACCAATGTATAGTACAATAGCGTTACAATCTATCGCGTTAATTGAAAGCCAAGCCGCAGCTTCGTAGACTGCCGTCATTTCCGCTTGAAACATACTACAGTGATCCGGCAGCCGCGTGGTAATGGGTAAGCCAGGTGCGTTAGAGAAGACTTCTGCCCCTTAATCACAAGCTGTCTTAGAACCGTCTGTGAATATTTTTAGAGCGGAATCGCTTAAAACTTTACCAGATTCACAAGAGCTTCTGCGAGGAATCCGAGTTTTGTACCTGACGTTGAAGTCAATACTACATAGTATGGTTGGCCTTGAGGATCCTAGAGTGACCCTGTGCTGTGCTGATCAGCTGGGAGGATTATTTGAGCCTTAATGCTGCTTTGACTGCCATTAACTTCCCAAAGATATCAACAGGAAGCAGATGAAGCTTTACCTCCAGTGTGGCAGTGGAGGTTGTTCTCAAGGCACCCGTTATGCAGGTCCATGATCAACTTTGTACCTTTTCAAGCAGGGTACTGCATCAGTCCTACATCTTGTCCAGTACTGCCCACCGAATCAATACTCCGTACATAAGGATCGACCTCACAACCGCCGTATATGTATATCCAGTGGACTACTTGAGGCTACAGACCCCATTTTGAGCCCAGAGCTTTCCGGCAGGTATACATACATATAAAGCAATTGAGGCTTTCCTAACACGGTCCTCAATATTCGGCCTCTAACTGAGTTTCCTATCAAGTATGACCTCCAGGTATCTGGCGTGGTCTACAAATTGGATTTCCGTGCCTTCTGTAGCGTTTTGTGAAAAGGTGAGCAGTTTAGGTCACCGAGCCCCGTGTATACCATACTCTCGTTTTACTGTATTGTACTGGGTCATTCATCGAACCAAACTCTTCGTCGTGATGATAGGGGGAAAACCAGATAATCAATTTCTTTTGGTTCCTGGGAGTGTCATACATTTTGAAAGTTTAACGGAAACTTTGGTGTTTTCTAGGCATTGAATGAAAACCTTTCTGACAATGCTTCATACCTTGGCTACGTTTTAGTAATCTGACCGATTGTTGCATTTAATCGGAAAGAAATTTTCCTGATTTTAAATAATTCGAATATACATAAGTATGTACACTAGTTCCAATCGGATGATATCAGAGCATCAGTCTGTATTTAGATCGGATACTTCGATGGGACTGAATTAGGCGGTGAGTTTCGATCTCTGTTTTCTTCTGCTCCTTGATTTTGCCACATTTATTTTTATTTTATTTAGAGTCGTCCCTTTCTTTTCTCATTCTCATCACAGTTTTCAAACTCCATACATGCATAAGTAAAACTTGTACAGTACCAGCTAATTTAAGAGTAAGATGATCTGCATCTCCTTAGACGCATAACAAATGTAAATTCTAACAAAAAATTGTTATGTGACTACATAAACGCACAAAAAAAAGTATTCACTTTCCTTTTCCTGAAAATATTCACCATCAACTTCCATCGGTATTCTGTACTTAAATACTAAAACTAATTATAAACAAAAAACAAAAGAAAAACTCTGTAAAAAATTCTTGAAAATAAAGCAATGAGTTCTAAATCTTGTAAACTTAAGCAAACCACAACAGGTTTTAACTTCTTAGATAAAAATATGAAAAATACATAAGTTATCTTTCTCTCTTTAAAAAAAAAAACTAAATTTAATTGGAGGAAAATATACAAAAATTTAAAAGATTAACATTAAAACTAAAATACTTTTTCCAGGTTTTATCTAAAAAAGAAAAACAAAAGTCTATAATTAGTTTTCTAATCCTTTTTATATTTCAATTGTACTTTCTAACTAAACGACACTCCTTTTTTATATTGAAAAAAAAAAAAACAAAAAACTTCCGTAATTTTTTATGACAAAATGAATTCATTAACATTAAATTTACTACTTAAAAAGAAAACCATACAAAAAGAAAAAATTATTTATATAAACAACGGAATCTTATGTGATAGAGTGGTTAATCGAATTGACCAAGAATAATAAAAACAAAAAACACACAACAACTATTAAAAATATAAAAATGTATATTCATGTTAATAAAAAAGAAATTTTGAAACTATAAAATAATGTTATGAAAATTAAAAAAAAAAAATACTTGTACGCTGTCATTTTGTGTGTAATGTAAAGAAATGAATAATTTTACGTTTTCTTATTTATGTTCGAATAATTTGCTCCTACTTTGTATCACCCTGGAACGGACCAGTCGAATAATTAAAATTAAACAAAGAAAAAAATATTGGTTCTCACAATATATAGATAAAAACAAAAACAGAAAAGAAAATTTAGGTATTAAATAAAAATAAATATATCATTAGATTTTAAATGTGAAAAAAAGAAAGACTTGTGTTTCTTTTTTTGAATTTTGTGCAAAAAAATTCATAACAAAAGCATTGAAAAGAAAATTTTAAATAAGTTTTCAAACTAGAATTAATAGAATAATAAATAAATTCAAAATAAGGGGACAACAAATAAAAAAAATTAACACTTCACTTACACTTTTAATTGGGGTTTCGTTAAAGTTAAAAATGGAAATCTAGCAAAAAAAAAAAGCTTATCCCAAGCGGCTAATTTTGTTTATGAAGAAAACAGATAAATATATATATAATATATACACACTCACATAAATGTATATTTAAATGAACAATTGTTGTAAGTACCTATGTAAATTAAAACAGAAAAAAACTAAACTAAGTTTCAAACACCTAAATTGTAAGTAACATTATATTTGAAAAAGAAAACACAAAAATTTAAAACAGGAAATAACGTAATGATTACTGAATAAGTCATATAATGAAAAAAAAAACAAAATAACAGGAAAATTAATAAAAAAAGAAATGTTTCACTGATGATTTTAAAATTCAAATGTTTTATTCATTTTTAAAGGCAATAGAGACTAGTAAGAGGGCAGAGAGGCTGCAAAACCCCTTAATTCGTGTTCCGTACCTTATAGGCTCCCTTTGTTGTCTATCTGTCTGTTTGTCGAAAAAATGTTGGTATCAAGCTGAAATTAACAACAAAAACTAAGGCTTCCGATCCCATAGTCCTATAAATCTATAAAAAGATACGGCCGGCCTTTAAAAAATCGATCTAGACAAGGTAAACAAATGGGCCGCAAGTTGTGACCTTGGTGTAAGCCCGAGCAAAATTGAACTGATGCCATTCACTAAGAAATCCAAAATACCTGATTTCACCTTCTCCGTCTTAATGGTCAACCACTCATACTATCCTCCAGCGCTAGGTATCTGGGTGTCATGTTTGATCCAAAACTTAACTCAAAGCAAAACATAGAACACAAAATTAGGAAGGCATTTGATGCCTGCATTCGATGGCTGCACCAAAACCTTTGGAAAGAAGTGGGGACTTCAACCAAAGATGACCTTGTGGATGTACACAGCCGTAGTGCGTCCCATTCTCACCTAAGGGGCACTAGTATGGTGACCCGCGTTGAGCAAACGCTACAACCTTACGAAACTTAAAAAAATCCAAAGAACAGCGAGTATAGACACCACAAGAGCATTGAGATCGGCACCAACGGATGCCCCTGCTACGCTCCTGCATCTTCTGCCTGTCGACTTACACACAAAAAACACTGCACTATGCAGCACAGTCAAACTCATAGAATCTGGGTGGACTGCACGGCCCTACGGCCACAGCAACATCCTGGTCTGGCTACCAAACGGCATGGTCATGTTTCCAATGTGAAAGAAAAACGAATAAACTGCGGTGTGGTAGCCGATGTCTACTCGGAATCTCTGAAAATAGCAAGATCATACCGCCTGCCGGATGTTGCCAGCGTCTTCGAGCCGATACTACTGGAAATCCGAGAGGCTTGCACCCAACTAGAGCGTGGCACAGCGCACAAACAAATCATCGCTACCCTTATATGCAGATAGTCAAGCCGCTATCAAAGCTATTGACTCGGCTGCGATATCCTCCAAAGTGGTTTTAGAGTCCCGGAACGAGCTTGCCCGCTGGGGCGAATAGTTCAGAGTCACACTGCTCTCGAACGCTCAGGACGCCATTTTATTTTTTCTTATAATCTAGAGTTGTTCAGAAAGACAGGAGCCATGGCAGTTACGTTTTGAAAATAGCAGCATCGAAACATCGTAAACAGCGATTCTAAGAAAAATATCTGCATCAGCAGACGAAGATCTACTCTGAAGACTGTGCCTTACTTAGTTACTTACTTACTTACTTAAGGTGGCGCTACAGTCCGGGGTGGCCCTAGGCCTCAACCAACAAGCGTCTCCAGCCTGCTGCGGAGCGTTGTGTCCATCCGCTCTACATGACCCAGCCACCTCAGTCGTTGGACCTTCACTCTTCTAGCTAAGTCGAAGTCGCTGTACAGCCCGAACAGTTCTATGTACATGGGATCGAAAATCATCCGCAGAATTTTCCTTTCGAAACAGCCGAGAGCAATCTCATCCGCTTTTGACAGAGTGCATGCCTCACCACCGTAGAGGAGGAATGGGGCGATTTAGGTCTTATAAAGGGTCACTTAAGTTGTTCAATTGCCTCTTAGTCCAGAGTTATTCTTCGTTTGATCTCAGCACTGATGTCGTTGCCTGAATTGATAGGGGAGCCTAGGTAGACAAAGTGCTTAATTACGTCGGTATGGACTGTCCTTTCTTGTTGACAGCATATACTTGGTCTTGCCCTCTTTAACCGCTGAACCCATCTCCGCCACCTTCTTCTCAACACTTACGAACGCATCAGTTACACCACGCTGCGTTCTTCCGATTATGTCAATATCGTCGGCGTATCAGAATAATTGCACGGACTTTTGAAAGATTGTGCCTCTGGCGTTAGCACGTGAGTTTTGCACAACTCTATCAAGAAGAAGTCGAATGACAGCGCGCCGCCTTGTCTAAATCCTTTTTGATATCAAAGGTCTGTGAGAGGTATTTACCGACCTCAATGGAACAGCGTGCATTCTCTATCGTCATCCTGCACAAACGGACGAGTTTGGCAGGGATGTCAAAACCAGAATGAGCTCTGTATAGATGCTGTCATACGCGGCCTTAAAATCGATGGAAAGTTGGTGGGTATCAATTTGAAGTTGCTGGGTTTTCTTCAGAATCTGCCGCAGTGTGAATATTTGGTCAATGGTGGACTTTACTGGTTTGAACCCACACTGACCGATCAGGTTGTTAACGAACGACTTCACACAACACGGTAGATTAAATCTTGTAGGCGATGTTATAAGGACTGAGAAGACTGTGCCTTAAGAATGTTAAAACTTTTCTTTAGATTCAGATTTTCCTCTTCTTTTTCACTTCAGAAATTAATTTTCGGTAGAGAAGTCCTTGTTAGAAAACCTCGCAGCCAAAAAAGATATTCGACTTCCTTACTGCTACTGGGATAAGGAAACTACTCTAGACTCTTTAAGCGATGGTATGCACAAGATCTCAGAGTTCACGCTTTACAAAAGAAAACCAACGATTCTTCATTGTCGTTTCGGGCTGTGTTACCAGTTTACAATTCGTCAAGGACGTGAATAATTGGTTCATGGTATATACTTGCCGGGTCCCCAATGGAATATACGTATTCTGACGAAAAATCGATCCTACTAATTACTATATCTGAAACTACAGAGCATCAAAACATTCTAACGACCAAATAACGATACTTTACCAAATCATTCAAATCCTGTCCTATGACACAGAGCACAACCAACACACAGCAACTTTACGTAATACCCTTAAAATTCTGCAACCACGAAGTAGGTACAGTTTAAATCCACAGCAAATCTACTTCCATTTGAATGAAACTACCCATTCGTTCAATTTTCAACAATAATAATTTCTTGCATATACGTATATTTATTGAAATCCATAGCTAAGTATTTGTATAATAATAATCTTCACACTAAAATTTGAAAAAACGAAATTCAAAAACGTACACACGAGAAAAATTAAAATAAAAAATAAAATCATTTAAGGAATACAGAGGTCGTCGAAACAACAGTGTCTTTTATGGTGCTAGAAAGTAGGAATAAATTAGGACTACATATAATATCTACTAGGTGGTAGTGGTAGCTAGGAATCAAAATATCGAGATAGGGACGTTTCCCCGTCGTAAGTCTTAAGCGGGGGAACAAACGAACGAAAGAAAGATGCTATATAATTCTTTTCTGGGATATCACAAGGTAATTGGTTTTGTTTTTGTTTTTTCTCAAATCTGAAACACTGAGATATTAAGTCAAGTAGCCGTTGTTGGTTCCGTCTGCGAATCAGGGGACAGGTCATCCGTTTCATCTGTAGTCTCTCCACGTCCTTCACGAATGCGTTTCAGTTTCCGTTTGAGCGTCATAATACCTAGTAGGAATAAATGCAAAAATATAAAAGGTGACGTCAACATTGGAGTGGTAACTCACATTTAATAGCTTGAAACGTTTTCGCTGAGGAACTCTCGGTGGTGTTAGTGCTGGTGGTACTCCCAGCTCTTAGTTTCTCATGGGCCAATTTCACTTCGTAATACGCCTTTTTCAGAGCCTTAAAGTGACGATGCTCACTGGAGTCTTTCAGGAGGATGCACCTAAGAGAAAAAAAAAGCCCAGTAAGAAACAAATTCTTTGCGAAAGCTCCTACCGAGCATACCTTGCAGCTGAACCCTCACCAGAGCAATCAATCGGGGAATTATGATAGATTTGATGGTAAAAGTATTGCAACACGGGTGAGTTCCAAATAGACAGTCCATACCATAGCCAGATGATTATGTTAAGTAGGAGTTTGAAGTTCTTAGCAAACAAAGTTGGAACGAGATACTTAAACGGAAGCAGGCTGATGAATACATGAGACCTGTAAAACAAGATCACATTATCAGACTCTGTAAGATCTGTCCTTCTCACCATGAAGCAATCCGCAGTCCGAGAAAAACCTGATAAATCAAACGATTTCGATGAGAACTCTGCAAGGCCATGAGGAACAAACACTCGGTTAAAATGTTGTATACGCCCAAATTCAAGTTCAAGCCAACGAAATAGTTTTCAAACCTAGAAAATGGACAAACATCAGCAAATTCTTTTCGTAAGCTTAAACGTTCTCTTACCCGTATCCATTGATAGCGGCCAAAGCCAATGCGTACAACGTCTTCGATGTAGCCTCAGATAAATCACATTCCTTTATGTCCAGCATAGCTCCATGGAGGTAAAACGTGATAAGTAACAGAGAGTAGAGTTGAAATTTCTCGCACGATTGCGATTTGTAGAAAATAGTGTTTTCATAGGTGGGAAAGAGTCGGCCGGCGTTTCTAACCAGCTGCGGTGAGATCATGTACTCGTTGTAGTAATAGAGGAAAACCGTTGAAGCCGCATAAAACGCGATGTTCCATATGGAGCGGGCGAATTGCTTGCGTTTGTAATACTTGACGTTGGGTGATTTGAAAAAGATCTGAAAATGAAAATAAAATCATGTCGGTAGGTAAGAGACGTCCCATTTTGAACAACACATATCATCAACCAGGTCACACGAGTCGTGGTAACAAAAAGGCGCATCCTAGTGAACCCAATAGGGTTCAGTTGAACCGCCACCTCTACCTACCTACCTACCCTCCACCAAGGTTGACAACACTTTACCGCGACTATGAAAGCAGAGTCGTCTAACAGTGTGTTGCTCAGTTAAGAGCCTTTTTTCTTTACAAGAAACACCTCCATGTTCTTGAACCCAACAGAATTGAACGTTGTGGCGACATTAATTTTGTTTCAGCAGCTCATTACTTCGATTTTATCTTTATGGATGAGACGACTTTAGAAAGATGCCCCTACAAATCCAATTAATAACCCGACACCGTGTTTCAAAAGATATTCTGAACATTGTTTCCAGCGATTACCATAAAAACTGGGGCGACAAGATAGAAACAGAACAGAATTACAAGAATTAAAATTAAATTCAAAATTAGCATCCCAACGATTTCCGGTACCAAAAATACGTCCGCTACTTTCCCAATCGTAACTGCTGCCATCTACCTACCACGACGATTCAACAAGAGAATCATATTCTACCCCTTTCACTGATAAGCTCAACAGATGTTTTTGACATTTACCTAGTCGCACGGCACTCACACCAACTCACGCATTAAAAAGAAAAACAAATAAAAATAGAAAATTCCACAGCAAAAAAGTCCCCATTCACTGCCGCGTACACGAAAACTTACGTGAAATAGACGATTGAAACCGTAGAAACCAGAAGTGAACATCAGGAAAATCCAGAAAACTGCATTCACAAGATAATTCACGTCGACATCCTTCAGGAACACATCGAATCTAGAAGACATCAGTAAGTACTTGAGTGGTGTGAAAAAGTTTGTGATCTCCTGTGACCAATAATCGAGGCCGCTGGGACTCGCAGTCCTCATGTCTAAAATCGATGTCATGGCGACGAGGTTGTTAGTAATTTTTTTTTGGTTTTTTAGCTGTCACTGTGTCAATGTAACTAATTTCGCAATTACATGGTTCGAAGTAGGTTAATTTCTTTACGGAATATCGCTTGGAGAATTATTTGTTTTTTCGTTCCCACAACGAGCGAATTCTCCCGCACCACCGCCAACTGTCAACACGCAACTACTAAGGGGAAAACAACTCGTTGGAAATGTTTGACACTGACAGTTCAAGTGGAGCTGATTGTAGTGTCATCTAGGTGAAAAGATTGATTAATGTTTTCTTTCCCTAAAGTACACCATGCACGCTATAAATAGTTGACCAATTTGAAAAGTTGAACATGTAGTTGGAATGTTTGTCGGCAATAGGCAGTTTCAGGTGACGATGGCATGGTCAAAACCTATGAACTGGCTGACGAGGCACGCTATATTACGTCACTGAAACAGAATCCTGTGTCTGCTTAAATAAAACTAATAATCTTTCAATCCCACCCGATGTAAGGAATTTCAATCTAATTAGAAAGGATACAATTCTCGGATTGGTCTACGAAAAATTCCATTTGAAGGAAGTCATTGACGACCAAAACGAATATCTACACTCTTGTGCGCTACAAGTCACCAAAATACCAGATCATTCGTATGCCAATTCCAGTTCACCAAGAGTTAAAAGATCGCAACACCAACACCTTGGGAAAGCTACTCTCATGAGGAAGTTCCGAATGAGGTTTCTAGAACTCAATATCCTTTACAACCCGAGAAAGGGTGTGAATTCGTTTTCCTGAGTACAGTAAGAGCACTAAGCCACCGTCAATTCCGAGAAAGAATTAGTTCATCCAACCAGTGGTCATTATGTAAATATGGAATTCACTAGATTCAAGGGCAAGCGTGGTGTCTATTCCATTAACGAAACAAAACACCAGTACCATAGCAACAGCATCTACGACAGTCAAACATTTGGAAAATTAGTGAGGCCGGTTTCAAGGACTTATAATAATAATTCCCACCTACCTAAACAAGAAAATGTCAATATTCATGGCAGATATTAGAGAGCATTTCAGACAGTACATGACTTCTTTTATTTCGGCGGAGGGAGATGCTGACATTGAGGTTTTTTGGAACAAGCTCCAGCCATTCCACTTGGGAAACCATCAGTGTAGACTTGAACCGAATCTCCATTCAACGTAAATGCTTTTTTTCCATTCCTTGTAGCCAACAACGTTTAAGAAGCTTTTTACGACAAATTATACTCTTGGAGGCTCGTCATTCCCCGACGGGGAGTAAATATTGCTGAGACTCAAACCAATGCAGCTCGCACAAGAGTCTCTAACGCATTATCCACTGAGCCACGGTGACTGTGAATGCAAAGGTTGACTCCAAATCTATTCCTGAAATCATTTAAATTTCCAAACATAACAGTTAAAATCGGCCTTCAAATCATTTTGATTGTAGAAGAGATTATTTCCTTATTTAAGGATGAGACGCGTAAAGAGAAAACGCACCATGGGCTCCTCCTCTTTCTCATCTCTGCAGCTCGTAACTATGACTAGTCCTTGAGAATGTTTGTCTATGATGCAACGTCCTGTAATGAAATTCAATGGGATTCAATAGGCCAAATGAGCCTTACTGCAATAACAGTAATCAATTATATGATTCCCCTTCTAAAGGGTGGTTAAATTTTAAGGGCCGATGTTGATTTTGAATAAAACACAAATTATTTAGGAAATTATTGTCATTTATTTTTATTATGATAATATTGGTAAGGTTCAATTATGTATGGAACAAAATATCGGCCAAATGGCCGCCGCGACCTCGGCGGCACACCTCCATCCGATGGTCCAAATTTTGACGCTGAAGCATAATTGAGGTTCTATGCCGTTAATGTGCCGAATTATCTCATCCTTTAGCTCTTGAATTGTTGCTGGCTTATCGACGTACACCTTTTCTTTCAAATAACCCCAAAGAAAAAAATCCAACGGTGTCAAATCACATGATCTTGGCGGCCAATTGACATCGCCACCACGTGAGATAACACGGCCATTGAATTTTGCGCGCAAAAGAGCCATTGTTTCGTTAGCTGTGTGGCAAGTGGCACCGTCCTGTTGAAACCACATATCGTCCACATTCATATCTTCCAATTCGGGCCATAAAAAGTTCGTTATCATTTCACGATAGCGAACACCATTCACAGTAACTGCCTGACCGGCCTCATTTTGGAAAAAATACGGCCCGATGATGCCGCCAGCCCATAAACCGCACCAAACAGTCACTCTTTGTGGGTGCATTGGTTTTTTGACAATCACTCTTGGATTATCATTCGCCCAAATGCGGCAATTCTGCTTATTGACGAATCCACTGAGGTGAAAATGTGCCTCATCACTGAAGATGATTTTCTTCGAAAATTGATCATCCACTGTTGCCATTTCTTGCCACCATTCTGACCATTGACGACGCTTGAAATGGTCAAGAGGCTTTAGTTCTTGAGTCAATTGCACCTTGTAAGCGTGTAAATGCAAGTCTTTATGCACAATGTTCATCAACGACGAGCGTGAGAGGTGCAATTGTTGGGCACGACGACGAGTTGAGGTGGACGGCTCTTCAGCCACACTATCGCGAACAGCAGCAATATTTTCTGCAGTACGAGCTATTCGAGCATGCACTGGTGTTTTCACATCTCCTACAGACCCGGTTTGCTCAAATTTTTGCACGATTTTTCCGATTGTACGTACATTTGGACGATTAAATTGACCGAAAAAATCACGAAGTGCACGATATGCATTTTGATTTGAACGCCCATTTTCATAATAAGTCTGAATAACTTTAACGCGTTGCTCGATTGTGTATCTTTCCATGGTTCAAATTGAGTTAGTCTGAAATTGAGAAATGACAAATGAAATGCAGAAAAAAACTTGACGTTTAGGTGTGGTTCTCATTCAACATCGGCCCTTAAAATTTAACCACCCTTTACAAAGCACAGATGTAAGTTAGGTGGCTACGATGCCTACTGGTACCCACAGAGCCTTATCTATCTAGTTCATTAGCATTTCCACAGGATGTCGTTGTGACCTAGGATTCAGAAAAGCGCATCTGGTGCGTCTGAGAATCCGACACGACTCAGATATCTAGTGCATTTCTCGGATTCTGTAGTGTTCTCCGCCAATGTTGACTGCGAACGGGCTCGTGGAAAGGTTCCACCGAGTCTTAAAACCTGCAGAGGAAACACTGTCCATTGAAGCGAGGATTTACCTCTAATCCTTCGGCTTTTAAGACGGATATCAACTGTTCTCCAGAAGAAATTGTGTATGGACAGCCTTTACGCTTGCCAGCAGACTTTTTCTCTTCTGATACAACATCTCAAAGCCTTGGAGATGTAAATCTGAATGCACTACGCCCTCCAAAGACACGTCAAAACTAATCCCATGTCTATATTCCCAAGTCCCTGGAAGACTGTGATCAGGTTTTTGTCCGCTCACCAACTAACAAGTCAGGTCTTAAAACTACTTATCAAGGACCTTTTAAAGTTTTAAAAAGGTTAAGAAAATATTTTGTTGTAGAAATAAGAGGTAAAAATATTTCCGTCTCATTAGGCTGCATTAAGCCTGCGTATATAATAGAGTCGTCTAAAAGAATCGAAGATATTAAGAACCGCGGCAGATTTCAACAGTATTAGTGAGACCTTTATGCCCTATTATAATAGTTCGTGGACAAATGGGTAGCGCATTCGAGACGTATACTTGCACCGTACTTAACTTTATTTTGTTTCATCATCTACAATCATTAACGCCTTCGGCTGGAAGGGGGTGATTTAGTGTTCTCCGCTTCTTTAACTTTATAGATTAAAATTATAATTTGAATTATTCAGAACACCGTTTTTTGGATGTAAAACAAGTAGCACACACATATGTAATTCGATTACTTGCATAGGGCAGTTAAGACTCAGATATAAATAGATTTTGAGTGGAAAATAACCTGACCAGTGTCAGTTGAGTCAGGAAAACCGTGTAGACTTGAGTTATTTTGTCATTTGTCGTTCATTTTGAAGGCTTTTGATTTAGCATTAAGTTTTTATATAGTTATTTCTTAGACTATGGTCCATTTATCTTTGAAACTACGACCAGCGCAGGTATGTACGTGTGAAACATGTGATGAAATGAACGTGGAATGTATTATTTTATTGTTTGGATAGAACAATTAACGAAAACTGGCATTGCAATTCATCGTTATCTTAGCGCTTGCTACCTCTAGATATATACACAGCTGGTCAAAAAAATGGGTGTGAGTCAATTTTCTCTTGCAATTTTCGTTTGAACTCAAATAACGGCTTTTTGGCGATGAAAAAACTGTTAAAAATGCATTTTTTGGACATTCTTATATGACAGTTATGACGACATATTCACAATCACTCTTATTTAATAGTGTCCCGCGTGACAAACTGTCGTTGTTAGTTTATGTTTATTTTTGGTGTATTTGCATTGGTCACAAAAATATGTGCGGGACAAGAAAAATAAAAAAAAAAAATAAAAAAATTGAGTTAGCATAACAGATAGTTTTATTGAATTTTCAATAACGGTAGACCTATCAAGGGGGGTCATAAAGCACACTGTAGCCCAGAAGAAAGAGGATTGGTCCAAAGGCTCAGGGCAGAAGGCAAGACCTACAAATTCATCGCCGAAGCATTGGGGCGTTCTGAGAATTTTGTAACCAATGCTCTTAAACCCGTTAAGGCAATAGAAAATCGCGGAGAAGTAAAAAAAAAAACGACACGAACCACAGCCCACGACATCGTGCTATTGGCAAAATCGGATCTATTTGTGTCCTCCAGAACGATTTGCGCTTAAATTGAGTCAGCGCTCGAACAGTTCGCAAAAGACTCAAAAATGCAAACCTTCCGGGAAGAGTTGCAAGGAAAGTGCCTCTATTGTAAAAAAGAAACTTATTCATTCGACAACAATTTGCTGCAAGCCACCGCCTTTGGAAGAGCCAGGAAGGTATTAAAAAATGGCGTAATATTCTCTGGAGTAATGAAACAGACTATGCACCCAACGTTCAGAGACCAAAAGGAGCAGAATTTAACGAGCGGTGTACTAGGAAAACAGTGAAGCACGGTGGTGGTAATATTATGGTATGAGACTGTTTTTCTTGGCACGATCTTGGTCCCATTTTTCGAATTAGCGACAGCATGACAAGACTCAAATACAGGAACATGTTGGAAAATCTCATGCTTCCTTATGCCGAGGAAAATATGCCCCTAATATGGCTTTTCAAGCAAGATAATGATCCGAAGCACACGTCGGGTCTTGTAAAAGACTGGCTTCGAGATCAAAATGTGTCTACAATTTCATGGCCAAGTCAATCCCAAGATCTCAATCCAATTGAGAACTTGTGGAATGAGCTGAAGAGGAAATTGGCGGGTCAATATTTTTCAAACAAAGAGCTATTGTGGGTAGCAATTCTGAAAGAGTGGTATTCAAAACCCATAGCTACTTGCAGAACATTAGTCGAGTCAATGCCTCGGCGAATTGAAAAAGTCCCAGAAAACAATAGTGGATATTCTGGATACTAACGTAGTAAGCAAAGTAGTAAAATTTTATTTTTCAACAAATTTTGCTTAATAATGAAATTATTTCTATTACAGCACGACACACCTACTTCATTGGCCAGCTGTGTACATATATCAACCAAGTGGCAGTCAAAAAAGCCTTCTATGTATAACTCCTATGGTCCAAAAATGTTAAAACCACAATGGCCTCCAGACTTAACAGGAAGGGTGATCGTAGTTTACAATAGGCATATTTTTTTGAAACCTAGCTAGCCAGTCGTTCATATATACGATTCCTAGCCAGCCAAACCCAGTCGGTTTTTTTTACCGTCAAGTTGCTACGTGTGATTTCGTTCCTATGACATCGGCTGTCAAACTGTCAAAGTATTCGGCATTAAACCAAATTGTTTTTTTTTTTAATTTGTTGTGAAAACCATAATTTAGAGAATTTATTTTATGGATAATTTAGAAAAAGAGGTATGAAATCATAACATCTTCCATTTTCGTACTTAGACGCCGGTCAAATGTCAAGAGAACAGAACAATTTGGCAGTGATACCAACGCCATAACTATAGATGAAAAAGGCCCCCTGGCCATGGGATATCGTAAAATTCTTAGCCAGTTGCTTTTGAGTGGGGATAAAATCAAGAGTTGTAGCCAGCTGGTTGTTGTACTTGTTTAACGTATAAAATTTGACTTTGCTAGCAACTACTGGCTGGCTAGGTTTTTAAAAAAACACGCCTAATAAAAGTCCATACCTTGCTGCTTAGACGGAAGTGGGTAGAGTTGTCATTTCCAAAGACATACACGTGGATATCAAACCGTTGTAGCTTTTCACAAGGGAAGAACATGGCTACCAAGGAGACCTTATAGTGGTCGAAGTAAGAATGCTGGAGCGTGTAGATCCATAATCAATCCAAGACCATAAGTCTGTTGGAGCAATAATACCCGTAGGTCTGCTCAATTTTCAACAATAAATTTATCCTCTTCAGCATTTCTCCATCTCACACGTTTCTCATTCATCTGGTCCACTTTTCCCTGCATTTCGTCAAGTTTTCGACCGAAAAACCATCAAGGCTAACTGCAATAGGACCCACTGTACCCATTTCATAAATTTAACCGCGGAAACCTAGAATCGCTGATATGAAACCAATGATAAGGATATGACTTTCAAGAGCCCCTTCAGCTCAATGTTACGCGAATACTACAGTTCCGTAACGAAGTTACTACCAAGAGTCCTTATTCCTCTGCCGGCGAGGACAGAAAATTCCCACAGCAGGTGACAGACAGATTCAATTTATTCCTCGTCCCTATAACTTTTGCAATGTACCTAAGCGTTCCGTATGAGTATCAATGGCGCAGTGCTCAGTCATGATCCCGGAGAACACCCGTGCTTCGCGTTAGTTATGTTTGACCATAAACTGAGAGTTCCCTTATTACAGGCCACCGATAAGTTCATAGCCGTTACACATATGTCCAACGGGGTCCAACATGTATGGGCGCGATTGATGCCCTAACGAGTTTATTGGAATCTTCGCAAAGGTGAAGGGCCTGTGAGGCATTAAGCGCTGCTCTCTTCCGTGCGAGTCCGTCAGCCCTTTTGTTACCCGGGATATCCCTGGTACCCATCATAGGGTCACTGTATTGGCTGTTTTTATCTCATCTAGATACTACAGGGTGGGTCATTGTGGCTTTTTGATATAAACTTTGGACTTCAAATAATCCCACAGGAAGAAGTCTAGAGACGTTAAGTCGGGTGATAGCGGAGGCCAATTAAAATCACAATTTTTCGAGCGTCGAGCGTATGAGCTGTGGCGCCGTCCTATTGGAACCAAAAGTTGTCTATGATGTTATCAGTCAGAATTGGCATAAAAAAATATTATGGCTGCTCCAGCATCGTCTTCGAAGAGGAACGGTCCAATGACTCTTTCCGCACAAATTCCCGCCCCAGTAGTCACGCGTTGGTTGTGGAGAGATTCTTCGTGAGCTAATTAAGGGTTTTCATTGCTGTAGAACCGACAGATTTGTTAATCTACGGTCGCATTAAAAAAAAATGAGTCTCATCGCTCATGAGTACATGTTTTGAATGTAAAGCTGCATGATAACAGCGCGTTGTGGTGGCGTGTACCGTTCCATGGCACATCGCTTGGACTGACGCTTCGAATGCGGGCTGTCGCAAGCCGATCTGAAAACAGATGTCAAAGTTATAGCTTTAAATAGCAAATCTCGATCTAGCTACTGCGGAGTCCAGAACATTAACGACTGCCTGGCTGTCGATGAAGACAGTTAGTGCCCTCCCTTGAATACATCCCGTTATTATCGATAGTTTTTGGTCTGCAGATCTCGAGCTCTGTATTTATAAATTTTCTAGGGTGGATAAAAGGAAACAAAGCAGCAATCTCGTCGTTGCGATTGAATCGAAGTCGTCGATGTAAACAAATGAAAATAATGGATGTTTTTAAAATATGTAGTTATTTATTAATTTCTCAGCCTGTAGACAAAATTAAGGAAAGATTAAGGGCTTAGAATTTGCGTAAGTGTATTGACTTCATGCTACAATTTTTATTTTTAAATTTTTTTTAAACTAATTTAAAGTTAGGAGTGAATATTGTGGTCATTCTCAATAAAATAAGTATAAAAAAAATAAAATGTTTACTTTTATCTTGTAAACAAATGGGGGAAAAAAAATATCCTATGTCCATCTCCTTCAGCTTCTTTAAATAATGGTAAAAATTGCATCAAAATCGGTTAAGTAGTTTTTGAGGTAAATCCTTTCAAACATAAACCGCATGAACAATTTTATATATTAGTATAGATATACATAGATATAGATATAGATAGATAGATAACAAATATAGATATAGATATCATTCTAAGTCGTGCTATCGTGGCGTCAACACGTTCTCTGATCATCTGTGAATGGTTTCCTTTTCCGTCAGTTAAATTCAAATAACTCAATTGGAATGCCTTGTAAAGTAAAGGTTGAACGTAATCAGCCAAAAATTAAATGTGTTAACTGCAATGATTATTTTCATTGCAAGTGTGTAAATATTAAACCGGCTGACGTTAATTTTTTGCATAGTTCAAACAATAAATTTCGTTGCAAGAGATGCACTTCTGCTCGCAGAGGCTCCCTTCGCTCTCCCTTATGCTTTCTCCTTAATAAGAGCTCTACAAGAAGAAAAAAGTAATCTCTTGAAAACAGTGAGTGATCTTCAAAGAGAAGTGAACTTTTTACACCAATAAAAGAAGAGAAAAGTTGTTGAAATAGTGGGTGTACCAGATCAGGCCGTCTTTTAAATAGGTGCTCTTCCAGCTATCAGCTCAGAATAAATAATCAAATTCTTGCTTTAGTACCTCATCACTTTGGGTCATCTGCCCCGAAACTTTTAAATACACTACCCTTTCATATTAGAAGTTTGAGAAATATATCCATTTTCCTCAAAAAAGTAAAATTATGGCTTTTAGACCTTAACTACAAAGATTTTGATTTACTAGATGTAACTGTTTAATTGTTTTTTTTTTTTTTTTTCTCTCTCTCTTTTCTTGGTTAAAAAAATCAGAACTATATCTTGTTATGACCCCATTACATTCCACATTATATCTTTTATTGTTATGTTGCTTTGTTAATACTGCTGCTTTCGCCTCTAGTTTTCTAAGAGCTATAGATTGCAGTTTCTTTATTAATTCGAAGCTAATTTTGTAAATTAATGTTATATCTTAATATATATAATTCTTCTGTACGTGTGTATGTATGACCGATTTAAATGAAATTTTGTGTGTGTGTTTGAACGAGTCCCTGAATGGTTAAGATTCACTAACCAATAATTTTCCATGAATAATTGACCCTTAAAACCTTCAAAAACGTTAATTAATAACTGACCTGCTGAGAATAAATTATAGCGGCCCTGATGTCACTTATTTCAATTTAATTTCAAACAAAAATTAAAATCGATGATGAATTTGATTACAACTCGCTCTGTATCCAGTGAAACACGTTGCTGGCTGTATTCTGTTGAATGGTAAAAACGAGGAATGCCACACGCACATATTTTGATTTGGTTGGACGATAAAATACGGCCAGAAGAAATTGATAAATTGATAAAATTTCAGCAGAAATTCCGGATATGAATATCGATCAAGAGTTGATTGACATTGTTACCGGTAACATGATCCATGGTCCATGCGATGCGTTAAATATGACAGCACGGTGCATTGACAATGGAAAATGCACGAAGCGTTTCCCAAAAGTGTTTACAAACGATACTATCACTAATATCGATCGTTATCCATTGTACCGTCGTAGAAGCACAGACAATGGTGGGTTGTGCGCTAATTACAGAAATCATGCGTGGCGAAGTGATTTTGACCGCAAAAAATATCGATGTTGACGCTATTAATTTCAAAATACAACAGTCATTGCCTGGCAATGAGATGTCGTTCAAATCGATCGATACTGTTGTCGATCCTGATGAAACTGTCAACTAACTATTGAATTCTTAGACCCTGTTCACACAGGAGCAACGGATTGGATTTTTTTTGACGTTTACAGGCGAGGGGGGAAGCGGAGAGGTGACATGTTACGTCGCTCTGGATTTTTAGATTTTTTAAAATTCTTGGATTTTTTTTGACGCTTGTAGATGTCAATCGGCAGTCACTCGACAAACGTGTAAAAAAAATTGTTTTCGTGAATAAAACAATGCATCTTTTGGGCTAGAGGCTGATCGCATTTGTGTTATTTATTTAAATTGTTCTAAATTTCGTGAAATAAGCACGAAAATCAAATCAATTTGGTCGACACTGACAATAAATATGTCAAAAAAAGTCTGCGGAAGTGTTCAGACAGGATTATAAATCTGAACACGAAACGTCAAAAAAATCCAGTCCGTTGCTCCTGTGTGAACAGGGTCTTAAATTCACTGGTTTTACCGGGAATGCCACCACATAACCTGATTTTAAAAATTGGTTCACCAATAATTTTCCTACGTAATTTAAATGGCACGCGGTTGGTCATAAAAGAAATCATGGGCAATGTTCTTAAAGCTACCATTTTAAACGGCAAGTTTCAAGGTGAAGTTGTTCTCCTGCCACGGATCCCAATGATCCCTTCAGACTCGCCCATCCCATTTGGACGCCTGTAATTTCCAATCCGTTTGCCATTTGCAATGACTATTAATACGTCACAAGGCGAAACAATGTCCATTTGTGGGTTAGATCTTGAAAATTCGTGCGTTTCACATGGTCAATTATATGTTGCGTGTTCTCGCGTAGGCAAACCATCAAGTTTATTCATTTATACACCACAGGGATTGACAAAAAACATTGTTCATCAACTCGCATTAAGATAAGATTAGTATATCGAAAGTTAGCATATCGATAAAACGTGTCGTAACGGACAGGACAACGTCTGTCGGGTCCGCTAGTCTAGTCTATAAATTTGAATTAATATTGAATAAACTGAAACTGAATTGAATCTCAGAGCAAGACCTAAATGTCGGTGCCCACTCTCAGTGAGAAACCAAATGAAAATAAAGGTTGAGAGTTATTTTCGAGCAATCCATTGCAGTTTATTTGGCTCGTGTGCAGGCGCCTTAGGTTTGTCCCAAAAAATAATAATTACCCAAACCTCTTGCAGCAGTTCCATATGTTCTGTGTATGCCTTGGTGGAATAATTATTAAGATCACAGAAAAACAAAAAATAAAAGCGAAAGAAAACCACAAATACGTGTCAGATAACAGAGTGGTAGATACATATGTACTTCTGATATGATCGTGTGGATTTAAAGTTTTTCGATTCTAATTGTAACTTAGTCAACCTTCACCTCCTCAACTGGGAACATCTACTTTCAATTTAATTTCCTTTGAATTTAATTGAATATATTCCATCAACTCCATTCCAGTTTTTGACGATATTTCAAAAGTTTTGCCGCAGTATGGAGGTAAAATCCAAAAAATACAACTTCAAAGTCTTGTGAAGCAAATAAAGTTTCGTTTGTGATTTCATAGAAACTATCCAGTCTAACATACATCGACAATGTACCAGAGGATCCTGTGAGAATGTTTTCCGATCTTTTAGAGGCACAAAAAGTGGAGAAACCTGATCAAAAATATTTAGTGATGAATATCGCGACCGTTGATAGGTGATGTACACGATTTATGTTTCAACTCCAAACATCCGGACTTATACGAAATTCGTGAAAATAATTTTTCTTTTACAGCGAATATGGTGCTCTTGATCGAAGTGTTGTCTATCGTGGCTTAACAGATGATCACATCACTTTTGTTACTTATAAGAACACTCGGAAATATGCCAATATCATGTCAAATCCAAAGGTTTCGGTTACCTTCTATCTGGGTATGTTCAGTGACTCTAAGGGAGTAAAAGCAACATGGCAGGTAAGGCAAATCTTTTCAGATTATTTCCGTTTACGATACACAGGGCTCTCATCACGTAACTTTTGAGACGATTGTCGTCTGGACGATACTTCGTCAGTAGTTTGCATCATGTAAACCCACCTCTATCGTGTCGTCATCGTTTATTTTTTCTCAAGTTTGAGAGCTATCAGTAACTCTCAAACTTCAGAAGAATTCGTATTTGTGTTGTGAAAAATGACATAAACGATAGACGAAACGATAGAGGTGGGTTTACATGATGCAAACTACTGACGATAGCGTTTCGAAGTATTGTCCAGACGACAAACGTCTCAAAAGTTACGTCATGAGAGTCCAGGATACACTTTCGAGTTATACTACCAAAGACTTGTTTGTTTATTTTTTTCAAACTAAAAACTTCTCGCCAAAGTCTTCCTCCAATGACAAATCCAACCCTTTTCACCCAGCCTATCCCATCGTACTACGGCGTTACATTTGATTTACAGCAGTCTAGTACCTCAAGTCACTGCTGACCAACCGGCGTGGGTTCAAGCCCCAGCCAGGAACACCGAACATTTTTCGCGGAGTATAATCTGTCATGAAAGAGCTTCTCAATTCGCCGTTCGGAGTCGGCAATAAATTATAGTTCCCTTCTATTCGTGCGAAAAATGTACCACGCACAACATGAATGGTTGCGAGAAGTTCGGCCTTGGCTCATCCCGAGGTAGGTGTGAAAATCCTTTATGGATACTCTTCGGCCCGTGCCATGAGTTATATATATTCCCGACTTCATTCTCCTGCATGTCTACGTGCTAAAAAAATACCTTATCCTTGCTCTGTCTTCTGTTTGTCGCCTGCGACAGCGCCAGTCAAGGCATTTCTTCGCAGGGGCCGGTTTGACAATTCGTCGTCTTCTTCTCAACTCCCAGAGCTTTCAGTTTCTTTGTTTCTCGCTGCAATTTCCTCTATTGCTGCATTATGATTGCGATAACCTCACTTGCAGTCTTTCAACTTTCGCACATCGACAGCATATATATGGTTGGCCTCCAATTTCTTTCTCAGATTCTACCACGTGTGTAGTTTTGGCATTCCATCAGCACATGCTCAGCATTGTTGGGTTTCCTTTCACAGTGCTGACAGAATGGGTCATCCACATGCTTGTACTTGGAAAGGTACTCCCGAAAGCATCCATGCCCTGATAGGAATTGCCTTAGGTAGTAGTTAACCTCAATTTATATGTCCATCGCTCCTTTGTTGTGGTCTTCCACTTATGTTGCCATTCTGCTTTCATAGCTTCCCTGATTGTTTGTCTGTCGTCGGGATCGTTTTTGCGCAGTGCCGCAGCCCTCTTCGCTTTCAGATCGATAGACATGCGGCCTGCGATTACACTTAAAGTATCTGCTGACACAGTTCTAAAGGCGCAGCATACCCTTAGGATGAAATCTTGTGCGCCGTGTTCATCCTTCTGATGTATGACGTATGGTGAATCGCTGACGGGGCCGCATACAAGAGCATGTATTTGCTCACGGTCGTCAAAAGGTTTCTGACCAGCTACCTTGGTCCTCCAATGTCTGGCATGAGCCTCTATAGTGCTGCTACTGCCCGAGGGGCCTTCTCGACTGCGTATGTTAGATGGTCCTTGAAGCTGAGTCTGTAATCCAGCACCACTCCCAGCACCACTTTGGGTTTTACTACAGATTTTAGGTTAAGTGGCTGCCTCTGCTCAGACAGAGATACATTTAGACCAAATTCGCCCATTGTCATACCACGATGAAAAGCCGGCTTGCCAGCACCAGGAACCGTAGATGGACAACCGTAACGGTATTATTAACCCTAAGAGTTGAACTATTTCGTATCAGAGATGAAGCTTCTTATCTTCTGGATGTCGAGTTCGACCAGATCGTTAAGATCATCGTAGACGTATTCCCCGAGAGTTTTCCTTCTTAGCATCGCAAGCGCAGGACAAGTGCACAGTAGTTAGGTTGTTATTGCCTCCTTCTCGTCTCTACAGCTTCTACAGAAATCATTGGGGACCTCCAGTCTGAGTGCATGTCTGCCTGTCAACCAATGTCTGATGAGGTTGTGGATAAAAGTCTCTCCGTCTTCTTTAGATCCAGGGTTCAAATTGTCTATTCCGTAATCGTGTAATTCGTCACGTAAAAACGAGACGATTTGGCCCCAGAAGGCTCGTTTTTACTTGACGAGTTATGCGATCACGGAAGAGACGGTTTGGCCGCAGGTTAGGCCAGATTTGTTTTGAAAAGAGACAAGTGCTGATGTTGTTCCACCTGTGGTTTGTCAGTTTCCGGATATTTCTAGCGCGGAATCGCTAAAAACCATACCAGACTCCCAAGAGCTCCTGCTAGGAATCTGAGTTTTGAACTTGAAGTTGAATTCAATATCGGGAACAACGTAGTCCAATTTACTAGAAATAGTATGGTTGCCCTTGAAGATCCTAAAGTGACCCGTTGCTGTACTGATCAGCTGGGAGGATTCTCTGAGTCCTTATGCTGCTTTGACCGCCATTGGCTTCCCAAAGATATCCACACCAGTGAGGGTTCCTTCCAAGGCACCCGTTATGCAGGTGGATGATCGGCTTACTACAGATTTTAGTATCGGCACAAACCGATAGTAGCCTTAGTAGCAAGTAGCCTTAGTAGTTAAGCCTAAGTGGAGTGAAATTCCTTCGTAGCTATCCTAAACTATCTTGCAAATGGATTGAAACACAATCTCAGAGCTTTTAACTGTGTTAATGCTAAAACATTCCCTGTCTCCATGTAAAGCTCTTACTAACACTGAAGCAGTTGAAAATACGAAACGTTCATTCAATAATCTGAAAATATTTCGACACTTTGTTGCGATTGCGACATGACATTCAGTTTTCTCGTAACCGGTACAAGAAACCATCGAAATGCAATATTTTATCGGGAACTTCCCAACTTGCCCTCAATCACCTAATTCGTGAACTTTATTTTGTATAGTCAGCACTCAGCATTGGGACACTTAATTGCTTCAATCGAACGGTAAATTGAGTGAATATTTTTGCAATAACGTGCAAAAATGCTTCGATTGAGTAATTACAATCAGTATGTGGCGTAGAATCCATTTTACCCAGAAAACCTAGAGCTCTTGTATATTTAGAACAACTTGGAGAAAGATATGAACCTGAGGAAGCCTTTCAACTCAGTACTACTCAGGAAGCTGTTCACACAGGAACAACGGATTGGATTTTTTTGACGTTTCGTGTTCAGATTGATAGACCTGTCTGAACACTTCGGCGGATTTTTTTTAACAGTATCGACCAAATTGATTTGATTTTCGTGCTTATTTCACGAAATTTAAAACAATTTAAATAAATAACACAAATGCTATCAGCCACCAGCCCAGAAGACGCATTTTTTTCGCAAAGGCAATTTTTTTTACACGTTTGTCGAGTGACTGCTGATTGACATCTACAAGCGTCAAAAAAAATTCAAGAATTTTAAAAAATCTAAAAATCCGGATTGACGTTAAATGTCACCTCTCCGCTTCCCCCATCGCCTGTAAATGTCCACTACCACTACCCCTACCAAACATCAGCACTATACAGACACCCAACCTTAGAATGGCTTGCCAGTCGAAAAGAGCCCTCAAGTGAGACGCTGTAGGGCCCGCAGAATCTTTAAACATTTCAGCAGTCATCAATATCACAAAACGTCTAAACAACAAAAATTTTCTCTGATAACAGGTACGTGTGTTCGGAGAAGCCACTGAGTTAACCGCAAATCAAATTTCCAATCTTTGGTCGGAAGATCCAGTTTTTGCTAAAATTCGTAGCCACATTTGTGAATCTGGAAAGCCAATAGATCATGCCAAACTTCAAGAAGCTCATGATGCCCTCTTGAAAGCATATGAGAGCGGTCAGGACACTTTGCCTCAAGCGAAAACTTAGTAAGACTATCCACATTCCTTTCCACTATCCACTTGACATTTTTGTTTCATTTCAGTACTGCCTTTAATATCATCCCGACCGTTTGGGATTTTTATAAATCTCATATCAACTCTATTGCTGACAGGGTTCAGTATCGAAAGGAAGGTGATTCCTGGAAAATTATGCACGTTGCTGCATAAACATTTGACCAAAAGTTGTACTTGATTTGCTAAACTATTACACTTTTGTTAATTTATTATGTTTAAATTAATTTTGTTGACTTTTTAACAAATTTACTGTGTATGTTATTGCTTGTATCTAACTGTGTATATTTAAGTTCGGTGTTTTAATAAACTTTTGATCAGCTACCAAAAAAAGCCACAAAGCTATAAATACTCACAAAAACGCAGCGATAAGCGAGCTTTGACACAGCCATAGGCTATTCGAATCTCTCTAACCGCAGGCTCTGAAATAGATCAACAGAACCCAACCAAAAAAAAATGGATGGTAACCTTGACGTAACCACCATGAAAATCTAAAACAGTCCTCCGAAAGCTTACTGTGGTCAATATCAAGCCACACAGCACGATAAAGAAAAACAGATCTACTTGCATTTCTTATAGACACCCGGTCCTAGCAAACCACAACCGCAAAGTTCTTGGCGAACATACCTTTAACAATTCGAATGAACTGGTAACCACAGATGGCGACTTTAAAATCTCAAGGTGATTTGAGAAAGTTTCAAGAAAGGAGACCCTCTGAACTGCGCCAACTGCAGAGGCATCAGCCTTCTTAACGTCCCCTACAAAATCTTATCTACCGTGTTGTGTGAACGCCTAAAGACGTTCATCAACAACCTGATCGATTCATATTAGTGTGGCTTCAGGCCCGGGGGCAAATCGTCTCTTTCATGATCGTATAATTCGTCACGTAAAAACGACCATTCTGGGGCTAAATTGTCTCGTTTTTACGTGACGAGTTATGCGATCACGGAAGAGCCGATTTGGGCGCAGGAAAGTTCACCATCGACCAAATGTCCACACTCCAGTAGATCTTGGAGAAAACCCAGGAACTTCAAATCGATACCCACCACCTTTTCATCGATTTTAAGACTGCGTATGACAGCGTCTATACAGACGAGCTGTACAGAGCTATGTCCAGTTTTGGCATGACGATGAAGAATGCAAGCTACTCCTCACCGAGACCTTTGATGTCAAAAAAGGATTTAGACAAGGCGACGCGCTGTCGTGCGACTTTTTTACGATTGTTCTTGAACGAATTGTGCAAAACTCACGCGCCAACACCAGAGGCACAATCTCTCAAATTGCTCGCATTCGCCGACGATGTTGACATAATCGGAAGAACGCAGCATGATGTCACTGGCGCGTTCGTGAGTATTGAGACGGAGGCGGCGAAAATGAGTCAATAATAACGGCGCCCAATGTGGGGCACGATTTTTCTGTGTCAGGGTAGGCCACGAAGGCATCTTTGGAGCAAGTGAGAGGGACAGTGCCACGTTCGCGGGCGGGTAGTTCTTGTCCCCTAACCATCACCTCCTGCTCAAACTTTTTATATCGTGCCTATGCTAGTTAATAGAAAAGTAGAAGTTCCCTAATACCCTAATTAGGCCACGGACGGACAGCCCAGATAACCTTTGCCGACACCAAGGAAAGGGGATGGAAGTGGGGACGTGAACTAACCCTAACTAGCCTAAACTAAACCTAGACTAGCCTATGCCTTAAGCTACGACCCTATTCTAGTCCTATACTCCTTAAAAATAACCTAAACTATTCCTTAAATATAAGCGTCCCCTCCCATTGTCACTCCCGGGTATCGGTTCGTCTCGTTCCAGAGACACGCCAGATGTTGCGGCGTTATGGCCAGCCCTCCCAACCGTTGCTATCACCAAAGGAATTGGCTCAGGGGGATAGCATGCCTCCGTGACCTACCGTGACTCATAATAAAGTAAAAGGGAACCTTAACCAACTTGGCGTGCGAAACTGGAGGCAGCTGTCTCGAGGTGGCTGGAGACGCTTGTTGGTTGAGGCCCGGGTTCACCCCGGACTGTAGCGCCACCTTAAGTAAGTAAGATTCGAGAAAGCGTCATAACAACGTAGCTGAGAGTTAGCCTTTTTTGTGACCGTACATTGTTTCTGCCACGACGAATCATAATCTAGTATAAACCAATTAAAACCTGAACCCTCCTCACTTATTCAAGGTAAGGTTCACATTGAAGAAGCTTGTGATAACACTTTTCACATAAATTCTTATCGCTTCACTGTGCGCAATAACATTCATAAGAATAAAAGTGAATAGTTTTAGCACACGCTTCTCGTATCGCATCTCTTTATCGCCTCACTGTGTATGCAGCCTTAGCGTCTTGAAATGTACTTCTTAAGCAGGCGGTCAAAAGTGATACTTCATCAAAAGTACAACGAGGAAAGTGGCACCTAAAAAATCTTAGGAAATCGCATCAATAGATAAGTATGTACGTTTCGATTCTGAATGCTATAAGTGAAGAAGATCAGGGATTCATTGCCTTTAATATCACTCAGCATTGATTGTTAAAGCCGAAGGGCTGCCTTCATAAAGCGTCGCGTCGGGTAATGCTACAAATTACTTAACTCCATTAAACATTGTTCTGCCTGGATACCGTGGGACCACAGGAAACAAACGAGCTGGTGAAATGACAAAGTAAAGACCACAGCTGAAGATGTGGATCTCGAATTTCAGACTGTCGTGTCTAAAGTAAATTTGTAAGCGTGCTGGATGAATTCAGAAAGGATGTCCGACGTCTACCCGTACTAAAAGCGGACGCTAGACAGTAGCTGTTATCCCCTCTATGTATAAAATCTGGGCGTTCTGGCGTGAGAATTGGTAAACCACAGTGCCTGACAAGAAACACACCTCATGTAATTTAGTAAATAAATAAAAAAGAACTGAAACTTTATTTAAACATAAAACTAATGTATATATTCATTTTTATTAATTTAAAAAATATATAATACATTTATATGGATTCATATGCATATAAAAAAAAAATACAACTTAAAATAATTTAACAATATAAACAGTTTTTAAAACTTAAAATAACTCTTACATTGAATGCATAAATAATTTTTTTGTTTAAAAATTGTCTTTGTTAACTATAAGCTAAAGGATTACACTTTAATGGCAGCACATTCATTCATTTAAAAAAGAAAAATCAAAGTTTAGTATTTATTTTGTTTTAATAACTTAATTTCAGTAAAAAATAAACTTCACTGGAGTTTTTTTTAAATTCAAAAAAAAATTTAACCTTACATCTCTCAGCCATGCACACTCATTCAAATTAAAAAAAAAAAAATGCTAGCAACTAAATACTTATTTGCTTTGAAATGTACAAAAGTGAATTCGAATTTTGGGATGAAATTATCCCGAATTGATGGTTTCTCTAATCCAAGCTGCATTCGATGTGATTTTATCGTACATTCGTGGCCTCTCTACTCCTGTCGGACCGCAGGCTATTCTCCATGATGAGATGCCAACTAAGGCCCATTGGCTGGTTCCTGGTATTATACACTGCACTGGAGCACCAGAGAATTCTTCTTGCTGTGAATGAAAAGAGGATTTAAAGAGCAGTTATGGTAAAGGATTCTTGTAAAGTCCTTTATCAATTTTTTAGAATTTCGTAAAATTTGCTATTTACTTAGAAAATGGTGTGGAGATAGAAGAAAGTAGCTTGGAAAGTTTGAAAACTTGTCGAGAGCATGTCTAAATACATTGAGTCTGGCTCTGGATATATGGATGTACACACATTATGCAGACCTCAATCAAAGGTACTTCTACGATTTTTGTGAATACTACTACATTTTTCTTCCCTAAATAAAGTCAGGAATATGGTTCCTAGCGCATAGTTAGGTCAGGGGCCGAATTACGACACTCTTTTACGAGTAACTCGTCATCGAAATGTGAGGATTTGACATTATCGCTCCCAAAGAAGTTAATCGGAGATTCGATTACCAGTTCCACTCACTCATTCGTTATTGAATGCGGTAATTCGGCCCCAGGTTAGGTAAGAGGGTGCCTCCTAACATTCGTCACTGCTCACATAGACCAGCAAGAGGGTCCATTGTGCCCATCTTCTAATTCTACTAAAGGGAAGGGGAGCCGCTGATCTAAAATCACCCAGATAAGGATATGAATGTCAGGAGGTCCCTCAGCTCGAAAGTCCTCCAGTTCCGAGAAGAAGTAACTACCAAGAGTCCTCATTCTTCTACCGGCGAGGGCAGGACATTCACATAGCAGATGTCGGACAGATTCAATTTTTTTCTCGTTCTTACAACTTCTGCAATAGTTGTTGTGATGTATGCCGAGGCGCTCCGATACCAATGGCGCAGTGCCCAATAATGATGCCGGAGAGTCTCCGGCGCAGACTATCCTTGCTTCATGACGACTAAGTTTGACCAGAGATAGAGATATGTTCTTATTATAACACGTTCATAAGTTTCTAGCCATTGCACATGTGTCTAGCTGGATCCAACGTGTATTGGCTCGACTGATGGCCTCGTCTTCAGTACACCTTTTCAACGAACTTATTGGAAAGCCTGTGAGGCATGCAGCGTTGCTTCCCTTCATTTAAGTTCGTCAAGCCCTTTCGATACCTGGGATATCCATATGCCTACAAGCCTCGATCTAGTTATCGCAGACTCCAGAGCCTTAACGGCTGTCTGACTATCGATAAAGACCGTGATTGCCCTTGCGGTGATATCCTTCTCCCACTCTAGACAAACATCCGAAAATCTACGGGAATCTGGAGTGCGACGCCTGCTTTCGCCAACAACATGCAGGGACCTCCTATCTCGGTAGATGTACGGAGATAAGATTTCGACGGCCAGTAATGTCTCGCCTCAGTAGGTCATCAGTGCATTGGGAAGTTATAGCCTGTAAGCATATGAACTTGTACCTTAAAGAGCCACGTTTCGCAAAAAGCTTTATGAATGTCAGTATCCAATACCTTTGGTGTGCTTTGAAAAATGTTCTCACAGCGTCTGAAAGAATTGGTGGTCGATCGCAACACACCGAGTGAAAAGTTTATACGTTGCTCTTCTAGGGATTAACCCAACTGATGAGAGGAGCATTTTCAGTGCGGCCAAAGCACTGAAAAACAACAAGACGATAGGACTTCACGGTTTGCCGAGCTTGTGCACCCACTTGTAGAGAACTTGCAAGAAGCTAAGGGCTTTCCAGTTGATTGGCAGATCGTCAAACTTGCTAAGAAATGAGAACCCATGCGGTGTGAAAACTGGAGATGCTGACAAGTAGCCTTCCACCATGGACCCTCCTGTGTTGACCATTTTAACACCAAGCGGATAACGATTGAGCAGTGAGTTGAGGCCTAAGGATCCATAGGAAGAATCAGGACATTTGCATGTACCTACATACATAATAAAGCTCCAGAGGTAGACACCTATTCTAGGGTCTCAGTCACCTCGATAGAGGCGAAGTGACTGATTCATATCTTATTCATGGATTACAGTCACCATGTTTACCGTATTCCCGATACTCAGGGCTATCCTTACCCAATTGAACCAAAGTTCCTGTGACTGAAAAGTTTTGGTATTGTATGGGATATGAGGGTGAGCAGAAGGCTCTTCACTTAGGCCTGAGTAGGGCTCGTTGTTTTCTCCTCTTTTTATCGTCGGAACAGTATGGATAGGTTTGGTTTGGGACGTATGTTGAGAGGAATCTGGGGAAGTTAGAAACAATTATGGAGTTGACACTAGTGTAGATGTGGTTTGAAAAAACTTCCTGTTTCTTTGGCGAAGCCCAGGATGACACTGATTCGTTTGCCCTTAAAATGTCCCAGGTCCGGTATCCACATGGATCCCAGGGTCTTCTGTCGCATTCTCGCTAGGGCTGGGCAGTGGCATAGTAAGTGTACTGAGACCGGAAGGTCAACGATTTCCTGACATGATCTGCCTTCAACTTTGCTGTTAAGCCCAAAACCACGATTCCCATTGCAAAGATTCATAGAACAACCTTTAAGCTTGTGTTAGGACAGATTATTCGATCGCGAATAGCCTTGCCATCCGTCCTTTCTCCGGACAGTCCTCTTCTTAAGAACCTCCTGGGAGATTTTTGAATTGTGAAAGCGTAGATCGTGACCGATGCGAATGAGGCAGCAATTGCTGGCTCGCATGTGCTTGATGACAGTGAGTGGTGCCTATTTAAAGTCAATGAGTTCTAGATTCACTAAATTATTGATGGCAACCCTAGTCGCGAATCATTCCCTCCCTCACAGTTCACTTGAATATCATCCCAATTTCATTACAGAAACTGCACATTTTGTCTTTTTCTAGGACCAACATTTGCTAATCTACTTCTTGAAATCCACGAGGAATGTCCATGCCTCCCTTAGTTTCGAAATCTCGTTCAGACTCGGCCTAGAATGGTCGCTAAGGTTCGATCATTGCTATGTTTGGCAATACCCGCAGAACTGTGCAATTGTTGTCAAAACATGAGCTTTTGCTAGCCTACTTCTTGAGGATTGTCCATGTCGCCCTCAGTTTTGAAGCTCGTCCAGGTTTGATCATCGAGAAGTTTGGCAATAACCGCAGAATTGTGTAATTAGGTAGCGGTTTGTCAAAACATGATAACCGTAATCTACCTAGTCCCTGTTTCAAAACAATTCTTGGAAAACATGTTCGAAAACAAAATCATTAAGAAAATAATCAAAACATTCCATGTTTTGTCCATTCTTAGCACAAATAACAACGGTAAGCTAATGACTATCGCAACCATAAAACATTGTTTATCCCAAAACCTGCACGAACCTGTCCCCAAACAATCTAACGATCGTCGCGTCCAACAAAACAAACGTCATAAACAGACGCAACTCCGACTCCGGGTGCCACCCTCATTTTTGCTAATTGAATCCACTTCCACTCATTCACGATTTCGAAAACAACAACACCAAACAAACCACAATAAAAACAACGAAGCGCCTTTCAGGCAGACACCTCTGCCTCGTAGTCGCGTGACTCATTTTCCCAGAATGTACTCGGAATCGTCAGCTCGCATCAGAAACTCGGTCATTTGCACCCAATTGAGTGGATTTATGAAAACCAAACCGTGGCAGCAATCGACAAGTCCGAACATGAATACTAGTAGCCCTCGTGCAGTGTTGTCAGTTGTACGATTCCACTCCAAGGCTTGCTTCGCCGAATTGTCTGGGGAAATTAATAGTTTGTGTGAAAAAAAAAACAATCTCACCGCTTCTCTACCTGTGCGTGCGTGTTGAATAAGGGATGCAGTGACAGTGACATAACACAAAATCCGAAAAGGGGTGTCGTCATCATTATTCTGCCATAAAGTTTGTTGTTGTTTTGAAATTGTTTACCCCGCCAGGGATATTCCTGTGCGTCTGTTTTTCTTGAGCGCCGTTGAGTCCTTTTTGTCGAGTATAAAAGGAAGCGATTGAGTGTATTCTATTTACATTCGTGATCGGTTCTTTGAGCGGTGTGGACTTAAATTTGTGTGGAAAATATATTTTAAAAAAAAACGAAAGAAATGGCTGAGCAACAGACTATAATTCTAAAGATGAAGTACAGTGGACACGTAAAGACTCTATCCTTTGCAGCGGATGTTTCATACGAAGATATCCTCGATCTTGGTAAGTTTACAACATTTTTCAAATGGTTTTCCCTTACTAAACGGTGTAATCTCTTCCTTCTTCCAGCTATTCAACGCTTTGACATCCCAGGCGAATTTGTCGACTTTATTCAAATCCTCGACGAGGATCAGGAAGTGTTCTCCAAGGACCTCTTCGAGTATTTCGTCTTGCTATTTCCACAATCCGAAAAGATTTTCGAACTTCGTGTGGATTACAAGAAACTCATGAGAAAATCCAAGGCGGACAAAGCACCACTAAGATCCAGGGACAATAACAAACGCAAACGTTACTATGAAGTGCCTGTGTACAGAACATATTGCTTCATTGGAAGACTGCCAGGAAGTGACACATCGCCACCTTCAGATTCAGAGCCACAGGATGCCTTGGACGAGCCAAAGGCCAAGAAACCAAAGACTACGGTGAGGCCTCCCACGGAACAAGGCACGGTGAAGAGGAAGGCTTCGTCCAGATGCATTCGTCTTTGAACGAGAATTTGATTTCGGTCAGGTCTCCTCAAGACTTTAATTGTTTTTTCTCCCCTTTGTATACGTTTAAAACTCAAGGTATATTTATACAGTTCCTTTATACTTAAGTACAATGTTTAAGGACATTTTTGTAATAAATTAGTTTTGTAAGCGCATAAAATGTTTTTGCTTATTTTTTTTCTTGGTTCGGTGGTTGCTTCACAGGCACAATTCTAAGAACTTGAACGGTGAATGATCGGAAACTTCAACAGATTGCCCTTAGGACTTGATGGCGGGATCGGAAAAGATTTGAGATTGGATTAAGAAAAAATTAAGGACTACTTTTCCTTTCGTTTTTAATCTTAACGGTCGAGGTTCCCAGAAATCTACTCTGCATCTCGTTTGAGATGGCTAGGACATGTAAAGAAAATGGATACCATCAAAATTTCAGTTCTCTCTATGTATCATCAACCTACTTTTTCCCGCTAAAAGGTTTTCCACAGATGAGGATGTATGGTACACCAAGGCTTCATCATCATCATTTTACAATGGCCCTCTTATACACTATGACGGTCGCGGATTTAGTGTGCTTAAGTGGACCCTCCACATATCCCGATCTTCCGTCATTGTTTCTAATTTATCGGGGGCTATTCCCATACGGGTAGAGGTGAGATTTTGGACTTGGTCCAACCACCTCATCCTGGGTCTACCCAGAGGACGCCTACCTGATGGCACATCTTGAAAGCCGAGTTGGTGGCATGAGTTTAACGTGTCCAAATCATCAAGGTATGAAGCGTCCCGTTCGAAGAAGTAGCTCCTTAGCTTTATCCTCGTGATCGAATGCCCGATTAACTTCTTTGGGAGCGGTAATGCCAAATCCTCACATTTCGATGACGAGTTACTCATTAACGAATGTGGTGAGTTGTAGTAGAATTTCTCTAGTACAATTTGATTTTCATTCGATACGTGGGCTTTCGAGTGCCATCATCCCAATGAGATTATTCGATCACGAGTCCTACTCACTCGTTATCGATTAAGGTAATTTGGTCCCAAGTAATTTTGAGAGTCATCTAAAAATACTTCACTCAATTCTAAGTTCGGGCATGTTCTGCACTATCGCCGACGTTATGGACAGGGAGTACATTTTCAGAAAGGCTATTTGAGGTAGAAATATGGGACCGTGTCGACAGGTCTAATCAAAGTGATCAAAAATGGCTTTCGAAGTGGGTGCTGGCATCTTTTGACCTAATACTAAAGTCGCGGTAACAATGGGGAAGTGCCCCAGCGTGTTCCAGGCTGAAATTCATTGTATTGAGATCTGCGCCAGGATAAACCTCGATAAAGGCCAAAAGTATTGACATCCTACTTCGTGGAATCTATGTAAGTCAAGTCCTGACACCCTACAATCACTTGGCAGACACAACAAGGTCAAGCTTGGTTGGGTGCCCGTCCACCATGGCATTGTAGGCAATGAAACCGCGGATGAGCTGGCTAGGGCCGGTTCGGCTTCCGCCCTCTTGGGACAGGAACCTCTCTGTGGCGTTAACTGGGCTACAGCTTTGTTAAACATCTGGGAACACCAACTTCCCATGTCCAATTGGGAAAATGTCCCCGGGCTTAGGCAACCCAAGAGACTTATCAAGCCCTTTTCGTACTTTGAAACTCTAATCCTTGACAGGAACAACATGAGGAAGCTAGTGAGCTTCATTGCCGGCCACTGCGCCCTAAGATATCATCTCAGTAAACTGAACCTTTGTTCAAATACAGAGTGTCGGTTCTGTTTGGAGGAGAAGAGACCTCTGAGGACATTCTCTGTGAATGTCCGGCACTATACAGAGAATGTCCTCAGAGGTTTAGAAAGCCGGCTACTAATGGCAATAATCACCTTCATTGGGAAGGTACGTAGTAGACACATTAGGTTAAACAGACCGTTTGTGTATAGAGTTGTGTATAGAGATTGAATGGCCCTCAGAAGAGCGCCGTCAATCCCATACTCCTGCAGTATCCAGAGTTTACCTCGAAGGATCCGATCATATGCTTTCCAGAAAACAACTGTAGATAGGTTTAACATACTCCCAGGCCTTCGGAAGTACCAATCTAAAAGTGAATAGTCTGTTTTGCGAAAGCCAGGTACATAGAAAACCAAGACTTGACTTCCCGAGCCATTCTGCGGACTGGGACCGCATCGAATCCAAAAGGAACTGCGAAGAGAAGAAGAGTCAAAAGAAGAAGACTATGGGAAGTAGTCCCAGGAGTAAGGCAGGCAAAGGAACTTCTCGGGAACTACGACCGAAGGAGGAGCAAAGCCTGCCCAGGTACCAACAAAACCAGCTTCGCATTCTATTGGGCTTCCTAATGGGCCATTGCAGACTCAGAGATCATGTCTGGAATAGAAGCAAACGGAAACTGCAGATTCTGCAGCGTACCGAGGAGACCCCATCACTCCTCCTGGACTGTACAGCATTGATCCACAAAAGAGAAAACACCTGGAAGCATAAACTTTCTCTGAAAGGGATCGCCCATCATTCGACCCAATCCAGATACTCCGATTCCTCAGAGTGTTTCGAATGGAGAAGGTGCTATAGGTTGAGAGTTCGGGGTGTTCGGGGAAACACAATAGATCTCTACAGGTCGCAGTGCATACACACACACCCCAACTTTTAACATCTAACAAGACTTGAGTTCTGATATAGAACATTCAGAACCAGCTGATCCCACCCAAATCCCTCCTTTACTGTCCAATACAATTGGTAATTTCAAAGAAGAAAATGTCCACTTACCGTGCAATCGTGCTTCTGGAACGTAGCCTCCGTGCACATACTATTCACTGTAGCAATGGAGACATTCTCACATGCTGCCATATCACCAATCTTCAGTTGCACCCTCTGCAGATGATCCCGCTGTCGTGACCAACCCAATGTGTTACAATTCACCCATGGTGTCTGTTCGGTCGGTTTCGTTGTTGTCACATAATTAACGGCCAACTGTTGTGGCCCTAAAGAACGAGCCTTCTGGGCATAGTGCTGCATTTGAGGCACGCTCTCGGGCAATGGATAAGATTCGAATTGTGTTAGTGCCTCAGCCCGAGGCATTGTTGAAGCAGCTGCTTCCACGCTATCCAAATCGGAGGAATCAGCGTTTAGCACAGGTTTTTCCAGTGATGGTGCCACAAAGAACTGTTGCGTTTCACGTGGTATTAGCTGTGATCTGGCAGATGTATCGCGCGGGTTATGTCTTTCACTTTCAAGCTTTTCAGCCTGTGGTGTGAGTATTCGCCGCTGAAACTCTGGTCTGAGTTTACGATCTAACTCATCGGGCAGGCAGATAGGACGGACAAAGTCTGAGAATATCACAGGGGTTTCGAGGCGGATCAACGCGGCTGTTGAACCTTCCACAGGGCTCTTTATGAGACCAATTACACGTCGCCGTTGTGACCACGGAGCATTTGAAGTTAGACGAACTGAACCGAAGATCGCCATCCAAGTGGCACGTGGTTGTCCTTGGAAACAGGACTCTGTTGTCAACACCCAATCTCGAGAGACCTGAAAGAAACACCAAATTACTCATCGTCTTAGATGAGGGTGTGGAAAACTTACCAAAGTGCCGTCACAAACGTGAGTATCTTCGCGGTATAGCGCCACAAGCCATGGCCAGTCTCCAGGCGATGACATCTTTGGTAATGATGTGTGTTTCGGTGACAATACTGACTGAACCCCGCATTGTAGCTCACCGCAACTGACGTAGAGGACCCTCTTGTTGTGGCACATGGTCCGAATGAAGGAAATTTCGGGAGCATGAGGATCTAGAACTCGTACATAGTCCTTCAGACGTTCGGTGTCATTTCGAATTTCAAAAAAGCGAACAGATCTAGAGAAGGGGGGGGAAAAAGTGTTAAAGTGGCAGAGAACTTTCTCAAAAGATCAGTGGGAGTGGATAGTTTGAGAGCAGCTGCCAGCCATTCCAGTGTTTCCCTTTCTCCATCTGCCTCTCCCCAACAGTTTCTGTAAACTTTGAAACATAAAACTGTCAACTTACTCATAACCAAGAGATTTGCACAAGGATTCCGCAACAGTCTGCCTGACAAGGTCTTTCTCCACACCGTCAAGTCCTTCAGCACACAATTTCCCAACCGTTCCCTTTTCCGAAAACACCGCAAAGCCTTCAGAATGAAATCTGGGTTGAAACGGCACCAGAAGTTCCGGTTTTATCAAATCCGCCGCCAGTGGAGCGATGGACACTAGAAGAAAAATATCCAACAAGTTATCTCTGATTCTGTCAGCCAAGACAAGACTGGTTTGTTCTCACGGCAATCTTTCTCATCGGACCCATCGGGACAATCTGCTTTTCCGTCACATCGAGCTTTTTTGGAAATACACGCCCTGCCACGCCCGCAATACAACGAGTTCGGTGGGCAAAATGAACACGACCGCTCATCTGACAGATCCGGACAATCTCCAATTCCATCGCACAACCTGGGCGACTGAGCATTACTCTGAAGATCCTCGGAGCAACGAGGCTTATGGTGACACGACTGCATGCCAGTGGACTCGGGGAATACCTCACAATCGAAGAACTTCTTGAATCTGTGCAGAAGTCGATTGCCGCAGCCTTTCATGAACATTTGACAGTACTCGCGGCACATGACTCCAGGAGAGGGCTCCAACAGTCCATGCATGTCACATGGAGGTTGCAAGAGACGACAAACAAAGTCGAAAGCCTCTCGGAAACATTCGGCGTCGACCATTTCACGGAAGGCAATCACATCGGCTTCGACTTCGCCAAACGACATGTGTCCCAGAAGGTTCGGGTAGGTGGTGTAGTTGTACCCAATCGATCGGCAATAATTCAACTTCAACGGCTCACAGCGTCTCGGAGGTCGTGGTGTAGTTGTGGTCGAAACTGGCAAGTCGTCGTCCTTTCCCAGCGGTGAGGAGGACATCACTGGCTCATCAATGAGGCCCGTCACCTCCTTGATTGTCAAACTTTCCGGATCGACAGTCATATTCACGAAGTATCTACGGTCCTGAGCTGTAATCTCTTCGGCAAAGATGGCCAGAAGGTCTGCAGTTGAAACTAGACCCACGTAGGGATCAAAGATAACATTGAAGTGGACGAGGATGTCATTTGTGTCATCAGTCCTAAAACGAACAGCTTTTGACATGAAATCAGAAGACTTGGAAAAAATTAAGGAATCTACCCATCCAGTGCCAGTATTTCAGTTCCCTCGAAGGACTCCCGCAGATCCGACCTCCTTAGCAACAAATTGATCCGCTCTCTGTAATCTCTTGACTTGTGTTGGAATCTCATTGAAGTCTGATCCGCTAGATCCATGGACCACTTGTCATTCATCACACGGAACCTGCCGCGGAATGTCCTCTCAGGCAGAGGTTCAGGTTTAAAGTAGGTATCTGTGGAAGGCAAAAACTTAGCAAGTAGTTTTGGAAGATCAGTGGTATACTTACAGCCAATGTATACAAACGCTCCGGCAACTAGTAGAGCGACTAGAAATCCTGTTATGACCACGCAACCGCATTTCTGACTATCGCCGATTTTCCGTCGCGTGAATCGAATATCCGAATCTGTGGACAAAACGGACTCCGTCTTACGTCCATGACTGTGATGCTGGTGTGGCTTATGGTGTCGTGTGCAACGTGTATTGTGGAATGTTTTCGGTGGAACATGTCCGTTTGTGTGTGTCGTTGTGTTCGTTTGAATCACCTGCAAAAGAAATAAGTTCTACTGTACTTGAAGGGAGTTTATTAAGTGTTGTTAGAAGGAAGAAGAACATATTTCAAAGTTAGGCTTGAAAATTGAAGCCTGGTTCTTTATTTAGCTTACCAGATGCCATTGCATTTTGACAAAATTTTGACAACATGTTGGTATTTTTTTCCGTGTAACCCAGTCTGTAACTGTAAACGGCTCTTCATGTGTGTTTTAGAAATAAGAGACTCAAGCCTCTGAGTTTCTACGTTTAATCCAGTAATTCGACAAAGCTTTGGAAGCGAGCTATGTATTATGTGATGAAATGCCTGCTATTGACAGAGAGTAGTATCCAAGAGTACTAAAACATTAGAGAGTCTCTAAGCCTAAGCCTAAGTCTCGAATGCGGGAAACTCAATATCAGGAGAGAAAAAAACAGACTACAAGATTGGGTCGAGTTACAAAGAAACTTAAAATTCCAGGTGAGCCTGTGATCACCGATCATCAGCTTCAAAATAAACGGACAACGATTCCATTACATCTTTCCTATCCGAGGACCGCTTGCCAACACACGATTATCCAGGAATAACCTTGACAGACTAAAGGACTGAACCCTGTCAGGCCAGAAGCCACATCGTCTCTTCCGTGATCATATAATTCGTCACGTAAAAACGAGCATTCTGGGGCCAAATTGTCTCGTTTTTACGTGACGAGTTATGCGATCACGGAAGGGACGATTTGGGCCCAGAAAAGTCCACCATCGACCAAATATTCACACTCCGATAGATCTTGGAGAAAACCAAGGAAGTTCAAATCGATACGCACCACCTTTTCATCGGCCGCGTATGACAGCATCTATAGAGACGAGGTATACAGAGATAAGTCTAGATTTGGCATTTCTGTCAAACTCGTCCGTTTGTGTAGGATTACGACGGAGAATACATGCTTGTCAAGGTCGGCCAACACCTCACCAAGACTTTTGATGTCAAAAAGAAATTTAGACGAAACGACGTGCAGTCATGCGACTTTTTCGACATCGTTCTTGAAAGAATAGTGCAAAACGCACGTGCCAACATCAGAGGCACAATCTTTCAAAAGTTCGTCGAATTACTCGCATACGCCGACGACATAGACATAATCAGAAGAACCCAACGTGATGTCACGGGCGCGTTCTTGAGAATTAAGACGGAAGCGGCGACGATAGATTAAGCGGTCAATGAAAGCAAGACAAAGTACATGCTATCGAAAAGAAAGGACACTTAACACCGACCTATCGAACAGAACGTCACAATAGACAGTCACAACTTTGAGATAGTTAAGGACTTTGTCTACCTAAGCTCCGCTTGGGTCCAAGGTTCTCTAAGACTGTCTAAACCTTCTCGAAAGTCTTGCATCGGTAAATAAGTTCACCGTAGCCTGGATTCCAGGACATGAAGGCTTCGAGGGTAATGAACGGGTTGACTGCCTCGCGTTGGTACCGAATCCTGTTTTGGGGTACCACCTAACAGTGCCTACTCCAAAATAACACAATGGGAAATCAACAAACACGCCGACTACTGGGGCAACCTCCGAGACTTAAGACAAGCGAAAAAATTCATCAACTCCAACTTATACAAGGTCAAGACTTTACTTGATCTCACCAAAGACGAGGTAAGAACCTTAACAGGCTATCTAACGGGGCATTGTTCACATAGATGGCTGGAGACGCTTGTTGATTGAGACCCATGTCCACCCCGGACTATAATGCGTTAACACTCTTAAAGAGTGTCAACTGGCAAGGTGGTTATCACTCTTATATAGGTTTTCGTTTAAGCAAAAAAAACTCAGTAAGGTGGTAGTGATAGACATCCACTTCCTTCCTTCCAATAAGTCGCGAAGTTTATCTGCCCTTACCTCTTCGATATTATCAAGGAGCTATCCGATCGTTCACTGTCAGATCTGCTCAAGTTTGCAAGGACAGCAAGGTGGCTGCCCTCAAGTGTATAGAACCACGCAGTAGGAAGTAACTGGTAGAGTGCATGGGTGCCACAACGAGTCTACATAGACCTAAGTCAGATAAAGAGGGTCTCATCGTCTTAACGGGCCCGCTAAGCTAACCTTACCTTGCTTGCCCTGGTCTTTCATCGTTCTTGAATGGTAAACATCATCCACTTGGGGATATTTCCAATCAGAGACGAAGTCAATCTGCTCCAGCATTTTTGCCAGTGTTGCAGTGCAGCGCCCTCTATAGTGATTGATATTTGATCGAAGCGATCAATTGGTTTTGTAATTAAATTATGGTAATTTTTCTTGCTCTTATCGTGGTTGCTAGAATATATGGCCTTGGGTCTTATAGCTTAAAAGGTTCTCGTCAACGAACGGCTCCTATACAGTACCAACATACATATGTGAATGTGTTCATGAATGCTGTCATTGTTAAATGAAAACCGAAAACCAGTCAAGCAATAACAAAATAATAAACTAAACAAATGACCACTTAATCAAGCTCACCGGCTTAACTCCGTGATCATAGTTTAAAACCAATTATTCGCGTCAAGCCTTCAGCTTGAGAGACACTCAACTTCTTGAAAAAAAAAAAACAAAGTCTCCACAATGACAGAAGGCAAAAGTAATCACCCATTTCTAACAGAAAAGACTTGGCACTCAATCAATAAGACACACATCTGACCCACCTACACAGTTCAAGGCTGGCAAAATCAACGTTTTCACAGCTCACTTTCCTAGCCAAGGTCAAGAATTGTTGTACTTTCCAATGTCATTCTGTTGATTTGCCTAGGAGCCAAACCACTTGAATTCTCCAAGAATCCAATGAATCAACTTAGCACTTAAGATTCCATAACACTTGCTGACCTTGCGGTAGCACTTCACTGTTACCACTTGCCAAAGAATGATCGCGAATTGAGTGCCAGAACACCGAGACGAAACAAGTTTTACAATAAATACGCTACTCCGGGAGAATATGATACCAGGCCGGTGTCAGCCTGTGAGCTTATACATATAAGTCCAGTCTATCACATGACCACCATCATCGATGACTTCAAAGTGCACTAGTACACTTGTTGAAGTTTTATTGTTCGGATGCAACATGCCGGTAAGGTGCAACAGCCATGGTGCATAGTTTTGACGTTTTTTTTTTTCTCCATTTTTTATGGTTTGCTCTGACGTTTGTGTAGCATCGCAGGGGAGAATGACGTTATTAGAAAGAAAGACAAGGCAAAGTGAAAAGAAGAAGAAGAAGATGGCGAAGGTTTGGACAATGAATTCCATGTTTCGAATAGGAACCCGATACTCGTATGGTATGGGTGCAACTACATCGAATCCCATGGAATCTGATGACGATTAGCATATTCATGGCGAAGAAAGGAGTGGCAGAGTGCGAATGCGAATGCGATTCGGTTAATGTATCTGGAGCAGGTGTCAGCGTCTGTTATTTGATTTTCAATCGCTCGCTTGTTGATTGAATTTGCTTTAAGGCATACGCGGCTTTGATTGCTTAAAGTCCCGTTCACCCTGTGAAGCATGTTTCGCAATGCAATAGAATTGATTGACAAGCATAACAGCAAAATTGAGACAAGTTAGCGCAGAACAAGTATTCAAAATGCAGGCTTTGTGTCGGTCTGGCGTGAGGTTGCGTGAATGTTGCCGCTCTTGGTGTGCCGCCGGGTTTTTTTCTTTTTTAAAGGAAAGTCACAGAAAATTTAAAGTGCGTCGTCACTTCCACGCAGTTCCGTCTTGGATAAACCAAAAAGGCAAACAAGCTTTGGGTTCATGCGACCCATTAATCGTGCCATCTGATCTATCTTCTCAGGAAGTAGGAGATTACGCAAGGAGTGACGAAGATTAAGACAGCGCCTGTCAGACAAAGACTTAGAGGAGGAGGAAGAGGAAGAGGGTGTGACAAAAAATGTTTATACAAAATCCTCGTGAAGACCCTCGCGCAATACTCGAGCTACAATGTTAAGAGCGTTCTCGGAGGTTTGAACACTAATATCGGGACATAGGATATCGGAAGTCTTATCTTTCACGACACGAGCCCAAGCACTCAATTCTGGATATCTGACTTTACCGCGTCTCAACACTTATGTACGAGGCAACTTGGAAGTCACTTCATCAAACTAACACCGACAAATTTTGCGATCGACGAAAGACACTTCTCCAATGTATTGGATGTTTGAACTTTCCGAGGTGCAAGCATTAACTCGTACCGTGCTCGGCAAAGGCACAAATACGATTATCCAGTCATGCCAGGACGAGAACCACCGTTGTGATGAAGTTAAACCTTTAAAGGCAGGAATCCCAAACGTTCTCAAGAGACCTTCCCGATGAAGCTTTCGGGAAGTCTTCCAGTAGCAAAAAGAAGCGAACTAGACTAACAGCCCTGCAAGAAAGCCACCTGTATTGCCGCGACTTATGAATACATGCTAGGTTTCACCATTTCGCCTACAAACAATGCTTCGAGTCAAACGCAGAAAAATGGCTGCCTAAGGCTAATGGTCACGCAATGAGCGGCAAGCGGCAAAGCGGCAGAAAATTATGCTCAGAAATGACGTTTGCCGCTCAACGTTTGCGTGACCAGAACCATATGATTACGTTATAATCTTGTCGCTTTGCCGCTTGCCGTTCATTGCTAGCCTTGGCCTAAGAGCTTTATGAGCAGAAAATTAAAAGAAAGAAAAATACCACAGAATGAACACATTAAACCAAGGAGATGCAGAAGCTGCCTACGGAGCCTGTAAGGATCAATACGAAAATACTACAGTGGAGAGCATATAGTGGAAACCATTTGACTGTCAAAAGGCGATGGAAGCCAAAATCTCGCTGTCAGGCAGTCTTATAGCCTTAAATTTAAGTGAAGCAATCATTGCATCTATATACTAGGCCTCAATTATTCATGAAAGCCGGAGGCCTAGTTGACTTAGGAGCTAATCTATTCAAGACTGCAGGAGATGACTTGAAAGACTACATACACTAACTCATCTGTGAAAAATGATCCGACAAAAGCACGCCTGGTGATTAGAGCCTAAGCATCATTTGCTCGATCCATAAGAAAGGAGACTGCCAACGACAGACGCAGAATTCTCCTGAATGCATACAAAATTCTATCAGGTGTTGCACCATAAACCATATATGAGGGACCGATGGGAAATTACTAGGTCGATTTGGGCCTGAAAAATCAACGATTGATCAGACCTCTACTTTATGTAAATCCAAGAAAAGACTCAAGAGTACTAGATCGATACTCAGCCCCTATTTATCGATTTCAATCATACCAAGCTGGACAATACTTCGGCCCGCAGATCCGTGAGCTGCGGTACGCCAGAAGGTGGTGTTCTGACACCTCTTTCTCTGGATTGTGGCGGTTAGTAAGCTGCTGCTCGACCTGGCAAGGGTTCGATGTGAAGTGATCGCTTATGCAGATGATGTTGCGAAAGCTATCTCCGGTGAATATTCAAACACACTTAGTGAATTTCTTCAAAACGCCCTTCCTATTCTCTCAAAATGGGAAACTAAAAGCTGTCTGAGTGTTAACTCTTGAAAGACCGAACCAGTAGCCCCTCCTTCTCTAAACGGCACTCGCCTGTGCTTTGCTATCAAAGCCAAATTTCTGAGTCTCATTCTAGACAGTAAATTATACTGGAAAGCCAATACTCTTGAACGCATTAAAAAAGCCACTGCAGCGCTATATTGCTGCAAAAAAGCCATTGGCAAGAAGTGGGGTCTGCAACCCTGTACCACCCACTGGCTTTACGTGTCCGTTGTCAGACCTATACTCATGTATGGTGTGACTGTCTGATGAACATCCTTAGGCCTTACGCCGAAATCTATTGGGGAAAGTACAAAGATCAGCATGCACATTCATTAGCGGACCACTAAAAACCACTCCATACATGGTTAGGTTCCTTCAGATACTTTTGGCAAACAGTCAGCTGCTAGCACAGCCATCAGACTGTAAGCCTCCTCCCAATGGTCAAACAACCATATTGGCGACTCCTCGATCTAAGATCCCCTAAGTTTTATTCCGGAAAACACTAACTACGCACCGTCCAAGTTGTATCTCAACCTCAACTTCTAGACATCAATTCCTTCCCAAGAGGAAAAGGAGAGTGATGACGCCAGAGACGATCATTCCATTCATCTCCAGGGAGATCTGGCCTTTGCTAAACCTCACTCGATCCAAAAATTTGATTTTGCTCAAAAGGTCCCTCATTAGCACCATCATTGGTCTTCTAATAGGCCATTGTCCCATTGGCCTTCATCACAGAAGGATGGGGCTCTTCTCGAATGACTTCTGCACGAGCTGCAGGGATGAAGAGGAAAAAGAACCCCCATTTCCTCCGCACTTGTCCTGTCCTGTTCCAACGAAGGAAGCTCTATCTTGGAGCCTATCACTTCGACAACATGGGCGAACTATCACATACTGATGTCAAAAGTATCCTCAGCTTCATCAAGAGCTCCAAATGGTTTTAATAAAGTGAGTGGCGTTTTTCAGGGTATAGATCGAGGTGGTATTACAAAGGGCCTTCCTGGCCTACATGTGTCTGTGTCTACCTACCTGCCGATTTCAACTCTGCGTATGATCTTGTGAATAGAGATGTGCTATTTGGCTATTTTGGTATCGCTGCTCAATCAAAGACAAAAAAGTCACCACAGAGACCTCCAATACCACTTGAGGTCTTAGACAATGCGACGAGGAATTAACGCTAAATGGCAGTTAAACAGGGTGAAATTCACCAACTCGGTGTAAACCACTGGAAATAGCTGGCTGAGGATCGTGTTGGCGAGAGAAGCTTCCTCGTTCTACCCGAACTGTATGTATGTAAGATGCCACAGACCAAATTCGATAAAATGCTTCCACAATCACCATACGCTGTTCGGTAAAATACAAAAAAATTAGCCCCGCATTTTCTACTCACGTGTTCAAATGACAACTAACTTCAGCACTCGAAACCAAAGCGCCAGCCCACCCTGAAGGCCCTAACAGTGTTCAATTAAAAAAACAAAGAAACACGTGCTTCCCAGAACACTAGACACAGCAAGAATATGATATCACCTCTGCATACTGCGGAACACTGACTTTCAATTTGCATTACATTCGATCACGCTCCAGACTCCAGTTAGCAGTTCAGTCATTCGTTCAGGTATCCATATCCAAGAGAACTTTGTTTTTTTTTTTTTTTGCAATTAAAAAAAATCTAACGCGCACTTGTTTATAACAGTACCTGACACTCTGGTTCGGCTAGAAATACAGCGATAGATAAACACAAAGATTGGTAGAACAATTTAATCAGCATTTACCACGGATTCCAAGCATTTTAGCCACTCTAACGATCATAACTCAACCAGTTATCCAGGTACTTCCAAGCGTGTGCACCATTTATGCGCGTTAAATGTGAAAATTAGCGCGCACCCGTCGACCGACACCTTATGAAAGTTAACACACCACGACAAACAACAAGTGGAAGAGAAAAAAGTCCATTACTGTAATTATTACATTTCCCGCCTCGCTTTGGGTCTCTCTGCTTCAAGCTGTTCTTAATTGGGCCGTAAAAAGTTCTCATAATCAAGCCCACAGTGCAACAAGTGAGCGGTGAGCGTCAAAACGTTCTAAAGGGCCACAGCGGAGAAAGCATTCGAAAGTCACACTGGTCGGTGAAATTTTAACCCGCAAATATTAAAGCCGAGCTTGGTTGCTAATTGCTGTAGGTCGTTCACTAGGTCATTGTCCAAAAAAAAAAAAAACTGTCGGTTACCATGTTTACTTTTGACTCGAACGTGCTAATTGACACACGGTATCTTTTCCCCACAGAACAACAGAAAAGAAAGCTTCCACGCGGCAGCGGGAGAAAAAAAAAAGTCGGATTGCTCCTCCTTGCTCCAGGTGAGGCTCGAACTCACAACCCCGGCATGTCTCACACAAGTTACTGATTATAAGTACCGTGCGCTAACCAATTGCGCCACTGGAGCGCTGAGAGGGGGGCCGTCTAAGAATGTTCAAGTCACCATTGTGGTCGATGCTTGTCCTCTTTTGTTGGCGCCGATAAGGGTGAATCATCTTTTTATTTCATGTGTAGCATGGGGCTTACAGGGGTGGAAATTCGTTTGTAGATAAAGAAAAACAACACTTCCATGTGGGAGTTCAATGTTCTGGCGGTCGTCGGAGAGTTATGTAATCGAATGCGGTATTATTGTTTGCGAGTCGTTTATGCTCTTTTTTTCTGACGATAACATGGTTTGATTAATGTTAATTAGATTACAACCAACTAATCAATTGAAATTTATTGGATTAACTGATAGTTTAGCGTATCGCGAGGGCATTGCCTTGATTGATGACTTCATTGTACAATAATGCATGTGTGCGTCATTTATTCGATTGCTCTTCGATTTGGCAATAAACGAGCTCTGAGTAGCAATCCACCAGTTTGCGTTAGTTCGTGGCACTTCTGTATGTGTTAACCAGCAAATGTGATTAATAGAATGTCATGATACTTGAGGCATGCAATTTTATTTGTTCACCCAGAAAAGACTGTAAGACTTGGAGGCCTGGCATGCTTCTCAAAGGTAAGGCGAAGGTGTAGAAGAAGGCTCTTGCGGGAGAGAGCTGGACAGGTGCAAGGAAGATGGAGGATAGTCTTCTCCTCCCCCTCGTCCATACAACTTCTGCAGAAGTCGTTTACGTAGACTCCAAACCTTGTCGCATGCTTGCCTATTAGACAGTGTACAGTAATGACAGCTATTATAGTACTAATATGCAATCTGACAGTTGGTAATCTATAAGGAAACACATGGCATAATCCCCTGATTTTGAGCAAATTCCCCCATTTCGCTCCAATGTAAGCAGAGCTTTTGGCTTTTTATACGGTTTTCAATTATTTTTTCCAAAATTACGAAACAACCAATTTTACAGTCTCTATCATTTTCATTGCTGCAGTCTATTAATAAAAATCCGATTTCCTGTCAAACAAATCTAAGATTATGTGCATTGGAAACGCGTTAGATTTGCTAATCTGACAGCAGTAATCTCAGATTTATGGTCTAGTGGGAATGTAGGACTAGATTTTAAAGTTTCATTTGTTTGATAGGTTGCTTTAAAGTGGTGTTGTGCCACTAAGTGAAAGGCGGGTTTGTCCATTTTGTAGGAAATTTTCTAAAACACAGATATCGTGCTGTTTTACAGGAAATGTATATTCTCCTCTTTGATATTCTCTACCATGAGAGGAATGGATGGTCATTTCAGAGCATAGGGTTACTCAACAAGAGGTGGCATTTTAAACCATTCAGAGAAAGTATGGCGTTATGAGTGATCAGCTGACTTCAATTCTTGTGTCAACTGGAACTTATAAGCATATAAGCCAAAATGTTTGTGAAAAATGCGGTGGAAAGTGGTTAAGGATAGGCCCAATTCCTGTACCTTGCCGGACGAACGAAATCGATGATAGTGTAAAAAGAGCATAGCATGCGGCCTCTTGCTCATGTCACACCTATGGATTCGGGCTGAAAGTTGTACATTGGTTGAACACGGCGGTTGATCGGCATTGTTCATAGGTTCGTGCGTTGAACTGCTTTGTGAGCTGCGTATTTTCGAGCCATTCGAAATCAGCAATAAATTGTAGATTTCTTTCATGAATTCTTAAAAACATAAATTGTTGCAAGAAGCGATGTCTTGCCGCACCCCGGGCGGTCGGACCAGCTATTTTCTTGCGACGGTTTGGTAGAAATCTCAATGACCAAAATTTGGTAAGCTGCCTGCATTCCGGTGACTAAATTTTTGGAAATTGACACTTATAGTAGCACTGACAACCATGATAAATTTCGTTTCTTAAGAAGCAGTAGAGCTGCAAAAACTACACTTAGACTCAGGAGAGCGAGTTGACCATAGTCAGCGGTACCACAGCTGAATAATTTGCACTGAAGGATTCAAAATGGTGATACTGCGACTGAACTCTTCTGCGAACTCCTAGGACTGCGTCTAGAAGGTTGATAGTGATGTTTTTCAAGCTACGACTAAAGTCTTAACGTGCTAAATTTTCTTCCCTCTTCCCTCTTCCCTCTTCCCTCTTCCCTCTTCCCTCTTCCCTCTTCCCTCTTCCCTCTTCAACTAACGACCTATTGGACTGACGTTAATAAACTGTCAGCTGATCTTGATTCACAAAAAGTCCCGAATGATCGGCAGTACGGGTTTCGTAGCAACAGGCCCACTGATGATTCGATGGCATATCTCACCGATAAGTGGGACCAATATCTTCATCACTTTGGCAAAAGTAAGATTTTTCCGCTGACTATTTCAAAGGCATTTGACAGAGTTTGACATTAAGCTATTTTGTGAAAAATACAAGCATTTGGCATCGATGTACTATGTGTTCTTCAATGGATTAGACACAATCTTTCGGACCATCCAGTTCAAGCTGTTTCTGACAGTTTCAAGTTTCCAATTAACCATAGAAATGCTTCTGTTTCTTGAGGCTCGTGCAATGTTTGTACGTGTTAGTTTTAGTTTAGTTTTAGTTTAGTGTCTTTATTGTCAAACAGAAATTATCTTATAGACTAAGATAACAATTACAGATATGTATTTATAAGATCAACAAAGTTCAAATGAAAAATAAAGAATTAAAACAAGGTTACATAAAATATTAAATTTGATTCGCTAACACTGAGAGAATAATTTGCTTAAATGCTACTCTAGAGAAACTATTAAACATATCCACAAAGTCATGTACTGAATTAGCCTCCTTAATACAACGGGAAATTGGTTCATTGCACCCATAATTGGTGCGATGAAACTGCTCATAAAATAAAATTTGCAATCGCGTGTTTCTTGAGGGGATATGTAGGGATAATTTTTCAAGAAGGAATGGACATTTTATTCGAAAAGTTAAAATATCACGAATAAACATGATAGAAAAATATTTACGGCGAAGTACAAGAGGATGAATGCCAATTAATAAACATCTAGTGGTATAAGAGGGAGTCTCACAGTTCCAATTGAGTTTAAAGATTACATACCTCGAAAACTTGCGCTGAACTCTTTCGATTCGATCAGAAGAAGTTTTATAAAATGGGTTCCAGATAGTAGAGCAATACTCCAGGACAGACCTAACCATCGAGAAGTACAGAGATTTGAGGGTCAAAATATCAGAAAACTCACGAGTATTTCTCTTAACAAACCCAAGCATCGCGTTCGCTTTATTGATAATAAAATCGTGGTGCAGGTTAAAAGATAGTTTAGTATCTAAAATAACACCAAGATCTTTTATCTGAGTAACTCTTTGCAGAGTAACATCAGATACATTGTATTGATAACTTATGTAATCTGTTATTCTAAAGCAAGTAAAGACTTTACATTTAGTCACATTTAGGTGCAATGAGTTCAATACACACCATTGCGATAGCTTTAACAAATCTTCTTGCAAGAGAAAGCAATCCTGAATGGTAGCAATTTTACTATAGATCTTTAAGTCGTCCGCATATAGAAGACAATTTGAATGTTTAAAAATTGATGGTATATCGTTGATAAATAATATGAATAATAATGGGCCGATATGGCTACCCTGGGGAACACCAGATGGCACAAGAATACGATCAGAAAAGTAGTTATTGATTTTCACAATTTGAACTCGATCATTTATATAAGATTCAATCCATTTCCAAAAATTGGAATGAAAGCCCAGGCATGCTAGCTTATGAAGCAGAATCTTGTGATTTACTCTGTCGAACGCCTTAGCAAAGTCTGTGAAAATTATATCAGTTTGCAGGTTCTTCTCAAATTGTGATATAACATAATTCACCAAAATAGATAGATTTGTGGACGTCGACCTGCCGGATACGAAACCATGTTGATGGATGGATAAGTTCTCCCTAACCATAAAGAATATCTTTTTGCAGATATTACTTTCAAACACTTTGGGAATACATGAAATTTTGCAAATAGGTCTGTAGTTGGTAATATCTTGTTTTAAACCAGATTTGTAGATAGGAGACAAGAACGAGACTTTCCACTCATTCAAGAAATGGCCATTGTCAAGAGACAGATTGAATAAAGATGTTAATGGTTCAGCTAAAGATGTAGCCGAATTTTTTAACAAAAATGGAGAAAAGCCATCTGGCCCTTCGGACCAGAAGTATCCTCTATTCGCACGTTCACTGGAGTTATTAGAGGACACTGCGCTATCGGAGTCATGCTCCGAAGGTAAGGAAGAAGTATAATCAATACAACATCTGCTGCTTCACTGCCCTGCCAGAACAACGTCTAGGCATCTAGGTTCTTTGCAAGCATAGCAGAGGTAACAGACTTGCAGTCAACTGACCTACTCAGATTGGTGAAGAGCACTAACTGGTTTACAAAATAGCCAACAATAGGATAGGTCCTTAGGTTGTTTCACAATGAACCTTCAGGTGTCCGAATGAACGTGATGAGGCCTATCCATCACACACCATACGTAACCTAACCTAACCTGACCTATACTTCGCTTTATAGCTCTGGTTGGTTCAATTAGTCCTCGTGTAGCTAGGATTAGTGACAGATCATGTGGTATCATAATGGATCTACTTCATGTAAGTGTGTCACCGTAACCTCACCTAACCTAAATAGCATCAAACCAAATGAACTTTCATTATGTAAAAGCAGCAGGAGACAGAAGAGACTTTGCATTTGTTTGGTTTAGAGAAAGTCAGGAATGTTGTTTAAAGAGGATAAGTCAAAAATTAAATTATATTTGATCTTGTTAAGTGAAGAGCGAGATGAACTACAACATACACTAGGTTATTCAGCAGCATCCAGCGGTTGTCCAGCTCCATACCGTAGATTTCAACGATTGTTTGAAATCCACCTAAAAACGTCCTACAGATAATAGATTGGTGGCAGAGAAAGACCATGGGAATCATCATCAATTTAAACTGACGTTTCCACCAAATAAAAACTCGAGGTTGTGAGAAAAAGATTATGAAAGTGTCCCCATCGCATTTAATGGGATTATGTCTGACATTTCAGTTAACTTTGAATCTGTTGCGAAACTTTATCTTCCTGTGCCCATAAATTATATTTATTTTTCCTCTTTTCTTTTATTTTGTCAAAAATTATAAAAATTAAATATTCATAATGATTTTGTTAAAAAAAACAAATCACATCCGAATGCATAATTTTTGAACAGCCATTTTTGTTTTGTCAGCGGAGAAGGATGACATGCTGAATGTAAAGATTTTTCTTACTAATAGCAAGTGGGGTTTGATGAGATTATGATATAACCTGGGATTTAAATATTTTAAATATGTAAAGTATAATACACATACGAGTATGCACATCTTAAGATTCAAAGTAGAATCAGGCGGTGGGGTTGGCCAATAACTTGGGTTATGTTGCAGTCGAAAGCTGAATGGTATAAGTACTCTAAGGTTCAAAGGCCATTATGGACCAATTTTAGTCGAGTTTGCAAACAATCGCAAACTAACAACTTATGTAAATCCTACTTACATAGACCAAAAGTTGAGTCTATTGTAGACCTGCGGCCATTTGGTACAAGTTCGATGGAAATACATATCAGAAGGTCTCACAGCTCAGTTACATATGTAAGTCTTGCTCTTGCAGCTCTCTGAAGAGGTGATAACCAAGAGTCAGCATTCCACTGCTAGCCAGTGCAGGTCACTCGCAGAGTAGGTGCAAGAAGTGCTCCCAAATGAACCTGTCTTCTCTTCTCTCTCTCTCTCTAGTCCTCTCCTTCTCTACTTCCCTGCAGCTTCTGCAGAAGTCTTGAGAAAAGAGCCCCAGCCTTTTAGTATGATGGCCTATAAGTCAGTGCCCTGTGATGACACCGATAACGGTGCAGTGCTAAGTCGCGATCGCTTTAGTAGGACCAAACCTTTGAATCGATTCTAATTGAAAATGGGGCAGATCTATCGGGAAATTTGGCATGTCATGCCTTCCACCCATCTGTGGTTGGTTTTCCTTATTGCGTCTCGTTTGACTAAGTGCTTACACATAGCGGTAAGCATACCTAGTAGCCGTTGTTGCAGCCGGATGTTACCTGGAATGTCTCGGAGTCCTGGCACCCAGCATAGGCGAATGTTGAACTGTTCTGCCGTCTCTGTAAAAGACGAGAGACAATCTAGAGCGACCTTCGAAGTAAGTGAGAACGAACGACTTAATTGCCGCTTGGTTGTCCGTGAAAATGCCAATAACCAAGGCAGATAATACATTGCATGTTGGCCACGACAAGGCTTCTTTAATCTTGATGATGGGCGTAATGAGATTTTTTTTCGGTTTAGTCGGTGCTTTTCTGGCATAATTTTGGCCTTGATATCCCATTTTTGTGTAGCAAGAACGTAGCATATCTAATCCATATTTTAAAAGGACTTCTTAAGCTTATTTTAGTTCGACCAGTCTTACAACTTCTGAGATGTAGGACCATTTGCAGCAATAATTCATGAAAACTGTTTCAAAATAAAGTACAACACACTTCAGTGATTTCCAGTTCCAGATAGGTTGGTGAGGGGCAAGGAAACCTTCTGCGCCACACTCAGGTCAGTAGAGACCCAGGGGGTCCCATCCCATCGCTCTCGGAGCAATACCTCTTATTGACCCAGGCTTCCGAAGCATCTTGAAGGCTTAATTAAATGTCCCTGATAGGTACGTCACTTAGTTCCTCGGTATCCTGGAAAAGTGTCTTCCAATGGATTTATGTCTGAGGTGGCAAAGACCTGTGCAATGGCAGAAGAAGTGGTTTGTGTCTTCATTAACTTCCTCATCTGCGGCACCTATGCAAAGGTCATCCTCCCTTAGCCTTAGCTTTTTATGTGTAATTACTCCCCACAAGGATGGAGAGAGTTTTCCCGTCATTTTGCTTGAGAGTATTAGTTCTGGCACTGCTGTACCTTGGCCATAGCTTTCTAATTATTTTTGGTCCAAAGACCTTCATCTTCTATTCGCTTCCGCTAGAATTCTGGTCCATGCTTTAAGTTTGAGCTTACATGGGGGGACTTTTACCGACTGATCAGCCTGTTCTAGGTCTAGCATAGATCTCTTCCTTGCCAATTCATCTGTCTTCTCTTTCCTTGGTATGCCTTCATGTCCAAGGAACCAGAATAGTTTTACCTCATGCTCTTCGCGACAGCACTTCACAAGCTTCGATTTAATTTCAATAGCAGAAATCGTTTTTAGTGCTGCCTGGCTGTCGATGAAAGAGGTGATATCATCACGTGGTATTACCTTCATCGTAGTCTCACGGGCAGCAATTGTCACTGCTAGGACCTTTGCCGGAAAAACGGTCCTACAGTTCGGGAGTCTAACTGATTTAAAGAGTGTAAATTTGTCTGAAAATATACCTACGTCCACGTAAATATCCATTTTGGACCCATCAGTATAGATGGCTTTGGTTCGCGTGTTTCCCTTTTCCATTATTCTCTGCTGGGGAATCAACAAGAAAATTGTCTTTTGAAGTCTAGGTAGGGCACCGTATAATCAGTGGTAGCAGCATCGCCTTGCATGCCCCGTCGTGCTTGACTTCCACCCATTCGTCTGGCTGTTGTTCAGGACACTTCTGGACGCAGTTTCCTGTATAAACAGGTCTAGTGGAAACAGGTTGCCAATAGCCTCTAGTCCTGCTGTTGGCGTAGTCCTTATGGCACTAGTAGCTGTTATGCTTGCCAATCTCTCTTTTTTCATGATGGCCTTGAGGTTGGTGATTTTAGTACCAGCTTGCCACTATACAATGCTACCATAGGTGCGTAAAGCCCTTACAATAGTTATGTACATCCAAAGAACGTTCTAGGACTTGGTCCCCAGGTTTTCCCAAATATTCTACTCCAACACTAGAAAGCTATCGTGGCCTTCTTAATTCTTTCGTTAATATTCTGTTTCAAGTTCCAAGTATCTTGCGCTGGCAGAGATCCTAAGGGGGACTCCCCCAGCAAAATGTATTTAAAATCAACAGTCAACTGAAAAGTTGTAACACTTTTTAAGCACAATTTCATCAATACACAAGTATCCATTAAAGAGGTGTCGAAAAGCCCTCAATATCGGCTCATTTAGCGTCTTGTTCAGTCACAGGCCATAAATCAACATTGTTACGTAAGGTCGTCATTTGAATCTCAATCCCCTAGCGGTACATTATGCTTTCTACACTCTATGCACACTCGGCATTTCCGTCTTTGAAATATTTTCTGTTTGGTTATAAATATGCATACGTGAGGTTTATTTTTGTGCAAATGATCAGCCCAATTTACAGCAAGACCGTTAATTATTTAAATTAACTTTGCGGAAACCTTAGGCGTCTTTAATTTCACTTTCTATTAAAATTGAGGATCTAGCATATAATCGATTTGGCAGTTTCATAATGCTCGGAATGAGTGAATTTTATTTAATAAGCAAATGTATCTTCGTCATATGTATCCATTGGATTGCATAGTATGCAAACGTAATATCTTAATGGATGGAACCGTACATCATTTGCATAGAGTGCGGACATACAATGGCACTGGGGCAAGTGAAAGTTATCATCGATGAGAGGACCACTCTTGTAAAAGTGAAAAGATGTTTAATTGGCTGGAATGGCTCAAGTGTAGATTCTTACAAAAAACGTTTGCAACATCGGGAGCAGAGTTGTGAAGCTAATTGGCATGGGATGTAGAACTAGTTTGCGGACCTCTTTAGCTTTATATTGCTTTGATTGGATTTAAGTGGCTGTGACTTGAAAACTTTTTTTAGGCTTTAAGTAGAAACCGATTGTGAGCCTATCGTAGATCTCCTTCTTGTCGTGGACGAGATCTTTGTATTACTCATGGTATGACGATGAAGTCATTTCTTCAAGTCCTAAGCGAAAGGCTCAAATATGCGCTACTACTGGTCAATACTTGGGCCGGCAGCAAAGAGCTGCAAAGATAGAGATCATGCTTTTCACTAAGAAGAGATCAATCTCTGACTCTAAATCTTCTAAGATCGGGGGTGTTGAAGTTAATGTTGCGGGATCAGCACGCTACCTGGGCATTATTCTTGATTCCAAACTAAACTGGAAGGAGAACGTCGATGAGCGGATCAAGAAGGCATGCGTAGCCTTCTACTGATGCAAAACGGCGGTCAGCAATATATAGGGTTTTAAACCGGCTTTGGTACACTGGCTGTAAACGGTTTTGAGACCCATTTTAACATATAGTTCACTAGTCTGGTGAAAGGTGCTTGAGAAGCAATATCAGCTTTCAAACCTCACTGAGATTCAGAGGGCCGCCTGAATAGGATCAATGAGAACGAAACCAACTGCAGTAATGGAAACTATGCTACGTTTCGTTCCGCTGGATCTGTACTGTACAACGCTGCAACTAGAACTGGTTTAAGACTGAGAGAAGGACGACCATGGACACCAGCTCCCTACCGTCACGCTTCCGTACTGTCTCGATGGGAGAATTGCAACAAAACGACAGAAACAGATCATATGCTCAAGACCCTGGCATTTGACAGGAGATTCAGTATCCGAATTCCTAACAGAGATCACTGGAGGAACCACGAAGTTACCAAAAAAAAAAGGAACTGGCCTTCTACACCGATTCTTTTAAGATGGACATTGGTACAGGTCCCAGGGTCTACTTTAAGGTCCTAGGTATAAACCACTCTTTTAGAATAAACGACGACTACAGTGTCTTTTAGGCCGAAATCACAGCCATCATAGAGGCTTCGAAAACTATCCACGAGAAGGGTATCAACGCAAGAACAATTAAGATCTACATCGACAGCCAGGCAGCCGTAAAGGCTCTGGAGCCCGCGAAAATTTGATCGAGACTTGTAGTAATCTGCAAAAAGCATCTAGATGAGTATAGAGAGCCAATACAGTGACCCTATGTCGGGTACCAGTTCATATGGATATCTCGGTAACGAAAGAGCTGACGAACGTGCACGAAGGGAAGTAGCAATAAGCTCGTTAAAAAGCTTGTTGAAGATGAGGTCATCAGTCGAGGCAATACACTTTCAGCTAGACACATGTGCAACGGGTAGATACTTATGAACGAATTATAATAAGAAGGAATATCTGTCTCTGGTCAAACTTAGTCGTCGTGAGGCAATGATAGTTTCCAGCATCATCACTGGGTACTGCGCCATTGGTACTCATGCGGAGCGCCTCGGTATACATCACAACAACTATTGCAGAAATTGCAAGGAAGAGGAGGAGATCGAATCTATCCGTCACCTGTTGTGTGTATGTTCTGCTCTCGCCGGTAGAAGAATGAGGACTATTGACAGATACTTCTTTACGGAACTGGAAGACTTGGGTACCATCGAGCTGAGGAATCTTCTGAGATTCATATCTCTATCTTATCAGGTTCTATCTCCTTACAGGTTCCCGGGGTAGAATTTGAAGATGGGCACAATGAACTCTTTAAAAGATGCAAAGCCTACTTAGGCATTGGCGGAGAATGAAGACTTAACTGCACCTCTTCAAGCATTGCTGAGCATCTCACAAATAAGGTACACCTGGAAGCATACCAACTTTCTCAAAGCAGTTGGACTGTAGGAAGTGCCATAATCGATGCAAAAAATTAAACATCTGCCGATGAGTTGTACTAGGTAGGGAGAAGGATAGACACACGTAGGACAGGAAGGCCCTTTGTGATACCACTTGGATCTGTATCCTGAAAAACGCCTGTCATTTTATTGAAATCGATTGGAGCTCTTGATGAAGCTAAGGATACTTTTGACGTCAGTATGCGATAGTTCGCCGAAATGATAGGCTCCTAGATAGAGCTTCCTTCGTTGGGATATGGTAGGACAAGTGTAGAGGAAATGGAGTGTCGCTTTTTCCTCCTCTTCATCCTTGCAGCTCCTGCAGAAGTCATTTGCGAAGTGGCCCATCCTTTTGGCATGAAGGTCAATGGCGGGTGAGAACACCAATGACGGTGCTAATGAGGCACCTTTTGAGCAGAATTAAATTTTTAAATCGAGTGAGTGAGTGACTGGAATACGGCACGTGGTACCATTCCTCCGTCTTTGGTTTGTCATACTGATCACGTCATACTCTAAGAAAAGTTTACATGTAGCGAGTGGACTAACCAGATTCTGAGGAACGTCAAATGTCCAGAGTAGCACCACATTTGGCGAGTTCAACGGCCTTACAGTTCCCTAAAAAGTCCTATGTGAATGCCAAAATGTTCTGCCATCTCCATGAGAGATGAGCGACAATCTGAAGCAGCTTTTGCTGTACATGTTACTGATTCTAGAGATTTTGCCTTAGTCAGGATAAGGCTTCGTTGATCGCTATGATTTCCGCCTAAAAGACGTTACAGTTGTCAGCTAGACGGAACGGGATGCTCAGGTTAAACATATCGGAGAAAATATCACCTATAAGTTTTACTAAGGCTGCAGAAGTTTTCAGTCCTATAGGTTGCTGCAGGTTCGAACAAGATTCAAACAAAATAGAGCCAAACTTGGGCTCCAATCTTCACAAACCAACAATTAGGAGCTGTAGTCTCCTCAGACATCCTAAACATCGATATTCCGACCTGCTAAGACTGGGGCAGTCCTTTATATTATGATCAATTAAGAAGCTTTGATTTTATAGGAAATTTGATGCAATAATCTTAGGTCATACTGAATGGTCCAACGACCTACATCACTGGATCTTAGAAGCTTGAAAGTCTACAGTATTGATGGTGGTTCAAAAATGGACTTCGAAACTGGAACTACCAAAGTCTTGGTACCATTGGCAACCTGTCTCTGCATTTTCTGAGCTAAAATCCATGCCATTGAAATATGCGATATCGAAGATCTGATTATCTGCATTTTCTCTGACATTTAGGCAGCCCTCAAAGCCTTACACTCTAGAGTTATTGATTCAAATATGGTTAAGTGCAACCCCAATGCCGTGCACTCCATTGCCAGGCACAACAGAGTCAAACTATGATGGATGCGCGGTCATAGGTGTAGTAATAGAAATAGAACGCAAACAAGCCAGTCAGGGTTGGGTCGGCTACTGATCCCTTCTGTGACCTTAACTGTGCAACTACCGTAATCTTGATTTTTAGCCAAAAGCTCAAGCGGTGCCTATTTTTAGGGGCTCGGATAACAACTTTCAGCAAAGCGTTCTCCTCCTACAATAAATTCTTAGATTTGATAGGCAAAGTATTGGGTGGCGTAAACGTTTCTAGTGTCACAGTCTATGGTCAAATCGTCTCTTCCGTGATCGTATAATTTGTTACCTTTAAACGAGCTTTCTGGGCCCAAATTGTCTGGTTTTTACATGGCGAGTTATGCAGTCACGGAAGAGACGATTTTGGGCCCTGCATATTCTCTGTTAATGTCCGGCTCTCACTTCACAAAAAATCTCAGCTCCGAAGATTTCAGAAACTCCTCTCCCAGTAACATAGTCAATTCATGATTTTAGCAATCCAAAGTGTAATGCCTCAGAAGTCATAAAATTGCATTCACCCCACAAAAAGACTTGAAAAAAAGAAAATCCGCAAAGAAGAAAAGCTACTTCTGGCATTGAGTGCGTTTTGAGCACATCTACAATTCTGATTTTTTTTTTCAATTCCAAAAATCGTGTACATTCCCATCCGTTTTTGTCGTACTCTCATCACAACTACCTTCAACTTTCGTTATCTTATCCACGCAACACCCACGAAAGAAAAACCACCGCTGAGTAACTTTAATCCCAATTCAGTGTACGAATATACTAGTAGCCATAACTAACCAGATCTGTGGCCACTTAAAAGCTTAGCCCAGTAATTTAATCGCCAATTCAAAGGCAAAAATTACAAAATTTTCCATTGTAACCGCAAGTTACCAAATAAAAACCAAAAACTCTATCGCAATCACTATTCGACGACGACGTAGAGTCGTAAGTCAACGCCATTTTTATCGATTTTCATGCACGACTGCAGCCGACTCCTATAACACACCCAAAAGGTACAAAAAAAATGTCAAAAGCCGCCTTCCATGATTTAAATGTCACTACAATCGTTAGAAAGACAACACAGTGACATTCCCACCTCTGTCAGATGTCAGTTTATGGCCCATGATGAAAACTTTCATTCAATGTCACGTGTGACACCTACTCATCGCCTGAACTCGTTTTCAGAGTTTAAGCATAAAGCACCTTTGACGTATGTTATGTATACGTCATTTGATAGCATTGACCTCGGGCTATTTACCCCGGGAGAATTGATTTCATATCGCGTTCGATGAAAAGAAAGAAAGAAAAAGTACTTCCTCTAGGTAAACATTAGAGGAGAAGGCTTAATCTGTGTAATTTTGTTTGACCGATGGTTGAACACGTCCAGTCATCGAATTTAATTGGTTGTTGAAGAGTGTAGATGGTGCTGCCGATCGCCTATAACGCGGATTTGGAAGCACTTTATGTAATTGTATTACATTGTACATAAGACCGCTATCCAAACACTCAAATTTGGAGCCTTAAATGAAAAATTTGCACCATTTGATGTTAAGTACAAGGAACATGCCAAACAACAATAATTTACATGCCAAACAACCTTGTCGGGCGTATCCATCCATTTGCTTTGGTTTTCTGCGGTTTTTTTTCTCGGCTCAACATCGTTTAATTATTTATCTTTTTTGCTGTTTGATTAATTATCCGTTCGCGGGCTGGAAATTACTTTGAGAAAGGAAATTTAATGGAGCATGCTAGAGGTGTACTTATGAAAGATGGGTATGTTCCTCATTGGGCTCAGTTGCTGGTCGGCGAGTTAATGTTATGAAACGTTGACCCATGGAAGCAAATGCACTTGATTAGTATGCAAATTGTCGATATTGAGAACAAAAAGAGGTTTGGACCGACTTGCTAAGGTTTTATTCTTTGGCAGTGCACTTAGACCAAGTGATGGTCTCTTATGAAAGTCGGGTTCAAAATCTTTCACTGTCAGAACAGGACATAGGTGCTGATAGGAATCAGATTTCTGGCATCAATGTTTTCGAAGTTCACAAAGAAAAAATACTCCATGACTATGGTTTCTTTTAAGTAGGAGTCTGGACGCATGCAAAAGAAAAGAGATACTGTCGGCCTATTATGACCTTCTTTGACATTTTATGACCCTGGTTCCATGGATATGTTGTTTGAAGCAATGATACCACAACTTCAGCTGCTGTGCAAATTTATAGTCGACATTCCTTGCATTCAGGTTAGGGATGACTCCAAGATGGACATAGGGGCAAGTGCAGGTATCTTTTCTGAGGAGCTAGAACTCAGCTGTTTGATAAGACTCTCTGACAACAATAACGTTTTGCAGGGAGAGGTTCTAGCAGTGACCAGAGCTTGAGAGATATCACGATCTCCATAGACAGCCAGGCGGTCATGAAAGCATTTGCTACTAATCAAATTACATCCAAACTTGTGCAGTGCTACAGGTAAAACTCTGGTGGGTCCTGGCCACAGTGATGTGCAAGGCAATGAGGCTGCTGATGAACTATCCAGAAAGGGATCAGCCCTAGAACTAGAGCTAACGGACGAAACAATTAAACGTCCACTTTGTCATTTAAAGGAAACAGTGGGGCTAAGATCCTTAACTGAGGTGAATAGCAGGTGTAAGACACTACATTGCCCAAGCCTCTGCAATAATAGAAAAAGATTTTGGGCAGATTCCTCTTCGATAATATCGAGAAGCTATCCGATGGTTGACTATCGCATCTGCTCAAGTTTGTAAGGACAACCAGATGGCAGAAACTTATGCTAAGCAGTTTCTAAGCAGAAACTTATGCTATCCTAATGACCTCGACTGCCTCGGAAGTGAAAGTTAGGCGGCGGTTAAGGCCTTGTTCAACCTTTTAAAAATACAAAATACATCGAAATCCGATGAAGAGGTTCGATGAAAAGGGTCTCATCGCTTTCACGGGTCCGCGAACCTTACCCTGTATTCAGGACTGACTTCGGCCAGGGTTTGAGCCTGGACTGTACTGTAGTGTCTTCGAAGACGCTGGACTACACTACCCCCTGTTTTCTATGCAGACCTCAACTGTGTCTGAAGCGAAAGTTAGGCCGCGCTTAAGGCCTTGCTCAACCCTTTAAAGTTGCTTAATACGTCGAGATACATCCTGGACAAACTTGCTTCGTGATTGGGCAAAATCTGTAATAATTTCGCCACAAGCTGCAGAGATAAAGAATTGAGGGAGTCTATCGTGCACTTTCTTTGCCTGTGTCTTGCTCTTGCCAGTATTACAAAAGCACATTGAGGAGAATATTTCTTCATTGATCTGATAAATGATCTGAATTCTGCCATTACTAACCTAAGCTGTTACGTTAGGATATCTAAATGGTTTTTGAGGTAAACTCAGGACTTTTGACGCTAGCACTCACAGTTTAATCACAGTAGGCCTAACTCTGATCTTTGTGCACCTCTCTAGAGGACCATTTCAAATTAGCTTACTAACTACAAAAATCCAAAGTTAGTTGATTGATAAGTGGTAGGTACCACAAGGAGTTGACGATAAATCCTTTCACAGCTATATACTATTCAGGCAAGTAAATGGCTATTTGTCAAAGCTGCCAGATTGCGCCAAGATCTATCAAAAGTCCACAAAAACACACAAATGTTTCTCGTTCCAGTCTAGCTCCGAGGCACAAGGGTCAACGTCAGCAATGATTGCTTTCCAACTGACATAATATATTGAAATATCTTTCACCAGGTCACAAAATTTACGGAAGCCTTTGCATTCAGTCCAGCAATTCTTCAAGCCTTTCCATAAAAGTTATCCTATGTCCATCACTCAATGGTTTTGCCTTTCTTCCGTCGTCGTGGAGACTTATGACAGCACCACAACGCCTCGTAAAATAAGACAAAAATCAACTGTCAAAATTTACGACGTATTCCTCCTTCCGTGCGCGGTTTTACATATATGTATGCGCATTACAAACTGTCAAACAACGGCAGTCATTGACTGGTGCTGCCAAAAGTCAATGAATCATATTTTAAGTGCTGTACCCCATTCGCAATAGATTATGCATCTTGAAACTCATAAAACATGTATTGCACAACGGCTTGAAGAAAAAAGACAATCATGAGACATCAAGCCATCATCTCTGAAACATTGCATCAGTCATTTGACCTCTAAGATTTTCTCAAAAGATTGCAGCTAGTGTGACTTCTTGTGATTTTGAAATATCATTCCCCTGCCGCCTGTACATAGTCCGAGCCCGCTTATGTACGTAGTTGAACTTCCGTGTGTCGTAAATTAGTGAAACTCACTCTCCGTCTTAATTGCTCCAGCATCATCTTAATTGTCGTCATACCGTGAAGTCACTTAAATTCTTTCGAAACAAAATGAACTTTAAGATCTCCAAGTCCAATGGAATTCCACAACCGTATCATAATTCTAGTTAACATACTTCAACTGTAGAAGAAAAAAATAAAAGAACGAATAATGCCCGAGACCTACTTCGGATGACTACTACTACAGAACAGCTACTGGTAACTGAGGCAAAGAGAAAACACGGCCTCCAAGTGGAAGATGTACCCTAAAACAGGTAGAACACACCAATTACGTGCCCATTTGATGATTATGGAGTAGTAGTCGTTGTTGTCGCTAGCCATTATGATCACATGTTAACGATCGTCGTAGTGATCAGTGAACATCATGATCACGTTCAATGACAATGGGTCAGACTTTTCGATTCTCCATACCTTCACTGGCGCTGTGATTATTTTGTCGTGTAAACAGTGGGACTCGAGGCGGAAAAAAGCTAATGATTTACCATGGATCCGTGGATCAATTTGCATTCCGAAAGCGATTCTAATGAGAGATGGCATGACATGTACAGTCTGTACACAATGTCGCTGAAGGTTCACTGCACAAGTGAAGAAAGAATTATGTCTGCCAGGCAGACGTCGAACACTCACAGAATGCAGGCGACAACAAATTGATTGATTCGCAATAACATCAGCGCCACCTTCTGTTTGATGAGACAATTTTTCGTATTTAAAAGATGGATGGGCTGACAATCCTGTCAAAGATATTGACAGAAAGAAACTGAAGCGACCTGTAAAGCATCAGAAGTCCAAAAATGTGGTTCCTTTGAACCCAACCACCGAAGTGCTATTGTAATGATTTTTCAACCGAAAACTGGAAAAGCAAATCCTATCCGATGCAATGCATGGATTGAAACCGAGTTGATGGCATATCGGTCTACGTGTGCCATTCAAAGCGGTTTTGCATTCGAAACGGCCTCCGGCAAGTGCTTACACCAACCTTTGATAAAATTCCTAGAGCTTGGTTTGAAACGAAAGAAGGCGTTACTTTGAGACCTTTGATATTCATAAAATGTTGACGATCTTACGAAAAGATTGGAAATTAGAATGCTTCATTGGTTAATTGAAGAGACTAAGTTAAGGTTAGCAATCTGGATTGATGAAGGAGAAAGCACTCGACCTCATCACACTTAGGTCCTTGTGGACCCATTGTGATGCCCATGGGGGTTGATCCCGGTTCCTACCCGGCGTCTACCTTACTGCTCGTTGTTGTTTTTTTTTTGGTCTCCAGTCATCGTGATGTCCTTAGAAACGTGGAAAGTTCGTTTAGTGGAACATCAGATAGTTCTTGTATGCCTTAGTAGTTATGTCTTCCTAATGTTCTGATTCTCAAGTGACATAGGCTTGGGCAGTGGCAAAGCAAATGAAGAGTATCCTCTTAAGCCTCTTGAGTTGAAGTTGAGCTATGGTGACGTCTAATCGCTTTTTTAGAATTTGTGCATGTCCTTCTAGATTTGAGTTCAAACCATTCGTTTCAAGGCATTTTTAGCCGCAGACTCCTACATGTACAAGTCTAGCGGAATTGATGAGGCTATCTCGAACGACTACCTCGATGTTCATGGTCATTTTTCAATACCGACCCGTGACCTGTAAGTTTAAACGAATGCATTCGGATAGGGCAGGCGCCTTCGTTGGCCTTACTGTGGAGAATGTCATCAAATTGATTCCCCAAGAGCTCATTTAAATTGTTGAGGAAGGATTTTTTCCCTTGCTCTAACCAGAGCAGGACGTCTGGGAAGGTAACTATCAAGTTCAGCTTTCTCGTTCATTCTGTCAAATGGCCCATACAAGTTGCAACTATTCGTCCAATGTCTGTGCCAATTCTGCTAAGAAAGTCTGGTTCTCTTTTGGTTATAAGTCAACCACATATTTCTAGTAATAACGCAGCTGTTCAGCCGGCTTAGCCTTGGCTTAGCTTTGTTAAATAGTGTGGAGTTCCTCTTCCCTTGACCGCTTAAAGTGAAATATAGACTCTCTCTGCAAGGGCTGATCCACATCAGGCTACTGGTGCCCCTTTGACATACAATCTAAACCGCGTCTCAAAGATACGAGTTCGTTTCGTTAATGTTCCACCAGTTTGTAAGATATGAATGTTGAAACAAGCTTGACGGCTGCTTGAGCCTTCCGTGCATATTGAAGTATTGTAGTCTTTTATCTTCTCTCCATTCCTCCATGCTGGTCCAGATGAAGTACGAACAGGAAAAGCCCTGCCGTAAGACGTGAGATAATTTGAAGGAAAAGATAGTATCTCTTTCGGTAATCTGCTCAAGATATTTCTATGTGCTTACGGCTTCAAAGTCGACTCTTTGAGTCTATCTGCACTACGAGTTAGCAAAGCTTTTACATGGAAATGACACGTAGATGCAGAATTGTTAGGGAGAACGTCGGGCACTATTGCCGAGAACCTATAGGGGCTATACCTGTACTTCTCTGGACTTTGTTTGGTCTATTGATGTTGTAACCTTTGGTCATGGCGATTGATCTATAGGCAAGAATGGGTAGAACCTGGTAGTAGTCTGTATACAGTCATTTTTAGTCGGTGAACTCGAAACTTCTTCCCAATAGTTCTGTTGCAAGTGTAGACTATATAGCTGTACATGCTTTTTCCTCACTGTCCGATTTTTGAATCGGGGATAGTACTTGAAATTAGATGAATGTGAGAGGTATTGCCCCTCCAATCGTGGTAACCTAAGGTAAAGTCTTTCTGTGAAAATCATTCTTTCCGTTTTGTAAGGTGGACGCTAAGGTCTTCTGTCTCATTTCTAACATTTCCCAGAGCCCCATAGATGATTTCAGTCGTAAAAAAGGGAGAGGGAGCATCTTACTTACTAACTTAAAGTGAAGCTACAGTCCAGGGTGGACTTGGGCCTCAACTAACTAGCGTCTCCAGCAAGCTACCTCCATTTTCGCACGCCAAGTTGGTTAAAGTCCCATTCCACTTGCGTGCGTCACCTGAGTCGCAGCGTTTCTCCAGGCTGGTGCATTGGTGTCCATCTGCTCTACATGACCCAACCACCTGAGCCATTGGAGCTCTAACCTCATGGCTAAGTCGATGTCGTTGTGCAGCCCGTACAGTTCGGCATTGTATCTCCTCTCCCACTCACTGTCTATGCAGACGGGACTCAAAACCACACGAAGAATTTTCTTCTCAAAACAGCCGACAGCACCCTCATCCGCTTTTTACAAAGTCCATGCCTCTACGCCGTAGAGCAGGTCTGTGACGAATAAGGTCTTATTAAGGGTCACTTTAGTTGTTCGAGAGAGGGCTTTGCCTTCTTAGCCCAATGAAGCAGTGATTGGCAAGAGTTATTCTTTGTTGATCTCAGCGCTGGGGTCGTTGTCTGAATTGAAAGCGGATCCTAGGTAGACAAAGTCCTTAACTTAACTTCCTCCTCAACTTCACTTTTCTTTTCCCAATAAACAAGGGCTTCCCCGTGCTTGCTAACCTTACCAATGTTTGTCTTAATTCTTTCAAAGCCGTATGAATACTTCAAATCACCATTGTAGTTGTTAATCCTGCAGCTATATGCGCATGAAATTTATTAGTAGAAAGTATGTGGGAACTGGGTACCTATCAGATGTCGCTGGCATCACGTCGCTTCCCATGTAAATTACGTTCTCAACGGTGCCGGCGATTCTTTCTTTTCCTTCTATTTGGTTATGTTACCGTCAATGATTAATCAATCAGCGATTGTATCGCATAGATACGAGTATTCTTTCGCATTCATACTCTTACCGTTCACCATGAACTCACCTTCGTGTTCCAATTTGTCTTTCCATTCGAATGCTTTCCACAAATATTGTTATTGTCCCGATTGATGACGTTATTGTTGTTGTTGTTGGTGTGGTTTGTTGTGCTCGTACTTTTCGTTCCTTTCTCAGGCGATGACATTTTATCGGATTTTTTCTGAAACAAGAAAAAGTAAGGAAACAATCGGTTAGAGAAAAACTTTCAAATCGAAGGTCCGTTGGATCCTTCACTGAAGATCGCAAGATCAACGAAGTGCGACTAGAAACTAAGATTCTCACGAAGTGCCACAAGTAGAAGCAAGGTGTGCATGCAAACAGATGTCTTGTGGACTGGCTGCGAACCAATTCGCAGAAAACTTCGTGCCGCTCGTAGGATTGAGAAAGTTGCACACAAATGCGCTGCTGTTGCTGCGATGTCGTGATGACGATGATGATGATGATGATGAGGATTATGATGAATGATAGATGCAAATTGCAGCAATCATACAACACGACATCGAGTGCGGACTACGGTTTGGGTCGAGAAAATGCATTCTCTGTTTGTTTAGTGCGACGGGCATGGTGCAACAATTTGTTATTGTCTAATTGTGAGATTTTGACAAATTGCGACAGCTGGAGAAGCGAGTTTTAGAAATCATATTTGTCGGTAGTCTAGTCTAACTGGAGCTCGAATCTCGTGCTTGGTGTCAATTAAAGAAGTGACGAGGTACATATCGTGTGACTAAACGGATCCTATAAAATTATTAGGCGACAAGGCAATTTAGATTCTCCTAATAGGGGAACACAACTTTGTGTTGACACTTAATTAGTGTGCAGCTGTCAAACATCATTAAACGTCAATACTGGGTGTGAAATTGGACATTCCCTTCTATTTAACGTTAGGTTTCACGAATAGATTCAAAAGTGCTTGCTGTGCTAGAAAAAAGAACCAAAAGTCCAGATCTTCTATCGCGTCTAGCTTATCTGAATGCTCTCGCACCCTTACTTACACGTCTCTTATAAACTATGTTAGTGGGTCAGTTGCAGTAGAAATAGCCATCTCTTCAGTCACTGCTTTCTGTGAAGGTTTGCCATGAGACTGGGATTTACGGACCTGGACGTATTGGATGGTATGGTATGGTAGGCGAGGATGAGCTTTCTTTTAAGCTTCAGAACCGTGTAAATGAGACGGGTTTCGGTTAGGTTAGGTTAGAGAGGCTGTCGATATAGCAGACGCACATAGACCAGCAGTAGGTCCATTGTGATGGCCCAGGATCTAGGAGGATTCTTCTTCCTAATCGTTGAGCCAGTGGGGACTTTTAATAAAGCGAACTAGGTTTCCGACGTCTTGTTGTGCTAGGTCGCCAAGACAGTCAAAAAAGAAGACACCGAGATAGTTGCGTCTTTTACGAGAGAGCGTGGTATAGGTACAGAGGAGATGAAGGATTATCTCCTCCTCTTCTTCATTCCTGCAGCTTCTGCGGGAATCATTTGTCTGCCTGTAAGACAGTGTCCAGTGATGACACCTACAGTAGCTTTGAAATGCCGTCTACTTAGCCAAATTAATCTCTTGGAGCGCTTATGGTCTATTGAAGGCCAGATTTGTTTGCTAGTTTGGCAGGTGGTGCCAATTTTAGATTGGCTTTGCTGATGGCATCTGCCAAGACAAGGCTTCTTATATCGACATGACCTCCGCCTAAAAGACGCTACAATGCTCTGGAAGGCGAAATGAGATCTCAAGGTTTAGAGCATCGGAAAAAACATCTTCTTCTACACCATCTTTGGTTTTAGAACCATCTGTGTAGACCTCCAAGGTTTCATTCGTAGGTGGTTTTGGCTTCTCCCAGAAATTTATTGTGGGAATAGCAACATTAAGAAGAAGTGGAAACAACTATGAAGCTGACACTAATGTGCGTGTGATCTGGCGAATCTTCCTGTTCCTTTGGTGAAAGCCAAGATGTCGTCGAATGCTCTGTCAATACTTTGCTTCAGATCCTGTGTTCACATAGACGCCTTCAACTGGATTTACAGATAAAACACCAGGCGAGCATTAGCGCGCTCCGGATCGTAAATTTGGGTTATTTCAAGGACGGAAGGGTGGGACACTGCTCTCCTCTCTGGCTTTCTACCCGGTAATCACCATGGTCCAGATAACATCATTCCTGTACTAGATTTTGACAACCCATATATAATCACGTACCCCGAAAGGGAGGAATGGCAAACGGGGGTGCAATAAGACAACCAGAGGAGATAGCCGTATACACAAATAGCTCTAAAACCCCAGATGGTGCTGTCATCTACTACTCCGAGCCAGAACTGAAAATATCTATCAAACTTTCGAATACAGTATGCAGTGTGTACCAGGCAGAAGTTTCAGCCGCTGCTTCAGCCAGGCAGAAGTTTTAAAGCTGCAGAACAATTGGAGTCGAGGGCTGTATCCGACAGGAACATCGTCATATACGTCGATAGCAAGGCCGCACTCAAAGCGCTAGAATCGAACGTCATTCGATCCAGACTAGTTGTGAACAATGCTTTAGAGTGCGTAGAACCGGGTAAGACGATGCTGGTGCGTACACATTGCGCGATAAAGAGTAATGAGATTGCTTGCTAGGAAGAAACGGGGAAGAACGGCCTCAAGGCGACTCTATAGTCATCAAACTGCCGTCCTGGTAATTACGGCGAACCTCTTAGGCATCATAAATAGGCAAGCCGACCACAGATGGTCAAAAATAAGAGAAAATAGCTGTAGAAATTCTGTCCAGACATTGCCTCCCACGTAAGCACGCTGTGGCTCACAGTATCGGACGCATGTAGAAACTGTGACGATTTATGCATTACAGAAGATATAACATTCTGTGCGATTGAGAGGACATAGCGCAAAGACGCTTCAAACACCTAGGAATCTACTTTTCTAGCAACTTGGAGGAATTAGGTTCTATTAAAAAAATTATTGGCGCGACAGCTCGGGATGAGCCAAGGCCTTGCTTCCCGCTTCCGTCCATGTTGTGCGTGCTACATTTTTTGCACGAATGGAAGGGACCTACAATTTGCATATTATCGACTCTGAACGGTGAATCGCGAAGCTCTTTCATGACAGATTATACTCGCGGAGGCTTTCCATTTCCCGACGAGACGTGGTGAAATGAAAAATTTTCATTGGACATGGCTTGGGCTTGAACCCACGCCGCTCGCACAGCAGTCCCACACACTAACCGGTGAGCCACGGGGACCATAATAAGATATTAAAATTTTGCAGGGAAAGCTTCAGGGAATGAAGGCTTAGGTTTTTGGTGCCTTTGTAGGTTCCCAGAGGGATCGAGATGGGCCAACCGTGGTGCCCAGTGTTTCTAGTCCTAGTTAACCTAACCTAACCTAGGCAGGAATATCTTCAGCGACTAGATGGTGGTTCTGCGAGGAAATAGACCGCTTTGAGGCAAGTGTTTAAGTCACACACCGCAAGCGAGATGCAGTGGTTTAAAACTCAGGTAGCATTAGTTTTCATTGGCATCCAAGATTGATGTCCAGACTAGGGGATATTTGTGGTGTTTGTCATTGCTAAAATGCACAGGAATTTGTTCGAATCGCCTGGTGTCATAATCATTGTCAGCTCAATCAACTCTTCAAGCCATGACACTCTACTGCCTGTATTATGCCTTCGCATTATAGTCGACATCAGCTTTCACAGTTGATCGATTTTATTTAAAGTTTTTTTCCGACATCAAGAGTTGGACCCGGACTTTCAGCGTGACAAGCGATGATACTGCTTACATTACTCCATGGTCTAGTTATATTTCATTTGCACCATTTATAATAGAAAGCTTGTGGTTTGACATTTGTCTAGTTTGAACAACATCAACCCATGATCGAACAAGTCAATGTGTCAAACTAAATTAGCCCCAATAAAGTATGACACTTTAAAAAATAATTTTCTCCAAACGCACAATCTTTCCACACCATCATTGCCTACTTGCTGTCATCATTTTGCACTAAAAGCCGAACATTAAGCGCCCATAAATCTAAATGCCAAAATCTGCTAACAAAACTAGCCATCACTGACATGCTAATGACACTTGTCATGAGAAACTGTCACCTCAGCGTGTACCGTAAAATAGTTAAACTTCACATTAACTGCCGCAAAAACTGAGAGAAATAAAAAATCACCCAACAGGTTTTAGGTAGCCGCTAAAGTGCAAACGAATTTGGAAATCTCAAATTAGGGTCGCTGTGCTAGGCAAGCCCACTTTTTGTGTAAACTTAGTCAGCAAATACCTTTGTGTACAGAACTAAACTTCAAACAAGAAGCTAAGTATGGGAATCATTATGCAAAAGGTCAGCAAACTCCATTGCGCAGATAACTTCTCTTCCTTGATGCGTATTTTGAAATCAACGCAGGTAATCAATCCGCAATAAGCGTTCGACAAATAGTTGTACAATAAGCGGAAAAAAACACCGAAGAAGTACGAGTACAGTGAAAGTAGATATTCGCACTATTAGTGCACGCGTATCTTCCCGTCTTGAGAGCATAACAAATTTCAATAGGCCGCAGCAGCGGCTCCTCATCAGTGTGGCAAGAAGGTAGTTTTTCCAACGCGTACACTCTTAATTGCCTGACTGGGTGAGCGGCGAAGATGCGACCACTTCGGCGGCCACGTATTTCCTGGTTTTCTCGAGTATCATCGACAGATTAGAGCTCTAATGGTGTGTACTTTCGCAACAAAATCGAGAAGTTCCTCAAACTGACAGTTACGTCGTCGTGGGTGTGTCCACGATTGTGCAAATCAATTTGAATTATCTCTAAACGTCACTTTTATCAGTGACATTGACAGATTCCATGACAAACCACCAGCGCCACGCACTTTGAGGCGAAAAGTAGGTCACCCAACCTCCCGCCAATGGGACGTGAATCACTTTTATTGACAGATCATTGACATAAGAAGCCGTAAGCAAACCAGGTCGTGCACATCACGCCGAAGAGACGTTCAAATTGTTTGTTGTTTCCAAGAGAGAAGTTCTCGGATAGATTAGGTGATGGCGCGAGGTTTTTTTTTTCAATTAACGACCATCAGTCGATGGGTAAACAAGTGTATTTTGTGCGTCTACTTTGGTTACTCAACTGAAGTGAGTTATGATTCACAGACCTTGTGATTTTTATGGAACTTACTGTAGTTGACAGCTTGGCGAGCACTAATTTAACTTGATTTGATTAGACGGAAACTCGAAGGTGCAAAATTTTATTTTTAGATCTAGACGCGACGTAGTGCAATGCAAACTTTGAAAACTCCATGGGTGCTGGTTTTAGCGGCTTTATGGTTTCTTAAGACACGCGTCAGGCAATCGGCGGGTTCAGAGACCATGATTATGGAATATGAATGTCTGATTTTAAGGTAAAATGACAGTAAATTATGTTAACCATGCCCGAAGTTACATTTGAGGAGTCAACGTCCTTTGGCAATTGTCATTTAAATGACGAACTTTCAAACATCAAAGGGAATTTGGACATTCTTTTGAGACAATAATCAAGTTGGGGAGAATAGAAAAAGGAAGAAGAAGGTAATTAATTTCATGATTCATTTTTGCCTGGAAAATATCAGATGAAATTGAGATGTTGGTAGATAAAACAGGTGCATCAATTGACAGATTTGGCAGAGAATTTACGACTAATGTCCTTGGTAGGTATGTGTGAGTTAGGTTAGGTTAGGTAAATGTCACTGCTCAGATGGACCAGTTACAGGGTCCATTGTGAATTCCAATTTAAGAATTCTACCCCGGGAGACTGTAAAGAGAAAGGGAGCCGCTGATTTAAAACCACCCAGATAAGGATGCGAATCTCAGGAGGTCCCTCAGCTCGATGGTACCCAAGTCTTTCAGTTCCGTGAAGAAGTATCTGCCAAGAGTCCTCGTTCTTCTGCAGGCGAGGGCAGCCCATTCATACAGCAAGTGACGGGCAGATTCAATTTCTTCCTCGGCTTTATAACTTATGCAATAGTCGTTTTGATGTACACCGAGACGCTCCGCATGACTACCAATGGCGCAGTGCCCAGTACCTGTAAATTGTCTATTTTAGAACCATAGGCGTAGAAGGCCATTTCCGTTTCCTTTTTTTTTTTGGAAATTTTTGGTTCCTCCAGTCATCTATGTCAGGAATTCTGATACTAAATCTCCTGTAAAATGTCAAAGTCTGGACCATATGTTCTATTTATGTCGATTGGTCTGCATTCTTCCATCGAGACTGTATGGAGCCGTGACCGTAAGGACCTGGTGTACACTGTTGTCTTTCCCTCAGTCTCAAGACAGTTTTAGGTGCCGTGTTGCTACTGAATGTGAACGTAACGCATTTTGGGCTTAAGAGTGATGAAGGCCTTACAGACTAAACTGAGCAAAATAAGAGCAACTAGGTTCTTGCAACGCACTACTTCTACAGTACATATGCACACCTTGTATAAGCCTGATTGAATAGTCCCTGTGGTTTCGGTGTAGAACCTGAAAAAAGCACAAACAAGCGCTGGAGCGTTATTTTGGTACCACGATCTCGAGTGGCGTATTAATTCAGATATGAACATTGACGTAGTAGACAATTGACTTGTGCGTAGGCCTATACATTTATTCTCCAGAACTAGAAAAATCCAATATTGCGATCAGATTGGAATTGGATTGGAACTGGAAAGTTTTCTAGGTTATGAGGGATACATGTCGTGCATTTTTTGGTTCTAGCCAATTCTGACTAGCTAGCTCCTTTCCGTCTAAGTTCTGGCAGCTTCAACAGTGGATATTAGAGAAGATTCTTAATTTCCCCATTTGTTCTTCAATCGACCTGATATCCGTACAGTGAATTTGACTATGTCCTTACAAATCTCTTTATGTATTCCGTACTTGTCGGCCAGTTGTGTATGGGTTAAATTTTCCGAAATATGAGGCAGTTAGTTCCATACCAACTCGTCGAACCAATTAATGCTTCTTATGTATAAGAGACTTCTAACAGCTGTGTTTACCAAATCGCCTGAATTAATAAAAAAGAAAGAGCGGGACAGGTATACACAAGGTGGATAGTAATTTCCTCTTTTCCTTCATGAATTAAGCTTCTTGTGAAATCATTTGAGTCTATGCCAAGCTTCGCTGCATGCTTGGCTATCAGACAGTGTACAGTGATGACATGTTGTACCAATTGTCCACCGAATATTTGTTCTTTCGATAGCATTCAGCTTAAATTTTATTTATGTACATGTACCGATCGGTATACCTTAAAAAAAGGAAACAGCTGGAGCGACTGCCCGAGATAGACCGAAGCTTAGCTTTTTACAACAATTCATGTTGTGCGTGTTAAGCCATTTACAGACGATAAACTAATCGGCCAACTGGTTGACAGACTCGTTGTAATCATTTTTCTACCGACGCAAACACCAGTCTTCAAATTTCAGTTGATCTGTCAAAAAATCAAAACATTTTGATTTTTTAACGACTGGTTGGCAGACTTGGTGAAATCGTTCAACTCATCGTCAGACTTGTCTACACACGGGTTATTTGCAACTGCCAACCAGTTGATTAGTTTCTCATCTGTAAATGGCTTTACACTTTCCGCACGAATGGAAGGGACCTACAATTTTTACTGACTCCGAATGGATAAATGAGAAGCTTCTTCCTGAAGAAATTATACCCTCTGGGGCTTCTCATTCCCCGGCGATAGGTGGTGCCGTGAAAAATGATCATTGGATATTCCTGGGACCTCAACCTACGCAGCTGGCAAAGCAGTCCAACGCACAAACCGCTTAACCAAGGCAACCGACCGAGTTAAGATTTTACATTTTAATTATTCAACATCGCGGTGAAATGTTTTGCAAACTTCTCATTCAAGATCAGTAAGATACCATCTCAGCACTTTCACCAAATAGCTCCTTTCATATTCTATAAATAGCTACGCTGTCACCTATTTTTGCTGCATCATTTGTTTCTTCTCGCTTGATATCTTGACATGGTGATCTGCATTACGAAAGTCCCCAAAAGGCATAAAGATTTGTTGGATATTAGGTGGCAGATGGGATTAAATGAACTGCAGAATTCTAGCACGCGCTTTTTGAAGAGACGGAGAGACGTCTTAAATCTTATTACAGAGTTTTTATGATATGGAAGTGAAACTTCAAGCCAACAGGAATTGTACATCAGACTCTTAACTTCCTACTGAAGTAAAGAAATACAGATCTTGTAAGGCATGGGCAGACAAAAGGAAGAAGAATCAATTTCGCCACACTCAGGGCAATTCAAACCCTTTGTGATACCCACTGGAAGAAGAGATAGTATCCCCTACCCGCAGAAAAGCTATCCAGTATTAACATGACCAACTTACTGCGTGGTCGCCGTGGCTCAGTGGTTAGTTCGTTGGACTGCTGTGCGGCGAGCGGCGTGGGTTCAAGCCCGAGCCACGTCCACCGAATATTTTTCGCGAACCTCATTTCTCACATAGTAGAGACTTGGGCAGTGGCAGAGGAAGTACATTTTATTCTCATGGACCTCCTCATCACCACACCCTCTCCGAAGGTCTTCTTCTGTAATCCGAAGCTTTTTCATATCGTTCCGCAGTGTTTTATGAATCACTTCAATAATGGTAAATAGGGATTTTCTGTCGATCTGCAGAATTCTGTCGTCCTAGCCATCAAATAAAGGCCATATTCCCTTGTCACAGGTTTATCTGCTGTTTGCCTCCATTAAGGCTCTTTTCCCCGCAACGAGTTTAAGTGTGCAAGGCGGGATGTTCACCCAAGTGCCAACCTGTTCTGAGTTTGTTGCCTTCATGTTCGGGGACCCAGCAGAGTGTCACCTTGTGGTGTGTTCCAAGAACTTTGAGCTCTTCTCGACAGCACCTCACAAGTTCGTACTACATAAATTATCCCTCAATTTGGAGGCATCCACCCTTGAGAATAATCCTTCATTTTCAAGGCATGGTTTTACTTTTCACGTCTCCCTCGTCAAATAGACGCGTGTTTTCTTGAAATGTCATAAAAAAAGAAGCAGAAACCTTATAGCCTCATATACCTGTTGACCTCCTTTTACTTTCAAAGAAAAACCATTCCCTCCTTTGCTGTCAATCGAATATATGAACTCACTTACACCATATTTCCGATTGTCACCACTTTCCACAAAGTCCTCGCTGTCTCAGCTAATGGTGAAAACTCCATTTTCCATCAATAAATTCACTTGAGATAAGGCAACTTTCGTGCATCAATCGTGCAGATGCGCCTCATAGTCGCGCATCCTCCAATTAAATCCTCGCCTCCTACCAACAAAACCGCACAAAACATATCACCACGGTTCCTCTGTTTAATCGCAGATGTCGCACCGTCACTGCATGCACAATAAATTGATTTTCCCTGTTGGTGGCGGGAAAATAAAACCAAAAATTTTCCCAGCTCTTCCCATGGCATTGGCAAAAAAGTGAAATCTTGCACTTGGCCGAAACAAAACACATATCGTTACCCACTTTTGGCGGTCACATTGATTGAACACTATGAACCCGACGCACGGCCAAACACGGAACGAAACCACCATGTCAGCAACAATGTCAAGCGCATCATCGACAAAATACATATTCAACCTAAACGTTGCAGCCGTGGCCAGCATTTGTGCGAATCCAAGTGAACTTTCCACCGAAAACGCAAACAACAAAGAAATAAATAAAAAAAACCGTCAGTGAAAGCGAATTTGACAAACAGCACAACCAACACGACACGACACTGCAAGTTTGCTGCAATTTAAGTGGCAACTTACTTTCCATGGATTACAACCAGCCTCCGAGGCGGCGTCATCCTCATCAGCACTGGCAAATGTCAAGGTCTTCTCCGGGGGAAAAGCACCATCTAGCGTTTGAGCGAAAAATGGAAAGTGGGTAAATTGCTCCCACAGCATGGCAATTTATCCATCTAGATGCATTTGCATAGATTGCGCTCCCGCCGAAAGTTGTAGTCGGTCCCACCATGGGATCATCGAGTAAACCAGTTCCGTCGCACTAGACTGGATGATATACTCGTATATGTTGTCCATCGCAACAACCAGATGCATGCATTGATCACTGGATTTCGGTTAAAAGTGTGGTAGTGGTCTTTTGGATCTGAGTAGGTAGATGCATTTAGTCGAACCGATTGGAGTTGAAATACTCGTTATGTTGAAGGTGAAAACGATACTCGTATCTGTTTGTTTCGGATGTGACATCAGATGATTCATTGCGGCAACGACAAGGTAGTAGTTTGAGGAGATACATATCTGACGTTGGTGATTGCAGCTTCTACTCAATTTTGGGTAGCAACAGGTTTAACTGTCAACTGTGGATTACCATTAATAAGATGAAAAGTGAGAATCGAAGCTTCGCACATACAAAGCAGTAAGAAATGATTGCGAAGCAATCCTTTGGAGGAACAATAGTGCCCATGTCGAAGATGCCAAAAACTCTCGGAATCGAAAAAAACATCCAGTCGCTCTAGAAAAGTTCAGAACCTAGGTTCTTCGACACAATAGAAGCAATCTAGTTAAAGAATAGTTACGTTGTCCAGGTAGGACTTCTAGAAAAACAAATTAAGCGCCAGAGAGAAGAGTGATAACAAACGACGAGACACAGGCGGAGTTATTACTTTGTTGGAAGGCTTTCACTCTTCTTGTCAATGCCAAGGGAAAAGCTGGGAAATTTTTTGATTTCACGACATCGGCAAGAAAAACTATTCATAGCACATGCAATGACGGTGAGACATCTGTGATTGAGCAGAGTTATCGTGGGGATGTCTTTTAGGTGTTTTTGGTAAAAAGAAAAATTTTAATTGCAGGATGCGCAGCTATGAGGAGCATCTGCACGATGAACAAAAGTTATCAGTATTATTTCAAGTGAATTTATTGGTATCTCCTTGTGCATTTTTTCCAGGTTTGAAATACTTTACTGGAGCACGCAGCCGCAACTGGTACCACCCGAAAGCAGGACCCAGTTTTAACCCATTTTACTGGAGTTTTCTCGACTTTCGGAGAAAGCCAACAAGGAGCCTACAGTATCAGCCCTCACCACATCAGTACAAAAGAAAAATAATTTGAAGTATTGTCGCCCTCTAGTTAGTTAGCTAATTAAAGTGGTCCTCCAAAGAGGTACACTTAGACCAGAAAGTAAGTCCATTCTGATACCACTGAGTACTGAGGTTTGACCCCTGCTTACTCCTGAAACCATTCAGATTTCCCAACCTAGCTGTTGTAATCGGCCAAGCTGGCGGAGTTCAGATCATTTAGATCTTTAAAAAAGTATCGGCCTAGAGTGGCTTTCCTGTGGGCCATGGCGAGACACGTGCAGAGGAAGTGTTCAGTGGACTCTTCCTCCTCTTCTTCTCTTCGTGGAGAAATCGTTACAAGTTATACCCAGTCGTTGAGGATGCCTAGGATACAGTGCCTAGGATGCAGTGCACCGTGAGGATGTTGATTAGTTTTTAAAGTCAGTCTCCTTTAAGTCGTATTAACGCTTTTAATCTTTTCAGATCCAGGACAGACCAGATCAGCCTGGCATTGTTGCAATAATCGATGTGTGCCGTCTAGATTTACTTTCGATAGAGCGTCGGTGTGAGTCAGGTATTTTACAAACGACATAGGCGCTTTGACATGGTCGATCATCCTGTTGTCTGTACATTAAAAGCCTTGTCTGGTTAATTCGTCAGCCGTGCAGTTTTCTTGAATGTCACCGTGACCAGGGACCCAACAATTTAGATGCAAGCGGAAGTCCTTCATTGGCCTAGATTTTATGGTGTTGGATACGAGGGACCTGCAGCCTGGCTGTCAATGTAAATCGCAATATCCGTGCGTGATATTGGGTTAGCCTTCAGCCAAGCGGTGGCTTGATTATTAGCAGTGACTTCGACTCGAAAGACTTTACAGTGGTTGAGACTGAAAGAGTGGTGGATGTCCAGGTCTTCTAAAAAGACACCGGCACCGACTCATTCGGCTGTTTTAGAGCCGTTCATAAAGATAAAGGCAGACTCATTGAAGAGGACATTGCGCTGACTCCAGGCCCTTCTGTCAGGTCAGGTGCTTTTAGACCATGTTGAAGTCGTCTTCGGTGGGCAGCGTATCTGTTGATTTAGAAAGGCTACGGTGAGTTGATAGAATTCTGGTATGTCCCACATTTTTCTCGCACCATTGGTGGGTATCTCTCAGTCTTTGGGCCTCGTTAGAGGCCTGCTGTATGCCATAGATATCTATTGGCAACAAGTGGAGAATGGTTTGAAGAGCAGTTGTAGGATAAGTTCTTGCTGAGGCAAGCCACAAGTTAGACTTTCTCGAGAACTTTAATGCTGGTCTGCTTTTTCAGAACCAGCTACCAAACCATTCTACACTACGTTAGAATCGGTCTCAGAACTACAGTATAGAGGCAGGGCATGATTTTCAGCTGAAGGCCCCATCTGAAACCTACTGCTCTTTTGCATGAGTAGTGTGCTACCAGGGATTTCCCGGCGCGTTCGGCAATATTATCCCTCCATAGAAGCTTCATGTCTAGAATAACTCCTAGATATTTGACACTGCCTGAGAAGTTCAGAGGAGTACCGCTGAGCCAGGGTGGGATAATGATTGGAATTTTGACTTTCCTAGTGAAAAGGACCAGCCCCGTGTTAGACCAATTGACACTCAGGCCGCAGCTATTTGTCCACGTAGTGAGCTTCTTAAGAGCTTGCTGAAGAATATCTGCCAGTGTTTGAGGGTACTTGCCAGGCCACTTAAGCCTGATAGAAAGATGCTTGTCAAAGGCAAAATGTCCAGTTATAGGTTGTCTACAGTCTCTTCTGCTTAGTGACAGCAAGAATGCCGCTGATTTCTTACAGACGTTCGGGAGCATTCATTTAGTCTGCCAGCATCCTGTAGATCCGTCTCATGCACAATTGTATTTCCAGGAAACCCAATGGTGAATGGAGGTCCTGACTGAAGACGTGGGAAGACCCAACGTTAAGGTCCTGAAAAATCACTTTCTAAGCTTGTGTAGCAATCGTATCGGAGATCATTTGCACATTTTCTGTGAGATGAGACGGTTGGAACTGTGTGAAAAATGAGGACAATCAGAAATATGGTCTAAGAGAGTCCATGGCAGGCATGAAGCCTTACTAGTCACGATTTCCGAATCCAGGCAACATCTGATTTTGCCACTCTTAATTGCAAACTTAGCCATCAAAGTCTAATTTGGTTTATATTTGCTGATGTTGTTCGAACCTTAAGCTCCAATCTGAATCATAAAAATTAATAATTCCTACTTTCGCGGACGTATCCATTATTTTGAACCACGGTTAGCACAAATCCTACTTCAACTGAATGTAAAAATCCAGTTTAAACTCAGCTTTGCTATAAAAAACGAATTTAAAATTGAGCTCCATTTCTTTGGGTTAAAATTTAATCAGTGTGGTTACACACCCCCCCTTAGGAGGCAAAACTAATCTCTAACTTAACATCGATTAAAACCTGCAAGCAAATAAACAGAATTATTTATATTCCACAACACACCGTTCAGATTGGTTAACCTACATCTAGTGTTTAAGAGATTCTGAGCCAACGCCGCTGCTAACGCAAAAATTATCTCTCAGTCTCACACTTAACGCTGGGCAATTGAAATTCAGACCGTTTTCACCCTCTCGTAACTTATAACGGAAACTTGTAGATCCAAACTGCACTTAGTATACCGTCTCCGTGCGATGGAATTTCGCGTTTGGCCATTATAATTCCACTCACAGCTCTAGTTCATTGCTTACAGTGTGATCGTTGTTCCCTCTCTAAACTTCGTTTTTGTCCAACACAGAAAATAAGCCCAAGGAAGCAACGAAACCAACGAACGAACGAACCAAATCTAAATCACAGTGAACGTATGAACTATGAGTGCATTTTACCCAATCTTGCATAACCGACACAAATCACCCGATAGAAGTGTACAAAATTGGTATTTAGACTTGGATTTGGGGTCCGAGTAAGTCGCGTCGAAGCAATCCAAATAAAATGCGGCCCGACAGACATGCAGACAATTGTATACACACAATGTCGTGAGCAGAATTACTAATTAATTATTGAGTTGAGGAAAAAACCAGGAAATGGAGCAGCGTTGAACTTTTACGGACTGCACTGACTCCAAGGTGCTTGACCGTGTATGCTTGGGCTTGATTGACGAACTGCATGTGTAGTAATTTTTTTTAGAGAACTCAATCTTTTTTGGAAGTAACTCGCGGTGAGTCAAAGAACTCTCGGCATCAACAAACGCGTGACCTAAAACTGAGTCAAGCTCCGGCTTAGTTGTGACGAAAAGCGAATGAGGAACCTTGAATTATCGTCAAGTTGAGAATTAATAATTACTGTGGTACCGCTAAAATTGATTTGGATTTGGTTTGGAATTTTGTTTACCTCAATACTGAGCGATAGAACTAAGTCAGTGATGCTGTCGTGGTTACATGTACCAGCCAACCTTCGTTAGACGCCTAAATCCAAGTCGATATGATTAATTGCATTAATAAAGTTGATGTTGATCTTACTCTGAGGTGGTAATTGGCGACGGTGAAAAATTTGCAAAAAAAAAAACAACTCAATCCCCTACGATAGGAATGGTGACCACGACAAAAGAGTTGTTGTGCGAACTTGTTTTGGCACTTTATAGTCAAATTAAGAGTTTTGTTAACAAAAAGTGGTAATCGTCACACAATATGGCTTTTCTGTTGCCTGACGTTTGTTAAGAAACAAATAATGATGTCGAGTGGGTTGGTCGTCATTATTTTGCGCGCATTACAGTCAAAATCGATTTGCCTTTGAACAACCGACTTTAGGACAATTAACGCTTTTACAATCAACATAATAGCTGACTCGTTGTTTGTCTACTCGTTATGGTATGCACCACAATGTCTAGGTCAATGTGTAAGTCAGTCAAGGGTATAAACTTCAGAAAGGAAAATGGTTTGGTGTAATCTAGGAGCCGCACTATATGCTGATCTTGCTTCAAGTGGTTGCAGTTAAATGAGTGACACTACCAGGTAATAGATGCATGTAGACCTACTTTAACCTACATATGTCTGTATTTTATATGGGCAGCCTCTGTACCTGCCTAGACTTCGGCAATCTGTGTAATTTGCTATGCAATGGAAGCTTTACTTCTTCTTGCCAATGTCATGGGAAAAGCTGGGAAATTTTTTGATTTCACGACACTGGCACAAGCAGCAGAGTAATCACTGCAACACTGCGAAGCAATTGGTACTACTGGAACTTTGTTATCTTTCGGAGAAAGCCGACAAGACGCTTCAATAATGAGGAGCTTACAGTACCAGCAGTTACCACATCAACAACTCCTCCTGGTTACGTAAGTAACTTGCCGGTCCCAGGCCCAGATAAGGTAAGAGGGTTTAATGCAACGGTTCGTCCGATCCTCAATAAAATTCTGGTGCAGAGCCGGGTCAAGGTATTAATCAAACCATGCCGAGGGCCTACCAGACTGGGGGCCCGTAAATAGCTCAGTCATGAACGATGTATTCTAGAGAACAGGCGCCTTCTTGTCTTATTTAGCCATATCCACGCACGCGGGGATCTGCGTGAACTGACAGTGTATTTCCCTAGCTTCTCGTGGGATCAAAATAGAACCAAAAAAAAGAAACAATTATTCCTGACGGTGGTTTGGAAAGTCCTAATCCCGTCTGAAAGCCTTCGACTAAACCCACCCCTTGTCCCAGATGGAATGACGACCATTTGCTACAAGATGTCGACAAAACCCTGACCGAAAGAAGTCTGTGTAGTCCTAACTTCGCCGGCCAACTATCCAACGTACAGACTGAATGTCCAGTCCGTGAAGCTAAATCCGACCTCGATTTCTTTGACGGGGTTTCAATCGGCACAGCGAGTGAAGAAAAGCACAGAGCCACCAACCAAGAGAAATCGCCTCACCACTGCAAACAAAAAATGGCTCAAGTTCCTCATGGCCCAAGGCCTGCCTTACAACACTGCGTTGGAAAAGACGCTCCAGGAACGATCCTCCCAACAGAGTCGAGCACATCCAATAGGTGCATCTAACAAAATACCTCCCTTCAGTGACAACTTCGCTAGCATGGCTAGCAAGCGAATAAAACTGGATGTACTTCCTTTTGCCGAAGTGGCTGGCGGTAGACATCCTCTTGAACAGCTACCCTGATGGCCTCCTCGAAACTGTGCAACAGATAGCAGTGGAAAGCACCATCATCAATGAGGTGCATAAGCTCCCTAAAGATGGCCCGCAGATTCGCTTTCTGGGCTGCTCGCAGTGATGGCTAACACTGAATTGTGCAGACACGAACAGTCATGACTGGTTGGCCATTAGCGTCCAAACACTGACCCCATGGGTCACTATCGTCACGGATCTAAGACAGCGGTTAGTACGGAGGCAAGAGTCTTCTCCAACGCACCTGGTTTAGCCATTACCATGTGACTGCCAGATCACTGTAGTGTTATTCAAGCGGAAATTACAGCAGTCCCTGAAGCTGCAGACAGGGACGACGTAACATTGTGCTAGATCCCGGGATACAAGGACGCTCAAGGCAACTGCAGAGCAGATGAGCTGGCAAAAGAAGGTCCAGGACGGCATCTCCTTGAAAATCTGGGAGAACCACTTGCACAGATCTGGCCTTACTTGGGGCCAAATCGTCTCTCCCGTGATCGCATAACTCATCACGTAAAAACGAGACGATTTGGCTCCAGAATGTTCGTTTTTACGTGACGAATTATACGATCACGGAATAGACGATGAGACGGTGAGACTTTTATCCACAAACAAGAAAAACCTGGATTCACTGATAGGGGCTGTAAGCTGTAGAGACGAGAAGGAGGCAACTACAACTCACCTACTGTACACGTGTCCTGCGCTTGCGACACTAGGAAGGAAAACCCTCGGGGAATACTTCCACGTTGATCTTAACGATCTGGTCGAACTCGGCTTCCAGAAGACAAGAAACTTCATCTTTGGGACGAAATGGTTCAACTCTTAACCGTTACGGTGACCCATCTCGATGTACTCTGTGTTACAGATTCTGGTTCCTTGTGCTGGAAGCCGGTTCGTGGTATCACAAATCGTGGTATCACAATGGACCAATCTCTCTCTGAGTGAGGACAGCCACCTAACATAGCCTAACCTAGCATACATTTTACTCCTCAAACTGTGTTAGCAGCCTAACTTTCTGTTTAGGAACACTTCCACAAGTGACAGGCGGCCAATGATGAAATAAAATGCATCCATCGATGATCTCTCAAATCCATATCTCCCTCCTCGACTTCAGAGTAATAAAATCCACGTCGATGTACAATTCAAATGAAATTTATTGCTTGTTAAGCAACAAGTTTGGTAACTTGTCATTGTACTGTTTGCGAATTTCTTATAAAACTCTCACCTTCCAACCGGCATCTAGTCATTTTCACTTTCCGTCCAAGTATTCCATCCACACAAACCTGCCCGCACAACATTTACCAGTTTCATTTCTAAAGTTCAAATGATCAATCATAAGAACCAATCGACAAGCTTAGTCATTCTTCCTTCTATAGGTAAACGATTGGCTCTCAGTGCTAGGCACCCGACATTTATGTTAACCTTTTGAGCAGCCATTCAACCCATTCAACCCGGTTGGCGGGTGAAAATATCAAACTCAATAGCAAGACATTGCTGCATGAATAAATTAACATATTCTCATGATCGCTAACGAGTATCTACGGCATCGTTGAAAGACAAAAAGGTGATATAAACCAAAACAAAGCACCCCAGGGTGTGTGCGTCTAAGATTTCTCGAACTGGTTCTGGTCGCTTGCTGCCTGACTGCCATAGAATACAATTTCACTGTTCAATTCTGTATGTCTGGACCGAATCGTGTGTCATAAAAACGTCAGAAAAAAAAAAAACCAAAACAAAGCACAGATACAAAACTCTAGTCATTTTCTAATCACATCTAGGAAAACTTTTACTTTGGTGTTGTGCCAATCGTAAATCTTGTTACTTTTACTTTTTCTGGCATTTTTGGGTTGCCGACGACAACGGTTGGCGGATTCTTGCTTTTTTGCCATTTCGATCAGAAATGTTTAGTTTCGTTTTGTTTGTTTTTAATTGAGGTCACGACGAAGGAAGAATTAACGCCTACGGAAATCAATTGAGTCGAAATTGGAATAAAATTTTAATTTCGACTAAAAACCAAAAATTTGACTTTTGTTCAAATTTTTGAACCAATTTGGGCACTTGTTTTCCATTGTTGTCTTAAATTTGTTTATGGCTTCTTTGTTGTTTACGAGAAATTGTATTTCGGCAAAGGTCATGGACAAACTTCGAGGAAGGTGATTTAACGGTGAATTGGCGAAAAGAAGGGAAACAAATCTGATCAACGTGTAGCAAGATACTGCGAATGAATGCCGTTGTGTAGCTTCATGAGAGCCGCAGCAATGAAGATCTTAGATATGCGATGCGGTACTTATTTTCATTACCAAAGTAATTAAAAGCAATTTGAGGATAATGTGAGTTCGTGGTTTTAAGCAATGAACAACTGATCGAGGATTTTCAGAAACGTTTCGAGTAATTGTGCAGTATACTTGGGAACTGCAACCAATTGATGGATGTAAAACCGTTGATTTCAACTCATGGGAACTGCCGAAGCTTTATTCTCAGAAGAAGGTAAAAACAGTGTTGCACGTTTACTGATATACAAGTACAGCATTACAGGGATCAGAAATAGGTATTTTGCAGATTATTACGACTTCCGAATGGAATTACTATCTTCCAAGAAGGAATTCTTGCTATTGACAGAGCAACCCTGTTCATATTCACACAGTCCATATGCACCTCGAAACACCTCAGATTATGATCACCAAGGAAAGTTCACAAAGCTGACGGCCTGTCTGCCGAGTTGTTCAAAGCGACAGGTGATGACTTGGTAAGCAGAATCCACCAACTCATCTGTAAAATATGGTCGGAGGAAAGTATGCCCGATGAATGGAACCTCAGCACGGTTTGTTAGATCCTCAAGAAAGGAGACATTAGGAACTGAGCCAACTACAGAGGCATCAGTCTTCTTAACATCGCTTACAAGATCTCATCTCCAGTGTTGTGTGAGGCCAGATCCATGCCAGTGTGGCTTCAGGCCAGGAAAGTCCACCACCGAGCAAATACTCACACTGCAGCAGATCTTGGAAAAAACCCAGGAACTTCAAATCGATATCCACCACCTTTTCATCGACCGCGTATTACAGCATCTATAGAGACGAGCTATACAGAGCCATGTCTAGTTCTGGCATTCCTACCAAGCTTGTCCGTTTTTGAAAGATGGCGATGAAGAATACACGCTGCTCCATCAAGGTCGGTCAAGAACTCACTGAGAGCTTTGAAGTCAAAAAAGGATTTAGACAAGGCGACGCGCTGTCATGAGACTTCTTCAACATCGTTCTTGAAAGAGTTGCGCAAAACTCACTCGCCAACATCAGAGGCGCAGTCTTTCAGAAGTCCGACCCAATTACTCGCATGCGCCGACGATATTGACATAATCGGAAGAACGGAGCGTGATGTCAATGGCGCGTTCGCGAGTATAGAGACCGAGGCGGCGAAGATGGGTTTAGCGGCCCATGAGGGCAAGACGAACTATATGCTGTCAATAAGAAAGGACACCCAACATCGACGTCTCGTCACAATAGACAGTTCTTTTAGGTAGTTAAGGTCTTTGTCTACCTAGGCTCCACTTTAAATTCAGACAATGACACCAGCGCTGAGCTCAAACGAAGAATAACTCTTGCCAATTGCTGCTTCTTTGGGCAATTGAGTAGCAAAGCCCTCTCTCGAACAACTAAAGTAACCCTGTATAAGACCTTAATCGTCACAGTCCTGCTCTACGGTGCAGTGGCATGGACTCTGTCAAAAGCGGATGAGATTGCTCTTGGTTGTTTCGAGAGGAAAATTCTTCGAGTGATTGTCGGTCCCGTCTGCAAAGACGATGAGTGAAGGAGGAGATACAATAACGAACTGTACGGGCTGTACAGCGACATCGACTTAGCCAGAGCGACGGTGCAGCAGAGGAAGACCGCGACTTAGGTGGTGCACGCAAGTGGAAGGAGACCTTAATCAACCTAGCGTGCGAAACTGGAGGCACTTATAGGACAGCATACTAGCAGACTAGGGGCTCTCTTAAATGATTTCTGAAGAAGCTGTTAAGATGAAAATGAAAAAGAAACCACAACGCATTTCCTCTGCTTTATTATCCAGCACTGCAGAAGAAGACCTCTCTGTCACTATCACTTCAACGATAAGAGTGACCTACGCCAAACCCACATTAGTAAGCTCCTATCCTTCATCAACAACTCTACGTGGTTATACGAGTAGAATTCTTCCTCAGGAATTCTATTGGTATCACAATGGCCCTTAAGCCTAAGTGAGTCTACTAGGGGACACCTATCTTACATAATCTAACCTAATAAACTTGTAGATTCCAACTTTTTACCTTAAGTCTTCTGGCAATCTCTACGCTGAGTGTCGCATTATAGTCGAATCCAGTTATAGGGTTTTGCTTTGACGTAATCAACAGCCAACCAGTTGGCATTATGTCAGCCCGGTGAAAACAACGCTGATTTATGCTCTAAAGTCTAAACAAAGCGGATGCAGAAGGAAATATCTACAATAAATTCAAATTAAACTAAAACTAATTAAGTTTCAGTGGCATTCAAGTTTTAGTGGCAACGTACATATTTCTTAATTGCAACCATGAATCATCAATAGTTACCAACTCATCGCAGCGGAAATGCAACGCAATTGACATCCCAAGCGTAGGCAATTCAGAGTCCCACAAACGTCACCCACACTCCGAAAGGCAACTCTTCACGGTCGTAAAAAAAACGTCTTCTTCCAACTACGCAGATACACCTCGGCGGGTGCGTTCACAAAACCTCGTAATGACTTCATTTGGACATTTTACTGTCTAGCGAGTAAAATTTACTATCGACTTCAATTTTCAAAGTAAATCACTTAAAGCTCAAGAAAGTCACTAACGTGTTACGTACATTAAACATATTTTCCATCTAGGGATTATAATTATACTTTTGATGGATTAATCTTTCACTCGAAAGATACTTTCGTTAAATTGCCTTCAAAAATACATAAAATCCCATCACACGAATGAAAGCGAAAGAAATCGCTGAGCAGTACGTAATTTGAGATAATGCTTCAGTTTCAGTCTTCAGATGCTTGCTTGTTCAGACTTCAGATAGAATTATAATTTCAAGTCATTTGGGAGGTTACCTTGTGTGATTAAGGGCAATCAAATGTAAATCGTTTCGTTTATAATCTTTTTGTCGGAGAAGTTTACACGAAGATTGTTGTTTTCTTGTTCGTTTTTCGGCCTGGGAACGGAGGTTCAATTTTCGGTCCGTGTGCACGTGACGTGATGGTAAAGCCAGTCCCGGTATTTTATCAGTTTAAACAATATTGAATGACAATTTCGGTTTCGAGGTCGTCATGAGTAGGTGTGGTGCAGTAGAATAATAATTTTGCCGACTACACCGGGAAGGTGTGCAAATTTTCTGCGACCAGACGTGCACGGTGAAAGTTTTTTGGGGGCACACTGAATAGTAGCGAATGCCAATTGCGATTTATACGACTTGACAGTGATTTGTCAGAACAGGCATGCAAATGAGCGATAAAGCCGATTAGAAGGGTTTGGTGAATTTCTCTTTAACTGAAAGGAGGGGTGTTCCCAGTAAAAAGCGAATTGAGAAGCTTTTTTATGACAAATTATACTTCCGAAGGCTTGTCATTCCCCGACGAGAGGTGGTGCCGCGAAAAATGTTCGGTCGAGTTTGCTGGCCCTTGAACGCAGGTCGCGCCGCTCGCACAGCAGTCCAGCGCACTAACCACTGAGCCACGGAGAGTCCGCTGGGTCTTTTGATTTTCTAAGCCATCAGTTGACAAAATCCCAAAGGAACTTTGCAGTGTTTCTTGAGATGATAGTTAAGTGAACCTAAACAGTGTCCTGTGAGGAAATCTGTTAAAACTTTCGCATAACTTCTGAGAGAACAAGTAGTTCTTAACTTCTCGATTATTCGTTAGGGAGTAATCAATTTCCAGATCTCCGATGAAGCCGAATATATAGGAGTCATCCTGAATAAAAAGAAACTTCTTTGATCAAAGCATGTCAAGTAAAAAACGTCAGTTTTTGCCGGTGTTAAGGGTGCTTTTGGCAAAACATGGGGCTTTTCATCGAAAAAGGTCGTTGGCTATGACAAGACCGTTTCTAGCTTATGCGTCGATTGTTTGGTGGAGGGGACTTTCGCATAAGTATGTAACTGCTTACTGCACAAAACTTCAAAGAACGGCTTGTCTCGGCTGTACGGGTGCTTTTCCGAATACGCCTGGTGCTGCTCTAGAGGCTCTTCTTGATTTCTATCATCTTAGACGAGACGGCTTTCACACTGGAGTTTTAATGACCTTACGCGACACTTATCTTACGGCCCTAGTTCCATGGATATGTCATCTGATGCAATGACACCAGAACTTCGGTTGCTGTGCTAATTTGAAGTCAACTTTTCTTGTCCTCAGGACTGGCTTCGGCCAGAATCTGAGCCTGGACGGGGCTGTAGTCGAATCTTCACAGATGGTCGCTAACAGCAGACTTACTCATTGGGCAAGCATGCCTCTGTTTTCCAAGCAGCGACCTTTGTTAATAATAGGTGGAAGGGTTGGAGTATCTGCGTCTGTAGCGATTGCCAGGCTGCGCTTAAAGTTTTGCTCAACCCTTTAACCAGTTCCAAAATATTGTGAGAATGCACGAACTCTCGAATTCGGTCGCAAGGCTAAACTCTTTAACTCTTGTCTGTGTGCCAGGTCTTACTGGGATCTTTGGAAATAAGATCTCCGATGAGATTACTAGACAAGGCTCAGAGGATGTTTCCTTACGACCTGAACCTGCGATGGGTTTTTCCGCGACCTTGGTCAGGGCCTCCATTGACGATTGGGTTTCCTACAAACACAAATATGTGTGGCACGACTCTCCAAGGTGCAGGCAGACTAAACGAATGCTACCGAACGTCTGTAAAAAAACAGCGGCATTCTTGCTGTCACCCCGCAGAAGAGACTCTAAACAACTTATTGTAAAATGGGTAAAAACTGCTTTCTGGTAGTACAATGGACAAGTTGGATCTGAGTGCTCCAGTATAGCGTTTTCTATAGGATTTAGCATATCACTCTAGCTGGCAGAGGTACAAGCTTTTCTTACGTCTAGAGTTGCCAACATCTCTTAACCACCTTCTCAGCTGCTTTTATTGATGAATGTTAGCTCAGCTTAAATTCGTGGCTTATGAATCCTCTCTAACGTACATTGGGGCCTGTAAGGTAATTTGGTATCCCGTATTCCTTTAGTCATTAACACTCGTTAATGCTTTTTCCAATTCTTGTGCAAAATTCGAAGGTTTTGGCAATCACTCTCAAGACTTCTGCTCAATCGTTCTCTAATAGAACCCTTTTGGTAAGAAAGTTTTTTTTTTTTTTCGAGCGATCTTGTGATTTAATAAGTCAAGAGCTTGGCCGTTTCTTTGGTTTCTGTCATTCTCAGTCGGAGTCGCTCACACTGTATTTCTAGCGTTCGTTTCTTTTTTTGCCAGTTCGTCAGAGTTCTCGTTACATGTGACAACTTTGCGGCCGGGCAGAGTATAAGACGGATGTCATTGTAACTGACAAGCAGGTGGAGTATGTTTTTACATTACCAAACCAGATGTTACCTGGATCTTGGATTTGTGATGGCCTATACAAACGAGTTTCTATTTATCTGTTTTGTCTTCAAAATCCACAGAAGATCAGCTTTGCTGTCAAAACGAAGAAAATGTGACATTTGTGTATCACTCTGTCAAATCAAGTGGCATAAACGCACTGTTATCGCATCTGAACAATTCATTTGAAACTCTCCCTGTTTGATCCAGTGAAAACGTATCATTACTCGAAGCCGGAAGAAGGTTTCTGCAAGGTTCCTCCTCCAGCAACCGAGTTAAATTGAATCTTAACTGCCATCTGCCATCTGCTGCCCACGTTTAATAACGACACTGTGTGCAAAGATTAAACCAAAAACGTAAAACAATTTGGCACAATGCAACTTTCTCCCCGACGACGTTCAGTAAAATCATTTTCCTCTCTCTAACCACTGTCCACCGCAAAACACTTTATCTCTCATCAGGTCTTACGACCATCATCACCATCAGTGTTTATATCTCTTCATCATCAACGTCGATTGGCGCGCGAGCGTCAACATTATGCGTCAGGACGCCAGCCATTTGCGCTTGTCACACTCGTGTACTTTTGTTGAGAAAACCACCAACAAAGCAGAAGCGACGAAGCAGCATCCGAAAGACGAGGCGCAACCAAACACCATTCTTCATGGAGATCATCCGCGGAGATGTTCACAGATATTGCGTGTGATACCAATTCTCCAGTTCTTCTGAAAGAACGTGAAAGTGGGACAACACCGCTGTGTGCTGCGGTTGCGATGATTGACTTTCGAGGTGTGCTAGCCACCATCCCATTGAACCCATTGGAGTCTGTTTTGTTTTTTCTTCGCCAAGAATTAGAACAATAAACCGAGCAGTATTGATTCGATTCAAGCAGCAGTGGCTGCCGAGGCCATAAGTACGTTGTACGTTGGTTTGATTGAGTTCTCAAATGAGTTTGACAGATACGAGTGTACCGCCAATTAACTGCGGGTGTGTTCAACAACCGAGCAACTGATTTGCTTGCTTTCTCAAACGATTTCCCAAAAGGGCCAATTATTCGGTAGGTTTCTCCACGAGGTTTTAACGTTTATTGACACAAGCTTGAAGCAAATTCAATTCACTTCGTGCGATCACCGCAATTTTCACCAAACAGGCGCGTACCATTCGCGCCCACATTTTCGTTTGATTCGTGGTATTTGCACGGCGGTTGCGAGATTGGCCCTCTGGAGCCGTTTAGACCACAACTAAGTACAGGGTGTTGCTTTGTGTTGGTAAATTATCACTTTGGTTGTTGCAGCCTGGGGTATAGCTTTCTTTTAGGTTTCATTGTTGCACATGGGCTCGGTATTGCACACGAGAAAAAAAAAACGTCTCAAATCTCAATGATATGGTTCAGGACTGCTGAAGTGCAATTTTTTGCTGCTGTTGTTTGTCTACTCTTTAGTGGGGAAAAGTGAAATGCCTTGAAGGTTGTGTTGTGTTTCTTTTATTTGCTGGTGGCTTGGCATTTCAACCTGCAACTCAACGGCCGCTACGGGTTATCATCGAGTGAAATCATTTGACGTTAATGTAGGTTGAAATTAATGAATCAAATCAGTTTAGGTGAACTAATTATGGGTTTTTGTTCGAACGGGGATCACCACGGTTGGATTGAGTCGAAAGCAATGGCAAAGGGAAAGTTTACTCTTCGGGTGACTTATGACATTTCATTTGTTTCAATACGGGCGGAACTTATATCGGATTAGTGATTTTATTTCTTGCACAATGCAGGTGTATCGGTGTCAAATTGAATTGACGTCTATTGATTGTTTCATCATAAATCGCGTTAAAGCGTTGAGGGGTTTAGCAGCAGGTTTAACGTGGTGTCGCTTTGAGTGTTGCTACGAACTTCTTGACCCCTAATTACTCAAGATGACTCAAATTTGTAAGGGAAAGTGTATAATTCATGTCTCTAATGCTTCAGGAATATTGATATTATTTTTCTACAAGTTTCTTTCTCTGGTCTTCCATCGTAGTATTTGTCATACTGAAACTTGTATGCTAAATATATGTATTCGAATAGACCTTTAGGTGGACCCATCTTTTCCTGAGCACCTGACTTAGATCCATTCTCTATCGAAAGCAAGTCACAGATAAGCACCTCGATAGTAAAAGGTAAAAAGCGTTTATTCTATTGGAAAGAGACAATCTTTCAAAATGAACCAATTTTGTAATGACATAATGCTGTATACTAGGCAGATCTGCTCAGCGTCTACCCATAGCCTGGGAGGGATGAGGAAGAGGAGAGTCTTTCGGGCACTTCCTTTGCGCGTTTCCCGCTCTTGCCAGAATTAGTAAGCCCACCTTAGAAAATATCTCTTTAACTTAGCTTAACGACCCACAACATCACGAACGGGAGAGTTGAGGCCCACCTCTTTTCACTTTTCAGTCTTGTATACTAAAGGATCAAAAATTGGAAAAAGAAGTAGGTGTACGGAAATCTAAATACCCATCCGACCAAATCTTTATAAAATCAACCTAAACTTCCTCTCTGGCAGTCAAGTTGCTGTAAAACCCCTTTTCTTCTTCCAATTTAGGTTTCAACTTGTGATACAGTGGTGTCACTTAATCCTAACACACCAAGACCCACGGCAAAAGCGAAGTCTACAATTAGAACGCTGGGTGACAGCAAAAATGACGCTGATTTCTTACAGACGTTCGGAAGTATGCCTGCATCTTGGAGAGCCGTGCCACACACAATTGTGTTTGTATGATACCCAATCGTCAATGGAGGCCTGATCGAGGATGCAGGAAGACCTAACGCAGGCGATTTCAGAGAATTCGTGCATTCTCGCACTATTTTGGAACTGGTTAAGGGGTTGAGCAAAGCCTTAAGCGCAGCCTGGCTATCGCTACAGATGCAGATGCTCCGACCCTTGCACCTATTCCTAACGATATAGTCTGTGGTCATTAGAATAGTAAATGTCTTTGCTTGGAAAACAGAGGCATGTTTGCCTAACGAGTAGTGAAGTCTGGTGTTGTCGACCTCCACGAAGACACCAGCACTGGACCTATGACTGGTTTTAGAGCCATCGGTGAAGATTGAACTAAAGCCCCGTTCAGGCTCAGACTATGGCCGAAGTTGCACATCAGCCGAAGTTCTGATGTGATTGCATCATACGGCATATCCATAGAACAAGGGTCGTAGGATAAACGTCGCGCAAGGTCATCAAAACTCCAGTGCGGATGATACCAAACGCATTTTAGACGATGGATTGCTTTGATAGTACAGCTCATGATATAAGTATCAAAGGGAGGTAGGTTAAGCAAAACGTCATGAGCAGAGCCAGGCGAATGGAGATGGCCAAGAATACATTTCACCGTACGCGACGACGATAACCAAAGAAGACTTAACCAAGTCATGCGATGTTAACGGTCTTAATGACTGGGAGGTTAAATTTAATTTTCTTTGAGGTGCAGATAGGCTTGGAAACAGTAACTACTAAAGCTCCAGTTAAGTGCTTAGTACATCCGTCACGAGTGTGGTTTATCCCTCAAACCGATCATCAATAAATGCGATGTCCAAATACCTCGCAAATGGATGGATACACCAAACACTTCGTGGTGGTCTTGATGGAAGTAAAAGTGAGAAAAAAAAGTAGGTTGATTTTTTCCTTAAGCGCTCCTAATGGAATGAAAGCTTCTCTTGCGAGTGAGCTGTCAAGGGCCGACCCCTGCATGCAAGTTCATTAGCCATTTAATTTCCTTCGATGCCTGTGGGACATGAAACTCATACAAGGGTTAGGGAAGATAAGCACCCCAGGCGGGCGAGCTCAGTTCTGCATTGTGCTACCAGCTTTGATGAGGTGGTTGTGGAGACAAGAGCCTTGATGGGTGTCTGGCTGTCGGAGAAAATTTTGACATTTCGTTTGAGGGTAGTGTGGTTGTTGAGCGCACGACAGGCCTCGTAGATTGCAAGTATTTCAGCCTGAAAAACACTGGCAAAGTCCGGGAGTCTGAATGATTTCGATATTTTCAAGGCTGCCGAAAATTTATCCGCACCCACCCTGCATTCCGTCTCCGAGTCGTCTGTAAAAATTGATGTGTCGTAGTCTTTCGTAATCACCCCGCTGTAATGTGGAAAATAAGGTAGTCAGGGGCAGATGTTACCGTCTCCTGAGGCAGTAAAGCGAAAACGCTGCAATGGCCATGGCCGACAAGCACCCAGATTCTCTGAGTCTGACCGCACTACAGGTTGCCATCTTTCTTGCGTGAAGGTCGAGGAGTAGGAGGTTTAGGATAACCGTTAGTACATCGGTCGGACATGATCGTATTGCGCACTTGGTACTACCAGCCGTTCTCTGGATTCGATTTAGTTAAGTGAAGTTGTATCATGTATTCCGTGCAGGCCACCAGACCAAAGACCCGTATGTAAGAATTGGACGTACTACGGCAGCGTACATCCGCAGGGTCATTTTCGGCCTAAGTCCCCACTTCTTCCCAAAGGTTATGCTACAGGCATAAAAGGCCATGCATAACTTTTTGAAGCTAGAATATTCAAACTAATTTTCAAAACTTACCCACAACCGCTGAGCATGGTCGACTGGACTTATTATCTACCAAACGAAAACAATATCCATTAAAAGCTCGTTTACGTTTTCAACCATTATCCATCCCGAGGAAAGGTCACTTGAGTGGATCAATTCCACTTGGTAGCCTTATAAAATCCATTCACATCGGTTCTGACATCGAAGATATCTCAAAACTCTGTTCAACTGTCATGATTACTTTGGAAATCATAAGAGAGTCTACAAAAAAGTTAAAACGACTTTGACGTTGTTTCTCCATGACGGTGGATTGCGGTTATAAAATGCACAAGTGCTTAATGACTGCTGAACTTCTGTGACATCGTTTCAGATCAGATCATGAAAAACTCATTTTAGTTCACCCCTGGCCCACAAAACAGCTGTTGAGCCTAGTTTCTGCTAAGAATTCACTTAAGTATCAATACACTGCTACTTACTGATGTAATTTGGTTCAAAAGAAATCGAATTGATCGAAAACAAACACAGGGACTAGCGACAAAAAACGTCTTCTAAACAATTTCATCTCAGTCTACCCCAGGTGATTTTTAACACCACAGTAACCATTTGTGACAGAGAAAGGAACCTCCTCACCAAATGACCATAACCCCATGCTACGAAACTTAATTGAATTTTCACAAAAACCCACTCTATACTACGGAAATTAAATGAGAATGGCCTTGTGCGACCCATTCTCATTCTTGGTGTCATTCCACAGCGCGCACCATTTCGAATGGTCACACACTCATTGCCTTCAAAAAGTAAAACCGACCAAAACCAAAAAACACACCGTAAGCCGGTAGTTTTTCTCATAACTTAATGCCTTCGCATGGAAGACAACCACCAGCCATTTTTTAAACGCGTGGAAAATTAAATTAAATAGATGGCGTGTGCAAGCGCGTCAGTGCCAAGCAGCTACTGTCATTTTCAAAATCTTTTAGCACACAATCGTGAGACAGTCCACCATTATGGTTTTTTTGTCAAAATGAAAATTTATCCACTAATTTAGGACAATTATTCAAACAAGCCGCACAGAAGACCGCCACAAATCGAAAGTAGAATTTCATTTTTCTCAACCTTAATCCGCGATTAATTATTCCGTTCACAGCGAATGTCATTGGGATTTATTATTTATTAAGAATGTGTGCCATACGATGGATATTATGATTTATCTGTTCCACTTTAGAAATTTCACTTTGTACGAGTACTCGTATGCCTATAAAAAATTGTATCTCACGTACGTGCAATGTACTTATACGTCATTGAACAAACAGACCTAAATGTCACAGTAGGTTATGTATTGTGACAGCTACCGTAGGGCGAGGCCCTACCCCTCATTCAAACCCAAAAGACAAAACATTTAAGTGGTTCATTTCGAAGAAACACTTCGACTGTCATTTGCTTCCGCGTGTAGATGCATTCGTCAGACTTTGAAGTGTGCTGTAGCTGTCACAGTATCTGAGTGATGCAGCATCTAAAACTTAATTGACACTTGAATTACTTCCTGGAATACTTTTCCTCCTATTGTAACCACAGTGAAAGGTTGGGGTTACCTATGCAGACGATGTTGTTGCTGATGATGATGCAGTCTGTCTATGGCTTGAAATCTGTCCGAACCGATCAAGTTTCCCCATTCAAATGATTATTATTGCAGCTGTGCTTGCGGTCAAGAATTGAAGATGAAACAAGATTTCGAAGTAACAATTGGCAAAATGACAGTCGAAGTGTTTATCTGTGGTTAAAGGGGAAGATATTGTCTCTGTGGGTAAGGTATTCGCTATGACTATCAACACCACACAAAGAGTTGGGTTAAGCCTTAAGTCACCGCGGTAGTAGCGCACTAATTTAACGCTCTAGTGCACTAGCGCTATGTCTAGTGTGACAAGAGACATATCAAATTTGACGCATGAGTTCACTCATTCCGGAACTGTGTCTATTCTAAATTTGGTAGCACGGCATGTCTTGTTAGGTATGTGCTATCTTCAAATTGTTTTCCAATTGATAAGCTCAATGTCTAAGTCTGGCTTTCTCAAATCAGGTTACCAATTTATAAAAGAGATTTATGTGAGAACTCTCATCAACGCACATTGACTTATCAGGGAACTTCAAGCGTCAAACTCTTAGTTCATCAGTTCCTCTGTCAAGTTCAACTGGACACGTACGGAACTACCAGAAAAAATAGACCCTGGATTGACAACAGAAACTCTCTTCCCCTATTGGGGTTCAGTCAAAGTGAAACATGAGTCATTGGCACTTGCGATTGAGCACAATGACTATTAAAAAAGTTGCAGAGACGATGACGTCTGTCACTTGCTCTGTATATGTCCCGCTCTAGCTACCATTCGATTTCGAACTCTGGATATTTGTTTCTTTGATGATCTAGAAAGTATTCGTTCACTGGGTAGGCCTAGGATAAGATGGCTGGACAAGGTCTGAGATCTGCCCCTGATAATTTAGAGCCGGTGGCGGAAAATTGGGAAATGTAGAGAGTCCACTTAAGCTCCCTAAACCCGCGACCCTCATAGTGGATAAACGAGCCTTTGGAAAATGATGATAATGATGATGATGATCTAGAAAACCTTTATCAGACTAATACTCGTGTATGGTGTGATCGTCTGGCGGACGGCCTTAGACAGAGCCTTACACTGTATTCTATTGGGGAAAGTGCAAAGATCAGCACACATATGAACTAGAGAACCACCCCATCCATGGCACTTGACCTGCTTCTACATCCACTTCCTCTAAATGTTTCTGGCAAACAATCAGCTGCTACCGCAGCCCTCAGACCGAAGACCTCCTCTCAATGGTCAAACAACCATATTGGCCACTTCTCGATCTTGGAGTCCCTAACTTTAATTCCGGAAAACACCCCGACTACACACCGTGTAAGTTGAACTTTAACCTAAACTTCCGAACATCAATCTCCTCCAGAGTGGAGTGGGAGAATGATGATGCCATAAACGAGTGCTCTGTTCACTTCTATACCGAAAGTTCTAAAACCAATAACGGAGTGGGAGGTGGTTTTTCTCCGAAGTGCGCAACTTGAGCATCTCCTTTCGTCTCCCTGACCATTTTCGCGTTTTTTTAGGTGGAAATGATGGCGATCAACGAAGCCTTATCCTGTCTAAGGCACAATGTGGTATTCTGCAATTTTAACCGATAGCCAGGCTGCTATGAAATTTCTGGAACATGCAAATCAAACTGTCGCCCGTCTCTCATGGGACGGCAAAACATTTCAACATCCACTTATGCTGGGTACCCGACCATAGGGACAATCCAGGAAGCAGTAAGGTCGATGAACTCGCCAAACGTGGTACTACTCTAGAGATCCTACCAGAACCACATGCCGTACTTTCAGAGAGATCTGGCCTATGCTAAACCTCACTCGATCCAAAAGTCCGATCTTGCTTAAAAGGTTGTTCATCAGCACCGTTATCGGTATTCTTACTGGCCACTGTCTCATTGGCCTTTCTGCCAGAAAGATGGGCCTTTTCTCAAATTACTTTTGCAGGAGCTAAAGGGACGAAGAGAAGGAAAAAACTCTGCACTTGTCCTGCCCTATACAAAAGAAGGAAGCTCTACCTAGCCCATCGCTTCAAAAATTTGGGCAAATTATCGCATACTGATGTCAAAAGTAACGTCAGCTTTATCAAGAGCTCCAAATCGGTTTAATAGTTTGAGTGGCATCTAGGGTATGGATCCCAGTGGAATCACAAAGGACCTTTCTTGGCCTACGTGTGTCTGTGCCTTGTATGGACAGCCACCTTACCTACCTACCGAGAAGACCTTGGAAGACATCGAGTTGAGGAGCCCGTGACTCTAAGTTTCTTTTAACTCTAGCTCCCCACATGTAACACATTATGGGCACAGTAGACCGAACTAGTGGTCTACGTGACCGAATGGAGCATCTCACGATTGTACTCCACATGTACCTTTGTTTAAGGAGCATGATTCCAAATTGTAGTCTCTGCACGGTCCAGTGTTGTTTCTCGATTGGTAAGATTCAACATAGGACCACATGAATAGGACCGACCTTTCAAAGTAACACAAAGAACTACCAACTCATTTGCTGACCCTAAATTAGTCTGAAATGAATTCATTATGAATTCTGAGAGCTAAACTATTAGGCTTGACCACCGGCAGGCAATGACAAACCTATGGGAGTAAAATTTATGAAAAATTTGGAGACGACAATAAAAACTGTAGGTTACTTCCCTTCAAAATGGCAAAGGTAACTCATTCACAAATTCGCATTGGCCAAACTAACAAAAAACATTTAAACGACACCAACTCCCTTCTTAACCATCCTCACATTCCAACTATTATTTTCCATATCGTTGGATAGCTACACACTCCTCAAAAGTCAAAGTCAGCCGATACGTTCAAGTCCACAATGTCATTGAATAATGAATTCACTTAGGACCTCCAGCAGACCGTATCGAATAATTTTCTTTCAACTCGAACTGCACGTTGTTTTCGAAGCAGCAGATGTCTTGTGTTGAAGCCCAAGCACTCTTATCAGCGGAAGCCATCTCCAGAACCCGAGCAAAAGGGAGCAATCCACATAAACACAACGCACACACTCACACACACATCATCCCGAGAACATCATCCAACCGAAATGACTTCAGGAAGAGACAAACTACGTTTTATTGCTCCTGAAACTGATTCCAATAAATATGCAGCCAAAAAAAAACAACAAATGCAACATCAGCCTCAAGGAAAAGAAAGGCTGGTCGCTGGTGGAACACCCAGTTCTTGAACAACCCGTTTATTATCGTTCCTTGTTGCCGTCTTTTTGTTTTAAATGCCTGCCGATCAATATTATCCGATAACAGTGAATTGTTGAATTGGTCTCTTCAGTTCTACCCACTCGTGGAGACGCGGCAGGCAGGTTATGCAATCGAATACCACGGCAACTTGTTGCCAACATAAAATGCCAGAGACCCTCTAAATGCTAAGTCGTTACTCTGGCTGTGGTACATTTTACAACAGCAGGCTCAGGTTTACAGGTTTCCCTCAACCTCAGCGCCTGCGCTGGTATCTTCTGTCAAAGTGGCATAATTTTGTAACTTTGTGGTTAAGTCCGACCACATAGAGCGCACATTGCTGTCGATAGCCAAAATAGTTGCGCCGTGCGAAATAGCTTTCATGCTGAGTGCGACTTTTATGGGCCAAAGCTAGGGACAAGACGACAAGTGAAACCGATGTTCGTTTAGTGTGGTGGTGTTGTGTGACTTTTTAACAGCAGCACCGCCAACCAACGAGATAAGACAGCTTCGGTCAACCGCGTCACACTTCGAAGAGGATGTGAAGTTGAGCCAAACCAACTTGGCAATGGTGTGTCGCCGCATATTTTGTTGGAATGAAGCAGGGGAACCTGTTCCAGTTGCAGGTGGATGGGAAATCCACTGTAAAGTGCATGTGCAATGGGTATTCGTTGTTAACGAGGACTGAAAGCCGTTTGTGTGTACTTTCTTGAGTAAAAATTTCACAACATTTGTATACCTCTAGTGCTGTTATGTGGGCAATGTGCTGATAACTTTGTTATTCCAAGGACGTGGAAATATTAATTAAGAAAATTCCGCATTTTTATTACATATTTTACAGTTTATGGACGTAAGCGTATAGTTGTAGCCTACTTTTTTTGAAATAATTCCAAGGCCTTAGGCAAACATTTGCATACGGCACACATGCATTAATTTTCAACCCAGAAGCTAGCGTTGCTTTTGCTCCAAAGTCGCATTGCTGCTGTAGGAAATATGATTTCACAGCAGCACAGACGTGGATTGTAAGATGCCGTGCATCCAGTTTTAGTTGTTTACTAGAGCCCTGAACGCGTTAGACGATTTTTTAATATTTATTACGATTTAGAGCACTGCAAACGCTCTAGGGATTTGATTTTTCTCAAGAGATTGCATATCAGCGCCACTATATTTGTCATCACGGGACACTGTCTAATTGGCAGGCGTGCAACAAGTCTTGGAGTCTTCTCAAAAGAGATGATGGAAAAAACTTGCTGCCCTGCTCTCTCCCATAAAAGAAAATCTCACCAATGTGCCTTGTTCTACAACGATCTAGGCGATCTAATAAACACAGAAGTCTCTTATTTTTCATCAGAAGCTTTAAGTGTTTTAACGAGTAGGTAAAGGAGAATTTTCCAAAATACATGTGGTATCACAATTGACCTGTCGATCCAAGTGTGCTCGCTTCAACTGGGAGCCACTTCAACCTAACCTAACCTAAGAGCACTGCATTTTTATTCATTCATTCATTTTCAAAATGGCCCGCGTATCTACTATGAGGGTCGCGGGATTAGGGTGTTTAAATGGACTCTCCACATCTCCCGATCTTCCGCCATCGACTCTAAATCATCAGGGGCTATCCCCATACGGACAAGAGTGAGATTTCATACTTCGTCCGGCCATCTCACCGTAGGCCTATCCAGGGGACGGCTACCCGATGGCACGGATTCCATGCCACGTCTTGGAAACCGAGTTGAGGACATGCGCATAACGTGTCCAAACCATCGAAGTGTGGACCTCTCCGTACCAAGAAGTAGCTACTCAACATTGCGTGCCTCGCGTATTCTTTTGTTCCTAAGCCGATCTCGATGAATAACCCCAGCAATACAACGAAGAAATCTCATTTCGGCAACTTGTTTCTTGTGAGGAATTGAAAACCAATAGCTTAGCTCCGATGCCTAGTTTAGCCTTCCTGAAAACAGACATCCGCTACCGTTCGTTAACAACTTGAGCAGCCTCTATCAGTGGGGTTCTATCATCAATCTAATTTCCACGCTTCGGAAGATTCTGGACAAAACCGAGTAGTGAACATCGATACCCAGTATCTCTTTGTCGATTTCAAAGCCTCCAAAAGCGGCATTTGTAGAAAAGAGATATACAGAGCCATGTCGAATTTTGGAATCTGTTCCAAGCTCGTCTATCAAACTCGTCCGTTCGTGCGACAATGGAGAATGCTTCCTTCTTCCTCAAGCTCGATCTTACCGAGATGTCAAAAAAGACTTTAGGTTAGGTTAGAGAGGGTGGTGACTTCATGTTAGGCGCCGTCTCACTCGGATCTTCAAGGATCCATTGTGTTCCCGGTTGTCGAATCCTACATGTCTATACCTGTTGGGCAATGAGAAGAGTTTAGAGCTGTAATATATATTTCGCCTTCCTAAACCACCCCGAATTCAATATGAATTTTAGGATGGCCTTCGGTGGCATGGTTGAGAGTTGGCCTGGTTAACTAAAGAAGTAAGCGGCTAGTGTCGTATTTCTAGTTCCGCTGAGGCTTGGACAGTCGCAGAGAAAGTACGTGGTGTCCTCCTTCGCGTCTATACACCACATCCTCCGCAGACGTCGAACGGTCTTAGTCGCATTTTCCTTAGATGGGCCACCAGTAGGCTAAGGCCTGTGAGGATGCTGATCACTAGAGCTAAATGCGATCTGTTCAGCGTAAGTAAGAAAAGAAAGGATCTGGACAAAGTCATTCGCACACTCAAGCCAACACCAGGATTTGAACAATCTTTCCAAAGACTTCATCAGCAGAACTCAGTTAGTTGTCACCGATACGTACGCCAAATCGGGTTTAACGATCCATGAGCCCGAAGTCTAGTATTTGCTGTTAATAAGAAGAGACACCCAACATTGATGAATTGCAAATGACTCGAGACTGAGTTTAGGTTGGGTACTGACAGCTTCGCGGGGTACTTGGTTCTACACGCGACGAGGGTGAATGGAGGAGGATATGTTTACAACCAAGAATTCTATGAGCTGTACCATTACGTGAATGTGTTTTAGAAAGTGAACAAAACCACGGAGCCCGACCCTCGTTTCTTAGGGCCAAGCTATCGTGAATACTAGTTTCATTGATCCACAAACTGGCAGTAAGGACGATAGAAGTTTATGGAATGCCGCAGTTACTCAGACAGTGAAAAGGGTCGACAGCCTTTTAGGTTGGGTTAGGTAGATAGATTGGTGAAGGGAGAGAATCCCTTTGCGCCACACTCAGGTCAGTAGAAACCCAGTCTGATGCATATTTTGGGGGGAAAGGTACCCTTTATTCGTGGAGCAATACCCAAAACACTCTCATTTCGAAGCCTTAATGAACCTCCAGATGTCCCTGTTAGGTACGTCCCTTAGTTCTTCTGTATCCTGGAAAAAGTGTCTTTCAATGGATTTATGTCTGAGGTGACAAAGACCTGAGCAGTGGTAGAGGAAGTGGGTTGTGTTCTCATTAAATTCCTCTTTTCCGCAGCCCCCACAACCTTCGTCCTCACTTAGCCTTAGCTTTTTCATGTGATAGCGCAGAGTATTATGACAATGATGGAGAGGGTTTTCCTGTGCTTTTGTTTGAAAGTGTTAGTTCTGTCACCGCTGTACCTTAGCCATAGTTTTCTAGTTATTTTACAGGAGTGCAAAGAGCTCCATCTTTTATTCGCTTCCGTTAGAATCCTGATCCATGCTTTCATTGACTGCTGTAGGTCTAGCGTACATCCTTTCCTTGCCAATTCATCAGCCTCCTCATATCCAGGGACCCAGCATAATTTTACTTCGTGCTGTGTGGCAAGAGCACTAAGCTCTTCGCGACAGCACTTCACAAGCTTCAATTTTATTTTAATAGCGGAAATCGCTTTTAGCCCTGCCTAGCTGTCGATGAAAATTGTGATATCATCACGTGATATTACCTTCATCGCCATCTTACGGGCAGTAATTGTGCTTGCTAGAACCCCCGCCTTGAGAACGCTGCTATTTTCCGTGTGTCTAACTGATTTAAAGAGGCTGAGTTTGTCTGAAGATGTATCTGCGGCCAAGTCAGTGTCCATTTTGAACCCATCAGCATGGATGGCTTTGGTTCGCGTGTTTGTTATTTTTCCCTTGTCTGCTCTTCTCTGCTTGGGAATGAGCAAGAGAATGGTCTTTCGAAGTCTAGTTAGGGCACCGTATAATCAGTGGTTGCTACATTGCCCATGTACTTTGGCTGATTTTCAGGACACTTTTAGACGCAGATTACCGTATAAACAGGTCTAGCGGAAGCAGGTTGACTCTAGTCCTGCTGTTGGCGTAGTTCTCACGGCACTAGTAGATGCTACGCACGACAATCTCTGTATTTTCGTTTTGGCCTTAAGGTTGCTGGTTTTGGTAGAAGCTTACCACCACACAACACTGCCATAGGTAAGCCGTGTATATGATCAATAGTATGTTTTATGGCTTGGTCCCCAGTTTTTCCTGAATATTTTCTACAGCAGTCCAAACGAAATTCGCCCATTTGCGTTGAGTCCGTGGAATAACTTTCTAAAAGTGAACAAACTCAAAAAACATTTTCCCATAGAGAAGTTAAAAATCAAAGTATGATGATGAATATTCAAACTACAAACTTTACAGTCATGTCAACGACCCTAATCAAAAAACATTCGTTGCCATCTGAACAATCTTCTGATAGCAGCGGTTCCTCGGATGCGTTGCTTTTCATTCGATCGAATACAGATCGGTTTGTAACAGATGCAGTGCCGATTTTTGATTTTTATTTGGTTCACAGGGCTAAGGCTCTTCCTTATTCATTAAAATAGATGCAACCGAATGACCTTCGGCCCAGTCTACCTAGCCTACTTCACCTATCAATGAATCCATCGCTGAGTAATGCAAAAAATAAGCCCAGCACCTTCGGTTGCAAATCGATGGCAAATCAATTTTTTTTTTTGTATTTTTCCGTACAAACAAAACTCACTGAACCCAGAAATCGAATATCGTTTCTTGCTTCATCGATTTATAAGTGCTACCTTTGATTGTGTACCTTTAGTTGAAAATCAAGTTGACACTGAGCACCAGACCCAGAAACAACTTTCACATACACGTCTGTATCTCAATCTGGTTACAATTTTTCAAGGTCTAACTCCGTTCAGATGGTTACTGGTTCCAGAGCGAATTTATAAACTATCGATGTCATAGATGCTTATGACATGTGCTTGCTACGATAAAATTAAAACAAGCGATCCATTTAAGCAAACAATAGCTAAACCCTTGCTTGCGGAAAAAACACGTTATGCGGTAGAATTTCTGCTTTGAAAGCCAAAAATATTATTTCTTCAATTTATTGTGAGTAAAATGCAAATATTAAGCGATTATGATTCATTCCGAGATTCCATTTATTTATGAGGGAAAAAATCATACATTTTGGTAATTTGTTCAAAACGAGTTTGCTCACAACAGACTTGTTTACAATTTTTGGTTAAAATATTTATCACAGATTTCACAAGTGTAAATATAAATATTTGCTGAGATCATTATGGTACCAATAATCGGCAACATTATATCCCCCCACTGGCACCAACTATAACTTTTATGGAATTAACACCGTGTGTCTTTTGAGTGATCGTTGAAGAGAAATCTTTGGAAATTGGCATTCAGCCTTTGAGCAAGACGTCATCTAAAAAACTGTTCAGCAAAGTGCAATGGAATGGGTCGGCCAAAAATCGATGACAAACTGTGACATCTGTTTTTACAGATGAACTAATAAGTCGGAAAGGAGCAGTAAGAAAGAACTAGGTTTTGGACTGAGCTTTCTGTTCTCCAGCAGGCTAATAAATTCCTAGGGAACCACAACCAAAAAGTTTCACCAACTGCATCAACATGACCAGGAAGAAGCTACGTGTATTCACCGGACTCCTAACGGGGCACTATTGACTAAATAAGCAGATGAGTGGACTTGCGATGAAGAGAAAGAAACCCAAAACGTCTTCTGTGCAGCGCTTACTCACAACAGAAAGACAAACCTAGGGCCATATCTACTATCTGACAAAGATCTACCCTCGCCAAGTCTATTTAAGATAGTCCAATTTGTCAGAGCCATTGTGTTGGAGTATAGGCTCTAGCTCAAATATACATAAACCACAGCTCCTAGATGAGGGGAGCAAATAATCTCCTTTCTATACATACACCCCTAGTTTGACTCTACAATATACAAACTACGTCTAGCCCCTGCCAGAATTGTCGAGGACGATGGAAAATGTTCGGTGCTTCATCAAGACCAGTCACAATTTAACCGAGACCTTTGATGTCAAGAAAGGAATAAGACAAGGTAAGGCGATGTGGCTGTTAGGTGACTTCTTCAACATTGTACTTGAATGAATTGTGCAAATTGTAAACTCAAGTCAATAACAGAAACAATCTTTCAAAAGTCTGGACATCGACAAGAGAGGCAGAGAGGCCAAAACCAAGTGTTGGCTATTCTTGACAGCAAAGGACTGCCAACATCGACGAATTAAATTGAATGTCACAGTGCACAGCTGTAATTTAAACGACAAATAACTATTCCAGGTCAGGCCCTAGGTTGAGTCAGCTTAGAGTGGCTGCCTGTAAAGAAACAGGTACACTTAGACAGGTGTACGTCCGATGTGACAGTCTTAAGGAAGGAATGTTCAAGCCAACCCTAGCTTTTTGTGAAGCGGAGAATGGTTGGTTGGTTTTGTGGGTGCACTAAAGACTTACTGAGACCTCAAGCGGGTCCATTGTACCCATAAAAAGTATACTCATGGGAGTCAAACCAACTGATAGGTTTAGCTAATCTGGAAACGACGCAGAAAAGAATAGAAATCTCAGGAGCTTCCTAAAATTAGAGATATATAGGTCCTCCAGCCCATGGAAGAAGTTGCTACCAAGAGTACGCAGTCTTCTCGTGGCCAATGCAGGACATTCGTATAGCAGGTGCTGGATGGATTCTATTTCCTCTTCATCCCTGCAGCTTCTGCGGTAGTCATTGTATGGTAATCCAATACGCTCGGCATGGATTAAGGATCCTTCTGATGCATATATGGAGGATACTTTTGATGCAAACGTTTGCTAAGTCGTCCAGATCATCGAAAAAAAGAGAGCTCCTCCATGAAGAAGCTTCTTTTTGACAGGCATAAAGAACTACGGGCAAATAAGAATAGTAGTCTCCCTTCTCTTCGTGCCTCCAGCGCCTGTAAAAGTTTTTTGAAAAGAGATCTAATCTTTTAGCATAGTGAGTCCCTAAACCCAAATCAAACGGGGCTCTATATAAGACCGTAATCGTCCAAGTCCAAAAGCGTGGATTTTATCGAAGGGGGATGAAGACATTCTTGGTCGTTTCGAACCAAAAATTCTTCATAAGATAATGTGTCCTGTTTACATCGATGGGCTTTGTTCGATAATTTCGCGATCCAATTAACTATAATCAAATAGTCAGAGCAAGTCTTAGTTAACCGATAGGGGCCCTGAAGGCTCAAAATTAAAATTTTGGTTTCGAGCAGACCGACTTTTTTTTACATCGGTAAGGTACTCTTGGTTCCCTACTCCATATTAAATTTACAGAAACAAGTGTCAATGCTAACAATATCACGGTAGGATATTACGATTTACATTGACAGCTAGGCTGCTATAAAAGCTATAGCTGCTACGCAGGTAACATCGAGGCTTATGAAGTGTTGTCGCGAAGAGCTTAAGGGTATTGCCACGCACCACAATGTTAAGCTCTGCTGGGTCCCTGGTCATAGTGGGGTATCAGGTAATGAAAAATCTGACAAACTAGCAAGAATATGTTCAACCTTAGTCCTAGAACAAACAGACTGTACGGTCAAACCGCCACTCTACAATCTATAGTCGAAAATTGCACAAAAAAACCTTCAATAGAAGTTGGAAGTCTCTAACCACCTGTTAAATATCAAAAAGGTTGTAACCAGAATATAACAAGGCAAAAATCTGCCAGGTTCTACAAAAAGACAGGATATCACTGTCGATGCTGGTGGGAGTACTTACTGGCCACAACATGCAAAGATATCAAACAAAGAAATTACGCCTGAGTGATGACGATGCAGGGGATGCGGTGACGAGGAGGTCCATGAGGGCCCAGCCCATTTTCTCTGTCACTGCCCATACCTCTGTCAGTTAAGAAATAAAACACTAGCCAAATTCTTATTCGGTCATATCAAAGAACTATCTGATGGTTCACCGTCAGAACTTCCCAAATTTGCAAGGGCAACCAGATGGTTGGCACCAAGGAATTAAAACCGCAGTAGGTAAATGTCATGGATGTTACAATGGGTCTACACAGACCTTTATATGATGAGGTAACCCTCATAGGCTCGCAAACCTAACCTTACCTAGAGAAACAAGGAAGCAGGTGACTCAATACTCTCTATGTATTATGTGCTCTTCGATAGCTTATCAACATTAGCCGACCTTTTGAGCGAAGACATAAGAAGACTCCAAGGCTTTATCAGAAACGATCTGACTCACAATATCCATTTGTTTCACTACATAAACATAAACAGTAAAAGTGGATCTGAAAAAAGAATGAGTTCCAACACCCCTCCTTGGATCAAATTGGCTAATTTCTAATGTTACGTCTTCTATACCAAGAAGCTTAATAAGTCCCCAGAGTCATTACTTAGTTCCCCTTGAAATCATTTCATAACACCCAAATCTAGATTACATCTATTAGATTTATCATCCAGATAAAGATTTTAGCCTAATTATACACTCCATCACTTTCTCGTTGTGAAAACAAAACTCGAAATCACCTTCTCTTTCACATGAAGGCTCTCCCCAAAGCTTAATTGTGTCAATCCCGTCCTAATGGATCCCAAAAAAAAACCACAAACAACCCAAACAAAACTACCAAAGGAAAGTTGAAAAAAAAAATCCATAAATTAACAAGAAAAACAATAAACAATGTCATACCAACCTTGTTATTACTGCAGTAGTATATATCCGACATTTCGCTGCACGAGACAGTAATGATGACGGTCTTACTCGACAAAAATAATCTCGTGTCGTTCCACTTAAAAATGAAAAAATTTATTCACTCGAATGAATTTTTTAATAATAAAAAAAAAAAACCCAAAACAACAACAAAAAATAAGCAAAACTGCTCAAATTTCACTCTCGTAACACATTTGACGATTTTCCATTTCTTTTGCTTATCATAGCCCGACGCGGGACCGACCCAAAAATTAATTTTACAAAAAAAGATAAACAATCACTTTTGAGGGAGTTGCGCCAAACACAGAAAGGAGAAAAGATTTTCTTTCAAAAAAAAAATAAAATTCCACCACTGGACGTTACGACGTTACAACGTTACAACGTCACCAACAATTGTTCAACTTGGCGCGATTAAATTACGAAAATTGTCGTTTTGTTGTGGGAAAAAAACTGAAATTGTCTCGATTCAGTTTTTGAATGATTTTCTCCGTTTACAGTGTCACACTATGGGACAATTCAAAAGAGAACCGGACCACTGTGGGACATTCACACAAACGAACAACACACTCGCGAAGTCGGACTTTCGATTTGAGGCGAGTTTTCCTTTCTTCGCATTTCACCAGACGGCCAGGTCTCGCTGAAACTAAACGCGTGCACTGCCGAACAAAGTTCCAATTGAACTGTCTTAGCCGAGATACTTGGATACTTTTCCAAGTCGGGCTTTGCGTGGTGTTCAGATACCACCATCTGTGGTACCAGACCAGACCAACTTCTTGTGCACACCATCTCGATGTGGTCGCGGCTGGGGAAGTGATTCACACATCGAACGTGTTCGGTGTTGGACCGCTGAGTGGCTTCACAGATAAACACAACCCGAGAGCACTTCTGCCTTTGTTGGTGTAAATTTTCCTTTTAAGCGGATTGTTGGACACATCAGAAGTTATTGGTTTGGTAGCATCTTTAATCCCATTACAAGTCGGGTACTGAACTGCGGGAGACTTTGCTGCAAAGGGGAGTACCAGGCCAGTGGTGGTCTTTACTACGAATCACACTTTGTGTGATTCTTCAGTTCGCCAGGAAACTGGAACGAATTGATGGGTTCGGGGGGATAACTAATGCCATTACTGGTCCGGGCTTAGTTGTGTTTCTGTCGGTTAGTGTTAATATTTGCACCTGTTGGAAGGGGGCAGGCAGCTGATTGATGGATTTGATTGCAAACTGGTTAAAGTTGGTGAATTTCTTATTTATTTGGATGCGAGAGCATTGAGGCTTAGACGCTTCGATTGGTGTCAATTACAGATCGGCTGCAGTGGTGAGTGTTATGCAACGATGAGATTATCTGAGTTTATTTCTGTTTACAAGTGCAGTCAGTGTGTGGTGGAGTTACCTACCTGACTTTTCGCTATCGCACCCGGAAATGGATGTGAGGCTGTTTTGCAGTGGAAAAGAAATAACCCCCAGGATTCTTCTTCGACTTGGAAAAGAGTTCATAAAAATTGTTTCCTCTACTAAAATAAAACAGTCTGGCACTGCGGTTTCTCTTTGAATTGTAGCCATCCCTTAATGGGTCCAGAGTCTTTACTCCACAGGTGCTCTGGAAGTCAAGTGTCCTCTCTGGGCGGATAGCCGCAAGGATTTTGAACAACACAACTATGTGTACCAAAACTCTGATTTCCGTGGTGAACAATTTTTAAAAATATAAAGAGAAGCATCTTCAATCTCGAGGCAGAATCTAGGAGTGGATCCAATGGAAATTTCACTCAACGTCTTTCAGTTGGCAATGGCCGCTGATTATGCCAGTTCAGATTGTTTTTATCGAGATTCAAGAGAAAATTTGATTATTCTTGGGGTAGAGAACTATCCTTAGTAAATCCGAGAAGATATATTGACATAGACATCGATAGAGTGACCGCAGTCAGTTTAAAGTCCTAAGCTCAAAACATAATGTGCTCGTACCACTCTGTTAAGTCGCCGGAGCTCGAATTAAAGGTGAAGGACAGAATGTACTTTCTCTCCGACTGCCTGAGCCTCAGCGGAAAAGGACCTTAGGTGCTTACTTCTTTAGCGACTCAGGCCAACTCTCAGCCATGCCATCGAAGACCATCTTAAAATGCATACTGCATCCGGGATGGTTTACGGAGGCGAAAAATGAATAATAACTAACCTGCTCTCGTTTCCCAACAGGTACATGCATGTACAATTTCACGACGATAAACACAGTGGATCTATGAAGATCCGAGTAAGGCGTCGCTTAACATCAAGCCGCCATGACCTCTGACCTAACGATAACACTTAATAATAAATGATACCTCCTTGTAAACTTCCACAGATTTTCCTGTTGAAACACCACTTTTAAACACAAGAACTGTAAGAAGAGTCTTTCAAGGTCGATGACTAAATGAGGCTATCAACATCTCAACTTAAATCCAACAAGGCTGCTGAACCTGACATCCTATCAGCAAAGATATTTAAAGTAGCTGAATGTGACTTGGTACAGAGCCTACACAAACTGAGTGCATGCGTACGGAAGGGATACTCAACATCGTTTGCGGTTTGACCGACCCACAAGAAAGGGGATCATCCCAACTGCGTCAACTACAAAGGCGTCAGTCTCCTCAAATTCATTGCGGTTTTAAATCAGGAAAGTCTACAATCGGCAGATCCTGGAGAAAACTTTGAAGTTCAAATCGATACTCAGCCAAGGTCTAGCTTCTCGCAACCATTCATGTTGTGCTTATTACATTTTTCGCAAAAACGGAAAGGACCTACAATTTTTTGCCGAACGGCGAATTGAGAAGCTCTTTCATGGCGAATTATACTCCCGGAGGCTTGTCATTCCCCGACGAGAGGTGGTGCACAGCATTAATAGAGCAAAGAGTTTTGGGATCCCTCCAGAGAATACTCGTTGCTCCAACAAGATCGGTCCCAATGTTACCTTTAATGTCAAAAAAGTGTATAGACAAAGTTACGCAGTCATGTTAACATCCTACTTGAATTAATTGTGAAATACTCTCAAACCAAGAACAGAAACACCTTCTTTGAAAATTCTGGGCAATTATTTGGAGTGCGCAATTGAAAGCAGTAAGCCAAGGATCGGCCTAACTGGAGAGGTTTGGGTCAAGGTTAAAACCAAACTGGAGAGTCACCTAATTAGAGCCATCTAACTAACTAAGCATCCATCCATCTATCCCTTAATTTTGAACTATTATTAACGGTCAATCGTCGTTTTCCAATAAGGACGAGTAGATTTTGACATCTCATGGCGGCCATGTTGTTTTATTTGTTGTTAGTTTTTCCGATTTTTATTTTTCACACACTAAAGGCAAATCACCATGGCAATTTACAGACAACGCTGTGTGTTCGCTGACTCGGTTCTGGAGCATTCGGAAGTGGACCCCGATTTCAGCAAAAAAAAAATCATCTTTAGCGACGAGGCCCATTTTTGGAGAAAAGGATACATCAACAAACAAAATTTGCCGGATTTGGGACGATGCTAATCCACTCGAGGTCCACCAAGGTGTAGATTGTGAGCCGGCGGCATCATCGATCCGTACTTCTTCGAAAACGATGATGGCATTGCCATCACCCTCAACGGAGAACGCCAGAATGGATATTCTGCACGAGCGATTTGAGGGCATGGTTATCTCATGCAGAGGCGACGTGATTTGGCCACCGAGATCGTGCGATTTGACCCCGTTAGACTTTTTTCTTGTGGGGTTTCCTTAAGTCGCAGGTCTAGGCCAATAAGTGCGCCACCCAGCGAAGCCGCGGCTTCCATTTGAACGATGTCATATTCCACACATTATGTCATTGTTAGCCCTTTCACATAAAATAAAAAATTCGTTGATATCTCACACACAACTTGTATTATTCAATTTTACCATCTACCCCTGCCCCTATTGGAAAACCCTTCAGTACAGTGTTGATGCAGTATCATTTGTCACAAAATAACAAAGTCGGTTTGTCATAATTTTATAAATTTATTATTTCAGTCAAAAATAAAACAACTTTGTTGTCACCCTGTGCATAAACTGGTCTGAGCTTGAGATCTTAAAACTCTTTAAACTTAACCAATTTATTTTATCATCATTATTAATTGTTACATAAATGAATTCATTTACAAAACATTAAAATCCACTGACGGCTTAAAATATTTCACCCATTGGCTTAACGGTAATCTCATGAATCTGGAAAGAATCAGTTACTATTTAAGGGCTTCGTCAAATTAAAATTAAACAACAAACCTGAACATTTGGTGGTGTCCTCAACGCATACAACACAGCATCGGCAATATTCTCAGGCTTAAGTCTGGCCATGTCCTTAACGTAAAAATGAATTTCTGCAGGAAAAATATTTGTGTCTACCGCACCAGGACAAATACCCTAAAAATAGTAGAAAATTGATAAAATTGACTCTCAAGACATCTTACTTGACAATTTTCGGTAAAAGATTGAAGGTCCAAGCAGAAGAGCTTGTGATCCAACTCAATGATATCTGAAACTTACCGTTATTTTGACATTTGCTTTGTGTAACTGGAACTCTTGTCGATATGTCTCTGTCATGGCGGTTATAGCAAACTTCGTCGATGGATAAATATTGAAAGACGGCAGTACATCTATGAAATTCAACACCTGATGACCCGCGATGCTGTTAATTATCAAAATGTGACCCTCATCCCCACGCACTTTCATTCGATTGAACACTTCCCGAGTGCACCACAGCACCCCCATGACATTTGTGTCAATAACTTCACGTATTTTACTTGTATTACCAGGCGCCACTAACTCAGTTTCCCTTGTGATCCCAGCGTTATTCAACAGCACATTTGCCCCACCCAGTTGTTTCTCGATCCAATCGATTGAATCGATAACCTGATCCTCTTTAGTGACATCACATTTCCTTGGAATCAATTTGGACTGGAGATTTTCCGGTAAGCTCTCCTTCAGCTCTTTCAGCTTCTGCTCCCGTCTAGCCAAAGCCACTACTCTTAGTCCAGCTCCAACTAAGGCCTTAGCACACGCTGCACCGATACCACCACTTGCTCCTGTTACGACTGCAACTTTATTCTGCCACCTTTCCATGCTGATAGTCGACTGACGAATGAAGCTGAAGGGGAGGACACGTCTCCGCAAAGAGCTGCTTGCCAATTAGGGGTTAGAAATCGAATGTGGGACACACTTTAATTGGATCATTCAATTAAATGTTCTACAGTTGGCTTCGCCTTTGGGATTGGTTACCATCATTTGTGTCATTCACCATGGAACGTTGGCAGAAGAAAGTCGCTGTTGTTACCGGTGCTAGTGCTGGAATTGGGGCTGCTTGTGCTAAGGCTTTAACCGCAGCCGGCCTGGTTGTGGTCGGTTTGGCAAGAAGAGATGAACGTGTCCGAAAATTAGTCGAAGACCTACCAAAAGCAGTGCAATGCAACTTACATGCCATCAGGTGTGATTTGACTAAAGAAGACGATGTCCTGAAAGCTTTCGAATGGACTGAAAAGAATCTGGGTGGAGTGGATGTCCTGGTAAACAATGCTGGTGTCATTGAAACAACTCAACTGAGTAAGCGTAACAACACTAAAGAAATTCGTCAAACAATTGAAACGAATCTCATGGGAGTGGTGTATTGTACACGTGAAGCATTCAACTCAATGCTGGACAGAGATGTGGAAGGTCACATAATCATAGTCAATAGTGTGGCGGGGCATCAAGTGCCGAATTTGGGACCCGATTTGCCATCATTGAACGTGTATCCAGCAACTAAGTTTGCATTGAGAGCAATGACGGAAATCTACCGACAGGAGTTCCTAAGAAACAAATCAAAAGTTCGAATTACTGTAAGTAGTACCATTCTTAAGTACATCGTGCTGGGAGTATATTTTTCTGTACTTTCCTTCCAGAGCATAAGTCCTGGAATAGTGAACACAGACATCCTTCCGCCAGAGATTCAGACTGTTGTGAAGCAGTTCATGCCTATGCTGAGTTCGGATGATGTTGCCGATGCAGTTTTGTATGCTATTTCAACCCCGCAGAACGTTCAGGTATGTAAGTTTCTACCACTGAATTTCTTGAAAGTATAGCCAATAGGTTAGGTAAGGTTAGGTAGATGGGTTGACGAGGGGAAAGAAGCCCCCAGCGCCACACTCAGGTCAGTAAAGACCCATTGTGATGCCCATTTATTGGGGGGGAAGGTCCTCCTTGCTCGTGGAGCAGTACCCAAAACATTCTCCTATTGTCCCGGGCTTTCGAACCATTTTCAAGCCTTAATGAACCTCCAGATGACCCTGAGGGGACATCCCTTAGTTCTTCGGTATCCTGGAAAAGTGCCTTTCAAAGAATCTATGTCTGAGGTGGCAGAGAGCTGGGCAGTAGCAGAGGAAGTGGGTTGTGTCCTCATTGAGTTCCTCGTCTCCACAACCCCTACAAAGGTCGTCTTCACTTAGCCTAAACTTTTTCATATGATAACGCAGAGTATTATGACCTGTAATTACTCCTACAAGGATGGAGAGGGTTTTCCTGTCAGTTCCAAAGTTCTGCCATAGAGACGCCGAGTAGCCCACAAGACTCTAGTAGCACGATCAGCCGCGAACTTGATACGTGCATTCCAATTTTAGCGTTTGTCTAGGACAGCGCCGAGGTATATTAGCTCATTGAAATTGACGAATTCTTTGACTTATGTCGAGGTAGTCCTTATAATCGGTTCACTAAGTAGGACCACTTATGTAACTTGAACTCTAGACGACTCCGTTTATTTCATCTAGAGAATGCAAAGTACCTTAATGGAAACACTCATTCCCATCTCTCTTAAGCCACCTACATATGTAAGTAGGTAGAGTGACGGTTCCTGAGAACCCAATTAGGATGCGCTAGGATGCGCCGTTTTGTTACCACGAAACTCGTTTAAATTCATTTGGTGGTGGGTGTTGATTGATTGTGTTGGGATGATGTGGCTAATTCCAGTCGGTGGAGTTCAGATACAGGATCAGTCCTCCAATCCTTTTTTCAGCTACCACGCCAAGGTTGACGAAGAAGGGTTTGCCTTAAGTACGCTGACTGGTCCTCGCCAGGGCCGGACACCTGTACGGGAAATGAAATAGAGGTTCTTTCTCATTAATATCCTTGCAGCTTCTGCAGAAGTTATTGTGAGAAATACCAAGCTTAACCGCACGGTCTCCAAATGGCTAGTAGCCCGCGATAATGGCTACAATTCTGGCAATGTCTGGTCTGGTCTTGATTTGCCAAGTAGCTCTCTTGACATAATTTTATAATAATTAGGCTATGTCTTTCTTAAAATGACGCAGCTGGACAGGCCGTTCCATCTATAATTGGCAAGCTGGAGGAACTGAAAAGGTATATACCCCTTAACAGTGCCCAGCGGAATATCGACACTTTCCACAAAACAAATGTTAAGGCCCGATCTTATCCTGGGCAGCTCGTCGGAACGCTCATTGCCCTCATTATTGCTATGACTTGGGATTAGCCACCTATGTACTTCCAAAAACTTTCCAAATGGGTGAAGACCCAATTTCCAGACGAGACACTAGGCACTCGAAGTTCACTAAGGTGACAGTAGGTGTTGATGGACAGAGGTTGGCTTGGGGAAACCTGTGGACGCGTGTTTTCTCTTGAATGTATGTGTCTTTTTTGTATAGATAAAGACGATCAAACAGGGAGATGCTTTTTAAACCCTACAACCTACTTGATATGCAGTGTGAGTTGACTGCCTCAGTTCCTGTGGTATGAGTTAGTTAATACAAAATAAATTCAAATACAGAGGGAATAAAACTTTATTTTTATTAAATAACATTAATTGAAGCTTCTTGTAAAATATTAAGTTTTTCTCCTTTCAGGTTCACAATATGATAATCAAGCCAATGGGAGAGAAATTCTAAAGACACCAATTAAATTCGAAACAAGAAGGCCTCCTATTAAAATCTTTCACCAACTGGCTTCAGAATAATCTCGTGAATCTAAAAATAAAATAAATAAAATTAGAGTACACACATTCCTTAAAGCATTTTTCTTGTCCTACCTGAACATGTGGTGGTGCTGCAAGTGCATAGAGTACAGCATTCGATACGTCCTCGGGGCTCAACAATGGCATACTTGCCCGTATTATGTCAATCAGATGCTCCGGGAAAATCTCTGTATCTACTGCTCCTGGACTGATACTCTAAAAAAAAAAAGACATATGGGTGTACTTATTAATTTAAATATGCCAGAAGCCTTTGGGTTCGTTGGGGTATCGACGATGATTTTCAGAGTAAGTTCCATCCTTCTAGGGCTCTCTAGAGCGTCGGCTACTGATTGAACTTTTAAAATGTCAAAGTTCATTTCAGATGCATTTAACGTATGAAAAGCTTTTGCCAAAAGGCGAATGGATTGGTTTGGCACATCAACAGATCATTTAACTTGTTTTAGGTATGGAAATCCGTTAACTCTCCTACGCTTTTTCACTTTTTCGACTAATCGTACGTTAACAGACCTAATTTTCATGGAGATCAGGGACCGAATTACCACACTCGGTAACGACTAACTCGTCATCGAAATGTGAGGATTTGGCATTACTGCTCTTAATGAATTTTATCAATCACGAGTGCCACTCACTCACTCGTTATCGATCGCGGGAATTCGACCCCAGGTCAAAATTTAACACAATTCATGAGCTCTTGTGTCTTGTCAAAATGTAACAGAATTGAGCAGCGAACACAACCTCATAACTTGACTTACCGTTACTCGTATTTTTGTTCCATGACGATTGAATTCCTGTCGATAAGTCTCCACCATTGATGTAATCGCATGCTTAGAAGCTGGATAGATATTCACACTACACATCGATAACTGGTCTCCTAAATTCGGCGTTTGATGTCCTGCGATACTGTTGATAATCACGACATGCCCATCAACTCCTCTTGCTTTCATTGAAATAAAAGCCTCTCTGGTACAGAAAACCACTCCCAGGATATTGGTATCGAGAGTCGCCTTAATTTCCTTTGTATTGTCAGCCTGAACCAAGTCAGTTGTCCTTACCACTCCGGCATTATTGATAAGCACATCAACTCCTCCCAATTCACTTTCTACAAAGGAGAAAACCCTTTTCACTTGCTCCTCATCGGTCACATCACAATGCATTATATGAAACCGTGATCGCTTCTCGATGGGTAAACTCGACCGAATATCTTCTAAGCGATCCTGACGACGGGCTACCGCAACAACAATCATTCCTTCACGATGAAGGTCCCGGGCGATAGATTCGCCGATACCCGAACTAGCTCCGGTAACAATAGCGACTTTGTCCTGCCAACGATCCATTTCGAACTGTGCGTTGGAGAAAATTTCATCTAGTCACAACAAGTGAGAGTGTGCGCTAACGACTGATCAGTCGGGAAAGTTTCACAACTGGTTTTGATGCAAAGATGTTCTGCATCTTTGGTTTGAGGTTTCACATTAGCTTCGTGGTGGCTTGAATGCGATTGATCATGAACGTAATAAATACTGAAATATAACGTTTCAGTAGGATTACACAAGCGCCTGGAACTTGACGTTAGAATTTTAAGTTTAGTTAATCAAGCTAGTACGTTAGACTGCTGTGCGAGCTCCGTAGGTCGGTGGCCACGGAACATTGGCGGCATCATTTTTCTTCCAGCATAAAAACCTCCGAAGATACACTCCAACTCAATGACACGAAATAAGGATCGTTTTTATACCCAATCCAGAGAAAGATTTATCTAGTGCAGCCTTACTTCGTTCATCTTGAAGACCCTAGATAGGATCTGTGATACTCACGTCAAATCACTGATCAGAAACCCTTAACTCCAATCACCACGCCTGCCTTAAAGGTAAATGTGTTGAAACCGGTTTACACCAAGTTGTAAAGAGGATGAAAAACGCGTTCGGAGTTAAGGAGTCCGTCGTAGGAGTTTTCTAGATACAGAAAGAGCCTTCAATAACATCAAGATCCCCAACATCATTGGCGCCCTATCTGTATACTGCACCAATAATTTAATTAACAATTGGATAAAACATATGCTTGAAAATCGCAATCAAAAATCAAGTCATATCTCGTGGATGAGACGAGGGAGGGTTAAGTCCTCGCCGGCACACCGCAAGGGGGTACTGGTAATGGACAAGTTGTTGTATCCTCCGGATTTTAGAAGGGTCTTGTGCTAAATGCGTAGATCTAGCCATACAGATCACAGGTAAATACCTGAACAGCATAAGGGAGCTCATGCAAGGCACGCGCTGAGCGGAGGAAAATTGCCTTAGCGTTAATCCAAACAAAACAGAGTTAGTTATTTTTACCAAGAAGACCAACATTAGTGACTTCCACGTACCGTACCGCGACAGTGTCAAGTAGCTTGGCCTTATATTAGACAGAAGGCTGACCTGGAGAAAGAACCTAAAAGAGCGAACGATTAAAGCTTAAATAACTTTCTGGATATGCAGAAGATCTTTCGGCAAGACATGGGGTCTACAACCGAAACATTGGATATACAATTGCGCAATCTGGTCTGGTTTGGTGGCCAGCTCTAAAGAACAAATATGCAAAGGAAATGTTGACCCAAACAAAACGAGTGGTTTGCCTGGGAGCAACCGGCGCTCAAGCCTCGACACCAACGGCTGTCATGGAAGTGATACTAAACATCCTGCCAGCACACCTCGAAGCAAAGAGACTGGCAAGACACGACTTATAATATAGGGCACCGAAAAATTATTGGGGATCAGGACAATCACGCCATAAGACCATCAGAGCGATTTTGGAGACAGGCAAATAAGCTCTGTCAACAATTTTAAAACTGAATTTGTGGGCTCAAACTAACGAGACAAGAAACCATGACGGGATAACTGCATTTACAGACGGCTTCAACATCGCAGGCAACTCCAGTACCCACCAGTAGAACTTGCGATTCATCTAGATCCCTTCGTCAAAGTATTTCAATCAGAAGTCCTTGGCATTCTCATTGCCAGATCTCATTTGGTCAGGGAATGCAAAGACAAACGCAACAGGCTTGCCAGTCACATCGACGTCCGCCTTGTCTGTGTACCGGGTCACGAAGATGTATTGGGGAATGAGATAGCTGATGAATTGGCGAGAGAAGGGGCGCACGCGATAGAACGAACCGCTGAAAACACAGTAGGGGTCGCACTAACAATAAATAAAACAGCAACCAACGAGAGGATGCAAAGGGATTTCGAGGTTCACTGGGCAAACCTCCCGATGTGCCAAGTGGCTAGATCACTCGTAAAAAAAACCAAGCAAACTACTCACCAAAAGGCTCTAGGTGCAAGCAGAGCGCAATTGAGGCTGATGGGGGACTCATCACAGGACACATTAACCTCAACAGACATGTAGGAACTGCGAGGAAGAAGAAGACCTCGCCAAGCCCTATCGAGAATGCGACAGAATACCCTGGAGTCCATGTGGATACCGGGCCTGAAACATCTCAAGGACAAAGGAATCAGCGGCATCGTGGCGTTCACCAAAGAAACAGGAAGATTCGCCAGACCACACGTACACTAGTGTCAACCCCATAATTGTTTTCATCTTCCCTATATCCCTCCCAACATACGTCCCAAACCAATACTATCCCTGCAATTCCGACGATTAAACGAGGGGAACACAATGGGCCCCACCGATGCCTAGGTGAGCAGCCTTCCGCTCACCCTCATATACCATACCATACCAAGCATGTACTTCGATGCTAATCCACACGTGTGCCAATACCTCTGTGTGACAACATTGAGGGCGTACTTGAAGTTCTTAAAGCCGCGACTACAAATTACTGGTACATGCCCTCTAGACTTAACTCCAATAAGACTTAAAACCTCCACAACGGCATCCGAAAAATCAACCAAACAACCAACTTTTGTACATTCAGAGTGTATATATTCATTTTTTTCATTTTCTTAGGTATAAAAAGAAATTAAATAAACTAAATTATTTCACTTGGCAAAAACTAATTTCAACAACGGACTCTTGAATAAGGAAACTCAGGAAGTCATTAAATCACTCGCCTTACGACATCATTCCTTTGCTGCGTTTAAAGGCCGCGCCCGCCTTACGATTGTGATTGGCTCTACTTGACTTGTTGACGTCTTTTTTGTGACGATTCACTAGCACCTCTTTCTCCTGACCCTGACCCTTCGGTGCACCAACGACATCTTTAGATTTACCAGGTTGAGGCGGAGGCGCTCGAGCTCGATTATTGCCATACTTAGCCGCTCGATTTGCCTCATACCGTGCCCGTATATCCTCGGGATTTTCACAGAAATTCATTCTCTTATCGAAATTCTCGTTTCCATTTTCATTATTTTGCTGCTTTTCATCAGACGACTCGTCTTCAACCTCTTCATCACTCTTGTCCTCAATATCAGCGAGTGTCGCACTCAACTGCTTTGACCTAACAGCACGCGATTCACTTTCCAATACAGCATCGTAACTGTCATCATATTCGTCATTGTATTCGTTACCTTCCTCGACCAAGGTGTATTCTTGATACCGGTGTCGTATGTCCTTTAGGTCTTTCTTATCGTCGAGCAGATCATTTAAATTTTGCGGAGCATTGGGGAAACCTTTTCCAATTTTAATAATACAATCCGGATTGTCCTGTGTCATAACGTCATACTTATCGCCATCGAAAACATTGTATCGCTTGATACCAGTCTGTTGATAGAGAGTATCTTGCGGGTCGGGTGGGATATAGACTTCACTTTGATCCGCATGTATAAGATCTGGTGGAAGATTTTGTTCGAGAATAGCTGCTATCGCTTCCTCGGAGTTATCGTATCGGGACAGGACGCGTCGCACGAAACCATCGCCTAAATGTGGTAAGACATCCAGAACACTAGTCACTTCCAGATCTATGTCTCTGACTTTGGGATCCGTGTTTGTTTTACTGTAGACAGTTGACATTGAAGATGTAGTTGCCCTACTGGTGGATGGTTTATCAGCATTGTAATCCACTGAAGCGGCACCTTCCGGTTCTGGTCGTTCTGCGAGATGACAATGTGATGTGGATGGGACTACACAAAAATATAGGAAAATTAATTCTAATTTCGAAATCAACTTTGGATTGTCACTCACCCGGTTCTGTTTCTGAATCGGATAAATCCAATTGTGCGAGATTTCCTATCATTCCAAAGGATTCTGAGTCAGCTTCCTCCTTGTAGCCCTTGGCTACAAAATCAGTTTTGAAATCGTCTCTGTTTAACGATATCAGTTAAGGAAATAACAAATACAGAAGCAATCAATGAATTCTTTAAGAAACATACAACGGAAGCAATAGATACCGGAATGCGATGGAGTCCCGTTCACTAGACTTGATTATTTGGCCTGGATTTGATGTAATTTGTACAACGAAGCGACCAGTTATAAGCGCCAGTCGAGAAGACAACCAACACATGGTGGCAGTCAACAAACACTGCCAGCAGTTCAGCCTAAATCGCAAACAATAGCTCACCATCCCGAATGAAAAAATGCTTGACTGTTTCATTGCCTTCAAGATACGTATTTCAAACGCCGGCGCTTATTTTATGCAATTGTCTTCAAATTCTGATCCGACATGCTTCAAGTTCTATGCCTGGCACTCGATGTTTGTTGGATCTTCCAACAGAACACAGCTCCACACGAATACCGCCGTCAAATCCATCCAAGAGAAACTACGTACAAGGAAAGACCTAACAGCTGCCTAACGATTGCAACTACTCCAGCCGCAGGAAGGTACGACCTAGATTGCTTACATTGCATAAACATGAGAGATCTGCAACGAAGAGTACGATGAGACAATCGCCATGGCCTCTAGTGAACATTTTTGCCAAAGAAACGGTCAAGAACCAATATGCACAGCCATCCAATGACGAAAGTGTCAGGGATTTGGTGTCACACAAATTTAATTTGTTAAGAGGATCAATCGTCGCTAAAAGATTCGGATAATGAAGGAAGCTCTCACTTTATTCGGAGGAATGGTAGAGCATCTACGAGTAATTTCCTCAACACATAGTACGGATGCTGCCCTATTCAGATTTTCTTAGATGAAGATTCCACAAGAGTCTAAGACTTGGAGATAGAATGACAACTCGTAGCCATTACAAGCTTGGTTCAAATTCTAAAGACTTTACCATAGCGATTTAAGGCGTTAGGAGCAAAAGTTGTAGATGGCTCATGGGGTCATGGCTTAGCAATACAGTTAAGGTGCGGCGCGTCCCTATTTAGAAATCATTCACAATGCCCAATCCAAATTTTAAAAAGGATACAACTCTTTACAGGCCTGCTTTAGTATATCCACATCCAGTTCGATTGGATACTCTCGTTGATAGTCTATCACAAAGGTTCGATCCGACAAGCATTCAGTCATAATTGACACAAAACTCTCCGAAGGCATTAAACTCATCTCACTGAAAGGAAATCGTTTCAACACCGCATGCATAAGTTTGTCAAACAAGAAATCTTACGGGTTTGCCAGTACAGTCTCAATATAAAGGTAAACAATGCTCCGAAAGGCTTTCAGGAACTGAATTCTCGCCTCATTTAACCATTTCAAGCTGCTTGCTGCGGGGTTGATTAGATAAATATTTTTGTAAAGATATGGAATTGTATTGTCATAGAAGTGCGTGATGCTGAAATAACAAAACAAAAGGGTGTAGTTAACTAACAAGTAGATAGAACAATTGATCCTCACCTCTGTGCCAACATTATATCACAGCAAATACTTCGAGCATCTGGATAGACCTCGACTAGAATACTCATCGTGAATGCGCAGTCGAGGGTGAAGAACACCATATCATCATAAGGTGTGTCCAAATCTGCATTACTTTCACCATCCACACTTTCGTTCTCAGCCTGTTGTTGGATAGTGTGTAAGGCAACACCAAAGTATTGCAAAGCAGTGGTTAAATCATTTTTGTACTTTGCCTCAATACGAAAGATGGTTTGGATGATTTTTCTTAGAATGTTTAAATTCGATTCGCCGAGGGCGATAATTAAATCGAAGACCATCGGTATGGAGATGAGAAAATTGGAATATATCAGCTCTTTAAGGCTATCCTTGGATATCCACTCTTCGTCGGATTCTTTGTTGGTTATGATTCGGCAAATAACACGAACTACAGCATCCAAAATGTCCTTGTAAAGGGCAACAGCTCGCTCATTTGAGGTGAGTGAGGGTAGATCCAAATAGAATGGGGTTGCCTTCTTAAGGAATGAAACAACTGAACACAAAGCTGCCTTCTGGTGTATCATATACGACCAAAATCTACAAGGAAACGATGGTTATTGAATGAAAACAGAGTATAGAACCTGGAACCATACTCATAATGCTTTAATTCAAGCAGGAAGCGTATGTTTTTCAGAAATCGTTGGCCTTCATATAGCCACTCATCCAAATCGGCATCGGTTTTTACTTTACCACCTGAACCAACCAGACCAACATAGGTAGTGAATATATCACGATCCGCCCACCTTTTGTGCTAATAAAATAAATTTTAATTGAAACTCTGATTTGTTTTCGAATTTCATACCAATGCTGGAACTTGTATTTTCACTCCATCCTCGTCGACTCGCAAGGTAAGTTGTTCTAAGGGTTTCTTTTCGGGATTCTATAGAATGTGATTGGATTAGTTGAGAGCTATTTAAAGAATTAACTGTGATTTACTGAAAATATAATTTCTGGCTTCTTTTTAGGCATTTTCTTTGACATTTTTTCCGGTTTGATACAAATTTCACAACTTACAAGGACTGCAAATAGCTCAGCGAAATGACAATTTGGCAATTTTAACAAACTTCAAGACAGCTGACTGTCAAATTTAAGTGATATGTACCAGGTATATACAAACTGTAAGCCACTTAGGGGAAATGGTATGAAACAGGAACTCTACAACTGTAAAACGAATTGGAATTAATAAAATATTTGTCTAAATAGATTATTTGTGTGTCTAATTAGATTCGGCTGAAGGTCTTATTGAGATTGAATCGGGCACAAAGATCGAATGCACCACAGTCATTCGAGTAACCAGTTCATTAGCCCAGACGACAACAAAGACATAACTTGTCATATTCAAAGCTTAGACTAACGAACATTAGTCACGACATCAATTTTTTTTAATCTTTCAGGCTACATAAAAGACCCTTTTTGTGTATTGAGAGGCGGAAAATGATACGTTTTTTTACTACAGACATACCGATCGATTGCACATCAATGCTTCTGCCCTTAAATCCAACTTTCAGGTTCGGTGCAACATGGAAGACTGAACATTAATTTCAAATCTCAAGCAATAGATAACAGGAAGCATGGTCTAACAAACTGAAAAACGCTCCTTAAAACTACGATATGAATTCTATTCTTTTAAAAAAGAGATCGAAGTTTGCGAGATGTATGATGTTTATGCTAGCCCTCATTTATTATCTTCTTTGGCCAATCTTCAAATCAGAGCGAATCCATGAAACCTTCTAAAGAAACACACCTACCTTTTCCTCAAACCACGACAAATGACATATCAGCTGCAAGAGATGTTGTTTTGTTGACATCATGTTTAGCTGTCACTTGGGACTGTTTTTGATTAAGAAAAAGAGGAACCCAATTTAAATTACCTAATTAAGGTTTCCTCCTATCTTCTCGTGAATTAAGTCGACCAAAGTTAGTGGTAACAATGTCTTATCCATTCGATGAGGACAGTGGAGAGATTCTCGAAGGATTTCTTTGTCCTATTTGTCGTGAGGATCTAAAATCCCTAGAGTTTCTAACCGATCACGTAGAAAAACAGCATGCCGAAGAACAGGACGCCCTGAAGTCTATCTTTAAGGACATCTTAAGTAAAGCTAAGCGTAAGATTAAGTTTAATTTTGATGATTCCATCGATCTGGCAAAGAGCTTAGATCGAGACGTCCGTATTAGCAACACCACGACTCGTGGAAATGTGTTCAATTACATGGTGAAAAGTATTGGCGCAGAGCGTTCACATTTATCGTACTTCAACTCGGTGAGGTTTGTAATCTCTTGAATATTGACGATAATCTACTTACTCACTAATTTTTGTAGAAATCCCAGATTAGAGCGATATGCCAGTGAGACTAACAAACTGATAATCAGACTGCATAAGCTACTTAAAGATATGCCCGCTGAACCTGTGTTGAGGAAGCAGCATGAACAAAATGTTTGTATCGACAGATGTCCACAAAAGACATTAACGTAAAGTTATCTTCTAGATAGTGCCATGGCTAGACGGGAGTTCGGTCAAACTATGCCCAAGTTGTGCCAAAAGTTTTCACATCGCTCGACGGCAACATCACTGTCGACTTTGTGGAAGTATCATGTGCAATGATTGTTCCAAGTTTTTACCTCTCGATAATGCATGTAAGTATGAAGTGGATTCTGATACTTTATGGTCTAACTAGATCCCTTTCAGTGGAACTGGCGAGTTTAACCATGTCCCGGACAGACCCGATTCCCAAGGCAAAGGACGAACGGTTGAACAACATTCGCACGTGTGATCATTGCCTATGGCTACTGGAGACCCGCAAAGAAATGCACGATAGTCGAACATGTCGTCCAGCCATCTCTATCATCTATGACGAGATCCAACAGTTGAAGAAGAATATCCTGCCAGACATTGATATGTATTTGAAAATCATCGACAGTTTGTATGGAGGCGATTCAATTTTCACAATTGCCGATGCGAGCGCTTTACGTGCAAAAATTGGACAAGTAGCCGAAACAGTGGACATAAAGAGTAAGAAAATCCTGCTGCTGCCGTGTCAGGAGGGCAGTCGAGAAGAGGCTATGAAAAAAGCCGTACGGTTGTCATGTATACAATTGATAAAGGAGAAAATGTTGTCCATTCCACCGCTGCCAGTGGAAGCAGAGATTAAAAAAATCCAAGACAAGAAGCGGATGGAAACCGAGCAGAGAATTGAAACTGAACGCCGACTGGCACTAGAGGCGTATGAGAAGTACGGATTGGCCGAGACCAGTAGCAGTAGTGTTGGCAATGAGTCCTATGCATCGGGGGTGAGTATTTAATGCAAATTCTCTGTCCAGATGGGGTCGAATATGAAGCTTAATCTTTGTCAGAGGAAAAATGGAATAAATTATCGCACGAGAGCAGAAAAAAGAACAGACCTTGCCCCTCAGTACATGCGAATGTGTACTAACACTATCTGTGCTGTGCGGTTTTTAAAACACCACCCATGCAGTTCCCTTTTGGTAAAAGCTGTTAGTCCCGCTTTAAGTTTCAAGTTTTGCGTTGTTGCAAGCCCGTTGCTTGTCGGTCCCGCATTAGCTTCAAACTTCTCGAAAGGATTCTACGACGTCAATGTCCATTTGATTGGAGGACTAAACATTCGTCGTCCGACTTTTAAAAAAGTGACTACAGCCAAATGTTCAGGCTCTTAGAATTCGATTGGCGACATATGCAGCACTTTGTCTAGATCGACGAATGTGCCCATTGCTGCTTGAAGACTTTAAACAAATCCTGCAAGTTGCATCGGAATTGCTTGACTGTCTGTGTACGAGGCAATAGGTTCCTCATCTGTAGAAGGAAAACAGAACTTGCTGGCGGCAGGCAAAAGAATTGACGACACTTTCGCTTGAAAATCTTCTGATACTCGAAATGAGACTTTTAAACCTTTTGTCTGATTGATTGATAACCCTCATGCGACCAACAGGATTGGAGCATTGCTACGGTTCCCTAAGTCTCAGAGTTGCCTGCATGTAGCAAAATTTCCAAAGCTCCTGTAGGGATAGATATCAAAACGTATGCGATGCTAATGCAGCCTGGTATTTGTACACGTTTAATGGAACTGGAACTCTTCTAGCGCCGGTCACCAGATCTGTATTCCGTACAACTGAATAGGCCTAACAACCGGTAACTACAACAAATAGACTAATCTACGTTGGAGACCTTATTTTGAACCCAAAGACCCTCCACCTGTGTAGATAGACGTTGCAGACTTCCTTGCTTGATCTTGGATGTTCAGTTTTCAACTGAGTTTGCTGTCTAGAATTACATCGTGAGCCAAATAGTCTCTTCCGTACATCCAAAACCAAAACGCTCGTATTTGACTTGTAAAGCTTCGTCCAAGTGACCACTGCTCTGTTAGATAGCCAGTTAAGTAACTTTTTAGCTTTAACTTGAGTTGGATTGCTTGTCTCTTGCCATCCACTCATTTCCTAATTATTTAGTAATCAATGAAACCCCCGCAAAGAGCGAGGTACCAATAAGTGGGTACCAAGCAAACGTTCGTTGCTTTCAAAACCCTAGGTTTTGGCGAAGATCAATGAAGTCGCAATTTAAATTTTAGTCTACAGTGTATAGGATATAAAGCGCTTGAAAGCTTCTTTGCTATTCAAAAGGATATTTGTGCCAGCGCTGTAAGTATTCCCAAACACACATGTATGGCGAAGACTTTAGTCTGGAGGATAGTAGTAGCTTTATGGATGTTGTGTCCATAGCCACCACAACGATGGGTAGGAATGATTTTTCTTGGTTCATTTGTCACCTCTTCTTCCTACAATGCTCTAACCCCTGATGAGGCATAATGCGACATAACTCTCACATCCTATCCGGTATGCGGGTCGATAGTTTAGCTGTGACCAATTTTTGTTCTTGGTCTCCACATTGTTTCTGGGCTTTGAACTCACTGTTCACACACTCTATCGGGCTTCCTGAATGTATTCCCAATCCAACGGCATATTCTCTGCCTTATCTCGACAGTAGTCGGTTTGTGCTGTGCGAACTGCATAGGTCCGCTCTCTATGACCCAGCCACCTCTTCTGGCTAAGTCGATGTCCCTGTACAGCCCGTACAGTTCGTCATTGTACCTCCTCCTTCACTCACCATCTATGCAGAAAATCACCTGAAGAATTTTCCTCTCGAAAAAGCCAAGAGCAACCTCATCTGCTTTTGACAGAGTCCATGCCTCTGCGCCGTAGAGCAGGACTGGGACGATTAAGGTCTTAAACAGGGTCACTTTAGTCGTTCGAGAGAGGGCTTTGCTACTCAATTGCCTTCTTAGCCCAAAGAAGCAGCGATTCGCAAGAGTTATTCTTCGTTTGATCTCAAGCGCTCGTGTCGATGTCTGAATTTATAGGTAGACAAAGTCCTTAACTACCTCAAAGTTAGTCAAACTGTTTATAGTGACGTTTTGTCCGAGACGTCGATGTTGAGTGTTCCTTCTTGTTGACAGCATATACTTCGTCTTCCCCTCACTGACCGCTTAACTCATCTTCGCCGCCTCCGTAGCAAAACTCCAGCGCCAGTGACATCACGTTGCGTTCTTCCGATTATGTCAATATCTTCGGCGTATCCGAGTAATTGGACGGACTTTTGAAAGATCGTGCCTCTGGTATTGGCGCGTGAGTTTTGCACAACTCTTTCAAGAACGATGTTGAAGAAGTCTCATGACAGCGCGTCACCTTGTCTAAATCCTTTTGTTGACATCATACGTCTCGGTGAGGTCTTGACCGACTTTGATAGATTAGCTTGTATTCTCCATCGTCATCCTGCACAAACGGACGAATTTGGCAAGGATGACAAAACTAGACATAGCTCTGTATAGCTCGTCTCTATAGATGCTGTTATACGCGACCTTAAAATCGATTTGAATTTGGTGGGTTACTCCCAGATCTATCGCAGTTTGAATATTTAGTCAATAGTGGACTTTCCCGGCCTAAGGCCACACTGATATGGACTGATCAGATTGTTGACGAACCGTTTCAGGCGTTCACACATCGGCGTTCACACAATTCGCCGTTTGGAGTCAGCAATAAATTGACTTGCAGACATCTGGCCCTCAACCATCTCTTTCTTCCATTGCATGACTCAGAAAAAATGTTCATCAATCTTATGACTAAGCCACGAACGCTATCAAATTTAATTAGATTCTCGTGTGTGCATCGTTATACATACAGTCTGCATCTAGAACAGTGCGTCATGTATTGCTAACCGTACGTGTCCCAATCATGTCCCACAAGTTTCTCGATCGTAAACTACAATTTGTAACCAGCTATGTTCCAATAAAAAACCGTATTGCACCAACTTTACGACTCACCTTTGCTTCACTCGCCCAACAATTCCACAGTTGCATCACCTATTACACACAAAGCACCATAAAATTACTCTTTCCCCCTTTCAGTCGGCTCTTCGCACTCTGGACAATTGGAGTGCCTACCAATTATCGACCTCTGGTGTGGCAAGCAACGATCCCCTAGTCGAACAAATCAACATCATCAAGGGCTACATCAAACAGGCACGCAGTGCAATGCGTTTCGATGAAGTTGCAACGCTCGAGATGAATCTGCGCGAGCTCCAAAGAGAATTCTACATGCGTCATCAAACAGCCACCAACAACTCCACCACAGAATAAGAAAACCCTGTCGTATTCCATAATGTTTAAGACCATTTTTATTACATTCAACCTAATTTATATATTTAAACAGTAAATATATATGTAAATGTATAAATTTTAGAAAAAAAAAAAAAAAAAGCTAAAAACTTTGTGCAAATTACAACATTATAATAGAGTATAGCAATAGCAGGCAATAATAAAAATACGCCCCAAGATTAGTCCTTGTTGTGTCCTTATAAATGCTTGTGCTTACAGTAGAGTTTGTTGAATAAGGAGTGTTGTGTTTGTTCGATTGCACCTACATATGCGCCCATGCTTATGCCTTCAGTCCAATGGATTCGACTAGCGAGTTAACCTTTTCGACGTACTCCTTTTGGGCATCGTCAGTTGACTTACCCTTCAACTTGTTCCATGCCTCCCACTTGGCCTTGCCTTTGAAATCCAAGAAACCCGGCTTATCTGCATATGAAGACAGGAATAGAGTATTACGCATTAACCTCCTCATTCCAGAGATAACCTTGCAAGTAGGTTGGTTACGTTTTTCTTTTGCTATTTTTTCTTACCGGTATTGCAATCGCCCACGGTTGCCTGCTTGTACAGACTGTAAAGCTCCAATAAATCATTGTCAGCCGGCGATGTCTTCAGGTTCTTGACATCTTCAGCGGCTTTATCGAATTGCTGTGTGGAGAGAAAGTAACAAGTGTTTTTTTTTTTTTTTCTTCTTTTTACCCCACGTTGAGGAGCTCACACACTTACCTCCTGGAGGGACATAATTGTGCGTAAATTTGCTTAAAGACCGGTAAATGGGGACCCTGTTGAAAGAACGAAAACCAGAACTATACTAATTGGAATTACAAAGTAGATCGGACGATTAGACACGTATGTTGAGTGGATACGACAGCCTCTATTTTTAAGTGGAACGAATCGATGATAAGATTTCACAATTCGATATGAAAGATTAATTGTGTTTGGTAGGAAAATTCGTGTTAATGGGTGGGTGGGGCAGAAGGTGCCCAAGGGGGGGTGTAGAAAAAATGCACCTTGCCACTTACTTTGAGGAAAAATGAATGTGAGTTGCGAGAAAATCGCCGGGTGTCGATGTTGAACTGTTATCTGGCAAGTGGCGAGAGAACTATGCTGTAGGGTGTGTTCAAAGTCTTGTTGGTGGCTAGAGATGTGCTGGTGCGGAGTTATGACCTTGACAGATGACACAGTGTGGTGTTATCGAAAGGTAGGTCTTATTTTCAGTGGTGAATTTCAAATGATTAGGGAAATTAAAGCTTTTTAAACACTCTAGATTCGATTTACGAAATGCGTTTAAAAGAAAAAGCACTTGTCAAAGACCTTTTCTAACAAACTAGGCATATTTAAAGCAGTCAGACTCACAGATCATAGCAGACGCACAGACTCACAGATCACAATCGCTGTCCGTGAGACTGCGAAAAAGGTCTTACCACACTATGATTTCACCTGTTATCATCGATGTCCAGGTGGTAGTCAGAGCAATTTCTTCTATAAAAGTAAAATCGATGCTCATAGCGCACAGCATGTAGTAAAACTAAGCTGGGTTCCTAAAAATGAAAGGGAGGAAAACTATGTACATGGTTTACAAATATATTCGATGTTTACTATTTTACAATGTGTTTCGGCCTCGAAGTCGTCCTCCACTCGCTCCCGCTTGAGAGCACCGCCAATGCTTCGGATTGCACTTGCATTGATGGTCGCCTTCGCGTCCGCATCTATCCTGGGGCCATTCGACGCCTGAGAGTCGGTGTTGTTGTCCACAAGAACTGCGTTTGCCGTGGTTATAAACATGAGCACCGACTTGGGTATTGTCACGACGTGCAATTTGGCCGTCACAGCCGGCTGTCTCTTGGCGCCACCGCCAGAGCTGGATTTAAGCTGAGTCTTGATAGTGGAGCGTGTATCCAACGCCGAATTTGTCATTTTCCTCACCTGGCCGGTGACACGGAGATTATAGTTGCAGGGGGATGACAGTAACGATCAGGCGGCAAGCGAAGACCGCAATGTAGGCAGTGGCATGGAGTAACGTACCACGGACAGTTTTGCAAGGTCCTAGAAATCGGGGGTTTACATGTCAAGGCGGCGGGAATGCGTCGTCCAAAATACAAGTCCCAAAGCCCCCCGTTCCAGATTATGCGACTTGAAGAAGAGAGGCGAAATAATTTGATTGTTTACAAACAATTTGCTGGCGTCTACCTTGAACTGGACTTACGACAGGTTAACTCCAACAGATGATTTATTACCCTCGGTTCGTAGGCTGTTACGTTGAACTGCCTGAAAATGGACATAACAACTTGGACATATTTGGGAACGTGTTTTACTTGATTATTTATCTTCAGCATCATTATCAGCATTTTCCAATGGCCCGCTTATCCGCGGGTTTAAGGAGCTTAAGCGGGCTCTCCATATTTCCCGATTTTTCGCCATCGACTATAAATCATCAGGGGCTATCCCCATACGGGAAGAAGTGAGATTTCGGATTTGGTCCAACCATCTCATCCTAGGCCTACACAGGGGACGCCTACCTGATAGCACGGATTCCACGCCTTGAAAACCGAGTTGGGGACATGGGTTTAACGTGTCCAAACCATAGAAGTATGAAGCTCTTCCCTCAAAGAAGTAGCTGCTCGACATTGAGTGCCTTGGAGGCTGTTTGTGGGTATGTGGGTAGATCAATATGCCTAACCCTGCATGTTGTCACCCCTTTACATTTGAGAATTCAACCATTTTTGTGCAAGATTTTCTTACGGGAATTGGATAGGCAAATTAGACGAATGTCGGTTGTAAACGGTAGCAGGTTTGTTGTACTTACGCAACATGAAGTGTGCACAGCTTCACAAGCTCAGTTTTCATCGTTCAGTTTTTGTCGTTTTTATCGTTGACTGCACAGCCTTGATGTCTGTCTGATTGTCAATATGAATAGTAGCTCTCAACTCCATGGATAGTGGTACTAGGTAATCTGATCTTCGAATCCCGGTTGTGAATCCTGTATTGTGATATCCTCACCTTGAAAGCCCACCCAAAAACCTTGATTTCCCATGGGATAAGACGACTTATGTTTTAGATTCTTTGATTCAGATCTCTTTTCTGAAGGCCGAAGACAAGCTAGTTGCTTGTTCATTTTACCCACTGTCACAGTTTCTTCGAGAATTTGAAAAAAATAATAACAATTAGCAAAATATTTTAACAAACTAATCCGCCAGTTCTGTTCGAGTTTGGCATCACTGTTTCATTCAGCCCTTTGTTTATCAGCGTTGATGGCTGTTCGTGTTTTTGCAAGTTGTTGCCGAAATCAAGTTTCCAAACTTTGAGTCCTTATTCCTTCGGTTATTTCACGCAACGCATGCGTTTGTATTGATTTACATATTCCAAATCTTTAGCAGGTTGAAACTAAAAAAAAAAACAAATAACTGTTGTGATGGTCGTAAGTACAAAGGTTGATTGTAAATGGCGAATAACTTTAGAAACAAATGCTACTTTGCTTCCGCAGATTGCAGACAACAGTGGACCACAGAATGACAGATTTCGAATAAACAGCGAACAGGAATACACTAGAGAAGAACTCGCACAGATGTTGGTCGAAAGCGCAAATAGAATATGTAAGATTCAGTAAAAATAATTGGGTATAGTTTCTTTAATTCCATTTTGTTGCAGGGGGGCAGTTCAAGGCGGCTGGGAATAAACTCCTCACCGACTGGGGAGGATACGATGTCTTCGATAGAATCGCCAGAATTGCAGCAAAGCACCCGTTCGCTGCTTTGGGGGCTTTGCTGGGGATATTCGTTGTATTTCTCCCGTTGACTATTCTGCTGGCGTTCGGACTGTCGACCATGGCTATGACGTTTACAGGGTTTTTACTCCTTGAAGGTAAGAATTCATTTATCCATCAACTAAGTCTTGTGCTCACTGATTCATTATTTTAGGCACACTTCTAACCATTGCATCGGTTCTGTTGTTTGGTTGCTTGGGAGCTCTTTTACTCGTTTTTCTGTTCTTTGCCGTGATTACCCTGGCTGGCTATTTCGGATTTGTTCACATCTACGATTTGTATAACGATTCAAATAGTAGATCGGCACTCAGGCAATTCCTTAGCCGTGAACGCCTACAAAGTGAATCTCCACAATGAGAAAATATTGAGACTGCCTACCCTCTGAGCCAAATCTTGCACATCACACTACTAGTGGCTTAACATTTACATTTCATACTTCTGAGGACCAGCATGTAAAATAATCGTATATCCTCTAATCTTATCTTTACATTGTACATTCATAAGGGAATATATAGAAATACATAGTTTTAAAATTACTTGGTGAAGTAATTCGCTTGAGTGTTGAAACTGAAATCCGTTGAGAATCTCTGCCTGAGACAATGTTGCTTCCACCGAAGTTACTTTCGTTATAGAATCAGTATATGCACGTTGGAGCGCGCTATGGGGAAGAATATATCCGGAGAACTCAATCTCCCGCAGTTCTCGGGGCGCTATATGAGCGTTATGCATAGGGGTTCGTCTTTCTCAAAAGTAAAAGTAGTAAAAGATCCGTATTGTCCTATTAATGTTAAAATTTAGACGCGTTTCTTTTTGGATTTCTTGCAGCGCTTTTATCGTGGACATGTCCTCACTACGCTGGTATAGCTTATAATGAAATCGGTGTCACAAACGCATGGCAAATAGCTTTTTGCATGAGTGAAATGCAGCCAAGGATTTTCTTTCACGTTTGAACCCTTTTAACGTCCATCTTGACGTCTAACTAACGTAGGTGACAAGCTAGTAACGCTTAGTGAATCAGAATTGTTTAGTTTGGGTGGAGTAATGCTAGGAACTTAATTCTATTTAAGTTTGAACGAATTTAAACTATGGCTATTGGTATTGGTACAGAATATTGGTTTAAGATCATAGGTAAGGGCAGTTGCTTAAAATGGCGTCCTCGTCTGTTGGACTACACTAAACTTTCCCTGTAAACAAACAAATTCCAACACCGAGAGCAAAATTAAGGCTCCACATGAATCTGTTAAGCTATTTTTATTTTTGACGATAAGTATGAAAGAAAAACAAAAATCGTTCGTCCGTACTTCGTTCTTCCATCAAGGTGAATTGAGCAAGGCTCCTACATCGAAGAACCAAAGCAACTGCATTTGATCTGGCACCACTTTCTCATCACATCCCTGTAAACAAAATAATTCATGAATTTATCGCTGAATTTACTTTCAAACAAAATAAAAATGGCTACCGCCACGCTGAATATGTTCATCCATTGTGTATGTTCATCCGAAAGTTGTGTAAATTTTTTGTAAAGTTCAACCAAAGTGAATTTTCATCTGCTAGTGAACAGTTGTGGGGAAATTCTTTCCACCATTGTCCCGAATTTTTTTTAGTGATTTTGAGAAAATCAATTTTTGTGAACAAAAAGTGCGTTTACCGAACCGTATTCTGCATAAAAACATTAATTAACTATTCACAAACGGTAAGTGAATAAAATTTTGTGAATTTCGCAGCGAAAAACGCCGAAAAATCAATTTCAAATTGGGGGTGTGGTGTCAAGTGCAATGGCTGGCTGGCTGGTTAGCTGGCGTACCTTGCACACAATTGCGGGTGTACAGGGATTTCACATTTTTTTTTTTTTCAATTTCTTGGGGGATTCTTAAAATCGAAATACTGGAAGTGGATGTCTGAATTGTGGAGAGTTGTATTTTATTTATTCAAAAATATGTCGCAATGTGAAAATTTATGTTATTTTCGGTAAAGAAAGTCGAGGGAGATGTGCCAGTCGCTTTTTTATTTTCAGTTTTTGTGTTTGTTTTAGATTTCTCGTTTTCGTTATGGCGCTGCGCTTCTCATGTTGACCTCTTTAATGTGTCTTGCGAGTGGTTTTCTGTATCGAAACAGAATGGTGTCTCGTGTAAAAATGCATAATAATTGCTTTTCCTTTTGGATTTACCTTTTACACGCATGTCATGGATGGTTTTGGTTTTGGTTTTGTTTTTGTCCAGTGGAGTTTAGATATTTCTTGCATCGGTGGTCCTTCTTGGAAAATCCGTGACTAATGTACAAAGTATGCTTACCACAGTGTTCTGCTGGTATTACCTACAACACACCCGACTGAAACTGCACAGAAATGTTCACGCTGCATGCACTGTGTAACCTGAGATTTGGAAAATGAAATGGGTTCGGGTTTTTGTAGAATGGATTGAACGGGCGTATATACCTGTGCGCCGCCTTTGTCTAGAGTGCACGGTGTGTTGAGAAGCACGGTGTTTGCAGTTGCGACAACGTTTTTACTCAGAATCCTTATCCGATTGATATTTGCCGAGTAAATCGATACAGAGGTGATTTACCAATTAACAGAAACCGCAGATACCTACGTTTGGTTGTTTAGTGGGTTGTTTTTTTTTTTTGCAAAGGCTTGCGCTTGCTTCACTTTAAGTTTCTCCGAATGATGAAGGATTGACGCGGTTTCTTGAATCTGCTGATTAAAATAGAAAAGCGAAGCCATACAGTCATTTTCAAGTCCTCAACCTACCATCTGAGAACAAATTCGAATGCGTCCTGCGGTGGATACGATATACACAGCAAACGATTCTCTTGAAACAGTTTACAAGGGACCAAGTCAAAAGATTCCTTTTCATTCTTCATCCACCAACCTTGACTTGAGGTTGTACGCTAGTAGTATTTCACGTTGCATTGGCAATTTTCATCGATCTTGAGTGCGCATTTGTATATGAAAAACTACAAACGAAGAGAAAATGAAGATTCTATCTTAACTCGTTTAAGGTGACTACAGTCCGGGGCAGACCTGAGCCGCATCCAACCAGCGTCTTCAGTCAGCCCGATCATTAGCCACCCGCCTCTATTTTCGCACGCCAAGTTGACCGGGCTGATGTCTGAGTTACGGTCTTTCTCTACTGGAGTAGATTCGAAAATCTTCCGGGGGGAGCGCTGCTGTTTATCTGCTCTAAGTCGGTGTCACCGTACAGCTCATACAGTTCATCGTTGTGTTTTCTCCATGCACCTTCTATGCGGACGGGATCTGGGCACTGTTGTCATTGTCTGAGCACATAGGGAGACAAAATCCTTAACTTTCTCAAAGAGACGTCAAACTTTGTTTTGTTTTACTTTCGTTTACCGTCAAATCCATCTTGGTCTCACGAACGCGCTACTGACATCATGCTACGTTGTTCTGTTTATGTTAAAATAGTCAGCGTATGAGATTTAGTGCACGAGTCTTAGAAGCAGTGTGGCCCTGGTGTTTGCCTGTGGGTTTAACACACTTATACGGTGCGTCGCCTTGTCGAAGTCATTTTTTTTTTTTTACATCAAAGGTCTTCGGTAAGGATCATCGTGCATTCTCTATCGTCATTCTGCACAATCAGACGAGTTTAGTATGAATATCAAAACTCTGTATAGTTCGTCTCTATAAATGCTGTCATACGTGGCCTTGAAGTCAATAAAAGGGGGGTGGGTATTGATTTTAAATCCCTGCCTAAGCTTATTTTTGCTCAAGCTTATACTTAGTTTGGATATATTCCGGCTATACTTCCCGAATAGAACCTTCGATTGACTTACGCACCTTTCACTCTATCCGGTTTCGACCGCACGCCAAAAACCGGAAATTTTTTTAGTCGTGTGATGAAGAGAATAGTTCCTTTCACATTATCCGGTAAAGGCAAAACGCCGTCATGACACCGTGTGGCTTTCGCATTAGACCATCATGCAATACAAGCAGTGTGCGACATAGCACGTAAAGCAATCGAAGGGAAAAGATAGCTAAGAAGAACAAGACGGTATTGCGCTTTCATAACACGTGACGTCAAGAACGCGTTCAACGCAACTGACTGGAGCCATATAGTAAGAGCACTAAACAACCTGCCGGTACCAAACTACCTGCTGCGTTTAATAGCCAGCTACTTTGAAGATAGAACTCTGTATTATGACACGAAAGAAGGATCGAAGAAGTACGGGTGGAGTTCCACAAGGGTCAGTTTTGGGACCAATTGTATGGAACATTATTTGATGGCTGCTTGACAAATTTGTTATGCTCTACTATACCCTCTGTCGAGATTAATCTGCACATATGTTCCTATTACGTATTCTTCCTTCTGACGTCCCCGATCCGCCTGTGTACCATTTTAAGGTACGTGCTTTCAAAATGTAAATATCAGTTCGATTAGTTCCTTCTGTCGCTCAGCTTAGTTTTACTTGGTCGTGGCATCTCTTAAGTAGCGTAGTCATTTAGAGTGTTTCTGTATAAGGAGATTCGGTTATTGCTTCCTAGACCTTATGGTGGCTTCCTTTACTTCGCTTTCAATAACGGTGTGCTAGGGGGTTAGCCATAGCCTTTTCCACATCACGAAAGCCCGAATTGCTGTTCTGGCTTTTTTCTCAACTTTTTTGTTCCAGAGAAATCTACTGTCCAGTGTTATTCCTTGAACTTCCTTTTTCTACTCTGTTTCAGACCCATCAGCTGGACGGGCTTTAGATCTGTAGATAGTGGTATTGATGGTGTTTATGGTAGGAAAAATTCATTTAAGATGCCTCAGTTTTCCAAACGCTTCTGCAACGAATTGTTGTGACTTGTGACTCATAGCTTACTTACTTACTAAGGTGGCGCTACAGTTCGGGGTTAATCTGGGTCTCAACCAACAAGCCACTCCAGTTAGCCCGGTCCTTTGCTAACTGCTTCCAATTGCGCACTCCAAGTTGGTTGAGATCCCCTTCCACTTGTGCGCGCCTCCTTAGGCGAGGTCTTCCTCCGGGTTAGACTCGAAGACTCTGCGAACCGGAGCATTTGTGTCCATTCGCTCTACATGCCCCAGCCATCTGAGCCGATGAATACGTATCTTCTTGACTAGGGCGATGTCGCTGTACAACTCGTAAAGTTCATCGTTGAATCTTCTCCTCCAGAACCCGTCAACGCAAACGGGACCGAATATCTTACGAAGAATCGTTCTCTCGAAGCAACCAAGGACACGCGTAGCTGTTGCCGAAAACCATCAATGCCATTGCCCTTTGTCAAAAGATATTGTTTTGCTGAGGTAATGGGGCGATAGTTCAAACAACGCGAAATTGCTGTAGTGTCCGATTACCGAGTCACTGGAGTTTGAGACGAGCGGATTTCACTGATGCAACGGGGAAATGCCGATCGTGCAGAATTGCCTAACGATCCGGTTGGAAGCAGAGACAAGGGTCGAGTCTAATTTGAACCATCGAAAGCGGCAGTTGTTTTGATTTTCGCGATGCGTGACCTACAGAGTAAAAGTATGCCGGTCTCGTGTTTGACACTAAAGTCGATATATGGCGCGATATTTCCTAGGACTACAGTAAAAATGTGATCAGTGTATGAATCCTAGCTCTGCTAATACAAACAGTTCTGTGGGAAAATAAAAAAAATGAACCATCAAGAGGACTTTGATGCTTATTTTGTCAGCCCAGGTTGTAGCCACACCCCTAGATTCAACACAAGTCTCCCTTTGTACATACGCACAATACATTTAATTTTTGCCAATTTCAATGTTATATTCTCACTAAATATTTGTTTTCTTTACATTTCAGGTGTGGTGTGAAACGCCTAAATCACCATGAGTTACTTGCCTCCCCAAAACCGAACCAGTAAGTACACCCGTATACCTGCCCCTTCCACTGCATGCATGCATCTCTGTGACTTTATAATTTAACCTAAAACAAACACTCCATCCCGTTGCGCCTTTACGTATACACATAGTGCATTCTCTTTGTTGGCTCGTTCGGATTTTTCCTCCTCGTTGCATAATTAATTGATTTCATTTCTTTATTATATGAAAATCCCTTGAAACAAAAAGCGAACCTAACCCAATCGCCTGTTTCAAGAGTTTTAACTCCAAGCTGAAGCCTTTCTGTGGAACAAGAAGCAAAAGAAAAAAATAATGCAAATTTAGGTCTCTTGAGCAATTACACACCACAGTGTACCACGGCCACCCCGTTCTCTGTTCCGCATTTTGCATTTGTGTGCATGTCATCTATTTGCTCTCTAACTCACAAAAAAAGGCGAAAATTATGCCAACTTGTGAAAAATTCCCGCCATAAAAGATTAAGCTTCCATTCTGTTCTTTTTTTTTTTTTTTTTTTCTCAATCATGTACTCGTTCTGGGAACGAACGGACGGACGTTGGGATGCAAAATGTAAAAAAAAAAAATCCTTTTGGCTGAATAAACTTGCTGCACCAGGACGCATAGAGAGAGGAGTTGTGCAAAAAACAAACAAAGTAAAGCCAAAAAAGAGGAATTAAACTGCTTGTGTTGTAATAGAACCTAAGTGCTATGTATGTAGCCTACACTACAGTCGTGCACTTGGTTGAATTAATTCATCTAACACTGTCGCGTCTCGTCACAGTCCTTGTCGTCGTCATCATCTTTTTTCCACTTTTTTTTTTTTTTTTTTTTCGTTTTTAATTTCCACGCTCTCTGTCTCTCTGGTGTTGTTGTTTGTGTATTATTTGCTATGTAAGTGTAGGGGGGAGAGTTCCTTCGAACCAAACCAACCCAAGGGGGAGGATATGAAATCTCCACCTACTTTTCCGCTTCCCATTAATTCTGTCGTCGCATGTGTCAAAGGGATTTTGATTGTCAACAGGGATTTTTTTATGCTCTCTATAAATTTGAAAAAAAAACTGCAAAAATTGGGTGGTGGTTGGAGAAGAGGCGGAAAAAGTTTACGTAAGTTGAGTCCTTTGGCTGCGCCTTTCTGTTGCGCTCCACAATGTTTACACAAAAAAAAATAGAGAATTCGACGAGGAATGAATATTTCTCATCACCTTTATATACAGTTATTTCGCATTTATGTTCATATAAGAGGGAAATTCCTGGTTGTACATATGTATGTACGTGCTGTGGAGAGCCTTGCATAATGCATTGCTTGCGGTACTTTTTTGCGCCATTTAAATTTACATTTGATTGGTCTTTTTGTTGTCGTGACGCTCTAGTCCAAATGCATTTGTTTAATGGATGCGATTCTAGCTACAAGTGAAGGCTCTTGAGAAATTGAAAATTTTGATGTTTGTTCAGCTTTTAAGTTATTGTGTGCGCTGAAGCAAGCCTTTGATATTTGACAAGAAACAAAGATTGGAACCTGTAGCTGCATTAATGTTATGTAATGTGCGAAGTGCTCGGCGTGTTCAGCTATCACGTGAACTCTTGTAGGGTTTTGTATTCATTCCACATTATGTTAACCTTAAGGTACTGGACAAATCTGTTTTCTTCTCCTCATCCTTTGTGGTCACCATAAATACTCAATTTCAGGGAATTCAACGACTTGAAGTAAAATCCGACTGCCTTGTTAATCTTTCCTCGTTTGAGTACATCGGCGACTTTGTCCTCTCCAGGGTTCTATTAGTTGCCTCGTTATCGATAGCACATAGCCTTCTAAAGCTTCCACCTTCCACTGTCCTTTAGCTTGTTACAGGTCTTGTCCCTTCTAGCAACTTTCCTACGTGGAAGCCCCATTACCCCATTTCCTGCATAGTTCATCATCATTCAGATGTATTTTTGTAGTGTTAGATTAGGTTAGGTGATTGTCCCCGCTCAGACAGGGACACACCAGTTCGACCCATTGTGGTACCACGAGGAAGAACTGCCTTACCAGCTCAGGGAACCAGAGAATGTAACACAAAGTACTTCGAGTTTGGCAACCCTATCGGTATTAACCCTAAGAGTTGAACCATTTCGCTCTAGAAATGAAGTTTCTTATCTTCTGGATATCGAGTTCGGCTAGATCGTTAAGAACATCATAGAAGTAATCCTCGAGGCTTTTCCTTCGCGTCGCAAGGGCAAGACATGTACCCAGTAGATGGGTTGTAGTTTCTTCCTTCTCCTCGTCTCTGCAGCTTCTACAGAAATCACTGGAGGGGACTCCCAGTCTAAGTGCATGTCTGCCTATCAAGGCGTGTCCAGTGAGGACACCTAGGAAGCTAGGTTTTTCCGGTTCGTGGATAAAAGTCTCTCCATCTTCTTTAAATCCAGGTTAGGCCAGATTTGTTTTGACAAGAGACAAGTGCTGATGTTGTTCCACCCGAGGTTTGCCAGTTTCTTAGCATCAGTGTCAAGGAGGAATTTGGTTTACGGGGAGACGCTGTCGTGCGCCTTCTTTTGCTAGCTCATCTGCTAATTCCAGTTGGCTGGAACCTCCCTGCGTGTCCTGGGACTCGCAACTGGGTTACGTCACAACTGCTTGAAATCTCGTTAAGAGATCTGCGGCATTGTTTTTCCAACCTTGATCGTTTTGTTGGCGATTCCAAGGCTTTAATAGCTGCCTGACTATCTTTGTATAGCACAATAGCGCTGCAATACATCGCGTTAATTGAAAGCCATGCTGCAGCTTCGTAGACTGCCGTAATTTCCGCTTGAAACACACTACAGTGATCTGCCACTCGCGTGGTTATAGATACGCCAGGTTCGTTGGAAAAGACTCCTACCCCGTACCACCCGCTGTCTTAGATCCGTCTGTGAATATTTCTATATTTAAAACTGTACCAGACTCTCAAGAGCTTCTGCTAGGAATCCGAGTTTTGTACCTGACGTTGAAGTCTATATGGGGGATAACGTAGTTCGTTTTACTAGGAATAGTATGTTTACCCTTGAGGATCCTAGAATGACCGTGTGCTATGCTGATCAGCTGGGAGGATTCTCTGAGCCTTGATGAAGCTTTGACTACCATTAGCTTCCCAAAGATATGGGATGCAGCATTACCACCAGTGCAGCAGTGGGGGTTGTTCTCATAAGTATGCTCAAGCTTACTTATGATGGAGCTACAGTTCGGATGAACCAGGACCTCTATCTGCGCACGTCATTAAAGATGGGATCGTCCTGTTCCACTTATTACCTCGCAATTAGTGCTCCGATCAATAGCAATGTGGTTCTTAGAAAACAGATGAATCTCAAGCATGTAGACCCTGTCAGGATAATGCTGACTAGAAAGATTTCTTACTTTCTTAAGTTCGCGTTACTGTCCGGCGTCTTCAGCCAGATGCCTCCAATTTTGCACACCAAGTTGGTTAAAGTCCACCTACGTGCGCCACCTGTCTTCTCTTCTGCGCCCCTCCTCAGTGGTGGAATCGAAGATTTTCCGGGTCGAAGCGTTGGTGTCCAACCGCTCTACACGACCAAGCCACCTCAGTTGTTGGTCCTTCACTCTTCTGGCTAGTTCGATGTCACCGTATAGCCCGTACAATTCAACATTGTATCTCTTCCTCCATTCACCATCTACATATGCAGATGGGACCGAAAATCACCCGACGAATTTTTCTCCCGTAGCAGCCAAGAGCAACCTCTTCCGCTTTTGCCAGAGTCAAGGACAGGAATGATTAAGGTCTTATAAAGGGGCACTTTGAAATGAATCGGAGGAAATAGAAATCTTGAGAGGAGGGCATCAGGGCTGCATTCTAAAGCCACCGCTCTTCAACATGTACTCGGAACAAATCTTCAAAGAGGCGCTGCAAGACGTTGATGTTGGAATCACTGTAAATAGGGCCAAAATCAACAACTTAAGATACGCGGACGACTCGGTTATTATCGCGAAAACTGAAAAAGAAATCAACGCCATGGTAAATAAGATCGACCAGGTTAGTCAAGATTTCGGCCTTAACTGCTAAAACGAAATTTATGGTAATTTCAAAACACCACATATCGTATGTAGGGTTAAAGATCGGCAGAATAAACATCGAGCGCGTCTACAAAGATGAAGTATTTGGGGACACAATTCGATCACAGGGTAGACAGCTCCCAAGAAATAAAATGCAGAATCGGGCAGGTTCGTGCAGCTTTCAACAAGCTGAAGAAGATTCTATGAGGCAGTGATCTACAGCTGGACCTGAAAATAAGGATCACTAAATGTTATATCTGGTCTACGACTTTTATATGGAGCGGAAGCCTGGTGTCTGGAAAAAAGACTGAAAGCTTCCGAAATGTAGCTGTTCCGAAGAATACTGCAAATAATGTGGGTAGACAGGGTATCCAACGCGGAGGTCCTGATAAGGATGGGGACAAAACGAGAGCTTATAAAGTCCGAAAATTGCAATATCTGGGTCATGTTATGAGGAATGAAAAGTATCGGTTTTTGCATGTCATACTGCAAGGACGAATTGAAGGAGGAAGAGCAGTTGGTAGACAAAGTGTATCATGGTTGCGGAATCTCTGCGACTAGTACAACATGCCCACAACAGAAGTCTTCTGGACCGCTACTACCCGAGAAAATACAAGAAAGATGATCAACCTTCTAAGAGGAGGTCATAAAAAGAAGAGAGAGGGCTTTGCTACTCAATTGTCAAATTGGTCAAAGAAACAGCGATTGGCGAGAGTTATTTTTAGTTTGATCCCAGCGAGAGACTTCTTGGTTGAAGGAAAAGTACACCACTGACTGTACCGTCTAACATCGAATTGTCATATTTGCATCAAGGCCTTCGCTCTTGTTGGGCCACTAGAATATTTTTATTGAAATCTTGGTTATTGGTCAAGTGATGAACCAAATGGAATACGATTAAAGGCTTTTTGCATATGTTCCACTTGGAAAAGTAAGAATCACAAACATTTACAGCCAAAGGCTTCACTTGGAGTGTCAAACCGTCGAAAACTAAAGTGAACTATCATGCTCACATGAGAGGAAAATGCATCCACTCCACGCATTGCTCTTCAACAACGCCGTAGCTTTTATAATAGCAATCTCCATTTGTGGTTGCAAATCATAACAAAATAAAATTTCATTACTTTGTATGTGTGTGGCCCTATATCCAGTTGTATGGAAATCACAAAGCATAAAATTGTAATTATTGTAATGCGTCTGACAAAAAGCACACAAGTCCAGATCCTCCTATCGACGTTGAGTACTCCGGTAGCTTTGATTTTTAATGGAAATCATCTCCAGGAGAGTAATTCTCAAGTGGCACATGCAGAGGAATCCATTTCTGCCGCCTCTCATCGATTTATTGTTGTCGTTTCTCTCTGATGTTACGTTTATTTTAATCCCATCTTATATTGTAGAGCTTAATGCTTTTGCTTTGCTAACGGGTTTCCTTTGTTACTTTCTTTTTTTTTTGTTCTCCTAACAGTGCCGCATAATCAATACAATCCACCAGACTTACCAATGGTATCGTCTAAGGAGCAAACGCTTATGTGGCAGCAAAACTCTTACTTGGGTGACTCCGGTATCCATTCGGGTGCAGTCACCCAAGTACCATCGTTGAGCGGCAAAGAAGATGAGGAAATGGAAGGTGAACAATTGATGTTTGACTTGGACCAGGGCTTCCCCCAGAATTTCACCCAAGACCAGGTGGACGATATGAATCAGCAGTTGAGTCAGACACGTTCGCAGCGTGTGCGAGCTGCAATGTTCCCCGAAACACTCGAAGAAGGTATTGAGATACCATCGACTCAGTTCGATCCACAACAACCCACAGCTGTTCAGCGTTTATCTGAGCCGTCGCAAATGCTAAAACATGCCGTGGTCAATTTGATCAACTACCAGGACGATGCTGAACTTGCAACACGTGCAATCCCGGAACTCATCAAGCTTTTGAATGACGAGGATCAAGTTGTTGTATCGCAGGCGGCCATGATGGTCCATCAATTGTCAAAGAAGGAGGCGTCTCGCCACGCCATCATGAATAGTCCACAAATGGTCGCCGCTCTAGTGCGTGCCATTTCGAATAGCAACGATCTGGAAACGACCAAGGGAGCCGTGGGAACCCTACACAATTTGTCCCACCATCGCCAGGGTCTGTTGGCCATATTCAAGAGCGGTGGCATTCCAGCACTGGTCAAATTGCTGTCATCGCCAGTTGAATCTGTTCTCTTCTATGCCATTACCACTTTGCACAATTTGCTTCTGCACCAGGACGGCTCAAAGATGGCCGTACGTCTGGCTGGAGGTCTCCAAAAGATGGTCACCTTGTTGCAGCGTAACAATGTGAAATTCTTAGCCATTGTCACTGATTGCTTGCAAATTCTGGCTTATGGCAATCAAGAGAGCAAGTTGATCATTTTGGCTTCCGGTGGACCCAACGAATTGGTTCGCATAATGCGTTCGTACGACTACGAGAAACTGCTCTGGACCACATCACGAGTACTGAAGGTTTTATCGGTTTGCTCAAGCAACAAGCCGGCGATTGTTGATGCCGGTGGCATGCAGGCCCTCGCAATGCATTTAGGCAACCCATCACAGCGTTTGGTGCAAAATTGTCTTTGGACTTTGCGTAACTTGTCCGATGCAGCCACTAAAGTCGAAGGACTTGAAGCTCTCCTCCAGAGTTTGGTTCAAGTTTTAGCTTCCACAGATGTCAACGTAGTGACTTGCGCAGCTGGCATCCTTTCGAATTTGACTTGCAACAATCAACGCAATAAGGCAACAGTCTGTCAAGTGGGTGGAGTCGACGCACTCGTTCGCACGATCATCAATGCCGGTGACCGTGAAGAGATCACAGAGCCAGCAGTTTGCGCTCTACGTCACTTGACTTCGCGTCATGTTGACTCGGAACTGGCACAGAATGCAGTTCGCTTAAACTACGGATTGTCGGTCATCGTGAAGCTGTTGCATCCACCTTCGCGCTGGCCATTGATTAAGGCCGTGATTGGATTGATTCGCAATCTGGCATTGTGTCCAGCAAATCATGCACCGTTGCGTGAGCACGGTGCTATACACCATCTGGTGAGGCTGCTAATGAGAGCTTTCCAAGACACTGAGAGGGTAGGTACAACACTTTGAGTAATAAGAAACGTTTTAACGATTGTCCTTTATATTGTAGCAACGTTCATCAGTTGCAAGCACTGGTTCACAACAACCAAGTGCCTATGCCGATGGAGTGCGCATGGAGGAAATTGTCGAGGGCACCGTCGGTGCATTGCATATTCTCGCCAGAGAATCACACAATCGAGCACTCATTCGCCAACAGGCAGTTATTCCGATCTTTGTACGCTTGCTGTTCAACGAAATTGAAAACATTCAGGTGAGCTAGTGGGAATTGTGGAAAACCCAACGAAACAATAATTTGAAATGTATTTCTCTTTTCAGCGTGTTGCTGCAGGTGTACTTTGTGAGTTAGCGGCTGATAAGGAGGGCGCAGAGATAATCGAGCAAGAAGGTGCCACCGGCCCTCTCACCGATTTATTGCATTCGAGGAACGAGGGCGTAGCCACATACGCCGCAGCAGTTCTCTTCCGCATGAGCGAAGACAAACCGCAAGATTACAAGAAGCGTTTGTCTATTGAGTTAACAAACTCCCTTCTGAGGGAAGATAACAATATATGGGGCAATGCCGATCTAGGCATGGTACCGGATTTACAGGTACGTTAATCGTTCAAATAACACTGCCTAAGAAACAATAGGAGTAGAAGTAGGAAAACATAATTTGTGCGCCCTTTAATATCTTCCGCTAGAAGTTATCTTGGTTTGTTTACTTTTTAAGAGATACAAGCAAAACAGTAAGGAGGGGTACATTTAAGTATGGAAATAAACAGAGATGTGTTTCCTTAGTTAGATTTCAGAGGCAACGGTTTATTTTTAGGGAATGGAAAACTTTTCTTAAGAATTTGTTTGGGAACACAGCTTAACTCGAAATAAGTGCACTGAAACCGGTTTTATTTTAATTGGATATACACCGAATTAATCCATGGAAGCACAGGGACGTTTGCGGAAGGCACTTATCCGGAGTTTAACGTATTTATTATCAGCTAATCTTGGCAAATGTAATTTTATAGAATTTGGCTGCAGAAAAACGAGGCTGGATTCGATTAGTGGAAACCAGGACAAAATTAGGCGACAATTGGTTGCGAAGACAAGAGTAATCATTTAATGGTCATCCGTTTCATCCAGAAATGTGTGCACTGATTCGTTTTATCTATGAATTGGACTTCAACAGACCAGTGCTATCTCTAACAAGAGGAACTACCGACGTGTAATTACCCATCCGAAATAATAATGGAGATAGTATGCAGCATTGTCGGTCACCGCTATGAATCTAAAATTCCCCTGACAGCTTGTCTTCACAATAGCAATCAATTTCTATGTAGTACCTCTCGTGCGCTAGACATATCACCTTTCCGAAGTCGATGAACAGTAGGTGTAGCTCGTAAACTCGACGCAGATCTATGTAACTTGCATGTTGTAGCGGGAGCTCCTAGAATCTGATTTACAGTATGTACATGGTCGAGTCCAAATCATATCGCCTTCCAGACGCTTATAGTGTATTTTAAGCAGAGATACCAGCGATTATAGAGAGCCCTGAAAAATACTGAATTTCAGTTCCCTAATTAAGAACAATGTGGCAATCTTTATCGATAGCCAAGCTGCCATCAAAACGCTCCACTATCACTTCATTTTCTCAACGTTGTTCAGCCTTTGATGGTTCCCTCGCGGAGGTAGTCTGCTCCCTCAATGTAACTCATTAAGAATAAGATCTTCCAACATTTTCCTTCTGTTTCCGACTCTAAATGGAACAGCCTAAGAAACTGTATTATTTCAAGAAAGATAAGACCCACCTACAACAAAAATTGGCCGTTCGATTTTATCAGCAGACCTGTACTGAGACAGCAAAATTAGTTATTATCACAGGCCACTGCCAATTAACACACACGCTGGTAAGTTAGGCATTTCCTGCCACACCCACTGCCAAAGGTGCAAGAATCCCCAAGAAAAGGAAACTTTTATTGACAGAGATTTGCGATATAAAATGAAGCAACACCATCAATTTCTAAACTCTACAAGATGCGTCTGCTATTTACTACCTAAGATGCACACATCTACACAACCAGATCACGTGAGTTGTGGTATCAAAAATGCACTTCAGCGCTCATTATGTTCCAACAGTGCAGCAAATTCTACCTATGTACTTACATGATCTAATTGATTACTCGCTATTCAGTTCGTTTGAAGAAAAATTTATTTTCAAGAGCACCGCCGAAATGCTGGATGTTTCTACCTTTTGCACATTCATACATACACATGCATACATTTTCAAATGACCCGCTTATCCATTATGAGGATCGCGGGATTAGGGTGCTTGAGTGGGCTCTCCAGATCTCCCGATCTTCCACCATCGACTCCAAAATATCAGGGCCTATCCCCATAAGGGTAGAGGTGAGATTTAGGACTTGATACAACCACCTCATCCTGGGGCTAGCCAGAAGACGCCTACCTAATGACATGAATTCCATGGAACTTCTTGGAAACCGCGTTGAGGACATGCGTTTAACGTGTTCAAATCATCGAAGCATATACCTTTCTGTTCTGCCTTGCGTATTCTGCTGTTCCTAATCCGATCTCGACGAGCTACCCCGAAGAAATCTCATTTTGGCAGCTTATACCCGCGATCTTATTCTTTCAGTCATTACCCATGACCATAGGTGAGGGTGAGAACAATCACTGAATTGAAGACCGATAGCTTAGCTCCGATACCAAGTTCAGGCCTCCTGATAACAGATTGACCAAGTTGATCCCAAATTACTCCAACCTGACTAATCGTACAGGATAATTCAGGATTGCTCCTTCCTTCACTTGTGAATAAGACCCCGAGATACTAGAACTTCTTCACCTGTTTCCATGAGACTCCACTAACATGCAGAATGCATTAAACAGGCATTCGAGAAATCACCATTACCTCTGATTTGTTCAGGTTTGCCTCCATCACCAGGTACCAAATTCAACACAGACGGCGACGAACCTATCTAGTGCGCGCTGAAGTTCGGTCTGGGTGGACGTAAGGACGACAAAGTCATCCGCGAAAAGCAGAATCCAATTCGAACTGTTCTTCGCCGCGGCTGCGCTGTAACATCCAATCAAGAAACACTACGAAAAGGAGAGGTGACAACGCATCTCTGAGGAATTCCAACGCCCACAGTTAAAGGCGTCGACTTAACGCCGTTCACCCGAACACAGCTGTTACAGTTTGTGTATAGAGATTGAATGGCCCTCAGAAGAGAACCGTCAGTCCCATACTGCTGCAATACACTCCAGAGCAGTATGGGATTGGTTGTGCTTCTACCTGGACGAAAGCCGTACTGTTCAGCGCCCAACCTTAGCTTGATCACAGCTCTGAAACGCGCTTCCAACACCTTTGCAAGGACTTCTCTGGGGAGATGATAAATGTTATAAAAAAGTAAAGAAAAAGATATCAGAAATCTTTTATTGTGTTTCTTGAGAGGATGGTAGCCTGCCATACAAAAATTTATTAAATTACATTTGCCAAGGTGAATAAACGTAAATCTAGTTAGATTCCCCTCAGACTGAAGTTTAGCAATATCACCTCAAACTCAGTTAAAACGCACATCTTGCAAGTACAACTCAAATAGTCACGTTTTGCCAGTAAAAAATCTAAGTCTCCTCTCTCTAGTTTAGTGTCTATTATTATTTGTTTATTGTTTTGTTTATTTTAAATTTTATTATTTTTGTTTTTTTCTTATCTTTTTATTTTACTTTTATGTTGGAAACAAAATTTGCCCCACGATTTTTAACAAACCACCACTACCACCACACAAAATCAAAAAAAAAAAAAAAAAATAAACAATCTCCCCTTGTCTCTGCACCTGTATGATTGGGGCTTTGCCTTTACACGAAACAAATATCGAAACATACACAATAAAACTTAACTGATTCGTTATTGTTGTTGACGGGGAAAACTACCACTATCACTGACTAATTAAAAAAAAATACATAAAATAGGATATGCTTGGACCAGAACAAGCATATGAGGGCATGTATGGGCAAGGCCCTCCGAGCGTACACAGCTCACACGGAGGTCGAGCATTTCAGCAAGGTACGTACAATAGAAACGAGTTGCATGTCATCTCACTCTTAGTTTGAATATTAATCATTAAATTTACAAAAATTAAAAAATAAAAAAAACCATAAACAAATGTTGAATTGAACAGAAAATCACATACAAAGAGAACTGATGTTGTTAGATTTTACATAATTCTCTTTCTCTCTCTAACCATAATTAACATATTTACTACTAATATTAATCAAACGATGCACATAAAGAAAAGAAATATTAATGAGTAACCACACACACACACACATATTGCACTGTTGAAAGAGGTTCCGATACCCTTTTGTGAAAAGAGATATATAATTTTTATTTAGACAAACAAAAAGTACTAAACGTAAGTGTTGATCTAAAAAAAAAAAGAAATTCAAAAACTACTGCACAACCAAAGTCAAATGCAGATAGAAGTTGAAAGTTAAAATTTTTTTTGTTCTGTTACTCACTATACGATATCACCCCATGTCCTTACACACGTTTTGTAGGAGTTTGCGTTTTAAATGAATGTTTGTCGACATTAACTCCATTTAATTTATAATCTCCCTTTTTTATTTTATTTCGAAACAATCACTACAGAGCCTGTTATTGTAATTGGCCACGACACGATGACCAATGACGATGAATATTACTATCGAATGGTTGAATAGTAAATGATTTAAACTTATCCCCAGTTGTTCACCCCTTAAATGAAAAAAAAAAAAAGATACCGAATTTGGATATTTACACAAAACCACCGACACAAGAAAGGTTTTTTCTCATCAAATTGATTAAAATCAAAGACACACAAAATGTTCTCTCCTGACAGGTATTGATAAAGTGAAACAATTAACCGAGTGAATTGAAACTACACATGTACACAAACGCACACGTAATTTGAAAACAGTTTGCAGTTTTGCGTAGAAAATAGACCAACATTTTGTAAAAGAGAGAGATAAGCCAGCATCGGATGGAATTTTTGGAATGTTTATGTAACGCTTTTAATTGTTTCTGTCATTCACTGTCCCCCTTTCTGCATCGAGTTTCAAAATTATATACTAAAACTTGACCAGAGAACATATCTATAAACTGAAACCGAAAACATATAAATCGGATTCAGTGGTTCTCGAGTAACACTAACAGACAGAGAGACGTTAGGGATAACCAAGGCAAGAGGCAAACAGATATACCTATCCCTCGATTTACACGACAGATACGTTCCATACAAAACCGTGTAAAACGAGGTAGAGCTTGCATATAAAAAATTAAGATGTGAATTCATTGTTAAGCCGTGTTAATCGAATCAAAGAATGTGCGAAAATTCGAAGATATGTTCATAACAACAGTGTAAACTGAGAAGGATTGTACTCATATGGAAAAATGGCGATAAGTTCCACTGCATGCTAAAAAATTAACCCGGTGCTCTAAAACAGCGGTTCCCAATCATTTTGGGCCGCGGAGCACTTTTCAAGAGAGAAATTCGTCGCGGAGCACAACGTCGTTCATATATGCCATTTTTCACAGGTGTAGTAAAGACACAGTTGTTGCATGCCAAATATAGAGCTATTTACGAGTTGATTTCTCGTTTTCACGTCTATAGATCCAAAAGTGGCATTAATGAACAAAACAACTAAACGCAACGAATACGATGCTAAGGCTCGGATGCACTACGACCTGTAAGATCTATTGTGCTTGCCTAGTGAACAAGAATTTGCCAGACAGTCCGCCCGTTAATTGCCTTCGAAGCCTTCGTCTCCGGGATCCAGTTTTTTAATTGCGGACGCAAGGTCTTCGAGAAGGTTGAGCTTTGACCATATCGTATAAAATTTACGGGCCATTAGTTCTGCTTGACTATCTGAGTGCTCATGTATGCTGCAATTTGAGATCATAAACCACAGCTCCAGTATTGCCATTTTCTAATTTGGAGCCATCTGTGAACCAGATTTACGAACTTTAACTTTACTTTTCTATTGATGCGATTACCTATGATCACTTCGAACTTTCTGAAAAAAAACTAGATCTCCTGAGCATTTTATCTGGGATTTCGAAAATTGGATCACTTTGGATGTTTTCCAGGATCCTCAGATGGCCTGTAAGGTCGCTGGGTGTAAATTCTGATATCTGAAGCAGCCTCACAGCACTCACGAAAAGCATTTATAGATAAACTAAACGGCACCACGATTCGTTTTCTGTCTGTTGCAACGTTAAAAAGATACGCAGAATATTAACAGCATTTGCAATGATCGTTTCAAGTTTCAACACTGCACTACGACTTGATTCTTTTTGACTTTCGACTTATTGCCTACAACTGTTGCAATTTGAAATAAGTCCTAGTTGGCTATTTGTAATAAATTTGAAGAAAACCAAATTAAAGCAAAATAATAGATCTGTTCGCGTACCCTCCTAAAACAGCGAATTTTTACGAAATCCTGTTCGAGTACGCAAAGATTTCGTAGTTTTTCGTAAAAGAGAGCGCTCACGAGAGAGTAAGAAATTTCTTCATGCTAAGAATTTGGGCTGATTTATGAAAACTGTCAAATCTGCCAAACAGCTGTTCGTAATTTTTTTTGTGGCATGCGAAACACACAAAAATGAAACATGCGAAGATACAGGGAATCCAAAAAAGTACGGGAACAATAAATAAATATTTTCCACACTTTTTTAAACTTTTCAAATGTGAACCAAAAAATTCCTTCCTGTATACTTTTCTTAGATTTGACAGTTGAAGTTTGACGTTTAAAATTGGGCATCTTTTATTGTTCAACGCGTTCGTTTACTTTTTCGTAATTTAACACTCTCTCTGAGAGAATTTTACCCCCACTCTTCAAAATTTGACAATCTATGAATTTTGGTGCAGAAAGTACCCGAACAGACCTCATGTAATACATCTGAACAACAGGTAAATCGAGGGATGGATGTATTCTTATTATCCTGCAGCACTAGATATTATGCATATCATATACTTAGTTGGAATAAAAACATACATATACACGTGTAGATACATAAACATACATATACACATGTAGATATGAACACATTTGAGACGATTACCACCAACATTCATTTGAAGGTTATGCGACTGTTCCTCTGACCTTTTAACCCGTTATACCACAAGAGCTGTTCTCAGACGTCTGCTCAGCATATGTGCCATTGTCTTCACATCTTCCATGCAAAAACATCCAAGAATCATATTTTGCAGACGGTACCTCAAGAACTATCTGAAGATTCATCACTCTGCGATTGGAACTTGGTAGTGCCTATCGACATTTTGGTCTGAATACACTTCCTCCACATTTGACTAACTTTGTCTGGTGTTTAGTAGCGCCCCATTTTCAAAATGAGTCCGGCACCACCATTCCTATGTTTAGTGCAGAGCAGATAAAGACATTTCAAAGCTAACCTATACTTTGTTAGTCTATGAATGAAGGAATTTTTGGCCCGAACGATTCCTAAAGTCATTGAAATCCAATTCTTGATAAGGTGTGTCACATCGACGAGTCAATATAGACAAACGTTATGTGAGTTCCTCGTTGACGCTAAACACAGTTCTACTGCTACATCGTGTAACATGTTCCTCCGCGTGCGGTTTTGGTCGGCAGACAAACCACACAGGGTTTTTGTAGACTTAATATGACTACAGCCTTAGCACTCTCGTGTATTTTGACTCGCTATGCCTCTAGAACTATGGTTGGTTTAAGTGGTTGTATCAGACAGAGAGCGCATGACACACAAATAGTGCTGAAATGCACCGTTTTGTTACCACAGTTCTCGTTACTGGTTTGTTAGATGAGTGTGGAAAGACCATGACTGTTGGTCTTAAATCCAACCTGTGGAGTTAAGGCAGAGTAGAATGTCAGGGATTATCTTTTCTAAAAGTTCGCCGAGGTTTTCGAAGAAGAGTTTCCCTAGCGCATTGAGTCTTGCTGTAGTAAGTGCCGGGCACTTGCCCTGCAGATCTATACCTTGGGCTTTTTCAACGTGGTACAGGTTTGATACATGATGGCGCATCTCTTTGCCAGACTTCAGTGCATTTTAGTTGATTTCAGATGAGTTCTTTCCGGACTGTACGGAATATCGTGCGTTTTTCAACGCTGCACGAAACGACTGTAGCAGTTTTGACAAGATCCCGAATACGGCCATCGCTCCGTGGAACTTAGGACGATGAGTACTGGGACTGAACTACCACACTAGATAACAAGTAACTCGTCATCAAAATGTGAGGATTTGGCATTACCGCTACCAATGAGAATAGATCATTCGATCACAAGTCCCACTCATTCACTCGTTATCGATTGCTGTAATTCAGCCCCTGTCCTAAACAGCTTTAAGTCGATGAAGAGATGATGAATTTTCACTGTAGATTCGTTTCCGTGACTTGTTTCGGTGTGAAAATTTCGTTGATCTACCGCAACGGAAGTCAACCTGGCAAGTGCCGATGAGGTTGCTGTTGGATTTTATATCGTTATACGTTGCATTGGATTTTATATCATAGGCAGATGCAGATTTTTATCAAAACCGTTACATAAATGTTCCAACTTCCTCTAACCTTATAACACACAAACACACATCGCACATTAATACGCTAGATAATCCATCCCCCAGTGTTCCGAACCTGCAGCTCTAATTAAAAATCGTTAAATTAGTCATTCTCATTACGTTTTCCATTATGAATTCATCTATTTTCGTTTTATTCATTTCGTTTCCTTTTTGTTATTTACTTTTATTTGTAATCTCCTTCAGTATGGTTTTCCGTGTAATAAACCACACACGTGTATAGCGAACATAGGAGAATTTTGTTTGTTATTTGCTTTTCTCTCGCAGAATCATCATCAATGACCACCACCACCACAACCACCCGTTCATTCAAAACGAAAATAAAAACAAATGTTATTTATTTATTTGTTGAAGTAGATAACTCACCGAACTCATTTAGCTGAATTTTATGTTTTGTTTTCGTAATTAAAAGCAAAATTATCCAATTTTTTTTTTTTGTTTAACACCAGCGATAGAATCAACTAATGAAAATTTCTTTTTATCTTCTTTTTTTCTGTCTCTCCTCTGGGATTGTCGTTTGGAAATTCTTCTTCTTTTTTTTTTTTAATTATTATTATAGCTAAGCCAGCCTAACATATATCATCACTAAAACATAATTCAAAAGTTTGTTCAACTGATTAATGGTCTTTGGACAAATGATAAACAAAAACAAGAAGAAAAGATTAAAAGAAAAAAACCGAATTTTTAGAAACATTAAAAGAAAAACTATAAAAATAAAAAGAAACCAAAATAAATTATATATAAGTTTACTCTTGTGTAGAAGATAAAAGGAAACTAATTGTCTTAAAGATAATATGCTCATCATAAGAATAAAACCACAAAAAAACCAAAAGTATTTACCTTAGTTTAAGCGATGCAACTACTTGAGGAAAGAAAGTTGTGTAACATAAATAGTACTCGCCAGAGACATGATCCTCCACCAATATACCCCCACTTCTCGTTATGAAATCAATGAACAATGCAAGCAAAGCAAAAAACGGCGATAAATAGGTGACTACAAAGCCCATACAAAGATAAATTTTATAAAACACCAAAAATTGTATATTCTTAGATTCTTTTTTCATTTTTTTTTTGCTTAGATCGGTTAGATTTTATTTAATTTTTTTTTCGTTTTAAATTGTTTATTTGTTTATAATCCTGTACGGATTTGTTATTTTTCATTTAGTGGTATATTTTAATTTTTTTTTTTTTTCTAATTTATCCCTTTAACTTTTTTTTATTTGCTTATAAGTGTGTTATTTCTTTTTTCCTCGTGAACAACCTTATGGTTTGTTGATTTACAGCTTTTCACGCATCTTGCATGGTTTTCTTTATAAGTGTCCACATACGTATTTTGTATGGAATTATTTTAAATGTACTTTTGTATGCTAATGTATCTCTTTAATGGAGTTAAATTTTCAATTTTTATAACTTACTCTTAAAATGAAGAACAACTGAATACCTTATATTTCTACGCGGTAAAATCAGTAAAGCTACCAGTAGACGGGATGCAAAAGTGGCATATACATATTGGCCAGTGCCGACGTCACGAAAAAATTCGCAAATGTGTCAAACATTTTATACGTATGGCAGTGCTCGCAACCTCGCATATAGACGTGTTCATACGATATTCGATTCTTGTGTCAAAAATCGCAAATGCATTTGCCAGCATATGATATGCTCATGAAATGGAATCGCGAATATTTTGCCCTATTTGCGAGGAGTTCACACGATTGGCACATCACATATTTCCAATCATATGCAGGTTTGCGAAAAATATTTTCTCAAATTGTTGAAATAAACTAAAAATGTCGAAAAGAAAGTGGGCTGCTGTTGCTATTTTGATGCTGGAATGACAATGAAGATAAAAGCCGCGAAGAAGCTAGTTTAAAAAAAGTGCAACGGCTGCGTCTTGCGTGGACAAAGTTGCGACTATTCTGAAATTGAATATATGTAGCTTGCAAGTCGCTAGGTGTTTTACCGGGTTCCCAAGCCACTTTAATGACACGAGAGAGCCATTTCACTTCCTCTTCCCCTTAAGGCCTTGAGCATTTTTGGCCGGATTTCATCCACATCAGAACATTTGCCGACTTTTAGCTCTTTAATCGCCAAAGTCACCTCCTCTACAGGGGGACTATTCTTCGCCCCACTCAAAACAATGGGTCTGCTATCCTCAGTGCTCTGTTAGGGATTGAGCAGCGCCGAAAAGTGCTCGTCCCATCTGCGCAAGATGTGCTTCTTATTGGAAAGAAGTACATAATCTTTGGATTTAACTCCTCTGATGGTATTAAAAATCCTTCTTCTAAGACGGCACGGCGGATGGTCTGCCAGAACAGTATGCAGATCCGTGATCCCGGTCCAATTTCTCTCCGAACTCCTTTCAAGACTGCTCCATAGCTGCTTTAACAGCCTTTTTGAAGTCCCTCGCGCCTCCATGAAGCAGAGTTCCCCAAGTTCATCCAGACCAGCCCATGAAGGTATTCTTTTTCTCTCTGATGGCTTCTTGAACTCTGGGTGTTTTTAACCACGCAGTTCTTTTCTCACCACCAGCCGCAAACAACTCCTGCAGAGGCAATGACTCCTGTTGAAAACACCTGCCATTCTTCCTCTACACGTGTCAGAACAGTTGGAAAACCTTTTGGATACCTGCCGTGCCAACTCCTCCCGTACCTCATCGTTTTTCAAACTCTTCAACAATCTACAATAGCTATGTGTTTCCCCATCGCTACAACCGACAAACATTTAGAACCAACGTGCATGGGTATCTCCTTCGTCTCTCCTCTAATTTCCCGAAACCCCATCCTCTCGTTTAAGGGTAGTCATAACCTCTCTAGTGCGGGTAAGTCATAAAAATAAAGTAAAAAAGGAAAAGGACAAACCAAACACAGCACTGAACTGCTTGACCTGGTAAAAACAAGAATCAACGCAATTGATTGCGATACTGCTCATAGCTTAAATTTCTCGAATGACAACGAAAGCAATCATTTTGCTCAAAACTGTAGCCCTACATGTTTACAGCTTCTTGATTTTCTCTTTCGTTTTAAGTCTCTTTCGCTTTTTGATTCACCCAATTTTTGTGTAAAGCCAAATGAGTTGAGACGGCTCTGCAAATCTCACTAGTACCCATTATCAGATCACTGAGGGTCTTGCTATTAAAGAAAATTTTCCCAACGTCAGACAAGAGCAATTACTAGAACCGACACTTCACTCGGATAAGTCACTGTTTAATGGCAGGATTACCAACAATAAACAATTTGCAGAGCAAATCAAGGCCGAGTCATTGCAATATATTCATGTGTCCGTGACTGAATCCTAATCTCCTGGCGTATTCCCTCGATTTAGGTGAGAACCCGAAGTGGAAACCTAAAGCCGAATTACTACATTCGTCAACGAGTAACTCGTCATCGAAATGTGAGGATTTGGCATTACCGCTCCTAATGATGTTAATCGATCATTCGATCACGCGTTCCACTCACTCACTCGTTGTCGGATGCGGAAATTCGGCCCCAGCTTCTTCGTAATCGAGAGTTGAGTGTTCACTGATTTGATAAGAACAATACAAATATCTCTCCACACGCACTTTGTCAGATTATCCTCCTTTAAAACCTTGATGATCATATTTCACTCTTCCAAAAAGCGTTCACTTTCCATATTCCTTAAGAATAGGTGGAGCAGTAAAGCAAGGAACTTTTCTTAATCAGGTTGTGGTTGCTCAGCGGCAGCGACGGCTCTACCGTCGCACCTATTTGCGGTATCATCAGCTTGTAACGCAGGCTTTTCGATGCTTTTAAAAAAATCCAACTGTCTGTCTCTATTTTGAGTTGATTGCGGTTTTCGTTCCGTCTACAGGCAACCATCCGCGGTGGCGTTTCTGTTTTATATCAAAAACACTGTGCTCTAGTGGCGAAAACAGCTTCACAGGCTTATCTATGATCAGTAGCTCTGGGCTTCTCATTTTTCCTTAACGTAACTGGGTATGAAAAGCGTGTAGGTGCGACTGATTTTAACAAAAATATATGAGAGCTCTTGCTTGGGACATCTAAAAGACAACTTCGAAGTGACCAATTTAGTTAGATGTTCGTTGACTATCGATTAAGATTCGACAAAGTTCGTAGCAGGACTTGTGACTAAGCAGGGTGCCTTCAATGAGTGGGCGAACCACCCATAGTGTGATTCAAAAGCGGCAGTATTGTACTTTCTTCATATTCTCGGCTGATTCTGATCTGAAGCCAGTAGCGAACCGCCCCAGGTCTTTAGCAAAGACCTACGTAATCTTTGACAGCGACACCCTGACTTTCATCACAGACATAGGAAGATTCGCAAAATCTTTCCCATACTTACATCAACTCCACAAATCTTTCCGCTCTCCTTTGAAACATACCAACACATGTCCCAAACCTTTCAGTTCTACGGACTAAAAGAAAGAAACACAACGGTCCCGATTGAGGCGTAAGTAAAGAGCATCCCGCTCAGCTTACCATACCATCGTTATCTTCATGTGATACTGGACCTAAAGCTCGCTTCTATGCTCTGCATCGGCAGCTGCAATACAGGCTTTAAGTTTTTCTGGTCTTTGATACGTCTTCATGTGTCTGCAGGCAACTACGTGGTATGGCCTCTGTGATGTCTGGTCTGCCGTAAGACTTAATGCACTTGTCATTGCAGTTTCTGTTATAAATATGTATATCCATTGGTAGTATTTTTTTTTTAAAGAACCTGCCATTATGGCTGTCACTGCGACCTAGCAAGATCTATTGTCTACTTAGCTGATCTCCGGTCTGTTTAACCTAATAGGTCTACTACCTTCCTAATGAAGGTGAGTATGTCATTAGTAGCCGAGTTTCTAAACTCCGCCAACGCACAGAATTCCCTATGAAAGATCCGACTACGCAGCCAGTACAGGGCCGGACATTCACAAAGAACATGCTGCTTAGAGGTTTCCTCCTCTTTCAAACAGAACCAACACTCTGTATCTGAACAAAGTTTAGTTTGTTGAGATGATATCTTTGGCCACAATGTCCGGTAAGGAAGCCCACTAGCTTCTCCATGTTGTTCCTGTCAAGGTTTAGAATTTCCTTGTAAGAAAAAGACTGGATATGTCTCTTGGATTGCCTAAGCCCGGGAACATTTTCCCAACGGCCTAGGCGAAATTGGTGTTCCCATTTGTTTAACAAAGCTGTGGCGGTAGCCCAATTAACGACACAGAAGGGTTCCGGTCCCAAGAGCATGGAAGCCGAACCGGCCCTAGCCAGCTCATCCCCAGTTTCATTGCCTACAATGCCCAGGTGGCCGGGCACCTAATCAAGCTTGACCTTGTTGTGTCTGGCAAGTGATTGTAGGATACCGTAGCAGGACTTGATTGACAAGAAATGGGATATCAATGCTTCAGGAGCTTCCTGACTATCTGAATGGATATATATTTTTGCGGCCCTAATACCTTTATCGAGGTTTATCCTGACACAGATCCCAATAGCATGGATTTCAGCCTGGAACACGCTGGAGCACATCTCCATTGTTATCGAGACTTTAGTGTTGGGTCCAAAGACAGTACGTCCATTGGGAGTCAGGGGGGCACATATTCCGTTTAATTAAGTTTCAGTTTCCATTTACCAAACTCTATTCTCACTTTATCCTTTAAATCTCCTCCAAGGCAGACATCTGAGAAAACATATATTGCATGTATTTTTTTTTTTTTTTTTTTTTTAAACTTTCTACTATTTTCGACGTTTATCTTTTTAAAGAAATGAATGTTTTCTTCGTATTTAATTGCTCATGTGTGTGTATCGTTTTTTTTCTGTTTCTTGAACGAATTGAGACAAATTTATTAATTTGTTTTAGAGGATAATGCGTTTTTGATTATTTATTGAAATGCATACTTTTACTTACTTGAATTTTTTTTTTTATTAATTTTTTGTATAAACTACTCTTCTACATATGAAGTGGGACTCTTGCCTTCCCAGATTAAACTCTTCGGTTGTTCGTTTACATGTGGAAGATGGCAACGTCCGGGTAACGAACCACAGTTCATTACACTGTAGAAACAAATTAAAAACAAACACAAATGAAATGTAACTTAACGCCGAGGGCTCCTGTTTTTACTTACAAAAGGCTTATAACTTGCCCCCGGATACATGCAGAAAATCTTCCACATATGAACGAAAACTGTTGAGCAATAGATGAACAAAAAAAAAAAAACAATAAAGCAATCGAAAACTCATTGCGAACGCTTTTTTACTCTTTTTTTTCTTTTCTCTTCTCTGTAAAATGAAAATTTTAATCGCAACAGGATATGATACTCTACCAATAGATTCGATGCAAGGCCTGGAGATAAGCAGCCCAGTCGGAGCTCCACCAGGCGGTGCACCAACCTCGCCCTACTCTATGGACATGGACGTTGGCGAAATCGGAGCCGGAGAGTTAAATTTCGATTTGGATGCAATGCCAACACCACCAAATGACAACAACAATCTGGCTGCTTGGTACGACACCGATTGTTAAATTTTATAACCAGACACACATACACACTTATATATTTCATATTTTTATCATATACATTATGTTTTTAGATGTATTGAACTTTTTTTTTTCTAAATATTTTTTCCCTTGTCTATTTTATAAGAAAATTAATACGAAACTTATAACACGCAATCTTAAATAAAAACAAACAAAGTTTTTTGTCAGTTAGTATTAAACAAATTGTATTTTTATTTATTTGGTTTTTTTTATTTTAATCGGGACATAAATTAAAGAGGCTGTGGAGGGGCCTTTCAAGTCCTCAACTATTCGATCAACCATTGCAAATTCCCGGAACAGTTAAGGAAGCTTTTGATTGTAACACAAAAATATCTAATTTTCAGTGACCTACTTTTGATGGCGCTTTAGTCCGGGTCGGACCTGGGTGTAAGCCCACAAGCTCGTTAGTCAACTGCCTCCATTCGCACGCTAAATCGGTTGAGGTCCCTTTTCCACTTGCGTGTCACCTGAGTCGCGGTCTCCCTTTACTGCGCCATCCCTGAGGTAGATTCGAAGATTTTCTGAGCGGAAGCGCTGGTCTTCATCCACTCTACGTGTCTCAGCCATCTTAGTTGTTAAGTCACTGTATAGCCCATATAGTTCGTCGTCGTATTCGACGGAACCACATATCAGCCGAAGGACAGGCCGCAATGGCCATGACTGAACCATTCTGGGGAGCATGTTAATGCATTTTTAAAATCCACACGAGGAAACAAAAGGTCAAAGAGAAAAATCCAAACATGAACCGCTTTAGGTGTCGCGAGTGGCCACTTGAAAAGGCACCCTCATCGGCCCCTACATGTGGACTATAATTAAAGATTGACGACAACTCTCTCCATGTTGTAACAGATTGCCCCGCCCTGACAATTTCCGGTTAAGAGTTTGGTGACTTTTATCGTCCTTTTTTCATTGAAAGCAGTCTGCATCTCACTCACTTATAAGGGTGCACCGAAACCTTAACCAACAAATCTCTCCAGCCAGCACAATTCTTAACTAGCTGTTTCTACTCACGTGTGCCGAGTTAATTAAGGTCACTCTCTACTTGGGCATGCCATCGAAGATGAGGTCGACTTTTTGCAGCCCAGAAGTTCTTTGAGCTGGAGTAATGACCTACGCACTGTAACATGTTCTTTTTCAATGACAGTTGACAGCTCAGCGTAGGCTCATCTACCTCTTTTATGATGGTTGCTCGTTCTGAATGTACGATAGAATACTAAGAACTGTGAAACTGTGTTTATTTATAATACTCTGGGTGACGGATAATCACGTTCAAATGTCAGCAAAAAATGGCGCCCAACGAAACATTCGAATCGCATTTTCATATGATTTTCATAAGCATGGATCAATTAAAATGAGCATAAAGATCAATTTACTTTGAACATTGTAAATAGCAGAAAGTCTCTTTCCTTTCATACAGCGGAACTAGGACACCCCACAGCTTTGATGCAGATTTAAGGTCTACAATTTACAATCAAACGCGGGCTTTTTGATGCAGAACGCATAAATGTTTTTCAAAAAGTTCAAATTGGAATATGAATTTTAAGTGTAAAGATTAAGAACTGTCCAAATTGGCAAATGCAACATACTTTCTTCAGCTCCATGAAGGAGTTCATAACCTCACATATACAGCTAGTTAGGGACAGATATGTGCAATTCCCTTTTCGCTTCTGCAACTTTTGCATTGCGGCTTAAGTTTTGTCCAGCTACGATTTTCTGCTCTGCAACACTTACTGGGAATAGCAATGGTCAAATTAATTTTTGCAGCTTTGTTAAATCCTACAAATTTTGAAATCTCTGGAAACCCTACAATACGTTGGATCCCTATGTAAATTCAATAATGATGAAATACAAAATCCTCTTTTACTGTGTCCGAATACTTCTCTGTAAAGATATTGTCCATATATCTTCCTCAACTGTTTAACTAAACAATTATGCTTCCTTGTTAAAAACCGAAAAATTCAACACTCGACTCAAGGCAACAGGGTATATACGACGGTTGCTACTTCAGTTTTGCGAATTAACAAGAATACATCCGAATTATTTAATTTTTTAATTTTATTATTTTTCAAAATACTCGCCTTGGCATTATCCATTCATTTGCATGCACTTGAACCAATCCTGAAAGCACTAAGTCCATCTCTACAACGTGACCTCTGAACCATGACTTTGGTAAGTTTCCATCGCTGCTTAATGCCAGCCCACACATTTTATCCGTTATGAGTGGGAATAGGAGGAAGTCACAAGGTCCTAAGCTTGGACTGTAAGGTGGATGTGACGTCAACTACACATTTGAAGCAGTCAAAGGTTCTACATTTGCTGTTTGTGATAGTACATTGTCGTGATGTAAAGGAATTCGCCGTCTTAGTTGCTTTTCACGCACTATTTTTTAAAAAACTTCCGTCAAAGAAATGGTGTACCGATCATCATTGACAGTACGGCGCGGCGTCCGAAGAATGTGGTAACTCTTTCCAAGGCTCACATCTATTAGTTGGAGAATCCATTTTGATTGTTATTTGCTTTCTGGCAAGTTGATCTCAGTTTCGTCATTGGTAACAATGTTGAACACTCCTTTTGACCGACTTTGACTGCACTTTTTAAGCATTTTTTTGCACCAGTCAAGTCACGCCTTCTCTTCGGCATTGTTCAAATTGTGCAGTTCACCTAGCACAAATCATCCAGAAAACAATAAAAAAAAGTTGGCGCGATTTGATTGATTTTGATTGATGTTGATTTTTAAGATGAGGACAGTGTCAGCAGGTCCTTTTGGTGCCTTGCCGTCCACGTTGAAACTAATTGGTTACAGGGACCGATGATAAGTCTTTTTAATTTTTTCCTAACAATTCGTTTTTAAAAACGTAAATGATCATGGCCCATAAATGTTCACGTGTTAAGTCTATTTTCCTTGACCGGCTGGATACTACCGATCAATTATTTTCTCGATCCTGACCCGAAGGTTAATCAGAAGGTAAGAACTCCAAAAGTGATAATTGGTAAAAAAAAAAAAATGGACGAACGCCAAAACTCAAGTAGCAACCTGCGTATTTTTAAAATTATTATTAAGACTTAGTAGCAACTAAAAACAAAAAAAAAATTATCGATATTGGAAAATTGTGTATTTAGTAATAAATGTTGATTTTCTCAAATATATGTTAATTCAAAATGACTGTTAGAAACAAAATAAAAATCACATAAATAAGCGTAAATTAAGCAACTAAATCATGTTACAAAACACAATCGAAAACAAAAACAACAACAAAAGTATATAAACGAAACTTTTTTTAAACTTATCAGCAATGCACTAAATATTCAAAACCAATGTTAACCAACATAAAAAATATATGAAAATTAAATTCTCTCTTACCGAGAAGCCAACTTAATATTTAATCTATAGTAAAAGCAATTTGTTAGTGTTAACAATTGAATGGTTCGTTAAAATTAAAGAAACAAAAACAACAGTAGGGTATAAAACAAAAATCTCACACAAAACTTGACCCATCAACACAATTGACAATTTCTACTCATTTTGTTAGAAATTAAATAAAAAATAAATTCCATTCATAAAACAAAATGAAAAACCAATCTGAATTAAGATAAAAGAAAACTAAATTCTGTTTCATATATAAAGATTCATAAGCAGTAAGGATATGCATAAAAGAAACAAAAATATTATCTATGTACAGTACATGTATATGAAATTTTGTGTCAAAAAAAATAATAATGAATTTTATACACGACAAGGATGTTGAAGGAAAAGAAAACCAAAAGACGAATGCCGATAATGTAAACATTTAATAAAAAAAATAATTATTATTCTAAACAGACGCAATAGCATACTGAAAATAATAAATAAATGCATATTTTCCAATTTACAAAACCATTATCTACAGAAGAGAAAACTATACATAATTCAAATAAAGGAAAACGTTTTAACAAAGTTTTGAATAAGCATTTTTGTTTATTATTAATTTGCTGAAAACAGGACTTTACAACAAAGCTGAAAACAAATGAAATTTATCAAACAAAAAAGTTGTCCATAGGAAGAGCGAAAGCCAATAGCAGTCTGGTCCTACAAACAGAGGAAGCGTGCTCGATAGCCTGTACTACAGCAAGCGCAAGTTAATGGCTTAACACTAAGCGACCCATAAGATCTAAGCATGGTTCACTCTTTACTAATGCCACAAGATGTCTACGGACAAAATAGATTTGGGCAAAGCTGAATCCAAATTGCTAAGAATTTGATCTCTTTCAACATGTATCATCACTAGACACTCTCTTATCGGAAAGAATACAACAAGGCTTGATGCATACTCAAATAACCTTTGCAGAAGCTGCACAGACGAAGAAAAAAAGGAAACTCTTCTTCACATTCTCTGCAACTGACCAAATCTCTCCCAGAAGTAAATTTCACTTGGGAGTTTTCTTTTATAACAATTTATTCGATCTTGTAAACACAGCTGTTAGAAGCCTCCATTCGAGGCTTTAAGTGGTAGAACGAGTAGGTAAGGAAATTTCCAAGGTTGACGTGGTATCACAATGGACCTGTCATTGGTCTTAATGTGTTGGCTTTAGATGGAAGCTACTTCAATCTAAACCTAAAGTATCGAAAGGCTTTTTTTTGGGAGTTAAATCTATTGAAAGCCGGCGCTCGCGTGGTGAAAATTGTCGCTATTGTACTGTCGCCCGACCTCGACTCCATTGATGTTATCATAATCTGTTCCAGTAATTTGTCTATTGTGTCAAAGATACAAGTGGGCTTTTATCAGACATTTTTTCCTTTGAACAGAAGTCGTAAGTATTTGCTTTTTCACTACACACATTGAAAAGACTCATTTCTTTAAACAAGAGCTGCAGTAGTAGGTCATCCGCATTTGGCACCTTGTTTTCTGAAAAACTGCTACAAGCATCTAAAATCTGAACACCAGCAACGGGCGGTATTGAGTTGAGATTTGACCCTGTGTTTACTTCCCAGTAAACCGCAATACTGAGGCACGGTGACCACGTACTTCACGCAGAACTCAGAGAAAGTCCTTAAGGCAACTCTTATGACGATGACACCCTTTTCGAGTGAATGCTACTCATCTGTACTAGATAACACCATCTAACTTGGATTCATGACTAGAGGACCATCTTACTTACGGGAACGCTAAAACCCGGGGTGAATCTGGTCCTTAACACGTAAGCCTCTCCAGTTAGTTACGTCCTTAGATTACTGCCTCCAGCTCCCTTCTGTATCCATTTGCTCACCATGCTCTAGCTTTTCACTTAAACGACTACGTCGATTTTGATTTCGTTATACGAATATCTTACAAAGATTTTTACCCCAAAATTATCAAGAACGTCTTTATCTTTATATAATGAAAAGTTAATCCGCAAACTTCTCTTAAATAAGATCAACATATCCTACGTACATATGTTAAGCGGTAAAAACGTGAGTAACAAAAGTTATGCCCTACGGTTTCTGTTTCAGACTGCATACTTTAAACTTTTAACGTTCTGCTTATACTGTGACATTTTTTCTAATACAACTTTTCGAACAAAAACAATCCACCGACGTAACGTTATGCCAAACGTAAACAAAATCCAAGTTTGGCATCACTTCACACTAAATTTTTTACGTGGCCGGCTGGCGAAAAAACAAACGACAAAATGATGGCGGACGCAGTTATTTGACAGATTGCACTTTTTATTTTTTATCAATTTTTTCTGTGTTTTCTCTCCGTGAGTGCAGTAAAACCCAAAAAGGGAAGAAAAAAGAAAATATTTCTTGTGTTCGTCAGACTTTCCCCCCCAAAAATAAAGCACAATTTTTACCAAATAAATCCAAGCAAGAAACACCTCCAATTGTGATTCGCCCCCTAATCCATCGCCCACCATCCAACCTGCAAATGCATTTGAACTGTGAAAATTTGTTGTGACTTCTGAAACAAAAAAGAAGGAAAAATCCTCTTCGCAGCGAAAGCAGACAAATTTCTCGAGTGCTTTAGTGCGTTTTAAGCCAGGAAAATGGCACTGAAAAAAGTGAAAGGCAACTTTGAACGAATGTTTGATAAAAATCTTACAGATCTCGTCCGTGGCATTAGGAATAACAAAGATAATGAGGTAATTACAAGTAAAAATGTATATGCCCTCGTTTGTACAATATGCCCACGGGAGACATCATTTGCTAATCTCGGGAGCGGGAACGATTCTTCGTCGGCCAGATATTATATTACATGTGAAAATAAAAATCAATACTTTACATTAGTGCATCTTATAAGACTCTCGAGGGCGCGCTTCAAAGTGTCCTACTCTTCCATATAAAAATAGCTTACCGATCTAATTGGTAACTTCCCAGATGTCACTGCCACATGCCTTAGATGGGTGGAATTTTATTTTCTCTCTATTCTATCATCGCCCTCGTCAAACAGTGCAATTGGTGAATAATTTTCCTTTTTGTTACTTTTTTCAGGCCAAGTACATCGCACAGTGCATTGAAGAGATCAAGCAGGAGCTACGCCAAGACAATATCAATGTTAAGTGCAATGCTGTCGCTAAGCTGACATATGTAAGTACATATATTCGTATGGAGGTGAGACACGTCGAACGTAAAAGAAGAACAAAACCAAAAAGGGACCCCTGAGTATGCTTTACAAGACAATTAAGAGAAGTGGTTACAAAAGAAGGAATTTTTTGTTTTTTCACAACTGCATCGGTGGTTTTGAAAGATACTTGTTCTTAGAACAGTGGGGGGAGCAGGACTTACGAAACTACTGACATTCTTCTCTTACCGAGCCTGTTTTAGGCGTTCTCTAGACGACCCAAGTGAAATGAAACAAATGTTGGCGTACGTAGAAGGTTCTACAAGTACGTGCGTAGGTTGTGGAATGCTATGCATGGGTACACTTTCTGTCTAAAGATTGCACTGTCTAAAGATTTTTGGACGTGAGGAATGGTCAACTAAAATCGGCCTGAATCGATAAAGAAAAGCACATTCGTTCCCATTTCGGTACGACATTGAAATGTTCAGATAATAACGCCTTTCTTTAGCTCCTTCTGGACCTTAGCAACACAGAAACTACCCACGATTGTAGACAAGCAATGCGCTTGGTGTTGGGAGCATTTCTGAGCCTAAATCCACGTTCTGGTATTGCCATACATCGACTTCAACTTAAATTTCTAAAGAAAATGCTCCTCACGTTACCAAACTCACAAAACCTGTCTGCATTCACAAGGTGCTCAAAAATGGCAGAGGGCGCAGGCTCTGGATTTTTCTTAGAGATGTCCAACATCGTTCCCGAGGCCTCACACGAACTATACCTACTGGCAACTTCGCGAAGAAATGCAGATAAAGTCAAGAGAAGTAATTGGGTCGCAGCACAATACTCCAACTGTTGAGTCTAAGGGCGTAGAGGTATTAATGGTAACGAGATAGCTGACGAACTAACTAGAAGAGGTTCAGAGCTGAATAACGCACTGGCAGACCACACAGTCTTAACTTCAAATGTACCAAAAAAAGCTAGTTTAGACTTTCTAAACACGGCCGATTGTAGGTTGAAGACGCTATCATCATGCTAAAGGAAAAACAAAAGACGTTCTCGTGCTGAAACACTACACTTGAGAGTTCTAATAGGTATCTTTATATGTATGCAATTTTAAAGCTAAACTTCCTTCAAGTGATTCTTGGACTCGAACCAACGAAACAAGAAACCATGGCGGGATAACTTTATGTACGGACGGCTCCAACATCGCAGGCAACTCCGGGCTGGCGTCTATTGCACCAATCCACAGGTAGAACTTGCGATTCATCTAGATCCCTTTGTCTCAATCTTCCAAGCAGAAGTCCTTGCCACTTTGAGGGAAGCTCGAGTTCTCTTTGAATATCACTCCCAAAGAAGGAAAATAGAAATCTGCTCGGATATTCAAGCAGCACAAATCCAGCATCCAGATCTCACCTGATCAGAGAACGCAACAGGCTTGCCAGTCACAACGACGTCCGCTTGGCTGTGTACCGGGTCACGAAGGTGTCAAGGGAAATGAGAATCCGATGAACTGGCAAGAGAAAGGGAGTACGCGTAAGAACGAACCGCTGAAAACACAATGGGAGTCGCACTAACAATAACTAAAACAGCAACCAACGAGAGGATACCAAGGGATTTCGAGGATCACTGGGCAAACCTCTCGCCGTGCAAAGTGGCTAGACCAATCGTAAATAAACCAAGCAACTTGCTCACCAGGAAGGCTCTAGGTTCAAGCAGAGAACAATTGAGACTGATGGTGGGACTCATCACAGGACACATTAATCTCAACAAACACATGCATAGAGTGGGCCTCGCTGACACAGAGCCATGTAGAAATTGCGAGGAAGAACAAGAAGACCTCAAATACTTCCATTGCACAGCGCTAGCGAGAATGCGACTGAAAACCCTGTACGTATGTCATCGATTCCTTTTCACATCCGCATAGATCGCAATTTGCCTAAGGCTTGGCAATGTTGTAGAAAGTGTTCGAATGCCTCTTCTTTTTCCCAGCAGTTCGTACAAATCGCTGTTTGTTGGGGTTGATACTATCCTGTAGTTAGTCCCACCGTCGTCACCCTGAATTGCTCTTGATTTGAACTTAGAACCTTTTTGGCAAGGAGGTCGTTTGGTTGTTTTGAGTAAACTTGGGTCTGATATAGTGACTGCCTGATTGTCTGTGACATGCCCAATACTGTCGTGTAACTAGCGACTTTTAGGACGTCTTGGTTTTCTGTTTAAAAATTGCTAGATCAAGCCAATGCTGAGATTTACTGAGGAAACATCGCAGCAGGTCTCAGGTCTGTATTAGAGTTCAATGCTTCCTATACCCGTTTCTTCGTTTTAAGTTATTTTGTTTCCTATGTTTGTAGTACAATTGGAAGGAAACTGGACACAGAGTCTAGGGCTTTAGGTGCATCTGTGGTTCTTCTATCATCATTACAAACTAACCGCACATTTATCTTCTTATTTCCCAGATACAAATGCTTGGGTATGATATATCATGGGCAGGTTTCAATATAATAGAAGTCATGAGCTCATCCAGATTCACCTGCAAAAGAATTGGGTATTTAGCGGCCAGTCAATGCTTCCATCCGGATAGTGAGGTAAGAAAATCTCGCACAGCAAATCGATCAAACACCAACAATTGTATGCTCTATTTCAGCTCCTCATGCTCACAACAAACATGATTCGCAAGGATTTGAATTCACAAAATCAATATGACGCTGGTGTCGCACTCAGTGGTCTCAGCTGTTTCATATCGCCCGATTTGTCGAGGGATCTAGCCAATGACATTATGACTTTGGTTTGCATAGAATCACATTGATACAACAGAACAAACTATACAAGCTGCTCTCATTTCAGATGAGTTCCACAAAGCCCTATCTACGAATGAAAGCCGTCCTAATGATGTATAAAGTTTTCCTGCGTTATCCTGAAGCCTTACGGCCAGCATTTCCCAAACTGAAGGAGAAACTAGAAGATCCTGATCCAGGTTTGCAACACTACTCGAACATTTTTCAAGCTTCTATTGAATCATGCTTTGTTTCACAGGAGTTCAGTCGGCCGCTGTAAATGTCATCTGTGAACTAGCACGTAAGAATCCGAAAAATTATCTTCCATTAGCGCCGATATTTTTCAAACTCATGACAACGTCCACGAACAATTGGATGCTCATTAAAATAATCAAATTGGTAAGTTGGTTCAGTGGCCTTTTCACACACCATGCATAGATGTTCTCACGAAATCATTAAATAAAATCTCTTTCTCTTTCTCTCTCTCTCACTCTCTTCCTCACTCATTGTCTTTTTTTGAGTGCGGAGAGAGAAAAGTACAGAGTTTTAGTTGTAAACCTGACTTCTCTTTGTTTTTTTCTTTCTTTTCTTTTTCTTTTACTTTCTCCTCTCCTACTACTGTTTGTGTCTCTTTTTAAACGAATTATGATATTTTCATTATTCTTTTTTAAAAAATCGATTATTTTTTGTTTGGAAAAACTAAATGATAACAACAGTTCGCCAGTTTAACTGCCATCGAGCCGGCTCTGGGGAGAAAACTAACGCAACCCCTGATCGAAATTATTTCCAGGTTTATCTCTCTTTTTATATATAATTTTTGAAAACAACAACAAAACCGTTTTTTTCCTACATTTCTATTGTTTGTTTTGTTTTATCCTCTCTTTTGAACTCATTTTTCGATTTGGAAATTGGATTTTACATCACCCACTTTTGAAAAAAATTGTTTAAAACACTTAATATGGATTCGAGCAATGTTTGGTTTATGTTTCGTTTCGTTAAGAACCTCTTACGTTCGTTATTGAGTTTGATTTGGTTGTTATTTTTATTTGATTACGATGGTTAGTGCTTCCTATGAATTTGATTAGCGATTATTTTGATTTAACTCTTGGGAAGTGGAAGTAGGCGATGGCTAGAAGTAGTTCCAAAGCAGTGCATTTTTAAGCTGTCGCAAAGCATTAGGTATGAGTTGGGCTAATTATGATTTCTGAAGATTAGGGATTTGATATCATGCATTTGACGATTTGCGCCCGTGTGTAATCTATCTACCTATCTTCGTTGGTGTCATGAAAAACAAATTGCTCAATATGCCTATACTTTTACAAGATGATCGTCTGAAATCCACTTGAACCGTTTGAAGTCCTGAAGAGCCATAATTTCAAAAGCAAAAGCTGTTTACAGAATGAAGAAGGCACCTGTTCTTGTATTCGCAACCAAAACTAGACTCTGTGGAACCTTATGCACAACTGGCGATGGCTGGTAATGCAATGCGGTTTAAGAGATCTTTTGTGTCAACCATGTTCCTCTACAATTGAAGAAAGTTTTAAGAATACATCGAGGTCGCGGATGAACCTCAAGATCGTGCTTCGGAAGCGTGGTTGATTATTTCTGAGAAAGATTTTTGATTGCGCCAATGATAAACTTCTAAAGATACTAGAAGTCCGTGACGCTAGCGTGCATGATTCGCAAGCCCGAGTACTCGATGACAGGAATGCGCCAGCACATTTCTACCACTCTCCCCGCGGGACTGCCCTTAGGAATTACTTCGCGCCGCTTGTTAGCAACTCATGCTATGTCGTCAACGTCTGCATTTTAGGGCCTTCTTAATCTTTTAAAGCTTCTCAATTCACTCTGCACACTCGTTATGTAACAACAGATCACCACTCAGTCGTCATCTGACCTCATCATTTGAAAAGAAACTGCGGGCTTGACAGGCTTACACTTGCCTCTGCGAAGCGCCTGTAGAGGAACATTGCGTGATCTGCGTCTTCCTCTTTACCTGGACATACTTGGCAGAAGGGCCAGCTATCGTATCCAAATCTGTGGAGGTATTTTCGATAGACGCCGTGCCCGGACAGAAACTGCGTAAGGCGGTAGTTGTAGTACCCGGGTGATCTTTTTGTCCAGTCCTCGATGGTGGGAATCAGTCTGTGGGTCAATCTACATTTCGTCGTGTTATCTCATTTGGTTTGCCACATTGGTATAGATGTTGCCCTTTCTTCCGCTTTACTTCCCTGGTATCGGTGGCTTCTTGGCGGTTCGTAAATAGTTTGCAACTCGTTGACGAGGATGCCGATGGAGACTATTCCGTTTACAACTCAGGCTGCTTTGTCCGAGATTGCTCGGAACGCGTTTATTATTCTAATTGCGCAGAGTCTGTATGCTGACGAGAGCTTTCTTCTTGCTTCCTTCTTTATAAATGCACCCGCCCATACCAGACTAACTTATAGAAGGATGGTGCTAATCACTATGGATAACAGGATCCTCTTAGCGTATCTTGGCCCACCGATGTGGGGTAGCATTCGGGAAAGCGCTGCTTCCATCTATGGTGTATTTGTACTAGTGAATTGGACTGCTGTACGAGCGGCGTTGGTTCAAACCCCACCCATGTGAAGTCGGCAATAAATTGTAAGTCGTAAATTCCATTCGTGCGAAAAATGTAACACGCATAACATGAATGGTTGCGAGAAGCTAGGCCTTGGCTCATCTCAAGCTGTCGCATCAGTTATTTTTTTCATTTTTTGACTGCTTCATACGTGGCGGACTCTATCTCATGGATGTTTTTGATCACGGTTACCACGGCGATAACGTCACCAAAGCCGATCACCTTCAGTCCTTCTCTACAATTTCTTGATCTTCCAAGCAGAATCGTGAGCTATTTGTCTTGTTTATATGTCTATCTTTCTGTGCCAAAGCAAGCAACCATCACCAGTTTATATAGACTAGCACTAGATGTTTGCGGTAAACACCATCACCATCCGATTATGCAGATATGTTATATGTATGCAGCCTTCCCGTACTTCAACGTCCTCTAACCCCTTGACATTGTGCAGAATATGACGATTGGTACAAGCAGTTTTCATTTTCTCGATGATAGCATTCTTTTTCAGCAAACATACTTAGCCTTCGCCTACTCCCACAACTTGACAGCAATTAGGTTTATCGCTAGAAAATTTATCACACCACAATCACAATGTTCACCAAAATCACATAACTCACCTCACGAAAATATTTAAGAGAGGATTCTTAAAAAAAAAAAAAAAAAAACAGAAGAGTAGGACCCCCCCATAAACACATTAATAAGCCACCTTCACTCACACTATCTCTATCTCTCCCTCCTTTCGTCTATCTATCTCTCACCGATCATTTAAAATTTTAAATATTTGTTCAACATAATTATTATGATTTTATTTTGCTTGTTTCTTTTTCTCTTGCATTTGCAGTTTGGCGCTTTAACTCCTTTAGAACCCCGGCTAGGAAAGAAATTAATAGAACCTCTCACAAATCTAATCCATAGGCAAGTTTTGTGAACTCTCATACGTTTTGTTTTTTTTGATTTTTTTTTAATTTTTTAAGTTTTTATCGTTATTGTTGTGAAGTTTTGCGTTTTGTAAACTAGTGTGTGTGTGCGTATGTTTAATTTTTAGCGCTCAATGTAGTTGTTTTGTTCGTTTCACATTTTTTTTGTCGAATTTTTTTTAATTGCATTTAGCTAAGAGGTTAGTTAAGGCAAAAATTTAATATTCTCTCGCTTGTGTTCCTTTAGTACGTCGGCGATGAGTCTATTGTATGAGTGCATAAATACCGTTATCGCTGTCCTGATAAGCATAAGTAGCGGTATGCCAAATCATAGTGCCTCAATCCAACTGTGTGTCCAAAAGCTGCGTATCCTAATCGAAGACTCTGATCAAAATTGTAAGTAAATCACTCGATTTGATTGGTTGTTAAAGTTTTTCTTCTATATGTGTATGTGTGTGTGTGTTTAGTGAAGTACTTAGGCCTCTTGGCAATGTCTAAAATCCTGAAGACCCATCCGAAGAGTGTTCAGGCCCATAAGGATTTGATTCTGGCGTGTTTAGACGACAAAGATGAATCGATTAGACTACGTGCTTTGGATTTGCTGTACGGCATGGTTTCAAAGAAGAATCTCATGGAAATTGTCAAGCGATTACTGGGTCATATGGAGCGAGCTGAGGGCTCAGCGTATCGGGATGAGTTGCTGTACAAGGTGATTGAGATTTGTTCGCAGAGCTCATACCTGTATGTGACGAATTTCGAATGGTACTTGACGGTTTTGGTTGAGTTGATACAACTGGAGGCTGGATCGAAGCATGGTAAGTTTGTAAGCAATCCAGGTTAAACGTCATTTTTTTAATATTTGTTTGCTTGAAGGTGGTCTCATCGCTACACAGCTGTTGGATGTTGCTATTCGTGTGCCAGTAGTGAGGCAGTTTGCGGTTAACGAAATGAGTAACTTGCTAGACACTTTCATGATTTCATCGCAAAGTAATTCAATGTATGAAGTACTGTACGCCGCTGCGTGGATTGTTGGCGAATTTTCAAGGTAAATTAATGCATGTGCCTTGTTGTTAGTACTGAAAAGCCTCTAAGTCCTGCGTATCAAAGAACATAATCTTACCTTCCAGATATCTACAGATATCAATGAAGTTATAATCATATTTTTTTCTAAGAACCTGACCTTGTGGCTAACACTGCGACCAGGCCAGATCTATTGTTTCTCCGGTCTGCTTAGCCTAATAAGTCTACTACCTTCCTAATGAAGATGAAAATGTCATTAGTAGCCGAGTCTCTAAACTCCGCTAAAGAACAGAGTTCCCTTTGAAAGATCCGTCTACGTAGCCAGTATAGTACCGGACATTCACAGAGAACGTGCTCAGAAGTTTTTCCTCTTCCAAACACAACCGACACTCTGTATCCGAACAAAGCTTTCGTTTGTTGAGATGATATCTTAAGCCACAATGGCCGGTAAGGAAGCCCACTAGCTTCCTCATGTTGTTTCTGTCTGTTTACAATTTCCTTGTAGGAAAAGGTCTTTCTAAGTCCGAAGTTGATGTTTACAGTTGCTGTGGCAGTAGCCTAATTAACGCCACAGAAGGGTTCCGGTCCCAAGAGCGCGGAAGCCGAACCAGCCCTAGCCGTCATTGCCTACAATGTCCTGGTGGCCAGGCATCTAATCAAGCTTAACCTTGTTGTGTTTGGCAAATGTATGCTCATGTTTATGTACAGTCTATTCAAGTCAGTGGCCGACCAAGGTTCTTATGGAGCCCGCAATCTGATGGCAGCGTTCTAAGGTTTACAGCGTGATCGAACATACGCTACTGGGCTTTGTAGATCGCTAAATAAATTCATTGGAATGAAAACAGATAATTTCTTGATATATGACAAGTGTCGCTCTAGATTGACGCCCGTCTATTAGCGAGTTGGCGCAGACCAGGTCCTAGGACCTTTTTAGAAAACTGTCCATTAAGAATTTCTCACGCGAGAAATTTCAAGGGATATTCGGAATCACAAACGTGATTGCAGAGAAGTACCATCATTGCACCGATGGGCTCTTCTTAAACAACATACAGCGTCTGGTGGAACCAAAACTAGGCACTGCATATTTTACTTCCTTTCTTCTTGTCTAGCTCTGTCCAAAGAAAACGGCTCCATTTGGGAACATTTCTTTTCGACTATCCAGACGGCCTAGAACGCCTTTCCCTGTATTAAAATCTCTGGCCAGTTCTACAATATACTGGGAATGTCCACAGATTCTGTGGTATCACAGCGGGTCCAAGTGTCTATGCCATGTTTATACCTCATTCTTGTAGTGCTATCCCCAGGTCCTTATCGCTTTCGTTACAAAATTGTCTTCCCCTTGAAGATAAAGTGAAAATATTCATCGAAATTCATTTATTTCAGTGAACTGCAAGACGCTGAACGTACGCTAAATATTTTATTACGACCACGACAAGTGCCGGGTCACATCAAGGGTGTTTTTGTGCAAAATGTAATCAAATTATTCACAAGACTGGTAACGACATGCTTAGAGAATCAAGATGTCGACGGAATTGTTAGAGTAAGTAAACACCATCCCATTTCATTCCACTGCAGAATATGAATGTTTATTTTCTTTTAGTTAAGCAATCATGTCCTGGCCAAACTTCAAGACTTTTCCAGCTCGAATGACATTGAGGTACAAGAACGAGCGAATTCGGCTTGTGTTCTCATTGAAATGCTACGGTCACAATTCAGCACCCACACCATAACTTCGAATCATAGTAATCACAATCATACCATGGACATAATAAGTGGTCTCGAAACGATCACTGATGATGTTGTGGAAAACGAGGATGATTTAGTGGCAAAGCGTGTAGTTCCTAACATTCCGACATTAGCTATCGAAATCGTGCAAGAGATGGCATTATTATTTGCTGGTGAATTGATTCCAGTGGCGCCAAAGGCGCAACGGAAAGTACCACTGCCCGATGGCCTTGATCTAGATGAATGGATTAATCCACCTCCGGAGGGGGAGAGCAGTTCATCGAGTGAAGGTGATAAAGATGAACTGTTTGTATCGGCAAATCACGAAGCTGAGGGTAGCACTAGGCGACGTAAAAGTGAAGAGCTGACACCCGAGCAATTGGAGAAACACCGGCAGGCGCGTTTGATCGAACAAAGTAATAATCCGCATTATTTGAAGTCGAACGAAATCAAGAAGAGCGGAACGAATAGTGTGAATAATGATGCAGATGCGTATGATAATATTGATGACATTCCGATAGCTGAACTATCGTTGGATATTCCACTGCAAGTGCATTGTAAGTTTGGACTAGATTGGCTGTGTAAATGGAGTTGTGAAGAATTGTTATTGTTTTGTTTTAGCCACGAAACGGTCCGATAAGTACTTGGTGGAAGAGAAGAAATCATCTAAGGACAAGAAAAAGCACAAAAAGGCTAAGAAGAGCAAAAAAGCAAAGAACAAAGTAGCCTACACCAGTTCGGAATCAGAGGACGGTAAGTGTTGTTATTCTTATCTTCGGGGTGACCACAAGCAGTTGCTGTTTGATACTGATAGCACACCAGACTTTTACACCCGCCGTTGGTTTAGATTGCTAGAAAAACTTCGGACTCTGTGGTAGTCTAGTAATTAAAACAAAAATTCGATCTCTCATATCCAGAATAACTCCTTAATTGCTTCCAAACTGAGTATTGACAGTGGTGTTGGGGCTCTAACACATAATTTGCTAAGCTCATAACCATTTTCAGTCACAGAGTTGGACAGACGTATTACAAACAGTGCCTCTTGCGTTGTCAAATGCTGCTAATGGGGCAGCAGTTCAGGGTCTACCAACGAGCCTCATCACTTAGTTAAGTAATTAGCTAAGACAAGATAAGATTGGGCACAGGAGAGTTTATTTTGAATCCTATTGTGCTATCTGTTGGAGAGTCTAGAATATTTTGTTTATTAAAGAGGAAGTCAAGCATGTTCTCTGGCTAGATGTTAAAAGTTGGGGTAAGTGCACTGCGACCTGTAGAGATCTATTGTGCTCCTCCGAACTCGTATGGGTCGATAAGTCTCGACCTATAGCACCTCATCCAATCCAATCACTTTGAGGAATCGGAGTATCTGGTTTGGGTCCAACGATAGGAGATCCATTTCAGAGAAAGTGTACGCACCCAGGAGTGCTCTTCTTTTTTGGAACCGTGCTCCACAGTCGAAAAGGAGGTGTGACGTCCTCGACATCGCTGCAGAATCCGCAGTTTCCGTTTGGTGAGTCTGCAATGTCCCGTTAGGAAGCCTGTTAAAATGTGAAGCTGGTTCTTGTTGGTGCCTAGGTAAGCCTTGCTTCTTCTCGTCAAGTGCACCTGGTCTCTTAGGGCCGGTAGGGGCGGAGGTTTACGAAGTCTTCTGTGCGTCGCGCTAGGCAATCTTTCTTTCGCCAGTTGGGAGATATTCTCCCTTTTTTAGGTGGGTTTGGGCACCGTTTTGGCTAGAGGTTTTCCCTGGCTCTCGCTATACACCCAATCCTTACCTAAACCTTGTTCTCTGGCTAGATAGCTGCGAGTTTTTCAAACAAGACACCTTTACAGCTAAAATTCCTCCTTCTCAAGTGAAAAACGGCACGACAAGCTGTAAGAATATAAAGACAAGGGCAAAGCTTACTGTATTAAATTGCCCACTCCCAGTTAGTTAAGGTCCTCTTCTACTTGTACGCTCTACCTTAGGCGAGTTTTTTTCTTTACTGCGTTGTGTCTCTAGGTTAGATTCCAAGACTCAGCCAGCCAGACATAGGCAGTTTCCATTCGCTGCACTTGTTAGATGGCTAGAACAAAAGCCCAATGTGCAGCTTTTTGATTATATCGACATTACTTTACAGATCGTTTATCTTACTTCGCCTTCGCTTGAGTCCACGCTTCAGCGCCATAGACAAGGACTGAAATATTATAAAGGTCTTCCTTAGTTATTCGGAATAGCGACTTACTTAGTTGCCTTCTTAACCCAAAGGAATAGTGATTAGCAAGAGTTATTCTTTATTTTCTTCCTGAAGGCATGCAATGTAGACTACATCCAAGTTCTAGCTGTCCACTACGTCATTCTGTCCGATTCGTCGATGCTGGGTTTCTGTGCTGGTTAACAGCAAATAGTTGGTTTTGCACTCGCTTACCGCTTAACATGTTTTAGTGGCTTTTGGCCCTTTTCGCGAATGTCTCGGTCACAAATCAGTGAGTTCTGCCGATGGTCTTAGTATTATTGTCAACATCCATTGTCGAAGATGCACGCTTCAGGCACTCAGAAGACAATAACGTCTTAGAGTTCTTAAAGTCAAGACAATTCCAAATGCCTTTCGAGGAGAATGAGAAGAAATGTAAGCATAATGCTTTCAGAAATACAAAAGAACATTAGCAGCTCTAGCTGAACTCAAGTGAATCTTCTTTCTCGTTGTCTATGGTTCCAAAGAATGCAACTTCTATCATCTACTTGCTGTTTTGCAAGCTCCACTTGCAAGCTGTAAGATCTCAGCATGGGAACCACTATGATATCAATTTTTTTCAAATCTTAACCAACAACTTTCACTTCTACCTATAGAACCAAAACCAATGCACATTGTCAACACAACGTTGGATATGCCTGAAGGCGTGGCTCTCTCAGACAGTGAGGATAAAGATGGTAAATTCGATCCCGATGATCCGCATCGAGCCTTAGACATTGATTTGGATATGTAAGTCAAATTATTCTCCTATCTCATAGCAGACCTTTTCTAACTTTATTCCTTCCTTTTCACCAGTCCCGAGTTTGAAGAGCCGCCTAAAATTCGTAAGCCCGTTCTAACAAACAACACCACTACGAATGAAAATCTCGACACTCCATCAAAGAAAACAAAATCGAAGAAATCAAAAGACTCCACCACCTCCGCAGATAATACAATCACCTGCACCACTAAAAAAGAAAAGAAAAAGGACAAAGACAGAGAGCATAAGTCAAAGTCAAAGAGCAAAGAGAATGACGCAAGTCCCAATCTCTTCGGTACACCGGAGAGAAAGAAGAAAGAAAAATCAAAATCCTCTTCCACGAACGACGAAACCGGCCACAAAAAGAAAGAAAAAAAGGAAAAGCACCACCATCGCCACCATAAAGAAAAGAAAAAGGAACCTGCCTCAATAGGTGACTACGAAGAAGCGTGTGGGATCTCTACGCCCAGCAAAGAGGTCTTCTAAATCAGCCCCAAACCAGCAGCTGGTCGTTGAAGGCTGCCAAGTATTTCTAATTAACTCCAATGTCCCCCCTTTCCCCCATCCCTCACCACCAACACTCTTAGGTTAAACCGATAGAGTTAAAGAGAAAATGCGTTGTGTTATAAACCGAGCTATTAATCATTCAATGTAAAATCGTCTCGCCTCGGCGCAAGCAAAGCGATAAGAAAATATTTTTTAAAAAAATAAATGAAAAGTTAAGAGAACAAAACAAAAAACAAAAAACCCTTTGCTAATGAACAAAAGAAAAAAACAACAAAAATCAAATAAATAGTTGAAATTATTATTATTATTATTATTGTATTTTATATGCAACATTATTTACGTAATTGATATATTTAAATTTATTACTCTAAGCCACACACACACACATACACATATGAGAGATCGCTTTCGTTTAGCTTTAATCAGATTTGCATAAACTAGAAAAATCAAATAAAGAGGAAACAAAAAAGTATGAAATGAACAACCAATCACATGAATACTATATTCACCAATTGTAAACTACACTTAAAATGCATCCGCATATACAGATTAATAACAAAAAAAAAGTATATATATACACATCTACATATATTATTACTCTTATATACTAATTATATGCATATATCTGCTCCAATATTCCAGCAACATTAAGAGAACAAAATAAATGCGAGGAGAGTAACGTGTTAAACTTTTTAAATATACGAACGAAAATGTTGTTTCCTTTTTTCTATATTTTATTTTTATATTTATTTCACCCCTCATGGGGCATAGGGTGTCAACAACAGCTACAGTCCGGGGTGGACCTGGGCTTCAACAAACAAGTGTCTCCAGCCAGTTGCCTCCAATTCCTTTTGAAAGATTGTGCCCCTTGTGTTGGGGCGTGAGTCTACAATACCGTTCCCAAACTTGTTTGCGGGATTCTGCAACGCCTTTCTTTCAACTGCTTGGGCCTAGTGGCTAGAGTGGATTTCGTTGCATGCCCGTAAGGTGAGATCAATCCACCTTGCTTCGGCTTATAGTGGTGCATATTGGTCCCTGAACCATTCTCATGTGGATTTTTTGCTTTGAGATCCTTTTCGGCCAGTATAATAGCATATCTCACGTTACTACCGTAATTCGTTGCTAAAAACTTGTTGGAATCCTGGACGATTACTCACGATTTTCCATAAATTCGCTGCGGGCGGTATACTTCGGTATGCTCGAGTTACTTGTTACGTTCGTGGTGCTTGTTACGTTCGTGATGTTTGTTACGTTCGTGATGGTTGTTACGTTCCTTGTTACATTCGTGATGATTGTTACGTTCGTGATGCTTGTTACATTCGTGATACTTGTTACGTTCGTGATGCTTGTTACTCTCGAAATGCTTGTTATGCTGGGTGTTTCTGGTTAAGCTCATGTTACTGGTTACGAGCGTATTGCTTGTTGCCCTCGTGTTTCTGGTTACGATCGCGTTGTTTATTAGGCTCGTGTCGGTCGTTCCATTAGTGTTCCTTACGACGCTTGTGGTGCTTATAATGCTCTTGCTGCTTGATACGTGATGCTAGCTACACTCTCGTTGTTTGTTACGCTTTGATGTACAATATCAAGCTTCTTTTAAAAAAGGCCTCTAGTGTCGACCAGACTACCATTTGTGGGTTCGTAAAAGAAACGTTAAGCATCTTTTCATCTGAGTTTCTCAAACATCTTCATCAGAGATGGTCTACAGTACCATTCAGTATCAGAAGTGGGAGTTCTCATAATTCATAAAAATATCAACTCATTTAACGATCAAAAAGAAAAACGCAGTTTCAAGGTATCCTAAAATATGGGCATTTATTTTAGACAATTTTTTCTGTTATTTTTTGTTTTTGTTTACCCTAATTTTCATTTAAAAATACAACAGTGCTCTAGCGTGCTTTCAAAAATACGTATTTTTTTGGAAGAGAACATTTTCAAATAACGTATGCGTTCAACAATATTAGTTTCGTTTTCAAAATGGCGCGCAAACAATAAGTGCTAAGAGATGAAAGTACTTTATTTTAGTTTGAATTTTGTCCGATTTTTAGAGAATTTCGCAGCAGGAAACATAGACTAGGCTCCTGCTCGGCATAAGCAATGGCGAGTGATGGCACTTAGTGCTACCATCACCATTGTGATGGCAAAAAATGGCACGATGGCATTTTGTAATCTCACTGCGGTTTTGACTAAAGTAATACATAAGTTCGGTTTCTGTTTGTATGGGCGGGGGTCAATTGTAGCGACTGCTGGTCATGCTCTTGTTTGTGTTAAAGAAAACATTACTCATGCGCATGTGTTCGAACGTGAGCGGTACACCTAGGCGTTGATCGCGTTTCTTATAATATTCATTGAAATCCAAACGAATGCCAAAGAGTTGAAGATTGTGATCATTGTTGGAGTTCAATGCGAGAAGGAATTGGCGTACGGCAATTTCGTAGTCACAGCCAATTTTTTCTAAATTCTTCTGACAACTGTTGAGATGCTGTTCAAAAATGTTGTGTTCCTCATCGCGTTCCAGTTGCTGTTCAGCGGTGACACCAAACTCACCTGCTTTCTCGGATTTACTGATTTCATTTTCGAAGTCCTTCGTGGATTGAAGCTCTTTGAAGCATAATTCAAAGAATTTATCCTGCCATACTTCCAGGCGGGTTATGCCAAGGTAAACTTCTTCCATGTGGGCGGATAGTCGGTCTGATTTCGAATCTAGGAATGCACCGATTTTGATGGCGGTTAAGAATTCATCATGTGCACGAAGGATATCGTCGAGCGTTTTTGCTTGTTGGACCTTCTCCTGGAACTCGACCCAGGAACATTCGATAACCTCAAAGAGAATATAATACTGCATTTGGTGTATAAAATGAATCATCTCTGAGGTGAATAAATGCAAGCGGTACATAATTGGGTTCAGTTGAGTTTTCAATGGTCGAAGAAGCTGTAAGGAGAAATAAAATAAATTAACCCTTGATGACTAGTATGAACTTAAGCCTTGAAGAACACAAGGAAATAATTAAACTAGCAGCACATTTCACATTCAGCATTCAAGAAACAAAAGCAAATATATCAAATCGAAACAGAATATTATTTCTCGTAATAGTTATTACAAAACTATTTAATTAAAAACACTTCAATCAAACACCCTTTATATCCACACAAAAATCATCAAACATTCCCACATCATCCACATTACTGCCACAGAAATTCTCGAACGAACAGTTCTCAGCTGTCAAATTGTCAAGCACTGCGCAAGTACCAAATGTCACCAATTTTCAATAAACTGCCATAAATTGCGCTCACAGTGTCTGACGCATATTAAACCCCTTTTTCCATTCCTGTCGTAAGCATCTGTGCACTTCCAACTTTCTCCAATCACAAGTGCTAATTACACACAGTCTATCTACAGAAAAAATCCGCCTTGACAATCCAACCAACATGTCTCTCAGCAGTGACGCAGTTTTCCAGAGAATCATCGATGGAATCAAGGAAAATGAAGCCAAAGCCAAGGCGGTAAATGGTGTTTTCCTGTACAAAATCACAAAGGACGGTAAAGTCGCAAAGGAATGGAGTAAGTATTTGACACCACACCACCCCACGAAACATATCAGTGACTAAGCAAATATTTCAAATTCCCCAGCTTTGGATCTTAAGAGCGCCAAGGCCTATGAAGGTCCAGCACAAGGTGTTAAAGTTGATACCACCCTAACAGTCGCTGACGAGGACATGGTTGACATTGCCCTTGGTAAGCTGAACCCACAGGCAGCCTTCATGAAGGGCAAACTAAAGATTGCCGGCAACATCATGTTGACACAGAAATTGGCTCCCCTCCTCAAGACCGATGCCAAGTTGTAAACTCGGAAGGGAGAGTTCAATTCTAAGCACGTAGTTATTTAATGGAAAAGTGGTTAATTTTTTTTTATAACTAGTAATTCAACACATTCGCACGAAGATCAATAAAGTAAATTTCAATTTATATATCTACATACGCATTTGTAGAATTTCTTGAATTGTCCACTGGTCACTCCTTATCTTATCAAAGCCATTTGTGGAGTGCGAATGATTTAGATCTAATCCGTAGATTCTTTGGTTGCTATTGTTGGCAACGTGATTATTTAATCTGTAATCCAAGGGTTAAGCGGCAAATGTTAGTGTAAGTCGTATTGCATGGAGCAAAGGTCAATTTTGCTGGTCGTGTGTGTGTTGTGCCAAGTGTTTCCCAATGCTAATGTATTCAGAAATTGGATTCCATTTGTAGAATTCATTAGAAGTTACGCGCCGTTAAAAGCAAATATAAGCACTGTGTGGTTGGCATGAAAGCTATCAGTGCAGCAGTAAGTGCGAGAGTACATTGAAACTGTTTTGCACTATGTGAACTTTCTCTGCAGTCCATGGCATATATTTTTAAATTTTTTTTTGGTTAATGACTGCAACTTATAGAACTCATTAAAAATGGTGACAATTATTTTAATTTTATAATTGCACATTCAGGTTCTGCCATCACGATTGCTGGGAGTGATAAGACGTGGAAATTTTAAGGAAAATAAATTAAAAGTTCTGCGAACTTACAAAATAGGTCGCACTACGATTAACTTGGACATGTTTGTACACCACGAAAGAGAAAATACTTGTGAGAAACGCATAGGTAGGACATAGGTGTAGGAACAGGCCTCTTCTCCGAAGACCTAGGACTAAGCAGTTTCATAAAACCGCACGATCATAGCATCGTCAATATTAATAATATCACTGAAGAACATTGCGATCTACATTCACAGCCACGAGCAGAGGATGCTACAAGAATCGCATCGAAGTTTGTGAAGGGTTGTCGTGAAGTGGTATAAGTTCTTGACATAAAGTACAAATGAAACTCTGTTGGGCCTTTGGCCATAATGGTGTGTCAGGCAGTAAAATGACGAATTAGCAAAGAAGGGATGAACAAGGGAACATCATAGTAGAATCGCAGTCGATGCTGAGGATATGGAAGAACTACTTCTGCTGACTGTTTAACGGCGACGACAAATCAAATTCCGCTGTCAGACAGTATGAACCATTCAATCGAAGACCAAAAATTCCGTCAACCCGACCTGGACGAAGTGAAGATAGCCATATATAAGTTCAAGTCCAACAAAGCTGCTGTTTAAACCGGCAGGCGATGACTTGGTAAGGAGCATGCACCAACTCATCTGTAAAATATGGTCAGAGGAAAGTATGCCCGATGAATGGAACCTCAGCATTGTTTGCCCGAACCTCAAGTAAGGAGACCCTCTGAACTGCGCCAATTACAGACGCATAAGTCTTCTTAACATCGCCTACAAGGTTTTATCTGCCGTGTTGTGTGAACGCCCGAAGCCGTTCGTCAACAACCTGATCGGTCCGTATCAGTGCGGCTTTATGCCAGAAAAATCCACCGTGTGTCATGTAGAGAGAATGGACACCAATGCTCCGGTCCGGGAAATCTTCGAATCCACACTCGAGGGACAACGTAGTAGAGGAAGAACGCGACTCAGGCGTTCGCTACCTTAAGGGGACCTTAACCAACTTGTCATGCGAAACTGGAAGCAGTTGGCTAAAGATCGAGCTGGCTGGAGACGCTTGTTGATTGAGGTCCAGGTCCACCCCAGACTGTAACGCCACCTTAAGTAAGTAACCAATGAAGGGATCGTCCCTAGATCAAAAGAAGACGCATGATACAGTTAAATCTCTAAAAAGCAAAACAAAAGAGCATGCGGTGACGAAGAGGTGCTGGAGCATAAAACCCATTTAGGTGACTGCCCCTTCAGACAGGGATACACTTTGACCAGATTGGCCCATTGTGATACCACGATGAAGAACCGGCGTACCAGTACCAGGAACCATAGAAAGTAGCACAAAGCACATCGAGGTGGGCAACCGTAACCGTACCCTTTACAAGTGTAGCATAGAAAGACTTGACGTACGATGGTGCATGCAGTTGAAAAATGAGCTCAATCAACTTGGTATGCACGACTGGAGCCAACTAACCCAGAGTCTAGCTAGCTGGGGAGACTTGTTGGTTGATGTTACAGTCCAACGCCATAGAAAGTAGAATTACGTGCGCGCAGGCATCCAGGCTTGGGCTTCATGTACATGTGTCATAGAGGAGAGGTGTGTCTTGCAGAAAAAGGAGCCTAACCTCGAGAACAAAGAGAAAAATTACAATACAAAATTAAATGTAAACCAAATCTGAATGGTGGTTCGACATGAAAACCTTCATCCCAGCAACAAACAATCACAATCTTGTGCAAATCGTTAACCCTTCGTCGGTGGTAAAACCCTATCTCATCGACTATCTCGAAATTTGATTAGAAAATTTTGATTTACTGAGATAAACACATAATCTGTTTACGAAATTCCAATCAATCACTTAGATTAGCCCGAGGTCAACAATAAATAAACTTTTGTTCCTCCACTCACCTTAGCATTGCACATTTGTTCCTTCCAAATTTTAGACGAGAGTAGAAATTCGATATGTTTCATACGCCAGAGTGGCTTAAACAGAATCTGATAGTTGTCCATCGAAGGGTCTAGCATTGTTGCCAGCGGACCACGTACAGTATACTGCAGCGATAGAATATCCCAGCCAGTGTCACCGTCATAAGGATGAAGTAATCTCACATCGAGATGATTGAGGATCTCTGGATCATCGTATTGTGCGTTTGTGTTGCGAATGGCCGCCTCCATAATGGAAGATAAATCGTAGGAATACAACTCTTTTGCTGGTTTGTCCAACTCTGATCTGGAAGATAATTTTTTACCATCAAAAGATGTTCAACTGACTTGCGATCATTGTGCTTACTTTAAATTTTCCATAAGAATTCCGATGAAATCACCCTGACCAAGGAGCAAGTATCTTCTCATGGCCTGAAGATGCTCCAGTAGTTTGTGCGGACCCATAACAATGTCCAATACCCGTTTGGATGTATTCAAGTACACCGTATCGATTGTTGAATGAAGTTTCGTATCGGCTACTTTGGAGAAGATGTGTTCAGCTGTATAACGAAAGTAGAGTCAAAAATTTGAACAACAAACGGCATGACAGTGATGTAACTCACGATTTGATTCAAAGCACTGCCGCAGTTCCTCGCGTCCCTTAACCGGTGCCTTGTCCTCGCAGATTTCTCGCAAGAAATTTATACTCTTCCCGGTGACGAGTATCTTATGCGCCATCTCCTCGGGAATGAAGTCCGGCAACATTGACGTCCTCACTCGGTACTTGTCGTGCCATAGACGGTCAGGACCCACCTCAGACAGACACTCAATGAAGAATTCACCGTGTGGATCGCAGATCTCCCCCTCGAGCAACCAACGAGACAGCATTTGCTGCAATGGTCCACAAATGGCGAGTAGCATCTCCTTTACAACTGACTTCACCATTGGATCGCCATTGCTTAGGAAGCCATGAACAATGGAAGCCAAGGCTCCGCCTTTTTTCTCCTGACATGCCTCAGCGATTGTAGCTAACCATTGGAGACGCTGCAGCGGATCCACAGACCATACGAGAATTTTCATTAATGTGACCTTCTCAACCGGTGTCCCTGAGGATATCCACTCCTGGCATTCCGACTTGCGTTGCTTGTTTAACTGGAAAATAAACCGTCTTCCATTCAACCGCAGTTTTGGAAATCAAAAGGATATGCCTACCTGTTCCTGTAGCATGGCAACCATTCCGTAATATTTTGTCAGCTCTGTTTTAAGCGCAGAAATAAATCCTTGACCCATTAAGCCCAGCGCGCAGAGACCACTTCTCGTATCTGTATATGATTGCACTTGATCGTGGTAATAACTGAAAGTGGAGGTATGTTTACTCGCATTATAATCGATTGCTGACAATGTACTCACCCCAATTCAGACAGTCGCAGCAACATACCGGCCTGCACCACATTCAATTTCCTGGCTTTAGAATCCAGCTTAAATGCTCCCGATATCACGTCCTTCTTCAGGTACTTTCCCTGTATGCCAGTGAAGGCGTAAATAACATTCTGGACAATGTCATCGTTCAGATCGTTTTGTGCTTCACATGTGCGATGTCTAGCTATTTGTATATCTCTACTCCCTGTATCACTACCTTCCGATTGTAGTTGCTGATTGTGCGTGCTTCGGAGTGTGCTGATTTTTAGACTATTCTCAACTGAACCACTGTGCATTGTAGACATCTGAAAGGAAGAAAGGAGGAAACTATGAAATTTTGCAAGCTGGCAGGGGCACTTGGGTCTTAGATAAGATTTCAGGAACAAGTAGACTCGGAAGCTACAAGAGAAGATGTGCACTAGGTGATAATAAAGAGCTTTCGGCGAATAGGTCCCACCGGTCCGACTTTGTTGGAAAATGTCATCGTCTCTGTTGAGTTTTTAAGACAACACGAACCTGCACTGGAAGACTTCCTGAACCAACTAGCAGATATATTGCAATCAATAGACGAAGTAGTCCCAGACAGTAACAGATTCGGGAAAAGAACTGCGTGGGCTAGATGGCCAACCCAATATATTTTCTATCTTCGTGTCGAATACTTGTTGGGGTTGGTACTCACCCCTTGCAGATGGACTGTAAAAACAATATAAACGCAACTTTACCCTTTGTTGTGCGAACGAGTTCATTGCACCTCTGCCCGTACTTGGATTGAAGTTTTGCGATTTCTGCAGCATTCTTGCCCCAATGGCATTCAGAGCCGAACTCACTCCTGGACCGTGGTTTTGATTGCTTGAATTTACATTGTTGAAACCATTTGAAGTTAAAGTTAAAGTATTCGTTTGCGAATCAGCCATGTAATACAAAAATGTAAGCAAAGCACTTCTCTGTCGCTGATCTATTTGCTGTAAAGAAAAAAGGATACACATTCCATTACAAGATCAATGGCAAATTAAAGCCAAGCATTTCATACTTACACTGGTTTTCAATTGTTCATAGAGATTTAAAAATAGCGTGGCGCTGCTCTGGGAGCCACTAGTGTTTGTCAAATGGCTTGAGATTTTCGAAACCAGCGAAGTCTCATTGTATGGCAGCGAATTGCCAAGAGCAGTAGGACAATTCGATATGTATTGCGTCACATTACGTAGCACCTCCCCTGCAAAGTAAAACAGTTTACAAACAAAATTCCATCGAAAACAAATCACTGGAAACAAACAAAAATAATTCATAAATTTCAATAGAGCCCATCCAAGGCGACTATGTCGCCACTGTAGCCAAATGCGCGAAAAATTGCTGTTTTCTCCGCTACCAGCAATAACGATGGCAAAGAAAATTAATAAATAACAAAGCATTCAATACAAATGGCTGGCTCATGAAGGTATTTATGTAAAACAATAACTCAAATCGCTAAAAAACTTAGAAATGCAAAAAAATTAATATGTATTGTGTGTATCGAGGAAAACCTACTGTGATTGTGGGAACCAACATTTTTGCAAAGTTTCTCCAGCAAATCGTAGATGTCCTTGTAGTTTCCACGGCTAGTCATGATGCCACTCGACTTTAATTGGGGTACATTAATTGACTAATTGTTAAGCAATTTAAATTGCCAATGAAAACACACTAAACACAAATAAAAAAAAAAACAAACGAAAGGATAAAAATCGTTCGCCAGACAAATTTGAATGAAAGTTGACGCAGAAATGTGAGCGAGTGCGAGATGCGGCAGCTGTTGAGTGTCAACGAGATATTCCAAATAATTTTCGTGATATTAGCGGGAAAAGTGATCTCCTTTGGAAGTGGATTAAATTTATTTTTAATCAATTGGACTAAATCGAAATAAAAAGACAAACAAAACAAGAAAATTACGGGCCGCGCAGTTTGCTGTTAGGTTTTTTTTTTCTTCGCTCTCTTGCTTTCAATTTGAAAACAAATCTTTTGACGGCGACCGATGGCATTTCGATGGGGGAAATGTCACGAATTTCGATAACATGTTGTGGAATGTGAATTTGGGAAGGGTAATCGTCAGTGGGTCACTGTGAATGTACCAGAAGTTTTAACTTTTTGACGGTAAAATATTTTTGTGAGTTCAAACTTGTGAACTGCTTGAGAAAGAACTTTGCAATATTCATTTTTTTCTTTTTTTCTTAGTAGTCGTTCATAGTCCACGAAACGAATGCGAAGGAACAACAAGAAGAAGTGAAGCTCAACCAACTTAGATTCCACAACAGGAGGTAAGGAAATTATCCGCCTTTCCCTAACTGCTAGTGGGGTAATACGTTTTGACCTTCAAAACAAACCAGACTTCAATGCCCGACCTCGACCAAAAATGCAGAAAATTCGAAAATGATTCTGCCAACGATGTGATCGAAGAGCATCTGCTGAGTAGCAATCTTGACAACGTTTTAAGCATCTTCAGATGATCTCACGTTTTTCTGTTAGTCGTCCAAGAAATGCAGGGAGTGCTGCTTGTAACTAACTGTAAGCGAAGAATGAAGTAGTTGCTCCCTGAATCTTATCATATCTGCCATATGCCATCGAATACACGTCCTTCTGTTACTCAACCATAAAATGCACTCAGAGGTTGATGCTTGTCCCTAACAGAATCCGAAGGACGAAACAGTTACTCCCTGAATCTTATCAGTTCTGTCATTTGACACCGAATGCCTTACCAGGGGTAACTACCATAAATGTTAAGATTTGTTGTTGCTGAATCTTTAGTTCTTTCCAAATGAAATGTGCAAAAATCTTCAACCCGACGACAAGATTTTTTAGAACCTTAACAACCGTTCACATCTTAATGTGAACGACTAATTCTGATCGACTCTTTCAACTCAACCCGAAAAATCCCGCCATAATGTCAAACTTAACGACATAAGCTCAACGAATATCCATTTACATAAAAATGGCCGGCGTCTTCCATTTTTAATTTTTAATCGAAATGTGACTTGAACCGGACGGCAGCAAGGGGCGTCCGCCTGTGAATTGCCACGACGTTGCTTTGATAAGGAGTTGTTTTATTGCATCGAATTTAGCTGCAAAAAAGCCGGTTGTGCTGTGATATTATTGTCCAAAGGTAAGGCTAAACGTTCCAGTGACGATTTTTCACGTAAACCATGTAAATCGTGTTAATCGCTTGGTTATGTAACTTCACAGACTATTTGCCGGCTTGCTGTTCGGCTTCCCCATTTTCTGGCGAAGAAAAAAAACACCGAAATAGCAAATACTCAGCGATGGACACGTCATCCTCATCGGTAGTGAAGTCAAAATTCCTGACGAATCTGGAGAAACAGGAGCATCTGATAAAGTTGGCCATTCTCCTCATTGCCGCTGTTCTGTGTAAATAGGCGTTGGATCTCTACCGGATTGGTTACCTTATTGGTTTTTCTTTTGCAGCATTTGCGACGCGACTGTTTTCGGTGTTGCGGTTCGAAAGTGTCATCCATGAGTTCGATCCGTACTTCAATTATCGAACCACGCGGTTCCTGGCCGAGCAGGGATTCTATAATTTTCACAATTGGTTTGATGACCGAGCGTGGTATCCCTTGGGTCGGATTATTGGCGGCACCATTTACCCCGGACTGATGGTAACGTCAGCCGCATTGTATCGAGTCATGTGGTTGCTCAACATCACAGTAGATATTCGAAATGTTTGTGTGTTCCTGGCGCCGTTTTTCTCATCGTTGACTACGATTGTCACCTACCTGCTGACCAAGGAGATTCATGTAAGTTATGACAGTCATGCAGTCCACAATCAGTTGTAATGCAACGATTTTCTTGAACAGAGCACCGGAGCTGGTCTGGTTGCAGCGGCAATGATTTCCATAGTTCCTGGCTACATTTCTCGCTCAGTTGCGGGTTCCTATGACAATGAGGGAATTGCTATATTCTGTATGCTCTTGACCTACTACCTATGGATCAAGGCGGTGAAATCCGGAGCGATATTCTGGTCGGCGATGACTGCTTTGGCGTACTTCTACATGGTGTCCTCGTGGGGTGGCTATGTGTTCCTAATCAACTTGATTCCCCTGCACGTGATGGCGCTGATGATGACCGGAAGATTTTCCCATCGAATCTATGTGGCGTACAGTACGCTGTACTGCGTGGGAACGATCTTATCAATGCAGATCTCATTTGTTGGCTTTCAACCCATCCAGAGCTCGGAACATATGTTGGTAAGTTCCGCTGAACTCTCAACAGTCGCAAGTTGAATCAAATGATGAATCCTTACAATTCTTGATAGGAAGAGTATGACACATAATGAGTACTACAACTCTCTGATAGAGACACCAACGCACTGACTTAAGTTTTTGGCCTGAATCCGATTGTAATTGGGAAATTCTCTTTCTTTATAGGCACTTGGCGTCTTTGGACTCTGCCAGATTCATGCGTTTGTGGACTATATTCGTTCCCGGATGTCAAAAGAACATTTTGAAGTTCTATTCAAGGCTTTGGTGTCTACTATACTTACGGTTGTCGTTGTGGTCGGCACATTACTTACAGTGACTGGCAAAGTGTCTCCATGGACGGGACGTTTCTACTCACTTCTGGATCCGTCGTATGCGAAGAATCATATTCCAATCATTGCGTCCGTGTCAGAGCATCAACCTACATCGTGGTCGTCTTTCTACTTTGATTTACAGGTAAGCATTTGATTTGCAGGAAAAGTAGTAGGAGTTACAGGATGTTTTAGTGTTCATGGACTAAGGAAAGGATTGGGTTTTGATTTGGTTATATACGAGTATGTATGTGGGAATACAGCTAATTTCTACACCGACGCTCGAAGGTCGTGTTTTATAGATGCTCAGACAGTCTTACTTGCGAGGTGGTCAGACTTAGAGAATGGGACTATTTACTTTAATTATTTCCTGTTTCCCCTTGTGCACCTGGACATAAAGCTACGCAGTAGTAACTAGGTTACGATGGTTTTAGCCTTTCTGGCATCCTCAGTTCTGGCACGAATATAGTCATTCATTCGTTAACCTTGTGGCAGGTCAAGGCCATTGGCGGCATTGTAGAAATTCACAAATTATTCATCATTGTCATTGCCCTTGTCTAGTGCATTACTTAAGGTGGCGATAACATCCGGGGTGGATCTGGGCCTCCACCACCAAGCGTCTCCAGGCAGCTCGATCTTTAGCCAGCTGACTTCAGTTTCGCACGCCAAGTTCGTTAAGATCCGTTTCCACTTGTGTGCGCCACATGAGTCGCAGTTTTCCTATACTGCGCCTTCCCTCGGGTATGGATTCGAAGATTTTCCGGGCCGGAGCATTGGTGTCCATTCGCTCTACATGACCCACCCACCTCAGTCGTTTGAGCTTCAGCCTGTTGACTATGTCCCTGTACAACCCGTACAGTTCGTCATTGTATCTCCTTAATTCACCATCTATGCAGATGGGACCGAAATTCTCTTGAAAAATTTTCCTCTCGAAACGGCCAAGAGCAACCGCATCCCCTTTTGATAGAGCCCCTGCCTCTGCGCCATAGAGTAGGACTGGGACGAGTAGGATGGAGCAGCGTGCAGTCTCCATCGTCATCTTGCACAAACGGAAGAGTTTGCCAGGGAAGCCAAAACTAGACATGGCTCTGTATAGCTCGTCTCTATAGATGCTGTCATACACGGCCTTGAAATCAATGAAAAGCTGGTGGTTATCGATTTTAAGTTCCTGGGATGGTGGACTTTCCTGGCCTGAAACCACACTGATAGGAACCGATCAAGTTGTTGACGAACGGCTTCTGGCGTTCACACAACAGGGCAGATAAGATCTTAAGAAGACTGATGCCTCTGTAGTTGGCGCAGTTCGGTGGGCCTCCTTTCTTGAGAATCGGACACAGGATACTGATGTTCCATTCATCGGGCATACTTTCCTCAGACCATATTTTACAGATGAGTTGGTGCATGCTTCTTACCTAGTCATCGCCTCCCACTTTGAACAACTCGGTAGCCAACCCGTCAGCTCCAGCAGTTAGACTTAAGCTAAGATATGATAATTTTCACTTCGCCCAGGTCGAGTCGACGGAATTGTTGGTCTTCGTCGTCCAGATTGAATGGTTCATTCTGCCTGACAGCGGGATTTGACTCATAGTCGCCGTTCAACAGTCTGCAGAAGTAGTTCTTCCATATCATCATCGACCGCGATTCTACTAGGATATTCCCTTGTTTATCTTTGCACGCTTCGGTACGGGCTTTGCAGCCTCTACAGGTTCTTTTTACCCTTTGGTAAAACTTCCAAACGTCATTCCTGCAGTAACACGTTATATTCTAGTTCATATTCTGGTCCGTATGGCTGCTAGAAAAGTTTGCCCCTGCTGTGTGTAAAAGAAGCAGAACCACGGATTTTCGGTTAGTTTAGCAGAGAGTATTGCTACTCTCAATGTCTAGCCTAAATCGCATGGAGACCACCACGAGGAGGTAAAGCAAGTAGGTATTTGGCTACGAACGTGGTTGTTGCACTACTGGTCCATTATATGTTATAGAAAGATCACTAGTTACGCCATTAATCATTGTCCAGAGCAACCCATTGAATGGTATGGCATTTATAGAGTTCCCACGCATAAGAAGGGAATAACATCTACTTGTCTACTCTACACACACCCCATACAGACCTCGGCAGCCCATACTTACATAGTTATCCCTCCCACTTTTCTTTTTGCTTCATGGTAGACTACCTAATTCTTAGTCCATGTAATATTCCTCCTTATGAACAAACTGATGACAATCTCTAAGAAAAGAGTGCGAGTTAATGTCCATAAACGTTGGGTTGAGATGGGTTCCCGTCTCCCTGTCGCTTATCACGATGATTGCATACACTTTGATCGCTGATTCCCAGTTCACTGGAACTACAGCATTGCATGTCGAAAACTCTAATTCCAAATTTTATATTTTCAGATTCTTGTGTTCCTCTTCCCGGCTGGATTGTATTTCTGTTTCTCCACGTTGACCGACTCGAACATCTTCATCATTCTCTATGGCGTCACAAGTATTTATTTCGCTGTAAGTACACACACAAACTTGCTCACTTTGAATTCAAGGATCTGATTACATTTTATCAAACAGGGCGTCATGGTTCGCTTGATGTTGGTACTTGCTCCGGTTATGTGCGTTCTCTCGGGCATTGCCATCTCGCATCTGCTCTCGAAATATATAAAGTGTGTGGATTCCGGTGCCAGCAAGCCTGTAGAAAACACCAAACGACATCACAAGAAGCTTGAACAGCAGACAGCCGTAAAGAAAGAAGTCGCGATCGGGTTTGTTGCTATTTTAACGTTGATGCTGATCACATACACATTCCATTGCACATGGGTCACCTCGGAGGCGTACAGTTCACCGAGTATCGTGTTGAGTGCGAGATCCCACGATGGTGGGAGAATTATCTTTGACGATTTCCGAGAGGCGTACTACTGGTTGCAGATGAACACCCCAGAGGTTAGTAGAGACCCCCAAACCAGATGTAATTCCTTTTTAAATGATGATAACCAAACATTCTTGATAGGAAGAGTATAAGTGGGCTTGTCTCGCGATGACTATAGTTTTATTCTGAAAGTGCTACCTCCCACCCACCTTTGTCAATTTATTTCCAAACTCACTGTAAAGCATTTGACTTTGAATTGTTTCAGGACGCTCGCATAATGTCTTGGTGGGATTACGGATATCAAATAACAGCGATGGCGAACAGAACTATATTAGTGGACAACAACACGTGGAACAACACCCACATCTCTCGGGTGGGTCAAGCGATGGCTTCATCCGAAGAGAAAGCATATGAAATTATGCGAGAGCTGGACGTGGACTACGTGTTGGTCATTTTCGGCGGTTTGACGGGATACTCCTCCGATGATATAAACAAATTCCTTTGGATGGTGCGCATTGGAGGCAGCACTGACCGCGGAGCACACATCAAGGAGAAGGACTACTATGCCGCGAACGGAGAGTTCCGCGTGGATAAGGAAGGCTCGCCAACTCTGCTGAATTGTTTGATGTACAAGATGTGTTACTATCGCTTTGGCCAGGTGTATACAGAAGGCGGCAAGCCCGCCGGCTATGATCGAGTGCGAGCGGCTGAAATCGGCAACAAGGACTTTGAACTGGACGTCCTTGAGGAAGCCTACACCACAGAACACTGGCTGGTGCGAATTTACAAAGTGAAAGACTTGCGCAATCGTGGAGTCTAACCCAGTCCAGTGTTCTCAATACATACACTTCACACGAAACCCCCCTATTCTACGAACACAAAGTTTAGTTAACAAATTTAATTTTTAATCTAGTACGTAAGCAAATACCGTATCCATAAGTTAAAATAATCTTTTTTTTTAGTTATTTGTCTTTCTTATGCTTTATTGCTTCGAAGCCATTCTCAGAAACGTTCCACGAACCGAACCTAATAATCTCTCTAAAAAGTTTTCCGTTTTATTTTTATCATTTACCACTCAAATGTTTTTTGTTTTTCGCTTCTCAATCGGTCGGAGGAGAGTTTGTTTTTTTACTTGCAAATGCCGAACAAATGATAGAAGAAACTAAAAAGTATTAAAAAAGAACAAAATTAAATATTTGTGTTTTATTTTTTGCACAGTAGTGTCTGCCCGATCTTTAAGAAAGAGGAGACCTTCTGAACTGCGCCAACTACAGAGGCACCAGTGTTCTTAACATCGCCTACAAGATCTTATCTGCCGTGTTGTGTGAGCGCTTGAAGCCGTTCGTCAACAACCTAATCGGTCCATATCTGTGTGGCTTCAGGCCAGGAAAGTTCGCCACCGACTAAATATTCACACAATGGCGGATCTTGGAGAAAAGCCAGGAACTTCAAATCGATACCCACCACCTCTTCATCGATTTCAAGGCCGCGTGTGATAGCCTCTATAGAGACGAGCTATACGGAGAAATATTTAGTTTTGGCATCCCTGCCTAACTCGTCCGTTTGTGCAAGATGACGAAGGAGAATGTACGCTGCTCCATCAGGGTCGGTCAAGACCTCATTGAGACCTTTGATGTCAAGAAAGGATTCAGACAAGGCGGCGCGCTATCATGCGACTTCTTCAACATCGTCCTTGAAAGAGTTGTGCAAAACTCACGCGTCAATACCAGAGGCACAATCTTTCAAAAATCCGTCCAATTACTCGCATACGCCGACGATATTGACATATTCGGAAGAACGCAGGGTGATGTCACTTTCGCGTTCGTGAGGTGGCGAAAATGGGTTTACCGGTCAATAAGGGCAAAACGATATATATGCTGTCAACAAGAAAGGACACCCAACACCAACGTCTCGGACAAATCGTCGCTATAGACAGATATTACGTTGAGCTGGTTAAGGACTTTGTCTACCTAGGCTCCGTTATAAATTCAGAGAACGACACCAGCGCTGAGATCAAAGGAAGAATAAATCTTGCCAATCGCTGTTTCATTGGGCTAAGAAGGCAACTGAGTAGCAAAGTCCTTTCGAACGACTAAAGCGATCCTTTACAAGACCTTAATCGTCCCAGTCCTGCAGAGGCATGGACTTCGTCAAAAGCGGATGAGGTTGCTCTTGACTGTTTCGAGAGAAAAATACTTCGGGTGATTTTCGGTCCCGTCTGCACAGGCGTTGAATGGAGGAAGAGATACAACCACGGACTGTACAGTGACATCAACTTAGCCAGAAGAGTGAAGCTCCAACGACTGAGGTGGTTGGGTCATGTAGAGCGGATGGACACTATTGCTCCGGCTCGAAAAATCTTTGACTCCCCACCCGAAGGACGGCGCAGTAGAGGAAGACCGTGACACAGGTGGGGCACGCAAGTGGAAGAGGACCTTAACCCTTTTGGCGTGCGTACCTGGAAGCAGCTGGCTAAAGATCGAAATGACTGGAGACGATTGTTGGTTGAGGCCCAACTCCACCCTTTAAGTAAGTATGTACTGTACAGTGGACAGTGGCTGTGCTGATTGACCTGCATGGCCTCAGCCCCTACAAAGGTTTTGTAGAGCTGCAGTATGAACTAAAACGAAATTGGCGTCTCAGAGCGATTGGTTTCGTTTATGGACTTAGTCGGGCGCCAATTTAAGTTTCGCTGGTCAATTTCACCCCGATGGATTGGCGGTATAACAATTACTCTTAGATCCGACCACCACCTGTTTAGACAATCTTCGTGAGCAGTCGAGTCTCATATATTCAAAGCTTTATTAATCGGCCCGGAAAAACTGCAGACAGAGACGTGTACACGGAATAATGCTGCTTGAAATTCACTGGAGTTTCGTAGTTGAACCAACATCCCGCAGTATGGCAGAAAGAACTACATAGAGTTGTAAACGAATGCAATCATTTTCGAATCCATTTTTGAATGAACTCAGCTTTATGATTGCATTCATTGATTTCATTTTGAGATTTCAAAAAACTGAATGCAATCGCCATTCATTTAGCATTCAAAGGTTTCATTCATGAATTCTTTTACATTCTTTGCGCTTTGGAAGGTGACTGACCACTGAAAATTCTGATCCGAAGTTTTAAATTGTTTCTCTAAACTAAAGGTACCTTTGTGAAGCCCTTTCTAGTTTGCAATCGAGTTTCTGCACACTGAAGACATGTGATTTGGGACAGCGATCTTTGAGACGGGTTGCCTGTTACTTTGATTTACTTTGGGCTGTCATGTTGCCTAGTTATAAAGATCCTGGCTTTTTCTGCTTCTATGAAATTACCCCCACCGTTCGAATTAAGGGAAGTAGAAACTGGTCGCCGTGGGTCAATGGTTAGTGCATTGGATTGCTGACCGAGCGGCGTGGGTTCAAGCTCCAGCCAGGAACACCGAACATTTTTCGGGGCACCACCTCTCGTCGGGGAATGACAAGCCTCCGGAAGTATAATCTGTCATGAAAGAGCTTCTTAATTCGCTGTTCGAAGTCGGCAATAATTTTCCATTCATGCGAAAAATGTAACACGCACAGCATGAATGGTTGCGAGAAGCTAGGCCTTGGCTCATTCAGAGCTGTCGCGCTAGCTATTTATTTATTCAAAAACTTCTTGATGTTGTAACCAGAAAAGATGACGCTATATAGTAAAGTGCACCCTTAATCCGATGATCCATCACTTTTTGTAAGATGATAAACAAAACTTGTCTTTGAGGGTATATATGTATATATTTGTAGGTATACTTTGTTTAAATATCAATAAAAGGTGTATAACTTGGTTACTTTAAGTGTTACATCTAAAATGCATTTCACATTCATCATTTGTGCCTATACAGCGGCCTTACTCATCAATTCCTCGATTGATCCACCGTTTGTACCATTTGTTGCATTAGATCCATTTGTTCCATTTGTTCCGTTGGTTCCATTGGTAGCTTTAGTTGGCTCCTGTGAAATGTAGTTCAACACATCCAACTTCGTAGCAACACCTCTCATCACATCTTTGCCGTCGATTTTGTCGACGACCAGCACTAAAGTTTCGACTTCTAGTGCACGAGCTACTTTTCCCAAAATTGCATTGGAAGTCACCTTGATTGGTTTCTTGTTCATAGCCTTCACAGCCGGATCTGTGTTTTTCCGGTTCATGCTGACGATTTGATTGATGAGATTTTCCTGGGTAACCACACCCAGTATTGATCTAGAAAGACAGAAAGTTTGAGCACACTTTGATACAGTTCGTATCGAGGTAAACTTACCCATTGTCCTTGTGAACAACCGGAATCTGTTGTATATTGTTTTTCTTAAGTACGCCGATAGCCTCCTGAACAGTGGCTGATGAGTCAATGGTAACTGGTGTTGCCAGTGTTAACTCTGAGATCGTATGATTCCACCACCAATGTTGGTGCTCGTTAACGACTTCCTTGAAGTCCCTTGCTTCCATCCAGTTGTCGGAGACAAACTTCGTCATGTAATTGCGAATGCTATCGGGAAGGACAACCACGCATCGTTGGCCCTCTTTCAGAGTCCGAGCATACTTCAGCGCTCCAACCATTGCCGTGCCACTGCTGCCACCACTGAGTAAACCTTCCTCCTTGTTAAGTCGTCGTGCCATCTGGAAACTCTCTTTGTCAGCCGTCTTGGTCCAATAGTCCACCACTGAATGATCCAAAACAGTCGGAATAAAGTCATAGCCAATACCTTCGACCTCATACATCTGTACATCAGTTTCGTTCAGATTTGCAGGACGAGCCAGAACCGATCCATGTGGATCCACGCCCACAATCTTGCAAGTTGGTAGCTCTTCCTTAATTTTACGACCAATTCCAGCGATGGTACCACCAGTTCCAGCACCGAGAACAACCATATCGACTTTGTTGTCCAATTGCCAGAGAATTTCAGCACCGGTTCCATCATAATGAGCGAGTGGATTGCCTGAATTACGGTATTGATCCAACACAATTGAGTTGGGGATCTCCTTTTGCAGACGCTGTGAGACACAAATGAGTCCTTCGGGAGAGTCAAATGGGGCTTCGGTTGGGGTGCGAATGATTTTTGCGCCAAGAATACGCAAAGCGTACACTTTTTCGTTGGACATTTTCTCTGGCATCACAATGATGCACTTGTAGCCCTTCACAGCACAAGCCATTGCCAGACCGATTCCCGTGTTTCCGGAGGTTGGTTCGATAACCGTGAAGCCAGGCTTGAGAAGACCTTTCTCCTCGGCGTCTATAACCATTCGAAAACCTATACGATCCTTAACCGATCCACCGGGGTTGAGATATTCGCATTTGGCATCTGGAAGAAAGCTTTTAACAAAGAATCAGAGGCGGTTAAGACAAGATTTACTTACACATCTCGCACTTGATGCCTTCTGCTTGGGGAATGTGATTCAATTTGACCATGGGTGTGCATCCTATTACGTTAAGGATATCCGGAGTGATCTTTGTGCGATGGGGACTTGATTGGAGAGAAAAATGTTTCATAAATTAGTTTGCGATTCAGCTTTTGAGACGAAGCGGACTTTAACGAGAGAAGGCGGGTTAATATTAACGCTCGCGATGCTGTCGATCTTTTTTTAGCTCCGCCAGTCGATACTGAACAAGCAGGCTAGATCTATGATAGATTTCTGAGTATTGGGGACTCGTTCTAACTATCGTAAATTATGGGGCAACCCACTTCCATCGGGGCTGGAATATTCGGAGAGTCGTCTAGCACTAACATAGCGGACAGACTATGCACATACTCATCGATCTTCTAGGCAGAAATATTTCCAATAAATCAGTACATAAGCTTAAACTTGTTCTCTTATTTCCGTGGTGTCAAAATCATTTTTATCTTGGCTTGTCACCGGACCCTACCAGCAGACTATGGTTTGGAGAGCGACATCGTTACAGAATGCCCCGCCCTCATTAATATGAGAAAGCTGACCCTAGGTAGTGAATTTGTATCACCAACGGTACTTGTCACGCTCCACCCACAGAAGCTTATTAGCTTCTTGATATCCTCTGGAACAGACAAACTGTTCAAAATATATGGGACAGCACAATAGGCCTCTATATGGGACCGCAGTGCATTAATAATAATAATGGTGCAATCCAGTAAGGGACAGTTTTCTTCATATCCTGGAGATAGCTTCCGGATTTATACTGATTCACGAGCATAAATGTCTCGAGAAGAACCAGGGAGACGCTTTATGAGAATCCCATAACCTCGGTCCTTCTGTAAGACCCAGAAGCATGGATTCTGTCAAAATCGAATAAAAGCTCAATTAGAATTTTGGGCAGAAAAGTTCTACTTTCGATTTATGGTCCTTCCTTCGTTGACGATTCACGGAGAAGAAATTGAACCCCGCACTTTATGAATCATACAGCAACACCGACCTGGTCCAAAAGATATGTAAATATATGTCAATTGAGATAGCTAGGTCAAATTGGACTTGAGCCTGTGGAACCTCTGATTTCACCACTGGGGAACTACGTAGACCTCATCTTCGATAGCGTGCGCAAGTGGAAGGTGACCTCAGCCAACTTAGCGTATGCAACTGCAGACAGCTGGCTAAAGATCATGCGGACGTAATAGGTTTGTAGGTTGATGCCTACCTTAAAGGCAAGTCAGTAGAGACAGCATTACATGAGGTCGTAACCTGCATCGAGAAGAATCTCTCCTACAAAGAATATACTCTAAACACCTGTTTTAATGTCAAAATAGGTTCCATCACACCTCCATCACAGCTGCAGCTGTGGAAACAATCCCCCAAAAAAAAAGAGTTAGTCCTTTTCACCAAAAAGAGGAAAATAGAAAACTTCGATCTCCCCAAAGTAAATGGCATTCCTCTGACACTCTCCCCAGAAGCTTAGTATCTCGGTACAATCCTAGACTCAAAGCTTACATGGAAACGCAACACAGAGGAAAGAATGAAGAAAGCGGCCGCACGTTATACACTACGGCCCGATAGCATGGTGGAAAGCATATGTCTCACAAACTTCACAAAGGTACAGAGATTAGCATGCTATGGAGCTATGAGATCAACACCTCAAATAGGGTTAGAAGTTATGCTGAATTTACTCCCACTAGACCACTACGTATAGAGCACAGCGGCAAAAGCCGCACTCGGACTAAGAGAGTCAGACTCATGGAAGCACAGCTTCTACGATCACCGGTCCATACTTCATGAATACGGACATGTTGATCTCGAAAGGAAAATGGACTATATCCATATCCATACTAATATTATAAATGCGAAAGTGTCTCTGTCTGCTACGTTTTCAGGGCTAAACTGCTAAACCGATTTCGATGAAATTTGGTACAGAGATAACTGAAGCCTAGGGAATGAACATAGGCTAAAATTTTTCAAAATCCTCTTACTGCCACGCCCATTTTTTTAAAAACGCATTTTTTTGTAAGTAATTTTACAAAGAACTTGAAAAAACTTTCTTAAGCAAACATGTAGGTATTCATTTACTTCACTTATAATCCTTACATTATGTATAGCCACGCCTACTTTCTAGGGGCACTTTCCTTAAAATAACTGTTTTTTTTGTACTGTTTTTTTTTTCCTTAGAATAGCAGTTCTGGCGGACAGTCATTTTCGAAACTTGGAAGTAAAACTCGAGGATGCTGTAGAGTTATTGCACACTTTATAGCCACCAGGAAAACAACCTCACATCCTCAACCTCATAGTTGTTGCGCAATTTAAACCCTCCGAAACTGTGCAGGTGAAGACTTTATACCAGCACGCAATCGAACTAGGATTTTCAAAAATTCAATCAGGGAAAAACTGTCTTCATCCTCCGCATTCCTCTGAACCCATCAGACTACCACTTTGAGTGCAAACATCTGCAATTTTCCGTTGAGTTTTCATACGCCATGAACTTCAAAAAGCTACAGGGAAAGAGCTTGAATGTAGATTTGAAGAGTGACTGTTTCTCCCACAGCGCGCTCAGAGTCAATTCACCTGACAGCCTGGTCATCCCGGAGCCATAAAGAAAACCCAAGAATGTTGTTTACCAGGGACGCCTCAAAGAATTAATATGAGGAATTGAAAGTCTATACCTACTCATCAATGGCTTGAAACCCGGGGAAGGATATAGGGTATAATGCGACGTGTTCCACGAGGACGTAGTCACGGGTATCAGCTAGTCACACCATATTTAGATTTTGGTGAAAATGACTTCGCCCTTATACCCAGCAGAAAAGATTGGGAAGCCTCTCTAACGGGAGAACAAGCTATCCAAATCTGCACTGATGGTTCTAAGATGGAGAAAGGTACTGGAGCAGGGGTGTACAATAGTTCGTACAGACTCCCGGACAGACCCCAGGCTGAAATTTTCGCCATTGATAGAGCAGCTAGGAGAATAGATGCTAGAAAATTGAGTCCAACTATGATCACCATCCTCGTCGACAATCAAACAGCTATCAAGGCCTTAGAGAATGCCAGCACCAAATCGAAAGCGGTGGGCGACTGTTGTGAAATCCTAAACAAAATCCACGAGGTCAAGATCTGTTTGGTCCCAGGATACAGCGACATAGAGGGTAACGAAAAAGCAGACGACTTGACCATGCAGGGATTCGCTTTGGAAAGTGAGCACACCCACATATCGATAAACATCCCTATCGGTGTATTGAAAGGTAACTTCGACCACAAGATGAAAGTGCTAATCAACACCTCTTGGTCCACCAGAGGCGACTGCATTATATCCCGCAGCTTATTTCAGAGAATCGACTAGAGCAAGACAAAATATCTCCTGGCTATGAATAAAAGATACTCGTATCCTAAAAGGTGTGCTGACAGGACATTGTGCCATAGCGACCATGGCCACCAGAAACAGAAACCATCAAGCACTTACTTTGTGAGTGTTTGTGAGTGAATTTCTAAAGCCGCCGACTCGGACACATGGGAAACAGGCTGTTTGGAGAACTGGGAAACCTAACAGAAATACCAATAGCGAGCATACTTCAAGAGTACAAGTTGGTTTTGCGATAGACTACCCATCTAGAACCGAAGGTTGTAACATGGACCGCAACACAAAGGGGAACACAATGGACGCAAAGTCAAAGGACTAGGCACTTCCTCCATAACCTAACCTAACCTTAACCTAGGTTGAGGTAACTAAGTTGAAAGGCCGTAAAAAATTTAAAAGCCGACCAATGGAGATTTTAAATGTTATCGCAGTCCTTTATGTCTTTTAACGAACCTAACAACACAAGATGGTCTATTTTTTCTGAACTTGTTTACTTGACCTTTCCTAAACCACAAATAGAGGACTTTTTGTTATTTTGAACGAGCCCATGTTTTGGACAAGTCTTTGTTCTCTTATCAAATTGTAAGCCTTATCGGGTTCTGTTGAATGAACGCACTTATACGTATTTATTTTAGCTATCTTCCTCTACGCGTGCTTAAGACCCCCTGTTGAGATTCTCAGGATCCGTATCTGTCTGATTCAAGTGACTTTTAGCTTAATTTTGATTTTTTTCTTGTTTACGACTTGTGTATAATTTTATGACACTAAAATTGTAAAACCACTTGAAAGTCGAGTTTAAATTCAGCACTTTACTTTGGAGTGTTTTATACCCCAAACTATGCCCTTAAAAACATTCACAAATGTCAAGGTAAGCACAAGTTAGAAGGGAATACGAACGACAGATTTCACTGAAGAAGTCTTAGTAGACAGAAACTTTGTAAGCCTTTGCTAATGTCAATTCAGCGACATATTCAGCAAATTTTCAAATTAAGTAAATTTAGTAAATTCATAAAATAAAAAGCAAAATACTTACATTCCTCTGCTGGTATGAGGGGACTTCTCCGTTGTTTCTAAATGCCAGGTGCACTTCGATGGCAATCCAGGATTGATGAAGTCCTTTGGGGTTTCATATGACTTATTGCCAGGCATCTTAATCAGTTTTGTACGTTCTGCAAAAGGAAAAGCAAATGCATTTAATAAACGTGCATCCCATCATCAAACACGTGCTATCGACAATCAAATTAATCAACTCAATCAAGAAAAAAAAACCCAATCCACTGTACAATCTGTGCTACTCACTGTTTCTAGGAATTTTTATTACAAGCGAATACCGCCAGCGCTACAAGTCTGTACACACGAGAGCAGCGAAGGGAAATGATTATCGAGCCAGCTACCGTTGGCACCTAAAGTTGCTTGAGTGTTGGTCCGACAAGGGGAGCACGCTTATCACTGACAGTTTTCTTGATTTTTTTTTTGCCTTCAAAAATCAAAAACCACACGAACATTCAACAAAGCGGACCACAACGGACCAAGCTGTAAGCAAGGTTAGATAAGAAAATTCGATTGCGAATGGGTGGCGATTACGTCAAGCGTGGTTAATTGCTGTCACAGATACACATAGGCCCAGGAGGTGTGTCAGGGAAGAGAGCGATGTGTTATGAATCGAAGCTAGAAGAGGAATGACAATGCACTCATGATAAATAGGTGACCCGGGGACATCAAGCATGATCGCAGTGGTGATGTGAAAAGTGAGGTGATGAGTTGGGTGTGCAAATTATTTATTTTTATAGAACCGTGCAATACAGTGAGTCGGAGAAAATTAAAAAAAAATTGGATGTTTGGCTTGCTGGGATTGTCCTAGATGATTTTATAAAGGAGGACCACACGGGTAGGTGGGTATATGGTTTTTCTTAAGCACGAATCAGCCTTCCAATTGAGTGTATTGGCAAGAGGAAGTTGATGCGACCAGCCACACGGGTGACAATTGGGTGAGGATTAATCCCATTTACTCCCAAGCACTGGATGACGAAGAGCTACCAACCTTAACCCAGAAAACTGCTCAATCTAGCGTCCGGACATCGCAGCATGTCCATGAGTCTAGGGCGCCTCGGGATAGTCCCCGAAAAGTTACAGAGGTAAAGCGCACTATTCCCAGCCACTGCTCAGCATGTACATAGGAAGAGAGCGAAATTCTTTAAACCAGGCGAAGGTAGCCCGACAGATCACGGTTGTGATTCAACTCAGGCCAGTACAACGACTATTATTAGGAGTAAGTAGCTGGCGCGGCAAGTTGGGTCAAACCCTAGCTTCTAGCAACCATTCAAGTTGTACGTCTTATTTTTTTCGCACGATTGGAAGGGACCTACGAGAAGCTTCTTCATTAAAAATTATACTCTCGGAGGTTGTGGCCTCTGTGTTCTTTGTCAAGGGTTCTTTGACGACGGAGCATAATGAGAGTCCGCTTCATTTGTTTTCAGCTGGTCGTTGGAAATCAAGTGCTATGCTGGTACTGAGTGATTGACCATTGAAAAGTCTTGTTTTGATCCCTGCCTTGCCTGGCCACCACTTTGTTTTCTGTTGTATCGCATACACATTCAGAGTGTCACACTGTGGTTCGGGTTGACTGTTTTGAGCTCGTCGCGGTAACGTAACGTATCATAAGTGACTTGAGGTAAGTAGGTAGATAGGTAGGTAAGAAAAGTGACTGGCACGTGAACCAGGAAGGCCTTTTGTGATACCACTTGGGTCTATACCCAGAAAACGCAACTCCCTTTATTGTAACCAGTTGGAGCTCGTAGTGACGCTGAGAATACTTTCAACGTCGACAAGTTGTCGAAGTGATAGGCTACTAGATAGAGCTTCACATCGCGATACTACCAGACAGCCAGGCTGCCATCAAGGCACTGCGTTGCTATGAAATCAGTTCTAAACTGAATTACGAGTGTCTGAAAAAAAAACAGACTGTGCCGGAACAAGAAAGTCACCCTCTTCGGGGTCACAGCTCATTTAGAGATAGAGGGAAATGAGGCAGCCGACGAACTGGCAAAGAATAAACCAGAAACGCCATTCGTTGGACCCAAGTTATTTTGCGGGCTAGGACCGCATCGAATCTAAGAGGAACTAGGAAAAGAGGAAGAGTGCAAAAGAAGAAAAATATGAAAGCATTCCCAGAACTAAGGTAGGCAAAGGAACTTCTCGGCAACTATGACCAAAGGAGAAGCAAGGCTTGCCTAAGCACCAACATGAACCAGCTTCGCATTCTAATGGGCTACTTGACGGGCCATTGCAGACACAGAAAGCATCTCAGGAAAATGGGAATGGAAACTGCAGATTCTGCAGCGATGCCGAGGAGACCCCGTGACACCCCCTCATGGACTGTGGAGCATTGGTCCACAAAAGAAGAGCACACCTGGGAGCGTATACTTTCTCTGAAACGGATCTCCCATCATTGGAACCAATTCACATACTCCGATTCCTCAGAGTGATTGGATTGGAGGAGGTGCTATAGGTCGAGACTCATCGGCCAATATAAGTTCGGGCGAGCACAATGGATCTCTACAGGTCGCAGTGCATACACACCTTCGAACTTTTAACATCTGACATCTATGCTTGGAACACACTGATGTGGTTCAGAATGCTTTTCGACCGAGCAATGTCGGGTTTTATCGAGTAGTAGGAGTCTATTGGAATCAGTGCGACTACAGGGCTGAAGTTGGAGTGTTTCTGATGGCTATAGTGGTGCTCATGGATGCTAGTCGTTGGATTTTGGTAAGTTACTTGAGGTTTGTAAGATTTCTAACCGCTGGTCACCACACCAGGCAGCCATAAGTCATGATGGGTCTGTAAATGGCTGGATGCACGGTATCCACCAGAGATTTTACTGCACTTACGCATTTCTCATACCTACTACAGTATTTTCTTCCCATGTCAATTCTTGGTCGAGTAGGTACCCCATGTTTTCGCCGTGGCTCAGTGGTTAGTGCGTTGGACTGCTGTGCGAGCTGCGTGGGTTTGATCTCTAACCATATCCACCGAACATTTTTCGCGGCACTTAGGGAATGACAATCCTCCGAGAGTACAAAATGTCATGAAAAAGCTTCTTAGTTCGCCGCTCGGAGTCGGCAGTAAATTGTAGGTCCTTTACGTTCGTCCAAAAAATGAATAGTTAATCGCGTCACCTATTTGTACCCTAGGTTGCTCGCCCTTTTTGATATTAAGAGAGGATCTCAATGGAATCTTAAGGGTCCAAGTGGTGTCGTCCTTTATAAGTGGAAACTCTCTAGGAATTAATTCTAAGAACTTGACGTTTCCTAAGTTTTTCCATGGTTTCAACAACCCTTTCCAAACTCGCTGTTACTATCTGTACACAAAATACTTTTTTAGATGCATGTTCCTAGTCAAAACATTTTCTTTGATTTATTTTGGTGATTTCACTGAATCAGGAAATCTGCCAAAATTAACTGTCAGTGATAAGAAACAGATCATGTTTTACTTATCAAAGTCTTGTTTCGGTTTTTTCTTTTTGCGAATAGTTCAAGTTCGGGGCAAATTTATGAATGGGATGGGACTTGATCTTGTGGTGCCCCTCTCTGATAATAAGACATGGAAGTGAATAAAAAAATTTTATTGCTTTTTTTTTTGTTGTTTAGACAACTTTGCGATCTTTAGGTTTTATTCTATAAATACTAGAGAATTGTTAATATTTTTGCGAATAAGTTATAATTTGTGTGCGTTCTTAAGGGTGTTGATGCGCATTGTCGTGGCGCAGTTAAATGTTGATGCGACGTTCCTAACGATGTCGTATTTACATTTCAACGAGTGCTAATTGGAAAGCTCGTTATTTTTGATTACATTCTGAGAACATGCAATCAAGTTCATGATAACAATAGCATAATGTTTTGACTTTTATTTGTGTTGTTTGACTTGTAAAGAAGTAAAACAAATCGATAGTGATGTGGCCTGATTTACCTTGACACAGGTTAGTGATTTTTTTTTTTTTTTGTAATTTTAATCGAAGGGGAAAAAGCCACGTACGACTTGTAGGACTTGAATAAGCTTTCTTACGTTTAGCTGTCATTTGCCTTCATACTTTACGAACTAAATTTAAAAGCCCAACCGATTGTCGAGTTTTAGATTAGGTTAATTAGGGCTAGGAAACCTTTCCTAGAAACATCAGGCACCCAGATGGGCCGATCCTGATACCTGTGGGAAACTATAAAGGCACCTAACACCTAAGCCCCACATCCGGAAGCACTTTATTTCCTTGCAAAATTGTATAGTTAATAGAACCTAATTTCCCCAAGTTCCTAAAAAAGTAGTGTCCTAGGTGTTTAAAGCACCTTTGCGCTTTGCGGTATGGCCTCACAATCGCACAGAATGCGTGTAATATCTTCTGTAATCCATAAATTGCTACCGTTTAGGGCAATGTCCTTACAGAATTCCTAGAGCTATTCTTAGGTTTGATCTTTCTAACATGAGAATTTCCCTCATTTTTTCCTTATCTAACCCCGGCGATAAAGCTTTGGGTACCCTTTGTTGTCTTATATTTGACCATCTGTGGTCAGCTTGCCTGTTTATGTCGCCTAAGAGGTTTGCCTTAACCGCGCGGGAAGATGGCTTGACGACTATAGCGTCGCCTTGGAGTCGTTCTCTCCTTTCTCTTGCTAGTTGATCCGCAAGCTCACATCCCTATATGTCCCAATGTCCAGGCCCAGTATAGTCTTACACGGTTCTGCGCGCAAGTGCCTTAAGTACTGTTCTGCAGCTCACAATTGGTCTCGATCGAATGACGTTCGGTTCTAGCGCCTTGAGTGCGGTCTGGTTATTGGCGTAGGTGGCGGTGTTCCCGTCGGATACCGCCTTCGACTCCAGTTGTTCTGCAGGTTTAAACATGGCTAGAACTTCTGCCTGAAACACCCTGCATAGTGCATATATCCGGAAGTCTAATAGATATTTTCCGTTCTGGCTCGAGGCAGTAGATACCAGAACCCATCAGGTGTTTTAGAGCCATTTGTGCGTAGTGCTATCTCCTCCGGTTGCCTTACTGCATCCGTTTATCGAGTTTTAAGTCCGCAAAGGTATTTTTTTTTTACCTTTTACACTAGATATTGGGTTTGCGCGAGGTGACTCTAGTGTCCGCTATAGAGTGTTAAGACAAATCCATGGGTAGTGTCTAGACTAACTGGAGACAATTTTGTTGGTGTTGTTGTTGTTGCTTATAATTCACGGTATTTTTTCCAACTTCCTATTGTGATGACAAATGTATTTTAAACTCATCTAAATCTTGTGTGGCTTTTACATGGCTTGGTTTAGCTTGTCATATCTTCACGGAAGCAGTAATAAAACATTTTCAAACTAATTCGGAAACATGATTATTTAAAACAAGATCATTTTTTCGACTAAATATGTGGTTAAGCCTAATTTACATATACAGACATTATGGGAACATTGAAACAGGCAGTTTATCTAGTGACCACATTTTGATGATAATGCGTATAAACGTCTACCGAAAGATAGGACACTGGTTGTATTGAATACATTTTATAATAGTAAAACAAAAAATGGAAGAAACTGTGAGAAAATTTCCTCAACAAAAATTTGCTAGTGAATATTTTTTTGCCAAGACGAGACAGTGGCTATGAGGGTTTTGCCATAAAGAAAATACGAATCTCAAGGCTAGATAAGAAACAGATAATAATCACGTGTGAATGACGTTCGAGGGGGAAACTATTGACTGTCCAAAATCAACACAATGATTGTGAAATTTTAGAATAAATTTATTCTTTCACTTCCTCGTGGTTGCTGTGGCTCAGTAGTTCGTGCGTTGGTTGGCTGTGCGAGCTGCGCGAGTTCAAGCACCACGGGAAATGAAAAAACTCCGAGAGTATAATTTATCGTGAAAAAGGTTCTCTCTTCTTCGTTCGGAGTCGGCAGTAAATTGCAGGTGCCTTCCATTCATGCGAAAAATGAAACAGGTACAGCATGAATGGTCTGAAGCTGTCGCTTACTTCCTCGTGTTGTCCACTGGAACAACATGAAGCCTTACAACTTCGTTTTCTGGCTTAAGCATAGTCCAGGCACATGAGCACAAGTGTTTAAAGGAAGAAGAAAAACCGGGGACGCAATCAGCGAAACTGTAGCTATAATAATGAAGAAGCAGAGTCTAGAGAAAAGACGAAGAGCAGAGCAGTAATCTGAACGTGAGCAAGCCAATGACATAAGGGTTGAGCCTCCCTCCCTATGACCGCAGTGCCGCGACAGCCAGGGATAGAGGAGGATACGGGTTAACCTTCAAAAAAAGGGTCTTAACAAAGAAACGGTGTCGAAACCAAAATAACTCAAGACTACCGCCTGACTTTTTTAATAACTCACAGCCTGTAACCACAACTGAATGAATTATGAGTCAGAAGCCTAACTGTCGGGTCGCAAAAAGAAATCCGCGTCATGGCAGGCGTACCAATCGTTTTAACTAAGAATCAAGTCTTCAAACTGCTGCTACTGAAGATATATCATTCATTATCATCATCATTTTCCAATGACTCGCTAATCCTCTATAAGGGTCGCGGGCTTAGGATGCTTAAATGGACTCTCCACACCTCTCGAACTTTCGCCATCGACTCTAAATTATCAAGGGCTATCCCCATACGGGTACAGGTGAGATTTCGGACTTGGTCCAACGATCTCTGGCACGAATGTGGTATATCTTTGAAGTCGAGTTGGAAACATGTGTTCAACGTGCCCAAACCATCGAAGTATGAACCTTTCCGTTCGAAGAAGTATTCGAAACGATTTTTAACAGGGAGGGAGTTTATCTTACCAGAATTCCACGGAATTACAAGTGCGATTAGCATAGATTGCTAGGGGATTGTAAAATGTAATTTAAAGTGGAATCCCACAAGGCTGCACATTAACAACAATCTTGTTCTTATAGGTTGTTAGCGACGTGTTTCGCCTTTCTTTGTCGACCCGCAATAGAGAAGTTCGGTGCAGTAGTAAAGCCTATCACATCTCCCTTCTCCAAATGCCCCAAGCGTGCAAATAGATTGGCTAGATGTCGATGCAGTAAACGGTTAGAGAAGCACTGCTAGGTAATGATCTATTGCGCGCCCTTATTTGTCCTTTGGAGGACAAGTTAGAGCACGCCTTCCAGTCCAACTGCTTTGATCGACCGGGTAAAAGATTGAATGAGGAAAAATTCTGCTTAAGTAAGCACTGAGAGTAGTGTTTTGCAAAAGCCCGGCTTCATTACCCTATTTTTTCGAACCTAACCTAAGCATATTTGCAATTTTCAAGCCCAGATAATGCTCATTGTACAGGCCGCAAGGCTAATTAAAAATGACAACATTGTCAGACAAACCATTACTATCTACGAGTATGTTGAAAACCAGGCGGATATTAACTCTGCAGTCAGCATTCACAAAATCAAAGCTCAAACTTTCTCTCTGCAGACAAAATCTCAACGATATATCAACGACCAATAAGGTGACTCTATTCTGGGTACCGGGCCACAAAGATATCAGGTAATGAGAGGGCGAATGAACTTGCCAGGAGGCGTGCCTATACCCTTTAGGTCGCGAAGACACCCATTAGCACTCTTTACGGGGAAATAGATGAAAAAATCACGATCAGGGCTAATACGCGATGGTGTCACATGGACAGATGTGCAATAGCCAAATCACTATGGCCAGCCTTCGGTAAGAAGATTTCCAAAAATCTCGTACAACTTAGTCGAAGGAAAATACGAATCGCCTCCGGTGTTCTTACAGAACACTGCGGAATAGGAATCTTTGTGGATTCCCCTACAATGAGTACTACAGAAGCTGCAGGGACGAAGAGGAAATAAAATCCATTCAGCACCTGCCATGTGAATGCCCCGCACTAGCCATCAGAAGACTGCGTACTCTTGGTAGTAGCTACTTCCATGGGCTGGAGGACCTTCATATCGCTGATTTTAGGAAACTCCTGAGATTTCTATCCCTCTCTGGGTGGTTTCCAGATTAGCCAACCCTATCACTTGGTTTGACGCCCATGAGTATACTTTTTATGGGTACAATGGACCCGCTTGAGGTCTAAGTTAGTCTTTAGGACTCCCACAAAATCAACCAACCTATGCATTGCATTGACAATACTTAATCATAGCTCGTGGAAAGTCTAGAATTCTAGAAAAAACGCGTATGTACATAGCATCAAAAATGAAAAATATGCGACAAAAAAGTTCGAGATTTGCCTAAGCTTCGCGATCAGATACACATCTCACTTCGGCAATCCTAGGCTGCGAATTGATGTCAAGGATATGTATGTTCTAAGAGTGCTCTATATGGACAAGGAATCCATAGACGTCACCGTTCAAAATCAGAAGTGGCAAAGCAAATAGCCTTCGAATAGAACTTCAGCAAAACCTGTAAAAAACAGAGTACGAAAAAAACCGCTCTTCTCTACAGTACGTATTTCTCCACTCTATTTGCCTATGAAGCATTTCACAGAACCTGGGGGTTGGCATCGGAGATGGGCGCTTACATGGATAATCCTAAAATCAGAGGCCATGGGGTAGAACGCCCACCGCAAAGATGTAATCACACAATTGCATGCCCTTGCGAGTACGTTATCAGTCTCCAATTACTAGCATCACACCACTTTGCATTAATTAGTGACGCCCAAGTACCCATTTGTTCTGGCATAGCTGAACCCATTTGAGCGAAAAAAAAAACAACCAACTCATGGCGTGGCAAATTTCGGTTCAAACGATTCTTGATACCTTCCTATCGAGAGAAGTGCTGATGAAATTTTAGCCACTCATTGGTTGTCCATCCATGTGACTGGTTACCAAAGTGTAACACCATCCCATTCTCAAACTATTAGCACACACTTCTGACGTTGAACTCATTATCGTCAAATAACTGCGTCTGTGAATCTTTTACTGAATTGTAATCAAATGAAAATCAAATCTAGTTACAACTTTGATATGAAGGGACAGATACTCAATCAACCGGCAGAGCTACACGAGGTTTTTCTTTCAATACATCAACCGGTCGGGTTGACTACCAATCGCTCATTGTGATGAATTGTTGAAAATAAATTCTCAAAGCCTGAGAGGCCAGGCAGAAAACAAAAAATGTATCTATATGTACACCTGAAGGAGAGCAGACAATACATAATGTAAGTCTACAGTGAAACAGGTATGGTAGGTATGCCTGCAGATATTTCATGTTGCAGGTCAAAGAAAAACACCAGCGACAGATACTTTATACGGAATGGTGTAGATAAATATTTTCACTTCACTCACCTTTAATCGATTCGAAGGGGATTTGTTAATTAAACAGTGGCACTGTGTAGAATTTGATTAATTTCGGATTTAATGCACAATAGAACGTTCTAGCCACCGAAGCACCCACCACCTAGCACACGGTAATGTTGAATGTTAGACGAAGAAAACTGCTGAGCTCACTCAACTGAAGAGAGATATTTATAGGGAGAAACTCTCATAGCATAGAGTTGGATGGAGTGGAAATCTTGTATTTTCCTAACGTTCGAGGGAAAAACTCACTCAAGAGCTCAATCTAATGTCGATTTGGTTGGGTATTGAAGAGAGCTTCAAGAGAGTACCCTTGTAGAACAGATCTGGGGAAGTTCTAGTATTTTGATTTTTGAATGCGTACGATCTACTTGTGAAGAATTTTATGTTAGGGAGTCTCTTTAATATTTGATTTGTCTTTCCAAATTGGAATGTCATACTGTCCTTCTATTTTATTACACACTGTACTACGATTGGGTAGATTTTGTCTCATATGAGGACATCGGTTATACTACATCCTGGATCCGCTTCAAAACTCACTTATGATGGCAAATCTTTTGATATTTTTGGCAAACAGTCAGATGCTAGTGCAGTCATAAGACTGAAGGCCTCCTAATGGTGAAACAACCATATTGGCCACTCTCCGAGCTCCTAATCTCTGTTCTCACAAATACCGACTACACACCGTCTAAGTTGTATTTCAATCTCAACTTCCGGACTTCTATTCCTTCCCGAGAGTAGTGGGAGAGTGTTGACGCTAGAGACAATCACTCTGTTCATCTCTATACCGAAAATTCTAATACCAAGAACGGAGTCGGAGGTAGTGTTTTCTAACCTGAGCAACGACAAATGGATGAGGATGTAGGCTCTGGAGTACACTTAGATGAACCCGCCATTGTGCGTTCGATAAAACTTCCAAAACCGCGCCAGTGCGCTCTAAGCTGAAGTTCTAGCGATAACCGAGGCCGCAAGAGAACTAAGGAGAATGCGACTTAGTACGACTGGACTCTGCAGAGGATGTGGCGATATAGACGCGGAGGAGGACACGACCACTTAATCTGAGCATCCCCTTTTGTCTACCTGACCACTGAAGCGTTTTTCAGGCGGAAATTATTGAGATCAACGAAGCCTTATCCTGGTTAAAGCATAATGCAATATCCTCCAAGGATATTACAATTTTTATCGATAGCCAGGCTGTGGTAAAATCTCTCGAATCGGTAACATGTATATCAATAGCTACTTCGTCTTTCATGGAGATGGCAAAACATTTTGACATTCACCTATGCTGGGTACCCGGTCATAGGGACATTTCAGTGAACTGTATGGCCGATTAACTCGCCAGACGTGGTACTACTCTAGAGATCCTTCCGGATCGAAGGAATCTGGGTACTCCACTCGCTACATGTAAACTACTCTTAGAGTACGACGCGATCAGTAAGACAATGGTACCACGTTCCGTACCTCCAGAAAGATATCGCATTGCTAAATCTCACTCGATCTAAAAATGTTGATCTTGCTCAAAAGGTCGCTCATAAGCACCGTCATTTGTGTACTTACCGGTCATTGCCCCATTGGTCTTCATGCCAGGAGGATGAGCCTCTTCTCAAATTACTTTTCCATCTCCTCTGGACTTATCTTGCCTTATCCCAAAGAAGGAAGCTCTATCTAAGAGCCTATAACTTCAACAACTTGGGCGAACAATAACATACTGAGGTCAAAAGTATTACACGCACTTAAGCAGTTTTTGGACGTATCGCTCATAGCATAATATTGCTCCAGCCTTTGGCGATATGTAGGAGAACAAGGAAGAATAGACCTCACACGGTGCTATATTCCGTGACAGATCTCGACGAATCATTAAGCCTCTTTAGCCAACTCGATTAAAAGCTAGCTACATACCTCCGCTAGCTAAAGGCGATGCGTCTCTCTACTGCAGCTTATCTCTGGAGCGGATTCGAAGATCTCTTAACCTCATTTCCGTAATAGCATCTCTGTATTCTCCCGATTGTTGCTCATGGTAATTTTTTTTCGTTTTGAGAAGACAGTGTTTATCTTTCCTTTTTTGTTCGTAAAGCTCAGGAGTAGCCCTGGACTCTAAATGCAGCGATACTTGCCGATAGTCTTCGACGATGTCCGTCGAAAACTTAGCATAACACAGGTTGTATCTTTGAAGAGATTTATTACTGGATGTGGAACTTTTCAAGAGACGTTTTGAAAAGTCAGACTATTACATTTTTTTTCGGTGTTCAAGATGTGCGCTTCTGTATCTTGACTTTAACACCTCAATAGTCTAAGAACATGCTCTATATGTTCTGATATTTATCATACTGCAGGATTGTCTCCAAGATTGTCGATCGGAATGGGTTAAATTTGTTGACAATTGATTGATCAAGAGATCGCCAATTCAGCCTTGTAAATTTTAAGACGTGGGAACGTAGTGCAAGCCATTGGAGGTGGTGCTATGAAGGTTCTAAATTCTGACACTGCAAGCTGGTGTCCTTCTAAGGGTTCGTAATTTCACGTTTGTCATCGACCATGCATGCGAAACATTCTGCGATATGTTCAATACTGTTTTAGGAAGGTCATGTTCGGTCAGCAGATCTGGTGGTAAAATTCCTCCACCCAGGTAGATAACTAAAGTAGGAGATTTTTTCCGCAGGTCTACATATGTAGATCGATGAGGAAGCTTACTAAGAAAAGGATTATAGAGTTTGTCACACGCAAAGAGCGCGTTAAGCTTCTAAAGAAAAAATTAGTTTTGTAAAGGCGAAATCTTGTAGTAACTTCTACGAATATATAGAGTCCAAAAAGTAAGTTATTTTCTAAAGTCCCGATTCATTGGAATTACGTTCGCTAGTGGAGCTTAGAAGTTTTAGTAATAAAGACATACTCACCTTTATAAGTTTATTAGTCTGATTCAGCCTTTGAGATCTAGTCTACCAAGTAGCAGAGCGTGTTTACACAAAAGGTACAACCGTCTGATCAGTCAATCGTCGTTTCTCCTAAAGAATTACAAAGGACCTTCATGGCGTCATGTCTACGGTTGAAAGGCGGCTGCAGCATAAGGTACCTTCTTTGATATTGATTTAAACGGTTACTATCCTCAGTAGTCTGCAGAAGTCTGTGCTCAACAGGGTTGTCCGTGACTGTGGTGGTTTCATGCTGATTCACGCCATCTTAGAAGACTTGCATACTTGCTTATTTATTATGGCGGATGGTGGATAGAACCAAGACCTCAATAAACAAGCCTCTCGAGTCAACATGATCCTTAGCCACTTGTCTGCCACCGTATACGCTGTGTCCTTCAGGGATGAAATCGAATATTCTTCGGACACAACGACAAGCTTATGTCATTCACCTTGTCCCGCATTACCTTAAGTCGAGTAATTTTTATTCTTCGTGTAAATTAACCTTAAGTCCACCTTTAATCCGTAATTAAATAAGCATTGCTTCCCTTGGTAGAAGTTGCAATTCCTCTCCTTACCTTTTTCGTCTCATTGTAGGTCTAGGAACCTAACATTCTACATACAGAACAAATCCGAAGATACATACATAATTGTCCTTATTGTATGCAAATTTCTTACATTTTTAACAGTGTGCGCATGCGTATACCCTTCTCTTCAAAAAGTTTGGAAAATTGTACTAGAATTTGCAAAATTGCTTACTTCTCTTCACCAAGAGAGACAATTCGCGATCTCAGTACTCAACTCAATTACGAACGAATATTTGCACTTTCTTTCATAAGTGAATACGATTGTCGCTGTTCGCTCTACTATTCCATATGGCAGGCAATCAATTATCCAAATATTCTCATTTACAAATTCTTAAATATAAAAATGCGAAAAAATTGGACAGCACATCCAGCTTATCAGCCAGTCACACGGCCACCTGTCAATTGTTCAATGAAATCTCCTCTTCCTTCAACAAGTGCCAACATTCAAATTGAGAATTCGGTAATCAGTTGGTCGCTGTCTCTCTTAACCGACGGACTTGTTTCACCTAATCGTTCCAGTCGCGGTTTGTGTGGTGTTCGCGAAAATAGAAATAACAATTCGACGGAGAGAATATTTAGAATTTTCCATCGATCTTGTGGTAGATTTTGATCGCTTCAATGGCTTCGTTTCTTTTGAGAAGCAGTACGTCGATTATTAAAACCTACCTTCCACGTCAATTAACCGCCGTGAAGAGTGTTGTAAGTGCGCAAAATGAAATCGTAAATTTATTATTTGTTCTGCAAACAGAAAAATTAAAGTTTTGTTGCCGTGTGCGAATTGATTATATAATGAATGTGTGCGTGTAAATGCGTGTGAAGTGTGATTTCAAAAATCTCAAGAAAGAGAAAGGCATGTCTCTTAAATTTGAAAAAGTAATGAATCAATCGATCGCAGGCAGATTGCGGAGGAGGGCTTATGAATGTGTTGATATGGTTGTGTTGTGTTTGTTTATAACATCTGTGTGACGTGGAACACGTGTTCTCAGAGGTTATTTTGGATTTTTCGGCCTTCATTGGGGGTGTGTTTCTGGTTGTTGTTGTTGTGACATATGTTTATCAGCTGTTTTGTTTCAAAACTTCCACACACGGTGCAATAGGCTGTGTCAATGCACTGCGAGAGAAATGGACTTGCCTGCGAGCGATTTTCAGTAGTAAAATACACTCACTGACATGATTACATGCCTATTCTTAACCATCACGAGACACGAATAGCCTTCACATTGAGAAGTAAAGAACAGTGGGCAGAATGTTGGAGGAAGAACGACTAAATGCCTCCTGGCCAGTTCGTCGACTAAAGCTGCTCGCGCAACTAAGCAGAAGTCGACTTGCTTACGTTTGTGGCCATGAGTTCAAGATCGTTTTTTTTATAGACAAGTCAAGTCAAGTCATTAAAAGGCTCAGACGGTCGACAGCTTTACAGGAAAGTGCTAAGTGGTCGGTCATTAAAATGCATGTTTACCTACCTAAGTAAGGTGGGTTCGAAATATAAAGTGAGGTTATGTACAGTCTGCTGGTCTTCTATCTAATTTAAAGTACAGTGTCTTTCAAGAGTGCTGTAGAAAAAGAACTACTTTATCTCTGGCTATGGGAAAGATTTCCGCCTCTCGCTGTTTTTTGTTTAAGTTGGAAATCTTTGAAAGGCGACACTGAGCCTTTGCTCATGTGTGGGACTCTTACTCACTAAACCCACTAAGTGTCCCGGTTGGTGTCCACGTACCTCTCCCTCTGGGTACCAAACAAGGTATAAATATACAGACACAATCAAACTGATGTAGGTCCGTTGTGATACCTAGGGATCTACCATTCCTCTTAAGAATGAAGGGTTAAAACCATATAAGCGGAAGATACTTACTTAAGGTGGCGCTATAGTCCGGGGTGGACCTGGGCCTCAATCAACAAGCGTCATCAGCCAGCTCTATCTTTAGCCAGCTGCCTCTAGTTTCGCACGCCAAGTTGGTTAAGGTCCAATTCCACTTGTGTGCGCCACCTAAGTCGCGGTATTCCTCTACTGCGCCGTTTATCGGGTGTGGATTCGAAAATTTTCCAGGCTGGAGCATTGGTGTCCATCCGCTCTGCATGAACCAGCCACCTCAGTTTTTAGACCTTCACTCTTCTGGCTGGAAAATCACCTGAGGAATTTTCCTCTCGAAACAGTCAAGAGCAGTTCATGCCTCTGCGCAGTAGAATGGGACTGGGAAGATTAAGGTCTTATAAAGCGTCACTTAAGCGGAAGACACTACTGACGTCAATGTCAGCCAAGTCACCTAGGTCATCGTATAAAAGAGCACCTAGTTGGAGTAGTTTTTTTTTGATAGGGCCAAACGGGTGCAGAGTCTATTAATTTCTGCAGCTCCCGCAAAAGTCGTTTGTAAAGTGGTTTAATATTTTGGAATGTAAGCTTATTAGACAGTGTTCTCTGAGGACAGTGTTCGGTGAGGACACCGACAAAGGAGTTGATCACTTAACTGATTTAGCATAGACTAAGTCTGCCCGGAGATTTGACACTTTGTGCTTATCTCCCATCTTCGATTGGTTTAATCAAGGGGCATACCCAATTCCAAACATTTTGGTAGGACACGTGGGGTAAGTACCACATCTGGTCTGCCTTTAGTTGTCATTCTTTCTGTCTAAAATACGTTACATCTACCTAGGAGGCGAAAGGAAATGCTTAAGCTAAGTTTTACGTACAAAATAACTCCAACCACTCCATCCTGAGTTTTGGAACCTCACGCTGGTGAAGTCTGAGGGCGGCAAGGAAAGAGTGGGCGTTGAATTCAGCAATGAAGCACTGGCTTGACGTATGTATGTGATCTATTACTTTCGCCTTTATGTTTGATCTACTACCCAACCACACTGGAAGTTCAGCAAAGCTGATTACGTACACGGTGTGATGCTCATCGTGACGCAAAGGCTTGTATAGACATATTCAACTCAGTTCGTGGAAAATATTTTTAAGGTTGTTTACCATAGAATCTTTTAAACTCCATTATCTAGTCAGACTCTTCCATCAAAAATTTATATCGGACTAAGTTTCAAATGATTTCTCCGATATTTGGGATGAAATTTTAAAAAATGATCTTCCATCAGATCAGATGTTATAATGAAAAGAGCGGGAATGAAACAAAGCATCACTTCTTGGGCAGCACGTAAAGGACGCATATGTCATATTTACTGATGTTTGTTTAGGGTATACATTCCTAACATATGGCAAGTACTTGTTATTGCACAAAATCTACAGCGCACTTTAATGCATATAAATAGAACCCAGTTGACATATAGGTTAATTATCGACAAAAACAACTCAATGTGAGGGAAATTGGTAACGAAAGTTAGAATTTTTGAACGATTGTGTGATGAATATTGTCTCCTCAAAAATCGTAGAAATTTAATGATGCGCTAATTGGTCATAATTACAATGTAATGATTTCCTCTTAATCAGTTTAATGGCAGGAGGTGATTAATTGTCTGTGACAGCGAAACAAATAAGAAAGGGAAATTTATTTGCATGATAAACTTAAGTAGATGCAAGTGAATGATGTGAACGATAAGATGAACGAACGGTAGGAATTCCTAGTGAAACAGATAGCTAATATTATACTGTATACATATGCATATTCTCTTAAACCAAACTAAATATTTACATACAATACACATTGCTGCAGAGAAACCCCAAGTCTTCCTTTAAATTAAAATTTTTCAAATTTCTGGCAATTTGAACGTTTTTGAATGTTAACTTCCGCCTTAAAATGCAGACCTACAAAAGGAAATGCATCGAAGTCAGTTCTAACTTCTCGTCGCGGTCGCGGGGTTAGGATGCTTAAGTGGATTCTGCACATCTCCCGATCTTCCCCCATCGACTTTTAATCATCAGGGGCAATCCCCATACAGGTAGAGATGCGATTTCGGACCTTGTCTAACCATCTCATCCTAGGGCTACCCGGGGACGCCTACTGGATTTCATGGCAGGTCTTGGAAGCCGGGTTGGAGACATGCATTTAACGTGCCCAAACCATCGAAGTATGGACCTTTCCGTTTGAAGGCGTATTCTGGTGTTTCTAACTCGATCTCGACGAGTTACCCCAGCAATACAACGAACAAATCTCATTTCGGCAGCGATCTTATTCTTTCTTTCGATCATTACCCAAACCTTATGACCACAGGTGAGGGTCGGAACAAACACAGAATTAAAGACCGAAGGCTTAGCTCCGATGCCAATTTCACCCCTCCTGAAAAAAAAATTGACCAAGTTGTTTCAAAATTGCTTCAGCCTGACCAATCCTACAGGATAACTCAGTATTGCTCCTTACTTCACTCGTGAACAAGACCTTAAAATAATTAAACTTCTCCACCTGTTTCAATGAGACTCCACCAACATGCAGAGTGTATTGAACAGGCAGGCGGGAAATTACCATAACCCCTGATTTGTTCACATTTACCTTCATCCCAGCTTCAACCTGTCTAGTGCGCGGTGAAGTTCGGTCTGGGTGGTCGTTAAGATTACCAACTCATCAAACGTCTTCCAATTCGAACCGTTCCTCGTCACGGCTGCGCTGTAACATCCAATCCATATATACTGTGAAAAGGAGAGGTGACAAAACTCATCTTTTTTCTTTTTGACTTTGCAGACTTTTTTCTAAAACATTGCATTGTGCATTGACACACGTGAATGACGTTGCGGGTATGAATTCGCATTCTGGCACGCAGGCCCATCCACTGGAATTCATGAGTGCGCTCATGCCGGGAATGGCATTCATGACTGAAAGGGGATCCCCATCTTAACAGTTTTCGCTTGATGAATTTGTTGTTTGTGTGGTCCGAAGTAAAACTGAGTTGTCTAGCCTATTTAATACTCGTATGTTACCAAATAACGTCACAACTTCCAATAAATACGAAACACTATTGAGATCTAAACTGTAGATGCCATTTCCGTCTAGTTTTTTCTGATCGACAATTTCAAAATAGAATTGCAGCTAATTCTAATTAGGTCGGACAGAATGCCAGTGACTAATTGCAGCTGTGCCATACTTAAGTTGAAAATATCTCTTGTGTTCCTGCGGTCCAGAGCAGGCCATAGAGCCTTGGATACCCTATCCTCACTTGAGTATGTATGTTGAACCATCTCTAATTTGCTTTACTTACAGCTGTTCTTAGGCTCTCTGCTTAAGCTACACAGGAAGGAGGATCTACGGTGTTTCCCCCTCCATGTGTTGCCGCTCTCCACCTAGTCTGCCCAGTTCGTCGGCCCTTTTGTTTCCCTCAATATCACAATGACCCGGCACCCAACAAATTCCCAGCATCGCGCGACATTTCTAGTGATTCCGCAGCTATAAGCATAGCTAGAACCTCTGCGTGGAATACGCTAGAAGTATCCTGGAGTTTTATGGATACTTTGAGGTCTGCCTCCCTGAACCCATTCCGTTGGTGGGTTTTGAACCATCCGTGAAGACCGCAATCTCATCCGCTGAGATGACAGCGTTTCTCTGCCAGTCTTCCCTCTAAGGCTGCAGCGTCATGTAAGGTGTATCGAAGTCTATGACGGAAGCCGTCGTATCTGTTCTTTTTAGAACGTCAAAGTTATATGAAGTTGATCCATACAAATCCGAGTGAAGGCTGCATCATATAGCAGCAGTCTAGAGATAACTTTCGGCTTCGTTAGCTTTTCCAAACATGTGATTGTTGAGGTTTTTAAGATTACTGATAAGTTATGCGAACTATAGATGTGCTTTTGAGGTTCCTGCAACTAGCAAGATAATCAGGCAGACATCAAAATGTTTGTTCTAAATATTCCTGTGCCAATGGTTGGCACTAAGCAACATTTTGAATATTAATCGCTACTTCAAACTGTCCACAAGGACAGGGGGGATAGTCTGTTAGAGAAATTTAAGATTCAAAGTTCTACAAGGCTGCATACATTCACGATATGATTCACGTCTATCTCGACTAGACCGGATTGATATCTGTCCACTACCTGACAGAATATTCATTCAGACAAACGTACATTTACATTTAGACAACATACAAATTTAGCTGAGACTAGTCTTAAAAAAGTCTTTACCCTGTTCGTTGCGCAGATTTAACCTCCGTCTCTTTTTCGACAGATACCCACCAACAAATTCCGTTCATTCCATGTGTCACCCTGTCTAGAGAAAGTTGTTTCATTTAATCTTAGCGACATTGGTGAAGGTATTCGTGAAGTAACAGTGAAGGAATGGTGAGCTTTAACATTTTCTCTTCCACACGCACATTCTAATCTCTTTGCTGCTTTTCAGGTTTGTAAAAGTCGGCGACACAGTGGAACAATTCCAAAACATTTGTGAAGTGCAATCGGACAAAGCCTCGGTAACGATAACAAGTCGATACGATGGCAAGATCACAAAACTCCACCACAAGGTCGATGAAGTTGCTTTGGTTGGAAGCCCACTTGCTGATTTCGAAATTGACGACGAGGAAGATGATTCATCCTCCAGTGATTCATCGGCCAGTGAGAGTGAGGACAATGTAAAAGCCGATAATGTGAAGGCTGTCCAAAAATCTGAGGCTGAGATTCAATCGGATTCCATGACACGAAAGATTATTTTAGCCACACCAGCTGTTCGTAGAATAGCCAAGGAATTCAAGGTTGATTTGTTGAAAGTACCTCCCACGGGACGCGGTAGTCGTGTTTTGAAAGGCGATGTTATGGAGTTCCTAGGACAAGTGCCCCCAGGCACTAACATTCCTCACCCAACAATAGCTAAAATTGCGGCCAAGGCTACGATCTCAAATCTCCCGCCGGCGGACCGTATAGAGGCTTTAAAAGGCGTTCGCAAAGCAATGTTCAAGTCCATGTCGGAGTCATTGGTGAGTTTGAAAGATTTCCAAACCCAAGAATCGCTAATCATGACTTCATTTCTAGAAAATCCCTCACTTTGCCTATAGCGATGAGATTGACATGACCAAACTCGTTGAGTTCCGTGACCAATTAAAGAATGTTGCCAAAGAACATGGTGTACCCAAGCTCACTTTCATGCCTTTTTGCATTAAGGCTGCATCGATTGCATTGAAAAAGTTTCCAATCATCAATAGTTCGTTGGATGTGGAGAAGGAAGCAATCATCTATAAGGGCGTCCACAATATAAGTGTCGCCATTGACACCCCACAAGGGTTGGTTGTGCCCAACATCAAAAATTGTCAATCGAAATCAATTCTAGAGATCGCAAGAGATTTGAATTCTTTAGTTGAGAAAGGTCGTGCGGGATCACTCCGTCCCGAGGATTTTGTTGACGGAACCTTCTCATTGTCGAATATTGGAGTTGTAAGTGTTGAAAGTTTTTGCTAAAGAGAAATTTTTAATTAAATTTTGCTTCTAGATCGGTGGTACCTACACCCATCCCTGTATAATGGCTCCACAGGTGTCAATTGGAGCTATGGGAAGAACCAAGGTTTGTGGCAAAATTTATTAATCCTCTTTGAAGCTCATAGATCCCTTCTTTTTTAACCTCAGCTGGTGCCGCGTTTTAACGACAAAGATGAAATCGTCAAGGCGTACATTATGAATGTCAGTTGGTCGGCGGATCATCGTGTGATTGACGGCGTCACCATGGCCAGTTTCTCAAATGTTTGGAAGGAATATCTTGAGAACCCAGCACTGTTCTTGATGGCTGACGAATAATGAGAGGAAAGCTGAAGTTTGAGCAATGGAAATAGAAAAATTTTGCATTTAAAAAAGTTCAAAGTGTCTACTTAAGGACTACTTATGAATGTCTTCCGGAAAGGCTGTATTGTTGCATTTATTAATTGTTTAAGGATTTTGTGTCTTATAGTGTTTTTTTTTTTGTACATAATTTATGTAGCAAAGCAAAGTTTTAACTAAATATATTTTTTATGTAAAGTTTATCATTGTCTGTCAGGATTTTCTTAAAAAGCAAAATCTCGCAGGATTAGTACGAATTATTGTAATGATATGTCAGGAAGGAGTATTTTTTAAAGAAGCTGCCCTTATGGCTGACACTGCGACTTTACAAGATCTATTGTGTCTCCGGTCTGCTTAGCCTTATAGGTGTACTACCTTTTTATGTCCTTAGTAGCCGAGTGTCTAAACACCGCTAATGAACAGAATTCCCTGTGAAATATCCGTCTGCGTAGCTAGTATAGTGGTGGACATTCAGAGTGAACGTGCTAAGGGGTTTCTTCTTCTTCCAAACAAAACCGATACTCTGTATCTGAACAAAAATTTAATTTGTTGAGATGATATCTTAGGCCACAATGGCCGGTAAGGAAGCTCATTAGCTTCCTCATGTTGTTCCTTTCAAGATTTAGAATTTCCATGTAGGAAAAAGGCTTGATAAGTCTCTTAGATTGCCTGAGCCCGGGAACATTTTCCCAATGGGCTAGGCGAAGTTGGTAGCCCAATTAACGCCACAGAAGGGTTCCGGTCCCAAGAGCGAGGAAGCCGAAACGGTCCTAGTCAGCTTGTCCGCAGTTTCATTGCCTATCCAAATCGTCTCTTCCGTGGTCGTATATTCCGTCACGTAAAAACGAGCATTATGGGCACAAATTGTCTCGCGTAGAAGGACTTGACTGACATAAGTAGATTCCATGAAGTCGTATGTCACTGCTTTAAGCGCAGCCTGACTATCTGAATAGATATGTATTTTCGCAGATCTCAATGGCATGGATTTCAGCCTGGAACACGCTGGGGCACATCCCCATTATTACCGAGACTTTAATGTTGGATCCAAAGACACCAGTACCCACTCCGGAAGTAATTTTTGATCCGTCGGTAAACCATACCAAACATCTTGGGTCTGATACGGGTTCTCCATTAGACCAGTCGACACGGTCTTATATTTTTGGTGCAGGAAAATAACTCCACGGGAATTTGCTCCACCTGGGAATTTACTCCACCACAAGTTGGCAATTACATACTCTACTTTTCGAATGTGGAATAATTTCCCACTTATGGTGGAGTAAATTCCCCCTAGTCGTGGAGTAATATCCCACTAGTGGTGAAGCAAATTTCCTTCATAGTTTACGTGGGAAACTACTCCACCAAAATGTTCGTGTGGAAATTGGAGTAATTTTCCACTTGTAGTGAAGTAAATTAGTAGGTGGAGCAAATTCCCGTGGATTTATTTCCCTGCGCCATATTTTTACCTCAAATAGCTTTCCGAAACTGTACTCGCTGGTCATAACATTGGGGATAGTGCCCATCATGTCCTTACTTGGAATTGAGTGAAGTATTTTCAGATGACCCACAAGATTACATGATTTATACTTGTGTTCTGGCTGCAGCTTTATTGCATAATAGGCAGCAGTCTTCTAAGTGATGATATGTAGGGCTGTGAGCCCGATGAAAGCCTCTATGGCCGAAGTAGAGCAAGAGTGCATAGCACCTGTGATACCGAGACAGGCAATTATTTGTAGCTTAATTACCGTCGTTTGTTCAAGTAGTTTTGGCCACTGAACTACGGCCGCGTATGTTATTATGGGTCTAACTATCGCAATGTACAACCAATGTATCATTTTGGAACTAGGACCCCAAGTTCTGCCATAGAGGCGTCAAGAAGTCTACAAGGCTCTAGTGGCACGATCAACCGTGAACTTGATATGTGCATCCCAATTTAAGCGTCTGTCTAAGACAACGCCGAGGTACTTCATCTCGTTGGGATAGCCTATAGTAGTGCTGATAGGTCCGAGATTGATAGGAAGGAGTAATTCATCTATCAAATTTTGAATGAGCTTAGTGCAGGGGCTCAAACGCACATAGCTCGCATCGTGGTCTTCACTATCCAGATCTCCGATTAAGCTGAATATCTAGGAGTGATCTTGGATAAAAAACTTCTTTGGGCAAAGTATATTGAGTCGAAGACATCCAAGGTGCATGGTTGCGGCAAGCGTCATTTCTGAGCAAATTTTCTGCCGCTTTGCCGCTCATTACGTGGCAGGGGCCTAAGGGTGCTTTTGGCAAGTTATCGGGCTTATTACAGGAAAAGGTCGTTCGGATCTACGATAAGACCATTTTTAGCTTACACGTCGGTTGTTTGGTGGAGTGGTGGAGGGGATATGTGATTGCCTCCTGAATTAAACTTCAATGAAGGGCTTGTCTCGGCTGCACGGGAGATTTTCTAAGTACGCCTGGCTCTGCTCTAGACACTCTGCTTGATCTACCTCCCCTTGATACCTATATCATGGGCTGTACTATCATAGCAATCTGTCGTGTTAGACCGGGCGGCTTTTAGTATCATCCGCACTGGAGTTTTGATAACCTTGCGCGAAAATTATCCTACGACCCTAGTTCCATGGCTATGTCGTCTGATGCAAATTTAAAGTCGACTTTCCCTGCCTTCAGGTCTGGCTTCGGTCAGAGTCTGATCCTGAACGGGACTGTAGTCGAATCTTCGCGGATGGCTCCAAAACCAGTCATGGGTTTGGTGCTGGGTTCTTCCTGGAGGTCGACAGCACCCGACTTCACTACTCGTTGGGCAAGCATGCCTCTTTTTTCCAAGGAGAGACCTTTGCCATCCTAATGGCCACTGACTATGTATATTCTTAAGAAAAGGTGAAAGGGTCGGAGAATCCGCGTCTGTATCAAAAGCCAGGCTGCGCTTTAGGCCTGGCCTAACCCTTTAATCAGTTCCAAGATAGTGTCAGAATGCAAGAACACTCTGAATTCGGTCGCAAGGCTGAACTCTTTGACTCTTATCTGAGTCCCAGGTTACACTGGGATCTCTGGAAATTAAATCTCCAATGAGTTTGCTAAACAAGGCTCAGAGGATGTTTTCTCAGGACCTGAACCTGCGTTGGGTCTTCCCGCGACTTCGGTCACGGCTTCCATTGACGATTGGGTTTCCTATTAACACAATTGTCTGTGGCACGGCTCTTCAGAGTGCTACCGGCATTCTTGCTGTCACTCAGCAGAAGAGACTGTAGACAACTCATTGGGATTCTAACAGGACTGGTTTAAGTGACACCACTGTCTGCGACGCCTTTGGGGAGGGCGACGATACTTCGGATCATTTGCTTTGCGATTGTTCTGCCTTTGCTCAGATCAGGTGGAAGATTTTCGGTGCTGATAAGATTAGTGCTGATACTGTAAGCTCCTCATCATTCAAGTGTCTCTTCGGCTTCCTCCGAAAGTCGAGAAAATTCCAGTAAAATGGATAAAAACTGGGTCCCGCTTTCTGGTAGTACAATGGCTCAGTTGCGTCTGAGTGCTCCAGTATAGCGTTTTCAAATCCGAAAAAAAAAATCGTGGTCTAACGTACTAACTATTGACCACAGTGACTATGATATCAGTTCAGAGATCAAAAGATTCTTGCTAATAATCTTGCTTTTGTCCAATAGAAATGGATTTTGTCGCCTTTGGATGCGTTGTTGAGATAAAAGTTTAGTTGCTCGTGCATGTTTGAAAGAACTCCTTGGCTTGCTTTCAAGGATGTAAGAAACCTTTCTAGTCTTTGGCATAATCAATTGAAGTTAGTCTTGTTGTAGATGTGTTATTTTGGAGTGGACACGACTGACTTGCACCTCAAGAAAGGGCTTATGAACAACAAGTGGGCGCCAAGCGCCTTTTCTCGCCTGACAGTCCGCCCATTTACTGCCCTTAGAATCAGTGTATCCAGCTATATAGGCTACAATAACCTTGACGCAAGGTCTTCGACGAGATTGAGACAGTCCCAGATGAGCTTTGACCCTATCGTGTAGGACTTAAGGGCCCTTAGTAACCTTAGCAAACGGGCGAATTTATTTAATTTTCCTCCCAAGGCATTCCCTTGTTTGGTGGCGTGAACATCGGCTTCAAAGATGTCTGGTGACCTTCCAAGTGCTGCCGCGTGCTGAAACATTCAACCACAAGCTCCAGACTTGCCATCACAAATAACTATGTGGCACTTGTAATTATTTTCCACTTACAGACTAGAAATTCCTGACCCCATACTCCAATCATAGACATCAGCACAATTTAACTGTAAATTCTCGATTAACAATAACCACAGTGGGTCAAAGCGAACACTCCGAACTATTCTGACCTACATGCAGGCCATTGTTCAATGGAAAACTCTTCTGTGACCTATTTCCTAGCAGACAGTGCATGTAAAAAGATAGCCACCAAGGAAAACAATCCTAATCCGTACATACATACTCGTATGTAGTTGCTCATTTGCTCCATCAACACCCAACCCATTTCTTCTAAACCAACTATGGTAATGATTTCTTATCACTGCCCCACTCTCTTATACATAAAGCCATTACCCCTTCCGCCCAAAGCTCTATCATTCACGGAGAACACTGTAAAAATTCACCAGGCACCTGTCACTGTGACACATACAAACTCCTTATCACCACAAAACTCACCACGCTACACACGATAAAGCTTCGTCTCTCAAATCCAGCCAGGAGCGAAGGTTAGGATTTTTCCAACTGGGAACATTTTTATCAGTTATTGGTAAGCTCTCGACTAGTCAAGTTCGGAAAATTGGAAAACCTTGCTTCCGCACAGCATTACAGTGCAGAAGAAAAAAAGTGAAAAAAGAAAATTTGCCCCACAAATGTGGACAAAAGATTCGAGAGTGCCACTTGTCTCCTAAATGAAAAATCCAATTGTTCGTCCTTAATTGCGTTATCCAGTGAAAAGTGTCCAAAGTGCCAGGGAATTCGATTTTCCCAGATTTTTCCACCCCAAAACCCGAAGGGCAAATGGAACCCCAATTAACTGCAAAAATGTCTTGGTAAGCGCCATTTTGATGTAAAATTTTCTATCTTTTTCTGTGCTGAAAGGTATTTCAAGGATTTTCCAACAATCACCGGAGGAAAATTAGCTCAGTAATCGATGATTAATCATAGAAAATCCTCCGAAAAGACTTTGTCCTTTGGACGAGACTGTGTGTGTGTATACCATCAGTGGGCCAACAAAAATTTGATTTTGCACCGTCTTCTCCGTTGTCGTTGTCATTGTCGTTGTCGTGGTGGTCGTTTTCGTCGTCGCTTTTAACGATTTTTCCAATGACCTTGTTGCGTATAACACTCGTACTGAAATTCAAATACACACAATGTGAGTGTTGGTTCCCCTGCGCCCTCCCCAACCACCGCGTGCATGCGACGAACGACACGACGAAAAAAGAGTGAACTTCTGAAAATAGATGCTAGAGTTCGGGGTTGGACTTGGAGGAGGGTGGGATTTTTATTTCATTTTTTCGGTTAGAGGTGGTAAGGAACAAAAACAACACCTTCAACGTGTTACTCTGACTGCTGGCACAGTCAAGTGTTGCCAGATGAGACGGAATGCACAAATGCTTTTTGGTGGCACTGAAAGTGGACTTTTCTGTAGAAAGCTAACTGCGATTGATGACTCGGGATCTATTTAAATGACCTGATTCTGTGATTCTAAGGAATAATGGCTTTCGTTGCGAGACGACTGTTTTTCATGGCATTCCGTGCACATAAACTTGGTGGATAATGATGAGCATAAAATGGGATTGGAGCCCTTTGAATTATGGTCCTTTTAGCTTAAAGTTTAATAGTGTCGTTTGAGTCATCTTTGTCACATGATACGCAGAAGAAGGGCTTGGTTATAAGACGTAAAATGTCTTAAGTTTAATAAGGGAAAGTCCGTCGAATGTCACTATCCATGCTGAGGGTCATTAAAACGAAGAAAATAACTAGAAAGGTCGATATAATGAAGAAATTGATGGATCCATCATAGCCAGTCTTAGGCATTTTCATAACTTCTTCTGTATATCAAATTATTCTTCAAACTACTGATAGAAGCTTAGTGTTAGTGTTAACGAATTCTTTTAGGCAGTTGAGTTAGAAAACGCGACTAGTGGACGACTTCTGACCTTGACAGAAATAGGCCCAGAGTCTTGGTTCGAATACTACAAGTAGTCACAGCTTCGTAAAAAAAATCCTCACATTTATCAGTGGTTATCGTGGTTTGTACGTTGGACTTTTGTGTGAACTGCTTAGGCTTGAGCCAAGCAACTTCATCATCATCATCATCATTTTCAATGACCCGCTTATCCACTATCAGGGTCGTGGGGTTAGAGTGCTTAAGTGGACTCTCCATATCTCCCGTTCTTCTGCCATTGACTCTAAATCATCAGAAGCTATCCCCATAGGGGTAGATGTGAGATTGCGGACTTGATCTAACCATATCATCCTGGGCATACCCAGGGAACGCCTATCCGATGGCACGGATTCCATGGCACGTCTTGGAAACCGAGTTGGGGACACGCGTTTAACGAGCCCAAACCATCGAAGTATGGACCTTTCCGCTCGAAGAAGTAGTTGCTCGACATTGAGTGCCTCGCGTATTCTGGTGTTCCTAACTCGATCTCGACGAGTTACCCCAGCAATACAACGGAGAAATCTCATTTCGACAGCTTGTATTCACGGTCTTATTCTTTTGGTCATTGCCCAAACCTCATGACCATAGGTTGGGGTCGGAACAAACACTGAATTATAACAGACTGACCAATCCTACAGGACAGCTGAGTATTGCTTCTTCCATCACTCGTGAATAAGACCCTGAGATACTTAAACTTCTCCATCTGTTTCAATAGGCCTCCACTAACATGCAGAGTGCATTAAACAGGCATTCGGGAACTTACCATAACCTCTGATTTGTTCACGTTTACCTTCATCCCAATTTCAACACAGACTGAGACGAACCTATCTAGTGCGCGCCAAGTCATGAGGGAAAAACAGATCCCTTATTTTTAAGTCTTTCAATTCGAACCGTTCCTCGCCACGGGTACGCGGTAAAATCCAATTCATATAGACAACGAAAAGGAGAGGTGACAGAACGCACCCTGGCGAAGTCCAACGCCTACAGCCAAAGGTGTCGATTGAACGCCGTTCATCCGAACAGAGCTCTTACAGTTTGTGTGTAGAGATTGAATGGCCTTCAAAAGAGTTTACCTCGAGGGACCTGATCATATGCTTTCGCCAACTGCAGATGGGTTTGGTATACTCCCAGGCCTTTTCAAGTACCAGTCTGAGAGTGAAAAGCTGGTCGGTTGTGCTTCAACCTGGATAAAAGCCGCTCATTGCCCAACCTGGACTCGACCACAGCTCTGCAACGAGAGGTGGTGCCGCGAAAAATGTTCGGTGGACATCACTGGGGTCATGCAGCTCGCACAGCAGTCCAACCCTTTATCCACTGAGCCACGGCGACCACTACAACTGGATAACGATTTTTTTTCTACTGGATCCCTTAGTTAGGCTAAAGCAAGCTGCAGCCAATGCAAAGCCAAACAGTCGTAATGCAAAAAAGACAAAAGGCAGTGATGTCAAAGAGAGATTTTAGCAAATCCTACTGAGAGTAGTCCTTACCCGGCATCTATTAACAAAATGTTGCGAACAACTCACACGGGGCTATTTAATGTGCCTATACATAACTTGAGTGGTTTAGTACAGAGCCTTAAAGGAAGTTTACGTTGCTTTATAGCGGCGTACTTACTTGCTAGACGGCCTCACAAACCGCGAAGAGTGTCTGTCTAAGAAGCCTTCTGATATCCTCGATCTTGTTAAAGCCATCGGCTTTAGGAACCCTGTTGGTTCAAAGCTTGGATTTTGTCATTCTCAATTCATTTTGGACTAATGGACGCAGGTGTTGTCAATAAAGCTTGGTTTTGTCATCGTTTTTTTGTACTGATTTCTGGTCTATGCTTTAAATGTGGATGGATGAAATAAGGTTTGGGTTAAGGGGGTTGTCCGAACCTAAGATGCAAACACACATAGATGAGAGTAGGTTCACCATGATATCTAACAATCCAAAGCTACACCAAGGTATAATTGAACCAACTCTAGTTGTTTATCAAGCGTTGTTTGTCGCCGAGATCATTGAAGAAAGGTGGTCCCAGATGGAGAAGTCTACTTTTGGACAGGCAGGACATGTTTTTTTTTTTGCTGTGAGATGGGTAATCTTCAAAAGACGAGACTGAGCCTGTACTCAGCAATGGTGTGGGATTTTTACCCATTAATTCCATCTTAGCATTTTATCGCAGGGGGAAGAAGCCAGCCAAGCAAGACATGTGCAGAGATAGTGGAGAATAGTCTTTTCCTCCTCTTCATCCCTGCAGTTTATGCATAAATCATGAAAGAAGAGACCCATCCTCTTGGTAAAAAGACCTAAACGTTAGAGGAAGTGTACGCTCCCAGGTGTGCTCTTCTTTTGTGGATCAATGCTCCACAGTCCATAAGGAGGTGTGACGTGGTCTTCTCGACATCGCTGCTAAATCTGCAGTTTCCATTCGCTTTTATTCCCATTTGTGTGAGATGCTCCCTGAGTCTGCAATGGCCCGTCATGTAGCCCTTTAGAATGCGAAGCTGGTTATTGTTGGTGCCTAGGTAAGCCTTGCTCACCCTTCGGTAGTAATTCTTGGAGTGCTTCCCATACGCAACTTCTTTTGCATTCTTCTTCTCTTTGCAGTTCATCTTGGATTCGATGCGGTCCCAGCCCGCAGAATCGCTTGGGTTCAACGAATGGTGTCTCTTAACCTCTCCTTGCCGGTTAATCGGCTGCTCCATTTCCCTCTATCCCTACATGAACTGGCACTCAGTAGAGAGTGACTTTATTGTGCCGGCTCAGCCTGTTTATCTTTTCCAGACACTCGTAAATCAGTTAAGATCTGATTTCATAGGAACTCAGTGCCTTGATGGCAACCTGGCTGTCTGATAATATCGCGATGCTTTGCTCGTGATATCTTCTATTGAGGCACATTTATGCACACCTTTCGGTCGCATATATCTTTGCTTGAAAAAGACCCATAGGACGATGTCCTGTGAGGATATCAGTGGCAATGCTAAGTAGGAAATGCTTCAACAGAACCAAACCGAGGCTGGTCTCCTGGGATTACAAATTTTCAGAACCATACTTTCTTAGGGTTGCATCGCGAGATCCATTGTCCAGTCCTAGTTCCAATCAATTACAAGGATATTTGAGCACTCATATGAAACCATGATCAATTTGACTTACTTTGAGAAGTAGGAACTCTGCACCACCTATGATGATCTTGGCCCCTATTTCGTCTTCGGAGGATGAGTTAAGGCCTTGTGTCAACTTCGACGATACTGTTTCCTTCACGCAGTTTATTTACGCCCGTATCCACCTAGGTGCTGAAGGAAGCTGAGCTCCTTCTGAGACTTTGGGAGCTCCCTTAGAAATTTTCATACACCGAGAGAAGAATGTCTCAATTTGTGTGTGAGCTCCCTTCAAAACCTTCTGAGCCCTCCCGAGAATTCAATCCTGGCTATGGGCGTGAGTTTATTAGCCTCAATCTTCTTTCGGGAGTGGTGTCGTGCAGGTTAAACTTCCCGACAGCTCCATTAAAAATGCCTATTTCTCTCCCTTCCTTTTGCATTGAAATCGTTGACCGCAATTTAGCGTTATATGTAGGTACATACAGAGTGCACTGTTCGTTGGTATCATCCAAAAGTTTATCGGAGCAATTGTCATATTTCTCGTCTGTGGAGAAGTGAATCGTTTAGCGAATTAATTTTTAATGCGAATTCACGCCAAATTTTCGTTTAGATGCTCAAGCACTTAAACTCTGTCCCTATTCCCTGTAGCATTCATCGTATCTTGTAGGCGTCACTCGTCATTCTTCTTTTTACCGGCCCTATCCCATTGCCTCTTTATTCAGGTTACTGGCCTCACTTCGTCAGTTGGGCTCGTCAACAGTTGGTCGACATTCTCCTACGGGAATGTGAGTCCATGTCACAAATTTTTCATTGTGAAGGTAAAATTATAAATTCCGTCGCTTACTCTGCCATTAAAATGTTTCGTGAAAACTTTTATCTTCGTCCATAAAAAAAGGAAAAAAAAACTTTATCCTTAATTGCCCAAGAATTAGGAGTGGATTTTGAATTCCTTTCTTATCAGAGAATATAACTTTTTTAGGCCTATGGGCAATCAAAGTACTTCCTTACCCAATCAACGAACTTTCCTCTAACTAAGTCGCTAAGGACAAACATCCGCCCACTTGGTTTCCTCTTATTATTTTTTCTTTGTTTTTCCCGACGAAACTCGAACATGTTCCCAATTCCCATGGAATGTCCTTAAAGTTTTAACCTCTATCCACTCCACTGCGTATGTGTTTAGTATTCCCAATGCGCTAACCAACAAAACAGGCATGACATCCGAAATTATAAAACACACAAAGCAAATCAAAGTTCATACATGGGTCGCCTCCCCTTGATTTAATCCTGGCAACACCGTCACAATGACTTTTTCATCGATTTTCCCTCTTTTTTCCTGTGCAGGATACTAGTCACTTCCAATCCCGTTCTACGATTTTTTTGGCTTCTCTTCATCATCACCGCCAGAAACCAATCGGGTTGGAGAGAAGCATCGTTTTTTTGGGTGGAAAATTCCCATCTGCCTCCCATCAGGAATGGATTCCTTTCCCTCTTGAGTCTTAGGGGCGAACAAAGCACTATGGATTCGTTGCTACAGGGTTTTGTGGAATAAAGGACATTGTCCTAGGGGGAGGCTTCTGTTAAGGTTCGTTTTCTTTAACTCTACATTCCCTTTCGTCCTGGTGTGACAGGAATGGAATTAACGCATGTGGCAGAAACTCAATTAACAGATGGATGTGCAAATAGGCGGGTCGGGAGGGAGGGCACAGAACAAAGAAAAATCATTATTGTCCTGCGAGTAGTATTCCACTGCCTGACGATGATTAATTTGGAGAAATTCAATTAGATTTGTCTTAATCAGAGGCAACGGTACGACGAAAGAGAACGGGTATGTGGGCATCGCATTCGAGCGAAATGAAAGTAAAATTTAAGTGAAATTCATTCTATCGCATGGGGTTTCTGCACTGCATCACGCCTCCAGGATCTGATTGTGTTCTCGCCATAGTCATGCAGCTTCTCTCACTGACCTTCAAGTGAATGAGCTTTTTATTACAAAAGTTGTAGAGAAAAAAAAACTACAAGCGATGCATTCCTAGCAATTCACTGTAGTCCTTGTGAATGGCGAAAGAGGGTTGAAGGATAATGCCAACGATTTGTGGCGTAGTTTGTCGTCGGCGTATTCGTCATCATCATTTTTCGATGCAAGGATTGCGGTGGCAAAAATGGTTTCACGCCTACACTCAGAATCAGAAACCCGCGTTGTTTGTTTGTAGTGTCTGCAGAGTGGGATACTGGGTCAATGGTTGCATGTAACAAGGACATTTCGTGTCGACCAGAGGAAATTCTTCGAATTATCCTGCTACGAAATGAATTAATGATTGAAGTCTTTATTTTCTTCTCGCTGTTGGGCATTCGTTCTACTGCTTGGCCACTCAACAACTCATTCATACATATGGAGTCGTAACTGATTGGCAATTATCGCATGACGTAAGGATATCAAATAGTGTGTTCATGGTATTATTTTGGATTGGATTCCTGGTAAAAGGGATAATAATGTCAATTATGGAACACGGGACGGTGTTGTTTTACCTTTGTTTCCCGGGGGGGACTCTGGTTTGGTGCATGACAAACCGAAACCGTGAGTTAGATTGACGCAGTGACAGTTGACAGACGTTGACAGTGTCAACGTAACTTTTAGACACCAGTATCTGCTTGATTGACAAGTTCAACTTCACTTTGCAAGATTGTTGTGAAAAATATTTTTTTTCCTTCGAGTTATTTGAAGTCCTGGGGCCTTGTTGAAATACAGTTGTTTTGGACAATTTCATTCCCTTAGAGGTTGTAGGTGCAGACAGACTTTTATTGTGTTTCTTATTCTGACATATTTCGTTATCATTACCATTTGGACCGTTCAAGGAGTTGAGTTTAAAACTCGGTTAGTGGTCATGGTGAGATGTAAAGCCACCTATTGTGAGAACCGGTCTAGAATAGTAATCTAGAGTAAACATTAAACCTTTAGGTCTACTATCTGGATAGTTTTGCCGCAATGGTAATAAAATCCTTCATTATCCTTGGACCGAGGGGTCAGTAAAAATTCTTTTAAAAGCCCTTGCTTGTCTAAGCTCAGTGAAACCTGGCAGAAAACCCCAAGCATGTTCCACGTTGTTGCTCGCCATACCATACAGAAAAAAGAATCAAATTTTTTCGTGAACCTTAACAGCAACAATCTTCGAATAAGAAGTGGCAAAATCGACAGGGATTGCCTTTACATCGAGTGAAGCTTTCACATGATCCACTCTGTAGACTGTGTCTTGAGAACGAAATACTTGCACAAGATGCTTTGGGACGGAAAATCTTCGAATCCACACCTGAGAGATGGCGCAGTAGAGGAAGACCGCGACTCAGAAAGGGCACGCAAGTGGAAGGGGACTTTAACCAACGTGGCGTGCGAAACTGGAGGCAGCTGGCTGGAGACGCTTGTTGGTTGAGACCTAGGTTCACCCTGAACCGTAGCGCTACCTTAAGTAGGTAAATAGATGAGGGCAACGTTACGGTAACGATTATTGTAGGCCGTGAAAGATGATCGATGTGTAAGAGCGGAGTACACAACGATCTAATCCGTTTTGGTGTCAGCTTTATTCGGGTAGCCAGCTAGGTGCTGAAGGGAGCTGAGCTCGCTCTGTCGGGTAGCCAGCTAGGTGCTGAAGGGAGCTGAGCTCGCTCTGAGATTTGGGGAGCTCTTTTAGAAATTTTCATTCACCGAGAGAAGAATTTCTCGATTTGTGTGTGAGCTGTCTTCAAAATCTCCTGAGCACTCTCGAGAATTCAATTCTGGCTACGGGCCTGGTCAGTTCTTCCTATGTTGGGGTTTCTTTATTAATTTAAGTCTATAGAGTGAGTCGAGAAGATGTCTAAGTACTATCATGTCTAAAGGTTTTCCGCTTCTTCGTAGAATCTTTCACGCTGTCGAGCCTTTCAGGTTAAGGGTTTCCTGGGTTTCATCCGCTCAGAAAATGATGAAGAAACCTCCAAGATCGAATCTTCTGAGGAACGAAGCTTAATAAATATAGAAGCGGTTGAGAAAAGAAAAAAGGACCACGGTGATGTTAAGCAGTACTGCTCCCTCATCATTTCGGACGTGAAAATCATGTTCTATACCGCAAACAAGATAAAAATCCTGAAGGTGCTCAACGCCAAAATTGTGTCTGAGTTTTCACAAAGCATACTGAGAAATATGGTACTGCTGTACGACACCGAATATGGAACAAAGCGGTTCAATGCGAAAGACGACGGTCCACACGGTCTGAGCTATGAACTAGGACCGCTACTGTGGAGTCTTATGTACGATGAAGCCCTATGACTGAATATATCGAGGTCATTGAGAATATTTGGGTTTGCAGGTACCATCGTGGTGATATCCAACTTTCTGGAGAAGTTGAAGCTCGATTGCAACGATGCTGTCAAGGTGGTTAGAGGTTGACTGACATCCACGGATCTAAAAGATTGAAAATGACGAAACCATACCCGTAACTATAACCATAACTGTCGGGGATCTCATAGCATTGTCACAGGCGCAAAGATGACCTTTTAACCATGCCTGCAGTGCGGAGCTGATAAGTCAGCAAAGATATACATTGGCAAGGACCATGCCGGCGGGCCAAAATACGGGTGAAGACTGGTATTTACAAGATACTCAGCGCCGATAATGCTCTCTGGTCCTAAATATAGGCCAGTGCTATGAATGTTAAAAAATTTAGAAGGAATACGGATGCTGCCTATTAAGAACTATTAGTTTCCTCCGGAAATCATTCTATGATGCAACATGTATGGTGGCCAGCTGAGTACCAACCTCATCTGCATAACAACTCCATCAAGGATAACTTAAAACGATACCCAGACAAAGCAAGGGCGGGTCTCGTAAGGTTAGATGGGTGGCGACTTGATGTTAGTTGCCGCCTCACTTGCTCTCTTGGATCTTCATGGATCCTACATGCAGTATGAATTTGAGCATGGCCTTCGGTGGGATGTTTGGCAGTTCGCCTGGATTGCTAAAGAAAAAAGTGCCTAGGGTCTTATTTTCTGGTTCTGCTGAGACTTAGGCAGTCACAGAGTGCGTCGTGTGCTTCTCTGTATCTGTATCACCACATCCTATGCAGAGGTCGGTCGTACTAAGTCGCACCAAAGGTAACAAGTTCACAGGAGTGGCAATGGATATGTGTTTTTTTTCCCAAAAATTTGGGCACAACCCCCATTGCCCAAAATAAGGGGAAGATACGCAACTCATCATGTTGAATTGCCCTCGGTATGAAGAAGTACGATACCAGCTGGAAACGGAACTTGGTGAGGGCTCAGACTCAGACAATATAATCAAGCAGATAATGAATACTGAAAGAGGTTATGAAGCTAACGACACTTTGGCACGTTTATAACGAAACAGAGTCAACATGAACGACAACCCAGTTCAGTGCATAAGCCTGCAAATATGAACGATCTGAACACCTAAGGCTGGAAGCCCTCCTTGGCAAGATTCGGGTCGGCTATGAACATTAGCGAAGCAGACACATCTGTAATGACACCGATAGAGAGATTGCGTGGGATAATAGACAACATAATAGAGAAAAAAGCCAATTCCTCCTGGTTAGCCAGGGATGGTTGCGCCACCTCTCAGACGCTATGGCCGAAATTAATAAAACTTGAACAAGGTGCCTTCCGGAACTGACCAGATCCTCTATCCGCATACTCACTGGGACTATCACTGGGCACTACGCTATCGGAGTCATGCTTCGCAAGTGGAGAATCGAGTCCAACGATCTACACAGAAGCTGCGGAGGTGAAGAAGATGTAAAATCAATCCAACATTGACTGTGCCACTGCTCCGCCCTGCAAGAACGACGTCTACCCGCATTTAACTTACAGTTAACGGACCTATTCAGATTCTTAAAGAGCACATAAAACAGCCAACAATAGAAGGGTACTCACAATGTACCTCCAAGTCTCCGAATGAAAGTGATGAGGCCGATCCAGCACACATCCTACGTACCATTACTTAACCTGGAGGAAAATGATACCAAGTGGGAGATTGGTCTTATATGAAAAAAAAAAAAAATAGCTGACGCGACAGCTCGAGATGAGCCAAGGTCTCGTAATTATTCCTGTTGTGTATGTTACATTTTTCGCACAATTTATTGTCTACTCCGAACGGCGAATTTAGAAGCTCTTTCATGACAGATCATTCCTCCGGAGGTTTGGCATTCCCCGACGAGGGGTGGTGCCGCGAAAATGTTCCACGCCGCTCGGTCCAACGCACTAACCACTGAGCCACGGCGACCATTGGTTTTAGTCGGTACAAATCCAAGTGATTCGGCCATTCTATTGCTTAGTATTTCATACGTCAATCTGAAAGTTGCGATGACATGCTGAGCGATTTGCTGCGTGGTGTTGTAGAATGTCATTTAAATTTTCAGGAAGGTGTTGACGCTTATAAACTGGCGGAGAGCAAGTTTATGAGAATATTGGACTCGATGAGAAAGGTTGCACTCGATACCTAAAGAAATTCAGTTAGATGGCGTTTTTTTGCCAATAAATTATCTCGCCCTCCTCCAGGGATCTTGTATTCAGGTGACTTAAGGCTTAAAGATTGGACGTGTCAATAGTCCCCCTTCAATCAATTAGAATCCAGTTCTTCTGTAGTGGAAATCATGGCTCGTGTCGACCATTACACAGTTGTGCCACGTTCAAGAAAACCGTCAAAATCTACATCAATTTACAAAACGAACATCCAGAACTCAGTTGACAATTTTCGAATACAATTAACCACATACACGTGCCAGTTGCTCCATTCCAAGATCCGCATCCAATTTGCCTGCTGGTGGTTGCCATTACCATCTCCATGTCATTTCCATTGACACGAAAAACCGAAAATAACCCATATCAATGTGATTGCGCGCATTGCCATGTCCTGGAGTGATTTTAATAATACCACAAGCCATGTCATGTCCTTTGTAACACATTCCCGTACCTCGCTTCAACCCAAGATGTGGAATTTTTAATTTCCCTCGTGGATAGTATTTAAATTCCGAAAGCACTCGCATAGCTTTTGAGTAATATGACGTGTTTTACGACGACGACGTCGAGTCCTTTCTGAACTTTATTTCATTAAATTCCATTAAATATGCACATAAATTGAATATCTGCGTCTGCAATGGGCTTTTACGGGCTCAAGCTGGACTCAGTGATACGAAAAATAGACAGAGGATACACAATCCATTATCAAAGGTGATGGATCAACTCCTGGATAAATAAAATGAAAACAAAACGAAGGAAATACCTGTTTACATTCCATTAGCTGACGCTGAAGATTTTGTTTTTGTTTTTTAGGCAGCTTGCATCCATTACCTTTGATTACGACAGGGCAAGTATAATGATAAATGCTTGTGTGTGTCGTCAACATACATATCCTGTGGGTATCATTTCCTTAAAATAAAAACGAAACTCATCCATGAGAGAGTAATTTGATTTGAAGCTTCAAAATAATGAGAAAATGGAATTCTGGTTTAATATCCTGTAGATCTGGCAGGAAGTGAGATTTTTTTTCCCACCTCCAGATGTGTGTTGTGGAGTGTGGTTGGCCCACCTATAGGTCGCTTTTGGGCAGGAGCAAACAGAATCAAATAAAAAAATGAAGAGCTGAAAAGCAGAAAATTTAAATGTTCTGTGGCAGATAAGGTTACCCAAATGGCAAAAGATGCCATAGGATTAGATAATGGGGTCAGTGGCCCAAAAGAGCGGTCGCTTTACATCAAGAGACTTAAAGAACTTATGTATGTTTTGTAACTTGTGTAAGTCACTGGCAGATATTCTTCAACATGCTCCTAACAAGCTCACTACGTGGACAAACAGCGGTGGCCCTAGTGTCTATTTGAAACCGAGCTGGTCCTTTTCACTAGGGAAATCGAAATTCAAATCGTTAGCCCACCTCAGTTCACCGGTTCTCCTATGAACTTTTCAGACAGTGCCAAATATCTAGGACTCATTCTAGACAGAAAGCTTCTATGGTAGCACTCTACTTATTCAAACTACAGCCGAACACCATGCACTGGCTCTACACTGTAGTTGTAAGACCGATTCTTACTTATGGCATAATGGTTTTGTGGCGGTTTTAGAAAAGCAACCCGGCATTCAAGTTCTTAAGAAAGTTCGACGTGTGGCTTGCCTCAGAATTACTGATGCGCTGAGAACTTCTACAGCTGCGCTTCAAACCATGATTCACTACCACATGATTTACTATCACTATGGCATGCAGGCCACTAATGCGGCCCTAAAACTGAGAGAAACCCACCAATAGTGTGAAAAAAATGTAGGACCTGCCAGAATCCTATCAACGCTGCCTCCCAAAACGGCTACAAGCTCATAATACCTGACAGAAAGGCTTGGATCCAACACAATGTCCTCCTCAATGAGTCTATCTCTATATTAACGGACGACTCTCAGACAGCTGAAGAAGTCGGTGCCGGTGTCTTTTCAGAAGACCTGGCGTTGGACCAAACGTCTTTCAAGCGGAGGTTACAGGTATTAATCAACCCGCTGCTTGGTTGAAGGCTAACTTAAAATCACGCACAGATAACGCGATGTAAATACATCGACTAACAGATTGCATCAGGTACCTCGTATCCAACACGATAAGATCTAGGGCAGAAAAGGACTGCCGCGTGTCTCTAAACTGTTAGGTCTCTGGTCACTGCGACATTCAAGGGAACTGCGCGGCTGACGAATTAGCCAGACGATAGAATGCTCGACCATGTCAAGGGGCCTATGTTGTATGTTAAACACCTGACCATCATAGTAGATGGCAACGCCTTGATTATTGTAACAATACCAGGCTGATCTGGTCTATCCTGGATCTGAAAAGATCAAAAGCAATTTCTCACCACTTTTGCACAAAGTGTCTGAGCACCTTTCTGCATTACAGTGAGGATTTGTTTCTTTCAAGAGAGAACATAACGTGATGACACTGGGGCGTTCGTGGGTATTGAGACGGAAGTGGCGAAGATGGGTTTAGCGGCCAGTGAGGACAAGACAAAGTATATGCTGTCAACAAGAAAGGCCACTCAACACCGACGTCTTGGACAGAGAGTCACTGTAAACAGATATTGACATATTTGGAATAAATTTGAGGTAGTTAAGGACTTTGTCTACATAGGCTCCGCTATAAATTCAGACAACGGCACCAGCGCTCAGATCAAACGAAGAATCGCTGTTTCTTTGGGCTAAGAAGGCAAATGAGTATCAAAGTCCTCTCTCGAACAACTAAAGTCACCCTGTATAAGACCTTAATCGTCACAGTCCTGCTCTATGGCGCAAAGGCAGGGACTCTGTCAAAAGCGGTTAGGTCGCTCTTGGCTGTTTCGAGAGGAAAATTCTTAGTTCTTAATTCTTAGGTTTGTAAAGCGACATCGACTTAGGCAGAAGAGTGAAGCTTCACAATGGCTCCACTAAGGTAGCCCATGTAGAGCGGATGAACACTCATGTAGAGCGGATGGACACCAATACTCCGGCCCGGAAAATCTTCGAATCCACACCCGAGGGACGGCGCGGTAGGGGAAGACCACGACTCAGGTGGCACACGCAAGTGGAAGGCGACCGTACCCAACTTGGCGTGCGAAACTTGAATGCGCTGGCTAAACATCGAGCTTGCTGGAAACGCTTGTTGGTGGAGGCCCAGGTTTACCCCGGACGGTAGCGCCACCTTAAGTAAGTCCATAGGGGAATAAGGCAGGCGAGGTAATCAGTACTGATTATGAATACGACATTTCGACAGAGGAACACCTCAGTAAGGCCAAGCTTCTCTGAATCTACGCAGAGAAAATATAAAAGCGAGGCCTTCAAAGGTCGCCGCTCAATTAAATCTTGCTCCGGCAGCAGAACGTCGATAACTTTCGCTAACTCGAAATTACTGTCTCGGTCGACCGAACTGAATGTAGACCGTAGAATCAGAAAAGTTTAAATTGCGGTTGGAATTCCATCATAAATCTGGAATAGCAATGTTTTCAACACAGACACCAGTTTCGGATTAACACTTTGTGACACCCACTTGCTTTTACGGAATGACGAGTCTCTAGAAGGGACCCCAGTGGAAAATATCTGTGTTTATGCCGTAAAATTCCCTAAGGAGTGAGAGCAAGCTTCTCCGCGACACTGGAACTGTAAGCATCCCTGACAACCTTTTCCAGACATACTTTCTCTCGCTGAATTTTGTATGAGATTCAAGTGTTCATCGCTATAATTGGCCTCCTTTGGCATCGCCTTAGTTCAATTGAAAGTTTCTAAAACTCCTCTTCAGTCCTCGCAGGCATATAAATACACCCAAGCGTGTAATGCAATTAATTTCACAAAAATAGATCAGAGAAATTGAATCTCTCCAAGTAATTACCCACTTCTTATGCCCGGCTAAATGCGTCTTCAACAGCATAAAGCAGAAGAGGATCCTTTCAATGTCAGTGCTCGTGTCCTGCGGCACTGTTTCAATTTAAATCATACAAGGGTATAATAGCAATGTTACCCATGATACATGATGCCCATTGACCTTGAGCTGTGTGTATACTGTGTAGTGTACCTTCTTTTACATTTCGACGTAATGAGCATTGGTTGCAGGGCTTGAAAGGAGAAAAGGATCTGTCTGTGTTTCTGTATTCTTTTGTTTCCTTCGTACAAAATTTTGTGAATTTCGATGTAAAATGTTCCTCGAAAGTTTTCATAATGAATTTCCCCCGGTGTCCATGATGTCCTTACTCATGCCAGTTATTCGCCTCGACCTTTTCACGTTCATTAACAAAGCAACGACACCCCGCTTTCCGGTTGAACTTGATTAGAAAGGCCAAACGACACGTGGTTGTGTTATTTGATTCCCGAATGATGTTTAGAAATTGTCGCTACATGTGTGAGTATACTGTTTCAAGCACATGTGGTCGCATGTGGGTTGAAATTGAAGAAGTTTGTTTTTTTTTTTTTGCCACGAAACAGTGTGCCAGACTGTTTTATGCTTGCGAGGGGTGAGTGAGAACTTGAGATGGGTGCCTAACTGAGCGTGGAAGAAATAATTGAGGGTGCTATCTTCGGCGATGATGCACTGAAAAGTTGAAGGACATATTGACAAGGACTATTTTCAGTAAGTGTCTCGTAGGAAGTCTTTTTCGTAGGCACACGGTTTTACAACTTGAACGTAGAAACGTCTCTTGAGTTATTGAAGAGGTTTAGAAGAACCGTGGCTCAGTGGTCAGTGCGTTTGACGCAAGTTCGATCCAGCAAAGTCAATAAAACGTTTTTCCGTGGCAGTGTTAACCTCCGGGAGTATAATTCGTCTTGTCAATTCGCTGGTCGGAGTCGACCACAAAAACTGAAAATGACATCCATTCGTGCCACAAATATAACAGTAAAGGTTATTTTCGGATCATTTTTAGGTTCAAAGTAACAGTGAGCTGAAAGGATCATTTTACATTAACTTTGCTTTTCGCCTCCTTGTTCATTACGATCAGCTTCGCTAAGAACTTTACCAGAACCCTTCTACAGAATAAGAATCATTCAAGAAAAGTTGGAAAGAGAGACCTAAACGAAAACATCCAAACTTAGGAAAGAAGTTCCAACATTTTAGTACATCTTGGGAGATACAACAAAAAACGAAACGAATACTTGCACTAGTTAAGGAACAACAAGAACACTGTTAGCTTAAACATCCTAAACAGGGATGGCATGCAGATGCTGCGGTGAAATAAACGTACATAGACGCGGAACGGCGGAACTACGGGACACTGATTACTTATTTAAGATAGAACTGCAGTCCGAAGTGGACCTGGGCATCAACGAAAAAGCGTCTCCCACCAGCTCGATCTTTAGTCAGCTGTTTAACACGCCAAGTTGGTTGAAGTCCTCTTCCACTTACGTGCGCCACATGAGTTGTGATCTTCCTCTACTGCGCCGTCCCTCGGATGTGGATTCGAAGATTTTCTGAGCCGGAGCATTGCTGTCGATGTCGCTGTACAGCGCCTATAGTTCGTCGTTGTATCTAATCCTCCACTCCCCGTCTATGCAGACGGGACCGAAAATTACCCGAAGAATTTTTTCCTCTCGAAATTTTTTCCTCTCGAAAAAGCTTAGAGCAACCTCATCCGCTTTTGACAGAAACCATGCCTCTGCGTCGCAAAGCAGGACTGGGACGATACGGAGCTTAAAAAGAGTCACTTTAGTCGTTCGAGAGAGGGCTTTGCTACTCAGTTGCCTTCTTAGCATAAAGAAACAGCGATTGGCACGAGTTATTCTTCGTTTAATCACAGCGCTGGTGTCATTGCCTGAATTTATAGCGGAGCCTAGGTAGACAAAGTCCTTAACTACCTCAAAGTTATAGCTGTCTATAGTGACGTTCTGTCCGAGACCTCGGTGTTGGGAGTCCTTTCTTGTTGACAGCATATACTTCGTCTTGCCCTCATTGACCGCTAAACCCATCCTCGCCGCCTCCGTCTCGATACTCACAAACGCACCAGTGACATCACGCTGCGTTCTTCCGATTATGTCAATATCGTCGGCATATGCGAGTAATTGGACGGACTTTTGAAAGATTGTGCCTCTGGTGTTGGTGCGTAATTTTTGCAACTCTATCAAGAACGATGTTGAAGAAGTCGCATGACAGCGCGTCGCCTTGTCTAAATCCTTTTTTGACATCAAAGGTCTCGGTGAGGTTTTGACCGACCTTGATGGAGCAGCGTGCATTCTCCATCGTCATCCTGCACAGACGGACGAGTTTGGCAGGGATGCCAAAACTAGACATGGCTCTGTATAGCTCGTCTCTATAGATGCTGTCATACGCGGCCTTAAAATCGATAAAGAGGTGGTGAGTATCGATTTGAAGTTCCTGGGTTTTTTCCAAGATCTGCCGCAGTGTGAATATTTGGTCGGTTGTGGACTTTCCTGATAAGTACCGATCAGGTTCTTGACGAACGGCTTCATGCGTTTACACAACACGGCAAATTAGATCTTGTAAGCGATGTTGAGAAGACTGATGCCTCCGTAATTGGCGCAGTTCAGGGGTCTCCTCATTCATCGGCCATGCTTTCCTTCGACCATATTTTGCAGATGAGGTGCATGCTCCTTACCAAGTGATCGCCTGCTGCTATGAGTAGCTCTGCAGCTGGGCCGTCAGCTCCAGCAGCTTTGTTGGACTTAAGCTTTTATATAGCTATCTTCAATTCTTGCAGATCTGGTGGATGGAATTGTTGGTTTTAATCGTTAAGGTTGAATGGTTCATTCCCTTATTCCCTATGTACTCCAATGGGTTCCACTTTCAATTCCAGTTGCAGTCCAACAAATGATGGCGGGTAATATTATAGTATCTTGGGATACAGGAATAACTCTGTTGAAAATCTTTTCCAAATCGAGCATTTCCCTAATTTCTCTCCGCAGAAGGCTTACCCCGTGGGACACTCTATTATTTACGCACAAAACCTCGAAATAAAATTGACTCCACGTTGTCATAAATCAAATATATATGCGTACATGTACATATCTTCACGCAGTCACTTGCAATCATTCACCAAAACTTTGACACGCTTCTCAAAACATCTGAATAAGTAAATTGTTCTTTGTCCCAAATTCAATCGCTCAAAATGCTGTCCCAAATGAAATTGAGTGCCACTCACTCTGCATAGCAAACCACAAGCAAAGCGCCACCACCTCCTCCATCCTTCCATCTTCCAGGCTCTGTACACGTCCTGTTTCAGAGATAATTCGCTTCGAGTGGCTTTGGGATGTTTCATTCTCTCTCAGGCTCACATCGACAACAACAGGACTTTTGTGTTTCTTCTTTTTTTCTCCTCTTGTCTCCCCAAGGTATACAGTACAGCGAAGGAAACAACATTTCTTTTTCTCGTCCTTTTTATGGATAAAAATTCTCTAAGAAATACCTCGAGGGGGTTGACAAACTTTTGTAGATACAAGTCGTTCCATTCTAATTCAGCTTTTGCCTGTCTTTTCAGATCGAGAAAATAAAACACAAAACACCTATACAACTACAAGGAAACCTTTGCGTCCCAGATAAGAGGAAGACGCTCGGTGAGAGGAAGCCAAAATGGCTGAACAACAGAAGCTGTCCCTTTGTCCTCGTTTGGTGGATTACTTGGCCATTGTTGGTGCGCGTTCAAGCCCACCAACTAGGACAATCGCTGGTAATAAAACACCTCCAGTTCAGGTCAGTTGTAGAGGGCGAGGTGGATGCCCGATAACGGTAATGGTAAGTGTCACTAATGCGAATTTCATGTCACAGATGCCTGAGCTGTTAAGACGGTACCCCCCATCGGACCATGCCGACTTTCCCCTCCCGCTCGATATGGTGTTCTTTTGTCAGCCCGAGGGCTGTACGAGTGTTGGTCCGAGGAGAACGGGATCCGCGGTGAGGGATGCCACATCGTTTGTTTTTGCCCTGACCGACAAGGACTCGGGGAAGACGCGTTACGGCATCTGTGTGAATTTCTACCGTCCGGTGGATAAGCACGTACCTGCCAGCGCTGCAGCTCCGGTGGGCACTCGCGGAGGTCGCCGCAGTTCCGCCTTTCGCCGTGAATCGTGGCGCAAGAGCATGGAACGCAGCTCCGATTCCGCTTTTAGCAGGCAAGTAATCTTGAGTCACACTTATCCCGAGCTTACATCATCCATCATATTCTCTGATTTACCATCTGTAACAGTTACGGTATTTTGACTACTTCTAGCGACTATAGAAGTAACGTAGCGCCAAGTGATTCAGACCGTGAAGTACCTAGTCGACGAGATTCGGATCCGCCGCATCATCAGACACCGCATCCCATCCAGCAGCCACCGAAGTTGGGTCTAATAGCACCGAGTGCGGACTCAGAGTCCGGCGGAAGTCATTCGCCCTCGCCGAGGGCGTCAAGGAAACGCACAAAAGTTCGGAATCAGTCGCTTACCTCGCTTTGCATCATCTCGCATCATCCGTTTTTCACCACGTTCCGCGAGTGCTTGTTCATACTGAAGAAGCTCATTGACGCCTGCAATGAGTCGTCCAGTCCGAAACGGGTGGGCGCCTCAAATAAGACCAATAGGTGGGCCTCGAAATGGGGGAAAAAAATCCCTAAAGCGGTCACGACATCTCACTTTTCTGTTTGCAGGGACAATGTGTGGACAGTTCTCACTGGTAATGCGACAGACGCCACACCATCCATCGTCATACACGATGTGAAGGAAATCGAGACTTGGATCTTGAGGCTGTTATCCACGCCAGTACCAGTCCCCGGCTCGACCAGGGTTGAGGTGAGTAATGAGCCACTTATGTATTCCGTAACACGACACACGGTTTCTCGTTTTGACAGGTGGAAGTGCTGTCACCAACAGTACATGAACCTTTACTCTTTGCGCTGCCGGATCACACGAGGTTCTCGTTGGTGGACTTCCCACTGCATCTGCCCCTGGAGCTGCTCGGCGTGGAGACGTGCCTAAAAGTGCTGACCTTGATTATACTCGAGAATAAAGTGTTGTTTCAGTCGCGGGACTACAATGCCCTCTCGATGTCGGTTATGGCATTCGTGACAATGCTCTATCCACTGGAGTACATGTTTCCGGTGATACCGTTGTTGCCCACCTGTATGAGCTGTGCGGAACAATTGCTCCTGGCTCCGACTCCCTTTGTGATTGGAGTGCCGGCAACGTTTCTGTTATATAAAAAGAATTTCAGGTGAGTGCAGGGGGTTGCGTTACATTTGGGTTTAGGGTTAGCCAGCCATTTGCCTCCAAGGGTGCGAGTTGAAAATCGATAGAATTATGAAGGAGTGTGCTTGTGCTTATGCCTGTGTGGAGCGTGAAAGGATATTACATCACTTGTGACGAGGGGCTGCTGAATTGTGTGTATTGGATGTTTTTTCTCCCTTAGTTTGGGTTACTCCGCGCGGGATGGGAAGCAGTTCATTTTCTTTTCCATCAACGCCAGGTGTTGTTCAATTTTCAAGAGACAGCTGGGTAGGGAAGTGTAAAATTGGCAAAACGATTACGTTTTGGCACTTGAGTTACGGTCCTATCTGTAGATGTGTATCGGAGAGGTTGTCATATCGAACAGCTCTATTGTTTGGCGTAAATTGACATGAAGCTTCGCTCGTGTAGTTCGGAGAAGGCAATTTGAAACCTTTCCCCCTGCAACGAAGTGATAGAGTGCCTGACAGCCTTTGGCCTTTGGCTTAAATTGTCGCACGCACATAATTCAAATTGGATTACATGAATGGATGTGACTCTGGAGCTGATGGCAATGTACTATCTGTCGGCTTGGTTATGACAAAAAAGGGAGAATTGATGCGCGAAAATATTACGAGGTTATGTAATGGTCTCAATGGAAATTCGATTTCATCAGTCTGAAAAGTTCGATTGGAGGTTTCAAGGTGTCATGGTGTTATGATAAATTGGTTTAGAGAATGGCTATCGAGATGGCATTCAAACCGGGTGGTATTGTGACGTTCTGCTCTACGAGGGTGCTTCATGTTTTTCTCTCCCTTTCGACTTAGATAAGTTTATTCCGTCAAGAGGAAAATAAAAGTTGGAAGGTACGCTGCGTAGGGATTGTCTGTACTTTCTTGTCAGGCGTTCATGCTGATCATACTCTGTCCGATGGTAGGGAAAGCGATCATAGGGACAAATCTTAAACGGTGGGGATAAGTGTTAAGGGAGACCTGTTGAAGCAGATGGGGGTAATCAAACAGTACATCATCGTGTGTTTAAGGACTGTAGGTCTAACAATTTGAGTCGGTTCTCGTAGGGAGGTAAGTTGAATGGGTCATGCCAGCCAAAGCCACGCAAGGCAAAACGTATGAATTTACGCTGAACAACTTCGATTCTCTGAACGACGACTTGGTTGTGGGGTGACCAGACCTGACTGGCATATTCCAGGAGAGGTTTGACGATGGTGATATAGGTATAGGGATTTGGTGACGTGAGAGTTAGAAAATTCTTTCGACCAACGTTTGACAAAGCTAAGTGCAGAGTTAGCTCTCTTAATAATGCTTTCGATGCGAGAACGGAAGTTAAGTTCAGTGTCACAGATTGTGCCCAGATCACGTAAAGAGGCTGTAAAGAGGCCCTCAGGTTGAAAGAGGTAAGTTTTCGGACTTACAAAGCCAACCCCTCTGAGGAAAACCGAATCAAGTTTCAACAAGCCAGAAATGACTGTAATGTCCACATTCGACGTGTCAAATTCTCACATGACCAAAAATTGAGGCAAAAAATACTACAGTGTCCCAAGGGTAGTAAAAATTTTTGGTCATTCGTCAAAAACATAAAGAATTCTGCCTCGTCATCAATCCCAACGCTCATTTACAATGACATTCCAGCTGTCAACTCCTTAGACAAGGCTAATCTGCTTGCCGCGCATTTCGCGGCCTGCTCAACGCTTCCAGATTGTGCTTTGTCTCCGCCTGTACTCGAGAGCGTCGATTTTTCCATGGGACAAGTCCACTTTCGCACTCGTACAGTCGCAGGAGTACTTAAAGGTCTAAACACACACAAATCCGCTGGTCCAGATGGTATTCCACCCATAGTTCTGATGAGGTGTTCTTCCACGCTGGCAAAACCACTGCGTAAGCTTTTTCATCTTTCCTACTCTTCTGGTCTCTTCCCGAGTAGATGGAAAACTGCATTTGTCCAGCCCGTCCCTAAAAAAGGCGAATCTTCTTCTCCCTCCAATTACCGACCCATTGCACTTACGTCCCTTCTTTCCAAGGTCATGGAAACGCTGATAAATCGTCAGCTTATGAAGTATCTTGACTCACGAAAACACCTCAATGACCGGCAGTACGGTTTTCGTAGCAACAGGTCCACTGGTGATTTGATGGCATATCTCACCGAGAAGTGGAACCAATCTATTCATCACTTTGGTGAAAGCAAGATTGTTGCGCTTGATATTTCTAAAGCATTTGACAGAGTTTGGCATCAAGCTCTTTTGTCGAAAATGCGTGCATATGGCATCGATGTATCTCTTCTTCAATGGATTAGAAACTACCTTTCGAACCGTTCAATTCAAGTTGTTTTGGATGGTTTCAAGTCTGCAATTCACCATATAAATGCTGGTGTTCCCCAAGGCTCTGTTTTGTCTCCGACTCTCTTTCTCATTTTTATAAATGATCTCCTGTCTGCAACTTCTAATCCAATCCATTCCTTCGCTGATGACAGTACCCTCAGCTTCTCATATTCGTTCCCCAACTCACGTCCTTGCTCTTCGGACGTAGAAGAGGAACGGCAACGTATGTTAAGCTCATTAAATTCCGACCTTGACAGCATAATAAAATGGGGTTCAACCAATAGAGTGGAATTTAATGCGTCCAAAACTCAATGCTGTCTTCTGTCACTTAAGCGAAAATCTCCCACCATTGTCCATGAATGGTACCTGCATCGCCGAAACCGAAAGACTTTCCATTCTCGGTATGTGTCTCACTGACAAACTTCGTTGGAACGACCACATATTCGAAATCGCCAAAAATGCTGCAAAATGTCTAGGTTTCCTTAAGCGGTGCAAAAAATACTTTACCCCTTCTGATCTGGCCTCAATTTATAAGGCGTTCATTCGCCCAAAGCTGGAGTATAACGCTCATATCTGGTCTGGTGCACCCAAAACCACCTTGCACATTCTGGATAGAATCCAAAATCGCGCGTTGAAACTTATTGGTGACAGGGACATTGCGAAGTCAATAGACTCGCTTGAACACCGACGAAATGTTTCTTGTCTCTCACTCTTTTATCGTTTCTTCCATAAACAGTGCTCTAGCGAAATAGCCAGTTGCATTCCGCCCCTTCAATTCTTCACCCGCAATTCGCGTCAAGCTTCGAATGCTCATCAGTTTACCCTTAAGCCTAATTTCGGGCGTACCGTCAAATATAGAGATTCTTTCATAAGCCGTACAACGCGAATGTGGAACAGTCTACATAGCACTGTGTTTCCCCGTCACTGCAACCCGCAGGCATTTAAGGCCAACGTGCATCGGTATCTCCTACGTCTCTCGCCTAATTTCCCTAATGCCCGTGCTCTCGTTTAAGGGTAGCCATAACCCCTTTAGCGCGCGTTAATTATAAAAAAAAAAAAAAAAAAGTGAATGAGAATCTGCAATACATGAAATTTGTCTAGAGATCCTCATGTCGTCTGCGTAGACTTGAAGGTCAGGATGCGTAACGACAAGCTCTATGTCGTTTATAGTTAGTACAAAGAACAGAGGGCCTAGGTGGCTACCCTGAGGCACTCCTGAGAACGCCATGATTGGTTTTGAAATACAAGTTCTAAAAAGAACTCTATACTGACAATCTTTTACATAGGACATGGTCCATTTAACGAGCAAAGGCGGAAAACCGAGAGCTTTAAGTTTTAGAAGAACGATCTGGTGAGAGATCTTATCAAATGGTTTTTTGAAGTAAGTCGCCAAGACGTCTATTTCTTTACCATTTTCCAGGGCACCTAATGTGTTTGAAAGAAATTCAGTGAGGTTATTCGTTGTAGATCTGCCTTTCACGAACCCGTGCTGCTTTGAGGGAGAAGATTGATTTGCAGTGGAAAAACACTGAGTCGTACATAATGCTCTCAAAGATCTTAAATATGCTTGATAGTTTAGCAATAGGTCTATAGTTGGAAATGTCACTCTTACAGGCCTTTTTAAAGATGGGGATGATAAATGAATCTTTCCACAACTGGGGGAAACTCCACACGCAATTGATAGCTGGAAAGAGCAGTGAGGGGCTTGGCTAAATTGTAAACGCATTTCTTTAAAACTACGGCGGGAATTCCATCTGGACCGGAAAAGTAGTCGTCCTGGAGAAAGTTAATCTTGTCAGCCACTGTTGGGGTACCTAGATTAATGGATGTTAGAAAGGTTTGAGCATAGCCATTCACGTATTTGAATCAATTAATCGGGCTCGAAGTTGTCATTCGGGAACGCTTGCCCGAAGAAATCGGCAAAGAGCTTTATTAGCGTTTTAGGCTCAGCGGACGAACAATTTAAGAATTTTAAAGTAGAAGGATAGTCGTCAGACTTCTATTTAGTGTTGATGAACTGGAAAAACCGCATTGGGTTAGAAATAAGATCGAACTGCATACGATCGAGATAGTGGGAGTAAAGGGATTCACACAGTGCTGAGAGGTCGTTATGCACTAATTCATGGTTTAAAAATGCAGGCATGTTCTAATGGATCAAAGATCGTCAACCACTGGAATATAAGGTCCCAGATAGTTGTCTCGGGATCGTGATTAAAGCCCAGATATCTATTGTTTCCATAGATATCCTTAACCTCTCTCAATTCGTTGCTTCAAAATATCTACTTTGCGAGTGACATAATTTTAAATCATTTGCTTCTTATCATTTTCCATACAATTTTGCTATAAAAGTTCAGTTAATTCATGTTAACAACCACAGTGTCGATTACAGACTCCCAGATGACATTTGGGTAGTTGATTTGGATTCTACAAAGTTATCAGCGCCAACAGGTGGAGCTGAAGAGATTCCCGGCCTTCCTGAACCAGAAGGAACTATTTTGAAAAATCACCTTAAACAGGTAAATACGGGTCCCAAGTCTATTGTTTACTATATTTAATAATTTACATTATGCATTCCTCCTTGGCTATAAGTGTGAAAATATATATATATATTTCTTTATTTTCTAATTATACATATTAAAATAATATAAAATTGATTGTAAAGTATATGATTAAGGTCGTAAAATTTTAACTATATACATAAATTTATTTGCTTTTAAAACAGTCGGAATTATATATATCTGGAATGAAGTATTTTTTAAAAATTTGTACATTTCTTTTTTCTCCTCTAAGTTTATAAGCAAGCAACTACTATATAATGAAAAACAGAATTTTGTATGTAGTTTCTTGCTTTTTTGTCTCCCAAAATAAAAATCTCAATGTGCATTTTATTTTTCAAAATATTTATTCATTGAAAAAATTTATTTATTTTTAACATATTTCATTCATTTTTCAAAAAAAAATATTTTAAAACACACACTTCTACTTCTACTTTCATTTTTTCCAATGCTCTCTCATCTAAAAAAAAAATAAATAAATAAATAAATGACAAAACACTATTACATTACATTACAATAAAAATGAAAAAAAAAAAAATACAAAACCTTACATAAAACTATATATTGAGCAGGCTATGCAACTTATGGATCAAGCTGGACTTGGTGTAAATATTCTTTATTTCTTTAAAAATTTTATTTTCTAACGAAAACATATTTTATAATTTTTTTCTGTTTTAACAATTTGTTGGTTTTTAATTTTGTAACTCTGTATAGTTTTTTGGATATTTCCCTAATGCATGCTCTGATTAATCGTTTGAATAACATAACTACTACTACATGAGTTCATTAAACTATATTTCTATTTTGTCTTACGTACAAGTATGTAATTGTTGTAAATTGTAAAAAGAAATGTTACTATTGTAAAAGAGGTAAAAGTAAAGCGTTAACCGTGTTGATATTGTTTGTCCCCGAGTGCTGTTCTTATTTAAATTTTTCAAATAATTTTTAAACAGGATGGCAGTTATGTGGGCTAGGCCTGTGATCTGTTAGCAGTGGTTCTTAAGGGCTGGTCTTAAGAACGGTCTCAACTCCTGCGACACAAATAATTCGGGCTTCATGAGCTAAGCAACTTTAAATAGAATAATATATGGTATAATTTGGAAAAACAGTTGATTAAATTAATATTAAGTACATGACTTTGGTCTTGGGGATAAGGCCTTTGAAAGAAACAGGACTTGCTAGGAGACGCTCATATCTTTTTGACATAAGATTAACACATTTCTCCTTACTTTAGGCTCTTGGTGGCGTCCTGTTACTTGTTAGTAACTAAAAAGTCACAACCTCCGAAAACCTGCATAAACATTCCGACAGTTGACTTGTCCTGAAAACCCACTTCTCAGTTCAGTTTCGGCAGAAGCTCTCATGGAGGTGCTTGAAGTCGAAAACCAGCCAGCTGCTCTTAAGAAAGCAAAAAAAAATCTAGGTTCTCGATCATAACAGTATTGAAGGCAAATAAAATTGCGAAGGAAGTGCAAGGAAGAGGTCTACCCATCTCACAAACTAGATGAAATTACCAAGTGAAACCTAACACAATTCCTTCGCCAAGGCAAGAGGTTCATCAGCCCCTCAAATAGTAAGAGAACCAAAGAACTTCCCTCTTTTTGCAGAAAGGCTGCGAAACTGTAAGCAGATTTGTTGACAGGACATTGCTTACTGAATGGCCATCTCAAGAAACTGGGCAAAGGTCCTTTGAATCTTTATCGAATGTGCTTAGAAGATCTAGAGGCTGCCGAGCATGTCGGGGCTTAACTCGAAGTATAGTCAAATTCACAGGCACGGGACTAATTTGCCCAAAACATGTCGGATCAAGCCTTCCCAAGGTTGCTTTGAAACTTAGATCTCATAGCGATCTGTACTAATTATGCATATTGTCCAAGTCAAAGTAAAAGCCTTCTCAAGTCTCTTACTTACTTAAGGTGGCGCTACATTCCGGGGAGGACCTGGCCAACAAGCGTCTCAAGCCAGCTCGATCTTTTGCCAGTGCCTACAGTTTCGCACGCCAAGTTGATTAAGGTCTCCTTCCACTTGCGTGCGTTACCTGAGTCGGGGTCTTCCCCTATCGAGCCGTGCCTCGGGTGTGGATTCGAAGATTTTCCGGGCCGGAGCATTGGTGTCCATCCGCTCTTCATGACACAGCCACCTCAGTCGTTGGAGCTTCACTCTTCTCGCTAAGTCGATGTCGCTGTAAAACCCGTAAAGTTCGTCGTTGCATCTCCTCCTCCCTTCACCGTCTAGCAGACAGGACCGAAAATCACCCGAAGAATTTTCTTCCCGAAACAGCCAAGAGCAACCTCATTCGCTTTTGACAGAGTCCAAGCCGTAGAGCAGGACTGGTATGATTAAGGTCTTATACAGGATCACTTTAGTCGTTGGAGAGAGGGCTTTGCTGCTCAATTGTCTTCTTAGCCCAAAGAAACAGCGATTGGCAGGAGTTATTTTTCGTTTAATCTCAGAGCTGGTGTCGTTGTCTGAATTGATAGCGAAGCCCAGGGAGACAAAGTCCTTAACTACCTCAAAGTTATATCTGTCTATAGTGACGTTCTGTGCGAGACGTCGGTGTTGGGTGTCCTTTCTTGTTGACAGCATATACTTGGTCTTGCCATCTTCGCAATGGGGGTGGTTGCACCTATCTTGACCAGTGAATCCGGTGTTTCATTGCCAGTGTGGGTCTTGTGAGCGGGGATCCAGTTTAGTATGAGAAAGTTGTTTTTTCCTACAAGCATTTCTCTAGGACTACTTGCGATTTTATCTTGGCAAAGTTAAGTGCTTTCAGGGCAGCTTGACTGTCAGATTTTTAGTAAAGCGTGTTAAGGTGACCGTCAGGGGGATGTTCGGAGATGATGTTGTTTAGGTGGAAGAGTCTGTACAGGCTGAGTTTTCCCTGCATTTCTACATGGACTCGAACTGGCGGTAGACTGACAATGGCGTTTTGCGAGGCGGTGGAGGTGGAACGCAGGCAATCCGTCATGCAAATTTAAGCTAGGCTCTGAACCCGTTTAAGTTTCCTGGCTGTGGTTCCCTCATTTGTCTTTGTCCAACAGACTAATGCCTTATAAGTCAAGGTAGGTCTGATAGCCGAGGTGTAGATTTGGGGCATGATTTTAGGACTAAGTCCCCAGTTGTTGCTACAGATGCGGCGACAGGTCCACAGTGTTCGTGTAGCTTTTTCAACAGTCCGGTCGATTTGGAGGTTCCACGACAATTTACTGTCTAGGATTACCCTAAGGTACTTTACTTCTTGCGAGAACTAAATGGCTTCGCCATAGACAGAGGAGCGAATTAGAAGACTGAGGTTTCTTCTTTTGGTAATAGGAATTATAGATGTCTTTTTGGGGTTTACACAGAGGCCTTCTTTGGTGTACCATTTCTGTGTCTTAGATGAGCTATTTGCGGACTCCCAGCCTGGTAGGTCGTCGGCACGGTTCAAATAACACCTTGACCCAGCCCTTCACAAGAATTTGACTGAGGATTGACCGAGTCGTTACCCCAAATCCTCCTAATTTATCAGGGCTTGGGACCGGCAAGTTACTTGCGTAACCAGACGGAGTTCAGAAAAATCATGTTGTCGACGATGTCTTGAATGCCATAAGTTTGGAACGTTTTTTATTGTTTCTAGCCTCGTTGAGTGGTTTTGTTTTTTGTAAAACTTCGTCTATTAATTATATTTGAATGATTTGAGGACCCGTATCTCAAGTGATAAACTTTTCGTAGTTCTGAGCAAAGTTGACGGCCTTGAGTTCAAAGTCAGCACATTTTTTTTTTTTTTTTGCCGAATTTGTGTGTTTGTGGAAACCTAGTACTGATCGGCCATCCTGTTTGAATTACTTTCTTTAGATTTAATTTTTAACTGTTCAAATCAGAACAAAATAATTTTTTTTGATTTTTATTTATTTATTTTCGGACATTTATGTAGACTTACCAATTTATTTGTTTTGTTTAAACATTTACCTATACTTAACCAATCATACCCGATACATTTCAGTGTCATAATCCATGTAAATTTTAATCGCTTATTGTTTTATTCCTTAAATTTAAACAAATATATGTACATATGTACATAAGTGCGTACATGTGTTTGTATATTTTTTTGTTGTTAAGTATCTCTGAGTGTAACTATTTCTATTAGTTTAGCAATGAAAACTTGTTGTATTTTGCATGACTTAAGCGCTACTTTAAAAGATATAAAAATGTCAAATTCATGGTGCTAAACTAAAAGTTGACGTCCATTTGTGTCACTTTGTGTGTCCTTCGCAAGAGCTTATCTCGTCGATGTGAGGATATGAATTTCTTGGGAAAAAAAAAGATAGAAATTCCCTGGGAGAATCACAAAATCAATGTAAATGTGTTTTAAGTCCTTTTAATCTTATTTTACACAGAAAAACTGTGCACACAAGGGAATTGTGGTTACAGGGATTAGGGATAAATATCTTGAATGCCTTCACGTCAATGTGTATAAGTCCTTAGTTTAACTTTATGAGGCTAAAAATAGTTGGAGGTTGGGCGGTAATTATTGGAATATTATTACGTATCTAGAGAGTTGACAGTTTAGAGATTTGTTCCATCGCGTGGAAACTTAATTTAAGATATTTCAACTTTACTTCGAGACGAATAAAGATGTAGAATTTTATTATGTCTTCTACTCAGGGGCATAGAAGTCAGGGGGGGGGGGGGATTTGGGGATTCAAACCCCCTCCTATTGGTGGTGAAACAAGGATGCTTTAGTTGCCAAGAACAAAGCAGATCCTTGTCAAAGACCGAGAGGAATAACTCTACAACAGAATGGAAGTGTCTCGCCTTCCTATGGGTTGTTGAAAAACTTAAGCCCTACCTTGAGGGCAGCAGCTTCAGAATAGTGACTGACCACCACTTCTTGCTGTGGTTGAATATTTTGCAGGATCCACAGTGTAGGTTGGCCCGAGGGGCTGTCAAATTGCAACACTACAATTTTAAGGTTATAAACCTCAAGGATAAGGACCACTTACTTCCAGACGCATTGTCTCGGGTGAATGAGGAGATAGCCTCGCTCAATTTAGCCACGAAAGATGTCTAGTACATTAGAGTGTTAAATAATGTTCGACAAGACGGGGTAAGGTACCCAGATTGGAGGGTAAGCGAGAGCATTTTATTCAAACGTGTCCGAGTGCGTTGGACTGCTGTGCGAGCGGTGTGGGTTCAATCCCCAGCCATGTCCACCGAATATTTTGCGCAGCACCGTCTCTCGTCGGGAAATGACAAGCTTCCGGGAGCATAATTTGTCATGAAAGAGCTTCTCGCAGTTCGGAGTCGGCAATAAATTGTAGGTCCCTTCCATTCGTGCAAAAAATGTAACACGCACAACATGAATGATTGCAAGAAGCTAGGCCTTGGGTCATCCAGAACTATCGCACCAACAATTTATTTATTTAGTCCTAGTTAGGTATCCGAAGTTAATGAGTGAGGGTAAGGAATGTAAATGAGTGGTCCCAATGAAGGGTAGGCTGAAAGTGTTGAAGCAGTGTCACGACGATATTTTGAGTGGGCACGGGGCTACACGGAAGGCGTTGGATGAGGTGCCAAGGAATTATTATTGGCCCAAATTGAGGTCGCGCATCGCACGATACGTTCATACGTGCACAGTTTGTCAGACGGTGAAACCTAATTAACAAACGCCGGTAGGACTGATGGCATCTCGGTGCAACGTCAACTACAGGTAAGGTTCGAACTCCCGACCTCAAGATCATCATGCTTACGTACTGCGGCTATCTGCTGTACCTCCGAACACACGATTCAAGCGCTGCAAAAGCTTATTGGTATAGTTACCCTTTCAGAGCCATTTTCAGGCATAGCTACATCGGCACATTTTTCAAAAAAGTACGAAAAGTGAACATTTCATACACATGCAAGCCCTCTCTAGCTCTTTCTTCACACAACATACCTCCCAACCTAGGTGCCGTACTTATAACTTTAGGAACTTTCGTCGCCTTAAAACCTACTTAAGGTGAACGATGAATGAGAATCGTCTAGGTGGGCTTGCTTCCCTAAATATATAGGATCATCCTAAGGTTTCAATTTTTTTTAGCGAAAGTACGGCGTATTAAGTGGACTGTTGGCTTCAATTGTTATGTCAATTGGACCTTATAAGCATGAAGGCCAAGATCTTTGTGCAAAATGTGGTGCAAAGTGATTGCAGATAGGCCCAATTTCTGGGATCGTCTTGAAATGGACACACCTGGGTTTTCAATCGCAGTCTCAGCTATGGCGACGTTAATTTTCAGCTGACCTTGCCGGAGGAACATGAGTTGGAGTCTTCACATCACTTATCTGTCTGAGAGGCTCAAATTTATCGATTAAGTTCACTATAGCTGCGCGAGAAGGCGCTTGATGATGACCAAAGCGGTACGAACTTTACGAAATGTTTCCGCGATATTTTCACCGTTTTTGTAGTGAATTTTCACTATTTCAACATAGAGATTTGGCCTGAGTCCCTTGTTCATGCCTCAGCCGTATTTATAGAGGTGTTCAAGTTAACAACTGATTGCTGTAAACCCTATGCTCACTGGGAAAATATGAGCTTTTCGTTCAAATCGGTTAAGTAGCCCCTAAGAGAAGCTTCTCATCTAAATCGGTATCCAACTAATGTTTTAGGCAATTTCATCGATTTGAATATTGTTTTTATCTTTGATGAGCTTACATCCCTCCTGTGAACATATCTCCACAAATATTTTTAAAGGGACATGCATCGTGACGTAGAATGGAACAGATTGACATGAATTTGACATTTAAATCCCGAGAGTTTCTTTTTAATTAACACAAACATACGTGTAGCATAATTCACCACCATTAACAGAAATTGTATAAATTCAAGGCCCTAACTTCAATGTCTGCCAGCAATCAAGCAGCATCCAATCAGCACTTGATGCCCTCAATCCGAGATAGCCTTCAGCAACCACCGACATTAGGGTAAGTCACACAAAATTATCAGTTCCATCACCGTAAGATCTATGCCTGTCTCTTTTTCTCTAAAGTGTTTCATCAGCTCGACTTCCCCTGCAATCACCATCTTCAGCACAGGCGAGTCAGCGAAATTCTATATCCACTCAGGGTGTGCCGTCACGACAGCCAAGTCCTGGAGCTCCTCCGACAGTTAATCCATTCATTTTTGGAACCGATGTAGACTCGGTCGATGTCGCAACAAGAGTTGCCATGGTGAGTTCAACACGATTCAGGACTACTCTTCGACTTATCAAATTGTATATTCTCTAGGTTCGGTTCTTTAACTCACAAAATACACTCGCTAACTTTACGGAACACACTCGAACGCTTCGCCTATATCCACGGCCGGTGGTGGCTTTCCAAATCAACAGCTTTTTGAGATCCCGACCGAGAGCTTCGGTGTTTTTGAACAAATTCGCTCGCACTCAAGCCGTGGAATTCCTCTCCGAATGGTCGTTGACCCCAACCAATGTGGCGTTTCTTCGTGTCCAAACTGGGGTCCTGGATCCTATTCAAGTCGGCGATAAGGCGAAATGGTTTGCCCATGGCTTGACTCCTATCCGATTCTCTGTCTGGGATGATGGCAGCTCTTTGAATGGAGCACTACGTAGCCTACAGCAATTGGAATGTCAACCGACTGACGAAAGCGGTTCTGACTCTGAAGGAGCCGAAAGTACCAGTTCTTCGTACTCGTCGCTCAGTGATTTTGTGTCGGAGATGGTATCCTCAGATCTTTCACCTAGTTTACACGATGTATTCGGACCTCATCATCATCACCATAATGTGCCCCAAGTATGTATGGATCACGGAAGTGTAGGCATGAGTAACACACAAAATCTCTTTTTCAGACTTTATCCTCAAACTTAGATCCTAGTTTAGTGTATCATCCCCCAAGTAAGTTGCAATATCCTGAGGGTATGATGGAACAGTCTTCCAAAGAGGATGACGAACGGCCTGAGTCGCCACAATCCTCATCATCGAGTCGGTCCGACTTGAGTTCGCCAAGTTTTAATCGTGATTCGGAATTTGAATTCCCACCAAAGGGAGATCCAGAGATCTTGATGAGACCAACATCTAAGGACGACGATGAAACTTCACCAAGTGAGTTCCAAATTTGGCGAGTCTAAAGGAAACGATTTGACATCTCTCTTTCTAGGATCCCTAAAGCTTCAACGGAATGTCTCGGATTTGGAAAAGGGAAGCTTGACAGACAAACGAAAGACAACGGTTTGGCTTTGAATCTCCTTCATCCAAAACTGTCTCTATGGTATAATTTGAATTCTAGGGCCCTTCAATCACCCCAACTGTAGTAAGACAACCGAGCTTCACCAACATCCTGGCCCGAACCAGTTCGGGTTCAAGTTCCGGGAGTCCCGGTGGTAGTCAACGACAAGGTTCTCAGGGATCCCTGTTTGAAAATTTCGCCTCACACGCCAAGGAACTAGTGCGAGAGACCACTAGACAAAGCAGTCAAGAGGGTATATTAGCACATGTGGATAAGGTGAGGTTTTTGGACAATTCCCTTGCTTCTTCTATCGGTGTCCGTCTATGTGTTTGAATGCTTCCATTTTAGTTTTCCTAAGTTTTAATTTCGTTTATATACATGTGATTTTTTGTTTATTTTTTTCGAAGGATTCTGTGGAGGAAGAGGAGAAAGTATTCAATCCTCTCGAAAAGGTTTGTACACAAGTTTTTACGAACGTTTCGACGGCAAAGCATCACGCAAAATCAAAAATTCGGCTAAAAATTTGTCAAAATTGATCACAAAAGTAGTTTAGTGCTGCATTACGTTTGGTTTTGTTTTTTCTAATAAATAGAATGTAAGTATTGCTGCAATGCACTGCGCGCTAATTGGCAAAAGCTAGTTTTAAGTTGGGCTTTGAATCCCTAAAGACGTCCCGAGACTCTTAGATCTAGTTATGTTCTTCCTGGTCAAGCTTTTTTTAGACACTAGGATTGGAAGCTTTTAAGCCTGGCTTAAGATTTATAAATGATTTTACTTCTCTGGTATCTAAGCCTGGACCTTCGTTACATGCACATTTGTAGTCTTAGACTAAGAAGATAAGTTATCCACTTGTAAAGCTTAGAAGACTTCGGTGGAAGCTCGACTTTATGAATGGATTTAAACAAATATTCGAATCTTGGATATGAGTTGGTGTATGTTCTCTACTAAGTCATCTGTAGGAAACCTCGGTTTCCGTCTTTAAAAAAAACGTCGAATTGAGAAGCTCTTTCATGACGAATTATATTCTCGGAGGCTTGTCATTCCCCGACGATGGGTGGTTCCGCAAAGAATTTTCGGTGGACGTGGCTGGGGCTTGAACCCACGCCGCTTACACAGCAGTCCATTAACCTTTGAGCCACGTCTTCCGTCTTTAAGATCTAAAAATGATCGAGACTGCTAATCCAATCTTAATTTGGTTGGATGACTGAATTTTTCATGACTTGTCTGGGTCCCATCGATGAGCATGAAAATGTAGAAAGGTCTGATGAAGACTTCCTGAAATCTGTAAGAAATTCGCGGAATTTATACTGTCGCTCAGCAGAAAAGATTGCAGACATTCATTGGTAAGAAAGCATCTAGCTTACTGCAAGGCCTGTCCCGCAAAAAAAAGTAGAAACAAGAAGTTATCCCCATAGTGGAATAAAGATCTCGGCAGCATTAAAAAACCAAAAGAACTAGCTCCGATGAAGACTGGGCACTGTATAGAGAAAGTTAGTCAGAGGAAGTTTAAAAATGAAACACAGAGAGCCAAACGTAGTTCATGGCAAAATCTCTGTAATAACATAACGGAGACCACAGAATCCGCGACACTGAGGAAGATCCTCTCTAGCGAACATGTAGCTCTAGGATCTCTCAAGGATTCTTATGGCAACTGGACTAAGCTCAGAAACGCTGAAATTAATGCTGGATACCCACTTTCCAGGGTGTACAGCTCATCAAGTAAACGAAGCAGAAGTTACCCGTAGAACAGAGCATGTGACATCGGTAGAAATGGTTACAGCGGAGAAAATCATATGGGCCACCAACTTATTCTCTTCCTACAAATCAGCCGACGTGGACGGGATATACCCGATCATGCTGCAGACAACCGCGGTCACAGCCACTCCCATTTTGAAATATCTATTCCGTGGTAGCCTCATGTGGAGGCACATACCAAAAGCCTGGCGTGAGTAAAGTTAGTCTTTTTTCTCAAAGCAGGCAAGGCCAGCCATACCACTGCTAAGGACCAATTAATCTATCTTCTTTCGTCCTTAAAGCTTTCGAGAGGCTAGTAGATATATATATATGTAGGTATGTAACAAACTGCGCCCCAGAGACATATCTCCAGCACAGCGTAGACACGCTGTGGGTAAAAGTGTCGAGACAGCGCCGTCGGCTCTTCGATTGAAACGCTAAAGGACAAGGTATAGACCCCAGCCGCGTTCTTAGACATTGAGGGAGCCTTCAACAATGTCAATTCGGACGCGGTGGAAAGAACTTTAGTCAATCTAAACCTTGAACACACTCTCATCTACTGGATTGTGAGCAGGCTAGAGGTGAGACATATTCATACAGAACTAGGAGGAACTCAATTAAGGGTTTACGCCTCTAGAGGCACCACGGGGTGGGGTCATATCCCGCGGATGATGTGGTTCTTCTAGCGACTGGCAACTACTAGTGGCATAGCAGCTACTAGTGGCATGAGAACCACGCCAACAGCAGGACTAGAGGCTATTCTTAGCCTGCTTTTACTTGACCTGTTGATACAGGAATCTGAGGCCAGAAGTGCTTTGAGAATCAGCCAAACGATTGGCATGAAGTCAAGCATAACTGAGCATGCTCAAATTGCTACCCGTCGGACTGCGATGAAGGTTATACCGCGTGATGATATCACCTTTTTCATCGACAGCCAGGGAGCGCTTTCTGCTTGTGAAGTGCTGTCGCATAGAGAATGAGGTAAAACTATGCTGGGTCCCTGGACATGAGGGCATACCAGGGAATGATGATGAATTGGCAAGAAAAGGATCTACGCTTGACCTAGAGCTGGCTGATCAGTCAGTTAAAGTCCCACCATGTAAACTCAAACATAAAGCAGGTTTTTGTCATCTTAGACAAAAATAAAGGCACTTTTTCCTGGATACCGAAAAACTAAATGACATACCTATCAGGGACATCTGGAGGTTCATTACGGCTTCAAAATAATTCGAAACCCTGGGGTAATAGGAGAGTGCTTTGGGTATTGCTACACGATGAAGGTGTTCCTTCACCAGCACAAATGGGCATCACAATGGGTCTCTACTGATCCGCTTCTCTCCCCTCGCCAATCCATCTACCTTACCTAAGCAATCATAAGGTGCTGGGTAATATATCCCTTTTAAAGGACTTCTAAGAATTTTGTTCACAACCTACCTACCTACATATGTAGAATCGATAAGTCAGCCGATGACCCTTCGTCTGGTTTTCCTCTTTTCTGTGGAAAGTTTTGAGTGCTGAGGCGGTCCTCTTTGGTCGGTTTCTGAAGTATCACCTTAGGCACACATACAGCACACTCATTTTTTCTTCTGTTCCTCACGGTTAGGTAAGTCCTGATCCATAAGGACGTTCCCTCCCAGTATTGTTTACATTTTTCAAAGTAATTTTTGCAATTTGCTTTTGTTCTTTTCGTTTTTTTTTCACACTTCTTCTCGATTTTGTAATTTTCTTGTGTATGGTAGCTTTGGTTTCATGACTTCTTTCTCACAAAGCCTTGAGTTCCTTTGAGATTCCTCGCTTAAATCGTTTAAACTGTTTTCAAATAGCTTACATTACATGCAAAGAAGGCAGCTGGAGAGGCTTCGAAGCAGGCAATTGAAGTTTCCAAACAGGCAGCTGGTGTTAGTAAAAATACCTTTGAAGATCTGACCTATGTTGGCAAGTCTACACTGGGAGATTTGACGAAAACTGCAAAGGAAGCCGCCACCAAGAAGGGTCTGATGAAAGGCAGTGAACACGATATGGGTATGCAAGGTCCTGGAAATCAGGTGGCTACACAGAAGCAAGGTGGACTCATGCAGAATACTGGAAGAGATTTCTTTTCCTCCATCGGAAGCGATATCAATGGATTGACATCGTCGACCACAGCCATGTTTTCCGGAATGTTTGGAGGGAAAAGTAAGTTAATATACTGAAAGTCCTTCTAAGTTTCGTCTTTGATGTTTCTTTTTTTTAGAGCAACAACAACAGCAGCAGCAGCAGCAGCAACAGCAAAAGCAGACCCCAGTTCAGCAGCAACAAGGACATCCTGCAGCACAAAAGTCGAAGAGTGGTCTATCGTTTGATCCCTTCCCTGGACGGAAGGCGTTGGCGGAGAGAACTCCATTAATTAGGCACTCAGGTCCGAGACAGAGTCAGGAGGACCTACAGAGGCAACAAAATCAAGAACGCTCGCACAGCAACACGGAGAACCAAGCCTTTCTGAAGGATGTGGTGAACCAGGTGCTTACTGGAGAAGGCGTTGGATGGCTTAAGCTAAACCGCTTGCGAAAACTAATGGAAGACGAGTCCTACAGAATGCTGGTTCTTGGTAAGCTGAACAAAACATTGGACCGAAAGATTGCTCCAGATGATCACATCGATGATGTGGTAAGTAGAGATGGCAGAAATTCCTTTCAAATGTAACCGACTTTCCTTTCAGTGCATCACCAAGCCCATTTGGAAGGGCATGCTTAAGTGCGTCCAAGCAATAGCTTCCGGTCTTGACAGTACCTATTCAAACTTTGGCTTAGGAGGGATGGCTTCGGTCTTTCAACTGATGGAGATTGCACACACTCACTTTTGGAGCAAAGAACTCGCTGAAGCCACCACTGAGATGAGTTCAAGTTTACTCTCTAGCCACGCAGCCAGTCCGATGGGGAGTCGTGAAAATCTGCGATCACCCTCCAGCCCCAATGCATCCGCCCTAGGAAGTGAGTGGGCCTCACCTCAGGAATCCCGCAAGAGTTCAACTCACGGCGATCGCGGTCTTCAAAGGCGGATGTCTTCGGCCGACAGCCAAGATGGTCAGTCCACAACCGAAATGTTCAAAGACATGCTAACCCAAAAGAGGAATGTCCTACTCAGCAAGCTGACTTCCTTCGACTCAGATGTAAGTGACTAGTTGTGTGTTACATGGAATGACTACTTGTCACCCATTGGGCTGTTAGTTTTAAGCGAAAGGCTTTAATGCTTAGTTGGTGTGCTAGTTCTTATTTGACATCTATCAGCATAACTCATCAGATACGATTACTTATGTCCATCCATTCATGATCTTTGTTCTAGTTTTAGACCGTATGACTACTATTCAAGACCATCTATGTAAATTTTGAAACCATCCTAGTCGAGATTTAACTCAATAGATACATCATCTTCTGCTTCTTGCATCCTTTGCATCATTTTTGTAGCTTTTATAATTGAAATTGATTTCGAAATTTATTTACATTTATACATAAACAACTACTTACTATAACTGTTGTGATCTCGTATTGATGATGATTATGATGATGATGATGTATATGTGTGTGTTTTGGTTTAGGGTGCCGGCTCTACCGGGGCACTCTCGGTGGTTAGTGATCTTTTACCATCAGGTCATATGGGCGGTGGACAACGTATGCCTTCTATAAGTTGCCGCTCGACCGTATCCGACACTGAATATGAAAATGTAAGTAAGAATTAATAAAATGTGAAAAAAATAATAAAACGTATAAAATGTAAAGTGTCAACACTTGACAGTAGTAAAACCGTTAAAATTACAACGAAACACGCCCGTAGCCAGCTAGGTGTTGAAGGAAGCTGAGCTCCCTTTGAAATTTGAGGAGCTCCCTTAGAAATTTTCATTTACCGAAAGAAGAATTTCTCGATTTGTGTATGAGGTGCCTTCAAAATCTCCTGAGCGCTCTCGAGAATTTAATCCTGGCTACGGGTGTGCAACGAAATTAACCTAATTTAAATGGTAAAATCACCGTGGAAGGTTTATGTCTTCAATAACTTGTGCTACATGGATGCGACTGTATTAAGACTTAAGCTGGTGTATAAACAGAAGACAAGTTCGGTCTTCTTGAGTCTTGACAATAACCCTCTTAATTGAAAAGCTGCCACTGAGTAGCTAGACCTGAAAATCTCGCTCTATGCTGGTAGCTAATGCTGTCAACGGTCGGTGGTTGCGAGCTGAAGATGCTAGGTGTTGACATTAATCTGTTTAAAAAATTTCAACAATAATTTAGAATTGGTTTCTTTAGGGGAATTATTCGCGATATTCGTTTGACTCTTAGCTTAGGTTAGGTTAAAGGTGAGGCGGTTTGATGTTAGGCACCGCCGCACTCGGATCGTGAAGGATCCATTGCGTTCTATTGTACTTACTCCCTTAAAGTGTCACTACAGTCCGGGGTGGACCTGGGCCTCAACCAACAAACGTCGCCAGCCAGCTGCATCCAGTTTCGCACGCCAAGTTGGTTTCTATTTGCGTGCGCCACTTGAGTCTTCCTCTACGGCTCCGTCCTTCGGGTGTGGGTTCGAAGACTTTCCAGGCCGGAGCATTAATGTCCATCATAATATCCAGCCACCATAATCGTTGGACCTACAGTTCGTCGTTGTACCTCCTACTCTACTCAACATCTATGCAGACGGGACAGAAAATTACCCGAAGAATTTTCCTCTCAAAAAAGCCAAGAGCAATCTCATCCGCTTTTGACAGAGTCCATGCTTCAGCGCCATAGAGCAGGACTGGAACGATTAAGGTTTTATAAAGGTTCGAGAGAGGTCTTTGCCAATTCTTTGCCTTCTTAGCATAAAGAAACAGCGATTGGCACGAGTTATTCTTCGTTTGATCTCAGCGCTGGTGTCGTTGCCTGAATTCATAGCGGGGTCTAGGTAGACAAAATCCTTAACTACCTCAAAGTTATAGCTGTCTATAGTGACGTTCTGTCCGAGACGTCGGTGTTGGGTGTCCTTTCTTGTTGACAGCATATACATACATCGTCTTGCCCTCATTGACCGCTAAACCCATTTTCACCGTCTCACGAACGGGCCATTGACATCACACTGCATTCTTCCGATTATGTCGATATCTTCAGCGTATACGAGGGTAATTGGACAGACTTGAAAGATTGTGCCTCTGGTGTTGGCGCGTGAGTTTTGCACATCTCTTTTAAGAACGATGTTGAAGAAGATCTTGTAGGCGATGTTAAGAAGACTGATGCCTGTGTAGTTGGCGCAGTTCAGAGGGTCTTCTTTCTTGAGGATTGGGCAAACGATGCTGAGATTCCATTCATCGGGCATACTTTCCTCCGACCATATTTTACAGATGAGTTAGTGCACGCTCCTTGCCAAGTCATTGCCTGCCGTTTTGAACAGCTCGGCAGCTAGGCCGTCAGCACCAGAAGCTTTGTTGGGCTTAAGCCTAGATATGGCTATCTTCACTTCGTCCAAGTCGGGTGGATGGAATTGTTGGTCTTCGTCGTCCAGGTTGAATGGTTCATTCTGCCTGAGACCTTGATTTGATTCTTTGTGGGCCAACTATTAGGTGCCAAGAATAAGGTCGCCGTTGATCAGTGGTAAATGGACACAGGTTCAAGTTCAGAAAGCAACCAACCATTTTTTGCTAGTTCAATTCGCCTCTCGGATTCAGCAGTAGAACTGCTGGTTATATTTTTAATTAATCACGAAAACCCAGAGCTGAGATCGGCGTGTGTAGGTGTTACAGGAGCATTGAGGTCTTATCCTACTGATGCTCTAAGTGTGATCCTGCACCCCCCCTTGAACTTCACATGAAAGACAGAGCTACCTGCAGCGCGGTCCGACTCAGGAAATCTGGGCACTGGACTGCAAAGTCATACGGTCACTGTAAAATCCTGGGATTAACTTCAAACGATTTGGTCAGGTCTTCGACCGATAACATGATACTTATCCTTAATTTTAGGTGGAACTTCTCGCGATTCGGGAAGCCTGCCGCTTGCTGAACAGTCTGCAAATATTCAAACAAAGTATTGGTATTCTCTCGGATGTTACCACATCCTTATAACTAGTAGAACAATGCTGGCTTGTAATTAATTAATAAATACCCACTTCATTATGAGCAATGAGCGTGCCGCCGAGCTGTCCAGGAGAAGATCGGCCCTTAACAGTTTTCTTTTGGAAAGTGTTGATATTCCGCTTGGTACTGTGAGGAGCTGTACATATCCTTACTTCCTTCTGCTTGCCAAACATGGATGGAACAGCCTGTCCAGCTACGCTACCTACCTACCTACCCAGAGCGTGGGAGAGAACTCCTCCTTCGCGGAATGGCCCTAGAGCCATTTACCCTTACTTGCATTCTACGTTCATTTAACATGTTGTCATGTTAGGCTGCCAATGAAGATTCTTCTATTTATTCTACCATTATCGGTAAATGCCGTCCATCCTGGAGATATTTTTTTTTTATGAAGAGAATGAGTTGATAGCTCGCTTAAGCTTTTTTTTGGTAGGCGTTTCGGCTAGTGTTACAATACTCCATACCACTATCATCACAGCTGTTGTTATCTCGAATGGCTGTGCCGCCTAAAAATTGAGTTTGTAGTCTAAGTTTTGATGTCTCATACCAGGATTCTATTCAGTTGCCACTAGAATCTTTCATAGAGCCTTGGGCCAGTGGTTTTTTTTATAATCCACACGCGGATCAAGGGGATAGGAATACGCTTTTATTGTTATTCACACCGCGAGCGTATTGCAGTGGTTTAAAACTCAGGTAGTCATTAGTGTCCGAGGGTGGTATCCAGACTAACTGGAGACTTTTGTGGTGTTTGTCTGTAGAAACAATTTTCCTAAGCCTACCTGATACAGAGGTCCCATCTATTTTGCTTCAGCCATCATGTGCAGCGTTAAGCTTGTTGAGTTTCAATTTTCGCTGATCGGATTTATAGATTTCTTTCTGAATTTATCCTCTTCGTCCCATTAAACAGGATTCTGGTTCCTTTCCTAATACGGACCCTTTTTGCTTTTCAGTGCCAAAATGTCCATGCAAGCGCTATGTTATCACTTTTCAAATCTGTTTTTGTACGAGTCACTTTATACATGTTTTCTGCTCAATAACCTTGTTTGAGGTTCGTTGATAACACACGTTGGTACCTATTTGTTTTGTGTTGCAGTATTTGCTAGCTGATTTCCTTACAGTTTCTATGGTTTCCGTCTTCTTCGTAATCGAACATATTGTAACCAGTCCTCCAGTCTATACAAGTGTAAGGTTCGAAGTAAGGCTAATCATTTCGAATTCACACTCGAAAAGTTGAAAACTTGTAAAATTAGTTCAGTTTTCCGCGACACCATTGTTAAAACTAAAAAGAGATTTCTTCTAACTTTTCGTCGGATTATTTTCTAATGCTTTTCGTTACTACATTTCCAGACAAATGCCTCAAAGGACTCAAAGAAATCTAGTAACTTATGGTCAGGTAAATCGACATTAAGTGCTGGTTTCCGTTACACTGGAGGACATCTGATTAACACCTCCTCCTCACCATCGCCAGACAGTCCAAGGGTGTATCTCTTCGAAGGTCTACTCGGAAAGGATAGACTCATGCTTTGGAATCAAATGCAATTTTGGGAGGACGCTTTCTTAGATGCGGTTAGTCAAGAGCGTGATATGATTGGAATGGATCAGGTAAGGGTTTCCTAAGGATATCATCGAACATGAAAATTTAAAGATTGTGTTTCTAGGGACCTGGAGAAATGATGGAGAGATATAAATCGCTTAGTGATTCGGAGAGGAAAAGATTGGAACACGACGAGGATAGGCTACTCTCAACTATGCTGTATAACCTGACAGCTATCCTTGTGATGTTGAATGTAAATAAGGAGGAGATTAAGAGAAAGGTTCGTCGTTTGCTAGGCAAGAGTCACATTGGTTTGGTGTACTCGCAGGAAGTTCACAATTTAGTCGATCAAATCAATAATTTGGTAAGCGATGCTGGCAATGCCTTACTAGATAAAATTTTAACGTGGTTTTCTTGTAGAATGGCAATGATATCGATTTGAAGCCTCTGGGTTCAAGACTTCTACACCGACAGAGTTTCACAGTGCACCAGGGTGTCGATGCCACGGGTCCTCTGCGATTTATGGAAGTCCGCGATGACGGTTTGGTTTTGAGGTCGGTGAATGGCACCATCGTTGAACGATGGTGGTATGAGCGCTTGGTCAACATGACCTTCTCGCCAAAAACAAAGGTTCTCTGCCTTTGGCGGCGGAATGGTGGTCAGACGCAGCTACATAAATACTACACGAGAAAGGTTCGTACCATGAAAATCCTTCTAAACTTTATAGCCTCAACTGTAAAAGTTTATTTGCAGTGTAAGGAATTGTACAACTGCATCAAAGAGGCCATGGAGCGTGGTGGCACTCCAACGAATGTACCTGAACTTGGTGGAGAATTTCCAGTGCAAGATATGAACTCTGGCGAGGGTGGCCTCTTACAGGTCTGCCTCGAGGGTGTTGGTTTGTTATTTGCGAACAGTAAGGTAAGAGAATCTGTCATTCGCTATATTTGCTAAAAAAATTTTTCTAGAAACTAAGTTTATCCTTAAGCAACAGTAATTAAATTAAAATTTTTTAACTCTTATTTATTTTTATATTTTCTTATTTTTTTTTACTAATTATTGTTGCTATTTGTTTTGTTTTAAAGAAAAATATGTAAACATATAATATTTATCGTATGGCTACGTGAGTTTATTCCGTAAAAACTCCCTCTACCCCAAAAAATTTTCTCTCGCTAAAAATAAAGAAACAAAAAATTCCTGATTTTTTTTTTCTGTTAAGATTAACGAAAACGAAATATTAAAATAAATTACATGCAAATAGCAAGGACCTTCTCAATGATTTTTTTGAATTAAAATGAAATTGTAAAGAAAAAATCATTTATACAAAAAAATAATAATTCTAAGGCATATTTTGTTTGGTAAAAATAATTTTCTAATTTGATTGATGTCTCTTCTCTAAGTGTTAAGAAGTATTTCTCTATCTATTTTTACATTTTATTTTCATCTTTTTGTACAAAACAAATATTACACAAAAAATAATATCTACTTTCTTTCATTTCTATCGCCTCTAATAATATTTAATTAATGAATTAAGTTTATATAGTAATTATATATACATATATAAATACTTTTGTTTTTCAATGCAAAACCACTCTACTTATCATTGATTTTGTTTTTTAAAATAGCATACGTGGCCATATTTGTTTTAATCTTTAACGAAAAAAAAGACACTTAACTAAACTGCTCAGAAACCAAAAATAAAAATCTCAATTCTTATAAGAATAATCTGTACTATATCCTTCAAATAATTTCTATTTTATTTGATATATTTAACCAAATCATAATGCATAACGTCGCATGATACTAGTTTTTGGTTTTCTTTTTTCATTTTTATCGTCTATCACTTTTGGTTTTTTGTTTATTTTTTTTTTTCTGATTTTTGTTTCATAAACATACTCGAAAACAATTGGCATAATATTATTAAGAAGGTAATGCTTAACAAAAATGGTATCATGTAAGATAGCAGTATACAGAATGGGTTTGTGGCCCGAATGGTAGATTCACTTCAAAGTGTCTAGCTAGATTAGATCTACAAGTTTGGGATTATATTTCTAATCATCATATGTAGGTAGAAGTCAATAATGATTTCCACAACTGTCTGGCATTGTATCAGTAGAAAATCAGATGCAGAACACGGCTAAGCACCTTTCATTTCTATTCGCTTTTCCATTAATTAGTTTAACATTCTCTTATTAGATGCCTCTAAGATCTGTTACGTGTTTTCTGAGAAAGAATTGTTGGGAACTGCAATTTTCCAGTTCAAGTTCTAGTTTAAAATGTAAAATCATACGAGCTTTCATTGTAAGATATGTCACTTCGACCTTGGATACAATTTAAATTATGGTGCAGAGTCCCCGCACACAGCGTCCAACTCGTCTTTGACTTGCGTAGGCGTAAAAACAAATATTTAATGACAGCTCGATACTCGATTTATTTTTTTCATTTTCACAAAGACAGTCACATCGATTCACTCAATCGATTGTCAAACAACATCTGCGACACACATTTTTGGCTTTTGTAGCTTTTCTTGACGGGTGTTGCCCTCTTCATGTTGAGGTCGGAAACTTTTCAGACCAACCTCGTAAATGGTCACTTTGATTGTAATTCTAGCGGTTTGGTTAAATGCTCCAGTATCGTAATTTAACTCACTTCAAACTTTGAATAGGTTCCGATGCAAGTCGTTGCCTTAAACCAATAGTAGTCTCATTCCAAAAATATATACAGATCCCAATGAAACGTTGGATATTCCCGACATCTGATTTTGCTTAGTCGTCGAGAATATTAAAAACTAAATGAGTTTTTCTTCCAGAATGATAGGCCATTTTTGCACTCCTTTCCTTTTTTTGTAATAAGGGCGTGTAAAATGTTTACGATTTCTCCTCCCACTAAAGCACGGGCATTAGGGTTATAAGAGGAGAGATCTGGGTGGTACCGATGCACCTTGGTTTTAAATGCTTGCGGTAGCGAAGCAATACAATGGGTTAATAGTTTGGGCACTTTCAACGTATGTCTCCAACTCGCCTTCCAAGGCGTGCCATGGAATCCATGCCATCAGTTAGGCGTCTCCTGGATAAGCTTAGGATGAGATTGTTAGACCAAGTCCGAAATATCACCTCTATCCGCATGGGGAAAGCACCTGATGATTTAGAATCGATGGCGGAAGATCGTTAGATGGGGAGAGTCCACTTAAGCACCCTAAATCCGCGACTCTCATAGTGGATAAGCGGGTCATTGATAATTCTGATGATTATGAAGGTAGTAATGAGAAACCACGAAACAGGAGCTACAATTATGGACAATACAACAGGTCACAATTTCAGTTATCTTAACTCCAGAAATAATATATTTTTGCTTGGTTCTAATCCCGCATTACGTCTAGAAGCCTTCTTAAGCCTTTCTACCCACATTTTCGAATTGCATTCGAAGCGTAGCCGACTGGATTTTCTGGCACAGCTCTTGTTTATTTTTTTCGGTTTTATGAGGTCGATTTGTTTCTCTATAAATTTTCTGTTGGCTTCAGGCTGGGAGATTGCTTTGTCCAAAACGTTAGAATCCACTCCGTTGTTTATGAACTACTTCTCGGTAAGACTCGTAGTAAGCGTCTTTTAGGTCGTTATCTTGTGGAAATAGCCAAGAAAGTGGTGTTTCTCACTTGACGTAAAGCAACATTATCTCGTTAAGGACAAGAATGAAGATATGCTAGTCCATTCTGTATTAATCCAAAATGAGGCTCGGCTGCAAACTTTATTATATACCATTGAACTACAATGTGTTTGTTTTGGTTTTCTTACACTGATTGCCTTCGCTCGGTGGTTAGTGCGATGGACTACCGTGCAAGCTGCATAGGTTTGATCCCCAGCAATATCCACCGGAATATTGCTGGGGATCATCTATCGCGGAATTATCTCCCGTTTGGACTCGGCAATCAATTGTAAGTCCCTTTCACTATGAATGGTTGTTAGAAGCTAGGCCTTGATCGTGCCAGCTGTTTATTTATTTTTAAGAAAAATTCTACAAAAAATAGTCGAATTTTCGAATATCTCTCCCTAAAAAAATGCAACAAGGTTTGGCGTCTACGCAAACGACCTCTACAGAGGCTGTATGAACGAGGAGTAGGAGAAGACTATTCTCCATCTTCTTTGCACCTGTCCAGCTCTCTCCCGCAAAAGAAAGCTCCACTGAGAATCCTTTTTCTATACCAACTTAGGCGACCGGATAAACGTCGATATAAGTAACCTCCTGCGCTTCAGAAGAAGCTCCAATTGGTTCAATGAGTAGGCAGAAGATCTTTCCGAAGTCCTTGTGTATCACAATGGATCTCTCATTGGTCTAATTGTGTTGGTTTTAGCTGTCAGTCGCTTCAACCTAACCTTACCTAACCTAATATCGCTCCCTAATGGAGATTCGTGAAAAATCCAAGAATTACAAATTCCCGTGTTGTCCGTTGGTTAAATCGTACAGTGTGTTGAACAGTGTGTTCGAATCCCAGCAACAGCCGGAAATTGCTTTCTCTGAAAATCATATGTCTGATGAAAAACTTCTCCACCGTTCGGAGTCTGAAATAAAATCTGTAGCTTTTTTCGAGTCGTTCGAAAGATGACAAAGCATTATACCTTCTTTGGATTAAGTGAGTTTGTGCTAGGTACAGGCTTTCAATCGAACTCAACCTAATCTAAGTCTGTCGCACAACTAATATTTTGAGTCTCAAAAAAAAAAAAAAATAAGTTGGTGTCGATTCAAGCTTAACGTACATACTTAACGTAACTATACAACATCACATAAGATGCCACATACATATGTAGGGCTAGAAATGGCAGTGGTAAGCCTTGCATTATTCCAAACGTGGTACTACTCTAGAGATCCTACTAGAAAGAAGAAATCTGGGCGATCAGCAAGGCAAACCAAAGATGAAGGAACGGTACCACATGTTGCACCTTCAGAGAGATATCGTCTCACTCGTCTCATCTTCCTTTAAAGGTGGCTTATTAGCACCGTTATCGGTGTTCTCAATGGTCACTCTCAGATTGGCCTTCATGCCATAAGGATGGACCTCTTCGCAAATGACTTTTGCAGAAACTGTAGGCAACAAGAAGAGGAGGAAAAGATCCTCCATTTTCTCTGCACTGCCCTATCCCAACGAAGGAAGCTCTATCTGGGAGCCTATCACTTTGAGAATTTGGGCGAATTATCGCATGCTGAAGTCAAAAGTATCCTCAGCTTTATTAAGAGCTCCAAATAGTTTCATTAGTTGAAGTGGCACCTAGGGTATAGATCCCAGTGGCATCACAAAGGAACTTCCTTGGCCTATGTATGTATATATGTGCCTCGCATGGACAGCCACCTTACCTTCCTACCTACCTATATAATCTCGAGCTTTTATTTTGCAATTTGCATAGTCTTAGTCTACACTGTTTTCACACAAGCTTTCGGTCATAACCACTAGTCAACTTTTGTGGACCATTAAAAAGTACTTGTCGTTGAATGTCTTGAGAAGCCATTTCATGGTTTAATGAATATTTTACTTAATTTTCAATTGCTTTTACGTTTTATTTAATATTAAATGGTAAGTTATAACTTCAAAAGGCAACAACTCTCAATCGGTTTCCAAAACGACACATCAAGTAGCCAGAAAACAAAAGTTTATTTAAGAAAATATCATTTTACTTCAAATTCACTTTAATTTCCTCTTTTTATTTATACACACTTATGTAATTGCCGCTAACATATACACAAAACATATATCTTTAAAACTTATTTTAATAATCTAAATATATAATCTGCTAGTGAATGTACTGAATGCTATATATATTTATATATATTTATTAATATTTAATATATAAAAAATAAAAATATAATAAAATACATAAATATATTTTTTTTTGTTTTATAAAGATTTCCCTTTCATATAAATATACTAATATGATTTGTTTTGTAAACCTTTAATTTTCCTTTTAATTTCCGTTTTAATATACATACTCGTATATAGATCATAATTTCTTCTTTATTTTATTTAATCCAATTTTAAAATTCGGATGAGTGGTATTGCAAATCGCGTACTTTTTTTTCCTTTCGACCAGTTTTTTTTTTTGTTCTTATAAATGTAAATATATATTTCAAACTAAATATAATCGGTTTTTTTCTTCTCAATATCTCGATATAATATATTTTTTTTTGTATTAAATTTTTTTCTTAAATGTTTAAAGAATATACATATATATTTGTTTCCCTTCGATTTTTGTTTATTTTGATTTTGGTTTGATTTTTGTTTTTTTATTCTTCAATTTGAATTCAAAATCGAAATTCTTAATTGGTAACTTTTGAGATGGTCCTTGTGTACATTCGCTAATTAATTTCGAAATAATAGGAAATATTTTGGTTTTCTTCTTCTCAAATATATCTATATTTTGTTTGAAGCTCTATTTTTCTGTTTACTTCTTCTTGTACGCCATCCCTTCATTGAATTATTTTTTCGTGTTTTTTTTTGTTTTATTATTTCATTTATCATCAAAAAAAAAATCTCTTATAGATAAGTTGCGATAAAAAAGTAGGTTAAATTTTTTATATTTTGTTTACAAATAAAAGAAAATAGAAGACTTAAAAAAATTTAAAACACAAAATAGAACAACTAAAACAAAAAAAAATTATATATGATTATTTTTGCGGATCGCTGCCGCTTCCTTTTGGATTGGTCTTCTACTACTACTACCACTACTACTATCTACCGCTTCTACGATATGATCTTCGAAATATATATAAATCGTTTGTTATCCTACAAACAAAAAAAAAAATACCTAAACTACGTGTGCGTGTGTACTCGCTCCAATTTTTTTGAAACAAATTTGAAAAAAAGGATTTCGAGGTACTATTTCAATTCAATTTTTTTTCTTTTTCTTCTGTTCAAAAAAAACATTTATGAAACAAACAATTGTTTTAAATAAAATTGAAAAAAATCACAATTACTTTTTAATTTTTTGTATTTTTGTTTTTGAATAACAAAGCAAAATGTTCACTACAAGTCACACACAAGAGACTCCTTCCACCCTCATTGTACAACAATTATATGTATAAAAAGCCAAAATTCTTTACTCATTATTATTATTTTATTTTATATACAAAACTTTTAACTCGTGTTTCCATTTATGATTTAAAACTCAGTACCACTTTCACAAAAAAAAAAAAATGTTTTTTAAATGTTTCTCTTCAGCATTTACACAAAAGTATTGTTTTCTCTTGTTTTTGTCTCTCAAATTAATTTGTTTTTAATTTTCTTTATTTAATTAGAATTTATTGAGTGTTTAAAAGAAATTAGTTATATTTGTACCAATAAACGAATTTGTTTTTTTTTTTAACAAAAACACACTATAACGATATATGAAAGCCTAAAATCTCACATAATTCACAACACACTAGTAGAAGTATCTGTTACATTGCTTTCAAATGCAATAGAAAATATTTAGAAAAAAAAAGTTGAAAAGAATTCTATAAAGATTGAAAAAGAATTGTTATTGTTTTTCTGCTTGTGTAGAATTTATTTGTATAGCAACAATTTCAAGGCAAGTAGAACGTAGTTACATATATATTTCTTTACAAAACAATCTAGTTGACTAAATAATTAAGTTATTCTTGTTTAACGAAAATAAAAATATCCACTTCACCTAGCCACTGTCCAAGAGTTTAAGTTTTTTTATTTTTAGTTCACCAACAAAGTTGTATAAACAAGTGCTTTCATTGCATTAAATATAAATGACAATTTCCCACCCTGTAAATTTGAAAAATAAAAATCACAATTCAATTTAATTTATTCCCTTCTTTTCTTTTCGTTATAGTGAATTAAAATTAAATTAAAATTTAAGTAGCATGATGTTAAACCAAAAAAAAAAAAAAAACAATAGCAAAAGTTACACAGAAGAATTATTATTATTTTTTGCTTTAAATATAAATAAACTTTTAATTTTTCAGTATTTCTTTTCCTGTAGGTCATAAAATAGGCTACAACTCTTAAATAAAAAAAGAACATAACATTCCTTTACAAAAAAAAAAAAAAAATTTTTTTATAAAACAAAAACTTCAACGATTTCATTTTCTATCGATTTTTTGGATTTTTTTTTCTAAAAATTTAAGACCATCTCACAAGTGCTAATTAGAAATTTGTTTTATTTTTCCTTTAAGTAAATTTGCTTGCTTTACTTAGAAATATTTAGAGATCTTGTTTTTTTTACAAGTTTAATTTATTGCTTAGCAGGTAATTTTTGGTTTGATTTTAGTTTTGCAATTTTATTAAATTTTTTTAGTTTTACTTAGTTTATAGAGACATCCCCTGTTAAGAGCAAAACAAAATTGTAAAACAAAGTTTTTGTGTGTGTGCTTTAAATATTTGCGCTTTCAAAGTGAAATGCTTAATAGATTTTTGCTTTAGTTTTTAATTTCGATTTTAAATAAAGTCAGCAGAATTTGTTTTTAGCTTTATACTTGCATGTAGTGAAGTTATTAATCTCACAAAACAAGAAATGAAGAAAACAATTAATTTGAAAAGAAGAACAGACGAACGTTTAGCACAATGTGTTGGAAAATATTGCACACAATCAATTTAAAACGAACCAACAACTTTTTTCACCTGACACGAATTGTTTTGAAAAATATATAAAACGTAAAACAACATCAACTATTTAATTTGTTATTCACATTTTGAGTTTATAAAAGTTAAGTGTAACGAAAAAAAAAAAAAAAATCTATAACAACAATTTTATACTGATTTCAGTTTTTCGTCCGATTGGATCATATTCGAAAGTGCTTTACACAAAAAGGAGGAATATTCGTACTAGAGGAATATAGTAAGTATAATTATTTATTTGAATGTCTTATGTTTCTTATGCCTAGTTCTTGTTCTTGAAAGACTCATTCTGGTAAGAAATTGTTAAGCTCATACCCATATACAAGGGTCATTGATGATATTTTTCAACTGCCAGATGCACGAATGAATAGTCTTGGCAAAGCACTGAAAACCCGCCCTAAGCCAAGGACGCACAATGAGCAGCAAGCGGCAAAGCGGTAGAAAATGATGCTCAGAAATGACGCTTACTGCTCAACGACTACTTGGACACAGCCATACGATTTCATACGTTTTTATTTTGCCGCTTTCCTTCTTGTCGCTTGCCGCTCATTGCGTGGCCTTGGCCTTAGGAGAATAACTCCTAACTGAACACTCAAAGTACAGCTGACCTAAACTGAGACCATAGAAAATCTCAATACCTTCAGGTGTTAGCTTGGGATCAACCCTGGCTCTTACAGTGGTATCACCATGGACCTACCTTTGGTCTAAGTGCACCTCCTTAGGGGATACCACCATACTTTCCAAGGATCTAACTAAGGTCATGCACGTGTCCTGCCCTTACGACGCTAAGAAGGAAAGACCTCGGGAAATATGTACAATACTTCTACAATGATCTTAACCATCTGACTGAATTTGACATCCAGAAGATAGGAAACTTCATCTCTGGGACAAAATGGTTCAACTCTTAGGGTAAATACCGTTACGACTACCCATCGATGTACTCTGTGTAACATACTCTGTTTCATGGTGCTGGTAAGCCGGCTATTCATCGTGGTATCACAATGAACCAATCTGGTCTAAATGTGTCCCTGTCAGAGCGGGGGCAGCCACCTAATCAAACCTAACATAACTAAGGTCATCAAAAGCTTAAAGTCAGTCTCAATTTTATCTGCATTTTCTGCGTGGTACAGCGTGTCGTCTGAAACCCGTTATCTAATGCCTGTGTCTTGAACCAACCATGGCTCTTGAATAAGAGCAATGTCTTCTCCGCGTTCGAGATGGCGGAGCGGGAGATAAGATGTTTCCGAATTAGCATGATAAATGCGGTGATAGACCTACCAATCTGCTAGTGTTTTTAGATTCTTCAGATAAGAAATCATTTTTAAAACCCAAACCCTAGCTCTCAGCATTAAGGTGATTGGCCTCCATTTCAGCTTTAACGTACCTACTTAAGGTGGCGCTATAGTCCGGGGTTGACATGGACCTGAAACAAGTTAGTTAAGGTATCCTTCCGGTCTTCCTCTACTGCGCCGTCCCTCGGGGGTGGATTCGAAGATTTTCCGGGCCGGAGCATTGCTGTATCGCTGTACAGCCCGTACAGTTCGTTCAGACGGAACCGAAAATAACCCAAAGAATTTGCCTCTCGAAACACCCAAGAGCAAGCTCACCCGCTTTAAACAGAATCCATGCCTCTGTGCCGTAGAGCAGGACTGGGACGATTAGGGTCTTATGCAGGGTCACTTTCGTCGTTCGAGGGAGGGCTTTGCTACTCAATAGTGACGTTCTGTCCGAGACGTCGGGTTTGAGTGTTTCTTATTGACAGCATATACTTTGTCTTGCCTTTAGTGACCGCTAAACCCATCTTCGCCGCGCCCATCTCAACACTCACGAACGCACCAGTGACATCACGCTACATTCTTCCGATTATTTTTTTTTTTTTTTTTTTTTTTTACGAGGGTAGGTGAAAATCTTTCATGAGACACCATGAGGATCTACCGCACGTGCTCATGGTAGTGTGAGATTCTTACTCACTAAAAACACCTCCCCTTTTCGTGTTGACTACGACTAAGTACAAAAGAGCCCTATCAAGTAGTTTAGCTTTCGACAATAAAAGTTCGCGTTGTGCAGGTAGCTTTCCAGTAAAAGCACCTACTAATACCGTCATTATAAGCGGTTATCCCTTATTGCGCTAAATCGAACGGTTTCGTTCTTGTAGTCGGCGCACAAGGTTTGTCACGTCCAGAATTTGGAGTACGGCGTTATTGCAATGTCCATGAAGGCGAACACGGAGTTTGCGTGCAAAATTTGTTATTTCATCTTCGACGGTGGCTAGACCGAGATCTCTATGGATATCGTCGTTTCTAATGTACCACGGCGCATTAACGATTGTTCTAAGCACCTTATTTTGAAAGGTTTGTAAAATATTTCTATTGCTGGTTTTGGTACAACCCCAAAGTTGTATACCATACGTCCATACAGGTTTTAAGACTTGCTTATATAAGAGCAATTTGTTATACATGCTTAATTTGGAATATCTTCCAAGCAGCCAATACATTTCTCTAAATCTAATTTCGAGCTCGTCGCGTTTCTTTTTAACGTGCGGCTTCCATTTGAGTTTCGCATCTAGTGTCATTCCTAGATATTTTGCTTCGTTTGCATACGGTATTTGTAACGAGTTAATGAAAACGGGTAAGTTGTTTATTTTCTTGTTAGTAAAGTTAACATGCGTAGATTTGGTTTCGTTGAGAACAATGCGCCAAACCTTTGTCCACTCGCAAATTGTATTCAAAGCTCGTTGAAGCTTCACAGTTGCTGACTCGACTGAATTTTCTGTTGCCAGAATAGCCGTATCGTCCGCGAATGTAGCAACAACGGTGCCTTCTTCTTGCGGTATATCTTGAGTATAGAGCAAGAACAAGACTGGACCAAGAACACTTCCTTGTGGAACACCGGCAGCGATTTCCTTGAATTCCGAGTATTCGGCTCCGTGTTTGACACGGAAAAGTCTGTTTTCCAAGTACGACTCTAAAATTTTGTACAACTCTTCGGGAAGTACCTGTCTTAGTTTATAATTCAAGCCTTCGTGCCACACCTTGTCGAAGGCTTGAGAAACGTCAAGAAAAGCGCTAGAACATATCTTTTTCTCTTCTATGGCCTTCTCAATTTCGTTGGTTATTTATAAACCTGGTCAATTGTGGAATGCTTGATTCTGAACCCGAATTGATGATCAGGAATCAAACGTCTTTCTTCAATTACCGGTTTTAACCGTTTTAATAAGAGTTTTTCAAAAACCTTTGAAATTATCGGCAGGAGCGATATCGGTCTGTACGACTTTTTGTCGTTTGGCGGTTTTCCCGGCTTTGAAACCATTATAACTTCGGCGACTTTCCATTGCCTTGGAACGTATAATAGTCTTAGCGAAGCATTTATAAGGTAAACGAGTTTTATCAAAGCTTTCTTTGGCAATTCCTTGAGGACCTGTCCGGTTATTAGATCATATCCAGGAGCCTTGTTATTTTTTAGATTTTTTATTACCTCACAAAGTTCCGCTAGTGACACGCTTCTTATTTTAAAGTTGTCTGGAGTCATAATAGTATTATTAATATTTTCTATTAATGCTTGCCCGGGAAATGGCTTAAACGTTTCTTCCAGATGCTCAGCAAATAAGTCGGCTTTTTCTTTATCGCCTTTTGCCCACTCGCCATTACTTTTTCTTATTGGTAGCGATTGTATTTGGGGTTTTTTGATACCTTTCATATCTTTCCAAAGAGAGTAATTCGAACTTTTTTCAGCAGACAAGCCTTCGAGATATGTAGAAATCTCGCGATTTTTAAAATCCCGTATCGCTTTTTTGAGCTTATTCGATAGGAAGTTCGAATGGGTTTTGTGTTGGGGAGCGCGGGTCTGTTGCCATCTTTTGCGTGCTCTCCTCTTTGCCAGCATCAGTTCTTTTATTTCCGGCGGATATTTAACTTCGCTATTCTTCCGATTATGTCAATATCGTCGGCATAATTGGACAGACTTTTAAAAGATTGTGCCTCTGATGTTGACGCGTGAATTTTGCACAACTCTTTCAAGAATGATGTTGAAGAAGTCGCATAACAGCCCGTCGCCTTGTCTAAAGCCATTTTTGACATCAAAGGTCTCGGTGAGGTCTTTATTGAATTTGATGGAGCAACGTGCTTTCTTCATCGTCATCCTGCACGAACGGACGAGTTAGGCAGGGATGTCAAAACTGGACATTGCTCTCTATAGCTCGTCTCTATAGATGCTATCATACTCCGCGTTAAAATCGATGGAAAGGTGGTGGGTATCGATTTGAAGTTCCTGGGTTTTCTCCAAGATCTGCTGCAGTGTGAATATTTGATCGGTGGTGGACTTTCCTAGCCTGAAGCCACACTGATATGGACCGATCAGGTTATTGACGAACGACTTTAGATACTCACACAACATGGCAGATAAGATCTTATAAGCGATGTTAAGAAGACTGATGCCTCTGTAGTTGGCGCGGTTCAGAGGGTCTCCTTTCTTGAGAATCGGGCAAACGATGCTGAGGTTCCATTCATCGGGCATACTTTCCTCCAAGTCCCCGTCCGCCGCTTTGAATAGCTCGGCAGCTAGGCCGTCAGCTCCAGCAGCTTTGTTCGACTTAAGCTTAGCTATGGCTATCTTCACTTCGTCTAGGTCGGGTGGACGGAATTGTTGGTCTTCATTGTCCAGGTTGAATGGTTCATTCTGCCTGACAGCGGGATTGGATTCGTCGTCGCCGTTAAACACTCTGCAGAAATAGTTCTTCCATATCCCCGGCATCGACTGCGTTTCTACTATGATGTTCCCTTGTTCATCGCTGCATGTGCTTGTCGGCACTCGTCATCAAACCAGAGGTTTTCGTTGCGGTGGCCAAATGAAATACAGCACGTCTAATAGATTTTTGGCAATATTGCCACTGGTCGTCAATACTTGATGCTGGCGGTATAGGACATCTTAAGAGATTGCGAGAGACTCGATCGGAAAAGGATCTGGTGGTCTCTTGCGATTGCAGCTGTCCGACATCAAACTTCCTGCCGCAACCTCTACATAAATGTTTTTTCACTTATTCGCAGGATACTCTACTGCCACAACTAAGTCATTTTATCTTCTTCCATTGCAGATCCAAAAACGAGACAACTTATTCAAAGAAAATACAAATCTTCAATGGTAAGTCCACGTTTGACTTAACTAGATTTTTCAAAAAATTCTCCCAGTAGCTTCAAAGAAAAAAGAGTTGCTTAACTTATCGGTGTGCTTAGATCAGTTCTCTTCAAAATTAATTGCACGATTCGTAAATTCAATGTTTTAGAAATTAATTGTAAAAAAAAAAAACTTTAGATGACTTTCCAAAACCTCCTTTCATAATTTCTTTGCCAAAAGAATATCATTTATATTATTTTCCTTTTTATATTTTAATTTACAAACTATTTTATTATTTTCTATGTTTTAATGTGTTGTTGTACGTTAAACTATACAAACCAAAAATATACCAAAACGAACAAGGCATCCGAAGCCGCCCTATGCCTACACAGACTGTTTTCAATAAACCTAGCTCGCAAACTAATGGAAAATCCGCAAAAGGCCAACGACCTAGAAGAATCTCACGTAATCCAAAGCAATGAAGCAATGCCAACTTGAAAAAAAAAACAATCTTTGTATCTGCATGCCAGCTATCTAATTGTTTAATTTATTCAAAATTATAGTTTACTCTATAAGTAAAGCAATAAAAAGAAAAATCTTTCGCCTTTGTTTCTGTTTGTTGTATAATCTTCAAAAAAAAAAAAACTTCAAAATCTATAAACTCTAAACTGTAAGTGTTGAATTGCTTTTTGCTTTGAAATCCCCTAGTGGATTGATGTAGACTTGAAAAGATAATGAGCTATACTATGCCTTTCCATTTGTTTACTTTTAAGGCCGATCAAATTTGTTACTCGGTACTTTGTGTCTTTTCCTACGTCGCCGCTGGACAAGATCAAAAGAAGAATCCCGTCGTAATCACCCCTCAAATTCAGGACATTCATTCGCAGCAGCAGCAACAGCAGCAGGGACAGCAACAGCAGGGCGGGGGAAATCCCCGGATGTCGGTTCCACAACTGTCTCCGAAACCGACCCATCATCAACAACCATTACCTCAACAGCCGGCCAGTAAACTGCAAACGGTCACCATTAAGCACAGTGTACCGCCGCAAAAGCCGACTATCACCACCTCAACTGTGCAGCCACAGACGAAGCATGTCACATCGACCTCGGGCAGTACTACACAGCAGCGCCCGTCTCATCTACCATCGAGAAGTCCCATTTCCCCGAACGCGAAGAATCTGCCCCAACTTCCGCCGAGAGTTCCTTCGCAGTCTTCAATGGAATCGGCTAAGGATCGCAGGTCCGGACCGCCTTCAGGTCCACCACCGGGTCCTCCACCAGCAATTCCTCCTCGCTCGGGGACGATGTCACGTTGTGGTTCCGTTCAAGTGCCCTCGTCAAATCCTGGACGGACCCTAGTTCGTCAGGCTTCTGCCAATTCTATTCCACCGCAGTACACCCCTCAGCCACCACCTCCTTTTGTCATTCCCCAGCGCCGAAGCTCGGTCAGTCGACAGGGCTCCGTGAACAGCACAGGAAGTGGCGGAAAACCAGGTTACAGCGGAGGTGGTGGTGGTGGAGGCGGCGGCGGCGGTAGTAGTGGCGGTGGTGCCTCTGGATGGGGTGGCTCTGGGAACGGCCATGGATCACCGTTTGCCAATCGAAAGCACTGACAGAGGGACTCCATCTTTCAGTTGCGATCGGATCATCCCGCTTGCACGTCCTATTGTCTACCATGGTTATAAATTTCTTTCCATCCCAGGGTTAGTCTTTTTCGTTTTTTGTTTTAGCTCGTCTTTTCCAATGACTACCAGTTAGAAGGAGCTGTTTACAGAGATATCGGATATCCTGCCCTAATCAGAACCTAGTTTCCTTAAAAGCTTTAAAACCAAATGAGAGTCTCCTGACCTTAAAAAATTTGCGAATCTATTTAAAATTAGCAAAACAAATTGCAATATCAGTGTTACATATTAAAAGAAAAAAAAAATTAAACAAATGTTAGTAAATTTATATTAGAGAAAAATTATTATATTTAAATGCTAAAGTTAACTAAAGAAAAGAAATAAATTTATTTGTTGTAAAGTCTTGTATTATTTTTTATTAAATTCAAAGAGAAATCAATGAAAAGAAAAGAATAAGAAGTCCTCTAATAAATTGATGAACAATAACTAAACTTAAATTTGAAACAAAAAATTTATCACTAAATGTTTTATTAAATAAAGAAAAATTCATAAACTTAAGGCATGGCATTATAAGAAAGCGCACTAAAAAAAATTTTTAAGAATAATGATGCAAAAGAAAAACCTACAAATCAGCTATGGACTGGACGTACTCCTATTGAAGAAAAAAAATTAATAAAATTATATATCTTGTATTTGTTAAATAACTAAATGTGTATAGAGAAAAGTAAAATGGAAAATTTTAACTTTTTTGTATTATAAATGTGTATAAATGTGTGTATTTTGTACTTAGAATCTTAAAGTCTAAGTTTTATGTGGAAATGGAAGTGAGGGAATGAAAAAACAAATTGTCAGGAAAAGCTATATAGGGGGAGACCTAAATTATTTGCCGCAAAATTTAGTTAGATTGTTTTATGAATATGAAATGGCAAACATTTTCGTAGTTAGCCTGTTAAAGAGAGCATTGTTTAACAATCAACCATCTGTATTTCTGTTTAAAAAAAAGAATAATAAACGAAATAAAAACAATTTAATTTTAATTGAAAGTTAAAACGTCTGATTTCTATTTCATCTAACAAACTGGCAGTAATTCATAGTTGCCAGTGCCATTTTCTCACAACAGCTGTTAATCGTCACGCTATTTACAATAAGTAAACAGCTAGCGCGGCAGTTTGAGATGAGCTAAGGCCTTCACTTACACTCCCCTTCGCCCGCCTGGGTTTCTGGCCACAGAGGCATCGAAGGGAACAAAATGGCTGATGTGTTTGCTAGATAGGGGTCGGCTCCTGACAGTTCACTCGCAAGAGAAATTCTCATCGCGTAAGATGCTGCCAAGGGAAAAAATCAACCTACACTACTTCTCAGTAGCCAAACACAAATGTAACAACCTTGCTAGGTGCGCCATATCCAGAAAGACTTGGCCAACATACAACTATAGGAAAACAAGCGACCACCTTGCGTACATTGTCGCCATCTTTACGGGTCATTGGCTAGTTGGTAAGCATGCGACCAAGCTTGGCATCCCTTTTAATCTCTGCTACCGCAGCTGCAAAGACACACATGAGAGGGAAACTCTAGAACACTTCCCCTGCAAGCGCCCGGCAATTCCTATAGCAACACTCAAGGCGCTAGGGAAACCCTTTCTCGATGATCTCGGCGAACTTTTAGAAAAGATAATCCCTAACATTTTACTCTACCTTAACTCTACAGGTTGAATTTCAGACCAACAGCCATGGTCTGTGCACATTCATCTAACAAACTGGTAACGAGAATTGTGGTAACAAAACGGCACATTTCAGCACTATTTGAGTATCGGGCGCTCTCTGCCTGATACAACCACTAAACCAACTAATCTACCAACCAACACCGCCACGTACTCCATTTTTTCTCCAACAGATACTACAGAGGGGAACACAACGGGCCCAAACGGTGGCCTACGTGACGAGGTTTTCTCAAACCAACAAACCAACCAAGGCATAGCTTTTGTGTGTTACACCCTATAACTGATATAATCAGAGGCTTATAAAAAATATCTTCATTTGATGTTACCGCCGTGGCTTAGAGGCTCATGCGTTCGACTCCTGTGTGAGCTGCGTAGGTTCAAGCCCCAACCGAACCCACTGAACATTTTTCGCGGGATTATCTCTCGCGGCATCACCTCCAAAACTATAATATGTCGACGGTTCCAAGTCCGTAATAAATTGTAGGAACCTCTGTCTTTGAAAACAGATCTCTGATTCGTATGAGACCATTGTTGTGTTTATAATCAACTAGCTGAATAATACCCGGCGTTGCTCGGGGTTATTACATTTCAATCCAGAAATCGACATCTTTTTCAAACAATTTATGAAAGACTTATCCTGATTATATAATACATCATAATCTCATCTTAAATCTGAATCGGAGTTTTATATTCAACCCAATCGACTGTATTTTATTCTGCCACTTTTGCAAATGTAATCAAATTCTTTAAGTCGAACCGAACCTCCTTTAACTCTAATTTCCCTCTAACTCGAGTTTGTTCACCTATTGTCCCCTGTCAGTTTTCTTTAAAATAGATACATACATACATCCTTTGCAAAAAATAAAATCAAAACAAAAAATTCCCCTCCCGCAACTGGCAATGTTATACCTACATCAAGCACACACAATCCCATACCCAGCCTGTCGCGTCGCGACGGCGCGCTATTCCTTTATCTACCGAAAACGAGAATCCATAAAAAAAATTGCCAGGAAAAATGTGTAGACAATTGCGCATATGGATAAAAAAATGAATAATCCGTCTGGCTCGAAAAAATGATGATGTGTCATCATAACAATACCAAAGTTCACTCGCCCACAAATGGAACGGGCAAACTGATCCAACTGCGCTTTTGAACTGACCTTTTCCCTCATTAGCTCAATTCTCTAGAGTTAATTGAATTTGATAACCTGTGTATGCACATATGAACATATGTTAATACATATGTAATGTAATAAATATATAAATACAAATGTACAGATGTATATCCAATGTATGTATGTATATATATCTACCGTACCAACCACCAAATCATTACCCTGTACACACGAATAGATAGAAGCAAAGAACGAACAAAAAAAAACAACAACAACACAGCAGCAAAGGAAATGAAAAACTACCCTTGTAAAACTGGGCAAAACAAAAACAACACGTACGCTCATCAACCGATGTGGCTCACGATCGAGAAAATATCTTTTTGTGTGCGGCAAGGAATTTCTTCTGACTTGCTCCACGTTTTTGTTAACTGCTCGGCTCTTGAATAAGATAGCGTTATAAAACATAGCCTATTATATGACCCGATGTACAACCATTCTGTGTGCAAAATTTGAGGTTGATTGGTTTAGTAGTTTTCGCATAGGTAAAATCCAAACAAACAAACAAACAAACAAACAAACAAACAAACAAACGGACAACGTTTCACTTTTATAATATTAGTAGTGATAGTGATAACTTCAGACACTTGCTCGGTGATTTAGAGACCATCAGATGCAGCGGTCTCTATAGTTGTGAGAATCAAGCGTAAATCGCTGCTATGTCGTGTCTTTATAAGGTTAGTCTTCCTTTTCAAAACAAAATCAGTTTGTCCATGTCCTCTCTTCTAGCACTTCTAGTACCTTGGCATCAAGGTTTTCTGATTAAAATGAAATCTTTGCCTACTGAGAGCTGATTCAATACTATTTACTACACGACTAACTGTACGGATATACATACTTGCAACATTGCTTCAAGTGCAATTCCCAGACTCATCTATTTGCGAACAATACCCAAACCTGACCGCAACTGACAGTATATTTCGGGCACTACTACAAAGGTAATCGATCCTATTCTGCCGGCGATGATCGCCTTATTTAGAACAAGTCAAAACTGGGGATACATCCTATTGACTTGGAGACAGGTAAATGTGAGTTTCATTCCCACACCCGGCAATAGGCCAGATGAGCTGCCTAAATCTTACAGGCCTATCAGTCTAATATATTTTATCTTGAAAACTATGGAAAGACTAATAGATGTCCATATCAGAGGCCGACTAGAGAAGTCTACCCCTCTGCGCTCGAGTCAATATGCGTATAGGAAAGGCAAATCCACGGAGGGTGCCCTTCACCATCGAGTTAAACCAATAGAAAATGGTGTGCATTTGGTGTGCCCAAGGAAATAGACCTACGTGCATCGAGAGCGCTTTCGATAATATCGGCCCAAACTCGATAGCAGGGGCAATCAGTATTAGAGGAATCGAAGACTCAATCAATCAATGGATAAAGGTCATGTTGGAAAGTCGTATAATATCCTCTTCTTCAGGAGGAGTGTCAGTGACTGTAAACCTAGTTAAAGGATTCCCCCAAGGGGGAGTTCTCTCTCCTCTTCTTTGGTCTTTAGTTAGTGACAATCTTTTAGTCAATCTCCACAGATTGGGTTACAAAGCTATTGGCTATGCTGATGACCCAGCGATTTATTAGAAGTGGTAGACATGACATGACGATTTCCAACGTCATGCAAAGTGCTTTGCTACATATTTTAGAATAGTGCAACATGGAAGGAGTCTCCATTAACTGTTCTTGTGCCTTTTACGAAAAGAAGATTGATCAATCTCGGACCTATCATCGTCAAAAGCACCACTGTAGGCCGTTCTAACGAGGTGAAGTACCTCGGCGTTGTCTTAGATAGACGCTCAAGTTGGAATGTACATATCAAGTTCGCGGTTGATCGTACCACTAGAGCCTTGTACACTACTCGGCGTTTCTACACCAGAACTAGTCCCAAAATGATACATTGGTTATGCATTTCTATAGTTAGACCCATAAAAACATACGAACGACGGCAATAAAGCCTGAGAAGCTATAAAAAATTGCCTGTCTCGGTATTACAGGGTCTATGCGCACCTGGCCTACTTCAGCCATAGAGGCAGTCATCCGACTCACACCCCTACATATCTTCACTAGAAAGACCGCTGCCCATTATGCTATAAGGCTGCAGCTAGAGCACAAGTATAAATCAGGTAATCTTGTGGATCACCTGCTTCACTCAATTTCAGGTACGGATATGTTCTGCACTATCCTGGACGCTATGGCCAGGCAGTACCGTTTCGGAAGGTTATTTGAGGTAGAAATATTAGACCGTGTCGACTGGTCTAAGGAAGAACCCGTATCAGATCCAGGATGTTGGGTGTAGTGTGCTGCCGTCTTTGGACCCAACACTAAAGTCTCGGTAACAATTGGGATGTGCCCCACCGTGTTCCAGGCTGAGAGATCTCCGCCAGGATAAACCTCGATAATGGTATTAGTGGGGCAAAAATACATATCTATTCACATAGTCAGGCAGCGCTTAAAGGGTCTACAATTACTTGGCAGATACAATAAGGTCAGGGTTGGATCCCCGGCCACCAGAGCATTGTTGGGAATAAAACTCCAGAAGCTGGCTAGGGCCAGTTCGGCACCCACGCTCTTGGGATCGGAACCCTTCTGTGGCGTTAGTTGAGCTACCGCCATAGATTTGTTAAGCAACTGCAAACACCAACTTTCGCCTAGACCATTGGGAAAACGTCCCCGGGCTTAGGTATTCCAAGAGACTTTTCATACAAGGAAATAATAAACCTTGACAGGAACAACATGAGGAAGCTAATGGGTTTAGATATCACCTCAACAAACTAAACCCTTGTTCAGATACAGAGTGTCGGTTCTATTTGGAAGAGGAAGAAACATCTGAGCACGTTCTCTGTGATTGTCCGGCATTATACTGGCTACATAGATGGATCTTTCATAGGGAATTCTGTTCGTTAGCGGAGTTTGGAAACTCGGCTACTAGGCTACCACCCATAAGGGCAGGTTTGTAAAAAAAAAAAAAAACACTAACTTTGAGGAGGGTTTTCCCTGCCCTCTTCGAAAGCATACAAACCTCTTATCAAAGGCGCAGGCAGCCATAGACATATCCTGTTTGCAATCCCATTAACTGACAACTTTTTCTGACAATTTTCCATCTAAATGGTGGAATTGAAACCCAAAATTTGTATTTTACGTGCTTATAACTGCACATTCGAACTTATAATTTATTTCAGTTTTTTTTTGTTTCTACAAAATAGTTTGACTTATTAACACTAGTGTCTATCCCGACCTATTTATAATTGGTAGTCTCTCTATTGTCTCTTCCTCAGTCTAACTTGAACTCCATTTCCACTCTTAGTCACCAACTCAGCTAATGGCAGGGGTTCGAATCCTTCCACGGGCAGTATTTCGAAATTTCTTAACAATTTAGCCAGAGTGCACTTCAATTCCAACATGGCGAATTTTTGTCCTAAAAAAAAGGAAAAATCAATTGAAAGGCAAAGGTCTCAAGTCGTTTATGATTCTCTGACTTACCAATACAATTCCTTGGTCCTGCACTGAAGGCAACAAACGAATACGGATGCATGTTCTTTTCGTCGAGCAAAAATCTATCGGGCTTGAATTTTTCAGGTTCGGGGAAATGTTTCTCATCTCTGTGGACTACGTAGGCGAGGACAGCGATACTAGTGCCCTTGGGAATGTTTAAGTCTCTAATTGGGACATCTTCAGTCATCATACGACTGTAGAAGGGTACAGATGGATAGAGACGGAGGGTCTCTTTGATCACAGCTTCTAGGTACTTCATGGGCTCTTTTTCTTGGCCTTCCAAGGCGACTGCTTCTTCGTAGGCTTTTTGTTGTTCCGCAGGGTTTTGAGACATCAAATAGATGGCAAAGGATACAGCTGAGCTTGTTGTATCGTGACCCTGAAAATATGCAAATGGATTTGAAGAAGGAGCCTGGGATATTATAAAGCCCAAGACTTACCTCAAACATGAAAGTGTCGACTTCCTCACGGATTTCAGAATCAGTCAACTCAGCACCTTCCATCTGAGCGAGCAGCAGGATATCCAAGAAAGCCAGACGCCTCTTCACACCAACATCATCGACTTTTTCTGAAATAGACAACGAAGTCTGTTTAAAGGCGAATCCTAAGTAGGGCTTATAGAGATGATTCTTACCAGCATCAGCTAAACTGAGAACATTGGATTCCTTCAAAGTCTTCCTGCGCAGCTGAATGACTCTGTTAGTTTCACCGTGGAGAATCGCCAATGCGCGATTGCGTTCCTTAGAGTCTGCTGTAAAATTGTACAAAGCTGGGATTCTCTTCCACAGGGAGAAGGATTGCTTGTGTGAGATGCGGCACATACTGCAAGAAAACAACGACATAGAAAATGGTCGACCTTCAACCTCTCGAATTTTGACTTACTCCTGTACAGCGGTGACATACTCCGATTTGCTCTGCAACTGAGCGTTCTTCTTGATACCCATGGCAGTCTCACAGATGACATCCAACGCCAGCAGTGTAATGTAAGGATAAATATCGAACGCCTCTCCATTGGCTTTCTCTGACAATTTCTTGATCCAAATGTTGCAATTCTCCTCCATCGGCTGCTTGAATTCACTCAACATCTTGAAATGGAAAGCTGGAGTCAACATCTTCCTCCTCCTGTGCCACAGTTCACCACCACTGGTGAGCAGGCCCTTGCCTAGCCAGGGTTCAATCACTTTATAGTTTCTTGACTTGTACAGCATTTGATTGCTGCCGAGAATATGTTTTACATCGTCCGGATCGGTGACGAATAGTGTGAGATCCTTGCCAAACCAAATGCGGAACGTTGTGCCATATCGTCCACGGAGTTCCTTCAGCCAGTACAGGATTTCTATAAACAAACAAATAAATCATTTAAGCGCTTGAAGCTTATCGTTGGACAGAAATAATTTTCTAGATACGAGAGCTATGCGACCAAGATAGGAAGGCTTATCTCGGACAGATTTAGCTTCAGAAAGTTGTTTAGAAAGTCAAACAAATATTGCAGTGGCTGGTGGTCTAGATATAATTTTGTGCCTCGTCATAACACTTTTGATTGTAATTGCCCTCATAAAGATTGTGCGAATAATTTGGACGGATAAGTGCGCTCCAAGTATCTTGTATCTTGGGCTTTGTAGCAAAGAAATTATGGCGGAAACATCGCTGTGACACTAAAATTTAGAAAAATCTGTCTAACAACTTAAGATTGAACCACATGAGAGAGATCTACATTCGCTCAAGTAAATATTGATAAGAAGAACAAATTTTAGCACTCTAGACTTTGCATAGCTTCTTGTCCTATGACTTACAGCTACCCTATGTACGTATGTAGGGTAAGGAGGAGGACTATGACAAGACACGGTCTTGTCATAGTCTTATTCCACAATCAGCTTCAGATAAAGGTTTACAAGCAGCAAGTCGAGTCTTTGAAAACACAGCTCACAACTTTGCCATATCGTCTATATCAACTGTCTACAGACGGCTTGATTTGTTGAAAGCTGTCTTTGTATAAACCTAAGGCTTACTAAGGAAATGCTTCCATCTATTTGACACTAGGCTTCTAGTTTAGGTTTTCAGGGAGATTCCGTCCTTCGCCTTCGTTGCCAGCTCGTCCGCTCTACAGTTGCCTGGAACGTCCCTGTGTCCTGGAACCCAGCACAGGCTTACGTCGCACCTGTCTACAATCTCGTTAAGAGATCTGCGGCATTGCTTTAGCAACCTTGATCGTACTGTCGGCGATTCCAAGGTTTTAATAGCTGCGTGACTATCAAAGGAAGAAGAGTGACATCAATGCCATAAGCATACCTCTTCGACCAAAGATCTCGATGGCAAACCTTGTAAAATGCCATCAAACCACCAAAAAACTGTACTGCCGGCTACGGAGAAGTTTTTGTGATTCAAGACCTTGGCCATTCTCACGTCCACCCAGACCGAACTTCAGCGCGCACTAGATAGGTTCGTCGCCGTCTGTGTTGAAGCTGGGATAAGGGTAAACGTGAACAAATCAGAGGTGATGGTAATTTCCTGAAGGCCTGTTCAATCCACTCTACATGTTAGTGGAGTCCCATTGAAACAGGTGGAGAAGTTTAAGGATCTCGGGGTCTTATTCAAGAATCACGAATCCTGCAGGATTGGTCAGGCAGAAGCAATTTTGAGACAACTTGGTCAATCTGTTATCAGGAGGGCTGAACTTGGCATCGGAGCTAAGTTATCGGTCTTCAATTCACCGCGACACTCAGAGTGGATAAGCGGTTCATTGAAAAGCATGATGATGAGGATTATAGACTAGGAGACGTTAGTACAACGGGTCGGTAGTTGGAGGGAAAATAAGATTCGCCTCTAATATGGACGGGCTAGACAAAGGTTATTTTCCATCTTCTCGGTAGATTAAGTTAAGTTAGAGAGTCTGTCGACATAACCGACGTACTTAGACCAACAGTAGGTCCATTATGATGCTTCATGACCTAGATGGAATGCTGTTTCCTAATCGTGGAACCAGTGGGAGATTTTAATAAAGCGAACTAGGATTGTCAAAAGAGAAGGCACCGAGATTGTTGCGCTTTTTGCGAGAAAGCACGGGACAGGTACGGAAATCTTTTGCAGGAACGTCTTGGCGAATGGCGTGCCTTGCAGTTTCCTAGAATGCCTCTGTCCTAGTACCCAGCAGAGAAGATTGTTAAATTTCTCTGCCATCTGTACAAGAGACGAGCGGCAATCTGGAACTATTTTTGATGTTACAGAGACTGATTCCAGGCTGTCTGTGAAAATGCATATATATTACGTAGATACTACATTCCACCACTGCCAAGACAGTGCCTCCTTTATCGCCATGATCTCGGCCTAGAATACGCTACAGTGCTCTGGAAGGCGAAAGGAGATCTCGAGGTTTAGATCATCAGAGAAAACATCCCCTCCCACACCATCTTCGGTTTTAGAACCGTTTAGAACCGTCCGTGGAAGGAATCATTAATTTGTTTAATCATTGCTCACTATCTACGGTTCAACATTTCTGGTCAAAAAACGTCAAGTAAATATCAACAAATGTGTTGTTTGACGTTTGACCAAGTTCTCTAATTTTTTTCCGAATTTGCAAATAATTTCCATGACGTTTATTGCAAATATTTGTTTATAATGATTCAAATATGTGGACTGTGTACTTATTTATTTCCACCTGAACTAAAAAAATATTTACAAATCAAACAAAAATACAAAAATAAATTCATAATTCTTATCTAAGTATGGAATTAAAAGTGTTAATCAGTTTTCTCTCCTTGTAGCGATAAGTCATCGAAGTCAAATTATTTCTTTCTATCTTATCCCACTTTAAAAACTGTTGCAGATAAGATAAATTAAGAACGATCCCTTGTAGACATGATTACATTAAATGCATAAACAACATCAAACCAAGAAAAAAACAGAAATAATTCTAATAAAGAAAAACATTGAATCAGAAGTTCAATTTTGTTTTCATCTCTTGCGTTGGCAATTTGTTATGGTTTTGGTACGCTGTTGTCAAATTATGGAGTTCAAATGTCAAACTTAATTTGTGGACATCTTGTGATTTTGTTTTTTGAACCAATCTTCCGATTTTTTCTTTCAAATCCATTTGTTTCTCTTCGTAAAAAAAAAAAAACGAATGGGACTAAGGCTCTGTCTGTTTGTTTGTTCGATCATAACTCAAAAACGCGTCAAAATATTTTGACACAATTTTGTACATCAGTGGATGTTGTCTTAAGTCAGAACATAGTGCCTCTACTTGAGAGAAGGCGCATTGCATTTTCAATCTCTAAAGATCTCTTCCGGCCGGCCTCAACTTGATCCAAATGTTGACCCAGTCTTAGCAGTTTTGATGCAGCCGAGTCGAATTCACTCGATGCAATTTATTATCAAACCGGAATGACTGACACTATTTCCTTATCAGTCAAATAAGAGGTGTGTACTTGAACAAATAATAAAACTTAAAAACAACAATAACAAAACATAAACAAATAATGACTTGAAGAGCTAGTAATCTACACCCGTGCTTAGCTTCGTTTATTTGAATTGATGACATCGTATCTACTTGCTAATTATCTTCATGCGAAACTGTCTGGGTCAGATTAGAAAATTGGACTTGCAGTCCACAAGACACGAGTCAATGTACAAAACTGGTCCAATCCAGAGGCGGGTACACATACACAATGTCCACCCTCGTATCTGGTGTCTTGTGCAAAACTAGACACATCTGCGGTGATAATAAACATGCCGAGCCTTTTGGACTTTGACCAACCAAGCTTAAGGAGATAATAGCTGACATATAGCAGAATTTATGTACTCGTCTCTGATAAGAGTGGCGGTGATGGCTCGTGAATAAACAAAAGTCTCCTTTGATCTCTTTGACTTCATATTCTTTTTTTTTAAATTGTGTTAAAGTGGGGCGTGGCACTCGATAGACAGATACTTTGAACTTTGAGATGATGATTGCTTTGTTGTCTATGAGGGATGTTGTTTTGAACAAAGTTTTGATTGATAACCTTAACCTGAGTCCGTTTTGAAAGGATAATCATAATAATAAATATTATTGAGTAAAACTTGCATCGTAACCTTACACTTTAAACCTGCTTATTGGTGTAACCTGCTTATTGGTGTGATTTTGACATACGTTCAGTGTCTAACCTCAGTTTTCTGATAACTGACAGTTGCCTCTTCATAAATTGATAACAACATGCTGAAGACACCCACATTTAGGTGACGTCAATAACCTCTGACATTTCTTCGTGAAATCATCTGCCAAAATGTCACTACAATCAAATTCTACGCAGTTTATTATGATTTGGACTGGACTCATGGTCCAGAAACACGTGCCTAGAAAGCGATAAGAAATGTTCGGCAAGGTTATGTGTTTGCATTTTGCACTCAAGAGCGGAAGCAAATGTTAAAGAAGATTTTGAGAACGTTATCTACGCAGTTATGTATGACATTGGATGGGTTTAGAACAGAAGGGTTTTAGGACATGCATCTACCCAGTTTACTGGATGAATAATTTTGGGTTTGTTCGTGGAGTCCTTGACAAGTTGTCAAAGCTATTAGTTGCTGAGCCCAATACTGCGACACAAATTTTGACAGTTCACTCATTTTTGCTGGTCAGTACCGAAGAGGGATGCTACTGCTGTCACAATGACATCCCTTGTCACCTGTGCTGTTGAAAAGATCGTGGTGGCAAAAATGGCTCAATTTTAAACAAAATTCTCAGTAAAGTGTAACTGAATCGATTTTGCGAAATCTTTAGTTTTTGAGAAGGATTGCGGCTAGAACCTTGGTTTGAAGTACTCCGGCAAAGACTATTCACAATGCAAAAGCAAATAGCCAAAGAAATAAGTGATGTGAGAGTTGTATCTGACACTGGCTAAGGTGTCACGCACAAATGGAGCGGAACCTCAACTAACTTGGAGCGCTCAACTGAAAGCAGTTAGAAGCTCGTAGCGAACTGTAGCGCCACTTGCATAGCTAGATAAGTACGGAAGGTAGTTCATGTTTTTGACCAGTGTACTCGGTTTGATTACATCTTACTCGAATTCACTTGAAGAAACTTCCGTTGCGTGCTCGAAAAGATTTAAGATAGGATTAAGTTCTCTCGAATAACTTATGAAGACTGACACGCTGTCATCACACGATGTCATAAGTTAACTGTTCAGTGTAACAAATTGAGTTTCCTTCCTACTTTGAACCCCTAGAAAATGCTAAGGGGTTATCAAAGGTTCTGCTGATAGTCAACAAGAAGAACGTTGATTATCGTTTAGATGACAGTCCAACGGGGTAAAGATTAAACCGCACAAAACATAGGAAACGTTTGAGGTAGTTGTTGAAGTATTGATTTGCGTTCAATCTTTGAACTGTATTGCGGAAATAGATGACTACATGTGTGTACACCTTTGGAATAATGTATTTGATTTTCTGGTTGTCAAATGCCATGTTTGAGTGATGTTTCATCGCAGTTCAGATTATGTAGGTTAGAAAGGAGGCTTAGGAAGCATGAAGACCTGAACAAATGTTCCTCCATTTGTGCGAATTTTAAACTCTGGAAAATAAGAAGGCATGTTCTTAGTCGCTAAGAGGCTAGGCATCTTCTTAATCATATTCTCCCAGAAAAATTAAGTGAAGAAGAAGACTATTTTCAATTTGGGGGTTCCTTTCCATTGATCGAGCAGTCATATATTCCCAGAGGTTTGTTATTTTCCGACGAGAGGTGGTCATGACTGGGGCTTGAACCCACGCAACTCGCACAGCAGTCTGACGCACTAACAACTGAGCCACGGCGACCAAAGCTTAGCATGCACTAGAATAACTAACCAGTGCGATGAGAACAAGTCCAACAGTTGGAAACGATTCTTAGTCTGTTGCATTTTCCAGGCGGATATACTAGCAGTGGCAAGGGTTGTCCAACTATCTTAATGCCAATAATATCACGGAAGGATCAGGGCGCTGCCACGCAATGAGCGATAAAGAGCAGAGAATGATGCTCAGAAATGATGCTTGCCGCTCATTGCATGACCTTGACTTAACACGTTCAATAATGACAGCTATGTGACTATAAAAGTAATTGCTGCTACGTAAGTCCCACCGAAGGTTGTGTTCAAGTGTTCAAGATTCTTGGTATACAACCAAATAAAAAAATTAAGCTGTATCTCTAGGTTCATGGGCATGACAAGTAATGAAGCGACTGATAAACAAGGAAGAAAAAGATAATTCCTAGACCGAGAAAAAGCATATCAGACCTTTACTCTGTAACCATAATCCATACCGGAAGCAAACCAGAGGATTAAGATATTAACCAGCTTTAGCCTGAAGTGGAGAATACGTTCCACAGATCTATAGCTGCATCTTTACAAAGCTATAGTTGGCTCTATTGTACAACTCATAAGCTTAAAGTTTCCTCCGAAAGGGTTTAGTGGAATGTGATCATGCATAAAAGTTGCATGCACGAGTGCAATTTTTCAAACGGTTCAGGTTTTTCCAAATAAAGGCGATCGAAGCGAACAAAGTGAACGTTTTTCGTAAGATTGTTATGTCAGAGACAGTTTTGTCAAAGTAAAAGGGATCTGTCACATTTGTTCGCAATCGGAAAGGCTGTTCACACAGGATTGACGGATTAGATTTTTGTTTTGACATTTACAGGGGAGAGGAGAAGTTATTTTAGATTTTTTTTTAAATTTTTGTATATTTTTTGACGTTTGTAAACGTCAATCGGTAGTCACTTGACTTTTTTTGAATTTCGTGAATTAAGCACGAGAATCACATCAATTTGGTCGACACTGACAATCAATATGTCAAAATGAGTTTGCGGAAATGTTCTATAGCAACCTTGGAAACCTGAAACTAACAAGTCAATATATGTAGGCATGCGTGCGGAAAGTCACTAACTACAATAGTTAGTCTCAACACTTGATTGATCTTGAACGAATTGATTTGATGTGATACAGTTCGATCATGTACATGCTTATATACATATGTGCATATTAGTTGCACAATGCACTGCCAACTTCCGTGAGTGGATACGTGTTTTGAATTCAATAAACCCGTGTCACTGTTCCAGGCATTCACCTTGTTCTTCTCATTTCGTTAATTGTGAGTTTAAAACATAAAATGATGCAAACACAGATTGGAGGTAATAAGATATTTTTTTAAGGGAACAAACAGAGTGCCCATAAAAGCAAACTGGTGAAAAGTATACACCTTTGGACTTTAAACTAACCCGCCGACTTAAACAAATATCTCCCAATGAGCTTTTTTCAATTTAGATAAATTTCCGACAAAGTAATTTAGCATATAGCAACTTGGATGAAGGCCAAATCTAGCACCCCCTGCCTTAAATGTCATTCAACTATTTGTATCGTACAACAAAAACAGAAAAACCGAAATCAGGTCATCACAGCAAGACACACCCTCACCGGTCCACCAAATGGATTGAATGCAGTTTCATCGAAGCACTAAAGCTATTCTAACACGCACACAACACAACACTTTTTAGATGAACATTTCAAAATTTACTTACTTCCTTTACGGACATTTTCGACCAATTCCACGGGTCCGGGTCCGGGTATAGTTCTCGAAAACTTCACTATGCGCAAGAAATTCGAGAGTCTTGGTAAGAATTGCAAAAGATAAACAATGGCCAAAGCCACAACGACAATTAAGAGACTCATAGCTCCACGAGAATAAATTCCACAACTAAGCACTGGCACTGGTAACTAATGTGTGTTAACTGACTTCTGAGTGAACACTGTCGTTTGAAGTGGCGAGCCCTCCTCTATTCATAGTCCCGATCGGGAGCGAAAAAATGCTGCAAAAAAAAAAAAGTAATAACAACAAACGATCGCAATCAAATGCCAGAGCAATGCGAGATAAGCTTGTGTTTGGAAAAAAATGTGCTGTCTTTCGTTTGGAGAGAGTGTAGGCGAGAGTGGACAGTGCGTAGCCCAGAGATTGCGAAAGATCAAGGAGTCATTGAAGTTATTTGGCACATGTTTGTTCCGTATGCGGAGAATGCTGATGTTAAAGCCGGTTTTGAGAAGTTCTTGTAACGGATGGTCTACTCGAAGCTAGAAATACGATATTGGGGACTAGACCAATTGGAGTTTATTTCTGTTTACGATATAGCGCTTGTAAGTATACTGCACATGTTTGTTGTTTAATCTCGTAAGTTAGATTGAGTTGCATATTTTTAGGGCGCGTATAATTTATCGATATCGAAATAGGGTATGATAGGCAAATTCGTCTTTTTATCTTGAAGAGCGCGAGAGGTTTGTTCAAATGAAATTAGAAAGCGGAAGAGTTTGTTGAGGAAGGAGTTTCGCTTGTCTGTAGGATCTTCAAAACAAAATGTTAAAACAAACTTTAAACATCTATCCAAATCGAACACATTGCGTTTAGTCGCCTTTTTTGGGTCTTAGACGTTCAAAACAGACTTAGAACCGACATTGAGATCTAACGCTATCACAATCTTAAGATAGCTTTTATACCTTCTTCCTCGGACTGCATTCGTCAGTTATACTCGCGCCTACATGCCTATAAAACCAAACAACTAAACGTTGTATACAGCTTCAAGGAACACCAAATATTCTTTGTAGCTAGTATGAGGATCAGCTCAGAAGACCTGACTTTTTTTAAACTTTGTAAAATAAATCGGCAGAGCTGCTATATTCACTAATTGGAAGTGCTCTAGTCTTTCGAGGACTTCCTCAAAGGCAACGGATTGGTCGTAAAGCGACGAAAGAAATATTTGAGTTCTTTCGACAGGAGCCAAACTATTGGCTGATGGGATTTATGAACATTTGCATTCTTCGCTCGAAATCAAACCGATTGGCTTATTCAGAAAAATGTCGAGCACAGGTCTTCGCTTTTATCGACTTTGAGAAGATTTTCGACAGCGTGAATCGAGATTTTATTTGGTCGGCTTTGCCGAAATAACTTAGTTTAGATTATGTCCAGAGTCAGGTCACCCATTGTAATGCCCACTCGGGATAAAATATACTCTCTGTTTGTCATTAGGTTTCGAACTATCTTGAAACTTTGATGAACCTACAGATGTCCTTGATAGTATATCGCTTGGTTCCTTGACTTTCTGGAGAAAGTGTCTTCCAAAAAATTTATTTTTGAAACAGCAGAGGCTTTGACAGTGGCTAAAAAGTGGGGTGTGTCCTTACTGACTTCTTTGTCTCTGCATATCCTGCTAAGGCCATCCTAACTTAGCTTTAATTTTGCATGTAGCGTCATGGAATTGTATGCCATTTAATTATTGCTACGAGAGTGGAAGGGATATCATTGTCCTTTCGCATCAGTGTATTGGTCCTGGCTAGCGCTTTTCATTCACTTCGTGTTTAAGTTTACACGGCGGGACTTTAACCGAGCGATCAGCTTGCTTTTAGTATGTGGCAGATTAATTTCTCATTTAGCTTTTTCAGTCCTTGGTATGCCTTCATTTCCTAGACCCAGCATCGTTTTACTTCTTTAGCCGCCTAGCTTTCGTGGAAAACGTAGACATTAACACGTGCCTTCATCGCAGTCTTAAGGGCGGCAATTGTCTCTTCTAGTGCCGCCGCCTAGAAAGCTTTGTCAGAAAAGATACGTGCACCTGCGCCTATAAGTGACTCTACGCTAAGACAATTTCGTAGCGACGTATATCATCCAATGGAAGCCAGTAATAGGATTCAGTCAGACAGAAGAGAGGGTGGGCCTACACAAAAGTAGCGCATATCAGTGGATGAAATGATGAGCTTGAAGGCGCTGAAATGGGCTGCAGAAGTCCGCAGAAGATGGAGTTGCGCAAGTGCTGTTGACGTCCTATGCGCCACGGGAGGGCGAAAAGATGTTTATTCGTAAAAATAAGCAAAGTACGTTGGATTGCTGTGCGAGCGGCGTGGGTTCAAGCTCCAGTCATGTCTGCCGAACATTTTTCGCAGCACCACCTTTCGTCGGGCAATGACAAGCCTCTGGGAGTATAATTTGAAAAAGGTTCTCAATTCGCCGTTCGGAGTTGGCAATAAATTATAGGTCCTTTCCATACTTCACTTGAAGATTCTCAAATCTAATTCTTAAATGTACGACTCATTCTGACTGATTTTCAACAGAAAATGTTTCCTTTTAGTTTTCCAGTACCCGCGCTTAAATTGTCAATGATTTACCCCCTGAAAGCAAGAAAAAGCGATGTTACGAGAATTTGGCATTACTTTTGCAGAATTTTGTCCAAGTCGTTTGATTGAGTTCCAAAACGCGGTTTTAGTTTGATTTGTTTTTTTAAATGTGATGCAGAGCTTCTCAAAATCTGTTCAAAATATTGCGAATGTCATTATACTTTGTACAGCATTAGTTATGTATGTCTTCAACAGATCGAGTTTGTCCCCACCTTATCACAGAAACTGTTTGATAAGGCGTGGGAAGAGAATTAAAATTATATAATTCCTTACGCGATTAAATGACGATGTATCGGTGGTTTTAAGTGTGCGGTCAAAGGACTACATTCACATATTTATGCTTCAAAGTATTGTCCATCGCTAGCCACAACTTTTTACCCATCTTTCTGGCAGCATATGGATTCCATGTCGAAGAAATGCACGTCTTTTGCGACGATCCACGAATTGACCCAGTTTTTGGTCTCTTCGTAAGAACGGAAGTGCTGCTCAGTGATGGTGGTGGTGGGATGATGTCTAGAGAATGCCATATGGTGGAACAGGACGTCCCATTTCAGTGCCTCCAGGTAGGTTTTAACCGCCTTAGCAACATGTGGCCGAGCATTGTCATGTTACAATATCACTTTCTCGTGTCTTTGCTCGTATTGTGACCGTTTTTCCTTCAACGCTCGGCTCATATGCATAAGTTATCTTCGGTTACTGGATCTTCATCCAATTTTTCAATTCTGGGTCTTCAAACGTTGCAATTACCAATTTTGCAGCATTGGAACCATTCGCGACATGTTTTCTCACTAATACAAGCCTCACCATAAGTTTCTGCAATCATTCGACGCCGCTCAGGCGCAGATTTTTTGCGAATTGAAGGCAAAAAGCAAGACTTCCCCCCAATGACGCTTATTTGGCTCAAATTTTAACATTTTCACGCACAAACAAATATATGACGCCGATAAAAGATCACAAATGGAATGAGTTGTTGACAGATGCCTAAGCTCATCATTTGACGTTTCTGATCCGACATTTTGGACTTACATTCAGTGCTGACGCCATCTATTGGAAAACGGCGGTTTCCCATTTGTACTCCTATTATTTCAAGAAGTGTCTTAATTGGATGTAGAAAATAGTTTTTCTCTGTTTTTTTTAAGATCTCAGACTTGGTATAGTTTACGTACATATCTTCCTGAGCTGTGACATCAGTTGCTTCTCTGCAGGACTTTCTTTTTCTTTATTTGTCACCTCCTTGTCTCCTTCGTTCGTCATAGAGTTTATTACAAATTCAGGAAAAATACCTGTCAGTTAAAAAATGACAGAACTACGACGAGATTCATTAAAATTCGAGACGCGACAATGACCAACCACGTCGGGAATATACATTTCAACAAAGATAACAATAAACTCTCTTAAAATGACCAAAATAAGACTCTTACCACAAGAATACGTTTTATTTAGCTTCACATGAAAGTCTTCCATTGAGTTCTGTCGGTGACTTATTTTAATAAATTTTTATCCCACCTCTTGTGCTCATCCCCTTAATCAGATACAAGCAAATACGTGTAACTACCGGATGGTTTATCTTAAAATTTCATTTCATTTGAACATTTCCGCGGGGTTAATGAACGACACCAAGTCATCACCAAACATCATTTCAAAATGAAAAGGAGTAAATCACATCAACATCAACAAATGCCGTTGATGCAAGTAGTTCAAGATGGCTTGCAACCTGTCCGATACCAACAAACGCATGAGTGTACACTGTACAGTAAGTACAATTTCGTCTTTCACTTTTGCAACCCTCCTGGTACGACGATACATGATTTTCTGGTCTCTAATTAGCAATTGGTCCGGTATTAGGCAGTATTGGAAAATGCTATCCCCTCACGAAGAAACATCGATTATATCGTTGCGTTGTTACTCCCTTCTTTCTATTTTTACGTTTCTTTTTGTCTATTGCCGATGAATGAAATCAATGTGACTGCATTCCAGTCTACCGGAGATTTGTAAAAGGAAATTGTACAGAGCCTCTGATAAGTGCTTCCAAATTACACTATTGACGGGAAATGATTCACTTATAAATCAGACACGTTCTCAGAATGACTTGCAGTTCATTTCTTTGTCATCCTTAGTCAAATATTTAATTATTTTCATCATTTTGGATTTTTTCTTATAGTTTCCTAGAGCGACACGCGAAATGACAACTCATCGTTCAAAGTTCTTAAAAGTAGTTACGATTGAGGTAGCGCATGATATAGAGACAAGGAAATTGAAAGTAACGTGTGACATTAAAATAGATGTGGGCTTACCTAACTCACGCTAAATAATTGTTTGGAATGACAATGCATAACTATCTGCAATCGGCCACACTTCCTCTTTCTATCATTTACTGGTGTCCTAATACAAGACTAAAGTTTCAGTGTCAAAGCTCAGAATGTGTGTACAATACACGTGCTTACTGAATGCTTCATCAAAATGTGAGCTGATAGACTGACATTCCTTTGCTCTTTATCTTGACAATCAAAAATTTTAAACAATAAGGTAATCTAGCTCTGCCTTCTTAGTTACCTGCAAGCCCCTGAAGGCAAGTTTATCCTGAACCAGCAATGTCATTATTCGATTCTCTTTTCAGCGACGAAATTCCGAATTCAAATTCAGTGGCATTATCCCAGCAACTGAAATTTGCATGACGGGTTGCCTGCGCTTCATCTCCACCCCCTCGCTTAACGCCATTGTCGGTCTCCCACCAGTTCGAGTCCATGTAGAAATGTAGGCAAAAATCAGTCTGCACAGGCTCTTCCACCTAAACAACATCAGCTCCAAACATCGTTGTGACGGACACCTTAACACTCTTTCCTCCCTACTCCAAAGGTACTGCTTCAGACGAAACTACTCAATAGTTATCGCCCCGAGTGACGACTGCGAAAAATTCAAACCCCGTCCTTCAGAGCATGAGCAAGTATGGTATACGGGCACCTCTGGATCTACGGCTAGAATATTCGGAGAGTCGTCTAGCACTAACATTTTGGTCAATCTATGCACATACTCATCGATCTTCCAGGCAGAAATATTTACCATAAATCAGAGCACAAACCATATTTATCTTCTCTAACAGTCAAGTTGCCCTGAAAGCCCTCAGCTACGATAAAATCGAAATTAGTCCTAAAACAGTCAACTTGCTTCCAGAACTAAGAAAAAACAACTACATACTACATACTACACTGAATAGCCGCTCACAAGAGCCAACCCGGCAATGAAACAGCGAACTCCCTGACCAAGATATGTGCAACTAACCCCTCAGTGGTCCTGGACCAACCTGTAGAGTAAACAGATCCATCTTTGAATGCTTCATGAGGGAACAAACCCTGCTTAAGTTCGACACAATTTGGGTGGGAAGTGTAGGACAAAAATGAGCACTTCTTTCCCAATCTATCACAAAAGAAATTAAAGTTTCTTCCAAATCTAAGCAGGACCCTCTTTAAAATTCTAACCGGTATCCTAAGCGGCCATTGCCGACACAAGCTCGACCTGTCACCAGACCCTCTCTGCAGACTATGCTTGGAGAGCGTTGAAAGCCCTTTCCACATCATTAAATGCCCCCCTCTCTTTCATGTGAGAAGCGGACTTTAGGCAGTAATTCGTCTCAACGGCACTTGCCAAGCTCTACCCAAAGAAGCTGATTAGCTTCCTGACAGCCTCTGGAACAGACAACTACTCTAAACATATGGGACAGCACAATAGGGTCCGCAGTGCTAGAGTGGACAAACTGCTTCCCCACTAATAATAATAATAATCATCCCAGTCAACCCAGAACACCAAATTCGCCTAGCACATTCGGAAAATGTGCCCGGGCTTAGGCAATCCAAGAAACTTAACAAGCCCTTTTCCTACAAGGAAATTCTAAACCTTTACAGGAACAACATGAGGAAGCTAGTGGGCTTCCCTACCGGCATTGTGGCCTATGATATAATCTCACCAAACTAAACCTTTGTTCGAGTGTCGGTTTTGTTTGGAAAAGGAAGAAACCTCTGAGTACGTTATCTGTGAATGTCCAGCTTCGTAGACGGATCTTTCATACGGAATTCTATTCCTAAGCGGGTTTTAAAAAGTTGGCCACTAATGACATACTAACCTTCATTAGGAAGGCAGCAGACCTATTAGGCTTAGTAGGCAGGAGACACGATAGTTCTTGCTAGGTCGCAGTGTCAGGCATAATGGTAGGTTCTTAAAAAAAACCCCACTCATGCCTTAGAAAGGGTCACAACCTAAAGACGGTAAATTATCTTTTCGATTACACCACTAACATCGGTTGAACCAGGTTCTGGTAAACCAAAAAAATTAGAGCCTGAGATCAATCCTTTCTTGTACGGTCACTTGGAAAATTGGTTCAATGGAGCACACAGTAGGACCATAAGCCCTCTCCCCAAAAGCAACCTGCCGATGACGGGTTCTATCGAATGAATTGGGTTAACATCTTGTGCCTTTGTGCATCACAGTAATCGGCCGATGAAGCGGCCAATCCCAGAGGTCGACCGTAGATTAAATTTGCCAACTGACGCAATTTCTCGAAAAATATCGATGAATCCCAACTCGAAACAGACCATCTCTTCATCGAATTTGTAGCATATGCCAGTATTCATCGCCTTAAACACTGCATGGAATTGGCTAAATAAAGAATCTTGACGAATCCACTAATGCGATGGTCCATTCAATTAGGAATCAGCCCCTCTGAACTTTTTCAAACATTTGACTTCTTCAATTGTAGATGTTCCAACAGAGACTGTATCTTTCACCAATCTGTCCAACAAGTGGGATGTTCCGACGATATTAACATCATCGGGGCACTCAAAATGTGCGGTCATACAGCATCTGTCCACAGCTTAAAACAGACGATCTCAAAACCTCGGAGATATTGAACTCATTCGTCAGAAAAATACTTCATCAGATATTAGGAGGGCGAATATAGAGAAAAATGAGACCGTTAATTCTATAAGTGAGCTGTTTCAAGTGGTGGACGTACTCCAAAACGCAAAGACATGTTGACTGTAGCGCGTATAGATGACAATGTTCCAACCAAGACGGTCTTGGAATCTCCCAGCCCTCAGGTTCGAAGTGAAAAATTCGACCGAATCTGTGAAAAATTAGACTGAAAAGTGTGCTGACAGACCAAACCCTCTGGCTTCTGCCGTCACTTTTCGGCCTTACAGTTTGACGGCTAGCTGCTTAGTCAAACAGAGTAACAAGCTACAGGGTCCCAGGAAAGGCCTTTTCATCGGTCAGGAGTCGGTTAATGACGATGTTGAGCTCACTATTCAAGTAGCCGAATTTGACAAGATGCAAACCAAATTGCTAACTGGTGAGAAGTCTTGACTACATCCTCCCAGGGTTCTCGTATGGCCAATCGGCGAATATTTACACAAAAGGAAGTCTTATGGGCAAATGAGGTTGAATATGGTTGAGCCAAGTGGAAACTCGTAGGGGCTAAGGATGCCACCTACATATATGTAATAACTGGTACGACTGCCAACATTTTAGTGGAGCGAAACAAAGGAACCTGTCTTCAACTTGTTCCCACTCACTTTATCCTCTAGTGCTGATTATCTAGGCATTGTTCTGCAAGCAAAAACAAACATAGAGCAACGTGTACGAAAAGCTTAACTTGAAGGTGCATTTAGCGGCCCACGCCATACTATATCTTCCTCTGTTGCTGTCCTGCAAGATTTAATCTCTCCTACACTTTAAAACAAACCTTGGACGGCTTCAAATCCTTATTAATCTCCCCTCTAAGGCCCGCCTGCATTCCTTCTTAATTAATTTCGGTCAACCTAATCATTCGTTGTGAAATATTGCCCCAACCCGTCTAAAGTCCAGCCTAGGGCATATCCCTAGGCTATCACGTAGTAAACAAGGTGACATCTGACGCCCCTGGCAAGCATTAGTTTACACCCAAGAGTGAATTCCGATTGCCAATTACATTACAAGTTCCCAAGACCTTTGTCTAGCATTGGTCTACGTGCTTCTTAAAGTTTCCCGTAACTCTTGCCTCTTATCGTGAAAAACACGCCCCAAACCAAATGTCCCCTTATCAAAGTTGACCTTTTCTTGACATCATAGATCCAAACCACAAATTCCACTACTCGCTCGTGATACCAAAGGTTAGGCGCAATGAAACCACACTGAACCCGTCTTGTTATCACCATCAAAGACGAAAAAAAACAGTTTGTTTTCATTTTGTGGTTCCAAAGTGTAGACACGAAAATGTGTTCTCCTTCCCAAACGAGCTCTTCGACATATTATTTTTCATTGCCAAGCCCCAAAAAACAGTGCCTGCATAACCTTTCGCACAGTTTACGTCACAAACGCAGCCCAAACAGGCCATAATTCAGCAGCACAACGGTGGCAGATGACATAATCAACGAGAAAATAAATCAATCACAACGCGTCATTAGAAATTAATTATATTTCCACCAAAAAAAAAAAAACTGCACCACCACCTCGCGACAAGGTCATCCAATTTCGACAATGAACTCGATCCAAGGTCTACTCGATTCGAATTTTCCCCAAACACTAGCCCGAGGCAAAGGGGCAGAAAGGAAAAGTTGTCCACGAAAATCAACTGTCAGTCACCGCTAATTCGCAATCAATTTGCAATCAAACGTCAAATGACGTGAGTGCACGCACGCATGCGGTAATCGAATTACACTCGAATGCCAAATTGTCATTCAAATGTGCACCTGTATCGTGGCAGACGAAGACGACACGGCCCAAGTGTAAGTACCTCTGTTCGTTGGATAATCTGCGGCTGAAAAAAAACACAAAATTTGACTTTTGTCAGTGAGCTGTCAGAGTTTTTCATTTTATTTTTTTTTTTTTTTTTTTTCAAAATCAATTAAAATTTGGATGTCATTACGCATTCAGCAGGGGTGAATCTTGAGTAAGCCTCCACTAAGCTATGGAAATGGGACACATCGAGACAGAGGCACGCAAGACACCACCGCACAACACGAGTGACACAACCTCTAATGGTTGTTATCGATGAGAGTTGTGGTGCGCGTTCGTATCAGAAAAACAAGCGGACTACCATGACTTGTGCCAGAATTCATGGGAATTTGAGTCTCGTCCAAGGTGGCGAGAACAATCTTCGACTAATTATGCTGGAGCTTGTACTGGGGCATCGATAATCGTGTGGGAAATTGATACAAAATCGTGGGTTGGGTCGGTCGTCTTGAAATAAACACTTGAGAGGCGAACAGATGAGCTCGCGATCTGAGCTCACGCCCTTCTCTGTTAGCTTTGCTAGAAGATGATGATCAGTGTCAGTAATTTATTTGTTTAATTGAGGCTAGGGGCAAACATTTATTAGGGTGCAGTGTTTATTTGAGAATGTTAAATACAATAAACACTTCAGATTGTCATTAGGTCTTTGGAAAGGAAACCTAGTTTTCAAGGGTTTCATTGATCAGAACATTATTCAACATAATCGCATGGGAGTTACGTTGCCAATAAAGTTCTTGCTTCCCTTAGTCTGAAGTTTAAAGTGCATTTACATATCTGCAGCGGAATGACGACTTGTGAAAGGGAATCTACCTCAAACGAGTCCAAGGTTTAAGACCCACCTATGTACATATGTCACGATGGTGAATCCATCCATGGTCCACGATTCCGAAGCCAAAGCAAGTAGAACTGAGAATAAATACGATTACCACTCTTTCGCAATCCTCTGCTCAAGCATCAATCAGGGCTTGGAAAAGTTTACAGCTTGCTTTATTTAGAAACAAAGTAAAGAAGTGCGTAAGAAGTTCAAGCTTGGCTTTGGTCGTTGGTCGTAGTCTCTACGTATTTAGTGACGAAACGTGGATCTTATGCTGACGACCCTCTTTAACGTATCAAGAACAACAATTTAAACATCTGTATTCAGGCGGACGAGATCATCGCCATAGATAATGGAATAGAGCGGGCATTTGATAAACTGAGACTTGCGATATTTACTGTGAGTAACAAGACGCCTTCTGACACTGGACAGATCCTCCATTCGCATGCTCACTGGAGTTATCCCAGGACATTGCGATATCGGAATCACACTCCGCAAGTTGAGAATCAAATCCAACGATTTATGCAGAAGCTACGGAGATGATGAGGAGGTAGAATCAACCCCAGATCAGCTGTGCCACTGACCCTCCCTGCAAGAACGACGCCTACACGCTAGCATCAAGGTTCATTGCAAGCATAGCAAAGGTAACAGACTTAAAAGTAAAGGATCTTCACAAAACAGCCAACAACAGGACAGGTCCTTAGATTGTCCCAGGAACCTAATTGCTATTCCCACAAGAGAAAAAAAGTATTCACAATGGACATTCAGGTCTCCGAGTAAACGTGATGAGGTTTATCCATCACACACCCTATGTCCTATGTACGTAACCTAACCTAATGTGAGCAGCAACGATGAGTATTCAGCTCCGAGAGTGGTATCAAAAGGCAAACCTAGGCAGTCAGTTGTGACCTTCCTCCATTTGAGCGAAGGATGACCTTATCAACTTGATTCGCATCCATACATCTACAGCTGAACGTTAGACAATAGAATCCTTACTGGACACTTAAACGCCAAAATCTGAAAGAATGAGTTTCTTAAAAGGCCTTAGGGCCTATGGGTATACTGTACGTATACTACTTGCAACCACTCGGCGTACATCTGAAACCGCATGTCACAGTCTTTCAGGCGGAAATCCTCGAAATTCTGAAAGGGACGCCCAACCTAAGGAAAACGCATAAACGCATCTAGCCTGACAGCAAAGCAGCAATCATCTGAGCAACCAAAATTACTTACTCACTTAAGGTTGCTCTACTGAACCTGGGCCTCAACCAACAAGCGTCTGCAGCCAGCTCGATCTTTAGCCAGCGCCTTTCACTTGCGTGCGCCACCTGAGTGGAAGTCTTCCTCTACTGCGACGTCCCTCACGTGTGGATTCGAGGATTTTCCGGGCCGGGACATTGGTGTCCATCCGCTCTACATGATCCAGCCACCTCAGTCCTTGGACCTTCAGTCTTCTGGGTAAGTCGATGTCGCTGTACAGCCCGTAGACTTCGTCATCGTATCTCCTCCTCCATTCACCATTTATGCAGACCGGACTGAAAATCACTCGAAGAATTTTCCTCTCGAAACTGCCAAGAGCAACCTCATCCGTTTTTGACACAGTCCATGCCTCTGCGCATTGAAGTAGGATGGGGATGATTAAGGTCTTATGAAGGGTCACTTTCGTCGTTTGAGAGAGGGCTTTGCTACTCAGTTCCCTTCTTAGCCCAAAGAAACAGCGATTGGCAAGAGTTATTATTATTATTATTATTATTAGTGGGGAGCGGTTTGTCCACTCTAGCACTGCGGTCTCATAAAGAGGCCTATTCTTCATTTGATCTCATCGCTGGTTTCGTTGTCTGAATTTATAGCGCAACCTAGGTAGACAAAGTCCCTAACGACCTCAAAAAAACTTCGGTGTAGAGTGTCCTTTCTTGTTGACAGCATATACTTGGTCTTGCCCTCATTTAACGCTAAATCCATCTTCGCCGCCTCCGTCTCAATACTCATGAACGTACCAGTGACATCACGCTGCGTTCTTCCAATTAGGTCAATAACGTCGGCGTGTGCAAGTAATTGGACTGACTTTTGAGTGAGTTTTGCACAACTCTTTGAAGAGCGATGTTGAAGAAGTCGCATGACAGCGCGTCGTCTTGTCGAAATCTTTTTGTTCACATCAAAGGTCTCGGTGAGGTCTTGACCGACCTTGATGGAGCAGCGTGCATTCTCCATCGTCATCCTGCACAGACGGACGAGTTTGGCAGGGATGCCAAAACTAGACATGGCTCTGTATAACTCGTCTCTATAGATGCTGTCATACGCGGCCTTAAAATCGATAAAGAGGTAGTGGGTATCGATTTGAAGTTCCTGGGTTTTCTCCAAAATCTGTCGCGTTGTGAATATTTGGTCTATTGTGGTCTTTCCTGATCTGAAGTCGCACTGATATGAACCGATCAGGTTGTTGGCGAAAGGCTTCAGGCCCTCACACATCACGGCAGATAAGATCTTGTAAGCGATGTTAAGAAGACTGATGCCTTTGTAGTTTGCGCAGTTCAGAGGGTCCAATGGTGACGTTCCATTCATGGGCATACTTTCCTCCGACCTTATTTTACAGATGAGTTGGTGCATGCTCCTCACAAAATCATCGCCTGTCGCTTTGAAAAGCTCGGCAGCTAGCCCGTCAGCACCAGCACCTTTGTTTGACTTAGGCTTAGGTATGGCTATTGTTGGTCTTCGTTGTCCATGTTAAATGGTACATTCTGCCTGACAGCGGTATTTGATTCGTAGTCGTTCAACAGTCCGCAAAAGTAGTTCTTCCATATCCTCAGCATCGACTGCGTTTCTACTACGATGTTCCCTTGTTCATCCTTGCAGGCTTCGCTTCGTGCTCTGTAGCCTTGACACGTTATTTTAACCCTTTGGTATTCGTCTCTCCTCTTCTGCTCGTAGAGCTTCCAAGCAGTTCTAGATCTTCTATGCAGCGCCGCTTTGTATGCCCTTTGTTTCGCTGCATATGCTAGCCAGTACTCGTCGTCAAAGAAGGGGTTTCTTTGTGGTGGCCGAATGAAACCCAGCACGTCAGAGACGGCATCTCTGACGGCTTTTTGCCATTGTGAACCTCCTCGGTAGCCTGAACAACGTACACATCGCATCTGTACTTCTTACAAGAAACATCAATCTCAACAAGCACGCACAGAGAATTGGACTAGCTGACACCGCAATCTGCAGAAGGAGAAGGAGGATCTAAAACTTTTCCTCTGTTACTATCACCTATTCGCACATTAAGAGTGATGGTTTCCCAAGATCGTATCGTTGACATGCAATCTGTTCGATGTGAACACTAATTTCGTAAAAATTATTTTGTTTGCTGCACTGTAGTGCATCTGTCTTATCTGTTTCCAAGGGCCATCCAAAGTAAGAAAATAGTGCTGCCAAAGTTCAATGCGTGTAACAGCAACTTATTTGCACGGTATGCAACCCCAACGGCATACAAATATTCGAATAAAATTACCCTCCTTCTGGAGGTTTTCTTCACCCATTCAAACTTTATTCAATGCGGAATCGCTCGATGGTGGTTTTTGAGCCTCTAGTTTAGATGGTCCTTACCACACAGCTCAAGTGTCACACCGTATACGAAAAAAGAACGATGTGGTTTTACCACTCGACGTCATCCGCAACAAGACGGACGTAATTTGAGTATCTGTGACATAAAATGTTGCCTAACTCCACAGTTGACATTACTCACGACACATTAAACGAGGCGGAAAGTAATATGTTTACCTCCGGCTCAAGCTGAAGCCTCCAAACAGTTTACACTGTTCTTAAGGGCAGCTCTCAAGTTAAACTCGTAAATTATTCGACTACAAGCTTTTCTTTATGCATCTCCGGTGTCATTCCTTGAGTTTAGTGTCTATGCCTAATAAAAGTTTTACTGCTACTTCATAGGCAATTATTCCCATCAGGAAAAAGGCCGTACAACAAGTGAAGCCTCTAGTTATTCTTTGAAACAATGTTATCTGTCACACATCCAGCTGTCAGTCACAGCCACGTGACCTTTCAAATTCTCACATAAATTTTATTGTTTAATGGTTTGCAGTGTTAAGAGTGTTAAAACAATTTTCTGTAGACTCTAGTAAACGCGAAGTTAAGTCTATTTACTGTCCTAACCTGTTCCTAGACAATCTTCAATAAAAATTCAATTAAAAACAAACAAAACCTTAAATCAACGACACAAAGTGAAGTTCAAAGAAATCCATTCAAAGTCAATTTGGACATGGTTCATAGACACTCATAGCGATTCCAGGTTCAAGGTAAACCGTCTAACCTGTGGGAGTGATTATTTTTCGGATAAACTTCTTGACACAAGAAAATCTTTTGCGAGATATTTTTATGCTTCAATGGGTACGTGTGAGGTACCTATGGTGTTTGAATTCATGGAAAATAAAAGACACACCCGCTACCTTTATCGAAATGGTTAGTTTGAGTCACTCTTGAAGGGTAATTATGATCGACCTTAGATATGTCGGTACTTCGTCTTTCTTAGCACGACGCCATGATAAATGAATGCGACTTACACGTGTAAAGTAGTTTGACCGAATCTTGCTTTGGCTCAGAAAAGGGAGGTGTAACCTTGGGATAATCACTTAAAGATTCTTTCGTATCTTCAGTGGTGTAATTAATTTTGCTCGTCGTACAATTTTTTAAGCCCGAATTGAACAAATTGTTATTTTTATTTGCGAAGTTTCTGAGTCAAATAATAACTATTGGAGTCTAATAATACTGTGGGGCTTCTGATTGATGATGGTAAAATCAAATTGATACGCAAAACTCTAGAACTCCTTGCAAGAGGCTTGTATAACCTAAGACTTAGAAGAATTTGTTTTTGTCATGAAAAAACACTTCCGTCAGATTAATTACGAAGCTGATGTATTTTTGGGAACAATTGTCATACACCACGGAACATCTCCTCTACCTCTGCTATTCATCGGTTTCGAAAATGCTTTCGACAGTGCTACCAGCAGGTTCATCTAGTATGCTTTGCAATGGATAGGTATCCCACAGAAATAGGAGAAGACTGTCAGAGGAATTTGAAATTCAAGGAAATATTCATTATTACAGGGTGGGCTATTTAAATCTCCGGCTTCTGGCAACCCTATAACTTTGACATCTGTTTTCAGATCGGCTTATGACAGCTCGAATCATGTTCTCAATTATGAAATCATGAAATCATCGAATCATGTTCTCAATTATGAAAACGCGATGAGGCTCATTTTTCTTTGAATGGGACCGTAAATAATCAAAATTTTCGGCTGTACGCCAATGAAAACCCTTCATCATTATTTCACGAAGAACCAACTCGTGACTGTTTGTGCTGGAATTTGTGCGGACCGCTCTTCTTCCATAGCGTAATCGGGCCCTGATAACGGATCTATTTATGCCAGTTCTGACTGGTTACGCCATGGACAACTTTTGGTTCCAATAGGACGGCCCCACAGCTCACACAGCCCGAGCCACAATCGGTTTATTCCGTCTTTTGTTCCTCGGACGCCTAATTTCGAATTATAGTGATTTTGACTGGCCTTCGCGATCACCCGACTTAATGCATCCAGACTTCTTCCTGTGGGATTATTTGAAGTCCAAAGTCTATGTCAACAAGCCATGGACATTAGAAGTCTTGAAAGATAGCATACGATACCAAAGGGCCGCTATTCGACCCTAAGCACTTCGAAAAGTGTTGGCCGCGACCATTTACGCGATCAGAACAAATTTCCAAAGTACAAAATAAACGAAAAATGACTTCACAGCGAATAATTTGTGTTTTTTTTTAAATTATTACCAAAAAACATCCCGAAAGATAAAATGGCCCACCCTGTATATGTGGTCGTGATCAGTGAGATGAATCGCATCGTCATTATCGGTGGGAAGCAGAAGAATTCAATGAAGTTAACAACCAAATTTAGGTATAGGATTTTCCAATAGGGACGAGTAGATGTTAAAATTCAATAAAACAAATTGTCTGTGAGATATCATTGGATTTTTGTTTTATTTGAACATCGTTCAAATGGCTGCCACGGCTTCACTGGGTGGCGCGCATCCGAGAGGTCCAATTAGCGCTTATCAGGCTAAATTTAAGCGATGGCACAGGTTATGCTGACTTTGACGGCACTCGTCGTTTGCGGCTGATTGGCATAGACTTGCGACTTAAGGAAACCCCACAAGATAAAGTCTAACGGGGTCAAATCGCAAGATCTCGGTGGCCAGTCTGCGTGAGATAACCATGCCCTCAAATCGCTCGTGCAGAATGTCCATTGTGGCATCAGCTGTATGGCACGTAGCGCCATCTTGTTGGAATGATTATGCCGCCGGCCTACAATCCACAGCAAATAGTGACCTTCTGCGGTTGCATTCCCACTTACTAGATCCCATGTGGATTGGCATCGTCCCAAGTCCGGCAATTTTGCTGGTTGACGTACCCGTTCATCTAAAAATGAGCCTCGTCGATAAAGATGATTTTTTTTTTTTCTGCAATCGGGGTCCGCTCCAGAACCAAAAGTTTAATCACGTGTTGCTCAACGCTGTAACTTGCTAAAGTGATTTGTCTTTAGTGTCTAAAAAATAAAAATCGGAAAAAACTAAGAACAGAGAAAACAACATGACCGCCATGAACTGTCAAAATCTACCCGTCCCTATTGAAAAACCTTATACTTGAACTACGACAATAATTTTTGTCAACTCTTACCGGTAAGATCAGAACGGCAAGCGAGGTCAAAGATTCACTCGCTCAAAACCAAAACCGTCAGTCTGAATAATCCCCTAACTTCTTAAGTATGGACTGCTGATCAAGAAATCAAATGAGCAACAAGCAAGACTTTCGGTACCTTGGGAATATTGTATTAGTCAATTTCGGAATCAAATTAGGTGCAAACAGTCGAACCGGGAAAGCAGAGGCTGCTTTTATATAATAAGCTGTCAAAGACCTGGAGAAGTTGCGAAATCGGTTTTAGCACCAAGCAGCGACTGCTCCGTTCCGGTTAAGTTGCTGTCCCCACTTGGCAGAGACACACGTGAACCAACTGTAGGTCTATTGAAGCTCCGGATTACCAGCAAGTGGAATTTTGTGTGATAAATCCTCTTTTTTTTTTAAAGGGAGTAGATTTTATGGTTCACTGTGTCTGTGTCAACCCCTTACTGCTCCACACAACGTGCATAATCATTTAGATTCGAGGATGAACCTATTCATTTAGTGAATATCGCGATCTTCATGAAAGTTCTCTCCTAGACTTTCCCAGTCTTGATAAGGCAGAACAGGTTAATAGAAAGTATATTATTATTCTTGCAGGACGTTTACCTATCAAGCAATGCACCGTGAGGACTTCTACCATAGATCTTAGGCATTGTCCATTAATAAAGAGAAGTCTGTAGGTTTTTTTAAGATTCAAGTAAATGCCGAAAAAATTCCACCTGCTGTTTACTATTTTTCTGGCTTCAGAATCTAGGCGATTGTATTGTCCGTTCCAGTCAAACCTGGAGTATATTACCATTATTACCACAAAAAAAAACTGCAGACTTTTGTCAATCTCTATCTAGGAAACGCATTATCAGTATTCCAGCCAGACTGAATCGAAAATTAACACCTGAATCACACAACGAGCCAAGAACTCGATTATATAAAACCTAAGTGGCATTGGATCGGCCACAAATTTTATAAGTTTCAGATAGCTGATGATCTAAGTTTGTACCTATACAAGCCATGTAATGAAACCCACTAGCCCAAGTGGAAAGAAAAGTGGATCGCGAGGCTTGCAAAACAGAGCAAAAGCGATTAGTGAAGGTCATAGAGAATTAAAGCATATCACCAGAAAGCGACCACGATGGCACGTAAGCTTGGTAGATGTCCAAAGACTCATAAGCGGACCGATGATCAAGAAAGATATTTATTTTTGCTGTGCGTATTTTTCACAAGAAATCTAGAATTTTTTACTGTCAAATTCAAATTGTTGATTAAGAATGGAAAGAAGTGCGGCAAGTCATACCTTTGGCGGCTTACAGACGAATGCCTTGCTGTACTTGTTGGTGATTTCTGGGATTCAAACCTGTATGAAAGTTCTTCACCATGCTCAGTAGTCCAATTAAGTACCCACTTAAACCAGGGTGACTACTAGCGAACTTCCTGGCAGCTGGACATACGGTTTTCGCTATTTACACAGTCTACGGAAGTGCTCGATATCACATCCTAAACTCCAAATCACTACTTCTTTTACCAAGCCGAGGTCATCATCTTCTAAGCAGAAATCTATAGATGTCATAGAAATATCCTCGTATCAGGTGGAAACCCAATATAAACATCCTTTCCAGGAGTAAAGGAAGAATAAAAGCCCTTAACTACTTTTAACTCGGATCTAAGCCAACCTAGAACAGTTTAACATCTTAAAGCAGTTAGCAGCTCTTAATAGAAAAATGATTAATCTAGTCTCCAAGTCTTTAAGGCATTGAAGGCAATGAGTAGGCGGAGGAACTTGCTTGACGTACATACTTACTCTTCATTTGCCTACAATCGCTGTATGGTTTACCCTTAAGTCACATAAAATCAATTAGAGTCCTTGAAAATAACAAGAAACTCATCGCAAAGCCTTTGTCAAGCCAAGAAATCTATCAATGTATCCAACGAGCGACCTAAAGACCTTCTGTATACTATTCTGTGCCCATATAGGACAATGTTCATTTGAGTAATCCTCCTAGAAACAAAGCAAGATTCCTTGTCAAGGTGCCAACTAAACAAATTAGATCAAGAATGTGGTCAAACACTAGAAGACGTATGTCTCCACCCAGCAATGTCATTACCAGATACTACGCTATTGGTAGTTTTGCTTAAAAACAAAGCAACTGTACACTGTCCCATCTATTCCGAGTAAAAATATCGACGAAACGGACCCAAGGTCGAGCTGAAACATCCACGATGAAGTGGAAAAGTCGATTTGGCCAAATATAGGTGAATTAATCGAAAGTAACCCACCAAAGAAAAGTGCAAAAGACAGAGTAGCATACAAAAATAAGTCCAACAAAACAAATACTATAACTTTCAGCTCTTTCACAAGACACGCCGATCAAACCTGAATCAAACCCCAGCAATTTTATTACAGCAATTCAGTAAAGCACTCAATTGAAGGGGGAATCCACTTGTCGCATACCAACTGCACTTTTTTTCTGTTTTCCACACTTTTTTCCGCCACTTTTCTGGTTAAAATCCAGATCACATTGTGCTCGTAATAGTCATCAGCAATAAAGTTGATTCGATGACGTTTTCCGAATCCAAATCCGCATCAAAACATAAACGCCCCGAAACAACTGCAACAAATCAAAAATCCAACAGAAAAAGGTGCAAAACACAAACTCATCGCAACAATAACAACAAATTGGTTACTGTAACAATTACCATTCGACAAAAAGCAAGAAACACAAAAAAAAATACTGCAATTCATTCAGTTTACCATCTCAACTCAACGAAAACGAAATGAAAAAAAAAAAAAACAAATTCAGACACAAACTAGGCTCAGTAGATACAAAACGTACATATCTATCGACAGCCAATCACCGACACAAACACAGGCTCAGAGCAGTAGTTCGCCCGAAGCGCGTTACCTGTGCAAGCCGCAGTTACTACCACGACCAGAGTCGGTGGCGAAAAGAATTGACTTTGGCATAAACTATGCTATTAGTGGATTTAGTCACCTGCGCGACTTCAAGCAAATCTCATCGAAGCTTTCCTCGGTTCGAAGCGGGACTTACAGATACAAGTTGGCCTTAGAAAAACAGTCCCTCGGTCGTCCTCTACTCCTTTTTTCTTAAATTTATTCGAATTCTCTCTCCGTCGACAGTGTGTGTTAGAATTTCGGGATTAGAATGACAGGATTGTGAATTTCAACGGAGGAAATAGAATTTTTATTTTTTTTTTTTGAAAATGTATCCGAAATTGTTGCTTTTCTGTTTAGTGAGTGTTGTGTGCACGGCCACTTTGGATAGCCCGACATGTTCGCTGAAGGACAATTGTGATTTAAATGAGAAGCTTATAGCGAAAGATTCTAGTGTCGACGATAAATTGGAGAAGAAAATCACTTCGATATTCGAGGATAAGGTGAACTACAGTTTGAAGTTGTCCTACCAAAACGATGAGGCTGAGGAACAGCAGCCCATCATTGGGTATAGTTCGGTGACGAATTTAACGCAATTTAAAAATGTGACCGGCAAGGAAGCCGACGAAAAGGAGGATGAACTACGAGAGAAAGGTGAGGAAATTTTTTTCGAAGCGAGGATTTTTTTCGTCGGACTTTTATAGGATTGGAAGTCTCTAAATTAGGCTTGACATGGCTTTTTCTTAAAGTACCATGGTAGAGCTTTTGGGTCAATCTGATCTCCTTTAACTTCTCGTATCGTTCTTAGGACGTTTATCTACTGTCAAACCAATCCGCAATTCCGTTTTTTAACGTTTTTTTAGATTTTGTGTCAGTTTGTGGATAAAATTTGACCTCTACAAGTCTGAGTTGGTTTTAATTGTAAGCAGCAACATGTACAAATTTTGAAAAATGTCAAACGGAAGTGAATGTTTAATTTAAGTTGGTGGGCACCATTTTGAGTATTCGTTACCAAGATATTTTTATTCATTTGCGACAAAAGTACTCGTGGTTTCTTGCAACTTCAAAGAAAAAAATGAATGAGAAGCATCACAATAGTGATTATTTTGACAATAATCGGTTTCGAGTGTCCTGAAAACAAGTTTTGCGCCGAGATGCGTTAATAGCGTTGTACTTGGTTGCTGTGACTCAGTAGTTAATGCGTTGGACTATTGAACGCGCTGACACTAGCTTTGTTCAGTGAGGCTGTTCCAAACTGTTTGAAACAGGAAATCTTGGAGCCTGTTCACACAGGAGTGACGGACTGGATTTTTTTTTTGACGTTTACAGGTGAGGGGGGAAGCGAAGTCAATCCGGATTTTTAAACTTTTTAAAATTCTTGCATTTTTTTTTGACGTTTGTAGATGTCAATCTGCAGTCACTTGACAAACGTGTAAGAAAAATTGTTTTTGTGAAAAAAATAATGCGTCTTCTGAACTGGTGGCTGATCGCATTTGTGTTATTTATTGTTTTAAATTTCGTCAAATAAGCACGAAAATCAAATCAATTTGGTCGACACTGACAATCAGTATGTCAAAAAAAAATCCGCGGAAGTGTCCAGACAGGACTATCAATCTGAACGCGAAACGTCAAAAAAAATTCTTTTTTGAATAGCCTCTTGCACATACTCTTGAGAAAGAACAGATTTGTGAAAAATGTCAAAGTCAACTATGGCTGTCAATTTGGTATGTTTTCAGCATTTTATTTGTTCAAAAGACATTTTTCAATTTTTGATAACTAACATATTATGAGCTGTACTTTTCTAACTTGATCTGATATTTTTCACAAATCCGTTCTGATCTGTTTCTTCTCATTGAACAAAGCTACTATTTTTTGGCAGGTGATGCCAAAATCCTGAGACTATAATTTGTTATGTAGACATTTTTCTACGTTAGAATTCGGCAACAAAAACTGTAGGTCCCTCGAATTCGTGCGAAAATTGTAACACGCTCAACAATTAGAATTAGTTTTGAAAATCCTGTATTCTCCCTTAGACTCAAAGTAGATGGTCCACCCAAGAGCATACTCTCCAGTCCATGTTTTCTCAGTAATCTGAGATTTAGAAGCAAGTACAAAGTTGGTACATTCTCATCTTTAATTTGTGCTTACCCAGACTTTTCATTCTATTGTGGATCAGTGACCCACAAAAACTTCATAAAGTGCTCTAGAGTCTTGCAGAATTCATTACAAATTTCGCATAGACTGCTTTGTTAAGTTTCCTAAGGTTTCTTGATTCCCCAAAGCCTCGTTAGGAAACCAGTCAGGATGTGCAGGTTATTCTTATTCAGATTGAAGAATGCTTTGAATCTTTTTTGGTTGTTCGTAGTTCTCTAGTGGTTTCTTAGTCTGTCTCCTGTTCCTCCACACTAGTTCCTTTAATGATTCTTTAAGGTTGTGGTGCCCTATTCTGCAAAATAGGGATTCACTACTCTCGATTCTGTGGCCAGTTATTTAATAAAGGATCACTTTACTTTTTCCTGCCTTGTTCGTTAAGTTTATGGCGACATAAGTGCCTCGATGGCTGCTTGATGACATTATTCTTTGGATTGAATGCGACTGTCAACTTGAAAGATGCAGGTACTTCTGCCTACATATGTATGTCGCGCAGGCTTTTTATTTATGTATGCTCTCTACCAGGTTATGTCCAGATATTTTAAATAACTCGGCTGATAGGGCTTTAGGTCCAGCGGCCTTGTTGGAGTTTAGTTTGGATATTGCTGTCCACACTTCGTTTCGTTCAGTTAAAGAAAAAGCTTTTGCTATCATCATCTGGGTTGAATGCCCCTCAACAGAATTTTGGTCTTCGTCGCCATTAAACAGTCTGCGGGTATAGGTTTTCCAAATTTTTAGCATCGAATGTGACCCTAGAACAAAGTTTCTTTCTTCTTTTCTACGGGTTTCTGTACAACTTTTGCCGTTTTGACGCATTCCCCACATTGCCTCTTAAGAATAATCTCCCGATATCTTTTATCGGGGGCTTAACATGAACTTAGGTTAGGTAAGATAAGAATCCTCTAAGGTCTCAATTGGGCTTAAGGCGCATTGCGATACCTATAGAATTCCTTCTGAAAGAGGATTCTACCCATAGAGCCATTCAGAGTTTTTAATAACTTTCCTTTCCCAAGCAAACTTCGCCCTTCTTTAGACCTTCGCTACCACTAGTCTTTGGTACTTGATGCTGGCGGCATTGGAGTTGTTCAGAAATGTCAGCATAAGTTTTCACCGAAAGTTCTAGTATGTACATATGTATACACTACCCCAAGATGTTTGTCAACACGATGTCAATAAATAAAATTCACCCTACAACTAAAAAGCTTAAGTTTCAGGACTTGAATTAAAATTTAGCATCAGGTTTGAATTTAGATTATACAATTTTGTCGATTTATGTTGGGGTTTACAGAAGTTTTCAGCTCGAGTAGGTTGTACATAAGTGAAGTCCCTATTCTTGTCTATAGGTTTGTGATCTTAAAAGTCAATGTCTTAAAGAATTTTTGAAAGAAATGCTTACAATCTTGACTTTAAGATTCATTTGCATAACTTCGTTCCTTGAAAGAAAAACAACTCACTCATGTATCTGTCACTTATTTAATGCTGATATAAGCATCATTTCTGCGTTCTTTTAACCTGATGACAATGTTCAACTCAAATTCTTAACAAATGAAGGGTAAGTTGAAAGCGGAGCTCAGAATGATGGTCGAGATTAAAGCTGGTCACGCGTTGGATATAAAAATATCTTAAGTTCATTTGAATCGGTTTTAAAAACCAGACTGTCTACAGACGGGTGTCAACTTTTGAACCGCTTGATTTAAACTGATCGCATTAGGCCAAGGGCATTGTTGGCTCAAAAATAGGACTAAGGGAGATAAAAGCAAGACCAACAAAGCTCCAATGAGGTCTGTAGTAGTGCTGCGTTTCGTTGCTCCCCTCATATCCAATATGTAAAACGATGAACTTATTACTTATTAGCAATTGTTCCTCCCTAGGTTGTCAAAGAAGTGTTTGCATAATGTGCGCTGCCCAGTTCGAGTTAGAGCAGGGAGTTCTCAAAGAGAATCGTCAAAGACTTCTGCTTAATATTTATCTGATAAAATGACAATGAAACAGTTGTTGTGCAACTTTTTCACTACCCTCCTACAAGTAGTAGATCTTTTGTAAAATTTTTAATAGTAGAGGCATATTTTGTTTCGACAAAGAGTTCCAACATTTAGGCAAACTATTGTTTCTTGAAAGCAATAAAAAGACGAAAAGTACCCAGTAAATGATCCATTAAATGCTTTGTTTAAATAAAGACTCTTAAGAAATTAAGACTCTCATTATCCAAAGTGGAAAGAATAGAACGTAGAGGTCATTAGAATAATTCTCGTTTAGAAAGGCATTTTCATGTGCTTTTGACAACGTTCACTGCTCTTCGTGGTAAAGCAGAAATGGTGTTTCGAAGGCCGTAGAGAGCCTTAGTGATCTAAGCTTTCTAAAAAATGGATTGTCGATTAACCCCTTATAAGGAAGGCAGGAAGGATTGCGTCGGTCTCTAAGTTGATGTCATCTTAAATGTTTACTACGAATCAAAGGAAGATAAGCCCTTATAATTCTAAAATTTCTAGCAATCAATGGCGGCATTCTACATGAAACGGGCATCAGCTCTAAACATCTTCCTTGGTGATATATAAACTCATAATAACCGCTTTTACCTCAATGTTCACAAATCAAATTGGTATTGCTCTATTATTTATATCGAACCCCATGCAGCCATTAAGTGTCTGGACTCCGCGATAATTAGATCAAGGATCGTAAGAACCTCCAAGCGATATTAGTTTATTCGACGTACATGTGTAGACTTTTGTATCTAAGTCTCTAGGGCTTTAATCATCGCCTGACTACCTGTGGACAGGACGACAGCTTAGCCATTCACCGAAAACAAAGACAGTCCTCATTGTCCCAATAATCGTCGATATTTCCCCTTGAACATTTGTTACAAACGCAACATGACTTTTATGCACATTCATTGGTGTTGCACTTGTTTTAGGGCAGTTATCCAGACTGCGATTTCGAGTAAAATAGGCCTAATAATCTCAAAGTACAAGCAGTAGATTAATCAGGTTCGAGGACTAATTTTTGACACAAAGCCTTTCCTCAAATACGGATGAAGATCGCTGCCTTCTTGAATGTTCAATTTTCTTCTGAGTAGATGTACATGAACGTGAAAATTTTGAGGATGAGATTCGAGATTAAGCCAGAAAAGGCTCTTCTGAGACGTAGATACAAGGACTCAAATTTTAAACGCTTACCTATTGTGAAAACACGCGTCCACTTCAAAACCGTCAGATGACCCAATACACGTTGAGTTCACCTAGATACTTCCGTTATGGCCAGGACACTATGGGCGGCATACAACCGGAGATCTCACTCTCTTGGGGCTAAGATAAGCCCCAAGGACGCACGAGTCGTTTTCGGCATCATTACTAAGCTCTGTCCCCTTAGTATTCATACGGAATGTCACGGTGGACATCACAACCACTCGTCTGACTTAGATCCAACCTGGAAGGGATATGAATGGCAGGAGGTATTTGAACTCAACGCAACACAAGTGCTACCAAAACAGCAGCTTTGTTGTTAAGAAGTCTCTATGAAGACTTCTTTTAAGCTGTAAGGGTCACATAGCTGTTTTTATGCATAACCCGGGATTAGGGAATCAGTAACACCTCGGCTTTGATACAAATTCTTCCATTTGATTTTTATGATAGGAATGCGATACTAAAATTGGCCTTTGAAACTACGGTTTCAACTAAGAGTCGTCCCAGTTTAGAAGATATAGTTTCAAGCACGCCAAAATACGAAGGTTAAACAGCACCTCAATAGATGCTCAGGAATACTTAATCCTGGTCTTAGCTTTCATCATTAGAAAGCACTAAACAGGTATCGTCTGGATGAATCCTATGTTCTAAGAGAAACTGGAAGATACAAAATGTCTACACCAGCGTTACTACATGCTATGAGAGGTGGCACAACCTCCACGTCAGTCGACAAAGAGCTTAATCAGCACACTTGTCATTATGCAATTACTCAAAATATCATCAGGCTAGAAATGGCTAATACTGCAGTTAAAAAGACGAGGAGGAAGAGGTGAATCCTTAGTGAATCATAAGATTTCGTTAAAAATGCTCCTGACCTACAGGTGCACGTACCTGCATCTGTAGAAAAACAATTTTTTACTAAATTGTTTCATCTAAATCCAAAAATAGGTCAATGACATGCCTTTCTCTTTGTTTGCATGAATCGTTTAATTCAGGCGGAGAATTTTCGACATAATATTTACCTATTCTCCCAATGGAAGTGTCGATTGGTAAACCAAATACAAGAATTACTCACAATGATGTAATAGTCGAAATCTCATTTCAAGCGATCGAGAACATATAACTTCTTAACGATCTTGCACAGCAGACACACAATTTTTCCTTAAAATTACGCTACGGTCTAGGATGTCGCTGTGCGGGCTATTATATGTACATCACCGCTGCACTTACATCTCATTGGACTGCTGAGAGAGCTTCGTAGGTACGAGCCCAACCATATCAAGCAAAAATTGTTTGGGGCACCACCTCTCGTTTGTTTGTTTAAAGTTATCGCGAAAACTAGTTAACCGATTTTAACAGTTCTGACACTGTTGGAAGTCTAATTTTTTCTCAATGAACATAGGGTACATGTTTATGTATGTACATCCATGTAGTATCATCGCTTTGAAATTGAATAGTGACAGTGACTGTATTCCATTTGAATAATTCGAATAAATAAGATCAACTAGTTGAGGGTCCCTCCTAACATCTGTCAACTATTGGCATTTTGCTTCCGCTTTTTGGTTATATTTTCCAATCAAAATGTACTTCGCTTGAAGACAAATGCAAAGACGAAAACGCAATTTGAATAACAATTTATATAAGAGCGTTTGCGATGCAGAAACACAACACTCGTCGTAAGTCCACACGGAAACAGCAGCAAACTTTAGTCACTAATGACCGATGTCTGACTCCAGAAGGCGACAGACTGCATTTTGACAATGTCTACTCTGACATCCATTAGCCGCGAAGTTTTTCCCCTAACACTGTCATCTCTTAGTCACTTTCGTTGAAAATAAAAATTAAGAAATGCGTTTCTACGCCGAGTCTTACTAAAACTCATTAACTGTCATTTGTTTTTCACTTTCCCCTATGTAAAAAGAAAAACAATGTTGCTCACCAACCGATCACTTAGGGCACACATCATACTTCTCAAGAATCCTAGTTACTTTTCCATTACCATGTATCTGCGACTTTAGATGAAACTGACAAAAACTAACCGAACTGCCCATCAGCTAGAAACAAACTCATCGCGTAGTACGACTAATCACGAAACGATTGCACTTGGCCAGGCATTGAACTCACCTGTAATTTGGTTGTAATGCTGATCATTAGCACGTAACGTCCCGCCCGGTCGGACAATGTTTGCTCAGAACACTAATCCGGTGATCGGTACTGATGACATGTCTCAGCGAGTTAGTAAGCTGCTTGCAGCCAGAGACCATTTAAATGCAATTACCACCATCGAGCGCGACATTTTCAATTGGACTGACCGAATCCAAAGACCTCTGCCACAATGACGACAAATTGGCAGTTATTGGTTCGTCTAGGTTCGGCTTCTAGGTCGCGAGGTAACTCCCAGATGGCATGTAGCGCATCGTTGTCCACGGTCAGCAAGCGGAGTTCTTAATGACGGATGTTCGCTGTCGAGTATAAAGTAGAATTTCAAATTAATTGCTTAATTATTATTTCTTGTATTTTCTTCTACCATTTTGCAATTATTTTTTCGGTGAAATATGGTAATAAGTTGGATGCAATTAAAAGCTGTCAATGCCAAGCACGCTCAGGGAATTGTGTAATTTTTTTTGGCTAGAAATTGAAACCGTTTATGATGCTTAGTTTTTATGATCCTTTTTTTACTTTCATTTAATGTTTTTGGATATAATGGTAATTACTTCCGCGTTACCGTAAAAGGTGGAGAAGAAAATGTTTTATAATTATTTCAATTAATATGCGAAACATTCATAGTTATTCTATTCTTATGGTTTGAACACAAGTTGGGAAAACGTCAGAGTTTGCAGAATAGTAAGAATAGATGGAGCTGGCAATACTGTGCTCCTTTTGACAACTAATTATCTCGTACTTACTTACTTACTTAAGGTGGCGCTACAATCCGAGTGGACCTGTGCCTCCACCAATAAGCGACTTCAGCCACTTGCGTGCGTCGCTGTCTTCCTCTACTGCTCCGTGCCTCGAGTCTGGATTCGAATATTTTCCGGACGGAGTCTAGGTAGACAAAGTCCTTAACTATCTCAAAGTTATAACTGTCTATTGTGGCGTGCTGTCCTAGATGTCGGTGTTGAGTGTCTTTTCTGGTTGACAGAATATATGTACTTCGTCTTGCCCTCATTGACCGCTAAACCCATCTTCGCCGCCTCCGTCTCCATACTTACGAACGCGCCAGTAATATCCGAGCAATTGGACGGACTTTTGAAAGATTGTGCCTCTAGTGTTGGCGCATGTGTTTTGCACTATTCTTTCAAGAACGATATGGAAGAAGTCACATGACGGCTCGCCGCCTTATCTAAATCCTTTTTTGACATTAAATACCTCGATAAGGTCTTGACCTTGATGGAGCAGCGTACGTTTTCCATCGTGATCCTGCACAAATAGACGAGTTTGGCAGGGAAGCATCTCTTAGATGCTGTCGTAAGCGACCTTAAAATCGACGAAAAGGTGGTGGGTATCGATTTGAAGTTCCTGGGTTTTCTGCAAGATCTGCCGCTGTGTGAATATTTGGTCGATGGTGGACTTCCCTGGTCTGAAACCGTACTGGTATGGACCGATCAGGTTGTTGACAAAAGGCTTCTGGCGTTCATACAATACATAAGATCTTGTAGGCGACATGAAGAAGACTGATTCCTCTGTAGTTGGCGCAGTTTAGAGGGTCTTCTTTCTTGAAGATCCGTACGTTAACATATACAGGGTTTTTCAATAAGAGCCCTACAAAAGTTTTTTTAAATAAAACAAAAACGGTTTTGGATATCAATGAAATTCTTTATTCCTGTGAAAGTACGTTCGATGCCATTATGTATGGAACTCGATTTCTTTTGCATGGCCACCACGGGCACACTTGCAGAAGTCCAGACGCTGAACCCAATTTTCGACGGTTTTCAAGCATAAATCGGCCGATACTGCTGCAATTTCACGTTCGATATTCGTACGAAGTTCATCAATCGTCGCTGGCTTGTTGGCATAGACCATAGACTTGACGTAGCCTCACAGGAAATAGTCTAACGGCGTCAAATCGCACGACCGAGGCGGCCAAGCGACTGGACCATTTCGTGAGATAACACGTTCTCGAAACTTGGTTTCCAATAAATTGATTGTGACATTCGCTGTGTGGCTTGTGGCGCCGTCCTGTTGGAACCACATGTCCTCCAAGTCCATATCATCCACTTGGGGCCAAAAATATTCGGTTATCATTGAACGGTAGCGATCCCCATTCACAGTAACGTGCCGGTCTTGATCATCACGGAAGAAGTACGGCCCAATGACGCCGCCGGCCCATAAACCACACCAAACCGTAATTTTTTCGGGATGCAATGATGACTCATGGAGTACGTGTGGATTGCTGCCTGACCAATACCGCATATTTTGTTTATTGACGAAGTCATCCAGCCAGAAATTATGACGACCATAAATTGGACGTAGCGCTCTTAACGTTGAGGCCACTGACTCCGAATTTCGGTAGTAAATTTTAATAATTTCGACTCGTTGTTGGCTCGTATATCTTTCCATCATGAAATGGCAAACCTTACTGAAGAGAAATGTCAAAAAACCGCAAGAAAAATATGGCGTCGTTTGCTGTCCCTGTCGCTCTACTTTTGTAGCGTCCCTATTGAAAAACCCTTTACATAAATGTTAGGAAAAGTTATTCGCTCAAGTCAGAGCATGCAAGCCCGGTCAACGATGCGGTTTGTCTTGTAGGGCACAACGAAATGAGGTCATCATAATGCAATTTCAGCGTTATTTCGCCTTGTGAAATGTGTTACCAGATACTTCTCTGTGGATTCAAAAATTTTCCTTAGCCGAAACATTTATGTCCATTTGCTCTGCATACTTGAACTATCCAGTTCGACGTCGCTGTATAACTCAAATACTTTGAAACCTGACAGAACACCCAGAATATTCTCCTGGTTCTCAAACTCAAATTATATCGTCACTGGAAGAATCTTAGTATTGTTACTGCCATAATCACAAAGGGCCTTCCTTTGCCTACGGGTGAGCCTTGCATTGACAGCCACCTTACCTACCTACCTAGTGCCATAATCCTGTACAAGGTGTATATCTAAGACACAACTTTACTCCAAAATATCTAAGCATTACCTTAGATCGAACCCTGACTTATAAGCCCCAACTAAACCAAAGCCCTACGCAAACTGAAGACAAGGAGCAACGTTATCTAAAAATTAAAAAGCACCGCCTTGAATGCCTTTGCAAACTACGTACTCGGGCTCTCTCGCTAGTCTACTCAACTGCAGAACATGAAGCCCGGGTTTTACTTAACAGTCCCCACACTAACAAGATCGACCTCGCATTGAACACTACCATGAGACTAATATCTGGCACTCTAATACCACCCCATGCTTCCCAAGATAGCCCCACCCGACCTAAGAAGGATTGAGGTACTGATGAAAGAATTCAACAAAATCAAAGGAAATGTGAGAATCCCACTACGCGCAGATATTGAAGATACTCCCATCTTGAAACTACCTTCAAGACATCCTCCAATAGAACTCGCGAAAAAGTCATGTGCTGAAAACTTCTCGTTGGAAGAATCCTGGTTATCTTCATGGACAAACTCCGGCAGAGAAAGCCCAATATTCCGAAACGAGAACAGTGAATCTGAATTTGAGCTACCACGAAAAGCGTGGTGCAATCTAAATCGGATACGGACTACCTCTGAGGGATGCAACGGAACCTTAACTGAATGAGGCCAAGCCACCGACCAGACCTGTCCATGTGGCGCCCCTGTTCAAACCTCTGAACACATCCTGCTTGACAGCCCAGAGCTGTCATATACGGGCAACCTGAATGACATTAACAACGTGCCAACCTAAGCCTGGAATAAAAAATGGAGATGAGTGGACAATACTTTTAAAAATATGCTAATCCCTTGACCCCTATCGTCTCTTGGCATGCAGTGAAGCTATTTTGGAGAGGGTTTACCCCATCTTACATATATGCAATGCATTTTCCTTTCCCAACTTGTTCTATTATCCTTAATACGATGTCCATCCCCTTGTAAGCACAATGGGATGTGGTCCCATCCCCTCAGATTTTACAGACGATTTCTATCGCAAACGCTGTCACAGGTTAGGCCGTAACCTAATTTATTCAAATTCTTACCCACTCAACGGTATTGTAAGCCTTTTAAGACGCCGCTTATGCTAAATCCAAACAAACCCAGCTTTGCCCAACTGGATTACAAAAAGAAAACTCAAAACAAAAGTGCGTAACACTTCGCATTTTAATAGCACAAACATTTTTGTTAAACTTCGAAACTCAAAATAAAACTTCGATTGTGATAACACCCAAAAGGATATTAACCCGCAAGCCCAAGACAAATAAATTTAATAAATTAGCATAACAATTCGGCCGAAGTTTCATCCGCTGAATACAAATTTTGCAAAGGCAAATCTGATGAACCAATCAGCACCGCGTTATTTGCATAAAGATTCGCTGAGAACGTCTCTTCACCTCAGCCTGAGTTATTGCCAAAATCAAACAGAGAGGACCTCAATGGCCTATTATGCAAACTGACATTGACACTAAATATGTTTGTTCACGACTTGGCATAAATGAAGCTAACTTCGGGACATTTCAACGTCAGCAAATTTTTGGCGGAACTCCAACACCTGACTGCGTTACGCACTTGTGTAATCTTTTTACAAAATTACAACTTGTTCGTCTCTCTTCCGTGTGCTCGTCAAATTTTTAAGTATGTCAATGTGACACTGACAGGTAATAAAATCGCTGCTTAATTGATTGTCAGCACAATATTCCAAAATTGGGGTTCTTTTGCTTTTGTGGACGTTTCTTTGTCACAAGTGTTTTGTTGTTCGCCACTCATCGATGGCTGCGAGAGTGTATACAATTGTAAATATTGCTGTGATGGCATCATGAATTGTTGTCACCGGCATGGCGAATAAAATATGTGGGCCAATGTTATTGTCCATGTTTTTGTTTCAATTCTTTTGTAGACACTTGTTTTGACAGGTGGGGCTAACACGTGAGTATGTCCAGTCGAGTACTTGTTGCAACATTCAATTGTGCAAAATTGTGGTTTTTTTTTTATCAGGAATGTTATATTAGAGTTGAACACAACAATTTAAAAAAGGCTTAGATCCATAATTACGTATACGACCAGGATAGGATAGGATAGGGAGAATAGGATTTCAAATGAGTGCCATTTTGGGGTGAAGCGGAACAAGAATATGGAAAAGCAATGCTTATTGTCGAACGTCAGCAAATAGTTATTCATAAGTTTTTTGAAATTCTGCAGGTGTTTTATTCCAACGATGTGGTCGCAATGACTCAGTGGTTAGACTGCTATGCGGACTGGGTGCGTTCAAGCCTCAGCAATATTCACCACAATTTGTTTACGCTACCTCCGAGAGCATAATTTGTTATGAACAAGATTCTCAATCAGCGTTCAGTGTCGGTAATGAATTTCAGGTCCCTGCCATCCGTGCGAAAAGTGTAACACGCTCCACATGAAAGGTTGCGAAAAGTTAGGCCTAGGCACATCTGTCCTCTATAGCAAAGAAATCAATTGAAAATGATAGAACAAATGAATAATATTCAAAGCTTACATTTTGTCAAACATTTTCACTCCCATGGACCTTACTGCGTTATAAACATTACGGACACTAAACCGCATTCCAATGATTGCCCTCCATGATTTTTGTCATAATTACGTACCGACGGCTTTGCTTCTTGAAAAAAAAATTCAAAACAGTTCGATAGGGAAATTTGCAATGCTTCGTGTCGAACACGCATCTTATGCTCATTTACATGTGAATCACTTTGACCCAAAGCCAGACTCGCCGGCGAGCCACATTCTTCCATGTGACAGTCCAACTGTCAGGTCATGTAATGGCGTTTTTTTACACAAACTAGGTGAAAACAATTTGAAATTGCACAACTTGGCTCTTGTTCAAACAAAAATTTCGACATGTTAGCTAAATTCGATGCACGTACCCTACGCCTTCAGAAAATTGATCAACTGATGGAAAACAAAATTCAAAAGATACAAAAAACGAACATTACCAGAATCACTTGACAGAGCGAAATGTAATCACCGTCACCGACGTTGCTGTCAAAACGCGGTCGACACTTTTTTGTAACACACTTGTTATAAAACAGTTCCGATCGTAATGACGAGATTTTAAGATCGCGATCAGCAAATATTTACGCAAATTTACTACCTCATGGAAGGTACTTGAGGCATGCTAAAATATATCATTTACACAGAGGCTGTGGGCTAACGATTTAAGTTCAAAATATGTGCACAAACTATTAATAGACGTTTCCATAGATCCATTGGATTGCGCTGCAAATTAAGACGAACTTTAGTATGCTTTACGTCAAGCTGTCGAAACGTGAGATAGATTATGTGTGTGGTAATTATAGGATTTTTGTGGGACAATGCAAGGCATCGGCTGCATCTAGAGTAGCTCAGGCATACTTACATACATACATAGATGTCGGTCGGTAATTTTTGAGTAAATAATTGCCCTTATCTCAAGGGAGTTTGACGTCTATTGATTTTGATATTTGATGTCAACTATAACATCAAATGACAAAACCAACATACATACATACGACAAACATGCATTTCATTTTCATTGGACGATTTTCATTACAACAGACGGGATTCGAGAAATTTCCGAAAAGCTTAGAAGCTAAGAATTAAGGTTTGAACCGAACTTAACCTTTAAAACTTCTTAATAAATTCAACAACACAATTGGAATTTTATCGGATTTGTTAGCATTGCCTGAATCTAGTGTTCTAGCCGCTAGGGTCTGACTAAGGCCTGAGTCAAGAGCCTTCCGCTCAACCTCATATACCATACCATACCAATGACTTGACGATGAACTGCTGGGTCGATGCCAGAACTCCAGACCAAGGTGGCATTTAGTAGGTGAAGAAGTGACTTTAGAGAGCGTTTCGGACACTTCCGTCGAATCGGATTGGATCTACTGTATTCCACTTTACTGTTTTGGGGTGCCTGTAAAAGAATAGCGGTGCGATCAATTCAAAGTTCGCTCCTCCTTAACTATCTGAAATCCAAAATGAATTGAGGATAGTTGGTGGCTGTCGACATAGCCGACGCACTTATACCAACAGGTCCATTGTGATGCCTCAGAATCAAGGAGGAATTCTCTCTCCTAATCGTGGAACCAGTGGGAGCTTTTAATAAAGCGAACTAGGTTTCGTATCTTGTGCTGTGTCAAAAAAGAAGGCACCGGGATGGTTGCGTCTTTGCGAGAGAGGGAGGGAAGGGCCAGAAAAAATGGAGGATCGTCTCTTCTTTTTCCTTGTCCCTGCAGCTTTTGCAGAAATCATTTGCAGGAACGCCCAGGCGAGTGGCGTGTCTGTCCATGAGCCAGTGTCCTGTGATGACACCTATAGTAGCTCCGAGATGGCATCTACTTCACGAAATTAATCACTTGGAGCGCTTATGGTCTATTGAGGGCCAGATTTGTTTACTAGTTTGGCAGGTGCTGCCAATAGACCACCAATGGATTGGCTTTGATGATTGTGTCTGCCATTTAAATTCAACTTGCATGTAGCTAGTGGCACTCTTTTTCAAGAGGAATCTGTATTGTAGTACCATTTTTGGCGAGTTCATTGGCCTTGCAGTTCCCTGGAATATCTCTGTGTCCTGGTACCAAGCAGAGGAATATATTGAATTGCTCTGCCATCTCTACGAGAGACGAACGGCAACCTAAAACTATTTTTGATGTTACAGGAACTGATTCCAGGGACTTTATGGCGGCCTGGCTTCCTGTGAAAACACTAATATCCCGAGTAGATGTTACACTCCACGTCAGCGAAGACAGGGCCTCCTTTATCGCCATGATCTTCGCCTGGAAGACGCTACAGTGCTCTGGAAGGCGAGAGGAGATCCCCAGGTTTAGATCATCGGAGAAAACACCTCCTCCCACACCAACTTCGGTTTCAGAACCGTCCGTGTAGATTCCCAAGGTTTACAGTAACAATTGCTAATTTCATCTTGGGACCTGCGGATTGAGTTCAAGATTGTTGCCTTGGCTCCACTTATGAAATGTTTACAGAGTCGCTTCGATTTTTACAAACCTAAAACCGTTTTCTGGATGCAAAACTTAGCTCAAGTTGATCTTAATTGAAATTCTCATGAGGATTAACTCGAACTTCAAGAAAACTTCTCTGATGAAGACTAAGTGCTAAGGATTGAGAACGTTGATTCAGTAAACGCTAAAATAATGGAAAAATTTTAAGCTTATTGGTTCTAAAATAAAGTCCAAGCTCCAAAAAAGCAGGCTCGAGAAAAATGTACTCTTTAGCATGAGCAAGGCATTTAAAAAGAAAGAATTTACCACAATAAACAGAAATTGCAATCACTTAAAAAACTTTTGACAAGAGAGTTCTTTACCAAGATAAAAGTATGGATCATTCCCAACTAGGTCAACGAACGCAAACACAACGAACCATCTCTACATATGAGCTTTTAAAATGCGAATAAAATGTCTTAATATTTTATATGCAAATCATGTTCTGATTTAAATAAATTAAAAAAACAAAACGTAAACCCTACTCCCCATAATCTTCTCCTTCTTTTTATAATGCACATCACATGTTAAGGCAAATAGGTTATGATATCACCATTTGACAGATAATTTGTGATGTGTGACTTATAACGTCAATCTGTCAATACTGCACTTTGCTGACGTGAAGGATGCACGCTGTAACACTTCCGAATATTTTCTGGTTTTAGTAAAACTTTTGAATGCGTCATTTATTCAGAGCACAACTGATGAATGATTTATGAGTAATTTTATCTGACAAATAGATCGAGTATAACTACGATTTGATGTCAAATGTGAATAACCTCGTCAATCACTTGGATTTTATGGAGAAGTTTTAGCTTGGACAGATTTTTAAATAATTTTGTTTAGAAAAAGGAAGCTAGGTGAGGAGGAGGTTAATAGAACTGAATTGGAAATAACATTGAAGATTTGTAATTTTTAAATCATTCATATGTACAAAGATGGAGCTTTAGTTTGATTGACATAACAGTGCAGGGCACTTGCAGAGGAAGTGTTCTGGGTTTCCCTGCGGCAGTAGGGATTAAAAGGGATGCCAAGCTTGGCCGGATGCGTACCCACTGCCCAGTCACCCGTAGAGATGATGACAACGCGCGCAATGTCTGTCCGGGTTCTTCCTATGGTAGTATGTTGGCCAAGTCTTTCTGGATATGGCGCACCTAGCAAGGCTGTTCCATTTGTGCTTGACTACTAAGAAGTAGTTTAGGTTGATTTTTCCCTTGACAGCTCCTAATGGGATAAAACCTTTTTTTTGCGAGTGAGCTGTGGACCCCTGCCTGGCAAGCTCATCAGCCATTTCATTCCCTTCGATGCCTCTTTGGCCAGTGACGCATACGAGGGTTAGGGAAGATAAGCTCACTAGGCGGGCGAGCTCGGCTCTGCATTATGCTACGAGCTTTGATGATGTAGTTGTAGAGACAAGAGCTTTAATGGCTGCCTGACTGTCAGAGGAAATTGCTACAATTCGTTTGGGGGTGACCTCATTGTTTAGCGCAAGACAGGCCTCGTAGATTGCGAGTATTATAGCCTGAAAAACACTGGCAAAGTTCGGGATTCTGAATGATTTCGATTTTATTTTCAAGGCTGCTGAAAATATACCCGAACCTACCCCGCATTCCATCTTCGAGCCGTCCGTGAAAACTGATGTCTCGTAGTCTTTCGTGACCACCTCGGTGTTCCATTCCGCTTTTGATGGAATACACATGGCGACGACTTTACTGAACATAATGCAGAGGGAAAGGTACTCTGCTACAGAATGCTACTGTGGCCATAGGTAGTCCATGTCTTTTTCAAAACGTTCGACGACGTATGGTTCCAGACGTATGTTAGCGATGTTAAGACGAGTTAAGTTAGGCAATCTCATTTCTTAGCAGAGAATTTCGTTCTGCATTACGTTTTGCGCCGTTGCAAAGTCGCTTGAATCTTTTCCTGAAGTCGTGTTGTGCATTTTCATATGTCTTTCTGTTGTCCTACCAAAGATGTTTCCCTTTCTGGTCTTGGCGTTGAGATCTCCAAGGAAGATCTTAACGTCGAACATTTCTCATGGGTCAGAAGTGCAGCGTCATTCTCCTCTGTGGGGGCGTGAGCACCAATGCGGCGTATGTAACAAATTGAGCTTTAACGCGGATGTTCACTCACGTGGCAGAAGCTCATGACTTTTTGCCAAAGTCTACCTCTGACAGATAAACCGAATTTAACTGGTCATTATGTCCGCTCATGGTAGCACCACAGAAGGTGTCGTAGGTACTCGTTCTTTCGAACCCACTTCCTATAGACGGGCTATTTCCACTTTGTAGTATTCGAGGAGCTTCACTACTTCGTTAACTCATGCAGTCTAGATCCTTTGATCGGTGCCCTTTATACGTTTGCTGGGGCCCTTAACAATTGAATCAGTTCTTCTATCTGAGGCTGGTATTTATTCCAGTACTAGCCAGATTCGCTTTCTTGGTTGACATGTGACACTGATGCACGGCGTTATTTGATTTCACGTGAATGCTCTTTGCTTAGTCCCCTACTTACTGACAAGAGAACCCAGATGAAACGATTAGTGAACCACAGAAACCCACTGCTCATCAGGGATCACTGAATAATTCCACAAGGATTGACGAGTCAATGGAGAAAAAATCAACCGAGCTAGACTTCAAATTTCAACGAAAAAAAAATGTTAAGAGCCTGAACCTCTTTGGCACGGGCATCAAGGATCTCTAGATCTATGGTAAAAATACCTTGCACATCCCAATAAACCTGACAGAATCTAGACAAGTGAAGTTGAATTAAAATGTAAGACACACTGACATGAAATCCCAGCTTGAATTGAAATTCCATCAATTCGCCCTTCTTTGACGAACGTCTTCTTTTAATTTCATCAAAATTTAATCACGTAGCATCAGCATACCTTCTGACTTCAATCACGTTGTCAATGTCCTAACCTCACCCCCCAAGCCAGGCCCAATAAAATTCCCATAACCAGACGAAAAAACAAAACGCGTAAAATAAAACTCCCTGCCAAATTCGTTGCTGCAGCATGCGTAATGAAGTAGCAAAAATCTACCGCATCCACACGGACAGTAAATTTATTCCGCCCGGATACATGTTCAAACAGTCTCAAGTCTCAAGTCTAAAAAAAATAAAAATGAAACAATACACACAAATGTATGCGAAAATATTTTAATAACCAATGGGCGAGTCTCCCGAATTGGGAATCCTTCTCCCAATCCGTTCATCTGGGCTCGGAACGTGCTCGGAATCTCAAGAAAGCAACGTTCGATCAGAGTTAGAGCCTCGAATTGAGAAAATCTTAACGCCTTCCTCGTTTTATCTGTCATAAAAAATCCGAAACGCGTGTGCCGCTTCTGTCATGAATGAAACCTGAGCTCAGATTCGAGAGGCTTTTACGTCAATCGAATGTAATTGACGTCCGAATCGAATAATTGTGACTTTTTTCTAATTTTGGACAATTTTTTTCATTTCAGAGTACCTGAGAACGATAGGGGAGAGGTTTATGGCTTTCTCGAAGCCATTTGATCCATCAATCGGTCCAACAACTTCGGCGGCATGCCGAAGGCATACCCGATTGTTTCTGGAGGGACTGCAAAACTTCGACTTGTGGGCAATGAAAAGTAAGTATCCCCGCTTCTAATGGTTTGGCAAACTAAAAATAATTACATAATTCATCCGTCAGGGGTAGCACTGGTGTGGCATATTAATTGCCCGGGTCTCTAATTACACCATTTCTTTGTGTGTCTTGTTTTGTGACTTTGTGCCGTCGTCGTCGCGTCATTGTCGTTGACAATTTTGCGTGTGTGCCTAATGGTTTGATGGGCTGATAGTCTAAATATTTGAACTCATATCGATTTCAAGGCCAAGTCGTGGCTAGGCTAGGCTACACTTGCAAATAGTTATGGCGGTTGAGAAACCCGCCATTCGTTAAAAATTATTTTTTTTTTATGGCAAAATTATGATACGTGCCAGAGGTCGATAACGATACGTTAGACTTGACATCTGAGATTATTTCAGATCAATTAAACATGTGAATTACGTCCTTATCTGGATCTGGATTAGATTATGTTTACATCGGCCTTGAACTAAATATCAAATCTGAATTGAGATCGGAAGATTGCCTGTAAGATAAGCGCGGTCATTTCGCGATCGTGAATCTGAGGTTGCATGGAAAGAGGGGCTGTAGCATAAAAGCTCATAAGATTTTTAAAGACTAGGTTTTTTTTTTTTTTTGGACAAGCGGGCTTAGCTGTGGATGAAAGGCTGATGAATTGGCAAAGAAGGGAGAACTAGAGCACGCTGATCATTCAGTAAAAGTCCCGCCATATAAACTAAGGCTTGAAGAATGGATCCGGATTCAAGCGGAAGCGAATGAAAGTTGGCTTTCTTTGGAATCCTGTAAAATAACTAAAAAACTATGGCCAAAGTACACGGATGCCGGAACTAATACTCTCATGCAGTAGGACAGAAAAACTCTCTCCATCCTTGTAGGACTAATTACAGGTCATAATACTCTGCGCTACCACATGAAAAAGCTAAGACTAAGAGAGGACGACCTTTGTAGGGGCTGCGGAGACGAAGAATTTAATGAGGACACAACCCACTTCCTCTGCCACTGCCCAGGTCTTTGTCACCTCAAATATAAATCCTTTGGAAGACACTTTTTCCAGAATACCGAGGAACTAAGACACGTACCTATCAGGGACATCTGGAGGTTCATTAAGGCTTCAAAATGGTTCGAAAGCCTAGGGCCATAGGTGAATGTTTTGGGTACTGCTCCACGAGCAAGTGGTACCTTCCCTCCAAAAATGGGCATCGCAATGGGTCTCTACTGAGCTGAGTGTAGCGCAAAGGGCTTCTTTCCCCTCGCAAACCCATCTACCTAACTTAACCTAGGGATCTTGTATTTTTGGCCGCCTCGAGTCTTTTCCAGATTGTGTTGGATCCACACTTTCAGCAAATATGGCGCTTATTCTAGCCTTACTTTCCGGTTTTTCTCACGCTTCTCATTTCATTGATGAGTATTTCGCAGTCTAAGGATTACTTAGAGTCAGTCTTACGACCACGGTGTACAGCCACTTCTTTGCACGAGTAGAGTTCTCTTTAAATCGTTCTTAATATAAGTATATCCGACAGTGTCTGGGGATACTTACCCGATACAAAGTGTTTTTAACTTGTTCGAACCTGCGCAGTTCGCACACCAATCCAACCACTTAACCACGGCGAGCACAAAACCCTAAGCTCTCCCACTGATGACATAGAATTATGGCGCTAGACAACGAACTCGCAGTTTTCACTGCAAAGTATAGAAAATACAGAAGATTTTTCCTCATACAGACCTTCTTCCAGACCAAGTCTACAAGGTCCACGTTACTGTCTTTAATAATCGAACTTCTAAGATGCATCAGACCAACCCATTTCCCTTACGTAATTTCACTGAAAAAAAAAACTACAAACAACGTAACCACATTTTTCTTGGTCACTAGAATCCCTTCCCGGAAAAAGGAAAAAGCGCATCTCGAGCGGTTGTTAGACTGTCCAAGAATAAGTGGTAAGTTTCACTGAAACCACAAATTATCTTATGCGATGTAATAGAAACCCGTCAAATACGCATCTTGGCCAACATCACCTACTGCCAGAGTAACTTCACACTCGGTGAACCACAAAAGCCCATTGCGCAATTGACGCGCACTCTCAAGTGCAATCTCCAACACCGGCTCAATGTGCAATCATCAATCGACTCCCCATGCAATCGGCAACTGTGAACCTTGCAAGCTGTGGTCTGGGGGCCAACGACAATAGCATCACTAGAAACCGGCTCCATCGTACACTATGTAGTACCGCGCAGCAGAACGAACCGATAATGACTTTGGCATGATTTCGGCGCTCCCGTCTATCGCTTACACCGTCTTCAATAAGCGCACATATGAGTCCGAACAGCAACTGAGATTCAATTTTTGCAACTTGCACGTCATAGAAGCTGTGTTCGGTGAGCGCATGCTCCAAGGACATCCACCGAACTTTACCTAGACACTTCGGTGGTGGTTTAAAGTTTGCATGCATTTGCTTATGTGTATCTGTGAGTAATTTTCGTTAAGTTTATCTGAGAGTCTGCTTGCTGGCTGGCTGCCCGACTGAAAACTTGTTTCTCTCTGTACAATTGCGCGATAGTATCACTATCAAGGACAGGATAAGCTTAGAAATTGCAGTGGTGAGACCTGCCCTGGATTTGAATTCGTGTTGCTTTGGCAAAGTTCGAGGTGCAATTACTTTGTGAGCGGCTACGAGTCATGTGTGATGTATGGTGGGCAAACAGGTAGTCAAGTGGACAAGTTCTTTGATCCAATTGGAGCGTGGACGAAGAGAAACGCGTATTAGAATAAGAAACTGTAAAATTCCCAAGTTAAGCACGATTTTTGCGACCGGTATGGAAATGTATGTATGTACTTTGTAAGAATAGTTGTAATTCAGAAGGAAATTTTTGAATGGTCCATGAAATAACCAATCATTAATCAAATAACCAATTATTGATCGAAGAGACCTGCGAAAATTTGAAGGACAACCACCAACCCAATCTGTTGGTACTGAATTTTTTCCAATAAAGGATTTGGGACGAAATGAATCAACCAACCTTGTTTCTGACAGCCGACAGATCAGAATTTGACTAAGAACTTGATAACGCCGCGGTAAAACGGAGCCTGAAGGCACATTATGAAAGTCCTGCAGTTACAAAAACCTACGTGTAGCTTTAAGCACTTTAAACAGTGAACACTGACAGTAAAAGGCGGAAAAGCTTTCGAAAGTATGTTTGAAGCCGAGATTTTTGGTAAAAACTCTGGTTCTAGAGGCATTTTTCCTCAGGATTGACTCTCTCTCTCTGCAATCGAGAGAATGCATTATACGAAGCGTCCCACAGAAGCAGATTGTCAGCTTCTCTGAAAGCTCTAACTTCATGCAATTTTGTAACAAAACTTGTCTGTTAAACTTAGCTTTCTGACCACCATAAAGCAGATAGCTGCCCACCATCATCTTCATCATCATCATCATCATTTTCGAATGGCCCGCTTGTCCACTATGAGGGTCGCGGGTTTAGAGAGCTCTCCACATCTCCCGATCTTCCGCCATCGACTCTAAATCATCCGGGAAATTTCGGACTTGGTTCAGCCATCTCATCCTGGGCCTGTCCAGGGGACGCCTACCTGATATTACGGATACCATGGCACATCTTGGAAGCCGAGTTGGGGGTATGAGTTTAACGTGTCCAAGCCATCCAAGAACGACTTAACCCCGTTCACTAGAACACAGCTCTTACAGTTTGTGTATAGAGATTCAATGACCCTCAGAAGAGAACCGTCAATCCCAAAGTTTACCTCAAGGGACCCGATCAGACGCTTTCTCCAAATCCACAAAACAACTGTAGATAGGTTTGGCATACTCCCAGGCCTTCTTAAACACCATTCTGAGAGTGAATAGCTGGTCGGTTGTGCTTCTACCTGGACGAAAGCCGCACTGCTCAACGCCCAACCACTATAAAATCACAATCTATTAGGTTTCTGCGCACGAGAGCATCGAAGGCAATAAGATTGCTGACGAACTTGGCAGACAAGGCTGAGAATTGGCTTTTATAGGTACATTCGCCTTCCGCCACATACATATGTATAACTATGTACATGCATGTCAAGAAATTCTCGTATAAACGAACGAACTTCCGAATAATTGCTGAGTGTGACAGTCCTGCCATGGCTCATAGCAGACAAAAACATTTAGGCACGGGGTTTACGTCGCCATTTCTTATCCACAGCATCCACAAGAACGACCTTGAAGAACCGCCATAGAACCTCTAGCTTGCAACCAAAATATCGTCCAGTTGTAGGAGAACTTAGCTTAGCATCCATCTCTGTACCAACGGTACCAAAACCAAAAATGAAGCGGGAAGTGGTGTTTTTTCCGATATGCTTAACCTGAGCATCCCTTCCGTTTAACTGTCGCTCATCTTTCATGGAGATTTTAACATTCACTTATGCTGGTAACCCGGTCATAGGAAACCCTAAGGCCGATAAAATACTAAACGTGGTACTACTCTGGACATCCTTCCGGAACGAAGGAATCTGCGTATTCCACTCGCTACATGTAAACTTCTCTTAGAGTACGACGCGATCAGTAAGACAAGCCAAAGATGGAGGACCACGTGCCGTACCTCCAGGAAGATCTGCCCTATGCTAAATCTCACTCAACTTAAAAGTTTGATCTTGCTAAATAGGTCACTCATTCTGCTCATGCAAGAACTGCAGGGACGAAAAGGAGAAAGAAACGATCCTCTATTTCCTCTGCACTTGTCCTGCCCTATCCCAACGAAGGAAGCTCTATATAAGAGCCTATCACTTCGACAACTTGGGCGAACTATCGCATACTGACGTCAAAAGTATCCTCAGCTTCATCAATGCCTCAAAATGGTTTCAATAAAGTGTGTGGCGTTTTTCAGAGTATGTGGTATCATAAAGGACCTTCCTGGACTACGTGTGTCTGTACTTCGCACGACAGCCACTCCACCTGCCTACCTACCTTCATCGAGGTATAGTGCCTTGATGCCTGCCTGGCTGCCCAGATTTTTTTTTCTCCTGATTGAATTGAGGGCATCTTCCGATTGCGTAGACCTCTGATTAAAATATGGTGGGAAAGATGCCTAGGGATTCCCGGTTTCTTACATGATGAGGGTGTTTTCTACATGAGAAGGGTTTGTTTCTGGAAGAGGTATACCTTTTCATTTCCAGTGCTGCTATAGGACCTATGCACACCGAATGCTAGACTGCTTCTATTAAAGTTGATTAGGAGCGGTAGGAGTAGGTTTTTTCCTCTCTGAGGTAGAGCAGGAAAGTCCCCGCTCGCTCCTGGTGCCTTGAGTGGTTAAAAGGTATTAAGCACCCAGTTTAAAATGCTAAGATTTTTTTTATAAGTTTATTACTTACTAAAACTCGAGGTCATATTTTTATTTCTTTATAATTCACTTCCTATTGCTTTTTATGTACCAAACCGGCCTTTTCCGCACACAGCACGGCATTTATCTTAGCTCACATAACAGAAACGTATCTTACAAGTCAAATGGCACTTGTTGTTCACGAAATCATCTTCAATTATTTTTATTACTTAAAGAAAGGAAAAGAAAACAAAATGAAAAATCATTGAAACAGAAAGAGTCAATAAAGTTCCGCAACTTATCCTTATAAGCTCGAGTTTTGATTTAATGAAAACGTGTGGCGATTTTTCGAATTCATTGTATTAACAGAGTCAAAAAGTTCCCCAAATTTACATATCAGCTCCACTTCAAAAGTGGAGTCAAAAAGTGCTGCCAGACTTAAATTGTTTTGAAAACTAATGTCAAAGGTCTCTGCATCAAGGCGTTACTCATCGATCACTCGTTACAACTCAATTAGCAGCAATTGGGAAACCGATTATTAAATTCCTCACTGCCAAACAGTTCAAGAGTGAATTTCTATGCTCAACCGTAAATCTATCAAATCGAAGCGATTAAATCAATTATCGTACATCTCGCACTCGACAGCATTGCAATAAATCGATAAACACCCGTGTAGGCAATAAACAATTAAATGAGGATTACAGCATTAATTATGCAGTTATGTACGTACCACCAGTCCACATTTAAATTTAAATACCATGCTGCCAGTTAGCCAGTCCGCACCTAGGACTTGTGACCATTTAACAATCGCTAGCGAAATGATCTATGCGGTGGATCTTATATTTATAAACAAACAAATAATTACAATAATTAAAAATGAACCTAACAACTCTCGTACCATTTTCTCCAATAGTGCACGATGCCTCGGGTAAGCTGACATCCGGTATCCTGAATGGCAACATCAATCAGCACGGTGACTTCGATCAGTGTCTGGGTGTACACACTCCAGATGCAAGCCCGGACGCATTTCAGGGGCAATACTGCCTGGCATATGCCCAACCTGTGTTGCCGCACAAATCCAAGAAGCTGAAGGAATTTTTCAAGCTCATCCAGTCGCACAGTCCGTTCCGCAGCGAATTTAATGATGTAAGTATGGATTGCTGCTTGTCTAGCCTTGAACTTGCCAATATTTGTCCAAAACGGTAAATATTTACCAAGACTCGAAGCACTATTTCGGGGCAATGAACTTTGTTTGGGTTCGCCGATGACACAAAAGAGTGGTTAGCAAAGTTCGGAGCTCTTTTGCTCCCAGCTAACCGGTTTTTGCCTTGCGATATGCGCAGTCGGTAGGTTGAACATAAATATTTATGAAAAAATATCATCTTGGGGGCATGAGCATCTGCCATGTGAGCTTTATTCGTTTACTCTTAATCGCAGCGCCTTGAGACGTTTTGCATAAATCAACGTGCGTTTTTCAAAGTTTTTTTTTAGAGAAAGGTGTAGTGAGTCGTACGTCGCTAGCAGATAAGTATGTATCTCCAAACAAATTGCTTTAGATACATCCACAACGAATTAAAAAAAAGTCTGATATGCATCATGATATGGCTGACAGTTGCATACAAGTTTGCAACAATAGCCCTGTGAACAAGGATGAGTCATGAATGTTCGACCGATAATGCGGGCCAGCGATTGTCATTTAATGAAGGATCAAGGGTAAAACAGTTACCCATGGTTGAGAATAAATGATTTAATCTGTTTGTTGTGACTCCTCTATACAAGCTGTCCTGTCCACTTCAAATTGACCATCAATTAGATCCAATACGCGCATTAAAGTTCCTCTTGGTGGCATGAAAGGAAACGAATAAGTTAGAAACCTACAGGGATTATTGGAGAAGCTTCCTTCAACGCAAATCGAAGTTGCGCAAGCTTTAGTATTTATTACACAGGCTAAAATGGTTTTGTTGTTGAAAAAGGTGTCAGAATTGTCCCATCATGTCATGATTTTGAGATATTTGAGGTTATGTACTCAAAAAATAACGTTTTTGGCTAACTTTGACGTTATGTACAGGGTGCGCAAATTTGTTCTGGTCTCTATCTCTAGTTACATTATTTAGTACTATTGTTACTCTTCAATTTAAGAGTTTGAGGGATCAATTTAGATTTTCTCAGAGTACCAACAACTGATATGACCCAATTATTTGCAGGCCTGTGTTATCGGAGATTTTGATGCCGACGAGCAGATTAAAATTCTTTCATTGTTTTTATCGAATGTCAGCGAAGGCTTGCACAATTCTATGATGAAACATGAGCACAGAAGGGTAGAAATGAGTTTAAAAGAATAGGGCCTTCCTGAAGCCTTATTTAGATCCAGAAGATCCAACCACCATAGATCCAATTGTGGCAAAATTCCGATGACACAAACTATTGTATATTCAGCACCCATTGACTGAATGATTGGTTGGTGAATGGTTCTTTGCTAGAAGATATAAGTCACTCAGTTAAAGGGGTTTCCCATTCCAAGATTGGAGTTGACTGGACAGACAAACTCTACAGGTCCGCTGAAAAGTGCACCAAATACAACGAAACAACTTTACCAAATTGCAACTGGTCTTCAAAGCTTACTTTTACTTACTTCCTTAGAATGGCGCTTCAGTCCAGGGTGGACCTGGACCTCAAGCAACAAGCGTCTCCAACCAACTCAATCGTTTTCAACAATTTTGTTTCTACTTGTCCGCTTCATCACGGTTTTATTCTACTCCAGCATACCACCAGAGTAAGTTAGGTTAGGTTACGTAGGATGTGTGATGGATAGGCCTCATCACTTTCACTCGGAGACCTGGAGGTCGATTGTGAGTACCTTATTAATGTTGTAGGAATAGCAATATGGTTTCTGGGACAACCTAAGGACCTATCCTATTGTTGGCTGTTTTGTGAACGAGTTTGTGCTCTTTAAGGATCTGAGTAGATCCGTCAACTGTAAGTCTGTTATCTCTGCTATGCTTGCAAAAAGCGTAGACGTAGACGTCGTGCTTGCAGGGCGCGGCAGTGGCATGTCAGATGTTGGATTCGATTCTACACTTGCGAAGCATGACTCCGATAACGCAGTGTCCTGTGATAACCCCAGTGAGCATGTTGATAAAGGATCAGTCCAGTACCAAAAGGCACCTTGTTTCAGTTTTATTTAATTTCGGGGATAGCGTCCGAGAGATGGCGCAATCCTCTCTGGCTAATTAGGAGTAATTAGCTTCTTCCTCTGCGAACATTTTGTGACACTCTACGTAGTATGTTTTCCAAAAATGTAAGACAAGAAAACAGCAGAGGATCACATGGCTTTGCTTCTCCTTTTCCCGAGTTAAAAAATTTCCAACTTTATGGAAAACTTGCGATGCTTTGAACCTCAGCCCTTGGCGGACCATTTCCAAAATAGATCCAGGTTTAGTTGCTGGCGCGTATGAAACTATCTACAAAGTTTCAAACCCACTTGACAGACGTTCCAGCGTGATCCAGATTGCGTCAACGAAAAAACCTGAATCCTGGCAAAAAGGACCCACATACTTATGGACAGTCAATTGATGCTTAAGGAACTAAGTTTGAACTTAATTAACTCAAAATCTACTGCGTGCTACTTCAATACTCTTCGAGCCCTATCTACTGAACACAAAGTCGAACTCTGGTGGGAAAGATGGTATTGGGGGACATAAAGTTGGTGACTAGTTAACGATAAAGCGTTCTTCAGAAGTGTACATACAATCCTGCCGCTTCGGTGCAAATCGAGATCTATGCCGAAATCTATTCCAATGTCCAATATCTTGGGAAGAAATGAGGATAGGCCGATCGGACGAAAGTCCTTCAGGGATGTGTCAGTATGAACGCAGCCTTAACTCTCCTCCAGCCAAAGATTAGACAACTCCTAAAGATTGAGTGAAGCAATGGACTCAAAGAATCAAAGCCCTTCTGTAGCTCCATTGGAAAGATTTTATCAAGTAAAGCTGTTACAATATTTTTCGGCACCGATACATACATAGTTCGACACTTCGATTGCCTTTTGTAGAGCATCTCGTCTCTGTTTTATTATCACGATAATAGGTGTTCATGAGAAGTTCCAGTGTTTCATCGCTGGACATGGCCCAGTTTCAATCAAGTTTTTGATGGAACTATGTAGGCATAGACCAACATTTGGACAGAACTTTCCTTATCTAAGAAGAGTTTCATGTGTACATTTCTCTGAGCTTTTCCTATCTTCGATTTGTATAGCCTTAGACTATTCCTGTACAAAGCCCAATCATCTTAGCAAGGTTTTGACCAGTCCAAGTTCGAATTTTCCATTCCATCGTCGGTTTTACCCTAGTAACTGCTCTGACATTGATTAACAAAATCTCTTGTTTTATTTCCAGCCTGGACATCGTGTTCCGCGTTATAACCTAATCAACTGGGGACTATGTGTACCATCATCGTGTAAATCACAGGATGTTGAGTATGCGGTAAAGGAATATCTAACCAACATGACAGTGTCAACTGGAATCTCATTCCAAGTACGAGTCGATCCCAAACTTTGTCAAGTCAATCAAAGTCTTCCTTGGGATCGTAACACGAAGTGGGCTGTGTAAGTTTATATCCCGTTCAGACCTCCAGTTTAAAATTTAACTGTCTTCCTTTCGCAGACAATTCTTTTTATGTATAATTTCGATTGCGATCTTATCAACGATCTACGAGCTACGATCCAATGGAGGGAAACAAAGTAAGTCATTCATCTCCAGGGCCGTTAACCTTACTTTACAATTCCCTTTCAGATCAATGGCTGACGGCGTTTTCACTCCACAAAAATGCAAAATCACTCTTCAGTACAAGAGTGTCTTCGGATGACATTAGTGCCGTCCACGGAATACGGTTTCTCAACGCCATTATGTTGCTAATGTCACACAAATCAATGGCGGTGTTCTTTAACACATTCAATAACCGAACGGAAATGGCAGAGGTTTGTTTGGTTTCTGGTCGGTGACCGTGATTAAATCGAGTCTTTGTAGAGTCTAGGCCGACCATGGACTGTGGTTGGAAGAGCCGCATCGCTGTACACTGATCCGTTTTTGATGTTCAGTGGAATGCTGACGGCGTACTCTCTTTTCGGACGACTGTTAAAAGGACAACCGGTCCGACTGAAAAACGAATACATCAGCCGGCTTATAAGGTGAGTGGAAGCTAACACTTGGAACGATAAGCGTCTTGAATTCTGACATCATTCTCTTAGAATTGTTCCACCTCTGACAGCGCTGATAGTCTTTTGCACGTTTATCCTTCCAATGTGGGGATCAGGACCTCAATGGAACCTTGTGGTGGGTCATCACTCGGATATCTGTAAGAAGAACTGGTGGAGGAACCTTCTTTTCATTCACAACTACTTTGGATTTGGAGAAATGGTAAGCTGATGGCTGAAGTGTTTGAGTTCACTAAGTCCGCTTGATCTTTTCAGTGCCTGACACACACCCATCATCTTGGAATCGATACAGAACTCTTTGTTGTGGCTCCTCTGATGATTTTCGCGGTTTGGAAGTGGCCACGGGGTGGAGCCTTCACTCTGCTGTCTCTAGCGGTTATTGGGACCGCTGCTCGTTACTACGCAACAGTAGTGCATGAGCTTTCGAACTACGTTTACTTCGGAACAACGTAAGTCACTTCAAATCACTGGTTCAGGGTAACAGATTATTGAATTTTTCGTCTAGGATCCAAAGACTCTTCAGGACTGCGGACTTCATGTATTCATTCCCGCCATACAGATCAACAGTCTACATCATGGGTATTTTCTTGGGCTATGGTCTGCGAAAGCTACAAGGCATCAGCCTAACAAACTCTCAACTCACGATGGGTTGGGCGGCCGCCATATTCTGTCTTGTCGCTTCCCTGTTTGGTCCGGCTCCTATGGGTGACATATCCTACGTATACAACTCAACGCATGCGGCAATATACGCAGCCTTTGCTCCGGTGGCGTGGTGTTTATTCTTCGCTTGGATTGTCTTTGTCTCTCATCTGGGTTACAAGAGTAAGACAGGTGAGCAGGTTTCCTCAGACCGTTTACAATTAATTTCCTCTCGTTTCAGATAACCTCACCAACTTATTCTCATGGAAGGGCTTCCAAGTGTCGACAAAGCTCTCCTACGCCATCTATCTCACCCAATTTCCTGTGTTTTTCTTCAACGTTGGTCGGCGGCGTCACACCCAACACTATTACAATTTCGTCTTCCTAATGGTAAGAGAAAATGGTGAACCCCTTTCAGCTTCACTTTACAATTTTCGATAAACATTTACAGACGGACACTAACGAATTGATCAGCATCTTTCTGGCGTCAACCCTGCTCACCCTGTTCTTTGACATGCCCTTTCAAAATCTTAAGAAACTCGTCCTCAATCGAACGGAAGGAAGTAAAAAGTCCAAAGTTACCTGCCAGGAGCAAGTCTGTGATCAATCCAGCAACAATAACGAACTCATCTCTGACACCTTGCCGAGGCCGAAGGAGGAGAGAATCCAAAGGAAAGTGCACGCCGAATAGATTGCAGGCACCACGCACATTAGCCACTAACGCTTATTGTTTTAGTATTAAATTATTTTCTTTTAGTAAAAACGAACAGTACTTGTAAATGTAAAAAAGAAAATGTATGAATAGTCATTTTGTATAGTAGATTGTAAGATTGACGAGCTGAGAGATGTTTAGCTTGTAAGAAGGATTGCAGTCCGAGGATTTGTTTCTTTTTTTTTTTTTTTTAATAAAATCAATGTACACTGTTTTGAATCGAAGGGGTTATTCTTTACTACAATATTTTTATTGACAGCAATGCGAGCGTTGGGCGCCATTTTATTTTTCAGTTCTTAAAGATTATTTGAACCATCAACGTGGTACTTGGTGGGAACTCAGACTAAGGGAAGTAGGTCTTTCAATAACGTTCTTACTCGATAGACAACCACGAAGGAAAATATAGACACCGACTACATCATTCCAACCTCAGATTTCTCAGGAGAGAGGACTGGGATGATGGCATAGTATGCACTGAAGAAGAGCTAGCCTTCTACACCGACGGATCCTAAATAGACGCCGGTACTGGTGCCGGCATCTTCTGTGAATCCAGAGGGGTAAACCAATTTTACTAATCAAGAACGACGATATTGTCAGAGAAACTATTACGGTCTATGTTGTCAGCCAGGCGGCTATCAAGTCTCTGCAGTCAGCATCAACAAAATAGAAGCTCGTAAAAGTCTGCAGACAAACTCTCAACGATACATCAATGACCAACAAGGTGACCCTATGCTGGGTACCAGGCCACAAAAATATATCAGGTAATGAGAGGGCGGACGAAGTTGCCAAGAGGGGTGCATATATCCTTCCGGTCTTCACAAGCTTGGCCTGTCACCGGACCCTACCTGCAGACTGTGCCTGGAGAGCGATGAAAGCTCTCTCCACATCGTCACAGAATGTCCCGCCCTTATCCATGTGAGAAAATGGACCGTAGGCAGTGAACTCGTTTCACCAACGGCGCTTGCCACGCTCCACCCAGAGAGGCTGATTAGCTTCCTGACATCCTCTGGAGTAGACAAACTGCTCTAAACTCTCGGGAAAGCACAATAGGCCTCTTTATGAGACCGCAGTGCTAGAGTGGACAAACCGCTCCCCACTAATAATAATAATAAATCCTTCCGGTCGCAAAGACACCAATGACTGTTTACGGGGAAATAGATGAAGAAACCATGATCAGGGACACATGCAATAGCCAGATCACTATGGCCAGCCATCAAACAGAAGAATTCCAAAAATCTCGCACAACTTAGTCGAAGGGAAATACGAATCGTCTCCGGTATTCTTACAGGAATAGGAATCCATACGGAGCGTCTTGGCTTCCCCTACAATAAGTACTGCAGAAGCTAAAGGGAAGAAGAGGAAATAGAAGCCATCCAGCATCTACTATGCGAATGCCCTGCACTGGCCACCAGAAGACTCCGCACTCTTGGTAGTTGCTTCTTCCATGGGCTGGAGGACATTCACATCGCTGTTTTTAGGAAACTCCTGAGATTTCTATCCCTTTCTGGGTGGTTTCCAAATTAGCCAACCCTATCCATGGTTTGACTCCAATGAGTATACTTTTTATGGGTACAATGGACCTGTTTGAGGTCTAAGTAAGTCTATACGACACCCGCAAGACCAACCAATCAACCAATGTGATTCTCTTTGTTGTATCATTGCCTGCGTGAAGTGTGTATCTTATCAAACTGCCTGGTACGTTCTATAAAGCTGTTCTATAAGGAACAATCCTGCAAAGTCTTCGGCTCTCAGCAAGCCTCAATGCTCCTTTCCTATTCCAAGTATCCAAGAATCAAGTTCCAAGTTCGACTTATCGTGTCCCGCGTTAGATGGAATTTTTTTTTTTCCCGGCGCGTTGGGGCTCACAAAGAATATGTTTTACCGTCCGTTTTGTTCTTCGCAGAATATGTCTGTATCTCATAATTTTCATGCATAGATGGTACCTCGTAGCTCAGTGGTTAGTGCGTTGGACTGCTATGCACGCTGTGTGTGTTCAAACCCCAAACATGTCAACAAACCTTCGGGAGTATAATTTGTCATGAAAAAGCTTCTCAATTCGCCGCTTCACAGTCTGCTACAGTTATCATGTTAGTGGATGTCACATCTTCGAAAAGATTGAGGCAGACTCAGACCAGTTTCGACCCTACCGTCTAGAATTTAAGTGCTCTTGGAGCTGCCTGACTATCTGAAGGGATATAGATATGGGCATTACCGTGCACATAGTTCGATTGCTTGAACCTCCGCTTGACAGATATCTGGTACATACAAAGCGCTGCCGCACGCTGGAATTAGGGACGATAGACCCTAGCTCCAGTATTGCCATTTTCCGATTTGAAAATATCTACAATGTATCAGATTTGCAAATTTGGTAAGGTCGTCTATTTTTAAGGCGTCTTTTCCTCCATTCGTGAAGGTCACCTTCGTGACCCAGTACCCAGAGAAGCCGGACTTCTTTTTTTTAAGAACCTGCCCTCATGGCTGACCCTGCGACCTAGCAAGATCTATTGTGTTTCCGGTCTGCTTAGCCTTATAGGTCTACTACTTTCCTAATGAAGGTGAGTTTGTGAAGAGTAGCCTAGTTTCAAAACTCCGCTAACGAACAGTATTCCTTATGAAAGATCCATCTGCGTAGCCAGTATAGTGCCAGATATTCACAGAGAATCTGCTCAGAGCTTTCTTCCTCTTCCAAACAGAACCGACACTCTGTATCTGAACAAAGGTTTAGTTTGTTGAGATGATATCTTAGGCCACAATGGCCGGTAAGGAAGCCCACTAGCTTTCTCATGTTGTTTCTGTCAAGATTAAGAATTTCCTTGTAAGAAAAGGGCTTTATAAGTCTCTTGGATTGCCTAAGCCCGGAACATTTTCCCAATGGGTTAGGCGAAGCTGGTGTTCCCAGTTGTTTAACAAAGCTGTGGCGATAGCCCGATTAACGCAACAGAAGATATCCGGTCTCAAGAGGCCGCAGTTTCATTGTCTCAAATGCCCTGGTGGCCGGGTACCCAGACAAGCTTGACCTCGTTGTATCTGGCAAGTGATTTTAGGATACCGTACCAGGACTTGACTGACATAGATTCCAAGAAATGGGATTTCAATGCTTTAAGCGCTGCCTGACTGTCTGAATAGATATATATTTTGCGCCCGATATCTTTACCGAGGTTTATCCTGGCGCAGATTTCAATAGCATGGATTTCAGCCTGGAGCACCCTGTAGCACATCCCCATTATTACTAAGACTTTAGTATTGGGTCCAAAGACGCCAGCACTCACTCCGGAAGCCATTTCTGATTAGGATGTAAAAAACGCGAATCCCAGAGTTACCTGCATACTTAGAGCCGTTCTTGAATAGTTATCGTCATGGTTTTTTTCCCGGAACTGTCCGCATTGAAATGGGTGACACCAGACTTTAAGTGATCTAAGTGAATCGTTGGTATCTCCTTCAAAAAGTGAACTACGTACCTAGCCTAACTTCGACCGACTGTCCGGAGAGGGCTAAGGCCTAGCTTCTCACAAATATTCATGTACATATAACATTCCGGAAGAGAGGTGGTGCCGCGAGAAATGTTTGGTGGCTTTGATGCAACGCAGCTCGCAGCACAGTCCAAAGTTTTAACTCCAAGTCGACCACAAATCCTCTAGTCTGGGTGTTGCGAAAATACTTGTCATTGAAATATAGTAGATTGTATCCTTCAAAGACATATGTACGTATCTCAAGACTTTTTTGTCGCTTTCGACTTGCATAGGTGTCGTTATACCTACTTTACCGTCTCCGAACGGCCTAGAACTGGGTTGTTTTTCTAAGATTCTAATTTGCGCCAGCTTGCTTGGCAATGAAACTTACGAGTACTTCATGGTGAACCACTGCCACAATAGTTCTTCTAGGTCGATGTGTGCTCTTTATTGGGCGATCACGCCATAATGACAATAGGACCCACAATCACGTCGCAATTTGCTTGGATTCAGATCCCTTGTGGCTTTAGGATAAACGTTACGAATAGACGCAACTTGAGAAGATGTCTATTAGTTCCAGTATTGTAAAGAAATTGAAAAAAGCTTCAGATAAGATGTTAGAATCTTCTTTCTCAGACTCGTATCAGACTTTGGCAACTGAACTGAAAATAGGTTGAAGGAGTGTGACAAAATATCTGCTAGTAGGAAGTCATGTGTGAACTGTTCCAGCACTTTAGCAACAGCGTTGCTAGAAGTTGGTTATAAGCTTTGGAAAAGTTCTTCAATCACGAACCCCATGAATTTGGGAACAGCATTGGTTCAACCGTCAAAGTCCATTGAACCAAACCTGAAAATACGCTTATTCCCTCCCTCGAAGCAAAAATATCAAGAATTCCGTTCAAAGATTACTTTATTTGTAAAAAGGAGCTTGCTTTACATATCTACGTTGCCTTTTTTGGCTTAGCTTGGGTTCCTTCACGGAATCCGTTGCGGAAACGCCTTCGCACAACTTTGAGGAAACGCATACGGCCAGTTCCAGTGGTCTTCCTCCTCTTGGCCTTAACCGACCAATTGTCTGCAAATATACAAAAGAAAAATACTCCATCAGAACTAGTTATACACGGAATAGCTTCACTAATGTTATAGGAATCCTGTTGTTTATCTAAAACAGAAATTGGCATCTGACAGCGAAGATTCATTGCCGCTCTTCAGCTTAGTCAAGAAGTTTACTTTATCTGTGTGCTTGGGACGACGGGTAATCAATATACCAATGTCCTCAAAATCACAGAATATGCTAAGCATCACTTGGAACAAAACTTTATCACAATACTCACATGAACGCAACTTGGCGGCTGGGTATCCACATTGCGAGCATGTAGATTTTTGAATATGATACGAACTGCGTCCGCATCGACGGCACAATGTGTGCGTCTTATTGTGGCGTTTACCAAAACTTGATGTACCTTTCGTCTGGAAGAGAAATTATTCACTAAATTATGATTTTGACACTGATATGAGAAACATTTTGTAACACAAATTCCGACTGTAACCGAACGGAAACCACCATCAATCACAAGCAATTCTCAACGTTTTGGGAGAGATTTTCATTTTAGCGTCTTGCGGCATCTATTCAATTTCATTTTGAGTTCAATTGAAAATGTTTTCGTTTCGGATTACATGGATAATTTGCGATTTTTCTAAATAAATTTGTGAAGCACCTACCATCTTGGATGGCGAACGACAGAAAAAGAAAGAGATGAAATGACAGAGCGAATTGAATCGAAATGTCAAACGTTTCCGATGGAGGGCATTGCCAGTTAGTAAGATAATATTTAGAAAATTGCATATTCATTTGTGATTGTAGTCGATGGGTAGATGGCGCTATTAAAAAAATATTAGATTTTGTGCATTTACTTGTTGAATTTCATAACTAAAGGAATTTATTAAATTCGAATCGATATTGCTAGACAAAAATACATTGGCATAAACAGCTTCACCAAAGAAAATGTGTAATGAGTGAATTAAAATCTTTTTGAATTCGCCGTAATATTGGCTATGTTCGTCAGCCTACATCAGTTCTGTGGGTTTGTTCACGAGTTACATACCTCAAATCCAGCACCGTACTCCGGAAGTACGGATAGGCTTTGCCCAAGAGGTCATAAAATGTCTTATTAATAGGACATTAGCCACTTCGACAGAAGCCTTCAAACTTTCCAGACCCATATCCTTAGATTATATTCCCCAGAAGTTCTGGTTCATGTTATCGTTTTGAAGTGATCATTCCTTACCACCAAACAAACAAATTGATGTCATTATTGGTTTTCAAAAAATTTGGCAACGAGGATCTATCTACATACATACACTTCTTGCAGGGCTTGTAAAATCAGCTTGTTTGCTCAGGTCAAGTGCTTATTCTAGTAATATGGGCAACACACCGAAATATCACCTATTAATTTCTTAACAAACAAACCTTTATGCCACAGCGTTGCATTTTCAACAAAACAGAACAGAGCTATTAGATGTCAAATACAGTTTATTGATGTCAAAACTACACAATCCTTATTAGAATTTTCCGAAGAGTTTTAATTGAAATGTTTTCCACCGCAAAAGACGACGATCTGGTTGAATGCCCGTACAACAAACACCATCAAATAGCGCGAAAGCGTTTCCAGACCCATATAATAAAGTGTCGCATCAGCTATCCTGATGCTGAGCTCTGTAAATGTCCCTTCAATGCCAGCCACTTGGTGCCAGAACCTGAATTTACTGTAAGCCAATGAAAATCCGATATCTACATTCGCCTTATCCATTGTATTTCGTTTAGTACCACGTAACCAATTGTCCTGATAAAGCCCTCATCACACAGTACAAATACAATGCAGTACCACTAAAAACGGATGAAGATCACAAGCAGGATGAAGTCGAGTGTGATGAGAATTGGGACGATACAGAGGCAAAGGACTATGATCCAGTTAAATACGCCAGTCAGGCGAATGTTATCCGAACTCATATTGGAGATTTACCCTCGTCCAGGAGAGAATTCCGCAGGAATGAACGAAAACGTTTGGGAGACGCAGACTCCTCGGAGGACGAAGACATTAAAAATGGTCAAGTTAGAGAAAATGGATGGTATGAAGATCGTGTTGCGGCTTCTACTAGTAGCTTACATCATAGAGAAAGTTATAACGAATCTTTAAAGAAATGGTCAAAGGAAAGAGGCCTAGACGAACGTGACAAGCATCAGAAAAGGGTTGTAAAAGAAGAAAAGACTGACTCGGAGGAAGAGCAGCCGAAAAAGAGAAGGCAAGATGACTATCCCTTAGATGAAGATCCCTACTATAAGAGTAACAATCGACCATCAGTTTGCCATGGATCCCGTGATGGAAATAGTCCTCGTAGATATTCTCGGGGAGCGGTTAGAAAGGGACGTTATTAGTAGACAATTTTAATTAATATTGTGTAAGCAACCTCGCAAAAGAGAGATCCTTTGTGAATCTTAATTGGAGAAGAGCATGCATGCGAATAAATACCAAGTAATTCAAAGTAAAAACGGCCTGCTAGTCTACTTTTATTCAGCACTGCCACAGCTTACGTGGTAAAGCAAAATTGGTTTCCACTTTTTCATAAACCGTAGGGATGGACATGGCCTTTGTACTCCCACACTTCAAAGTGACGTTAGGGCTTAGCTTTCTAAAGGTCAGACAAAGCGGATAAAGGTGCCACAATGTATAAATGGGGCAGCGAGGACATGCATATGCCGCCTCCTTGTACTCCGCTGGACTACCTGTATATGGAGAACTCGTCAGGAGAAAATATCCATTTCCTACACCGGTTATGTTGAAAAAGTCGGCAATTTCTTTGAAACTGTATGCTGGCATCTTCTATAGAGTGATGAGAGTGTTGTCCAAATCGAAGTATGAAGAAATGGACAGGATATGCATTTTATCTTTTCATGAGCCGCTGATGGTCTATGAGACCGCACAAGCGTTTTTAGAGGCGGTAGTAGGCTTATGAGCGACTGGAAGCCCGTCATATATTACAACTATGACTGTAGGAAGCCTAAAGTGATTACAACAGACGTCATTCACGCGTTGAAGGAGGTAAGCTTCACTGTAGTTGCGGTGGTCTCGGGTGCAGGACACCAGAAATGGAATAGACAATGACCGACCGTTCGCAGACTTTGTCGGGGACGAAAGTGTTTTTCTTTGGCAATGTCCGAAATCTGATACGAGTTTTAGGAACTGGTTCGTTAAAACGGAGTTCGTCCTGAAGGACAAGTGCACAATGTATGTAACTCCTCTGAAAGAACTTATCGGTTCATCCATGCCTGACTTGGGGATGAGATATCAACTAATTGAGACGCATCTAAGATCGACAAAGCGCGCAACAAGCTTGGTAACTGCTGACAAAATCTGTAGTGTATTTCGATGGGAAAAATCTTTTCAAAGAATGTAATTGAATGCAGTGAAGTTATTCAACTTTTCGCCGGTTGGTTGGACGTGTTCAATTTCAATGCCAATATCATAACAGCAGATAAGCCGGGCGACAGCTTACAAAGTAGCTTTGCAGGAAAACAAAGAATTAATTTCGTTGATGGACGATTTAATGAAGAATAGCAGTCGAACAAAGTCTACAACTTATTTCCCGTTCCAGAAGAGCATTTTGCTGAATAATGCATCATTGGTGCAGTTGCGGGAGTATCTCTTGCAGAAGTATAACATTGGCGATGTGGTTACGAATTGCCCCAATCAGGATGACTTGGAGCAGTCGATCAAGATTAGAAGACCCAGTAGCCGCATGGGCGGTAAACCGAGCGGACTGGAGTTCAAGTACAGAATACACATTGATGTAATAAACGATTTAAAAGCAATTAAGACTAAATGTATCAACGTGACGACTCTTCTGAGATCTTAAGAAACTGGAAAATAGCAAACGACTGTGGATTGTGTTGCTTGTTCTTTTTCGGGTACAATACGCCAATCCTTTGGTTTTTAACCGAATTTTAGAAAAGAAACGACTGAAACACACTCTTCGTAGGAAACCAAAGCTGGTTTGACGAAATCCCTTTGCTGTCGTAGTCTCAAGTGAATTAGTTTCATATTTTTGGGGTAACTTCCGTGTTGGTATAGATCCCGGTTTCAAACGCTTTTTACTATTTGTAACCTTAGGAGGTTGATGTTCCAGTATCCAGTCTTTTGTGGTGAAGTACTCAGAACATACTCGAGCAATGTTTAAATTAAATCCAGTGTCTTCTCCGTAGGATTCCACCAAATTCTGGCAGACATGTGAATGTTTAGGAATTCCAGAGAACCTTATGACGTTAACAGTTTGCAGCATTCCTTGGTAGCTCGTGCAACCAACACCAGAGCATTATACCATGTTTTCCAATTTATTATTGAAGTATTCTACTAAATTCTTCGAAAGTTTTTACAAAATTCTATACGAAAATATACATTTGCACAACGAAAATAACAAAAACAAGACGTCAAGTGGGCTGCAAATTCTGATTGCACTGGTCAGCGATGCCAACTTGGAATGCTTGTGTTAAAAACTTTATTGGTAAGAGTTAAAAGTGGATGCGTTTTCCTTAATAATTAGGAAAATCATTTTAGTTTGAGAATAATGGATGGCACAAAGCATGTGGAGAAGTCTGCCATTTAACCGACCTAGAGAATCTCCGATCAACGCCGGGTGGATGGCGCAATGGAGAAAGACTGTACCTCGTATGACACGTATACATGGAAAGGAACCCCAACAAATTTGGCCCACAAAGTTGGAATCATCTAGCTAATGATTGAGCTGGTATAAGACACTTGTTGGTGGAAGCTTAGGTTCACTCTGGACTGTAGCGCTATCATAAGTAATCATATAAGGTAGTAGGAAATGTCTTTTTAAGACATTTTTCTCATCCCAATCCTTCTTTTTGGTGCTTGTTTCTAGAAGGCCCTTGAAGATAGTCTTGGTTGTTCGACCAAAAAAATTGTTTGTAAGATCTTGCCGTGATTTATAGGAAAAGTAACAAAAAAATTTGAGCACTACAGCGACAACGATCTAGGCAAAAAACTCCCCATTCGATTTTTCAGAAGGCTTGGATATATTGAGCGAATGGCCACCAACGCCTTGGTCCGAAGAGTTTTCGAGCCTAACCTGAAGGGATAAGGCAGTTGAGAAAGACCTGGCTTAATGAGGTGTACAGCAGTTAAACGGACCTTCAATCATCGCGGAGTGCACAACTGAAGGCAGTTGATTGAGGCCCATATTCATCCCGAACTGTTGCCCCACCAAGGTAAAAAAAGTTTAACTTCGCATGTCCTTTAATAATTTTAAAATTCGTAGCCTGGGGAAAATTCTTATTCTCTCGTGAGCGCTCTCTTTTACGAAAAACTACGACATTTTTGCGTACTCGAACAGGATTTGGGTAAAAATTCGTAACTTTTCGTAAAAATTCGCTGTTTTAGGGAGTACGCGAACAGACCTAATATATATTTTGCAGTTGATTCGTACAAGCAAGTTTATGTTCCGCCTGTTCTTCTACAGTTGAACAGTCCTTTCTATACTGGAACAATTCTTATTGGCAAAATATACATACCTAAGTGGTTGTTCTCTTTCCCTGTTGCACTTTATACCAATACGCTCAGCCTACGTCTTGGCATCACTTTTTTTTGCACTATCTTTGCGTCTGAAAAACTCTTGTGATAATCTGTTTTGGTCTTGCATTTTCGCAACAGCGCACATATTTGCGATAAATCTCCGGGAACTTCTTTAAAATATCTTAATAATGATAAATCCAACCGGTACTGAGTACGAAAAACTTATGTGTCCCTATTCCAAGGCTCACTTGGTCGACAGGGGTCGTTTTCAAGTGCATTTAAATCGCTGCAGAAAATCTTTTAGCAACATTCCCTTGGTGCAATGCCCTTTCAATACAACACACATGCTAAATGAACCGGAATTAGAGGTAAGCACCAACAGTTAATCGCAATAATTCGCTTAAAACTAACAAATTCGTCTTTGTCTCTGTTTACAGTGGCACGTAACCGTTTGCCCCGACAGGAAATCATATGACAACTTTAAATACACCGTAGGTGCTTCGCCCTCGGTACCTTCTCCGGTGACCATAATGCCGGAGGTTGAATCTTCGGAGAACTGGGATGATGATCCCGATGTTCCGGCATACGATCCGAAGGCGTATGCTGAAAGCGCAGCAGTACTGCGACTTTGCCAGAATGCTCCACCTTTGGAGCGAAAGACGTTCCGCAAAGCGGAACATTTACGCTTGAGGGGAATGGATAACTCTTAAATTGAATTTACGGACAAAGGCTGGGCAACAATGTTGGTATATGCATACATACCAATGTGACACCTAGACGATCCACTTCCAAGAGAAATTGACATAAATTTGCCCAGTTTTTCATTCCGACCACTTTTTAACTTCTAACCATATCGATGTTCGAACGTAGTTCTAGAATATAGAGAAGCTAACCCTTTCGATGGCCTGATATAATTTTGTAATTCCTTCTCGTGTGATAATTTTAGCAATTAATGGTGTAAATATTTGGGCATGGCTTCTGATGGACTTTTAAAGTATAGAAGGAGGTCTTTGGTCAAAACGTAGAACCGAGGTTATCGACAAGGGTTAGTTGTTTAATATGTATTTTGTTCATGGTCTTAAGAATTAAAGTGAAATATGTAATTTTAAATGTATTACAGAAACAAAACAACTTTTACTTTTAAACTTTCTAGTTGGTGAGCCGGGGTTGAATCAGTTGTGTGCCACGTTGGGTAGCGGGTTTTCAATCTGAGTGTGTATGGCATTGAATCGTTTCCTTTGCTAATCGGTAGGGTGGTAGGTGATCATCTCCATAACGACGTGGTTGCGGCTGCACTGACTTTAAGGTGAAGATTATGACTGCTGCATTGTCCGTCATTTATTTGTTAAAAGCATTTGGGGGCATCAAGTGTAACATGTCTAATGCTGCGGAGGGAGTGCCGCTGAGGCACATAGATACATACATACATAAGGATCTTCTCAAGAAAGTTGAGAGAACGGCTTGAAAACATGAGCTTGATAACGGACACCAAGAGTTAGAGTTTGATACGAGTTTCAACGTTCCAGCTTTTGGGCGTTTTCTGTAGGAGTAGCGAGTTACGCTAGCTTTTCGTCTGCGCTAACGTTTAAGTGAACCTAGCTTTTCAATTCGGTTTCTTGTCCAGAGTAAGACCCAAAGATCTACATAGCTTGACCACACTGATGTGTTTCTAGTCGCGGGCGCTTTGTGTGTACAGTTCTATTGGTTTTCTGTGTACTCGTGGCGTGCGATCAAATGGGATCGCGAAACAGGAGTTCGTATAGCATTGGCCTAAGAGAAGTGTCGACTTGAGGATTGGAAAGTACGATAGTAATTGTTTCGATGTGACTTTGTTAAACGGTCCTCCAGCACCATGAAATAGGTACTGACTTTTAAATGATATAAAGCGTTGTGAGGGTCCGGGAAATCTGAGTATCAAGATTCCCCTTAAAGCATGAGTTTAGTGGGAGACGTGGCAGAGTATGGCAGCTCGCCATCAACCAGATTTCTAATTCTGATAAGACTTTTATTATTCCCTCCTACTACAGCCCACCAAACGCAATCAGTGCACACAAGTGATCGCGTTAGGAAAACCACATGAGCACATGTTTTTCTCGAAGTATTAATGGAAATTCAAGGGTGGCTTGTATTAGTAAAGATTTTTGAATGCATTGAGTGGGCTGGTGGGCTGTGAGATGAACGCAGTCTTGCCCATCCCCTCCGACGTCTCTTCAGCTACAACCATCGGGAATTATAACAGGTGGACATGCAAATTGGGCAAAGCGCAAATAGGATTCCAATTTCAGAGCTTTCTGCAAAGATAAATAAACATTTCTACCCAAGTGATGCCAATAAATGAAAATTCATTTTTGCTGGGATTGTTTGATTAGTTCTCCAAATGAAGACATCCACGCCTATTATGAATAAAATTCCCCTCGAACTTTTTCTCTCATCGGGAAACCTGGTATTGTGAACAATGTTCGAAAGGGAAAGGAAAAAGTTCTCTCTATTGTAAACAACTTTCCGAGGGAATTTTTCACAGAATTTCCCTCGAACTTTTTCTCTATTATTTTTCTAGGGAAACTGCCGCAAAATCTCAAAAATGTAAGTTTTTTTGCTTGAATTTTGTTGAAAATTCTTATGAGCGTGGTTGTATTTGCATTTATAGGTCGAATGCAACGAATAAAAGACAGAGTGAAGTATTAGTTAGCTGGATGGAGAATGGGGGACTACGATATGAGATGGAAAACCATGGCCTTGATATTCGAAATGGCAATGGCTAACTGCTCATAAAGGAGCATGAGACCTGCTGTGAAGAGAGATCGAGCAAATTAAGAATAAAGTTTAATGTGTGGTATAATCGAATTTGAGCGTTATACCTATTTTTCTACAGACTCAAGGGTTCTATAATATACCAAATCTTTAGGAAAATTTTTCAGGAACAACGCTTTGGACCGAAGTCAAGAGGACGCTTAAAATGAGATGAATTTTATGTCAAATGTAGTCAAACTTGATTTTTTTTAACTCGGCTTAACATTTTTTAGTACGTTTTAGCCACAAACACATAATACAAAAAGAAGTATTAAAATTTTAAATTTATACCATTTCGGCAACAAGTGCTGCCAGTCCCCAATTTAAAATGACTGACCTCGCCAACGTCACTTCTGTTTACTTCCATTTCTGACATTTCCAAAACGCACATGGGTTTGAGTTTGTTTTCATTTTTTTTTGCAACTTCTTAAAAAATAATTTAATTATTAAAGAACAATGCCAGTTTTCGCGAAAGAAAATAATCTCCTCGTCTTCAAAGGAAGTAATTTCCTAAAACAGCGCCTCATACTATCTACCCTTAGTGGGAAACCAGTGAAAATCATAGACATCCGCAGCAATGACAACGTGCCCGGTCTGAGGGAATTCGAGATTGGTCTCATTCGTTTGCTGGACAAAATTACAAATGGCACGAAAATCGAGCTAAACCCCTCCGGTACTTCAGTGGTTTTTAGTCCGGGACTGTTGCATGGTGGAACGATTCACCACGATTGTTGTGTTCAGAGAGGAATTGGCTACTATTTGGACGTGCTCATTGCGTTGGCACCGTTCTGCAAGAATCCTCTTCATGCGACACTGAAAGGTGTCACGAATAGTAAGGAATCACCATCAGTAGATCATGTGAAAACCGCTGCCCTGTCGGTACTCAAACGGTTTCTGGTGGTTGACGAAGGCTTGGAATTTAAGGTCACTAAACGTGGTGTTATGCCCGATGGAGGTGGTGAAGTGATTTTCCGATGTCCTGTGCGGAAAAATTTCCGTGCCATACAGTGCTTGAAGCAGGGAATGGTCAAACGTATTCGTGGAACAGTGTATGCCTGTAAAGTTTCACCAGCTTTGGCCAATCGTACAGTGGAATCCGCTAAGGGCGTGTTTTTGAACTTCCTAACCGATGTATACATCTATTCGGATCAGAATAAGGGCAAACTATCGGGGAATAGCCCAGGATACGGAGTGAATTTGGTGGCTGAGACAACCGAGGGAGTGATTTTTTCAGCAGAGAGCGTGTCGAATGTGAAGGAAGCGGTATGTATTGGTAACTTTATAAAATATGGTTATGTTCTCATTTGTGTTTGATTCTAAGGGAGTTGATCCATCGGTCCCGGAAGATCTTGGGAAGGAAGCCGCGCATAAACTGCTCGATGAAATCTACAGAGGAGGGTGTGTGGATTCCTCGTTTCAGTGGCTAGCAGCACTTTTTATGGCTTTGGGACAGAAACATGTCTCGAAATTCTCGACAGGTAGGTCAGGGAATGGGGTTTCATGGGTGGACATTAATGGATATAGTTTTTTCTTCCTTTCAGGACCACTCTCGCAGTATACCGTGCACTTTTTGCAGCATCTACGGGACTTCTTCGCTGTTACATTTAAGCTGGAAAACCCAGAAGAAGACGAAGACGACGAGGAGAGGCAACCGGGGGCACAAAAAGTTCTCATGACCTGCGTGGGCATTGGCTATACAAACATTAGTAAACGTGATATCTAGGAGAGGAAATAAAATAATTTAAGGATACTTTACTTGAATTTTACTTTTCTCATGAGGATCAACGTCTTTTGTCCAATGTCGGCTTTTTTCCAGATCATGCTCAATCGCATTGATGAATAAAATACCTTTAAACCACATTTTAGAACAACGTTAAGTTGCGGGACGGATTGCTCGCTATTACCCTTAGCTTTGTTTCTGTCCCGAGACCCTTAATTATCTCCTCGACCTACAAAAAACAAACAAGCGTGCAGTAAGTCATTTACGCTTTATCTTGTGCTCATGTGCTGACGGGCAACGCCCTTCTCGGAGTGTAGACAGACAGTAGGTTGTAGCTATCGCCGTTTCAGAACGGCGAATTGCTATAGTAAGCATAAAACTGTTGAACCAATTAAGGCAGATTCGAAACGATGTTAGTCAAGATTTGCTGCCAAGCACTGATTAAAATCTGTTGGGAGAGGGGACGAAAGTGAAGCAATCATGCAACGGAGTCGGTAGTCACACCATAGGTTACGAGCATCTGGCCACTAAGCAGCTGGGTATATTGCTTGACATGGGTTGTCGTGTGCGCTTTCTACAAAACGACTGAATGGTGCAAGAGAACCAAGTTGTATTTAAGATATAACGTTTCATTAAACGTGATGAATCTTACGGCTGATGAAAAACGAAGAGATGGATGAATCGCCGACACGGAGGTCCAATGTATACGAATATAATGATTTCATGTTCAGCCTTTTCTCTGATGACTTTTCTTTATACCCTAGGCCCTCATTTTTTTTTTCTGGGCAAGGCGAAAAATGCATCTTGCACAGTCAGGAAGAGCCGTTTCTCTTGTACCCAATAGTGTTCGCATTCACCTTTTCTGTGTTCGTATGAGGAAAAGCTTCTTTCTCCCCTTTTTTTGTTCCCCATAGGTATTAACTCGTTAAAGGAGTCTATTTGGTTCCACTTGTCGAACTCGATTATTCTTAGCCTATTTGGTTTCATCTGTTATTATTCAGGGTCATCGCTCTCACGAATTTTTCTGAAGTGATGTTTATTTCCACTGATTTCGGCTTTTTTTGCTTCTCATCTGCTACAGGTGGAGACAATTTAGCAAGCGTAGTCTTCTGGACAGTCAACATTCCGGAAGGTTTGACTCCAAACGTCAGATTAGAAACTGAGTGATGTGGTGGTTAACTTACAAAACCGTAAGAGCTTCCTTTTCGAAGGGCTCTGAGTATCTGTATTGCAGGCATTCGATTCGCCACTCTTTACATAAGAGTTCAGGTCTCAGGATTAATCCCTGTGGTGCTCCAGTAGGGATTACCTGCTTTATAGTACGTATAGATCCGACTATACGGAGGCGGATTGGTCACATACTAGGAAATAGGGATGAATGCAGGGAAAATCAAGCTATGCAATGGAACCCATTTACCCGAGACAAAAGAAGAAGGCTGGGTTACCCTCAAATAAGTCAAATAGTCAACAAAGAGTCTTTTAAGTAAAAAAAAGAAGAGCGAGGGAGGTAGAAAATAATTCTAGAAACCGCTCATATTTCTAACCAGCAAGGGGAAAAGGACATAAGCACATTAACAGTGCACGTAACGACACCACCCTTTCACCTACCACGCGTTGCCGAGCTATGTACCCCACAGTCTTATCTCCTTTAACTAAATTCTTCCTTGTGTTCTGTGCGACTTCATGATGACCTGGACTTAGATAAGAGACTGTCCAGCTGATGTGGGATGTCTAAGATTGAGCCTTCTTCAGAATAGATTAGCTTGTGAATTGTCTTTGGTCTAGTTGTTGCTGGATTCAGCTCTTCATGCATTTCCAGATCCTCCAAAAGACAAGTCATCCAAGACATAGAACCAAATTTGACAAAATCAATGAGAATTCTAGAATTTCCTTCCGCTTCATGTTTATTTTTCGTTTCCGTTCGTCAATCACCAAACAAATCAATTGCTGTCAGGTCATCATTTTCACAGCAATTACTTCCATAGTGCTTCGTCAGTAGTTCGCTTCTCCCTGAACTTGATACCGTGTGGCGTATCGTATCAAATCGCTAACCAGCTCCTAGTGAATGAATGAATTTTCTCGCTGACACAGCTCGATGGAGTACAGTGCAGCTCGTGTTTTTCCAATTTTTGCAAATCAAGAACTCTGCTCTGTTTGGGTCATTGCACACGGTTACATCGAATGGAACACTCAGCGGAAATTGAATTGCATTTCTTGAGTATAAATGGCATGTCGGGCTGTTCCGATTATCAGTTCACTTTCACCTTGTTTTCGGAATACATCAGCAGCAGCTAACAACGATGAATCCTATTAAGATTGCTTTGGCACTCTTAGCATTGGCCACCGTCGCTAATGCTAATTCTATCGGAACCGGCCGTTCAGCAGGATATGGTACTTTAATGGGCAATGGACCAGTCCCAGAGAATGATTTATTGGGCGGTAATGATCGATCACAAGGAGCCCTCCATCCATCCGGTTGGTTGAGCCGAGTTGTTGAAAGCGTCCCAAGCTTGGATAACATTTCGTTCAAAAGCTTGGTCCATTTGCCAGTGAATTCTGCTAGTACTCTGTTGAAGACAGTTTGTAAGTGAAAAGCTTGTTCCTTTGGTTAGAACTTATGATCTTAATTTTTATTCCTTTGCAGTCCAAAACAGTTATCTTCATCCTTATTCTGGTCAACTGTACACACCAAACATGAACCAGATGAAAATGTACCTGATCACGGCCAATGGCAATGTTTCCGTTCCATTGAACAACCCAAGCAGCTTGAAAAACTATCCTCAGTTGAGCACTGGTGAGGTTACTATCCTCATCACTGGATTGCCATCGAATTCGGAAGATCCCAGCGATGCCGTAACTGAGTTAGTCGATGCCTACCGCGCCCGTTACCAATTGAACGAGAGTCCAGAACAGTACACCAACTCATGGGATGTCCCAACCACTGGAAACCTTATTGTAAGTCCGACACCTCCTTGCTCCATATGGATCTCTAAAGATTTGATTCTCTTAGGTGATTGACTTGGGCAACTCATTGAACAGCTTCAAGAAATGGGCTACTTTGGATATTGAAAACGCCGGACAGGCCATCGGTAAAGCTCTTGTCGCTGCTTCCGAATTCATCCCCTACTACAACATCCATTTGATCGGTCATGGCGTGAGTGCTCATGTTGCTGGTGTTGCTGCCAGATACTACTCCCGAGAGACCGAGAAACAATTGCGCCGCGTAACTGGATTGGACCCCTCTAAGGTATTCACCAAGCCCCAACACATTCAATCGGAACTCAATCGTGGTGTTGCTGATTTCGTTGATGTCATTCACTCCACCTCATACGGTGCTGGAGCAGAGGCCAACGGTGATGCTGATTTCTACCCAAATGGACCCGGAGTAGTAGCCCCCGGCTCCAATGATATTTTGGATGCTTCACTCAAGTCCCTGCGGTACTATACCGAATCAGTGAGGCCAGGAAACGAAAGGAACTTCATGGCCGTCGAATGCAACTCACTGGAGGATTACGAGAACCATCATTGCCATGGAATTCGCGTCCCAATGGGTTACAGCACCCCATACGATGTTAAGGGAGATTTCGTCTTGAGAGTGAACTCAAATGCTCCATACGGCAGGAATGCCAGGCAATTGTTGGGCGGCAACAGGGCTCGTAATTCTGCTTATTAGGCGGAGAGATCAAATATTCAACCAGTGAATACAGTTGGAGAATGTAGTTTTCTTTAGAAATACAAATACAAATATTTGTTGCAAAGATTTAGAAGTTTTTATTGAGTTCTTACCTACCACGAGTGGTGGTCTTGGGATGTAGAAGGAGCTCTAGTGTGTAGCATCCTCTTATTGGAGCTAAGATTGGAGCTCACACTGTTATTGCCTAGAGAGCTTATAGGCTTACACATCACGAATGCTTTGATGATGGTTGCTTCCTGAAATCCAAAGATGGCCGGGATCGCTAGGGATGTGCTTTCAAGTCAAAGGGAACTGGAAAATAGTGAATTTCCATGAGAACATCATGCATCTTCACAGTAGAAACGAGATCAGTACTGCAGTCAAGGTGATTCATGTCTGAAGGAGTTACTACTATGTTAGCAGAGAGTGTAGACTAGGTTTAGGTGGTGGTGGTACATTAAAACCGATTCTAGGCCTCACCAAGCCATCCAAAATGATTCGTGCGATGGTTATTGGTGGAATTGTAGTTCACCCGATTCCTAAAAAAATTGTTTCTTCTTCGCTTCTACCTCTGGAGCAGCACGGATTGGATTCATATGCCTTGCATTTGAGTCAAAGCTTCATATCGGATAGAAGGATAGGTTATCAGAGGAATTTGAGTTTCAAAGTGCGGTCGCACAAGGCTTTTTCAAATATTGCATTTGAACTCCGTGGAGCAAAATTTGTGTTCACAATATTGACCAAGATCCACGTCATTCCAATGTTGAGTTGGTACAGCATTGCAGTTGGTACGACTGCAAGCATCTATATATATAGCTGGCGCGACAGCTCGAGGTGAGCCAAGGCCTAGCTTCTCAGTTTATTGCCGACTCCGAACGGCGAAGTGAGAAGCTCTTGCATGACAGATTATACTCCCGGAGGCTTGTCATTCCTCGACGAGAGGTGGTGCCGAGAAAATGTTCGGTGTTCCTGGCTGGGGCTTGAACCCACGCCGCTTGGTCAGCAGTCCAACGCACTAACCACCGACCCATGGCGATGGCAAGCATCTAGCTTTTGGAAAAAGGGCCAAATAGATCACACCAGCATCGCTAGATGCGCGAAGCTAGAAACAAAAACTGATTTCATGACGTTATACTCCGACTTCGAACTCAATTTCCAAACTCTTTTTTCAGCAAGAGAAAGTTGGGACGAAGCAAGAGTCATTAAATCCGGCAATACATCCATTTTCACCGAGACGGCTCAAAAATGGATGAAGGGGTAGGCTTCGCAATATACTCAGAAGAACCCGCTATTGCCCGGTCGATAAAACTTCCAAACCACGCCAGTGTGTTCGGAAGTTCTACCGATAGCCGCGGCCGCAAGACAATTATCCTAAGAAACCTCAATATATACGAATGTACATCTATAGCCAGGCCGCCATCAAAGCCGTGCCATCAACAATACTCAAATCTTGTAGTAAAGAGTTGTCGCAGCCAGCTTAGGATCCTAGGCTCAAGACATTATGTATCACTCCCTTGGGTCCCGGGGCACTGAGGCATGGATAGCAATGAATAGTCCAATGAACTGGCAAGAAAGGGATCGAAACTAAACCAAATAATGGTCGATCACACGGTTCTAACTCCTATAGAAGTTCTAAAGCAAGAGATACACTTGGACTTCTTGAGGCTTGCCGATGAGGGATGGAGCACACATCCACCATGCTATATATCAAGAAAGATGTGGGCAAAACTCATGAAAGGAAAAACAAAGGAAATACTTACGCTGAACAGGTCGCGTTTAGCTCTACAGATCAGCATCCTTACAGGTCACAACCTGCTGGCTGTCCATCTAAGGAGAATGCGACTAAACACCACTGGACTCTGAAGAGGATGTGGCAATATAGACGCGGAGTAGGATACGACACACTTTCTCTGCGACTGGCCAGGCCTCAGCAGAACCAGAAAGAAGACTTTAGACGCATGCTTCCTTAAGTGTCCCAGGCCAACTCTCAACGTCCTAAAATGTATACTGAATTCAGGTTGTCTGAGGGGGCTAATAACGATCAATAAATAATCTATTTTTTTCCCAACAGGTACATGAATGTAGGTCCCACAACGGGGAACACAATGCGTCGTTGAAAATCCGAGTGAGGCGGTGCCTAACATCAAGCCGCCACCCCTTTAACCTAACCTAACCTATGAATCGATGGCAAATTACGGAATAGAGTACAAAACGTTGCGATCACACAGTGTGGAGCGCTTGTCTGAGGATGGAACGGTCAACTTTTACAATCAATTAAGTACCGCAGATAACGCAGCATGAGGCGAAGGCACTGTTATTGCTACGTTGGACCTGAACTCGAAGTGATTGTTAAGCAGGAGTTTCAAGAATTTAGAGTAGAATCGCGTCCAGCTCCTATTGGTTTCTTTGAGACACCCTTTTGCTGATGCTTTGTGATCACGTTAAAGGTCATTGAAGATTGTTGCTTGTCACTTCAGGAGACTCCAAAGGAATTCAACATTCATCTATTCTGGGTGGTAGACCAACAACATATTCAACAAAATTGCTGGGCTGACAAACATGGCACTACGCTACGCGTCCCATCAAAACGACTCGCATTGTGTATGCGGCATACCGTATGCCTCTTGCTACATGTTAAAAACAAAACCAATCGAAGGTGGAGGACTAGCACGCCGTGTCACATCTCCAAGCAGACTTAGCCTCTGGTTAATCAGCCATATCGATTGGATTGGTTTTGCTTAAGCGATTCGAAATCAGCTCCGTTCTGGCTGTCCAATAGACCTACACGCCAAAAGATTAGATCTCTCTTTAATCGGCTTCTGCAGGGACTGCGGAAATAAAGGGAAAAAAGGAAAAATTCCCCACTAGGGAGCTCTCTTCTTCCATGACTGTATGTTTGCATCTTTATATGTAGGTAGCGACCTAAATCTAACCCAACCGAGGTTCATTTGAGACCTCTCAAGCCCTTTATTTCTCTTTAAAGAGTTTTCAAGTGAATACGCGAGTGGATCTATTTCCGTTCGTTCCGGAGGTTGTATTTCCCTTGGTATGGTGTGGTATATGAGGGTGAGCCGGAGGCTCTTCATTTAGGCCTCAGTCGGGGCCGTTGTGTTCCCCTCTTTTAATCATTGGAGCTGCAGGAATAGGTTTGGTTTGGTACGTATGTTGGAAGGGATCTAGGGAAGGTGGAAACAATTATGGAGTTGACACTAGTGTACGAGTGCTCTGGCAAATCTTCGTTTTTCTTTGGTGAAGGCCAGGATGCTGCCGATTCTTTTGTCGTCAAGATGTTTCAGATCCGGCATCCACATGGACCCACATGGCAATGGTATAGGAAGTGTTCGAGGTCTTCCTTTTCTTCCCAGACAAGACGGACTTCGTTGTGATTGGCAGGCCTGTAGAGTTCGTCTTTGCCTTCCCTGACCAGGTGAGATTTGGATGTTGGATTTGTGATGGCTTTAAGTCCTGCTTGACTATCCGAGCAGATTTCCATTTTCCTTCTTTGGGTGTAGTGTTCCAAGAGAACTCCAGCTCCTCTCAAAATGGCGAAGGGATCTAAATGAATCGCAAATTATACCGGTGGGCTGCATGCCAGCACGGGAATTGCCTGCGATATTGGAGCCGTCCGTTTCTTGTTTCGTTGGTTCGAGCCCAAGAATTCCTTGAAGGAAATTCCGTTTTAAAATTTTTGACAAACCTGATTTTCTTGTCTCCAAAATCACTCTGATGGCTGATGAGTGGCGTGATCGTTCTGATCTCTTCAATAATTTTTTGAATCTTCAGTCTCGTCGCTGAGTGTCTTGGCAGTCTTTTTGCTTCGAGGTGTACTGGTCGGATATTTAGTATCAGTTCTACGGCAGTCATTGGTGTCGAGGCTTGAGCGCCGTTTACTCCCAGGCAAGTCACTCGTTGTGTTTGAATGATATTTGTTCTTTAGGGTTGGCCACCAGACCAATACGCTAAAAAAGAGGATTGATGACGCAGTTGTATGTATATCCAGTGAACTTGTTTCGGTTCTAGAGCCCATGTCTTGCAGAAAGTTCTTCTGCACATCCAGAAGGCCCTTTTGGGTTTAATCGTTCGTTCTTCTAGGTTCTTCCTCCAGGTCAGCCTCTTGTCTCAGGCCAAGATACTTGATCGTAGGTACGTGTAAGTCACTTATTTTGGTCTTCTTGGTAAAGAGGACTAATTCCGTTTTGTTTGGATTAACGCTAAGGCCATTTTCCTCCGTCTAGCTTGCAACTGTCTGGAATGTGCCTTGCATGAGCTCCCTTATGCTGCTCTGGTATTTACCTATGATCAGTATGGGTAGATCGTCTGCATATGCTACGCATTTAGCACAAGACCCTTTTAGTTGTCCATTACCAGGGTACCCATTGTGGGGTTCCTCTAAGGACTTTGCCGTCTCTCATCCCTCCCTTTCTCTTACACATTCCTGAAATTCTTTCTCATTTCAAGTGAAACGCACTCACTACCATTTAATTTAAATTTTATTTAATTACAAAAAAATGCTTCATACATGGGTGAATATTTTTAGTAATAAAATTCCCCACGCTTTACGCGCGCTGCTTACAATAAAACACATTATAGTACAATTACCTTAAATTTAAAATAAAATAAAAAAATAAAAAAAATAAAACGGCAATAAGAGAGGAAAATACAATTTAAATTACACATGAGAATTTTTTTTTTTACAAAATGAAGAAACCTTCCAGCTTATCGTCGGCTCCTTTTTTTTTTTTCCTAAACAAGTACGAGTATATCAGTCCACTAATTACAATAATTCAGGGTCCTTCAACCCAAATGCCAATTCAAATTCTAAATTGAACAATTTCGATGGAAATTTTGAATCTATTCCTTGCAGCCAAGGCCTGCGGCCCAATTACATATCCCGCCGACTGGATCGTAGCTTAGACCTTTGGGGCAAGTGTACTCCCACCCGACGACGCCTCCGGTCTCGAATTTCGCACAGGAAATGAATTTCCGACAGGACAGTGGATGAGGGAAGTTACCTTGGTCCAAACACTCGATGATGCCCTTTCCATGGAGAATGACTTTCACCTGTGAGAGAGAGGAGTAGAATGTGGTGGATTCGTCGTGGCCATGTGACAAAGAATTACTGACCTGTGAAGCAGTTGGTTTGTCCACAACCCTTTCATCACCATCATCGTAGTAGTCGTAGTCAATGACGGGCTTGAAGGTTCGTCCTGGTGTTTGTGTTTCGATGATTTTACTGAATGGCGCTGGAGTCTTGTGGGGTCTTCTCCGACTGACGAATATCTCCACTTTTTGCGGAGTGGGTGTGGTCTTTTGTGGCCGACGCAATGATGGTCGTCCTATGAGAGGAAATTAAAGGAGTTATTCAATTAAGGAAATCAATTACAAATTCTTGGACACATACTCGTTGTAGCGATAATGCCGACCCTCCTTGTGATTGGCTCTTCATAGGTGGATGGGTAAAGAGGCGTCGTGCTACTGAAAATACCCGTCGAAATGGATATCTCCGGGGAGTGATCGGGTTCGTTGAGGTTGTCGCCTATTTGGTTGTGAAAGAATTTGGTCTCCTGTATACTTGATTTGGCAATTTGGTCTAAGTCGTCTGGAATCAGGGTCTCCAAATACAGTGGGGATGTGTTGAACTCTATTGGCGCTGGAGGGATGGTTGTTACTGGAGTCGCAGTGGTTGTAAATGGAAACCGTCTTTTGAAGAGAGGATTTTGCGTCCTAGGTGGATCTGAGGGTGCTGAAAGGAAAGAAGGAAATTATTTAGAAAAAGTGGTGGAAAATAAAAGGCTCTAAGGGAGGGAACAGTATAATAGACACGCAGTTAGATGATAGATAATCCTTTGAATCACCGAATCACCCAAAATTCAGACTTCTGCTTTGATCCAAATGGGTCTTCGTGGTTCGGTAGTTAGTTCATAGGGTTGCTGAGTGAGTTTACACAAGTTTAAATTTGGCAAACATTCCTCCGAGACTATAATTAAATATGAAGAAACTTCTCAATTCCCCGTCCGGCAACAAATTGTAGGTTCCTTTCATTTGTGTGCAAAATCTAACACGCACAACATGAATATTCGCGCTTGCGACAAGCTATGCCATAAGCATCCCCGGACTATCGCCCCTAAGATGCGTCTTCAAGAGAGACTCAGCATAGTTGTGAGCGACTTTAGTCAGCCTTGGTCAAGTGACTCGGCCCGCATATTTGTGAGTTGTGGTACGCCACAAGGTGGTGTTCTATCCCCCGTTCTCTAGAATGTAGCGGTCAATAGGCTGCTTATGCAGATGATGTTGCGATAGCTATCTCCATTAAATACCCAAGCACACTTAGTGAACTTCTTCAAAACGCCCTTTCTATTCTTTCAAGATGGGCAGCCGAACTAGTCCCCTTCACCAGGAAGTACGTGTTCGTTGTCAAACCTATACTCATGGATGGTGTGATCGTCTGGTGGACGGCCTAAGACCGGGCGTTACACCGTAATCTATTGGGCAAAGCGCAAAGTTCAGCATGTACATATATGCACTAGCGGAGCACTAAGAACCACCCCATCCATGGCACTTGTCATGCTCCTACATCTACTTCCACTATATATTTTTTGCAAATAGTCAGCTGTGCTAGCAGCCTTCAGACTGAAAGCCTCCTCCCAATGGTTAAATAACCATATCGTCCACTCCTCGTTCTTAGATCCCCTAACTTCTATTCCGGAAAACACTGACTACACATCGTCCAAGTCGCATTTCAACCTCAACCTCCGGACTTGCATTCCTACCCGAGAGAAGTGGGAGAGTGGTGAAGCTCCATACTGACGGTTCCAAAATCTACAACTGAGTGGAAGGTGGTGTTTTCTCTGATATGCTAAACCTGAGCATCCCTCTACTTCGACCTAACCACTGTAGCGTTTTTCAGGCCGGATTCATGGCGATCAACGAAGCCTTATCCTGGCTTAGGCAAAATGTGATATCCTTCAGGAACATTATAATTTTTACCGATAGCCAGGTTGCTATAAAATCTCTGAAATCGATAACATGTACATCAGATTGTCGCTAATCTCTCATGGAGATGGCAGAACATTTTAACATTCACCTATGCTGGGTACCCGGTAAGGCCGACGAAGTAGCCAAACCAGGTACTACTTTAGACATCCTTCCGGAACGAAGGAATCCACTCTCTACATGTGAACTCCACTTAGAGTACGAAGCGATCAGTAAGACAAACCGAAAATCGAGGAATGGTACCACGTGCCGTACCTTCAAGGAGATCTGGCCAATGCTAAATTTCACTGAACTTAAAAGTTTGATCTTGCTCAATAAGTCGCTGATTAGCACCGTTCTCACTGGCCACTGTCCCATTGGCCTTCATGCCAGAAGGATGGGCCTCTTCTCAAGTGACTTCTGTAGGAGCTGCAGGGAAGAAGAGGAGGAAGAAACGATGCTCCAAATCCTCTGCACTTGCCCTGCCCTGGCGCAAAGAAGGAAGCTATATCTGGGAGCCTATCACTTCGACAACTTGGGCGAACTATCAAATAAAAATAAATTAATAAATAGCTGGCGCGACAGCTGGGGATGAGTCAAGGCCTAGCTTCCGCAACCATTCATGTTGTGCGTGTTACATTTTTCGCCCGAACAATTTATTGCCGACTCCAAACGGCATATTGAGAAGCTTTTTCATGACAAATTATGCTCCTGGAGGCTTGTGATTTCCCCATGAGAGGTAATGCCGCGAAGAATGTTCAGTGGACATGGCTGGGGCTTGAACCCACGCAGGCTTGCACAGCATTCCAACGTACTAACCACTGAGACGTTAAAAGTATCCTCAGCTTCGTCAAGAGCTCTTAATGGTTTCAATAAATTGAGTGGCGTTTTTCAGTGATCCATGTGGTATCACTAAGGGCCTTCCTGATCTACGCGACAGCCACCCCACCTACCTACCTAGTGTCTTCCTGAGAGCTGTTCTTGGAATTCCAAAGAGTTCAATTGTAGCTTATTTTAAGCCTCGTCTTATTAGTCCTACCAGTGTCACTACATTTAAAGTCAGCATGCCTCTTGAATTGCCAATTCCGTTGTCCAAAGGGATCTTTTTGCGTAACCTGCCGAGAATGCCCTTTTTAAAATGAAGCTTCAAGTACGTATGTACATGCCCTCACGTTAGATTTGAATGAGCGGCTAAGGTGAACTATTTATTTGATGCCCCCTGCTGTAGGAACAGTCTTGTCCAAGTTGTCATAAAAAACCCATAGGGTAACCACTTATCATCGTATTCCAACAACGCAGCCAGGGGCAATGGATTTATCAAAAGCACAAGTAACGCCAAGTACTACGTGGGAACCACCACATCAGCTGAATACTAAACATCCTCATGTTTACCACTGGCCTGCTCCATAGTTTGCATAATTTTACATAGCATCATCAGCTCCTCATAAAACCTCAACAGGCGTTAGACTTGTGTTTCGCAAACAAACCCAAGACGCATTCAAATCCGTTAAGAAAACAATTTCACCAAGAGTTGTTGGGTTTTTTTATTTTTAAATTGCACTCAAGGTGATCGAGTATTCCATCTGTGGCTGACTCGACGTATTAAGCGCAATTAAATGCTCTCATCTCTTGGAAGATTTGGAATTTCTTGCATACCGTTCGCGCATAGTTACGAAATCATGAAGCGTCCACTTGAACCATCATTGATCGTAAATTAAGTGACTGATGGCGGTAAGTTGCTATTTACAGGCGGACGACGACGACGACGACGATGCGGGGTAATGAGAGATGAAGAAACCTGCCTTGATGCAAGCATACTGCTCCCATCCGCGTGGAGATTCACAAATAAGTGTGTGTTGTTCATTTTATGTGGAAAACCATGTTGCAAAAGTTTGGAACTAGTCGACAGACATCTGTGTGGGCATGCGTGCTTAATTGTAAGATGCGCACAGGAAACTGGTTTTGCGGTGCAAGGTGTTTGTTAAGAATCCGATGTGGGAAGATTGTGGATAGCATCAGCAGAATTTGGCCATCGAGAGAGGTGTGTCGAACTGTGTCAAGGAGAAGACACACAAAGGGAGAAAACGTTTGCCGAACGCGAAAGTTTGTTTCATGAGGGACTATATTCGGAGTCTAAGGTACCATGAACCACAAGTCCATCATCTAAGAAAATGTAAGTAGGGTGTCTCATTAGGAGCCAATAAAATACTGGCCTGGGTTCTACTTTTTTGAAGATGAAGTCACAACTTATCGGTACGGACCTTGATACTTGTGGGAAGTCAGCAGAAAATACTACTAATAGATTCAGAAATTGGGTCTAGGTGACCAGCGTATCTTTTTCTTACAATAATTTGGGCTTTGGTATAGTAAACAAAATCGTGCTTTTCCAATGGAGCACTCCTTAGGTTTCATAAAGGAGTGGGAAGTGTTCGTTTATTTAACTAAGTTTCCGGTTCCGATGTCTTTATCTCAACATGTTTTTCCCAAAAAACTTCTTTGAGCAAAGCATGCTGAGTTAAAGACATCCAAGGCGCTCTCAGTTTTCTGGCAGTCTATGGGTGCTTTTGGCAAGGCTTGGGGCTTATCAATGAATAAGGTTCTATACGGCTATGATTAGACCGTTTCTAGCTTATGCGTCGGTTGTTTGATGGAGGAGGTCTTCGCGTAAGAGTCTGACTGCCTACTGCACTAAACTTCAAAGAACGGTTTGTCTCGGCTGCGCGGGAGCTTTTCCGAGTACGTCTCGGGCTGCTCTAGACGCTTTGCGTGACCTACCTTACCTTGATACTTATATCATGGGCTGTACTATCAAAGCAATCTACCATCTTAGACGGGCTGGTTTTTGGTATCATTCGCACTGGAGTTTTGATGATCTTGCACGACACTTATCCTATGACCCTAGTTCCATGGATATGCTGTCTGATGCAATGACACCAGAACTTCGGTTGCTGTGTAAATACAAAGTCAACTTTCCTTGCCTTCAGGACTGGCTTCGGTCAGAATCCGAGCCTGGACGTGGCTGTAGTAGAATCTTCACCGATCGCTCGAAAACCAGTCATGGGTCCGGTCCTGGTGTTTTCGTGGAGGTCGATAATATGAGACTTCACTACCCGTTGGGCAAGCATGCCTCTGTTTTTCAACCAGAAACCTTTGCTATCCTAATGCCCACAGAATATATTGTTAAGAATAGGTGGAAGGTTCGGAGCATCTGCGTATGTAGCAAAAGCCAGGCTGCGCTTAAGGCCTTGCTCAACCCTTTAACCAGTTCCAAGATAGTTGCGAGAATGCAAGAACTCTCTGAAATCGATCGCAAGGTTGAACTCTTTGACTCTTTTCTGGGTCCCAGGTCAAACTGGGATCTCTGGAAACGACAACGTTTAAAAGATGTTTTCTCAAGACCTGAACTTGCATTGAGTCTTCCCGCGTCCTTGGTCAGGGTCTCCATTGACGATTCGGTTTCGTACAAACACAGTTGTATTTGGCATGGCTCTCCGGGAGGCAGGCAGACTAAATGAATGCGCCCGAACGTCTTTGAAAAATGAGCGGCATTCTTGCTGCCACTCAGCAGAAGAGACTGTAGACAACTTGTTGGCGTTTTAACGGGACACTCCATTTTTGCCAAGCATCTAAGTGTGTTAGGCTAAGCGACACCACTATCTGCGATGCCTGTGGAGAGGGCGACTATATTTCGGATCACTTCCTTCGCGATTGTCCTGCCCTTGCTTGGATCAGGTGGCAGTGCTGATACTATAACCTCCTTATCGTCAAAGCGCCTTCTTGGTATTCTCCAAAAGTCGAGGCTGTCAGAGGCATTCGAGATCCAATGTGGGGTTCGACAAGGCTGCGTTCTTTCACCTATATTGGTTTCACTGGTGATTAGCGATTTGCTTTTCGCTATTCTGTCGCTGGGAAATGGAGGAATTTGATGGACTCTTACATCTGAACTCAAAGACCTTGACTACGCTGACGACGTATGTCTTTTATCACATAGGATTCTGGGACTCCACCAAATGACAGCGGGTGTCGAGAGAGACGCAAACGTCGTGGAGCTAAAGATTGACACAGCCAATGCCCCGATCATCAGCCCTAAAACGAACTCATCATCTCAAGTTTGTATCGCTGGATAGGCAGTAGAGAGTACTAGTAGTAGTAGTACTAGAGAGCTTTAATATCTTGGGAGCATTGTCTCGACCGATGGTGGAACCGAACAAGATATTGTCAGTCGAATTGGCCAAGCGAAGTCTGCATATGTTCTCCAATATATGGCGAAGCAATGTTATCAGCTTAAACTCCAAACTATGACTGTTTCGCTCCAATATTGAATCCGCACTGTTATATGGGTGCAACACTTGGGAAGTGACTATCACAAGAAAGCTGCAAACGTTCGCTAATAGGTGCCTACGAAACATTCTGAGGGTTTTTTGCCCTCCGATGAGCATCTTTACCAGAAAAAGGGTGAGGAACCGATAGGCATAACCATCCAATGACGAAAGTGGCAGTGGTTTGGTCACACGTTTCGAAAAGGCGACAACCCCATTGCTAACTAAGCTATGCAATGTAATCCGCTTACTCAAGAGAGGCAGAAGAGTGGGTCGACAGGAAAATACATGCCGCAGAACAGTTGAGGAGGAGTCTCGGCAATTGGGGAAGAGTTGGAAAGAGCTGAGACATATTGCCAGAAACCGCACACAATGGATCGTAGGTGTAGTAGAGGCCTTACGACCCATAATGAGAAACAGGACATACATAAGTAAAGTCTGTTGCTTTAGAATATCGTAGTGTGGCGATACATACTTGGTATAGTGTCACCGCATTGCCTACTGATACATCGCTTAAGTTTCACCAGGTTTGGTCTCTCAGTTAGCGATACTAGAATTTCGACAGCGACCTGGCTGCACAGTTAATTTCAATCACGCAATGAGCTATTGACAGCTATTGCGCCGATCTTTGTCTAACGGCCATCGGCAGAGGTCATCTTCCCCTTAATTGTAATTAACCCATTTGTCATTTCGCAAGACTAAGCCGATCGTGAAAGTTAATATGTTTCGCTAGACTAAGCTGGAAGTGACAAATTAATGAAAGTTTCAGCGCTACAGGCCACGGTTCTCCATCACCGCTCTTCTGGTCGTTAACTAAGTAATAAAGTTTGTCAGTCGTCTATAAATAACCCCCTTCCAGGTCTTAATCATTAATTGAACATGTTTCGAACATGTGATCCCCTGTGTGTCGCTTATTTATTGTCAGGAAAAATTCAACGGACATCCATCACAGCCTATCCCCAAGTCATAATCATATTCAACATTAATTCATCTCTCAGCCACACCTCACGTCTTATGATGTCGGCCATAAAATTCAAAGAAACGACATGACAAAACCTCTTCATTACGCATGCAAGCAGAGTAGCGTCCATCTCTCGAAAACCCGGAAGCAAATTCATCAAAAAATGTTTGGATCCACACAAACCGTTCATGTTCATGAGGTGAGATGAGAAACGAATCAATAAAAGGGAAAGTGTTTACACATGCATCCGACAGTCGGCTTCCAACTGCCAATTTCAGCTTGATTGCTCTTAACCCACATGCGAACACAAGCCCTGACTAACTAACTTGCTGACTGGCTGACTCATAGGCCAATGCAAATGTAGTCATGGTTTCCAACTCAAAAGATTGCACGGAATGCAGTTTGAAGCTGTTTGCCCCCCGCCTGGGTGTCAGATAAACAAAACTTCAACATGACCAACAGTCGCCACCGACAACAAACACCTCTGGACTTACCAACTTCATCCGATGGCACCGTACTCCCACTACTCGCCGTCGTTGTTGTTGCGGATCGACTGCCATTCAACGGTCTGATGAATTTACGTCGTATCACACCTGATGGAAACTTTTGATTTGACAGTTTATTAACGGTAACGAACGTGATATCATTTGAAGATGCTGCCGCCGATCCAGTGGGGCTGACGATCGTCGTGATCTCACCCGGATTCGATGAAGTCAGAGAAGACGACAAGACTCTTGGTGTTGGCCTGAGCTTCGCTGAGATTGTGGTTAGATAATTCGGTCTAGTCCGGCGGTTGTACTTGAACAGACTGGTCGCTGAGGTCGTCGTAGCACCAGCGACACCATCATCCGTGTTGATAGTGCTGCTCGTGGAAGCCCCCTCAGCGTTTAGTTCGTCATTAGAAGCGATCGCAGCAGGTTGTGCCGTGGTAAACAGTCGTCTGCGTACGACTGGTCGACGGACTGGTATCGTTCCCGTGCGTACCTGGAAACAGAATAAAGGAAAAAATTGTAATTTTTGTAAATTTTGACGGGAAATTAAAATCTAAAATATTTTTCTTTGGTCTTGTGGTTTTATTTTTCTTGGTTCAGTCTAACTTACACTACGCCTGGCGCCTAAGGTCTACAAGGAGGCTTGCAAGTGTTAAGCTCTAGCGGGTTGTGCAAAATAAGTGCTAAAATATATTTTTGTATTTTTCTCTCCATCACCAACGTGCTAATTAAATAACAAAATTGTAATGTTTTCTGTTTCTTTTGGGTTGGCCCGTGCTCGGAAGTGGACAAACGAGTTCTTTGCATAATTTTCCCTCCCGTGTTTTTGTGTTGATTTTCCTTTTTAAATTTTAATTTAATTTGAATTTAAGTGTTTTTCTATGTGGGATTAGAGCCTATTCACGAGTTTCTTCCACTTGGAGGTGTTTTTGAATGGCAATTTGTTATCCTACTCGAGACTGGTTGCGTAATGGACGTTCAATGTCAACAGTGTTTATTTGATTGGCGTTTCGAATCGGTTGGATTGAGTCATTTGAGTAATTGATTTCAAAATTTATTGAGACACACGGTGAACCTTGGCTTAGGGTTGCGAAAAGGCTTATGTGTATCGAAAGTGATCTGGTTAGTCAGTCGGTCGTGAAAGAGGTTTGACATTTACCAATCGATTTAAGCGTGGTTTCGATTCGGTTTTTCGCAGAAAAATGAAAGGAAACAAGCCATTGGCTCAACAGTTTGCGTTCGTTTTTCTTTCTTTTTCTTGATTTACGCTGAAACATGTAGAAATCAGTTGAAGAACTTTTTTAAAGGAATTGTGGATTCAGAAAGTTTACTTAAATACCGACATGACTCATCGGAGACTCATCAGTAACTGATCAAAGACTCATTGACGACTCACATACTCAGTCAAATCTTCTTTGAAACCGGATTCTACTCTTCCTATGTACGTCGAACCGTAGTTCGTTTACTACCAGATTCTAAAAAGGTGAACTGCAGCTTACAAGTCTGCAAAGCTGATGCTTCACACAGAATTTATTGAATAAAACTCCAAGCAAAGACTCAAATCCTAGATTTCCAAATGCATCAGCAATCGCTTGTGATTTGGCACTGTTAAGAGCCCCCTGCATTTCAAGAAAAACAACCATGGTATACTTTTTGATACTCAATTGCCTTTCGATGCTGCCCATGAGCGAATGTGACACTGTCTCAGCCCACTTGGCCTTGTAGTACCTACGCATCCAGCGACACAGAAAGCGTGGTTGGGTTGATGGTGGCCACAATTAATATTTCCGTTGTTTTAGGCGTGTTCCAAGCGGAACTTGGCGATCAGAGAAAGTCGTGATATCAGCCAGTGGTATCCGTTTATTTTCGGACAGTCAAGCGACATGAAAGTCCTTGGAATCAGTCGATCCAAATTCACTAATAGCCCTAGATTGCCGATTGTCTCTTATAGAGATGTCGTAGCAGTTAAATATTCACCTTTGTTGGGTGCCAGTGCACAGTGACATTTCAAGGGACTGTAAGGCTAATGAACTCGCCAGATATGGAACAACATTACATATTTGGCCTGATAAGGGCACCTTAGGTATACCGATTGCTACTTATAAACTTAAACTGAAGCTAAATGCTATCGAACGAACAAATCTTAGGTGAACAAGTGACGACAAAGGAGTTTTGGCCAAAGCTGGATCTGAAACGCTCTTAATATTTGATTTCTCATAATAGGTGTCACTACTGGACACTGTCTAATAGGCAAGCATGCAACAAGGCTTAGCATCTACCCAAACGACTTCTGCAGAACCTGTATAGACAAGGAGGAGGAGGAGACTATTCTCCATCTTCTTCGTACCTGTCCAGCTCTCTCCTACAAGAGAAAATTCCACTTAGGAGCCTTCTTCTACACCAATTTAGGCAACCTGGTAAACTTCGACGTTTGTAGCCTCCTACTTTTCATAAAAAGCTCCAATTGGTTCAATGAGTAGGCAGGAGATCTTGCCGAGATCCTTGTGGTATCACAACGGACCCCCCGTTGGTCTAAGTGTGTTGGCTTTGGCTGGCACCTGGCAGCCACTTAGACCCAACCTTATCTAACTTAGCAGGAAGAAAGAGAGACGTATAGATGGGAGATCCCTTGGGTTGGCATGTAACTTTAGGTATGAAGACAGCTCTAGGCCCGGTGCATCCGTAAAATTAGGTGAACATGTGTCAAGTTCAGTTTTATTTTAACTCGTGTGTCCTAGTAGAGTGACAATATGGTGCGGTACCTGGCTTGGAACAAGGGCACATTTTTGTCAGAAACTGGTTGTAAATGCTTTGAATGTCAAGGGCTGTTGACAGTTTTCAATCGGAAATTAACAAACATGTGGTTCCAATAAGATAACTTTTGCTTTCATTCAGAATGTAACATGAAACAAACATATATACATAGATCGTACATACGTATGTCAATAAACGATGGTGCCTGCCGAGATTAGTGGATTTAATCGCCCTAGTTTGCCTCTATGTGGAAAGTTACTTATAAATTGTGTGTAAACAATTCAGTAGCAAACTCAAAATCTATGAAACGTTATTACTGAAGTTGATTTTAAAATGTGTGAACAAGTAATATAAGACTTTAATCATCCCAGTCCTGCTTTATGGCGTTGAAGCATGGACTCTGTCGAAAGCGGATGAAGATATCCTCGGTCACTTTGAGTGAAAAATTCTTCGAAAGATATTCGGTCCCCTATGGGTTGACGGGCGTTGGAGTAGAAGATTTAATCACGAACTATACGAGTTGTACAGCGACATCGACCTAGCCAAAAAACTGCGCATTGGACGTTTGAGATGGCTAGGACATGTAGAACGAATGGACACTTACGCTCTGGCATGCAGAGTCTTCGAATTTAACCCGGAGGGACAATGCAGTAGAGGAAGACCTCGCCTAAGGTGGCGCGCACAAGTAGAAGGGGACCTCAACCAACTTGACGTGCGCAACTGGAGGCAGTTAGCTAAGGACCGGGCCAACTGGAGAGGCTTGTTGGTTGCTGCCCAGGTTCACCCCGAACTGTAGCGCCACCTAAGTAAGTAAGAACAAGTAATGAAAATGTCTTCAAATAAGAACTGCGTTGCAGTCAGGGATATCTATTTGCCCGTCGTCGGATTTCATATAAAATATTTGATGGATGGATAATTCCTATAGTGTGATAGTAGTCTATACATCAAGATACTATTAATCAAAAGAGGAACTATAAATAAAAGCGCAAACTTAGTCAATATTTTTTGTCTTTATTTCATAATTTCCAAGTTAGAATCAATAGCCACTCGTCTTTAAAAAAAAATATTTTCCTGAGTCATCCCACTCAACAGCTGTCTGATAACAGTGTGGACTTTTTCCATAGGGCTATAGGGGAGTTTTTCTATATTTAGGAAGGATTGGTTTACCGAACTGGAAGCAATGTGCCGACAATCTGTGAGGGAGCACTAAGGTAATGAAACAAAAATGATCACAGTAAGTACAGGACTAAGCAGCTCAACAAGACTCTCCGATCACCACTGAGTTTTTCAGTTCTACCTAGTAGTGACAAGAACCGGCCGATTAGCATCAATGCTGACAATATCACTACGACGCGGCTTTTTAGATGTTATCACGAAAAGCTAAAAATTCTTGGCACAAACCACAAATTAAAACTCTGGACTCAGCATAAGATTGGGTCAAGCGGCTGATGAACTAGCACGGAAGGAATTGCTCCTAAAGCGGAAGCATGTGGATGGAACAATCGGAACGCCTTTTTGCTAATTTAGGACCATAAACATATAACCATCCTTAACTGGAACAAACTATAGATGGAACTCACTAATCACCTGCGAAATAGCAAGGAAACTTTGGCCTTAATGTGACAAACTTCTACAAAATAGATAGAATAACCGTGTCGATGTAAGTAGGTAAGTGACTTTTAAGCAACAGCATGTTGAGACACGACACCAAGAAACTAAATCTGAATGACGATGACATATGCAAAAGGATGAGGTGACACACTCAAGTCAAGTATAAAATGTGACCTCAGGCAAATTTTTATTGAAGAGATCAGAACGATCACTACACTCATGAACCATCAGAGGGACAAGCAAATCAGGTTTGTCAACAACTTTAAAACAAAATTTCCTTCAGGAATTCTTGGGCTGGAACCAATGAAACAAGAAACCATGACGGGATAACTGTGTTAACGGACTACTCCAACATTGCAGCCAACTCCGGCTCTGGCGTTTATTGCAACAACCCGCGATTTGCGATTCATTTAGATCTCTTCGTCACAGTATTCCAAGCAGAAGTCCTTGCCATTTTGAGGGGACCTGGTGTTCTCTTGGAACACCATACCTAAAGAAGTAAAAAAGAAATCTGCATGGATAGTCAAGCTTCACTTAAAGCCATCAGAAATACAACATCCAGATTTTATCTGGCCAGGGAATGCAAAGGCAAACTCAAAAGGCTTGTTGGTCACAACGACGTCCGCCAGGTACCCATGGTCAAGAAGGTGCCACGGGGAAAGAGAAAGCCAATGAACTGGCAAGAGAAGGGGTGCATGCGATAGAACGAGCCGCTGAAAACACAGTGTGAGTCGCACTGCAATCAACAAGAGGATGCGAAAGAGGATCACTGGGCAAACCTCCCGACGTGCAAAGTAGCTAGAACACTCGTAAATAAGCCAAGTAACCAGCTCACCAGCAAGGCTCTAAGCAGGGAGCAATGGTGGGATTCATCACAGAACACATTAACCCCAACAAACACATGCTAGACTAGTGTCAACTCCATAATTGTTTCCGCGTTCCCTAGCTCCCTCCCAACACATGTCCCAAACCAAACCTATCCCTGCAGTTCCGACGTTTTAAAGAGGCGAACGCAACGGGCCCGATTGAGGCCTAAGTGAAGAGCCTTCGGCTCACTCTCATATTTCATACCATACCAACTGCCTGGAAGACTTAGTAAGTTGAAACTATGACTAGAACCATCTAAATTTTAGTTAGTCGTATTGTATGCCAGTCTTTGACCCAGAACAAGCCGATACATCGGTTCACCCTGCAATCTTAAGAAAGAAGTGAGAGGAAAATAATCGAAACAGAACTTCACAGTGATTTCAAAACCCATAGTAGCTCTGCATTGATCTACGTAAAAGTTGCAGGCATGAAGAGGAAATAAAATCCGTCAGACACCCTGCAGGCACTAGCCACCTGAAAACTTAGAACTCTTGCTATAAGCTTCTATTGCTGACTTTGTCCAGAGATTTCTATCACAAATAAGCCGACCCCACCCTTTGACCAGACTTCCATGAGTAGATTTTTAAGAGTACAATGGACCGGTATGAGATCTTAGTAAGTCCATTACGAACAAACAGGCGGCACTAAGGGCTCTTTAATTCTACACAGGAGCCCGAGACTGTCTTCATCCCCTCAAAACGAGGTTAATCTGGTCTGAATTATATGGCAGAAAGGTTTCAAAGCAAATGAACAGTCAAAGTGTGTGGCGAGAAGAGGCGCTTAGCGTCCATTCGCTTTCTTGAATCTTTTTTTTGGGGCCTGCAGAAAATGAATACTTTATCTAACGCTGGACTTGATAAACCCAACGGAAACTTGGAATTTTGAGCCAATAACCTGAATTTGGCTTCTGGTTAGCCACTGGACCACCCAAAAATCTTAAAGCTCATAGTACATCCGAGCCGTAGTATCGTAACCCATGACACAAATAGTAACCTATTGTCGAACATGACGAGGTGAGAATCCATGCCGACTAAATTCCACTAACCTAGCGTAAGTAACGTAGGCAAGTATCCAAACATAAGTTTTAAAAAGAAATTTACTTCCAAAGACAAAGATTCCATGCGTTCAATGAGTTGGTAGCCCAGCGTTTTGAAAACAAGGGAACGTATACCCTACTGACAAGTGTGTTACGACCAAATTCATGCTCCAAACAAATAATTGAATTTCAAGTCAATGGAAGCCACTTTGGACATCGTGCCATAATGAACTTGAAACCATGAAATCCGACCGGAAACCCCCTCCCGACAAAGCCAATGTCCGCCTCGGACGAATAAGAACAAAGTGCATTGGAAGAAAATATCGGATACGAGTACTTGAGTATCAATTGAATATAATGAGCTTTAGGAAACGACGAAGCATTTCTTCAAAATGCACGTAGGCATACTCGGTCAAGTTGTCAAACGTGTACAGTTCTCAAGTCAATGAAATGTTTTTCGATTTAACCAAGTGCATTGGAGAGCCATGAGTTGCTAATAAAGTAACAAAGTTGCCATAATGAAATAATAGAATACAACATCATCATCTTCATTATTTCAATTAAACCCCTTCAGCAGCTTATAATTGAATTGTTTGTTTATTCTTCAATCCCACGGTCATGAAGATAAAAATAAACTCCAAAAAAATTGCACAGGTTGCGCAATAAAAAAAAAAACATTCCATGAATTACTCATAAACAATAAAAACCCTGACAAAGAGATACAATTTAAGTCTGTCAGTCGTGTTCTTTCCATTCGGCTGTATACGTGAAATTACATTTTTGATTAACTTCCACTGTATGCTAATGAGAAATATTTTAAAAATTGTTGTGACTTTAAGCCTCTACAATGGGCGTGAGCGAATGAATACTCAGATGATAGATACTCAATCGATTGGCTGTGCCGATCTCTTCTCGCTCAGATACTACCAAGTCATATTTGAACCGCATTCCGTGAAAGTCGATTGATATTTTGGTTTTTAAATTTAAATTTACCCGCCTTTCTTGGAATTAAGTGATTTAGTGTCTATTTTTTTACAACACACGCATGTGATTAGGTAACACACGCAGATACAATGCGTGAGGTAATCATAATTACCAAGCTAATAACTTGCGTAACAATGTAAGTGATTTGAAAAATACACATGAAGATCATCCGAAGAGGAGATCCATGAAAGTGGCTTATTGAGAGGCTATCTGTGAAAAGTGAAAGTGATTTTGAGTGTAAAGAAAATCGCAAAATATACGCGATACATCACCGGACTGGACAGTAAGGCATGTGTGCGATCCATGCGTGAATAATAATCGGTAAATTAGACTAATCTATCGCTCAGGCGAGTCGGACGGGTATCGTGTATCTATAGCGTGAATTCGAGGAGTATCTTGCGAATTTTCGCACTTTAAGTGATTTATGCAGTTGCCGACCGAACGTGGAGAGAATATTTTTTATTTCTTTCAAATGAAATCGATAATGGAGCGATAAATTGAAAGAAAATGTCGATTGGAAGCAAAAAGTATCTCAGATGCAGATGAGCTGCAATTGGAATTGATATGCTGAATGAATTCGAAATGAAATGGTTAAGATACAAACTCCATACAGTTCGGTTGGAATTTTTTTGAACTTCTTTGTCAAACTCTTGGAAGGCGTAGTGAAAATGTGTCAGTTGAGCATAATAATTGGCAATGGGTGCAATTGTCAATCAAAACCGTTCAGATTGGCTGTGAAGAGCAATGATTAATTCACAGTTGATTGTGCAGAATGCCGCCTGAATAATCCATTAGGGTGAGGTGCTGAATTGCGCATTTCTTATAGAGCTTGTGAGAGAGAACACTGGATTGTGGGAGGTGGATCGTGTCTCTTTTGATTTAAGATTACATTGCACTCAGTTAGACTGGCTTTGACGGAACCAACAAAATAACAAAAAACCCTATGACTCATGTGGTCATGTAGTCATGGTGGAAGTTCTTGGAATTAATTACTATCTACAGTAAATACCTGGTAAGCATTTAGTACGGAGTAGTCGTCTAGTGAAGTGATGAACTCCAACAAGCTAAGTAAAGTCCAACGATTAGCTTTTTTGTGCATAAGTGGTGCTCTTCGCAGAACACCCTCTGCAGCACAGGACATTCTATTTCATTTGACTGCTATTGACATCTTTGGCAGAAAAATGGTTACCAGTGCGGCTATTCGCCTCAAAGCAATTGCACAGTGGTCCAGTAAAGAATTTGGCCACGCCTCTATTATAAATACAGTGTAATTCGCTTATGACGACCACTTTTCTTTCATAACTTGGTTTCTTGGTTATATTGCGAATACTTGTGGAGGGCAGTCGGAAATAATGATCGCCGGTTATAGCCACCGCATTTGCTTGGTCCCTTCACCGTCGTTATAAGTGACTTCCACTGTAGTTTCAAAATCTCTACAGGAAACATTGATTATGCCATACCCAAACTGAATTTTGGCAAAAACTTCGAAGTTACGATCCCTTCCAGGTCTTTCTGGGAAGAGGACACATTCTTAGAAGGCAACTCGGTTCACTTCTACACTGACGGATCAAAGACCAACGAAGGGGTAGGTGATAGGCTCGATCTCAGCCTTTCTCTCCGTCTCCCAAATTACTGAAGCGTGTTCCAAGCGGGAATAATGGCGATCAGATAAGTTTTATCTTGGCCGAAGAAAAACGTGATATCAGCCACGGATATCCGGATCTTCTCGAACAGCAAAGCTGCAATCAAGTCCTTGGAATCATTCTCTAAAAATTCACTAGTAGCCCTATATTGGCGTTCGTGTCTCGTAGAGATAGCAGAGCAGTTCAATATTCACATTTGTTGGGTGCCAGAGCATAGGGACATTCCAGAGAATTGTAAGGCTGATGAACTTGCCAGAAATGGAACAGCATTACCTATTGGGCCTGATAAGGGTACCATCAGTATATCGATCGCTACATGTAAACTTGTAAAGCGTGATGCTCTCGAAAGAACAAATTTTAGGTGGACAGGTGGTACAATTTGTCTAGCGACAGAACAGATTTAACCCAAGCTGGATCTGAACTGCTCTAAGGATTTGATTTCCCCTCAAGAGATTGCACATCAGCGCTACTTTAGGTGTCATTACTGGACACTGTCTAATAGGCAGGCATGCAACAAGGCTTGGCGTCTTTTCAAATGATTTCTGTAAAAGCTGCATAGACGAGGAAGGGGAGGAAACTATACTCCACCTTCTTTGCACCTCCCTATGATCTAGGCGATCTAATCAACGCAGATTTAAGAAGTCTCCTACGCTTCATCAGAAGCTCTAAGTGGTTTAACGAGTTGGTAAAGGAGAATTCTCCAAGATCCACGTGCTATCACAACGGACCTATCATTGTTCTACGTATGTTGGCTTCTTCTGGCAGCCACTTCAATTTAACCTGACCTAAGCATTTAGTCATGAATGTTTGATGCATTAAGCAAGAGTTACGATATCAAAGAATTACAAGCATTGGCACTGCAATGTAGAGCGATCGTGCCCAACAGAGGCCCTGAGGGTAATAATTTGCCCTTTCGATCTAAAGATCGGTTATAGCGAAAGAATTTAGGATCATCTCCAACCAAAACTGGAATAGAGGAATAGAAAAACTGAAAAGGCCAGGAAATAATTACTCGCAACCATTTCTCAACGGGTGGAGGAGACCTACAGTTTTCTCTGCCTACTCTGAAGGGCAAATTGAGAAACATTTGAATGCAAATTACAGTCTGGGAGGTTTGTCATTGCCTGCTGAGAGGTTCAAATCTGTGCCAGCTCACTCAGCAGCTTAACACACTAATCACTAAGGCATGGCGACTAGCTTTAGATAAGTGTTTTTAACTTGCGTTGGTTGTTTAAGCAGCTTTGTTTTCTTTTCTCTGTGGTACTATCAGGTACAGACCCCACTTTACTGCCTCTCTTTCGACATGAAGAACATACGTCGATCATTCGCATTAAAGACCTGCCACCTGATTCGAGCGAAAGCATAATAATCACAGGGGAAGTATTTCACAGTGTTGTAGCCCTCTCTACAGTCATCACAGATATTTTCCACCTTTTACTGAACAAGAACAGGGACCAAATTGTCACTTCTGTTATTGCACAACTCGTCACGTAAAAGCGAGACAATTTGGCCCCAGAATCCTCGTTTTTACGTGACGGAATTATACGATCACGGAAGAAACGATTTGGCCCTTAAGACGAACTCTTCGTAACGGAATTGATGTGCGGTTGGATTTTTGGAAACCATGCAAATAAGCTGGAGCAAGAAGAATATCTTTTTCACTTTCTTAGGAGATGATTGGGACCAGCTAGAGTTTAACACGGTGCTAGGAAAATCCTACGCTAGCAATGAGCAAAGGATCCCTACAGTTCGGGGTGAGTTAGGGTCTCACAATCTACAGAGATATTCTTTTTTTCTACATAGAAAGTAGTGAGAGTGTATGAGGATTAATTAATCGAAGCACAATAATTGCAAGAGGGCTTAAGTTTAAAAGACAGTTAAGCTTGAAGTGCTGCAAAAAAAATTCTTGAAAAGTCATGACAGCTTTGCTTTGACATTGGAACAGTGTGGATGAAAAGGCATTTCGCCAGGGGGTTCACTTAGCCAGCACTAATCAATGATCTAGAACCTAGGAGAATTTCACTTGGACCAAACGATCTTGCGGGTCGAAGTGTGCTATAGCCTCAGGAAGTTTAGATAAAAGACCCTAAAAAACGACTTCCACAGATCCTTATTTTTGGTAATTCCAGAATAGGTGCCTTTCAGCTTGCCCAAGAAGATCGCAATTCTATAATATATGCACATATATGTGATGTTCCTCGATCGAAAGCCACTTAAAGATTGGGTTGCGTTTCTACACAAAATCGCTGCCACTTAAAAACCTTTCAACATGATTAAGCCACTATACCCCCAGCTAACTACAAACATTATTCCCCGATAAGAAAACGATGTATTCGATTTAAAAACAAATCACAGATACATATTTATAACTATTTCTTCATCATCTTCCACTTGCTCATCATTTGGCTTAAAAGCCATGTGATTATCCTAATGGCTTCCAATTATGCAGTCCACATGCAGATTCTTGTTTAACACCTCACGTTGTTGTGAATTTCAATTCTACTCATTAAACGCAGGCTGAGATTAATCGCAAAGAATACGAAATACTATTTCACGATCCACCATGCTTGAGCATCTCGAAGATAATAAAAATCAACACCGAAGAAGAAACTAAACAATTTCTCAGATACATTTGTAATTTCTGTGCGCATACGAGTACAACTCTGAGAATCATGTTACGTGACTCTTGACATTCGTTTCATTAAAATGTAAAAAAAAAAAACAAATTCGAGAAGAGATTTATTTTCCAGAGAAACAGGGGCTAGTTTATGAAGGCATTAACCCTACGGGACAAGTGGATGGAGAAAGGTCAGCCATTTGAATGAAGAGGACCGTGTTGTTAGACATGCACGTAATTACTTCGGGGATACATGATGGTCCGAATGTAATTAAAATTCACTTGGTTAATTTATTCGAAGGCACCTACTTGTAAGTGTTGCATGAGAAACAACTTGTATACAATTTGTTAAGCATTGTTTTTCAGCTGAAGATGTGTTACACATAAGGAGAGACTTGGCATGCTAAGTGAAATAACATATTGTATCCACTTAATGGGAAAATGAATGGAAGTGCATTTGCATGCTGTAATTATCTGGAATTTTAACTTCAATATTCGTTACGGAAGATCACTTTAAAGAGCTTTAGGTTGTGGTCGATAATTTTTGATCAATTTATCAAAGACTAGCTTCGGGCCTGGGGTGATCCACAGAGACTGGGGCGGTGGCATACGCACATAACTAACTATTTCGTCAAGTTAAAAGGTATCCAGAATTGCTTTCTCTTCGGACTGAGCCGAAAAAGCGATCTCGGTATAGTAGATGTGCTGAGCCCAAGCAGTAGAGTCACTTTCGTTGGACCCAAAGCATTCTGCCGATGGAGATCACACGAAGCTTTGAGGCCAAGACCTTTAAGTGATAGAGGCTTGAGAATTTTTAGGGATAACCGAAGGATTGCATCTCTAGTTAAAATTAGTGACAGACTGAGAAGTGAAGGTATCTGGGAAAAAGTCAAGCTGAAGGCACATCGCTAGAAACCTAGCGCAATGTCGCGTAGACGTTATTGATAATTTAAGAATTCTTAGGGGACCCAGGATTTTAGTAAGTACTCAACCAAATCAGCATAGAGTGCCAAGGATACCCGACCACATTGTCGTCACTACCAGAGAAAAATTTGAATACACCCTCCGTAATGTTATGCAAGGCTCCAAGATGGACATAGGCACGGATGCTGGTTTCTTCTCTGAGGCGCTAGGACACAGCAGCTCAATAAGACTCCTTGACAACAGTAGTGTTTTCCAGGCAAAGGTTCTAGCAGTGACCAGAGCTGCCCAAATCGCGTCAATGCTCACGGTATCACGAGAGGATATTACGATCTTCATAGACAGCCAGGCGGCTATAAAAGCACTACCTGCTACTCAAATTACATCCAAGCTTGTAAAGTGCTGTCGCGAACAGCTGACGGTTCTTGGCACGCAGCATAATGTAAAATTCTGTTAGTTTTCCGGCCACAGGGGTGTGCCAGGAAACTGAAAACGAAACTGCTGACGAACTGGCAAGGAAGAAATCAGCCCTAGAACCAGAGCTAGCGGACGGTACAATTAAACCTCAACTTCGTCATCTGAAAGAAACAATAAGGCTAAGATCCTTAACTGAGGCGAATAACAGGTGGAAAACACTGACACGAAATATCCAGAAGGCTATGGCCAGAATATAATAAAAGCAGAACGACCAAGCTCCTAAATATGGACAGGAAATGCCTGTCATTACTGGTAGGATTAATTACTGGCCACAATACGCTCAGGTACCATGCTGCATTTCATCGAGGGCGAGCTACGCAGAGGATGCGGGGATGAGGAGGTGTATTAGGACACAACTCACCTTCTTTGTCATTGCCCAATCCTCTGCAAAAAGAACATTGGACAGATACCTTTTCGATAACATCGAGGAGCTATCCGATGGTTCACTGTCGGATCTGCTCAAGTTCGTAAGGAAAACTAAGTGGCTGTCATCAGGTAATTAGCATCATGCAGTGGGAAGTAGCCACCGTGGCTCAGTGGTTAGTGCGTTGGACTGCTGAGCGAGCGGCTTGGGTTCAAGTCCCAGCCAGTTCCATCGAACATTTTTCGTGGCACCACCTTTCGTCGGAGAACGACAAGCCTCCGGGAGTACAATTTGTCATAAAAGAGCTTCTCAATTCGGAGTCGGTAATAAATTGTAGGTCCCTTCCATTCATGCAAAAATTGTAACACGCACAACATGAATGGTTGCGAGACGATAGGCCTTGGCTCATCCCGAGCTATCGCTCCAGCTATTTAAATATATAAACCTAAGTGAGGTGAAGAGAGTTTCATCATCTTCATCGGCCCGCTAACCTAACCTAACCTAATGTTATGTAAAGAGGGTTATCTAGATAAATCCTATAGAGAGCATGATAGTGACATTCAATAGAAACCGACAACTAAGGCACGTGGAACCGATCTACCCAGGTAGAAACGGAATTAAGATTAAACAGCAGGTCGAATATCCATGAATAACACTATTCTCTGGAAAACTTAGAATCGGTAATAAGAAAAGCCACATGATATGCAGTAGCATCTCAGAAAAGTAATGGTGATGCACACTAGCAATGTGGAGATGAATCCACATCATTATTATTAGACCGGACAAATAACACCTCAACGAAGAAAAGATTGGAATTCCTAGCAAATTATGAGAAAAAATCGAACAATCTACACGCGAATTATCATTTAATTAATTTTTAAGGTGTCCGACAAAGTGTTAATTAAATTAGCGTTTAGATATCAACTTCCAGAGCTATAAAACCTCAACATAACAATTATAAACAGCCCTTAAATCAAGAGGTGTAAAAGAGCTATAAATTCAAATATTTATTCCCACAAGCGTGTAAGGAAAAGTTGTAAATTGAAAACATAAATATGTAAATCATAAAATTATTCCAATTAACATCGTCGAAATTTATCACATTTCCCACAGACAGTTCGCAGCTACATGTGTACAATAATTTTAAACTCATCGTTCTTCATTGAATAAAATTGTTTTAAGAAAAATATTGCAACCAAAACCCAGGTGCTTGTAGTGTTGTGATGTAGTGTAAAAATTAAATAAGGAATTTGCATTGCAAAAACTAAAGGTAAGGAGCTGTCAGGGTGAAAAAAAAAAAATAATAATAATATGTTTTGTGTAATTTAAAAAAATTATGTAAAATATATTATACAAATTACATTATATTGATAAATATCGTGTTTGTTTCTTTTTTTAATCATTCTTACTAACTACACTTTTATTCTTAAAACTACAATAGAGTTAAAATATATTTCATTTCAAAAATTAACATCTTCTTTTCAACAAAATCACTTTGCATTCTCTTTATAAAAAAATGTTGTTGAAAGCAAAAATTGCAAACAAGTTTTTATTATAATTTTTTGTTTTGCGTTCCTGTTTTTATAAATAATTAAATAATTAAAAAAAAAAATTCAAATCAAAACTGAACCAATATATAATAAATATTAAAATAATGATGTTTTCAAATGAATTTCAGATATTTTTGTTTTTTTTTTCAAGTATCTTAAGCTATGGCAGCAGATAGATTGATAGATTGAAAGAATAAGAAAGAGAGCGCTGTCATAGGCACTTTGCGTTAAATTTAGTTTTGTTAAGAATTAAAAAGTTTGAGTGGAAAAAAAAAAGCCTGCGATGTGCGACGGACGATGAATTAAATAAAAAAAAAAATTGAATAAAAAATATGTGAATGAGTGATTCAAAAAGATGGAATTTAAAAGTGATATGCTGATTGGAGGTTACATTGGATGTTGAATTTAGCTTCCAAAATACAAAATTTAATTTAAAAAATTTAGAACAATCCAATGTAACTGGGTAAATAGTGTGTAAAACAAAATATTTTCCCTGTAAATAATTTTGAACATTAAAAGCATCAACATTTAAGCATTTTTGTCGCACATAGATAAGCAATTTGTTGTTTATTTTTTTTTTGCGTATAAGCTGTATAAAAAGGGAGGGGGTAAATTATTTTTTTTTTAATCTGCAAAATAAAGTGTTTCATAGCTGATTTTGGAATAGTACGACTAGAATATAAATTATGCTGAACCTATTCTATGTATTGACTGTGATATGATGATGTGCTCCTTTGGAATTTAACGAAGTTATAAACTTTTCTTATAAGATTCTACGCTTTAGTGAGATGTCTGTTGGAGATATGGAGATAACTGGAGAGTAGTACATGTTGCTGAATGACAGGTTTGTCTTTTTACAGGCTGGCTTGAAAGTGAGTACTTATTTAGAAGCCTGTCATTGTAAGGAAGATATCTGCACGGACAATTGTCGGAGTGAAGAACAAGAACTGATATGTAAATAAATGAATAATGAATTTTGTTGAATGTTGTTTTTATTGTTGTAAAGGAATCCTACAATAACGGAAACGATGTCTGACTACCGCCGTCTGTGAGCATAAGAAACATGGTATAATATCAATATAATATATTGCCGACCGAAGATAAGTATCTGTCTGGTAAGAACCACCTGAAGGAAATGTGCCAGTCGCTTTCAATAAATGTTGAAGGAGGTGGTTTAAAGATTAAGGCCAAAAAGACTGAAAGAATACACACTGAACACCACATACATATGTACATCAGCACATTATTTCTAAGCAGACGCCCAAACGGTAGTGCGTAGTATGCACACTTGTCGCCCCATAAATCAGCGCATGAGGCAGATTTCCAAAGAGACGATCAAGGTGTTTCTTGGCAAATATCGCAAGCGGGTTGAACGAAATTTGTCAGTCACTTCAAGTCAGATGAGAAATTCAAGAAGTTTCACTATTTGGGCACTTTTGTATCACTAGATAGGGGAATGGACCTGGATGTTAGGTAGGTACATATGTAGTTGGGCTGGCTGTCACGTAGGCCAGGAAGGTCCTTTGTGATACCACATTGATCTATAACCTGAAAAACGTCACTCGCTTTATTGAAATCATTTGGAGCTCTTGATGAAGCTGAGGATACTTTTGACGTCAGTATGTTATAGTTCACCCAAGTTGTCGAAGCGATAGGCTTCTAGAAAGGGCTTCCTTCATTGAGATAGGGCAGGACAAGTGCAGAGGAAATGGAGGATCGTTTGTTCCTCCTCTTTGTCCCTGCAAGTCCTGCAGAAGTAATTTGAAAAGAGGCCCATCCTTCTGGCATAAAGGCCAATGGGACAGTGGCTAGTGAGAACACCGACCTCTTGAGCAAGATCAAACTTTTAAGTTGAGTGAGATTTAGCATAGGCCAGCTCTTCCTTGAGATATGGCACGTAGTACCATTCCTTCATCCTTGGTTAGTCTTACTGATCGCGACATGTAGCGAGTGGAATAGTCAGACTCCTTCGTTCCGGAATGATGTCCAGAGTAGTTCCACGTTTGACGAGTTCATCGGCATTACAGTTCCCTCGAATATCCCTATGGCCGGGTACCCAGCATAGGTTAAAGTTAAAACGTTTTGCCATCTCCATGAGAGATGAAGTCTGAAATAGCTTTTGATGTACATGTTACCTGGACGTTAATTTAAGTAATGCATAAATGCCTCGAGGGGAAACCTCGAATACGTAGGTTAGGTTCTACATTACTAGAATGTAAAGCTGAAGAACCAGACTACATCGGACTAAGGTTTGGTTTCTGGAATGCAAGGACATTCCTCGACTCAGGGAGCGAAGAACCTCAAAACTCCAGATTTCTACAAATCCAGCGAGAATTTATGCAATATTGGATACTTGCATAAATTAAATCGTCCCAGTCCCGCTTTACTGCGCAGAGGCATGAACCCTGTCAAAAGCGGATGAGGTTTCTCAAGGCTGTTTCGAGACGAAAATTCTTCGGGTGATTTTTGGTCCCATCTGCATAGACGGTAAAGGACATGCAATGACGAACTATATGGGCTGTAAAGCGACATCGACTTAGCCAGAAGAGTGAAGCTCCAAAGACTGAGGTGGGTGGGTCATTTAGAGCGGATGGACAACAATGCTCCGGACCGAAAAATCTTCGAATCCACACCCGAGGAACGGCGCAGTAGAGGAAGAGCGCGACTCAGATGGCGAATCCAAGTTGAAGGGGACCTTAACCATTTTGATGTGTGAAACTAGAGGCAGCTAGCTAAAGTTGGCTGGAGACACTTGTTAGTTGAGGCCCAGGTCCACCCCCCACATTAGCGTCACCTTAAGGAAGTAAGGCTGCTTCTTCTGGAGCTAAGCGAAGTTAGTTGGTTAGACGTAGAAAACATATAGAAATCCAGGGAATTTTAGAGCGGAAATGCTTCTTGTATGATGAAAAGGAGATCTTTTACGAACAGGTAGACGCTAAGTGTCTTCAACATAACGCCAAAAGAAGACATCATTGTGATGAGGGACTTAAATTTCGAGGTAGGCAATGGCAACGAAGGGCTCAGATATGTTATCGGACAGCAAAGACTAGGGAACAGTGATGACAATGGTGAACGACATCTGACATAGGTGTCAACTGTCAGGCTACAATCAAATTGACTATTGGGCGTCAACTGAAAGGCAAGTAGAGACCCTTTGTAGCATGAAGTTGGTAAAAATGTACCGTAGAGTGTGATAAGTCAAGCACAATGCGCTGGTCACTAAAGCAGGAGCAACAGAATCACTAAAGTGCAGGTGGTCAGAACTCCAGACCTAGACGGTTTAAGTTGTATTTTTACGGGTGAGGATTCACTCAAGTGATGGAAGGTTCTCATGTCGACTACTCTGACGACTGGCGATGAGCTATTGGGCGCTTAAGGGCATTATATCATCACAGAGCGTGAGGAGCGTGAAGAGTCAAAGGATGTAAGTAGGTATACGTAATTCAGACAAAATAAATTTTTTGTCAAAGAAGTTTTCATTTTTATGAAAATATGAAGATGCCTTCCCGGTCAATGTGAAATTACTTGGTCCATTGAAGCGGGTGCTGAAGATTTAAAACAAAGAAGTAGAGATTCGATCTATTGGATGAGCATTAAAGTAAAAAAAAGATGGTGTCCAGTAGTCCGAAGACTTCAATAGGGTCTAATAGGGTTCATAGCCCCGAATAAGTTGCAAACCTCAATCTAAAGATGAGAAACAAAATGAGAACCTAAGTAAAAACAAGCGGCCCTTCAATGAAAAGATATAATAAAGGTAGGGAAGTGTGTATCTTCTGTTTGTGATGGCACGTAGCTGGACATTGATCGCTAGAACCGTGTTTCAGTGTTTGCAGATCAGATCTGCAGATCTGCTCAGTGGCATCCATCACACTGTTTTATAAAGGTTTCCACGCACTTTAGTTGGCCACTTAACGTGTTTTTGAACTTTCGAACACCTTAAACCATAGAAGCCTTGACTTAAATTTATAAACATCTTAGAGCTCCGGAATTAATGTTCAAGTTGAAATGGTTGAGGGATTCATCCCACTTTTAGTAAAGAATGTGACTTAACAAGCAGCCATCTTGAAAGGGACTTTAACCGACACTTTGACACTTCTTTCACTGTCATTTCGAGTTCACATTATTATTTCTTTTATTTCTCTCATTATCTCCAAACATTTTACAGAACACATCTCAATTTCAAAACTTTCATCTTACTCTAGTCTAGTCTAGTCTAGATAATAAGCCTACAAACTAGAACTTAATGAAAAGAAAAATCTGACTAAATCTAAAATTCTAGAATCTTGTACCCTAAGGAGCTAAGGTCGTCGCTACATCATCGTGACCACCTAGACTACTGCTAACCGTTGATGTTTGCTTTCTGTGATGCCTTGACTTGTGCCTTCGTTTCGATGACTTTTTACGTTTTACCACGTGTGTTTCTGAGCTAAAACTTGTTTCAGTTTGAACTATTGAATTGCTAGAACTACCGCTGAGACTCCTACTAATACCACCACTTTCGCTGGTCTGTAACTCCTCAGTGGCGCCATCTTTCGTTGGTGCTTCTACAACAGATTCCTGCCTGATGGATGGCGCCGAATTTGAATCTGACTTAATGACTTTACTCAAAATGACTTTATCTAGATTTGCTATCGATATTACCAGTGGTGATTCGTTGGACTCCGGTCGCAAGAGCGGCACTATTGGCCGGGTGTAGGTGCGGTTGTTTGCCGATAATGGCGCCGATATGGTTGTGGATTCTATTGCAGACTCTGCAACTTCTTGGGTTGTCGACAAGGGGGGAGATGGCGTGGTAGTCGTTGTCGTTGTAGTGCTTGTGGTCGTTGTGGTTGTGGTTAGCTCGGGAGTGGTTGTTGGTGGAGGCGTGGTGGTGGTCAAAGGCGTCGTGGTCAATGGCGTTGTATAGGGCGTTGTTGTAAGAACTGCGGGCTTTTCATTTCTTGGAGTTGTTGGAATCTCCCCTAGGGAGTAGGCGTAGAAAATGCCATTCACCTCGTTACTTGCTTCGCTGATTTTCTTAGCTTGACGGGAGCTGTCAAACAGGCCCTGTAAGGATATGGTGGATGCTTCAACAACATCTGCGATGACCTCAGGCACGGTGATGGCCTTTGATTTTCTTTCAACGGAGGAAATAGTTTCCACCACCACGGCGTCGCTGGAATAGCTCATATCGGGTAAAGTGTTCCTCACCGGAGTCGATGTTGGTCCGGGTTCATACTCGATCCTGGTATTCTCAAGGCTGTCAGGTTCGATCACCGGAATGGTATTCCTCACAAAGGAAGGCGACTCCGTTGGGGTGTAATCAACTACCATGCTGTGACCATCAACCAGAATATCACTACTGTCGACCAGATGCACATACTTCACGCGACTGATCTCGCCAAGGGCTTCCAACTTGGGCAAACCCTCGGAATGCAGTTGCGTCGTTTCGACGGTCTTCAGCTTTTCATCTTTCTTCGACTTTCGTCGTAACTTGTCTTCCTTCGAGTTGATCTCCACCACGCGACTGATCGTGACGACCTTCTGCTTGGGGCTATACGAGATCAATTGACCTTCACTGGCCGGTGCTAGCTGTTCGGTGACACCCTCTGTGGTGCTGTTCACCTGTAAATCGTCCTGTGAATTGATTAAATTATTATCTTCATCATCTTCATTATCAACTTCATCATCAATAACGGTACTAGTGTCAAGATTATTAGAAGGTGTATCTGTGGTATCTAAACTTGGCTGTGGTTGGTTGTGGATTATTTTTGGTTTAATTGTTGTGTGTTTCTTGCTGTTAACCTCAAAGATTTTCTTGTTACGTGCATTCAGAGCATCGATGTTTAGATCCTCGAGCAGGGGATTACTCTGATCTTGTGGGATCGTTTCAGTGGAACTGGCCAGGTACTTACGCTCGTAGCTACGTGTGTTCGTGGATATAAATACAGACGGTGGTGTTATTGAGGTCTGTACTGTGGGCTTATCGGAGTCTATTAGGTTTGGTGGAAGGGTTATTAGTGATGGACGGTTTATTACGCGGGGTTTATTCGTGGGACGTCGATCAATGGCGAAACGGTTGGACGGAGCTGGTGCCGCTGGTCTATTTGGAATGAAGGGAGTGTTGCCGGGACGATTGAACGACGGGCGGTTCGATGGGCGATTTGTTGGACGGTAAATATTTTGAGGTGATAGTGGTCTGACTTCTTCTTCCTCTTCTTCTTCTTCTTCCTCATTCTCTTGCTCTTCTTCGGGTTCTTCTTCGTTTTCGGCTTCTTCGGACTCGTGACGATTGTCTTGGTCATCATCCTCGTTTTGCTTGGCTTCATTAGCTTGAACTTGATTTCGATTGAAGAGGAAGTTGGGTCGAACTGCCGGTTGTTCGTCTTCTTCTTCTTCGCCATCAGTCTCTTCGTCATAATCTTCCTCGTCCTCTTCGTTTCCGCCTTCTTGTCGTGGAGTGAAAGAACTAGTTCGAGTGGGGAAATTGAAACGATTGCGTCCTTGGAAGTTTGTCTGTGGTCGTGCCGATGACTGTTGGATGAAACCAATACCGTTGGCGGTATCTGATGGAGGCCGGATGGCCTTGAAGTTTCTATTGAACTTCCTCACATAATTCTTGGGAGTCGTCGTCGAAGTAGACTCTGTGGTAATAGCGTTTATCGAAGGCTTGGTCGGTCTGTATGGTCTACGGTTTACCAAAAGTCTTCTGGGCGCCTGTGGTGCCCTTGTGCTTGATGTGGTAATCTCAGATTCCACATCAGTCTCAGATTCGACTTCAATGGTCGTCTCATTGCCCACAGATTGCAACAAAGTTGTTGCTTCAGTTATTGTCGGACTTGAATCTTCTGTTGTCGTTGTCGTTGTCGTTACATTCTCCGCTTCGTCTATCTCCGAAACCGTTGTACTTTCGTTGAACTTACCTAACAATTCGGCGACACTAAGAGGTCTCGTGGTAGCGTTGCGAGCCACGGAAGGCTCTTCTTCCGCGGAGACTGTTCTATTGCCAACTGGTCTCAGCTTTCTGATGACCTTTCTAAAGCGTCTTGTTGGGGTCGTTGTCGGACTTGTGGTGGTCGTTGCATTAAGTGTGGAATTGGTCTCAAGACCTAAGCTAAGGTTATCTACAGACTCTGTACTACTGGTGGTGGTATTAGTAGAGTTATTCACCTCAACACTAAGCCTATTGTTTACATTTAACGGACGTTTGAATTTTAAAACTCTAAAGCGACGTCTTGGCGTTTGTGCAGCCTCAGTAGATGTCGCCACTGCAGCTGATTCGGCATCCTCTGACGTTCCAGATTCAGCTGAGGTCAGTCCCAAGTTTGATGTTGACGTCAAGTCGACAACATCATCTGGGGATGCATTTACCTGAGTTATTGTTGTCGTTCTTGTTGTGGTTGTTGTGGTAATGTTAGGTCTTCTACGTCCAGCTGTGCGGTTGAATTGTATCCTCTGAAAACGTCGATTAAGATTAGGTGTGTTCGTGCTAAGGTTAGAATTATTTTCTACAATGGAGTCCTCTGGTTCGGAGTCTTCGTCCTGACCTAACTCTGTATCTTCATCATCATCAAAATTAGATTCAGTTAGTGACAGGGTGTTAGTATGAGTGCGATCTACAATGGTGTCTACAGTGAAGTTAGTTGTGGTTTGGTTAGTTAAATTAATCAATCTAGTGGTTAGGTTTAACGGTTTACGAGTTGCAAGAATCTGTTGGAGACGGATGCTTATGACACCCTTATCTGTGTCGGGTTCGGATTGGGCTATTTTGACACGGTCACGTATGTGTAGGAGGTCGAGTTTGGGCTTGTCATCCTCTTGTTCGGGAAGATCGTCTTCTTCGTCGACGGGGTTGATCGCGGGGGCTTGACTTGGTTTAAATCGGTTGCGATTAAGAAGAGACACGATGTTTCTCGGTGTTTGCTCTTCGTCTTCCTCAATGACTTCTTCACTTGCTTCATCTTCTTCATTGGAAGCGGTGACTTTGGTCTCTTGAATTTTAAATTGATTTCTGTTCAGGAGTGCTGGGAAGCGTCGTGTTGTTGTTGACGGTGGTTGGACGGCTTCCTCTTCTTCATCGGAATATTCTTCCTCTTCCCCTTCATCTTCTTCAGTTTTAGTCTCTGACTGAGTTCTCACAACTTGATTGCGATTGAAAACATTTTGTCGTGAACCAAATTGGAAACGTGGTCTGAGAGTGCTTTGGATTAAAGGACGATTTGCGATTGATTCCCTTTGTTGCTGGGCGTTGGTGAAACGATTGATGGCAATAACAGGCCTGGGAGTGATCTCATCTTCTTCTTCAATTTCATTTTCATCTTCTTCTTCTTCTTCGCTTTCATCGGTGGGAGCAGTTGTACTACTCACTCTGAATCTGTTAAGGGGTGCAAATGATCTTCGAGTAGTTGTCCCCGCGGTTGTGGTTCGAACAATATTGATGCCGACAATCGGTCGTCGACTTGGTCCATCCACCTTGTTGATTTCTTCATCTTCAATCTCAGCAGAAAGTTCATCGTCATCGACATAAGCAGCAGTTGTGGTTCTAAATCGATTGAAACCTATGAGTGTTCGGCGTGTTGTTGACGGTGTTGAACTTTCATTTTCTTCATCATCGATCTCAGGAACCTCGGATGCCTCGGTTGGAGCACTTGTGCTTATTCTAAGGCGATTGAAGCCGGCGAACGTTCGCCGGGTAGTGCCAGTAGTTCCGGTCACACTTTCATTTTCACTCTGCAGCTCTGTATTTGTTAGCTCTTCTGAAGCTTCAGAGTCTTCAGTTGGTGAGGCTGCTGTGGTTCTAAAGCGATTGAAGCCGGCAAATGTTCGACGGGTAGTGGCAGTGGTCCCGGCTGTGCTTCCTTCAATATCAGCTGCGTTTTCTTCTTTAGGAGCTTCATCAGTTTCAGCAGCTTCAGAGGCCTCTGTTGTAGTTCGTAATCTATTGAAGCCGTTAAAGAACCTTCGCGTCGTTGGCGTATTACCCGTCGTGCTTTCGTTTTCGAGGTCTGCATCAGTCTCGTTCTCCGTAACTTCAGAGGCTTGAGTAGCTGCAGATATTCTTAAACGATTTAGCCCGGCGAAAGTACGCCGCGTAGGGGCAGCCGTGCTTGAACTCTCATTCACTACAGTTGTGCTAGTTAAGTCTTCTGAAGCTTCAGTTGGGATGGCTGTTGAGGTCCTTAGGCGATTAAAGCCGGCAAATGTTCGACGTGTAGTGACACCGTTACCAGTTGTGCTGGTATCTGAATCTTCAACCTCAGCTTCAGTGGTTTCAGAAGTTTCTGAGCCTTCTGTTGTGGTTCGAAGTCGGTTGAAACCTGAAAATGTCCTCCGGGAAGTAGCGGTCGTTTCAGTCGTGCTAGCATTTATATCTTTCAGTTCCGCTTCAGTTTGAGAAACCTCAGGGATTGTAGTTGTGGCAATCCTAAGGCGGTTGAGTCCAGCAAACGTACGGCGGGTAGGAGCAGTTGGCCCAATCGTGCTTTTATCTTCTTTTTCAGTTGCTTCAGTAGCTTCAGTTGGCACAGCTGTTGTCGTCCTTAGTCGATTGAGACCAGCAAATGTGCGTCTTGTTGGAGCTGCTGTATCGGCTGTGTCTACAACTAAATTTCTGACTTCTGTTCCAGTTTCTTCTTCAGCCCTGTCAGAAGCTTCAGGGGCCTCAGTAGTAGTAATCCTTAGGCGGTTAAGACCAGCAAATGAACGTCTTGTCGAAGCGGTGGAAGCAGTTGTACCCTCGGCTAAATCTTCAACGTCTGTTCCTGATTCTTCTTCAAGGGCTCCAGAAGCTTTAGGGGCTTCTGTGGTAGCAATTCTTATGCGATTGAGCCCAGCAAAAGTACGACGTGTAGTGCCTGTTGGGGTAATTGTGCTTTCATCCGTGTTTTCTAATTCTGTTTCAGCTTCAGGCGCTTCAGTTGGTGTGGCTATCGTCGTCCTTATTCGATTGAGGCCAGCAAATGCACGTCTTGTCGTTGCTGCAGTAGTGGTCGTGCCCTCAATCAGATTGTCAAGATCTGTGCCAGTTTCCTCCTCAGGTACTTCGGAAGTTTCAGAAGCTTCGGTAGTAGTAACTCTTATTCGATTAACGACGACAACTGTTCTTCTTGTAACTGATGTTGGAGTCGTACTTTCAGTTAAATTTTCAAGATCTGTACCGGTTTCTTCTTCCGGTGCGTCAGAAGCTTCAGAAGCTTCCGAGGCTTCAGTAGTGGCAATCCTTATTCGATTGAGACCAGCAAATGTACGTCTCGTCGTATCTGTGGAAGAAGTTGTGCCTTCGACTTCATTTTCAAGATCTGTTCCAGTTTCTTGTTCAGACGATTCAGAGGCTTCAGTACTAGAAATTCCTAGGCGATTAAGTCCAGCAAACGTGCGACGGGTTGGAGTAGATGTATTTTCGTCAATGTTCTCTAACTCTGTAGCATCTTCCGATTTTGAAACTTCGGACGCCTCCGTTGCGGGACTTGCCGTTGTTTTCAATCGATTAAAGCCGACAAATGTACGTCTTGTCGTATCTGTCGTGTCATCTAAATCCTCAAGCTCGGTGGCGGTTTCTGCTCCTTCTGTTGTTGTCCGTAGACGATTTAAGCCAATTAATGTCCTTCGAGTTGTGCCTACGTTTATTTCGGTTTGGAGATCTCCTTTATCTTCATTTGCTTCTGTTGTTTGAAGGTTAGCATCTGTGGTTCCTATACGAAGGCGATTAAGGGTGTTAAAGGTGCGTCGAGTTGTTTGAAGATTGGCTTCTTGTAGATCGTCCTCAGGTTTGGCAGTTGTCTCTAACTCCGTTGGAATGGATGCCGTTGTAGTTCTGATGCGGTTGAATCCAACAAAAGTTCGTCGAGTTGCTGCTTCGGTAGTGCTGTCTTCAATAAGTAACGGAGTCGTAGTGCTGCCCTCATCGTCTGTGGTCGATGTGGATGGTGTTGTAGTTCTAAAGCGGTTAAAGCCATTGAAAGTCCGTCGAGTTGCTGCTGCTTCTGTTGTGCTGTCTTCAATTAGTGCTGAAGTGGCAGTGGTGTCCTCCGATTCTGTGGTCTGAAGTGTTGTAGCTGGGGATGTTCGAAGGCGATTAAAACCAATAAAAGATCGCCGCGTTGAAGATGTAATGTCATTCGCTTCTGCTTGTTCAGTTGTGGTGTCAGTTCCTTCAGGTGACTCAGACGTTCTTGAACCAATTATCTGGACTCGGTTCCGTGTACCGAACGACCTTCCTGTTGTGTTAATCTCAGTTGTTCGTAGCCGATTGAATCCAATCAAAGTCCGGCGCGTAGTGCCTCCAATTTCATTTTCTTCTTCATCTTCTGTGGTCTGATCAAGGTTCTGCTCAGTTTGACTTTCCGTAACAGGCCTGGAGGTCCTTAGGCGATTTAAAGATGAGAAACTTCGACGAGTTGTAGATGGTGTTGCTTCGCTTGCATCTTCTTCATCTAGATCATCTGCCTCAGTCGTAAAAAAAGTTCTCACTCGAGAACGAGTAGTTACAGGATTGACTGTGGTGGAGATTCTCACCCGGTTGATGGGAGGAAGCCTCCTGATTGTTGAGGTTTCTTCAATTTCCGTTCCATCGTCTGAATCTTCTTCAGGCTTCACAGTTGTTCTACGTCGATTTAATGCTGAAAAAGACCTTCGGGTAGAGGAGACCGGTGCACTCCTCACAGTCGTAGTTCTGAAGCGAACCGAGCCTTCTTCAGTTATCTCATTTTCTTCATCAATATCTGCTGTTAGTTCTTCATCTTCATTTGGCTCTGTTGTAGGCTCGAAGGTTGTAGAAATTCTTCGAGTGAAACCTGTAAAAGTTCTTCTCGTGGAACTGGGAATACTTTCAGTAGTGGAAAGCGTTGAGGATTCCTCTTCTTGCTCTACTTCAGTTGGTTTTGATGTGGTTGTAGGTCTTCGACGGGTTTGAATACTAAATGTTCGACGGGTTGGTGTTGTATCTGTGGTAGATTCTTCTAAATTTTCCGTTGTAACTTCAGGAGTAGTCGTGGTAGTTGTTGTTACTCGACGAAGAACACCCCGAGTTGGCGTTTTAGTGCTGGTTGAAGCTCCGTCTCCCTCTATGGCTGCTTCTTTGAAAGTTTTGGCAGATCTATGTGATTCAGTTACGAGCTCGTTTGATTGGACAGATGATGATTCATCCACTTCAGCCTCAAGTTCTACTTCTATCGGAACAAGCGTTATCCGTTCCGCATCTGTGTCGGAGCTCACTACGGGTGGATTCGTTGTTAATGATTCAAAGTCTTCAAGTGATGGTATTACTGTGACATCTGTAGTTGACTGGACATTTAGTTCGGTAGATGCTTCACTGGTATGATTCAGTGATGACGCAGATTCTTTGCTCAAAGACAAAATTGTGGTTCGGTTCAAGGGTAGTAGTCGAGTTCTAGTGGTTCCTTCATTAAGCTCAGTAGATTCTTCACTGGGTATTGTTCCGGTGGTTGTTACAGTTCGGCCAGGAATTCTTCCTGTGGTTGGTGCCAAAGTTGATTCAGTTGCAATGTCTTCTTCCGTCGGAATGCTTGTGGTTGTTCTTTCCCTCAAATGAACTCTAATGGTCCTCCTTGTAGGCAGATCGGTTGTCGTAGCATCTTCAGTGGGCTCTGCAGTTGTAGTTCGAGTCCGATTTAGTCTTCCCGTAGTGGAATCATACTGCGACTTTTCCCGAAGAAAAGTTCTTCTTGTTGTAGCTGGCGATGTTGGTTCATCGTCCCCTCTAGCTATAGCATTGATCTCAATTGCATCAGATATTCCAAAGGGTCGCTGAGAAGTAGTCTTCACTCTTCCTTTCGCCGATTGGGATCCGAAATTTGTCGTCGATATTTCTTCCAAATCTGCTTCATCTATTGAAGCTTCTCCGGATCCCTCCAATTTCACTTCCAGTCCGTCAACACCCATCGAGTTTATGTCGATAGCAAGCTTCATTGTTATCTCATCTTCTGTAGTTTGTGAGATATCCTCAATAGATGAGGCTTCGCTAGCCCCCAGATCTTCAGTTGTTCTGGGGGCGGACACTAAAAAATGATTCAATTGGTTGTTGATCTCATGAGCGATGGAGTTTCTTTCTTCTTCCGATTTTGGTGGTGTATCCTGCGGATTGACCGTCGTCGTCCCGGCATCTTTGATTGCATTCTCTAGATCCCTAGCAGCGGCTGCTGACTTCGAATGGTTGTAAATGTCAAAGACCTCCAAGATAGTCTTGTTGATGTCGTGCTTGCTTGTGGTCTCGGTAGTCTCTCCGCTATGGTCACCGAACTTCCCAAGGTAAATTATTGGGGAGTCTGTCAGGTATTTGTAGTACTTCCTGCGAGTGTAGATCGGTACCGTTGGATTTCCTTGGCTCACATCGTTCAGAAGTTCATTAGTTTGTTCAGAGGAGGAAAAGTAGTTAGTATTCCTTGATTGAGGTAGAGGAAGTCCAGATTCCATAGTTGCAATGATCTCATCGTTGTTCGGCGTGATTTCTCCATGCACTTCTGTGGTGGTCGTGATACTTTTATCGAACTGGGAACTTCTAAAGTCTCCAGCTCTTCCGCTGCCGATAATGCGACCTGAGCCTAGCTGAGTCTTTATAGCCTCTGTGACAGCCGCATCTGTAGCCTTCGTATCTGTGACTTTCGTAGTTGTACCTGATGAGGAATCATCAGATGACTCGGTTACGGTTATTGCCTCAGTGATCGCTGGAACTTCCTCAGTCACGCCGGTGACTGTCTTTAAGTTTCCACCTGCAATGGTCTTTCTCAAATCAAAAGCTTTCCCCGTTCCAAATGTACGCTCGGGAGTGGCCAGACGTGTTTTCGTCTCCGTGACTGTGGTGGTTGTTGTAGTGCTTCCATCGTTTTCATTTACAGTCTTCAGAGTTGTGGAACGGAATTGTCCTTGCTTCTTTGCCAGTCCGGTTGCATTGGCTCTCTTTTTCGAATGAAAATCTGGAGATAAAAGTGACGACAGATCTGGCAGGTTCAAGCGGGACTTTCCTCGAGGTATTGTGGGTGTCACCGGTTCAGGTGTTTCAGTGGTTACTTCCTCCGAAACGTCGGTCGCCTTACCGTTTATTTGGGAGGACGTGGTCGAGAGGCGGTTTCGGAAAATTTGCCTTCTCGTGGCATCATTGGAGGCAGTTAAACCGCTGGTTATGCTAGAAGAACTCTCTGTTTCGCTGACTTTGAATTTCGATTTAGATTGAAACTTGGAACCGTTGGAGAATCGGTATCCTCCAGCGCCTCCCGTACCGGTTTGTGAGCCAGAATTCTGCTCAAAATCAACCTTAACCTCACCTTCGCTGAGCATAGTTCCATTTGATCCATTCGCGGTTGAATTCTCGTTTAAGAGGTTCAGTATGGCATTCTTGACGGTTAGCTGGTCGTTCACATTGGAACCACCCTCAGAGGTGGAGCCTTCTGTGACGAGAGTCGTAGACACTCCGGATCGAGTTGCTGAATCTCCTTGAATTCTACTCCTGATGATTTTCCTTCTCAGTGCGTAGTTTCCTTGTTCGCTTTGGGCGTCCGAAGAACCAAGTGGTTTCTTTGTAAAGCCACTTGTTACTCGTCGTAAGGTCGGTCTGCTTGTAGGACTTGGTACCTCTGTTGTGGTTGTAGGTCTTGGTGGTCGAGTCGGTCGTGGTGATCTCTCAATCTCTTCTTCGACAGGCGATTCGGTGGATACACGCTCTGGCCGACGACGTCGTACAGCTGTTCGAGGACCTACTGTCGTAGTTGTAACACGAGGTTGTTTCCTATGGAAATCTATAGCCAGGAGTGATGAGAGATCATTGAATTTCGGACGGAAGGTTCCACGATTGATAACCCTTGGACGGCGAGTTGTGGACGATGATGTTTCGTCGTACGCGTCGGCATAAGTCTCATCGCTTTCATACTCCTCTGTTCTGGTGACGGTTTTCTTTGTTTCAGTCTGACTCACTGCGCTGGTGTCCTCGCCATCGGTTTGGGTATTGACTTGAGTTCTGGTCACAAAGGCTCTTGGTCTTGGTCTGGTTACTGCTTTGGCGGTCGGTCCACTGTATTGCCTTCTAGCCGATCCAGACAGTTTGGTTCTTGATGTGAATGCAGCTGGACTTCGCAATGTCGTGGTTGTTGTGATATGAGCTGCCTCTTTCGACTCAGATTCTGTGTCAATATCGGCTTCAAGGCTTTGGTCGTCGATTGTAACAGTTTCACTGTTGGAGTTTGAATTTTTTGTGCTTGTACTTCCAGATCCGAATTTGAAGGTGCCACCAATGTTTCGACTGCTTCCTCGTTGGGCTTTATCGATCGTAAGATCATTTGCTGATCCAAGCCTGGTTCTAGTCCGAACTACATACTTGGTTCGATTTTGAGTCCCACTGCTCTCGGAAGTGCCTACAATCTTGGGATTTCCAGCGGTCGATGTCTGAGCTTCATCAATCGAGCTTTCACTGACTGAAGACGCGTTAAAAAACCCAAGCCGAGCTCGCGTACGCCCTGCAGCTGCTTGCTTTTGCAGATTTTTGCTTCCCTCGGTGAACCCGCTTAAACTGAAACGAGACTTGTAGTCTCTGTAGTTTGAGGTCTGATCCTCAACTTCACTGCCTCCTATGGTAATACCACGGACATGACCGGAACCTTCTTCAACAGTAGATTCAGTGGTCACAGTTTTCTTAAATCCACGATAGCCTATGCGGGTCTTGTCTCCATCATTTGCTTCGAGATGAATTCCAGAAGAGATCGCAGATTCACCTGATTTACTGTTTTCGGTGTCAGTGCTTGTGGTGTTTACAACAATCGAACCGGTGGCATCTAGGTTTGTGGAGGAAGCTGTACTGTTTGTAGCTTTTTCTTTGCTGATTAATTTAGTTGTTCCAATGGTTGTTGTTGTGTTTGATTCGATGCCTTGAATCTGAGTTGATTCCTCCTTCCCCGTGCCATTGAATGTACTCAAGTTTAGAGTAATGCCGCCTTGGCCTTCAGAAGTTTCAGCAGTTGAGTTTTGAACTGAAGTTCCAGAAGAAGTTTCGGAAGATGTCTTTGAGCCTTGAACTTCTAGACTTGCAGTTAATATTGGACGAAGTGTATAGTTTGAATCGTAATGCGAAGAATTGTAGCTTCCATTATCTGTAGAGATCGAGCTGTTATACAAGGCATCTCCACGATCTGAGGTTACAGAACCTTGAACTTGACCTTCACCTGCGACAGCTTGTACAGTTTTATGTAAGACATCGCTAGTTCTTCCATCCAGACTTTTTACAGACCCTGAGCTATGGGTGGATTTAGATAGGACGTCACCTCGTTCGGCGGTAGCTGAATTTGTAAGTAAAGTTTGAGACACATCTTTGACTTGGCCAACTTTGTATAGGGCACCACCACGATCGGACGTCACTGAGCTTGCAACTGTGTCTTGTGAAGCGTTTGTGACTTGGTTGGTTGTATAAATCACATCTCCACGATCAGAGTTGACTGCGCCTGCAATTTGGCTTTCGGATGAAAGTTCTTCACCGACTCCAAATTTCGAGAATCCCTTCGGAATACTGAGATTTACGTTTTTGTAGACCGATTCGTCTTTCACTTGTGCTTCGGATGTTTGACTGGAATGGATTCCTGAAAGCGTTGTGGTAGTACCAGAAGTAGTTTCCTGGGGCAGCCCTGATTGGCTTTGAGTTCCAGAAAGTTCTCCATCACCAAATGCTCCCAACCTATTCTGATTCCTTCTTCGAATCGAACCTTGTGATCCTTCTTCTGAGCCGGATGTACTGTGTTGAAGATGAGTTCTGCGTCTAACTTCAGTTGATATCTCATCATTGGTTGTTTGAGACTCGGCTTGAGCTTCCAAACTGTTTTGATTTCTTCTGCGAATGGATTCATGAGATCCATCTTTCAAGGTTGATGCATCACTATGAGCACGTTTTCGGATATCATTTGATAGAGTTTCAGTAACTTCTTGGGATAGACCTGCTTCACCTTGAGCTCTAAGCGTGTCATCATCGTCAGTACCTTCAGCCAGCCTGTTTCGATTCCGTCTTCGAATGGAGTCTTGTGATTCTCCTTCAGCTGATGATCCACTGTGAAGGCGTAGTCTGTATCTGGCTTCTCCTTTGTCGTTCAGTAAATTTTCATTGCTTCCTTCAGTATTCGAACCGAAAGAAGTCCTAGTTGAACCTTCCTTCACCTCACTTTGAGATCCCGACTCTTCTGCAGTGGCTGAACCCAGTCTCTTCAGATTTCTTGATCGTAAAGATTCATGAGAATCTCCACTCGAGACAGTTGTGCCCTGCTGAAGACGAATCCGATGTCTTGTGTTATCTTGAGACTGCTCTTCAGCACTAGATTTGACTTTATTTACTCGAACTCTATGCCTTGTATGACCTTCCTTCACTTGGGATTGTGCTTCTCCTTGGCTTTGCTTAGCTCGAAGTCTTCGACTGGCCACAGTTTCGTCACCTGATCCTTCGATAGTCTCACCTTGTTGAGTTCGAACACTGTACTTTTTGTTATCGTAGGCTTCCTGTCCTTGCAAACCGGTGTTATACTGCTGTTCCCCTTCCCGATAATGCACGTATTCACCTCCTTCTCCTCCGTAACCCTGAGCGCGATTGCGGTCATTCCATCCCCTGTAGCTACCGTCGTCAAAGTTCGAAACTCCATTCTGCTGAACCCTTACTCTATACCTTTCATCACCTCGATTCACATCAAAACCGTAGTCATCACCGGACGACTCATCTTCTTGGTAAGCATGCAGGACATCTAACCCGCCCTGACCATAGCCCCTGCGAAACACACCTTGTGACTCGTCGTTTACCCGTAAACTCTTGGCCCGCCACTTACCCCTGTTTTCAGCGATATAATGTCCACTATCCCAATTGCCTGCAAATCGTTCGACCCCATTTAACCCAACCCCATAACCACCACCATACCTTGAACCCTCGCGATAAGCTATGTACGACGGACTCTGGACCTGTCCCCAGATCCCTTGCGTGTAGCCTTCATCATCGCGACGCCCACCATGGGCAATTTGCCAATCATAGTACTGTGCAATGGCTAACTTCTCAAGTTCTTCTTTCGGTGAAAGCTTCCACGGACGGAAGTTCGGATTTCGAGCGTCTTTCCACGAATAGGTTCGCCTCTTGGTTAAGCCATTTTCGGACGCCCTATTGCCCTCCACCAAACTATCAACTACTTTAGCTACATGATCTACAACAAGACTAGTGCCACCATTTACGTTTTGAGCCCGGTCTACATTCTGGGACAAACGGCTACGGCTACGTAGGTAGGACTCTTGAGTGGAACTCACCTTTTTCACGAACGTCGGCTTTGTTGTAACTGAAGGAAGGGCGGTTGACGATGATTCGGCATCGCCAAGACCGCTGGTTGCTGTGGTAGTAGTTGGACGGGTACGACGACGTGGGAAACCAAAGGGTCTTGGACTAGATACGCTACCCAGGAATTCGTTAGTAGGAGTACTGCTTTCTTGTTCTTGGTTTGTGTCAATGGTGGTTGTGGTTGTTTTTTGTTTCTGTAGTTGTCTTCGGCTGCCACCAGGGTACTTATTGTTAAGGGTGCCCCTTATACTATTACTACTACTACTATTTATATTGAGACTAGATTGTGACTTATTGCTATTGGTCGTCGTTGTGGTGGATAGGTTTGTTACCTCATTCCGATTGGTTGCGTCAATGGTTGTTGTCTCGGTTAAAATTTGATTTTGGGTCGAGTCAAGTTCCTGTGTATCTAGACCAGACTCTGTCGCCAAGGAATTGGGAATTTTAGGGGCAATTGTGGCATTTTCTTCGTCTTGCGACGTTGAAGGGCTTAAGGTTGAAGCTGAAAAAGCTAGGATGGGAGTTGTGGTTGTGGTAGTGGATGATGTTGTGGATGTTTCAATGGATGTGGGATTAGTAGTTGTGGTTGGAGTGGTGGTGGTGGTGGTGGAAATGATTATTGGTTCAGGTGTTGTGGTATCAATTACAAAACTTTCTGGTGTTGTTGTTGTTATTGGAGCTTGATCTGTTGTAGTAGTAGTAGATGTTGTTGTTGTACGACGGCCTATACTTGCGTATGCACGAGCTGTCGTTGTTTGCGGTTGCTGTTCTTGTGTTGGTGATTGTGTTGAAATATCATTTGTTTCCGAATATTGTACCGTAACACTGAGTGTTCCATCACCATCATCGGTTGTTTCGCTAACATCGTCCTTTGGAGTTACAGTGACGGTCCGTCTGGTCGGACGCGTACGTTCTAAGAATTTGTACCTGAAAAAGGTTGAAAGGGTGAAAAGTTAAAAAGATGACAAAACATTTCAAGCATTTATCTGAGAGATGTCATGAGGTGGAAATGGATGAAAGAAGTGTTTGAACAGGTGTCGCTGTTGGCTTAAGCTAAGGTTCTCGTCCTAAGCTTAAACCAGCAGTAGTGTACTGACAAGTTCGAACTCAATAAGTCATAGGCAGGCCAAGCTTTGCTGAGAAAAGACAGACCTGTACTCTCTTTGTCGCCTAAAGGACTGACGAAACTAGCTCTAAGCAAACACGACTAAGAAGATCTTACCTATTTCCAGCAACAGTTGTAGACTCTGCTTCCGCGGGCGTTACATCCGTTGTGCTCCTAACCCGGTTACGATTCAAAGGTGCGTACGGTTTCTTGTCTGTGATTATATCCTCATCCTTCTCATCATCGTCGAGAGCGGCTGCCCTTTCAGTTGTTGACTTTGTTCGCCTGATATTCGTGTAAGCTGGAGTCGATGAAGATGTCGGCCTTCTACTGCTGCCAATGACAACAACCTTGTCATCATCATCATCATTATCATCGTCACCGTTATCTTCAGCATCCTTTTGGATATCCTTCACTTGATCTTCATCATTGGTCACTTCATCACTTGAAACTAACAGCGGTCTGGTCCTCTGTATGGTCACATACTTCTTCTTCTCCTTGAGGAAGCCTTCAAATTCTGGAAGTTTTTCAATTCCAGCGTTCTGGGGACCTGGCCGACTGTTACGAACCACCGATGAATATCTGGATCCGGTGTTGTTGTCCTCATCTTCATCTTCATCTGCTGCAGGCTTTGGTTTGCTTGTACTTCTAAAGAGTGTGGACGAAGTGAACTTATTCCTGAAGGCGTTCAAATTGTTCGGACGACTGAGGACTTTGTCATAGAGTGACTTGCTAATGGACGCCGGGGTTGTGGTCGCACCGCTCGATGAGAATTCATCTTTTTTCAACATCACAGTTCCGTCTTCTTGTTGGAGAAGATGCTTTTCGAGTTCCTCAATGCCTCCGACTTTCTTGATCAGATCGATGAGTTCTTTGATAACTTTGGGATCCTCTTCAGAATCGATACCGACATCATCGACTTCGTCTTCATATTCTTCGTCATCATCTTCGGGTGCTTGGGTGGTCGAAGTGAAGCGAGAGAATGAGTTTCGAGATGTCGCCGCTGTAACTCTGAACGATGCTGTTGTTGTTCGTGCTGTTGTCGTTGTAGACGTCGTTGAAGGTCTGAAAAAGAGATAAAACAACAGCTTAGGACTGGCAAAGGAAGAAAAAGGTATAGAAAGTCCTTACTTGGAGGTCGTTGATGGAGCTTCTTTGGGATTCTTGTTGCATGGAACATTTCTTGCGAAATCACATGAATCCGCAGAAGGGTTGAAATACAGTCCCGAGGGGCAGGTAAATTGATGTGCAACTATTCCAAGATTTGATGGACCACTGTCCAGACACCAGAAGTATTTCTTACAATCTCTAGGATGTTGGAAGAAACCTTCATCTTCACATTTGAAGTCTATGAAAAGAAAAACAAAATTAGACGATGCTATAAAGGAGGGTCGTGTAGTCCTTACCAGAACCCGGATCAGGAGTAGTTGGAGGTTCAGGAGTTGTTGTTCGTCCACCGACATACAGTGATGAGCTAGTTGTAGTAGAAGTAGATGTGGGTCTTTCCGTTTGAGGACGTTTACGAGTCTCTGGGCGTTTTCGTGAGATCGAGACAGCCTTCTCGACAACCTCTTCGACTTTGTTGCGGTTAGAAGAACCGATGCGACTTCTAGACCGTAATGGCTTCTTCTTGGACGATGGTTTGGCCACTTCGTTAGCTCCGACACTATTGACAAAAGTCGTATTAAACTCAAAGAATTTCAGGACAAATTTAATGAAACTTACCCCAAGCGGTCCAGGTATGTCTCCTTGGCAGCCTCAATCAGTGGATACGGTTTGCCGGTACATGTTCCACGGAAGTCATCGTTATCAATGGCCCAGAACATAATGCCGCCGAGATTGTTGTCAACAACATATTCAGCCTTCTTACGAACGATAGCTTCATCATCATAGCCGACCCATTGATTGCCCTTAAAGGCATAGGGACCCATTGCCTTTGGATTTGGTTGCACGACATGCCAGTCGGGGTCTTCCTTTATATTTTGACAGATCTGCAACAAATGACGGGCTTAGTACAGTAGTTCGACTTGAATTTGGTCTGTAATTACCTCGTAGTAAGCTAGGTAGCCCTTCTCCCTTGTGGCATCGCCTTGCTCGCCGGGTCCATCAGCAGGAGCTCCAAGATCAGTGCTGTCTTCATTGAATAGAGTGTATGATCGGCCATAGGTTGGGATACCCAGAACCAGCTTATCACGATCGGCACCGGCATCCAAATAGAATTTAACCGAGTAATCCTGGAAATAGAAAATATTGTCAAGGCCTTACTGGACCTATACTCCCTTCACTTACAATATTCAAGTCACTGTCGAAGTTGTACTCATCGTCCTCTTCCAAGGAATACAAAGGCGCATGATGATTGGCAGCTGGCTCGTGGGAACTATGGAAGTCATATGTCAACATATTGAACCAATCGAGGTACTTGTTCAACTTTGGAATGTCATAACCCTTTTCGATGTATTGTATACCGGCAGGAACAGCCATGGTCAAGAGAAGTCTGAAAAGGAAAAAAATTGTCAGACCTGTAAGGTGTACATGACTGAACATACCTTGGTCTTCCAGTCTTTGCAGATTCTCTGTCGAATTCAGCTCTCAATTCCTGAACAAACTGTGCATAGTTATCCTTGTCGCGTGACTTGCCTCCGTCTCTATGCGCTGGATACTCCCAATCCAAATCTAAGCCATCGAAGTGATTTTGTCGCAAGAATTTCAAGATGTTCTTGATAAATTGATGCCTTCGTTCGGAACTTGCTACAAGTGGTGAGAAACGCGATGAAGCCTCATTCCAGCCACCAATGGCAATCATTGTCTTGAGCTGTTTGTTGTAGGTCTTCAGACCAGTAAACTTGGCATAACCGCCTAGAAAAAGGTCAAATTACAGAATGTTTGCAACTTTTTGCGAATTATCAGCGCTTACCTTGCTCAATGTCTTGATATTTGTCGAATGGCTTCATCGTGTTGTCCTTGGTAAATCCTCCAAAGGCGTAAACCAAATGCGTACATAGATATGGATTGATATTCTGTGGATTGAATTTCGCTGTTCCTGGGCGGTAGACGCTCCAGTTTGTGTAGTAGCAAACGATTCTTTCTTCTGAACGGACTTCTAAAATGTTTGAATGAAAAAAAAGAAAGAAGGGATTTAGACTTGTTTGTATGATCTGTTTGTTCCTTTATAATAGAACCAGTGAAGCGGTTTTGGTAAGACTTTCTGGAGTAGTTTTGAGGGCGTATTTTTGTCTGCCAACGATTGAGGTTAACAACTTGGACGTTACAACTCTGGTCAATGATCTTACATTTACAAATATTGAGCTCATCGTACTGTTGAATTAGGCAGTAACCGAAGACCGAAATAAGTTTCAATGTGTTGAAATCTTCCAGACAGAGTTTTACGAATCGGGAAGATCGCGAGATTTGACACTCTGTATTTTGTATTAGGGGCCCTAAATGTGCACTGCCACCTATGATACCTATTGCGGTGGCCGATAAGGTTTAAACAGAGGTTATATTGAGGCTTTTGATAAACCTCGGTATAGCCTTACTAAGACCCGCGTCAAATAGAGTAATCCTTTCCTTGCGGATCCTGGACATACGCACAGAATATGTTCAGCGGTCTCTTTCTCTTCTCAGATAGTATTTGAGTGAGCAGTATCCCGTTAGATAGCACGTTAAGGTTCTTAACTCAAGTAAAGTCTTGGCCTTGTATAGGTTAGGGTTGATTAACTTTTTCGCTTGTCTAAGACCCTAGAGATTGGTCCAGTAGTCAGTGTCTTTGTTGATCTCCCATTGTGTTATCTTGGAGTAGGCACTGTACCCCAAAATAGGGTTCGGGACCAACAAGTGGTCGGCAAGCGCATCTTCTCGCCAGGCAGTTAGCCTGCTCATTACCCTCGGAGCCTTCACGTCCTGGGCTAGCGATGGCAGCCTTTCGAGAAGGTTATGACAGTCCCAAACAAGCTTGGACCCTACCTAGGATTTAAAGGCTAAGATCATCCTTGGAGATTTCAACGTTAAACTAGAGCACAGGCCATCTTTGTCGAAAGGATTAAAATGAGAGACAGAGAGAGAGAGAGAGAGAGAAAGAAAGCGGGAGATCTCAAGGTTTAAAAAAGGCTCCAATAACATTCCCCTAACATTTATCCCGGAAAACACCGACTACATACCGTCTAAGTTGAATTTCAACCTCAACATCCGAACATCAATCCCCTCCAGAGTGGAATGGGAGAATGATGATCCCAGAGACATGCGCTCCGTTCACTTCTACACCGACGGTAGGTATACTGTGGTATCCCGCAAGGACATCACAATTTTTACCGGTAGTCAGGCTGCCATAAAATCTCTGGAATCGGTAACAAATACATCAAAAGCTACCTCAGATTGTCGGTCGCCTCTGATGGAGATGGCAGAATATTTTAACATTCACCTATGCTGGATACCTGGTCATAGAGACAATCCAGTGAGCTGTAAGGCCGATGACATCGTGATGGAAAGGAGGAGTCTGAATATTCCACTCGCTACATGTAAACTACTCTTAGAGTACGACCAGATCAGCAAAACAAACCCATTGGCCATCATGCTGGAAGAATTGGGCCTATTCTCAAATGACTTTCCTCCATTTCTTCTGAACTTGTCCTGACCTATTCCAAAGAAGGAAGCTCTGTCTAGGAGTTTACCACTTTGACAATTTGGGCGAATAATGACAAATTGATGTCAAAAGTATCCTCAGCTATATTAAGAGCTCCAAATTAAAGTGGCACCTAGGGTATATATCCCAGTGGCATCACAAAAGGTCTTTCTTGGCCTGCGTGTGGTTGTGCCTCGCATCGACAGCCACCTTACCTACCTTTCTATCTAAGACTGCAATTAAAATCAACAAATCTAGGTAGATCTTTCGATAACAACTGCAGCAGCACTGCCAGCAAACCATCTGAACTACTGCGACTGATGTGCTAGGTTTCAGCCCTTCCCCCAAGGTTTCGCAACGAAATTCACAGCCTGTAAGGACGAAAACGAGAGCACCGTAGTGATGAATTTCCAGTTGGTGCTGAATTTAAATGTCAAGACAATTCCTTCAAATGTTAAAATCTTAAGTCATATGTCGACAAACTGGTGCAGTTTTAGGACTGAAATATCGACAAAACACAAAATCCTGGAGGAGATGCAAAAGTAATAGATCACTAAACGCCACTTATTTATCGACTTTAAGGCAGCTTCCGATATTGTGAATAGAGATGAGCTATTTCAAAAAATTATATGCTGCATATAAATACCTAAATACAGCACAGACATCTCGACGAGAACGTTTCGATGGTTATAACTTTGAGGTACATGGATCTTCTATCAACTATGTTAACGACATCAGCCCAGAGATTCAACAAAGAGTAACATAAGCTCATCGCTGTTAATATAGTCTGAGGGAACCACTAATTGATAAGAGGCGGTCGAGAAAAACCAAGAAGGCCCTAATTAAGATTTTCATCATCCCTTTGGACTTGTCAAATTTGGACTCAAAGCGCACAAGAAATTTTCGAGAAAAACTTCTACATAATTTAACGACGACCTGGAAGAGCAGTAAATCGACATTAGTTTGATCAAAAAACATAAAAGTACATACAACGATTAAGGGCCATGTTATGCGAATGAAAACTAAAGCTCCTGCGGAAGAAATCTTCGATTCCATCTCTGAGTGACTACGGAGGAGATGACGACCTTATAGTCGATGATGTTGTGGCTTCAACAAGAGCGTACTACATGCCACACAGTTGGTCAAACAATTGATCTATTGAAGGGGAAGTTCGGTAGCCGTGTAATTTCGAGAAATGGTCCGGTGGAATGGCCACCTCGCTCATGCGAGGATTTATTTTTATGGGGTTACGTTAAGTTTTTAGTTTATGCCAATAAGCCAACAATGTTAGAGGAGCTCAAGACCAATATCGAACGCGAAACTGCCAACGTTCCGGCCGATATGTGTGGAAGAGTGATGGAAAATTGGCTCCAAAAAATCGATCGCTGCAAACATGCTCGCGGTGGTCATATGAACGAGATCGAAATTCAGAGTTAAATTTAGCATGTGCACTACACCCGGAATGCATTTCAGGTCGATTTCTCAATTTTTCTGGGTTTTATTAAAATACAAAATTGTTATGTCCTTACCCTAACCTAACCCTTTATTACCAAACATGTTTTAGGTTTCCCTAAATCTGTACCTTAGGTCATTGACTCCAAAATCGGTTCTTATTCTATCTTTCGATGGTTCTGAAGAATATTGAAACACCAGTTGGATGGCTTTCACTTAAAAAAAGTCGAGCTTTGCTAATTATTAGTCGTAAAACAAGTTGCCTCTAAGTCAAGTTGACTATGGATCATAAGGTGTCAGCGTAAGCAGATAAACCAGTTATATAATACATACTTGCCACTAGAATCTCTTAAAAAAAATCAAAGAAATATCTTACCATTCGCCAGAAGTACCACACATAGCAGGAAGAATATTTGCCATACCGCTCCGCGCGGAAGCTGAAAATAAATCAAAAAAAAATAAAAATAATTATCAAATCCATTCTTTGAAAATTGCATTAACATTAATATCAATCGCATTATTAAACATTTTATTGAAAAAATAAACAAATTCACTAGCCGATCATGCATAAGTCAGCGGTCGATTGATTATTGTCGCCCGTTTGCTGTCAGGTTATGCCGGTTCGGTGACATTTTTGTGCCTTTTCGCCGTCAATTTACCTTGAATGCCGTTCAAGTTGCTCCCTGTCTGGTTGGAAGTGTTTTATTTTTAAATATTTTTTGTTGGACTCATTTCTATCTCAGCAAACAACACGAATTGTTTGTCATATTTCGTAACGAAATCTTAAATCAATAACAGGAAATCGCCTCGATGGCGGCTAACATCGAATTTATTTTTTTCGAAAGCGTGCACATCCGACTTTCGCTTGCAAAAACTTACACACGGCTACCGTATATGTGGCCTAAAAATTTTGTATTTTCGTCAATCAAAACATGCGAGTTCCGAGATACACGACTTGTTTCGCTGTTTCGTTATGTAAAGGCCTAGTAAGTAGCTTAAGGTAATCAATGTTGTCAACTATGCGGCTGAAGAAGGCGTGCGCGCAAAAATATTCCAGATACCTTAACATAGAAAGGGCTTACATAACTTTACGTTTTGGTCAAGAGTTTTCTTTTTTTTCTGTTCATTCCGTCATCAATGAGTGTCGTGGGCTTGGCTTGGTGGTTTCACTTTCAGTGACCCGGCATGGGGTTCGAATGAGTCGTAAATTTATTCGAATAACCTTGTGGAGGTTGAGTACCAGGAAGGCATTGGGAAAACTGGTTTTGGGTTTATGTTTTCTATGGAAAAAGGGGTCAAACTTTGACCGAGCGAGCATTTGCAGCTTGAAGAGGTTTTTTTTTGAGAACAAAATTAATTGGGAAGTTATTCTCAGAATTAAAAAAGATTTTTGACTGAGATTGTGTGAACTTTTTGGAAGGCCTGCTTAACAACTTATGAATGAAAGGTTAAAAACGTGATTTGATGATTTGGCCCAATTAACACACTTGTCTGAGGACAGTTTTTAAATGTTTTTTGAGCTGTTAATTGTCTTAAATGCAAATTTGACTATCAGTGAGGGGAACTTATAGGAACTTTGTTTTATTTTACAGCATCAGTGTCAAAGGCGTTGTTTCAAAAGGTCTTCTGAAGAACTTTGGAAAACCAGCCTTAACTAAAATTTGAGTTATCACCAAGGATTGGACCTTGCAGCCTTTGAAGCACATGCAATAATAGTTTTCATTGATTGCCATGGTTAAGTGGTTAGTGCGTTGGATTGCTGTGCGAGCTGCGTAGGTTCACGCCCCAGCCATGTCCACCAAACATTTTTCGCGACACCACCTCTCGTCACCAATAAGGAAATCTCTAACCAGAGGCACTCCACGGGACGGAGTCATCTCGCTTTGCTCAAGAAGACTAAACATCTACGCCTATAACAACGACCTAGGCATAATTGTAGAGGGAACATTTCTAGATACAATCAGCAACATTATGGAAGGTTCCTTAACAACCTTAAGTAAATGGCAAAAGATTGTGGTTTGAACGTCAACCCGGCAAAGTCAGAATTAGTTCCCTTCACAAGTAAACACCAGATACCGCCCTTTAGAAGACCTAAACTTGGTGGGGTCGAGCTGTCCCTGTCAGACAGCGCCAAATATTTTGGGATAATCCTTGACAGAAAACTGAACTGGAATCTTAATACACAGGAAAAGGGTAAGAGAGGCCGTCAATGCTCTTTTTGCATGCAAGAAGATAGCAGGGAAGAAATGGGGCCTGAAACCAAGTATGATGCACTGGCTATACATAGCAGTAGTCAGACCCATACTCACATATGGAGCACTCGTCTGTTGGAAGACAACTAGAAAGAAAACAACGCTAAGTAAGCTAGCAGCAGTAATAAGAACTGCCAGTATCGTCTTCATCGGTTCCCTTTGCGCAATACCCTCGGCAGCTCTAGACACCTTTATGCATCCGCTACCGCTAGACTTACAAATAAACTTTTGGAAGATGACGGAAATTTTAGCTCAAGTCATCGCCTAGATAAAATGGTTCATTTTGCTTAACAGTGAGATGTTGGTTTACAGTATGTAGAATTTGTTTTCACAATTCTCGTGAGAAGTGAGATTTCGGACTTGGTCCAACCATCTCATTCTGCCTAGGGGACGCTTACTTGATGGCACGGATTCCATGGCACGTCTCGGAATCCGAGTTGGGGACATGCGTTAAACATGCTCAAATCTTCGAAGTATGTTCGCCGATCTGTTTGAAGAAGCAGCTGCTCAACATTGAATGTCCCTCGTATTTTGGTTTTCCTTCATGAAATCTCATTTTGGCAGCTTGTACTCGCGATCTTATTCTTTCGGTGCTGCTGATAACAGATTGACCAAGTTGTCTCAACATTTCTCCAGCCTGACCAATCCTACAGGATAACTCAGTATTGATCCTTCCATCACTCGTGAATAAGACCCCGAGATACTTAAGCTTCTCCACCTGCTTCAAAGGGACTCCACTTACATGCAGAATGCATTGACCAGGCATTACCTTCATCTCAGCTTCAACAGAGACGGCTACGAACTTGTCAAGTGCGCGCTGAAGTTCGGTCTGGGTGGACGTAAAGATGACCAAATCATCTTCGAAAAGCAGATGACTTATCCTTAAGTCTCCCAATTGCTGTCGCGGTTGGCTTGTTCGCATTCGTACTTTGTTAACAACAAGGTAGTGATGAATCTTGATGAAGACTTGAAAGTCGATGTTAGCACCTCGAGAGGTTCGGACATCTAGAATAATGGAGGATAGCCTTATGTCTATGGCAATACCGTCAATTTGGCTGACGGTTTGATTATTAGCAGACCGCCACGTATCCTTATACATTTTTGAGATAAAGAAACCTTGTCCTTGCTATAGTGACATTCTGCCCCACAACACAGTCAATTAGCATAAGTCCGTTGGACTTGGTGCCGTATAGGCTGTGCTGTGTCTTGCCAAAGATGTTCGACATTCTATCTGTACGTCATAATTAGGAGAGAGACGTATTCATCAAGACAATCTCGGCGATACTCAAGAGAAACTTGGGGATGCTCAAGCATCCAGCGAGCCTCGTAGCTGCAATTCTCAGGGGATGCTGAAAAATTCTTTGGTCATGCTAAGTATCCCCTTGCAGGGTCGTAGATACTCTGCGACATTGCCTATATATTTTGCCGAGGAAAAATTTATTTTACTACCAAATAATTTGGATGTCATTCTTCGTCAAACTAGTGTCTTTGTCGTGGTGGTCGTTTCGTCAAGAGCTCAGGTTGGTTTGAGAAATGGGCAACCAATCGTTAAAAAGAATAAGTAACGGCATCACAAGGTAAAAGGGGAACACAATGGACCAAATGGACCCCGTGCATGCACTAATAATTTGCACTTCCTCCCTAACCTAACCTAACCTTGCTGTGGTGATCTAAGGAAACCTAGCATTGGCGTTTTAATTTAATTGCTGCTTCAATACGTACAAGCTTATTGATATAGTATTTCAGGTGACTTTGAGGCTCAAATTAAGCTACGTTTTGTATATTCTGTAAGTTGTCAGGTTCACAAATTTGACTATCCGAGCTGTCGGATAGTCTCTGTTCCCCACATCGTCACACTTCCCGAATTTATATCTGTCAGCTTGAAAATTTATCTTATCTCCCTTTTCTGTAGTTTTTGACACAAAATAAATTAAACTTCTGACTAAATCCCAAAAAGATTCTTATCAAACGTTAAAACGTGCTGAAGCTTAACTTAATTAATTCTGTTCTTTCCACGCTCGGCGCGTTTCCAATTGTAAGACATTATCTCGTTGCCAACGAAATGATTTGTAATGCCCTTGTCCCACTGAAAGACTTAGACGACCTTGTCTTGTAAGCTGTCTCACTCTCAGAGGTGTTATTACCCATTGTGTTCCCAATTTGAATCATAAAAAGCCACAATTTACGTCAAACGCTGTCATATTTATAAAACACTGCGTAGAAATCCAAAAATCATACGAAAAAAAACCCGCAGAAACCAGCAGTAGAAGCCATGAAATCTCAATCGGAAACGCGAATTGATACACTCAAACGCGAGACCCCGAATCCATGATCTCACACGGAAGATACATTTGAATTTGAATAAAATTTAAATAACGACATGTGTCGTCTTTTATTTTCTTAAAATGAGCGACAAATGTATATGGGTATTGGGAGTGGTAGCAGCTATTGCCAAATCATTTGCAAAAAAAAAGAAAAAATCGAAAAATCTCGAAATGCGTCAAATGTATCTAAGGTGATTCATTGATTATTCGTTGGAATAAGGATGCTGGGAATAAAACTATTTACACTTGAACTGAATTGTTTCATGAAGTGGGCACTTAGATGTTGAGGGTGATCTAGAAAAACAGAGCTCAGGTCAAGTAGACCGTTTGCGGATTTTGAAGGATTTATTGACGAAATCAAACCACGATAAATTGGAATGATTTATCATTCAGCATGGTTCGCAATGCCAGCCGCATTAATAATAGTCTTTCAATTAATCGATCTTGATTAAGAGAAAACAAATCGGATCATGTCGGAAATCCAATTGTAAGTCATGCTCTTTGTCGAAAGACCATGAATCAATCAATTTGTAAAGCTGTTCGGTTTGGGGCTGTGTTTTCATTAGACCAAGTGATCTTACTCCAATTTTGAATGACTCATTTTGATCTGTTTTCACTAAACTTAACTGGTTTGGTTTAACTGCTATCTATTACTTCCACCGGTTATCTATCGTCTTATGGATGGCCCAACTACAATTGCATTAAGTTTCATACATAGAATCAGCGCGTCTCTATCAGAAGGTCATAGGTTAGGTTAGGCTAAAGAGGCTGTTGACATAGCCAAGGCACTAAGACCAACAGTAGGTCCATTGTGATGCCTTAGGACCTAGAAGGATTTCTCTAATCTATAAGAGACGATCGGCAATCTAGGGCTATAAGTGAAGCGACTGATTCCAAGGACTTTAATACAGCTTGACTGTCCGAAAAGATGCGGATATCTGTGGCTGATAACACATTTTGCTTTAGCCAAGATTAGACTTTTCTGATCCACCTTGAACACACTACAATGATATGGAAGACGAAACGCTAGGCTGCGGCTAAGCCTGTCGGAGAACACACCACCACCCACCCCGTCGCTAGTTTTTGACGTGCGTCGGGGTAGAAATAAATATGAGGACTATAGCTGGTATTCCGTCCAGTAGGTTTCTTACAATTATTTAAGAATCTGCCAAATGAACCAGCGTCAAAATTTAACGTTTAAACTTGATGTTGCGCCAGTCAGAATGCTTCATGGTACAGTTTGTGTCGTGTTTAGAGTGGAGTTGGCTTCAAACGGATTAGCGAAGAGATAAGTATTTTCTGTAGATCCTAGCCTTTAACAAAAACCCAAAATGGTTCTGGCCATTTTGTAAAAGAACCCAATCAGCGCTTTGGATCCTTTAATGATATTATGACCTCCCAAACCTGATTGGAAACTGTTTTCGATCCCTTCCAGATCCAGCCAGTGGAATACGGGAAACTTACTGATACTTTATTCTTTGAAATTCCTCTAAGGTCGTCCAGGAAGATTTTGTTTTTGGCTAGTTCGGAAGTGATAAATTATGACAAATTCGGCAGAGTATGTTGAAAAAGATACCTAGTTTGTCCACATGAAAATTAACTAGGAAGTGGTCCGTGAAAGTCGCTCTAACTCTGATAATATCTTTCCTAGTCTTATTTCGGGGTTCTCATAGCGTGATTGTCGTGGCTCAGTGGTTAGTGCGTTGGACTGCTGCGCGAATTGAGTGGGTTCAAGCACCAGCGAGCCACTTAATGTCGCAAATTTCTAAACGAGATTGCAGACAGGGGCGACGTAACCCTGTGCTGGGTCCCAAAACAAAGGGACGTTCCAGTCAACTGCAGAGCGGACGAGCTGACAAAAGAAGGTGCAGGACGACATCTCTCTGAAAACCTAGGGGGAAACTACTGTGCCTCCCTGACATGGATGCCAAGAAACTGGCAAGCCACAGGTGGAACAACATCAGCACTTGCCACTTGTCAAAAATCCACAAACCGGAAAAACTTAAGTTCACTAATAGGAGTCCTCACCAGATATTGCTTGATAGGCAGACATGCACTTAGATTGAGGGTCCTGTCCAATGATTTCTGTAGAAGCTGCAGAGACGAGGAGGAGGAAGAAACAACAACGCACCTACTGTGCACATGTTCCGCTCTTGAGATGTTAAGAAGGAAAACTCTCGGAGAATACTTCTACATACGATGATCTTAATGATCTGGTCGAACTCGACATCCAGAAGATAAGAATCTTCATCTCTCCGACGAAATGGTTCAACTCTCGGGGTTAATACCGTTATGGTTATTCATCTAAATGTACTCTGTGTTCCATACTCTGGTTCCTAGTGCCAGTAAGCTGGTTCTTCATCGTAATATCACGATGGGCCAATCTGGTCTAAACGTGTCCCTGTCTAAGCGGGGGCAGTCACCTAACCTAAGCCCCAGCCATGTCCACCAAACATTTCTCCTAGCGGCACCTCTCGTCGGAATATGACAAGCCTTCGGAAGTATAATTTGGCATGAAAGAGCTTCTCAATTCGGCGGTAATTGTAGGTCCCTTCTATTCATGCGAAAAATGTAACATGCACAACATGAATGGTTGCGCGAAGCTAGGCCTTGGCTTATCCCGAGCTGTCGCGCCAGCTTTTTGTTTTTTTTTTAATAGCCAGTGGATAGATAGAAACATAAGCTTTTTAGGAGAGAAGTCTTTTAAAGAAAAGCATGATTACATTATTTATCATGGAATGGGCAAACGTACAGCTGAACATACGTGTGTTGTAAAATGTCAACGCTAGGCTGGGTAATCTACAGTAGAATTAAGAATCTCTTTGTGAATTCCCAACCAGTAAAAGATCCCAGAGCGTGCTACATTTCGTTCCCTTTCACAGTATTTTTTATTTGTCATGAAAAGAATGCCATTCAAAGGAATGCCCCAAGGTCAAAAAAATTAATTAAATTTATTAAAATAAAAATGAGAACGCCCAGCTTAAAAACTCAAGGACTAGCTCACTCAGGGACCAGCTCCACCTCAATTAAAGTTAAATTTAAAGTCCCGGTCATTTGCAGTATGTTTGTTAAGCCTCGAGCAACTCCCAGCGTTCTTATGCACTACTACTGCAAAGCACTTGTTCCCAACCATGAATTAAAATTCATAACTAAAACTCATCATCCACAGCATTGTTAATTAAATCCGAATAAAAGCAAAAAAAAATTCAATTGGATTTACATAAACCATCCGAACAATACGCCACAGCAAGCGCATCGATCGCTACCGCGGTAAAACCCACTTGTCCACTGAAGAGAGCACAACACTCGAGGGTCATCTCACACAAACAGCGAAATCAAATTACATCCGATTACATGGAGATAATTCCACTGCAAGGAGTGTAATCATGTGGCTGCAGCCTCAAATTAACGTACACAGTTTACCCACATAAGTGGCTCAAATCTTCAGGTCATCCAGCGATTGCATGGCCATCAACGAGGCGTTAAACAAACCACTTTCAGATCATGGCACAGCATGGAGGCGTGGGTACAGGAACGCACAATGGTCAGGTTGTGCCTATTGTCTTAGGGTGGCCCGTAGATATGTATCTACACATGTGAACTGTATCGGCGTAAGAAAGCAGTCGGTGTAGCAAGCACGTTTGCCCCGCTCTTGTGCACAAACTGGACGCTATTACTCATAATAATTACTTAATTCGGTTCAGTATGGGTACCGCAGAGGTTGTAATTTGGTGGTAACCGACAGTCGAGAGAGGGAGACTGTTATGCTAATCGAAGGTGATTTGAGAAAGTAGGCTCATATGGTAATAATAAACAATTACATATGGAGTATCCCAATTTCGCCATATTGTGAAGGCTGTAGAGATCAAATTTAACGGCGGCGACGAATCGCATTCCGCTGTCAGACAGAATGAATCATTCAACCTGGAGGACGAAGACCAACAATTCCGTCCACCCGACCTGGACGAAGTGAAGATAGTCATGTCTAAGCTTAAGTCCAACAAAGCAGCAGACGATGACTTGGTAAGGAGTATGCACCAACTCGTCTGTAAAATATGGTCGGAGGGAAGTATGCCCGATGAATGGAACTTTAGCATCGTTTGCCCAATCCTCAAGAAAGTAGACCCTCTGAACTGACTGATGAACAGAGGCATCAGTCTTCTTAACATCGCCTACAGATCATATCTGCCGTGTTGTGTGAACCCTTAAAGCCGTTCGTCAACAACCTGATTGGTCCATATCAGTGCGGCTTCAGGCCAGAAAAGTCCACTATGGACCAAATATTAACACTGCAGCAGATCTTGGAGAAAACCAAAGAACTTCAAATCGATAATCACCACCTTTTCATCGATTTTAAGGCCGCGTACGACAGCATCTATAGAGACGAGCTATACAGAGCCATGTCTAGTTTTGGCAGCCCTGCAAAACTCGTCCGTCTGTGCAGGATGACGATAGAGAATGCACGCTTCTCCATCAAGGTCGGTCAAGAACTCACCGAGACCTTTGATGTCAAAAAAGGATTTAGACAAGGCGACGCTCTGTCATGGTACTTCTTCAACATCGTTCTTGAAAGAGTTGTGCAAAACTCACGCGTCAACACCAGAGGCACAATCTTTCAAAAATCCGTCCAATTACTCGCATACGACGACGATACTGACATAATCGGAAGAACGCAGCCTGATGTCACTGGTGCGTTCGTGAATATTGAGACGGAGGCGGCAAAGATGGGTTTAGCGGTCAATAAGGGCAAGACTAAGCGTATGCTGTCAACAAGAAAGGACACTCAACACCGACGTCTCGGACAGTTCGTCAGTATAGACATTTAGAACTTTAAGGTAGTTAAAGACTTTGTCTACCTAGGCTCCGCAACTCAGCTCAGACAACGACACCAGCGCTGATAACATACGAAGAATAACTCTTGCCAATCACTGTTTTATTGAAATAAGGGGGCAATTTAGTAGGAAGGCCCTCTCTCGAACAACTAAAAAGACCCTGTATAAGACCTTAATCATCCCAGTCCTGCTCTATGGCACAGAGGCATGGACTCTGTCAAAAGCGGATGAGGTAGCTCTTGCCTGTTTCGAAAGGAAAATTCTTCGGGTGATCTTCGGTCCCGTCTGCATAGACGGTAAGTAGATGAGGAGATACAACGTCGACCTGTATGGGCTGTAGGGCGGCATCGACCTAGCCAGAAGAGTAAAGCTCCAACGACTGCTGTGGCTGGGTCATGTAGAGGGAATGGACATCAATGCTCTGGCCCGGAAAATCTTCGAATCCACACCCGAGGGATGGAGCATTAGAGGAAGACCGCAACTCAGGTGCCCCACGCAAGTGAAAGGGGACCTTAACCAACTTGGTGTGAGAAACTAGAGGCAGGTGGCTAAAGATCAAATGGAGGATTGTACTTGTCACTTGATTTCAGTGGGAATAGACTTGCTCGAAGTAAAACAACAATCCCGACAAGGCTGGACAAAAATGTCACATTGCTCACTACATTGATGTATAGTCACGACATTGGAATGGAACTATAGACGTGCATGAGGTGTCTTAAAGGTTAGGTTATGTAAATGGGTGACTTTTTACATTCGTCACTGCTCACTTAGGCCAGAAAAAGGGACCATTGTGGCCATCTTCTAATTCTGCCCTGAAGACCTGTAAAGAGAAAGGGAGCGGCTGATTTGAAACCACCCAGATAAGGATATGAATATTAGGAGGTCCCTCAGCTCGATGTCGCGCAAGTCCTCCAATTCAGTGAAGAAGTAACTACCAAGAGTCCTCACCAGCTAGGACAGGACATTCGCACAGCAGGTGACGGACATATTCCATTTCTTCCTCGTCCCTACAACTTCTGCAATAGTATACCGAGGCGCTCTACTTGAGTACCAAAAGCACAGAGTCCAGTAATGATGCTGGAGACTGTCCTTGCTTAGTTTGACAAGAGACCAGAGATCTCTTCTTATTAAAACTCGTCCGTCTTGAGGTCTCGATGTGTCTTGAAAGCTTCTCGTTTAAACGTCAGTGCTTCTTTCATTAAAGACCACAATGGCACCCAAAATTCCAAGACCAAATATCATAACTCTAAAGGAATTTCATTTATTCAATACTTCGCCATTCTCGTCGTACGTTGTCGTCATCGCAACTGGTTGCTCACCATCAACAAGCGAGAGAGCAACCCCGAGCTGGTAGCTAGACCAAAAAGAAGATATTCAACTGACCTTATAATCGCCACTTACTCATAACGGGTATTTCTACGAAGGTAGCTATAAAAAAATCCCAAAAGTGTTATGCAATCTGGAATTAGTATGTCCACCGTCACTTGTTGTTTGCAATCAAAATATTTGGCTGATTGCAACGACTCCGGTCGAGCGTTATGTGATATTCAATTTGTTTGGATGAATTTTTTTTTCATTTATTCATCGAAAGCGTAATGAAGTTTCAATTGAAAGCCCGGACCCAGTAAGCCGGCCAAATGTCTGCTTAGTCCAAGAGTTACATACATAAATCCATCTAGTGGTCTGTGAGACTGGCATTCGATTGAGTTTGCAAAACGACTAGACCCACAAGGTCGACGTGAACTAATTGTTTCTCAGAATGGATGTTACTATTTTTTTTTTCAACTGGAATTCCCACCAAAAACTGGGTTCTGCCAAAAAAATAGCAAACCACAACTCGACCACTGTTGCTATTTTTGTTAAAACCAAGTCTTCGACGCCTTCATCGGTCGGGAATGGAATATACAATGAGCGGGTTTTTGTTTATATTCCACTTTTGGTTTTGTTATTGCACGAATTTGTTAACAAATTCACCGATTGTGTTATGGCACAAGAAGGCATCCGATTTGAGTTCTAAAGTCACGTCTTCGAGTCATTGGTACCATAAATGGCAGACGGGGGCATTACCTAATAAAAATTATGTGTGTGTCGTTGCAGAACAAGACCCACATTGGCTTATAAGAAATATTGAACGAGCCGTTAATTGTTCGTATTAGACAGGCGGTAATTAGGTTATGCAATCATTATGAGAAGGAAGCAACCGTAAGTTGGGTGATTCTAGCGATGATTGCATTGGTTTTCGCATGTTTTCAAGGAGCTTGTTGTAAACGGTGGTAAACGGCTTGTTGTTGTATGAAGTAAGGAAGGCTTTGCGCGTGAAATCGGTCAGCCTAAAGCTAGTCAGGTGGACAGAACTGGGCAAGAAAGAGTTCAGAGGCTACCATAATTCATAAGCCTGGATGAATTTCCGATAAAAATAATCGTTATACAGATAAATCTAGAACAAGGTATTCTGCGAAGGCAAAAGTCTTTTCCAGTACATCCAATGCAAGGCCTGCTAGACGACTGTCGGATCACTTAACTTTATTTTAAGCAGAAAGCCTTGAAATAGCCGACAAAATGATTCAAGTTGGTAAAGCAATGGTGGAGATCTATTTATTTCACTGCTCTGAGTTTTAGGACACAAGAACATGCCTGACCACGGCAGAAAGGACGAACGACGAAGTTTCACCTTTACATTGAAGCTTGAAAAATGGCTAACTGCTCGTGTGATAATAATGGCACTTGACTTTTATCGAAGCATAACCTGGATCTTAAAAGAACAGGCAAACTTTTGTCCATTAGTAGGCAATGCCTCAGGTCTGCAGTATGTAGGTGGCATTCCCTGATAGGTGTTATAAGAATTTGTTGTCAGTTATAACAATTTCTACAGAATCTCGGGGATTGCTTTTGTGAAGACCTCAACGATCTAGCCAGACTCGATATTTACAAAATAAAGATCTAAGTGGCCTAAATATACCAAATTGATTCCCGACTCTGAACGGTGAATTGAGAAGCTTCTTCATGACAAATTATACTCTTGGAACAATTTTCAATAAACGTTTCTGGAGCTTGAACCCACGCAGTTCACACATCAGTTCAACGTACTAACTTAAGCCCAATTTAATTGAGTGAATATCCAGAACCGCTTAACAGATAAATGGACAACGAAGCCTTTCTGAAGTCAAATAACTCACGAATCATCTAAGAAAATAGTGAAATGACTTCTATCTATATATATAAAACTCTTTGTCCTGACTGACTGACTGACTGACTGACTGACTGACCCAGAGATAGGCGCACAGCCCAAACGGCTGGTGCTAGAAACTTGGAATTTGGACAGTAGTTTTCTTTTGTGGCGTAGATATCCACTAAGAAGGGATTTTTCGAAACTCAGCTTTTACAGGGTGTTACAGGGTGTTTAAGTTTGTATTAAAAATAAAATTTAAATTGGACTATGGAATTGAAATTTGGTGGGTATATTCTAGAACAGAAATAATTAAACACGTGTTTTACCGTTTTTCAAAATTATGACTGTGGGCCAAGATACAGGGTGTTAAAGTTTGGCTATTTTTAGTAATGCGCAACCGTAGTCAGCGGAACATATCGTTTCATGATCGTGTGTTGTTTTTGTTTTGCCCAGTTGTACAAGGGTAGTTTTTTTCATTTTTATTTGTGCTGGTTTTCTTCACTCAGCACGGTGTCTATTCATGTATGTATGTATTTGATGGAAATATTTTTTGTTGTAGTTGCATTTACTTGAACACAAATATTCTACGATACATAATCCTACCTTTTTGGCAGGAAATCAATTACACATGTAAGTACATACACATGTACATATATTTGTGTGTATATCCTTGATCTTGTGTTGTGTGCTACAACTAGGGGGGAAAGAAATACTGCCGTCGCCAGGAATGTTGTTTACGGGGACGCCTTGAAAAATTAATATGAGAAATTGAAAGTTTATTCCTACTCATTAACGGCTTGAAACGCGGGGAAGGATATATGGTATAATGTGACGTATTTTCACGCGGGCGTAGTCGCGGGTATCGGCTAGTCATTCTATAAATGTGTCGATTACCTTCAACTTGGACGCAGAAACAAAGCTACATATGTCTAAAATCTGGAGTAATATGAAAGATCTCAGGATAGATAACAGGTCGACAGTAAGTCGAAACAGCTGCCCCTCATAAGGCAACTCACGTGACCTTGTTGTAGATACGTATAACATACGTAGTAGTTAACAGATCCATCCTGCGTGTCAGAAACCTCTGATTAGTCTTCAAGAAACGCTTTGCCTAGTGTAGGCCGCCTGGTTCTATTTGAATATCAGCAAAGTTCAAGAGAAAGTAACTTTAGATTAAGTATACCATTCACTGCTTGGTTATGCTGTAGTTATGTACATAAGTATGTGAAGGCTATCGGGTACCAAAGGTTGTTACTTTGCCTTTTCGCAATAGTCACGATCAGACGATCGGCTACATCCAAATCAACTGAGCTGTTGACAGTTTTCGTTTCAATAGCTCGTGTCGGCTAAGGAGACCAATCTATCAAAATCGACTCGTAAGCAATTCTAATGTTGGCTCCTTGTTCCGCTGGACTTACATGGACTTAAATAGTTCGAAAGGTGGCCAGGTAATATGTAACTTCAGCGATCAACTGTATTTCATTAGGAACTCTCTGAATCAGTAAGAGGCATAGGTTGTAAAGGACCCACAAGTAATTGGATTGTTACACACAGTATCTACACACTCTCCTCATTAACCCAAGACATCATCCCAAGGTGCCTGAAATTTCATCCATCCAAGACAAGTGGAAGAATGAATGCAAACTAATTGCTAGATCCGTCCATAGCTATCTGCCGGCGGACCGCTTTGGTTGAAAAATCCCCACTATTCCAACAATTTCAACTCCATCCGCAAAAGTGCAATAAAATTTCAAAAATATTAACAATCCGCCCGTCAAATTGTTCATTTCCCTAGTTGGTGGCAATTTGGTCACCACCATTCATCAATCGTTAACCGTTTGGCCATTGCAACAATATACGAGTATCTATCTGTTGCGTCAATGAGGCGAATTAACCGCGTCAACTCAACACACAAAACACATGTGTACTCGTGTGTAATACCCTGGAATCAATACACGTCGCTTGGAATGTCACCCAACCGGTGGCAGAAAGGGAAACCGCATGCGTGCACTGCTAGCAATATAATGGCACCAAAGTCATTTCCCCGTATACGTCACCGTCACTAATTGATACCAATTCAACGTAGGAAATATCATATTTTGTAGTAAATAGGCCGACTGACAGGCTCAAGTATCTGTTACACTTCTACGGTCCCACAGATATACAGATAAGTAGGAGAAGAATCGGTCGTTGAACGTTGCCAACATAACCCAGGCCACTTGATGCACCCGAGGGCCTTATGCAATTGGACACGCTGCATGCGGATGGCAAAAAATATGCGGATAAGATGCATCGGCTCACTCTCAACTATTCAAACACATTCATGGCAATGAGGTGGCGTAAGTGCAAGCCTACTGCGAGTGGGAAATTTTTAATTAAACAGCAAAGCTCCGCAAGAAGACTAAATGTTTGTTTTGCACTAAGGACCGGTACAGCCTTCGATCGTTGCGACTGCATTTTTGGATCCCAACTAAGCACATGTTGGTAAATGGACGACGTTATATATGAAATGATTTACTAATAGTGGATCTGACCAAATAGTCAAATACGTGCCATAATTGCTCGAGTAGTTTGCAGTTAATGAGGACATAGACTGCGCGCTCGAAGTTGGCCAACACAAGACCGCCACAGTTCTACTCGAGAGTCATATGATGCAACGCTCTAAACTCACGACTACCTTGAGGAGTAATAAATTTAAGTCAGAAAAGTTAAAAAAAAAATTCCATTTCATTCGGTTTGATTGACCATGGCTCAGATGGCTCAGATGTCCAGCAAAAGGTTCCAGATCTAGAGCACGAATCTCTGTTGTTGTTTTTTCTGTGTTAGAATCCACAAAAGGTGTGTAATTGTTGTTTGCGAATTGTTAACAAGGTTGCCAATCCAATTCTGACATGCAGATGTGGATAGAGATACTTGTACATCCAAGACGTTGCACAACAGTTTAATCGTGTGTCAGGTTGAGAACGAATCTGCAGTCAATCTCACGGTAATTTATGAAAATTTTTTATGAACTGAAGAACATGCTTGTCGTGTGCTGTGAAAGGTGGATTGTTAGTCAAGTCAGTTAGTCACTGGAAAGGTGGCGTGAAGAAGCTAATTACTGGACAAGGTTGTATAAATCTTCAAGTGGCAAATGGTATAAAAAATGGTAGAAATGAAACCTCTCTTTCGACGCCATTAACAGCAATCGCAAATTGGTACCGGTCTTTGCACCTGAATTCCACTAATGGTTAACTTGCGTCCGATAAATTTAGCCTTGGGTGATGCGAGCTGCAGGATAAAGGTCAGCAGCTTGATGCGGTTGACGAAATTCTAAAAATATTAACAGGAAACGACGATGATGTGAAGGCCTATGCTGACGATATGGTTATTCTGGTTTTAGGTAAAGCCAACTCTGATGATTGCATGGAAGAAGCATGTGTAGCTTCCTACTCGCATGAAACGAGTTCGGTATTATCTCAGACTTCAAGTCGGCTGTGGTATATTACTTGCATATATGTACCTATACATGTGTATACCGTGGTTTCATGACTCATTTCCGCATATGGCGATCTGGAGAAATTCCCTTGCGAAGAAATGCTATATTGTAAGCAAAACACATCCACTTGGTGAGCGCCGAACATCTGCACCCAGAGATTGGATCTCAATTTCTTTGAAAAGTTGTAGCTAACAAGAGAAGGAGTGTTTCACTTAGGCACTTCTTCTTGGAGCCTGATGGCAGCAGAAGAGTTCCCCTACTTTGTTAGCCCCTTGTATGGGCTACATAGCCCTATTTCGTGCTCAAATCTGTAAGGAAAGATTCATCCGACTGCACGTTTCGAGTTCACCGCAAACTGTAACCTCGCCTTATCAGCAAAGATCGAAAAGGCTGCCTTATTATCTTAATTTTAAACCTCGGATTATAATTTTAATCTCTAAAACATTCTACATACCATAGAAGGCACCTTGTTACGTCAAAGACTCCATTCGGGTCCTACCATCTCATCATCATTTGTCAATTATGCGAAAAATTTGTTCAGTTCACCTTGAAAGATGGCATAGCTAATGCAGGAAATCGTCAATAAATTGATGCTCTCGGCGACTTCCAGTGGAGACACGAAAAATATGCAAATCTTTCAATCGCCGATGAAGGTAGTCCGTCGACCTATCGTCTACCGATTCTTTGCTGATCTATTGTCTAAAGTCTTGAGAGATTATTTTACCTGTTTAGGAAAAATTTCCCGGAAGTTTCCTAACTCGACTATCAATGCGCTATTTCCTGCGAAAAAAGGACGGTAGACATCCTTCGCATTGGGAAGGATATATTTTTTCATTAAAAATAAATAAATAGCTGGCGCGACAGCTCGGGATGAGCCAAGGCCTAGTTGCTTGCAACCATTCATGTTGTGCACGAATGGAAGAGTCCTACAATTTATTGCCGACTCCGAACGGCGTATTGTGAAGCTTTTTCATGACGTATTATACATTCGGACGTTTGTTATTCCTTGACGAGAGGTCGTGCCGCGAATAATGCTCGGTGGACATGGGTGGAGCTTAAAAACGCAGTTGTAGATAGAAATATGGATCTGAATTCTGCATCCTCAATATCACACAAATTCCAACAGATGGCTGCATGCTGTCACACGATGCTGTCACACGATGCTGTCACACGATCAATTTGAAACTAAGTTGGAATTTCCACATGGCAAATGAAACTTAATTACAAGGGAAAATGGCACTGGTGATGGAGAACGCACCTGAGTTGAACTTTTGTGTGCGTTCTGACACTTCACATCGCAGATTTTTTTATTTCAGAAAATTTGAGCGGAAAATTGTGCAAACAGCTGATAAATTTGAAAATGCACTGCTAACGTAGCGGAAGAACGCTAGCACCAACGCAGTATTGTGTTTCAGGCATTAGTGTGACAAGTATGAGAAACTACAGGAACTGGCATAAAAAAAGAGAACTGCCTTACCTGCGCCATTTGGAGCGCGATTAGTCCCCTAAATATCACATATAAAATCTGGTGTAATACTGAAACGCCTGAATCCATACATCAACCAACTGGTGGGAGATTACCACTACAATTTTAGGCCTAAAAACTTAACAATTGACAAATTCTTCACTAAGGATGGCTCCAACATCGCAGACAACTCCGGTGTTGGCGTATATTGTAACAATCCACCGGTAGAATTTGCGATTTATCTAGATCCCTTCATCACAGTATTCCAGGCAGAAGTCCTTGCCCTTTTGAGGGGAGCTGGAGTTCTCTTGGAACACCACACCCAAAGAAGGGAAATGGAAATCTACTCGGATAGTCTAGCAGCACTTATAGCCATCACAAATCCAACATCCAGACCTCATCTGGTCAGCGAATGCAAAGACAAACTCAACAAGCTTGAAAGTCACAACGACGTCCGCCTTGGCTGAGTACCAAGTCACAAAAGTGTCACGGGGAATGAGAAAGCCGCATAGACTGGGCCTCGCCGACACAGAGACATGTAGAAACTGTCCACTGCCCAGCCCTAGCGAGAATGCGACAGAAGACCCTGGGATCCCTGCGGATTCCGGACCTGAAACATCTCAAAGACACAGTAATCGGCGGCATCCTGTCCTTCACCAAAGAAACAGGAAGATTTGCCAGACCACACGTACACTAGTGTCAACTCTATAATTGTTTCCACCTTCCCTAGATCCTTCCCAATATACCAAACCAAACCTATCCCTGCAGTTCCGACGATTGAAAGAGGAGAACACAACGGGCCCGACTAAGGCCTAAATGAAGAGCCTCCCGCTCACCCTCATGTACCATACCGTACCAAATCTTCACTATATGCTAGATCCTGAAACAAAGCAAAGAGTTACAGATCGATACTCACCATCGATCGATTACCAGACCACTTATGATAGTTTTCACTGTACATCATACCACGGTAGGACGAAGCAGCGAAGCTCGCTCTGATTGTTGGCTGTTTTCTTAAGAGCGAACTTACGTACATAACATAACCAAAAACTGAACCAGCCCCAGTTATCTTGTGCTCATTACCCACCCTAATGTATCTACTATCTGGCTCCATTTCGACAGCACTTTGATGATGATGATGATGATTCTATTACATAGAAATCTGTGAATTTTCAAATTGCATTCTTTCTTCATCTCAACTGACTGACTGACCGACCTACTTCATCACTTTTTTGTATCTGCAAGCTGCTATTTGGACAACTGCAACGTTTATTGTGCTATTATATGTATTTTTGTGTAATTATTTCCTTTACGATATCTCGTCCATCATAAACCATTGTAATGAGAGAATAAATGTCCAAATGCACTTTTAATGGTCCCGAAGCCTGCCTTGTGTATTCGGTGGCTGATGACCATTCATCATATTTCACCTTCGTTCAGTTACACTCATGTGACGTGAAGATGACTAAATGGAATTTAGTGAAACCAGTAACTGCCATTTATTGTTTAAAAAAAATCTTCAAAATCGGTGTGTGGGCTCCGTGTGCCTTGTTGTGATGTCACAACTTTTTTTTTGCCATCTTGAGGTGGAGCCAATTGTAGGTAGATATTTCAATGGATAGGTTGACAACTACCATACAGATAGGCATCATGACATATTGAAAGACTCAACTTATTGAAGGAGTTGATAAAGACTTATTGGCAAAAAAACACACCTCCAAACAAGAGAACTCAAAAACATCGACTAACGAAATTCAACCACAGAAACAGGAGACAGATGGCGCGACAGTCCGGGACGGACCAAGGTCTAGCCTCCCGCAAACTTTCTTGCACAAGTGGAAGGAACCTGCAATTAATTGCCGACACCTTGCGCTTCAAGGGGTTATGAATACCCTTATGATGTTTTTCACTGCGAGCGAGATGCAGTGGTTCGAAACTCAGGTAATACTCGGTTTCTATGGCGTCCGAGGGTGGTGTCCAGACTAGTTGTGGTGTTGGTCATTGCTAAAATTTTTCGGAAATTTTTTCAAATCTCCTGATGTCATAATTTGAGAAGTTTTTATTCCAAACCTTAGCTTTGTTCAATGGGAGGAAATCAGAACAGAATAGAACAAATTTATGAAAAACGTCAGATCAAGTTACAACAGAAAAGTACAGCCCAAATGTTAGTAATCAAAAATTGAAAAATGTCATTTGAACAAGTAAAATGCTGAAAAAATATCACATTGACAACCACAGCTGACTTTGACATTTTTCACAATTCTGTTCTACCTCAAGAGTAGGTGCAAGATTTCCTGTTCTAAACAGGACGAAAACACCAGACTTCACTATTGGTTAGGCAAGCTTGCTGGTTGTTTTCCCAGCAGAGACCTTTGTTATCCTAATGGGCACGAACTATTTTGTTGAGAATAGGTAGAAGGGTAGGAGAATCCGCGTCTGTAGCGATAGCCAGACTGCGCTTAAGGCCTTGCTCGACCCTTTAACCAGTTGCAAACTAGTGCGAGAATGCAAGAACTGTCTGAATTCGGTCGCAAGGCTGAACTCATTGACTTTGTCTGGGTCCCAGGACACACTCCAATGAGATTGCTAGACAAGGCTCAGAAGATGTTTTTTTAGGATTGATTTTTAGACACAAAAGAGTAATTTCAGACTCAAAATGGAGTTCGACAAGATTGTATTCTGGAACCCCACCCTTTTCTTGCGGGTGATCAGTCACATAATTCATCGGTAAGAACGGATTGATCCCAATGGCTTTCTGTAACCTACCCATGATACAGTAGGTATGTGAGTGGCATTAGCCTTTCCATCCATTCAACTGTACGGTAGCATCGTATTCTGGTGAATGGTCAAAGAATAGCACATACATAGATATGCACGAAGCACAATCAAGTACCACAACAACATGTGAATCAAAATCTAGACAAAGGCATATCATCCACATGGCCATCGTCATAAATGTTATTCACAAATAAATTTTCACGACTGAGGCACACCTCCTCGAAAGCCCAAAACACGTTACCAGAACGATTTAAATCATAATCAAAGTTCAAACACAACATTCACCGAACCTGGTTGGACCACAATCATCGCTAGAAGCATCGATTCGATGTGAACTCATTTAAGGTGCCACTCGGTCACCATCACCCATTGAGATCCACACCACACCCTCTCATGCTGCAGTCTGAGGCTCGGTTTAATTCACATTTCACCACTCAGTCGCATTGGCATGCGAGAACCCGTTTAAAGGACAAAGGCATATGCAAACAAAGTCGCTCTGGTGACCAACAATGGGACAGTTTTCCCAACCATTTGACCTACACCGGGCATAATTTGAATTTCTAACACAAAACAACCACTTAAGGCTTCATCATTTGGTTGAGGCCCTCATTTCCAGAGCCAGATGCAGAGTGCTCTCGACGAGACTGTGGGAACCACCACTGGCCACCAAAAGGTATCCACCACCACTCAGTGGTTATCTGTCACCGTTGTGTGTGGATGTAGTTGGAGCCGACTAACTACCAAGCATCCGAGATGGATTTGCGAACCTACTCCACGATGGGAGAGCACCTACTCGTACTCGTATATGTTTTGCAATTCCACACCGAAAGTGTGTGTGTTGAGAGAATTGAATTTTCGCCACAGTGACCCACATTCGCGTGGTGGTTCTGTTTGCTTTTTCGGGGGGCAAAGTCGGGAAAATAAATATTCGAAGCTGACAAACAAATCGGGACATCAGCAACGGAATTGTAATTATGCAATTGTACACGTAGACACATGCCACTGGTACACCGACCGACCACAACCGACTTGGGAATCCTATTCAGAGGCGACTTGCTCTGGAGTTTTTCTCGCATAAATTTTCGATGCGAAATGCGAAAAGTTTTTGTCTGCAGCTGGAAACTGTGTTGATAGCGCGAGCGATAGTGGAATGGATCTCTGTGTCAACTTGGCAGGATGTGTGTAGAATTTTGCATAATTTCGGACAAAGTTTTACGAAACCGTGTGTGGTTTTGGAAAATCAACAGACTGTAGGTCATGTACGAACATATGCATAATTGTTCAGGGCACTTTTAATGAAAATGAAAATGTCTGGAGAATTTCAACGAATTTAAGGAAAATTTGAAGTCGCTACCTGAGGGGAAAAGTTTGATTACTTTTAGCAAACTTCACTGTAAAGCTAAACGTGTTTGAGTACATTCAACTGGACAAAACTGCTCCGTGGCTACTTCATTTCAGAGAGTTAATGCTTTGCGTCATCAGAGTCGGTCAAAACTTATGCGTAGGTAGTGTTCTTTTCCACTTCACTGCCCACTGGAAAAACGAAAAGTTGTCTAACTTTATGCAGACCGGACACTGCACCATGGGGACGATACGTCAAAAACGCGTTCAACTCAGCCTCCTGGAGTTGTGTAGTAAGAGGTAGAACTCTCTTCTATAAAACGGAAGAAGGACCGAAGAAGTATAAGATTACGGGCGGAGTTCTACAAGGGTCAGTTTTGGGACCAATTCATATTAAAAATACAAAGACTGGGTGGAGTGGAAATCGTCGGTTAAGCTGACGACATTGCTGTTGTAGTAGTGGCCAAAACACTGGGAGTGGTGGCGCAAAACTGCAATGAAATCATTATCAATGTGAAGCTTTGGTTAAAGACATCAGGTTTAAAGTCAGCGGACCACAAAACCGAAGCCGTTCTCATACGCAGCCATAAAAAAGTGGAACACCTAACCATCCAGGTCGGGAAGCACTTCATCGAGTCGAACCCGTACATCAAGTACTGCTGGATCACAGACTTAGCTTTGAGGACCATCTAACGTACGCAGGCGAGAAGGCCTCTTGGGCAGTAGCTGAACTAAGCATTGGAGGACCAAGGTAGCCGGTCAGAAACCTTTTGACGATCATGAGCACATAAGTCGTGCATCAGAAGGATGAACTCGGCCTACAGGATTCTATCCCTAAGGGTATGCTGCAGAACAGTGTCAGCGGATGCTTTAAGTGTAATCTCAGGCCGCATACCTATCGATCTAGAAGCGAAGAAGGCTGCGTCGTTGCGCGAAAACGAGCCCGACGACAAATGAACAACCATGGAAGCTATGAAAGCAGAATGGCAACATACATAGGTGGAACAACACGACGAAGGGGCGATGGACCTAAAAATGGATCCTCAACATCAAAGAATGGACTTGTAGAAACCACGGACAGGTAATCTACTACCTAATGCAATTCCTATCAGGGCATGGATGCTTACGGTACTAGTTTTATAAGTTCAAGCATGTGGATGATCCCTTCTGCCAGCACTGTGAAGGAAAACCCCAGAACGCCGAGGAGAGAAGATCTTTGGTTCTTGTGTGGTTGAACGGAGGCTAACGCATCTTAGAGACGACGAGTCCGACCCATGTTTGGCTAACTATTTTTTGAAAGTGTAAATAGTTGAAACTCGTCTGGTCAGTACATCGACCTCTTTATTACCAACTACGCTCTTATGTCCGTCGACATAGGTAAGAGTAACAGAGTACGAGTCTCCCAGTTTTGCAAGCTCCTTCCAATATTGCTGTACCAGATTGGAGGATGTTGTAAATCCGCTTAGCCCTCCCTGTATATTGCAACGTTATGTTTTGTAGTCGGGTGGTTTTTAAGTTTGAGCCATGCATCGAAAATCGTTAGCATTTTCGCCTGAAAATGCTGGTGAAATTCAGAAGCTAGAGTGACTTCGAAAGGAACATCCGCATCGACCCTAAAGTCCATTTCGATTCGTCTTTGAAAATTAAGATGCCAGAGTTCTGGATCATCCCTAGGTTAGGTTAAGTTAGGTGACAGCCCCTGTTCGGGCAGGAACACACTTAGACCAGGTCGTTGTAGTTTTCTCTTCTTCCTCATCTCAGCAGCGTCTACAGAAATCGTTGGAGCGAACCTCCAGTCTGAGTGCATGTCTGCCTATCAAGCAATGTCCGGTGAGGACCCCTATTAGTGGACCTAGATTCTTCTGTTTTGTGGATAAAAATCTCTCTGTCTTCTTTAAATCCGGGTTAGGCCAGATTTGTTTTGACAAGAGACAAGTCCTGATGTTGTTCCACCTGTGGTTTTCCAGTTTCTTGGCATCCGTGTCAAGGAGGAATTGGATGCTTCAGTAGGCGCAGGTAGTTCCCCCAGGTTTTCGGAGAGATGTCGTCTTGCGCCTTCTTTTACTAGCTCGTCCGCTCTGCAGTTGCCTGTAACGTCCCTGTGTCTTGGGACCCAGCACAGGATTACATCGCATCTGTCTGCAATCTAGTTAAGAGATCTGCGGCATTGAGTTGCCAACTTTGATCGTTTTGTCGGCGATTCCAAGGCTTTAATAGCTGCCTGACTATCTATGTATAGCACAATAGTGCTATAATCTATCGCGTTAAGTAAAAGCCAAGGCGCAGCTTCGCAGACTGCCGTAATTTCCGCTTGAAACACACTAAAGTGATCTGGCTAAGCCAGGTGCGTTGAGAAGACTCCTGCCCTCGTACCACACGGTGTCTTAGATCCGTTTGTGAATATTTCTAGCGTAGATTTGCTCAAAACTTTACCAGATTCCCAAGAGCTTCTGCTAGGAATCCGCGTTTTGTACCTGGCGTTGAAGTTAATATGCTACTTCGACGCATTGGAACTGAGGCCGATAAGGATTTTCAAGAGATGGTGGCGGATGAGCTCTAAAGGAGCCAATAGTAGCGCTCATATCCCCGAAGTGGGTTACTGACATCGGTAAAACCGGCCCCTCGTTCTAGGGCTTTTTACAATGGCCCTCCAGGTTGAGGATTGTGCGTGAGGCTGACGACTCCACCACGGAAAAAACAAATAGTTACGAAACAACTAACAGCCTCGGATAAGGATTTCACTGTTGACGATCCTGGCAATCGGAACAAGGACAACGACCTTCGGATCTGCACGTGGAATGCTAGGTCCCTTAACAGATCACGTGCAGCCGAATAATTAGCGAAGGCTTTAACTTCTGCAAAGCAGATATTATAGCAATCCAAGAAGTGCGATGAGATGGGCCGGGCAAAAAGAGGATGGAAAACTGCGATATCTACTACGGCGATTGCTACCTGCGACAAAAGCCGCGCTTATTTCGATGTGGATTTGTCGTTGGAGGTAGACTTAGGCAAAAAGTCTTAAGCTTCAGGTAAGTGAGCTAACGCCGCAGTACATTTCGCATCAAGGCTAAATTCACCAACATAAGCCTGATATGTGCGCATGCGCCCAAAGAGAAGAAAGACGACGACACAAAAGACAGGTTCTACGAGCTCTTGGACAAGACATACGAGCAGTGCTCTAGGTATGACATTAAAATTGCCCAAGACGATTTTAACGCAAAGCTTTTTGAGGCCCAGGTCCTCCCCGGACTGTAGCGCCACCTTTAGTAAGTAAGTAAGTAAGTATTGTTGCCCCTGAGGATCCTAGAATGACTCGTTGCTTGATGGTCAGCTGGAAGGATTCTCTGAGCCTTGATGGTCAGGCGCAGTCGGTGGAGCAGAAACGCACCCCTCCGATAATGCCGATGTTTGCATTGAAATCTGCTTAGTTTGGTTATGTTGTATGCTTTGGTCAAAATTGGCTATCATGCAAGTGACCCCTTTCTTTAAAGGACTCTAATGGATTCTGGCTGAGTCGGCGTGAACACACTGCAAACTAAGAATTCTTTCCGTCTCAGTGTATAGTTTCCCCAATGACTTTTCAAATGCCAACAACCTATGTCCGCAGTGAGCAACAGAATATGCACGCCATATTCACCGAGAACACCTTGAGTTTCTATTCCAAAATGTCAACCACTTTTTCAAATTCTAATAAACAAAATCTTATTAACCTCAAATGTATTCTATCTCGGGGTTATTGTATCCAACTGGCTTTCACACAAAACAACTTTTCCAGTAGTAACATCGAAGCTCACTTCAAACTTGCCATTCACCTTGGCAAATGAATTGCATACTAAATCCGTTCCAAGTTTGGCGACCTTTAAATTCAGTTTCTATGCTTTACTCTCGCCATCATCTAGAAACCGAAATTGAAATTCTACAAACCAGCCGGACCCGAATATCTTGGCTCTGGGAAAGAAAGTAAAATCGCGCAAATTGTCAAATATCCGGTAGATACGCGTACATCATTTGAATGATTTTGCATGAGGATGCATGCAGTTTTCCGCCGACAATTAAGCATGCAACACGGGCAATGAATTTCAAAATTCACATCGAGCCTTCGGATAGTAGTCGTGTGTGTGTTTTTTGCTAAAAACAATTCGCCAACCACTTGCTGTTTACTGCTTGCCATTTGCCGATTGTAGACAATCAGCGGTGTGCCACAACCCGTTCTCTCCTCTTGTCAGCTTTCCCCCCGTATTTTTCTTCCAACATGCCCATTCGGTTTCAATCAACTTTGGCCAATGCAATAACTTCGAGCAACACTATCCGATAGATAGAAATCTCTAACTCTGACACATGTCCGATATGACTTAAACGGCATTAACACCGCTCAATGGTTAGCTGCTGAGGATGACCTATAAATCATCTATACGAACGGAAGGCAAACTTTCGCTTGCGGCCGAAACGGTGCGTGCCAAAGTGAGATTCATTTGATGGACATTGGCCACGCAGTTATTAATTAGCCAAACACTTTGACAGCAAATGATGACAGTTCCCGGTTGTGCATGGAAGGGGCGTGTGACCGTGGCCAAGAAACTGTCATAAGCCACCCCAAACACGGATCTTGATTGGCACTTTCCAACTTGGAAATTAGTGTTATGGATTGATCCGTCGAGGCTTTTCATTAAATCCACTGAGTGGGTAAGATGATACAGTTGATGGGGGAAACTATGAGAAATGCTTGTGGATAATTGGGTAGACATTCAAGTTTCCGTGATACCGTTTCTGAAGCTTTCTTTCCAGACTATGTCAGTCTGGTAACTTTGATTGGAGGTAATTTGTGAATATGTCACTGCCGTTACGATGGGGAGATGTGCATAAGCAGCTCTACTACTTACGATTATACTGACGAGCGTTATTGGGACCGTTTTGGCACTTACCTGGAAAAGAAAACAAGAAAAGATGCAATTAATAGCAAAATAGTTTTAAACATATGTATTTTAGACCAAGAACGCGAATGCTATTGTCAGATATATTGAGGATAAAATGTAAAACTAGGAGAGCTAGTGTCAATAAAGCGAAGAAGAAACCACAACGTCCGCGTCTTTTAGTTCAAGGAATGCGAAGGATGCCAAGATCACAACGAGAGCCAGCGACTTTATAGAAAAGCGGTGTAACTGGAGGGTGTTGGACACCTACTCTGGAGCAAAGTAACAATCAAGACGCTAACAAACCCAATAACAAAATCCCTATTCGTACGGAAATGCAAGAAAAAGCCGACGAATTGGCGAGGAAAAAGGCAGCAACAACGGTGCAAGCTACGGTCAGCAAGATAGGAGTCACTCACTCAGTCAATAAGAGACCTTATGGAATTTGCCTTGAACATATTGGCAGGATGGACGAAGAAGGTAGGCCTCGGGGTGAATCCCTCAAAAACCGAACTAGTTCTTTTCACTAGACGCTATAAGGTTCCGCATATCACCCCTCCCAAATTGGAAGGCACGGAAATCCAATTTGTAAACCACATCAGATACCTACCTGGGGGTCATACTTGATAGAAAGCTCAGCTGGAGGCCGAATATTCAGGACTGTGATAGGTAAGCACCTCGAACGCCTTATATTCTTCCCGGAAAGCTCTGAGTTCGAAATGGGGTCTGCAGCCTAAAGTTGTCTACTGGATATATGTATACTACGGTTGTGAGGCCAATCCTTGTGTACGGAGTATTGGTCTGATGGACAGCGCTGGACAAAAAAAGCAACAGTAGGGATTATGCATCTGCACAACGAGTGGTTTGAGAACAACTCCCATTGCTGCACTGGAGGTAATGCTCCATCGGCTTCCTGTTGATATCTTTGGGAAGCTAATGGCGGACCAAGCGGCACTGAGGCTCAGAGAATCCTCCCAGCTGATCAGCACAGCAATTGGCCGCTCTAAAATTCTCGCCTGCGCCCATCGAATCGATCAAATTCCTCTTTGACATGGATGCCAAGAAATTGACAAACCACAGGTGGAACAACATCAGCACTTGTCTCTTGTCAAAACAAGTCTTGCCTTTGCTGGGTTTAATGAAGACTGGTAGACTTTTATCCACAAACCGGAAAAATCTAGGTTCATTGGTAGGGGCCCTCACTGGACATTGCTTGATAGGCAGACATGAACTCAGACTGGGAGTCGCCTCCAACGATTTATGTAGATGCTGTAGAGGCGAGGAGGAGAAAGCAACTACAACCCTCCTACTGTGTACATGTCCTGCTCTTGCGACGCTAAAAAAAAAAACCCCCGCGGATTACTTCTACGATGATCTTAACGATCTACACGAACTCGACATCCAGAAGTTAAGAAACTCTTAGGGTTAATACCGGTACGGTTACCCATCTCGATGTACTTTGTGTTAAAATACTCTGGTTCCCTGGTTCTTCATCGTGGTATCACAATGGGCTAACCTGGTCTAAGTGTGTCCCTGTCTGAGTGGAGGCAACCACCTAACCTAACTTAATCTAACCTAAGCTAGAGAGCTAAGTGATCGCTGTCATCCTGGAGTTTCCCGAAAACCCAGGAAGATTTTCCCGGCACCGCATACAGACAATTTTTATTTTTTTTTGTCGGCATGGGAAGCACTTAACTGGAGCACTTAGACGCTGCTGATCCATTGTACTACCAGAAAGCAGGACCCAGTTTTTAACCATTTTACTTGAATTTCCTCGACTTTCGGAGGTAGAGGAGAAGACCCAACAATGACGAGGAGCGTACATTATGAGCACTTACCACATCAGCACCGAAATTTTCCACCTGATTCATGCAAGGGCAGGGCAATTGCAAAGGAAATAATCCGAAGTATAGTCGCCCTTTTTACAGGGGTCGCAGACAGTGGTGTCACTTAAGTTTAACACACTAAGATACTTGACAAAAGCGAGGTGTGCTCTTAGAACGCCAATAAGTTGCCTACAGTCTCTTCTGCTGAGGGACAATAAGAATGCCGCTGATTTCTTACAGATGTTCGAGAGCATTCGTTTAGTCTGCCTGCATACTAGAGAACCGTGCCACCCATAACTGTGTTTGTAGGAAACCCAATCGCCAATGCAGGCCCTGACGCGGACGAAGATTCGGGAAGACCCAACCCAGTTCCAGGTCCTGAGAATTCATCCTCTGAGCCTTGTCCAGTAATATAATCGAACTTGTATCCACCTACTCTTGTATAGTCCGTAACCATAACGATAGCAAAGGTCTCTGCTTGGAAAACAGAGGTATGATTGCCCAACGAGTAGTGAAGTCGCCTTCCACGAAGACACCAGCAAAAGACCCATGGTTAGTTCTGAAGTCATCCGTGAAGATTCGACTACAGCCCAGTCCAGTCCTCAGACTCTAACAATACAATAATCGTTCTCCAATAACAAAGTTGACTACCCCCATTCAAAACTTCTTCAACTGTACTTAGAGCGGACTAACAACAGCCTCAGTAAAAAGCGAAATCTCAACCTCCAAAGCCTTCTAATGGCTTGCATTAGGCCCTGTATGCAAGTTTGCATAGCCTAGTATCAGAAAGCCATACATAGGTTGCTAGAATAATAATAAAACCCTAATCCAGACGTGAAAGAACTCAGCTCAGCTATACATCAGTAAGTCAAAAAAGAAGTCATCAAGTCGAACGGTTTGCCAGCTAAAAATCCAAGAAGTGGGGAGCCCACAAAGTAATGGCTGAGATTTGGAAAACAGTGTCGAAAGTTATCCAGATCTGGTAGCAATGAATTCTGAATCCGTCATAATGAATCTCATCTGACTATTGAACAAGATTTTCCTGTCGCCAATCCATCAATCAAGCTAAAAACCTGTCTCGAGATTTGACTGTCAAATTTCACACAAACCCCAAAGAAACCTGGTAATTTGGACTAAATACCAATTCAAACCAGCCACCCATTGGCATGCCTAAACATCCTTTAATCGACGCCGCAACTTTGTTTCACTTTCAACCTCAGCGGTACGAGTATCTTTCACTTTAATTTCATTTTCTTTCCCATCCATCGAATGCGGTAATTAGTGCAAAATTAAAACGCGCCAACGGTACGGATGCTTAATGCTGCTCGAGTTCGCGTGCCATCAACAACTTTAACTTCAGCCAATCGAATCCGGATAATGAAAGTAAACACTTTGGAGAATATCGCAAAGTAATTCACGGAGAAATAGGGAAAAAAAAAACTCTTAACTTTCTTAATTTGCGACTCCGCTAAAGAAAGTCATCATAGCACGTGCAGTTGGTCCGTTGTTTCCTGCGTATGACATTCAATTCGCGTACACTTTTGGAATTTCAAATTAAATACCCGAAAATATGTTGCGAGTCTTGTGATCAGAAAAAAAAAAAAACGTTGAGCTTGACAGAGAGTAAAGACATAAAGACACGTTGTCAGAGTCAAAAGGAGTCCATTCACCTCCCGGTCAGGTCCGGGAGAAACAGATGATAACCATGACCAACGTGCGAACAGGGTACGTACGGTGAGTGTGTATGACTATTCCAACTGAAGACGTGACGAGGTTTCGACAGAAAAAAAAAAATTGTATCACACCGGTTACCGGTATGCGATTTGGTATTCAGGCACCACTATGATAAATTGGACTCGGAACAGGGGTGTTTGGTATTTCTAAAGGGATGCTGTACGGAAATTTCTATTTGCAAACAGGAATGCAGAGAGTCGTTGAAGGAATGCGACCCGCTGTCGGAGGAGGTGGTGTACATTGGAGGAGGAAATTTCATAAGATGTCAATATCCGGACGGTTAACAGTTTTTTTTTTTTTTTTTTGAATTCTAAATGAGCACCGGGGACCAACGACCGGTGGTGGGTAGGTGTGAGATTCCTGACGAACGGAGAATTTGTATTTTACACGAAAAAGGATTTTTTTTCTTCGTAAGGTTTGAGTGGCAGGATTCCTACAGGGGAATGAGTTGAAAATATGAGAAAAGTCTCAGAACCTCATGGCCTTATAGTTAAGTGTAAATTGGAAGCTAAGGCTATGCTACTTTTCATCTTTTCGGAACTCTGGTAGGATAGATACGGTGGCCTTACGATCTTAATCACTGCTTCTGTAGACCAACACTTGGGTCTTTTATGTCCATATTATTAAACTAATCCGGGAGTCTATAAAAAAATATATGAATCTAAGAAGATCCTTTAGCTTAAACTAAGAATACAAGTCAAACGAAGAAAAACTCTTCCCAATCGCTGTTTCTTTGGGCTAAGAGTAGCAAAGCCCTCTCTCGAATGACTAAAGTGACCCTGTATAAGATCTTAATTGTGCCAATCCAGCTCCACGGACTCTTTCAAAAGCGGAAGAGGTTGCTCTCGGCTGTTTTAAGAGGAATATTTTTCGGCTGATCTTTGGTCTCGTTCGCATAGAGAGTGAATGGAGGAGGAGATACAGTGATGAAATGTACGGGCTGTACGGCCACATCGACAACGACTGACGCGGCTGAGTCATGTAGATGGTAGACCGATGCTCCGTGCCAGAAAATCTTCGAATCCGCATCCGAGGGATGGCGCAGTAGAGGAAGACCGTGACTCAGATGGCGCACGTCAGTAGAAGGGGACAGGAGACGCTTGTTGGTTGAGGGCCTTGTCGACCCCGGAATGTAGCGACACCTTAAGTAAGAAAGTTATACAAGTCCTGAAGTTTAGAGAAAAGTTAAATTACTAAAAGTCCTTAATCTTAAAGAAGGTAGGACATTCACACATCAGGTGACGAACTGATCAGAATAGCTTCTGCAATGTTCGCTGTGATCAACACCGAGACGACATGTGGGTCATTGGAACTAAGGTTAACTAGAGCAAAAGATATCTTATTCTCAAAGACCGGCCATAGAGACTTGACCATGACGCAAGTGCTGTTGTCATTATTCGCCCTACACTCAAGAATGGAGAACCTTTTAATTGCCTCAACTGTATCCCCTAAAGCGTCTAAGGTCTTCTGTCAACAGCCTGATTAGTTGATTTCAGTGTGGTCTTAGGCCGCCCAGATCTATTCCAGACTGTAACGCCATCATGGTTGGTTGGTTTTGTGGATGCCCGTAAGACTTACTTAGACCTCAAGCGGGTTTCCATAAAAAGTATACTCATGGTAGTCAAACCAAGGGATAGGTTTGGCTAATCTGGTTAGATAGATCTCAGGAGTTGCCTAAAATCAGCGATATGAAGGTCTCCAGCCCATGGAAGAAGCTACTATCAAGTGTATGCAGTTTTATAGTGGTCAGTGTGGGACATTCGCATAGCAGGTGCTAGAATGGTGCTTCCCTGCAGTTTCCGCAGCAGCCCTTGTAGGGTAATCCAAGTAGCTCCTCATGGATTCCTATTCCGCAGTGGCCTGTAAGGACACCGGAGATGATTCGTATTTCCCTTCGACTAAGTTGTACGAGATTTTTCGAATTCTTCTTATCGAAGGCTGGCCATAGTGATCTGGCTATTGCTCATGTGTCCATGTGACACCATCGCGTATTAGCCCTGATCATAGTTTTCTCATCTATATCCTCGTAAAGAGTGCTAATGGGTGTCTTTCTGCACTCCTCCTGGCAAGTTCGTCTGCCCTCTCATTATCTGATATAAATTTGTCGCCCGGTACCTAGCATAGGGTAACCTTGTTGGTCGTTGATATATCGTTGGGAGTTTGTCTGCAGACCTTTACGAGCTTCGACTATGTCGATACTGACTACCGAGACTTAAGAGCCGCCTAGATGTCAACATAGACCGTAATAGTTTCTCTGACAATGTTGTCATTTTTGGTAAGCTTTGCGGTCTGAAGAATGGCAGTTATCTTGGCTTCGCTGCATTCGTCTTGAATTTTGAAGCATTGGGTTTCCCCTCTGGATTCACAGAAGACACCGGCACCAGTACCAGCGTCCATTTTGGATCCGTGTGGAGCTTAGCTCTTCTTAAGTGCATAGTATACCATCATCCCAGTCCTTTCTTCTTGGTAAGTGGATCATAAGTAAGTGGATTTAGGACAGCAAAAAACCTCATGGTGAACTTGGATCTAGGACAAAACTCAAGAGTTCCAAATCAACGTTTTCATGTTTAAGCCCACATATGACAGCATTTATAAAGACGAATTATGCGGCGCAGGGATGACAACTGAACGAAGGCTCTAACTCAGGTGGCGCACGCTAATGTAAAGGGACCTTAGCCAACTTGGCGTACGAATTAAAAAACAATTAACGATCGAGCTGACTGAAAACGCTTGTTCATTGGGGTCGAGGTCAGATAGCTTCGTCCTTGTTGCTTGCTTTAGCGATTTTTCTAAAGAGGAGAGCCAGCTTAGATTTTGAATTGGAAGACAGATTTTGAAGTAGAAGGTCAGTTCCTTCTTATTTGTGACTTCTCTGTTCAGCCTGAATGTTAATCTCCTGTCAAATGCCATCATCGGAGTGATCAGTTTCTGTTGAACAGTGCAGGAATGACATAGAGGCTTGCTCTTAAGTGACTGATGATCGCGATCTGCCTACGTTCTGCCTTATCACAACCTTAGCCCCCAGGATGGTGGGGACAGATCCCTTGGAACAAAACTTACTATGGTTTTCATTAAAATTTCTATGCTGCCCTTTTGATCTAGGTGAGATTTGAAGGCTGGAATTGCTTCTCGAGTCTGTATGTTAGAATAGGTCTCACAACCCCTGTGGCTATACACCACAAGGGTTCAAATCCTACGTATCACGTATCGGGACTCAGACTAAACAGAACGTCCACATAGACGACAGATGTGATTGACGGAATCTCCGGAGTCGCATTGTATTGATGCAAGACGTCTCAAATTGACGTCTACCATGACATTTGAACACAACCGTCAAATAACAATTGAAAGATGCATGGAAATGCCCATAAAAGTAGTTGAAGACCATATCGCTTAAAAGACTTTAACTAACTAAGATCTGACATAAGTAATCCATTAGGGCAATGTGACCCACTTTCTGTGTACCAAGGACTAAGCAACGAGTCTTTGAAAGCTATGTGGCCTTTGATCGCATAAAATCTCAAAACGTATCTCAAACTCATCTCAATTGCGCCCACTTACCACAATAAATGAGAAAATTCACACATTTTTGCTCAAAATAATGTCTTAAGCGCTCTTGCAACATGTGGCAATTATGAGTCATAAACAATTAAACTCCACTTCCTTAGGATAGGCGGGTAGGTATACATGTTTTATGGCCAATCTGCGTGCTTTGAATATTTAACGAAACCACTGAGACTGAACCTTGTTCATTTCCAGGCAGATTCCGCCAAACGATAGTAAATTTACATTTGTTCCTCCTTCCAAACAGCTGAGGTGGAACGCGTCGGACTAGGTAGCAGCACCGGGGGTGAATAAATTATTAAAAACTCTTTGTGGGCTAGAGATGCCACAACCTGAAGGTCTTTTATCTGTTCGGGGTTTGTATGTACAATAGGAATCCACATCCCATCGCAATTAGTCACAAATGTTCAACTGAGTTAACCGGTAAAGAGATGCAATAGTGCACAAAGCACCGTGTCGGTGTGGTTAAAAGTTGGGAAGACGATGATGGCATCTTGATTACGACCGCACAGACCCCAATTATGGGTGAGACCTTATGAAGATGTGCAGCGAAATTGGTCACGAATAACCTTCTCCTACACACAGGCGAATGAACAGCGGTTTACTGGAGCTGAAGGTGAACACTGCATGCATTGGTAATGAAGATTTCGTTAAGGCAACATCAAATGCAAGTGCCATGTCAATGATGAAGTTCACGGGGAACAGCGAAAGATGCGCTTGTTTTCCTGGTCACGACTTTGTGATGGAACTCGGACTGGAAAAGAGTTTTCTATTCGGTTGGTTGTATTTGACGGTAAGTCAAACATGAAATGATGGTTTTTCCAGAAGGTGAACAGATGTTTTTTTGACAGTGAAACAAGGATGGATATCCAATGTTAAGGCTGCGAGCTTTCAAATTCAAGTTTGGTCTAGTTTTGAACTTAGGAATAGTCCACGAACTAACTTGTTGTCCATAATTGCTTATTCTTGGTATGAACTGTCAAGGCTTTAGGGCCCTTGTTTCAATTTTTAGACTGCATCTCAGCATTGTCAAGATGTAGGAGAGTAAATATTTTTCTTGGAAGCTTTTCACTGTCAATTCTGTGCAAAATCTGCTAGAAATAACTTCCTTACGTTCTTTCTTTCCTTTTGTAGCTAAGGGCATGTATCATACCGACGCGCGCGGCTTCTTCTATCTACTAACTGCCGAGACTCCTCCTCCTCGATAATTCGACCCCAAGGTGTTTTAAAGTGTCAAAATGTCGAAAAATTTTTTAAAGTGTCAAATTGGCCTCACAATGCCTTTCTCGACATCAACCTGCGCGTATACACGTCATCTAAAAGCTTTCGTCTCATGTCATGGATGTCAGAACTCAATGTGTAAATTCCAAGTCGACCAGGAAGGAATTCATTGTCGACTCCAAAGTAATTAACAAGCTTTTTTTGTGACAAATTATACTCTTGGAGGTTTGTCATAGCCCGCGTGGTGTGGCTGATATTGCTGGTCTTCGAACCTACGCATTAGCAACATTTGTTGGAGTTATCAGGGAGCTTTAGCAAAAGTTGTTACCCATATTCCCAAGAAATTTGACCCTCTGAACTGTGCCAACAAGGCATTAGTCTTCTTAATGTCGCCTACAAGATTTTATCTGCCGTGTTGTATGAACGTTTGAAGCTGTTTGTCGACAACCTGATCGGTCCATGTCAGTAAGGCTTCAGGCCAGGAAAGTCCACCATTGACCAAATATTCACATTGCAGCAGATCTTGGAGAAAACCCAGCAATTTCAAAACGATACCCCCCACCTTTCTATCGTTTTTAAGGCCCGTCTATAGAGACGAGCTATACAGAAAAATGTCTAGTTTTGACATCCCTGCCAAGCTCGTCCGTTTGTGCATGATGACGATGGAGAATGCCCGCTGCTCCATCAAGGTCGAGACTTTTGATGTCAAAAAAGGATTTAGACAAGGCGACGCGCTATCATGCGACTTCTTCAACATCGTTCTTGAAAGAGTTGTGCGAAACACACGCGCTAATACCAGAGGCACAATCTTTCAAAGGTCCGTCCAATTACTCGGATACGCCGACGATACTAACATAATCGGAAGAATGCAGCGTGATGACATTGGTGCGTTTGTGAGTATTGAGACGGAGGAAGATGGGTTTAGTGGTCAATGAGGGGAAGACGAAGTATGTGCTGTCAACAATAAAGGACTCCCAACACTGACAACCTTGAAGCAGTTAAGGACTTTGTCTACCTAGGCTCCGCTATAAGTTCAGACAACGACACCAGCGCTGAGATTAAACGAAGAATAACTGTTGCCAATCGCTGTTTTTCATTGGGCTAAGAAGGCAATTGAGTAGCAAAGCCCTCTCTCGAACGACTAAAGTGACCCTTTATAAGTCCTTAATCGCCCCAGTCCTGCTCTACGGCGCAGAGGCATGGATTCTATCTAAAGCGGATGAAGTTGCTCTTGGCTGATTCAAGAGGAAAATTCTTCGGGTTATTTTCGGTCCCGTCTACGTAGATGGTGAATGAATGAGAAAATACTGCGACGGACAGTACGGGCTGTACAGCGACATTGACTTAGCCAGGAGAGTGAAGCTTTAACGACTGAGGTGGTTGGGTCATGTAGATGGAATGGACACCAATTTCCTGGCCCGGAGAATCTTTGAATCCACACCCGAGGGACGACGCAGGAAGACCGCAACTCAGATGGTGCACGCAGTTGTAAGAGGACCTTAACCGACTAGGCATACGAAACTGGAGGTAGCTAGCTAAAGATCGAGCTAGCTGGAGATGCTTGTTGGAGGCAGAGGTCCACTCCGGATTGTAGCGCTTCCTTAAGTAAGTAAGAAAGCCTGAATCCCAGGACATGAAGGCCTCGAGTGTATGGATCGGGCTGACTGCCTGGCGAGAAGAGGCGCTTGCCGCCCACTCGTTGATCCCGAACCCTGTTTTGGGGTACCACCCAACAATGCCTACTCCAAGATAATACAATGGGATATCAACAAATACGCCGACTACTATGCCAACCTCTGGGGCCATAGACAATCGAAAAAAAAACATCAACCCCAACCTGTACAAGGCCAAGACTTTACTTGATCCCACCAAAGAGGAGTTAAGAACCTTTACAGGCTGTCTAATGGGACATTGCCCGCTCAGATACCATCTGCATACAAGTAAAAGTATCAGATTCCGACATTTGCCGGCTCTGTGCAGAACGGAAAGAGACCCCTGAACATATTCTGTGCGTATGTCCAGGATCCGCAAGAAAAAGATTACTCTACTTGACGCGGCAGCGGAAAGTAGGAAAATCGAACCTTAGGCTACACTGAGGTTCAACAAAAGCCTCAATATAACCTCTGGTGAAACCATTCGGGCCACCACAACAGATCTCATAGATCGCAGTGCGCATTTAGGGCCCCTAATACAGAATACCCACATACTGGTGTCTTGTTGTAATGTTTTGGAAAAAGTCGACAAAAATCTGGTGAAACAGGAACTTACTTAACCCAGCAATTCCATTAGCTACGAAACTAATTCAAAAGCAGATCAACACCAGACTCGTTTTTCAGACCAGCTTAATGCATTCAGTTCAGTTGTTTACATCGCAGCTAATGTTCCCTTTATTTTGTTTAAATGCATCATAATCTCGACTTAAAATAGTCTTCAAGCTGCTTTTTAAATTTAAGACATAACAACTTATGCAACCACTTAAGAATCCAATCAAACGATGTCACAACAGGTAGCTTTTCTTTAACCCGGAACATCGTTTCCAATGATGTTACCGTCATATGTAACAAACTATTTGAATATTGATCAGGTGAAATCGAAAGCGTGATCGTTTCTTGTGGGTTAATTCATCTGAACAGAAATGGAAAACCAGCGCTTCCATATCGGGGTGTTCGTTACCAAAACAACATCCAAAACCTATGCATATTGAGTTGATATTAGCATCTAAGCCCGACTTCACCAAATTTTTAGATTTCCATGTAAACCTACAACATTCCTCTTGATTTTTGTTAGCTCGTGCACACTTGTGTGAATCATGTGTATGCCCCGTTCGATGCCAAGATGATATAATTTATTTTATTTTAAGAATCTAAGGCAAACCATTCCACACGCTACACATGCGACCACAAGCCGCGAAACTGGTTAACCTTGCAGAAATTCTTTTGATTAGCGTTAGCACACTGTTTAATTTAGTCACCCCTCCAGCTAATGGGCACTCGCTTAAGTTCGAGTCTACAACTTTTCTAAACTCGATCCGCTAGAAACATGTGTATTAGCATATAAGTGTGCATAGTGATTGGGCTTTACAATCTTAACCGGTATTCTACTTAGCTTCCTGTGGTAGTTTTTCTTCTTTGCCCTCTGTTGGGGCTTAAAATGTCAAAGAGCTAAAGATTTTGTAGATAGAAATGTTAATTTTGCGGTATGATTGGAATGAAGATGAGCTTTTGATGGTTTGTGAAGAATCAGAAGTGGTTTCACTTCCAAGACGTGAATTAACTGCATTCCAAGCATGGTTGCTCATTTAGGCAATAAATTGTGAATCATCGACTTATTTATAACTCTATCTCAAGCCTATATCATGATTTTGTTTCTGATATTTGATTGTACAAAATAAATGCTGTCAATCCTGAATGTCTCCGCATAAACACCCAAAAGTGTTCCACGAGGACTTAGCGTGATTTCCCCTTTAAATCCGCTCACTGGTTTGGGTTTAGTGTCAGGTGTTTTGAACATTTTTTCAAGCCTGCGGTCTAAATTCAATAAAAAAATGAAAATTAAAAAAATAAATAGCTCGCTCAACAGCCTGTTCACCTCAGGCCAAAGCCAAGCTTCTCGCAACCATTCATGTCGTGCGTGTTACATTTTTTCCCGGCTCTGAAGGGCAATTTGAGAAGTTCCATATTCTCGGAAACTTGTTACTGCCTGCTGCCTGTGCTGTAAAAATTTGTTGGATGATATTGCTGAGGCTTGAAACTTCACAGTTCACATAGGAGTCCAATCTACCATTGAGCCACGGGTACCACTCAGCACAGTGGATGCAATTACAAAAATTTAACGCATTGTTTTTTTAGCTGTGGTTTATCCAAGTTAAAACTGACTTGCAAGTTGGTTGCATTTACACTGGAAAGGCTACTAGACTCCCATCCACGCCGTAGCATAGATACACAAACTTCTGTCAGCGTTCCAACATGCTTATTGCAAAGGCAGATCTGTTGAAACCGCTTTGCACTCACTGAGTGTCAAAGAGTTCGGGTTGCTTTTTTGGACATGGAAGGAGCTTTCAATAAAGTCAAATCAGAAGCGATCACCGATGCACCCATGGACGTGGGAGTTGAGTCCTCGCTCAGACTTTTAATTTAGAAACCGCTCACAGGCAAACCAATTAATACCAAGCTGGGCATTGCCTCGGCCCGCGGATCAGTGAGTTGCGGTATGACACAAGGTGGTGTTCTGTCTCCCTTTCTCTGGAATACAGCGGTCAATAGGCTGCTGCTCGAACTGGAAAGGGCTGGATGTGAAGTGATTGCTTATGCTGTGATTGTATAGCTGTCTCCGGAAAATACCCAAGCACACTTAGTGAACTTCTATCCTCTCGAGAGACCGAACTAGTCCTCTTCACGTTACGCTGCACACACAATGAAGCAATAAAGCGATGCGATGCGAGAAGCGAGAAGCATGATGCTAAAGAATCTCTGGAATCGGGAACATATACATCAAAGACTGCTTCAGATTGTCGCTCATCTCTCATGGAGATGGCAGAACATTTTAACATTCACCTATACTGGGTACCCGGTCATAGGAACATTCAAGGGAACTGTAAGGCCGATGACATCATGCCGGAACGAAGAAGGCTGGGTGTATTCCACTTGCTATATGTAAACTACTCTTAGGGTATGACGCGATCAGCAAGACAAACCAAAGATGGGGAAATGGTACCACGTGCCGTACCTCACTGGATCTAAAATTTTGATTTTGCTCAATAGGTCGCTCATTAGCACAGTCATTGGTATTCTTACTGGCCATTGTCCCATTGGCCTTCATGCCAAAATGACTTTTGCAGGAGCTGCAGGGACGAAGAGGAGGAGGAAACGATTCTCCATTTCCTCTGTACTTATTCTGCCCTATCCCAACGAAGGAAGCTCTTTCTAGAAGCCTATCACTTTGACAACTTGGGCGAATCATCGCATACTGACGTGAAAAGTAACCTCAGCCTCGTTAAGAGCTCCAACAGGTTTCAATTAAGGGAGTTGCGTTTTTCAGGGTATAGATCCCAGTGGCATCACAAAGGGCATTCCCTACGGCCTACGTGTCACTCTACGTACCGACCTACCTGGTTACATTACCAACGACTGATAACAGTATGGCATTTTACTGATCAGCGTCGAGAATGGAGCATTGATGGCTGATGTCAAATATATACGTCCTTCTCCGTCAAGATAGAAGACCATTTTTAGGCGCGTACCCGAGCAGGGAGGAATGGAAAAGCGAGCAAATACCAAACACGCATTCTAAAGCTATCTACACCGATGGATCCAAAATGGATACGGGCATTCGTGAAGGTATTTTTTCCGAAACGTTGGACATCTCCAAGTCCGCCCGCCTTCCGAATCACAACAGTGTTTTTCAATCGGAGGTCCTAGCAGTGACACTAGCCGCCCATGAGACTGCGATGAGGGCAATACCACAAGAGGATATCACCTTTTTCATCGATAGCAAGGCAGCAATAAAAGCAATTTCTGCTAATGAACAAAAATCGAAGCTTGTGAGGTGCTATCGAGAAGAGCACAGCATAAGGTGAAACTCTGCTGGGTCCCTGGACATGAGGGCATACCAGGAAACGAGAATGCTGACGAACTGGCCAGAAACGGCTCCGCAACAGGCTCGGAACAAGCCAACACTTCGGTGAACATCCCTATTGGGTAGCATTTTTGCGGGTAGGGGACATCTATCTTCCCTCAACAAGTATCACAATGGGTCTAAATTGACCTGAGTGTGGCGAAATGGTTACTTCCTTCCGCCTCCCCACTCACCTAACCTAACTTTCTCCATCAAACATTTTTTTGGCGTTTTAGGAGCGTCTAGTTCACCACTTCGTACCAATAGGCACCTCAGCGATAATTGAGTCGTATGCTGAGAGAAGAAGACTACTCTTGAAATAGCCAAATGTCGTGACCCACATGAGGCGCGTAGCTCTGTGCAACGTGACCCAGCTATTATGCTAACGATTTCATGGACCGGTTGTATGAAAAGCTGCACACTTTATAACAACCGGACAAGAAGACTTGAACAAAGTCGCTGCGTCTAAACACCATCGTGTCTCCAGCTCCAATAGAAAGACCGACTTTGAGTGATATAATGAAACCCATCGAACCATTTCGTTAAGTTTCATAATCGCTTTTAGCCACTAGGGTGACAAATACCGGTCCGTTCGTCACAATCAACTTTTGTTGAGATTGAAACTTGTTCAACAATCCAACGCGTCAACTCCTGTATCATGATCATTGTTTGGGAGACTCTACTGAGCTCGAAAACCTTATTCAATTTTTTGTTTTCCCATTGAATTTGTATATGAATTGTAACTGTGTGCATAATAATTATTCACTTAGGTACTCTAAAGATGTAACTAAAATATGCATATTCATTGGCAAATTTGCAAAATACAGAGAGAGAGTTTAGCTCCGTTCAGCACCTAGCTGGTTACGGCCCTGCGTACATCTGAAATTTCAGATATCTGTGAAATAGAATGCCCAGTGACACCTCGTTTTAGACATCAAAGTTTTTGCCTAATCTGCCACCAAAACTAATTTGTTATAATCTGTCGCATAGCCATAAACTTCGAAGCTTTGATTCGGTCGTATTAAGCAATTAAATTTTTATCAACGTCCGTAGGTCCACAATAATATTTTTTCAACAAATGAGGTGACACCTTCCTTAAAACCATATCACAGCTGTCAAAGCCAAACTGACATGACATCAAATGTCACTTGCCAAAGTTATGCCCGACTTCACACTGAAAACAATCAACTCAGTGTCCACCCTGTGTAAGTGACCCTTCAAATTGGTTGCGGTGAATGTAAAATTTGCACAAAATTTTCAGTTCAATAATTCCGACGGAAGATAATTATGAAATTTCGCGGATATTTCCTTTCCGCTGATTTAAGTTTCCATTTTTTTTCCATGTTCTGCTTGGTATTTCCAAATTGAATCGACCGTAGGCAAAATGCCCGTTGGGCACTGTCCATTCCCAATCAAGCGATAAATTTGGCGAAAATGATGATGTTGCCTTGCTGCCAGCGACGCTGGCCGTGGGCTAGTGATGATGATGAAGACGATGATGATGTTCCAATCAAATTAACCGGCTAAATGAGTTTGCCAATGGCTTAAAATTGAATTCGCCGTGGTCAACCGAGTGAGATGATTTATTTATCGGAAACTCACGGAAGATACACTTTATTTTTATTTTACCAGATTTAGCGCCGGATAATGTGCAATGCGTGACAATTAAATCGATGCAAAGCGAAAAATCATCAGAGGAATATTTATTTAAATTAATTGAATCATAATTGCGAGCATGTGGGTAATCAAAATGTGGTTCATTGCGCATTGATAACACTAACGACGGAGTTTTATTACATTTTCGCTGTTTTCATTGCCCAATGGGTATCGGAGAACACATCCATTGATGGTGGAAACTGCACCATGATTTCTTTTCTTTTTTTCCTCCAGCTGAGTGCTGCAACCACAGACAACTGGCATAGAAAACGAAACTCGTCGAGCAACATTACGTTGCAAAGTTGGTGTGTTCCTTTCGATTTCTGCCATGTAAATCTCCATAGAAATCGCAACAGACTAGTGAATTGCAATTCAAGTTTTGTGTTGTTGCATCCTTTTAAGTTGGATGCTGATCTCAATCGTTTGATGATGATGTAGCAATGAAGATTGAAAGATACAATACAATCAATTAGGTGTTTTGCTGTTGCAATGTAAGCTGACTTTCAGGCGGAGATGGTTGGAATGAAAGTTAATGACGGTCTGGAAATGGAGATAATCAAAGGATAACCGTGGAGTGAGTATGTGAAGTAAGGTCATGCATTTTTGCCTCCCATAGAATGTCAAACCGGATTTATGAATGTGTCTCGAGGAAAATCATATTAAAGGTCAGGCGAGAGAAAGAAAAACTGGGCTGGGCTCTGTTTGGATAGAGCAAGGTCTAGCGATGGATGCCTGATGCATTCGATTTCGCATACATATTCGTATTAACTTTGGGAATACATTCCGCTTGTAGTGGCTGAGAATTTGAAAAGAAAGAAAGAATTATTTTGCTGACTGTATAGCGGAGACGGAAAATTAGTCCACCGTAGAACAACTTTTTACGCTTTGGCCGATCGTGGAAAAGTGCAAATTGAGACCCACTATCTGTCTATCGATTTTAAGGCAGACGAGCTACATATACAAAGCCATGTCTAGTTTTGGCATTTTTGACAAAGTCGTTCGTCTTTGCCTGCTGCTCCATCAAAGTCGATAACGATCTCACCAAGACCTTTGATGCTAAGATATTTTTTTCAAAAAACCTACGTGCGTGATTGTTTTAACGGCACACGTGAGTGAATTGTGCGAAATTCTGAGGCTTAAACCAAAGGCACAATCTTTCAAAGTCTCTGCAACTACTTGCTATCGCCGACGATATTGTTGTCGTCACACAAATGGTCGTGGATGAATAAACGTAGAGGGGAGTGATTCCGTAATCTTTCGATACTATAACCACGTGAGGCAAACAGACAGTCATTACACACCATTCCTATACCGGCTCCTTACGTGTTTCTGACGTCTAGAAGAGGGTCATTTTCCAATGACCCGCTTATCCACTACAAGTGGACTCTCTACATCTCCCGACCTTCCGCCATCGACTTTAAATCATCAGGGGCCATCCCCATACCGGTAGAGGTGAAATTTCGGATTTGGTCCAACCATCTCATCCTGGGCCTACCTAGGGGACTCCTAGGTGATGGCACGGATTCCATGGTACGTCTGAGAAGCCAAGTTGGGACCATTCGTTCAACTTGTCCAAACTACCTTCCACTCGAAGAAGTAGCTGCTCGACATTGATTGCCTCGCGTTTTCTGGTGTTCCTAACTCGATCTCGACGAGTTAACCCAGCAATACAAAGAAGAAATCTCATTTAGGCTGCTTGTGTCCGGGATTATATTCTTTTGGTCACTACCCAAACCTCATGAACATAGGTGAGGGTCGGAACAAACACCGAATTGAAGACCGATAGCTTAGCTCCGATGCCAAGTTCGGCCCTGCTGATAACAGATTGACCAAGTTGTCTCAAAATTGCTCCAGCCTGACCAATCCTACAGGATAAGTCAGTCACCCATGAATAGGACCCCGAGTTCCTTATCTTCTCAACCTGTTTCAATGGGACTCTACTAACATGCAGAGTGCATTGACAGGCATTCGGGAAATTACCATAACCTCTGATTTGTTCACGTTTACCTTCATCTCAGCGCGCTGAAGTTCGCTCTGGGTGGACCAAGTCATCAGCGAAAACCAGTCCCGCAGAAGAGAAACGTCTATCCCATACTCCTGCAGTACACTCCAGAGTTTACCTTGAGGGATCTGATCATATGCTTTATCCAAATTCACAAAACAACTGTAGGCCTCCTCAAGTGCCTTCTCAAGTACCATTCGGAGAGTGGTTGGTGTTGCTTCTATCTGGACGAAAACTGCACTGCTCATCGCCCAATCAGGTCTCGACCATAGATCTGGAACACGCTTCCAACACCATCTGCTTATCGATCTGAATTCTACGGCGATTTTCTGTACAGAATGACTTCTAGCTACTTAGCCTCCCAAAGGAATGGTTTCATTACATGCAGATTAATGCTGACAAGACCTAGTTTTCCCCTCCTAAAGATTGAGCAGAACTTTGTTAATCCAATACCTTGAAACTCTAATTGGCCGAACTGCCACTTTGGAACGTACATACGTACATGTTGAACGTGTGTTTAAATGTATTGTTTTTAGTGCTAAACCATCTTCATCTACCATTCAATACTCGTGGGTGTATCAAAACATAAATTTCAATAAGCAGAGGTATTCCATTGAAGTGCCATAAATATTGACCATCCCGCATCCGTTGAATTGTTGATTAATGTCGATTATCGAATCGAATTGTGATTATCGAATGTTTACCCAACAGTCGAGTCATTAAGCAAAACAAATAAAGTTCACCGAGGAGTCCCAAATCAATTTAAAAACTCGATAGTACTTCAATCTATCGGAAAGCTCTCGAAAAATGATTTAAAATTAGATTAAGTGAAAGCACGAGTGTAGTAATTTTTTTTAAATTTAATTCTCCAAGCTCTTGTTATTAGAAAGTTATGACAAAGTATCAATTACACTTAAGTAGGATGCAGGAAGTGTTTATTGAATCCCGACCACTTAAATGGTGAGCGAGAAGTTATGCAACGAATGCGCATTGTGCATCAATTTTACGAGTCAGGGTGTGACTCGAAAGGATTTCGGCGAGAAATTCTTCATTTGTTAAATTTGCATTCAACAAAGAGATACAGCAATGAAAACTGATTGAGATATCTGTACACATACGTGTGAAAAGATACTTTTGAATGACTCACAGGAGTTATGTTATGCGCCGATGGATTTATTGACTCATTGTTTAAGACGGATGTGAGTTTTAAAAGACATTTTGTATTCGTTAAAGAAGTTTAAATCAATAAAATTAAAATTATTCTGAAATAATTGTGTTTAAAGAAGAATAAAGAGATACAGATACTCACAGTGCAGTTGGAATGCTTAATGTGAAATGACTAAATTGAAAACAAGACCACAGCAGGATATTAATGAGGACTAAAATACGTAGTTGGAGATACATTGATAAATCTTTAAATAAGCATTGATTTCACGGTAAAGTTATTTGCCAACGAAAACTTTGTTAGAATAAATGAATAGGGGCAGCATGGGATGGCATTCTGTGTTATTGACATTCCTCTGCGTTCGAAACCAGTTTCAGGAGTCGAATAACGAATGATCAGACATTGCTGGTTTTTGGCTTTATTAGCCAGACAAGTACGAAATCTCACTTCTACTCATATAGCGATAGCCCCTGATGATTAAGAGTCGATGGCGAAAGATCGGGAGATGTGGAGTTGTGGAGGGTTCACTTAAGCATCCTAACGTGCGCCGCCTCCCTCATAATGGATAAGTGGGTCATTGAAAATGAATAAATGAATGAAAACTAGACAAAGTTTGGTTATTGGAATGTCGCCAGACTTTTGGGACTTGAGCGTTACTTCATGCGTTATGGGCTAGAAATGTTTCTGGTTAAAGCCAAACAAGGTAGTTAATTTCGGAATGATATCAGTTCCCAATGTATAGCACTTTGCCACTCTTTTCTGAAAAGTCTTTCTGTCTGAGGCTGCAGTAGGTCTTATGTTAGGACCAGTGGCAATAGCATCGAAAGCCTCATATACTAAGAATCCCAACGGCAATAGGATATTGATGATCGTGTTCCGAAGTAGACATAACGAGCCTTCGTCAAAGAATGACAAACACAATTTCTAGGTGCCGCATATAATTCAACAGCGAACGGATATGTCATCATCTTAATGGGAAACCTCAATGCGAAAGTGGGCAACGACAATGACAAATCGTTCTGCAACATCAATCAACTGATTTGAGTACAAAAACTGCAACAAAGTTTTGACTCAGCCACAAAGAATGTAGAATCAACAAAAAATTCATTTGGCTCTGTTAAGAAGCTTATATGATCGGGTCTCTTGAGGTAAACTCTGGAGCCTACTGCAGGAGTATGGGTTAAACGGTTCTCTTCTGAGGACCATTCAGTCTCTATACATAAATTGTATTCGGGTGAATGGCGTAATTTGACGCCTTTCGCTGTGGACATTGGACTTCGCCAGGGGTACGTTCTGTCACTTCTCCTTTTCATTGTGGACATCGATTGGGCGTTACAGCGCAGCCGTGGCGAGGAACAGTTTGAATTGGGAGGCTTAAGGATAAGTCATCTGCTTTTCGCGGATGACTTGGTCATCCTTACGCCCACCCAGATCGAACTTAAGCACGCACTAGATAGGTTCTTCGCCATCTGTGTTGAGAGTGGGATCAACGTCAACAAATCAACAACGCGTTCAATGCAATCTCCATGTTAGTGGAGTCCCATTGAAACAGGTGGAGAAGTTTAGGTATCTCGAGGTCCTATTCACGAGTGATAGACGGAGTAATCCTGTAGGATTGGTCAGACTGGAGCAATTTTGAGACAGCTTGGTCAGTATGTTATCAGAAGGGCTGAACTTGGCATCGAAGCTAAGCTATTGGTATTCAATTCAGTGTTTGTTCTGACCCTCACCTATGGTCATGAGGTTTGGGTTATGACCGAAAGAATATAATCGCGAATATAATCTGCCGAAATAAGATTTCTTCGTTTTATTGCTGGGCCAACTCGCCGAGATCGAGCTAGGAGCACCAGAATACGCGAGGCACTCAATGTCGAGCAGCTATTTCTTCGAACGGATAGGTTCATGCTTCGATGGTTTAGACACGTTAAACGCATGCTTCTAACTCGGCTTCGAAGACGTACTATAGAATCCGTGCCATCAAGCAGGTATCCTTGGTCATCCTCAGACTTGGTATGCCCAGGATGAATCACCTCATCCAGGATGAATCACCTCATCCAGGATGAATCACCTCATCCAGGATGAATCACCTCATCCAGGATGAATCACCTCATCCTGGGCATACCAAGTTTGAGGATGACCAAGCCTGAAATCTCACCTCTACCCGTATGGGGATGAACCCTGATGATTTAGAGTCGATGGCGGAAGATCGGGATATGTAGGGAGTCCACTTAAGCACCCCAAACCCGCGACCCTCATAGTAAATAAGCGGGTTATTGGAAAATGGATGAGACAGATCCTTTCAGCAAGTTACCATGGCTACCACTCGTGCTAGAGGAAGGCGAATGTAGTCTCGTGATAGGGTTGTTGGATGGGTGGGGGGTTTGAATGTCAACAACCACAGCTGCTGGTCTTATATCTATCCTACGGATTTAGGGAAGATCATTTTCGTCCCCCAATAGTTTGCTAAGATTATCGAGGAAAGGATCGCCTAACATAGGATATTGCTTTAGTCAGAGTTGGGCACCTGCAGGGGCTGGAAGCGTTAGAGGTTTCTTTTTTCTCGGTAATGTCTTTGCGGCTGCGGCAATGTGTGTTAAAAGTGATACCAAGCTTAGCTGCGTGGGTTCCTACTGGCTAGTGGCCCATATAGATGGCAGCTATATGCGTTATGTTTCTTTGGGTTCTGAAACTTTGTCCTCTTATGGTCTTTTTGGATATGAGCCATTTGATGAAATTGTTCCATTTATGTTCCATAAAAGCAGGGCTTCCCTTAACAGCTTCGAAGGAGAAGAAAGTCGACCATAGTCTAGCTAGTTTATGTGCCATCGCGTTCTCTTCAATGACCTTGTGTCCTGGAAGCCGTATGGATTGCTGTCATGTTCCTTCTTTATTTGCCAAAATACTAATATATGATTCTTTCTTTTAAAAATGTGTGTGTCTATATGTATACCCACTATCACTCTCATCTTATTCGAATAATATTTCATCCTTGCCAAACATAATTAGTTGCCAAATCCGAACTGACTGCTAATCTTCATACCGACATAATCCAGTTGCCATTCATTAATAACTTTCATTGCGTCCATATCATGGCGTCCATATCAGTTGATCTAAAAATGTAGATCACCTAATAATCCAATCATCTCCATCTCAACGGACAACCGAACCAGTATCAATTAACAAATTAAACGTAACCATAAGCAAATGATATATGTATGGTATCTACAGTAAGATTTCAATATCAACGCGTTAGGTGAAGTCATTTACCATGTGGTCAGCGGAAAATGAAAGCCAACGCCGCAAGAAATAAAATGAAAGTGAAGACGAGACGTAGTCACGAATAATTGTATTTTTTTTTTTATATACATATATTTAAAGTAAATATAACGTCAACACAAATAAAAATAGACAAATTCCGAAATGACCACCAAAAAGGAAAATTTACAAAAAAAAAAAAAACGTTTAATTTATGAAATTCGAATTGAAAAGAAATTTCACATCCGTTACTTTTACTTTACGATTAACATTTCTTCTTTTCACTGTCCGAGAGTGTGTTTGTTACAGTGCCAACTGGGCCTATGGCTACTGGTGACATAGTGGCCAAAATGGGGTTTTATAAAGACGCGTTATTTAATGACATCGAAGTGTTGTTTTGATAACAATATGGACGCTCTGTTATTTAAGAAATATTTCTGCACACACTTGAGTGTGAAAATGTAAATGTAAAATATCACTCATACGCAACAGTGACAAACGATGCTTCGGTAGATTTAGATTGGAAAATGGTTTCTTTGTATAGACACACGTGTAGTAAGGTCTATCTTCACTGGACTTTTACTGCAAGAAGTACTCCTTCCTTTCATTTTGTGAAGTACTATCTGTGAGACCATTGATTTAGTCATTTGAAGTGGATTTAGATGAAATAGCACCTGTTGTACTGTAGAAGTCATCGACTGTTGTAAAAAGTTGATGTTACTTTCTTAAATCACATATTTACAGGAGGCATAGCATACTTAGTGAAGTTGAACTCCTACTTCCAAGCTAAGCACAGAAAAGCAAATAAAAATCTTGAAGATCTTCAAGGCTAGGCTTTGATTATGGGATAAGGAGATTTCAAAAAATTCCTGTTAATAGCAATGACAAATACCACAAATGTCCCCAGCTAGCCTGGACAGTAGCCTCGGACGCAATTGAAACCTAATATTACCTGAGTTTCGAACCACTGCACCTCGATCGCGCTGTGTGAATAACATCATAAGGATACATATTTATAACCCCTTAAAGCGCGAGTGGATTATAAAAAAAAATCGTAGCTTCATACTGTTCAAGCCCCCAAGTCCTGACTGTATCATACCAGGAATGATAAGACCTAACATGTTGCCCAAAGTATCTCCAACCCGTCAGTTTCTCTTTCTTTCTGCTCAACTTGGCGTCCCATTCGCTCTTCTTTTGAATCTATAAGTAAGCAAATAAGTCATTGGTCGACCATGTAAGCACAAGATACTAAGCGGCCGCCGGCTTGAAAATGGAATGCGCAGTAGGTTCGGGTATATTTTCAGCAGCCTTGAAAATACCGAAATCATTCAGATTCCCAAACTTCGCCAGTGTTTTTCAGTCTGAAATACTCGCAATCTGCGAGGCCTGTCGTGTGCCCAAGAACGACACCACCCCCAAACGATATGGTACAATTTTCTTCAATAGCCAAACACCCATCAAGCCTCTTGTCTCCACAACCACCTCCCCACCTGTGGAACTTATTTTCCCTAACCCCCGTTTAGCTCCCTGGCCAAAGGAGCATCGAAGACAACGAAATGGCTGATGAGCTTGCCAGGTAGGGGTCGGTCCTTGACAGCTCACTTGCAAGAGAAGTTCTCATCCCACTTGGCCAACATAAGGCCACAGGAAAACAAGCGACCTCTTTAAAAGAACCCGAACAGACATTGCGCGTTTTCGTCCTCTGTTCGGGTCACATGGCAGTAGGTACCCATGCGGTCAAGCTTGGGGTCCCTTTTAATACTACTGCCGCAGCTGCAAAGACACAAATGAGAGAGAGACCCAAGAAAACTTCCTCTGCAAGTGCCCGGCTCAAATGTGGAAGATGTCGTCATGAGGTTTTATGGTCAAACCGTATCTGAAACGCGCATCTTTCCTATAGGTTCGGTTAGGTTAGGTAGACAGGTTGGCGAGGGGAGGGAATCCTCTGCGCCACACTCAGGTCAGTAGAGACCCATTGTGATGCCCATTCTTGGGGGGAAGGTACACCTTGCTCGTGGAGAAATGCCCAAAGGACTGTTCTATTGCCCCTGGGTTGCGAACCATCTTGAAACCTAAATGAACATCCAGATGGCCCCGATAGGTTCGTTCTTAGTTCTTCTGTATTCTGGAAAAAGTGCTTTCCAAAGGCTTTATGCCTAAGGTGACAAAGACCTGGGTAGTGGCAGAGGAAGTGAGTTCAGTCGTCATAACTTCCTCGCCTTAGACTTAGCTATTTCATGTGATAGCACAGAGTATTATGACCTGAAATTACTCCTACAAGGATAGAAAGGGTTTTCCTGTCCTTCTGCACGAGAGTATGAGTTCTGGCACATATTATAGTTTTCTAGTTATTTTACAGGAGTCCAAAGAGCTCCGTCTTTCATTCGCTTTCGCTAGAATCCTATTCCAAGCTTCATGTTTGAGTTTACATGGCGGGGCTTTTACTGACTGATCACCCTTCTCTAGGTCTAGCGCAGATTCTTTCCATTGCCAATTCATCAGCTTTCTGTCCCCCTCATGCCCTCATGTCCAGCATAGTTTTACCTCATGCTGTGTGCCAAGAACACACGAAGCTAAGTTTGTTTGAAAATATACCTGCACCCACGCCAATGTTCATTTTGGACCCATTAGTATAGAAGGCTTTGATTAGCGTGGTATTGTTCACCTTGTCTTCTCCGCTTGGGAATGAGCAAGAGAATGGTCTTTTGAAGTCTAAGTAGGGCAACGTATAATCAGTGGTTGCTACATTGCCCATATACTTACTTAGGACCTGGAAAACCGCCGTCGTGCTTGACTTCCAACTATTCATTTGGTTGATTCGCAGGACACTTCTGTCCGAAGATTCCTTTATAAACAGGTCTAGTAAAGGCACGTTGAGAACAGCTTTAGTCTTGCTGTTGGCTTAATTTTGATGGCACTTGTAGCTGCTAAGCATGCCAGTCTCTATATTTTCGTGATGGCCTTGACGTTGGTGGTTTTGCTAGCAGCTTACCACCACACAACGCTGCCAGAGATAAGTAAAGGCCTTACAATAGCTGTGTACATCCATAGGATGTTTTTAGGGCTTGGTCCACAGGTTTTCCCGAAAATTCTAGAAAACTATCGTAGCCTTCTTTATTCTTTCGTTTATATTCTATTCCAGTTCAACTTTTTGTCGAGCACAACTCCCAAGTATCTTGCACTGTCAGAGATCTTTCCAGTAAAAGAGGTCAAAAGCTTACGAATGTGACATTGATTCATCTAGGTATCAATTTTGACAAGACAGTGGGTAGCGGTTTTGAGAGATTATGTTGAATGAGTTGAAATGTGTTGCATTACTTCTCAGAAAGATGGCGCGCAAGTTTCCCCGTAAGGAGTGAAAGGCTCTTGGAAGAAAGTAGATAAAGTACTTTAAAAAGGTTCAGTCCAACGACGTGGAATTCAAGGTAAAGGAAATTCATTTAAGGCAACTGAAAACTGTTGCAGAACTTCGACAAAAGATGTCGTGGTAGTACAGTTCAAAGCTTCAAAAGGATTGACAGGATTTGTAAAAGTATATTCTGAAAAGTTTTAAGTTATTTTAGCGAGCTTAGACTTAACATTTGCAAAAATCATAAGACATTTTCTATAGACTTATAAATTTAGAGTTATCTGGCTAATTATTGGTCAACCTTTTGAAATTCAAACAAATTTGCAAGTCAATCTCGAATCATTTCTGTCATGGCTGCCAATGACGTGCAATCCAAATTTATTAAGTTGCAGTTCTAGTTCTTGGATCAATTAAACTAAATGTCAAACTATTAGATGACAGTTGGTGAAAGGTCACTCATAATTTTCGACACGTTTTATTATAAAAACTGACCATAACTATGCAAATGCTTATTCATTTTCAAGGTCATTGTGGACTTGCAGTTTCTAAATACATAATTGTCATTTGTCAATTTCCTTTTTTGTTATGAAAGTCTCTTTTAATTATACAGCACGCGACTTGAGAGGTGAGGTATTCTCAAATTAACCTCAAAATGAACTTCACAACAATTATTTCTATTTACTGCCGACCGGAATGGCACACTCAATCGAGTTTTCATTACACATTTTCAATTAAATTGCCTCAGGCTCAGTCTGTTACAATTAATTGCAACAAATTGTTGCTTCTTACAATACAATTGCGGAAATCATAATTAGCAACGTCAGTTCGGGTTTATTTCTTTCGTTAGCCATAGTCTAGGGTACAAGAAGCCCGAGGCAATGGAAAAATTATTTTCTTTTCGCCAAAATCATGACAATATAAGTTAAAAAAAAAAATCCAAGATAAATATTTTCATTAAAATTCGAAATAAATCCCAAGAGTATTCATTATGTCGGGTAAGCCATACGGATTGGGCTATTCAATAATTTGGAAAGAGGAGAAGACGGACGACAACCGACCAAAAAGCCGGTTGTTTACTACGGGAAGGGGCACATTTTCGAGACATCCTTGTACTTGATTAACAATTATTGCCCAAAATTGCTTGGGGTGATTTTGATGATTGCGCTTTAATTAAATTACAGTCTGCGGTGCGGCGAAGGAATGTCGTACGTTTTATGGGCCAAGTTCGTTCGTTAAACAGGATTTTGTTTTACGATGTCTCGTTTAATTTGGTCTGAAGGTAGAGTGCAGATCTCTGTTATTCACAGCAAAAAGTGTCCCTCGTGCATCTTAAATTTATGATTATTTTATTGTCAAGTTTTGAGAGGGAATTGCGAGGATAGATGTTTTTATAGTAAAAATTGGTTGCAGGGACTAAAGTTAACACGCTTACTTAGAGGTAAACCTATTTTTTATTCACTCTCGTAGAGTGAAGCTTGCCCTTAGGAATTGTGTAAGCGTTTTGGTTTTCGCCAACGAATTTTCAAGGATCTAGCGTCCTCCTCGACTTTTCTGGCCTCGGACGACCCACTATTCTTCCCTGTCGGATGAATGAATATAGCGTCTTTAAGGCGGAGATCATGACGATAAAAGAGGCCCTGTCTTGACCGAGGTGGAATGTAATATCTACTCGGGATATTAGCATTTTCACAGACAGCCAGGGCGCCATTAAGTCCCTGGAATCAGTCTCTGTAACATCAAAAATATTTCTAGGTTGCCGCTCGTCTCTTGAAGAGATGACAGGGAAATTAAACACACTCCTCTGATGGGTACCAGGACACAGAGACATTCCAGGAAACTGCAAGGCCGGTGAACTCGCCAAAAATGGCACTACAACACAGATTCTTCCTCAAAAAGAGAACCTCGGAGTGCCACTAGCTACATGTAAATTAAAATTAAAGGTACATGCAATCAGCAAAGCCAATTTAAGGTGGTTCAATGGCATCACCTGCCCAACTACCAGACAAATCTGGCCCTCAATAGAACATAAGCGCTCCAAGAGATTAATTTCGCTAAGTAGACGGCATCTTGGCACTGCTATAGATGTTATCACAGGACACTGTCTCATAGGCAGACATGCCACTCGCCTGAGCGTCCCTGCAAATGATTTCTGCAGAAGCTGCAGGGACGATAAAGAGGAAGCAACCATCTCGGTGCCGTCTTTTTTGACAGTCTTAGTGACCGCCACTACAAGATCTCGGTAACCTAGTCCGCTTTATTATAAGTTCCCACTGGTTCTACGATTAGGAAAGAGAATTCCTCCTAGATCCTGAGGCATCCCAATTGACCTACTGTTGGTCTAAGTGCGTCGGCTATGTCGACAGCCTCTCTAACCTAACCTGGATGAACGGATTCGATTGGATATTAGATTAAATCATATTTGACAACGGTATAAGTTTTTTTCACGACTGGTTGGTCCTTAGTCATTTTCTATCTCGTAATATAACAATTATGAAATATTGAACAGTTTAGACGGCTCTAAAATAGTCGAAGGAGTTAGTGCCGCCATTTTTTTTTAAAGACACCAGGATCAACCTCAGTGGTTAGTGCGTTGTACTGCTGTGCGAGCGGCGTGATTTCAAGTCCCAGCCATGTTCACTGAACCTTTTTCGCGGCAATGACAAACCTCCGGGAGTATCATTTGGCATGAAAGAGCTTCTTAAGTCGCCGTTCAGAGTTGGCAACAAATTCTTGGTGGATATTGCTGGGGCTTGAACCTACTTAAAAGTGAACGATTGGATTTCCATATTTTGGGCAGCATAACAAATGCTTTCTTGATTCTGTAGCCCAAATCGAGTTCGAGCCCAAAATGTCCAATCTTTCGACATCCTTTCAGATTTCAATGTTGGCTTGCCAGCTATTTTACATTTGGCAGCCAATATAGGCTAGATAGATCCAAAAGCAACACGATGCAAATTAAATAGCTTTAATATTATCTTGGTTTTAGGGCAACTTCTCTGTGGGTGTATGGCTGTCTGTATCAGAGCTTAGACATGCTTAGACCAAGGGAAGTCATCTGTGATACCACTGTAAAAGGGAAGCTTTTCCGTCTATTTCTTAACTTATTGAACCGATCAGAACTTCTTATGAAGCGGAAGATGCTACTGATGTTCATAACTGCCAGATCTTTGAAAACAGAAGCTTCGAGGTGGACAAATGTTCTTTCAGACAGGTCCAAGAAAAATGGAGAATTGATTCTGCCTCTTCTTCTTCCTATCTGCAGCACTTGAAAAAGTCGTGTGAAAAGAGGCCTGGCCTTTTAGAATGTGAACGTAAAGGACAATGTGATTTGCAATCGGTTAAGCATTTATAGTTCGTTAGAACGTGTTTGATCTAGCTTAGGCCGGATCTGTCTGGACACTTGATATGTCAAGTATATCATGCTGCCATTTGTTTTTGGCTTTGCTTATAGCAGCTACCTTTGCATGTAGTAATGGATAGTGCCTATCTGGCAAGATCTTCAGCCTTGCAGTTTCCTAGTCTGTTTCTATGGCCAAGCACCTAGCATAGGTGAATGTCGAATTGATCAGCCATTTCTGCCAGAGAAGAGCAACAATTTTTATAATCGGAGATGGAAGTGTTAATGAAATGAACACGAATTCGGAAAATTCGTCAAATAGCGTTTAGGGGACGAATTTTAAGAAAATTAAACCTCTTTAGGCTGTCTGCATCCTAAGTTGAGGCGTCTACCTGTAGTTGGGGTTTTCATAAATGTAATCTTAGACAAAAGAACTCTGGAAATCTTTAAAGCTGACATCGTAAGTGCATGTAGTTTATGTACAAAAACTTTATAAGATTTAGATACAATATACCAATACTAAAGTTTTCATTCCGACAGAAGAAAAGCCTGAAGACTTAGCTGGTTTAAAATCTTCCTGTTTCAAGAAAACAAATTTCGAAACTCATCAGAACTTTGATTAGGATTAAACGTTCGTGTCTGATTATCCCACCCAGAATCAAATAACCAGAAGCTAAAACAAAACTGAATGGGAATCACGTAATCATTTGATACTTTTTGTTGGGGCATGGAATACGGAACCACCTAACAAAAGCTCGTATTCTCCGAAGTTTCAAATACTATCTATCAAAACATGACACCAAATTCAAATCGACAAACTTTTTATGTACATATCTTGTAACAAAATACTGGTCACACTTTAGGATAGCAAACATTCGATAGGAACATGTTTCAATGTGTCTTTAGTGTCATTGTGACGAAATTTTGACTGAAAGCGTTAAAAGCATGCATGTCATTCGGAATCTCAATTTTTTTGTTACAGCCCTGAGCTAAACCGCCTGGGAAGCCACTGGAAGCCCAATTTTCCATAAAGTTTTCCGGTAATTAATTTGTACACTTTGAGCCGTTGTTTTTTTTTCTATGTCTGAACAGAGTTTGAGAGGAGAGATAATGGCTGTGCTACATGTGTGAGATCAACTACAAGACAGCCAACTGATTAGTAAACACTTTTCTTAGTAATTGGTGATCCAGACGTTAAAAGATGGTGAGAAGGCTTTGAAGTCAAAGTTTTTAAATTATTTGGCCAACCAGGAAGCTTTCCGCTAGATGAATATTGGACAATTTAAACCCAAGACAAAGTACTTGTGGAACAGCGAAATCTTTAATAAAAAATTTAACGAACGGAGAGACATCAACGAAAGTCAAGTATGAACGGAATCCAAAGGATTAAAACCGCAGAGATAGAGGAGCAACAGAATTAATAAGATATGCAACGTATCTACATGGACAAATCTACCAAAGTAAAGATTGAACAGAACCTAAAATAAGCTGCTTATGGAACTTGTAGAGCAAAAGTATGATCAAGGAATTAGACAACCAGCAACGATCATAGCAAACGATCGTAGCAAATGGATGGAGCACCATTAAGAAAATTGTAGTTTCTTTTTATGATCACACTGGTCATTCCTCTGTAAGCCACCGAAGTCATGGAAAAGTGGATAAAAATCGACTAAGAGCGCTCAACATCATCCCAATCCATGCCGAGCTAGACTGCTTCAAGAGATGATGATGATGATGATGATCTTCTGATTATATTTCAAGGAAATCAGCAACATGACGAATCAAGATTGGGGAAGAAAAAGTAAAAAGCTGGTCCGACAGCTGGAGAGGAGCCAAGGAATAGAAGGGACTTAAAGGTTTCACCGCCAACTCCGAGCGGCAGATTGAGTTGCTGTTCATGACAACTTCAGTTCTCGGATGATAAATTAAACATTGGATGCCGAGAGATGGTGCGTGAAAAATAGTTGGGTCATTGCTGTAGCAGTAACCCAGTTGATGCCTCAGAAGGATTGTGATCCTAATAACGAAAAATCTTAGTTGACCCTACTCAGTTCGTCCGCAGATTTATTGCCATTCGACTTCTTTATGGACTCAATTGGTCCATTATACAACTAGGAAGCAGGATCCACTTTTACCCATTTTAATGTAATTTTCTTGAATTTAGGAGAAAACCGAAAAAACGTTACAATGATAAGGAGCTTATGTGTATCAGCATTAAATAAGTACTGAAGATTTGCCACCTGATCCGAGTAAAGTCACGACAATCCAAAGTGTCTTCGCCCGCTCCATAAGCGTCGCAGATAGTAGTGTCACTTAAGCCGAGAACCTAGGAAAAGCCGTGTTTTCCATTGGAACGCCAATACGTTGTTCTTCTTAAGTTTTCCACTGAGACAGCAAGAATGCCTTTGTTTTCTTCCAGATGTTCTAACGCTCTTAATGCCTTTATTAAAGTTTATTTTAGGTCAGGTCTCAATCCCATAAATTTCAGTCTGAATCACACTAGGGTACGCATCCGTTGATAACAAGACTTGGTGTTGGGTTCAAAGTCACTGGCACCAGTTCCAAATTCCAATCAGAATCAAATATTTCTTGGACTCAGTAGGGGTCTTCCGTTAGACCAGTTAACAAGGTTTTACATTTCTGTATCAAAAAACCTTCCTTGACATAGGCACCATGGCCAGTAGACTCGGCATCAACTCTCTAGATTACTGCAGGAGCTGTCAGGATGCGAAAGTGACGTAGACCATCAAACACTTACTCTATGAGTGTCCCAATCTCCAAAACCGCCCACTCCGACACCTGGAAAATAGGCTGTTTGGAGAACTGAGTAACAGAAGTTCCAATAACGAACATACTCTACTTTATTAGGAGTACAGGGTGGTTCTGCGATTAGATGGATGGTCTCCATCTAGAACCCAATGTTGGAACATGGACTACAACACAAAGGCAAACTCAATGGACTAGTAGACAACCGTGGACGCACAGTCATCAGACTGGGTACTTCCCCCATAACCTAGCCTAACCTTCCTTGAACTTGGGTCAGGCACCTGGTCTATACTTGTGTAGCAGCAGTCTTCCTTATGGTGATTTATAATGGTGAAAGCAGATTGACGGTCTCTAGTGCTGAAGTGGGGCATGTGTACTTAACACTTATGATACCAAGATGGGCAAATTTCTGTAGCTTCTCAAGTTCCATTGCTGTTTAAATAATTTCGACTACCAAACTATGTCTGATTGTGTTATACTGGGTCCAACCATCGTAATACAAACCAGTGCATCATTTTAGGATTAAGGTCCTACATTCTATCGTAGAGAACCTAGTTGCACGCTCAGTGGCAAATTTAAAAGGTGAATTCCAGTTTAATGCTTTGTCGGACGATGTTTGTCAAATGTCCTTCTGTCAAATTTTAGACATGACACGATGAATTAAGATCAAGGAAGTGCTCTGAAAAATAAGACTAAACTATGCGGTCTTTTTCGACATTTTTTTGAAGCTCTCGCATGAGTTTCTTACTTCACAACGTTAATCTGAAACCTTTTAAACTAGACAGTAAACGAATTTCTCCTAAAGCAGTGGTAAGATCAAGTTATTGACATCAAAAGGTGTGAATGTCATCACCCAAAGTCCATTTAACCACGCTCCCACTCAATCTAAACCAGTGACCCTTCAGAAAAATCATCAAAAACGCCTACACTGTGCATCCCAAAACTAGGGCAAACCCTCAATTACTCGCTAATTATTGTCATCACACTTGAGCCTCTTAATTTGTACTCAAGCCCGTCATGCGACTAATTTTTTTCTTCCCGAGAAGTTTTCTTTCCACAGTCAATTTTACGCACCGCAAACTGGTTTAAGACGAGCTCCAAAATTGGAGAAGAGAAAACAAATCTCAGTAAACACACATGGAACCGAAGTGAAATATAAATCAACTAGCATCGCACAGCACACACGTAAATGGAAAATGAAAGTGGTTTTGCACTCTAGCCCAAGCAATAACAACTCGTACATAAATATTTCAGCATCATCACTCGAGAGAGGTTCCACACAAAGCGCGCAAAAAGGCCTCCATCCGTCCCGCAAAAAGAAATCCCAAAAACGAAACAATAACAACTTCAGTCCAATCCTCAAGTGTCTTAACGGCATCCAAATGGAAAAAAAAACCGATTGCATTGTATAACGAGCCTTTCGGGTTAGTAGCACTTAAGGCTACAAAACCTGGATTCGAATTCATTTTCATTTCGGAAGTAGCCACCATCATACACATAGAAAAACTTACCGGAAGCATCTTAGCTGCAATCTCTATCGTTTTCGCCTACAAACCAATTTGAATTTCAAAAACAAGTTTTGAAAAAATCTCGTTTTGGTGGTGTTTTCGAATCAATTTATTTTTTTATTCCAAAAAATGTTGCTGAATTGTTGATTTTGCTCTAGAAGAAGATATTGAAACACGTGAATTTTTTTTTTTTATTTTTCTTATAACACACACGTGGAATATTTTTTTTTTATTTTTAATTTGAGTTGATTAACAACTTTTCTTAATTTCTCATCACTTTTCCTTTCATCAAATCACTAGATAAACTCAATCACAGTCGTACCATGAAATTCCGTTCGTGTATCTGTTTGTGTCGTGCTGGCAAAAGTCTTTAGATACTTTTTTCTTAATCTACTGCACGTATCTTACGGGACTTGTATAAAAAAAAAAAACAATAAACAATTATTTTTTTTTTCTCTGCCGTTTTTGGAAATAAATTTTCTTTTCACCCGGTCGAACCAACAATTTCATTCAAGAGACACCGATGCACTGAATTTTGTGCCACCTTCAACCATCTACCACAGGTGCTAACCTATGGATGGCTGTTGCCATCGGAATTGAGTGGAAAAAAATTGAAAAAGAAAAAAAACAGAAAAACCACATGTAGATACTATAGTTACCAAACCACCTTCACTGGGAGAGTTGAACCAGAAATCCAAGAGATTCACTCAATTCGCAGCTCATAGAAGTGGATACATGTTATGCGTTAACAGTGAGTTAACAGAGTTTGGACTTGACTCGAAATGGGTGGGCCGATGGAGGTGGTAGTGACACTGGTTAACTGTTGAATGCGTTATGCGTCAATAGGAAATTTGTTAAGCATTTCTCGGTCTCTCGGTTAGTGATGGGGACTCACTCTTGCGGGCATTGGAGCAAATTACTTTAATGAGTGGTGAGGACTGTCGACGATGTGGATGAATTTTTCCATCGAGAATTGATTTTATTCGATTGGTGAGAGTATGCGGAAGATGTGTATTTGAAGACGATGGAAGATGTGGATAAGAATCTTTGAGGTATTTTGAGTGTGAGCCTCGTAATGAGACAGCGAAGGGGGTGGAAAGAGTTATTTGGAAGTGTTTGCAGAAATAGCTTGGGAAATTGTTGGGATTTTTGGGGAATGTTGTGTCTTGTGAGGAAAACGAGATGCAAATAATGATTCTCCTGTGACCTAGTTTACTGCCAGTTTCGGGAATCTTTCTCCTACGTCTGTACTAGAATGTCGTTTGTCTGTACTGCTTGAACTTCATTTTAGACGATTCCTTGCATTTGATCTGAACCTCCATTCGACTAAAAAGCTTTTTCATTAATTGTTTCTTAGCAGCTGTGAGCAAGGAACGAGGATACGATACAGACGCAACTAACTTGTAGACCATGCAAGCAGGTGACTTTACCGCAACACAGGCATAGTAAAAGAATGGAATGACTGCAACGAGGCAATGCTGCAAAGACTACAGAGCCCGAACCGAAGCTTGCAAGGATGTACAAGGGAACATCACAGTAGAATCGCAGTCGATGCTAAGGATATGGACTGTTTAACGTCGACGACGAATCAAATCCCGCTGTCAGGCAGAATGGACCATTCAATCTGGACGATGAAAACCAACAATTCAGTCCACCCGACCTGGACAAAGTGAAGCTAGTCATATCTAAGCTCAAGTCCAACAAAGCTGCTTGTGCTGACGGGCTAGCTGCCGAGCTGTTCAAAGCGGCGGGCGATGACTTGATAAGGAGCATGCACCAACTCGTTTGTAAAATATGGTCGGAGGAAAGTATGCCCGATGAATGGAACCTCAGCATTGATTGCCCGATCCTCAAGAAAGGAGACCCTCTGAACTGGGCCAACTACAGAGGCATCAGTCTGTGCTTAAAAGATCTTATCTGGCGTGTTGTGTGATTGCCTGAAGCCGTTCGTCAACAACTTGATCGGTCCATGTCAGTAAGGCTTCATGCCAGGAAAGTCCACCATCGACCAAATATTCACACTGCGGCAGATCTTGGAGAGGAACTTCAAATCGATACCCACCACCTTTTAATCGATTTTAAGGCCGCGTATGACAGCATCTATAGAGACGAGCTATACAGAGCCATATCTAGTTTTGACATCCCTGCCAAAACATGTCCGGTTGTGCAGGATGACAATGGAGAATGCACGCTGCTCCATCAAGGTCGGTCAAGACCTCACCGAGACCTTTGATGTCAAAAAAATTCACGCGCCATCACCAGAGGGACAATCTTTCAAAATTGCGTCCAATTACTTGCCTGCGACGACGATATTTACATAATCGAAAGAACGCAGCGTGATGTCACTGATGCGTTCGCGAGTATTGAGAAGGAAGCGGTAATAATGGGTTTAGTGGTTAATAAAGACAAGACGAAGTGTCTATGCTGTCAATAAGAAATGACACTCAACACCGCCGTCTCGGACAGATCGTCACTATAGACATTTAGAACTTTGAGGTAGTTAAGGACTTTGTCTACTTAGGCTCAGCTATCAATTCAGACACCAGCGCTGATCAATCAAACGAAGAATAACTCTTGCCAATTGCTGCTTCTTTGGGCTCAGAAGGCAATTGAGTAGCAAAGCCCTCTCTCGAACAACTAAAGTAACCTTAATCATCCCAGTCCTGCTCTACGGCGCAGAGGCATGTTCTCTGTCAAAAGCGGCTGAGCGGTTGCTCTTGGCTGTTTTGAGAGGAAATTTTTTCGGGTGATTTTCGATCCCATCTGGATAGGCGTTAAGTGGAGAAGGTGATATAATGACGAACTGTACGGGCTGTACAGCGACATCGACTTAGCCGAGTATAGCGTGAAGCTCTAACGACTGAGGTGGCTGGGTTATGAAGAACGGAATGACACCAATTCTCCGGCCCGGAAAATATTTGAATCTATAACCGAGGGACGGTATAGTAGAACCGGGACTCAGTTGGAGCTTGCAAGTGAAAGGGGACCTCAACCAACTTGGCGTGCGAAACTGGAGGCAACTGGCTAAAGATGGAACTGGGTGAAGACGCTTGTTGGTTGAAGTCTAGGTCCACCTCGCATTTTAGGGCCACATTAAGTAGCGCTGCAATGCAATAAAGCTTGAGTGCCACACAAGCCGCAAGTCTTTGGTGAATCATAAGTCATCAAATGAAAACCAAACGGTTGGATAGGTGAATGAAGTCTCACTCTATTGGCAGGACCACTGTTTCTTTAACTAAAATTCTCTTTTGCGAAGCAATCCAGTCCATTGAAGAGAAAAGAGAGCCAATCGAAACAATACAAGTGTCGTTGCCAATCTGGAGCCGGCAGAGACGAAAGTGGAAATATTATTCCTGCGCCATGTTAAACGGCGATGGAAGGCAAAACGGCGCTGTCAGGCAGCCTGATAGTCTCAATCAGTAGATGATTTCGCAGTGTTCATGCAGCAACTCATTTGTGTGGTATGATCCGGGAAGAGGATGCCAGATAATTGGTCCTTAGCACCACTTACCAGAGCCAAAAGAAATTAGACCCCCTTACTTCCGCCAATTCAGAAGCAAACATAAGGCTTGGAGCCATATATCGACGAACTGCCGAAGTTTTAAGCTTGAAAAATCGACAATTCCAGGTATTTGTCTACGAACACCAAGAACGCTTTGATGAACAACTAGAACTTAGAAGAAGTGAAAGAATTCGTCACATTCGCAAAGCCTTGAGAGTCAGATTATCTTACACTGAGATTAGGTGCGATATGTTATCAACACAGACTCCACTCAAGGAAGAAGTACTCTCCTCTCGAACAGGCCAATAAACCATTAATTCTTTTCAGCTCATCTCTAACATAAACTACGCACTTCCAAACGAGGAGAACCCGCACTGCGACGCATAATTATATCGTAACTTCCAACCGAGTTATAATGCAGTACAACAAACCACAAGGTGTTACCGCATATTTCTATAAAGGTGGATTGGATTGGAACTATCTGTTACTGTTTCTCATGAAATACAACCGGTAGGTCTTTGGAACACCAACACTATACTCATTGTTCATTCCAAAGCCGAGGTCTGGAGCGCGGTTATCGGGGAATAATCAGCTGCGGCCGAAGTAATCGACCATATAGCATTCCGGCTTTGTTGCAACTGCACTCTCAGGTGCCTTTTGTTGTGCGTGGCCAAGTGTATGACTCAAAAAGGGCTCCGTAGACCGCATTATTGCCTCCGTATGATTTCGGCATGTATCCGCCGTCGTTCGTCGACTGCCGGTTGAGTGTCTTGAATACTAAAACTATTTGTTGGCTGTTTCGGTTGAGTTAGTGGAATGGCAACGAAAGAGAAACAGTAGAGATGGAGAGGTCGATACCCAGTGAACTAGAAGATTCAAAGTTAACTCAATGGTAAGTAGAAATTCATCAGGTGATTGACAAGGATGTAGATGTATTTCAAATTTGTCATTCGGAATCTTTGGGCAGATTGACAAATTGATGGGTCGCGTGACATAAGTCAACGAATCACTATAATGCTGTCATCGCAGCAAGTTTCACTTTCACGGTGGCAGCTACGGATGAATTATGGTTCTGCCGCATGGATTTTCCAACGGAAGACTTTGAATATCAATTCATGCTTTCACACCCAATTGGGTGAGACGATGTTATATTTTACTGTAAAGGTGGAGCGCTTGTTACTGTTCATTGAAGAGAATATATGCAATTATGAAGGTCTGGTCTAGTAAGTCAGGTATACATTTAAAGCTGCGGCAGCGAAAATGCCTTCTAGATGCCAGGATCAAATTTTGCACAAGATAGACTTTTTGTTGATCATCTATTAGGTTTTAGGAGATTTCGGGACCTATGCTGGTTCTTATTGTCAGAGGTAATCATGAATTGACTATGATCAACATCATGCGATTAGCACGAAAAAGGGACGGTGCCTCTCTAAAGGACTTTAAGGGTAATGATCATTCCCTTATCAAAAAGAGAACTCTAAATCTCTCAAAAGTATCATGGAACAGTGTTCGAATCCCATTCCCAACGGAAGTGAAATACATATCTAGGGGTAGATCTAGACCAAAAACTCACTTGGAATCGACGTTTAATAAACATTTCTACCAAAGCGACCTTAGCTCTAGGGGTATGTTTGAGACAGGTTCAGCCGCTCGAAGCATCTATTCCCAGTAAGGGGGAGATGACTACCGCGGTCAAAACACTGAACGATGGAAAATAAAGGAATTTTATGGACAACGCTAACGACGTATGCCCACGTCCAGATAGAAATATTAGACCGTGTCGACTGGTTTAATGGATAACCCGTAACAGACCCAGGATGTTTGATACCTATGGTTTACCGACGGATCAAAAATGGCTTCCAGAGTGTGTGCTGGCCTCTTTCGACCCAACACTAACGTCTCGGTAACAATGGGGATGTGCCCCAGCGCTAAAAGCATAGACATCCCACTTCTTAGGCCGCTGCCATACAACGAGCGCCAAGCGGCAAAGCGGCAGAAAATTTCAGGAATGGCGCTTGCCGCTCAGCGACTACATGACCACAACCATACGATTTCATACGTTTTAATTTTGCCGCTTGCCGTTCATTGCGTGGCCTTGCCCTTAATATCTAGGGCAGTCAAGTGCGGCTACAATACCCTACAATCATTTGCCAGGCACAACAAGGTTAAGCTTGGTTGGGTGGCCGACCACGAGGCATTGTAGTCAATGAAACTGAGAATGAGCTTGCTAGGGCCGTTTCGACTTCCGCGCTCTTGGGATCGGAACCCTTCTGTAGCTTTAATTGAGCTACCGCCACAGCTTTGTTAAACAACTGGGAACACCAATTTCGTCTTGCCCCTTTTGGGAAAATGTCCTCGGGTTTAGACAATACAAGAGACTTATCAAGTCCTTTTCCTACAAGGAAATTCTAAATCTTGACAGGAACAACATGAGGAAGCTAGTGGGCTTCCTTTCGGCCATTGCGACCTAAGATATCATCTAAACAAACTAAGCCTTTGTTCAGATACAGAGTGTCGGTTCCTCTGAGCAATTCTCTATGAACTGCCTACGTAGACGGATCTTTCTTAGGGAATTCTGCTCGTGAGCGGAGTTTAAAAACTCAGCTACTATTGACATGCTCACCGTCATTGGGAAGATAGTAGACCTCTTAGGCTAAGTACACCGAAGACACAATAGATCTTGCTGGTTCGCAGTGTCAACCATAAGGGCAGGTTCTTTAAAAAAAAAATGCTCACTTTCATATAGGATCATGGACCTCCACCAAATGACAGCGAGTGTTCAGAAGAAGGTAATTATGGTCAAAACTAAAACCACCGGCTTTTGATGCTTAAGTTAGCATCGATAGACAATTGGTAGAGAAAGTAGAGAGCCTTGAATATCTTGGGAGTACTGTCTCGACCGATAATGAAACAGAATAAGAGATTGCCAACCAAATCGACAAAGTGAATTCTGATTTTGGAATGTTGTCCAAAATACGGCGAAGCTACGACTGTTCAGTTCTAATGGATGGAGCACTAAAAAAGTGACCTCCGCTGTAACGAGAAAGCTGAAAACATTTGGTCGTAGCTGTCTATAAAGCATCTTAAGGATTTTTTGTCTTAGCTGTGTCTTCAGTGAACATCTTTTCCAGGAAACGTGTCTGGAAACAGTAGACACAATCATTTGACGACGAAAGTGGTTGTCAATTGGTCACGTATATCGAAATCGTGTCAGCTCCATTGCTTCCTACCGAGTTAAAGAGGAATTCTTGCAATGGGGAAGCGTTAGTGAGATCTGAGACATATTGAAATAAGCAGTACACGATGACACGCAAGCGTAGAAGAGGCCCCAGGATCCACAGAGGAATAAAAAATAAGCCTTGCTGTATACCCTTAGGATGCTTTCGATAGCTAGTATGGCTTGAAAGCTGAGCTTCATTATAAAGAATGACGGATTGGGCGAATGTACAAGAAGAAAACCTAAACGAAAGTTGTTAAGTCTGAATTAGATACCTTACCTCATACATCTTGCAACTAGTTGGCCAAAATCTGCAGTTGACCCCTTAGTTACAAGGAAGTTTAAAATTTAGGTTGACTACCAACTATCCAAATTGTGCCCTCTGGTATAAATAACGTGTTGGTGAGCTAACTAGTTGATACCCATTTCCCTTCGAATCCGTGAGCCCATGTCAACAGAGAAAATGTAATGAATGACGCGTCCATTAAAACTAATCGTCACCCATAAATTATCTGTTAACATTCCAAACGTGATCACTCCAAACAGATGTAACTCAATCCATATCTCTTCCGCAAAAGATCGCGTTTCCCAGGTGGAAGTGACAGCTCCAATTCTCTACTGACACACTAGTCCTAGGTAACAATCGAAGCAGAGCTCGTCTGCACCTCGTGCCGCACTACTAGATATTATTCAACACGCATACCACACTGACCACTTTCACTCTCTGGCCAAAGCCGCTAACGCGTCTCTCTCTCTGCTGCGTCAATATTTGTATCCATAAAGTCGAAGAAAATAGAAGAAGAAAACATCGTTTTGATGAAATTAAATATTGATACCGCTCTGGGCATGGCGGAGATAGGTGTTGTTCTGATACCTGTTGGCCAGCTTTTTGTGTTAAGTAATCTCTGCTGGGCCGCTGACATCACATTGGTTTGGTGGCCAAAAACTGGTTTAAGATTGATGGACAACAGATTTTATTTAATTTTTGGATTTTTTTTTACCGAATCTGGTGACCTATGCTATGAACATGCTAATTGATGTTTTTCGTGCTGGGAGAGGAGAAATTTTTTTTTCGAAAATTAACTGTCGTTGGTTTCACTTTCGTGGTCACAGGGACGGACAGATGTGACTGTGGATGCAATTTATTGATTTTATTGGAAAAAAAAAAGTTGATTTGATGTCCACACCTTAGGGCGGAGTGATGGAGCCACTGATGACTGCGAATGCGACGAGATCATTCGAAAGGTCATGATTAATCAGTGAGCTCCGGCTCTTTCGAAGGCATGACTTAATAGTGTGACATTTGAAAGTTGAACCAGTTGCAATCGTGAAATATGGATTTTGAATTTCTAACCATTTTCATTCAAGTTGCGAAACTTCACAAAGCGAATGCGTTTAGTCTGTGGGCCTTTACACAGAGCGACTTAATGTCTGTTCGTTTGTATGGCATAGAGCGTCGGTTAGAGTGGCTCGAAATCGCCTTCAGAGCTCTGCAACGCCTTTCTGCAAAGGGTTTTGGAGTCTTTCTCGACTGTTTTACGCTAAGTCTGTTAAGGGAGTTATGGTTTCTATTTGGTAGTAAAATTTGTCCACACTGATGGAATGCTACGACAAGAAAGCTTTTTCCCAGCTATAAATTGAACTAGAACCTTGCTAAGAAGGGGTTATCGAGTAAGAAACACTCAAAGTGCGTTAAGCTTCTAAAGAAATAACTTAGGTTTGGGATAAGGAACTCTTAGCGTACTTTCTACAAATGTATAGAGTGCAACAATAAGGTCTTCAGTCTGAGGAAAATCCCGATCACCCATGTCTTCTATTAGAAGAGCTGACTGCAGTTTAATGGTTTAAGTCGAAGGAAGCCACGGTCTTCAGCACATTCTGCTGATGTTTCAAACCACAATTTGTTTTGAAACAGTGGCGAGAGGTACGTGTCATCTTTATCTCTAAAGAGGTTTAAGACAACGAGGGCAAAACTAAGTATTTGTTGTCAACAAGAATAGATACCAAATATCGACGAAACGGACGGAACGTCCAAGGTGCGTAACCTTGTCTAAATCCTTTTTTGATATTAAAGATTTCGGTGATACCGCAGCGCACAAACGTTTTTATGTTAAAAGATATGCAGAAGGCATTGCAATGCTAGTCAAGGAGAAATTAAAAGTAGCAGTCTCGGATCTTCTTCAGAAGCCTTGAACCCTAGTTCCTGACTAATGCAAAACTATATTTCAACTTCATGTTTAAAAACAGCACAATAGTTGTACTCATGAAGAGAAAAAAGGCAAAGAGAAGCAGCTCCATGAGCCCAACAGACAAGATTGGGAAGCCAACAACCTAGCGGGAGAGCAAGCCATCCAAATCTACACTGATGCTTCTAATATGCAGAACGGTACTGGAGCAGGGGTGTAAAGTAGTTCGGTAAATATAAACGATTCGTACAGACTCCGGAATGACTGTGGTGTCTTCCAAGCTGAAATTTTCGCCATTGATAGAGCAGCAAGAACAATAGATGCTAGGAGACTGAGCCGAACTAGGATCACCATCCTCGTCGACAGTCAAGTAGCTATCAAGGCTTTAGATAATACTAGCACCAAATGGAAACCGGTGTCCACCTGTCGTGAAATTCCCGTCATCCACGAGGTCAGCATCTGCTAGGTTCGAGGGGGGGGGGGGGGTATAAAACAACTCTCCCTGTGCGAGCGGCTTGGGTTCAAGGCTCAGCCATATCCACCGAACATTTTTCGCACAGTGGTTTCCAGGCGGAAAAAACCCCGAAAATGAAATAATTTGCAGAGTACCCATATTATGATTTTTCGATTCTACATATTTAAACAAAAAGAAAACACATAATTTTTTCTTTTTTAATAGCTCAGGTCCTGTGTACCGTTAAAATAAAGTGGCGTCTTCCACAATTGACGAAATTTTAAGGTTTCGTAGACAGTTTTGATAGTTACATTTTCTTAACTTACAGTATACGTAAATATAAAAGGAAACACAAATTTTTTCAACTGCATATTTGGCTTTAATAGTACAGTTGCAGTTTCTCAATTTTTTCTATCAGTCTTAAAATCGAGGCTCTTAACTGGAGTTACCTCCGAAGAGAGTCTTTCACGGTTTCTTTGGTTTATAAAAAACGAGCTAGATCTTGATAGACCTTGGCTTTGATTATATTTTAAAGCTTATGGAATACACTATTTATCATGTAAAAACTAAAAGTCACTTTTGATTACTTTGCCTGTAAGATACTTTTAAGTGTAACAATGCGTGTTGCGCAAACAGAACTTGAAATTGATTTCTGGTATTACCGTTTCTAATTTCATAGCTATTTTGTGTAAAATTTGTTATTTACTTTATAATAGATCAAAAAGACCATCGTTCCAATTACATTTTAGCTTTTATTGAGTAAAAGTTAAATAAAGAAGGGTTAAAATACCTTATCTTGTCATGCGATATAAAGCGCTCTGCGATCTCCTATTCAGCAGAGAGGTACCAATATTCAGAACCAGATCAAATTGCAGAAGTTCTTTTAGAAGTGAAAAAAATATTTTTACATATATTTTAACAATCTTTGTGTATTAATAATCGTCGAACTCTTTCGTTTAATGCCTATATCAAGGAGGTTGTGAAGAAAAAGGTTATCCGCCTTCTTGGGATATCCGCCATATTGGGTTTAGGGTGATGTCGCATAGCTTATCGTATTGTAGTCGTCAAACAGATTCATTTGATACCCATATCAAGGGGGTTGTAAAAAAAAGGGCACCTAATCCGCCATCTTAGGTTCGTCCGCCATGTTGGATTAAGATCAATATTAGGTATGCTACATTGCATTGCCATTAGACATTTACACATTTGCGAAATTTTAAAGCTCTAGCTTATTGACAACTAGTCAAAACTTTGATTGCAAGATTTTGTAATATTAACAATGACTTTTTTCAATACCAGTTATATGGGAAGTACCCTTAGTTATTTGGCTAGACCCATAATTTTTTTTTACCATTATGAGAAGTTGACCAATTTATTTCGCGTATAAAATTTCAACAAGATCGGTTCATCTGTTTCGTTGTTATAGGTTTTTTTCCGCCTGCTCCATAGAAAGGAACCACTGTGCGTCGGGGAATGACAAACCTCAGAGAGTATAATTTGTGATGAAAAAGCTTCTCAATTCACAGTTCGGTGTCGGCAATCAATTGTAGCTCCCTTCCATTCGTGCAAACAATACAACACGCACAACATGAATTGTTGCGAGAAGCCAAGGCCTGGGTCAACCCGAGCTGCCGCGCCGGTTATTTATTTTTATTTATTTTTAATTTCTTCATTTATGAGAGAAGAATTCAATTTTAAGGAGAACCTTCCAAATAATGCAGGAAATTTATAAAAAGTGGGTAACACCCGGTAGAAGTATTGAACGCACTCCAAAGGAGAAGTCGATAGTTCTGTACCCGTAACCGACAATTTGAATAATCATCGACATTTCGAACTTAACCTATTCGTGAAATCAGTTTCGATGGCTTTACCTGGGCTTTACGTCACTCTCCCATAAGATATTGTAATTCTTAATAAAATAACTTGAAATATTTAAGACGGTTTATGAACAATACTTACCACCGATTTATTTTACAGTCCAAGTTTTGGGTAAACTAGGAATGTCCCGAATGAACCACTCGTCGATAATGCAGTCAACACCCAAAACAAAGCACTTTACGCAAACCTCACATACCCGCGGAATGATTACACTTTTACATGAATCTACTTGTTCCATAGTTTTTCCTGTAAATTCCTGGGAAACTAGAAAAAAAAAAAAAATCAAACGTAGGATGCCATGCCGACGATAATTTTCCCTAGAAACAACCCAGCAGGCAATTTGTTTTTCGTCTTCTGTTTCATTTGATTGCAAAGGCGAGGACGTCGGCGCACGTAAAACTATTTCAATTATTTTTTTTTTCCAGTTTTTCGTCTCAAAAACTTTTATATTTTATCCAAAAGCACACAACAATGAGTAAAAATTATACAGAAGTAATTCGTAAACCGCTGGGTGCTTCGAACAAGAAGCCCCTGGTCATTAGTTCGAGTAAATACAAGAAAATTCTCTCCACTATTAATGCTGGAGAAACTAAAAGTAAGCAGACCGAAGAAGAGGAGCGTCATAAGAAGTACCTAATAGACGGCTCCAATGAAAAGGTCGCTAAGTGGGTCACACCTTTTAAAAGAACCCAAGAGCAAAAGGTGGCCGAGAGGAAGCAAAAGTTAATGGAGAAAATGCACCAAGGTGAGATATTGTCTAATCCATTTGATTGTTTTGTAAATATTTTTCACTTAGAGGAACAAATTTCCTTGCAAATCCGCGAAAGGGACCAGCAGCAGCGTCAGGAGAAAATTGCAAAGGCTGAGGAATTAGTTCAAAAGCTGAAGCCCGGCCCAAAGGAACTCCAAAGTGCAGCAATACAAAGTGAAACACTTAAGGGACGCGCTGTTCAACGGAACATCACCAAGGAATTCGAGGCAACTCTTAAGAATCGAACAGCGGAAGAGCAATTCCAAATGGAACGTCAAGCAATGCCATGGATTGAGGAGGAGCAAAAGCGGGTTTCTAATAACATCCATCGCCAGAATCAATACAAGGCAGAGATGTTAACTGCAATTAACGAGAAATCACGCAAGAAAGCTGCGCAGTGTAAGCACGATATAGATGAGCACAAAGCCGATCAGGAAGTCTGCGATCAAGAGATAAAGGCTCAAATCGAAAAAGAGCAGGATATGCTGAAACGTAAGCGAGAGACGTTGCGCAAAAATGCTCTTGAGGCTATGATCATGGTCGAGCAGAGGAAAGCTCGTAAGTTTTTTTTTCGCAATCAATGTGCAAAATGTTTTACGTTTTTTTTTTTTTCAGGGGAGCAAATCACCGACTCTGTCGAAGGGAAGCTCAACGCGATTTTCAACGATGGCAAGCACAACATTGAAAAGATTAAAAAAGCCCGTGAAGCACAGGCCCGTCAAGATCACTTCCAACGCAACGCAGTCAACATACAAAAAACGATGGCTCTTCATAAAGACACCAGAAACGCCGATGAAGAACGCCTCCGCAAGGATATCAGTACAATCCAGTTGCAGTTTACTGCTCAGGAACAGGAGAAGATTCAACGTAGCCGACAACAGAAACTCGCTCGCATTCAAGAGTACTTCAAGGAACTAAACGCCCTAAAAGAACAAAAACATCGCAAAACCGAAGAGACTCGCCTGGCGATGGCCAATCGTTTAAAGAACGAAGAAGTTAATGCGGTCTTTGAGCAAAAGCAAAAGGAGGATAAGATAAAGAAATGTCAAGAGGTGCGGAAGGTCCTGACCGAACAGATAGCAGAACGTAAGCAAGCCGAAGACGAGGCTAAGGCCAACGACAGAGAATGCTATAAACTAAGTTTTGACAAAGAAGATAACTTCTTCTTTGACTATGCTAACAAATTGGTCGCTCATGCCGTAAGCAAAGATAGACCATTGTATCCGTTTGTCAAAGCAGTGGAGAAGTACAAGAAAGATAACGGCATCGGTATGGAATGTAAGCTGCCAGCACATTTGGAGTCGCATTTGCGTATTGGAGTGAAGACGCCTCCACTTGTAAGTGATGATAAGGACGTCTTGCCTTCGCCTCGTGACTTAAATGCACGTAAGTATAGACTCGACCAGTTGAAAGACCTTAATCCATACTCCCCGCGGAGTCATCCAACTGAATGAAGTTTCTTTGTTTTTGTTCTTTTTAAATTATTCCAAATAAACCTCTTTGGACAAGTCATGGAGACTACTTAAATCGAAATTGATTTAAATAATTTTATCTGGAAATGTAGTGTTAGGAAGACGTAGTGTTAAAATGAGTCTTGCCGTCATGTTCGATAGATTTTTCAAAGGAGATCCTTTACATCTCGATCTACACATAGCAAAATATTGAATCGTGGAGAGCAATCTGGCTGAGATGCTGGGCTACAATAATCTAAACTCTACCGATAGGGTTGGGTAGTTGTTTAATCCCTAAATGGAGCTGAGCCGAGCGAATAGGAACCAAGTCGATGACTCAAAAACGGACTGTGGAGTTGATGCGAAAATATTCTCTGAATGGTGATAGACCAATGGTCTAGGTTATGTTATTGTATGAAAGGGTGAGCATAGGTTAGGTTAGGTTAAGTTTAAGTGGGTGCCAGCTAAAGCCAACACACTTAGACCAATGAGGGGTCCATTGCGATACCACAAGGATCTCGGAAAGATCTCCTGCCTACTCATTGAACCAATTGGAGCTTCTTTTACGGGAGAAAGCTGGACAGGTGCAAAAAAAAATGGAGAACAGTCCCCTCCTCTGCCTCGCTCCTACATCTTCTGCAGAAGCTGTGTTGTCTTCTTTTTCCTTTAGGAACTGTTGATCAAATAATAGAAGGATCGGTTCTTTTCTTAAGCTCCAAGGGATAGGCCCAACGATTAACAACATGTTCATTGTTTTCAAGTCACTGCCACGATACGCTTCACCAATTGCGTCCTACGAGATAAGGAAAATTAAATCACCACCACCTCTTCTTTAGCTGAATGATCAATCCGCAGTCTTAGTAGCAACTGGACGTTGTCTGGTTGGCAGATATCATGTCCCTCCTAAAGTTTGAAGCCTCCCCCATGATTTTGTTCGAAACCTTTGATACACGACAACTTCTCGATGAACCGAATTACCTTGTAGTTTTTCTTTTTACGACGCAGAGATTGCTAGACAAGGCTCAGAGGAAGTTTTCTCAAGACCTGAACCTGTGACGGGTCCTTCCGCGTCCTCTTTCAGGGTCTCAATTGACGATTGGGTTTCACACAAACACTGGTGTGTGACACGGCTCTCCGGGATGCAAGCAGACTAAAAGAATGCTTCGGAACGTCCAGCGGCATTCTTGCTGTCACTCAGCAGAAGGGACTGTAGACAACTTATTGTCCTTCTAACGGGATATTTCCCTTTTGCAAAGCATCATTTCCTTTGCGAGTTTTCTGCCCTTGCTCGGATCACGTGGCAGATTTTCGGTGCTGATGGGGTGAGTGCTGATACTGTAAGCTCCTCATTATTGAAGTAAGCGCCTTCTCGGTTTTCTCCGAAAGTCGAGTAAATTCCAGCAAAATGGGTAAAAACTGGGTCCGGCTTTCTGGTAAGTACAATGGACCAGTTGCGTCTGAGTGCTCCAGTATAACGTTTCCAAACTCGACAAAAAAATGTGAGGACCCTACCACAAAAGCTATCCAAAGGCAGTTCATAAAATACAAAAATTAACAATTTTATTAGTCACAACTGTAGAAAAATGAATAAATACTGATAACAAATCTCAAATTCACAACTTCCATCAAAGTTTAACGGCGCCTTTTCGCATTCAACAGCTTAGCCCGCAAGTACTTCCTGTCTCTGGCGATAATTTCCATCCTCTCCTTGGCAGTTGTGTCCATAAACAGAGAACGCAGCGTTTGACACGCTGATGTCAACTAAAAACCACAAAACATTAAAACCCTTCATCGATAACAGAACTTTACTGGCACTTACCTGTTGCAGCAGTCTCACCTTCAGCATAGTATTGTAGTCCGACATATCGTTGTATGTTTCCACATGCAACTTCAGCACAAAAATCAGTGTGTCCTTGATTGTCTGAACTACCCGCTGCACATAGTCCGTCCTAAAGAGTCGTCGCGTTAAGAATCCTCTCGCGTATGCATTGATCTTCGTCGCAGCCCAGTACAGTTGTTTCTGCTTCTTCTGCTACATCAAGGATTTAAAGTTTACAAAAGGATAAAACTACCAAGTCTGAGAAGTTAGTAAGTAAGTCTTTTTATTTCGTTAGTAAGCCGTTGTAAACGGTTTTGTATATTTGATAAAGAGAGCGCGAGCGAGAGACAAAAAATGAAAGAGAGAGAAAAAGGTCCCATTTATAGCTACCAATAGAACTAGGACTAGAAGTACAAGGCACATGCTTTGGTTAGTTCAGTTAGAGATCATATGTACATCAGACTAAGGACTCGATTGAGTGAATCACTCGAAACTCACGCGACGAGATGCATTGGTACTCTGCGACGATGGGGATGTATCTCTTGTGGCGGCCGACGTCGGTAATGCGATCTTTTCTGTAAAAAGACGACGTCGTGGAGTAACATGTGTTGAGCAAGACTCCTGCTCAGACGACGGCGACTGAGACCCGTGAACGGATTCAACTGTTGAGACTGATGGTGGGGATAGCACCTGTATTTTGGCCATTCGGGCTGAGAGTTGTTCTAGCAGTAGGTTCTGCTGGGTCTCGAATTGTTCCTGTAAGCGTTTTTGCTCGACCTGCTGCTGACGCACGAGTTCCAGGAAACGTGCTCGATGCTGTTCCTCGATGTTCTTCAGCGCGTCCATTTTCGAAGGGGACCTGGGGGTAGACGACAAATTCGAAAGTAATCCTCCATTGTTCATCGGCGATTTCTTTGGTGTGACAGGCTTCACGAACTTGTGCTTCCTGCCGAGTTTCTTGCTCGATTGCTTCACCTCGTAGGGGCTTCGTTTGGCTTTGAACATGATTGTGTTGTTGGTGAAGTGACCCAATGTGGTTGCAGATGATGATTTTGCCTTTGACGCGATTTCAGCTTTCTGAACACGTTTGGCTTTGGATTCAACTGTATCCTGGGTGGCAGTGGATTTCTTTAATTTCTGATTCTTGATGTGCTCCAGCAGGGCACTGCTGGGCCCCTCCAGGGTGAATGAGTTCGACCGAATCAAACCAGAATCAGTATCTAGTTTCAGAGTGGGACTACAACACAGTCGTTTCGGCGGAGTTGTCTCGCAAATGGACTTATTTGGGACGCACGGCGTTGGTGGATTGACGCATATAGAAGGAATCGGTATGAATGCAGCATACGGTTGCGGTTTGGATGGTGTGTGAGAAGATTCCTCTTTGGCTGGGGATTTAGGCACATCGGGGGAGATTTTATTTTCATTTTGGTCCAAGTTTTGTGGTCGCTCTATCTCTACCGATTGGAACTCGGTCTCTTCTTCGAATCCCTCGAGAGTGAGGATAATTGAATTTGCTCGATTGTCATAGACGAGGGTATTGGTCTGACGAAGTTTATCCATGCGTTCACGCTTCGAAACAGCCGCAGAAGTGCTCGCTTCGGCATTATGTTTTCGTGGCGTCTGGGGCTGTGGAATGTGGCTATGACCGTGACGAAGAAGGTTACATGAGGGTTCTAATAAAGTTGAATGTTTGTCGAAATTTTGTTGCTTTGTTGCCGGACATTCTAATTGTAAGGCGATTTCTTTATATTTCTGCATCTGCCGGCGTTTTTCTGCAGTCATCTGGTAGCAGGGAAGGAGGTGCATAATTAGAAGGACGAGAATGTATTCACAACAAATTTTCGTAGCTTACCAAAGGCGGCAAAATGGGAACACCTCCAATTTTAAATATTGACACATAATTCTGACGATGCGTGGCCATTGTCGATGGACTAACGAAACTAATGCAGTTCGACACAATGTTCACTAATTAAATTAAAAATTCAAAGAATTAGAATTCTTGTAACGATTTTGTTTGTGTACAGTTTAGCTCATTGCTATGGTTACGGAGAAAAAACGAAAATGCATCGAAATGTCAAATAGTTGGGAAAGAGTCTCGAAAATGGTGTTCAGTCGGGCAAGTGTTCAAGAAATTAGTTGCAAAGCGAACTGTGCATTAGATGAACAAGGAATAAACAAAAAGCGCATATGTATGTCAAAAAAAAATAAATAAAAGCCCATCTCCACTGCCATGAATGCAACAAGTTCTGTATAAAGGCGTGGATGTATTCAAAAGAACTGAATGGGTCATTCGGCGATTAGAGCGTTTGTCAGTAAGATTTTTTTTATTTGCCACCCAAAGGAGATAGAAACCGACCTGTTATTGGCGACATCGTCTCGTTTTTTTTGCGCCCTACGGCTTTACCTCCTTTTCTTTTGTATTCTTATTAGGAGAGGGAGAAGAACAACATTTTAATGCTGCTACCAACTGAACGGAAACATTCGATTCTCGATTCTCGAAATTCGAAACTCTAATTTGTAATAGATTTCTATCATTCTGTCAATCCAAGTAGGCCAAAATATTTTGAATTTCATCTTTTGGCGGGATGTTGGCGAATAATTCGTCATAAATGATTCCCGCGTACGCAATTCAACATGAATTCTGGGGGTGAGCATAAAAGATTACTTTCCTCGTTGGAAAATACTTCACCCAATAAATTGGACCACTGCGCAAAAAAGCAGCGCCTTCAAATAGATTCCCCAACAAGTGTTTCGTCCAAAGATACGGAAGACTATGATTTTCTCCTCGACGAAGATCAGGATTTTGAACTTCCTAACGAGTGTAAACCAATGTTGGATCTAAAAAAGTGGTGTCGCTGTATTGTAAGTGATGTCCATCAAGAGAGAAAGCTTTGTCAGCTTATTGTGCAACTATCCGGCGAAGACAACCCTGCTGAGAAGGCGGAATTGCGCTTACATGGACCGTGGTTTCAAACGAGGATCAAATCCAATGATCTGGTTTCAGTGGTTGCTGTGTGGGATGACTTCTTCCAGTGTTTTAAGGTTGACAAGGACAATGGTTTTATTATAACCAATCCAGACACCTTAATCTCTGGAACGTCTGTAGTTGGGGCGTTATTTTGTCATCGCAAGGGTGTTCTCCAGGATCGTTTTCGTGGTGTCGATGGAAATAACAAAATTGTGAGTACTGTAGGCCATAAAACGTCCCATATGTCTGAATATGAATGATTTCAGATGGTAATCGGTTCGATGGTGCATGAAATTCTCCAAACCGTGCTCGCCAAATCGCTAAAAACTCGTGCTGACATCGAGAAAGTAACCAAGGAACTGCTTGAATCACAACAAACCGCCTTCACACTGTACGATTGTAAAATGTCGCGTCATGAGGCGTCATTGGAAGTGCAAAAGTTCACCGAAAACATTTTGAACTTTGTAACGCAATATGTCGAAGGGAAACAACCACAAGTGGTAAGCAGGCCGTAATCTTTATGAGGAAACATCTCATTCTTGTGTTACAGCTCCAAAGAGATATGTTTCAGGAGAAGATCGATGAAGTTCAAGATATCGAAGAGAATCTGTGGATTCCACAATTGGGACTCAAGGGAAAAGTCGATGTTTCAGTGAAGATTCATCGAAAAACTTCCCGGAATCGGCTCCCGCTTGAGTTAAAGACTGGAAGGGCATCATTTTCGCTGGAGCATAAAGGCCAGTTGATCCTTTATCAAATGATGCTCACTGCAGCTGGCCAAGAGACAGACTCAGGATTGCTTCTCTATTTGAGGGAAGGCATCATGAAAGAGATTCGTGGCACGCGCAACGAACAACGGGATTTGATAATGCTTCGCAATGAGTTGAGTTATTACCTTACTCGGTCGTTAGATGTGTCCCAGAATAAGCTGCAGGACTACCTAGCAGCACCGGACAAGCAAATGGAACCCATTGAACTGCCGGAGCCTATATCACACCCAAGTGCGTGCTCGAATTGTGCGTATTCCACGATTTGCTGTGCAATTGGTAAGACTGATCCTTCTTTCACACTTTCGGAGACTCATCCGCTCAAGAAAGTGTCGGAGGACACCACAAACCATCTGACTGAGGAAGATCTAAAGTATTTCACGAAGTGGTGCGGATTGCTGTCTCTGGAGCAGAGGGAGGCGAAGAAGTCCAACTTTCTGCGAAATATGTGGCGAGATACACCCGAAACCAGACAACGAAATGGACGGGCCGTTAGAGGTCTGCGATTAAATAGCGTGGAGGGACTGAATGAGGGTCGATATCTCCACTGTTTTCAATTGGAAGATGGCCACGAGGTGGACTTGACTGTTTTTCAAGTATCTCTCGGTGAGTATGTGATCGTTAGTTCTCCCAAACGTGTGGCCATCGCTGCTGGCTTTGTTTACGACCTGGGCAAGCGCACAATCACCATAAATCTCGAAAGAAATCTGGAGAAGAACTACAAAGGACAGGCATTTATAGTGGATAAGCATGAGTCCCAGTCCGAGCAAGTTTTCAACTACACAAATCTGGGCGTTCTGCTCGACAGGAGCGAAAGTAGCACCCAGCTACGTTCGATTATCACACAGAAGGCACAGCCCACGTTTTCCAAGCAAGTCTCAGTGAATGTGTCATCAGATATCGGGTTGACACTGCTTGGATCGCTCAACCGCATCCAACGGAGGGCAGCTATGGCTGCGTTAACCACAGACAGTTTCATGCTGATCAAAGGTCTGCCTGGCACTGGTAAGACGCAAACTCTCGTCGGAATAATTCGCCTGCTCCATCTGATTGGCAAGTCGGTGATCATCACAAGTCATACTCACTCTGCTGTTGATAATCTCTTGCTTCGTCTGAAGGACTGCAAAGATCTTAATATTCTTCGTTTGGGTTCAGACGCGCGAATACATCCCCAGCTCAAGCAGTACGCTGAGAAGGTCCACACCGCTGACTGCCGCACCGAAGACGATTTTGCAAAGGTATACTCGTCGTTCGACATTGTGGCCGTGACCTGTCTAGGAGCCGGGCATTCCATGTTCACCCACCGAAAGTTTGACTACTGTATCGTGGATGAAGCAACGCAAGTTCTGCAGCCAACCGTACTCCGTCCGCTGTTCTTTGCCTCAAAATTTGTTTTGGTTGGAGATCCTGACCAGTTGCCACCACTCATTCGGTCGAAGGAAGCTCGGGCTCTAGGTGCCGATGAAAGCTTGTTCGAGAGGTTGGATTCGCAAGAGGCAACGTCGGTGTTAAGCCTTCAATATCGCATGAACAAGACTATCACAAGACTGGCAAATGAGCTCACCTACAAGGGTGAGTTGAAGTGTAACGATGTTGGGGTGTTCAACGCCGTTATGAAACTGGAGAAACCTATTACGGGTGACAAGTGGCGACAGAGAGCCCTGCAGAGTCACATCGACCAGGCAGTGGTGTTCATTGATACCTTAGACACCCTCGAGCGGAGCAATAGGTTTTCCAGCTGCCGTCGAAATTCCTTCGAGGAGAACCTGAGCGAAGAAGATCGCAACAAAAACCTTCAGACATTCAAGTACACGAACTACTGCGATGCTGCTGTGATTTTTAACCTCGTTGGAGCGCTGTTGAAGTCTGGGTTAGATCCAACTCGAATTGGTGTCATTGCTCCCTACAGAGCGCAAGTGGAGCTCTTGAAAAAGGTCGGCTCCGTCCTGCATTCGTCCGACGATAGCTTTGGTTTCGACAACGTTGAAGTAAACACTGTGGATCAGTACCAGGGGCGTGATAAGGATGTAATATTTTATTCTTGCACTCGAACTGGCTCAACCTCATGCAAGACCGTAGAGAAGTCTAAAGGAGTGGAGATTCTCGAGGATAAACGTCGTCTTACGGTGGCTATTACACGGGCCAAGCATAAATTGGTAATTGTTGGCGACTCGGCATGTCTTAAGCAGTATACGCCATTCAGTGAGTTGCTGGAAAAGATTCCAAGCTCCTGCAAGTTGACACTGGAAAACGGACGAAATGGATTCAAGTGGGAGACCGTTCTCGCTGGCATCGAAAATGTTGTGAAGTAAACTTAAGTTTGTGTTTTTTCGTTTTTTACAGAATTAAAGTATTTTTTGTTTCGTTCCTTACTTATGTTGTTTTTCTAGTCTCTTGGCCTTTATTTGCTTGTGGTTTGAACGGTCGATGAGAGCGCAAGTTACGGAGGATCGCCTAGGAAGACACTACGTCTGTAACCTACAAAATGCTTGTTTCTGGGTTAAGAAAGAACCTGAGGATCGTATTGACAGCAATGTGATTTATTCAGTGTGAGGTAGCATCGAAACCGTGTCGGAGCATTGGCGCAAGCTACACACGAAAATTTGCCCATTTTAAAGGGGGTCGGGGTATGGATATAGCCGTGGTTCAAGTGTTTATTGTGTTGAACTCTTGAGCACGCTGACAAACTTGGAACGTTGAAGTACCATTCTTGATTACGTATCACCTTAATGGCGCTACAGTTTGGCGTGAGCCTGTGTCTTTACCAACAGCCCTTTACCCGTTGGTTTAGTCTTTAGCACTCCAACTTGGTTCCTGCTCGCTTTTATAAGTGCGCCCCGGACCGTCTGTATGTACTTTCAGAAGAATTGTTGGCTTGAAGCGATCTAGGCTTTTTTTTATTAAATTTCGATGAAATCAATGCAGAGCAGTTGACCAACTTGGGGTGCAAGACTGGAGGCAACTATCTAGTGCAGCTATCTAGAAATCGAACCAACTAGAATCGCATGTTGGTGGAAGTTCAAGTACACCCCAGACCCTACCAGTAACCGCTTCGACCGACAATTAATTCCAATGCAACATTATGTCATAAAATCTAGGCCCCTATTATCGCATACCTCACCTGGCAATACCCTCGCTTCAACGCTCAGTGTAAACCCAACCGATACACTGGCCCATTTCACACCCCCAATCGATTGCTTACATTTTACGCTATTCGCTTACGTCAACAAGCAGCTGATTACCGTCTGACACTTCTCTTCGCAAATTGACAACTGACCTCAGCCAGCTGTTTGGAATTATGACAACCTGCGCCGCGCAATCAATTTGCTGTTGCTGTTGTATTGGAAAATTTGTGAAATCGAGCAGACACCACAGCGCCGCGAATATGTCTACAAGCGTCTGAGAAAAACCAAAGAAAATTCTTATATAACAGTTTGTTCTTAATTGGTGAAAATTGGACGCCTTCCCATGGTGCTCCTACATGTGTGAAAAAGTGATTTTAACATTTATTTCAATTAAAACAAATCACAAACCTGTGAAACAATTTCAATTCCTTTGGTAATTTGATAGCAAATTCGTTATCAACTGCAACCGCAGCAAAAGCAGCCGACGCCCGCAGAAAGAACACGAAACGCAAAAAGCAAAAAAAGAACCTAAAACTTGTGCCAATACGCATTTTATCATTTGTTTTATCCTTTCCCAATCACCTCAGTAATTTGTTGATAAAAAAAAATAATCAAAATTTACACAAAGTAAATCGAATGTGTTAGCCCAGGAATATATATGTATTGTGATCTTGCAACATGTCCTACACTGAACTAGAAAGTGGCTATCAGGATCTGAAGCAAGCAAATCGTCCTGGATTCTTTGTCGGACATGATGGAAATGTAAAGTTTGCAATTTTATTCTTCTAATTTAATTTTTTTTTTTGTTTTTTCATTTGTTCCTTAAAGGAGGTACACTTGATACATTTTTTTCTGAGGAAAATAGAAAAAATCGATTGCACTTGAGATTCGTCCTTAGTGTATCTATTCTGATTCCCTCTCCACCAGTTAGGATCCATGTTCGTGTGTGTATGTACATGCAATTTATCGATTGAGGTTCTAGTGATAAATAGAAAAAAATTTCCACTTCACCCTTTCGGCAAATGGGAAGTTTATTTCAAACACACAGCACCATTGGGACCGACCAATTGGGACAGACGTTGTTTGTCCATATACATATAGTCATTGGGTTGGAATCAAGGGCAAACGAGATTGATAGAATTATTTTTTAATGGAGAAATTTACTTTGATTATGATATGATTTTGATTCGTTAAATGTACACAAAACAATTGCGAGTGGTTTTGTTTACAAAGTTAAAGTACGCGCTGGGATACCATCTCAGAATCACAAAGACAGAAAGAGAATATTGGGGGCACGACCCCGACCAACAAACAAGATGTTGACTAATGACCACATCACTGATTACATCGAAAGACCTTCGAAGATTCGCGCGATTTGATTATACTGACGAGTGTTACTGATTTATTTCGTTTAAAATCTGGAGAGGTTACTGATTCATTTATAGTCCTCGGTCTTCTCGTCTGTGGTACTCCTGGGTGGAGTGCACAGTGGCTAGATGTAAGGTTTAGGGACGAAGTTGCTGTGAGTACAGTACGAACATCGTCGAATATCTTATGCAATTGAGCAGTACTTTCGAAGAATCATATAAATACATTGTCCTGTATTGCCTCATATGATGGTGGAACTCTTTCCAGATTTATATAGAAACTCCATAGCCTTTGAAGATGAGCCCCTCCCCATTTGGAAGTACTAAAAGCCCAAGTGAGAGGAGCATCTTCTCTCGTACAACACACGCTACAGATCGCGAAACTTTGCAAAAGAGGGAGATGTAATATATGTGCTAAGTTTCTGTCTAGTTTGTATTTTGTTGGGGATAGTACTATGAGCCGCCAAAAATAAGCGAAAGGGCTATTTAAAATTTTCAAATATTATTCGCAGACTGAACACAGACCTTCATCCATCGCAGCATTGAAACATTTAATATAATTTGGGATAAACTTCTATATCATCTTCATCCACTGTCCATAGATTTTGTTTAGGAAAATAGAGCCTCACAGGATTGGCTGTGCTGAATACCGAGTGACCAAAGCAGTCATTGGGTGGTGTGAATAAAAACTGAGGCAGAGTGTTCCCTCAAATTTTTACAGAAAACAGTCAGTTTGAGTTGACTAAAAATGAGATTCGTCAAGTTTCAGAAACTCTTCCTTCAAGAGGGTTTGCTCAAAGTATTTCCTCAGTTTTTATTCACACCACCCATTGTCTGATTTTCTAAGAATTCTGGGAGACGAATTGACTTTCTTCATTTTCTTTATGTGGAGTACGCATAGAACGACATCTAGTCTTACCACATGTAAATTGAAAGTCTGGCTTCATGGAAATGGTCATTTATCGTTAAAATAAAAGAATTTGTTTCTCCTATTTCGTTCAGCCCCAAGATTATCTTCAACCCAATTAGGAAGAGGATTTCCCTGTTTGTCAATTGTGTAACATTCCCTACTCGTCTTAGGCAGGTCTTAGAAGCTGTTTAAGAAATGGTCGTACATTTCGTCGAACTTTAAAGTAGGGAAAAATTGCTGAAAAACGCTTGTATGTTTTCGGTATGACGCATGGCTGTGTTTTTGAATTGCGTGCCAACAAATGTGATTGTTTATGTTTATAAATAAATATTTAGAAGTAAACAAATGATGTGGGCTAAACATTTATAAAGTAAGCTACTCGTATGTGTGCTATGTTATCAAATTGGGCGAGGTAATGGGATTTTGTCTCTCACACATAATTCGTGTTTCAACACAATATTTGACATTTACGATATTTGGATACCATTGGGAGGGAGAGTTGCGATCTTAAAGCTTAAGCTTGAAAGGTCAACCCTGGCTCTGGTGCAGGTATATGCGCCGAATCTGGAGTCGGGGTATGCAGCTTTCTTGGATAAAGTAGATGCCGCCTTAGAACAGGTGGCAGATATGGATTCTTATCTCCTGATGGGGGACTTCAATGCTCACGTGGGTGTGGACGTAATGACATGGGGAAGTGTGATTGGGAGGAACGGTGACCCGGATCAGAATGCGAACGGAGAGAAGTTGTTGGACTTTTGCTGTGCAAATGGCATGTCCATTATGAACACCTTCTTTCCGCACAAAAACATCCATAAATACACATGGTACCGTCAGAGTCTTCAGCAGAAATCGCTGATAGACTTCTTTGTGGTACCATCGTGTGTTAAAAGGATGGTTTGTGACGTTCGTGTTGTGAGAGGGGCTGAACTGTCAACTGATCATCACCTCGTGTTGTGCAAATTGTATCTCAACGATAAAGTACCTGTCCTACCAAAGCGTAAACCAAGGCTGGTGACACGCATACGGTGGGAAAGTTTACAGAACGATGAGATACGGGAGGAGTTTGCACGACAGGTATCCGAAAGGTTTGAACAAATTCCAACTGTTCCGACAAATGTAGAGGAAGAATGGCGGTTGTTTTCAACAGCAGTCATTACCTCTGCAGGGGGTGTTTGCGGAGTGAAGCGGCTCGGTGTGCCGGTTGGTGGTGAGAAAAGAACTGCGTGGTTTAAAACACCCGGAGTTCAAGAAGCCATCAGAGAGAAGAAGGAAGCCTTCAAGGTGTGGATACACTTGGGGGATTCAGCTTCTCGGAACCGGTACATGGAGGCGCGAAGAACTTGCAAGCTGGGTGTTAAAGCAGCTAAGGAGCAGTCTTGGAAGGAGTTCGGTGAGAAATTGGACTGTGATCACAGATCTGCAAACAAGGTGTTCTGGCAGACCACCCGCCGTCTCAGAGGAAGGAAGTTTAATATCATCGAAGGAGTCAAATCCAAAGATGGTGTACTTCTTTCCGATGAGAAGGACATCTTGCGCAGATGGAGCGAGCACTTTTCGGAGTTGCTCAATCCCGAACAGGGCACTGAGGATGGAAGACCCATGGTTTTGAGTAGGGTGGAGAACAGTCCCACTGTAGAGGAGGTGACTTTGGCGATTAAAGCGCTAAAAGTCGGCAAATCTGCTGGTGTGGATGAAATCCGGCCAGAAATGCTCAAGGCTTTGGGTAAAGAGGGAGTGGAATGGCTCTCTCGTGTCATTAAAGTGGCCTGGGAATGCGGTGAAACACCTAGTGATTGGCAAACTGGGGTGATTGTTCCTCTTTTTAAAAAAGGGGATAAGAGGGATTGCTCCAATTATAGGGGTATATCTCTTTTAAGTCTCCCCGGAAAAGTTTTTGCAAAGGTGTTGGAAACGCCTTCCAGAGCTGTGGTCGAGTCCCGGTTGGGCGATGAGCAGTGCGGCTTTCGTCCAGGTAGAAGCACAACCGACCAGCTGTTCACTCTCAGAATGGTACTTGAGAAGGCCTGGGAGTATACCAAACCTATCTACAGTTGTTTTGTGGATTTGGAGAAAGCATATGATCGGGTCCCTTGAGGTAAACTCTGGAGTGTATTGCAGGAGTACGGGATTGACGGTTCTCTTCTGAGGGCCATTCAATCTCTGTACACTAACTGTAAGAGCTGTGTTCGGGTGAACGGCGTTAAGTCGACTCCTTTCACTGTGGGCGTTGGACTTCGCCAGGGGTGCGTTCTGTCACCTCTCCTTTTCATAGTGTATATGGATTGGATGTTACAGCGCAGCCTTGGTGAGGAACGTTTCGAATTGGGAGACTTAAGGATAAGTCATCTGCTTTTTGCTGATGACTTGGTCATCCTTACGTCCACCCAGACCGAACTTCAGAGCGCACTAGATAGGTTCGTCGCCGTCTGTGTTGAAACTGGGATGAAGGTAAACGTGAACAAATCAGAGGTAATGGTAATTTCCAGAACACCTGTTCAATGCACTCTGCATGTTAGTGGAGTTCCATTGAAACAGGTGGAGAAGTTTAAGTATCTCGGGGTCCTATTCACGAGTGATGGTAGGAGCAATACTGAGTTATCCTGTAGGATTGGTCAGGCTGGAGCAATTTTGCGACAGCTTGGTCAATCTGTTATCAGGAGGGCCGAACTTGGCATCGAAGCTACGTTGTCGGTCTTTAATTCAGTGTTTGTTCCGACCCTCACCTATGGTCATGAGGTTTGGGTAATGACCGAAAGAATAAGATCGCGGATACAAGCTGCCGAAATGAGATTTCTTCGTTGTATTGCTGGGGTGACTCGACGAGATCGGGTTAGGAACACCAGAGTACGCGAGGCACTCAATGTCGAGCAGCTACTTCTTCGAACGGAGAGATCCATACTTCGATGGTTTGGGCACGTCAAACGCATGTCCCCAACTCGGTTTCCAAGACGTGCCATGGAATCCGTGCCATCGGGTAGGCGTCCCCTGGGCAGGCCTAGGATGAGATGGCTGGACCAAGTCCGAAATCTCACCTCTACCCGTATGGGGATTGCCCCTGATGAGTTAGAGTCAATGGCGGAAGATCGGCAAATGTGGAGAGTCCACTTGAGTTCCCTAAACCCGCGACCCTCATAGTGGATAAGCGGGCCATTGGAAGATGATGATGATGACGATATTTGCAAGCGCGAGTGCCAAATCTTTTTTTGAAAGACTGCTGGACCAAAAAATCTAGTTTCCATGCATGGATTCGCCAAATTTCCTTTCACACATTGATAGTTGATGAGTAGACGAATGATTTGCCAACGATTGGCAATTATGTCGACCACGGGTGGAACCAGTAATCGTAGGTGCTGCTATAAATTGGAGTTTCCTTAAAAGATGTTAATGATATTTCACTCCCGCGGACTTACATACGATTTATAAGGAATGTAAAGGTAACTTCCATGTTTGGGTGGAAACTGCTATAAGATGCTTTAGGTTGTGAATGACTGCAACATTAGCATTATGCTCCATCGAATGCTCTTAGATAGTCATTAAGCCGGTGTTTGCTAGTTCGGTCATTCATACATTCCAATCTGGCCTCGCATCGATCTTAGATCAAATCAACGTCACATCTGAAAACACTGATTACGCTCCATCAAAACTCAGATTTTAAAGGATGTTCCGAACAACTATTCGAACCATACTGAGTGGGAAAATGTTGCTAATTCAGATAGTAACTCAAGTCACTTCCTTACTGATAGATTTGAGACTGAAAGTGGAGTAGGTGAGGGTGTTTTCTCCAAAAAGCTCAACTTGAGCATCTTCTTCCGTCTCCCAGATAACTATAGTGTATTTCAGGTAGAAATAATGTCAACTAACGAACCCTTCTTCCGACTTATTTATGTATGTACAATGTAGAATATGTCGTCGATATTTCCATTCTTATAGATTGCCAAGCAACAATCAAGTCTCGGCAATCGCGTTCGTTTACTTCAAAGGTCGGTTTAGGTTGCCGCTCGCCTCTTGAGAAGATTGAGAAGCAATTCAACATTGGTGACAGGCCATCGAGACACTTCGGGAAACTGCCAGGCATGACACTACTCTACGAGTTCTACCAAAACGACTGGAATTGGGTGTGCCTTTCGCTACGTGTAAACATCTAATCAAGCTACATACCGGAAACAAAACCAATCGATGGGAGGCAAGCACGGCCTCAATCACGATTGGTCTTTGGCAACCTGAAGTCAGCTCCGTCCTACACGCCAAAGGAAATGGCTTTTTTTCTTTTTCTCCGTACCTGTTCGGCCCTATCAAAGAAATATTACTCCATCTCAGAGCTTTCTTCAATTATCTAGAGTCTAGACAAACGCCTAAAACTAACGTTAAAAGCATCCTTCACTTTAGAAAGAGCTGTAGTTGGTTTTAAATTTCCTCCCCTAAGAGTAGCCGCAAAAATGGTAAATCCGGTTGTATCACAACGAACCAACATCGGTCTCCTAACCTATACTTTTGAGTGACCCGTTCCTCAAATTTTTAAGGGAAATGATTAACATATTTACATACTTGTCGAATAGCTACACTGAAAATTATTATTTTCCTTGTCTTCTCGTTCCTTCCGAATTATCCCTTGTGCCATTAGGCATTAAGCCAATATAGAAAAAAAAAAAACACATGGCGGTTAGTATTCACTCTTTTTGCGGCTAAGTTCCTTCCTTTGATGACCACCGGTACTAAAAATTGCTAGATGACCTTTATTTCCCTGCACAGATTCTTTTGAATTGCAATAGCGTTGGCAAAGGAGTGTGTGCTCCTTTTACAAAGCTCATATTCCAGTTCAATTTACTGTCGAAGACCCATCGGGTATGTTCGTGTTGTGCACAGTGATCGAACCTAGTCTATGCTAAGTGCTGAAAGGTGTTAGGCTATAACCTTTTGAACTAGAAAACTAGTTGAATTCGACTTTCACCTTGCTTCGATTTCCAAGCAGCCGACAGTCCGGATAGCAACTTAAAAATTGAAAACACACGTTTTCTACCGTAATCTTGTATCATTTAAATTAGATTTAGATTAAAATGAACAACATCGAATCCCTAATATTAAAACCGCTTTGAGCGTCCCGTTTGCTAAACGGCACGAGACTTCCTGCAAAGACTTGTGAATCTGCAAAGCGGTCAAATCAATGATAGAGCGCCCTTGTTGTCGTCTCGCAAGGAGAACGCTTAATCTTGGCAGGAGGCAACTAAAACTTATGGTCGGCCTGTACACTGCTCACATCAACCTGAATAAACATAAACAAGACTGGGACTGGTGCAATCAATTACTTGCCAGGGATGTGACGAGGACAACCTCGAACACTTCTCCTCCGATTGCCCCGCCACAGGGGTGCTAAGAAACAAAAGCTTGCGAAGATATGTTCTGCTCGGGCTAAGCTCTCTTAGGCAATTGACTTACTTACGGAGCTACGGTCCAGGGAGGACCTGGGTCTCAACCAAGACGCGTCTCCGGCCAGTTCGATATTTAGCCAGCTGCCACCAGTTTTGCACGCAAAGTTGGTTAAGGTCCTTTTCCATGTGCATGCAGCACCTGAGTCGCGGTCTTCCTCTACTACGCCGTCTCTCGGGTCTGGATTCGAAGATCTAAGGCAATTAAGATTCGAAAAAATCCTGGAGTTCGCTGGACAGGACGTTTATCGGATATGTTTACCACATCCGACTCTCTATCCGCTAACCTATAACTCTTCACTTACACCCCCCTTACCATAGTTCTTCTCCAACAGATGCTACAGAAGGGAATACAACGGGCCCAAATGGTGACTCTTCTTAACCAACCAGCCAACCCACAACAATATTAAAAAACTGTGGGTTACAATCTGATACCTTGGCGCTCTTAAAGATTAGAGGATTCTTCATATGGTTGGTTGCAATAGCTGGCGCGGGCCAAAGATGACTAGCTTTGATATGATGCCGCATTTTTGTTTTTCGTGTCATGACATGCCCACTATTGTTAAGAAGCTGCCCACCTGGCGCACAGAAAAATGATGACCACCATGATACGTAACTTGACAGTCTATATCCTGACCGACCGCAATATAAAAGCACCTTCGCCTTGTTTTATCTCACTACACTTGACGAAAGGTTGTTTATTTCATAATACACTCTCTGTCATCTTCAAAAAATCCATCTACATCCGGACTAAACTAAAAATAGCCAAAATTATGTCTCATTGCCATTCTGTGTCTCCCATCTGTCGTTGTTCAAAATTTCATATCCTGTGTTGCATTTGTCCGAATCTATCATAACGCAGTGGACTACCCTCAGAGTTACAATAATTTTTTGAAAATCGGGCAAAAAGTGTTAAGAAAATCAGTGCTGCTGCCCACTATCAACCGGAAGTGGTTGCATTCTTTCAATGGGCAACAGTTTCGATAGATTTCTGTCATCGGCTACACCAACGGCAACGTCAAATCGACCTCAACTTGAGCGGCTGCCACACGTGTATTCAACACCTAATCTATCCGGTTGGTACAAGATAACAACAACAACAAATACACGCTTTTAATAAATTGCCTCCACATTCACGTGTGTGCATTTTAAAACCAAAAAAAAAAAAAAGAAAAGCAAACAAAATTGGCTTTACTAAAACAATTGTGCAATTTCGCTTTGTATCTTCTCACTTGTTTATCTCACTGCTATCAGACGGTTATCTAACGTTTTTCTCTTTCTCTTCTAGAACCGAATCCTCCGCTACAATTGGATATGAGATCTTCGTCTTTCTCCTACGGGGTGAACTATACTTTGTTTATGCTGTTCCTTTGCGTTTTGTTTTTTTTCCATTTTCCGTTTTCTGTTTTCCTTTTTGATTGTTGTTAACAAATTGCTTGCCAGTTTCTTTGATAAATTAACTTTGCTTGCACAGAATGCGGATGCGGATGCGGGGGTGTAAACAAAACGCCGACAGATAAAGTTGAGGGGGGTTGCCCCTATGCAGATTTGTTTAAGGAAACTAATTAAATTGATTTCAATTGGATATTCTGTTTGTTAAGATTGTGGTTATGTGTGGTTTCCGTTTTTGTTACAAACTTACACAATTTTTGTTCAGAACCGCAATAAACGATATGTGATACGTGGCGAACTTCAATTGTGAGTCGAAGTTGGACCGTATCGGAGTTAAATTGTTCGTAGTTCACGGTGTTTTCATTTGTTCGGAATGATGTCTTTTTGGTATCGTCCTGTGTCTGTGATTTTCGAGGAAGTGAGTTTTTTTTTGTACTTTTTGTTTCAATGTGAAGATTGATTAGAACCTCTCTCTCACTGTCCAACCACTTCAATAACTTAGCAGAAGTAACTCTTTTTGATATATCTGTGGTAACAAGGAAAAGCAGCACAAGTCGACTTATGTCAAAATTGAGTTATCGATATCATCGGATGGCGCCATATTCGATTTCATATCATAGTTTTTTTTCGTTTAATTGTATCTAACTGTTGCTGAGTTATAGACCAGGGAAAAACAACAACTCAAAAACTTTCTCATACGATGGATAGGTATTTTGTAAACTCATGTCAAACTTTAAACTGCTCTCCTGAAAAATTGTTAAAAATGACTTGTGCTGTTTTTCCTTGTTTCCACAGAATTACATTTGATTGCAATCAATTTTAATGACTGACGGAACAATGTAAATTAAGGTCGATTCGCATTTTTTGGTGCGATTGGTTATTTTACTGCCCATCACGGATTCCAATGAAAAATGTGTTCCAAATGTCTTACAATCCTGTGAACTGACGGTTTTTGTCTGACAACGTTCTAGGAAAAGCATTGTCAATCGTGTGAACACTCTTTTAACCTTGCACAGATCCTTGATTTTGTGGGGTAGTACCTATGTAAGTGCTCGATTAAATGAGAGTGCGTTATGATAGATCGCATAATGGTTTTTTAAGTCTTTTTTAAGGTTAAGTAGATTTGACTTTTTGACTGTTGACTTTTTCTTAAACTGTATGTAGTCTACTATGTCTACTGTAGTCTAGTATACACCTAGTATCACTTTAACTATGGTCAGTTGTCCAATAAATGCAATCAGTTTCTCTATCTATCATGGATGGTTAAAGCAATAAAAATTTTAATAAACTACCCCGTATCTCAAACATATCGCAATAGAAGAACGGAGTGGTGACGAAAGTTAACAAGAACAACCCTTGAATATTTTACCTCTCTATAATGGACAGCGGACTAAGTCCGAAAATTTGCCCGGAAACTCAAAAGGTGTCAAAGTTCTATACTTAACCGAACTTTGCTAGTGTCTTTCAAAGGGAAAAGCTGGCAACCCTTGACGACCTAACGGAAAAGTCTTCGTCGCTCTTTCCTCGGCGACTATATCTGGCGAACTGGTAGGACAGTTTCGACATTAATTTGTAGATCTAAGGGGTTCTGTTTTGATCGTTTTGGTTTGAACCAAAGGTTATAGAAAAAAACGAAGGACCAGCAAGGCGAAGTTCGGTCCTTGACAGTTTTCTTGTGAATAAAGTGTATATTCGACCCGGACTGTTAACGGATGAATATTTTTACACTAGCTGAACAAAAGCTATACGAAAAGAGAGCAGATAAAGGCATCATATCGAAGAAGACGTGGCTCACAAGTTAAGGAACACAACCGATTTGTTTAATTGGACTTGTGTAAGCTATAAGCTCTATGAAGCCATGTTGAGCAAGTGTTCTGCCCTGCGTAGATCAAGGTATCGTACACTGAGCAAACATCTTTGATGTTCTTTTTGAAATTTGAAATGTTAGCCATTTGTGATTTGGCCAACAAAACATTCAATCACATCAGTAATAATTGGGAGTGGCTTGTGACGGTCTTTGATACTGCCACTTCTATCTACCTGCTGCAAAGCTATAGCATAACATGGAAGTGACATACCATAACATTTCCAAATCCATTGTCTAGTGTCGTTTTACTTATGTGTTAAGAAGACCGGAACATTCTAAAAGAATAAGCCACCTATAGGAAGCTCACTTGTAATTTTGTGGACTTTGTGTAGAAGATCAAGAGACTGCCGATCATATGGTATAGTGTAAGAGGATGAGCGTCATGTTTTTTTATTTATTCTTCAGTCGCCCTCGTTGGTTTCCCCTATTTTACTCGCCAAAACTGCAGAAATAATGCAGATTTGGGACATATGTTGTGAAGGAGCGGAGGGAGCTGTATAGCTTGTGATTTATGTTTCGCAGGTAGAACCATCAGTCGAAATGTTTTTTCATTCGATTTTGACAAAGTCCATGCTGCTGCACCCTACAGCATAATGGGGATGATAAGTTTTTTTTTATTTTTGTGTAGAGTCTCCTTGGTTGTTCTCGATAGGGGCTTGCTGTGAAGGTGTTTCTTCAGACCAACAGCGATTAGCAGGTGTTTTTCTATGATGGATCTCTGATTTTGGCAGATGTGATAACATGAAATCCTTCACTTTCTCATAAATTTTAGCTGTTTAGCGTAACTTTCTGACTGAGAAGTCGATTTTGTGTTTCAGTCGTCGCGTCGTAGACGGTGTCTTCTTTCAATAAGATTTTGAAGAAGATTTTTATTCGACGTTAGCCCAGGAGCTCTAGAGTCCGAATACGATGGCGGATGCATTGCGATTTGCAGGTTAACCTAGTGGTTAACCTGAAGTCAAACTATGGCTCCTAATAAACCTCAATAATGCTTTAAGCTGAGCATCCACGACTTCTCATGAATGCCATTCTCGGCATAAGGGCACTCATGAATGCCGGTGGATGGGGAAACATGCCAGAGTGCGCAAACATGTTTTAATTCCGCGCTCATGCCCGGAATGTCATTCATGAGTGATCGTGAATGCCCAGCTTAAGGTTCCAAGTTCCAAGTGTGTACTGGGCAAATCGTTTTTTTGCAGCCACCGGCACTCACGAGAAACATGTTTTTTTTTTTGCTTCCCGCGAAGTCGGCGCATATCTAATAGTTTCAGCTCTAGGGTAGGGACACGTGATCGGCAAAAACTTACGGTCTGTTCTCGAACTCCACTATAGTGCTGGTTCTGATAGTGACCAAACCGGATATTTGCATCCGGAGTGTTTTCCTCCGATAGCAACGTGATAGATTTGGTTGGAGGTAGTTGAATCAAGTGACTTTCAAGTTTGAGGCACACTATCAGCTTGACTTAATTTCCGAAGGTCGTGTCCAGCAGGCTAAAGATTCTAATGATCATACCAAAGTTGTCAGCCTTTCCGATCTTGGTGTTGAAGTTTCAAAGGACGATCTAACGTCATACTCGTATCTAATGCGACTCGTCATCATTCGTTCACTTAGGTGGCAGAAGCTCAAGATTTTTTTTTTCGCCTACGGCCATGATCACGCCTTAAGCGGCAAGGGGCACCTCTCTTCCACTCAGAAATGACACTTGTCGCTCAACGACTGCATGGCCACGACCATAAAATTTAATGTTGGATGTTTTTTTTTGCCCTCTGCCCTCTGCCTCTTGTCGCTTATTGCGTGGCCTTGGCCTTAGTCTACCTCAGAGAGTAAAACTGCGTGCAACCAGCGGCTGTTTCTGTTCCTGGTAGCAGTCGCCATACTAGGTGTCCCAACGCACTTTTTGAAGAACAGTTATATGTATGTTTATGCTTTGTATTCTTCGAGAATATGAGCACTTCACGGACTTAGCCTGATAAAGTTGATCTTTACACATTTACTGAGGTCGTCAACAGTTGAACTCGTCTTTCTATCTGAGGCTTGTATTTTTTTCATTGCTTAACCGTTTGCTTTTTGTTATTGACGAGGGATGCCGATGCACTTTCAGCACTATGATTGTCTTTAAGGAGTACAAAGGGCTCTTAATTGGCAGCATCTGGGTATTGTAGTGAAAATTGTGTGACGTGTGGAGCTTTAAATTTTCAGCAGGCTAGTCGGCGACTCAGTCAATGATCTCAATGGCATGTCCTTGTCTATGACAGATGCTACGAACCAATTTGTGAATTTCAGAAGATTAGATTGAAATCGTTTGAGTGTTTCTTGATTTATAAGCGAACGAACATACTGATGGATAGACAGACATTTGTGAAGTGAGGAGAGGGCGGTAGACTATTGTTTTGGGTGATCAAATCTAAGACTGCGAACGCATGTCTCAAAGTAAAACAATTGAATTTGATATCTTTTCTGTATCTCTTGCAACCACCCTGTGCCACCCTCTGAATGTTCCATTATTTCAGCCTAAAATTTCATCTCAACATCTCCAAATTACCCGTTTTCGTGAACACTTTCCGCCAGAAAGTATACTCGTTCGCTGAAGTGGATGGAAACTTTTGTTTCCCCAACCAGTTAACACCAATCCCATTTAGATTGTTATCGCATGTCGATAACAATTCAAAAATTAAATAGAAAACCTCAAAGATAATGGGGTTGCTGTGTACTGTGTCCGCTTTCACTATCTGCCCAGAACTGGCTTTGCCAATTAAAAACAATGAAACTGCTTTCAATTTCTATCGAGAACAACGCTTCCATTTACCCTTCTGTATTTGTATCATCTCGGCACTTCTCTCACTTTGATCATTTTATACGCTCAACCCCTATGCCTGCCACCCACTTTGTTGGACTCGCTGCGGGGTAGTACCTACTAGTAGTGGTAGTATGACTACATAGTAGCGGCGTATCATCGGCCTTCATATCTCGTTCAAGCTCATTGTGATCAATTTGCGTTTCGAGTCTACGACGACAGTGTACTATCGCAGTGGCACTTCGGAGGCGGAAACATCAAGTTCGTGTCGCTCATTGTGCCTCCAAGAATACCATTCGATTTTTGTCGTGGCGGGAAACGGTCACGCTCTAAGAGTGTGTCGCGTAGTGTGTCATTGTCGTTGTTGTTGTTGTTCCGTTGCGCGTTTTTCGATTTTTATTGCTACTGTGACGCGTCATTAACGCGCCGACGGGCGTTTAAAAAAAAAACGAAAACAGAAGCTTTGACAGATCGCACTTGTCGTACCAAATCAATGGAGTGGTCCTGGCTAAAAGACTGGTGGCGCATAAAGAACTTGAATCGTAAACGTCGTCGTCGGTTGCGTGACGGTTTAGATCCCAGCGATGGTGATTCGGTCAATTCGGACATCCCTCGCGAGGAAGACGAAGAAGAGGACGAAGCCGATGACATCTGCTACTGTGATGACTGTTTAAATGTACGAGGCTTGTCTATTTCGATTGATACACAGAGAAAATGTTTTTCGAAAATTATTTTGAAAAATAATTGAAATGTTTTGATTTTTATCGCTTGTTATGTGTGTTGTTGATCGTTCTGTGCTCTGTGTGATTATTTAGTCGAAAATCGAGTGCGAGTACGCGAGATCTATTGCGTATGTCCAACGATTCGATTTGAGATAAGAATTTGTAACGTTTTGAGTACAGAAGATTGAGTTATCGTATCGGTGTGTGTCTTTTATTTTATCTCTGTGCTATCAGTGAAGATAAAGAAATTAAAATTGGAGGGCGTGATACTGTATCTGGTGGAAGTCTTTATTGCTTCAAAAGTGATGAAGCTTTCTCAAGTGTTTTTTGTTTTCGTGACGTAACAACTGTGTAGGATCAAGTTGAGTGACATGATTTGAATCACAGTTCTCTCAGCAATTTTTGCAATGAAATTAAATTTAAAGGTTAACATGCTACACGCGACCTTTTAAATTGGCAAAGTCGAATGGTTATAACAGATTTTGCGCTCAGACATAATTGTTTTTGCGTTTGGTCATCGTTAAGTAGGTGGTAGGTGTGAAATAGCTAATTACAACTTGTAGAGAGAGACTTTTACGACCAAAGCGTTATTTCATGGAAGTCGTCTCGTAAATTAGTGGGTACTTCGGCCCTAATGGAGTATAAAGTACATGTTGTTGTTTTTACGTTTTCAACAACTTCCACGTCTTGATACAGGTCAAACAGTTCATGTAAAGGTATTCAACTACTTGATGTTTTCTGTCCCAGAGATTTCTGTTGAGAGGTTTTTTTTTTTTAATTTAATTTCGTGACAGCTGTACGATTTAGGAAGAAAGTTCAATGAAAATTTCCTTTCTCTTCAAGTATCTCCTTGTCTTTGGGGTGTTCGGGACATCTGCAACTGTAACTTGGATAACAAGGTAGTAATCGAAATCAATACTCGCCCGGATATCCCTTACGAGGAGTGCTTTGCGTTGATCAATTTGTTGGTCAATTTGGTTAAAGGTTTATTGATCAGATGACCATGTCGCTTTACAAAATATCAAGAGAATCAAGTACTAGTTACGACAACGTTTTGCACCGCCGCAAAGTCGATTAGCCTGAATTCAATGCATCATCAGAGATAGTGTCGTGCAGGCTATAATTACTTCCAAACATGCCTCCGAGGAGGCATGTACTCTAGGTTAGGTTTGGTTAGGTAAATTAGGACTAGGAGACATCTCCTAAAAAGACCGGGCACAAATATTGGTCCATTGCGGTACCTGCAGGAACCTACAAAGGCACTTAAACCCTAAGCCCACATTCTCGGAAGTAGTTTATTTCCCTCCAAAATTTCAATATCCTCTTATGGTTAATAGAACCTGATTCCTCCAAGTTCCTAAAAAGGTAGTTTCCTTGGTGTTTAAAGCGCCTTTGCGCTATGCCCTCATAATTTCATAGAATGTGTGTAACATCTTCTGTAATGCATAAATCGTCACAGCACCTAAACGCGTCCGATTCGGTGAGCCGCAGTCTCATAGGGTGCTTACGTAGAAGGCATTGCCCGGACAAAATTTCTACAGCTACTCTCAGGTTTCATCTTTTTAAATTTCCCTCGTATTTTTCTTATCTAACCCCGGCCATAAAGCTTTGAATACCCTATGTTCTCTTATATTTGACCATTTCAACTTTTTTGGTCAGCTTGCCTATTTATGTTGCCTAAGAAATTCGGCTTAACCGCACAGTACGGCGGTTTGACGACTACAGCGTCGCCTTGGTTTCGTTCTTATCCGTCACTAGCTAGTTGACCTGCAAGCTCATAACGCAATGTCCAGGCCCCCAGCATAGTCTTACCAGGTTCCGGGCGCATATTGCCTTAAGCACCGTGTGGCAATTCATAACTAGTCTGGATTATATCGCGTTGAGTGCGTCCTGGCTATCGACCTAGATGGCAGTGTTCCTGTCGGATAGGGCCTTCGACTCCAGTTGTTCTTAGTTTTGAACACGGCATGTACACTATCAGGCTTAGGAAAGTAAATTAACCCTACGGAGGTATGGTCTCTTATCAGGCTTATGTTGGTGAATTTAATGTAGTTGTAAATTGCCATAAGGCGGTCGTTCACCTGTCTGAAACTAAAGACTTCTGGTTTAATTTTGTATCCAATGGCCTGTGGGTGTAACTGGTCGCAACTAATTATGTTACGCGTGTTACGATTTTCGCACGAACGGAAGGGATCTTCAATTTATTGCCGGCCTGTACGGCGAGGTTGAAAAGCTTCTATACTCTTGAAGGCTTGTCATTCCCCGAAGATTCCCTCCCAGATACACATAAGTGCTGCTTTTGTTATCTTTAACTATCGCCGCAGTAGATTGCGCTGTTTTTCGTCCTCTTTTTGCTTATCCCACCGGCAGTCTAAGATCTTTGGAACCTAATATTCTACGTATAGATTCGGATATCGTTGACCTTGTTTCATTTGCAGTGGTTATACAACGGTAAATCTATTCGTATTCGGTTTGTTTTTGCTTAGTAATATAGGGCTATTTCCGTGGTCGAGTTGTCCCGAGGGCACGAGGATGAAGAGTCGGAAAGCCGTAGGCCATATAAAGTGTTTACTAAGTAGTTCGGCTTCGAGGAGCTATCCAATGGTTTTCTCTCGGATCTGCTCAAGTTTGCAAGGACAGCCAACTGGCTGTCATCGGGTTTATAGAATCACGCAGTTGGAAGTAGCTGGTCAAATACATGGATACCACAACGGGTCTACATAGACCTAAGTGAGATGAAGAGGGTTTCATCATCTTCATCGGCCTGCTAACCTAACCTAACCTAGGAGTCTCAATAGAGAAATTGAATTGAATCGTTTAGGAGTTGGGTAATTTTTGAGCTCAAGGCATGCATCGAGATTCATTAGCATTTTCGCATGGAAAACGCCGATTTACTGAGACGTAATGAGGCGTGCACGATAATAGACATACGTAAGAGTCCATCGAATTCTTCCTCCATTTCTCATCAAAAAAGCAGTGTGAAGCACGTCGCTAATCAAAAGAAAAAAAAGAAGAACAGTATTAGAGAAGGAATGCAGTCTTGTTGAACCCTACTTTGGGCCTTGAATTCCTCTGAAAGTCTCTCTCTATGTTACACGTGATACCGTGACACATCATAAGATGCCTTTGGGACAGAGATACTTCTCCTGTGCGTAACAATTCAAAGTTGTTCGTAAAGGAGAGCTTTCATCGCTCTTCCCACATCGTCATAAAGTGCCCCGCCCTGATTCATGTGAGAAAGCGGACCCTAGGTAGTGAACTCGTCTCACCAATGGCACTTGCAACGTTCGACCCAGAGAGGCTGATAAGCTTCCGGACATCCTCTGGAACAGAGTGGACAAACCGCTCCCCACTAAAGGTCGGGATCTGATCCATTCGTGCAAAAAATAAAGCACGCATAACATTAGTAGCTGTGAGAAACTAGGCTTTGAGCTGTTGAAGGGCTTTCGCAATCAAATGCGATCTGTGGATTTTCCTTGGCGTCTTTAAAAGATGTAAATGGTTTTTCACGTCTGCAGACTTGATAACGATCATTAAAGCGCATATTGGGTATAACTTAAATGCTTTAGCGAGACCTTCTACTTACTTACTTAGGAGGCATTAAAATCGATAAAGAGGTGGTGGGTATCGAATTGGACTTCGGTTTTTTCCAGGATATGCCGAAGTATGAAAATTTGGTCAATTATGGACTTTTCTGGCATAAGACCGTACTGATAGCGACCAATCGAATGAAAGGTTTCAGGGGTTCACACAGTAGGGCAGATAAGATCTTGTACGCGATGTTGAGGAGGCTGATACCCATGTAGTTGGCGCAGTTGAGAAGGGCTCCTTTTTTGTAAATCGGACCTTCTGCAACGTGCTTAAGAAGTCGGTATTCTAGGTGGTAAAAAATATGCAATTTGAAGGTCATAAGTACTGACAGGGCCTGGGGAATTGTGTTAAACCACAAAGATCCGCTTTATAATTCAAAAAATTTAATAAAAAAATAAAATAACAGAAAAATTCACTGATCGCCTCACTTAGCATTGATATGTAATACAAGTAAATTATTGTAGTACAAATATAAAAAGGAAAAATCATCTCCATATTCGTGACAACTAATGCATTCTCTCGCTGTTACGTTATGAGCTGTTTGACAATACTCGTAAAGGTTAACCCGCTTGGAATATGAATTCTCAAAATATCACGAACCAGTTTTGAATTTAATTTTTCGGGTGTAATTTTGCACGCTTTGCTGACTCTCATTGCTTAATTCTTTATGTGCTAAATATGGAATATAATTTTTTTTCTCTCTTAAACAATGCAGTAGAATACGCTGTGGACAATTATCGAGAGTATGTGTTCTATCTCATTGTTCTGAATTAATAGTTTGCGAAAATAATAATCATTTCAGTGATGCGCTTCATTGGAGAATCTAATTGTTTTATTGTTTGTAATTCTTTGGCAAAAGCGTTTATGATGACAGGCGTTGCATCGTTGTTTCGTTGATCTTGAAATTAAATTGTATTCCGAAAAAGTGAATGATTCAACTCTTAATTGTCATTTCAATCATTTCTTGTGTAGCTTCGTATAATATATATTGTATTGCATTGTATTGTATGTTACTGTTCCCAATTCACCTAGGAAATGTATTTAATTTTGGAATTCTTGCACAATTGGGATTGTGTTGTCACAAACAGTGCAATCTGTTAAGAGAACTTTATTAACGAGTCTAAGCCTTTTCCACAAAGCATTTAATATCTCTACAGGATTTCAAGTATAATCCTCCAAGTCACTGTAGAAGTAATGGCCTAAGTACAAGCACGGAAGGTGTATATGTGTCTTTTATACAAATATTTTTTTATTGATTTCCTCTTTAACGTAAAAACTATAACGGGCGAGAGCCACGATCGAATCCACCACGGAATTCAACATCTTCATATCCAGTTCCGACTTCTCCCTCTTTGTCAGAACCTCCTGGGGCACGTCTGTATACGGAGCGATCTTTTCCAGTCTTTGTGAAATCACCACGGGGACTGGATACGGTTGGGCGTGAACGAGCAGTCTCAGACCTGGCTGGAGGCTTCAGAGTGGCTGGTACAATCCTAGGAGGCAAGTGCAAGTATGTCCTAAGGTACTCAATACCTTTGTTAGTCAAATGCCAGTAATAATGCCTCCATGCGAACTGTTCCCTGACCAAGCCGGAAGAATGGAGTGGCTGCAGAGCTTTAATGAGATGTAGATTGGGCATAGTCTCCAACTCTGGATGCTTTGGGGTGTGGAAATCTTTTTTAGTCACAATGACACCCTCTTTGAAGAGGTATTCATACATAAATAGCAACGCGATGAGCGTTCCGATCTTCATCTATGTCCATGAGGTTTGGGTAATTATCAAAGATCGCGGATACAAGCTGCCAAAATGAGATTTTTTCGTTATATTGCTGGGATCGGGTTAGTAACACCAGAATACTTGAGGCACTCAATTTTGAGCAGCTACTTCTACGACCGGAAAGATCCATACTTCGATGTTTGAGCACGTTCAACGTATGCCCCCAATTCGGCTTCCAAGACGTACCATGAATCCGTGCCATCAGATAGACGTCCCCTGGATAGGGTCAGGATGAGATGGTTGAACCAAGTCCGAAATCTCATCCGTATGGGGATAGCCCCTGATGATTTAGAGTCGATGGCGGAAGATCAGCGGGAGATATAGAGAGCCCACTTGAGCACCCTAAACCCGCGACCACTATAAGGATAAGCGGCCCATTGGAAAATGATGATGATGATGATGATGAACTAAGTCTTTCATTTCCTATGCGAAGGTGGGTTAGGTTAGGTATATGGATTGGCGAGGGGAGAGAGAACCTACTGCGCTACACTCATGTCAGTAGAGTCCGATTGTAATGCCCATTTGGGGGAAGGTACTCTTTGCTCGTGGAGCAATACCCAAAGCACTCTCCTATTGCTCTAGGGTTTCGAACCATCTTGAAGTCTTAACGAACCTCCAGATGCCCTTGGTGGGTCACTTAGTTATTCGGTATCATGGACAATGTGCCTTCCAGAGGATTTATGTCTGAGACGGCTGAAACCTGGGCAGTAACCGAAAAAGTGGGTTGAGTCCTCCGTAACTTCCTCGTCTCCGGAGCCCCTGCAAAGGTCATCGTCATTTAGTCTTAGCTTTCACATGTGATAGCACAGAGTACTATGACCTGTAATTACTCCTACAAGGTTGGAGAGAGTTTTCCTGTCCATTAGTTCTGGCAACCCGAAGGTAAGTAGGAAGGTATTTTCTTAGACTTCAGCTATGTCTATTGTGTCTAATTTTTAAAGACCCTGATGTACATTTGCTTTTCCATGCGTAACTATGTAACAGAACATGTTTTCAACAACAGCATATATGTACGCATTTAACGAACGTCACAGGAAGTAAAAGCATCATTTACTCATCACTTTTCTCTTCGTTCAATTCACACGTCTTTTTAGCACCTGGAACAGATTGGGTAGCTTCCATAAATAAAGTGTTATTAGATGGCTGCGGCTAATTCTAAGTGAAGTTCAGAGTAAACAATTATTTATTGCTAATTGTTTGAATTTTCGCTGAAATATATCACTAGATGGCGCTAAAACCCAACGTTCCAGACAAAGCTGGAAAATAAGTTTTCTGAAAGTAAAATCAGACTCCACCCTGCCTACATGCTAAGCCATTCAGCAAACAGAGTCTACATTGTTGATCTAAATGATGACATGATCAAAATTTGTATACGTATTTACGTTCCACTTATTTGCACGTCGAGAAAAATAAATAATTCTGTATACGAGTATTCGTATGTACATCTGTAGTTATGTTTGAAAATTGTATGAATTTTCATTAATCTTCTCAACAAAAAGATCGAAGATCCACGGATGCGAAAATTGTTTGTTTTCTTAATGAGATTTGGTGAGTCAGCACAAAAATGTCGTCGGATGATTGAGTACTTTCGTGTGCACAGACGAAAAGTATTAAAATAAATTGTCACAACGAACATGCTGCATTTCGATTTCAATCAGTTACTCATATTTTTGGTATGATTTTGTGGATGCAATGGAGAAAAATAAAATTTTGTTTTATGAGCGTGTTTATTGGGAGCTTAATTAAATGGAGGTTTTGCCAAGGTGAACTGTCTAGTGAGCTGGGGGGTTTGTTTTGGTTTTGTGTTATCTCAGGCGATTCATAAATTTAAAAATAAATCATTGGTATCACAAAAAGTGAATAACTTATAAGTGGATGTTGTAAAAATTTGGATTATGAATAGGAAGCAAATTGAATGAAGTCGTGAGACGGTGGATTGATGGATCAGCATCGTCATCAAGTTCTCAGTTTTTATACACCTTTAGTCAAGATGGCCTTAGGTTAGGTTGAAGTGGCTGCCAGCTAAAGCTAAAACACTTAAACCCATGTAATACCACAAGGATCTCGGAAAGATCTCCTGCCTACTCATTTAACCAATTGGAGCTTCTTATAAAGCGCAAGAGGCTACTAACATTGGTGTTAGTTAGGTTGCCTAAGTTGGTATAGAAGAAGGCTCCTAAGTGGAACTTTCTTTTCCGAGAGAGAGCTGGACAGGTGCAAATAACATGGAGAATAGTCTCCTCTTCCTCTTCGTTCATACAGCTTCGGCAGAAGTCGTTTGCGTAGACGCCAAGCCTTGTTGCATGCTTGGCTATCATACAGTGTCCAGTAATGACACCTATTATGGTGCTAATATGAGATCTATTAAGAGAACTCGAATACTTAGAGCGTTTCAGATCCAGCTTTGGCTAAATTTGCTTTGTCGCTAGACATGTTGTACCACTTGTCTAGCATCTGGCTTTAGTTTAAGATTACAAGCAGCAATTGGTGTACATAAGGTGTCCTTATCAGGCGCAATAGGTAATGTTATTCCATATCTGGCGAGTTTATCAGCCTTACAGTTCCCTGGAATGTAACTATGCCCTGGCACCCAACAAAGGTGGATATTAAAATGCTCCGCCATCTCTGTAAGAGACTATTGGCAATCTAGGGCTACTAGTGAATTTAAAGTGACTGATTCCATGATTCCGTGGCTGATATCACGTTTTTCTTCAGCCAAGATCGCCATGATTTTCGACTGCAACACGCTACAATGCAATGATTTGGAAGACGGAATGCTAGGCTGAGGTAAAAAATACCACCACCCACCCTGTCGCTAGTTTTTGAACCATTGCGTCAGTGTGCATCAATGCGGATGTTTACCTCGAAATTCTTGTCGAAAATTGGCTTGGGTGTGGTGCAGTCTATTTTTTTGGAAGAAATTTTGACATTTTTCAAAATGGGGTCGTTGCCAAAATCTTTACTAGATCACTGTGAGCGATGAAACAAAATGTCGAGTGCTGCAGAGGGAGTCGTGCGAAGAACTCTGCTGATGCACATGCAAGCTGTTCGATGAACTTTGCTTAACTTACCTTCTAAACAAAGTTTCTTCCTCATCAGGAGAAGAAGAGACATAAAAGGGCCATGGATCCAGCTCCATTATTCATCTTTGAGTCTTTGCTTTTGAAACAACACTCACAATAAGCTTCAACGGGCAGAGTTGGCGACTGTGAGGCTAGCTTAGGGGTAGATTTGATCTAGCTAATAACGTCCGTCGCTATTTTATCGGATCGCTTCTCTACGTCCTGAAAGTAGTGTTTTCCTAGGAGTTTATTTCTTAGATGGTAGATGCCTGGGCAAAGTGAAATTATGAGAATAGATAGATATGTATTTCCTTTCCTTTGGTATTGCTTTGTTAAACAGGGGCCATACATTTTTAAGTTGTATTGCAATTCTTTAAAAGTCTTCATTTGTTGAAGCACTTCACAAGTTTTGGTTTAATTCCTGAAGGTGGCATTGCTTTTATCGTTGAAAAAGGTGATATTCTCCCGTGGTACTGCCCTTATCTGGAAGATACTGCTGGAGTTCACAGAAAATATATCTGCACTTACGAATATGTCCATTTTAGACCATCCTTGATATTGCCCCGCTTTGTTTTCCAAGTAAAGCCTCGAGAAGGGTCTCGCAAAGTTTAGGTACACGGCTGTATATTCTTTCCCATTTGACTTTCTCAAATACTTTACTTTCGATAGCGATACCGTTGTTTTTGAATGCAGTTTATAGACCTCTAGCTTTATTTACTAGGAAAATGTTGTGCTTCAACCTCCCTCTCGAAAAACAAAAAAAATCTCTATGAACTTATCAGATAAGTAACAGCCTTCTCAACTTGTTCGTTTTTCATTACAGCTTAGTGCAGCTTAGTGCGTGCTTTTCCAAACTTCCTCTACATTTGTTCTTTACCGTTACTACGTATATTTTCAATTTCCGAAAAAATCTCAAGAATTTCTTCTTTTAATTCTCAGGGCGACATTGATATGTGCGGTGAGAGTAATGATGGCATGGATTCCGATTGCAGCATATCGTCAAGCTCCGGCAAGCAAGTGGTCGTTGGCGTATGCGCAATGTCAAAGAAAACTCAATCCAAGCCAATGAAAGAAATACTCACGCGACTGCAGGAATTCGAGTACATTAAAATGGTTGTGTTCGAGGAGGATGTGATATTAAAGGTACCGCACTTACATCACTCACCATTCTCTGGTTTTTAAATTAATTTTTCTTATTTCAGGAACCTGTTGATCAATGGCATGTTGTCGATTGCCTCATATCATTCCATTCAAAAGGTTTCCCTCTGGAGAAGGCCATTCAATATGCCCAGCTGCGCAGACCATTTGTGATCAACAATTTGCACATGCAGTATGATATACAGGTGGTAGCCTAAAATATATGCGAAACACTTCTAGACACTCTAGAGTTGCTCTATTTCATTTCTAATTAGGACCGTCGAAGAGTGTATGCCATTCTAGAAAGCGAAGGAATTGAGATACCGCGCTATGCTGTACTAGATAGAGATTCTCCAGATCCAAAACGTGAGTCTTTTTCTTCGTTAGATCTGCTTTCAGTGACTTTAACCGATTCTTTCATTAGAGCACGAGTTAATTGAATCTGAGGATCATGTAGAAGTGAATGGAGTTATATTCAATAAGCCATTCGTGGAAAAGCCTGTCTCAGCAGAGGATCACAATATTTACATTTATTATCCAACTTCAGCTGGTGGCGGTAGCCAAAGGCTCTTTCGAAAGGTGAGTTGTGTAAAGTTATAAGAAACCTTCAAGTGTGTTCATGTTTGTTGCATTGCTTTGCAGATTGGAAGTCGAAGTAGTGTCTACTCTCCAGAGTCCCGTGTGAGAAAGACTGGTTCGTTTATTTACGAGGATTTTATGCCAACCGATGGTAAGTTTTATGTTTTTGGTTTCTTTTGATGACTCTTCTCTTCCTCATGTGTCTTTACCGCGTCACATCGTCTCCCACTCGATAGTTTTATGTTTCATTGTTTCTTTCGTTGCCTATTTGCATTTTTTTTTTCAATTGCAGCAGCTTCACCTTTAGTTTATAATAAATTTAGGCATAACAGTGCACGTCAATAGTTTATTTCGGAAAGAAAACGATGCTTTTATTATTATTTGCTGCTTTGTAAGTATCTCAAGGTGTTGTTGTTTTATAGGTATAATATGTACTTAGTTTACCAAACTGGATAGGGTAAATTTTTTATTTTTCATTAGACATAGTTCCGTCTTCTACGGCTAGGGTCTGACGTGTTCTATCTTGACAATTGGATTGGTTAAAGTTTCGGCACAAAAAATTTAACTTTTTGTATTAGAAAGTACATACATACATGCATCGCTTGGCTGAAGTTTCTGTTTAACTGGTAGCTTTTAATGGGTCGGAGTACTGGATATACTATGAGAACCATATAACCTTAATTTGTGGAGATAAGAGCTTAAGAAATTTCGATATACCTGTTAGGAGGTGGAGTAGAGTAACTGAATTCAATCGAATCCCAGACGGTAAAGTAGAATAACAAAATTCAATCGAATCCTATAGCGAAGAGCTCTCTAACGGAGCTAGTATAAACAAATTACGGATCTACGGATACATCGCCATTGCACAGAGAAGGTAATTGATGCAATTAAGCGTTGATTGTATTTAGTCTGACAGTGGAGTAACATGAGTAGAATGTGTGACTAATACTTTCGAACCATTGACAGTCTACTGAGTAACAATTCCCGGTAGGAATTGTGGGTCTATAAATTGCTATTGTCAAAGGTTTTAGTGTGGTGGGATGCAAAGCCCAGAGTAGAAACGTACCAAATACTTTTTTTCTGTCTTTAAACTAGAAGTGGCGATTGTCTGTTACAAAGGCATCGCCACTGACTTAATTTAACACCGGTTCCTATCTGTTGACTATAATTAGGATAGGTTAGGTTGAATTGACTGCCAGCCGAAGCCAACACACGTAGACCAATAAAAGGTCCGTTGAGATACCACGTGGACCTTTACCTACTCGTTAAACCACTAAGAGTTTCCGATGAAGCATAGTAGACTTCTAATATCTGCGTTGATTAGATCGCCTAGATCATTGTAAAAGAAGGTACCTAGGGTAGGTGCAAAGAAGGTGGAGGATAGTTTCTTCTTCTTCTTCTTCCATGCAGTCTCTGCAGAAATCATTTAAAAAGTATTTTTCCATGCCTACCTCTTGAGGCAAATCAAATCCTTAGAGCGTTTCAGATCCAGCTTGCGCCAAATCTGTTTTGTCGTTATATTTACACGTTGTACCACCTGTGCATTTAAATTTTGTCTCTTCGAGAGCATTACTCTTAATTTTAAGTTTACATGTAGGCATGGGCATGCTTAAGGCACCATATTCTGGTAATATATGCATCGTTGTTCCATGTCTGGCGAGTTTATCAGCCTTATAGTTCCCTGGAATGTTCCTATGCTCCGGGGCCAAACAAAGGTGAATATTGAACGACTCTGCCATCTCTACGAGAGATGAATGGCAATCTAGGGCTACTAGTGAATTTGTAAGGAATGATTCCAAGGACTTGATTGCAGCTTTCCGAAAAGTTTTTTTTTTAGCCAAGATACGACTTCAGCGATCGCAATTATTTCCGCTTGGAACACGCTACAATGATTTGGGAGACGGAAAGAGAGGCTGGGATTGATCCTATCAGAGAAAACACCTCCTTCTTTGATCCGTCGGTGTAGAAGTGAACCGACTTCTCTTCTAAGAATGGGTCCTTCTCCCAGAAAGACCTGGAGGGAATTATAACTTCGAAGTTTTTGTCAAAACTCAGTTTGGGTATGGAATAGTAGGGAGATTTTGAAACTGGAGGCGTGGCCCAATTCTTTACTGGACCACTGTGAGATTGCTTTGAACGAACGACTGCTCTGGCAGCCATTTGCCTGCCAAAGATGTCAATAGGAGTCAAATGAAACAGAATGTCCAGTACCGCAGAGGGTGTTGTGCGAAGAGCACCACTTATGCAGAAAAGAGCTGATCGTTGGACTTTATATATTATAGCTAGTCGCGGTTTAGGGCTTTATCCGGGGCACTCCACCAGACGACTACAACGTACGTGAGTATCCGTCTCATGACCGCGGCGTATAGCCAGTGAGTTACATATACGTAGCTGCAATCCCCATTTATTGTCATTAGCCTTTTTGCAAGAGAAAAGTGCTACTGTACCTTTCCTAAATCGTGCTTGGATATAGGGTTTCCAGCTTAGTGTCCTATCCAAAATAAGCCCCAAATATTTTGCTTTGTCAGAGAAAATTAAGCACCATTGTACCATTCAGGGTGGGAGGGTCGATAAATGGAATTTTATATTTCCTTGAGAATAGTACCAGTTCAGTTTTGTTGGGGTTTACATCCAAACCACACCCAACTGCCCATCTGAATAGCTTATTTAAAGCTTTTTGTAGGAGTTCTAAGGTGACTATACTTCCAGAGTGCCGAAACTTCATTCCATATTGTCAATGAATGAGCTGCTTTCATACATATAAGAAAATTAACTCCAGGCAGTGAACTCATTTCACCGACCATATTCGCTGTGTTACGCTCTAAAAACCTGATAAAGGCTTTAGTTTTGATAGCCTCTGAAGTAATCAAGATACACCTTAATTCTATTGTAAGCACAGTAGGTTTCTCTGAAAGACCACGTGTGCTCGGTTAACATTTGACCTTCGTCAACGTCTATCAGTAGGTCGCAACTCCAGTTTTGAAGTTTTTTCTCGTTTGGGATTGGAATCTGCCTTTTCAGACTCTTTAGCTAACTTAAGATTGGAGCTGATGTAATTCTGGGGCTGTTTCTGTTCACTGTTTATTCTGCTAAGATCTCTAATCTGTTTTTTGTGTGTGAAATTTTGTCTCTTGTCATATATACTTTTGAGCTATAAACTGTACAGATGTGACTATTTCATCAACAAGGTAAGTCAGCTTAAAGCTGCTGTCATTTGCTTGCAAGTCTAGTGTGCATTAACCTGGTCTTAACCGAAAGTTTTTATAAATGAATCTTGAATACTCACAGTGATTTTGTGTGGAGATCTAAGCCTACTGCCACGAAAGTAATCTACGGTGGTTGGGCTTAGAATCACAAAGATGCTTTATTCATCGCTTGAATTGTTCTTTTGTGAAACTCATCGTGGAATGCCATCCAAAAGCCTAATGCCTTTAGATTCAATGGTTTCCTTTGCTTTAATTCAAATGAGCAGTGGCTTGCCTTGCAATTTTCAGAGTGGTCTTCCTTATTGAGTGCATTGTTGGACTATTCATTGTCTTAGCTCGGGGATGTTCCATGTGTATTTGATCTTCTATAGTTTTTTGTTGATAGCACATTTAAAGATTCGTGTGCTGATTCTCGAGTTAGTACTCTTTGTTCATTGAGGAAAAGACATGTATGCTTCTTAAATCTTTTTATGCAGATCTGTTGTTTCTTGGATACTTAATTGCGCTTAGCTTGAGACATTGAGCTGTGAGGAGCATCGGTATGTGGTAGTGAGATTCTATTTCGCTTGTTTTTCTCATTAGCCTAGCAAGCCATGCATCATCGTTAGATTGATGAGGATTTCTTCTAATGGCTTGGTGGATGTCAGAATTTTACGAGCCATTCTTTGCGTTCAGGTCATCGGTGTTGACTTCACTTACTATCGCAATCCCCTGAGGTACTGATACGTATACGTTTGCAACCTAATTTTGTACAAATCCGAGTCAAAATTTGCTTTCGAATTTTTTGGTTTTCTTATATTTTCGTTTCCTTTTGCAAAATTAACACAATATATTCTGCACTTGCTTTTCAGATTACTAATTGGCTATGAAAAATAAAAACAAAAAAAGCAAAACAAAAAAAAATTTTTTTTTGTGTAATCATTTCTTGTAGCGCAAGCAAAAGTAAAACAAATTTAATTTGCTCATAACTCACTCATTGCAATAAAATTAAAAAAAAAAAAGTCTCCAAACCTTATAAGAGAAGTGTTATGGTAAATCTTCCATCTGACCAGTTAACTCTTGTAGACCAAGATTCAAACATTACTTTTAAAACTCAGTGTATTTTTCAGGTACGGACGTTAAAGTCTATACCGTTGGTCCAGATTACGCTCATGCCGAGGCCAGGAAAAGTCCAGCATTAGACGGAAAAGTTGAACGTGACAGCGAAGGGAAAGAGATTCGCTATCCAGTAATTCTGAACAACGCAGAGAAGTTGATTTCCCGGAAGGTGTGCTTGGCCTTTAAACAGACTGTGTGTGGATTCGATTTATTAAGGTTGGAATGACACACATTTTGCATCTAGTTCTGGTAATGAGCTTGTCTTTCTGTATTTTCTTTAGGGCCAATGGCAAGTCCTATGTGTGTGATGTGAACGGCTTTAGTTTTGTTAAGAATTCGAATAAATACTACGATGACTGTGCGAAGATACTTGGTAACATGATTCTAAGGGAGTTGACCCCAACACTACACATCCCCTGGTCTGTGCCATTTCAATTGGATGATCCACCTATTGTGCCAACGACTTTTGGAAAAATGATGGAACTACGCTGCGTTGTGGCTGTGATAAGACATGGAGATCGAACTCCGAAACAGAAGATGAAAGTTGAAGTTAGGCACCCTAAGTATGACCATTTCCTTCACTGTCCTTTGGCTTTCAAGTGACTTTGACTCTTTTTAGGTTTTTTGAAATATTTGAAAAGTACGATGGCTACAAGCACGGTCATGTGAAACTGAAAAGGCCCAAACAATTGCAGGAGATTCTCGACATTGCTAGGTCACTCTTAGCCGAGATACAAACCAAGGCAGCTGACTCGGAAATCGAGGAAAAGCAAGGCAAATTGGAGCAACTGAAAAGTGTGCTGGAAATGTAAGCAGATCTATGGTTTCTTGTGATTGCCACTAATTATATGGTTGTGCTAGGTATGGTCATTTCTCTGGAATCAACAGAAAAGTCCAAATGAAGTATCAACCAAAAGGACGACCCCGTGGGTCCAGTTCAGATGATGGTAATTCCTTAAAATCTAGTACGTACTCGAACTAAGATGACATTTTTAAATATTTTCAAAAAAATTAAAAAAAATTCTATCGTTTGTGTGCATAGATGCCCCAAAGGAACCATCGCTAGTGCTGATTTTAAAGTGGGGCGGAGAGCTAACTCCAGCTGGTCGAATACAGGCTGAAGAACTTGGCAGAATCTTTCGTTGCATGTACCCTGGTGGTCAGGGCAGACATGACTATTCGGGAACCCAAGGCTTGGGGCTCCTAAGGTAGGCGTTCTTTAACTCTTCTTACTCAGTTCGTGACGAGCTTTACTTTAGGTTGCATTCAACGTTCCGTCATGATTTGAAGATCTACGCCTCGGATGAAGGTCGAGTACAAATGACTGCAGCGGCGTTTGCGAAGGGTTTACTTGCATTAGAAGGTGAATTGACACCGATCTTGGTGCAAATGGTCAAGAGTGCTAACACAAACGGACTTCTAGACAACGACTGTGATTCCAGTAAATATCAGAATATGTAAGTTGCCCGATCCCTTACATCCATCTTACTTACAGAGCTATATTCTGTTTCAGGGCCAAAAACCGTCTCCATGAGCTCATGCAAATCGATCGTGACTTCACGAAAGAAGATCGTGAAGCGATCAATCCGGGAAATAGCATCAGTATCAACCAAGCGATGGATTTTGTCAAGAATCCAGTAAAATGTTGTGCTCATGTGCATTCTCTGATCAAGGAGCTAATGTCGATCATCAGTGTGAAGAAGGACGATCCAAAGACGAAGGATGCCATCTTATATCACGGAGAAACCTGGGATCTCATGGGTCGCCGATGGGAAAAGATCGAGAAGGACTTCTCGACCAAGAGTAAAACCTTTGACATTTCAAAGATCCCCGATATCTACGACTGCATAAAGTATGATCTTCAACACAATCAGCATACGCTTCAGTATGATCAAGCAGAGGAGTTGTACATCTATGCCAAGTACCTCGCTGATATTGTCATACCTCAAGAGTATGGGCTAACAATTCAGGAGAAGCTGACAATCGGACAAGGTATTTGTACTCCTTTGTTGAAGAAGATCAAAGCCGATCTTCAGCGGAACATCGAAGAAGTGGGCGAGGAGAGTGTGAATCGTTTAAACCCTCGTTACAGTCACGGAGTGTCCAGCCCGGGTAGGCATGTACGCACTCGATTGTACTTCACCAGTGAAAGTCATGTGCATTCTTTGTTGACTGTCCTTCGCTATGGTGGGCTATTGAACGTTCTCACTGATGAACAATGGCGTCGGGCCATGGATTACATTTCTATGGTGTCGGAGTTAAATTACATGTCTCAGATTGTGATAATGTTGTATGAGGATCCCACCAAAGACCCTTGCTCTGAGGAGAGATTCCATGTTGAACTCCACTTCAGTCCAGGTGTCAATTGCTGTGTACAGAAGAACCTTCCACCTGGACCAGGATTCCGGCCTCACAGTCGCAACGATTCCGCCCACTCAAAGAATATTGTAAGTCAAATCTGAACCATTTCCCAAGTAGCTGTGTGGTATTTTGCTTCTCTTAAAAGACTCCACCTGTTGGTATTCGTATTTCACAGAGTCCCGATGACGCCAATCCAACGAGGATCGATGAGGAGAATGACTTAAATCTGGATGAGAGTCCACAAACGAATTCTAAATCACATTCTGAGGTGAGTGTGTGACAATTTTGGTTTTCCATTCACTTGAAAGGATTTCTCTATGCAGGAGAACTCCCCGGAGGAGCAAAGTGAGCTGGCAGCCCTACCAAAAGCAGAGCATCGTTCGAAACACTTAAAATCAAAACCCATTCCCATTGGTGCCCATCACACAGTATGTGGCCATGAAGCACAGGATTTGGCAAAGCGACTGAATGAAGAACTAGCCGCTCAGCAGGGGAAACAGACAGGTTCGCTTGAGGTCAATAGAGCCATCAGCCCAGATGGTGAACCCCGATCGAGGTCTTTTGAACAGCGCCACCAGAAGACAAAAGGTAATGTACATAGTGGTTTTTGCTGTGTGCCTTGCAATTGGAAATTAAATAATTTATTACGGTTGGTGGGATATTAACGCTTGCATTTGAGAGAACGCGAGAGAGAGCGTGTCCTAAAATTTGTGTGTTGGGGATTAGTCGTTGATGACGGGTGTATAATATTTCTGTAAAAAACCGTCAATAGTGTGACAATCGAATTAATACTGTATTGCGTTTAGTTCTTTTAACATTTTGTTTTTTTGTTTATTTTCAAAATGTTGCATGTAATGTTTAAATAATTTTTTTTTTCGTTGTGTTGTCGTTTTGTTCGTTTTAATACTTGTGCTTCAAGGAAGTTTATACGAATGCGAATGTTGTTTACACCTAAAAAGGATTGAGTTCACAACACCGAAGTAGTTTCCTTTTGGTAAAGTGACAGCACATAGTTTATGATTTTGAAAGATTTTCCCGACGAATGCACCAATACTGTAACCAAATCGAAGGGCTAGAGTGTGAAGAAGTCTAACCATTCTTTGCACACTCGTTCGTATTTTAATATTGTGTCATTTAAGTTAAGCGAGTCCGAAAAATATTAAAGCAGTTGAAACGAAAACAAGTATTTCAAAGGCGTTTCTGAACTTGTAGTTTGCCATGAGGATTTTTTTAAGCTAGGCTTACATATTTGTGGGCAGTGCAGAGGGTCAGCATTCAAATTGAGTCAACTAGACTGCTGCATAGCAATGTCAGCAATTGGATAGCCCTCATTCTCGTCAACAAGTTGTCGATTGCATATAGCAGAGCCTTGTATCTTTTTCTGTGGTTGTACTCCCTGTGGATGGTTCTCTTTATTGTTTCCAGTGACACTGTGACGACTTTAAATTTTGGCTTGACGCCTGTAGTATGACGAGATGTTTTAAAGAAAACTTGACGTACTTCTATCGTTTTTAGTGGTCTGCCGTGACTACCGTTTGACTTTTAAAGAGGTGGAAGGATCATTGTGCTATAATGTATCATTCTCCGCAGATATGATGTATTTTGCCTTTTCAATGGTTAAGCTCATCACAATCATTAAGCCAAATTCTATTCACTTTTAGCAATCAAATCTCCAGGATAAAAAGCCCTCTGTTTTTCAAGTGCTAACTTGACAACTTGACATTAGGTGAGGCAATCGCTTCTATTGGTGCATTAATCTGCTACCCTCAGCCTCAGTACTGACGATGCCTAAAACCAAAGTTTCTATCAAGAGGCATTTTCTTGGTTCCCAGCGAAAAGTAGAGGTAGTCAGTCAGTCTTGGAACTGACGATGCCTTAGATTGAATTCTGCATCAAAAAGTATCTTTGGGCGAAGTCTAGGTTTGCTGTCAGTCAGTCTTAATAATGACGAGGCAATAAATCGAAGTTTTCATTAAAGAGTATTTCCATGACCTCCTGTTTAACTTGTACTCAGTCACTCAGGTTCAGAAAATAATCTCATGTGAATGTCGTCCGCAACCAGCCCTTAGATGGTCCATTCTGTGAGTCCAACTCTTTCGAGCACATCGGCCGGTATTCCGTTAATAAACCGTGTTATGTTCGCTTTCAACGCATCAATCGATTGTGGTTTATCAACGCAAGCAAGTGATTTCATATATCCCCACAAAAACTAATCCAGCGGAGTCAGATCACATGATCTTGAAGGCCAATTCACAGGTCCATTTGTTGAGATGATGTTTTCGTGAAAGTTGTCTCTCAATAACTGGATGATTTCGCCCGCTGCGTGCAACGTTGCACCATCCTGTTGAAACCACAAGTCATCTATACAAATGTCTTGAACTTTTTGCAACAAAATTTTACCGATCATTGTTCTGTAGCGTTCACCATTGACGGCTACGCGCCTTTCCGCATTTTAAAAGAAATACGGTCCGATGATACCGCACCAAACAGTTCATTTTGCCGGATCCATTGGTAGCTCTTGGGTCGCTTCTGGCTGCTCATCAGCCCAAATAAGACAATTTTAATTGTTGACGTTTCCTCTGAATGGAATTTTTTTATAAAAAATGGATCGTTTGGAGTTGTTCCAAGGCCACAATTTCCACAATTTGTAAACGTTGTTCTGATCTAAGTCTATTTATGATGAAATGCCAATGAATACAAAACAAAAATCTAACATGGACATGACATTTATCACGCGTGCTATGCCGGAGAATCTCTATTTACAAAGGTACCTCGTAGGGTGATACACTTTAAGAGGAATTTTGTTAAAATTTCGGTCCTGGAATTGAAATTCGGTCTTTAATTAACAATTTATTTGTAGACGTAGAGTACTATGTGAAGGATATTTGCATGAAAAGAATGTACAATCCAGGAAGAATCCCTTTCGTGTTGTGAACTCATTTTATTTGAACAAAGGTTACAATAAATTCCTTCTCCCAAATAGTTGCAATAGAAATAAAGGCTACCGCAAAGTTTGTGTTCGTCCTTTTGTTATTAATGCAAATAAAGCGACAATATATTTTGGTGCAGGTAAACGGTAACTTATTCTCAACTTATGCATATGCAAACGCTTCTTTATTTCGTTTAAAATAGAATTCGTTTCTCCCCACACCCTTAAAAAAAAAAAGTAGAATTTCTCCTAAATGTAATTCATGATTATTTTCTTTCCAATTTAATTTAATTTTTTATTTACCATAAAAATGCAAAAAAACAAAAAAACATAATGTAACAACTTTTAAACAATTATTCTATTTTAAAAAAAAAAACAAATCAACTAAAACTAATTTATATATCGTATGTACGTGTACGCATCTGGCCGGGAGTTCCGTGTATTTGGCTGAAAGTATATTTTATATATCTGTCGTCGTCACTTTTGCTCGTCTCTCTCTGTCTGTATTTCTTGTTCACTAGAAGCTAACTCCTTGCAATATTGCAGAAGGATTTCCTTAATTCCTTTTCTTTGGCTAGTTTTGGAAATTTTTCTTAAAGATACACCAGAAAAGTGTTTGATGTGTCCTTGGCAAATATTGAGAGTAGATAGTTTCGAATAATCAATCCTTTCTCACTTAATATCAAATTTTCAAATATCCGCATATCTTTTTGTACTTTTTTTTATTTTTTATTGTCTTTATCAGTAAGTAGTTTGTTTTTTTTTTCAATCTCATTTCTGTTAGAGTCACATTATTATCCTTTCTTATTGTGCACGTAAGGACTTCTTTTTCTCTTATCCATGTGACCAAGCGAGGTTTTGGTTTTTATTTTATAAAATTCATTGAACTCATATTAGTGTATGGGGTGGGTGGAATGAAAGCGAATGATGTGATTTGGTTGTAAAATTTAAATAGAACAAAATGGTAAACGAGTAGAGTCGTCCTTTGGGTAGCAAACTCTGAAATTACTGATCTCAAAATATGATTAATCAACTGTCGGTAAAGCACTCATTTGCCCTTAACGTCTTCAAACGAAACAAAGATGCAACGATTCCTCCAGCTCATTCTCACATCACTCTACGAGTATGTAGCTTATGTACCAACTTTGTGTTCTTAGTAACTTAGAAAAGGATACTTTGCTTGTTTACTTATCGACCTGCGATTCGTTAGCCTCTCGTGTTGATATATTTGTTCATTTTCGGTATCACTCCCCACCAACTCTGTACGATTTTCATTTGGCATGCAAATGTCAACTGTAGGAATCACACCAAACTCGATTGGCGGCCAAAATAAATCCTTCGCTTTCATATTACTAAACCCTTCGAAATATACATATTTTTTTTTGAATTTTTAAATCCTTCATCTGGAATGCGCTTACATTTCAAGTTTTTTTCTTCTCTGGAGGGTTTAAGGTTTAGAATACTTAGAAGGTTAAACTAATTAGTGAGGTTAAGGTGGCATGTACCTTATATTTAGATTTATACAATATGTACCTACATACATATGTTGTTTTGAATATGCAATTAAAAATATTTTTTACCTGGATTTTGTAACCCTAACTATTTTGCGGCTGCAGTTGGGAAGATAGTTGTTGGTGCATTGGTCTGGTGAAAGATAAATTTGGTTTTCTCTAAATCTAGCCGTGGTCTTAGACATGAATCTCACTTGTTCATGCAAGAGTTCTCAGCAAACTGCGGCCTTTATTTGAGAGAAAGAATGGAGAGCATAATACTGTCACGCGAGATCTCAACGTCTAAATTACTAGTCGACCTCGATATTTTGGACCGCTCCACCGGAATCTTCAGGTCTAACATACTGTAGACCTGTTTCGGGTTTCGGGTGAATACACAGATTTGCGATGTATGCACATACGCAAAACAATCAATGTCGAGCAGCTACTTCCTTAAACGGAATACTTACTTCGATGGTTTGGACACGTTAAACGCATGGCCCCAACTCGGTTTCCAAGTCATGCCATGGAATCCGTGTCATCAGGTAGGCGTCCCCTGGGTAGGCCCAGGATGAGATGGTTGGACCAAGTCCGAAATTTCACCTCTACCCGTATAGGGATGGCACCTCATGATTTAGAGTCGATGGCGGAAGATCGAGAGGTATGGAGGGTACACTTAAGCACCCTAGACCTGCGATCATCATCAAAAAATGATGATGATGATACACACACGTCAGATTATTGTCTTCTGTCTGGTATGAAAGAAGATTCTCGTATTCCCACCTGCATTCAGTTAAGATGCGCATTTGACAACTTAACAGAGATCTCTAGATGAGATTTTTGGATAATCTTTCAGAGAAAAGAAGTGTTCATCTGTTGTATGCAGATGATCTTCAAACGGTTTTGATCTATAATTTATTTTACTCAAAAGGTCTTCGTTTTAATTCATCCAGTTTCGTCAAGTTAATTGAGGTCCATTTGCGCGAGCTGCCTGATTCTTCGGGTCGAGGCCGTGATATTCATCCACTCTTCATGTCCCAGCCATCTTTGACATCGCTGTAAAGCCAATACAATTCTTCGACTGATCTTTTGCTTCACTTATCTTCTATCCCAAATTTCTGGGTCTTGTTCTGGACAGTAAACTAGACTCGAAAACTAACACTCTTGAACGCGTTAAAAAAGCCACTGTAGAGCTGTACTGCTGCAGGAAAGCCATTAGTAAAAAAATGGGGCCTGCAATCTCGTACCACGCATTGGCTCTACGTGTCCTTTACCAAACCTATACTTTTGTATGTTGTGATAGTCTGGTGCACGTCCTCAGAAGAAGCCCTACACCGTAATTTATTGGGGAAAGTGCAAAGATCAGCATGCATATGCATTAGCCGAACACTAAGAACCAAATCATCCGCGGTAACCGACGTACTCCTACATCTGCTTTTCTTGGATATTTTTGTCAAGCAATCAGCTGCTATCTCATCCCTGGGGTTAAAGACCTCCTCTCAATTGTCAAACAACCATATTGGCCACTCCTCGGTCTTGGATGCCTGAACATATATTCAGGAAAACACCAACTATACATCGTCGAAGTTGAACCTCAACTTTCGGACATCAATCCACTCCAGAGTGGAGACGCCAGAGACGAGCGCTCCGTTTTCTTCTATGCCGATGGTTCTAAAATCGAGAACGGAGTGGGTGGAGGTGTCTTCTCCGAAGTGCTCAACTTGAGCATCTCGTTCCGTCTCTCCGACCATTGTAGCATTTTTCAGGCGGAAATTATGGCGATCAACGAAGCCTTATCTTAGGCATAATGTGGTATCCTGCTATAAAATCTCTGAAATCAGTAACAAATATATCAAAAGCTATCTCAGATTTGCTCGTCTTTCATGGAGATGGCAGAACATTTTAACCGGGTACCCGGTCATAGGGACATTCCAGGGACTTGTAAGGCCGATGAACACGCCAAACATCGTACCACTCTAGAGATCCTACTAGAACACAGGAACCTTGGTATTCCACTCTCATATAAATTACTCTTAGAGTACGATGCGATCCGGAAGACAATCCAAATTTGGAGGAACGGTGCCACCCACCGTACTTCCAGAGAGATATGGCCTATGCTTAACCTTATTCGATCCGAAAGTCTGATCTTGCTTAAAAGGTCGCTTATCAGCAACGTTATTGGTGTTCTTACTGGCCGCTGTCCCATCGGCCTTCACGACAGAAGGACGGGCCTCTTCTCAAATGACGTTTGCAGAAGCGACGAAGAGGAGGAAAAAGCGATCCTCCATTTCCTCTGCAATTGTCTTGTCCTATCCCAAAAAGGAGGCGAATTATCGCAGACTGATGTCAAAAGTATCCTCAGCTGTATCAAGAGCTCCAAATGGTTTCATTAGTTCGAGTGGCACCTAGGGTATAGATCCCAGTGGCTTCACAAAGGCCCTTTCTTGGCTAACGTGTGTCTGTGGCTCACATGTCCAGCCACCTTACCTACCTACCTACCTACCGTTTATGCAGACCGGACCAAAGTTTACGCAAAGTTGTTTGAAAGAAAGTTTTGCTACTTAATTGCTTTCATAGCCCAAAAAAGTAGGGATTGGCACGAGTTATTCTTCTCTTGATCTCAACACTGATGCCATTGTCTAAACTCACAGCAGAGTGAAGGTAGACATAGTTGTTTTTACTGCAAAACCAAAAGGATGTAGGAGAATGCTTTAGGGATTGCTCGATAAGCAAGACATTTTTTCCCCCCCATTGGCCATCACAATCTGTTTATAATACTGACCTGAGTGTGCCGTAGAGGATTCTCTCCTCCCAACCCATATACCTAGTGCTATACAGATGATATTTTTCAGGCAGTTTCCTCGCTTCGTAGTCAAAGAAGTTTAGTTCAGAGTCACCTTCAAGGTGTAAGCACATTCCCCCGCGATATTTATGTATCAAATCCAAAAGTCACCAAAATATGTGTAGTACACCTCTGTGCGCTTGCCTCAGAAAATAAAATTGCATGCCTCTGTGGAAAGTAATGTCATCTAATGTCACCGATCGTGTTCGTGTTTTTCTTTTGCAAATCACTCACATTGGTTTTTTTTTCTTTTAATTTCACATTTTAAACACAACAAATACCACATTTTTTAATCGAAAAACTTTCTTTTATTTCAAATTTCCAATTCAAAATGTTTCAACAATTTTGAATGAAAACCTTCATTTACTGTCAATCATTTTGGACACATGCTTTTTACTGCTCAACTATGTTCCTTTGTGTGTGTGTTTTTTTTTTAATTTAATTTTTAACCACATCTCTTGTGTTCCGCTTGTGTTGTTCTTGTGATAACAGACGAAGTTGACACCCCTCAAGCGTCTATTTCAAATTTCAACGAAATTCCTAACGCTCGTGCAACTAACAAGACTTCTATTCAAATTCGCGTGACCAATTCCGTGGCATTTTATAAGATCGACTCGTCAACCAATGAATTACCTTTATCCGACATAGATTTCTCCCAGAATCCTTGCAGTCCAGAAACGCTCATATTACCACTAAGGCATCCGTTGACCGACGATATAGAAGTAACTGAGGACACTGCGGACGCTCAGTTCAACCGCAGGAAGATGTGTCCCAAGATTTCACCACTAGCGACTAACGAACGTCCCCTATCCTACACCTGTCTTACCTCACTCTCGTGCGCGGACAATATTAACACTCTGCCCGATAGCAGTGTTCGCTCTAAGAGTAATGTTGCCTCGATGCAATCATTAATAACCGATCAGTTTGCTTTTGCCACGCCCACAGAATATGCCCAGCTATCGTGTTCCGCCCCAGCAGCTATTCTAACCCACGACATTGAGTGTCATGCCCCAGCAATAATAGTCGACACATCTGTCATGCATGCAACAGGCTTCCTCTCAATCCCGCCTCTGCCAAAGTCCGAATCTGATTCAGTGTTGCCAATACCTAGCACAAAAGCCCCCCTCTCACCGGGTAGTAGTAGTAAACGACTCACACGTCATTTGTCACACGACGATTACCCCTTGTCCAATGCTAATGTCAGTCATGTTTTGGTACCCCTGCTGTTGGAACCCCCTGAATCATCTGACACATCCCCAGCGACAAGCATGAGGGCATCAAACTCCTTCACTCAAATGCCATGTGATGCGTCTAACCACACTAACATCTGTTGTTGTCCACCACCAATGTCATCGTCCATATCCATGTGTAATATGCCATTTAATGTGTTTGCTTCCAATTTACTAACGAACGATAATAATTCTAACCATCACCCCACAACCACGCCCATTTCCAATCCCAACAACAAAACAAACATAAAAACGACAACAACACTGCTCACCATGACAAATGACAAACTCACCACTGCAACCATTTTGCCAAATAAAACTAAATCACGTCACACGAACACAAACCTCACTACCGCCACAGACAATGCGACATCGACATCAAGCTCATCGTCGGCATCGTCTCGACGCCAAAGGCACAGTATTGCCGGCCAGATGACCTACATGAAAATGCTGGGCTTTGGAGGTTTTGGCAAAAAGATGGCCACCAGCACAAACAGTTTATTTAGTACGGCGGTAATTAGCGGAAGCTCATCGGCGCCAAATTTGCGCGACATGATACCGAGTACGGCGACACCATCAGGTAAATTTTCAAACAAATTGTAATTAGTTATAGTTATGTACAGTATTTATTATTTTCCCTAAAAAAAAAAAAGTGTTAAAAACTTTTCATTTTCTACAAAAATAATTTTTTTATATTCAAATTTAAATTTATACTCTCGGGTGAAGTGTGCAAAGTGTTTTATATTTTAACTAACTCATGTGGAATATTACTTTGGAAATCGAGCGTAGGATTTTCCCTTATGGTCAAGAACAAGAACAGTCCCGAGTTGAATGGAGCAGCCCCTGGGTACTCTCAAAAATTAGGTTGTACCATTTCATAATACCTCATCTCGATCGACTATAAAAGCTGATGTCGACTTTACTGCCAAGGCACTGGCAGTAAAGTGTCATGGCTTGATGAGTTGATTGAGCTGATATTGAAAATGTCATCAGAAAATTCGATAGAAAAATACCGTGAAGCAATGACAAACACCACAAATGCCCCCAGTTAGTCCAGACACCACCCTCATATGATAAAAAATTTCATTCTACGCAGATGGTGTTATGTTTTGCAACCAAGCCCGCTAAGTGCTTTAAATTATCCTTGCTGACTGTCGAATATTCAGCTAGCGCGTCGACTTTCTATTGAGTGAACACTTCTAGGTGGCACCCTAAAAATAGGGTTCAGGACCAATGAGTGCGCGCCAAGCTCGTCTTCTCTCCAGACAGTCCTTCTGTTTATTTCCTTCGAAACCTCGGTGTCTTGGTATTCAGGCATAGTTACCTCGTTTTTAAACTCAAGATCTTCGAGAAGATTGAGACAGTCTCAGACTCAGAGGTAAGCGTTTCTTGACTGTCCGAACGGGTTCCCTGAATTTTTCCCTGCGGAATTCGAATTTACGCAAAACGCTAATAACAACATCGTTTGCGTATCCTTGTGTTCCGAAATTTAGCTAGTAGTTCTAGGAGTTGCCGTGGCTCACTGGTTAGTGCGTTGGACTGCTGACCGAGCGGCGTGGGTTCAAGCCCCAGCCAGAAAAACACCGAACATTTTTCGCGGCACCACCTTTCGTCGGGGAATGACAAGCCTCCGGGAGCATAATCTGTCATGAAAGAGCTTCTCAATTCGCCGTTCGAAATCGGCAATAAATTGTAGGTCCCTTCCATTCGTGCGAAAAATGTAACACGCTGTCGCGCAACCTTTTTTTTATTTTTTTACTAGGAGTTGAACTATCCATAGCAAGGAGATTCAGAGATGCCCCTCTAATGGCATCTTCTCTGAGCCTAAGTCAATCAAACATCACCAATCACGATTCTGAGGTTCATCCATGAGCTACATCTATGTAGGTTATGTTAGATTAGGTTGAAATGGCTGCCAGCTAAAGTCGACACACTTAAACCCGTGAAGGGTCCGTTGTGATACCACATGGATCTCAGAAAGATCTCCTGGCTAGTCATTGAATCAATTGGAGCTTTTTATGAAACGTAGGAGGCTACTATCATCGGTATTTATCAGGTCGCCTAAGTTGTAGAAGATTGTTTCTAAATGGAGTTTTCTTTTGCGGGAGAGAGCTGGACAGGTACATAGAAGATAGAAAATAGTGCAAGTCAAGTCCTGCTACGACACCGTACAATCACTTGCAAGACAGAACAAGGTTAAGCTTGGTTGGGTGCCTGGCCACCAGGGCATTGTAGGCAATGAAACTGCGGATAAGCTGGCTAGGGCCGGTTCGCCTCCGCGCTCCGAAACACTTCTGTGGCTTCTGTGGCGTTAATTGGGCTATGGACACAGCTTTGTTCAACAACTGGGAACACCAACTTCGCCTAGCCCATTGCGAAAATGTCCCCTGGCTTAGGTAATCCAAGAGACTTATCAAGCCCTTTTCCTACAAGGAAATTCTAAACCTTGACAGGAACAACATGAGAAAGCTAGCTAAACGGCCATTGTTGCCTATGATATCATCTCATGAAACTAAACCTTTGGTCAGATACAGAGTGTCAGCTCTGTCTGGAAGAGAAAGAAACCTCTGACCAGGTTCTCTGTGAATGTTCAGCACTATACTGGCTACGTAGGCGGATCTTTCCTAAGGAATTCTGTTCTTCAGTGGGTGTAGAAACTCGGCTATAAATGACATACCCACCTTCATAAGGAAGGTAGTAGACCTATTAGGCTAAGTAGACCGGGAATATAATAGATCTTGCTAGGTCGCAGTGCTAGGCATTCGTCTCTAGAATTGTCAATCTCTAATCAGTTCTGTAGGGATGGACAAAATGAGTCTCAGCAAGTTTTACCTTGTACATGTTTCAGTGAAATCCAGGCGTCAGAACTTTAGGTCAATAAACACTTTGCACACTCGACGGTTTCACTATTTGTTCGAAGAAATTTCTTTACTTTAAAACTTTTTTTTTTCAATAATCAGATATCTATCGATATCCTTGAAACAAATCAAATCTACTATAAAATCTAATCAGCAGTTCTTGAAGGCTTCGGTGGTGTACCACCAATTCGTCCGTTGGAGACTTTACACAACGCCCTCTCGCTGAAGCAGCTGGATATGTTTTTGGAGAAGATGACAGTTGCACCGTTGTTCAAGACACCAGCCTCATCGCCACCGAAAAATCCATCCACACCAATACCGATTGCCGCACAGACGTCTATCAATTTACCGATTGAACCGGAGAAACCGGCTACTACACCAACAAATCTCTGCAGCCAGCTGCAGCCACTCATTGGAGGAGCAACAGGAGGAATCCTTACAAGCACCGGATGCCCGCCGAATGATCCGTCACCCTGTGACAGTAGTAGTAAGTTCGAAGAGGAAGTAATTTTATAGTTAAACTTCAGTTAAATTCGAACTTGTTTGCGAATGAGTGTATTTTCTGTACTTTGTCTCCTTTCTTTTGGTTTCAATTCTCAACCAAGTCAAAAGTTTATTTTGCTTTATTCTTTATTTAAGAATAAGTTATTTTCCTCTTTGTACGATTGTTAAAGAAATAAAAAAAAAGACACTCCTGTTGCTTATTTTATAAAGAAAACAAAAGAAAATCAACTAAAAGCATGTTTTCATTTGCGATTTTTAATAGTCCTTAAGCTTTCACTTCTCACTTCTTGTCAACAACACACTTTATCTCTTCAAAAGTTTCAATTTCTCTTTACATTTAACTTTTGTTTCGAAAAGTCAAACAATATTTTTGCATTTTTTTTGAGTTTGTTTTGAGTTTATAATCCTCTTTGGTCATTCTTTTTCTGATGCACAGTGTCAACAGCGTCCTTTTTCATCTCGCGGAATGCTTCTTACTTTTGTTATTTGTTTATGGAAGCTCAGTTGTCTCCCTTTCGCATTTGTTTTCAACTTAAGTGTTGATTTTTATAGTCAAGCCCTGTCCTGGTAGGGTATATTGCTCAAAGTTTGGTAACAGGAAAGAAAGTCGTGAATTCCAAGCTACTGGAATGGCGAATAGGAAGTGGGTGATACTTTTGGCTAATATTTCAAAGTGACATGGCAGAGCACTATGGAAGTAGAAGCGTAAAAGCCAACGCCTTAAGTTTGGTAGAACATTCGAGTAGGATTCATACACACATTCCTCAGCCTGCCTATCCGTTTGATTCAGCTCAAAGGAGGTTTTTCACGTAATAATCCGCTTTTGAGTCGAATAATACCACCGTTCTTGACCTGCAGATTTTCCCTTTCTTACCAGATTTCTCGACATCAGTTTACGGAGCCAGTTAGGCCGATAGACTCTTAGTTAAAGCAGAAAGCGTTCAAACAATTTTGTTCGTATGACGCTTCTGAACTCCAAACGTTTCCTTTGGTTCAATGGTCTAGACTTTCTTACCGATGGTGACAGTTCATGGGAAGCAATGCAATATGTTGTTGCAGAAGACATTCCAGAACGTGACGTTTTGTGCCAACCACCCACAAATTTTAAAGCAGATTCCTAAAGAGCACAAGGAGCAGTTTGTCACCTTTCTTGGTTCTTGGTCATCTTCTGATGCATTTAAGTTCCATTTTGATTTTGATGAAACCAAAAATTTGCACGAATGAGTGTTCAAACGAACTGTACTTGCTGACCTTGCCAGAATGTTTGATCCATTAGGACTACTTGGACCTGTAATAGTTCTTGGAAAGCTTTTCTCTCAGGAACTATGGAAAACAAAGTTATCTTAGGATGACCAACTTTCCGAAGTGCAGACCAAGAAATGGCTTCACTGCTTGAAAGGATTTTCTCTGCTAAAAGAGCTCAGCATCGCATGATATGTTTCCCGTGCCTGTAGCGATATTGCATTGCAAGCATTTTTGGGTAGTAGTCTGAATCCTGTTGGGTGTTGCGTATACCTCAAATATGTTGATGACAAGGGAAATATGTATTCACAACTTCTAGGCTCAAAATCGGGAATTAGACCTCTTAAAACAACAACCATAGCGCGATTGAAGCTGCAAGGTGCTGTTCTCATGGTTGAGCTAGTAGCAAGGCTGCTACAACTCGCAAAATAAATAGTGTCCTACTACACTGATTCCACCACAGTACTAGCATGGATGATCTTTGGAACGTTGTAAATAGGGTGGCGAAAATCCAAGCAAACACGGAAATTTTAAAATTGACATGTGAACCTATCCTTAAAAACATAACATTGAGCAATTTTAACCCAGAACGAGCTTGCACTACCAGTAAAGCGGCGGGAAAAAAGGAAGAGGTCTACGTATATTTAGAGAAGCAAGCTGACCTTCGGTTTTTATTTACATCGGTTCCGCTTTAAGTTGGTTAACTCCTCCATAGTGCTGCTGCTCTAGCCCCTAAACTGGTGAGTGTTGCAGTCTCCTTGGCTATTAGAGCTTATCGAATAAGTTGTGAGTTTCCTTTGCTCAAAAGGAAGCCATCAATCACCCCTTTTCTCTTAGTTTGCCGTTACGCTTACTTCTTAAGTGACCGAGGCCAACTCACGAGGTCATCCTTAAATTCATACTCAATTAGGGGTGATTTAGAGAGGCCAATAAAGAACAATACTCTCGCTTCCTATTCTTGCTTCCCAACAGGTACATGAATGTTGTATCTCACAACGGGGAACACAATGGATCCTTTAAGATCCGAGTGAGGTGGCGTCTAACATCAAGCCGCCACCCCTCTAATCTAACCTAACCTGATTGCCCGTCTTGCAATTACCAATAATTTTCTAGTTAGCAAAACGGACCGTCCATTGTCCTCTATGAGCAGTATTCCTATAAGTTTCCTTCGTAGTCTATAAGACACAACAAAATGCCTGTCGTTATTTCCTGTTTCCCCTTATGGATCTTAAGAAATCTACCACTCTTACGCTCTGTCGTGTTCGTACCTTCATCGCGTGATTTCTTGGTCAGCAACGCACGATTGATTTAGACAATAGCAATCAGCTTCTCTGAAAACCTCTTCTGTGCGAAGAACGCTTTGCTAACACCATCGAGAGCCTTTTCGAAGTCGGTCAATAGTAATGTCGCGGAGATCTGTACCTGGCGCAAGGTTTTGTTGTGATCCGAAGAGTGTTAAGCTACGATTACACGGTCAACGAAAACAGTCAACGCGTTGACTCTCTGACGTCACGAGAGAATTCGCCAATTCGCTGTCGCCGTCACCGATCAACGATCAACGTGTGAACACATCAAACATTTACGATCACACGAATGACGCGAGACTGTCAATGTTGTCCCAAAATATTGATGACATGAAATCTATGTCCCCTCCTCGGTGGCAATGCGTTGACACACAAAACATCAATTCCAAATACGTCAACGAAAATAGTTAACGCGTTGACTCAAAAACCCGCGTCAAATGCGGGTGTCAACGCAGCTGTCAAAGAGTTGACGGCTTTTTATGTTGGCGATCACACGAGTTGACAACTTTGGGACAAATTCTAACGTCATTCTGACGACAGAGTTAACGCGTTGCTTTGATGTCGTCTTCGCAGTTACTTTGTTTGGACACTCTTCTTGTCATATCAACTTTTTGCCCATAATTCCAGTGCTCCTCTTTGATTTCTTAAGTTTGTCGGTATTCTACAAGGCTCTTCGGTGTATTCCACTCTTTTAAACGGCTGTAGTTTGGAAGTGAATACATGTATGGTTGGTGGAACGATGTGATCTTGTTCCACACTGATATCGGCTCCCCGCTTGTCTTCCATCTGAAAGTCAATTTTTAAACCTGTGGCTGGTCGCCATATGGTCTATTTGGTTCAAGCTGCCATTTACCAACCTCAATTGAATCCGTGCCTCAGTGTAAGTGTTTAGTGCGTTGGACTGCTGTGCGAGCGGCGTGGGTTTAAACCCCAGCCATGTCCGCCGAACATTTTTCGCTGCACCATCTTACGTCGGGGAATGACAAGCCGCCGGGAGTATAATTTGTCATGAACAAGCTTCTCAATTCGCCATTCGGAGTCGGCAATAAATTGTAGGTCCCTTCCATTTGTGTGAAAAATGTAACACGCACAACATGAATGGTTGCCTTTGCTCGAGCTGTCACCCACTGTTATGACTCCTATCACCAAGTTCTATGTAAAGACCGTTGTTTTTTCTTTCAGTAAACGCGTTACGTGCGATTTATTTTTGGCTTCTCCTGTTTGACATAGCTTATGTCTATCAAGTTTCGTAAGGCAACATACATAGATTGCCACACATTTAGACGGCCATTCAGTTCAAAACTCTCTCATAGTCCTTGTTTGGTATATTGGTGTGTTCCTCCGACAATTAGGGTACTATGCAATTCCTTCCTAACGAACTATATCCGTTTTCCTTTCCGCTTTATGTTCTCTCATCTTTATGATGCAAATTTTCAAAATAAGGCCTAGATGACTGGGCAGGAAATGTAAACAGCAAACAATGACAACTCAAATGATGATGACTAGTAGAATGAAAGTTGCAAATGGAATACCTGACAGTTCTGAACGTGCACTAGCACTACTGATGATGATTTACACTTCTATGCCTCTCCTATGGCGGGTAGGCTTAAGTGGAATGTGCTGTTGTATCTGTGTATCCCTGGGTTCCGGGGTAGCAAAGGTAAATAACAATTATCCTGAAAGAGTTGGAAAATAGAAATAGGAAGTTGCCAGTTGAAGGAGTGGTTTGTTTGCGGAATCCTTGTGAAAGGTTGTGTGACAGTGGCCATTAATTAGGGTGGCCCATGGCGGTTTCTCGCATATCACTGTGTGTAATATTGTTTGCAGGTGAGCCCTGCAGAGTTTATGGATGGAGTTTGCTGCTGGTAAATGTTATTTTCAGAGTGCGTGCTGGGAAAATATTGACGTTCTGCAGCGGTTTCTTTTTTTTTTTGAAAGGAATAACGAAAGAGTTTAAATTTAAATTAAAAACTTGTGTGGTTATTCCCAATGATGATTGCATTGTGTTGTGTGTAATTGTAAAGTACCACACCTTTCGATCCTCTTCAGTTTTTACCTTACAGTTAATTTTATTGGAAAATTATCTACGAATTGTTTTAAAAGCTGTAGTCGTAGTTTTTTGGTTTCGCATCCCTTATCTCCTCAGTTCGGCTTATGTTCTGTTGCTCCTCTACACTGCTCCAGTTAATAAAACACGTTTGACTCACTTGTCCATCCTTTCGTATTACATTTTTTCTACACAAAACCAAAAAAAAAACCGAAAATCCCATTCCTAGAATGGAGCAAACAATCGAGTGTAGCTAGCAGTACGGAACCATCATCACCAGCGGTCTCTGATAGCTACTCACATGGTACGCCCAGTGGAGAGATGTCAATCAGCTTGACCAGCACCGATGGGTTAGTACATTAAAAACAAATTGTACAAAAAATCAAATATCCCCTTGGGGTATTTTCCAAATCTCCCAAAACTCCAAACAAAACAAAAAATCTTGTCTAGCTTCAACGTCCTACCAACGGCCGAGGAGCTAGCGAAATTCTTTCCACAGCTCGATGATGATTTGAATTCGGTTTACGTTCAATTGAATACGGATAATCTGGATGCTGATGTCTTCACCACACCGAATGAGGGCGATAAAAGTTGCTGTCTAACTCCGGTTAGTATGTGCATGGACTTGAGTACTGCGGCAACAAAGGGATCCATTACACTTTCCATTGAGGTAAGGTCCACACAGCTACCATTCGATACAAATTTGTTAACAACTTTCTTTTCAAAGAATGAAGATGAAGATGAGGCTACATTGTCAGCTGCAACGACTCCATCTCTTCCACCGGATGAAATCAGTCCTCACACCATAGAACCTGAAACACCACGAGAGAATGTACATTTTGAACTCAAACCTCCAGCTCGTAAGCCAACTGATCCAATATCACCAAACATCCAGAAACAAATAAGCCTCTTCGAACGTGAATCATATTCATTGCGTCGATCGCCACCGCAGGTGATTCGTCGAAAGAAGTTCGAGAATGTCACCGCGCAGCTACTCACACAATCAGCTTCGAACTCAAATTTCACCAACTTCGAGAGCAATACTCTAAAGAAGAAAACTAACGATGATGACGAGGATGAGGACTCCAAGACAAGATCTTGTTCGAATTTGAAAACCGGCTCCATATCGAGTCTAACGCAATCACCACAAAACCATCCAGGAGCGGTGATTGTGAAGGAAAAATTCATCGAACCACCAAAAAGGATTTCCAGAAGTTTCCACGGCAAAACCCAAAGCATGGATGCAGATTTCTTGTTTTCAGATTTTCTAAATGTTCCGTCGTTGATGCACCAAGCTAGTACGGGCACAGCTGGCCCGGCACAACACAGTTTCAGTGCCAGTACTTCGCCCTCGGCCAAGCCGAGATTCACAACGACAAAGGTCGAGGATAATTATCATAGAGCCAATTAATCTAGTTTCAATTCCGTCTCCATTGAGTTACTATTGCACGCGAGCTGCTAAAGAATTTACGAATACATTTCAAAAACTTTAGTCATGTGTGTTTGACGTATTATTTCTGTGATTTGTTAGATGTAGTTGTAGATTGATCTATAGAATGGTAAATAAAATTTAAAAGGAAGTCGTTTTGGCTGTGCTTTTAGTTTCTGATTTGAAAATTTGAATGCTTTTACTGAGTCACAGCTTTGCACTCGGGCCATGAACTGCCATTTTCTGGATTTCATCGGTGGGGAAATAGGACTTATAAACTTCTCACACTATTCTACAATACATCTGCAGATGGTAGAAGATGAATAGAATTAATAAGACAATTAAGCTTTGTACCTCTAATTCTACAATCGGAGTTGAATAAGCAAATTTGAAAGAAGATCTAGGGCGGAAATATGTACTTTACTCGTTAACGAGTAACTCGTCATCGAAATGTGAGGATTTTGAGGATTTGGCATTACTGCTCCTAATGAGGTTAATCGATTATTCAATCACGAGTCCCACTCACTCGCTCGTTATCGATTGCGGTACTTCAGCCCCTTTTCTCTGAAATAGTTCCAATAAGCTTGTGAAGCATATTGAAAAAGAACTTCTGCATCACGACTTCAATTGCAGAAAGTGCAGAGATCAAGAAGAAATTGAATCTGCCTGTCACTTGCAATATTAAGCTCAGGGACCTTTTGGGATTCACTTTTTTATCTGGACGGTTCTAAGTCGACGGTTTTTCCTCTTTGCGAACTACCCTTTAAAAATGGAGCCAAAGTATTCGATTGTTGATCTAAGCATTGCACGAACACACGCCAAGCCAAGTGTAGATCTATTGTGATACCAAGTGGAAAACCGGACTTTCAGCATCTGGAGCCTTTATGTGTGATGAGAAGATTTTGTGGATAAAGGGTCGGTGTCAACTTCTTACTGCTCTACTTACTTATGTGGCGCTACAGTCCGAGGTGGACCTGAGCCTTAACCAACAAGCGCATCAAACCAGCTGGATCTTTAGCCAGCTGCCTTCAGTTTCGCACGGTAAGTTGTTTCAGGTCCCCTTACACTTGCGTGCGAAGCCTTAGTAGCGGTCTTCTTCTACTGTGTCGTCCCTTGGCTACGAACATTTTCCGGGCCGGAGTATTGGTGTCCATCCGCTCACCCAGCCACCTCAGTCGTTGGAGCTTCACTCTTCCGGTTAAGTCGATGTCGTGGTACAACCCGTAGAGTTCGTTGCAGATGGGACCGAAAATCACCAAAAGGATTTTCCTCTCGAAAGAGCCAAGAGCAACCTCATCCGCTTTTAACAGAGTCCATGCTTCTCCGCCGTAGAGTAGGACTGAGATAATAAAGGTCTTCTAAAGGGTCACGTGCCGTTCTGTCCGAGACATCAGTGTTGAATGTCCATTCTCGTTGACAGCACATATATTTGGTCTTGTTCTCATTGCCCGCTAGACCCATCTTCGCCGCCTCCGTCTCAATACTCACGAACGCGCCAGTTACATCACGCTGCGTTCTTCCGTTTATAACCGATATTTACAGTTCTAAAGGGAACGAAAGTCGACTTTACATTTCCACAGCAGCCGAAATTCTGGTGTCATTGCAACAGACGGCATATCTATGGAACAAGAATCGTAGGATAAGTATCGCGAAAGGTCATCAAAACTCAAGTGCGGATGATATCAAAAGCGGATGAAAGCAAAGTCTCAGACGATAGATTGCTTTGATAGTACAGCCCATGTTATGTGTAAGTATCAAGGGGAGGTAAATTAAGCAGAGCATCTAGAGCAGCTCCAGGCGTTTTCGGTAAAGCTTCCGTGCAGCCGAGACAAATAAATAAATAGCTGCCGCGACAGCTCGAGATAAGCCAAGGCCTAGCTTTTCATAACCACTCATGTTGTGCGAGGAAGGGACCTACAATTTATTACCGACTCCGAACGGCGAAGTGAGAAGCTCTTTCATGACAGATTATACTCCCGGAGGCTTGTCATTCCCCGACGAGGGGTGTTGCCGCGAAAAATGTTCGGTGTTCCTGGCTGGGGCTTGAACCCACGCCACTCGGTCAGCAGTCCAACGCACTAATCCAGCCACGGCGACCACAAGCCAAAACAAGCCGTTCTTTAAAGTTCAGTGGAGGAGTCAGTCTTGTGTTCTTGTGACCCCCCTCCACCAAACAACCGACGCATAAGCTTGAAACGGTTTTATTATAGCCGTATAGATCCAAAGGATCTTTTTCGGTGATAAGCCCCATGTCTTGCCAAAAGTACCCAAACCAAGAGCGCTGGCATATTATGCTCTCGGAGGCTGGTCATTGCCTACCGCGAGGTGTTTCCTTACAAAACATTTATTTGGAACCTGTCCAAAGCATGAAATCATCATCTACTCTATAAAATAAGGTATCTCCCAAAGTTGGACACCAAATTTAATGAAAACAGCTACGAAAAACAACTGAAGTCATCTCAACCCGCCACTGTTTCTGTGGCGTATACGTATGTAACATTTTCTGTGATCTTTACTTTTCCCCTTAGTTTCACTTTAAATGTCCTTCTATATCCCCAGTACCATCCCTATCCCAATATCCATTTACAAAATCCAATTAGCATCGACTTAACGCAACATTAGCAATCCAATAAATTTCTATTTCCGCTCTATGTCACCTCGTTCCAACCTTACCGCATGCACTTACACTCTGCCAAAGACATCCTCCAAGGGCCAGAACACAGGCAAAATTGTATTGCTCCGCCCGAAAAGCTGCAGAATTATGGTCAAGATTAAGTCGCCTTTGTGTGTTTTGCTCCAATGCCAACTTTGTTTGGCTCTAAATTCTGGCCGCTCTGGCCTAATCAAGATAAATTCCCGATGTTTGCTGAATGCATTTACTGCAGAGGAGTTTAAATCTCTCGGCCGTCGGTGGTGGTGCAACGATATGAAATCGTGCGAAAGGGAATTGGTATTGTTGGCCAAAAAGCGGTGCAATTACGATGAGTATTGCCAGGCAAATTCGCCTTTGCCTTTAGGTGCAACCTTCCTGTGGCGTGGCCACAAATTGCCCTGAATGGTGTATGTATAGGCACAGTTCACCTTTTGTGGAAAATTGTTTTTGTTTGTGTTTTTGGCAGAGGCACTCGAGTTGCATTTGGAAAAAGGTGCATCAGACCGAGGTTAAGAGGTGACGAATCCATTGTTCGTCCTTGTGAAGTGATTATTCCAGCGTTCGGCTGCTGGGTGATTATGTACTTCGAGCATATGCGGTTTGATTGATGATGCGTGATTGATGGGTTAAGCTTGGATGTAGTACCGTGTTTGGGAATTTTTCTTCTTTTTTTTTCATCTCAGGAGGTGTTACTGGATTTTGTGGAAATTTTCAAAATTGAGAGTATAAGGACCTCTATGCGGTGTGAAATGAAAATCAACGATGTGCCTCAGCTGTAAAACTAAGCATTGACGCGGCCACATTAAAACTCCATATCTAATGAGTCTTGATCATCAGTCATAGCAGAGGAGACGTGATATCAAGCTGGAATGTTTCCCTGCTTCAAAATTTGATTTTAAGTCAGTTCTGGTTCTTAGCATGTTCATAGATTCACCATAATATTCTTCCATTCCTTATGTGATTTTCTAATAGCTTCAGTGCTTCACCTGAATGAAGCTGGCAATTTTCCAAAAACGAAACTGTGCCAGTAAAAAATTCAGTCAAAGGTGCCACCTCGCGAAAAGTCGCTTCTAGGAGTTTCTCAAGAGTGTCCCGAAAACGTATGTACATACGAGTGCCTTGTGACTTAATCACGGCTCCTTAATGCTTCTCAAATACAAAACCAGGGGCCAAATCGACTCTTCCGTGATTGTGTAACTCCTCAGTCCGAGGAGCAGAGGATTGGTGTTTAATTACCGCGGTAGAATATGGGACTCTTGTACTATACATTGTATATAGATAAATCTTCAATTCGTTTACTAAGCACAGTGATCCCCAGATACTGTGCCATTGGAGCCATATTTCGCAAATGACCAAATAAGCACAGTGACAACTAAAAGGATTAAGAGCAGGATCCCAAAAGTGCATCAGTTAGTATTATAGCCAACTATGTAGTATGTGACGCTTTTAGCTAGATTGAACGCGGGGTACACCTGTCTATGAGTCAGTATTATATCCATGTCGAAGTCTTTCCTCGCCAGTTAGTGCGATTTTTATATTCCTCTCTATTAAGCGATAATTTTTTGCAAGGAATGAGAACACTCAGCAGCAGCGTTGTAAAAGAATGCATTCTTTTTTGAATGCACTCTTTAATGAATTCACTTTTATAATTGCATTCATTGAATTGATTTTGAGACTTCAAGAAAAAGAGTGCAATCACCATTCATTTACCATTCAAAAGATTGCATTCATTTCCTCTACCATTTCCTCTACCATGCATTCAATTGAATGCACTCACTTAAGAATTCATGAATGCTTTTACACTCATTTTCATTCTTTGCATTCTTTTGCATTCTTTGCACTCTTTTGCATTCTTTGCATTCTTTTGCATTCTTGCATTCGTTTGCACTCTTGCATTCTTTTGCACTCTTTTGCATTCTTTGCAAATCAATAAAAATTAATGCACAGAATGCAAAAGAGTGCAAAGAATGCAAATGAGTGTAAAAGAGTTCATGAATTCTTAAGTGAGTGCATTCAATTGACTGGTAGAGGAAATGAATGCAATCTTTTGAATGGTAAATGAATGGTGATTGCATTCTTTTTTTTGAATTCTCAAAATGCAATCTTAAAACTGAATTCATTGAAAGACTTTTAAAGAGTGCATTCCTAAATGAATGTATTCTTTTACAACCCTGCTCAGCAGATATAGCAAAACAACATCGGGTGAGTATTTTTTTTGGGCTACCCTGTATTATTCCAAGATACTTTTAGCACCTTTAGCTTTGGTGTGTTCAGTACTGAATCTTGCCTATTTTGGCAGTTTGGTTACCGCTATCACTTCATTAAAACTATGGCATCTGCACATGCGACTGTCTCAAGTTCACAGAAATTTGTTAAGCAGAATCCTTCGGAGAAGGAATGATAAGACTGTTTCTTACAGCTTTTTTTTACTTAACTGTTTCCTTAATAGAACGGTTCTCCGGACTGCGATCAAGGCTTCTTCTATTGAACATTGTCCTTAGGTGTCTATACCATGTTGTTCTTGAGAGAATAGACGATGATTTCCTTATTCAAGATGTTGAAAGCGCCTTCGAAATCGAGAAACGCAGCCTTCTAACTGTTTTCATTTAGCATCATCTTCGTACACAAATTCCTTTGATTCGGATTGAAGCCCTAATTACTGAATCTGTTGTCCCTAAATTAACACGCAAAATGTCCTCAAATTAAATCAAATCCTCGTTTCACGCCGCAAAAGCAACAAAGAGGCGTCAAAACGTTTTCTTTACTAATCATCCACCCTAATCCACCTGACGTCTGCAGAAAGGTGACACAAATTCTTTACAAATCCCAGAACACCATCGTGCCCATGCCGAGTCGCATTGTTCAACGTTTTAAGTGAATAAATGCGCAACGGTGATTAAGCATGTTGTCGGGAGTCCTTTAATCCGCTGCCACCCTTTAATGCGCTTGCCAACATTCCCCGCATCCAACAGGAACGACAAAAACCTAAATAATCCTAATCCTGCTCCCCAGGAGATGGAGAAAAAAAAATGTACAGTAAGCCCACAGGACGATACATTCGAAGGGCGGGAGGGCCGCAATTCTATGTAAACCTTTCCAATGAATCAGGAAAATCTCCACAACAAACAGCAGTGCTGGTGGTTTCAAAACCACCCTCTGCATCGACAAACTACTGTCCCACCGAAATGCAGTGTGAATGTCCTCTTTACCACTTAGCAGCACAGCGCAGAGATGTCGAGATGGTCTGAGAAGGACTCTCTACCGAGAATGCGGCTATTCACCCTTTTTGCTGCGCTAAGCAAACGCTATTGGCATCCATACACGTAACCAAGTGTGCATGCAAAATTAACGTGCAACATGCCCTCGAGTCTGCTGGTGGTAGCCAACCAAGCATGGATCGGACGGGGTGGGGAGTCCATCCTTGTGCCTCAGGTACTCTCTGTGTACGGCTTAAGGACGGTGTGTGTGCAGGAATGTTGCTGGCTGCTGCTTATTTTCATCCCATTGAGTTCGAGGCCTACGGTTTTGCCAGCCAACATTTTCATTCATTCATCCTGCTGCGCTTAACTGTGATTCATGATGATGCCTCTCTCTTTACTTCTCGCTGTGTATGGCAAAAGGATATATCAGACAAGGTGTACATAGATGTGTGTCCACATTGAGATGTTGTGTTTTACAGTGTGCCAGAGGTGGGGGCATACGCTGAGAGTAATATACTGGAGGTGGTGGGCGATGGAGAGATTCCTCGAGTGAAAGGACACAATGATATAAAGGCTATTAGTCTAGGTTCGTTGTTGACCTCATTTCCTTTCGCGCTGCTTTAATGGATCTTCTATGTAAGGATTTTATGAAGTGAGCTGTGTTTACCCATGGACTAAGGGAGTTTTGTTTTACCTTGGGCTATTGACGGTAGGTAGGTAAGCTTGAGCCGTAACGTCATCGTTTAATGGAGACTAGAGCAGGTAAATTCATTTATCTTGAAGGATGATCAAAAAAATCAAAGTGAAGTTATTAAGAAAGACGAATGTGATGTAAACCCTTTGGCCTGAGATCATGTTTTGTGGTTAAAAGGGATTGAGATAGAAGTTCAGCAGTGAGTATTGCTAAAGGCTTTCAAGTACGAGACGACACCAGCGATGGCGTTTTGAACTTTTGTAATGTGAATCACTAAGCATAAGATCTGATGCAAGTTAGGTAGATAGGTAGAGTGGCGGTTCCTGAGAACCCAATTAGCGCAAGCGGTGCACCTTACTGTTACCACGAAAACTCATTTGTGTGTGAGTGTGGATTAGATGTGTTTTGATAAAGTGGTCAAATCTAGCCAGTAGATTTCGAATACAGGATAAATTCTCCAATAATTTTTCAGCTATCGCTGAGATCCACAAGGTTTGGCTAGGTGCACTGTCTGATCCGCGCTAGGGTCGGACACCTGCAGAGGAAATGAAATAGAGATTTCCTTTCTTTAATATCCTTGCAGCTTCTGCAAAAGGTGTTATGAGAAATACCAAGCTTGATCGCATGGTGTCCAACTGGACAGTGCCCCGTGATAATGGATACAATTCTGTCAACATTTTGTCTTGATTTACCAAGTAGCTCTTATGACTTAGGTTTCTCGTAATTAGGCCATGTCTTTCTCGAGATGGCACATCTATTCAGGACTTTCCGCCTATGATTGGCAAGCTTAAGGAAGTGAAGGTGTATATGTTAAGTGCCCAACGAAATATCAACACTTTCCGCTAGAGAACTGTTTAGGGCCAATCCTCTCCTAGCCAGCTCGTCGGTACGCTCATTGACCTCACGATTGCTGTTAGAGTGTAGTTATGGAGTGCTGATTTCAAGCCGGCATTGCTCTACAGATCGAGCATATTGAAATCAGTGATCGGTTTTGTGAGTTTCAACACTGGTGCTGGATATTGGCTCAGCAACTGTAGTAGAATACAGCTGGCAGGCATGCATCTGCACGGTTTGTTTGAAGATCTTGCCTTGGTTGAACTTCCGACCACATTTGTCTTCGCCAGTCCAGGTAAAGCATTGAACCACAAACCCCTTGGTCTCCTTGGATCTTAATTTCGCTCGTATTTGCAAACCGGGCGATAGTGGCAATACGTATACTAGGACCTGTCCGCACAACACCCACACAGATGAGATTGTGCTGCTGTTGTTTTCGCCGGAGAGGCAGAAAAAGGCGAAAACCTATTTGCTGATCTTTTCCAGGCGTTGGAACATTCCTGTTCATGAACGCGTTGGCGAGCTCGTGGGGTTTTTAATGGGTCGAACTTCTTTTAGGTGTATGGACTTGCTTTCGTTTTTGTTGGAAAAGAAGCTTTCGAATTCGTCCTAGTCTAAGGTTAAGTAAGTTATTACCGCACTGTGTTGGAACCAGCCGTCCTCGTAGTGGTGGGGCTGCCTCCCGTCGATTTCCTTTCGATAAAGGGAAAATTTGTCCACGAGCATAAAGTCGAAATAGGAGTGGAAGTGGAAACGGCAGAGGCGAAGGAGCTCATCAAACGACAATGCAGCGGTGGACCCTCTGAAACTGAAGGAAGGTGGACGGCAAGACTGATAAGGAACTACTACATCACCCAATTTCTAACAGGACATGGAAACTTCAACGCATGTCTCCATAAGATGGGAGAAGTTGTCGATACGACGACTCTCGCTAGTAGACGACACACACCATACCTTTTCAACCTGTAGGAGATGGGCAGCTGAAGGAACCAAGATGAAACTAGAGACAGGCAATGTTACCGCAGAAAACGTCATGAGAATGATGATCTCGAGCAACGACAGGCGAAACCAAATACCCTCCTTATTTAGTTCGTGCTACGAGGAAAAAAAAGAGAGAGGAAAACGAAAACATAACCTCATAAGAATTATACCAGCATGTTATTGGGCATAAAGAAGACCTCCCCTGAAGAAATGCAAACATTGGTCCCAGGGGGGTTACCGAGGATACCAAAGATAGAGGGGGAGTTTAGTCAGTAGGAGTCTGAAACACCAGGTGAGTGTCACAATCCCACTGACGGTGCATGATGCATGCTCTTCTTCTCGTAAAGGAAAAAAAAGTACAAGGTTCCCTTGGATATGTCATGGAAGAGATCCTTAAACTTGAATCTCACGGCTAAAAGCGGCATTCAACTTTGATTCTTCCACCTTCCAAGACGCAGTGGAAGTTTTCTTTTGTTGCTACTTTGAGCTTTTGAGCGTAAGCAGTGATCTTGTCGCCCTTGAGCACTGCCTGAATCTGTGGCTAGTTGAGTAGAGTGTTAACACATCTATTCAGGTTGCCATAGGGTGTATATATATATGGCTGCAGATACTGGTACAGAAGAAGCAGATTGGAGAAATCGACAATATTGGCCAATGCGCTCATCCATCAAGTAGGTGGAGTTGGGAAGTGTTGCATTGAGGTATTTTAAGGCAGTAGCGATGCTATCTTTAGCAGTGGTATTCTTGGCCAAAGGAATATTTTCCAACAATAAGAACACCTAGGAGCATGACATGCAATTAGTCTTTTCTTGATATCGAATAAGCTTCATGCTTCTCCCGTACTAACAGTAGAAATTGTTAAATATAATATCAACGTACCTTTAACTTCTCATCTATTCACATACACATACATGTTCACATTATCAACTACATTCACACAAATACTCAGCATTGAATTGTTTCCATACTTTGTATGATATTGTTTTTCTTCATTCTTGAATAAACCGCCGTGGAGTGCACTTTAAATTATATCGTGGCTGTTTTTATTTAACCTAAACCCAACAGGTTATGGGCCCAGGGTCGCGCGCGTGTGTCGTTGATCTTGTAGTGCAGTTTTAATTATTCAAGAATCGTTTTTTTCAAAGTTCACAACCCAACGTCAATTTAGAGTTTTCCAAAAAAAAAAAAAAAAAAAAAAAGAGGATGAATCCCGCAAGTAATTCTCACATAGAGAAACTAGGTGAAGACAACTACGAGTCATGGAAACTGCAGATGAGAAGTGTTTTAATTTGCAATGATTTGTGGGGTTACGCAAATGGCGAAATTGTAAGGGATCCAGACGACGGTACTTGGACAACCAAGGACGCAAAAGCCCTAGCGATGATCTTTCTTGGAGTCAAGGAAAGCCAAATGGGTTATATCAGAAAGACAACGACATCCAAACAGGCATGGAAAGCTCTAGAAGATGTACACAAATCAAAAGGGCCCGCCAAAAAGATAGTTTTGTACAGACATTTATTTCAAATGAAGAAAAGAAATGAGATCAGCATGCAGCAACATCTTAGAGAATTCCAGAGTATTGCAGACCAGTTAGAAGAAGCGGGAATTATGATTCCAACGGAACTACTCTCGATTATGCTCCTCAACACATTGCCGCCTGAGTATGAAAATTTCTGTGTAGCGATAGAGACAAGAGATGATATTCCAAAAATAAATTCCCTTAAGGTAAAGTTAATGGAAGAAGACGCGAGACAAAACCAAAACTCAGTTAACGGCGAAGAAACTAATACACATGCATTACTATCGCAAGAAAAAATTCGCGCTAAGAACAGACCAACGGCGACAACGGCAACCAGATGTCAGAATAACTGGCAAAGAAGACAAAAAACACACATTAAATGTTATTCTTGTGGAAAAACGGGCCACATTGCAAACGAGTGTCGTACGAGAAACAACAGAAAAAGAATAAACGACAAAAGTGAAAATGCTATGACAATATTGAGTGCGAGTATAGAAAATGAACACAAAGGAGGTTGGTGCGTGGATAGCGGAGCAAGCGCACACATGTGCAACGACAAGAACAAATTTGTGGAATGGGTTAGCTTCGACTCAATGCAAATTAAAACAGCTGGAAAGGAGACTATAGAAGCAAACGGAATCGGTAGTGTGTTGATCGCGGCAGTATCGAATGGAGAAGTTGTTGAGATCAAACTCCGTGACGTGATGTACGTGCCAAATTTAAGACATAATTTGCTGTCCGTTTCACAAGCAACGAGCAAAGGGTTTTCGTTTTCCTTTCAAGAGGATATGTGCATAGTTTATAGAAAAAATCAATCTGTTCTTTTAAGAGCAACAAAACGGGGAAACCTTTACGTCGTTGAAGAAACAAAAGTGAGTACCAAAAATCAATGTAATGCGCTATCGTGCGTACCGATAGACGATACCAATTTTATTCGTTGGCATCAAAGACTTGCTCATATCAACTTTAAACATCTCAAAATGCTGCAACAATTCGGCTTGGTCATAGGAATCAACACAAAGTTTTCCGATAAAGAAGTGAAATGCACTATTTGTGAAAAAGGAAAAATCTGCCAACAAACATTTAAACCTTCACGTAAAATAGCTAGTGACGTTTTAGAAATTGTCCACTCTGATATTTGTGGACCAATGAATGTAAAATCTTTAGGAGGTGCGCATTACTTTGTAACATTCATTGACGACAGGTCGCGCTATGTCGAAGTAGTGACTTTAAAACAAAGAAGTGAAGTTTTAATCGCATTCAAAAATTTCAAACTGCGAGCAGAGCGTGAGACCGGCAGAAAAATTAAATTTCTTCGAAGCGACAATGGTGCCGAGTATCTTTCTGCGGAGTTCAGTAAAATTTTACTAGATGAGGGCATACAAAGACAACTCACAGTGCCGCACACTCCACAGCAAAATGGGATCGCCGAACGCTTTAATAGAACTCTTATGGATATGGTGAGGTGCATGCTGATAGAGGCCAAACTTCCAAAATATTTGTGGGCTGAAGCAGTAAGTACAGCAGCGTTTATTAGAAACAGATGTCCAACGAGTACGCTAGGCAACAGAACGCCGTTTGAGTTATGGCGTGGCAAGAAACCAAACGTAAATTTCCTGCGATCATTCGGAAGCAGGGTTATCGCGCTGGATAAGGCACCAGGAAGAAAGAAACTAGATCTGAAGGGCAATGAATTCCGATTGGTTGGATATTCCCAAGAGTCCAAGGCCTATAGACTTTGGGATGTCAACACAAAGAAGGTGACGCGCAGCAGGGATGTAAAATTCTTTGAATATATAAATCCAAACAACTACATACTGGACGGCAGAAATTTATTTGAAACCAAACACCAGCAAGTTGTAGCAGATGAAAATAAGAATGAACCTGGAGATCTGAAAGCAATGAAAGATGACGACAAAGAGGATTGCAGCGAGAAAACATCTACAAAAGAAGAAAATCACGAAACACTAGCCGAATCTAATTCTGAAGGCGAAGACAAGTACATGTCCCCGAATGGCAGCACAGACGAGGGTGTTCAACCCAGCGTCATGACCCTGAGAAGCGGAAAAAGGATATATCCTGAGGTAAATATAGCCTTTAACGATATTAATGAACCTTTATCATTTAAAGAGGCTATGAGCGGAGAAGACAGTTCACGGTGGACAGAGGCTATGAGCTCTGAGTTACAATCTCTAAGGAGGAATAACACCTGGGTGGTGGTAAATCGTCCTACCGACAAGACAGTCCTTAGCAACAGATGGGTGTTCCGCATTAAAAGAAAGGAAGATGGTTCGATCGAGCGCTACAAAGCAAGGCTTGTAGCGAGAGGATGCGAGCAGAAGGCTGGTGTAGATTTTGATGAGGTCTTTGCTCCTGTGGCACGGTACGAGACAATTCGTACGCTTTTTGCAGTGTGTGCGAATATGAAGCTGCATTTACATCAGATGGATGTTATTACTGCATACGTACAAGGAGAGCTGGATGACGAAATATATATGGAGCAACCCGAATTCCCTGGTGACAAAAACTCAACACAGAAGGTATGCAAACTTCTTCGTCCTCTCTATGGTTTAAAGCAAGCAGGCCGGCAATGGCACAAGAAACTGGACGAGTTTTTGAAGAGTATAGAATTGAAGCAAGCTTCATCTGATCCATGTCTCTACTACAAGAAGGACGAGTCTAGAACGACTATCGTGGTCGTATATGTAGACGACCTGTTAATTGCATCAGACAATTTGCAACAGTTACAATTAACCAAAGCAGCATTATCAAGAAAATTTGAGATCAAAGATCTGGGTAAGGTCCGAAACATCCTGGGGTTAAATGTCAGCAGACAAGGTGACACTGGACAAATTGAAGTCAGTCAGCGAGTGTACATTGAAAAATTGCTAGAGCGATTTGGCATGTCAGATGCTAAGACGGTCTCATCTCCTTTGGATAGCAGTCATGTAGTTAAGTCAAATGAAGATGGTGGGTCCATGCCATACAGGGAACTTATCGGATCTCTCATCTACTTAGCCAACGCTACTCGTCTTGACATCTGTTTTGCGGCCAGCTTCCTGAGTAGATTCACCTCAAATCCATCAAAATACCATTGGATATCTGCGAAGAGAGTATTGCGATACTTGAAAGGAAACCTGGACTTCAAGCTGACGTATCGAAGGACGAATGAAGATCTTCATGCTTACGTAGATGCTGACTGGGCCAACGACGTTGAAGACCGCAGATCGTGTTCAGGATATTTACTAATTCTGGCAGGAGGACCAATCTGTTGGAAGAGCAAGAAACAAAAATCAGTGGCATTATCGACAATGGAAGCGGAGTATATGGCGCTCTCCGAAGCTACAAAAGAAGTCATTCACATGAGAAGGGTTCTTAAAGAGATCGGATTCCGTAAGGTAATTGGGCCAACTACGATATTCTGTGACAACCAAAGCGCCATTCGTTTTTCAAAAGATAATGTTCAACATTCAAAATCTAAGCATATTGATATAAGGTATCATTTCTCTCGGGAGGCACAGTTGAATAAAGAAATTGAGGTTGTTTATACGCCAACTTGTGAAATGATTGCCGATATCTTAACCAAGCCATTAGATAAAACTAAACATTGGAATTGTATTAAACAAATAACAAATATCAACATTTCTTAAACAAGATTTTATTACCGTAACGCATATATGTATGTATAAAATGAATTTGTTAAAAATAATTTTTTTAAAAATATTATTAAGCAAAAGTACGTTGATAGGAGGAGTGTTAAATATAATATCAACGTACCTTTAACTTCTCATCTATTCACATACACATACATGTTCCCATTATCAACTACATTCACACAAATACTCAGCATTGAATTGTTTCCATACTTTGTATGATATTGTTTTTCTTCATTCTTGAATAAACCGCCGTGGAGTGCACTTTAAATTATATCGTGGCTGTTTTTATTTAACCTAAACCCAACAGAAATATCCGTCGGATTATACAAGGTCGCTGCATGGGGTGTAAGAAGGTGTACATGTCATCTCTTTCTGACCGACTTCGGGCAGGTTTGATAGATTAATCGGATGTGGTTCTTGGCGTAATTCGAGAATGTACTTTCAAACTCCATTTAGGAGTCTTCTTCTATACAGACTTAGGCGACCTGATATACACCGATGTTATTAGCGCCATACACTTCATAAGAAGCTCCAAATGGTTCAATGATTGGAGAGAAGATCTTTCCTAGATCTATGTGGTATCACAACCGACCCCTCACGGGTCCGAGTGTGTTGACTATAACTGGCAGCCACTTCAGCCTAACCTGACCTGACCTTCTAGGGCATAGTCGATTCAGGTCAAACCTGAGGAAGACAGATCTTCTGGTGGGCGATGCCAAATAATACGAGAGAGACCAAATTCAATCATTATGACGGTCTCCTTTCCGTTGCTAGCTATCTTTCAGAATACGATTGTTTCATTGTCCTTTGAGCTATAAAATCTAACCACACAAAGTCGTCCGTCTGAATCGACCATAAAAAGTGAAAAGAAAACATGATTCCAGCAGTTATGCCTTAAAAATTTCCCTTTGAAGTGAAGGAAGCGGTACAAAAGAAAATATATTTTCCAGTCCACCTTGTCGTATACGCAACATATTTTTTTAAATTATTTTTTCCATTTTTTTTGGTTTCTCCCTGTGGCTTGGTTTAAATCAACAAAATTCATCACAAACACATTTTCGGAGACAACTTCTCCGCCGCAGGCAAAAGAAAAAAAAAAGATCGATAACCTCATATCCTTTTGATGACCACAATGTCCTTTTCCGGTTAACTGAATCGGAAATAATTTTAAATTACGCCAAAAGCCAAAAGAAAAAAAAAAAAGCCAACCACCGATCCCAACGCATCTGCCCCTGTGCTGGCAATATATTAAAAATTAAATTGAATTTCAAGCTGATGCGACGCAAATCCAGCAGGCGTGCCCCTCCCTTGATGATTATCCTGCCAATGTCCCCGATAGGCAAAATTAGCAATTCACATTAGCTTAATGCTGCAAAAATGCTCCGCCCTCTGACAATTTAATTTTCATAGCACATTTCAAAAATTAAGTCGTCAAGACCAAACGGCAAGGAACGGCGACCGCCACAGTAAATGGTGAACCAAGATCCTTGCAGCGAAACTTTGCACATTACAGCACCAAGTTATTGTCGCGAGCGGTTTCGGAAATGGCTTGCACACCATAAAGCAACTACCTAATATGCTCTAGGAACGAGGGGGATTACCAACCGATTCAACCAGGTCTCGGCATCGAGTTGGAGCCATTTCAACTGTGAAAAATTTCAACGGACATCTTCATGCTGTTGTACCGCGGATAGTACCCATACCGTGGCGTGCTACAAAGGATTCTCCACCCATCGAGAGGAAGAAGACGAAGAAAAAAAGTTTAATTTATTGGAATCGCATTGTTGATGTTTTTCTTGGAATTGTGGAATAAATATCGTCAGTAGTGGATTTCTTTCACAGTTCGTTTACTTCAGACAAGCAACCAGGATTGGGTTCTAGGTGATTTCAGAACGAAAAGAAACCAAACAAAACGAATTGAAAGTGTAAAAAGTAAAAAAGGACATCAACTGGTTTGGAAAAAACCTTCAAGATTCAACAAAGGAAACCGGGAATGGAGCGTAGCAACGATGGTTTTGTTTTTAAAAACAGAAACAGAAAAAAATTGTTTTTGCAATTTGCGTAGAAACGCGTTAGGATAATAGGGATTCGACGGGAATGGCCTGAAATTAATGAATGGAATTAATTTCATTTATGAAATGAATAAGTGGGGGCATTTCTATTTTGTTTTGGTGTTGATGGGCCGTCGGAAAAAACATCGCAATCGCATTCAAATTCGCTGAAGCGAGTCAAGAGGCAGTAGAAGTTCAAATTCCTCCAATAGAGGTGGAAAGTCCTTGATAAACGGTATGATTTCTGGTTGATTGGTATTCAAATTTTTTCTCGTAGGATGTTCGTTATGACAGAATCACCATCAATATTGTTCCGACATCTAATAGAATCTTGAATCAATGCATTTCGTCAAAAAGGGAGGAAGAGGAAGGATATGTTTTCGATTTCGTTTTGTTTTGCAAGGCCATGCGCCCAGTAGGTAGCTTTGATTGTACAACTCTCTGGCGTTTTCTACTGACCGGGATTACTTGTGTCTACACAAGCATTTTGTATCTGTTGGCAATCGAAAATATATTTTCTTTTGCAAGCCTGTGCCTGCGGACTGTTTTCTAGTCCCCTAAGCCCAGCCTACAGGTGCAATATTCCAGAAGTCTCATCATCGGCAGATGGTACCTCAAATGTGCGTATCTTGTCGAGAACGCCTTACCTTCTGCAGTAGGTAGACATTCTTGTCGCCATATTGGCGTGTCTGCATTTTGCCATGGTTTTCCACCTTCTGAAGTGTTCATTTTTGGAACACCTATAAATGACGACTCACTGTCTAACATAAGGTGGCGCCACAGTCCGGGGTGGACCTGAGCCTCAAGCAAGAAGCGTCTTCAGCAAGCTCGATCTTTAGCCAGCTGCCTCCAGTTTCGCACGCCACGTTGATTAAGGTCCTTTTCCACTTGCGTGCGCCACCTGGGTCGCGGTCTTCCTCTACTGCGCCGTCCCTCTGGTGTGGACTCGTAAATTTCCCGGGCCGGACATAACAACGGAGAGCAACCACATCCGCCTTTGACAGAGTCCATGCCTCTGCGCCATAGAGCAGGAATCGGATGATTGGGGTCTTGTAAAGGGTCACCTAACTCATTCGAGAGAGGGCTTTGCTACTTAATTGCCTTCTTAGCTCAAAGAAATAGCGATTGGCAAGAGTTATTCTTCATTTGATTTCAGCGCTGGTGTCGTTGTCTGAACTAATTGCGAAGCCTAGGTAGACAAAGTCCCTAACTACCTCAAAGAGATGTCGGTGTTGAGTGTTCTTTCTTGTTGACAGCATATACTAGCTCTTGCCCTCATTGACCGCTAAACCCTGCGCGTTCTTCCAATTATGTCAATATCGTTAGCGTATGTGAGTATTTGGACGGACTTTTGAAAGATTGTGTCTCTGGTGTTGGCGCGTGAGTTTTGCAGTATTCTTTCTAGAGCGATGTTGAAGAAGTCGCATGATAGCGCGACACCTCGTCGAAATCATTTTTTGACATCAAAGATCTCGGTGAGGTCTTGACCGACCTTGATGGAGCAGTGTGCATTCTCCATCGTCATCCTGCACAAACAGACGAGCTTAGCAGAGATGCCATAACTCGGCACGGCTCTGTAAAGCTCATCTCTATAGATGCTGTCATACGTGGCCACAAAATCGATGAAAAGGTGGTTGGGATCGATTTGAAGTCCCTGGGTTTTTTCCTTGATCTGCCGGAGTGTGATTATTTGGTCGACTTTGGACTTTCCCGGCCTGAAGTCACATTGTTATTGACAGATCAGGTTGTTGACGGCTTCAGGTATTCACATAACACGGCAGATAAGATTTTGTAGGTTTAGAGTGTCTACTTTCTTGAGAATCGGGCAAACAATGCTGAGGTTCCATTCATCTTTCATATTTTTCCTTGACAATATTCCACAGATGAGTTGGTACATGCTCCATACCAAGACATCGCCTGCCGCTTTGAACAGCTTTGTTGGACTTAAGCTTAGATATGGCTATCTTCACTTCATCCAGATCAGGTGGACGGAATTGTTAGTTTTCATCGTCCATTTTGAATAATTCATTCTGCCTGACAGCGGGATTTGATTCGTCGTTGCCGTTAAACAGTCTCCAGAAATAAAGGATTTTCCCATATTGACGGGTAGATTTTGACAGTTCATGGCGGCCATGTTGATTTGTCTCTTTACTAACCAGCGTCGAGCAATACGTGCAAATAATAAAACGCCAATCCACATGAGGTCCACTAAGTGCCATCCGCAGAAAGTCACTTTTTGGTGTGGATTGTGGGCCGGCGGCATCATTGGTACGTACTTCTTCGAAAACGACGAGGGTATTGCCATCACAATCGATGGAGAGCGCTGCCGATCGATGATAACCAATTTATTTTGGCCTGAATTGGATGATATGCATGTGAACGACATGACATTCTGCACGTATGATTTGAGGGCATGGTTATCTCAAGCAGAGGCGACGTGAACTGGCCACAGATATCGTGCGACTTGACCCCGTTAGACTCTTTCTCGTAGGGTTTTCTTAAGTCGCAGGTCTATGTCAATAAGCCGCAAAGCACCAGTGCCCTCAAAGTCAACATAAACCTTGCCATGTCTCAAATTCAGCGCGATCTATGCGCCAGAGTCATCGAAAGTTGGACCTCTCTACATTTGAACGATGTCATATTCCACACATAATACCATTGATATGCCTTTCTCACACACAACTTGTTTTATTCAATTTTAACATCTACCCATCCCTACTGGAAAACCCTTTAGTACTTCCATATCATCAACATCGACTGCGACTCTACTACGAATTTCCCTTGCTCTGTAGCTTTGACCGGTTCATAACTAACTAATGGATTGTCCTTAAAGTCTCTATGACTGCAAGCGGGGGCAAACCAAGTCAGTAGCAGGACAGATTTATTGAAGATATTGCCTTCAATTCTGCCAGGATCCTGAATTAAGGCATCGCCGGGTAAAGCACAATATGGTGAATGCTCTCATACATACGTGACTTTAAATTTGATGGAAAGGGTTTGAGACTCAACTTGAAATTTGTTGATCTCTTCTAGGACTTGTATGAGGATGTGGTCTTTTGTCGATCTGTCGGGTCGGAAGCCAAACTGGTACTTGATGACTAACATGTTGCAAAAGGGCTATAATACCTTGGATAGGATCTATTGTCTGACTTTTAGCAGGAATATACGCGAAATAAAGTAATGACACTTCAAGACCGCCCACTTCGATTCACGTGGCATATATTGCTCTCGCAATGAATACCAAGAAAGTCTCATACCCATGCTAGCCGCCATGGAGATGGTAATCGCAATGTTTTCCCAGATTTTTCATCACAAAACTGACAAGAATTCCATTGATATTAATGAATTCGACTTGCAAGTAACCCACATCCTCGCATAGTAAAGAAAACCGTCCAAAAGCAATGTTTTCCTCGCAAGAATAATTTATTCTAATTTAAAACACAATAAATTACAACGTCACCCCTGACAACAGCCCCTGGTAACCCCGAAGAAACACGCGAAATAAGTTCAAAATCACATTACCCATATCACCCATATTAAAAATTCCAGAAAAAAAAGTTTCAACCTACCACCGGGTTGACCCCATCCTCTTCGAAGTTTCTCGTCCTCCACAAGACGATATAACTGATTACATCCAATTTACATCCATAGCACAACGAAAGTAGTCAAAAGCACAGGGGGAGAGAAAGAAAAAAAATAAATACCCAAACGCCGGTACGGAAACGCCTCCATTATTCGATAAAAAAAAAACGAAACGAAACCTATGAGCATCAAATTTATTCGAAAACTGCTATTGAAGGGCCAACAGGGATGTTCATCATCGACCAATCAATTAATCTTTCTACTGTCGTCGTCAAGTTATCAAAGAGATCCTTCTTTCCATTGAATTTTTGCCAATTTCAACACGCTAAAGAGGAAGGAAGGAAGATGCAATGATGTCAGAAGGATGAGAAAAACTTAAATCACCTTCATTCATCAAAATCAAAATGAATTTTAGATTCGCTGGCCTCCCCCTCTACCTAACAGACAAGACCCGTTGGGTGAGATGTGGTCAATAATAAAAAATAAAAAAAAAAACGAGCAAAAAATATAGGAGGCATCCTTCGGAGCCTCAGGCTCACCTTAGACACGGCAATCTATTCATCTTTACGCCCGACAACAAATTTTCATTTGCAGTCATCTTTCTTTCATAATTTTTTATTTTTTTGCTTTCGAAATTTAAATGAAAGAGGGCCATGGGAGGATGAAGAATATCCAAGGGTACAGTGAGGGTGTCAAGGAAGGATGTGGCTAAAAATAAAATATTCCGTTGGGTATATTCAACAGACTCCAATGGGGAGAAACAGTGGCCAGAGCTCGTCTTCGATAGACAAATGGTGCGTCGTCTTTAAATTTTACAGTCTTTGCCCGAAGTTAACTACTGCTAATGCCAACAGACCGTGTTGATGATCACCGAAATAAGAGCCTAGGTTAGGTTAAATAAATGGGTGCCTTCTGACATTCATCACTGGTCACTTAGAGCACCAGGCTGCGATCAGGTCCCTCGTATCCAACACACTCACACTCTGTTGGGTCCCTGGTCACTTTGAGATTCAGAGGAACTGTGCGGTTGACGAATTAGCTAGAAAAGGCTCCCAATGTACAAACGGCAGGAAGCTCGACCGTGTCAAAGTATCTATGTCCTTTGTTAAACACTTGACCCACACCGACGCTCTGTCGAAAGCAAACCGTAGATGGCAAGATCTCGATTACTGCAATAATGCCAGGCTAATCTGGCCTGCCCTGAATCTGAAAAGATAAAAAGCATAAGACTCAAAAGAGACCAGCTCCCAAAACTCATCAACGTCCTCACGGGGCACTGCATCCTAGGAAGGCATGCTCAACGCCTGGGGATAGCAAGCAACGATTTCTGCAGGAGCTGCAGGGACGAGGAGGAGGAGGAGTCCACCGTACACTTCCTTTGTATGTGCCCCGCACTGGCCCATATGAGGAAAGTCACCCTAGGCCAACGATCTTAATGATCTGAACTCCGCCAGCATGGCCGACCTTAACAGCTACGTTAGGAAATTTAAATGGTTTCAGGAGTAACCAGGGTACCCCAGTACTCCGTGGCATCACAATGGACCTACTTTCTGTCCAGGGAACATGTAAAGAAAGGGGGAGCAGTTGAGCAGTCTTGAATATATCTTTCCGCCTGTGAAGCATCCAGCGCTGCTCCCCTTCGTGCAAGTTCGTCAGCTCTTTCGTTACCTGGGATATCCATATGACTTGGTACCCAACATAGATCCCCGTAATAGTTCTCGATATCTCATCTAGATGCTTTTTGCAGATTCCTACAACCCTCGATCTAGTCATCGCGGACATCAAAGGCTTAACAGTTGCCTTGCTGTCGATGTAGAACGTAATTGTCCTTGCGGTGATACCCTTCTCGCGGACAGCTTTCGAAGCTTCGATGATGGCTATGATTTTGGCATGAAATGTTGTGGTTTATTCTAAAGGATTGGTTTATTCCTAGAGCCTTGTAGTAGATCCCGGCGCCTGTACCAATGTCCATCTTAGAATCATCGTCGAAGAAAGCCAGTTCCTTTTTATTGATAACTTTGTGGTTCACTAAAGGTATCTCTGTCAGGAATTTTAATACTGAATCTCCTGTCAAAAGCTGTCTGTTTTTGGATAAGAGCCTGTCAAAAGAGGCCACGGAAGCCTCAGAAAGCCATCGCGTCCTTCTAGAAAAATCTATTTCGAATAATATAGGCTCACGGCATATTAAGTCTTGTTCCGATTCTGCTATAAGCCTTTGGTGAATTGAGGGAGTTTTTGGCGAGTTTGTAACGATGAGATGCTTGCTCTGATAACAAGTCACGTAAACTCAGTCAAGTCTTGGATGGAAGAGGGGGTTTTTAAGAGAAGGTCTCACATTTTATCTGCTAGTGAATTCAACGCAGCATGGTTAAAATGAAAATAAGATCTAATTTTGTGCCACCGATTTTTCTCGGGAACGTGCCTCTGCTCCTTTTTATATGTGACATCTTTCTACTCTCTAAGAATCTCTAGATCAAGTCGGTCATCAGTTGTTAAATGGAATTTCATGACGCTCTGAGCTGTCCTGTGCAAAACATTTTGACGGAATTTCAAGACGATGAGAGCTATTACTCGTTTAGTTGTTTAAGCTGCTTTACAGAACTGTGGACTAACCAATTACACTCTAGGCCAACGTTTACTTGTGGCCTTCCTTATAAAAAAAAATAAATAGCTGGCGCGACAGCTTGGGATGAGCCAAAATCTAGCGTCTCGCAACCAATCAAATTGCGCGTGTTACATTTTTCGCACGAATGGAAGGGACCTACAATTTATTGCCGATTCCGAACGACGAATTGAGAAGCTATTTCATGACAGATTATACTCCCGGCGGCTTGGCATTCCTCGAGGAGAGGTGGTGCCGCGAAAAATGTTCGGTGTTCCTGGTTTGAGCTTGAAACAACGCCTCTCTGTCAGCAGTCCAACGTACTAACCACTGACCCACGGCGACCACCTTCCTTATAGAATTGAAATTTAAAATAAATACAGTCTCCTGGCTTGCAATACACACTGTAGCCACCCATGGCGATTATGAATTATTATGATTGTGCACCTTGGACATAAAGTGCCTCAACGTAAAACGCCTTGTAGAGAGAGAGAATCTCTTTCACCTTTGCCACTCCTGTCGCGCGCTGTTATGAGCCAGGCAGGTCCCTGTGTTAAGGTTAACCATTGGAGTGTGAAGCAAAGACACCGAACAGGATGAGGACGAAGGTTCACAGGACTCAAAGTGATAATGGTGGTGGCTCTGCTTCCTCGCTGTTGTTTTCGTTGGGAGACACGAAAATCATAAAAATGAAAATCTGCTTTGCACGTTCCAATAATAAAAGTAATGAAAGAACCATAAAGAGTCCTCACCGTACGGTGCCGCAACTGAATCGTTGGATCGTGTTTAATGGACTTCTGCGGCCGAAATTGATAATAATTCTTTTTTTAGCTGCTCCTGTCTACGTTCCGTTGTTTTGCTGTGTTATTAAGCTGTTTTTTGCACTCCACCTCCTGCACTCCTCTTTTAACAGCCTTGATGTCTGTATTTGGTTTGTGTGTGCTGCACAGGTGGAGGGAGACAGACAGTGTGATGGGATTTGTAAGAATTTCACCAAATCGGACTTAAATTGAATTAGAAGTTCTTTGGCTGCGGATTTAGGAACTTTTGTGTTTGGTGTGCGGTTCCGGTGCCGGTGTGGCTTGCTCCGGTCATTGTTTCCATTTCCGTTTTATGGATGTTTAATTTTATTTTTATTGCCAGGCCGACCGAGTGGAATTTGGGAAGTTTAGTCAAATGTTTGAGGGGGCAGGAATTACATATTGTGTAGACTCATCGTTTTATTGTGAAAATCCTTAAATAGATTGAATTTTATAAGATCAGAGAAATTCCAAGGGATAAGTACAATGAAAATGATTGCTAGGATTTTCATTGGCATTTTAGAATGCTCGGTTTGTGGATTTCAAAGCCTCGTGTCGAGAACTGTTAAGGATTTGAAGGCGTCTGAAGTGATGATGATAAAGGGCAATACTGAGTTTGAAAGTGGTAAGAGGATCTGGGTAGGGTGAGCTATATAAGCTGGTTTGGCCTTGGGTTTTGGCGAAAGCACTTTCAGTGGTACATCACCAATCTTGACTTGGTGGTTATTTCTACGATCTCGTTTGTATTTGTCGGTAGAACCACACATATCTGGATCTGTTATCGGTATGTTACATGGACTGACAAGTACTCTGATGTCAAAACCTCCAACCTGGAGGGTCACAAGGAAAAAGATCCTCAACTCATGTCAAGCGATCTCTTAAAATTTTCTCCTGAAATACAACTGCAAAACTCACCCGCTAACACAAGAGGCAAAATATTTCGAAGTCTATGCAACTACAAGGTGGTGCAAAAGTTGTCACCCGATGTTCTTTGGCTGCAATATTTTTTATGAATGAAAAATTTTGTTTCTGCTTTTGGATTGTGTATATTTGATGTCTTAAATTTTTTTCCATTAGGTCGAGAAAATGATGTCGGCCAAGTGGCCGCCGCCAGAGTTGATGACCATTCGGGCCCGATTCATGACATTTTCCATCACTCTGGCCAGAACTTCCGGCGATAGGTCCTCGCATTCTTAACGGATATTCTTTTTGAGGGCTTCAAGAGTCTGTGGCTTGTTGATATAGATTCGTGACTTCAAAAAACCACATAAAAAGAAGTCTGCAACGGTTAAATCAGGCGATCTTGCCGGCCAATGCAAATCGCCAAAAGGCAATACTTGGCGACCCGGAAATGCATCCTCCAGTCCCAAATCATCAACTTGCACTGCAGTTTCAATGCCCAATTGCCTGGGACGTCGTCTGGTCGACGTTGGCGGCTCATCCGCGACATTTTCAGCCACAGCGACGATATTCTCGTTGTAACGAGCACTACTAGGCCTCCCGGCGACTTTTCAGTCACATGTTGTTCCAGTCCCTTCGAGGCGAGCGGCTTAAATCCTTAGTGTTTGACCAGTTGGCGTAGGACTACCGGGAAATCTGCGCCGGGGTGGTCATAAGCATTGAGGAAAGGATATGCTATTAAGGAGACTTTAAGCTACAATATGGGGGTCCATTCTCTGTATTCAGTATTATGAACCCTTAATCCGCAGTGCGACCTATGAGGTCTATTGTAGTGGCTCATATGGTTTAACCAGTATAGCCTCATACTCGAATTTCCGAACTTCCGCTGGGTTGAACGGGGTCTGTGTCAAGTGGAGTAATCTTATCCCTGTGGCTCCTGGACCTACGCACAGAATATGTTCAGCGGTCTCATTCTGTTATCGATATCTGAGTGGACAGTGTCCCGTTAGATAGGCCGCTAAGGTTCTTAACTCGTCTTTGATGAACTGTTTCGCTTGTCTAAGGCTTTGGACGTTGGCTCAGTATTCAGCGTGTTTGTTGATCTTTCATTTTGTTATTTTGGAGTAGACACTGTTGGGTGGTACCCAAAAACAGTGTTCGGGACTAACAAGTGGGCGGCAATTGTCTGTTCTCGCCAGGCAGTCAGTGCGTTCATAACCCTCGAAGCCTTCATGTCTTCATGGCTTCATGGCTACGGTTACCTCTTATACCGATGCAAGACTTTCGAGGAGGTTGAGACAGTCCCAGATAAGCTTGGGCCCTATAGTATAGGATTCAAGGGCTAATAGTGCTAGTTGGCAGTGGTCGCCGTGACTCAGCGGTGTGGGTGAAACCCCCAACCATATCCACCGAACATTTTTTGCGGTACCACCTCTCGTCGGGGAATGACAAGGCTCCGGGAGCAAAATTTGTCATGAAAGAGCTGCTCAATTCGCCGTTCGGAGGCGGCAATAAATTGAAGATACCTTCCATTCGTGCGAAAAATGTAACACGCCCACATGAATGGTTGCGAGAAGCTAAGCCTTGGCTCATCCCAAGCGGTCGCGCCAGCTATTTGTTTCTTTTTAAGTGCCGCTGGGCTGCCTGAAAATATGTAGATGCGGGTTCCTTGGGTTCTTCTCCGCAAGCATTCTCTTTCACACAGTTTAATAGCGTGAACTTGCGCTTGAAATAGTGTAGGGGACATTCCGCGTTGGAAACTAGGACCATAAACCCCTGCACCAGTGCTGCCGTTTTCCAATTTTGAACCATCTGTATACCGGCCTTCATAACTCTATTCACAGCGATCGCCTATAACAACCCGAAATGGGGGTCCATAGAAAAATCGAATCAAAATCAAAAAACACAAATTGACCGACAAAGGTTATAAGGGCTGTCGACTCCAATAAACCACTTAAATCCAATGGCACAATCACGTGCCGTCATAGGAAACCGAACAAAGTTAGAAAGCAATTTTTCAAAATGCACTTCCACTGGCAAATGCGTCGACAAAACCAATAAATATTTGAACTTTGACAGACAGACATTAGTTCCGGTATCCACCCAATTTGTCAATACCCTGAACCTTCCTCGACGCTATCTATCAAACGATTCATCAGTCCCTAATAACAGAACATGTTTCGCCTTTGATAAGTCATGCGTGTACCACGGAATTACCTCTGACTGCTCACAATAGCTTTCCACATAAGAAAAAAGGCAAAAAAAAAATGATGCAAAGGGATTTATCATCAGAGAAAAATCATCGTCCTTTTTGCAATCATGTCAAACATCTCTCCATCTCCTCCTCCTCCTACCCAATCAATGTCAGTGGTATTACAAGGCAAATCTTCAATTAAAATTGATTATGCAACGTCACTATATGCACAATTCGAATGCAAACGCATCCTGATTCGGATGGAACCATTCCAATTTATGTCACAGAAAGTGAACAACTGCAGGACGAAACCGCCATCAGATAAATCATAACCAAGTAGATACTTTTCAAAAGAGGCGAGGGCATAATAAGGACACGTTTTGATGTGGGGGATATTTATATGCATTTATGCATGGAAGCAGTTGCTTGTCGTTACTGCAAGAGAGACAACTATCCAGCGACAGTAACAAGGATAAAATTTACATAAATGGACGTCGACAATTTCAGAGAGAAATTGCATTGGAGTGATTCGTGTATCATATTTTCATATATGAGTGCTGTGAGTATGCCATGCATACCTGCTAAGATTTCCTTCGAAAAGGATGAATTGTTTCAAGGACTTTTAGTAACTGAAGGTTGTAGCAATGGAATTGTGCTGTTTGTAGGAATTTGCTGTCTTTTTGAGTCGAAAGGGTGCCTTCTTTGATGCAAGGCCTCCTGTGATTGTCTGCTCTTATACAAGGTAGCGCAAAAGTTTTTGCCCTATCGGAAGATAATATAATTTTTACAAATGGCGGCAAATGTCAATTTTACTTTGACATTTGTGAAGTAAACGGATACAAAATGCACGCAAACAAGACATGGATCGCTATACTCCTAAAGAACGCGGAATAATTGTTTCAATTTTTTTGCGGAATACATAATTCGTCGGTGGTGTTGGCGCAGCGTGAATTTCGACGCAGATTGCTCGGTTGACCGACACCAACTGGGCAAACACTACGACTTTGAGCCGCTTGCCGTATGGAACAATACGAGATACTGTCAGGTATGGCCGGCTCCAGAGCAGAAGTTCTGCTGAGATTATCGTAGCTGTGGCTGAAGATGTCGCAGAGGACCCCGTAGTATCGAATAGACAACGTGCCACGCATTTGGGCATCACTCTGCGGTCTTTACAGAGAATTTTGATAAAAGACTGTAATATGTTTCCTTACATAGTGCAGACAGTGCTTCAGCTGTTAGCTGTTGACCGCCAAGCGCATGTAACCTACGCTCAAGCCATCCTGAATCTCGACCACGAGGGAGACAACTTTTCATCGAAAATCATCATGAGCGACGAAGCCCATTTCTATCTCTGTGTATATGTGGATAAGCAAAACGATCACTTCTGGGGCACCGATAATTCGTGTATAACCCACCAAGAGCCATTACAACCGCTCAAAGTTACTGCATGGTGTGCTGTTTACGCTGAAAGCGTCATCGGGCCTTATTTTTTCGAAAACGCCACGGGCCAAACGACTACTGTGGACGGCGAGCGCTACGATTTTCTGCTTCCTCAATAGGATGAGTTGGGACTGGAGTGGTTCCAACAAGATGGAGCAACGACGCATACTGCACGAGCGACAACCGGCTGCATTTCCGGGTCGCAAGATCGCCTGATTTAACCATTTGAAGCCTTCAAAGTGAATATCCGTTAAGAATGCGAGGACCTATCGCCGGAAGTTCTGGCAAGAGTGACGGAAAATGCCATCAATCGGACCCGAATGGTCATCAACTCTGGCGGCAGCCACTTAGCCGGTATCATTTTCTCGACCTAATGGAAAAAAATTTAAGACATCAAATATACACAATCCAAAAGCAGAACCAAAGTTTTTCATTCATAAAAAAAATTGCAGCCAAAGGGTGACAACTTATGCGTCACCTTGTGTATCACACTCTAGGACTTTTCTCGATGAATGCTACATGCACAGTGGGTGTTGGGATACAAAATCACTGTTTGCTCCATTGTTCCAGAGAAACTTCACCTTCAGGACATCGTCACTGCACACTTCTTTTTTTTAACTGACAGGAACCCTATCTTCACAAGCACTTTCCTTTACATGAATATGGCAAAATGTCTTGTGCAACAACGTAACTTCCGAAACACACAATATCAATCCGATCCTGATTGGTTTCTCTTGCTGTGCGGTACACAACTTCTTCACGTCAAACTTTGTTCATAAAATCTCATTTACATTCGCCTCGCTAACTCGTCGGGGAAAACTTTTTTAATTGAATTTTGTCCGCCACCCTAAACCCCCTCCTCCCCGCCCCATCTTGTTGGGGATAAACCACAATAGGATGCTTAATTCACCAAACCTACATGCCACATAATTCCACACCCCATCCGAGTGATGAAAAAAGGCACAGCAACTTCCCGTTTCCGTTGGTGAACTTCTCGAACTTATCTCATCTAAGTTGTGTCTCACGTGAAACCATGGAAATTAATATATAACTCATGAGTCCTCCGCCTTAAAATCCACCCCTGTGCCACTCCAACACACTTCATATGGTAAAACGCAGTATATTTCAATACCTTAAGAGGATTCTCCCACTGAAGGACCATGATCTCCTTAACGCAAATGGCGAACGCCCGACGCACATGGAAATATTCCAAATTCTCTAATTTATTGGCACGTGTGATCCTGGAAGTCACACCGCCAAATAAAACAAGTACCCCTCGCCAGGGAGTGGGGTTGAAAGGATTCTAAATTGGATTCAATTCGAGATACAGTTTTTGTCGATACCAATTTTTTTTCTCACCCAAAAAATTGGGTGTTTTATCCTTCCATTCGTCCTGAAGGACGGTGCACTCCCCATTTTTTTTTTTGTGTTGATAATTTTAGTCATAAGTTCAAATAAAACTGTTGTCAGCAATTTGTGGCTTCTTTGGCAATTTTCTTGGGTCTCCCCTTTCGTCCTGCTTCAGCGGGAGGGGGTGGGTCATAAAAAAAACTTCAAACGAAAGGGAAAGGAAATTCCTGACCCCGGGGCTCGTGGTACTCATAGAAGCCCTCATTTATTGTGTGTTTGAGTGAATTTATCTACCCGATCGTTAATGGTTTGTCGGTGTGGGACTGGGGTCGAGTGCGGTGGTAGGGACACAAGATATATCGATAAAATATCGTCCATAATTCTGTTCAGGGTTGTGCGCGTGTATGCGTGTGTGTGTGAAACGAGAAGTGGTGAGAAATTTTTGGTGGAAAAAAAGTTTGGGAAGAAGTGTGGTTGTGGCAAATAATGAGGATGAAAACTTTTTGCCCAAAGATGACAACGAGCGATATAATTGTGAACACAGGGTGTTTTGAAAGACAAGAAGTTAGAACTGGGTAATTTTTTTTAAGTAGATGGAGTGCCACCTGGTTATTTAAGAAGAGAACCATGAAAGGCGCTAAGAGCTAAGAGATACAAAGTATATGGATGCAAAAGAGTGTCAGCTAATCTACGGTGTAACTTGGTTAAGAGCAAATTGGGTCAGAAATGCCCGAATTTAGTTCGTCATTCCGTGCTCGCTTGGTTATCATGGGATGCTCCCTGACAATAACTTACGTCATAAAGGTTAGTATTTAACAAAAAAAAAAAAAAAAAAATATTGCCTCGGATTGACCATGTTGCCATTTTGAATATAAGACCATACCTTTCTTGGCACTGAAGGCTGTTAAGATGTGAGATTCCCTCCTACTACAGCAGTGTTTTTTTTCCAAGCGGAGGTCCTAGCCGTGACACTAGCCGCCCGTGAGATTGCGATAAAGTCAATACCACGAGAGGATGTCACCTTTTTCATCGACAGCCAGGCAACAATATAAGCAATTTCTGCTAATGAAAGAAAATCGAAGCTTGTGAGGTGCTGTCGAAAAGAGCTCATGGTTCTTTGAACACAGGACAAGGTGACATTATGCTGGGTCACTGGACATGAGGGCATACCAGGAAACGAGAATGCTGACGAACTGGCGATAAACGGCTTAGCAATAAGCTCGGAACAGGTTGACACTTTGGTGAACATCCCACCTTGCACATTTAAGCTCGAAGCGAGGAGCCTTAAGGGAGACTAATAACAGAAGGACTTCTCTGGACACCTGTGTAATTACAAAGAAAACATGGACTGTATTCGATAAGACTATGACCGACAGGCTTCTGCAGATCGACAGAAGATCCCTATCTACCCTTATGTGTGAAATAGTAGGTACCAACTTGAAATACTTGGATAATTTGAAACCAAAGAAGGAAGCAATCAAATTATTGCCCCCAGCCATCTAAAATTTCAGGGAAGACCTAGCAGAGACTTCCTGAAGACACCTTAAAGCCGAAAATAGACTTCAAGATCAAATTGTAGCCACCTAGCAAGAAAATGCTTACTTACTTACTAACCTATGATGCCATCAAGTAACAAACGTCTTCAGGTAGCTTTATCGTTAAGGATTGTTATTGCCAGATGGCAACTACACTGCATTCGAAATTACGGTCAATGCTATATCGGAGTTAGGTTAGATTAGGTTTGCGGGCTGATAAAGGTTACCTCCTTGGTTTACGAAGACCCATTGTGATACCCATAATATTTCCTACTGCGGTTTTAATTCCTTGGTGCCATCCATCCGGTCGCTCTTGCAAATTTGAAATTCTGATTGTGAACCATCAAATAGTTCTGTTTCTTAACTGACAGAGGTGTGGGGAGTGACAGGGGAAATGGACCTCATTCCCATGCATCTTTTCGTCATCGCATCTTCTGCATATATCGTCATCATTCAGTCATAATTTTTGTGTGTGATATCTTAGCATGTTGTGGCCAGTAAGCATCCTGCTGTAAGACTGAATTGTTGCTGATTTGATCCAAATTGGTGCCTCCTGCATTGTAATGAACTTCTCCACCCTTAACAGAGGTAGTGTCCTGCGTTGTCTGCGTCCTCCAATATTCAGTATTATGCTAGATAAGGTTGCACTCACCCGAACAGCTTTGTGGGACGTTCTTTAGAGGTGTTCCTTATTAGCGAGCCTAGCGTTGGTCTTCACACCTAATTATCTGCTAGATATGTGCTACTGCCTTATTCCATCAGCAGTTTCGTATTTCTTTCAAAATATGTAGCTTTGTATTATTTTGAAGTAGAACATTGGAATGATCATTGACCTATCATCCTTGTGCATCTTGTGTAGAACGAGCTTTTCTTAATCCATACTGTTGGTTCTAGAATCTTCCGGCTTCAACAAATGCCTCGTCTAGTCGGTTGCATATGATCCGTTCTAGTGTCTATCAATGTCATTGGACTTCACAAGAGGATTGGATGTTACAGAGTAGCCATTGGGACGAACGATTCGAACTGGAAAATTTAAGGATAAGTCATCTGCTTTTCGCTGATGACTTGGTCATTCTTACGTCTATCTAGACTGACCTTTAACGCGCACTTGACAGATTCGTAGCCATCTGTGTTGAAGCTGGAATGAGGGTAAACAATTCAGAGTAATGTGAATTTTCCGAATACCTGCTCAATGCACTCTGCATGTTAGTCGAGTCTCATTGAAGCAGGTGGAGAAGTTTAAGTATCTCGGGGTCTTATTCACGAGTGATGGAAAGGGCAATACTTAGTTATCCTGCAGGATTGGTCAGGCTGCAGCAATTTTCAGACAACTTGCTCAATCTGTTATCAGGAGGGCCGAACTTGGCATCGAAGCTAAGCTATCGGTCTTTAATTCAGTGTATGTTCCGACCCTTATCTATGGTCATGAGGTTTGGGTAATGATCGAAAGGACAACATCGGGAATACAAGTTGCCATTGTATTGTGGGATAACACGTCGAGATCGAGTTAGGAACACCAGAATATGCGAGACCTTTCGAACGGAAAGGTCCATACTTCGATGGTTTGGACACGTTAAAAACATGGCGCCAACTTGGCTTCTAAGGCGGTCCATGGAATTCGAGCCATCAGGAAGACATTCCCTGGATATGCTCAGGATGAGATGGTTGGACCAAGTCCGAAATCTCACCTATACCCGTATGGAGATAGCCCCTGAGGATTTGGGGTCGATGGCGGAAGATCGGAAGATGTGGAGGGTCCATTTAAGCACCCTAAAAACGCAACCCACTGGGATCTGGGATCTATCAAGAAAATGGGACGGCATGACAAGGGCTCAGACATTGGCTTGTTCCCTCTAGGTAGTATTACAAAACGTTTTTTTTCCAATGGTCTGGTAAAACACCTTCTCACAAACACTTGCTGGCTAAATGATAAAGAAATTGTTCCGTAGCCCACGAATATTGGAAAAACCAATTCGGACTTGTTCCTATTCCTAACTATGAGTCTTTGCCTGTTTGAGGAGTTAAACTTTATTGCGTTCTGCAGAACAATGCACATGCCCACTGTCGTCACCCTGTATTATTTTCCCACAACACTTACAATTGGTAAAATTATATTCCAACCGTTTTTTGCCCGTTGTTTTCTTTTTCACTTGTTCGCTGGTGTTGTTTTTGTTCAGAAAGAAAAACTGAAGACCTTGAATGTTTAAAATTATCTTAGTGTCAAGGAATAATTGGATTTAATTCAATGAAAATCACAGCCAGCTGCTGCAGATACTTTTGAATAATTTCTGTTCGCTCGTTCGCGCATCTGTGTGCTCGTTTAAGTTCGTTCCGAAGGCTGTGGCTTGGTTTTCAAAGTGTCAAATCCAATGGAAATATTTAACGAAGTAGTAACAGATGACAAGGTTTTCGAACAATTCTTCCGTTTGTTTTTGTGGCTCGATTTGTGGAAGTGTAATAATCTGATTTGGTAGTCATGTGAAAAGTTTGAGGTTGAACTTTATTTGTGGTTTCGACTTATGGTCTTGTTTGTGGTTATGGATGAGAGGGCGGCTCTTCTAATGAATCCGAAATCATCCGATTTTCTTTCCAATAATTAAACTCGATGGCAATCCAATTAGGGAATCCTTAACTCGTTTTCATACGAATGCATCGGGAAAGATCTATCTGTAGATTTGTCACTTTAATTCCCTGTCATCAGTAGCGAGTTGGAAATTTATTTTTTCCTTTATCTGCAAATCGAACTCGGCGCAGAGAAAATGAATTAAAAATTCCAATACACACATGCGGTGGTGTAGTCCCGAATGCATTAAGCGAAATCTATTTCAATTAATTTTCCCCACAGAAACGAGGATGTACGCTGTTCCATGAAGCCTAATTTATTTGGCCATAATTGTGTGTGCTGGCCTGCTGCATCCCCAGGTCATTTGAAGTTTTAGGTCAGCTTCCCAAATGCTTTGGTTGGTTTGCAAACGAACTTTGTCCTCACATGAATGAAGTCCTATTGAGAGCTATGCACTCGTGTCGTGGTATTTTGTTAGGTATGTAGTCCTTTGGTATACGCCATTCCCAGTACATGACGCTATAGTCCTAGTTGTGGGGCGATAATCGTGTCCTTGGCCCACCGAATTTGTATTCAATTTTCTAAAAAAGTCCTCTCTTACTGCAAAATTAAGTGGATAGAATAGTCAAGTTCCCGCCTCTGCACTCTTCATTGATTATTTCAAGGACGAATCTTACAACAGCATCAGCTCTAGATCCATTGACTCAGGGTTCTACATGGACACTGTTAAGATTTCCATGTGCTGTTGGTTTACAGGTCCATTTCTTCTTATCATTCAGTTTTTTGGGACAGTTCTGGTCGAAGTGTTATGTAACCATTTGGTCCCTTTATAAAAGTTCCAAGAAGCGGCGATATTTTGGTGAACGAATCCCAATCTTTAGCTCAGATAAAAATAAATAAAAAAAAATAAAAATAAAAAGCTGGCGCGACAGCTCGAGGTGAGCCAAGGCATGTTGCGCATGTGATATTTTTTGCACGCATGGAAGGGACAGACCTGCAATTTATTGCCGATTCTGAACGACGAATTGAGAAGCTATTTTATAACAAATTATACTCCAGGAGGCTTGTCGTTCCCCGTCGAGAGGTGGGTGAAAATGTTCGGTGGACATGGCTGGAGCTTCAAACCGTGCCGCTCGTACAGTAGTCCATCGCACTTACCACTGACCCACGGTGACTACTTTAGTTCAGATGCACAAATAGTTACTTTAGGAGCTTCCACGATTAAAATTTGAAGAGGTGTTAGGTCGTGGCTACATTTAACACCGTTGTAAGATATGACTCTAAATCAGTGACCTCGTTCATTGGTCTGAAGCTATGAAGACGCTACAGTGCCTACATCATGTTGAATAGGCTTGAGCTTGGTTAGTCAGGAGTCTCCAGGCAGAAAATGGACATTTTCAGAGCATTTTTTCCACTCGGAAAGCATACAGACTTGGACAAGTCGACGGTTTGTCTTTAGCCGACTCATTTCTCCTGCTCTCTGCTCAAAGGTGAGCCTGTTAAGAGGCTTAGGTCATCAAAAGTTCCACTGTCCCGGTTTTGCGATTCCCTATCTGGGTCATATGAGGGCGACCAACGACCTTGTCTATCTCTGGATGTGTTGCATTACGTTGCCTGAGATAACAGGGACTTACATGTCCTCTGGAGCTTCTAGTCGAAACAGCTACTACATCCTGATTTACAGAGATTGTCCCGATGAAATGGTCAGTCTTTATCTCCTCTGCGACTAGACACTCAAACTGTATCACTACCCTTCAGATTCACTTATCCAAAGCGTCACAGGACACTTATCACAGGAAACTGTGCCATCGGTGTCACGCCAAGAACCAACTGCTATTTTCACAACAATAAAAGGGTACTCACAATGGACCTTCAGGTCTCCGAAGGAGAGTGATGAGGACTTTCCATCACACACCCTTTGAAACCTAACCTAACCTACCCAAAGCGTCACCAAATTTTACTCTTCAAGGCAAAAGCCTGTTCATAAAGGAATCATCGGTGCCGAAAACAATACCATGAAGCGCCGCTTCCTTCTTTAGATTACCTTTCATGAATTGTCCATTAAATCAGTTTTTCGCCCGCATTCGTAGCCAGTTTTGCCAGTCTGTCATAGGATCTTTGTGGTATTTTCCAAAGAATTTTGTGCAGTCTTTAAGAATCTGTTGTGCTTTTGATTATCACCAAAAGCTACTTTGAATTTTGTGGACTTAATTTCAGACTCGAGGACCTCTACCTTACTACAGCCCGGTGTGAACCTAGGTCTTAACCAGCAAGCATCACCAGCCAGCTCGATCTTAAGCCAGCTGCCTCCATTTTCTCGCGCCAAATTGGTTAAGCTCCCCTTCCACTTGAGTGCGCCACCTGAGTTGCGGTCTTCCTCTTCCGCACCGTCCCTCGGGTGGGGATTCGAAGATTTTCCGGGCCGGATCATTGGTGTCCATCCGCTCTACATGACTCAGCCACCTCAGTCACTGGAGCTTCACTCTTCTGGCTAAGTCGATCTCGCCGTACAGCCCGTACAGTTCGTCATTGTATCTCCTCCTCCATTCATCGCTTATGCAGACGGGACCGAAACCACCAGAAGAATTTTTTTTCTTGAAAAACTCGAGATCAGCTTCATCCGCTTTTGACAGAGTCCATGCCTCTGCGCTATAAAGCAGGACTGGGACTGGGGAGGGCTTTGTTACTTAATTGCCTTCTTAGACCAAAGAAACAGCGATTGGCAAGCGTTATTCTTCGTTTGATCTCAGTGTTGCTATCATTGTCTGAATTAATAGCAGAGTCTAAGTAGACAAAGTCCTTAACCACCTCAAAGTTAAGTCTGTCTACAGTGACATTCTGTCCGAGACGTCGGTGTTAAGTGTCCTCTCTTGTTGACACCATATACTTGGTTTTGCCCTCATTGAACATGCCCACAAACGCGCCAGTGATATCATGCTTCCATGTTCGAATATCAACACTTTGCAGAGCGAGTGAAGTCAGAACTGAGATGTTAAAGAGGTCGCATGACAGCGCGTCGCCTTGTCTAAGTCCTTTCTTGACATCAAAGGTCTTGGTGCGGTTTTGACTGACCTTAATGGAGCAGCACGCATTCTCCATCGTCATTTTGCACAAACGGACAAGTTTGACAGGGATGCCAAAACTAGACATGGCTCTGTATAGCTCGTCTCTATAGACGCTGTGATACGCGACCTTAAAATCGATTGAAAGGTGGTACCTATCGATTTAAAGTCTCTGAGATCTCCAAACTTTTCCAAGTCTCTAGAATATGTCCACGATACCATGCTGAAAAGAAAATATTCCAGTCAACAGAGGAAAACTTCTTGACATACATACATATATTTTTTTTTTACTTTTTTAGCTCAACTTACACACTTGTTTGTTCCACAATTAGGGAATGCGACCAACATTTCAAGTGTCACATACGGAACCGCCCTGCAGTTGCTGGAACATTAAAGGCAAAGCTGACTCGAAAAGCAGATCCATGCAGAACAATTTTAAATGCAAATAATTCCTATTTGCAGTCCTCCAGGCTCCTTTGAAAGAACAGCTCAAAAGAACAAGAAAAATTCGTAAAAGTTCATCCAACTTCACACTTCTCACTTCAATGTCAATACTCATAATAATTCTCCAAAAAGTTTCAACTCAAGCAATCAGCAAGACTAGGTAAACAACAATAATTAGCGCAAAGTGCAACTTTCATTTGTTAAAAGAAAACACACGCCAAACTTTCCCTCGAACAGTTTGTGCTCCTCCTGGAGCAATCTCAACTGTAAAAGTAAGTTTTCTCTTCTTTTGAAACAACCTAATGTCACCTAAACACTTCTTCCATCCATGTACGTGTAAGCGATGTGAATTAATCCGACAGGCGGACGAAAACGAAAAGGAAAATGAAAAAAAAAAAAAAAACTAAAACTTGTTACCCCATATCTCCTGTGAAAGCTCCCCGCAGAGGCATCATTGGTGTTTTCCTAAATATAATCCACGTATCTCGTGCTTATGACAGGCGAACATGAAGTGTCGCCCAAAAGCAAAGATACGAGCTCCTGCATGGGAATTTCTCGAGCGAGCACATCCTTGCTCTCGAGGAAGAATATTTAACATCGTGTCGTTTCGGCGTCGAGAGAGCGTGAGGTGACACTTATGAAAATGTGCATTGCGACAGGAAGATGCTAAGTATAAGGCAGTGTGTCGTCATCTTGGGCAAACTTTTCCTGTTTCCTTATGAAAGTTTTCGTATAAAAAAATTTAAAATGGTATCCTACCAACCTACCGAGCTCACTTACAGGGCAGCGCCTTGTGTGTTCAAGGACATTTTGATGGGTGTTATAAGCGAAAGTCGTAAATGGTTTGATATCCTTAGCGATGTGGCGTCCTTCGTTTTTATTGTACCGCACAGTTGATTGCAGCAATACGAATGGAATGCCATCCGATGTCCTTCGTTTATTTTATATCCTCCAGCCAACCACTTAAACCTCAGTGATGGTGTTTCATCCGCGCGTCGGAGAGTACATTCCCTGCAATCTTGATCTCTTCATAGTCCTTTGACTTTAGAGAGCAACATTGCCATCAATTCACTTCAAAAATGTCAAAGGGGTCCACGGTCCACCAAAGTGCATCCCAAAAATGGGATCACGTACGTGAAACATGTTTAATCCTAGCCATACACTTTCAGATAAAGAGGCACACACATACACAAAGAAAAAAAAAAAAAAAAATTGAGAAAATCCTTTTTAACTCTCTCCAACAAGTTGAAGGAGCCCAAGCTACCACTTCAATTACTTACAAGTCGTTGCCTTTGAAATTTCATCGAGAGGAAGAGAAGAAAAACTTTTTCTTTCCACTTAAAATAAAAATGTCTGCATGCGTGTATGTGTGTGTGTGTAAGGAAAGGACGACATCCTTGGGCGAGTGAAGTTTCTCAATTTGTCCAATGTTGTCGGATGGTTATATATATTTAGTCCTCTCTTGTGTCTTTTATTTGACCTACACAACGTGAGTCACGGCGGCGGTCGGTATCCTTGTTGACCACGATCCAAATGGATGCAGGAACAACAGGATACAGAATGAAGACAAAAATCTATGGCTAAAGTAATTTTAGCAATTTTTCCGAAATGGAATTTGCCAAAGCAAATATATTTCCGTCGCAGGATACAGATGAAGCACGTGTACGGGCGGCAGGAGTGGGGCAGCATCGAATTGCAGCACCGGAACGGCTTGCAATTCATCGAAATTGTTCCAAATTTAGATTTAGGTATTAGAATTCTCTTGGGGCAGCCAGGAGTACAACGCAAACGCATTCATCTGGATAATTTATTCCGACACATATGCAGCCCACGTGCGGGATGGTGCTACTGCTGTCAGGTGGAATGGTTGCTAATTTCACGCTAAAGCAAATTCTCGCTTACGAATTAGCGCCTGGAATGGAAACTGCTTTCCATTAATCCTGGCATGTGGACGATGTGATTGCTGTGCGTCGGAAATTCTGGTTGGTATGGGGAACAACTGGAGAGATGGTCAATTGCAATTAAATTCTGATAAGTGCGATGGGAACTACAATTTCAGATAGATGGGGCTGAGCTGATGGAGAGTGTGTTAGAAAGTTCAATGAACTAAGCTAGCGGTGAAGTGTAATGATACCTCCAAGCTCACATTTGTGATTGGTATCCAATGGGCTTCAAATGGAATATATACAGGAGAACGCTGTAGGACTTGCCGCAAGGGTATGATATACAGAGTGTAGCGAGCAATTGATACATAGTATGACAGCTCAACTATCAGTTATCATTGGAGCTAGCATCGAAATGCCATCGGCATCATCATAATCAGCAGAAAAGTAGACGGACCTTGTTTCCTAGTAATGACAGGATCAACACTTTCAGTGGCAAATTGAGAAAAAATTAATAAGGTGCGCAGGTACCTGGTAACGACTGATGGAGGCAACTCTAGATGAAAAAAACGCTATAACTCTGCGGAATAAGGTGAGGTGCTGAAAGCTGTAGGAAACATGTTCGGTGTACCACAATAACTCCTACAAAAAGTGAAAGGTAACATCAGAGATAGGGATCTAATTTATGATATCACAGAAGGACTGCGTAGGAAAGGAGCTGGCGTTGGGGATACGCAGGACTCAATCCTAGGAATTCAGGGAATGTTACGTCGATGTTAATGCGGCGGTGATTATCACAGGAAATACCCAAGACGGCTAAACTAAGTCTTGAGACGAGTTCAATCCTGGATGCAAGATATTGGATTAAGCCTAGCAACAGAAAAGACCGCTGACTAGGAGGATGATTACTATTATCTTTGAGGTGGATGCAGACCTGGAGACAAAAACCACTAAAGATGCATACTTAGGGGTGAAGCTGCACCCAAGGCTTTCATATTGCCAGCAGATCAAGTAAGCTTCCGAAAATTCTACAAAAAACAACTCAGCATTGAGCAGACTAAGTGTTAACTTGGGAGAACCAAAGGCAACTACTTATGATAGTCCCGCATTCTACTCCATATATAGAAAACAAATGGAAGCGATACAGTGAAAAGGAGCTCTCCGGGTGACGAGCTGTAACGAACGGTGTCAAAACCACCCATTCTCACAGTCAAGGGAGTAATCCCCATCGACCTCTTAAAAGAAAGCAGAAGTTAGGAAGAATCCATTGCAAAAAATGGCTCCTATATTGACGAAATATAGAAGCTGAAGGACAGGACATCAATTTATATAGGTCATGGCAGATTGGTCGCGTGGCTCAGTGGTTAGTGTGTTGGAATGTTGTGCGAGCAGTGTGGGTTCAAACGTCAGCCATATCCACAGAACATTTTTCGCGGCACCACCTCTCTTCGGGGAAGAACAAGCCACCGGGAGTATAATCTGTCCTGAAAGAGCTTCTCAATTCGCCGTTCGGAGTCGGCAATAAATTGTAGGCCTCTTCCATTCGTGCGAAAAATGTAACACGCACAACATGAATGGTTGCGATAAGCTATACCTTGGCTCATCCCGAGCTGTAGCGCCCGCTATTTTTTTCATAGAAGATTGGAGGCCCCTAAAGGCGAAGATGAGTGGCACTGCCATGGAGTAATGCAAATCATATAACAGTTCCAAAGTTGTACTGCCGGAAGATGGAGAGGTACAAGGTTAGGTTCAGGTTGAAGTGGCTGCCAGCTGAAGGCACCACACGTAGAACGTTGTGATACCACGTGGATCTTGAAGAATTCTCCTTTACTTACTCGTTTACCCACTTAGAGCTTCTGATGAAGCGTAGGAGACTTCTAATATCTGCGTTGATTAGATCGTCTAGATCGTTGTAGAAGAAAACCCCTAGGTAAATTTCTCTTCTATGAGAGAGAGCGGGGCAGGTGCAAAGAAAGTGGAGGATAGTTTCCTCCTCTTCCTTGTCCATGCAGTTTCTGCCGAAATCATTTGACAAGACGGAAAGAATTTTTGGATTCTTGCCTATTAGACGCTGTCCAATTACGACACCTAAAGTAGCAAGGATATGCAATCTCTTGAGGGAAATAAAATCCTAAGAGCGTTTCAGATCCAGTGAAAGAGAGGGACTAGTCCGTCAGAACCCGACCAGCCAGAGGAAGACCATCTTGGAAAAAAGAGTTTCTTACACCAAACTCATCTTGAATGAAAATCGCCTTAAAGTATGAAAAAAGAAATTCGGACCATATCGGTGCATCGGTGGACCTATTGCTTTCATTTATTGTGAAAGCTTGAGAAATTAAAAATTTCATAAAATAATGAAATATTAATAATGCCCATTGGGGATAAGGTACGCCTTGCTCGTGGAGCAATACCCAAAGGACTCTTCTATTACCCAGGGTTTCGAACGAAGCCTTAATTGGTTGGTTGTCCCTGATACGTACGTCACTTACATAGTTCTTCGGCATCCTGGAAGAAGTGCATTGTGTGAAAAGTGTGAAGTGGCAAAGACCTGGGCAGTGGGAGAGGAAGTGGGTTGTGTCCTCATTAACTTCCTCGTCTCTAGTGCACCTGCAAAGGTCTTGCTCACTTACCCTTAGCTTTTTCATGTGATAACGCAGAGTATTAGACCTGTTATCACTCCTGCAAGGATGGAGAGGGTTTTTCTGTTCCGGCATCGCTTTACCCTGGCCAAAGTTTTCTAGTAATCTTACGGGGATCCCAAAGAGCTTCATCTTCCATTCGATTCCGCTAGAATCCTGATCCATGCTTTATGTTTGAGTTTAAATTCCTCTCTGCTTGGGAATGAGCAAGATAATGGTCTTTTGAAGTCTAAGTAGGGCAACGTATAATCAGTGGTGGCTACATTGCCCATGTACTTACTTAGGATCTGGAAATGCCCCATCTTACTTGACTTCCAACTATTCATTTGGTTGATTTGCAGGGTATTTCTTACCGAAGATTCCTGTATAAACAGGTCTAGTGGAAGCAGGTTGAGAAAAGCATCTAAGCCTGCTGTTGGCGTATTTTTCATGGCACTTGTAGCTGTCTCTATATTTTCGTTATGGGCTTGAGACTGGTGGTTCTGATAGCAGCTTGCTACCACACAACGCTTACTTTAGGCCTCACAATAGTAGCCTTCTTAATTCTTTCGTTTATATTCTGTTTCCAGTTCAACGTTTTGTCGAGAACAATTCACAAGTATCTTGTACTGTCAGAGATCCCAAGCAGAAGGTATTCTAAATTGCGATATATTTATATGGAGTTGGTCTATGACTTCGATATACCATCTCGTATGTCATACAAATGCTTGAAAATTTGGCTTGGCTTCCTAGCATAGAGATATGTACTGTCTGCATCAGTCTGCAATCTCATTTAGTGATTTGTGGTATTTCCTCATCAACTCGGTTCGATTTACACATGAATATTTGATGATTTTAGGTCTGTCAAATGGATTTTGCCTCAAAATTCCCCATTGAATCGAACAGTCCCAATACCGCTTCATTCACTGTCACAACAATGATGGAAATGTCGCTAATTAACTGACAAAACCTAACTCCCTATGGCAGTTCAACAACTCAACTTCAAATTGCAAATCCAATTCGAATTCACTCCCATTTACGCTCCACACTACTGAAATTACCATAAATTTCACTCTCGACGCTGTCAAAGTTCATAAATCATCGACACGCAAACAAACGTCAATCCTCCCGGCCTACCTGCGATTTACAATTTTCCAATTGAACGGCACGCAGCCAGCATTATCAACATCGGAAAGCGTTGCCCAACAATTGAATATATATCGCATTGGAATTAAAATTAATATTTAATGCTAATTTAAGGAATTCATTACCAACAGAGAAGCGAGTGCAGACTCGTATCCTTTGGCCGGCAGCTCGCACTGGAAAAGGACGAACATCACGAAAAAGTAATAAATTACAACGCAATGTACAGAGGAATAATAATATTTTTACGAAATGCAATTACGCTTAATATTTCATTTCCCGTTTTTAGAGAAACAGAGAGATAGAGAGAGAGAGAGTCAGGGCTTCATTGCCCCCCTGACGCAGACGAGGCTCTGTTTACAAGGATTCCTTTGTCGTTTGCTGCCAAAGTACACTTCCTCACAGGGTTGTCGAATAAATAAAAAAATATAAATAAAAAGAAACGAAATTAAATAAAATATGTGTACATAGGGCATATTTGGTTTTCTGTAAAGGACACTCGAGGATATTTAAACAATACGAGTACGAAAGCACTGCCTTGCGCATCCTTTATCTCTTGGGGTTTTAATTGTACGCGTTTTTTCCAATTTATTCCTCCTGATGCTTGAGTACTTTTTAATTAAATTTACCTATCGCCGGCCCAGAGTACATTTTCATATCGCGGAAATCAAACAGAAAAAATCGAGATAAGAGATTTTTTTAAAGTGGTTTACAGTGTGCGACGAGGAAATAGGTCTGGTGAATAGTTAATCCAAATATATATGGTTTTGGAGGTGGTTTAGTTGGTAGTGAAGAGCTTACACTTCTACATTGTTTGCCCGATCCTCAAGAATGGTGACCCAACTACAGAGGCATCAGTCTTCTTAACATCGACTATAAAATCTTTTCTGTCGTGTTCTGTGAGCGCCTGAAGCCGTTCATCGACAACCTGATCGGTCCCTATTAGTGTGGCTTCAGGCCAGAAAAATCCACCATCGACCAAATATCCACACTGTTGGCAGATCTTGGAGAAAACCCAGGAACTTTAAGTCGATACCCACCACCTCTTCTACGATTTTAAGGCCGCGTATGACAGCATCTATAGAGACGGGCTATACAGAGCCATGCCTAGTCTTGCCATCCCTGCCAAACTCGTTCGTCTGTGCAGGATGAAGATGGAGAATGCACGCTGCTCCATCAAGGTCGGTCAAGACCTCACCGAGACCTTTGATATCAAAAAAGGATTTAGACAAGGTGAAGCACTGTTATGCGATTTCTTCAATACCGTTCTTGACACAATAGTGCAAAACTCATGCCCCAACACCAGAGACACCCAACAATGTCTTATTTGATTCTGCATACACAATGCCTTCAGCATTACGCGACATTTCGAGACAAGTGCAGATCTGATGAGATTTGATTTTAGCGCTTTAAGTGCGGCCTGACTGTCAATGTAAATGGCGACATTCCTTCCAGATATCGATTTCATCTATAGTGATTCCGCAGCTATAAGCACAGTCAGAACCTCTGCTTGGAATACGCTAGAAGTATCCGGGAGTCTTATGGATATTTTGAGGTCTGAAACTTGGAATTAAATCCCGGAACCCGTTCCGTTGGCGGTTTCTTTGGGCTGAGAAGGCAATTGAGTAGCAGAGGCCTCTCTCGAACGACTAATATGACCCTTTATAAGACCATGCGCAGAAGAATGGACTCTGTTAAAAGCGGATGAGGTTGCTCTTGGCTGTTTCGGGGGGAAAATTTTTCGGGTGATTTTCGGTCCCGTCTGCATAGACTGTGAGTGGAGGAGGAGATGCAATGACGAACCGTGCGGGCTGTACAGCGACATCGACTTAGCCAGAAGAGTAAAGCTCCTACGACTGAGATAGCTGAGTCACATAGGGTGGATGGACACCAATGCTCCGGTCCAGAAAATCTTCGAATCCACTCCCGAGGGCAGGCGCAGAAGTGAAAGAACGCGACTCGGATGGCACACGCAAGTGGAAGGGGACCTTAATCAAACTGGAGTCAGCTGACTAAACATCGAGCGAGCTGGAGACGCTTGTTGGTTGAGGCCCAGGTCCACATCGGACTGTAGTAAAATAGAGGGGCTCAAGTCTGAAATTAAGTCCATAAAATTCAAAGTAGCTTAGTAGATTCTTAAGCAAAGTAGATTCTTAAAGACTACTATATTCTTTCTTAAATATCACAGAGACCCAATGTCAACTCACAAAAAGAAAAACCAAGTCTGGTCGACAAATTCCCAGAACTGGCTACGAATGCGGCCCAAAAGCTTACCTAAAGGGCAATTCATGACAGATAATCAAGAATGTGGAGGAAGGTGCACTCCTTTGCCTTGATTTAGTCATCGATGAGAACAAAATAGTTCCGCTTTTTGGAAGTTTTATAAGAGACCAAATGGTTATGTACAACTTCGACAGGAACTGTGTCAAGAAACTGATAGATAAGAAGAAAAAGATTTGTAGATCAACAACATGGAAAACTTGAAAATGGTCGCACTCAAAAAAAGTCTTCTGTTACTCCCAGCCAATAGAAATCGATTCAAGGCATATGAATCACTTTGCCTAGATCGACGAACGCGACCAATGTCCATGTAAAGCGTTTTCCAATAGGGACGGGTAAATTTTGAAAGTTCATGGCGGCCATGTTGTTTTATTTGTTGTTAGTTTTCCCGATTTTTATTTTTCAGACACTAAAGACAAATCTCCATGGCAAGTAACAGCGTCGAGCAACACGTGCAAATAAGAAAACAGTTGAAAGCGGACCCCGATTTCAGCAAAAATTATCTTCAGTAACAAGTTCCATTTTTGGATGAACGGGTACCTCAACAAGCAAATTTGCCGGATTTAGGACGATGCCAATATACACGAGGTCTACCAAGTGGCAATGCATCCGAAGAAAGTCACTGTTTAGTGTGGAATGTGGGCGGGCGGCATAAACGATCCGTACTTCTTCGAAAACGACGATGGCATCGCCATTAAAATCGACGGAGAGCGCTACCGATCGATGACAACCCATTTGTTTTGACTCAAATTGGATGATATACAAGTAAACGATATATGGTTTCAACAGGACGGCGCTACATGCCACACAGCTGATGCCACAACGGACATTCTTTACGAACGATTTGAGGGCATGGTTATCTCACGCAAAAGTAACGTGAACTAGCCTTCGAGGTCGTGCGATTTCACCCCATTATACTTTTTCTTGTGCGATTTTCTTAAGTCGTTGGGGTATTCCAATACGCCGCAAACAAGTAGTGCCATCAAAGTCAACATAACCCGTTCCATTGCTCAAATCCAGGACTCGATGATGAACTGTAGGTCCCATTTATTATTTCGAAGCCAGACCTTGGCCCATCCCAGGTCGTCGCGCCGGCTATTTATTTCTCAAAGCTTAGTGAGGAAACCGTAAGAGCCCTAGTCACTGCTTATAAAACTGAAGTGAGTCCAACCCTCACTTGGGTAGAATGGTGACTTAAGTGATGTTGTCAGCAACACTCACAACAAAACGTCCCTTCTCATTCATTAACAGATTTCTAAATCAGACACAGCAGGTCCATGCCATCAAAGTTACATCTGGTCGTAGCCATTTAAGGGTCAGCTACACTTGGCCTCGTAAACTTTTCTTGAACCAATTCGTTGTCAACATATTTGCTGGTATCATCACTAATGAACCCGGTTCAATGCCTCTGTTCGTTTCATCGTCCATTTGTGTCGAACTCAACCATCGCGTCGAAATGAAGAAAAAAAAAAAAAACTTTTTTGTTTGCCAACTCATTTTCTCTGCCAAAGGACCCTCCACCCAACAATAATTCCTCAAAGAAAAAGTTTCCCCATCAATTACGTGAAAATGAAATAAACCAGCAGAGTCACATTTTTATCGGAAAATAGCAGCAGCGCACCAAACCCATCCTGATGGCCCCTTCCGAGGGCAACCTGTCAAAGCAATCATTTGGCAGGATCGGGGCTGTCGCATTGCAACAAAATTCCCCCGATGAGAGGCTGAATTTCGGCATCAATAACAAATGTCACTGTGGATGAAGGATTCAACAGAAAAAAGACGGTGCACTGCAATTGTATTAGACTGGACAGAGCCGGCAGATAGATGTCCAAATTGCAATATTGTTGGCCAGGTATCACCAGAAGTCCGGGAGTCGCGCTCTTAAGCCAACCTAAATCGGTTGTTAATTCAACGGCCATGTGCGAGTGTGGGTGAGAGATGTGGCACTGCGAATCGATGGCGCAATAAATTATGCAACCCTCTGGCATAGTGAAAAGCGGTCCATGGGACCGCTTTTTTTATTTGTGTCCTTGTGCGCTCTTAGATACAAGTATCTAGGTCGGTCGTCTCTTTGTCCGAATGGAGATGACACTGTTTGCTATTCTGCAATACGTCTCTGCTATACACACTCACACACCCCTGGGCTGGCATCGTTCCAGGGCAGAGTCCTTTTTTTTGTGATGAAGTTTCATTAAAAATTAAAAGTTTGATAGATGGGATGAAGCCATTAAAGAGGCGACCGACCTTATTGCAACGTGCAATGGGACAACTGCTGGCAACGGTAGAGTGTTGAATGGATGCCATGGAAATGAGGCGCACAGTACTCGAGGACACCACAGGGTGGTGTGGGTAATTTGGTTATAGCATCGTATGTTTAATTTAGAGTGGAGGTGGATAGCTCACAAAAGGATACATTACGAAGTTCTGCTCTAAAATGGTTCGTTCGGGGTTATTTGTATGCAGATGTTGAAATGGATTTGAATTAGCTAGAGCACTGCGTGCTTGGGGAAGATCGACTGTTGGGGAAATTTTGCACTGGGCTTTTTAGTTTTAGAGGAATGTTATACCTGCATAAAACCCAGTTTAAAGTCGGTCATACTCCGGTCCCAAAATAAAGAGCGGATGTGATACGATGCATTCGTCCTGTGTCTCGTCTTCAGACAAATTCACATCTCAATAAAACCAAGATTAAATTTACTCATGCTGGTGCTGTGCAAGTCATCTTGGTATTGGCATCAATTCATCCGCTCCAGTATGGCGAGAACTATCGTCGCTTACTTCTGACAGTGCAAAAATTCACGGAATGCGAGTGCCGGCTGTGAGATAAGTTCACTACCTTTAGTCTGTTTCTCATATGTTAGAGGGGGGCTTCGTCTTTTTCAAGCATAATCTACAGGTAGTATCCGATGACAAGTTAAATCTTTTGAGATGTCTTGCTAGTAGACCCTCTATCCATTCTTGAATGTCTCATGCAAGAGGGAATCAATCAGTGGACTGATTACTTGAACTATCATCTTTGCTATTCGCAAAGAAAAGGCTATGTGAGACCATCCGAAATGAGCACGGACTTTCAGGGACTTTCTTCTAGCAGTCTTGGCGTTCTACTGTGGACATTTTGAGCACAAGTCATCTCCGTTTCCTTTAGTTACTTCAAAGTTGAATGAGTGTCTCTCGCAAGGTTGTTAGGTTAGGTAAACGGGTGCCTTGTGACACTCGTCACTGCTTACCTAGGTCCATTGTGCCCGTCTTCTAGTTCTACCTCGGGAACCACCCAATCTCAGGAGGTCCCTCAGCTCGATGTCATGCATGTCCTCAAGTTCCGAGAAATAGTAAGCAGCCAAGCTAGGTATTCCCCGTTGCAGTAGTTGCAAGGATAACAGCGAAAAAGAATCTCTGCTTCATTTCCTGTGTAAATGCCCGGCCCTAGCGAGGGTCAGACAGCGAACTCTGGGCAAACCCTTCTTCGACGACCTCAAAGACATTTTCCAGAAAAAGATTGGTAAACTTATCCTTTTCCTTAATTCTGTAGGTTGGATCTAAATATCTTCATCTATCAACCTATAACGCCCACAAACAACCAGGTCAAATGAGTTGTGGTTTCAAAGCGGCGCATCCTAGCGCTAGTTGGGTTCTTAGAACCGCCACCTCTGCCTTCCTACCTACCCTACATATTAAGCAAAAAGCCAATTTCGACAAAAGCTGAAACGATCTCTTACTCATCCCCGCTCCGCCCCACGTGTAAAACTATTCAAAAGCGCTAAGTAACCCTTTATGTCGGGCGCCATGTTTATTGTTACAACGTACTTAACCAACAAAAATACGAACGTCAACAGCCGGCATTCAAGGAATTGAAATCATAATTTATACACGCAATTTCAACTGAGCATCACTTCAAGCTAACAGCCCTCATGCTGTCACCATTTCTCATCGCTCACACCGCCAGTCAGGATTCAGGCAATAAATGTCCTTAAATCTCTTTAAAATTACATTTTAAGAGAGTTTCTCCTTTGGGCCCGGGCGCATTTTCACATTACCGCGCGCCGCTCGCTCCGGTTTGTGTTGGAATAAAGAAAGCACTCACGTACACAGCATCATATGTCATTCTAATTTCTTTTATTATTTCCATCCCACCACCCACCGGGTTCCGCCATCGCCCAACAACACCACGCCCACATCAGTGCAAAACTGTGTTTAATGGATTTCGCCAAGGAAAAGCTAAGAAAGCAACTGAGGCGAATCGTAAAATGTTAAAAAAAAAAAATATATGTATTTTTTCGTCCTTATGCATCCTTGTGAGTTTTGTGACGAGTCTTTAATGTCATAAAATGGATAAGCCTGCCTGTCATATATGGGACATCTCGTGTAGAACAGTCGAAGAATTTTAAAGCAAAAAAAAATATTTATTTCAGACACAACGTGTATGATTGACTGCTGTGTGCAAAGTACACTCCTGTGACAGATCAGGACACAATAAGCCTACCAACAGGAAACACAGAAAAATGATTTTTTTTCTCTGGTTGACAATAAAAGACTGACATCCGGTATAGATTTACTAGTCAAGTACACCGCTGTGAATCGAGCATTTTACTTTTTTTCTTCGTTTCATTATTGACTGGAGGAGGATGGTTTCCTTTTGACGTTGTCGTCCTGAGAAGACAAAATGAAAGGAAATTGGCCCTCGCGGAGGACTTGTCGTCGTACTGCTCTTTTGAGTGATGTTCTCTCGCGATGTTTAGCCATCAGGTTGTGCGTTATGTCAATCGTGGTTAGGAGGTACTTAAACTGATTTACGACATTTTTCATAAATAAATTTGAGAACGTCAATGTGTGACGAGTATGTGGAGCCAATAGATGTCCTTGTGACACTTTTATGGGACAGGCTATAACATTTTTTTTTTTTTTTGACAAACAGAAGAGTACTGTTGTAAATGGAATGTTATTTTACTTATTTCAACATGACATGACAGGGCGGTGAATGTGGATGTTTCCGAAAGTGATTTGAGTACATTTGAGCTTTGCGGTCTTAGCTGAATCATAAGAATTTTCATTGAAAAAATTTGTATTCAAGTGCGGTTCGGGACGCCCTTTTAGGGATATGAAGAATCTCAAGACATAGATGACAGTTAAGACCTTTTTTTTTGTTTCTTTCCTTCTTCTAGACTAGAAATTGGTACGAATAGGTAAGTCCTAAGCGAGCTTTGTTGCAGGAATGGGTGCAGCAATAGAGCCGCTGATGGGCAGGAGATATACTGTTAAAAGAGACCTTCGCTTCGGTTCGCAGAGTCTTTGGACGGACAGCATAGTACAGAGAAAACTTCCTTTAGTGCAGATTTTCCTTACCTACTTAAGGCGGCGCTACAGTCCGGGGTGGATCCGGGCCTCAATCAACAAGTCAGCTGTCTCCAGTTTCGCACGCTAAGTTGGTTAAAGTCCCCTTCCACTTACCAGCGTCATCTGAATCGCGGTTTTCCTCTGCTGCGTCGTCGTTCGGGTGTAGATTCGAAGACTTTCTGCGCCGGAGCATTACATGACTCAGCCACCTCAGTCTTTACACCTTCACTCTTCTGGCTAAGCCGATGTCTCTGCACAGCCCGTACAGTTCGTCATTGTATCTCCTCCTCAACTCACCGTCTATGCAGACGGGACCAAAAACCATCCGAACAATTTTCCTCTCGAAACAGCCAAGAGCAACCCCATCCGCTTTTAACAGAGTCCATGCCTCTGCGCCGTAGAGCAGGACTGGTACGATTAAGATCTTGTCAAGGGTCACCTAAATCATTCGAGAGAGAGCTTTGTTACTCAGTTGACTTTTTAGCCTGATTGGCAAGAGTTATTCTTCGTTTGATCTCAGCCCTGGTGCCTTTGTCTGAAATTATAGCGGAGGGTAGGTAAAAAAAGTCCTTAACTACCTCAAAGGTGCATCTGTCTATTGCGATATTCTTTCCGAGATGTCGGTCTTGAGTGTCCGGTCTTGTTGACCACATATACTTGGTCTTGTCCTCATTGACCGCATCCGTTTCAATACTCACGAACGCGCCAGTTACATCACGCTTCGTTCTTCCGAATATGTCAATATCGTCGGCGTATTCTAGTAATTGGACGGATTTTTGAAAGATTTTGCCTCTGGTGTTGGCGCGTGAGTTTTGCAAAACTCTTTCAAGAACGATGTTGAAGAAGTAGCATGATAGCGCGTCGCCTTATCTAAATCCTTTTTTGACATTAAAGGTCTCGGTGAGGTCTTGACTGAACTTGTTGGAGCAGCGTGCATCCTTCATCGTCATCCTGCATAATCGGACGAGCTTGGCAAAGATGGCAAAACTTGGCACGGCTCTGTATAGCTCATCTCTATAGATGCTGTCATACGCGGTCTTAAAATCGATGAAAAGGTGGTGCGTGTCGATGTGAAGTTCCTAGGTTTTCTCCAAGATCTGCCGCAGTATGTATATTTGGTCGATGGTTGACTTTTCTGGCCTGTAGCCACACTGATATAAACCGATCAGGTGGTTGACGAACGGCTTCAGGCGTTCACACAACACGGCCGATAAGATCTTGTAAGCGATGTTAAGGAGACTGATGCCTCTATAGTTGACACAGTTCAGATGGTCTCCTTTCTTGAGGATCGGGCTAACAATGTTGAGGTTTCATTCACCGGGCATACTTTCCTCCGACCATATTTTACAGATGAGTTGGTGCACGCTCCTTACCAGCTCCTTAACAGTGGGGCGTCAGCTCCAGCAGATGTGTTGGACTTATGCTTTGATATGGCTTTATTCACTTCGTACAGGTCGGGTGGACGGAATTGTTGGTCTTCATCGTTCAGGTTGAATGGTTCATTCTGCCTGACAGCGGATTTGTCATCGCAGTCAAACAGTCTGCAGAAATAGTCCTTCCATATCCTCAGCTCATCTGGAGGCAGTTACTTAAGGACCGGTCTACTTTAACAGGCAGTTTAAAGGGTAGCTATGTGCATTCAAGAGGACACAGGTTTGTCTCAAACCAACCTCTGTCTACCAACTCCTACTTCCACCGCATTGTTGGAGGCTTAGCTTCACCTCGAACTGTAGCGCCACCTTATTATTATTTTCATTATTATTAGTGGCGAGCTGTTTGTCCTCTCTAGTACTGCGGTCTCATGTAGAGACCTATTGTGCTGTTCAATATGTTTAGAGCAGTTTGCCTGCTCCAGTGGATGTCAGGAAGCTAATAAGCCTCTCTGGGTGGAGTCTGGCAACCGGGGCATTCTATCACGATGTGAAGAGAGCTTTCATCGCTCTCCAAGCACAGTCTGCAGGTAGGATTTGGAGACAGGCCAAGCTTGTGAAGATGCCGTTTTAGTCGGCAGTGGCCACCTAGGATTCCGGTTACAATTTTAAGGTGGTTCCTCCTCAGATTTAGAAAAAAACTTGGATTTCTTTTGTGATAAATTGGGGATGAAGTGTTTCTTACACTTCTGTCCTACACCTTCCAGCCAAATTCTGTTGGGTTTGGCTAGTTCAGGAGCAGTATGGGGTGTGCTTTCACCTATCTTGGCCAGTAAGCTCGCTGTTTTATTGCCGGTGTGACCCTTTTAAGCAGAGATACAGTGTGGTATGACCGAACCTGTCTAACTGGATAGGCGTATTAGTGGAGGCTTCGTTGCACCTCGAACTGCACCACCACCTTAGTGAGAAATTAAGGAAAAGTCGGTCAAGTTCCACAGATAAGAACTTATTATTGGGATCACTTGAGCAAAAATGTGTCAGAATGGACCAGCATATCCACGTGTAAGCATGTGGGTCTACCCCCTCGTCCTGCATGACAACAAGCAACATTCATTCAACGTCCCGATATCCCTATTGAATTGTTTTTTTCTTTCTAAAGGATCATCCCTTTCAAATAATCGAGTGAAAATAATAGAAACTAACTATTCAAGCAACTAATCCAAGGACCTACAATACCATAGCGCCGGCCGGCACCTGCTAAACCAATCCCACCCTCTCACTCAATTTAAACCCAATTTTGCGTAAAATTGAACACTGGCAACTTAAGCTGACCAAGAAACCCCTTTTTTCCAAAGAAAAACGAATACAAACTCGTATGTGTGCACTCGCTTTGATGGAAGAAGGAATTTTCAAATAAACCCTAAACTAAACAAACCACCCGATGGGATAGACGGCTGCTTCTTAGCTGCCATTGCACCGACTTCGTAGCCCGTTACACGAAATTCTCAAAATTCTGTGAAAAGGATTTCTTTTTCTCTGTGCCACCTCCTGGAGATCCCTTATAAACTCAAATTCACACTGGAGTATTCGTATGTATACAGACATTACCACTGCAAGGAGTTGATATTTAGCCCGTATCATCCTGAAAGGACGACAACGACTATGATAGTGGCAAAGGAAAGGAGAAAAAAAAAACGAAGAAGAAAAACAACTTGAGGATAAGAAAAGTTAGATCACCACCATGAACTTCGCCTAAGTTGCCACCAAGAGTGCGGATGGTGCAAAGCATCTGAACATATATGTCTATCAACCCAATCGCATATCCTTGGTTAAGGATGTGCACAGATTTACATACGACACAAGCTTTTGCTTCACCAGATATCAGATAAGACTTCACAAATGGAACGCGCGCAAATCATTCAGGGGGACAGAGATCAGGGAAATCCTTCCCGAGAAGGATTTTTCACGGAATAAAGGACCAAGCGCTCCATCAATGGTCGGGTGTACACACACCAAACATGGCGGGTGGGTGGTAAATGAAGAGCAGCGTTTCATTTCAAAACTTCCACGCTAATGTACACAAACTTCAGGCCAAGTAGACCAGTTAAGATACAGTCGGGTGAAGGGGGTCGGTTAGTGTGTCTAGTGGCATCCTTCCAAGTCATGTATGTAGGTCCATCAACCCAAATCCATGCCCCTCCTCCCCGAAAAGAGCAAATTTGTTTGCATTCGCTTCACTTGGAGAAGAATGAATTTGTTTGCACTCTAGGAAACGTAGTTGTACATGTTGAAAGGATACACCAAGAAGGATGCGATCTGATAGTGCTTCTGCCAACGAAAGGAGTGCCGGTTGCCTTTTGAAGGTTTCACTGGATGCGGGGAACTGCATCAGCAGTACTGTCCGATGTCAATAAGGAAATGAATTTGTGTAAAGTGTATTCGGGTGGAAGGACTTGTGATTGGTGAGGAAAAATCAGGACACACTCGCAAATTCATCGAGAAAAAAAAAAAAGAAGAATTTCAGCAACAGAACACGACTTGTAATCTAAACTAAGAGGTGGCAAGGAGGTGTGTGTGCTCGTACATGTGCCGTTGGGAAAAACACTTTGCTTCAGGATGCCAGAAGGACGTGTGTCATTCTGTAAATTGAAAATTTTGTTTATGTCAGTCAATTTAATGTTAGCCGAAGCACATGATGAACATTTAATGAGTTGTAGTACACACCCTGTCAAGCACTACGAGGGACTACGTTGGTTACACAAGTTTGCGTGTGTGCTGTGTCAATGTGGTTTAATTAAGGACGACAAGGATATTGGAGTGGTTATTTTTTAATTAGTTGTAGGACTCCATCAGTCGAAGGACTTTTATGCAACGTAAAGTTTCCATTTTTTTAATGAGTAACGGGGATAGATACATACCTTGGGGGATTGCGTTGGTTGCTGCTTGAATTCAATTGGTTTCGATGTTGACAGGATAGGTATGTCAAGATGTATTCAATAGACAGTCAGGACTAGAGTACTAATGATGCTAATTAGTAACATGCTCACCACAATGTACTTGCTTATGGCAGAGGAACAATGAAAGCCACAAGGTTGGGAACCGTCAATGTAGATGCGGTAGAGAAGGACGAGAGAGAGACCTCTGCGCCGTACTTAGGTCAATATCGACCCAGTGTCTATCGGGGTGAAAATTATTCCCTAAGGCGTTCGCCTACTGCCCCTGCGTTGCGAACTTTGAAACTTGGAGCATGGAGGATACGATAATGAGGGCTCGTTAGCTACGTACTTTCATGAATCATAAGGACTCGCTATCCAAAGTGCAGTGGTCACAGAAATCCGCTAAAACCTGGCGGATCAGACCTTTTTTAGACCAAACCGGACGAATAGTCACTAGAGTAAGCACACGGTTTCCTCACCTCAAAATTCATAAGGCGACATGGCGGTGTCCTGATCATCAGACGGTCAATCACGGTGATCACATTACGATCGACGCTAGACATGCCTCCAGTGTTCTTGATGTCCGAACGTTCCAAGGGGCCAACATTGACTTGGACCACCACCTTGTTGCAGTCAAGGTACGAATGCGGTTATCCCAAGCGCCACAACAAAAAAGAATCACTGTGAGAACATATGTACAACGTCGACTGGCTGCAATCGCAAGCAACTTCCAGAGTCTTCGCTGAACCTGTATCCCGAAATCTCTCAGCAAGTCATATGCCGCCAGCATTAAATGTCGAAGACTAACGGCAACGCTGCAACCGGCCTTCAGAAACGCCACAACTTCTGAGCTGGATTTCACACGACCGCCGACCCGAAGAAGATTGGTTTGAAGAAGATGTCTTTACAGCCAAACAAGAGCCATATAAAGCGGCGCTGCAGAGAAGGACGAGAGCTGCTCGTGAGCTCTACGAGCAAAAGAGACGGGAAGAACTTCGACTTCACCACAAGAAAAAAAAAGAGCATGAGACGTGCGCGATCAAAGAACAATGTATGGAAGTTTTACCAAAAGTTAAAAGGAACATGAACATGGGAAGCAGAACCTGTAGAGATGAAGAAGGAAACCTCATAGTAGAGTCACAGTCGGTGTCTAGAATTTGGAAAAACTACTGCATAACGACGACGATGACCAACATCCCGCTGTCAGGCAGAACGAACCATTCAACTCAGACGATGATAGACAACATTTTCGTCCACTTGATCAACACGAAGTACAGATAGCAATATCCAAACTAAAATCCAAGAAGGCTGCTGGAACCGATGGCCTTCTGGCCGAGACGACTTTGCAGAGAGCGTATAGCAACGCATTTCTTAGGTTTGGTTAGACGAGTGTATGCCTGATGAATGGAATTCCAGCATCGTTTGCCCGTTCCACTCCCTCAACTGCGCCAACTACAGGGGTACCAGCCTCCTCAACATTGCGATTCTATCTGCCATACTAGGTGAACGCCTAAAACCTTTCGTCAACAATTTGATTGGCCCCTATCAGTGCGGTTGGCTAGGACATGTCGAGTGAATGGATACCAACGGAGCGCACGCAGAGTCTTCGATTCTAATACGGAGGGACAACGCAGTGGAGGAAGGCCTCGTCTAAGATGGCCCGTACAAGTAGAAGGGGACCTCAACCAATTTGGCGGGCGCAAGTGGAGGCAGTTAGCCAAGAACCGTGCTAACTGGAGAGGCTTGTTGGTTGAGGCCCAGGTTCACCCTGAACTGTAGCGCCACCTCAGTGCATATTAGGCTTATGTTGGCGAATTTAGCCTTGATGCGAATTGTTGTGAGGAGCTCATTCACATACTTGAAGCTTAGGACTTCTTGCCTAAGTCTGCCTCCAACGACGAATCCACATCCAGATAAGCCCTGCTTTTGTTGCTGGTAGCAATCGCCGTAGTAAATATCCATTATTTTTTTCAACGGCCCATTCCATCGCACTTCTTGGATGGCGGCGATGTCTGCTCTACAGCAGTCTAGGGTCTCCGCGAATTGTTCGCCTGCACGTGGTCTGTTAAGGGACTTTACGTTTCACGTACAGATCCGAAGAGCGTTGTCCTTGTTTTTTTTGCCAGGGTCGTCAACAGTAAAATTCTTCGTATTCGAGGCTGCTAGTTGTTCCCTAACAATTGGTGTTTTTCCATGGCGGAGTCATCAACTCCACTCACAACCCCAACCTGGACGGCCAGGCCCTTTGTTGGACTTTTCGGGCTTAAGGTGCCGGGTAGTTCGGTCCTCATTGGTCTTTAATCCTGTTAGTTCTTCCGCTGCCGTCTGGTTGCAAGGGAGGGTGCCTCCTCCCTCGCCTGCTGATACCAAAAACTTTCCACAGGGGTTGAACCCTATCTTCAGTTGAGGTACGAGGCACCCAGCGTTCAACCCGGGAGGTGAGAGTAGAAGTTAGTAGTCAGAGGTATGTTTGTAGACGCTTGTGTAAGTCCATCCAGACGCTTGTGTAAGCACCGAGTAAGTCCATAGCCCTCAAAATCCCCTTTTTCGACCTAAATGATCGAATAATAACTGATTCAGGAGTAGGCGGGAGTCATCCCTTCCCTCCACCAACCAAGCTTTTAATGAAAACGGTTACGTCTCATCCTGTTCCCTTTTTTATTTGCTTTAACCATATTTCTCAACAAAAAAAATCCCATTTCCAAAGGCTGGACTACCAATTTTCGAAAATATGTCTTCGCCCAAGGCCGACTGTTGACATTCATCATATGTTGTTCCAAGGCAAAGACCCAAAAAAGGCATGTAGTTCATGGTCAGTTGCCCGAAACTCCTCATACCATCCACTCACTGCAAGCAAATGTACAACTACGTATACACGTATATACATATGTGTGTATGTATGGCCTTGTAAATATTTGCTGAGTGTATTAACCAAATTAATTTTCAACAAATATTGTCAGAATGTCCTTTATGTTGTCCCCGCAGCATTGTTGTATCTCTTACTGATGATGATTCAATCGAGTGTTTGTGTTTTTCCTTGAGGCTTTGTTCATATTTCAAGTACAATGTATTCCACCCCATGTCCTTGTGTAGGAACAAGGCCTCCTTTTTTTTTTTTGCTGTAAGTTTAAGCCTATATGTGACGCCACACCTACATACTTCACCTGAAGGCGCGCGTGTATGACTGACATTTTCAATTTACGCAAAAAGAAACCACTCCAGTACTTGTCGCGGAAAAAAAAGGAAGTCTTCGCTCACCCCTCCGAATAAATATTGTATCAGTGTATCTTCTTGAGACGATGGGGACACAGCAGCAAAAAAAAAAAGAGGCAACAGCGCCATCCACCGGATGGCAGTGTAGTGCCTGTTTACGCTGGCGAAATGTTTAAATTGTGTAAATATTTGCAATTTCAAGGATGGACATACCCAAACACACACACAGAAACAACATTCCCTTGCAGAGGTAACAAAACAAAAACACACGAGCAACAAACAATGGGCTTAAGCTTTACGCTGACGGTAAGGGTAGATGGCATGGAGTAGAGAACACTTCTCTGTGCGACTCACCGTTCCGAAGGATAAGGTGCGATTGTTTAGATAAATTAATGGATGTGTTCGTTTGTTTTGCAATGGAGTCGGAGGAGGGACGACTATGAACCTTTTAAATTTCAAAATAAACTTCCAGGAAGGGATCAATGAAATGTTTCGTCCTGTGAAGTATCCAGAACGGGTAAACAATGACTTGTTGTGTGTCCAAAACATGTGTAAACTGTTTTCAAAAGAGAATCAATTACATGGTCATCAATCGGGATTTTAAGGACACACACAGAGATCCGGATATTGACATTTTCTTTATTGTTTGGGGGTGGGAAGTGAACTCGCTGTGGGGGGTGGGAGGCGGATTTATTTTAAAGGGTCGATGGTGAAGTTTAATTGGTTTTCCAGTGAATAGACGCTATAGGTCGCAGAATTAATTGCCACTGCGGGTAGTTGGCGAGTGAAAGTCTTTCAACAGGCTTGCGATGCCTATATTTGAGTTAATTTTCTGTTAAGAGAAAAGCGAGTCCTCGATTCAAGTCTTTTGGTGCTTTGAGTCGGATTTTTGACGAACTCTTTTGCGAAACTTAAAACTGGATATCGATGTTATGGAAACCTATTCAATCAGCAACAAGTCGTTAGGATACAATTTTAATCGTTATCATTCTTATGAGGTTTTGTTTTCGCCTTCGCCTGTTTCCTGTATTTCTCTTTTCTAGGGCATCAGCCCAGATCTTGCAGCTATATGGGAGAATGGCATATGTGATCGACATAGCAAGTCTTCTCCTGCTTGCAGTTGGAATACCTACATTTGTCATGAGTCTGCTAAGTAATAAGCTGACCTTCACAGCTTGCTCCCATGAAGACTTTATGATGCCAGTAGGTGAGTTTGAAGTCGAGATTCATTCCCAAGTACTTCACTGCACTTTAACTAGTTAACTACCTGCGAGTCTATTTGAAACTCTACACCCGCCGGGAGTCAGGAGGACTTTTTCAGTTTTCTTTGTCGCCAGACTAGGCCATGGTCTTCCATCCAGGCATGCACGCGTCTGATAACTTGGTTAAATCTTCGCTGTGCATCTTTGGTGTCTCTTGCTGTTATCACCGCGCCGACGTCACTTTCGTGGATTTCCGTACGAAGAACACCATCGTTGTGGACTTTTTAGAGATCAGGTCCCAGGATTGAACCCTGCGCTGCTCATGTAGCGATTGCCTTTCTTCGGAGTCCAACATCGGTGTCGTATAAAAGCTCTCGGTCTTTGAGGAAATCTTTAACCATCCGTAGGAGTTATCATAAAGGTGTTCTCGTGCGCGTTTATCATAACTGTCCAGCTGGTTGAGTTAAAGGCATTTCCTACATAAGCACATCAACTCATTTCAACAACTAGGTCAGATGAATGTATTCGTGATGAATAAAATCTCAGCACCGTTTGCTCAATACACAAGAAAGGAGAAAGGAGACCCCCTCAGATGCGGCAATTTCAGAGGAATTCGTCTTGTAAATGTAGCCTGGAACCCTTCGTTTAAAACGTGATCGGTTCCTATTAGTGCGGTTTAAGGCCAGGAACATCCACGTTTGACCAAATTTTCACAATTCGGCAGATCTTGGAGAAAACCCAGAAACTTCAAATCGATACTCACCACCTTTTCATCGATTGTAAGGCCGCCTATGACAGCATTTATAGAGACGAGCTATACAGAGTCATGTCTAGCTTTGACATTCCTGCCAAAATTGTCAAGACCTCACCGAGACCTTTGATATCAAGAAAGGTTTTAGACAAAGCGACGCAGTGTCATGCGACTTTTTCAATATCGTTCTTGAAAGAGTTGTGCAAAATTCACGCGCCAACGCCAGAGGCACAATCTTTCAAAAATGCGTCCAATTACGCGGATACCCTGCCGAGATTGACATAATCCGAAGAACTCAGTGTGATGTTACTAGTGCGCTTGCGAGTATTGAGCCGGAGGCGGCAATGATGGGTTTAGCGGTCAATGAGAACAAGACCAAGTATATGCTGCCATTAAGAAAGGACCCCCAACATCGATGTTTCGGACAAAGTGTTACAATAGACAGATATAACTTTGAGGTAGTTAAAAACTTACCTAGGCTTAGCTATAAAATCTGACAAAGACACCAGCGCTCCACCAGAGATCAAACGAAAAATAACTCTTGCCAATCCCTGTTTCTTTGGGCTAAGAAGGCAACTAAGAAGCAAAGCCTTCTCTCGAATGACTTAGGTGACCCTTTTCAAGGCTTTAATCGTCCCAATCCTGCTCTACGGAGCAGAGGCATGGACTCTGTCAAAAATGGATGAGGTTACTCTTGGCTGTTTAGACAGCAAAATTCTTCGGGTGATTTTCGATCTCGTCTGCGTTGACGGGTTCTGGAGGAGAAGATTTAACAATGAACTTTACGAATTGTACAGCGAAATCGCCTTAGTCAAGAAGATACGTATCCATCGGCTGAGATGACTGAGATGAATGGACATAAATGCTGCGGCTCGCACAGTCTTCGAGTCGAATCCCGAAGGACAACACAGTAGAGGCAGACCTCGCCTAAGGTGGCGTGCTCAAGTGGAAGGGGACCAACTTGGAGTGCGCAACTGGATGCAGTTAGCTAAGGACCGGACTAACTGGAGAGGCTTTTTGGTTGAGGCCCAGGCTCACCCCGGAAGGGCTATTTATGTCATCGTTTGAAGAAACCTAGACATTTCGCAGCACTTTTGACGACATCGAATACGGTCGTTCGAACGAAGGGTGTCATTGACACGGATTCTTGAAAAGAATGCTATAATTGTTGCCATTCCCTTAAACTTAACACACTTTAGGGTTAGTACAATATAGTAGCTACTGTAGGTGTTTTCGCCACTCGCCTGATGCAGTGCTTGCTCATAATATCTTAAGTAGACAAATAGGGATGTATGTAGCTTCCCTATAAGACCTTCATCGTGGCTCAGTGATTTCGACTTGTCCATCTACAACTTCACCAGCGCTAAACTGACTGAACTGACTCAGAAATCATTTCTATATCGCTGCTGCTTTGTACGTACCTTCTAAACCTTCTTGAGAAGGGTAAACTCTCAGACTCACTATTGAGATTCATCACCTCTGGAAAAATATCTGTTAAGGAGGCGACAATGGGAGTGAACATCGTTCCTCAGAAATATCTCTCTTTTCGATCATTTTCTCGGTATATCATCGATTTCACTTCGTAATCTAATTTCGTGAATAGGTTCTCGGTAACATAATCAGCCTTCACCCTCTTTTGCCAATGATGTTCAGGGGGGATCCCCAACTAATTGTAGAACGTCAACGCTACCCGTTGTAGAGTTCAAACTGAGACTCTACAACGGAGCTACCGAAGGAAAACATTGAATACTCTTAGTCAGAGTTCATCGCCTTGCTCAAAGGGAGAGCACAGAGGGGTTCACCACTGTCACTGATTAAGTTCCATCGTCAGGAACACTTAAAGCTGCACCCCCTTCTGCTGCATACCGAATCTAATGAGATAATAATTTTCGCACCACAAATTTACAGCTCCACATTCTGTTTCAGCGCTAAAGCTTTCTCACTTCGATAAAACCATTAAAAAACCGCAATTAAGTTTGAAAATGAAGTTTTCACTTAATACTGCGTTTTCCGCTGTAATTTGGTCCTCCCACTCCCGTCCACCGCTGAGTGAAAAAACAAGCGCAAACCAAAAGCATTAGAGAAACAATTAAAATTACGCGAAGCTTCTTGGTACCCACCGCCACACATCCTTCACTTTACTACCCACAGCATCCAAGTGTCCTTTCGCACATAAATTATTTAAATTACTCCTTGTTGTGTGTCTTCCGCGCTGGAGTACTTCCCGCGAACAGAGTACGCATAGCATAACAGTTAATTAACGCTATCATAACATTCAAATATTTATGATGCTGCAGACACACAAACACCCGTAGACCGACGACAAGGACATCTACCGAATTAATTAAAAACCAATTACATTAGTCCTTTGGCATCATTTGCATATAATTTCGGGGCGGCGCCACCACCAGCTGGAGCTGATATCGCCGTCCTTAACAAATAGCGCTGCGAAGTTTCCGCAAACACTCAGAGGGCAATAGCCGCCGCAGTCTCACCACATAACGGCAACACAATCACAATCTAATGACAGTGTCATGAGGGAAACATTACCAAGTCAACTGCCGGGTGGACGCGACGACGAAGGAGCCCGCAATTTTCTTCTCTTCCTTCGTCTTTCACAGGATAAGCGATACACACCGAGAAAACGTAACTATACCAAGCACCAGTCACCAAGCGGGCCCACCACACACAACAGGATTTAGGTGGAAGTGTGTGGTGGGGTACTCCGTTCGCCACGTCTCCAGATGCCAGGAGTGGCATACAATGTTACCATCACGATATAACTATCAGCAAGTCCGGGTTTCCTTCCTTCCTTTCTTGCGGCCATGCTTCTTGCTTCTGGTTCCTGGTTTCTTGTTTCTTCTCCATCTGCGTCCAATGCAATCTACGGACGAAAGGGGATTTCGAAAGCAATTGTCGTCGGTCCCTTCGCCCAGTGTGTGCGTTGTTTTTTGTTAGCTCGTCCTCCCGTCGGTCGGGAGGACGTCGTCGTCTTGTATCCTTAATGAAACCTCTGAGAGTAATAATAAACTATTTTCTGGAAGGAATTTCCTTTTGCTTGAACACACATATGTATGTATGTACGATGTCCATGCGATGTGTGGAGAACGCGCGTAACTGTACTACAGGACACAAAATCCCATTCCCCAGCTCGTGGCCCCCAGATGGCAGTGGGTGTGCATTCCTTTGCAATCGTCATGTGGTGTAAATGTCTGCCATGAGTGTGTTTCATGGTTTTATTGCTGTCATTATGAAAAAGATTCTTTTCATGGAAGCGATGACATCTCCCAAAGGATAACGTTTTCTTGATGCTTTTTCTCGTCGGTCCCTTTGTTATGCCTGATGATAGGTATGAATCCACGTCGTTGATGATGGTTATGTGTGAGTTTCAAATGCGAATCCTTTCCCCGTAATGCTGGTTCAGCATTTATGTTTCTCGTTGTCCTTTAGATGAAATGGTTTTAATGCCTGTGGCAGTTAGGTTTTTTGTTGTTTTTTTTTTTTTTTTCTCGATCGTTTCGTACGGTTATATCCAACTCACTAGGGACAGATTTGATAAAACGAAAGAAAAATGGTGTTCTAAACGGGCGAGAGAAGTCGCTGACCCGTGATTGAGAGATATCAGTGGTTGTGTGTCATTTGTAGAAGGGCAATATTGATGGTTGCAATTTATCCTTCCCATCATCCTTTTAATATGTGGGAGTTTGATTTTAGTTCTTACATCTGTCGTCGTGAAACTATTTTACTTTGATTTGAATCGACCTTCGGGATATACAGATGTTGGCGTTGGATTCTAAACCATCCCGAAGCTAAGAAGATGGCTTGAGGCTTAACGGATAGACGTTACGTTGAAACAAGTGGAAGCCGTCATTCTCTGCCTCTAACACTGTATTATGGTCACTTTCCTTACTCATGGCATAAATATGATCGTCAATGAACACACACTTCCTAGGATACCAGGACAGCCCCTCAGAATAAGACAGTTCTCCCTCCTGGCGGCCCACATCATGGAATAGTGTTTCTAGAATCATCTCCGAGGAAAAGGCCTCCTGGGCCATAAACAGCTTCGCCCCATATATAAAAATGACAGCATAGTGCCCATAGTGCTGCAGAATATGCAAGACATAGGAGTATCTTAGGTTAGGTTAGATAAATGGGTGCCTTGTGACATTGTCACTGCTCACGTAGACCAGCAATAGCGTCCATTGTGCCCATTTTCACATTCTACATCGGGAACCTATAAAGAGAAAGGGAGCCGCTGATTTGTAAGCATCTAAGACTTGTAAGCCTCTCGATATCTTATCTAGATGCTTACAAGTCTCGACTTAGTTATCGCCGACTCCAGAGCCTTAACGGCTGCCTGGTTGTCGGTATAGCTTGTGGTTGTCCTTGCGGTGATGCCCCTTTCTCGGTCAGTTTTCGAGGCATCGATTATGGCTGTGATTTTGCCTTGAAAGACACTGCAGTCGTTCTTTATTTTAAAGGGCTGGTTAATTCCTAGGGCCTTGCAGTAGACCCCGCAACCTGTGTTAACATCCATCTTAGAACCATCGATGTAGAAAGCCAGTTCCTTTATATTGGCAACTTTGTTGTTCCTCAAGTCATCTCTCTCAGGAATTCTGAATTTAAATCTCCTGTCAAATGCTAGAGCCTGGATCATGTGATCTGTTTCTGTCGATCTGTCGGCATTTTTCTATCGAGACAGTACTAAGGCGTGACCGTAGGAAGCTGGTGTCCACTGTCGGGCCTCTCTCAGTCTTAAGGCAGTTTTGGCTGCCATGCTACTACAGTACAGATCCAGCGGAATGAAATTAAGCATTGTTTCTATTGCCGCTGTTGGTGTTGTTCGCATTGATCCCAGGATTCCTAAAAAGGCTGCCCTCTAAATATTAGTGAGGTTTGAAAGCTGATATTTCTTCTCAAGCACCTTTCACCAGACTAGTGAGCCATATGTTAGAATACGTCCCACAATCGCTAGCAATTTCTTAGCTAGTACCGATCTGTAGAAGCTGTATACTCCTCAACCGCATCCCTTAATCCTGGAGGCGTGTCCATGTGGTTTTTATACCGAATGAGAAACGACGAGGACACGAGTCCGCGAATGACTTTAGGCCCATTAGTCTTACCTCTTTCGTAGTTTAGACCCTGAAATGTAGCTAAGACCTTCACAGCCTTCCGGCTAGTAGAAATCTCACCTTCATCAAACTTCCAAAACGCGTTTCTTAAATGTAGCTCCACAGAGATGACTCTGCACGAAGTTTTACGCATAATCAAATAAACCCTTCACTATAAAGAATACATTCTTGCCACCTTCTTAGGCATGGAAGGAAGCTATTCGAGAATCTCTTACAGGATGGCCAAGTTCGTAAACAGAGGGACTCCTCAGGGTGGTGTCGTCTCTCCTCTACTATGGCTCTCGGTCATGAATAAAATCTTGATGCGACAAGACAGGGAAAGGGTTAAGGTAGTGGCGTACGCGGATGACGTGGTAATCCTAGTGTCAGGGACGTTTCTCTCGGTGATAAGACAACTCATGGAGAGCGCTCTGGTTAAGGTAAGCTTTTGGGCTATCAGCTGTGAGTGAATTTGGACAAAACCGAAATGATGCTCTTTAATACCAAAACCAAAGTACAAGTCTTCCCATTCCAAAAACTGAATACTCAAACACTCTCATTATCTTACAGTGCTAAGTACTTAGGCACGGTCCTAAATTTAGCTGGAAATTAAACATTGACTAGCGCATTAGGAAAGCAAGCCTGGGCTCTTACGCCTGTAACAGGACTTTCGGTATAAAATGGGGAATTCGGCCAAAAATGACCCTATGGATGTACACAGCCGTTATACGCCCAATTCTCACTTACGGCACCATAGTGTGGTGACCCGCATTACGCAGGAAATATAATACAGACCGAATTAAAAAAGTCCAAAGAGTCGCAAGTATAGGCATCACAGGCGCGCTGATATCATGTCCAATGGACGCCCTAACTGTGATCCCACATCTACTACTTCTTGATCTACATATCAAGGAAATAGTATTGTGCGGGGCAGTCAGGCTCAGAGAATCTGGGTGCTTGACCGCAAAGTCTTATGGTCACAGTTCTCCACTGACTACTTCACTCCCAAGTTAAACTTTATGAAATGTTTTTCAGTAAGGTCTCCAACCAGGACAGACTGGAAAAACGGAAAAGTTACCAAGGATTTTGATATGACTATTTCTACAGACCGTTCGATATTGGACTAAGGAGTTGACTTAGATATTTTTTCAGAGAAACTAAATTCGTCGAAATCCTTTCCACATCCGAATTTTGCCAGGGTCTTCCAAGCTCATTGCTATTTGAGAAGCCTGCCGTGTGCTGAAAAATTCTCTAACACCCATCTACAATATTGTTATCTTCATTGACAGCCAAGTTGCTGTCAAAGCCATTGATTCGGCCACTACATCCTCAAAACTGCTGTAGCAATTCCAGGAAGAACTAAACCAACTAGGGCTCCAGTGTAGAGTCACCCTCACTTGGGTCGCAGGCTATAGTAACATTGATGGGAACGAAAGAGCCGATGACCTAGCCAGACGGGGATAACCCCTTAACGACTCAGTAGCAGAAGTTGTTAATATCCCGCTGGGAGCCGCAAAGGGCAATATCCCACATCACTTTCTGAAGACGGCCAACCAAACGTAGAATCGACTTAACAACAACGTCATGTCAAGGAAGATCTGGCCCGGTTACAACAAACAAAAAACTAAAGAGGTACAAAGCAGATCTAGACTAGATATTACAAGAATTGAAGCCGTTACCACAGGCCACTGGCCAAAAGGAGACCACGCAGCCAAACTAGGTAACCCCTACAACATTTTCTGCAGTAATTGCAAATGTCCGGCCCTAGCGAGCATCAAACAGCGCACTCTAGGTAAACCCTTCTTCGACAACCTCAAAAATATTTCCCAGAAAAGATTGGTAAACTTGTCCTTTTCCTTAATTCCACAGGTTGGATTTAAATATCTTCGTTTCAAAACGGCGCATCCCAGCGCTTTTAGAACCGTCATCCCTAGCTACCTACCTACCTATGTATGTTTCGTCACAGTCAGGTTTCCAGCACATTAGGCTTTTATGGACATTTTGAGTCAAAGTGACATACCAGGTAATTTTTGAACAATTTTCCCGAGTAAAGTAACACAGTGCTACACATAAGTAACTGGAGCTCAGCCATAAGGAACCATTGCATCTCACTAAGTCCCAAGATGCCTATTTTGTGCTTTGTTTGAGCTCATTTCCTAGATGGTGGAATCTGGTGCTTTGAGATTCCTTTTTGGGAAGAGTCAACGAAAGTTCTCACATCGTTAAGTTCAATCTTTATTAGGGTAACGAATACCGTCAAAAAATTACCAGTCCACTCTTTAGGTGCAGTATGTGGGTCAAACTCCGGGAATGCCAAGCCTCCCAAAGTATAATTTGCCATGGAAGAGCTCCTTAATAGGAGTCGGCTCCTTAAGAGTCGGGAATAAATTGTAGGTCCTTTCCATTCGTGCGAAGAATGTAAGACGCACAACATGATTGGTTTCGAGAAGCTAGGCCCTGTCTCATCTCGAGCCGTCGTGCCCGCTATTTATTTATTTATCTGAGTCTGGGAAAATTTTAACCCACGTTACCTATTCTAGAATGGCAGCACTATACCCCTGAACTTGCAGATATAAATTCTCTGGGCTGCGTGTCACATTTTGGAGAACCTTCCTTTACCCATTCGATACACAAGATAATACGTTAACTATTGAACGGAACTCGTTATAAAGCGTGACGAGTCCTTGTCTAAAGTTTCACAATGATTGTCAAGGATATGAGCAAAGTGGGTCGCTTAACTGCTTGTCTTTCCAATCACTCCTTAGGAAAATTGAGTCAATTTTCAAACATCAAGTCAGTTGCGTTCTCAAGTTCCTTCACCTTTCGGTAGCAGATGTGACTTTCAACCAACGTCACGTCCCCATTCTCATTGAACGCATCCTTCCCTGGTTGATATCAATTTTTATTTTCTCGCCATTAAACCGCACTGTCTTTAGCCAAAAACCATTATCAGTGGCAGCTGTTCCACTTTAAGGACTCGACACACAGACATACGTAATAAAAAAAACCCCTCGTATATGAAAGCAATGATAATCTCTTAAAAAATGTACGAGTATATGCACCATCGATGGCATCAAAAATTCCATTAACTCGCTACAAAATCGTCTGTATGAACACATCCTTCGAAGTTTGGCTCTTCAATTGATTCGGAACCCATCCGATGGACAGTGTTGTAGTCCATCCGGCAAGTCCAATTGAATTTTACTTATTCAGAGGTCAGTAAAATTTGAACAACATCTGTTGGATTACACTCGTATGGTACGGTACAACTAAGGCTACAACTACCATGATCCGTAACATTTGCACTTTACAGCGCTTGCACGTGCACTGTGGGCAGGCTACATCGACCAGAAACACTGGGTTCATAAATTTCTAATGTGGATACAAGTTATCGAATAATTTGCCTCTCTGTACTGCCGTAAAAAAAAGTTTTACGAGATGTTTCTTCTGTCCGTGTCCTCATTCGGTGAGAGACTGTATGGGGATGTTCGTCCTTGGGAGAATAGTCGTGTTCGACATTTAATTAAATTTTCCTTGAACTGTGTAACAAAAACAAGAGTAATTCAAGCGGTGTAAGATTGCTTGATGGTCTCATCGTTCATATCTTTTTCGTCGTCCTTTTTGCTTATCCTTGAAAGTGTTGAAAGTACACGGTGTGAAAATCATTCGATCGAAGTTGGTGAAGTTATTGAGCTGAAGGGGTTAAAAGGGGTCGAACTTGAAGCACATTCTGCCTCGGATGGTTGATTTTTAGAGATGACTATGCACATTTAGCACGCGCCTAGGTTTTTCAATTGCGTTAAACACCATAAATGTACAGTGGGGCCTTTGAAGGTTCACGAGTGCAAACGACTCATCTTCAAATGGAGGTCAAATAGCTAAAATTGAAGAATGTTACGTACACGCCACATCTCAACCGGTGATCTTTGTTAGCACTGTGTGTCCAAGTCACGGCCACAGTCAATGACAGAGAAATTCGGCAGCAATGATGGCTTGTCGGCAATTTTACCACTCCTTTTGCATTAGAGAAGAAAATGTTACGTTTACGCCACCGTTCAATCGCTGATCTCTGTTAGTACTGAGTGTCCGGGTCACAGCCACAGTCAGTGATAGAGAAATTCGGCAGGAAAGGCATCTTGTCGGCAATTTTACCACTCCTTCTGCATAAGAGAAGAAAATGTTACGTATACGTCACCGTTCAATCGCTGATCTTTATTAGTACGGAGTGTCCGAGTCACAGTCACAGTTAATGACAGAGAAATTCTGCAACATGGTGCCTTGTCGGCAATGTTACCTAGTCACACGCTTCAGTTCACATGTCAACCCGGCCATGCTCTAACCCAAGATGGGCGAAGAGAGAGTCGCTCAATAAAAAGATGGCACAACACTTTTGAATGGAGCCCAGGTAATTGGACCTGGAAAGAAGAGGAACATCTCTAAGAACCGAATACAATGGCATTATGAGACCTAAGTAAGTACGTTAGCCAGTCAACGTTTATGCTTCAGTATTAATTAATTATTAATTATTTATTTTATTTATTTATTTATTTTATTTATTTATTTCAGATAACATCATTTATAATAGACTTTACATCATCTTTAAAGTATAAATGAGACAGTGGTAATAAATACATGTTCCATAAATTATTTTGAATTTATTATCTATCAATTAATTCAATTTAAGATTCAAAGTTATTAAGTAAATTAATTAATTAGTTTTGATTATGAAAAAAAATACAAAATAAAAGAAAATCTTTAGTGCATACAATATGTGTATCTATATTCATGTATCACCTGCTAAGTGTCGAAAGAGAGTGCTGTCAAAATCAATCCTATCATAGAGTCTCCTGATGCCAAGAGGGAGTGAATTCCAAAGGCGAATGGCATGAACGAAAATTTGTCGTTCTGAGTTCAAATACGATGTAAGCGGCGGAGTTAAACACAAGGAGCGGTGTGAGCGTGAAAATTTAAGTTTATCATGTAAATATCGAGGCTGTTTGGTGGTTATAATCTTGTGAAGGTACTTAATTGTGCAGTAATCAAGGTACTTATCCAGTGTACACCCAAGAATGTTTTTTGAATAGGGTGAGACATGGTCATAGCGTTTTAGGCCATAAACGTAGCGATCTATATTGTTGAATGCAACGTTCAGTTTACGTTTGATGAATCCATTATTGCAACAGAAAATTTCGCAGCCATATGTTATAGTCGGAATGAGTAGCGTCTTTACTAGCAATAAACGTGTATTTAGTGGTGTGTAGCTCCGTGACATCGAGAGATTCCTGAGAAAACCATAGATTCTACCGATGATTGTTGAGATATGGTCATCCCAACATAATGTCTTGTTGAACAACACACCAAGATTTTTAGTTTTTTCAACGAACTCAACCAATTCATTACCAACATATATGCCTGGAAGATTACTTGAATGTAAGCTTCTTCTGTTGACAACTAAGCATTTAGATTTAGTTGGGTTCAGTCTCAGAGAGTTCTCTTCGGACCACTCTAATACTTTTTTAATATCTTCATTCAGTTTAGAAGCCGCATCATCGATAAGATTGGGTTCAGCACTGATATATAATTGAACGTCATCCGCATACATGTGTATCGATGAGTTCTTAATTACAGTTTGAAGGTCATTGATGAAGATTGTAAATAATAGAGGGCCCAAAATAGACCCCTGAGGCACACCTGCCGATGTTGCAATGAACTCTGACGTTTCATTATTTATCACAACTGCCTGTTTTCTTCCAACAAGATACGTACTGACGAGCTTCGTGGCTGACGATGAGAAGCAGAAAAGTCTTTTAAGTTTTGAAACTAGTTGCATGTGATCCACTGTGTCAAAGGCTTTGGAAAAGTCTAACAGAGTCAAAAAAGTTACCAAGCCATTATCCAGCGCTATTCTTACATCATCGGTGACTTTTAAAAGCGCTGATGTGCAGCTATGAAACTGTCTAAACCCAGATTGATATGTGAAGAGCAGATTATGGCGATTGAGAAATGTTGACAACTGATAATGAATGAGCTTTTCCATGACCTTTGACAGGAATGGAAGGATGGCAATGGGTCTGTATTCTGCTGGCGAATTTGCTGAGGGTTTCTTTTTTAAAACAGGATGTATTTTAGCAACTTTCCAAGCACTCGGGAAAATAGATGTTGTTATTACATTATTAAGAATATGTGAAATTAATTAATTAATTTTTTGGTCAAGAGTTTGAATGGAATGGACTTTGGATATTGCTCGGATTCGAACCCACGCAGCTCGCAATGAAATCTATATTACTTTTTTTTAAATTTTTTAAAACCTTGTCATATTTCTTGGAGCGTAGACAAGAACCTTTGCATGCGAAGTCGTATCTCATTGAGGAATATCTCAACAACATTTTATTTTTAAATTTTAAAATTTATTAAATTTCTTCATTTACCCCTGATCCGACCCCAATGTCTCATGTCATTATGCCTTTTGGCTGCCATGTTAGCAGTATTTTTGATAATTACATGCTTCACCTGTACATAGCCAAAGTTAACAATTTATTTAAATCAAATCAAAACTCATATGCCCACCCTCCAACACATATGTGTACGTACCAACCACTCACTAGCCAAAAATGGCTGTTGTGCTTGTGTCAATTTGAACTTTTTAATGCTGCTCTCCCAGTTTTCCTCGTCGTTGGCTTACGAAACTTTTTCATATTACACTCCCATTGAGGTTATGTATGCGTGTACATTTATAATGAGTTTGAGTTTCAATTGCAGACGTGCCAGAGCAGCAGTAGAGTCAGACGAATGGAGTTAAAAGTTCCTCGTGCATTTGGAGCCAAAACAACTTGTATAGGTTAACTTTTGACAAAGGATAACTCTCGGTGAATCACAGTTATGACAAGCGTTGGCTTTGGTTTGTATTCGAAATAAAAGTTGGATATATGGATTAAATAAATCTTCAATGGCGGAGAAAAGTTACGGAATTGCGTTGCAGGAGATATTCCTCTTGCAGGAACAAGTTTCATAAAATTCTCTACTTCTTTCGGTTTTAAATTAGAATTGACGTACACATGTGACGACAGTAATTTAGGTAGGGCTGCGGTTCGCTGAGTCATGCACACATTTGTGCTTAAATAAAGAAATCAGCTTCTTTTAAACAGAGTTTAGTCCTTACGCAACACTTTAGAAGGTTCTTTTGAAAGAGCCACCTTTGTTTAAGGAGCAGATAACCCAATCCGATACAGCTCAAAAACAGCTAAGGCGAACTACACTCGACTTAAGCTGGTTTTCGTTCAGCCATGCGGCTCAATACAACGCCACTACCATTTTTTTACGACTGGGAACATATGTAGGTTTGATTTACCCTAAGCTAGAAAAATCTATTTAACACAAAAAGTTGTTAACGATTCATTCAAAAAATGTTCGATGGATATAGCTGGAGCTTGAACCCACAGCTTACCACTGAGCCACCAATTCTCTTCTTTTCTAGAAATTCAGTACTACAATGGAGCCACCTAACCCGATCTTACCAATACATACCAGAGACTCATATCATTGACAAACAATTGATTATGATGTTGATGGTCCCGCAATACCTCATCGATAATACAGCGTGGATCAAAAGTAATAACATAATGTGAATATGCCTTAATTTTTGGAAGTGGTGTCAAATGTCATTATGCTTTGTCATTTATGTTGTAGAGAGATTGAAAATTAATTTGCAACAAGCAATGGAGCGATATACACCTGAAGAACGCGGAATAATTGTTACTGCTGACCAATTTCCGGTTTGTTGTTTTAACGCAGCGTGAATTTCGTCGTTGTTTTTCTCGTCGTCCTGTACCATGTGCGCGAACAATTAAGCGTTTGGCTGAACGTCTCGTGCAAACTGGGTCCACTAGAGATGGCACAAGAAGTGGCCGTCCCTATATTGCTCGTTCGACCGAGAATATCACTGCTGTAGCCGAGGACGTCCGGCATCATCGTAAACTGGTGAGCGCCACAAATAGATGTTAAACGAGTTTTTTTTGCCACAGTATTGGGTTGGAAATGATGGTTCCAGCAGGTCGGAGAAACCGCGAGGGCCGCGATGGAGATTTTGAATCACCAAATTTCCGGGCCGTGTTATCTCCCGTTTTGGCGATTTGAACTGACCGGCCAGATAGCCCGATCTGACGGCGCTAGATTTCTTCCTTTGGGGCTTTCAAAACTTCGCGTTTACCACAACAAACCACAAACCTTGCAAATCTTGAAAGCTAACATTGAAGAAGAAATCACCAATTTGGAGCCAAATGTTTTGCGAGCAACAATTCAAAATGCCGTTAAACGAGCATACTTATTCTAATCGGTCCGATCAAAATGTTTCGAGATATGAACAGGGCTTGACATTACTATACACTAGAAATCGTTTGCACTCATTTTCGAAATGATGTCTGTGTGTGTGTGTGTGTGTCTGTGACAATATTTTCCGCCTACGATATCTGGAGAACGAAACAACGTAGGACCATGCGGTTTTTTTTGTTTCATTTGTCAGCGTAAAACTTAGAGCTGATTAGGTTTTGAGCACAATCGGTCTGGCGGATGCTGAGGAAGTCTAAAAAACGTTTTTTTTTTTTTCGAGTTCGCGCAACAACTCTTTATGGAACAATATTAAACAGCGTGTCTTCGAATTTTCCGCTCTCTATGCATGTTTTCTTTAATTATTAAATAAATAACAATATCACTGTTTTTGATATAACATAATATGAGGTGGGAAGTATAGGACAGGCTCCCCAGTCGAATTTTTTTAACTTAATTCCCTCAATTCTACACCTTCAAATAAACTGCCCATGAAAAGAAAGCCCAATTTTTTTTCGTTTCCAACAAAATGGCAGCCAATTCACATTATGACATTACTTTTGCCGCACCTTTTCATTTAAGCATTAAAACTCAAAAAACTAACCATCGGATTGAGTTGAAACTGACTAACCGTAAATCAAAAGTTTTAAAATTTTCCGATAGATGGGGCTGAATCTCAAAATAATTACTACAGCACTGCAATGAAATGACATTTCTCATGGCGAAATCAAGACATTCACGCGCTTGCCTTTAATTGTTTAAAAGTTTTTGCTTTACCCCTTGGGTCTTAACGTGAATCATTCTAAGTAACTTATTAACATCTCGAAGTAGAGTGGCATAGCTCAGGTGTTTCGACAAAACAAAGTTATCGTGCAAGATATGTAAGTCCACCATGGCTCAGAAGGAAGTTATTGGGGCTCTAAACAGGACGCTCCAGTACATAAGGGCTCGAGTGAGGGCAGAGGTGATTTCAAACTTATTACTTGATAATGGTGATGAAACGATTTTGGAAAATGAGAGAAAAACAAATATTCCGAGTAACCCTGGCGATGTTATTGGAGATCCGATTACTTTGACTTACAGAATTTACCCCAACATTAATCTTGCTGGAGTGGATTGCACTTCATGGTTGAGGGAAAGAGCTATTATCACTCTAACAAACGACTCAGCCAACACCTTCAACAACTTTCTACTGGGGAAGCTGCCAACTAAGCATATGAAGTATAAATCTCTGGACTCGTTAATGAAAGTCGAGAAATACCACATCAGGTCGTGTACCTCAAAGTTATGGCTCTGAACCCTCCAACTGTACAATGGCACCAGGCTTCAGGTGGAAAGGAGAAGAAAAAAGGAATCGAAACTAAGATTTTCACAGGTACCAATCAGAAGAAAACCGCCTTTATCTCCCGATCCCTTCAGATCTAATCCCATCAGACTACCATTTTGAGTTTAAACCTTTGCAATTTCCCGTTAAGACTTGCTACGCCATGACTATTACAGGGATATAATTTGAAAGTGGATGGTGTGGTTCTGATTAGTGACTGTTTCTCCCACAGCCAGTTGTAAAGGGTTTTTCAATAGGTACATAACCATTTTGTATTTTAATACAAACGCACCGTTAAACTTTTTTATGATCTGTCAATGTCAAAACATCAGTCGAGGTTTATATTTTTATGGTGGTGAAGTTCACAAACGAGTAACTTTTGGACATTATTAAAAATTGCTACCGAAATTCTGAGCCAGTGGTCGCAACTTTAAGAGCACTTACTCCAATATCTTCCAATTTAAATGTAACATGTGTACTACACCTGGAATAAACTTCAGCCCGATATCTCTATTACCTATTCTGTTTTTTATTTAAATACATATTTAAATCGTTATGAAAAACGTGGAGAGTTCAGAGTCAGATTATCTGACAGCATGAAGGGTATAATGTGGCGTCTTTCCTCCCAGACGTAGTCGCCGGTATCAGCTAGTATGTATGTACTGCGTTCTTCACCATTCTAAAACAATAACTGATGGCGAGTTCATATCACAATCAAAAAATACCCCTTCCCTCTTACCTACCACCTGCTCCCTCAGATTCACCCTTTACTTTCACCAATTAAAAAAAAAAGGAAACCACTTACCATTTTCGGATGCATGGCTACAAAGTAACAACACGAATCACAATCAAATTACCATACCATGCCCGGAGGGGCAGGTAGAAGCATTACCTCTTCCAAATTGAGTACAAGTACGACATGCTACGGATATCATTTGCTATTCCATAGCCACTGGCTATTGGAAAATTACCATCAGCCAGAACTCGCAGCCGCCCAACAAAACCCGACCCATCAAAGATAGCAAACATTTGCTATTAAATATTTCAAATTAATCCCGCCGGCTAGGACAAATTCACATTTATTACCTCCGACGTGAGCGTAACCTTGTTAAATGCTCATATAAACGTTGCCGCACCCATACACCGTCAGAGGTGGTGTACACACCCGTACAAACACTCATAGTTCACGCCAATTACACTTGTTTACTTTATCGCTTCGGGGTGTGTTCCATGGTGTACCGGAACGAGGGAAATCGAATAGCCGAAAACTAACATCCTGGCATTCACGACGAAGGCGCTGACTGATGGTTTCTTCTAACTTCAGCGACGTTGGAATGGAATATTTCCCAACTGACGTTGCCTTCAATAAATGTATCAGGCGGATGATATTGTGCGCGACAAATAAAACATGATAGACATGACCGCGAATCGGTGGGCGTTTGACGGGGGGGAGGGACGCCATTTAAAAAGAAAGGGTTTTGTCAGCGAGAAGGAACGGAAGCAGCATGTAAGTTAGACGGAAGTGGGTGTGAATTTTTCGACTGAAGGAGATAACTGCACGGTCATTACGGAACTCGATATGGATCAGTCGTTTATAGTCCATTACTGGTGTTGTTGGGTAACGACAGTTAAAGGGGTGGCTGTGGTGGTGCCGACGGGAAGTGATATTATGAATATTTTATACCACTGTAAGACGTCAGCGATAGTCAAGGTTTCCGTTGGTGATATTCTATTAAGTGGAAGACAGTATTGAAGGACAATGATATTGATTGAGAATACTTACTTACTTTAGGTGGCTCTACTGTCCGGGGTGGATCTGGGCCTCAAGCAAAAAGCGTCTCCAGCTAGCTCGATCTTTACCCAGCTGCCTCTAGTTTCGCACACCAAGTTGGTGAAGGGCCACCTCAGTCGCGGTTTTCCTTTATTGCGCCGCATCACATCATGCAGTAACTTTGAGCAGGTGTAATGGTTCTTCGTGGGTTATACGCGGATTTTTAGTGACCCAGAAGCGATAATTTTGCTTATTCACATATTCACAGAGATGGAAATGGATTTCGTCGCTCAAGATGATTTTCGAAGAAAAGCTGTCTCCCTCGTGGTCGAGATTCAGGATGGCTTGAGCGTAGGTTATACGCGCTTGACGGTCAAGGTAACAGCTGACGCACTGTCTGTACTTTGTAACGGAACATCTTACAGTCTTCCAAAATTCTCTGTAAAGACCGCCGATTGACGCCCAATTGCGTGGCACATCGTGTACTCGATACTTCGGGTTCCTCTGCGACATCTTCAACCACAGCTGTGATATTCTCAGCAGAACGGCTGCTCTGGGGCCGGCGACACCTGACAGCATCTCGTGTTATTCAACGTGTCTAGAGACAAAACAGATTTGGATCTGAAATGCTATAAGGATTTGATTTCCCTCCAGAGATAGCATATCAGCGCTACAATAGGTGTCACCACTGGACACTGTCTAAAAGGCAGGCATGCGAAAAGGCTTGGCGTCTTTTTAAATGATTTCTCCAGTGTTGCATGGACGGAAAAGAAGAGAAAACTATACACCACTCTCTTTGCACCTGCCCCGCTCTCTCCCATAGAAAGAAAATTCACCTAGGTGCCTTCTTCTACAATGATCTAAGCGATTTAATAAACTCAGATATTAGAAGCCACCAACGCTTCATCAGAAGCTTTAAGTGGTTTAACGAGTAGGTAAAGGACAAGTCTCCAAGATCCACGTGTTTTGTCTTCGGTTGGCAGCCGCTTAAACCTAACCTACCTTAGACCTGCCGCTAATTTGATAAGAAAATGGTCTTTCATTAAGCGCTTCCTATCGTTAAATTTAAATAAAACAAAGTGTGTGTGAGATATCATCGAAATTTTTTATTCGTTTGAAAGGCCTATTGATGCCTTTATGTATGGAATACAACATCGTTCAAATGTCCGCCGCGGCTTCACTGGGTGGCGCGCATCCGAAATGTTCAATTTCTGGCTCATAAATCAGGCTGAATTTGACCGATGGCATGGGTTTTGTTGTCTTTGAGGGCCGCTGTGGTTTGTGGCTTATTCGCATGGACCTGCGACTTCAGAAAACCCCACAAAAAAAAGTCGAACGGGGTCAAATCGCAAGATCTCGGTGGCCAGTTCACATCACCTCCACGTGGAATGACCATGCCCTCGAATCGCTCGTGCGGAATTTCCAATGTGGCGTGAGCTGTGTGGCACGTAGCGTCGTTCTGTTGAAACCACAAGTTTTTTGTGTCCATATCATCCAATTCAGGCCAAAAGAAGTTGGTAATCATCGACCTATAGCGCTCGCCGTTGACGGTGATGGCCAGGCCAACGTCGTTCTCGAAGAAATATGGACCGATGACGCCGCCAGCCCATAATCCACACCAAACAATGACTTTTTTGGGACGCATTGGACGCTCTTGGATCTCATGTGGATTGGTATTGTCCCAAATTCTTCAATTTTGTTTGTTGACGTACCCATTCATGCAGAAATGGGCCTCATCGCTGAAGATGATTTCTTGATGAAAATTAGGGTCAGTTTCCAAGTGCTCCAGAGCCCATTCAGCGAACACACGTCGTTATCTATGGTTGTTTACCTTCAGCTCCTGGGTGAGTTGAATTTTGTACGAGTGCATGCCCAAGTCACGACGCAAAGTTCGCCATATTGTGGTCTGCGAAAAGCCGAGTTTTTGTGAGCGACGCGAAATCGACTGCCTCGGATTCTCCTGCACACTCTCACGGACAGCGGCGATGTTTTCGGCAGATCTTGCTTTCTTCGACGTACGGGTGTAGGTTGATCGTTTACTGAACCCAGTGGACTCAAATCTATCCACCACACTGTGAATAGTCCTCTCGGAAGGACAATTATGGCGACCGTAAAATGGGCGAAGCGCGCGGAACGTTGCGCGAACACCCGAACAGAACACCCATTTTGATATAACAATTTTATTATTTGTACGTGTTGTTGAACGCTATATCCATCCATGGTGATATGGCGAAACAGAATAAATAAATGACAGCCAATTTGACAGATATAGCTTCAACAAGATGGCCGCTATTAACTGTCAAAGTTCGGAAGTCCCTATTGGAAGACCTTTTAATACTCGTAGCCGGTAAAAGAGCTCTCCTTGGTTGACCAAAAAGCATTTTTTTGTCTTCCAGAGGCTACGGCATTAAATGCTCTTCAGGCGCACCTTCAAATGCCTTTCCAAAATTTCCGTACTGAAGCAAGGCTTGCACAAAACACTTCAAAGGTGTTCTTCAGTTTAATGCCTCCTTTGATGATTCCTTCAACTAGGAAGACTTTCAAGTCAAAAAGTATAAGAAATGTAGTCACTATATTCCAAACCTCCCGCAAATACAATTTAACTAATAAAATCGCACACTGAGGGCCAAGCTAATGGTTTGGCATAAAATATTTACCATGCCCCCATCAAGGACCAGCTTTTGGTCATCATTCTGTTACCATATTTAGAATAAAGGTCCCTTTGCTGCAACAGAAAAAGCCACTAGAATTGATCAAAAAATATCCGCAAACTATTCCCAGCCACACACAACATTGTCGGACAAATTTGGGTCACTAAGCCGCATATTTCGGTCATTGGCATCATTGAAATCCGTTTTTTGTCAATTCAGTCATTGAAATGAATTGTTAATCAAATGCAAACGCTATGCGGTCCTTTCGACTCATTCAAATCGCACCCGTATTGTGTAGGGACTCCTGTGGTTTCCGGGACCACTGAAATATGCAAATGTCCTCCCCCAAACACACACATGCAACGAGGTGTAACTTTTCCCACAGAAACGTGTCCCTTCGCAACCCGGAAAACCGGATACAATTAGGTATCCCTGAAAAAGTTTAAACAAAAACATATGTCGTTGCACTTGCAAATCGATCAGGATTCGAAGTTCATATGCGAGAAACTTTTCCTTTTCAGTATCCGTGTGACTGGAAACTTGTTCACGTTCACGCCCACAGCTGTCAAAAGTTTCACATTTGCTTAACAAGTTTTGTTCAAAAAAAGAAAGAAAAGGAGAACAATCCAAGAGCAAGGAAGCATCGGTAAATATTTTTACAACGCTGAGCCATGTTTTGTTGCACCGCATGCAGACACAGAACGGAACACAACTGAAGTAATTAAACATTCTGGCGAATTGCAGCAGCCTGGAATCTTTAATTCAGAAACATTCATCCGCTCGTCCTGTAGGAGTCGACAGGAGAAAGGGGAAGGTACACCTTAGGGCTCCAATTTCGTGCCTGTAAGTCCCAATAGAGTCGGAGACAGGATTATCATTGCCTTGACAGTTTCCACACGGTGACAATTCATCTACGGAATGAGAAATGAGAATGAGGACTAACAATTCGTTGGCAATCCCTCGGCGGCGCTCCCCGCCGAAAGGATGTAGTGGTTCCAAGTCAGCCATGGTTTCTAGGGCAATTTATTAAGTGCTGCTACGAATAGCTTCGCTGTCATAAAACCTTGAGCAGCGTGGAAAATAGTTTCTCCTTCAGCACTCTTTTCCTCAGCCTACTTACAATCCTTTACTCAAACACACATCGCAGGACGGTAGCAGTGGCAATGGCAGAGCATGTCTCGAAGCGAGGATAATCCTTTTTTGGTTCACTGGAGCATACGGTGTGCGACATTTCATATGCAAACCTGAGAAGCAGCGGTCGGAACGTTGGTGCTGTCGTATAAAATTGGGGTGGGTTCGGGCACGGACCCTCCTGATAGAGTGAGAGTATCGGTTATGGCACCGGAATATGAATTTGTGAATCCGCTAGGAAATAACATTTCTCTGTGTCTGCGCCCTTCTTCTCCGTGCAATTGGCGGCGGTGCTGGCATGGTGGGAAAATAATGTCTTGGTTTGCTGTTTTGATTAATATTCTTAGATTCGCATTGTGTGTGTGTGCAACTTGGCGGAAGTCTTTTCAAGGACGTTGCTTCTAAGATCGGAAGGGTTCTTCCGTACGGATGGGCTCAGTTCATTTTCGGCATAAGTGTTACGGATAATAAATTGTCGCGGTTTGAAAGGGTAGGTTCATTAAATGGAATTAATGTGCAACTTGCTGAGCACGTGTTCTGAAGAGTAGATTACCGTTAGATATTTGTCTTCAAGAGGTTGCCGCGGAGAGGTAGCAGAGTGCAATTAGAGACTCGTGTCATAAGCAGGTTTATTTAATTAAGTCATCAGTCAGAGACATCAATTCTTAAGGATGTTTGATGATATGGTACGATGTCACATCGCGATGTTGTCGGATTAAAGGAGGCACTTGACGGATTTTGAACATGAATCGTCGCAATCTATCTTCCTACAGAGAGTATAGTGAAATGTAAGTATTGCGAGGAAAGTTCAGTTGGTATGTATGTATGTGCTGTGGCTGGGAATCTAGGAAATGGGCTCTGTGCCTTGCAGTCGCTAAGACACATGTCATCCCCTGCTGATTCCCACCTTTAGCAGGACGACTTGTACAGGTTCTCCACCTGGTGTCAACAAAAATTCTTAGAGCTAAATGTCACTCTTTTTTCTGTATTCTCGAAAGGGCCTTACATCGCTTCCTACACCCTACATCATTCGCGACGATCTTAGTCACTTCAGCGTGAGATTTAGGTGCTATCTGCAATCGTGAACTCAACTTTCGTCTTCATATCAATGACATTGGGTGTGATTTTCCAAGTGAAGCTCCGCTTAAAGGGGAAATAACTTCGACTTGAAAGACTGTTACAAGGGCATTGAATTGTAAGTTCTTCCACTGGGTCATTCCAGTACATGCCAGGCCCGGAGCTGCTTTTGATGTAAGAGTTATGCAGTTATCTCGTCAAGGTTTCTTATTTCGTTAGTTCGAACCGAAGAATGCTTCATCCTGCCACTCTTTTTGATTTGAGATGCACTGGTAGGATGTTAAATATCCCTTCAATGCTCCACTCGCTTTCTACTTATGTCCTTCTGAAGCTAATTGTAGCCAAAGCATCACCCAAACTCAGGAAATCCTCTCAGTTGGTCAGAACACACAGATCCACTCTAGAATCTTAAATGGCGACAGTATTATTTTTAGTAAAATTAATTATATTATCCCCCTGCCCAACAGAAGCGCTTGGGAGTCCAGTGCAGTTTTGAGCGACTCCGCAATTGAGAGCCCGGTGTGGTGTCCTGCAATGCACCTAACATAGCCATGGCCATACAAATATCGGAACCATTTGCTCTTATCGAACCGATCAAATTCCTCCTTGATACTGATGCCAGGAATCTGGCAAACAAAAGGTGGAACACTATCAGCACTTGTCTTTTGTCAATATATATCTGCACTAACCTGGACTTATAAAAGACGGAAAAACTTAGATTTACTAATAGGGATCCTCACCGGATTCAGATTGGGCGTCCACTCACCAGCTGTGTACTTGTCCTGCTCATCTTAACATACTTTCTTCTACTAAAGGTGGCGCTACAGATCGGGATGGAGCTGGACCTCAACCAACAAGCGTCTGCACCCAGCTCGATCTTTAGCCAGGTGTCCCCATTTTGCACGCCAATTGGTTAAGGTCACCTTCCACTTCGTGCGTCACTTGAGTCGCGGTCTTCCTCAACTGCTCCGTTCCTCGGGTGTGGATTCGAAGATTTTCTGGTCCAAAGAACTGGTATCAATCCGCTCTTCATGACCCAGCTACCTCAGTCGTTGAACCTTCACTATTCTGGCTTAGTCGATGTCGCTGTACAGCCCATACAGTTCGTCGTTGTATCTCCTCCTCCATTCAATGTCTATCCAGATGGAACCGAAAATCACCTGAAGAATTTTCCTCTCGAAACAGCCAAGAGCAATCTCATCCACTTTTGACGGAGTCCATGCCTCTGGTCCCTAAAGCAGGACTGGGACGATTATGGTCTTATAAAGGGCCACTTTGGTTGTTCAAGAGAGGGCTTTGCTACTCAATTGCCTTCTTAGCCTAAGGAAGCAGCGATTGGCAAGAGTTATTCTTTGTTTGACCTCAGCGCTGGTGTTGTTGTATGAGTTGATTGCGGAGCGTAGGTAGACAAAGTACTTAACTACCTCAAAGGTGTATTTACCTTTTGTGAAGTTCTGTCCGAGACGTCGGTGTTGAGTCTCTTTTCTTGTTGACAGCATATACTTGGCCTTGCCCTCATTGACCGCTCAACCCATCTTCACCGCCTCCGTTTCAATAATCACGACATCACGTTGCGTTCTTCCGATTATGTCAATATCGGCCGCGTATGCGAGTAATTAGGTAGACTTTTTAAAAGATTGTGCCTCTGGTCTTGAAGTATTCTTTCAAGAAAGATGTTGAGGAAATCGCATGACGGCGCGTCGCCTTGTCTTAATCCTTTTTTGACATCAAAGGGCTTGGTGAGGTCTTGACCGACCTTGATGGAGCAGCGTGCATTCTCCATCCCCATTCTGCACAAATGGACGAGTTTGGCAGGGATGCCAAAACAAGTCATGGCTCTGTATTGCTTGTCTCTATAGATGCTGTCATATGCGGCCTTCAAATCGATGAAAAGGTGGTGCGCATCAATTTGAAGTCCCTGGGCTTTCTCCAAGATCTGCCGTAGTGTAAATATTTGGTCGGTGGTGGACTTTCCTAGCCTGATATGGACCGATCAGGTTGTTGATGAACGGCTTTAGATGTTCACACAACAGGCGATGTTAAGAAGACTGATGCCTCTGTAGTTGGCGCTGTTCAGATTGTCTCCTTTCTTAAGGCATCTTAATATACTCTGTGTTATACTCTTGTTTCCTGGTGGTGGTTCGTTAATATCTTTCTCGTGATATCACATTGGACCAACCTTGTCTAAGTGTGTCGCTGTCTGAAATGAGGCAGCCACCTTACCTAACCTATCCCTTCAATGGTCGTCATTGGTTTCAAATTCTTTGTGTTTGAGTAAGTATTTCTTTCGCATATTTATTCTTCAGGGATAGCCACCAGACCAAGATATTTCAAAAGGGAAGCAATTGTAGTCAACGATTTGAGCGCCCTTTTTCTGAGACTCTAAAGAATTCCCTGAAGCCTGTGAATTTAATTATTTTTATTTAATTTCCAGCGTAGAACTCAGCTTCAATTTAATAATGTATTTTCTAAATACCTATATAAATTGTTTCGCCAGAAAAAATCAGTATTTAATATGCTCTGTCCAATTGATGTGCAATCGCGTGTAATATTCTTTTTGATGTGCATTTAATTTGCATCAGAGCGTTGCATTTTTAATGCACTTACCTACGTATATACGAACACACCAACCTATGATGTTGCAATTTTTATGTTTTTTTTTTGCTGCAGGAATTATTCATGCAGTTTATTATGCAATAAGCTGTCTTCATTAAGTCTAAAAAGTATATTTCAAAAAATGTCAATAAAAACTGAATAAATAAATTAAATAACAAGAAACATTGGTGACATCAATGGCAGGTAATTTACGAGATGAATGCATCCGATGTCCATTAATTGCATCGACATGGGACAAAAAAAGGACGACTTGAATTCAAGTACATATATTTCTATGTGTATATGTATGATGACATGGGTTATTTGCCAAATGTAAACAAATTTTATTTCTATAAATTATTTTTATTTGAGTTTTTGCAAACATTGTCGGTTTGAGACAAATTAAATATTTAATAAAAAAAAAAGAAATGGCATACGATAATTTTTTCAGTTTGCGGGTTGGGGAACTATACGCAGGAGTTGCACTTCCATTGAAACAATTTGCGAAAAGAATGCAAGTTGTGAGGGGGTTTCGTACACTTTCCCAGGTGTAGTATGAAACCGGGATAGATCCTACAAAAGGTATCGGCGTTGCTCTCTGATAGGTGCATTGCTTCCTAGAAGTCCCCACAAGCTAACTGAAACCACGAGACGAGACGATGGTAGACCTATGTATACCAAGATTCAAGTGAACTCAATGAAAGACTTGTCGAATGGAGCTCCACTCTAGGACTTCGGCAATCTAAGAAGATTATCAAGCCCTTAAACAACAAGAGAAACTAAGAAATTCAAGTAGAAGTGACACTAAGCTCCTTACGGACTGGATACTGCGCACTTAACTATAATTGCTGGGCATCAGTCATATTTTGTACAAATATTCAACACTAGTTCGCTGCAGACTTAAACACTTCGTTAGGGAGTTCACCTTCCTAAAAACATTCAAACATGCATCTGCAAGCGCTATCTTGAGTTTCCTCCATGACCTGGATCTTGGTCAAAATTCTCGTCATTTGAAGAAGAACTTGCTGGATATAAGATATTTTAGGTCGCAATGTACTACCAGTCATCGCCAGTAAGGGACGAGGCCCACACAGAGCCCAGTTTTGGTCAAAAAAAAAAAAAAAAAGGTGCCATCCTGCTCAGCCTGCAAGGAAAGTAATTCTTGAAAGTATAATGCCAAGATAAAAGGTCGTTAAGATTAGTCGCAATGACTTTCGATTTTTAACGACCAACCTACCCACCTACGGACTAGAAGTCATTGCTATAATCTAAAGCCTGATATATTTTAACAGATGAATGACCAATGTGGAAACCAATGTACACGGCTTCTGTCACGTCCTTGAATAAACGATTCATGAATAATTAGGTTTTATGTAATGTACGGCTACAACTTTACCTACATCGATACTAAGGTCATTCAGTTTCTCGATTAATTTATTCTAAGTCCATCAGCAGACTCTTGTATAAATAAGTCCAGCGTGGGAAAATTAGGTATTAGGTCAGTGCATACAACATTTGATTTAGTTGTGTTCAGTTTGACGTCGAATTCATTGCTCCATTATTTTTTGGTGCTAATCTAAGAATTCGATTCCTTTAGAAAGTAGTACTTCCTGATTTCTGTTATATATTTCCCTGCTCATAGCCCGTCCTTTGATGATTTTTCTAGTACGTGTTTCGTGTTTTGCTCAGTGATTTCCTGGCTGTAACTTGCCTCGTCCTTTTCACCCAGGCTACCGTACCGTATGTACTCGAACGTTAAATCAAATTTTCCATTCATCATTAAACCAGGCGAGGCTTTAAAAGCAAGTAACAGTCCTCCTGTTAGCTAATCTTTCTAACTGACTTTAAGTTGTAGGCTCACTCTGATGCCTACACACCTCTAAAGATTTGCTCTTAAGCTAAGCTGTTTGAGTGGTTCTTTCAAGGACAGACGTCTCTTGTATCTTCATAATAGACTTAAGGTTTCCCTAAGCCTGCCACCAGACTTAGTGAGTATTGGTCTAAGCATCGCACATGAAAACCAGAGGGTATTTTAAGGACTCGATCTCTGGGTAAGTAAGTAGGTAGGTAAGCAGAGTCAAGTCTCTAGTTCCATTTTCTGTCTAGCACTTGAAAGAATTTGACGTATTTTTACTTACAGAAAGCTTCCGGCTTCCCGCACTACAAAAAAAAAAAAAAACCTTACTTGATCTCGAATGACCATCAGTTCTTCTTGACCATCTTGTCCCCTGGCACGCTTTTTGACATTTTAACATCTTCATTTGCCTGTAACTCAAAACATCTAAATATTTTCTTGCATCGTTAACTTTTACCCCAAGAGCGTATTTAATAACCGAAAAGTCAATCAACACTTGTCAACCTAGTTCCTTTGCTCTGCGGTTAGATTAATAAAACATAAAATTCCCCCAAAGCAATAATTCCCGAAGTGAAGTTCCCCTCTTAATCCGTCCGCGCGCATAAACAGAAAACAAAAAGCAAAAAAAATCTTCAAATCCAACAAACAACGATTTTTATTAAATTTGAACACAATCCTTTGGCACAGCGCCAGGACATCCACAATTCCACACTTCAAAACATATCTGTGTTCACCTCCACAAAGTATTAAAATGAGAAAAAAGAACAGCAAAAACGGCACAGGATACACCCACCAAATTTTTATGATTAGCCATTTCGAAATGAAAGGACTAAATAAAAACGTCCTGTGATTTTATTGCACCTCGTTCCGGCGCCCATGGAATGCGCCACTCAACGCGGTGGAACCCATCTAAATACATTGTGTGTTGGGGTGTATGCAGGCAGGATAATGCATCGCACGTTCACCTCCGAAATTGATGAGTGTGAAGTTATGCATGGGAATTTGGAAGCGCTCTCTCCCAAAAAAAAAGGACGAAAATTGTTCGCGTAAATATTTGTTTGCATTTCAATTTGAAAATAAAATAACGCGGGTGTAGTCATAAATTTTAGAGCTTTCTAAACCGATAAAGGTTTTTCGTTTCTTTTTTTTTTGCTAGAGAAGTGCCACCACTGCCAGCGCTCCGCACGTTGGAGATTGTTTGTTTGTCTCTCGCTTTTTTGTTTGCACCCCGAAGTGTGTCCTGAATTAAAGAGAAATGAATTCCGTTTAACGAGGGAATAAAAATGCTGTAAAATAAAGTTTTCATTTTGGGAACGTAAACGTTGTCCTTGGGAGGGAAAATGGTGCGCGATTTGATGGATGCAGTGGGGATTTACGCCGCGCAATGGAAGGATTTATGGACAATTTCGTTTTTTTGACGAGAGGTGGGGAGGGCCTTAAGGAAATTGGTAATCGACATGGGATTTGGCGAAGGAGCGTTTCGGGATGTTAATTTTTATGGAATTTTATAGTTTCATTGGTGACGGTGGATAGGTAAGCCAGACGGTGGCAGTAAGTATCAGTTATTTAGTTGAGAGAATTACGTGTAGCGCGTTGTTAATCTGCAACAAAATTACATTGCAACAGTTCGGGGTGAACCAGTGCCTTAATCAAGGCAGCTGTCTCTATTTGCGAAAACGAGACATAATTCTCTTCATATGTATCTTGGTGTCGCGGTGACGATCAAGTTTAGAAGGATAGAAACCACTTTCTCTGAAAAGCCATTATACTGCTGCAAAAAAGTCATTGGTAAGAAGCGGGGACTGCAACCTCGTCCCACACACTGGCCTTACGTGTCCGTTGTCAGACCTTTACTCATGTATGGTGTGAGCGTCTGGTGGATGATCTTAGACAGAGCCTTCCACAGTAATCTATTGGGGAAAGTGCAAAGATCAGCATGCATATGCAATAGCGGAACACTAAGAACCACCCCATCCGCGGCACTTGACGTGCTCCTACATCCACTTCCTTTAGATATCTGTGGCAAACAGTCAGCTGCTAACGCAGCCATCAGACCGAAAGCCTTTTCCCAATGGTCAAACAACCATATTGGCCATTTCTCGAACTTGGATAGTTGTCCGGGAAAACACCGCCTACACACCGTCTAAGTTGGATTTAAACCTCAATTTTCGGGCGTCTATTTCTACCGGAGAGGAGTGGGAGAGTGATGACACTAGAGACGATCACTGCGTTCATCTCTATACCGACGGGCCTAAAACAGAGAACGGAGTGAGAGGAGGTGTTTTCTCCGATATGCTTAACCTGAGCATCCCCTTCCGTCTACCTGACCACTGTAGCGTTTTTCAGGCAGAAATTATGGGGATCCAAAAGCCTGATTTAGGCATAATATGATATCCTTCAGGGACATTACAATTTTTACCGATGGGCGGGGTGCTATAAAGTCTCTGAAATCGGGAACAAATTCATCAGAAGCTACCTCAGCGACAATCGCTCGTCTGTCATGGAGATGGCAGAATATTTTAACATTCACCTATGCTGGGTATAGTATACGCGCTCCGAACTAAGTTCTCGGAGTCCATGAGAACAACGCCCAGTATTTTTTAAGTAGAGGTAAAGGGTTTTTCAATAGGGACGCTACAAAAGTAGAGTGACAGGGACTGCAAACGACGCCATATTTTTCTTGCGGTTTTTTGATATTTCTCTTCAGTAAGGTTTGCCATTTCATGATGGAAAGATATACGAGCCAACAACGAGTCGAAATTATTAAAATTTACTACCGAAATTCTGAGTCAGTGGCCTCAACGTTAAGAGCGCTACGTCCAATTTATGGTCGTCATAATCGTCCTAGCAGATCAACAATTGAGCGGCTAGTGGAAAAATTTGAATCCACAGGCACAGTACAAAATGTTCCCGTGCCAGTGAGACAAAGAAGTGCCTGTAGTGTCGAGAATATTGCTGCCGCTGAGGCTTCAGTTGCAGAAAGCCCAAATGTGTCTCTAACACGTCGTTCTCAAGCGTTGGGCATCTCTGTGACGTCGTTGTGGCGAATTTTGCGAAAAGATCTTGGCCTACATCCTTAAAAGATTAAATTGACGCAAGAACTGAAGCCGCTTGACCACCAGAAGCGTCGTATGTTCGTGAATTGGGCTGAGCAACAACTTGAAAATGATTCGGATTTTCATCGAAAAATCATCTTCAGCGATGAAGCTCATTTCTGGCTGGATGGCTTCGTCAATAAACAAAATAAGCGATATTGGTCAGGCAGCAATCCACACGTACTCCATGATTCATCATTGCATCCCGAAAAAATTACGGTTTGGTGTGGTTTATGGGCCGGCGGCGGCGTCATTGGGCCGTACTTCTTCCGTGATGATCAAGACCGGCACGTTACTGTGAATGGGGATCGCTACCGTTCAACGATAACCGAATATTTTTGACCCCAATTGGATGATATGGACTTGGAGGACATGTGGTTCCAACAGGACGGCGCCACAAGCCACACAGCGAATGTCACAATCAATTTATTGGAAACCAAGTTTGGAGAACGTGTTATCTCACGAAATGGTCCAGTCGCTTGGCCGCCTCGGTCGTGCGATTTGACGCCGTTAGACTATTTCCTGTGGAGCTACGTCAAGTCTATGGTCTATGCCAACAAGCCAACGACGATTGATGAGCTTCGTACGAATATCGAACGTGAAATTGCAGCAGTATCGGCCGATTTATGCTTGAAAACCGTCGAAAATTGGGTTCAGCGTCTGGACTTCTGCAAGCGTGCCCGTGGTGGCCATGCAAAAGAAATCGAGTTCCATACATAATGGCATCGAACGTACTTTCACAGGAATAAAGAATTTCATTGATATCCAAAACGGTTTTTATTTTATTTAAAAAAACTTTTGTAGTGCTCTTATTGAAAAACCCTGTATGTCCACCGAACATTTTTCGGGGCACCACCTCTCGGCGAGGAATGCGCAAGCAAATCACACCTTTTTCAAAATACTTTGGGAAAATCTTGCAAGCGTCAAACGAAAAACAGAAAAGCTGTCATGTAAGAGAGGCGGTTTTAATGAGTTAAAGTTTCACATGCTGATGAAAACGGGCTTTTAGTACCGTACACCTTGATCTATAAAAAAAAATTAAACAGACAGGCCATGCACTCGGTGGAATGTCAAAAAACTTCGTAGTGTGAAACAGCAGGCAGCGGATGTTGACAGGAATTAGGGAGGCAATGCAAAAGTGCAAGGGAGGTGGTATATGTGAATTATGATCTCTAAAATGGTGATGAGCTCACAATAGCTATGAAGATTTCCATCGAGATTAATGGTGGGACACCTGACAGGGCACATACATCTCAACAAGCACGCTCATAGAATGGGATTAGGTAATACCGCAATCTGCAAAAACTGTGAGGAGGAGGAGGAGGACTTGCAACACTTCCTCTGTCACTGTCCAGTCACTGCGAGACTAGGCCAACGGGTACTGGAATCCATGCGGATAATGGACCTAAAGGAACTAGATAGCGAAGTAATCGGTGAAATCCTGGAGTTTGCAAAAACCACAGGAAAATTTTCCGACCCCACACACAAATAACAAACACTCCATAGACTCCCCATCACTAAGCCTTCTTCCCACACTTCCCCTTCTCCGCATTTACAGACTTCTTCAACAGATCCTTGAGGGAAATTACAACGGCCTAGTTGTAGCCTAAGTAAAGAGAGATTCTCACCCTCCAAAACCAACCAACCAACCTATAGTCATGCCTTCGCTCTTATTAAATAAACTACCACGAAGGAGAGTTCAAATACTGACCATCTCATTCCAACCTCAGACTTCGAACCCATGCCAAGAAAAGGGAATTGGGTTGAGAATACAGTCTATACAGCAGAAGAATTAGCCTTCTACACTCTCCGATCCAGAAGGGATGCTGGTACTAGTTCGGCATCTTCTCTGAATTCAGTGTGGTAGAACAATCCTTTAAAATCGGAGATGACTGCTATGCCTTTCAAGCTAAGATAATAGCCACTCTCAACGCTATATCAATGACCAACAAGGTGACCCTCCACTGGTTTCTACGGCACAAAGAAACATGTGTATGAACATACATATATAAGACAGCCTGGTTGTCGATGTATATCGCAATATTCGTGCGTAATATTAGGTTGCTCTACAGCCAACTTCGGCTTGGAAGACACTGCAATGGTTGGGGAAACTGAAGGAGTGGCGGATGTCCAGATCTTCTGAAAAAAAAAAAAAAAAACCCCAGCACCGACTCCTTCGGCTATTTTAGGTTGTCCTGTATTTTGTGCTTATAGCCCATTTTGAAGTCGTTTTCGGTGGGCAGCGTGTGTGTTGATTTGGGAAGGCTGCGGTGAGTTGATAGGATTCTGGCATGTCTCACATTTTCACATATCATTGGTGGGTTTCTCTCAGTCTTAGCGGCCTGCTGCATGGCATAGATATCTATTAGCAATAAATGGAGCATGGTTTGAAGGGCAACTGTAGGAGAAGTTTTCAACGGCGATTGCGACGTCGTCGTCTGCAGATCCTATCACGCCACACGGAATACTCGTGACGTCAGTGATTTTGGCGCAACGTGAATTTCAGCGTAGATTTTCCGGCCATCCTACGCCAAATGTTCAAACACTAAGGCGTTTAACCATTCGTCTCGAATAGACTGGAATAACACATGACATAAGAAGCTTCGAAAAGCCTCGTAGTGCTCGTTCCAACGAGAATATCGCCGCTGCTGCTGAAGATGTCGCGGATGAGCCATCAACCTCGACTTGACGACGTGCCGCCCAATTGGGCATTATACATTCGTCCCTGAAGCGCATTTTAGCAAAATAGTTGCAGATATTCCCTTACAATGTGTAAAAAGTCCATCAGCTACTGCCTGCAGACCGCCAATCGCGTCTCAACTACGCTCACTGTCTCCTGAACCTCAACGACGCAGTGGACGATTTTCTGTCGTAATTCATTATGAGCGACGAGGCCCATTTCCATCTAGATGGATACGTGAACAAACAAAGCGCTTCTGGAGCACTGAGAATCCACGTATCATTAACGAAGAGCCATTACATCCACTAAAAGTCACTGCATGGTGCGTCATTTACCCCGGAGGTGTCATCGGGCTTCATTTTTTTGATGACCCCGTGGATAACACGGTTACTGTGACTGGTGAGCGATACAGAACAATGATCAAAAAATTTTGATCTCCGCAAATTGATAAATTGGGACTAGAGGATAGGTGGTTCCAACAGGACGATGCACAGCTCGCGCGACAATGAACATTTGGAAGGATGCAATTCCGGTTCGCCTAATGTCTCGCTTTGGCGATTTGCACTGGCCAGCAATGCAAATGGTATCATCTTCAAAAAAAATTAAAAAAAACTTAAAGGTCCAAATAAACATCGGGTGAGTGTTTTTGAACCACCCTATATATCTACCATCTACTACTAGAGGTTTGACAAACATGTACTCCTATATAGAAAAGTTACGTTCAGTCTACCCACTCTGTATCAAAACAAATGGAAAGCGTATCCTTAGTGTTTACTTTGCTACCGAAAAACATTAAATGCAGCAAAGTGGATGAAAAATTGCAGAAAACCAAAAATATACATCAAAACTGTTTCCATTCTCTGACCAAAAACAAATTTAAAAGAATTTCTAAAGTGCACCTTCAACAGCTTCCGAAAAAATCCGCTTTGCCTCTAAATCGTTGCCAGCGCCGAATACCTCTAACGAGCTCCAGATTTTTTTATAAAAAAAAAATTTCTTCTCCTTTTGCTAAAGGGAAATAAAAAATAATTTCTCTCTCAGCCACAATGATGAAATAAAATTCGTTATTCATATCCACGCAGCGCCATGAAATGGGTCCCGCTCCTCCACCTTTCTTTTTATTTTTGCTTCGCTGCCAGGATTTGATGAAAATAAATTCAAAATAAACATATCTACCTGCTTTTAGTCCAACCACTGTACAAAAGGGGATACCGACAAAAAAAAAAAAAGGAACCTCGCGTATCCTAACAAAATCTAGGAGTGGGTGCTTAAGGTAAACAGGTGCATATAGGTGAATATTCATTTCACCGATGTCTAGCTGAGAATAGAATTTTCCATTTAATTTTTTCCTTAAACACACAAATACATACACTGTCAAGGACAATGAAAGGAAGCACAATTTTTTTTTGGAGTGAAACACGGGAAAAAAGAATCTGAAAAGCAACACAATCTGGCAGGATACACCCAGCGGTGCATACAAATTCGCCAAATTAAATATGAAAATGAGTGAAAAATGTCTGTGAACCTGAAAAGGAGGAGAGCGAGAGGCACAGAAAAGGAGATGAAGGATTTAATTAGGCATTTATGTTTGGGTTTCGTTGAGATTTTTTTTTTTTTTTTAATTTCCTTTGTCAGGCATAGGTTGTTTGACATGGTGGAGAGTTTTTCTAAGCATCGCGTAGATTTGCAAGGGTAAGCGATATTAGTGTCCTTTTTTGCATAATGTTATTCACGGTGTAGGCTTAGGGTCCTCGCTATTACAATTTATTCCACTTCGTTTACTTTGATCGTGAGTGTCGTGTTAAGACCCTACTTTGAACCATGACCGATGTTGGGTTAGGCAAGTGCGTTGGCGGAGGGGAAAGAATAGTGATTACAAAAATAGAAAGTATTTGTAGCACCTAATGCGCCTGAGGTACAAGCCATTCTGTGGATTTGATAATACGCAGAATATTGTTCCCGAGTTGGTTACATTTTTTTCTTCTAAATCTTAGGAAAAGTACTGTCCGCTAAACTTATTTATATGGCAGTAGGAGACCTGTAAGGTAGGTAGGTAGTGTGGCTATCTGTGCGAGGCACAAACACATGTAGGTCAGGAAAGGCTCTTTGTGATATTACTTGCATCTTTACCCCCAAAACGCCACTCACTTTATTGACACCCCTTAGAGCCTTCATCAAGAGCTCCAAACGGCTTTGACGTCAGTATGTGACAGTTCGCTAAAGTTGTCGAAGTGATAGGCTAGGCCCCCAGATAGAGCTTCATCCTTTTGGATATGGCAGGACAAGTGCAGAGGAACTGGAAGATCATTTTTTAGTCCTCTTCGTCCCTGCAGCTCCAGTAGAAGTCATTCGAGAAGTGGCCCATCCTTCTGGCATGAGGCTTAATAGGACAATGGTCGGTAAGAACACCAATGACGGTGCTAATGAGCGACCTTATGAGCAAGATCAAATTTTAGATCGCGTGAGACTTAGCATAGACCAGATCTCCCTCGAGGTATGGCCCCTTCATCTTTGGCTTGTCTTACTGATCTAAGAATAGTTAACATGTAGCGAGTGGACTACTTAGATTCCTTCGTTCTAGTAGGATCTCTGGAGTGGTACCACGAATGGCGAGTTCATCGGCATTAGGGTTCCCTGGAATGTCCCAAAAAAGTCGGGGTATGTATGCACAGCCACTTGTAGAAATCTATTGCGCTTTCTCGAGCTCGTTTTGGCCGATAAGTCTCGATCTATAGCACCTTCTCCAATCAGAAAGCTCTGAGGAATCGGAGTATCTGGATTGGGTCCAATGATAGGAAGTCCGTTTCAGAGAAAGTGTATGCTCCCAGGTGTGCTCTATTTTTGTGGATCCATGCTCCACAGTCCATAAGGAGGTGTGACGGGGTCTCCTCCGCATCACTGCAGAATCTGCAGTTTCCGTTCGCTTCTATTCCCATTTTCCTGAGATGCTCTCAGAGTCTGCAATGGCCCGTCAGGAAGGCCGTTAGAATGCGAAGCTGGTTTTTGTTGGTGCCTTGGCAGGCCCTGCTGCTCCTTTGGTCGAAAATTCTCGAGAAGTTCCTTTGCCTTAGTCCTGGGAGTGCTTCCCACGAACTTTCTTCTTTCGGATTCTTCCTCGCTTTCCAGTTCCTCTTCATAGAAACTCAGTCCCTTGGTGGCTGCCTAGCTGTTTGATAGTATCACGATGTTTTGCCCGTGATGCCTTCTATTAAGGCTCATTTGTGCACATCTTTCGATCGCATATACATATATACAGGGTTTTTCAATAAGAGCCCTACAAAAGTTTTTTTAAATTAAACAAAAACGGTTTTGGATATCAATGAAATTCTTTATTCTTGTGAAAGTACATTCGATGCCATTATGTATGGAACTCGATTTCTTTTGCATGGCCACCACGGGCACGCTTGCAGAAGTCCAGACGCTGAACCCAATTTTCGACGGTTTTCAAGCATAAATCGGCCGATACTGCTGAAATTTCACGTTCGATATTCGTACGAAGTTCATCAATCGTCGCTGGCTTGTTGGCATAGACCATAGACTTGACGTAGCCCCACAGGAAATAGTCTAACGGCGTCAAATCGCACGACCGAGGCGGCCAAGCGACTGGACCATTTCGTGAGATAACACCTGAGATAACACCTGACCAATATCGCATATTTTGTTTATTGACGAAGCCATCCAGCCAGAAATGAGCTTCATCGCTGAAGATGATTTTTCGATGAAAATCCGAATCATTTTCAAGTTGTTGCTCAGCCCAATTCACGAACATACGACGCTTCTGGTGGTCAAGCGGCTTCAGTTCTTGCGTCAATTTAATCTTTTAAGGATGTAGGCCAAGATCTTTTCGCAAAATTCGCCACAACGACGTCACAGAGATGCCCAACGCTTGAGAACGACGTGTTAGAGACACATTTGGGCTTTCTGCAACTGAAGCCTCAGCGGCAGCAATATTCTCGACACTACAGGCACTTCTTTGTCTCACTGGCACGGGAACATTTTGTACTGTGCCTGTGGATTCAAATTTTTCCACTAGCCGCTCAATTGTTGATCTGCTAGGACGATTATGACGACCATAAATTGGACGTAGCGCTCTTAACGTTGAGGCCACTGACTCTGAATTTCGGTAGTAAATTTTAATAATTTCGACTCGTTGTTGGCTCGTATATCTTTCCATCATGAAATGGCAAACCTTACTGAAGAGAAATGTTAAAAAACCGTAAGGAAAATATGGCGTCGTTTGCTGTCCCTGTTGCTCTACTTTTGTAGCGTCCCTATTGAAAAACCCTTTAGTTGGGGCTTGAACCCACACCGCTCGCACAGCAGTCCAACCCACTATCCATTAATCCACGGCGATTACTATCCTCCTTCTCGCGCTTGGTCATAATAGACGCAGATCAGGAATCGGCTGAAGGTCGCCTTCTTTCATTCTGTGCCTGGCCCTCCCGGGCACACAAATAAATCAAATTCTTCCTTCTGTCACTAATGGAAGAAGGACGAAATACAGACGCGATCCCCATTCCCCCAATGGTTTGACCTACAAATAATTGAACTCAGTAACCGGTCTTGAAGCAAAAAAATAATAATAATTAAGGCCACAGAGCGTTGATTTGAGCTTATTTCCTCCTCGATGGAGAAAAGAAGCCCATTTAGGCAATGATTCGTGCCAAGCAGCTTTTAACAGAAAATAATTACAAAGCTAATCCTCTTGCTCACGTAATGCCAACCATTATTCCGCACGTTAACATTCTTCTGACACTCCCTGACAGCCACGTCAATAAGGACAACCCTCGTTGCAGGAGTAAAAATTAGGAATTATAATACACACTTAATCCTTTCCCATTCCCCTTTCGGTCTCCTTTTCGTCTGATTCGTTTGAACGCCTCACTTAATCGTCACATAATCCACTAATCTCGTCGATATGGCATCCAAATTGTTTGCAATAAATTCTCTTACTCTCATTCACATTCGCATTAATCCTGTGCGCGCTGGCAAATCCGAAATTACCTAATTTCCTCTCGTTTTTACCACCACCCTCCCCTCCCACTGAAATGGTTCTCTAATTTCATAGAACTCCTTGCCATGCTTAGAAGTCATTTAATGCGAACCACAACACACGTACGCACACACAGCAATTACTCCCTTTATGAACTCACATGTGTTTTATTTAATTTACCTTTTAGTAGATAGTAACCGTTAGCCTCCCTCCCTCGCGACGCAAACAGCAATTGTAAATGGGGATCCTTTTACGATGGCAAAGAAGGAGGAAGAGGAGGTGGAGATGGTGGAAATCCCCTCCCGATGGATGTCGAACATATGTTCTATTGAAATCGTCCTAGATTTTGCCGACTCCTCCTTCGTTTATAATGTGTTTCATGTAAATGAGATCCCGACGGGGGTGGATGTGCCGGGCGGGAGGATAACAATTTAAAAATTATTGTCACCATGATGTCTTCTTGAAACCGCACCAGAGCTCACATAAAACAGTCGGCTTTGCTGGGAAATTCCCTTGTGGGCACTAAAGAGCAAACGGAACAAGGAGCAGAGAACAAGAACGAAAAAAAAAAAAAAAACACAAACTGTTCATCCGATTCATCCTTGACGCACACACGCGCACCCTTACAGTGGCGTTACATCGCGCGTTGGATATCATTAACTGGTTTCGCTTTTATGGTGGTAACTCTTAACTCGAGGCGCTCCTATCCAGAGTGACAGCGAGGAGATCACTGGAGAGGTGTGGAAAAAGGATATCTTGTCACACATGTCCCAAATTCACTTTAGATACATTCGCTATCTGTTCGCTTTCTGCCTGCCCTTGGGATGGAGTAAACCAATTTCCATCTTTCAGGGATACCAGCGCTGGGGAGTTCCACTGGCATTGTTGAGCCCTAAGGATATCTCTTTTAGACTTTTTTTTTTCCTTCTCCTTTATGATTCTTGCTTGCGATGTAGTTTGGCATCAAACGGTGGCGGTGGTGGTGGATGGGGCAGAGAACCAGTGGGTCTATGCGGTTACATAACCGGTACATGGAATCGCTCGTAAAGTGACAATAAAACCGTATCCAGTCGCATTAGAGGATTGTGTGGCGATGTGCTTCTCCCTGCTTGCGCGTTGCTTTATGAGATCAAGGTTTAGGGGCTGGATGTCTATGAGTTTTGCCGTTCGGGTTTTATGGTCACAGTGTGTCACAGGTGAGGGAGTACACCTCAGAAGTGCTCGAAGGACGGGTTAAATTTTATGTAAATTTGGATTTCGAATTGAAGCCTTGTGCGTGTTGTCATATCAAGGATCTGTGTTGAGAAAATCCTTTTCAAAATGATTTCTCGGTAAGGTAGCAGTTTGCCAATTGAAGGTGACTTACGTTGATTGCCGACTGAGCTTGATTAGGGAAAACGAATTCGTGGCTTAGAAAAGCTGAAGGAATGAGTTACTTGAGCTGGGGTAACTGATCTCAGGCCATGGAATATTCATTGGATTTGCTCCGAACGCGATGTGTCTGTCAACATTTAATATTTTGGGCACAACGCCATCAAATGGTACACCGACGGCTCCAAAACAAACACGGGCACCGGGGCGGGAGTATACGGACCCCGAACCAAGTTCTCGGAGCCAATGGGAACATCACCCAGCATTTTTCAAGCAGAGGTATACGCGATCGAAAGATGTGTACAAATAAGCCTCAATAGAAGATATCACGAGCAAAATATCGCGATTTTATCAGACAGCCAGGCTGCTATCAAGGCGCTGAGTTCCTACGAATTCAGGTCCAAACTGGTCTATGAGTGTCTAGAAAAGATAAACAGACTTGGCCGGAACAATAAAGTCACCCTCTACTGGGTGCCAGGTCGTGTAGGAATAGAGGGAAATGAGGCAGCCGATGAACTGGCAAGAAAAGGGTCAGAAACACCATTTGTTGGACCCGAACCATTCTGCGGGCTGGGACCGCATCGAATCCAAGAGGAACTGAGAAGAGAGGAAGAGTGTAAAAGAAGGATGCTATGGGAAACACTCCCGGGACTAAGGCAGGCGAAGGAACTCCTCGGGAACTACGACCGAAGGAGGAGCAAGGCCTGCCTAGGTACTAGCAAAAACCAGCTTCGCATTCTAACGGGCTTCCTAACGGGCCATTGCAGACTCAGGGAGCATCTCAGGAAAATAGGAATAGAAGCAAACGGAAACTGCAGATTTTGCAGCGATGCCGAGGAGACTCCGTCACACCTTCTTATGGACTGTGGAGCATTGATCCACAAAAGAAGAGTCCACCTGGGAGCGTACACTTTCCTTGAAATGGACCTCCCTTCGTTGGACCCAATCCAGATACTCCGATTTCTCAAAGCGATTGGATTGGAGGAGGTTCTCTAGGTCGAGATATATCGGCCAATATGAGCATGGGGGAGCACAATAGATCTAAATAGGTCGCAGTGCAAACACACAAACACACACCCCAATTTCTAACATCTAACATCTAATATTTATGGATGTTCCCACTCGAGCGACATATTCATGATTCTTAACGCGAAGCGCGTGGCCGGCATTTTTTCCTTCCGCCTCAGGGTTTGAACAGAGTCTTTGGTGACTGTCTGCTGAATGATATCAAATCAAACCATACTGGGGATTTCTATGTCAAAACTGGTAAGAATATCCACCAGATGGCTCATCAAAACGACTATGGTATTGTCGACGTTAGTTAAAAAGCAGCTGTCTGTGGCGGTTAACATTTGAACGTTCAACGTAGACTATCAGGAAGTGCCGAAATTTAAACGAAAGCAGTACTACGGTAGATGGTGCAGGGATTTGTATAGTCTGCTTGAAACCCGTAAGCTAATTTGTCATCGAAATCACCTTTCGCTGGACTACGGTCTAAAGCCTGAACAGTATCATGCTTCATTTTTATCAATGGCTTTCAATGGAATTCTAAAATTCCTTAATCGTGTTCTGAAGTCGACAGTAGGTAGGTAGGTAGAGTGCCGGTTCCTAAAAACCCAAAAAGCGCTAGAGTGCGCGGTTTTGTTACCATGAAACTCGGTCAAACCTATTTGTGTGTGATTGTTGACTGGGGGTGTTCGGGTGATGTGACTAAATCCAGCCAGTGGAGTTCAGATACAGGCTCAGTTCTCCAATCCTTTTTCCAGCTATCTCGCCGAGGTCCAAGAAGAAGGGTTTGCCAAAAGCACGCTGTCTGGTCCTCGTCACGGTCAAACACATGCAGATGAAATGAAGTAGCGATTCTTTCTCATTAATGTCCTTGCAGCTTCTTCAGAAGGTGTTGCGAAGAATCCAAGCTTGACCGACCGCATGGTCTCCAACTAGCAAGTGGGCCGTGGTAATGGCTGCAATTCTGGCAATATCTGGTCTTGATTTACCAAGTAACTCTTTTGACTTAGGTTTGTTGTAATTAGGCCATGTTTTTCTTGAAATGACGCAGCTGGTTTGGCCGTTCCACCCATGATTGGCAAGCTAGAGGAAGTCAAGATGAACATATATAACCCTTAATAGTGCCCAGCGGAATATCGACATTTTCCGTCAGAGAACTATTAAGGGCCGATCCTCTCCTGGTAAGATCGTCGGCACGCCCACGTTACTGCTTTGACCTGGACCCATATGAATGCAATTATGGAGTGGGTACTTAGTTGATTAATTACAAGCCGCCATTGCTCCACCTGTTTTGAGGATGTGGTAACCGCATCAATGGGCTTTATAGCGGCTTGGCTATTCGAGAAACGATCGATGCTGTGATTGGATGTTTGGAGATTGTTCAGCAGGCGCCAGGCTTTCGAATTGCAAGAAACTCCGGCTGGAAAACACTACCAGAGTCTGGGAGACGAAAAAACCCTGACATATTCAGTTAGTCAGAGAAGATGCCTGCGCCGACTCCGCGGTCCACTTTCGAACCGTCTGTGTACATACCAATATCAAGTCATTGATTTCCATTCTTTAAGAAAGAACCATTTCGTAAAATTGAGGGTGGGTGTCATGTAATGGGTCGAAGATTCGATCAAATCGCTGGGAGTTATTTCCAGGATCTAATAGTGACTGTGTGGCTTCGCAGTCCAGCACCCAGATTCCCTGAGCCGAACTGCGCTGCAGGTAGCTGTGTCTGTGATGTAAGCTTCAAGGGGGTTCAGGTGAACGATCACACTTAGAGCATCAGTAGGACAAGATTGCAATGCTCCTGTAACACCTACACACGCCGATCGCTGTACTTGTTTCGATATTTTATTTCTTATTCAGGGTAGGGGACCAGACGATAGCGCCATAAGTGAGAATAGGAGGCACAACAGCAGTGTACATTCCTGACCCAGTATCTTTGGCTGGAGTCTCCAACGATTGCTTTCTTTACCCGCTGTTCTATATTGAGCTTCCAACTCATTCTCGGGTCTAAGATTGCACGAGGTATTTTGCACTAGGACTTAATGAAAGTGGCGGACCATTCAATTTGGGGGAGGGGGGAGGTGGGCTGTGAATAATGGAACCCTGCTTTAAGGGGTGAATAGCATTATTTCGGTCTTATCCGGATTTACTCCCATGCCAACCGAAAGGAATTACCACATTCTCTTGAAGCAAAACAGTCATCCATTTGGGGTAGTTAAAGAGTTGCAGCGGCCTCAAATAACTCTGATTTTTAGCAATCCTTGGGTGCTTCTAGTTACAAAAAAAAAACCAAAAGTCTTACGTGTCTTTTGCAGATCGTCCAGTACGATACAATAAGCAAGACAGGAATGCAAGGCATTGATCAAAAGAAAGTTTGTTCGTCTCGTTTTGAATTGCGAAAAGAGCTGTGTTGACCCTCCGGGTACGATTCAAAGACTTCAAAGACCAAAGTGTTACGTCTCACCTCAAACTTCTTGACTACCTTGACGAACGTATGCCTATTATCAAGTAGGATTATGGAACTCCACCAAATGACATTAGGGGTTGAGAGAGAGGCAAACGTCGTGGCAGTGATTAACACAGCCAAAACCAAGATCATCAACCTCAGAATGAACTCAGCATCTCAAGTTAGCATCGCTGGACAAGTGGTAGGGAAAGTAGAGAGCTTTCAGTATTGTCTCGACCATGGTGGAACCGAACAAGATATTGCCAGCCGAATCGGCAAAGCGAGGTCTGCATTTCAAATGCTGTCCAAAATGTGGTGAAGCAATGTCACAAGCTTAAACGCTAAACTACGACTGCTCCGTTCCAATGTTGAATCCTTGCTGTTATTTGGGTGCAGCACTTGGAAAGTAACCTCTACTATCACAAGAAAGCAGCAAACGTTTTCTAACGGGTGCCTACGAAACATTCTGAGGATATTCTGGCCTAACTTTATCTCTAACGAACATCTTTACCAGAGTATGGGTCGGGAACCGATAGGCACAACCTATCAACGATGAAAGTGGCAATGGATTGGTCTCACATTTTCAAAAGACGACAGCTCCATACGCTATGCAATGGAATCCGTTTACCAAAGATTTCCCTCCTCTGGATTGTCTCGAGTAGGCTAGGTTATGTTAGGTTAGGTGGCTGCCCTCGCTCAGGCAGGGGGCACACTTAGACCAGGTCGGCCCATTGTGATACCACGATGAAAAACCGGCTTCCCAGCCCAGAAGTATATCGAGATGGGCAACCGTACCGGTATTAACTCTAAGAGTTGAACCTTGTGCCAAGTGGAACTGTTTTGGGGCCGAATTCCAGATGAGGGAACAGTAATCGAATTCCACTCTAACTTTTGTTTCGTAGAGAAGAAGTAACCGCGATTATGTAAAGTATTTTCTCGCTCAATTTATGCAAAGTGTCGAAAATCTGAGTGCTGGACTTGAATCTGCTAAAATCACACCTTCATCTGGCCACAGGACTCACGATATCACTGGTAAGCATTTTATCCCAACTTTAGCCGTAGCTATCCGATTGAGAACTACTTTACGTGATTAACTTAACCTCACCCCTGCCGAACAGTATGTGAGTGTTTCAAAACTTCCCCTCCACACTGTGGCCAGACGGAAAAAGGCATTAAAACTGAAATATTTTCGCCACACTCATATGTGACTTCACAAAGTCGACACTACCCTCAGCCAATACCATATGCACACACATAGACGATATGTACGTACATCAAGGATTCAGGAATCCTCCAAACGTTGTCATATAAGAATAAGAATCACGCAATAAAAATTCCCAAAATGTTCGCAAAGGATTATTCGTCCCCTCGAGGTTTCTTGTTTTTTTTTTTTTTCTCTCCTTCCATTGCTTTGTTCGTCCTTGCTTTATGGTTTATTCGTTTATATTCGAAAAGGACATTAAACTACGTCGCAGCAGTCCTTCATTTTGATCAACAGCATTTGGCTTTAATTGAATTCTATATATGTATGCAACCGAGGATGGGATTCCAAGGATAAGTGAATGTGAATAAGACGCGAGTTGTGTGATCCATCTTTTGTGACAGTAACGCCGAGTAACGAAAAAGACGATGAAAACGATGACGGCAATGGCGATGATGATGATGATGATGATGACGACGACGGTTTCCGGTTGTAAATTTTCAGAAGGAGATCCTGTGGTTAACGCATTACGACATTCTCCAAATTAATTTAATATATTAAGTATGCCATTGCGAAAAGCCTTGGCGCAGTGGTAGTAATATAAGACAACAGCAGCAGTCTTCTGCGTGCGAGACGTGTATGGTGTTTAATGGAAGAAAATTCAAGTCCTAATGGCGACAACGTGTTGGAAATGTTTCGGAAGTTAAACCGCGAAAGGAATTTAATGACTTGAGCTGCAAGCATGTAATGAATGTAAATGGGCCACAAACGGGCCTAAGGATTTACGAATAAGAGTGTGGCTGTAAAAATTACGCATATTATGGCTAATAATGTTCGTTATGGGTTACCGTGAGAAGCGGGCTTCTAAAGGTGCGCAGTCCATAGTAAGTCAAAAATCAATTCGAATGGAAGTGATGGTTCAAAGGAGATTTCTCAAAGGGATACGGTGAACGTATGCATGTTTCTCAAGTGGGCGACTGTGACGGAGAAACAGCATTAAGTTTTTCATTCCTGCCAAGATCGAGGACAAGCTTTGTGGTATCCGCTATTGTTTTCCTCTTACGGGCTCAAACTTTCACCGGAATGCGGAAATGTTCAGAATTACTGCTGAAACTTCGTGAAGGCGTTGGGAATAGCAACCGGGGGAAGAAGAACCCTACTAATGTACATTTCCATGCAGCGGAAGACCTCTTTAGATGGATTCAGCGTTAACATGTGCAACTCCCAGCATTTCCTATGGCAAAGTACTTATCGACTTATCGACTTTGCAATAGCTTATTCGGTCAAAAGTAGCATAAAGGTTTCTTTGTTTAAGAACACGCAACAAACCTAGTTTTCCCCAACGTGCTAGGCCAAATGGAGCAAGGGCTAATCGATGGTTTCTATAATTCTTGATGAACAAATGACATTTAGAGGGGCCAACGTCAACTCCAACCAGTAGACCAGCTTGACTATCCTACGAGAAGAAGCTTCTATTCGCCCGGAATTGCGATTTAAGATTTCTGCCAGCGATAGAGTCGTCAGTGAACACCTAAATCCAGTATCAAACCATCAACCAGGAGGTAGCCGAACCAGTTTGGGCTACCAGTAGCCACCGAAAAAGAGCCCTTGGTAGGACAATAAAAGCATTTAGACCAAAAAGATGACGAGGGCAGCGAGAGATGAGTATCGACCCAGACGATAGGAAGAGAAGAATTTATGTATTGCAAACAAAAAGGTGGTCCAATAATCCGCAGTTTCTACAAGAAAGCCAAGAAACCAGAGGACGAATTACCACAATCGATAACTAGTGAGTGAGTGGCACTCGTGATTGAATGATCGATAAACTTCATTGGAAGCGGTAATGCCAAATTATCGCATTTCGATGACGAATTACTCGTTAACGAGTGTAGTAATTCGGCCTCAGTATATGGCTCCAATTTTGGAACACAGGCTCTTCAAAACAGTGAAGGAAATTTAGTCAAGGAAACGCATTGAATTATAGATGCTTTTGGCGAAGATGTTCAATGGTCAGCAAGTAAAGATAGAATGATTAGGCAAAAAGAGAACTCCAGCCCCATTTTAGCCAACAAAGCAGCAGACACCCTCCAAACTTACCTGCTAAGGTACGAAAAGCCGCATCTACTCTTTGCCCCACTGGATAGTGAACAAGCGACGATACTATTGTGAGGATGACTACATACATTTGTGGATCTGATCATTTAGCCTTCCTACAGATAGCTAAACCGATGTACGCATGCAAAAAATCAGATAAGACATCGCTTTGTGGTTTTGGTGAATTTAAAGTCCACATTCAGCCTTTTGAACCCACACCACTCGCTCAGTAGTCTAATGCACTAACCACTGAGCCACGGCGACCCCAGCCATATCCATCGAAGATTTTTCACGACTCCACCTCTCGTCGGAGAATGACAAACCTGTACAAGCCAGTATCTGCGTCCGATTCGGTGAGCCCAAGTCTTATAGCCTGCTTACGTCGAAGGCCATGCCCAGACAAAATTCCTTCAGCTATTCTTAAGTTTGATCTTTCTAGCTTAAGAATTTCCCTCGTCTTTTTCTTATCTTACCCAGGTAATGAAGCTTTAGATACTCTATGTTCCCTTATAAAAGGTGGTTAAATTTTAAGGGCCGATGTTGATTTTATATAAAACAGATATTATTTAGGAAATTATTGTCATTTCTTTTTATTATGATAATATTGGTATGGTTCAATTATGTATGGAACAAAATATCGGCCAAATGGCCGCCGCGGCCTCGGCGGAAAAGAAAAAAATCCAACGGTGTCAAATCACATGATCTTGGCGGCCAATTGACATCGCCACCACGTGAGATAACACGGCCATTGAATTTTGCGCGCAAAAGAGCCATTGTTTCGTTAGCTGTGTGGCAAGTGACACCGTCCTGTTGAAACCACATATCGTCCACATTCATATCTTCCAATTCGGGCCATAAAAAGTTCGTTATCATTTCACGATAGCGAACACCATTCACAATAACTGCCTGACCGGCCTCATTTTGGAAAAAATACGGCCCGATGATGCCGCCAGCCCATAAACCGCACCAAACAGTCAACCTTTGTGGGTGCATTGGTTTTTCTCTTGGATTATCATTCGCCTAAATGCGGCAATTCTGCTTATTGACGAATCCACTGAGGTGAAAATGTGCCTCATCACTGAAGATGATTTTCTTCGAAAATTGATCATCCACTGTTGCCATTTCTTGCCACCATTCTGACCATTGACGACACTTGAAATGGTCAAGAGGCTTTAGTTCTTGAGTCAATTGTACCTTGTAAGCGTGTAAATGCAAGTTTTTATGCATAATGTTCATCAACGACGAGCGTGAGAGGTGCAATTGTTGGGCACGACGACGAGTTGAGGTGGACGGCTCTTCAGCCACACTATCGCGAACAGCAGCAATATTTTCTGCAGTACGAGCTGTACGAGCATGCACTGGTGTTTTCACATCTCCTACAGACCCGGTTTGCTCAAATTTTTGCACGATTTTTCCGATTGTACGCACATTTGGACGATTAAATTGACCGAAAAAATCACGAAGTGCACGATATGCATTTTGATTTGAACGCCCATTTTCATAATAAGCCTGAATAACTTTAACGCGTTGCTCGATTGTGTATCTTTCCATGGTTCGAATTGAGTTAGTATGAAATTGAGAAATGACAAATGAAATGCAGAAAAACTTGACGTTTAGGTGTGGTTCGCATTCAACATCGGCCCTTAAAATTTAACCACCCTTTATTTGATCATCTGTGGTCAGCTGGCCTATTCATGTTGTCCAAGAAGTTCGCCTTAGTTGCGGAAGATGGCGGTTTGACTTCTAAAGCGTCGCCTTGGGGTCGTTCTCCGCCGTCTTTAGCTAGTTGATCGGCGTTATGTCCCTATTAGACACCTAGCATAGTCCTACCCGATTCTGAGTGCATAGTGCCTCAAGTATTGTGCGACAGTTCACAACTAGCCTGGATCGATTGAAGTTCGATTTTAGCGCTTTGAGTGCGGCCTTGCTATCGACTTAGATGGCGATGTTTCTGTCGGATAGCGCCTTAGACTCCAGTTGTTCTGCAGCTTTGAATTTGGAACTTCTACCTGGAATATATTGCATATATCCGGAAGTCTAATAGATATTTTCTGTTCTGGTTCGAGGCATTAGATACCAGAACATGCTTGATCTGCTGTTTTAGAGCTATCTCCTTCGGTTGTCTTACTGCATCCCTTTGCCATTCCTCCCTTTGGGGATATGGCGTGTCAGAATCTAGTACAAGAGGATGTTATCTGTACTATGGTGATGAGTGGTTAGGAATCAAAATCCCGACTTTGAAGAAGCTCAAATTTGCGAGCCTGAGCGCGCTCGTGCTCGCCTGGTGTTTTATCTCTAAGCCCAGTGGAAGGAGGTGAAGAAAGATTTCCAGTGCTACCTTTGGGGTTGTGGGTAAAGAACTCGTAATGGCAACTCTGGCTGTTCTTTGTACTGCAGCTAGTTTCCCTTGTGTGGTAATTCTGTTTGTAGCGTTCCACCAGACCTTGGCTCCCACTCTTGAATGAAATCAATATTCCTGACCGCATTTGTCACAGGCGTGGCAACAAGGGTCTGACTTTTCTTGCTGATAATTGACGGGCAGGGCCCACTTAGTTATTAGAGATACGTGTGGGAAAGTATTATAGTGCTACACTGGACAGTGTTAGTGGTTAGTCAAATGCAGGTTGATGAATATCCGTGCATTTTGAATCAGTCTTCGAAAATTGACAGAGAAATTCTTTAAAAAGGACACTGCAGCGTTTTTAAATTTCTTTTTTCGATAGAGATCACATGTTCAGGACTATTTCAGTAAGCAGAAGTTCTATGACTTTAGCCACTGGCCAGAATCGGTCACTACGTGCCGACGGGAAGACACAATCCAAGTTGATAATTCCATATTCCGAACTTAACGTTAGTTGGCAGTCGCTTGTGTTTGTATAAAATCTCAATATTTGTCCTGATTACGTTGGAATCTTCGAACTCCTTGAGCCACGACAGCCTGTCTCAATGAATAGCAATTCAACTTCAAAATTCCTATCCGTTCCATCCGGCTAATGGAAATGTTAAATGTCATTATCCGTGTAGACAATGCTGCTCATAAATTCTTGTGCAGTACCAGAATTCCGCCTCTATCTGCACCATTCCCAGGGCCTTTACGTTGCCTTTGAAATAAATACCGATTAGGTGACAAATTGCCGCACGCTTTGCAGCATTACCCATCCAGCTCCACCATCAACGAGATAAATTGGCACCGCAGCAGCATCTTGAGAGATGTCTCTTTCGATACCCCATGCCGGATGCAACAAATCGCAGTTACAGTGATAAAACTTTCGTCATATCCTTTGCAGATCCAGGAACAGATCCTGCAGGTGGATTTAATGCGAAGAGCTAATTTTTCAATTGAGTACACTAAACACGTCTTCGTCGAATCGGATTCAATTATTGCAGATGCAAGGACTTTCACGGATTTTCCTCAATGCAACCAGTCCTTTGGTGTAACAGTGTTTGTTGTTACTTTTCGTAGCGAAAAGAAGTGTTGTGGAATGAAAATAATTAATTTCCTGCATTCGGTTGCAGTGTAGTACACCCTCCAGATCAGTGAGTTCGTCCTGCTCTGGCCAGGAGCGTCGCCTAAGTTTCGCAGCGAAAATTTGTATCTAGTGTCATGAAAATTTATATTTTCTTTCTCCAAAGGTGGAAAAGTTTTACCAACAACAGGCGATAAGCCATCGAGGAGAGCAGCAGCACCACCTAGTCTGGCCCAATTGCAACCATCAGAACTACTACCACCCCATCGCTCTCTAATTGGAAATTATAATTCGGTTTAATTATGACTTACGAGGACATGAATTTATTGCATTAGCAAGCGCTCTTCGTTCATTTTGGTTACGCTGTGGTTGCAGGGTGGGTGTGCTGCTGGTGGTTTCTGCATGAAGGTGTTCCATGTACATAAGTTCTGTTCGGTGCGCGTAGCATAAACAGAGTATGGGTCTGTGTTTGCCAGAGGCGGTGTATGTTGCGTTGTATTTTTTTTTTTTTGCTGTTACATGAGCTACAGCCACAGAATGCAAGGACTTTCAGAATTTTAAAGTTTCGTTGTAACGAAAAAATTTAAGTAAATTAAATTTTCATGGAAATTCATCGGACCGGAGGAAACTCGTGCGGGTGCTGAAAACTGCTGTGGTTTTGCATGACAAGGTGTGGCATGATGTTGGCTTACGGCGCTTGGATGGAGGGTTTTTGTAAATTCAAGCTGAGTTAAGGTCCTTGTTTGATATTTATTTTTCTATTTTAGGGTTGTTGTACGTACACAGGACTTTGTGCAAAGTTAAAGGCGGATCCAACATCGTGGATGTTGAATATTGCAAGAGCGGTTCACCAAGCAATTAGATGCTAGGCGAAGCCAAATGTGAATATAAAAGTTGGCTGAGAAGGGATTACGTTGAATTCGTTTCTCGTAAATTAATTAGTTAGTCAGGTTATCGTTTTAAGGTCGCACTGCATTGCCCTCTTCTGCTCATTTTCAAACATTTTGCTTCACCCTCAACAACTATTCTGTGAAATGTTTACCTTTCATGGTCTACTCTGTTATGTGAGCGAGTTTTTGGAATTTTTGGAACGTGGAAGGTCTCTGCCTGAGACAAAGCAGTTCTCTATAGTCTTCGATTAAGGGCAAACGGCTTTCAGTTCTCCACACCACACTCTCTAGCATCCCAGTAGCTTAAGGGACTTGTAAAACACAGAATGTACCTTCCGTGTTAAAACCTTCCCTATGCACTATTTATTGCAGCAAACGATTGAAGAAATCACAAAATTGCCCATCTCCTTTACTAAATCCGGTACATGTTTGACAACGTTTTGAAGAGTGATCTCAAATTGGACATTACTCTGCGAGTTTTCCAGCGATACGCGTCACAGTTAGATTAGTTTTGCAAGGATCCCGAATCCAGTCATTCTTCTGCAGAGCTGGAGATGATAAACGCTATCACATGCAACTTAAAAGTCATTGAAAAGGTAGTAAGTTTCGACTTGAAATTCCTTAGTGTTTTCCGGGATTTGCCGTGCTCTGAAGTTTTGCTCCATTGCTGATCTGCCAGACCGACAGATCTCGACTTGCTGTGATTATCGTGATGTAGAAGGAGTTAAGACGTTCACTTACTACGTTAGTCAGGATCTTACTTAGTTACTTAAGGTGACGGTGTAGTCCGGGGTGGACCTGGGCCTCAACCAACAAGCGTTTCCAGCCAGTTCGACCTTTAGCCAGCTGCGTCCAGTTTCGCACGCCAAGTTGGTTAAGGTCTCCTTCCACTTGCGTGACCCACCCGTGTCACGATTTTTTCTACTGCGCCGTCCCTCGAGAGTGGATTCGAAGATTTTCCGGGCCGGAGCATTGGTGTTCATCCGCGCTATATGATTGAGCCACCTCAATCGTTGGATCTTCACGCTTCTGGCTAAGTTGATGTGAGAGAGGGCTTTGCTACTCAATTGCCTTCTTAGCCCATAGAAATAGCGATTGGCAAGAGTTATTCTTCGTATGATCATAGCGCTGGTGTCGTTGTCTGAATTTATAGCAGAAGGTAGGTAGCCAAAGTCCTTAACTACCTCAAAGGTGTATCTGTCTATTGTGGCTTTCTGTCCAAGACGTCGGTGTTGAGTGTCGTTTCTTGTTGACAGCATATACTTCGTCTTGCCCTCATTAGACGCTAAACCCATCTTCGCCACCTTCGTCTCAATAGTCACGAACGCGCCAGTAACATCACGCTGCGTTCTTCCGATTATGTCAATATCGTCGGGGTATCCGAGTAATTTGACGGACTTTTGAAAGACTGTGCCTCTGGTATTGGCGCGTGAGTTTTGCACAACTCTTTCAAGGACGATGTTGCAGAATTCGCTTGACAGCGCGTCGCCTTGTCTTAATTCTTTTTTGATATCAACGGTCTCGGTGAGGTCTTGACCAACCTTGATGGGGAAGCGTGCATTCTCCATCGTCATCCTGCATAAAGGGACATTAATGGCAAAACTAGACATTGCCCTGTATAGCTCGTCTCTATAGATGCTGGCATACGCGGCTCTAAAGTCTATGAAAATGTGGTGGGTATCGATTTGGACTTCTTGGATTTTCGCTAAGATCTGCCGCAGTATGAATATTTGGTCGGTGGTGAACTTGCCTGGCTTGAGACCACACTGATATGGACCAATCAGGTTGTCGACGAACGGGATCAGGTGTTCACGCAACACAGCAGATAAGATCTTGTAGGCGGCGTTAAGAAGACTGATGCTTCTGTAGTTGGCGCCGTTCAGAGGGCTACCTTTCTTGAGGATCGGGCAAACAACGCTGAGGTTCCAATCATCGGGCATACTTTCCTCCGACCATATTTTACAGATGAGTTGGTGCATGCTCCTTATCAAGTCATCGCCTGCCGCTTTGAACAGCTCGGCAGCTAGGCCATCAGCTCCATCAGCTTTGTTGGACCTAAGATCAGATATGACTATCTTCGGTTCGTCCAGGTCGGATGGACGGAATTGTTGGTCCTCGTCGTAGGGTAGATTACTTCTTCGTTGACTAGAGGTAGGCGCTTTTTTCATACCCTCAATTCAATTTAGCAACTGCTGGACGTGCTCTTTGAGTACATCTACAATTCTTTGTGTATCAGTAGCTAAGTTCCTTTCAGAAGAGCCTGTGTTCCGGCCTTGTAGCCACATTAAGCGGAGAGACTGCGAATGCTCTCCTCTCATCCACTAACCCAGCTGTGTGCAGTAAGAAACATAGAACCCACACCATGTTGCTATCGATAGACACCTTCAGAGCTTATTTGTCTTAAAGTTTGTATTGCAGCAGCACAGAGCCCAAGGGCTGCGGAAAAAAGAGGAAGTATTGCTTAGTATAAGGATAAGCGTTAATGCTATAACCACGCAAGCCTGTCTATGGCTTAGCAAGTAAATCTCGAATCCATATTTTGATTACATTTCTCCCACATCTTAAATAGTGTTTGACGTCTTTGTCTGCTGACAGGATTCCATTTGATTAGCTCTAAACAAAGCAATATGGGACAATGACAAAGTCAATTAATAATGGCTTCCACTAGGATAGACCTTCACAAAAAAAAAGAATTCTTAATCGTATTAATGATGTCAGGCCCAGATGATTATAGAAATAAGCCCTATCTCACCCACCTGATCTACGAAGTATAAAAGACGGCAAAATCCATTTAACCTTCTAACGATGACCTTGTCAGCGCTCACAATCGAAATCATTTCTGTAATCAAGTATCCCAATCACAAGCAACGTCCATCAGTAAATAACAACCACAATAAAGACCAATAAGGATGCGGCGTTTATTACCTACGAAAACCCAATAAACATCCACATCCTTGATTGCCTCGATTCTGGCACTACCACTCTTCCACTGTGTGGGCCATCGTCGTTTATCTCATTTCGCAGCGAATCTCCAATACGCCCGTTAGCAATAAAACCCATCAACACAAGTAAAAGCGAACATCAGCAGTTCCGTAAGTTTAATCTCATTTCGGCTAATAAAATCGAAAAACTATACGACCGCCCCAGAGTCCACACCGCCATTCCACATTTCCTATCCAAGCTCTGGTTCTGTAATTAAATTAAGATAATTACTCCTGATACGGCATTCGACTTTGGATTGTTGCGGCCGGCGGAACTCAGTCCTGACCTCGGGCAAAAGTGTAAACTCATGTGGAAGTCCCGAAAAGGAAAATTAAATTCGATGGAGCAAGGTGATAAGCCCTCGGGCTTATAATTTCCGCTTTTCAATGGATTCTCTGAAACGACAGAGGTGACCATCGATACCTTTGTCAGAGAGGTCCTATTTTTTTTTCTCTTTTGTCTCTGTCGAATTGAAGGGTATTTTAAAGTTTATTAACTGTTGGCGTTGACCTGCATGTGGTATTAGCCAGGACTACAGCGTTGTCATTATGATGAAATTGCGGGCATATGTGTACATGCATTTTCCGGAAAAGGCGCGTTAACGGTAATTGCATTAATTAATGGTCATTTTGATGGGAATTCGATTACAATGATGCAGTGCCTCTGGAAGTGTATTAAGAGCAATCTAATGGAAATTGGTTATTGGATGGGTTTTTTGAAATATTCGTCGATTGCCACAGGAACAGTTGGGAATAGCTGTCATTGTGGCAATCGAAGTGCGGTTCGTTTTGGGAAGTCCTGTTTCGACAGTGTATGTACTTTAATAGGAGTTCGGTACAGAAGAGCTCTCGTTTTGATAATATTTTAAAGCCCACTTTTAGGGTTGGGAATTGAAAGGTAGTAAATATTAGAAATATTAGGGGAACGAAAGGATGCTATTTCGTATGGGCAAGAAGCTATATCTTGACCATATATGGGTTGTCGCACCGAAGTATATAAACAGCCTCAACCAAGGTGTCTTGCCGATACATTGCAGGGTGTTTCTTTTTTCATTACAGTCAAGCTACTACTGAATCTGTGCCCAATAAGAGGATAAAACGTTGCTTTCTGCGAGCCTTTAGTAGAAGGTGAGGCATACGGATTTCTCTTTAACTGTCATTAAAGCCATAATTAAGCTTTTTGACGCCTTTTTTTTTTTAATATTTTAGTGAACAGCGGTAGTCCCAGGTCCAACCCGGACAGCAGCGCCACCTTAAGCAAGTAAGTGGGCAGCGGTTGGTTCCCTCCAGCACTTTCTCCTCATACAGAGGCCTATTGTGCTGTCTCACATGTTTTAGCGCAGTTTGTCTGTTTCAAAGTCTGTCAGGAAGCTGATCAGCTTCTCAAAGTGGAGCGTGGCAAGTGCGGTTGGTGAGACGAATTAGGCAGTGGCCTATGGTCCGCTTTCTCACGTGAATGAGGGCGGTGCATTCTGTGACGATGCAAAGGGAACCTTCATCGCTCCCCAAGCATAGTCTTCAGATAGGGTCCGGTGACAGGCCAAATTTGTGTAGGTATTGTTTTAGTCCGCAGTGGCCACTTAGGATACCGGTTAGAATTTTAAGGTGGCTCTTGCCCAGATTCGAAAGAAACTTAGATTTTTTTTGGGATAGATTGGGGAGACGTATTTGACATATTTCTGCCCTATACTTCCCATCCAAATTGCGTTGGATTTGACTAGGATTTGTTCCTTCATGTAGCTTTTGAAAATATTCCAGCCCCAGATCCACTGTCCAGCTCAGAGCCGTCCGTCTACCATACTTTGTCAAACTCTGAAGGACGGTGTTTTATTTTTTTCCAGTCTTCACTCGGAGGGATGACTACTGAGTACTTTCGTTTGAAGTAGTACTTTGGGAGGCTGTCGTCCGAAGGCATGCTGAAATCGCTACTTAAGAGTAGGAAGGAAGGAAAACTTGTTGAGGTGACCGTCAGGAGGATGCTTAGAGCTGATGTTGTTTATGTGAAAGAGCCGGTGCAGACAAAGTTTTGTCTTCATTTCTAATAGCGTTCAGCGAAGGTGGAGCGCAGGCAATCCATCATGAAGATTTTAGCTAAGCGGTGAACCCGTTCTAGTTTTTTGGCTGTGGTGGCCTTAATTGTCTTTGTCCAACAGACTACTTCCGCATAAGTCAGGTTAGGTCTGACGGCCAAGATGTAGATTTGAAGCATGATTTTAGTTGTTCGAGAGAGGGCTTTGCTACTTAATTGCCTTCTGAGTCCAAAGAAGCATCGATTGACAAGAGTTATTCTTCCTGTGATATGCTATAGCGCTTGTGTCATTGTCTGAATTGATAGCGGAGCCTAGGTAGACAAAATCCTTAACTACCTCAAAATTATATCTGTCTACAGCGGCGTTTTGTCCGAGACATCTGTGTTGAGTGTCCTTGTCTATACCCTTTTTTTGCTATCAAAGGTCTCGGTGAGGTACTGGCCGACCTTGATGGAGCAGCGTGTGTTATCCATCGTCATCCTGCACAAACGGACGAGTTTGACAGGGATGCTAAAACTAGACATGGCTCGATGAGAAGGTGGTGGGTATCGATTTGAAGTTCTTAGGTTTTCTTCAAGATTTGTCGCAGTGTGAAAATTTGGTGGACTTTCCTGGCCAGAAGTCACACTGATATGGATCAATTAGGTTGTTGACGAACGGCTTCAGGCGTTCACACAATACGGCAGATAAGATCTTATAGGCGATGTAAAGAAGACTGATGCTGATGATGATTCCATTACTATTCCAAAATATTTGGCATTAACTTTGTGGACGCTAAAACCTTCTTGGTCTTCTTCAAAGCAGGTTGACCCTTCACAATCCACAATTTTGACTGTTCCTTCGTCTTAAGGATGTTTGAGTAGTTTCTTATTTTCGCCAGCAATGCAGAAAATATAATTCATTTTGCTTAAATCGTTTCAAAAAAGTCTTGTAGAAAAATATCAGCTCACTTCCTGCTTTGCTACGTTGTTTTATGTAACTCTTGCTTTGCTTCATGTCAATAAAATGCCAGCTTTTAGATTTCATTGACTCCATATTGGGTTTTATAAGATTTGGATTTTCACCTATGGCTGGCGGACTTTCAGAGCTAGAACTTTTATACAACTTTGAGGAGACTAGTGGACAAAGGTTTGAGTATTTCGGAAGCTTATCTTTCTTTTAGACCGAATAGACAATGGTTGGCAAAACCATCGGTTGTAGTAGCCTAGTTACCCGTAAGCTTGAATAATTCCTTTTTGCCCAGTGGCCTTTGAGTTCCCATGGCCCTTCGCCCGCTTGTAGATACTTGGTACGGTATAGTATATGAGGGTAAGCGGATGGCTTTTCACTTAGGCTTCAGTCGGGGCCATTGCATTCCCCTCTTTTAATCATCGGAACTGTGAGAATAGATTTGTTTTGGGACGTAAGTATGTAAGGAGGGATCTAAAGAAGGTGAAAACAATTTTTCGGTGCCCTTTATTAGATGTCTGGTCGAAATATCTGAGGCCCTTCAGTCTTGCCGCTGTCCTGCCAATCTCAGTCCTACCAACCTCTTAGCTTCGACATGTACTGGTAGGATGCTTCGTATCACTTCCATGACAGCCGTTGGTTGTAGTTACTTAACAAAGATTACGATTTGAAGACAAGGTTGGCTTACTTATTTATACAAGTTTATTTCTAGGATTTATAGCTTCAAAAAGGTTCTGAAAGGATCTCCTGTACAAAATCACAGCTTATGTACATATCTTTTCTTGAATTCGGTGATTTTTGAATTACCATGTGACGTCTAAGCAGCCAACAGACCATTAACTCGTTATGATCGTATCCTTATTCCAATCAGCATAAATAACGAAGCACATTTCAACATCAGCCGCTGTGTACATAAATAATTATAATGGCCACTTGTGTGCCACTGGGAATCCACAGTTGATGTACGACTGACCTTTCTATCCACACAAAGTGACAGCTTGATTCAGTACATGGATTGGAGGTGTTACGGTTCCATGGGAACGATTAGAATCATGAATAAATAAGTTTTTAATCAGATATCTATTTATGTGTCTAGCACAGGGAATTTCTATGCCGCCCACCCACGCCGGAAGTGTTAAACCTATTTCCATCATCTGTCCTTCCATGGAAATCCATTCAAAGTAATTAACCCACTTTCATCTTAATTTGGCTTCCCTCCTCGTTAACTATTCCATCTCACTCAGTGCTATCCCATCACTTATTCCAAAAGTGTGTCCGGAATGCCTTTGGACATTTTTCAAATTCCATTTTAGTTTCATCTTTAGCCATGTCTACTCAACCATAAAGAGAATATCCAATTGACCATAACAAAGGTCAAGACAACTGATGAAGGCATCTGCCGATAAGGACACTTCAGCAAGGCTGACTCCACACCGCTCCGCTGCTTGCTTGCAAATCAAATATTTACCTTGCTCCTTAGATAAAATCCCGAAACCCAACCCAAACCCGATGAGCACCACCGAAATGGCGTTGAACTTTATGGCTTGTTGCCTGCCGCCATGGAAACTATTCTATTGCCGGCTGCAGAATATTTACGCAGTTGGTTTATCCCGAACGAAATTTATCCGTTTACCTTCGTCATAACATCAGATATTCCTGGTGAATATTTTATTTTCTGTCGCTAGCCTGTGGCACACACAGTTAACGTTTAACCCTCGGGCGCACATACATAAATAAATAAATCAGTGAAATATCTTAACTTCCTGTGCGTCTGTGTGTGTGTTTGTTTCTGGCAAAGAGAAAAATGGATACAAACAGAAATAATACTGCGGAAAATATCCTTCACATACAGTTGCGAGGGTGGGAGTTAGGCAGAAGCATTCCACATAAAACATTTACAGCTTCCGTCCGGTTACTTGTATAACAAAAAAACAAGTGGAAATATTCCACGAACAGGTTTTTGTCCAGAAAAGTGAGTTTGCGAGAAGAAAAAAAAAAAAAATGTTAAGGAGAAAGGATTTCTTTCGTCCGGGAAACCGACACGACGAAGCCATTCTTAGTCGTCATTTACCTGTCGAGGCAAATGACGAGCGAAGGGATGCACTAAAAGTTTACGACAAAAACTTGAATATTTCAGGGGATTCTAACTGGCAACGGTGGCGGAAGGCGGAACCCTCGGTGTTGTGTTCACGTAATCCTAGTTGGGAGCGCATTTTATAGTGAAGTGCGGTGCTTGCGGTGGAATAAGGTGCAGATACGTTTCGGGAATGTCAAAGTGATTTATTTAAATTAAGAATGATTTTTTTAAGGACTTTTGTAAGGATTGAAGGGTGAAAGTAACCCTGCATCCGATTCGGTCAGAATTTTAACTATGCCACATTCAAGTACATGTGTACTTATATCGCTTCTTAGGAACAGATATCCGAGGGAAGTGTAATGAATCAAATATTCTTATTGCCGTTGTAAGAGTAGAGAAGGAGATGTATAGAAAATGATTCAGGACAAAATCCGTTTCATTGGATGCAGCTTTGTGATGACCTAGATAGCCTACGTTGGCCTTCATGTATTTTTTCCTAAGTTATTGACAGATAGAATCTAGAGATTGGTCGATTTTGTAGATCCCTTGGGAGGAGCTATGCCAGCCAAAGGACTTTAACCGGACAACCGAATGGCAACCCCTTTGAATCCATCACTTAACTAATTGCTTTTACATTTGAACTCTTAGAAATCATGAGTAAGATTTGTATTCCTTCCTCTGGGGCGATTTGGACTGAGGACGATGAACTAGTGTCGCAAGTCAATATAAGAAGATCAACATAAGTGCCGTTGACAGGGCAGGTACAGGGCTATGAACGCCCTTGAACGCCCCTGTGTTGAACGTCTCTCTGTCTACCGGGCCACTGTCGCTTACTTCCAGCTTACTTCAAAATTAGGCAATTTGGCTAGCGGCGAGCATGTTCTCTCTGTTGATAAGAAAACTATCGTGATGTACATTGAGAACCAGATAGCTTTATTAAGACCGCGAGCACGCCAACAATATGATATAAACTAGATCGCTGACAGACGTTATATTAATTTGTGCTGGAACCCAAGCCATTGAGATCTTTCGGGCATTTTTATGGCGGATGAACTCGCAAAACTAGGGCAATGTCTCCCGTGTCAAGAGCAAAAGTCTTGCACTACAAAAGTCGCAGGAACTTGCACAAACAAAATAAGGCCTCTTGTCCTACCCAACAGAGATTTCTGTTAAAAGCAATTTAAATATTTACTTACTTACAACTCCATTCAGGATAAAGTTACTCAGCATTATCTAGAGTCTGACTGCATCAGTCTCCCTTCCTACTTCTGATACTCCTCTATTGTACTATCATTTCTTGCCTGAATACGTATACAGTCTGAGGTTAGAGTTATGCCAATTACCTCCCCTATATACGGACAAGGAATTGGCAGATGTGTAGCCCCGCTTACATATTCCATTCATGCAAAAAACGTAACACGCGAAACATGTATGGTTGCGAAAACCTAGGTCTTGGCTCACTTCGAGCTGTCGCGCTACCTTGGGTCCTACTTCAGTAGCCCGATAGAATCAGTCACCCTTCTTGACCTCTAACTAGATGTGCTTTGCAGTAAGCCCAGTACTCGAACCCATTTTAATATCCCAATGGACCGATTTACAGTCACAGCGTGTCCCGGCCTTGGCAGGACAACCTAACCTGGCCTAAGGTCAAGTTTCCTATTCAAGAGTCACAGAGATAATCCCTTAGTAAGACCTTCTTATCGGAGGTGGTATTCAAGTTAAGCAGTGGTCCCCATAGCTCGGTGGTTAGACCCCACTAATATCCACCAAACATTTTTTACGTCCAATGTCGTCGACATACATATGGATGGTAGTAATTGCATGGATTTTTGGAAGATTATTCCTCCGCTGCTTGCTTGTGAATTCTGCACAATTCTTTCAAGAACGATGCTTAAAAAATTTCACACAAAAAAAGTACAGTTTTTTTTCAGAATAAAAATTAAAAAAATTATTAAATAATAAATGTAACAAATAAACTGTCACGATGGTAATGCCCGTCGCCGCCAACCAATTAGTGGGCTTTGGTGTCAATGGTGTCAAAAGTGTGAATTTCCCAGCATTATCCTAGAGTAAGGCAAGGATGCCAAAGCTCTGTATATGAAGCGCAAATGTGGGTTTGAATTCGATGAAGAGATGGTAAATATCGATTGGGACTTTCTCTAGTTTTCTACAGGATTTGCTGTGAAAATGTGCGGCTTTTTTTGTGTAAAACCACACTTCTATGGGCCAATGAGGTTCTTGACGAAAAATTAGAGGCGTTCACACCAAATGCCAGACAAATTTTGTCGATGTAGGTGAGACTTATCGTCTTGAGGATCGGGAAATATGGCTCAGATTTCTTCACACTCGTCTGACCATTTCTCTACCAAATCATCTCCAGATACTGTAAATGAGTAAAATGTCAAAAAGGCTGCTTGGATGTGTTTATTGACGAAATGTACGAAATGATTGGCTATCATCGGCAAGGTTGCATCGTTCGAGCAGAGAGTGAAAATTTATATGTCGTCGGTTTTCTGTCTGCAGAAATGGCTTCTTAGGTTAGGTTAGGTGGCTACTCCCGCTCATATAGGGACACACTTAGACTAGATTGGCCCGTTGTGATACCACGATAAAAAACCAGCTTACCAGCACCAGCACATGTAACACAGAGTACATCGAGGTGGGCAACCGTAGCGGTATTAACCCTAAGAGTTGAACAATTTCGTCCCAGAGATGAAGTTCTTTATCTTCTGGATATCGAGTTCGATAGGATAATCGTAGAAGTATTTTCAGAGGGTTTTCCTTTTCAACGTCGGAAGGATGCGATGTACATAGTTTTTTCTTCCTCCTCGTCTCTGCAGCTTCTTCAGAAATCGTTGGAGGGGACTAGTCTGAGTGCATGTCTGCCTATCAAGTTATTCTCGGTCAGGATCTCTATAAGTGAAACTAAGTTTTTCTAGTTAGTGGATAAAAGTCTCTCCATCTTTTTTAAAATCCAGATTAGGCCAGATTTGTTTTGACAAGGGACAAATGCTGATGTTGTTCCACCTATGATTTGCCAATTTCTTGGCATCCGTGTCCAGGAGGAATTTGATCGATTCCATAGGAGCAGGTGCTTCCCCCCAGGTTTTGAGGAGGTTGCCGTCCTGCGCCTTCGCTTGCTAGCTCATCCACTCTGTAGGTGCCTGGAACGTCCCTTTGTCCTGGGACCCAGCACAGAGTTAAGTCGCACCTGTCTCCAATTTCGTTAAGAGATCTGCGGCATTGCTTTACCAACTTTGATCGCATTCTCGCTGTTTCCAAGGCTTTAATAGCTGCCTAACTACCTGTGTGTAGTACAATAGCACAACAATCTATCGCGTTAATTGTCTTGCCCCCGTACCACCCGTCTGTGAATATTTCTATCGTGGCATCGTTCAGAACTGTACCAAACTCCCAAGAGCTTCTGCTAGGAATCCGAGTTTTGTACCTGTCGTTGAATTCAATAAGGGAGATAACGTAGTCCGGTTTATTAGGAATGGTATGGTTGCCCTTGAGAATCCTAGAGCGACCCGTTGCTTTGCTGATTAGCTGGGAAGATTCTCTGAGCCTTAATGGTGCTTTGACTGCCATTAGTTTCCCAAAGATATCAACAGAAAATAGATGGAGCATTACCCCAGTGTAGAAGTGGGGGATGTTTTTAATGGCCCATTACTTCCCACACAATCTCTGGAAAAAACTTCGCTCAAGTCCTTGAGAAATTAAAAATTAAAAATCGCATCGACTAAATTTACGTACTTTGTGCATTCATTTTACAGTTTCTTTTATTTGTTTCTCGTAAATCGTAAACCATCGTCATTAATTAATTAGTAATAATATTCCTTAAGTATAATCAAAGTGTGACTGTTGTCCTTTTTATTATTTTCTGTTAAACTACAATACATCCTAACGTCATGTTTAATTTTACTCCTTTCCTAAATTGTTTTTCTTTTAATTTAATTCTTTTTCATCAAAAGTCTTAAAAATATTTTTTAAAATTTTGTAATTATAATTGTTTTTTTTTTGTTTTTGTATTCATCTATATATAAAAGCTTTTTTTGTTTTTTTTATTTTTAATCATGAAATTTTTAATCTCGAAATGTTTTTTTTTTCATTCGTTATGCATGCACGCAAGTTGATGGAGGAGGCACCCCCTGTAATGGTGCCGCGACAAATTTGTAAAGATTGTGATTTTGTTGTTGTTGTCATACTCTTTGTTTTGTGTTTGTTTTGGCAACGGGACTAACTTCCTTCTATCGTCCTTGGAAAAATAATGTGAAGAGGAGAAAAAAAAAAGAAGATTTTTCCATTGAAAACTTTTTGAAAAAGAAAAATGTAGCTCCCTATCTGTGCCCTGTGGGGGCCGAAGTCTCCTGTAGTTCGATATTGAAGCACAGTGGTGTGGTGCTGGGAGCCATGTGTAACAGGATGCAGGAGGAATGCAGGTAACAAAAGGGAGGTTGACAAATTTTCGCATAAACTATCCACATGAAGACGTACACAGTTTGCTGGTTTGTGTCCCCAAGACGAGAAAGGAAACTTTTTACGCCGCAGGTGATTATCCTAGGATCTTCTTGAAATAGCTCGGTGTATCCGGTTTGGTGAGGGAGCGTCGACGGTTTGGCTTAAATGGCGGATAGGTTTCTTCGTTGAGGAAATTCCTCGTCGGATGGGGTGCTGCGGGCTGCTGCTCGTGTGCTGCTTTGGTTGTGGTTGCCGTGGTGGTCGAAATGACGCCTGGGCCCTCGGTGGAGGGTTGGGTTGACATGGAGGAAGACATGCTGTCACCACTATTACTGGCAGTGGCCGCTGGCGTGGATTGCAGCTCTGTTTTTTCGGTGACCGGTTTGTTTTGTTGCTCTGTTTGCGAATCGATGAGATGGACAGGATCTGGCGATGATGTCACCTCGACCGTTGTGCTCAGCAGGGCGGTTGTGGTGGAAGGCGACGATGAAGGGGAGGAACTGCTGATGACATCTCCGCTACCGGTGGTCGTAATTACGCTTTCTGCAACTCGTTCGGTCGTCAAGGTAGTCGCTGACGCTGGTTCCGGTGTTGTGGCAGGCTTCATTGTACTGCTGCTGTGGATACCTACGGTGGCATCTTGTGTGGTTATCTCACTCCTGGCTGTTGTTGTGGCCTGTAATTGAATTTCCGATGAGTTTGCCGCTGCTTCCTTTTCGGGCAGTTCTATGCGAGCTGATTTTTCCTCTCCTGAGGTTGTCTGCGGTGCAATGGTTTCACCTGCCTGGACCGAAGCCAGTGTGGTTTGCTGCTGTACGCTGGACTCTTCCTGATGAGTATTTTCAACTGTCGTTTCGGTGGATTCGGCTTCCTCCCGCATGCCGGTTATTCCGGTTAGATCCTGTGAAGCGGAACGCGACTGGTGATCAGCATAGCCCCTTGGCGGTGGCACGTAGTGAGACTTTACTAGCAGCATTGGTGGAATGAAGTGATTGTCGTTGGTCTCCTTGACGTGGGGATGATTTGCCTCCTCGGTGATGATGTTGCTTCTCTGCTGTTGCGGATGCATTGGATGACCGATTGTAGCTGCTTGTGTGGCAGGAACTATACCGCTGGTGGTTGTGACTATAGCTGGACCCGATGTAGTGAAAGGTCCGCTCGTGGAAGAAATCTCTGACGTTGTTCCGTCAGGCAAGGTGGATAATTCAGACGATGTGGCCGGCATTGAGGTCGATATTTCATCAATGGCGACAGCCACTGTCGATGTGGTTGTGGTGGCCGGCTCCACACTCGTTGTGCTCTTTATGGTTGGAATTGGTTTCAGATCCTGTGGAAGAACTTTTTTGATATGCGGCAGTGGTTCCATGATTTCATTTGAGGCATCGTCAGGAATGGGCTGATCACCCATCATCATGTCCTCCAACTCTGCATCTCTGTGGTGTCCCCGGCCGGATGCCTTCTTCGGAGCCGGCGTTGGCTTCTTCTGCTGAATGGCAACGACAATTTTTTTTGCCGATTTTTTCACCGGTTTTGGAATTTCACCGGGAATCCGGGATGGTTGGTCGGCCTGCATCAACTCGTCGACGTTGAATTGCTCAATTAGCTTCTGAACGGTGTTCTTCTCGGTCTGCACTTGCTCCGTGGTGTCGGCAATCTTGATGGGAACCATCTCGATGTCATTGTTTTCATTATTGTCGGTCGAAATACCACGGATGATTTGCATCGACTTGAAGTGTGGGTTCGTGATATCGCTCAGTTTCTTCGACTCTAGACGCTCCCGGGGGCAAATCAGCTCTCGCATGATTCTTTCACGGTCCTGCAGTGAGTGAGATTGCAAAATGTGAATGACGTAATGAATAACTTATGCTGAGACGAGGGTGGAGGACTGCTCAAAAAGCAAATCACTCCACGCTCTGAAGCAAAGAATATGAGATGAGAGACAGCGATTGGGGCTGTGCTTACCTGTTTGCCGCGGCACATTTGCCTTATGAGTCCTTCTCCGCCACAGTTGCGAATTAATTCAATGCTCGCCGTGTCTGCCATGTACTGCATAGTTAACGAGGGTAAGTCCTTCAGGATGCATGACTCGGCCCACGATGGAACTACGAGGACAGAATGAAGGTGGGATGAATACGTAATGCATGCTAAGAGCTTTTGCGAAATGAAATTCATTGAGACGTGATGCAAACATTAAAAAGGACTTCAAATATGAAAGGGAGTGGATTTTCAGTGAAAGGTTGACAACCCAGCCGCACAACTTACCCGGCATTTCGCAGAGGAACGATGCTGTCTCGGGTCCACCACATCGTAATGCATGCCAGCGGTAGTCACGAATTGGATCGATAACAGCGCATAGTGGGGACTCCATTAGGGGCAGAGACTCAGCCCAGTATCCAGTGTTAGCAGCCAATGATCTGGAATTCCTGCGGAAAGAGCATACAGAAATGAAAGGACATGAAGGACTTTCCTTGGGTAGAAATTAAGGATTTGATTGTCCAGGTTGTTGGTTGCTGGTTAAACTAACAGTTGGACCATGTAAAAGAATTATGTTGTGGCAAGTTTACTGATGATTGCAATGGCAAAGGGAACGAGTAGTTGCTATAAGAGACTAATCTTTACAATTCGACATCGTCGGGACTACAAAATCCTTTCCAGGCTAGATCTATTGGTTTCAAAAGCTTGGCTTACCTACAATGTGCACCAAGGACCTATTGCACTGCCTTAACCTCGGTAAAATGACATGAAGTTTATATGACCTCCTAGAGGGAGTTGGTCCGGAGTAGGGTATCCAAATTGTAAGTGAAGATTTCATCGTCATCATCATCATTTACCAATGACCCGCTTGTTCACTATGAGGGTCGCGGATTAAGGGTGTTAAGTGGGCTCTAAACATCTCCCGATCATCTCCCATCGACTCTAAATTATCAGGGGCTGTCCATGTACTTGTTTATGGAAAACATGTATACAACAATGGATATACAATTCTTTCAAGGCCGAGTTGGGGTTTTAAATGAAAGTGAGAGGTTTTTAGATTCCTTGACGAAAACTTGGGTGACGAGGGAAGTGATTGATCAGGTAACTTCTGTTCGTCATAATTTGGACTACACCAGTTGCACTCCAACCATAACTACCCCAATGATGTATAAATCAGTTCTAGGATGATTGGCGTTCTGCGTTCCCGAAATTTTGAATATTTTATTCGGTCTGAGATTGATACAGGGAATGTGAAGACACTTCGCGATGGAATAAGCGGTGGACTTTAGAATGTCGGAATCCTGCAATTTGAACAAGAATCGCACGCGATAAAGGTTTGACATTTAGGGGCTAAATGAGGTTGTTAGATGTAGGAGTGCACCTATCAATTAACAACGCAAAGGACTGTACAACTTTTTTCTGGCAAACCGTCCGGAAACCTAAGCCAAACTTTTATGGTCAGATACAGAGGACTACCTACTTATTAATGAGGCGTAGGACTATACTACTTTCTTCTGATGAATATTCTGGATATTTGAGGTGAGCACGGCAGGTGCAGCAAAAGAATTTTGATGTGCGCATTCCGGAGAGAGTACTACCTGTCACCATGTTATGCCCCAATGGAGATCACGTTCTTTTACAATCAGCTAGGCACCGCCTGCAACACAAAGCCAAATGGAAAAAAATGGTGATGAGGTGATGGGAGTTCATATCGCGTGAAAATAAGAGAATCGCAGTGAGACTAAGGCAATTGAAGCAACAAGTAGGTATGACATCAAAACCGTCTACAGAATCACCAAAGACTTCACTTGCTGTTACAAAAAGCAATGGCTGGTGAGTGTTCCAGTGAGGCTTCTAAGTTTGTTCCAAGATTGCTTCATGAGACAGTTGAATTTCATTCGGTATAGTGTGAGGGTCAGCAGTGGGCTCACGCTTTGTTTTGTTTTGTTTAACCCGTAGAAAAGCTTTAACCCGATAGCCTCCAAACTTTGCTATTGCGTCAGCTCATTTGTTATCATTGAATCCACTGGAGTCCAGTAGAGGATGGCTAAATTGTTTCATTGTCACCGATGAGTTTCTAGAAACAGCTTCGATTTGATGACTGACTTATGTGCTTTTAAAGAACCTTGGTTGTCTGAAAAGATGAATGTTGGAGGTGGAGATGTGGATGCGTATGTACCAAGACTGATTTGCAGAATTAAGTTCTTCAAGCATTCCAGATACAGTTTCTGTTTCCATCTTGGAACCATTCGTAAACCAGGGAAGATAAAATGTTGGGGATCAGGGGTTGGGTTTCTCCAAATCCTCTCTGAGTGAGATTGCTATAAACTTGGGAAGCAAGGTGATGATATTACTGTAGAGGTACAAAACTAACAATGCACCGTCTGAAAAAATGGGAAAGAATACTGGATAAAGTTTGGCTTAGGGAGTCTTCCTTTCAACTACATTTCCTCATTTCAAGATGACGTACCCTGGACACTGCCATATGCCACCATCGAGGTGATCAAGTGAACTGGTAAAACAAACTAATCCGGTGGACTGAAGGACTCGAATTAAATAGACTAGGGATACGGCGAACAAAAATCTGACTTCAGATATGAAATGTCCAAAAAAAATTTTTACGTCAGTATTGATGGGACTCATTTGATCTTTGATCCTGTTTAAGAATAATCTGATATCATCCAAGGACGTTACAATTTTTACCGATAGCCGGGCTACTATAACATATCTGGAATTGGTAACATGTACATCAAAAGCTACCTCAGATTGTCCCTCATCTCTCATGGAGATGGCCGAACATTTTATCATTCCCCTATGCTAGGTACCCGGTCATCGGGACATTCCATGGACATCCTGCCGGAACGGAGGCATTTCGGTATTCCACTCCCTACGTGTAAACAACTCTTAGAGAACGACACGATCAGCAAGACAAACTAAATAGGGGGGAATGTTACCACGTGCCGTACCTTCAGGAGGATCTGGACTTTGCTAAATCTCACTCGATCTAAAAATTTAATTTTGCTCAAAAGGTCGCTCAGTAGCACCGTTGTTGTTGTTCTTACTGGCCACTGTCCCATTGGCCTTCATGCCAAAATTATGGGCCTCTTTTTAAATAACTTCTGCCGGAGCTGCAAGGACGAAGAGGAGGAGAACATTATCCTCCATTTCCTCTGCACTTGTCCTGTCCTATCCCAAAGAAGGAAGCTCTATCTAGGGGTCTAACACTTCGACAACTTAGGCGAACTGTCACATACTGACGTGAAAAGTATCCTCAGCTTCGTTAAGAGCTCCAACCGGTTTCAATAAAGTGAGTGGCGTTTTTCAGGGTATAGATCCAAGTGGTATCATAAAGGGCCTACCCATTCTACCTTCCTCAAGAATAAAATCTGTAAGTTTGTCATTACATCAGCACTTATCCAATAAAACATTAGATGCCGGGGTTGGATGCTCCACGATAAATTTCTTTTTTTTTTTCACTGTGATAATTTTTTTAGTTTCCATTTTGATCCACTAGATCACACTAGCATTAAAGTGTCTAAAAGGTTTATTCAATGGCACGTCAGCACAAATTCTGCTTATTCCAGCTCCAATTGAAAAGTCCCGCACTAGGGCAATCAGCCTTCCTTAATAATGTCTGAGTTCTTTCGTACACCCATATTATGTACGGATATTCTTAAGTTTCTTATAGTAGACACTCCAGCCCGCTTAAGTATCACAAATGACCAATTTATGGCCTTGCCAGGGCAGTCACTTTACTTAACCTAATACAACCTTAATTCAAGAGAAAGGGTGGATGTTTTGTGGCGTATTTTGCTATATTTTCATTCATCCTTGCCGAGTTGTTTGCAGCAGAAGAGTAGACAAAAACTGGATCTTAGGCCTTGTCTACCTATGTATAGCCACACATTTGTTGCTTCCATTCTTTTTACTCTTCACAGTCAGTTTCATCAAGAGCTGTAGCTTTCCTAAAATATCATAGTAACTGGTGCTAGGTACAACTATTTGCAAAGGACCTCAATACAATGTTTTTCCCTTAACTATTCTAACCTACATGTCAGTTTTTGTCCTGTATAATCTCTGGGTTGCGAATTGACTTTAGAATTGTTGTTCCTCTTCCGAAATGTGTGAGTTATCAGCTTTGAGCTGGGGTAGCACAATGTACAGTGGGTGCTTCTGACATGTGTTTTGAACGACTTTTGCAAAACTTGCCACATGTGATTCAAATGGATTAAGAAAGCAACTGGGAGTAAGAACATTTGATTTTTCACTTTTCTGATGTGTAATCTTTCGACAACTCCTTAGAGCTATGCTGTCACAACTCTAATAGCACAGGTAATTCCATTTGAACCAACTACGCCCAGTAGATCCACAAAATAGTTCCAAATCCGGTCGCAAAAGTTCAACTTAACTATTCGTACACTCAGTGGAAGAGTCCTTTGACTCATTTATTACCCATTCGACCCAGTTTTCCACCACCCCCACTCCATTGTGTTCATGCAAAGCAGCAATAAGCTCAAGAAGTGCTTCCCGTTCAATGACATTACCTATCCATGTTTGGATAGACAAAAAAAAAGAAGCAAAACCCGTTCGGTTCCTAAGAAATATAAACAATTTCGTCCTCTTTGTCGCTCGAAGGAGTGTTTTATCAATATCCCACCCCTGCATACATCACAATACGACACTTATTTACATACTTCCACTTCCGGGAGTTCCATAACTTTCCTAATCGCATTTTTTCACACTGAATATTCGAATACAGAAAAAAAAAAACAGCAAAAATACGAGGAAAACAAAAAAGAGGATAAGGAAGACCGTGTTGGAGAATGGAAAAATACATTATTTATGCTTTTATACGTACGACCACATGAAACGATCCGAGCTCTGCGGTCTCATGAGTCCAATCCAGACAATGTCGTTCACATCCAATTCCCTTAAAAGGTCTCTCGTTGCATCAAATTGAAAACTGTTGTCAACTGAAAATGAAAAAAAAAAAAAGAAGTAAAATCGAGATGAAAAGAATTTAAATGTGACAGATACACGCACCTAGGAACAATATACGCTACAAGCTGCTCGAGGAGGTGTTCGAAGGGAGGGTGAATTCGAAATTAAAATATGGAGTATCATATGTGGCGAATAGTCAATTGAGGTAGAAATAAACTTGGTGATGAAACTGTCTGGAGTAGCTGAAGGCAATATGCATGACTTGATTTGCAAAATCACATGAGTTTTACAGGAACAAAGTGAAAACCTTAAAGATCCACTGAACCCTAGGGACCTAGGTTGCTCGAGACGTTTGAATTCTGTCGACAAGTCGGTTCCACTTTTGCATATCAAACTGTAGTTAAGCGCTGCTACGATACCCTACAATCACTTGCCAGGCAAAACAATGTCAAACTTGGTTGGGTGCCCGCCAACTAGGGCATTGTAGGCAGATATATATGTATAGAGTGGCTTTACTTGAACATCTGCCTAAAGAGGCTTAATTTCACGGTGGGCCCACCCACGGTATGAGGACCAAGGAATAGCGCTGGCCAACGCCCCAGGGAAGGCATGAGATACACTCCTTGTGGCGAGTGAGGCCTATCTGACACCTCTTGCGCCCTGAGGATCTTAGACGGACGCCGTCTGTTCTCGCTTTTGGGTAACCACAGCCACCACGATACTCCCACTAGGGGGCCTACCTCGATAGATAGGCTGAGTCAAGCCGACTGGTGTCAGATGCCACCAGAATCCGAAGTGACCCAGGGGCTCCTGTTTCCCGTGGTACCAGAATGTAGCTTCCGGTGGAGCTTTGCGACCGTGGAGGTCACTTCCAGATGGATCCTTACTGTCCGAGGCCTGGCAACTTCATACATCACATGTCATATTTCAGCTACCAATTGAGGCAGGAAACTAGAAGGCTGATAGGACATTTAAACCCCCTTAATACATATCATCGGAGACCCAATTAAAAAAACAAGAACAAAAGCAAAGAAAAAGAGGGAGCCTCGCACTACGTTTGTCTTGTCTTGCCCACTGGATGAAGCCGCTAAAAATCAAAGGATAGCGCCCTTTACAGGAGCGGATACAAAGTGACCTTAAGAAATTGCACATCTCAATCTTCTAGGCCTAGGGAAAGTGCAAAGATTCGCATAGCACTGTACTCAGAATGACTCCTACTGCAAAAAAAAAAAATTTTGCGGAAAATAGATTTGCGGGCTAGTACAACATAAATTCGTTTAAAAACCTCTTCGCAGTGGTTTAACTACCAAACAGGCCATTCCTCTATTTTTTTTATACAAAACTTAACTTCGGCTGACAGGTGAATGTAGTCGGCTTCTCCGAAACGTAGCTATGACCAAAACTTCTGTGCAACCATTGCTGCACATAACGAGTGGGCGACTGCTGCTGATATAGATTCTAAGTCAATTAGTTAGTGGAACGTAGGTGGAGTCATCGGGGGTGTCTTCTGAAAATCGGGCTTAAAGTGAGCATCTCTTTCCCGACAGAAGTAATGGCGATTAAGGAAGACTTTTCCTGGCTTAAATGTAATGTAATGCCTGCCTTGGATTTTCATGGACAGCCCAGCAGTAATTGAGTCTCTGGAATCGTTTTTACTTTCCTTAAAGGTCGTTTTACATTGCAGCTCGTCTCTCTTATAGATGGCAGAACAATTCAACATTTAACTATACTGGCTGCCAGGCCACCGAAATATTCCAGAAAAATGCATGGCTGACGAAAAACTGTATGGAACGACGAGAGTTGGATATGCTTCTCGCTACGTGTCAACACTTACATAAACTAGACGCAATTAGAGAAATTAACGGCAAAAGGAAGAAGGGCACGATATGCTAAATTTCCAAGAGATCTAGTCCACTTATCTCATCAGCACCGAAAATGCGCCACCTGATCAGAGCAAAGGCAGAACAATCGCAAAGAAAATGATCCGAAGTATCGTCGCCCTCTCCACAGGCATCGGAGAGAGTGGTGCGACTTAAGCCAAACACACTAAGATCCTTGGCAAAAGCAAAGTGTCCTGTCTCTTCTGCTGAGTGACAGCAAGAACGCTGCTGATTTCGTACTGACGTTCGAAAGAATTCGTTTAGTCTGCCTGCATCCTGGAGAGCCGTGTTGTGTTTATAGGAAACCCAGTCGTCAATGGAGGCCTTGACCAAGGACGCGGGCAGACCCAACGCAGGTTCAGGTCCTAAATAAACATCCTCTGAGCCTTGTCTAGCAATCTCATCGGAGATCTCATATCCAGAGATCCCAGTGTGACCTGGAATTCAGACAAGAGTCATAGGCTGAAGCCTTGCAACCGAATTCAGAGAGTTATTGCGTTCTTGAACTATTTTGGAACTGGTTATAAAGTTGAGCAAGCCCTTAAGCGCAGCCTGGCTTTCGATACAGATGCAGATTCTCCAACTCATCCACCTATTCTTAACAATACAGTCCGTGGCCATTAGGAAAGCAAAGGTATTTGCTTGAAAAACAGAGGCATGCTTGCCCAATAAGTAGAGAAGTCTAGTGTTGTCGACATCCATGAAGACACCAGCACCGGACCCATGACTGATTTTGGAGCCATCCGCGAAGATTCATCTGCAACCCAGTCGAGGGTCAGTTTCTGGCTGAAGCCAGTCATGAAAGCAAGAAATGTTTCATCTTGCTAAAGTGTTCGCAACTTAGCATCGTTATCGGTATTCTCACGGGACACTGTCCTTTTCTCTAATGAATAAGAAGCTGAGAAACATAAAAAGGAATGAAGAGGATGGAAGACTATTCTTCAATACCTCTGCACCTGGCAGCTCTGCCCAAAAGAAATCTGCTCCACATGAGAGCATCTTTCTTCGATGACCACGGCGTTATTGGAAAAATGTATGTCAGAAGTTTTTTTTGCTTTAAAAAGTGGCAGAGGGAAATGCTCTCCTGAGGGTGTGTTTGGTTCACGAACTAACTGACAAAGAAGAATTGTGTTGGAGATCACTGTCTTTTTAGGTTGGGCTTCTTCATTTATTCTTGATTGAGATGAACTTCCGAACGAATGTGAAATTATATACATAAACAGGATTAAATATCATTTACCTTCCATTCAAGTCCTTGAATAACATTTTCCTCCCATTCACCAAAGCACATCTGTCACTACAATTCCAACCTCACTTAGACGTCTTCAGTACAAAAAAAAGGAAGGAAAAAAAAAATGCAAATTAATACCAGACAACAATGTAGTAAACCCTAGACAAGACAAATTGTCCTTTACCTCCTTAATTGATTGCAGGACTACTATCTAACAGCAATAGGTATCCGAACAAAGTATTGTTTTCGAAAATTGAATTCAATTCATCCCTTGGGTGTACAAACACAAAAGGACGAACGAACCAATCAAGAAAACTTGTTGTCCTTGGACTTTGAAATACAAAACTTTCGTGTTCCAATATTGTAACAATACAAAGTTGACACAAGCCCTAGGTCTTACGAAGAGAACGATTTTTAAGTGCTACCCCTCGAGCCAATCGCATAGCTAAAGTGGTTATGTCTTGTCTTTTGAGGTTTTTGTGTTTTCCTCAAAATTTATGCAAAACATATACAAAATTTATAGAACCAAGCACTTTGAATGTTAACGATACTTGTAGGCATTCAAAACCAAATTACTACATGTAAATGGATTGGTAGGCTGATGAGAAGGATAAAATGCAAACAGATATGGGGACAAGGATTAAATGAAAATTAATTTATTTTTAAGTGAGAGGGGAGAAACTATATGTAGAGCTGCTACCCTTTGGTGAGCGAGGAAATCATTTTAAAAGAAAAAGTTCGTACCTGTTACTAAGTTAGCATGATGAAATTGGCAAACAGCATCAGCCTCAAACCAGGATATTCTGTCCCGGAAGAAGCGATAAAATACGTTGAGTCCTTCCTGTGGCATTGTCCATGAGTTGCTAACGTTCACCTGGAATGACAAAACAATAGGCTCATTGAACAAATTTTTGTAAAAGGCTTTCGACTGTTTGAGTACATTTCCTGATGTTATCCTTCTTTCCCAGGCTTTCGGGAAAGAAGGAAAACATCAGAAAACTCCTCGCCTAACCAATCAATTTTCCACATCCTGTATTATTGTTCTCACTGGTTCTTATACCTCTTGATCCTTTGCCTCTGTCCATCACACAAAGTGGAAGCACAATAGACCGTAAAACTTTTTTTTTTTTTCAGTTCTACTCCAACATGAGGTCTTCATTATCGTGAACAATTTTACAAAAGCTGGAAAACTTTCTCATTCATCCTAATTATTGTAAAAATCCTTAAACAGGCATCACAAGACCGTTGCAGCATTACACAGGAAAAAAAAAAACAAAGAATTCCGACCATAGTGCTTCAATAAATATTTCACCCCTTTTGTGTTATCCCGTACCACTGCCATGGGTATAGCAGAGAGAGAGAGTTTAAGAGTTTTTCATCCGTCCTTGAATGAGCTTCAGCAGGACGAATGAGCAATCAAAAACTAAAAAAAAAAAACACAAGTGTTTAACGGAAATTTTTTTAGGAAAAAAAATTCTTTTACAAAGGAATGCTTCGAATGAGTGTGGTCATGGTGATGGTGATGGTGGTCATGGTGATGGGGATAGTTAAGGCGTTAGTGAAGGTTCTATGTGATTGAAGATGTAGCCTTTGGCTTGAATAGTGGAGCCAATTAGCTGAAGGACTTTCTACAAAGCCTTAACATTTTTGCTCTAGTTAGAGCAGTTTCCAGCGCTGAGAGGTGATATGGATGACTTTGGTTTCTCACTTTTGATGGTGAAAAAAGCTGTGAAATTTTAAGTGGATTTTTAGAATTGACGGCACTTTGAGGGCGATGCAAGGATGTTTATTATATTTTTCAGCGTTTAATCAAAGGTCTCAACCGCAGTGAAAACCGGTTTTGTTTTGAATACTTTTAGGTGTTTAGGTAGGTAGGTAGAGCTGGCAGTTAGACTGAACCCAATTAGCACTAGGATGTGCCTTTTTGTTACCACGACTCATGTGATCTGGTGTGAGACAGCCAGGAGTGCTTAGATTCAGCCCGTGGAGTTTAGAAAATGGATTAGATCTCGTATCTCTTTACCCGAGATGACGCTGAGGTGGTCGAAGTATGGTTGGTCTTGTGCACGCAGTCAGAGTCTTGCAAGTGCCTGACATTTGAGGAAATGGGAGAGTTTCTCTTTCATTTTTATTTCCGCAACTGAGGCAGTATGCCTAGTATACCTAGTTTCGTCGCATGGTCTCCAATTGGCCAATGCCCCGTGGTTATCAAGATATTTTGTTCTAATCTTATCGAAGGTCGGTCAGATCTTCCTTGAAATGGCGCAATTGGTTAATCCCCGTCATTGAAAGATGGCCTTCTGCAGGAAGTCTGGGTTTATTTGTCTTTTCACTGCTCCTAGAACGGTGTGGACCCTTGCCGCGAGTGAGCTGTGTAGAGCTGACCCCTGCCTGGCCAGCTCATCTGCACGTTGCCTGTTATGTCACTGTGCCCTGGAACCCAGAGCAGTGTTACTCTGAAGTATTCACTCAAGCGGTCAAGCTCGTTCCGGCACTCTAGCACCAGTTTGGAGAATATGGTAGCCGAGTCAATAGCTTTGATAGCGCCATGGCTATCTATGAAGATAGCAATCTTTTGTTTGTGTGATTTGTCACGCCCGAGTTTCGTGCAACCCTCTCGGATTGCCAGTAATTTCGTTTGAAAGACGCTGGCAAAATTCGGCAAGCGGTATGATCTTGCTATTTTCAGTGATTCTGAGCAGACACCGGCCCCCACGCCGTCGTTCATCTGTGATCCGAAGGTGTAGATGAACTTATCTGGTGGGGAATCACTTTGGTCAATAAAATATTTTTTTAGAATTTGTCGAACTTTTTTTTTCCAAAAGCTAAAAATTTTTTTTACCCGGCATTTGCCAGCTGACCTCTATTTGCACGATCCGCTGAATTGGTGGCTTTTGACGAGATGGCGCGGCCTCCAGTTTGTTGCTGCAACTGATCAATTGATTCCCGCGCAGTGTGGTACTTGATCATACAGAAATCACATATCAAACCGATCTCAGGCTTAAGCCCTTTTCTGCTAATTGTAGAACCACAGATATGTCAGATAAATAGCGTCTGTACGAAGGTTCTTGAAGGTTGAGATGGACATTCTTCTCATGATGGGCACAATCTCAGTCTTAGACTTCGTCCTTGTGTCTAGCTCTTCGTAAGTTCAATGTATGGTTGAGTACTTAAGACTTTGACTGTTTGGCCTACAAAAAAACAAAATACAAGCAGCGCGCTCAACAGTCCGGAGTAGGCCAACGACCAGCTTCTTGCATTCATTCATGTTGTGCGTGTTACATTTTTTCGCACAAAGGGAAGGGGAAGGGACCTACAGTTTATTGCGGACTCTGAACGGCGAATTGAGAAACTCTTTCATGACAGATTATACTCCTGGAAGCTTGTCATTCTCCGATGAGAGGTGGTGCCGCGAAAAATGTTCGGTGTACCTCTCTGGCGCTTGAACTCACGAAGGCTTGCACAGCAGTCCAACGCACTTACCACTGAGCCACGACAATCACCTGCAGCGTCTACTACTGAGAGCTACTTAAATCAGGGAAGACCAGGACCAGATGTTGCTCTTATTGCTATTTGGGTTCCCTAGCGTGTAAACGAACGACAGTGATTTGAGCATGACTCTCCAGTATTCTTTTATTGAGTTGGACTCCCGGCCTACTGTCCAAGATTGCTTCAGTGCTTATTTTATTGAAGCCTCCATCGATTTCGGGGGAAATATTAAGTGTGAATTCTTCAACTTGTAGACCATCACTCCAAGGTTGCCTGTTCTCTTGTCCTTCAATTTTCTTCAGCGTCTGCTACACTTCGCCCTACAGCACCCAGGTTAGGTTAGGTTACGTTGGGTGTGTGATGGATAGGCCTCATCACGTTCATTCGGAGGCCAGGACGTTATGAGCACCATTTTTATCTTGTGGAAATGGCTATATGTTTACCTGGACAATATAAGAACCTATCCTTTTGTGGGCTGTTTTCGTGAAGCAGTTAGTGCTCTTTATGAATCGGAGTAGGCCCGTTAACTGTAAGTTTGTTATCTCTGCTATGCTTGCAAACAATTTTGATCCTAGTGCGCGTAAAGCTTGCCTGTCGGGGCAGTGGTACAGCAGATGTTGGATTGATTCTACCTCTTCCTCATGTCCGCAGCTTCTGCATAAATAATTGAATTTAATTCTCCAATTGCGGAGCATGACTCCTGTGATAACTCCAGTGAGCACGCGGATAGAGGACTCACCAGTGCCATTTAATTTCGGCCATAACGTCTAAAAGGCAGCGCCATTGAGAAGGAGGCCACATGATGCCATTAGATGGGAAGATCGCTTGGAATGATGAACAGGCATTTAGATGACAGAGGAAATATACAGACAGGGAGCCGAGCCGAGGCGGATGAGTTTTCACAAACAGATCGAGAGATTTTGCAAGAAACCTAAGGAACTGCTAGCTCCATTTAAGTCGGATATTCAGATTATTCGAAGTAACGAAGGAAATCCAGTCACCGATTTGTAGTCCTTGAGATTTTGGCATTGAATTCATTTGTCCAAACGTCAAAATGTTTTCCTGTAATAACTATCGATTCATCTCCCTGCTCAATTTCCCTTACAGTCTAAGGCTTTTACCCGCCGAGTCTATTCGAAGATGGACAACCTTGATTTTCCTTTATTTTTAATTTCAAACCCCATCCCTACAGATCCAAAGTTTTATTCCACATTAGCCGGTCGTTATTGAAGCTGAAAACCGAGACAATATCACGCATACTAAGTACACAAGAGCTTTTCACCCAATTCGCCCCTTTATGCCTCCTTTAATCACGAAATAATCTCCTTGATGCTATTTTGGAAGGAAAAAAATCCCTAAAGCCTCCAGACGATATTTATAGAGTTTACTCAACCAGGTGAAAGCGATGGCAACAAAATGAACTCCCTCAATGCTGATAGAAGGTCACTGCTAATGGAGGCATGGGATGAGAAATTTAATTTCATTTACTAGCATAGAGTACAGACGTAGGTAGACCACCAGCCCACCAGCATTCACCTGGCGGGTGTTCCAATCCGAACCTGAACCCTACATCAACACGCCGATGTGGGTACTAAAAGACAGGATGGCTACGCGCAACTTGAACTTAATGAGCCTCGTAACTTTCGGAAAGTTGTTAATAAAGTTAGTATTTTGCAGCAGTTGTACTAGTGCCAGGACCAACAGCAGGATGAGCAGTAAATTCATTACAAAGTTAAGAGCTACGAAGGAAGAAAAAAAAAAAAAAAAAAAAATTTAAAGGAATATTGGATACTTCTACTGAATTTGATCCTCGAAAGACCCCGGGCAGGGGAGGGCATGATGTGAGGAGAACACTCAACTTGCATGATTGACGATGAAATGCTGAAGGATGAGCTGTCATGGGTTGATGAAGATCTTTTGTCTTCCAATTTGTGAATGCTACGGCTAATCGATGGAAGGAGCTGAATATTGAATTAAGTTCTAGGAAAACCTTTGAATTCAGGACGAAATTTTCCATCAAATTGACTTGTGAAGTTGTTTATACGTGTAAGTTTTCGATGATGGACGGAGATGGTGAATAAGTTGATTGGGTTTTGGTTATTTCTTATCGAATTTGTTCAAGTTGTTGGTTTTTATGGGGCTGAAGGATGTTATGCATGCAGATGTTTCACATCACGTAAGTGGAGCCAATTACATTAGTTACCCATGGAAGGACCTTTTTCTATTGATATACATCGAACATGCCTGCACGTCAGGATATATCAAATTTGTAACCTGCCACTCATCCTTCCAAGAACAGGAAACAATTTTTTGTTAATCTTTTAAGCCCGATGGCTTCAAATTGACAACCGCTATCCTACATCAATCTGTCATTATCGTACCCTTTGGAATTATGTCCCTACTCGTACTCGTAGGTTTTATGATTTTATCGTGCCACAACCACGTGAGGATAATTAAATGAGGTCTACGACGATATTATTCCCCGTGGAAATGTTGAAAGGATAATGGGCGGTCTTGAGGAGACAAAACCAAAAATTAACCATAAGCACGCATTGTGCTCGTAAAGCTGGTCGTACCTTCTGATGATTAAACGATTAATGTTCGTGATGTGGGCAAATTTATTGTGAACATTTTGCAGGCATTAGGCCTGTTTGATGTTTTTTTTTTGATTGTGGACTAACATATGTGATGAAAGATTGTAAAAAAAAAACGAAATCCTTTGTACTTTGTCCAGAGGAATATGTTTGCAGTGATTTCTTGATAAGAATGGAAGAAATGAAAGCAAGAAGCAACCATTCGTCGCTGGAAATTATTTGGCTCAGGTGTATGTCCTTTTACGTTTAAGCAGGGAAGTCGATCCCCCTACCCCTTGACTGGGTCTCAGATCATAATTATTAGGGAATGAAGTTCTAGCGAAGCGATTTAACGATTTACATCCTAATCGAAGTTATACAGGGAAGAATCGACTCATTCTATTTTTGAGTGGCTAAACATAGATGAAAGAATCTTACCAGCCGCACCATATCTTAAAAGACAAACATCATCATCATTTTCCAATGACTCTCTTATCAACTATGAGGATTGCGGGTTTAGAGTGATTAAGTGGACTCTTCACATCTCCCGATCTCCCGTCACCGACTCTAAATCATCAGGGTCTATCCCCATGCGGGTAGAGGTGAGATTTCGGACTTGGTCCAACCATCTCATATTAAACCTTCCCAGGGCATGCTTCCCTGATGGCACGTCTTGGAAGTCGAGTTGGATGCATGCCTTTAACGTGACCAAACCAGTGAAGTATGGACCTTTCTGTTCGTAGAAGTAACTGCTCGATATTGAGTATATTGCCTGTTCCTAACTCGAACTCGGAGAGTTACCCAAGCAATTTAACAAAGAAATCTCATTTCGAGCTTGTACTTGCCACCTTACTCTTTTGGTCATTGCCCAAACCTCATGACCATAGGTGAGGGTTGGAACAAATACTGAAATAAAGACCCATACCTTAGCTCCTAAGCCAAGTTTTGCCTTCATAATAACAGACTACCCAAGCTGCCTCAAAATTGCTCCAGTCTGACCAATCCTACAGGATAACTCAGTATTGCTCCTACCATCACTTGTGAATAAGCCCCGAGATACTTAAACTCCTCCACCTGATTCAAAGGGACTCTACCAACATGCTCATTGCTCAACCTGGACTCGACCACAGCTCTGGAATGCGCTTCCAACACCTCAGCAAAGATTTTTCCAGGAAGACCCCTTAAATTGGACCATAAGACAACCATCTGAGCAAGATGTCCTTCTCATCGGAATGAAGCACACCATCTTTGGATTTGACTCCTTCAATGATATTAAACTTCCTTCCTCTGAGACGGCGGATGCTCCGCCAGAACACCTTGTTTGCAAATCTATGATCACGGTCCAATGTTTCGACGAACGCCTTCCAAGGCTGCCCTATCAGCGACTTCTGCTGAAGACTTCGACGCTTCCATGTGCATTTATGGATGACTTTGTGTGACGCTGACCTCGTCGCGGTGGAGGGCGGGCAGCATGTCTGGGAAGTACGAGTAGAGTAGCTAAATAGTTGATCTACCCGTACTGCCTAGATATAGCTGACGAAGCTCAAACCCAATGATGACGAAGAAAACTGGCATTGAATATTGCCTTTCGGAGCCAGGCCTTGAGCGTGGCAACATGCGAGCATCTGGTGGTCACCTTGTGCTGCTCGGCAGTCGGCCGGGTTCAACTTGAAACGGCTATGAACCTCCCGGCTATTGTCCCGCAAACCATTACGGGGGTCAAAGGGTGAATGCGCTATGCGTCGATGAGGGCATAAGTGGACTTTCGATTTTTCGACAAAAGATATATAACAATACGAAAGCAAACGATGTCTTTAGCACACCCTGTGGATTATAAAGTCTCTGCGCATCTAGTTGGCACATAAAGTGGAAACCACTTGCTATCCCGCTTTACACATACTACCGCATCTGCAAAGACCCAAACGAGAAGGAAACTCGACTGCTTTTCTTCCAGGTGTTCGGCACTTGTAAAAGCAAAACATCGTGCACTTGTCGTTTTTGCCTACATGAGTAAGGATTTCTGTACAGCAAACACTTGGTTACGAACTTAATTGTTGCGCTACTAATTAAAAAAAAGTTTTGAGTATCAAAGCAACCCAAACCCGCTCCATCAGTTTCCTGGATGACTTCTGCATTCTTACAAATTACTTTCAATACCAACCCTACCCGTCTTAACGAAACCCTCTTTCAAATGCAACAAGCTCCGTTCAGTGATTACCATTTCATTAAGAATCATTTTTGCTTTACCTGCTCCAACAACCCTTAACGCAAATTGATAGAACCGTTTCGATAATTAAATTCCATGGACAAAGTATAATTAATTAATGAATCCTGTTCGTTTGCTTTCATTGGTGTTCGCAGCGGAGAAGAAAATCATAAGCGAACTCCTCAATTGAAACAAAGTGTACCATTCATTATCGATAAAAGGTTTAACAAATTGATTACGATTTCATTAAGTTTTAATTAATTTCAACGTACAGGGTGGGCAACATGAAAGTGAACGGCGTGTTTTGACGGTGGACGTTTGAGAGTAACAGTCGGTTGTTTATGGACAGGTCCAAGCTTGATTCTTGAAAAAATCATCAAGCAGCTTAGCACGTCCTGAATATCTAAAAATGAACAAAAAATTGTTAAAAGAAGAGTGGGTAGCCCAAGAAAAACGTGACACAGGACTGTTGAACAGTTGTCAAGGTAATTGCAGGAAAGGGAAAGAGAATTGAGGCTCATCACCTGGAAACGAACACAATGACGAGAGGGTGTGGTGTGGAGGGTGTAAAAGTCCACTTTTATGTGGTAAGATGCCTGAAAAGGATGAGTCTTAGATGCAAGACCTCTATGAATCAGAGGCATCCCGATAGCCACTGGTTCAGCATACGATCAACCAACATCCGTACGTCAACGAAACGCAAGATCTACCGAAAACATCGCCGTTATCCGTGAGAGTGTGCAGGAGAATCCGAGGCAGTCGATTTCGCGTCGCTCACAAGAACTCGGCCTTTCGCAGACTACAACCTGACGAATTTTGCATCGTGACCTGGGCCTGCACCCGAAGAAAATTCAATTGACCTAGGAGCTGAAGGTAAACGACCAAAGACAACGACGTGTGTTCGTTGAATGGGCTCTGGAGCAGTTGGAAACTGACCCTAATTTTCATCGAAAAATCATCTTCAGCGATGAGGCCCATTTCTGGATGAATGGGTACGTCAAGAAACAAAATTGTCGAATTTGGGACAATACCAATCCACATGCGATCCTAGAGCGTCCAATGCATCCCGACAAAGTCACTCATTGGTGTGGATTTTGGGCTGGCGGCGCCATCGGTCCATATTCTTTGAGAACGACGTTGGCGAGCGCTATAGGTAGATGATAAACAACTCATTTTGGCCTGAATTGGATGATATGGACACCAACGACATGTGGTTTTAACAGGACGGCGCTACGTGCCACACAGCTCACGCCACATTAGAAATTCTGCTCGAGGGATTCGAGGGCATGGTCATCTCACGCAGAGGTGATGTGAACTGGCCACCGAGATCGTGCGATTTGACCCCGTTAGACTTTTTCTTGTAGGGTTTTCTGAAGTCGCAGGTCTATGCGAATAAGCCACAAACCATAGCGGCCCTCAAAGCCAACATAACTCATGCCATCGGTCAAATTCAGCCTGATTTATGCGTTAGAGTCATGGAAAATTTGACATTTCGAATGCGCGCCACTGAGGTGAATAAAGGGAAGTCCCTTTTTTGCTAGTGAAGGTAGATAGCAAGTGAAGACACCTCTAAATGGTGGTGCTCCAGTGATCCAAATAAGATTCCTCGTTATAAGGAGAAAATGCAAATGACGAAGCAGTCTCGAAGGTGCCAATAGATGCTAAGTAGTTGCATTAAAAATGTTCGAATCAAAAGTTAACAAAACAGTAGGAATAGAAGCCTTTTGGAAGAGACCATTTGATACTTAATTTCTTCGGTACTGAACGTACAAATATCTGTCACAATTCTCCAGGAATCGTATACCTTGGCTCCATGTCAGACAGTCTGCATATGGCAGGATTTTATCTCATGAATCAGTCCTGCTTTTTGAGGAGCTCTGGTGTTATTTTGTTTTTTATGCACACGACAAAGCATTCGTCAGTAAAATGTCAAAACGGAAGCGCTCTACCTGATGCACTATCCGCCTTCCAATCAATCACCTTTTCAACTACTTTCACCAGCCCCCCAGCCTCAATGACAGTGCCTCTCCTCGACACAATTGGATCACGCCTTTCTATCCGAAAAAGAGGATCCAACAGCTGGTAATTCAGTTCATTGCCATTCAAATGAGAATAAATAAAATTTCATTCTCATTCATTACACACATTTGTATCTGCACGAATCTTGTTTGCACGCCACAAAACTCACCACCTCCTCCCAAAAGTGAAATTCTGTGGTTTGGTGGTAGAAGTATCCTTTATACGTTTTTTTTTTTCCCCATTCTTCCAAATTGATTTCGGGCTATTCAGGATTTATTGATTTATCTCTCCCATCATATTGTGTGTTCGGCGAGCGGCTGCCTGATAAACTACAGAGTTCACGCACACGTGAATGGCCGGCTGAATGAGTGAATTGATGATGAGCTTTATTGTTAATATAAAATAGGTTCATGTCCCTTTTACCGCAGATACAACACGCATGAGGAATTGGTTCAATATGTACAAGTACATCCATCAACAGATTTTGTGTATCCTTTTTTCGAGGTTATATGCGGTCACAAGGATTACCAGTTGTTATGTGCGGATGTTTCATACTCTGAGTAGTTTTCAAATCAATGCCAAGCCTAAACCATTTGGGCTGTTATCTAGCCTCGAAGGCGTGTAAATCGGTTCACTGATTTCCGAGATTATCCCACAAAAGCCAACACCAGTCCTGTTCCCCACTTTCTATGTCAAACAAAACCCTCCACCCACTGACAGAAACTGGAATTCACGCAACTAATGGAACATGTCACATCGAATCCTGGCAATGATTTCGCTCAAACTTAACCTCCAATTATTTGAACACTAATCGCAGTAAAGCCTCGAACATGACTCCACACTCAAAAACAACATAAATGGATCGATCTGTGGGCACAGCACCACCACCCAAGGCCGCCAACCCCTCTCAATATGGCTGGCAAATGAATAATCCCTGATTATTTCTTTGCGAAATAAATCAACTTCCTTGTCATGGATGGATGCGGCGTTGTAGTCTATTTTGTTCTTTTCATATTCCTGCCTTGACTTCCCAACACACACATACACATACACTTTCCTCGTACCCTACAATCAAATGATTAATGAAGATACTTGTGTTCGAAACATACGTGATGTTCTGGATTAAATTATGTGCCAAACGAGTAACTTTTATGCCAGTGTCCTTCAAAGTTACGCTGGTCTTTTATTTTTTTTGTTTCATCCCCTTCTGCGCTTATACGTAGATTTTCCTTGTAGATTTTGGGCGCTGGATTATGGGTTGGATTGGAGGTTTTTAAGGGTTGTGCTCGGGAATCCATGGAGATATTAAATGTTGCGTTACTTCGACAACCGTTGATGGGATTTTCCATTCATGGCGATAGAAGTGGAAAAGTTGTTTACTTCAACCGGAATCCTTGGAATTCGTTTCTCTTTGCATTGTTGTTTCTGTTGGTGGATGGAATAAATGCGTGGTATACCTTGTGTATTGTTATGCTGAGGGTGGTGGAGAGGAGATGTTCTGTCACGATAAGAATTTGACCGAGTTTTGCGTTTGACTGAGGTGGGTAGTGGATTCCGGGTAGTCGGATGTTGACATCTTCTTACGATATGAATAGAGATGAAAGGCTAATGTAGGACTTTCGACAACAGCACTGATATTTGTAAACACCGGAAAAAAAAAAAAACAGAAGATACACGAAAAAAGTCTAGAGAGTGGTCCAAGGATCTTTGGCTTTGTTCACCACTACAGGGAGGTTTTTATCTTGTTATCTGTTTAGATGTTATCGACTCTTGACATCAGGGATGTATGTATGATGTTTGTCGACCGTTGCTTGTGCCAAGTCATGCTAAGAACTCCCACGGTAAAGATTTTTTCTTCATAAAAAAAATATTCAGATCGTTGCCTCCTGTAGGAATGTACAATCAGACAAGTTGTTGTTAGCCATCATGTTTTTCCGGTCTTGAAGTCATCATCTCTGGTTTGGGTCTACTCTGGGTTAGACTGCTGTCTTGAACTAGCTGCCTCATAACATGCAATAGAAATTGTTGTTAAAGTCCTCATTAGGTAAATTTCCGAATATTGCTATGTCGCCCGCCTTTGAGAGGAAGGAAGCCTTTAGAAAGGATAAGAGGGATCCCGCAAAGAATGCAATGCGTGATTTACACATCAGGAAGCTACGCGTTAACATTTGTGTGGATGAATGTGTTGATAGACTAAGTCGTGCCGGTAGGGTGTTAACTGTTCAACAGTCAGTGTTCTACAAGGCTTGTTATACCGTGCGATCCTTTAATATCAGGCATAGTGAATAAATAGCTGTCCATTGCACAGTGCGTGGGGCAAAGGCTGAGGAAATCTTGGAACATGGTCTGGAAGTGCCCGAATACGAAGTGATGCGTGATAACTCCTTCTCTACCGGCAACTTCGGTTTTGGCATCCAGGAACACATCGATTTGGGTATCAAATACGATCCGTCGATCGGTATCTATGGTTTGGTTTTTACATTGTTTTGGGACGACCAGCTCATGTAGCTCATGGAAAGCCCAAATCTGGCCCAGTTGGCTTCCCACATCGATTGACCAAAGAAGACGCCATGAAGCGGTTCCAAAAGAAGTACGATGGAATCATCTTGAACAGCATAAAGTAATTTCCAAGTTTAAAACAATTTTTTTCAATGAAAGTCAACATAAGAATAGGATTGGGATTTGTTTCATAACTCTAGCAGAGGTAAAAACGAAAGAAGTTAAACAAACGACGGGGAACTGAGCTACTCATGAGCTTCTCATGAAGAACGGAATACCGCGTCACCTGACTTTAAGGAGAGAACTCAGCAAAGAGCGCCTACGAAATATCCGTCAACGATCCACGCCAAAGTGTGTAACGGCTTTATTTTTCAGAGCCACTGTATTGAAGGATAGGGTCTGACCCAAACATACATTGACCAGTCCCCCTAGATATGAAGGGCACAAAAGATCTAACCTGGTAAAGGTTCTATCCTGGTAGAGGATTTTATGACGAACTATATGAGTTGTGCAGCAATATTGACATCGACTTGGGCAGATACCTGTACAACGTGTATAAGGTAGCTAGGTCATGTAGAACGTCGGCCGGAAGAATCTTCAAAACAAAACAGACGAAACATAAACCGTGTGTTGTGTTTGGCATATACAGGGCGGGCCATGTAAACCTTCTGGCAACCCTATTACTTTGACATCTGTTTTCAGATCGGCTTATGACAGTGTCAGTCCAAGCGCATTTGTGCTATGGAACAGTACACGCCACCACAACGCGTTGTTATCGTGCAGCTTTACATTCAAAACATGCTCTCAATTGTGAAAACTCAACATGTGTGTCGTGCAAAATATCGAGTGAGGGAAGCATCGTCAGACCTCACCATCAGGCGTTAACAGCAAAAATTGATCGCCACCGGCAATTTTTGTAATGGCAGTCATCAAGGCCGATGTCGTCCAAGGCGGTCTGATGAGAATATTGAGCCTGTACAGGCCAGTGTTGGAAGATCACCAGAAACATCGAATCGTCGCCGTTTTTTGCACTTGGGAGCCCCTTGCACGTCTCTTCGACGCATAATTCGTGCTGATTCCAACAGAACGGCGCCACAGGTCATACAGTCAGATCCACGATCGCTTCAGAGCGTCCTTTGTTTCTCGAACGCCTAACTTCGAAAAATGGTGATTTTGTCTGGCCTCCGCGATCACCCGATTCAACGCCTAAAGACCTGTGGGGTTATTCGAAGTCCAAAAGTTTATTTCAATAACCCACACACAATAAAAGCCTTGAAAGACAATAAACGACTGGAAATGGCCGCTATTCAGCCCGAAACACATCGAAAAGTGATGGGAAATACCGAAAAACGAGCACATTGCACCATTCGGTCTGGCGGCGACCATTTACGTGATTTAAGAAAAAACATTCGGAAGGTTTAAAGGGCTTACCTTGTATTAGATTAAGAAGGCTTCTTGTCTCATTATAGGCCAACTTGGCACAAAACTTAGTTCAAATCTGTCTATGTTTGGGGTGTGATGGAAGCTCGAGTAAACAATTTTACAGACAAATCTTTTACGTTCTATCTTGCCATCCGGATCCATTAGCCCTTAAGTGCCAATACCAAAAATGGATGAATATTGATCCGTTTATATAATACGCCAAGTGACTACCGACATATGGTATCTGAGGGTTAGCAGAAGGTCCTTCGCTTAGGCCTCTGTCGAATACTTTGTGTTGCTCTCTTTTAAATTCCGAAATTGAGATGCTCAGATGGTCCAGGTCAGGTGTTCACATAGACACCAGGATGTTCTGTCGCGTTCTCGCTAGAGTTGGCCAGTTACATAGGAAGTGTTCGACACCTTCTTCTTCTTTCTCACAATTCCTTCAGATTTTCGCATCGGTAAGGCCGATTATTGCGGTTGATGTGCCCTGTTGTTAATCCTACCATTTGCCTCAATAGCTCTCTGTTTGAACCTAGAGCTTATCTAGATCGCTCATAACACTTTCCACGTTGAGGGGTTTTTCCAGTGATCCCTTTGCATCCACTCGTTGGTTTTTGTTTCCATTATTGTAAGGACGACAATGACAATGTGAACTATATAAACTCTAGGTACATACTTACATATACACCGTCATGTCTACCTATTAAGCTCGTCTGGTTGGGAAAACTTAGTATATTTTTAGTCAAAAATGTAAGCAACGTGTGGTTGAGTAAAAGTTTGTTTGTGGCCCCAACGCAAGTGGGTCAAAGATTTCCAAGAAACCAAATAAAAAAGATTTATGATCTGGAGTATGTATCCGTAGTCCAGCTAAAGGAATTACAGGTCGCGTCCTAGTTACCTCTAACACAACCGAACTCAAATTTAAAGAAACCAACCAATTTGGCCGCGGCAGACAAGTTTTTGTTTTTATTTTGACGCCTTGTTCCTTGTTATGCTGGTAATTTATGACTAACTGCTTGAGTAACAAGGTAAACACAAATCTCCTCAAGACACACCCAATAATTCAAACGGCTTCTTACTTTTTCAAAGGAACATCTGCAAAACACACACATCGGATGGAAGTAGTACCCCCAACATATCCTACTTCGTTGTTTCATTATGCAAAGACTGTTAAGATGCCACTTGTGAATGCATCAGCAAGTCCTACAAGCATAAAGCCCAACAGTACGCACACACAAAGGACTGGTAACGATGTGTAATTGAATATTTATGAGGCTCTTATGAGTTCATTGTTTCTATCCATCAGACAGGGCTCTCATATCCATCTCTCGTCCAACATCCCGTTGTCTAGGAGGAGTTTCCACTCCATTTTCTTCTCCTTCGTTTCGTTTTGCTTTTTCTAATTCTCCTTCAAATCCTCTTCTCAGACATAACACATAAATTGTCTGAGGGAAACTTTGTTTAGTGCCACCAGGCCCTAACCTGATTGTGTCTTAGGATTGAGAGTAAAAAAAAAAAACCTTTTTTCTCGATAATTTAAAATGTAAACAGTGTACCCAATTCGATGTACTGTTTATAAGTATTGAAAGGCACCGAAATTTTGATTGAAAAAAGGACTTTGAAAGTTCGTTTACTTTTGTAAGAGAAACATAAAAGGAGAAGTGTCCTTGTTTACACGGACTTAGGTCTGGGTCTTGTAAAGTAGATTTTGGTAAATACTTCAACGGAGAATTTAAATACGTTTGAGTAGACTTCTGTTTGCGGCCTTCAGAACAGTCAGAGAATCAAATAATCCTTTGAGGGTTTTTCGATTTTATAATTTAATTACATTTGCTGTTGTTATAGGCAAATGGTCTTGTTGCACAATGTCTCGAGATTATATTTAAAACCTGTAGATGGAAGTATGTAGATCAAATTGTGTTTCAAAAAGGGTTCTTGTTTGGACTTTTCATTCCACAACTTTTTTGACAATTGTCAAGGTTATGAAATCTTCTTAAACAAAAGAAGGTTCACAGAGGTGTGAGAGTAAATACCCAATCGTGCCTAACTTCGCGTATTTGGAAGATACAGGGACGACCCGCTTTTACAAGTTCTTTGTCCTTCTTTCTCCACGTTGTCTGACTTAAAAGTTAGAAAATAAAAAGGAGAAAAAGTTCCGATTTTGTCTCTCTGACTTTGTGTGATTCTTGAAGAACCAAGGAACTGGGAAGACATATATGTCGAACAAAAGGTATTTTCAAACAGAAACGAGTTGAGCTTTATTGAGTCTACGATGGGAGCTGACCGTATACGATACGATATAAGGGTGTAACGAATTAATCCTACCTTCTGTAAGGCTAAAGTGCTTGTAACTGAATATCGACGAATTGGTGGGATCCTAGCAAGTGCGGTTTAGAGCTTAAAAAATTCATAATTCACCAAAACGTTATCTTTTGTCAAATCCCAAAGAAGGCTCAGGAGTTTCAGATTGATACTCGCCACCTATTTATCGATTTTAAGGCCGCTTATGGTAGTTTGAACAGAGGTTAGGTATTGTACTCCACTTCTGGTCTTGGTATTCCTACAAAACACACTCGCTTGTGTAGATTGACTGTCAAGGTTAGAAGAGAAAAGACTGGGGGTTTGAGCAAGTGCGACCGCTTCTATAACTTTGTTCTTGTATCAAACACTATTTTGTACAACAACTTGGTTATGCAGGCGACTTAAACATCAATCATAGAATCAGAAGCAGCTAAAATGACTCATCTTGCAACAATGCAATATATGTACATACTGTCAACGAAAAGACTTGACGTGGGCCTCGCCTAAGGCTATACTAAGGTCTCAATATAACCCTCTGATTAAACCACATGGGCCACCACAATAGAACTTAAAGGTCATAGTGCGCATTTAGGGACTCCAACACTTACATAAATAGAATGATCATTATCAATTCATCAAAAACTGTTGACGAGGAAGGTAGCACCGTAAGGATAATCACGATCTACATCGACAGTCAGACAGCCGTTAAGGCTTTAGAGTCAGCAATGTCTAGATCGAGGAATCTGCAAAAAGCATCGAGATGAGATATCGAGATCCAATATGGTGACCTTATGTTGGGTACCAGGGCAGATGAATATCCCAGGTAACGAAAGGGTTGCCAAGCAAGGATAGTTTTTGTTATCATTACTGGACCCTGCGCCATTGGTACTCATGCGGAACGCTTCAGCATATATCACTACGACTATTGCAGAAGTTATAGGGACGAGGAATAAATCGACTGTCTGTCGACGAGTCTGTCCTTCACTTGCTGTGTGAATGTTCTGCCCTCGCCGGTAAAAGAATGAGTACTCTTGGTAGTTACATACTTCTTCACAAAACTGGATGACTTGCGTGACATTGAGCTGAGGAACATCCCGGAGTAAAATTAGAAGATGGGCACAATGAACCCTTTTGCTGGTCTAAGCGAGCAGTGACGAATGTCACAAGGCACGCATTTACCTAACCTAACTTAACTGAAGTCCACGCTGGAGCAAACATTCTGATTTTCTCTGGGATGGGTAGGAAAAGTTGACCTAAATCAACTTTGCATATGCAATGGGAGAAGACTAACTAACGATTCTGCTTACTGGAGAAGCTTGTAGCCCAAAGAAACGGTGATTGACTAGAATTCGTCATTTGCTTTTTGATGATCTTGTGAACCACTTAGACATAAAGTGGGTAGAGCTGCAGTGCGATCCAAGTGGACGACCAACGGACCACTCTTAATCTCTACTAAGAAATTCATCTTGAAGTGTGGGAGGTGCTCAAGTAGGATCTGCGATTCTATGGAGCTATGTAGGCAAAGATTGTAATAAACTACTGGCGGGGCTGACAATGATTATGACATTAGAAGATTCAAAATAATTCCTGTGAATTATAGCAATGACAAACAATGCAAATGTCCCCAGCTAGTCTGGACACAATCCTCGGACGCCAATGAAACCTAATACTACCAGAGCTTCAAACCACTGCACCTCGTTCGCGGTGTGTAAACAACATTAAAAGGGTATTCATATTCCCTTGACCCGCGTGTGGATTAAAAGAAAAAAGTCGTCGCTGAGGTTCTGGAAACCAAGTTTACTTGATTCCACTGATTTTGTGAGCAAATTTTAGTCGATGTACAAGGATCCGAGATTAAGATTCATGTGCCAAAGCAAAGTCTAAAATCTTTTGCTTTCCTCTAATATGGTATCAGGGCATTCCCCTAAGAGAAGATCTCATTAGAAATGGAAAAGCGGCTATTTGCAGATCCTTTTGAACGCCTTCAGAGCAAATGGTCGCAGTGGCGCGGTGGTTAGTGCATGATGCTTGCTGTGTGATAAACCCGCGATAGAATAATTGGTTATGAAGAAGCTTCTCGTCGTACGTTGTTCAGAGTTGGCGAAAAATTCTAGATCCCTTCCACTCATAGCACATGTACAACATGGACCTTTGCGTGAAGGTCACCACCGTCTGTGGGTCCAACTAATTTTTTATTTATTATCAAAACATGGATATCACAGGCGGATTAATATTCTGCTGAAAGGGTGAGATACTTGTGCTCTATTATACGTATTAGACGTGGCAGCTAGGTGCTGAAGGGCGCTAAGTTCTCTCTGAGATTTGGCGAGCTCCACTAGAAATTTTCAGGTTTTCTTTAGCTTCAGTATTACGTGAAAAAGTGAGCTCCCTTCAAAATCTTCAGAGCACTCTCGAGAATTCAATACTAGTTACGGGCATGAGACAGGATCAGTAATAACTGATTATGACTAGCTATTGGCACTTTGGACAAGAATGAAAAGAAAATAACTTTTGCCCCTTCTCTTCCAAAACTGGACGACGTGCCCTAAGCATTACTTTCTTCATCGTCCCTTGTAAGATGATACTTCGCTGTACTTCAGCTTAAGCCCCAAGATACTCCTATTTGGACACCTCAACAATCGGTCCATCTGAGATTTGATCTAAAAATTTCCGCGCTATTAATGCAAATTAGATTTCAGCCGAAATTCTCCTGCCCATCACTTCAACCTTCCCATAACTCACAACCAATTGCAGGTTTATCAACATTCCTTACCGCAAAAAAAAAAAACACTCAAAGAATGAGACCCGAATCCACAATGTCGTGTCTCTCAAGTTACGTGGGTACCTTCTTGGAATTTTGTTTCACAAAATAAAAAGTTTTCTTGTGAGCCCAAGCAGGGCGTAATAAAACCCACGAAATTTCCCCATTAACCCATCCATTATCCCTTTTCTTTAGGTCAAGGGAAAAAGTAGCGACCGCCAAGTACACGTGGCGATGTGTATGTCGCTCGACCCCAAACCAGACCGAAGAAGCTCTTTATTATTTAATTTACACCATCGGGTGGTTTGCCTTCTAAAAAAAAAAACACCCTAACCTATCATCAAAGTTTCCAAGGATATCCGCCTCCATAATTTCAAGGAAACAAATAGGAAAATATACCCTAGTTCCTGTTAAAGAAAAAAAAACAGCCCCTTCCCTTTGATGCATAGTCACGCGATGTTGTACATTTCAACATGAGCTACACAGGCAAATTCCTTTTGACAGCACTAATCCTCAAGTCCGCAAATTTATATCCTTTTTCTTCTGTCTCCTAGTACACTCGGGAGTAATACATGTGTCAGCCAGCATGACCCAGAAAGGATATTTTTTTCCAAAACACGATTTGAAAAACGAGATAAAGAAGGCAAACACAACTCACCGCACGAGCATCGCATTTTGTTGCAATGTAGAATAATCCCAAGAGAAGAATTGTCCAATATTCGCAGGACTTTTTCATTGTTGTTCTCATCCTTACTCTTGACATCGCCAATTTAATTTCCCTTCTTCTGCTTTGCTTTTGTTTTGGCACTGAAAAACGCACTAACACACGCACGCACACTGGGACACAATGATAAATTGAAATGCACAAGGAGCAGTTTGACTCTTTTTTTATTTTTATTCCTTTACTTCGTCCCTATGTCCTATTTATTTAGGACATCAATATTTATGTAACTCAATATATTTGGTTGCACACTATAAACTCCCACTGTGACAATTTGGCGAATTCCCAAAGCGGTCACTATCTACGAGTATGAGTCAACAAGGACACCCGACACAAAAATAACAACACACTAGAGAAAAACGTTGTTCACTGATGCAGAAGTATCATTGTGGGATACAACAAAACTAGGAAGCAGCGAAAAATAGTATTGAAAACCGTTAGCGTTCGCAGCCAAAAAGCATCTAAAGGGGAACGAGTTGATTTGTTATCCTTTTAACCTCGGATGGACGGGAGCTTTTCGATGGGACAAGTTCAGAGAGTTGCTGTTGCTGTCGCTGGGTTGTGGGGTTTTTCGCTGAGTTTTTAGATTTTTCTTGAATTCGCCGCAAGGACATGCGTAGTGCAGTTGTTTGTGTTTTTTTAAATTGAAGTTTCAAGTCAGCTGTTCGGGATGGGTGGACGTGTGTAGGGATTTGTGCAATGCCGGTTTTTGGCGGTGTTTCTTATGGGAGCTTAACTTTTGGATTACTATCGGATGATTGTCATGGTTCTTAAAATGCCTAACTTGGGGATTTTCAGATGATGGCCGATTGGATTTATGAAGGAATTCGTTTGGGTTGGTCTATTTTTTTTGCAGATTTGGACTATAGAGCTGATTAACGAATGCTGGGGATTTTGAAATATTGGGACTTACTTTGGAAAGTATAATTTATACGTAAGAAATCCGTAGTCAAGGAAAAAGAGGGTATTCCACTACCGACGACATGGACATCATTGAACTACACATGAGTAGGTGAAGGCGAAAATTTATATGAACAGTACCAGTCGCAAGGTATGCATGCCCTTCAGCTAGAGCAGAGGAAATGTATTAATTCATTCATTCATTCATTTTCCATTGAACCGCTTATCCACAACAAGGTCGCGGGTTTAGGGTGCTTAAGTGGACTTTCCACATCTCCCGATCTTCCGCCATCTACTCTAAGTCATCAGGGTCTATCCACATACGGGTAGAGGTGAGATTTCGGACTTGGTACATCCTGGGCCTACCAGGGGCCGCCTACCTGATGACATGAATTCCATGGTACATCTTGGAAGCTGAGTTGGGTGCATGCGTTGAACGTGCCCAAAACATAGAAGTATGGAGCTTTTCGTTCGAAGATGTTGCTGCTCGACATTGAGTGCCTCGCGTACTGTGGTGTTCCTTACTCGATCTCGTCGAGTTACCTAAGCAATAAATCATAGAAATCTAATTTTGGCAGCTTGTATGCGCGATCTTACTTTTTCGGTCATTACTCAAACCTCATGACCATAGGTGAGGGTCAGAACAAACACTGAATTAAAGACCAATATCTTAGCTCCGATGCCAAGTTCAGCCCTGTTGACACCAAATTGTCTCGAAATTGTTCCAGTCTGACCAATCCTACAGGATAATTCAGTATTGCACCTTCTTCGCCCGAGATACTTATACTTCTCCACCTACTTCAATGGGGCTCCACTAATATGCAGAGTGAATTGAACAGGCATTTAGGAAATCACCACTATCTCTGATTTGTTCACGTTTACCTCCATCTCAGCCTCAACAAAAAAGGCTACGAAACTTTAGAGAGCCCGTTGAAGTTTGGTCTGGATGGACTCCAAAATGACCAAATAATTCGCGAAAAGCAGATGCCTTATGCTTAGATTTTCCAATTCAAAACGCTTCTCCCCATGGCTGGGCCGTAGCTTCCAATCCATATACACAATGAAAAGGAAATGTGACAGACCGTATCCCTAGCAAAGTCCAACGCCCACAGCGAAAGATGTCGATTTTACGCCGTTCACCCGAAAACAGCTCTTACAGTTTGTGTATGTAGATTGAATGGCCCTCAGAAGAGAACCGACAATCCCGTACTGCTGCATTATACTCACGAGTTAACCTTGAGTGACCCGATCATAAGCTTTCTTCAAATCCACAAAACAACTGTAAATAGGTTTGGTATACTCCAAGGCCTTCTCAAGTACCATTCTGAGAGTGAACAGCTGGTCGGTTGTTCTTCTACCTGGACAAAAGCCGCACTGCTCATCGCCCAACCGGGACTCGTCCATAGCTCTGTAACGCGCTTCCCACACCATAGCAAGGACATTTCTGGGGAGACCGCTAAAATTGGACCCCAAGAGGAACAACCACCCCAGTTTGCCAATCGCTAGGTGTTTCACTGCATTCCCAGGCCACTGAGAGCCATTTTACTTCCTCTTCACCCAAAGCCTTGGACATTTCCTGGGGGATTTCATCCACACCAGCAGATTTGCCGACTTTAAACGCTTTAATCGCCAAAGTCACCTCCTCTACAGTGGGACTATTCTCCACCCTACTCAAAACCATGGATCTGCCATACTCAGTGCCCTGTTCAAGATCGAAAAGTGCTCACCCCATCTGCGCAAGATGTCCTTCTTATCGGAAAGAAGTACATCATCTTTGGATTCACTTTCTTCGATTATATTAAACGTTCTTCCTCTGAAAGGTGTCGGCCAAAATTGGTATAAAATAAGCTAAGGAAGAGAGTCACTCCAATGACTCCAATGACTACTTTCCAAGGTCATTTTCTAGAGCCATGTGAGTGCCAACGTTTTTCATAAAAACTGTGGCGGATTATTTTAGGCGTAAGGTCAAATTTTACAACACAGTGATTCTCTTCCTTTGCGAAAGGGAAAATAGTGAGGGAAAAACAGGACATCCAGTGAAACATGATCTAGTGGACTCTAGTTTTCGTTGTAAGGCCGAAAGGTACTCGTATTTCTTTGAAACTTCAGCACTAACATGGTTCTCCTTGAGATCTTTTCTGTAAGCAGTCTTATGAGATATGTTTCAGTTGTTAGCGATGTCTTTTACCCTCTTGTTAGTACTTTCATTGCATCTCTTACTGTGATGAGACCTAGAGGTTCTACTATCATACCAACTACTTGCTCATACAGCCTTCGAGTTTGCAGTTGATCTATGAATTTTCATATCTATAGTTTATATATGACTTAAAGCAAGTCTTTCCATCGAGAACTTCTTATTTACACTGCCACATTTATCGTATATCCACAGCATCTTTTCCAGAATTCTCCCATGCAACCATTCGCCTCGTGAGCAATTGCACATTTTATCAACTCAATTTTCTTCGTCACAGCTTTCCACAACATACATACAACCGAAGACGAAAAGATAAAAATAAAAAAATCCCCAGTAAGTAAAAATTAATCCTTCATCGGTAAAGAAAATGTCCCTGCACATCAGGTTGTATATTTACCTCTTCATCGGTATCATTTCCTCGGCATTTTTTTCCTCCGCTCTACAGGCAACGTGCTCAAATCATGTCTTGACTTTCAATATGCCCAATTGCTTGAGATTACCGTCGACGGTATTTTGCATCCTCATTTTTGAGTTTTTTCCGTTTTATACACAGCATGTGCTTTTTTTATTTCCACCGAAGGATGTATGTTTATGTGTATGTGTGTCTGTGGATGGGTTAGATTGCAAAAAAAAAATCAGCATAATGTTTCAATTCGGGATTTTTATTTATCCTTTCGGTTGAATGCTCCGAGAAAGGGGAATCAAATGCGCTCTATATCGAAGCTCCTTTGGGGATTGACGTTTCGAAGTTGAGTGAGGGTTAGCGAGGACTCGTGTTTAAACAGAGTGAGCGCCCACGTGGATTCTGTATGCACCGGTGAAACGGAGTGAAAGTAACTTTTCCAACCAAACTGCGGCGTATACGTAACATTTTAAAGTCTTGATGACAAAAAGCATTTCTATGGCAACAGTATCAATTTCTGTAGAAGAAAGTTGAATTTCAAGATATTTTCAAAAGGATCCCACTATTTACTCCCTACGGGAGCACACAGCACAATATATCCCTTGGAAGTAAAAGAATTTCCTCATCATTTGCTAATCCTTTGAGCAGCGTTTCACGTTGCTTACAGGAGGGAGTACATCACCTTGAAACGCATCATCTGTTCAACAAAATCTCACATACTGTATCCCAAGGTAAAATTCCTTGCTTGGAAAATTCTTTGGCTAAGAAATTTCCTTCACTTTGTCAGGTTCAAAGTACACCCCCAACCCTGGGTATTAGATTCCCAAAAGCGCCACATTTCCTTTAATGGAGGAACAGGAGGTTAGTAGGTGGGTGTCAGAGATGAAATAAGAAAAATCTTTGATGCTCTAGGTGATCTGTGATTTCAGTTGAACCATAAAATCGAGGCAATCATGTTTAAGCAATTTAAGCCAAAATTACAAGTGGTGATATTTTTTCTAAAAAGTTCTTGGAAGGAGAAACGGTAGAGGAATTTGCAATGATGAACCCACAAATAGTGGCGTTCGAGTTGAGTATATGTATCACATGAGCTCTAGAGTTCGAATTTGTCATGATACTTTTCAACTTCGAGTTTACCGTTTTGACCGAAGAGTATTAAATAAGAAGAGCTTGGATCTTTGAAATAAGCACCTCACAAGGAGGAGTTATCTCCCCTTTGCTATGGCTTATAGCTGTTGTGCTCACACAAGACGCCGAACCGATGGTATTGCACAGCACCAAAGCGCAAACCCAATTGCATACTTGTACAACATGATCGATAGGAGCACAAACCCAAACCTGCAATTGTGCACACGGGTAACATGTTACACTAACCCACTGCGGCGAACACTTAGGTGCCGTCACACTGACTCACTCAAGTGCCCGCAACAAACGAACCAAAAGGTCACAAAGTGTCATAACAAATGTTACGTATTCTTGCGCTGCAAGAATATCGCACATGGATGATCGGGTTACCATGCTGACCTATAGAGCGCACCTAGGGAAAGGTGAAGCGAAGACACTGAGGAAGGAACGACGAGAAGTCAGTCCAGCTTGTGAGGCGTCAAAGGCAGATTGCCAGTAATTTTTTTTTAAACACAACACAGCAATTAACAAGATTTTAGTGCGGCTTGATAGGAAGTGATGTAAGGTGGTTCCGTGCGCCGATGATGAAGTTATACTAGCATCAGAAAAGTTTCTCCACACGATAAGTCAAATCATGGAGGATGCTCTGAATAAGGTACACTCATGAGCAGTCGCCTTGGAGTAAATCCGGATAAGACCGAAATGAGGCTATTTACCACTAAAGCTAAGGTTCCGGAATTCACCGATCGTTACAGAATGGTCCGCCCTTATTCATGTGAAAAAGCGGACCCTAGACAGTGAATTCTTCTCACCAACTGCCCTTTCCAAAGCTCCACCCAGAGAAGCTGATTAACATATGCAAACAGCACAGGACTATTGTGAGCAGTGAAAAGATATTCTCCTAAAATGGCTCTTTAAATTTTAAGAAGGGTGGAACACGTGCAAATTAAGCGCTCTATAGATACTTTTTCGTGATCGCCGTTGCTCTGTGGTTAGTGCGTTAGATTGCTGACCAAGCGACGTGGGTTCAAGCCCCAGCCAGGAACATCGAACATTTTTTACGGCCCTACCTCTCGTCTCTCGTCGGGGAATGACGAGTCGGAGTTGGCAATAAGTTGTAGGTCCCTTCCATTCGTGCAAACAATACAACACGCACAACATGAATGGTTGTGAGAAACTAGCTCTTGGTTAATTCCGAGTTGTCGCGCCAGCTATTTTTTTTACTTCCCACCTTGGTAAGGGAAGTATTGTAATCGGTCCGATCAAAAAGTTTCGAGATATGAACAGGGCTTGACATTACTATATACTAGAAACCGTTTGCACCCATTTCCTCCTACGATATCTGGAGAACGAAACAACGTAGGACCATGCGGTTTTTCTTGATTTATTTGTCAGCGTAAAACTTAGAGCTGATTAGATTTTGAGCACAATTGGTCTGGCGGATGCTGAGGAAATTTAAGAAACTTTTTTTTTTCGGGTTTGCGCAACAACTCTTTGTGGAACAATATTAAACAGTGTGTCTTCGAATTTTCCGCTCTCTATGCATGTTTTCTTTAATTATTAAATAAATAACAATATCACTGTTTTTGATATAACATAATATGAGGTGGGAAGTATGGGACTGGCTCCCCAGTCGAATTTTTTTTTTGATGACGTCGCTCGTGTCTCTCACGAAATTTGTTTTTGTTGGTTTTTTTTGTCAAACTATTTGAGTTAAACGCCAAAATTATAACAAACAAAACTGAAAACAAAATTTTCAATTTCAAGAGAAAATAAAAGACACATTCTTTCATAATTTGTCACCAACTACGTAGTTGAGCAGAAAAAATTCAATTTTTGTGACGAATCGGCGTAATCTTATATTTTTCATTCATGAGTATAGACTATGTCTAAACTACACATTGGCAACTACATACTAACAATTAGAACCTTCCTTATTGTTAATCTCTCAGTAAGCTTAGCAAATGACGTAGGTGCGCTAACGTAATCGAGATACCTACTGATGCTTAGGGAGCCTTGGATGGCTAGTTCGTTGGCCGCACATTTCCCAGAATGTCGTTGTGACCTGGGATCCAGCAGAGTGTGAAATTATGGTGTTTAGCGATCTCATGACACGCGGCTGTCCTTTACTATCGTAGAGTGTTAGATAGACTCGACACTCGACACTCGATAGAATATGCCTACTTAACCTCTCAGAAGGCCCTCTTAAGTTGTGCAGGAAGAATACTATCAGGTTTTAATGCTTTGTATGGTTCGGAACTGCAAAGTACCTATTCAAATTTGCATTTAATGATCAAATCAGTGCAAAACTGATTGCTCTAGTCCCTCCAGTGATCTTAGCCTGAGTCTACCGAAGGACTATTTGGACGCATTAGAACACTTAGCATAGATGGCGTTCTAGAAAGCAATATAGATTGTATGAGTAAGTAGAATCTGAAATAGCTATTGTAGGTCCCAACTTCTAATACCAGTTCATTCCTTCATTCTCTCTGAAAATTGAAAATAATTAAACCCGAGATCCCGGCTTATCACAAAAAACCGCTTTAAATTTGGTAAAATCCAAAAGAAAGTGTAAAAATCTACTTAATTACTTCTTACGCGCGAAATGATTATGAAATGAGACTCTCTGGGATAACTTGTCAACTTTATCGCACTTAATTGAATTGAAACGGCTTTGCATCGTGATTCTCCTCGAAAGTATCTCATTACACAAAAAGGCTCCAAAAAAAAAAGAAAATTCCCCAAATCGTCTTAATGCCAAGGCGACAGAAAGATATTCCTGCCATCAAACTCTGTCAAAAGCTCTTTACACTCAAGCCGTCTTCAACCTAATGCCGCTTATTCTCTTCACCAATTGATACACGACGAAAATTCCTCGAGCGCCGTAAATCCCACACTCCTTGCGAGCGCCTAGCCACCCTTTCTACAAGGACCACCTCTGCGAAAGGACGTTTCAAAATAAATTAATTGAGCGAAATTTTAGAAGGTAGTCATGTTGACAAATCCCCATTTAAAATTGGTCCCGTCAATTTCGCCTTCACAAAAGAAAGAAAGAAAGTAATTAAAATTTCTCCTCCGAATTGAATTAGGACCGAGTGAAAGAGATCCCATTGCCGGCTTGCCAGAGTACCGGTACGGTAGTGACCGTAGCATTTCGGGTGTGGGGCACGGGTCTGTAGTGATATTAATTAGAAGCAAAATAACAATTGTCCTTAGCTTCGGAAGGGAAATTTGTACCCTAATTAGAGAGATTTTTGCTTGTTATACCAGGACATGGTTCACGAGGAATCTTTTTGTTGTTTAATTAGAGAGTGGAAGCAGTGGGTTTGATTCAGTTGATGCTGAGAGAATAATGGAGACCTGGTCGTTAACATAAGAACCACTTCGAGTGACCTGGCAAGCAAACAGAGATGCTAGAGTGGGAAGTGAAAAAACTATTGTGATACCATTCGTTGCTTTGACGATAGTGCATACAATTACCTACAGTGTGTTGGTGAAGATCACAACAGTTCTCAACTTTGGAACAATATTTGGTTAGAAATGATCTCGACAGTTAAATTTATTCAAAACTAGCTGAATAATACCCGGCGTTGCTCGGGGTTATTACATTTCAATCCAGAAATCGATATCTTCTTCAAGCAATTGAAAGACTTATCCCGATTATATAATAAATCATAATCTCACCTTAAATCTGAATCGGAATTTTATATTCAACCCAACCGACTGTATTTTATTCTGCCACTTTTGCAAATGTAATCAAATTCTTTAAGGCGAACCGAACCTCCTTTAACTCGAATTTCACTCTAACTGGAATTTCCCTCTAACTTGACTTTGTTCACCTATTGTCCCCCGTCAGTTTTCTTTCGAAAAGTCATCCTCTAAGTCAAATTCATTCTAAATCAGAAGTCCTTGCAATTTGAATACATTCGTTAAATAGATACATACATACATACATCCTTTGCCATAAATAAAATCAAAACAAAAAATTCCCCTCCCGCAACTGGCAATGTTATACCTACATCAAGCACACACAATCCCATACCCAGCCTGTCGCGTCGCGTCGGCGCGTGCTATTCTTTTATCTACCGAAAAAGAGAATCCATAAAAAAAAATTGCCAGGAAAAATGTGTAGACAATTGCGCATATGGGTAAAAAAATGAATAATCCGGCTGGCTCGAAAAAAAGAAGTAGAGCCGCCTACGACAGCATCTATGAAGACAAGCTATACAGTGCTATGTCTAGTTCTGGCACCCCTACCAATCTCGTCCGTTTGAGGAAGATGACGACGGAGAATGCACGCTGATCAATCAAGGTCGGTCAAGACATCATCGAGACCTTTGATGTCAAAAAAGGATTTAGACAAGGCAACGCACTGTCATGCGGCTTTTTCAATAACGTTTTTGAAAAATCCCTCTCTCGAAGGACTAAAGAGACCCTCTTTAGTGCCAGTCCTGCTCTACGAAGCAGAGGCAAGGACTTTGTCAAATGCGGATGAGGTTCGTCTCGACAGTTTCGGGAGGAAAATTCTTTGGTTAATTTTGGTCCTGTCTGCATAGATGGTGAGTGGAGGAAGAGAAACAAGGATGAACTGTACGGGCTGTAGAGTGACATCGGCTTAGCCTGAAGAGTGAATGTCCAATGACTGAGGTAGCTGGGTCGTGTAAAACGGATAGTTACTAAAGCTCCGGCCCGGAAAATCTTCAAATCTACTCCCGAGGGACAAGGCAGTAGAGGACGACCGCGAATCAGGAAGCACACGTGAGTGGAAACTGCGAAACTGGAGCTAGCTGGGTAAGGATATATCTGGCTGGAGACTCTTGTTGATTGAGGCTCACGTCCACCCCGGACTGTAACGCCACCTGAACTAAGTAAGTAAGGCTGTGCCATATTGACTCCAAAGAACTTGATCGTCAATCGAAATTATTAAGCGTTCCTCTGCTTCATAAAGTTCCAAATGACCTAAATCTTGCGGGTCTCTCTGAACCATAAATCGACTTTTTAAAGTGTGAGCTCTCGTTATTTTATTGTGGAGCCCCAGTCCTTCTAAATTTTGTCATGGCACAAGACTTCGACACAAAAATGTAACTGAGGTTCTAACCAACTCTGCTAATAACACAATAAATCTTTCTAGGTCTCACTGTCATTCATAAGGGCGGGTTTATTAAAAAAAAAACCGCTTTGCTCAGTGGTTTTAACAATAAATCTCTATTTGTGATGAGTCCTATCCTGTGATCGTATAGCAAAAAGTTAAGTGATCCCTTCCTCTTCATATCTATTCATTACCTGCCCAATGCACAACATCAAGGTTATAATTTGATCTACCACTGGTAGAGCATCCATCTATTCAATATGAAAGTACTTTGCTTTTACCAGTACAGGTCAATGCAAAAACTATTTTCATACTTGAGCTGGAACGAGTTTCCTCTTACAATTTACTTGGATTCCTGGAATTTCGAATTAATTAACATAAACTGAGTACGGCAAAAAACGACCATCTGCCACGATTTAATTTTAAATAATAAATTTACTAAAATTATCGTCGGAATGCTGCTGCACACCCACACGTATCCTCACTTTCCTCTGGGTTCCATATTTTCTTCCGCAATTGCACGACTGGTGAACAATTTGCATTTGCGAGTGGTAAATTTTTGTACTGCACTTGTTGTTGCCTTTATTTAAACTCTCCATCAGGAGGAAGTTTCTGTTCTTGAGGGGGTCTTGAGGGAAAACACATGGTACTCGTTAATTTCGCCTTACGGAGAGTCCCAACTGGGGGAATGGCGCACAATTTGTTACAAGAAAACTGCTCCCTAAAGGATAGTTTGACAGTTGTTGAACCCAAGTATGTATTCCCTTTAAGCAACAAGCCAACTGACATATTTCCTACTCATTGCTGGCCATTCACCCCATCAACGTCCTTAATATCCTTTAATGTTTCTTATTATGTGCTCAAAATAAATAACAGGACACCCAATCGTCCTTGTAATCTCTTTTCTTTTTTATACCGGAAACAAACACAAACCGACCAAAGAAAAAAATGGTTTCCATCAACTAACAAATAAATGAGACTTTCATAGTCTCACACAGTGACAACGCAAACAGCTAACAAGACATCCATTTAAACTTTATCCTTATTAACGCTTCTCCTTTTATACCGTTCGATTGGAATACTTTTCAACTTAGTTTCCCAGTCACGTTGTTCGTTACGAAGAAATTAAAATTCAACAAACGCATCAAAAAAAAAAAAAAGAGAGAAAAAGAAAAGTGAAGAACTTTTACTCGCGAGAACATTTACTTTTTTTTTTTTTTTCCTTTCGTCCTTGTGTTTTTGGAATTTTCTCCTACTTCGTCATGGCGAATTCCTTTTTTTTTTCATAGTGGTGTAACATAAACGTAAGGTATCCAAGAAAGGGGAGGACTTAACGCAAAAATGAAGACTCCTGCCAACAGAAGAAGGCCAGGAAAATTTGTTTCTTTCGGAAGAGCGTGTGTACTTTTAAATGCGAAACGGATATTAAGTTTAACGAACGAATCTGAATTTCGGCCATTTATCCCTTTCAATGGAATCATTTGTTATTTGAACTGTGACTGTGACTTTCGGCACAAGGAGCATATTGTTTTGGGATAAAAGGGTTTAGCACGTGGTTCGCATGCCAGCAACCCAACGAGCCGATAATTTGTTAAGAGTTAATGTATCTGAAGGAGATTCAGCAATTAGGTTGACATAATGACATTTTCGTCGCTGGATGCTTAAGTGATTCGATGATTTATCAGTTCAAAAAGTTTAAGCACGTTTAATGGAGAGGAGAGGATATAAAACGAAGTCATAAATTGACAGGAATGAGAAATCGGCTATGAAGTATGTAACGAGATGAACCAAATCATGAAGCAAACGAAACGCCGTTGTGTTGAACACAACATTCCTAGATCTTCCGAGAGCCATTCGTGACCCCAACAGAGAAAATAGGAATTGGGTTTCTCGGCCTATTTTGGAAACCAGGTAAAGCCTTTAATGATTAGTCTCCTTTGAGTTTAAGATTGCGTCACCGTTACTAAGAGAAAGGAACCTTCCTAGAAGAATGGAAACAGCTAGTTCCAATACTACGCATCGACCTAACTTACTTAATTAAGGTGGCGCTACCATCCGACGTGGACATTGTCCTCAAACAACAAGCATCTCCAGCCAGCTCGATTTTTAACCAGCTGCATTTAGTTTCGCACGCCAAGTTGATTAAAGTCCCCTTCCACTTCCGTGCGCCACCTTACTCTACTGCGCCCTCCATCGAGGGTGCTCGGGCCGGGACACTGTTGTCCCTCCGCTCTATCTACATGAAAAAAAATTTCCGTGAATTATAGCAATGACAGATACCACAAATGTACGCGAATAGTCTGGACACCACCCTCGAACGTCATTGAAACCTAATACTATCTGAGTTTCGAACCACTGCACCTCGCTCGCGTTATGTGAAAAAAAAAAAACATCACAAGGATTCATAACCCCGTGCGAGTGGATTAGAAAAAACAGGAATGTCCTTGAAAATAGTTTTCGACAAACGCTGATCACCGTCTTTTAGGAAAAATATCTTCCTATGTCCTTCTAGGCTGTATATTTTCCTATGGACATAAACATCGCGGACGATTAATTGCTTGCTTGACGTACATATGCAAGGCACTTGCTGTAGCGCCGTTTATATAGAAATTATAGAAATCCCTGTACAATCGAGGGCACGTACATAATCCTTTAGAATTTTCACACGTGATTGGCACTATTATTTTTTGACATGACCATGTCGAATGCATCATTTTTTGAATGCTGCCACAACTTCTTCCTTTAAAAACTTCACACTCTGGGATGAAGTAGAGCAATTTCTTTTCAAGGTGGTAGGCACTTATTTATTCATGACGTGTAAGTAAGAGTAGAGTTGTGTATATAAAGTTTCAACTATCGTCAACTATCATCTTAATTTATTTTCCACTTCATTGTCACTTATCGTGCAAAAGGATATTTATCAAAAAAAAAATAGTTTTTTTCTTCACTTCTCTGCCAACGCCTGTTACGCTCTTTTGATCGGTTTGCTAAACGTGACTGTAACTTTCCACTTCTATTGGAAACTGCTTACTCGCACTCTCACCACGAGACCCTTAATGGCGTAACTACACAACATGCACACTGACGGCTTATGACTCCTTTTATGTTCGAAAATTTATTGGATTTGCAATTATTGTTGTCATTTACGTCATGTGCTGTTATTATTTTCCCGTTTGCACACCATTTACTGGAGGTGTTTATTATGGGAAAAATACGTGAAAGGACACGTTATATTTATGTCAGTTAGGTGAGGTTTCATGTGCAAGGACTTCGATTGATGATGTGGACGGTGTGGATTGGTTTTAATGTAATTTAGTTTGAGGAAGTAGTTGGGCTTTTTTGACATGTTGGTTACTAGCTTCTGGTTTACTAACTTACATAGATCCTGTCACTACACGAAGGAACTGTCGAGTTCATTAAGCAACAGAATTTTCTGTATCGTGCGGTGTACATACATATATAGGGTTGCCATCAGGAATAGAATGAAACTAGAAGTCTTGGACTTAAAACCACGGACATTGCGTTCCGATTTTTTCTGTGGAGAGGATTATGTGTTGATGGTACTCACTGCCCTCAACTGGAAACACATCAACCGCAAAAGACATCAATTGCCTTCTTATTCCCTTCGGTCGTGATCACACGTTTCGCCTGCGGTACCATTTTGTCACGGGATGTAGGTTTTCGATAAACTTCGGACACACTCGAAAGATCCCCTGACGCCCTTCCAAGAGAGGACAGCGTCCGCGAAAAGAGGACCGATGGCAAGCCTAGTGCATGTTTCTGATCCTTTTAGACTTTTCTCATCATAGCGTGCTGGTCCCTTCTGGTTCGAGAAGAGTTTCGGCTAGAAAGTCCTGACGAAGAATCTGTTCCATATTTCTGTAGGGACTCCGAATAGAAGTTTGAACCACAGAAGGTCAAAGCGAAAAGCACTAGAGCCCTGACGGGACACTGTCTGAAAAACAGGCACTCTAGGAGGCGGGGGTGCCATTCAATGATTTCTACAGAAGCTGATGGATCGAGGAGGAGTAAGAGATGCATTGATGACCTCACAAAGATTGCTTTTAGTTTCGATGTCTACAGCACAAGCAGATTGGTCTCTTTTCAATTGCCTCTTTATCCATTCTGGATGTCATTAGAGTACTTACAAAGCGCCTACTCGATTAAACTTAAATGTACATGCGTTTATAATTGGCCACGAGTGACTGTAGAACTGACCAGCATAAACGGCATTACCATGGTATATGTGGGTAAATTAGTTCTCAAGCTTTCACCTTAGATTGTATAGATGCTTCTTCTAATATATAGGAAGATTCCGTGTGTTTTTTTTTTTTTTTTTTGATACAGAGGTAGGTTTGAAAATCCTTAATGGATACTCTTCGGCCCATGTCATGAGTTATGCCCGCCTCCATGCTTCTGCATGTCTACGTGCTAAAAAACACCTCCTCATTGCTCTGTCTTTTGTTTGTGCCCGCGGGACCACCAGTCAAGGCATTCCTTCGCAGGGGCAGGTTTAACATTTTGTCGTCGCCTTCTCAACTGCCAGTGCTATCAGTTTCTTCGTTTCTCGCTGCTCTTTCCTTTATTTGCTGTTGCTGCATTATGCTTGTGACAACTTCACTTGCTGTCTTCTGGCCTTCGCCCGATGCCAGCATAAATGTGCTCAGGCCTCTTGAGGCACATTGACCTCCAATTTCTTCCTCTAGGGTTGTTTTTACCGCGTGTTGTAGTTTTGGCATTCAATCAGTACATGGTCAGCGTTCTGGGGTTTCTTTTCACAGTGCTGGCAGAATGGGTCAGTCACATGCTTGTACTTGTAAAGATTCTCCCGAAAGCATCCTTGCTCTGATAGGAATTGCGTGCTTTCTACAAGTCCATTCATCAATGTTGTGGATCAGTTTATATGTCCATCGCCCCTTTGTTGTGGTGTTCCACCTATGTTGCTATTTGCGAACTTCGCCGCAAACTTTTGCGCATCTAGATCAAAAGGCATGCGGCCTTAGATTACACTTATAGCATCCGCTGGCACAGTTCTAAAGGCGCAGCTTACCTTAAGCGATGCAATCCTGTCCGCCTAGTTCACTCTTTTGATGTTCGACTTATGGTGAGTCACTGACGCCCATATCGGAGCCGCATACAACGGAATGGATTTGCTCATAGTCGTCAAAAGGTTTTTCACCGGCTGCCTTGGTCCTCCAATGTTTGGCATGAGCCTGCTTAGTGCTCCTACTGCCCGAGAGGTCTTCTCGCCTGCGTACGTTGGGCGGTCCTTGAAGCTGAGACTATGATCTGGCAGCAATTCCAGTTATTTGCTGTGCGGCTTCGACTCGATGAAGTGCTCCCCGACCTGTATGGGAAGGTGTTCCCCTTTTTTACGGCTGCTTAGGAGCACGGCTTCAGTTTTGTGGTCCACTAACTCTAAACCTGTTGTCTGTAGTCAAAGCTTCACGTTCGTGATTGTTTCGCTGTAGTTTTGCGTCACCTCTCCCAGTACTTTGGTCACTACTACAACAGCAATGTCGTCAGCTTAACCGACGATTTGCCCTTCACTCGGTCTCTGTGCGATTTCGTCCATCAGTATACATTCATACCTCCGCGCTTTACAAACCAATAAAAATGTCTAAAACTTTTTTGAAAGCAGACATTTCAGAAATTTCAGGACGTTGCTTATCAATTTCTTATCCTCCGAAAACTCTTTTCAAAAAGAAAAAAAAAAGAAATTCCCAACCAAACCACAAACGAATGTCCATATCTACGACACAAATCTCCCCCATCAATCCTCCAGAAAGGTCGACATATCCATTTCAAAAGTTCACTTTTAAAAGCTTTGATAAATTGTCCTTTGTCAATTCGCCGCCCACAGGGACCTCACCGCATGATGAGCGTCATAACTGATGACAAACGGAATTATTGGTCGGTGACATTTTGTTCTTTCTCCTACTCCCTATTTATCAAAAAGAAAATTCTGTTGACAGCAGTGAATAGCGGATGGAAAAAAAAAATAATCCTTTAGCTCCATACACACACTTTCATTTGCCTCTGCTTCCCATTCAATTCCGGTTATGGGGATATTAAGCGACAAAAAAGGACCAAATCCCAACGGTTTGTATTTTTCTTTTTTTTTTTTCATTTTTTCTTCTGCCATTCTTCAGGGAGCGACAGAGCTATAAATAAAGGGTCATGTCTCTCAGCTGCTGTTGGTGTTATCAACCACATTTATCTGTTAAATCGAGGAAACTTGCTTCAGATGGATGCCGGGAATAAATACATTTTCGAAGAGGGACAGCTGTGAAGCCATTTTTTTAATTTTCTTTCGACTCGACAATTGGACAGATGGAAAGAGACTGGCTTGAATGGAAACGGGATCGAAATCACACTGCAGCTCTGGTGGTTCTAGAAAACTGACAGCATGCTGAGCCAGCGGGATGCAAATCAAAAATGAATTGAAAGCAAAGTTTAAATTTTCCATGGAAAGCAGACGCAATTGTAGTTTTACTTCTGCGAAAACAATACTGGAGGCGATGGCTCTACACAAAGTTTTGATGATTTTAAATTTTGTGGAAAATATTCTGCACGTCCTAGATAAACTCAAATGTAACCAAAATCCTGAAGCACAACCATATGTATCTGTTTGGATTCATTACAGCCCTGAGTTTACATTTTTTGCACATAGAACCACAAACCATATCCGCATGTACGTATACACTCCTCTCAGTTGTATAAAATGCAGGGGATCATCCTCGCCATGGAAAAAACCGCCCGGGGTTGGTTGCTTCATTACTCGAGTTCGTGCTATCAAGCGTAGATTCGTTAGATGCTGCATATTGCCAATCTAAGCGTAAGAATAGCTAAACCGCTGAAGATATACGATGTTCTGTCCTGACCACACCCTCACCGCATTATGTTCTCTTTTCTGAGTTTAATCACGAAATAATCATCGGAGAGGGTTGCATCCGCTTGGATAATAAATTCTACAGCGAACATCACCAACGGATGGACTTTAATGCGGCGTATCCTTCGGGTGGTGGTAGAGAGTTAAATGAACTAACAGAGCTCTACGTACACCGCCGCCGTCCTTTACGTTGATAGAAGGTCAATTATGAGAGTGAAGTAATTTTATTAGCACAGAGCACTCTGTAGGGTGGTATAGGTTGCATGATGTATGGCCCTTGATCCAGTAATTCCATTGTCCAGCTCTGTTGGAATACTCGATTACTGGCATGAGCTCTCTAACAAGCAGCTGGGGCGGAGGGCCGAATGCAAGTTGAATTTAATGAGCCTTGTAGCTTTGAGAATATATTGTTTATTAAGGTATAGACTGTGAAGGGAATCGGTGGAGAAACAAGAGCTGGAAGGGAAATCAATTTTCTCTTTCTGAACGTTGTTAAGGATCAAGGAGCTGTTTTTACGTCCATGGACGGTGTAATGAACCGGATTATTGAGTTGAAGCTAAAGGACGTTGTGAGAGAATGAGGACGAGGAGATTTATAAAAATTTTGTTTTGCTCTACGCTTACAGTGTAGAAGGACGTTTGTAATTCAAAACAGGTTTCTGTAGGCACCATTACCTTTCTACTGTGCCAACTGGTACATTGGCTGCGACGAGTACTAGAAACTCGCAAAATCACAGCTCCGTGAATTTTATTCTTAGTTGTGACCTGTAGGAAACAAGGAGGCGGAAAGTGCTTTTGGAAAATGACTCTGAACTCCACTCTTAGAGAGGAGCTGAGTATAGAAAATTGACATCAATGTAAATGGGTCCTGCATAAGGAGTACTGAAACCTTTCACATCTACATACGTATGTAGGTACTACCTTTTTGGAATCAATTTATCAGCAAAAGCAGACTAAAACAAGGAAATTTCACCGAGTGTAGAATGGTTATTTTGAAAATACTGCAGCGCAACTGATTTTTAACAAAATGACCAGGAGAGTGAAATTTAACTTATGACTCAGCATCTCAGGAAAATGGGAATAGAAGCGAACAGAACGTTTGACTTTTTTATGGACTGTAGAGCATTGATCCACAAAAAAAGAGTACACTTTCTTGAAAACGGATCTCCCATCGTTGGATCCAATCCAGACACTCCGATTCCCCAGAGTTTTTTTGATGGAAGGAGGTGCTATAGGTTGAGACTTTTCGGCCGATACGAGTTCGAGGGAGCACAATAGATCTCTACTGATCGCAATGCATACACACACCCCAACTTTTTAACATCTAACTTATGACTGATTCTTTATTTCATCTGTTCATTGATTTTGGACCTTTGTGTACAATTCGTGGTCGTTGACGTTGTCTTAAATAATCAGTTTGACATCAGTGATAACCCTATTGCTTTACTAGACGCTTTTACTTAAGTTTTTGCTGATTTTAAAACTGCGGTGGTCCTTTTCCTGGTGAAAAGGAAGATCTACGTTTGTGGTGGGTTTACTCGCAAGCCCCTTACGTTTGCTCAATTCACCGCGATGGTTGGTTGGTTGGTTTTTTGGGTGTCCTAGTGACTTACTTAGACTTCAAGCGGGTCCATTGGACCCATAAGCTAAACAAAGGAGTAGGGTTGGCTTATCTGGAAACCACACAGAAAGGGATAAAAATCTCAGGAGATTCCTAAAATCAGCGATATGACGGTCCTCCAGCCCATGGAAGAAGCTACTACCACGAGTATGCAATCTGGTCATTGTAGATGCTCCACATGGATTCCTATCCCGCAGTGCCTTGTAAGGACCCGACGTCGATTCGTATTTCGCTTCGACTATAATGTACGTGATTTTTGAAATTTTTTTTATCGAAGGCTCGCCATAGTGATCTGGCTATTGCACATGTGGCACCATCGCGTATTAGAGTACTAATGGGTGTCCTTGCAACCGGAAGGCTATATGCATATGCTTGTTCTGCACTCTTCCTAGAAAGTTCGTCCGCCCTCTCGTTACCTGATATATCTCTGTAGAATGGTACCCAGCATAGGGTCACTTTGTTGGTCGTTGATACATAATATCGTTGAGAGTTTGCCTGCAGACCTTTACGAGCTTCGATTTTGTTGATGCTGACTCCAGAAGCTTGATAGCCGTCGTGTTGTCAACATAGATAGTCATAGTTTCTCTGACAATGTTGTCTTTTTGATTAGCTTTGCGGCCTGTAGAATGGCAGTTATCTCCGCTTGGAAAACGCTGTATCCGTCTGAAATTTTGAAGGACTGGTTTACCCTCCTTCACAGAAGATACCGGCACCAGTACCAGCATCTATTTTGGATCCGTCGGTGTAGAGGGAAAGCTCTTCTGCAGTCCAGACTATACCCTCATCCCAGTTGTCTCTTCTTTGTGTTTTGATATCAAATCTCTTATTGAAGTCTATTGGTGGAATAATATGGACGGTTTCTATGTTCTCCTTCGTTGTAGTCCCTCGGATTAAAACGGATGCGTGTTCATATTTGTTAGCTGTCCATAGACCTACTTTCCTTAATTTGAGTGCTGTTTCTGCCGCTCTATAACTACAGTCCACTTGAGCTAGGTTCAGCATTGTTTCAAGTGCCGCTGTGGGCGTTGATCTTATCGATCCTTTTATCCTTATGCAGCCTGCTCTTTGAGTCTTGGTTACATTGTAAGATGGCATTTCTTCTCAAGTGCCGTCCACCAAATAATCGAACCATATGTTAGGATGGGTCGTACCACAGTACTGGACATCCAGTGTACCACTTTCGGCTTAAACACATGGAGTTTCCGAACATTTTTTTTGATGCGTAAAAAGCAATATAAGCCCTGCGGTCTTCGATGTTGGCTTTTCAGCTCAGTTTTGTGTCTAAGATTACGCCGAGCTATCTTGCCGCCCTCTTAAGGGTCAGATCGATTCTGTCTGTACATGGATTCTTGAAAGGTGCAATCGATCTTCTTCTAGTGAAAAGCACTATCTCGGTTTTAAATGGGTTAACTCTCAGACCTCGCTTTTTGGCCCAGCCGCTCTCCAATGATAATGCGTGATTAAATCTTTCGGTTAGTGTGGGGCGAATTTTCTTGAGACCAGAATAATGACGTCGCTAGCATAGGCCGTCACGTTAAAGCCGCTGCTTTCCAGTGTCTTGATAATTTCGTCCATTACGAATTAGGAGATAACTCCTCCCTGAAGGGTCCCTCGAGTGACGCTCTTCCGGCTGTTGACACTCCCTAGGATCCAATTTATAGTACGAGACTTTAGCATCTGACCATCCCAGTTGTATAGTCCCTTGCTTAGTCGGGCCCTGTGTACCCTGTGTATGATTGCTTCAGTGCTCACGTTATTGACGGCTCCTTCAACGTCGGGGAAGGCACCCAGTGTGAATTCTTTTACTTAAAGCGGTTTCTCGATCGTATAGGGCGGTGTCCACATGCCTTCCATGTGCACATTATGAGATTTGGATAAGTATGTTTTCCCAATCACATCTCTTCTGTGCATATCTACATATAAAGCGTTCCAGGGTCTTTAGAAAGAAGGAGGATTGGCAAATGGGCCTGTAGTCCTTAGCGGTCGTACGACTAGGCTTCCTCGCTTAAGGAATGAAAACTACCCTTACTTGCCTCCAGGATTAAGGAACATACCGCAGTTGGAAGCACCAGCCGTAGATCTTCCGTAGCCATGGGAATTATAATTTCCTCAAACTCATGCATCATGACTGGCTGAATAACAACAACACCAGGGGCCTTATAAGGGACAAACGAGTTTATTGCCTATGATATTTTTTCATCGTCAATGATCTTGGTGAATGTATCGCCTTTGATGTCCTCTGCCTGTCCTTCTGAGGTTGGATTTAGAGTGCTTACTTTACTACAGTCAGGAAGTGGCAGTTTAGGTGCGTTTCCAGCGTCTCTTCGTGGGAATCCGTCCAGTCACCATTGAATTCTTCGCGATCGTCCATGAACACCATTGGTTGATGCAAATGAAAAAAGTGCCTGCTAGGACCGAACCTTACTTCCACTAACTTCAAAGTAACCAAGGACTTTACTTGCCTTGTCAATGAGTCTATAACTCAAGGGAGTCCTATAAGCTCAAACATGACAACTACGTTATCTCAAAAATATTGCTCAGTAAATGGCTTCTCTCAGGGCTTCTCATTGGCAAGTTCATATGACGTCACTCAAGCAAATGGCTACCGGAGATTAAACGGACGTGCCCAAATTTTTTGTGGCAAAGAATTGGAAGAGCCTGCGTAGGAGTTTAGATAGGGACTTCACTTCGAAATAAGGATATTCTCTCCACACCTAACCATTAGTTAATGCAAATTGAACTAAGGACGTAAGCTTCTGCTTCCAACAACAACTCCCTCTGTCATGTCATCAACAATATTTGCCTGAAATACCACTAACTCATCCAATTCCCTTTAACACACATTAGTTGTGACAAGATGTAACATCCCGCCCAACCCAATAAGGAGCTTAAAAGAATTAAAGGTCATCGAAACTTTTCCATTTAAGAAAACATACCGTTCAACCCCGTTGAGCCCAGAGTCGCACGTACGCAGCAGCATGTTTCTTCATTAATCACCCGAGCACAGGATGGATGTGATGGTGAGAGAACGCGCCAGAAGGACGAAAGCAATTTGAAAAAGTGACCCGAATTACAACTCCATCACCGGCAAGGATGTCGATTTATTTAAAAAGGGATACACACGGAAGTTATTCATTTCTCAAAACATTTGATCTCGACAAGAGAAGAATAAAACTCCGGTTTGAATCGTGGTTATGGTTGAGGAATTAATCCTCAAGGAAATGAACGAGAAAATCCCTTTACACAGGAATTGAAGGAAATCTTTACATTCCAGACATAGACTAGTCTTAGCACCCTGCAACCTCCCAATCGAATGGAGGCAACGCCAGGGGCTTCAACAGCCGTCGTCTTGTACATAAGTACAGCAAACTTGGGCCAATTTGCCGTCTCATAAAGAGATTTATGGGAGAGGTCCTCTCGTTTTTTCCCTGTGTTTGTCTGGCCAGGCCATAATACCGAATAACATTTAATCCCTATTAAGAGGGGTCTCCCGGTAATTGAATTCAAGAGGTTAACTGGACAAAGTATAATTAATGAGCCTCTCGTTTTTGTTCGTCGTCCTTTTTTTTTTTTCTACTCCTGGGATCCCATAGAAATAGGGAAAACAAATTAACCTCGATAAAAGGCAAAGGCACTCCCATTTATTGTAATTATGAGCTCATTTATGATAACGTATACAAAGTGATGTCAATTGAGACGACTAATGCGGGGGCTGGCGCAGCATTGTTTTGCCAGGGCAGCACCGTGCAACTGATATGAGAGAGAAAAATTCTTTAGTCCTTTATGGGGATGGAAAAGCAATCATCACAGAAACCACAAAGCCATGGTCACACAAAGCGTACGCCATTCAGCTGCCACGTTCGTCTGACGGTTTGACCACAACAGCTGGGTCACAAAAAATTATGGATGTTTGCAGTTGCAAACCCAACCACGGGGGAAATTCAATTTACAATAGTAGACCAGCGAGAGTACACGTCACACGACCGCAATCTCTGGCGACAAATGCCACAAGGACAGATGGTATTATGTTTCTGGATGAGCTGGGGCAGTGGGGCAGGGACTTATTGGCTCAGTTATGGTTCATAGCTATAACAAGTGCCGACAACTTCAAAAGATATCACTGACCATGGATTTTACACTCTTCCAAGTTTATTTATCAGATAACTACAGAACACTGTTTGAAGCAGTGGCAGTGGCAACAAAAATGAGCAGCCAAGCGTTTGTTTTACCTGCCAGAAGTAGTTTATGGGCGGAGAAGTGGTTAGCGGGGTATGTGAGCTAATGAATTTCAAAACACTTTCTTTTGTGCAGATGCAGTGCGGGATTTGGGATTTTTTCCTGGTTCCATTGCTCAGAAGGTGAAAATGAAATTTATTGCAGTGATAACCTGGAATAATACGGCTTCGTCATCGTAGCTCCAATTTCTATGGCTCCAGCCTATCTATGCTTTCCGATCTGGTACATTTTTTAAATGGTTCGTAGTAAGACTACGAGTGCCGACATCAATGATTACTTAATCTTTTACACCAAGTTAGGTTTGAAGCCATTTTGCTTATTCGCTCGTCGTGTATGAGCTGCAGTATCGGCACTAAAATCATCAGAGCCCGAAAGTCGGGAAATTTATGTAGAAATAACCAAAATGTATTCGAACACGGGATCTTCCAATAGATTCTTTCACTTGCATAAAAATGCAAGAGCGGGCATCGCTAAATCTAATATACTGTGGCGTATGTGGAACATTTTATCCGATTTTTCAGGGTGTTCTCAGTAGTTGAACTACATATCTAAATATATAAAACTGAGTGGCAAAAAGCGAATGTTTTCTTCTACCGCCAGTAATTTTCAACCAATTCAGTTGGTTTTTTTTTAAATGTAGATAATTACGTTACAAAAAAATTCGACTGGGGAGCCAGTCCTATATTTCCCACCTCATATTATGTTGTATCAAAAACAGTGATTTTGTTATTTATTTAATAAATAAAGAAAACATGCATAGAGAGCGGAAAATTTGAAGACACACTGTTTAATATACAATAGTTCCACAAAGAGTTGTAGCGCGAACTCGAAAAAAAAAAAAAACGTTTCTTAAATTTCCTCAGCATCCGCCAGACCGATTGTGCTCAAAATCTAATCAGCTCTAAGTTTTACGCAGACAAATAAAACAAAAACACCGCATGGTCCTACGTTGTTTCGTTCTCCAGATATCGTAGGAGGAAAATATTGTCACACACACACACACACACACACGCGCGCACACACACACACACAGACATCATTTCGAAAATGGGTGCAAACTATTTCTAGTGTATAGTAATGTCAAGCCCTGTTCATATCTCGAAACTTTTTGATCGGACCGATTACAATACTTCCCCTACTAGGTGGGAAGTAAAAAAAATTACAAATATGTACATTGAAAAAAAAAAAAAAAAAACTGAGACATTTGTGTGTGTGATTGCATCTACTTGAAGATGACGCACACTGGGAGGCTACCCTTGCCGATGCTGCTATTTTAAAATAAATACCAGGTCCAGGTGGTCGCCGAGAGTCAGCGGTTAGTGCCTTGGACCGCTGACCGAGCGGCATGGGTTTAAGCCCCAGCCATGTTCACCGAAGATTTTTTCGCGACACTACCTCTCAATTTCCTATTGTTAGGTCCGGGGTGGACCTAGGCCACAACCAACAGGAGTTTCCAGTCAGCTCGATCTTTAACCAGCTACCTCCAGATTCATCAAGTTGGTTAAGGGCGGACTTGCGTGCCCCACCTAAATAGCGGTCATCCTCTACTGTGCGGTCCGTTGGAAGTGGATTCAAAGATTTTCCGGGCTGGAGCATTGAAGTTCATCCGCTTTACATGACCGAGCCACCTCAAATCTTAGATTTTCACACTTCTGAGTCGATGTCGCTGAATAGCCCGTACAGTTCGTCATTGTATCTCCTTCTTCATTTACCGTCTATACAGACGGGACCGAAAATTACAAAAAGAATTTTCCTCTCGAAAAAGTCAAGAGCAACCTCATCCACTTTTGCAAGAGTCCATGCTTCTGCGATGTAGAGCAGGACTGGGACGATTATGGTCTTATAAAGGGCCACTTTGGTCGTTCGAGAGAGGGCTTTGCTACTCAAGTGTCTTCTTAGTCCAAAGAAGCAGCGATTGGTAAGAGTTATTCTACATTTGATTTCAGCACTGGTGTCGTTGTCTGAATTGATAGCTCGGAGTCTAGGTAGACAAAGTCGTTAACTACCTCAAAGTTATAAAGCGTTTTTCAATAGGGACGCTACAAAAGTAGAGCGACAGGGACAGCAAACGACGCCATATTTTTCTTGCGGTTTTTTGACATTTCTCTTCAGTAAGGTTTGCCATTTCATGATGGAAAGATATACGAGCCAACAACGAGTCGAAATTATTAAAATTTACTACCGAAATTCGGAGTCAGTGGCCTCAACGTTAAGAGCGCTACGTCCAATTTATGGTCGTCATAATTTCTGGCTGGATGACTTCGTCAATAAACAAAATAAGCGGTATTGGTCAGGCAGCAATCCACACGTACTCCATGAGTCATCATTGCATCCCGAAAAAATTACGGTTTGGTGTGGTTTATGGGTCGGCGGCGTCATTGGGCCGTACTTCTTCCGTGATGATCAAGACCGGCACGTTACTGTGAATGGGGATCGCTACCGTTCAATGATAACCGAATATTTTTGGCCCCAATTGGATGATATGGACTTGGAGGACATGTGGTTCCAACAGGACGGCGCCACAAGCCACACAGCGAATGTCACAATCAATTTATTGGAAACCAAGTTTGGAGAAGGTGTTATCTCACGAAATGGTCCAGTCGCTTGGCCGCCTCGGTCGTGCGATTTGACGCCGTTAGACTATTTCCTGTGGAGCTACGTCAAGTCTATGGTCTATGCCAACAAGCCAGCGACGATTGATGAGCTTCGTACGAATATCGAACGTGAAATTGCAGCAGTATCGGCCGATTTATGCTTGAAAACCGTCGAAAATTGGGTTCAGCGTCTGGACTTCTGCAAGCGTGCCCGTGGTAGCCATGCAAAAGAAATCGAGTTCCATACATAATGGCATCGAACGTACTTTGACAGGAATAAAGAATTTTATTGATATCCAAAACCGTTTTTGTTTTATTTAAAAAAACTTTTGTAGGGCTCTTATTGAAAAACCCTGTATTTAGCTATAGTGACGTTCTGTGTGGGACGTCGGTGTTGAGTGTCCATTCTTGTTGACAGCATATTTTTTTGTCTTGCCCTCATTGACCACTAAACCCATCTTCGTCGCCTCCGTCCCAATACTCTTAGACCCGCCAGTGGCATCACGCTGCGTTCTTCTATCAATATCGTCGGCGTATGCGAGTAATTGGAAGAACTTTTGAAAGTGTGTGTTTCTGGTATTGGCGCGTGAGTCAGACAAAGGGCCTGTATTCAGACAAAGCTAACCAGGCTAAATTTCTTATAAGACGGACATAACTACAACATCCAGAAAGTGTTAGGTAGGAATTGCCTATGTGCCTCGAATATGATATATTTGTATACTCTCTCATCAGAGTATTTTTCTCTTGAAGTCTCTTATAAGCGGTACGAGTTCGCAGTGTTGAACTTAGTAACATGGTTTGAAAATGAGAGGCCGTTAACGCTTAAAGCCCTGTCTTCTCAAATCGTGGTGCCATCTGAACTGAATAACTGTTTTAAATACAGATAACCCATATTGGCAACTTAAAGCGCCTTTAAGTATCAAGTTCCGGACTAAATCTCCAATTTCAATTCGAAACAATACAAAATTGGCTATTTCCTGAAATTTTAATTTGAAAGAAAACAGGATATTTGCCAGCCTTCACCTGTCATCCAAGGATAAAGGCCAATCCATAAATATAGGCATGAGCCTATGTACTGTTTATCTCCGCATCGATTTTCCCTTTTCAATTTATTTGTCATTATTCATCCGTTACGTCCTGTTTCCTTTGCTTGTCTCCATGTTATATTCCAAGCATTTCTAGCAGCACCGAAGCTTATCTCCTTTCATTTTTCTTCATAATGAAAAGGATACTTTTTCATTTTTTTTTTTCTGCTCCCCTGTTGACTGGGTTTATCAGGTAGATACTGTATTATTACCTTGCCATAGTAAAGATGTATACACATGTATTTTCAATATCTGAGCTATAGGGTCCTTTGCCATTAATACGCATAAATTCATAAAGCAAAGGAAGATGCTGACTAAAAAAGGATCTCATATTTTTTAACCGAGAAAAATGCTTTTGTATCCATGCTGGGGGAGATTGGAACGTTTAATAAAAATTCAGAAGGATGCACATCCTTCCATTAAGCTTACCTTTACCTACATAAGTCCCCATTCTCGATGAAAATGAGAAATTAATGAAAATCGATAAAGGACATTCTATAGTCCTTATAAAATTTCATCTGGAATCCAATTACTTCCCGTGATACCATTATTTTGCATATTTTATTGATTTAAGAGAAAAAAAGACGAAAAAAAATCTCTAGCAACATTCGCGCGAATATCATCCTTCCTATTGGATAGTAAATCGGTATTTCCAAAATCTCGTACCACAGGAAAGGAAGGTGGCGGGAAAGTACACAAAACCATTCCACTTTCAAGCTTCAGATCTTTTTACATTTAAATTAAAGCGCTTCGGCATGGTGCCATGCGAGAGATAATGTGTATCAAGGATGTATCTTAAGGATGATATCAGACATGAGTCACACGATTGCATGTATGATAGATGAGCAGGGTGAAGGATAAACCTAAAATACGAGACGACAGTGATTTATTTGCGTAACTCCACGCTACATACACTTGTATAGTCAAGGATATGGGAAAGTGTCTGACGACTGGATTCCATGCATATAATGATTAATTCTCCATAGAGGGCGAATGCATCTTCACATGAACGGATGGTGCTCTACGGAAGCATTTTAGCTTTTGTATCTTTGAAGACGTCCCATGTACGTATGGGGAATATGAATTCTTTGGTATTTGTCTTACAGTGACTTCATCTGTAATTTTCCTGATGGATTACTTCTCCGGGGAACAGAAATAGATTTCTTTAATTTGCGGATAAGACAAAAATCATCCGAGAATATAATTTTGGAGGGAGGCGAAAAGGATTTGAATATGTGGACTCTTATGTGAAAAGTTGATGCAACAAACCGAACCCTTTGGGGCTAAACATGAAGTCTTGTGGCTGCATTGATGATTACTCGGCTATATAACGGCTGTAAGCCTTCTTGGTCATACTTATGATGATAAGTTCCTGGAATCAGTCTCTGTAAAATCAAAAATAGTTCTAGATTGCCGCTCGTCTCTTGTAGAGACGGCAGAATAATTCAACACACTCCTGTGCTGGGTAACAGGACACAAAGACACAAAGACATTCGCCAAGAATGGTACTACAATTCGGATTCTTTGTGAAAAGATAACTTCGGAGTGCAACTAGCTACATGTAAACTGAAATTAAAAGCAGATGCAATCAGATGGTCAAATGGCACCACTTGTCAATCTTGTAGACAAATCTTGCCTTCAATAAACCATAAACGCTCCAAGAGATTAATTTCGCTAAATAGACGGCATCTCGAAGCTACTGTCACCACAGGACACTGCCCCATAGGCAGACATGCCACTCCCCTGGGGGTTCTCGGTAATAAAACGATCTTATCTCCTCTGCAATTGTCCTGCGCTCTCTGGCAAAACACGCAACCATCTCGGTGCCTTCTTTTTTGACAGTCTTGGAGACCTAGGACAACAAGTTTTCACGATAAGGAAGGACAATTCCTCCTAGGTATCCCAATGAACCTACTGCTAGTCTGTGTAAGTGCGTCGGCTATATCGACAGCCCTAAGCTACTTATGATGATGGTGCAATCTTGTCTGTTCTGAGCCTTAACTAGTCTCTTCGGCTTCTACACTCGCACATGAATTTGAATGATGTCCCTTTCCACTGACCATAGGGCGAGTCTTCATCTACAACGCGCGCCGCCTCTCTGGGGTTCATTCAAAAAATGTTAGACCGAAATACTAGTACTCATTTTTCAACAACCTGAGTCATATGAACTCTTCTGGCTGACTAGATCGGTGCTTGATCACACAGAAACGATGTTCAATCAAGAGTGTTCTGATTCTGGAATATGTAGTCAAAGACCAAGAGATGTTTCAAGCTGTTCAAGCTGAAGGTCTAGGATAATCGAGGATGCAAGAGAAATATCCTCGGTGACCTTAAGAAGAAATATCGGCATACCATCCACAATACTCAAATCACTTGTAATAAAGAGTTTTTGCAGTCGGCTTAGAATCTCGAGCTCAAGACATAATGCATCACTCTGTTGGGTTTTGGGGCACAGAGGCATCGATTTGAATGAAAAGGCCGATGTACTGGCAAGAAAGGGATCGGAACTGAACCAAATAATGGTCGATCACACAGTTCTGACTCCTATAGAAGTTCTTAAGCAAGAGATACCCTCTGACTTCTGGAGACTTGCCAATGAGCGACGGAGCACACTTCCGTCATCCATATCAAGGAAGATGTGGCCAAAACTCAATAAAAGAAAAACAAAGGAAATACTTACGCTGAATAGATTGCATTTGGCTCTAGTTATCGGCATCCTCATGAGAAACAACCTACTGGGGGCCCATCAAAGGAGAATGCGACTAAGCACGACCGACCTATGCAGAGGATGTGGCGATATAGACGCGGAGGAGGACACGACACACTTTCTCTGCGACTGTCCAAGCCTCAGCAGAACCAGAAAGAAGACCCTAGACGGCTTACTTCTTTAGTGACCCAGGCCAGCTCTCAACCAAGCGACCAAAGGCCATCCTAAAATTCTTACTAAGTTCAGGGTGGCTTAGGGGGGCAAATAAGGGCCAAAAATTAATCTTATCTTTTCCCAGCACGTACATGAATGTAGGTCCCACAACCGGAAATACAATGGATCCAAATATGAAGCTGCCACCCCTTTAGCCTAACCTAACCTAACTTAAAACCGAGAGATCACCTCTAAGAACTCTTGGTTACATATTCTATGTATATTGTCGTCCTCGCACTCAGGACTTAATGTTCCATAAAGGACGTGTGTCCCAAACATGTTCACAATTTTATCTGCTTCCACTATGATAGGGAAACAGAGCCCTGTATCACAGTCAGGCAGGCACATTGTTTCAAAGTTATCTTGTGGCCAAGGCAGACTTTCTTAAATTAGATTTCTTCGACAGCTCTTTTTCCAGATCCTGTTCACTGTATCTTTATCCAGTTTTTAATGCACTGCTCGGCTAGCTCAGTCGGTAGAGCATGAGACTCTTAATCTAGTGGTCGTGGGTTCGGGTTCTACGTCGGGCGCCATTGTTACGAGTCAGAATTGGACCACGGGGGCAACTTCGGTGCAGGTGAGGAAGACGGCGGCGCGTACGCTCTCTTTCTTTTCTATCAGCTAGCTTTTTTTTTTATTTGCTACTAGATTTTGTGTGCTGAGCAGGTGGTGAAAGGTGGGATTGACAAGAATCATCCCCGTCCGACGAGTTGAGCCGAGCAACCGCAAGCGTGTCGCCGTCACCTCACCTGCACCAAAGTTGCCCCCGTAGTTTAATCCTGACTCGAAACAAATTAGTGCCAAATTCAGGACGTGGTAATCACCATGACATGTTCGACACCTATCCTTCGAACATGCCTTCTGCAGTTCTGGAGCTCCCTTCTAGAGCTTAGCTTATGTTGAAGGACACCGCGAGTAATGCATAAGACAGTTTCCACTTCTTCTAAGTCTTCGTCATTCTAGGGGATCCTCGTTGTGAAACATTTAAGTTTAAAGAATCGCAATTTGAATAATAGTCTGTTTTCTCAAGAACCCACCCCGCATGGTTGGAAAATAATGAACTTCAAGGGTCCTCGCGTAACCCAGTAAATTTACATCTCACTCACGTTTCCTGCTTTTACTTTATACCCACTTGAGTGCAATCCAGCCAGTGCATGCATGCACAGAAGTAGAAAATTACAGCGTGACCCAGAAAGTGAATGTGAGAGAAAAAAAAAAAAAGAGCGAAGTGGGTGCAAGATTTCCCAAGTCCTGGTATTGACGTGGTAGTTTTTGAAAAAAAAAGGAAACAGAATATTAGCACAAGAAGAGTTCTCTGGCAGTTACCGAGCTCTTTGCTTGCATCACCAATTAATTCGAGTTTATACTTCACATAACGCATCCACCCATATTAATATTGCCGCGGTTTTTTTCCTTGGGTTTTTTGAAAGAATGATCGTATTCAAGTGCAGTTTTCGAACCATTTGAGGTTTTTGTGTGGGTTTGGAGTCTCTTGAAAGGATAAGTGCATGTAAATGATGAGACAGGAACTGTAGCCCGCATTTCGGTTCTCAAAACATTTAGACGGCCGATATACATACTTGGTGGTACACTAGAAACAATTAGTGAGAAATTGGCTATAAAAAGACTTGAGAAAAGCTCAGTTTGGGTACTGCGAACAGGTAGTACAAAGGAGATGCTTGTTGCTGATTAAAGATGCGACTAAGCTTTGCGAGGACATAATGCGATTTACCTAAGCCAACAAGATACAGAGGGTAACTGGGTAATACAAAATATTTGAGGCCGGTAGCTTGGAGTTAATTGTCTGTAGACAGGCCCTTTAGAAGCTGCTAGATGTATAGAAAAATTGCACTACCACTCTTGAAGACGTGCGTGGGCGGTGTTTATACCGAAGGCAGGACAACGCGGGCACGAAACCTCGAAGGATTTCAGGCCAATTAGTTCAATCTCCTTTGTGCTTCAAACCTTAGAGTGCGTCTTAGACATACACACGCGAAGCATTCTCAAAGTATCATTGCTTTCTAAGTCACAGCACGCTTACCTCAAGGGAAGATTCACGGAAACGGCTCTCCATTAGGTAGTGCGAAAAATCGAAAAATGTATACACTTCAAAGAATATATTCGGCCTCCTTCTTAGACATAGAGGGAGGCTTTAATAACGTACACACTGAGGCTATTCACGAATCTCTGATAGAGCTGGGCATTGAGGAGCTTATTAGTCAATGGACAGTCTCCATGCTCAGAACACGAATCATTCAGGCAACATTAGGTAACAGTCATTTAAGCAAATTCACTCACAGAGAAACGCCATAGGGTGGCGTCATTTCTCCTCTACTCTGGCTAATGGTTATGAACTTCTTGCAAGACTAGACAGAGAAAGGGTCAAGGTGGTCGCATATACGGACGACCGACGTGGTGCTGCTTGTGTCAGGGATGTTTACCTCCGTGATAAGTGAAATCATGGAGGCAGCACTAAACAAGGTTAGCACCTAAACTACAGGTTGTGGCCTTGGTGTAAACTCAAGGAAAACTGAACTGATGCTATTCATCACCAAAATCAAAATACCTTACTTCATTCTTCCCCATCTTAATGGCCAAACACTGGACTGCATGGCCCTACGGCCACAGCAACATCCTGGATTCGCTACCAAATGGCATGGTCAGGTTTCCAACCGACTACATCACACCGAAACTTAACTTCCGGAAAAACTTCCACTAGGGATTTCCCACCAGAGCACAGTGGAAGAAATACGAAGTGGTAAAGAACTTCGACACGGTCATCTACACCGACGGATCAAAGATGAAATGCGGTGTGGAAGTCGGTGCCTACTCAGAGCCACTGAAAATAGTCAGATTATACCGCCTGCCGGATTTTGCAAGCCTCTTTCAGGCCGAACTACTGACAATTCGAAAGGCTTGCACGTAACTCCGGCGTAATACAACTCACAAACAAAACATTTCTATCCTCATAGATAGCCAAGTCGCTATTAAAGATATTGACTCGGCTACCATATCTTCCAAACTGGTGCTTGGGCGAATGGTTCAGGGTCACACTGCTTTGGGTTTCAGAGCACATTGACATTAAAGGAAACGAGCGTGCAGATGAGCTGGCCCGGCAGGGAGCACCTTTACGAATAAGCGATCTCCTAAAGCGAACCCGGCCAGATAACGCCAGAATACCGACGATAACCTCGGGGCATTGGGCAATTGGAGACCATGCGGCCGAACTAAGAATTCCATACAACCCCCACTGCCGCAGCTGCGGAAACGAAAATGAGAAGGAAACTCTATCCCATTTTCTTTGCAAATGTTCGCCAAGAACCGAATCAACAAATCTTCGACGACCTCAACGACATCTCGGGTAAAGTAATACGAGATCTAGTCCGCGGTATGAGTTGTTTATAAAGCATCCCTCATACAGATGCATAGAAACGCCTGAACTCTTCCTAGAAAATCAGTGTTGCTTCTCTTGTCCATTGCTGTCCGCCGGAATAGTGCCCAGGACGTCAACCTCACTCGTGCTGAATAAATCCAGTCTACCGTCTTAGTCTGCTGTATATGCAACGGAGTGATGTATGCATACTTGCATATGTGCCTTCCCTTCACAGATGTCATCCCTTCGGCATTTAAAGTTTTGAGTTCCTTTCAGTTTCACTTGAACCTTGTCTCAAACTTTCTTAACACCCTAGAGTAGCTATCTGCTCACAGAGTATCATTATCTAGTAGGACAAAAGGGATTCGAAAGACACAAGACTGCTGATGCTGATTGGTTCGTGTATCAGCCAAATTGAACTCGAACGCTCTTCTTAATAGAGCGGCAACAAACAGCACTCAGACTAACTGAAATAGGTCTATGGACAACGCATCCGGTCTAACCCGATAGACTACCACGAAAGAGAACATAGATACCAACTACATCATGACAACCGCAGACTTCGATAGGAGATTTGATATCAAAATACCAAGCAAAGAGGGCTCGAAGGAGTATATAGTCTGCACTGAAGAAGAGCTAGCCTTCTACACCGACGGATTCTAACGGATTCTAGGAGGTGGTACTAGTGCCGGTATCTTCTGTGAATCCAATCCTTCAAAATAGGAGACAGATGCAGCGTTTTTTAAGCCGCGATAACTGCCATTTTACAGGCCGCAGAGCTAATCAAAACCAAAAACACTGTCAGAAAAACTATCACTATCTATGTTGACAGCATGGCGGCTATCAAGTCTCTGCAGTCAGCATCGACAAAGTCAAAGCTTGTAAAGATTTTTAAATAAGCTCTCAACGATATATAAATTCCCTATAAGGTGACCTTGTACTGGGGACAAAGATACATACATCAGGTAATGAGATGAGGACAAATTTGACAGGAAGGGTGCAGAACTAGCATATACATACAACGTTCTGGCTGTAGGCACACCCATTTACTCTTTACAGAAAAATAGATAAGGAAACCATGATCAGAGCGAATACGCGATGGTGTCACATGGACATATGTGCAATGGCCTGATCACTATGACCAGCCTTCAATAAGAATAATTCCAAAAATTCCGTACAACTGAGTCGAAGGGAAATACGAATCGTCTCCGGTGTCCTCACAGGACACTGCGGGATAAAAATGCATGCGGAGCATCCTGAATTACCCTACAATGACTACTGCAAAAACTGGAGGGGCGAAGAGAAAATAGAATCCGTCCAGCACCTGCCATGCGAATATCCCGCACTAACCACCAGAAGATTGCGTACTCTTGGTAGTAGCTGGCTGGAGGACCTTCATATCGCTAATTTTAGGAAACTCCTGAGATGTCTATCCCTTTCTGGGTGGTTTCTGGATAAGCCAACCATACTCCTTGGTTTAACTCCCATGAGTATAGTTTTTATGGGTACATTGGATCCACTTGAGTAAGTCTATAGGACGCCAACAAAACCAACCAACTAACCAGAGTGCTATTCGTGGGAGAAGCCTTCCATATGCAATCCAACAACAGGACTTGGACAGGCCTAAAAATTCTTCAACCCCATTGCTCTGGGCATAGTGAAAACTCGATTCCTCTATGGTCAGCAATTGCAACTATGGGCTCATAATTTTGGTTAATTTCTACCTTCTCTTAGTTGACCTTCTCAATTCAAAATTTGAATTAAGTGTTAACTGAACTTGAAGTCTAAGCTTAGTACCACCCCAGGCACCTAAGATGACTCTAATTGAAATAAAATCCACCATCGTTCGATTTCACTTACCATCGACATCACATTTCACAAAGACTCGCGTCGCTTAGATTTCTTTTCTTCTTTTCTATACAATTTGTGTACAAAATTTCGTAAAATTTTGTGTAATTAATCCACGTCAGTGGAGAGCTATAGCGTTACTTTCAAATAACTCACACACAACCCTTGGCATTTATTTCGAAGTGATGAGTCGGAAAGAATCCTTGATGGAATTTTTTAAGGGGAAAGGGAAAGGGAATCTATGTACAACATGTGAGACTCTCTTGATTGTGTGTTGTATTTCAAAAGAAATTTGACGCGGATGTTGAAAAATAAGAAGAGAGGTTACAGAAACTGGAAAGGTTATATGAACGCAGCTCCCCTATGTGAAATGATGTAATGCGTTGAAAAATTCACTTTGCCGCTACGATGAAACAGATGGTGGGGAAGGTATTCGTTGTAAGAGAAGAAAACATTGAAACTTTGACAGTAATTGATTTATTTTTCAAATGGTTTGACATTTTCCCAAAAAAATAAAGGAATATTCGAGTACAGATACTTTTTTTTTTTCTTAGAATGAATGTGGATACCGTTTAATACCATTAGCCTTGATGGAAGATTCTTGCTGGCATAACGACTTTATGGCAACTTGAGGGAGTTTCAAAAGAATAAGAGATGTGTTACTTGTATAAAGGATTACAAATCAACGTCATCAGCATAAATGAATTTTTGAGGGGAACATATGGTACTAATCCCCCCCAGGCATCCCTTATTTGCACAACCGTCCCTCTGCCAAGAACTTTCCCATTGAGGTGAATACATTAACGAAGATTTCTGTTTCTCCTACTCCCATAGAGAACACCATCACCCAACGGAGGTACAATAACCAGACAAAGGATCAAGGAATACTTTTTTCTGCCGGAGAATGCACGAAATGCAATGCTTTGTTATTCAAATTCGCACTATCCTGTTGGTCCTGGTAATTTATACCAAAATGGAAATCTGTTCGTCGTCCTTTTTTCATTTGGAAATCATAAAGCCTTTTTCTAAATTCTCGGGGAAGCAGAATTCTTGGTAAGATTTAAGTTTTCCCTTTTTTTCAATTTGGAAGGACGCTTCTCCACTCAAGGCTTGTAGCAAAATAACAGTCGCAAATGAAAGAATCCTTTATCCGAGTCGTTCAAGTGTAACAAAGTGTTCCATGTACGTATGATTGCAAACAGCATGTTACATTTAATGTCGTGGAAACATTTGATGGAATACAAAGGAAAAGATTGGTCATATAGATGTATCTTTACCATTTTGCTTGCTCTATTGTGTCTCAAAGATACCCAATGAAACGTGTCGATTCAAGGACTTTCATCACAATAAAATGCTGAGCACTAAAAAGCACATCTATACATCAATTTCTACACCTATCCATCTGCACCAACTACAGACAATCATCATAAATCTAAAATTCATCTAAAATCCCTACAGCAATTTATTCACTTCAAAATTTAATTACATACTCCGTAGGACTGTGGGTCGTTAGGATTCACATTAAACACGAAATAATCCTGATGTGCCACGGTAATTGTAGAGCAATTGATTTCTGATTTCTCTCTCTCTGTGTATGTGCATGATGTTCGATGAGCATGTAGGAACTGTATGAACTCTGTGTTCTCCATGCCGGATAAGTAATTGTATCTGAAACTCTGAATTAATGTACAGAAATCATGGCGACAGATGTGAGGAAGTATATTGAATTTATGACGAGAAATGTAATTGCTGCTGATGTGGATGTAACGTTGGTAAATTTGCATTGACATGGTTAGGTACTCGAGATGTTTAGAAGGCTTTCAGGATACTCTGAAGCATACAATAAGGGAAACTATTTAGATATATTTTAATTATTTGAGTCTCTGTTGCTTTTCACAATTGGATTGGTTTATGGGTGGGGCTTAAGTCTCATGTGTGTCACCAAGTGCATGATGTCACCTCAAGAGATCGTGCAATGCAAATATGTGTAATGGGTACATAATTCCAGAGCTCATCGGAAAAGAGACAGGCAAGACGATTCTTATTCTATTGGTTGTCCTTCCAACCTTTTCATTTCAAGTTTGCCAGTTTTGATATTCAAATACGCGATAGTTTCGACTTTGCTATAGCCGTCTCGGGAAAGCACCTTGATATCTAAATAACTCCTCCCAAGTGCTCTAAAGAAGTTAACCAAATGGGCAGCTCGGTGTGGTTTGAGTATGAATTCCCACAAAACTAACCTGGTACTCTTCACTAAGAAGTATAGAATGCCACACATCAACCCTCCTTCCGTTGGTGGTATAAGTTTAACTTTCTCCAACGAAGCTAAATACTTGGGTTTAAGCTGGAAGCCAAACATTAAAGAGAGAGAGTAAAGAGAGCTACAGTAGCCCTTTTCTCTTGCAAGAAGGCCGTCCGAAATGAATGGGGTCTGGAACCCCGTATAACGCATTGGCCCTATATTTCGGTAATAAGTCTGATACTTATTTATAGAGCCTTGAATATAGCCATAAACCGCGATTATTTAAGCAAAGTCCAGCGAACAAATTGCATGTGTATAAGCGGAGCTCTTCGCACGACTCCCTCTGCAGCACTAGACATTTTGTTTTATTTATCACACCTCGACATTTTTGGCAGACAAAAGGCAGCTAGTGCAGCCATCCACCTTAAATCAACCTTACAGTGGACTACTAAAGATTTTGGACAGGCTTCCATTTTGAAAAATGTCAAAATTTCTACCAGAAACATTGACTACAAGCTAAGCTTTGACAAGAACTTCGAGGTAACCATCCCTCGTACGTCATTCTGGGACGATGTATTCTCAAAACATAAGTCGATTGACTTTTACACCGACGGTTCAAAAACTAGCAACGGGGTGGCTGGTGGTGTTTTCTTCGACAGGCTTAACCTCAGCCTAGCGTTCCGTCTTTCAAATCATTGTAGCGTGTTCCAGGTGGAAATCATGGCGTCTAGAGAAGTCTTACTACAATTTATTGCCGAGTATGAATGGCCAATTGAGAAGCTCTTTCATGACAGATTATACTCAAAACAGACAGGCTCAAAAAACTCCAAAGACTGGCTTAGTTTGTGTGTACGTTATGGGTCCTATGAGCACAACTTCTACTGCAGCGCTGGAGTTTATCCTCAACCTTCTACCCCTCCATTTTCAGATACAGAAAGAAGCCATGACTAACACGTTTAGGCTCATATCTGGAGATCATGCTAATTCCAAATAAGTTCATCCTAGGGACGGGGAGATTCTGACAGTTCATGCCGGCCATGTTATTTTATCTGTTGTTTTGTTTTCCTGATTTTTATTTTTCAGACACTCAAAACAAATCACCATGGCAAGTAACAGCGTCGAACAACACGTGTAAATAATAAAACTTCTGGTTCTGGAGCAGTTGAAAGCGGACCCCAATTTCAGCAAAAAAAATCATCTTCAGCAAAGAGTTCCATTTTTGGATGAATGGGTATGTCAACAAGCAAAATTGCCGAATTTGAGACGATGCCAATCCACTCGAGGTCCACCAAGTGGCAAAGCATCCGCAGAAAGTCACTGTCTGGTGTGGATTGTGGGCCGGCCGCATTATCGGTCCGAACTTCTTGGAAAACGACGATGGCATTGCCATCACCATCAACGGAGAGCACTACCGATCGATAATAACAAATTTCTTTTGGCCAAAACTGGATGATGTGCATGTGAACGACATGCGGTTCCAACAGGACGTCGCTACGTGGCACACAGCTGATGCCGACATGGACCTTCTGCACGAGCGATTTGAGGGCATGATTATCTCAGCGATTTGACTCCGTTAGACAGTTTCTTGTGGGGTTTCCTTACTTCGCAGGTGTATGTAAATAAGCCGCAAATGTCCAGTGCCATCAAAGTCAACATAATCCGTGCCATCACTCAAATTCAACCTGATCTATGCGCCACACGACTTGTTTTATTTAATTTTAACATGTACCCGACCTCACTGGAATACCCTTTATATAAATATCACTGCCGATCTACATCCCATCCCACTGCGAAGTCCATCATAGATAAATACCACCAGGAAAATTACGGAGGGAGCCTTAGTGGACACCTCTTTGATTAAATGACTTTTCCACAAATGTAATGTTTCAAAGTCCTTCGAGAAGTGACCGCATTAAGGATCCAAAAGAGACCCAATACCCACAAATTATCTTAAAAACCATTAAAGATTCTTTCCACGATAAAAACTAAATCATTAAGAATTTATTTTAATTAAGCTACTTCTCGTCTTATTTATTTTCTCACCATTACTGTCAACTTTACTATTTGTTTTGACACGAGGAAAAAAATGTTGAAAATCAGTTACCCAAGCTCGTTTGGTGGCGATGAAAGTTCGCCCTTAAAGTCAAACTGCCACAAGCGGCGTATGGTGCACTTTCCCTCTGATATTCTGTGTCCAGAATTTTCAATTCATTTTCTTATTAAAATGCAAAAAAAAAAAATTGTCCTCTAAAAAGTTGGTACGGAAAGTGCAAAAAAAAAAATTGCACAGGGTGGTTTGAACAGAAAAGTTGATGTAACATTGTGGTTACTTCACTGTTTCAGGACTTTATTTGTTGGATGCAACCTATTTTTTTTTTCGTTTACTTTCACAATGTTGACAGGATAATTCTCGAGGACAGAAATGAAAATGTGCACCGCTTTTTTTGATTTGTTTCTAAACCAAAGTTATTTTTTGGTTTTAATTTGAATATGGCTGGAGGACACATCTCTTATTTGTTTGGGTAATCATCCGTTGAGTTGCGAATATGTGTACCAAGGACGACAATGGAATGGGGCCAGTTGAAAGAAGAGCATCACGTATTGTGTTGTGTAAGGCACTCTTCCCTCTTAAACAAGTTATTTGCCATAAAAAAAAAGTTCAGTCTCAATCGATATTTCACTCCAATCCTTGACAGAGATCAAATTTACGCCCTGAATCCCTGAGTTTCGCCCATTTATCCGCGGAATATAAATTTTTAAACACTTTCACCAAAAAGAAAAAAAAAACATATACAACAGAAATAAACTTAACAAGACCACAATTTAATGTTCATCCTTGAAGGCTGCCTTATCAGCGCCACTACATCCATTTCGATTAAAATTCTTCGCTTGTTTCATTTGCTAGTCACGTTGTTTGTTACGACGAGAAAAAAAAAATAAAAATTAAAATTCTGCAAATGCCTCGAAACGGTTTCGAAGTCTCGATGTTTTTCTTATTTTATGCTGAAAGTTTTCCCCTCACTCTTTCTCCTTTCTGCAGCATTGATATTCCTCGGAGAGTAATAAGGTTTCATGGAGCAAAAACAGGAAGCCTTTGAAAATTTATTTTTCTTTGAAAACTTGTACTTTCTTTTGATGATATTTGAATCGGGATGGCAGTGAAACTGGAAAAACTTTGAAACGAAAGTTCTGTTATTTTTTTTTTTTTGTTTTCATTTTTAATTTGTGCTAAGGACAAATCATAGATTTCAAATTCTACACTATGGTGTATAGTCTGTCATGATTTCTGCTGTTTCAAGTGTGTGAAGAGTGAAACGTACACATAGTCTTATCCAGTTCATCCGTCCAAACATTATAAGCACAGTCCTCTTCGTGCAGCAAAAGATTGGATGGATTCTTTACAGGACTATCTGTTTCTGGAAATTTACCTCCACCACGAGGGACAAAGAGGAACTTCTGTGTCTTTTCATCTGCTGAAAACCTTCGTCTAAGGAAAGCAATGGTGTCTGGATTCAGCCAAAATAACGTGAGCTGGGATCTTTTGTAAATCATTTCTGCAAAATTGAAGACGGATGCAATGCCTTTCAATGGTTCATGCGTTGGACTGCTGTATGAGTTTCCTGTGACAAGGTGACTTTATGCTGGGTACTACGCCATAGAGGATTGGTGAAAGTGAACTTGTTAGGAAAGGGTTTGGCCTGGGTTTTATTCGTACTTTCCACTTTGCAAGGACATCGATTAAAATCCTTTATAGATAGACAAGGAAAGGTAGATGGGTTGACGATGGGAGAGAGAGCCATCTGCAGCACACTCAGGTCAGTAGAGAACCATTGCGATGCCCATATTGGGGAAGGAAGGTACTCCTTGCTCTTGAAAGAATACCCATAGAACTCTCCTATTGCCCCGGGGCTTCGAACCATTTTTAACCCTTATTGAACCTCCGGATATCTCTGATAGGTACGTCACTTAGTTCTTCGGTATCCTGAAGAAAACGCCTTCCAAAGGTTTTTTTTCCTGAGGTGGCAAATACCAGCGCAGTTGCAGAGGAAGGGGGTTGTGTCCATAATAACTTCCTCGTCTTCACAACCCCTGCAAAGTCTTAGCTTTTTCATGTAGTAGTGAAGAGTATAATAAAATCTCCAAGCATGGAGAGATTTTTCCTGTACTTCTGCATGAGAATTTTAGTTCTGGCACCGCTGTAGCCATGGCCATAGTTCTCTAGTTATTTTACAGGAGTCCAAAGAACTTCATCTCTCATTCGCTTCCGCTAGAATCCTTAACCATTCTTCAGGTTTGAGTTTACATGGCGAGACTTTCACCGACTGATCAGCCTGCTCTAGGTCTAGCGCAGATCCTTTCCTTGTCAATTCATCAGCTTTCTCATTCCCTGGTATGCCCTCACATCCAAGGCCCCAGGATAGTTATCCTCATGCTGTGTGGTAAGAGCACTAAGCTCTTCGCGACAGCACTTCATAAACTTCGATTTTATTTCAATGGCACAAATTGCTTTTAGTGCTGCCTGGCTGTCGATGGAAAAGGTGATATCATCGCGTGGTATTACCTTCATCGCAGTGTCACAGGCAGCAGTTGTCATTTCTAGGACCTCCGTCTGGAAAACGCTGCTAAGGATCGGGAGTCTAACTGATTAAAAGAGGCTAAGTTTGTCTGAAAGTATATGTACTCACGTCAATGTCCATTTTGGACCCATCAGTATAGATAGCTTTGGTTCGCATACTTGGTATTGTTCCCCTTGTCCACTCTGGGAATGAGCAAGAGAATGGTCTTTTGAAGTCTAGGTAGGGCAACGTATCAACAATGGTTGCTACATTGTCCATGTACAGGGTTTTTCAATAAGAGCCCTACAAAAGTTTTTTTTAAATAAAACAAAAACGGTTTTGGATATCAATGAAATTCTTTATTCCTGTGAAAGTACGTTCGATGCCATTATGTATGGAACTCGATTTCTTTTGCATGGCTACCACGGGCACGCTTGCAGAAGTCCAGACGCTGAACCTAATTTTCGACGGTTTTCAAGCATAAATCGGCCGATACTGCTGCAATTTCACGTTCGATATTCGTACGAAGTTCATCAATGGTCGCTGGCTTATTGGCATAAACCATAGACTTGACGTAGCCCCACAGGAAATAGTCTAACGGCGTCAAATCGCACGACCGAGGCGGCCAAGCGACTGGACCATTTCGTGAGATAACACGTTCTCCAAACTTGGTTTCCAATAAATTGATTGTGACATTCGCTGTGTGGCTTGTGGCGCAGTCCTGTTGGAACCACATGTCCTCCAAGTCCATATCATCCAATTGGGGCCAAAAATATTCGGTTATCATTGAACGGTAGCGATCCCCATTCACAGTAACGTGCCGGTCTTGATCATCACGGAAGAAGTACGGCCCAATGACGCCGCCGACCCATAAACCACACCAAACCGTAATTTTTTCGGGATGCAATGATGACTCATGGAGTACGTGTGGATTGCTGCCTGACCAATACCGCTTATTTTGTTTATTGACGAAGTCATCCAGCCAGAAATTATGACGACCATAAATTGGACGTAGCGCTCTTAACGTTGAGGCCACTGACTCCGAATTTCGGTAGTAAATTTTAATAATTTCGACTCGTTGTTGGCTCGTATATCTTTCCATCATGAAATGGCAAACCTTACTGAAGAGAAATGTCAAAAAACCGCAAGAAAAATATGGCGTCGTTTGCTGTCCCTGTCGCTCTACTTTTGTAGCGTCCCTATTGAAAAACCCTTTATTTACTTAGGATCTCGGCATGCCCCTTCATGCTTGACTTCCAGCCATTCTGATTTTCAGGGCACTTCTGGCCCCAGATTTCTGTATAAACTGGTCTAGTGGAAGCAGGTTGAAAATAGCCTCTAGTCCTGCTGTTGGCATGATCTTCTTGGGACTAGTAGCTGGTATGCACGCCAGTGCCTGTGTTCTCTTGATGGCCTTAAGGTTGGTGGCTTTGGTAGAAGCTTGCCACCACACAACGCTGCCATAAATAAGTTACAATTCTCATTAGTCTTATCGAGGAGCTCATAGAAGCAGTCCTAGATGCCATTGTCTTTCTACTCTAATTATGATCAGATGCTATTTACACGCCTAAAGCTTCTTGCCCAAGTCTGCCGCTGACAAGGTATCTAAAGCGTGATGCCTTTGCACTCTGTTGCAGTTACGGCCCATCGCATTTCCTTGATGGTGGTTTACTTGAATTTTTACAAGAGGAAGGATGAAACGCGATGTTAAGTTCTAAAATATTGCTTCATAGACTTTGCATTGCTTAAACAACTAATACGTCTTAGTTTTCAACACAGGGTCACCATCGTTGTAGCTGCCTTGTAGCTAACACTCATGTTAATGACATTTATAGCAAGTGAAACCCCTTGCAAATGAGTGGTTCATTTCTAGAATTTTCCTCCACACCTAGGTTTCTGAACCAATAAATCTTTGTGGAATCGTGAATTTAAAAGCTTCGTTCGTTCTGTTCGTTCAATCACTCTTCTCATCGCAGTTTTTAGACTTCAATAGCATTTCTGACAAGGAAATTCAAATATTTTCGATTCAAGAACACATTTTAATGATTCCATCGCACTTGCTGCCATTCCCTATGTATTTCTCGTAACTAATTTTTTTCCCATCAACATTGGGGTTAAACCTAAAAACAACAGTGGCGCTGTTCATTAAAACAAAATTCCCGTAGTCATGGAATAAAAATTGAATTGAATTCATTAGAAATCAAATACCACGTATACGTCCTGAATTCCCATATCGATTGTTAACCAGAATTCCCAGAAATATTTAATTGATAGAAACATGAAACAACCAAACATGCTGTCAGAAACTTCCCACTGACTTTTCATTCCTGTGTCAAGTGTATTCCAGGTATAAATTATTGTGCATGACACAGGACTAACATGGCCTCATACACATACGTATGATGAATGGAATGCATGACCGGTTTAATAATAAAGACGATAGTCGTATTTTATACGAAATCCGATTCCAGTTCACAAACACATTTGAGTCGAGTTCTATAGAAACCCCAAAGCCGATAAAGTTTATTTCAATTTGGCCTATATTGCCTGGTGGTCCTCTGGAATATTAAATTACAGAGAAATCATTTATTGTTCCGAGATATTTTCATCATTTTAGTGCTCCGTAGTTTCTTGGAAAGCGTTCTGTATTTATTCCTCGTGTGGATATCCTTTATTGGATGTAAACACGCAATGTATGGGAAAACTTATAAATAGAGCAGCACACACCACAATGAGAACGAAATACGATGAGGAATTGCTCATTGTTTGGGTACTCTTATTTGGATTAGTGGTCATTTATTAAATGAGATTTGTGTGTGTGAAAAAAAAGAAGATCAAGGTCAGCAAGGACCATGTGATTATGTGGACAAAAAAAATTCCATGTGAGTTACATGCCTTCGGTAATAACTTCTTTTGCCGGAAACTTTTCTCTGATGATAATCGTTCTTGTTTCTCGACTTTTCGTAAACTTTTCGTTTTCAATTATTATCCTTGAAATCGAAAAGGATGCTCGGGGTAAACACATGTTTTTCCTTTCTTTTTTTTTCTCAACTGTAACGGATGCTTCTCATTTAGTTTTCTATTAGTTTCAACAGAACCGACTGTGTAATTGAGGATGATCTGGGTTATTTCTTTTGGAAAATACTGTTGAAGGACTTTCGTGCTGCTAAGACTGAAGGAGAATTTAGTTCTTCGTGAGATTTAGTGAAAAGATGGAGCTACTCTAAACTAAAAAAGAATTTAAGCAAAATCCTCAATTTCAGAATTTTAAGTCGAAAATTCTCATCTTTTCGCATTCTTAAGGGCGCGAGGTAGGTTAATCAGTTTTTCAGCAGACGAATTCTTCGAAAGATATTCGGTCCTGTATGCGTTGTCTGACTTTGGAGGAGAAGATTCAATCACGAAGTCTACGAGCTGTACAGGGACATCGAGCTAGTCGAAAAATTGTTCATTGGACGTTTGAGATGGGTAGGACATGTAAAGCGAATGGACGCTAATAGACACCTCCGGCACACAGAGTGTTTTCATCTAACCCAGAGAGACAAGGGAGTAGAAGTAGAAATCGCCTTAGGTGGCGCACACAAGTAGAAGGAGACGTCAACCAAATTGACGTGGGCAACTGGAGGCAGTTAGCTAAGGACCGAGCTAAGAGAGGCTTGTTGGTGTAAGCACAGGTTCACCCAAACTGTACGTCACCTTATTGAGTTAGTTTAGATCATGAAATGACATTATGCTTGTTGTAACTAAGGAAAAGATTTTCGGTGCCACTTATAGCTTAAAACGCAAGAAATCATGATTCACATACGCAAGACAAGACTGTAATAGTTTCAGTTTCTTCCGTATCCTGGTAGCCTCCGCAGAATTTGATAAATTGATGCGAAGCCTGGTGGCTATTAAGCTTATATTGCAATAACCTATCAGTACAACCAATACACCATTGCCAATAGGATCTTGGTTCTTTTATCCTGGTTGGCCATTAGCTACGAGAAACAGCTTACACACCCAGCTCTGGCAAACCAGTCGGTGTTGATTATTGATGTGAGGAAAGGTTTTGTATTTAATGTGGATCCTATTCTATAAAAGAGTATTCCAAGCAAACTCATCAACCAAAGATGGTCGTCCGGTGTACATTTTCTCACTTATAAGTTGCTGATCTGGTGGCTCGCTTCGGATGGAGCATCAAATTAACAGTCAAAGAACAGCGGAAATAGGGACAGATACATTTTGTCTTTCTGTATTTAGTTTCCAATAAAAGAGAACTCAATATGCGCGAAATTGAAAATTTATTTCTGGATCTTAATCGCAGTCTTTTGCGGAACAAAATTATTTTCATCATTTATACGATTCATTACAATGGCAGGTTCAATTTCGCACTTAAAGGTTGCAGTATACACAACTCCGCTGGTCCAGATGGTATTCCACCCATAGTTCTAAAGAGGTGTTCTTCCACGCTGACAAAACCATTGCGTGCGAATTTTCATCTGTCCTATTGTTCTGGTCTCTTTCCAAGTAGATGGAAAACTGCATTTGCCTAGCCCGTCCCTAAAAAATGGCAAATCTTCTTCGCCCTCCAACTACCGACTCATTGCACTTACGTCCCTTCTTTCTAAGGTCATGGAAACGCTGAAAAATCGTCAGCTTATGAAATATCTTGATTCACGCAAAGTATTCAACGACCAGCAGTATGTCTTTCATAGCAACAAGTCCACTGGTGATTCGAAGGCTTATCACAGCGAGAAGTGGAACCAATCTATTCATCACTTTGGTGAAAGTAAGATTGTTGCGCTTGGTATTTAACAGAGTTTGGCATCAAGCTTGTCTGGAACTTCGAATCCAATCCATTCCTTCAGTGATGACAGTGCCTTGAGTTTCTCATTTTCGTTCTTTTATTCACGTCCCTGCTCTTCGGACGTAGAAGAGGAATGGAAAGTATGTTCAGCTCATTAAATTTCGACCTTGACAGCATAATAAAATGGGGCTTACCCAATAGAATGGAATTTGATGCATCCAAAACCCAATGCTGTCTTCTGTCACTCAAACGAAAGCCTAATCCTCCACCATTATCCATGGTACTTGCATCGCCTAAACTGAAAAACTTTTCATTCTCGATACGTGTGTCAGTGACAACCTTCGTTGGAATGACCACATATTCGAAGTCGACAATAATGCTGCGAAATGTCTAGGTTTCCTAAAACGGTGCAATAAATATTGTACTTAACCCCTAATCTGGTCTCAGTTCATTCACTCAAAGCTCGAGTATAACGCTCGTATCTGGTATGGTGCACCCAAAACCGTCTTGGCCACTCTGTATAGAATCCAAATTCTCGCGTAAGACTAATTAGTGACAGGGACATTGCGAAGTCGATAGACTCGCTTGAACACCGACGAAATGTTTCCTGTCTCTCACAGTTTTATACTTTTTTTCAGCGAAATAGCCAGTTGTATTCCGCCCCTTAAATACTTCACCCGCAATTCGCGTCACTCTTCGAATGTTCATCAGTTTACTCTCAAGCCTAGATTCGGACGTAGAGATTCTTTCATAAGCCGTACAACGTGAATGTGGAACGATCTACATAGCAATCCGCAAACATTTAAAATTAACGTGCATAGGTATCATCTTCGCCTCTCTTCTAATTTCCCTAATGGCCGTGCTCTCGTTTAAAGGTAGTCATAACCCTTTCAATGCGGGTAAATTAGGAAAAAAAAGTGTGTAAGTTAAAGTTCGGAATAATTTTGAAATTTTTTTTTCAAATCCAAGATGATTACTTGTTAAATGATATCTGCCAAATATATCACCCCTAATGAATAGCATAAGCGCTTAAGACACAGCTAATAAAACATGTCACATTTATTTAATAGTTGACCAAGAATTTTGTTAATTTACACAGACAAAGTACAACAAGTCCTTAATACAAAATAATTTATTACAACCAAAACCACCCAACAATGACTGACTTCCACTGCGAACAAATGAATAATTCTCGGCAATTTCCTGTGAAATAAATCACCATCCCACACCACACTGATTGAGTTGTGATTTTCTTTAATTTTTCACATGTGTGCCCTGCCAACTCCGGTATGTAGGCCTCCCCATCTCTGCAACCATTCGTCAATGATTAATGAGCTCACTTGCTGTCAAAAATGTATGTACTTGATATTTTTGGAGCTTAATAATGTTTCTGAAATCATAACTTCTGTATGGACGTCCTTACACATTTGTTTTCGGAGTTCTTCCTTTCGCTCTTGGTCTGTATTTGACGGGGGGAGGGTGGTTTGTTTGTGAGAGTCAGATTGTGTGTTTGCCTTTCAGAAAAAGTCAGCACAATGAATGAGACTTAAGAATGCCGAGTGTGGGTAGAAAAAGGATCGAAAATTGACTTCAGATGTTCAAAAGGAAATTCTTTACCTTCATCTTCTAGAGCTTTTCAACAAAACTTGTCATAGTATCCAACTGATTCGTGGTGTATCAGTGATGTAAAGTGTGATGTTTAATTACCCTAGCGTGCTGTTAACTACAGAGATATGGTAGGTGATGGTTTGACAGTATCCAGCATTCCAAGTACTGACTAAAGAACTCAGTAGGGCGCTTCTTTTAGCAAATGAATTTGGTCCGATGGATATAGTTTAGCTTTCAAATCTTCAATGATCGGGGTTGAGCTTTATGCTAAGCATTTTTTGTACTGCGCCTCATACCTTATCTAGAGTCGACTATGTATCTAGGGTCGACTATCCATGGTAAAGTTATACTTGCAATTGTTTTAGGTAGGAACATTGAAGGGGTGAGTACATCCTATACGCCGCAGAATTCACTACAGATCCAATGGATTCCGCTGGCGTGGAATGTCCATTATGAAGAAAAAAACAAAGATAAAAGGATCTTTGTTAGTTGACTGATAGTTCTTCGGCTTCCTTGTACCCACCCGAGTTCGTTATGCATTTTTAAATAGTTTTTGGTGACTTCTTAGGCAGGTCGCCCAGTTTACGAAAATGTGACAAAAGTAAGAGTACTGCGACAGTTTAGGTGTCATACGAATTCGATGTACTTTTCGTGAAACTGAGAATTCTACAGGGAAGTATTGGTCATTTTATATGTAAACGTATCGCACTGTGTCTTGTAAAGGCACCTCATACCAATTGTATTTGCCACCAACTACGTTTAACGAGATCGTTGGAGTTATTCCAATCAAAAACTAAGTCGTAGCAATCTGGGAGTAGGGCAAATGTGAAGATAAAACCATCACGTGTTGCGCCTGATTATACCAACACACCGATTTATCTTAAAAGAGTGAAAACAGATTATAAACGAAAGAATTAAGAAGGTCAACACAGCTTTCTAGTCCTGAAAACATCCTATGGATGTACACCGCACCGTTGGATAGTGGCAAGGTGCTAGCAAAACCACCAACCTCATGCTCATCACGAAAATATAGAAACAAGTGCAAAGAGAACCACGCCAACAGCAGGACTAGAGACTATTCTCAACCTGCTTCCACTAGACCCGTTTATAAAGGAATCTGCGGCCAGAAGTGCCCTGAAAGTCAGCCAAACGAATGCCTGGAAGTTAAGCACGACGGGGTATGCCCAGATCCTAACTAGGTACATGGGCAATGTGGCAACCACTGATTATACATTGCCCTGCCTAAATTTCAAAAGACTATTCATTCCAAGCAGAGAGGAATGAATACCAAACACGCAAGCCAATGTCATCTATACTGATGGGTCCAAAATGGACATTGACGTGGGTGCCGGTATATTTTCAGACAAACTCAGCCTCTTTAAATTAGTCAGACTCCTGGACCATGGCATCGTTTTCCAGACGGAGGTCCTACAACAATTGCTGCCCGTGAGATTGCGATGAAAGTAATACCACGCGATGATATCACCTGTTTCATCAACAGCAAGGCAGCACTAAAAGCAATTTCTGTTATTGAAATAAAATCGAAGCTTGTGAAGTGCTCTCGCAAAGTGAGTTAGTGCACTTGCCACACAACATGAGGTAAAACTACGCTGGGTCCCTGGACATGAGGGCATACCACGGAATTAAAAAGCTGATGAATTGGCAAGGAAAGGATCTGTAGTAGACCTATGGCAGGCTTATCAGTCAGTAAAAATCCCGCCATGTAAACTCAAACCTGAAGCATAGATCAGGATTCTAGTGGAGGCGAATGGCGGATGGATGGACTCCTGTCAAATAATCAGAAAACTATGGCCAAGGTACAGCGGTGCCAGAATTAATACTCTCATGCAGAAGGACAGGAACAATCTTTCCATCCTTGTGGAAGTTATTGCAGGTCATATTACTTTGCGGGGGCTGCTTAGACGAGGAAGTTAATGAGGATAAAACCCACTTCCTCTGACATTGCCCAGGTCTTTGTCACCTCAGACATAAATCCTTTAGAAGGCATGTTTTTTAGGATACCGAAGAAATATGTGACGTACATATCAGAGACATCTGGAGGTACATTTAGGCTTCAAGATGGTTCGAAACTCTGGGACAATGATTCGAGACCCTGATGCATTAGAAGAGTGCTGTAGGTATTGTTCCACGAGCAAGGGATACCTTCTACCTTAAAATGGGCATCACAATGGGACTCTACTGAGCTAAGTTTGGCGCAGAGGGTTCTCACTTCCCTCGAAGACTCATATACCTCACCTAACTTAACCTATAAAATCATACTCGGCGGTTTTAATGGACGGAACAGCCTTCACGGCATTAGATCTGAAAATACACTGAGGCTGATCGACTTTTTTTAATTATTCGTTTCCGATCCCTCAATTTTTACAGGAGGACCAGGCAGTCTCCTCATTAAGGAACAAATTTGCGATCGACACAAAGCTTTCCTTTAATATTTTCAATGTCTGGACGTTCTAAAAATTCAATATTGACTCTCATCACTACCTAGTTGTAGTCGGAGTGTAAATTCGGATTTCTTACCACATATATGTAGCTCAAGAAACAATACGAAGAATTTTTAGACTGCCAGAACCTTTGCCGATCAGTTATTTCTAGATCTCCCAACGAGTCCTTTAGCGCAGAAGATAAGTAGCAACACTTCCAGAAAGCCATCAGAGATGGTGTCACTAATGTGCTTGCGTGCACCACCTGAGTCCCAGTCTTGCTCTAGTGCGCCGTGGATTGGAAGATTCTTCGGGCTGAAGCAGTGGTGAACCTTCACCTTTCTGGCTTAGTCGACAGTTCGTCGTCGTATCTCCTCCTTCTATAAGACGCATGTAAGACATAAATGACACATTCAACGAAGGCACCTAAGCAGAGAATTCCCTTCCTTCTTCAGAAATTCCATGTACGTTGTTTTGAGTTGGCTTACTCAAACATCCCCTTACAACTAACTTTCTTCTTAAAGGCTTTAATTTCTACTACTTAAAGTTAAAAACTACGTTAAGTGCCCTTTATGCAAATGCAATTCATCATAAGACTCCCTACAGCTTTCACAACTGTGTCTACCACCCTCCTTATGAATATTTTTCGTCTTAAACAAAAGAAAACTTGAAACGCTTGCTAAATAATTCTTTTGTTGTATAAAATTTCTCAGTTTATACATTGAGGCAAGAACAATGGCAAGAATCACGCTGGGAGCATGCATTTTAATCAGGAAGCCTCTGTTCCACACAGCCAGCATCTCCGGTTCCAGGAAGCCTGAAATGTTTTAGTGGCAGTCTGCTTTTGTCCGCTTGTTATGCTCTCATTGAATAGCACAACGCCCTCTTCCTGCAAAATGCTACAACTATGTGTGTACTTATCTGCCTTTCGGTCTAAGAACGGGTGATGAAATGACACAGATAGTCCTGCGTAACCCCTTAATATTTTCATGCACACAACACTATACCACGGCTGACAGACATCCTGAAGGATATGCTAATGCCAGTGGTTGTGTGTTGCAAATTATTTTTAGACGCTTGTTGAAGTTTTAATTTTACGTTTTGTTTTAATCCACCGCAGAGCGAAAACGTTCAAAGGATGTGTGGTAATATGCATGTGCGTGTTAGATTTTCTCAGCAATTGTATCTAATTGAAGAATTAAATTGAAACACAATATTCGCAACAACAACAACAAAACTTCATTTCTAATTAAAATTAATCCTTGTGAATATTTTATGCGCCAATGATTCAGGGCCCACTTCCCAGTCCAAGTGGAATCCAAGGAAATTTACACTTCCACCTGTAGAGGGAGAGAGTCCACGAAGCCAATTAAAACGAGGATTTGTCAGCAATCAAGAATTTCACTCAATTAATTTAATTTGTACTTGGAACGGGCTTCGCTGGAATTGTACTTCTCGTCCATTGTTCCGAGAGGCGCAGTGGTGCTGGAGCAAATTCTATTGTGTCAATCTTTAAGTGACAGACCCTTGACTACGTGGAGGGAGGATGTTTTGAAGGTGAAAATATTTTGTTGTAAAATATAATTCAAGGCGACACGTTGACGGGGTGCCTTGGACTGGAGTAGTATCAATTTTGCAGAGTGGAATTCTAATTAGGCGCGAGAGCTTATTGTCATTATTTCGAAGTGGAAACATTTTTAATGGCAGAGAGCAGTTGTCAAGTTTCCTAGTTTATAGGTTGTAAGTGTGGAAGGGTGGGCGAAGGGTCGTTTTGTAAAATGTAAAGTCGGCATTAGTTAGAACTAATTGCAAATGACATGACTAAGTTAAGTTATGGTTCTTGTCAACCCCAACCTTGCAACATCTGTTAGGCACTGTAAGCGTTTCTTTGATGCCTGTGAATACCTTGAGCTGACGCTCCGTCCAAGCAAACGAGGTGTTGAGTAACCAGTTCCTTTGTTCGTAGACTTTGAGCTCACAATGCATCATGGTGAGGGACTACATTTTGAGTGACCATCAGGTGATTATAACGCGATTTGAAATGGGTTGTGTGCGAATTGGTTTTGGGCATGAACCGAGAAGACGTGCTTTTTAGAAATAATTGCCATTTGCTGTTTAAATTAGGGGGACGTTTTGAACTACGATACGATAGGTTGCTAAGGTGCAGATGGACGGACCTGTAAGATCTATTTTGCGGGCCCAGTGGTTAACCACAAGCCAATTTGAAAATCGAACCTGCCGTTATGGGTGACACTGCGGCTGGCAAGATCTATTGCGTTTGCTTAGCTTGATGGGTCTACCACCTTGCTAATGAAGGTGAGTAGCCGATTTTCTAAGCTCCGCTAACGAACAGAGTTTCCTATGAAAGAATCATCTGCATAGTGCCAGACATTCACAAAGAATATTCACAGAGGTCTCTTCTTCTTCCAAACAGAACCGACACTCTGTATCTGAACTAAGGTTTAGTTTGTTGAGATGACATTTTAGGGTGCAATGGCCGGTAAGGAAGCCCACTAGCTTCCTAAGGTTGTTCCTGTCAAGGTTTAGAATTTCCTTGTAAGAAAAAGGCTTTATAAGTCTGTTGGATTCACTAAGCCCGGGGAAATTTTCCCAATGAGCTAGGCGAAGTTGATATTCCCAGTTGTTTATCAAGGCTGTGGCGGTAGTCTAATTAACGTCACAGAAGGGTTCCGGTACCAAAATCGCAGAAGCCGAACCGGCACTAGCCAGCTCATCCGCAGTTTCATTGCCTACAATGCCCTAGTGGCCGGGCACCCAACCCAGCTTCTTGTGCTGGCAGGTGATTGTAAGGTATCGCAGCAGCACTTGACACTTGGGATATCAATGGTTAAAGCGCTGCCTGACTATGTGAGTTGATAGGTATTTTTGCGCCCCTTATCCCTTTATCGAGATTTATCCTGGTGCAGATCTCAGTAGCATGGATTTCAGCCTGGAACACACTGGGGCACATCCCCATTGGTATTCAAACTTTAGTGTTGGGTCCAAACACGTCAGCATCTACTCCGGAAGCCATTTTTGGGAAACCACACCAAACATCCCGGGTCTGATACGGGTTCTCCATTAGACCAGCTGACACGGTCGAATATTTTTACCTCAAGTAGGCTTCCGAAACTGTACAAGCTGGCCATAACGTCGGTGATAATGCAGAACATATTCGTACTTGGATTTGAGTGAAGTATTTTCGGATGTCTCACTGATTTATATTTGTGTTTCCGCTGGGCTAATGGAGTCCCGCGTTATATTTCGCTTTCAACTTATTTTATTTATCACAGGTAATCTGAGAGATGTGGTCCGTGTTAGGTGCATCCTTGAATGGAAAAATCCTATCGTTAACCAGTTGTTACAGAAAATAAACAATAAATTCGGGTGGAACTATTGGACCAAGATTCGGTAAAAGCTATGGCACCTAGCTGCTGCTTTACAATGAAAGGTAATAAGTCGCTAGTGGCTACTTCTTTTTTAGCCATAGGTCTATCCAACGTCGTCGTGCTAGGAACAATTCCGAACGTTCGAAAAGAAGATGAGGTTAGGTTAGGTTAGGTAGTTGGGTTGGCAAAAGGAGGGAGAACCCTCTGCTCCACACTCAGGTCAGCAGAGATCCATTATGATGCTCATTTTTGGGATGAAGGTATCCCTTGCTCGTGGAGCAATAGCCATAGCACTCTCCTATTGCACCGGGGTTTCGAACCTTAATTGAATGAAGCCTTAATTGACCTCCAGATGTCCCTGATAGGTACGTCACTTAGTCTTTCGGTAAAGAAAAGAAGAAAAAGTAACACTCAAACAAAGACGAAGAATAGGTTCTGGAGTCTAAGCAAAGAGAGAGAGAACTGCGGGAAAAAGACAGCAGCTGAAGATGGAGAAGCTAAGACAAGGAAGCATTGGTCTGCAGACGAAGCCTCCTTATGGACAGTGGAAGAATCGGTGGGGAAGTAAGTGGGGCAGGAATAAATGAGCTTTGTCCTTGCAGCTTCCAAGGAGTGAGGAAACATGCATTCAAGAACTCTTTGTCAACAGAGGAGGCTCAACTCTAATCTAAGATAATTGTGCTGCATACAACCAGTGTGGGTCTGTATCTCCCTTATATTTCCTTTAGCTTTTCTAATGGCCGTGCCCTTGCTAACTCTCCTTTTTCTCGCAATTCAATTCATTCCTTCGCAGATGGTGGTACTTTCGACTTCCCCAACTAAAAAGCCTCAAGTCGTCGAGTCTCAGCGGCAGCCAATATCGACCGAATTCAACTCTGCTACTGATGCAACATCAACTGGGGTGCCAGAAACCGAATTGAGTTCAATTGTCCAAAAACCCAGCATAGCATGGAGTTGATATCCCTCCCTGCCATAGCCCAATAGAAATTCCATAGATGCCAAAATAGATTTCTTCACACCTGACCAATGCCTGAAGGAACGCCTAACGATGCTAAACTAATAAGCTCGTTTGGTTAATTGGCTTTGCATACTATTATCCTGGGCAAATTCCGACACGAAAAATCCTAAAATCATCCAAAGCTAACCACAATTAGTCGAGGAATTTTTCCATAGACAACCCTTTTTTTTTCACCTCCTTCGTCCTGTTTCTCCTTCGTCCTGTTTCTCCTTTCATTTTTTTTTTTCTTTCAAGGATTTTCGTTCATTTGGACTTTTTTTTGTTTGTTCCTTTCACTCAGTCATTTGTTCTACACGAGCTAGTTTGGAGTCCATTTGAAGATGTACACAGGACGGAATCCCATTCAATTTGCGTGTTGAAAATACCACCAGCTGGGATTTGATTTTTTTCCGCCTCTTATCTGAGTAATCTGCTTTGGGAATTCCATTTCATGGTGCTTCATTTGATTCTTATTTGTAAGTGAGTCAATTTGGTCATCATCTGTTTAAGGGAGTTTTTCGTCAAACTTCAGACAATCTAATCAAGTTTCAATCACAGACTGCACTGAATATGTAATATGTGTGACTAAGCCCTAATTTTTACAATGAAGGCAAGGATAAGATTTTGATGTACGTAAAAACTATTGGTTGCTTTCTGAAACAAAAAGTTACGTATACGCCATGGGTACACATTGAAAAATTCGTTGAAGACAATATTTCCTGGAGGCACATAGGTTAAGTTAGGAGATGAATTTCTTATCTTCTAAATATCGAGTTCGGCTAGATCGTTAAGATCATCGTGGAAGTATTCCCCGAGGAATACGTTCTTAGCGTCGCAAGGGCAGCGCACTCCTCCCCTCCTCGTCTCAAGCAATGTTTGTAATGGATAAAAATCTCTTTGTCTTCTTTAAATCTAGGGTAGGCCAGATTTGTTGTGACAAGGGACAATTGTTGATGTTGTGGGGCCGAACTACCGCAATCGATAACGAGTGAGTGAGTGGAACTCGTGATCGCATGACTGATAAACTTCACTGGGAGTGGTAATGCCAAATCTTCATATTTTGATGACGAGTTAGTGGTTAATGAGTGTGGCAATTCGGCCCCTGATCGATTCGATAGGCGCAGGGGCTTCCCCAAGGTTCTCAGGGACACGCTGTGCCATCCTGCCTCTTCGTTTGCCAGCTCGTCCGCTCTGTAGAAACCTGGAACGTCGCTGTGCTCTAAGACTCAGCACAGGGTTACGTCCCACCTGTCTGCAGTGTCGTTAGGTAATCTGCGGGATTGGTTTACCAACCTTGATCGTATTGTCGGCGATTACAAGGCTTTAATAGCTGTCTGACTATCTATTTAAGTATAGGACAATAGCGCTACATCGCGCTAATTGAAAGCCAAGCTAAAGCATCGCAGGCTGTCGTAATTTTCGCTTGAAACATACTACAGTGATCTGTGATGGTATGGCTAAGACAGATGCATTAGAGAATACGCCTGCCCCCGTACCACCCACTGTCCTAGATTCGTCTGTGAATATTTCTAGCGCAGAACCGCTCAAAACTGTATCAGACTTCCAAGAGCTCCTGCTAGGAGTTCAAGTTTTGTACCTGACGTTGAAGTCAATATGGGGGACAACGTGTTCATTTTACTAGGAATAATATGGTTGCCCTTGAGGATTTTAGAGAAATCCGTTGCTGTGCTGATCAGCTAGGAGGATTCTCTGAGCTTAGTTATTTAAGGTGGCGTTACAGTCCGGGTAGACCTGGGCCTCTACCAACAAGCATTTCCAGCCAACTCGATCTTTAGCCGGTTGCTTCCAGTTTCGCACGCCAAGTTGATTAAGGTCCGCTTCCACTTACGCGCTCCACCTGCGTCGCGGTCTTCTTCTACTGCGCCGTCCCTCGGGTGTGGATTCGAAGATTTTCCGAGCCGGAGCATTGGTATCCATCCGCTCTACATGATCCAGCCACGTCAGTCGTTGGACCTTTACTCTTCTGGCAAAGTCAATGTCGCTGTACAGCCCGTACTCGGATTCCGTAAAAAATACTTCATCATCGATAACATCTTTTCCCTGCCAAGCAATGATCCGCCGTCTTCCTAGGCTACAATTGCGGCATTTGACTCCGTCGACAGAAGACTGGCGGCTGCCTCCATCCGACTAAGCAAGTTGGGGGTGTCAGCAGAACTACATAGAGTACTGTAACGCCCTAAGAGGTAGACACTATCGCAGTCTGGGATGGGAACATTTTATCCAGCTCATTTCAATTTACAACAGGAATGACGCCAGGATGTCTCCTGTACGGCTCCATGCCGGTTACAGCGTCATACTAGAAGAACGTCCAACCCGTTGAACATGATCAGCAGGCTTCAACAACGCTGCAGTATTTGAGATTTACAGTTACCCACTAATACTTCCAAAACTATGACACCTCGAGGTGAGAGTTATATCTTTATTTTCGCGCAAGAGCGATTAAACGGGGTTGGCTGATGTCTTATGAAGGACTGGGCTAACTGGAGAGGCCCAAGCTCATTCCGAACTGTAATGACACCTAAGTAAATAAGTTTTACTTCGGGGCCCATCATTTTGATTTTGAACGCTGGCTCAATCTACCACCATTAACATTTTCCGATGGCCCGCTTATCCACTATGAGGGTCACGGTTTAGGGAGCTTAAGTGGACCACATCCACATTTCGGGATCTTCCACCATTGACTCTAAATCGTCGGAGGCTATTGCCACACGAGTAGAGGTGAAACTTCGGACTTGGTCCAGCCATCTCATCCTGATCCAACCCACGGGACGCCTACCTGATGGCATGAATTCTATGGAACGTCTTGGAAACCCAGTTTAACGTGTTCAAACCATCGAAGTATGGACCTCTCCGTTCGAAGATGCAGCTGGTCGACATTGATTGCCTCGCGTATTCTAGTGTTCCTAACCCGATCTTGGCGAATCACGTCAGCAATCACCGCAATCTACCGCAAAGGAAAATTTAATAAAAAATTCTAACTAAGCAAAGGGACATATATTTCAAGAATACACTCCGTCTCATTTATATCCTCCATGCCGCACTCCTCAGTGTCATCTCTCTCAAAGCACTGCAAATATGGTTAAATAAATATCCTTGTCAAAAGCCAAGTCAACAAACCACATTCGATTGGCGTTATTAAAAACCAAGCTAGCGCCAAAGATTGGATTCGCATCGAATCCAGCGAATATACTACCTAACCGCAGGCAAGGATTATTTTGTTAACAGAATTCGAATTGATTTTTACTTACTGCAATTCTTTCTTTGCCTTATGCTGCCGCAGGCAAAATATTCGAAAGACGCAGAGCGGGAGACCAGAGAAAAAAAAAAAGGAAATTTATTTCACGACAACGGTAACGGGCGCTGCAAAAGGGATTTATCGCAAGCTGAAAGGATAATATTTTCCTCGGTGAGATTTGTAGCATGTAGCTCGCCACAGAAATAAAATCTTTTCCCGAGCAGAGTTGATAGAAATACTGAATGGCGAAGAATTTAAATCCTTGCCTCAGTGTAATATATCGGTGTCCTTTGAGAGTGCGGTTACATTAAAAAAAAAAAAAAGGCCCAATATGCTTTTAAATATATTAAACTTCTTTTGGTGCAAGGATTGCATGCAACGCATAAGTAGCATTGAACATCATAGATGGACTTTCGGCCGTAAATTTGTGGTTTCTATTTGGCTACAAGGACTCAGAGCGTATGCATGTGCAGCTGTTTGAAGTTGATGTGCATAGGAGAATTTGTGTTTCTCAGTAGTTTCTACCACAAATGTCTACAGGCATATCCTTGGAAACCATGAAATTCGAATTCCAAACAACCTGTGTACCAACTCGAATATTAATTCGCAACATGGAAATCCCCAGCAACAACCAATAAGCTTGTCATATATATGCAAACCTCCCATGAATAGCCCTTCGAATACCTCCCTTGGAAATTTGGTTGGTTGTCGTATGGAACGAAATTCTACTCACATGTCCAGGAACCTGCCAGTTTCGCAAAGTCGAAACCATTTGCAATCATTTTGACATTTAAATTGGACAACCGAACACCACCTGCAGCAGCAGCACACACTGCCAATGAGTTTTTGGAAAGTAAAAACGACTTTGACGGGATTCACATCGATTTTGCTCCACCCAGTCACAGTAATTTTGAAATATTCGCTTTAAGAATGGCCGCGCAAAACGAATTGTACTAAATCAAAACCGTAAAGACCATTAAAACGATTATTTTCCTGTTAGAGCGGAGAGTTTGTGTTTCTGTCAACTGACGCACGTGCATACATAATCGTATTTGCTTTATGGCCGCCTTTTGTTTTTGTTCGGCTTATTCGCCTTTATCCGAGGCTCGATTATCCCTGGGGAATAATTTACATGATAATTTTTGGAAACAGCCCATAAAGCCAAATGATAAATGACCCTACAAACGATCTGGGTGGGCGGTGGATAGATGGTCGCATTTGGTTGTGTCAATCGATTGGGCGTTTAGAGCTGCTAATGTGTATTATTTCTCTAGCAAAAGGATGATGGTACTCATCCCAGCGATTGTCGTTATAATTGATGCAAAAGTGCACCCAATTAAGCATCCATAGAGCGTGTCATACTTTTATGACCCTTTGAGAGGATTTAATGTTACGCATCCCTAAAACTTCCATTATCCGTTTTGTTGTGCACTTTGCCATTGTCGGTTGTGTTCGAGAGTGTATGTCCTTTTGTGTGGTGAAAATTTGGCAAATAATTCTACGAATTGTATCCATTGTTGTGGATGGAATTACTGCTTGTCATTGCCAGTCTGTGGAGTGGTTTAATGTTGACTGCGGCACTAATCTCGAAACACACTTTAATAGCGGCAATTTATTTAGAGAATTGGCCTATTCATTAGCTACTCTGTTGGGGTGTTGTGTTATTTTGGGAACAGATACAAGAAGACTCTTTGAAATGTAGCAATTAACTATGTGAGTGTTCTTTCTATTGAATCAATACATTAGGCTTCACGGTCTTCAAAAAAACTGAAATAATTTTCAGTGGGACAAGCAATTATAGTATAAACCTTTAACTGAATTTTAACAGTATTCTCTCTATATTTTGCGGTCTAGAATCAGTACTTGTCCTTAACTTTGTCACTTTCATCAAATCCTTAGAGGTTCTGGGAATCCTTAGAGATACTGAAAAGTTTCGGATTCAAGCAAGGATTAACTAATTGATTAAGAAATATGGTCTTCTTAAGAAATAACAGCTCGGAAACAGGACAAGGCTCAATAAGAAAATCTGTAAGCAGAGGCTCTGCGTAGGGCGGAGTCATCTCGGGTCTACTGTGGATCTTTGTTATAGATGCAGGCTATGCTCAGAAGTACTAACCATCTACGAATATGCCGACAACGTATGACTACGAGTACAGGGAACATTTCTAAATGGGTAAAAGATTGTGGATTGAACGCCAGCCCGGTAAAGTTAGAATTAGTTCTCTTTACGAGGAAACACCAGATACCCGCCTTTAGACTACCTAAACCTTAGGGTTCGAGCTGTACCTGTCAGAATACGCCAGATATCTTGGGATAATTCTTCATAGAACACTAAAGTGGAATCCTAGTTCACAGGAAAGGGTTCGAAAGGCCCTCAATGCTCTCTTTGCAAACAAGAAATGGGGTCTAAAACCAAGTATGTTCCCCGGGCTATACACAGCTCGTCTGGTGGAAGGCAACCAGAAAGAAAACAACGCTTGGTAAGCTAGCAGCAGTAAAAAAAAACTATCGCCATCACGGGTGCTCTTCGCTAAACATCCTTCGCAGGTCTAAACATTTTTCTGCATTTTCTACCTCTAGACTTAGAGATAAAATACCAAGCAGGCAATAGTGCGCTGAGACTCACTGATTAAGGTTTTTTTTAGGAATAACAGTATTGGTCACTGCTCCATGCAAACTTCGGCGCTCTAAAAAGAATTGATGAAACGACTTTCGTCATGGATTTCGATATAGAGGGAAGATTGGCAAAGAAACGCTTTCATCTCAGCAGATGGGATTGTAGAGGCTCTGTCTGTGCTCGTAGCTGCGGGAATCACTAGGAATGAAATCGATATCTGAAAGGGATACCGCCATTTACACTGATAGTCAGGCCGTATTTAAAGTGCTCGAATCAAACGTCATTAGATCTGAACTAGTCTCGAAATGCCGCGTAATCCTGATGGCATTGTGCGTTGAGAATCAAGACTTTGTTGGGAACCAGGATATTGAGGTAAACGAAAAGACCGACGAATTGGCTAGACTAGGTGAAGAGCGACAACATAAGGAGGGGAACCACTGTGGATTCTCCTTCCTGTGTAGCTAAGGCAGAAATCCTAAAAATTACTGTAAAGTAAATCAGAGATGGTCTTGGACACATGGTATCCAAGGCTATGTGAAACATTTTTTGAGGTGATCTGAGTTCTGACTTCAGTCGTTTCTGCAAAGTGTGAATCTTCGAACTTGGCAGCGTGATGTCAATGGCGCGTTCGTTAGTATTGAGACAGAAGCGGGCAAAATGGGCTTAGCGGTCATTGGGGGCAATACCAAGTACATATTGCCAAAAAAGAAAAAAACTCTTAACAGCGAGGTCTTGGACAGAACGTCACTATAGATAATTCTAACTTTTAGGTAGTTAAGGACTTTCTCTACCTAGGCTTCGCAATCAATTCAGACAATGACACCAGCGCTGAGGTCAAACGAAAAATAACTCTTGCCAATACCTGCTTCTTTGGGCTAAGAAGGCAACTAAAGGACAAAGCCCTCTCTTGAACAACTAAAATGCCCTTTTATAAGTCCTTAATCGTCCCAGTCCTGCTGTAAGACCCTGAGGCATGGACTCTGTCAAACGCGGATAAGATTGCTCTCTCTTGTTTCGAGAAGAAAATTCTTTGGGTGATTTTCGAATTGAATGGGCTGTACAGCGACATCGACGTAATCGGAAGAGTGAAGGTCCAACTACTGAGGAAGAGCGGATGGATACCAATGCTTCGGCCCGGAAAATCTTTGAATCCACACTCAAGGGACGGCGCAGTAGAGGAAGACCGCGACTTAGGTGGCGCACGCAAGTCTAAGGGACCTTAACCAACTTGGCGGGAAAAACTGGAGGTATCTGTTTGGAGACGTTTGTTGGTTGAGGCCCAAGTCCATTCTGGACTATAGCGCCACCTCCAATCCTAAGATACTCCAATCAATAGCCAGTTCTTATAGATTTGGCCTGTACTAGGCATTAACCGCTTCAAAGAACGATCGCAAATCAATTCCGCCACCGACGGGTCCTCACTGGACATGGGTGGACTATGGGTCAAACCATTGCTGACTATGCGCTATGTATGTCCTTCCTATCTCAAAGGTCCAATACGCTCAAAGGTCGGTTCTAAGCTCGTATCAGAGGCATAGGAAATTAAAGCAAAAGACAACTTGTCTTGGTGGAGATCCTAGATCAGATTGTCGCTATCGTTCGATATGTTTGGCCTCGTAACCTTTGAAACCTACGATCGTTCTGCCGTGTTTCAGGTCAGCCTCGTATAGGTCCCATGCGATAGATATTTGCCATTGATATTTGACACCGCAATGGGTCTTGCATTCGCTTGTTCAAGTGGTCAGGTCGCAAGAATACATAATGAGTGGTGTGAATAAAACCTGAGACAGAGTGTTCACTCAACTTTTTGGCAAAACACTCAATTTAAATTGAATAAAAATGAATTTCGTCAAGTTTCAAAAAAACTTTCTTGAGGAGGGTTTGCCCTGAGCGTTCTCTCAGTTTTTATTCACACCACCCAATATCTGTTATTGGCACTTAATGGCGTTTGTGAGAGGCCTATTTGTGGCAGTAGAATGTTGTCATGGCTCCTTGTGTCTCTGTGTTGTGTGGTCTCTGATTTTGGAGACAACAAAAACTCCTTCTCCTTCGCCTTCTCAGTTCAAAACAAATTGGGAGAGGCAAAGTTATTCTTCGTTTGATTTCTGACGAAATCTCGTTCTCAAAAAGCAGACACACTCCCTCAAAGCTCCCCAGTGTAAAGATTTGACCAAAGAGTGTTGGATGTCCTTTTTTCTGACAAAAAATACTTGGCTTTGTTCTCGTTTACCGCCAAACGCTAATTTTGTCCAAAACAGTATAGGATATGAGTAAAAGTTCCTGTTCGTTCTAAGGCTTGAAAAACTCGCAGCAACTGAATACAAAGAAGATTTCATTAAAAAGTACGTATACGCCACAGATTCTTCCAAGATTAGTTTGTTGCACTTTGAATACTCTCCATCACCATTGTACAACATGAAACTCGTATCCGATATCTGAACTCCATCAACATCAACAAAACACTAAATTCTTGAATTCTTGTGAATGAAAACTTTTAAACACATAGAGTAGTTTGTTTACATGCCCCCAGTCGAAACCTTAAGGATCTCCTTCAGTCATTCAAAGGACTCGACGTAAATTTCCCTTCCACTTGCAATTTATTCGCACTTTTAAACTCCAAACTAGCGTAAGAGTTGTATAGCTCTCAGTTAAACAAAAGGATGCACAACTCTTTGGCTCAACTCGGAAGAACATTTCAAAAAGTGAAACAAAGAACAAATTAGAAAAAGAATGGCACTAAAGCAAACCAACAAAAGCAATGGCTTCTGAAGAATTCTTTTGTGGTGCACAGGAAAAGCTGCCGAGGAAATGAAAACACTTGAAGTGGTGAAAATGTTAACAACAGGATTTCTTTGTTTTTTTTTTTTTTTTGAAAGAAAGAATGAAACTCCTCTTGAGTCAGGAGAGGTTGCTAAGTGCAGGTCATTGTCTGGTTGATGCACTCATATTATCTTGATACCACAGAGAGGGTTGTAGAGGTTTGTTTAATCTGTGTCTTTGAATAGGGGATGAATATAAGATACAAGGCTTTTTTTATTGAGTTCTCTGGTGTCTTAGAGGAACTCTTGTAAAATGACAGGATAATGGACAGTGTTGTGAAAGGACATTTCGTGTTCCTTGTTCATGCAAATAAATAAAAATGGATTCTACGTTCATTCAATTACTTAATGCGATTCACATTGTTGGAACAGCCAAGGCTGGTAGTCGTTTCTGGCGTGAATTTATCATATGCTTAAGGAATGTTAAGGAAATAATCCTCAGAAACGCGCAATAAGAGCCCATCATCTTTATGTGCAGTTTACCCTATTACCCGGTAATTAGGTCACGTTGAGTACTCTAACAGAAATGTGTCACAGATGCAAGCAGCGCTTTCCCGGATGCTGTCAAACATCGGTGGGCCTGGATACGCCAGGAGGATCCTCTTGTCTAGAGTGGTCAGCTCAATTCTTCTATACGCTGTTCCAGTCTAGGCGGGGTCACTTATAATGAATGAAACAAGAATAAAGCTCTCGTTAGCATACAGGGTTCACGAGTAATTAGAACAACAGGGGGGTTCCAAACAATCTCGGACGAAGCAGCCCGTGGAAGGTGCACGCAATTACCACCTTACGCGTATTCTGTCCGTGCACCGAGGCTATCGAAGTTATTTTCATAAATTTAGACACGATAGCTCGCCCTTGTGGCCGGAATGAACAGAAGAAGACACGTATTTAATAGCACTGGTTACTGGTGTCTTTAGAAGATTACCGCATCCCTTGGAGCAACCAAAAAAACAAAGAAAAAATCGGTACCTTGATATTGTGACCAGCAGAGTTTCACATTGTGCTTGGTGCCAAGAGCCCTAAGCTCCTCGCTACTGAACTTTGTAAGGTTTTACGTTGGACTGCTGACCAAGCGGCGTGGGTTCAAGCCACAACCATGTCCACCGAAAATTTTTCACGGCACTACCTCTCCTCGGGGAATGACAAGCCTTCGGGAGTTAAAATCTGTCATAAAAGAGCTTCTCACTTCGCCGTTCAGACTCGGCAATAAATTGTAGGTCCCTTCTATTCGTGCGAACAATACAAACACGCACAACATGTATGGTTGCGAAACTAGGCCTTGGCTCATTCCGAACTGTCGCGCCAGCTATTTATTTGTTTACATCCACAGCATAACTCCCGGGTTAGGCCCCCAGGTTTTCCGAAATAGACTGCTGCACAAATGGAAGGCTATTGTGGCTTTTTTAATTCTTTCGTTTGTTTTCAGCTTCCAGCTGAGCTACTAATCGAGCACAAGACCCAGGTATTTGCCACTCTCGGAAATCCTGAGGGTGATACCCCCAACAGCAGGTGAACCAAGTCATTTTTCACTGATGTGGAAACACATATATCTAACCCCGGTTTGTCTAGTTCTTCATTTAACATAAGTTCCCAATTTTAAATTTGCAAAAGAAACAGTACTTCATTTGCCACAATGAGTGAAAAACATGCAGACATTTAATTAGCTAAAAGAAATAATATCCTACTGCACCCTCATACTTTAAAGTCCTTCGGTGATTCTCTCTTCTGTTATAATTTTTCCACATCACATCTGTTACTCTTTCGTTTCAAATAAATTGGCTGCAGTTTCAGTTGAAAGGATTTAACAGAATGTTGAACGTTGTTCAATTTTTCATGATAATTAGGGAAAAAAAAAAGAAAACCAAGTCAATTGTGAGGCGAAAGGATCCTACTTCAATTTCATTCTTTCTTTCTCTTCCTTCTTTGCACTCGAGGTGAAATATACTCCTGTGTGTATGTAGCTTTATAAATGTTCTCCTCATCCTACAAGTCATTCTCATGAATAATACACACACCAGTCGGACAGACATAATTAAGAAGGATAAAAGCGTAAAGTCGTTTACCTTCCACCGGATGAGTACAATTTAATTACTGTTCATGACCGAACGCAGTGCGAGCCTAATGAAGTTGTCCTTGTTTGGATTAATTTAGAAATTGGGTGAGAAATAATTTACTTACTACGAACTGACGACAAAGAAGGCAAATGTGGTCTAATTGTAGGAATAACTAGATGGACATGTGGAATGGGATGGTGTTTGAAGTGTGAATGACCCATGGATGGCGACCAAAAGGGCCATTACCACAGGGTAGTTCGTGAATAGGTTAAAGGACTTTGTGGTGTTATTTCACCTCGGGGTTTGTTTAAACAGTGGCATTTCTAGGAAACTAATGTTCGAAAATAACAACCAGCATCTGTTTTTTTTAAATAAATGTTACGTATACGCCACCGAAATATGTCAATCAAGCAAATTTTGTTTAATGTGTCAAATCCGCCCCAATATTGTCCTAATAAAACTCAAAAAAATCCACAATAAATCAAAATTACCATACCACAATTCAGGTCTAATCTACTTGTAGACTTATGTCCTTCCACACTCACACACAGCAATTTGAATTCATCCTCCCTTACTCATGCATACGATTTTCATTACTGCCTCGTAAAAAGATCTTTATGCGTTGTAGACAAATTTAAAATGCCTCCATTCAAGGATTGGCATTATGATCATATACTTTTCATATGAACCCATCAAATCCTTGTTCTATAAAAAAAAAAAGAAAACATTTTTTCTCTAAGGACCCGAACAGGGAAATTTTGTGCTTTTGAGGAGACAGTAAATGAAAACATGTAGACGGCATTTACGAGGCAAAGTTATGTGTCATATTAGTTGTTAAAATTACGTTAAAGGTCTTGGTAGAGTGCAAAGGTTAGCTTTGTCGAATTTCTCAAGTCGGTTGATACGCTAAGGGTGAATGTGAGGAAAGGACAATGAGCGGAGAGGCGATGGGGATGAAGACGAGAACGATGATGAAGCAGTTGATGGATATTCTATGTATAACTCTAAACACTTCAGTACTGCTAATTATAGTAGAGGGTTATTCACAGCATCTGCTAGGTCTCTGGACACAGCAACATCAAGGGCGATGAAAAAGCGGACGAACTGGCTCGGCAAGGATCCGCTTAAGAAAATGAGCACATCCACACATCGATAAATATCTCTTTCGGTGTACTGAAAGGTAACGTCAACCACAAGATGAGAGAGCTGATCAACAGCTCTTGGTAGAGAATAGACCAGAGTTAGACAAAATGTCTCCTGGCTATGAACAAAAAATATACTCGCGTCCTAATAGGTGTACTGATGGGACATTGTGCCATGGACACCATGGCCACCGGAATTGGCATCAACTCCCCAGGCGACTGCAAGAGCTGTCAGGATGCGGAAGAAAAGGAAACCATCAAGTGATCCAATCCTTAAAACCGTCGACTCCGACACATGGGAAACAGGTTGTTTGGAGAACTGGGAAACCTAACAGAAGTACCAATAGCGAACTCCACTCCACTTTATTAAGAGTACAGGTTGGTTTTGCGACAGACCACCCATCTAGAACCGAAGGTTGGAACATGGACCACAACACAAAGGAAGGGAACACAATGGAACAGTAGGCTCCTCTGAACCCACAGTCACTAACTGTGTACTTTCCCCATAACCATGCGTGTTGTGTCAACTGGACCTAACATGCATGTACATAGGCCAAGATTTGTGTGCAAAATGCAATGCAAAGTGGTTGCGGATAGGGTCAATTCCTGTGATCATTTCGAAACGGACAAACCTAGGTTTTTAGTCACACTTTTAGCTACGATAACGATATTTCCAGCTGATTTGTCGATATGAAATCTTCACATCACTGACCCGTCCAATGGCATTTATGCCGAAAAGACAAATATATAATTATTAAAATCATTCTAGTCCAGCTCTATGGAGCAGAGATATGGACTTTGCAAATAATGGTCGTCATTGGTTGTTCCGAATAGGAGATCTTTTAGGTATCTTTGCACATGGGACAACCTGTACGGTTAGGTTAGGTTAGGTTAGGTTAGCGGGCCGATGAAGATGATGAAATCATTTTCATCTTACTTAGGTCTATGTTGACCCGTTGTGGTACCCATGGGTTTTACCATCTACTTCCCACTGTGTGCTTTATATGCCTGATGACAGTCACTTGGCTGTCTTTGCGAACTTGAGCAAATCCAACAGTGAAGAGGTTTCTGTCAAATGTTATTTTTCTAATATTGCAGAGGCTTAGGCAATGGCAGAGGAAGTGAATGGTGTCCTCATGCATAGGTCGTCCCCGTATCCTCTGCATAGGTCGTCCTCGGTCAGGTGCAGTTTTATTGTATGGTACCTGAGCATATTGTGGCCTGTAATTAATCCTACCAGTAGTGGCAGGGATTTCCTGTCCATATGTAGAAGCTTGGTCGTTCTACTTCTTTCTTTGCCAGTTCGTCAGTAGTCTCGTTTCCTGGCACATCACTGTGGCCAGGGATCCAGCAGAGTTTTACATTATGCTGTGTGCCAACAACTCTCAGCTCTTTTGCGACAGCCCTTTACAAGCTTGAATGTAATTAGTCTAGCAGCTAGTGTTTTTATAGCCGTGGCCATTGATGCCAATTGGGTAGCTATGGTCACTGCTAGAACTTGTGCGTGGAAAACGCTACTGTTGTCGGAGAGTCTTATTGAGCTACTGAATCCTAGCTCCTCAGAGAAGACACTAGCACCCGGTCCTATGTCCATCTTGGACCCATCCGTGCAGATGGACTTTATCTCATTAGGAATTTTTTTGTTCTCCAACTGTTCTCTGCTTAAAAAGATGCAAGAGAAGGGCTTGATGAAGTCCAGATACGGAATCATGTAATCAGACTTGAACGGTTAGATACAATGAAAACTGTACAGGCTGTGCAGCGACATCGACAATTCCAACGAGTTCAAATATAATGATTAAGATAGCTGGGATATGTAAGGCGAATGTACATCAGTGCCCTTCTGACGGATGCCCTCTCTGCTAATACCGGCAATATTGGAATGCGGGACGTTTCCTTTAAGGACATGCTTATTGCAGTGAATATTAAAATGAAAAAAGCAAGCATTGGCTGCGGGAAACTTTGGTGGAAATGATTTTTGGGAGGAAGTCGATATGAAAGTGGATTTTCACATTTCACTATGTTCCATACCTTCGTGTGTAAGTAATACTCCAGTTAATAGTACGAGTCATACAGGAATTCCGACTGCCCAGCTTAAGGCCCTGCCACGCAATGAGCGGTAAGCGGCAAGGAGGTAGACCCTTCTTCTACATGGCATTGCAGTGTCTTCTAGGTACGAGTCTTAGCAGTAAAAATAGTCGCCCGTTGGACTACAATGAGAACGGTACCAAGACGAGATATCGCATTTTTGATCGGGCGAGTGATAGAAGCTTCTTCTTCAGTCAACAAGACCCAGCAGAGTCTTTAAGGTGGAGATTTCAGAAGTTACTATAGTTCTCCATTAGACTGAGAGGAAACCACAACTACGAGATGTTATTGCATTTTTTATCGACTGCTAAGCTTGCCAAAAGGCGACGAAAAGGGCTTCATGTTCTTGGAATGCAACGAGAGGTAAGACTTTTACTGGTTCCTGAGTATGATGGCGTAGATATCAGAAATTGAGAGGGCTTATGAATTGCCAAGAAATGGCTCGGCAATGAGTCCAGAACTATCCCATCTTTCGGTGAATAGTACATCTTGCACATTTCGGCATGTAGCAGAAAATAAGACTCTAGTAGGGGCAAAAAGTTAATAACATTCTCGCCTTGGGTTGAAACGCTTTTGGTTGATACTAGCTATCATATGTAAATAAATACGCTTTAACTTCACAGGCTTGTACCTACACGGAGAGATGCCCGTAAAGTAAAGAAAGTGTAAAACGTGCCTCAGTTAACTAATTCTCTGAAAAAGGAAATATCAAGACCCATGGAACAAACCTTTTGAGCTGCACCGGACCGTACCTGCACTCGAGTCAATTTAAAAGAATCACAAGACCCCAGATTCATGAAGCAATAATTATAGTGAATAGACCGTCATCGTGTCCAGACTTTCGAGTTCCACAAACGTTGCTCAATGCGTTTTCCATTTAACTAATTATCATAAAAGATGAGGTATCCTCAGATAATCCTGCTGCCAAGCGGGCAAATCTTTACCATCCACGCTGCAGTTATTTTTTTTTTCTGTCTTCGTTCCAGATTTCTCTATTTGTTCTGCACAAAAATGAGCTTTGAATGAGTGCACTTGGTGGGACGACTGAAGGAAAAAAGAAAATCTGAATGCAAATCGTTTGGGGGAAGGATAACAGTTTGTGCACGGAAATATGCGAATTCGATGATGGCCATGATGATGATACTAATGGCCATGGTGGTGGTGGAGGTGCTCAATCCTGTTTTCATCTCTCTTCCGCATTCCCAAGACTTAGGTGAATAAGCCAATTAGCTAAATAGATTTCCTCAGACCGCATATTTCCTCGTCTGCGGCTGTTTTTTATTATTTTCATCTCTTCATTTTCTTTTGCTTTGGCTCACCGAGATGAGTGGGAGTTTTATCAGATTTCTCTTGCATCTGCTTTGGTAAAGTATTCTCATTAGCACTTAAGGCGACGAGACAGCAATTTATCCTGTTTCTCCTTGGACTTTCAACATGCAATGCCTCCTCGTTCAAAGGGGAAAAAATCACAGGGAAAGTGAAAAATTCATGAAAATCTTTGAAGTGGACTTCAACATACACTTTTCTGTTGTGCAAGTGTGCATAGAGCAAAATGAATGAATGTCGCATTGCAGGATGCAACTTGGCAGAGAGGATTTTCTTCAGACATGAACGAGTTAAGATGTTTAATGTTTAAGTTTGAAATTTACCTTTTAATTTGTTTAGTTTTTTCAGTCAGTGTAGCAAGAGGGTTTAGTGGGCGATGCGCCATCACTCATGCTGACCGACTCCACAATCAACTCACCCACAGTTATGTGGGAGGGAAACAATTCGACTGATCGGTTTGTGTTACAAGGCTTGTGATAGACCTAAAGAATACTTACAGCTGAAAGATAGTATGGTCACTCAAGCTCCAAAAAGTCCGATGTCTTACTGATCCCGTCATACTCTAAGAGGACTTTACATTTACATGTAGCGAATGGAATACTCAGTTTGCTACGTTCCGGCAGGATATGTAAAGTAGTACTATGTTCGGCGAGTTCATCGACCTTACACTTCCCTGGAATGTCCCAATGACCGGATACCCAGCATAGATGAATGGTAGAATGTTCTGCCATGAGATGAGCGACAATTTGAATTAGTTTTTGATATGCAAACATTTTATTGATTCCAAACATGTTATTTTTGTAGCAGCCTGGCTACCGATAGAAATTGTAATGTCCGTGAAGAATTTCACCAAGCCAGGGCAAAGCTTCGTTGATCGCCATAATTTCCCCCTTAAAAACGCAAAAGTGGTCGGGAGGAAGGGTATGCTCAAGTCTCGGTTTTGGAAAGGTCGTTATAGAAGTGAATTGAGTGATCTTCTTTGTCGTCTTCACTCTCCAACACCTCTCGAGAAGATTTTTTTTTTTTTTTGCGAGGGTAGGTGAAAATCTTTCATGAGACACCATGAGGATCTACCGCACGTGCTCATGGTAGTGTGAGATTCTTACTCACTAAAAACACCTCCCCTTTTCGTGTTGACTACGACTAAGTACAAAAAAAGCCTTATCAAGTAGTTTAGCTTTCGACAATAAAAGTTCGCGTTGTGCAGGTAGCTTTCCAGTAAAAGCACCTACTAATACCGTCATTATAAGCGGTTATCCCTTATTGCGCTAAATCGAACGGTTTCGTTCTTTGTAGTCGGCGCACAAGGTTTGTCACGTCCAGAATTTGGAGTACGGCGTTATTGCAATGTCCCTGAAGGCGAACACGGAGTTTGCGTGCAAAATTTGTTATTTCATCTTCGACGGTAGCTAAACCGAGGTCTCTATGGATATCGTCGTTTCTAATGTACCACGGCGCATTAACGATTGTTCTGAGCACCTTATTTTGAAAGGTTTGTAAAATATTTCTATTGCTGGTTTTGGTACAACCCCAAAGTTGTATACCATACGTCCATACAGGTTTTAAGACTTGCTTATATAAGAGCAATTTGTTATACATGCTTAATTTGGAATATCTTCCAAGCAGCCAATACATTTCTCTAAATCTAATTTCGAGCTCGTCGCGTTTCTTTTTAACGTGCGGCTTCCATTTCAGTTTCGCATCTAGTGTCATTCCTAGATATTTTGCTTCGTTTGCATACGGTATTTGTACCGAGTTAATGAAAACGGGTAAGTTGTTTATTTTCTTGTACGTAAAGTTAACATGGGTAGATTTGGTTTCATTGAGAACAATGCGCCAAACCTTTGTCCACTCGCAGATTTTATCCAAAGCTCGTTGAAGCTTTACAGTTGCTGACTCGACTGAATTATCTGTTGCCAGAATAGCCGTATCGTCCGCGAACGTAGCAACAACGGTGCCTTCTTCTTGGGGTATATCTCGAGTATAGAGCAAGAACAAGACTGGACCAAGAACACTCCCTTGTGGAACTCCCGCAGCGATTTCTTTGAATTCCGAGTATTCGGCTCCGTGTTTGACACGGAAAAGTCTGTTCACCAAGTACGACTCTAAAATTTTGTACAACTCTTCGGGAAGTACCTGTCTTAGTTTATAATTCAAGCCTTCGTGCCACACCTTGTCGAAGGCTTGAGAAACGTCAAGAAAAGCGCTAGTACATATCTTTTTCTCTTCTATGGCCTTCTCAATTTCGTTGGTTATTCCATAAACCTGGTCAATTGTGGAATGCTTGATTCTGAACCCGAATTGATGATCAGGAATCAAACGTCTTTCTTCAATTACCGGTTTTAACCGTTTCAATAAGAGTTTTTCGAAAACCTTTGATATTATCGGCAGGAGCGATATCGGTCTGTACGACTTTTTGTCGTTTGGCGGTTTTCCCGGCTTTGAAACCATTATAACTTCGAGAAGATGGATGGCCAAAAGTTGAAGTCGAATTCAACTTAGACGGTGTGTAGTCGGTGTTTTCGGGGATAGATGCCAATATGGTTGTTTGACTGTTTGGAGGTGACTTTCAGTCTGATGGCTGACTGTTTGCCAAAAATATCTGGAGAAATAGATGTCAAGTGCCACGGATGGGGTGGTTCTTAGTGCTCCACTAATGCATATGAATGCTGATCTTTGCACTTTACCCAAAAGATTACGGCGTAAGGCCCTGTCTTAAGCCATCCACCAGACGATCACACCATACATGAGTGCAGGGCTGACAACAGACATGTAAATCCAGTGCATGGTGCAAGGTTGCAATCCCCACTTCTTAGGTTAGGTTAGGTTAGGTTAGGTGGCTGTCCCCGCATCTTACCAATGGCTTTTCTGGAGCAGTATTGCATTGCAGTGTCTTTTTTAACGCGCTCAATGGTATTGGCTTTGCAATCTATTTTACTGTCCAGAATGAGACCCAGAAATTTGGCTCTGTGAGCAAAGCACAGACGGGTGCCATTTAGAGAAGGACGGTCTATTTGAGGAATTTTGTACTTCCTGGTAACGACATGATGGTAAGAGAGATGACTTTTAGTTACAGAATGTTGGCTACCGCTCAGCCTTGATGTGATGTGTTGCACGAGAAAGCGAGAAGGCCCTCAAAGTAATGAACCACAACTCTGTCTTCATAGAGTTTACTCATTTTAGCCAGAGGGTAGTTCTGTATTCAGCGTTGAGTATACTAGACGCAGTAAGAAATGTTGGAGTGATAATCCGCTATATTTAGGCGGATTATTGGAGCAGGTCTTGAGCTTGAGGCTAAGCATCGGCGAATCATTTATCTTGGGTATTTGGAAGAATTGTTATCCCGCAAAAAACAGCGCCATCGTTTGAAGAGGCATAGAAGAAAGAAAGCTGCGTATTAAGGTGGAAACGACGATATTAGGCTTAAGCTTCGACTTTTTAACACATTTCCCCTGAATATTTGACATCTGCTGAGAGTGTTGCCTCATTTCTGTGCATGTCCTGGTGTTGTATAGCCATTGCATTCTTTGTGAAAAAGTGAATGACGGCTTCTAGCTATCTGCTCCAGCACACTATTGAAATATCACGAGAGAGCCAATTTTCTCTTCGAGGTCCGATATGAGCCGTATATGATTTTTTTTTGAACTCCATGGAGCATCGGACCTACCTAGGCTCCGCTATAAATTCAGACAAAGACACTAAGGGCTTAGATGAAATGAAGAATAACTCTTGCCAATTGCTGTTTCTTTGTGCAAAGGAGGCAATTGAGTAGCAAAGTCCTCCCTCGAATGACTAAAGTTATCCTATATAAGACCTTAATCGTCCCAGTCCTGCTCAGAGGGATGGACTTTGTCAAAAGCAGATGAGGTTACTCTTGGCTGTTTCGAGAGGAAAATTATTCGGTTAATTTTCGGTCCCGTCTGCATGAACAATGAATGGAGGAGGAAAAACAATGACGAACTGTACGTCCCCGAAAAGCTTTGAATCCACACCCGAGAGATGGCACAGTAAAGGCACACGCAAGTGGAAGAGGAATTTAGCCAACTTGATTTGTGAGACTAGAAGCAGCTGACTAAAGGTCGAGCTGGCTGGAGACGCTTGTTGGTTGAAGCCCAGGTCCATCCTGGACCGTAGCGCCACCTTAAGTACGTAAGCATGGAGCATCGCTTGTTTTCCAGTGTCGTGCGACACAACTGGATAAGATTTGATAGGAACTCGGATTCAGCCGTCACTGCGTAGTGTAGACCTGAAAACGATGAACGCTATCGTGTGTAAATCTTAAATTGATGAATAGGTGGTGAGTTCGACTTGAAATTTGTTGGTCTTTTCCATTGGTATTCGGCTGGGCCGGAAGACACACTAGTATATTCGGACTCAGAAAGGTTGGAAACGATCAAACGTGAGATAGAAGCTAATATGCGTCATTTAGTACGAACATATACATATATACGTTTGTATATATATGGGTTAGTCAGCTCTTTGGCTTTATCTCTTCGACCTAATCAAGCTATGAGACCACCTAGATCCTCGTCAACATATCTGCTTCTTCGACTAAACTCTTCATTCCTGGAGCTAATCTCTCAAAACCGCCAATTTCACATTTTTACTGATCAAACGTTTCTCACAATTTTTGAGATTTTGGCACTCCTTTTCGATCCAGGCGGTTTCCTGCTTCTGTATAGCTCTACTTTATGCCTTCCTCTGCTTTTCTGCAGGCACTTTCAACATTGTACAACTGATCCTGATAGTGTGACAGCAGACTATCTTGCAGTACTCAATACCACATCGCAGCACTGACAAGATCACTCACCCATAATCAACTCCGCCCTTTGAAATTTCAAACTTCTTGTTGTTTTAACAAGCAGATGTAATTGCGATTTCCCAGGATCAGCCCACGTGCGTGACCTTTCATACCATGTTCGACAGCACGAAATGACTTCTCCCACTCCCACCTCCTTCGTGATTGCAAAATGAACAAAAGTTAAATGAATTAGTAAAGTTCCTCAAGAAAAAATAAACCAACACACGCACCCACAATTGCTGGCTCTTCTTGTATTTTGTATTTATTTCGGGGTTTTTTCCTTTCCCAAGGATACCTCTTTCTGCCACTACTGCAACTTTTGCTTATCTTCAATATTTGCTTCCCTTTCGGTTAAACTTTTCCAAATTGCTATAGCGTGAGCGCTCAAAGGACACGAATTTTAAACAACTCATTTGCATATAACCGTAATCATTTTGACAGAACCTTTCACATCGATTTAAAACTGAGTCGGTAAACAGGTAAAGCAAAATCCACAGCGAAAGGACAACACACCACGGCGAGGAACTCCCCGAGGCAAAGTTATTAATTTAACTTTCTTGTGATTTGAATCAAACTCATTTCTTTCCTTTTTTCCTTTTCGGTTCAAGTTGTTTTCTTGTTCTTCTTCTGTTTCGAGTTATCCTTAATGGTTTTTGATAATTTTTTGACCGAAAACTTTCAATTGCTGGGGAAATTGTTTCAGGAACTGATTCAGTGGGTTTTTGGGAAATTTTGACTGACACGAGCCTGGAAGTTTGCCGCCATCCATCAAAAATCTCTCGACTGACATTAGTTGCTACATCACATCATATTACACGCGTCAGAAGTACGCCAAGACCATGTCAATGGAAATTAATAACATCTATCTTTGGAGATTACCGCCCCGACATAAGACAGATTATCGTCCATTGTCTGTGTAGTTAGCCCTAAAATAAATCTGCTACGGCTGATGCTGCCTTTGTCCGGGCGAAGCCTATCCATCAAGTTGTCAATGAAAAGAAAAAAAGAAATGCGTGTGAGCGATGGGTGCGCGAAGAGTGATTGAAATCTCACTTAACGGTCAATGGAGACTCTAAATCCTGCACATACCGACATAATAAGCAATTTCCGGGGTCAATCTATATTTAGATTAGGGATTTATGAAAGCATTTATCAAAGGAATTGGTTGGGGGTTTACCCGCAAGAGCTATAGCAACCACAGACGTAAGCGAATCCCTGGGATCAGGAAATATCCTTTAAAATCAATTTAAAAGCCCATCTCGATGCGCTTAACCAGGTTATTTCGTTCCTTTTGGGGTGCATATTCCAGTTTCACCTCGAAGCCCACCCATATGGCTGGGGACACTAATTGGTTGAACGAGTTTTTGTACGCGTCGCACGACTGCTCCTAGCATCAGATTCAATTTTAATTTAAGCCGATACGAGGGGTACTTTTTCCGGAACCGTCGCTTTGCACACATCCCCCGTTTGCCATCTAGAGGGGGCTCAAAATCAATTTTAGACGTTAGAGAAGGGGGGAATTTGTTTTCCCTTTTCATGCGGTGGATACGTTGCGAAATCTGGTGTACGTGGGGATGGATGTGGAGGGATTATGCAACGCCAAGGGGACATGAGTGCTATACACAGTGCGTGTTGTTTTGTGACGCGATGCAGACTGCTGATATTTCGTTCAAGTCAGTCTCTTCAAGCCACAGAGAATTCGGACAATAAAACAAAGCTCACAGGACGGGGCAGGAATCCGAAGGAATGGAAGTCAGTTTTTGTAACGAAACAATGGATTTCTCCATTCCTCTTTTCGGCAGATCATGCAGAAGTTCTACAAATCATACAGAGTTCTGTATTCTGTGAAGATGCGCCACAAGAGCCAAGCGTTATTCCAGGAATTTTGTTGTGCATTCGCTTAGATAAAGATTGCGATTCAGTTACTGGAGGGCTTTCAGCTTTATGTCCTATCTAGGACTTACGAGTTTTACGACAGGTTCAGTGCCACTAGTTCAGAGAGTCTCCTTTCGTGAGGATCGGGCAAACAATGCCGAAGTTCCATTCATCGGGCATAGTTTCCTCCGACCATTTTTTTTCCAGATGAGTTGGTGCATGCTCCTTATCAAGTCATCGCCTGCTGCTTTGAACACCTTGGCAGCTTGGCCATCAGCTCCAGCAACTTTGTTATCCATAAGCGTATAAATGGCTATCTTCACTCGATAGGGTGGACGGAATTGTTGGTCTTCGTCATCCAGGCTGGTTGGTTCATTCTGCCTGACAGTCTGCAGAAGTAGTTGTTCGGGCTCTGTAACCTTGACGGGTTCTTTTAACCCTTTGTGAAAACTTCCGAACCTCATTCCTGCATTAACATCTCTCTATTTTCTCGATCGCGCTTCTCATGCTCTTTCTTTTTCCTCCTGAAAAGCTTGTGTTCGTCTCTTCTCTTCTGGTCGTAGAGCTTGTAAACAGCTCTATGCAGCGCCGCTTTGTATGCCTTTTGTTTCGCTGCATGTGCTTCCCGGCACTCGTCGTCAAACCAGGGGTTTCGTTATGGTGGGTCGAGTGCTTTTTGGCAATGTTGCCACTGGTATTCAATACTTGATGCTGGCGGCATAGGACCTCTTGAGAGATCGAGAGAGACTCGATCGGAAAAGGATCTGGTGATCTCTTGCGATTGCAGCCGTCCGACGTCGCACTTCCTCACAGTACTTCCTTGTCTTGGCGGTGTTCGTGATATCCGCAGCTATACCTTGGATACGAGAGGGAAGTGGTCCGAGTCAACGTTCCGACATCCATAATACTGAATGAGTACCTTGCGTCGATCGTAATGTGGTCAATCTTTCAACAATGACAGCTCTAACGACCTCAAATTTCACACAATTCGGGATTCACCAAAAAATTTGCTGAAGCGGATCGTGAAACTGGACGAAGAGAGCCATATGCATGCTATTCCAAGAAGAGATCCAAGTGTCAGCAAATTAATTTGGCCTTGGTGCAAACGAACTTTGAGAAATGGAACTGATGCTCCATTTCGATGGCGGTCGTTCTACATCGTTCTAAGTGCTAAAAACGACCTTCGTTCCCTGATTTTAACTTAGAGCTTAAATGCTTAATGGACCATGAAACGAATAAGTCATTACCATCGGGGTCATCGGCAATGGACATCCCCAAGGATGCATGCAATACAAGTGGCTTGTCAACGTGCACAGAATTTTGAAAGTGCATTAACGTGTCATCCTGGAGTCCTCATTGACTTGAAATTGCAAACGTGCTCGAAATAGGTTGAACAATGTGGGTCAGTATAATCAATACGACATTTAATTTTCTGCCAAAAGCATGCGGTTTTGGATATCCTGGAAGAGAATGCTTCCCCACAATGCAATGCACAAATTAAATCATTTTCTTCGTACTTTACGGTCCTCGAATGATTACATACTCATCAAGTATTCTAGGAATGATATTGTTTTACCCAGAAATGCCAAGCATAAAAGACTATGTCAGAGCTTATGAGGGTAAAAGATAATAACCAATACAAGGATTCTAAGGCGCACCCACAGTCTCCGTAATCGTTGCTTATCTTTACTTAAACTTTTGCATGAAATATTGACTTATAATGCTCTTGCTTATCACAATACAAAAACCCGTAAGGAAATTCACATAAAAATACCCAGGTAATCCTTAGTCCCTAATCCAGCATGAGAGCATTTGGTATGCGGATTGAGAGATTAGCAGGAGTTTCATGGCAGCTTTACCATTGAATTTCCTGGAATTTAGTACACGACAGACTTGCAATTAAAACCAGGATATTGTGTGTGCATTACTTGCTATCCTGGCAGGGATACTGGGTGGATTTTGTAAGGAATTCTGAATGGTTTATGCACCTACGTTGTGTGTTTAATATTTAAATGTTTACACATTCCCATTGGATTCACAGAAAGGAATCTATCCTTGGTATGTGTAGCATCCATGATTAAGTTGTCAGGTCTGGTCAGTATTTTGGGAAATCCTGGTTTATCCTGTCCTCGATTGCTATCTTGATAACTGTTGATGCGTCTCTGTCGTGTATGGTTCGTATCACTGTTTCCGTCCCCTGTCTTGGAGTACGTGTTCGGGTACACCTCAGCTGTGTACGTTGTTTTGACTGACGATGTGGTGCATACCCGTACGAGTAGGGATTTTGATAGTCGATAAGTTAATACTTTGATTGCCGGTTTGCTATCGGAGGTAATGTTTAGGGGTTTTCTAGGGTGTGGTATCTCATAAGACCCTCCGCCCCTTCTGAATTGCAATGACTTCCAACTGAACAATTGTGAAATAAGGTTCCAAACGTATGGCGAGTTCGATTTATCATTGTAAGCAGAACTCTCTTCCCTCCATTCATTCGCGAAATTGGTGCCTTCTCTGTATGTACAGGACTATCTCTTCCTAGACCCTTCTCCATGTGTAAAGGACTGTCTCTTCCTAGACCCTTCCCTATGTGTACAGGACTATCTCTCCGTGCTAGGTTCCTGCTGTACATCCAACGCTAACTGGAAGAAAAAATAGCTGAGAAGTCCTTTTTGTCCTCAATATTGTTTGGTTGGTTCATTAGTGATGTAGTTTCACGTCCTATTCTGATCATTTTTCGGTGCCCGGTTAACAATCTGATGCCGAAATGGCTCAGTGTTGTCAGCCCGATGTTGCCTCTTTGGTTCTAGATAAAATCGGTAATATTTTCAGTTTTGGCTGCCGTTGCTGTCAATACATGTATATCCACAAATGTCACTCGTTTTTGGCAGTTTGTAGTATCAAACCTCTTTATTTTTTTTTTAAGATGCTTCCCTTATGGCTGACACTGCGATCTAGCAAGATCAATTTTGCCTCCAGTCTACTGGATACGTCTACTACCTTTCTAATGAAGGCGAGTATGTCATTACATAGTAGCCGAGCTTCTAAACTCCGCTAACGAAGAGAATTCCCTATGAAAGATCCGTCTGCCTTGCAAGTATAGTGCCAGACATTCACAGAGAATGTGGTCAGAGGTCTCTTCCTCTTCTTAATAGAACCGACAATCTGTATCTGAACAAAGGTTTAGTTTGTTGAGATGGTATCTTAGGGCGCAATGACCGGTAAAGAAATCCATTAGCCTCCTCATGTTGTTCCTGTCAAAGAGTGCCCGGTCACCAGGATATTGTAGGCAATAAAACTGCGGATGAGCTGGATAGGCCTGGTTCGGCTTCCACCCTTTTGGAACCGAAACCCTTCTGTGGCATTAATTTGGTTACCGTCACAACTGCGAACACCAACTTCGCCTAGCTTATTCCGAAAATGTCCCCGGGGCTGAGGCAATCCAACCTATTCATACAAACACCCTACTACTCTACAATAGAAAAGTATGGGTTTCATGACGCAGTACATATTTATTGAACTTGTTTTGGTTTCAGGCCCCATGTCCTAACAAACGGTCTCCTACATATCTAGTGCGCTTTCTCGGCTTTTTTGGTTAATTTCTCGAGATTTATCTGGCGCGTACGTATGGTCGTATGGTCGCAGGTCATACGGGTCTCGAGTGGCATAAAATGGCTGATGAACTTGCCAGGCAAGTGTCGGTCCTTGACAGCTCACTCGCAAGAGAAGTTCTTATCCCATAAATAATAAAAAACTGACGCGACAGCTCGGAATAAGCCAAGGCCTAGCTTTTCGCAACCCTTCATGTTGTGCATGTTTTATCGTTTGCACGAATGGAAGGGACCTACAATTTATTGCCGACTCCGAACGGCGAATTAAGAAGCTCTTTCTTGACAGATATTACTCCCGGAGGCTTTTCAGTCCCCGACGAGAGGTAGTGCCGCGAAAAATGTTCGATGTTCTTAGCTGGGGCTTGAACTCATACCGCTTAGTCAGCAGTCCAATGCACTAACCATTGAACCACGGCGACCACTTATCCCATTAGGAGCTGTCAATGAAAAAAATCAAGTCAGTATCCAAACAGAAATCCACTAGTTGCGCCATATCCAAGAAGACTTGGCCAACATACAACCATAGGAAAATAAACGACCTGCTTAGAAGAACCCGAACATTGCGCGGACAGTAGGTACTCATGCTCGGAACTAAACCAACTAGGGGGCCAGTGCAGGGTCATTCTTGCTTGGGTCCCAGTCATAGTAAAATTGACGACAGCGAAAGGGCTTATGACCTGCCCAGGCGAGGATCAGTCTGTAATGACTCACTAGCTGTTAATATTCCGCTTGGAGCGGTTAAGGTCAATATTCAACACCCCTTTCTAAAGACGGTCAAACAAGTGTGGAATAGACCTAACAACTGTGACATGTCATGGAAGGTCTGGTGCGGTTACAAAAAAAAAACAAAAAAAACAAATGAGCTACTTAGCAGATCAAGGCTTGATATTGCAAGAATCGTAGCCGCTAGCACAGGCCACTGGCCAATAGGAGACCACGCAGTCAAGCTATGTATCCCCCACAACAAACCCAGGTTTTTGACACTCTCTGCCAGTTGTACTCGTACCTTTACATCTCCTAGATTAGGGATGTAGGTTCATATTTTGTGTTTCCTCGTGGAGAAGGCCAGTTCCGTTTTGTCCGCGTTTAGGCTTAGACCGCTCTCCTCTAAGGCTATTCAGCATAAGTTATCATATGATTATGAGGTGCTCCCAAATAAAGCGGCGCGGCGTATGCCAAGCATTTAGAGCAGATTTGCTCAAGTGAAGTGAGCAAGTTGTCCATTACAAGTACCCATAGCGGGTGAAATATAATCCCACTCTGTGGTATACCTACTTACACTGTCCCTGATCTCTTTACTTCTCCCCAAGGCTGATAATATAGACAAGAAACTGTGTTGGTTAGAATCAGTATCATAAATACACTCGTGGCTGCCTTAAAATCTGCAAAAGCACAAACTTAAAACTTAACTTCCATCTAACAGTTGACGAGTGCCTGCATATTCCAATCTGGCGATAATCCAGAGAGCACTACCCCGAACGATGTCCATAATTTTTCTTCTTCATGTTTATCAAACTCCAAACGATGCATTATAAAAATAGAATCACGTCTTCCTCCGCAAGCAAATATTTATCGCCCGCCCTCAGGCAGTCTGAAGGCGGAGAAAAAACAAATAAGCAGGGCATACCATCAGAGTTTATGGGGCCTTAATTACTAAAGTGATTTAATTTCATTAGCAATGGACTAGCAAGTGAAGTTGCTATAGTTCTCTCCAACCTCAAACCAATACAGGCTCCTTCTGGTGAGACGGTGGAAAATAAACGAAACCATCAGGAGAAAGGAAAATTGAATTTAATGAGCCATGTAACTTTCGGAGAGTTGTTAACAATGCCGCTGCTGCACCAAGAGCTTCTTTCCGTAAGCTCATTACAAATTTACGACCAGGAAAACTGTTGGTATTCTTCTGCCTTTACACAAACGTTTTGTGATATTTCTCCTGCGACTGTGGTGGGTGGGTCCCTGGCAAAATGATAATAGACTACCTATCGCCAATGATTGACGATGAAAGGAAACGGGATTGATGATGAAGCCTTCTGCTTAGTTATGCAATTTGTTAATGTAACGACTAATTGATAGAACGACTTAAAATTTAATTAATTTTTAAGCGGGGGCTTATGATTTTGGCTAATGCGTTGAGTTGACAGACTGACTATGATAACGCAAATGGGATGTTCATGCGGTGGGTAGGCGAAGTCAGTTAGGGAACCTTGACAAGCTAGCATCATGATTGTGTGCAGGATAAACTAGGATATGACGTCCAAGGTGGAAAGTATCCAGCTAAATCCAAGGTTGTTGACTACCATCTTGTCCTCCTCTTTCTCTCTATAGTTTACACCAAGATTTCCATCAATTTTCTTAACGACTGCGTAGCAGTCGCTGATGAAGCTTCACCTTCGCTTAGTAGACTTAAGATACTCAGAGCCAAGGAATTAAAAGATAGGATCTAAATCAAGCATCTATTGCCCTTACGCCCTTTGAATACAACTAGCATAGACCCGTCATTGAGGGAGATGAAGTTGATGACGACTAACTTTTTGCATTCAAGACTTAACATAGGAAAGATTTCGTCACATGAGTTAAGCACGGCTTATCGTATAGGTGCAGGCGAACTCATTACCAAAATAACATGAAATGCATTTGTGGTTGCTATGCCCAATTTAGGTAGTTCGTCGGTTGTCGAAATTTTTGGCAGAAGGTACTCATATATCGTCGTTGACTACTTCAACTGAACAGAACAGATCTACCCGTAGCCTCACAGAACTCGCAGTTATCAAAGTCAAATTTATCATGGCTCGGGAATATAGTGTGAAACTGGCTATCAGTGAAAATGTGAAACTGGCTTTCAATGAAGGTGGCTTCATAAGATTGAAAAGAAAAGATCATCAGCATGGACTTTAAGTTGAAATGAAAGCTAGACAGTCAGAACCTTTCCCTCCAACTTTTTGAGAGTGCCAAATATTTCTTGAAATAAGAAGAGAAGCTCGATTTGGAAGATAGTTGGTGCAGTTCAGAGGGTCTCCTTTCACAATCAGGGAACACATAAAAACACACACATACCTACAATTGAAAATGTCATTTCCAATGGATCCTTTCAGTTGCAAAAAAAAACGCCCCTTCTCGTCAAAGTTTATCTTATCAAGGATCGCCAAACTTCGATTACTGTGACGTATGTGGAACATTTTCACCGATTTTTCAAGTGTTCTCAATTCTGACTTCACTCGCTTCTGCAAAGTGTTGATCTCCCAACATGGCAGCCTGGTGTCACTCGCGCGATCGTGAGTATTGAGATGGAGGCGGCAAAGATGGGTTTAGAGGTCAATGAGGGCAAGACGAAATATATGCTGTCAACAAAAAAAAGCACTCAAGAGCCAGGTATTCGACAGAACGTCACTATAAACTGTTATAACTTTGAGGTAGTTAAGGACTTTGTCTACATAGGCTCCGCAATCAATTCAAGCAACAAGCGCTGAGATCATACAAAGAATAACTCTTGCCAATCGCTGTTTCTTTGGGCTAAGAAGGGAATTAAGTAGCAAAGCCCTCTCTCGAACGAGTAAATTGACCCTTTACAAGATCTTAATCGTCCAAGTCCTGCTCTACGGCCCAGAGGCATGGACTCTGTGAAAAGTCCATCGGTTTGCAAGTTGCTCTTGTTTTAAGAAGAAAATTCGGTGATTTTCGATCTCGTCTGCATAGACGGTGAGTGTAGGAAGAGATACAACAAGTAAGTGTACGGCCTGTACAGCGGCACCGACTTAGCCAGAAGAGTGAAGCTCCAACGACTGAGGTGGCTGGGTCTTGTAGAGCAATGCTCCAGCCCGGAAAATCTTCGAATCCACATCCGTGGGACGGCGCATTAGAGGAAGGCCGCCACTCAGGTGGCGCACGTAAATGATAGGGGACACTGGAGACGCTTACTGGTTGAGGCCCAGGTCCACCCCGGTCTGTAGCGCCACCTAAAGTAAGTAAGTCAGATTCCGCGTTGGTCCCGACTTTTGCCCTCCGTCGTTACGATTTTTATAAAAATTTTTCTGACAGCCCTAAGTAAAGCCGGTTTTGAACGCTTATCCGTTTTTGGCCACCCTAACAGTAACAAGCTTTATCAAATGATTTGTTAAATCTTTCGAATTGCATTCATCGTCCTCGTTCAGGATAACTGTGAATAAATGGATTTATTCCATTTTTATTTAACCACAAAAAAATCCTATGAAGGATATTTTGGGAATTCATTCTATAATAGAACCTTGTAACGTAACTCAATTCCTCTGTTGGAGCCCATCCAACACAAAATACACGAAAAGAGATGTAAACGAAATAAATTCGTTCAATGGATGTAATTTACTTTAAATGGAACGTAAAATACTTCGTCCTGTATGTAGTACAGTGTACATAATAGCACATGGCAAATCCTATTAGGGTGAACCATAGAAAATCTCATAAGGGAGCCCTGGAACCACACTCTGGTTTTCTAAATCAAGAGAAATTACATGAAATTGACGAAAATCTTGGTGTTCTTCGCTTTGGATCTTCCATCTTACGCGAGGGAAAATTTCATTTTGGAACCGCATAAGCATCGTGAAACGTGGAATATAATTTTGTAAAAGGAACGATTTGCCAAACAGGAAGACTGGTGTAATGAACTTAATTTAGCTTTCAATCGCAGCACGTTTTGCGTGGGCTGACTTTACTTACTTATCGTGTGCCGAGTCGTATGCCTTAGTCGGATGGTAGTTGCTTCCTATATACTGGACCAGCTTGGTCAGGAAATAAGTTATTGCAGTCAGTGTAGGCCAAGTGATGAGATAGACTTAAACTCATGAAACGCCGATAGGAGGGTGGCCTCGACACTCATAGGGTTAATCCCACTCATCCCATCAATGTCGTCATGGAACTTCCTTTGGAGACCTGAGACGAGACATTGATTCCGTTGGCTATACTGACGCCATGTGGTAGGTCCATGAGTTATTCCAGAAAGCTTGCAGCAAGGATTACAGACTTTCGTAAACTGGGGTGCAGCTGGGGGATACTTGAATGTCAAGATAGGAAATGACTACTGTCGAAAACCATAGACTTGCAATTATATCGTTGAATGACTTGGGTATTTCGTTAACGCTAATCGCCTTGTTACGCAATGGAGGCAACATTTTTAAGCACAAGATCTGTCACAGAGTAACCTGTGTGTTAACTGGCAGGCATCAGATTCATCATTTTGCCGGTTTAGATGTCGTCTTTTAGACGTCTGCAATAAATGATAAGCCTATATGGGAATGTCACAAGATCACCATCTTCTAACCGCTAAACTGAGTCATACTGGGGTCAAAAATGATACTCTAGACCTTCCTCACTATCATAATCCCTGCAATCTGCTATGTATCACTTGAGTGATGGAACAAATTGAAACAAACCTCGGCTCAAAATCCTCTTCAAAAAATACAAAGGCTTGTCTGCATAGGCATTACCATGCACCGGAACGCTATACGCTCCTGAACAGCCTTGCAAGTCCTCATAGGCCTCCCTTCTTTACATATACAGGATGTAAGCTCGCCTGCAGCGTGCTCCATAAAGCTTCATCATTCATACAACTTGAAGCCGGCGACCTGAACGACATCTAAAGGTCTTTAAGCAGATACCGATTACTTCGAAACCGGCCGTCTATATCGCGGACTTTATGCCCTTTAAGATCGACTTATCTTTGCCGTTTACCCTGATCATCCTCGACCGTACCATATGGTGTAACGAGAGACCAGTCACTAACAACTCCCAATCAGTCTGATGAACAGACCGACGGATCAAAAAGCGTACGTGGGACTGGTGCGGCTCTCTATGACTCTAACCTTAGGCCAGCAGTCTCTTTTGGCTGCCCCATGTTTGTCTTTCAAGCAGATCTGCATATATATATGCAATGGTGCTGTGCGCCAGGTTGAACGCAACCTCCGAAGAAAACGGATCATAATCTTTTCTGCCACTCAGACAGCAATTAAAGCTTTAAGCTCTTTTTCTTCTGGCTGCCTAAACACTCTTAAGCACTAGCTCTCTTTAACGTGATCACTATTTATTGGATTCCAGATCACAATGGCGTCGAGGGCAATGAGATTGCAGATGAAGTCGCCAGACAAGAAGTCCAATCTCCATTGATATGACCATTACCTTCTGCGGTATACCCACCAGCCAAATCAAGTTGGAACTCAATTTATGGGAGGCCAATGAAAGACTTGAAAAATGGAATTTCACTCAAGGACTTCACCAATCCAAGAAGTTCAAAGAAATTCTCACACTTTCTCGCTCCTCATGGACTTTCTCACTGGACATTGTGTACTGAACTACCATCTCAATAAGTTGGGCATCAGTCCGTCGGACATGTGCCGACTCTGCTTGGAAGAGCAAGAAACTGGAAAGTATATTTTGTGCTTATGTTCCGCCATAGCTTGTCGAAGGCTAAAACACTTCGGTAGTGGATCTACGTCCCATGCTCCACTTATTGCCAATAGATACCTATGCCGTGCCGCAACCCGCTAACAAAGCTCTAAGACAGAGAGAAACCCACCAATAGTGTGTGAAAAGTATGGGACGTCCCAAAATCCCATTAACTCACCGCAGTCTTTCCACATCAACGGACACATTGCGACCGAAAACGACTTCAACATGGGCTATAAGCACAAAATACGGAACAGAAGCGCCTGAAGTCAGCGTGAAGTCCTCTTTAATGATTCTATATCTATCTTAACGGCTGGCTCTAAAAAAAAGTCGAAGGAGTTGATGCCGGTATCAAGGCCTGGACATCTACCACTCCTTCAATCTCTCAACCACTGTTATGTAGTCCGAAGTCACAGCTATTAATCAAGCTGCCGCTGCTTGGCTGATCTACATTGGATCTACATTGACACCCAAGCTGCGATCAGGTCCCTCGTATCCAATATAATAAAATCTAGTGAAGGAAAGGACTTCCGCGTGTCTCTAAACGAGATTGCTAACCAGTATAATGTCATACCCTGTTGGGTCTCCGTCCACTGCTATAATACATTCAACGGAACTGTGTGGCTGACGAATTAGCAAGGCAAGGTTCTGAATAAAGAGATGGCAAGAAGCTCGACCATGTCAAAGCGCTTATGTCGTTTGTTAAACACCCGATTTACACCGATGCTCTGTCGAAAGCAAATCGTAGATGATAAGACATCGATTATTGCAACATTGCCAGGCTAATCTGGTCTATCCTGGATAAAAAAAGAAAAGCATTTATACGACTTAAAAGAGAGCAACTTTCAAAACTAATCAACGTCCTCACGGGGCACTGCATCCTGGGCAGGCATGGTTAACGCCTGGGTACAGCATGTAACGATTTCTGCAGGAGCTGCAGAGACGAGGAGAAGCAATAGTCTACTGCAAGCTTCCTCTGCACGTGTCCCGCCAATAGTTCTTTAACGATCTCAATGATCTGAGCTCTGCCAGCACGGCTGATCTCAACAGCAACGTTAGGAAAAGTAAATGGTTTCAGGAGTTAGCAGGGGTCAAATTCCAGTACTCAGTGGTATCACTATGGACCTACTTTTCTGATCTAAGTGTACCTCATTTTGGAGGACCACTTTAACTAACCATCCATCTTTATAGAAACTATCAAATATGAATCCACAAACATGAATCCACAAACATGAATCCGTAAACATATCCTGAGGTTTTCCTATGACCTCGACCTCGATCAACACAGGATTGCTGGTACCACCAAGCCGCAGTACTAGCCACTGGACATTGTCATCTGACATTCAACTTCAATCACGAATCAGAAGCAAACCATCTATTAAGCCACAAAGAATTATGATAGTTTTAGTGAATGGTAAGTCCTCTTACTTGCAAGGATCAATGCGTGCTTTAAACAAGCCTTCGCATTGTACTTTAGTATCTTTACAACTTTGCAACACATCATCCACTTGCATCATCCCCTCTTCAGGGTGGCTCTTGTTTGCCTCCATGTTTACCATTTAAATTACATTTCCCTTTGTCATTACATGCAAAATTTCCCATAGATATGCATCCACATGCAAACCCCAACGCTGCACATCGATGTGGGCAGGATGTGTACCTAAGTGAATAATATGGTGAAACAGAACCAAATCCCTTACGACATCAATTTATTTGCATACTCCGGTAACTATCTTTAATATGCGGTTCAGAATCTACGTACATCTTGTGCATATCCATGTGCAATGATTCAGTTCCCTCCAGGGGCGGTATGCAAGGATACGCTCGTATACTGAAAAACTTATCTGCAAGTTGTTTAGGTCGTTTTTTTTTATTTTCTATTTTTTTCATCTGCAGGCGACCGAAGTTGATGTCCTTGGTGGTGTGGAGTTTTGCTTTTGTTTCTGTTATGCAAATACTTTTGCACACGAATCAAAGGAGAAGTTTGGTGTCTTTTCTCTGCATTTGCAAATTAAAGTGGGACACAGAGTCCTGGATCGGGTGTTCTGCAATTTGTGAAATTTTCTCAATCAATTCATGTGGGATGGGACGAGGAATAGCTCTAAATAATGAATGGTAAGGGAATTCCACACGTGATCTCTCTACACTGATTCTTTATTTAATCCTACTCTTGGCAGGCACAAAACTTTGTTTATTTGTCACAAAATGTCGGTCTAGACAGAGCTCCACATACATTAGGCCATCGGTAGAAAGTGACCAAGAGGATTCGATTGCCAAAATGTCCTTTTTGATGCAAACAAATAAATCTTCTTAACTGCATTCTTTGTATGCCTCAATTAAAGGGTCTCCTTGTTGTCCATAGCGCACATACAAACCCTTTTTGCATTATTTACATTATTTTGGGGTTTCGCAAAGGATCCCTACTGGTATTATTGCGGCTTATGCCCTTTGGATGTTTAAACAAGGACTTTTGGACTGTAGTCCTTGTCCCTTTATCGGGCATTTTATCTGTCCACATGTAGATGTACGTCGGGCGTATTTCACTCCTTTGTTTACATTCCCGTTCAAGTGTGGAATTAAAGTGAGATAAAGAGATTCTATTGTATTTGTATATGTGCGTGGGAGTATGTGCATCCGAAGCGAAACTCGAGGATTGCATGGAATCACCAAGGATTATCTGAAAATTGGAATGCTTTCTGGAAAAAGAAAATTTGAGGAGACAACGAAACGATGGGAATGCTGTGAGACTTGCGAGTTATCCTCGATTTGGCTGCGTTTGAAAATCCTTTTTTCACTTAAAATCCTCTGGGGCTTAATCAAGAGATGGAATTTCGTTGATGAGTGAGTTGAGTTTTTTTTTCTTCTGTCCTTTGGGAATTGAAGGAAAATTCGAAGTAATTACCAGGACGAGATTTGGTGAGGAATAATTATGGAATGTAGATCGGTTTCTTAAGGATTACGTGGTGGAGAATGGAGATGAGTGGAAGGACACACTCAGATCAGAGGAGAGAAACTCTTCAGTAATCATGAGGACGTAGCTTAAGCATATGGCTTAACAGAATGTGGGGAGTACTATGAACTGAATTAACCAAATGAGTTGGATTCTACCCGCGTTTCTCACTATAATTGTCATTTTGTGGATTTAGTTTAGTGGAGAGGTCTTGAATTCTTTTTTGTCGGTACTCCGATTCTTAGGTAAGGATTTCAGTCGGTTTGCCTTCGCAGTCACTCAAACTACTAGATGAACAGATTGAAGCATTCACTTAGCCCTAATTGACTGTCATTTTAAGATAAAACTACACTGGGGGTGGGTTCCCAAATAGGCGAGTCTCAGATGGTGAAAAGGGGGAGTCGCAGCACCGCACAGCAAAAGAACTCTATCACTGTGCGTCTACGGCGAATGAGATGATATACGTAGCAGTGATGAAGCGAAAATTGCACTATAAGAGTCAATCGTTATCCAACCCATACCCATACCCATCCCGGAAATGACTCCAACTTTTGGGAAGTTAGCAGCGCGGCCCTAAGTCTGAGTTCGATGATGAAAGCCCAACTCCAGTGGTGGTGTGACCAGACCAGGAATGAAAGGTTAGGGGCAAATCTAACCGATAACAAACTCACATAGGTGCACAGGCAAGCCCTATGTGTATTCCGCCCGATACTGGTGGCTCTGCAGGGGTGTTCCGGCCATACTCGTGGAAACAAAATTAGTAACCAAAATATTAACCCCCCTAAACCCAACCTATCGTTGGCTTCGGTCACAGTTGACCTTGATCGCGGTCGAAGTAAAAACAGCGCAGAAGACAATAGAGGTCGGCGCGGCAGAAGAAGAGATCTCCATGGAGCTGGAGGACCAACTGCTCACCGAGTGTGAAGTGATCTCTCAGAAAAAAGATGGGGAAGCGCTTAATGGCAAGGATACTGTCACGTTAACAGAGAACGAATATAAAAGCCTAGCATGGGCGAAAAGGGTCATAGCAATGAATGAGGTCGCTAGACCTAAATCTGCTGACAAGGTCCAAAAATGGTACCCCAAAAGTGGATCACAGAGGAAGACAAAGGAGGCAACCAGGCTGCCGAATCTTATGAAGCCGAAGCCATGAAGGCATATTCCAATGGAATGTAGAAGTAACTACCCTTCAAGGCAAAGGAAGAAAGTGCCTCCAGTTTACCTCACATCGCCGACAACGGTAAAGAACAGATCAGAAATGAAGAAAATGGGAGCAGAGAAAGCGATCGATCGAGACAGTTGAGGAGAAAGAGGGGGGAATATCGTCGTAGATTCACAGTTTGGTATTAACTCCAGTTAACTCTGATTAGTTTTTATCTTCGCGATTTTAGACCAGAAACCAAACTTCAGACTTCGTCAGATCCGGATAAAAACCCTAGAATTCCAAATCGATACGCATTACCTACTTGTCGATTTTATAGCCGCACAAGACAGTCTGTATAGGAAGGAGCTGTGCAAAAGTGTGTCTAGTTTTGCTATCCCAACAAAACTCCTGCGACTGATCAAGGTGGCTATGGAGACTTTTCGCTGATTTGATGCCAGAAAAGGCTTCAGACAAGATGACCAGAGGCATGGTCTTCTAGAAATCTATACAACTTCTCGGACTGGAGCGCCATTAAGGTTTGGCAAATGAATTAGGACAGAAAATCAATAAAAATTTTTTCGTTCAATACATCTACACCAAGAACCTTGATCGCCTTAGGAATCGCCATTCAGCTTTGGCTACTTAAAAAGGTGTTCGTCACATGTGATTAAAAAAAAATAAATAGCTGGCGCGACAGCTCGGAATGAGCCAAGGCCTAGCTTCTCGCAACCATTCATGTTGTGCGTGTTGTATTGTTTGCACGAATGGAAGGGACCTACAATTTATTGCCGACTCCGAACGGCGAGGTGAGAAGCTTTTTCATGACAGATTATACTCCCGGAGGCTTGTCATTCCCCGACGAGAGGTGGTGCCGCGAAAAATGTTTGGTGTTTTCCTGGCTGGGGCTTGAACCCACGCCGCTCGGTCAGCAGTCCAACGCACTTACCACCGACCCACGGCGACCACAATGTGATTAGCATAATTTAATTCTTACAATGACGGACAATGATTGCTCATACGAAGGATCTTGATAGTTTGTAGACTCCAGCTTAAAGAACTAGTAAGCTACTTTTATTGACCCCAACGATCATTAACAATGGTATTCCAGCTGTCAACTCCTTAGACAAGGCCAATCTACTTGCCGCGCAGTTCGCAACGAGCTGAACGTTTCCGAACTGTGCTTTGTCTCCCCCTGTACTTGAGGGCGTCGAGTTCTCCATGGGACAGGTCCACTTTCGCACTCGTACAGTCGCAGGAGCTCCTAAAGGTCTTATACACAAATCCGCTGGTCCATAGTTCTGAGGAGGTGTACTTCTACGCTAGCAAAACCGACTTTTTCATCTGTTCTACTCTTCTGTTCTCTTTCCGAGTAGATGAGAAACTGCATTTGTCTAGCCCGTCCCAAAAAAGATGAATCATCTTCTCCCTCCAACTACCCATTGCACTTTCGTCCCTTCTTTCTAAGGTCATGGAAACTCCTGAATGACCCGCAGTACGGTTTTTGTAGCAACAAGTCCACTGGTGATTTGATGGCATATCTCACCGAGAAGTGGAACCAATCTATCCTTCACTTTGATGAAAGTAAGACAGTTGCGCTTGATGTTTCAAATACATCTGGCATCAAACTCTTTCACCGAAAATGCGTGCATATGTATGTATGTATCTTCGATGTATGTATCTTTTAATCAATGGATTAGAAAGAAACTTTCGGGGCGTTCAATTCAAGTTGTCTTCGACGGTTTGAAGTCTGCGATTAACCATACAAATGCTGGTGTTCCACAAGGCTCTGTTTTGTCTGCGACTCTCTTTCTCATTTTTACAAATGATGTCTTGTCTGCAACTTCTAATTCAATCCATTCCTTTGCTGATGATAGTACTCGCAGTTTCTCATATGCGTTTCCTAACTAGCATCCCTGCTCTTCACTCAAGCGAAACCCCAATCTTTCACAATTATCATGCATCGCCGAAACCGAAATTTCTCTATATACATATAATTCAATGACAACCTTCGCTACAACGACCATATATTCGAAGTCGTCAAAAATGCTGCGAAATGGCTAGGTTTCCTCAAAGGGTGCAAAAAATGTTTTACCTTCTCCTGATCTGAATTTCTTCTTCTGGCCTCGAGTATAATGCTCATATCATATTCTGGATATAATCCAAAATCACGCGTTAAGACTTATTGGTGGCAGGGACATTGTGAAGTCAATAGATTCGCTTTAACACCGACAAAATGTTTTCTGTCTCTCACTGTTTTATCCTTATTTCCACAAACAGTGCTCTAGCGAAATAGCCAGTTGCATTCCGGCCATTCAATAATTCAACCGCAATACGCGTCAGGCTATGAAAGCTCATAACTTTACCCTTAAAGCTACTTTCGGGCCGCCGCTATTTTCACCGAACCTCCGAAAGTATTACTTGTCATGAAAATCGTTTTCAATTCGCCGTTTGAAGTGGACATTAAATATTTTGTCCTTCCATTCATGCGAAAAGTGCAACACGCACATCATGAATGGTTGCAAGAAGCTAGGCCTTGGCTCATCCTGAGCCATTTCTTTTTCACAATTTTACATGTCTCGACTCGTATTCAACGTATGTACCCTTGGTTTGATAAAATAACCATCTTGCAGTCATATATGTTTTGTTCTGTATATCCAGCATCCAACTAATGTATTTGTTGACTCAACAAATGTAACCACCTTACTGGAGAACTTATGTATATTGGTTAGGAATTCCCCAAGCACCTAGTGCAAATATTTCCAGTTACATCGACAATTGAATATCATCAATGCGGTTAGTATGTCAATACAGGTACATTTTCCAATGCGAAATGTTCTCTTTTGATTGAGATACGTACGACCCAATTGCATTGCCAATTAAAGTTTTCCCAAGCCCCCCCAACTCCGTCATATCACCATCGTCAGCTATAACAATTGAATTTCTTACGGTTCACTGATGGATAAAGTTGTCTGCCAATTTCGCTGTCAGCACTGATATTGGCAACGTTTTTCGAAATTAGGTCGAACTCTGTGACAACTTTTAAAGTTTGTCATTTGGAAAAGTTTCGTAAAACTTTTCTCGAGTTAAATTTGGAGAGAGTGAGACTAAATTGGTTTCAAAAGAAATAAGAACTGTGTCCTTCAGAGATCACAGACAGATGGATGGAGAGATATTTGTGTTGAACTGTTCGAAAGGATCTTTATGCGACCTCGACTCGATGGTTGGGACATTGGGACATGGGAGTAGCTTTTTACAAACTCACTCCATCTAGATTTTCGCTCTTAAATCTTCTGGAACATGACAGACTCTATGACTGCGTCTTTATTGTTTGGGATAGAATGTAATTAAGGATAAAGGCAGATCACTTGCAAGGATTTCAGTACTCCTGAGCAGATTTTGTTCATGTACGGTTCCGGTTTCTTGGAAGCCTTGGTGCTACCGGCTGTCATGTGAGGATATTCCTTAGGAATTGTTCAACTCCTATCTTCCTTTCCCATTCCCCACCGAATTCAATGGATATTTCTATTATGAAATGAAAATTTAGTCAAGCACACGCGTATCAGCCAGCACCATCACATATCGTCGGGAACACCTGTGGTTCTCTGTATTTACCCCGACAACTTGCCGATTATTTATGTTTTCTTCTCTTTTGCAATTTATCCACGTCAACGGAAAAGCTGATGTTTAAAAAGGAAACGCGAAAGCCGCCACCACCCCCTCCCACCCATCTCCTCCCCACCCTGTCCTCAGCAACAATGAAATAATTTTCCACTGATGAAGCTTCGAAAAATTCACTTTCAAAAGGAATTTCCTTTTCGGTACACGTCATCATCGTATAAAGATTGTGTGACACTGATGAACAATTTGTGGTGCGCGTCCCTGTGTGTTCTTGTCGTGAAAATGTCAAAATGTTTCTTTTACTTTCACAGATTAGCAGGAGTGATAAGAAAATCCTTGCTGTGAAAACCTGTAATACCGTGTGTGATGTGTCGGGCGGAGGGTTGAGCCTTCGGTGCTAATGGAAACTCGTTTTAGGGGTGTGCGATGTAAGGGTGTGTGTATTTATTTTGAGAAAATATTGATTTTTTTTTTTTACTGAAATAATCCTGACAAATGGATATATGGCTTTACACCTACCTCCTTCCCATTAAAGGTTTCACCAGTTGTGCAAATTGTTGGAGAAAGTTGGGAATGAAAAATGATAGTGAATCTTTGAATATTTCATCTACCCGCTCAGGAGGTTTTATTCAATTCTGAATTCCGTAACTCCTAGGTGGAGGTCATAATTTGAGCCAGCGCCTATCGTTTGGGAAACCACTACCCTCGCAGCTAACGATCTGTGTAGGCAAAATTGCCTTGCACAGCAGTGATTGCAGGCGAAATCGCTAAAACAGGCTTGACAAGAGATCAAAACTACAGAAGGAAAAGACAACGTCACCGAAGAATGTCATCACAAGTAAAACATCTAAAGATTGTCTTAAATATAGGAAAAGAGGCCATGTTTGCAACCACAGCTTAAACTACTTTTCATCGGGTCAGTACATCACCACAGCAAGTACAAAACTTCCTGGTTATGAAACGGTCACTCGGTCGCCGAGGACCAGTGGTCAGTGCGTTAGACTGCTGACCGAGCGGAGTGGGTTCAAGCCCCAGCCATGTCCATCGAACATTTTTCGTGGCATCACCTCTAGTCGGGGAATGACAAACTTCTGGAAGTATAATTTGTCATGAAAAAGCTTCTCAATTCACCAATGAACGGCTGCGATAAGCTAGGCCTTGGCTCACCCGATCTGTCGTGCCAGCTAGGTATTTATTTGTTTTTATGTGGAAACCAACGACAACTGTGCGACTTGAAACAAAAATAAGTAGTAAAACGAACGCTAATCCTACAAAACACTCTAAAGGCTTGCACCAAGTAAGCCATGAACCACTGAGCTTGTATTGGTTTCAATTGAATTACCAACAGCAAGAATCTAATGACTTGGAAGATGTACTCACATTTCCTGATGACTAATCCATAAATAATGCTCTGTAGTGCATCCAATATTGCCATTCAATGACAGAAAACACTTAAGTACACTTCATCCCGATTGGATTACATATCTCAAAGTAAAGGACATTATGCAGAACAAAGCGGAAACAACTTTGTTTCCATTAGTGATTTGTATCCTCTTCGAAACGTTGGAAAGGAGATGATATCAAAGTACTTCTACCCCACTTTCGTTGTTTAATTGTCGTGACAGTCCACAGAATGAAAGGAGAAAACAACAGGCATTGAAACTCCATAAGCTGATCAATAAACAAACAGTTTTATGATGCCATAAAAATCAGTCATCATGGCTGTGGTTATAGTCTTTTTTATGTCCTTCTGGCATTAAAGGCTGTAAGCTCATTATAACATCATTTAATCCCTAAAGTTCCGACTAGAAAGCCTTTCGTAGTCATCGTGCGGTCTGCAGTGGATGATAGGAAGTAGAGTGAATCGACATGTTGGCTGGGGATATCATTGCAAATAGATTTGAACGGTGTTTAACCATAGTTCTTCGAAGGGAGCTTAGAATACATAGACACGATGTTGTCATACATAGGCAGCGGAAAATTGAATGCTTTCAATTCACTTTTAAGGACTCATAAGAACACGGCTTAAAATTTTGCAAATAAATTCGATTGAATTGCCATAAAAGTGGGCCAAAGCGATGATTTTTGATGTCTTATTTTGCTTAGAATCAAACCAAGTTCAGCAGTTTTCTTCTTTTTCGTGCTTCGCAGGTATGATGCTATGAGCGAAGTTCATTAAGTCACCGGTAGCCTAGAGATTAAATGGAACAGAATTGCAAAACATTCTACGTTCTCGTATATTTGGACCCAAAGACTATGTGTAGTGGGGAAACAACTGGCTATCAAGTCTTTTGAAATCCGGGGAGCTTCTGCAAAGCCTTTTTTTTTAGTTTACCTAATGGGCGTGTTATCATCTAAGGATATGACTAGTACTCAGAGTTACTGACATGTATAATTCGCAAACCTGCATAATGGATGCTGGGAAAGCGCTTTGATTGGATCCTAGCCCACATCTTACACACTTCAACCACTCTCGCGGCCTAGTCAGTAATTTATTCTTTCTGTGTTGTTGCTTCCACTTTGGGTTTAGCGTTTGTCATCTGGGCTTGATGTTCATTGCTGCAACTTGTATGGCGCCCACAATATTCTCTGGAATTGATGTTTGTCCAATTTTTCCTTCAGTTCTCTGCGCCCTGTGGGCATTAGAAAAATACGTGCTGTGTATCTTCTCTGGCCTCTCCGCATTTTAGACAGATATCAGCCCAGCACGACTAGAAGCTTTATATCGAGGGTGGCGAGGTCCATGCCCTTAATCTCTACCTCGATATGGATCTCCTCATCTTTATCTCTGGGTGCGGTTTCTGTAACTATCGTCACCACCCTCTCTAACACCATGGGTTCAGGGTCGTGTTGGCGGGTCGCTGTAGATGTAAAAGACCCCTCCCCATGGACATTTCCGGGTCCTTTTCGTTTAAGTCCTGAAACCAAAATTTTGGCGAACTTATATCTGATGGCGTGGCCCTCTTTTATGCTGTTTTTCGCTGTTTTGTCGTCGACGAGGATCGAGAGCATCTGCCCTTTTTCCTTCTTCTCGAGAGCCCAATACGTTCCAGATTTGAGTAATCAGCCCCTCATTCTGTGCCTCGGTAAGAGCTAGAAGCTTTTTCCTATATTACCCTGCGCTACTGAGAAGAAAGATGGATATGGTGTGTAATTTCTGGATTTCATTTCCCCTTCCACGTGCTCAATTTTCAAGGCTGTCATGACGAGCCATCTCGCGCCAACCAGAAACATGCCTGGTCTAAAGTAGATGCGCTCGAATTGGACCCACCCTAGGCCTACTTCTTCTATAATGGCATCCTCCAACTTGTTCAACTCTTTCGCACTTAGAGTTTTTTGCGAGTATTGCGTCGGAAGGACTGACACTAGTGTGTTTTTGAGTGTCTCCGTATAACTGTGGTCATTGTGGGTTCCCTCTTATTTTTCTTGGCTGATGGGGTGGTACTAGGAACCACTGTACCTGTGGGCCATGTTTTTGCCTGCTCGCATCAACTTTCTCTGGTGGGGTTTATGGTGTCCCGCCCCATTTGTTTCCCCCTTGGTGTTCTAAGATTGACGTGAGTTTTTCGTTTGGGGCCCTTCTATCTTTCGCCTTTCTCCTGGCTTCTTCAGGCTTAAGGCCTTTGGCTAATGGTCTCAGGTACTATTGAGCAACTGTCATTAAGTGCACTTGGTTTCCTTATGCACGGTGGGGGCGGAGGTCTACGATATCTTCTGTGCCTTTCGCTGAGCAATTTTGCTTTGGCCGGTTGGGAGGTATTCTCCCTCTTTTTGGTGTGTTTGGTCACATTCCCCATTCAACCAATCCTTGCCTCGGCCTTTTTATGGTCTAGGAGGAGTTCTCCTGCGGCTAGTCCCTGGTCTGCCGTCGGTAACATCCTACGTCTCTTCATATTTTTTCTTTAAATTCTTCATGCGGTCCAACTTATAGAAATATAAATTCCGCCACATCAGAGCCCCGCTTGATTTGGCTCGGTTTCGGAGAGGCTCCGTTTAAATACAGCCGCATAACACCCTGAATTCGGGGCGCAGTTTCTCGTTCTTTGCAATTCAGCCATGTACGCTTCGGGAGCTAGCTTCCGCCCGGGTTGAGTTATTGAGCAACTCAAGCCTCTGCACCTCGACAAGGTGACTACATGTCGTGGAGGCCAGTGTCAATCATTACACCTTAGTATCAGATTTCATATTATTCTCGCCTATCCTGATGGTAATTGTCTCTCTCTTCTTCCAGCTCTTTACTTCTACTGTTTCTGTTTTATGTTCTGCGAGCTCAAGCCAACTCATGTCGGCCGAACCTCCAGCAAAACTGTATCCTTCCACATGGTGTTGTACTTGTAGGTGATGAATGATGTCCTTTTTTGAAGGCAATCAATGGAAGACAATGTTCTTTTGTTGATGAGCTTTGATTAATTATTATAAACAAGGCCAGCATATCTACAAGTGTATATGTGTACTTAGATATACAGTTTTCTCAAGGGAAATCAAACTATGTAATTACTCACATGACAGTTTGTATGCAAATCCTAGTCATGACATGTCCCCTGGGGATTTCCTTTTCTATTGCTTACTTGGAAACAATGGACCACAGTGGAATGAATTAACAATAGATCAGATAAACAATGATCATTAATATCTCTATAGTTATCTTTGCATAAAGGACATTAATGGAGTCTTTTGAGTTCATATTCCAATCATCAAAGATTTAAACTGCAGTGCAGGATTCTCTAATGGTTGTTGAGTATTGTGTTAGCACAATACTTCGTGTTGGAAAAGATCTTAAGTTATTTCGTACATATCCGACAGGGCAAACAGTTCGGATTTGGAGACACTTTCGATTTATTGTTCAAGAGTGCATCTTCTATGTCCTATGTGAGATCCAAGCATCGCAATTATAACAGCTTTGGTACAAGTCAGTTTGATTAGCTTAATAGAACCCTAAATCCTGACAGCTGGAATCTGATGACGGTGAGACGATGTCTTTAAAAATAAAGCCATCGTTTGACTATTAGCATTTATTTGCGAACAGGAATCCAATAGATCTCGGAAGTTTAATATTTTTCGATTAAATTTGATTATACAGTGTAGGCCCTTTAAACCTTCGGCATCTGGCAACCCTATAACTTTGACATCTGTTTTCAGCTCGGTTTATAACAGCCCGCTTTCGATGCGTCAGTCCAAGAAAATTTGTTCCATGATACAGTATAAGTCACCACAACACGCTTTTATCGTGCAGCTTTACATTCAAATAATATTAAATGTCAAAAAGTAAAGAAAACACAATTTTACAAAATTTTCGTTTACGATAAACTTGCGGTTATGGCTCGATATGTTCTCAGTTGTGAAAGCGCATCGTGCGTATCGTGAAAAATGTCGAGCGAGCGAAGCGCGTCCAGACAACACCATTAAGCGTTTACACCAAAAATGTATCGCCACGGCAATTTTGGTAATGCTAGTCATCAAGGCCGACCTCTTCCTAAGCGGTCTGATGAGCACATTGAGGTTGTACAGGCCAGCGTTGAGAGATCACCGACAACAACCGAAACTGTAATTGGAGAGCGTTATCGGGCCCTAATCACGGATTTGTTGATGCCAGTTCTGACCGATAACGCCAAAGATAACTTTTGGTTCCGACAGGACGGCGCCATAGCTCATACAGCCCCAGCCACGATCGTTTTATTGCGTCCTTCGCTCCTCGGCTGCCTAGTTCCGATTTTGACTGTTTTTCGCGATCCCCTGACGGAACACCTCCAGACTTCTTCCTGTGGGATTATTTGAAGTCCAAATGTTATGTCAACAAAGGACTCATTCTAGACAGGAAGATTTTGTGGAGAGATAATATTGCCGAACGCCTCAGGAAATCCCTGGTAGCGCTCTACTCATGGGAAAGAGCAGTAATTACCAGATTGGGCCTACAGCAAAGAATCATGCACTGACATAGTGGTTTGGTAGCTGGTTCTAGAAACGCAAACCGGCATTAAAGTTCTCGAGAAAGTCCAACGTGTGGCTTGTCTAAACATTACTGGTGCGCTAAGAACTTCTCCTACAGTTGCCCTTCAAACCATGCTCCACTTCTTGCCAATAGGTATCTATAGCATGCAGGAGGCCACTAACGCGGCCCTAAGATAGAGAGAAACCCACCAATGGTGTGTGAAAAATGTGGGGCACACCAGAAACCTATCAACTTACCGCAGCCTTCCCTTGCTTAAAACGCAAACCTACTCTTGCGAGTGCTCCGAAATACAAAAGAGGCAACGCCACGATGTCGTATTTTTTGTATGTCATTCAAAATCCAGCACTCCAGTCTCTGACACACTTTTACCACAAGCAGTGCCTTCTAAATTTTTACTAAACCATCTGCCCATTGCACACCTTTCCAAATTGGTTGTGCACTTGTTTACATGGAAATTCTCAAAGTTCTCCTCACATCGAATGGACCCACTGGTATACGTTGTGGCAGACCTTACTCTGTTTCCACATGTTGTTGAAAATTTCCCAAAAATCTCCCACTGGCCTGCTGTTATCCTCTTGGTATCCATTATTCTCGATACAAATGCAACCCAGGAGATTCTAAAACAGAAATTAAATTGAATGGAAAACTTTTATGCGTCAATATGGTGCCTAACACCTGTGCACATAGAGGTAAAAACAAAGTCCGTATCTCCACCACTCCAGCACTACACTGGACGTTGCAATTATTTTGACATTTAAATTGCACAGTTGAGTGCACCTGCAGCAGATTGGATTACAAATTTGTTCATTCGATAGATGGACATCGGATGGGTCCCCAGTTGAGTGATGTGTGCAGTTAAGCTTAGAGACTGTGGATTCATTTGATGCACTTGATGTCTTTGGGAGGTTTACTGTTTTCCAAGTGCAGAATAAATTGTTGGAAAGCGATTAGGCAGAAGGGTCCATTGGGATTTTTGAACGAATTAGAGAAATGCAAATAACGCAGGTGAAGTTGAGTTTGGATTTGCAAGTACAGGTGGGTAGTATGCGGAATTGTATCAAAATCACAATGGACCAATCTGGTCTAAGTGTGTCAGTGCTTGAGCGGGGGCAGTCACCTAACTTAACCTAACCTAAGCAGGACTATAGGTATATGCTCAGGAGGCTTTTGAGTGGCAGGAGGTAGATTGCAGTCTCTGGAAGAAAACACTTGGTCTTTCAATGAATTGTTAATCTCTTTCCATATTGTGTTTCACTAATTGAATAAAAAATGAAGGAAGTGCCTTGAAAGTGGTTCTGAGAGTCGGATACCTACAATACCCAAGAAGGTTGCATTTGCTATAAGCTTGAATACGAAAATCATTTCAGGAGAGACCGGGCTTTGTGGCATTCTGTCCACATCTTTTAAAGTGCGGACATGCACATAAGCTGGATACCCGGTCATAGGGACATTCCAGGGAACTGTAAGGCCGATGAACAGTCCAAACGTGGTATTACTCTGCACATCCTGCCGAAACCAAGGAATCTGAGTATTCCACTCGCAACATGTCAAAGAAATCAAAGAAGGCATAAAAATAAAAAAAGCCCCAGGGTTCGATTTAATCACAGGGGAAATTTTAAAACAATTTCCTCGAAAAGGTTTAAAAAAAACTAGCGCAGATTATAAATGCTGCATTTAAATTAAGATATGTGCCAAGCATGTGGAAGGTCGCGGAGGTAATAATGATACCAAAACCAGGTAAACCACCTAGCGAAGTAACCTCATATCGCCCAATATCGATACTACCAATGTTGTCCAAGCTATTCGAAAAAATGCTGGCAAAACGTCTGCAAAAAATTATTGATGAAAAATCGCTACTTCCAAATCATCAATTTGGGTTTAGAAACAAGCACTCTACACTTGATCAGGTGCATAGAATCACAGATAAAATCGAAAAAGCATTTGAAGAGAAAAATGTGTGCTCTACAGTATTTCTTGATATAGCACAAGCTTTCGATAAAGTCTGGCACAAAGGACTGATACACAAACTACAAAAGCAACTGCCGAAGCAGTATTCGACCATTTTGGAGTCTTATATATCAGATCGATTCTTCAGAATTAAGCAAGATACAGAGTGCTCAACATTAAGAGAGATTAAAGCTGGTGTACCGCAAGGCAGTGTGTTAGGTCCAGTTTTATACCTTCTCTTCACTAGCGATTTGCCTGAAAGTGAAGAAACCACCATAGCTACTTTTGCAGATGACACAGCCGTCCTTGCTGTGGGAGCAACTGTCGAAATAGCAACAAAAAAGCTTCAGACGGCAATAAACAATATTTCAGAATGGACTAAGAAATGGCAGATTAGATTAAATGACCTTAAGTCAATCCATATTAATTTTACGTATAAAAACGTACCACACATTCCAGTCTACATTAACAACAATGTAGTAGAATTTTCTAACACAGCTAAATATCTAGGCATGACTCTAGACGCTAAACTGCGTTGGAAAGCGCACGTTAAGAAAAAAAAAGATGAGTTGAACATGCGATACAGTAAAATGTATTGGCTTATTGGGAGATACTCATCCCTGTCCAACTACAATGAGTTATTGCTATACAAGCAAGTCCTAAAACCAGTATGGACCTACGGGCTCCAATTGTGGGCATGTACATGCCAAACAAACTTACAAAAAATTCAGGTTTTCCAAAATAAAGTACTAAGGAACATAGTTAATGCACCTTGGTACATACGCAACGCCGATCTGCATAGAGATCTAAATGTTGAAATGGTTGAAGATGAGGTTAAGAAGGTTGCTCGGAGGCATAGAAATCGGCTTCTCAATCACGTAAACAGAGAAATAACAGAACTTTTAAATGATGACAATGTAATCAGGACACTGAGACGGATAAAACCTCTTGATCTGTAAGATTTGGCTAGGGCTAAGAAATTAGGTATTAATTTCAAACAAAACAAGTTTAAAAATCCGACAAACGGCGGATTTATCTCTTTAAATTCATTAAATAATTCAAAATATAAATTGCTGATTAGTCGTACGACTAGGTGCAATCTTATTCGGGATGGCTAATGTCAGTCCCCCGGGAGTTTTTTTAGATGAGTTAAAGTCCATCGCTATTGCAGAAGCATCCCTCGCGTATAGCTCTGCAATGTCTTTCAATGATTTTTTACTTCCAGCGAATTCCCAACACAAAAAAAAAAAAAAAAAAAAAAACATGTCAACTGCTTTTAGAGAACGCCGTGATCAGTAAAGCAAACCAAAGGTGAAGAAATGATAGCACGTGCCGTTACTCCAGGGGGATCCGGCCTATGTATGCTAAATCTCACTCGCTCATTAGCACCGTCATTGGTTTTCTTACATAGGGGCATTCTGCTTCTTCAAATGAACTTCTGCAAGATATGTGATATAGATCAGATCTCTCTGATTTTTGGGGTTCAAAGCTTCAATCGAACTGCTAAATGTGCTGAATACGAACATTGCTGGAAAGTGCCTAGTAATTCAGTTGCCGGTGCCAGTAGTGGAGAAAAAATGTTTTTCATTTGGTTGGCTCAGCTTCTAAAGTGGTGGCACTGCGACCTATTAGATCTTTTGTACCGGGAGCCAGTTAGAAAAGGAGGGTCTCAATATTCCTAATGAATTTGAGGATATCATCCGTCGAAGCTTTCTAATGTTCTCAGAGACCACGGTGTCCTTGAGAAAAACTCGCTTCCTAATATATCAGAGAGGCACACACGCTCATAGTACACGTTTCACAGTCGTCTCCCTTTAGGCAGAGTTGACACTCGGTTTCTTGGGCAATACCGATCTTGTGAAGATGATATCTCTGACTGCAGTGAACGGAAGAACCATATCGCCACACTTAGATCGGTTCAGACCCATTGTGATACCCGTTTGGGGGAAGAGGTTGTCCCCTACCCGTAAGAAGGCTACAGTTGCATAGATATATATGGATATCAGTAGAATATGACAAATTTACTGCGTCTGTGATACAAAGCACCCTGTGGATTTGATGAATCTCATTATTTGGTCCACCGGTGTATCGGATAAATCTTCAATGTCCTGGAAAAAGTGCCGTCAGAGGAACTTTTTTCATAGATGGCAGAGACTAAGGCAATTGCAAAGGAAGTGGGTTGTATCCTCGTAGGCCTCTTCATCGCCACACCCTCTATAAAGGTGTTTTTCTGTAATTCAAAGATTTTTCATATGGTAACGCAGCGTGTTATGCCCTGTGATCACTCCTATAAGGGTTCTTCTGTCGACCTGCAGAAGTCAGTCGGTCCTAGCCTTAACGAACAAGGAATGCCATATCTTCCTTGTGTGCTTAGCCTTCTCCTCCTCTGTTGTTAGCCTCCTTTAAGGCTGTATTCCCTGCCTCGAGCTTAAATGTGCAAGGTGAGATGTTCACCAAAGTCTCAGCTCGTGTTCCGGGTTTCTTGCCGAGCCGTTTCTCACCAGTTCGTCAGAATTCTCGTTTTCTTGTATTCCCTCATGTCCAGGGACCCAACGGAGTGTCACCTTGTGCTGTGTACCAAGAACCTTAAGCTCTTCTCGACAACACCTCCCAAGATTCGATTTTATTTCGTTAGCAGATATTGATTTTATTTCTGCTTGGCTGTCGATGAAAAAGCTGATATCTTCTTGTAGTACTACCCTCATCGCAGTCTCATGGGCGGCTAGTGCCACTGCTAGGACTTCCACTTGGAAATCACTGCTGTGGTCCGGAACGCGAGCGAAAATTCTTCTACCTAACTTCTACGACTTAAAATCTTCTACCAAATTGGAGCATTTTCTTCTTGTTGGGTTTGGAAATGCTATACTGGACGCATCTGGTCCATTGTACTACCAGAAAGCAGGACTCAGTTTTTACCCATTTTACTGAAATTCCCTCGACTTTCTGAGAAAGCCGTGAAGGCACTTCAATGATAAAAAGTTCACAGTATCAGCACTCACCACATCAGCACTAAAAATATGCCAGCTGATCCGAGCACAGACAGGATAAGCGCAAAGGAAATGGTCCGCAGTGTCGCCGCCCTTTCCAAAGGCGTGGTGTCAGTTAACCCAACACACTGAGATGCTTGGCAAAAGCGAAGCGTCCAGTTAGAACGCCAGTAAGTTGTCTATAGCAAGAATACCGCTGATTTCGTTTCACCTGCTTGCATCCTGGAGAACCATATGTGGAGAGCACTATTGTATTTGTAAGAAACCCAATCGTCAATGGAGGCCCTGACCGAGGACGCTGGAAGACTTAAGAAGACTTAACGCAGGTTGAGGTCCTGGGATATTATCGTCTGAGTCTTGTCTAGCAATCTCATCGGGGATCTAATTTCCAGAGATCCCAGTGTGACCTGAGACTCAGACAAGAGTCAAAAAGTTCAGTTTGGTGACTGAATTCAGAGGGTTCTTGCATTCTCACACTATGTTGGAACTGGTTAAAGGGTTTAGCAAGGCCTTAAGCTCAGCCTGGCTATCGTTACAGACACAAAAGCTCCAACACTTCCATCTATTCTAAACAATACGGGCTGTGGTATTGAGATACCAAAGATCTCTGCTTGGAAAACAGAGGAATGCTTTCCCTACTAGTAGTGAAGTCTAGGATTGTGGACCTCCACGAAGACACCAGCACCGAACCCATTGGTATTGGAGCCATCCGTGAAGATTTGCCCCGTCCGGGCTCAAAATCTGACCGAAAGAGGTTCCGAAGGCAAGGAAAGTCGACTTTAAATTTGCACAGAAATCGAGTTTCTGGTCTCATGGCATCAGATGGCATACCCATCAGAACACCAGTGCGGATGATGTCAAAAAGTCGCCCCGTCTAAGACGATAGATTGCTTTGATAGCATAGCCCATGAAATAAGTATCAAGGAGAGGCAGATGAAGCAGAGCGTCTAGAGCAGCGACAGGCGTACTCGGAAAAGGTCCCGTGCAGCCGAAGCAAGCCGTTCTTTGAAGTTAAGTTTATTGGAGCAAGACTCTGATTTCCTAGTCCAACTGCAGTGGATAACACATGTCTTTTCGACTCTCTTCTCACAAGAGATCTGAAAAATATCCTTTTTAAATTATGTAAACCAAATACCGACCTACACGTACAAATATCTGTCTACAGATGGAAATTCTGTTAGAACAACAGATCGATATGGAATACTTGAGTTCTATTCAAGCCTCCTCCTGGTATAATACATCATACAAACATAATATCTCACCCATATACATCACACTTAAACATTCATTTGCATATTTCCACTTTGTGAAATTTCCATAATTTCCTTCAATTTCTCCAAATGAGTCTTCAACGGGGGAGGTGTAGGCAAAGGAAGGAAGCAACCCCAGGAACGAACCACACCCAATGAGGAGCCAACATAAATTATTGATGTTCATAGAATTTGAATACATGAACGACTAGGTATATGCGGTCTCATGAGCTCAATTCAAGGGGAAACTGTTTCAAATTTAATTTCACATAAAATGATTTCGTGTTGGGTTGAAGTGAAAAGTCTTGTAAAATGATGAAACCCCATCGAGGGGACGACATACCCAGACAGGTCACAGGTACAGTGGAATCGACAGGCAATCTGAACGAATTATATGCCACTTTGGACCCTTCTCATCCTCATCTAAAGGACATCCATCGAGAAATAAACTTTTTTCATAAATGTTCTGTAAATGCACGACCTACAACAACACATCACCGCAAGGACTGTCAGTTGCACAAGAATATGTTTTCTAGGTCGGAAACAATCCGATTGTTACTCCATTTGAATAGAGAATTGTCTCTTCGAATTGAATGTAAGCATTGGAATCCTTGATTTACTATTGTGTTGACTTGAGAGTTAGGACGACTATTTCTTATTGATTGAAGTTTTGTGTCCCAGAGTTTTCTGTGGGAGCTGTTATAAAATGAGGTGTGCGAGCAGGTTGCTTCTGATACGTGGTACCTGGTTGACTTCAACAAGGACCTTGACTTGAATTTTGTTTCACTTCACTGTGAATGGAGTGGAATTTAAATTTGAATTTACCACCCACTTTCACAAGGGGATCTAAACTCTTTTTCTGTGTCGTTAAATGCTTCAAAGGAAAGAGTTAAAAAATGACTCTGAGGATAAACAAGGACAATAGCTCTAGACGCTTCTGTGTGAACGTGCGTCTGCATTGTTCCCTTATTTCTACAAACACAAAGGATTGCGACGCTAAACGAGTGTGCGTTTGCTTTTCTATCGTTTACCCGTCTATTCAAGTTTTCCATATTCTATAGCACTGAGTGGAGGAATACGTTTTGAATAGTCCTCGAAGCCAAAAGAAAAAAAGAGCAAAAACTAAACTGTGTCAAAAGAAACGAGGAAAAATCCACACACACAGAGCAATGCAGTCAGGACAAAAGGAAGCTAGTTTAGATGTTAGCCATTGCCAGGAACTTGAATAGTAAAGCCAATTAGTTAAGGGAATTTTTCATCTTTAGATGTTATAAGCCCTTTGGGCGTATGGCCAGAATTTGTTCACCTAACTTCGGTCCCTTTGCAAATATACATTGAAATAAGTTGTGAATAAAATTTTATCTTTAAGGTCCTTTCTTTGTAACTGCAACCAACTGGCATAGATTTTTTTTTCTCCATTCACGGAATGCCGTATCCGTTGTTCAACAACGCATTTTACTGACGGCATTTGTATTCGTCGTCCTGCCGCAGTGGGATATTCTGCGTTTTGTAGTTCTCTGCACTTCATCCACTTTGGGAGTAATCCAATTGTATGCATGCATTTGGGTTATATTCTAGTGTAAGGAAGGATATTCTGCCATAACCTAGTGAAGAGGGAAAAGTTTTTTTTGAAACGGATTCAGTTGGAATCTAGAGCAATCTGGAAAAGGGGACAAGTCCTCGAGTTTTTTTTTGGGATTTCTTTGAAGTTTAAGGAGGAATTAGAAAAAAGTCTTCATTCATGACCTACAGTAAGTATTTTCTTTAGAAGCTGTAGGAATGTCCTGTGAGTATAAAAAATAGCTTTTATGGTAAACAGCACAAGTTAAGCGGGAATAATCTCCCCTTTTCTAAACTAAGATCCGACCAGGTAGAGCATGCAATTCGATGTAAGATAGTTCACCGAAACAAATATGGGCGCCAACACACCTTCATTACAGGCTTTTTTGAAGAACTCTTTAGTAAGTTACACTCTTTGGCCCCTGCCACGCAATGAGCGGCAAAGAGGCAGAGCGGCAGAAAATTTCATACGTTTTAATTTTTCCGCTCTGCCGCTTGTCGCTCATTGCGTGGCACGGGCCTTAAACATCAATGAACAGTAGTTCTCTCGGAGAAAAGCGAAGAGGCGCATCAAGTAGGTGCATCAAGTCTGCTGGTGACTTCTTACAGGCGTTCGGGAGCATTCGTTTAGTTTGCCTGCATCCTGTAGAGCCGGTCCATGCAAAACTGTGTTTGTAGGAAACCTAATCGTTAATCGTTAATGAAGGTCCTGATCGAAGACATGAGAAGACTTAACCCATGTTCAGGTCCTGGGAAATCATCTTCTGAGTCTTGTCTAGCAATCTCATCGGGGATCTAATTTCCAGAGATCCCAGTGTGACCTGTCTAGCAGACAAGAGTCGAGGATTTCAGCCTTGGAACCATATTCCGAGATTTCTAGCATTTTTGAACTATTTGGAACTGGTTAAGGGGAGCAAAAACTTAAGAGCAGCCTGGCTATCGCTACAGACGCAGGTACTTCGGCCCCTTCACCTATTAATTTAGCCCATGGCGATCGGGATAGTGAAAGTCTCAGTTATCCACGAGGGCACCAGCACCGGTCGCATGAGTGGTTTTGGAGTTATCTGTAAAGATTCGACTATGTACAGACCAGTTCAAGCCTTGACTCTCACCGAAGCCAGTCCTAACCGCAAGGAAAGTTGACTTTGAATTTGCACAGCATCCAAAGTTCTGGTGTCACCATGGAACCAGGAACCACCACCATGGAACCACAACTTCAGTGTGGATGTTTTCAAAAGCCGCCTCGTCTAAGGAAATAAATTTCTTTGATGGTGCAGCGCCAGCAGTACTCGGTAAAAAGCCCGTGCAGCCGAGACAGTTTAGTGCAGACAGCAGTCACACACTTACGCGAAAGTCCTCTCCACTAAACAACCGACGCGTTTTTCCGTGATAAGGCCCTTGTCTTGCTAAAAGTACCCTTACACTGCCAGAGAACTAAGAGCACCTTGGATGTCTTCCATAAAACTTGACATTTTTTGCCCAATAAGTTTTTTATCCAGGATTACTCCTAGATATTTCGCTTCTGCGGTATTTGGACATTAATCAGAGAACGCAGGACCTTTGGTATTGGAGGACATTCTGTCAGCAGGCCCAGTGGAAGAGGAAAAATCACCGCAACTATGTAGGTATAAAGCAAACAAAAAATCGATTCACATGGATGAATTTTAATACGAAAGGGTAGATACACCAGCCTATGAACCAATAATCGGCAGGCGAAACTCTGACGGCTGAATGTAGCCTTCGTTAGCGTACTCAACCTTCACATACGTTTGAAAGATTGTTCCTCCAGTGTTGGGTTGAGAATTTCGTACAATGCCAAATGTGACAAGAAGTCACATGTCTTGTACTGATTTTGAGGGAATATTCTTTATCGTCGTTCTGTACACACAGACGTATTTGCACGGTTTGGACATGTGTAAAAGTCGATATGGAGACGGTCGAAAGCGGTTTGTACTTTTTTTTTCCAGTCAATTGTGGAGGCTTCTAGGCAGAAAAGATGGAAGCCAATCATGTGATCGACTCAAAGTTTCAATCACTCAAACCATATGGGGTGCAGGGAAATAAATCCACGGGAATTTGCTCCACCTGGGAATTTACTCCACCACAAGTGGGAAATTACTCCACTTTTCGAATTTGGCAGTGGGGAATTGCTTAACATGAAAATGTGGTTGAATGGAAGGCATTTACCCCAAACATTAATTTTGGAACAGCATGTTGCCCCCTTGCTGAAGATTAGTGTAGGATTTGGAGTAGGTGCGAAGTTGGAAACATGCAAAGTGGACTTACATATGTACATATTTAGTTACAATAGCCATTAAATAGCAAAAAAAAGTAAACCTCGAAATCGACCAAAGTCTACGTCTGTGTTCTATTGTCTGTGATTAGAGGGTTCCCATTCTAAGTGGGAAATTACTCCACCTTTAAAATGTGGTGTAATTTCCCACTTGTGGTGGATTAAATTTCCATGTGGAGTAAATTTCCGAGGAGTTATTTCCCTGCACTTCATATGGTAGATTCTGAGGAGATTGATGTCTATGTATGTAGTTGGCAGAGTTGAGGATGTCTCCCTTCTTGTGGATCGACCCAGCGATACTGAAATTTCATTTATCAGGCATACACTTGTCTGACCAATTTTTTTTTAAATGACTTGGCTTACGCTCTTTGTCAAGTCATTTGCTCTTGTAGGCCATCAGGTCAAGCAGTCTTGCTAGGTTTTTGTATGAATATTCTTATTCCGACTTGATTTTTATCAGGTAGATGGAAGTATATCCTTGTTCCTCGTGCTTTGTTAAGTTTTTCAATTCTTAAATCCAAAAAGGTTTTAAATTATTTCTTCAAAAGTCCTTTCCCACTCCCATTTCAGCCATATCGGCCACTGCTTTCAGGGCAAGATCATACTGTCTCCCTGGAAAATCTACAAATTAAATACGAAAGGATAATAAAATCGAACAAAAAATAGTCAACAACTAACAATGCAACACGTTTCATTTGCCTCTCACAACGAATTATCCCAGCGCTTGGTTGCACAGAAGCAAGGACATAGCAAAGGAAGCAGGAAAGAAATCCCACAATAAACAAGCAGCCAGCATGCACTAAAAGCCACTCCCGTTGCGAGTAACTTTATTATTTCGAATTCCACTCCTTCAGATGGTGTTTTGCAAATCTCGTTTAAATTGGAAAATTAATTAAAAATTCTGGACAGGAGCAGTAGCACAGCTGCAGCTAACACCACGATACTGCGCTATAGCCGCGACTCAAAGGACAAGAGACACGATTTGCTACCACCAACTGTATGCCATTCGCATTCGTTGCACAAACTTTATTGTTATAAGAAAAATAAATAAGAACCAACGACAATAGTGGGGAGAAAAAGAGGAATAAATTGAACAGGATGCAGTCAGGATTTGTATTTTTATCATATTCTCTCTTTTGTTTTGCATAACAGAGAAGAGATGGTATTTGCTGGCTTGATTTATGCACAACAAAAATGGTCTCATTCATCAATTTTTCAACCTAACCGCACAACCATCTGCGCGATCTACATGCGTAAAATACCCGGCAGACAGAAATTGAAATCTGACGATGAAATTGTATGCGAAGAAAAGTTAAAGCCGCCCAGCGAAAGGCCTATCAAAACAATGGCAACAACCAGGAGTTTGGTTGCTGTCAAAACAATCTCTTCCCAAAAATATCCATAAAAGTTGTTTCCATCGAAATCCTTTCGTTCGACTGTTAAATATGCCGATGTCTTACCAATCCGGGGGCTGACTTTATACCGACTGCAGGCGTTCGAAAACACACACTTGTAAAAGTTTTCTAAATTATTTGAATAAAATATTTATAACTACGCTGCAGGACATGCTTCAATTGTGGGAACAGGCTTCTGTTGCTCCTATCGGAGCACAGGTGGATGGTTGCGAAATGATTTTTATTTGGACTCTAACTCTTCTGGTTTATGACTGCTTTTAGGACTTTTTCAAGCCATCAAAGTTGAGCGGATTTTACTACGACCTTCCGATTGACTTCAGAAGTCAAATTAAGCAGACGCATTTTGAAAGGGAGTTAAGGATTTGGGGACTCTCGGAGTTTTGAAAATTTATATTGCAGCCATACAACATCTACATCTTGATTTGAACTCTAGGAGAGAGGATACGAATAAGGAGGATTCGTAAGAAAATTTAGTTTTTCACTATTGTGACGGAGGGAAGGTAGGTAGGTGGAGGTGGCGGTTCAACTGAACCCAATTAGCACAAGGATGCGCCTTTTTGTTACCACGACTCATGTGACCTGGTTGCTGATGTGTGTTGTTGAAAATGGGTGAGACAGCCGGGAGTGCCTATATCCAGCCTGTTGAGTTTAGAAAACGAATTAAATCTGACGGAGACAAACTTTCATAGTTTTTCACAGCTTCGTAATTGTTAATGTGTAAACGCAACTAGATTGAAGTAGATTTAAATATTCTGTAATACGCATTGTAAATATTTCGTAAGAGGTCGCTGCGTAATGTTTCCGCATGATTTCCTTAAGATAAGCTTTCCTGTTGGGTGAACTGAACCCAAATAGGCCTTCTGGTACCAACGAGGTAAGATCTCTAGACAATTAAGCATTCATCTCCTCACATATTTTCATGTTTTCTTTTCCAACCTTCCACGAGGGTCTCCCGAGCATCGAAGCGGTCCCAACCAGCGCAACTCAACAGTTACCTTGTCATACATCAAGGAATATTTGAAAACAATTTCGACATTGATTCGGTCAGTCAAGGGTGAATCAGACGAGCTTTCTTCCCTGGTGATCTTGTTCAGGACTCGTTTTAGTCTTGGTTGTAAAAGTTTGGCAAAATATTAGCATGGACTTCATGTGTTTAAATAATCGCACTCAACTCAAATGTTGGTTTTGAGCCGACTATGTTTCCAATCATCTCCTGTGGTTGGTTGTGATAGATGAACTTCGACAAAACCAATTAAATTTAGCCTCAGCGCCATTGGATGACGTAGTTTTGAAAACATTTCTAACCCTTTACTCCACTGTGGGTTCTTGCAAATGTGCCCGGGGGTCTGTACTGCATTTTCTGAAAAATCAGAAAGGAATTATTGGTTCTGAAGCTTTTGGGAATAAGTAAATCACAGACAGGTAGGATAGCAGGAACTCGATAACAGAAAGTGAATAACTTAGAGAGATTAGAAGAGCTTTGCAAGAAAAGCAAAAAAAAAGTATCGTGACTACAGTGTACTCTCTCCTTACGGACACCTGTCATAAGCGGACAATTTTTTCGGAACCGTCGGTGTCCGCTTATGAGAGTGTACACTGTATTAGGGTCCGTTAGAGCTTTCATGTCCTGGGGATCTTCAAAGGTTTGTAGGCAATGAATTCTTATTCAAAGAACAGTGTCATTGTTTTGTTCAAAATACTGTGCCCTAAGTAAATATGTATAAACCGAAAAACAAGACAACAAGGCGGTAGAACTGCGCAACTTTTAGCAGGAGCTTCAACAATTTCTGCTGAATTTCTGCAGCCACCTGTGAAAGGAGTTTCAGCTTTTCCGATGAGTTAAAGGAAAGAATGATCTTCGAGCTCGTGTATTGCCTGCAATAGTCAAGGTAATAGCTAAAGTAATTCTTCAGCGAATAAAGGAAGAACTGAAAAACACACTTGATGCCGAATAAACAGATTTCCGCTCCGAATCCTCCTGTGTCGACCACATTAACACCCTGCGGATCATTATTGAGAAGTACGTTGAAGACCATTCGCCACTTCACTTGCTGTTCATCGATTTCGAGAAAGCGTTCGACAGTGTCAACAAAGAATTTATCTGGGTTGCCTTGCGCACGAGAGGTGTCTCTGAGAAATTAATAGCTATTACGAAGGGTCCAGGTTGTCACGTTTTACACAGAGGAGACTGTCAAGGGAATTTCAGATCCAAAGTGAAGTTCGACAAGGTTCTTTCATCAAAGTTTTGTTTACTGGTGATGAGCAATGTGCTTTACGCTGCTCTGTCGGTGAAAATGGAGGAATTTTACAAACTCTTACAACTCAACTCAATCATCTTGATTTCGCCGACGACGTATACCCATTATCACATATGATTATTAAACTCCACCAAATCAGTTATCAGTTCAAACACCAAGCTACGACTGTTTCGTTTCTATGTTGAATCCTTGCTGTTGAATGGGTGCAGAACTTAGAAAGTGACCGAAACTATCACGAGAAAGCGGCAAACGTTCGTTAATAGGTGCCTAAGAAACACTGTAAGGATTTTCCGGCGTAACCATATCTCTAACGAACACCTTTACCAGAGAGGGTCGGAAACCGATAGGCAAAACCATCCAATGGCAAAAGTGGCAGTTGCTGGTCACACATTTCGAAAAGTCGACAACTCCTTACACTATGCAATGGAATTCGCTTACCCAAGATGCCAGAAGAGTAAATCGAACGAGAAATACGTGGCCTAAAACAGTTGAGGAAAAGTCTCGGCAAGAAGAGTTGGAGAGAGCTGAGACATGTTGCCAGAAACCGCACACGATGGCGCACAGGTGTAGTAGAGGCCCAAAACCCACAAGGGGAAACTGATCATATGTAAGTAAGTAAGCTGCTGTATTCTTATGTTTCACCTGTCTTAGGAATCCGTTGAACCTATAGGTTTTTCATAAGAAGTCCGGTACAACCTTTTCTGCACTATAGAGCTGGTGCGCACACGTTCTACGTTTCCGAGTCATCTTGCTCTCTGAATTTGGATTCTAAACACTGGATCATTCAGCAGGAGATACAAAATCCACTCACCGTCTCTGCAGAATAAATTCATGCCTCTGACCCATAAAGCAGGCTTTGGGTGATTAAGTTCTTCTATAGAGATGATGATGATGATGACGATAGAGTCACCTTAGTTGTTAGCAAAAGGGTTCTGATACTACTTACCTTTTCAACCCAAATAATCAGTGATTGGAAAAAGCTAATTCTTCGTTTGATGTCAGTGTTAAGAGTCGTAGACGAAATAGCAAAGCCAACTTAGGCAAGCAGGTGATTATTGAAATTCAGTCAGTTGGGTAAACGAATTTAAATCCATGGAAGGTAGAGAAGCAGTTGGAAGACGTATTGCATGGCAGAAAACTAATACAGTGGGGAATGAAAGAAAAATATTAATAGGCTGAATTGGATAAAAGAAAACTTGCTAAGGATGGTTAAGTACGCACTGGATACAAAAAAGCAAAGTGATTCCCACATCAGTTGAAGGATGATGTTGGAAGCCTCAAAAGGGGTAACAAGTTTTTAAAAACAAAAGGCTACTCCGCCAGCTTAGCCGAAAAAAGTGGAAATTCCTCGAATGCAGGCTACGACTTTTTTTCTTGAAATAAAGCTGAAAAACCTTGAAGTTAACTACAAGCGCTTGAGAATGGTTACGCACCTTTACCGACAAACAATTACTCGAAGTCGAGGCAAAACTGAATAAAAGTACAACCAGTCGAATCAGCAAAAGATGGATAAGAAGGACGACTCAAGTAGGCTTAATATCCTCTGAGTCTATAGGGGAAACTGATTCTGTTCGAAGTAACCTTGAGATTATTGAGAAAGGCCTTCAAAAGCAGCGTCTCTATCTGCCTGGACAGCTGTAATTTGGTGCATCTGCTCCAACTCAACCGTGTCAAGTGCATCGCTATAAGCACTGTTCTAGCTAAAGCTATTCTTGTTGGTTCTGGTTTAAAACAGATCGACTAATGCGGTTTGGGATATTTATAGACCAGTACCCAAGCTAAGGCCTGAATAAAACCAATGTTGGACGCATCAGTACTTGATCTCTCATTCACTAATCCTGCTGTGAATGAAGAGTGAATCTTTGGAGAGGCTGAGAAGGCCGTAAAATCAGTAGCAGAGACTGCAACCTTCACACGCATTGTGATCTTCAAGTATGGTGCCCCAATATGCAAAAGTTCTGACCAGTTGAAGCTTTGGATTTTTATTTTTTTTTTAATAATTCACACGCGGATCAAGGGGATTTGAATACCCTTTTAATGTTATACACACACCGCGAGCGAGGTACAGTGGTTTGAAACTCAGGTAGTGATAGGTTTCATTGGCGTCCAAAGGTGGTGTCCAAGCTTGCTTGGGACAGCTGTCACGCTGAAAGTCCGGGTTCAACTCCTAATGTCAGAAAAACATTTATTTCTTAAATAAATAAAACCGGTCAACTGTGAAAGCTGATGGCGATTCTACTGCGAAGGTATAACACTGGCGGTAGAGTGTCATGGCTTGAAGAGTTGATTGAGCTGGCACTGATAATGCTATCAGGAGTTTCAAAAAAAAAATCCTGTGAATTATAGCAACGACAAACACCACACCACAGCGACAGCCATTTCGTCGTTCTTTTTCTCTTTACTCGATGTACAGTCATAATAAGTATCTATAGCGCCAAGGATCTCTCTGACAACACGCTCACACTTGTCAACGTATGATAATCGTTCGTTTCAATTTGTTCTTTGCTTAATGTGTCGTCTTTGTTGTCGAATTAAGCTGCAGATAAAGTATCTACTACATCAATTGTGGGCGCACTTCACTAGGATTTTGGTGTTGATCGTCTTTCTGGTACATTCATCTTTTTCAGTCGATGCAAGTGCTTCGCTGGCATCAATCGTGGATTAAAGTGCACCAAGGCAGAAGGTAGGGAATGTTTGAAGGATTTTGATATCTAAATAGGATTCTGATATGATCGACGAATTTCTGCATTCACTGCCAAGAATCCCTGATTCGTTCCTTGTAGTTAGCATAAATCTGAATTTCAAAACTCAACCCTCTTCAGACTACAGTAAAAGTCCAACCGTCATACAATGGACGACAACAGACAACTACTTCGAATATCTATTTTCAGCTACAGAAGAACTTTATTGACAAAAACATCTAAAATGCGCATGTCTCAGCGAAATTCTTACCCCAATCTAGAAGAAAAGCTCAAAAGCTTCCACCAGAAATAGAAAAAAAAACATCTAGTTAGTCTTCTCAAAGTTAATTCACTTCAATTCTACACTCAAATGCACCACCATAAGGACGAAATGAACAAGAAACATTTCCCTTCACACTTACTGCGATGCACTGCTGCTTTCAATTTCAATGAATGCCTGCACTTACATATCACTTCACACTTGTTAGACGATACCTGAAATAAATATGAAACAAAAGCCTTGCACGAACGATGAAAACGGGTAAAGTTATCCTGAATATCCTTTTTACATAAGTGAAACGTAGTACTTTTACTGTCTGCGGTTGAATGAAGATGAAAAGTTAATCGAAGATGAGAACATCCACGGTTGAATGGAATCACTGTTGACGATGCCATACATCTCAAAGGATAATAGCACACGCCATAGATATAGTCCCGACTATATGATTTGTAAATGGGGGGGGGGCTAAAGGATTTCTGCTGCTCCCTTGGAAGAGATATGGCTTTTTGATTCATAAACGAATGACAATAGGCGATTGGAATTCAGATGAAACGTCTCTGCCTAAATGATGTGGAAATGTTTGATGTCCTTCGAAAGAAAAGGAAATAGGCTGAAGATGAATCGAAAGGATTCCTGTAAATTGCCTATTAGTCATATTTATGATGCGATGTAAAAGGGATATCTGGGATAAGTATGTTTTTAGTTATAAATTTCTGAATTCGATTTGCTTTTGTTAAGGTTTTGGGTGACATCATGGCTGGAGTGGTACATTATCGATTGGAAAGTCATAGAAAGGAGGTGTTGAGGTTAAAAATAGAAGCGGTGTGTTGATATAGAATTTCAATGGGACATTTTAACTTTGTACATAGAGGACATGGGATCACCAGGGAATGAGTTTAGACAATAATTCAATCAGACGAATTTTTCTCTAGGTTTCTCGGAATCCATCTACTTGTCAAGTGTTAGGATTGCCTATATGGGATTGCCTGTATACATGGAGTTACTTAGAAACCCATGCTGAGGATATGGAACGACTATTTCTGCAGACTGTTTAACGGCGACGGCAAATGCAATTCTGCGGTCAGGCAGAATGAACCATTTAATCTGAATGATGAAGACCAACAATTCCGTCCACCCGACGTCTAAGCTTAAGTCCAACAAAGCTGCTGGTGCTGATGGTCTAGCTGCCGAGGTATTCAAAGCTGCAGGCGATGCTAAAGAGCATGCACCAACTCATCTGTAAAATATGCATTGTTTGCATTGTTTGCCCGATCCACAAGAAGCGAGACCCTCTGAACTGCGCCAACTTCAGAGGCATCAGTCTTCTTAACAACGCTTACAAGACGACGGAGGCGGCGAAAGTGGGTTTAGCGGTCAATGAGGGCAAGACGAAGTACATGCTGTCAACATGAAAGGACACCCAACACCGACATCTCGGACAGAACGTCACAATACACAGATAAGTCTTTGAGTTAGTTAAGGACTTTATCTACCTAGGCTCCGCAATCAATTCAGACAACGACACCGGCGCTGAAATTAAACGAAGAATAACTCTTGCCAATCGCTGTTTCTTTGGGCTAAGAAGCCATTTGAGTAGCAAAGCCCTCTCTCGAATCGTTCCAATTCTGCTCTATGTCGCAGGGGCATAGAATTTGTCAAAAGCGGATGAGGTTGCTCTTGGCTGTTTCGAGAGGAAGATTCTTAGGATGATTTTCGCTCCCGTCTGCATCGACGGTGAGTGGAGGAGAAGATACAATGACGAAGTATACGGGCTGCGCAGTGACACCGACTTAGCCAGAAAAGCGAAGGTCCAACGACTGAGGTGGCTGGGTCATATGGAGCCGGTGAACACCAATGCTCCGGCCCGGAACATCTTCGAATCCACACCGGTGAAAGGGGACGTTAATACAACTAAGCATGCAAAACTGGAGCCAGTTAGCTAAAGATCGAGCTGGCTGGAGAGGCTTGTTGGTTGAGCCCCAGGTCCACCTCGGACCTTTCTGTCATTGTAAGCGGGAATCTTAGGGAGAATATCTTGGGGTCTAGACAAGTGAACTGCTGACCAAGCGGCCGGCGTGGGTTCAAGCCCTAGCCAGGAACACCGAACATTTTTCGGGGCACCACCTCTCGTCGGGGAATGACAAGCCTCCGGGAGTATAATCTGTCATGAAAGAGCTTCTCACTTCGCCGTTCGGAGTCGGCAATAAATTGTAGGTCCCTTCCATTTGTGCAAACAATACAACACGCACAACATGAATGGTTGCAAGAAGCTAGGCCTTGGCTCATTCCGAGCTGTCGCGCCAGCTATTTATTTATTTTTTTTAGACAAGTGAACAAACGCCTTATGATATTTCGTATCGAGGCTAAGAGGCGAGGTTGGGGACGTTAAAGACAGATTCTACGAGCAGCAGCAAAACACACGTGGAGGGCAATAGTTATGACATGAGTACGGCCTTGAGAAATTCTTACCCAAACCTAGGAAGAAGGGGCATCTTTGGTTCTACTTTCGGAAAGCAAAGCCCGCCCGACACCATCTCCGACGACGGCTTCAGACTAGTTGAGTTTGCAGTGGGGCGAAACTTTGTCAGAGCGAGCTCGCGGTTTCCTCATTTCGTTGTTCATAAGAGGTCTTCTGAACAATTCAACCAGATCGTAGATATAATGAATTTCCGAATTTCCGAGGGGCGATCATTGACCCGGACCAATACCTTGTTGTAGTCAAGGTATGGCTGTTGAGGAAGACTATGACATTCAGGTGGCGCATTCATAGAAAGGAGCCTACACAACTTGCCGTGCGAAATTTAAGGCAGCTATTTTGTTTGTTAGACCCGGGAAACAAGAAGCAATCCCGACTAAATTGCTTTAAGTATAGGAATAGGTGGCTTTTTATCCCAAATCCCTCTACAAACATTGGCACTTTAAGGCCACGAGTATATTTTTCGCCTATTCGCATGCTTAGCTCATGCTCTATCAAATGTTTAAACACAATTCTTAGACTTTGATTAAGAATTTTTTATACATCCTCACTTTCCATGGTTTGAAATTTTAAACTGTACAGTGTTGAGGTCCTCTAAGGAGTGAGAATGATGCCCTTCTTCTTGGAAACTCAAAGATTATTGAGACGGACTGATGTAGTTTGAAGTGATTTTAGTCCTCACTACACTCTTTCAAAGGTTTCAACACTAACTTCGGACTTCCTGTCGTCGAAATATCACATCCACCTTCCTCACTTATATGACCAAAAATTTCCAATAGATGTCACCTTTGTCATCAAGACCTTTTCAAGCTTTTTATCCACGTTCATGCGCAGTGTTTCATTCCTACCACACCATCCCTCTGACTATCACCATGAAACTCATATCTGAAAGCAAAACATAAACATTCCTCAGTATTCATCAGGTGTCTGCGACAACATCCTGCGACACGAGTCTAGTGCTTCCACGTGATGTGAAATCACAGTGGTCGTTCAGTGTCCGCTTAGAATTCCCCCGAATAGGGGAATCCTATCCGAATCTCGCGACTATTGGATTAAAACTCGCATCCGCGAACTGCACATCCGCTTAATTTTTGTGACGCGTAAATCAAAAAAAAAATTGCATTCCCAACCTTGGTATTCCCGAGACCTTCACAGTGCGACACGTGCTTTTCACAATTCGACACGAGACAAAAGGATACACTTTGGTGCAATGAAACCGCAAACGACTGCAACGTCAGTGAAACAAACCATCGATCGGTAAATGACCGTGACCGGTAAAAAGTAAACAGGTGAGAGCATGTGTTATCCTTACCCCACTTAGGACGGCTTATACCGTTTTACCCAGTTATTTGCTTAAGAAGGTCAAACAAAAGGCCGAGTGTGAGAATAACATATGTATGACACCGGTGTGATTTTGACGCTTTGCAGCGTAATGGTACTAAAGCCGATTACAGGAGGTCTTCCCTCAAAAGTGTGCGAAAGGATTAAGTATTGTGATTTCAAATAAATTTCCCATATGATTTCCTTTTGCAAAAGGACGCTAAAGGGTTGATTGTCATACAACACTTATCAATTGGCTTAGCGATGAATGAAATGGGAATTCAGGTGTGGGATGGGCATCCAGAGATGAGCTGTAATCATGTTTCTTTGATAACTGAGAAAGGGTTCGTGTTGTTATAGGAGAAAGGACATTAGAAAGAGGGTGTAAGAAGGACATTGGTAGGAAAGGAAAAGTGGATTGTGAATCGGTAAAAATCAAATAGAAAGAGCAACAATCTGATTTAAGTTCCCATTTTAAATCAGACACGTAGAAGTGTGAAGGACTTAGGGTAGCACAGAATGGGTCTTTTAGTGTGAGAATCTGACGCGGGGAGTGTATTTTAGTGGCAAATATTTTCGTTTCTTACGAAATAATTAATGACCTCGTAGGTGAGTGTATTTTTTTGACGTCATTCTGACATCTAAACCAAGAGTGGGGTAAGCAAAGTGGTCTCGGCATCTGTTCATTTTCAAAAAAACTGAACTTGTGTGGGATGAATTCGTCATGAGAAAGAGTTCCTAAAAAAATTAACAATGATTGATTCGTCTTGTCGGAAATTAAGCTAATTAATTGACTGGTCCGATTCATGTTTTTTTTTTCTTGGTTGCTCCAAGGGATGTGGTAATCTTTTAAAGATACATACTAGCAGCCCGTGCTATTGTACGATTCGTAGACCCGGTTAATCGATTCCAAGAATGCGTCTACGTATTAATCCACATCCAGCACACTTCTACCACTCTCCCCGCGGAACTGCCGTTAGGTATTACTTCGCGGGGCTGGTTAACCTATCATGCTATGCGTCTTGTGACATCTGTATCTAATGCTTCTGCTGCTTCTGTTCCTTTTCTTAACTCCGCCGCTCATTTTGGAGAGTTATTATGAAACTACACTTCGACTTATCCAATCTTGAATTGTCAGTATCAGCCTGTTCGTCCATCTGCCTTTTGTCGTATTGAGCAACGAGCTTGCCACATAGCTGTTGACGTTGCCTTCTCTTAGATTTTGATCATCTTGATGGCATTGGCGTCGTGCCGACTCAAGAATCTTCTTCTGTTATAGACCCTTAACATCTCGTCTGCGAGGATGTCAATAGAGATCATTCCAGCTATAACAAAGGCGGCTTCGTCTGAGTCTGTATGTTGACGATAGTCTCCTTTTGGTCTCCTTTGTCCTCAGTGCTTGCGCCCAGACTGGGGCAGCATATAATAGAATCGGTTCTGTGGTGACTCTGGGGAGGAGAATCCTTCTAGCGTGTCCAGGTCCACCGATGTTGGACATTATGCGCGAGAGAGCTCCCTGCATTTGCGATGGTTTGTTGGCTATATAGTCCACGTGCGCGATGAACTGCAGTTTGTTGTCCAGCATTACTCCGAGGTATTTAACAGCTTCTTTGGACTTGATGGTATTGTTACAGACCTGAAAACTGGCGACTTCAATGGTTTCTTGACTGGTTATAAGGACAGCCTTTGTAGCTGATTCTTCTGCATGGATCTGCTTTCACGACGCCAATGTCATCAGCGCTCCACTAGGTAGCGTTAATCGTAGGACTCCGTCGTACATGATGTTTCACAATAGCGGCCTTAAGATTGATCCCTGCGGGACTCCTGGGACTCCCGCAGAGATTTTGCAGTGTTTTACCCCCTCATCGGTATTGTACCTAAAATTTATTTTGTTAAGATAGTTCGTCACTATACGCATCTAGTAATATGGTGTGTCCATCCTGGCCAGTGATCTTCTAGTAACGCTGGACGAACCCATTTACTACCACTGTACCCGCTTGGGTACAGAAAATTGAACAACATTATGGTTTTACCGTTGTCCTTCTTCAAATTTGTTTTCATGAAATTTGAATTTTTTTTTGTTCGTTGACATGTTTTCAATCAGTAGGCGTGCAGTTTATTGAAAAAAAATAAAACGGTGGTCTTTTTTATTACTTCGCATCAGGTGCGATTGCGATTTTTTCGATTTTTCGGAGGTTGGCCTATATTTTGCAAAAAATCAAATATTCGTTTTATCAATTTTCTTTTTATTTTTTTGGAAATAATTCAAAAACTTATAATAAAATCAGATAAAAGTGAAAAATCAAGTGTTCATTTAGTTTTACGCTAGGTAAGTACGCGTAAAGTTAGGTGAACCCGCTTGGGTACAATGGGAAAAACTGACAATTTTTTTTTTTAGAATGGATTTCAAAGCATTCTCAACATCATCATTTTATGGAAGGAGATTCGATAATCTTCCAAATGCGATAAATGCAATCGAAGAAAATGATCGAAACGCTGTGTTTGATATTGCATTTATACCACCAGATGCAGATTACAACACAGACGAGGATGAAATAGACACAGAAAATTTGGATAACGATCACATACCCAATGATGTTCCAGGTAACATAGAACTTTTCATTAGGGATGAGGATTTCGATAGCGAGGACGAAGTTCCTTTATCAGTAATAAGAGCCTCAATACGTGGGCAATCTCAAGCTGGTCTAAAAGAGGTACTGATATGACGATGAACCGTTCTAATAACTTTGAGATAAACAAGATGAATATGAAATGTGCTTTAGACAATAAGTCCCCAGTCGAAATATTTGAAACACTTTTTGATAATGAGGTAATGGAATTGATCTTGAATCAAACTAGTCTTTATGCTTCTCAACATAATCATCATAACCTCAATTTCAAAAAAGAAGACTTGGAAATTTTCATAGGCATTATGTTCTACAGTGGTTACCACTCAATGCCCAGGGAATCCATGTATTGGAAATTAGATGAGGACACAAGAACCGCATTGGTAGCAAACAACATGTCGCGAAATCGTTTTTATGAGATCAAAAAATATATTCATTTCGCAGATAATAATCAATTAGATGCTCGAGACAAAATGGCAAAGCTCAGACCGCTTATGAATCTTTTGTGCCAAAAATATCAACAATGGGGCTTCATGCACGAAAAATTATCCAAGAAGCCATGATCAAATATTTTGGCCACCATTCTTTGAAACAGTTCATGAGAGGAAAACCTGTTCGTTTTGGTTTCAAGAACTGGATGCTGACGAGTAGTTGTGGCTACCTATATAACTTTGATACTTATTGTGGTGCAAAAAAAGTGAACGCTAAAGTGTTACAAATGCCACTGGGATCTCGAGTTGTACTTGAGCTTTTAGAAAAAATTCCATTTTCTTCTGACCACATAATATATTTTGACAACTATTTTACTTCTCATGAGCTTTTGCGATTATTGAGAGAGAAGGGCTTCAGAGCTACAGGGACTGCTAGAGAAAACCGAACAAAAAAATGCCCATTGAAGCTGAAAAAGGAATTCAAGAAGGAGAAAAGAGGGCATTTTGAGCATGTATACGACGTAAACAATAATATTCTTTTTGTAAAATGGAGTGATAATAGTGTTGTTACTATGGGCACAAACTTCGATACTATCCAGCCCATGCATTATGTCAAACGTTGGTCATCAGTAGAAAAAAGAAAAGTTTTCATTCAGCAGCCGAACCTTATTGCGGATTATAATAATGGTATGGGTGGCGTTGACTTACACGACCAGTGTGTCAATGCCTATAAAAACAAAATTCGAGGCAAAAAGTGGTGGTGGCCGCTTTTTACCTCAATGCTAAGCTCTACATTGGTGAACGCTTGGAAACTATATAAAGTCGCAGCTGATTCCGAAGATGACTTGCTATCATTTCAAAGACATATTGCTCGATATTATCTTAGAAAATATACAATTCTTCAACCTTCGACATCAAAACGCTTCATATCAAGCAAGCGTTGCTTTATCTGAAGGTCACCATTTTCCAAAGAGAATTGAAAAGCCTCTTAGATGCAGAGTATGCCACATGCGAGTCAGATGGGTTTGTGAGTGAGAGTTGCGACATAGTTTTGTGTGTCGAAAAAGAATGCTTTAAGAAATTTCATGTACAAAATTAACAAACATTTTTTTCCCGTTGTACCTGCTTGGGTACAGCTTAAAAACCATACTTCCTACTTTTTTTAAAAAAATTAAAAAAATATTTTTGTATTCCTTTGACACTATCTAATAAAGTTATGTTACCAAAAATTTGAAATTTTAGTTTTAAATGTCTTTGGTAATAAATGGGTTAATGGCATTTTTAACGTCAATCAGTCTTTAAAAACATCTTTATTTATATTCCCTAAAACTTATGTTCCTATCTACGTAGCCTATAATATGATGATGAGTTACCAAGAGAGAGATTATTCAGGGCCGCTTTACAATAGGCCACTATCACAAATAACCGGAATTAAATTTCTTTTTACGTGAAATTGCCTCAGAAACACGGAAATAAAAATTATTTTGCGAGGACGCTATTATTAACAAAGTTATAAACAATAAAGGTCTCCGATGGACCAGTGAGAAAAACACTTTTTCGAATACAAAAACGCGAATAATTTGCTGTTTTATCTTCCTATTTGCTCAATAACATAACTACAAAAGCAAAACACGCTCATAGAAAAATGAGCGAATCACAACTAAAAGTAATACTATAATAAATGTTAGTTATCGCTAAATTGACGTCTTCGGTCGATGCATCAGTAATGAAAATCTCGTTAGTAATTAAAAGTATCTAAAAGTATGCAACGGTTTGTCGGATCATCTTTAAATGTATGTGTACACATTTGAAATGAACACCTTCACTGTTCAATTTTGTTTCATTAGCTGATTTTGCTGTACACCTTGGAAAGTAGGAAGTAAGTTCAGTGTTCCTGAGTAAGATTCACGCCAACTGTCATCGTAATCCTTGAGAGGTTCTGGAGAGGATCTCCTTAAGTCTCGCAGATTTTTGAAGCTCTCTTTATTTAATATTTGAATTTATTCTTTAAATATTATATTTCTCTAGTAAGGTAAGCAACAGATCTAATTCGCGCATATCTGTACAAGCTGAGTAAAATCAGTCATTGTCTCAATGTACATATCTTCCAACGTCGTCTGCACAAATTGAAAGAGCCAATTAGAATTCCTCACATTCAAATGGCCCGCAAAGATATTTTCGTTAAGAGGAAACAGGGATACAGGTCTTATAATAGAACAAAATCAAACCCACAAACTTTATCCCAAGAAAAGAACACGTGACCCCAACCTACCCAATGATGTGCAGTATTCTAATTAGTAAATAATACATAACAGTCCATTAGCTGCTGCATAATAATAAGCCTGGATATTCTATTCCGTTGTCCTATCCTGTTGATTGAATTAATTGATAATTTCATTGAACTGAAACGAAAAGGATAACCAATCACTCACCAGTCCCAAAATTAATAAATCATTTCGATACAATAAGTGATGCCCTCAGCTTCCCTCACCCTTGTCTAAAACTTTTCCAAAACCTCTCCTGCCCATCAAAAATATCTCCGAAAAGGACTTAGAGCATGATTTACGAAACGCTTCCCTAAAAACACCATTAACAGGTTGTTTAGTATGCAAATATCCACCAAGAGAGCACACGATTTTCTCACACCGAAGACCTTGTTCCACATCATTTTCTTGAATTTAATTTAGAAAAAAAGAACAAACATCCCATAGAAGTAAATGAAGTGTTCATTCAGTGTACGTATCCTTGTAAATTGATTTTGAAAATCCTAGATCAAGTGCAATGGAATTGAAAAATACACAACTTAATCTAATATAAGCCAAGGATACTCCCTCACGTGGAGTACAAGAGCTTGTGGGTATTCTACAGGATATTATGAGCACGTGTCTGAGCATCTGACCATAGGGAAATGTTGTTTCTTCAAGAACAATAAGGATGTCAGTGGTTTCATAACAAGGAACATGATATCGAGTTACATATACTTTCATGTACAGGTTCCGACGTTTTTCGATAATCACCGATGCACCAAGGACTCCAGAGGGTGGTGAGAGCAGAAACAGAATTTATTAGGTAAATGATGGGATTTATTATTTGAAAATGAATGTATGTCGAAGCAGTGGATGAAATTGAAGTGAATCAGATACTTCGGAAATAAATGTGTTGGAAATAATTTAAGGAGGGTTAGGGGAGCATGTCATAGGGTTGTGTATGTTGAAATATGAATTGAGAATGGTTGTGCTTAAATTTCCCGGAAACAAATCGAGTGTTTCAAGATATTGACGTCTAAGTAGATGGACATTAATAATTTGATTCAGAAATTGGTCGCTTTGATATGAGATTACGGAAGACAGTTACTAGAGGAACCCCACAAAGTGGCGTCATTCCATCCCTTTTATGGCTCCTCGTAATTAACAACATCTTCACAACTCTCAAGATTAAAGGGACCAAAACAATCGCATATGCAGATGACGTCGTAATCCTAGTAGGAGGCAAACATTTACACACCATCAGCGAACTTATAAAATATACGTTAAAAATATTATCTTCATGCGCCAGACTAAACGGATAAGGAAGAAACCCCCAAAAAACCGAATTAGTCCTCTTTACCAAAAAGAGAAAATGATGAGAATGGTGGTAGACAACTGAGAAGTCCACAAATCTTACCAACCTCACAAAGATACAGAGATAATCATGCTCAGGAGTAACAGGAGTTATGAGATCAACGCCCCAAATAGGGTAAGATGTTATATTAAATTTACCCCCACTAGACCACTACGTAAAGAGCGCAGCGGCAAAAGCAGCACTCAGGCTAAGAGAGTCTGGCTCATTGAAGTACAGCTCCTTCGGTACTTCGGTCGATACTTCAGTCGATACTTCACCTATATGGCCAGGGTGATCTCAAAAGGAAAACGGACTATATCACACCGTATTTAGACTTCGACAAAAATGACTCCACCCTTATACCCAGCAGACAAGATTGAGAAGCTAACACCCTAGCGGAAGAACAAGCCGTTCAAATCTACACTGATGGTTCTTAGATGGAGAAAGGTACTGGAGCAGGTGTGCACAGTAGTTTACTAAATATAAATATTCATTCAGCCTCTCAGACGACTGCAGTGTTTTCCAAGTTGAAATCTTCGCCGTTAAAAGAACAGCAGGGACAATAGATGCTAGGAGATTAAGCGCATCCAAGATCACCACCCTCGTCGACGGCACCAAATCTGAAGCTGCCGCAAAATGCTAAACAACATAGGCGTCATCCACGAGGTGCTGCTGGCATCTGCTGGGTTCCCGGACACAGCGACATCAAGGGTAACGAAAAAGCGAACGAACTGGCTCGGCAAGAATCGACTTTATCCACACATCGCTAAAGATCCTTATAAAGGGTGGTTAAATTTTAAGGGCCGATGTTGATTTTGAATAAAACACAAATTATTTAGGAAATTATTGTCATTTCTTTTTATTATGATAATATTGGTATGGTTCAATTATGTATGGAATAAAATATCGGCCAAATAGCCACCGCGACCTCGGCGGCGCACCTCCATCCGATGGTCCAAATTTTAGATGACGCTGAAGCATAATTGAGGTTCTATGCCGTTAATGTACCGAATTATCTCTTCCTTTAGCTCTTGAATTGTTGCTGGCTTATCGACGTACACCTTTTCTTTCAAATAACCCCAAAGAAAAAAATCCAACGGTGTCAAATCACATGATCTTGGCGGCCAATTGACATCGCCACCACGTGAGATAACACGGCCATTGAATTTTGCGCGCAAAAGAGCCATTGTTTCGTTAGCTGTGTGGCAAGCGGCACCGTCCTGTTGAAACCACATATCGTCCACATTGATATCTTCCAATTCGGGCCATAAAAAGTTCGTTTTCATTTCACGATAGCGAACACCATTCACAGTAACTGCCTGACCGGCCTCATTTTGGAAAAAACACGGCCCGATGATGCCGCCAGCCCATAAACCGCACCAAACAGTCACTCTTTGTGGGTGCATTGGTTTTTCGACAATCACTCTTGGATTATCATTCGCCCAAATGCGGCAATTCTGCTTATTGACGAATCCACTGAGGTAAAAATGTGCCTCATCACTGAAGATGATTTTCTTCGAAAATTGGTCATCCACTGTTGCCATTTCTTGCCACCATTCTGACCATTGACGACACTTGAAATGGTCAAGAGGCTTTAGTTCTTGAGTCAATTGCACCTTGTAAGCGTGTAAATGCAAGTTTTTATGCATAATGTTCATCAACGACGAGCGTGAGAGGTGCAATTGTTGGGCACGACGACGAGTTGAGGTTGTCGGCTCTTCAGCCACACTATCGCGAACAGCAGCAAAATTTTCTGCAGTACGAGCTGTACGAGCATGCACTGGTGTTTTCACATCTCCTACAGACCCGGTTTGCTCAAATTTTTGCACGATTTTTCCGATTGTACGCACATTTGGACGATTAAATTGACCGAAAAAATCACGAAGTGCACGATATGCATTTTGATTTGAACGCCCATTTTCATAATAAGCCTGAATAACTTTAACGCGTTGCTCGATTGTGTATCTTTCCATGGTTCAAATTGAGTTAGTCTGAAATTGAGAAATGACAAATGAAATGCAGAAAAAAACTTGACGTTTAGGTGTGGTTCACATTCAACATCGGCCCTTAAAATTTAACCACCCTTTAGGTTTTCTGAAAGATAACGTCGACCTCAAGATATTTATGCTCATTAACACCTCTTGCTCCGCCAGAAACGACTGGCATATATCCCGCAGTTAAAGGCAGAGAATCGATCAGAGTAAGACAAAATGTCTCCTGGCTATGAACAAGAAATATACTCGCATTTTAATAGATGTACTAGTGGAATATTGTATGGAAACTAAATTAGTCATCATCAGGCTAACATGCGCTTCCACAGAAGACAAAGATTAAGCCACCAAAGAATATTGGTTGGAAATTCTCGATAAAACATAAAGTAAAGACCCTAGGACCCACTAGACACATGACTAATGTTCTAGGCATGACAACATCTTTCGCAGGATACTTGACAAACACAGCTTACACGATACCATGTCTCTAAGGGCTATCTGCAAATATCACAATAGCAAGCGAAATGTTTCCTCATCCAGAATAAAACGTGACGACCTCCTGATCGCGGAATGATTAAGGCATGCTTCTAGAATTCCGGATATCTGAATCTTCCGACCTACCAACATCTATTCGGATTACTGCAGCAGAGGTTCCGAAACAATAAAGAAGACTTGCTGTCTACTACAGCCTACTCGATTTCCCGAAATCTGAAAACCAGTGACAACGATGCCAACCTGCTATCAGAAAAGTTGAAAGTAATATACCGGGTTTCACACCACCGCGCCGTCACCACAAAACCCCAGGATTTATGAGGAACGCCATCAATTGGGGTACGAAGGCATTTGAGTAATAAGGTCTCTTGCCGAAGGACTTAGGAGACTCTGTATGCAATTTTAGTCATCTCAGGACTATGGTACTGAATCTTGGACTTTATTGAAGTCGGAGGAAGATATTCTTGGCCGATTTGGGCAACAAATTCTTTTTGGCTTTCATCCACAGGAGAGACTTCACATTTCTACTTTTTCTCGTTATCGTGAAATTTTAGTCAAGAACTGGTTTCCTCGATTTCAAAATAACTTATGCTTTCTCTTTCTCTGGCTTTTGCTCATTCTTTTGTCAAATTTTTTCTACTCGTCGAGCTAACGATAGGTCTTAACAATTTTCTGCAGCACCACTCTCTCAACTCAGCGAAAATTCGAAAATTCGAACCTAAGGCTATGCTGGGGTTTATCAAAAGCCACAATATAACCTCTTGTAAAAGGATACGCGCCACCACAATAGACCTCATAGGTCGTTGTGAGCATTAAGGGCTGCTTTGCATTTTCTCAAATTTCCTGAAGAGATCTTAAGTAGCTAAACTAATGAATGACTTGGATCCAACGTTCCCAAATAGTTTCGACTTAATCAAAGACCATAACGTGAATATGTTGATGATGAAGGTGACCAACGGTGTTAATTCGAGGACTCAAATGATGCACGATACTGCATCATCATTTATGACTCAATCAGGCCTCGTTAAACACTCCAAGCGCTTCACGTGTTCGATCGAAATCTGCATCAGCTGACAGCTAGAGTCCATGTTTACCAATGCGATTATTAGGTCGATTCAATAAGCTGCCAAATTGCTCTTAAGGATACTTTAAACTCCACCTAACGTTAACGGGAGCTTAAATTCTAGGAAGTAAGTTCTTAAGTCACTCTTTCCAAACAAAAACACAGATGTTAGTTAAACCAAAATTGTTTCCTTTATTCCTGCGACAAAACACAGCAAGTTGTTATTGCAAAAATATTTTAAATAGAATAAAGCAGAGTCCCAGTATCAAAACCGTCTTTAGCACCACATCAGCAAGCCATAGACTTAAACAAAAACAAAACTAGAATTGTGCAAAACCAATTACAATACAACTTTAAGACACTTACCACTTGTAAAGCTTCCTAGCCTTCGGCAAATCTGAATCCTTTTCCTTCAAAATAAATCGACGGCAGCTCATGGCAACTGTGATTCCATACTCGGTTGGATCTCGAATGAACTCGGTCTTCGTCTCAAAACCAGGACTGAAATGAAAAGTAAAATCACATACATAATCGTTTCCAATCATCTAAGGACTCACAATTGCTCGGACTCCTCCATGAGCATCGTCATGTTGGCAATTCCCGATTTGAATGGGATCGACAAAAAAAATTGAAAACTCTTAACAGCTCTCAAGATGGTCCTTTGGATTTTGACAAGCACTGGCTTGTGTCCTAACAATCTCAAGCCTGTATCCCCAATCACCGCCGGAATCAGTTGTGTGAACACAAACTGCAAGTAAGTCATGAAAAGTAGTCAGTGGATTAGAGGACTCCCTGCAACTCACCCGAATGAAATAGAATGTCTCATTAGAAGTGGGATAGACATATGGTTTCCAGAACATTTTTCCATAGGGTATGTCTCGCCAGATTTTCCCCAAAATTGTCAACTGCGTTCGTATGCTCAACTCGGGGAAAATCTCCCCCGAAATATTACAAATGAAGGGCAACCTGCCAACAAAAAGGACATTAAACTGCCTGGATGTCCTTTTAACCGAAAGCTTACCTTGTTCTCTCATAACTGGCAGCCTTCCAAATTGACAGAATTGCGAGTCTGGTAACCAGATCTAGGGGAACCTGATTGGGAGTCAAATCTGGGTCACAAAGGAAATTCCTTAGTACTCCTTTATTGGCATCAAATAGCCGACACGAAAAACGAAAAACGAACTGTGATTGCAAACAATTAATAATATGTGGTTGCTTACCCGCTCCACCGCCGACAGCAACAGACGTCGACCCGGCCAGGTTATCCGTGTATCCTGGGACAGGATCATAGAGCGCACAGAGAACTGGAAGAAGATTGATACTCATACACCCTCTGCGTATAACTTACCAAATTGTTTTTACCAATAGACGGTCGAATGATGACAATGGGGAGGGCATCACGGAAGTCGTTCACCATAGCCTCAGTGAGTGCCTTGGTGAAGGTATATGTATTGGGAAATCCATGTGTAAATCTGAAACAAATGAGAATTAGCTACGCCATGGATAATCTGTCATGGACATCATTACTTATTCGAAAGCAAACGCAGGTAATCCTCATCCGTATTTTCGGCAATTTTAATGCAATCTCTCCAGTCCGCTGGAACTGGATAAATCTGTTTGAGAGAGGAGTCATTAGAAATGTGGTCAAGCGTTAACGTATGCAAGAGACAGGTTACCTTTTCGTCGATGAACTTGCGGTTGCAGTTGATAAACAGCGTAGAGATGTGAAGGAAAATTTCCAATTTTAGCAATTTCTCAGCTGTGCGGAGGACTTCGCGAGTGCCACGAACGTTGGTGAGTACCGCCGTTCTCAGTGGTTCATCAAACTTGATAGTGGCTGCGGAGTGAAGGACGATGGAAACATTTTGAAGGAGTTCAATTGAATTTGATGACAGCGCAAGTTTCAGTTCTGACACATCTCCAGCGATAGCAACGAGTTTGTCAAACTCATTCGGTTTGTCCTTCCTCAAGGCATCGAAAATCTAGAATGGAAAAAGGTACATAATTGTCGAACGGGTGAGGCGATCGATAAATAAGTTTTGCCAGTGAGATTATGTTTGTCAGGATCGGAGTTTACATTGAACGATTTGCTTGACAGATTTGCTTGACGACATGCTTTCCGTTTGAATTGTATTACATGCTTGGCACGAGCATTCAAATTTAACGATTAGGTCTGTCGGTAAGCTATAGTCACTTTATCAATGTGACGAAAGCTCCGAAATTCGATTGTCTTCTTTTATATCGACTGGCGTATGTTTCAGGATATGTTGACGTTTAGATAGAACCTAAAACTGGACCACGGCTACCAAGGAGAGATCCTACAAACAATAACTCTCCAATCTAACATTGGTGGAAGTTCTTATTTCGACTGTTTAATTCACGATGTTTACTTCCATATGCCCAAATAATTATAAAGCCACAAGGACCGACCAACGAATATCACAGTTTCCTAAAACCAGAATTCTAACACAAGCAGGATCTTAGAACTCGACGACAAAAATCGATGTTTTGTCCTAGTCTTGAAAATCAATCTAAAGTGTTGTTGACACTTTTAACGATTAAAGTCAAAGATAAATTTTCGCGTTTTTTTGGTTTTCGTAGCATTATCGTCAGCAGGTGACGGACAGATTCGATTGGCGAAGTGCCCAGCAATGATGCCAGAGACTATCCTTGCTTCGCGACGACTAAGTTTGACCAGATACAGAGATTTCTTCTTACTATAACCCGTTCGTACGTTTTTAGCCATTGCAAATGTTTTTACGAGCTTATTGGAATTCTCGCAAAGGGGAGAGCATGCAGCGGTACTCCCCTTCATGCAAGTTCGCCAGCCCTTTCATTATCCGCGATATCCATATGTCCTGGTACCCAACATAGGGTCGCCGTATATCTCTCGATATCTCATCTAGATGCTTTTTTGCAGATACCTACAAGCGTCGATCAAGTTAAAGATGACTCTAAAGTCTGGATGTCGTTGTAGACCGTTATTGTCCTTACGGTGATACCCTTCTCGCGGACAGTTTTTGAAACCTCGATGATGGCTGTAATTTCGGTTTGAAAGACAATGCAGTCGTCGTTTATTTTGAAGGAGTGGTTACAGTTTGAACCTAGGGCCTTATAGTAGACCACGGCACCTGTACCAATGTCCATCTTAGAAATATCGATGCAGAAAGCTGGTGCAGGGAAATAACTCCACCAAAATTTGCTCCACCTGGGAGTTTACTCCACCAGAACTGGAAAGTGACTCCACATTCGAAAAGTGGAGTAATTCCACTACCAGTGGGAAATTGCACCACTTTTTTTGTGGGAAATTACTCCACATTTTAAGTTAGAGTAATTTCCCACTTAGAATGGGCAGGAAAATTACTCAATTCTTGGAAGCCTCTAATCACAGACAATAGAATACACAGACGTAGATTCTTGTCGATATCGAGGTTTACTTTTTTTTTTTGTTTTTTGATGGCTATAGCACATATGCACATATGCAAGTCCAAAATGCATAAACAGTGGAATATCTATCTGCAACCCCCCTGCTTGGGATCACTGTAGGATTTGGAGTGGATGTGAAGTTGGGTATATACAAAGTTACTTTATATCACCAGCAGGGGTTTGTTATACAAATGCTGTTCATGCTGTTTGCATGGAGTTAAGGAAACTTTGCATATTCCCAACTTTGCACCTACTCCAAATCCTACAGTGATCCCCACTGCCACATTCGAAAAGTGGAGTAATTTCCCATTAGTGGTGGAATAAATTCCCAATTCCCACCATATTTTACGTGGGAAATTACTCCACCGAATTTTCGTGTGGAGCAATTTCCCACTGCCAATGGGAAATTACTCCATATTCGAAAAGTGGAGTAATGTCCCACTTATGGTGGAGTAAATTTTCAAGTGGAGCAAATTCCCGTGGAGTTATTTCCCTGCACCTAGACAGCCAATTCCTTTTTATTGGTAAATTCGTGGTTCCTTCAGTCATCTCTGTCAGGAATTCAAATACTAAACTTCCTCTCAAATGCCAGAGTCTGGATCATATGATCTCTTTCTGTCGATCTGTCGGCATTCTCACATTGAGACAATACAGAGGCGTGACCGTAGGGAGCTGATTTTCACTGTCATCCTGTCATCCGTACACAGCACAAAGTGAAGCGAGTGAGCGTTCCGTGAAAAGTCTCGATTCTTATGGATAACGTGGTGGGGTGACGTTATTTGGCTAGCATACTCGAGAAGGTTGGGTTCGCTTTCGTAGATAACACACAAACCGAATGATAAATAGTTCGAACTCGTCGCGAATAAAGAAGGATCTTGGAGATGGTAAGAGGTGCGCGAACTGAAGAACATACTTAGGTTGTTAAAAGTCGAGATTCAGCTGGGGATGATATGCCTTTAAAAATTCACATGTCGTCAGTATAGAGTCAGAACCCTAAAAATATTCAGCATGAGAACAAAGCTGCATCTAATTCGTCTCACTATGGAGTGATGCTGATGGCTAAAGTCCCTTGTGTGTTCGCATTATTTTTATGATCAAAAGTGATGTAGAATAACTTAATACCTCGGGAACCTAAATATATGAAATTTTAAAGAAAAATTGGGAAAGATTGCTCACATTTAAATTCAGAGAAAAGTCAGCTGCCAAATATTCAGTGTCGTGACATCCACTGTACTTGCTCTATTAGAACTACCAAAGACAAACGTGGAACTTCGGATAAAGTGGTCATGTATCACAAAGGGAGACGGGATATGTACATACATAAGTACCTGGCAGCTTAGAAAAAAAACTTTAAAAGAAGCTTGGATGATCAAAGTAGATTTGACTACTTGCAGATTGGCAAATGGGAAATCAACTGGTTTAGCTATTTTAACATTTGCATACTTAAAAGGTTATCCACAGTGCATTTAAATAGATTTCTTATAGCGAAATGAAAATCAAATTAAACACAACGTTTACCTTGTCTTTCTTCAGCTCCTCCAAACGTTTTTCCGGTGATACACCCTTTTTCTCTCGAATCAGCACAAATATTTTCTTCACATCGAACGAATGTAGAATTTTCTCAATCAATCCTTTCCCAAGGAAGCCTAAAAAAAAAACAATTAAGAAACGTGTGCCCTTTAGAGATCGACAAACTAAATTCACCAGATCCACCAGTAACAAAAATTTCACGATTCTTGAAAAATTCTCCCAATTTGTCACTCATTGTCCTAAGGTATGTTTTCGCTATAAAATTTCACAAAAAACTAAACAATGCAACGAACCACTTGCATCCATTCATGTCAAACTTGTCAATTTGATGAGCGATGCATATTTCGCGCGCTGTCCAGAGTTCACTTCAATTTCAGCGAGGCATACCAATGTGCAATTAGTTCTTCGAAAATATGTGCTAATAGCTTTGCCATTCGCTGGACACACGCAAACTTTTCGTAAATTTTTATGGAAAACTTCAAATATTTGCTTGCACGCATCTAAGATACGTCTTAACCAGCTCAGACGTTTGCATATCCCCACCAGTTAAGTGTGTATCTTTACATATCATTTGTCTGTTTATTTTTTTTCTTAGCATTCAGATATCTATCCAATCAAAATACTTATCACCTCAGAGGAATGGCAAACAGTTGAACACCACATTCGTCGCAGTGCAAATGTGCTATCCGACATGTATCTAGATCGCATCATATCGCCTTGGTGACACGCTAACAAATTGTCAACTCAAAATCAATGTGTATTTGCATTTACTTATGTTTATCTACATCACCCGGCCCAGGGAGATACCACCACGGGGAACAAAGTCAGAGCGAAAAACAAAACACAGTTCATTGTTATCAGTTCATTCATACGGGGAGTTGTTATCACACCACAAGCTTACTCAAAAAACTTTCCACTCAACGACTGTCATGGATTATCTGCTCAACACTCGCCATGCAAGCGAAGGTGTGTTAGATGACTATTAGATACAAATGATCATCACAAGATGTGTAGAAACATGTTTAGATACACAAAACTGTGTCTATTCATCGTTTTTTCGTATCTTTTTACAGAATTCGAATCGTAATGTTGACAAACTTTTCAGATACAGGTGCATTCATGTTTATTCAGCACATTCCCATACGGCAGATACAAGTACGAGAGCAATCTATACCTCTCAGCGGGTGATTGATAAGCGTTTCCACTCAATCGAAAAACAAAATCATCGCTTATCTATCAGTGCGGTAGATAAGCATGCTTACTCGCGCTGACAACGTTGTCTGTGGTTGTTTTGTTTTGTTTTGTGTATATCGCTATAAGCGAACTTTAATCGCATGTTGAGCTAAATGGATTTTTTTTTTGTTGCTCCGTCTTTTGATATGCTTTCGATGAGAGATTTTGTTTGTTAGTTCTTACTTTGCAACGGATCTTGCCAGACGTTCGACGGATAAACGATCATGTGATAAATACAAAACGTGCTCAACGTATGTAAAGACGATTTTATTTATAGTAACAATCATAAATACGGGACGACAGTAATAATAACAATTATCATTGCGTGACTCGATATTACACTCAGGGGTTTTGAACGGGCGTTATATGCAGTGATTAGTGGCTTTACACCACGAAAATATTTAATTTATTATTTCTTTGGCGGGAAAAAGTAGAATAAAATAAAATTAGAATTTTATTGTGCGATACGGTGTAAACAAAGTGATAATTAGCGTCAAAATAAAAGAAATTATTTTATATTTGAACGAGTTTTGTATTTTTATTTTTAAGTTTTTTCTCTATAAATAATTTTTTTTTGTGTGAAAACTGTGCTTGTAAAAGAGGAATTTTTAAGAGAAAACAACAAAAAGACACGGTGAGTGTATTTTTAAATTGGCGCTTTTCGACGTTACTGTGGTCTTGCATTCAAGGTTTATAGTAATTTTTGATCATCCAGATACATATACTTTTTTCCTACATCTATTTTGGGATGATTTAAATTCCCTTTGCATGGAAACATGCTGGGAGAAAGAATTGGAGCAAATCGTTGTATTTATAGGCCTTTCGCATGAATGGTCCATTTTGTCTAGTATTTGTCTTTCGAAAATAGTTTCTAGTTTCGCTTCGTGTTGCTAAATTTATCCCAAATGTCTGGTTTTTATTTACAATTTTAGACCAAGCATGCAGTCAAGTATTTGTGTGTTTAACGAAATTTGTTTCTTAAAACATGTGCAGCAGTCATAAACAGAGAGCCGTATGTAGCTGCAACATGTTGCCACCTTACGCTCGATTACTTGTCTAAACATTTTGCAAAATCTGTGCCAAATCGTTGCCGAAAAATCTGAAAGAATTCCTATCCCAATGAGTTGCAATAAAGTGGTGGGATGCCACATGAAACTTGGGCCTATGATTCGAAAGATATTATGACAGCACCGTCATCATTGCGGATTTCAAGTTCGAGGTTCAATAGATTTGACATTTTTTCTTGTTTCTGCTGAGCATTCGAAGGAACTTGCAAGATCTTGCCAAATGAAGTTGAAGCCACTTAGTCGGATCTTGCAATCGTTTACCGCATTTTATCCAAGGTGGTGGACAGATACTTTCTTGTCGGTTGGTACAAATATTGGCAATCTTTGGTCCATAATGTTATTCTTGTATATACATATGTGCATAAGCAATCAGTCTGCGAAGTAAGAGCACAAATAAAGTACACATTCCTTTCCTTACGTCCAACCTGGGTATCTTCAAAAGACGAAACTGAACCCGTGCTCCGTAACAGTGTAGAATTTTTACCCACTAACCCCTATCCCTTCTTCCCCTTTTCCCTGCTCTTATGGGGCCCGCAAGAGGTGTTTCCAGAGTATTGACAGACAAATCAGTAGTGTTACCTTCTCGAAGTTCCATGACATGTAGGAGTTGAGGGAAACAAAACAGCTAGGGCATTAGCAAGGAATAGTACTGAAACCCCGTTCTTAGGACCAAAACCGCGACAGCTTTAGGTGAGCCAAGGCACAACTATTCATGTTGTGCGTATTGTATTGTTCGCGCGAATGGAAGGGACCTACAATTTATTTCCGATCCCGAACGGCGAATTAAGAAGCTTTTTCATGGCAAGTTGTACTCTGGTGCCGTGAAAAATGTTTGGTGCAAATAGCTGGAGTTTCAACCAACGCAGCTCGCACAATAGTCCAACGCACTAACCACTGAGCCATGGCAACCACTTTATGGATAAAGAGTGCACCAAATATGACAAAGGCTTAGGAAAGAAGAAACGAACAAATGACCCAGACACTGGTATGCAATCACCCATTTAACGCAGGCCAAGGAATTTCTGGTAAAGTTCAACCAGAAGGATCTTAACGAAAACCGGCTTCGTACCATGAAAGGCATGCTAATGGGTTGCTGTAGTGCAAGAAGCACCTAAGGAAGGAAAAATGTAGTATAGAAAAGGGTGGGCACTGCAGATTGATGGTTATTTTAAAGAAATACCAGTTCACCTAAATACCTATGGAACTGGACAGTATGCGCTACTGTCTTCTCGATTTCATGGCATTGCACCATTTCTTTCCTTTCAGACTTGCTCATATGGATCAATATCCATATGTACATAGATGATGCCCATGAGATTTGATGTTCCTCGTTTACATAATTGTTTTCCCTATGGATTCTTTTGTATTCTATGTTAGGGCCCCAAAAATGGCTGCGACCTATGAGGTCTTTTGTGGTGGCCCATATAGTTTAACCAGGGATTATACTAAGGCTTTTGATAAACCTCTGCATAGCCTTCGTTTTTTCGAATTTCCGCTGGATTGACAGAGGCCCACGTCAAGTGGAGCAATCTTTTCCTAGCGGCTCTTAGACATATGTACGTGAGGAATATGTTCAGCGGTCTCTTTTTGTTCTCCACAGAGCCGGCAAATATCGGTATCTGATACTTTCATTTTATACAGATGGTATCTGAGTGGACAATCTCCTGTCTGATAGCCTAACTAGTTCCTAACTAATCTTTGGCGAGATCAAGTAAGTCTTGGCCTGGTATAGGTTGGGGTAGATGATCTTTTTCGCTCTAAGGCTGTGATGGTTGGCCCAGTAGTCATCGGGTTTGTTGACCTCCTATTGTGTTATCTTGGAGTAGGCACAGTCAGCCTGTTCGTTGCCCTCGAAGCTTTCATGTCGTGGGATCCAGGCTTACTTAAGGTGGCGTTACAGTCCGGGGTGTATCCAGGCTACGGTAACCTTATTTACGCATGTAAGGCTTTCGAGGAGGTGGAGACAGTCCCAGACAAGCTTGGACTAAAGTATTCTTAAAAAAACGACCTGTATCTTTGATTAAGTTCCAGATGTTTTTTCGGAGAAGTTTTCTAACCTCCTCAGAGGTCAAATTGCGGTCATCGTCGCAGCCACTGAACAGATCATTCTTATTAAATTTGAATTGCTGACTTCTTTTTTCCGCTTGCAAGTTGTTGAGGATACGTAATTCTGAACTTGTAGCTCTTTCCAACAAACTATTCGATTTTATTTCAATGATGGGAACTGTTTCAGTTGCAGCCTGGCTCTGCATGAAAAAATGTTAAATCGTCGCTCGATATTGCCCTTATTATGATTGCACGGTCAGCTATTGTCGTTGGCAGAACCTCCGCCAGGAAAATACTACATCATTTGATGCCTATCACCATCACAGGTTTGGCCTTCATTCTCATAGCTACTGTTTTCTTCCGCCCTCAAAAAAACCTCGGTATACAACTTCTACCTCTAAGGGTCAGATCCTAAGTTACATATATCAAAGCCAGTAAAACCATTATGAACTCGCACAGATTGAATAGCCTTCAAAAGACCTTACATCGTTGACCTCGGAATATGTTATAAGCTGATGTTCAAACAAACAGGTAGTTCTTCTCAAAAAGATTTTACACCTCGACCGGTATCACACTTGTTTGATTCTAAAGTTTCGTTATTTATTGATTGTACTTTTCCGTGCAGTAGATAAACTAAATTAAACTTAATCTACAAGCATTGATCTTTTGTGCAATTTTATCAACAGTTGGGTCAAAATATAGATTATTTCGATTAGGATCTGAATTTGATAGCTGCATAGTTCGTCTTGTTGTGTTTGCTTCTCGAGTTGAAATAAATTTGTCACGATTAGATTAAAATGAAATTCTCATGGTTAAGATTTGATTAACAACTTTTTGTTAGAAGTCGCGTAATCATGTTGACAAATCGGTTAAAGTGTGGAATTGGATCACTGTGGAAGGTCACTGTGTTTCTAACTTTTGCCGGTTCAATCGAATTCGAAAATCGATATTTTTTCACATTTGGATACATTTTTGATTGACGGAATACATATGTAATGAAAAACATTACACAAATATTTTGAAATTACATATTGATGACTATCTGTTCACATGTTTAAAGAAATTCTTGATGATTTTTTGACGTTCTTACGTATTGATGTGATTCATAGTGCCTTCAATTTTACAACTAACTAACAAAAGAACAACTGATAAGGCGGACGTCACTTTGAAGTACACCCATTTAAATTTTATTATATATTTTCTGGCGGCCTTGTCGTATCCATGTTGATAAATGCGAACATAACTTCCTACATTTTCTGTAAGAGGAAGGAAATAAACGCACTATGATTGTGCATTTTAGTTTTTCTCCATTTTTATCCATTCATTCCGAAATAGTTTAAAGACTAAGACTAAGTAGTTTTAAGACTCTTTAGGGATTTCCAGTGCGTCTGTAAACTAATGAAGCGTCTTGTTTAGTATCTTATGTAGACAGTTGTAAGTTTATGTTAAGAAAAAACAGATTAGAATCATTTTAATTAATCCCAATCAAAGTCTTATAAGAACTGTGGATGATATTCGCGCTTATAAAAAAAGCTTTTTGTATGTTTAATGAAGAAAATATCCCATAATACCGAATCAAAAGATTCTCATAAATAGTTTCTGCAGTGCGCCAATAAAAATTCGAGCGGAGAATGAAATCCTAGATTAGGTTAGGTTAGGTTAGAAGGGAAAGTGGACATGATTAGTGCTTACACGGGAGCCATTTGTTCCACTGTGTTCCTTTTTTAACTTGTGGTGCCGTTATTAACTCTTTTTGACCATTTATTGGCCTGTTCTGGAACCAACCTGAGCTCATGTTCATTATGGCGATTTACCCAAGGTCCTTTTGTTCTTCAAAAAGTCTGTTTCCCGTATGACAGAGGCGACATATTTCAAGATTCGGGCATTCGCAAAATAAATGTTTGATAGTTTCTATTTCCTCCGTATCCTGGGAGCTCCTGCAGTAGTCCAGTGAATTAATACCTAGTCTAAAGACCATTGTGCCTATCGCACAGTGCCCGGTCAATACACCTATTAGGAGATTAGCTTCTTTTTTCTCCAATGCTAGTAGGCCTGGCAGACCGAGCGGTGTTATTTAGTTCACTAACCTTTCAATCAGCCTTTTCAGTACACCGATAGGAATATTGTCCGTTTAATGCTGATTCTTTCCGAGCTTGTTCATCCACTGTCTCATTTTCTTCTATATTACTATGTCCTGGAACCCAGCAGAGATTGACCTTGTGAGTATCGCATATTCGGCAGCTCGACACTGCTTGGCTATCTACATAGATTGCAATCAGTGAAGGATTTAGTTCCTTTGCTTATATTGTCTGATCCGCCTTCTCAATGGTGAAGATTTGAAAATAAGTAAAAATAAATAGCTGGCGCGACAGGTCGGGATGAGCCTGGGACTAGCTACTCGCAACCATTCATGTTGTGTGTGTTTTATTTTTCGCACAAATGGAGGGGACCAACATTTATTGCCGACTCCGAACGGCAAATTGAGAAGCTCTTACCGCTTAACGATCGCGGTGTACATCCAGTGGATTATAGACGAACGCATGCCCCATCGTTTACCGAAGGTTTTCTTGCGTAGAAAGGGTATAGAGCTTTTCTCATTTTTTCATCTGTGTACTGGTTCCAACTAAGCTTTGCGTCGAGGATGATTCCAAGGTACTTAGCTTATGAAGTTCTAACTTTACAATGCAAATAAATCCACTTTTTGTCATTCAGACTTCCACAACCTTTTGGGGACTTTCCTAAAATTTTCGGGACTTCCCCGAGAATTGTACAACTGTATGTTCCTACAAACACTTTCAAAGGAAAAATATCAAAGATTCAGCACAAAGAACTTGGATTTATGCGTTTAAACATGCTTTCCTAACGTTCTTCTTCTTTGGTTTTATAACCAGAAGGTTGTGTTTTTTCCTTTAGTCTATCACTTACAACAAATTTCGGTTATATCAAAGCAATTGAAATGGTCTCCTCGGCTCTACTGTATAACCCCTTTAGGTAATCGAATGAAACGTTTCCTAATAAACTCCACAAATTGAACATTGAGCATTCCACACAATGGAACTAACCAACCGACCCCGTTAGCTAACTATGTACGTCGTTTATATCTGCATTTATTGCACAAACCAAACTATTATACAAAGAGAAGTCTGCCTTGACATAGCTGAAGGCATAAAGGCCACTCCTTTCGAAGCATTGTTCAATTTTCTATTATTGGTTAGCAAAAAAACGGATTTACGTTTGAAGTACAGTCCTTTCGGTGTGGAATAATACATCTTTCGTAGGTTGTCGAAAAAAATGCCGATTGTTCTGTGTTCATGATGCGCTGTTTATCATACTTGGGTTCCAGCTTATCTGGCGTATAGGTGTCCATCGTAACGTTTTGGCCGAGACATCGGAGTTGTGATTCATTGTTTGCAGGGAGCATACATACATATATACAGTAAAATCTCCCATTGCGGACAGCACCCTTAAACGAACATATTTTCCTTAACAAATCTAAAAAAACATTAAATATTTTTTCTTCCCTTGGACGGATAACTTCCTTGGGCGGACAAAAATGTTGGCACCGTCATTGCCCGCCTAAGGGAGATTTCACTGTAATACTTTGTTTTGATGATCAACTATAGATCTGGTTACCCGTTTTAGCAGATGCTGATAGATGTTCGCAAATGCATCAAAATCTATTTGCTTCCGTATAAGATACCGTCCTGTCTAAACCTTTAGTCCTGTTTAAGATCTATGTAGTATTTTTTCCCATCTAGACGGAGCAGCAAGCGTTTTCCATCATTACTCTACAAAATCGACTAAATTTGGCAAGTATATCAAAATTAGGGAACGATACCTCATCTCTATTCACGTAAGCATGTGCGTCTCTGAACTCGATAAATGGTGTGTGTAAATCTGGAGCTCCCGCATGATGCCTAAACTGAAGATTTAGATCCAAAACCGCACTGGTAATCAACGTTTAGTTTGAGGCCCTTATACATATATAACGAGCTTTACGAGCTGTACAGCCAAATTGTCTTGGTCAGTAAAGTGTGCACTCTTCGTCTGACATGACTGTTGTATGCAAAATAAATAAGCACAAGGACACTTGTCAGATGCAAATATTTCTTTAAAAATTGAGGGCAATGCCTTTTTCAAAGACATCCTCAGTCAATAGTTTCTGAAATATTCCATTGTGTCTTTGTCCTCTGTCGTCGCAACCATGTGTGCCCCTCACATGTCCCTATAAAATGCATTTTAATTGCTCAATGTGCCAATGTACCCGCTCACACACCTAACATTACTCACAACGTAGTACTCCTGTCAGCCGCCCCCAAGAAACAATGACCCGAGTGCAACAAAAAACTGATTCCTCTGCCAACAGCCGTTTTTGCCACCCTCTTACCGGTCGCAAAACAACGAAATACGTTTCAATGGCGGAATTTTGAACACGTAAATAAATAAAAAAAAAAATGTCGACGCTATTTAAGCATGATAGATACATGTATCTAGCCGCTTCGTAAACAAAAACAAGGCAGAACTTTGTTTCCCAGTGTTCTGCGTTCCTTCAGCATTTATCTATTTACCGACTTATATCACAGATAGTAAGTGTATTGACTTGTCTATTTAGAACTAATTGTTTTGAGTGCAATGAACATCCAAAAAGAATCGCATAGATACAGAGAAACAAAGCCGAAGGCAGTTTGTTGACTATCACATGCTTTGTGGTGCGACAAGTATTCTGCATTTCGTCGTTTCGTAGATGCAGTTTATTATTTATCGGACAAAAGATATAGGATGTGAGTTTTCTGCTTAAAATATTCTCCGTCGACCTTGTGCGTAGCTTGTGAATAAATAAAGAAAAAAGTATCTGCGGGCGCAGTTTTTGTCTGAAAGAACAATGAACTGAAATAATTTTTATCAATTATTTGTTCTTGGCACATTGACCCATATCCAATTATCGATACTTATCGTTGTGTAATGACAGATACGAGGATGATAAAATTGCAGTTTAAGAGCAAGTAGAACGAATGGATAATTTAAAACAAACATCTGATGTCAGGCAGATGGGAGATAAATACCTGCGACACCTAGCACCTACATATAATGAAGCAAATATTTGTCTCAAGTTTAAGTTGTTGTCTATCTGAGGTGCTAAACTATAGTTAATACGAATCTACTGGGCAAATATTTGTCAACTTGCAATTACTTGAGTCCTAATAAAAGCCACGCGTTTCGTTAAGGTTTTGTATCAGCACTTTTGCATGTGAACACCCGGACGACAGGTGTTAATTGCGCTGAAACCAGATGACATTATTATTTTGTTCGCTTGTTTATTTGAAGGAGGTTTCTTGTTTATCAAACAGGGATTAGAAAACAATTCTGGGAAAGCTTGAGCAGAGGCGCTATTACGGTTAAGGGCATTTCGATAAGAAATTCTATTTTGACTGTTTGGTTGTCGGATTCGAACCCTACGACACGGGTGTCTGCATATGTCAAAGCTTGCAACTACTAGCATTTAGGCTTGCTCTCACAGGGGACAGTATCCTGACAGGATTTCTATGACTTTTCATATCTGATTTCTGCTATTTCAGCATGCCATATAGTTTTAGATTGTTTAGTTTGTGTCCTCTTATGCTGAACCAAGGTTTGTCCGTTGTATTGATGATGCTGTCTTTTGTGTGTACGAGGGTGGCCTTTCATCTTCAAGGTTCAATGGTCTATGAGAACAGAGTTCATAAACCGCCATCGGTGTTTAACCAGAGTAAAGCTTTTGTTGGTCAATTCGAATGAGAAAGTTTGTAAGCACTACATGTACCTACTGTATCGACACAGCTGCGTCGACTTCATTGAATCCCTGTGCCAATAGTTGAGATCTTGCAATGAACGTTAGTGATGCTCCTTTAGGTCACCCCATTTTTCATGTTTAGTGCTCATATTAGCTAAATCGGCTAAGGATTGGCCTTTATATCCTTGAAATACGATCAGTCTTCTAGGATGAACTCAACTATATACAAAAGCAATCTCTCTACGTTCCTAGCATCGCCTTTGACTTGACGAGTTTCTCTTTTCCTTCTTTGCATATTTCTGTAAGCAATTTCTTCGAACGTTATTTCTGTGTTAATACTTTCCTAAGCTTTGTGCATTTCAAACACTCATTGAGTCAGTTCTTGCTTAATGTTCGTACTTGGAAAGAAATGACTGCTGTCACTCGTAAGCTATGTACAGAGTGACCCATTTAAGCCTTTAAGGAATCTGGCAACCCTATAACTTTGACACCTGTTTTCAGCATCAGTCCAAGCGATTTTGTGTCATGGAACAGTTCACGCCACTAGATCGTGCTGTTATCGTGCAGCTTTACATTAAAAACTGGTTCTGAATTGTGAAAACGACACATGCGTACCGTGCAAAATATCGAATGAGGGAAGTGCCTTCAGACCACGCCATCAGGAATTTTGACCAAAAATGTATATCCACCGTCAATCTTGGTAATGCCAATCATCAAGGCCGACGTCGTCCGAGGCCGTTCTTCTGAGACGATGCTGGAGTAGCTATAATCGTCAATGTCAATTCTGACTGATAACGCCATGGACAACTTTTGGTTTCAACATGACGGCGCCACATCTCATACAGCCCAAGCCACGATCGTTTTATTGCGTCCTTTGTTCCTCGGACGCCTAAATTTCGACTGGCCTTAGCGATCACCCGATTAAATGCCTCCAGTCTTCTTCCTGTGGTTATTTGAAGTCCAAAGTTTATGTCAATAAGCCACGGACCTTAGATCCCTTGAAAGACAATCAGCCCTATCATTCAATCCGACGGATCTGAGATTCACTTCACCTATCCGATCCGCGTTCACTTTTAGTCTAATCATTCAATCCGCCGGATGCACTGTTTTACCGACTACGATTTTCTTTGTTCAAAACCGACTGTTCTGCCACAGTTGACAGCGATTACAAATTGAAGAAAATAAAATTTAATTTCAATATTTTTGAAGAAATAGACGAACATATCGCGCATATTTACAGTGAAGCATCCAGTGAAGACATTATGGACCTATCAGATGCCAAGTTAGTTAAAAGATTTGTAGTTCATAATTTCTATGAAATAAGTTTGAATTTCCATTTTAAAAAAAATTTCGTTTGAATAAGGCATCCTTCAATTATGTGCTGGAAGTGTTGACCACCAAATCGTATGACCATCAGCGGAAAAAGAAAATAATGCAGTAAATGAAGCAGGAGAGCTAAGTGCACTTCCAAATACAAATGAAGCAGTGCAAATGAGAAATAAATTCATGACGACTTTATAAAGATCTAACGATAAAAAGTTTAAATTAATCACATTTAATTCACAATGCCCGGGTATTTTCCCTTTCTTATCTCTATTGGTAGTCTTCTTCCTAAAAGCAGATGTTTAATTTAATACACCTAAGATTTGTCCTATGAAGAACATACATTTCGATTAATTTTTTAACCAGCACAACTCGAATCCGCAATGAATTTCCATCGGATGAGAAATGTCAAACTTTGTATGGAGAGATTCGATTCGTTCGTTTTGAATAATTACGTGAAAAGTCATTCACATTACCGACAAGTGGACGATTCCCTTCGAACGGATTGAATGATACTGAAGTTGAAATTTCGGTGGATCGTTCCCCCCGGCGGATTGAATGATAGGGGTGAATATACGATAGGAAATGCCCCATATTCATCCGAAAAAGTGATGGGAAATGCCGAAACACGAGCTCATTGCGCCATTCACTCTGGCGGCGCCCATTTACGCGATATCATATTCCAAAAGTGATCAGAACAAATTTGGAACAACTGCTCGGATATGATTTGACCTGGAAGCACTCAGAGTGTGACTTTATTGTAGGGCTTCCTCGAACACAGTGATGCTGGTTTTATTTTCCTCACCTAGTCGTGATGTTTTTAGCCTCTAATCACTCAGATCTGCGACTTGGTTGTATTAGTAAAATGCAACTTGCAGTATTTTCTCTCCCCGAAAGCCTTCAATTTAAGATGTGTGAGCCACGGTTGGAATGAAAAATCTATCAAACTGTACAACCTTCGAAGGACTTTACAGTTTTTTCATGACACAGCATCCATCAAAGTAACAATCGCGTCTAAAATATTTTATTCTTTCAACCTGTCAGTTGTAATTATGTATTGTATATTCAAAATGCTTACAGCGAAACACCATAAACATGTATCTGATGCCTGACTGCATGCAGGACACAAAACTTAAATCCAATTTTTGGGGGCTTCTTGGTAATGTTCTGCTTCCATCCAATTCCACCGATAATTCGAAATTGAGGACAACAGCAAAATTGCGCATTGAAGACATACAATTTACTTCTCGCCGCAGCCATTAGTTTTTAAATTCTTCTTCGTTTGACAGTTCATTCGAAATTTTTGTTCTGTTTTTTGAACGAGATGTGCCTTGTGATTATTTTCTCCTTCTTCTTCGTTATGTGTGCTATTGGTCGTGAAAGTCTTTTAGCGCGTGTTATTCCCAATCACCCCACACAAAGCGACAAATTTAACGAATAAAACTGACCGGGAAATTAAAGTGATTAAAAACGACGATAAGCTTTACATGACAATATTTGTTCCTGTCATGTGTGTTCTGTCAATGGTGACAGGAAAGATATTTTTAAAAATAACTTTTCGTTGGGAAAAGTTTTTCTGTTTTTTTGACTTCAATTTGATTGTCTAGTCTTTTTTTTTTTTAAGATCAAGGCTACTAATTAAGATTTGGGACTGTAATCTTGTGGTTAAGTGTGGTTTTTTTTTGTGAAAGATTAAGCAGCATCCCCGCGGAATGTTGTTATCATGTGTCTGTGACGTATGAGAATTGAATTGAATTGAATTGTTGGCTGGCAATGATGGTGAATATTTTTCTTTTGTTTTTGATGTGTCGCACCTCCATAGGGTGGGATTATTTTGTTTTTCGTTGCATAGTTACATAGTATCTACACATGGCATAAGACTCCGTTTCCTCGGTGGAAATAGGATTGGAGGATGAGAATCTAATCGACTAACACGACTTCGGAGGAGCACAGTAGATCTCTAAAGGGCACAGTGCCTCGACACGCCTCCAATTTAACATGCAGCATCTAGTACACAAGACGACACGTTAAAGATGGTAGGCAGTACAGCTCATATTTCCACTACTGAAAATGGAATCCCTTAGGAAAAATTCAGTATCAGCTGATTATAGGCTGCTGACACTGTTATAAACGTTAGGTGAAGTTATTGACGATGGTCGTGACAACATATTCTACTTATAGCTAGGGATGCATAAAAACTTGACAATGCTAAGAACTCTCAAATATGGGTCAAGCGAGTACCTAAGTAAAATTAAAAGATAGCAAACTACTTTCAAAATGGTAGTCTACCTTGTGCCGTCTTAAAGACACACGCGTGTAGAAATAAACTCCGTACCTTATAGTATTTCTTGTTGATAGGCAGTGACCCCCCTAACGATCAGAGGAGATAGATGAGTCTTGACATGGAAGGATGCGATGATGCAATATTTTGTAAGATCAATCAAGAGACCTGTACTAGCTGACTTTCAGAATATTCTAAAGGACTAGATTTCCCCTTCATGTTGGAAGTATCGGTGTAGGTAGGTAGATAGAGATAGAGATAGAGCTAGGTTGCGCCATTTTGTTACCACGAAACTCATTCAAACCTATTTGTGTGTGAGCGTTGATTGATTGGGTTTGGATGCGGTGGTTTAATCCAGCCAGTGGAGTTCAGATACAGGATCAGTTCTCCGATACTTGGTTTAACTATCTCGCCGAGGTCCACGAAGAAGGGTCTGTCTAAAGTGCGCTGTCTGGTCCTCGCCAGAGCCAAACACTTGCAGAGGAAATGAAGTAGCGATTATTTCCCATTAATGTCCTTTCAGCTTCTACAGAAGGTGTAGTGAGGAATACCAAGCTTAACCGCATGGTCTCCAACTGGCCAATAGCCCGTGATAATGGCTAGAATTCTGGCAATATCTGGTCTTGATTTGCCGAGTATCTCTTTGACTTGGGTTTGTCGTAAATAGGCCCTATCTTTCTCGAAATGACGCAGCTAGTCGGGCCTTTCCACCTATGATTGGCAAGCTAGAGGAAGTGAAGATGTCTATAAAGAACTGTTAATGGCCGATCCTCTCCTACCTAACTCATCGGAACGCTCATCAGTGTATCAAACGAAGTTGTGTCTCGAGATGACGACTATAAAATAATTTCGCAATATTTTAGGAAGTCGCTGTGGCACAGTGGTCAGTGTGTCTGACTGCTGCGTAGGTTCGAGTCCCAGCAATTTTCACAGAACATTTTTATCCGGAACCACCTCTCGTCGGGAAATAATGAACTTCCGAGAGTATAGATACATTGTTTCCATTCGTCGGAAATGAAATGCTAGTACCTGGCCAATCCCGGGCCGACTGAAGTTAGAAATGGCAAATACTTCAGTATAAGGTCCTAAGTACTGAATGTTCTTCTACTCAAACAATATCAAAGGTACTGATACCGACATTTACGTGGCAGTTCCATTCCGATGGAATTATAGATTTTTAGGGAAACATTTCGCCCTCTCTTCAATGCAGAAGGTGTCATTAAGCCCTGTAAATACTGTTTCCAAATTGGCAGCTGCGTCAAAATGAAGAAAAAGCCTCGTCGAGGTGTCCTCTGGCTTGAAACCAGAAAACTGTTCAAGCGACTGGTGCTACTACAGTGAAGTGCTCACAACTTTAAATATGGAACTTTGAAAATCTAGTCGTGATTCGTGGAGGAACCACTGTGATAAAATTGAAATCTTCCCAGTGACACCTGCCAAATGAGCTGTTTTCACTCTGATCAGATCAGTTCCTTTAAGAAACAGAACGTCAAATTCACCAGCGGTCGCCAGGAGACTTATCAACTCCACCCTGACACTTGAAACTTTTCAGTTCTATGATCACAAGATGACTTGGTCTTTCAAAATCTACTGATAGAATCATATAAACAAGTTTGAAAGCTATAGTCTATATGTCTTTTCGTCTAGTCTGCACGAGATTACCATTAAATACTGTAAAGTTCAGAGTTTAACCTAAAAATAGTTGGCCACCATGATGCGGAAATGTTTTTGTTTTTTATTTAAACAGCTGATTGTAAACAAAAGTCCAAACTCTCATCCGGCTATGATTTCAACCTCAATTTAAGAAACTTGAGGCTGAGTATCAATGCTGAAAGCTATGAATGAGTTTTCGATAAGAAATCTCTGATCTGATGTTGCACATTGACCATGCAGTACGACGGACGCACTGCGTTATAAAAAAAAAATTAAATTCTATGCAAGTGAAATCTCACTTACACTATCGGTTGGATGTCGCGATGAATCTATTTATAGCGAGTAATCAAAAAAAAGAAAAGCGAAAGTGTTCGAGGGAGTGTGAGAGGACTCTGCTTTAGCAGAGGCGGTTATTTGCTTAATTTTAGATTTCAATTTGTAATCAGGTCGCTTTGTAAGACGTTTTGTTTATTTTTTAGTAAATTTTGTTGCTAATTGAGTGTTTAATACTGTTGAGGACAAATATGTATCACTGGAAACATGATTTTTGCATTCCCTAGTGAAAATTCCCCAACAGTCATCACAACAATGAGCTTATCTCGTATTTCAAAAGTGCAATTGTAAGTGAATTTCATTTGCATTTACCTAATGCCTGAGACAGTGATAACCTTAACACCCAACCCATAGTGTAATTTCATTGAACCGCGATCTGTTCTGAGAAAGTCAATGTTCGTTGTTCACTTTTAGACCAAACCAAGTTCAATATGAAACCAAACAAAGTTATCAGTCCTCAACAGAGAAAAATATCGTTCAACGTAATTACTGCATAATTATACAGTCGATCGGAGTTGAAATAAGAACTCGTCGATAAGCTTTTGCTTGATAAGGTCTAATAAAGTATACGACAAACCCTCATTTAAAATATTGTTTCCTGTGAATAAACTCGGGTACACCGTTTATAAGTAGGGTCTGCTATTTCTGGCCATCTATCGTTAACGTTATCGAGGTATTGCGGCAAAGTCTAAGGCCTCTTTTAAAGCAGACGACCAGTAGGATTCATTGTCGAAACGTGCAAAAAAAAAATAAAAGACAGACCTTTTGATGTAAAGCCAGCCAAATCAAAATTTGAGACACAGGACGCACCTCAATATAGTTCCCACCAGTCCATACTAGTTGGTTCACTAAGCATCTGACGTTCGGATTCAACGTTCTCTTCATCCCCATAGCATGTACCATAATCCGTATCTAGGTAGATTTCCAGCCACTAAACCCGATTCCCTGTCGGGTTTCGGCCGAGGCATAGGGACATTCCAGCGAACTGTAAGGCTGAGAAATTCATCAGATATGGTACAACGATGCAGATTTTACCAGAATATGATACCATAGACACACCCATCGCTACATGTAAACTTAAAATTAAGCGAGATGCTCTGGAAAGGACCAATCTTAGGTGGACACCTGATACAACGTGTTTAGCGACAAAACAGATTTGGCCTAAGCTGGATCTGAAACGCTCTGAAGATTTGATTTCCCTCAAAAGATTGCATATAAGTGCTACTATAGGTGTCATCATTGGAGACTGTCTAATAGGCAGGCATGCAACAAGGCTTGGCGTCATCTCAAACGATTTCTGCAAAAGCTGCATGGGCAAAGAAGCGGAGGAAACTATCCTTCACCTTCTTTGCACCTGCCCTGTTCTCTCCTATAGAAGGAAAACTTACAACGATCTAGGCGATCTAATCAACGCAGATATAAGACGTCTCCTACGCTTCATCAGATGCTCTAAGTGGCTTAACGAGTAGCTAAAGGAGGATTCTACAAGATCCACGCGGTATCACAATGGACCTATCATTGGTCTACGTGTGTGTTGTGTCTTCCAGGCGGAACTACTGCTAATCCGAGAGGCTTGCACGCAACTTGAACGTTACACAACACATAAACGAAGCATAGATAGCCAAGCCGCTCGCTATCAAAGCTATTGACTCGGTTACCTAATTTTTAAACTGGTGCTAGAGTGCCGAAACTAGTTTCCCTGCTTGGACGAACGGTTCAGGATCACACTGTTCTGGGTTCCAGGGCACAGTGACATAATAGGAAACGCAAACTGCGATAGCTATAGCGTATGCATATACATACATATGTACATCGTCCACTATATATTGTAGAAGATCAGATCTAGCACCCACTATCCACCCTTGAGGAACTTCACCGTTTATCTGGTTTTCTTCTGTTTCACCTTGGGTCGGTATCGGGTCGGTCACCTCATAGTCGGTATCTGGAGCCTGACAGGAGATACTAACTCCTTTGCCGATATCAATTTTGGACGCATCAATATAGAAGACGTGACTAACCCAGTCGTACAACGCTTAGCCAAATGTTTTGTAATCACACTCGAGTGTGTCTCTACAGCAAGCTAATGTTTTCGTTCGTGGAGGTCGATAACACCAGACTTCACTACTCGTTGGGCAAGCATGCCACTGTTTTTCAAGCAGAGACCTTTGGTATCCTAATGGCACCGGACTATATTGTTAAGAATAGGTGGAAAGGTCGGAGCATCTGTGTCTGTAACAATAGCTTGGCTGCGCTTAAGGCCTTGCTCAACCCTTTAACCAGTTCCAAAATAGTGCGAGAATGCAAGAACTCTGTGAATTCGGTTGCAAGGCTGAACTCTTTGACTCTTACCTGGGTCTCAGGTCACACTGGGATCTCTAGAAATGAGAACTCTGAGGAGATTGTTTGACAAGGCTCAGAGGATGAACTCGATCAGGGTCTCTGTTAACGATTGGGTTTCCTACAAATAGAATTGAGTGTGGCACGGCTCTGCAAGATGCAGGCAGACTAAACGAATGCTACTGAACGTCTGTAAGGAATCAGCGGAATTCTTGCTGTTACTCCGCAGACCAGATTGTAGACAACTTATTTGGGTTCTTACGGGACACTTCGCTTTTGCCAAGCATCTAAGTGTGTTAGGCTTGAGTAACACCACTGTCTGCGATGCCTGTGGAGAGGCCAACGATACTTCGGACCATTTCCTTTGCGATTGTCCTGCCTTTGCTCAGATCATGTGGCAGTTTTTGTTGCTGCTGTGGTGAATGCTGATACTGTAAGCTCCTCATCATTGAAGTACCTTCTCGGCTTTCTCCGAAAGTCGAGGAAATTCCAGTAAAATGGGTAAAAAGTGGGTCCTGCCTTCTGGTAGTACAAAGGACCAGTTGCGTCTGAGTGCTCCAGTAAAACGATTCCAAACCCGACAAAAAAGCTGATGTTTTTGTTTTCTTTAGACACGAACCTGATCAGTTCTTTCCATCGTAAACTTTTTTAATTTCAAAATCATTTTGCTTATAGAAGAGGGTTTAAAATAGAGAAAAAAGTTATTAATATCGATCTGGACTTAGCGTTCGCCAACATGTTCACATTTTTGCTAATGTGTTCAAAGTTATTCCTTTCCATCCTTGCATTAGTTGTTTGTTTTTCTCGTGCCTGTTTATATTTACAGATTTGCCAGGAAATACCCCGTATCAATAAATTGCCGACTGCATCATTAAGAAAACGTTTCAATGATAACTTCGCTCAGAACCTACGTACGTTTTAGTGACAATGACTCAGTTGGGGGGTCAGAATTTAAATGCGAATAATACATGTACATGACGCAAAATACTTAGCAACCCATCCACTGGCTGTTTTCGAAGCTGATTACACCAAACTCACATGTACGCATCGAATAAATCCCTGATTTTAAATAGAACGCACTCATCGTATCTGTGTTTATCAACCACTTGAATTACTGCTCTAATCTATCTAAACGATAATCTGCCACCAGTGCGACGACAAGAGCGATTAAGGGCTTAGCGATAGCTGGACTTAATAATAAAATTTCAAACAATTTACTTGGTTAATCATTCGCAATAAATTTAAGGGAGGTGGTTTATTGTTCAATAGAATGTCTACTTGACAAAGGAGATAAACATTTTTTTTTTTTAAATTTGGTGCAATAAAATAACGATTTCACTGAAAAATGTGGGCGTCAACATGTGTGGTGCTTGAATCATTACTTTGATTAGATTTAGTTACTAAGTAGGTAAGTATCTCGTCTGAACATTTATAGGCCACACTTCACGTGATTTCCTGAGGCCGGCCCGGTAGTAGGCGAAATAGAGTAGAAGAACTTGTTCTTTTAATTCTAACACTTGGGGCATTTGTCCGGACTTTCTAGGAACCTCAAAATGGCAATTCATGACGAAAGACTCACCTAACACTACGAAAGGTGACTGTATATCAACACACTTGGGTCAATTCCATAACATCGTACTAGACAGCATTTCCGCCCCTAATTGTATAAAAAAAACCCAGTACGTGCTGTACCAAAACCAGTTCTTTTAAACGAAAGATGCATTTGACATCATTTTCTACGATTAAGACAGAAAATAGTCATTGGATTTTACATCTACAGCTAGGACGGCATGCTTTACAGCCTTCAAGATTGTTCCACCAAACCAAAGAGGGGCATTTGTTCTCCCCTTAGAGAGCCTCATAATTAACTATGGTGGTGAGATCTTCAAATGTTTTGCGAACTTACTTACTTGCTTACTTGCTACAGTCTGGGGTGAACCTGAGCCTCAACCAGCACGCATTTCCAGCCAGCTGGATCTTTAAACAGCTGTCTCCAGTTTCGCACGCCAAGTTAGTTTCTTCTACTGCGCCGTCCCTCGGGTGTGGATTCGAAGACATTCCGGGCCGAAGAATTTGTGTCCATCCACTCCAAATGACCCAGCCACTTTAGTCGGTGGACTCGCACTCTTCTGGTTAAACCGATGTCGCTGTACAGCCCGTACAGTTCGTCGTTGTATCTACTCCTCCCCTTACTGTCTATGTGGACGGGACCGAAAATCACCCGAAGAATTTTCCTCTTAAAACAACCAAGGACAGGACACGTAAATACTTCTCTTTTAACATCTACGTATGTTTTTTGGGGTAGAATTGGTTCAATGTGAGATGCTAGAAATTGGGTTGTGTTTGCACTGCGACCTTAAGAGATCTTTTGTGCCCCACAAGTCGATGAATTCCCGACTAATAGTACCTCTATCTCTAATCGGATTGCTCTAAGGAATCGAGTATCTGAATTGGGTCCAACGGTAGGAGATCCGCTTCGGAGGACTGGTACGCTCCCAAGTGTGCATTTTTTTTTTGTGAATCAGTACTGCACAGTCCATAAGGAGGTGTGACGGGGTCTCCTCAGCATCGCTGCAGAGCTGCTTTTATTGGTGTCTAGAGAGGCCTTGCACCTCTTGTCTGCCTTTGTCTTGGTAGTTCTTCCCACAATCTTCTTCTTTTGCATTCTTCTTCTCTACGCAGTTCGTCTTGAATTCTATGCGGCCCCAGCCCGCAGAATGCCTCTGGTCCAACTATCGGCTACCTAATTTCCTCGTATTCCTTCATGACTTGGCACCTAGTAGAGCGTCACTTTATTGTTCTGGCCAAGTCTATTTATCCTTGCCCGATACTCATAGACCATTTTCGATCTTTTTTTATAGGAACTCAGTGTCTTGATGGAGGCCAGGCTATCTGATAGTATCGCGATGTTTTGCTCGTCTAATAGTGGGTGTGTTTGGAGAGGGAGTCTCGCTTTTTGCGTGCGATCCTTCTACTCTTCCCTACCCCCTCTTTTATAATTCTTAGGATTTTTTTCGTTCGCAGCACTTCTTAACACAATGTACTACAACACATTGTAAGCCCCACTATCACATCTATTGCAGCTGCTCATTGCGCCTGTTATGCAGATGCACGCCAGTCTCTTTCAGGGCTTTCTTTGCTGTGCTTAGTTTTGTTCTTCCTTCCCAGGCCACTTAGGTCTAACCGTCATGATGTATGTACATCAATTGCCACATGGCGGGCTTGAACTCGAGCAGCTCCCACAACAGTCCAATGAACTAATCACTGACCCACGGCGACCACTTTATGATCTAAGGGACATTGGTATGAAAATGTTTGGTCCATATCCTTCAGAGAATTCAACGTGTTGCACGCCTACCATCACTCGTTATTTAGTCGGCATAACATGAACTATTGACGGGCCTTAAACCTTTCAAGTTCAAGTGTCATTGTGCTAATTTTGATGACTTGTACACAAATGAGAAAACGAGTTGAAATTAATTCCGGATTCATGAAACTTGGCAAGATCTCCTAGAGATTGACAATCAACATCACACCTTATGACTCAGTGTCAGAATGGGCATCGCCAGACATCAATCCTGAATATCTACAATTGACTGAACTTTATAAGTACGACACAATAAAACGTCCATCATATACTGAACTAAGTCGACGCAGTTGCTTGCTCTTTGTCGTGTACACACGTACACACAAAGGCGCCATGAAAAATCGTCGCGTGCACTATACAATTGAATGCAAATATGACTCGATTTAGTTCGCAACTTGGAGATAAGACTTTAATTGCGTTATGCTATGGTGCGAAGTTCACATTCAGCCATATGATCTGTCAACTTTGTCATATCTCTCACACATCATCGGTTAATCTAGTTTAAAGTGGTCCTATGACTTAATCCAAAAGACTCCTATTTCTATCATAAATTTAAAGGAAACTCTTGTACCTACGTTGTACGAGTATGTTGGTTGTTTAAATACTTATTTTGATGTTGGACAAATAGCGAATGACGCCTTTGGTGGTTAAAAATAATATTTGTTCAGTGATATGAGCTACCACACGCAAAGCATACGAGATTAACTTGTAAATCTTTGGCGTATCTAAACAAAAATCTGCCACCAACTGGTCGTATCTGAAAGTTTTCTAATCCCTTCCCAGTCAAACAAAGGTTTTTTTAACTTATGAGGAAGAGAGTAATAAACAATTTTTCCCACCGTAATAGCCACATCGAAGAGAATCACAGCCCTTATTTTCAAGCATCACGCGGAGGTCAGGGTCATAATCCAGGGCATCTAAATTATTTTTGAGTATAATATTGATGATAGGACGATCACAGTGTACATAAGACAGGATCTGGACTCTGCGATCGAGGGTTACAAAAACCTTTACAATGCTTCACATGGGATGTCGAGTGCAATTACTGTGATACATTGTTGGGTACCAAGAAATATGCACATTACAGGCAAGAAACGAACTTGCATGGAAAAAGTCGGCGCATTGCATATTTCACAAGTCCTTTCATTGAAGGGAGTTCCAATAAAATAGTTAATAAGGCATATCGAAGAAGAAGCCACCTGTGAAGCCCATAACAAGTTAGTCACGTACGTACGTAATGGTACAATCATTACGGCCGATCTATTGGTAAGTAGGTAGGTAGGTAGAGGGGGCGATTCAACTGAACCCTATTAGCACTAGGATGTGCCTTTTCATTACCACGACTCATGTGATCTTGTTGATGATGTGTGTTGTTGAAAATGGGTGAGGCAACCTGTGGCGTTTAGAAAGCGAATTAGATCTCGTAGCCCTTTACCCGAAATGTCGCTGAGGTCGCTGGAGAATGAATGGTTTAGTGCACAAAGTCTGGCTCTTGCTAATGACGGACACCTGCAGAGGAGGTGGGAGAGAGTTTCCTTCTCAACTGTGGCAGTGGGGTTGTATGAAATACCTAGTTTAGCCTCATGGTCTCCAATTGGCCAATGCCCCGTGGTTATTGCCATTATTCTGGCAATATCTATGCGAGTTCTGCTTAGGAGATGTTTTGTTGCAGTCGTATCGTAGGTCGACCAAATCTTCCTTGATTTGGCGCAGTTAGTGGTGGATTTGTACCCTAAACCCTCCTAGCGCGGTGTAGACCCTTGCCGCGAGTGAGCCGTGTAGCGCTGACCTCTGCCTGGCCAACTCGCTCATTTCCTATTATGTCACAGTGTCTTTCAACCCAAAGCAGTGTGACCATTTGCCCAAGCGGGCAAGCTCGTTCCGGCACTCTAGCACCACTTGTAGGTTATGGTAGCCGAGTCAATAGCTTTGATAGCGGCTTGACTATCTTTGAGAAAAGCAATGTTTTGTTTGTGTGTTTTGTCACGCCCAAGTTGCGTGCAAAGCTTTCAAGTTGCTAGTAGTTCTGCCGGCAATACGCTGGAGAAATCTGGCAAGCGGTATGATCTTGCTATTTTTAGTGATTCCGAGTAGACACCGTCCCCCACACCGCAGTTCTACTCGTGTTTTGAAGGGGTTGTGGGTGACCAAGTTGCACATGACTTCTCCGGCATTGTTACTAATCACTGCGCCATTGGTATTTATGCAGAATATGTCGGTCACTTAAACTACCTACTGCAAAAGCTACAAAGATGAAGAAAAATTCCATTAGTCTGTCATACCCACTTTAGCCCAAGAATCAGGACTATTGGCAGTTGCTTCTTCTCGTAGCTGGAGGGCTTGCCAATATTGAGTTGCAAGACTTTTTGATATTTATATCCCCATCTGGATGGTTCTACATCAATTGCCGGCTTAATCTTTAAGAAATTGGCACTATTGACCCAAATGATGGCCAAAGTGACCAAAAATACATATCTACTAAGATAGTCAGGCAGAGCTTAAAGCATTGACATCCTACTTTGTGGAATCCAGGTAAGTCAAGTGCTGCTACGATACCCTACAATCAGTTGCGAGGCGGAACAAGGTCAAACTTGGTTGCGTATCTTGGCATTGTAGGCAATGAAACCGCAGATGAGCTAGCTACGGCTCGACTTCTGCGCTCTTGGAACCGGAACCCTTCCATGGCGTTAACTGGGCTACCGCCACAGATTTCTTCAACAACTGAGAAACAGCAAGTTCGCCTAGCCCTGTGAGAAAATGTACCCAGGCTTAGATAATCCAAGAGATTTATCAAGCAAGGAATTTCTAAACCCTGGCAGGAACGACATGAGGAAGCTAGTGGGCTCCCTTAGCTGTTATTGTGGCCTTAGTTAGCACCTCAAAAAACTAAACCACTGTTCAGATAAAGAGAGTCGGCTCTTTTTGAAGAAGCAAGAGACCTCTGAGCACATTTTCTGTGAATGTCCGGCACTATTCCGGCCTCGCAGACTCGGCTACTAAGGACATACTCACCTTCAATAGGAAGGTGGTACACCTATTAGGCTAAGTAGACCGAAGATACAATAGATCTTGCTTGGTCAAAGAGTTGGCCATAAGGGCATAAATATAAAATAAACTTAAAGTCATTCAACTAATACAAAATTTACTATATCATAAGCTAAACCAGCCTAATAGACTTACCACCTCCCATATGAAGATGAGTATGTCCTAAGCGACGATGTTTATGAAGTCCACCAGTGAATGTAAATGTAATCCATTATGGAAGTTGTCCCTTTTTAGCCAGTCAAGGTGTTCGGCAGTTTCCTTACCTTTCCATCGACTCTCCATCTCTGAACTCGTTGAGATGATATCTCAAGCAGCAATGGCCTGCTTAGGAGCTTATTAGCTCCTGAATGGTTTTGTTGTCTAGGCCCAGGATAAAGCTTGATTCGGCCTTTGGATTACCTCAGTCGCTGAACATTTTCCCAGTATGTCCGAGAAGATGTGTATCAAATAACCTACGAAAACTGTACTCTTTCACCATAAAGTCGGAGATAGCCCAGAAGATATTGGTTCCTGGGTTGACAATTTTCAGGTGTCCCAGAGTTTTGTCTGATTTCTTTAATCACAAAATAAATGGCAACATTAACGAGGCTCTTGTAGAGATTATTGGCAGATTGTCTGTTTTGTTCTCGCACTCTAGGTACAGTTTGAAGCAACAGTGATAGTCCGATGACATTTGCTACCAAGAAATGCAATTCTCCTTCCCTCATCCTTCATGCAATTCGTCTACGCTTATCAATTCCCGGAACCAGCATCAAGAATCTACGTAATAAAAAATTAATAATTTGTTTTCATCACGATTGAAAAATAATTGAAAAACAATTAATTCGTTAACTGAAGTTCCAACGAATTTCAATTACTGTTTCATTTTCATCAACAAACTCATTCGTCATCCGAGCATCCATTCACTTCAATAAGTAACCAAAAACTCAATTCCCTTCTTTCTTTTTTTTTAACTTGCAGATACATATCAAATATCCAGTAATTATCCCTGCCCTGATTTTATATCAACAACTACAGCAACAATGGGCAGCTCTCGAGAATAACACTCATAGATACTCCCAGGCAAATAAATTCAAATTGAAGAAGAAAATAACTCTCGTGCCCGGTGTGGAGGGAAGGTCAAAGTCTATACACGCTTTAGCGACGACAGACCGATGCCGATGTAACCGAAAACGTTCAATTAAAGTTTAAATTTCAAAAATTCATTTAAGTTCGTTTGATTTGGAATTTTTTTTTTTTTCGTTTCGAATTCGGTTTTTTTTTTTTAAGTTTTTTGTTTTATCACGTGCCGTAGTGGTAGATTGTTGTAAAGTATCGTGAAATACCATGGCCCATGCTGCTCCAGCTCGCAGGAAGGAATCAAATTGCAATGGAAATGCAAACAAGTGCGACGGAGATGAGGACTCGTTGGAGATGCCAGTGCCGCCCGATGGTGGCTGGGGATGGATGGTCGTATTCGGATCGTTCATGATACACATTATCAGTGAGTATACTTAAGATTTCTTATTTTTATTTTTTAAAGGAAAGAAACCCGTCGAGTCTTTAAGCGGGCGGCAAGTTCTCTTTAGCTTTGAACTTTGCCGAAATTTTTCTGTAGAACAGTCAGCGGTCGTAAACAGTAGTTTAGATACAAGTGCTTGTAAAATAATATTTATAGTCTTTCGTAGAATTTAGACGAAAATATTTATTTAAATATTTAAACTATATATTATAGTTGAAATGGTTCAATTCTAAAGGGCGATTCAATAAGAGATGTAAGGTTTGTATTATTCGGCGAATTCGTTTCAAATTTCTTTTTTGCATTTTTTTCATGACTTTTGTAATTTGAAAAAATCGAAAATTTGATGTGCTTTAAAGCCCACTTTAGGAATAGATTTACAAATACACTGCTGGACAAAATTAGAAGAACGCAAGCAAAGAGGGAAAAATTTTAATTTTTTTAGATTCGAGGGTTTGTAACTTATTGAATTTTACATAATTTAAAAAAAATCTGCTACTTGTTTTCCTATGAAAAAAAAGCACAAAAACCTTAAAAAAAGGATATATTGCTTTATAATGGTTTTCATTGATTTAATAAATTTCGAATATATCTTAAAAGCTCGACTTGGTACTCTCTTCTCTTGCTTTTATTACCAAGAGAAGTCTCTTTGGCATACTTTTGATAATGTTATCGATGTTATCCTGTGGTATTTGGTCCCATGCTTCGAGCAATGCACTTTTACGTTCCTCCAAGCTGGATGGATTCGAATTTCTCTGCTTTAACTGTCTGCCAAGCATGTCTCAGACATGCTCAATGGGATTTAGGTCAGGGGAGCAAGGTGGCCAGTCAGTTGGGCCTTTTGAAGATACTCCGAAACCCTATTTTCAGGGTGAGCATTGTCTTGCATTAAAAAAAAATTGACGTCGATACTTGGGGCAAACGGCACAAAAATTTCTTCTAAAATGTCCCCCACATACCGCTCTGCTGTTAAGGACCCATTTTCTACCAAACATATGCCACCGCAGACCATTATGGAACCTCCACCATTAGCCACTCTTGGAACGATGTTGCATTGTGCTTATCGCTCACCTGATCGTCTATACACTTTTCCCCGTCTGTCGTCTGGCTTCAGGGAAAATCTGGACTCATCAGTAAAGAGTCGTCTTCAGACTTATTTTCGTGATTTCGGGCAAACTTAGCATGCGCTACTCTATGGTGTCTAGTGGTAAGAGGAGGCTTTGCTGCTCTGTATGGTCTTAATCCAGAATCCTTGAGTCTTCTTCTCACAGTTTCGATACTGGAACATTTCGCACTTCCAGAAGTCTAACCTTAGTTGACGTTCCGGACCTCTTCCTAAGAGTGTAACTCACTAGAAATCGTTCGTCTCCTAGTGTCGTGGCATTTTTTCTACCCTGTCCGGGATTTCTTTTTAAAGAACCGGTTAACCTGTATCGTTTTACTTCGCGAAAAATAACGAATTTTGACACGTTTAGCATTGAGGCCACTTCGTGGTACAAATGTCCATTTTCACTCCAAAATACGGTCAGGGCTACTGAAACTTCGGCTCAAGTTTTAGACTCGAGTTTTAGGATACCCAAAGTTGGTTTTTAAGCCCACTGGCAGCTGCAAAATGAACCTCTAAAGAGTTTCTCAAAACAGACAACTCTCTCCGAGGGCTCAAGGCATCTTCTCAATGACCTGACCTGCGTCGCAGGGGGTTCTCTCTCCTCTCGCTACCTATCTACTGTGTAAAAGCTCAGATATATGACTGAAAATGCACACAATTCTTCTACTACCAACATGAAAGCTTCATTCAAAGGTCACACTAAGATTCAATTAAATCTCGTAAATCAATTTCGTCCTCGAGTATCTCTGCTGCAAATCAATAAAGCTCATCCTCTTGCCGCCATGTAGGTCAATCTTTGAATCACTGTCACATCAAATGCCACCCAAGTAATTTACTAAAGTGGCACATCACTCTCAGGAATACTCTTCAGCACGCTGCATGCTATTCCTCTTGTTTTTCGCTAGTGCAATTGATCACTGGGAAAACCGCACTACAACAATGTGCATCTTTTGTTAGAAAAAAAAAATGTTTTATCTGCCGCTCGCTCTTCATAACATTTATATAGCTACTCTGCCCATGAATGCACCACGAAGTACGTATCTACTGGGAAATTGCCAGATAATTAAATATCGGATGGCACTTGCACATTGATTTCCATTACCAGGAAATTAGTTTTCACAGAAATTCAATCCAACGATAAAACAAATCATCGATAGTTATCGCCCGGCATATAGCCTTCCTTTCAGATACAGCAATTCGAGATAAAATATCTTTTCCAAATGCCAGTGCGTGGTCAATTATGTGCGCTAATAAACTTATTAACACGATTTCATCGTAATCGACCATCTACGAGTGGACGCAATGAAGTTTAAATCGCAAAGACCATGGAAAAATTAATCGTTTCACCTTGTTGTCAGGTTGCTTGTATCGGTCGGCCTCAGATTAGGTGCTATCTGGGGCTAGGAAAACACTAATCACTTGTAATTCCTCTAAGTCATGTTAGCACGTGCTTTGCAAAATATCATCCATTCGGCAGTCCATTGTTGTCATGGAGAGGTAGCGCTACGTGGATGAAATTTAAGTACCTCATGTCAAATGCTAACTGATTGTAGCTCTGACTGCATCTGTTTTTGTAGGAAATTGTTTACACAGAACCACAATGGGAGGGACAGGGGACGAGATTAACCTTAATGAAATAGCAAGTGTGCATAGTGAACATTTATTGGTTTTTTGCCAGAGATGCTATCACACATGTATCACGTATGTATTGTAAATACTGTAATTGAGATTTACAATACTTACTTGAGGGCGCTTGTTGGAAACCACTTGTGACTCTTTCCTTGTTAAATCCGAATGTGTCAGCGTTTGAAATTTCTGTTATGTTTTATTACAAGGGTGACGATGAATAAAAAACTCACAAAACGACGAGGAACGACGACGGGAAAAAAGTTGTAAACCAAGTCATCCAGTATTGGCAGTCTAGCCGAGTGTCGCCGATTACTTTCTTTGTAGTTAGAATCAATTTTAATGTCGTCGTTCAACAGCAGATTAGAATCGGCCTAACGAACCTAAAGCACAACTGCCTGAATTTTCTAGAGAATATTTGGTGCTTTAAGCGCATCTTCTATGGGTTGGCGTGGCTCAGTGGTTAGTACGTTGTAACACGCACAACATAAGTAATTGCGAAAAGCTAGGCCTTGGTTCATCTCGAGCTGTCGCACCAGATATTTTATTTTTGGAGCGGGGCTTGACTGTCCGTGAATATATGTATCTACCATGATTCCTACTCAATTATTCTTCACCCATTTATTCCTCAGATAAATAACTCTTCTGCCTTCTTAGCTAATCGGATTCGATTCCTTAGCGTAGTTATCAAAGGAGCCACTATCCTTTCAAAATGTTTAACCACTGCCACCTTCGTTGTTAAATGGTTTCCGACGTTCATTACAGAAAATCCTTAAAATGTATGCTTGCAGCTTTCTCGTGATAGTAGAGGTAATTTCTTAAGTGCTACACTCATACACAGGATAGGAGGATATTCAAAGAACCCAATTAGCGCCCAGGCGCCGTTTTGATTCCACAGCTCATATAACCTGATGTTTATGTTAGTAAAAGTTCTTATGATCAGGGGTGATCAGGCCCATCCGGTGAAGTTAGGGAAGAGCATACGTTTCTCTCATCTTAGATTTCCTTAAGGTTGTCAAAGAATGGTTTGCCAAATGTGTGTTGCCTGGCCAGAGCCTGATATTTATAGAAGAGGGTCTTTCTCGTTACTATAGTTACAGCTGGAACAATGTGTATTGTGATGGATATTAAGCTTCGCTCCAAGTTCACCGCCTATTGGTCAGTGACCTGACCTTATCGCTTGTTGCAGATTAAGCCCGTCCCCAGGGGTATTACGTAGTTATTTGTTGTGCTCCATCTAAGTTTTACCAGCAAAAGAAAGCGTGAATGTACATATATTGTCCTTAACAGCGTTCAGTGGATTATTGACTCTTTCCGCGAATGAGTTGTCAAGGACTGACCATTGCCTGGCCCTGTGACCCAGGACCCGGTACCCACATTGACATTGTTCTGCTAGTTTGTAGGATATTGAGTCCAAATAAATGCCTTTAATTGCGGTTTAGCTATCGACAGGTAGTGCGTAGGCTTTCCGGATTGCCAGGAGCTCTGTCTGAAAAAACGATGGTATAATTCAAGCAGCGGGTTTCTGAAGTAGTTAGCTGGTGTACTCCTGTAGATAGCTGTGTCATAGGAATATAAATAGCCCTGGTCCTTTCTACAATTTTTCTGGAGTGAAAGCCTATAGCCTGCAGGCGATTCGCTACGGTGAGACTTTGACGAAATTCAATTTAGGAGTTATTTAGTTCATCACGGGAAGCTACCAACTCTCGTTTTAGCAGGTGTGTTACCGAATTGTTTGGTTGTGCATTACCCAGATTCCCTCAGTTTGAAATGAAGGTCAAGGGATAAAAGATGCAGGACAATGACTAGGTCATTACCAGACTTGTGATGTCTCTTTTTGTTTAAAACAAAATGCCCAGAATGCTTTACTCTTCGTTGCTGAGTTCAAGTCGCGATTTGCCCTATTTTTGTTAGAACTGATGAACTCGGTGAGCCTATTGATCTTCAATTATGTTGGAGTGGACATTATTGTGTGCCACCAAAAAAGAGTTTATTACCAACGAGTAGACGCCAAGTACCTCTTCGCGCCAGACAGTCCGCCAGTTAATTTCCTCCGAAACCTTCGTGAACGTAGGGCCTTCAACTTAATTGTGACAGTCCCAGACTGAAAAGATGACAATGCGGGTTCCCTTCATTTTCCTACATACATAAGTAGTTCGATTGCGTTTTCCGAGTTTAATCCCTTATAATCTTCTTCAAGATTCCAGTTTTTACCTTTAACGGTGATTTTAATGTTTTTGCATTTTTTCCTTAATTTTGCCAAAAACTCTTAAAAATATTAAAAACAAAACACGCATACATCGTCAAGCTATTAGCAATCAATTAGCACCAAAGTTGAACCAACTACCTAGATTCCATCACCAGGCATCTGCTGCTTGTCCATAACTGTACCCAAAACATGTTAATTGACGTGCTAGGAGATATCGCTTTCGTCAGACAGACAAAGAATTGTCTCTCCGGCTATTTTCTAAGTCAACTTAACCGCGACTAATAAGTCGTCAACAATCTACCGATTACAACTGATACAACATGTGCAGCCGAAGGCCGTCCAGTTTACAAATCACTCGTGGAATTCATTCCATCTGTCGATGCTGCTTGCAATTCGAGGCAAACTGTGGTTGCACATCGTTCTGGTAGTGATGGCATTTCCTACTTCGCCACTATGGACTCAACACGTAAACAAACTTGTTCCAGCAATTACACACATGTAGTTTCCATTTCAGACGACACAGACCAATAGATAGTTTTTTTTTCCTTCTAAACTGCCGGAACAATATTTGTATCCAATAATTTTTTCTGGTCAAGCTAACAACCATTTGAGTGATGGATGGACGTATAATTATAATAACAGATCTACCTGACGACAACGATGTCATGGTCGAACAACCAAAATGACAGTGTCGGGGGTAAACAGTGTCTGCTCCTTTTGTGGGGCGAATCTGCTAACTCAATTTGGCTAGAAGTTCTTCTAATTGAAAAGTGAAATTGAATTCGCGGTTTGGTGTTAATTTGTTGTTGAGAAGTTTGTCAATCAGCGGGTTGTCCGGTTGTTCTCAACTGTGCGTTGAAAATTGTTTTTTGCTTTCTTCACGGCGAGTGCAAATCGTGTTATCTATGTAGGGGTAGATGGCCGTATTCCCTGAGAAGACACTTAAAGTTCATCACTTGCATGAGATGTCAGGAGACTTTTTCATTGTACATAAGTAAATAGCCTGTTATTGATGAATTCTAGACCGAGTGGTGCAATTTATATTCCATTAGCTGACAGGTGTCCATGTGATGTATTCCTTTCTTGGGCAAATATTTTCATTATCACTGGCAAATCTGCAACCTATGTTTTCCTCTTAGCCGAGTTTTCTTGATAACAACCTACATTCACAGTGATCCGCTGGTAAGCAAGCAATGTGCCCAGCTTAACTCGTCGGATGAGGGTGGTACTTGCCATCTCCGTCAATGGTAGAAAGAGAAATCACTTTTTTTCTAAATTGCTTGAGGACGGAATAATGTGTTGGAAGGGCGTTCCAGAGCTGGGTTGGGCGATGAGCAGTGCGGCTCTCTTCCAGGTAGAACCACAACCGACCAGCTATTCACTCTCAGAATAGTACTTGACAAGGCCTGAGGGTATGCCAAACCCATCTACAGTTGTTTTGTAGATTTGGAGAAAGCATATGATCGGGTCCCTCGAGGTTAAGTCTGGGGTGTACTGCAGGGGTATGGGATTGACGCTTCTCTTCTGAGGGCCTTTCAATCTCTATACACAAACTGTAAGAGCTATATTCGAGTGACACCTTTCGATGTGGGCGTTAGACTTCGCCAGGGGTGCTTCCTTTCACCTCCTTTTCATTGCGTATATAGATTGGATGTAACAGAGCAGCCGTAGCGAGAAACGGTTCGAATTGGGAGATATAGGGATAAGTTATTTAGTTTTCGCTGATGCAATGGTCATCCTGGAATCCTCTCAGACCGAATTTCACCGCATCCTTGACAGGTTCGTCACCATTTGTGCTGAAGCTGGGATAAGAGGTAATGGTAACTTCCCGAACACCTGTTCAATGCACTCTGCGTGTTAGTGGAGTCCTATTGAAACATGTGGAAAAGTTTAAGTATCTTGGGGTCCTATTCACGAGTGATGGAAGGAGTAATTTTGAGTTATTCTGTAGAATCGGTCAGGCTGCAGCAATTTTGAGACAACTTGTTCAATCTGTTATCAGGAGGGAGTGGATAAGCGAGTAGATAAGCGAGTTATTGGAAAATGATGATGAAGACTCCAAGATAAAGACATGCCATATGTCGACGGCGAAGATTGGCCATTCCACACTTACGTCTTATGCTGCAACCAAATGCTAACTTCCTGGCCAATGATGTGGGAGACAGCCGTTCTTTTGACTGCCTTATTCGGTCTTTCAGTCACATTTATTCAGGCAAACGAGTGCCACATTCACTTCCAGTACAAATATTTGGCAAGGTGAACGAAAAAGTAGCGTTTGAGGTTAATCCGACTAAAATCGAACGAGTCCTTTTCACAAAATGCTATTGAATTCCGTATATCACCTCTCTAAATTAGAAACCAATTTGTTGACCATGCCATCTCGAACTTCGTCAGTGTTTTTCCGGCCTGTCGTGCGCTCAATAACGACACCACTCCCAAACAAAATGTCGCAATTTCCTCCGAAAGCCAGGCAGTCATCCAGGCTCTTGTCTCCACAATCATCACATCGAAGCTGGAAGCACAATGCCGAACCGAGCTCGCCTGCCTGGGGAGCTTATCTTCCCTAACCCTCGTTTGGATCCCTGGCCACAGAGGCATCGAAGGGAACGAAATGACTGGTGAGCTTGCCAGGTGGGGGTCGGCTTTTGACAGCTCGATCGCGAGAGAAGTTCTTTTCCCATTGGAACTCAATGCGCTAGGGAAACGGTTCTTCGACAATCCTGGCGAACTTTCAGAGAAGAACATCCCTGACATTCTACTCTACCTTAACTCCACAGGTTGCATTAAATACCAACAGCCATGGTCTATCGACACCCATCCACACTCATCTACAAACCGGTCACGAAAACTGTGGCAATAAAACGGTGCACTTAAACCACCCAATCAAGACCATGCCAGGTACCTGAGGGTCATAAAAAGGAAACTCAGCTGGAGGCTGTTTCCGAAATGGGGCCTGCGATCAAGGTTTGTAAAGCAATGCCGCAAATCTCTTAACGAGATTGTAGGCTGGTGTAATGTAGAGACAGGGACGTTCCAGCACAGACAAGCTGGCAAAATAATGCGCAGTACGGGATATCCCCGAAAACTTGAGGGAACTATTTGCTCCAATCGAATCAATCGAGCTCCTTCTTGACACTGATGCTAGCTGGAACAACATCAACACTTGCCTCTTATCAAAACATTCGGATTTCTTAACGTAGATTCCTAGGAACTGAACTTGTTCAGTCTCCCTCGGAACGGAATTTTCGTTTACTTTTGATTCACAGTTTCGGGTCAACCAAAGCCCTAACCAACAAGCCTCGTCAACCAGCACGATCCATCGAAGATGGATGGTCTTTTTTAAGTAGTCTCTCAGGGGTGAATTCGAAGATTCGTCTGGCTGGAGCATACAAGAAGCGAATTAAGAAAAAGTGTTTCATTAAGCAATGTTTGAAGAATTATCTTCCCTCAGCCAGGTCAGGTCTTTTATTTTTAGTACCTCCTCCCTTCACTGTCAACCTCCCTCCCAACCACATTTCACAGTTTCTTCCAGTTCTTTGACTTAAACGATTCCGACGAAATTTCCGATCAGTTCAAAAAGTCGCGAATTAGAATATTCATTTCCCTAAAGTGGGCCGAAGTGTCTGCTTTACACTTCCGCCTTACAGAGTGCAGCTGTAAAAAACAAATCTCGCCTCCTAGAAATGGCTGTCTGACTCATGCATAAATAAAGTCATTAATTCGAACTCACATGAGTGTGCTCAACTCTATCCGACGGCTTATCGTCGCAACACTCCAAAGAAAACATGTGTCGCGTCTCGCGCTAACTTTCCTCGCCGACACTTAAGTCGGCTTTTGTTTATTCAATAATTTAAACTAATTAACAGTTCATTCGCTGGTAAACACGTTTGCACACACACACGCACGCCCAGCAGTGTGATAATGGAATATGGACTATAAAATAGAGTGGCGTCGCGAAAAATAGCCGGCCTGGGCTCTGTTCAGTAGCTGCACTCTCTGTCCTAAACAGGAACAAGGACATACAGTGCGAATCATCAAGTCAAGGTCTCGTCTATTTTAAGACGCCCTTCACACCATAGCCTAGCTACAATGATTCACTCTCATGACCATGACCGTATTCAACTTCTTCAAAAAAAAATTCAGATTCTCAAACCCTCGGCTGAGACAAAGGAATATAATTAGAACTGCATCACTATGTAGTCTGGCACAGAAACCCGCCTCTTATCGGAATGCATTGACCCGGAATGCTTATGGTTCTAGCCTCAATCTGGCTAGTTAAGCGGCGAGGCATTCACTTTAATTAATAATATTGGCTTGATAAACTTTTGGCAGACCTTTTACGTGCGTGGAATTGAATTAGATTGTGGAGCGCCACTTGAAGAGACAATAAATCACAATCAATCGACGCCATAGGCAGCAATGACCCATTAAGCATCAAGTCGCATTGACAGTCGAATTAGACTTCCCCTATGCTATGCTGTCTTCTGTCTGGGTGGAGATTTTTCGTCAGATATTTTCATGAATTTTGGAACTCGGTGATAGTGTTGTGTTTATCAATTACGGAGATTAGATACTTTTAGTCAAATCAATGAGGCTTCGATAAGATTTGACAGATACCGAGGTTTTATCTGGGTGTTGAGTGTATATTTGCGGCGTAAATCAGTGTTAAGTTGGAAACACTTGTCAGATATTGACAGAAATAATCGTAAATCACAACGAACTTGGAACTACGAGAATGTACTTCAAGTAGATTCCAACAGCCCTTAGAGGGTCTGCTTGTGAATGGAGTACAAAAGACTTTCAAGTCGAAGAGCTTGATTTTCATCAATACGAAACTTCCATATGTACTTTGGATATTATTCCAACGGAGAAGTATTAAGCAGTGTCTTGGTACTACAGCCTCTAAGATAAAAGCTTTGACTAGTAGGTCTTACTTATTTCCTATCGACCATTGTCCTCCAAATCTTTCGAAAAGTTTGGACCATTTTTGAGTCTTAAAGCCGATCACACGATATTCAGCTGGCTTTATCTGGAAACCTGTAAGGAGACATTTCCCGGCTCATCTATTTGCGAATACTACTCAAACTCGCCCGCACCTGACCACAGGGTCTGAACTGCAAGTAGAGTAAACAGCTTATCAGGCGGAATCTTGAGCGCTGATAAGTTTAAATGGGACAGTAGACTCGTTCAAACCATTTAAAGCCCCTGGTACTGACTTACTTAGGTGGCCCTACAGTTCGGGCGGAACCTCGTCCTCAACCAACAAGCCTCTCCGGTTAGCGCGGTCCTTAGCTAACTGCCTCCAGTTGCGCATTCCAAGTATAATTTGTCATGAAAAAGCTTCTCAATTCGCCATTCGGAGTCGGCAATAAATTATAGGTCCCTTACATTCGTGCGAAAAATGCAACATGCACAACATGAATGGTTGCGAGAAGCTAGGTCTTGGCTTATCCCGAGCTGTCGCGCCAGCTATTTTTTCATCGGGCTCCCACCCCCACATATCTTCACCAGGAAGACCCCTGCCAGTTGTGCTATAAAGCTGCAATGGGAACACAAGTATAAATCAGGTAATCTTATGGGTCATCTGCAAATATGTACTTCACTCAATTCCAAGTACGGACATGTTCTGCACTATTCCCGACGTTATGGGCAGGAGTACAGTTTTGGTAGGCTATTTGTGGTAAACATTTTTGACCACGTCTATTGGAGAACTCGTATTGGACCCAGGATGTTTGGTGTGGTTTACAGACGGATCAAAAATAGCTTCCCGAGTAGATGCTGACGTCTTTGGACGCAACACTTAAGTCTCGGTAACAATAGGAATGTGCCCCAGTGTGTTCCAGGCTGAAATCCATCCTTTTGAAATCTCTGCCAGGATAGACCTCTATAAAGGTATTAGGGGCAAAAATAGTCAGGCAGCACTTAAAGCATTGACATCCAGGAATCCAGGTCAGTCAATTGCTGCTACAATACCATACAATCACTTGCCAGGTACAAAAAGGTCACGCTTGGTTGGGGGCCCGGCCGCCATCCTGGGCATTGTAGGCAATAAAATTGCAGATGAGCTGGCTTGGGCTGGTTCAGCTTCCACGCTCTTGGGACCGGAACCTTTCTTTGGCGTTAACTGGGCTACCGCCACAGCTTTGTTAAACAACTGGGAACACCAACTTCGCCTAGACCATTAAGCAGAATGTCTCCGGACTTAGGCTATCCAGGAGACTTATCGAGCCCTTCTTTTACAAGGAAATTCTAAACCTTGACAGAAAAAACATGAGGATGCTTGTGGGCTTTCTTACCGGGCATTGCGGCTCTAGTTAACATCTCAACAAACTAAACCTTTGTTCAGATATAGAGTGTCGGTTCTGTTTGGAAGAGGAAGAGACCTCTGAGCACATGTCTCAGATTTCACTGCCTTTGCAGACGGATCTTTCATAGGGAATTCTGTTCGGTGACTCCCTAAGAATGAATAGCTGGCGCGACAGTTCGGAATAAGCCAAGGCCTAGCTCCTCGCAACCATTCATTTTGTCCGTGTTTGTACTGTCCGCATGAATGGAAGGGTCCTACAATTTATTGCCAACTCCGAACGGCGAATGGAGAAGCTTTTTCATGTCAGAGGATACTCCCGGAGGTTTGTCATTCCTCGACAAGAGGTGGTGCGCAGACAAATGTTCGGTGGACATGGCTGGGGCTTTAAGCCACGCCGCTCACACAGCAGTCCGACGCACTAACCACTGCGACCATTCTGTTCATTAGCGGAGTTTATAAACTCGTCTATTTATGACATACTTGCCTTCATTAGGAAGGTTGTAGACCTATTAGGGTCGGTAGGTCGCTGTGTCAACCATAAGGGCAGGTGCATAAAAACGAAAAAAAAAGGAGACTTTTAAAGACATGTGAAGATACAATGCCAAGCTGCCAAACTTCAGACCTTGCTTCGAATTTACGCCTATGAACAGTTTACTCCTCTTTTGTAGTTTATTAGGCTAAGGTCTCCGCTGTCTATCGATGATGCAGACTTGGCTCTCAAGTCCTCTCCCCCTCCTTTTTTTTTGTTTCCGCTTCAGAATTGAAATTCAGAAATCCTTCATTGGCATAACTTCTTCACTAGCTGATTCATCAGTGCTCCTTACCTTATTACACTTCAAAGCCTTCTAAACCGATCAGACTTTAGTCCTACATTTATCCTAAGTCTGGATACTCCGCAATTTTTTTTCGAAATATTTATCGTCTTGGCTGTTCATGTACATATGTCCACGTTTCACTTTACTTCATTCCCTACGTACGTTTACAACCCCTCATTCCATATTTTAATAACCATCTCCGCCTTAAATTTCACTATAACATTTTGCCACAAACATTAACGGTGTATCCTTTTTTCTGTATCATTACAGCTGACGGTATGACATACTCCTTCGGCATGTTCTACGTCGAGTTCCTTGAGTATTTCAACGAGGGAAAGGGTTACACAGCATGGATTGTTTCGATTTTGGTTGGTGTCACATTATCATCGGGTAAGTGAAGAGCACACGAATCCATTCGGTTGCAAGGATACACACAGTATACAAACTATGAAAAATGTATCTCACAAGTTATGAGCAAGCGGGCTTCGAAATGGAATCTTTTATAGCATTTTGATTGAAAGCGAACCAGCTGAGGTGAACAGGTTCTATATAAATTTCATTGTCAAACTGTGGAGGTGTGCAGGAAGAATAGCAAGCTCTTGACCTAGTTTGGTGACAAACAAACAAGGAAATATGACAACGTGGATAGGGATACGGTGACAAAAAAAAAAAAATGCCGTGTGCTTTTGGAGGAAACACGAACATAATGAAATGCAAAGAGAATGAAATTCTATTTGCGATGCAACTTAAGGATGCGAGAAGAAACTTTGATGTAGTTTGTGCGGATTTTTGTGTCTCTGTTGGCTTCGGTAGAGAAGGCAAAGGATGTTTAAAAAATTGTCACCACAAAGAGGACACGAAACCGGTAAAATAAATAGGGCAGTATCAAAATTAAGTCAAGCTGGGCTTAGTATGCGAGTGCGCAACGGGCCCGACTGAGGCCTAAGTGAAGAGCCTTCTGCTCGCCCTCATATACTATAGCATGCAAGTGGGGTATGATCCCAAATTGCGCTGCTAATGACCAAACAATTACTCGTCGCCAGAGCCTTAATTCGTTGGGAGACGAGTTTGAATTAATCCTTTAGTAAATTTTGTTTTCGTCTTTGCCACCAGCAACTCAGGCTTTCTGAGCTTAATTTGTAGGCGTGGACTTTGTCGATGTTTAAGAAGTAACAACATCTTATCATTCGCCGGTGCCAATGGAGCACTTGAAGAGGGTTCATCTGCTTTGAGTGGGTGACATCGTCCTTGTTTAAGATGAGAACCGCGCACTGATTGGCGATTGAGTAGAGTGGACTGGCGATTGAGTAGAGTGGACAAACTCTCCATTTTCACCGACGGCTCAAAAATGGATGAGATGGGTATACTCTGGAATGTACTCAGCAGAACCCGCCATTGTCATGTGGATAAAACTTCAAACCATACCAGTGTATTTTTAGCTGAAGTTCTAGCTATAACCGGGCAGCAAGGGAACTTTCCCCGGTAACCCCGAGAAGAAATATCGACATATTCATCGATAGCCAGGCCGCCATTAAAGCCGTATCCACATCCACAATACTCAAATAACTTGTAGTAAATAGTTGTCGCAGCTAACTTAGTGTCCTCATCTCGAGACATAATGTATCACTCTGTTGGGTCCCGGGGCATCGAAGCATCGATATCAATGAAAAGGCCGATGAACTGGCAAGAAATGGATCGAAACTGAACCAAATAATGGTCGATAATACTGTTCGGACCTTTCTAAAGCAAGAGATACACTTGGACTTCTGGAGGCTTACCGATAAGCGATGGAGCACACTTCCGTCTCAGTATAAGAAAACAAAAGAAACAAAAGAAAGCAAAAGCTAAACAGATCACATTTAGCTGTAGTGATCAGCGTTCTCGGAGGCCACAACCTACTGGTGGCCCACCTAAGGACCATGCGACCAAGCACGACCGACCTCTATGGCGATATAGACGTGGAGAAGGACACGTCTCACTTTCACTGCGACTGCCCAAGCCTCAGCAGAATCGAAAAGAAGACCCTAGGCGCTTATTTCTTTAGTGGCCAAGGTCAACTCTCAACTATGCCACCGAAGGCCAACGTAAGATTCATACTGAATTCACTTAAGGTCTCTCATGTCTAGAGGCTCTTCACATCTATTATATGAACGCTAAAATGCACCCAGGTACGCTTTTGCAGGCTCAACTGTTCACCCATTCTCATATGAAGTTCGATTTCGCACTCATGCATTGTCCTTTGACAGTAATATTGCTCAACTGTCACCTCAATCACACCAAGCTTGAACGAAACTTTCCAATTCTTTTCCCTTTTGCAGGACCCATCTCATCATCTTTTGTAAATCGCTACGGCTGTCGAGCGGTGACCATAGCCGGATCGATTTTAGCGGCAATCTGCATCTTCATCAGTATGTTTGCCCAGAATGTACTTACGCTGATCTTCACCATTGGCATTGGTACAGGTTTGGGCTTCGGTCTGATCTACCTGCCAGCGATTGTCAGTGTGACGATGTATTTTGAAAAATATCGCTCGTTGGCTACTGGTATCGCGGTTTGCGGTTCCGGCTTCGGTACATTCGTCTTCTCACCGCTCACCGAGAGTCTCATTGGAAACTTTGGTTGGCGGGGCGCCATGCTCATAATCTCAGGTATTGTATTGAACTGCATTATTTTCGGTGCCATGTTTCGACCGCTGGAACCTCCACCGGCGTCGGAGCGACGCAAGAAATCCATTCGTGAAGAGACAGCCACTATGGCTGAGCTAGCACCACTCAAGTCCAAGCAACCGGATCAGTTCCTACAGACGCCGCGCACTGATGCGACACTCTCGCGGTCCTACAGTGTCGGTCATGACTTCGCTCAAGAATTCCATGTAAGTTGTAATCTGACCTTTTGCTTGTCCTAAATTTCGCTTAACAGCAGTCGTTCCCAATAGACCAACAATCAGAACGGTCACATTAAGAAGCAGTCCATACCGAAGATGGGTAGTAATTATGACATCATCAGGGCGACAGCCAGCCAGCCGCATATCGCCGGCAGTGACAGTCAACATCAGCTCAAGGAGTCAAAGGAGAAGTCGGTCAGTGGCACCATGTATCGGCAGGATATCCTGTATCAGGTCAGTGAAATTTGCTTTTCCCCCTCCCAACAAGTGTGGAGTGAATAATCAAAGAATTTTGTTTTCAATGGCAGGGTTCCCTACTAAACATCCCCGAATACCGCTCAAGGAACGACCTCTCGGGGACCGTCAATCGGTACGGCTCGTTAAAACACAGCATTCATGCGGGTTCTACTCAGGTAAGCAATTCAAATCACATGACCTACATCGGACAGAGTGTCAAAAAAGTCACAGCTAATCTAATCAGCGGCTGTAAAACTCAAAAAACAAGCAATAAATCGTGAAAATCGACAATTAACCTTTCGTGCTTAATAGGGGCGACAAACAGAACCCGACAGGTCCGGTAAATACCGGTAATGGCTATGCTGTGGGTATGAAGATTCGATTGACGTATTCCACAATGGAAGGCATACGTGCTTGTAGTCTTGAGATGAACTTTGAATTTTTTTGAAAATTATACGCAATGAGGACTTGTTGAGAAGGGGTTATGGGTTTTTTTTTTTTTTTAAGTGGGCACAGGAAAATTATGATGCATATGCAGTCGTATGTATATAAAAGATCAGTTTTAGCTTCAACATAAGTAGAAGAAAAATTCTAGAAAATGTTAATCGTACTGATAATGATCAAGACATCAGGAGATTGAAACGTGAATAAATAACCTACTACGGAGCTACAGCCCGGGGTAGACCTCGGCCTCAACCAACAAGCGTCTCCAGTCAGCTCGAGCTTTGGTCAGCTGCCTTCAGCTTCGCAAACCAAATTGGTTAAGGTCCTCTTCCACTTGTGTGCGCCATCCGAGTCGCGGTCTTCCTCTACTGCGCCGTCTCTGGGGGTGGATTCGAAGATTTCCCTGGCCGAGGCATCGGTGTCCATCTGCTTTACATGACCCAGCCACCTCAGTCGTTGGATTTTCACTCTTCTGGCTAAGCCAATGTCGTCATTGTATCTCCTCATCAATTCATCGTTTATGCACACGGGACCGAAAATCACCCGAAGAATTTTCTTTTCGAAACAGCCAAGAGCAACCTCATCCGCTTTTGACAGAATCCATGCCTCTCCACCGTAGAGTAGGTCGAGAGAGGGCTTTGCTACTCAATTGCTTTCTTAGCCCAAAAGAACAGGGATTGGCAAGAGTCATTCTTCGTTGGATCTCAGCGTTTGTCTCGTTATCAGAATTTATAGCGGAGCCTAGGTAGACAAAGTTCTTAACTTCCTCAAAGTTATATCTGTCTTCAGTGACAAGCTGTCCGACAGATCGGTGTTGAGTGTCCTTTCTTGTTGACAGCATATACTTGATCATGCCCACTAAATCCATGTTTATCGCTTCCGTTTCAATACTCGCGAACGCGCCAGTGACATCACGCTGGGTCCTTCCGATTTTTTCAATATGAGATTGTACCTTTGGTGTTGGCGCGTGAGTTTTGCACTATTCTTTCAAGAACGATGTTGAAGAAGTCGCATGACAGCACGTCGCCTTGTCGCAATCCTTTTTTGACATCAAAGGTCACGGCGAGGTCTTGACCGACCTTGATGGAGCAGCGTGCGTTCTCCATCTTCATCCTGCACAAACGGATGAGTTTGACAGGAATGTCCAAACTTGGCATTGCTCTCTTTAGCTCGTTTCTATAGATGCTATCATAGGCGGCCTTAAAATCGATGAAAAAGTAGTGGGTTTCGATTTGAAGTTTCTGGGTTTTCGCCGCAGTGTGAATATTTGGTTGATAATGAACGTTTCTGGTAGAGGTGACACTTATAAGAACCGATCATATCTCTCCTCTCTCCAAATGCCTGCACTGCAATTTTAAGCCGACTTCTATGAGCATAAGTGACCCTTGCAAGCTCTGGCTGATTCTGCTGGTAGTTTTGTCAGGACCACACGTCCAGGAGATATCACAATGAATCTAAAGTGGTGTGGTCTAAATGTGGCTGCATCTAACGCAGACTGCCAATCAAACTTTACCTAAACTTACCTTTGCTGACCTATTATTCAAAGTTTATTCGATGCCATTTATATTCCAAGGCCCTGGCTTAGCCGACATGAGCTCCGAATATTGCCTTACTGTAGAGGATATCTTTGGTCCCGTCAAGAGAATTCTTCCGCCGTATGTCTTCTGCTTAGGGCTCTGGCTAAGGCCTTGGACTTGCTTTTGAATCGCTTTATTAACGAATGAGATCAACAAGAGATGCCTTGACATTGTTTATACGCTGAAGTTCATCCAGCTGAGCTTTCGCAGGTTCGGAAGTTTAGCTACATATTAACATTAAAAACAGTATGCAGTATCTTCCATATTACATACGTTATTAAAGCTGCCCAAGAGAGCCAACAGAGAAATTGACGCTCGAGAAAAAACATCATGTTGGCAGCCCTCGATGTAGGAGATGCTAACTTGACAGATATGGTAAATGGGGTCGAAAACACCTTTAGGATATCGCAATAACTCTTGCATATGGTTAAAAATTACCTCAAAGACCTGGAGCTATTATACGACATCGAGGTTGGACCCCGAAGAAAGGCCATCACTGCAAGAGTAGCGCAGGGCTCAATCCTGGGACCTGATCTGTGAAATATCTCCTACGATGGTATTCTCGTTATCAAAATGCCCGAAAATACCTTCCTGATGGTGTACGCTGATAACGTCGGCGCGGTGATTGTAGCGAAAGACACCAAAGATGCACAACGAAGACTTAACCAAGTGATAAGGTGCGTGGATGCTTGAAAGCTAAGACCCTAACCTTAGCCTGGCGGCAGAGAAAACTGAAATAGTCCTCCTGACTAGAACAGATCCCAGCAGAGGCGAAGGAGCTCACCTAACAACAATGGCAAGGACGGTGGACTTCTGAAACTAGAGGAAGGTGGACGGCAAGACTGATTAGGGACTTTGCTGAATGGATGGAGCGGAAACACGAAAAAGTAAATTACTACATCACCCAGTTTGTAAACGGACATGGAAACCCCAACGCATACATCCATAAGATGAGAAAAGTGACTTCCTATTAGATGACGCAAACTACACCTTTCTCACCTGTATTCTGGAACTAGAGACAGCCAATATTAGCCCGGAAAACGTTGTGAAAATGATGATCTCGAATAACGACAGGTGGAACCAAATAACCTTCTTTATCTAGTTCTTGCTGCGATGAAAACAAAAACATAACCTCGTAAGAATCATACCGCAAGCCGATTGGCCATAAGAAAGAATCCCCTTGAAGTTTTGCCAACAGCGGTCCAAAGGGGTTTGCCGAAGATACAACAGGTAGCGGGTGAGTTTAGTCAGTAGGAGTCTGACACACCAGGTCAGTGTAATAACCCTGTATAGTATAAAAATACATAGCTATTCGACATCAGTGATGATGCAATATTTTGCCAGTGGACATGGGCGAATGGATTCCACCTGAGAGGCACGACTTCAGTCCAAAATCTAGGAAATTACAGAGTCCGTATCGAATTTTACATTCCATTCATTAATTCTTATTTAATAACAACATAGTTCACACACATCACCGCAATGTCTTAAAACTAAAAGCAAACATCTTCAATCGCTTAGATATGCCATAACCCTCCGATAGATGGCGCAGCCAACAAAGAGCAGCACAATGCCTCTTAGAATATTGTACGCAATAATTTTCCTAAAACGAAATTTCAATAAATCCATCAATTCAAGGATAACACTACAAGGGTATCCTTACGCTTTTAAAATTTGTCTGCACTTTGGCAAAGTATCTTCGCTCTCATTCAACAGGAACTTCCTACATCCGGAGGCAATAAGTCCGGCTGTTTTCTTTAAATTTTCATCACCTTTGCAAATGTGTTGAATATTCGAAATGTCAAAGCTTGTGCTGAAAAGAGAAAATTCACAAAATCAGTGGCATTCCCTAATCATCGCTGGTAATGCTCTTACCCTGATGACAGTTTAATCAGCTCTGGAAGATCGGACGGTCCATCACTATCGAATCCGTTCCACACGAAGAAATTCAACACTTTGGCTGTGACAAAGATTCTCCGTTGGATTTGCATCATAAACGGTTTTTGACGTAACATTCTCAGCATGACATCGATCAGGAATGCCGGTAGCAGTTGAAGAACGTATATCTGAAAGATTCAATACATTGGAGCTGCTAACGGGCTAAACATGGTTAAGAAGAACTCACGTAAACTATGCTAGTAAATGGACATGCTGTGAGTGTAAGATCAGGTATCCACACAGACTTCTCATATGGAATATCGAGAACAGCACCGTTGATATATTTGCATATATGCGCTAAGTCACAATCGACAATGCCGCTGGATGTGAATATTCCGACAGGAGCTTGTTCCTGAAATCTAAAGTAAAAAAAATGATACCGAATGGACTGGACTGGAAGATGTTAACCTACTTTTCCTTGTTTAGAAGTGCGGCCCTTACGGCGAATATTAGCAAATACTTTGTGCCTAAGTCCAAGGGTGTAAGATCTAGTCTCATATTTTTGTTGCAAAAGATTACTTGCATAAGTCCTAGGTTTCAAGAAAAGATAACACTGCTCTCCAAAAATGTGCATAAGATGACAATTTAAAAAAATGCGACCCACCTGCACCCCAAACGACGGCCAGTCCCATGATGCCCGTTGTTGTTTCTACGAATCCAGGCTCTGGTTCGTCTATGCTTGAGATAACTGTGGAAAATCAACATGAGAAACTACAAACCTTGTCTGCAAACAAGATACTGACCAATCGATGGTCTAAAGATGCCAACGGGTAGCTTGGAACGATAGTCGTTGACCAAATCCTCTGCGAGATGTTTCGTGAATAAATACGTGTTGGGAAAACCTGATATAACTCTAAAGGACGCACAAAGTTACATTTGAAGGACTGCATTTGAAGAATCTTACTTATACACCATTGCTTCCAATATTGGATCCATCTTATCGTAGTCAGAATCGAGCATTTTCATGGCCGTTCTCCAGTTGAAGACGGCGGGATAGACCTAAAAAAAAAGAGAAATATTGGCGGTCCACATTGTAATTTAAGACTCTCACCTTTTTTTCCACAAATTTCACGTAGGGATTGCTGAAGAAAGTCGAAACATGAATAAAGATTTTCAAATTCTTCAGTGCTTCTGCTAGCTTCAACGATTCCAGCGTTGACTTGACATTTAAGATGATTGCTGTTCTAAGGGGTTCATCGAAACGTGTTGTCGCCGCCGAATGAAAGAATATTGAAACATTTTTGATCATATCCTTGTGCTCGTCAGAGATTCCAAGACCATCAAGTGTCGTATCGCCGGGAATTGCCACAAGTTTGTCCAGTTCGTTCGGTTTGCATTGCTTGAGGGTGTTGAAGATCTGTGAAAGATGACGAGATTGTGCTTATTGGGATGCAGTAACACATAAAGGGTTGTAGTCTAAGCTTTGATGGTATTAACAATCGTGTGTATATTCAGAGAAACTCAAGTAATCGGGGAACGCTCCTTAACGGGGAATATAAGATGTCACAATTTGTTGGTTGTGAACCAACTCGACCATATGCTGTGAGACAGAGGACCGCCCGCATTGAAATGTATAGTACATTTGTCCGTGAATACATACAAATGGGGGCCCAATGCCTAATTTTCCGACTAGTGAATATTGCTGTGTCTTGAACGAACTCAGCACGTACAGCAGCCCAAGATACTAACCAATAAGTCAGGGCACTGCCCAAGAGAGGTCTGTTTTATTTGGGCGCCTCTAATTTGACAGCAGGCTACAATGCGAATTAATTGACGTCTAAAATACTTCTTAGGGCTTCTGCTGGTTCAATTATTCAAGACTTTATCAAAATGTTGACCTTAACTTATCTGACCCAGTGATAGCGAGACTAAAAAAATAATTACTCCCAGGCTTATCGTTCCATTGTTGAACTACAATTACTCCCACGACGGCTTCTTAAATTCAACTTCTCGAATCCATTGCTCTATAAAGAATAGAGTTTGAGCTAGGTGGAGACTTTTTTTTTTGCTGTAAAGTCCAATCCATATACACAATGAAAACGAGAGGTGACACGACGCACGTATGGCGATTTAACGTCGATCACCCGAACACAGCTCTTAAAGTTTGTGTATAGAGTTTGAATGACCCTCAGAAAAGCGCAGTCAATCTCATAGTCCTGCAATATACTCCAGAGTTTACTTTGTGGGACGTGAACATATGCTTCCTCTAAATCCAAAAAAAAAACAGGTTTGGCATATTCCCGTGACTTTTCAAGTACCATTCTGAGAGTGAATAGCCGTTCGGTCGTACTTCTACCTGAACGAAAGCCGCACTGCTCTTCGCCCAACCTGAACTCAACCACAGCTCTGAAACGCGCTTCCAACACATTTGCAAAGACTTTTCCGGGGATACTTTTGCGGATGAGCGTCCTCCCAGTTCTACTGGTTTGAAATATCCTGCTAAGATGTAGGTGCTTAGCTTTTAAAATAATGGCTGCAATGAAAGAAGTTGAATACCACAATACTCTATCAGTTCACCTCGAAGTGAGAAAACTGGAATGACGCTCAAGATGAAAGAAAATGATTTCCGAGATCACTGCAAAAGCCCAATAGTTCGTCCCAGATTTTTCTCGGTTTAAGTAGAGAGCTATTGAAGTTGTTAGTCGGATCAATTGCAGGACACATTGGGTGGTGTGAATAAACACTGAGGAACACACTCATGGCAAACTCGCTTAAGGAAAGTGTTTTCTGAACTTGACGAAAATCATTTTTATTTTATTTAAGTTGAGTGTTTTTCCCAAAAAAAAATTGAGTGAACACTCTGCCTCATAGACTGCGGTTTCTGGGCACCGTAATTTATAAGGAAAAAGAAGAGGACTTCGAACACCTTCAGTGCCCAATCTTAGATGGAGTACAGAAATTCTTGGGTCTCTAAATCCGAATTCTTTAATTAATAAAAATCTCAATGATAGTCTCGTCTTCATCACTGAAACGGAAAGATTTTCCAAATCATCCAAACACTAGTATCAGTTCTACGATTATCCCCTTTTTACTTTCCAAATGATCTTTTTTTTCGACGAACAGAAAGGGCCTGACTTGTCAAAAGTATCCTCAGTTTCAACAGTTGGAGTGGCATCTAGGGTGTAGATCCCAGTGGCATCACAAAGGGCCTTCCTTGGTCTACGTATGTCTGTGCTTTGCATAGACAGACCCAAACCCAAGTGAAGCTCACCTGAAAGCCACATTGGTTGTTTAAAAAACTTATATTCGTTATTTTGTCACGTTATTTTAGAGGAACGTGCTGTCACGTTACACGATAGTGCAATAACTCGTTCCTTCGTTACGGAACCACACTGATTTTCCGTTTGTCAGAATTTCGCTTTTGTCTCTGCGCAAAAACAAAAGTAAAGATTCCATCAAAGCAAATATGTGAAAACGTACGTTGCGTCTCATTTATTTAAATTCAGAATTTTTTTGACAAACTTTGTACGATTTCTTTCCAGCTTTTGATAAACTAAATTAGAGAATTCGTTGATGGTAATATGGGAATTAAGTTCCAGGAAGAATTTTGAATTCACGCAAAAAATTGTTAGTTTTATGGCATTTCGACCAATTTATGTCCTAAAATCGACTTTATTTTTTGTCTCACTTGTTTAAATCCACATAAAAAAAAATCTAGTACGCCTAAAAAAATTAATAAGAGGTTACAAAAAGGTAAATAATTAACAGTTCAACATATTTGCTCGTCAGTAACAGAATTATGACAAAAGCAAGTTGCCTAAATGAAGAGAAAAAGGCTCAAATTCGTGCCTATATGCATCCGAAAATGACGCCACAAACTAAAATCATATTACACACAAAATTCACTTCCCGACTGCGTTGCAAATAACGTTTCAAGTTATTTGAAACGTACTCTCTTGAATTGAACGAGTAAAGTCGTCTTTACAAAATAACGTTCCAAAATCACGTTAAACTTTCCAAGTTATTTTACACGAAATCCCTTGGACGGAACGAATAACATGATTTCGGAACGTTATTTTTTTGGAACAATAGCGTGTGGAACGTTATCATGAAGTAACGGTTATTTCCATCTCTATACACACAATTTTCGTTTTGTGCATGTTCGATCAAAGGACCCTCACACTCCAAATTCCACTTTTTAACGTTTCAAAACCTCATCCACCAGCACTTACTCGAAAATTTTTCAATTCCTCCAATCGTTGTTCAGGCGTAACACCTTTCTTACACCTCAACAGAATATAGATCTTTTTCACATTGCAAGATCGAAGGAGTTTTTCGATAGCAGCCTTGCCAACCACACCTATCAAGAAAGAACGCACAAATTTAAACACAAAATCCTTTTCCAACTGGCCAAAATCACTTTTCATTACCAGAACCTCCGGTTACGAATATTTCACAGTTGTCATAAAATTCAGCAATCATTTTGGGAAGATAAATGCCACCTCAAGCCTAAAGGAATTCACAGATACAAAACTTGGAAACCACCACACACGACAAAACCCCGACTACAACTGACTTTAGAAGACTATGAATTTTCGAACTTTATGCTCTTAATTTCGCTTTTAATGATTTATTCGTACAGGCGATGGGCTGGGACGGTGAACTTCCCAAAGGCCACAATTACAAATCGTTTGAAAATAATTTGTAAATCGAACAGACCTTAGTTGCCCCATTTGTCAGCCATTAGTGCGAGCGAAATCACGAGAATTTATTAACTTAGACAGAGCTTTCAAATATGTAAAAATGTCTCGTCGAAGCAACAACATTTGGGTTATTGGTGGAATAATTTTAAAGTCAAACCTCTTGGGGTAAATTTGGAAGAAACTAGGAAAATTCTTCAGCGGAAATTGCTAGTTGGTTACGTTGTAATGTAAATTTTGAGCAAAGTCCAAAGCGGAAACAAGTTTGTCTGGGTCTGAAATTGTTTGCACTACGTCATGGAGCGTTGAAGTCATCCAGGAAACGACGCACATAGGGGTATTTGGTCAATCTGGCTGACCAAAACAATTTTTTTCAAACTGACTGCATTTAAATAAATCATGCTTCCTGTTAATGCTAGGTTGTTAAGAGATAAGGCACACTCGCTCCGGCAGCCCGATTAGCCCTAACTTGCCTGCTAGTCACACCATTCGGAAGTCGTTCTTTAAGTTAGACACACGCCTGTTTTGCTATAATTTATTTTTCAACTTTTGAAAGGTGGATACATTTTTTGTGTGTATATCTTATAATTTATTATCATGGATAGTGTTGAAGCCGGTAATTGTGCATTTATTTCACAAATTCTTTTTTTTAATGTTTTACATTTTTTTCTGAGTAGAAATATTTAGAAAAAGACGCTTTGCAATCGTTTATCAGACTCACGTAAATTTCTGCAAAGATTTTTGCTCGGAAATCACTATAGGTAAAGTTTTCAAAATACATGTGACTTTTTTTTTTTAAATATATTGCACTGTCGTAGTTCTATAATACCGTTTAAATCAATTAAAGAACATATATTATTTTGGCCAGCTAGATCGGCCAAATACCCCTAAGTGCGACGCTATTTAGCTCGTTGAGAATGCTGAAGAGGTAATTTTGAAGCATGATCCCTTTTGTCAGAGTGAAGCCTGTATAGCCATTCGACTGCTGACCGAGCGGCGTGGTTCAAGCCCCAGCCATGTCAGCTGAATATTTTTCGCGGCACCACCTCTCGTCGAGGAATGACAAACCTCCGGGAGTATAATATATCATGAGAAAGCTTCTCAATTCGCCGTTCGGAGTCGTGTGAAAAATGTAACACGCACAACATGAATGGAGAAGCTAGGGATTGGTTCATCCCGAGCTGTCGTTTATTTTTTTATTTATGATTATGTTTATAATATTTCAAAACTAAGAAGATCCTGAAAATCATCTCACAATCCCTACTTTTCCGGCGTAAATTTGACCATTCAGCTTTCGTAAGCCTTTATACCATATTTTGCTAGTTTTGATGGCATGTATTGAGTGAACTTATAGACAAGTAACTGCTCGTCCACAGCAATGTTCTCATAAGGCCTGAAATGAGCCCTCAGGTTGGACTTGATGATCTCGAAACATCCCTCATCGGAGCTGCCCTATCTTCAGATTGGCGAATGGTTCTTGTAAACTGGTTGTCAAAGCGGATATAGCGTAAGATGTTTTTTTAATAGGTTGACAGACATGGTTGCACGAAAAAAGTTAAAGAACTCTGTTTCCAAAGTTCGCTTACTTTTTGTTAGTTGCATTTCTGAGCACCCGTCACAGGCAAGATAGCGAAAAAAGCGATCAACTTTTTACCAGTAATCGGAGTCCATGTAACAGCTGTTTCAGTAGGATCTTCGGAGTTCCACTTATGAAACACATCTTCTGCTTTTTGTTGGAAAGCCTACAATTTTGATCACTATTGGATGGCCTCATAATACAAAACAAAAGTATCTATTGGCGATAGATTTCTAGTAATTGGATTAAGCATTTAACGACCATTAACGACGTTGCACGAATTATTTTGTTGGGGGCCCACAACGGGAAAAAGCAGTACGAGGTGGGCGCTTGTCCATCATGATCACTCTCATCATCAGATTCGCAGTCACTATTCAGTTTCGGATTTATCTTTTCACCTATTTCAGCATCCAAATTCGCTTCTTCGTTTTCAGGAAAAGGAAGGGTCAGGCTCGCCTTCATCCGAATTAGATTTGGCAGCCAATTTATTCTGAAAATATTCTTGCTTTTCTGCGTAAGTCAAACTAATCCGGAAAAAAATTCACTATAAGCGGGGTTCACATTATACGATTTGCTTGACGACCAAGCCCGTAGTACACGACATGGAAATGGTTGCATGTGCATGTGGCTCCGACGTCATTCTGACATCACAGTCAGTGACAATGGTTGCATATAATTTCCATGTCGTGTACTAGCCATATTTAGAACAGTCGCATGCACATGTAGCCATCGGCGCCCAAAACATAACCTCATACCGGAACCCTATTTGGCATAAGGAAGACCCCGTTAAAGTAATGCAAACAGCGGCCCCAGGGGGGTTGCCGATGATACCAAAGGTAGACGGGCAGTTTAGTCAGGAGAAGTCTGACACACTAGGTGAGCGTAACAACATCCCTGACGGTGCATAATCACCTAGAAGGCACGACTTTTGTCTAAAACTAGGTTCATATCGAATTTTACATTGCATTCATTAATTCTTATTTAATAACACAATTCACATGCAACACCGGGATGTCTTAAAACTAAAATCGAACATCTTCAATCGCCTAGATATGCCATAACCCTCCGATAGATGGAGCAGCCAACAAAGAGCAGCACAATACCTCTTAGAATATTGTAAGCAATGATTTTCCTAAAACGAAATTTCAATAAATCAATCGAATCAAGGATAACGTCATAGTGGTATCCTTACGCTCTTAAAATTTTTCTGCACTTTGGTAGCGTATCTTCGCTCTCATTCAACAAGAACTTCCTACATCCGGAGGCAATAAGTCCGGCTGTTTTCTTTAAATTTTCATCACCTTTGCAAATTTCTTTGATATTCGAAATATCAAAGCTTGTGCTGAAAAGAGAGAAATCACCTATACCTAGTGGCATTCCCTAATCATCGATGATAATGCTCTCACCCTGATGACAGTTTGATCAGCTCTGGGAGATCGGACGGGCCGTCACTATCGAATCCGTTCCACACGAAGAAATTCAACACTTTGGCTGTGACAAAGATTCTCCGTTGGATTTGCATCATAAACGGTTTTTGACGTAACATTCTCAGCATGACATCGATCAGGAATGCCGGTAGCAGTTGAAGAACGTATATCTGAAAGATTCAATACATTGGAGCTGCTAACGGGCTAAACATGGTTAAGAAGAACTCACGTAAACTATGCTAGTAAATGGACATGCTGTGAGTGTAAGATCAGGTATCCACACAGACTTCTCATATGGAATATCGAGAACAGCACCGTTGATATATTTGCATATATGCGCTAAGTCACAATCGACAATGCCGCTGGATGTGAATATTCCGACAGGAGCTTGTTCCTGAAATCTAAAGTAAAAAAAATGATACCGAATGGACTGGACTGGAAGACGTTAACCTACTTTTCCTTGTTCAGAAGTGCGGCTCTTACGGCAAATATTAACAAATACTTTGTGCCTAAGTCCAAGGGTGTAAGATCTAGTCTCGTATTTTTGTTGCCATACATTACTTGCATAAGACCTAGGTTTCAAGAAAATAAAACACTGCTCTCTAAGAATGTTGCATAAGATGAAAATTTAAAAAAATGCGACCCACCTGCACCCCAAACGACGGCCATTCCCATGATGCCCGTTGTTGTTTCAACGAATCCAGGTTCCGGTTCCTCTATGCTGGAGATAACTGTGAAAAATAAACATAAGAAACTACAAAGCTTGTCTGCAAACAAGATACTGACCAATCGATGGTCTAAAGATGCCAACGGGTAGCTTGTAACGATAGTCGTTGACCAAATCCTCTGCGAGATGTTTCGTGAATAAATACGTGTTGGGAAAACCTGATATAACTCTAAAGGACGCACAAAGTTACATTTGAAGGACTGCATTTGAAGAATCTTACTTATACACCATTGCTTCCAATATTGGATCCATCTTATCGTAGTCAGAATCGAGCATTTTCATGGCCGTTCTCCAGTTGAAGACGGCGGGATAGACCTAAAAAAAAAGAGAAATATTGGCGGTCCACATTGTAATTTAAGACTCTCACCTTTTTTTCCACAAATTTCACGTAGGGATTGCTGAAGAAAGTCGAAACATGAATAAAGATTTTCAAATTCTTCAGTGCTTCTGCTAGCTTCAACGATTCCAGCGTTGACTTGACATTTAAGATGATTGCTGTTCTAAGGGGTTCATCGAAACGTGTTGTCGCCGCCGAATGAAAGAATATTGAAACATTTTTGATCATATCCTTGTGCTCGTCAGAGATTCCAAGACCATCAAGTGTCGTATCGCCGGGAATTGCCACAAGTTTGTCCAGTTCGTTCGGTTTGCATTGCTTGAGGGTGTTGAAGATCTGTGAAAGATGACGAGATTGTGCTTATTGGGATGCAGTAACACATAAAGGGTTGTAGTCTAAGCTTTGATGGTATTAACAATCGTGTGTATATTCAGAGAAACTCAAGTAATCGGGGAACGCTCCTTAACGGGGAATATAAGATGTCACAATTTGTTGGTTGTGAACCAACTCGACCATATGCTGTGAGACAGAGGACCGCCCGCATTGAAATGTATAGTACATTTGTCCGTGAATACATACAAATGGGGGCCCAATGCCTAATTTTCCGACTAGTGAATATTGCTGTGTCTTGAACGAACTCAGCACGTACAGCAGCCCAAGATACTAACCAATAAGTCAGGGCACTGCCCAAGAGAGGTCTGTTTTATTTGGGCGCCTCTAATTTGACAGCAGGCTACAATGCGAATTAATTGACGTCTAAAATACTTCTTAGGGCTTCTGCTGGTTCAATTATTCAAGACTTTATCAAAATGTTGACCTTAACTTATCTGACCCAGTGATAGCGAGACTAAAAAAATAATTACTCCCAGGCTTATCGTTCCATTGTTGAACTACAATTACTCCCACGACGGCTTCTTAAATTCAACTTCTCGAATCCATTGCTCTATAAAGAATAGAGTTTGAGCTAGGTGGAGACTTTTTTTTTTGCTGTAAAGTCCAATCCATATACACAATGAAAACGAGAGGTGACACGACGCACGTATGGCGATTTAACGTCGATCACCCGAACACAGCTCTTAAAGTTTGTGTATAGAGTTTGAATGACCCTCAGAAAAGCGCAGTCAATCTCATAGTCCTGCAATATACTCCAGAGTTTACTTTGTGGGACGTGAACATATGCTTCCTCTAAATCCAAAAAAAAAACAGGTTTGGCATATTCCCGTGACTTTTCAAGTACCATTCTGAGAGTGAATAGCCGTTCGGTCGTACTTCTACCTGAACGAAAGCCGCACTGCTCTTCGCCCAACCTGAACTCAACCACAGCTCTGAAACGCGCTTCCAACACATTTGCAAAGACTTTTCCGGGGATACTTTTGCGGATGAGCGTCCTCCCAGTTCTACTGGTTTGAAATATCCTGCTAAGATGTAGGTGCTTAGCTTTTAAAATAATGGCTGCAATGAAAGAAGTTGAATACCACAATACTCTATCAGTTCACCTCGAAGTGAGAAAACTGGAATGACGCTCAAGATGAAAGAAAATGATTTCCGAGATCACTGCAAAAGCCCAATAGTTCGTCCCAGATTTTTCTCGGTTTAAGTAGAGAGCTATTGAAGTTGTTAGTCGGATCAATTGCAGGACACATTGGGTGGTGTGAATAAACACTGAGGAACACACTCATGGCAAACTCGCTTAAGGAAAGTGTTTTCTGAACTTGACGAAAATCATTTTTATTTTATTTAAGTTGAGTGTTTTTCCCAAAAAAAAATTGAGTGAACACTCTGCCTCATAGACTGCGGTTTCTGGGCACCGTAATTTATAAGGAAAAAGAAGAGGACTTCGAACACCTTCAGTGCCCAATCTTAGATGGAGTACAGAAATTCTTGGGTCTCTAAATCCGAATTCTTTAATTAATAAAAATCTCAATGATAGTCTCGTCTTCATCACTGAAACGGAAAGATTTTCCAAATCATCCAAACACTAGTATCAGTTCTACGATTATCCCCTTTTTACTTTCCAAATGATCTTTTTTTTCGACGAACAGAAAGGGCCTGACTTGTCAAAAGTATCCTCAGTTTCAACAGTTGGAGTGGCATCTAGGGTGTAGATCCCAGTGGCATCACAAAGGGCCTTCCTTGGTCTACGTATGTCTGTGCTTTGCATAGACAGACCCAAACCCAAGTGAAGCTCACCTGAAAGCCACATTGGTTGTTTAAAAAACTTATATTCGTTATTTTGTCACGTTATTTTAGAGGAACGTGCTGTCACGTTACACGATAGTGCAATAACTCGTTCCTTCGTTACGGAACCACACTGATTTTCCGTTTGTCAGAATTTCGCTTTTGTCTCTGCGCAAAAACAAAAGTAAAGATTCCATCAAAGCAAATATGTGAAAACGTACGTTGCGTCTCATTTATTTAAATTCAGAATTTTTTTGACAAACTTTGTACGATTTCTTTCCAGCTTTTGATAAACTAAATTAGAGAATTCGTTGATGGTAATATGGGAATTAAGTTCCAGGAAGAATTTTGAATTCACGCAAAAAATTGTTAGTTTTATGGCATTTCGACCAATTTATGTCCTAAAATCGACTTTATTTTTTGTCTCACTTGTTTAAATCCACATAAAAAAAAATCTAGTACGCCTAAAAAAATTAATAAGAGGTTACAAAAAGGTAAATAATTAACAGTTCAACATATTTGCTCGTCAGTAACAGAATTATGACAAAAGCAAGTTGCCTAAATGAAGAGAAAAAGGCTCAAATTCGTGCCTATATGCATCCGAAAATGACGCCACAAACTAAAATCATATTACACACAAAATTCACTTCCCGACTGCGTTGCAAATAACGTTTCAAGTTATTTGAAACGTACTCTCTTGAATTGAACGAGTAAAGTCGTCTTTACAAAATAACGTTCCAAAATCACGTTAAACTTTCCAAGTTATTTTACACGAAATCCCTTGGACGGAACGAATAACATGATTTCGGAACGTTATTTTTTTGGAACAATAGCGTGTGGAACGTTATCATGAAGTAACGGTTATTTCCATCTCTATACACACAATTTTCGTTTTGTGCATGTTCGATCAAAGGACCCTCACACTCCAAATTCCACTTTTTAACGTTTCAAAACCTCATCCACCAGCACTTACTCGAAAATTTTTCAATTCCTCCAATCGTTGTTCAGGCGTAACACCTTTCTTACACCTCAACAGAATATAGATCTTTTTCACATTGCAAGATCGAAGGAGTTTTTCGATAGCAGCCTTGCCAACCACACCTATCAAGAAAGAACGCACAAATTTAAACACAAAATCCTTTTCCAACTGGCCAAAATCACTTTTCATTACCAGAACCTCCGGTTACGAATATTTCACAGTTGTCATAAAATTCAGCAATCATTTTGGGAAGATAAATGCCACCTCAAGCCTAAAGGAATTCACAGATACAAAACTTGGAAACCACCACACACGACAAAACCCCGACTACAACTGACTTTAGAAGACTATGAATTTTCGAACTTTATGCTCTTAATTTCGCTTTTAATGATTTATTCGTACAGGCGATGGGCTGGGACGGTGAACTTCCCAAAGGCCACAATTACAAATCGTTTGAAAATAATTTGTAAATCGAACAGACCTTAGTTGCCCCATTTGTCAGCCATTAGTGCGAGCGAAATCACGAGAATTTATTAACTTAGACAGAGCTTTCAAATATGTAAAAATGTCTCGTCGAAGCAACAACATTTGGGTTATTGGTGGAATAATTTTAAAGTCAAACCTCTTGGGGTAAATTTGGAAGAAACTAGGAAAATTCTTCAGCGGAAATTGCTAGTTGGTTACGTTGTAATGTAAATTTTGAGCAAAGTCCAAAGCGGAAACAAGTTTGTCTGGGTCTGAAATTGTTTGCACTACGTCATGGAGCGTTGAAGTCATCCAGGAAACGACGCACATAGGGGTATTTGGTCAATCTGGCTGACCAAAACAATTTTTTTCAAACTGACTGCATTTAAATAAATCATGCTTCCTGTTAATGCTAGGTTGTTAAGAGATAAGGCACACTCGCTCCGGCAGCCCGATTAGCCCTAACTTGCCTGCTAGTCACACCATTCGGAAGTCGTTCTTTAAGTTAGACACACGCCTGTTTTGCTATAATTTATTTTTCAACTTTTGAAAGGTGGATACATTTTTTGTGTGTATATCTTATAATTTATTATCATGGATAGTGTTGAAGCCGGTAATTGTGCATTTATTTCACAAATTCTTTTTTTTAATGTTTTACATTTTTTTCTGAGTAGAAATATTTAGAAAAAGACGCTTTGCAATCGTTTATCAGACTCACGTAAATTTCTGCAAAGATTTTTGCTCGGAAATCACTATAGGTAAAGTTTTCAAAATACATGTGACTTTTTTTTTTTAAATATATTGCACTGTCGTAGTTCTATAATACCGTTTAAATCAATTAAAGAACATATATTATTTTGGCCAGCTAGATCGGCCAAATACCCCTAAGTGCGACGCTATTTAGCTCGTTGAGAATGCTGAAGAGGTAATTTTGAAGCATGATCCCTTTTGTCAGAGTGAAGCCTGTATAGCCATTCGACTGCTGACCGAGCGGCGTGGTTCAAGCCCCAGCCATGTCAGCTGAATATTTTTCGCGGCACCACCTCTCGTCGAGGAATGACAAACCTCCGGGAGTATAATATATCATGAGAAAGCTTCTCAATTCGCCGTTCGGAGTCGTGTGAAAAATGTAACACGCACAACATGAATGGAGAAGCTAGGGATTGGTTCATCCCGAGCTGTCGTTTATTTTTTTATTTATGATTATGTTTATAATATTTCAAAACTAAGAAGATCCTGAAAATCATCTCACAATCCCTACTTTTCCGGCGTAAATTTGACCATTCAGCTTTCGTAAGCCTTTATACCATATTTTGCTAGTTTTGATGGCATGTATTGAGTGAACTTATAGACAAGTAACTGCTCGTCCACAGCAATGTTCTCATAAGGCCTGAAATGAGCCCTCAGGTTGGACTTGATGATCTCGAAACATCCCTCATCGGAGCTGCCCTATCTTCAGATTGGCGAATGGTTCTTGTAAACTGGTTGTCAAAGCGGATATAGCGTAAGATGTTTTTTTAATAGGTTGACAGACATGGTTGCACGAAAAAAGTTAAAGAACTCTGTTTCCAAAGTTCGCTTACTTTTTGTTAGTTGCATTTCTGAGCACCCGTCACAGGCAAGATAGCGAAAAAAGCGATCAACTTTTTACCAGTAATCGGAGTCCATGTAACAGCTGTTTCAGTAGGATCTTCGGAGTTCCACTTATGAAACACATCTTCTGCTTTTTGTTGGAAAGCCTACAATTTTGATCACTATTGGATGGCCTCATAATACAAAACAAAAGTATCTATTGGCGATAGATTTCTAGTAATTGGATTAAGCATTTAACGACCATTAACGACGTTGCACGAATTATTTTGTTGGGGGCCCACAACGGGAAAAAGCAGTACGAGGTGGGCGCTTGTCCATCATGATCACTCTCATCATCAGATTCGCAGTCACTATTCAGTTTCGGATTTATCTTTTCACCTATTTCAGCATCCAAATTCGCTTCTTCGTTTTCAGGAAAAGGAAGGGTCAGGCTCGCCTTCATCCGAATTAGATTTGGCAGCCAATTTATTCTGAAAATATTCTTGCTTTTCTGCGTAAGTCAAACTAATCCGGAAAAAAATTCACTATAAGCGGGGTTCACATTATACGATTTGCTTGACGACCAAGCCCGTAGTACACGACATGGAAATGGTTGCATGTGCATGTGGCTCCGACGTCATTCTGACATCACAGTCAGTGACAATGGTTGCATATAATTTCCATGTCGTGTACTAGCCATATTTAGAACAGTCGCATGCACATGTAGCCATCGGCGCCCAAAACATAACCTCATACCGGAACCCTATTTGGCATAAGGAAGACCCCGTTAAAGTAATGCAAACAGCGGCCCCAGGGGGGTTGCCGATGATACCAAAGGTAGACGGGCAGTTTAGTCAGGAGAAGTCTGACACACTAGGTGAGCGTAACAACATCCCTGACGGTGCATAATCACCTAGAAGGCACGACTTTTGTCTAAAACTAGGTTCATATCGAATTTTACATTGCATTCATTAATTCTTATTTAATAACACAATTCACATGCAACACCGGGATGTCTTAAAACTAAAATCGAACATCTTCAATCGCCTAGATATGCCATAACCCTCCGATAGATGGAGCAGCCAACAAAGAGCAGCACAATACCTCTTAGAATATTGTAAGCAATGATTTTCCTAAAACGAAATTTCAATAAATCAATCGAATCAAGGATAACGTCATAGTGGTATCCTTACGCTCTTAAAATTTTTCTGCACTTTGGTAGCGTATCTTCGCTCTCATTCAACAAGAACTTCCTACATCCGGAGGCAATAAGTCCGGCTGTTTTCTTTAAATTTTCATCACCTTTGCAAATTTCTTTGATATTCGAAATATCAAAGCTTGTGCTGAAAAGAGAGAAATCACCTATACCTAGTGGCATTCCCTAATCATCGATGATAATGCTCTCACCCTGATGACAGTTTGATCAGCTCTGGGAGATCGGACGGGCCGTCACTATCGAATCCGTTCCACACGAAGAAATTCAACACTTTGGCTGTGACAAAGATTCTCCGTTGGATTTGCATCATAAACGGTTTTTGACGTAACATTCTCAGCATGACATCGATCAGGAATGCCGGTAGCAGTTGAAGAACGTATATCTGAAAGATTCAATACATTGGAGCTGCTAACGGGCTAAACATGGTTAAGAAGAACTCACGTAAACTATGCTAGTAAATGGACATGCTGTGAGTGTAAGATCAGGTATCCACACAGACTTCTCATATGGCCTCTCGAGAATAGCATCATTGATATATTTGGATGTAACCGCTAAGTCACAATCTATCATGCCACGGGATGTGAATATTCCCACAGGAGCTTGTTCCTGCAATCTAAAATAAAGAAATGCTACCAAATGGACTGGACTGGAAGATGTTAACCTACTTTTCCTTGTTTAGAAGTGCGGCCCTTACGGCGAATATTAGCAAATACTTTGTGCCTAAGTCCAAGGGTGTAAGATCTAGTCTCATATTTTTGTTGCAAAAGATTACTTGCATAAGTCCTAGGTTTCAAGAAAAGATAACACTGCTCTCCAAAAATGTGCATAAGATGACAATTTAAAAAAATGCGACCCACCTGCACCCCAAACGACGGCCAGTCCCATGATGCCCGTTGTTGTTTCTACGAATCCAGGCTCTGGTTCGTCTATGCTTGAGATAACTGTGGAAAATCAACATGAGAAACTACAAACCTTGTCTGCAAACAAGATACTGACCAATCGATGGTCTAAAGATGCCAACGGGTAGCTTGGAACGATAGTCGTTGACCAAATCCTCTGCGAGATGTTTCGTGAATAAATACGTGTTGGGAAAACCTGATATAACCCTAGAGGATGCAGAAAGTAATATGTGAAGGACTGCATTATGGAAGAAACTTACTTATTCACTATTGCTTCCAATATCGGATCCGTCTTATCGTAGTCAGAATCAAGCATTTTCATGGCCGTTCTCCAGCTGAAGACAGCGGGATAGACCTAAAACAAGGAGAGATATCGGCGGTCCTCATTGAAATTTAAGACTCTCACCTTTTTTTCCACAAATTTCACGTAGGGATTACTGAAGAAAGTCGAAACATGAATAAAGATTTTCAAATTCTTCAGTGTTTCTGCTAGCTTCAACGACTCCAGCGTTGACTTGACATTCAAGCGGATTGCTGTTCTAAGGGGTTCATCGAAACGGGTTGTCGCCGCCGAATGGAAGAATATTGAAACATTTTTGATCATATCCTTGTGCTCGTCAGAGATTCCAAGACCATCAAGTGTCGTATCGCCGGGAATTGCCACAAGTTTGTCCAGTTCGTTCGGTTTGCATTGCTTGAGGGTGTTGAAGATCTGTGAAAGATGATGAGATCGTGCTTATTGGGATGCAGTTACACATAAAGGGTTGTAGTCTAAGCTTTGATGGCATTGAAATTTATAGTAGCGCTAGCGTGACAGCCCGAGGAGCCCAAAGTCTTAATTGATGAGATCTACAATTTTTTTCCGACTGGTGAATATTGCTATGGCTTGAACGAAAGCAGCTTACAGTAGTTCAAGGCACTAGTCACTGCCCTGCCCAAGAGAGGTCTGCTCCATGTGGGCGCCTTTAACTAGACGGCAGGCTACATTTTTTTTTTCGTAATGCACACGCGGATCAAGGGCATATGAAGGCCCTTTTAACACTATTCACACACTGCGAGCGTGATGCAGTGGTTTGAAACTCAGGTAATGTTAAGTTTCATTGGCATCTGAGGGTGGTGTCCATACTAGCTGGGGACCTTTGTGGTATTTGTCATTGCTATATCTCCCGATCTTTTGCCATCAAGTCTAAATCATCAGGGGCTATCCCTATAAGATTAGAGGTGAGATTTCGGACTTGGTCCAACGATGTATTTCACTCTGGGCCTACCTGGGGGACGTCTACCTTATGCATGGATTCCTTGGCACGTCTTGAAAGCTGAGTTGGATTGATATGTTTAATATGTTCAAAGCATCGAAGTGAGGACCTTACTTATCCACTTGCGGATTGGATAAGAAAAAATGGGGCTATATTTTATTATGAAATTAGGTCCCAATTAAAAAAATGAAATAAGGCCCCAAAAAATTAAATTACCCCCCAAATTTAGACAATTTTTATCGTTTTTTTACTATATGCACAATTTTGGGGCCTATTTCATTTTCTGTTTGAGGCCTTATTTCCTGGGACCTCATTTCGCGGCGCCTTTTCCGAGATCACTGCGAAAGCCCAATAGTTCTTACAAGATCTCTTCTTAAGAAACCAAACCAGAAAAAGAAGGTTATCGGTTTAAGTAGAGAACTATTAAGGCTGATGGTCAGATCAATTGCAGGACATATTACCTTTATAAAGCCCACACAGTAATTTGTGAGGAAAAAGAAGATGATTTTGAATACCTTCAGGGCCCAGTACCCAGTCTTAGAATACAGAAACTCTTGGGTCTATAAACCCAAAGTATTTCGCACGTAAAAAAATCGGCGACATTGTGGCTTTCACCACTGAAACAGAAAGATTTTCCTAATCACTCAAACACTAGTGTCAGTTCTACGATTATGCCCTTGTTACACTTTACATGATCTTCAGTTTCGACGTTTTATCCCAGTGGCATCACAAATGACCTTTCACGGCCTACAGACACACGTAGGGCAGTCAGGTCCTTTCTGTTCATCGAAACGTTTTATAAACAACCAAGTGGCACGCATGTGGGCTTCACTTGGGCATAGGTATGGGCCTTCCATGGCCTGCAGACGCACGTAAGCTATGGCAGGCCCATACCTAAGACCAAGTGAAGCTCACCTGAAAGCCACTTGGTTGTTTAAAAAAACTTACTTGCTCGAACATGCACAGAGCGAAAATTGTGTGTCGAATACACAATTTGCATAATGTGCATGTTCGATCAAAGGACCCTCATACTCCTTTCATGGTTCCAACTTCCACTTTTTAACGTTTCAAAACCTCTTCCACCAGTACTTACTCGAAAATTTTTCATTTCTTCCAATCGTTGTTCAGGCGTAACTCCTTTCTTGCATCTTAACAGAATATAGATCCTTTTCACAGTGCAAGATCGAAGGAGTTTTTCGATAGCAGCCTTGCCAACCACACCTATCAAGAAAGGACGCACTAATTTAAACACAAAACTCTTTTCCAACTGGCCAAAATCACTTTTCATTACCCGAACCTCCGGTAATGAATATTTCACAATTTTCATAAAATTCAGCAATCATTTTGGGAAGATAAATGCCACCTCAAGACTAAAGGAATTCACAGATACAAAACTTTGAAGCCACCACACACGACAAGACCCCGAGTATAACTGACTTTGGCAAACTCCCCCAAGAGCTATGCACGTAAGGTGTGCAGACTGTGCAAATTTTAAATTCGAACTTTATGCTCTAAATTTCACTTTCAGTGATTTATTCGTACACGCGGTGGATTGGGACGGTGAGCTTCCCAAAGGTCACGATTGCAAATCGTTTAAAAATAATTTGTAGATCGTAGGCACCCCATGGTTGCTCCATTTGTCAGCCATTAGTGCGAGCAAAAACGCAAGAATTTATTAACACAGGCAGAGCTTTCAAATATGTAAAAATGTCTCGTCGAAGCAGCGACATTTGGGTTAGTGGTGGAAAAATTTTGAAGTCAAACCCCTTGGGGTAAATTTGGAAGAATCTAGGGGAATTCTCCAGCGGGAATTGTTGGTTAGTTAGGAGTTTTATTATTATTATTATCTTTAGGAGTGACACGGTGTAATGTAAAAAGTCCAAAGCGGAAACAACTTTGTCTGCGTCTGAAATTATTTGCATCTCCTTGACCCTCTGGAGATGGTATAATCTTAAACAGAGTCAGTATCAACTTCGCTATTTTCATGCTGGCGTTAGACTGGGGTTCCTTCTTTTCTGGCACGAATGTAAGGAATCTCTAAGCAAGAGGCATAGGAAGGTTGAGGTGATCTTCGGTTTTGGCTTTGAGTGATTCTGAATTCGCAAAGAGAGAGGAAGGCCGAAGGTTGTAAGGATCTCACAGTGTGACTGTAGATATGCATTTTAAACGGTTGAACGAGACCAAGGTGTTCGTTCATCAAACGAATTATTTTCTCCATGATGTTCAAGGATAATGGCAGAGTCTTCAAGCTTTGTGTATAGAACACCCAGTGATAAATATTTCAGAATCCTTGTGGAATCCCGGTTACATTTTGAAGTACTTCAACTTATAGTCAACTACCGGCTCTGGACAGAATTCGCCTCCGACTTCAGCTGAAGTTAGGAAATATCTTGGTGCAGCTGTGCAGGCTTTTTATTCAAATTGAAACGCATTGCGGTGTGATAAATTTTTTAATGGATTCGTCGACTTTTATTCAAACTCGATCCAAGCTAGCACAAATTTATAAATATTCACATATTCGATTTGTCTTTTGCTTGCGTAGGTTAAGTCTGTAACGTACATACAAATTTAGGTAAGCGTGTCCATTTTATAAATATGTAAACACGTGCTGCTTGCTTAAATAATTTCGACATTGCACCTTCAGACAATAGGACTCCACTGCATCCTGTAGGAGGATCGAAGCTCTTAGATACTTGTCCTCAAACTCAGAGCATTTTTTTCTGAATACGTTTTTGGTGGTCTCTAGCTTCACGATGTCTTCATGCCCTAGAGTAAGGATGGCCTCTTTCTAGCCTCTTGTTGCCTCTTGTTGTTGGATCGATTGCTGTCCTCATCGCCTTGACTGAAGCCCGTTGGTGCCTTAACACCTCTGTAACTTTTGTCGGTTCTTGCATCTCTTCCTTTTTCTGCATCGACTTCAATGCGATTTGCATTTGCTCCAAATATAGTTCTCGTCAGAATGAATGTTTTTCTTTATATCTCACTGTTCATACCAACTCTTGTATTGGTTCGAATCCTTATGATCCATCTTTGTTGAAGTTGCTCGAGGCAGTCTCGACCTGTTTTCCCATCAAGAAGGACGTTCATGTTTCCGTTATCTTAATAATCTTCAAGCATCACGTTCCCCTGGCAGAATGTTCGCATCTTATATGGAAAAATGCCTCCACCTTGAGATTAATCTTTTTGATGCATTCGAAAAGGCCTTGGTTGTTCAATTGCACAAATCTTTTCGATGCACTGCTTGAAAAGCACAGCGTATCACACTATAACGAATCCTCTGAGAGCATTTTGCTCCCAAATGATTGAATGAATGAGAAGTTTCGCTTTAGTCGAATGTGAAATGTTGCACTAAGCTATGAGTAAAAATTCAAAACTTTCATCCCAAAAAAAATTATTATCGTTTTGCTATAATTTATACGGTCGCCGAGGCACAGTGGCTAATGGACTGCTAACCGAGCGGCATGGGTTCAAGCCCCACTCAGGAACACCGAACATTTTTTTGCGGCACCACCTCTCGTCGGGGAATGACAAGCCTCCGGGAGTATAATCTGTCATGAAAAGCTTCTCAATTCGCCGTTCGGAGTCGGCAATAAATTGTAGGTCCCTTTCATTCGTGTGAGAAATGTAACACGCGCTAGGCCTTGGTTCATCTCGAGCTGTTGCGCCAGCTATTTGTTTTTTTATTTATGATTATGTTTACAATATTTCAAAGCTAAGAAGTTCCTGAAAATCTCAATGAGAATTTCAGGAACTTCTCAATGAGAATTTCAGGAACTTCTTAGCTTTGAAATATTGTAAACATAATCATAAATAAAAAAACAAATAGCTGGCGCAACAGCTCGAGATGAACCAAGGCCTAGCGCATGTTACAACCGAGCGGCATGGGTTCAAGCCCCACTCAGGAACACCGAACATTTTTTTGCGGCACCACCTCTCGTCGGGGAATGACAAGCCTCCGGGAGTATAATCTGTCATGAAAAGCTTCTCAATTCGCCGTTCGGAGTCGGCAATAAATTGTAGGTCCCTTTCATTCGTGTGAGAAATGTAACACGCGCTAGGCCTTGGTTCATCTCGAGCTGTTGCGCCAGCTATTTGTTTTTTTATTTATGATTATGTTTACAATATTTCAAAGCTAAGAAGTTCCTGAAAATCTCAATGAGAATTTACATGTAGTCCATGGCCACTCGCAAGATACGTCTTCCAATGAAAAATAACGCAAAACCCTTTAGCAAGTTGTATGCAATTATTTTGCTGAAAACATTCAAATCAAGTTTGTCAAAATCACTCTAAACATCCAAAATCACCCCTTACCATCTTAGCACCATTCTACTCCTCGGCAATTTAAAATCGTCCTCGTCCATTAAATATTTTCGACAGCCCAACATCATCACTTCAGCTGTTGTCTTCGCACTCTCTTCCTCGCGACAACAAGTCAAAACATTACCGACGCAGAAGTCCGTTCTGAAAATAAAAGAAAAAAACAGAACAAACGTCAATGTCTCAGTTATCCAGTCTTACACTCTAGCTTACCCCCTTCCAATTTCTACCAACTCGTCCATGTCTGTGATGCCATTGCTGTTGTACTTATTGACCATGAAGAACTCCAACGCCTTCATATTGACATAGATCTTTCTTTGGATCATCATCATTACGGGTTTTTGACCGAAAAGCCTTAATAATCCATCGATCAAAAGTGCAGGCAGCACTTGTAGAAAGATGGTCTGAAAGCAATAGATCCTTATCCTCTTCGTTCAATAAGTATCTGCAGCTTTTTACTCACGATAAACATGTATAAAAACGTGCTGGTGGTCAGTATAACATTTGGGATCCAAATCGTCTTCTCGAAGGGATGTTTCGCAGAAGCCTTTATCAAAATCGATACTTGTTGATCGAGTGTAACGGGAACATAGGGGTTTGTGGCGCAGTTTGACACTGGCGCTCCCTGTTCAATTCTGAAAATCAAATGACATGAATAATCGACTTCACTACGGAGGTCTGCTTTACTTTTCTCTGGAGAATTTGGCCGCTCTTGCAGCAAACATGAGGAGGACTTTCGTGGTTATGTCTAGAGGTACCATGTCTAATTGCGTACCTTGATTTGCACATAAAACTTGCAAAACCCCTTAAAAATTAAAAAAAAAAAACAAAAAAACATTCAAAAGTATTTGTGGAAAGTTATGGTGATTCCAACCTGCACCCAATGCAAGACACATGCCCATGATGCCTGTTCTTGTTTCTGTAAATCCAGGTTCTGGGTCTTCCAATGACATAATGACTAGAAAAAAATCAGTCAAAGATATTCAAGAGTATTTGGATGCCGGGCAACTTTACTCACCAATGGATGGTCTAAAGATTCCAACAGGTACCTTGAAGCGATATTCATTAACTACTTGCTCCGCCAGGTGTTTGGTTAATAGATAGGTGTTTGGGAACTCACCTCGGACTCTGAAAAGTTGAGAAGAATTTTATCAAAGACTCTCTCCGGACTAACTGACTGAACTCACTTTGCTGTAATAACATCAACTACGGGAGAAATTTCATCGTCATCAAGCATTTTCATCGCAACTCTCCAATCGAACAGTGGGGGATATACCTGGGCAAAATAAATCAAAAGACGCGTCTAGGAAACTCAGTTTTACTCACCTTATCCTCGACGAACTTCACGTAGGGATTGCTGAAGAACGTCGAAACATGAATAAAGATTTTCAAATTCTTCAGCGTTTCTGCCAACTTCAACGATTCCAGCGTTGACTTGACGTTTAAGCGAATAGCTCTTATGAGAGGTTCGTCGAATCGTGTTGTGGCCGCCGAATGGATGAAAACGGAGACGTTTTTCAACATTTCTCTATGTTCTGGGGAGATTCCAAGTCCATCGAGTCCTGTGTCACCGGGAATCGGAACCAATTTATCTAATTCATTTGGTTTGACCCCTTTAAGGACGTTGAAGATCTACAAAAATGGAAATTATTCGTCAGAATCTTGAGTTTGTCTTCAGCAAAAAAACGGGTAGAGTTTGAATTATTTAAACAATCGCTGTAGCGCGGACGACGTACGCATAGAATGGTACTAAAAGGGTACCATTCTATGCTTAGTTTTCATGTTTTCAGTGCCCTACAAGATTCTTAAGCAGTCAGATCTAAAAAAAAATCGACTGGGGAGCCAGTCCTTTACTTCCCACCTCGTATTGCATTGAATCAAAAACAATAATATTATAATTAAAGAGAACGTTCATCGGAGGCACACTTTTTAATTGATCCACAAAGAGTTGTTGCGCGAACTTGACAGAAAAATGCTCAAAATCTAATCAGTTCTACGTTTCATGCTGGCAAATAAAACAAAAGAAACCCCATGGTCGTACGTTGTTTCGTTCTCCAGATATCCACAAAGAGTTGTCGTGCGAACTCGAAAAAAAAAAAAAAAAACATTTCCTAAATTTCCTCAGCATCTGCTGGACCGATTCTGCTCATAAGCTTAGCTCTAAGTTTCACGCTGACAAATAAAATAAAAACAACTGCAATACTTCCCCTACCTAGGTGGGAAATAAAAACAACAGGCGCGACAGCTCGGGATAAGCCAAGGCCTAACTTCTCACAACCATTCATACTGAGCGCGTTACATTTTTCGCACGAATGGAAGGATCCCACAACTTATTGCCGATTCCGAAGGCAATAAGAAGCTTTTTCATGGGAAAATTGTATGAAGCTTAGTGTTTTAATGGCGTTTTTCTTGCCTAATTTTCTACCTTACGTGAGTGGTAGTTTGTATTGGGTCTGAGTTTCGCTTAAACATGTGTATATACACATGTATGTACACTTGTTGAACAAGCTTGGTTCAATATGTCCATTTGACTTGCTAATAATATTAATTTATACCAATGACGGATAAGATGCCAGTGACTGGTTGTAGCTATGCCCTGGTCAAATTAAGAATATCTCTGGTTATTCTGTGGTCTAGCGAAAGACATAGAGCCTTGGATCCTCTTGTATTAGACCATCTCTGATTTCTATAACTTTTAGTTATTCTTAAGATTTATGTATCTAACACAGGAATGAGGATCTACAGGGCAGTTCTTCCCTCAGGCTGGCCAGTTCGTCAGCCTTTTTATTTTCCTCAATGTCACAATAACTAGGTAACCAACAGTGTTGATCCTGCGTGCACAATTGATCCTAGTGCAGATTAAGACGTTTGGTTTTAGCTCTTTAAGTGTAAATGGCAATATCCCTCCCGGTTATCGGTTTCATCCCTTGTCATTTAGTAATTATAGCCATAGCCAGAACCTCTGTTTGGAATACACTGGAAGTATGCGGGAGTATTAAGGGTAGTTTAGGTCTACCTCTTGGGAGTAGATCCCAAAACCCGTTCCATTGCTGGTTTTTGATATAATGGCTTTTCTCCACCATTCCTCCTGTTCTTTTTAGAACGCCGATTCTCCATTCACTCAGGATGAAGCAATGCCCAATTCTGTTAATCCTAAAAAAGCCTAAATTAGTGAGCCTCAGCGCACTATTGGCGAAGAGCACTCGTGTTGGCGACTCTGGCTGTTTTTTGTACTGCTGCTAGCTTACTTAGTCCTGTATTCTTTCTGATTGGCTTCTATCAGGCGAGCGCTGCATACGTGAGTATGGGTCTGTCTATTGCTGTGTATAACCAGTGCTACCTTTTTGCACGCGAAGAGAGCATTGAGGGCATTTCGAATTCTTTCCTGTGTATTAAGATTCCAGTCTGTTCGCGTTTTTTTTTTTTTGAAAGAAATAAGCTGACTATTGAACCTACAACCCGGGCATAACAAGTAAACACACATCGCACACTACAAGAAGTGCGTATATACCTTTCACAATACGAAGCATTCTTTTAAATTTTGCAGTATACAGTAAATTGTTTACAGTCAGACTTCTAGAGAATTGAGGGTTAACCCAGGCTTCTAAAATAGTAGCGCAAACCTTTTATTCCCAAACCTTATCATCCTTAAAAATATTTTTCTCAATCTTCCACTAGCTGAAGTGTATTCCAATCACGCCATTCTTACAAGGAGAAGTGAACAATAAAGCTGCGAGAAAGAATGCGACAGGACAAGGAGAAAGAACAAAAATTTATCACCACTTCACTTCCTCGAGTTATACCCCGAAATATCCTCAACGCGCAACAGACCCTTACAGTTTCAATTCAATATTTTCATCAATCCGTAGATTGTTTTACATTTTCCACTTCTCCCTTTTAGCAACCCGCCAAACACTCACTCTCGAATCTTTGACTTCCTTTAATCTGTCTTCAGCGGAAACACCCTTTTTACATCTCAGCAGGATGTAGATCTTTTTAACGTTACATGATCGAAGAAGTTTCTCGATAGCTGCTTTACCGACAACACCTGTTAAAGAGAATCTTGTTTTAAAACCCGACACTTTTTGTTTTTGGTTAAATCACGCAGTCTATGGCTTATAATTACCGGAACCACCAGTGATAAATATTTCACAATTCTCATAGAACTGGACAATCATTTTTTTGTACAAGGAAAAGTTCGAAATGCCTTTGAAAAACCGAAAACACTTGCAATCCTAATCGGCGAACACTTCACAATCAACTGAAGCTAAGGGCTCGTTGTGTTTCGTTATTTATGCGCGACCAATGCAGATGTAGGGTTTGATTTGCATTTCAATATTTGTGCCTTCAAGCGCAAATTCAGAGTTCAATAAAAATTTGTTGTTGGAGGCAGACTTAGGCAAGAAGTCTTAAGCTTCAGATATGTGAGCGAGCGCCTCACGACAACCCGCATCGAGGCTAAATTCGACAACATATGTCTAATATGCGCGCATGCCCCCACAGAGGAGAAAGACGACGATACCAAAAACAGATACTACGAGCTCCTGGACAAGACTTACAAGCAGTGCCCTAGCTATGACATTAAGATTGTCCTAGGTGATTTTAAAACAATGCTAGGAAAAGGGGGCATCTTTGGTAGTACTTTCGGAAATCACAGCCTACACGGGGGGAACATTGCCGTAGCTAATACGCGGTTCCCACATCTCGATATCCACAAAGGAACATGGAAATCTCCCGATCAATCAACCGTCAACCAGATTGACCACATTGCGATCGAAGCAAGGCACTCCTCCAGTATTATGGATGTCCGAACGTTCCGAGGAGCCAACATTGATTCGGCCTTGTTGTAGCCAAGGTACGGCTGCGGATATCCCGAACACCGTCAAGACAAGGAAATATCTGTAGGTGGCACAGTTCAGAGGGTTTCCCTGAGGATCGGGCAAACGATGCTAAGATTCCATTCATCCCATCGGGCATACTTTCCTCCGATCATATTTTACAGATAAGTTGTTGCATGCTCCGTACCAAGTCATCGCCTGCCCCTTTAAACAGCTCGGTAGCTAGCAGCTTTGTTTGACTTAAGCCTAGATATGGCTATCTTCACTATGTCCAGGTCGGGTGCACAGAATTGTTGGTCTTCATCGTCCAGATTGAATGGTTCATTCTGCCTGACAGCGGGATTTGATTCGTCGTCGCCGATAAACAGTTTGCAGAAGTAGTTCTTCCATATCCTTAACATCGACTGCGATTCTACTACGATGTTCCCTTGTTCATCCTTGCAGGCTTCGATTCGGGCTCTGTTCTGGGTTCTCTATTACATGTTATTTTTAGCTTTTGGTAAAACTTTCGAATTTCATTCCTGCAGTAACATCTCTCTATTTGCTCGATCGAACGCTTCTCATTCTCTTTCCATTTCCGTTGGAAACTTCGATTTCGTTAATTTCCATCGGGTCAACTGAGTTGTTAAAAGTTTCCACAAATAGCGCTGGTGAGGCTGGACCGTGGCAGACGGTGACTTGCACCCCAAATTGCTTCGACCTGCCTCGTACTCGTTCTAAAGACGACTTTTTGGGCTTGCTAGACTTGGCTTGCAAAGCTATTTCTTTCAGAATACATTTTCGCTGTTTTGCATTATATTTCCTCTTCCTCGTATATATAGCGAATACCTACTATTAAAAATTCTAGCTCAATGCAATAATCAAAAAAAGTGAACTCTATATCCGCGAATATATCCACCAAATCACAGCTTACCCTATAATACCACCAAACACTCGTTCCACCTCGTTAACCACCCAACTATCATTATTCACTTAAATCCCAAACAAACTAGAGTCCTACTACATCTCCGGACAACGTACATGCAAATATTTGCCATAATGTACACCTTACCTATCCTCAAAGTACTCTTAGTGCATATAGCCCTACAAGCTACATTTCCAAAGCGTACAAAGTCAAAGTTACCCCAACAAAAATCCATAAGAAATACCAAATATCCAAATATCCAAAAATCCAGAACCCATTCCTAAAAAGGCTTAAATTTTCGATTTTTATAATAAAAGTCACATGGGGATTTCTCCGACCAGCTTCCAGTAGCCACCTGCGTCCAGTAATCTCCGTTCTTTCATTCTACGAAACGTATAAAACTCGAAAAAAAAATTAAATTCAAAATTTTCGTCTTAAACATAATTGTATTAGCGAAAATCCTCAAAAAAGCTAAAAAATATATAACATATAATATATTCCAATTAGGACTTATATGTAGTCCATGGCCACTCGCAAAATACGTCTTCCAATGAAAAATAACGCAAAACCCTTTAGCAAGTTGTATGCAATTATTTTGCTGAAAATATTCAAATCAAGTTTGTCAAAATCTCTGTATACATCCGAAACCACCTCTTACCATCTTAGCACCATTTTACTCCGCGGCAAGGTGGAGTCATCCTCATTCATCAAATATCTTCGACAACCCAGTGTCATCAGTCGAAGTGTATTCTGTGCATTTTCTTCCGTATTACAACAAGTCAAAACGCTACTAACGCAGAAGTCCGTGCTGAAAATGCAATTCAGCTCAGTTTCATGGATATTCATGGCTACGCACCCCTACATACCCCTTTCCAATTTCTACCAACTCGTCCATGTCTGTTATGCCATTGCTGCTGTACTTATTGATCATGAAGAACTCCAACGCCTTCAAGGTGACATAGATCTTCCTTTGGATCATCATCATTATAGGCTTTTGACCGAAAAGCTTTAATAATCCATCGATCAAAAGTGAAGGCAGGAGTTGCAGAAAGATGGTCTGAAAGCAATAGATCCTTATCTTCTTCGTTTACTAAATATGTGTAGCTGTGAACTCACAACTAACATGTACAGGAACGAACTAGTGGTCAGTATAACATCTGGTATCCAAATCGTCTTCTCGAATGGAAACTCGTTACTAGCCTTTGACATCATTGCGCATTGTTGTCCCATGTTGAACTCGACATAGCGATTTGTGGCACAGTTTGACACTGGCGCTCCCTGTTCGATTCTGAAAATGAAACGACATGAATAATTGATTGCGGTACGGAGGTCTGGTCTACTTTTCTCTCGAGAAGTGGGCCGCTCTTGCAGCAAACATGAGGAGGACTTTCGTGGTTATGTCTAGAGGTACCATGTCTACCTGCACCTGTCGGTTTGTAAATAATATTTGCACAACACCTGAAACGAGGACAAAAATCGTTCCAAAATATGTATGAAAAAGTTAAGGAAATTCCAACCTGCACCCCAAACCAGAAACAAGCCCATGATGCCTGTTCTTGTTTCTGTGAATCCAGGTTCTGGGTCTTCCAACGCTGTGATTACTAGAAGAAAAAAATGCTTATTTGTACTCGATTGGAGTTAACTCCACTCACCAACAGATGGCCTGTAGATTCCAACAGGTACCTTGAAGCGATATTCATTAACCACTTGCTCTGCCAGATGTTTTGTAAATACGTAGGTATTTGGGAAATCACCTCGAACTCTGAAAAGTTGAATAGAATTTCATAAAAGACTTTCTCCAGACTAACTGACTTAACTCACTTTGCTGTGAAAACGTCAACTTCGGGAGAAATTTCATCGTCATCAAGCATTTTCATCGCAACTCTCCAATCGAACAGTGGGGGATATACCTGGGCAAAATAAATCTAAAGACGCGTCTTGGAAACTAAGTTTGACTCACCTTATCCTCGACGAACTTCACGTAGGGATTGCTGAAGAACGTCGAAACATGAATAAAGATTTTCAAATTCTTCAGCGTTTCTGCCAACTTCAACGATTCCAGCGTTGACTTGATGTTCAAGCGAATAGCTGTTTTGAGAGGTTCGTCGAATCGTGTTGTGGCCGCCGAATGGATGAAAACGGAGACGTTTTTCAACATTTCTCTATGTTCTGGGGAGATTCCAAGTCCATCGAGTCCTGTGTCACCGGGAATCGGAACCAATTTATCTAATTCATTTGGTTTGACCCCTTTAAGGACGTTGAAGATCTAAAAAAAATTAAAATCATTTGTCAGAATCTTGAAGCTTGATCGTTAGAAGGAGACAATTTAAAAACTTTATTCTACTACGGGTAGAGTTGGAGTGAGTTTGGCATTAACCTTGGGTCAGATTTGAATGCAAACCATTGGACTTGGCGGACTGTCTACTGGTCTAGAGAAGACACTGACGGACTATCTTTTTTCGAAATAGAGTACTGCTTTCCGAGCAGCAGCATTTAGCGAACTTTTTCTATCTCCCTCCAAGTTTTTCGTGTTGTACCTCAAAATCTTCATGTTACGACTGACAGCACACCGAAACATTGAGTTTCCAATTTAATATTCCCACCAATCTTTTGTCTTCCAACCTACCAAACACTCACTCTAGAATCTTTGATATCCTTCAGTCTGTCTTCCGCGGAAACACCCTTTTTACATCTCAGCAGGATGTAGATCTTTTTAACGTTACATGATCGAAGAAGCTTCTCGATAGCTGCTTTACCGACAACACCTGTTAAAGAGAATTATTTTTCAAAGACCGACACTCTTTCTGTCAAATCACGTAGTCTATTCTATAATTACCGGAACCACCGGTGATAAATATGTCACAATTCTCATAGAACTCGGCAATCATTTTTCTGTCCGACGAAAAGTTTTTGAAAAACCGAAACCACTGTTAATCCTAGTTGGCGAACAGTCCACAATTAACTAGAGCTAACAGCTCGTTGCGTTACATTATTTAAACGCAACAGATAACGAGTGTCAGCCCTTATTTGCATGTACATAGCTGTGAATTAGAATTCAAAGTGTGTTATAAACGCCTGATCTAACACTACTTACTTCGCTGAAGGGTAATTAGCATTAAATGGACTATAAGCAGTCAATCATTACCTTTTTTATTGCACTTGTGGCTGTATTTACGCTTTCGATTGATTTAATAAAAAATGTAAAAATTCGGAGCAAGTTATAAATAATCTTTTTAAATGTTTTAAAATTTTTAAAAAATTAATTTTATGTAGCATTTTACTACATTTACTTCTGATTTGTTTAGTTGCCTAATTTTCCATAGTGAGTACTTATCCACATAAAAATCAATCAGAACCTTCTCTAGAAACAACCGACAGACATTTTGGTCTGCCCAAACTGTGCAAAGAAGTTGTGAATTGCAATTTGTTTGGTCAGTAGGAGGATTCTTTTGACTTTAAAATTTCGTAAAGGAACAAAAATAATCTGAATGCAATGTATAATAGTTAACAAGGGAACAATTAAGTTTATGTCAACTATATACCGAAACGTGGTTGTATCTTCTCAGGCAATACACATACCGAACCTCATTACTGAACGCTACTTGTATGTTAAGTTTTCGATTTTAATAGTATGTATGACGTACTAGTTGTCTACATAAGTAGTTTGACTACAACCAAGTCGGAGTCGATGATTATTTTTTTTAATTAAATTTGCACCTAGGACGCCTGTTTTCGAATGCATTTTTGTCTCTTATTGCGCGATGGAAAGAAGAAGAAATAGAAAGCAATATTTATTGTAAATACAGATGTTGATCGTTTCTCTATATCCGCATTGGAAATATGTTTAAATTGCAGGTTCCGACTGGTGTGGATTCGAAGATTTCCCGGGCCGGAGCATACCATCTGTTCTACATGACCCAGCCACCTCAGTCGTTGGACTTCCACTCTTCTGACTAAGCCAATGTCGTCATTGTATCTCCATCTCCATTCATCGTTTATGCACACAGGACCGAAAATCACCCAAAGAGTTTTCCTCTCGAAATAGCCAAGGGCAACTTGATCCACTTTTGACAAAGTCAGTACCTCTGCACCATAGAGCAAGACTGGGACGATTAAGGTCCTATAAAGGATCACTTTAGTTATTCGAGAGAGGGCTTTGCTACTCAATTGCCTTCCTAGCAAAAGGAACAGCAATTGGGAAGAGTCATTCTTCGTTTGATCTCAGCACTGGTGTCGTTGTCTGAACTGATTGCGGAGTCTAGATAGACAAAGTCCTTAACTACCTAAAAGTTATATATGTCTATAGTGACGTTCTGTCCGAGACGTCGGAGTTGAGTGTTTTTTCTGGTTGACAGCATGTACTTGGTCTTGTCCTCATTGACCGTCTCAATATCCACGAACGCGCCAGTGAAATCACGCTGCGTTCTTTCAATATCGTTGGCGTATGCGAGTAGTTGGACGGACTTTTGAAAGATTATGCCTCTGGTGTTGGCGCGTGAGTTTTGGTTTTGATGAGGTCTTGACCGACCTTGATGGAGCAGCGTGCATTCTTCATCGCCATCCTGCACAGACCGACTAGCTTGGCAGGTATGCCAAAACTTAACATAGCTCTGTATAGCTCGTCTATTTAAATGCTGTTATAGGCGGATCTAAAATTAATGAAAAGGTGGTGGGTACCGATTTGAAGTTCCTGGGTTTTCTCCTAGATCTTCCGCAGTGTGAATATTTGGTCGGTGATAAACTTGCCTGGCCTGAAACCACACTGATATGGACCGATCAGGTTGTTGACAAACGCCTTAGGCGTTCACACAACACGGCAGATAAGATCTTGTAGGCGATGTTTAAAAGACTAATGCCTCCGTAACTGTTTTCTTTGGAAGACTATTTATCCTGGTCTACAGGCGTTAGCCAGTCAGCCTAAAAAGAGTCATTTTCCCCTTTTCCTTCATTTAAGTTATCGTATACGGGTACTTACAATGCCCAGATTCGTTTGGTTGTTAGTAGAGGCAAGATCGTTTCACCTTATCACTGTGATTTCCTCCAATGAAAGGTCACTCATGATGCCTGAATACGAGATGAATCCAGAGATGTCTTTGGGCTTAATTTCGAGTAGAATTTACCTAAATGACAATGATGTGTTCCGATTAAACAGTTACAGCGACAAAAAATGTATTCTGCTGATTTTTCGTCTTCGTTGCACATTCTGCATGGGTTGTCTGGTACTATTCCCATAGTCATTAGCTGTTTATCGACTCGAAAGTGTCTCTGCCTGTGAGCATTCGAAACTGACTCCTGGTTAGTCTTAGGTTTCGTTCTGGTATGGGAGCTTTTTTGTTTGTTACCTTCAGTGTTCGTCCAGTAATGGTGAGCTCTGTTTTTCAGCCAGTTTCTAATGGAGCCTTTTGCCTTGCTGATTGGTAATCCACAGAATGGTCTTAGCATCATGAAGTTTGATGCGAATCTTTTTCTGCCCTATATGGCCGCTGTGTCCTGGCATTCAAATAAAACGAACTCTGTTTGTGCTAGCTAGTGATGTAAGCAGTCCCATTCTAGAGTCGATGTTATCCCTTAGTAGGCATTGTAATAAATAAAATAGATGCTGACAAATGTATACATATAAGATTGAAAGAATTTAGAATACTGAACCTAGCTGTGACTGAAGTCTGAATTTGATTTGATTCGTCAAATCAAAATAAAAAGGGTATTCATATCTCCTTGATGCACGTGTGGATTATAAAAAAAATAAGCAGTACTAAGCAGTACTTAACCTTAAAAATTAGAATATAATTTCATTACAGCGCGTTTGAGGTGTTTACGCATTTAGGTATTTGAGTTGCAAATAAGACTGCCTGCATAATCATACGCTTGGGTCTCAAATGTTCATAGTTGCGATAAGTGTTTCTCTTTGTCTTCCCTAGATTGACCTTTACTATCGGGAAGTTTTTTTTGAAGAAGTTTTTTGCGCGGAGTACATCGTCTAGAACCATGCTGGATTCTGCATCTTAAAGATGTAGGTGACCTATTTGATAGGATTTCATGTCGAAATCCGTGAAAAAAAAAGAAAGAGTCGATAGATTTCCAGCCTTAATTTTTGACTTACTTATGTGTTTTTTGAAGTTTTATGTGACTTCTCGGGAAGTAAGTACTCAGGAAGGTTTCCAAAAGGGTCGACGCAATAGATTTTCCCTGTTTTTTTTTTTTGACAACCATGCATCGTCGACATGATTTCTCCAAGTCTGCCAGCTATCAGTATTCAAAGACATCTATTAAAGTGACAAAAAATGTTCCCGAAGTACGAAGAGTATATTAATGACATAACGATGTGTCTTCAATGCCAATTCATTATCTTTATTCAGTAAATTCTGTATGTCCTTTCAGCCTAAATCTTATTAGGCACAAGACACACCCAAAATTTCAGTAATCATACAACTCATTGATTTGAATTAAATTTTCTAAATAAAGTCTGCACTTGAAAGCTCGACAGCCATGACATTGTCAGCGTACACTGAACTGAAGAATGCTATCCAATAAGCGATTTGTAGAAATTTAAATACCCCCGGTGCCTCACACATGAAAAGTTTATTATAAATTGTATAACCATTGGCCTACACACAAATGACAAATGACAATGCTTTCGTTTTTTTTTAGAGTGCAGCTTTCAAGATCAAGGACTGGCACTCTAGAACTCTACCACTCCAAAGTGCACATAATTAAGCCGTGTGGTACGTGTGTTTCTGTTTTCCTTCCACGATTTTACATATTCATGAAATATTGCGACTGCAGTGTTTACCATTTCTTACTTGTTATGCCAGCTTAAGTTAATTAGCTTGGTGACCACTTTGCCTTCTTTGGCAAAATTATTCTTCAATGTGCAAATTATTAAAGACCGGCTATTTACTCGTGCTTCCAATTAAGTTCTCATTTGAGGTACCGTCATTTCACAGCTGTCAAGCTTCCTGACAGCTTCACTTTTTAAAGGGAAGTTGAGTTATTGGAGAAAATTGGTGAATTAAAGACATTGGGAAGCTTAAGAGATTACAGTCGATGGACAGAGTCATGACCAGCATCCACGTCTGAATGGCGAATTGAGAAGCTACTTCATGACAAATTATGCTCTCAGCGGTCTGTCATTCTCCGACGAGAAGTGGCACCGCTAAAAATGTTCTATGGATATTGCTGGTGCCTGGGTCTACTCACCTCACAAATAAATCAAAGTCATTCACCCTCTAACGGAGCCTTGCTGCGAGTCTTAGAACTTGTTTTAACCGGATTGGTCAATTTCCGATACGTTACGTATGGAAGTGTATGTGAATAATACCTGAAACACAATACTGAGTTGATGCTACGGTTCTTCCGTTACGTTGGAAGTGCTTCACAGATACATACGTTCGAACGACATTCTCAAATTAATCAGCTGTTTGCATGAAATTCGCAAGTTCAACCCAGTCTCTTTCCATCTCAAACGTAGAACGGTAGCACGACGCAGGATTGTGGCTGGTGCCTTTGAATTCGTTGTGGCTGTTCACACAGGACTGACGGACTTGATTTGTTTTGACGTTTCGTGTTCAGACTGACAGTCCTATCTGAACTTTTCGCGGACTCATTTTGACATTGTCGACCAAAGTAATTTGATTTTCGTGTTTAATTCACGAAATTTAAAAAAAAAAATTAATAACGCAAATGCGATCGCCTGTAATCGTCAACAAAAAATCCAGTCCGTCAGTCCTCTATGAACAGCCTCCTTGGGTTGAACATTAAACGTCATTCGACGGTAGCACCAGCGCAATATTGTGTTTCAGGCATAAGATTCAGCAAACCACGCCCGTCTATTCCCAAATCGATCACAAAATTCTGACATGAAATGTAATAGAACAAAAGCAACTTTCGTGCTGTTATGTTGTTTTTGCTAAAATTCATTGCCTACTTTTTGGCACAAATTTAAAAAAAAAAATCATTTTTTAAATTTTTTTCATTTCAGGAAGTGGAAAAATTATGCGGCTGTGTATCATGTTCCAAAGAAACTCGCGATACCCTCTCGGAGATGATGAACTTCTCACTATTCAAAGATGTAGTCTTCATAATATTTACATTCTCGAATTTTTGCACCAGCATCGGGTTCAACATGCCTTATGTGTACATAGCTGCCCAAGCGGAAACACTTGGCTTGGACAAGCAACAGTCTAGCTATTTGTTGGCGACAATTGGTATCGCCAATACAGTTGGACGGATTGTCCTTGGCTATATCTCAGATAAGCCATGGGTTAATCGATTATTAGTTTACAATGTTTGCCTTACCACTTGTGGCATTGGTAGGTCAATCAATTTTCCTTAAAAAAAATCATGAGTGTGTTGCATTTTGCATCTCTAATTCCAGCCACAGCCTTGTGCATCTTCTGCACGGATTTCCTAACTCTGGCGATCTATGCCTCAGTTTTTGGTTTCACAATTGGTGCCTATGTCGGTCTGACATCAGTCATTCTGGTCGACTTACTGGGTTTGGATAAGCTGACAAATGCCTTTGGATTGCTGCTGCTCTTCCAGGGTGTTGCATCGTTGGTGGGACCACCAATCGGAGGTGAGCATTATTTCGAATGTCCTGCAAATCCTTCTCTAATAAAATGTTTGTTCTTTTTTAAGGTTTCTTCTACGACATCACCGGATCATATGGACCGGCGTTTGTTATGGCCGGTGTTATGATCGCCATCAGTGGACTGATACTATTTACCATTCCACCATTACAAAGGTATTACGCGCGCAGGGATAAAGAACAACAGCAGCAACAGCAGCCCAATGGCAATTTCATAGCTTCGTAGTACAGATGGGAAGACTTTAACAACAACAAAAACAAATAATTATTATTATTTTTTATTTTTACATCTAAATTTTGTTATCAAGCTAATTTTCCTAGATGTAGTTCTGTTTATGTTTGTTTTTCTTTTATACTTTGATAGAAAAGTTAAAAAACAAAAAAAAAGAGACAAAATGCACTGAGAATTGAGAAATTGTTACAAATTTTAGGGAAACAACAAAAAATCTTTAAAAATAAGTAACGGGGGATTTATGAGGAGCAAGGATCTTATGTCATATCAAACAGTTTTAAGCAAAGGTTTTATTTTATTATCTGTAGAGAATAATTAATCAAACAGGGACGCGGAGTTATTGCTTAAGACAAAACGAACATACCTTTGGATAAAAGAAGAGAATTGAAAATATATTTTGTAAATAGATTTTTTTACGCTTCTGTATGCTGTGCAATTTCTTGTTAACTAAGGAGTACTCTGTTATTGTTTTTCTTTTTTATTGTTTTATACATAAGTATAAACGTCGATACTCTTGGAATGAATGAGATACCTTAACGTGCAACGTAATTTTTTCTTTTGATTGTATTTTTTTGTAAATATTTTTAAGATAGAAAATGAAAAATATATTTTAGATTAAGACATACAAACCTGTACGTATTTTTTTAAACAAAATAGTCGAAGTTGTCTACATAATGACTGCATCTTTTAGGAGCAACTGTTTCGCACATTGGAATACAACACTGAGATCGGCAGAGAACTTACAATTCACTTAGATTCCTTCTTTACTTGGAATACTGCATTCAATGCAGAAATGTTTGGACGGTCAAGAAACACTTATTGCCATCCAACATCCAAATCACGACTGGTTGTGTGGCAGTGTAAGGAAACAGGAAGAAGATAAAAGAAGAAATGCAGAGTTTAAACGGTTTTTCCTGATTTGGGATGAGCTTCAGCTAAGAAGTTGGAAAAATAACTTTGCAGATCTATCGTCGTGGATCAGTGGTTAGTGCGTTGGACTGCCGTGCGATTTGTGTGGGTTCAAGCCCCATTCATGTCCTCTCGGCAAGCAGTGACAAACTTTCAAAAATATAATTTGTCATGACAAGGCTTTTTAATTCTCCGTACGTTACGAAAAATTTCACACGCTTAACGTGAATGGTTGCTGCTTGGGTTAAACCCTCAGCCTTCTTGTCGAGGAATGACAAGCCTCCGAGAGTATAATCAGTCATGAAAAAGCAATAAATTGTAGTTCCGTTCCATTCGTACGAAAAATGTTACACTCACAACATGAATGGTTGCGAAAAGCTAGCCCTTAGCTCATCTCGAGCTTTCGCGGCAGCTATTTATTTTTAGATCTACTTACCTATTTAAACAGCATCGTGATGATCCCAAAATTCAATCAAAAAGGACCCGTTCTTCTATCTATCACTCCGGCACTGAATCCTAGGCGGGCATGCTCAATGCCTGGATATAGCATGTAACAATTTCTGCAGGAGCTGCTGAGACGAGGAGCAGAAAGAGTCCACTACACACTTCTTCTACAGGTGTCCCGCCCTTGTCAACATCAGGAAAGTCACCTTAGGACAATAATTCTAAATAAATATCACTAAGGATCATAATCCAAATCTAATTAAAGCTAAATTCTCTATTCCCATCTTCATTTTTTGCAGTTGGCCCACTCTTCTGTGTAAATTTGTGAGTGGATTTCATTGCAATCCCGTTCTCATAATCAAGCATTCATTCTAGATTCTGGTATAAAGTCCTCAGTTTATTATGTACATAGATATCTTACGAGCGATAGTGGTGATAATTTCCAAGTACTAAATGAAAATTGGAACGAAACAGTCTTACCTTTTTTTTATGGTAGTTTTTCCAGATTTCGGATAGCAACCCGGAAGCACCTGGTGCTTTGACGATTGTGACATTTGAGCTTGACAATGAAACGTACGAGTACTATAAATCCAAACAACTTAGTTTTCAGATGCTCGACGAGATTTATTCCTTCAATGTGCCAAAATGCTAAGCAACGCTATTAGCCTTTATATTCTAAACGGATTGGGCCAAGCTTGTCTAGGACTGACTCAACCTTCTCGAAAGTCTTGCATCGGTGAATAAGGTTACCGTTGCCTGGATTCAAGGACATGAAGGCTTCCAGGGTAACGAACGGGCTGCCTGACAAGAAGAACGGCTTGCCGCCGACTCGTTGGTTCCGAACCCTAATTTGTGGGATCATCCAATAGTGCCTACTCCAAGATAATACAATGGGAGATCAACAAAAAAGCTGACCACAAAGCAAACCTTCAGGGCCTTAGACAAGCGACAAATTTCATCAACCTATACAATTCCAAGACTTTACTTGATCCCAATAAAGACAAGTTAAGAACCCTGTGAACCATAGGTGATCTAACGGGATACCATCTGCATAGGAAAAGTGCGTAGGAAAAGTTGACTCCACTTGACGCGGGCCTCAGTCAACCCAGAAGAAATTCAGAAAATCGAGCCTAAGGCTGTACTGAGGTTTATTAAAAGCCTCAAAATAGCCACCTTCCCTAGATTGCCGTTCGTCGCCCGTATAGATGGCAGAGCAGTTCAATTTTCACCTTTGTTGTGTGCCGTGGCACACCCTCAAGAGATTGCATATCAGTGCTACTATAGGTATCATCACTTAACACTGTCTAATAGGCAGGCATGCAACAAGGCTTGGCGTCTTCCCAAATTATATCTGCAGAAGCTGGACAGAAAAAAGGAGGAAACTATCCTCCACCGTCTTTGCACCTGCCCGACTTTCACCCATAGAAAAAAACTCACCTACATACCTTCTTCTACAACGATCTAGGCGATCTGATCAACACAGATATTAGACGTCTCCTACGCTTGATCAGAAGCTCTAAGTGGTTTAACGAGTAGGAAGAAGTGAATTCTACTACATCCACGTGGTATCGTAACGGACCTATCGTTGATCTACTTGTGTAGCTGGTAGCCACTTCAACCTAACCTAACCATTGTCTGATGGATAGGCGGATTTAGGCGGATAGAATGGACCATAAATTGATGATCTCGTTCTACAGTCATCATTTTGTTATCATTTGTGGAAAAAGATGTTTGTTTGTTTTTTTCATGGTCCACCCTAGAGCCTTTGCTACCATCCGGTTTCTCTTACGAAGTAGATTCAAGACGATATATCCTAGTGCTACTTGTTGAAGTATTTCACTCTTTTATAGAGCAATGATCTACGAAACTCCAAAAAAAATTCTGGAGCCTCACTAGACTCATTACAGAATCTTCAAACGCCTTTTGGTATGCCAAGTTTACTGAATCTGCGGTACCCTTTAAAAAAATCTCTCAGGACACGTAGGATAATCTTGATTAGGCTGATTTATGCTTTGATTTTTGTTCAGTTGTTATTCGATAATATTGTAGTTTCTTGACCTGTCCTAGTTCCTGAGAGATATTCCAAGTTGACACCATATTTCTTGATCTCGAAAACGTCGGTTTTAGATTTCCGTTTCTTCTTCAGTTGCTGGTTCTACCGAAACGAATATAATAAAACTACTTTCCACTTCATTCTTTCCAAGTGCCAAATCCGTAAGTAAAAGGCTTGTATACGTATGTGTTCGGGGCTTCAACTTCATACCTCTATGTGGCTTTGACAGGTAGAGCAAGACGGTGTTAGGTATTGATAGTTAGAATTTTGAACGCATAAAAAAAACTCTAGTATGATATGGTACGCGGAGATGAGTGGGATGCTCTTTACTTAAGCCTCAGCCGGCCTTGTGACAACTACAGAAATAATCGAATTTTGGAACATTTAGTAGAAGGTATCTAGTCTCTAGGTCTCTAGTCATCAAAGCTTTTGTTTGGCAGAGTCAGACGTTATTCTTGATTTTTTATTTAAAATATTCTGAAGAGAGGGGCGGTGGCACAAGAAAATGCATGGTACTAAACTTAGAATATTTTTATATAATAACATTCTACAAACATTTATTGCTTAAATTTTGTTTACTAAAACTGCCAATTAAAACATTGTAATTAAACCCATCAAGTGCACAGCTAATTATATACAAAAATTAAAACAATGTCTCACATACTTTGGTGTTGGCCAACACCACTTGGTGTCGGTACTCAATTAGTGTTAAATTCCCAAAACAATTCGGATTCTATTATTCACATCCGTAGGTGTCATTGTAAAGCAATGCACAAGCACCCTCTGGTAAATTAGAAGGAAGTGGGCCACACATTTTCTGTCCAATTATTGATAAGCAGCCGATGAAGTGGACTTCTTTATCCAACCGAATCCAAGTGTTGAAATGCGTGTGCATCGAAATGGATGGATATTTTTAGAAAAAATTGCGATTGAAAAAAATAGAATACCGACATTTTGATACAACAGGTGGTTGTTTGGTTCGTTTTGTTTTTTTGACGGTATTCTGTTAATTGCAGAGCGATTTCTAAAGCAGTTGTTGATGCATAATTGGATCGAACATTTCTTGCTCTAATGAGTGACGTGATGGACCTTTGGCCTTTAATTTAGGAATTAACTCCTTGATCTTTGAGTGATCATTGATAGGAAAAGAATTTGATTTCTTTTTTTAGTGCAGAGTGCTACTGAGAAAGTGTGAATATTTTAGGTAAGCTGAATCAGACCTTGATAGATCTTTGGCGCTTTGGTTTCATTGCTTGATGAATTTTTGCCCTCAGTGAATCAAAAATAAAGCATAGAACCCGAGTCACTTTTGTTACAAAAAAACTCGAATCCACGGAGGGTGCCTTTCACCATTAAGTCAAAAAGATAGAAAGGGCATTCTACCCCAAAAGAGTTACCCGATGTGCCTTTCTACTGGGGCCGCGTTCGTTAATACCGGATACGATTCACTAGTCAGGGCAATCAGTTGTAAATTAAAAATTCGATCAACTGATAAGGATAAGGGTCAGTTTGGGATATCGAATAAATACGAATTGGTGTGGTGCTCGCATGTGATTCAGATGGAAATTTCTGTATAGCTACTGTCGCTCTACGGGTGATGCACCTTCAAGTGGACTACTTGGATGGGCGGTTGTACGTTTAGTCATTTGACTGATGCCAGACGTGTCAAGTAACGAAGCTTAAAGTGTTCCAGGTTCGGCTGGAAGAGCTGGTCACGATCCTTCCTTTGTGGACTTATCCTTGTTGTCGACAGATTCGACTTCTGAGTCGTCATTCTCTTCGGTCTGGTGGTCCTCGGTGAACGGTGACTACTACAGTTGCAGCGATTTGTATAACCACCGCCTCGGGGATTGGTGGAAGGTTAAACTCGCCAGTCATGTCCGAAGGGAGATTAGCCATTGCGTGAAAAACATGCCGCTTTGGGATGATCGTGTTGGAGTTCTCATCGATTTGATGATGGATAATGCTGTTGAGAAGAGGAAAAAGACCAAATGGTGTTTCGATGGAGCCGGCAACAGGAACCAAAGAGTACTTAAGGTTCTAGGAGGTGCAGCAATTTCGCACTCGCAACCATCGAAAGGGTTTTCAGATATGGCGACACATTTACGAAGATGATTAGTAAACAATTGGATAAAGGCTTCAAGCGCTGACCAGTGGAAATGATTTTTTCTATCCTTTGTCCGAAAAAATGGTGTTTCAAGGTGTAACCTGGAAGCTAAAACCACTTATAATATAGTGTTTTTCAATAAGGACATAACAATTTTGTATTAAAGTAAAATACAGAAGAATTGAGATATCGGGTTGAAATTTATTCTAGGTGTAGTACACATGTTAAATTTAAGTATGTAATTTGATTTCGTTCATATGACCACCGCGGAAACACTCTTTTCCACACCAGTGGAATTCGCAATTCCAGTGGAATCGACTGATTTGGCTGATTTTGAACTGAAGCACTTATGGCTGCGATATTTTCGCTACTTTGACCGGTGCGTTGTCTCACTGACACATGAATATTTAATAGTGAATATGTTGACTCGAAAATGGAAGAAAATGGAGCAAGCGATCATAAAATTGCGACCACCGACTGAGAATTTTGGTAGTAATCACTACAAATATTATAGAAGTTAAACGTTGTTCGTTTGTTTGTTTGGATTTTTCCCACGCGAAAACTACTGAACCAATCAATCTCAAATTTTGCACAGATAATGACTGTAATTCAAGTCAAAACATAAGCTACGTATTGTAACGCTGTCTTATCCAGGAGGTGAGCAGATAACAGAAACGTGGAGCAAGATATCTAAAAAAAAAATCGAGTTACCTAGTTCTTGCATTCAGGAGACGATATTCTTTATGAATTTCAGCACTAAACTGGTTTCACTGGCGTATCTTTCACTTAGAAATTTGTTCGCTAGAGGGGTATAGATCCTGAGACCTGACCTTCACAAGGTAGGTGGTGGACCTATAAGGTTCTACTTCAACGTAAAATTCTAGCGTTTGCTCTGCATTCAATAATGTTTTTTTTTTAATATATATTAAAAAACTATTTTCATTGTCTTTTTAAGAAAACCTTTTTTAGAAAAAAAATTATGTAAAAATATTATGTCATATAATTCAAAAGAAATACTTACATAAATCCGCTGTTCGTACATCGCAAATTCACCTTGAGTTAAAGCTTAAAAAAAAGGCAACTAATTTATTTTAATTTTTTTTATTTTATTTGCTTTCGTTCATTTCACATCTCCATCTTAAGGATCTCATTCCTTTTCAGACTAAAAACACAGCAGAACATCTCTTCTTGCTAATAGCTCCTCACGCCCCAGTTTAGTAGTTTGGCTCTGTATAGTAAATCGCCTTTATTTTTTTGCTAAAATCAGGTATATGACTTTGGAAAAAAAAAACAATCGATTAAATTGGAACTCATTGAAAAAAAAAGCACATGGAACCACAAAATTATCTACGCTTGGCTTACGAAAATTGCAAATAAAAATCCTTTAAAACCTTACAGAGGTTATCACACATACGACCTTGCATCCATTTTTAAACAAAATTTTTTTAAACACTTTACAGTTAGACACATCAAATCATCTACGAATACCATTGACATTGGCTTTCTGAAAAAAAAAAAGTTCTACACAAACCATCACCTAATGGCGGACTACATGTCATTCAAAGTCCGCCTTCAGGTTGAGCACAAAATTAGACACAACATGAACAAATATTAAAACACAAATTCAACCTCCCAATTAGGGCCACAAAATATACGACTTCTGTGCCGCACGGTCAGGAAGTCCCTAAGTTATTTTAGTTTTCGACACCAACCAACACCATCAGCAGAGGCGACATCATGCTCATCATCCTCATCATCGCAACAACATTATTTAATTCCTTCTTCTTTTTTTTAATTTATAAATTCTAATTACAGAATATCGCATCGGTAATGCGTTCCCCATTTGCATGACGCACGCATCTGCAGTCCGAGGATAGGAAAGCTGAAAAGACTTGAGGGGTAAGCACCGTTCCTTGCGGTTGCCCAATAATTGGCGACGCGAACCCAACCCAATCAATTCGGTTCCCCTAATCGTTTTAGTGGCAAAAAAGGATCGAGCACATTTATTTTAAGTTACATGTTTATGTACACGATTGTAATAAAACTACTATCGACAATTCTCACTTGATTTCGTTTGTGATAAGCTTCCGGAGGGTGCAGTCGCCGGCGTTCAGTTTATCCAGAATCGCGATGACCTCGCTGCAGTATTGATCTCGGGCCTGGTAGTCCTCTTCGGTGTATTCCTCGTTGCTGCGCTGCATGCGCCAGATGACGTTTAGCTTTGCCTCAACCAGAACATAGTTGGACGCGGGACAAATTCTCGGACACACCTCGTTGATGAAGTGTATCATGTCACGGACGGAGCAGTTGTTAATTCTATTGTTAATCGTGGTGAGGGTGAAATCTTGATACTTGCCCATTTTGGCGTGATTCGATACGACCTCGCATTTGCAACACTTCCAGTCCGGTTGCAGGTTCGTAGTGTCTACAGGAATGGCCAAACCCTTACAGTTAGGCTCGCGGCAATACAGAGCAGCCAGATAGGTTTCATTCTCCTGGAAATAAAATGACATGCAAAGGTAAAACGAATGTGTGTCTTAAGTTAAATTTAGAGAGAGAAACCACATCAACCCCGTCAATGTGGCGTTTCTATCGATTGTCACGGGAAATTATGAAAACCACCACAAAGCATAAATCAATACCAGTGACGAGCTAATTGGATTTACAGAATCTCACCACTGGTGACTGGTGTACACAACGGTTGTTCTCAAAATTAAATTAAAAGGTTAAACAAAATATAATTCCTTAAAGAATAAATTAGAATTTGGGTCGAAAGGGGTGTGAACTGGTTGCGAAGTCTTTTCGTTGTAACAGCGAATTAGCATTTGTCTTAATCACCCGAGGCAATTAATTAACATGGCTGACGGGGAATCAGAAGGCGTTTAATTAGAGTTTTCTTTAATTGTGAATTGACGAGCGGGGGGTGCTTTATTTATGTTCTCCTGCGACTGTCTTTGAAACGATTTTTTAAGAAGCTGTAGCAAGAAAAAACCCTCTTGTGTTCACATTTGTCTGTTATGCTCTAATGACTTTTACGGCGACGAGTTTATTCTTGGAATCTCACCTCAGTGCAGATGGGAAATTCGAGAATAACGTATAACAAAAATAAATCGTTGAAATTTTTTAGAGCTACAAGGGTAATTTCTGTTTGGCCTACTGGGTTTGCCGTGATCCACCAACAAGCCCCCTTTAGCACATAAGTTTCCAGAAGCAATTATTGTCTCTCTAAACGTCGATTTAAGCCTCGATTTTTTCGTACTTTTCTACTCTAGTAAACCATCTGGAAATCCACGAGAATCTAAAATGGCACAGATCTGGAATATCCTAGCAGCCGCATGAAGGCAGGATTTCGACGGTCAAATTACAGACTGGAGTGTGATGGATATATATAATCCAAGTTTCTTCAAAATCTGACCAGAAACCATTTTAAAATTCTAGCCGGTATCCTAAGTGGCCGCTAAGTAACCACTGCGGCATCTACACAAGCTTGGCCTGTCATCGGACCCCACCTGCAGACTATGCTTGGAGAGCGACAAAAGCTCTCTCTACATCGTCACAGAACGTCACGCTTTCATTCATGTAAGAAAGCTGACCCTAGGCACTATGCAGTGAATTCGTCTTACCAACGACACTTGTCAAGCTCCACCCAGAGAAGCTGATTAGCTTCCTGACAGCCTTTGGAACAGACACACTGCTCTAAACATATGGGACGGGACAATAAGGCTCTATATGAGACCTGAGTGCAACAGCTCATGTTGAGAAATGACAAACCTCCAAGAGTATCATTTGTGATGAAAACTCTTCTCAATTCGCCTTTCGGAGTCGGCAATAAATTGTAGATCCCTTCTATTCGTCCAAACAATGCCACATGCACAATATACATAAGTAGTAGCGAGAAGCTAGGCCTTGGCTTATCCCAAGCTGTCCCACCAGCTATTTATTTATTTATTTTCAGTATGACGCATCCCCATTATATAATGTTTTGCCCCAACAGAGATCTCAACTGATGACGGAGAGATATTTTACCACCAACTAGGAGACGTTCTCCACACAATGCCAAGTGAATAATATCATGGTGATGGAGTCTCGAATGTCAATAAAAACGAAGGGCTCAGACTTTTTATCGGAAAGCTCACACTAGACTAGGCCAATCAAAACCATGTTTATGCACAAGACCTGCCATAAAGTGAGTTGGATGTCAATTGAAAGGCAAGCAACCTCTAATCAAATGGACGTCTCCGGAACAGACAAGGAACCGAGATGGGAATTACACGAGATCACCACCATGTCATGGTTGGTTGGTTTAGGATGGTGAGGTTAGGATGAACTTCGTCACATAGGCCGCCGTTTGGGCCCATTGTGTTCCCTTCTGTAGCATACGTTGAAGGTGCTTAGGTTAGAGTCGGATGAGTTTTACAGATCCGAGAAACGTCCTATATGTCCAGCGAACTCCAAGATGCTATCGAATCAACCATATCATAGCTTCCACACCACTACGTACTGATACAGATCGATAATCTCATGCCAGCATACCCATGCCCAGGTATAACATTGATGGATTTAAGGATTCCTCAGGCCGTCAATAATTTCGCAGTAGGCGGAAACAATAAGCATCTCGATGCCCATCATAATTGCACACCAATGATGTGCTGATGCTAAACGAATTGCCGGTCGATCGTATGCAAGACAAGGCTTCCGAAAAGGCCTGGAGAAGGATCAAAGATCGACAACAAGTTAGAGTTCGGATTGCGGACAAAGGGGAGCTAGAGTCTCTCTATCGCATGAAGATAAGAAAAAAGTAGCGCAACGTGATAACATCAATGCGCTGGCCACTGAAGCCGTAGAGCGGCAAGCACGAGCGATAGAATCCTGGACAGAATCACTAAAGAATTCCGAATCAATTTAATCTCCAATACTTCGAAAGCAAGATCAACAAACTCCAACAGACATCTTGGGGATACAATTCTGAGGCCATTGCTGAGACTTGACCCTATGCAACCCGCACAGCAGTCTAACGCATTCAGCTCAAAGTGATAGATGACCCTCTTGCATCGCTTCAGAATATCAAGCGAATGAGCCTATGCTATGGAGCTGGGGAAGTCACCCTAAAGTTCAGAAAGCGAATGCAACCAGCGCACAGCACAGGGGCGAGTGACGCTATGGAAGTGGAGATTGCGCACAACTGATGCAGGTAGTGCACGTCAACCTCCATCATAGTACACTTACCTCCGAGAACCTGAGGCTGCTTCTCGAAAGGAGCAGCTGGACATGGCCAAACAACAACAAACTATATCACGTTCAATAGAAGCGACTCTGGCAAGGTTAGAACTTGTATCGTGGCTAGAAAAACCCTTCATGTACTAATGCTATGTAATTTCAACGCATTGAACACTGAGTCATGCTGACCACCAACCTCTGGACGGTTCTCTGCTAATTTCGGATTAGGACCGACTCAAGCAATGGAATGGAAGCATTTTGCTTTAGTTTAAAACTGTGTATTCACACCCAAATTAGGTTGAGCCTCCCGAAGCATTGATTACCCCAATTATCGCTACTGCCCAGCAACAAGGCGGTAGGAATTGACGGTATACCTGCAGAACCCTTAAGAACAGCACCAACTACAACCTAAAAGCCCTAACGTAGTCGAAGTCAACAGGTTATAGCCAACAATGACTCATGAGGGCTCGGCAACAAGACTTAAATCCTGACCAGGTCCTTCGTGTCTTCTCTTCAAAAATTTCCCAGAACATACATGTCACCCGAACTAGTTACGTCAGTGCAAGATATTGTGTGCATTGAACCGACTGCGTCACAATAAACCCTGACTACAACGCTAATGAATTGATTGCTGGACAAACTAATTAGCGAGTTAATCAACCCCACAATCACTCACTGCACTAATCAACGGTATCATGTCTACTCACGCATTCGTAATTCTCCCCTCCCTCGTGCTAAAATCAACTCACTGTGGGGTCCTTACACCGTGGACACTCGCAAATGAAGTGTTTTGTCATCTTCAGGAACACTCTCCGCATCAGGTTGCTCCACAGGATTTTCGTGTACGTTGTTGTTATTTCGCCACCTTTGGGGATGAATTTTGCCGCTCTAACGATGGCCAGGCTGCCATCCTCGAAATAATGACTCGCATTTGGAGTGCACTCGTGATTCATGACTGCAGTTAAAGGAAATAGACCACGGAGCAGTATCTCATAACCATCGACCTTCTTCGGCGCCTCAAAGGCATTAGTGTTCAGTACCCCCACGACCTTCAGCAGAAAATCAAGGATTTTTTTATCCGAGGGAAAATTTTTGAAGCCTTCTGCTGCTCGAGTGATTTCATTGCGATATCCACGGTCGGCGTTGGCTTGCATTGCGAAAATGAGGTCCTTGTGGTCTTTGCTGACGAAAAAACTGCGCACCGCTGTGAGAATCCGCAGTGTCATTGGGCTCACACCGCCGACATCAATCGGTTGCCACTCTCGAAAGAGTTCACACTCGGATTTGTGTTGCTGCGAATCGGAACACTGTTCACACACTGGAAGGGTGCATCCTTTCGGACACAAGAACTCATTGACATCGAGGAGTTTGTAGCACACAATACAGGTATTCAAAGCGGATCCCTTTCGCGCGGTAGGACCCAGCACTACGGCACGTTCTCGAAACAACAACTCGCCCTTTTCGATGTCACGCAAGGCAAAAACACCACGACCGGCTACAGGTGACCAATCCACCTTCCAATTGGGCTCATCCGTCTTGAGATCCCCCAAATGGATGTCCACCAGTCGGGCTAATTTCTTCGCGGACATTTTCACGAGAATACTGTCAACTGGGATCCGATTGCAACCGAACCGCGACCAATCGAATCGAATTTACACCGTCGACTGGTCGGAGGGATACCCTGCTCTGGTCATTATTTTCAATTCTACATGCGGCATGCGACGATGGGGAAAGCTTAAGGAACATTAATTTATGCCACGCTTGGCGGGGTTGACGATGCCTAAGGGAGGGGGTTCAGTTCGATTTGTCATTCTGTTGCACCGTGCAATACCGACAGCAGTGTGTTATTTTATACAGTGTGCAGTGTGTAACAGGTTGCACTCGTGCAAAAAACGAGAAGGCAAACGCACACAAGCAAGCAGGCATGGATTATGTTACTCTGTGCGCAATGGGAGACGACCCAGTAGAAAGCATTTGTGGAAGGGAAATGCTGCACTTCACCGACGACGACGTGTTGTTGCTGTGTGCTTATGGAAATCTTATCTAGTCTCCCGAGTGATCCTTTTGGGGGACTGCGGTGTGGTGAATTCAAGGTCCATGGGGGAAAACTTCTAGTTGATAGACAAAATGACATTGAAATAGAAATGTATTTTGATTCAGGTTTGTATCAGGATATGTAGAGCACGTGTTATCCCGACGGAGATAAAAGTTACAAGGTAAGCCAAAGGACCATGTCGTCCAATGAAAAGAGGGAATCGTATGCCGATGATGCGGACATTTTTGAGAAGATCATTACGCATTTCCCATCAAAGAGTGACCATGAACTCTGTGGTGAATTGCTGTGAAAGTTCCAATTTTTTGGCAAGAAAAAGAAAACAAAACAACGAAACATGAGAAAAGCGGCTACAACAAAAGCCACATTCAACATCCAGTAACCAACGCTTGAATACGCTTAGATCTCAACCACAATAACAAACTCAGAACTAGTTATGAGCTGCCGCAATGAGCTTAGTCCTTCTGCTCACGGCACAACGTTACATTCCATTGGGTGCCAGGAGAAGCAGTCGATAAACCAGTTAGAGGACATTCGTAAGACAACAAACATATGATAAAAATAAATTAAAATCTGGCTCGACAGCTCGGAATGAGGCAATGCTAAGCTGCTCGCAATCATTCATGCTGTGCGTGTGAATGAATGGAAGGGACCTACAATTTATTGCCAACTCCGAACGGCGAATTGAGAAGCTTTTAATGACAGATGATACTCCCGGAGGTCTGTCATTCCCCGTATTTGAGTGCCCAAACCTCAGCAGGGCCAGAATGAGGACCACAGCTGCAGCAGTGGCGGTTGAGTGGTGTACCTAGTTCGGCCAAGAGGTCTCATGTGATCATTCTGGTAGCAGGCAGGCTCAACTATGAGCTACTACTGGTCAATACTTGGGCAAGCAGCAAAGGGCTGGGAGTCAATTCTACAGGGTTTTTCAATAAGAGCGCTACAAAAGTTTTTTTAAATAAAACAAAAACTGTTTTGGATATCAATGAAATTCTTTATTTCTGTGAAAGTATGTTTGATGCCATTATGTATGAAACTCGATTTCTTTTGCATGGCCACCACGGGCACGCTTGCAGAAGTCCAGACGCTGAATCCAATTTTCGACGGATTTCAAGCATAAATCGGCCGATACTGCTGCAATTTCACGTTCGATATTCGTACGAAGTTCATCAATAGTCGCTGGCTTGTTGGCATAGACCAAAGACTTGACGCAGCCCCACAGGAAATAGTCTAACGGCGTCAAATCGCACGACCGAGGCGGCCAAGCGACTGGACCATTTCGTGAGATAACACGTTCTCCAAACTTGGTTTCCAATAAATTGATTGTGACATTCGCTGTGTGGCTTGTGGCGCCGTCCTGTTGGAACCACATGTCCTCCAAGTCCATATCATCCAATTGGGGCCAAAAATATTCGGTTATCATTGAACGGTAGCGATCCCCATTCACAGTAACGTGCCTGTCTTGATCATCACGGAAGAAGTACGGCCCAATGACGCCGCCGGCCCATAAACCACACCAAACCGTAATTTTTTCGGGATGCAATGATGACTCATGGAGTACCTGTGGATTGCTGCCTGACCAATAACGCATATTTTGTTTATTGACGAAGCCATCCAGCCAGAAATGAGCCTCATCGCTGAAGATGATTTTTCGATGAAAACCCGAATCATTTTCAAGTTGTTGCTCAGCCCAATTCACGAACATACGACGCTTCTGGTGGTCAAGCGGCTTCAGTTCTTGCGTCAATTTAATCTTGTAAGGATGTAGGCCAAGATCTTTTCGCAAAATTCGACACAACGACGTCACAGAGATGCCCAACGCTTGAGAACGACGTGTGAGAGACACATTTGGGCTTTCTGCAACTGAAGCCTCAGCGGCAGCAATATTCTCGACACTATGGGCACTTCTTTGTCTCACTGGCACGGGAACATTTTGTACTGTGCCTGTGGATTCAAATTTTTCCACTAGACGCTCAATTGTTGATCTGCTAGGACGATTATGACGACCATAAATTGGACGTAGCGCTCTTAACGTTGAGGCCACTGACTCCGAATTTCGGTAGTAAATTTTAATAATTTTGACTCGTTGTTGGCTCGTATATCTTTCCATCATGAAATGGCAAACCTTACTGAAGAGAAATGTCAAAAAACCGCCAGAAAAATATGGCGTCGTTTGCTGTCCCTGTCGCTCTACTTTTGTAGCGTCCCTATTGAAAAAACCCTTTACAAAGATAGAGATTGTACTTTCCACTAAGAGATCAATACCAACAAACACAACACAAACAAGTTTCGTTCCGCTGGATCTATATTGCAGCAAAACGGCAGCTAAAACTGCTTTGAGACTAAGAAAAGGACAAAGGTGAACACCAGCTCCCTACGGTCACGCCTCCATGTCTCGATGGGAGAATGCCGTCAGATCGACAGAAACAGATTATAATTATGATTCAGACTCTGGCATTTGACAGGAGATTCAGTATCATATTTCCAATAAAATGCAACTGGCCTTCTACTCCGATGGTTGGACGATGGTACAATGGAGATTGGAACATGTGCCGGTGTCTACTACAAGGCCCAAGGAGTAAACTACTCCTTTAGAATAAACAAAGACTGCAGTCTATTTCAGGCGGATTTCACAGCCATCATCGAGGCTTCGAAAACTGTGCGCGAGAAGGGTATCACCGCAACGACAACTATGGTCCACATCGACAGCCAGGCAGCTGTTAAGTCTCTGGAGTCGGCAAACACTATAGAGTTTTCCAATAGGGACGGGTAGATTTTGACAGATCATGGCGGCCATGTTGTTTTATTTGTTGTTAGTTTTTCCATTTCTTATTTTTCAGACACTAAAAATAAATCACCATGGCAAGTTACAGCGTCGAGCAACACGTGCAAATAATAAAACTGGAGCAGTTGGAAGCGGACCCCGATTTCAGCAAAAAAAAATACATCTTCAGCGACTAAGCCCATTTTTGGATGAACGAGGACGTCAACAAGCACAACAAACAAGATTGCCGGAATGGGGACGATTTCAATCCACACGAGGTCCACCAAGTGAAATGCATCCGTAGAAAGTCACTGTTTGGTGTGGATTTTAGGCCGGGCAGCATCGTCGGTCCGTTCTTCTTCGAAAACGACCATGGCGTTGCAATGACCATCAACGGTGAGCGCTACCGATCGATGATAACCAATTACGTTTGGCTCAAATTTGGATGATATGCATGTGAACGACATGTGATTCCAACAGCATGGCCCTACATGCCACACAGCTGATGCCAAAATGGACACTTTGCACGAGCGATTTGAGGGTATGGTTATCTCACCGAGGGGCAACGTGAACTGTTCACCGAGATCGTCCGATTTTACCCCATTAGACTTTTTTTTGTGGAGTTTCCTTAAGTCGCAGGTCTATAGCATTAAGCCTCAAACGACCAGTGTCCTCAAAGTCAACATAACCCGTGCCATCGCTGAAATTTAGCCTGATCTATGCAACAGAGTAATCGAAAACTAGACCTATCGGACGCGCGCTACCTATCGAAGCCGCGGCGGCTATTTAAACGATGTCATATTCTACACATAATGTCGATAGGCCTTTCAAATAAAATAAAAAATTCGTTGATATCTCACACACAACTTGTTTTATTCAATTTTAACATCTACCCGTTCCTATTGGAAAACCCTTTAGAAGGAGTCTTGTAAACCCATGGTCTCCAATTGGCCCATGCCGCGTGGTTATTTTAGTTATGTTGGCAATATCATACGGGTACTGTTCTGTTTAGAAAATATTTTATTCTAATCTTTCCGTATCATATCTTCCTTGATATGGTGCAGTTGGTTAGCCTCTTCCATTGGAGGTTGGCCTTCTGCAGGAAGTGTTAGTGAGCATGTTCTTCAACCGATTGATATTTTCACAAGATTTGTTCCCCTTCGATCAACTCTTCAAGTCATCTTAAGAAATAAATATTTGCCAACATCGGGAGTTAAAGCCATTTGACAAGCGACAATACTTACACCTTTACCGTCCCAAGAGTTAAAGGTCTAGATAAACCCGCGATCTATAGATCAGTTTCAAGGTATAACCTACGTTGAAGTCCCAGCAAAACTTATTCAGTAATGTACATAAGCCGATAATGGAGAACACTAGCTACTCCGTTAACTTTGGCTTATGCAAGGATTAAACTGCCAACACATCAGAGGTTTAATTTAACGCGATACACTGTTATGCAGGTTCTTCAACCTGATACTACTGGAGAAAATAGTTAAAAAATTCTTAGGGTCACGTGACACAACCCGACAAGTACTTGTAGAAATTTCACACTTGTCAGCTTTTGTCAATTTTGTTGTTGTTGTTGAAATTCACTTGTTCCACAAGTTCTTGTCGGGTTGTGTTATTGGCCCCAGGTCATCGCATCAGGCCCTAATTTTTATAAAGTGGGAGAACTACTTGCTTAAGCAGAAGACCCTAGCATCATCCGTGTGGAAGAGACGAGCTATACAGAGCTATGTCTGGTTTTTGAATACTTGCCAAACTTGTCCATTTGTACAGGACGAATATGGAGAATAAACCCTGGTCCATTAAGGTCGGTCAAGACCTCAACGAGACCTTTTATGTCGACACACTGTCATGGGTCTTCTTTAACATCGTTCTTGAAAGAATAGTGCAACAACAGAGGGACAATCTTTCAAAAGTCCGTTCAATTACTCGATAGATGGATCGAGGATATTGACAAAATCGAAAGAACGCAACTAGATGTCACTGGTGCGCTCGTGAGTATGGGGTCGAAGGCGGCAAAGATGGGTTTAGTGGTCAAAGAGGGAAAGACCAAGTACTATATGCTGTCAACAAGAAAGGACACTCAACACCGATGTCTTGGACAGAACGTCACTATAGACAGATATAACTTTGACGTAGTTAAGGATTTTGTCTACCTAGGCTCCGCTATCAATTCAGACAACGACACCAGCGCTGATATGAAACGAAGAATAACTCTTGCCAATTGCTGTTTCTTCTCTCGAACGACTGAAGGGACCCTTTATAAGACCTTAACCCTTCCAGTCCTACTCTACGGCGCAAAGACATGGACTCTATTAAAAGCGAATGAGGATGCTCTTGGATTTTTCGAGAAGAAAATTGTTCGGCTGATTTTCGGTCCCGTATACATAGACGGTGAGTGGAAGAGGAGATACAACGACGAACTATGCGGGCTGTACAGCGACATGGGCTTAGCCAGAAATCTTCAAATCCACACCCGAGGGACGGCGCAGTAGAGGAACACCGCGACTCAGGTGGCGCACGCAAGTGAAAGGGGACCTCAACCGACTTGGTATACGAAACTGGAGGTAGCTGGCTAAAGATCGAGCTGGCTGGAGACATTTGTTGATTGAAGCCGAGGTCTACCCCGGACAGTAGCGCCGCCTTAAGTAAGTAAGTAAATCCACGAACACCCACAACACTCACATTTCGGTTTGAACGTTACGATTGAGCTTAAAAAAGTAAAAGAATTCGGTTCCGTAAAATCTGCTATCAATCCTGCCACCAACAATAGCGTTGAGATTCAACGTAAAATAATATTTACCAATGGAATAAAGACGCAACCAATTGGCAAGGCTTTATTGAGAAGAACCAAGGCAACGCTGTGCAGGTCTTCATCATCTTCAGCTGTATCGTTCAAAAACGTGAACTGTTTCAAAACCCGATGTAAGTCCACTAGAAATTTTTTAAGTGAGAAGTTCCTTATTCGATTTATGGCGCCACCTGCTTTGATGTTTCATGAGAACTGTACAAGCTGAACACCAATGCCTCATCCTAAAGAATCCACCTTTCCATCAGTGCCGCAAACAAGTAGAAGTTCATTACAAACAGTAGCAACGCTTAAGTAAGTAAGCGGGCCACCAAAAATCGGACATAGTATAGTTTCTAGAATAAAATACCAACTCTATGGTGCAAAAGACATCTCAAGGTTGTTGTGGCGAAACTCATACTATTTTTGAAGAAAAAACCAAACAAAAACCGCATACAAGTATGAATATGTTTTTCCTGGTTATGATTCCACTTCCACGAAAGCTTTTCATTCAAAGTAGGTATCCATAACCCGGTCTTTGCTCGACATAAGCAAAGTAAGTCAAAACAAAAATCACGATTTCCAAAAATAAATCATGGAACTTTTCGAAAGTGTCTAATACAGTAAACACATTCTCCCCATTTCTATTTCCACATTTGTGTATCCAATAACAAGCAAAGGCGCGGCGGCGTTGCCCCACCTTCCCACGCAAACTTTTCACATCTCGTTGGACAACAAATCATAATTTCAAGCACAAAACTATCCTAATTACTTACACTCGGATCCTTACAGCGAGGACATTCACAAATGAAATGCTTTGTCATCTTCAGGAAGACCCGTCGCGACAGATTGCTCCACATGATTTTTGTGTATGTTGTTGTGATCTCGGCACCCTTGGAGATAAACCTAGCCGCCTTGACATTAATCATATGGCCGTTCTCAAAGTAATGACACGCATTCGGAGTGCACTCGTGATTCATCACTCCGGCGAGTGGAAACAAACCGCGCAGCAGAATCTCGTGATCATCGATCATGTGCCGAGCCTCAAAGGCATTCGTATTCAACACACTGACCGTCCGATAAATGTAATCGAGAATCTTGGGATCTTTTGGGAAATTCTTGAATCCGTCCGAGGCCCGCTGAATTTCCATGCGATAATACCGATCGGCGTTGGCTTGCATCGAACCGAGGAGCTCCCTCTGTTTCTTGCTCAAGAAGAAACTCCTTACGGCGGTCAGAATACGCAAGGTCATCGGGTTGACCCGACTCACATCAATCGGTTGCCACCGCTGGAACAGGTTGCACTCTATCTTGTGTTGTTCTGCCTCCGAGCACGTTGCACACGCCGGCAGCGTGCATCCTTTCTTACACAGGAAATCCTTATCGTCTAGAAGTCTGTAGCATTGGACACACGTATTGAGTGCGGTTCCTTTCCGGGCAGTGGGACCAATTATGAGAGCTCGCTCGCGGAATATCAGTTCGCCAGATTGGATGTCGCGTGTAGCGATAATACCACGACCGGCTACTGCTGAATTATCAATTTTCCAATTGGCATCGGCCTCCTTGAATTCACCCAAATGTTCATCGATAAGGCGGGCGAGTTTTTCCGCGTCCGAGGGCATGGCCGCTAAATTTGAACAGGAACTTGCTAATGAGACGTATCACCCGACCGGATTGCGACTAATCGAAGCGAATTTTCAACGGCAACTGTTCGAAAAGCATTTTCCGATCGTGTGTGTTTTTTTTCTCATTTTCCTCTTCGGCATTTTCCTTTCTGCTATCAGCTCGGGAAAGCTTAAAAAACATTAATAAGTGGTGGCTGTGAGGTGGCGGAGCGCGCCGGGAACTTTATTTTGCACAAATAGATGAAGACTCTGTAGCACGTGCTAGACAGTGTCAATGCATGGCACATGAGAGAGATGAAAGATTCCAATCGTATGAATTCAGCCGGTTTATTGGGGGGGAATGTGTGCGACATAATCAATTTGGGAATCACCTTAAGAGGTGCATGCGCCAATCGAGCATAGACAGTGGAGGGCTGAACAAATGGACACGATTTTCTCACATTATTTGCTCAGGTTTTCTCCTTGCCGTTCAGACTAGTTCAGAAGTGTTGAAATCAATGAAATTTAAATCGTCGACTACGATCATTGGATCAGGAGCTTGAAGAAAAGGCGTTTTACCGAATCGTCGTAGTTTTGGAGATGGATTTCCGCCAGAAGTACTGCGAAACACGTTAAAACTTTATCCACTCCGAAGAAGCCATCGGCTGTGGTACTTTGTCCTAAATGATAGACAGACCGTCCGTTGCATGTCGTTTAATTTTTGTTTTTTTAGCTTTTGGCCAAAGACATAAAGGCTGGAGTGTCCAGGCCACATTTGAGTTGAGAGGCAGCAGGGAATTAAAGTGGCCCCTGCATCGTTCCCTGTTCTGCACATTCCGCTTAATTTTTTTTGTCGTCTCGCATCTATGGCCTTCGCCGTGTTTGTTTTGGTCTGCAACGACCTCTGTTTTACTGTCAATTTTAATCGAACAACATTCTCACGATTTCCTACTTATGGGGGGCCGATCCAAATTGTTAGTTGGTTAGCGAGTTTTTATATGTAAGTCGTGCTTCGATATACTGTTACATATAGCGAAAATATCTTGCATATCTTCCTTATACATTTGTTGATGATCATGAAGAGTTTTCAGCGATAGATTGTTCGTCTTCGTCTTGGTTTCACGGCTTCACGGCTACACACACTTCATACTGACATTGAATGGATGACTACATATCTATATCTAGCCAAACTAGGGCACAAAACCTTTGGAATGTAGCGAAATTTAAAATTTATCATTTTAAGTCACTCTGAGCTTTTCGTTTAAACGAATAAGTAGGAGAACCGGGTGCTGCGGCCCAAAGACACGAGCATCTTCTGGACACCGGTCCGTGGGTAATTTTTAGGCTTGGGTTCGGCTACTTTTTGAAGCCTTTTCGTCTCCCAGACTCTTCTTGTGTTTTCCAGCCGGAGCTTCTCGTGATTCGGGAAGTCTGCCGCTTGCTGAACACTCTCCAAATAAACAATCAAGATATTGCTATTTTCTCGGATAGCCAAGTCGGTGCGGTAACCTAAAAACTGGTAGAGCTATGCCGGCTTGTAATCAATCAACCAAGTACCCACTCCATAATTGCACTTATATAAGTCCCAGGTCACAGCAATCATGAGGGCAATGAGAGTGCCGACGAGCTGGCTAGGATAGTATCGGCTCTTGTCAGTCCTCTAGCGGAAAGTGTCGATATTCCGTTGGATAATGTTAAGGGCTATACACAATACTTCTTCAATTCCTCCAGCTTGCCAATCACGGTTGGTACGGCCTGACCAGCTGTGCCGTTTCAAGAAAGATATGGCCTAACTACGACAAACCTAAGTCAAAAGAGTTACTGGCCAAATTAAGGCCAGATATCGCCAGAATTGTAGCCTATTTTCTGTAACGAGTACCAATGGGTGTCCTTGAATTTACAGAGACGTGCTACTTAGAGCCATATCTATTGTCTCTGAACTCGCTCGTCTGTGCAAGATGACAATTGAAAACACTTCCTGCTCCATTCATTTCAGAAAGGATCTCACAGAAACCTTTGATGTTAAAAGAGGATTTAGTAATTTAGTTCGGCGTAATCCTCTGAGCAGAAGAAATTGACACCACTGTAAGCGCTAAGGTTGACCTCAAGTCCACTTTTGAAATACAAGCGACAACACTTAAACTTTACTTTAGATTTAAAAACAAAAAATTTCGGATCGGCTGTACTGAGAGCGTTCAGATCATTTTGGATCATTGAAAACGTTGCTTTCAAAATCTGGCAAGGGCGGAACACGTGCAGAAAAAGACCACAATGAACGCTTCCTCTTCTTGTTCTCTGTGGCTGCTACAGAAATCGTTACACACTATACTGAATCGCTCAGCTGTCTGATTAGAATGATGTGGTACGTACATTTTGAAAACTGTCGATCTATTAGGATCGAGGATAGGCCAATTTATCCTGGCGGTATCGCAGTAATACCCATCTGTGTGTTGGAAAATACCAAGACACCTACAGCATTTTGCATGGTTAGCTTGTCAGCCAAACAGTTCCGTGGAATATCATTAAGACCTGTGACCCGGCAGAGTGTGACGTTATTCAATTTAGTGAATTGCTTTCAGAGACACACAGCAGTCCTTCACTCCCCTAAAAATGATTGTACTTAATACAAGATCTGATCGCACCGTGGCGGTTAATATAAATCGAATCTCTAAGCATAATACTCCAGTCATGCGGGGGCAAACGTACAGCTCTGGCTTTAGCCTTAATGGCACTACAATGGACAAGGGTTATTCAAGGAGTGGTGGGTGATAATTTCTTTTGAAAGAACCCCAGCACCGACTTTTGCGCCAACTATCAATATTTTTATTCGAGGATGTTGGCTAAGACATTTTATTGCGATCCAGTAGACATGGACAATTCTACCTTTTCAATAGACATCGTTTGTAAAAATTGGCATCACTTGAAAAGCCAACTAAAAATATGCCACGGATTATCCATATCCATTCTAAATTAGATTTGGATGGAATCTTTAATCCTAAAAGTATGTGATGAGTAGTCGAATCCAAAGCGATTTACCCAAATCACAGCAGTATTCATGTATAACAGATGTAGGTACTTATGTATGTTTGTACGTAGAGCTGTATAAAACATCGCAGTGCACTTGGCATTATGGCATCAGATATTTTTGTTGACAACTAACATTATGTTTGTGTATTTTCCGTCCAAATAAGCTAAGCAAAGCAGCCGTCCTCTCACTTTCGGGGATGAAATTATCATTTGCTACGCCATCTTAGAATCGTTGCAGCTCTGAAATTTTTCTTGTCGCTTAATGAAATTCAATTCACGTGGAACGTAAATTGCATCAAAACATCCTAATTAAGAGACAAATTTATAGATGGGTTGGATGATTTTAATTTCTGTTAGATGTTAACACAAGCATCTACTTATATCCGTAGAAGTAGTTAGACATGTCAGACATTATTATCCAACAACTTATTAGCTTCAGTCTGAAATTGAATTCAACCGTTTAATTGTCTGCAGGTGTAAGGTCAAGTATGACTCATTTTTGGCGACACTAGTCCGTATAACTCATAAAACAATTATAAAACAAACGATAGTTCGAAGAGGAAAATAAATGGCTTCAATGATGAGGTGAAAGTCTCGACTGTGACAAAGTCCAGATTTCGGTTTGCTGGAAAACAGTTGTGATAGAAAGGATTCAGAGTATAAACACATGTATTGGGAACACAGAGTGTCGACACAATGCCGTGCGAATTCGTAAGAGGGTGTGATTGGGTAAAATATTCCACATACGCCACAGTGTTTTGGTTTGAGATAAATAGGGTCATCCAACAAGAGGTGTCATTTTAAATTAGTAGAAAAACGCAATATTTTCATGAAAAGTGGAAATATTTTTATTTTAATCTAAAATACAAACTCTGAGGTTAGTAATGAGATATAATATCTGCCAAATGTGTGCCTCGGCTCTGGCTGCAAATGGTCATTCTTTTGATGCAATTTTTCATCACATTTTCGCATAATTGCGGGTGTATTTCACGAATAATAGCTCTAATTCTTGAATGGTTGGTGGAGCATTGGCGTAGACTTTATCTTTAACATAGCCTGAAAGAAAAAAGTCTAACGTTATTAAATCGCACGATCTCGACGTCAAATTGAAGTCTCCATTTCGAAAAATCACGCGTCCAGGAAATTTCTCTTTCGTTTCCATTCGTTTGTTTGCGTACCGAGGCAAATAGAAATAATTCTCATCTCTCAGAATAATTTTGTATAAAAAAATCATGATCTTGTTCATTTATTTTCAGCACCCAATCAGCGAAAGTATGGCATTGAGCGTCCCATACTTGTGCAAAATGTATGCAAAGTGGTTGCGGATAAGCCCAATTCCTGGGATCGTGTCGAAATGGACACCTAGGTTTTCAGTCACACTCTTAGCTACGGCGGCGATATTTTCTGCTGACCTTTCCGGACAAACACAAGTTGGTGTCTTCACATTACTAACCTGACCAAGACATTCAAATCGATGGATTAAATTCACTATAGCTGTACATATACGAGAAGGCGCATGATGGTGACCAAAAGCAGTACGAACTTTACGGAACGTTTCCGCGATATTTTCACCGTTCACCTCAACAATCCGTTAAAATGTTCTACATACGTCATAGTATTTTAGTTTAGAGATCCCCGGTGCCACGAAAAAACGCGCATTTTCATGCAACTGAAAGGATCCATTAGGAAATGACATTTTCGAAGGTAAATATGTGTGCGTTTTTTTTTTTTGTTCCTTGACTGGGTGTCCCGCTTTGTCCCGTGTCCCGATTTTTATAAAATTTTATGTGATGGACACTTTTCTGGACAGCACTAGGAGCATGTTAAAGAACATCAGCGAACTGGAGACAGAGTGAGAATCACACGGGCATCCAAGTCAATGCCAGGCAAATGCAAAGAAACTGTTGTGAAATGCTGGGCTGTTTGATGAACACCTTTTCCTTCACTTCCACTATCTAATGACAAGGCAAATGGTCGAGAAGAATCCGGTAGTCAAGTTCTAAATGACCGACATCGTACGTCCAATACTGAAGATGATTATGTACAGACGACAGGAACCCTAAACATGTTCTATGGCTGATAATCACATCGTTAAGTTAGGTATCTGGGTTGATGAGGAAGAAAGCACTTGACCTCATCACACTTAGGTTATTGTGGACCCATTGTGATGCCCATGGGGGTTGATCTCGGCTCCTACTGGGCTTTTACCTTACTGTTCGTTAGTAATTTGGATCTTCAGCGTGATGTCCTTAGAAACCTAGAAAGATCGTTTAGTGGAACATCAGATAGTGCTTGTGTGTCCTGGTAGTAGTGTCATCCTAATGTTCTGTTTCTCAAGTGACATAGACTCGGGCATTGGCAGAGAAAATTAGGATTATTCTCTTGATATTATCATCTTACTTATTTAACGTGGCGTTATAGTTCGGGGTGGATCTGGGCCTCAACTGACAAGCGTCTTCAGTCAGCTCGATCTTTAACTGCCGTACGCCAAGTTGGTTAAGGTCTCCTTCCATTTGCGTCGGCACCTCAGTGTACTGCGCCGTCCCTCGGGTGTGGATTTGAAGAAATATTGTCATGGTTGAGTTTAAATTTCTTTCTGTGGTTTCTTAGCACGACAAACAAACCTCAGAATGCTGGGTAAGACAAACACAAATGGGGGAACAAGGCACAGGAAATGGAAGTGTATGTTGTCCCCAACTTATATTAATCAGCAGATATGTATCAAGGGGTAGATTTTTGAGGTACATTTGAGGTCGTTTCACACAATATTACAGGCAGTAGAAAATTCCTTGGTCCACGAATTCTCACCAGCGCAAAGAGAGTGAAGAAACTGTTTCCATCTTTTGAGTTTTGGTGATTGAATGAGATAGGCCTCGAAACGAATATTTTAAAGGGGGAAAACGTACAGACTGCAGATTCCCAACTAATTCCACTTGAAGGGTTTCGCTACTTCTCTTCTTCCACAAGATTCCTTCATGGTCTGGTTCATAATAAGTAGACCTAGCCAAAATGTCACAGTTGTACCGTGTGTTTTTCTTGGGTAGTCTTACGAACGATTGCCAGAGTATGAAAATTCTTTAAAGGACACTTAAATGACACCACTGTCTTCGACGCCTATGGAGAGGACGACGATACTTCTGGTCATTTCCTTTGTGATTCTCCCGCCTTTGCTCGGATCAGGTGGCAGATTTCCGGTGCTGATGTAGTGAGTGCTGATACTGAAAGACCCTTATCATTGAAGCGCCTTCTCGGCTCTCTGCGAAAGTCGACAAAATTCCAGTAAAATGGGTAGAAACTGGGTCCTACTTTCTGGTAATGGACCAGTTACATCTGAGCACTCCAGTATAGTAGTATAACTAGACCGTTATACAAAAGAAGAGGCAGCAAAGGACGCCTTCAAGTATCCAACTCCTAGAAATCGGTCACTGTAGTATCGCTGGTGAGCGAATAGGGAAACAGAGATTTGTTAGTTAACACCTTCTCCTGGCTTCGATCTAAACTCTCAAGTACTTTTTTCATTGCGGGAAAACTGCGACAAGAAAAGGGTGATAAAACCCAGAAACATACATATCTATTATCACAGATAGATCTGAAATGGATTAGGACCCAGGCCCAGATATGATGTACTTCCTCCGCGACTGCTAAAGCTTTCGGAAAACCAGAAAGGGGCCATTGGCGCATACTTTTCCAACGACCCGGACATATTGTTAATCATGCCATCAAAGGCCATCACAAATTTCATACTAAACTCAGGATAGTTCAGGGAAATTGCCGGAAGACAAGAGTGAGTAGGCACGTTACTCTCTGCCGCCATCCCCTCAACCTAGGACTGACTAAACAATTACTGACATCCTGCCCATAATTCAAAGCGTTGTTTACACACCTTGCTTCCAGATCAGTTTCACAGTAAAACCACGCAATCCTCCTTTGCAAATTCTATTATCATCCTACACATCCTGTGATTTACCATTCAGTTTACACCAAAATCTCCTTAATAGTCACTGCGACGATTAATTTGTCCGCACAACAACGCCTTTCACCCTGACTCACCATTTCCATCTCAAAGCGAAAATATTATATTCACAATCTTTTCATATTACTACGCGATTTAAAATAATAAAATGATTGTTGGCACCGGAATTCAAGTCTATATGTCCACCTACCTCTGGCATCTTCTCTGCGGCTACGCACACCTCAATAATGGCCTGTCAACGAGCGTTCCAAATAAATTCTACCTCATAAACTTGGCTCTCAAAAAATTCCGGCCAGACCTTGTCACCAACGAAAACAATAGAAAATTCATCAGTCTTGAAATTTGTATGAAATATTCCAATCGTCCAATTTTACGTGCCAGGCGCCACCGCTGTCACATATCAATCCGAAATGAGAAAGGATACGTGTGTCACTAAAAATTATAAACATTATGTCAAAACATTGGTTCGGCATCATTTATTTTTCAAAATTTGTTGGCCGCGGAACAATGACCTTTAACCAGACAGAAACATTTGTCTGAGATGATTTATTGGAACAAAACCGATCCACTAAAATAGGTCGTCCGTTGGGTTGAACAAAAATACAAAACAGAAAATCATAAATAAAACATTAGAGTATATTTTTAAAACCAAAATTTAATTGTTTTCAAAAATACATTCGTCTTACTCAAAAGTGTGTGTTAGTAAGCAAGCAGTTGTCTTTGGACTTTTTCGACTTTCTTTGGTAAATACTATTCGGGTAGATACGTAAATTTTTGTTTGTGTCTTTGAATTGTTTGTTAGTTATAAATTTAATTTTAATTTTTATGTAATTATTTCACTTTTTCGGTCTCTAAATATGCCCTCATTGGACAATCGCCCACGCCGAGCTTGTCCAAAATTTCAAGAATATCGGTGCAGTAGGCTTCCTTGTTCTTGTATTCCTCTTCGGTGTACTGACTCTTAGATTGACTTAGTTTCTCAATGACTTGAAGTTTAGCATGGATTACAATGTAATTGGAATTGGGGATGAAGCTGGAGCTTTTTTCATTGATGTAGTCGATGATGGCGCTTAGAGAGTCTGCGTTGAGTTTTGCATTGAGGGCACCAGAAGCAAAGTCCTGACTCTTCAACATTTGACTGTGATTCGATTTTTGCTTGCATTCGAGACAATCCCAATCGGGATGTGGGAGATTTGTTATTTGCGGGACCACCAAGCCGGGACATTCTGTGTTGCGACAATAGAGACCTGAGATGAAGGTGCCTTTTTCCTGGAATTAGAAAGAAAAATTGTTATTAGTTAATGCTTGTAGCAGGTTCGTTGTTCTCTTAAAACCCCACGCAAAGGATATCACTGACATCAATAAGGAGCTCATAGGTGGGTTAACCACCTTTTTGACAGGACTGGACAGCTACAAATAACATGTTGGATTGATTTTTCCAAAATGTTCGGCAAGGCTAAATTCGCTAACAAAAACCCTCACATAGAAAAAAGATGACAACACCAAAGACTAGGGGGAACTGAGCGGAACGCAACGGGCCCGACTGAGGCCTAAATGAAGAGCCCTCCGTTCACCCTCATATACCATACAATACCATGCAAAGACTAGTTCCACAAGCTCTTACAAGAAATATACGAGGATTGCTATAGATACGACATTAAAATTGTCGTAGACGGTTTGAACCCAAACCGCTCGCACGGCAGTCTAACGCACTAACGACTGAGCCACGGTGACCACACTTGACATCCTCCGTAATATTTTAATAGCAAGCACGTTTTTCCGGCATCTTGTTGTGAGGCGGTGGCAGGGCTACATTGGCAACTTCAGTGTAGCGGAGGAGGACGACGGCACTCTCGCAGTAGCTCGGGTTATCTCATCGGGCGGGGGTTGTTCTTGTCCACTCCACCATACATCATCTGCTCACAAAAAAAAATGTCGGTCCTTCTTTTAATGAAAATGTTTCCTTTTCTTTAGACGCCTCCTTGAATTGGGATGGCATGAGTATATGAATACCTGGACCCGTAACAATCTCGATGTTCACAAAGGGCATCGAGATCTGATGATCAATCAACGGCCAACCAGACTGACCACATGATGGATGTCAGGTTCCAAGGGGAGAATTTTGGCTTGGACCACTACTCTATTGCAAAACTGCTCGCAGGCTCTAAGAGCAGAAGAGAAAGGTGGAACATCAGCAAAAATAAAGAGCATGGGAGACACGCGATCAAGGAAATGGGGACAAAAACAGTTGTTGCAGCCTGTTAGAGGCGATAACTGATCAAATTCCTCTTAAGCGACTCTATACAGGAACTTAATCACCGCAGTTATGCTCTTAAGCGCAGAGACATGGACATGGAGGTCGCCATCAGTTGTTTCAAGAGAGAAGTCTCGGGTGGTCTTTGGTTGCGTCTGCATAGACAGTGAGTGGAGAAGAAGATACAACGACGGTCTGTACGGGCCGAACAGTGACGTCGACCTAGTCAAAAGAGCCCACATGCAATGACTCAAATGAGAGCAGATGAACACCAGTGCTTCGGCTCTGAGAGTCTTTGAATCTACACAGGACGAACGACGCAGTAGAATTAAAATTGAATATTACGCGCTTGCCCTAAAGGATCAAACTCAGTGGTTTGTGATTTATTTTAAAGTTCGAATCCCACACATTCCGCATTATTTTTTTATTTCTTCTGCTAGAGGAATTTCGTGGACAGTAAGCCATCTTTAGATGCTCGTCATGTACGTACATATGTACATATGCTGATCGTAAATAATTTTGAAACAACGAAAAATTGTCGCGTCTTAAGAAAACAAGTCGAAACATCACCTGCAACCCCATGTTCGACTTTCATCACTTTTTAATAAACAAAATACCAATCCTTGTTAGTTGGAATATAAAGTGACAAAAGTGGGCGCCTAATCCATTAGGAGCCATTCTTCAAATAAAAACCACCGTGGGCTTTCTCAAACGTCAAGTCAAAATCGTTAATCAATTTCAACGGAATGATTAGAAACAATTTGCTGTTCGTAAAAGTTTTAGCACATCAAAAGAGAAAAAAAAATATTTAACCTAATAAATAACAACATCTAAAGACATAAATCCTATGAAACATATATTAGCGGTTGTTATAAAAAAAATTGTTTTTAATTTATATTTTGATTTTAAACGAGGCATTCTTTGTAGAAAGCAAAGATTAATGGGTTTTTTAGGTATTGTTAGCATGATTTTTAAACTCACGGAAGCATGTAAAAGTTAAAATTTATTTTGTCAACAATTTGTCAAATTTCAACTTTTCAGCAAGAAAAATGGTGGATACATACAGACAGATACATGCAAGAATTTCCTTAGATATTTTTGAACGAATATATATTGTGTTCGAGCTAAAATGTAGCATTTTAAATAATTTAATTACTGAATGAATGCATCGCTAGACGTGGTGATGTTGTATGAAATCGAATTATGTATCTTAAAAGCATTTTGTTTAAAATTTAATTAAAAGCATCTTTCGATTTGTTGAACATAAACGATTTGTAAGTTGAATGCCCAGTTCTTTTGAAAGAAAACTGAAAGTGGTATGAGGTTTAGAAAAGTTTACCGGATTGTGCCGCAGTTTTTTTTTTTTTTTTATAATTAACTTGCACTAATGTAAGCATTAGGAAAAGCAGGTGCAACACGAAGAGGATTCCAATGCAAATGAGTTTCAGATGATTATATATGAAAGAAGAGGAAACACAGCTATGCGCATCCGTGTTATACGCCTTATGAAGGAAGTTTATGATAGAAAAGATAAAACTTTTAGAGGAAAGAAGCATTTCAAAGTTATTGAAAGAGTCATTGACAATGTCCTTGGTCTACATCGCGCGATTTTCGATCCTTTCTAGAAATTGAAAGACATATCTATGTATGTGGACTTGATCAGATGTGAATGTTGTATGTACTCGAGCTTCAGAGGAATGCCTTACAATGCCTTACAAATAGGACTCGTTAAGAGTAAAAGCCTTCAACACATAGGACCAAGGACTTATTCAAAAGAACCCGTACTCAGACAGAAAATTGTAGTAATTAGCGAAGGCCACTGGCTGATTGTCACAAAGATGAGTTGATGAGTCGATGAGTCGGGTGGTCCCTTTAACACCCACTGCCATTCCTGCAACAATACACAACGAAAGCAAACCCAGTTTCACTGTCTCTGTGATACCTCCAGCCAGGTATCTTACAATTGGCAAAGCCTTCTTTGAATACTTATTAAAAATTTCTGACAAAAAATTCTGCAACACCAATAACCTTTTGAACTGCATTGGATGTATTTAAAAATCCATGCCAGCACTACTGCTTCCACACATGCTGCAGTACGGGGGAGAGTGTGTACAAGAGTGGATACAAGTAGGAAAAGAATGCGACTTTGTTCTAAGGCTTAAGCAAAATGAATGATCAGCGGCTTCCTATAGATTAAAAACAGATCAGAAATAGTTAGGTATTTTTGCACCGTTTTAAGAAACCTAGACTTTCGTTTGGGAAAACTGAAGGGAGAATGCTGGTGTACATATTAGAATCGAAAGTCCAAGCTCAAGGATCAACATCACGAATATTAAATATCCAAATATTAGTACGGACTTTTGTAATTAGTAGGAGACTAGGATTCAATCTCCTCAATATGAACAGGATCCTACAGCAATTACTAAAAAAGAAACTGCACGTTCTAACATCAACGCAAATACAGTGAATCAGTTGCCTCTGAGTGGTCCAATGGATTGTTTCCATATTTTACACAAGCGAAGCGATTTCCAAGACACTCTAGACCTTTTCCTTGCAGAAGAAATACAAAACAATCCGTGGACGGAATCACTGAATGCAAACGTGGTAAATTGTTGCAATGGTAAGGTACAAAGAAAGGGAATACGTTTTACTTAGTCTGGCTATAATATCGTGCATCTTAAAAAAATTAATGTTCATAAATAAATAAGCTTTATGCAAAGAGGCCTAGACCGAGCAGGTATATGCAAAGAAAGTTATGAAAAGAAAGGTGAGGAATGCAGTCAAAACTAAGAAACAACCCCAACAAGAGCCTTGAAGTTATTCCCATGGTTGCCTGCATAACCAACAAATTCATCATAGAATGGAAGGAACTGTATGAAGTTACCCCGAAAAATAGTGACGTTCTTGGAGACTGTAAGGCTGCTGAACTTGCCAGATATGAAATAACATTGCCTTAGGTATATGGATCGCTACTTGTAAATTTAAACTCAAGCTTGATGCTATCAAAAGGAGAAGTGGAACAAAATGTCTAGCGACAAAGCAGACACTGTCTAATAGGCAAGCATGCAACAAGACTTGGCATCTACGCAAACGACTTTTGCAGAAGCTGTATGGACAAAGACTAAGAGGATACTATTCTACATCTTCTTTACACCTGTTCAGCCCTCTCGCGCAAAAGAAACCACCACTTGTATCCTTCTTCTGCACCAACTTAGGCGACCTGATAAATATCGATGTACATAAGTAGCCTCATACGCCTGATAAAAAGCTCCACTTGATTCAATGACTAGGCAGGAGATCTTTCCTAAATCCTTGTGGTATCACAACGGATGCCTCTATGCATTAGAAAAACCTATGTAGAAATATGAATTGCAGTCCTTAGCCCGCCGGCAAAGACGACCAAGAAGATCTTGGACAGAGTACGCATCGGAAGGGTAATCCACCGCAACAGAACAAATGACAATATCCGACATGGTATGCTTTGTAGGGAAAATGAAAGTAGTGATGGCAGACGTTTTACGGAAAGGACAAATCGAACGCGCTGAGAACATTGCGGAAAATATGATGGTAATACGAGTACAACTTAATTCACATGATTACGAGGCAGCACAGGACGTTTTGTCGCAATCTATCTCTGAGCTTAAAACAGATGTCACCATACCGAGCGAGCAGTTTAAAAGCCTGGAAGGCAAATGGGGAAACTGATCCGATAGGTCGAGCAGCGATACATGCTGCGGCGGATGTCCCTGACAGGAAAAAATGATAAGATCACCACCCGGTTTCGTATGTGCCGGGTGTCTACATGCGTCATTTGAAAAGTTTGAAGGAATGCCAAACTCGTTAATGACACCAGTTCTCTCTTTTCCAACTTCCAAAACGCGCCAAATTTTGTACACGAATTCAGTTAGGTTGGTGATTGGAGATCTGGCCTTAACAGAACCCAGTTGCTCTGTATAAAAAATCGGCTTGCAATGAAAAGGTATGAGGAAGAATTTGAGTAAGGCCAATAGTCAGATATTTTGCATTTCTTCGTGTAAGAGTTCTTTTATAGTTGAGAAATTAACTCCCTGTGAGATCGAAACTTTAAAAAGGACAGTGATGGTTTAGGCTGTTTTTTTTCAGTACTGTGACTGGCAAATCATCAGGACTTGAAAACGTCTTATAAAAGACAACATACGGTGTTATATCCTCAGATCTAAGGATGTTTATGGACAACTATTCATAAAGAAAAAATAATGAAGGTCGGGACGGTTTCAGTCGAAGGGTCTGCCGAAGGTGTTATCAAGAACTTCATCATATGTTTATACATGGATATCTGTCCAATTTTAATGTAACATTCATGAACGAAAGGAAGATTAAGGGATTGGGATGCATCGACTCAGCATTGCGTAGAGGTCAACAAAAAAGGTATAAACGAAGAATTAATTGGAGAAGTAGGAGTTAGATTTGAATGTAAAATACATATTTTTTTTAATATTGGTTTACGCCTAGGACATGGTCCCTGAACGCACTATAGTTGTACGATGTAGACCAGAAAAGGAAGAGAAAATAGGAAAGTATTTTTTTTTTTTGAAATTCAATTTGGTTTTACTGGCGTCCGAGGGTAGTGTCCAGACAAACTGGGGATATTTCATAATGTTTTTGCCATTATTATAAATTCACGGTATTTTTTTCCAATTTCCTGATGTCATTCATCATGATCAGTTCAACCAACTCTTCAAGCTATGACCACTCTACTGCCAATGTTATGCTTTAGAGTAGACATCAGCTTACACAGTTGATTGAATTTCTATATATTTTAAGAAATAAATATTTCTCGACATTAGGAGCAGAACCCAGAACCTTCAGCGTGACAGGCGAAGATATTACCACGTACCACTACACCATAGCCGCCCCAATATATAATTGCTGAAGTTGGTTTCTTTATGAAACTAGAACTATTAACTTTGATTGCATTTTCTTGAAGGCACTTAAACGACAAATAGTATTGCAAATCAAAATACAATACTGTGAAAATGTTTTATGGCGGATATAAGGCAGCAGTAACATTCACGAAATGACAGCTGGAGATTTATTTGAAACTAAAAGTGATCTGAAGGCCGGAGCTTACGATTGTCTTTCAAACGAGTGCACTCAACAGAGATATATTTTATTAATTTCGTTTATTTTACATTTTGAAAGCTTCCTTACATATTTTTGAGTTAAGAGAAAGGAAACTGTCGAGGAGGAATGTTTAATAATCGACACTGATTTTTCACTCCGTTAAGGATTGGTATTTTGAACGGAGCTTTCTGACACTTCTTCCTAACAAAATGTTTACACTTTCAAATTTAATTTCATATCCCCTCATAATTTTCAACAATTTTCAGGCAACACTTGTTTTAATGTTTCCTATTTCAACTGAACTTACACCCTTAGCCAGTTTTCTAGATTCATCCGACTCACCGTTGGATCACTGCAGCGGGTACACTTGCAAGTAAATTGTTTCTTCATCTTCAAGAACAGATGCCGAGCGATATTGCTCGAAAAGATCTTTGTGTAGGTCGTTGTCAACTCGGTGCCCTCGGGTATGTCGACTGCAGCCTTCACAACCATGACATTTGTCTTGTCTTCAAACGTATAAGTCGTATTAGGCACACAATCATGATTCAACACTCCAAACAAGGGAAACAGCGCTCTGTGGGGGAACTCCTCATTATCTGTTGACTTCTCCACATTAACTGAATCGAATCCATTTGTCTTGACTACCGCCACCGATCGGTTTATCATCTCTATGATCTTCTTCTCCGTGGGGAACTTTCTAAAGCACTTGGCTGCATATCGCACCTCGGTCCGATGATTATTATTCAAATTTGCTTGGAGGCAATAAATTAAATCCTGTTGCTCCTTGGTCAGTAAAAGTGCCCGGGCCACTGCCAATAAACGGATTACTGTGGAATTTGCAATATGCGGTTCGTTGGGCTCCCACGATTTGAATAGCTCGCACTCGGCCTTGTGCTGCTTCTTTTTTGCACACATCCCGCAAACAGGTAAACTGCATCCCTGACGACACATAAACTTGGTTTCGTCCAAGATCTTAAAACAGATCGTGCACATATTCAGGACGTCCTCATTGGGAGCGGCAGGGCCGATCAGAAGGGCATTCTCACGGAAGATCACTTCGCCACGTTTTAGATTTCGGGATGCAAACACTCCGCGACCGGCGATTTTTGAAACACGAATCTCCCAGGAGGGATCCTTAACTTTGAACGGGCTTAGGTGGTGCTCGATCAACTCGGAAAGGCGCTTGGGGCAGATCATTATTTAGTCAAAAATTCAATGTCTTTGGTTTGGAGAGGATTAAGTTTTTTTTTTTTTTTTTTTTTTTTTTTTTTTCAAAACGAACGGTTTAACGTCTCTTAGAGAACTGTCGTCCGTTGTCCAGTGTAGCTCATATTTAAAAGCATCCACGGCGGGGGGATGGCACGCATCGATCGAATTGCTGGCGCGGTAGGTGGTAGTATTGGTTTCGCAGTGGTGGGCAACTAATGTTCGCCAAATTGTTGGCCCGGTGCCAGTGGCTACATATGCCCTGCTGCCGTCCGCGTTCCGGTACAGAAAATTTTGTGTTTTTTTTTCAACGATCACTTGTTCGACGCTTGGCGTTACAATTTTTCAGATTTTTCTCAAATTTGTTTTGGGAATCTTTTCGAGAGCTTATGTCAAGTGGGAGCGATAGTAAGCGGTTGGTTGGAAATGCCTGTGTGAATGCATCCATCCGGGCGACAGTTCCGGTCGTTGGAGGATCTTTCGAGACGATAGTGTTTTTGCGTGGCGTTGCGTTCGACTCACGCCGTCCTTCTCCGCTTCCTCCCTCGTGAGAGTAAATAAACCCGATTGAGCATTGAGGATGATGAGGCGATAATTTACATGATGCAGACATGAAGTCGGCGATCTGTTGTGCGGGGGATGATCATTTTGACTGGTGGGGCCAGAGGCCAGTAAGTGGACAAGAAATTCACTCTTAATTGAGGTGTGGGGCGAAGGCGATGTGTCGGCGATGCAGGAATCCGGAGGGCGTGCTGAGTTATTGCAATTTTTCATTGTAAATCTCGTGGGTGATGTTTGTGATTTATTGGCGACTGTATTACATACTACGAAAAATGACACTTTAATGATCATATGATCATACGGGTAAAAATAAACAATGGACGTGCTTTAAAAGTGAAGGCAGTGGCATTGCAGCTTTCATTTTTAATGGCAATGTCCTCTTGCATATGATTGCCCGGCTGGTAGAGATCAATTGCGAAGTGCATTCGTAAGGATGATCCTCAACGAAATGATGAATTGGAAACGACTTAATCGGTAATAATTTTAAGTGCAATTTGCTTTTATGCGGGCGGATGTGAGGATGTATAAATATTTCAACAAAGTCATTCGGAACGAATACGAATTCCACATGGGAGGTCGGTGAAAATGGGAAATTTTTCAAATTAGCTTTTGCCGAAAGTGGTTTGTTGATGATGTCTCATGTGAGTCATCACTGGTCTTATCGAAGAGTCAAATGAATGTGATTTTATTCCGTCGTAGTTATCATTTCGACTTAAGGACTTGTATGTCTCAAGCCTATCAAAAAGAAAAGACCAATGCATTATGTCTTCAGACACAACGAAGCACCTTGAGTATGGCAATCTTTGACGGGTGTAGCATTTTATAGATTTGCGGTAAAATTTAGTCACAAAAATATCAGAAAATATTCTCATCTTGTGTACCCAGAGCAGACACTGGATGTATGAAACCTGTTTTAAGCTCGACTATAAAAATATTCTGGTTTTCCTGAGATACATTTTGAATGTTTTAGGGGAGCTGAACTATGTCATTTGACAAATTAAAAGACATTTCCTTTTTTAATAGAGAAGGCAATCAAAAACGTTTCATGGGGAGCAGAAAGCAAAAATGGCTTTTAAGACGCAGAGACAAATTTGTTTTCATAATTTGAACTGAAAATGAATTCCTTTCATCAGAATGCACAGTGTATTGCTTCCAGGCATGTACTCGTAATTGGCATTAGAAGTTGGCTTTTCATAAACCTATCATTATAACTTCCGACATTTAGTTCACAACTAACATTTAACTGATCAAACATTCGCAATGCCATCAATGAACGGCTTAAAATCTCGGCGGAGTTAAATCCAAAGATGGTGTACTTCTTTCCGATGAGAAGGACATCTTGCACAAATAAGCGAGCACTTTTCGGAGCTGTTCAATCCCGAACAGGGCACTGAGGATGGCAGATCCATGATTTTGAGTAGGATGGAGAATAGTCCCACCAAAGAGGACGTGACTTTGCAATTAAAGCTCTAAAAGTTGACAAATCTTCTATCGTGGATGAAATCCGGCCAGAAATACTCAATGCCTTTGTGGGAAGAGGGAGTGAAATTGTTCTCTCTTCTCATTAAAGTGCCCTGGGAATGTGGCGAAACACCTAGTGATTGGCAAACTGGGGTGATTGTTCCGCTTTTTAAGAAAGGGGATGAGACGTATTGCTCCAATTATAGCGGTACACATATCTCTCTTAAGTCTCCCCGGAAAAGTATTTGCTAAGATGTTGGAAGCGCGGCTTTCGTCCAGGTAGAAGCAAAGCCGACCAGCTATTCACTCTCAGAATGGTACTTGAGAAAGCCTGGGAATATGCCAAACCTGACTACAGTCGTTTTGTGGATTTGGAGAAAGCATATGATCGGGTCCTTCGAGGTAAACTCTGGAGTGTACTGCAGGAGTATGGGATTGATGGTTCTCTTCTGAGGGGCATTCAATCTCTGTACCTTAACTGTAAGAGTTGTGTTCGGGTGAACGGCGTTGCACTGTGGACTTCGCCAAGGGGTGCGTTCTGTCACCTCTCCTTTTCATAGTGTATATGGATTGGATGTTACAGCGCAGCCGTAGCGAGGAATGGTTCGAATTGGTCGACTTAAGGATAAGTCATCTGCTTTTCGCTGATTATTTCGTCATCCTTACGTCAACCCAGACCGATTTTTGAAGCTGGGATGAAGGTAAACGTGAACAAATCTGTTATCTGTTCCTGATAACAGATTTGTTATTGGAGCTAGGATATCGGTCTTCAATTCAGTGTTTGTTCCGACCTCTTCTATGGTCATAAGGTTTAGGTAATGCCCGAGAGAATAAGACCGCGGATACAAGCTACCGAAATGAGATTTCTGCGTTGTATTGCTGACGTCATTCGTCCAAATCGAGTTAGAAACACCAGAATATGCGAGACACTCAATATCGAACAGCTATTTCTTCGAAAAGAAAGGTCCATGCTTCTATGGTTTGGACATGTTAAACGTCTTCCAAGACGTGCCATGGAATTCGTGCCATCAGGTACGCGTCCTCTGGGTAGGCCGCCCTAGGTCCAGTGCATAATCGTTCCCCATTTGTACGAGTATGGAAAAAACTTCTATTCAATGTGTCCAAACCGCTGGATATTCATAATAATAAGTTGCTCCAGCACTACTTGCAGCCGTCTGTGTTGAAAATATTCAAATATTCTATATTCACTTATATTCACTTTATATCTTCTCTAAGGCAAAGATAAACCTTGTGTTGCCGATAGGCATCAGAAAGTCTATCCATCTCTCAGTGTTCTAAATCAAGTCAAGTCTTTCGAGCTGAATTCTGTTCTTCCGGACAAATGCCAGTGGTAGTGTTTAAAGCATCAGCAAGAGTGGTGTGTCTGCCTCCATTTATTTCAGGTCAAAACTGTCTTTGACGTTTCGCAGGTATGGTACAGATAAATTTAATTGTCGTCTTTCTTCAGCATAGTTGGTTATTTGGTTGAAGTGGCTATCTTACGCGATATGCCCGAGGGTCAATTAGCCAGTCGTCAAAATTGGCGTTGCATTAAAATCACTGACGATTTGTTTCGCAAAAACGGATGACATCAATGCCTTTGAAGAGAGTTTTTGATTTTAATAATTTTTTTGTTCATGGAAACCGAAGAAAAAGGAAATAGTATTAAGAGCACTCTAGTCCATCGCATGGAATGTTTCTTAACTGATTCTCTGAGTTTCGCTTTGATCGGGATGCAGGGTCTGTCCAAAGCCATACTATTATGTTGGACAACCGTCAAGTGAAAGTTCTCGTGATAGTCAACATGATAAACAACTTATATGATACTCTCCATGAACATTTTCTTACTTACTTACTTAGGCTATAGTCCGAGGTGGACCTGAATCTCAACCAACAAGCGTCTCCAGCCAGCTGCCTCCAGTTTCGCACGCTAAGTTGGTTAAATTCCCCTTCAACTTGCGTACGCCACCTCAGTCGCGGTCTTCTTCCACTGCACCGTCCTTCGGGTGTGGATTCGAAGATTTTCCGGGCAGAAGCATTAGGGACCATCCGCTCTACATGACTCTAGGTAAGTCGAAGTCACTGTACAGCCCGTACAGTTCATCATTGTATCTCCTGCTCCACTCACCGTCTATGCAGACCTAACCGAAAATCACACAAAGAATTTCCCTCTCGAAACAACTAAGAGTAACCTCATCGGCTTTTGAAAGAGTTCATGCCTCTGCCTCGAACATTTAGGTATGAGAAAACAATCAGCAAGATGGGTTTCATGTTTACTCAGAGTTGACAACAATTGGAATCAAGTCACCAATTTGAAACAGTGTTAGGACATGATCAAACGCAATCGTAGTGATTCCTTACATCGTTGTGAAATAGTTGACGAAACTTATTATTCGAAACAATGTATTTCTTCTGGAGAGTGTGCTTCGATGGAGGACAAAACAGGCGGGAATGGCATGATCCTAGTTTAGTGAGATTCACGTGAAAGAATCTTCAACTAGTACTCGAAAAATGAATAAGCGATCACTAGGCAGTATAACTCGTTGTTATTACGTATATACATCCCTCGGTGAAATTATTGTAATAATATCCTAACTTGACAAGTAAACAGCGTCTATTTTACGACAAGAACGCACCAGTTTCTGCGCTTACAATTGCCTTAATAAAACTAATGGAACTTAAACGACAACGTAAATTAAACGACAAAGTAACTTAAGCGTTTTTTCTTGACAGTTTACCTGATCGCCTAATCGCCTAAAAAAATGCACACGCCAGGACCTAATGTGAAACCTAAATGCCGCCATGTGCTTGAAGGCAACTTAATAACGCCCCTGTTTTAATATTTCAATGCTAATTCCAATAAGACCACATGAACTCATTTACCCTTAAAAAAAAACCTCACATCTTTCACATAATTTCTCATCCCATAAACAGTCTCTTAGTCAAAAAAAGAACATCTTAAAGGATTACCTTCCTCAACTCAATAAGGCCACTGACTGGATGTAATAAAAATATTCAAGTTGAAAGATGTAATAATTCGAGGCAATAACTTAGAGAGATTCATGCACACATTTAACATTTTGACATTGAGGGAAAAAAAAAAAAGAATACACGCGCATAATTGGTATATTCAAGGAATGTTCTCCCATTTTATTGATCTTAAAATGCCCAAGTCCCGCCACTGACTTACTTTTCTATTTTTAAACAACAAAAACAGCGATACGATCCATTAACTGCGATGTTTCCTACTTTTTCAATTTTCGTATTTATTCATATAAAATATTAATATATATTTATTTTTATAATTTATTATCGCGACTGGAATTATAAGATTTAAAATTTATGATAATCATTCGGACGTGAGGTAATGATGCGGGGGATTTATCCGCGTGTTCCCTTCACCTAGTGTTGACGGATATCTCTTTTATGTTTGGCGACGGAGTGAAAAATAGTAAAATGTTTGTTAACAATAAATAACATTTGTTAATTGTTACATTTATATATGTTTTAGTATATTATATTTTACTTTTTCTTTCATTTTAAATATAAATGTTACCATTTATTAGCCATAGCTCAATGTCAAGAGCTTTGCGTCCCCCTAAGTGTGCAATGGAATATTTTTAAACGAAAATAATATCTACCATATTTTGTTTACATTTATAAATTTCCTTTTAACTTTAGAATATTTTTTTGGAAGTTGCATATATATTTGTGGGACGAAAGGAATTATACATATATAACCAATAGTATTAGCTTGTCAAAATAAAAGTTTATTAACTTTTAAAATTTTAATATCTTTTTTGTCTTGAGTGACCCAATAAAAGAATATTTTGTTTTATTGGTTTTGGTGGCGCTAATTGTGGATGTGACTAACAAGATTTAATTCTGTTGACTTAATTGGACGAAAGAGTATGAGGATCGTGACAAGTGTCATTTAAAACGCATTACAGCTTTTTCCTGAATTTTGCCAGGCGGTTTTTAAAATTCATCGATGTGGCCATTAGAGTTATACGCACATGTGTATTATGTCTCACGCATCACAGTCTTGTAAGTTTGCATTGTAGGTGGTAAAAGCTTGTTTCAATCGCGCTCATTCAAATCCCAATATTTATTCAGATGAATCCAAAAATTGTCGTGGTAGCCGTTGCTCAGTGGTTAGTGATTTAAGCCCCAGCAATATCCAAACAATTATCGTGGCTGGCACAACCTCCTTTTGGTGAATAACAAATTCTCGAGAGTGCCTACATTTTGTCATGTAAAAGATTTTTAATTTGCTACATGAAGTCGGCAATAAATTGTAGGCCCCCTTGAATTCGGTGGGAAAAGGTGACACGAACGGTTGCTGTTGCGCCATCTTTTTTTTTTTTACTTCCCACCTTGGTAAGGGAAGTATTGTAATCGGTCCGATCAAAATGTTTCGAGATATGAACAGGGCTTGACATTACTATATACTAGAAACCGTTTGCACCCATTTTCGGAATGATGTATGTGTGTGTGTGTGTGTGTGTGTTTGACAATATTTTCCTCCTACGATATCTGGAGAACGAAACAACGTAGGACCATGCGGTTTTTTTTGTTTTATTTGTCAGCATAAAAGTTAGAGCTGATTAGATTTTGAGCACAATCGGTCTAGCGGATGCTGAGGAAATTTAAGAAACGTTTTTTTTTTTCGAGTTCGCGCAACAACTCTTTGTGGAACAATATTAAACAGTGTGTCTTCGAATTTTCCGCTCTCTATGCATGTTTTCTTTAATTATTAAATAAATAACAATATCACTGTTTTTGATATAGCATAATATGAGGTGGGAAGTATAGGACTGGCTCCCCAGTCGAATTTTTTTTTGTTAAATTTAGGCACGCTAAAGGGGTTACGACTGCCCTTTAACGAGTGCACGGGCATTAGGAAAATTGAAAGAGAAGACGAAGGAGATACTGATGCACTTTGATCTTAAATGTTTGCGAGTTATTGTGATGAGGAAGCACAGAGTTATGATACATATGATTGTTCCAAATGCGCGTTGTATGGCTTATGAAAGAATCTATATGTTTGACTGTACGTCCGACACTTGGCCTAAAGGTAAACTGATGAGCATTCCAATTGTGACGCGAATTGTGGGTGAAGTATTGAATGGGCGGATTGCAACTGACTATTTCGCTGGAGCACTGTTTGTGGAAAAAATCATAAAACAGTGAGACAGGAAACATTTCGTCGGTGTTCAAGCGAGTCTATTGACATCGCAATATCTCTGTGGTTGCCGTGGCTCAGTAGTTAGTGCATTCGACTGCTGTGCAAGCCTGCGTGGGTTCAAGCCCCAGCCATGCCTACCGAAAATTGTTTCCGGGACCACCTCTCGTCAGTCTTCGAGAGTATAATTTGTCATGAAAAATCTCAATTCGCCGTTCGGAGTCGGCAAGAAATTGTAGGTCCCTTCCATTTGTGGCAAAAATGCAAAAAGGACTTCATGAATGGTTGCGGGAAGCTAGGCATTGGCTCATCTTGAGCTGTCGCGCCAGCTATTTATTTATTTAATGTCTCTGTCACCAATAAGTCTTAACTCGCGATTTTGGATCCAGAATGTGAAAGACAGTTTTGGGTGCACCAGACCAGATACGAGGGTTATACTCGAGCTTTGGGCGAATGAACGTTTAATAAAGTGAGGCCAGATCAGGGGTTGAGTATTTTTTGCACCATTTGAGGAAACTTAGACATTTCGCAACATTTTTGGGGACTTCGAATATGTGGTCGTTTCAACGAAGGTTGTCATTGACACACATACCGAGAATGGAAAGTCTTTCTGTTTCGACAATGCAAATTCCAAAACAGCAACATCAGTGCAACTAAAACGGTTATTAGAGGCACCCCATAAGGAGGAATTATCTTCCCTTTGCCATGGCTAATGGCAATCAACAAAATTTTAGTGCTACTATTATCAGGAAAGTTTCTCCCTACGATAAGTCAACTCATGAGGAGTGCTCTGGATAAGGTACACTCATGGGCCACGAGCAGTGGCCTTGGAGTAAATCCGGATAAGACCGAAATTTTACCATTTGCCAATAAAACCAAGGTTCCGGTATTCACCCCACCCAAACTAAATAGTCAGCAACCTTAATAAAGTACTAGCCACAATACTAGACATGAAACTGCGTTGGAAACTCAATGTAGAACAGCGAGTAAAGAAAGCAAGCGTAGGGGACTCCAGCCAAAGACAGACCCTGTGGATGGACACTGCCGTTGTGCGTCCCATTCTCACTTATACCGCCATCGTCTGGTGGCCTGCCCTGAGTAAGAAATACAATATCGATAAGTTCAAAAAACTATAGAGATCAGCGTGTGTAGGTATAACGGAAGCATTGAGGTCTTGAACTACTCATGCTCTAAGTGTAATCCTGCATCTGATCCCCCTTGAACTTCACATCAAAGACACAGCTATTTGCAGCGCGGTTCGGCTCAGCGAATCTGAGTGCTGCACTGTCAGTCTCCCAGACTCTGCTAGTGCTTTCCAGGCGGAGCTTTTTGCGATTCGGAAAGCCTGCCGCTTGCTCGGATAGCCAAGACACTATCAAAGCGATGCGGTTACCATATCCTCAAAACTGATAGAGCAATGCCGGCTTGTAATAAAGTACCCACTCCATAATTACACTCATCTAGATCCCAGGTCATTGCAATCAATTAGCGTGCCGATGAGCTGGCTAGGAGAGGACCGGCCCTTAACAGTTCTCTATCGGAAAGCGTCGATATTCCGTCAAAAGAGTCAAAAGAGCTACTCGGCAAATCAAGACCAGATATTGCCAGAACTGTAGCGGCCCATTGGCCAGTTGAAGAAGAAGTTTCGGAAGGTTTTTTTTTACGCCAAACAGTCCTTCAAATGGATGACAGTGAACGTCTTTTAAAATGTCGTTCCGAGTTGTTATCAAAAAGAAGTTAATCTGCTTTCTGTTGATCCTTGCTTCCAATGAATCTATGGACCAGAGGCAAGGGAGTTAATCAACTTCTCAGGGTATAATGCAGGAAATGCGATCGGCGAAATATATCACGGTTCATTTTTTCACATGTACATACCTATGAAGGTGAGACATTCAATTGCAATATGAAGATCTTTTGTCATTCTCTAAGCATATTCTGCAGGTAGATTGAAGAGTCTTTACCTGAAAGATTCCAGCTTTGCATTCTGTTTAATTCCAGTACGCTCCCACGCTCGCCTGGTTTTTTAGCAACAGCGATCCGAGATCTCCAGCGACAAGATCATATTCGAAGAATTGTCACAAAATTAATCCGAAAACATGCATGCCCGGTAAAAATTCAATTCAAGTAACAGTCCACTTTTTATTTACTTCGTTTCTTTCGACTATAGATTCCATGTTTTCGGACACTTTCTTAGATGTTTCTCCATTTCTTCACTTTGACGCAGATATCCAGACATCATACCAACAAGGACAAAAATCTTTTTTAGGATTAGCATCAGTGTGAAAATGCTGTCCATTTCCAGTCGAGTTTGTTTAAGAATAATTAAAATAGAAAACTACGTTGAGTTATACCTTTTTTTATTTGTCGGCGCTCAGACGCAACTGTACTACCAGAAAGCAGGACCCAGTTTAAGCCGAGAAGACACTTTAATAATGAAGAGCGTACAGTACCTATCACCAATCGCCACATCAGCAGAGAAAATCTGCCACCTGATCCGACCAAAAACAGGAAATGATCCGAAGTATCGTCACCATCTCGATAGGCGTTGCAGGCAGTGGTGTTACTCAAGCCTCAGATGCTTGGCAAAAACGAAGCGTCCCATTGGAACGCCAATTAGTTGTCTACATTCTCTTCTGTTGAGTGACAGCAAGAATAACGTTCGCGAGCAATGGTTTAGTCCGCCCGCTTACACCCAATTGTGTTTGTAGGAAATCCAATCGCTCTGACCGAGGACGGTCGAAATCGCAGAGCAGATTCAGGTCCTAAGAAACATCCTCTGAACCTTGTCTAGCAATCTCTTCGGAGATCTAATTTTCAGAAATCCCAGTGTGACCTGGGACCCTGACCAGTGACCAGTGTCAAAGAGGTAAGCCTTACGACCGGATTCAGAGAATTTCTGCAATCTCGCACTGTTTTGGTACTAATCAAGGCCTTAAGCCCAACCTGATTAACGCTATACCTTGAAAAACATACAACGAAGATTCAACTCTTTTGCTGCATGATCGTGAATTTAAGAAACTCTGCTAGTCAAGGATAGAGCCTTAAAACTCTTACCACATTCGACTGAACAATTTTAAGGGATCATCGACCTAAAATCTTCGACCCCTATACTTTTCTCAATCCAATTAAGTCGATGATTCACGATGAGTTCTCTATGTTCTCTTAAATTTGACATCATTAAGCTTCTCCGGATGTCAGCTTTGATTTTTCTGCAAAAATTTTCTGCCCGAAAACAGATGTCATACTAATCCTAGCATCTGTCATAAACTGTTGCTATTAACGTCAAAGAAAATATTTTCCTTCGCAACAAAGTACACAACCATACAGCCACGCGTTCGTCTAAGAAATCAAATCCAACATATGCAGCATCGCTGATCTCAATTAAAAATTTAAAAGAAAAAGTCAAAATAATCTATTTCTCAACACTGATTACACTTACATGTGCTGCGCTCTAAATCTCCCATTAACTCGAAACAGACCGCCTTCGTCGCAATCGTAGCTCGGCGCCAAAGCAAATATTGACATCAACAGCACTAATTTTCGCTCTCGATAAAATGGCTCACACTGACTGCGAATATTTCGGATTATTCGCCCGATCAACTCGAAATGGATATAAAACAATATAATTTTTTTGGGAAGGAATAATATTTACCAACTATATTTCGGCAAGGAGTGGTGCGGCACGGGCGGCAACGCCAACCGTTGATTGCTTAGCTGTCAAAGCTACAAGAACCACATCCGTGCGAATCAATGTTTTTCGCACTTCAAAATTCGAAAAGAAAACATTGTAAATATTTCAAAAATGATTGTGAACTTTTGCAAATTTTCATCGGTAAAAGAAGCACAATGCAGAGGTTTTCATTTTATTTTGTTTTTTTTTTTCGTGTTAATTAGCGATACAGTGGCGAGAAATTTCGTGTGACAGCATAAAATATGCAGCCGAATGGTGGGCGGAGGTTGATGGCAATGCCAGCCGGTAATCTGACAGATCAGTGAATGTGAAATTAATAATTTATCAAAATAATCACCGTGAAAAATCACCGATAGATTTATTCGGCCCCTCGGTGCCAGAAATTGTTTCGCCTGAATGGTATTCGGATATATTCGTCCGAAGTGGCAGCCAAATCTGATGATTTCTGAATCAAGTACATCATGTCAGAAAATGTTCGAAACTTGTTCCAAAAAGATCAATTTGTTCGCCTTGCATGAAATTTTTGATTTTTTTTTTTTCTTCTTCGTATACATATTGTGTTTGCTCAGCTCAGGAATTCAAGGAACTGCGATTTGTTACAGCGGGGGCGGTTCGGGTAATGGAATTCGGTGCATGTTGCTTGCAAATTGTCGTCACACATTTTCGAACGGCTGGCTGAGTTCTGAAAAATGTGGCAATTCAAGGTAAATTAGCGATTTGGCGAGAATTAAAATTGGTCAGTGATCTGAAAGTGCAAGTAGCTATTTTTATTAATTACGACGGACAAAATGTATCAAAGTTCGTGAAAGTCGGCCAAGCAGATCATGTGACTCACTTTTGGCGGTTGCTGCGCCATCAAGAGCAAACACAGTTCAGCTATTTTGGGGTGAACGTATTTGACGTCGAATCAAAGGCAGTCGAAATGTCTGCTTAAGGTCTTAGCAAATCAAAGGCATGCCACAGAATACAGAAGTAAGCGCAAATCTACTAAAGCAAAAACGAGGCTGCAGTGATTCGAATTTAAAATAAAACAATTCCCCAAAAGATGTGGGTACAACCGTTTGTTTATGAAGAAAGACGTTGGAACTATTTGGACTGACGGATTAATTTATAAACTTTTCCTCACTTCCCATCTAATAAAGGTGGTCATTCCATTCGTATTCGAGAAAGAGATTCTTTAGGACACCATAACACAATAGAAATTTGTGGATGATCTGCCCATTAACTAATATCTTTGATACACACATCGACTAAGATAGGTAAGGTGGCTGTCCATGCGAGGTACAGACACACGTAGGCCATGGAAGGCCCTTTGTGGTGCCACTCCATTAAAAAACAATTTGGAGCCCTTAATAAAACTGAGGATACTTTTGACATCAGAATGTGATAAATCGCCCAAATTGTCGAAGTAATAGGCTCCTAGATAGAGCTTCCTTCTTTGGGATAGAATAGGACAGATACGGAGGAAATGGCGGATAGTTTCTTCCTCCTCTTCGTCCATGCAACTCCTGCAGAAGTCATTTCAGATGAGGCCCATCCTATGGGCATGAAAACCAATGGGACAACGACCGGTAAGAACACCAATGACGGATCTAAGGAACGACCCTTAGAGCAATATCAAATTTGTAGATCGAGTGAGATTTGGCACAGGCCAGATCTTCCTTGGGGTAAGGCACGTGGTACTATTCCTCCATCTTTTGTTTCTCTTAATGATCGCGTCGTACTCTAAGTTTACATGTAGCGAGTTGAATACCCAGATTCCTCCGGCAGGATGTAATCGGCCTTACAATTTTCTGGAATGTCCCTATATCCGGCTACCCACCATAGGTGAATGTTAAAATGTTCTAGCGTCTTCATAAGAGATTAGCGACAATCTGAGGTAGCTTTTCATATATGTGTTACTGATTCCAGAGATTTAATAGCAACCTGGCTATGAGTACAAATTGTGATGTCCTTGCAGGATACCACATTATGCCAAAGCCAGGTTAAAGATACGTTGAATGCCATCATTTCCGCCTGAAAAACGCTACAGTGATCATGGAGACGGAAGGAGATGCTCAAGTCGAGCACTTCGGAAAAAACACCACCTCGCACTCCGTTCTCGGTTTTGGAACCGTCAGTATAAAAGTGAACAGAGCGCTCGTTTCTGGCTTCATCATTCTCCTCTCAAAACCGTCAGTATTCGCAGACAAGATTGACCGCCAACGGAAAACAATTTTTCAACGACTTGTGCAAATTGTCTGGAGCCACTAAAAATCATACAAAAATTAATTTTAAGTTCCAGATGGATCAAGGCGGGTTCAAACCACTATCTAATCTCAGTTCTCTTTTATGCCACCCAAAATGTAAACACAATGGATGCAAGAAGATCCCAGAAAGGCGGCTTTTTTATCATTAGTCACGAAACTTCATACGATGAAGACAAGAATTGTGACCAGAAAGGAACTTTGTCGAAATACTGCTTGAGACTCAGGCATGTTAGGATAATGATCTTACGAGTTCCTTTATAAGACTTGTATAAGACTATAAGACTCTGTATGCCTTTAAGGCAATGCTTAGTCCTTTTCATGCTTGAATAGGAACTTAAGCAGAACAATCGGAAGCTATGTATATTTTGCTTAAGATCACTTATGGAAGGTTATCATTAACAAATAATCAATTTGCAATAAATCTGAGTTAAGTTTTGTTTAATTGTCGAATTTCTTAATATCCCGTAGCCTTGGTTTTTCTTAAAGCATTCCTCTGCTCGTTACAGCGCACTCTTCCACTCAAGCGAACGAACTCTGGAGTCAAATAAAATGTTTGCTAGGGGATAACCTCTCATCCTCACTCCATATTTTTTCCGTACAAAAATTGTCAAAGTTCTTGCTCATGGTCGCCGTGGCTCAGTGGTTAGTGCATTGAACTGCCGTGCGAGCTGCGAGAGTTCAAGCCCCAGTCATGTCCACCGAACACCCGCGCTACCTTGTGTGGGGAAATGACAAGCCTTCGAGAGTATAATTTTATCAAGAAAAGGCTTCTCACTTCACCGTTCGGCAATAAGTTGTAGGTCCCTTTCATTTGTACAACTAATGAAACACGCACAACATGAATGGTTGCGAGAAGATAGGACTCGGCCCATTCCGAGCTTTCCCGCCAGCTACTTATTTGTTTTTAATTTTTTTTTTCTTGCTCAATCACAGTCTATAATTATTTTATAGTTTAAAAGGAGTGAGTACAACCCTTGACACCGTGTTTTCCATTCAGAATCCTTTCGGTTCGAAAATCAAGGAGCTTCTTCGTTGCTACTTGGTCTAAAGCTATGCGAAACTTAAGCCGATTAGATCTTTTGCAGCTATGAGCGTCTTAAAGATTCTAAGGTTTAATGTGATAGAGATCAAACCTCCGAACGAATTTTTTTTCGGAGGAGAGAATGGATTGTGCACCATCAAGGAACAAGCCATACTCATCTGTTGTATAGGTCTCTAACCGAGACAACTTTCTTCGTATTCAGGCGTCAGTCTACCCTGGAACCATTTTTTCCACTACTTCAGGGTAGTGCCACTACTAAACTGTTTGCTTCTTCTTCCTTCTCTTAGCCCTGAATTTCACTTTAATGTAGGAGTCCACCTAGTCTTCTTTCGAAAGCATTGCCCACACAATCCTTTTCTGATCTTATTTCCCATTTCTGTTTTTCCCTACTTGTCAGCCTTTGCAGTATTTGAAGAACATGTCGTTTTCATTGTTCTAAAGGGAGTCACCAAACTGACAAGCTGGGGTTTCCACTTTTCCCATTTTCTGAAGGAAACTTGAAACACTCAAGGCAAGGAACTCAGTGAGGGAGTACATACGTTAGTAGGAGCACAAAAAGTATTGCTGTGGAAAAGGTACAGAGCTTCCAATATCTTGGGAGTATTGTTCTGCCTGATGGTGGAACCAAAAAAAATATATTTTCCGTCAGTTCTAATGCCACTACTGCTGCTGTTATATTCGTACAGTTACATACATACATATATGGCGCTCATAGCAGTTAGAAAATAACCCTATCATAAGACCATTCGTTAGTAGATGGCATAGAACAGAACAAGACATATATTAGAAAAAGTAGGACTAAAAAGATAAAAAGCAATGAATTATGACCTCGATCAATGCGCTGCAACACATAAGCCAATTACCGTACAAACGTGGAAAATCGCCCACGACGAACTGGCATTCGTTCTGGTTGAAGGACATGTAGGAATCGAACAAAATGAAAAGGCGAGATTCGTAAAGGACATAATTCCCAAATGAGCCACGAAGCAAGGTACAGACAAGTCGTAATGGCGATAAAAGTGTCTGCACAAAGAGAAAAGTTTCAAAGCTCACGCGAGGAACTCTTAAATGGATTTTAGCATGAAAACCTGAGAGGTAACCTAAGAAAAATGAGGCTGGTGGACGATGGCAACTGCAGACTATACCTTGAGGAAGTGGTCCAGCTTTGGTCAGGATAAGATGTGGGATTTTGGACTGTCCTTAGATGGAAATCCAAACTTCAATCAACCAGATGCTAATGATGACACGTGGAATCAAGACGGTGAACTGTAAAAGTATTCGAAGGATATTCTGGACTAAGATTCCGAGTAAAAGGAAGACAAAAAGGGACCTAATCAAGGTCTTAATCCATGTTTTGGATAGTTTGAGTAACCGCTCAACCCATCGCATCCCATGGCTAGATTCATGTGCCATTTTTCATACATCAGAATGTAACTCATTAAGCCTCACGTACACTATAGAGAAAAAGACGTTGAGTTAGAGAAAACTCTCGCTGTTATCTTTGCAACTACGGCAGAAAGTGTTGTGAGGGATACGTGGCTTGTCTGCGTGGTCTCCTATTTGCCAGTGGCCTGTGCTAGCGGCTACGGTTCTTGCGATATCTTGTCTTGATCTGCTTAGTAGCTCGTTTGTTTTCTGTTTGTTGTAACCGAGCCAGATCTTCCTTGATATGACGCAGTTGTTAAGCCTATTCCACGCGTGGTTGACCGTCTTCAGAAAGTGATGTTGAATATTGCCCTAAACGGCTTCTAGCGGAATATTAACAACTTCTGCTAGTGAGTCGTTAAGGGCTGATCCCCGCCTGGCCAAGTCATCGTCTCTTTCGTTGCCGTCAATTTTACTATGGCCAGGTGAGAGTGACCCTGCACTGGACCCCCAGCTTCTTTAATTTCCAGCACTTTACTGTGACCGTAGGGTCTTCCGCGCCTGTGATGCCTATACTTGCCATTCATTGGACTTTTTTAATTCTGTCTGTGTTATATTTTTAACCGAAAGTCCTGTTGTAGGCGTAGAAGGCTATGCAGGTCTTACTAATACATTGCTCGATGTTTAATTTCCAGTTTAGGGTCAAGAACCACGCCCAAGTACTTAGCACTGGAGGATAATGAGAGTGTTTGTCAGGAAAATGGTGAGACTTCTACCATTTTGCGGATGTGAATGTCTAGGATTCGTTTCAGGGTCTTTAGCACGAAAGAGGTCAAACTAATAGACTTAAAGTCCTTCAGCGACTCATGTCCTCGTCGACCTTCTATTGGTATAGAAACCACACGGACACGTCTCCAGGTTTGTGGTATGTGGTTGAGGAGTATACAGCTTCTATAGATCGCGACTAGCCAAGGAATTGCTATGTCTTGCAAATTCTGCATCATTACTGGCATTATGCTGTCATGGCCAGGGTGATTTATATGTTTTTTATTCCCCAGGAAGCCTTTTCCCCGGAGATGATTCGTGAAATATTATCCCAAGATGTGGACCGCCAGGAGGGAAAACTATATACTTAAAACAAATGATGACACCTAGGGTACACCATGCTTTCCATTTTCCGAGTATTAGTTCCCCCATACTCGTTCCTTTCTCTTTTCAAATCAATTTTTCAATCCTCAACCTGCTGTAGATAATCATAAATTTTTAATTCAAAAATCGTTAAATAATTCTTTTCTCTCTGACTTAAGTGAATTTCTTTTGAGGTGTAATAAAAGCAAAATTTTTGGTAATAAATAAATTAAATAATAAGAAAGTCGCCGAGATAGTATATTTACTCACCGCGTCCATTTAGCTTTATTATTAGTTGTCGGATGGACTTTTTATATATTTTTCTTTTTATTTCACAAAAAAAAAAAGGAAATAAAACAAATTAAAAAAGAAATGTTAAATATTTCTTTGTGGCTCGGAAATTTCCTGTAAAAATTGTTTGAAACCTAAATTCCGTGGACGTTTCTCTTTGACCAATTAGCGCTAATTTGCTTTGCCTCCGACAGGGAGATCTCGATCTAAACGTGCTGATCCCTTTCGGCTGATGAGATCAAATGATTCATACAATGTAGACATCTACGTTTTCTTCGTGGTTTAGGAATCTTAAGTGCACTTTTATTGGTCATTATGTCGAAGCTTCGGCAGATAAATCAGTTCATCATTTAGTTGCGATTTATTTTAATATTTGTTGTTTACTTTCATATTTCCATACGGACGATGTCGAGGAAGTTCTCTCGAAGGCTGATTCTAGTTTTACGACTTATTTTATAGGCATTTTTAATAATTTTTGAAAAACTTTCGTAATTCTCCTAGCTCATGCTTTTAATGTGTTTTCGGTAGATGTATTCCAGTCGAAAAGATGCATTATTATTTAATTAGATATCAACGCCTACTTTTGGAGGTTCAAGAGTACACAGTTCATCATTTATTTTAACTTTGAATTTTTCGTTATTTTATTTATGGCTTGCATCGAATTTTTACGATCCATTAAATGCACTGGGAAGTGCTGGTGTAAACAAAATAAAGGCCGAGACACCGATCGACAAAGTGGATTTCTTAAAGACCAAAAATAAATTTCCACTTGTAGAGCCTCGATCAGCACCTCGACGAGATTAAGTAACACAGCGCACAGTCTAGCCAAGCAAACCATTTTTTTTAACGACACGAAATGCATTCAGAATCAATTGAGATCCACTCTGATAGTTACTGGTTTGAGGGCACTTGTTACAGGACCAGTTCAGGGATATCAACTTGATGTGTTTTTACAGAGTATACGAAGGGTTTTTTTTTCTCTTAAATAGTAAGACAACTTAATGTTGTCGTTACCGTTATAGCTTGGACTTACAGACAATGAAGTCACGTTCAACGACTTGTATCAGATTTTGTTTTTCAGAAACTCTGTCCAATTGGGCTCTCTGTGACAGACAGGTTGTACAAAAAAAACTGCATTCCAACTTTGATAAATCTATTGTACCACGACCTGGAACTCTTAGTTGACTAGGTACTCCAGGTAAACAATTTCTATATTATGTCCTGATCAGCAAGTGCCTGCTGAAGTGATTCTAATAATCTGTAGATCAGTTGATAGACGGCGAAGAGCGTGTGATCGGCTGGAGGCATCTTTTTTAACAAGCAGACCTTAGCAGCATTTTTCAAGTCGAGCTCCTAGCAGTGACAATTGTTTTGCTATGCATTGCTGCTGTGGGACGATCTTTTTTTGTCGGGTTCGGAAACGCTATACTGGAGCACTCAGACGCAACTGGTCCATTATACTACCAGAAAATAGGACCCAGTTTTTAGTCATTTTATTGGAATTTTCTCGACTTTCAGAGAAAACCGAGAAGGAGCTTCAATGATCAGCACTCACCCGATTAACACCGAAAACTGCCACCTGATCCGACCAAAGGCACGAGACAATCGCAAAGCAAATGATCTGAAGTATCATCGCCCTCTCCACAGGCATTGATGACAAATATAACAAGAGTGGCTTAACGTGATCACCTGCCTATAGAGGCTTAATTTCACAGTGAGCCTACTCACGATATCAGGGCCCAAGACAAACGTTGGCCGTCGCCCTAGGGAAGTACGAGTACTCCCCCCAGTAAAACACATTATTTAGAAGGATTATCATAAACAGCAGTTATTCTTGGCATATACTTGGCAAAACTAATCCATTGATGAATTTAGCCTTATTTGTGGTAACTGCCACTTAGTTTGACAGATTTAACGTCACTGTCAAAGACGGCCATTTTAGTCGCCTCTTACGACAGTCATGCTAAATGACAGCAAAAATGCTGCTGATTTGTTACAGATGTTCGGGAGCATTCGTTTAGTCTGCCTGCATCATGGAGAGCCGTTCCACACACAATTGTGTTTGTACCCAATCGTCAATGGAGGCCCTAAAAAAACATCCTCTGAGTTTTGTCAGCGGACATCTCATTTCCAGAGATCCAAGTGTGACTTGGAACCCAGGCAAGAGTCAAAAAGTTCAGCTTTTCGACCGAATCCGGAGAGTTCTTGCATTGTCGCACTATTTTGGAGCTGGTTAAAGAGTTGAGCAAGACATGAAGCGCAGCCTGGCTATCGCTACAGACGCAGTTGCTCCCTCGAAGCAGACACAGACCTGTCCACCTATTCTTAACAATATAGTCCGTGGGCATTAGGATAGCAGAGGCTCAGACTCTGGCCGAAGCTGGTGTTGAAGGGAAAGAATGTCGACTTGAAATTTACACAGCAGCCGAAGTTCTGGTGTCATTGCATCAGGCGGCAAGATTATCAAAACTCCAGTGCGGATGATATCAAAAGTTGCCCCGTCTGAGACGATAGTTTGCTTTGACAGTACAACGCATGACATAAGTATGAAGGAGAGGTTGATGTGGGACGATAACTATCACCTTTTCCGTTGGCAATAAGGCAGCAACAAAAGCTTTTTTTTCTATAGAAGCAAAATTGAAGCTTGTGGCATGCTATCGTGAAGAGCTTAGTATGCTTGGCGTACAGCATGATTTAGCCTATAAATGGACAAGCTGATCATTCACTAAAATATCCACCGTGTAAGCTCAAACATGAAGCAGGTAAAAGGTGTCTTACAGAAGCGAACAACAGATGGAGCTCTTCAAGCACCTGTAAAACAACGAGAAAGCCATGGTCAATGTGCGACAAGGTCACATTATATTGATGAAAAAAGAATGAGGAAATTCTTTCCACCCTTTTAGGAGGTATTACAGGTATAATATTTTGCAATACAATAGAACAAGCTAAGACTTAGTGAGGATAGTCTATGCAGAGGCGGAAACAAGAAAATCAATTAAGAAACAGTCCACTTTCTCTGCCTCTGTCCAGGCCTCTGCTATCTTCGACATAAATTCCTTGGAAAACACTCCTAGGATATCGAATAACATACAAATTATAAAAATAATATCAGATTATCAAAGTAAAAAACCAGCTGCCGGGCGCACATAATTTCAGAAATTGAAACTTCAAAAGAGAACCTGTCACATTCTATTTTGAAGTTACTTAATTCACCATTTTTATTCTTAATTGCTCTCCGAAATGACTTGCATTGATTAAATTTGATTTTGTAAATAAACACAAATAAAAATATTTTAACCCTGACTGCAATGCAACGTCCGCCGCGTGAACATCTTAGTTACCAATGTTACTCACTCAGCGCTGTAGTCAATAAAAAGAAACTAAAAATTTGACTAAGAGTGACAGCTGAGCATTTATTTTTTACTTACATATGTATATGTCAAAAATTTATTGGCAACAATTTTCAAACAAGACAAAAATCCAGAATTCTTCGAAAATATTTCGAAAACTGCACTAATAAATACATCATTTTGATAACATTCTATTTTTCAAATGGATAAAAAATCCAAAGAAGCACTTCGCCGGTATAAAAAAGCCCGCGCTGCTGCTGCCGCTTCTAGTTCAGATAGCTCGAGTAGTTCAGACTCAGATTCCGGTTCAAGTAGTGGTTCTTATTCTTCGTCAAGTAGTGATAAAAAGCCAGGGCACCGTAAGAAGAAGGCTCGCGACAGTAGTTCGTCGGGAGAACAACGTCGTAAGCGTGAAAAGGCCCATTCATGCCATCAGAAGAAGTTGGAGGCAAAGCGTAACCATTTGAAGAGAAAACTACGTGAAGCAAAAGCAAAGAAACGAGCACTTTCGGGATCAGCTGTGCGTCGAAGGGCAGGCAGTGCAAGCCCAGCCAAGGTGAAAGTTCCAGGTGAGAAGAAGCACGGACCAACAACAAGCAAAGAAAGATTGCGTCATGTTGCGGAGCGAGAGAAGCTACGAGCCAGGGAGAGGGAGCGTATTCGCAGTCGGTCGCCGAGGACGTTGGCAAAGCTGGAGGCAAAGCTGCGAGCAAGAAAATCCCCAGTGGCAGCTGTGGGGCGACATCAGTTATCGCCGAGGGAAAAGATCATAATTCAGACAAGGACGCGTGAGCGTACACCGGAGAGAAAACGGGAATTAAAGTTGAGACATGACGACTCGAGAGAACGAGAACGCAGAGATAGGGAGCGAGCTGAAAGGGAAGCCGAACGGCAGAAGGAACGTGAGGAAGCTCTTGCAAGGTGTCAGGAGAGGCAGCGTGAACGGGAAAGATTGGCTAGAGAGAAATTGCGTAGAGAAAAGGAGAAGGAGTATGCAGAACGTGGCGATCGGCTGATTCCTCGCCCAGCAGAACGCGAAATGGCTATAGCAGTGGCTAGAGGTTTCGGTAGTCGTGAGAGATCTCTCGAGGAAGAGGGAAGGGTTCGGCACGGTCGGGCGAGGGATCCAGCCTATGAGAGAGAACGTGAGTACTTGGCAGCTGAACATCACCGTGGACCAATCCTGGAACGCGACGATAGGCGAGAGCGAGACTACCTGGTAGTCAGGAGAAGAGAAGTTCTTAGTCCAGGACACTATCGTGATGAAAGGGACTTGTATTCCGAAGAAGAAAGGTGAGTTGTAATGGCAATACAGCAATTACTCATTCATATGTAACTTCCTTCCAGGGTGGCATATGCTCGTGCCTATGCTGAAGAAGAACGTCGGCGCGATCGCAACTGGGATTCACGAGAACTGGATCTAATCAAGGAACGTGAGCTTGAGAAGCTATATCCCCCTGTACGTCGGGGCGAAGATTGGCCCGCAGACGAACGTTGGGATGAGAAAAGCTGGGGCCGCGGCAAGTCCTCTCACCCTCCATCCGAACCCGATTGGGATACGGAGGAATTCTCGGGTGGATCGCGCCAACTTTGGGAGGAGGCACGTGAGAAACGAGAGCGTGAACGTGCATTAGACCACGTTCAGTCTCCTGGTAGATCCGGCCGCTGGCCACCAAATGAATGGCGAGGTGGTCACCCACCAGGCGCTGAACCTGTTCATGCATCAGCTTCTCATCGAAAGGGAGCTTCCTTTCGCCATGGCGGCCCCCATGCACCATTGGACTACATGCACGATCGCCAGAAGTTCAGGCCACATCCTCCTCCATTGATGGCCATTCACAGTGGTTATCATCCTCCGTCGCGGCAGTTCCCCTCCAAACGACAAATGACGTACACAAACCCCAATCTGAAGAAGAAGGTGAGTGGACCGATAATTACACCCATTGGCAATCCAATACCCTCTTTGTTGGCTATGCCACTCGTACAACCACCAACCATCGCCGAATTAGTGCCGCCTCCCGTTGAAAACGAATTACCTCCAGCAACTGAAGTGACTGAATCTAACCCAGAAACAGCTGAAGAACCCGTAGTTTCCGAAGAACACCCCAAAGAGGAACTTGGTGAGGGAGCAGAGGCTCCTGTTCAACCGAAGGTTGAAGAGCCAAAGTCTCTTGAAGCTGAGATCGAGCCAATCGTCATTGAAAACCCTTCAGATACCCTGGCACCTGATCAAGTTCCCATGAAGGAAGAACTACCGAAGGAAAATTCACCTGTTCCCGAGCAGAAGGAGGAGGGGGCCCCAACTCCGGTTCCATCTGACGATCATCCAACCGATCCAGAGCCAGTTCCAGACGACTTGAGTGAGATCTCCGATAGCGATGATGAGATTTTGGACAAAGAAGAAGATACCAAAACTGCTGACGAGCTGCCTCCTGAAGACATAAACGGCGATCTAGCAACGGAAAACCAACTAACAGGAAGTCCTCTCAAAGATATCGCAACCGATGATTCCAAACCGGAAGCAGTGGACGACGATCTCCTTGACTTTGAGGAGATCTCTGATGGCGAACTCGAGGAAGACTCCCGTGTGAAGGGTGTCGGCGACGCTCTAGGAGTCGATTGGGCTTCTCTTGTCAAGGAAGCCAAGATACCATTGTCTCCACCGTGCGAACAAACTACCGCTAAACAGAAGTGGCAGCCACACAGAATCATTCTCGACGTGGGTATCTCAATGAAATTGGCGGGCGAAGAATTTGGTAAGCGTTTGCTTAGCGATGCCAAAGACAAGCTCGACGAGGAGCTTGGTCAAGGGAAGAAAATAAAATTGGAAGTCACAGATGAGTTTGTCGAAGATGCCACACAGGACGCCGAAGAGGATAATAAAAAAAAGATAAAACTACAAGCAGCATCTGCAGATGACTCTGCTGAAGCGGACGAATTCGACGTCAATCGCCTGCATCCGATTGCATGTGCTCAGGTTGGGGAAAGGGTAAAGCAAGCGGAGCGACGAAATATGATTATCGGCGCTTGTGGCCCGAATAGCCGTGCACTCAGTGCCAGACAGGACCTAAAGCTGCGTCGTCAGTTGTGCGGAATACCCGTACAGGAGTGTGACTTTCGACGTCCGGTTAATGATAAGATAAAAGCAATCGCTTTAGCGCTTTTCCAGCGAACAATGGAGGTCAAGTGAGCAGGCGTTCTGGAGTAATATTGACTTGTAGATGCTTGAGTATTGTACTAGATGATAGCTTAATAAATAAATTATAAGGTTCATATGTGTAGTACGATGGGTTTTTGTTTTATATCAGGGAATTTCCAGGTGATGAACGAAAGCAAGGGTACTCGATCGAGCGGTTGGTTTCCGATTGGAAAACTTATAAGGTACTTGAGGTTCTCAGGAAATATCTGAAGATCGCTTGGTACTTACATTTTCTTGATCCCAGGCGGAGTCGATTCTTCCTCAACTGTTCGGCACCACATTTGCTTTTGGGGAACCACTCTTCTAATTGACTGGGTGAGACGTTTCTATTGCATGGCCTATTTCGCATGTAGAAGCTGTTCGGCCAGAAAATCATTAATATAATACGAAGACTTCTTCTAACGAAGGTTTGGAGCTTCCCAGTGACAGCAGTGGTTAGTTTAAGTACTACACTCGTAAGGAAGTACTGACTCAGTCTCAACTTGGTCCAAAGCATGCCGATGGTAGCTCTTCCGCTTCAAAGCGTGATGATTCCACCAAGACCACAGTTTATCGATGAATTAAATAATCAAATTTCTTGACCTGTCCAGCAATGTTTAGTTAAGCCTCTGAGTTCGATAAGCTGTCAGTCGGGGTTTCTAGGTTGTGAGACATCTGTAGTGGATCCATAACTCTGTGTGAAAGCAATTTAACGACCTAACAAGGCGGACGTCTTTCTTTTTAAGGATGGGAATCTGTAAAAACGGTGTTAAAGGTGGAAGTAAGAACGCTGTTAAGTTTGTTGAAATCCACTGCACGTGTTGGATAAAGAAAATTAGTGCACTTGAGATTCGGTCATTTGATTCCAAGAAATATCATAGTTTGAAAAGAACGTGGTAGATACGGAATCGGAACCACAGAGTGCAAAGGATCTGAGGCAAAACTGCCATCCTTCATCCTACTTATCAACTTATTTAGATAACGCTGCAGTTGGGAGTGAACCTGGATCTTTTTATACGAGTCTCTTCAATTAATCCTTAGATAACCACTACACTTTTATCACTTCAAGTTAGTTGAAGTCTCTTATACTTGTATGCTCTTATTTACTTGACGTCTTTCTCCACTACTTGTTTTTGCAGGTGAGATTCGAAGATTCCGACAGGCTGCAGAGTTTTGCCAGCTCAAACGTACAATGATCCATTTTTGGTTAGATCGATGTCGCTGGACGGCCTTAGTTACTTTGTTAGTAAGAGTTATTTTTGGTTAATTCTGATGAGACGTTGTTGTCAAAAGAGATAAATTTAGCTCTCACAGCTTAATTTATTTGCCAAAAACTAGTAAATCGAGTCGTTTGGAGGAATCGGACATCCAAAATACTGTAGGCAATGGCATGCCTTGCGTTGGTGACAATGTATTCAGTTTAGTAGACTGCCGCAGTTCCTCTTGTGACTACTGAAATGAGGAAACTGTGGGCTTGGTATAGTGAGACAGTCCCATGAATGAGACAGTCCTGCCAAAGTGTCATATTTTTCTATTTTAAAGCTAAGCCTGCTTAATTTCAAGCTCGGAACTACACTGCTGGACAAAATTAGAGGAACGATAGTAGTTTTATGTTTGACGGTTATATATAACCTAACGGGATGTCTTGTTAACATGACTTAAGTTTCAATGTTTTCTTATGGTAAGTAGCTGCCAAATGTACACTCATTTGGCTAACGGAAATGCACTTAAAGAACTTTAATTGCAGAAATTAGATATTGAGTCATTAAACGCGTATGACTATGATTGAGTTTTTCGCGTTAGTTTTCGGTTATTCTTTTGATTATCATACCAAATTGTTGTTAAAGTATTGTTTATGGAAAGAGTGAATAATTCATGTGAAAATGAATTTCAGATTCATTTCAGATTGAAAATGGACATTCGTTTCAAGAAGTGGCCCCAATGCTAAACGTGTCAAAGTCCGTTATTTTTCGCAACGTGAAACGGTACAGGGAAACGGCCACGGCCACGGCCCCAAGAGACGACCGATTTCTGGTGAGTTACACCCTTAGGAACAGGTCCGCAACTTCAACTGAGGTTAGGAGTAGACTTCTGAAAGTGCGAAATGTTCGCGTATCTTCCAAAACTGTAAGAAGAAGACTGAAGGATTCTGGATTAAGATCATACAGACCAGCAAAGGGCCCCCTTTTCACTAGACGTCATAGAGTAGCGCGTGCTGAGTTTGCCCGAAATCACGAAAACTGGTCTGAAGACGACTGGAACCGAGTGCTCTTCACTGATGAGTCCAGATTTTGCCTGAAGCCAGATGATAGACGGGGAAAAGTGTATAGACGATCAGGTGAACGATATGCACAATGCAACATCGTTCCAAGAGTGGCTTATAGTGGAGGTTCCATAATGGTCTGTGGTGGCATATGTTTGGGAGCACGCAGGGAATTACACGTGGTAGAAAATGGATCCTTAACAGCAGAACGGTATGTGAGGGACATTTTAGAAGAAATTGTTGTACCGTTTGTCCCAAGTATCGGCGACAATTTTCTTTTAATGCAAGACAACGCTCGCCCCCACACTGCAAATAGTGTTTCGGAGTATCTTCGAGAGGTCCAACCGAATACCCTAGGCTGTCCAGGTTACTCCCCTGACCTGAATCCCATTGAGCATGTATGGGACATGCTTGACAGACAGTTAAAGTAGAGAAACTCGGATCCATCCACCTTGGAGGAGCTGAAAAGTACATTGCTCGAAGCATGGGGCCAAATACCACAGGATAATATCGATACCATTATCAAAAGTATGCCAAGGAGACTTCTTTTGGTAATTAGGGCAAGATGGGGGAGTACCAAGTACTAACTCGTCCTCAATTTCACTGAGCTTTTAAGGTATACTCGAAATTCATTAAATCAAAAAAAAAAAAAAACATTATTTAGAGTAAAATATCCTTTTTTTAGGTTTTGTGTTTTTTTTTCATAGGAAAACAAGCAGCAGAATTTTTTTATTTTTATTTTATGTGGAATTGAATAAGTTACAAACCCTCATTAAAAAAATAAAGATAAATCGAAAAAACATTAAAATTATTCACTTTTTGCTTGCGTTCCTCTAATTTTGTCCAGCAGTGTAGTTTCGGCGACTGTTTTATGTATGTTGTATGTATATGGATTGTCTTCTTAGCGTATGATTCATTGCCTGCAGAGATCATAGTGTTCTAAAACTCCCTAATTTAAGAGTTGGGGTTCAGTCTGTTTCGTTGTCTAGCCTCTTTATCTACAGTCTCGTAGATCTGAGGCCGAATTACCGCAATCGATAACAAGTGAGTGAGTGGTACTTGTGATCGAATGATAGATTAACCTCATTGGGAGCGGTAATGCCAAATCTTTACATTTCGATGACGAGTTCCTCGTCAACGAGTGTAGGAATTCGACCCGTCTGGCTTAAGATACAGAGAAAGTTTGTCTGAATACAAACATAAGACTTGTGTGCGTGTGAATAAGAGAATCTTTCTGTTTAATTAGTGAAGATCAGGATGTCATCGATTCATTATGCATGGAATGCTTCAGTTCCGGTAGCGATGGGCCACATTGACCCCAGGATCTTCTGCGGATTCTCGCTTCGGGTGGGAAGTGACGTAAACGGTGTTCGTGACCCTCAGCTTTCTCTGCGAAATTTTTACAAATTGATGCGGTAGTGAACGTCAGTCTACGCATATCTTTGTTGAAGTACCTATGTATCCTATAAGCAACTCTGACGACATATGGAATACCGAAAAAGAAAACAAAAACAACTTTCTTATATTACACATCTTTTGTATATTTCTTTTAGATTTTCCACTAAAAATGTTTGATTTCTAAAATGTTGTTTCCATTGAATGGATTTTTAAATTTTTTTCTTATATTTTGCGCTTTTCACTTTTGCAAATGGGGAAAAACATTAAAAATTTCAATTTACCGAAACAATTTTCAAAATAAATTGTTGAATAATGATTTACTTAAAAGTTTTTCTTTCGAAAATTACAAATTTTTGGGTTAAATTCTAGAATTTAGACTAAGTTATGTTTAGACCTCATATTCATTTGACTATAAGAAACAAAATTAAATAGTTATTTAATGTAATACTAGTTTCATATATGTTTTTTTTGAAGATTTCGAATACTTTGTATTTTTTATAAGCTATTGCTATTCAGTATTTTGATATTATTATACAAACAACAGATGTAACAAATGTTAACACAAAAATATATTAGTTGTGCCTTTTATTGTAATGTGTTAAAAGAAATTTAAGAAATAAAGTCTAATGTAAATTATGTGCCTCTAACTTTTGGAAGATTTGAAGAGAAAGGCAAGGAGAACGTTTTCATTTTGACCTGAGCAAGAATGGGTTGAACCCTAGTCCGAGAGCAAGTGGACTCTACGGTCAGACCACCACTCTGCAATCTAAGGACGAAAATTGCAGAAAATACCTTAATAGAAGCAAATAAGAGGCGAAAGTCTCTAACCACCTGTGAAGTATTAAAAAGGTTGTGGCCAGAATATGACAAGGAAAAACCTGCCAGATTTAACAAAGACAGGAAATCGCTGTCGATGCTGGTGGGAGAGCTTACTGGCCACAACATGCTAAGACATCACAAAGAAATAACGCTTGAATGATGATTTTATACGGGGGATGCGGTAACGAGGAGGCCCATGAGGACACCCTAGGCAAGTTCTTCTTCGATTATATCGACGAACTAGCTGATGGTTCACGGTCAGAACTTCTCAAATTTGCAAGGGCAACGGGATGGTTAGCACCAAGTAATTAAAACCGCAGTAGGAAATATCACGGGTGTCACAATGGGCCTACATGGATCAAAGTGTGATGAGGTAACCCTCAGCAGCCTGCAAACCTAACCCAACCTACTGAAATCATCCCTATCTCAGACCTCAATAGAAGTAAAATACCAAGCAGATAGGACTCGAATGATTGTCCGGTGTGCTCCAGCGGGAGTGACCTTCGGAGTTGTGAAGCATAAATCGTTGCATCAGAGTCGGAAACGGGTGTAGTACCTTTCAAGCCGATGTTATCACTGTTTGTAATGCAGGAACAGTTGAAATTGACAGTATAGGCGAGAAAACAATTCCCCATATATGCTTGTACGTATATACATATGTTGACGGCTAGGTAGCTATCAAGCTTTTTAAGCTGTGCAAATGAATTCTAAACTTATGTATATATCCGACGTGACTATGTTGTGTAAGAGGTAATAGAGATACGTAGACAAATGAGATCGGTGAACTTGCTAAGAAAGGGTGCCATGTGTCCTCATTTGATTGATGTGTACATTTATTATTGGCACAATGGCCATGTAAGAGGTCCAAGAAATTCTTAAGCTCATCCAAAGAAGCAACAAACAGGAGCTGTTACAGTAAGAACTACGCCATCGACGAAACTCGAAATTATATTAATCTGCTTTCTTTAGCTCAAGGCTAGATTTTGGGTTGTGCGTTAGCTTGTTACACTTTTGCTATGACTGGAAGGGACCAATTTCCAACTCCGAATCGAGATGCCGCGGATGTGAACCCCCGCCACCTAGATTTTTGTCTAAATTAAACTTTCTAGCAGGAGGGTAAACCACAGAAAAATGGGCGTATAAACGTAAATTCAGACTTGCGAGTACATTTGGAATCTGGGTTGCCTTCAATGCCCTTGTGTCAAAGCACACAAAAGATCATGATTTTATTGTGAGCCGCCAGCTGCTTAAGGGTTTTTAGAAATACCAGGCAAACTTTGCATGAACTCAGAGCTTTATTTAGTCCGGGGCTATCCTGCATAGGTTTCGTATACATACAGTATTTTCTGGAGCATAGCTTGCCAAGAGAAAGGCACATGTGGAACAGCCAAGAGAGACTGTTTGTTCACACTGTAGATACCCGCGCCGGCTACATTAGCTGTTTGATCCTTCCACAATGATGGAGAGAAACAGAGCCTTTTCTAAAATTGGATAAGATTAAACGAGCTTGTGTAGTCAACCCGAGCGAAAATAAAGTCCATAATAGTCAGATACAGCCAGATTTAAAAAAATAGTTATAGTTCTCTGATCTTTAGATGTCCAATAGGCCCCTCGATTTAAAGTTGCACAAAAGGTGAAAGTCTCTATGGCGCAAGCAGCGGGTCAAATATTTAACTTTCGTGTAAGTGAGGCAGATCTAAATCTTTTGTTGGGCCTGGGCGCGTAGAAGAAGAGTTAAGACGTCTAAAGACCAATTGCATGCTTCATTTACCTTCCCAGTGCAAAAATAGAACCGATTTGCAAACCATAAATCTTTCCAAATAATAAAAAAAACAAAACAAAAACCAATCATTTACATTCTTTTAATTTTTTATAATATTTTTGAAATTATTGTTTTTTTCTTTATTTTTATTTTGATTTTATCAAAAAAGATAAATTATACATCCTTGTTCTTTCCATTGCTTATCGAGAAAAAAAAGTTAAGATTTACCTTCCTTTTTTTTTTGTAATAAATCCTGTACAACTACATAACTAGTTAAACATATAAATTAAAAAAAAAAAACTAATAAACATACATAAGTCTCTTAAAAAATAGTATTTGGTGCATTCACATTTCCTCTCTTAAACAAAAAAAAAAACAGTTGTTTCTTTTCGTTAAATTTGCTTTTTTCTATTTTAGTCGAAATACTTATTCTAGGACGAATTTGTTTTTGTTTGTTTATTCTTTCTATTTCTATTTGTTTTGATTTCAAAAATTTGTGTTGCAATGTCTTTGCTTGGTTGTCTAAATTTATTTTTTTTTTTTATAAATAATTTTGTTTCTATGCATAAAAAAGCATTTTGTGTTGAATAAATTAATACAATTACAATTTTTTATTTTATTTTATTTTTATTTAAAGCAAAAAAGAAGTCTTAATGTTGAATACAGATTTTTATTTATTTAATAAGGTGTGTGTGCGTGTGGGTTTGGGGGTGTAATGCCACAATGAACGTTGCTTTCCAAGCCTGGTCTAAGGGAGGAAAAGGGTGTGATTGCGAATTCAATGGGTTTGGTCGAGTAGAAAGTAACCAGATCGTCTCTGACTACTAGCGTCTTTTATTTGAATGAGTTATCGAAATCAATGTGGCATCTACGTATGAGAGACGATGGTGGACATAAGTTTTTTTTATTTTGCACTTGCATTGTTTTTCACTTTCTCTTTTTTTTTCATACAACAAAAAAATTAACATAAAGTAATGTACAACGATTAAGTGCAAAAAAAAAAAAGGAAAAAATAATGATTAAACGAAAAAATGTACATACATATTTATATAACTCTTATATTGAACCACTAAAATGTACAAAAACTAATTTTATAATAAAAACTTTACAAGCTAAGTGAATACCGCAGGCGTTACGCAGAGAAGGGGAAGGTGGCGGGAGGAAGTTCGAGTTGGGTTGAGATCGCACATCTAACACTCCAGCACTCGAATGTCTTTTTGTACAACATAGAACTTATGTTTCTTACCGAATAGACCCCAGACGACAGCGATATTCTCTATCACTATATTCACCGGAATGGTACAGACCGCACCCATGACACACGCCAGGAATCGCAACAATCCAAATCGATAGAGGGAAAATGATTTAATGACCCCAAAGACGTACATATAAATGTTAACCGCTGCAATGAAGGCGCATACAAAGTCCATCAAATTTGGACACGGAATCGGAAAGAGACCGGCAAATATGATGTTCGATGTGGAGAGGGGCATTGTTACCCATGAGTAGACGCTAATGCCGAGCAGGAGTTTATGTTTGAGTGGGATGATTTTTGAGTGTACCACCAGGAGGATTCCTTGAAGCCAACGTTTACGTTGTTGCAGAAAGTCCAACAGTGTGAATGGGGATTTCTCGTACATTTCACCTTCGATAAAGTTGAAAGTGTAGCCTTGGGAGAAGGCACGCATGGCAAAGAAGCAGTCCTCAGCTACGGAGCCATCGATACCGTTGTCAAAGGAGACTTGTCGTTCGGCGCCAACCTGGAAGAAGAAAATAAATTAGGGATTATTTAAATATTTTACAAAAATTGTAGAGTGATGGGAGTATTCTCGGATTCTCTGATTATGGCAGCATCTTCCTGGCAATTAGGGAAGCCTATGGGTCTCGGGTCGAAGGGATATTTCTGGAAACGAACGCGCCGACGAACAGCCAAGGCAAGACTTAGCCGTTTATAGTTCACTCGGAGAACAAGTCGACACTACTGGGCGCTGTCAAGGGCAACTTCATATGGAACAGAACAAGAAACTGCCTAATATTTTGAACAATATGTCCAACCTACAACCAAGATATCACCACAATTGTTGCGATAAGCCCAACGGCCACTTGGTGAACATACCGTGAAGCCGAGTTGGGGACATGCGTTTAACGTGTCTAAATAATCGAAGTATGGATTTCTCCGTTCAAAGAAGTAGTTGCTCGACATTAAGTGCCTCGTCTATTTTGGTGCTCCTAACTCGAATCCCATGACGGGATTCAGATGGCTCCAACATCACAGGCAACTCCAGTGCTGGCGTATATTTTAACAACCCACCGGTAGAACTTGCGTTTCATCTAGATCCCTTCGTCACAGAATTCGAAGTAGAAGTCCTTGCCATTTTGACGGAAGTTGGAGTTCTCTTGGAACACTACACCCAAAGTAGGAAAATAAATTTAGAAATCTGCTCGGATAGTCAAGCAGCACTTTAAGCCACCGCAAATCTAACATCCAGATCTGATCTGGTCAGGGAATGCAAAGACAAACTCAATAGGCTTGACAGGCACAACGACGTCCGCCTTGTCTGGGTACCGGGTGTCACGGGGAATGAGAAAGCCGATGAACTGGAAAGAGAAGGGGCGCACGCAATAGAACGAACCGCTGAGAACACAGTGGGAGTCGCACTAACAATAATTAAAACAGCAACCAACGAGTAAATGCAATGGAATTTTGAAGATCACTGGTCAAACTTCTCGACGTGCAAAGTGGCTAGATCACTCCTAGGTAGGCCTAACAACCTGCTCATCAGCGATTGAGGCTGATGGTGGGACTCATCACAGGACACATTAACCTCAACAAACACATCCAGAGAATGGTTCTCGCTGACACAGAGACATGTAGGAACTGTGAGGAAGAAGAGAAGGACCTCGAACACTTCCTATGCCACTGCCCAGCCCTAGCGAGAATGCGACAGAAGACCCTGAGCTGCATGTAAATACTGGACCTGAAACCTCTCAAGGACAAAAGAATCTGCTACATCCTGGCCTTCACCAGAAAAACAGGAAGATTCGCCAGTGTGGTCTGACTGCACTAGTGTCAACTCCATAATTGTTTCCACCTTCCCTAGATCCCTCCCAACATACGTCCCAAGCCAACCCTATCCCCGCAGTTCCGACGATTAAAGGAGGGGAACACAACGGGCCCGACAGAGGCCTAAGTGAAGAGTCTACCGCTCACTTTCATAGACCATACCATACCATAGCACTAATTGGGTTCTTTGAACAACCACCCCTACTACCATAAGGCACATGCATTCAAGGAATAATGCTTACCATTGGCTTAGACTAGGTAATGGGAGAAGTCCACAGTCAATGACTGTGCGTCTACGGCGCCTACTGGGCCATTGTGTTCCCCTTTGTGTTGTGGTCCATGTTCCAACCCTTGGGTTCCAGATAGGTGGTTTATTGCAAAACCAAACTGTACTCTTAATAAAGTGGAGTATGTTCGTTATTGACACTTCTGTTAGGTTTTTCAGATCTCCAAATAGCCTGTTTCCTATGTGTCGGAGTCAGCGGTTTTGGAGATTGGGACACTCACAGAGTAGGTGATTGATAGTCTTCGGTTCTTTCGCATCCTAAGAGCTCCTACTAGGTAGTTGATTCCGAATTTGGTAGCCATGGTGCCTATTGCACAATCTTCCGTCAGTACACCTATTAGGATGCGAATATCTTTTTTGTTTATACTCAGGAGACATTTTGTCCTGATCTGGTCGATTCTCTGCCATAAGCTGGGGGATATAATGCAGTGGCCTCTGGCTGACCAATAGGTGTTGATTATTTTACCCATCTTGTGGTCGACGTTACCTTTCGGTACACCGATAGGGATGTTTATCGATGTGTGGGTGTGAGCACTTTCTACAGCGAGCCAGTTCGTCTGTTTTTTTAATGCTGACCCTTACAATGTTGACACAGAGCACGGATGATTTCATTCTTATCCCAATTTCGTTAGTTTTTCTTCTTCACTCCAATAGGTATGTATATCATTTACTTCCTCCCAGAAAATGTATCAGTTCTCCGACAGAATTTTTAAGACGGGTAGGTAGGTATATACCGGGAAATGTAAAATGATTATTCTATTTTCTTTTGAATCACAAGTGACTGACACAAGACACCAGTGGTTCCAAGAAAATTTCCGAACACAAAATTATATTCCCTATTTAAAAATGATTCTTCTAGCATTACCTACAGTAACGATATAATCAAACACGTAATACCCTTCTCCGAAAAATGCATAAAAACGAGAATGATGAGAGATGTGTTGGGCAATAAAACGGAATCCCATTAACGCTGCTAAAATTTAATGCCGTGTACGAAGCTTCTCCATGATAAACAATGTTCTACATCTGAAATTTACATGATCACAGGCAATGTTTATTAAATAGCTCACCAGGTCAAAGCTCAATTCACGTGTCGTAGTCACAGTAAAAGATGGACGGCGCTCATTTGTATAAATAAAAATGTGAATGATTCTATGAATTCCTCGAATAACCCGCCACTTGGACAGAAGCCAATTACAAATGACTATTCTTCTTCCTACAGACTGTTTATAATTTTTATAGCTCTCGGCTTTTCAATTGGTGATCTTTGTTTACTTGAGAGTAAATGTGAACTTGTGGGCGATTGGGTTCTTGTATTATTTTAACTTTTATGGAAGCAGTCTATGAAAGCTACTAAATTGGAAAAATGTTTACTCGAATTTTTGAAGTGAAAGGAATGCGATCGAATTTTTAAGTGTCCGTTGTGACTGCAGTTTGAGGAACAGCGACGGTATCAGCCACTACAGTGGTTCCAGAATATTTCAGCAACCGCTTTCGAATTAATTTAGGAATTGATTAGGAATGTACAGTATTTTTAAACTTTTAAAGTCGTTATTTTCCTTAATGGTACGAGCAACGTATAACTAAATACCCGAGGGACGGTGCAGTAGAGGAAGACCGCGACTCAGGTGACTCACGCAAATGGAAGAGAGCCTTAACGAGACGCTTGTTGGTTGAGACCCAGGTCCACCCCGGACTCTAGCGCCACCTCCAGAAAGTAAGTAAGAAATATGTATGCGAATCCTTCGATAATCGATAAAGTGAGTTTTTTTTCCCGAAAGTTGTTAGGCGTCTCACTTATCATGTTTCATGATCGTGAAACCTGATTACATATCCTCATCTTCTTATCATATAAAGCCACCATTCATATTGAGTTGTTTTCAAGTATTCGAGGAGTGTACATTGTGTCGCTCTAAGGAGCGTGGAACATGGTTTTGGGTGTGATCGACGAGTGATGGGCCTCTACAATGAAGAGACGTGTTTGAGAGTCACCCTGAATTTTTCTGCGTGTTGATTTTGATTTTACATATTCACCGTCTTGTGTATTCATTGCTGCTTGACAATTCACAAAAATTACAACCCTTTAAGAATTTACATCTATGTACATATATGTGTGTATGTAGTCTGCGCTACCGTCTTAATACCGAAGGTTTGCCGTTCCAATTCCGAAGCCGGTTCATTTGTTCTTTTTAAACCCTCGTCCTGAAAAATCCCTTGTCGGATAAATTTGGTCCGGTATGCGATGAAGGCGAATGGAGGAGAAAATACAACCGTGAACTGTAACAAGATGTGGATATAAAGCGAAAAGTCAAAACACGTCGACTACACTGGCTCGGCCACATCGAGCGAATGTACAACAATGCACCAGCCAAGAGGATCTTCGAATCACAGCCTCCATGTTCGAGACGAGGAAGACCTGGAAGAACGGTCAACAGCTGGGCCGGGATCGAAGATGATGGAAGGCTGGAGCCATCAGTGTAAATTTAGATGTCCTGTTCAAAATTTAATTTATTGTATTCCCACTCTTCTCTTACAGAAATAAAAACAGAATATTTCTTGTAGAAATCTGTGAACGAGAGATCCACGAGCCCCATTGTGTTAGTCGTATCGGGTATTTGGCTGCTGTTCATCGTTTATACTCATTCAGATGAGCTTTGTTAGAAAACGTGTATTATCTGATTGGCTATAAACTTCATTTTGAAGACAGTAAGGGTCTTCTTAAGAGTCCTTTTAACCCTAAATCACTTCTAACAAAGTTAAAGAATGTACGATCCTTTTAAATTCGATCAGGATATATTCAGTCTTATAGGTTTTCTGTATATACATAGGTCCTTATGTCAATCGACGAATTTCTTCAAGATTTTGAAAGAGAAAGTGTCAGTTACTCCTTTGTATATTGACACTATGAACATTTTTTTCTAGACTGAGGAATGAATCATACAGTACGTCAATCCCCTATCATCACAAGATTAATAATTTTTAAATCCATCATGAATTAACGTCATGCTTTCACTGAGCGACATTGTCATGCGATGTGATGGTAATGTTAAAACCGTCATGTGTTGTGATAAGGATGAGACGCTTACCACATTTGACACAAGTGTTGCTAGGTCTCATCATAAATCGTAAGATTCTTATAAAAGAAAAGCTAGATGAGTCATTTCCATTTTCTGATTAGGTTCTTACCTATGTGAACAAATTACTAAGAAAAGAGGTACGAATTAGGTAAGAATAGTAAGGCCCCTCTCAAGGCGCAAGACATTCCTAAACTTGAAGAGTTCAGAACTACCGCTCAATGCTCAATGTTTTAGGAAATCAACCAAAGGATCAAGAAATGCTGGAAAAAAGATCACAACATGAGACGGCAATTTTAGCTAAGCAAGCAAACAACAGTGGCCAAGGACAGCAGTTACATGACATGATTCTACCTATACTACACACAGCGGTCTGCATTGAAATTGAACCATGACGCTCTTGGCGCTTTGTTCCATTTGCCATAACGAGACTTAGCCATTCAAAAGAAGAAGAGTAAAGCATTAGGTCTGTTCGGGTACTTTTTGCACCTAAATTCGTAGATAATCAAATTTTGAAGAATGGGGCTAAAATTTTCTCAGAGAGAGGTAAAATTACGAAAAAGTGAACGAACGCGTTGCACAAGAAAAGCTGCCCAAATTTTAAACGTCAAAGGTCAAATCTTAGAAAGTTTACAGGAAAGAATTTAAAAGAGTTTAAAAAGTGTGGAAAACATTTATTCATTGTTCTAACACATTTGTTGGATTCCCTGGATTATCGCATGATAGCTGGTTGTTCCAGAATTCTCCAAGATCTGACAGTTTCAGTGCCACATAAAAATGACTAACAGATGTTTGGCAGATTTGACAGATTTCATAAACCAGCCAAAACAAATATCTTGTACTAAAATTCTCAGCATGGGGAAACTTCTTACTCTCTCGTGAGCACTCTCTTTTACCAAAAATTACGAAATTTTTGCGTAGTACTCGTATAGGATTTCTTAAAAATTCGCTGTTTTGGGAGGATACGCGAACAGACCTATTGTGTACAAAAAAAACTCGAAATTTAGAACGAAGGAAATGATTTGATCCCACTAAATGGACTTCCTACTTCGAAAGGTGTCTAAATTTCCTTGCTGATAATAATCAACCATGTGAGTCCTGTTGATGTTTTCGGCAAGAGACATAAAAGGAGATTTTTCGAGAAAACTCTGCTTAAAGATTTTACAACGTGTTCATACAGACGGCTTTTAGAATCGCAAAGAATATTAAAGTAAGGTGGTGGATGAAATAAATACTAAAGTGCCTTAGGCATAGGTTTTGCCATATCCTATTGAGGCTCCCACGAAACACCCAAAGACTGTTATAAAGTATAGGAATAAACTAAGCGGGGACCAAATCGTCTCTTCCGTGATCGCCTAATTTGTCACGTAAAAACACGATGATTTGTCCTCAAAATGCTCGTCACGTAAAAACGAACGTACAAATCGAAGAGACGATTTGGGCTCAGAAGGTTCTCCACTGGATCAACAGTCTCACATGGCCAAATCAAAATTATTGAGGATCCAACATATCTATCTTGTCACGAACGACGGAGCACTTCCTCGCTCAGTGCAAGTGCACACGCGAGGAACGGACTGTGAACTTTGTGTATCGATGTCGTGGGGATGAACTCAATTCAATTTATGTTCGTGGTCAAAATTCTGCGTCTTGTCAGGTGTCTGTTCTTTTCGTGGGATAGAACCATAATTGCCTCTGAGTACTGATATTGAGCTGAGTGTAAACTAACCTTTGATCAAGAGCCCAGAAAGGTTTTAGCTTATTTTAGTCTTTATTCCTTACGCTTGGATCATTCATTTGAACTGGTGTGCGAGCTTCGTAGGTTCAAGCCCCAGCCATGTCCACCGAACATTTTTCGCGTCACCACCTCTCATCGGGGAGTGATAAGCATCCAAGGGTATAAGTTGTCACGAAAAAACTTTTCAAATCGGCGTTCGGAGTCGGCAATAAATTGTAGGCCCCTTCCATTTGTGCGAAAAATTTAACGCACACAACATGAATGGTTGCGAGCAGCTAGGCCTTATTTAAACAGTTGAATCCGATTATATCGATGAATATGGGGCTTGTTATAGCCATAAACCATCAATTTAAAAACATAAATATTTTGTAAGGAAACTTTTTTATTTGAACTAGAAATAAGGAAAACCGTCAGCAAAAATAGTATACATGACTTTGACTGTAAGTGGAAACACAGATCCATTATTTTCGTTCAAACCAAGGGGACGTGAAGAGATATGTTGACCCAAACCCTAACGAACAAGTAACTCTTTATTCAAAACTTATAACAACAGTGTGTCTATTAGATTCCTAGTAGTAGGTAGTAGTTGGAATTTCCTACACACCTTTGTTAGGACTGAAGGTTTTAGAGGGAACTGCTGGCAAACTCTAGATATGCCAGTATTTACCCATATTTAGCAACTTCCAAAAAATTATGAAAAAGGGTTATCTTGCCTCAGACGATTTGTAATTATCTTTGTATTACAAAGAGTCGCAATTCGTACGAGTACCTAGTGTAAATGATTTCTACATTTCGATACAAAAAAAATGACTGTTTAACATATTTATACAAACAGAAAGAACGATGCCTCGAATTGTGTCGCCATGCAAATATCACTTGTATTTAGCACCTGTGCTGCTGTGTGTCTTTCTCATTTGACAATGCACAAAAATATTTGTGAAAATTATTTAATAGCAACAATATGTTTCTTCTTTGGGGTTAAAGTCCAACATCTAAATTTAGCACGATCGTGTTTCACTAATTGAAATGTTAACCAGGATTTGTAATTAAAAAAAAAACGTTGGAAAGAAACATCACTATGCCTTAATAGATGAAACAGCAATGAGTTGAAAGCCATTGAATGTAAGAGAAAACGTCAGTGTTTGAGATCCAAATCCTTCTAGAAGCTTCTCCATGAAAGGTATAAGAATTGCAATTAAGTTCTATAAACAACTTTCCATAATCTGAGAGGTAAGAACTGCCTGCAGGCTGTTCAACGGCGACGACGAATCAAATTCCGCCGTCACGCAGAATGAACAACTCAACCTGGACGATGAAGACCAACAACCTGAACGAAGTGAAGATAGGCATATCTAAGCTTAAGTCCAACAAAGCTGCTGGAGCTGACGGAGTAGGTGCCGAGCTATTCAAAGCGGCAGGCGATGACTTGGTAAGGAGCATGCACCTGTAAAGTACGGTCGGAGGAAGTGCCCGATAAATGGAATTTCAGCATTGTTTGCCTAATCCTCGAGAAGATCTCAACCTCAACGAGACCTTTATTGTCAAAAAAGGATTTAGACAAGGCGACGCGCTGTCATGCGACTTCTCCAACATCGTTCTTGAAAGAATAGTGGAAACCTCACGCGCCAACACCAGAGGTACAATCTTTCAAAAGTCCGTCCAATTACTAGCATACGCCGACGATATTGACATAATCGGAAGAACGCAGCGTGATGTCACTGGCGCGTTCGTGCGTATTAAGACGGAGGCGGCGAAGCTGAGTTGAACCGTCAATGAGGGCAAGAGTTGTCAACAAGAAAAGACACTCAACACTGACATCTAGGACAGAACGTCACTATAGAAAGATATGTATAACTTTGGGGTAGTTAAGGACTTTGTCTAACTAGGCTCCACTATTAATTCAGACAACGATACCAGCGCTGAGATCAAACGAAGAATAATCGTCACAGTCCTGCTCTACGGCGCAGAGGCATGGACTTTGTCAAAAGCGGATCAAGTTGCTCTTGGCTGTTTTGAGAGGAAAATTCTTCGGTTGATTTTCTGTCCCGTCTACAAAGACGGTGAGTGGAGGAGGATATACAATGACGAACTGTACGGGCTGTACAGCGACATTTATTTAGCCAGAAAAGTGAAGGTCCACCGATTGAGCTAGCTGGGTCATGTAGAGTGGATGGACACCAATGCTTCAGCCCGAAAAATCTCCGAATCCACACTCGAGGGACGGCGCAGTAGAGGAAGACCGCGACTCAGGTGGCGCACGCAAGTGGAAGGGGATCTTAACCAACTTGTCGTGCAAAACTGGAGACAGCTGGCAAAAGATTGAGCTGGCTGGAGACGCTTGTTGGTTGAGACAGTCCACCCCGAACTGTAGCCCTAACTTAAGTAAGTAAGTATAATCTGAGAGATTTTATGCATTCCCTTTGACCTTTTTAGACTAGACTTTGGGTTTAGTCTTATGTGAGATCCTGGCGAAATACATCGCTGAGGATCTTTCCCATATTAGGAAAAACACCGTCCGAAATGTTTATAAAGGGCTGCGACAGAGGATCCACCCAAGATGCCACGGTGATTGCTTGATCTTCGACTTGAAGTGAATATTTCTCAAAGGCAAATAACCTCTGCAGAGGCTGCGGTAATGAAGAGGTCAATGAGGATACTCCATACTTTCTATTTTACTGTCTAGGGCTCTGGAAACTAAGATCTTTTAGAATCTCGAAAAACTCCCCGACAGGACCTTAAACGACCTGAACAGATTTATAAATGCCTTGAGATGGCTTGAAAACAAGGGTGGGGAAGTTTTCCCTCTCTTCGTCAACCAAATTTCCTAACCCCAACCTTTATCAAAGGAAATTCGTTTGAAAAAGAAGTTGATTGGGTAGTGTTCGTCGATGCAGTCTTGCTTGCAAGACATTTCGTATGACTGCTCAAAGCAAATCTGTGATGTTTGTTAGAAAATGAATTGATTCTGTCATACAAAGACTACTGTTTTGAACGTTTCCGGTTATATTTTCATTTATCTAACAATAATTCATATAAAATACCAAATTTCTCCAAAACACCAAAGAAATAGTTGCAAAACGTTCTTAAGCAGTTGTTTTGCATTAAACATCTCCGTAGGTTTTTATTTTCCAAGATAACGTACATTAGTCACACAGTGATTATTCCCACAAAGTTCAACGCAGTTAAAAAAAGATAAAAGCTATAATACGGGAGACTGGTTTAATGAAAATTCCTAGAATTGATTTCTGTTAAGGAAAACAAAACAAATTTAAATGGAATCGTTCGTATTCATAACTCAAAAATCTGACATGATTCCATTTATGAGTCAACAATTATTGCCGACTTTGTGTGCAGGCGCGAATCGACTTATTCTCGTCATCATTCTTCCCAGACTGCACCCATACTTTACTCCAAGTTGAAACTAAAGACAACTTGTAACGCACTTATATCTGATCGGCTGTCCTTGTGCAGCGTCCATTACCGATGGCAGTAAATTGATTTTTCAATTGAGAATAAATATTGTGTGCACTTGTCCATAGACCATAGGGGTTTTCACACCCGTATCACGAATTAGGTATTCAAAACATTATCCCATTATATGTGGTGTGCAACCATAATAAACATGCAAAGCATTTAAAAATCGAAATTGGCAAAGCATGGTGGGAATGTTTGTGCACATCAAAGAGTTGTTCTTCGAAGAACTCTGTAAGACTTCCCTGAGAATATGATTTATTTCTGGAAACAAACCAATCATATGTAGATGTGTTAATTCGTTTTGTAATTTGTGGTGCAAGAGAATACATATTTGTTTTGGCAGTGGATGGGGAAGTTACCTGGGGCGATGGTTGAACGAAAAATTAATTATTCGAGGAAAAGTTACATTCGCAGACTATTTTCTTCGTGGTTGATTAAAATGCAATGGATTGTGGTGTTTATGGATCAAAAAGTGGAAAGAAAGATACTAGTAAAGCAAAGACTTAGGATGAACTCAGAAATTACAACTGAAAAAAGGGTCCAAACTGCAATAAGTTTATGTAAAAACTGGCTCCGGTAACAAACAGACCTTTTTCTTCGGAGACTGTAGACTGAACAATTTAAAAGGCATGGCACCTGCAAAAACAGACCATCTGGAGGGAAACTGCCAGGAGTTGTTTTCGAAAGGAACCTGCTTTCTGTTGATTTCGTCGTTTTACGTATTTATGTGCTTAAGTTGTTGAGGTATACTACACTAAATGCATACTACAGTGCATCAGACGAAGGTCTGGCTAAATATGTAGATGTGATGCGGAAAAGGACGAGCCGTTCAGCTAAAAAAAGACACAACCGACGTTTAAAGTGGAGCAACAAACGAAAAGTGTACAAAATTCCCATATCACAACACAAGGTACTATTTACCACAAATCGAATCGTCTGTATATGGTTATGCAGACGACGCTCACATCATTATAAAAACGAAGTGAGCACTTCGCGCTGTTGAGACGGGCCTGGTTGCAAACGCAGATAAAACAAAGCACGAGATCTCTACTAAACGTAACACCGAGATCTTGGTCAATATCTGCCCATAGCTTAGGTTACGTTGAAATGGCTGCCAGCTAAAGCCAACATACTTAGACCCATGAGGAGTCCATTGTGATACCACAAGGATCTCGGAAAGATCTCCTGCCTATTCATTGAACCAATTGGAGCTTCTTTTGAAGCGTAGGAGGCTCCTAAGTGGAGTTTTCTTTTGTGGGAGAGAGCCGGACAGGTGCAAAGAAGATGGAGAATAGTCTCCTCTTCTTCCTCGTCCGTCTGCAGAAGTCGTTTACATAGAGGCCAAGCCAGGTTGCATGCTTGCCTATTAGACAGTGTCCAGTAGGCTAATATGCGATTTATAAAGAGAAATCAAATACTTAAAGCGGTTCATACCCAGCTTTGGCCAAATCTGCTTTGTCGTTAAACATGTGGTACCACTTGTCCACTTAAGATTTGTTCTTTAGATAGGATCTAGCTTTAGTTCAAGTTTACAAGTAGCGGTATACCTAAGGTGCCCTTATCAGGCCCAATAGGTAATGTCTCATGTCTGCCGAGTTCATCACCCTTGCAGTTCTCTGGAATGTCACTGTCACTGTATGCTTCCTAGTAAAGAGTACCAGCTCAGTTTTGTGAGGATTCACACCCAAACCACACTGAGCTGCCCATTTGGTTAGCTTGCTTATAACACTTTGAAGGAGTTCTTTTAGGATATCAAGGTGCTTTCCCGAAGGGGACTACAGCAATGTCATCAGCATAAGCGATCAATTCGCAGTCCACCGCTTCCAGGATTATCAATAGTTCATTTACCACCAAATTCCGAAGGAGGGGGGACAGGACCCCACCACGTGGAGTGCCAGATTTCTAGCAGATGAGTCACCCATCTTTGAGTTCATAATTCGACTGGTGAGTAAAATATCTGCCTATGTTCTGTTATCAATTCTGCCAACATCAGCGCGGAAACCCAACGATAAACAACACCCACCGCTGACTGATACTTTGGTCGCCTAAGAAGGCAACTATGTTCCAACGCCCCAACGAGAAGAACCAAAGAAAAGCTATACAGGAACCTCATCATCCTCATCTTATTGTATGGAAACGCGGTGAAAGTACACTTCGATGCATGGTCTTACTAGGGTTGACGGTTCATTAGGAAGATTTAACCACGAAATGTACGAGTGATTACGCAACATCAACCTGGTTAAATAGGACGTACAGAACAGGACGACGTTATCTTCGTTGATGTGTGCAAGCAAAAGGGGCCTTGAACTTACTCGGCGTATGTAGCTGCAGATTATTTGAGGCCCTGGTTCCCCCCAGGCTGTTGCGCCGTAATAGGTAAGTCATCTTTTACCGAAGAATAATCATACATATTTAATGTTTGAATCAATGTTACAAGTGGGTACCCGTTTTTCTGTGCACACATTGTTTACGTTTTCATTCCAAGACATTACTAGAAGGTGATCAATTATTTCCTCTCACTTGCTATTCTGCTCAACTCAAGAGTTTCATGATTATTCTTCTATTTAGTTTTGGATACAACCCTAAAGGTGCTGTTAAAGGCTAGGGTTTTTTTTTTTTAATTCTTCACATATCACAAACAAATATATATGTAAAAGGACAATCATACTAACCTGAGTCACGACATAGCTTCCCTTCCAGCTGAACAACGGTTTGTGGAATAGCTTGAACTGCAATCTTAGCTTTCCCATATCATCGCTCACACGAAAACTATCCGCAAGAGTGGTCAGCCAATTGACGACATTCTCATTGGCATATGTAATCAATCCCTGTCCAAATGGATGTTTCCCATCCAGTACAAAGTTTATTATACCTCTCACGGAATTCTCTGTTAATAGGGTTTCCTCATCCAAATGCACAATCCAATCGCTATCGTTCAGTACATTAACATTGTCCTCTAGACAATATTGCAATGCACGTGACTTAAACAAAGCACCCGTTTTTGTTTTATAGCTCTTCGGCACCACAATTTCTCGGATTCGTCGGTGCTTTGCCAGATTAACCGCTTTATCTGTCACCACCTCGATGAGGAAATTTTCCAGCCCCGTATCGAGACAGATGTTCATATTCCTCAAAACGTTGGTCTTCACCAAATCGGGAAAATCACCGCGCGTCACTACCCTTATACAGATGAAAGGTGCGAGCAGTGGACTTCCCTTCAGCACCACCTTCTCGGGGAAGGCATTATAGAAGACCAGACCGCAAAAGTTAAATAGCACCTGCGGCAGTGTGAGGAACGTGAGAAAACGCAGTAAGTACAAAAGTATCGTTGGTATCTGGCCATATTCAGTCCAGGGATCGACCAGTGTGAACGAGTCCTCGTTGATCTTGATCCCGCCAGAGAATATCTCGAAGAAGATTATCACAAAGATGAGCAGCGTGCAGTGCAGCAGGTGGCGTGCGTTAGAATTCATCTTAATATTTATTTATTTAAATACTTGTTTTTGTTTTTTTTTTGTTTTTGTTGTTGTTGTGTTTAAAGTTTGTGCTTGTTCGATTTGTTGCAGTATGTGTTCTGTTTTGTTGTTTCTAATCCTAAATACGTTGGACGTGTGGAAATTAGTTATTTATAGTATTCTGATCCAAGTTGTACGTCTAGTTGTCCGTTTTACGCTATAATCTCTAAATGAGTTTTTGTTTTGTTCTTCTTGTTCTTTTTTTTTGTTCAAAAATGCAGATCGGGCGACCGTGCAGCAGTAGTGGAAATCTTTGTCCTTGATAGAAATGGCGGCACTAGTGACATCAACAGCACACGAAGCGTCGTTTCGGTGCTGGGCGGTGGCCAATTTTGGGACATGTGACGAATTGAGGCGCCAACTTGAAAGCAATTCAGATGACGGTGACTACGTTTGTTTGAGAGGAATTACATGAATGTTCCTCGATGCGATTGCGTTTCACAGCATTTCTGTAAATAAATAAGGAAGACAAATTTAGACAAGTAAAGGCGAAATGGTTGACAAATATATATATAAACATCTGTGGGCAGGCTTTGTGTATCTAAAAGGGATTCGTTGTGGTGGCAAAAAGTAAGGAGACCTCGTAGTTAAGTGGAACTGAATATAGAGTCACCTTGTTGACTTCCAATAGATCGCTGTGGGTACACGAGAAAGGCATCGTCTTAAGATTTTAGTTGAGTCTCGGAATAATTATTTTCGTGGGTCGTGCAGCATAATTGGGTGGACAGCACCGATGCCAGCGGCCTTGTAGGAAGTTAAGTTTCATTGTCAGTGATTTTGACGACATTTCCTGCTCTCATGCAACCTTCTTTTCCTAAGTACATAAGTCCCATATGGGGCACCTATCTAAGTGGAATCAGCACAGAAAGTTTACCAAAGTCATGCCGACATTCTCCAATTTCATAACAAATTCGGTTGTTCCAAACATTCTCCCAATAAACAGAGATCCTACTACGCAAATGTCTAATTGCTTTAGGCATTTACCCGCATCGCTATCAAACTATAATACGGAGTGGAACAGAATAAACCGGTAAGTCTACCAATATCTAACTTTTGACGTAGTGTTCGAACAAAGAGCATTTCCAACTTTGTCGCATATCCTCCCACAGTCGACTTGAAGTCTACATAATGCATCTGACTCATGGCAATGCGGGTTTTTCTGTTCCTCAGAAGTGTCCATTTGTTTGTTCCCCTGATTCCTTTGTTAAGCAAAGATTCCATGATTTGCAATAATGTTTTTATGAAAATAGCTCCACGGTAATGTTCGAAAAACGTCAGATAAACTGATATCCGTAACGTTGACCCCGATTGACATCGATTTACGTTTTCTCTTGCACGATGTTTAATCTCTCGTGAGCCTATTTAATTGAATTAGACAGGCTAGACGGTTTCAAATTAAATTACATTACGAACAGACTTATTCTGCTGTATCGCAACAATCCCCTGTTCAATGAAGTTCAATGTCATTTAAGGCGTTTCATTATATTCTAATTGCGATTCATTGTTCACCAAGCAATGAGAAACAGTCATAGACGGCTGGGGTCACCAGTGTTATCAGCCGATGTCGTCGTCGCCGTCGTCGTTGTCGTCACTCTCTGCTTATTTATTTTTATAACGAGTTTATTGCCCGAATTTGGATTATTAAATTTATTTATTAAACATAATCTAGGCGAGTATGAGTTGAGTAACCGTGTGAATGTGACTGTGGAACTTTGACTTTTATTAGCCTTGAAGCGGAGTTGACATCTTTTGTTGACAGATGGTGAAATTATTTCAAATTCAATTGCAGCGATATTGGGTTATGATGACAAACACTGATGTGGATTCGGAATTTGCTTGAACTGAGTGGTTCTGGTGTTTCAGTGAAAGTAAATAAGATTCCATTTTTACCTGGAAAAAGATTGAAAAAGGTTCAATAATCATGATTCTATTGTCAAGGCATTTATTGAAGTTGTGGTTCCATTGTCAGAAAGCCAGAGCAATGCACCACAAAAATGATGTCATTGTTGACAACAGACTGCAAGGACGTTTGCTTCAACCTTTCCCCACGTGTAGGTGAAGTGTCGTCAATTATTGTCTCTCAACAATAAGTACTTCCCCTTTTTTTCTGATAAGTTTGTGTGTTTAAGTCCCAAACAAAAACAAAAGAAAGGTGTCTACCAATTTTTTTTTTTGTTTTTCATTATCAACAATTAGTCAAGCGACTCATCCATTCTGGAATTTCTTTGCATAAAACCTCGCGTATGACTTGTTGGAAATATATTTTGCTAAGTCAAGCGCACGCATATCAGTTAATAGATTAGACACGTTGGCTGGGAATTATCTGAGAACTTATTTCCTCATGTGTTAAGCGATTCATTCGCAAACGCATAATTTACAATGAACTGGATTTTCGTGAAATAAACTGATAAAAATTTCAAAATCAATCACTTTTGGCAAAGGAAATTAATTTGGTGTGTTCGTAGAGTGGCGCTATTTTTAATTAAATTTATTTGAGGTAATATATTAGTGTCACAATGGGAGTGTGATGTTTAAAGTTTTCAGATTAAGTTTGTAGTCATACATTGAATTTTGGTCTCAAGCCTCGATCACGGGGCATTTGGTTGCAATGGCTTTAATTTTATCGAGGCTGCGTCAATGCTATCGCATCAGATAATCATGGAAGGACAAATCGGTCGTAACACGCGCAATCGAGAATTAATCACACGTTAGTCATGTGAAACAAAAATAAAATCGTTCTGGATTCATTGCCGAATTTGTGTTGTAAATTGTTTGGTACTATGCTTCAACAGGAAGTGTTCCATAAGTCTCTGCATCCAGCTATTCAGGTTTTAGAGAGAGAAATGCACACATCATAGGCTTGTCTATCCCGCTTAAAGACGAGAGGGTAACGGGTGAAGTAATGCCATCAGCGACAGTACAGAAAGGGACACCAAAGAGGTGGTTTACAGCACTCCTGCTATAGGTAGTCATAATGGATAACCGACTCAAATCATTAGAGAAAACCTGCACTAACGCGGGACATACCCAGATGACCAAGCCGTTTAAGTTATAGGAAAACATCTTAAAGAGTTAATCACATCAGAAGAGTTAAGCATTGGAAAGTGTCAGATAGTGTCAAATCCCTTGGTCTGATATTGGCCTTAACGTGGACGAAAACTTTCGAAGAGCGAACAACAAAGGTCAAGAATGCGTTTTGGATATACTTGAGGCTCTTAGGTAGGTCACGAGGCCTAAATCCAGTGCAAGTTCATTGGATATAAAACTGTGCCACTTTCTGGCGAAAGTGATGGCCTATTGTACAAAAGAAGAATGCACATGAACTGTTAACAAGAACGCAATGAATCACATGCCTGGGAGTAATAGGTGCACGAGCAATTACACCAATGGCAGCCATAGAGGGCATACTGAACTTTTTACCGATCTAGATGCGAGGAGACTAGCTGCAACATCGGCCGTTAGGCTGAAAGACACGGGCCATTTCGACGACAGATCGTATACAGGGCATGATGAAATCGTCAGGACGGTGCGTGGAACCACATCCTTGATAGACAAGCCAGCGATGTTGTTGACAAGAGCTACGACTTTTCGATACATTTTTAGCGATTTTTCCCCCAGAGAGTCCTGGATGTAATACAGCAATACAAGACAACATGAATGAAGTACACTGAGAAAAGACGGCAATGGAACTAGCTTTCAGGCGGGAATTTACGCAATTCTGAAGGGGTTGTCCGAAAAGCAGCAATCAAAGCATTGATTAATATAAAAATCCCTACTGGGACGGGAATGCAAAAAATATGATTAAATTCCTTAGCACACTAAACAACGTGCAGGCAAGGGGCTGGAACAACGGTCCGAATCATAAGCTACAAGATTAAGTGGCATCATCAGCCATCAAAACGGCAATCAAGCTGAAAATCAAATTCTGGCCAGATCTGATGACAAGGCTGGATGACAGACATTCTTCGAAAAGGCTATAAAATGTAACCAAGCATGAGTGTTGTCAATGTGTGGACTTCCTTAAGGCAACATATGAACATAAATCCCAACCGGCATAAATTTGGGGAAGCTGATACTTGTGGTATGCAAACATTTCTAGGAGAAGGAGGATGACCTGCAACACTCTATCTGTCACAGTCTAGCAACTGCAAGACTACGTTCCAAAGCACAGGGGTATATGTACGAGTATGTGGATGTCAGACAACAAAATGACAGGTGAAATCTTGGAGTTTGCGGAGAATACAGAACGATTTTCTGACCTCACGTTCACTTGGAAGTGACAAATTATAGACAGTGTCAAACATTCGTCCGAGAAAACTCTCTGACAAATAAGGGCTTATGTTAAACGCCTCCTCGAATTGCGATCCTGAAAAAGCTCGTGATGAATGATTCGATCTCTCTCTTCGATAAGATGTTTAAGAAACTTTGCGCTGTATATAAGTCAATCATAGACCTTATATCTGATTTCTCGTTAGCTGGAGAAGAAATGGAAAGAAAGTCTGACATTCTGACATTGATTGCATTCTTTGAAATCATTTTTCACTTCATGAAGTATGATTTAGTAAGAAGTGTGCGATTTCTTTTTGAAAAAGAATGAACAAAAGAATCAGAAAGTTCAAAGTTTATTCTAAAACTATGTGTAACCCAAGGAATTGTGTGTGAAACATAATATCTCGACTCCTTAGGCACATCCTTTTTTTTTTGGGATTTTCCCCTTGCTTTTAGACACAGTTGAAGCTTCATTTCTGTGACATCTGTTCAGATGCAGTCTTTGAGTTATAAATGTTTATGAAATATAAAATACAAAACATCACTTGATTTTTTTTTAAAGGATGCATTTTTAAGCTGCCGTACTTCTTAGTCCTTCAGGCAAGCATTTGCGTCCAGTGATGATAGAAGTCGGACGCGGTTTTTCACTTTCTCGAGTGTTTTGTGTAAGATCTCCCATGATCACCGGCTTTGGTAAGACCGCGACCAGACTATTCAGCGCAACAACGGAAAGATAAGGTTTATAAAATTGTCAAATTTTCCCCTTTTCACACCAAAAGTGAAAGTGGCTCTCATTAGCCAGAATCTGTCACAAATAATTGCACCTTCTTCTGAATCATTTCTAACGTCTGACTAACTTATTGCACAATCACAGTTGTTATAATAAACAAAACTATAAATGAACATGAACATTTCAATGTCAATTTGACTAATAACAAACGACTTTGGCCGGCCATTGGTTATCTATGAACTGATTATTTGCTTCTGTTTTTTTTTAAGCTGAATTAGCACATCGGCACAAGCTGGTGTAGTAAACATTTAACCGTGTCTGCTGCTCTATATTCCATTCGTCATTATTTTTGTGTGACGATTTCTGATGATCCGACCCACATAGATTGTTCAAAAACTGATATCACCAATGAAATAGAATATCAACTCTCTGTGAATCATCACTTCAAGGGATCCCACTTCAAGTGTCGCAATCAAGCTCGACTTCCTCTAGACTTTGATTGCCTCTGCGACGCCTCACAGTGCTCTTAGGTTTCATAGCTTAAAAATAGAATCTCCGTAATGTTGACTCCTTTCGAGGAAAAAGAAAACAACACACACAAATTATCTTAAACGTATTTACTCGAACTCAAGGCGCATTCCTTCTGCAGAAAAAAAAACTTCGGCGTTATATTGCTCGGTTTATCATTGCAAATACCAAAAAAAAAAAAAAATTAAAAAAATTACTTCAACACAGTCTTTTGGCAAAACTTAGGGTAAACATAAGATCTCTTAAGATAATGGTGTTTGTTCATAGCTAGGATAGATACAGACTTGAGCAGACACTTTGTAGTGAGTTTTGGACCCTTATCGCATTTCCTGGCCTTCCGGTTGGGTTCAGTTTAAGCCGCTGCGCTTTTATTACTCACAATGTTATTATTTTTAGATTAAATGTCGTCAGAGAGGCAAGCGTTTTTTTTACCATGAAGCTTATTGATTGTAGTTTGTCTGGAAATAGTTCACGCTGGATTATTTGTGAATTCATAACAAATTAGCATAATTATTTGTTAGTTATCGCCGCTTAGACTAGTCTGTTAGATCTTCTTTTTTGAAATTTCGCTAGCCCTAGATACATTAGCACTTTTGCTGATTGTAGGCACTTTTTGTAAGGGCGAATGGATCACGGTGAATTAACAGGAATTAAAAATTGATTTTACGCTGATAGGAACGACCAATTTATCCCAAGGACTTGGACGAGAACAATAAGGACTTTGACCTTTGGAAACTTGCCGACCATACAGACTACAAAAATAGACATTCGTTTCGTAATATAAGGAGCAAACTTTAAAACATTTGAATTAACAGTCGGGGGAGAATAAGGCTCTGGACCTTAAACCAATCAAGTCAAAGTCGAATATCAAAGGCCAATGTGACTCTATGAGATATGCATGTAGGTACTAGGACACAATAATACCCCAGGAATTAAGGGTGTGGATGAGCTCACAAGAATACGAACAGTTGGCTGTTCCGAGAATTATCTTCTCGGAACAGCCAAGAGCAACCTCATCCGCTTTTGACAGAGTTCATGTCTCTGCGTCGTAGAGCAGGACTGGGTCGATTAAGGTCTTATAAGGGGTCACTTTAGTCGTTCGAGAGTGGGTTTGCTACTCAACTACCTTCTTAGCCCAAAGAAGCAGCGACTGGCTGCGATCGTTTGATCTCAGCGCTTGTGTCGTTGCCTGAATTGATAGCGGAGCCTAGGTAGACAAAGTCCTTAACTACCTCAAAGTCAGTAACCTGCTCTGTGAATATTCCATCAGACAAGTGATGTACGAGTTAACTCAGGCATTCATTTTGCTTTTGGCACATATGTGGAGAAATTCGGGCTTATGGACATCGAGTACTGCACCTTCTGTAGGACGAGGAGTCGAATCTGTCATCACCTCCTCTGTGAATGTCTGGCTCTAGCTATCATAAGATATCGACTCAGAAGAAGAAAAGAACAAAAACCTTTTACACAGAAAGAAGCGAGGACTACATGATACCATGGCAAGCAACTAGCGGTAAAGCAACTAGCACCCTGGAACACAGGCTCTATGAGACGGTAAAGGGAATCTTACCACCGAATTGTAAATGTGCTAAGGCAGCATTTTCAACAGCTTCTGGATGAGCATCAAGTAGAAAGAATGATAGGGGAAGAAGGGAACCCAAGCCCAATTCTAGTAAATGAAAAAGCCAAACCCCCTCCTAACTTAGAAGGGGTTAGCGCAGTCATTAAAAAGCTGGAGAATAACAAAGCCACCGATTCTGATGGCTTGCCAGTGGGCTTTTTTGTTTTTCAAGCATGGAGATAATGACTTTATAGGATGCATGTACCAAGTCACCAAAGAAGGATACTGAACTATTAGCTCTACATGTCCTTTTCTACAAAAAGGCGATCCTGTATCCCTGCTGACCAGGTATGGTACACGGACGGGTCTAAAATGAACAGTGGATTTGGGGCTGGAATATTCGGAGAGTCGTCTAGTACTAACATATCGGTCAGTCTAGGCACGTACTCATCGATCTTCCAGGCAGAAATATTTGGCATAAATCAGTGCACAAGCTTAAACTTGCTCTCTCTAACTTCCGTGGCAAAACCGTCTTTATCTTCTCTGACAGTCAGGTTGCGCTGAACGCACTGAAACCAGCCACGAAAAAATCGCAACTAGTCCTGAAAACAGTCAAATTGCTTCTAGAACTAGAAAAAAAATCTACTACACTGGATCCCCGCCCACAAGGTCCAAACCGGCCAAGATAGGTGCAACAAACCTCTCACTGGTTCTGACTGACCTAACCACTGGAGTTAACAAATTCATCTTCAAAAGCTACATAAGGGAAAAAAACCCTACTCAACACAATTTGCATGGGAAGTATAGGACAGAAATGTACAGAAAACTTCCTCCTTAATCTACCAGAAAATAAATCCGAGGTTCTTCCAAAAGTGAGCAGGAACCACCTTTAAATTCTAACCGGTATCCTTAGTGGTCACTGCCGACTGAAAGGCACCTACACAAGCTTAGCCTGTCACCGGACCCTACCTGCAGAATGTCCCGCCCTTATTTATGCGAGAAAGCGGACCCTAGGCAGTTAATTCGTCTCACCGACTGCACTTGCCACGCTCCACCCAGAGAAGCTGATTAACTTCCAGACAGCCTCTAGAACAGACAAACTGCTCTAAACATATAGAAAAGCATAATAGGACTCCATGTGCTAGAGTGGACATCTCAAATTAAATCCTGAAAAAGATTAAAAAAAAATTTTAAAACCACCGTCTATTCATTGACTTTAAAGGTGTATACGGATTTATTGTCACGGATCTGGAGCCCGCTAAGTAATTAAAGACTTAACTAGTGGCCTACATGAGCCAATGTCACTTGTTGCAGGCATGGCGGTAGGTTTGGGAGCAAATAAAGTAAGATTTTGACTCTTAACATTTTGATGTTGAGATTGCTGCTGCAGTTGTAGAAAAGGCTTGGCAATGACTTAAATGTTCCATCTTTGAATACAGTGATGCATAGGACGTCAAAATTATATAGACACGCTAAAGCGGCTATGACTATCCTTTAGCTAGAACACAGGCATAAGGAAAATTAGGCGAAATATGGAGAAGATATCGTGACAGTTTAAAGAATTTTAAAGGAAAAGTTTGAAGATTTCAGTAGTTCGATTCGACTTAACGTTGTAACATAAGCCAGAGCCCTTGTTAGGCGGAAAGAACATTGAAAATTGCGTTTAAGAGGCCTGTGGGTCCTTGGACATGTAAATGATGGTTCAGTTTTTCAATTTCGCATCAAAATCGTTGGTACTACGTTAACATCTTTCACTGCCTACAGCTTTTCCTTAAGAAACTTTCGAATACCAAGCCAGCCTACACACTTCCAAATGGTACCTTCCAACAGTTCATATCATGTGTGAAAATACTCTAAATTGACATCTATTCGACGTTCCATGTTAAATGTGCCTGTAAACACTTTAAGAAGATTACCCTGAACTCAGTGAATTAAATGAATGCACATACACAGAACGATCCCGTATCTATTTCACTTTCCCATGATAGCATAACAGATGAAATCTTCTTCTTGACTCTTTTATCCTCAACTTCAACGTAATTAGACGCATTCATCTATAAACTTCAACCCCGTTATGTGAATCATGAAACTCAAATGACTTTCATTTGCAGATACATTTACCACTCCTCAGTTTGCATGAATTACTGCCACAAAACTCAAAATTTCATACCGAACGCATGCAAATTCCCTAAATCTTTTTTCTTTTTTTGTGGCCAAAATCAGCTTCAATTCGGAAATATCTTACCCAGAAGTTGTTGCGAAAAAAAAAAGTGAAATCCAAGCGTTTAACTACGTTGCAACCAACATGTTCCGCGCGAACTGAAAGTTCGTTCAACTTATGGTCGTGGCCGTTTATGGTTCATGATAATGAAGCTACCTACCTACCACTTCAGGTGTGTGACGAATCTGCTTCACAGTGCGAATTGAAATGCAAAAAAGAACAGCAACCACTGTTCAGAGGTCATTTACACATTGGAAAGGGGCGAAGTACTTAAGTATACACTCGGTTACGTAATCTGGAAAATGGAACATTTCGATATCGATAGCTCGATGGCTTGTTGACAGAGACTATGGTAAGCTTATCGATTTCCTTTATTCTTGGGTGTGGAACAATAAATATTTAGCGATAAGATTTTGAAAACTTGAGATACATTTTGAGCGGATGTATGACATTTAGTTGTGTCTTCGTTGACGTTAGAAAATTAAATTCAATTAAAATTATAGCGCGGGTTAAGTCATTCAACGGATTGTTGCGTGCTATGGGACTTACCCTGGTGAATTTTTATGGGAAATTAAAAAAAAGACTTTGTGTGCTTAGGCTATTGTTATCTAACGATGTGTCAGTAATCACATAGGAAAATACGTACGAAATCAAGTTTTAATTTCTTTGTAAACTGCACATTGGGGAGATTGGTGTAGAGGTCTTTCAGGGGACGGTTCGTACTTTTAATTGCCACGCGAATGATTTACTTTTAGATAGTAGTCGACGTGGCTATTGTTGTTCTACCAAGCTTTTTCGCAGGTGACCTTTGAATATTCTTGAATTGAACTTGAATAAAAATAAAACTGGTGCCAGATGGAGAATTTCACGTTCGGAATTTAGAATAGCTACCGACTATGGATATAAAAAAATTGAAGTTCAGCGAACCATGAATCTAGAGGGCGTTTTTTGGGAATCAAAGTTCGAGGAATAGAGGACTGACAGGCAGAAGACGGTAGTAGATCGAATAGCAGTACTAGAAAAAAACTTTTCATTACCGAATCTGCTTGTACAATAGGACAACACCCCATCCAGCGGAATGACACCGATCAGTAGTTTTTTCCGATGTAGCTGGCAGACTTAGGACACTGAACGATATATTGAACTTATTGGAGGAAAAATTTTATGAATAAAAGCCTAAACATGAATCCGAGCCTCATATCTTAGAAACTTCACAGTGATCGAATATTTAGGGAAATATTCCAGAAAACAGTCAAAGCACCATCAATCAGAGTTATGCACCGACGGAAGACGTGGCTTTTGACAAAAAGGACGGCTTTTATATGTGGTCATCGACACGTTTTTATGACTAACCAGAGGCAGAAGTTATACTCAAGCAGACCCTTAAGGAAATCAGATATCCAGTCAATTGTAATCAAGCATCAGTAAGTGGATATCTGATAGCACTGCGACTTGAGAAGATTTTTTGAAATATTATTCTAAGATTGCAGATTCAGGTTATACAGGGCCCAAGGATCACTTAGGCAAATACGTTTTGAGTCATAAATGCAAAAATCTTTGAATCCACACCCGAGAAATGGCACAGTAGAGGAAGACAGCGACTCAGGTGGCGCACGCACGTGGAAGAAGATCTTAACCAACTTGGCGTACAAAACTGGAGGAAGACCCGGTTCACCCCGTACTGTAGCGCCACCTTAAGTATGCAAAGTAAATAAATGGGATATAAGTCCATTGTCTATGAATTTTGATGTAATAAGCACAGTCAACACAGATCTGATGGAACTTTGCCCAGTATTACTAAAAACTTCATTGTCATGCAAAACTTGTACGCTCTACGTTCCCCCTCAACCAACACCTGTTAAACAGTATCTCTACAGATTTTTTCCCGTATCTACTTTGTAACAGATGCAGCAACTTTCCTCTACAGCATAATCGTGGAAAGATAATATTTACTCTATGCAAATATTTGTGTCCCACTTTTGGTACAACATCACCATTTATGCATGAAACCAGATGCTGACACTAGATTTTATGCATGACGACAGGACTACAAACTTAAACGACGATAAAATATTTAAACAATAAAATTTTGAGCGAAGCAAAAATAAAGTAAAATGAAAAAACACTTTCGCAAAATCTCTCCTCATACAAATATCGATCTTGGTAATAGATACAATTTCGGTATCATGTGATGTATTGAGTATAGAAGCAGTGGAAACCAATTCTTTTTTTTTCCATTTAAGTAATGACGACCTTGATTCAATTAAAATTCCATCTCAATTCCATGTGCATAATAGAACAGAGGACGTAGTAATCGAAAAATCACAGAGACAGATGGAATAATCAAATTAAATTCCCCGGGGAGGGGCGGAAACCAATTGATAGAAAAAAATCTTTTAATTTGATAGAAAACAACATAACCAATAGGGAAAATTAAGTGGAATTTGTAGTTGTAGTAGGGGCATTGCTGGCATCCATACTGAGGAGACGCATCAATTAAAACATGCTGTTGGTCTAACTTGCAAGATTGGGTACAATGTACTGCACGATTATCGTGGGGGCAACAAGTAACAATCGACAAGTACTTGTGAGCAGCAGATTGCAACCATTAAACAAATGATGAAAAGTCTTACAATTTGCACCTTTGAGTCGTATATCACAGCATTCATCGTCCAGAACTTTCCAAGGGTGAGAGGCTTGCCTATATATTGGGTACCTTTCAACGTAGTCACTGCTGTGCCTGATTTTTGAAAAAAAAAAAAGTTCGTCCCGGGAGCCCATTGGAGGCCAACTGACACCAAGAGGCCTGATTAAATTTATCCTGGCGACCTACGAAGGCTGGGAGACTGTAAGTGAAATGCAGTAATATCGATTAGAGGAAAGAGCAGCGAGAAACGAAAAAACTGCTAGCGCTGGCAGTTGAGAAGCAGATGACGAAATGTCAAACCTGCCCTTGCGAAGGAATGCCTTGATGCTGCAGGAGAAAATCAGAGCAAGGAGGAGGTGTTTTTTTAGCACGTAGACATGCAGAAGCATGAAGTCGGGCATAGCTCATGGCACGGGCCGGACAGTATCCATAAAGGATTTTCACACCTATCTGCGCATCAAAAAATAAACTCCCGGGAGCCTGTGAAGAAGAAAAACCGCCCAATTAAAACCATCCATATTTTAATCCAGATAGGGACATAAATCTCAGAAGGTGTCTCAGCCCAATATTGCATAAGCCCTCCAGTTCCGAGAGCTGGAGAGGCCAGCAGCTGACGAAAAGATTCAATTTCTCCTTCGTTTTTGTAGTTTTCGCTGTGAGGTACATCAAGACATTCTACATGAACACCAAAGTCGCCCTGCGCATTATATAATTCCGGAGACGACTTGTCAATATTGGACACAAAGCTTGACCAGAAAAAGAAACCTCTTCTTGATATAGACTGAATCGGCAGGCACCTATACTGGTATTCATAACCAAAATTAGGCTTCTTGAAGCCTCGTCCCTAACTGGCAATGGTCGGTCAAATACTGCGACTTAAAAGATATTTTGTGTCACCCAAGTTCTCCCACAACTGCGGAGAACTTTAAGCAAGATCGAGGTCATAGAAGAACCTCAGGACAGTGTTCGCGAATGCATGTTTGATTGTTTGTTCAGAGCTGAGTCCCCTATCGAAGTGCTCAAATCTGCAGCGAGCTATGGAGCGATATACGCACAAAATATGCTTCGAAATTTTTTGGTCTTCCAAACAGAATCGTCACATGTCCGAGGGATCATCCATTACGCATGTGTCTATCTGAAACCAGCGTATATTTGCTTGACAGGCGCCTTCCTCTTTTTAAACAAGCTTCTTGGAACTCTCATAAAGAAGCGGGCCTAGGAGGCATGCAGCGCCGGCTCCTGCCTTGAAGATTCGTCGGCCCTTTTGGCGCCTGCGATGTGCATATGCCCCATTACCCTTATTGGCTCCGGTTATTCCATTTAGAAGCCTTTTGCAGGACTTTCCAAGCCTCGTTCTAGTTATCGCCGAATCCAGACAGATTGTCCAACCGACAATATCGTACTTGGAAGACAGCATTGTTTGCCTTACGAGGCTTAGTTTCTTGGTATCAACCATCCGGTCGTCTTTTTAATGTTTAGTTGGTGTAGATTTGATAATGGGCCATCAGACAATTCTTCGATGTGATCAAAGAAATATTTATCCAGGGTCTTATTCAATGCTTGACAGAGGTTTGCTCAGTGACAGAGAAAATGGGTTATGTGCTTATGTCGTCTTCGTCACTACATCCTCAGAATAAGTCATCGTCCTTCAGAAATAGCTCTTAGTACGATGTCTTGGCATGCTGTGACGAGTAAGTGGAGCAAGCGAGTTATACCATTAACTTGGAGACAAATAAATGTAACCTTCGCTCCCAAGACAAACCTAGCGGGTTAAACCTTATTGATGATGAAGATTTATAAAAATTCACATCAGAGGCCGACTAGAAGTATCTTCCCCTCTGCACTCGAGTCTTTAATTAAACGACAAATCGATAACAACCTCTCGGTCTGCATCACCCACATTTCTTCATAATTTTCTTTTATCTTTTCCATCATTTGTCAAAAGCCTTATCGGCTTCCAACCCTCGAAGCCAATGACACATGTCATTTTAAAGCAATTAGGTTCATTTTAAAAATTAACGAACGAAATTAGTTTTCAGATTCAATTACTTTCGTCGACAACCTCAATAAGCCCTAAGCCCCTCGGCCGGCATATAAAGCAATTAATGACACTCCATACGGTCTTATGGTCTTCCCCGAAAAAAACCCAAAAAAGTAGATTAACCAAAAGTGCTATATGCCCTTGATGACATCAGCTCAACAACACCATCGAAAATATTATTACTTATCAATTCAATTCATCAATGATGGTGGTCAATACGAGTATACCATGCCCTGAACAGTACACACTCCATCTGATGTCAGATAGACCCGTGTACTCGCGTATAAATTTTTGATTAGGCCACTTGTCAAGGACATTTGAATTTTATTAAAAGTTATAAACTCTCTATTTAGTGATTAAGTGGGCATAGTAAAACTTTTATCAGGGCATAGGCACTCGGGATGGTTTAGTACATTGGAACTATGTACGTGCTGGTACGCGTTTAAGTACATGCCTTGAGTTTATGACACATGAACACATCTACCATGCAGCCGATAAGATAAACCAACTACGACGACGTTATTGCTCTTTATTACATACAAAAAAAATAAAAAAAATAAGAGACAGCTCCTATTTTATGAAGCGTGTGCTATCGGAGAGACAGAGTGTTATCTGTTATCGAAAACCATAAGCAATACGAAATGATGGATTTAATGTACAAATGAAAGTAATCATTTAGTTTTTTTGGTAACTGGAGTGGAAAAATCCCGAGAAATATACAAATAAAAGCTTATCACACAAAAGGTTTTGATCATCGAGGAGAGATTGTACCCAGCACTGTGGGTTGTATAGTAATAGCAAATGGCGGTAGATATGGCATGCACCCGGTGTATAAGTTACACAGTTAAGCGGCAAATAAATCCCTGGAATCGGTTTCGTTTCAAAAGTCTTCCACACGGATGACGAAAGAGGCAGCACTTGTCACGCTAAAGGCCAGGATTCAACTCGTGATATCGAGAAACATCATCATCATTTTCCAATGACCCGCTTATCCACTATGAGGGTCGAGGGTTTAGTGGACTCTCCACACTTCCCGATCTTCTGCCATCAACTCCAAGTCATCGATCACCTGTGAAAGCCGATGTCGACTCTACTGCAAAAGCATAACACCGGCAATCGAGTGTCATGGCTTAAATAGCTGATTGAACTGAAAATTATTATGACATCAGAAGATACCGTTAATTATAGCAATGACAAACATTACAAATGTCTTCAGTTCAGTTAGTATAGACACCACCCTTGAAACCTATTTCGACTTGAGTTTCGAACCACTGCACCTCACTGGCAGTGAGGGTATTCATAACCCCTGAACCGCGAGTGGATTATTAAAACAAAAAAACTGCATGGCTAACGAGCTGACAGAAAAGATCTAACCGTGGATGGGTTGGATATGTCGTGCCAAATCTGGCCTAGATCTAGTAAAAATCGATTCAATGATGAAATGATTCTGCCAAGAAGATCGCAAATCAAGGCCGAATTACCACACTCGTTAACGAGTAACTCGTCATCGAAATGTGAGGATTTGGCATTACCGCTCCTAATAAAATTAATCGGGCATTCGATCACAAGTTCTCACTAGTAATCGATTGTAGTAATTTGGCCCATGCATCTTTATTAGTGTCGTCGGAGAACACGGCCGAAAGGCTTTCACGCCAAGAGGCTAGGCCTGTTCTTAAATGAGTTTTGGAAGTTGTAGGGACAAAGAGGAGGAGGAAACTATTTTAGAGATCTGTACCTTAATCGATGTATTCGCAGAACACAGTCCTATAATTTTCCACTCCCAAAGATTGTGTAGACTGTAGGGATGAATAGGGGCCCCAAGAAAGCTTCCCCATTTGGGGACTGCTTCCTCCGATGACCTTGCTGGTCCAAGTGTGTCAGCATTCAAGTGCGGACAGTCAGCCCAATCTGACCTAATAAGTAAATAATTTCGCACTCGATACCACCATGTTTGTGAATCTATTTGAATTCTCTTGAACAATGAGTACTTGCAGCGAATTCGACACAAATCTGGATCTAATTTGAAACGAGTTGAGGGACATTAAGCCAGAGAAAGGTGGAATTGTTTACCACAACCACTTACACAACCTGTGGTAAATAAAAGTTCTCCACGAACCAGAGAAATAGTAGATATTTTGTACGAAGATGGGGTCATCTCACCACTAATCGGTTAATATAAGCCTTGACGCTTGATAGGAGGAAACTCAAGGCAGAAAGTTGATAAAAACCACCACCGTTCACCAGTTGTCCACAAATAAATTGTATTTATTGCTGACACTAGCAAAATCTTATTCTAGACGCAGAAACTTGATCCAAAACACGGCTGATGTACAATCCTGTCAACTCACCTCATCCCAGTTCACCGAACGTACAACTTCTAGTTAGCCCGGGCGCTCACTGGTTATTTGGTGACAAACATGTTTTGTCACCACCTTTGAATCAATTCTTTCCAGTGGAGGTGCGGGTACTTGGCGACGTGACAGTAAGTTGAATTTATATGATCATAGTGACAATGACAAAATATGTAGTTGCGTGACAAAAATCACCAGTGTGCTCATAACCTAAGTGGTAGGAAGTAGCCTTCCAAGAAATTCTCTACACATACTAATTTGTCTTAAAACCCGTCAAATGTTGACATTAGCTGAATAACGAGGCATTTATTGGGTAAAACATTTTATCTCAACTGTCACCGAGACGAGTTGAAAATTAAAAACAATGGTCGGCATTTTTCTGTTGAGTGTTTTCAGGAATCCCCTTTAGAAAAAGTACATCACTATCTCAAGTTAAATGGAACCATTACATTTATCTTGACACTCAACGGTTTAAAAATCGAAAAACCACTTGACGTTTTGAATATTCATTGGAGGAAAAAAAAACCTGAATGACTTGTGTGCTTATAACCGCAAAACAAATAATGTCACGTGGATTTATACTCTTTTCAACACAATTCGCATATCAAAATAGAACAGTCTCACTCCAGTGATGCCTCTGATAGTTTGAATTATTTCAAAATTACCTGGAAACCAGTAAACAGAATTTAATAGCCTAATTACAATGGAAGGTCATTTGTGGGGAATTTAATGCAAACAAGTCTCTCACTCATACGTCGGTGCACTTGGGGATTTCCTCTGTCTCTCTCTGTCCATCTGTCATTTTGATTTCTATTTTATTTTGCATTTAATTAATACTTTACAGTACAGTGATTGTGGTACAGAAAAAAAGTTCTAATTACGCAATAAACACGAACTTGACACGAATCTTCAATTAAAATTCATTTTAATTTCTTAGCCATTCACTCACACAGAGCGAGAGAGAGAAACAAAGAAATACCTCGAAACGAGTAGGGTGTAATTAGTTTAGAGTAATCTTTGAACTCTATTTTTTATAACGTGACTTTGTTTTGTATTTATCAGCTGACCGTGATGGTAATCTAATACAGGGTGTTGTTGATTCACAAAATAATTGATAACATATTAGCAATGTTGTGGTAACTTCAGTATCTTAACAACACTGGTACTCTTGGGAATTTTTTAGAGTTCCTAAAAATTCCTAAAATGATAAGGTTTTCAATTCTTTAACAACCCAGATAATGGTGTACCATATGCTGGTACTTAAACATAATTCAAGGTGTATGGTTACCATACGCGTTGAATTTCACGTATTCAACGCTGTACTCAGTTCTACCAAAAGTTATTTTACTGCTTATAAGGCGTGTGACTAGGCATGTAATTACAAAGTTCAACACGATTTCGTTTATCACAGTGAAACACTTGAACAATGCAAAATATCTGACAGAAAATAAGAAATCAATTTATTGCAACAGGGTGACCCAGAAAATGTTTTATACATGTGTTTTCTTTAAAATTTTTTTTCGGCCAGCAATTTCATTGTTATAATAAATAGTATTCAGCAGTTATATTCAGCAATATGAAGTTAACATTGGCATGCATCTGCTAATTGAAAAGGAGTGTTTTTTTTTTTTGAGAAGGGTCACAACTTTGACGTCGATTATTATCAACTCAGCTGTTTGCACTATTTTCTGCAGAACCAAGTTGAACAAATGTAATGACAGCCCATCGCCAGCGCTTAAAACATTATGTGGTATTGCAGGTCTTGGTGGTGTCAGCGGACGTTATCTCACGTCATTCTAGTTAGTCGAATGAGTTCTGCAAGAATATCCAAAGCTAGACATTGCCAAAATAGCTCATCTCTAACCAAACTGCATAAGCGGCCTTGAAATCAATAAATGGATGGTTAGTATCGATCTGGACCTCCCTCCTCAACGGATGCCTATTTGTTTGCAACTTAGCACGCCATGCGCATTTACCCAATCTTTTAGGCGGTTAAGGACAGCAAATGCAAAATCAATCCCTGTTTTACCATACAATTTTGTTCCACGATGAGGCTCAGTATATATGAAATAGTTAACCCTTGACAGATTCAAGTAGAATGTCATCTGGTTCCGCGAAAGAGCTGTCTAGAGTCAAAACTTCGCCTGACAAATCCATTGGTCTCTTCGATAGGGTCTCGAAAGGCAGACTGTAATCGTTCTAGCGATGCGATTCGAATCATTATCTTGAGGAAAGTTACTGTGAGCCATGTCCAGGAGACTTCTTTCGAGTTTTTGTTGAAGAGTGAAGTGAAATTCTTGGGTTCCACTACGAAGTCCATCACAAGAAAACTACAGCCGCTGCCACGCAATGGGCGGCAGGCGGCAAAGCGACAAAGCTCAGGAATGACGCTTGGGGCTCAACGATAGCGTGGCCACAGCCATACGATTTCAAACGTTTTGGCCTAAAATCAAATACGATAAAATACATATATTAAGTTTGACCTGACAATCGCCTCAATTTACTTGAAAATACTGAAAACATGAATTTCCAAGAGACATTGAAATGTTTCGACAGGAATAATCTTCCGTCTAGACCGTTTTTACGGCCACACAACAGCATTCAGGACAAACATGATACACCTAGTCCATCGAGAAGCGTCTTAGTTTCACAAATTTCTCTGTGATATCATCAACAGGTGCCAGGTTTCCGTCAACCAACACTTCCTCAAAAAATTGCAAATAAAACTCTCACGCGTCATCTTTTCCGTCGGCGAAACTTACGAAATTGTAAAAATAATATCAAAACTCAAAGTATCACCGGCGCGGCGGCCGTGTTTATGTAAATCCCCAGTTGCCAAATAAATTCTAAATTTAGTCGTCCATTCGGTTGATCCTCCTACACGCGCGTAGCCATTGCAGATCGCTCGCCCGCCCTCGGTATGTGTCAACAAATTGACCGGGAAGCACACCACTTAGTTGTGTGCGTTGTGCGATCAACTATTAATTTAATTAATTTCTCCTCTCTGTTCAACAGTGGCGGCCCACATGCACACCGTTATCAATCAGTCGTTAATTAAATATGACAACTGCCACAAGTATGACACACTCTTAGCGCATTGCGGCAGTTTCTATCCCCCTGTTCAATCTAAACACAATCACTATCTCATCGGTTTGTTTGCCTCTTGTTTGTTCTTATGTTTACTCGTGTACAATCCAAAATTTCCTCACTTTTGACACCTTCCAAGGTACATAGATCTCTACAATGCCCGCGCCATCTGTGTGGTGAGTTTCTATCGATCGTGCATGGTGACTGTCATGTCGGCGAACTCGTCGATAACAGAAACTGCTAGGTGCACGTTATCTTGGAACCTACTTCTGACTCAAAAAATTCTTACGTAAAATGAAAACACATCGGATAAGTGTTTTAATTTGTCAATTTTTTTTTTGTTCAGTCGATGTTGTCATCGAAATTTATTTGAAAGAGTGACGTTTGTGTCTTCCGTGGTACGATATCAATTGAATTTTGTTTTCTTTTTTAAACTTATAATTAGCACGAATGAGCTTGTGCGATAAATCTGAAATGAACACCCAACATGTGCGTAGTTAGGGATGGCTTCATGATGTGTGATATGAAGGTCAAGGACCGGAGACGGCGCTAAATTGTTTTAAAGAGATGTTATCATTTTCTGTGAAATATGTTCGTACTTATCTATGTTACTAGATCATGGCCCTTTTGATTTAGTAGGCGTAGTAGAATTTTCATTGTGAAAAACGGATAGCAAGGAAATCGTGCAGTAAGAAGTATCTAAAGCTGACAACAAGGTAAAAAGAAAAGGATCTGAAACAGGTGCCGCCACTGATTGTAAAAAAATGGTTTTCAAAGTGTTATCAGGGGTTTAGTGCATGTAAAACATGTAACAAATGAGAGTCAGTTGTTTAGTGAAAAATAAATTGTAGACCTACACGTTACATAAGACATCGAACAGCATCTTGTTTAAGGAAAAGAATTCGTAGGAAGAGGCGTACAGAGACGGCAAAGAGGTACAGAGACGGAGGAGATGTGCACAAATGGCAGAGACGTCAGATTTGGCAGATGAAAGCGTTTCAGCACAGGAGGAAAAAATACAAAAAAATAAATAAATCCTAAGACCTCGTCTGTGGCTGCCAGTGCGACCGTTCGTCTCAAAGCAATCTCACAGTGGTTCAGTAAAAAATTTGGCGCAAGGGTTGATTTATCTTTTGACTTGACAGACGGGTTTTGCATTCAAGAAGTAAGGTAGGTACGTACATATGTTGACACTGCGACCTTCAACTGGGTACTGTTTAGTCCAAAGGACAGTCCACCTTCCTTATGAAACTGCGTATATCCTTGGGAGGTTTAACGAAACTTACGTTCTTAGACTTAGGGCCTCCTACCTCATCTATTTATACCGCCCAGAGGCTAGAGAGCAATTCGCATCGAAAGCTGATATCTTGTGGCAAGTTAAGTTCCCCAACAACTAGAGAATATTTTGGCCCAGAACTAGATCGAGTTCATGGAAGAATCTTCGGATCGGTTTTGTAAATGATGCACAGTATGTCCTCGGATTTTTTTGATCCAGAAACAGAGTTGACACACCAGCGAAGGACTTTTAATCATCATGATTGAGGTCATAGTTCAGTGTCCAGTGAGAAAGTGAGGGGCCTAGCGTCGTGCTTGTTAAGTGGAAAAATTCCTTGACCCCAACAGAGCAGAGCACTCGTCGATAGGATCTCCTCACTGAGTAAAAAAAGAAGGTAAATGAACGCAAGCCAACCTAAAGCCCAGTACCCATCCACTGAGTCTCAACAACCTCCTTAAATAGTTAATGCAAAGCACTCCATGAGTGGAAATTTCCCGCTTGAACTAAGCATGAATACCGCTCGCCCTAGTCTTCGTTTTCTCGCCAGAAAACCTACTTCGTACGTTCAAATCTAATTATCACGTATAAGATTCTCCAGCTGACACACGAGTAACTCCCATTCGAACTGGTTTGCATATCTCGCGCCTTATATGCATTTGTTAGAATTGTTGATTATATTAGGAGAACTGCGCAATGTCTATGTGTGATAAATTGTGCCATTACCGTATGTCGTATGGATATGAAATCATTTACCTTATTGTAACCTACCACTCCAGGTGGAGGCCTGATGAACAACACCACACCTTCGGTGTATATCTACGGCGGCGGAAATGAGAAATACGTTTTACCAGCAAAGCCGGACGGCAACAACTCCCTGGTCTTGTGTGTGTTCCAGTGCCACAATGAATATCGATTCAATGGCACAGAAAACCTAAAGACAACAAAGTTAAGTCATGGACAAAAGGACGCTGTTCGTAGTCGTCGGTCTAGGCTGGTGTTTTTCCATTCTTTGTTTTTTTTTCGTTTTAACCATTCCAGTAGATTGAATACGCCGTCCTTGATTGTCCTCCTGGTTTACTTAGTTTAATGTGTCGAATTGTTGCTTTTTTGGTTGCTTGTTCGGTGGTAAGCGCTAAAGGAGAGTTTATCGTGCTTATCGATTGATGGAAATTTAGTTCATGATGATAGGTGCACTGAAGTGTGGCCAATTTTAACAAGTGGTGGTATGAACAAATCCTTTTCGTTTTCGACGAGGGTGAACCTTAACCCAGAATGAAGGCGAATGTGGAACAAGGTTTGAGTCATAAAGAACGTTTATGGAATAAGAAATTGCTCGAGAAACTAAATAACAAACATTCAAGCAAGTGCAAGCAAGTATATGTTTGGAAGCAAACTCAAAACTGTTGGTTGGCCTGTATCGATCGAGTCTTTCGTTAAACAGAAGACGCTCCCAATGACTAATTAATAACTTGGGTTTCTCTGATTTACCATAGCACAGATCTGAGTCCCATTATCATTCGTGCCGAGGTTTTGATTTTCGGACTAAAGTCACCAGCTGTAGCTAGGTGGAACTATGATTCAGAAGCTATTCAAACATTAACAGTGTTGCTTTCTTGGTAATGATCGTCTTGTAAATTAATTTTGAGCACTTTAAACTGATTTTAGTTTAACTTTCGACGCCTGTCACTTTCTTCCAAATGTACTAGAAGCTTTGTTTAATGAAAATAAACCAGAATAAAACTGAACAGATTTGTGAATAATGTCAGATCAAGTTAGAATCGAAGAGTACAGCCCATGTGTTAGTTATCAAAAATTGACAAATGTCATTTGAACAAATAAAATGCTGAAAACATACCGAATTGGCAGCCACAGCTGACTTTGACATTTTTCACAATTCTGGTCTACCTCAAGAGTAGGTGCAAGATTTCGTATTCCCAACTGTTCGGAACAACCTAATTGGACACAAAGTAGAACAGTTTCGGGCAAACAATTCTCTCATTTAACAAAAATTCGTGTACTTTTCTGTTCCGAACTGTTCGGTCCTTGTCACTTCACTCAAATATGAGGTTCGATCGTGAATAAATTGTTGAAATGTCAAAAAACTGACATCTCTAAAAAGCAACGCCTATTTTGTTGCACGGGAGCTTTTCCGAGTACGCCTGGCGTTGATTAAGATGCTCTGCATGATCTACATACACCTTCCGTTTTAGACGGGGTGGCTTTTGGAATCAATCGCACTGGTGTTTTAATGACCTTGCGCGTCACTTATCCAATGACTTTGGTTCCATGGATTTGACGTCTGATGCAATGACACCAGAACTTTAGCTGCTGAGCAAATTTAAAGTCGATCTTCCTTGCCTTCAGGATTGTCTTCAGCCAGAGCCTGATCCTGAACTCGACTGTAGTCGAATGGATGGCTCCAAACCCAGTCATGGGTCTTTTGGTAGTGTCTTCGTGGAGACCGACTATACTCGACTTCACTACTCAGCAAGCATGCCTCTGATTTCCAAGCAGAGATTTTGCTATCTTAACGGCCACGGGGTTGAAGCATCTGCATCTGTAGCGAAGCCTTTAGAGACTATAATTTAGTAAGGCCCTTTCGAGAAGAACTATGCTATACAATACCATCATCTTCCCCGTCCAACTATATCGTGCAGAAGCATGGACTTTGTGAAAATGGAATAAAAAGGCACTTGGAATTCTCTAGAAAACAGTTCGACTTTAGGACGATAGTCTCACCGGCGATGATGGTTCATGGAGGTGTTTTAACCACGAATTACAGGAGCTGTAGAGCGACACTGATCTGACAAAAAGATATGTACAAGTACAACGATTAAGATGGCTAGGTAATGTAGAGCGGAAGGACACCAATGCATCAGCCCGAAGAATCTTCGATTTGAGCACTGAGTGGCTACGCAGAAAAGGACGACGTCGTCTGTCAAACTGTGAACTTCTGTCACTTCGGAGATGCGTGATAACTGATTACCTTAACAAAGAATGCATTGTCCGCTGAAGTTGCGCATGCTGCAGTTCCCTCATCAGTCTTTGCAGATGCAAAGCACTTGGGTCTCATTTTGGAAAGGAAACTAAAATGGAAAACAACCTTCTTGAATCAGAAAAATAAGCGGAGTTCTCTAGCGTTGACTTGTTAATGCTGCGATATAAGATCGCCAAAAGCCGCCCAACGCGACGTAGGACTACTCAACTCACATTAAATTAGAAGATTAACCATGAGGTTGTTCACACAGGACTGACGGCCTGGATGTTTTTTTTATTTTGATGTTTACAGGTGAGGGGTAAGTAAAAAGGTGAAATGTTACGTCAATTCGGATTTCTAGATTTTTTTAAATTTTTGGATTTTTTTTGACGTTTGTAAATGGCAAAAAAGTAAAAAAAAAATTTGAGTTATTTATTAAAAAAATTTTAAATTTCGTGAAGTAAGCACGAAAATCAAATCGATCGACACTGACAATCAATATGTGAAAATGAGTCCGCGAAAGTGTTCAGACGGACACTATCAATCTGAACACGAAACGTCAAAAAAAAATCATATCCGTCAGTCCTGTGTAAACAGCCTCAATCACGGAGAATTGCCTACCACCGTCGTTCTGATTCTCTCTCCATGATTGTGTTCCCTCCTCCCATTGCCGTCTGTTCGTTTGTTTCTCATTTAATTCAAAATCTCTAGCTTTCGATTCCTACCCATTAGAAACTTTGTTGCACTTCATAATTGAATTACTGCGGTTTAAATTGTTACATTTCTCCAAATTGGATTCTTGCTGGGTGCTTATTGTAATTGGTTTTCTCTTCTAATAGCACATGCAGTGTACAATGTAAACAGTAGGATTCCTTTCATGCCGAATGAGGCAGCTCCACCATATAGATTACTTTTTATGTTTTGTTTACCACTTAACATCTTGGGCCCTTAGTCGTATGAGAGTTTTATTCGTTTCCGGTAGCGAGGAGCGTGTTCATGGCTTAAAAGTTTCTATACGATATTTCATACGAAATTGCCGGGGATAATGGAGCAATTCATAAGCTTGAAAATTCTAAAAAAAATATCGATCGATTTAAATAAATGTGTGACATTCATTGGAAAGGGAAGAATGACGTGTACTCATAGCAACAAACTACTGCCATTTGTCTTCTATTTTGCTCCGTTGCTATGTGTTTGATGATTCAGAGCTTAGTTCACATCGATATGGTTCAAATATTGTCGGGGTAAATGTAGAACGTGGAGTGAGACTACAGCTTCAGTTCACCCATGCCATACCAAGCTCTTCTTGCTTAAATGGTAAATGGATTCTTAATTCAGGCGAAAGGAAACTAACGTGGGTACCAGCCTCCTCTGGCTCTTCCGATGTAGTCGTCGCTCAAGGTTGCGGCGGAAAGGTTGGTGTTAGCCCAAAGGCTTGAGGTATCAGACAGCGTCCAAGAAGATCAGTGGAGTAGCAGACGGGTTAATAAGACAACGCGTCAGGACATCCGACTACAGCCTTGCCTTGAAAGTTCTACAGTTTTCGCTAATGATTTTCCTCTCTACCAAATAAGGACTTTTGGAAGGTCCCCCACAAATTGTCTTGACTCATTCCAGGTCCTGCTTGATGATTACATTTACAAGAAGGATTACTGCCTTCGCAGAGCGAAGAAGTAAGGCCTTTTAACTTAAGTTGACTATTCCCTCGTCTAGCTCACGACTATATCTTTGTCTTTCTGGTGTCGTGTCTCCTCTAGCTTGTGGAGGATGCACGAGAGTACTGCTTGGCTAGGTAGATGTTATTGTAGGGGAATTTGTCTTATTGAACGCATGCCAGTCACGTTCCGGCTTTTGTTTTCAAATCTTTATCCAAAAGGAGAGGTCAACGGATCGTAACTCGGGGCCCGATATCTTTGTTTGTAATTTCGTCATAGTTCAATTGATTTTTATATTTGTTGTCTGTGTTGTTGCCACTGATCTAAAGTCTAAGAGATGACATCTCTGATGTGTATGAAATACCATGAAACCTGAAAAATGTTCTCTATTGTGATCGTCTGCTTGTTGATGATGCGAATTAGAAACATCAGCGCATCTCCGTTCAGACATTTCTGTAACTAGCAACGCTATCCAATCTAAACCTGATTCTAAACTGTTTTTGTTGCGTTCATTTCGCCCCATTACTTAAAGAATGTTTGTTTGTAAATTGCATGTCTCTACACATAAACATTGTCAACCATAACTAGCTGCTCAACAACAATAAGCAATGCCCTCCCGGCCATTAACATCTGAAAACATAATAATCAGCATCGCCAGCGCCAGCCCAGCCGGCAATCGCACTTATCGGACACCCACTCATTTCCCATTCCCCCAGCAGCGTGTCACCAACGCAACATTTCAAGATAAGTGCGTGCTATAAATAGATCATTCCTCCCCGGCCGGCAAGATTCGAAGAAAAGAAAAAACAAAACCTTGACCAAGGCAAAGACGAACGTAGTGGCATCGACGAACGAACGCACAGCCAAGTTCCATGCACTCGTTGTCGCTCTGACCTTCGAAGCATGTGTGTGTGCTGTGCACCACTAGTGATTAGTTTGTATAAGAAGGAACAGGAAAAAAAAAAAAAAAAAAAAAAAACAGAGCAGGCGTCACCACATCAGGCTCCTTCGTCGAGGAGCGATCTCTGTATCGCACTTTGTGTAGTCACGCTGATTACTTGGAACAGAGGATAAGGGACCAGCGAATAATTGTGTTATTTGGGTTCTTCCATACGGCAACACATGGAGTGCATTCGAAGTGTTGTTCATGCATTTTAATGATTCCACTTTCCCGAAACCGGAAAACCACTTGAAAGGAAATTATTATGAGTTTTCTACTGTCTGTCTCGTCTGGTTGGGGTATAATGTTTGGATTATCTGGAGAATTGTTCTTAATGAAAAGAACCAAGACGTGCCTGCTTCTAACAGATGAGATTCGTCACGCAGATTGTTTATTTTACGCATTGGATAGGGCGTATAGGCTTAAAGAGAACCAGGCGTTGATATCGTTGTTGCTTTAAACTGGCAAATTCCGGTTGTGGTCGAGTCCTGAAATATGCACGAGTCTTGGTGGTCTCAGTACCTCGTTGTGTATATGAAATCCAACGCAAATAACTCGAGAACCATTGAACCAAATTTCATTCTGTCTATTTCTATTTATAGCCTCGCTTTTCTCATCTGTTGTAAGCGATTGAAAACAGCAATTTGTTTCCTAAGGGCTGGTCAACAGCCAATGATTCGAATTAAGTTGAAGAAAAACAGCACATTTCATCGATGATCACTTTTTTTTCTTTCCCATGGCCTTCTCAACGAAACTTGCCGGTAATTTCGTCTTGGCTATTTCCTTGACGCTTCGTTAACTTTAAGCGCTTCTCGCTTTCGCCAATTAAAAGGTCGCAAGGCGAAAATAATAAAAAGATTCTGAAAGAATAAGCGAACTTCAAATTAGATTTCAAATTAGATGCACGCAACTCAGCTCCAAGAGGAACTACATATTTCTCAACCACTCAAGCAGACTTCTGAGGTTGCAACGACAGTTTGCAGACAAATAATAAAACCAACAAATTATAAAGTAATTGCAATTATTTTCTTAACAAACAATAAAGGCAATGCGGGCCGCGAGATATCTTAAAACAAATAAAGTTCACGACGAATGACCCAGGTGGTACGATAAACATGCGACAGAAAAGTCTGGCAAATAAAAAACCACGTGCCGAAACGAAAAGAGATCAAGATAAGATATATTTCGTAGCAATGCCCAAAGGTCTCGGGCCTGCCAGGCTTTAGGCATTCGCCGGAAAGAAATTGTAACCAATTCTTCATGAACACACCCCTTGTAATGACTGCGTTGACAATCGATGGAAATGGAACTATCTAACATAAAAAAACCCGCTGATTTGACCCTTGAGTTGACCTCACCAGTACATTTTTTGGCAAGAATGCTGTAAAAAATGTTGAAGCACTGCCATGAAAACAGAAAACAGGTCAATCAATTGTTGCGGGCGATGATGCGACAGTGTTTTGTGAAATTAACCAAATGAATCATGTCCAAGTAAAGCAAAAATTACGTTTGCGCTGAGAAAATGCACTGACATTTGTTTGTGTACTTTGTATATCCAAGTGAAATTGGTTGAATGATCCACAAGACGTTGTTGTGAAGAATGTCCACAGGGAATCGTGTCGGGTACGTTGGGGTGTAGTCCAACAGCTTCCACCGTAGTAAGCAAACAGCGTCTGATGTCAAATGGCATTACAGCTTTTGCGCAATGTGGAGACGCCTGCTACATTGTTGAGTTGTGTTATTTACACCACCTAATGACTTCTTTCAGATTTCGTTTATAGATTTCCAGAGAGCAAACAACTTTGGACAAATTTCTGCAGTTGCAGGCAGCATGCGCTGTTTTATACCAGTTAGACGCAGACTGATCTTTCAGCTCAGTTCACTGGGCAATGCTTGTCCTTGTCTAAGAGTTGACAATGGATTCATGTCTGAAAAAAGTAAGAGCCTGACGTTTAAATGAGATAACTTATTTCTACTACATAGACCATTCGTTCGAACGACCAAATGTAGCTTCTTAAGGCCGCTGCGATTCAATGAGCGACAAAGCGGCAAAATGAAAACGCGTGAAACCGTATTATATTGGCCACACAGTCGTTGTCCTACAGGCGTCATTTCTGAGCATCATTCTCTGCCGCTCATTGCATGGGAGCGGCCTAACACTACTTCATGTTAAGATTTAACTCAGGCCAACTTCAGATTTTTGGCCCAACTTAGGTCCTCTCTCCAGGTGCTGTCATCTTAGTTCAAGCAAACAGAGGTAAATGCAGTTGGTTTGGGCTGTAAGCTTTTCAAACAAAGTCGATGTTAAAACAGTTAAAACTTTTCCACAACAAATTTATAAAACCCGCGAAGAGCCATATAATGATGAAATACGAAGTCATGCCCGTATAGACGTGAAATTATTGCGGAGTACTTTGGATTCCATATCTGAGATTGAATGATAACAAGAGATAAGCAGAACTGCTAAGGAAGTAAGTACACAGCACGATGGATAAGAGCGATTTTGATTATACTTAACGTGGTTCTTAGTTACGTGCTCAATTCAAGAACAAAGGTTTATTGCATGTGTATGGTGCGACGAAATTAATCATGAATTCCTTCAAGTGTGCATGACGAAGCCGTTAGACGCGGAAAAATGGGACTATGTGAGATGTGTGTTCAGAAAGTCATATATAAATGTTTGGCCTTTCGCCAGTATCACCCTGACGAATCCTACTTAAATATTTGCATACAATGAAGCTAAGCCTTGCAATTCTCTAAAATCCCATTACGATTCAGAGCGAACGTCTATTCTGATATAAATCTCTGAATGCCAACAAAGCGAAGCACAAAAGACAACTAGGTCTACGTGCTTAATGTCGGATATTCCAGGAGCAAAAAGCATAGCAGTTCACACAGCATCCCGGAGTTACAAATAGTCAAACTCACAACTGAATCGACAGCATGCGAACTCTTGAATTCATCAAACATTTTGAATGTAAACTAAGCACATTGAATTTCGGCATTGAGATGCGACCTCTTCAATCTCGTTTTGGAATAGCTAGAAAGGAGGACAAGTGTTAGCATGGAAGTCACTGTTTTTCACAAATCCGGCGAGATGCTGTGATATGCAGACCATATTGAAATCTTCAACCACTCTCAGCATGGGGTCATGGTAATTAAAGATGAAGAGAAAGCAGTTAGTCTGAAACTGGATGAGGACAAAAGTCAATAGGCATCGATTCACGGCATAAGGCAGAAAGTTTGCCTGTCTTGGAGCTGTTAGTCTCCTGTGGAGAGATCACAAGTTGGTCTGGAAGTGAATCAGGACAAGATTAACTATTTGCCGTCAACAAGCATCGATACACGGCATAAGGCAAAAAGTTCACCTGTTTTGGAGCTCTTAGACTCCCTCCGTTACCTCGGTTTCAAGTGGCTCGTTGCCAGCGCAATCGGCAGTTACTCTCTCTTAGATTGAAGGTACACAAGTTTCACAAGATCGTTGACGTTCGCTCATTCTCCAACAGACCAGTGGAAGATTCCAATGAAACGGTGAATGCTCTTAAATTGCATGTCTGCCTCACAGAAATTGATAATTTTTCTTCATGGTCGTCCTTACAGTGCCCAAACAATTCATTAGGAAACGGATGAAACCTGTTTTGTGTGCCGGCTGATGAGGTAGCGTCTTGTTTAGGCACCTACAGCAGCGTGGGTTGTAATCCTATTGGCGACATCAAATTGTTGAATTATTTCTTATCAGACTTTTTCAAAATCTGTCTAGTCAATCCGTACAGTCAGTTAAAAAGAATTCAAGAGATTGCTGATTGCTTATTAGTTTCCAGTGCTCATCATGGGCTTGATATCCGCTCGCTAGTCCAACTGGGAGCAGTTGCTCTATGCTCTACAAGCGCAGGAGCTGTCTCATTCCATCAAGCCATGCCTGAAATTCCTGGTTCTTGCGTAGTAGGTACACAAAAACCTATTTCCTTTGTGATTTTCGATAAATTTCCCACCCTGAGCCACACTACCCACCTATAGACTTCGTATTTATGATTATCAACATGCTAGTCAAACAAATTAACAAAACGCTCGTCGGTTCAGTAAACAAAGGAGTCTCTTCCATTAGTCATGCCGCACACTCCAGACCCTCCCGTTGAATACACATCTTCCTGATAAATTGGGTCAGGCCACGCTACAGTAATTCCTCCTGTTACCAGGTCGCACCTTAATCTCTTACCATCTGTAGTTGGTCACCATTCTCCTCCCCGTCCTTTCTGCAATCTATTTAAGGAACTAGCAAGCAGAGTTTCACAAACTTTGCAACTACCCCTGGGGCGATGATAAATGCATCCGACGACTGACAGCCACCAACATTGACGTTACCCCACAAGCCCACACCATCCACCAGAACCGAGGTAAACATCGCAAAATGCGAATGGGCAGTGGAATAGGAATTAAGTTCCAACGCCAACGCCACTCTGGCCACCAGTCACACCCATAATTTGCAAAAATTCTCCCAAAAATCTCCAAGAGGATTCCAATTTTTAAAGGAATGCACCAAAACGACCACACAAAATAGTCACCTGACAAGTTTTTTACGAACCTTTTTTGACAGTGAGACGCGCGTGTGATGACGATGATGCTTTTTGTTTTTTCGCCGTGCGAATTCCTCTTTCACTGTTGTTGTTGGTTGCGGCAAAGCAGCTTCGGATACCTCACGCAGTTGCGAATTCGTTTGTTGTTGCAGCTCTCGCTCTAACGCACAAACAACTTGTTTCACTTGAACAACTTGCGAAAGAAATAATTTTCTCTGCTTAAATTGCAATCAATTTCACTCAATTAAACTCGCGATTTAATTTGAAAATGAATATTCCCAGCTACACGGGGAGACGCGCGCGTTTTCTTTTTTCACTTTTTTTGTGTTTTTTTTTTTTCGGAGATTTTTTTCACCTTTTCTCACCACCCGGCTCAAATGGAAATCGATTTTTTGCGCTCAGTGAGTATGCACTTTCGATTGATTTAATTTTTTCGGTTCTTCACACACGATGAAAACTTTTCGATCACAGAATTTCACTTTACGAGTGGAAAACTATTTCCATGCATGAATTTAAAAAGAATTAGAGATTTTTCACTGAAGAACCCTGTTGGGATTTTTTTTTTGTGTTGAAATTTTCGTTCGGAGGACGCGAGAGAGAAAATGAAAAAAACTTCGTTCGTGACAGGTTCACCCGATGCGGCGGTCTGTCACTCTGACTGTCATTGGTGAACAAGTTCTAGGAAGTTGTGTTTTGTGTTGAGGCGAGTGGTGAAATTTAAATTTTGCATGGTGAGGAAAAATGACATTTTGTGTGGTGGATATAACCTGTGCAGGAATGGCTGGGTGGGAAATTTGGTGGAAATGTTAGAGGTTTCAAAACTGTTATGTAGATGGCGCGCATGAGAACAGAAGAGGCTGAAATTAATGGACATTTATGGGTAATAGAGAAATGCTAGTGATTCGAAGGAAATATGGATAGGCAAATCTGGATAGATTAAAAAGAATGGAAAGTGAATGAAGAATTCATCACGGAAAAAGAAGCATTGTACAAGAAGTGATTTGTTTTAGCATTTTGTTAGAGTTTTAGAACCTTAAACATAAAAAAACGTCGATTAATTTGGTAAGTTGTGATTTCGTTGTCGAAACGAAAACGCATCCTGGGATGCGTTTGATCAGTAAGTTATTGATCTTGGATTGTATCGGTAACCCAACAATGTAGTTCGTAACCAGGTACTTCTTTAAGGGCATTCCACGGCCTTACGATTATGGACTTAACTGTCTTTAAACCTCATTGAAAGAAAGAGAGATTAGATCTTGTTCACGATGAAGGTAGGCGGCCAAAATGGGTTGAGTGGTAAACGATGGTAAAACAAATTATGTACATATTTGCTGTCAACAAGAAGGGATATCGACCACGACGAATCGGATAGAACGTCAGAGTGGACTGTTGTCTACTTTGGACTCTTATTTGAAATCAAATGAGGAATAACTCTTGCCGATCGATGTTCCTTCGGGCTGAGAAGGCAATTGTAGTAGCAACAGTAAGGTCCCATTCCGAAAAGTTAAGAAACTCTGCATCGATGAACCTTAGTAGTCTCGGTGCTACCTTATAGCGCTGAGACATACATATTCTTGCAAATTCTGCCTACAATATTCGGTGCCGTTTGCGTTGGGAAACTATGGTAAAGAAGATTCAACGCCAATCATCATCAAAACGGCCCTTTGAACGTATAAGATGGCTAAGACTTGTAGAGAGAATGGACACTAACGCTCCGGCTCGCTGAGTCGCAATTGAAGGCCTAAAGGTCATTACCCTGTGTGTACTAGAATAAAATGCGATAGTGAGTAGGTATGTAGTAAACATTGTACCGACTAAGCTCAGAAAGGACTTCGATGGAAATATGGTTTCTGCCAACTAAAGTCCTCATACTGAATCCCTAGAGACTCCCTTAAAGCCTAGCTTATACGATTGAAAAACCCCAAGTCCGTTTTAAATTGATCTCCTCGAGCCAATTATCAGCTCATACGCATACATACTTATGTACCTTCCCATCTGGAAAAAACTCTCCTCAGTCATATCACAACTTTTCAATGAATTTCCAGCCAATGCACCCGAAAGAAGTCTCCATGAGAGTCATCCAGCGCTTAACCAATCGCGATCATTAAACATTTTCAAACATTTCGAAGGTTCCTACACAAGGTTTCGAGTGTTCACGGCGACAAAGGGTTTCAATTCTATTTAAAAAGTTCTCGGGTGCATCATTAAAAACTTCGTCCGTTATTTAATTATAAAAGTTACCTTCGCCCCGGTCTTATCGCACCAGACCGTGCGTGTGTGTGTTCGAAATGATGTCGATGTTGAAATCCTCGGTAGTAGCTAAACTTTCTAGCTCCTACATTGCGGGTTGGCCTTTGTTGTGTTCATGGCGGGAGGCCGTAATAAACATGACCCCTTAAGCACCGAAAGTTTCAATATTTGCATCGGAAAAGGATTACATGGAGGTAATTTGAATTCCAAAAAAGGACATGCGATATGCGAACACAAACAGCAGCAAATATTCGAACACTCGAATCCTGCGAGTGAAGTGTAAAACTCCAATCCCAACACTACAAGTCCGTCGTCTATAACCATCCACAATCCGTATTTACCGTATCGAGTGATATAATTGAAACTTTTGGGACCGGAAAGCGGCCAGGCACACTGACATACCGGGGATGTCGAAATCGAAGCCAGTTGTAGGTCTTTAACCGTAATCAAGAATGTGTTGTTTAGTTATTCATTGGTTTCGTGTTTCAGGCGATCGAATTCGCCAGCAAATCTGAATATGTAATTGGGACTGTTCGAGGCATTGCGAGCGAACGGGTCTGGGGTTTGTTTGCTGGATGTGGTTTCGGGGGAGGCGGCTACAAGATAACAAATGTTGTAACACACACATATTTCCGGCGGATGTCCTTTCACCCCTGTGCAGCTCTTCGATCGGAGTGTGGTTTCCGATGGAAAAGCAATGGCATTGGTTTTGTGCGCCCTTGATTACTATTTGATACGTTCAATTAAAACACAAATACGGTCTTTGGAAACAAAGAGTCCTCACTTGGGCGTGGAGTAACAGTTGGTCTTATCGGTTTGTTGGCCATATAGGAGGAGGGAGTCTCGCTGTCGCTGTTCATGCTGATGTCTTTCATGGGTGCTGTGTCATGGTCCTTTTCTGTTAGAGAAATTCGATTGTAAGGATATTTGGGATATTTTAGAAGCAAGAATGAGTATTGAGAAATCGATGGCGCGAGAGGAACACAGTTTCTTGATGTTTTGATGACATGAAGAGAAGTTAATCTTCTTGGAAGATCAAAGGAACTGTTGGAGAGGCAGGAAACGGTTGCCATACTGTCCCTTGTGAGGATGATTTTTTGTGTTTTTGGGGGATTTTGTGATATCAGGTCAAAAATCTGAAATAATTGGATTAGGGAATATGGTTTTTATGATTGGCTTTCGGGGTTGGTTTTGGACAAAATGTGAGACTACAATAAAAGCTGGAAAAAGTTAGATCAGTCTTTCTATCCAAGACTCAGGTGATCGACAAGTGACGCCAGCGCACGATGTAGTTTGAATCTTTAATCAGTCCTTCGTGGGCGCTCTTTCCCCAGCTCCCCACTTCCTCAGAAAATAACTCACAAGACACGATCAGTGGGGTATATGAGCCCAACGTTCGTCGTTAGCTTAGGTTAGCTGGCCAATCGGGATTGTATGGATCCGCTTCATCTCAGTTAGGTCGTAGACGCGTTGTGGCACCCAATTAGTATTTTCTACGCTCCTACTACATAGTTCCTGTTGTAAGCCATCTGATTACCTGTTCAAGCTTGACCAGATCGAATTATGATCCTTCGGATAGCTCCTCGAAGCAATCGGTTGGAGTGTGTCCCCATACACCTCTTCAGCTCCGCAACCTCTGTATAAGTCATCATCTCTCAGATGCAGCTTTCTTGCATAGCATCTTAGCATATTGTAGCCAGTCGCTATCGCTACCAACAATTACAAGGATTTCTCGTCCCTATGTAAGAATTTGTTGTTCTTTCTTTCCGCCTATATTCAGGAAAGTTTTCTTGAAGTTTCACAGGTGGTTAGGGACTTCTATCTGTTGTTTGCTTTGATAAAGAATCTGGTCCTTATATTTTCTCTCAGATGACAAAGTGGAGGTATAATTGTTCCATCTGTTTGTCAGTCGAGCACTGAATATTTCCTTTCTGATTGGTCAGTGGTATCGTTTCCGCTATGAACAGGCATCCAGCAGAGTTTCACATTCCCGTGAGTTATAGCAATGATAAACACCACAAATGTCCCCAGCTAGTCTGGACACCACCCTCGAACGTCATTGAAACCTAATACTACCTGAGTTTCGAACCATTCCACTTCGCTCGAGCAGTGTGAAGAAAAACATCATAAGGGTTTTCATAACCCCTTGTAGCGCGAGTAGTTTATTCAAAAAAAAATGCTGCATGCCAAGAACCTTCAGCTCTTTGGGACAGCACTTTACAAGCTTCGAAGTGATGTGAGGTGCCAGTGCCTTTATGGCTGTCTGTTTGTCATTGTAGATTATGAATTCGTTCCGTGCTATTGTGAGCTAGTTGTACGGCCCTTGTTACTGCTAGAACTTCAGCCTGGAAAACACTGTTGTGCTACTTACTCCCAGCTCCTTAGAAAATATTTACATTTGTATGTACATATGTCCATTGTTGATCCGTTGGTAGCTGGAAAAACACCGACGATAGGCAGGCTGCTATCAAATCTCTGGAATCAGTAACATGTACATTAAAAGCGGCTTCAGATTGTCGTCCATCTCTCATGAAGATGGCAGAACATTTTAACATTCACCTATGCTGGGTCCCCGGTAATAAGGACATTCCAGGGAACTATAGGGCCAATGAACTCGACAAGCGTGGTACTACTCTGGAACGGAGGAATCTGGGTATTCCACTCACTACATGTAAACTACTCTTAGAGTACGACGCGATCTGAAAGATAAACCAAAGTTGGAGGAATGGTACCACGTGCTGTACCTCCAGGGAGATCTGGCCTATGCTAAACCTCGCTCATTGGTGTTCTTATCATCATTGGTGTTCTTATCGGCCATTATCCCATTGGCCTTCATGCCAAAAGGATGGGCGTATTCTCAAATAACTTGTGCAGCAGCTGCAGGAACGAAGAGGAGGAAGAAACGGTGCTCCATTTTCTCTGCACTTGTCCTGCCCAATCCCAACGAAGGAAACTGCATCTAGCAACCTATCACTTCTTAGATGAATTATTACAACTTAGATGAATTATTACATACTGACGTCAAAAGTATCCTCAGCATCATCAATAGCTCCAATTGGTTTCAATAAAGTAAGTGGCGTTTTTGAGGTCACCCTACTTACCTACCTATTAACCTGGGTGGCTCTTTCTACTGCTAGAATTTCAGCTTGGAAAACACTGCTGTGCTGCTTAATCCTAGCTCCTCAGAGAATACGAATATGTATGCATGTCCATTTTTGATACGTCCAGGGGAAGATGGACTTGGACTCATCTGAAATTTCGTTGTTTTTCCATCGTTGACTGCCAGGAAAACACACGAGAAAGGTTTGACGTTTCCCCACACGGAACCATGTAGTCAGAGTCAACATTAATGCCCCAAGGTTTGGGCAATATTTGTGAGTTTAATTTCTAGCATTTTGATTGGTTTAGTACAGGCGTTTCGTGAGTATTGAGATGGAGGAGGCGAAGATGGGTTTAGCGGTCAATGAGGGCAAGACCAAGTATATGCTGTCAACAAGAAAGAACACCCAACCCCGACGTCTCAGACAGAACGTCACGATAGATAGAGGTTGTTAAGGGCTTTGTCTACTTAGGCTCCGCTATAAATTAAGACAAAGACACTAGCGCTGAGATCAAACGAAGAATAACTCTTGCCAATTGCTGTTTCTTTGGGCTAAGAAGGCAATTGAGTAGCAAAGCCCTCTCTCGAACAACTAAGGTGACCCTTTAAAAGACCTTAATCGTCCCAGTCCTGATCAAAGGCGCACAGGCATGGACTCTGTCAAAAGCGAAAGAAGTTGCTCTCGCCTGTTTCGAGGGAAAAGTTCTTCGGGTGATTTTCGGTTCCGTTTGCATAAACGGGGAGTGGAGGAGGAGATACAACGACGAACTGTACAGCCCGTACAACGTACGACGTACGACGACATCGGTTTAGGCAGAAGAGTGGAGGCCCAACGGCTGAGGTGGCTGGGTCATATAGAGCGGATGGACATCAATGCTCCGGCCCGAAAAACCTTCGAATCCACACCCGAGGTACGGCGCAGTAGGGTAATACCGCGACTCAGGTGGTGCATGCAAGTGGAAGGGGACCTTAACCAACTTGGCGTGCGAAACTGGAGGCAGCTGGCTAAAGATCAAGCTGGCTGTAAACGCTTGTTGGTTGTAGCCCAGATCCACCCAGGCGTAAAAGATTTCCAAGAATTGTTTCCAACCGGTTTTCGTTTATCCCTGGGGCACGGTCAGAAAATGGCGATGCGTTTTCACCCACCATCCCCCACTTCCCATTCGTTGACTTTCTGGTTTCAAATTCAATTTAAATTCACTGAATACATGTACTTTTTATGCCTGGAAAACGTTTCAAAATTTTAATTCCTTTCACCGAAATGAATTTTTATATTTTTTTTTGTAATTATTTAAAATGGAAATGTGTGCAGAGAGCATCACGTCCACGCATCACGCCTCGAAAATGGACGAAAGATAACATTTTTCAATAATCATAAATGCTACAATGATCTCGTAAAGATTTTAAATGTGTTACTCGGTCCTTTATACGGCTGAAGTGGGAATAATTTTCAAATTAAACGATTCAACAATTTATAACTTTCCAAATGCACGGACGTACTTACGCCTGAGGGGTTTGCGGTTTTAGTCTGCTACGCGCAAATGGAATCACATTCCACGCTCACGTTTGTGCAGTCCGGATACCGTATTCGAATTTTATTTGCAATGGAAATTCGATGTTAGCTCTAATTGAACTGAAAAATTCATTTGGGGAATATTTTAATTAAGAGCATCGCTTTCAGATGTTTGAAACTCATTCATTGAGTGGATTTCTAGTGAAGCACGGTAAGGCGATTTGGTGATTTCGAAAAATTCAAATTTGATTGGGATGCGGTATTCGTTCAGGAGCTGGCATAGTTACTGCCAATTAGTTACGGATGCGCGCCATTTACTCCGACAGTAATTGAGTTTGAATCCTTCAAACCGCATTTTTGTGTTTCTTTAGTCGCTGAAACAAACTAAGTTCCGTTGAACTCAATTATGCTGGAAATATTCCTGTGCTGCAGCAGGGGTGTCTCTCTCAATTGAGGCGGTTAATTCAATTTGTTTAGTGAAGTAGCAAGAAGCACCACCAGCCAGCATCGGGCAGACTAGGAGTAACTTGTTAGATTCAGTGTTCGTCCTGGGGTATGCTTTCGTAATTAACATCGCTTTTTTCCGAAGGTTGATTTGATTGCTGACTTTTGACGGAAGCTGAGTGAGGGGCGAAGTAATTTTCGAAGTCGCTTCCAGAGAATGTTGACCTTGAGTCCATTTAATTAAATGTAAAGTTGTAGGTCACGTTAAAGGTTAAATGCGCAGAGAAAAAAAAGAAGACGATTCAGGTCAGATGAAATGAATTTTCTAGTGAAAAGTTCAAGAATCAAAAGGACATGGATCAGATGCGAAAACTGTTCTTAAGTGGGCGAGGATTCTATTGTATTCAACAGATAGTTCTCTGGCATTCATGTTGATTTTAGATTGTGGGAGTTAAATCGAAAGCGGATTTGAGGAAGAGGAAAGCTTGGTGACATTAGCATGCGAAGTAACTTACTTTTAATGATGTGTCCTCCTACGTGAAATACTCAAGCGAAGAATGGACAAATCGCAGACGTTTATCATGGTGACTCGTAGTAAAAGTTGTCTCCAGATGCTTTTCAATCAAATGTAACGTTTAATACGACACCATGCGAATGCGAAGGCTAAAATACCAACCCAATCGACAAAAATCTCTTTGGTATCTCTGGCAACAGAAACGTGACATTTCCAACCCGAAATCGTGGAAGACAATGCGAATGTGAATGTGAGTGATGGAAGATTCTTCGGGAAATAAATTAAATCTGTCAATTAAAATTGAATGTCAAATAGTACGTATAAAGGAATGGAAGCATATTTGAATTAACTGGTCATCTGTCATGCCAGATAGACGCACTTTAGAAGGAAGAAACGAAGGAGTTAGACCAGCTAAAACTTAAGATAGTCATCATGGTTCAGTGGTCAGTGCATTTAACTGCTTTGCGAGCTGGATTGTTTCGAGTTCCTACAATTTCTACTAAATCCACCCAAGCTCAAGGGCGTATAGTGCAGTGGTTCGTAACTAAGGTGATATTCGATTTCAATGGGGTCGCAGGGTGGTGTCCTGACAAACATTTAAAGATTTTGCCATTGCCTCAGTTCACGGTATTTTTCAAACCTATTGCGATCCTTATATTAAGTCTGATCAGCACTTCAAGCTATTATTAGTTTTGAAGCCGAAAGTTCAAAATTTGGCTGGGCTGTAACTTATGTCGCTTGCTTAGCGATTAAATGCCCAACCACTGAGCAACGTCCCCCTACATGAATTAGGGCTCATTGTAATATTTGGCTCGATTGTCTGATAGAAAATGATTAAGAAAAATGTCATCTTCCAAGTGAAATCAAAATTTCGAGAGCAGGCTGACAAGAAGTTCAATGGGATAAAAATGTCTCAACTAGTTTCAGTAGACATTGACTGCAGAAGTAATGCGGCACAAAACGCACTTAGAGAAGTTGGTCATTCTGACCTGATATCTTGTTAAAGGATAATTTTATACACAGATGGATCCAAAATGGACATGCAAGTAGGAATTGGCATCTTTTGTGGGTTCCGTGTAGCAAATTTAAAGCAGAGCTCACCGCCATTTTACAGGTCACAACAGGTCGCTACGAATATAATTGGAAAAATATAATAAGACGTTGACGGACAGTGAAATGTTCAAGACTCTGCAGTCGACATTGACAAAATGTAAGCTAGAGAAGCAGTGCAGATGCCTGAACGATATGTTCCAGGGAATTGTGAGATCGATGAACACGCCAAACACGGCACTACTCTAGATATCCTACCAGAACGGCGGAATCTATGTATTCAGACAGACTTGGCCCATGCACATTTCGAGTATAAATCCAAGTTGTAGCACAAAGAGTCTACATAGGCTTACGTGTATCTGTGCTTTGCAGGAGCAGCTACTCTACCTACCTACCCTGCTGTTTGTAAAGATATCGATAAGCATAAACAGAACTGATTCGCTGTCATGAAGGCCAGCCTTCAATATGAAAAATCCAATAATCTCATAAGACTTAGTCGGAGGAAAATACTTGTCATGTCAGGCGTGCTGACAATGTGTGATAGGAATACGCACAGAATGACGAAGAATGTTCCTTCTGAAGTTGCAGAGATCAAGATGAAATGGAACCAGTCCGATGCCTGTAATGATACTGTCCTGCACTAACTACCAGAAGATTAAGAACTCTTGGCAAAGTCTTCTTGCATAGATTAAAGGACCTTCAATTGCTGATTTAAGGAAACTCTTGATGGATAGGTAGGTAGGTAGAGTGGTGGTTCCTGAGAGAACCCAATTAGCGCTAGGCTGCGCCGTTTTGTAACCACGAAACTCGTTCAAACCTATTTGTGTGTAAGTGTTGATTGGTTGTGTTGGGATGATGTGATTAAATCCACCCAGTGAAGTTCCGGTACAGGATCAGTTCTCCAAGGGTTTGACTGAAGTTTGAGAAAATGAAGTAGAGATTCTTTTTCATTAATGTCCTTGCAGATTCTGCTGAAGGTGTTGTGAAGAATAACAAGCTTAACCCCATGGTCTCCAACTGGCCAGTGGCCCGTGATAATGACTTTAATTCTGGCAAAATTTGGTCTTAATTTGTCAACGTGCTCTTTTGACTTAGGTTTGTTGTAAATTCGAAAAGTTCTGATACTATCCCTTTTTAGCTAGTTCCTAAACTAGAAGCCCCTTCACATTCATGGGTATAATAAACTTTTTGGAGTTCCAAGTAAGTCTTTAGGGCACCCAGAAATCTAAACATACAAATCAAGTAAGGTTAGTTCAGGTTACGTAGGGTGTGTGACGGACAGGCCTCATAACGTTCACTCGGAGACCTGGAGGTCCATTTTGACACTTTTTCTGTAGTGGCCGGGACAACCTAAGGACCTCTCCTATTGTTGGCTGTTTTGTGAGTCAGTTCGTTCTCTTTATGAATCTGAGTACGTACGTTAACCCGCCAATGGTGACGTACTGGTCTGTGAGACCGGGTGTGTTAAAAAATTCAAATAACTTTATTCTCCGTTATTTTTTTTTGCTGCAATTTCGGATAGCTGCCGCATTGCACGTCCCCTACCATCAGTTGACGTCGAAACTTATAAGTGAGCACATATTGTGTAGTTTTTTTAGTGAACCGGTGCGTGAGACCGTGGGTCACCGTGTATGTAAGTATAATAAACAGGGATTAATATTTTCTTATTCGCGTATTTCATCGAATCTATTATTTGTTTGATTGTTTCATTGTGTCATATGCATGTTTATGTATATTTGTATGTTTTTATGTTTTTATATGTATGTGTTTCGTACATAAATGTTATAAACTTTGTTACAGCATGTCTTACGAAAGAGAGCAGCATCATATTGAATGCCTTCTTCAAGAAACAACACTTGAAACTCAAAAGCCCGATATAATTTTGAGCTACAATGACACCAAAGGCGGCGTCAATGTCGTGGATCGTTTATGTGCGAATTATAATTGTGCTCGAGCAACAAGGCGATGGCCTATGGTAGTCTTCTACGCTATGCTCAATGTCAGTACCATAAACAGCCAGGTGATACATACAGCCAACAATCAAGACTCAAAACTACTACGTCGTAATTTTATTGAAAACTTGGCTATGAAACTAATTGAACCTCATATAAGAGATCGGCAAACGCACTTGAACTTGCCACGATCAATGAGACTAAGACTGTCGGAGATTTTACATATATGTAGATGATAGGCCGTGCACATCGGGTCCTTCAAGAAATGGCCGGTGCTATGAGTGTGGATGGAAAAAAAACAGAAAAACCAAGTACTCCTGCCATAAGTGTAAAATTTCTTTGTGTCTGGAACACGTAGTGCCGATTTGCAGCACCTGCTTAACTGCAGAATTGTAGTTTTTGAGATAAATTTTTTTGTGATTTTTTGTTTAGAAGTATACTACTTTTTGTTTTTTTTATAAAAGTTCCTAATGTCGCAAGACTTAAAAACGTTGTGTTTCTTCATGAATAAAATAATTTTAATTTTTTTCTTTATTTTGAAAAATGTATTGTTCAAAATACCTTTATTTCTAATGCTTAAACTAAAAATTTATGTGAATTTTACTATTGAAATAAAAGAGCTAATGTTGACTTAATATCTTTCTTTTATTGTCAAAGATGATATATTTGACAAAAAACATAAACTATTAGTCACACGTTTTAAAAAATTTACAGTTAAAAAACCCGGTGCGTGAGACCGGCGTCACCATTGATGAATGTCAAAATTGCGTCACCATTGGCGGGTTAACTGTCAGTCTGTTATCTCTTCTATGCTAGCAAAGAACCTTGATTCTAGTGCGCATAGACGTCGTTCTTGCAGAGTGGGGCAGTGACACAGCAGAATGGAATTGAAGGGATCTACAATTTATTGACAACTCCGAATGGCGAATTGAGAAGCTCTTTCATGAAAGATTATACTCCCGGAGGCTTGTCGATGAGAGGTGGTGCCACGAAAAATGATCGGTGGACATGGCTGGGGCTTGAAGTCACGCCGCTCAGTCAGCAGTCCAACGCACTAACCACTGAGCCACGGCGACCACACTGATACCAAAGTCGGCTCCTTATTTAAGTGTGTCGATATCTTAATGGCAACTTTTAAATAGTTTACCGACTGATTGTCAACTGACCAATCTAATTGATGTTGCAGTGATCTAAAGGCTATCATTTGTTCCTTTGAGGTTTCTACTACAATTCTTGGAGTAGAAGTTATCTTTTATGTTCAAACTCATCTTTGTTCCATATTAAATTAAGGGCGCTTTTCAGTTAATGACAATTCTTAGTGTTTCGTTGAATTCAACGGCAGATGTATTTATCAGGACTGTAACAGTCCTGATAAATACTCATTTCGTCATTCTTTTGCAACTGCCTTTGAATACCAGCCCGGATTTGAATGTGGAAAGCGAAGCCTTACTTGACCATAACCGCTTTCGAAAACGTAAATCAAATAAGCACCAACCATTGTGAACCACCTCTTCAACCCATCGCTGCGTTGACAGATCACAGTTAACTTATAAAATTTCCACCACCTGATTTTATTAAGATCGTTCTTACAAGAGACACCAAACATATTAGTTAAAACTTCAAACACAAGAAACTACTTTAAAACAGCTTTTCGCCGAAAGGATACGTCTCCCTAGTGATGTGTAATTTGAAGTGAAATGCCATGAAAGTCCTTTCATTGAAATGCCGCATAGTGCCGTTTATTGAAGTAACCAACAAGAAGTTTCCTGTGTCTGACCCAGTTTACCAGGACTTCACATCAACTTAATTAAGTTTGACTCGCCTCGTCCTGGGAAAGTTTTTTTTTTTCAGACGTTGAACCGGCACACAGGGAAAGTTCGGGAACCTAGGACCCCAACGGTAACTTTAGGGAAAACGGTGAAGAATAATTGAAATATGTTGGTAAGTTAAGGGAGATGACTATGTTGTTGTAATAGTTGCTTTCTCCTTCTATCATTCTCTTTGCCATCGGATCTGTTTTATTCTTAAGAGTTACTTTGGTGAAATAATTACAACCACGAGAACAAACTCCACAGGAATAAAGACCGGAGGTGGTGGTAAAAAGTTCACAAAAGTGTGTGGTGGTGAAGTATTTGTTTAGGAATAGTTCTTAGGTAAATGCTACACTTAAGTAGGATGCCTTGGGATACGATAAATTTATGAGGGCTTTTGTGTGAAGGTGAGGTTAGCTGGGATGGCTTCCTGGATTAATTGTGGATTCTGTAGTCGGGGAAACTTATGACAAAGTGTTGTGTTTACAAAGCAAATAAAAACATTCTGCGACATCAGAGCGTGCTTTATCCCACACAAGGCAAATTTTTCTAAATTGAAAAACATGACATCCACCTCTCCAGTTGACATTGGAACTTTGCCAAAAACTTTTAAATAGACAAAACGTAGGCAATGGACTCTAAAACACCCCACGAGCTAAGGAAAATCCATCGAAGCACCAAACAATTTCGAAATAAGAACCCATCCCGCAACACCTCCGGCCAAGTCCCGCTCATAAAAGTCCTTTTGCATTTATTATGCGCCTCCTTCTCTTATCCATTTCGACATATAAAACTCCTTGAGGATTCATTGCTGTGTCCCGCTCCATTCCCACCATGAAAAAAAAAGGGTAAACAACATGATCCTCTGCCTAGTTAGCATACTACACAGCGAAGGAGCAGCCTGAAGGACATTTTACCGCATCTTTATGCCATCACCAATCAACAACAGAATTGAAATCAGGTGCTTTTTATATCCTTTTCCCGTGTCGTGGCCTTAGGCTGGGTTTTGGCTTATTTGCGGAAAACTCCCCAAAGGACATGGAGCGACCAATGTCGATTTATATGCGGTGCCAGGGCAAACCTTGCCAGCACAGTCAGTTGTTTTGTTCGCCAGCTATGTTTCTCCCATCTGTCCAGGGATAGTATGTTTTCTCTTTTTTTTTGCAAGTTAATGTCCTTCGTTGGGAGCATCGTTGATCCATATGAATACGCGCAAACAATATCAATTCATGGATGAGGAGATTTTCTGTGTTTTTTTCCTCCTGTTTGTCCATCGTATTGTCATCGAATGCGAGTATAATGTGGATGCTGGAACACTTCCTTCAAAGTCCTTGCCAACCATCTTTAATGTTATCCTGCTGTTGACAAGGGCATTTGATAGGATATACATGAGGGGGGAGGGATAGTCTGTGTTTGGATGGGGAAAAATTGCTTGCAGCTTACTGAGGTTTTTTTTTTGCTTTTCCCCAAATAAGTACCACTGATGCATGTCCTTTCGTTGTTGCGCTTTTCAATTGATATTCATGAGGATAATGTCGTTCTGTTTAGAAAATTGAAAAGGATATGCAAATTTATTTGAATGGTCGTATGGCATTTTGTAAAATGTATCCCCTTTGATGGGAATTGAAGGATGCAGCATCGTGTGTTTGGACATCGTTGCATGTTTGGAAGCCTATTTATGGCAAATTGAAATTTTATTGACGTGTCCTCAATTTTTGCTTAACAAGAGGAGGAGCATTAGATGAATTGAATTTAGATTTAGTTAGTCAATAACGAGTTGAATAAAGTCGAAGTAGTTTGAGAGTCTTTGAGCCTTGACGAGTGTGCTGAGTTATGGAGCTTTCCATCTGTAAGGTAAACAACTTCCGGGCAACTGACGGTACTGCAGAGGTGGACGGATTTCTCCATCGATTAGTTGGACATAGCCAGAAGAGAATAACGTCTAAGAAGCGCCAACGAGTATGGTGTACTTCTGACAAAAGAAGATGGAAGAATGGGGGAATCGCATGCATGTAGATGAATCGGAGGAAGGGATTAGTTACCAAATCCTTACCCAACTCCTAATGGGAGGATTTTAGTCCTGCAACTGCAACGGTAGATTAGGCTACGTTGTAGGTTAAAAATCTCATCACTTCAATTGGATGAATAATGTTGTAATGGCTAATGGGATGCCTAAAAAAGAACAAAGGGGGGCTTAGTAAGTGGCTTGAGGTCACCCTGAATCATCTTGAGCCAAAATGTATTCTTAGAATGGTTTTTGTGGTTCTGCTGAGGCTTGGACACTCGGAGATGAAGAGAGTGTTGCATTTTTTTGAATTCTTCGTCACAGTCGCCTCTACGTACATAGGTCTATTGTATGTATTAAGGTGCATTTTTTTCAGTTCGGCCGCCAGATAGCTGTTCCCTGCAATTAGTCTTGGATGTGGTTTGCTCAGCACGATCATATTTCAACATCATTGCTGCGGGTGCTTATCGTTCTGCTTTCTTTCTTTATTTAATGGACTCCCGACTAGTGGAGGGTCTCTGCATGATAATCAGCAAACTTGGTTGGTTGGTTGGTTTTGTGAATGTCCCACAGACTTACTTAGACCTCAAGCGGGTCCATTGTACACATGAAAAGTATACTCATGGGAGTCTAACCAAGGGGAAGGGTTGGTTAATCTGAAAACCTCCCAGAAAGGGATAGAAATCTCAGGAGTTTCCTAAAATCAGCAATATGAAGGTCCTCCAGACCATGGAAGAAGCTACTACGCAGTCTTCTGGTGGCTAGTACAGAATATTTGCATAGCAAGTTTTAAACCGATTCTATTTCCTCTTCGTTTTTTCAACTTCTGCAATTATATTTGAGGGTAATTTAAGACGCTCCGCATGGATTCCTATTCCGCAGAGCCCTGTAAGGACACCGGAGATAATTCGTATTTCCCTTCGACTAAGTTGTATGGGATTTTTGGAATTCTTCTTATCGGAGGCTGGCCATAGTGATCTGGCACATGTGTCCATGTGACACCATCGCGTATTAACCCTGACCATAATTTCTTCATCTACTTCCCTATAAAGCGTGCTAATCGGTGTCCTAGCATATGCTAGTTGCAAGATCGATTCCTTCCATACATGGATTCTTGAAAGGTGGAATCGATCTTCTTCTAGTGGAGAGCACAATCTCGAATTTGAATGGTTTAATTCCCAGACCTCGCTTTTTGGCCCAGCCGCTCACCAATGACAGTCATCAGTCTTATATCTTCTTCGGTCCTGGAGACGCTGTTTCAGTCTTTCTTGCCATCTCCGACCTGCAGCCTTGTAATTTAAAGATCCTCTTGGCTGAAGCATTATTGATGTGCTGCTCAACCAGCATTCGGAGGACCGATTTTTTTTTCACATTTACATATGTAACTGGCCAAAGGCTAAGCTACAACTGAACAGCTTCGAGAGCTTGGGAGCTATGAAATCCAATCTTTGCTGAAGTAATGCCGGAAATATGCCATCTTCTCCAGCAGATTTCAAAGGTTTCATGTAGGAAATGATCCACTAGATGGCTCCGGCACTTTTTTTTTTCAAGTTTCCAATCTTCTCTTTAGGCTGTAAGACACTTTTTTCAAACTAGCTTTCGGTGCTTGTTTTTGTTGTTTTTGTCGAGTATGGAAACACTATTCAGGAGCACTTAGACGCATTGAGGACCTTATAGTATCAGCACTGAAAAATGGACACCAGATCCGAGCAAAGGCAGGACAATCGTAAAAGAAATGGTCCGATGTATCGTCGCAGACAGGGGTATCACTTAAGCCTAACACACTAAGATGCATGGCAAAAGCCCGTTAGAACGCAAATAAGTTGTCTACAGTCTCTTCTGCTCAGTGACAGCAAGAACGCCGCTGATTACTTTTCTTGGAGACGTTCTGGTGCATTCGTTTACTCCGCCTGCATGGTGGTGAGCCGTGCCACACACAATTGTGTTTGTGGGATACCCAGTCGTCAATAAACGCCCTCGCCGAGGACGCGCGAAGACCCAGCGCAGATTCACCTCCACGAAGACACCAGCATTGGATCCATGACTGGTTTTGGAGCCATCCGTGAAGATTCGACTTTAGCCGGTGTTAGTAAGAACGAGAAAGGCAGGTACTTTGGCTTTGAGGCCAAACAACATTGTCACAAATCTCACATCGTATAGCTAATCTCATCCCGAGCCTCATCTGAAACTACGCTGTGGGTGACGAACTTGATCCTTATCCGCCCGATCTCTGTTATTCCTGATTAGAAAACGAATTTAATTAAGCTCAAACTTGAAAACATTGTTTATCTAAGTGTCACGTTCCAATGTCTTCTATGTACATTTCCTCCAACAGCCTTTGAAAAATTGATATCTATTTGACACTAATTCCATTTATCCCATCTGTCTTCATCAAATGCGATGTCCTTTGAGTTCGTTTACAAATGTCTATACAAATATTGAAATAATTATGCCACACTCCTGGGAGTTGCCAAGTCAAGGTCAATAGCATTCAGGTAGTAGCTCTCCACGTGCCAGGAATAAATAAATTGAAAACGAAAGTCTCTCTCTACTCAGATTACACAACAAGTCGATATCATTAATTCTTCAACTTCCAGCGATAATCTCCAATTTTCGTGAATATTCCCAAAAGAATCCTTGAAAACATATAAAAACGTGTCAAGTTCTCTATAATAGGTTTTGTGATACCCTATTGTGGAGGTGACATTTATGAGAAGTGGGCAGGAAGCTAATCTAGTGGGTTAACTTCGTCCAAGGATACTTCAGTATTTAGTGTCAAATTGGGTATTTTGACGGATGAATGTGGAGATTTGTGACAAAAACTATTTTCATCATTTCTTTGTGTTGCCAAGTATGAATCAGAATAAAGATACCCTATGTCATAACTTAGGCGATAGGGTGTAGGTAAAAAGCGAACATCCTTTTATGTATTCCTCCGATTCTCCGTCAACAAAGGTAAAGTTATAATTAATTACCTCGCCAAGCTCCCAGAATCCATTCTCCAATCGGAAAGAACCAAACTCAAACTCAAACACAAACACAAACATTCCACCTGATTCCCGCAAGGATTATTAATTACAATCCTCTAAGAGCTCATGATGAACACGATTGCATACCAAATAAATCCCGGCATCATGCCAACAAATCGACGCTTCATAATTCACTAGAATTTCGCAGCATAAATATACTTCCTCTTGTGGATTTTCAGATTGGAGGTGATTCTTGGAAAGACATATGGGAAACCATAGCTTGGAGAATCGCAGAGTTTTTTAAGTACTTTTCGGTGAACACATTTTAAAATTATCTGGAACCGAGTTTGTATATTTGATGGAGCTTATCGTACAAGAGAATCCTGCAGATCTTCGCAGAATGATGGTTCTTTTGGGAGGAATGCTTTTTCTGATGGAGTAGTTTTCTCGGAAAAAAATGTCTATGCAAAAGCTTTCAGTGGGTTCGCACCAAATGCATTTCCCAACTTTACACGGATTAAAAATTTGCTTGCGGTTTAGAGATTGACAAGGGGTCTCCAAGCGGTCGATTTTTTTTTAGATTTAGGTGCGTTCAGTCTGTAAGCTGCCTCTGTTTTCCGCCTGTATCGCTCAGTACTGATTGCGTTGCTGGTAATCTTAGCATCATTTCACTGGGGACATACATAGATTCTGCAAGCATGCAGCCTCGGCATGGGATGTGAGGACGCTCCTTGAATCAGGAGGCAAAGGACCCCAAAACATCAGGGTCCTACAACTTGAGTAAAAGTGCACGCGATATACATACTTAGGTTGGGCATTTTCGGTCCACGTGAAGTTAGGTCAGGTGAAGATAGCCAAGCTGTTATCAAAGCTATTAACTCGGCTACCTTATCACCAAACTGCTGCTAGAGCGTCGAGCTTGCCCACCTGGGCGAACGGTTCGGGGTCACACTGCTTTGGGTTCCAGAGCACATTGACATAACAGGAAACGAACGTGCAGATGAGTTGGCCAGGTAGGGGTCAAATGCGGCCAAACAAGGTATTCCATACAACCCCAACTGCCGCAGCTGCGGAAATGGAAATGAGAAGAAAATCCTCTCCTATTTCCTCTGCAAATGTCCGGCACTTGCAAGAGGCAGAATGTGTGCACTAAATCAACCATTATTTGACGACCTCAGTGACATCTCGGGTAAAGGGATACGAGATCTAATTCACTTTCTAAACTGCACAGGCTTCTTCTTCGGTGTATTAGTTCTGACGTTATTTCACAGGTTCTTTGAGAACCTCCATCAGTTTTCCGCTTTCTCGAGAGAGTTGTAGCTTGCATCATGTTTAAACTTTTTTGATGGGACTTTTACTGAATAATCACCTCATCACAGGCCTCAACCTACTAGCGGGCCACATTAGAAAAATGTGCTGAAATTCAGAAGATTTTCGCAGAGACTTTGGCGATATAGACGATATAGAGACCACAAGCTAGAGATGGTCCTCGGCGAATTCTATTTCAATAACCACGGCGACCTCTCTTAAAAGTCACCAATAACCATTCTAAAATTCATCACGAACTCTGGATGGTTCAGGAAGGCGAACGTTAGGTTAATTAGGGTTAGGAAAGTTTTGCTAGAAACAACGGACATCAAGATGGGTCCATCGCGATCCCTGTGGGAACTTTCAAAGGCAGCAAAAGAGAAGCGCTCATTTTATTTTGTTGTTCTGCAGCTTTGAGCACGGCTAGAACTTCTGCCTGGATCACACTGCATATATCCGGAAGTCTAATAGAAATTTTTCGTTCTGGCTTGAAGCAGTAGATAACAGAACTCGTTCGGTTTGGTGTTTTAGAGCTATCTGTGTATACGGCTATCTCCTCCTGTTGTCTTATTGCATCGCTTTGCCATTCCTCCCCTTCGGGGTATGTGATTGCATATGTCGTGTCAAAATCTAGTAGAGGAAGGATGTTAAGGATTGGGGTTTCACCATGCTGTTTTGTAGTGGACTCCTAGAAAACGTAGTGTCTAAATCTCCTAAATCCGCCTGTCCCCACTTGAGCAATAAAACTTCTTCGTAAAACCTCCAAGGATTTCAACTCTGTGATGGGACCAGAATGCGACTAAAGAATTTCAACAGAAGTTTAATTAAGGATACTGTTCAAAGTTTGTTTTGCCATGACTATTCAAGGCAATTCGCTAAAGGTAGTGGGTATTGCCCTGATTGACTGCTTGTCACATGAGCAGTTCTAAGTAGCATTGTCTGAAATGAGCTCACCTAACAATACGGTGATCCCGAAGGGAAAACATTCTACAGAGAGTCCTTTAATACGAAAGATTCAGCACGACTACATGATTACTCATCTGAGCTTAGTCAAATCCATCTTCTTCATCTTCCCAAGCAGAAAACAGTGAGAAAACACAAAAATTCTTAACGACACAAAGTCCATCTACACGGATGGCTCCGAGATGGATATAAGCACGGATGCAGGTGTACTTTTCGAGAAGCTAGGACTCAGCAGCTCAATAAGACTCCTTGACAACAGTAGCGTTTTCCTGGCAGAGGTTCTAGCAGTGAACAGAGCTGCCCAGTTGGCGTCAATGCTCACGGTATCACAGGAGTATATCACGATCTTCATAGATAGCCAGGTGGCTATAAAAGCATTAGCTGCTACTCAAATTACATCAAAACTTGTAAAGCTATATCTCGAAGAGCTGCTGGTTCTCGGGCCACAGAGGTGTGCCACGAAACGAGACTGCTGACGAACTAGTCAGGAAAAGTTCAGTCCTAGAACCAGAGCTTGTGGACGGTACAATTGAACCTCTACTTCGTCATCTGAAGAAATAGTAAGGCTCAGATTCGTAACTGAGGCGAATTATAGCTGGAAAACACTAATTTCCTGCTAAAATTCTAGAAGCCCAGATCAAAATCTGCACCGGACCGAAGACGATCTATGTAGAGGATGCGGGTGAGGAAGTACATGAGGACACAACCCACTTTCTTTATCATTGCCCAAGCCTCTGATTATTAGAGAAAGATACCTGGCAGATACTTCTTCGATAACATCGAGGAGCTATCCGATGGCTCACTGTCGGATTTCCTCAAGTTTTCAAGGACAACCAAGTGTCATCAGGTATATAGAACCACGCAGTAGGAAGTAGCTGCTAAAATATATGGGTACATGAGATATGGACATTGCTAACCTGTCCTAACCAAACAAAAGAATTCAGGATAGACCTAGCGAGACAAAAATAGGAGCTAAAGTACTTAACTGGCCCTATATCGTCTTTTTCGTGATCATATAACTCGTTACGAAAAAATGAGCATTCTGAGGCCGAATCGTCTTGTTTTTATGTGACGAATTATGCGATCACGGAAGAGATGATTTGGGACCTGGTTACAAAATCGAATTAAGTACGTGTGAAGCAACAACTAGTGAATAAAGGCCTAGAAAGAACCATCTATGTACTCAAAATGAGTCTCTGGCTCGGTGGGGCGCAAGAACGATGACTTGTGTAAAATTAAAAATTCCAATCTGCTCTGTTTTTCTCTGTTTAAAATCTACAAACTCTCGAGATTCTACCCTATGTCCTCATGTAAAAAATTCCTCTTTGAATGCCAACAAAAAAGTCAAAAGTAAACGGAAAGGGCAGACAAAAACCTTCGCGCTCATCATTGCTGGATGCGTTCCTAACTCACAGTGGTGCAGTGAGATACACCTGAGAAGTTGTACCAGTTGATGCATTCTACAATTTTGACAATGACAAATGAATCTACTTAAAGTTGCGGAAAGACGAAGACCAATTTGTGAATACGTGAAAAGTTTTTGTGCATCACGAACAAGTTCGTTTTCGTGGGATTATGTTTGACGGTGAATTTCACTGATGGACTCAGAGATTGTTACTGCAAATTGGTTGATGATGTGAACACTTTCAGAGATTTCCATTTTCTCCGAGTGTAGTTTTAAGTTTTTACTTGTCCATAGGGAAGGAAGTCAACAATTTTTCAAACTTTTTTGATGTGATTTCTGAAGTGCATTCGTCTTTTTGAAAGATGTGCTTGTGGCAGTTTGTGATCTTTCTAATGACCCTGTGGCCTTTATACATTAAATCACCCTCCACTATGGCAAGCTTCTTCTAAGGATAGTTAAAATTGTAAATGTTTGACATACTTTCATCAATCTGTGATTACAAGACAGAGGTCCTATGTAAGTCCCACATCCTTTCGTTAGTAAAAATAATAACAACCCATAACTAAACACAATACCTATATATTGTACTTAACACTCCATGAATTTGCAAAGTGTTATCATTTCTCTTTTCCTTTAACTGCATTACAAGTATCGTTCTTGTGGGACTTCCAAACAAGCGCTCTCCTCAATTCAATTATACTGATTGTGCTGATGTCCTTAAAATAATTGTTCATCATTTATTATCAACAAGCGAATCAGTTTTCCCAACAGAATGCATTACTCATTTGAATCCTGGCATTTAGTATAATGTCCTTAATGAACACTATTCTATCATGCTAAACAATGGAGGCTAAAGGGGTAAAGACAAATCATCGCAATAAAGGGGTCACACTCTGCAGATGTTGTTGAAGGATTCTCAAATGAAACAGAGTTTGAATGGAAGCAGTGAGTGTTTTAGGAAAATGATTTGAATTAATTTAATGATAATAGATCTTCACTCACTCACACAAATGGGGTTGTAGTTACAACTCGGGAATGAAAACACCTGATGTTTGGATTGCAAAGCAAGCTTCTGGCCAGTGGTTAAAGTTGACCTGTATTTGTTGAACAAATGGAGTGTGAAAGTAGTTTAATGGGTCACACAAACTGTTGTGATGCCTTGGAGATTAGGAAAGGTCAGTGAATTGTGTACTCATAATTATGTAGATAGGGTGTAACACAGGAAACCTCGATTAACAGCTCAACACTTCTGTAAGAAATGTTTTGGGACTGATCTAGGAAGGGATATACACAGTTCTTTTTCAAACAATAGGAAGAAGCTTACAATATTTATTATTACTGGCTTGACCATACAATTAATTTTTAAAATAGACATCCCCTGAGGCTAAGGTGGTACCTTCTGTTTTTACCACTTTTTTGGAGCAAACGAAAACTCATTTTAAATATAACAGACGGCAGCTAAGTTGTCGGTCTTTAATTCAGTGTTTGTTCCGACCCTCACCTATGGTCATGAGATTTGGGTAATGACCGAAAGAATAAGATCGCGGGTACAAGCCGCCGAAATGAGATTTCTTCGTTGTATTGCTGGGGTGACTCGCCGAGATCGGGTAAGGAACACCAGAGTACGCGAGGCACTCAATGTCGAGCAGCTACTTCGTCGATCGGAAAGGTCCATACTTCAATGGTTTGGGCACGTCAAACGCATGTCCCCAACTCGGTTTCCAAGACGTGCCATGGAATTCGTGCCATCGGGCAGACGTCCCCTGAGTAGGCCTAGGATGAGATGGCTGGACCAAGTCCGAAATCTTACCTTGTTACCTCTGCCCGTATGGGGATAGACCCTGATGAGTTAGAGTCGATGGCGGAAGATCGGCAAATGTGGAGAGTCCACTTAAGCTCCCACGACCCTCATAGTGGATAAGCGGGCCGTTGGAAGATGATGATGATGATGATGACAGACGGTAAAAGTATCTTTAAAGGCTGTCTAGCTCTTGGTACAACACCCAGTGCCTGGTCTGAGGTGAAAAAAGTATTTATACCCAAAGCAGGTAAGGCCTCATATCCACTCCCTAAAGACCTTAGGTCGATAAGCCTAACCTCGATGGAGAGAATCCTCGACTTCTATGCCCACCGTTGATTGCAACCGTCTTTCCAAATGACAGCACGCCTATCAAAGAAGAAATCTGTTGAAACGGCCCTTTACTCTATTATACTGCCTATTAAAAGATCCATCGGGCTCAAGGAATTCACAATGGTTGCATTCCTAGATATTCAGGGAGTATTCAATAACGTTGACACGCTTTCGAGAATCAATGCTCTAAGAAATCTAAACACCTGGGAATCAGTCTACAATCTAATACACCACATCCTTAATAGCAGGGTTATTTATGCATTTTTGGTAACAGCTCAGCCGGGAAGAAGCTACACCGAGGCACACCCCAAGGAGGTGTGTTATCTAAAATCTTGTTATGGAATCTTGTTATCAACGAACCGCTTCTGAAGCTAGAGGGTACGGGGTATGGCGTGCTGGCCTATGCAGACAATGTTGCCATCGCTGTGACGCTGAAGAACACTGGCTGATGTTCTTCAGCGCACTCTTAACAAGCTTACTACGTGGACAAACAGCTGTGATCTTAGTGTCAATTCATTTAAAATGGAGCCGATCCTTTTCACTAAGAAAGCCAAAATTCTAATCAATATATCATTCAGGCTCAGCGGTACTCCTCGGAACTTCTCAAGCAGTGCCAAATATCTAGGACTCATTCTAGACAGGCAGCTTCTGTGTAGAGATAATATTGCCGAACGCGCCAGGAAATTCCTGATAGTACTCTACTCATGCAAAAGAGCAGTAGGTACCAGATAGGGCCTACAACCGAAAATCATGCACTGGCTCTATACTGTAGTTGTAAGACCGTACTTATGATTTAATACTTATGATATAATGATTAAAGTTCAAGAAAAAGTCCAAAGAGTGGCTTGTTTTCAGCATAACTGGTGAAAACAAGCCACAGCTGTCCTTTAAATCATGCTCCACTTATTGCCAGTGGATATCTATGGTATGCAGCAGGCCGATAATGCGGACCTAAGACTGAGAGAAATCCACCAATAGTGTGTAAAAAATGTGGGAAATGTAAGAATCCTATCAACTCACCACAGTCTTCCCAAATCAACAGATCAACGGGCTACAAGCACAAAATACCGGATAGAAACGCCCGGAGTCAGCGCGAAGTCGTCTTTAATGAGTATATCTCTATCTTTACGGGCGGCTATTAAACAGCGGAAGGAGTCGGTGCCGGTGTCTTTTTAGAAGACCTGAACATCCACCACTCCTTCAGTCTCCCCAACCACTGTAGTGTCTTCCAAGCGGATGACACAGCTATTAATCAAGCCGCCTCTTGGCTGAAGACTAACCCAGTATCTCGCACGGATGTTGCGATTCACATCGACAGCTAACCTGCAAACAGGTTGCTCGTGTTTAGCACAATAAAATCAAGGGCAGTGAAGAATTGCCGCGAGTCTCTAAACGAGATCTCTCACCAGTATAACTTCACGCTCTATTGGGTCCCCCCGGTCACTGCGATATTCAAGGGAACTGTGCGCCTGACGAATTACCTAGACTTGGCTTTCAATGCACAGACGGCAGGAAGCTCGGCCATGTCAAAACGCTTACATATGTCGTTTGTCAAAAACCTGACTTACACCTACACTTTGTCGAAAGCAAATCGTAGGTGGCAACAGCTCGACTATTGTAACAATGCCAGGCTGATCTGGCCTGTCCTGGTTCTGAAAAGATCAAAAGCATTAATATGACCTCACGGGGCACTGCATCCTAGGAAGGGTATAGCATTTAATGGTTTCTAAATCTAAACTCTGCCAGCACGGCCGATCTCAACAGCAACGTTAGGAAATCTTAATGGTTTCAGGAGTAAGCAGGGGTCAAACCCCAGTACTCAGTGATTTCACCATGCACCTACTTTTTTGGACATACTTTTTTGGTCTAAGTGTATCTCTAATCAACTAACTAAGGTAGACCTAGTTGCAGCCGAGGTACGAATGCGGACATCTTCAGTAGCAAAATTAAGAAGAATGACTGTGAGAAGACTCTTGAAATTTTCCCCAAATCTCACAACTCCTATGCTGCCAGCATCAATTGCCAAAGACCAGTGGCAATGCTGCCAAAATGCTATCAGATTCGCCGCAGCTGATGTGTGTTTTACCCTACCGCCACCTCGAACCCTGGTTTGACAAAAAGTTACAGCAGGCACATACATCCAATCGAGTGGCGCAACAAAGAAAGGTAACTCGCTTGCTTTACGAGCGAAACCGACGAGAAGACCCTAGACTTCTTCAAACAAGAAAAAAAAACAAGAGCATGAGAAGCCTTCCTTCGTCTTCTTCCCAGCTCACACACAGAAGAAAATTTCACTTAGGAGCTTTGTGCTATAACGATCTAGGCGATCTTATATCCACAGATTCTAGAAGCCCTCTACGATTCATCAGAACTTCAATTCGTTCAACGAGTAAATAAATGAAAATCTAGCGCGATAGCTCGGGATGAGCCAAGGCCAAGCTTCTCCCAACCATTCATGTTGTGCATGCGAACGGCGAATTAAGAAGCTCTTTCATGACAGATTCTACTCCCGAAGGCTGATCATTCCCCGACGAGAGGTGGTGTCGCGTAATATGTTCGGTGGAAATGGCTAGGGCTTGAACTCACGCCGCTTGCACAGGAGTTTAACATACTAACCACTGAGCTACGGCATCCAAAGTACCAAAGATCCTAAAGAATATTTTGAGGTGCTCAGCTCGATGTATTCACTTTCCCTGCTCTTCCATTCAATTTCCTTTTAACTAAATAAGATGTGAGGTACTTTTTATAGATTTTCTGAAAAATGATCCTAATTGGATGCATGTTTTGGTTTCCACAGTGACATCTACAGTTTATCTCGTGTCTATTTATACAGAACCTTTTATCCATTATCCTGACGAAATTTCTTTGTACGCACGTTTCAAAGTCATACACAAACTGGAAACTTCTTTTGAATTACTTTTAATGCACGACTGCGATGCGTCATTTCTGATTCAATCTTTTTCATATGTCATCACATGCCATGCCAAGTCTAACGGTAAGGAGGTGACATTTCGAGAAAAAATGGGGCGTTTCCCCCGGCAACCGGGTTAAACGTGAGTTCATTCATTTAAAATTCACGTTTGACGTTCATTTTATCATCATAATGAGCAGTAACTACGCAATCAGGTCGTTATTCCACAACGGAAGCAGTGTTAGTTGATTCATCTGTGAGATTTTCTCATATTTCAATATTCAATTGAAGGTGTGCCTAACGAGTATTTTTTTTAAAAAAATTCTTTGAACTAAGAACTAACAGGAGGGACAAAGTAACCTCATTCCATCGTTTTGCACCACGCATCTCCATTCAGTCGTTGAAATCTTCCTTATCCAAGCAAACACAAGCGTAAAGTTCTGTTTCATATCCCGAGGGCAACGACAGTCACGGTGGTTACTGTTTGCCTTGTCACATACTCAAAATTCCTTAGACAAATAGAATTGCACATTTCCAGTCGCATCACAGTGCCATTGTGATCCCATCAGCTTTATCCCTTAACAATTACATCTCCGCTCTCATCACTGAACTGAAATTCCTTAGCACGAGCATGTGTACAAAACCCATGAGCCCTTAACCCTTTTTGTTTCAACAAAACCTTTCACAACACTATAAACTCCCCCATAAGCATTGGGTTAAACGGAATCGAATGAATATGAAGAAATTCGAATGGCTTAGTGAAACGGAAACGGAAGCGCCCACCAACCCTAGCTCCTCCATGTCGGTTCTCACATTTCGTGTTCACTTGACAGTAAAATTGATAAATGCAACTAGCATGACTCCTAAGTGGAACATGACATATCGTATAACCCCGTTGTCACAGCCATTCAACACAACTATTTGTCTCTAGCCGGGTCGTTGATGTGATCGCCTTTTGGCCTATCCTTCATTGTAACGGGTACACACAGCCACATCCTGTGAATAGGAGCCAAGTACACTTCCTATACGTATAATTCCAGTCTTCTCATATTTCGCTCGCTGGCAATTGTGTTAATGGCTGTACATACGACACAACACAACACACTGACAGCGAAGTAAATTCCTCACGTATTACCCCTCTTGGTGAGTAATGTGAAAGGATATTAATACTCAATATCCTTCTTCCAGGATATTGCAATAATGTAAATTTATTAGTGTCACGCAAGGAAGTGTTGGATGTCTTGGCGTTTCGATTTACGCGCAATGGGTGACAGAGAGCGGGAGAATTAATAATCTTACAACCAGGCCAAGGAAGGATTATAACAAACAAGGAAGCAGCCGACAAAGATGATCAAATACAAATTATTTGAGGCCCTGAGGGCTTAGAAGATTTTCTATTGACACCGTGAAGGTGTAGGCTTAGAAATTTTGATGAAATCCTCTTACGACGGAGACTAGAGAAGAAGAGGAGCTAAATTTTAAAAGTGGGCGCCTGCCCTCTAGGTTAGGTTAGGTAGAGTAGGGTTATGCAGCCAGGGCTTGTATAAGACACTAGGCACCACAGTGGGCCCATCGCGATCCTTTTAAAATCAGAAAGGCAAAACCTAAACCATTACCTGAAAGCATTTGATTTCCCTGCAGAGTTTTATCATATTTCTATAGGTGTCGTAGCCTAGCTCCTCTAGATTACTAAAGATATACTTGCCAACAAGTTTCATGCGAGTCCTGGCAATTTCCTGACATTCACATAATCTATGTGTTATGTCCTCAGCGGCGCATAGGTCGTTGCAGTATCTGCAGATATCTGTGGCTGAGAGCCCTAATCTTTTAGCGTGCTTCCTGGGAAGACAGTGGCCGGCCAGGATGCCAATGACTTATTGTAGTTGTGCCCTGCTTAAGTTGAGAATATCTCTTGTTTTCACGGGGTCCATAGCGGGCCATAGAGTATCCAAGGCTCTGCCCTATGCCCACTTATGTTGGACCATCTCTGATTTGCCTTACTTATAGTTATTCTTAGAATCGCTGATTTAGCCACACAGGAAGGAGGATCCACGGTGGTTGCCGCTCTCCACCTAGATTGACCAGTTCGTCGGCCCTTTCGTTTCCATCAATGTCACAATGACCTGGCACCCAACAAAGTCTAACTCGATTCTGCGTACACAATGCCTTCAGCATTACGCGACATTTCGAGACTAGTGCAGATTTGACAACTGCTTAGAATACGCTAGAAGTATCCGGGAGTTTTATGGATACTTTGAGGTCTGCCACTTGAGAGTAAATTCCCGAACACGTTTCGTTGACGGCTTTTGAACCATCTGTGAAAACCGCAATCTCATCCTCTGAGATGACAACGTTTCTCGGACAGTCTTCCCTCTCAGGATACGATGTTCATGAGAAAACCCAGGAACTTCAAATCGATACCCACCACCTTTTTGTCGATTTTAAGGCCGCATATGTGACTAAAGATCGATCTAGCTGGACACGCTTGTTAGTTGAAGCCCAGGTCCACCCCGAACTGCAGCGCCACCTTAAGTAAGTAAGTAATCTCTCGGTCTTTCAAGTACAGACCGTAAATTTAACATTTCCTTTCGATGTATGCACCAACTAAATCTTTTCTAAAGGAGCTATCAGGCTTCTGTGGTCGCCGTGACTCAGTGGTTAGTGTGTTGGACTGCTGCACCACTTCTCGTAAAGGAATGAGAAGTCTCCGGTAGTATAATTTAACATGAAAGAGCTTCTCAATTTGCCGTTCGGAGTCGGCAATAAATTGTACGTCTCTTTCATTCGTGCCAAAAATGTTACACAAATGGTTGCGAGAAGCTGGGCCTTGGCTCATCCCCAGCTATCGCGCCATCTATTTATTTTTACCAGGCTTCCGTCTGGTTCCAAACCCGCGAAAACCCAACCAAAATGGGCATTTCTAGGGCCCTCTTCCAGCGAAGCCCGCAACTCCTTTACATTTTATTCAAGTACACATACAACATGCAAAGAAGTCAGTCATCCTTTGCATCAAACCAACTTTACATCTTCGTCTTCGATAACACTATTGACTTGTGCCAATTAAACATGGCAGTGCTGTATGGTGAATAAAAAATACGACTATGTTCCAGGAAATAGAATTCGATTCCTTGCGGTGGCAATTGCAGGCTTCCGTCTAAGAAAACTTATCCAATTTAAAAAAAAAAGTTCCTGCTTCCAGTCATCCCTTCTTAAAGAAACCCTTGAAGGAACTGCAGTGAAATGTAAATAGGACATGTCAGCTCCTTCAGAAATTACCTACTTCCCTCTTCAATTCTTTTTTTTTCCTACTCGACAATTGAACTGCGCTCTCCCCAATCCCTTTTAACCCTTTACCAATTGCACGAATGCAGACGACATTTGGATTGCACTTGCTTCAGGTATATCCACTTTCCGACCACATTTAGCATCCTTGGATTTATATCCTGCTGCAGGTGATATATCCTATCCACAGATGGAGAAAATTAAAAAAAAAAAAAAATGCCGCAAAAGATTGACTTGAAATTGACTTGAGCATAAGAAGATAGCGGAGAACTTATCCCCCTAAGGAGATTTGCCAAGATAATTGAAAATAATCTTCAAGCTTTTCAAACGCTAAATTACCTTAAATTGGCTTCAGTGTGTTGAACATACACGACAAGTAACACCAAAGATCACACAACCAATAGGTTTTTTTGGTTGGAAAATTAGTTATTGATAAAAGGTCCTTTACAACTTCAACACAGCATTCAAAGAAGCCATGCAATATGCACCGGTTTTGTAGGACTTGCAGAAGGTGCTAGTTGGTATTCTCAAGCAAGACGTGTTACCCCTATAAGGATGTGATTTCTGTGCCAACTACTGCATCCATATATCTGTCAGGACTTGTCTGATCCTTTTTTTTATTCCACGTCCTTGCTGTTATTTTCCTAACGTCTATTGTGGCAGCCAAGGAGACATTTTGCATAGTATGTGCGGTCGATGTTGGGGACCTTTTTTGTTGTTGTCTGCTAATACAAGGACACCCAGTACATAAAGCAAGCAATATTCCAGGATAAACTCACTAAGGTATTGAATGGGTATAAAGGGATTGGTAAAATATTTCCTTTGAACACAATGTGCATTTGCAGTACGTTCTTATACCCGTTCTCCCATTGCGGCGAATGCGATGATGTGTCCTCCGAACCACTTGGCATATGTACGTTTCAAACCCTTTTGTTTGGCTTATATCAACACCGTAGAAACTCGACAAGGCGACGACGACGAGGGGAACAGAAAGTGGCTACGGCTCATTGTAAAATGGTAAAATTATTGTTATTGGTTTTTTTTTTGTGGCTTTATGCTTCGCGAGGGACGTGAGGGAGGATAAGGATGGTAATGGTGGGATTTGATGGGATGGGGATGGAAATGGGGATGAGAATGAAAATAAAGGTAGAGATAGGGGGTTAACAGAAGTAGGGTTACAAATTTCCTTGATAGGTTTTTGAATCACCAATGAATACAAATGTTCACGACCTTCTAAGCATCAACTGTTGCTTATGCAAAATATTACTTAGGGCGGGTTAAGCTACATATTTGTCAAAATTTCACCTAATATTAGGGAAATGCAGGAAATGCTTTTTGAAGCCCATCTGATAAGATGGAAATGACGAAAACTCCCTAACAAATAGGTTTTGAATTGAATAATTGGATCAAGGTCGGTGGACACGGCTGGGGCTTGAACCCTCGCAGCTTGGACAGTAGTCCAACGTACTACTTGGGAATAACAAAAGTTCGTAAATAAATTAGTAAATTTAATGCGAAAGATTTATTTCAAGGAGGAGTGGAAATTGCATGTATCCTGTCGAAATATCTATCCGTGAAACCACTCAACTAATACGATTTTTTAAAAATCGCGCAAACAAAGAACTGCAGGCGTTAACTCCTGGGAGATTGCTACCCGAAATAACTACAATTTTTACGAAAATCTTTCGACAGCTCTAAGAAAAACATTACTTAGGTGTGGTCTTACTGTAAATCCACTCAAAACCTAATTAGTCTGTTTACATAAGGCAAGCAACCGTAGCCCCTTATAAAGGGTTTTTCAATAGGGACGCTACAAAAGTAGAGCGACACGGACAGCAAACAACGCCATATTTTTCTTGCGGTTTTTTGACATTTCTCTTCAGTAAGGTTTGCCATTTCTTGATGGAAAGATATACGAGCCAACAACGAGTCGAAATTATTAAAATTTACTACCGAAATTCGGAGTCAGTGGCCTCAACGTTAAGAGCGCTACGTCCAATTTATGGTCGTCATAATTTCTGGCTGGATGGCTTCGTCAATAAACAAAATATGCGGTATTGGTCAGGCAGCAATCCACACGTACTCCATGAGTCATCATTGCATCCCAAAAAAATTACGGTTTGGTGTGGTTTATGGGCCGGCGGCGTCATTGGGCCGTACTTCTTCCGTGATGATCAAGACCGGCACGTTACTGTGAATGGGGATCGCTACCGTTCAATGATAACCGAATATTTTTGGCCCCAATTGGATGATATGGACTTGGAGGACATGTGGTTCCAACAGGACGGCACCACAAGCCACACAGCGAATGTCACAATCAATTTATTGGAAACCAAGTTTGGAGAACGTGTTATCTCACGAAATGGTCCAGTCGCTTGGCCGCCTCGGTCGTGCGATTTGACGCCGTTAGACTATTTCCTGTGGAGCTACGTCAAGTCTATGGTCTATGCCAACAAGCCAGCGACGATTGATGAACTTCGTACGAATATCGAACGTGAAATTGCAGCAGTATCGGCCGATTTATGCTTGAAAACCGTCGAAAATTGGGTTCAGCGTCTGGACTTCTGCAAGCGTGCCCGTGGTGGCCATGCAAAAGAAATCGAGTTCCGTACATAATGGCATCGAACGTACTTTCACAGGAATAAAGAATTTCATTGATATCCAAAACCGTTTTTGTTTTATTTAAAAAAACTTTTGTAGGGCTCTTATTGAAAAACCCTGTACTTGCAAAAAAGTCATAGGTATGAACTTGGGTCTATAACCGCGCATAACTCACTGAATAAAGCAATACACGGGCATAGTATAGGTAAGGTGCCAAGATCCATATGTCCCTGTAACTTTCGTAAATTCTGGAACTCATGTCTCTGTATAACTGGTGCGCTGAGAACAACTCCCACCAACGCGACGCGTTAGACATTCTCTTGCACCGGATCCGCTTAGATATTTTCGGCAAACAAATGGCAGCTTGTGCAGCTATTAGACTTAGAGGCATCTCACAGTGGACCAGTACACCTATACAGATGGTTCTAAAACTAAAGATGGTGTGGGAAAAAGGTGTTTTCTCCAATGATCTAAACCTCGAAATCTCTTTTCGCCTTCCAGAACATTGTAGCGTCTTCCAGGCGGAAATCTTGGCGATAAAAGAAACCCTGTCTTGGCTGATGTCGAATGTATAATCTACTGGGGATATTACAATTTCCACAGATAACCTGGACCAGGACACAAATACATTCCAGAGAACTGCAAGGCCGAGGAACTCGCTAAGAATGGTACTGTAATACAGATTCTTCCTAAAAAAGAGAGCCTCGTAGTGCCCCTAGTTGCATGCAAATTGAAATCAAAGGCAGATGCAATCAGCAAAGCCAATCTAAGGTGGTCAAATACGACCAACTTTCAAACTAATAGACAAATCTGACCTTCAATAGACCATAAGCGCTCCAAGAGATTAATTTAGTTAAGTAGACGGCATGGGGGCAAGGTTTCCAGGCAAAGGAACCAGAAGAGTAACAACTCCTAAGACCGTTCATAAGTGAAAGATCACGTGTGGTGAAGAGCCACATCCTGCACGAGGTGTCCCTGCTGTGAACCGAATATGACGGATCTAAAGAGAAAAACTTGAAAAAACCCGTAATCCCGGGTGTATAACTACCGTGCCCATGGGATGAATAGCACTACGTGAGTGTGTTTTCTAACGGTGAACTCTGAATACCTGGGGGCCTTCAGTTTCAATAATTCCCCTTACCTGCATACTGGGGGTGAGTGCAGGCCGACATCTTCTTCCCCCTTACTCGTGGAACTCAAATGGAAAACAACAAAAATAACCTTTTTAAAAAAGCGAAGAGTGTAAATGGATCGGGCACTCCTAGCTCCATTTAAAACCGATCTGGTAGGAGTAGACGAAGAAGCTCTTCTTCTTCATGCGTCGGATGGGGAAAGCGTTGGAGCAATTGACGTTAATCTGGAAAACCTATTTCTGGAATCTAGCGAAACTTGCTCCATCGCCAGCTCATCCTTCTCTAACTTGTCGACATCGTCTAAGCGGTCGAAAAACTGTAAGTTGACAATCAAGAGGCTAGGGACAAAGAAGTGGGAGGAGCTGACAGAGCAGGAGAGGAGGAGGCTTCACAACGCACGGGCCTACCTGCAGGAGCTGTCTTCGGCTGAGGGCAAGCCAATAGCTAGCCCTCTGACGGGGACGGCGCCTGCGGTGGACACGAGCGAGGTTACGCCGATGGGACCGCCTAAGTCTGCGACAAGCCATTGCCAGTCAGGACGTGGGTTGACCTCATCGGCCAAACCGGAGCAGATATCCAGCTCCACGGTACTGCGGGAGCCAACGGAGAGACCATCTAACTCAATGGCTGGGTCACTCCCACCGTTGAGTGGGAGGGTCAATCCGGAGGCGGGTGGGGTGAAGGTGGACAATTCCAGCGTGACAAGCCATAGCTTTTCACGAGGGAAGGGTACGCCGACATCTGCACTGTCTGATGAACGCAGTCCTGTGGAAAAGGGGATCGACTCCTCCACTAGTAGTTTTGCGACAGTAGTCAGCGCAAGCGGTCCTGGCATGGGATTAGCCCAGCCGTCTGCAACGAAAGGGACCAGGGAAAACACTACAAGGACACCGACGACTTTACGCAACCGAAAGCGAAACGCTATTCGGATTATACGCCGGCTTAAAAAGCGTGATCCGAAGTCCTACACGGACAAGGACAGAGCTGCTCTGGACAGAGCACGCAACACGCTCAAGCTGGCGGGTCCCAAACCACGTGACGCGACTAGGACGGGCCAGAAGGAGAGACTCCCTACGGCGAAGGCGGGAAGCCACTTGCTCCCCACTTCTGCCGCGGAGAGGCTTCGGCCAGCAGCCGACCCCGGCTCATCTGGGTCAGAGCCGGCTGCGGGCTGCTCTGCTATGGTCAAACTGGACAAGGAAGGGGAAGGGATGGGCGGGAGTCTGAACGCGACGAGGAGGGATAGCCACTTGCTATCCACCTCAGTCGAGAACGGACCTAAGCCACTCTCAACCGGTTCAGGCAAGGGCCCACAACCCAAGCCTGGACTAGTTGTGAGACGTTCCGGAACTGACAAGAACGCAAGAGGACATAGCGTAGGGCAGACTAGGGGAGCAGGTAGGAGACTGTTTGGGACGAGGAGGGAAAGCCATTTGCTCTCCACCTCAGTCGCGCACAGACTCATGCCCCCCCCAGCTGACTCGAATGTGGTCGCAAGATCCGCATCCGAGCCGGTTGCGGGTTGCTCCAAGAGAGGTAGGCACGATGACACTACTTCACCCCTATCGGGTAGAGGTAGTAAGAAACGGAAGCTAGCCAACAATAGCTCGGTTAGGGCCGACCTACAGGTCGCGATAGTTGACTACAGCCAACCTGATCGTAGGCTAAGTAGTGACCAATGGAGGTTGGTGGAGCTGCGGATACTCGACGGAGTAAACGATGCTATCGTTAAGAACCAGGGAGATATTCCTTTCTTCGAGCAGCTTACCACCTTCAAAGGTTTTAAGGTATTGGCGTGCGAAAACGAAACCACGCTAAAATGGCTCAAGTCCTTTGTGACTAGCACGCAGGCTCCATGGGAGAATGTCGACATTCGACTCGTCGAAAAGAAGGACCTGCTAGAATTCACCAGACCCAAAGGGCGTATCCTGATACCTGGCCCACATATCCCCAGAGAGAGGATCGAAAGAAACCTTCGGCACCTCAACCCTGAGATCTTCAGTGAGAACTGGGAGGTGCTGGAAGTGGGTGAGCACACAGAAGCAGGTACGGAGATAGTGGTCTTGCTCAACCACAAATCAATGCCAGTGCTCAAGAGATATAACTTTAAGGTCCGCATTGGAATCACCCGATGCAAAATACGACCGATCATTGAGAGGACTGGCAAGAAGGAAAGGACGGCGGGTGATAAGGTACAATGATGAAGATAGCCCAAATCAACCTTCACCATAGCATAGCAGCTAGCGCCAACCTTGTCTATCTCATGGGGAATAGAAACATCGACATTGCCCTGGTGCAAGAGCCATGGATATCCCGTGGTAAAATTAGTGGGCTAAACCATAAGGACCTAACGACCTATTATTCCGAACCGCACGCGGAATGTAAGAACAGAACTTGTATTGTAGCTAGAAAACAGATCAATCTTTTTCTTTTATCTACCCACAGTGATAGGGACCAGACCGCGGCAAGGTTTGAACGGAGGGGCTTGCCCCCACTGATTATATCAGCCGTTTACATGCCGTACGACGCGATAGAAGGACCGCCGTCTGCACTAACCCGCTCCTTGGTACTAAAGGCAGAGCAGGAAAGATGGGACCTGATAATGGGATGCGACGCGAACTCTCATCACGCACAATGGGGTAGTGGTGACACCAATCCTCGCGGTGAGTCATTATTTGAATTCATAATTGAAAATAACCTTATTGTAGCTAATAGAGGGGATGAACCGACCTTTGTAGTTAGGAATAGGCAGGAAGTTTTAGATGTAACACTAACCAGTAACTCTTACACTTTGATAATAGACAAATGGAAGGTTTTAAGGGAAGAATCCTATTCCGACCACAAAATTATAGAATTTTTCATAGAGCAGAGGTGCAACCCACCTAAATCCTACAGAAATCCCAGGAAAGCTGATTGGGATCTCTTTAGTAATGAAGTAGGGAGAAACAGAAGTCTGCTGCTGGAAAGTAATTGCCATAGCCCTGCGGACGTTGACCGTAAAGCCGAGGACATAGCATCCATTTTAAGAGAGGCATACGGTAAAGCGTGTCCAGTGGTGAAAGTAAGGAACAAAATGTCGCCCCCATGGTGGACCAAAGAACTAGCCAACATCAGGAAATCTACTAGGAAACTCCTGAATGTAGCCAAAAGAACAAATTCAGACGTCGACTGGGAGCTATATAAAGCCAGTCAGAGAAATTTTAAGAACGAGACTCAGCGAGCTAAACGCCACTCTTGGCAGCACTTCTGCTGTGAGATTGAAGGCATGGCAGAATCTGCAAGGCTGAGGAAGGTCCTCTCCAGAGAATCGAAAACTCTAGGATCTCTTAAAGACCCCAATGGTAATTGGACTGAGTCTTGTTCAGAATCATTACGATTGCTGTTAGACACGCACTTTCCGGGGTGCACGACGCAACCTGGAAATAGTAACAGGAACAGCTATCCAACGAGAGGGGAGCCGCCGACGGATATGATTACAGAGGAGAGAATTGAGTGGGCAATCAGATCGTTCTCCCCCTTCAAATCCCCAGGACTCGACGGTATACTCCCGATCATGTTGCAAAAGACCACAACCACTATCATTCCGGTACTTAAGGAACTCTACCTTAATAGCCTAAGATGGTGTTATGTACCAAGAGCATGGAGAGAGGTTAAAGTTGTCTTCATACCCAAGGCCGGTAAAGCGAGCCACACTAGAAGATTATCCTATGGATGTACACTGCAATAATAAGACCCATTCTGACCTACGGCGGCCTGGTATGGTGGCAAGCCGTTGACAAAATTACAAACTTGAAGGCCATCACGAAGGTACAAAGATTGGCGTGCATTGGAACTACCAGTGCAATGAGAACAACACCAACTGCAGGGCTTGAGGCTGTACTCAACCTACTCCCGGTGGATATCTTTGTACGACTCTCAGCGGCCATCAGTGCACTGCGAATAAGCCAGTCTGACTGTTGGAAACCCAACGAAAAAGGTCATACTGCAATACTACAGAAGTATCTAGGCAATGTATCGACAACAGACTACATAACACCATACCTAGATTTCATAAGACCATTTTTAAGTTTATATCCGAGCAGGGAGGATTGGAAAAATGGGCAAATGCCAAATGCTCAATCCATTGCTATCTACACCGATGGATCCAAAATGGACACTGGTGTGGGGGCAGGTATCTTCTCTGAAACGCTGAGCATCTCCAAGTCCGCCCGCCTTCCGGACCACAGCAGTGTTTTCCAAGCGGAAGTCCTAGCAGTGACACTAGCCGCCCGTGAGACTGCAATGAGGGCAATACCACGTGGTGATATAACCTTTTTTCATTGACAGCCAGGCGGCAATAAAAGCAATTTCTGCTAATGAAATAAAATCGAAGCTTGTGAGGTGCTGTCGAGAAGAGCTCAAGGTTTTTGGAACACAGCACAAGGTGACACTCTGCTGGGTCCCTGGACATGAGGGAATACCAGGAAACGAGAACGCTGACGAACTAGCGAGAAACGGCTCAGCAACAAACCCGGAACAAGCCGAAACTTCGGTGAACATCCCGCATTGCACACTTAAGCTTGAAGCAGGGAAGAGAGCCTTAAGGGAGGCTAACAACAGATGGACCTCTCTAAACACTTGTGCAACCACAAGGAAGATATGGCCAAAATTCGTTAAGGCTAGGACCGACAGACTTCTGCAGATCGACAGAAGATCCCTAAGCACCCTTATAGGAATGATCACAGGGCACAATACGCTGCGGTACCATATGAAAAAGCTTCGTATTATAGAAGAAGACCTTTGCAGGGGGTGTGGCGACGAGGAGGTCCATGAGGATACAACCCACTTCCTCTGCCACTGCCCTAGTATCTGCCATCTAAGAAATAAGTTCCTCGGACGGCACTTTTTCGAGGACATTGAAGAACTATCAGATACACCGGTGGACCAAATAATGAGATTCATCAGATCCACAGGGGGGTTTGTATCACAGACGCAGTAAGTTGATCAGGTTCTACTAACATTATATATATGTATGGAACTAACTATTGGGTAGCGTTCTTACGGGTAAGGGACACTCTCTTCCCCCAATGGGTATCACAATGGGTCTGAATTGACCTGAGTGTGGCGAATGGTTCTTCCTTTCGCCTGCCCACTAACCTAACCTAACCTAAGTAGACGGCATCTCGGAGCTACGATAGGTGTCATCACAGGGCACTGACTAATAGGCAGACATGCCACTCGCCTGGCCGATCCAGCAAATGATTTCTGCAGAAAATGCAGGGATGAAGAAGAGGAGAAGACGATCCTGTATCTGTCCCGCGCTCTCTCGCAAAAGACGCAACCATCTCGGTACCTTTTTTTTTGACAGTTTTGGTGACCTAAAACAACAACAAGACGTCGGAAACCTAGCTTACTTTATTTAAATCTTCCACTGGTTCCACGATTAAGAAGGAGAATTCCTCATAGATCCGGAGGCATCACAGTGCACCTACTGCTGGTATAAGCGCGTCGGTTATATCGAGAGCCTCTCTAACCCAACCTAAGGTAAACGTCAGGACTAGTACAGATGCAATAGGTGTATCAGATTGCCTCGTGACTGTTTGGCTTAAATGCAGGTTTTTGATTTTTTTAGGATGGCCACTTGGTCCCTTCTCTTTTTTCGCTGCTATGTTTGACTTTCTTGAAGGGTTTCCCTAAAAAAAAATTCTCACAAAATCATCTTGTTGGTTCTGAAAATCACTTATTCTTTTTCTAATGGATATGCCGAATTGCTCTGACATGACGGTACAGGTGTTTACAAGAGTAAATGTGTCAGGGGATCCATAGGGATGCTCAGTTGCTAGACAATAGACCAAGAAGTTCAGTCCTAAGTGTGCGTTAGAGCAGTACTGGAGAGAGTGGACGTAGAGAGTCGAGCACCATCTTCTAGAGGTTATCCAACTGTCAACAAAGAGGTGCTATCTTCAGACTTTAAAATTTTAATCAATTTGGTGTAAAATTTTTGGAGCCATTATAGGGTCCCATATGCCTTGAGAATGATTATTTTAAACCGAAGCACGCCAAGGAATTTGGAGTCTGCATACTCGCTTAAGCAACCTCTGAGAAATGAATCCTTTGGCGTACTCTGTTCCGCTTTCAAATAGGAATTTGTTGATGGGGATTGCTTCATACCGACTTATGATCAATGCTGCCAAACCGCTTTGAAACAACATAATGCACAACAACAGGGTTTCATTACTGATTCGACATCAGCAGTGGTATAAGGACCATTGTGCGATGGCTGCCAACTGAGAGGCAGTGGGTGCTATGAGCGCACAACTGGCCATTAATATAAGGTGATTTTCTTCGTAAGAACGAACGTTAAACGTTTCAAAATTGAGATTATGCTCTTCACAATTAAAAAATCAATTGTGACCTTAAAAAATCTTCGTATGCAAGGCACACTCAAGAAGATGGCAAAACATCGCTGAAAAGTTCTGGTCTCAAACAAAAAGGAGTACATACAGGAATATTCTTTTAACCCATTTGGGAGCAAGGAAAAAGCGTTGAAGAATCTACTTGAGGTGGCGATAGCAGTCTCGCTTGCTTAGGCTATTACTTAGCACATTACTCCATATAGGTCGACAGGAAGTTCATTTAGATTGACTATGCAGGAGTATAGACTGTAGTAATATTTATACGAAAATAAATTTTCGTGCAGTAGGCTATATGTCGCAGGTTCAAGCAGTGAGCAATCGAGGCTGATTGTGCGACTCATCACAGGACACATTAACCTCAAAAACACATGCATAGACTGGAGCTCGCTAATACAGAGACATATAGGAACTATAAGGAAGAAGAAAATGAGCTCGAACACTTTTTATGCCACTGCCCAGCTCTAACAACAACGCGATAGGAGACCCTGTGGTCTATGTGGATACCGGACCTGATACATCTCAAGAAGCAGAAAGATTCGCCAGACCACACGTACACTAGTGTCGACTCCATAATTGTTTCCACATTCCCTAGATCCCTCCCAACATAGGTCCCGAACCGAACCTATTTCTACAACTAGCCCGATTAAGGCCTAAGTGAAGAGCCTTCCGCTCAGCTTCATATACCATACCATACTCAAGCTGTAGAAGGGTGAAGCCAAGCTTTGGATGTAAGGAGTTAAGCCATTTCATAGCTATTGATTAAGTATCCCATTTCCCCATCTATTCCTTTCTTTTCTCCTCATTACATTTTATCCCCTTATTGCCAACATAATGAACGCATACAACAGAACCATAATCACGAAACATGAAACTTTTTTTTAAAGTTTCATCGACAAAGACTGCACGTTCATGGTGGAAAATTAAAAATACATAAGCACTTAATTTTTCCATGAAAGGAAAGACCATTACATAGAATAGAAAGAAGCGGGAACCCAACACTCAAGGAGCACTTCAAACAAAGTTTCCCAAATCGGATGGATGATAATAAAACGATCAACTTTACTGCACCCGATGAGCATACATACGTATACGCTGCTCCTGTTCCGCGTTACAAATTGAAGGTGAAACTGTTAGAGAACCTTAAAAGTAAAGCAAATTCCCCAAAGATTAAGGATAAAAGAAAACGTTATTTTTTTTATTATTCGCTCGTGGAAAAAGAAGAAAAGAAAGATGAAACAAAACTCAGCCTCAGCTACAAAGCGACGATTACGTCGAACAAAAAAAAAACCAGCATCGGCTTATCTTAGTGCAATTCGTGAACTTTAGGATCTCACAATGAGGGTTATAAGCTTCTCATGTAGACCATGTACATGTGCACACGTTTTATGAAATCCAAGAAGAGGAACTTTTTAATTTTCACACATTTATAGCGAAAAGTTTTCCCTTGCAAGGACTTGGAATTAAAGAAAATTCTCTTATGCGCCGTTCGCAAATTCAATCAGGAAATTTCATTTTTCAGTTTGCACGCGTAATTGAATCGTTTGCGCTACCGGCAGAGTCGCGCAAAGTGTGTAATGAAATTAATAATTTAAGAATATTTTCTCATCTCTTTTTTAAACAAAAAAAAATAAGGTCAAGAGATAAGATAATTGCCAAAGAAAAGTTCAACGCAGAAGTAGAAAGTCGTTAGATATGAATTTTACTTTACTTTGGTTCTTACATCCAGGAAGTCGTGTGGGATGTAAAACGACAATGGCGTCGGAAGTGTGCATCTTATGTCCTGTTTCCCCTTGTGGATCCTAAGGCCTCTGCTATATCTACGCGCAGTCGTGTCCGTTTTCTGGCAATATGCCTCAGTTCTCACCAATTCTTTCCCAATTGCCGAGACTCCTGCTTAACTGGTCTGCTCCATGTATTTTTCGGTCGACCCACTCTTCTGCCATCTTGAGTAAGCGGATTCCATACCTGTCACCTTTTCGAAATATTTGACGAATCCACTGTGACTTTCGTCATTGGATGGTTGTGCCTATCGGGACCTCACATGGTCTCTGGTTAAGATGTTCGTTAGAGATACAGTTGGACCAGAAAATCCTCAGAATGTTTCATAGGCACCTATTAACGACAGTTTCTTGTGCTAGTAGAGGTCACCTCCCAAGTGTTCCACTCATATAACAGCACGGATTTAATGTTGGAACGGAACAGTCGTAGTTTGGTGTTTAAGCTGATAACATTGCTTTGCCGTATTTTGGACAATGGTTCAAACGCAGACTTCACTTTGCTGACTCGGCTGGCAATATCTTGTTGGGTTCCACAATGGTCGAGACAATTCTCCCAAGATATTGACTCTCTACTTTCTCTACCAGTTGTCCACCGATGCTAAACTGGAGATGATGATTTTGCTCGGAGGTTGGTGATCTTGGTTTTGACTGTGCTAACATGCAGCCTTGTTGAACACCATTTCGGATCGCAAATTCCTCTGACAGTCTTCGTTTGTATGGAACGTGACATCTTGACCTTTCACAAGTTGCCGTAATAGTACAAGGTGGCGCAAAAGTCATTACCCTATCGGAAGATGCTATAATTTTTGCAAATGGAGGCAAATGTCAATTCTACTTTGACATTTGTGAAGTAAACAGATAAAAAATACACGTCAACAAGACATGAAGATGCTGTCAGGTCTGACCGGCCCCGGAGCAGCGGTTCTGCTGAGAAAATCGCAGGTGTGGCTAAAGCCCTTAAAAAGAATATCCGTCAAGAATGCGAGGACCTATCGCCGGATGTTCTGGCAAGTGTGGTAGAAATTGCCATAAATCGGGCCCGAATGATCATCAATTCTGGCGGCGGCAACTTAGCCGATATCATTTTCTCGACTTAATTTGAAAAAATTTAAAACATCAAATAAACATAATCCCAAAGCAATACCAAAGTTTTTAATTCATAAACAAAATTAAAGCCAAAGAACATCGAGTGAACTTTTGCGCCACCTTGTACCTATTAATTTCTCAGGGTTACCTTTCCTGCGTAAGGCAACCTAGATAAATTCTTTCTTGACACTGTCAAAGACCTTCTCAAAATCTATGAACAGTAGGTGAAGTGGCGAAAGGTATTCAACGTACTGCTCAATGATGATCCGCAGGGTATTGTTGTGGTCGATACAGGAGGCTTCGGAGCGGAAACCTGCTTATTCGCCATGGATTTTATTTTCCAGTTCTTTCATTATTCGCTCAAGAATTACTCTAGTTATTATCTTGGCTACTGCAGGCAGCATGCAGATACCTCTCCAGTGGTAACGTATTGTATTATGTATATATTGCAGCCGTCTGGATAAGTGGAATGCTCTGAGGACTCTTGAATAGCGTCTCAAAGTGCAGCAGTATGTTGGAAACCATTATCCACAGAGAACAGAAATAATCAGCAACGCCATGCATCCAACCATAGAGAAAATTTTACCTTTTACATCGAAAATAACATTTGCGATCACTTGAGAGGTCAAAATTAATTCAACGATAAAAATACTGTAAACTATTTTCTAGATTTTGTTTTGTTATCCTTTCTCCATCCTTCAAGAAATAGAAGAAAAATCCAGTTGACCGAAATCGAAAAACATATACATACTCGTATCGATGCCAAGGTTTTAATTTTTTATCTAAAAATGTTAAGTATACGCCATAGTGTCGATGTTGTGAGATTTTTCATTTTTTTGTTTCTTGTAATTTCTTAGAAGGACACTTGCCCATTTGAATTATTTTTTGATGCGTGCAGAAAGTGGAAGTACTTCGTCGAGATAAAAATTTCAATGTCGTGTATTATATAGTACTTTGGACCCCAAAATGAGTGTTTTTGCACGAGTTGTTGTTTTAAATAGAAAAAAAATTCTAAGGATTCGGTGGAAGAAATGCCAGAGGCCAAGGCTTTTCGTTAGATTCCTTTTTTTTCTGTCTCATGGTTGTTTCAAATTAAAAGAGAAATGTGTATTTCTAAGTTGTGCAGACTATAAAACGCAAGAATAACTATGTCCTGTCGGATGATATTTCATAGTGAACTTGCGTATAAATCTAGGAATTCTGAGATTTGTAAGGTGACACTACATACATAGTTTAATGATTACGAAGACACTGAGAACAAAGAATCGAGAAAAAGGATGTTTCTCGAAACACATTTGCAGTGGAATCCATGTCATACAAGTTGGTAAAACGAGATTTTTGTTGTGTTGCTGGGGTAACTCGTCAAGATCGAATTCGAAACATCAGAATATGCGAGGCACTCAATGTCAAGCAGCTACTTCTTCGAATGGAAAGGTCCATACTTCGATAGATTGGGCACGTTCAACGTTTCGATTTAGAGTCGATGGAGAAAGATCAGGAGATGTGAAGAGTCCACTTAAGCACCCTTAACCCGCGACTCTTATAGTAAGCGACTCCACTTCTGATAGAAAATCTACTGGTGCCACTGTGAAAGTTACCAGATCAATTTGCATCACTCCAAGGCCACTACCGACCTTCTAAGTAGTAGACTTCCCGTAGTGCGTACGAGACCCCATATAATGGATATAGCACATCTGTGGTTTCGGAGGTGTTCGGGTCGTTACCGTAATCTGTGACGAGCGATCCGAGAGACCGAGAGCTTGTCTAATTGTACCGAATTTGCTCTCAGTGACCAAGCTTGGACAGTTCTGTGGCCAGCATTTGTTTGCTGCCGCTGTAAGCTACGAAACGTATGAAGAATGGAAAGCCTTCGTTATTGAGTTGCTATGACTCGGTAATACCTTCGCCACCGCAGGCCGTTGCCGAACTCATAGAGTATAACGACTCTCGGCAAATGCGACTACTTATGTGTTGGAAGCAGCAAATGCAATGTACAAAGAAAGCATCTTCTAGATTTCATAATATCGTCTGGGATGGTCATTAACAATGTTGGTTGTCAACCAGAAAGGAGGTCTTTCCGCGTCTTCACTCAGGGCCTCCATTGGCGAATGGGTTATGTACAAACACAATTGCGTGCGGCACGACTCTTCAGGATGCAGGCAGACTAAACGAATGCTCCAGAACGTCTGTAAGCAATCAGCGGTATTCTTGCTGTCACTCAACAAAAGAGTTCTAATGCGATGCTTGGTTGGAGAGAGCTAAGATCATAAACCGCGCACGATGGCGCGTAGGCATAGTAGAGGCCCTAGTACCCACAAGGGGAAACAGGCTATAAGTAAGTACAATAGGTATAAGGTTGTGATTTTGTTTAATTTATGTATGTACATACATACGACCGTTTCTTTGCCTGCGGCTAATAGACATAGTATCTATTTTATTAGAACTGACACCTCTTCTGTACCGCGTAGGACTTGGCGATTGCTACAAGGCGTTCGCCGTTGTCATTTCGGTTGCTGTGGCCATATTTACCCATCACAATATTTGCCCAAGCCCTTCGTCGTCATTGTCCACCATGGCATTGAGATAATGACGTTCTTTCTCCCCTAACCTAACTTAACCAAATCTGTTTAAGTCATTGCATTCTTAGAATTGAATAAGAAGTTTAATTGAACACAAATGACAAGGGAACCATGTACACACTGTCTATTTCATATGGTTTGAGTCCCTCTTCTATTGAGGTCCTTTTAACTAAACAAAACTAATGATTGACTTTATGGTTGTGTTCATTTAGATTCCTACAACAGTTTTTAATTTTAACATGAGAACTTTGATAAATCGGAATTGACACATAGTCAGTTGGATATGGATATCTAATCTAATCCTTCATTACTTTGCTTATTCACTGTGGGGTGGGTGACTGAGATGCTTGTCAGTTGAGGATTCCTTTTCGTTTTAAAATTACTACTTTTGAGTTTTGACATATGTTTAACAGTGTCCAATGAATGAGGAATGCAAAGTGTTGATGTAGTTATCGAAAAATCCACAGCATTCGACTTCGTTAGCTACAGATGATATGTGGGCCTTATCCTCTAAAATTGAAAGGCTGTCCCTGATGAAGCGATATGAATGTATCTGCCATTCATTTCCTTCAAGCACAATCTAACATTCAGAGAGTTTCTGAAATTTTTATAAGCTCTTGTCCAATATCAGACTACACTCGAGGCCCATCTTAAACCAATTTCCTTTACCTAATATTTAAGTGATCAAAAAACATACTACACACTATTCAAATGCTAAAGCTACAAATCGATTTGTCCAACATCTATCCATTCCACACCTTTCCCCATAAGGACAATCATCAATCATCTCTGTTATCACCCTGGCATACCATTTTCTTTTGCTCCTTCTAGTGTACAAGGAACATTGTCATCACAACATGAACAACACTCGCTGGCAGGGTGTCCCTAATGACTACAATGACTAGGTGATGATAGAGCTGAAGTGTGCGAAATTGTAGTATGTGTTTGGGGGCAAATGTGTACGTATCAGCAGGATATTGCAACATGTTGAATGAATTCCTCATAAATATTCATTAGAATTGACACATTTATCCGTTGGCAACGGTAAGAACATTCGGAATGGTTGCATGTTATTAATGAATCGTCTCTCTGGCAAATCCATAAATCAATTTGCACTACGACATCTGTGAGTTGCATTATGTGAGTTCTTGAGTTTGTTTCAAATTTTCAAATAATTTTTTTTTTTCTTAAGTTTTCGCAAGTCATAAGTTGAGTGAACAAAAAAAAAGAATTTTTTCTTATGATGCACTTGCAATCCTGTTCTAGGAGAACTTTTTAACTTGTTAACAGTTTTGGAATGAAATGAAATGATGAACAGTTGATTAATTGAACGATTATTCAAGAACAGATTCTCAAAGCTTCTATAACCTTGTGGTTAATTTTATCACTTCAATTTTATTTATTATCCTGGCAATCCTGGTGACACATCACACGTCGACGCAAGTAGGCCCTTACTTCGAAGTCTGTTTTTTTAAATGTAAATCCATTACTATCGGTGGAACTAAGCAAGATATCGTCAGTATATTCCATATGTTTGGGGAAATATATCCGCTTTCATTGCGCACTAGATGTAACAGGGACAGAATTGATCCTTTGCGAACTCCGATTGTGACTGTGAAAGTAGAAAGTCACTTGGTTCGTTTTGTATTCATTCGTAATAGCCTCTGCTGTTAGGTATTTTGTTCTTGGATGGGTTGCTAGAGGACTTTTGTTTTAGGTCCAGTTTAAGATTCAGATATTCAGGCTAACGGTGGAACTAATTACAGCACACATTTACCTCAAGAAACCTATGCATAGCCTGAGGCTCACTGACGCAGCGACTTGTTAGAACTACGAGGAAGAAAAAAATAACCTCGAAAATTTGCTATTTCAGCGGCTACCCCTAGCGCGTATGTGGCAGAAGAGCTTGTGGCTCATCATCATCACGTGCACTCGTAGACCTGAAGGTCCATTGTGAGTACCCTTTTTTAGTTGTGGGAATAGAAATATGGTTGGCGGGTCAACCTAAGGATCTATCCCATTGTTGGCTCTTTTGCGAACCAGTTAGTGCTCTTTATGAATCTGAGTAGATTCGTTAACTGTTAGTCTGTTACCTCTACTTTGCTTGCAAAGAGCCTTGATTCTAGTGCGCGTAGATGTCGTTTTTGCAGGGCAGGGCAGTGACACAGCAGATGTTGGATTAATTCGACTTCTTCATCGTCTTCGCAGCTTCTACATAAATCGTTGGATTTGATTCTCTACTTGCGGAGCTTGACTCCGATAGCCCAGTGACCTGTGATAACTCCATTGAGTGTGCGAATAGAGAATCTGTCTAGTACTAGAAGGCAACTTGTTTTTGTTTTATTTTATTTTGGCCATAATGTCCGAGAGGTGGTGCAATACTCTCTGGCTAACCAGGAGGAATTAGCTTCTTTTTCTATTATGTGGTCCATTGTCCCATGCAATCTCCCTATCGGTGGCATTACAGATGTGTCCGCTTCGCCGATGCTCATAGTCGACCCCAATCTTGCCAATTCATCAGTTTCCCTTCGTTCGATTCTATGCCCTTATGTCGTAGAACACAGCAGAGTTTGAGTATAAGTTGCTTTATGGTGATCAGTGATTCTCGACCTTTCTTGACTGCTTTTGATTTGATTGTATTGTATTTATCGATTTTAAAGCTGCTGGGGAAAGGTGACAATCTCCTGTGCATCCTCGCCTTGGAAGACGCTACATGTTTCTACCTTTACAGGAGATAAAACAGCCATTCCTTAGAGAGCAGTTTTTTTACGTCAGAGCCAATCAGGAGGTCAAGTATCTTCGCTCGATTGATGACTGCGAGGTTTTGCAACAACACAACTTGGATGCCGATAATCCATTTTTGAGATGAGCAGGGTAACATATATGAAGATAAGTTTGTAAACGCTCAATAGATTTTCTACAGAGTAGTACTTTGTAACACTTTATTTAAGCAATAATCTGCAGCAAAAAGCGCTCTGAGATTGGACCAGTCTGAACTCTGGAGAGCGTGCTCATATGGACAAGCCCAGATATTGCACAAATATCCGGATACTAGTATCGAATCTGATTAAATGATTTCGTATCTGGACTACATCAAGCCCTTCTCTTGCATCTTTCCAAGCAGAGAACAGTGGGAAAGCAAAGATATTCCTAATGAGACAAAGTCCATCTACACGAATGGCTCCAACATTTACATAGGCACAGGTGCTGCTGTCTTCTCTGAGGAGCAAGGACTCGGCAGCTCAATAAAACTCCCTGACAACAGTAGTTTTACCAAACAGAAGTTCTAGCAGTGACCAAAGCTGCCCAATTGGCGTCAATGGCCACGGTATCACGGAAGGATATCACGATCTTCATAGACAGCCAGGCAGCTATAAAAGAACTAGCTGCTACTCTAATTACATCCAAGCTGTAAGGTGCTGTTGCGAAAAGCTTAATGTTCTTGGCACACAGAAGTGGTGTGCCAGGAAACGAGACTGGTGACAAACTGGCAAGAAAAGGATCAGCCCTAGAACCAGAGCTAGCCAAGTGACTGTCATCAGGCACATAAAGCACGCAGTGGGAAGTAGTTGGTAAAACACATTGGTGCCACAACGGGTCTACATAGACTTAAGAATGATGAAGAGGATTCCATCATCTTCACCGGTCCGCTAACCTAGCCTAACACTTGATTCAATGTAGATGTAGGTGTCTCAGGGGGCAATTGAGGCCAGTTAGAAAGATTGTTCCCGGCGAGATTCACGAGAAAATTGGAATTCTTCTTAGGGTGTGTTGGCCTTGGTGTATTCTGCTAGACTTAGCTAAATTTTGTTGTCGTCTGCTAGTCAGGCAGCTCTTTCGATACCAGAAAACCCACTGTAAATTTGAATCCGAATTGATCCCTCTCAGTTCACTGAGTACCACAGGAGTTTCCAGGTCAAACCTGGATATAATAACAGGCAATTGGCCCTAACGTGCTAGGCCCTTAAACAATCTCAGCAAATAGTTTCACCAATCAAATTTAAACTTTGTTACATTTGTAACACATAAACGCTATAAAAGCTTATTACAACCTAGCCCGCCCCTTAACAACCAACCCAAGTCAAGTCGTTTCCTTAATTTGATTTATGTCACGTTTTTGTCATGCAGTTTTGTGATGCATGTTAAACGTTTTCGACATAAATGTGGAGTCCTAACAGCAGTAACAATTCGTGTATTCTCAAAAAGTTACTTCAAATTTTAATTAAAAAAAACTTTTCCGAAATTTTGTTTCAAAAGTTTGACCATTCAACAGAGAGATTTGAAATGATTTAATTTTAAAAACTTTTCGATGTCATAACCTTGCTATAATTTGCCGTCCAGGTAAAATATGCATATAAAACCAATTTACATGTTTGTCAGTTCTGGCAAATTGTCCTTGCAATAGTATAATGGTCAATGTTTCAAATTGTTTTTGGTTTTCGGCTTTATTTGTTTTATGGTACACATTAGAAGTTTTAATCCTTTCGCAGCCATATAAAGCAGTTTGTCCTCGTTGGCAGATGTGATCCCTAGAGGCACTTCTAAAAATGAATTCCATATCAATTTGCATTCATTTGTAAAGTTTGCCTCATGAATAGTTTATGAGATGAACTGTACATATTGAGGACTTGAAAAATTTAAATAAGTTATTGGATAGGTAAATTTAGAAAATCGCCCAAAAAGACATATACTCGTTGGTAGTCCCAAAAGATCAAGAGATTTATTTTTACCAAAATCCTTTGATCTTTCCTCTTAGGTTGGATTGAATACATTTTAAATTCAAGGGAAACTTTTGATGCTACATTCATACCCAGACTAGACAATTTGATTTTAAAAGAAAATTTGTAGAATAAATGGACAGAGCTGGGAGAAGTATTCGTAAAATTTGGAAATTGGTATGCTCCAGAACCTATTGTTCAGCTATTGGTAGCACTGATGGTTCTAAGATGAAGGAACACAAACTTGGCCTATCACTGGAGTCTACTTGCAAACTCTGCTGGGAGAGCGATGAAAGCTCTCTTCACAGATGAAAGCGCTTGTCACGTTTCACCCAGAGAGACTTATTAGCTACCTGACATCCTCAGGAGCAGACAAACTGCTCTAAACACATGGGACAGCACAATAGGCCTCTATATGAGACCGCAGTGCTAGAGTGGATTATCCGCTCCCTACCAATAATAATAATAAGATGGAGGAAAGTACTGGAGCTGGGGTGTACAGTAGTTCATTGAATACAAACGATTCTTACAGACCTCCGGACGACTGCAGTGTCTGAAATGTTCGCCATTGACAGAGCAGCAAGGACAATAGATGCTAGTAGACTGACCCCATCAAGGCTTTAGACAATTTTAGTACACGCGTATGTGTATGTGTGATCATATTTTTCGCCTTCGATATCTGGAGAACGAAACAACGTGGGACCATGTAGTTTTTTTGTTTTATTTTTTAGCGTAAAACTTAGAGCTGATTAGATTTTGAGCACAATCGGTTAGGCGGATGCTGAGGAAATTTAAGAAATGTCTTTTCGAGTTCGCGCAACAACTCTTTGTGGATATCTGAAGAACGAAACAACGTACGAGCATGCAGTTTTTACTTCTCACCTTATTTTGTTTTATTTGTCAGCGTGAAACTTAGAGCTGATTAGATTTTGAGCACAATCGGTCTAGCGGATGCTGAGGAAATTGAAGAAATGTTTTTTATCAAGTTCGCGCAACAACTCCTTGTCGAACAATTGTTTTATGAAAAAACAAAAATAAAAATAATATTAATTCAACTCGATCGTTATATGTGCGGTGGGAAGTATAGGACTGGCTCCCCAGTCGAACGAGACGATTTGGCTTAAGAATGCTCTTCTTAACGTGACGATTTATATGATCATGAAAGAAACGATTTGGGGCCCAGGATTAGTTTGTTAGAACTGACTTTAATAGTAGGAATGGAGGTCACATTATCGTAGCTTGATGTTTAGCCGGATTGCATTGATTCGCCATGAGTGAGTGAGTGACCGCTGTCACAGGGAGAAACCTTCAAAATTTCAAGGCCTGTAAGTCAGTAGATATTTAGTTGTGAATATCCATAAAATCTTGCGAAAAACCAACTTTACTACTTTTAGGAGAGACTATGGCTTGGGAGTATATATGTATGTATATATATATATTTCACCGTTTCATGAATTGCCCTGTTCTGTTAGATTTTAGAAAGCAAATTTTCGCCCACGAACTTGTTTCTGACTGCCTTTGGAGTAAGCGTAACCAATCCGGACCACATAATAAGATTTGAAAGAAGTCTGTAGAGCAAAAGCTGAAATAAACTTCCCTGCATCGAATCCAATGTTATTAGTTTGCCTTTTGATGTCAAATCTCCCCCTGTTATTTTCTATAAAACGATGTGATAAATTTTAAAAACAAAAACAGTCATGCAGTCAAAAAGCTAGAAAAACAACTTAAGGACTAATGACCCATAATCTCGTTTTGACCCTGTTTCTCCATTCCATCCATTTTGTTTTCGATCTCCACTGACAACTGACGTGTAATCCACCTAAGCACCTGGGATTTATTTCGCAATTTAAATCACAACCATAAATGAATCATCCAAAGTTTTATTGTTGATTTTATTATTATTGGCAGATTCAAGTGTTATAGACCGGGCAACAGCTCCATAAAATGTTGTTCTACACCTCCTTGATTGTTACGTTTTTTTTTTTTTTTTGTTGCAGGATTACATTGAATTTTATTTCCTTAAAAAGTTATCTATGTTTGTGTAACTTTTATATTTCTATTAAAGGATCTTCCTGGAAACTGGGTGTTGTTACTAAATTACGGATTTGTTATTACACTTCAAACGCATCTAGGAGGATGTTTGTTTGATGAAATGGGGAAGGAAAAACACTCAAGATTTTTTTAATTTGAGTAAAAAAAAAACAGATTTGTTGGAAAATCAAAGAGGGCTGGATTATAAGCATTAGAGAAATATCACATCTACAAATTACATCGTTACTATAGAGCTCAACCTACTATTTCAAAAAACGCATCCAGCAAAGATCAACAATGGTCACTTCACTCAAGACGTGAATTATTTTTATATTGGAAATGCGATACCGACTCTTGAAATAGGCTACTGTCGAATTTGGATTTTGAATAGGTAACCATAATGTAGATGGTGAAAAGCGTTAGAATTGAACAATTACTCTGATGCCCAGAATTTCGAATGCGTATCATTCCACTTGTAAATAAGAGATTGTAACCGGACTTGGTTAAGGCAGTAGAGCGTGATCAAATTCCTGTCGTATTATATATACCTATAGAACCCCTTCAAAAATTTTGCGAAAGTACGACAGTCCGAGGTGGGCCGACGTCAAGTTTCTTGCTGTTTTATGACATATTTTACCCTCGGAGGTTTGTCAAATTCTGATGAGGGATGGTACCTTGAAAATTGTTTCGTGTACATTGCTGGTGCTCGAATTTACACACTTCGCGCGGAAGTCTAATGCAGACCTTCGGTATCCACTTGTAGGAAGAGTCTATGACTGAGGCCATTTCAGATGACTATTTCAGACGATTGGAAGGTAGGAATAATTATCAAGCTCACTGAGAATGACATCCTCAATCGTATCCAGTAATATTTGTAAAGTACTCTTGTTAGTGAAGAAGACGAAACAGCTTTGCACTTACTGGAACGTACCATTGCAAAACCACTAAGCGTCAAAAAAGTTCACCATGGTTGCATTTTTGGACATCGAAGAAGCCTTCAACAATGTAAAAGCAGAGGTGATGCACTCACGAATCTGGGAGTCGAGCCTTCGCTCAGACTTTTAATTGAAAACTTTTATTCCGGAAAACATCGACTACGCACCGTCTAACATCCATTCCTTCTCGAGATGAGTGGGAGAGTTATGACGCCAGAGATGATCACTTCGTTCACCTCTATACCGACAGTTTCAAAACTGAGAACGGAGTTGGAGGTGGTGTTTTCTCTAATATGCTTGACCTGAGCATCCCCTTCCGTCTATCTAACGACTGTAGCATTGTTCAGGCGGAAGTCATGGCGGTCAACGAAGCCTTATCCTGGCCCAGCCATTATGTGGTATCCTGCAAGGACATCACAATTTTAACCGATAGCCAGGCTACTGTAACATCTTTGGAATCAATAACATGAACATACATCAAAAGCTACCTTAGATGGTCGCTCGTCTCTCATGGAGATGGCAGAATATTTGAACATTCACCTATGCTGGGTACCCGCTCATAGGGACATTCCAGGGAACTGTAAGGCCGATGGACCGGCCAAAAGTGGTACCACTCATGAGATCCTACCAGAATAGAGGAATCTGTAATCAACAAGACAAGCCAAAGATGGAGGAACCGTACCACATGCCATATCTCCAGAGAGATATGGCCTATGTGAAATCTGACTGATCTTCCTTAAGACGTCGCTCATCAGTACCCTTATCGGTGTTCTCAATAGTCACTGTCCCATTGGCCTTCATGCCAGAAGGATGGGCACCTTCTTAAATGACTTGTGCAGGTGCTGCAGGGACGAAGAGGAGGAAGAAACGATCCTCGATTTCTTCTGCACTTGTCCTGCCCTTTACCAAAGAAGGAAGTTCTAGCTAAGAGCCTATTACTTCGAAGATTTGGGCAAATTATCACATACTGATGTCAAAAGTATCCTTTGCTTTATCAAGAGCTCCAAATGGTTTATAAGTTGGAGTGCCTACGTGTGTCTGTGCTTTGCATGAACAGCCTCCTTACATACCTCTCTACCTAGTGAAAAAGATAGCTTCTGGTTCAGATCCTCCTGCGTGAATCACTAACAGCCCCTACTTTTTCATCGTTTTTTTTTATCCGTGGTCGGATAGTTACCTTTGTGCACAACCCCCAACCTGTCGGACCAGTTGTTTTGTAAAAAAAAACTCGGGCAATTGCACAAGTCGGATGATACCATGCTTCGTACTTAGGTTTGGGATGAAAAAGTGGTTTGCATGCAGAATCAGGCAGCAAGAACTTAGGCAGCACCTCTTCAATTGCCAAATTGTTCGAAATGGGTTTTGTTATTCCTGTTACCTAAATGCAGATGATAGTCTTTACTGACTCCAAACAAAGACCCGACGTTCCCAGGCCATCCGAAACAGCGATTAAGTATTTATCCGCAAAAGAGGTCAGCAACAGGTCTAGAGTGTGTTGTCCACAACTGCTAGCATCAATGATGAATGTCGTCTTGTCTACGAGCCGAGTTAGATTGTTGATCTCTGTTGCTGTTGGTCTGAAATGTCGAGGCCAATGATATTGAAGTCTCTCGCAATTGTGATTTCTCTATTGGCTTTTTGGGAGAGAATACAAGCTGAGAGATAGAATATAGCGAATTGATTTCTTGCGAAAGGAAGTTTAATTTTTAGGTATTCTTAGCCCTTAGACTCCTGTCAACCGTTTTTATCTGCTCTCAAGGCTTCAACTACATAGTCTCATGCTGAAAGTTTAATGTCAGAACCAAATTCTTCACACTCTACATACCTATACACATAGAAGCCGATAATTGCATTTAAAAGTGTTCGGTTCTTTAAGCACATACGTATGTATTTATGAGGGTAAAAACAAATGAAAACAATTTCCACCACAATCACATCAAATGTTCATAGCCAACCTTCCATCTCTTTAATTTCACAACACAAAGTTGCGCTCAATTTCCTCACCACTAATGTAAGACCATTTGTCCTTAAATATTGTGTTGGTTAGCAAAAATGTGCCTAGTCGTACATCGCCGTGCAGTGTACAGTTTGACCAAAAATTGTCCTGGAATCGCATTAAATAGAGAAATGATGTGCAAATTGTCATTTTATATAAAATGACCGAAGGGCTCAACGCCCTTCGTACTTAGCCTCTAATGTTCTGTTATTTTGAAAGCTTTTCCGTATAAATCACGCTTACGTCTGTCGGATAAGAGTGCGTAGAGGACTGGACATTTATGTATGTTGCATGGTGGCATTCAACAGGAATGGTGAGGATAAGGGAGATACTCTTGCGTTGGATGGAGATTATATTGGTCACATTTATAGAGGGAAATTAATTTTTGTGTAGTGAATAGTGAATTCGGTTAAAGCGGAATGTCATTTGTGAAAAGGATTCGGAAATTGCTGTGTCACAAGGGTTGTTTTCTCATCCTCTAGTTTAGTGTGTTTTGTTTGTTTTATTTTGTTGAATAAGTCACGGCTAAACAACATTTTATGAAGACTCTTCACGTTTGATTCGTCAGTCGGAGTACAAATAGTCATCAAATACATTACGTTTGTATGTGTTGCAGAAGGTGTCATTGCAATGACCGCTCTAAAGGACACTGAACATACTTTCGATAAAATAAGTGAAATACTAGTTGGGTGGAGAATATGCGCAAGAACAGAATCATAAATATTTAGACGAAATCTTACAGAGTTAGGGGGACTGTCAGCATTTATCGACGTATTATCGTCAATTCCGTGGAATGTCACTATGGACTTTCTCCCAGGGAGACGAGAAAGAGTGCGAATCCATACCATATACGAACGATGAGGTAGTAATAGCAAGGGTTAGGTTTATGAACGTTGCAGAAGACACTATAAGGAACGCTTTCCGAATGCTGGGCGATGGTGTCAGGACATAATATGATTTTTTGGGTTAAACGATATGAGATGAACCGAAGGAAATAAAAACGAAGATTGGGAAATTTAGCGATTCAACACGGATAGCTGTCATGCAATACTAATGTCTAGGTTCGGCTTGCCAAAGGTGTAGAATTTTCAACCATAGGATGGGTCGAATTTCAATAAGCCAAATATTAGCAATGACACAAGGAGTCAAGATAAGGGAGGATTTGTGATTGAAGTCCTTAGAGTACTCCAGACTGAGTGGAAGTACTTTGAGTGGAAGCAAGACGAAAGGAATAGCACACCCAAAAAAGGAACAGAAATCTGCTCAGATAGTCAAGCAGCATTAAAAGTCATCACAAATCTAACATCCAGATCTCATCTGCTCAGGGAATGTAAGTAGGTTGCTACTTAAGTTTTGAGATAGACAAGTACCATTCAGAATTGACTGTTCTACGTTGCACGTTGTACGGTAGAGACATGTACAATTATTCCGAAAAAACAGGCGACCATTTGCTTCAGAGTGCTTCGTGCACGAACAATTTTGTTGGATTAAGCTCGTCTTGAAAGATGATGCTCAAGTCAGCTTGGTTTCAATTGCCGGTAACCTCTGAATCTTATTGAGGTTTGAAAGCTGATATTGTTTCGCAAGCACCTTCTACTAGACTAGTGAGCCATATGTTCGGATGAGTCTCACAACCACCTTGTACAGCCAGTGTACAAAGCCGGTCTAAAACCCAATGTATAACTGAACGCCTTTTTACATGAGTAGAAGGCTACGCATACCTACTTGATGCGGTCATCAATGTTCTCCTTCTAATTAAGTTTGAAATTAATAATAACGCCCAAGTAGCGTGCTGTTCCCAAGGTTAGAACACGAACCACAACACAAAAGTGGACTCCATGGACGAGTAGGTCCTCATGGAGTCATGAAGATGGGCACTTCACCCTATAACCTAACTTAACAAAACCTAGCGTGCTGATCCCGGAAGATTAAGTTCAACACCCCCGATCTTCGGAGGCTTGAAGTCAGGGATTAATTTTTCTTGGTGAAAAACACAATCTCTGTCTTTATAGGATTGACTCCTAGCCCTCTACTGGTAGCCCAGGTAAACAGTAGTAGCTCATAGTTGAGCCTCTCACTTAGGACTGGAAGGAATTTGCCTTATACCAGAATGACCACATCGTCGGCATAGATCGCCATTGTCGCTGAGTATTACTGAAATATTGTCCACGATAAGAAGTCATCTAAGGGGAGAGAGGACTCCACCCTAAACAGTTTCCTTGCAGACATTCTTCTTACTGTTTACGTTTCAAAATGTCGAGTTGATGACAGGTGATTTGAGTATCAGCCCAATCCATTTGCAAATGTGGAAGTCTAGCTCATGTGATTTTTTTCGTGGAGTTATTTTAAATAGAAAATTTATCACAAACGACTGACAAGCTTAAAGACAACATCCAAGTAGGTATCGTAGAAAAATATCCACAATTATTCCAGAGAGTGGAAGGAGACACGCCAAAGAAGTCGAGATGGCTGACATGGTCATTATTCCCGAGTTAAAGCAAATAGCGTGCGTATGCCCCTTACTGGATCAATTCTAAGATTACCTACCGTTTGTTGTGTCTCACTGCAATGTCTTTTTGGTAATTAATTTTCCTATATGAGGAATGGTTGATTTTTCTTCCGCGAAGTTGTCTTCCGTAAACAAATAAAATAAAATTCGTTCAGTGGCTACACGATCCATCAACCGAAAAATGGACGAATACATCATTTTTTCCTCATTTCCCCTTACATCGATTTACTTTTCAATCATTTTGCGTATTATCCCAAGGATAAGTATCTTCAATACAATTTTTCTTGTTTGAATCCTTTTCCCAAAGCAATCTGTGTGAAATAATCTATGTGCAACGATCCGGAATGAAATTGAAATGTCAATCATGGGATTCCAAGAAAAAAAAAAAAGAAGGAAGTTAATTCAGAATGCAATAAGCAATCCGGATTGACCATTGCAGCAGGGAAAACGCTGTAACTGATTGCATACAGACACTTTTACTACAAACTGTAACATTAATAAATCCTGGATAGGTGGATACATCTCATTGCAGTTGCAGTTAATATGGCTGTGTTCACGGTTATATAAATACTTCAATACTCCTGGGCATGTGGTTCATCGTGTAGGGTTTTTTGAATTTTCTCGGATTTTTTTATCCTTTTGGATCGTGCTCTACCTGTTTTGCATTCGAAATCCTTTGAAAGTGGAAAATTTATGAACTCACTGTAATCAGGTTGCGGTAGATATGCAAAAGGGCTGTCGCTGTATTATTCCATGGGAGCTTCTACTGCCCACAACGTTGCATAGAGTTTCGATCCGATAGGGGATGTCGTCGTGGGGAAATGATAAAAGTTTAAAAAAGTAATCGAAATTTGTATTGACTTTCGAGTGTAGTACTTGCAAAGGTTGAAAGGTAGCCCTGAAAAGCAATTGGTTTAATTTTTAAGTCACTTAATTTTACTCACTTACTTCAGCTGGCGTTACAGTCCGGGGTGGACGTGGGCCTCAACCAACAAGCGTCTCCAGCCAGCTCGATCTTTAGCCAGCTGCTTCCAGTTTTGAACGCCAAGTTGGTTAAGGTTCTCTTCCACTTGCGTGATCACCTGAGTCGCGGTATTCGTCTACTGCGCCGTCCCTCGAGTGTGAAATTGAAGATTTTCATGGCCGGAGCATTGGTGTCCGTCTGCTCTACATGACTCAGCCACCTCAGTCGTTGGAGCTTCACTCTTCTGGCTAAGTCGATGTCGCTGTACAGCTACTCACCGTTCGTGCAGACGGGACCGAAAATCACACGAAGAACCTTTCTTTCGAAAAACCCAAGAGCAACCTTCATCCGTTTTTGACAGAGTCTATGCATCTGCGCCGTAAAGCAGGACAGAGACGAATAAGGTCTCATAAAGGGTCATTGTAGTCGTTCAAAAGAGGGCTTTGGTACCCAATTGCCTTCTTAGCCCAAAGAAGCTGGTATTGGCAAGAGTTATTCTTATTTTTCGTTTGATCTCAGCGCTGGTGTCGTTGTCTGATTGAATTAATTGCGGGGCCTAGATAGACAAAGTCATTAACTACCTCAAAGTTAAAATTTTTTAAAGTGACGTTCTATCCGAGACGTCTGTGTTCAGTGCCCTTTCTTATTGACCGCGTATATTTCGTCTTGCCCTCATTGACCGCTGATTTCTTCCGATTATGTCAATATCGTCGGCGTATGTGAGTAATTCGACGGAGTTTTGAAAAATTGTGCCTCTGGTGTTGGCGCGTGAATTTTGCACTATTTTTTTAAGATCGATGTTGAAGAAGTTAAATGACAGCTCGTCGCCCTGTCTTAATCCTTTTTTGTGATCAAAGGTTTCAGTGACATCTTGATCGACCTTGATGGAGCAGCGTGCATTCTCTATTGTCATCCCGCACAAACAGACGAGCTTGGCAGGGATGTTAAAATTAGATATTGCTCTGTATAGCTCGTCTCTATAGATGCTGTCATACGCGGCCTTGAAATGGTGGTGCGTATCGTTTTAAAATTCCTGCAAGATCTGCCCCAGGACTTTTCTGGCCTGCAGCCGCACTGATATGGACCAATCAGGTTGTTGACGAATGGCTTCAGGTATTCACACAACACGACAGATAATATCTTGTAGGCCACCTGATCATGGTATCTAAAAATAAGATCCAAACAGAAAGAACTGCTCCAAAAAAAATGTCGACATAAAAACTTCTGGTACACTTCTGCGATTCCAAACAAATTCAAAAGGACACTCAGACGAAAAAGAAAAACATTTATAAATCAAATTAGTAACTTCATTCAGTTTGAATTGTAGAAATATTCGATTTTTTCATCAGAAATCCTGTCCTTGTTTGCATATTTAAAAAAACAGCGCCTGATTTTAATATTAAAATACCACACATGTCAAATCCACCCACCTCCCATCCCCACCCATCTAAATGGGGAAACTCGAGTATTTATTGGGAAAACATGTCAGCAATACGCTTCCAACATGCCCAACATGACTGCATACTTCTGTGTTTTGGTTTTGCAAAATTATAATAAAATCTACATACGAATAAAAACAATTCCACCTTTTTGTGGCCACAGGGAGAGCAACAACAAATTATGCGACTCTACTGTATGATGTATTTCAGTAAACAATAGAGCAAAGGATACCCACAATAAAAATAAGCTCTGTCTGTGATTTACCACTCCTGTACTGCAGTGAGAGAGGGGAAAACGAAGGGACAACGCAATAACGTCAAAGGCAACACAACTTGTTATTGTTGAGGCAAAATTTCAATTGCGCTATCGAATATAAATCCTTTAATGCGTTGTTGTTCGCAATATTTTGCAGAAGCACTCTCTGCTGGTAGCACTTGGAGGGAGGTAGTCAATGGAAAAAGTTTGGCTACTCTCAGGACAAGGACATCTGTCATAAAAAAAAATATCAAGTGTATAAATTCCCTAGGGATGTTTCTATGAATTTTAGAATGTATGGACGTGTTTTTCTCTTGAGATCATAACATCTGGTATTATATTGCTTTAATATTAAAAATATTCAGCAAAATGGGGTCCAAGAGATTTTTTTGTGCGTCTTCTACCAAGGACTTCCAGAAACCCTTAACTTGATTAACCTTGAGTTCATATTTGCGATAATCATGGAGTCAATTAGAGTTTGTCATCCAAGTGCAGTAGAGGGTGGAATAAGCGTTTTTTCTAAGGAAGGGGAAGATGTGAAGGAGAAATAATGGGACCCACAAACACAATAAGAATTACAGTTCATTGGTTAATCAAAGAAAAAAAGTCACAAACATTTGCCTTACCCTATAGTAATGACTTATATGCGACTTATATAAGCCCATGCCCTCTGCCCCATTCACATGTTTACAGGTAAGGTAGTAAGCGTTGAAGGGTTACTGTTGCATGATTACAGACCGACCAGTAAACCGTGCAGATTCCAATTAGCCGGGCAATGACCCTTCGCTAAGCATGGGCCAGATCGTTTCTTCCGTGATCGCATAACTCGTCAAGTAAAAACGAAAAAGTTTGACCACAGAATACTCGTTTTAATGTGACGAGCATTCTGTCGTCGTGTTTTTACGTGATGAGTTATACGATCGGAGCTATTAAGAGGGTAGACCCAATTGTGACTGCCAAAAAACGCTCTTTTTTAGGATTTTCTTGTGGCGTCGCATTAAAATAATTTATAACAAATGTTTTTTTACGTGATAGATATGTATTTACAGAATCTATTAAAAAAATTTTTATAGCAAAATAATAAAAAGTGAATGAGATACAGCAAATTTGGGTGGGGTCCAAAAAAAAAAGTGTTTTGCGGTGATCACTGCTGCTCGTCACTGGATCATAGGAATTCAAAAAAAATAAAAGGGATCATTAGTTAATTACATATTGCTCCGGTTGAATGAAGGGATTTGAAATATTTTGAACTTTCACAAAATGGCGGATGTTAAAAGTCAAAATTCTTAATTCGACTACAATTTCGCTCGCATTTTCGGCTATAAAAAAAAAAATTATCGTCCAAAAAAAAATTCCTTCATTCAACCGGAGGACAATTATGTATAGAATAAGTGAGAAAAATTTCAAACCGATCGGCAAAGCCGTTCTTAAGTTACAGTGATCACCGACTTCGAAGACACGGTTTCGAGAAAAACGCGTTTAAAGTTTTGAGTACGAGTAGTTATGCACTAGAGACGGCTCCGTTTAAAATTATTTATCTCCTTAAATAGGGGTCCAATTTGTCTGAAATTTTCAGAGAATACTTTTCAAATATTTTACTTAGAAAAAATGAAAAAAAAAAATTTTGATTTTTTCAAAATTCTAACTGGGTCTACCCCCTTAAGAGTTTAACCTCGCTTGGCTAGTTCTTCGGCCTTTTTGTTACTATTGTTCTTTCAGTTAGGAGGATGTGGTTACAGAGGCTTTGGCCTATATGGGCGTTTTGCTGTCAATGTTTCTCTTAGGAGTTGGATTTTGATGCTCGAGGCATGCATCGAAAAAAGTTAGTACTTACGCCCAGAAAATTTATTTTCAAAAAATTTCAGAATAAACTCCCGCAGTGACCCCATAGCCCATTTTGATCCATTTGAAAAAATTAAAGACCTTAAGTTCTGTGGTCACAGTGGAGTTTGAACTCCAGCCATGTCTACCGAACATTTTTCAGGGCACCACCTCCCGTCGGGGAATTACAAACCTCCGCGAATACAATTTGTCATGAAAAAGCTTCTCAATTCGCCGTTCGGAGTCTGCAAATTGTAGGTCCCTTCCATTTATGCGAAGAACGTAACACGAACATCTTGTATGGTTGCGAGAAGCTCGGCCTTGGCTTATCCCTGTTGCGCCAAGTTACTAAAAATCTGCATCATCCCTTCGCTTCCGTTCTGATTCGAAAGTGTAACGTGAAAGTCGTTCTAAAGTCTAGTCTTGGAGTGAGGTAGTCAATTAAGTTCGCAACCATTTTTTCGGTATTGAGTTGAGGATGTTGCAGTGGTTGCATATTTTGACTGTCCAGCAGCCATCACTTGAGTCTGGCAGCGCTTCATGTTGTAGGGGAAAGAGGTGTAAGAAGTGGGCGCATTCGACGATAGGAATTGCAGTTTCTTGGACTCTGCTTAGTTTGGTTATGTTGTATTGCTTGGTCATCGCAGGCTAAACAAGTCGTCTCTTATCTTCGAGGGACAAGTAGAATGGATTATCGTGTCAAAGCGTTTGCAACCGTGAACATTTATTTCTTTTTCCGGATCCTTCTAAACTATGAAGACGATTAAGTTGGATTATTTTCATAAGTCAGTCGAAAAATGACTGACTGCTGGATCAAAATTTGGTTTTAAAACTTCCCTCCCTCTTAAAATCGACCACACAGTCTTTTGATCCCCATGCGCCGCATTGGTTTGAGTCCCAGTAATGTAAATCAACCATTTCAAGTCTACTCTAGGTCCATAGTTTTTCGGAATATTGATAGGTCCGTTGTGATACCACGTGGATCCTGGAGAATTCGCCTTTACCATTTAGAGCTTCTGATGAAGCGTAGGAAACTTCTAATATCTGCGCTGATAAGATGGCCTGGACGTTTGTAAAAAGAGCCACTTAGCATGCAATCGACGTTTATTTTCCGGAAAGGTTTTTAATTAGTGTCTTGACTTCCCTGAAAGATAATGACGGTTACGTAAATCCCAAGAGATCAATAAACACTTCTTCAAAAATTTATAAACGTTCGCCTAAAACTCCTTCTTGTTTCAGTATTCCTGTACATGTACTGCAGCCAAACGAAGTTATGGTCTAAATTGGTGTTTTCTGAAACTTTTTGAATAATGGCCAATCAATACTGAAATAAAATGTCTCCCCTCTATTTGCAGAATCAAGGACGCCCCTCAATCGCAGAAAGGCTCCCACATCTTTAAAGACACACCCGCACGACAACCATTTGATTGCTTTTTCCTTCCACCCTGGGCATAGAGAGCCACCACCAGACCTTAAATTTTATGCGACAAATTAAAATAGAGCCTGTTCTCTGGCCAAAAATTATTCACCCTCTTCAGCTTGAATTCTCATGTCGAACCTTTTCAAATAAAAACATTACGACGACAAAGACATTTTTTATTTGTTTTCATTTTTTATTTTATTTTGATTTAGTACACTGCTTGTCAATAAACACGTTAATTTAACTTAACTGTAACTGTAACAACTTTTAAGTGGACAGAAGGTAAACGATAAAATTTACGAGAAAGATTTTTTATTTTTTTTTATTTGCCCTCTCCCCCTCAGGCGGGGTTATAAAATTGAAACCATTAAATGTTTTTACAAAACAATGATCAAACAAAACGGAAAAATCACAAAAAGGGACAAAGGACAAAAGTTGAGTGGTAGGGGGGCGTCTCTTTTTTTTTCTTTTGGATGGCGAAGCTGGAAAAGGGTACAATTTTCGAGGAAGAAATTAGGTTTGATATTTTCTTTATTGTCCTCATGCTCATTGATTTTCCTTTTTTTCTTAGAAAAGAAAAGCAAAGACTCTGTTGAATTTGTTAAACTTTTGGTGGATTTCGGAAGAAATAAATTTAATGACCAGCATCAGTTAAGTGTGGTAAATTGCGATATTTAACCGTATTTTAATGGAAGGAGAGTAGGGTTGGGAATATACGATCTTAGATCAAATGTCTGCTGATGTAATCCAATTTCATTATTTAAAGAAAAAAGTGTCTTTGTTAACACAATTTTGGGGTTCGAGTGTAGGTTATAGTGACAACAATGGTTAAGTGAATTTAGAATGGGTGATATTTTTTGGTTGCCATATTAGATTTGTATGCTTTTGTAATTGAACATCTAACAGCGGAATAGAACACCAAGTATTGAAGTACTGAACTTTTAAGCAACGCGTGATTATTGTTGAAACATTTTATTAGCCTTCATTGTGACCCTGAAGAAATTATACATCGACCCTTTGAAAACAGTTGAGCCTCAACCTGAAGATGGCTGCTATATTTGTACCGGCTTTGAAAAATTCATCTGATAATTTGAGCTATGCTAGATACTCAGTACAATTAGTAACAAGCTGGGCATTGCCTTGGCTCGCAGATCCGTGAGCTGCGGTACGCCACAAGGTGGTGTTCTGTCCCACCTTTCTCCGGATTTTGGCAGCCAATAAGCACAGAATCCTCTGAGGAGGCCTGGAACTTCTAGTGATCACATACTTTCCCGGATGCACCCATATCAGTACGGAACGCGGGAGTTCTAGCCCAGTATAAACCGAATCCCACGACAATATCAAATCAAGGTATTGCGAACGAGGTATTGCGAACAATCGAAAAATCTATACACTACAAAGAATATGAAATGGCCTCTTTCTGAGAAACAGAGGGGCCTTGAATAACAGACATAATGAAGCTATTTTTAAATCTCTGACCGAGCTGGACATAGAGGATAGTCAATGGATAGTCTCCCTGCTCAAAACGAGAATCATTCAGGTAACATTAGGTAACACTCAACCAAACTCACCCAAAGTGGAACGGCTCAGGGTCGCGTCATTTCTCCTCTACTCTGACTAATGGTTATGAACAAAATTCTTGTAAAACTAGACAGATGGTGATACTAAAACTAGGACGACGTGGTGATACTAGTGCCAGAAATTGTATCACTATCCTCCAACTAAATATCTGCGTATCATGCTTGACCCAAAACTTAACTGGAAGAAAAACATTGCACACAGAGTAAGGAAGGCATGCGGCAAAATCTTTGGAAAGAAGTAGGAACTTCAACCAAAAATAACCTTGTGGATGTACACAGCCATAGTGCATCCACTTCTCGCGTTGAGCAAAGGCTAAAAACTTACGAAACTCAAAAGGGTCCAAGGAACAGCGAGTATAGGCAACACGGGCGCATTGTGGTCGGCCCCAACGGATGCCCTAACTGTGCTCTTGCATCTTCTGCCTCTCGATTTACTCACAAAAAATATGGACTACAGCCACAGCCACAGCAATATCATGGACTCGCTACTTAACGTCACGTCACGTTTCCACCCGACTACATCACCCCCAAACTAAACTTCAGGAAAAATTTCCACGTAGGATTCCCCATCAGAGCACAGTGGAAAAAGACGAAGTGGTGATCGACTTCGGCCGAATCATTTACACTGACGGATCATAGATGAACTGCCTACACTGTAGGCCGGTGTCTACTCGGAATCACTGAAGATATTAAGATCGTACCTTCTTTCGGATTTTGTCAATGTCTTCCAGGAGGAACTACTCGCAATCCGAGAGGCTTTCACGGAACTCGGGCGAGATATAACTCTAAACCTGAACATTGCCATCCTCAGAGATAGCCAAGCCGCTCTCAAAGCTATTGACTCGGCTACCATACCCACTTGATCGAGCGGTTCAGAGTCACACTGCTCTGGGTTCCAGGGCACACTGACATAAAAGGAAACGAGCGTGCAGATGAGCTGACCTAACAGGGCTCAGCTTTACACGGCTCACTCGCAGCAAGGGTCCACGTCTCGCTAGGAGCGGTTAAGGAACAAATCCGCTCACACTTTCTGCAGATGGCTAACCTCAATCAAGAAAGACATGGCCGACCTACGATAAGATTATAACGAAAGATTTCCTAAAGAGAACCCCCAGATATCGACGGAGCAACGCCGATAACCACGGGGCGTTTGCCAATTGAGGACCATGAATCATACTGCGTCCACTATACCAACCATTCTTCGACGACCTCAGCGATATCTCGGGTAAAGGGATACGAGACCTAATCCGTTTTCTTAACTCTACAGGCTGGATCCAGGCACTTCTGGCTACCTCACCTACTTTCAAAAGCACACATCATCAACTAGGTCGCACAGGTCGTGGTAGCAAAAAAAAATAAAACCCTCAACTGTCTCTATGCAGAATGGAACTGAATTAAAAATCTCAAATTCATTGCCATGACCACTTTATAAATGTCATTGACCATATGAAAAAGCAAAATGCAATCAGACATCATTAAGTAATAAACAAGGACACAACTGAGATCGAGACAATCAGCGCATGTACATATACGTGAAGTGAAAATCGATAATTTGTGTTGAAGTCTCGTCTAACCCTCCCCCGAACTACACTTCTTCCGACGAGTTACTCAGGCTACAATTAAGGATATCCCAAGACAAAAAAAAAAACATCAAACTAGTTTCTATTCTCCCCTTTAATTGTCAGGACAAGGAAGGTTAGCTGTGTTGAGATCCCAATTACTATTATTCCCTGGTGTATTCTGTCTGCAACACTATCCTTACATCCTGATGTGTATCCTGTAAGTGATGACCACTGCGGTTGAAGTTTTCCTCCTTTTTTTTTGTGTGTAGTTGTCCTCTGTGTCGTTGTCTTGGGTATAAGCTGCAAATAATTGTCAATTTAGATAATCGAGGAGTGTCCTGATTGTCCGTTTCTCGATTGTTAGTGTTTCACAAGAACTTGCGGAGTCCTTTTGGATTTTTTGTTTAATTTTGAAAGAAGTTGGTCGTTGCACTTAAGATTTATCTCTGATTTATCTTCGGCTTACAGAACTATAAAAATGTCATTGCCACCTTCGAAGGACACCTACTTACCACCTCATTAAAGCGAAAGGTGCGACCACTTAAGAAGTGTTTTTCTTATCGCCTCATCAACAATATTGCCACCATTTTATTTATCAATTAAAATTCACTCAATTTTGTCCTTTATTCTCCCACTTAACACTGCCACTGACAATTTAATAAAATTCCTCAACTTAAACAGCCTCCTTCTGCTCGCGATGATAAGCTGCGGCGAGGAAAATTGAATGAACCCCAGAGTATACAACATTAAGAGCCGAAACCAAGAAGTACTCTTCTAGGCAACATTATGATGTATAAGCCAGGACTTTATTGCGCCCATTATGTATCAATGTTTCTCTTAGATAAACTTTTTCGAAAGGAGGCAGCCAAGGACTCCTTAAAGCTTTATGCGAGAGGAATAATTTTTTAAGCACACGCAATTAACTCAAGTCAGTCATTAACTCATGCCTGCCATTTAGGCACTCAATTCCTTATCGCTCCGCAGCTATGATGACTACATTTCGGCATAACACATTCGAGTGTGGGTGTGAGTACAAGTGCGAGTGCGAGTCGTCATATCCGCGTTTCATTATGACAGCACTAGGCACACAGAGAGTCGACCATAGTTCAACGGGCGGAAACGTCCTTATACGCACACAAACGCGTTGTCCTATTCCGAAGGTTGCACGCTTAAACCCCAAGCAAGCTCATGAAGTTACTACACAACTCTAAGTGCGGAACGGGTTCTAAAAATGTTTTCAAAGCGAAATAAATCTGAAATTACATCCTCGCTTTTGGAATAAATTTATGTAGTACGCCGAGGTGATGGGTATCCCTTTTTTCGTGAGTACATCCTCGTTTTACTTATCACACAAGTTGAGATGCGAGAATCAGCATATATTTGCTTTGTCACTTGCTTGAGGAGATTTACTGTGACAAAGGTGAACCGAGGTACGGGTGGCGCCGCCGGAGGCTTGCGAAATATCCTCGTAGTGGAACAAATTAAATTTCGAGTTCCAAATGGTAATCCTTGCCGGGTGCTTTTAGTGTTTATTTACTTTGTCGTAAATTGTCGCTTTAATGGCATCTAAAAATGATGTTTTATCTTTCCGCTCTGAGATGTTGCTTGGTTTTACTTTTGTTTTATTTTTTTTTATTTTTATTCCTTTTGTGTCTCTCGCAGGTGTTAGGTGAATAAATTTGCATTTTTCCAGGTGAGTGGAAAGAAGAAAAAAAGACGGGTAGGTGTCGGAACAACTCGTATAAAGTGGTTTGACCCTGTTATCTCAGATCTGCGTACATTTTAATGGCGACAGGAACTCTTTGGTAAGCTTTTTGTGAAATGTGGGCTACAATAGTGAAAGGATGCCAATTGTTGTTGTTCAGCAAGTTCCTTGTTATACAAGCCATTGCGATTGTTTCCTCTTTTCACAGGAATCTACAAGATATAAGAAGTGCAGTAGGGACATTTCCGTTCATTTAGTCGTCTACATATTTATTACATAAAACAGACGACAATAAAATACAAAACGTCTTGTTTCTTTTAATGGCGACGATGAACCAAATCCCGCTGTCAGGCAGAATGAACCATTTAACCTGGACGATGAAGACCAACAATTCCGCTCACGACCTGGACGAAGTAAAGATATGCATACGTAAGCTTAAGTCCAACAAACGTGCTGGTGCTGACGGCCTAGCTGCCGAGCTATTGAAAGCGGCAGGTGAAGAATTGGTAAGGAACTTGCACCAACTCATCTGTGCGATGGATGGAACCTCAACACCTTTTTCCTGTTCCTCAAGAAAGGAGACCCTGTGAACTGGGCTAACTACAGAGGCATCAGTGTTCCTAACATCGAATACAAGATCTTATATGCCATATTGTGTGAACGTCTGAAGCCGTTTGTCAACAACCTGATCGGTCTATGTCAGTGTGGTTTCAGGCCAGAAAAGTCCACCATCGACCAAATATTCACACAGAGGAACATCTTGGAGAAAACTTAGGAACTTCAAATCCATACGCAGCACCTCTTCATCGATTTGAAGGCCCCGTATGACAGCATCTAGAGAGACGAGTTATACAGAGCAATGTCTAGTTTTGGCCTCCCTGCCAAACTCGTCCGATGGAGAATGCACGCTGGTCAATTAAGTTCGGTGAGGTTTGCTTAGGTAGACTAGGATTATGCAGCCAGCGACACAAGGCACCATAGTGGGTCCATCGCGATGCCTTTGAAACCAAATAGACAAAACTTAAACCACTTCCTGAAAGCATTTGATTTCCTTACAGAATTTTACCATGTTCCTATAGCTGTCATAGCCTAACTCCTCTAGATTACTTAAGAAATACTTGCCTAGAAGTTTCATGCGAGTCCTGGCAATTCCCTGACACTCACATAATTTCTGTGTTAAGTCTTCAGCGGCGCATAGGTCATTGCAGTATCTGCAGATATCTGTGGCTGAGAGCCCTAATCTTTTGGCGTGTTTTCTGAGAATACAGTAGCCGGACAGGATGCCAATAACTAATTGTAGTTGTGCTCTGATTAAGTTGAGAATACCCCTTTTTTCCTGCGATCTAGAGCAGGCCACAGAGCCTCTGATACCCTACGCCCACTTATGTTGGACCATCTCTGATTTGCCTTACTTAAAGATATTCTTAGAATCTCTGCTTTAGCCACACAGGAAGAAGGATCCACGGTGATTCGCCCCTCTGTGTGTTGCCGCCCTTCACCTAGCCTGGCCAGTTCGTCGGCTCTTTCGTGTCCCTCAATGTCACAATGACCCGGCACCCACCAAAGTCTTACTCGATTCTGCGCGCACAATGCCTTTAGCATTACGCGACATTTCGAGACTAGTGCCAGATATCGATTTCATTCCAAGTAATTCCGCAGCTATAAGTACAGCCCGAACCACTACTTGGAATACGCTAGAAGTATCCGGGAGTCTTATGGACACTTTGAGGTCTGCCTCTTGGGAGTAAATCCCGGTGGTTTTTAAGCCATCCATGAAGACCGAAATCTGATCCTCTGAGATGACAGCGTTTCTCTGGCAGTCTTTCCTCTCAGGATACGACGTGATGTTTGGTGTATCGAAGTTCATGACGAAAGCCGTCTCATCTGTTCTTTTTAGAACGTTAACATTAAATTCACTTAGGATAGAGCAGTGTCTAATACTATTATTCCTAAGGAAGCCTGAATAAGTGAGCCTCAGCGCACTATTGACTGCCTGGTGTTTTATGTGTCAGTCTAGCGGTTGTAGATGCAGAAAGGTGTCTAGAGCTGCTGAAGGTGTTGAGAGAAGAGCACCCGTGATGGCGATACCTCCAGAGTGATCTGGCCTATGCGACACCTTTCTCGATCTAAGAGTCTGATCTTAGCTTAAAATGTCACTAATCAGCGCCGTTATCGGTATTCCCACTGACCACTGCTCTGTCGGCCTTCATGCCAGAAGTATGGGCCTTTGCAGGAGCTGCAGGGACTAAGAGGAGGAAACGATCCTCCATTTGCTCTGTACCTATCCTGCCCTATCCCAAAGAAGAAAGCTCTATCTAGGAGCCTATCACTTCGACAATTTGGACGAATTATCACATACTAATGTCAAAAGCATCAGCAGCTTTAACAGGACCTCCAAATGGCTTTAATATATGGAGTGGTACCTAGGGAATAGATCTACAGCTCGGGGTGAGCTTGGACCACGACCAAGGCTCTGTAGTTGGCCTGTTTTTAGCTTAGGTGACGCTTCAGTTCGGAAGGAACCAGAGTCGTAATCAACAGTCCTCTCCTGTTCGGTCAGTTCTTAGTAAACTGCTGCCATTTGCGCAGTCCAAGTTGGTTGAGGTCTCCTTCTTCTTGTGCACGCCACCTCAGACGAGTTCTTGCTCTACTGCGTTGTCCATCCGTTTTAAATTCGAAGACTCTGTGAATCAAAGCCTTCGTTTCCTTTCCTGTGCCTTACTCCGATTCGACCTAAATCACTTATATAATACAAGCAAGGACGTGTAAATTCTTTCTACAAATTCTATATTTGCATAAAGTCCAAGGCGATTTAACAATTAATTATCAAAAAAGATTCATAAAAGCATAAAAAGATCAAATATAAATGGTGGATTAAGTGAATTTCTAAAAATACATTACGTATACGCCCGAGTTGACAAACTCAAAACGTAGTTTTCCTCTTCAAATACTTCCTTCCCATTCAAATGAACTTCGAAATTTCCTCGTTAACCTCTGACAACTTACTGTAAAAGTTAAACACATTCACATAAAGCCATAACCTCCTCATCAAGTTCGGGATAAAAACTTTCAAACAAATCTCTCTACGCCTTCCATTTTGAAAATTTCAATTTAGATCCTTCCACGATTTTATACTTTCTAGACGCCAACGCGCTGTTTTTTTTTTTTTGTCGCAGGCAAATATTGAGTCCGCAAGAACTTTGAAGCCTACAACTACCAATCCACGGCCACACAATCCCGTTAATACACACAAACTATATTCAACTTAATTAAATGTTGTTTGCAAAATTGAAAAAAAAATAAGAGAACAAACCCGGAAAAATGTCGAGAAGAAAATGAAATTAGCATTTGAGGTCCTTGGATAAATGGAAATGTGTGTAGAAACTTGCCCCAGAAACGAGCGAAAGTTTGTTAATTTAAAAAAAAAAGGATATTCCTCCAACGAAAGTGATTCGTTTGGCCTTCCTTCTGTTGGCTATGGTCTTCACAATCCAGTTGTGAAGCCTTTTTTCGTAACGACTCACAGGACAAATGGAAATGTGTGTGCCGCCTATCCGTTGCCAAAAGATGATGTTGCAATAACGATGCAATTTTTATGCCCGAGGAAACAATAAAACTCACACGCAAGTGAAAGTTCGTCTCATAAAACAGGACTTATGCTGATGGACTTAACGAAGTTATGGCAGCATTTGTGGTTCGCTGAATTTTACAGTGCGTCGTACCACCATCACGTGAATTTGCGGTGACTTGGCTTCGCGCGCCGCCCTTGAACTGTGGCAATTTCATTTCTGACTCCGCTGCATCCCTAATCTTTTCGAGTCTGGCCCGGTGCCGAAATATGCGCCTGGGCGTTAAAATAATTTATGTTGCGTTAAAGCATCCGACTTTGTGGCAGGATTTATGAGGGATTTCTTATTCACTGACAACGTCGGATGTAAATGGAAACAGAAAGTGAAACGTAATATATGGAAATGAAATATGAACGTGTGTGTGATATGTTGGTCCTTATGAAATATACAAAGTTTCATTTGTTGCCGTGGCAATAAATATTTCTTGTTACATACCTCGATGGTCATATAGGGTCCTGAGTTCGGGGTATATCACTGGAAAAGGCAATATAAATTCAGACAAGAAGCTAACGAGGGGCGGGAGAGGCGCGTGGGTAAAATTCAAATAAGGATATCATTTCAATGAGCTTGCCATCATCCAGTTAATGTTTCATAGCCCGGCAAATTGGTTTTTACGATGCAGGACTAAAAATAGACGAGAATATTGAATGCTGAACACATGTAGATAGCTGCGATGGAGATTTGTGGAAAGGAAGTCATTTTAAAGGAGAAAGTGAATGGAATTCATCGAATCGACATTGCTAATGGAGCAACCGGTTCTATTGAATATTGCTTTCGTTTTGATTCGTTTTGTTATTAAAAAAAAAAAACAATCACGTACCTGAAGGATGCGGACGGTGGTGAGGTGGATTCGAATGGCAGATGACGATCGACGGCGCATGAATTTAAAGTGAACGATGTTCGGACAGTGATTCCGCTTCCTAAACTACAGTTTGTTGTAGAGAGGCGGGAAAAGAATGAAGAAGATGTGGTTCAATAGAATAAATATTTCATTTAAACCAAACCGAGTAAAAGGACAACTAGTTTTTCCCGCGCAAGGTTCAATTCTCGAACCCGACTTGCGGAATATCGTCTACGATAAAATCCTTTGAATGAAGACGCCCCAACAAAAGTACCTAGTTGGTTACACCAATGATATCGTGGCAGTGATTACTGCGTGGGACACAGAGGACGTCTGTAGATGCCTTAATCAAGTTATGATGCGATTTCAGTTCTGGATGTAAGACCATGGACTGAGTTTAGCAACAAAGAAAACGAAGTTACATAGCTCTGAATAGCTCTGAAAATATATCGTTACAATCTTTAAGATGTTGGTAGATCCGGAGGCAAAAAACCTCCAAGGTTGTAGTAAAATACTTGGGAGTGAGGCTCGATGCAAAGCTCGTGTATTGACACGAGATCAAGCTAGCGTCCGAAAGGGCTGACTTAGGAGGCCCCACAGCAATCAGGTGCACACTACTCATGACAGTGATGCACTCTAAACTTCAAGGTGCAATATCTGGGCTGATGCGCTCCTGCTCGAAAAGTGTACAGAGAAGAGGACCTCTTAGGGTGGTCAGTTCCGATCGAAGTCTTAGAGCCAGCTGTCCTCATAGTAGATTGCTGTAGCCCACACCGACCTTTGCTGCGAAAGAGAGGAAATCAGAAGTTAAAAAGGAAACAGGAAGAACAAAAGCCAAGAGGATGAGCTGACAAAAATACTGGGAGCAGAGAAACTAGAGGTAGATTGAGCGCAGGATTTATCGGCAACATGGCGGATTGGATGGGGCGAAGCTACCTATGGAAAAGTGCATTTCTTCATCACACAATATAAATTACATGCTCGCCGGTACTGGTGTTTTAACAAATATCTGCACAGAATGGCAAAAATAGGAAGACCAGCATGCCAATATAGCGACGCGACCCAAGACGACGCCAAACTTACGTTTTTTTGAAAACGGAAGTCAGCGAAATCACTGCAGATAAGATCGTGACGGTAATACGCACGAATGAAAACAATTGGGATTGAGTGCGCTCTTGCATAGAAGAAGTGCTGAGGTTGAAGAAGAGACATTAGGACATAACTCTGTTATGGCCATAAAAGATTGGAGCCCCATATAGACTTAGAAAGGTGACACCTGACCCCGAAGTAATGTAAAAACAGTCCTAGGTTTGTTTGGTTTTGCCTGAAGATGGAGTAAGTCTGACACATAAGAGGAATATAGTCACAGGTGATGTTGTATTAGGCATTTCCTCTTTAAAAACAGAAGACATTCGAAACTAGTTACTAGACTCAGGATGTAAGAGATGAACTTCGTCTAGCAAACTGAAGGAAACTATTCCAAGAAAGAGGATTGGGCGCCGTAAAGTTTTTTTTTACCCTGGCAATGCCGTTTATATTAAATCCTGCTGGGCCATTCCATTATGAGTTTAGAGTAGATTGCTTTCTCCAGAGATAGTCAGGAGGCAGTATGGCCACATAGTTTTTCAATAAGGTGACTTCATTTCCGGAAATTTGCTTTCTGCGTTGAAAAATGGCAGCGCAATTTGGTAGAATATAAAGAATGTTTTTTTTGACTCTGAAGACTGTAGAAGTTTTTCAGAAGGTAATGCTGTGTTCTGCCAGGCTTCACTGAACACTAAACAATGAACTGAGTTTAAAAAAAAAATATTGCGGTGACCCTGGGATCAGGACAACTGAAGCGTTATAGAGCTTTCTTGCCAGTTCAGCTCTTTTGATTTTAGTGAATCCACTATTAACTGGAATTCATTGAATTGCTGTTGGCAGTCAGTTTTGATAAAAGGCAACTTACGCTATATCAAAGCAGCTTGAATGTCGGAAAAGACAAATTCAAATTTCTCTGGAAATTGGAGATACGATTGTGCTTTAACCGCTGATTAATAGCGAAGAGCTCTGCCTAAAATAATAATACGAATTTGTTAAGGGTGACTGTTGGCTTCGATGAGATTCAAGCCCGTATGTAGAACTGAACGAAATATCAACAGACAATAATGTAATACTTTCCAGAGTGCCGCGACACATGGATGTCTCAGGTAACGAAAAGGGGAATGAACTGCCTAGACATGGGTTTAATATTCACAAGGCACTTGTCTAGGGGAACATACCGCTCAGCACACTATACAGGGAAATATACATAGAGTCTGTCGGAAAAGCTAACAAATGCTGGTGTCACTTAGAAACATGCGCTACAGCCCGATCGGTATGTCCTGCCTTCGATAAGAAGAGGTCTATCAGTCTAGTAAAGTTCAGCGGTGGGGAGAGCCGGTGGGAACCATCACCGGCATTGAAACTGGGCACTGACCACTAGGTGATCACGTACCAAAGTTCATTCAGTGACTATTGCAAAAGTTGTAGGAACGAGGAAACTTATAACCAATAAGGTTCATTGTCCCCATTTAAGAATTCTACCCCGGGAACTTTTAAAGAGAAAAGGAGCCGCTGATTTAAAACCACGCAGATAAGGATATGATTCTCAGGAGGTCCCTCATCTGAATGTCACGCAAGTTCTCCAGTTCGATGAAGAACTACGAAAAGTCCTCATTCCTCTACCGGGTAGGATAGGACATTTAGACAGCAGGTGATGGACAGATTCGATTTCTTCCTCGTCCCTACAACTTCTGCAATAGTCTTTGTGACATATGTATACCGAAACGTTTCCCATGAGTATCAATGACGCAGTGCTCAGTAATGATGTCAGAGACAATCCTTGCTCTGGGCCAATTAAGGTTGTCCAGAGACAGAGATCGTTGCGCATGTGTCTGGCTGGATCCAAGGTGTATTGGCTCGACTGATTACCTAGTCTTCAATATGCCTTTTTAAGGAGCTTATTGGTATTCTGGGATGCAGGGATTACCAGGGATATCCATATGCCCTGGTACCCGACATAGAGTCATCGTACTGGCTCTCGATATCTCATATATGTACATACTTTTTGCTTTAGAGCCTTATCGGTTGTCTGGCTGTCGATGTAGACCGCAATTTTCCTTGCGTCCACACTAAGAATCACCTTCCGTTCAATTTATCTAAAGTACCACTTAGGAGCGTGAGTCCCGGTTATTAGAGTGATTTTGTTTGCATCCTAGGAATGAGCACCAATGTCCTGCAGTCTATCGAAAATGCCGAACCCTACTGACTTCAACACCCCCCTGAGCATCAGTTGACTGAATGTATTCTTTCGCGGAACCACCATTAGATTCATGAGGGTCGGTGTAAGGCAGTCGCTGTTTCGCTATCTATTCGCGTTAGGCATGCATTCTCTACCGTTCGTCACCGCAGTCTCTTCATAAGAGGTCCTATGGCTAACAATGTTAAGTCAAGTCAGCCATTAAGTCCGGTCAGCCATTCACCAAAATTCGTTTCACAGTATTATTCGTTGATCATTTGTCTAACTGCCTGTCTCCTTCATTTTTCACAGCTGATTTTTAACCAAAAATCATTGGCGTTAATTTATCACAACTCGTCCTCGTTGTCTTTTCCCCGACTTACAATAAAAGTACTAAATGCCGCGTAATTAATTTTCAATTTTGTTCGCACCCTTTTCATTAATATTCATGAATTCAATTCCAAGCAAAGTACCCAAATTAATTCAATTAACCCTCCCTGCAACTGTTGGAGAAAAAAAAAAAGTTAAATTCATTTCCACATTTAATGCTCGAACAAAATACTTTCAATGATCCAAATTGCACAGCTCAGTACAATACAAGGCACGTTCGCAGGTGTGAAGTTACTTTTTTGTTTTGTTTGTCCATCACAATCGAAGTGAATTGAATCGGTTTTTGGTTTTTGGCTTTTTTTAAATTTCTTTTTGTTACATTGAATACACAACTATTTACATTAACAAAACAGAAAACGGCAACGAAAATGAAATAAACATTCGAATTTATTTGAATAAATTGCGGAATCCTGTTTGTTCAGTGCTGACGAGCAATACACAACAAAAAAAAAAAATGGAAGGGTATTACATAAAGTTCCAAGAGGCTTCTTGCAGCGATTGGTGGTGAAATCCCTTCCTGTCTTTTATTTTTTGTAAAAAAATTTTATTGGATTGCATTTTTTTGCGTTTAATCCAATCGGCTACTCGACCATTTGCATAATTTGCGGTTACGCTTCGGCTTTTATAAGTTTTTGTGCATTTTTATCCCCGAAGCCATGTATCGCGGATGGAATGGTTTCTCCTTTTTTTTTGGCTTAAACTGGTAAAATAGTGAAGGGTTCTGGAGCAAAAGACAGAACGGGCGCTTATCTTGAAAAACCAGGACAGGGGTTTGAATTTTTGTTGAAAGTTGTGTAACAAAAGTGCTTTTAATTAATCTGAAATACTGCAAATAAAGTTTCTTCTATTTGCTGTGCAGCTTGATGAAAGCATCAAGAGATTGCAAAATAGAAAATGGAGTATGGAGTATGTATGTTTTTTTTGTAGGAAAACTTTTGGTCTTTGCACAAGACTCACAGACATGCACGTGTGGTTTCATGCTGCTCTAGAGAGTAGGCATTTAATGCCCTTAAATTAGTATTGAGTGCAGTATTGGAGTTTTTGTTATAGCGATTGTGGTATGTCCGAGGGGGATAAACACATGCTTCTCCGTTCATCTAGAAAGAATCGTTCTGAATACCGGATTTAAGATTCCAAAGAAGGGTTCATATTCCGTGATCCTGTGAGTCTGCACAAACTATCGAGGCATATCCGTGCCAAATGTCCCTTGGAGATCATATCCAACGTACTGTCTGAAGGTCTGAAGCAACACACTTATTGGTACGTAACTACCAGTGTGGCTTCCGAGCCGGCAAATCGACTGTAGACTAAATGTTCACACTAAGACAATTCCTAGAGAAGACCAACGAATTCCGAGACTCATCATCATAATTTCATCGACTTCAATGTGATAGTATTCATCGCATTGACCTTAACAGGGTGATATCCAACTTCGGGATCCCCGCACACAGTGGTGTGACTTAAGCTTAACGCGCTTAAGATGCTTGGCAAAAGCGATGTGTCCCGTTAGAACGCTAATAAGTTGTCTACAGACTCGTCTGCTGAGTGACAACAAGAATGCCGCTGATTTCTTACAGACGTTCGGGAGCATTCGTTTCGTCTGCCTGCATCCTGGAGAGCCGAGTCACACACAAATGTGTTTGTAGGAAACCCGGTCGTCAATGGAGGCCCTGACCCAGGCCGCAGAAAGACCCAACGCAGATTCAGATCGTGACAAAACATCCTCTGAGCCATTTTTAGCAATCTCATCGGAGATCTCATTTCCAAAGATCGCAGTGTGACCTGTGACCCAGACAAGTATCAAAGAGTTCCGCCTTGCGACCGAATTCAGAGAGCTCTTGCATCGTTCCACTATTTTGAGACTGGTTAAAGGGTTGGGCAAGGCCTTACGCGTAGTCTGGTTATCGCTACAGACGCTGATTCTCTGACCCCTCCAAATTTTCTTAACAATATAGGCCATGGTCATTAGGATAGCAAAGGTCACTGCTTGCAAAAGGCATGACATGTTTGCCTAACGAGTAGTGAAGTCTGGTATTGTCGATCTCCACGAAGGTACCAGCACCACACCCATGACTGTTTTTGAAACCATCCGTGAAGATTCGACTACAGCCCAGTCCAGGCTCAGACTTTGGCCGAAGCCAGTCCTCAATGCAAGGAAAGTCGACTTTAAATTTGCATAGGAACCGAAGTTCTGGTCAGACGGCATATCCATGAAACTAGGGTCGTAGGATAAGAGTCGCACAAGGTCATCAAGACACTAGTGCAGATGATACCAAAAGCCGATCCGTCTAAGACAATAGATTGCTTTGATAGTACAGCCCATGATACAAGTATCAAGGAGAGGTAGATCAGGCAGAGCGTCTAGAGTAGGGTACTCGGAGAAGCCCACTTACAGTCGAGAAAAACTGTTCTTTGAAGTTTAAGGCAAAAAGCAGTCACATACTTGCGCGAAAGCCCCCTCCGCCAAACAACCGACACATATCCGAAAGACCTTTTTCGGAAATAAACCCCAAAAGCACCCTTACACTGCCAGAAGACTGAGAGCGTCTTGGATGTCTTCAACTTGACATGCTTTGCCCAAAGAATTTTTTTTTTATCAAGGATCACTTCTTGATATTCGGCTTCATCGGAGATCTGGGTGGTGACGCCCTTTAGCATTGACTGAGTCAGACCGGTCACAATCCTCCTTCTCCTAAAGAGGACAACCCGAGTTTTTAGAGGATCGACCGAAAGCCCATTCCTAGTGCACCATTCATCGATCATGTCTAAATCCACCTGTGCGCGTTAGCACAGTCTTGAGTTTTGAACTGTCAGAAAGTATGACAACATCATCCGCATATGCCTGAGCGTAGACGTAAGATGAATTGAGAGTACGCAACAGAGATTCAACCACCATGCATCATAGCAGTGGATACAGAACGCCAGCTTGCGGATAGCCTCTGCTTAATCCCTGCCGTAACACAGTCCACAGTCCGCATCTACAACCATAGTTCTATTCATCAACACTGCTCGGATCCAAAATACCAGGGTTTCATCCACCCTGTAGAGAAATATCAGTAACCGAAAAGACGAGACCTGGGTACGCCCTTACCTTTGCGTACACATATCTGTCATCAGGACAACCAACCGTAGATTGAATGAAGGGACGATTTGCAAATCAGCTGCCCATGTATGGAGTATGTAGATCATTACCGTTACAGAATAATCACTAGTCCACTTCGATTAATCGACCTTCGGTGAGTCCTTTGCAGATTTGCCACGCCATATTTCAAGGCTTCATCTTAACATCCACGTTAGTATCCACCACTGCGATAAGCGACAACACAAATCAAATCGTAGCTAAACATCCGCACAACGTTCAAATCAATTAGGAAGAATCGTCCTGATTGCATATCATAGCACGAATTCAAAAGGTCAATTTGGTCCTATTAGCTCATAGACTTGTTAAATCATCCTCATAATACCAATCAATTCAGAGCACGATTTAAAATTAATTTCTGTTTATTTATTTTTTCTTCCACTTCTACTTTCTGGAAGACCGTTATTATCCATTTCAAATATCTGCCACCGTTCATGATAAATTTCCTCAGAAATATCCAATTCAATATTCGATTGTGTTTTGATGAGGGTCTCCTGGCCGCCTGTCAGCATTTTGCCAAAAGATACTCGAATCTTGATCAGATATCCATAATTTATTGCCTTCGACGATGAAGAGAGAAAAAAAAAAAATCATATTTTCCTGATAAAGGTTCAGCGGTTCGGTTTTTGTTTGTGTTAAGCGGCGAATATTTGTTGAAATCCAAATCACTTCGAATTATGAATTTAAACGAGGAAAGATTTTATCATTAGCGTAATTGAAGAAACGATGAAGTCGTTTGAATATATTTGGCTGCTGTGATACCCCATGAGCAGTGGACAATGGGGATAAGTCAAAAATTAGAGAGGGAACTACACAGATGAGACGTGGTGATATGATATTGGATTTTGAGTAACTTGCAAGTGCTAATTGGTGAAAGGTACATATTGCCTGGTGTCTGATTCTTTGGAATCACTTTCGTCTTTTCTTCGTTTCAATTTGATTGATATTTGGAATGAAGAAAACTATGACCCACCTCAATTGGATAACCATTCGCCTCTGGGAGAGCTTAACATATAAAGGGCCATTCAGAAGCTATGATAGAACTTTGACAGCCGACTGCGGCCATATTTGGAAATATTTTGCTGTCATAGAGGTTGTTCACACAGGAGTGACGGACTGGATTTTTTTTTTGACGTTTGCTGGAGAGGTGGGAAGCGGAGAGGATGTTACGTCAATTCGGGTTTTTAGATTTTTTAAAATTCTTGGATTTTTTTTTTTGACGTTTGTTGATGTCTATCGGAAGTCACTCGAAAAACGTGTAAAAAAATTGTTTTTGTGAAAAAAATAATGCGTCTTCTATACTTGTGGCTGATCGCATTTGTGATATTTATTTAAATTGTTTTAAATTTCGTGAAATAAGCACGAAAATCAAATCAATTTGGTCGAAACTGACAAGGGTCCAGCCGTAAGGACGTGCGCTAAGGCGAATTATATTACATTGTTTTTTGTATATAATATCGGAAACGATTGCGAACGATAGGTACAGTAGTGCCAGCCACAGTGAATTTTAATACTAATTTAAACGTTTATAAGGTGAGGAAATAACTCGGGGTTTTTCAGGCTAGTATGAGATAGCACCTTGGTTTTCTTTCTGTAGGATCATGGTGGAGGTTTTTCCTTGGGACCCAACGGAACACTTAGCCCGAGCTGGAAATTTGACCGGAGGATTGTCCGGAGCACCAACGCAGCACGCTAAGCAGTGGAGCGAGCCCCATCCAGTTAGGGCGTAAGTTTAGTTAAGTGACTTACTCTTAAGACTGGAGATAATGACACATCATTTAGTACACTATTTTTTCAAGTCGTCAATTATTTTTTACTGACTTGGGACCGCTAAAGATCAAGTTATCGGTTGGTTAAGAGCGAGAGAAAGGTGTAAGGTAGTATGTAAGGACACTGGAACACTTGCAATAAGTAGTAAAGATAGTCTCAAGCATTAAATTGTAATTTCCTAAGAAAGCGGGTACCTATTTTTGTTTGTGGAATTCAAGGGCGAACCCCACAGCTAAGTGGCGATTCGTGTTGTAGGAAAGTACACGGAAGGGCAATCGCGTGGCGCCCAAATACCATCGATACCCACGGCCATTCGTCGTAGTTGGCCGAGCAACCTTCTGTGCGACGTCGCAAAACGGGTTCAGAGACGACGGTTACAAGTCAGCATTCTACCATGATTCAATAGCGGCGCGTTATGTGGATTATTGGTCAACTGCATAATCGGATCTTATTTTTTTAAAGATGCGCTTGGGTGGGCGCTGACTGTCAATGGGTAGCGGTACTGGGCCATGATAAGTTTTTTTGGCCGGAAATTGATTGTTTGGGTATTGGCGACATATGATTTCAACAGGACGGTGTGACGTGCCACACATCGAATGAAACACTGAAGATATTGACTGTGAAATTTCAGAGTCGCATAATCTCACGAGGAGCCGACATCAATTGGCCACCAAGGTCGTGTAATTTGACTTTTTCCTTTGGAGTTATTTTAAATGTCTGGTCTATGTCAATAAGCTAGTAACAATTGCCGACCTTGAGGATAACGTTGTTTGCGTTATTGGCGAGATTGAAGTTAACTTTTATGTCCGCGTCACTAAAAGTCGGACCTCTCGGATGACCGCTGTCAAACAAAGCCGAGGAGGCCATATGAACGATACCACTTTCAAAACATAATGGTATTGAATGCTCTTTAACTTGAAATAAAAAGATCCGGTATACCTCAAATACAACTTGTTTTACTTGAATTCAAAGGTGTATCGCGCTTAATGAATGACCCTGTATTAAAAAGATTATCTGCGTGTTAAACTTTCCTGAGGCTTGACACTAAATTCTATGTGATATTCTAAAGCTCAAGTTACAGGTTTGAGGTTTTTGGTAATTCAGCTAATAAGCACTGTATTCTTTTGGGCATTCATAAGCATTTATAGATCAGTTTCTACTTAACTTCCTGCCCATCTCAATTGGCAAACATTTTTTATCATGAGATTTGCAATCAGGAGGCAAACCGTCCTTTCCGTGATTTGCATAACTTGCCACGTAAAAACGAGACGATTTGGCCCTCGAATACTCGTTTTTACGTGAAGAGTTAGCGATCACGGAAGAGACGATTTAGCCCCAGATGTTGTTCTAGAAGAGGTAACATACATACATGCATACATATGTATTTAGCAGCTTACTGTGATGTTCTGTTTGATTCGTCGACGTTGGATATCCTTTTCAGTTGAAAGCATAGTACTTTGAGTGACTTAACCTATTTTGGCCGCGATTGTATGTGTACTCGTAAATGCACCGGGGATAGCTCACATAACAGCTTGTCAAATTATCTTAACGCGAAAAGAACGTCGAGGGTCTCAGTACGATAGTTATGGTTTTTGATGGAGGAGTGGTCATCCTTTACAGACGCACGGGTTTTTCGGGGCTTCATGTAGCTTGTCTCATAAATAAACTTAAAATCGATAATGAGATACAAGGTTTCGGCCTTCTTGGGATTTCTCTACGATCTGCTGAAAATTGTGTGAAAATTTGGGAAGGTCTACTTATTGGGCTAAAACCGCACTGATTGGGGCAAACAGATTGTTGACAAAAGGTTTAGGAAGTTAAAACAATATAGCAGATGAGATGTTGTACGGGCAAATGACGTTGAGAGTTGACTTTGGTTTATTGTTATTGGGCCATGTCTTTCTCGAAATGGCGCAGCTGGTTACGCCGTTCCACCTACAATTGGCAAACTGGGGGAAGAGAAGATGTATATACATATGTAGTCATTAACAGTGAAATGTCGCCACTTTCCGCTGGAGAACTGTTAAGGACCGATCCTCTCTTAGCCAGCTCGTCGCCCGCAATGTACTACCAGTTTTGAGGATGTGGTGATCACACAATGGTTTTGATAGCGACTTGGCTATCGGAAAAAATAGTGATGTACGCGTCGGCGTACGTAACCACCTTACATCGCTCCCTACTAAGATGCACTAAAATTTTATTTATTGACGTAAGCCATAGACAAGGGGAGATAATCCCTCTTTATGGGGTGTCTTTACTAACCGCCTTAGTTGCATTGCTGTTGCCTCAATGATTCGAGTCTTTAGCATAGAAACTATCCATTGCCTAAGCATCTCCCCTACACTTAGCTTAGTGAGAGCCTCTTAAATAACTTCAGTGTGGATGTTGTTAAAGACTCCTTTTACCTCAAAAGAGGTAGAAAAAGAAGAAAAATATATATAATCATTAAGAGCCGTCTTAGTAGACGGACTCTTGAGGTAAGCGTGTTGGGATATCGACAGTGGAGGGCTCTTCAGGGTTACCCGACTTACATATTTCGAGGGGTGCTTGTTATAGATCACCTTGCATCTACCGAAGGTCTGCTAAACTGCGAATATTTTTTAAATTTGGGAGTCTCTGACGCCTACTTGGTCTGTTCATTTACAATAACCTTCTTTTTGTGACAAAAGGCTCTAGGCCTCGTTCCTATAAGGCATAAATTTTTGGCCTTCAATTTATGTTGAGGCCTTGGAAAATCTTTAATAACTCACCCTGCTTCCTGTTCAGCCTTCCATACCATACCCCATACAAATGATGAACGATAACTTTATGTATATCATCGATGTGACCTTCATTTTTTTTTCCCCGAAGCCTTAAATAATTCACCCTACTACAATAAAAAGTTGATCACCATCGAAAAAGTTTTAAATTTATTTAAATGAATTAGTTTACATTTAAGTTGACATTATTTAAACTACAAACATGAATTCCATTTTCCGGTCGTAAATCTGTTTCCATTTCCGCTTGTGAACGATCGTCCTGTGACAGGGCTTTTCATGTTTATTTCCCCCCCACCCAATCCACTTCATATGCAATGGACTTACTTAATTGCAAAAGTTGAAATTTATGTCGCGTCCTGTAATCCGGAAACGGGATTTTGATTGTACACCCACTGATGCGGTTGTGTCGTTCTGTTAAGCTGAATTGTTATTATTCAATTTGGTTTCGGGAGGGATTTTCCCGAAAATGAAAAGGCGATTAGGAACCTTAATGCCGGTGTGGTTACATACATTGCGTCGCCTACATTCCACTTCATCGGATTTGGAGATGAGAAATCACACCTGAAATACCGAATTCCCATCACCGCTATTCATATATTCATCAGCTAGAGCTACTCACGAGTCTAACTTCTTGTGAATCCCTCCAAGTGCACATTAAAATTTTTTTTTCTTTTTTTTTTATTGTTTTATCGATTTTCACCCGAAAGACACACGGGATGAAGGCGATTGAATAATATACTCGTACTCGTAGGCTTAAAGAAAAAGTTCCACATACGCAGGCAGGTGGAAGTGGGAAAACTTTTATCGTCGAATTGATTGATGATTATGACTGACGGAGTAGAAAATGGATTTTAAGTCATCAACGGATTTCGGAGTTTATCTCTCTCTTTTTTGCTCCGGAATTGGAAATTTGAATGTCAAATCTGCACGTTGAATATATGATTTAACAGTTCAATTGGTTTCGGGGGGGTGGGGTGTTTAGATTTGTAGTAGTTCGACTCGAGAGAAAATAAAGTTTCACACAGGTGCGAGCACACAAGCTGAAAATGTTTTCATCACTCAAAACCATTGAAAATCAGTTTCGAAAACAAAAGTTCCTCCACCACCGGAGGGAGGGGAGGAAACCACTTTACTGTCATATATTTTCATAAATTTGCAATAAAGAAGACAAAGTTTTGGGAGGATTTTCTCTATTCTCTCAGAGTTATTTACTATTCAGAGGAATTAAATAGAGGACGTGTATAGCTTATAGGCAATTTACTATAAGTATGGGCATAAATTATTTGAAAGTTTCTTAAACGAAAACAAGTAAGTTTTGGTTTCTTAGAAAAAGTTACATGGCTTAAATAAAGAGAACACAAATTTATAGAGCAATTTGTGCGAGTCCTTTTAATTTACAAAAAGGACGATGAGAATTCTCTTACCTACTTTCAATCGCTTGCCGTAACTTAACGATCGTAGAGGGTCCAGTTACTGAGAGAAAAACGCCTGGCAAAACTATTTTGTTGAGGATAGGCACTGCTTGTTACAGCCGCACGGGAGCTTTTCTGTGTACGACCGACGCTGGTCTAAATGCTCACCTTGATTTTCCTTCCCTTGATACTAAGATCACGGGCTGTACCATCAAAGCCATCGATGGTCTATTCTGTATTCTGTATAAGGAGCCCTAAATGTGCCTTTGAAGTCTTGTGTGGTGACCCGTATGGTTTAACCAGAGGTTACATTGAGGCTTTTGATAAACCTCAGTCTAGCATTAGGTTCGATTTTCCGAATTCCCGCTGGGTTGATCGAGGCCAGCGTCAAGTGGAGTAGTCTTTTCCTTAGGGCTCCTGGACATACGCACAGGATATGTCCAACGGTCTCTTTCTGTTCTCCACAGAGCCGGTAAATATCGGTATCCAATAATTCTATTCTAGGTAATGTCCCATTACATAGCCCGTTAAGGAGGTTCTTAACTCGTCTTTGGTGAGATCAAGTAAAATCTTGGCCTTGTACAGGTTGGGGTTGATGAACTTTTTCGCTTGTTTAAGGCCCTAGAAGTTGGCCCAGTAGCCAGCGTGTTTGTTGATCTCCCATTGTGTTATCTTGGAGTAGGGACTGTTGGGTGATACCCCTAAACAAGGTAAGAGACCAACGAGTGCGTGGCAGGCGCCTCTTATCGCCAAGCAGTCAACCCATTTGTTACCCTTGAAGCCTTCATGTTATGAGATCGAGACAACGGTAACCTTATTTATCGAGGCAAGGCTTTCCAGGAGGTTGTGACAGTCCCAGATAAGATTGGACCCTACCGTATAGGATTTAAGGGCTTATAGTGCTGCTTGGCTATCTGAAAAAATGTAAATACGAGTTCCTTCGGTTCTTTTCCGCAAGCTACTGAGATCAACGAGTGCGTGGTCAGCACTTGTGCTGGTTGTGTCTGGGACGGCATTATGTATCATCCGCACTAGAGTTTTGATGACTTTACTTATCGCTGCAATTTCGCACGCCAAGTTGATTAAGTTTCCCTTCCACATGCGTGCGCCACCTGAGTCGCAGTCTTTTTCTATGTGTGGAATCGAAGATTTTCCGGGCCGCTGCGTTGCTGTCCATCCGCTCTACATGACCCAGTCACCTTAGTTGTTGAATCTTTACTCTTCTGGCTAAGTCGATGTCGATGTACAGCCCGTACAGTTCGTCGTTGTATCTCTTCCTCCACTCACCGTCTATGCAGACGGGACCGAAAATCACCCGAAGAATTTTCCTCTCGAAACAGCCAAGAGTCACCTCATCCGCTTTCAACGACCTTACGCGATACTTATTCAACGACTATAGTTTCACGGATATGCAGTCTCATATAGTGGCACAAAATTTTTGGCTGCTGTGCAAATTCAAAGTTGATTTTCCCTGCATTCAGGGTGAGCTTTGGCAAGAGCCTGAACCTGAATTGAGTTGTAGTCAATTTTCGCTTCTCCAAAATCAGTCACGGGTGCGGTGCTCATGGCTTTGTGAGGGCGGCCAACACTAGACTTTATCATTTGTTAGGCATATGTATGTGGCTATGTTATTTTTAGCGGACACTTATGCGATCGTAATATCGAAAGATTATATTGGAAAGAATAGGTGGAAGGATAAGAGTATGCGTCCGTAGCGATTGCCAGGCTTCGCTTAAAGCTCCAAAATATTACGCGAATGCGCGAACGCGCATTTGGTCACAAGGCTGAAACATGTGACTCTGGTGGGCAAGGGAGAGAAAGAAAATTCATTTCGCCATACTTCGTTAAGGGAAGAGAGAAGTCCCTACTTCAGGTCTAGGTCTTGGATTACACTGAGATTTCTGTACATGATACCTCTGATTAGATTCCTAGACGACGCTCCCTCAATCAGGGCCCTAATTGACGATTGGATTTCTTACAGACGCAATTGTGCGTGGCACGGCTCTCTATGGTGTGTGCAGTTTAAACGAATGCTCCCTAATGATTGTAACAAATCTTCATGCTGTCTTTTGGTAGAAGAGGCTATAGGCAACTTATTGGTGCTCTTACGGGACACTTCACTTCTCAATGTGGTGGACTTAAGTAGCCTTAAGTGACACTCTTAATGATGCTTGTGGACAGGGCGACTATAGTTCGGATTATTTCATTTGCTATTGTACTGCTTTTGCTCGAATCAGGTGACAGATTGCTCCTCATCATTAAGGTGGCCCCTCAGTTTTCTCCGAAGGTCGGAAAAATTCCAGGAAAATTGGGTAAAAATGGGTCCTATTTCATGCTGGAGTATATTAAATCATTTTTCCGGGAAAACCTTGGGCTACTTGCAAGGTACTTGTAAATTATTAAGTGTACAGAACTCTAACACCTGCAGAGAGTTCAACAGCTTCCCAGCTTTTACTAAAAAGACTTAAGTCTAATAATGAGCACATACTCAAACATAGAAAGTAATTTTATTTGGTGGTACACGAGCGTGTGATAACTGAACAGACCAGAGAGGTTTAACCCAGTGAGTTGGTCACATAAAATAGACATTACATATAAAATAAACGGAATTGTTTCATTTATGCATAAAAATACATATTATGTACATACTACTTCCAATTAATTCCCTGTGCTGTTGACCCCGAAAAATTACCCAAAATTCCCAAATAACTAAGCAAGTCTGTTTAAAATGAAGTTTAAAGCAAACGAGCTTCTCCTCCGCTATAGTTCCTTCTATTCCCTTGATGTTTCACTCAAAGTTGGATAAGAAAACAAACTGGGATGTATTTCTAGGGGAAACTAGTTCACTTCAAAATTTCCCGGAAATCTTGTTCATTTCTCTTGCAATTATCATTAGAAGAGAAAAGTTACTTCCGTTTTTGGTGTTCATTTCTCAAAACTTCCGAAATACTCGCACATGTTCATTTTCGCTCAAAGCAAAATGAACAAAAGCTCTATGAAGGTTTGTTTCTGTTTTTTTTTTCTGTTTCTGGAAACCTTTACTTTTATAGACTAGTCTAGGGATACATTTCACTCGGTGAAATTATTTTTTATCTAAGACGGTTTTTTAAACGCAAAGTGATGTTTGTGTGAATTTAGTTTGTGTTTGTGAAAGTGGTTAAAGAATTAATTTAAAGGCTTTCTAGTGAATCATTAGGAATTAATTTTAAAGCTTAACATTGTGGAATAAGAAACGTACTCAATGCTGACACTTGTGTGTCTCTTAATGTTAGAAAACCCTCGTGGAACACTAGAAGTGTTATGATGAGCTAAGTCTCATTAAGAATCTTGAGCTCTACATAAAAGACCTAAGCATGACTAGTTTATTCTTGCTCTTTTGACGGCAATGTAAAATTAGATAAACTGGGACTTAGATAAGTGCTTTAGATGGGTTCATGTCCGTTAAGGTTGATTAAGAACGAGTGTTATAGAGAAATGAGAGGATGTGGAAAAGGATTAGAGGTTAGAAGGTGAGATTATATTGAGCGGTAGATAGGTTTCACGAAATACTTTTGTGTGTATTAAGAAGTTTTAAAATTTCACTGTTTTGTGCAAAGATTGGTTTACGTACAGTTAAGTAAAGAGACTGGTAGGTGGAGTACACTGTACCTATGAACATACATCGATCAACGTGGCGCTTCCCGAACTAATTTGTAGATTTTTATCCGTGCAAAAGCTGATTTACATTTTCTAAGATTTCAAGACTTGACGGTTTTGACACCCATGGTTATGACTCTTCTGACCAAGATTCTGTAGGCGGACAATGTACATCGGTATATCCTTCCAATACCTCTCGATAGGTGAATTTGTATAATTGGTTTGCTGAAGGGAAGGAGAACTTTGTCCGTCATAGAGGGATAAATGAAGATCGATGTCGGTTCAACTTCCCTAACGGTGTGGATTTATACACTTGAAGTGCTTAAGAATCTATTGTCATTCATATACCTGTCGGAGAGCTTTTTGAGATCCCGAACAAAATATCTTCCTAAGGATTTAGATTTAAGTTGAAAGCATTCTAGGCTCTTCCATGGAAAATGTGTGCTGTCCTCATGGAGTTCCTCAACACCGCAGCCTCCGCAAAAATCATTTGCATTTAATCGTAATTTTTCTGTATGGTAGGGTTGTGGGTAGATGAAGATGATAACTAACCATACACCGGTCTATATGGACCCTTATGTGTTTCCCTACTACGTTGGTGAAATCTGATAGCGGTCCGTAAGATAGAGCTTCTAGAAGATTCCTAAGCATTTTATGATGCCTACTAGAGCGGGAGTTCTTTTCTTCTTATAACAAGGCATCTGGTTAGAGCTTCATTGCGCTATCAGCCAGTTCGGTGTTAAGTCCATTTCTCACTACTTTAGCAGTTTTTTGTTGTCTGGAAGACTACGTTGCTGTCGGAAAGGGAATTTAGAGCAGGCACAAGCTTCGATAGTTTTTAATGGCAGAAACGTCCCATACTTCCGGCGAATTTCAGGATTTTCTGGAAACTAAATTGGCTCATAGATCTTAGCCCGGGCAGAACATGTCTTTCCAGGGTTTTGTGTCTTAGCGCCCATGTGGCGGTGCAATCGCAGAGGAAGCGTTCGAGGCTCTCCTGCTCCTCCTCACATCCCGGACAAGTACTTGATTGCACCAGCCCCAGTCTGCGTGCATGTTTATTCAGGTTGATATCAGGTCGACATCAGGTTGACACCAGGCCAACTCCTACAGTCCCTCACTCGGAGGGGATGAAAGTGGCGTGTTGCCATTCCTCTCGTTTGAGTAACCTGACTGCAAAGCCTATTTCGAAGAGATAAGCTTTATTAGCAAGGTCACTGGGGAGCCTTGTGCCTGTACTTCCTTATCTTATTGTTACCGTACTGTCGATTAACTTAGCGTAAAAAACTGGTGGCAACTATCAGAAGATCGAGCTGGCTAAAGACGCTTGTTGGTTTAAGTCTGAGTCCGCCATGGACTGTTTTTTCATCTTAGGCATACAAAGCGCCGCTGCACGGAAGGACTAGAGGTGCTCGCGAGCTCTACGAGCAGAAGAGAAGAGACGAACACCGGCTTGTCAGGAGGAAGAACAGTATGAGAAGCGCGCGATCGGGAAAGTAGAGAGATGTTACTGCAGGAATGAGGTTCTGTAGTTTTACCAAAGGAAAGGAAAAGAACCTGTCAAGGCCACAGAGCTTGAACCAAAGCCTTCAAGCATATACAAGGGAACATCGTAGTAGAATCGCAGTTGATGCTGAGGATAGGGAAGAACCATTTCTGCGAACTGTTTAACGCCAACGAGGAATCAAATTCCGCTGTCAGGCAGAATGAACCATTCAACCTGAGGTTCCAACCTCTTAAATCAGCAACATGTATTTGCTATTTACAACATCCACCACGGGTAGTGCACTGCCTTCTAACTTTTTCTGTATCTGCTTAGCAAGACTGTGTTTAAAAAAGGGTTAGCAACGTCGCATCCCTAGAGTCATTGAAATAGAGGTCTAAGATTTCCTCGTGGATTTTGTTGATTGATGTTGTGTGTGGGTAGACGACACTGGCTGAACTAAGTGAAAATCATTCTTGCCGCTTCAGACCGTTTTCTGAGTCCAAGCAGCTCTACAGGATGTAACACATAAATCGTGATTTCAATCCGATAGACCGGTAATTTTCAATGGCAATTCTAAGCTTAGGAAAGTTCGCTGAGTGTGTCATGATTAAAGTAAATTTACAAGAATTCTGTGTCCTTTACTGTCTTTAAGGGACAAAATTCACTTAATTCCTTCTCGAGGCATACTTCATATTTCCTCGAACCACATTGTGCCATGGCTATAAAAAAGTCAAATCAGGATATTTATTGTTTACGTTACGGTCCCACAAGGAAATCCTCGAAATCGGCTTAAGCATACACAGTGCTTGCATCCAGGTATTTTGGGTGATGGCAGTGGTTCATTACCTTTGCTTCAACCGACGTAAATCCCCGTTCATTACATATTCCCATCGTTTCATAATAAAAATAACCAAGGAACTGTATTCTCTTTACATACGCAGTTCACATTGCTATTTCTCTAGAGTCATTGAAATGAAAAAGCGACGAGGGAAATTGTTTTGACTAGGGTCGTATCTCTCCGAGTTAAAGTGTGTCATGATATGGTAATCGTGTTTAAATGAATTACCATTTGCAAGGAAAACATGCGTGTGTGAGTGTGCAAGGATTTTTTTCTTCTCGGAAAATTCTCGCTTCCTCGGTTTTTTTCTTGTTTTATTTTTGGTGTTTTCTTGAATTGCGTACTTGATGGTGCTTGGCTTATTTCATATTATGAATGTTTTCTAACGTCCGCAAGATTACGCTTGGGAAATGAAATGGAAGAGCTCCTTGGTTGAGGAGGATATCCTCTGCAGTTGTGCATGTTGCTTTCTCTGGCAGTGGGAGGAAGTTTTCTTGTACTTGTTCCTTAGAAGGAGATAAGGCCAAGGAGAGGAATACAGTCAAGTTATTTCAGTTGGAAATTTGTACAACTCGGGAATGATGGTCGTTTTTTGCTTTTAAGAAAGAAGGAACGGAGAGTTTAGGAATTCAAATTGGATAAGTGGATGCAGTGTTAAATGTTGCATTCAATTAGTTTTTCATGGATTATTCCAGTTGAATTTTTGAAATAGTGACAGGAGATCAGGGAATATAAACTGCATTTTGAATAATATTGCGTGAGAACTGTAAATTTCAAAATTCTTAGGAAAATCTGTCGCAGTGAACCTGGCATTGTTGGTGCATATTCTACAGTTCATAGTTATTTCGTACCTTCAGCACTGAATATCTGACGAATTTTAGCAAAATTGAAGGGATCGTTGGTATTCAGAGTACAAACTCCGCTATTTGCACTTTGAACGTAGTTGTATCCCGACGTAGTCAAGAGCGTTTAGGTTAAGTTTATGTCGAATGTCTGTAGGATTACATGGGTGGGCACCTCAAACATTTTTGAAGAAAGTGAGACTTTAACAGGACAGTGACTACATGGCACTGGTGCAAGGGTAGGAAGGTAGATAGAAGTGGCAGTTCTAAGAATCCAATTAGTGCTGGGATGCGCCGCTTTGAAACCACAACTTATTTGACCTGGTTGTTTGCGGCTGCTATAGGTGGACAGACGAGGATATTTAAATCCAACCTGTGGAATTAAGGAAAAGGATTAGTTCACCAATCTTTTTCTTGGAAATAACTTTGAGGTTGTCGAAGAAGGGTTTGCCTAGAGTGCGCTGTGGTCTCTTATTGGCCAGTGGGCTGTGCTAACGACTACGATTCTTACAATATTTGGTCTTGATCTGATAAGTAGCTCGTTTGTCTTTTATTTGTTGTAACCGGGCCAGAAGAGTGAATGGATGGGCATCAATGCTCGTCTAATCCACACCATCAGGTGGCGCACGCGAGTGGAAAAGGACCTTAACCAACTTGGCATGCGAAACAAGAGGCAGCTGGCTAAAGATCGAGGTGGCTGGAGACCCTTGTTGGTTGAGGGCCAGGTCCACCCCGGACTGAAGAGCCACCTTAAGTAAGTAAGTAAGCATCCGGACCAGATCTTCGTTGATATGTCGAAGTTGCTAAGCCTATTCCACGCTCGGTTGGCCGTCTTTAAAAACCTCCTAGCGGGATATTAACACTTTCCGCTAGTGAGTTGTTAAGAGCTTATCCATCCCTGGCCAGGTCATCAGCTCTTACGTTGTCGTCAATTTTGCTGTGATCTGGGAGTGAAAGTAACCCTGTACTGGACCAGCAGTTGATTTAGTCCATCTTGGCATTGCTTTACCACTTTTGAGGATGTAGTGGCCGAATCAATACCTTTAATGCCGGCTTGGCTGTCAATGAAGATTGCAGTGTTGTGAATGGGTGTTGGAGAATTTTTCAGCATACGGCAGGCTTCCTTAATAGCACGGAACTTCACTTGGAAGACACTGGCAAAATTCAACAAGCTTCTCCAGCCAGCACGATTTTTGCTCAGCTGTCTCCAGTTGCCTACGTCGAGTTGGTTGATGTCAGCCTCTACTTACGTACACCATCAAATATGACGTAGTCGCCTTCTGGGTTGCCGGTCTAGTTTGGAATTACAAATCTTCCGGGCTGGAGAATTGTCGTTCATCGACTGTACACGATCCAGTCGTTCATCGTAGTACAAGTATCTTTTTGCCCATGTCCGGGTCGCTGTACAGCTTGTGCAATCCGTGGAAATCGATAGACCATAAATCGAGTAAAATTGCATGTTGACGTCTGTAATCCCATAGTCTTTAGATATCTCTGGGTGATTCGTTTCCAGGTCGACCAGCAATGCATCTTTTAACTCATCCATGATGAGATAAAAGCTCCATGGATCTCTTCTTCCATCCGATCACCTTTTTTCGTGATGCTGTCTTTTTGGAGGATCTTCAACATCTCTTCTGTGTATTTCAGGACTCCAAAGTAAACTAGCACCTGCGGGATTCTGTAATCTGTGAACATTGGGATCTTTCCAATGCCGTGGAACTCGCCGAAACATATTCCACGAAAACACGCCCACACATCGCCCACCAAGATCTGCGCTCGTTTGTACAGGGCAAGGGGCTTTTCTTCAAGCATGGCTGTGTCACGAAAGCAAATGAGTTCCGCGACAATCATTGTCAGCAACTTTTTAGCAGATTTATCCCATTGTTTTATCATGTTTTCGAATTTGCCACCATACACCGCGAGGAGAATCTGTTCCACCTGCTGAAGCCACTCAAGTCGCTCCTTAAGCAGTGGAACCTTTGTCTAACTATCGTCCGATCTCAGAATAAGGGCTTAACTCGCTTCATCGATGTTTGAGTAATAGTTCGCATTGGCTATAGGGATGCCCTCACTCAGAGCACGGTTGATGACGGTACAGAGGTCAAAATAACCAGTGTTACCATTCACCTTGTGTACGTAAGTTGGTCGGAATCCAGAAGCAAAATTTCAGCGTGTTGATCACTAAAATTCAGTCCATGGCATGTGGATCGGTGGGCTTGGGATGAAGTTAATGCTTTGAAAAGTTGTTGATGTCAACTTCTTCGATCGAATGCCTTTGATTAATTCCTTCGACAATCTTTCGATTCCGCTTTGGTGAACTTTGATGAGCTTTGCGTTTTGAACGACGAACTCACCGACTCCTCGAGGTAGCACTGCTTGAAAATGAGTTCTCATTGCAGAACCGGGGAATTCGACAGAACTTACGAATTTGTGTAGAAGCGCGTATTTATTTTGCTCGTCAAGGATCATCTCAAACGCTGTTTCAATAAAATTCCAAGAATGGGAACCACTTTAATGATTCCCTCACCAATTAGCTGGCATCTACACTCTTAAAAACACAAAATAAATTAACAAAATAAATTAACACAGCACTGTCATGCTTGGATATACGACCCACAACACGACATGCGACTGCGGTTTGTTTCAGATTCCACACATGCTTATCAAAAATCACATTCAGTTGAGGTTTCATACATTAGATGTCGTCGTCTACCGGTCCCTAATGAGACTTTAAGAAGGAAATGAGTAATTTGCAGGAAAAAGTGGTGGAAAATTCAAGCAAATGTGGTATAAATGAGTCTCAGGAGAACGATGTCACATTATGAGCTTATGTTGGAAATTCACAGAGAGTAGGTTAGAGTCTTTCAAATACAAAGAGTTAACCCAGTTTTGTTGAAGCCATGTAGATACATATTCATCTGAGATGGGTCTTTGGAATTATATTAGTTGGGTGGGCTTAAGAAAAAATGTTCCTTGAATTAAGGGCTGAATTGTGAAACGAAGTTCCATGCAGTTTTGCACTGTGATGCTCATTTTATAACTTTAACAAGCAACAGAGAGATTGGTTGGTATGTACAATGATGAACAGTAGCAATTCTTCATTAAATATTTTACTATTGACGTTATATACTTGCTCATCATCATCCCAGTTTTGTTGGGACTATTGTGAAAATTATAAAATGGCAATGCTTTTCGGGCACTTACTTCCGCGCAGTACCTCCTCGATAATCTTTTCTTTTTTTTTTCAGTTATCTGGTGGACAAGTTACAGACCACCCACCAAGAAGTAATGAAAGATCCAAATCAAGCTGTGGGTCTAGTGACGATTTCAACATGATGATTCAAACAATGTAAGTTAGATTAGGTTTGGTAAAGTGGCTTCTTCCGCTCAAACTTCGAAAGATCTTCGAATGCTGTAAAATTGATTACATTAACATCAACGTAAGACACTCCTAAGGCGCATTGTGTGTTCGAGCATTCTGAGGTCCAAAATACCGAGTCAGGGAACGGATGCGAATATCAAGTACTATCGCAACCAGAATAACCACTGTAATGCTACGTGACATTCGAGAAACTGCTGGTTTGATTTAAAATAAATGCGATATGTAAAAAGGACGAGAGCCGCTCGTCATCTATACAATCAGAAAAGAAGAGACGAAAAATACGTATTTAGACAAAGACTTCGCCGTGCGTATTCCATCAAGAGCGGAATGGAACAGCGGGAAGGTCACAAAAGACAAAGACAATTTTCACGGACCGGACGGTTTGAAAATGGAATGCGGGGTCAGTTCGGGTATATTGTCAGCTGCCTTGAAAATATCGTGGCCATTCAGATTCCCAGACTTCACCAGTGTATTTCAGTTCCAGCCTCGCAATCAACGAAGCCTGCCATGCGCTCAATGACGACAACACCACCCGCAAACGAAATGTTGCACTCCTTTCTGACAGCCAGGCAGCCATCAAAGCTCTTATCTCAACAACCACCTTATCAAAGCTAGTTGCACAATGCAGAACCAAGCTCGCCCGCCTTGAGAACTTATCCTTCTTAACTCTCGTATGGGTCCAAGGTCATAGAGGCATCGAAGGGAACGAGAACAAGAGATGTTCTTGTCTAAATAGGAGCTATCAAGAGAAGAATCGACCTAAACTACCTCTTCGTAGTCAAACACAAATGGACCAATCTTACTAGTTGCGCCATATTCAAGAAGACTTGGCCAACATACTACCATAGGAAAGCAAACGACCTCCTTAGAAGAACCCGAACAGACATTGCGCGCGTAGTCACTGTCAGGGGCGCGAGAAAAGAGGTACCCAAGCAGCCAAGCTTGAGATTCCTTCTAATCCCTACTTTGTCGTAGCTGCAAAGATTCAAATGTGAAGGAAACCCTAGTACACTTCTTCTGCAAGTCCCCGGCACTTGACAAAGCAAGACTAAAAGCACTTTGACAACTTCAGCGAACTTTCGGAGAAGAAAACTCCTAACATTCTACTCTTCCTCAACTCCACAGGTTGGATTTAAGACCAAAAGCCATGGTCTGTCAACACCCGTCCACTCACATCTAACAAACACGAGAACTGTGGTAACAAAACGACGCATTTCAGCACTAATTGAGTATCGGGCGGTTTTCTGCATGATACAACCACTGAAACCAACCAACGTTTTCAGACGAAAGAAAAAGGAGTAAAGGAAACGTACGATTAGAAGGATGCTCAAAGATGTTACGGCAAAATATTCTCGACCATTCGCCAAACATATCAGGGCAAAGATTTAACGTCGAATAGCTCTAGCCAATCGCTGTTATTATGCCGTTTAGAGACAACTATTAAGTGAAGACCTTTCAAAAAGAACTAAACGGATGCTGTAAAAGATCTTCATCATGCATGTCTTACTGAATAATGAAGAGACATGAACTTCGTCAAAACGGGAAATAAATTGCATTTGAAGTTTTTGAGAAAAGTTTATGGTCCTTTCTGAATTCTAAATTTAAATTGTTCACAAAGGATGCAGAGCAGTGAGTCTCATAGTCATAATCATGATATTTTTTGCAATTATCTTCTAAAAAAAAAACTTTTTTCATTGTACATCCATAATGGAAGATAAGTATTTCAAAGGAACCTCATGATGAAAAGAATTTTGAAAAGTGCTTGTTTTGTCCTTTGATAGTCCAGAAAATTTAATTCCCACTGTGATACCAAGAACAGCACTTAACAAAATCACCCTCTGATTTGATTAAAGGAACAATGCAGGAAACTACTTTCACAGGTGCTCGAGACTATTTTAATCCCGACAGCAAACAAATGTCATTTCGTGTTCCGTCGTTTGTTCTTCATCGTCGGTATTAATAAATCCCAACGGCAAGGAAAATTAGTTAAACACAAAGCTTACTGATACCTCTGCGTTCTATTATTTGTGTTGTACACATCAACTGTGTTGTCCTTTTCATCGATGCCATCGTGCTCCAGCGCTGTTTAAAAGCATTATCATCATGCAGTTGTTTTGTTTATGTCGCTGATACGGTGTTGCAGTAGGAGCATCTCCTGACAGCCGACGTGATGTCCTGAAATTCAGGTCAAGCTGCTCCTCGTCTTTTGTTGAAATGGCGAACTTAACTCTATTAGTTGAATGAAGTTTTCTATTTAAAGCGGATAATGGTATCGTTTTTCCAGATCTTTTCATTCTGCTGTCCGGGGATGAAATTTCCTGCCTTTGACCACAATGGAGGATATAAATATGAAATTACAAAAAAAATATGTTTAAAGAGAAAATCATAGTACAATGAAGAGGAAACAAAGAAGGCCAATGGACAAAAGCTTGAATTAGAGATCACCAAGACCATTCCTAATCAAATAGATTTGCTGACAAGGATAGCTGACAAGGATGGCTGATTCCCTTTAGTTGCCTGTAATAAACTTTATCTATTTTTGTACAATTCTACACCCTTTTCAGGGTATGTATAAACTATTCTCCATAGAAGAAACAACAGAATGAGTTTTATCTGAAACATAAATTTTGAAAAATACTTTGGTCAACAATTTAATAAATTTTTGGGAAAAGAAAATCCAAATTTCTTTGGATATTTGCACACAATAAAATCCATTTGACTATAAAGGAGTTTGGCACTGCCTTGGGGAAAAAAGGCAACAACTTTGCAGAAGCACGTTCGAAATACGGAATTAGGTCATTCCGGACCAAGTAAATTCAAGTTGATTCAAAATGAAGCTTTTCAAAATTAGAAGGATCGTTTTGATGGAGTTGTCTTCCTCTCCAAAGGGGAGATACGTGAGGTCCGTTTTGTATCCATATTGTCAAACAGTTCTTTTAAGGGCTATAGTAAAATGATTTAAGGGGTATTGAATGGTTTCAAAAGAATTTTCGTTTTTTCGTTAAGGTGCTTCCGTAAGACTTAATAAAGGTTTGTATGTTTCAGGTATATGTGTACAGATATTTTATTGGGGCATTCAAGAGGTGTCATTTTGAATTTCGCTCCTTTCAACTATTACTGCGACGACTTTTGAAAGTAAGAACCAGGAGGTTAGTAAACACTGATCGATCCACACTCATACAATGTGTTGAAATAGTGAAAATTTACTACAAAACGGTTTGTCATCATCAAGCGCCTTCTCGCACAGCTGTAGTGAGCTTAATCGACAAATTTGAACGTCTCCAAAGGGCTAGTGATGTAAAGACTACAAGTCCTATTCGTTTGGTAAAGTCAGCTGAAAATATCGCCACACTAGCTGAGAGTGTGACTGAAAACCCAAGCGAAGCGAACACAGGGATTGGGTCAATCCGCAAACCTTAGCACTGCATTTGGTATACAGATTTTGGCCTACATGGTTATAAGGTCCAGTTGACACAAGAATTGAAGCCAGCAGACCACGCCCAACGTCGTACTTTCGCTATAGAAAATTGACAACTCTTGTTAAATTACCATATGTAATTGCAGTCAAACAACCTGCGGATTTAATCCTTGACGTAGATACCACGCAAACAGTCACAACTCTACTAAATTGGAACAAGCAGAAAATTTTCGGGTTTCGCGTAAAGACATTGAAACTTCGTAAATATAAACTGCCTTCTTCAAAGGCTTTAACGTAGATTCAGTTCATCTGTCTTTAAATATTGGAATGACGGTTATTACTTTCACATCATGTTATAAAGTCGCTTATCGAAGATATGTAGTATTTCTCAGCTCCAGAAGCTTTGTTGGACTTAAGCTTAGGCTTTACTTCATCCAGGTCGGGTGGACGGAATTGTTGGTTTTTATCGTTCAGGTTAAATGGTTCATTCTGCCTGATAGCGAGATTTGATTCGTCGTTCAAAATCCGAAGCGGAAAGGATTCAGAGTGTTGGTTTTCTAAGCACTGCTGGCTTTGCACATAAGGACCTTGACATTGTCGGATTATCCTTGAAAATACCATGTAATTGACCGCCAATGTAAAGGCTAATGAGCTTGGAGATTAGCTAGCAAGAGACAGGGGAGGATGACCCCAAGGCGAGGCTGTAGTCGTCAAGCCACCATCCTGCACGGTTAAGGCAAATTTCAAAGTCAACATAAACAGGCAGGCTGACCACAGATGGTCAAATATATAAGAACATAGGGTACCCAAGGCTTTATGCCCGGGGTAAGATAAGAAAAAGACGAGGAAAATTCTGAAGCTAAGAAGATTAAGCCTAAGAATATCTGTAGGAATTCTGTCCGGGCATTGCCTTTCACGCAAGCACGTTATGAGACTGCGGCTCACTTAATCGGACATGTGTAGATACTGTGACGATTTATGCATTACAATAGATATTACACACATTATGTGCGATTGTGAGGTTATAGCGCAAAGGCGCTTCAAACACTTCGGAAACTACTTCTTTAGGAACCTGGAGGAGTTAGGTCCTATTAATCAGAAGAGAAGATTAAAATTTTGAAGGGAAATAATGGGATCGCGATGGGTCCATCTTATTGCCCGGTGTTTCTATGAAATGAGACCTATTTAACCTATTCCAACCTAACCTGACCGCCGATGTCTTGCGCGTTTACACGGTTGGATTATTATTTTACTTGAATCTGATCAAACGAAATAGTCCGTGCCAATGAGCTAGCAACAGTCTTAGATCTAAAGAATGAGACAATTCGTCATATTTAAGAGGAAGGGCTCTTATTATGCAGAAATGTCATTAAAAATCTCAACAAAAAATTATGTGCTTTCAGAGGGCATTTGAGCGACGTGATATTCCATAACAAATCGTGAACTTGTATATGATTTTTAAATTATAATATCAACCTCTCTTTTACATAAGATTTAAATGGGAAGTTATGGTCCTACACAGAGTAGTCTACACGATAGGTAAATCGGGCCAAAAAAATGTACACCCAATGCTTCTCAATATCGACAATGAGGAATAATTCAGAGTAAAATTGTCTTCAAAGGACCCTACATCTGGACTGATCAAATCATATTTTTTTTTATAATCCACACGCGGATCAAGGAGATATGAATACCCTTTTAATGTTATACACACACCGCGAGCGAGATACAGTGGTTTGAAACTCAGGTATCGTTAAGTTACATTGGCGTCCAAGGGTGGTGTCCCGGCTAGCTGGGGACATTTGTGGTGTTTGTCATTGCTATAACTCACAGGAATTTTTTCGAATTTCCTGATATCATAATCAGTGTCAGCTCAATCAACTGATCTAGTCAAGACGCTCTACTGCCAGTGTTATGCTTTCGTAGAGTAGAGTCGCCATCAGCTTTCACAGTTTTATTTATTTAAGAAATAAATGTTTTCCGACATCAGGAGTTGAACCCGAACTTTCAGCGTGACAAGCGATGATGCTAATGGCCGCCCCCCTGATATGCCATCAATTCGACCCTTGATAAGGTAAGCAGCAGTTAGAGCGTCATCTGAGGTGCCACCAAACGTAGAATTCTATTCTTACTGATTGTGCTCCTAGTAGTAGACAAAATTGTAAAATTCCTTGGATACATCGTAATGATGGCGATGTCTTTATCCCAATTACAGGCAAATTTCTATCCCTACTCAGTGAATGCCCCAACGATCACTATCAGTCAATGGAACTGTACTCTTCAAGACAATCCTAACCATTGTGCAGACTGCATTGATCTGTTACCAAGGAGACGACAATTAACTCGGCAGAATGAAATTTATCAGAGTACCAAATGAGAAAGACAATTATTATGCAGTTTGTGGAGGAATTGCGAATCAACACACCAAATTTAAATTTTAGGATGCGTTAAAGATACAAATGTCTATGAGCAAAAACACGGCTTTCGCAAGGTAAACCCACTTCCAATTACTTTTTAAGACACCAACGGATGTATTTATATCTCTCCACAAAGCATTCCAAGCGATTTCTTTTTGATTCCCTCATTGTGTCCATTGAAATGAATCTCAAAAACGCACCCAACCGCGCACATTAGACGATTACTTTCATCAGGCCATTATTTCAATAATGCCACCGCCAACACCATCAGCTTTAACAAGATAACTTTACGATTAAACGTGGCTTGAGGGTTATCAAGGGACGATAACTTTCCAAAGATATTATCCTCAAAAGTACGTGCTGACCATGAATGTCACGAAGTTTTCTCTCACCTGGTAAACTCTTATCCGACCGTGAGTCAAGTGAGAAAAATTAATGAAGCTGAACTGAATCGGGAATGATGGAACCAAAAAAAAAAAAAAAAAATTGTAAAATCCTTGAGTTGAATTCAATCGATGAAGCCAGACGAAGGCAGACGTGTTCATCCTGGATTGCATCATGAACTGAACTAAAATGTCACGCATACGCCCGAGGCATCAGTGACATATTTCAGATTTGATAACCACATTGAAACTCATATTTCATTCCAGAAGCAGGAATTCCTAGGATGACTGCAAATGCATCCGAAGAACACAGTCGTTCACAAAGTATTTCCGTGTAAACAAACAGGTACCAGGTGTCGAAACATTGCTTCTTAAGACTTGCATTGCTTGCCGTTACTTCTGTTTCGTGGCAAGTTCAAGGATATAAGTCTCTGCTCTCTCCTCCACAAATCCTCTTGTAAATGTCCACAAGTACTGAATCAAATTTAAAGTACGTTGACGTCGGCAGAGAGTGTTTACACAAATCCTCCCCCCCCACCCAGTCCAAAACAGGGACAGAATCCTCTTGCTACTCGAGAATTGTTTCCTTGGTGTAACTAAGGCATGTTGCATGTGGATGCTAAGATGGCAAAGTTACGTTTTCCATTGTGTGGAGTGGTTTTCAAAACGGATGAAGTCAGCAGTGGTTTGAGGAAATGCTTTGAATGGTAAGTGGGTCGTCTGCAGGAAAACTTTTTTGATAAACGATTGTTTGGCAATGAGGTTGCAACGAAAAGCATATTAGATAGTGTTGTGGTTTATACCGATTTTATGTAAGGGTATAAGGGTATATGACCCTTCAGATAGGAAGTAAGTAGAAACTTGCTTTTGTGGAAGACGTATTCGTTTACTTGACCGAGCATGGAACGTCGTGGATCATTGATTAGTGCGTTAAGCTGTTTTGTTAGTTGTGTGGGTTCAAGCCCTTTGGTAATGTGTACTTTGACAGCACGGACTATGACGAGCACCCAGTGCGGAATTTCCCTAGCTGGTTCGATAGGGTGATTTCTTCGGTTGTAAATGAGGTAAGGGTCCAAGCAGTCCCACCTATTACGGAAATGAGCCACACAAAAGTTTGCGATTGGATCGTCAAATAGAAACGTATTGTCCTGTCCCATATGCTTTACAGCAGTTTGTATGTTCCGGAGGCTGTCAGGCAGCTAATCAGCTTCTCAGGGTGGAGTGTGGCAAGTGTGGTTGGTGGGATAAATTCACTTTCTGAGGTCCGCTTCCGCGGGGCATTCTGTGACGATGTGGAGAGAACTTTCATAGCTCTCCAAGCATAGTCTGCAGGTAGGGTTGGGTGACAGGCCAAGCTTGTGTAGATGCCGCAGTGGTCAGTTAGTGGCCATTTAGGATACCGGATAGAATATTAAGGTGGCTTCTTCTCAGATTCAGAAAAAGCTTAAATTTCTTTTCGAAAAGATTGGGGAGGGGGTTTCCTACCAGACGCGTCCCCGGTTGGTGGATAGGGGGACCCGCGGCACCGCACAGCGAAAGAATTCTATAACGGTGCTTCTGCGGTGAATGAGGTGATAGCAGCGATGAAGCCAAAAATTCCACTGTAAAAGCCCATCGCGAACCAACCCATACAGGTAGATGCTGATAGTTGCTCATTCACTTAGCCCGCGCGGGAATCAACTCCCCCAAAGCGTACATGGCTGAACAGCAACAATAAGTAACGACACCCCTAACCCAGGGTGTTACGCGAGACCATGCTCATTGAATGGTTCGCAGCCAGGGGTTAACCGGCTGTATTTGAACGGAGCCTATGGCTTTACCACATCAAGCGGGGCTCTGATGCGGCGGACTTTTATTTTCCTAGCTGGGAACACACGAAATAAAATCTTTAGAGAAATGCAGGATGTTACCGCGCAAGAACTGGCTGATCGACTGTAGACAGATCGCCAGGGCGTAGATCATGACGTCAGACCAGGTACTTGCCGCAAGAGAACACCTCCTAGACCGACACAAGGCCGAGGCAAGAATTGGGTGAATAGGGAGAGCCAAAGAAAACCTCTGGCCAAAACTGTGCCCAAATCCGCCGAAAAAGGGAAGAATACCTTCCAACAGGCCAAGGGGACACCGAATAGTGGAAGGCAAAGAAGGCGTCATATACCTCCGAACTTACCGGCTCTAGGGGAACCAGGTACACTCGACGACCTTTAACCCTGAAGAAGCCGGGAGGGCACCAAACGAAAAAACAAAGACAACCCTAGAAGACGAAGAGGGGAACAAAATGGGGAGGGACGTCATAACCCCTCCAGAGAAAGGTAAAACCCGCAAGCGCAGTGGGGCGTAGCACCACCCCACCAGTCAAAAGAAGGAAGACGGGGATCAACATCGACCACAGCTACGCGGGGGAACTCAAAAACACGCGAGTGGCAGTCCTCCCGAAGCAATACCGGCAGACAACTCTAAGAGCAGAAAAGCAGACTTGGCCGGAACAATAAAGTCACTCTCTACTGGGTGCCAGGTCATATAGGGATAGAGGGAAATGAGGCAGCCGATAAACTGGCAAAGAAAGGATCAGATACACCATTCGTTGGATCCGAGCCATTCTGCGGGCTGGGACTGCATTGAATCCAAGAGGAACTGCGATGAGAAGAAGAATGCAAATGAAGAAGCCTGTGGGATGCACTCTCAGGACTAAGGCAGCCAAAGGAATTTCTACACATCTTCCAATTGGGTGTACATACACCCGCCTGGAAGATGCTTGAACATCTGAGTATTAGGTTAGGTTAGGTAAGATGGCTGCCTCCATTCAGACAGGGAGATACTTCGACCAGACTGGCCCACTGTGATACCAAGATGAAGAATCGGCTTACAAGCACCAGGAATCAAAGTATGCAACACAGTCTGCGTACATGTCTGCCTATCAAGCAGACCGGTGAGGACCCTTGTTAGTGAACCTAAGTTTTCGTAGTTGGTGGAAATAAGCTGGATTTTTTTTACAAAAGACAAGTGCTGATTTTATTCCACCTGAGGTTTGTCAGTTTCTTTGCATCCGTGGCAAGGAATAATTTGATCGATTCGATAGGTGCAGGTGGTTGGTTTGCGGAGAGATGCCGTCCTGGGCTTTCTTTTCCTAGCTCGTCTGCTCTGCAGTTCTCTGGAACATTCCTGTGTCCTGAGAACCAGCACAGGGTTACGTTGCACCAGTCTACAATCTCGTTAAGAGATCTGCGGCTTTGCTTTACCAACCTTGATCGTATTGTCGGCGATTTCAAGGCTTTAATAGCTGCTTGACTATCTATGCATAATATCATAGCCCTATAATCTATCGAGTTAATTGAAAGCCAAACCACAGCTTCGCGGTCTGCTGTAATTTTCGCTTGAAACAGACTGATCTGGCAGTCGTGTGATAATGGCTAAGACAGGTGCGTTGGAGAAGATTTCTGCCATCGTACCACATTGTCCATTTGTGAATATTTCTAGCGCGGATTCGCTCAAAACTGTCCCGTTTTGTTTTGTACCTGACGTTGAACTCAATATTTGGGACAACGTAGTCCGTTTTTCTAGAAATAGTGTGGTTACCCTTGAGGATTCTAGAGTCACCCGTTGCTGTGCTAATCAGCTGGGAGGATTCTCTCAGCCTCAATGCTGCTTTGACTGCCATTAGATGCTCACAGATATCAACAGGAAGCAGATGGAGCTTGTTACTGTTGCTTTTCTAGTCCAGTGCTGTCCACCAGATCAGTACTCCGTACATAATGATCGGCCTCACCACCGCCGTAAATATCAAGTAGCTCTGTTTATTGATAAAGAGCAATTAGTTCTGAACCCAGTTCCAGAAGACTTTCTTCATCCGTCTGCACATAACCTATATCTTTTTAAGGGAAAATACTTACTCTGCTCCTAAGATTTATGTTATGTTTGCCTTCGAGGCTAATAACCCTAAATTCGCACAAAAATTTCTCCAATTTTGAACAAGTTACGTCCCTCCACTTTTACCCTTTCCTTGCCGATAAACACAAGATTGTCGTTTTAAATCTATGCTAAGGCTATTATCAAACTTCAGACACCTTTAATCACAGATATTCCATACTCTCAACTTCTCTTTAAAGACGTCTTATCTCCTAACCAAAGAAAACAGATTGATTGCCACCCTCAATGAAATAAATGTATATAAACCCTCTCGCATTTAATCGCTCCACAGTTTTCGATGTAACCTTTTGACGATGTCTGGGTTGAAGATCTTAAATCAATGCCAAATGGGGGATGGAATAACAAATTCCAAATTGAATTCCAATGGTGTCCTTGAAGTGATTCGATTTACCCTTCCACAAAAACCACAAGGATATTTATATAGAATGGTGGTGGGTATACCTAGTAACACACAGCAACCTGTGGAATAAATCCAATTTCTTCTCAAGGTATTCCTGACGCCTGCCTCACACACGTCGAGGATATTAATTCGAGGCGAAAATACATTCATTGATTGATCTGCAATCGAAGTTAAGTATTTCTAGCACTGAAGTAATTTTTAGCTTAACACACAAGCAATGCCTTTAATTGGATTTCTAAGAATTCAAATTAAGTCTCCTTCCCCATGCATGGAGGGCTTACGAGGGCGTAAGGAATTCAATCAGTCAATTGATTGGCTTGACCCGAAGCGTAGGTTTGTCTTATTTCGGCCCGTATCCGAACAAACACAAGAAATCCTTTTTGTGCATAACAAGTGGTGCTTCCATTTTCACACATGTATCAACATCCTTTCACGTAAGGACTAATGAAAATCCTCCTTCCATGCAAGTGGCTCTCAGAAAGCATAACATTTTCGTTGCAAAACGATGCGCTTCATAAAATCCTTTCATCCACAAAATATCCGGCACACTGTGTGCGCCCCCATTGACAAGGATACAAAGCCTGCATACACTGAGGTAGAATTTTTTATGTGTACGAGTATATTAAAATTTTAGAGTCTAAGCTCCCGACACTGTGTGACACTTTCATAGATTATTCGTACACCTGTCTGTCACAAAGGGATGTCGGAAACGGGAAGCGGGATACACCGAACACGGACATGTATTATTACTAACGAAATGGGGACTGAGCGACATAGATATGGGATTACGGCTAGACGACGGCGCCGCCCGTAACCGTTTCACAAAGTCACTGTGGAAATTTTCAATTTTAACTGACAGTGAATATTAAATACGTATGTATGCAGGCGGTGTTTCGAAGGGGCAAAGATTTAAAAGGCTTATTCTTGAGGGCGTGGGTAGCTGTTGCTCTTCTTGTTACGGTTAAAGGAATTTTCATATGGCAAAGCTGTGTTTATCTTGAAAAGAAAAACATCCTGAAACGTGTACGATCTCCAGGGAGAGGGGTGGAGTTTAATAGGACGGGTAACACAACTGAAGTATGTGCAGACATTTATCCTCATGTATGAAATAACGAAGGGAATGGCCTGAATCGTAAGTATGTCATAGGAGGAAAACAAATTTTCTATCGAGTCCTTTTGGGTTCATGTGAGAATTTGAGTTTTATTGGAATAACAGTGGATGAATACAAGGTCGTAGATGATTTGTCCAGTGGCGTATACTTAACATTTTTGTTACGCTGAACGATTAACTGGGTCGAGGAATACATAAATTTACTTTTCTTGATGGGCCCCACAAAGATATTACAATGATAGCTAACCACTCTTCTGTGTTATGCATAGTTCTCGAGGACTCTTGACACATTATGTGTGGATTTTTCGAATCGTGTTATCGTTTTATTCGAAGTTTTGGGGTCATGCCTTCAAATCACTTTTGTAATTTATTGCAAAGAAGTTATCTGACTCTGGGAAGGTTGGGACGAAGAAAGGGTCTTTAACACGTTGAGTGTCATATGCGACCAACGTGGCTTCACACGAATTTGGGACACCTATGCCACGTGGGACCACAGTGGTCTCACATTAGGTTCATATTCATTTAGCTCGGGCTGTGGGACTGGTTTTTCGGATTGGATGGTGGCACTCAATGTGTTAAACCCGGCAATACATCCAATTTCACCGACGGCTCAAAAATAGATGAAGGGGTAGGCTCTGGAATATACTCAGAAGAACTTGCCATTACCCGGTCGGTAAAACTTCCAAGCTACGGCAGTAGCTGAAGTTCTAGCGATAACTGAGGCCACATGAGAACTATTATCGGTAACTCCGAGAAGAAATATCGTCATACATGTAGCTGACCGCCATCAAAACCATGTCAAGAGTTGTCGCAGCCAGCTTAGGAATAAATGCTCAATAACGTATCACTCTGTTGGGTCCCGGGGCACCGAAGCATCGATGACAAGGATCTGATCGATCAATTGGAAAAAAAGAGAGCGAAACTGAACCAAGTAATGGTCAATCACACGCTTTTTATCCCTATAGAAGTTCTAAAGCAAGAAATTCGCTTGGACTTCTGGAAATTTGCCGATGAGAGATGGAGCACACTTCCGAGATGCCGCATTTAAAGAAAGCTATGGCCATAACTCAATGAAAGAAAAATAAAGGAAATACTTGCGCTGAACAGATCGCGTGATCAGTATCCTTACAGGCCATAACCTATTGGCGATCTATCTAAGGCGAATGCGACTAAGCACGACAGCCTTCTGCAGAGGTTGTGGCAAGTAGACGCGGAGGAGGACACGACACACTTTCTATGCGACTGCCCAAGCCTCAGGAGAACCAAAAAGTCGACACTAGGCGATTACTTCTTTAGTGACTCGAACCAACTCTCAACCATGCCACCGAAGGTCTTCCTAAAACTATACTGAATTCAGGGTGGCTTAGGGAGGCTTATAACGAACAATAAATATAGGACCCCACAACGGGGAGCACTTTGAAGATCCGAGGGAGGTGGCACCTAACATCAAGTCGGCACTCCCTCTAACCTAACTAAACCTATCTGACGATATTAATATGTTGATGAGAACAAGCTCTTGCGGTCATAAAGAAGGGACAACTAACATCGATAAATCGGGCAGACCATCACGGTGGAAAGCTACTAATTCAACATACCTAGTGAGGAACTACATATGAATTTTCTGCGTTATTACCTTGTCATCAGAATGAAAACAAAGAACAACTTTAGCGATTCACTGTTTCTCTGCGCTGCGAGGGCAGTATTACGAAAAATAAATGTGACTATGTATAAAACTTTAATCATTCCAGTCCAATTTTATGGCGCTGAAGCACGGACTAGTCAAAATACTGCACAATGGACGTTTGAGGTACTTTGATCCGACCCGAAAAGTCTTCGAATTCAATCCTCGCAGGAGAGGAAGAACTCTAAAAATTTGATCCCAACTTACTAAGAATGCGTAACTGAAGGAAGTTAGCTAAGGACCTGGCTCCACCCTCACGGTAATCAAGTTAAGCACGCCTGAGAACCATTTAGCGCATTATGGCGGCGTGTTAATACCACGACTCATGAAAACCTGATTTGATTGAAAACGCAAATGGATTTGAAGAGAGACAGCCTGCGAGAATTATTTTTCCTTGGTCTGCCTAATGCACGATGACCGGTTTTGGCGAGAGCCAGAGTTTTATAAAAGAAATTGCTGAGGATTTCTACCTCATTCATATATTTATAGTTGCGGCAGTAAGAGGTGAAGGAGATAAATATTCCTGCTGCATGGCTACCGACTGTAACCCATTCAGATTGCTACAAACCAAGAAATGTCCTCTCGAATTTTCCATGGAGGTTTCTGGTTCCAATATGGTTGGTTATATGTGGTTCACATAGTCCTAGAAATAATGCAGATATGGAGGAAAAGCGATTTTGTCACGGGTATAGTTAGCTTTTAGTAGCCGAGATCCTGAACTCTGCTAGCGAACGGAACTTCTTATACCCATATTGGTATCTAATATAGTGCCGAATATTAATAATAAATGTGCTCAAAGGTTTTCTTATCTTTCAAACATAAGCGGTACTCTGTATTTGAAAAAGGGTTTAGTTTGTCGAGGTGGTATCCTTTGCCGCAATGGCTAGTAAGGAAACCCACCAGCTTCCTCATGCTTTTCTTGTCAAGGTTAAGAATTTCCTTGCAGGAAAAATTCTTAATAAGTATTTCATTGGTAAGTTGGTGTTTCAAGTTATTAAGTAATTCTGTAATAGTAGCCTCAAGAAGGTTACAGTAGGATTCTGGTCCCAAGAGAGCAGAAGCTGAGCCGGCTCTACACAATTCGTCTGAAAATGCATTAATTAAAACATTTTAACCTGAAACATCGAGAGGCACATACTAATTGGTACCGAAACTATAGTGCTGGTTCTGAACATGACAGCACAGTTTCCACTTTTGATCCGTCGGTGAACCATACTAGACTTCTCGGATCCAATAAACTTCTCGTTTGAACCAGTCAACACAGTATAATATTTCTACCTCAAATAACCTTTTGAAATAGTACTCCCTGGCCTCGAGAACAGTACAGAACGCGTCAAATATTTTCAAGTATTTTACAAGATATCCTAATGAATAAATGTGTTCTAGCTACAGCTCAATGTGGAATGTGATCTTGTTCTGCCACAAACCTGTCAAAACCTGAACCTCGCCTGGCCAGTTCATCAGACAGACAACCGGTAGCCAAATTTGCAAATTCGCTCCTGACTGCCTATAATGGTTTTTAAGCTGTTTAAAGTATACACGAAGAATCGCCAGGAGGATTGGGCTAACTAGAAAAGCATTTTGGTTTAGGTAGCGCCACCTTACTCAGTTAAGTGATAAAGTTGCCCGTATACACAAATCCTCAACCATTAAGAAAACGAAGATTTGTCTCTGGTTCTGGGACACTTTACCTCATTTGGTTACCTAATGACTGAGGTACTCTTCCTTCCAAAAATTTGTTCTGTGTAGAAAGGCTGTATTTACAGCCTTTTGAAAGGTATTGAGATAACAAATTTGAGGTTAAATAGCTGCCGGTCTCAGGTTAAGTCGGCTCACTTGTTTTCCAGATGAAACACAATAACAATCAACTTACTTAAATTCACTGATTTTTGCTATAACAAACACTTGCACTGCTCCCTCATTGGCAAAGTCTCCCTTAAGTATTTCGACGGAATTGAAATCTCATCTCATGGACTGCAGTGAAATTCCTTTAGACACTGGGTGTGAAAAGAGGATATTGCTTCATCAAGACAAATATGGAAATACACTATCTCACCCATGCTCTGCGTCCCTCAGTTAAGTTGTAATACCACAAATTTTTAAAAAGAGAAAATCCGAATAGCTCCCATGAACGCGCATATATACATACATATACAGAGTTGGCTGAAAAGATATCGCCATTTTCATCAATTTGCATGCATCCGCTTTTCAGTGAAATATTGAATTGTTTTTTTGTTTTACATGGTGAAACCGTGCGATATATTAAGACCCGAGGGGGTCTCAATTAAATTGTCATCGGTAGATAGGTACATGCCTACTCCATGGATAAGTGAAGCACGGATTTTTGAATTCTGTAACGATCTCAATGATATACAAATATGAATATGCAAATTTCAAGTTGTGTTTTAACTTAAAGTTTCCGAAGCCCTCTTAACTGCGCAAGAGATTCTATTGGTTTCAGATAGTGACACTAGGAATAATAAAGGGTGGTTAAATTTTAAGGGCCGATGTTGATTTTGAATAAAACACAAATTATTTAGGAAATTACTGTCATTTCTTTTTATTATGATAATATTGGTATGGTTCAATTATGTATGGAACAAAATATCGGCCAAATGGCCGCCGCGACCTCGGCGGCGCACCTCCATCCGATGGTCCAAATTTTCGATGACGCTGAAGCATAATTGAGGTTCTATGCCGTTAATGTGCCGAATTATCTCTTCCTTTAGCTCTTGAATTGTTGCTGGCTTTTCGACGTACGCCTTTTCTTTCAAATAACCCCAAAGAAAAAAATCCAAAGGTGTCAAATCACATGATCTTGGCGGCCAATTGACATCGCCACCACGTGAGATAACACGGCCATTGAATTTTGCGCGCAAAAGAGCCATTGTTTCGTTAGCTGTGTGGCAAGCGGCACCGTCCTGTTGAAACCACATATCGTCCACATTGATATCTTCCAATTCGGGCCATAAAAAGTTCGTTTTCATTTCACGATAGCGAACACCATTCACAGTAACTGCCTGACCGGCCTCATTTTGGAAAAAACACGGCCCGATGATGCCGCCAGCCCATAAACCGCACCAAACAGTCACTCTTTGTGGGTGCATTGGTTTTTCGACAATCACTCTTGGATTACCATTCGCCCAAATGCGGCAATTCTGCTTATTGACGAATCCACTGAGGTGAAAATGTGCCTCATCACTGAAGATGATTTTCTTCGAAAATTGATCATCCACTGTTGCCATTTCTTGCCACCATTCTGACCATAGACGACGCTTGAAATGATCAAGAGGCTTTAGTTCTTGAGTCAATTGCACCTTGTAAGTGTGTAAATGCAAGTCTTTATGCATAATGTTCATCAACGACGAGCGTGAGAGGTGCAATTGTTGGGCACGACGACGAGTTGAGGTGGACGGCTCTTCAGCCACACTATCGCGAACAGCAGCAATATTTTCTGCAGTACGAGCTGTACGAGCATGCACTGGTGTTTTCACATCTCCTACAGACCCGGTTTGCTCAAATTTTTGCACGATTTTTCCGATTGTACGCACATTTGGACGATTAAATTGACCGAAAAAATCACGAAGTGCACGATATGCATTTTGATTTGAACGCCCATTTTCATAATAAGCCTGAATAACTTTAACGCATTGCTCGATTATGTATCTTTCCATGGTTCAAATTGAGTTAGTCCGAAATTGAGAAATAACAAATGAAATGCAGAAAAACACTTGACGTTTAGGTGTGGTTCACATTCAACATCGGCCCTTAAAATTTAACCACCCTTTATATATCCTTATGTAACATGACTCTTACTTGATCTATGGTCTCTACTAGAAGACTCGTTTGCATTTGGCAAATTCATCAGCCCTTTCACTCCTTCTACATTGTGAGCTGAAATCAAAGGCAAAGTGGTTTTATGTGAACCAACTTATCGGGCAGAATCTGGTAATCGAAACACTGGTATTTTTTTTTTGGTTCAGCGTGGAATCACCGTAGTGTTCAGCAGACCTAATTGAATTCCTACATGACCTTAAAAATTTCGGTATATTCTTTAAGTTAAAAGACTTCAATGTCTTTAACATTCTCTCGGTAATAAAAGCACCAATGCCACAGCCCATCATTATGCCGATGTGATGAATGTCTCTCTACACTGCCAGAACCATGATTTAAGTCATCAAAACAGCTCACAAAAACCGCTCCAATTATGTTCAAATTAAGTTTAATTGCACCTATTCGTCGAAATAGGTATTTTTTCTTTTCCTAAACATCGCGTGCACATAAATTGTTAAAAAAAAAAATTCCAGCTCCATTAGACACAAGGACACCCATAAAGGGAATACATCCCAAATGTGTCTGGCACGCACTTAAATTCTGAAACAAAATACTTAATTTTTTTTTGTTCCATTTAACCATTAAACAGGAGTATCTTCTAGAAGAAAAAATAAAGAAATGAAACCCATTTCCATTCAGATGGATTGCCATGTGGACAAAGGCACGTAAGCAAACACAGACACACACGGCAACGGCTCTGCAATAAAATTAATCTGCTCCATCATGTTCATAAATAATCAAAATGATGAATGCTGCAGGCGTATATCACAATAGGTGGGCAAATATTGACACTGATTGTCGCATGAACGGAATTTTAAGTTTAATCAGTCTAACGGTTTTGGAATGCCAATCATTTATCGGAGGCAGTAGATACCTAATTGCGGGTAGCGTTTTCCGGTGTATGGTGTATCGCTTGTCATTATTTTGCCAACTAGGAAGGGCGTGGGCTAGGAAAACATTATTCGTGGGAGAGGATAATTGGTAAATCAGTGAAATGGATATGCAAGAGGTAGGTATATTTAGGCGATAGCTTGCGAGTTTTAATGGCCCTGAGGTTTCCTTCTTTGTTGGCACAGGTACACCCAACGTGTATTGCGAAGTGAGAGAAATCGATTATCCATCCCCTTGGCTAAAAATTAGTCAAAATGAATTTATTTTACTGGAACTAGTTTATATAAGCCATTTTCTGCACGCCTGTAATTTCACAGTTGCCTCTCACACTCATATAAAAAAATCTCCACCTTCTATTTCCCCTTAAGACCAGTTACGCTTCTTTTCCAGTCGACAATATTCAAGGGGTGACTTAGTCTCAGGTAACTCTGGTTTCAAAGCAGTGCGATGGTAATGCGGTGATCTGCTATCGATTACCTTCTTTTCGTGGCTAAAAGTGGAAACAAAAGATAGTGGAAACTCCAAAAATGCAAGATAGCAATGCCAGTTTAAGTGCATCCACCTCCATGTGAGTCGGCGTTGATTTCAACTCATCGCTTAGTGAGAATCCCTTCTTTAGCACCCTCACTACTTCCTTAAAGTCAATGTGACTAGCTGAGCGATACTGAAGTTCTTGTTCAAATAGAAAATCGCACTCTGCTAAAGGCCCTGGTTTATCCAATAGGGATCGAAAAAAAGAATAATTTTGATCCTTCTATCTGCGGTGCCTCAAAAAAAAAAAAACCTAAGGTTAGCTCCTGCTACATCGCGAAGGCTTGAGCTAACTACCCCTCAATGGAAAACCAATCCTTACATTCAAGGGAACTCTGGAGAGCCTAAAGGTTATAACTCTAGACCGCATCATCTCGCAGAATTTCCTTATCTCCAGTTAAACGACTGCAGGCCACACAATATTAAATTCCGTGAAGTGATCCTAAGACTTGAAAGTATACTTTTCACTTGTAAAGACCATTCTCCTGCAGAGTGACTTAAAGGGTATAAAGCTTACATAACTAAAATTCAAAGATAGTAAGTTCCCCCATTATATGGAGACTCTCACTGCGATGAAAACTTAGTTCCTGTCTGTCAAACACAAGTCTCAAAAACGGGGCTTTTCTCATGAATTATAATTGTAAAGCAAACGAATCTTAAACCAGCCTTTCTCTGGATCTACAACGATTCTCTAAGATAAATCCACTTCTGTTTGGAGCCATCATAGAAACCAAAACTCATGCGAAAAGTGGTTCGTCCTTAAATAGTCAGTTGCATTCCGCCCCTTTAATACTTCAACCCCAATACGCTTTGTATGCTCCTCAGTTTACACTAAAGCCTTCTTTCCGGCGTACAGTCAAATATTAAGATTCTTTCGCAAGCCGTACAACACGATTGAGGAATAATTTTATACATAGCTATGTGTTTCCTCATCACGACATTCCGCAAATATTTAAGACCTTCGTCTCTCCTCTAACTTCCCTAATGTCCGTGCTCTTGTTTAAGGGTCGTAAGCCCTTAAGCGCGCGAATTCTGAAAACCCCGTAACACTCAATTCAACTCTTTGTGCTTCTACTCGCGATGCGCATGTCTGCTAAGGCTGTCATAGTTCTAGTCAGAAAGAAAGATTTATCCAAAGTACAGTGATTAACTTCGAATAAGGACTCTTAAAGCTCTTAACCTCCCAAAATAAGTTTAAAAAAAAACTAAGATTCTTCAGATTACTCTTCATCACGCTTAAGCTCCCTCCTTTGTAGCTACTGGAAAATTTCTTAAAAACCGCACGGACATCCTGTCCATCTCAGAATAATTTACACATTCTTCCAATTTCAAAGTTCATCGCCAAGGACTTTTATAACTGCTGCCCATTTTGAGTTTCCTAACAGAAAGATGTGCAAGATGTGATAAAAAAAAATAATTCCCAATGAGAGGTGGTGCCGCGAAATAAATTTGGTGGACATGACTGGGGCTTGAACCACAGAGGGCTTGAACCACTGACATTGGCGTATTTCGATGGGGACCAATCCTCAAATTCTTCTGAGCAGGTCATGAGATTGATTAGGCCCTGCAACTCAAGAGGCACGCAAACTAACCTAAGGACTGTTCTACTAAGAGAAGGTGGAGGAAATAATCATCATGCTGAAGATTTGTATTTTTGCAAAACATTCATTCGAAATATGCTGAGAAGTTCCTTGGTCATCGAGACAAGGTCGACATACGTCCGAAAGACTAGAATTTTCTGCAAAAAGTAATTAAGTGACCAACGCCTGAGGAAGATTTTTGGTGACCTTAGAACTAAATGGACAGTGATTTCAATGAAAGCAGCTAGTTGTTTTCAGACCACGGTACACTACTGAGTGACGCAATAAAACATTGCGTCTGCAATTGCTCTGTTTTTACTTGAATCGTCCTTTTTTTTATTGTGGCCATCGATGGAAGATGGACGTTCCTTCTAGAAGGAATATTTTCTTGTATCAAATCTCCCACGCATCCCGGCAAGTTACCATAACAAGTCACGTCTTACTAGCCTACGATTGAGTACTTTTCCTTACAAATAACAAAGTCATTGCGAACATTGTCCACTGCATACGGCCAACCATCTGTGTGTCCTTAGCCTATCTCAAGTACATTCACTGTGAGTAGCTGCAAAATATATATTTGCTTTATGGACCAGCACATAGTTACGGTTACCTAATAAAATCCCGATAAGAAAATGCTCTCCCACGCCTTCACCCTTTTTGTGTTTTAAAACTTTCGCACACCCGTCACACATACTTCTACGATATGAGCATAAAATTCTTCATGTGTTTCCGAGATTTCATTGTCTTTGGCCGTGTTTTGATCCTTCCAGCTGACTGTTCCTTGCTATCCCATTCGCAGTAAATCATCACATTTTTTTTTTTAAGGAGAAAACTTTACGATGCTGGATATTGTGAAAATGTGAGTACTACGACCACCAGTCGAACTCAAATCGAATCAACCAAGGACCCTCAATGATTTTATTACACAGACAGGCGTAATCTTTCAAATGTCAATGTCTTCAACTCAGCAGTTTTACTGGGGTAAATGAAGCACTTTGAGAGTTTTTTTTTTGATACTGTGGACGGCTGAGCTTCCAAATATAATTCATTCAAAGGCTTACAGGCTTCGGATAGACCTTGATTAAATTGAAACAAATGTCAATGTCAATGTGTAGCACGTGCATCCGATGGAAGTTGTCCTTAAAGTTGCTGAAGAGTGGGTTTGATCTGTGGTTAAAAAAAAAAAACAAAGCATGCTTAACCATGCCTGCATCTACTAGTTTTATGAAGAAAACATTTTGCATTGCAAATTTGTCATAAAAATACTAGTACTCATCGTAGCCCCGAGGCGCATTTTTTTGCCTTGAGGTGATAATGGTTATAGAATTTCGCAGATGTTGCAAAAGTATGTACATATCCACATCGGAATTCAAAATTCTCATCAATATTCACAAAATTTGTGATAGATATCAACTTCAGTTGGGTACCTTCTGTCTCTTGAGGTACAATACAAATCCACATTTGTGGAACATTTGCTGGATGTATACTCGTCAAGGAGTGCCAAATTCCTTATACGAGTAGTACCTACCTTATGGGAAGTATCGATTTGTGCAAAACTAAAACTGATTTCCTATGTGCTGTTCACGTGTAGAAGGTTGCAACACTCGGGTACAGGGGGTGTGTCATTTAAATTATTGGTAACATTTTTGGTAATAATTTAGAAAAAACACAAATGAAGCTATGAACTCATTTTTCGATTAGTTTGAACCTTGCAAATGTGTTCTGCCCACTTTTTGGATATTATATCGCATAAATGGTCGCCGCTAGAGCGAATGGCGCTTCGTTCTTCGGCATATGCCTTCACTTTTCGAAGTATTTCGGTCTGAAAAGCGGCAATTTCTTGTCGTATATAGTCTTTCAAGGGTTCTAGAGGGATGCCTAATTGCGAAGAACGGCAACGATTCAATGTGGTCAGTGATCTCTCAATGGTCTGTAGTATAGCCTCAATGTTTTCGTCAGACAACCAAGATTGCTGGTGGCGATACATTTTTGGTGTAAACGACTGATGGTGTGGTCTGAAGGCGCTTCCCTCACTCGATATTTTGCACGTTTCGGACGTTAAGGATTCACATTTGCAAATATGTTCTGAAGCTGCACGATAACAGCGCGTTGTGGTGGCATGTACTGTTCCATGGGACAAATTCGCTTGGACTTGACGCTTGACGCTTTGAACGCGGATTCTCATAAGCCGATCTGAAAACAGATGTCAAAGTTAGAAGGTTGCCTGATGCCGAAGATTTAAATGGACCACCCTGCAGTTACATAGACATTTGGGTCCAAGGTTTGGGCAGATATTAACTGCCTTGTGGTGATAAATAAGTGAAGAAACATCTGTAAAACGATATGCACGGTATGTATGTAAAGTAAATTGTTGCAGTTAAAGTGCTATGCCAGATATCTGGCAGTCTCATATCGAAATCCCAACATGCAAACTGTAAGGGGAAATCGGTGGAGACCGCACTCCATGCACTGGTGATGACCATTGCGAGTTCCTTGCTTAACAAGGAATACGCAATGGTTTCCTTCCTCGATATTGAGGGAGCCTTCAATAACGTCAGAACAGAGGCAATTTCCGTTGGACTTTGTAACCTGAAGGCTGACATCTGCCTCTGCTTCTGGATCGAGCAAATGCTTAAAAGCAGACTGATACAGGCTGAGCTGAGGAGTTGTTCAATGAGCAGGACGGTCTGCAGTAGTCTTACCACTGCTCTAACGGTAGTCAACGAACTGCTTATGATATTGGATAGGGAGGGATTTATTTCAACGACATATGCTGATGACATTGCAATAGCAACCACTGGTAAATTCCTCCCTACAATAAGAGACCTTATGGAATCTGCCCTGAACATACTGGCAGGGTGGACGAAGAAGGTAGGCCTCGGGGTTAATCCCTCGTAAACCGAACTAGTCCTTTTCACAAGACGCTATAAGATTCCGTAGAAGGCACGGAAATCTAGAAGGCACGGAAATCCAATTTGTAAACCATGCCAGATACCTGGGGGTCATACTCGATAGGAAACTTAGCTGGAAGCTGAATTTTTAGGATCTTGCTAGGAAAGCCTCAATTGCCTTTTACTCCTGCCGGAAAGCTCTGGGCCCGAAATGGGGCCTGCAGCCTAAAGTAGTCCACTGGATATATTCGGCGGTGGTGAGGCCGATCCTTATGTATGAAGTATTGGTCTGGTGAACAGCACTGGATAAAAAAATGAACAGTAGCCTGCTTGAAAAGGTACACAGGGGATCATGCATCTGCATAACGGGTGCTTTGAAAATAACCCCCACTGCTGCACTGGAGGTAATGCTCCATCTGCTTCCTCTGGATATCTTTGGGAAGCTAATGGCAATTAAAGCAGCGTTAAGGCTCAGAGAATCCTCCCAGCTAATCAGCATAGCAATGGGCCACTCTAGGATCCTTAAGGGCTACCAAACTACTCCTAGTAAAACGGACTACGTTGTCCTCTATATTGACTTCAATGTCAGGTACAAGACTCGGATTCCTAGCAGAAGCTCTTGGGAATCTGGTACAGTTTTGAACGATTCCGTGCTAGAAATATTCACAGCCAGATCTGAGACAGTGTGTGGTACGATGGCAGGAATCTTCTCCAACGCACCTGTCTTAGCCATTACCACGCGACTGCCAGATGACTGTTGTGTGTTTCAAGCGAAAATTACGGCAGACCGCAAAGCTGCGGGTTGGCTTTCAATTAACTCTATAGATTATAGCCCTATGGTACTATGCATAGATAGTCAGGCAGCTATTAAAACCTCGCAATCGCCGACAATACGATCAAGGCTGGTAAAACAATGCCGCAGATCTCTTAACGAGATTGCAGACTGGTGCGACGTAACCCCGGACTGCGTCCCAGGACGCAGGGATGTTCCAGGCAATTGCAGATCGGACGAGCTGGTAAAAGAAGCCACAGGACAAAAACCTGGGAGAACCACCTGCACCTATCGAATCGATCAAATTTCGCCTTGACACGGATGCCAAGAAACTGCCAAACCACAGGTGGAACAATATCAGCACTTGGCTTTTGTAAAAAAAAAAAATCCGGCCTAAGGAGCGACTTATATTCACCAACTGGGAAAACTTAGGGGTCCTCACCGGTCATTGCTTAATAGGCAGACATGTACTCAGACTGGGTGTCCCCTCCAACGATTTCTGTAGAAGCTGCAGAGACGAGGAGGGAGAAGAAACTACAATACACCACGGTGCAAGTGTCTTGCCCTTGCGAGGCTAAGAGGAAAACTCTCGGGGAATACTTCTACGATGATTTTAGCGATCTGGCCGAACTCGACATCCAAAAGATAAGAAACTTCATCTCTGCGACGAAATGGGTCAACTCTTAGGATTACTATATAACGGTATACCGTTATGGTTGCCCATCTCGATGTACTCTGTGTTATATATGTAGTCTGGTTCGTGGTCTTAGTAAGCCGGTTCTTCATCGTGGTATCACAATGGGCCAATCTGGTCTTAGTATGTCCCTGTCTAAGCGGCGGCAGCCACCTAATCAACCTAACCTAAGCTATGTTTTCATAGAGAATAGGCAAAATCATGCTTCCTTCAAACCAACACTACCTATCTTAAACCGTTTTACCAGGACAAGGTTAGAAATTGGTCGAATGGTAAAGGAAAAATCGATACTTTTCTGAACTACGTAACAGCACTTAAATATTTCGACAGACAAGTGCTCCTTACACAATCAATTCAGAGCACACCTTTGCCAATCCGTATGCCTGCTGCTTTAACACAAAATCCTCTTTCACCCACATTCCGGAACAAATCGATTTTTCTTCACAGTACTCGTATATGTAGAATTTCACAGCTCCATACATATGTACACCCGAGGTGGCAGTACGTACAATGAACTATGCTACCACCCTACAAAATTGATTGTGTACAAATTGCTGCGAAACCTTATTCAAGTATGTGAATAACTTAAGAATGGTCTACGTCGTCGTCGGGTGTGTGATCCCTTAGATACCATACTTATCCCACGATGGATTTCAATTTTACGATGTATTAATGGCATGGCTGCAGGTGTCTGTCGAGCAATTTTATTTAAATGAGCTTTTGGTTTTATTGTAAGCATATGAGGAGATATGGATTTCAATAAGTGGATTTGAAAATATTTTTCTAAAAAAATAATGGAAATTTTCTGAAATTTCTTTGGAGCTCGTTTTCTAATGGAAATATCTATTCAATACTTCAAATATTTTGACAAGCAATTAATTGAATTTTTCTTGGATAAATCGACTGAAGGTTTTCTTCTCTGGTCCTTTGTCATAGGGAATCGGATCTATGTACTTACATCCAAATAAAGGAGCTGATATGGTCAGAGGGTACTTTAATACGTCCATGAGAAAAGATATTGTCGGTGTGGAATTTCAATGAATCCTCCTGGGGCAAGTCTACTAGACGCCAATATAAAGTGAATCTACCTGCTGGCCGAAGACTACGATCGCTTTGTTAGCCACATTATTGATGATGCATAGTGCAGACAATCTACTTACTTACTTAAGGTGGCCTTACAATCCGGAGTGAAAATTGGCCTCAACCAACAAGTCCCATCAGCCAGCTCGATCTTTAGCCAGCTGCCTGCAGTTTTGTACGCCAAGTCGGTTAAGGTCCCATTTCACTTGCGTGCGCCACCTGAGTCGCCGTCGCTCTCACTGCCCCGTCCCTCGGGTGTGGATTCGAAGATTTTTCGGGCCGGAGCATTAGTGTCCATCCACTCTACATGACCCAGCCACCTATGTCGGTGGAGCTTCACTCTTCTGACTAAGTCGATGTCGCTGTACGGTCGAACAGTTCGTCGTTGAATCTCCTCCTCCATTCACCGTCTATGTAGACGGAACTCAATTGGTACCTTGGCCCAAAGAAACAGCGATTGGAAAGAGTTATTCTTCGTTTAATCTCGGCGATGGTGTCGCTGCCTGAATTTATAGATGAGCCTAGGTTGCCAAAGTCCGTAACTACCTCAAAGTTATAGCTATCTATTGTGACGTTCTGTCTGAGACGTCGCCGTTTGGTGTCCTTTCTTGTTAACAGCATATACTTCGTCTTGCCCTCATTGACCGCTAAACCTATCTTCGCTGCCTCCGTCTCGATACTCACAAACGCACCAGTAACATCACGCTGCGTTCTTCCGATTATGTCAATATCTCCGGCGTATGCGAGTTATTGGACGGACTTTTGAAAAATTATGCCTCTGGTGTTGGCGCGTGAGTTTTGCGCTAGACCGTTAGCTCCTGCAGGTTTATTGGACTTAAGCTTAGATATGGCTATCTGCACGGACGGATATGTTGGTCTTCATCATCCAGGTTAAATGTTTAATTCTGCCTGACAGGTGAATTTAATTCGTCGTCGCCATTATACAGTCTGTAGACTGTAGACTGTAGACTAGGATTCTACTACGATGTCCCCTTGTTTATACTTGCAGGCTTCGGCTCAGGCTCTGTAGCCTTGACAGGTTATTTTTACCCGCCTTTAAAACTCTGGACGCTAACAGCCCGTTACTAGCATTCCTTCCCGCGCAATTCGCTGTTCCTCCTGCAAACACCATTCGGTTTGCCAAATAAATTGATTTTAATAGTGCTACATTATTTATTACTGACAGCTTAAAAGCGCTTGTCTTGTTTAAAGTCACTAATTAAATTTATTATATCGAGAGCGGATAGATCACTCTTCTCAATGTTCCCAAACAATACCCCAATTAGCCCGTAATTACATTGAGGAAGGGAAACTTTTATAAAACTTTTTTTATGTGTAAACAGTTGAATTCAATTATAATTTAAAAATTATTTTTTATATAGTTTAAAAATATAATAAGAGGTTAGTAAACTGCATATAAATGGCCATAGTGTTGCATTCATGCATGTAGAGGGTCAAAGAAGCGAACAATCTAGGACACCATTTATTTTAATTGCTTGAGTCGAATAGTCGTTCACGACATCATATGCTTTAAACCTCATGCTTAAACACTATTTTTTTTATTTCGGCCTTTAACTGTTTATTCGCCCAATAAACATATTGCCTCAGCCTTAGCTTTACTAATTACCATCATTCAAACAAAATAAACTCTAAAAACCTGCATCAGCTCGAAATGTCCTCCGAAAAAAAAAAAACAGCGGTAAAACTTTTATTATGCCATTTTTAAGGCATTGCCTGTACACACGGGTGAATGACTTTCATTTTGCCGATTCCAAACCGAAACAACCATCAGAGGACAGTCCATGTCATTCGATGTTATTTATTTAACAAGCCAAACTACTGAAGGTAAGGACGTGACATAAAAGTATATAAAAACCTCTTTCACGATGCCTAAAGGAATTGCCGAAGTGTTCTGGTCGTACTGGCTTCCCCAGGATCTTTACAGTAAATTGAGGAGGCATGGAGCAGCTAATAAAACTGTGAAAGGAAATAAAAGTCCACTAGGAGTAGTTATGAGTACAAGACAATAGAAACAGGCGGAAAGCAAGATAACCATAGAAAATTGTAGACCGTAAAAGGCGAAGAAATATTTAATTGTCTTCACTGGGGGTAGTGTGCTTTAGTTGATGATTATGACAGGGTGGGATAAAAGAATGCATCTTTCGGGGTACTGTAGATGATTTTAGTTTCATTTATGTCTTCAACGAGAGGCAAGCTTTGGTAATACAAAAGATTTTCCTCCGGTAGATATCGCCAAGGAACGTTCTTTTGAAGGGAATCGACAATGCTACACAAGTCATTTATGGTTTTGGAGATTACCGGCGTAAAAAAATCATTCGCGTTCCCACTACATATTTTGAGAGGGCGAATTCCTGCTTGTCCTTGAAATGAGTTGAAGATACAATGAATTTGAGATTTATGCTGATAATATGATTCGAGGACGGAGTTTGAATAAACCTAAGATTTAAAAAAAAAATTAGTTATGTAGGAGAAGATTTCATTTAGATCATAGAGTTACCGAAAGAAGGAACCATAAATTCTTTCAAATGAGGATCTGCTCATATCGTCTTCCGAATCACACGACAAATTTCAAACTGAAATGTAGAGAAACCTTTTCAATTTCAAAAGAACTCGGCGGATTCTTTTAATCTTGTCAACTGACACCAGTTATAGTTTTGGATGCTTACTTATTTATATATTATAATACTTAAGGTGACGTTACAGTTCGGGCTCGACTTGATGCCGAGTTTTCCATCTAGGCTAATTTTTGTCGAAACTAAACTTAATAAAGAGTGGTTGCCGTGGTTCAGTGGTTAGTGCTGACCGAGCGTACATTTTTCGCGGCGCCCCCTTTCGTCGGGAAATGACAAGCCTCCGGCAGTTTAATCTGTCATAAAAGAGCATCTCAACCTGAAACTTTTATGGATGGTGGAAGATAGAAGAGAGTTAAAACAAGCTAGTACAAGTTTCCCTCCGTAGGCATAGGAATTATAAGCTTTAGCATTGATTTGGATTATCAAAAAAATCTGAAATTCCAATCAATGTACACACTATCACCAGCAATTAGTACTAATGATTTCGCAGTGATTTGGCCGTAGAAAGGGGTCTAATACAAGGCCAACAGCTTAAGCAGTAGCGTTTAGGGATTTGCGAGGTCGGGAGAGTGAATCGGCGGTGGAGATTGTTATTATATCACAGGTCTATAGCAGATTTGGTGCCGGAGAGACATGGGCTGTTTTTGAGTTTACTTATTATGCTTATTCTAACTGCATTTATAGTTTTATAAATCTACGGGTAATTTTCGAGATATTCTAGCCTAAAAGTTGAAAAAACCCTGTATTTGAGGCTACGTTTAAGCACGTGGTAATTTTTATACACAAAACTCTTTACGGCGTTTGAAAGTACTAGTCAACCCCTTCAAAATACATTTTGGATCTTTCTCATAACTTTTTTCCTGACCAAGAAATCTTAAGTTTCCCGGAAAGAAAATAAGCTTGTTGAAAAATGTTAAATGGATTTTGACGGGGAAGGGTAGTACCATAAGAAACTAACGATTTCTCGGAGATAAAAGAAGATACTCAAGTGGATTTTAAAAATAAACTATAGTACTTTTAGACTGCGTAACAGGTTTTGTGGGTAAAAATTATTTCATGATGAATTATAACCTCAAATATACCGAAAAACCTTTTAGTTTAGAAAATGTTTTAGGTTAGAATTTCTCGAAAACCTCACATAATGGAGCAATTCTGAGGTCGGATTCGGATTCAGCGCATCAAAGTCCATCGAAAAGTATAGTCTGGTTTCTGGGTTAGAATGTCAACTAAATTTTGTTGGCCTGTGTTCTTATTAGTGGGAAGCGGTTTGTCCACTCTAATGTTAATAGGTACAAACGCTATAAAAATGGGTGTCTGATTTTGATTTCCTCAGAAGCTTATTACACAGTAGTTTATTACGCCTATTCTAATTAATAAAAAGCTTATTAGTCACAATGCCCCTATACTGCCCTATTAAGACAGATAAAAATAACTCTAGGAGAGTATTTCTACTAAAGTAGATTTGATCGACCTCTAAATGTCTTAGTGTGTACCTACCTACATATATCCATGCCAAAGCGTAGTAAATAAGGCGAATTCCAAAATCTACTTTTACATCATGCTTGACGACATACAAAAAATAAATAAAATTGAAAAGAATTGCTGAAGGGATTAACCACAGTAAATGCGAGTAATTCCCAGAATCATGTGAATATTCGTTATGCCGAACTTTGATCCAATTAATTTGCAGCGGAAATAATTGTATCTCATGTAGCAAACAATATGCGTTAAGCCAATGACAGAAAGTTTCAATAAAGATTATCAATACATTTTATTAATATTAATTTATGTGATACAGGGAATGAAAATGACATTGGAATGAGTTGAGACGATTTAATCGAAAGTCCTCTGGGAAGAATATACATTTTGAAAATCTTTTTAGGAACACTATTAGAAAAGCAAAAGGCTAGGAGGTATATAACCACTTAGATCGTCACTCAGTACTTTTAGTTTTCATTAATCATTTTGTACCTTCAAGAATTTCAAAAATTTAATCCAATCTCAGTTCAGGACATAGGACAAATCTCATTACCATACTATCCCTAATTGAGTAATCTTCTGAATAATTATCACCGACCACCATAAACCCTGTATTTTCGACAAAAAAGGCAACACTGTTTCACATTAATTTTTTTTGCGAAATCCTCATATTTTAAAAAAATAATTAAGAACATTTCGTTGGCGATGCTTTCTCTCGCCTTTCGTCCCTTTAATATGTATGTGCTTCGAGGCTTGGCCATTATTAATGAGTTCACTTAATCATTCCCCGTAATAACGAAAGGTATTCCTTTATAATTTTTCCTGCTTAAACACTCGAAAAATATAACAAAAGGCTACAAACAACATGCATTCGTGGGGCGGGTTGTAATTTTAAACTCTTGGAAACCCAAAACAAAACGAGAAGCCCAAACTGTGGCGTGTATGATGATAAGGTTTCACGCGTAATATTTCTCTCGTCCACACACGGACGGTGGGTGATTAAGGATTCGTTGTTTGTTTGCGATAAAATCGATGCAATTATAAAAATTATTTCAGTACAGTTTGGCTTTTGAAATTGCTCTGCAACAAGAGTAACGATATGTTTGTGTTTAAGTTATTGAAAATTGATTTATATTTTTATTTAAGTTTACATGCTTTCGGAGGGCTATACAAACAAAGGTATTGCGATTCAACACGTGATTGGAAAGATTATTTCTGCTTCGAATGGAAATAAAGTCGTTTTGTGAAATATCTGAATTGCGTTTTAATTTGTACGACGGAAGAATCTGTAATCTGGTAAGACGCCGTGAACTGGCGAGACAATCGGACAATTTTTTAACCACACTGAGAGAGAAACATTACCGAAATCTATCAAGTTAGAATCACCACTGGCCAGCAAGTTACTATTTATCAAAAATCCTTTTCAAAGTCCTTTTGGGAGAACATACATATATGTATTACTCTGAAACACAGAAAAGATGTAGGTTAGGTTAAATGGCTATCCAGCGAAGACTAGTAACATCAGTGTAGAGCGTCCACTTGTTTTATCAAGTTAAGAGTTTTGAACGCAACTATTAATGAACCGAGAAGTTTCCTAGTGTTATTCATCATTGGATCTTCATTTTTATCACTGGTTGCAGTGCCCGTGTGGCTTCAGAGCAGGACCAAATATTGGCACTGCGTCAGATCTTGGACAAAACCCAGGAACTTCAAATTGATACGCCCCATCTCTTATTTTTAGGCCGCGATAGCATCTATAGGCTACAGAGACGACTTATACAGAGCAATGTCTAATTATGGTATTCCAAACACATCCATTTGAGCAGGATGACGATGCTCCATCAAGTTCGGCCAAGACTACACCGATGATGTCAAAAGGAAAAAAGGAAAGGCGACGCGCTGTCATATGACTTCTTTTCGAAAGAATAGTGCAAAGCTCACGCACCAACACCAGACGCAGAATTTTTCAAAAGTCCGTCCAATTACTCGCATACGCCGACCTCAGCGTGATGTCACTGGCACGTTCGTTTGAATTGAGAGGGAGGCGGCGAGGATGGGTTTAGCGATCAATGAGGGCAAGACGATGTATATGCTGTCAACGAGAGAGGACACTCAACACCGACGTCTTGGACAGAACGTCACTTTAGACATATATAGCTATAACTTTGAGGTAGTTAACGACTTTGACTACCTAGGCTCCGTTATAAATTCAGACAACGACACCAGCGCTTATATTAAACCAAGAGTCAGTGACATCACGAAGAATAACTCTTGCCAATCGCTGCTGCTTTGAGCTAAGAAGGCAAGTGAGTAGCAAAGCCCTCTCTCGAACTACTAAAGTGATCCTTTATAAGCATTAACCGTCCCATTCCTGGGAAAATTGTTCGTATAATTTTCAGTCCCGTCTGCATAGACGATGAATTGAGGAGAAGATACAACGACGAACTGTACGGGATGTACAACGACATCGACTTAGCCAGAAGAGTGAAGCTCCACCGAGAGATATGACTGGGTTATGTAGAGTGCTCCGGTCCAGGAAATCTTCGAATCCAAGCCCTTGGGATAGCGCAATAGAGGAGGACCGCGACTCAGGTAATGCTCGCCAGTGGAAGAGGACTTTAACCAACGTGGCGTGCGAAACTGGAGGCAGTTGGCTAAAGATCAAGCTGGGTGGATATGCTTGTTGGTTGAGGCGCATGTTCACCTCGGACTGTTGGGCCACCTTAAGGAAGTAAGTAATCCCCGACTACCTTAGCTTCTTGTTCTAAAATGATACCTAACAGCGAAAAACGATGTTTCGAACAAAACGAACGAGTTTTGTTTGGATTTACACCTAAACTATCTTTGGCGGCTCATATGGAAAACTTCTGGAGCGCATTTTGTATGTAGTTTTTTGTGAAAGTGATTCTTAATGTTGCTGGTATTTATCGAAGGCTTCCACTGCTAAGTCGCGTCTTTGTACGTGACGGTGATAGTTTAAATTAACGTAATTTCCATTTCCTCATTCGCGTCTGGTAACTCTTGTCTTGCTTCATTGTCTTGTGTATCTGCCATAGCAGAAGTCTTCACTTGCGCTTCATTGTTTGTTTACTCCGCAGAACCTCTGAACAAAAAAAATCTCTCATATTAAAAGGGAGTCGTTAAAAACAAAAACAAGTTAAAGGCAAAATAGTCTGCCTTTAGCCATGATGTTATTGTTGTTTAGTGCAATTGTTTATCTCAGCACCTCATGTGTTTACCTACCTCCAGGACTAGTTTTTTTAACTTCCACCAGTGTACCTACCTCAATGTGTGCAACTACCCTTTTGGAGTAAACATGGTAACGCGTTTAAGGTAACGTGCATTGCAATACAATTCAGTAGCCCGAAGGGTTAAGCCTGTTGTGTTGCTTGTTGTTACCACAGAAGAATTTGTTTACTTTAAGTGGACGTTCAGACGCCGGCAAACGGATGTGCGCAGGAAGTAATAAAGGATATCAAAGGTCTGTGGGATGGTGTTTTTTTTGCACATATTTTTTTTAAATACCAATGAACTGAGAATATCTGTTGTTGTACATCGAAATCTGCCTTAAAGCGAAAGCAGCGGTCCTTAGTATCCTGAAATCCAGAAACTCCAATAATTCCAAAAATAGTCATCCCCGTAGGTATTAAAGCCCACGTCCTGTATGCAAAGTAACAACTCACCAGTGAAACCACTTATATGTAGGTGTACGCTGAAATATATAGAACCGATTAAGATCGGCTCGAATCGATACCATCTACAACCGCATTCAAATATGCTTGCTCCGAGCACTTTCACATAATTCAACATTCATTCCATTGGTTTCGGCACCTAAAATCCAGCCTAAGCCACATTTACCGTTCACAAATATTCACATCATTACTCCCAATATCATCGCCTGGATTACAAGCTTCCCGCATAAAAGTTGGGTGGCGCCGCGTCGCGCCGCCGGATATTGGATTTTCACAATCAAATTCAAAATCATTGAACCAGTTAATCATGAGGTAAGGCGTACATATTTAGTAAATCAGAACCCGTAACCACATAAATAGCCTTGAGTTCCTGAACGAAAAAAAGGGAAAAAAAAAGAATCTCGAACTAAAGGGCGGCGCGCACATGGAAAAATACGCACAATAAACAAACAATGTTGGTGCCGCCCACAACAAGTTGGTTACCCCCATCACTGGGAAATTCATTATTAATGTGTTTGCATAGAATATCCTGGAAAATCAGTGTAACATTTGCTTTAAGACCACAAACCTATAAATTCATGACTAGCGGTGTAATCTGTTTTAGACATGCACAAGGGCACACTGTACGAGTATTATTGAGAAGTGAAATCATGGCGAAATTTAAGGTGAGAAATGACACAACGACTGGAAATGGAATTAAAGGTGAAGAGAATTCGTGGTGGATTCCTTATTTTGGCGGTTTTTTGCTACGAAGCGAAATTTCGTGGAAAACTTTGAAGCACGTCGCAAACAATGTTCCATTGGAAATCCAGTTTGCGAGCAGACTCCACCTGCTTCAAAAGGACCCCCATTAAAGATGCTCTGATTTCTCAAAACCATTGGATTAGAGGATAAGGTTCAAGTCGAGCAACCATTGACCAGAGCTTCTAGGAAAGGGGAACACAATAAATCTTGGTAGCAGTGCTACTCGCACCCCTTCATACACCCAAAAAGATTTGAAGGTTTACAAAATTTGGCTTTCGCATATGATTGAACCACCGGTTTCGGGACAAGCTAGAAAGCGATGGAAATCTGAGGAATTTTGTCCATCCTTAGGACATGATTTAGGACATTAATTTTGTTCGTATTGATATATTGGTGGTCGACGTGGCTCAGTGGTTAGTGCGTTGGACTACTGTGCAAGCCTGCGTGGGTTCAAGCCCAAACCTTGTCCACCAAACATTTTTCGCGGCAACACCTCTCGTCGGGGAATGACAAGCCTCTGAGAGTATATTTTGCCATGAAACAGCTTCTCAATTCATCGTTCGGAGTCGGCAATAAATTGTAGCTCCCTTCCATTCGTGCGAAAAACGTAACACGCACAACATGAATGGTTGCGAGAAGCTAGGTCTTGGCTTATACCGAGGTGTCACGCCAGCTATTTATTTATTTATTTATTGACAAGTTGCCACGGCCATTTCATTCCGAAGAATCCGTTGGAGAACATCTTTTCTTGCGCAAGTTAGAATCAGATGCAATGCAGTTAAAAAACAGCAGATTTCGACCTAATGTTCACCGAAAGTTCAACCAAAACGTAGCTCAAGCTGTATCGGTATATGTCAAAGCCATATGCCTTAAGGTATGCCTACTTGCTTACTTAAGGTGTCGCTACAGTCTGTAGTGGACCTAGGCCTCAACCAACGCTTCCTTACTGAGTTTTCCCTCCCGGTAACACTCGAAGACTCTGCGATTCGAAGCATTTGTGTCCATTCGCCCTTCAAGCTCCAGCACGATATTGAAGAATTCGTATGGCAGCGCATCGCCTTATCCTTTTTTGACATGATGAGGTCTTGACCGACCTTGGTGGAGCAGCGCGCATTCTTCATTGTCATCCTCCACAAACGCACGAGTTTGGCAGGGATGCCAAAACTAGATATTGCTCTGTTTAGTTCGTCTCTGTGGATGATGTCATACGCGGCCTTAAAATCGATGAAGAGGTGGTGCGCTTCGATTTGAAGTTCCTTGGTTTTCTCAAATAGTTGGTCGATGGTGGACTTTCCTGGCCTGAAACCACACTGATATGGACCGATCAGGTTGTTGAGGAACGGCTTCAGGCGTTCACACAACACGGCAGATAAGATCTTGTAAACGATGTTAAGAAGACTGATGTCTCTGTAATTGGCGGAGTTCAGAGGGTCTCCCTTCTTGATAATCGGGATGGATACTAAGTCCACTCCAAATGTTGTTTTGACGAAGTGTTGAATCTTTGTCCAAAGCCAAAAAACCTACTTCATCATCATTATTATAATTTTCAAATAACCACAATGAAGGTCGGAGGTGTTGAAGTGGACCTTCTACATCTCCCGATTTTCTGGCATCGACTCTAAATCATCAGGGGCTATCTCCATAAGGGTAGAGATAAGATGCCGGACTTGGTCCAGCCATATCATCCTAGAGCTACCTACTGGACGCCTTCCTGATGGCGCGGATTCCATGGTACGCCTTGGAAGCCAAGGGGCATGCGTTAAGCGTGCCTAAACTATCGATGTATTAACCTCTCCGCTCAAAGAAGTAGTAGCTCTACATTGAGTGCCTCGCGAATTCTAGTGTTCCTAACTCGATCGCGACGAGTTACACCAGAAATACAACGAAGAAATCTTATTGTGGCAAATTGTGTCCATCGCGAGGCACTCAAGAAATGACCATTTCTTCACTTTTGTTCACGTTTACTCTCATCCCAATAAAACGCCTTCCTTACGAAGTCCAACGCCCTCAGTAAAAGGTTTCGATTGGGTCCCACGCCATTCACCGAACACAGCTCTTACAGTTTGTCGATAGAGATCGAATGGACCTCAAAAGGAAATCGTCAATTCAGAAAACCTACTTATAAGTATACTCCCTTGCGATCGATTAAATTTCATAAGAAAAATTTGAACAGAATTTTCAATTCACAAAACGCACGATGATTTGTCAGTTATTGTCTATTTCATGGGGTTACCAACCGCAAATCTATCTTAACCGCAACATAGCTTCCCGACATCTGAGTTATTGCATTTTCCTCAGAACAGTCTCTCAGTTGTAACTGAAATCAATTCGTTGCAATAGTTTCCTTGGCGGCAAAAGAAACTCCACCATCCAATTGAAAATCCCTTTTCGAAAGAATTGATTTATCTCAAGTGGTTGGAGGAAAAAGTTATTCCTTAGATGAAAAACACTTCGCATCCGCACTGAAGAATAGATAAAGCGGATGAACAGATTTTCTGTGCTCACTTGCAGATACCTAGGGATTAAGACTAATCCTCTGACATGAACAAGAGATATCTTCTAATGCATTGTGTTTCTGCAGCGAAGAAAGTATGTCGAAGGCATGGACTTCTTTTGATTGAATTTTACTTCTCAGAAGTGCTCGAAGATTAATGATTCCAATTGGCATACAAAAATGGAGAGAAGGAGAGAAAATCTTTGAAACGCCTTACCATTTTATTTTTTCGATGGAATGGACATGCATTTCTTACAAGTTTTTACAACTGTCTCAAGTTGATCCTTTCGATTAGTGTATGGACACATGCAAGTACCTCAAATGTGAGAATAAAATCGAGTTCTAGAGAAACAAGGATGAAGTGTTAGTGAACTTGAAGACATTATCACATTACGGCTAAGAGTACAACATCTCGATATCAAGGAACATGGAGATCTCCTGATCAATCAACCGTCAACCAGATTGACCACATTGCGATCGACGCAAGGCACTCCTCCAGTATTATGGATGTCCGAACGTTCCGAGGGGCCAACATTGACTCCGACCACTACCTTGTTGTAGTCAAGGTACGACTGTGGATATCCCCAACACCGCCAAGACAAGGGAATACTGTGAGGAAGTTTGACGCCGGACGGCTGCAATCGCAAGAGATCACCAGATCCTTTTCCGATCCAGTCTCTCTCAATTCTTCAAGAAGTCCTTTGTCGCCAGCATCAAGCATTGCAGACGAGTGCCAATATTGCTAAAAGCTATCAGAGATGCCGCCTCTCACGTACTGGGTTCGACGCGGCCACCGCAGCGAAACCCCTGGTTCACGACGAGTGCCCGCAAGCACATGCAGCGAAACAAGAGGCATAGAGCAGAAGAGAAGAGAAGAACACCGGCTTTTCAGGAGGAAAAAGAAAGAGCTTGAGAAGCGTTCGATCGAGGAAATAAAGGGATGTTACAGCAGGAATGAGGTTCGGAGGTTTTTACCAAAGGGTAAAAAGAACCTGTCAGAGGCCTGCAAGGATGAGCAAGGGAACATCGTGGTAGGACCGCAGTCGATGCTGAGGATGTGGAAGAACTACTTCTACAGACTGTTGAACGGCGACGACGAAGTCCAACAAAGCTGCTGACGGCCTAGCTGCCGAACTGTTCAAAGCAGCAGGCGATTACTTGGTAAGGAGCATACACCAACTCATCTGTAAAATATGGTCGGAGGAAAGTATGCGCGATGAATGGCACCTCAGCGTTGTTTGCCCGATCCTCAAGAGAGGAGACCTTCTGAACTGCGCCAACTTCAGAGGCATCAGTCTTCTTAACATCGTTTACAAGATCTTATCTGCCGTGTTGTGTAAACGCCTGAAGCCGTTCGTCAACAACCTGATCGGTCCATATCAGTGTGGTTTCAGGCCAGGAAAGTCCACCTTCGAGCAAATATACACACTGCGGCAGATCTTGGAAAAAACTCAGGAACTTCAAATTGATACCCACCACCTCTTCATCGATTTTAAGGCCGACTATGACAGCATCTGTCTAGTTTTGGTATCCCTGCAAAACTCGTCGGGTCAACTGAGACCTTTGATGTCAAAAAAAGATTAAGACAAGGCGCTGCACCGTCAGGCGACTTCTTCAACATCGTTCTTGAAAGAATAGTGCAAAACTTACGCGCCAACACCAGAGGCACGATCTTGCAAAACTCCGTCCAATTATTCGCATATGCCGACGATATTGACATAATCGGAAGAATGCAGCGTTATGTCACTGGTGCGTTTGTAAGTATTGAGACGGAGGCGGAGAGGATGGGTTTAGTGATCAATGAGCGCAAGACCAAGTATATGCTGTCAACAAGAAATGACACTCAAAACCGACGTCTCAGACAGAACATTACTATAGACAGATATACCTTCGAGGTAGTTAAGGACCTTGTTACCGCTCCGCTATCAATTCAGACAACGACACCAGCGCTGAAATCAATTGAAGGCAATTGAGTAGCAAAACCCTCTCTCGAACAACTAGAGTGACCCTTTTTAGTCCTCGCAGTCCTTCTCTACGGCGCAGAGGCATGGACTTTGTCAAAAGTGAATGAGGTCGCTCTTGGCTGTTTCGAGAGGAAAATTCTTCGGGTGATTTTCGGTCCCGTCTGCATAGAGGGTGAATAGAGGAGGAGATACAACGTCGAACTGTTTGGACTGTACGGCGCCATCGACCTAGCCTGAAGAGTAAAGCTCCAACGACTGAGGTGCCTGGGTCATGTAGAGCGGATGGACACCAATGCTCCGGCCGGGAACATCTTCCAATCTACAATCGAGGAACGGAGCAGTAGAGAAAGACCGCGACACAGGTGGCGCACGCAAGTGGAAGGCGACCTTAACCAACTTGGCGTACCAAACGGCTAAAGATAGAACTGGCTGGAGACGCTCGTTGGTTAAGATCCAGATCCGCCGCGGACTGTAGCGTCGCCTTAAGTAAGTCAGTTGGTTAGTATCCATCATTTGCCTTTGTATTATACTTGGGCATCCATTACGTCTTGAATGCATTCTAAGTACCTACATATGTATTATTGAAAAACTGTGGTTAATCCTCCAAAGCTGTATGTATCACAGCTGATTAAGACACAGATGATTAAGTGTTGTAACATCTCCCAAGCAATTTGTTAAGTAAATGCCTCATAATGAATTGCGGCTAAATAAAACGCCGCTTCGGCTTATGCAAATTACTTAACGATAATTGCATCCAATTAAGTTGTTGTTTAATATAATTAGTGTGCGCAATTAAATGTAATTGAAACTTGATGAGCATCTATGCGATGAATGCAATGGAAATTTCCCCAATTACGCTTCCAATTCAATTAATTAAACGAAATAAATAAATAAATAAATTTTAATTAGAAACTTTGTGAACACACATTATGAGAACATGTCCGGGTACATACTCGTACCCCCCAAAAGTTTCATTACTCGACATCACCGGACATGGCATGTTGTCCCTACCTGGGCCAAGAGCTGCAAACATAAATTGAAATTTAATTTCCCCATTACGAATTGAATCAGCATTAGCCTCACTTTGCCAAAAGGAAAGCCAATTTCACATTTGGTAAGTGGCCATTTCCTACAACTTCAGGTGTTACACGAGATTGCAGTAAAATTTAACGGCATGGCAGGAAAAATTTGTCTCTTTGTAGCCGATTTTAACCCCACATATCTGTAGAGGACCCAAATGCGATAATAAAACGGTTGAGTTCTGTTCTGTGCTCCAACTGACATACATAAGTTGGCACATTCTTATGCTAATGGGATCGGATTTTGTTATCCTTCGCTTTGTTTTGTGTAATACTCTTCCATACAATGGGGCTTTGTTTTGTTTGTCATGGGGTTAAGTGTGGCTTTTTATGACTTAAGTCGATTTGGTTAGCAAAAAAAAAAAAAAGAAGAAGTTTTGCGTGTCGTGAAATGTAGTGGTGACAGTGATTTTGTGACACATTATCTCTCTCAAGATGGGGTGGGGTCCTAGCGATTTTCTTTCACAAAAAACTGTGTAAAACACATTAGATAGATGGGACAACAAGATCATTTGACCTTGAATAAATATCATGTGCTGAGTATAACTACACGTGTTGAGCTTTAAACTTGTACTGGCAGAGGCATATTTGGTAAACGATACCCTTGAATGTACACATAGAACGTTCTTAGCATATCGGGAATTAATCCCGAAAAGAACTAGTCCTTTTCACCAGTAAATACAAAATTCCTCCAATGGACCCTCCTTCTTTAATCAGCACCCGCCTGTCCTTTGCTAACAAATCTAATTTGCTAGGTCTCATTCTGGACAGTAAACTAAACTGGAAAGCCAATACTCTTGAATGCGTTAAAAAAGCCACCGCAGCGCTATACTACTGCAAAGAAGCAATTGGTAAGAATTGGGCCTGCAACCTCGTACCATGCACTGGCTTTACCTGTCCCTTATCAGACCTAGACCTCTGTATGGTGTGGTCGTCTGTGGTCTGTGGTCATCGACCTTAGAAAAAGCCTTATATCGCAACTTATTAGGAAAAGTGCAAAGCTCAGCATGCACCATTCTTAGCGGGGCACTAAGAACCAGCCCCTTCGCGCCACTCGCCGTGCTCCTACACCTACTTCCCTTAGACATTTTCGGCAAGCAGTCAGATGCTAGCGCGGCCCTCAGACTAAAGGCCTTCTCTCAATGGTCAAAAAACCATACTGGCCACTCCTCGATCTTGGATCCCTGAACTTTTATCCCCGAAAACACCGACTACACACCGTCTAATTTCAACCTAAACTTCTGGACATCCATTCCTTCCCGAGAGGAGTGGGAGAGTGATGACACCAGAGACGATCACTCCGTTCGGCTCTATACCGACGGTTTTAAAAACTGAGAGTGGAGTGGGAGGTAGGGTTCTCTCCCATATGCTCAACCTGAGCATCCCTTTCCGCCTACTTGACCACTGTAGCGTTTTTCTGTCGAAAATTGTGGTGATCAATGAAGCCTTATCTTGGCTTAGACATAATGTGGTATAGCCAGGCTGCTAAAAAATTTCTGGAATCCGTAACATGTACATCAAAAGCTACTTCAGAGGGCTTGAACCCACGCCGCTCGCATATCAGTCCAACACGACCACGTTCTTCAACCCTGGCCAAGTTTTTCACCTTTTTTTTATTCTGTAGGGATATTTCCGAGTAGGCGGGAACTTGCGCATGCTTAGCGCAGTCTTTTAAAGTTGAAAAAATCTGCCATTCTTACTGAAGACCTAAAGCTATAACGTCAGTGCTCTCTAATTTAATGGAGAGCATTGTCAATCACTACCTTATGAGACATCTTGAAATAAAACATTTCCTTAATGTCCGTCAGTATGGTTTCAGGCATCAACCCTTTACAGGCGATCTAATGGTTCTTCTTTGCAAAAAATGGACCCAATGCATACACCAGCTTGGCGGGCGCAAAATAGTTGCCCTAGATATCTCGAAAGCTTTCGACAGAGTTTGTCACAGCGGCCTTCTAAACAAGCTTCAAGCATCTGCAGCTAATAATTCCTTCTCAAAATGGATTTGGAGCTTCTTAAGTAGTCGTTGTATTAGATGGATGTACTTCTATCCCCTTCTCAGCTAACGCTGGTCCCCCAAGGCTCCGTTCTCCGGCACTTTTTTTTGAAATTCTTAAATGACTTTCTCTCTCAGACTCGCAATCCAATCCATTCCATCGAAAATGATAGCACTTCGGATATTCTTTTACGAATCCGCAACAAGTCGGTGAGTCCCAGTGTCAGCGAATGTCAACCGAGCTCAACTCAGATACTGATCAATTGGGGTGCTAAAAACCGAGTTGAGTTCAACGCGTTAAAACGAGGGATACCAATGCAGGCAAACTAAAAATGAATGGAGTTGAAATTGAGGAAACAAATGGTCTGTCTATGCTTGGCATGCACATTAGCCCAGACTTTGGTTGGATCTAGCAAATTTCTGATGCTGCTAAAGGTGGTGCCAGATTCCACTCCTACAGACTTGGGTATGATCTATAACGCTTATATTCGTCCAAAACTGGAATGCATATACATGGAGCAGGTGGTCTTACTTTATGCTTGAGTTGACTTGATCAAGGTCAGCGGCAAGCGTTGAGATTGATCGGCGATCAATTAATTTGCGGTCGAATTCCTTCTCTTGACCACCGCCGGAACGTGGGATGCTTGGTGCTCCTATACCGATATTTTCACCACAACTGTACAGATGAAGTATATAGTTGAATCCCGCCAGTTCGACTGTTTAATTGTACGTGCGGCATTTTCCGCACACCTTTACATGTTTAAGTCTTTCTTTTCTCCTCATATTTGGGTGATAATAGGACAAAGTCCTAACTGATGTAGAACATAAAAAAAAAAAAATGCAACACCACATGTACGATTGTTCAAAAGTCTGTCCAACTCCTCGCTTATGCCGAACATACAACAATTATTGGAATAACGTCAAGTCAGTCAAGTCCCTCAATTCAGTCCAGTCGGGCACTTGTTAACATCTTTCCTTCAAAAGCTATGATAATAATTTCCTCCTAAGAAAAAGGCTGTCCTACATCCTCCTTAAAGTTTAAGCTTCTACACACAATCACCAGAGCCTTGATCTGAATTCCTCTTACCATCCACATCCATTGAAGCTAAGAAGTTGGCGAAATGTCAACATGCCATTCAACTAAGTTACAACACCATGAGCAGCCCCATAAAGCAATAAAGGAATATCTGTGTTGTGTATACCACTTTACTGTGTCATGTGCGTTTGGCTGCATGCAACTTGTGTGCGAAGCATTGTGCTAGATGACATTCCAATGAAAATGTTTGTGTGTTACACGCTATGCTGCGTACATTTGCTTTTCATCATCCATTTGTGTCAGTCACTGGGATATGCCTGTGTGCTCTCTTCCATCACTTCCTATGATTCCCGTTGTTCATTATGACCATGAGGAGAAAATTGCAATGCAAGTAGTCAAACAGTTGAGAAGGAAGTTAATGCTTAGACATTGACAGCTTTCAACTTAAACAATGAGCGATGGTGATCCTTGAAAGGATTTGTAGTTGGTATCGTATGTGTTTCAAGGATGCTGTTTTCTTTTTTTATGAGTTTCTTATCAGAGCAGGATGGAATTCAAAACAATGAAACTAATATGTAGCTCATGATGTCATTTTGTTACGATTGAAGGGTATAGGAAAAACTTTTCACAACTTTCACTTCCATGAATTATTCCATCACTTAAGGTCCTTTGAGGCATATGGAACGGTTGTGATGTGAAATGCAAGTAGTCAAATGGGACTGAGTGTTGCCCTTATGTAAAGTCGGAACTTTTGGATAAACACCAACTAGCTTATTAAAAGTCTGGTGTGTGGATAGTATCTGCCTCTGACTGCGGTTAAGGGACGATGAAATTGAAGGTAGGGGCACGGACAGTAGGAGAAGTGCTACGGAGTAAGGCATTTCGCGGTGTAGTTTTTCTACAATTAAAATCAGGGTTGGATATCGCATGATTTGATTATCGCGTTCTTGACATACATAGGTTCGTAGTAGCGGTGAGAGACAAGACTAAAAAGGGATACAGACCTTAGGTTGCGGGGATTGGTGTTAGAAGAGATCACTTGCAACAGCGCAGAACAATCAATGTTGCCGGTTACTAACTGATTACCCCCACTAGACCACTACGTAAAGAGCACAGCGGTAAAAGCACCACTCAGGCTAAGAAAGTCCGGCTTATGGAAGCACAGCTCCTATAGTCACGGGTCGATACATCACTATACGGAAAAGGTGAGGTGATTAGACTTCGACAAAAACTACTCCACCCTTACACCTTGCAGCCAAGATTGGAAAGCCAACACCCTAACAGGAGAGCAAGCTATTCAGGTCTACACTGATGGTTCTAAGATGGAGAAAGGTACTGGAGGTGTTCGCTAAATATAAACTCCCGGATGACTGTAGTATCTTTCGAGCTGAAATGTTCGTCTTTGATAGAGCAGCAAGAACAATAGATGATAGGAGACTGAGCCCAACTAAATAGGATCAGCATCCTCGTCGACAGTGAAGCAGGTATCAAGACCCTAGATAATACTAGCACCAGCATTAGCACTGCTGGGTCCCCGTACACAGCGATATCGAGGGCAACGAGAGAGCTGACGAACTTGCTCGGCAGGGCTCAGCTTTGGAAAGAGAGCACACCTACGCATCGATGAACATCCCTATCGGTATACTGAAAGGTAACCACAAGATGAGAGAGCTAATCAACACCTCTTGGTCCGCCTGAGGCGACTGCATTATATCCCGCAGCTTATTCAGAGAATAGACCAGAATAAATCAAAATGTCTTCTAGCTATGAATAAAAAAGATACTCGCATCCTAAGTAGTAGGTGTACTGACGGGACATTGTGCCGCAGACTCGGCATCGACTCCCCAGACTAATGTAGGAGCTGTCAGGATGCAAAAGAGAACGAACAAATTCGCCGCGAATAAAGTAGGGCCTGGGATGTGCGAGGAGACACTTCTGGGAAAAAAGTGATGGAGTGACATTTGGTGATATTAAGCTCTAAGAAATTTTGACACCGAATGGAGAATCAATTCAAGTCGTCCTAAACCAATAGATTAGAGTTTCTATAGTCAGGATATGAGGATAAAAGATCCGAAGTGACTGGCCTGCAGTAAAAGAACATTGCATCGTACATGATGCTTTCAAAGAGCTTAGGTTCACAGGAGAGTTTGGCTATGGGCCGTTAGTTAGATACTTTTTCTTGGATAGAGGTTATGTACGAGTCCTTCCAAAGGCCAGGAAAAACTTCCTGTGAAATTGAGAGTTGAAATAGGGCAGTGAGGGGCTGAGTTAGATGGCTCTTGCAGTTTTTTTTAAAACAATGGCGGGCAAAACATCGGGACCTAGGGAATAATCGTCCTTGAATTTGTTTATTTTGTTCGTGGCCACTGAAGAGGTTATATCCATAGAGACTAAGAAGGTTTGTGTAATGTTACCCGTGAAGGAGCAATAATCAAGGGCAGGTTCAAGGACGCGATCAGCGATCGATTGGTTAAAAAAATTTGGCGAACATGTAGGTTAGGGTTTAGGCTCTGCTGAAGATTAATTCAAGAATTTGGGAGTTCGGAGATAGCCGTCCGATTTTCATCTTACGTTAATGAATTGGAAGAATCGCTTAGGATCCGAGATCAAGCTAAGATGCTTCCGATCGAAATAATTCAGATAAAGCGTTTCACGGAGCTCTTAAAAAAATGGGTTTAAACGAGAAGGTAGTTGGAGAAGTCAGAGTCGGATTTAGATTTACCTGAGTTTTTTTTTTGTATTTGCGAAGGGCGCGTAATTCTTTTTTATACAAGAAGGGTCCATCCTAACAGAGTTTTTCGCCACAGATTTCTAAGCAGACTTTCACTTCATGAGATCCTGGTTTCTTGCTGTATCTATCTTCTCTTATCTGGATGACCTGAGGAAATCAAGTTCTGTCATAAAGAAAAAAACTATTTTGAAAACCAGCTTTTCTTCAGCACAATTGTCCTCGATATTTATATTCCAACAGCTTCCTTTGTACATTTGCATTTGATTACTTTCTGTTAAAGTTTTCTTTACCTAGCGTCAATGATTTAAAAAATTCCTTAGTATCTTCACTGCGACCCAATGTTTGTAGTCTGCTAAAAGTTCAAATGCAAAAAGTAAAACTTCCCCTCAATACAAACAAGACAAGGACAAAATGAACAAGTCTGCAGCCTTTTTAACATTTTTCAAGTATACAAACTTTTCAAATGTAATTCGCAAAATAAACTTTTATGCAATGTTTAAGGGAATAAATAAAAGCCGCACTGTTACGAAAGCTTTTCTAATGGAGTGCTGGTAAGGTTTACAAGTTTTCTTTCTTCTTTTTTTGTATTCCGCTCTCATTTATCAGATTTTGTTGGCAGTTGTTAAAATTTTTTTTGCTTTAATTTGCATTTCCTTAGAGTTAAAATGAAAGTTGTAAAGTTTTTTCGATTTTTTATTTTGGAAAGGCTAAGGTTGGTGGAATAGTTCAGGGGGGTGAAAATCCGAAAGTTAAAAGTCGACTATTTTTGAATTTTAATTTCATTGGTAATCTTGGTTTTATGTAGCGATTAAGAGTACTAATTTCAGGAAAACTTTTACGTAGTAAATATGACTCGTATCCACACCCAAATAGTTTTGAATCATGATTATTTGGAGCATCCATATTCATTTTCGGTCGCCGTGGGTCGGTGGTTAGTGCGTTGGACTGCTGACCCAGCGGCGTGGGTTCAAGACCCAGTCAGGAACACCGAACATTTTTCGCGGCACCACCTCTCGTCGGGGAATGACAAGCCTCCGGGAGTATAATCTGTCATGAAAGAGCTTTTCACTTCGCCGTTCGGAGTCGCCAATAAACTTTAGGTCCCTTCCATTTGTAACACGCGCAACATAAATGGTTGCGAAAAGCTAGGCCTTGGCTCATCCCGAGCTGTCGCGCCAACTTTTTATTTATTTATATTCATATTTACCATGAGAAAGATATTGGGTCTTAAGAATGCACTGACACACTTATAAAGGAGTTGAAGATGTCGACAGACACTACACTTAACAGCCATTCATAACAATTTGTACTTTAACGCTGTGATAATACTTTAGTTCTTGGTTTGCATGCACAGACATAGAGAGGTTTGATACTCTACATAACATCCCTACAGATTCATATGTGAAGGGAATCTTCAGATGTAAGTGTTTATTGTCTATTGGGCGTAATCAATATGTCATTAAGGAACATCGCCTCAAAGGTAAGACCACCACAAGCCTTAAAGATATGGACAAACCATTTTTGCCGTCAGTCACATGTGAACATTACCGTTCTACGATTTTTAAGCACTATACACTAACTTTAATCCAAATGTGTTTAAATTAAAGGTAATAACGGGCACTGTAAGCTAAGTCAACGATGTTGAGAGATTCTTAGCTTTCATATGTCAGATCGGTTAAGGGACGGTGCTAAAAGCGTAGCCAGTTTCTTTTCATTTAATTGTAGGGTAAAACTCAGTTGTTCGTTTTTTTTTTATTGGTTCTCGATATCTCATTAAGATACTTTTTATAGATTCCTACAAGCTTCGATCTAGTTATCGTGGACTCTAGAGTCTTGATGGCTGCCTGGCTGTCTATGTAGACCGTAATTCTCCTTGCGGTAATACCTTTCTATCGGCCAGTTTTCAAAGTCTCGATGATTGCTATGATTTTGACTTGAAACACACTGCAGTCGTCGTTTATTTTAGAGGAGTGGTATATTTCTAGGGCGTTGTAGTAGACCCCAGCACCTCTACCAACGTCCATCTTAGAAACATCGTTGAAGAAAGCCAGTTTGATTTTATTGGCAACTTTGTGGTTCCTTCAGTCATCTCTGTCAGAAACTCTGATACTGAATCTCCTGTCAAATGCCAGAGTCTGGATCATATGATCTGTTTCTGTGGATCTTTCGGTATTTTCCCTTCGAGACAGTACCTACGGAGGCGTTACCGCAAGGAGCTGGTGTCCACTGTCGTCCTTCCCTCAGTCTCAAAGCAGTTTTAGCTGCCATGTTGCTGCAGTGCAGATTGAGCGGAACGTGACTTTGCATGGTTTCCATTGCCGCCATTGGTGTTATTTTTTTTTTTCACAGGCTACCCTCTGAATCTTAGTGAGGTAGCGCATAGTTTAGCTTCTCGCTTAGGACTGAAAATAATTTGCCTGCTACCAGTACCACAGTAGATGCTCCAAAGAACTCAAGGGAATGACCCCCGAAAGCGCAATACTCGGACGAAAGCGCAACGTCGGACCAGACACGCCACAAAGATCCATCATTTCGACGCGCACTAAAAAACTGCACGAGAATTTTTCCAGATAAATTCGTTCTCCAGCGTTTTAAACGCATTAACGATCTCTCCCAGCATCTAGTTATAAATCCTCTGAATATTTCCCTTATTGGTACAACCGCAGAGATGAATACCATATGTTCAAAGGGGTTAAATGACTTCCTTAAAAAATTAATAGCTGGCGCGACAGCTCGGGATGAGCCAAGGCCTAGCTTCTCGCAACCATTCATGTTGTGCGTGTTTGTATTGTTCGCACGAATAGAAGGGGCCGACTCTCTCATGACAGATTATACTCCCGGAGGCTTGTCATTCCCCGACGGAAGACTTCCTTAGAGAGCTAAGTTTTCTTATAGGTCAACAAGAAAGTGTGTCTTCCTAACACCTACTATATTTTTTTTATAACGAATAGTAATCCCTTCTTTTTTTGACGTGGGCTCTCTAGACAAGCACCGCATCGACCATCCTGCCAAGATAGAGCATTTGTCGAAATGTTGGAATGGCTTGCTTAATTAAAAACAACAAAAGGAGAAGCATTTTACGTTTTGCATAGCATTCTGTGCGATACCGCTGTCCATTCTCTACTTTTATATTTCCCACCTTGCATAAGTTAAACCAAAAAATAAGGGAAACTTTCAAAAACTGTTTCTATCCCCCGAAAACGTCTCTACTAACTATTCAACAAATTCTTACAAAATATAAAGTTTGTTTCAAGTTCTGCAACATTTAAGTCCGCTACGGAGTTTTAACTATAAAAATCGTTGCTTTAAGTGTTCAACAGACGAGTGCCAGTGTGGGTTCGTCAGCAAACCCCGACAAATGGAAGGAAATCGAAAAGAATTTATGTAACAATTCCGATGCCTTATGGCAAGACTGTGAATGTTTATCGATGGCATTGAGTGGAAAGTGGTAGTGCAATCACATCCTTTACTCAGAAATTCATTTCGAAGTTTCACATTTTATCCCCTACGGCAACATATTGATTTTTATTTTACTTTCAAGTACTTTATGATGAAATGATTACGTGAAATGTGCGAAGGTGCACTTATCAGGGGACGCTATAAACGAGCTCGGGTCTCATATAACTTTTTGATTTATAGAGCATTTTATTGGAAAGTGGGGAAGGCCCGTTAAAATGTCACTGTCAGCTGGGTGTGTGCATGCAATCTGTATGCGTATAGAAAATCCTTTTATAGTTTTTGCATTGAATTTGATTTCAATGATTTTATGAGTAATTAAACTTGAAGTGCCTAATTAAAAGCTGCAGCAACTTTGTAAGGAATGGTGTAAGTTAGTTGGACATTTTTCAATTTAATGGAGCATTACATTGCGACAAGATTGGTTATTTACTGGATGGTTCATGTACTTCTCCCATTCGCTGTTTCACCTGCTTCGAAGTTGCGCTAACTTATCGGACTGGTAGTGTAAAATTCCTGGTTACTCACTGAACACTGGACATGTAGAGCCAGTGTGTGGTATGTGGTTGCAATCCTCACTTCTTACCAATGGCTTTTTTGCAGCAGTTTAGCGCTGCAGTGGCTTTTTTGACGCATTCAATAGTATTGGCTTTCCAGTCTTATTTACTCTCCCGAATGAGACCCAGAAATTTGGATTTGTTAGCAAGGCACAGGCGGGTGCCGTTTAGAGAAGGTGAGTCTACTGGAGGAATTTTGTACTTCCTGGTGAAGAGAGCTAGTTCGGTTTTTACGGGGTTGACACCCAGACCGCTTTTAACTGCCCATATTGAGAGGATAGGAAGGGCGTGTTGTTGTGCTTGGGTATTTTTCAGAGACAGCTATTACAACATCATATGCATAAGCATTCACTTCGCATCGAGCAGCAGCCAGATCGAGGAGCTTATTAATCGTCACAGTCCAGAGAAAGGGGGACAGGGTGCCGCCTTGTGGCGTACTGCAGCTCACGGATCTGCGGGCCGAGGCATTGCCCAAATTGGTACTAATTGTTTTTCCTGTGAGCAGTTATCCAATCAAAAGTCTGAGCGATTCCTCAACTCTTAGGTTCATGAGCGCAACGGTGATCGTTTTTGATTTGACGTTGTTGAAGGCGCCTTCGATGTCCAAAAGTGCGACCATGGTAAACTCTTTGACGATCAGTGATTTTTCGATGATAAGCACCAATGAGTGCAAAGCGGTTTAACCGATCTGCCTTCGCAATAAGCATATTATGACGCCGACAGAAGTTTAGTATCCATGCTACAGTATCGGTAGGATTCTAGTAGCATTTCAAGTGTTTTTAATAGGAAGGATGATAGATTAATGGCTCGCAGATCCTTAAGTTTAACATGTAAGCTTTAGCGTGCCTTGGGTATGAAGATGACTTCAATTTCAGTCCACCTTCTAGGAATGTGAAAAAGCTTCAGGCAGTCTTTAAGGATAGTGTCTAGTCAGGACTGCGCACTTTTAGCAGGAATAATGCCTACCGATCTTAAAGACTTAAATGGCTTTCAAGCCTCATATGGCCTGCCGAATCTTGCTGTGTGTGATAATAGTATCCGAGTCTTTGCATGGCGGGCTGATTGTTAGTCATCCCGGGTCATGCAGTACAACTGAGGACCTGCCAGAGAAATGAGTGTCTAGAAGTAGGTCGACTGTCTCCTTACTGGAGTTTATCCACTGTCCTTCTGAACTCGTTTGGTAGCTATATATTAGTAGAGTAAGTGGAGAGGATCTTCCGGAGACGTGAAGCTTCTAATGTGTTTCCTATGTTACCAAAGAGTAGTTTGCACGTTGTTCCCTCCTCAATTATTTTTTGTAGGAATCCCAGTTAATTACACTTTTGTAGCTTTTGACTTCTACTAAAGACTCTTTCAATTAACTATCAGGTCCAAATTGTAACTCTGGGCCCCGAATTATTTGAAATTGAATTGATGTTCAATAAATTGAACTGAAGCGCAATCAAAACTAAGCAAAAGCTCCGGTTCCGTGATCAATACAGTTTATACTGATAAATGACAACAAAATTTATTTATTGAAGTGAAGTTTTACGTAACACCGGGATAACTGCATTTAAGGACGGTTCCGACATCGCAGGTAACTTCGAGGGTGGCGTATACTGCAACAATCTACCGGTAGAACTTCCCACACCTTACCATTTTGAGGGGAACTGGAATTTTTTGGAAAGAAGGAATATGGAAATCTGCTCGGATACTCAAGCAGCACTTAAAGCCATCACCAATCCAACATCCGGATCTCATCTGGTCAAAAAAAACAAAGACAAACTCAACAGACTTCCCAGTCACAACGACGTCTGTCTCGTCTGGGTATCAGGTCACGAAGGTGTCACGGGGAATGAACAAGCCGACGGACTGGCAAGAGAAGATGCGCACGCGAAAGGACGAACCGCTGAAAACACAATGGAGGCGTACTAACAATGATTAGTCTACTGTAGAATTTTTCCCGGTAAATTTTTCAGTCACGTGACACATACCTTAGTTTTTGTGAAATTTGAACACAATCATGGGCAGGTTACGCCTAAGTTGGATAGCAAACTCTCTAGCAGGCGCGTTTTTCTAAGCGGTTACAATGCAACGAAATGTTTAACCTGGGATAAGGATTGGCGTTCAAGGAACACTTTCTGCACTGGCTTTAGGAAAGGGAAAGGAGGACAAAGCAGTACTTTCTTCAAACAACTTTATTACTTCCCTGGTACATCGAATTGGTTTGGAGGTAGAATCAATAAGTCCGTTAAGAGCTAAATTGACATCCGGCTATGTGGGTGCATGTTATTTTAGGAGGTAAACTTACATAGAACAAAAGTCTTTCCAAAAGTCCCTAAAGTCCTTCCAAACATTTTCAAAATTACTTATTAATTTTCATACAAATATTCAGGTCTTTCTCGTTTTCAAATATCTTCATTGAATGCCAATCGAGAAGAAAGAACAAATGGACGTCCTACTTCCTTGAATTTTGTTTGACCTCATTAAACTTGGAAAATATGCTTCTGATATACAATTCACGAATGGAATGCACATGGACGAAAATCAATAAAAAACAAGATAGTTGGCATTGGATTGTACAAAATGTCATTGGGAATGCTTGAATGACTTACGTAATTGCATGTCTTTGCTCTCTTCTTGACAGAGAAGGTTATGTTAGCATATTGGTTTTGTTCACAACCTTCTTTTGTTGGGTTGATTATGGACGCCCATGTAGTCAGGTTTTTAAGTCGTACGGATAAATTCGATTGAAGCTATGGATAATTGAAAGTAGGTTAAGGATTATTTTTTCATTCGAGGAGAGTATTTGGTTGGAATAGGGACATTTGAAGATTGCACGGAAAAAAATGTTTGTGATGAGAAAGAGGCATGAACTCTATTTCGTTGAAGATAAATCAGTGGGTGGTCATAATGAAGGATCCGTTAAAATGATTCACTGTGCGAGTTGCTTGTGCTCGAGCCCCAGGAATTTTCACTGAGCATTTTAAGGGACATCTTCTCACCGAGAGTTTAATTTGTCTTAAAGAAGCTTCTCAATTCACCGTTTGGTGTTCAGATTTATCTAAAAATTGGAGTTTTAATGGATCAAATTTCGCCAACATTTGTCTTTCTTATCTTTCCTGCACTAACAAAGATATTGCATTCCAGTAGAAAACCCCTTTCACGACAAGACAGTCGTTAACTCCTCAAATCCTTTCTTACATTGTGTAATTATTTTTGAAAAGTAATCTCTTTGTTCTATTTTATTTTACGATATTTTCGAATTTTATAGGCATTTGCCATTAAATCAGATTTCCAGTGAATCCTTTCAAAAAGTGCTCCCAATCAATTCATCATCCTTTGCCATTAAGTATCCATTAAAATTTTCTCGCGACTCCCCATCACCCACCCCTACTGATGGCACTCTATCCCATGGGGAACGAAACGCATTTTAACGCGATTTATTGGTGTCTGGCATTTTCACGGTATTTTGCCTCTTTGAATGTAATTGTCAGCAAATGGAATTCAAAATGGTGGGCTAAATGGGTGACAAATTTCCGGGAACCTTTTCCGAACCTTTAGTTGTTTTTTTTTTTTTTCTTTCGACCCACGGTGGTGTGCGGTAAATGTCAGCGCGTGTGAAATTAATGGCATTTAATTAATTTTGAAAATTTGCATAGTAGAGCATTTTTGTAAAATTGATGAGAAAACAATGAAATGTTTTAACAGCGGTAGTGGGGGGGTGATTTAAATTTCACGAGATTAGATTGTTAAGTTTCAATTTATCAGGGGAATTTGATTAATTGAACAACAGTCGAGTTGAATCGTCTTTGTTTTTTTGATTTCTGATGAGGGCTTCTGTGCGGTAACTGATTTTTGGGATAATTTATAGGCAAAGTATTTGGCGTATTAATAGATCAGGAAACAAAATCTTTGGGCATACTTCTCATCCTGTCTTAGTGCTATCATAGAACAATGTGCTGGTATTATTGCTTTTTTGACAAAATATTGAAAGGAATGAAGCTGTACTCATTTATTCTGAAGCCTTTGTCGGTTTATTTTTAGTTGAAATGCATCTACTTCAGTAGCAAAAACACACAGAAGCGACCTGGGCTGTATAAGATATACAAAAGGACTTATTCTCTAAAAACTCAGAAGAATACTTGTTCGCGGTTATGACTTCGAATTCGTGAATTTATTACGCACCTTTCCATTATTTGATTCTTGTGAATATTTTTTTTTAATCAACTTCTAGAAACGAAACATGTTCAACACTCCTATCACGGAACTCAATAGGTGCGAAAAAGTTCGATCACGTGATAAGCGGCGGCAGGGATGTGCACATGTCTGGAAAGTCACGCAGCAAGCACCTCAAAGTCAACACGAGGCGAGTTATAGGCTGTTTCAAATCAGCAACACGTCTTATAAAAAGCCTCCATCGCAACCTCTGTCCGGTTAAGTTGTGCGGGTGACTATACGATGCAGACTTTACTCTCTCTATCTCTATGAATCCATTGTGTACCCCCACCATGGAATGTCCAGTGTAAAAAGGAGCAGACAAAGCCATAAGCATCTTTTTAGTTGTCTGTTGATTATTCGGCCTCCATGAAGCATACTAGGTGCTTAGACAAGTCGCCCTAACTATTGAAATATGTAGTAGTCGCCGAAGGACGGCATTCTGGAGTATTAGCGAAAAAATGAAACTGTTTCTTTTACATATGTATAAGTATTATTGGCTCAGTTGCTAGTGCGTTGCACTACTGTGCGAGCGGCATGGGTATGAGCCGCAGCCATGTCCATTTTTCACGGCACCACCTCTTGTCGGGAAATGACAAACTTACGGGAGTACAATTTGTCATAAAAGAGCATCCAATTCGCCGTGTATAAAATAAAATAAAAAGCATTCGCGCCGGCTTTTTGTTTATTTGTGTGTTGAATCTCCAAGTCACAGTCAAAGTCAATGAGAAAAAGACTCGGCAGCATTGATGCCTTGTTGGCAATATTACCACATCTTCTGTATTCGACAAAAAAAAATTGTACGTATGCGCCACCGGTCAATCGATGATTTTTGTAAGTACTGAATTTTCGAGTCGTAGTCACAGTCAATCTGTAGCTAAATCCATTTTTCTCGTTTGGACCGCCAGTAAGTTTGGACCTGTGATTATTTCTATGAAGAGCGTTAATTGTGTTTAGCACAAAAATATGTCCTGCTTTTACCTTGTTGTTATTGGTCCGGGGTTCCTTAGAGACGCGACTTGTTAAGAGTGCGCCCCATCTCTTGTTCTTGAAAGTCTAGTCCTACGCTTTATTTTACAATTGCTGTGAAGTGGTACCGACATGATTTCGAAATCTGTTTGACTGGACAATATTGGGATTAAACAAGTAGACTCTTTCTTCAGTTTTAATTAAATCGAAATTTTATTTGGATTTGCTCTTTTCGTTAGCCCAGTCATTTTCTCCTGTTTGAATGCTTTGGTTGAAATCGGAGAAATTATGATAATTCGACGGTAAGTTTCTTGTTTTTCTCATTTTGCACCTTAGGATGGCCCATATCGCCCGCTTTCCAAAAGTTGAATTGTTCCAAACACAGTTGCCTTTTGCGCTTGTTTTCACAAAGAACAGGCCTACTCATATTGGGGAACAATTTTAAGAACTGCTGTTGAGACGCTTCTGATGGCGGCTACGAATATATATATAGAAATTGCATCTGAATAAGTTTCTTCGGATTTGTGGCTCTTTCTAAGTTGTATACGTTTACTAAATGATAGGGGTTAAGCTTCCCACTTGTTACAAAAAATTTTACTGCACGCACAAAGGAGATCAACACAGTATTTTCTTTCCATGACAGTTTTGGGTCTATTGTAGTTTCCTCGAGCTTTGAGGTCCCGAACGTTGGCATCGTGGTTTTATTGATGAGAGTGTCCTGTTGCCAATTCAATTGTTCGTCGTCAAAATGGCTACAAAAGGACATTTTACGAAGGTGGCAAACTACAGCAAGCAGTTAGAAAACTTCGAAATTTCAACACCGATGTCCTGGGTGTGAAAGGTAAATGAAACGAATTTACAGATTTTCCACTTTCAACAGGAGAACGATTTCGAAGATCAAAAGCTATGATTTGTGAACACCATTTCATCCGAAAAATGTGAAGACGTTTAAGCCCTTAAAACTCAAAAACTAACCATTCGATTCGATGATAGATAGCGCTAAATACCAAGCTCTCAAAATTATTACTACGGCGCTCCACAGTGACAGCTTAGAAGGGGTTTTTTCTTTACCCCCGCCTCTTAACCTAAATCATTTTGAGTCGCTTTGTAACTTCTCTAAGCAGAGTGGCATAGCTCAGGTGCTTCGAGAAGCCAAAGTCATCATGTGAGGTGAGTGCATCCTGGCTCACAGGAAAGATATTCGTACTCTAAACTGAACGCTCAAGTATATTAGGGCCCACAATTAACTTATAGGTGGTCTTTCAGTGCTGTTGGCTTTTCACTTTAGATAAGTTACAACGTGGGACACGTGCTGATGAAGTTAAAGACTCAAGCCATCCGTCTTATGGCCTCATGTTAACGTCCTGTTAACGTTCGTGTCCATCGTTAACGTAACTTGAGGGCAGATGTGATTTCTAACTTATAACTTGATATTGGTGATGAAAAGTTATTGGAAAATGAGGGAAGAAGAAAAATTCCAAGTAACCCTTGCGATGTTATTGGAGATCCATTTATTTTGACACACATTACTTCACGTTGGAGAGGATTGCGCTTCATGGTTGAGGAAAAGAGAAGAGCTATTATCACTCTAACAACACCATCAACAACTTTCTGCTGGAGAAGCTGCTAACTAAGCATATAAAGTATAAATCTGTGGACTAGGTAATGAAGGCAAGAATGCTGTAGGTAAATTACCCTGTAGAGTTCTTACACGCTCTCTATCCATCAGGAATACCACATCACGTCTTGTACCTTAGAGTTGGGGCTCTAAAACCTCTAAACCTTTCAATTGTGCAACTGCGCCGGGCTTCAGATAAAGAAGAGAAGATAAACGTAATCGAAGCCAAGATTTTCACAGGCATCAATCAGGGAGAAACCGTCTTCATTCCGCGAATTCCCCTGATTCCATCAGACTTTAAGTTTAAACATCCAGAGGAGAACATAGAGTATAATGTGATGTCTTTCCTCGCGGACGTAGTCACGGGTATCAGTTAGTATTATTGAAAGGGCACACGCTAGCAAAACCTGAAAGGAAATCCGGCGATAAATTCATGGGGGCACAAGGTTGTCAGAAAGAAGAAGAAGAATCTGGCAAAAAAAAGAATGGAATAATAGCTCTGGTAAGGAATAGCACTAGGAAGGATGCAAAATTTTGTTTGCGCGTCTTATGGGTCACGGGGAGAAACAGAAATCTGTGATGAATTGTTACAACTACACACGAAATGACTTTTATATTAAGACTACTCTTTTACAAGATCCGATATTGGTCTAAATGATCCCTTTCGATAGAAGATTCGTATTCATTATCAGAGACGAAATGAATAATTGCTCTTATGTAGGTCAACAGGTGTCTTGGCATTTATCCCACAGCCCATTAAATTACCTTAATCATCCACATACTAGTACTCCTTGAGAACCATAAAAATAAAATAATTTTTTGTAATACATAGTTTAGTTTTATATCACTTCACACTCCAAACGACATATTTTGTCTCAAAGACCTTTTACCATCCACACCCACAACCTCCATTTATGTGGTTACTTTCATTTTTCAAGGTGCCACATTAAAACCAAGGCAAAAATCGATAAAGCCATTTATTCAACAATAGAACCGCTCCCACCCGTTTCTATGGACACCATTTCTTTCTAAAACGATATCACTCGACATAAAACTAACACAAAGGATATGTGCACTTTGTAACGCACTCTTGAGCATTTCCTTTCCGAACAACCACCTCCATAATAGCGATGCTTTCAAAGAAACTAAAGCTAAGATCTCATATTTGAGTGCATGTTCCGCTCTCCCTAGAACAGCAGTAAAACCGTAAATGACAAAAAAAAAAAAAACTTAAAAACTGCCAAGACGGTGCTAAATTTATGAAGCTCATTCCAAAACTACCCCACCTTTCGAATTTATCCAGGCGACACTGGAGTGGAAAATTCCCGAAGCGTAAAATTAAATGTTGGCAATTTTCGTCAATCGAGCAGAGTCTAGACGTTCCCTCCTATCGGTATGCCTTTAAGGACTCAGTACATTACCCGTTCTTGTTATACGTTATTGCTTACAAAGGATATCGCTGTGTATCCCTGTTTCGTATCTGTTGTTATAGGCGAAATGATGCTGGTGGCATATGTCGTTAATGTCAACCGCGATGATACAACGTATTTCACGAATATAGAATTTGTGATTAACCATGATCCTTTAATTAGCACAACCGTTGCCAATTAATTCACATAACTTCTCCTTGAGTGCGGTTGTGATACGATATTGCGTGGTAGTATCCCATAATTTCCACCCTAATTGCCATTGAATGACAACATGAATTTCACAAATGCAATCCTGATTAATTGAATTGTATCTTGACATCAATCCAGAGCGGCATTAATAATAACAATTGTTGGATACTATACTTGTAAGTTACTGGGAGCGAATAAAAACGAAATGGCTAATTGTTTCAGTGAAGAGATGGCACTTGAAAATTCATTGCATTTTTTATTCGAAAACTAGATCAGGAAACTAGTAACTAATTAATGAGTGAGGGGGGAAGAAATGCGTAGCTAATTTGGGAAAGCAAATGATCGGTTGCAAGCACTTTCTAGAGTCTAGTTTTCATTCAATGAATCATAGTTAGAGAAGGTATGTAGGTTACAGGGGGGCCTCACTCGGATCTTCAAGGATTTATTATGTTCCCCGTTGTGGGATCCTACATTCATGTTCAAGCGAGAATAGGTTATTTATTGTTCCTTATTAGCCTCGCTAAACCACCCTAAATTCAGTATGAATTTTAGGATGGCCTTCGGTGGCATGGTTTAGAGTTGGCCTGGATCGCTAAAGAAGTTAGCAACTAGGGTCATTTTTCTGGTTCTGCTGAGGCTTAAGCAGTCACACAGAAAGTGCGTCATGTCCCCCTCCGCGTCTACAACGTCATATCCTTTGCAGAGGTTAGTCGTGCTTAGTCGCATTCTCTTTAGATAAGCCGCCAGTAGGTTGTGGCCTGTGAGGATGCTGATCACTAGAGCTAAATGCAATCTGTTCAGCGTTAGTATTTCCTTCGTTTTTTCTTTTATTGAGTTTTGGTCTCATTTTTCTTCATATGTGGCATGACGAAAGTATGATCCAATGCACGGCGGTCTGACAGAGAGGCGTTGTGTACCAATGCACCGCTCATTTTTGAAAATGTAAAATGTGCTTTGAAAATATTTACCCTTAATAGCCTCTTGGGCTAGTTTTTCGTTAGTTGCACTGCAATTAGATAGGGCATTGAATAAAGAACGTTTAGATAGGAAAAAATTATAGGTGGAAAATCGACACATAAACCTAAATCCGCATGCATACATTTCTTTGCTTTCACATTAGAGATTTAGAAATACAAAGAGATTTAGAAATACAAATATACAAAGGCCTTAAAAATACGACATGTGAAGTATAACAATTTCAGGAAAAATCCATCCCTTTGGTCGAAAATATGGTCTGAGTTTGATGAAAGTAACAAGAGTGGGGATGCCCAGTACTAACTGCCGTAGCTGTACATAAAGATGTAAACGAGGTAGGAACGCTCAACCACTTCTTCTGTAAATGCCCGGCTTTCACGAAACCCAGGCAACGTACAACATTATGCAAATCTGTCTTTAATAATTTTAACGACCATTCAGGGAACAAAATTCCTGATATGCTGTCTTCCATCAGATCCGCAGACTGAATAAGAGGAAACCCGAACAATAACTCCACTCACATTTTTCAAACAAATCAGTTTCCCAAGAATTGTGGTATAAAAACGGCGGCAAAATGCGGTAATTGGGTCTCAATTACCTAGGTACCAACCCTACCTAAGATGGAAGCAAAAAAGGAAACTGAATAGATACTTACTTTACGTGAATGAGACTCTGTGCAGAATGAGTTCCAAAACAGTGTACATCTGAAGGTGATGTTTTGATAGTATTGCAAAAATCAGAAGTTAAGACCACCGAAGGTAGTACGGTAGTTTCCTGTGGATGTGGGTTTAGATAAGAGAGAACAACACAAACAGAGAAGATAGAAAATGAGGGTGGCCATGGTGTAGTGGTTCGCATCAACGATTGTCACGCTGAAAGGGGTTCAAATCCTGATGCCGGAAAAACATTTATTTCTTAAAGTAAATAAAATGAATTAACTGTGAAAGCAAATGTCCACTCTACTGTGAAGGTATGACACTGGCAATAGAGTATCATGGCTTGAAGAGTCGATTAAGCTGACAAGGATTATGAGATCAGGAGATTTTAAAAATTCCTGTGAATTATAGCAATGACTAACACCACAAATGCCTCTAGCTAGTCCGGACACCACCCTCGACCGCCAACGAAACCTAATACACACTGCTAAGGTTATCATCAAGAATTTATTGGTCAGATAATTTAAGTTGTTTAAAGCTACAAATGTCTGCGTCAGAATTAAATTCTACTGAAGTCTACAACATTATGATTTCAAATACTGACCTCAGTACATATTTGTTTCTTATTAATATTAATCCAAATTTTTAGATTTTCAAAAACCACATAATCAAACAATTATTTTTAACCACCTTCATAAGACTTCATATTTAATTACTCTGCCGGCTTTACATTTAATGAGACCATTTAAAATCAGCACAGATTTTCTCTCCTTTTTGTCCAACGCATCTTTTATGATCGCAAGGTTTAAAAAAATGTAAACTCCATCAATGCCGACGCGTCATAAGACTCACAAGTAGTCTTTAATTAATGTTTTTACCCACATAATAAATGAAACTCGCGTTCAGTAATATTTACGGTCAGTTAATTACACAGATCCTTTGGATTAAAAAAAAAATATGCATTTCAAAGTAAGTAGGTATCCTTTACATTTACACTGACGACCTGGTGCACCGGTGAAAAACAGGGAGAAGGCAGTTAAATTTATTGTGCCCAAGGGAAATTTATGTCCGCAAAATATGTAAAAAACGTTGAAGGGCTTTTATAGCCAGAGGCATCGATTTCACAAGCCGGTGTATCGATGTAATATTTATCTTGGAAAGATGCATGACTACGAATTAAGATAATTAAAATTTCTTTTTCAAGAGATGGGTACCAATGGATACGTATGTACATACATATGCCTTACAAATCCCATTAGTCTGATGAAGGGTTTGTGGGACACAAGGGATAACATGGAATACAAAGCATGAAGGCTCGAGGAAGACTTATGCCACTGCCTTGGTTTGGTGAAAGAAAAATGATCGTGACAGTCATGCGAACATTAAACGAAATTGTGAAAAGTAGAGCAGATTCTGGACTCTTTCGACCTAAAACTTTCGTCTGAAACTTAAGTTTATATAACAGGAATGACTTGGATTTAAATTTCTTAGACGATGATATGCGAATTCTCCAACTTTCGTAAATATATTTACTACATTAGATCGACTATATCGAGTCCAGCTTCAAGAGTTGTTTTATCCCAGTTCTACGATTCAAGACGATACTTACTTACTTATTTTCCCAATTTGGGTCCTATGGCTCCTACTACACCTACGCGCCATCGTGTGCAGTTTCTGGGAATATGCCTCAGTTCTCTCCAACCGAGAGACTCTTACTGACCCGATGTTTTTTTTTATGAACGAAAAACTTTGATTCTGATTTTAGATTATGTTTATATGATGTCTTTAATTTTTTTCCATTAAGTCGAGAAAATGATATCGGCTAAGTGGCCGCTGACAGAATTGATGACCATTGGGGCCCGATTCGAACATTTTCCATCAGTCTTGCACCGCCCTATTGGAACCACTTGTCATCCAGTCCCAATTCATCAATTTGCGGCTGCAGAGAAGAACATGTAATGCCCAATTGCATGCCACCTGGTCGACGTTGACGGCTCATACGCGTCCTTTTCAGCCACAGCGGCGATATTCTCGTTAGAACGAGCACTACGAGGGCTTTTGGTGCCTCATCTGTCAAATGTTGTTGCAGTCTGTTTGTGACAAGCGGTTAAATGCCTTAGTGTTTGATGGATTGGCGTAGGACGGCCGGGAAAACTGCCCCGAAATTCACGTTGCGCCAAAATCACTGACGAATTATTCCGTAAAAAAATCGAAACACTTAGATATTCTGCGTTGTTTAGGTGTATAGCGATTCATGTGTTGTCGACGTGTATTTTGTATCTGTTTACTTCATAAATGTCAAAGTAGAATTGACATTTGCCGCCATTTGCAAAAATTATAGTATCTTCTGATAGGGTAATGACTTTTGTGCCACCTTGTATTTCTCGGTCGACTCACTCTTCTGCCATCTTGAGTAAGCGGATTCCATTGCATAGCGTAGCTAGCAATGCAGCTGTCACCTTTTCGAAATGTGTGACCAATCCACTGTTCCTTTCGTCGTTGGATGGTGGTACCTATCGGTTCCTGACCCGTTCTTTGGTAAAGATGTTCGGTTAGGCAGGATGCTTCGTAGGCACCTATTATCGAACGTTTGCAATTTTCTCGTGATAGTAGAAGTCACTTTTCAAGTGCTGCACCCATATACCAGCACGGATTCAGCATTGTTTGTTTAAGCTGATAACATTGCTTCACCATATTTTAGACAACATTCCAAACGCAGATTTTGCTTTGTCGATTAAGCTGGCAATGTTTTGATCGGTTCCACCATCGGTCGAGACAATACCCCCAAAATATTGAAAGCTCTCTACTTTCTCTACCGGTTGTCCGGAGCGATGCTTACTTGAGATGATGTGTTCGTTCCGATGCTAATAATCTTGATAATGACTGTGTTAATCTTCAACCTTACGATGTTTGCCTATCTCTCAACACCCGCTGTCATTTGGTGGAGTTCCACAATCCTATTTGATAATAGGCATACGTCGTTAGCGTAGTCCAGGTGTTTGACTTGAGATGTAAGAGTCCATTGAATTCCTGCATTTCACATCGACAGGGTAGAATGAAGCACAACGCTAATTACCAGTAGAAACATAACTGGTGAAAGAACATAACCTTGTCGAACCTACTCACTGTCCCGGCTTTATCACAATCATGAATTTAAAATCAGTTCAAAACACAACCCCCTTTTAACTTCAACAAAAACCCTCCTTCCACTCACGCTGCATACAAAACATATTAAGGATAACAATAACTCTTTGTGCATATGTGCATATATTAACAAAAACACACCGACATCATTCCAAAAAAAAACCCCCTCTTCTAAAAACCTAAACATTTATTACCTATAACAATGATATCGAATAACAAATCATTACATTAGCACACCCCCTCAAGCGCGAATTTTAAATTTAATTCATTTTGTAAATTTTAAACCCGCAGATTGGCGAGGTCAGATTTAAAACGAATTTAATTCGATTTATAATTACACGAATGTCCAATGTATGCGCATTAATGACATAAATTAACACAATTCACCACATAATAAAATATTGCTATTGTCAATCGAAATCCATAACTATATTGAACACTGATTTAATTGTAAATGAATAAATGTTACGCATTAGAGACATTCGAATGGAATTTTAATAATTTAAATATTATTACCCATTAGATGCTTATGGATGGGATTTTAACATTTTAATTGTCTCTGGTAAAATTTTCTAAAAAATAAAAATTCAATATACATGTTTTTATGAATAAGTGGAATGGTTACCAACAATACCCTTATGTCCAATTAATTGTTGACTTTGTTAGTGGTCGCCGTGGCTCAGTGTTTAGTGTGTTAGACTGCTTACAGAGCGGCGTGGCCCCAGCCAGGAACACCGAACATTTTTCGCGGCACCTTCTCTCGTCGGGGAATGACAAGCCTCCGTGAGTATAATCTGTCGTGAAAGAGCTTCTCAATTCGCCGTTCGGAGTCGGTAATAAATTGTAGGTCCCTTCCATTTGTGCGAACAATACAAACACGCACAACATGAATGGTTGCCAGAAGCTAGGCCTTGGTTCATCCCGAGCTGTCGCACCAGCTATTTATTTTATTTATTCTAGTACAATAAAAGTTTTAGAGCGTATTACAGCAGTGCTAGACTCATTCGGAGTCTATCAGGCTTCCTCTTTTACAATAGATTTGCTGCCTCTAGACTGCATGATCTTAACCAGGGTTGAAATCTTGAGAGGGCTCACAAGAGTTTGAAGGCAGCTGACTTATTCACATAACATTGAAACTGAGAATTTAGAGATTCTCGGTGGAAATTTGTGAAGAAGCTTGAGAAATCTCAGAGGGAGGTCAGCTCCGTTCAGCCCTAGCTGGTTATTGGCTGCCTGAATTGTCCCTGAGTATGTCAATGGTTGCACCTTCCATTTCAGAATCAAGAATGAAATTAGCATATTCTTGATTAGCATGGATCTCTGCGTGAAATTCACATTTTGTTAGTTTGCGGCCTTGTCGGTCCCGTTTTGAATCACAAGTTTCTCTGACAAATCAAATTTTCATAGGCAGCTATGAAGACGTAACACTCTCTACACAGAATCCAGTTTCGTTTAAACCGGATTCATTTCAACCTGAATTGGGTATTGCTGCTTTTACTGAAATTCACAGCATTCAAAACCAATGTGCATTAAATCTCTATTTGCCTCATTTTGCTGTACCCCTGCTATAGATCAATGTCAATCCCTTATGCATCAAAACTAGAAACGAATGATCCTTCAAACAATCACAATCTGTGACAATTAAACACTTCTGTTGTCCAAACATCCGATTTCTGCAACAATAATGCCTTGTCAATGTCACTTCTTCCGCATTTGGTAAAAAAATGTTACGTATACGCCACCGCTCATTCGATGATTTTTGTTACTACTGAATGTCCGAGTCACAGTCACAGTCAATGACAGTGAAATTCGGCAGCAACGATGCCTTGTTGGCAATACTACCACTCCTTCTGCATTCGATAAGCAAAATGATACGTATACGCCACCGCTCATTCGATGACTTTTGTTACTACTGAATGTCCGAGTGACAGTGTTAAAGAATCTTCCAGTAGAAAAAATGTGGTAGAGCCCAGAACTTTATATTCTCAAGATAAAAGTGAATAGAAACCTTCAACATAACCAAAAGCAGCCAAGATACTGTTGACTAGCACACCAACAAAACGACTACCAATTGTTATAGAAAGTTCATGACCAAGTAGCTGAGTCTTTCCTGAAGGCTTTTTGTGGTCGGATACAAGAATCTTTGGAAGCCCCTAGGCTACGTCCTTCAACGTCTAGCTACCTTTAGAATCCAGAAGGCACTCTGGACTTTCTAGTAGCAAAGAAATAGCTGTCTTATGTGGCTAAATATCAGCTGTCACGTTTTACTTTTATATATAGAGTATAAGAGTACTACCGATATGCTTACATTATACCGGCTTGGGATGAGTGACCACGTCATACTACACAGGTCTGCCTTTTGCTGGCTTTCTCTGGCACTTCCTTGTATTTTAAGTTCCTTGGAAATAAAACAAATAATTTTCAGGCATTATTAGCGCTACCTTTGTCCCATCGTCAAGCATCAATAAAAAGTCGACTTCCCGGAATATCCTTTGTTGTTCTTATTCTCCTACTCACTTCATATCTCGCCTTCTTCCTTCGCTCCATACTAGCAAATCTAAATGAATTTCGGTGAATCAATTAAATTTCTTTCCTCAGCAGCACTTATCCATAAAAGTTCAACAACATCCTTACACCACCAACTGAACTGTGCCTTTTTTTACTTCTAAAGAACCCACCAACCACAGACAAGTAGGTATCCTCTCAAAGTCAAGGCCATGTAAAAGATGAAAAAGTTGCTTAACAATTCAATTAGATGAATATTTCGGAAGAAAATTCTTCTTCAAGTCTTTGTTTGACGGCAAAGTACAATGGCAGGGAGGATAATTTTATTTTACCATCACTTGACTGTGGAAAATTGTGAAGTGATTCTCGGAAACATTGCAAACATTTCCAAGTCGGTGATGGAAATACCGCAGGTGGACAAATTCAGAGGTTGGATTTGGTAGCAAAAGTACTCGTAATGCCTTAAATAGAACTGTGAAGCGAACAATTTGAGATCTGTGAAGGTTATTAGCTTACACGTGTTGAATTAAAAGCGAGAACCAGGAGAAAGGTACTCCTACATACAATATATTCATCTGCAGTGGGTATTTCTATGACAAGGAAGTGTATAGATAAATCATTTTAAATGCCGTGCCAGGTAGAACTTTGAAATGGAAATTGGATTGTTTAAGAAGTTGTCAGATGACAGCTTCTACAAGTCTGAAGATGTCATTGCTGTCGTTTCAGCTTTATGGGACGGTGGAGTTTACTAAATTGTCATGCTGGTCGTTCACCCTAAGGCACTTTAAGTTTTCATTCATTATGGTTTCAATGACGTCCGAGGGTGGTGTCCGGACTAGCTGGGGACATTTTTGGTGTTTGTCATTGGTATAATTCACAGGAATTTTTTCGAATCTCCTGATGTCTTTTTAATGGTGAGTTCAATCAACTCTTCAACCCATAAAGCCCTATTGCTGGTGTTATGCCTTCGCAGAAGAGCAGATATCAGCTTCCACAATTCGAAATTCGATCAATTTCATTTAATAAAATAAATAAATAGCTGGCGCGACAGTTCGACAATCACGGCCTAGCTTCTCACAACCATTCATGTTCTGCTTGTTACAAATGTAAATGCTTTCCGGCATCAGGTGTTGAACCCGGACTTTCAGCAAGACAAGCGATGATGCTAACCACTACACCATGGCCACCCCTAGTTGAAGTACAACCATAGCAGCGGTTCATACGATGCTCGAATATTCTGATTATCCTGCCATTGCTCGGATCAGGTAGCAGATCTTCGGCGCTGATGTGATCAGTGTTGATACTGCAAGCTCCTTGTCATTGAAGCACATTCCCGGCCTTCACCGAAAGTCAGGAAAAATACCAGTAAAATGGGTACATACTGGGTCCTACTTTATGGACGTACAATGGACCAGTTGGGTCTAAGTGCTCCAGTGAAATGTTTCCCAACCTGACAAAAAAAGATCGAATATGGAATCGGAGTGGGATTTTTATAAGAATTTCTTAACTTAACTACTATAGCGTTCTGACAATGCGAGGAGCCTTCCGGTTAGCAAAAAGAACTTGAATATATAGATGGCCGGTTCTTCTTTTCTTTTTCTTTTTTGATTCACACAACCACATTCTCGGGTACAAACGATCTAACGAAATGATCAGGTGGTGCTCAGCCCTTGACAGCTTAGAGCGGAACAAGTCAATAATTCACTGTGGATCGGAAAGGCCAGAATATAAACCTAACGTTAGCAACTTTATCGAAAGCATCCCCTTTATATGGGGATAAATACACTCAGTGCTTTGAAAAAACTTGGTAGTGAAATATCCTAGTGTCTAATACGAATTCTGGTTCGATTGTGACAATTTATTTCCGACCCCAAACGCCGAGTTATGTACATACGAAGCTTTTTCATGACAAATTATACTCCCGAAGGCTTGCCATTCACAGACAAGAGGTGTCTCATGGCTGGGGTTTAAACCCAAACAGCTCGCACACCACTGAGCTGCGGCGACTACCTTATTATTTAATTTATACAGTTTATTTATAAAAACAATTCTTGAAAGGATTCTTCCATGAGTAGCTCCAGTCTTTTAATTTTTAAAAGCAACCCGCGATTATCAAAATATGTTGGAACTAAGTACTCATTCATCTTAAGCAATGCTAATAACTTTTTCCCAGGTACAGCGCACGTTTACGACTTATAATTTCACGTGTACTTCGGATGAATAACTCAAGGCAAGAGTAAGACCCTTATAAATACAATTTCCCCACGAGCATTCCCCTGGTTTACATAAATTAGTGAAAATAATTTCATTAACTATCTCCTGGTACACCTGGGAAACGGGAAATTTAAAATGAAAGAAGGGATTTTTTTTGTACAGAAAGCTGTCTCCCTTTGGAAACCTTTTTTCGTCATAATAAGCAAAAACCCCAAAAGGCCTAAAGTGGATTTCAATTAGAAATCTTAATGTTATGTTTAGTAGAAGAAGTTGTCCTCAAATACCCTTCAGGTAAAAGCCAACAAAGGGCCAAGGTTCGCCAATTTACTTTGGACTAGAGAGCATTATTCGAAAACTCCCTCTTACATAAGCCCAACAATTGTAAAAAGTAACTTTAATTTGATGAATTTTTTTAGATTCCACCTGGGGTTATCATTTTCCGAGAGGGCGTAGTTATATGAAAGGTTCACCTTTTTTTTTATTATAGTTCCCTGCTTTAATTTTTACCTTAAAGGCAATATATGGACCAGAGAATTTGAAAGTCAATTTTATCGTAATAAAACTCTATACTGGTTCTGGAAAAGCAAATAAATAGATGAATACTTCCTGGAATAATTTGTATTGGAATAATTGGTCCGGCAATTGCTCGTAAATTGGCTACCACTGAGATATTCTAAGAATGTCAGGAACGGTCTTTTCCAAGAATGATATTTCTTTGTGCACAGCAGGGTATTTTTGTTTGCACAACAAAAGTATTTGCTATAATACTGTATAATAAAAAAGAATTTTCCACAATTGCAAAAACTTACAAATACCATAATAGTCAGAGACTTAATAATCATCAGGAGGGATAAAAAGGCCGTTACCTTACAAGAGGTGGGGTCAACACGATTTTAATACAAGTTGTGAAGGTAAGGGCCCTTAAAAAAAAATACAAATTGCTAAGATTTGATTTTTTTTAAATAATTCCTCAGTGATTGATTGTACGACAAACATGTCTTTGAAGGAAGACGACATTTTTAACCGTTTTTATACACTTCAGTTTTGTTTGTGTTTCAGACTTCTGGGAAAGCTGCGAACATTTCCCAAGGCAACAGCCCTCGTCGGGAAATAAAAAAAGCTCCGAGAGTTTAATTTGTCATTCAGAGTCGGCAGTAAATTGTTGATCCATTTCATTCGTGCCGAAAATGTACAACAGGAATCGTTGCGAAAAGTTAAGCCTTCTGCCCTTCTCGGAATAAGATCGGACCATCGGAAGACATAGGTTCCACGACGAGGCCGATTCATGTTCATCGACTTTTCCTCAAGGTAAATCATTGTAGTGTATTGTATAAAATTCTAAAATGACAACATCCACAAGACCAGTTGGAAGACTTACTTACTTACTTAGGTGGCACTACAGTTCGGGGTGAACCTGGGTTTCGTTTCAACCAACAAGTCTCTTCAGATAGCCCGATCCTTAGCTAATTGCCTTCAGTTACGCACCTCAAATTGGTTGAGGTCCCCTTCCTCTTGTGCGCGCCACCTTCCTCTACTGCGTTGTCCCTCCGAGTTAGACTCGAAGACTCTGCAAACCGAAGCAATTGTGCCCATTAGCTCAATATGCCCCAGTCATCTCATCTGATGGGCTCGTGTCCTTTTGACATCGCTGTACAACTCGCAAAGTTCATCGTTAAATCTTCTCCTCCTGTCATAGCAAATGGGACCGAATAAGTTACGAAGAGTTTTTTGGAGGACATTTGATTAAAACACCGTCAACGAAACTGATTACGTTTCCATCGATGAAAAACGCAATCAGTTTGGATTGGTGTTTGATGTTTTAACGTCTCGAGGTGGCATTACTTAGTTACATCTCAGATCAAGCAACGACCTAAACCAACACTATGAGAGAAATCAAAGTTTAAAGGCTGCAATCGGAACAAACTGTAAAAGGCTTTGCCAATCGAGTTTTCCTAGAGCTCTATAGAAGCCGCTTAGCAGAAAAAACAAGCTACAGTGGCAGCACTGACACAAACCGTCGGGGATGACGAGATTGCTTTGAGGTTTGAACCGTTTAACCTGTTAGAATGCACTGATTTAATGCTGAAATGCAGGAGCAAATGCAGTTGCTGAATTAAGCGGCGCTGCAAAATATTTCGAAAAATGCAAAGAGGACAACCCCTGAGGGGTTCCCTTCCCAAGGACAATGACGTAGTTATAAAGCAGTTGGTGCTGAATACTGTCAAAGAGTGACGGAGGTCTAAATCCTTTTTTCAGGCATTGATAGTCTCAATTACTCTACAAAAACGAAGACTGCCTGACCTGCGGCACAAGTCTTCTAAACATCGCATACAAGACTATAAGTTTTAGATTTAAAGTCATATATGAAAGCTAGAGTAAAGACGAGCTCTAGTGAGAGTGAGAGTAGGAAGTACTACATGCCAGAATCCTATCAACTCATCATAGTCTTCCCAAATCAACAGACATGCTGCCTATCGAAAACAACCTCAACATGGGTTATAAGCACAATTCGTCGCGAAGTCCTCTTTAAGGAGTCTATCTCTATCCTTACGGATGGCTCTAAAAGAGCCGAGGAAGTTTGTGTCGGTGTATTTTTAGAAGACATGGACATCCACCACTTCTTCAGTCTCCCCAACCATTGTAGTGTCTTTCAAGCCGAAGTCGCCGCAGTCGCTTGCTTGAAGGCTAACCCAATATCACGCACAGATACATATTGTGATCTACATCAGAAGCCAGGTTGCGATCAGGTTCCTCGATCGTATCCAACTCAATAAAATCTATGGCAGTGATGGACTGCCGCGTATCTCTACACGAAATCGCTAACCCATAAATTGTTACACTCTGTCAGGCTCCTGGTCACTGCCACAATCAAGGGAACTGTGCGGCTTACGAAATTGTTTAACTACAGACAGCAGGACGCAGGATGTCAAAGCGCCTATGTGGTTTGTTAAACACCTGACTTACACCGACGCTCTGTCGAAAGTAAATCACAGATGGCAGCACCCCGATTATTGCAACAATGCTAAGCTGATCTGGACTGTCCTGGATCTAAAAATATCAAAACCATTAACACTTAAAAGAGACCAACTTTCAAAACTAATCAACATCCCCACGAGGTGCCTGGACCTGGAGCCCTGGACCTACTTTTCAAGTTCAAGTGTACCTCTTCTTGAAGGACCACTCTAACTAATTGATTAAGGACGAGCTACTTAATTTTTTGTTTTGTATTGGCATTCATGCCAATTCGCTTCGAAGGAGGATAGCGACTGAGAGCACTTTCGGCTCCGTCAAGGTCGAAAAAATCACCACAACTATTTTCACAAATGAGCACAACTGTTTGGTTAGACAGGTGACATTGACATCATGGACAAAATGAAGCGAGTAGCTATAGCTACTAGCGCTTTGGTGAACGTCGAACGGAAGCTACTAAAATGGGCTCGAACACCAATTCTCGATAACGATGACTTTGAGGGAGCGAAGGAGTTTGACTATGCTTTCAATTCTGCTGCGGAAATTCAAAGTACGACTGGTTGGCAGAAATCGGTAAACTCATCATCAGACTTGCCTACGCACGGGTTATTTGGTACTAGTCTGTCAACGTGTTGGTCGATTAGTTTCTCGTCTGTTTGATTGCTTTATGATCAAATTTAAATGAATAAAAATAAATTAATTGTTGATCCTGAATATATAATGCTCAACAGGCGTTTACGTTTCCTTAAAAGCAATTTCATAAATTTTATTTTAAATTTGACTCAAAAGAATACTACCTACACGACAACACAGTCAACCTGTCTAGACTGTTGCAACATAAAATCACTTAAATTGTTAACTCAGATTTCCAAAGAACTCACGCCTCTACATGACGCATAATCTTATACCACATGGAGTGCTTCTCGAAACAATCATTACATTTTGATGACTTTTGAAAGCAGCGCATGTAAGAGAGTTCAGCCTAGAATCGTTTAAACACGTCATTTCTATGCCGACGACCGTACATGCATAGATTCGTATCCTTCGCATGTCGCGGCATAACCGAAAAGGTATCCAAATATATTCCGTCTGGCACTGTTGTATCCATGGCAATAAAAGAAGGCAATAAACCGACCGGTGGTGGAGATTTTTGTTTGCTTTACCGAGACAGGACACACTGCTGGAGGCGTTATAGTTGACAAACTGACTGTTGGCGACTTTCAAAAAGTGAGAGGGGCCACGTACAGGCTTTTGTTTCTTGAAGTTTGATAGCCTGTTGTGGCAGACAAGTTTGTTTAAACATCAAAGTGGGTTTTTTATGACTCCTCTGCTGTGCGCTGTGTTTTTTTCGCCAAAATCAATAAGAACCGATACGAAGGACCCTAAATTCCTGCTCAAGTTGAGCTGTTTACATTTGCATACCCACAGTCACATGTCCCTGTTAAGACATAAAACATATTTATTGTAAAGAGAATATTTTTTCACTTAAACACATAAATTTTGTTGACATTTGATTAAAATGAACCGGAAATGGAGTGAGAGTGCTATTTCCTGCAAAGAAAATTGAGACGAAGCCCCCTGAACACGTTCCTACACTCATCTAGGCCTCTCACATAAAATACAGGAATTACGAGCATACGATTGGATTGTATTCAAAGTCAGACACATGAGAAATTATTTGTTTTCATGTTTATTACGAAAATAACCACAAGCATTTTTGAGAATAAAATGTTTGAGTTATGTGAACTTTATACGTGTGTAATGTACTCGTAGACGGTATGTCAGAATGTTTTATTGGCCTGTGATCTCTTGAGAGGGATCTCATTCGTGTGTGTGTGTATATTCTAAATTAGAAGGCGGAAGTTGTTGTGGCTTTTGGGGTAATTTGAGGGTGCCGACTTGTGGGTATGACATCGATAGCAGGTTATATTTAGAATGAAGGTCATGCATGTAAATTATATTGCCTTTGAGGATATTTTTCTTCATTCGAAGTCAGCTTCATATGGACCTTATATGATGACCACTGGGAATGGTTAAAAAGGAATGAAGTAATCCCTGGTATCTATTTTTAAATCCATCGTAACCAAATGGTTTTCGATACAAAGTTGTCCTTTGTGAGGTTTTTTTTTCGATAAATGGATGTACAGCATGAATCTGTGAGACACTGAAAGTAAGAGGTGCAAAGTAGCAAGTGGGAAAAAAGGCTTGAAAAATGTCTACTTCTCGACATTGTTTGGAGGCTGGAAGTAACCGAATAACTCACATGAGAGATCTTGCCATAGGCTAATGGCAACGTGTATTCGTAGTCATAAGGTTTTTGAATGTAGCTTAAGAGAGCCACAAAAAATCAATTGGAGCTAGGCACAAAGTGTATCAAAACCTTGTTGCTGTTGGAAAAATGCCATTAGGTCATCGGTATCAAGCGGGAATAAAAATTCTTAGTGCCTAGAATAAGCATAGAGACATGAACCTTTCGATACCTGGCATTCTCAAAATATAAGGATTTTAAATTACTAGAACTTACCATATCAAAAGGCTTTGCCTAGTGTGTGATGTCAGACTACCCCTAGAGCTGGACAACCGCAGAGGAAATTACATGGTTTCCTTCGCGCACTCAATAATGCTGTTGCGACAATGTACGTGAAATAGTATGCCTTGTTTGGACGCGTGTGTCCCTATAGGCCAATAACCTACACTTATTGCCACGATCCTTGCAATCCTTGTAGATCTTGTCTTTTGGATCAATTGTAAGAGATGACGTTAGGTTCATTAGTGATTGCAGAATCGCACTTGCTCAGAGTTTGGCGGTGAAAAATGAAATGACAATGGAACGAACGCATACGGTTTTCTCCAGCAATGCTCCGTCCCAAATTCTCTTCGAATCTGCGACCTGAAGACGCTTGTTGATTGAGGGCCAGGTCCACCCTGGACTGTAGCGCCACTTAGGTAAGTTAGTAAGAAGCAGAGCCGTACACCTGATCCGAGCAAAGGCAGGACAATCGTAACGGAAAAGACCCAGAGTATCGTCGCCCTCTTCACATGCGTCGCAGACAGTGGTGTCACTTAAGCTTTACATAGTTAAATGCTTGGCAAAAGCGAAGAGAATCTTCTGCTGATTGACAGCAAGAACGTAGCTGATTTCTTACAGCATTCGGGAGCATTCGTTTAGTCTGCCTGCATCCTGGAGAGCTGTGGTAAATACAATTGCATCGGTATAAAACCCAATAGTCAATGGAGGCCCTGACTGAAGACACGGGAACCCCCAAAGCAGGTTCAGGTCATGAGTAAACATCCTTTGAGTTTTGTCAAGCAGTTTCATCGGAAATCTCATTTCCAGAGATCCAGATGTGACCTGTGAAACAGACAAGAGTCAAAGAGTTTAGCCTTGCGACCGAGTTCAAAAAGTTCTTGCATTCTCGCACTTATTTGGAACTGGTTAAAGGGTTTAGCAAGGCTTTAAGCGCAGCCTGGCTATCTCTACAGACACAGATGCTCTGACCCACCCATTATTCTTAACATATAACCATTATGATAGCAAAGGTCTCTGCTTGGAAAACAGGGACATGCTTGCCCAACGAAAAGTGAAGTCTAGTGTTGTCGATCTCCACGAAGACATCAGCACCAGACCCATGAGTAGTTTTGGAACCATCTGTTAACATTCGACTGCAGTCCAGTCCATGCTCAGATTCTGACCGCAGCCAGTTCTGAAGGCAAGGAAAGTCGAAATTTGCACAGCAGCCGAAGTTTTCGTGTCATTCCATCAGACGACATATCCATGGAACTAGAGTCATAGGATAACTGTCGCGCAAGGTCATCAAAACTGGAATGCGGTTGATACCAAAAGCCGCCCAGTTTAAGTCGATAGATTGCTTTGATAGGATACAACCAATGATGTAAGTATCAAGGGGAGGTAGATCAAGTAGAGCATCCAGAGCAGCACTAGGCGTACTCGAAAAGCTCCCGTTGTTTGAAGTTTTGGGGATGAGGCAATCACATACTTAAGCGAATCATAATCGTTAAGATCCAAAGAACCTCTTGCGGTGATAAGCCCCATGTCTTGCCAAAAGCACCACTACACTGCCAGAGAACTGATAGCAGCTTGGATGTCTGCGACTCGACATGCTTTGTCCAAAAAGGTTTTCCAGGATCGCTTTTAAATATCTGGCTTCATCGGAGATCTGTACATTGATACCCTTTAGCACTGACTTAGACAGACTTTTCGCAACACTCGTTCTCTTGCAGGCTCGAAAATATGGCTTCGATTGAAGGACACTTCGGATAGGTAGCCGTTCGGTATCCGTTTATCAGTCTTTTCGTGAATTTGAAAAATATTGAAAATCCTTATTGGATGTTTGCCTGTAAAAGACATGCACAAATATGTACAAGCCGTGGAGCACTCCCTTTTCCCCATCCATTACTCTATCATGTACATAATGCTCCATCCTACTGCTCTGCCATGAAAAGATGGATCGAATAACTTAAACGTGGTCGAATAATTTTAAGATCGCCATGGTTAGTGCATTTGACTGCTGTGCGAGCTACGTTGGTTCGAGCACCTGTAAAATTCATTAAACATTTTTCACAGGACCACAGCTCGTCGGCGATAACACTCCAAGGGTATATAAAGCTTCTCAATTTGCCTTTCTTTTTACATATGCATTTATTTATTTACTAGCTGACCCGGCGAACTTCGTTCCGCCTAAAATTGATAAAAATATTACTGTGAAAATGTCAATAAATTGCATTAAACACGAATTGGTCGTTGACAAAATACGTTATTGAAATTCGTTCTCCACAAAATGAACGAATAATAATTTAAATTATCAAATCGCAGAAAAACAGTGGATGAATAAAGAGAATTTTCAGATATTACTGTCCACCCCTGAAAGTATGTAATTTCGGGTTTTCACGATTACCGACTTTTCCGGTCGAAATTTTCTATTTTCGGCTCCGTGTGTGTGTGTATTTACCTGGTTCAATACGAATCCAACAAAAAATCTCCATGCAAATCGGATTATGTTCAGCTGAGTTATGCGCGTACGACGAACTGACATCAATTCATTTTTAAAGATAGATTTTAAATTTAAAATATCTTCCAACTCTGTATTAAATTGCCTTGGTTTCTGTTTACTTGCATCTAACTTCACAGGATATTCAAATTACCAATAAAATATGCAATTCCTTTCAAAACTTTCGGTAAAGGATGATGAAAATTTTTAATGGCAAAATTACCGAATACTACCTATTCTAAAACTTTGCCTACAGCAAACTGATGCATCAAGAAGATTTCTCTTACCACAAACTATTCTGATAACAATTACATCCTATCCGAAGTTGAATTCCAATTACACACGGATAAACTGAATTTTGTGTTTCACACAAGGCAAACCAATGAATTACTAAACAACACTATCTCAATTACGGTGTAAAACTACACACACAGAGAGCCTGTAAGTGGATATCTGTTTCTGGCCTATAAGTTATTTACTTTGGCTAGGGAAACGAACAACAAAGATTATCTTGTTTTCATCTTTAACATGTAGTGAGGTGGCATTTCATTGGCTTCTTTGCCTAAGGGGAACTAAAAAGGACTCGAATCATTCTTCGCAGTTATTTCTAATGCAAATTGTTATTTGAGGATGAAGGTGGAGAGGGAATATGAAGATTGGCACTTGAATGTGAGGGCCTTAGAGGGGGAAATGATGTGTCCCTATGGATTCAAGTGTATGTCTTTGCGAAATGAGAAAGAATATCTCCCTATAGATTTTCTGCTGTTGACAATTGGGGTAAGAGCCATTGGATACCTGCTTTTTTTTACTTCAACGCGAACTTGACAGGTTCGTAGCCGTTTGTGTTCAAGGTGCGATGAAAGTAAATGTGAAAGAATCATAAGTAATGACGCCTGTTCAATGCACTCTGCATATTAGTGAAGTCCCATAGAAAAAGGTAGAGAAGTTTAAGTATATTGGGGTCCTATTTACGAGTAATGGAAGGAGCAATACTGGGCGCCGTGGCTCAGTGGTTAGTGCGTTGGACTGCTGACCGAGCGGCGTGGGTTCAAGCTCCAGCCAGAAAATACACCAAAACATTTTTCGCGGCACCACCTCTCGTCGGGGAATGACAATCCTCCGGGAGTATAATTTGTCATGAAAGAGCTTCTCACCTCGCCGTTCGGAGTCGGCAATAAATTGTAGGTCCCTTCCATTCATGCGAAAAATGTAACACGCACAGCAGGAATGGTTGCGAGAAGCTAGGCCTTGGCTCATCCCGAGCTGTCGGGCAATACTGAGTTATACTGTAGGATTGGTCAACCTGGAGCAATTTTGAGACAGCTTGGTCAATCTATTGTTAGGCGGGCTTCACTTGAGCTAAGCAACCGGTCTTCAATTCAGTGTTTGTTCCGACTCTCACCTATGGTCATGAGATTTGGAAATCTGGTTAGGAACAGCAGAATAGGCGAACCACTCAATGTTGAGCATCTACTTCTTCGAACGGCAAGGTCCATGCATCTATGGTTTGGGCACGTTAAAAGCATGTCCCCAACTCGGTTTCTAAGACGTGCCATGGAATCCGTGCCTTCAGATGGTCGTCCGCTAGATAGACCCAGGATGAGATGGTTGAACCGAAATTTCATCTCGATTCGTATGTGGATAGCCCCTGATGATTTAGAGTCGATGGCGGAGGATCGGGAGACGTGGAGGGTCCACATAAGCACCCTAAACACGCGACCCTCATAGTGGATGGTGACGATGATGATGATGATGATTATGATGATGATGATGATGATGATGATTACGATGATAATGATGATGATGGTGATGATGATAACGAAAGGGGCACAAAGGGTCCGAATGATACAGCGTGGTAAGTAAACAGACGCCAACCCTACAACCTAACGTAAGATACACAGGAGTTTAAGCCTCACTTTTTTGGTAAATTGAAGAACCATAGGCTTAAAAAAGGTGTCTCTTTACCGAATATCGACCTCACAGTGATGTCGACAGAGGGGTAATGGGTTTCGACCAGAAATTCGTTTTTGTTTGCCTTTTCCTGGATTTGTCTTCAGTACAGAAGCTAAGAAGCCGATTAGGGTAGTCCAAATTCTTTTATATTTTTGGCTGATTTTTGAACTGAACGAGTATAAGTCTTTTCGTATGGAATGGTGCCAAGTATCTGTGAAAGCTTGCAATCAGGATTACCACTAGGTTGCGACTTTTCCTGTCAAATGTTGCAGTGACCGCCAATGTCAGAAAAAACTGCAAACTTTTGTCAATCACTGTCTAAGAAACTACGAGTGTTCTGCTGAAATCGTATCTCAAATGAACAACTGTTTGAGAAAAAAGGCCAAGGCCGTATATGTAGGGGCGACTTAATAAAAACGAAACTGTCAATCGATTAGTACGGGAAGGCAAAGCTTGCCTATCAAGTGGGAGCCCAAGAAAAAACATGCCCCAGCTTGGTGAAGAGGGTTTAAGGTAATAAGCGGAAAGCTGAAACCGTAATGACATGATACGTAGGCATGTTAGATGCCCTAGCTATGCACACAGTGATGCGATAAAGCGATACTATGCGAGAAGCGAGAATCATGCGATAAAACTTTTCACATGAACTCTTATCGCTTCACTGTGCGCACGTACATAAGAATACAAGTGAACAGTTTTACCGAACGCTTCCCTGTGTGTGCAGCCAAAAAGACTTAGTGCAAGACCAAGAAAGTACAGAAAGAAAGAAAACGTTGGAGCCCTTCTTTCTTTGTGACTCTTTCCTCTTCGTTCACATTCGGTGGGATAGCACTTGTCCATATGCAGCTTTGGTCACCTTTACTCGGCGACTTGTTCCCCTGTGTGGTTCCAAGGTTCGATAAAGATTCGTGGGTACATGTTTAATAATTTTCGCTGATTGCCCCGCGTAGTTTCCGCGTACCCCATGTGTTCAAATCAGCTCATTGTCAAAGGTCTTATAAAGGCTGGTCCACAGCAATTTTTGTCTGACAGTTGATTTCCAAAACAAAAAAATTGCCGCAACCAATGTTTGCAGCCTTAAAGTGCGCACACTGATGCGTGCTTGACATCAGTAAGCTTATGTTCTATTTGGTTTGTAGCTTGGGTACGTAAATAAACTCAGGGTCACTGTACCGTTCCTTTTCTGACAAAACGTAGTGCTATTCATCACTACATCACAAACTCCCATTACGAAGCCATGTCGTGGATTTTGTGTTTTCCAGCACAGAGTTCATTCAGTTCTGGCTGCAGGACAAAGCAGTCCTATAATTGGAAATAGAACAAAGCCCCAAGTACTTGATTCCTCGAGGACATTCCCTCTATTCAAGTATTTTCAATGCCAACTACTTTGATGTATTTATTTACTTGCGCTACCTTGGCAATAAGAAGCGTCTACTGCTAAGCAACGCAATTCCTGAAAGCCACAGCAAAACCGCATTCAAACGAGTGTTATCCATCAAAGGACGACTTACTTGAAGTTTTAATCCATCATCACATAGATTATGGCTCCCACTTTATAATTCACGACGATTTTTATTGAATTTTATTTGCCTTGCTCGCACACACCTCCGCGGCCATAAATGTCTTCTTCGCGACAGTAAAACAAAACAAAACAGAAATAAAAGCGATAAAACAAATTTTATAATTTTCCACCTCCCTTCGATGTGCGGGATTTACATCAAAGCGTTTCCTGCGGGCGAAATATAGGGGAAAGCTAATTTTTTTCGCCACCACCTCTCTCGCTCTCTCTCTCGGCTTTTTTGGCGTCGTCTTAAATTTTATTTCCTTATTTCGTCTCCTGCAGGAGATTATGTAAATATTTATGTTGTAATGCAGGGAATTACCTTGGCTCGTGTAATACTGCGCGTTGCCGCCCTCGAAAGATGCCGCAGAGATGGCGGCGGCAGCGGTCCCCCTTACTGAATTGCAAACATGCATTAGTAAGTAAATTCAATTTGTTTTTACCTTCGCTGGAAATTAGAGCAGCAGGGAGCAATGTAAAATTTTATTATCCTAGGTACGGGGTTTTTAAGTTGGGCAAACAAATGCCACTACGTGTAAAACATGCAAATTTTATGTAAACTGTTTGTTGAGAGTTTCTTTTTTGGCGAGCATTTCTGAATATTTGTGTTTTTTTTTTTTTCTCAATTTTATTATAACAAAGTGGATTTCTATATGAATTTAATGAGTTTGGTTTTGTTTAGATGTTAATAAAGCAAGCCAGGTAAAAAAAAAAGGAAATTAACGAATAAACCCATCAAAGGCCTTCCGAACAGAAAGTCAGTTAAACAAGGGACTCATAATACGTTCCGGTTAAGGAAACAAAGTTGGTCCGTAGACCGATACGTCGTTGTAAGCGATTTTCACTGTAATTACTACCAGCAAGCAGGATCCAGTTCTTACCCATTTTACTGGAACTTCCTCGACTTTCGGAGAAAGCCGGGATGACACTTCAATGATGAGGACCTTCCAGTGTGAAAAATCACCACATCAGCAGGGAAAATCTGTCACCTGATCCGAGCAAAGGCAGGAGCCGTGCCACACACACTGTTTCATAAGAGTGCCTACACTTTTGTTGGTTGGACGTCTTCCCTTCAAATTCCCTACTAATCGTAGCTCAGAATCTCCTGTTTGAATAGTTTCGACAGTAAGGTGCATGCTATGGTATAGTTAGCGAAAGTGAGTAGGTTGCTCTTCACTTAGGTTTGAATAAGGGCACTTCCTTCTCACGTCGTAGCTGTAGGAATAGGGCAAATTTGAGACTTTTCTCGTGAAGGATGAAAGAGAGTTGGCAAAGCAGTAGAAATGGAATTTACCCTCATCTGTGTTTGACAAGAGACTTTTCTCCATTCCCTTCGTTAAAGTCGAGATTTATTCGATTCCTGCATTTATGAGATGCTTCAGGTTCGATGTTTACAACGACTCCGTGGTCTTCCTTTGCACTTTTCCTGAGGTTTGACACTTGTCAAACAAGTGTTGGAAGTCCTCATCTTATTTGTTGTTTCTGCATACCATCGCGTCGCGTCGGTTCAACTTTATTTGTATGTCATCCACCATCTCCTAAAGTAGAAGCTTATAGTTGACAAATCACGAATGCAAAGATTCCTTCTGATATTCTGCCAACGATCCTGAAAACGCTTCCGCAAGCACTATCCTGGAGTTCCCCCAGACCTCGATGTTCCTAAGCTGTAGGACAACTTGCTTGGCACGAAAGTTATTTTAGGTCACAATGTATTACCGGCCATTATGTGAGTCGCTATCCAAGAAACATAAATTCAAGCACGTAGGTGGCAATGAATTTGCAACATGGTCCAGAAATGCCACGCTTGCACAATTATGCATGTCATAGGGTGGAACCTGCTTACCTACATAAGATGAAAAAAAGATTGGGTTACACCAGAAGATAGAGCATACGCATAACAAGATACAGAACCAAAGTTAGTTTCAGCCGGTTTTGATAACGACCATGCCTCGGAATTAAGGTGGTCGACCCAGTTGGTACTGGCAAAAAACGCTCTTTTTTAGAATTTTTTTGTGGCGTCGCAAAAATAATAAATAACAAATTTTTATTTCACATGAAAGATATGTATTTCCAAAAACGATTAAAATTTTTTTTATGACAAAATATTAAAAAATAAATGAGATACAGCAAAGATACCAAGTCCAAAAAAAAAATAAGTGTTTTGCGGTGATCACTGCTGCTCATCAATTGTAATGCGAATTTAAAAAAAACAAAAGGGATCATTAGTTAATGACATAATGATCCGGTTGAATGAAGAGATTTGAAAAATGTTGAACTTTCACAAAATGGCGGATGTTGAAAGTCAAAATTCTTAATTCGACTACAATTTCGCTCGCATTTTCGGCTATAAAAAAAAATTATCGTCCAACAAAAAAATCCTTTGTTCAACCGGAGGACAATTATGTATAGAATTTCAAACCGATCGGCAAAACCGTTCTCTGGTTACAGTGATCACCGACATCGAAGACATGGTCTCGAGAAAAAAGCGTCGAGTACGAGTAGTTACATATGCACTAGAGACGGCTCCGTTCAAAATTATTTATCTACATAAATAACGGTCCCATTTTTTTGAAATATTCAGAGAATACTTTTAAAAAATTTTACTTTGAGAAAATGCAAAAAAAAAAATTGATCTTTTCAAAATTCTAACTGGGTCTACCCCCTTAAACAGCAGACTCTTATGCAGTATTTCTCCTTTTGTCCGCTATAGGACCTTGCTACATAGCTATCGACGCATCGAACAGAACGTCACAGTGGACAGCTATAACTTCGAGGTAGTAAGGGACTTCATATACCTCGGTTACGCTATCGCATCTGATAACAACGGTGCACGGAAATAACTCCACGGGAATTTGCTCCACCTGGGAATTTACTCCACTTTTCGTAGCAGTGGGAAATTACTTAACACGAAAATGTAGTTGAATGGAAGGCAAGTGGAATGGGACCGCAACTAACTTGGCGTGCGCAACTGAAAGCAGTTAGCTAAGAACTGGGCTAACTGGAGACGTTTGTTGGCTGAGGCAGGTATAAGTTTGGATAGTGTATCCTGGGATTGCTTCCATGTCTCTTTTCCGCCATAAAATCTCTAGGTCTCTTTTCTCACCTCTTTTTTTTTCTTCTGAGTATGTGCTTTTCATCAATCCTCTTCGGCTTCACTTTAAAGGCAGCCATTTTGTTTGATTTTGCCTGTGCGCTTGCAGCGTTTAAGAAACTTCGCAGGTGGAAGCTAGCGCATCAGTTGCGCCATTCTTGATGACTTGCTGATCTTCTGCGCTCGTAATTACTGCTTAAGGAATTCTAAGCAGCCGTAGGGACACTCGATCAGCAAAGTCTTGCAGTTAGTTGCGATTTTGATTGAAACTTTGCAACTTCACCTCACAGAGGTGTTTCCGATCGTGACGTTCAATAGACTGGACAAGTGTCTTCCTTCGATAGAAATTAGCTGGAAATCACACAGTCGCATAACCTGATTGACTTGTTTTGCCTGAAATTGGTGCTTTGGACGTGGACGACGTTTATTTTCAGTAATACGGTGCCACATGCCATACAACAGGTGAAACAATGGCTCTATTGCGTGAAAAATTGTCTGGATGCGTGATTTCTTGAAATGGAAAATTCAATTGGCCGTCGAGATGATATCTAAGGCCATTGCTCCACCAACGATTCAAGCGGTAAAAGAAATATCAGAGCTGTTTTTCGCGAAATACAGCCGCAGTTGAGCGAAAATCTCATGAAAAATTTCATCAAAAGAATGACTATTTCTGACCTCTTGTTGGATAATCCTCTATTTCACTTTCACCAAGACGTGAAATCGCATTTATCGTTTGCTAAGGAATTTGTGCAAAACTGTTAATAATTTCAAAACGAGTTGACTCTAGCTTGGGCGAAGAAGCGAAGCGGAACAACAAGTCGAATACAAAGCAAAGATCAGGGCTTCTACTACCCCCTTGGCCGCGTTATTCTTCCATATGCATGAGTTTCTATATGACCCGGCGGGTGTTATCGTGGAATTAGTCCATTTCGTATGCCTGGAAAGTTCCAAAGAACGTGTTGCGTAAGTTTTACCTTAAGTTGTTGTTGCTGTTTCAGTTTTTTTTTAATTCACTGTACTGTGCACTGAATACAGTACGAATTGTTTCTATCATTCGATTTGTAAGTCAACAATTTTTTGTAATTTTTGATTTTGAAAGTCATTCAAGATGTTTTCATCGTATTTTGAACATTACAAAAAATGGCAGTTCAGGAGCCCGTTGAAGAGCCCCTTGTGTAAGGCTAACTGCGAAGCAGTTCCTGAACGTCAAATAAGAGCAGCATCCGGGGCAGCTGATCAAGATTCTTGTGAATTTGGCAGTCCTAAGTATTTCATGCTCTGTGGACTTGGGGGTATCTTGTCATGCGGTTCAACCCACACAGCTTTGACGCCAGTGGATTTGGTCAAATGCCGTCTGCAGGTGGATTCTGCTAAATATAAAAACTTGTTCTACGGCCTCAAGCTAACTGTCGCTGAGGATGGCTATCCAGGTCTGGCCAGAGGTTGGGCTCCAACTTTCTTTGGATACTCGGCGCAGGGTCTTTGCAAATTTGGATTCTACGAGGTCTTCAAAGTGCACTACGCCAGGATTTTGGGTGAGGAAAATTCTTATTTGTATCGTACAATGCTGTACTTGGCTGCCTCTGCTTCGGCTGAGTTCATTGCCGATATTGCGTTATCTCCCTTCGAAGCTGCTAAAGTGAAGATACAAACGATGCCGGGCTTCGCCAGAACACTGCGTCAAGCTGGACCCAAGATGATTAAGGACGAAGGTGTGATGGCATTCTACAAAGGTCTTGTGCCACTATGGTGCCGTCAAATTCCATACACCATGATGAAGTTCGCCTGCTTTGAAAGGACAGTCGAGCTGCTTTACAAGCATGTTGTACCAAAACCACGAAGTGAATGCACAAAGGGTGAACAATTGGTGGTGACATTCGCCGCCGGCTATATTGCGGGTGTATTCTGTGCCATTGTTTCTCATCCAGCCGATGTCGTCGTATCGAAACTGAATCAGGCCAAGGGTTCGTCTGCTGTTGCGGTCGCCAAGAGCCTTGGCTTCATGGGCATGTGGAAGGGTTTGCTGCCTCGAATTTTTATGATTGGTACTCTGACTGCCTTGCAATGGTTTATCTATGACGGTGTTAAAGTTGCGTTGGCACTGCCCCGTCCTCCACCACCAGAAATGCCAGCGTCACTCAGAGCTAAATTGGCCAAAAAAGAATAAATTTAGGGAATTTAAGGTAAATTATATAACGTAACAATGAAAATCAATAACCAGAACCACCAAGGAGAACCGATTGAAGCTGTCACGATATGTCCATAAGTTGAGTCTACTTATCCCAAAAGAGCACAAGCAGTGGAGCAAACTTGCTACGTAGGATTGCAAAATTTGTAATATTGTTTGTGATTTTTTGGTCTACCATTCAACTAAGCCTTTGCAAATTTTCGAAAATTATTCATTGGCTATCCCAAGCATCCATTTTTGAAAGTCACTGTAATTTATTTTTCCTTGTCCAAAAAAAATATAAAAAAATTCTGTTTTACAATGAAAAAAGTAGCTGAATTGTGATTTTTTTTCTAAATGTCGAGAAGGACGATTGAGATACAAAAGTGGAAGATTGCCTTTCCAGAGGTCCTTTGGTTAACTTTTCAGGGCGCCACGCTCCGGTGTGTTGTCGGCCATCGACCTAGTGACCTTTAGGTTAGATAAGGGTCCCGTAGGGGACACACTTAGGCTCAAGGCCCTAAAGAACTCCTTCTGAGGGAGAATTCTACCCGTAGAAGCATTTAGAGTTGTTGATGAAGGATTGCGGCTTATGAATGGGGGTGATATTGTGATACTGTGGTTTCCTTCTCCTACTCATCTTTACAATTTCAATGTGTTTTATTGAAAGTAATCCCTTGACTTTTGGTCATCTATTTCAGGCCAGATAAGTCTGGTGAAATGCCACGTAAGACCGTTTTTCCACCTGGAGTTGATTTCTCTAGTTATGGCTTGTTTGATAATAAGTTTCACTCTATTGTTTGGTGAACCCATGTCACTGGTGTCAAAGGAGATTTCTAGACTGGTCCCAGATGTCACTATTTCCAGGCACCCAGCAGAAATGAATACTGAATTATTCTGTCATCTTCTGAAGAGATGATAGGCCATCAAGGTCAATACTGCTTGGCTATCGTTGAAGATAGAAATATCCTTAGCAGATATTATGTTCCACTTTAGCCATGCTAAAGCTTCCTTTATTGCCATAATTTCCGCTTGCGAAACACTACAGTGATTAGGAAGGCAGATCGCTTTAAGTTGGTAAGAGTAGATACCGCAGTCCACAAGGTAATTGGTTTTAGAGCCGTCGGTATAAAAATTGATTTGTTTATTGACGGATTGCCTGAGATTAAGCCAGTCCCACTGTGTATGGGAATTGTGATTTTGAAATCCCCTTTGAAAGATGCGAGCGTGGCCATATGGTAGTTGGATCCAGAGTGAAGATGCTTTTAAACGAGCCGCTGCTTCCTTTAGTTATGCACATTAAGTTGGTTGGGGTTCCCCTTCACCAGTCTGTTATCATAGGTAAAGTCTTCCATCACTGCGTTGTCCTCTTGGGACGGATCCGAACACTCATAGAAGGATACCTGACTCTATGTTCCATGTCAAGCTTTCAGTTGATACGCAGATAGCGAGTGCTGAAGGATAGCGTGAGCGATCGATCATTAAGTCAGAAAAGGGTAAAGTCAGGTATTTCGGTTTTGATTGTGAAAAGCATCAGTTAGTTTTTTTTTTTCCCGGGTTTACATCAAGACTAAGTGCTTACCTTTTCTAAAGCACCCTCTACGACTAAACTTATATGACAGAGAAGAATATCCCTTTCATTAGTATTACAACGTTATCTGTTGACGTGACCACCTTGACCCTTTCTCTATCTAGTTTTACAACAATTTTGTTCATAACCATAAGTCAGAGTAGAGGCGTTCGTCTGTGTGCGAATTTGGTGAAATGACTGTTACCCAATGTTACCTGAATGATTCTTGTTCTGAGCACGGAGACTATCCGTTGACTAGCCTCTATGTCCAGCTCGGTCGGAGATTTATAAATAGCTTGAGCATGAACGTTACTAAAGGCTTTTTCTATGTATTAGAATGAGGCTAGGGTATATTCTTTGTAGTGGATTAATTTGATGGGAAGTATGCCGACAGGGCCTCAATCGTTGAAGCTTCACTCTTCTGGCTAAGTCGACATCGCTCTACAGCCCGTATTGTTGTTTATTATACCTCCTCCTCCATTAATCGTATATGTAGACGGGACCGAAACTCACCCGAAGAATTTTCCTCTCAAAACAGCCAAAAGCAACCTCATCCGCTTTTGCCCCTGCGCCATAGAGCAGGCCTGTGACGATTAAGGTCTTACAAGGGGTCGTTTTAGTCGATCGAGAGGGGGGTTTGCTACTCAATTGCGGAAATAAGCAGCGCTTGGCACGAGTGTCGTTATCTAAATTGATTATGTAGCCTAGGTAGACAAAGTTCTTAATTACCTCACAGTCTTATCTGTCTATTGTGACGTTCTTTCCGAGACATCCTTGTTGAGTGTCCTTTCTTATTGACGGCATATACTTGGTCTTACCCTCCCGCTAAACCCATCATCGCCGTCTTCGTCTTAATACCCACGAACGCACCAGTGACATCACGCTGCGTTCTTCAGATTATTTCAATATCGTCGGAGTATGCGAGTAATTGGACGGACTTTTGAAAGATTGTGCCTTTGGTGTTGGCGCGTCAGGTTTGCACAACTCTTTAAAGAACGAAGTTGAAGAAGTCGCATGACAGCGCGTCGACTTGTCTGAATCCATTTTTGACATCAATGGTCTCGGTGAGGTCTTGACCGACCTTGATGGAGCAGCGTGCATTCTCCATCGTCGTCCTACACAAACGGACGAGTAGATGTGGCTCCCTATACCTCGTCTCTATAGATGCTATCATACGCGGCCTTTAAAATCAATGAAAAGGTGGTGCATATCGATTTGAAGTTTCTGGGTTTTCTCCAAGACCTGCCAAAGTGTGAATATTTGGTAGATGGTCCTGGCCTGAAGCCACACTTATGGACCGGTCGGATTGTTGACGAACGGCTTCAGGCGTTCACACAACACGGAGATAACATCTTGTATTTGCTGTTAAGAAGACTGATTCCCCTTCAATATCTATGAGACACATTTTTCATTTTTTCTCAAATCAAAGGCATTATGAACATAAATTTTAAATGAGTAGGATGCGTTCCGTAAAAATTGCTACAAAATCGTTTCCTACTCCTACTCTGTCTGCACGTACAGTCTACGCTATCGGAACAATTTTTTCTTTGCATCCACTGCTATCCTAGTGGTGAAGTCATGCCTCTAATAGCTCCAGTGGGTGTTGATACGCTTAATGGCATATTAAAGAAGGGATGAGTAGCAATTATCCCAAAATAATAACGAGTGGGATAATCAAGGATGAAAAGTTACAAGTCGTTCTAAAAATATGCTAATGGATATCCCTTTTCCACTTACGATGTGAATGCCTGCAGCATTTTCTCTTAATAACCGGGCACTGCTCAAAAGCACGGCTATCGAAAGAAATTAGTGAATTTATTTTAAGGAAAATTCAATTTAAGGAATTTTAATTATTACGACGAGTTTATTGCTAAAAATTGGAGGGGAAAAATATTAATTGCCCAGCTACGATGCCTTAAATTGTTTTCAGAGGCATTGTGTACATATTAGCTGTGCATAAGCTATTACGTGCAAATGGTGCTTAACGAACTTTCTATCTTTGCAATACAGTGCTGCAGGGACACCGACACTTAAATTCTAGACACAGTAGGCCACATAGAGGAGAATATTACGGACTATACCGAAGGAGTAGAGTTTCGGAATACCTATGCTTATACATCCTTTCACTAACATCCTTTCAATTCTCGTGGCGCCGTTTTTTGCGGAGTTCTGAAACGGGTTTTAGCAAATATTTCTTGACCCCGATTCTTCCTTCTAGAGTGTTTTGCGCCCCCTGTGCTTTTCTTTTATCAATGATGAGATGGAGTAAGATGCTAAAGCTAGACGAGGCAATCAAATTTGACGTGTCATCATTTGGTGGCTTTAAATCGCCTGCCACTGATGGAGTATATCTGCAACAGGGTATTTACCAGTTGCATTGGTATATATTCCTATATCCTGGAGAATGGTCAGAGCTACGTTCTTACCAAAAATTGGTAAAAATGACTGCCCTCTCGCTAAGAGTTTCAAACCCATAAGTCGTTGCTTTGAGGGTGCATCCTCTATCGGAGATGCTGCGTGTCATAATCGAGTTGCTAGAATTGAATGCACGCTTGATAGGAAAGAATATGTCATGGTCATCTTTCGACATCGCATGTGTGACTCATCGAGACAACACGGGGTGGATGAAACCGTGGGATTGTGGATCCGAGCACTGTTAATGAATAGAAATTTGGTTCTACAATAGATGCGGACTGTGGGCGCTGGCAGGGGAAAACAGAGGCTGTCTGCTGACTGCTACGGTGCATGGTGGTTGACTCTCTGTTGCAAACTCTCAATTCTTTTAACGTCTAGGCTCACCGATATGCAGATGATGTTTCTACACTAACTGTCGAGTCATGCCGCAAGACAGTCTGTGCCAACGAGCAGGTGGCTTTAAACATGATCGATGAATGATGCACTGGGAGTGAGCTTTCACTGAATCCTCTGAAAATGGAGGTTGTCCTCTTAGCTTATGCTTTGGGTTTTTAGTGGAGGGGAAATACGCGTAAGTATGTGATTGCCTACTGCACTTAACTTCAAAAGACGTCTTGTCTCGGCTGCACGGGAGCTTTTTCGAGTACGCCTGGTGCTGCTTTAGATGCTCTGCTTGATCGCCCTCCCCTTGATACTTATATCATGGACTGTACTACGAAACCAATCTATCGTCTCAGACGAGGCGGCTTTTGGTATCATTTTTTGATGACCTTGGGTGACACTTATCCTACGACCCTAGTTCCAGTGTGATGCAATGACTGCAGAACTTTTGTTGTTGTGCAAATTTGAAGTCGATTTTCCATTTTCCTTGCTTCCAGGACTGGCTTCAGCCAGAGTCTGAGCCTGGACTGGACTGCAGTCGAATCACCTATGGCTCCACAACCAATAATGTGCTGGTGTCTTCGTGGAGGTCGACAACACCAGACCTCACTGCTCGCTGCTTGTCCAACAAGCATACCTCTGTTTTTCAAGCAGAGACCTTTGCTATCCTAATAGCCACGGACTATATTGTAAAGAATAGGTTGGAGGGTCGGAGCATCTGCGTCTGCAGCGATAGTCAGGTTGCGCTCAAGGGCTTGTTCAACCCTTGAACCAGTTCCAAAATAGCTCAAGAAAGCAAGAACTTTCTGAATTCTGTCTTAAGGCCAGTATTCTTTGACTCTTGTCTAGGTCCCAGAACACACTGAGTTCTCTGGGAATGAGATCTCTGATGAGATTCCTAGACAAGACTCAGAGGATGTTTTTTCATGACCAGAACAAAGACAATTGTGTGTAGCACGGCTCTCCAGGATGCAAGCAGACTAAATGAATGCTCCTGAACTTCTATAAAAAATCAGCGGCATTCTTGCTGTCACGAATATTACTGTGTTAAGTGACAACAAGAGGGCGACGATTCTTCGGATCATGTCCTTTGCGATTGTCCTGCCTTTGCTCGGATCGGATGTCAGATCTTCGGTGCTGATACTGTAAGCTCCTCATAATTGAAGGGCCTTCTCGGCTTTCCCCGATAGTCGAGAAAATTCCAGTAAAATGGGTAAATACTGGGTCCTGCTTTCATGTAGTACAATGAACCAGTTGCGTCTGAGAGCACAGGTATACCGTTTCGTAATCCAACAAAAACAGGTGGTAAAAGGTCATTGAGGGGTACCTCTCGGAAGAGCCGAGAAACAATGTTAGTGAATGTCACTTGTCTGTATTCAAAACGCTCCTTTTAAAAGGACACTTCTTCTGTCCTTAAATTCGTCAATATCCTTCAGTGATTGCTTCCAATGTCTAAGTCCTTAAGAAAATCCTAGCGTCGAATTGAGTATCGTTCAAAGCTGTTTCTTATTCATCTACTTAAGCATGTGAGGAACCCATGTGCCAAATACCAGAAATCCTTTTCAGTGGACTGCACTCCTCCCTGCGGTTCTCACAGATTTTAGATTCAACAACTCAAGTAATAAGTCTAGATGCTGATTGAGAATTAAAATTCCTTGGCTCACACACCCGAGTTCCTCTAAAATACTGGGAAAAAATGGAGAGAAGGAATCTTCATATTTCACTTTTCCTCGTTTTAGTTTTTGTCTTTTGTGTTCCCTTAAGGAATCTATTTTACAAATGAACCGACTTTGTGGCATAACTTCGTGTTGTAATTTACCTCCCAGTTATATTTTACCATTAATTTATTCACCCACTCTGCATGGCAGGTACAACAGACTTCTCTCAGTCTCTCTGCTTATCCTGCTGTTCTTTGCATATCCTTGCATAATAATTCAATTAAGAAAACTCACTATCCGTATACCGAAAAAAAAAAAAAAACAAGATGGCTACCCGAACATCTTCTAAAAATCCATTCATGGAAGAACATTTCTTCTATTTTTCCTCTCCTTGTGTGCTGTTGACTCTGAATTCATCTTGAAATACAATATTCAATTAAGCATGGTTGCTTCCACACAAACAAGACATGATGGGCTAGTGGGTAATCTCTATGCGAAGATTATATTTAAGAGTAAGAATATCTCTCTGATTTTGTTGTGTTGGTCTGGTGATGTTTGATTCATCTTAAGAAGACGGTTAAATGAATGTGTTCATCAATTTGTTTCTTTATTCTTGGCCTTTGTTAATGCGGTTAAGGATGCGCATACAGGTTTGTATATGTATGTTGTGTCAATAGCTAGTGATAATCAGAGTGATTCGTAATGAAAAGCATTTAGAGATGAATGGGAACGTCTTTACCAAGGACGAAGATGTTGTGTGTAAATACATATTTCCATAATTTGATATCGTGTACAGCTTATTTTGAAAACGACGCAGTTGGAAGTACTTATCAATGAGACGTCTTTCTTCGTGGTCTTAGCCCTTCATGATTGGATAAGGTTGCAGTGGTTGCTTGCGAAATTGTGAGTTTTATTCGTGCATCCAGTTGACGCTTCTCACAAATTTTTGACAACTCTGGACTTCTTCGAGAAATTTGATCCAAAGTGAAGGTATTTTCCAAGGTAAGGAACTAAAGGGTCTTCCAATAGGGACTTCCGAACTTTTACAGTTGACAGCGGCCATATTGTTGAAGCTATATCTGTCAAATTGGCTGTCATTTATTCAGTCTGTTTTGCCTACATTCAACAATACGTGCAAATACAACTTTGTTTTATCAAAATGGGTGTTCTGATCGGGCAACGTTCCGCACGCTTCGCCCATTTTATGGTCGCCATAATCGTCCTTCCGAGAGGACTATTCGCATTGTGGTGGATAAGTTTAAGTCCACTGGTTCAGAAAACGATCAACCAACACCCGTACATCGACGAAACGCAAGATCTGTTGAAAACATCGCCGCTATCCGTGAGAGTGTGCAGGAGAATCCGAGGCAGTAGATTTCGCGTCGCTCGCAAGAACTCGTCCTTTCGCAGACCACAACTTGGCGAATTTTGCGTCGTGACTTGGGCCTGCGCCCATACAAAATTCAACTGACCCAGGAGCTGAAGGTAAACGACCAAGGACAACGACGTGTGTTCGCTGAATGGGCTCTGGAGCAGTTGGAAACTGACCCTAATTTTCATCGAAAAATCATCTTCAGCGATGAAGCCCATTTCTGGATGAATTTGGGACGATACCAATCCACATGAGATCCAAGAGCGTCCAATGCATCCCGAAAAAGTCACTGTTTGGTGTATATTTTGGGCTGGCGGCGTCATCGGTCCATATTTCTTGAAGAGCGAGGTTGGCCAGGTCATCACCGTCAACGGCGAGCGTTACAGGTCGTTGATTGCCAACTTCTTTTGACCTGAATTGTATGATATGGACACCAATTATATGTGATTTCAACAGGACGGCGCTACGTGCCACACAGCTCACGCCACATTGGAAATTCTGCACGAGAAATTCGAGGGCATGGTCATCTCAGGTGATGTGAACTGGCCACCGAGATCGTGCGATTTGACCCCGTTTAGACTTTTTCTTGTGGGGTTTTCTGAAGTCGCAGGTGTATGCGAATAAGCCGCAAACCACAGAGTCATTTCGGATGGCGGACATTTGATTCCATTCATAATGGCATCGATAGGCCTTTCAAACGAATAAAAAATGTCGATGATATCTCACACACACTTTGTTTTATTTAAATTAAAGGATAGGACGCGCTGAATGAAATATCCTGGACAGATAAATGATAGTAAATTGACTTGCATTTTCGGACTCCTTAACCATGTAGCTGGGCGGATGTACTTCAAAGCAATCATTCCCTTTGTGGTATTTCTGAGGCGGCATGGAGTTTAATTTTTAAAGAAAAACGTTAGTATTTCTTTTTTAGTGCTCATTTTATGACGTCCTTGACATCCTCTTTTCGGTTTAAACTTGAATGTCATTTGATGTTACCCGCGGCGGCAGTTGTAAAAGTTTACAAGGACATTCAAGTGATGTGAAACTATTTTATTAAGGCAATGTAAAAAGGGGTTCTTTTGAATAAATGCAAATGACTGTTTTATGCCATCAGGGAGAGTTGATTAAGTCACCATGCATAATAAACTGTACAAACTTTTGTTTTCTGTGGATTAATCAATACGATGACTTGTCGAATCTTTTGCATCCATAGCTTGAACTTTATTCACCGTTGAATATCAACAAATCTTAGGCAAATAATATAAATCGCTGACAAGGATAACAAACAGGACTCTTGAAATACCAAGAGTCGCCTTTTCAATTAATCAAACAATCCGTTAGTAAAATAACAAATATGTAACCCAGTAAACAAGAGCTCGGCAAACAAATCTAAAGAGCAAAACAAAAGCTACATCACCGTTCGGATGGATAAACAAACAGCCCACACACATTTGATTTTGTTAAAATGAAATGAAATCTGAGAATGCCAACCGCTGACTTCGTCACCCATCAGCCGCCTTCAGTTAAACAGATTCGCCGAGATAACATTTACATGAGAAATGAGGTAAGAGAAAGGATTTACAAACATTTCATTTCGCAGGATCTAACTACGTGTTGTGCTGTTGATTTTCGCCTCGGATGTAAACCTAATGAATATTTATGAGAAATAAATTCAAACATCCCCTGACAGCCAGTGCAGCGTCAACGTTTGTGTAGAAAACTGTCGCGCTGTCAGTTGTAGACGGTTTGATACATCAGATGTGGGAAGAGATGGTGATGGAGAAGTTAGAATAAATGATTGATGAACTGGTGTGAGAAATGCGAAAAACAAAGCTTAAGACGACGGTGGCTAGGATCTTTTAGAATTGTTGAATTTTAGAAGGAAATTCAACGGTAGAGGTGAGGACATTTTTTTTTTTTTCAGGGATAGGTACCTGAGCCTAAGAAATTAATGCAAAGATACATGAATATGGATATACTTACGTTAAGGATATGTAAATCGTGACATATGTAACCCATAATTACAAAGATTTTAAGCTGGAAATCCTGTCAAGTGTGAGTTCGGGCACATGCTTAGATTACAGCACTGGTTCAGTTCTATATTATGTGCAGGTATGCAAGGCATAGGTATATAGTTCTGCACTATCCCCGTCGTTATAGCCACGGAGTTCAGTTTCGAATGGTTATTTGAGGTAGATATATAAACCGTGTCGACTGGTCTAATGCAGAACCCGTATCAGATCCAGGATGTATGGTATGGTTTACCGACGGATCAGAAATGGCTTCCAGAGTAGGTGATGGCATTTGGTCAATGGGGATGTGTCGCAGCGTGTTCCAGACTGAAATCCTTGCTGTTGAGATCTGCGACAGGATAAACCTCAATAAGGGTATTAGGGGCGCAAAAATACAACAACTAGAAACACCAACTTCGCGTAACCGATTGGGAAATTGCCTCCGGGCTTAGGCAATCCAAGAGATAAGTAAAGCGCTTTTCTTATAAGAAAATGTTTAACCTTAACAGGTTCGTAGCAGTTTGTGTTGAAGCTAGAATGATAGTAAACGTGAAGAAGTCAGAGGTAATGGTAATTTCCCGAACGCCTGTTTAATGCACTCTACATATTAGTGGAGTTCCATTGAAACAGGTGCAGAAGATTAAGTATTTCGGGGTCATATTCACGAGTGATGCAAGGAGCTATACTAAGTTACCCTTTAGCAATCGTATAGACTGGAGCAATTTTGAGACAGCTTGGTCAATATGTTATTAGGTGGGCTGAACTTGGCCTCGGAGCTAAGCTGTCGATCTTCAACTCATTATTTGTTCCAACCCTCACCTATGGTCATAAGGTTTGGATGATGAACGAAACAATAAGATCGCGGGAAGCTGCCGAAATTGGATCTTTTCGTTGTATTACTGGGGTAACTCGTCGAGATAGAGTTAGGAACACCATAATAGGCGAGACACTCAATGTTGAGCAGCTACTTCTTCGAACGGAGAGGTCGATACATCGACGGTTCAGGCATGTAAAATGCACGCCCCTAAGTCGGCTTCCAATACGTTTCAGCAGGGAGGCTAACGGTGTGTAGGCCCAGAATAAGGTGGCTAGACCAAGTCAGAAATCTCTCCTTTATCCGCATGGGGATAGCCCCTGATGATTTGGAGTTGATGGTGGAAGATCGGGAAATGTGAAGAGTCCATATAAGCACCCTAAGCCCCGGACCGTCATAGTGGATAAGCGGGCCATTGGGAAATGATGATGATGATGATGATGAAAGATTAGCTCAGGGCCACTAAATGACTCAGTCGAACCCTTCTTAGCCACTTCGTCGGCTGTTTTGTTTTCAACAACGCCCTCATGTCCAGGGATCCACTAAAATTTGACTGTGTTCCTATTGGCAAGGTATTAGAGGGTATTGGAGCAGCCCAAGACTGACTTGAAGTCAATTAGATTTCAGCCTAGGGCTTTCATTGCTGCTTGACCGTCCGTAAGTATTTGATGGGAACACCTTGCATACCGGTATCTATGATGAATTTTGCATATTCTTGAATGACATCAATCTCTGCCTGCCTGTGTACACAGGCATTTCTTTTTCACATTGATACCGAAATTTTGCCGCTTGGTCCAATAATACCAGCATCTACGCCGGCATCAATTTTTGATTCGTCCGTATGCTACTTGTTAGATACAGTTGGATGTTGGCTTTTGGCTGTTTACTCACTGTATAATATTTTCTATTTCCTTTATGTTGAAACACATCTCCAGGTACGCATAAGATGGCATCACATCCCTTTTTTTGCTCCAAATTCGCCCCACTAACAGCTTTGGTATTCAAAAACTCTCTGTGTTATTCCACCCACAAACGTTCACAACCCCACTTTCTCAAACAAATACAGAAATATCCTTCTTACATCGGTATTACACGGCATTAGTTGAAGCTTAGTACATAATTACAGGATTACAACTCGGTGTCACATTACAGCATCATGTTGTCCTTTGAAATTTCCCCATAATCATGCGAAGATTTTCATAATCAACATCGAAGTTCAAGAATCCACAAAAGTGGTCCCATTATCCTCGACACTAGATTCAAGTGGTTTTAAATCGATAACTGTAAATTGGACCTCTGTTCCCATCTCCATTTTCATTTCCCATCCTCCTGCAGCTACTCGGGATTCGAACAAAAAAATTTTGTGTGCCACGAGTAAAGATGGTTTTTCCGTATTTGCATCTCAAAATCGATAGATGATTGGTTGTACGGAATAAATTACGCAATATGGATCTGGAATGCTGTATTTTCTGCCGAAGTCGACTCTCGCATAGTTGGAAAATTAAATTTTTCGTAAATGCTGCTGACTTAAATGCGACATTTAACCGGAACTAAGGGTATACTGACTTCATCCCACACGTTACGTTAAAGCCGGAAAATCCGCCCGCCACACTCTATCGGGGATAATCCCATAATGCAAAATATACAAATCAAAACGAGTCTCCCCATTTGTTGGACCGGAAAGAACCCATCCGAATGCGGACAATAAAAGTTTGCCTCCGTTATATGTGTTTGGTCGCCAATGTCCCCTCAATTTGCATTTTTGTACTGCGCTCCCACACAAACAAACAATAAAAAACAATCACGTACGTCCACTTCAGCAAGCAGACAGTTTTATAAACTTAAATGTCACTTGTTCCACTCGAACTATTTCCTCTCGTCCTGTCTCCGACTGACTGTCCAACTTTCAGTTTTGGGCAAAGCGAACGGATAAAAGCCGAAACAAACTGCAACCATGCGAATTCTGTTGAACGTAATTGGATGTAAGGGCAAGGACAATGGTATCACTTGTAGGAGCACATCTCTATTTCTTTCCCCTGCGGTGCCGCGGCGGGTGGACCGGCATAAAGGAATTCATTTTAATTTTCTGTCGTTGTTGCTTGGCCTTTGTTTGTTCAAAAACCGGTCAAACCGGGCCTGGTTAAGGGTTTCACCCCGAAGCTCGATATGATGTAACTGTGCAGTAAAATATTTTACTTTGTGAAAGCGACACCCTGGCGAAATTTAATTATGGGACCCAGCAGTTGCGAAAAAAAATTAAAAAGAATCCTTGTATCGTAGCTGTGTATATGCTTTTATCTCGGTGGCTTTGCCCCTTTAAGCCCTTAAAACAGATGTCAAATGAAGTTGGAAAAATTCCAAGGCCGACGCAATAAAAACGACACACACAACAAAATACCCGTACGTGCTCGAGTAGCCGCCGAGAAACTGCAAACTTTTACGAATACCTTACCCATAAAAACGTGAATGCTACGAATGTGTGAGGCCCGTATGAGATATGACTCAATAAAAGTGAGCTTCCTGCTGTCGTTCTGCTACTACAATCATAAATATCCTTGCGACTGAAGGAGGACTGATTTGCTGCCGGAAGAAAATTTACAATGGCTTCGTGGGAATGGGTACACGAATAATGTTTATGTTGTTGAAGCGAAATAGTAATGAAAATATGCCATAACATTGGGAAACGTGCCGGAGCTAAAACTGTCTCCAGCAGTGAAGCACAGGGGTTATTGATTTTGGTCAATGCTATTCTGACTAATCGAACTCTGTCATCAGGAGACTTTCAGGCAATTTTTTTACGGAGTGAGGTCAAGTGTGGTGTAGCCAGTAAAGCCTTTCAAGATACAAGAAGAAGACAGTCACCTTGATCACGTCAAAACAAATTTAACACCTGCAACCACGTCAGACTTGGTTCGCTTATCCTCGAACCCTAAGATACTTAACGCTTTAAAGCATTGAGACTTATGCAGAGATTTAAAGCACCCTTAAGCCCCAGTATCGCAATAAGCCGAGAGAAGTCCAGCATAGCGGGATAAAAGTTTGTACATTCGACCTGACTAAACTAAATGCAGAAGGTACAAGTCAGTGCGACAGCAGAACTGCTTACCAATACTGATCGATTGATACAGCTTAAGTTTATACTACGTGAGAGTTTAGACGTTTTCATTCTGGTTTCGATTGAGGATCAGCTGGGAAGATAGAAAGAGCACTTTCCGCCGTTTTAAGTCACATTATCAATGTAAATTTGCCTCTTAGTGAAAACCAGCTGCCCGCTGCACACTAGTTCCAGGGCTTGGTGGCATTCCGGCCGAGCTCGATAAAGCTTCGTTTATCGACGTCATTTCTGTTTTCACTTATAGTTAGATATGAGATCACCAATATACTCCCTGTCAAGTGGTCGCCTCGGCTCAGTGGTTAGTGCGTTAGACTGCTGAGGGAGCTGCTTGGGTTCAAGCCTCAGCCAACGTAGATCGAAAAATTCCAACGTGTGGCGTGAAAGTCCAGCGCATTACTGGTGTGCAGAGAACTTCTCCTACAGCTGCACTTCAAACCATCCTTCACTTATTCCCAATAGATTTCTATGACATGCCGCAGGTCGCAAACACGTCCCTAAGACTGAGAGAAACACACCAATGGTGTGTGAAAAATGTGTGACATGCCAGAATCCTATTAACGCACCGCAGCCTTCCCAAATCAACAGACACGCTCCCCACCGAAAACGACTACATGGGCTGTAAGTAAAAAATACCAGACAAAAGCGCTTAGAGTCAGCGCGAAGTCCGCTTTAATGAGTCTATCTCTATTCTGGCACCGAAGGAGTCGGTGCCAGTGTCTTTTCAAAAGACCATGACTTTCACCACTCCCTAAGTCTCTCCAACCACTATACAGTCTTCTAGGAGGAAGTCACAGCTATTAATAGAACCGCCGCTTGGCTGAAGGTTTACCAAATATCACGCACGGATATTGGGATCTACATTGAAAGCCGGGCTGCGATCAGGTCCCTCGTATCAAACACAAAAAAATCTAGGACTATGAAGGATTGCCGCGTGTCTCGATACAAGGTCGCTTACCAGTATAACGTCACACTCTGTTGGGTCGCCCCTCACTGCGACATTTAAGAGAACTGTGCGGCTGACGACTTTGCTAGACTAAAGAGCTCGACTATGTCAAAGCGCCTATGTTGTTTGTTAAACACCCTACTTACACCGATGCTCTGTCGAAAGCAAATCGTAAATGGCAACACCTCAATTATTGCAACAATGCCAGGCTGATCTGGTCTGTCATGGATCTAAAAATATCAAAAGCATTAATACAACTTAAAAGAGACCAACTTTTAAAGCTAATCAACGTACTCACGGGGCACGGCATGCTCAATGCCTGGGTACAGCATTAAATGATTTCTGCAGGAGCTGCAGAGACGAGGAGGAGGAAGAGTCCATGGCAAACTTTCTTAGCACTCGTCCCGAGCTTGCTAACATCAGGAAAGCCTCCTTAGGGCAATACATCTGTAACGATCTAAATGATCTGAACTCCGCCAGCACGATTGATCTCAACAGCTTAGGAAATCTAAATGGTTTCAGGAGTAAGCAGGGGTCAAACCCCAGTACCCAGTTGTATCACATTGGACCTCCTTTTTTGGTCTAAGTGTAGCTCAAACTAACTAACTAACGAACTAACTCAGTCCCTGCCATGTCCACCGTAGATATATGATATGACTTTTTCGCAATTGTCACAATAATCACATGGAAAACTCCTGAATCCGTAAAGTAACATCTTCCAAGCACGTTACAGAACGAAGAAACCGGTTTACGTTCTAGTTCCTCCTGCATCACCACATCAACAGCTTAAGAATCATCGTGTGCGAAATATAGATCTCCACTACACTCGCTCTTCATAGACTTTAAAATGGCTTTCGGCGATGTTACCAGAGAGTTTTTATGGGTGGGATTCCCTTGCCGCTCTCACTGTCTGGTATTTGCAGCCGAGTTTTAGGGAATTTCAGCTCAAAGAGCAGGGAACTATCGCGCACATATTTTCTCATTTCAGAGCAATCATCCCCTACACCTACTCCATGATAAAATATACGCTGTAACCTGAAAACTTTATGACCAAGCGAAACCGATAAGATTTCACAAGTCGAAGTAAACTAAACCAATCCATTATAGTTATCACCGCACTGAGATTACTGCGTTTTCCCAAAATGTTTACTCGAAAACGTTAACTGAAAACAGTCCACCACTCAGAGTTCTTAGTGGATTAACATGATTTAATTGACTAAGTGCTATTTACGAGCGATGTCATGTAGTGACAGGCAGTACTTACTGGCTCAGTCTGATTATCAGTCTCCAGGACCCACCCAACCATTTACAGAGTTGATTTTAATTACACTCGCATTTGGATTGAGATTCCCTGCACCGAAGGACGAGAATGTGTCGTAAAGATTTGCCGCTTTGAAGTGATTACGGTAAGGAGCAATGGCGTGCGTTCCCATCAAACAGCGGAGGATGATAAAATCAATTTTCGTCGAGAGTATCAAATCACTTGAAACAGTGATTTAATTGCGCAAATGACAAAGGACATAATCCGGACTTTTAATAGTCGCAGGAAATGGTTACCTATGAATGGCAGACCTAATCCGATGGCAAATAGTTAAAATGTTTTGTGGTGGACTTTGGTTTTTAGATATATGGAGATGAATGATATTTAGGATCATAGCTTGTCGAGGTATCATACAGAAACGTTTAATCAGCAATTTAAGACACAAGGACTTCAACATAGAAATGTACTTTGTTGAGAAAGGACTCGGAATCATGATAGAAAGGAACAACAGAACAGAACAGAGTGTTGGGTGCCATGGCTTGTATAGCGGATTGAGCTGACCATCATTATGACATCGGGAACTTTGAAAAAATTCCCATAAATTATAGCAATGACAAACAACACAAATGGCCCAATGAGTCTTGGCACCACCCTCGGACCTAATACAGCCTGAGTTTCGAACCACTGCACCTCGCTCACTCTGTGCAAAAACTATCATAAGAATATCCATAACCCCGCGAGTGGATCATAAATTAAATCTTGTACTTACTTATAAGGCTAACGACTTTAAGAGGATTGGAGTCCGAAATGCTGCGTCACTGTCCCGGGTACACTAACAGGATCAAAGCACAAACTGCTGCCTTCTATTCGTCACTGTCCCGGGTACACTGCTTCTAGTTAGTGAGATCAGGCTTTCTTGCGTCTGTGATCACTTAAACCGGGGCTTCACCTTTCCTTTCCTTCGCGAGCCAGATGGCTGCGATTCGGAGACCTTCTTGGCAGAAGCGTGGTCGTTCATTCGCTCGATGTGGCCGAGCCAGTGTGGTCGACGGATTTTTGCCTTCCGAACTATATCTACATCTTGGTACAGCTCGTAGAGCTCGCAGTTAAATCTTTCCTCCATTCACTCTTCTCGCCGACAGCACCAAATATCCGACGTAGAATTTTTCTTTTGAAGGAACCCAAGATCTGTTTAGCTGGCTTGCTTATCGTCCAGCTTTCGGCTCCATTAAGGAAGAACGGCAAGATCAGAAGCATGAATTTGGTCCTTCGAGTTAGAAGTTTTGACCTTAGTTGTTTGGATAAACCATAGTAGCACCGGTTGCCTAGGGTTATTCTTCCTCAAGTTTCCATCTGGGTGTCGGTTGCGGAATTTACATTTTCTCCGAGGTAGACAAACTTTTCTCTACCTCAAAGTTTTAGCTGTCGGTGGTTGCATTTTGTCAAATGCAGTGTATGCAAAACGGGTTACTTGTCGAAAGTGTGTATTTCGTTTTAAACTCATTTATCTAAAGACCAACTCCTCTACTCTGCTCTTTAATCAGCGTAAAAATCTTCAATGACGGCACGTTGGGAACGGGCGATTATGTCAATATCGTCTGCGTCTCCCAACAGCTGGACAGATTTTGAGAAGCCTGCTGCGCTGTCTGCTCCAACACAAGAATGAAGAAATCGCCCGGCATCGCATCTCCTTGCCGAGATTCGGTCATGTTTCAAATTATTCGGAGGTTCTGGTTCCAAACAGGGGGCATCGTGAGTCTTCGATGTTGTACGACACAACCGGATCAGTTTTTTTTTTGAGATCCCGAGTTCAGTCATCGCTTTTTATAGCTCGATGCGATGAATGCTGTCGTAAGCGTATTTCAAGTCGATAAAGAGATGGTGGGTGTCGGCTTGGAACTCTTTCCAGGATTTATTGTAGTGTGAAGTGGCCAATTTGAGTGGAGCAAAACGGCTTTAGACATTCATATAATACCTTGGATACTATCTTGTAAGCCACATTAAGCAAGGATATGCCTCGGTAGTTTTGCAAGGCATAGGATCGCCTTTCTTGTTGATAGGGCAGATAGAGCTGATATTTCATTCACCGGGCATGCTTTGAAAACCTCTGAAGGAAAGCCGTCCGAGCCCTCGGTCATGTTGTTCTTTTAAGCCGGGTGGAAGGACTATTTCATCGACAGAAGTTGAGTTTTCCCCATACTCTATCACTCTTTCGTGGTCATGCTCGCTGAGAAGCTGTTGGAAATGTATCTGAAATACTTTCACAATTCCTTGTTGATCAATGACGAGACAACCCTCACTGTTTCGAAGTACCTGGGTGCCTAGTCTGTAGCCTGGACCGAGGCTTTTGGCTTTACACTATTCAATGTCTTCAAGCTGGGACACTGCGGCACTTACCTTTGTAAATATTAGAATATTGATCCGTACGACCTGTTCCTTTAAAGTAATATGCTGGCTATGGTGGTGTAGTGCTTAGTATCCTCGCTTGTCACGCTACGCCGAATGTTCTTGATATCAAGAAACATTTATTTCACAGAAAATAAATAGAGTCGATCTAAAGACCAACTCCTCTACTCTGCTCTTTAATCAGCGTAAAAATCTTCAATGACGGCACGTTGGGAACGGGCGATTATGTCAATATCGTCTGCGTCTCCCAACAGCTGGACAGATTTTGAGAAGCCTGCTGCGCTGTCTGCTCCAACACAAGAATGAAGAAATCGCCCGGCATCGCATCTCCTTGCCGAGATTCGGTCATGTTTCAAATTATTCGGAGGTTCTGGTTCCAAACAGGGGGCATCGTGAGTCTTCGATGTTGTACGACACAACCGGATCAGTTTTTTTTTTGAGATCCCGAGTTCAGTCATCGCTTTTTATAGCTCGATGCGATGAATGCTGTCGTAAGCGTATTTCAAGTCGATAAAGAGATGGTGGGTGTCGGCTTGGAACTCTTTCCAGGATTTATTGTAGTGTGAAGTGGCCAATTTGAGTGGAGCAAAACGGCTTTAGACATTCATATAATACCTTGGATACTATCTTGTAAGCCACATTAAGCAAGGATATGCCTCGGTAGTTTTGCAAGGCATAGGATCGCCTTTCTTGTTGATAGGGCAGATAGAGCTGATATTTCATTCACCGGGCATGCTTTGAAAACCTCTGAAGGAAAGCCGTCCGAGCCCTCGGTCATGTTGTTCTTTTAAGCCGGGTGGAAGGACTATTTCATCGACAGAAGTTGAGTTTTCCCCATACTCTATCACTCTTTCGTGGTCATGCTCGCTGAGAAGCTGTTGGAAATGTATCTGAAATACTTTCACAATTCCTTGTTGATCAATGACGAGACAACCCTCACTGTTTCGAAGTACCTGGGTGCCTAGTCTGTAGCCTGGACCGAGGCTTTTGGCTTTACACTATTCAATGTCTTCAAGCTGGGACACTGCGGCACTTACCTTTGTAAATATTAGAATATTGATCCGTACGACCTGTTCCTTTAAAGTAATATGCTGGCTATGGTGGTGTAGTGCTTAGTATCCTCGCTTGTCACGCTACGCCGAATGTTCTTGATATCAAGAAACATTTATTTCACAGAAAATAAATAGAGTCGATGGAATGACATTACACTGGTAATGCGGTATGGCTCTTACCGCTTAAACAGTCCATCGAACGTATAGATAAGTGATGATACCAACCGCATCAAATTGTCCCCAATACGTCTGGACATCAGCCTCACAAGACACCCGCGCTGAGTGGGGCCAAAAGCAAGAAATTATTGAGGATTAAAACCAACTCTCTTCCCCTTAGGCTTAGGCCTTTTTTTAGGGAAGAGTAGAACCACATTCTATGAGAGTCCATAGTGATCAGCCATCTCACCCAAAAGCTTCAACCCACTCACCCAACGCTCCTCTTAAAAGAATTTAATTTTAAATGAAAATATGTTCACAGTGCGGTTCATAATGCGGGTGACAGACAGCTAGCCAGCCAGATACCCATGTCATTAACATATTCCCAGGAACCAACCAACCAACCAACATTGGATTTGAATATTTCAGCAATTTTGGCCAAATCCCACATCAGTCAAATCCCAAACCGAGTACCTATGCATATTACACAATTCCATAAATATTCACAGCAAATGCCACGTAATGCACCCATCGCTTATCCACCGAAGCCATTATCCAAACATCTAACATTGATTGGATTGCAAATGTCTCGCACATCGTGATTTGCGTTGTCAGACGAACCACTGAATTCGAAAATCATGGGTCGAACAGTTCCAATCGTCAGTGTCATGTCGTAAATTGGGTAGACGCCAGCATCCGCAGGGACAGCAGCAGCATTCCACCCAATTCATGTGTGGATGCAATGGAATGGAATAATTTGTCCACTATCAACCCACAATCAGATTAAACAGAGCAGTCATGTGCAAATCAGCATTTCACTTATATTGTCCTCGTGCCAACCGATAAGTGACCCCTGCAGGACAATGGTCATCGAAAAGTGTTTTCCAAATAAATCATCCCGATGTGTATGCATTTGGGTTAGGTGCCGTTTAAGAATGGGTCCCTTAGGAACCTTAAAGCTTTAAAGACTTTAGATGCGAACGAGGAAAATGTAGCATTTCATCAGAGTTCCTATCCTCGAAAGTAACAAATGTCTGCGTTCGAGTTTCACAGAATGGCGTTTAATTAACAACGCGGTCTAAACCAATGCAATAGCACTGGCATGTACGTAATTTTTATTCCGGAAGGATTTTTCGCACTGTAAATCACTTCGGGACAATGTAGCCAAGGAAATGCCAGCAACAAACCGAAACCAGGTAACATAAAACATTCTCTCACTGCAATACGCTGGCTCTCTGATTTATGTGCGCGAACTTTTGTATTCCCAAAGCAGCTGCCGCAAACTTAGGTTGGGTGTACCTCGTTTTTATGGGAGATCCTCGGTTAGTTTACATAGCTTTATTGGATTGTCTTCTCGTTTATTACATCGCCACAGAGAAAAAAGTTAATTTAACAACAAGCTTGAGGAAAATGGATTACTTCCGAGCGACGTTATTTGAATTACCGAAGGTGGTTGCTTACATTATTCTTAAGTCGAATTCAATCAGGAACAGGAAGATTCTAATAAGTTTAACAGAATTGATATCTGTCCTAAGTAGGATTTTGGTGTGGTTGGAAGCTTTAACGTCCTGCTTGGAAAGCCTCCTCCCATGAATCCATTGTGGCCGTTGTTGTAAGATGGAAACAAAAACTCTTAAAGGAAATAGAGACGCGAAACGCATAAAGGTTGAATTTTTTTAGGTCGTTCTCTAAGGGTCATCATGAACCATTCTCCGTTAGAATTTTGAAATAAAAATACAAGCAAAGCAGCACATAGACATTAGAAAACACAAACCATTCTGACTCTCACAGTCTCTTCACCGGGCTTAGTTGCGCGTCTTTTTTTTTTTCTATGGCTTAAGAATTCACAGAGAAAGTGTGTCCTGCCGTTTTCTATGGCTACTCGGTTTGCCGACGTGGGCTGTTGGCTTTTTATGTCTGTCGCATCAGTTTCGTGCTAGAAGAGGTTGGCCTACATGCGAACCTTGTTTTAGCTGCATGATATAATCATCAACGTGGTCCCTTATCGAATGTGGTAGCTCTCTTTTCCATTTACATCCTTGGGTCCTCTGTGGGTTTGAATAGACACTGGCAAGAAGCCACCGTTACCAGGAGGGTAAAAGCGAAAAAAAGTGCAACATCTGTAGCATTGTGGCAAACCAGACAGGATAGCACGACGAAAGGAAGAGGCCTGGACAAAAGGACCATGCGAGAACTGCAACTATCACCTCACGCAGTTGGAAGGTGTTCGGTGAGAAATTGGACCGTGATCACAGATCTGCAAACAAGGTGTTCAGCCGTCTCAGAGGAAGGAAGTTTAATATCATCGAAGGAGTCAAATCCAAAGATGGTGTACTTCTTTCCGATTAGAAGGACATCTTGCGCAGATGGAGCGAGCACTTTTCGGAGCTGCTCAATTCCGAACAGGGCACTGAGGATGGCAGACCCATGGTTTTGAGTAGGGCGGAGAATAGTCCCACCGTAGAGGAGGTGACTTTGGCGATTAAAGCACTGAGATCCGGCCAGAAAGGCTCAAGGCTTTGGGTAAAGAGGGAGTGGAATGGCTCTCTCGTGTCATTAAAGTGGCCTGGGAATGTTTTTAATAACCTAGCGAATGGCAAACTGGTGTGATTGTTCCTCTTTTTAAGAAAGGGGATAAGAGGGATTGCTCCAATTATAGGGGTATATCTCTTTTAAGTCTCCCCACGAAACGCGTTCCAGAGCTGTGGTTGAGTTCCGGTTGGGCGATGAGCAGTGCGGCTTTCGTCCAGGTAGAAGCACAACCGACCAGCTGTTCACTCTCAGAATGGTACTTGAGAAGGTCTGGGAGTATGACAAACCTATCTACAGTTGTTTTGTGGATTTGGAGAAAGCATATGATCGGGTCCCTCGAGGAAAACTCTGGAGTGTATTGCAGGAGTACGGGATTGACGGTTCTCTTCTGAGGGCCATTCAATCTCTGTACACTAACTGTAAGAGCTGTGTTCGGATGAACGGCGTTAGGTCGACACCTTTCACTTTGGGCGTTGGACTTCGCCAGGGGTGCGTTCTGTCACCTCTTCTTTTCATACTGTATATGGATTGGATGTTACAGCGCAGCGTTGGTGAGGAACGGTTCGAATTGGGAGACTTAAGGATAAGTCATCTGCTTTTTGCTGATGACTTGGTCATCCTTACGTCCACCCAGACCGAACTTCAGCGTGCACTAGATAGGTTCGTCGCCGTCTGTGTTGAAACTGGGATGAAGGTAAACGTGAACAAATCAGAGGTAATGGTAATTTCCAGAACACCTGTTCAATGCACTCTGCATGTTAGTGGAGTCGCATTGAAACAGGTGGAGAAGTTAAAGTATCTCGGGGTCCTATTCACGAGTGATGGTAGGAGCAATACTCAGTTATCTTGTAGGATTGGTCAAGCTGGGGCAATTTTGAGATAGCTTGGTCAATCTGTTATCAGAAGGGCCGAACTTGGCATCGAAGCTAAGTTGTCGGTCTTTAAATCAGTGTTTGTTCCGACCCTCACCTATGGTCATGAGGTTTGGGTAATGACCGAAAGAATAAGATCGCGGGAACAAGCAGCCGAAATGAGATTTCTGCGTTGTATTGCTGGGGTAACTCACCAAGATCGGGTAAGGAACACCAGAGTACGCGAGGCACTCAATGTCGAGAAGCTGCTTCTTCGAAAGGAGAGGTCCATACTCCGATGGTTTGGTCACGTCAAACGTCCCCAACTTGGTTTTCAAGACGTGTCATGGAATTCGTGCCATCGAGCAGACGTCCCCTGGGTAGGCCTAGGATGAGATGGCTGGACCAAGTCCGAAATCTCACCTCTACCCGTTTTGGGATAGCCCCTGATGAGTTAGAGTCGATGGCGGAAGATCGGCAAATGTGGAGAGTCCACTTAGGCTCCCTAAACCCGCGACCCTCATAGTGGATAAGCGAGCCATTGGAAGATGATGATGAAGATGATGATGATGATTTGGACACTATATGTAGCTCGCCCTTCTGCCCAGAGTGTCCAGGTGAAGAGGAAGAAGCTGAGCAGGCAGAGACAAAAGCAAGCCTACCAAGCCCGCAATTTCTATTATGCCAAACGACTGTTTGAAGATCTGTTTGTACATAACGAATGTGCAGAATGAATTGAGATCGCTTAAAATATTAAGAAGGGTTGAAACGGCAGACGACATAGCATACGTTACTAACCAGCCCGCGAAGTAATACCTAACGGCAGTCCCGCGGGAAAAGTGGTAGAACTGATGTGGGCGTGGATCAGTACGTAAGCACATTCCTGTCATCGAGTATTCGGGCTTGCGAATCGTGCGTGCACGAGTTACTGGTATCTTTAGATTCCTTGGCGCAACCATGAAAAAAAAAAAACACCAAAGGAGCCGAGGAAACTCTGCTTAGCACTGTGGACCAAATAAACACAATTCTAGAGTGCAGATTTTATTTCGAAATCAATGTTATTTGGACTTTGTAAATCCTTTTTATTTAATAAAAAAAAAACTTGTCCACCATTTTCCTTTTTGCACTGTTCTAGCACTTCCTTCTCCAAAAGTGCTCCATTGAAATATGTAGTTGATTTTCACCGTTTCAATTAGTCCCATGTTTCAAATTGAATACTTATAGACACTTTTCAAGCCTTAAAACACACGTATTTTCTTTTTTTATTCCTTTAGCTTTGAAAGTGAACGCCGTGGCTCAGTCCTGGACTGCTGTGTAAGCTGCGTGACTTCAACCCCTAGCCATGTCCACCGAACATTTTTCACGGCACCTTAAGTCGGTGAAGTATAATTTCTCATGAAAAAGCTTCTCAATTCGCCATTCGGAGTCGGTAATAAATTGTACGTCCCTTCCACTCTCTACGCAAACGGTTGCGAGAAATTAAGTCTCGGCTCATATCGAACTCTCGCGCAAGCTATTTATTTATCTTTTAAGCTTTTAAAATTAATTTTCGTCAGATTTTGCTTACACTTCCTCTACATAATTCCCTTTACCACACGATTTGCTACCTATTTAGAGTGGGCAAAGCACCATGTATGGCTATGCCAGCTTGGTCCATCCCGAAAATGTTCCCTAAAATGGGTCACCGTTTAAGAAAAAAGAATAGGTCTCAATAAAATCCAAATACTATAGACCTCTTTGATTAAAATTCCTCTTTTTCATCTGATAGCAACGACCGAGCTATTCAAATCACTTGAAATTATCATTGCCAAGGTCAAAATATTTTTAGCAAATTTCCAAAGAAATATTCCACGTGGCGGAATTTTAGAAATTCATTTGCATTAGAAGCTCACCTTCCTGAGCAAATATACACAAAAATACATGAGGTAATCCTATACAATCTCCAGGAATGTATTTCGTTTTTCATAAATTCCAGAAATGTAATTACAAAATAGCTTTCTTCCTAACGAATCCCTTAAAGAGTAATTCCATAGAAATCTTCCATGAACTGTGTTGCCTTTGTCGTACATTCTGGTTTGATTATTCGAATACGGTTTTGCCTTAACAACCCAACCAGCCATTCATTCGATCAAAGACAATCATTTTCTTGCAATTTCCTTAGTCCTAGCTCCTTATGTTCACACACACAAAAGAATTTATTGCCAATTTCAAAGACTTGAAAGTCCTGAAGTGCATATATTCAAGGAAATATCCGAGAAATGAAACCACATTCTGGAAATACCCCATTTATCGATTTTCTTATGCTAAAGTTAATTTCCTTTGACTGGTCAAAATGAGACTTACAAAATGCATTAAAAAGTTATCCTTCTGCAGAAGCTTTCTGAATCCCTCTATATCCCTCATATTTTACAGTATAATACACCTAGCGATGCAATTTTAAGGACCCCTCCCGGTAGGAAACGAAATTCCCCTAAACAGCTGGCTTAATCACTAACAAAAGGCACACAACAAACGACTTAACAGGAACACGTGTGAAGTCTTGCGAATAAAGCCTCTCAATTTACTGCCTAATCACTTAAGCGTGACAATTTTAATCCGACGTTACATTGCTGCTAATTATATTCAAATCTGCTGTGATTTCATGTGGTTTTATTTAATGAATTAGGACCGTCGAGGATAACACCACAAACAGAAATTCCTTGTTACGAGGAAGTGCTGAGACAGGATATTAATCGAAAAATTAATAAAACGTGGTGCGGTTTTTATTTGTTTGACGCTCGTAAAATTAAGAGGTATAGTGAATGGCATATGATAGGGGAGAGGGAAACCTCTGCGCCACACTTAGGTCAGTAGAGACCCATTGTCATGCCAATTTTTGGAGAGGAAGGAACACCTTGGGGAGCAATACCCATAGCACTCTCCTATTGCCACAGGGTTTCTAACCATCTTGAAGCCTTAATGAACCTCCAGATATCCCTGATAAGTATGTTCGTCCCCTAGTTCTTCGGTATCCTGGAAAAGGGCCTTCCGAACGATTTTTGTCTGAGGTGGCAAAGACTTGGATAGTGGAAGAGATAGTGTGTTGTTTCCTCATTAACTTCCTAGGCTCCGCTGCCTCTGCAATGGTCATCCTCACTTAGCCTTGCGTTTTACATGTGATTACTCCTACAAGGATAGAGATGGTATTCCTGTCATTCTGCATGAGAGCATTAGTTCTGGCACCGCTTTACCTTGGCCATAGTTTTCTAGATATTTTGCAGGAGTACAAAAAGCTCCATCTTCCATTCGCTTCCATACTTCATGTTTGAGTTAACATTTAGAGACTTTTTCTTACTGATCAGCCTGCTTAAGATCCTTTTCTTATCAATTCATAAGCTTTATCAGGCCCTTGCTCGAGTCGGTAGTAGATCCAATTTAATCTGTAACCACCGATCAAAAAGAAGCAAATGACGAGGAGATATCAATGGAGTTGGAAAAGCATTTGCTTGCCGACCCAGAGGGGACAGTCCAGACTAAAAGGCCTCCAAAAATGAAAAGGCACAAACGTTTCGATTCAGAAAATACAGAAAGGCAGTGCACCTAAAGACCATTCTGTCCCAGAAGGGGGTATTGCTTAGAGAACGATGTGTGGCCCACAGAGGAAAAATTAAGCTCAACGCAAAAGAAGGAATCGAAAAAAATGATCAAAAGCAAGTACTAAAGCCCAAAAGTCCAAGGAAAAGTGCAAAACGGTTACCATCCACAAAAAAAGGTTGCGCTGATCCACCAGTTACTGACGCCGATAACGGGACCGAAAAAAAAACCGGCACGGATAAGAGAAAGGGAAGCTTACGGAACCAAAAGGAAGAAATCCCTACAGGAAGCGTCGAACCCTCTTAGCTGGGTTCGACTGCCAACTCAGCAGTTTTTTTTAGTTTGTAATCTGTCTTGAGAAAGCATCTTGTACCTTAAAATAGCTCCTCCAAAGTGCTCGAAAAAAGCTAACCACATGGGCAACTCAATGTGATTTGTATGTGAACCCCCACAAAACTGAGCCCACACATCGACCCTCCTTCCATTGGTAGTACAAGTCTAACTTTCTCTAACGAAGCAAAATACTTGAGTCTACAATAATTTTAGACAGGAAATTATGCTGAAATCAAACATTGAAGAAAGAGTAAAGAAATAAATGGAGTCTGCAACCCAGCATTACGCGTTGGCTCTATATTTTGGTAAAAAGACGGAAACATGCATACGGTGTGAAGGTTTGGTAGACCGTCTTGGATATAGCCATAAACCGCGATAATTTAAACAAAGTCCAACGAACAGCTTGCATGTGCATTAGCGGAGCTCTCTGCACCACTGGCGACAATTCTGCATCTTCTTTGCACCTGTCCAGTTCTCTCCCGCAAAAGAGAACTTCACTTAGGAGCCTTCTTCTATACTAACTTAAGCTACCTGATAAACACCGATGTTAGTAGGCTCCTAGCTCTAATTGGTTGAACGACAATGACGACGGATCTATCACGGGTCTACGTGTGTTGGCTCTATCTGGCAGTCACTTCCCAACCTAACATAACCTTATATTGGCTCCGTCCGATGTATGGCTATTTGACGAAATAAGCACACATAGACTCCTCCATGGCTTCGCAAAAAAAGTAATCCCTACTTTCAAATATTGTGAGGGAACCGGCATAAAGGCAGCCTCACTAGATGAGATACCAGAGAGTCCTAAAGCGAAGCTGACAATTCCAGATACCGGTTTTGAGAAGGGAGACATTTTTGATTTCTTGAAGGAACAAAATCCAGCTGTATGGCTATGGAGACACGTGATAATTGTCATGGAAGAATCATAAGAGGCAGTCCAGATTATAAAGCGTGATGCTGAGCTTACTCAACAATTAGTTTAACAAGCTGGGCATGTGTCCCAACAACCGAATTTATTTTGTACTTTTGTTCTACGCTGTAAAGTATAGGCTAATCTTGGTTCCATCATGACAAACATTATCTGGCTTAAACGTCTCAGTAAGTAAATGCTGAACGGCGTAACTATGTCTGAATTTAGTTTAAACCTACACCACCACTTGATCTTCTTTACGATTCTTGGGACTCTATCAACTGTTCAAAGGGAGGTCAAGCTCTAAGAATGCTATAATTGGTACTGGCTTGGTTGGTTGATCCAAAATTCTGCACAACATTTTCCAAAACTCTACCTGTGGTCTCGGAAGCATGTGTGAGAGGAAGAGTTTATTCTTCTTCATCTTGCCTACGACCCACCTCTCTTCCCTCCACCCCCCTTTTAAATCTCCAAACCTGCACAACTGTCAAAGTCAGAAATTTGTATATACCACCTCCATCTCAATGTTAAACGATAATTCTTCTTTCATTTTGTTTGAAAATCTTCCTATCTCATGTATCCGTTAACGACTTAGTCACGTCACGACTTAGATTTCTTTATCCTTGGGCATATTTTGAATACCACTACGGCTTATGCTTTAAGGAATCAACCGACCAACAAATCACTCCCCAGAGAGATTCTTGATAAAATATGAATTTTCTTGGCGCATTTTTTCCTTCGCCTTGTGGAAAATCAACGACCACAACCACCAAAAACCAAAGCACAGAGAGAGGGAAAGAGAGAAAGTGAGAATGTAAATTGAAAACAGGAAAAGTATCTACACAAAGAAAAAAAAAAAAAAAAAGAAAAAACAAAAATGAAGAAAATCGAAAGAAAATTTATGTTGCAATTTCGGTACCTTATGGTGATGTTATGTTTATCGCTCGCGGAAAGCGGAATTTCCCTCCAAGTGCAATCATGTTTTATCGCAAATTTCATGGCTGTGTATCCTTGTTGGTGTGGCATACTCGGAGTAGACATTGACTCGAGGAAATTTATTGATTGGAGTTTAAATATACGACTGCAGCTGTTGCACGTATTGCTGTTAAGTGAAAATGATTATGATAAATTGAAGCTTAATGCGAAGTTCATTTACCCTACCTTGCACAAGATGGATACTGTGTTTACGGTACTCAGCTTGACTTGAAGTCGATTGAAAATTGATTCGAATTGGCAATGGATTAACGAACTTAACTACACACTCAGGCAGACTGTAGGAGGTGTACAGAGACTTGAGACTAGGTTGTGTTTAGCTACCTGGGTGGTGGATACACATTCCTCAATGTGTTGAGGAATCTTGAGATACTTGCTGTCATGTTATACAGTGCAAATGACGTATGTCTATCAACTCTGAGTCTCACCATTACGTGGTGAACACCGGGTGCGTATTTAGCTGATACCTCAAATTGAAGCCAAAGAGAGCGGGTGAGGAGTGTTCCCAGTAAGGCACCCCTCCAGTGCAGCGGGAGAATTCTTAAGATGGAATCAACGGTGGCGTGCGTGTATAGCAGGGTCGAACTATAAGTCAAAAAAATTCAACACGTTTGGTTTCTCACCTCAGAAGCAGACCTAAGGACGCGAAAAAAATTTTATTTTACGAAACGCCTAGAAAAAACCGACACTACTGTTGACGACACTGGCATATGAAACAAGGATTCGAACAACCTAAAGCTATGAGCAGACGATATGCAAAAGCGGCATATATATTCCAGTGCCGATGTCACGAAAAAATTCGCAAATGTGTCAAAAATTCCATACGTATGCCAGTGCTCGCAAACTCCATGTGTTGGTTCGATGAAAATTAAGGCGGACGAGGGGCACCGACCTCAGGTGGCGTGGGTTAATGTTAAGAGAGATCAACTGGAACAGAGGGGGGCAGTCGATGTTTTCTGTTAACAGCTGATGTACAAACAGTATGTTAGCAACGTTTTTCAAGTGACTGTACATTAATTTCAAACGGTCCTCATAAGGAGGTAAATTATATCTGTCAGACCATGGGAGATCGCATAAAGCAAAGGGAACCGCCTTTATTCGAAGGGAATGGGTTTCGTGATAGTGGGACCAGACTTGGCTAGCATACTCAAGGATTGGTCTGACAAATGTGAAGAAGAGAGATTTCGTGACATAGGGGTTCGAGAATTCTTTCGACCAGCTTTTCACGAAACCGAGCGCAGAGTTGGCTCGGGTGATAATGTTGTCCATATGGGATCGGAAATTTAGTTCTCTGTCGCAGATAACGACCAAATCGCGCAGTAAAGTTACGGAAGGAACGGGCTCGCCACGTATAAAATAGGATCTGGAAGCAGGTGGAAGACGCTTTCGGGAATAAGTAATAGTTTGGCATTTGCCGACGTTGAGCTCAAGAAAAATTTTTTGGCACCAGGTTGAGAAGTTGTTCAGGTCAACTTGAAGTGGGTGCGAGTCAACGGGCTTAAATATGTGCCTGAAAATTTGTATACCATCAGCGTAGATGGTGAAGTGAGAATCTTTTCTGATACTGTCAACGTCATTTATAGCCAAAATATATATCAGAGGACCAAGATGGCTGGGGACTCCGGAAGTGGCTTTAATGGGGTCGGAAACAGACAATCGAAATAGAATTTGGTATTGACTTTCCTCAAGGTAGGATTTGATCCATGCAATGAAACCAGGTTGAAAGCCAAGAGATTTGAGTTTAAAAGAATGATTGCATGCGGGATTTTATCGAAGACCTTACTTGAAGAAGAAGTCCCTGAGGACACAGCCCATTTTCTTTGTCACTGCCCATACCTTCGTCAGTTATGAAATAGAATCCTAGGCAAATTCTTCTTCGATTCACCATTCGTCGGTTTACCATCTAAACTTCTCAAATTTGCAAGGGCGACCGGATGGTTGGCACCTAGAAATTAAAACCGCAATAGGAAATATCATGGGTATCACATTGGGTCCACATAGACCTAAGTGTGATAAGGTAATTCTCATCAGTCCACAAAACAAACCTTAGTGCGTCCTGACTATCAATGTAAATGGCGATATCCCTTCCAGATATCGATGTCATCCTTAGTTATTCCGCAGCTATGAGCACAGCCATAAAATCTAACAAATTGCCTTTTAGATTTACTAGTTTTGTTGGGCTTCTGTTGACACAGTTTCCACATAAAATTCAGATACGGTGGAACTCCACCTCAGCGCTTGTCTCCATTTTAGTGTTTTCAATCCTTTTCGACGTATCTGAAAAAATCCTAGACACTGTCTAAACAGTATTTAACGACCTTTATATACGCAGACAATGTAAATGTGAGGACATCACGAATATTTAATGGCTAACATACATGTAATCATATCAAAAATGGCCTCTTTCGGGTAGACGACTGATTTTAGTTTTCAGCACTTCAGCACGTTATCCAAGAAGTATTGTGGAATTTTCGATTGTAGACACTTTTTGAAAATAATTGTCTCTCGTCTGCACGAAGATACATAGTTGTCCTTCGCATGATCTTTATGGTTAAGAGGACAAAAGAATGGACTACACCGAAGAAGATGCAATAAAGAAAACATCCTGACACGAAAAGGATGCCCAGAACTTACCATTCGTCCGATATACTATAAAACATATATTTCTGAGTGATGACAGGACATCAAGATTAAAGTCAAAGCAGGAGAATCAAGGAGAAATTGTTTAGATTTACATAAACTGACTACATCACATGAATAAATTCCCTCGTTTCTGAACTCCATTTAGAAGTCCTTTCCAGAGTTTTCAGCATCTATACAGGCTATCTTTACTTTGAAAGTCACAAAATCCTTCAATTACTGCACTTCAATACCCAAATAGTCGGAGACGTCCTCAACTGAAATGGTCATTCTCATCCAACATTGCTTCATAAATTTGGTGACTTTGAATTCGGTTGTCAATTTCAAGTGATTAATCTACCTTAAGTCCTTATTTTGCATGTGAAAACAAAATTGATTGTACTCCTTGCAATGTACACACACTTGTGTATAAAATAACAAACAATTTGAGAAAACCCCCCCAAAACAAAACTCCTCAGCACACATTCAATATGAGCTCACACGCTCCCATACAGATGACGTGTCCTTGCTCTGAGCCAACAAAGATTTATTATTATCCCTGGGATTGATATAATCACGTGTGCAATACAATTTATGACACAATGTCTAGAGGAGGATGTACACTTTATGATTGACATTCCAATTTCGTCCTTGATTATAACAGATTGTTTCACTGGATCCTTGGGATCTCACAATGTTTGTTTTTATCTGATTCTTTATTTAGCGCCAAAGGATTTGACTCTTAATTGGATCTCATGGATTATGATCCCCGATCCATAAAAGTACAAACACAATTCCATAACAACAAAAAAAGTAAATCCTTCGACTGTTGGATATCCTTAACAAATTGCAATTTGTATGTGTTTTCCAAACCATAGAATTTAACGCAAATCGGATTGAGAAGATATAGCAAAGTTTTGTGGATCTCAAAAAAAAAAAAAACATCACCGTTGCGCATGGCGAACAAAATATTGTGAGTTGATGTGTTTTTATTTTGATACTCGTCCTTGTTGTAATAAATATATTTTTGGTAACATTTGCATATCCTATCTCAGTTGCTCACACTGATACCTTACCCTGCCTTCGTCTCGCACACGTTTTTGGTTATGTATGCATGGGGAGTGCATTATCCTCATGAATATCAATTTTTATGCTGGTGCTGCCAAAAATATCCTAGAACTGCATACCATAGGATGTGGTATGGAATTGAATATGGAAATATCGTGGGGAAAATAGAATTTTGAGACTTTACTTTGGGAGTAACCATCATTTTTTGTAGTTAAATATTCGCGGTTGAAAGTTTTTGTTTTGTTGTGGATGCAACAGCGTAAATGTGAAAGATTCAAGGAGATAACTCTTTTGTTTATTTTTTTTCGTTACTTCATAAGATCTTGTGAGTGCGTGAAAAACTGGAGGAGGAATTGCAGTAATTTGTAGGCATGAGATCCGAAAACTTCAGGACTTCCATACGTAACCCGAACGTACAGATTCCAATGGCACGAACATTTCAGTAGCCCTTACGATCAGACGACCCGTACGTGAAGGCTCGAAGAAATAAAAAGCTGGCTGTTAATGCAGCTTGGACCGTGATCTCAGATCTGCAAACAAGGCTTTCTGGTAGAGCATCCGTGTTCTCTTATGAAGTAAGTGTAATATCATTGAAGGAGACAAACCCAAAGGTACTTTTCTTCGTTCCGATGTAAGCGGCATTTTGCGTAGATAGGGCGATCACTTTTCGAATCTGCTCAATTCCAAATAAAGCACTGACGACGGCATACCCATGGTTATGAGTAGGCCGGAGAATAGTCCCACCGTAAAGGAGGTGACTTTGGCAACTAAAACGCTCAAAGCCGGTAAATTTGTTGATGTGAATGAAATCCAGCCAGAAATGCTCAAGGATTGGAGGAAAGAGGACTTGAAATGGCACTATCGTTTCATTGAAGTGGTTAGGGAATGCGGTAAAACCCCTAGCGACTGACAGACTGGAATGGCTGTCCCTCTTTTTAAGAAATGGGATGAGAGGTATTGCTCCAATTATTGTGGTATACCTATCTCCTTCAAGTCTTTGCTTTTGCAGGGTGGGCGATGAGCAGATAGGTAAAAGCACAACCGAGTAGCTAAACTTTTTTTTTGTGAATGGTACTTGAGAAGGCCAGGGTGTGTGCTAAACCTGTCTACTGTTGTTTTGTGGATTTGGAAAAAGTATATATACGATTGGTGTATAATTTATTGGTTTGCTAGCGGACTGTAACTAAAAAGTCTTTTAAGAATAATGAAACACAAGAAAATAACTTTTAGAGTGGCAGGACACGTCTGCTTTATTTCACTTTCCTCTTAAGAATACCCACATACATTTTAGTTTTTGTGTACGATCCTGAATCAACGATAGTGTATGGTCGTGGTAGGTCGCACATGCAGTGATGTGCGTGCATACATATGTGTGCACAGCCTTTTCCTTCGATATTCATGGAATATTGAACAATTGGCTTCCTCAAACAAAACTGCAGGCGTTTTGGATTGATAGTTCTCTTCTAAGAGCCTTTCCTTTTGAGTGTATACACAAATAGTAAGAACCGTGGTCAACGGCGTTTAATCGACAACTTTCACTGAGGCGTTGAAATTCACTGAACAAATTTGAACTTTGTTACCTTTTTGTCACCTCCGTTGTTGCGAAGAACTGTTAAAATTAAAAGACTTATGGATAAGCCATCTGATTTTCACTGATAACTTGGTGATCCTTTGCTTCACAGTGATCGAACTTCAGCGCGCAGTTGCACTGGTTGGTTTCATGGGTGTCCTAAAGACTTACATAGAACTCAATCGGGTCCATTGTATCCATTAAAGGTATACTTATGGGCGTCTAACCAAGGCAAAGGGTTGGGTAATCTGGAAACCACCCCGAAAGGGGTAGACATCTCAGGAGTTTCCTAAAATCAGTGATATTAAGAGCCTCCGACTCATGGAAGATGCTACGACCAAGAGTACGCAATCCTCTGGAGGCTAGTGTGGGACATTCCCATAACAGGTGCTGGATCAATTCTATTTCCTCTTCGTCCCTGCAGCTTCTGCAGTGGTCATTGTAGGGTAATCCAAGGCACTCTGTACGGGTTCCTATTCCGCAGTGCCCTGTAAGCAACCGGAGACGATTTACGAGATTTTTGGAATTCTTCTTATCGAAGGCTGGCCATAGCGATCTGGCTATTGCACAAGTGCCCAAGTGACACCATCGCGTATTAGTCTGGATCATGGTTTCCTCATATTTTTTTCCTGTAAAGAGTGCTAATAGGTGTCTTTGCAACCCGAAGGGAGTATGTATATGCTACTTTTGCATCCGTCCTGGCAAGTGCGTTCGACATCTCATTACCTGATATATTTTTGCGGCCTGGTACCCAGCACCTTATATGTCGTTGATATATCGTTGAGAGTTTGTCCGCAAACCTTTACAAGCTTCGATTTTGACGGTAGACCGCAGATGCTGACGGCAGAGACTTGATAGCCGCCTGACTGTCAATATAGGTAGTGACAGTTTTCCTGTCAAAGTTGTCGTTTTTGATTTGCGGCCGGTAGAATGGCAGTTATCTCGACTTGAAAAACGCTGCATCCGTCTCCAATCTTAAAGGATTGGTTTACCCCTCTGCACCAGCTCCACCGAGTCTGCAAGATAGTGGAGTCCCATTGAAACAGATGGAGAAGTTAAAGTATCTCGGGGTACTATTTATGAGTGATGGAAAGAACAAAACTGAGTTATGCTGTAGGATTGATCAGGCTGGAGTAATTTTGGACAGTTCGGTCTGTATACGCGGTCATGGGGACACTCCAGAGAATTGTAAGGCCAATGAACTAGCCAAATGTGGCGCTACCCTACCAGAATGGCGAAGTCTGAAAATATCATTCGCTATGTACAATTTACCTTTAGAGTATGATACGATCAGCCAGAAAAACCAAAGATGGGGCAATCGAACCATATGTTGTACAGGGTTTTGCAATAAGAGCGCTACAAAAGTTTTTTTAAATAAAACAAAAACGGTTTTGGATATCAATGAAATTTTTTATTCCTGTAAAAGTACGTTCGATGCCATTATGTATGAAACTCAATTTCTTTTGCATGGCTACCACGGGCACGCTTGCAGAAGTCCAGACGCTGAACCCAATTTTCGACGGTTTTCAAGCATAAATCGGCCGATACTGCTGCAATTTCACGTTCGATATTCGTACGAAGTTCATCAATCGTCGCTGGCTTGTTGGCATAGACCATAGACGCAGCCCCACAGGAAATAGTCTAACGGCGTCAAATCGCACGACCGAGGCGGCCAAGCGACTGGACCATTTCGTGAGATAACACGTTCTCCAAACTTGGTTTCCAATAAATTGATTGTGACATTCGCTGTGTGGCTTGTGGCGCCATCCTGTTGGAACCACATGTCCTCCAAGTCCATATCATCCAATTGGGGCCAAAAATATTCGGTTATCATTGAACGGTAGCGATCCCCATTCACAGTTACGTGCCGGTCTTGATCATCACGGAAGAAGTACGGCCCAATGCCGCCGCCGGCCCATAAACCACACCAAACCGTATTTTTTTTGGGATGCAATGATGGCTCATGGAGTACGTGTGGATTGCTGCCTGACCAATACCGCATATTTTGTTTATTGACGAAGCCATCCAGCCAGAAATGAGCCTCATCGCTGAAGATGATTTTTCGATGAAAATCCGAATCATTTTCAAGTTGTTGCTCAGCCCAATTCACGAACATACGACGCTTCTGGTGGTCAAGCGGCTTCAGTTCTTGCGTCAATTTAATCTTGTAAGGATTTTGGCCAAGATCTTTTCGCAAAATTCGCCACAACGACGTCACAGAGATGCCCAACGCTTGAGAACGACCGCGACGTGTGAGAGACACATTTGGGCTTTCTGCAACTGAAGCCTCAGCGGCAGCAATATTCTCGACACAACGGGCACTTCTTTGTCTCACTGGCACGGGAACATTTTATACTGTGCCTGTGGATTCAAATTTTTCCACTAGACGCTCAATTGTTGATCTGCTAGGACGATTATGACGACCATAAATTGGACGTGGCGCTCTTAACGTTGAGGCCACTGACTCCGAATTTCGGTAGTGAATTTTAATAATTTCGACCCGTTGTTGGCTCGTATATCTTACCATCATGAAATGGCAAACCTTACTGAAGAGAAATGTCAAAAAACCGCAAGAAAAATATGGCGTCGTTTGCTGTCGCTGTCGCTCTACTTTTGTAGCGTCCTTATTGCAAAACCCTTTATTATTGTGCTCACGGTAAACCTCACTCGATCTAAAGTTCTGATTTTGCTAAAACGGTCGTTTATCAGCATCGTAATAAGTGTCCCCACTGGCCACTGTCCCCTGTTCCATTGGTCTTCGTACAAGTAGGAAGGACATGTTCTAAAATGAATTCTTCAGGAGATGCAGAGGTAAGAAGAAGAACCTGTTCAGCTCTATTCCACAGAAGATAGCTCTATGTAGAATTCTATCACTATGATCATTTGTGCACAAAGCACATACTGACATCAACAGTATCCTAAGCTTCATCAAATATTCTAACTGGTCCCAGAAAAATCAGTGATACTTCCCGATATCACTTCCAGGATCCAAAAGGCCTAACTTGACCTATGAACGTATGTATGTTTGTTTGTGCTCTGTATGGGCGGCCAACGTACCTACTTCGTTGCTCTTTAAACTGTTAAGTTATGTATGAAATTTCTGGAGGATTATTTCTTATCTAAGGATGCTAAAGCAATCTTTAAAAAGGATTCGAACTAAAAAATTGAGTTCTACTATTTAATCACCATCCACCGACGACGTCGACAAGGTCCTTACGTCTCAATTATTCTTTCCGTGATTGCACCGTCATCTACATCCTGAAATTTCCATGAGTATACTTGCACGGAAGTCCCACTAGTTTACCCCTTCAAATGAAGTAAATTGTTTCGAAAATCTGATTTCTATTTACCTTCAAACACCTCAAATCAGAACAGACAACAATACCCTTCAAAACTAACCCAAGGGAAGCTACCAAAAGTACAATAACACAAAACGGACAAAACACATTCTGCTGGCTTAGACGATGTTCTCAGGGAATTTTGGTCACGTTGCATCGTCCTGCATGTCCCGTCGGGAATTTTGATGCGCTTTTTTGCAGAAATCAAAAATAAGAAAAATCTGATACACAACTCGTTTGGGATCGAACACAACTTGGACCACCTGAGATGCAACGCAAACACAAAACATATTAGAAATCCAGTCAGGGACCATTGGCTTTTTTTTTAATTTCGTTTCCTATCGGATTGGGGAGTGCTGCCAAGTATCTCGAAATTGTCCTCACCTTGTCCATGTTTTTTCATTTTTTTTTTTACAAAAAAGCTTTGCATTGATTTTTTTTTGTCAAAGAAACTCTTCTACTTTCCAAAGGAATTGTGCCGCCCTCTTGAATATCACTCCACCACCCACACTTGAGAGCCTTTCAACTTACTAAACATTTTAAACTCCTTGTCTTTACATAATTTAATTGATTCGAGTGCAAGGCACACTCTCTAAACTTTTGAAGCTTTAAAATCCTTTGCGAAATCGTTTAAGTGAATTATGTGTCAATATTTTAAGAAATTGCAAACATTAGGGGCTCCATTAAATGGAGCGGTTGTTGAATGAGTTTAAGTGTGTGGGTAAAGTGTTGAGTGTGGGCAAACATTACGCTGAAGTGGGGCGGAGAAAGGATAGGCAATCATTACTTACAAATTGTTTTTGAAGCAACTGATGCACATGCATTTGGCTGGATGACACCAACTCCGACCTAGACCTATTTGAAGAATATCGCCAAACTTTCACTGCACTCTCCGATACCAACTTAAATTGGAGCAAGGACGTACGTTCACCATGAAAACAGGAAGCGAAGCATGAATAGTTTTCTTTGTTTTACTAACGATAATGTAATTCTGTCGACGGCATCCAGCCGGCGTCTAATGGCAGCAGTAGCTTTGACTGCCAAAAATGCCAGACTACGGTTGACAGGAGTCTTCTGCTTCTGCAGCAGTGACTCGTTGCTCTGCTGGAGCGCACAAAGGAGGTATTTTTCAATGCAAATGAGGTCGCACAAATTTATCGAATTGATTGCTCTAAAGGAGGAGGGGAGTTTTCCGCATTCGAACTTGAATTCGAAATTTGTTGATAGAATACCGACATGACATTCGAGTTTATTGCTGCTTACGTCGATGTTGGGTAAATTTTATTAAAAGCTCGGAGTTTCATGGTGTAGAGGACGGACAGCTTTACAATATCTTTTATCGCATTTGAATGGATGATTGAGAACTCCTCTTGTTAATTATTTGTTATTGACTGTCGAGAGGGGGGTGCTAGGAAATGTCTTAAATAACCGAGCTGCTTCGCAACAGTGTCAGAATTCCTCTTTTTTTTTAATTTAATGGAGGAATCAGAACCAGAAAAGTGGAAACAAAATAATCACGATGTACAATGCAGGTGTTGATGCGTTCACAAAAATTCGGTTGAGAGAATCAGGCATGGTTAAGAACGAGAATGCGGCAGACATATGTACAACATAGAGCTTTACAGATTCGGATTTGGAGAAGCCTTCTTAGTCTGTCTGTGGTATGTTATCAAAAGTAGACTTAAAGATTTTAATCGGACCGACTTTTGTCAGTGTGAAGGCGGAAAACTTGTTAAGAAACTGGTAAATTGGTTTAACAGCTGACTATAACCAACACCTACCTGCACCCATTTCCCAGGTGGTAAATCTGTTGTATGGTGTCAAACACAATAAGTCTTTGAGGAAAAAATGCTTCATCTGATATTCGGTTCAAGTTCGACAAGAAGGCGAAGGGTGGTGCACATAAGTGTGGATGGCTAGTCGTGAAATGTTGGTTACACTAGTTTAGCCAGATTGAGCACATTAACGCTCTTTTTATAGAGAACATAAAACTCCCAGCTAATAATAAGGACGTCACTTACTTACTTAAGGTGGCGCTACAGACCGGGGTGGTCCTGGGCCAAAATTAGGACGTCAAGGAAGTCTTATTCATCAGGTACTTGCTTATGCCAGGAGGCTTAGCATGACGAATGGGGTACAACTTGACCACGGAACAGTTGCGTGTTCTAGTCAGAGCCTTTTTAATCACTGACTAGAACACGCAACGAACGACTTTTACAAGAATGTCACTCCACTGGTATACATGTTCGACTCTGGCTTGAATACTTAGGCTTAAGTCTAGCTGTGTTTAAAATCATCATCTAGTCATCTAAACAACATCCTTGATGTGTATGGCAAAGCTTCACAAATTTATGATTTTATTGTGAACCAAGAGGTGAACCAGAGGTTTATTTTGATTAATCAGCCCGTACTTATATATTCCTACTCCTTACCTTGGCTACACAGCCAAGGTAGCAATCATCGTGTTTCAATATGCAAATACCTCTCCGTAAACCCTAGAAGAACGACTAGCATCACTTTCACCAGCGTCTCTTTAAGGAACCTTAATCTTCTCTTCTTATTAACCCCTAAATCTATAGCGAAACCATCCAATTCTCGCAAGAGAAAAGTACCTTGGGGTAACACTGGACAGTTAATAGTTTTAGATACCCAACATAAACCAAACCATCGGAATGCCCTACGAGCACTCTGGATCTACACAACTCTTTGGTCACTGGGGACTTAGTTTCAGCCCAAGTATGGTATGCAGCCAGCTCTAAAATTGATAGTAGATCTTACTTACTTATTTTCTTAGGTGGCGCTACAGTTCGGGGTGAACCTGGGCATCAACAAAAAAGCCTCTCCAGTTATCCCGGTTTTTAGCTAACTGCCTTCAGATGCGCGTACCAAGTTGGTTGAAATCCTATTCTAATTGTGCAGGTCACCTTAGACGAGGTCTTCTTCTACTGCGTTGTCCTTCAGGGTGAGATCCGAAGATTCTGCGTGATGGAGCGTTGGTATCCATTCGCTTTACATGACCTAGCCATCTCAAACATCCAATACGCAGTTTTCTGACTAGCTTGATGTCGCTGTACGCTGTACAGATAGTAGATTTGGGGCTGAAATATTCGGCGAGTCATCTAGCACAATCTTAGCAGTAAGTCTAGGCTTATACTGATCTTTCTGCCATCAATTATTAGTCCATAAGCTTCAACTTGCTTTTCAACACCCTTGGCAAAACCATCTTATGTATTCCATATCTAAAATTATTTATGACACGTTATCCAAGTGTCATTGGTGAGCTTTTATAGAATCCAGTACTTATTTCAACTCCTTTTCAGCTCAAAAAATCACAACACATTATTCGCGATTCGTTTTAGCCAGTCGTAAACATTTTGCATTGCAATTAAAAAGTTTTCGCTCGGGTGAAATGTGCGACTAATGACACAGACATGCACTAATTATCCTCGCATTGATTCAATTAAATTGAAGTGAATCTCATGTGTCGATCGGGGCAATAATTCATCAGTCCGTCAGGAGCACATGGTTAACAGTGACAATGACTCACATAAAATGTACACGAAAAAAAAACGTGTTAATCATTAGGTCGCCGAGTGTGTTTGACAATTTGTTGTCATGATAATTTATTCGAAAATCCTTTCTCTTATTTGATTACATTTGTGGTAAGAAAAAATTATTTCTACCCAGTATGCCCAAATTTACCACTGACAAATTGTGTCAAAGTGATGATAATGATGATATCCGAAACTATGACTTTATTGTAAAAAAATAGCTGGAGCAAGAGCTTGAGATGAGCAAAGACCTAGCTTCTTGCAACCACTCATGTTGCGCGCGTTACATTTTTCATACGAATGGAAGGGACATACAATTAATTGCCGCCTCCACAGGGCGAATTGAGAAGCTTTTCCACGACAAATGATATCCTTGAAGATTTGTCAGTCCCCGATGAGAAGTAGTGCCGTGAAAATGTCCGTTGAATATGGCTGTGGATTGAACCCAAGCACCTGGCACAGCAGCCTAATGCGCTAACCACTAATTTGATTTGACTAAAGCTTTTCATAAAAAAAACTCTTCTTACTTCCCCGTTCAGAGTTGAAAAGAAAACATAATTACCCTTCTATTCATTGAAAAAATATGACTCGTTACATCAGCTTGCATTGAGCTTTGAAAGGTTTATATGATCAAACAGCCAATTGATCTCCGACTGGGCTAGTCAAAGGCTGCAAAATATATTGGTATTTCTCCCCACGCTGATTTGCCCACAAGGTTCTAGTGGCACGCCCGGCAACGAGCTAAACATGTGCAATCCAATTTAATCGTATGTCAAAGGCAACGCCGAGATTGGAAAAGATTAGATAAGTTCAAGATTGATCAAGCTCTGCCCTAGCGAGAAAGCGACGGAAGACCAAGGGGTTATGAATAGCCTTTTAATGTTATACACACACCGCGAGCGAGGTGCGATGGTTTGAAACTCAGGTAGTGTTCGGTTTCATTGGCGTCCAAGGGCGGGGTCCAGGCTAGCTGGGGACATTTGTGGTGTTTGTCATTGCTATAATTCACAGAAACTTTTTCGAATCTCCTGATGTCATAAACGCCCTTGGGAGGTTACAGATATTAGCACTTCTCCTGAAGAGGAACTTGCTTTACGACTTTCCAACATGGCCTTTATCCATTTATTTGCCCAGTCTTCGATTTCTCTACTATGTATTGATCGTCCTTGCTATCGAGTCGTGCGCGGTATTATCGAAAGCGATATCGATTTTTAGAAAGCACTATGGGGCTGTTTCCTTGAAGCAGCAAACCATTTATGTATATCTCTTTGAATAAATAGTAAAGGGAACTTGGTTAAATAGTTTTTGTAGCTCCACAATGGAAACTTGGTCGAATCTCGCGAATCTCAGTTTATCAAGCTCTCTGTTACTAAGTCCGTGTAAGCCAACGATCGATTCAAAGTCTTATATATTTTCAGGTTGCTTTGGTTCGTAAATTTCCCATTAAAATATTTAAAGTAATTTAGGCGTCTCAGTCAACTGAATGCTTCGCCATCTATCGACTTCTGTCTGCCATTGCGTATCACATATTCCATTTGCATATACCTATCCAGTATCCAGGACTCATTCAAAATGAATTGACTGAAATTACGCATTTGAAATGCAAACCCATTGCATTCAGTTTTAACAGCCATCACTGATTGGAATGGAATCAAATAGGCTTTGATGGTGTAAAGGCATTACAAATGCCGCCGACAAAATCACGGCTTCATTTGCAGTGAAATTAGGATTCCCTGCACGACCACGGTCTATATATTAACACTCTCACACCTAAGGACATGATTTTACTGTTCTAACTGCACTCGATGGAGTAGTGCACTACAGTCTCAGTGTGAGACCGAGGTCTGATTAGTGAACATAAATAATTAATTTGTGATTTGTTCACCACAGGGGGTATTCCATTTCACATGTGCAGCCATAGCCGGACAGACTAAAGGTATGCGGTGAGTATAATTTGATGTTCTCATAGCTATCAGCTGGTAGCTGGTACATAGATGGATTCTGTGTCTTATTGATGAATATGTAGTATCCCCAACCACGATTCAAGTTGATTAATTTAATAGCCAACTCACCATACTCATACCTTTGTGGTTGCAATGTGTATAGCCACTGTGCTGCATCCTTACAATGCTCGCATATGGTTGGTTGGCAGACAGAAATATGCAGGATGTTGCAGACAAGAGGCAAGAGGAAGTTCTTGCAATTTTTGTGCCAAAAAGCAAATTTTCTAGTAGACTGCAGCAAAAATATTTTTCCCATTTCTTTGTGGGAATATCTGTAGCATATGGAGTCAGGGCGAGGAATCTCTAAACTTCCGAGGAACTTTGAAAAAGTATTTCCCTAGAATTTATGTAAAGTTTTCGTCTTTGGCGTTTGACGACCCGTCGAATGCACAGTGTACGCTGAGGGCATTTATGCTAATAATTTTTTCCGGTGAAGAAAAAAATTGTTTTTTCGAGGAATGATTCCAGGAATGAAGTTTGGACCTGGAAAGCTGCAGATGCCAAATGGCAAACGGTTGCGATATTCATTTGTGATTACAATGCTTCGTGTAAATCAATTCAATCAAGTGTTGGGCCGAATATAATCGAGAATAGTGTGGATTCCGTATAGTTGATTATGCTGTACTTTAGGTCTCTAAAGGACACTCACCTCTACCCAGAGTTCCTTCAACTTGAAAATTGGATATTGCAGTTGAGTCCCTTTGAAAGGGAAACCGCATCATCAAAGCATCGTGGTATCCACCAGATGCACAATATTGTTGTGAGAATTCGATGAGATTATATTAGGTGGGATGACATACGACATCACGTCTTGTGATGGAGAGAAATAAATTGGACATGTACATATTGAATTTCTATACATGGAAATTTAAACATTTCGCTTTGAGCGCAACTAAGCACAAAGACGTGGACATCGAGGTTAATTGCATCCGAAACACAAATTTATTGTCAAAAGGATGTTATACAATAACACAAAGGAACAGCTACATTAAGAAATGATAGTCCTGCTGATGACTTTAAGTAAAATTCCGTCACTTCCCGATGGACGCAATAACAGTATCAGGTATCAAGTGTCTGGTTCGAATAGGTCAAATCGATGCCAAGAAACTGGCAAACAGCAGATGGAACAACATCAGCACTTGCCTTTTGCCAAAACAAATCTTGCCTAACGTGGATCTAAAAAATACCGAGAGACTTTTATCCAATAATCGGAAAAACTTAGGTTCACTACTGGGGGTAATCACCGGACATTGTTCGATAGGCAGACATGCACTCAAATTGGTGGTCCTCTCCATCGATTTCTGAAGAAGCTTTCGGGACGACGAGAAAGAGGAAACTACAACCCACCTACTGTGCACGTATCCTGCCCTTGCGACGCTTAGAAGGAAAGCTCTCTGAGAATACTTGTAGTATGATCTTAACCATCTGGCCGAACTCGACATCCAGAAGATAAGAAACTTCATCTCTGGGACGAAATGGTTCAACTTTGCGCCAATATGGTCTAAGTATGTCCCTGTCTGAACCGTGACAGCCACCTAATCTAACCTCACATATCAATTGTCTTGATCCCTTTCTGACACCACACCAACTATGATTTCGGCGGTTTTTCCCTCAATGCTTCCTTCTCTCTACGAAAGCATGGACTTTAGAATAACGCGTACTCTATGTTTTCGATGCAATCCACGGATTAGGGGCAGCAACGGCTCACTGAACTGATGCAGGTGTGAGCCGAAGCATTCATGACCTATCAGCAACTGAATTACATGCTTCCGTCCTTCACCATGACGTCGTTTTATCCATGGCTGGCTTTGTGGTATAAGCAAATGAGCCCATCTACCCTTTTCGGAAGGATTCCAGCGTTCTTGCCGTTGATCTTTAGTGCCATAAGCTAGGTTTCACCTCTTGAAGCGATTAGCTCAAGTTCTGAGTGTTTTATTTTGTATTGATGTCGGGGCTCGTTTTTACTATCATACAAGCTGCATCGCTGGAGCGCGACGAATTCGGTAAACTCATACAATATTTTGGTAAGTTTTAGTATGTGAAGGTGAGAGTGGTGCTTATCACTTAGGCCTCTGGGGCTCGTTGTTATTCCCTTATTTGCTCGCCAGAACTGCAAGAATATGACAGATTTGAGCCTTGTATTAAAATGAATCAAGGAAAAGTGATAAGACGTCATCCATTCCTTAATACGTGAGATGCTTCAAGTCCAGAATCAACAGAAACTCCAGGGTTAACTGACGCTTAGAACTACCCAGTCTTTGAATGTGTTCGTTGAGGTTGATGTGCCCGGGGATTAATCGCACCATCAGCCTCAATTCCTCTCTGCTTAAAACTGAAATCTTTACCGTGAATAGGTTGCTTGGTTTACGAGTGACCTTGCACGCCGAGAGGTTTGCCCAGTTCTTTTCAAAATCCGTTTGCAATATCTTGTTGGTTTCTGTTTTAATTATTGTCAATGCGACTCCTACTGTATTTTAAGCAGTATTTTTGCTCTATTGCATGTTCTGCTTCTCTATCCAAGGCGGACATCGCTGTAGCTGGCATGCTGATTGGTTTTGTTTTTACATTTCCCGACAAGATGGAATTTGACTTTTGAATTTGTGCTGGCTTGACTATCTGAACAGATTCCTATTTTTTTATTTTTATGGGTGTGGTGTTCCAAGACAACACCAGCTCATCTTAAAAGGCAATGACTTCTTCTTGGAAGATCATGATGAAGGAGTGGAGAAGTTAAATCTCGGGGTCCTAGTCACGAGTTATGGAAGGGAAACTGTAGGTCTCTTCGGGCTGGAGCAATTTTAAGACAGCTTGGCCAATCTGTTACCAGGAGGGCAGAATTGGCATCGGAGCTAAGCTATCGTAGGTGCAAGCTGCCGAAATGAAATTTCTTCGTTGCATTATTATATCGGATTGGGAACACCAAAATACGCGAGGCAGTCAATGTCGAAAAGCTAGTTTCTCGAACGGAGACGTGCCCAGGGTAAATTGGTTAGACTAAGTCCGTAATCTCACCTCTACCCGTATTGAGAAACTCTGTTTATTTAGAGTCGATGGCAGAAGTTTGGGAGATGTAGAGAGTCCACTAAAGCACCCTTGACACGCAACCTTCATACTGGATAAGCCGACTATTTTAATGATGGTGATGATTTAACTCTGTTTGCACTTATCGTCTTGGCACTCGCCCAGACTAGTGCCGTCAGGCTTATGGACGCCACTACTCTGACCAAAAAGAGTTTTTGACTGTGCGTTGCGTCTTCTGTATTGGGATTGAACTACAAGAGAACAGCGCTGGCGTTCGTTCCTTTATGACTTTCGCACTCAAGGGTTCCGTGAACGAGAGCCTCGAATCTAGTTCGACGGGGAAGTATTTTATATTTCTATGTCGAGCTTCGTTGTTATAGTATGCCCACCTACATTAATGTTCGTAGTAGTAGAGAGCTACTTGAGTTCAAGCTCCAACTATGTCCACCGAACATTTTTCACCGCACCGCCTCTCGTCGAAGAATGAAAAACCTGCGGGAGCATAACTTGCCGTAAAGAAGCTTCCCAATTGACCATCCAGAGTCGGCAATAAATTATAGGTCCCTTCCAATCGTCCAAAAAATGATAATAGCACAGCATGAGAAGCTAGCCCTTGGCTCATAACGAGCTGTCGCTCTAGCTATTTATTTATTTTACCCACAATAATATTGACTGTTTCTATCTTCTTCGTAGTGCTTGTAATAGCCGCTTCGGTTTTGTGTTTGACCAGCCGCACGGTTCATATTTAAAAGCTGCTTATCTCTTCCCCCTCCTCCAATAACATAACAGTCACATGGTATGGAAAGGCACTTCGTTCATGATTTTCCATACTGGACCTAGCACTGAGCCCTGTGGTACTCCACCGACAATGTTGTACACTTTGGGTTCGTTGTCTGTATCGTATATTGAAATTCTACGTCTGAAGAATGATACGATACGATACGATGGTGGATTGTGACCTGTCGTACTAAAATAACTAGTCACAATTGGGATGAGGTACCCTGGAACTCTTAAGTCTCTGAGTGCATATATGTACGGCGTTCCATAAACCTATGTTTATGTAAAATGGTAGTTATGTGCATTCAAGAGGACACAAGCGTCCTCAACCAACTTCTGTCTACCAACTCCTACTCTCACCTCCACGAGGTGAACGCTGGGTGCCTAGTACCTCAACTGGAGATATGGTGCAAATCCCTGTGGAAGGTTGTTGGTGGTAGCCGACGAGAGAGGGGGGGGAGGGTGTTCACACTAAGGCACTCTCCCTTGCATCTGGACGGCAGCGGAAGAACTCCCACGATGGAATCAACGGTGGCGTCTACAGTTCCAGTTAGGTCGAACTACTTAGTGAACACCTCATTCGGGCTACTTCGACGTATTCGGATTATAGGCCAATGAGGACCGGATTACCCGGCCCCTTAAGTCCAAGGGGTTTAACAAAGGGCCTGGCCCTCCAGGTTGGGGGTTGTGCGTGGGGTTAACGGTTCCACCATTTAAAACAACATTGTTACGAAGCATCCAACAGCCTCGGATAAGGAAGGATTTACTGTTGACGACCCGGCTAAACGAAAAAAGGACAACGACTTTCGGATCTGCACGTGGAATGTTCGGACTCTGAACAGACCGCGTGCAGCCGAACAATTAGCGGAGGCCCTAGACTGCTATAAAGCAGATATTACCGCCATCCAGGAAATGCGATGAGATGGGCCGGGCAAAAGGAGGATGAAAAACTGTGACATTTACTACGGTGACTGCTACAGAGAGCAAAAGCAGCGTCTATTCGGATGCGGATTTGTTATAGGCGGCAGACTTAGGCAAGAAGTCTTGAGCTTTCGACATGTAAGTGAACGCCTTATAACAATTCGCATCAAGGCTAAATTCAAAAAAATAAGCCTAATATGCGCTCACGCCCCGACAGAAGAAAGTGACGATGCTACCAAGGAGGGTTTCTACGAGCTCCTCGACAAAACATACGAGCAATGCCCCAAGTATGACGTAAAAATCGTGTTAGGCGATTTTAACGCAAAGATAGGGAAGGAAGACCTCTTTGGTAACACGATCGGGAAACATAGCCTACATGACGTCACGTCTGGAAACGGACTTAGGCTAATTGATTTTGCTTCGGGGCGTAATGTCACTATAGCTAGTACACGATTTCCACACCTCAATATCCACAAGGGCACATGCCGGTCTCCTGATCAACGCACCGTCAACCAAATTGATCATGTTGCAGTCGACAAAAGGCACGCCTCCAGTATTCTGGATGTCCGAGCTTTCCGAGCAGCCAACATTGACTCGGACCACTACCTTGTTGTAGCCAAGGTACGAATGCGGATATCCCAAACGCCACAACAACGGAGAACTACTGTGAGGAGGTATGATGTCGAAAAGCTACATTCGCAACAGACCGCCAGAGCCTTTGCCGATCGTGTATCCCGTAATCTCTCAAGAAGTCCAATGCCGCCAGCACCAAATGCCGAAAACCAGTGGAAACGCTGCCAACAAGCCATCAAGGAAGCCGCAACTGATGTGCTGGGTTTCAAAAGGCCACCACCAAGAAATCCCTGGTTTGACGAAGAATGCCGGCAAGTGCACGCAGCAAAACAAGATGCATACAAAGCGGCGCTGCAAAAGAAGACGAGGGCTGCTCGCGAGCTCTACGAGCAGAAGAGACGGGAAGAACACCAGCTTCTCCGCAAGAAAAAAAAAAGAGCACGAGAAATACATGATCAAGAGCATAGAGAGGTGTTACTCCAGGAATGATGTTCGGAAGTTTTATCAAATGGTAAAAAGAACATGTCACGGCAACAAGGCCCGAACTGAAACCTGTAGAGATGAACAAGGAAATATTGTAGTAGAGTCACAGTCGGTGCTGAGAATTTGGAAGGACTACTTCTGCAGACTGTTTAACGGCGACGACGAATCAAATCCCGCTGTCAGGCAGAATGAACCATTCAACCTGGACGATGACAGCCAAAACTTCCGTCCACCTGACCAAAATGAAGTAAGGAAAGCAGTTTCCAAACTGAAATCCAATAAGGCAGCTGGCCCTGACGGCTTACCGGCCGAACTCTTTAAAGCAGCTGGAAATGAATTTGTAGAGAGCATACACCAACTCATTTCCACAATTTGGTCAGACGAATGTATGCCTGATGAATGGAATCTCAGCACCGTTTGCCCGATCCACAAGAAAGGAGACCCCCTCAACTGCGCCAATTACCGAGGAATTAGTCTCTTAAATGTCGCATATAAGATCTTATCTGCCATATTGTGTGAACGCCTAAAACCCTTCGTCAACAACGTGATCGGTTCCTATCAGTGCGGTTTTAGGCCAGGAAAGTCCACAATCGATCAAATTTTCACACTTCGGCAGATCCTGGAGAAAACCCAAGAAGTCCAAATCGATACCCACCACCTCTTCATCGATTTCAAGGCTGTCATAGGATAGCATTTATAGAGACGAGCTATACAGAGCCATGTCTAGTTTTGGCATCCCTGCCAAACTCGTCCGTCTGTGCAGGATGACAATGGAGAATGCACGCTGCTCCATCATGGTCGGTCAAGACCTCACCGAGACCTTTGATGTCAAAAAAGGATTTAGACAAGGTGACGCGCTGTCATGCGACTTCTTTAACATCATACTTGAAAGAGTTGTGCAAAACTCACGCGCCAATACCAGAGGAACAATCTTTCAAAAGTCCGTCCAATTACTCGCATACGCCGATGATATTGACATTATCGGAAGAACCCAGCGTGATGTCACTGGCGCCTTTGCGAGTATTGAGACGGAAGCGGCGAAAATGGGCTTAGCGGTCAATGAAGGGGTCAAGAAGGGACACCCAACATCGACGTCTCGGACAGAACGTCACGGTAGACAGCTATAACTTCGAGGTAGTAAGGGACTTCGTTTACCTCGGCTCCGCTATCACATCCGATAACAACACCAGCGCAGAAATCAAGCGAAGAATAACTCTTGCCAATCGCTGTTTCTTTGGGCTAAGAGACAATTGAGTAGTAAGGCCCTATCCCGAAAAACTAAGGAAACTCTTTATAAGACCTTAATCATCCCTGTCCTGCTTTATGGCGCTGAGGCATGGACTCTATCGAAAGCGGATGAAGATATCCTTGGTTGCTTTGAGAGAAAGATTCTTCATAAGATATTCAGTTCCGTTTGCGTTGACGGATTCTGGAGGAGAAGATTCAACGATGAACTTTACGAGTTGTACAATGACATCGCCCTAGTCAAGAAGATACGTATCCATCGGCTCAGATGGCTGGGGCATGTAGAGCGAATGGACACAAATGCTCCGGCTCGCAGAGTCTTCGAGTCTAACCCGGAGGGTCAACGCAGTAGAGGAAGACCTCGCCTAAGGTGGCGCGCACAAGTGGAAGAGGACCTCAACCAACTTGGAGTGCGCAACTGGAAGCAGTTAGCTAATGACCGGGCTAACTGGAGAGGCTTGTTGGTTGAGGCCCAGGTTCACCCCGAACTGTAGCGCCACCTAAGTAAGTAAGTAAGTAAGCATATATGTACATGCTTATATAGGATATGGTTCGAGATTGACGTGAACTTGGATACTGGCATAGCCACTTCAACTTGGTGTGACCAACTACATTTTTCTGTCACCGTCAAGGTGGAAATTTAGTTGTCATTACTATTCAAAGTTGCCAAAAATTTTCTTTCATTTTTGCGCTCTGCTTTGCAAGGTTTCCTTCCTTCTTTTTTCACTTTCTTTCGAATCTTACGAACATAATTCCTGCAAAAGCAACTTCCACCAACTCAACGACATAGTTCTAATACTTAACTGCCCCTCGTTCATTTGAATTTATGATGCGAAGGCTGCACAAAAGCTTCTCATTGCCTGTATTCACAGAAAAGCATTGACAGTCCAAGTAAGTTTCACCGGCCCTTTATAATACACCGAAACGATTTGTTACAAGTTTCTGCAACTTTAACTTTGTAAAATACAAATTGCACCAAAAAAAAAAAAAAATCAAACTTCTAAGTTTATGTATATGGCTATCGTCCAAAAGAACAAAAAAAAAAAGGAAGCAAATGCAGAAAGAAGTTAAGTCCGCCTTCAAGACTGTTTCGCTCCCTTCACTTTTGATTGTTGTTGGCAACATTTTTTAAAGCGAACCATTTGAAGTTCCCTGCTTTGTTATTCTTTTTTTTTATTCTTTATAACCTCATTTTCTTGTCCTCCCTCACCTCTCGACTTCTTTCAATTTCAACGGAAATAAATTGGCAACTTGTAATGGATTTCAATTCTCATCCCAAGCGTAGGCATTTATGGTTCAACAACGAAGCAGGAAGAAGTTTCGAAATTATTAATTCCAACGGCGACTGGGTTTTGATTTCATTTATTTATTGTATCTTGTGTCAAGGAAGTCAACCATTTTTCTGTGATTGTGAGGTTGATGTCATCTTTGAATATCAATGCGAGTCTATCTGAAGTAAACAAAACCACCCCATTACTCATCGCTCAACAACAACCACTGCATTCTATAATGAGTGGCCCACTTTCTCCAATGTCATACACTTGCCCTTGTTAAATAGTGAAATAGATAAATTTTCCCTGACACCCACACAGGCATAGCGCCGCATTCCCCACCCCATGAAACTATTTTCACTGACATAGGTGCGACAGTTCTATGGGGGGACAATTTCAGATAAACTTTTGATCATAATGCGTGCAGACTGCAATAAAAAAAGACACAAAGACGGCATAAGGGAAGTCACGAAACATAAACAAAACTTTCCTCTAGACAGAGTCTATAAATAGCACTCTCTCAGATTGTGTCGTCTGCAATTAATTCGTGGAATATGTGAAACGATATTTCGGTTATAATGAAAATATTTAGTATTTGGTTTATTTTGGTCATAAAATTGGCCACGGATCCGGCATTAATCTTCGAACTAGTGAAGCGCCCATCAATTTGCTGTTCGAAGATGTGACAGACGTCAAACGTGACTGTAGACGTAAATTTGACTGCACGATCGTAAATTCGATAGATTAAAGAGTAATAATTTCTACTGAAGGAATTTTATGTCGGGATGACAAAATATTTGAAGTTTGAAGGGGCAAAAGAGATTATGTCCTGATAAAAATAGAAAGCGCATTTCAGCTCTGGTAGAAGTCGTGGAAGAACGAATAGTTAGTCACTGCATATAATGTTTGTAAGATGTGACATTTGTAGGTAAAATCTGGCATTATAACATGTGGAGCTAATTTGCACCAAACTAACAAGGGGTAAGTGGAAAAATTGTCTCGACAGGGTCAACAACGGTTTTCTGCAGTCCCCCTTAAAAGGACCTCATTAGATCTATTTCGACATTCATATTCGAAACGCAATTTAATTAAGGATTTCTAGGTTATGAAATAACCGCGTTTTTTTAGTCGGAAATCATGCTGATCAGAGAAGTCTTATCTTGGCTGAAGAAAAATGTGATATCTGCCACGGATATCCCCATCTTTTCCGACAGTCAAACGGCAATAAAGTCGTTGGAAACAGTCGCTTTAAATTTCATAATTGCCCTAGACTGCCGATCGTCTCTTATAGATATGGCGGATCAGTTTAATATTCACCTTTGTTGGGTGCCAGGTCACAGTAACAGGAAACTGTAAGGCTGATGAACTCGCCAGATTGGCAATATTACCTATTGGACCTAATAAGGATACCTTAGGAATCGATCGCTACTTGTAAATTTAAACTAAAACTTGAAGAAAAAAATCTTAGGTGGACAAGTAGTACAACATGTCTAGCGATTTGGCCAAAGCTGGATCTGAAACGCTATAAGTATTTCATTTTTCTTAATTAATCGCATATTAGCACTGTAATAGGTGTCATAAGAGGACACTGTCTAATATGCAAACAAACATCAAGGCTTGGCATATACTCAAACGACTTCTGCAGAAGTTTTATGAACGAAGAGGAGGAGGAGACTATTTTCCATCTCCTTTGCACCTGTCCAGCTCTCTCCCGCAAAAGAAAATTGCGCTACTTCTACAACAATTTAGGTGGTCTGATAAATACCGATGTTACATAAGGTTAGGTTTCTGGGTTGATGAGGGAAAAAGCACTCAACCTCATCGCACTCAGGTTCTTGTGGACCCATTTTGATGCCCATGGGGGTTGATTCCGGTTACTACCGGGCTCCTATCTTACTGCTCGTTGTGGACTTGAGTCTCAAGCTAGCGTGATGTCCTCAGAAATTTGGAAAGATCGTTTAGTGGAACATCAGATAGTTTTTGTATGTCCTGATAGTAGTGTCTCCTTATGTTCTGTTTCTCAAGTGACAGAGACTTGGCCAGACCCCTTAGGTGTCTTATTGTGTTGGTTTTAGCTGGAAGCCACTTCAGCCTAACCTTACCAAACCTAACCCATTTTTTGGCTTTCTGGTTGTCCTTTCACTTGTTGTCCGCTGTCACTGTACTGCCTAAGGATATTTCAAGATAAAGTTCTCACAGTCGTCCCTATTACCTAACTGATAAATAACTCCCCGTTTTCCCTCGCCATTCTTCCTTTTATACCGGCGCAACTTCGATCTCACACGACGCTTATATGTTTTGTTTACTATTCGTTAAACAGTTGCCCGCTGTATACTTCTCGGTGACAATTGCGAATAAGGCCTCTGCCATGCCATGAGCGGCAGAAAATATGCTCAGAAATTACGCTTGCCGCTCATTGCGTGCCCTTGACCTAAGGTGCTAAATTGCAGGGGCCATCTGGAGGCGGGATTACAGCTCGTCCATCCTGGCTTAAGACTCGCCCTCGAGACTTCCTATAGTCAATGGATTGGAAATCTTCACATTGAAATTCGCAGGCTCGGGGTGTTCAACTTCATCTTCGGATTGGTACATCGTACAGCTCACACCACCTCTTCATCTTGTCTGAGCTGTCGATCGACTCAAATCGTTTTTGGTTTCACTACTGTCCCGGTATGTCAATTAGAACATGCCTGACATTTGGCACTGCTTTTTGAACTCACCTGCTGCTATGGGCTCGTGTTCTATCAGGACTTTGTCATCTACTTCGTAAGTGGATGGTTTATTGTGGGAGTTGTCAAAGCGTTTCTTCTGCCTTTTCTGACCAACCGCGATATAATGTAAGGCGGTGCTTCGCTTGTGACTTCGTGCGAAGTCACCTTTGTGGTTGCGTTCCTCGCCGTATCTATTGAATGCTTCTCAATTCTTGTGCCCAGTCCTTGCTCGCTGACTATACGGTACGGTTGACTCTCCTCACTTCTCCGTTAGCCCATGGTGTCTTAACGCCCGTCATTATATGCTGTATTCTGTAAGTTTGGCAGTATTTTAAGAATTCGTTTAGCGTGAAGGCTGTACTTCTGTCGGTGTTTACTGCCGGAGTACTGCCACGACCCCCATTGTGTTGGTCGTCCTTACAGCTTTTAAGATAAGTGGATAAGTGGTGTTCATTCATTAAATTCTAAAATTTCCCGCTTATCCACGATGAGTGTGGCGAGATTAGGGTGCTTAAATCGACTTTCCACATCTCCCGATCTTCCGCTATGGACTCTGAAACATCAGAGGCTATCCTCATACGAGTAGAGGTGAGTTTTCGGATTGGTCCAACCGTCTCATACGGCTAGAGGACGCCTACCCGATAGCACAGACGATGTATTTCCTAAAATTGTCCACCAGCGCTACCAAATGCTTAGTTCCTCCTTTTCTAGTTACGAATGGTCAATATGCAGAGTATGAAAAGGTATAAGGATCCTGAAATCGGCACTCACATACATATTAGAACTAAAAACGAATTAACTCTCAAGTCATTTCAAAATCAGTACCACTGTCGTTTTCAGGGAGTGGTTGTAACTAAAATTGACAGACGAATTGAAAAAGTGCCTGTAAGCGATGTCCAATACTAAATACTAAATCTCCTCTCAATTTCCTTTTGCTGTATCCTCTGACAGAAGCTCTTTCAATTTGCTTCTCCTTCTGTCAATCTCCCTCTTATTTGCACAAAGTATATACATATCAAAATAGAATTAACAAAACAAATTTCGCAGAAGCGGAAACAGGATACTCATTATCCTGGCAATAATATTTCGCTGTCATTTTGTGCAATTTGATTGGTGCCAGCTCGATTTCACTGTCTATGCATCTCAATTGCAAGGCTAATCGAATAGTTAACTCAAACGAAATTCCTTTATTCATGCCGGAATTGCAGTGAGGAAATTGATCCACACCGGTTGGCATTGAATTAATTTTCCTGTTCCAACTCAAGGATACAATTAAATTGTACAGATACTCACCGCATTATGCTTATTGCTTATGTCAAACAATGTCCGGCGAGGAAATTTTATCCTGCTTTTCTCTAGCTCATTTGCTTGTGCATAGTTTGTGATTAGAAGGATGGCTTTGGTATGCCTCCTAGAGCAATATGAATTTGCGATATTCATCGCGATGAAATAGGACGCCTGCGGGCAGAGATTGTTGGCTGATAAAATAATGGTTTCAGCCCACAAAAATCATTGGAACTTATTTCTAACCAAGGTAATCGAAAAAAAAAACCTAGTTGAAGTGGATAGTGTAGCTGGGAGCAGATTTTCATAATGCTGTGACCTTCAAAGTTCATAGTTGCCCTTAGACTACAAATTAAACCGAAATATTTCATAAGGCATTTACCTTTTGCATTAACAAAGAAATGGAATTAGAAAAAACACTGAGCCTGGATAGGGCCAAATACATTCTGTTAACAAAAAAAAAGCATTCAACACCTTTGACAAAACGTCACTGTTATGAGTTTTGACAGATTAGTCAAAGAAGCCATGTCAAAGAAGAGATATGTCGAAGCAGACCGCCCCGTTTGGTTCCTTTTCTGAAATGACTATCTTTTGTGAATTGTTTCAGACAGAGGTTGCAGTTCCTTCCTGACTTCGATTCCTGGTATTAACACAAGCTTTCGTCTTTACTCTCTTATGATGGGGATTTAGCTCGGAATGAGCCTGGGCCTTAAGTTGTCCATACTCTTTTGCGTAATCCCTCAGTGGCGCAATCGATTTAACTTTACATACGCTAGTTTCCCTAATCATTGGAGGCATGCCGTGTCTAGTATAGTTCGTCGTTATGTCTTCTACTTCATGAACTGTCAACCCAGGTGGATCCATAAATCGAACGTAGAACTTTGCTGCCTAAAACTTCAATTAGGTTTTCATTCGACCTTATAACACAACGAGAATAAGTCTCCTTGGTTTTTCTCTATAGGTCCCTGCTGAAAATATGTCTTCTAAAGTGTTTTTCAGGCGGAGATGGCAGTACATTTTAACATTCACCTATGCTGGGTACCCAGTCATAGGGACATTTCAGGGAAATGTAAGGCCAATGAACTCGCCAAACGTGGTACTATTCTAGAGATCCTACCAGAACGGAGGAATCTGGGTATTCCACTCGCTACATATAAACTACTATTAGAGTACGACGCGATCAGCAAGACAAATCAAGGATGGAGGAACCGTACCACATGTCATACCTCCAGAGAGATATGGTCTATGCTCTCTCGATTCAAAAGTCTGATCTTCTTTAAGAGGTCGCTCATCAGCACCGTTATCGGTGTTCTCTCTAGCCACTGTCGCATCGGCCTTCATGCCAGAAGGATAGGCGTTTTCTCAAATGACTTTTGCAGGAGCTGCAGGGATGAAGGGGGGGGAAGAAACGATCCTCCATTTCCTCTGCACTTGTCCTTCCCTATCACAACCAAGGACGCTTTGTATAGAAGCCTATCTTCTGAAATGTATCCTCAGCCTTATCAAGAGCTCCAAATGGTTTCCGTAGTTGGAGTGGCAAGATAAAGATCCCGGTGTGATCACAAAGGGCCCTCCTCAGCCTACCTTTGTCTGTGCCCCGCATGAACAGCAACCTTACCTACCTACTTACCTCCCTAAGGCATTAGTTACAGAAGAATTGAAAGGAGAATCCAGCTAGACGAGTTCCGTCAAAGTTCGCTAAACTCATCGCTGTCATGTTGCCAAAGCGTAGATGTTGTATATACAAGACAAACTATTTGATATTCGAGCAGACGCAGGAACTGCTTGCTCCATTCTTTCGATGATGTAAGTATCGTCTGCGTAACCAAGTAGCATTACTCAAGCACGAAGTGGAAGAAACTGCATAAGATTGTGCCGAACTGTCTTAAGTCTCTATTGGTTTTAAAGGTCTCGGTAGTGTCTTTTCCAACCTTGATTGAGCAGTTTTAGGTACTGTTTTTGATTGTTTTGAACACACTGGCTGTAGTTTGCAGCATTTCTGTTCATTATATCGATGTTATCAATCCAAGATACTCGACGAGTATTCCAAGAAATTACCAATAATTTAATTTAAAGCTTTAAACTCATTAATTCAACGCATTATTTAGGGAAAAATAGAAAAAGCTCTCAGTAATGAAGCGAATAGATATCTACTCATTTTGTGCCTCAAAACGTAGGAGGATTCATTTTCCAGTGAATGAACGGGGAAAATTTTCATGAGAAAAGCTTTAAATATTCATTCACCTCCAGAGAGCGAGGTAAACTTCTTAGTTGTTCTACGAAATTTTCATCGAAGAGATACCTTTTCCCTGTCGGATTGTTTAGAAAATCTTTGCGTGTTTTCTTAAAATAATTGTCAAGTGGTGGTTTATAAGAATAAATTATTCAAGTGACATGTGATGTACTAAATGTGATGAATTTCATCAAAATATTTAGCAGAATCCTTAATAATTTTCTTTTTACATATTAAGTCAACAAGGCTCGCCTCTGGTGAAATAAAAATAATTGATGTTCCTTTCCACCAACAACGTTGACGTAGAAAGAAAATGTTTTTCTTTTAAAAATGCTGGCATAGCCACTCGATGAACATTGCATTCAAACTATACATACAAAGAGGCAGCTATAGGATTCCGAAGGGTTTTTTTCTGACTAGGGGATGTGACAACGACTATGCTATTGTTGATGTGAAAAGCTTTTGTGTCACAGGACATCCCTTTGAAATTTCCTATTTCCTCGAAAACTTCGGCAACGAACAATTCTTTAATCCTTTAAAAATCTGTAGAAGAGGATGTGACCTAAATTATCCCTTCTGGTAGGAAATACTTTCTTTAATATGTCATGTACCATGTCAATGTTGGTATGTGACATTAAAGGTGGCCATTATGTAGTGGTCAGCACCATCGCTTATCAAGCTGTACGTTCCGAGTTTTGAGTTCAAAAAAAAAGAATCAATGAATTACGAAAGTAGGTGTCAACTCTACTGCACTTAGACCAGCAGTAGGCTTCTTTGTGATGCCTCGGGATCTAGGAGCAAGTCTCCTTCTAAACCGTGAAACCAGAAAGAGTTTTTAATAAAGCGAACTACGTTTGTTGTACTAGTTCGCCTATAGTGCCAAAAAAATTGCACCGAGATGGTTACATCATTTCCGAGAGAACGCGGGACCGGTACAAAAAAAAAAAAAGAAATGATTGAAATGACTAATGACGCTAAAATCAGGAGATTGGAAAGAAAATAACTCAAATTTTAAGCAAGGGCAACAACTCAAATACAAATTGCCGGCACTTAGTCTTGACACCACCCTCGGATGGCACTGAAACATAATATTACCTGAGTTTCGAACCACTACACCTCACTCGAGCTGTGTGGATAACACAACAAAGATATTCATAATCTTTTGAGCGGCAGTGGATTAGAGAAAAAAAAAAGTAAAACAATACTGAGAGACCTGGAAGGCTTAGGAATTGACATGCTTTCTTGATTCCTTCAGTACACTTCCGGATCGTTGACTTATTCTTAGAAAGCGAGATCTCAGGTCTTGATTTTTCTCTGGTGCGTTTACGGTTCCAACATTCACAAACCATGTTAGCTCTCCTTGTTGATCGCAGATGGGTTGGAGTGGCTCAGTGATTAGTACGTTAAATTGCTGAGAGGGAACACAAATTCGGCCATCCATATAACCTGTCAACATTCTCACTGCCCCTTGAGTGAAATATATATGCCTTCTAAAGGATGGCGCAAATGGATTCTATATCAGGGTTGAAAAATGTTCTCCCGCATCCATCCTTATCCCAAATTACATAGGCTACAGATTGTGGTTGTCGGCATGCGTCATGTAATTTTTACACACAAAGCCCACTGTATCCCTAATCACCACGATGAGGAAAGCACCGAACGGAAAGCAGCTTTACCATGCCTCGCTATGTATTGGAGTTCCTTCACAATAATCTTGCAGTGGTTAAGTGGTTAGTTTGTAAGTAAGACTGCTGTAACCACCTATGAAATATCAAGAAGGTTGTGGCCAGAATATGACAAGGCAAAAACCTGCCAGTTTTACAAAAAGACAGGAGATCACTATCAATGCTGGTGGGAGTACTTACTGGGCACAACATGCTAAGATGCCCACAAAGAAATTACACCTGAATGATGACGATATATGCAGGGGATGTGGTGATGAGGAAGTCCATGAGGACACAGCTCATTTTCTCTGTCACTGCCCATACCTCTGCAAGATAAGAAATAGGACCCTAGGCAAATTCTTCTTCGACTATATCGACGAACTAGCTGATGGCTCACCATCAGAACTTCTTAAATTTGCAAGAGCGACTGGATGTTTAGCACCAAGGAATTAAAACCGCAGTAGGGAATATCATGGGTACCAAAATGGGTCCACAAACCTAACCTTACCTAGGTAAGACTGCTGTGTCAGCTGCGCAGGTTCTATCAGCTAAACAGTAGTCTTAGACGACTTATTACACTAGGGCCTGTTCCAGATGCTCCTCGAAGTCAGACTATTTTCCATCCTCCTGCAGTCGACTTGGGTCCTTCACCCATCAGCGTGACCGTTTCTTTTAATTTTTTGCTGGTCTTGTTCTACAACCTGTTTAGTACTTAACTTCAGCTAAACCCACTACCACTGCATGGCGTTGGGACTGAGGCATGCAGAACAATAGTTGTGCCTTCAATTTCCTTGACAAGGCTAGATATATATATGTATGTACTTACTCTGTGCACACAGCAACAGTAAGGAACGCTGAACCTATGTGAAGCTCTAAGTATGTGGGAGAAATTGTTGGTATCAAAGAAATTCTTTAGATCAAAAATTACCATTAGGTAGCCATGCTTTCATCATTCCCTGACGTGACGAATGTTAACTCTAATTACGTCTATTGTCAAGCGGGGCGTCAGTCATGACAGAACAATGCAGTGTATTGAGATAAACTCCAACGGCAGGGTTGGAGGCAATTTTCTCCACATGCAAGTATCTGCAGCAAAGAGAGCTCTGAAAGCAAGCTCATATGGTGACGCCCAGATATTGGACAAATAACCGGACATAAGTGTTGACCCCGACTACACGGTTCCATATCTTCGCAAGCAGAGAATAGTGGAAAAACAAAAAAACTTTTAACAAAACTAAATCCATGTACATGGTTGGAACAGACGTTTTGTCAGCTAGCTAATTGACAACGCTAGTGTTTTCCGTGCAAAGGTTAAGCAGTGATCAAAACTACCCAACAGTGAGGATGTAACGATCTTCGTAGATCTGGCATGCAGTATAATATAGAACTCTGCTAGGCCTCTGATGTGAACGGATCAGACCTAGAACGAGAGCTAGCAGACGATACAATTTAACCTCCACTTCTTCATCTGAAAGAGGCGAATAACAGGTGAAAAACACTAATCACCTGCAAAACTTTAAGAAGGCCATGGTCAGAATAAAATTAAACCAGAACCACCAAGCTCCTACATTTGTACAGGAAATGCTTGCCGTTACTGTTAGGATTAATTGCAAGCCACATCATGCCTGGATATCATGCAAAAAAGGCGCATCTGACAGAAAACGAGAACGCAGGGATGAAGACGTACATGAGGACACAACGCATTTCCTTTAACACTGCCCAAGCGTCGGCAATATTAGGAGAAGAACTCTTGAAAGATTCCTCTTCGATGATATCGAGGAGCTATCCGATGGTTTACTATCGGTTCTGCAACCAGGTAACTATCATCAGGTAGTTACCTAAACCGCGCTGTAGGTAGCAATAAGTTAAAAACATGGGTATCACAGATAGACCTACACATGAGATGAGAGGGTCTCATCATCTCCATTGGCTGGCTTACCTAGTCTAACATAACCTACTGACGCCATTCTGATGAGGAAACACGTCGCGTGTTTTATAATATTTATGGATTTTTCCAACCTGTTGCGGTATAATTTATTCCAGGACCTAACGAGCCGCATCTGCAGCGCAAAGAAAAAACAAGACCAATATGTCGTCAAGACATGTTTGCCTCCTCTTTACCTGTGAAACTGATCAAAAGAAAATTATTCAGTAGTTTTGAAAACAAGAGGTTCAGGCATTGTAGTAAGCATAGGGAATAGATTCCAAAATAAAGTAATCCAAACGAATGATTTTTAAAATCTTTTCTTTCAATTGACCTAGACACATGCTTATTCATCTTTCCAGTAGAAATATTTTTCTCTGATAGCCAGTCGCTCTGCAAGTAGTGAATCCAACTATGATGAAATTGAAACTCAGTAGTTCTGTATTCAACATTATCCAAAAACTAAGTAAATAAATCACCTTTCAACAGAAAAAAATCACAACGTGAGGCTGTCATTAAGAAATGTCAAAATACTATAATGCGCTCGATAATAAATTAAAAAAAAAAATTAAATAAAATAAACGAAAACATTAATTCCGCATGCATTGAGCCAGTGTTACAATACATACCTACCGTCAAAAGTAAATTATTATCCTTTCGGGACAAAACAACTCAAAAGGCCACCCGCACAAATTTATCGGTGAAACAACATGACCTCAAGCAGCTTACCGACAGAGACTTCCTTTACTACGTGATTGAGGGAATCCCACTTGGATAAAAATAAAACTGAAACCAAACAATGAAAACCATGATGAAAAGTTGAATCCACGTGCCACATTATTGTTGTGGTGAACCAAGGAAGTAATGTTCACATGTGAGGCGCCTGCGGTGTTCAACAGAGCCCACAACAAAAAAAAAAAAGATAAAAACCAGAGGAAAGGCTTTGACCATTTTTTCAGGAATCCCGTTGGCGTTGACCAATCGACTGGGGAAATGATGCTTGGACTGAGTGATTTTATATGAAATTTAACAACTTAAGGCGATAGTGCGCATATCACCACCGGCTTTAAGTGTAGTCACGCCTATGAACCGGCAAACCTGACACTCACCAGCACCACTGTCCACTGGCTTTATTTTACTCAATTTCAAGATTCAAATGGTCGACTTGAAATCTTTTAAATTCACATAGAGAAGAAATAGAAATTGAATACATATACACACCCATCTCCAGCATGTAACTTGAAAACCAATTTCATTCCCATCAGACAAACCAATGTTAAGCATAAATCACATGTCAAGACGTTCTGACCACATGATTTGAATCTTCAGAGATTTTCACATGGCCAACCGCAAGGGATTCTGTCGGAATCAATAAATCCTCAGGCAACAGCAAAGGAGAGAAAGGAAAATCAAGGTCAGCAAGGATTTGCGACGAAAGACGTTCACAGATAGGTTGTACATAGTGATTTTTTCATTTAATGTGGAATCAACCCTCTTCACGTGAACACTCATTCCCTTCAGTCCATGTCTGTGATACTTAAATTTTATGCATTTATATGCGGTAAAACAACCTTCGATCGTATAAGAAAATGATGATGGTGACCCGTCTCCTGGGACTAACCAAATTAGAGTTCGTCCATCGTCATTATGTGATTCTCAAAATTCAGATTTCAAAGCGCTAAACTTGGAATAATACGTTACCTTACCGTATGTGACTTGGCTGAAGCACAAGATCAGTGACCCTTGAAGGCATCAAAAATAGGGCCATTTACAAGCCTGTCTTCCAACCGGAGACTTACTCTGTTTTAGTAGCTGTGCACAATCAACAGTATAAACTGCGCTTAAGATCTTTCTTAGGCCTTCAAGAATTTTTAAAATATTTCGAGAATGAAAGAAGAAGGACTTTGCTGCTGATTTTGTACCTTTAATTCACAATGCGACCCCGGTTAGTATAACCTACTACGGGGTTTACCAACATAACCAAACCAATTGGTCATATCCTTCCGCTTGTTACTATTTTTCTTAGATAACCCAATACCATAGGTACAAGCTTTCAAAAGTCTTGCCTTTACATAGTCTAAGAGAGAATACTATGAAAGGATCATGGATAAATGGAAACAAACCTTAACAACCTTATCGTGTGTAATGAAAGTTGCGTATCGAGCCGGTTTTCAGCTTCATTCTATAATTTAAAGAACTAAAGAATTAGCACAATGTCCACGACATTAGATTTGATTTTTTTTTTAATTTTATTTAAACTTGGCAAGGTGTTTGCACTAGTGGGTCCTCGTCAACACCATCTAGCAGCTCCTCATATTGCCGATTAATGCTGGGTCTGAGGTAGTTCCTAACAGCCGATATTGAAATGCGCAGAAGTAATGACCCAGGTCTTCCATTGTCACTCATCATCGGAAGTTGTGTCTAACTAAGGCAATAGACACAAATTTCGGAACCATTCAGTTCCCGCAAAGAAGTATAGTACCTTGGGGTTCCTGGAAACCTTGCCCTGAAACCCCCACATCGACCGAATCATCGGAAAAGCCACACGAGAACTGTGGATCTGTCGGATTCCGTCCTAAAATCATGCGCTAAATCTACACCTTGGTCGTCAGACAAAGACAAATGAGGACACCACAGCTCAGAAACTGGAACGAGTTCAATGCTTAGCCGGGTTCAATGCCTCGCTTAACACTATTGTCGTTTTACCACCTGTTCGAGTCGAATGTGAACAGGCTTTTCCACCTAAATAACATCAGCCCTAAACATCTTATTGACGATCACCTTAACAGACTTTCCCCCCTTCTCCAAAGTGACGAGTTCAGCATGCCGTTGAATGACACTCTTCCAAGATACTGTTTCGAGTGAAACTACTCAGCAGACATCCCCCGAATAACGACTGGGAAAAAATTCAAACATAAAAATGTGTGGTACACAGATGGCTCTGAAATGGACAGTGGATCTGGAGCTGGAATATTCGGAGAGTCGTCTAGAACTAATATCCGTCATTTTAGGCATTAACTCATCGATCTTCCAAAAAGAAATATTTGCCATTCATCAGTGCATAAGCTTAAACTTCCTCTCTAACTTCCGTGGCAAAACCATCTTTATCCTCTATGTCAGTCAAGATTAAGAACACTGAACAGAGCTACGATAAAATCGAAACTAGTCCTGGAGATAGTCAAATTGCTTCTTGAGCTAGGAAAAAACAGCTTGGTCATACTACCTGGATCCCCGCTCACAAGGGCCACATCGGCAATGAAACAGCGGACTCACTGGTATTGAACCAGCCTGTGGAGTAAACAAATCCACTTTCAAAAGCTCCATGAGGGAACAAACCCTGCTCAAATCCAACACAATTTGGATGGAAAGCATAGGACAGAAATGTACCAAATATTTCTTCCCCAATATCACAAAAGAAATCCAAGTTTCTTCCAAATCTGAGCAGAAGCCACCTTAAAACTCTAGCCGATATCTTAAGTAGTAACTGCCGCCTAAAACGGCATCTACACATGCTTGGCCTTTCACCGGATCCTACTTGCAGCCTATACTTGGAAAACGATAAACGTTCTTTTCACATCGTCACAGAATGCCACGCCCTGAGTCATGTGAGACAGCGGACCCTAGGCAGTGAATTCGTCTCACCAACTGGACTTTCCACCCAGAGAAGCTGATTAGCTTCCTGACAGCCTCTGGAACAGACAATTTGCTCTAAAACTTATGGGGCAGCACAATAGGCTTCTATGTGAGACGTCATTGCTAGAGGGGACCGACCGCTCGCCACCAATCATAATGAAAAAACAAGGCTGGTACTGGGAATGTCAGAAGTAGGAAGGGCGACTGATTCAGTTAAACCATTTCTACAGCAGAGAAGTTTGGCCTGCTTTGAAATGGGGGTCTATAAATAGCAAATGTCAGAGGTCTTAATTGGGCGTAAGAAGGCGGTTTGCTGCTGTGGGTGAAATGAGATGACAATTTCAGTAAAAAATTCTTTGAAAGAAGGGGTGTAGCTGGAGGTTGGTAGAGGGCTGGAGAAAGGAAATAGAAAGTTGCGCTACAAGAACCCTTATAAAAATGAGACATGGGCTCCTTGGTTATTTAGAATGATCTACCTGGCTTTTAGTTGAACCATTTTGATCTACGGATAAATTAGCTGATGCTGCGTATGTCGATATGTTGAGCCTTATTGTAACTAGTGCTTGGCAAGTGCCTAAGAGGTATACATAGGTTGACTTCCTCTTCATCTCTGCAGTTTCTATAGAAGTCGTTGGAGAGGACTCCAATTCGGATAGCATGTCTGCCTATCAGACAGTGGCCGATGATGACTTCTACGATGGAGCTAATGTTGTTTCGTGTTTATGGACAAAAGTCTTTCCGATTTCTTGCACTCTAGCACGGACCAGATATGGTTTGTGGACCTGCAGGTGGTTATGCTGTTATATTAATTTTTCGAGATTCTTAAAGTTATCCTGAACAAGCGGTATTTTATAGATTTGAGTAGGAGCGGCCTCTTTGAACTGCAGCAAGATCTCAGAGAATTAGAAATCGCAGCAGAAGGCCTTTGTAGATTCTAGTCCACTGAGACTCCAAAACACCTTCTGCGATCTTGTAGGGCACTAACTCACAGAAGAATGAATAACTTGGGCAAGAACCTTTTATCAGCTGAGCACAGGACTTTAACATCATTTTCAATTTCTTAACAGGACTGGAGACCATGTTCTAGATTGGACTTTCCTCTCCGATGTTAAGCATGAAACTTTAAAAAAATGTTTGAAAGGAAACTTATTGCGAGGAGAACTGAAGCACTGGATGTAATGCTAGATGAAGAATGCGATAGATCGTTGATTGCTTGGAGTACTATCGACCATCAGCTCCAAGAACTTGAGTTGAAATGCGACCACGACCACACATTCACTCTGAAGATGCCAACACAAACCTTTCCTTATTCACGAAGTTTTCATTAATTCAAAAGAGTATCTCCTTCCGATCGGCGCACTTAACCAGTTCAGCTGTTTGGCTCTTATTACACGCTCATTAAAATTAAATAATCGCTTGCACTACACTAATGATGTACCGGTATTATTCTTTCTACTGTTATGTATGCAATTAGATTTCCTCAATAGCTCCTGTTTAGCTCGAAATGAATATGCAATTCATATCCTTGATAGAGTTGTCAAACAATCTCATTAGCAAAAATATATGCAAACACCGAACAACGTAAGCCCAAGGATCAAAGTTGAGGGAGGACTACCACTATCACCACACCACACTAAACTTGTAATGACACCAATAAGTAACAACCGAACAACAGCAGCAGCAAACAACAATAGTAGTTTCGAAGGACGACGCCGGGACTTTGAGCATCCACCCATCAAAAGGGGATTAGCAGCGGGAGCAAGAGTCATGCAGCAGAGGCGTGTATCGTCAAATAACCCAATCGTAAAACTCAAATAGTTAACAAGGTGCTTTTCATTCCCTTTACAATCCCACTAATGGCACTCAAATCCCCGGCTCCCAGCCGTACACGCGGGGGATGCGCCCGAAGTTGGGCGGGTTACCTAGAGGCTTCAGATAATGAGAAAATCAATTCCAGATGGATATTTCAAAAGCGACATCGGTTCACTGAGTGCACATTTCAATCCGTAGTTACCATAAATCGGTTTGTGTGTGCGGTGGCAGCAGTAATGGCGGCTTTTTTTTGCCCTCTACATCCTGAAAGATGTGATGTGATTACTTTTTGTAGCTTTTTGGGGGCGATTACGATTGGAATTGGGACTCGGATTGCTGTGATGTGTTTCACTGTTGATTGAACATGTACCTCTGTAAAAAACTGAAAGCTCCGCTTCAACAATAGATGAGAGTATGCGATTGAGTTGCGAGATACCAATTATGTTGCTCTAATCCAAATTCTGCGTTGAAGGTCCTTCGAGACTTGCGTTAGTATGGAACGTAATTTTGAGTTAGTTATTCATTAGTTTTTGCATCGGAACTGAGCTCGACAAGGTTGTAAATAATTTATTACAATTTGTCGGATGGAATGAGGGTTTTTATATGAAGTACTCGCATGAACCTTGAAGCGGTGCTAAGAGCATCGACCTTAGAAGAAATAAACTTGCGTGTCCTGGGGGAAAATAATGATGAATAAGTGGTGGAGTTGTAATGCCGAAGCATAAACGTAGTAACTATGAAATGAAAGGGCAAATTATTTTACTTCAAAGGTGTGCTCTAAAAGGGTAAACCGTTGATAATGCAATTTGAATATTCTAAGACTAGAAGCGAAACTGCTGACACGATTTCCCATTGATCGAGGAAGAAACCGACAACATACTGCTAATTACGTCTTGTGTTGAACCCATTGCAACCAGATTAGATTAATCCTGGGAATTTATGAAAGGCTTTTGAGTTGGTACAACCCACTAGAGACCGTGCAGTGAAGGTAGGCATTGCTTACAACACACACTGCCATAATCAAACACTAAGAGAGTGAAAGAACCCCTTGATCTTGGTATGAACATTGATGAAGAGTGGATAATAGGTCCGACCGAAAGGTACCATCATTGAAAGTGGATGAAAGTCTCAGCATATCAAACCGTGTTGCTGGGCTTAATCTATACACTGAATAACCTGGATTAAGGAAAGCAACACCTAAACGCACTAGATAAACAAGCTGTGATTGGACGAATGAGTCTATAACTGTATTTCAGTCATCACTGGCGATGAAATGTGTCTAAAACTCAATGTATGTGTAGTTCAGAATAAGTTGGCAGTGACTTGGGTTGAATGACATCCAGGAATCGAAATGGCAGGCGTCTCAGTAAAGCGGAGTCAATTTTGGAACTTTTCTGGACTGGGGCTAAATTAAATACAAATGAACACTTGAAAAGCTGGTCAACCAAGGCAAAATACATACAATCCAAAATGCCTTGTCTTCCAGCCGCATCAAAAGAAAAGTTCTAAGCCTAAGGCCCCTGCTACGCAATGAGCGGCAAGCGGAAAAACGGGAGAGCGACAAAATTAAAACGTATGAAATCGTATGGTTGTGGCCACGCAGTCTTTCAGCGGCAAGCGTAATTTCTGAGCATATTTTCTTCCGCTCATTGCGTAGCAGGGGCCTAAGGCGCGGAAATCTTATATGTAACGCTATCTAATGATCGAAGGAATATATTGCTATGGAAATGTGACAACTGCAACTATGTACAATCTAGGCAATGTATCCACAACTAACTACATAACACCATGCATAGATTTCACAAGACCATTTGTAAGGACCTACCCGAGCAGGGAGGAATGGAAAACCAGAAAGGAATGCCAAACGCGCAATCCATAACTGTCTCCACTGATGGGTTCATAATGGACACTCATATGGGCGCAGACACATGATATCTTCAAGTCCGCCCGCCTTCCGACCTACAGCAGTATTTTGTCAAACGGAGGTCTTAACAGTGACACTAGCCAGCCGTCAGACTGCGATGAGGGCAATACCTCGAGAGGATATCACCTTTTCATCGACAGCCAGGCAGCAATAAGAGCAATTTCTGCTAATGAAGTAAAATCAAAGCTTGTGAGGTGCTGTCGAGAAGAGCTCAAAGTTCTTGGACCACATGTGACACTCCGCTGGGTCACTGGACCCACTCACCTTACCTATGCCTTGAGATAGGTAAGTAGGTAGATAGCTACGCCCTAAGGACTATGCCCAATAATAAAAGTCAAAGTTCAATCGGCCACATTCTAGCGGTAGCACGAGGAATATCAGTATCCCGAACTAAATTTCTGAGTGGAAGAGTCACGAAAATGGGCGCAATTATGGTGGGCTGGTTCGATATTTTATGAACCTTCAGCGTGACAGGCGATAATGATAACTACAATACCATGACCACTATCGATGAAAACTTCTCATGATAGCCACGCAGTCTACCCTTTCGTATAGCAAGATTTCGGTTGATGAGCTCCTTCCTAGTCAGGGTAATTGTCCCCATTGATCGCCTAGCGGCAAAGTGGGAGCGCATCTTTTCACCTTTACTATGTTTTTGAAGGCTATTTCCTTAAAAGTTTCTTATCTACCCGAAATTGAGAAAAAGTTTCATGAAATGTTGAGGAAGCCATCTACGAGAGGCAAGAGGAAGTTGAGAGATAAACGGAAAAATCTGAAGATAATGTGATACCTATGCAACGCTGGCAGGTCAATGAACATCTGCAAACATCTCGGAGCGCTATTTAAGCCTTATACGTAGGTTTGCCTTTTCTGGCAAAAATTTATAAGAAAAATCCGGATGAATGCCTTCTCAGAAAAAAGAAAATTTAAAACCAAGTAATTAAGATGTCAGTCATAATGTCGATTCTGACAATTGGTGCGGTTCGCCTTGTCGCGAGGCTAACTTGTTGTTCCACGATTTTGATAAAATCGGCACAATCGTAGCCCAAATGGTTGTTTTGATCGACGGCTTTCGTTGTTCATTTTCATGGGACGTCTATGAGTATGTTAGGTTAGGTAAATTGGTGCCTTGATAGATAGATAGATTTTTATTCAGATTATTTATAAGTTTACATGGTCTGAATTACCGCACATTGCCACAGAGATTTGATACCTAATCGCATCTTTCTACTGAAATAGTTATTGGTGCCTTGTGCTCACGAAGGCCAGCAGTGCCCATTTTATAATTCTACTCCGGTCCGGGAATCTGTAAAGGGAAAGGGAGCCGCTGAAAACCAACCAGATACAGATATGAATCTCAGGAGGTCCCTCAGCTCCATGTCACGTAAGTCGTAAGTACCGTGAAGAAGTAACTACCAAGAGTCATCATTCTTCTACCGGGGAGGATAGGATATTCACACAGCAGGTGACGGACAGATTCGATATCTTCCTTGTCCCTATTACTTCAGCAATGATCGTTGTGATGTACACCGAAGCACTCCGCATGAGTAACAATGACACAGTGCCAGTAATAATGCCGGAGACTATCCTTGTTTCACGCCGACTTGACCAGAGACAGAGATCTCTTTCTTGGTGTAGAAGGCCAGTTCCTTTTTATTGGTAACTGTGTAGTGCCTCCAGTAATCTCTATCAGGTATACTGATACTGAATTTCCTGTCAAATGCCAGAGCCTGGAGCATATGATCTGCTTCTGTCGATCTGTCTGCATTCTCCCATCAAGGCAGTACGGAGGCGTGACCCTAGACAGCTGGTGTCCACTATCGTCCTTCTCTCATTTAGCAGTTTTAACTTCCGTGTTGGTACAGTACAGATCTGACGAATGACCCGAACCCGACGATGGATCAGGGAAGTGTACATCATTGGTTGGGTGTCTTGCTGGTTAAAAATTTTGTTGAAGGGAACTATGTATGTACATAAGCATAATCCCTGTCACTCTTCAAGTCATATAAACTTAGGAGCCTGTTTGCTGACAGCCCTACAACAACAGAAGAGATGCGAACGCGCTTAACACAAACTTTTTAATCCAGTAAAATCAACACCAAGCACTGCTTACTTAAATTTTCATTATATAATTCCCAATTATAAGCCCAATATTAATTATTCTTTATATGATTGTCCGTCGGATGATAGGATTAGATTTAAATGTTTTATTTAAATGTCCACTCATTAAATTAGCTGTGATTTTACGGCTATTGAAAGTTAAAATCCGATATCATCATCATGTGATGCGAATCGTAATTCAATCATCAGAATAATCTCCTGATGGCCGGATTGGTTTTGATAATTCCATCAATAATTATCTGTATACCTGCACTGCAATTGAATTCGTTTGACTGAGTATTAGGTATCAATCAGAGCCTCTGATGTCAGTAAACAACACACTGCGTTAATTTGTTCAGCCAATATGGACGTCGCCGATAATTATTGCGCAAATAAATAAATTTTAAATTAAAATTACGAGATGACCACAGCAGCGGTTAGAGATAATGAGTGCCAATATTGACACTAATTTGAAATGAGATCTCATGCATTTGTATTGTACTGCCTGTGGTTTGATGCAATATGCACTTGAAATAATAATCATTTAAATACAGTGCTTAGTCTTTGTTTGTGTAAGTAAAACAACAGACATAAATTACGGTACTATAGGATGAAGCGGTGATTAATTGAAAATGGTGGGGAGCTTAGAAAGTAGAACAAATTTACAATCAAGTGATGAGTGAGGCGGTAGGCATGGTAAGTAAGGCTGCTGACATCCTTCAAATCAATAAGGATGGAAAAGTTGACGAAGTTCTATTCTGCTGTTGAGCCCTTTCTACTTTAAGCTCAATGATAAAAAGTTCAACAAGGACACTATAAATTTATGGATAGACAAATATATCTCACCAACAGTCATGCAAACCTCCAGATCATTAAATGTTTTAAGTCCTTACTGTTACTGCAATCTGCTCCAAGATGTCTAAGGCACTACTTCACTGGAAAACATTAAGGACCTACATAAAAGAATTCCGATCTGAGAAAATATTTTTTTCTGAAACACTGCAGCCTTCCATCCTTTTTTGTCTCAGCCAAGCCGCTTCTAGTACCCCAATCCAAAACTTCGGGCAACCGCTTTCACTCGGTCTCTACAACAGTGGTTCGGTTTTCCCTGGCATCTCAATTTATGGGCTCAAGTTAAAGATGATTTTAACTAGAGTTGTTGTTGTCCATTGTCCCGAAACGGCCGGTTAATTCAGTGAACTTGAATTAGTACAGAGCTCGTGATTCAGTTCTCTCCTGTAATGACAATCGTCTCATGAATGACCTTATTTTCGAACACGTATTTTTATTCTCCTATTCAACCTAGATGATAGCCAAAACGTCCGTTCACCTGATCAAAACGAAGTAGGGAGGGAGTAGGGAGCAATTTATAAACCTTAGTCTAATAGCTGAAATTGGCTTTCTATAGAGCATTTATCAACTCATTTCAATGTATGCCTGATGAATGGAATCTCAGCACTTTTTGGCCAATCCACAAAAAAGGAGACCACCTCAGCAGCACCATCTACAGGGGTATCAACCTAATCAACCTCGCGTACAAGATTTTATCTGCCATACTATGTGAAAGGGTGAAACCATTCGTCAACAACCTGATTGGCAGGGGCATTAGGGATTAGAGTGGCTTCAGGCCAGGAAAGTCGACCACCGACCAAATAGGTACTCACATTGCGGTAGATCTTGGAGAAAACCCAGGAACTTCAAATAGATACGCACCACATTTTCATCGATTTTAAGGCCGCATGACAGCATCTATAGGGACGAGCTATACAGAGCAATGTCCACTTTTGTCATCCCTGCCAAACTCGTCCGTTTGTGCAGGATGACGGTGGAGAATGCACGCTGCTTCATCATGGTCGGGCAAGACCTCACCAAGACCTTTGATGTGAAAGAAAGATTAAGACAAGGCGACGCGCTCAGATGCGACTTCTTCAACATCGTTCTTGAAAAAGTTGTGCAAAACTCACGCGCCAACACCAGAGGCTATTGACACCGACGACATTGACATAATCGGAGGAACGCGACCTGGTGTCATTTGCGCGTTCTTGAGTATTGAGATAGATGCGGCGAAGATGGATTTAGCGGTCAATGAGGGCAAAACAAGGTATATGCTGTCAACTAGAAAGGACACTCAACACCGACGTGTTGGACATAACGCCACAATAGACAATTATAAGTTTGAGATAGCTAGTTAAGAACTTTGTTTACCTAGGCTCCGCTATCAATTCAGACAACGACACCAGCGCTATGATCAAACGAAAAATAACTCTTGCCAATCGCTGTTTCTTTGGGCTAAGAAGTAGCAAAGCCCTCTCTCAAACGACGAAAAAGATCCTTTATAAGACCTTAATCCTACCGGTCCTGTTCTATGGCGCAGAGGCATAGGATTTATCAAAAACGGATGTGATTGCTCTCTGCTGTTTCGAGAGGAAAATTCTTCGGGTGACGGCGCAGTAGAGGAAGCCCCCGATTTACAGAACTGGCGCACAAAAGTGGAAGGCGACCTTAACCAACTTGGCGTGCGAACCTGGAGGCAGCTGGCTAAAGATCGAGCTGGCTGGAGACACTTGTTGGTTGATGCCCAGGTCCACCCCGGACTTGAACCAAACCCAGGAAGTTTTAGTCGATGGATTTGATTGCCACGTATGATATTATTTATACCGACGAGTTGTACAGACCACTAGCTAGAACACAATCGTCTTCTGCTACAGTTTTATGCTCTATGAAGTCAATACCTACTCATTGATCTATTTAATCTCCCAAATCCATATTCAACAGAAACAATAATCAATTTCTTGCATCCATTACCAGAAGCAGCTTGGACCTTGTTATCCTTATTCCATATAAAATAGACCGACTCAATTAACAGTAGTTATTTGCACCTTGATCCATTATTTAATAATCCACTAAAGGAAAATTGTGGGTGCAAACCATAAGCATCACGTTTACAAAAAAGAAAATATTTCACGTAGATAATGTGTGTCACACGTTAGCTCTACGGAGCCATCTTTCATCAACGCCATAAAGCATTTCGTCATTTGCTCCCACGTTTCAATGCCAGAGAATATACTTTTGGCTTCGAAAAGAATAAAACTTATGGTTACCACATTGTTCTCCTTCGGGGACTAATTTTGCAAACATTCAACCATGAATAATAGATCTCCTTTCACTGGAAGAACTATTGCATTATTCATCTTTCTATTCTTATGCAAATTTTTAAATATTATTCAGACGATGAGCAAATTTTGAGAATGAGATACATGCATAGTTATGTGTATCCATCTGAGAACTTACATAGAGCAGAAGGACGAGATCTGGATTACTGGTAGTACTTCTGGACTATATTTCATTTTAATTAATTTTTTTTTTAAATTTTTTCTAAAGGGTTTTCCTATAGGGACCGGTAGGTTTTGATAGTTCATGGCGGCCATGTTGTTTTATATGTTGTTAGTTTGCCTGGTTTTTATTTTTCAGACACTAAAGACAAATCACAATGGCAAGGAACAGCGTCGAGCAACACGTCCGAAAAAAAATCATCTTCAGCGACGAGGTCCACTTTTGGATGAACAGGTAAGCCAACAAGCAAAATTGCCAGATTTGGGAGGATGCCAATTCACACGAGGTCCATCAAGTGGCAATGCATCCGCAGAAAGTCTCTGTTTGGTTTAGATTGTGGACCGGCGGCATCATCGCGATCGGTCCGTACTTTTTCAAAAACGACGATGGCATTGCCATCACCATCAACGGAGAGTGCTTCCGATCGGTAATAACTAATTTCTTTTGGCCCATCTCGGAGGCCGACCACCCAGCTAAGCCGCGGCGGCCATTTGAACGATGTCATATTCCACACATGTCATTGATAAGCCTTTCAAATAAAACAAAAAATTCGTTGATGATAACAGGTACAGAGGTCATGAAGGATCATCTGTTCCTATTCCTCATCCCTGCACTTTCTACAGATATCATTTGCAGGAACGCCCAGACGAGTGACATATCTGCCAGTGAGGCAGTGCCCTGTGATGACATCTATAGTAGCTCCGTGATGCCGTCTACTTAGCAAAATTTATCTCTTGGAGCACTTATGGTCTATTAAAGGCCAGATTTGTCTGCTAGTTTGGCAGGTAGTGCCCTTGGACCACCTAAGATTGGATTGCTGATTGCATCTGCCTTTAATTTCAGTTTGCTTTTAGCTAGTGGAACTCCGAGGTTCTCGTTTTCAAGAAGAATCTGTATTGTAGTACCATTCTTGGCGAGTTCATTGGCCTTGGAGTTTCCTGGAATGTCTCTGTGTCCTAGTACCCAGCAGAGGATTATGTTGAATTGCTCTCCCCGGTAGTCTTAATGGCAGTCTGGCTGTCTTTGAAAATGCTAGTATCCCGAGAAGATATAACATTCCATCTCGGCCAAGACTGGGCTTCTTTTATCGCCAGGATCACCGCCTGGAAGCCGCTACAATGCTCTGGAAGGCTAAAAGCGATCTCGAGATCTCCCACACTATCTTTGGTTTTAGAACCGTCTGTGTAGATCCCCAAGGTTTGTGTTGTAGGTGATTTTGGTTTCTCCCAGAAATCTCTTGTGGGAATAGCAACATTGAAATTTCTCGTAAAAGAATACCTTGCGATGGTATAGTTTCTGGAAATATTAGTGTGTTGGTTTAGAATCGAGGCATGGTCAGTTAGTCTTCTGGTCCACTGTGAGATGGCTCTAAGTCTAATGGCTACACTAGCTGCCATTTGTTTGCCGAAAATGTCTAAGGGGATCTGGTGAGAATGTCTTAAGCGTCGTTGGAAGTTATTCTCAGTGCAGCGGTAATACAAAGACATGTGGATCTTTGCACCTTACCTAAACTGTTCCGGTGTATTGCTTTATCCTAAACAGTCCACCAGAGAATCACGCCGTACATATAGGCCTGATGACAGCGGTATATAGCCAGTGGGTTATGCGCGGTTGCAGGCCCCACTTTTCTTATGATGTGATTGAGTTTTATGTAAGGGGGTTTATTGGTGAACCAACGACTGATAACCTAGGAGTGGGCATGATCTGCATTACGACCTAAAGGACAGATTCTGGTTCATTAGGCTTGTGGAAACTGCCTCAGCGAAATTGAATTTATAGTCAAACAACAAATCAAGATACTGAATGTGTCGCACTCACCCTTCTTAGCAGCCATTCGCTTGAAATGATAAACCACATCTTAAGCTATTTGAGCAGCCGTAACCGCAGTTGTCAGCTACGATTAAATTGAAATGGAAAATTAGTTTGTGGCCAACCAACCCGGTTTGTCCTCCCACACTGGTAAACATCAATCAATTCGACAACGCAAATTGCCGGTGATATTGTCTTCTTTGTAGTTTCACAAACGCCAACCATCTCAAACACAACTAACGATATGGCGGGAAAATTCAAACACATTTAGTCTTCAGATTCATTTCCAATCAATTTGCGGTAGAAAATTCAATCGAAAGAGAATGTAATAGGAATGGAGGTGGGAAAAGTATTCAAACACCTGACCATCGATTTATGAATTTCAAATCAATATCAGCCGATACCTGGAAAAATATTTGGGTAAAACTTTCAATAGAATCGGGCAAAGGATCTCTTGACCCAAAAATTTGAACCTCATATTCAAATATTTCGATTAAATTGACTTTTCTATGAATAATTGACCAGCGCTCACACCAACTTGTTTGTTTATTAATATTTTTTTATGTCTCAAGACTGTCGTCATTCACAGGAATTTGCCAGACAGGGTTTCGATTAGTATTCAATAAGAAAGGCACTCATGAGCGTATTCGTTGGAAAAGATATTTAAATTTCAATCAGATACTTTGTAGAGATGAAAACACTTTGTAAGCAAAAAAGATATTTCCATAGAACCGAGGACGTCTGATTACTTCGAAAGGTCTTTATAGACCCGAGGCTCATGAGACAGTGGAGTTGGAGAAAGGCATTTCTCTTATATTTATGTTTTTGAAATTTAATTTCTTATGTGCGTGTGTATATCTATGTCATTTTCTATATTCTAATGGCAGCAGAGGTTTATTTGCATGTAACTTATCCAGACAAAATCAGTATTGAATTTATTGAACTTCACATTTAGCATGACATATCGTTGAGACCGTCGAAATCATTGTCTTTTCAGTGTAACCTTCTAAAATGGTCAAGAATCTGGATACACGCGACTTATGTGAACTATTGTCTTGTCCACCTTCTCGCCTCTGTTAGGTGTGTAGAATTAACTGGACAAGATGTCAAGTTTTTGTCATACTTTGAGCAAGAGCCATGCAGCGGATATTCTGATCTTTTCTTACCTACTTTACTCTTTGAAAAATGCAAGACAGGGCGCGAATTAGTGAAGGCGTACTTTATCCTTTAAGATATCAGTTTCCAAAATGTAAGGCAGATTTTCATATTCGTAAACACATCTGTTATAGGTCACGTCAGAGTGTTTCGAATTGCATACCGAGTTTGGTGATTCTAATTCCAACTTACTAGAGGTTCGTGCAGATCCACTCGATCCATTCTCTTATCAGGCAAAGCTACATACTTATCAAAGCTTTGAGTTTTCCGAAAACGATTTTTATTTTATAAGGTCACCGTTTTATACGTCTGCCCGGAAAAATCCTTGCTAAGATGTTGGAAGCGCGTTCTAGAGCTGTGGTCGAGTGAACGGCGTTAATTTGACACCTTTCACTACGGGCGTTGGACGTCGCCAGTGGTGAGTTCTGTCATTGTGTATATGGATTGGATAATACAGCGCAGGCGTGGCAAGGAATGGTTCCAATTGCGAGACTTGATTTCGTTTCGCTGATGAATTGGTTATCCTGGGGTCCACCTAACTCAAACTTCCGCACGTACTGGATAGGTCGCCGTCTGTGTTGAAGTAAAACGGGAACAAATCAGAGGTAATGGTAATTCCCCGAAAGCAAGCCAGTTCAATGCACCCTGCATGTTAGTGGAGTACCATTGAAACAGATGGAGAAGTTTAAATATCTCGGGGTCCTATTCACGAGTGATGGTAGGAGCAATACTGAGTTATCCTGTAGAATTAGTCGGGCTGCAGCAATTTTGAGACAGCTTGGTCAATCTGTTATCAGGAGGGCTGAACTTGGCATCGTTCTGAACCTCACCTATGGTCATGAAATTTGGGTAATGACCGAAAGAATAAGATCGCGGATACAAGCTGCCAAAATGGGATTTCTTCGTTGTATCAAGTTAGGAACACCAGAATACGCGAGGAACTCAATGTCCAACAACTACTTCTTCAGCTGGAGAGGTCCATACATGGATGGTTCGGGCACTTTAACCGCATATCCCCAACTTGGCTTCTAAGACGTACCATGGAATCCAAACGTCCGCTAGGTCGGCCCAGGATGAGCTGGGGGAAAATCAGAAGATGTGGAGTGTCCACATAAGCACCTTAAACCCGCGACCCTCATATTGGATAAGCGATTCATTGGAAAATGATGATGATTGACAACCTAAGCAGATCTCGGTATTTCTTGAAATAGGTCTACCTGCACCTGAAAGATTGTGCGAAACTGATTTCTAATCAGCATGACTTCTTCTCTAGGCCTAATCTATGGTCTTGCATCCAAGATAAGATGCGTCCCATGACTTGGTTATGCAATCTGTGAGCGTCTATTGTATCTCGTGCGACGATCACAATTGTATTCTTGAGCAAGTCCTCATTTCAAATGAGATTTGGATGAACGTATCCCAACCGTAGTGTCTTTATAATTTCTGTCAATTTTTCTCCCTTGCGAATGACGTAACTAGCATCCGTTTGACAATGTTCACCTTCATTTTAACCTCCATTGGCTTATAACATAAATAATTCCAGAGAAAAGCATTTGTGTTCAGTTTAAAGGATTCTCAGAAAACATCCTGTATCTAGGTTTGTACAATCCGGAAATAATTAGTTTCCAAGAATATCGCATCCTAAAATTACATCCTCATCATACCGCCCGAGTATACTGCTTTAACAAGCTTTATTGGTAAGTTACTGCAATTACCTTTTCCACAGAATTTCTTTCTCGCACAAAAATTTCACAGTCCTGATTTTCTATACCACATCATTCGGTCGCCCGTATTTAACTCAGCAGCTGTGTGTCATGATATCTGCTGTATCTTTAGCCATGTATTTGGTCATTTTTTATACTTTCGCTGTAACTTCCTGCAGGTGAAATGAACTGAACCATAATTCATTGCAGCAATCCGACACAACCACATCAGCGGCTATGCAATCTCAACATCCTGTTTCCGGACTATACAGCCACGTACCATAAATTGTCTGATTTTACAATGAAAGCATGGTTGGGTTGGTCGAGTGGGGGAAGGAAAACAACCTGTCATGGGTCGCCAGCTACAAGCGGAAATAAAGAGGAGCAGCTAATTTAATACAAGAATTTGTGAAAATTGTACAAATGTTTTCATTGTGTTTAAAGATACATTTTGGGTGGCATAACTTGTGGATGATCACGCTCTGACCTGGTTTGTCATGTTGGTCCTAAGATCCCTGCAAGGCATTTGGTGCAACTTGTAATGATTTGCACAAATTTCACCTTACGAAAGGAAGAATTGAATTTCATGTTGAGTTTTATATCGAAGTCAATTCCAATCCCTTGTTTTCCTTCAAGTTCAACGTCTTTTCAAAACAAATTACTCACCTTAAGTTATTTATGTACTCGGATCCTCTTATAAGTAATTTGCGAGTACCCAAATTGTTCACATTGCTTGCTTGAGTTTAAAGCAGATTCTCGTTTAAAATATGAGAGAAACCGTGCCATCAGCAAACTCTGTATATAGGTACCTCCTATGGAGCTATGAAACCGTAGCTTACCCACCTGCACATCAGGGTGTCTGCGTCTGCACATCGTCAATTTATTTTTATAACGCAACAACACTTAATAAGTTTTGAAACCTTTCAGTCTTTCAAAGCTTTCCACTCTAACGACGAGCATGAACACACACGTGGTTATTTGTCCTCGTGTGATGCTCCTGCTTATTCACGTGTTATTCAACGGGGGACCTGCTGTGATGGCGTTGGAAAATCGTAAACGAGTTAAAATCAAATTTTGATTGGAATGTTTTAAGGATATGAAAAGTGTTAATATTTAAAACGTGTACGCTGATGATGATGATAAAGATGGTGCTGAGGGAGGGTCAACATGCTTCTTCAAACAGTTGGGTTGCATAACGTTGCTGGTCTTGCCGTTGGTCTCAGATAAATTTCATGCATCTCCCCGAAAAGAGGACCGGGGAAAATTTCTAGTGATAGACCAAGCCCTAGCATCGGGAACAATTTAAATGTTGAGTACCCTTGCAAATATAACGTTCGTAACGTGGAACGTTCATACTCTGAATGGATCGTGTGAAACTAACGCAGGATCTATGCAGGCCTCGAACACAATAAACAAAATACAACCGCTTCTTGGAAAGTGCGTTAGTATGGACCGGGTGTCCAAAAAACAAGTACCTTCGACATCTAGTATTCATCAATTTTAATGGAATTCTGTCGACTTTCGAAAAAAGGGGAAAAGGCGCTTCAATAATGAGTAGCTTGCAGTATCAGCACTCACTCTATCTGCACCGAAGATCTGCCGACTGATCCCAGTAAAGGCAGGACAATCGCAAAGGAAATAATCCGAAGTATCGTCGCTCTCTTCACAGGCGTTGCACGCAGTGGTGTCACTTAAGCCTAAAACACTAGAATGCTTGGCAAAAGCGAAGTGTCCCGTTAGAACCCCAATACGTTGTCTACAGTCTCTTCTGCTGAGTGACAGCAAGAAAATCGCTGATTTCTTACAGACGTTCGGGAGCATTCGTTTCGTGTGCCTGCATCCGGGTGAGTCGTGCCACACACAATTGTCTTGCCAAAAGCACTCTTACTCTGCCAGAAACCTGAGAGCGCATTGGACTCGACATGCTTTGCCGAAAGCAGTTTTTTTATCCAGGATCACACTAAGATATTTGGGGTCATTAGTGATCTGGATAATGACACCTTTTAGCACTGGCTGAGTAAGACCGGTCATAACCCTTCTTCTCGTAAGAGGACAACAGTTTTCGGGAAATCGACCGAAAGCCCACTCCTAGTGTACCATTCTTCGATCTAAAGCTGCCTGCGCGTTGGTACAGTCAATCATGAGGCATGACCCGACAAAAAGTATGGCAACATCATCCGTATATGCCTAATCATAGACGTTAGAAGAATTGAGAGTATGTGACAGAGAGTCAACGCCCATGCACCATAACAGTGGAGACAGAACGCTGTCTTGCGGACAGCCTTTGTGTACCCCTGCCATAACATAAGACCTACAACCAACATCATCATCAACATTGGTCGAATCCACAACACCAGGTTTTCATCCACCCCGTGCTGTTTAGCGGAGTCACACATGCAGTCAAACGTCGCATTATCAAAGCCCCTAGCGTATTTTTTTCTATCAAGCGCGCATTTATTTCTAGCAACTAGATTTTAAAGCGCAGTCTCCCAGGATTTTCCACACTGGTATGCATGCTGTATCTCCAAGAGGGGGTGCTTACTCAAAGAACCCTGCGCACGTGAATCTCCTCTCCATCGTTTTCAACAGAAAGGAAGACAGGCGAGAGAGTAGTCACCCTCAACAATTTTTGATATGAAGACCACTCTGACCATTCTCCAGGATGTCAATGCTAAACCGGCAGTGAAGACTCGGCATTTAGTATGGTGACTTCTATTACGGGTAGAGACGTCGACTGTCTAAATGTAGTTTTACTGTCAAATGAAGACATAGGCGAAGAGTCTTGAGCTTCCGCCACCTAACTGATGACGAACATCACAGCTTAATTGACTGACATCAGACTTAGCATCACGCACCCTTCTGGCTGTCGCGCCAGTTATTTATTTGTATTTTATTTTTGATTGGAAAGCCGGACAATCGGTAAACATAGCTCACATGATCTCCAGAATTTTAACAACTGAACATTTACAAAGCAACTGGAAAATAACCCCAATCGGCGAAACAAACTAGTCCAGTGTACTTGTTGCAGCAATGGATGCGAATATCGACCCGAACCATTCCTACGAGGAAATCCAGCTTCAAAATGATCCAAGAGCAAACGACCGCAAGAGCAATTGGCCCCAAGCATCAATGACAAGCGCAGAAGAACAATACCAGCGCTGCTAGTTAGTCATCAAAAAAACCTTATTCGTCCACCTGCAAGAGGTGGAGATCCAAGTAGAGGATGACCTCGGCCAACTTGGCGAACCGGCCGGCTACGAATCGGGTTGACTATAAAAGCTTGTTGGTTGAGGTTCACCCCGAACACCAGCACCATCATACACGTACACGAATGTCTTTGTGTTGAAGAGTCAGTGAACTAATTTATATCACAAGAAACCTTTCAGCCTAATTTTAGTTAAAGAACTCGAATGCCATTGCAAGGCTTTGCTCAAAACCAAATTAACTTCATTTTTAATTTTTATATCATCGCCACTTGTGTCAGTAATCCATATCCATATAATGCTCGCTGATACGAACAACCAATTCACTTAGCTTCGGAGAGCAACGCTGACTTCACTTCACATTCACCAGAAACCAAAATTCAAACCCTTATGCCAGGAGTCTGTGCTCAAATTTCGTCCTAAATACATTTTTCAGTATTTTCTCTTCTTCTCCTTGTTGCCATAGAATAACCAACGAACGACCACAGCATGTGGAGAATTTCTGTTTGTGGCAGAGTGAAAGTTATGAAAATACCAAGCCCCAGACAGATGAATGGATGCAGTCGTGTCGGCATAGAAATCACCTCTTTAAAGGGGTTACATGCTCCGTTGGATGCTTTGGCATAGAATTGATTGTAGTCGTATGGGTGTGGGAGGTGTACTTTTCTAAAACGACTTATTTTGTGAGACGTTTAATGGCGCGTTGGTTAAGTTAGAATGGAGACTCGTCTGAAAAAGATTTTTCATTGAAATGGCGGAAAACGGTTGGATCCTTGTGGGAACATCTTGGTACATATTTAATTTAAGTTCGATTTGACCTTTGGCGGGTATGAGCATTTGGCATGAAACATTTTGTGGTGAGTTGACTTTACTTTAATTTTATTGTGTGAATTTTTTATTCATTTAGGAGTCAACGCATGACAGAGAAGAGCTTCCCCATATGGTTTTCAATTGTAAAGGGTGGTTAAATTTTAAGGGCCGATGTTGATTTTGAATAAAACACAAATTATTTAGGAAATTACTGTCATTTCTTTTTATTATGATAATATTGGTATGGTTCAATTATGTATGGAACAAAATATCGGCCAAATGGCCGCCGCGACCTCGGCGGCACACCTCCATCCGATGGTCCAAATTTTCGATGACGCTGAAGTATAATTGAGGTTCTATGCCGTTAATGTGCCGAATTATCTCATCCTTTAGCTCTTGAATTGTTGCTAGCTTATCGACGTACACCTTTTCTTTCAAATAACCGCAAAGAAAAAAATCCAACGGTGTCAAATCACATGATCCTTGGCGGCCAATTGACATTGCCACCACGTGAGATAACACGGCCATTGAATTTTGCGCGCAAAAGAGCCATTGTTTCGTTAGCTGTGTGGCAAGTGGCACCGTCCTGTTGAAACCACATATCATCCACATTCATATCTTCCAATTCGGGCCATAAAAAGTTCGTTATCATTTCACGATAGCGAACACCATTCACAGTAACTGCCTGACCGGCCTCATTTTGAGAAAAATACGGCCCGATGATGCCGCCAGCCCATAAACCGCACCAAACAGTCACTCTTTGTGTGTGCATTGGTTTTTCGACAATCACTCTTGGATTATCATTCGCTCAAATGCTGCAATTGTACGCACATTTGGACGATTAAATTGACCGAAAAAATCACGAAGTGCACGATATGCATTTTGATTTGAACGCCCATTTTCATAATAAGCCTGAATAACTTTAACGCGTTGCTCGATTGTGTATCTTACCATTGTTCAAATTGAGTTAGTCTGAAATTGAGAAATGACAAATGAAATGCAGAAAAAAACTTGACGTTTAGGTGTGGTTCACATTCAACATCGGCCCTTAAAATTTAACCACCCTTTATAAGCATTTGGATTTGTATTTGGTGGGTGTTTCAACCAAGTCATTCATTTGGAGGCCGATTTCTTTGTAGGTACCGCCATGATGAAGTGTACAATTTAGTCACAATATGACAAATGACTGAAAGGCCATATGACAAGGAGACTATTGAACCTAATGAGCAGCTATCCATACTTTTCCGATGGTCGAAGTCAGTTTGATGTTTGGTTCAATGAGCATCGGTGGTCAATTAACAGAATATCTATACTAACAAAAACCATCGATACTCCGGATACTTGGCGATTTGTTGATTGCCGAACCATTGGAGAAGAAAGAGGCTTCTCATTATGACAGGAAAACAAAAAACCTCCTGACGTTAAACAATTCACTTCTTATACTCCTCAAAGGTATCGCTACAAGCCGCAAGTCATTGACTGTCCAGCTAGAAATAATGCGCTAAAATACAACAGAACTATGCAGAGACTGCGGTGATCTTAACGCTGAAGAAGACACAGTTCACTTGCTGCAGCTTAAGCGGGTCTTAGAAAATATTTTTAAATATCCGTAGGTATATATGCTCTAACCAATGAAACTCGTTAAGGACAATCTTCCAGAACCTTTTATCAATTACCAGCTCTACATTAGTGAAACAATCGCAGTGCCAACTGTAACTACGTTAGTAAAGCCATGTATCGGGAATAAACAAACAATGCGCCCTATTTTCCACTCTTCTTCCACCTGCATGATTGCAGGGCTTGACCCGCTAAATGTACACTCGAGCCCCTCACATACTTTTTTGCATAATTGAACCGAAATTGGAATGGATGAGTGGCGATGGTACAGCAGACCAAACCATACAATGAAACTCACTTAACCAAGCTGGAACAAGGGTGGGTGGCCTTAGAAAAACGTGTCACAAAATGATCGAAGAGGGGACATGGCAGTGAAGTATTTAAGCAGAAACCAAACACCAGTAAGTGGGCGCAAGACGTAACGAAGTATTTCATATAAAATAGAAAATCAACATAACTCGGCCCCAAAGTGTCTTCAAACTAATTCCATCAGGACAACACGAAGAAGGCAGAGAACACCTCTGAATGCGCGAATGTGAGGGTGTCGACCTAAACCAATTTGACGTGTCGATAAATCACAATCACAAACAGAAAACCATTTCAAATCAAGAATCTCCAAACCACAGCTACCTTTCTTTAACTAATTTCTCAACTCGCCCGTCATTAATCATTCGGCGAACCGAAATCAGTCACACCCACACAATGCCAGGTGCCATCGGAATGGCAGAACATTATCTTCCCCGAATCCCTCTTGACCAAATCACTCAAAAGAGATGAATTCCATTAGCACCGCCCAAAGCATTCAGAGGGAAACAACAAATTTGCATGTGACAAAGAGAGATCAAAAGATTTAACGGTACGATAATCCCTTTTCCTCGACGGAGATGATTTATTTATTTTCCAATAGAATTATCTATGTCAACCCTTACTTCAGTAATATGTCGGTCGTCATCCGAAAAAGAAAGGATAAGAGCCCCTCTCTGCCAAAACATATAGACTCCTTTTACCACTAATGGATTCAGAGACATATTTGGAAATTAATTTCCATTGCCTATCCCCCCAGTGATCAGACTCCATTCTATGCATGCATTTACACTGCCTTGAAAGGTTTTCGACTTTAATTCCCCATCCTCTGAGACAGTGTTTGTGGGGGGGGGGGGGTTTATGCCGGTGAGACAACTGTTCCGAATTCTACAGAATGTAATTAAGATAGAGAGCCACCTGTATGTACTTGTCATACAAGGCTCACCCACAAGTCCTTCCATGGAAGACTAATTTCGCAATTTAATGGACTCGCGTAAGTTGAAGCCTAATCACTTATTCTGCCTGAAGCATCATTTATCAAAAGACTAGACAGTCGAGTGGGGGCAGAGACGGAGATCCAAGGTGCATTGTCTATGAAAAGAGGTAACTGATGGTGTTGAAAAAATGCAAATATTTGCTACGACAAGGATAATGAAACTCAGTGTCCTCTTTGCTCTGGGAACTTTTGCCAGGGCAGGGCGGGTGGGAGTTTAAATTAAAATTTCGTACAGGTTTGCTGGGCTTGTGTTGAAATAGAAATTTCAGTTTATCCGCGCCTTGGGCTGTGGCTTTGTTAACGCCTACTGTTGTCAGGACACGAGTAGTGGCCATTTTCATTTTCTCATCCTATTTTCTGGTAACTTTCCCGAAAGTTATTGAAAATGGAATGAAAAGAAGTTTGTTAAGGCCAGTGAGTCATGAAGGGAATTTATAAATGATCAGGACGTCCTTAGTCGCACTGGAATTGAGTCACGTTTTTCACATTGTGGGCATTTGTTGGTTTGGTTTAATTTGTTGGACGATAGGCTTTTGTGAGTCGAATACTCCACATCGCATTACCATCTATAAGCTGTCAATTTGAGGACGGTTTTGATGGTTAAGGTTGGTTTTTTTTTTTTTTTTTTGTGTTTTAAGAACATTTTGTCCTTGTAATGTATTTCTGACTTCTTACTTCTATAATCATGCCTAACACATCACAAAACGTTCCTTGAATTTGGAGTGAAAAGTCACAAAACGGCGCTATGATTTCTTGGGCTAAGCCGAAAAGTTTTTGTATGAATAACTGAAGCATTCGTCTATTCTTCGAGTACAAAGGGATCAGTAAGGATTGAACCTTGCGATGTTATTCACACAACGCGAGGGGTTCTAAACTCAGCTGCTGTTAGCATTCTCATGGCATCCAAGGGTGGTGACTAATTGATGACATTTGTGACGTTTGCTCCTGCTTAGGAGATCTATTGTTCTAATCTTATCGTAGTCCGGGCATATCTTTTTTGATATGCCGCAGTTGGTTTATGCCTTTCATTGGAGGTTGGCCTTCTGCAGGAAGTGTGCGTACATTTTTCCTTCAACCGCTCCTAGCGAGGTGTGGACCCTTGCCGCGAGTTAGGCGTTTAGAGCTGACCCCTGCCTGGCAAGCTGATCTTGGTAATTTTCTTCCATATCATTGTGCTCTGAACCCAGAGGAGTGTTTAAGCGCGCAAGCTTACTCCGGCACGAGTTTAGAGGATATGGTAGCCGAGTCGGTAGCATTCATAGCGGCTTGGCTATCTATGAAGATAGCAATGTTTTGTTTGTGTGTTGGGTCACGCCGAAGTTGCGTGTAAGTCTCTCGGATTGTCAGTTGTTCCGCCTGGAAGACGGAGTAGACACCGTCCCATACATAGTTTATCTTGCAGCCTTCAGTTTCAGTTTAAAGGTTTTCTTTTTTCGGACTGTGGTCGCCGTGGCTCAGTGGTTAGTGCGTTGCTCGCAACCATTCATGTTGTGCGTGTAACATTATTCGCACGAATGGAAGGGACCTTCAATTTATTGCCAACTCCGAACGGCGAATTGAGAAGCTCTCTCATGACAGATTATACTCCCGGAGATTTGTCATTCCCCGACGAGAGGTGGTGCCGGGAAAACGTTCGGTGTACCTGCCTAGGGCTTGAACCCGCGCCGCTCGGTCAGCAGTCCAACGCACTAACCACTGACCCACTAATTAATGTATTATTAACAATTTCTACTATTAGTACTACTTGAAATCTGAACCCGTTGGTTCAATGAAGCTAACTCTCTCCTTATGGCTTCAAGTAAATCAATAAATGAAAATTATTATTGAACCACAGTCGAGTATTCATGTACGAATATTCACAATTTCTAGGCTCCAATTTCCCATACCTTCTGTATGTAGATTACCATTTACGCTATTCAAAGCACAGAACTTTCATTTATTAATTGAAAACAAAGCATCCCAACTACCCATGTACATACATATGTATTTTATTTTCATTTAAATGTCTTGGCAGATAAATTTATTCCTCAGGCATACATAATGGAGTGTAGGTATACTTGTGGTAGGGACATCTTACACAGACCATTTCTTGCAAACATTCCGAATAAATTTATTATTTTAGATCGTTATTTCAGATCCATTAGTTTTCTAGGATTCCAGGTACCTGCAATTAAGGACGTTGTAAGGCTATAAATACAGTTTAATTGCAATTAGATACAGGTATACCTACTGGAAAATTCACATGTAAAGTCGGGGCGGAGAAACAAAATGTACTTTAAGGGGTATTTTTTTGGTTAATTTCTTGAAATCCGTTGTAACGTTCTTAAAGTATTTAAATTTTTAGTAGTTGGGGATTTCAAAGCAAGAAAGTGTTATAGGAAAATCCTGGTAAATCCTGATTTTTGAGCTTTGTTGTCGACGTTCTATAAAAATTCGGTGAAAAAGGAGTTGTGGGTGAGACAGTCTATTTTTATGCCTGGCTTTTAGAACTTCTTAGGTTTTTCCCTTATTTTAAAAAAGTCGAGGTGTCGTTTTTTTTTTGAGGATACAATTTGCAAGAGTTTAGACGATGTTTTCGTTTAGTGGGCTTAGCAATAGTCTTACCCCAGGTTACATATGTAGCTTCTTTACGATGTCAAACAAGACTGTAGACTTTGACTTGGAGCGAACGATAATCCTTAGATTTGACGTAAGATCATTATGACTGACAAGCATATTGCAGTTTTAGTTTATGTGTATCCTCGAAGACTAAAGGTTTATGGTATAAAAAAACCCTATTCGGATGAATGCACTTCAACCTAGACGATATTTTGGATCAAAAAAGAAGCTGACTCCACTATCTCTTGCAGGTAGGAATGTTGCTGTAAATGATGGTAGGGCCATATACGTTAACAATAACACAGTATAGCTTTTTGCTCTCACACATTACATTCTCCAGTTCAACCTAGGACTAAAATCATATCATAGATAAGTAAAATAAATGAATAGCTGGCACTATAACTAGAGGTGAGCCAAGGAATATGAATTTCGTACGGATGGAAAGGACCTACAATCTATTGGCGACTTCGAACTCCCGGAGGCCAGTCATGTCCCGATATGGCTGGAGATTGAACACACGCCGCTCGCATAGCAGTCCAACACATTAACCACTAAGTCACTGTGACCCGATGAGATATATTACGACAAAAAGGGACGCAACTGAAAGGATCCATTGGACAATGTCATGTGCGAAATGTTAAACTTTGCAGAAGCAAGTGCAGTCAGAACTGATTAAAATGTTCCACATATGTTTTTAAGGTTTACCGATCCTTGATCAGATTAACTTCGACGAAAAGGGGCGCAGTTTTATGCAACTAAAAGGATCCTTTGGAAAATGTTCGAAGGTAGGCAATAAGCTCCATAATTGGGCGTTTAACATTTTATGGTTTTTTCTAAATATCCCGGTTTGTCCCGATTTTTGGGCTCTTATGTCCTGATTTTAATGAAGTTTTGAAGGATACCCACAGCAGAGATATAACCTAATCAATAGGGAGATGGCTTGCCTTGAAGAAAAGCTTCAATATTTAATAAATAAATAGTTGGCGTGACAGCCCGTAGTGTGCCAGGATCTAGCTTCTCGCAACCGTTCATGCTGTACGTGTCACATGTATTGCCAAGTCCGAAGGGTGAACTAAAAAACTTATTCATAACAAATTATGCATACTCTCGGAGGTTTGTCATTTCAATAGGAGAGGTGGTGCTGTGGAGGTCGAACCTAGGCAGCTTCTATCGCATTCCAACGTACTTTCCAGTGAGCCACGGCAAAGGCCTTGCTGAAGTTTAATATTCTTCTTGTTTCTCTTCTTTCAAGCCAACAGTATAAATGGCTTGCCTTTCCCGTTCATTCGTTTTGGTCAAGAATCGGTTATGTGATCCTTTGTCAAAGTCTATTCTCGTGGGTAATCACTTGCCCTGCACAACAAGGCCAAACATGGTTGGGGGCCTGGCTGCTAAGGGACTGCAGATAGGCTGGCTAGGGCCAGTTCGGCTTCCGCGCTCTTGGAACCCTAACCTTTCTTCGGGGTTAATTGAGGTCTACCACAGGTTTGTTAACAAATGGGAACACCAACTTTGCCTAGCTCTTTGACAATCTAAGAAACCTATCAAGCCTGTTTGCTACAAAGAAATTCTAAATTCTTGAGGGGAACAACATGAGCAAGCTAGTGTGCTTCCTTACGCCTATAGCGTCTTAAGATATCACCCTTCTTAGCAAACTAGACCTTTGTGCAGATACAGAGTGCCGGTTCTGTTTGGAAGAGGAAGAAGCTTCTGAACACATTCTCTTTGAAAAAAAAAAAAAACTAGAGTTACAAAACCCGTGTAAAACAGAGACAAGGCAGAACTTCTTAGATCAAGTCTCATCTCACTGAGGATCAGTACAGATTTAGTCGTGCTACTCATAGATGGAGATTTGATTTCTTCTTAAGGGCCTTTCATTAAATAAAAATTCATCTCTTGGTAAGAATAGACCTACTGACCACATTATACAGCAAATGTCCGACTTAAGGCTACAATTTTTCCCTAAAACATGTGTGGAATAGATTTCGTTGGTGGTGAAACTGTTCACTCTTCTCAGAGCAAAACCTGACTCAAGTCTTAATTTGTAGAATCATCAAGGCCTGATTTAGAGATATGAAGATAAAATTCAAAGAACATGCGATTCTGTTAAAACATGAGAATTTCCATTCTCAGATGTTAGGGAGTTACAGCATCCAGAGTCACATTTGTTTGACATCGAAAGTAGGATAGATTTTTTTTTTCTTAATTTTATCACGAATTTGCGGCTTCAGTACTCTCATTCAAAAAGGATAAAAAATGTTCTGTTTATCCTCTTCGCTATCTTCAACTGATGCCAGTAAAGAACAGTGAACTGGTCGTTATCAAGTGTTGAAAACGAATTCTTTCAAAAAATCTCCCAAACCATTTTTCTTTTTCAAATTCATTTACAAAAGATCACGAAGCATATGGAAAAAGTAAATAAATAGTAAAATTGTAGTCGACGTACTTTAGCCTTTCTCCAAAAGACTAAATCAAAGCATAAAATGTGTCTTACAACAAATAGAACATGATGGCGCTTACATACACGTGTCTCACCCTTCAAAACCTTAATCTGTTCAATTTGTTTCCTAGAAAACAATTCATTTGTGTACTTATTCTTCATTAAACAGTTGTGTGTATTGCAATTAGTTTAACGACAAACAATTGGTCGAATTAAATGCATTCTTCCCTTTTCATTTGAATCGTGTCGTTTGTCATTACACTCAGTCTAAATGAACAAGGTTTTGTTGTGCCAAACAAAAGGACATCCAATGTGAACAAAGTCCTGCTTTGCTTTGCTAAAGGGACCATTCTAGGGCCCCCTTGTTGGAAAGGACAATCTAAGTTCATGACGAATAAAACGGATTTTAATTCTCTTCAAACTGATGGATATTTGCAGTTCTATTCATTTTATCCAGTAAAGGTGGTGGTGCCGTCCTCATGGAAAAAGGACATTGGACATTATTTATTCATGTTATGTGTATGTCACTTCCCAATAAAGCCAGTCTTTACGAATTTGGCTATGAATACTTAATTCGCACGTATGGCAATGTGTCCGTGTGTGAGACGTGTAAGCAGTTTATATACACGTCATTATGGAAGATTACCTTCATTGGAGTAATTGGCATTATGTACGCAAGAAGAAGGCTTAAGCGAAAAGCCGTTAAGCATCTTATGAATTTGAAACTAATTATTGTGGATAACGATACTGAGGGTAGATTGAGCTAATGGATTTTAGCTATCTTACCACACCAGAGCACATTGATTGGGATACGCATGCTTGTGACAATTATTCTGGAAGCTGATACATAGATGTGCACATTGAGGATTGGGGTGCAATTATAAACGTGGGCAATTCATAGCCAATAGGGTGGATCTGCAAGCTTACAACTAATGGAAAGCATGAAATCACTGGATAATATAACTAATTTTCAAAAATAAATAAAATAAAAAAGCAGACCAGACAGGCAGGCCACCTCAAAAGAGGGAAGTTGAATATCATCGTACTTCTTTCCGATGAGAAGGACATCTTGCGCAGATTGGGTGAGCACTTTTCAGAGCTGGTCAATCCTCCTAAACAGGGCACTGAGGATGATAGACCCATAAGCAAAGCAGGGCGAAGAATAGTCCCATCGTAGAGGAGGTGACTTTGGCGATTAAAGCACTGAGATCCGCCCAGAAAGGCTCAAGGCTTTGGGTAAGGAGGGAGTAAAATGGCTCTCTCGTGTTATTAAAGTGGCCTGGGAATGCTTTGAATACTAGGGTGATTGTTCCTCTTTTATAGGGGTATATCTTTTTTAAGTCTCCCCATAAAAGTATTTGCTGTAGAGATGACAGCGCGTTCAGAACTATGTCTTGTACAGGGAGATAAGCAGTGCGACGTTCGTCCAGGTAGAAGCACGACCGACCAGCTATTCTCTCTCAGAATGATACTTGAGAAGGCCTGGGGCTATGGAAAACGTATTTATAGGTGTTTTGTAGATTTGGAGAAAGCATATGATCGGATCCCTCGAGGTTAACTCTGGAGTGTACTACAGAAATACGGGATAAATGGTTCTCTTCTGATGGACATTCAATCTCTATACACTAATTGTAGAAGCTGTGTTCGGGTGAACGGCGTTAAATCGGCACTTCTGAGTTATCCTATCTTATTGATCAGGCTGAAGCAATTTTGAAACAGCTTGGTTAACCTTTCATCAGGAGCATTAAACTTGGCATCGGAGCTTAGTCTTTAATTCAGTGTTTGTTTCGACCCTCACCTATGGCAATAAGGTTTGGGTAATGACCGAAGGAATAAGACTGCGGATACAAGCCGCCGAAATGAGATTTCTTCCCTGTATTGCTGGGGTGACTGACCGAGATTGGGTTAGGAACCCTAGAATACGCAATGTCAAGCAGCTACTTCTTCGAACGGAAAGGTCCGTACTTCGACGGTTTGGGCATTTTAAACGTATGCCCCCAACTCAGCTTCTAAGACGTGTCATGGATCCGTGCCATCAGGTAGACCTCTCCTGGATAAGCTCAGGATGAGATGGTTGGGGCAAGTCCGTATGAAGGGTACACTTAAGCACCCTGAACCCATGACCATCATAGTAGATAAGCGGGCCATTAGAAAAGGTTTTTGATAATGAAATTAGTAGCATGTATGCGGACCGAAAGATATTTTAGGACTAAGGAAATGCTATTGAATAACCATCTGAGGATCAGATCTTCAAAGTACAGAAATACAGGTTTAGTCTTAAAGTCCAGTACCCATTACTCCTTCCTAACTTCGAGCCGAGAATTCTCGTTCAAGTTGATAGAATCTGGAGTTTTTAAGGTCGTTCTTCTACTATTAAAGGAGAGCTCTATCGTTCAAAATTTCAACAATTGTTCATAGTCGGTAGGCAAAGATTGTCGAGGAGTGTTCCACTTACGTATATCCGTGGCGTGATGGTCACCATTGACCACAAACCGAACGACTTAAAACTTAACCTATCTACTTCGCAATTTTCAAAGAAAGCGCTAGCTAGCTCCTTGCGGAGCCTGCGAGCATAAACCAAGAAACAGCTACAAGATAATCAAATACATAGGAACTTTCTTATTATTTAGCGAATCAACATGGCCATGGCTCAGTGGTTAGTGCGTTGGACTGCTGTGCGAGCTGCATGGGTTCAAGCCACAGTCATGTCCACAGAATAATTTTCCCAGCACCGCCTCTTGTCGGGAAATGACAAGCCTTCGGGAGCACAATTTGTCATGGAAAACATTCTCAATCCGCCGTTCGGAGTCGGTAATAATTTGTAAATCCCTTCCATTCGTGGGAAAAATGAAACACGCACAACAAGAGTGCTTGCGAGAAGCTAGTCCTTGGCTCATCCCGGTCTGTCGCGCCAGCTATTTATGTATTTTCTCGAGGTCTAACGCTAGTCATTACCATCGAAAATTGCTTACGGACTGCTTATGGCAGCTGAATAATGATTGTTTTCTACTAAGCGAATTGTATTCATGGGAACACCTTCATTGCTTCGACGACGACGTGTTTGATTTGATAGCGATTATTGCTCGAGGATATTTTAAGCATATACAAAACACATTAATTATTAATTGGATACCCACAAGTGGAAGACATATCTTCTCGCAGGATACACTTACGTTTGAGTGTTTTAATTACCTACTTCAAGCTAAATTGAGAATGAGGCAGCACAGCAGCATGTTCTGAATATTCAAACCCATTAATCAGATGTTAGTAGTCATCTCGATGTTGTATTATCATCAGCATAACAGTTTAAGGCCAATTTTTGTTCTGGTTATAGGGGCTTCACTCCCAATCTTCTTTAGCAAATATTAATCTGTTCGTATGCGTATCTCTCCATCCAGAAATATCGAACGAAAACGTTCAAAGGATAACTCATGGAACGAATGGAATATCGTCCATAAATTTCTGGATCATCGCTCCTCCTGCTTCATCAAAAGCATTATCGATGATTATTTCCTGAGGGTATTGTAAAATATTTACATACTCTTGGCAAAATATTCGAACTCCTCAAATGGCATGAAGCAGTGTTCCTGGCGCAGTAAACCATCAAAACGAGCTGAAAAGATTATTGTATCCTGAGTTACGATATCTTTTGCATTGCTTTTCGGTCAAAGATTTTTTGGCAAACAACTTCTGTCATGAACAAGCATGGCTGTCTTTGACACTGGAATTGGCACTCTCATCGGATCCCGATACAGACGAGCATCTTTATCTCAATTGACATTCGTAATTAACTCGAGTGGCTTTGTTTTTTAATTCACAATCAATCGAGATTGAGACAATATCGGTTACAACGACAGGATATCACCATTCAAGTTCTGTTCACCCTAATTCATTCTAAAAACACAGCTTTGGAGTCCCCAATTAATCGACTGAGTTAACTTAATTTCTTCATTAAATATTAAAAGCTCACCTCTCCCTAGAGTCCCCAATTCGTAAACAGTGAGCGAACGCAGTGTACCTGAAGTTTAGTATGATTTTCGACTTTTAATGAAAGTGTCCTTTGTGTCGAGGGCATTGACTTTGAATTTAATTTAATTTTCATTTATGGCAACGCGTGCAGAGTATGCAAGTTTATGGTTTCTGAAGCGAAATTATTTCGAGGAAATCCTTAGATTGGATGTAAAGTCTTCCTTGTTCTTCTGACCTTTTTTGAGAATGGCAGAGTTCAATGTTCTTTCTTTTGCATACTGTCAACTAAATAATACAATGTTGTTACCATCAAAATTCCTTAGTCGGAGTCAACTAGTAAATGGACGATCGTATTGAGAATCCTGCTGCCGAAAATTCTTCTGTGTATTAACAGAAAGGATCCGTAAAAGAAACTTCAAGAACTGACACTTCAAGAACTGAATTACGAGCACGAAAGCAAGGGCTTAAAAAGCTGGCGAGGCAGCTAGTAATCATGTGGGGCGTTCTACGTTTCTCACACAAAGGGAAGTACAATTTATAACCGATTTTGAACCGCGAATTGAGAAGATTCTTCAAAAAAATCAAGTTCTCGAAGGTTTGTCATTCCCCGAAGAGAGGTGGTGTCACGAAAAATATATGATAGATATTGCAGCAGCCTAACGTAATGACCAGTAAGTCATGGCGACCATAGAAAATCACTTATTTAACGATGTGTGATGCATCAAAATCACATTACTTCCTCTGGTCAACCTGAAATGTTCATTATAGAAAGTCAAATCCAATTGAAAAACGTAGCCTGCCAAACTTCAGTTCGAGAACCGGTTGGTACTACTTATAAAACTCAATAACTCTGGTATCTTACTTACTAACTTAAGATGGCGGCGTGGACCTGGGCCTCAACTAACAAGCTCCTTCAGCCAGTTCGATCTTAAACCAGCTGCCTCCAGTTTCGAAAGCTAAGTTGATTAAGGCCTCCTTCAACTTGCATGCGTCACCTGAGTCGCAGTCTCCCTCTAGTGCGCCGTCCACCGCGTGTGGATTCGAAGATTCTCCAGGCCGAAGCATTGGTGTCCATCCGCTCTACATGACTCAGGCACCTTAGTCGTTGGAGCTTCAATCTTCTGGCTAAGTCGATTTCGCTGTACAGCTCGTACAGATCTTCATTGTATCTGCTCCTTCATCGACCGTCTATGCAAACGAGACCGAAAACCAAACGAACAGTTTGCCTCTCCAATCCGTCAAGAGCAACCTCATCCACTTTTGACACAGTCCATGCCTCTACGCCGTAGATCTGATTTCAGCGCTGGTATCGTTGGCTGAATTTCTAGCGGAGCCTTGGTAGACAAAGTCCTTAACTACCTGAAATTTATATGTGCCTACAGTGACGTTCTGTTCGAGACGTCGGTGTTGAGTGTCCTTTTTTGTTAACAGCATATACTTTGTCTTGCCCCCATTGACCGCTAAATCCACCTTCGTCGCGTCCGTCTCAATAGCCACGAACGCGCCAGTGATATCACGCTGCGTTTTCCGAATTTGTCAATATCATCTGCGTATGCGTGTAATTGGACGGAATTTTGAAAGATTGTGCCTCTGGTGTTGGCGCATGAGTTTTTCACAACTCTTTCTTGTCTAAATCCTTTTTTGACATCAAAGCTCTCGATGAGGTCTTGACCGACCTTGATGGATCATCGTGCATTCTAAAACTAGACGTTGCTCTGTATGACTCGTCTCAATAGATGCTGTCATACACGGTCTTAAAAACTATTAAAAGGTGGGTATCAATTTGGAGTTCTCTGGTTTCCCCAAGATCTGGCGCAGAGTGAGTATTTGGTCGATGGTGGATTATTCCATTGTCAAACGTATACTGATGTATGGAGTGTTCGACTGGTGGACGGCACAGTAATCTACATATTGAGGAAAGATGCAGAAATCAGAACGCATATGCGTTAGCGGAGGACATGTTGCTACATCTACTTCTTCTTGATATTTTTGGCAAATAGTCGGCGACTAGTGCAGCCAACATACTAAAAGACTCCTCCCAACTAACATTCATCCCGGAAACAGTGTATACACACCTTCTAAGTTGAATTTCAACCGCGTCAACTTCCGGACCTTTCTTGGCCTACAGACATCCACCCTACCTTCTCACCTGATTTTACTGCCGAAACCGAAGGGCGTGCGGCCGGTTTAAAAGTTTTTTGATGTCAAGTTGTACTCTCAGAAGTTTGCTCTTGCTAATCGAGTAACAATAAGTGAACGTTATCATCACACATGTGTTAATCAAAACGTCTACAGGCGAGTGTGTAATGAGTAAACATGTTCATTCTACAATTACGTTTATTTCCCAATTAGTGATGAAAGACATTTTTTAAAAGTACGTAAGTAGGCTCATTTGACCAAAATTTTAATGGAACCAAACCAATTTTTTTTTCTGTGCAAGTCCTCATTCTTATATCCGAAATCTACCAACTCAATCGAAAGTATATCAAGGAACTTTAGGACTAACCTCTTTGGCTCCTATCAGGCTATATCCTTGAATTAAATTTTATGATCTGTAATGACATCATTTACAGGACCCACATTATCCAGGCCGCAGACAATCGTCCCATAAGGCTTTTTTGAACGTTTTTACGGATGGGTAATGATTGATAATTGCAGTCCTCAGTTTCCCTTTGCTTAGATCCTTTTTTTTTTGCGTTTCAATGGTCATTTAAGAAAAGGACCTCCATTTCCGTTTTTCACACTCTATTCTGGTGGTTTTGTATCCTTTTAATGCCTGGAAATGGATTTTGTAAAAGCATTTGGTCAATAAAGTGTCGATTATTTTCAAGTTCAAAATATTGTTACGATTTTAGGCAGGATACAGATTAGTGGAGTGACAACACGGTGAATTGTGCTAAATGGAGGGCAATAAATTGTAGGTCACTTCCATTCGTGCGAACAATACAAACACGCACAACATGAATGATTGCGAGAAGCCAGGCCTTGGTTCATCCCGAGCTGTCGCGCCAGCTATTTATTTTTTTAATTTATTGTGACTGCTCGAGGTATGACTATCTATGATTGAAAGAGCAAGTGAGGAGGATATCCTTTAACATCTAGTAGCGTAGACCTGTACTGCCCTGAGGCAAGAATCATCTCGAAGCCTGTACATATAAAAAGTAGATGTACAATTGTTACTTGGCCGAACTCCCATTTTCCTCTACAAGAACATGGCGCAGCCTGCTATCAGTTGTGCACAGAAATTTGTATACACTAACGCGCTACGGTAGGTCAGATCTTCCTTTACTGTGCTGTCTTTTGCGGCTGGATTTGAAGTGTATTCGCATCGATATCGATCTGTCGTTGGTCAGAGCTTATTCTTGATTGCCTCTCATATCAAGTCATCAGCAAAGGTTTACTAAATCAGAGTGCTAAAGGTCGTCTGGCTATTGATCGATTACTGTAAAATATAGGGAAGGTGAGAGAACTCCCTCTGCAGCAATTTTTATGTACACATCAAGTCCAAAAAGGACTCAATGGCCTATTGAAACATTTATTTCAACTACAATACTTAAACTAACGAATGAAGATAATCGACAAAAAAAGAAATCATTTCCATTCCTTTGTTACCTTGCACTCTATGTATCACAAGGAAATCCTAATCAAAGTCTGACCTACATTTCCATTCATTTGCTCCTTAAAAGCCTAATCGATAAAAGTAATCCAAACTCCTGGCGGGAAACTAATCAGATCCGAAGCCAAAATGGTGGCAGTAACAGTATCAACTCAATGGGTGGGAGACCGCTTCGAAGGTTTGCCATTGCTTTCCATTAAATTTGATTGATGCGGGATGGATACAGTTGCTGATGCTTTGGCAAAGACAAAGGATGTAGGACACCAATTTACTGGTAATTTTTGTTTAAGTGTTGTTGTGATGAAAGAAAGGAAATACGAAAATAGATTTTCAGTTAAGGAAATGTCTTTAATTAGTGAGGTGTCTGGAATTGGGTTTAAGGATATTTTTTTGAGGAAAATTGCACGCTTGGTGTAACTGTAACATATCGTTTTACCAATAATTGCTGAGGTAAGAGGAAATTCTTGACATTGGGAAACGTAAGAAACGTAAGCAGTAAGACGAAGGGGAACTCCTCAGCGTGGAGTCCTCTCTCGCCTAATATGGTTTCTTGTCGTGAATAAGATCTTGATCATACTCAGAGACAGTGCCTTCAGTGTGATGGCTTATGCCGGCGATGTGGTCATTCTGGTAGCAGGCAAATTCCTTCTAGTCCTAAGCGAGAGACTCAACTATGCGCTACATGTGGTCAATACTTGAACCAGCAGCACGGGGCTGGAAGGCAATCCTACAAAGACAGAAATTGTGCTTTTCACTAAGAAAAGATTAATCCCTGAATGCAAGTCTCCGAAGATCAGGGTATTGAACTTAATCTTTCGGAATCAGCACGCTAGGTTAGAATAATGACTGTGCGTCCACGGGGGCCTACTGGTCCATTGTGTTTGCTTTTGTGTTGTGGTCCGTGTTCCAACCTTGAGAACAGCACATCTGGGCGTTATTCTTAATTCCAAACTAAATAAGAAGGAGAACATTGATGAGCACATCAAGTAGGGATGCGTAGCCTTCTTCTCATGCAGAAAGGCGTTCAGTAATATATGCTGGTTTAAACCGGATGTGGTGTTCTGGCTGAACACGGCGGTTGTGAGACCCATTCTAACATTTGGTTCACTAGTCTGGTGGAAGGTGCTTGAGAAGCAATATCAGCCTTCAAGCCTCACTTAAATTCAGAAAGCTGTCTGTATAGGAATCCTAGAATCAATGAGAACAACACCAATAGCAACAATGGAAACTATGCTAAGCTTCGTTCCGCTGGATCTGTACTATAGCAACAAGGCAGCTAGAACTGCTCTAAAATTGAGAGAAGGACGACAGTGGACACCAGCTCCTTACGCTCATGTCTCCGTACAGTCTCGATGAGAGAATGCTGACAGATCGGCAGAATCAGATCATGTGATCCAGACTCTGGCATTCGACAGGAGATTCAATATCAGAACACCTGGCAGAGATGACTGGAGGAACCACAAGGTTATCAATCAAAAGGAACTGCCCTCCTACACCGCTGGTTCTAAGATGGACATCAGTACAGGTGCCGGAGTATACTCCAAGGCACTAGAAATCAACCACTCCTTTGGATTAAACGACGATTGCAGTGTCTTTCAGGCTGAAATAACAACCATCATCGACAGTTTCGAAAACCATCCGCGAGAATGGTATCACCGCAAGGACAATTACGCTCTACATCGACAGCCCGGCAGACGTTAAGGGTCTGGAGTCCGCGATAACTGGACCGGGGCTTGTATGAATCTTCAAAAAGCATTTAGATGAGATATCGAGAGCCAATACGTTGGACAACAGGGCATATGTATATCCCAGGTAACGAAATGGCTGACGAACTTGCATGAGTGAGAGCATGCCTCACAGGCTCTCCCCTTTGCGAGGACTCCAATGTGTATTGAGGCCAGAAGTCAAGCCAATAGAGGTTGGATCCAGCTAGACAGGTATGCAACGGCTAGAAACTTATGAACGAGTTATAATAAGACGATATCTCTGTCCCTGGTCAAACTTAGTTGGTGCGAAGCAAGGATAGATTCCGGCGATGCGATGGGCCTCGGTATACATCACAACGACTTTAGCAGAAGTTGTAGAGACGAGGAAGAAATCGAATCTATACGTCACCTGCCCTCTCTGGTAGAAGAATAAGGACTCTTCATCGAACTGACAGACCTCCTGACATTTATATCCACATCTGGGTGACTTTAAATCAGCGGTTCCCTTTCTCTTTACATTTTCCCGGGGTAAAATTCTGAAATGGGCACAATGGACCCTATTGCTGATCTTCGTGAGCAATGACGAATGTCACAAGGCACCCATTTACCTAACCTAACTCAAGATGAAATGCTATTTCGACTTTGTTCATCTACTTCATACTTTAGGCGACTAACTTCGTTAAAACTATAAATTTCGCATTAGAGTTAATGTATACACCTTGGAAGATGCACTGTGATCGCATAAACCACAACATTTTATCCCATAGCGCACACCTTCCAGCATAAATCCATAACTTCACTAGTTCGCTGGTCTACAGGTATGTTACCTCATAAGCGGAACGAACATTCTTTTGCCACGAACCACTGACTTCCGTGTTCCATGCAAATCACGAAGTGCATTGCTATGCAAATTCTGAACGACTTTTCTGAAATACCTCCTGTCTTACCTGTAAAGTGAAACGTGAGAGGATTATGATACAACACACTGGCACCACAATGTTTTGTGTGTTCCAAGAAGCACGCTCAAAGGACATTCACACGAACAAAATGCTTCTCATGAACTTGCCATTGCTTCGAATGGTATTCCTCCTACTAGTGACTACGACACCTAGTGTGTGATTGTTTTCCCTTCTGGGAAAGGTCCTTCCGAGTGTAACTGGGTGAATTTCGGCTGTATACTCCCACGAATAACCGTTGGAATGTTGTTGAATGATATATTTCGCCTTGTGCTGGTGGTGTTTTGCTAGACGAATGATGTATGGCCAAGGATTGGAAGAGGAATTCAGATTTATGCGATGAACGGGAGGTAGTTGTTTTTCATTTCGGACTGAGGCATATGTGTAACTTTTCATTGGAATTCAAACTTTCAGACTCAGTCAAAACGGATAGTTGACGATGAATTGATTGAACGACTTTGTGTTGCTGGCATAGATTGGAAGGCAATTGGAGAATTGACTTAGTAGCTGGTGGAAGAGAAGAGGCTTCAACTTTGTTGACTTACTTCACAGGCAGAGAGTTGAGGATGGGTGCAGTGTCTAATCAACTTAATGAAGACGGGCAAAGTTCGAAGAGCGTTTTCAAGTAAACTTCGAGTATTTATGTAATTAAATTGGAAAAGCCTTACGATGAAACCTGATTGAGAAACATGCAAACTTTTCTGAGGAATTCTTGGAAAAATGCATTCAGAGTCAATTAACGCACAAGGTACGCGGAAGCCAGTATATTGTCTAATGAAGGTTCGGACGAAAAGTTCAATTGGTATGGGGTAAACAACAATCTCTTTTAATTAGGAGCTCGATGCCTGTACTCCCGATGAAATTAAATTTCCACGAAAGTTAGCAGAAAGTTTAGACTGGTATAATCCTTTAATGAGCTTCACATCCGTGGAACAAAAACTCTGGAGTGGTGAGGTTTCCTTTTTAGCGAAATATGAGCTTATTGTCTTCCTGATTTTTTTCCGACTTTTATTTTACTTCGTTATCGAGTTGAATGTTTTACCCTAAAACTCCAAGGCCATTGGTTGGATCTGGAAAATTATTTTAGTGGTCGATAGGTTCGAAATTCCAAATCCAATCCGTAGACCACTCCAGATACCTGGGGGCATACTTTATAGGAAACGCAGCTGGAGGCTGAATATTCAGGACCCTTCAAGGAAAGCCTCAATCTTATATTCTGGCCGGAAAGGTCTGGCCGAAATGCGTCTGGAGCCTAAAATAGTCCGCTGGATTTATACGGAGGTAGTGAGACCGGCCCTGATGTACGAAGTACTGGTATAGTACTGGTCCAGAGAACCAACAATAGCCTGTTTGAAAAGATATAAAGGACATCATGCATCTGAATAGCGGGTCCTTTTAGAACAACGCTCACTGCTGCACTGGAGGCAATGCTCTATCTGCTTTCTGTTGATAGCCTGGGGAAGCTAATGGCAGTCAAAGCAGCATTAAGGCTCAGATCCTCCCAGCTGGTCAACACAGCAACGGTTCACTCTAGGATCCTCGAAGGCAACAATACTAATTCTAGTAAAACTGACTTTGTTGTCCCCCTTATTGACTTCAATGTCAGGTACAAACCTCAGATTCCTAGCAGAAGCTCTTGAGAGCCTGGTACAGTTTTGAGGGAATTCGCGCTGGAAATATTCACAGACGGATCTAAAACAGCATGTGGTACGGAGGTAGGAGTCTTCTCCAATACATCTGGCTAAGCCATTACCACGCGACTGCCAGATCACTGTAGTATGTTTCAAGCGGAAACTGCAGCAGTCCGCTAGGCTGCCGCTTGGCTTTCAGTTAACTTGATAGATTGTTGCGCTTTTGTACTATACATACATCGATAGTCAGGCAGCTATTAAAGCCGTGGAATTTTCGACAATACCATCAAGGTTGGTAAAGCAATGCTGCAGATTGCTTAAGGAGGTTACAGGCAGGTGCGACGTTATACTGTGTCGGGCCCCAGGACACAGGGACGTTCCAGAGAACGAGCTGGCAAAAAAAGGCGCAAGACGGGATCTCCCCGAAAACCTGAGGAAACTACCTGCACTTATCGAATCGATCAAATTCCTCCTCGACAAGTTTGCCAATAAACCAGCAAATCACAGGTGGAACAATATCAGCACTTGTCTCTTGTCAAAAAAGACGAAGAGACTGAAAAAACTTTAGTCCACTAATAAGGGTCCTCACCGGACATTACTCGATAAGCAGATATCCACTCAGACTAGGGGTCCCCTCCAACGATTTCTGTAGAAGCTGCAGAGACGAAGAGGAATAGGAAACTAAAACCCACCTACTGTGCACGTGTCCTGCCGTTGAGACTTCAAGAGGGAAAACCCTCGGGGAATACTTCTATGATGATCTTAACGATCTAGCCGAACTCGACATCCAGATGACATGGTTCAACTTTTAGGTTAAATACTGTTACGGCTACCCATCTCGATGTGCTCTGTGTTACAAACTCTAGTTATTGGTGCTGGTAAGCTGGTTCTAAGTCGTGGTATCACAATGGGCCAATTTGGTCGAAGTGTGTCCCTGTCTGAACGGGAACAGCCACGGAACAAAACCTAAATTAACCTAGGTTCGAAAACCTATAGAGCAACAGGTTACGTTAGGTTCAAGCGGTGTGCAATGGATCGAATTCACATCACTTCGTCTGGAAGACCCAAAAGGTTCATTGTGATTACCCTATGCCTGTCACACTCCCGTTAAAGAACCAGTTGGTGCTCTTTGTAAAACTCAGTAGCTCTGCAATCTAGGAATCTGCTATCTCTACAATGTTTGGAGAGAACCTTGATCCTAGTGACATAAGTCGTCCTTCTTTCAGAGCGGGTCAGTGACACAATTGGCTTTGTATTGATTTCACCTATCCTTGTCGCCACAACTTCCGCATAAATCATTTCAATGTTCCATTTACGAAGCATAGCTCCTATGCTACACGCGATGTGGTGCAGTATTCCTGGCGTGACCAGCAAAAGCTGGCATCGCTTTCTTTCAATCTGTGGCAGTACATCCTAGTGTTCTTTCATTCTTTTGTATGAGCGGAATAGGAGATTTCTTTAAAGTTTGTTCATGAACATGTTAGATTATTCGCACGAATGGAAGGAACCTACAATTTATTGACGACTCCGAACGCTGAAATCAGAATCTTCTTCATGACAAATTATATTCTCGGAGGTTTATCATTCCCCGACAAGAGGTAGTGGCGCTTAGAATTTCACGAATCTTTCAGGGGTTTGTCAAGCGTTCCTAAAACCAAACCCCTGAATCTAAAATCAACGACTGCAAATGTGTGATTACTGCTGTCTTCTCGATGTCGTCTCTCAGTACCGCAATCTTTTTGCCTGAAAGATTGGCTTAGAAATCCTTTATGTTGGTTAGTTATCTGGCTGTATAGAGCGCACGGTAGTCGCCACCATGTGTTGGTGTTGGTTAGCAGCTTTTGAAATTACGACTTATTCCCATTTTGATTTTGTCCACTCTCATATTCCTTTTTGACAATTGACGAGCCAAACGAGGAGCTTTACGTGCAATTGGCCGAATTGCCAGAAACAGATTTTACCCTTACTCATATGTGATGCACTGAAGCATAGAAATAAGAGTCCAATAATCCCATCTATGAAATGTCAGGAAGTCCTCTCGGAGCCAATACAAAATATGCACAACAATATCCACAAATCTCTATAAAGTCCTAAGTCGACCGCTATTGTTGTATATTCATAGATTTGGTTAGGTGTAACGTTGGCAGGCTAAAGTGTGAAGTCAAATCGTTTGCATTGTTGACGCGGCCAGTGCATAGGAAAACATTAACGTCTGGACCTATGCGCACCAGAAACAGTCGGTTCGACACCTTGTCTGTAACACACATGCGACTGGAGTGTTAGCTGTCATTAACCTTTTACAATGACACTCTCTGTCGTTTCCCTGCTGATTACTATTGCAACGTAGTTGGAATTTTCTCGCGTCGTTTTCGAAATGATTGCAATGACAATTTCCCTTTTGGGCGCGTAAATTTGGAGTGGATTCCTGTTGTGTGCAGGATTATTTCACTTGCGACTATTGCTGTGGCGGTTCATGCTTTCGCCGGTTTTGTTAGGCGTTCCATCTGTTCCAATATCCGTGACACCAGCGAATTAGGAACTAAGGATGTACTGGAGGCCTGCCTGCTATTGAATAACGTCAGTGGCGGATACATTGCGAGGATTCGGTCATACTTCTTTTAAGCCTTCGTCGACCATAGTGCCACCAGATAAATCCTTCAAACGATGATGGTTTTCTGTCACCGAATTGTTTGTGCTCCCTTATCTGTCTGATTTGCTGAACTCTAAACTAAGCGAAGCGAGAAATATGTTCTTCCTCAGCATAACCTTTGGGTGAACTAATGATGATAACCTGAACCCCTGTTGCATTCGTTTGGTCCAGATGCACCATAACTTCGTTGACGTTTACGAGGTTGAACTTTCAACTGTGAAAGGCACTGTATCCCATCTTCTCTCCAAAAATGTGGTGGACGTAGTTGAGTTTTATTCGCTTCAACATCGAGACCTTGTATTCCTAAAGGCTCGTCGAATGTGCTTGTGTGTTTTTGTTTTGAGTTTCGTTGTTATTTGGTGCGTTGTCCCAATCCTTGTCTTCAGACATTCTACGATTAGTTTGTGGACAGCAAATCACTACCAGTTGGTTGAAACAATTTCAAAAAATCAAGTCTACTTCAGGAACACTCTTGAGAAGAAACCTTCAATGGGATTTTAAAGGATAATGAAGACTAATACTACTGCAGGAGTTAATTAGAAAAAATATCCTCCAATTAAATGTACCACTAATTGCAGTTGCCGCTTATCCCTCTCTCATTTCACTTCCTTTCAAACAAAATGCAAAATTGTAGCCCATGACGAAACAATGCTGCCTGTATACATTACAGACACTCACCTGTAATATAATAAAGGATTTTAAGGATTCTTCTAATGACACAGTCACGGTCTAAGAGAAAAAAATCCGACTTGGGTTCATTAAATCCTTCTTGAATTTTTTTGTTCTTTAGAATCTTTGGTTTCTTTTACACTGCAATGCGCGTCGCCTCTAATTAAGTCTCTTAATTGAGTTCCACGGATGGCGGCATTTTTAAATTAGTTACTTGGTAGCAAATTTCTTTCGACTAATGCAGAGGGCATATGAAAGTGAATAATCGTGTAATCATTGCTATCAGGGTGTGATTTATGTGAATTATCCTTTGTTAGGTTAGTTAGTCAAAGTTGTTTGAATTTATGAAGAAAAATAGTTAAACTCACTTAAAAGAGCTGAAGGACTTTGTCTTGGAATTGGTTGTTCTTCAATTGATTCCACGTATTTTTTTTTAATTTTAAAATGAAATGTTTGTCCCACTTTAGTGTGGACTGATGTGATTTAAAAATTTCAATTAATTTAAGGGATCAAGTCGGATATAACATATAAATATCTCAAGCAATCCTTAAGCACAATATTGTTCCCATCTAATCTGGCGAAAGGTTCATTAAGATTAATGGGACAACTTTTACAATTAATAAATATTTTCACGCTCAAAGGACTTAGTTGTCGAGGACTTTGTTGTCAACGATTTCAAAAGACATAGTCCATAATAGCTCATAATAATTCTCCTATACCCTTAAGGCATTCAAGGGCAAAACAATTTTATTTTTGTATTACTCAACGACCTTCGTTCCAACCAGTGATACATAGTTGTGTAAATCTTGATTAAAATCAAAGCCCTCGAGGGTTGAATTAAGATTTGTTAGACAACTGTGTTTACCCATCTACACATGTATGTACATGTGGGAAATATTTCATAGGCATATGTAATTCTTCCTTCTACAAAGTCCTGAGGGTGCGTTTTATTAAAAATTATCAACTAAGCTTGTGAACCCTAATTTATGGATAGTTTTGCAAAATTCATGGAAAATATAAAAAAAATATGTAGTCTGTGTTCTCGGAGTTCAAGAGGAGGAATATTTTTAAATTTTTAAATTTAACTTGAATTCGAAATTAAAGCTAACAATTGAAGCATAATTTTATAATTTTCTGCTTAAGGAAGCTGTGAGACCTTAGTGAGAAAAATAATCGACAAAGTTGATGCAGTGAATGTACGCAAAATGGGGTGGAGATACGGACCCTGGTAAGATGAATGAGTTTTAACCACGGAAACTGCACAATAAGAAGCATCCTGGTTCGGAAAAAAATGGATCGAAATATAACGTTTAAGAGCAAAGCATTAGCGACACAGGTAGACTACATATTTGGGCCCTATAATGAAACTGGTAATAGACTGCCAAGACTCGACAATAAAAACCAACCATTCCGACCACCCGAAGTGAAGATAGCCATCTAAGCTTAAGTCCAACAAAGCTGCTGAAACTGACGGCATAGCTATTAAGCTGTTCAAAGCGGAAGGCGATGACTTGAATGAGGGCAAGACGAAGTATATGCTGTCAACATGAAAGGGAACTCAACCCTGACAGAACGTCACTATAGATAGCTATAACTTTGGGGTAGGTAAGGACTTTGGCAATCTAGGCTCCGCTACATATTCAGACAACGACACCAGCACTGAGATCAAACGAGGAATAACTGTTGCCAATCGCTGTTTCTTTGGGCTAAGAAGAAGAAGAGCAAAGCCCTCTCTTGAAAAACTAAAGTGACCATTTATAATACCTTAATCATCCCAGTCCTTGTCTACGGCGCAGAGGCATGGACTCTGTCAAAAGCGGATGAGAATGCTCTTGGCTGTTTCGGGAGGAAAATTCTTCAGGTGATCTTCGGTCGCGTCTGCATATGCGATGAGAGGAGGAGGAGCTCCAACGACGAATTGTACTGGCTTTACAACGACATTGACTTACCCAGAAGAGTGAAGGTTTAACGTTTAAGGTGGCTTGGTCATGTAGAGCGGATGGACACCAATGCTCCAGCCCGAAAAATCTTCGAATCCACACCCGAGAGACGGCGCAATAGAGGAAGATCGCGACTCAGATGGCACACGCAAGTGGGAGGGGATCTCAACCAACTTGTCCTGCGAAACTCAAGGCAGCTGGTTAAAGATCGGGTTGGCTGGAGACGCTTGTTGGTTGAGGCCCAGGACCACCCCGGTCTGTAGCGCCACCTTAGGTGAGTAAGTAAGTGCCGCGCTATTCTATTGGTGGCAAGGTAAGTACCGACAAATTGAGCCAAAAGGAGTTGATGTAAATTACACTAAAGTGTAAACGGACGAGCTGGTAAAAGAAGGCGCATGACGCTATCTCTCCGAAAACCTGAAGGAACCACCTGCACTAATAGGGATCATCGGACGTTGCTTGATAGGCTGATATGCACTCAGATTGGGAGTCTCCCCCAATGATTTCTCTAGAAGCTGCAGAGACGAGGAGGAAGAGAAAACTACAAAACACCAACTGCGCAAGTGTCCTGCCATTGCGACGCTAAGAAGGAAACCCTCCGAGGAATATTTATACGATGATCTTAACGATCTGATCGAACTCGACATCCAGAAGAGAAGAAACTTCTTGTCCAGAACAAAAAGGTTCAACATTTAGGGTTAAAACCGTTACGGTTGCCCTTCTTAATATACTCCGTGTTAAATACTCTGGTTCCTCTGGTCACGGCCTGAGGATGCCTAAGGTCCAGCTACCATTTTAGTTGTGCGTGTTACGTTTTTCGCACGAACTGTAATTCTTTGCTGATGTCAAAAGACGAATTGAGAAGCTTCTTTATGAATAACTTCACTCTCGGAAATTTGTCATTATCCATTTAGAGGTGAGCTTTCTAATAACAACGCGGACAGCAGTCTAATGCCCTAACAACGGCAACTACGAGTACATTTTTTGGTAGACATAACGCGAAATAATCAGTAAAAGAGCGCACATCTTATACTAGGTAAATGAGACATTAAGTTTACAAAAAGAACCTCAAACTTATCAAAGCATCAGTTTTATAGGCATCATTCGCAAATTTCTTTTTCACAGTCCGCGAACGGAAATCCATTAAATCAGCACACAACACATTTTTCATAATTTTTTTTCAAAAATGTTTAATAATTTTAGGACTTTCATTCCAGCTCCTGTCACCTAAACGAGTCCCTGACGTCAATGTTTGATTATGTCGAAGAGTCTCCTATGCTTTTTGACCCGAAGCGCTATAAAACGTTTGTCGTGTCAGGATCCATGCACATGAATAGTGCTTAAACGTCGTCATCTATTTCCTTTTCACCATTATTGACTTCCCATCATTTGATCCTTCTGAATCAAATAGGATACTCCACTTCAAATGTCTGTCAGTGGTAAATATGCATTAACCTCGTTACCATCTATGACACTTCAAATGCCAAAGCAAACATAAAACTCACTGCTGTCATTCAATGCGAAAAACCGAGGACTATCCCACTTCTTAATTAGTATTTACGAGCAAAGCTCACAGACCAAATAAATTCACCCCCTTAATGGTTACGTCTAATTATCTGTCATGAAATACCACCATACCTACTCTACGGCATTAGCAGCAGCAGTGGCAGCACCAACTTCTCATGGTCACTGTCCCTAATTCGCACTAAATTCATTTTAATTCCATCCGCATTCCAGGCATAATCAAGCAAAACAACCGAAATCTCGTAAAGATTTCTGTCATTATCCGGCTTCTTAGTGCGTCCTTCGGGCCGGGCCAAAGCGAGGATGACAAAAATCTGTTTATTGCCGGGCATTAAATTAGCGTAAAAATTGTAATTACTACAAATGCAGAGAGAACGATGCGAAGCGGATGCCCGTAATGTCCTTACCGCATTTCGCACATTCTTCTTTTTGGGCGGATTATCACCGAATTATCGTGGTCGTACTACTATCGCATTCACCTGACCACCTCTCGGGGGGGATGAAAGAACTACTGTGCTGCTGGGCATTTTCAATTAACTAAAGTGTATCAGGGTGTTAATCGGCATAAAGAGGGCAGAATGCTGGACACATAACTTATTAATGGAAGACGCTGTACAGTTTTAGTCGGTGGGGTGGTCGCTATAAATAAGCCAATCACGTAACGAGGGCCGTGACCTTGAGCGGGAAGGCAATTCAATTAAAATCCCGGACCACCGAGGTTGCAAGGCAAAAAATTAGGAATTTTAATTAGAGGCATACATGTTTGCTTGGTGTTGATGGTAGTCCTTAAAAAGCTGCAGCTTTGTGCTGCTTTGTGAGAAGTCGTTCAAGGTTTTCTTACACAAAAACAAGGAGAACATCTTGACGTTGACATGTTTTGTGGTCTTGGATTGAAAGGATTGAAAAAAATCCTAGTTATGAAGGCGAATGGAGGTGAGAAGGAATTAAACGTTGAAATTTAATGGAAACGTTCTCTCAAAAGTCAGTCTCAGTTGGAAGGGTGAAGCAGTTTTCATTGGAGAATCAAAGGAGCTAAGCCGTGTGGAATTCCTTTTTCATGAGTGAAACTGATACTTGGACTATACTCCCCGAACTTATTCGCTGAAGTTTTATCACTTTTAAGACAGAAAGGTACTAACCATTGACTATCCTCCCTCATCGACTTACTCCATGACATCAAAACCAACACCCCACACACCCCATGTTCACGTGGATTTATTTCCGAGTTATTTACGACCATTGGACATGAAAGAGACAAACAAATATTCTGATGTTTCCCGAGAGATAAATGTGAAAGTCTCATATCTTGGAAGTTTTGCAGTGACCGTATACCGATGGCCAGATTTACGACGAGAGAGAAAAAATGTGACCATAATTCAATGTCAGAAATCACTGGAGCCAGCGACTGTAGAAGAGAAAGACAATTTTTACAACCAATTAAGTGTCGTCTGCAATCCAACAGAGAAAGGTGACTTCCTCATTTTGACTTGAAAATTTAACGGCAAGGTGAGTAATCAGAACCAAGAATGGTGAGATCCGAAACTCGTGAACCCATCATCACCATCTTCTCAACAATATGGTGGAGTAAAACAAAAGAGGAATCTACCATAATAAAGCTGCAACGGCATCAAGGGCTTGCAGGTTCCGGCTCTATACGTACCTGCACTGCAGCTGCTTAAGTACAGATAAAAGTGCAAACGAGATTGTACAACACATCCTTCAAGTTCTAAAAAATTCACCACGCGCTTTGTCAATAAAATTCCATGATTTTTATTTCATGTCAAGGAATCTTTTATTCAGGATGCATTTCATTTATGTAAAACTTTATTTGATCAAATCGAAAGATAAATGCTCCACTCAGCGTAACACTCAATGCATAGTTTGGAACCCGAATCCTTTCAACTAAAACAATGCAAATGCAATCATTGACTGACGTATCCGAAACAAACGTTTCCCTTTTCCTTGACATCGCATAGATAAGCCGGGAAGACAGTTTTATATTGCAATAAAAGATCTGCATTTAAATTGACAGAAACGATACGTGAACTGCTGCTATGGTTATCTTTACTGTGTATCCTTCGGTTGGTTGGCTTTGTCTTATTGTGTATATTGTGCATTGTCATTTGAATGGAAATCTGATAAAAACATATGTACATATGAAGAAATGAAGTCCTTAAAGAGCAAAGTAAATAATTTAATAAGCATGACTCGTAGTATTTTAACGACTTTTCTCCCTTGCTAGCTGATCTTATCCCTTAAAATGTTGCTGAAGTTGATTTACCACAATCAAGCATCATTCACAATCCAATGGAATTGGCGATATTTTTTGAAACATGTTTTTACTCCGGATACCCATTCTGAAGTTTTTAATTTGATTCCCAATAGTTTTCGACTTCGAAATCCAATCCACAACAGAGCGGTAGTCTCCACTAAAACCAAAGGTTGCACTTGGCAGTATTCCAGTCCAGTTCCAGTATTCCAGAGTTCTTAATGCGACAATGAAACTGTTCAGCCATTGTTAAAACTAACATACGACCTATGAGGGCTTGAACTTATGCTAATAGAATCCGGATGTCAGGGATAAGCCCATCTGCTTTATAGCTGCTGGTAAAAGCGGCAGTATACGTCCTCGAATTTCCCGTCCTCGCAGATCGCTTTGTGGTTAAGTGGCAGTGGCAGTACATTGTCATTTGCTTCTTTTGTGTCATTTTCACTACTACGCTTTTCAAAAGTCGATTGCAAAGTACATACTGATCAGCATCATCACAGGCCACAACCTGCTGGTGGCCCATCTACGCAGAATGCGGCTAAATACGACTGACCTCTGCAGAGGATGTGGCGATATAAACACAGAGGACGACACGACGCATTTTCTCTGCGACTGCTCAAGCCTCAGCAGAACCAGAAAGAAGATCCTAGGCGCTTACTTCTTTAGTGACCCAGGCCAACTATCAACCATGCCACCGAAGGCCATTCTAAAATTTATACTGAATTCAGGGTGGTTTAGGGGGGCTGATTCTTTTCCTAACAGGTACGTGAATGTAGGTCCCACAATGGGGAACACAATGGATCCTTGAAGATCCGAGTGAGGCGGAGCCTGACATCAAGCCGCCACTCCCTTAATCTAACTTAACCTACTGACTCACTAACGAGATTCGGATAAAAGGGCAAGCTGATGATATTCTACCTCTATGGAGAATGTTCTTGAAATCGACTAACGACTACGAGATAGCACAAGCAGCTTCAGTTGCAACCACCAACCATAAAGCTGCTCTGTCTCCACTGAATGTGATTTTTAAAAGATGGGGTCGTAAGGAGCTAGTGCATCTCCTTTGATTTAGAAAGTAAGAATGCGTGAGTAGCGAATTTAGCACAAACGCACACATCAATCGATGTGGAAGAGGCGGGATGGCTTAAGAAGAAGACGGTAGAATGCTTAATTTCCAAAACCTGAAGCCAAAATAAAACCAAAATGGATTCGTGGTGTTCTAGAAAGTGGTTTCCGCTGCCGTCGAAACGAGTTAAAAGGAGATGAATGGTCGCTGGAATGATGTGATAGCTCCTTTCCGAGACAACACAAATCAAAAACTGCGAAACACGTTAACGAAGGCAATCGACCGTAACCGTTTTCAAGACAATGTCAAGACTGAAGAACTGAGAAGCGAGGCAAACAGTGTAGAAGTACACAAATGGAGGACTTAGTTTGGTGTTTCACCTAAGTCTATGGTCATCGAAAGTTGTCTCTTTTTATCAAAACCGTGTGAAAAAAGACGTACAGATGTTTGCCAACTTTCACCACTCAATGACCAATGATCAGCAGAGCAGTACTGAGAACTTCTACAACAGAATGACTGAGGAGATTCAGAACTACCACAATCACGGGAGTCCTTCCGTCATCCTCACCTCTACCGAAGATGCCTTTGTAACTTGCCCCTAATTTGTAAAAATGTTTCGGATACATGCAGCTAGAACCAAGCAAAGGTACTTTTTTTCCTTTAAGAGAGGTGGAGACCTAGTGTGTCAGACTAAGACTGACTAAACTCTACCTTTACCTTTGGTGTCCTCGACCACACCTCTGTTTGCATTATTTCAGGGGGTTCCATCCGTGCCTAAAGCTGCGGAACTACTGTAGCTAAAATAAGTATTCGATAGAATCATCGCCATTTACATCGATAGTCAGGCAGCGCTCAAAGCACTAGAATCGAATATCTTCAGATCTAGCATAGTCGTCAGCTTTCGTACAATGCTCAAGGCATTATGCGCACAGATCCCGGTAAGACTATGTTGGGTGACTGGAAATTACTGTAAGAGGGGAAAAAAATGTTTCAGACCAACTAGCAAGAGAAGGCGAAGAAATACCTCAAAACGACGCAACATTAATCAGACTGCCATCCTCCGCGGTTAAGGCGCACCTCTTAGGCAATATAACTAGGGAGATCCAATATGGAAGGGCACAGGGTATACAAAGCACTATCGCTGACATTAAGTAAATAAGAAAAGGACGAAGTAAACTCTTAAGTTCTAAACGATCAAACTTAAGAAACCTGTAGGAGTTTTGTCCGGAGAGTGCTTTCTGAGAAAGAAGGCTAAGACTCACAGAATCTAGATACTCCGGCGACTTACCTATGCATCACAAAAGATATCACACACATTCTATTCGATTGTGAAGGCATAGCTCACTTAAAGGCGATTAAAACACAAAGGAAACCACTTTTCCAGGAACTTGGAGGAATTAGGCCATATCAACCATCAGATAATTCTGAAATTCTACAAGGAAATAAAATGGTTTATATCCTTACGTTTCGATGCCTTTAAAGGTTTCCCTTGAGATCACTAGGGGCACATTCTGATACCCGGTGTTTCTAGGAATAAAGCCTATAAAAATGTTCTCCGAGGGCTCATGAAAATGGTCAATATGCAACCAGTATTTTTTGCCTATTTTTACTGAAAAACAAACACAAACTAACCCGACAGATTCCACTCTTAAAGTTCACTCCATTTCCTGCCCAGAGAACCATTTTGCATGTAGTTACACTATCCCCACACCCCATCAAGTGTATGTACATCTTTCCTGAGTGTGCACGAGTTAAAACTCGATTGCAAATAGTTAACTGTGGTGTATTGGATTATCCACAACTCCAGGTGTATTCCATTAGCTTTGCTATCACTATCAATAATCGTATCTCACTCCTATTCACTTAAGTATAGTCAAAGATACTTTTACAAATTTAACCACACTAGTGAAAATCTCTACAATAAACTTAATTAAGGACGAACAACTACGTGAGGAGAATACAAGTTTCTCTCTGCCATTTGCACGCAGCTGAACTGTGGTTTAGTCATTGTTCCATTTATCTAGAATCAAACGAGAGAGATTGCATTTTCTATCGATTTGTTTGGAGAAATAGAAATTAATTTCCTGATTAGATTATCTTTTCACAGGCAATTAGGAGAGTGGGTTTTATATTTTCCTTTTAAGAGCTAAGGTATGACTGATGTCCAGCGTAAGACTTTTATATTTTTCTTTAAAGGCATATGTACTTTAAAAGTCTACTAAAAGAAAAGGGCACATAACAACAAAAATAAAGGAAAATACAAAATGTTAATTTTCTGCTCGAGATTCCCGGTGGTAAAAGTTAAGATACAAGAGAAAGTTGTATCATAAAATTCAACCCTTAAGCTACCGCATCAACGAGGAAAGTCATCATCAGCTGAAACAACAACTATTACCATGATGATGATATTTGGCTACCGAGATCTCATTAACGGAAGTGTGGAAGAGATAATGAAACCAACAGGAAGGGTGGCATAATGTTTAAGAAGTTTTATTGGAGTCACTTTCAGTTAAGTGTTGCAGGACATGGATGAAACAAATGGTTTTGAGTCAAAGGATGACTGGGGAAGTTATGCAGGAGAAAGCTGTTTAGACGGTTATAGAAAAGTTGCTACTTTATTGGTTGTAATAACTTAAGACAGATTTTTCTAAGTTATCCTCTTAAAGGCTTCTAAATGTATTGATCCGTGTGTTTGTAGCCTGGCCAAACGATTTTAATTCTTCGGGCATAGTTTCATTAAACATTATTTCAAAAATGAAGTTCCGATAACTTACTTACATACTTAAGGTGGCGCTACGGTCCTGGATCTCAACAAACAAGCGTATCTAACCACCCGATCCTTAGCCAGTTGCCTCCAGTTTCGCACGCCAAGTTGGTTGAGATCTTCTTCCACTTGCGTGCGCCACCAGTAATAAAGGCCACGTGTCAGGTGGCACACGCAAGTGGGTGGTGATTTTTACTAACTTGGCGTTCGAAACTGGAGAAAGATCCCCTTCCACTTGCATGCGCCACCTGACCGCGGCCTTTCTTACTGGTGGCGCACGCAAGTGGAAGGGGATCTCAACCAACTTGGCGTGCGAAACTGGAGGCAACTGGCTTAAAGTCGAGCTGGCTGGAGACCCTTGTTGGTTGAGGTCCAGGTTCACCTACAACTGTAGCGTTACCTTAAATTAGGAAGTAAGTAAGTAACCACGCGTTTTGTTCCCTGACTACCTGTCCTCTCATCCCTAATCTTTTACTCCTTCTTACTCTATCTCTTCTATATGACAGAGAGATAATAAATTTTAGAGGACACAGTGGCGCCATCAAGGCAGACACTAAACCAGGAGTGAGTTCATTGTAAGGGTATAAAGCAAATTTGAGACAAAATTGAACCCAATCCTAGAGGAATCTCAAGTTTGTATTTAATTTAAACGTGCAAATCTCCTCCTTATTTTTAAACCCTTCATCACATATCTTGTGAAAGTCTTCATGATTGTCGAAATCATATGTAAAACCATATCATACACAGGACCAACCCGGTTGCATTCGAAAATTTGGCAAAGGGTGTTTTGGTTCGAAACTTCTTTCCGAAATCCTTCAATTTGTTTCCCAAAGGTTTCCAGTTTATCAAAGAAAATCCAATTCCACGCCATTGCAGCAATCTACGCTAAAACTGACGGTCTACCACAGGTGACATGTGCTAAAATGTCCTTTTGGAAAAGCCATTCTACTGGGCTCGCAATTAAGTGATTCATCCTTTGTGAGGGTCCTTTGATGTGACAGTGCAACTGTTTAGTCATTGTTGCAAGTAGCATACGACAGATGATCACACGATGCTTATGCTACTCGAATCCGGATGTTGAGAGTATGGCCTATGTGCGGCTATTTGACAATAACATGGGTGATGGTCGTCACTGGCGAAATTTGATTTCTCATCCTTGTACAGGTGAAGGAATTTTGATGTGAAAACGGGTTTCTGCAAAATCACTTTGTGATTGAATGGATGACATGTCCAATGGATGCAATTGTCATCGGTTTTAGGGATTTTGTTTCTCGTCGTAGAACACTGCCATTTCTTTCGTCATAATTACAACATCGAAGGCAACTCCGGGGTTTGGCATATATTGCAACAACCCACGCTTAAAACTTGTGATTCATCTAGATCCCTTCGTAGCAATTTTCCGAGCAGAAGTCCTTGCCATTTTGAAGGGAGCTGGAATTCTCTTGAAGCATCACACCCAAAGAAGAAAAATAGAAATCTGCTCGGATAGTCAAGCAGCACTTAAAGCCATAACAAATCCAACATCCATATCCCATCTGGTCAGGGAATGAAAAGACTAACTCAAAAGGTTTGCCAGACACAACGACGTCCGCATTGTCTGGGTACCGGGTCAATAAGGTGTCACGGGGAATGAGAAACCCGACGAACTGGCACGAGATAGAACGAACCGCTAAAAACACAGTGGGAGTTGCACTAAATATAATTAAAACAGCAACCAACGAGAAGATGCAATGGAATTTCGAAGATCAGTGGCTAAACCTCCCGACGAGTGTAGTGGGTTGATCACTCGTAAAGAAACTAAGCAACCTTCTCACCAGGAAGGCTCTAGGTTCAAGGAGAGAGCAATTGAGGTTAATAGTAGGACTCATCACCGGACATATTAACCTCAACAATCTCATGCATAGACTGGACCTCGCTGACACAGAGATATGTAGGAACTGCGAAGAAGAAGAAGAAAATCTCGAACACTTCTTATGCTACTGCCCTGCCCTAGCGAGATGGCGACAGAATACCCTGGGGTCCATGTGGATACCGGAGCTGCGGTATCTCAAAGACAAAGGAATCGGCGGCATCCTGGCCTTCACCAAAAAATCAGGAAGATTCGCCAGAACACACGTACGCTATTGTCAACTCCATAATTGTTTCCACTTTTTCTAAATCCGTCCCAAATAAACCTATCCCTACAGTTCAGGGGCTAATATCATTGCTAGATAAGCTTACTCTGTTGCTAACCATGTAAAACTGTATGTAAAGGGGCCACCCTTCGGTTAATCCCCCCTTCACCTTCAGCAACTGCTTCTGGGACTGATTAAATAGCGACGGCTAGGCAAACCTCGAGAGGAAGCTGAATGGCCAGGAACAGCGCCAGATGACACAGCAGTTTCAATTACTATACCCATAGTCATTGATGATTTTAAGCAGGTTGAGGGTCCACAACACTATTACTGGAGCTTCCATTTTGAAACGATGTTTCATTGGTGAGGGCGGTTAATAGGATTTAATGTGTTTAGAAACCCTACTGGGAAGTGAATCGCTTTTTCAATTTGAACCAAATACTGCACAGATCTATACTCGATTTGTACTCCTTCGAATGAATCAGTAAGACTCTTACTAATTACGGCAGCCTTGTTATTTCTGTAGTACACTCTGACTGTGTTAGATTCCATAGATTTTTTTAGAATATTTTCTACATCAAGATAAAGTCTTATTTCACAGTGTGCTAGGGTAGTCACAATTGACTAAAGGTCTGAAGGGTAATAACCTTACCATTAAAAAATGATACATCGCTTATTGTAACAAACACTTACAGAGTTTAGGCCATCAAAGACATCACTTCGCAAGTGAGCCATCATGTTCGTCTTGATAGATAATTTTCGCACTAGTGGAAACATACGTATGTATATTATGACTTTAAGCATCGGATTCTTTAGGGCAATACCAGTAAAGTCCAGTCCTCAGGTGGCAGTATAAGTAGTTACACCTCACATCACCTAATCATTTACCCTGATGTCTCGAGTAACCTGATAAGACTTTCCGCAATAGCGTCTAAGAAAATTCTTTTCCAACAATGTATTAATGTTAAGAAATAGTCCTATTTATAAAAAAAGACTACGCAGCCTGTAGACAACAGATGCTAGTTCTCCTCACTGAAGAAAATAAACCTTCAAGTGCGCGCTTGCCGTGTTGCCCACTATCCAAGCTACACACGACTGATTATCTCCGGATCCCCTATTCCTAACAGAGCAGGAACAGAGATAGAAAACGAAGAAAAGGCATAAAAGCACAAAACAACATCCCCTAATCAATTGAGTTAATACAGCCCAGAGATAGTAGCACTATTTTACAATGTAAATAGTAGTGTAGTATATTATTTTTATCACTTAAGAATGTCAAGTATAGTACATATCTATCATGTCGACTGTAGTAACTCAAAAGTTCAAATAACCCTTAACTTTACCTTTTAACAATTCGTGTATACCAAGAGCATATATATGCACACATTTTAAGTCTGCAAATATTTATCGAAAGTGAAAAAGCATTTTAAGTTCAACTGCTGTCGCCATTGAAATAGATTCAGTCCGAGAGTATCTAGGTATTTTCGGTCGATGCACTCTTACCAATATTTCATTTTTATCTCAATCCCCCGAGAGGTGAGGTCTACCTCAACCGTGTGGTTGGGTTGGGTTATCTCTCAGTTGTTTCCCTGTCTGTTTTTACCTCGCATTTTACTTTATTGGTCATTCATGGATATTTGCACATTTTGGTATGGATATTAAAGGGCTTAACTTCAGAAAAGATGTTGAAATTATCGCATCAGCCAAGAGGCTTTTAAATTTAAGTGGTTCAGTTTTTTTTTCGGCATACGTATATCGATATCCAGTAGGAATTTAACAAAGACTTGATTAGTTAAACAATGCGTTACCACTAAAAGAATTCGCTTGTCAAATGGGTCTTACAACACAAGGATTGTCAAACCACTTTAAACAGGACGTGATGCGTAAAATTGATTCACATCCCTAAACACTACAAATGAAAGCCCCGCCCGAAGATCTATTTTTAAAGCCTATGCAACTTTACTCAGAGCATACAATTTTATAAATGAACCGCCATATCAATTCACATTATGTGCAGTTTTGTACCCCTAAAGCGAAGCACTGCCAGCCTCCAAAATTGCCTAAATCTGTATTCGGCCAAAAAGGAGCAACAAACTTTAACGCCTCAGTTTTTTTATTCTGAAAAAAAGAGAACAAACCACAGAAGCCTCATGTACAATTTAAACAATTTTTTTTATAAGGATCCCATAACAACTGACTCCGGTGAATCCTTTCATCCAAAAAAAAACGTGTACAATCAATTCCACCCCTCCGCCATTAAACATCCATTAAATTGTTTTCCTCTTTCCGGCCCCAAAATTTTCGGGAAGAAATTAAAGCGAATTATTAGCACGGATACCATTTTCACGGTATTTTCCTTCTCAAAAATTAATTGTCGGCAATGAGAGAGAAATGGCGGTTATTTGGTCGCCGATGGTGGAGTTCCTTTTTTGTTGGTGGTGGCAGAGTTTGGTGGTGGTTCGTGACAAATTCCGCCAAGCGCCCAGAACACTTTTTTTTCTTTCATTCAAGGATGCTGTACAAAAGCTGCTGCTGCGTAAAATAACAGAGAATTAATGACATTTAATTATGCTCAGGGAATTTGCATATTTTGTTTTGTTAGTGTAAATAGAGCGGAAGGTTAATAAAATGTTTCTATACAAAAAAATAAAAAATAAAATAAAATAAAAGCAATGAAAGTATAAGTGCCAGCGAGTTAATTTAAATTTTTCGAGCGTATCCTTTTTGAATTTGGCTTGTGCGATTTGCAAACCTGTTGTTGAAAGTGAGATTTTATGAGAACCCTTTTAATTTTAGTGAGTTAACACTAATTACCTGGTTGTTTGCAGCTTTTGTATGTGATTGTGAAGAAGATGGTATGAATTTTTGAAGCTATGTATGAAGTATGCACGCTTGGCAATGAAACGGGATTTGATATCGGTGGGGTCTAGTGACTTATCTTGCAATACATTTCACGTCTACCAAAAATCTTGTTTTCGATAAAACTTAAACATTAGAAAGTAAAGTGGAAGGTGGATATTGGCTATTCACACATATGTATATGGAGAGAAGATAAAGTCATCTTTATACCGAAAATGGTAATCGCGATGGTATATGCCCTCCACAGCTTCTAAGGCCTTTCAGGATTTCAACCAAACTCTGGCTAAACAAACAAACCCCCGGACTTAGTCATTTTTTTACACTCCTCCTTTCTATTAAAAACACTGGGGAGGATTTTCGACATTCATATGAAGGACGTCGTGGATTGTTCTCAATTTACTGAACAAAGCAAGCACAAATTTGTATTTATTGGTCCAAGGCCATCCCAACGCATGACGTTGCCATACTTTCCGTCGGGTCATGCCTCAAGACTGTCTGTGCTAACTTAAGGCTTCAGACATGATCGCTGAATGGTACACTAGGAGTGCGCTCTGAAAAGTGAGGTTGCCCTCTTTACAAGAAGGAGGGTTATGACCGGTCTGAGTCAGCCAGTGCTCATGGCTGTCAATATCCACATCTCCGATGAAGCCAAATATCTGGGAATGATCCTGGATGAAAAAAACTTCTTTGGGCAAAGCATGACTAGTCGACGACATCCAAGGCACTTTCCGTTTTCGGGCAATGTAAGGGGACTTTTGGTCAGACATGGGGCTTATGGGGCTTATCTAGCTTATGCGTAGGTTGTTTGGTGGAGGGGAATTTCGCGTATGTGACTGCCGACTGCACTAAATTTCAAAGAACGGCTTGTCTCGGCTGCACGCGAGCTTTACCGAGTACGCCTGGCTCTGATCTGCTCGGTCTATTTCCCCTTGATACTTATGTATATCATGGGCGGTATTATTAAAGCAGTCTGTCGTCTAAGACGGCGTAGCTTTTGGTATCATCTGCACTGGATAATGGATGCCTACGAGCCTACGACCCCTGTTCCATGAATATGCCGTCTGATGCAATGACACCAGAACCTCGGTTGCTGTGCAAATTTATAGTCGACTTTGCTTGTCTTCAGGACTGGCTTCGGCCAGAGTCTGAGCCTGGCCTGGGATGTAGTTGAATCTTCACAGATGTTTCCAAAACCAGTCATGGGTCCGGTGCTGGTGTCTTCTTGGAAATGGACTCCTCTGAGGCAAGCATGCCTTTGTTTTCCAAGCGGAAACCTTTGCTATCCTAATGGCCACGGACTAAATTGACAAAAATAATTGGAAAAGTCGGAGCATCTGCGATAGCCAGGCTGCTATTAAGGCCTTGCTTAACGCTTTAGCCAGTCCCAAAGTAGTTCTAGAATGCAAGAAGGATGTTTTTTCATGCGTTGAAAATGCGCGGTCAGGGCCTTCAATGACGATTTGGTTTCCTTCGAACACTGCCAGAACAACCTCTTGAACGTCAGTAGGAAATCAGCGGCAATCTTGATGTCACTTAGCAGAAGAGACCGTAGACAAGTTATTGGCATTCATGCGGGACTGTTGGCTTTTGACAAGCATAACGATGCGTTAGGCTTAAATAACACCGCTGTCTGCGACGCCTGTGGAGAGACGATACTTCGGCTTATCATTTCTTTTGCGATTGTCCTGCCTTTGCTGCGATCACGTGGCAGATTTGCGGTGCTGATGTGGTGAGTGCTGTTACTGTAAGCTTCTCATCATTAAAGTGCTTTTTCCAAAATTTGAGAAAATTTCAGTAAAACGGGAAACAACTGGATCCTGCTTCCTGATGTACAATGGATCAGTTGCGCCTGAGTGCTCCAGTCTAGCGTTTCCAGAGTTCCAGACCCGAAATAAAAATCTCAGCTCTTACTAATTCCTCAATCAATCTTGAAAGGAAATTTTTCTAACCTTTTACGAGAGAGGAACAGAGTTGCGACTGTCTGTGATTAGGAATGTCTTCTGGAATTTGTTGTCGCCTAGTGTCATTAAATAGAAGGAAGATAGATCGGCTCACCGCGTCAGAATGATTATTGTCTTCCAGGCAACATTCTTGCAAAAGAAGCGCAAGAGATGTACCACGCCGGCATTACTTCTTCTATAGCAACCTCTTAAGCAAGAGTAAAGAATCTACTCCAAATTGCTCGCAATTAAATTTTTTAACTTCACTAAGTAACAAGTGCTTTGTTCTAATAATCTCTCTTTGACTGCTTCTGTCTCATAAATTCATCTCGGATTAAATTAGAAATTCTTCAAAGTAGCCATGTTCCATTTCACTAAAATTATATTTTATACTCTCTGCAATGGTCTCCGTGTACAAATTTGACGGCCAATTGAGTGCTTGCGTGTTGTAAAAAAAAAAAAGCAGAAATGTCCTACCAAATAAAAATTCCGTCTGTCAAAACACGTTTGCCCATCACACAACCTTTCCTCCTATTTTTGTTATTTACCCGGAAGGACACGATCAAATTTTACACAACAAAACATTTGGAGTTCGTAAAAGTGTTCCCACCACCGCGCCGCATCCAGGTTGCCGTTGGCTCCATAAAAATGGCTCCTCGTTCATTTGTGGTGCAATAAATCTATCTGGACACCCGTTCCAGCTTCATACGCCCCATCAATTACTTTTGTCGTGTCGTTGTCCTTTTATTGTCATTAATCTATTTTTCATAGAATTTAATGAGAGTGACCGAGTGAGCTTGTTTTTTTTTTTTTTTTTGCGTGATGGTAGCAATTTCACTCACTCGTAAAATGCGAACAAATGTGTCACTCATCCTGGTATGGTTTTTGTGTTTCTCTTCCTTTTTTTTTTTTTTTGGTTTCGGGGGTTTTGTTCGCACCCCTTGGGGCCACCACGCCGGTGGGGGCTGTGTTTTGATGTTTCGGTCCCTAGCGCTGTTTATTTATGTGCATGTCAGGATTGTGTGTCATGAACGTAACAAAGCACACCGAACGGTATGGAGTAGGCGTGAAAAGCATAAATTAAATGCTTCGCACCCAATGGAATATTGTGTTTTGATGGTGCCTCACGGTACATTGATGATGATCTATGACTTGAGACCGACAAAATTGAAGTCACACGGTGTAGTATATGAATTGTAATATAAAAATATTACTTATCCCTAAAGGACTAGGAGTCAGTCTTGTCGAGGTTTTCCTTGTGGTTAACCATGGGGAATTCGACAAGGCAATGGGCGGAAGGATACAAAAAAGGGATTTGCACTGTGTTTACGGAACACTTTGGTTTATTGAAATTGTATTTTGGTTTATGACCGTAGATAGATAAGACATTCAGAGCTTTATATTTACGAGTATATTCTTGGAGCGTTTTGATTATTTATCGATTCCCTAAGGACTTAACTGAAATAAAAGCATTTAAGTACATACATCGTATATATTTTAGATAAAGTTTAGGAGGAATATTCTCATTGTATTCTAAGAGATCTTTTAAGAAAAAGATGCCCAAAATTAGATGGGTGGGACCAAGAAGTAATGAGTTTCCACCAAGGTGGTGCAACATGACACAATGAATTGATTGCGCTCCAGATTTCCTAGAGAGTGGTCGCTGTAGGTTAATTGTTAGAGCATTGGATTTTTCCATTCGTGTGAAGAAAATTTTAAATGCACAACATGCGAGAAAATTGCCCTTAGCCTTTGCCTACTGCGGGCTGTCGCCCCAGCTTTTTATTATATTTATTTACGACTAGTGGCCCGCCCCGACTTCGTACGGGTAGAATTAAGAATCTTGGAACCCAAGTTGAAGCCATTGAAGAATGTACAGTTCCGTTCGAATAGGTAGTTGCTCGACATTAAGTTCCTTGTACATTCTGATGTTCTTAACTCGAGAGAACAAACGAATACCTCGAAGATATCTCAGTTCTGCAGCTTATTCTTTCGGTCATTACCCAAATCTCATGACCATAGCTGAGGGTCGGATCAAACACACAAAATTGTTGCAGCCTGACCAATCCCACAGGATAACTTAATATTGCTCTTTCCATCACTCTGGAATATGACCCCGAAATAATTAAACTTCTGAACAGGCATTCCAGACATAATGATTACTTCCGATTTGTTCACGTTTATCCAGCTTCAACACAGACGAATACTTAGCCATCAAGCGGTCGCTGAAGATCGGTCCAGATGGTTCGAAGTAAGTCAACAGCGAAAAGCATATGGCTTATCCTTTAGTCTCACAATGCGTACAGTTCCTCGCCACGGTTGGGCTCCCATTGAAAGATGTTTTTGTAACGCCATTCATCCGAGCACATCTCCTAGAGTTCGTGTGTATAGATCGAATGGCCTTGAAATGAGAACCGCCAATCCCATACTCCTGCAGTACACTCCAGAGTTTACTTCGAGACTTAAAAATAGAGCAACCACTCTTTCCCCCTTTTCTTAAAAAGAGCACAATCACCATAGCTTGATTGTCGCTAGTTATTTTACTGCATTCCCATGCTGCTCTAATGAGAGATACATTTTACTCCCTCTGCCCCCAAGGGCTTGTGCATTTCTGGCCAGATTTAATAAACATCAGCACATTTGATCGCCAAAGTCACCTGCTCTACAATGGGACTATTCTCCGTCCTACTCAGTCTGGCATCCAATCCCTGTTCGGCATTGAGCATCTCCGAAAAGTGCTCACCACATCTGCGCCACATATCCCTCTCATCCAAAAAAAAGTAAACCATCTTTGGATTGGACTCTGAGACGGCGGATGGTCAGAACTCCTTCTTTGCAAATGTGTGATCTCGGTCCAATGTGAAAAGGATTTTGCGTAAATCCTCATCAACGCTACTGAAAGTTTCTCTTCTCCGTTACCGCTCTAGGTACGCAAATATACGGCACCGATCGTTATTACAATACGCATTCCTTTCCTACGTACTTCTATTAAAAAAAAAATTAAATCTCCCTCAGCTACGGATCCAATACATATTGTATTTCCACAAAACCAAAGATACGAACAAAGAAAAACGAAAATAAAACTACCCTTGTAAAGGGGTTTTCAATAGGGACGCTACAAAAGTAGAGCGACAGGGACAGCAAACGACGCCATATTTTTCTTGCGGTTTTTTGACATTTTTCTTCAGTAAGGTTTGCCATTTCATGATGGAAAATTATTAAAATTTACTACCGAAATTCGGAGTCAGTGGCCTCAACGTTTAGAGCGCTACGTCCAATTTATGGTCATCATAATTTCTGGCTCGATGGCTTCGTCAATAAACAAAATATGCGGTATTGGTCAGGCAGCAATCCACACGTACTCCATGAGTCATCATTGCATCCCGAAAAAATTACGGTTTGGTGTGGTTTATGGGCCGGCGGCGTCATTGGGCCGTACTTCCTCCGTGATGATCAAGACCGGCACGTTACTGTGAATGGGGATCGCTACCGTTCAATGATAACCGAATATTTTTGGCCCCAATTGGATGATATGGACTTGGAGGACATGTGGTTCCAACAGGACGGCACCACAAGCCACACAGCGAATGTCACAATCAATTTATTGGAAACCAAGTTTGGAGAACGTGTTATCTCACGAAATGGTCCAGTCGCTTGGCCGCTTCGGTCGTGCGATTTGACGCCGTTAGACTATTTCCTGTGGGGCTACGTCAAGTCTATGGTCTATGCCAACAAGCCAGCGACGATTGATGAACTTCGTACGAATATCGAACGTGAAATTGCAGCAGTATCGGCCGATTTATGCTTGAAAACCGTCGAAAATTGGGTTCAGCGTCTCGACTTCTGCAAGCGTGCCCGTGGTGGCCATGCAAAAGAAATCGAGTTTCATACATAATGGCATCGAACGTACTTTTACAGGAATAAAGAATTTCATTGATATCCGAAACAGTTTTTGTTTTATTTAAAAAAACTTTAGTAGCGCTCTTATTGAAAAACCCTGTACAACTGGACAAAACAAAAACAACATACGATCACGAACCGATGTGTTACCCACTGCTGCATGGCTGTTGGCTGCGGTCTCCACTGATGGAAAATTGTTGGCGATGATTTCATGTATTGTTTTGAGCATAGCTCAGCTTCAGGATAACACGGAAGGATGATTTATAGCTCAAATTAATCGTACAGGAATTTAATAAAAACATATTCTTCCGTTTTTAAATCCAATTAGCCATTATTGCATTGGAGCAGTGTTAAAATAATTTTGTAACATAAATTTGGGCTTAATCCACTTTCTGCAACTTAAACCTTGAATGCTCAGCTCTTATTAGTAACAGAGCAGTTCTATTCCGTTTTATCCTTCTCCGAGAAATGCAGATCATAACAGTGAAAACTGCAGCCAAATCCGTTCAGTGGTTCTCGAGATTAGCTCGTGCTCATTGTAGTGATGCTCATTGTCGAAATACAATTCTCATTCGTGGTGTTTAGTGCATTCCCATACAAAATTCCCATACAAAACGCAAATTTGAATTTTTTCGATTTTCCGGCTTTTTCTTTGGGTTTTTCTGAATTTTCTTTTTTCCTAAACCAACCCTGAAATAATACGGACAAAACAAAAAAAGAATTATCCAAATCGGTTGAGCCCTTCCTAGAGTTTAAGCGGGACTAACGCACAGCAATTCATTTTTATATATAGAGATTTAACATCATCATCATTATCATTTTCCAATGACCTCTTATCCACTACGATGGTCACAGGTAAAGGGTACTTAAGTGGACTCTCCACATTTCCCGATCTTCCGCCATCGACTCTAAGTCATCAGGAGCTATCCCCATTAGGGTAGAAATAAGATTTTGAACTTGGAACGGAGTCCGTGGTACGTCTTGAAAGCCGTGTTCGGAGCATACGTTTAACGTGCCCAAACGTGGATCTTTACCTTCGAAGAAGTAGAGGTGGCAGAATGCACTCCAGGCGAGGTCTAACGGCCATATCGAAAGATGTCGATTTAACGCCGTTCACTCGAACACAGCTTTTACAGTTTGTATATGGAGAGTAAATGGCCTTCAGAAGAGTATCGTCTATTCCAAATCCTGTAGTATCCTCCAAAGTTTACCTGAAGGGACCCGATCATATACTTTCTCCAAATCCATAAAACAACTGCAGATAGGCTTGGCATACTCTCAGGTCTTCTCAAGTACCATTTTGAGCGTGAATAGCTGGTTAGTTGTACTTCTACCTGGACGAAAGCCGCACTGCTCGTTACCCAAACTGGACTCGACCACAGCTCTGGAACGCACTTCCAAGACCTTAGCAAAGATTTTCGCGTGGAAACTTAAAAGAAATGTACCCCTATAATAGGAGCAATCCCGCTTATTCCCAGTTTAACATTCGCTAGGTGTTTTACCGCATTCCCAGGCGATTTTAATGACCCCTGAGAGCCATTTTACTTCCTCTTCCCCAAGGCCTTGAGCATTTCCGTCCGGATTTCGCCCAAACCTGCAGATTTGCCGACTTTTAGGGCTTTAATGGCTAAAGTTACCTCCTCTACGTTGGGACTATTCTCTAGTGACCTTTTCGGAATTGAGCAGTTCCGAAAAGTGCTCGCCCCATGTCCTCCTCATCGGAAAGAATTGGATTTAACTTTCCTCTTCTCAGGCGGTCTGTCAGAACACCTTGTTTGCAGATCTGTGATCAAAGTGCAATTACTCCCCGAACTACGATTTATAAAAATTTTCGCCGTGGCTCAGTGCGTTGGATTGATTGGCGTGGGTTCAAGCCCCACTCATATGCACCGACAATTTTCCGCGGCACCACCTCTGGTCGGGGAATAACAAGCGTCCGGGAGTGCAATCTGTCATGAAAGAGCTTCTCAATTCTCCGTTTGGAGTCGGCAATAAATTGTAGGTCCCTTCCATTCGTGCGAACAGTACAAACACGCACAGCATGAATGGTTACGAGAAGCTAGGCCTTGGCTCATCCCGAGCTGTCGCGCCTATCGAGCAACATGGATTTATAAACGGTATATTCACAACCACAAATCTAATCGCATTCGTATCTGCAGCACTGAGTGCATAAGAAGACCGAAAAGAAATTGATGTAGTCATCACTGATTTTAGTAAAGGCTTTTACAAAATCTCTCACCGTATTATATACCTCAAACTCACGGCCTTCGGCTTTCCATCCTCTTGTATCTCTTGGATTTAATCCAATCTGGAGAAACATTAATTTCTAAAACCATCATCGTCACATCCGGGGTCCCGCAAGGTACTTATCTGGGTCCTTTAATCTTTGTCCTCACAATAACTGACGTATGTGGAATCAGAGATTAAAACGAATATGTGCGCACATGTGCATTTTTGAACATTTTTGCCTTTATTCGTTCGTACTCGTTCGCTTTGTCCTATGACTCGCGATTCATACAACTCGCGAATGGTTTGAACTCATGAGTTGTTCGATCCCAACGCATCGTACTCACGATCAAATTCAGTGCCGACTACTCATAGCCAAAATGAATCGCGAGCAGCTACCTAATTCGCAATTTCCGAGCAAAAAAAGCGAGTACTCGGAAAAAAGGGTACTGTTCGCGGGCGGTATGTGGTGTTCGCAGTTCGCACAAATGGAAATTATTTGAGAAATTTGATGGTTTATAGGGGAAAAAGCGAGTTTTTATGAATTTACTTTCTATTGCTCTTTTTCGTTTTAGTGGTACAAGTGCTCGTTCGTACTCGTTCGCTTCGTCCTATGACTCACGATTCATGCAACTCGCGAATGGCTTGCACTCATGAGTTGTACGTTGTGTTTGTACTCTGTTCGTTCGTACTCGGGTTTTTCGAACGGGTACTCGCAACTCGTGTGATGTACTCGACTCGTTTTAATCTCTGATGTAGATCATGCCCTGAAAGACTCAGATCTAACTAAATACGCGCATGGTATGAAGATTTTCAAAAAGATATCATCCCCAATAGATCACTGCAACACAATCTTAATAGGTTGCCGTAGCAATAACTTCTTAGAGGTCAACATTAGCAAATGTTAAGAAATCACCTTTTCCGGTAATCGCCTTTCTGTTCACCCAGATCATTTTACTTTCACGATGAGCTGATGCCCTCAGTCAACGTAGTTCTCGATATGGGTGTTTTATGTGACAACGAACTGAATTTTCGTTCTCATATTGACCACATCTAGAACTGGTCAAAAGAGTTCTCGGACCCTCACTTCACAAAATCCGTATACCACATCTTTGTCAGACTCTCAGAGAATTGAAACTGTTCTGCGTAAGTTCATCCGTTTCGCCCTGCGTGGTCTCTCCTGGACTGACATATTTCATTTACCCCCTTACGAAGACAAACTGAAATTTATTAACCGCAAATTTCTTAAGAAACGTCGCGTTGTTACCGAAGTACTTTTGTCCACCAGTGGTAACGAACCTCAGGTTCGTACCTCTCTTTCGTCTCGCTGCCCATAGCACCAATTATGGCAAATACAAGACATTGTCTAGAATGCTGCCTAAAACCAATACCGCGTAAAACATCTTTGACTTTCATTCACCAAACTCACTATTGGAAGTTTGCTCCACGTCTCACACTACGACCTTCTCTCCTCCTGATCCCTCACTTTTGTTTAAAGTTTCAATGAAATATTATTTAAAGCTTTAGTGTTAAGTTCGGCTTATATTAAGCTTAAATAAATAAATAAATAAATAAGATCATTACTTAGAGGACGAATTACATATACCTCATGTGGTTATTAAAGAAAGTACCTAGGATACCCTTTCATTCTATGAATTCAATTTCAATATTTGAGGGAATAAATTGAGGCTTAACGAATAAAATCCCTGAATTTATGAATTTCTCATTACCGGTGTGGTGGAAGTTTAAATCAATTTCATATGTCATACATAATTATTCGCAAAATGTATCTTATTTCCATATCAAGTTATTGTTTCCGATTATTTTCGCATGAGTTACCGCACCCGCATATGTACAACATACAGGATGGAGCTCTCAAATTAAGGGAAATAACTGCCACTTAAATGTCAATTTGGAATGATGACAGACTGACAAAAGTCACGTAATCACTTCGCACATACTTTATGAGCCGTGTCAGGTGTTACTACATACATAAGTGCGAAATTATTGTAGTTAAGCATCGGAAGGGGAAATGATTTCTGTACAATTATGCTCATGAAATTACAAACAACGAAATGGGTTTATGGCCTATGACATCTTTGGAAAGTCGATCCTTTTTATATGAAGGATTTAAGGTCTCTTACAGGTTTCTGAGATTTTTTTGATTTTTATATGTTTGACTGATAATAATGTTTTCGAAAACAGGATTGAAGGGGCTTCGTTTGAAGGCTAGGACTCAATCAATAAAGGGCTTCTTGGTGGTTATAGTTGTAGACAGCACCAGAAGACAGACCCAGGCGGTGCCCTGATGATTTCAGATAAGAACCAACTGAAACAAGGCATTTTATTGATATGATTGGGAACCACGTATTCACCAAGGATGTGCACTCAAGTGTAAGGTGCAATAATTTGCCGAGATTTCGCAACACTTTGTAGAGAAGGCATGCGATGCTAAGGACATTCCTGAATAGTGGAAGAAAGAAGTAAATTGGAGAGCTTGACTTCACGAAAGATAATCTTTATCAAGGTAAAAACTGAAGGGGTACCCACTTTTTTGGCGCATAGAGTAGCTAAGTTAGTAGCTAAAGCAATTGCTGAGCGAATAAAGGAGCAACTGAAAAACACATTCGATGGCAAACAGACAGATTTCCGCTAGAATTTTCCTGTATCGACCACATCAATAGCTTGCGGTCATCGGAGCAACGCATTTCCCCAACTCGGCTTCCGAGACGTGCCATGGAATCCGTGCCATCGGGTAGGCGTCCCCTGGGTAGGCCTACAATGAGATGGCTGGACAAAGTCCGAAATCTTACCTCTACCCGTATGGGGATAGCCCCTGATGAGCTACCTAAACCCGCGACCCTCATAGTGGATAAGAGGGCCATTGGAAGATGATGATGATGATGTCTTGCGCAATAGAGGATCACTGAAAATAAAATAGCTATTATCAGGACAACTTATGGTTTCATGTTCTGAACAAACGAAAGCTGTCAGAGAATCCCGAGATACAAATTGGGGGTCCCGAAAGGCTGTATTCTGGGTTTAGAATATGGCAAACATACAGCTCTATAGCTCCATGCTAAGCAATATAGTCCGCTAACCCGCGACTGTAGAAGAGTAAAATACGTGACGCAGATCACTCAATGAGGAGAAGTGACAATTAGCAAAGAGTTGATTACCGCCGGGACCCAGAAAACGAATACTGAGGCCCATAGGCATAGCAGGAAACTAGGACCAAATAGGTTAAGGAAGACATAATCAATTCTACATTTCAACTAATCCTGAAGTTAGGTTAGGCAGATGGGTTTGGTGAGGGGAGAAAGAGCCCTCTGCGCCACACTAAGGTCAGTAGTGACCCATTGTGATGTACATTTGGCGAAGTAGGTGGAGCAAAGCACTCTCCTTTTGCCCCAGGGTTTCGAAATATATTGAAGCCAGATGTCCCAGATAGGTACATACGACACTTAGTTCTTCGGTATCCTGGAAAAAAGTGCCTTCCAAAGGAATAATGTCTGAAGTGGCAAAGACCTGGGCAGTGGCAAAGAAAGTGGGTTGTGTCTTCATTAATTTCTTCATCTCCGCAGCCCCTTCAAAGGTCGTCCTGTGATAACGGAGAGTATTAAGACCTGTAACTACTCCTTCAAGGATGGAGAGGATTTTCCTGTCCTTCTGCATGAGAGTATTACTTCTGACACCGCTGTACAGTGCCCATAGTTTTCTAGTTTTTTTTACAGGAGTCCAAAGAGCTCCTTCTTTCATTCATTTCCGCTAGAAATCTGATCCACACTTCATGTTTAAGTCTACATGGCAGGACTTTTACTGACTGATTACTTGCCAATTCATCAGCTTTCTCATTCCCTGGTATGCCCCGATGTGAGCACTAAGGTCTTCGCGAAAGCATTGCACCTGGCCTGGCTGTCGATGAAAAAGATGATATCATCACGTAGTATCACCTTCATCGCAGTCATACGGGCAGCAATTGTCACTGCTAGGACCTCCGCCTGAAAAACGCTGCTAATGTCCAGGAGTCTAATTGATTTAAAAACACTAAGTTTGTCTGAAAGTTTACCTGCACCCACACCAATGTCCACTTGAACCCATTAGTAGAAATGGCTTTGATTGGCGTGCTTGGTATTGTTCTCCTTGTCCATTCCTCTATGCTTGGGAATGAGCAAGGAAATGGTCTTTTGACGTCTAGATAGGACACCGTATAATCAGTGGTTGGTACACTGCCCATGCACCTATTCAGGTTATGGGCATACCCCGTCGTGCTTGACTGCCGACCATTCGTTTGGCTGATTCTTAGGGCACTTCTGGCGGTAGATTCCTGTATAAACAGGTCTAGATAAGCAGGTAGACAATAGGCTCTAGCCCTGCTGTTGGGGTGGTTCTCATGGGCCTGGTAGCTGCTATGTACGGTAGTCCCTGTGTTTTGTTGATGGCCTTGAGGTGGGTGGCTTTGATAACACCTTACCACCACTCAAAGCTGCCATAGGTAAGTATATGCCTCACAATAGCCGTATGCAGCACATCCATAGTATGTTTTTAGAACTTGATCCTCAAATCTTGTGGTTTCTAGGAACTATTTTGTGTTCATACCTCTGATCTTTTTTTTCTGAATCGCGGGATTGTAATAGTTTATTTGAAACAAGATGAAACTTCGTTGTGCTGTGGGGAGAAATAAAATAATGAATCAGGAACCAAAAGAGATCACAATACCGTGAAGTCCGTCTCGAGAAAAGTGACACCATCTCAGTAAATTGAAATGGATCTCGAAAATATTAAAAGAAGAGCAGAGCTCGAAATCTACAGTACCAATCTGAACCAATGAATCAGGTCGCACTTTTTGATTTACGATGCCCATAGATAATTCTCCTGACTTGTACCGCACTTGTCCCGTTCCCTTACCATATGCTGAAACCAGTACCAACTCAAATAAATCACAAATCCAACAAGAACCAATCCTTACACAAAAACAGTGAATTGGTCACATCCTGCGAGAGTGTGGTTACGGCACGATGCAAGTGAAACACAGACGGTAAAGTCGTAAACACGTTCCTGCCGACACAAAGGGACAAAGGAAAATATTTCTAATATCGAAGCCACGTTAACATCTCCCTTGAAGTCAATGGACGTCCTACTTTTACCCTTTCAAAACGAATCGACTGTGACTAAAAGAAATAACTCCGCGAGCTCTGCATTGTGAAACTTGAAGCAACTTCCGCTTTGTTAAGTAAAAGTTCAGAACTAAAATACAAAAACGAACAACTCAACAGTGAAAACAATAAGGGATCGCCTTTGCGTTCCCAACCACTGCAACCGTACTACAAACTTAATCCCATTTTAACACATGCACTTGCGAGCTAGTCGAGGAATTATGCATACATATATTTAATTAGAAGTCCCTCCATTGGGTGTTAATTGTTCGCATGGATTCTCTTGCCATCCTGAAGCTTATTATAAAATATCAAGCACCCCTTACCGAAGTTTGAAAAAGAAGCAGAATGGAAGCAAAAAAAAAAGAAGAAGAAATAACGCAATATGCATACCAATTACCCATTTTGCTAATTTCACATTCGAAAGGATTTGCGTACACTCCTCGTTCCCTCGGAATGAACAATATTTAATTAAGTTGAATGTAGTTTACGTAAATAAGACTTTAACGTTGCCTCCTGCCGCCGACGATAGTGTGTGCCATTTCAACAATACTCTTACATACACTTACAGCTTGTACACGCAGCAAACTGAATCTATATTCCAAACGATTTGTGTAGTCACGTATCCTGGGCCGCCTACTTTCTATGGTTGGAGAATTTGCAGGGATATGAGTGTCACAACATCTTGTGAACAGGCAAAGTATACGAGTATTCCATTTTAGTTTCTTTAAACTCCAGGCAGGTTCGCTGTGTATGGTGCCTTTCCGTAGGATGAACTTCCTACTCACACGACAAGACGTTGTAGTAGGTCTCGCGATTAACTCGGCTCGTTACTGTATAAATGACGAATTATGAGGATTATGTAATTATTTCTATTGGAGGCAGAGGATTCCCCACTAAGTACGAGTTAATGGTAATTAATTAGAGGGATCAGTGGTTCAAGATAGTTCAGGTTCACCCTATTGTCGTAGCAGGAACTATGATGAGGATTGAGGATTTCATAAAACGAATTAAGAACTAGGGGAATGTTAAATACATATGACATGGTTTCTGTTTTTACCTGTTTGAATCATAACTAATTTTCCCATTCAGAGAATACATTCACCAGGAGAGTGGATGATGACAAGGGTAAAATTGCCTCTAAAGATGGACTAGGGTTGGCATAGAAATTAGAGGGCACGTGTGGAAGTATGAATACTGGTAATTGGTTCCAAAAGGATGAGTTTGTTAAGAAAGAAAACAAATGCTCGAGGGGTTTTCTGACTGGGGTGTCTTCTAGGTTAGATTGGTTCAGGGACTCACTACGACGATGTTAAGACGAAGAGCACCCGATTACCCGCATCAGGAATCGTGCATGATGAATGCCTTTCTTTGAAATGGGAAGACTTTCGACTTCAACCATGTCACCTTGTTCTTCATTTGTGAAGAGTCTGGCTAGAAATCATCATACCAGTACTCTCGGATTAATTAATTAATTTATTTTTTTTATCATTCTTGATAGGGCAGGTCATATGTATAAAAAGTGGGTACATGTTTTTTTGTCCATCTACTCTCTAATCCTACATACTGCAGAGATCGTAGGAAGGGAAACATATTCCTACAGCATGTCTACTTGGCAAGTAATGCTCATATATATAGAGCTAAGGTATTGTCTATTAATGGACAGGTCTGCATCAATGAAAGACAAGTTCCCACAGCATTCTTCACGGAAGCTGCCTCCGCGGTGGTATACTTACTTATCTAGGCCTCAATAAACAAATGTCTCCACCCAGCTTGATCTATAGCCAGCTGCCTCCAGTTTCCCACGTCAAGATGGTTAAGGTCCCCTTCCTATTGAGTCGCGGAAGTCTTCTATTGCGCCGTCCGTCGGTGTGGATTTGCATGACCCCGGCACCTCAGTCGTTGGAGCTTCACACTTTTGGCTAAGTCGATCTCGTTTTATAGCTCGTACCTTTCGTCGTTGTATCTCCTTCTCCACTCACCATCTATACAGACGGGTTCGAAAATCAACCGAAGAATTTTCTTCTCAAAATAGTCAAAAACAACCTCATCCGCTTTTGACAGGGTCCATGCCTCTGCGCCATAGAGCAGGACTAGGACCATTAAAGTCGAATACAGGGTTACTCTAGTCCAGGTAGACAAAGTCTTCAACTACCTCAAAGTTATAACTGTCTATTGTGACTTTCTGTCCAAGACCTCGCTGCTGAGGGCCCTTTCTTGTCAACAACATGTTCTTGGTCTTGCCCTCATTGACTGCTAAACCCATCTTGGCTGCCTCCATTTCAGTACTCACGAACACACCAGTGACATCACGCTGTTCTTCCGATTATGTCAATATATTCGCCGTATGCGTTTAAGGACTTTCGAAAGATTGTGCGTCTGGTTTTGGCGCGTGAGTCTTTCAAGAACGATGTTGAAGAAGTCGCATGACAGCGCATCGCCTTGTCTTATTCTTTTTTTGACATCAAAGGTCTCGGTGAGATCTTGACTGTCGTGCAGCGAGCATTCTCCATCCTCATACTGCACAAACGGACGAGTTTGGCAAGAATGCCAAAACTAGACTAGACTCTGTATAGCTCGTCTCTATAGATGCAGTCATACGCGACCTTAAAAACTTTCAAAAGGTAGAGCATATAGATTGAAAGCTCCTGGGCTTTTTCCAAGATCTGCCGCAGTGTGAATGTTTGGTTGAAGGTGGGCTTTCCTGGCTAAAAGCCACACTGATTTGGACCGATCTGGTTGTTGACTATGGCTTCGGGTGTTCACACAACTCGGCAGATAAGATCTTGTAGGTGATGTTAGCCCAGTTCAGAGGGTCTCCTTTCTTTAGGATCGGTCAAACAATGCTGAGGTTCTATTCATCGGGCATATTTTCCTCCGACCATATTTTAAAGATGAGTTTGTGCATGCTCCTTACCAAGTCATCATCTGCCGCTGTAAGCAGCTCGGCAGCTAGGCGGTTAGCTCCAGCAGATTTATTGGACATAAGCTTAGATATATGTAGCTGTCTTCACTTCGTCAAGGTCGCGTGGACGGAATTGTTGGTTTTTGTCCTCCTGGTTGTGGTGGCTAGTGAGAGATTTATCGACAGATATTAGGTCTATTCAAGATAAATGGCATCACGAGGGTCATATCAGAGGCCTTGAAACAAAATCCTTATAGGTAGTATACTACAAATCGCACGCTCGATCCAGAGCTGTCGTTCTAATCAACAATTTGCTTAACTTTCTTCCCATCCCAGAGTACATCACCAAGGATCTGGTTGCTAGCCAAAGCTAAATCCCCACTTCCCTTTAAATTCAGCCTTAATTCCATCTGAGAAGGCCATCAACCTATTAAGGACATGACCATACCTGTGATTGGGTTGCGACGCTTAGGCCCATAATACCATCTGATAAAGCAAAAACAAAAACACAAGAAGTGAGGTACAGCTAAACTTTCCAATTGACTCGAAGTCAACTACAATATTTAGAGGTAACGATTCTTCCTTTGTTAACTCCATAAGAAAAGAGAGACTAGACTTATAATTAAGTTTTGGAGCTGCCCGCAATCTAATATCTAACTGGCACGTCTTAAACGAAGCCTCACTCTCGAACATTTTCCATATTGGGTTCGACATAGAGGTTCACTGACTGATGTCTTTACTGGGAGCTTCTCAGATGTACGATGGACCCTCCATCCCCAATTATTGGTTCACTAATCACTTGCTGAGGCAGCTAATTTGACAAAAAATGCCTGTGAATTATAGCAATGACAAACACCACAAACGTCCCCAGTTAGCCTGAACACCACCCTTGGACGGCAATGAAACCTACCACTACCTGAGTATCAAACCACTATACCTCACTCGCGGTGTGTGTATAACATTTAAAGGGTATTCATATCCCCTTGATCCGCGTGTGGATTATAAAAAAAAATGAAAATCACATCTGCCTATGTAAGAAGAATGCTGCACGATCCCAACAATGCTCAAAAATGTCCTCACTTGCAGGATCTTTTAGGTCGCAGTGTATTTTCAGGCATCGCCAAGTAGGTATGAGGCTCAACAGAGCCTAATTTTCGTTGCTCTCTTCGGCACAGTCCGAGAAAGATAAGAATTATAGAACAAAAAAGGGTTGATGATTTTTCACCCTCTGGCTTCAGTGACAATTAGCTTCAGTGACAATTAGACAATTATTCTGTATTTCCAGAAACGTTCTAGTCTATCCTTGCCTTTGCTTTTTCACCCGCTCTGCATTGTTCGGAAAGTCCTTGCGTCATTAAACACGGAAGCTTAGCATCTGACTGCGATCGCAATTAGTGACCTGCGGAATTGCTTTTTGATTGCATTGACGTTGATTTCATAGAGTTTTATCGCTGCTTGACTTGATCACTGTATGTTCAGTACAAGAGCGATTTGGTCTACTGCATTTATTGAGAGCCAAGCCAAAGGTTAAAATCTACTCAAACTTGTTATTTCATGAAATTCTGATAATTTCAGACCGAGACTCAGACACTGTCACAACTGACATGATCATGTCGAACAATTACCCTTTTACTCGTTCCTCCACCCACTCCTCTTTATCGCCTGAAAAACTATAAACAGGCGTCCCAATTACAAAAAGTGTTTCCAATCAAAATTTTATTTTCGAAAAATACTCTTCAATTCGTATCGTTGATATTCTAATAATAAGGCCAAAGTCATTACAAGACGTGTTCGTGGAAATGTCAAACGAAAACTTGATCCAAACAAATATAATCCATCACCGAGTATTGGATTTCGTAAATAAAACGAGAATCCACTAATGGCTTTCCAGTAAAAGTACGTTTATCCGATCCCAACACAAATACTGACCTACACCACCATTCTCTCCCACACGCTGAGAGGGCTCTTAAATCTGTTTTCATTCAAGAAATCCCACTTGTTCGCTTTTAAATATCCCAGATCCCATTCCGTTTCAATGTCATCAGCATGCCCTTACTATTCGAATCGATAAATTCCTAAAAAACACCCACGCTCCCCTAAAAAAAAATAAAGAAAAGAACATTCCATCAGTCGATGGTGTATGTATTTATGAAATACGAGGTGGAGAGGAAATCGTTTATCCCTCCCCTCACAAAACGTTTTTTTTTTTTCTCTTCCATTTTCCGGAACGGCGGCTGATGTGTTTTTGTACGCTCGGTAGGCGATATAAGTTCTAGATTAGCGGTGGCGTGTGGAGGGCCAATTTCAAAACGAATTAAATTCTAATCGGTATGTGTCACTTGCATTACTGCGGGTGTCTGTACGATAAGTCAAACGCAACAACAACAACAACAATTCAAAACATTATAAATCACCCTAGAGCCACTGGGGTTGTTTTGGGTTGGGTATCCGAACGGATTTAGTATCGCTGAGCCGATGAACTTTAAAAGGGGGCTTTTTCAAATAAATTTATTGAACACGGGGTGGTGATCCAACCGGCCGATGGACACGATATTGAATAGTTTTTCGAGTAATTAGTTGTTGAGCTTGTGGGTAGCAAATTGGTAGTTTCGTCAGTGGCTTTAGGAACAAAAGGGCTAAAAATATTAATGCACGAATAAAAGCATTGTGGCTTTGATGTCAGCGAGCAAATCCTTTTGAACTTTTGGTGTTGGACTCGGTTTACTGTACAATTTGGAAATATGTTCCAGGAATTTCAGAAAGTGCGTGGGTCAGGTATTTCTCTTGGAGGTCACTGCCTTCAAAAAACGGTACAGATGTTCGGATACCCAGCAGTCACAATTAGGTTAGATTAGGTTTGTGGGCTGATGAGAGCTACCTCATCACACTAAGGTGGTTTTAATTTCTTGACGCCAACCATCCGATCGGCCTTGCAATTTTAAGAAGTTCTGACGGTGAACCATAAACAGTTCGTCGATATAATCGAAAAAGAATTTGCCTAGGATTCTACTATATTTCAAAACTGACGGAGGTATGGGCAGTGACAGAGAAAATGGGCTGTATCCTCATGGACATCTTCATCACCGCATCCTCTGCATATATCGTCATTCAAGGATAATTTCTTTGTGTGATATCTAAGCATGTTGTGGCCTGTAAGTACTCCCACCAGCATCCAGAACGATTTCCTGTCTTTTTGTAAAATCGGGCAGGTTTTTCCCCTAGTATATTTTTGCCGTAACCTTCTTGATATTTCACAGTTAGCGATTTCCACCTGTTATTTGCCTCTGTTCAAGCTTTTGTGGGGTTTTTGCCCTTAGATGGCAGAGTGAAGGTTTGACCGTACTGTCCGCTTGCTCTCGGTCTAGGGCTGAACCCATTCTTCCTAGTTCATCAGCTTTTTCATTACCTGGTACCCCGCTATGACCAAAAACCCTTTGTGCTGCGTGAAACAACCTTAAGCTCTTCGCGACAACACTTCACATGCTTCGATGTAATGTGGCTAATAAAGCTATTGCTTGTATGGTAGCCTGGCTGTCAATTAAAATAGTAATATCCTCCCGAGATATTGTTAGCATTGACACTAGTTGGGCAGTTATTGTCACTGGTAGGACCTCCGCTTAGAAAAAGTTTCAGCGATCCGGGTGTCTTATGCAGCTGCTAATTCCTCACTCTTCAGAAAAAGGACAGAAACAGGTCTACCTACCTACCTAGACCTACATTCATCCATTTTTGAGCCACCTGTGTAGATGGATTTGGACCCGTTCAGCACTTGTTGTCTTCCTACTGTTCTTTACTTGAAAAGACTCATAAATGGGTGTCTCGAAGTCCATGCGGGACAGTTCAGTCCGAGCTGACATTGGCGGTTTCCAGTGTCCACACTTCGCTGCGGCCTCCTGTATGTAGAGGTCTAGAGCTTAAAGGTTAAGGATTACTTCCATCCCTGCTGTTGGTGCCGCTTTCATCGCGCAAATTGTTTCAGTGCATGCTACTCTCTGTATTTTGAGCATATCTTTCCGTATTTCCGGTTCCGTATTTGAGTGTAGTTCTTACGATAGCTGAGTACATCCATAGGTTCGTTCTAGGTCTGGATCCCCAGTTTTTACTACTGAATCTACTACAGGTATAGAAGGCAATAGATGGCTTTTTTATCTTTTCTTTAATATTCAGCTTCGAGTTTAGCTGCCTGTCGAGTATGAGACCTAAGTATTTCGCGCTTTCAGTCAGTTTAAGTGCAGTTCCCTCAATGGTCGGATGCGTTAAAGTTGGAATCGCTCTATTATTAGTAAAAATACACTAATTCGGTTTCTAGAGGTTTAACCCTAGTCCACATTGCTTCATCCAAACGTTTTGTGTGTTTAGAGCTTCTTGCATTTTTAAATTGTTAACTGACAGTGGTAAAGAAATTTCCCGTAGCGAGCAACTCTACATCGTCTGCGTCAAAGTTGGTATTGATAATCTGATGGCATCTAGAACAGCGCGGTATTTCGGAAAATGAGTTGCTTCACATGGCAGAATCCCTTGGAACACTAGACCAAAAGATGCTAATCAGTCAATTTAAGATTGGTTTACGAAAAGATGCCTGTGTTGTGGCTTGGATTTAATGTGATGGTTTAAAATTTTCAAAATGCCACATAAAACGAATTCAGAAGGCTTGAACGCACCTCACTGTATTACCAGGACATTCTCACTCCGATTTATTCATTTTTGGTTCGACGATTTTTTCTCTTCGTTCTCAAAGCCCTCCTTCGGAAAAACCAGATTCCTAAATTCATTACATAAGTCCAATCCAGCCTTCCATTTAATTTAAAATTCAACTCACCAAAAACGAAAAATTCTACTAATGACTTATTGTTTGTGCAACCTCACTGTCCCGGCCAATACTCTTATTTGCCAATTATAAGTTTTGCCAAAATAAACTTTTCTAATAAAGGTCGCAATTAGGGTTGTAAAAGTTAAGGTAACACCGTAGATGAACCATAAAATTTGCTACCTGCAATTAAAGTGGATAAAATTCACCCTTGCTGTGTTCCTTTTGCTGATTAATTTCCTTTTACTAATTTGAAATTAACTAGGTGAAGGATAACAAAAGAAGCTACAAAGTATTTCGATAAAATCAATATTGAAACAAATTTTATGTACCTAAATTAATTTAAAATTGACATTTAAGATGGAATGTTTTTAAAATGAACCAGGTGTTGTGAGAAAAAGGTGCATTTTGTTATACAAGTTAAAATATAATGGTGCGTCGCATACTGATTGATGGTTGAAGTGAGAAAAATTGATGATGGAGGAAGTCTCTTTGAAGGGTTCACCAACATATGTTAGGTTCATTAAACAATTTTTTTTCAGTACGACTCCCTATTTAGTCAACCTACATGTGAAACTCAAAGGGGAAAAAACAAACTAAGGATACCTACATGAATACGAAATCTTATTTTTTCTTTCGGTATTCTCTGTACTCTTTATTGGGGACCTAAATGTGTTTTGCGACCTATGAGGTCTATCCTGGTGGCCCGAGTGATTTAACCAGAGGTTGAGGCTTTTAATAAACCTCAGTATAGCCTTAGGCTCGATTTTCCGAATTTTTGCTGGGTTGATCGAGGCTTGCGTCAAGCGAAGTAATCTTTTCCTTACTTAGCAGTCTCTTTCTGTTCTCCACAGAGCCGGCAAATATAGGTATCTGTTAATTTTATTTTATGCAGATGGTGGACAATTTCTTATTAGATAGGCTGTTAAGGTCCTTAATTAGTCTTTGGTGAGTTCAAGTAAAGTCTTGACCTTGTATATGTTGGGGTTGATGAACTTTTTCACTTGCCTAAGGCCCTGGAGTTTGACCCAGGAAGAGTTCAAGACCAACGAGTGGGCGGTAAATGTCTCTTCTCTCCCGGGAATCAGCTCTTTCGTTACCTTATTTACCGATGTAAGACTTTCGAGGAAGTTGAGACAGTTCCAGACAAGCTTGGACCCTGCCGTATAGGATTTAAAGGCTAATAGTGCTGTTTGGCTGTCCGAAAAGGTGTAGATGTGGTGTTCTTGAGTTCTTCTCCGCAGGCATTCTCTTGCACACAGTTCAATAGCGTGGTCTTCCGCTTGAAATACGGTAGGTAACCTTCCAAGCGCTGTCGTGCGTTGAAAACTAGGACCATAAAACCCACCACCAGTGCTGCCACTTTACTCCACAGAATGCATTTTGGTACACCCGGCTGGTTTACTCTCCTTCTTTAGATCAACAACACACATCATCAACTAGGTCCCGGGAGTTGTGTTAACAAAAACGTACATCATAGTGCTACTTGGGTTCAAAGCTTAAAAGGACTTATTGAAAAAATGGGCAGTTTGTTGACAAAATGCCTGACAAAAAATCTTAATAATCTAAAAACTCTACAGACTGTAACGAATGTCATGAAGTAGATTATACACATGTAAGTATCATCATCATCTTCAATGACCCGGTTACCCACTATAAGGGTCACGGAGTTAGGGTGCTTAAGTGGACTCTCCACATCTCCCGATCTTCCGTCAGCGACTCTAAATCATCAAGGGCTATCCCCATACGGGCAGAGGTGAGATTTCGGACTTGGTCCACCCATCTCATTCTAGGCCTACTCAGGGGACCCCTATCCGATGGCACGGATTCAATGGCACGTCTCGGAAGCCGAGTTAGAGCTTTTTATTTTTTGAAAGGAAAATCTCTTTTCGAGGGATTCTAACTAAAAAGTTGAGAACCCGGTTATTCACATTCGTTTTTGGCCGAGAAATCTCAAAAATTGTTCGCTAAGAATTTTTCGGAGACCAGTACAATATCCCCTTTCTTTTTTGAGAAATCTTCAAAACTTCAACAAAAATTTTTTTTTGGAATTCATTGGAAAAATTCAAATGGTATGACTGAAAACTTGACTGAGCCGAAAAAATAACTATTACGTCATGAGATTCGCAAAAAATACAGTGAATTATAGCAATGACAAACATCACAAACTAGTCTGCACACCGCCCTTCATTAAAATCTAAAATGAAGGTCGGAAGCCTGGGGCAATAGAAGAGTGCCTTGGGTATTGCTCCACGAGCAAGGTGTACCTTCTTCTCCCAAAAATTAGCATCACAATGGGTCTCTTCTGACCTGAGTGTGGCACAGAGGGCTTATCTCCCCTCGCCAACCCATCTTATTAACCCAACATGACATAACATGAAACATAACGAAAAACCGATTCTTTTATTTTTCAACATTTAGGTCAAGATCTCTCGCAAACCTCACGTGATGGAGTAGTTCTGCGGTCGGATTCAGAATCAGCTCAATTGCAAATTATGAAAATGATACAATAGGCGTCCTCGAGTAGAAATTTAGTTACGTTTTGGGATAACTAGTTTCAAAACGTGTTACCTACCAATTAAAGCCGGTAATAAAGATTAGACGTAGTAAGTTTTAGACTTAGAAAACTTCTCAGCCCGACCAAAACGTGGGAAGTCGATTTTGGGATAAGATATTCAAATGGGTACATATGTATGTATTATAATCATATCCATAGATACATCCTGATGTAAACTCATCTGTGGAACGAGTCCCATAAACTAAACCCACGCAAAATGTGATCTCTTACACTTTCCACCAAGTTAAGATCAATCCTCATTAGAATTCCTAAAATGTCGCATCGAATTTTTGATGATAGACTTGCATGTGAGATGGATGTCAACTTGTTCTATGTCATCAGAACCGACATGTCAAATCAATTGTCGGTGTCTAGGAAATTTGCTATGTAAATGCAAATGTGTACCTATTCTGAATTAGCTAGCATTTTTTACATTTCATTTATAGGAACCGCAGCTACAAAATCAAGAAGTGGAATTTACCTGGATACTGATTGGATGTTGATGCAACATTAAAATTAATAAATCTTAAGCACTACAGCCTGGTGGGTTAAGGTATTGCGTTTGATTTTTTTCCCGAATAAAAGGGATCTGCAGTTTATTTTTTTGACTTGCAATACGCCGGTGAACTGAGAAGCTTTTTCTGGACAAACTGTGCTCTCAGAGGTTTTTCATTACCTACGTTCGGTTAAGTGGGACTCGAATCTGTGTTAGATAACCCAAGAGTTCAACAAACTTACCACGACAACAATGACGATAAGAATGTTTTGTGTAAGCAAACTATATATTAATTTGTATGATCAAATATGCCGCATTTGAGTGGATAAAACTTTGCTTCAACTTTTCTTCTTCTGATTTAGTGAAGACTTAACAAACATGCGGCATGGTATAAATTGAGTTCTTTTTCTGAAGCTGGACATGAAAAGCGTCTTAATTCTTCTGCCCATAAGGAAATCGAAGATTCGACAAACAACTAGATAATGGCATAGCTGGAAGTTCAAGTCATCAAATGTTCCTCAAGAATTATGTTCAAGTTGGCCACAGCTTAAAAAACACGCAATTAACCCCAAGGTCGTAAAAAGACAGCCTGTTCCATAGCACTTTTCGAACATAAAGAAGAAAATTAATTTTGTTTATTGTATACTAAATTTTTTTCCGAAAGAACCATAAATAAAAAAAACTTTTTCAAACCAAGCAAAAACTTAAAAAAAAATTCCATAAATTTACCCTTGACTTACTAAAGGGCCCTGAATTTTTATAAAAATAGTCCCCTTCAGCAACATTTGACGAAGCAGTGTCTAGAAATATTTTTAATACATCGCACCCCTTGCCTACCTCCTTTGCATTTTTCTCGAAAAGTATCTTCTTGTGATTCATTGGCGTTTTGTTGATGCCAAACTTCACATATGATTTTGAATATTCTAATTCCTTCACTCACATAAATTTAAATAAAAAATCTCAACCTGTATGACTCCCCAACCAGTCGTCATTCTTGAGAGTATTTATCCAAGTGGGAAAATCCCTGCAATCAGCTGTCGCCTTCATTTGAATGAACGAGTGAAATTTCGAATGAATTTCCCAACGAAACATCGGGAAATTCTATACGATGAACTCCTATGTCGTACCGGTGTCATTCAAAAGTGTTCTTCCCTCTTCAAATGGGGAAAGTCTACCCCACACGATGAACAGCATACTATAGCCGACCTTCGAGATGAATGAAATATACAAGTGCAAAATGAACACAAGGGGAATTTTCCCAGAGCTGAAATGAAAAGCTCACTCAATTTTTCCCGACCCACAGATGCTGAGAGCTGTAACAATTTAGTCTTGCGGTAGATTTGCCACCGAAACGTTTGCACAATGTCAACCAACGTCATGTAGTTCGATGCAAAAGATAGAAAATCGTACGGATATCTGGCGCGTTCTTTACAGTTCTTTTCGTTTTAGTTTTTCATTTCGGTTTTCGGTTTTCGAATAACACAATCAAGTGGCAAATTGCTAATCCATCGGTTCCGAAACAAAAAGTATCTAAATCATGCGACAAGGCCGCACCGCTAAGCTAAATGAATGAAAAAAAATATCTTCATGTGTGTATGCATTAGAATGCGAAAAAAATAAATTCACTAATAATCCTTGTGCCAAAAAAAAAAAAAAGTTTTTTAAAAAAAAAATTATTTTCATCTCTCGAGAGTGCCAAGTGAAAAATTATCTCGCGCGACAGCTAAACGAAATGAATGGCCTATCCTGTCGTCTGCGTGCTTAAGTGTTTTTACACAGCGAAAAGAATAAGAATGAAGAAAAATATCTCGTAGATACGTATACTCTTTTTTCTATTTTTTTTAATTGAAAAAAAAAAGTTTTGCCTTTAGTCTCGTTCTGAATTCGAGTGCGTGAGTGTTGGGAATTTGTTGTTAAAGTTTAAAAAAAAAGTTTCATGATCATTACCGCCAAATATTTGTAAAAGTAAAAATAGAAAACAAAATCTAACACATCGTGCTAAATAAAAAAATTAAATTAAATTGAAAAAATTAAAAATCCCCTTTAAAGATATAAAAAAAGTTACGCTCCTCATGCAGGATAGGAGAGAGGAGTAAAATGCCTACAACCTTGATTAATTCAAAAGAGGACAACAATCTCACATCGTCCTTGCTTCTGTGTCGTTGTGAGTGATTCAGTGTAACACATGTTGTAATCAAGTGTACAACTGTCAAAAAAGTTAACAAAAAAAGTAAAACAAACACACCGTACGGGCAGGAACCTTTTGTCTTAAGGGCTGTTACTAACTCACTCCCACTCATTCGCTGCCGAGAAAAATTGGATATTTTTACGGGGTTTCCATGCACAGTGTTGGAAAAAAAAGGTACGTATCCTGAAGGCTTTTGTCCTTTTTACCAAAGAAACTACGAAATTATTTCCACGTATATTTACTTGTTGTGGCCACAATCTGAAGGTCGACCAGTTGTAATGTAGGACAAGTTAGCATATTAGCACCACCCCTGCAATTTCCTTATTCCACTCAGACTAATGCTGGATGTGACTGCGTCCCGTGTACGTACGTGTTGAGATTACCCGGCTTCGCCTGAGGTGTGGTAGATAGGTGGACGTGGAAGAATATAAATGAGGGTATTCCTAGATGAGAATGAGTGTTGGAGGAATTTTTTCCTTTATTTTTCGCTCGTTTTCCTGTGGTTGGGTGTACAAGAGATAAGTAAATAATACTTTGTTGGAGGAGGTCCTTTGTTTTATTTTTGGTTTTTTTTTTTTTTGTTCGTGTATCTATGATGGATAATTTATTGTTGGTACTGATTTATTGGCTTAAGCTTGTTTGGCTTGGCCAGATTAGGGTATCTTGATGTATTTATGGCTGTCACTTGTTGGTAATCTGTAGTCGTTAGTGGGTATTCAATGAATTTTCGAATGACGGCAAAAGTGAAGTGATTTATAGATGTAAAGTCGTGTAAACAGAAGTTTGTCCTTATTTTTGAAAAAAAATTTTCTGAATAAATTTTTGTGTGGTCTTAATTTTAATTTAAAAAGCGAGAATTTCTGAAGATTTCAGGCATAGTTGTTTTATTAATTGTGGGCACCTTGGGGGAACTTTGAGAACCTTTTTCGGACTGAAGGTCTTTACAAAGACGGAGTCTACTCTCGATTACAGCGAAGTTACATATAAAATGTATTTTCAAGGTAGTTAAAATTTTTGTTAAAAAACCGAGTTAGGTTTTATCAACAATCAGAAACCATTAGCCAGTGGCTACTTCAGTCGAAACTCAGAAACCATTCGTCCTTTAGAAGAACGGACTGCGTGTGGGTATATTTGGAAGAGTGAATTATTGTGAACTGTTTAGGGAGTCGGAACTTTTGCTGTCAAAGCAAACAAAAAATTAAGCCGGTGAAGCATGGTGCTAAGACTTCATGTCTACATCGTCGGTTTTTGTAAATCGGCAACGAGATTGTGAAATCAAAAACCATGGTGTTGGTTTTAAGTAGACTTTGGCACCACGAATTGTATAAAAAATGTCAAAATCTTTTTGGGGGGCTGAGTCAAGATTTGAATCTTGGAAAGGCTTGAAAGACTTTTTTTGTAACCTGAGTTTTTTCTGCTTCAAGCATTGGTGTCCAGAGCATTGGTGTTTATTTGCTTTACAGGTCTGGAATATTCAGTAAGGAAAGTCATGGTATGCTCTCTGACATCCCTCTCTTTTCTTTATATCAAGGCTATTTTAATCATTTCTAATAGCCAAACCAACTGTGGTTCTCGTACCTCAGTGGTTAGTGCGTTGGACTGCTGTGCAAGCTGAGTGGGTTCAAGCCCCAGTCATGTCCATCGAATTTTTTTTCCATTTTTCGTCAGGGAATGACAAACCTCCGAGACTATTATTTATCAGAAAAACGCTTCTTAATTCACAATTTGGAGTCGAAAAAAAATGTTAACTACCTTCCGTTCGTGAGAGGCATGTTACCCGCGCAACATGAATGGTTGCGAGAAGCTCAGTCTTGGTTTATCCCAAACTGTCGCGCCAGCTTTTTTTTTTTGATCGGCGATACGGATCATGTACCGTCTTGATCCATTAATGGTTTTTCATGATATAGTTTGCAGGTATTTATTTTTTGAAAATTATTTTCCTCAGATATCAACGAAAGGTACAAGTTCCTGCGAATAAGGCTCTTGCCCATTCATGTTTTTATCTCTTCATACTAGGAACATTTCTCCTCATGTTCTAAGTAGAAAATGGATTTTAGCTATCTCGCCAGACACTTCGATTCTAACCCTTATTTTACATATGTAGCTACTTCTTAATATGTACTGAATGTCCGAGTCATAGTCAATGAAAGGGAAATTCGACAGCAATAAAAAAAATGTCACGTATACGCCACCGCCAATCGATGATTTTGTTAGTACTGAATATTCCGAGTTTGCGAATCGTCGTGACTATGTGGTTAGTAGGTTGGATTGGTGTCCACCGAACGTTTATTGTGCCACTACCTCTCGTCGAGGAATGACAAGCCTCCGAGAATATAATTTGTTGTGAAAAATCTTCTCAATTCGCAATTCGGTGTCGACAACAAATAAAGGGTTTTTCAATAGGGACGCTACAAAAGTAGAGCGACAGGGACAGCAAACGACGCCATATTTTTCTTGCGGTTTTTTGACATTTCTCTTCAGTAAGGTTTGCCATTTCATGATAGAAAGATATACGAGCCAACAACGGGTCGAAATTATTAAAATTTACTACCAAAATTCGGAGTCAGTGGCCTCAACGTTAAGAGCGCTACGTCCAATTTATGGTCGTCATCATTTCTGGCTGGATGGCTTCATCAATAAACAAAATATGCGGTATTGGTCAGGCAGCAATCCACACGTACTCCATGAGTCATCATTGCATCCCGAAAAAATTACGGTTTGGTGTGGTTTATGAGCCGGCGGCGTCATTGGGCCGTACTTCTTCCGTGATGATCAAGACCGGCACGTTACTGTGAATGGGGATCGCTACCGTTCAATGATAACCGAATATTTTTGGCCCCAATTGGATTCCAACAGGACGGCGCCACAAGCCACACAGCGAATGTCACAATCAATTTATTGGAAACCAAGTTTGGAGAACGTGTTATCTCACGAAATGGTCCAGTCGCTTGGCCGCCTCGGTCGTGCGATTTGACGCCGTTAGACTATTTCCAGTGGGGCTACGCCAAGTCTATGGTCTATGCCAACAAGCCAGCGACGATTGATGAACTTCGTACGAATATCGAACGTGAAATTGCAGCAGTATCGGCCGATTTATGCTTGAAAACCGTCGAAAATTGGGTTCAGCGTCTGGACTTCTGCAAGCGTTCCCGTGGTGGCCATGCCAGGAATAAAGAATTTCATTGATATCCAAAACCGTTTTTGTTTTATTTAAAAAAACTTTTGTAGCGCTCTTATTGAAAAACCCTGTACTAAGTCCCTTCCATTCGTGAAAAATATGTAACACGCACAACATGAGTGGTTGCGAAGCAAGGCCTTGGCTCATCTCGAGCTGTCGCGCCAGCTGTTTATTAAATTTTTAATTCTGATTAAATCAATTTAAAGTTGGTCGGCTATTTTAGGACAAAGTTGCAAAGAAAAATTACTCAAGTTTCTGACAAAATTAAAATAAACGTCCTTTCAGTTATCGCCGGCATTTGAGATATAAGAGTGTGCTTTCTTAACCCTCTAGTGCACAAGTCTGGCTTTAGGCAGACCAAATTTACAGCGATTTAAAACTGTTATAAAAGCATTTTAAAAGGGCATGATGTCTTCTACTGGCCTTCAAACACATTCACCATGCAGGTGTGTTAAAAACTTTTGACCAAAAAGTCGCACAGTTTTGCTGTAGATATGATTTAAGTGTGACAACTGCCAGTCAGTTGTGCAAAATATTTGAAGGATTTAAAAATTTGCTTGACGACTACAGCATCGCCTTGAAACCATTCTCCTCCTTAATCTAGCACAGCGTCAATAAATTTCCGTCGAGTGTGCGCGTAAACATACATATTTGACTGCCGTGAGCCATATACAGCTGACCGTAGTTTGAACCCCAGTTTTACAAGTGATCCAGGCCTGCATTTCAACTTGATACTCTGTGGTTTTTTGTCGAGGGAAAGATGGCAACTCGCTGCGGTTCTTTCATGCATTATGGATTCATATGTGCCTCCCTTCATCTTCTCGAAGGTAATTTATCTTTAACTAGAGTTCAGTCGTATCTATTGGCCCTGCTCACTCTTTATATGGCTTCTTACGTACAGGCAATAAATTTTTAACGAGTCTCTTAATTTTTCACAGATTTTCCTTCTTCCTTGTAAGATGATTGTATCTCTGCCCTGTTCATGTCACCGCAGCTCTTCATTCTTCTTATTTTCATTAATATGTAATGTGTAGGAGCTCATTTCCTTAAATTTGGCTGGAAGAGATTTCCGATTCTACCGAACACCATCCCTACGGACTAGATCTCCAAATCCCATGCATCCACACGTTAATCCTTATTCTACCACTGGAAGCAGCAAAACATTTATTCAGTGGGACGTATTGACATGTAAACGAAATCAAATTCAAAAAAAACATCCATAATTTCTATTAAAGGAAGCAACCAGTAGTCAAATCCCTCCATAAGCCAAGCAATCCATGCAAATATTTATGTAACCATTATGTAAGAAAGTCCCAGTATATAATTTACTTGAATCCACCTACTCGTCTTTCTGGGAAAATTTTAAATCAAATTTCCTGTCCCCCCTCTGTGTTATACGAAAACATGTGGATACGCCCATATACATATGTGTGTGATGCGAATGCAAAACGAGCGTTGTGAGCAAGTTCAAGAGTCATGTCATGTCACGTGGAACATACAGCATTCTGACTATATATCATTCTACGTAATGAGGTCACATGTACAGTCCTGAATAAAACACAAAAAATAAAATAAAATAAACAAGTTGGTTGTCTGTATCCTGTGGAGTGAGAAATTATTTCAGATCATTGCCCTTCTGTGAATGGCTTAGGAAGTTGTGCATAAATTAATTAACTTATGATGAGGAAATTTGCAATTTGCATGAGACCTTAGGAAAGCAAGGCAAAAACTTTTGTTAAATGTGCACGAGTTGTGGTGTTTTGAAATTTTGGTTCGAGGACGTATATACTTCCTGGGTTCTGTTACCACTTGTGAGGCATAGGACGTCCAAAAAGATGTTAACATTTATTTCCGCATCTTCACCTTCTGCAACTTCTACAACTTGGTTTAGATAGAGGTTAATACCTGGTGCGACAGCTCTAAGTGGACTAATTCCTAGCTTCTCGCAACCATTCATGTTGTGCATGTAACATTTTGGCACGAATGGAACTCCTTTTAGAAACTAATGCTCCACAAATGCAAGATTCTGTCATCTTGGTTTGACTTCTTTAATTTAGTTTTTGATCACGGAAAACCGACTGGTGGTTATAGGCGGAAGACCGGGTTTTGAGCTTCTGCTTTAAATCTCGAAAATACCTTCAGCTCATACCATACTTAACTGAAAAAATCTTCTCGAAACTCTCACTCACATACGACAGAACGATTCGAAATTTATCAGAGACACATTTCAGGAAACTGCATGGCTAGAGACGGTTCTATCAAAATAACTAAAGCTAGGTTAACCACTCGCTACTTTCACATTCCTAGGCTGCCAGCTGAAGCCATCACACGTACACCAATAAAAGGCCCATTGTGATGCGGCGTGGGTTCAAGCCCCAGCCAGAAACACCGAACATTTTTCGCGACACCACCTCTCGTCGGGGAATGACAAGCCTCCGGGAGTATAATCTGTCATGAAAGAGCTTCTCACTTCGCCGTTTGAAGTCGGCAATAAACTGAAGGTCCCTTCCATTCGTGCAAACAATACAACACGCACAACACGAATGGTTGCGAGAAGCCAGGCATTGGCTCATTCCGAGCTGTCGCGCCAGCTTTTTATTTTTTTTTTAACTCTTTCAACCACTTAGAGCTTCTGATGAAGCTTAGGAGACTTGTTATATCTGTGTTGATAAGATCGTTGTAAAAGAAGGCACCTAAGTGAGTATTTCTTCGAGGGGAGAGTGCAAGGCTGGTGCAAAGAAGCTGGAGGAGTTTCTTCCTCTTCTTCATCCATGCGGCTTCTATAGAAATTATTTGAGAAGACGCCAAGCCTTTTTGCATACCTGCCTATAAGACAGTGTCTACTGATGACACCTATAGTAGGGCTGCTATGCAATTTCTTGAGGGAAATCAAATCCTTAGAGCGTTTTAGATCCAGCTTGGGACAAATCTGTTCTGTCGCTAGACACGTTGTACCACCTGTCCACCTAAGATTTTTCCTTTCAAGAGCATCTCGCTTAATATCAAATTGAATTGCTTGGCATCTCTACGAGAAACGAAAGGCAATCTAGGGCTACCAGTGAATTTGTGGAGAATGATTTCAAGGACAAAGGCATGATTCCTAAACTACATAGGTGGAATGAAGAAAATCAGCTGCAAAAGACATGACGTGGAAAATTATCAGACAAACACTTCGGTTTGCAAAATAACTGAGTTCAAAATTCCTGACTCGATGAATCCGGGTGAAACTACGAGAATGTGTCGGATGATGAGAAAGATAGCAGGACAGATGACGAGCTCCACAATATTTCAGACAAAATAATTTTTCACCCCCACGTTATAAACAACAGAAATGCATGTCGTAGCCCAATTGATCGCGGTTAGCTAAAGGTTTGGGCTGCACTTATCCTACGACTCTAGTTCCATAGATATCTTATCTGCAATGACACCAAAATTTCGGTTGCTGTGCAAATTAAAAGACGACTTTCCTTGTCTTTAGGACTAGGGGCTGTAATTGAATTTTCACGGATAACTCCAAAACCAGTCATGGGTCCGATGCTGGGGTTTTCGTGGAGATCGACAACATCAGACTTCACTACTCGTAGGGCAAACATGCCTCTGTCTTTCAGGTAGAGACCCTTGCTATCCTAATATCCACGTACTTTATTGCTAAGAATAGATAGAAGGGTCTGAGCATCTGCGTCTGTAGCGATAACCAAGCTGCGCTTAAGGCCCTGAACTTAAAATAGTGCGAGAATGCAAGAAATCTCTGAATTCAGTCGCAAGATTGAACTCTTTGACTTTTGTCTGGGTTCCAGGTCATACTGGAATCTCTGAAAATGAGATAACCGATGAGATTGCTAGACAGGACTCAGAGGATTTTTTCTCAGGACCTGAACCTGTATTGGGAATTCGAACGTTCTCGGTCAGAGCCTGTAATGACTATTGAGTTTCCTTTGAACATAATTGTGTATGGCACGGCGCTCCAGGATGCAGACAAACTAAGCGAATGGTTTCGAACGTCTGTGAGATATCAGCGGCATTCTTGCTGTCACTCTGCAGAAGAGGCTGTAGACAATGACACAACTGGCAGATTTTCGGAGCTGATGTGGTGAGTGTTGATGTTGATACTGTATGCTCATCATCATTGAAGTGCTCTGCTTTCTCCAAAATTTGAGGAAATTTCAATAAAACAGGAAAGAATTGGGTCCTGCTTTCTGGTGTACAATGGACCAGTTGCACCTGAGTGCTCCAGCATAACGTTTCCAAATCTGACAAAAAAAATACCTAGCTGAAGGAATGGAAATAAGTCGAACAAAAAACGATCCTTTCATGAATTTTATAAACCACTTGAGTAAAGCACACAACCCTTATCTCTAGTTCTTTAGCAGCACTCGGTCTCTAAAGATACCATAGTTGTCCTTGCATCGAAAAACTTATTTGACAATTTAATTTGAATTTACCTACCCGAAGCTATTTTTACCCGAATGTCCTAATACAGCCGGTAAGAGACTTTGTGCATCTTGCATATTTCACATCCAACAAATGTTGTCCCTCGTTCACTTAGCCTCCTCGCAAAACTCTTTGATTGCCCTTAACTCGCGCTCTAACAGGGCATTATTCGCAGTGCTTGACGTTAGTTGGTTGTCCTGCAGGACTACACGAAGTGCGAGTTTAGCCTCCTTAATTAAAAAAAAACAACTTACTACACACCTACTTCTCCTTTAGTGGAACTGGTTTTTCGTGAATGCCCGGGGATGGAAAATAAAACGTGGTATTATCCTCGCCAGGATAGTTAAGCAAAAATAAAACTCATAGACTTGTCGAGGGAGGACGCCAAGTATGTAAAACCGGCACCCTTGCATTGTTCCTTTTTTCATATTGTTTCCCCCACCACCAAGAGTGTATGTACAACAACCCAACTTAAATGTAAATAGCCCTGTTAAGTTAATTTTGTTTCTCATTTTTTTTATTTCCTTAAATCACAACAAAGTTCCTCCTGGAACCCTTCGAAGTAATGGACGCATTCTCACCGGAAACACCTTCGCCGCAGAGAAAAATTAGTGTAACTTCCATGCCATGTAATTTTATTTCACTTTTTATGATTATTACAAGCTCTGCGTTATTTATTTTTATTTTCTCTCCTCCGCACGCTCCACCAAAATGACACACACAAGGACCCATCTCACACGGGCAAATGTAAATTATCCCCAACTTACCAAAAGGACCTCGAACGTGAAAACAAAGTGAAAAGCATCTTTTCTCTGTCACAAGTGAAGCTAAAAGCCGAATAAAAAACCAAAAATAACGACAACAAAGAGTTGAAAAATATTTTCCACATCTTCTCTCACATACAAAAAACAGAGAAAAAAAAATCCTTATCTTAACAAAGTCCAGGACATCCATAACAGAAGCATAAGCATGAGGGACGGAGGCTTCTCCACAAAACAGAAGCACAACCACCACCAACCGCACTTCACAAACTGGCAATATCGCCGCAAACTTTTCATTCTGTCACATACTTTCGCCTCATGCCCACCGTCACATGAGCAGCATGAAGGCAAAACTGATATTGAGAGAGTCCTTGCGCACATACTTGAATGATAATTCATTTAAATGTTATTACCATATCCCCATGTCACACGCTTACACAGCGGTTTTTCTTGATACAATCGCAGCAGCAGTCAAAACACCGTCGTCGTCGTCGTCCTTGTCGTCGTCCACATCAAGACCGACTTGCGACTCTGGGGAGGAGTAACATTATTATATGTTTGTATTTCCGACTAAAGAGGGTTCCGTTTTTTCGGCTGTGTCATCCCCAGTGCAACTGTCAAGTGTATCGCATTTTGCAAATGATCACCGAGAGTGTGAATGAGTCACTGGGGAGATGTTGCAGCACCCCACACAACTTGTCGCCCACCCAGCGATGATGGATAACAGTCGGGAGGATATAAATGATTGTCGCTTAAGTTCATGGGGACGATGCCCTATAAAATTAATAAGAGGAGAGCAAAACTTCCGCACCAGAAGAAGAAGAGGGTGACTGGTGAAAATATGTGGAACCGGATGTACACATGTGCGTGTTTGTCCCTATTTCATTCGCAAGCAGGGTTCTGTGCTGTGTATCCTTTTTGGTCAGTGAATATTGTCTGGTTTTCCCTTTCGTGCTGGTCCGTCTATTTGTTTTGTTTATTAAAAAAAAAAGTGGAAAGCAACGGCATGGAATGTCCATGGACGAGACTTTTAAGGACAGAACATCCCCTTTTGCGGAAGGATATTATTCTTCGCATTTTTTCGGACATTAGCATTTTTTTTTTTCTCTTCGTTTTGTTAAATCCGACAACATCAGGATTATAACTTGAGGAAAATATGAGCAAATAATTTGTCGGTTTTATCGAGGGGCTTATGTGTCTCGTCAAAGGACAACAACGTTGGTACACATTTGTGTGATGAGAGGGTTTATGTGTGCCCGGTCTTTCAAGGGATTTTAAATGATGGATAAGTGGAATCGGAATGAACACAAAAAAAAGCAAGTTACGGAGACGGAAGCACCATGGTTTATGGGTAAATGCTTTTAAATTATCTTTATCGGGCTTATCTCCAATTTTGAGACTATTTGGGCATGGTTAATGGCAGCTTAAACGATTTTGAAATTGAGCACCGTGTGTGGCCTGTTTAGTAAAGAGTCACAGAAAATGTTTAGCCAAGGCGAAAATAAAGCAAATTGTGGAGTTCAGATCCACAAGAAAGAAGACCCTTTGAACTGCGGCAGCTACAGAGGCATCGGTCTCCTCAACATCACCTTCAAGATCGTATCTGCCGTGTTGTGTGAACGCCTGAAGCCGGTCGTCAACAACCTGGTCAGTGCTGCTTCAGGCCAAGAAAGTCCACAACCGACCACATATTCCTGGAGAAAACCCAGGAACTTCAAATCGATATGCAGCACCTCCTCGTCAATTTTAAGCTCGCGTATGACAGTATCTATAGAGACGAGCTATACAGGGCCATGTCTAGTTTTGGCATCCCTGCCAAACTCACCCGTTTGTGCAGGACGACGATGAAGGAAGCCCGCTGCTCCATCTGTGTCAGTCAAGACCATACCGAGACCTTTGATGTCAAAAGAGATGACGCGCTATCAGGGGACTTCTTCAACATAGTGCAAACCTCACGCGCCAACACCAGAGAAACAATCCTTCAAAAGTCCTTCCAATAAATCGCATACGGCGATGACGTAGACATAATCGGAAGAACGCATTGTGATGTCACTGACGCGTTCGTGAGTATTGAGACAGAGGAGGCGAAAATGGAATTAGCGATCAATGAGGGCAAGACCAAGTATATGTCAATAAGAAAGGACACTCAACCGACGTCTCTGACAGAACGTCACTATAGACAGTTATAACTTTGAGGTCCAGGGTCTGCAATCAACTCAGACAACGACGCTCTTGCCAATCGCTGATTCTTTGTGCCATTGAGTAGCAAACCCCTCTCTCGAACGATTAAATTTACCCTGTATAAGACCTCAATCGTCGCATTCCTGCTCTACGGTGTAGAGTCATAGACTCTGGCAAAAGCAGGTGAGGTTGCTATTGGCTGTTTGGAGAGGTAAATACATACTTCGGGTGATTTTCTGTCCCATCTGCATGGATGGTGAGTGGAGGAGGATATACAATGACGAACTGTATGTATAGCGACATCGACTTATCCAGAAGCGTAAAGCTCCACCAACTGAGGTGGCCGGGTCCTGTAAAACGGATAGACATCAATGACCCGGTCCGGAAAATCTTCGAATCCACACCCGAGAGACGGCGCAGTAGAGGAAGACCGCGACTCAGGTGGCGCACGCAAGTGGAAGGGGACCTCAACCAGCTGGGCGTGCGATACTGGAGGCAGCTGGCTACAGATCGAGCTGGTTGGAGACACTTGTTGGTTGAGGCCCAGGTCCACCTCGGACTGTAGATTTACAATTTAACTTGAATTAAAACTAAATCCATCAAACGAAAATGACAGTAACTCTACCACTTTCATAGACATTACTTCACAAGTCATGGTTCCACGAAATCCAGATAGAGAATCCCAATTGGCATGTTCAATCAAAAGTCCTTTGGTACAGTGAAACTAATTTGAATCACCTTGTTGGCCTATTTTCTTTGATGTCAAAAGAATAAAGCTGTTATGGTTTACAATTAACAAGAATATGATTTTAATCACACACCAGGCCTCCGTGCCAACCCTTGTTACAACTCATCAAAAAGTTGAATAAACTAGTCACGAGATGTATCCATAGCTACATCCAATTAAATTTGCAGATCCAACAAAAATCAAATAAAGTAATTAATTTATATAATCTTTCGCTCTGGTTAACGTCAGACACCTTTGAACTGGCTCCTTATCCCTTGGTTGGCAACGAGTAAAATTCTACACCACAATGGAAGATGTGTAGGTTCTTGAGCATATTCACATTGCCAGCTTCTCCCTCGTCTGGTGATTTTATTTTGGCTCCAGACACAAAATTGTATATTGGGTTTACGATTACGCCGGAATGTCCTTAGGCTTAGATGTAGACGTGTTATATTCAGAATGACAATGACCTTACAAGAATTGTACCCATTTTATACGTTTTTTCTTCAGTTGATTGTGGAATGTTCTAAAAATACTTGGTGGTTGCATGCACGATTCGCAAAAGTAACTAATTGGTGCCAGGGATACGCCTATGTACTTACCCATACCCTATTCACATCAACCACTCTTCCCGCTGGACTTTTTGAAATTGATGGTCTCTATATTTGCTGCTTCTGTTCTCTTTTGTTTTTTGACTCTCCATAGCTTGGTTTGCACATTGGTTATGAGTGTACAAAGTTCCGCCCAATTGTCCCCTGACCGCACTATTTAGTCTGCTAGTATCGCTAGACTTGGCAGGTTATTTCTCCATTCTGTAAAGCATCTGCAATGAAACACTGGTGTGAATAATCTGGGGCCTAAGCTGAGCTATTGTGTTCAAATTTGTGAAGGTAGGAACTTCTAATAGGCAACATAACCACTAAGAAATTGCGTATGATGGTAATAGGATGCTCGGAAACATGTAGTTTTAGTTGACTTGCATGTTTTGTCCCACTCTGCTTGTAATGTTTTTTTCTACTTCCTTGATCCTTTTTTGTGTTTACATCTTGCCGACTCGAAGCTCTCTTGTTAAAGACTCATCCGAGAGGTGACCATAACAAACGGCTGCCTCAGACGGATGGTTCGAAAACGCCGATTGTTCTTATTTCCCGTGTCGCCAATATACCTGCACAAGCTAGAGTAGCGTATAAGAAGACCGAGTTAACTATTCATTAAAGCTCTTCTAGCGTATCCAGGTCCACTGAAGTTGCCAGTATTCGCGATAGTGCTGCCGGTAGTAATGACCTCTTTTTCTCGAGTAATCCACATGGACTGTGTAGTCTCTTGTAAAGTATTACTTCTTGGTTTTTAAAGGCTTCCTTGGGGCTGATGATTAGTTTTTCAACCCATGTATCCATTTATTCCACAGATAGTCTCCTTTTTGTTCTCAGCCAATTCTAGACCGACGAACTATTCATTCATGAGACTCTATGTTGTGACGTTTTTTTTTTCCCAACGATCACAACGTTTTCAAGGCAAACTTAGGTCAAGAAATTCAGTTACTGGCCCTGTACCGATCCTTGTGGGACTCCCACAGATATGTATGTTAGCACTTTTCTCCTGTGTCGGTCTCGTACTTCAGCTTCCGTTTTGCCCTTTTGCCGAGTTTGATGTTCAGCGTCACTACAACCTACTTTATATTCCTTTTTCACCCATCGCCATCTTTCTTCTTGTTTCACTTGAGATGCTGCCATCTTAGTCGGTGGAGCTTCAAACTTCTGACTAAGTCAATGTCGCTGTACAGCCCGTACTGTTCGTCGTTGCATCCCCCCCCCCCCACTCACTGTCTACGCAGACGGGCCCGAAAATCACCCGAAGAATTTTCCTCTCCAAACAGCCAAGAGCAACCTCATCTGCTTTTGAAAGAGCGCATGCCTCTGTGCGATAGAGCAGGACTGGGGCGATTGGCAAGAGTTATTCTTCCTTTCCTACCTTTCTTTTTGAGACAAAGTCCTTAACTACCTCAAGTTATAACTGTCTATGGTGACGTTCTGTCCGAGACGTTGATATTGAGTTTCCTTTCTTGTTCACACCATATACCTTGTCTTGCTCTCATTGACCGCTAAACCTATCTTTGCCGGGATGCTGTCGTACGCGACCCTAAAATCGATTGAAAGGTGATGTTTATGGATTTGAAGTTCCTGGGTTTTTTTCCTAGATCTGCCTCAGTATTAATATTTGGTCGGTGGTGGACGCCACACTGATATGGACCGATCAGGTTGTTGGCGAACGGCTTCAGGCGTTCACGAATCGCGGCAAATAAGATCTTGTAGGCGATGTTAAGCAGACCCTCTGTAGTTGGCCCACTTCAGAGGGTCTTGAGTTTTTTTGTGGATGGGCAAGCAATGCTGAGGTTCCATTCATCTGGCATACTTCCTCCGATCATATTTTACAGATAAGTTGGTGCATGCTCCTTACTTAGTCATCGCCTGCTGCTTTGATCAGCCGGCAGCTAGGGTGTCAGCTCCAGCAGCTTTGTTGGACTTAAGCTTAGATCTTCACTTCTTCCAGGTCGGGTGGACGGAATCGTTGGTTTTCATCGTCCAGGTTGAATGGTTCACGATTGCTATCTGATATCTGTCTGTTTGTCAAAGATGTCTGCAGTTCCCTTAATGAGTTCCATAGTAGATACTCAACCAGTTCGACAATTTGTGTTTAATTTTCAAAGTGATTCTTCCTGCACGATTCCACCTTTGCCAACCTCAGGTGCTGAAAGTTCCCCCTTTCATTACCTGTCAACCGAATAAATTAATCATTAACATCTCATTGGTGTTATTTATTTTTTTCCTCCTAAATTTGCATTGACACCAGAGCCAGCGTAGGAAAAAAAATAAATAAAACGAATCCTTCACACCCGTTAAAGGCTCATTAATTATGAATATTTTTTCTTCCCAACACCAAATGAGCAGCTTTGCATGACAAGTACCTCCCGTCAGAGTTAATGAATTGCCATTTTAAATTATTCACCAAGTTAATATTTATAAGCCACCAAAATGATGTCCTCCACCCGTTCTCCCGACTCCAAAGCGATTTTCGTTATAATCCCTACACATGTCCTCGTACGTGTATGTGGAATGTCTAAGCTCTGGGATAAAAAATTGCTTTGTAACTTATCAAAGATGACTTAATAATTTGACAACATAATCAACGAAAGAGATTCATTCGTAATGTTAGCAATTTTCCAGGACTCGTTCGGTTACCAGCCCCTGAACTCCCCCTGCTTAGTGCTGTGGTACTCGTATGTGGTGGCGGCACACATATGAAAAAGTAACCACAAACGCCCAAAATGTTTTTTTGATAAATGTTCAGTGATTCCCGGGGCAATTCTAGGCAGAGTCTTCCCTCGACAGACACCGAGAGGGAGAGTGTGTGGAAAACCCAGTTTATTTAGGGTAGAAAGGGGGTGAAAATTTACACCACACACACACACTTGCAGAGAGAGATTATGTGACATGTGGCATCTACACTTTGTAGGTTTTTAGGTTGACACTTTTTGCTAAAACCTCTCGCCTGTGTGTTTCCCTTTTGAAGCCTTTTTTCGGTCGTTTTTTGCTTCCTAAATTCTTGTGGATAAGAGGTTCTCGCGTGTGTTTTTTTTTTTTTCCTTCGTTGGCACATTGATGGGCTTATGAGTGTGTTAAGTTCATTTCTTGGTTAGCTTTTGCAACCGCCCCAAAGGATTCACCTCAACTACGGTAAATGATGATTAACAAGCATACCTCGAGGGCTGTTGACTGATGTGTCTGTGTGTATCTCGTTTTGATGAATTATAAAGTAAATACATGGGAAATTGTGCATGTGTTTGATGGTGAATCAAAAATCAGATTTCGAAACTTTACTCTTACCCGACTGGAATAAACAATAACTTACGATAATCCGGCAACGTGGCGATGATGGTGCTGCATTAATCTCGCAAATAAATTATAAGCTTAACGCCGGCTGAGGAGATCCAGCCACCAGTGGAAAGAGAAACTTTTCACGAATTACAATGCAACTTTATACTGGTGCAGAGGGAGCGCTTCATTTTGCGATAAGTCCTTATGCACCTTTTTTGCAAGTTCTGCAAGTATTGTTTATTGTATTTCATTGTTTTCGCTTTAATAATGCGGATGAGTGTCTTTAAATGGAGCAAACTAAAACTTACCCATGTAGGTTGAAAAGTTTTAAACTTACCTCGAGATAGGACGACGTTTGAAGGTAGGTGTGCATAGCATACCTCTTAATTTGCAAGACAACAATACTCTATTGTAGTATTTTATACAAAAAGTTGCTCAGTCATGTAGAAGTATTGACCGAACAAGACCATAAGTTGTGGACATAACTATGCTGTACGAGTACATATTCCTCTGAGACTTTTATAACTTGAACATGGCTGTTCATGTAAAACTTTACAAACTGCTTTGAGGCCGTTGGAAGTTGTAAACATCACTACCTTTTATGAAACAGAAATTGGACAATGTATGTACATATATATCGGAGTAATTATTTGCCTTCATAGTAATGAAAGTAATGCTGTTGAGAACTATCTTTATAGAACTTATAATGCTTCGGCATCAAACCTCAAGCCGTAAGCGTGATCAGATCAATAGACAGGATCCTAGTCTATCAACCTAAACTGCAATATGGCTAATTTTGTGTTGTGTTAACACAAGCAGTCTCGTGCGGGCATTGAGCGTAGCTTGTGATTGTAATAACCCTTACTGGACGCCCAAAGGTCTTCCAGCCGGGTGATGACATTTTGCCGATTGTCAATAGTTGACTGTAGTCAGTTCATCAGTGTAGTTGAGCTGACGCGACAGCTCGGGATGAGCCAAGGCCTAGCTTCTCGCAACCATTTATGTTGTGTGTGTTACATTTTTTGCACGAATGGAAGCGACCTACAGTTTATTACCAACTCCGAACGACGAATTGAGAAGCTCTTTCATGACAGATTATACTCCCGGAGGCTCACCATTCCCCGACGAGAGGTGGTGCCGCATAACAAAAATAATTTTTAGCTTCGAAACACCACAAGTGAACGCTTTCGATGTAAATTTGCAGCCAAATAAGTGAATGCTTTGTTTTGTATTTAATTGTATCTATGTACTAGCTGATACCCGCGTCTACGAAAGACGTCACATTGTACCCTATATCCTTCCCCGGGTTTCAAGCCATTGATGAGTAGGTATAGACGTTAAATTTCTTGTATTAATTATTTAAGGCGTCCCTGTAAACAATTTTCCTGGATTTTCTTTCTGGCTCGGGGATGACCAGGTTATCAGGTGAATGAACTCTAAGCGCGGTTTGGGAGAAACAGTCACTCCTCAGATCCACATTGTCAATTTTCAAGCTTTGCCACTGTACCTTATTGAAGTTCATGGCTTATCAAAACTCAACAGAAAATTGGAGACGTTTGAACAAAGTGGTAGTCCGATGGAATCAGAGGAATGCGGGGGATGATGACAGTTTTTCATCTGATTGACACTTGTGAAAACCTTGACCTCGATTACGTTCACCTGCACAGTTTCGGAGGGTTTAGATTGGGCAACAACTTTGAGGTTGATGATATATGGAGGGTTTCCCGAGGGATAGGAAGTGTCCAATAACTTACTTAAGATAGCGCTACAGTCCGAGGTGGACCTGGGCCTCAACCAACAAGTCTCTTCAGCCAGCTCGATCTGTAGCCAGCTGCCTCCAGTATCGCACGCCCAGCTGGTTGAGGTCCCCTTCCACTTGCGTGCGCCACCTGAGTCGCGGTCTTCCTCTACTGCGCCGTCTCTCGGGTGTGGATTCGAAGACTTTCCGGGCCGGAGCATTGGTGTCCATTCACTCTATATGACCCAGCCACCTCAGTCGTTGGACCTACACTCTTCTGGTCTTATAACTCTACAAGTAAATAAATGTCACAATCTCAGTTGCAGCAGAAAATTGTTGATGCCAGGTACACTCATCCAACACTATAACTTTGGCTTCTCAAAGCAGATGTTACAAAGCGTTGACTCAGAATGATTTAGCTTAAGAAGCTTTGAGAAGGTAGAGTGACACGTCATATATGCTTTAATCAAGGTAGCTGCAATACCTGAGGAAGCAACGGCAATGGCAATATTCGTTTTCGTCCTAGTTGTGGCCCACAACAGACGTATACATAGAGGTACACGTTCATCCAAATCTATGCATATATACGCCTTAAAAAAATTGAATTCTTTACGCCTCATTAACTCCAACACTAGCACAATTATTATGAAATAACCACATTATTCACGTAATTGATGCGATTAAAGCGAACATAAATTAATTAATTAATATTAAAACAATTAATTTAATAAAAATAATTAAACTAAAGAAAGGAACTTCCGCAAATAAAGTGGCTCTAGCTGTGATGATTAACTAATAAAATCGACAACTAGAGGAAATTTATTTACAATTCTATTGAAAAAAAAATACAATTTTAATTAATTTCAGCTGTTTCTCTATTTTCTCTTTTTTTTTTTTTGCTGTGGTTTGTTTACCTGTAGCAAAACGAGGGTGATAGATCAATCTGTAAATAGCTTCAACCTGATTAACTGGAGTTGAAATTGAAAAAAGTACATAGATAATTGATTTTTTATGAGAAATAATCAAAAATTTAATTTGAAACACATGTAGGTTTTTTAATGAATAACAAAACATGTTGATGGGAAACACACGTTTAAAAAAATTGTTTATTAACCTCGGTAAATAGACACGGATAAATATTTCTCAAAGCTTTAGGCAGGCATCTCTTAAATAAAAACAAAATCCATTACATGGGTATTTAATGTGCTTAAGCAGAGACGAAGATTTTAATGTTTTTTCTTTAGTAAAGTCCTTTATTTGGAAAAAAAAACTACGGAGTTAGCGTAAGCCTCTTCTCAGGCAAGGTGAAAATACGAAAAATTTTTCGCCTTCTGGATTTTATCCGTGATTTCCAAGCAGAGCTCTCCAACATTTATCTACAACGCTGCTTTATTTAACAAAACCGAATTCGCCATCGGAGCTAGTTATTCTACTTCTATAGCTTTAGAACTGCTTAAGCAATGACCAATGGTAACGAAAGACCTGACAAGCTGCCGTCGGCCGTTAATGTCTCACTAGCAGAAATTGTCACGACAAATGTGTCCGGGTTTTTAAGAAGTCGGAACTTCTTGTTTTTTACTAAAAATCCACGCATTCCCTCAACTCGGCTTCCAAGACATGCCATGGAATCTGTGTCATCAGGTAGGCATCCCCTGGGTAGGCATAGGATGAGATGGTTGGAGCGAGCCCGAAATCTCACCTCCACCCGTAAGGGATAAGCCCCTGATGATCGGGAGATGTGGAGAGTCCACTTAGGCACCCTAGATCCACGACCCTCATTGTGGATAAGCGGGCTATTAGAAGGGCAATTAATTTATAATAAATACATTTTTTTTTATTGCTTTGCTTTGGTGTTGTGTTTAGCATTTTCCCAAATTTTTTTAATGAATTACCCTTACAGCAGAGTTCACAAAAGTCCGTAGACCTTGTATATGACGCCGAAATGTTCGATTTCATCTCGAAAATTAGTTCAATTCAAAAGGTTGAAATGGAAGAAAGCCATATAAAAATATCACCTGCCAACAGGTCAATCCAAGTTATGATGTTGGTCAAGTTATGCCCGAGAATATTCACCCTGTTTAACGAATTCTTTAATAAAAATGTAATTTATGTTTCCTCGTGCCATTGGCATAGACCAACTTAATCAAAAGTTAATAACAATAATCCTCCTTTGTCTAGTCGAAAGCTAAACTAATTATCTCTGTAGTACATCGCTCCAGATAGCCATTTACATGAACACGCCTTGTCATTTATCATCCACGATCCACGCTACAGCCAGGGATGAAATCACCGTCAAAGAAGAAAAGAAAAACTTCTTACAAATTAATTAGTTTACTCAAGGACCACACCAATCCTCCCCCGTTGGGCATTTTCTGGTTGACAAAGTGTCACTCGGTATTACTGACACAATCGCCAAATACCTCTTTGGTCGCTTTCAAAGCAAACACAAAAGAAAAGAGCCCAAACAGTGGAAGAAAGTTAGTCTTTAGACGGCTTCCCCATCATCAAAACTCGACAAAACAAAACAAAAAAAAAACCCGAGGCAGACGAAAAAGTTTCCTCATTAAGGCTGCAAAAAAGTATGAGTTCCGCGAGACCCATGCCGTGCTATCGTTTGTCTTCATTTCAATATTCCTTTCACCACAATAAACAAAAGTGAACGCACAGTTCAACGCGAAAAATTTTCAGGATGAATGTCCCGATTCGGGAAAGCAATGTCCTTTGACACACAAAAAACAATTCAGCTTTGACAGTTACACACAGTAGATACGAAGTGAAATATTCATAAAATCGTAACAGTACATCATCCCGGCCGGCGCGATGCCTAAACAACAAATCCAAGTAAAAACGTATCAAATTCAGGATTTTAATTTAAAAACTTTTTCCACCATTAATCCAGCAGCCACCCCTCCGGAATGGGATCCTTTGAAGGAAAGCGATAATGTAAGAGCCAGGGCCAAACTCTCATAAATAACCCATGAGTTGTAGTTTTTGATTTGAGTGCCCAGATTGAGGCGAAAGGATATTTATTTGAGGACGTATGCAAGTTTCTTCCCCCATCGGAATACAATAGGCAATTCATCCCCTCGAAACGCTCTCAAAACATTGATTTTCAATCCTCCAAGGAAGGCGAGCCAATCAGCTGAGATTAGGTCAATGTTGACACTGGTGGAGCTATTATCACCCCCGTCTGTATGAAGTAAGCATTCTTGAGCGTTGATCGGATAATGTGTAAGGTCACTGAATAAATAAAGGATGATGCTCCTTGGGCGCTCGAGAGCTTTGTAAATATTGATTTAATCCTCTTGTAAACGATGATGGTATTAAGAGGAAATTTCAAGCTTGATAGGGATACGTGTGGCTATGTGTGGATTTTCGGTGTCATTTTGTTTGCTGAGCAAACTATAAACGATTTTGGAAGGACGTGTGGACGGATATTTGTGGTTTTGACCGATGGGGGTTGTGAGGGATATGTGTGTTTGTGGGGAGCTTACCATGTTGTCCATATGGTCAATTTCGAAATATTAATTTACGCCATCGACTCAGTGTATTATCGTCGTTTTGTCAAGTGATTTGCTGGGTCTTTGATGGATGTATTGTGGTGCAATAATGGAACTGAATGGGAATCATACACGATGCATTCCTGTGGGTTCTATGGACTGATAAAATGTCAATTCGTAGTTCCTTGCATTCAATTAAGATGTGTATCACCGAAGTGTCACGTGGGCTGTCCTTAATGGCAAGGGAATGGAGAGGCTGATATAGATAGCCATGCGGCGATTTACACCGTATCAGTGTTAAAAATAGCATTGCGATGCCACATCGAGCTAAAGTTCTTCAGCTCACAGCACAAGAGGCAACAAACCCCTTAGGTTGGGTTAAGTTGAAGTGGCTGCCAGCTAAAGCCAACACACTTAGACCCATTAGGGGTCCGTTAAGATCTCCTGCCTACTCATTGAAACCAATTGGAGCTTCTTATGAAGCGTAAGAGGCTACTAACATCAATGTTGAAACCCCCTACTAATCCCAAAACTCTTCCTGTTCAGTTTGGTTATTCGGTTGGGATCAGTCTGCTCAGCAGTTCAATGAGCTAACCATTGGGATACAATAATACCCCACCCCATCTAAAATCCGGTGCTGATGTCCAAGTCCTACATGGCCTATTGTATCATAGGAAGATAGCGCCTTGTTTAGAGGTCATCGGGAGGCATACGTCGGCTGTTTTTATCCTGTAGATTGTTGAATATTGAATTCCTCAGAAATCCGAATGCAGATGAAAGTCTTGACCGAAGATGAAGGCAGACAAATTCAGTTACTGAAAAATCCAAGACTAATGAGAAAGTAAAAGACATCTAGGGAGTTCAGACTTCAACCAGATTGAGTAAGTCTAGCCGTTGATATAAACTTTTAGCCTCAGATGCCCTATCTTTACCAACAGTCCTTTACAATAATTTTTTTTTTTTTATATTCTGCTTTCAAAACCTCACCTCTACCAGTATAGGGAAAGCCCCTGATGATTAAGAATAAATAGCGGAAGATCGGAGAATGTGGAGAGTCCACTTAAACTCCCTTAATTCACGCCTTTGGAACATGATGATGATGAATGATTCTGTTTCCCATTGTGGATCCTAAAGTTGAACATTTCTCATCTGCCTCTAGGTTAGGTTAGGTTAGAGAGGTGGCGGCTTGATGTTTTGCCTCGCCTAACTCGCATTTTTTAGATCAATTGTGTTTCCCATTGTGACATTCTATAGGCGTTTATCTGTTAGAAAGTGAGAAGAGGTTTATTGTTATGCATTGTTCATCTCCTTAAACCACCTTGAATCCAGTATGAATTTGCGGATGGCTGACAGTTGACCTGGGTCGTTAAAGAAGTAGTAGCGCCTAGGGTCGTTTTCCTGCTTCTTGGCAGTCGCAGAGAAAGTGTGTCTTGTCCTCCTCCGCGTCTATATCGCTATATCTCATACATAGGTCGATCGTGCTTAGTCGCGTTCTCCTAGGTTGTAGACTATGAGGATGCTGATCACTAGTGCTAAGTGCAATCTGTTCAGCGTAAGTATTTCTCTTGCTTTTCATTTACTCCATTGAGGACACATCTTATTTAATACGCGGCACGCCGGGAGTCCATTTCTCTCTATCTCTCGTTCGCAAGTTTCCAAAAGTCCAATTGTATCTTTTGTTTTAAAATTTATATAGGGGTCAGAACTGAGTGATCGACCATTATTTGGTTCATTTTTATCAGTTTTCTTGGCAAAACATCGGCCTTTTCATTGTCATCGATGCCTCTGTGATACTTTATGTTTTGAGTTTAGGATTTAACATAACGGCAACTCTTTCGATTTGGGTATTGTGGATTGGCTATCGCTGTAAATATAAGTATGTTTTGAGTTTGGAAGCTGAGGTCGAAGGTTCGAAGCTTCGCCCGTCTAGTGTGACCTAGTTAGCCTTTTTTCCAAAAGTTGGACCTTGCATTTGTAGAGCGCTTTTTACTGCCATTTCTTCAGCTGCTGCCTTTAAATTTCCCCATTTTCCAAGACTGCCCTTCAACAGTTCTACGCCATACATTTCTCGGTCGATCCACTCTTATGTTATCTTGAGTTAACGGATCGCTTCGACCAACCTATTTTCGATGCTGAATATTTCCTGACCCATTCTCTGGTAAAAATATCCACAGGGTTAACCCTGAAAATCCTTAAGAAATTTCGTAGGAACATATTAGCGAACGTTTGGAGCTTCCCCGTGATAGAATAATTCACTTTCCAGGTTCTGCGTCCATTTAAAAGGGGTCACCAACGTCGTTTGACCCTGTCACGCTGATGTGAACCCCTAAAGCTATTTAACTCAATTCTGCTAGACCATCAAAGAGTGGGACATTCACAGAGCCCGTGACAGACGAATTGAGCTTTTCCCTCGCCCCTACAGCCTCTGCAGTAGTCGTTGCAGACAACCCTGGATGGCAAGGATGACTCTTTGTTCACTTAGTATAAACCTTAACAGGAAAGTGGATTCAACAATGCGTTGGATCGCAGTCTTAGGAAAATGTTCACTCTTGTTGGTGTATTGCACATCAGAAAAAAAAATCGTTCAAAGAGATTTGTTCGACACGTAATTCAACAAGGCTGTCCATGCATTGGAGGGCATTGGCATTGGATGGAACCTAAAGTTAATTTCATTCGAAAAAATTCAGTTATTTGTATCCCGCTTCTTAATTAAAAGTCAAATTTCTCAATCAAATTTAAAAAATTTCTTGTTCCCTTCCTGTGACTTCCTGTAGCCAAAAGAAGGGTTAGCAACGTTATCCTTCGAAATTTCCCTTAATTCAATTGGAATCTCTCCAGCATGTAATTCAATGCAATTATCTACAAACAACTGTATCCAAACGCCACTCGAAATCAGCCACTCCATCTCATCGATTTAGCATCCTTTCCCGAGGACTCAAATTAAATTAAAGGAGCTGCAAAGTTTCGCTTCAGTTTTGTTCTTTTTTTTTTGTAACTCGTTTTCTATTTTATTGTTTAAAAGCAAAAATTAAGTGAATCTCTCGAAACTCAACTCAAAAGATTAGCGAACGAATTAAGGATAATTGCAGATAAAATTCAATCAGTGTGTCTTTTGAAAACAATCGTTCGACAACTTGTCCTGTCTACGTTCCAAACAATGTCATCACGATACTGTCGGTTGTTTTCTTGTTTTTTTTAGTGTGAGCTTTTGACAGTTGTCCCAAGAGGCAGTGGACAGAAAAAAAAAGAGGATAGATAATGTCCAAGCATTTCAAGTCAACTTTCAATTTAATGAAAAAGTGCAAAACTTTGTCGTTCTTCGAAATCCGAGAGAGCAAAAAACTTCGCCACACCATTATCCTGAATTTTGAACTAAAACGGGTTGTACTCCATTGTTGGCCATCGATTAAGGGGTCCAATCGTAGCGTGATTTATTCCCCCATGGGGTGTCTAGACGGAGAGTGAGACTCGTAGGAAATCGATAATTTTTAAGTGGGACTAGTAGTTGTCATGGGTGACCTCATTGTGTTGAAGGATATCAAAGGAGTCGTCGGAGTATGTGCACATGTGGGTGGAAATGCTTAAGATTTCATTTGTTGTGTGGGTGTGAATTGTGACACCAAAGCTGCCTGTGGGGCGTTGAATAGCGAAACGTAATTGTGGTTGGTAGATGGCTTAGAAGAGTGAAACTAAATGCGGGAACAATATTTGAAAACCCCTAGGGAAAGATGCCGGGATTCCTAAAAGTAAGTCGCAAATGATTTTCTGACACTTGGTTTGGGTTTAAAGAGGCCTACGTGCGGTTATTAAAGAGAGTATTACAAACGAAAGCTTAAACCACAGTAGAAAGTAATATTCGACTGTGTGCCAACATCGTTGATTTCCTTTGGTGTGTAGATATTGCAGCAGGAATCGAAAGGAAAACGCCTGACTTTTTGACGTTCTAAACGCAAATCTGAAGCCAACGTTGGTTCAAGTTGATGTGCGTGTTACTTTGCTCGCACGAATGGAAGGGACCTACAATTGATTGCCGAATCCGAACGGGGAATTGAAAAACTCTTTCATTACAAATGACACTCTCGAAGGCTTGTCATTCCCGACGAAAGGTGATGCAGCGAAAATGTTTGGTGGACATGGCTTTGACCCACGTTGCTCGCACAGCAGTCAAACATACTAATCACTAAGCCACGACGACCACAAGGTTAGGTTAGGTTAGGTGAGATAGAGTTGCTATCCGCAACTGAATGGAAACACTTAGACGAGAAGAAGTTTTTTGTAATGTAATCGAAGAAAATAACCCCAAGATCGGATAGTGTCGGATAGGTGCAAATAAAACGCAGAAATGTTTTCTCCTCATTTTCGCCTCTAGAGCTATCTATTGCTGACATTTTTTGAGAGAAGCCTAGCCACCAATATGGGAGCTGAAAGTAAATGCTCTTCCCTGACTTGACTTAGATTAGGTTAGGTAGAGTAAGGTTATGCAGTCAGCGCTTGCATAAGACACTAGCCACCATAGTGGGCCCATCGCGATCCCTGTGAAATCAGAAAGGCAAAACCTAAACCATTTCTTGAAAACATTTCATTTCGCTGCAACGTTTTACCATGTTCCTTTAGCTGACATAGCCTTTGACTTGACTTCCTATTTTGGATTCTGTGTAGAAATGAACTCAAGCAACAGCTCTGGCCACACAGCATGGATATGAGGGCATACCAAGGAATAAGAAAGTCGATGAATTGGCAAGGAAAGGATTTGCGCTATACATAGAGCAGGCTGACCAGTTAGTAAAAGTCTTGCCATGCAAACTAAAACATGAAGCATGGATCAGGATTCTACCGGAAGCGAATGCGAGATGGAGCTCTGTGGACTCCATTAAAATAACTAGAAAAGTATGGCCAAGGTACAGCGGTGCCAGAACTAATACCCTCATACAGAAGGACAGCAAAACCCCTTTCCATCCTTGTAGAAGTAATTACAGATCGTAATAGTCTGCGCTACCAGATGGCTATTGGCAAACTAAGGCTTAGTGAGGACGATCTTTGCAGGTGCTTGTAAGACAAGGAAGTTAATGAGCACACAACCCACTTCTTCTGCCACTGCTCGGGTTTTTGCCGCCTCCGACATAAATCTTTGGATAATACTTTTCCAGGATACCGACGAACTAAGTTACGTACCTATCTGGAACATCTGGAGGTTCATTAAGGCTTCAAGGTTTAAAATTTTGCGGCAACAGGAGAGTGCTTTGGGTATTGCTCCATTAGGAAGAGGTATTTTCCCTCTCAAAATGAGCATTACAATGAGTCTCTATTGACCTGAGTGTGACGCAGAGAGTTCACTCTTCCCTTACCAACCCATCTACCTAACCTAACCCAACCTTAGCAACATCCAAGGCAAACAGCACTCGTTGCGCGCAGGGATAGTTGACCAAACTTCGGTTTTGGAGGAGTGTAGTAGTACTTTCAAATGTGGAATTGTCCACCTTTTTGTACAAGATTACGAGGAAGCTTTTGAATACATAGCTAAATTTGCCAATTTTTTCGAAAACATTTTGGGGTACGATGTGAAACTTATTGTCTAGTGCTGCGGTGGGAGTTATTCTGAATGCGGACGCGCTTTAATTGTAATATTCTGCGTGGACACCAAACGCAATATGCAATAACATATTATTGTCTGCTGAACGACCCGTAGCCGTATGAAGTTGCATGCCAAAAAAGACACTGCTCCTTCCTCAATGACTTTTTAAATAGCTTAAGAGTCGTGTGGTTGCCGTGGGTCAATGGTTAGTGCGTTGGACTGCTGACCGAGCGGCGTGTGTTCCAGCCCGAGCCATATCCACCTTACATTTTTACAGCACCCCCTCTCGTCGGGGAATAACAAGCATCCGGGAGTATAATCTGTCATGAAAGAGCTTCTTACTTCGCCATTCGGAGTCGACAATAAACTGTAGGGCCCGTTCCATTCGTGCCAAAAATGTAACACGTATAACATAAAGCTAGACCTTGGTTCATCCCGAACTGTCGCGCCAGCTATTCAAGAGACGTTTTAGAAGTGCTCCATCTAGTAGGCCCAAGTAGTAGGCCAGAAATATGACTTTTATAGTTGAGATGCATAAATGCATGAAGGGTTTGAAATCATTAAAATCGTCTTGCGGTATACTCATGGTTTCAAGTTAAGAGACGATACGTTTCTATACTGCTTGCCCCAATACTTTTGGACGCTATGCTTTTGTCCATTTTGAGCAGATTAGTTTTTAATTATTACTGCATCATGAAAATTCATGATTATTTTCTGATTTCATGAAAATCCAAATTTCCCAATTTTTATATAAGAAAAAGCACGCTAAAATGTACTAAATTTAAACCAACACACATCTCAGGCATTACAACATAAGTACAAGTATTGCCTTGAGAAACCAATATGTGTCTCATCTAATTAACTGAAACAAGCAAACTTTCGCACAAGTTAAATCTGCTGTCAGAACTGCCGACCAACTTTTATTACAGTCCATCATTTCCGACTGACAGCTATCATTGAAAATCGGTTTTGCCAATGACGACGAGACTCCAACACAAGGATCCCATGTAGCCGCATATTTCCACCCATCAGTCATAAACGGAAAGTAGAAAATTAATTTTTTTTTTTTTTCATATATTTTCATCTCAGCGCGACGCTACGCATACAAACACAAGCTATCCCACATCTCGGTACAGCGCTCTCTAGTTTATTTTTAAACGAACGCTACTAATGCAGCAGCTCACTTGATCTCGCATAATAAACACGACGAAGGAAATATTTTGACATCACTTACAATATAAAAAAAAAAACACAAAATTAGTTTGATCATTGCAACTTGCCAAGACGGTAAAGACCTTCGAGCGCAATAAATGTCACAAAGAGATGAAAACACACATCAGATACTGTGTATCCAAGAGCGAAAAACCGCCTCAATTCAAGGCGCAGAAAAACATCTTATGTTCGATCGGAGGAACATTGTCAGACGGTATTCCTTTGAACATGAAATTCGTTCTTTTATTGGTTGAGATCACTACCCAGTGCCGAGCGAAAGTCCATTAAAATCTCGGAACGCGTTAAGAGTTTTATGATATTTTGGCCAAAAAAAAAAAAAAAAAGTGAATAATGGCGTCGCGTCGCATTGCTATGTGATACATGCTTAACGAGATAGTTGGCATAGGCCTATTCGCGACGACCTTTGTTGCTTGAAACATGACAAACGCACAATGTCGTGGGTATTCATTATCGGCGTAGACAAAAAATTATAATTCAGGGTCCAATGGTCCTCGTGCTCGTAAGTTTTTCTCGTTCAATGAATGCCAATAGTCAATTAGTGTGACATAAAGCTAATAGGTTTCTTCTTTTCTGCCACTTTTTGTACAAGAAATGTAAACTTTGCAAGTCTGATGGCGGAAGGTAGTTTTTTTGCATGACGTATATGCATTGTGTCGCCGTGGCTTAGTGGTTAGTGCATTGGACTACTGTGCGAGCTGCATGAGTTCAAGCCCCAGCCTCTTGTCGGGGAATGACAAACCTCCAAGAGAACACTTTGTCATAAAAAGCCTCTCAATTCGCCATTCAAATTCGAATAAGAAGCTAGGCCTTGGCTCATCCCGAGCTGTCGCGCCAGCTGTTTATTTTTGTTTACGAGCAGTTGGGGGCAAGAGGGAATTAACCGTAATAACTTTACACACAAGATGGAGCTTTATTCACATCATTTAAGGAGGTAAAGTATCATTTGAATACATAGCTGCTGCCAATTCTTCCGAAAACATTTTGGGGTATGAAGTGGAAGGAGAGAAGGAAGTAGAGTATCTGAAGTGAATCTATTAAACTTTAATTCGCCTTGGAAAGATAAGGATAGTCCATTCTGACCGGATAAGTGATATTTGAAAAATTTTCAGTTTCCCCTTCACCAAGCCATGATCATGGCTTTCAAAATATTATCCACAAATCCCTCTTGCTGTTCACACTGATACAGGTATCAAATCTCGTTTACTCAAAGGTCACCTCAATTTCCTGTATCAGTTAATGAAGTTTGCTTCGATAAATCCAGATCTTCTGCGTACGAGTATTTGTACCAAACGTGCAGTCCTACCAGAAGACTCGCTATTCTTTTTCTCTCAAGAGCACATCTTTTCCTCACAACTTGAGGTAGGTAGAAGCGGTAGCTCCAGCATTCCTTATGTTGAAACCTACTTAGCGCTTTAGCACCATTTTCGAATTACAACTCACGTATCCTGAGTGCTAGTGTTGTTATAAAAATCCAAGAAGAGGTGACGGAGAAGTCCTTACATTAATTCTGTGGGATTAAGGAAGCTGATTAATCCGTTAATCTTCTTTCCGAGATTTCATTAAGGTTGTCCAAAAAGATTTTACCTAAAATGCGATTCCTGACCCTGTCCAGAGCCGGAAAACTGTAGGAAAGGGATTGAACACTTTATCCGTCTCTCTCATATTGTTGCATCTGTGACAATGCGCATTGAATGTGATGCCTCGTTTTGACGCGTGTGTTAATATAGGCGTGTGGCCTGTACTAATGGTAAGGATCCTCCAAAATAGGACGAATGGTAGTTGATCCAGATCTGCCATGATATGAAACAATTTCGCAGCCCGTCCCACCTAATATTAACCTCTGGAAGACATTTTGAGAGGATTCTTCCCTCGACGGCTCCCAAGAGGATGTAAGCACACATCGCGAGGGATTTGTTCAGGGCTGAACCTCGCCTCATCAGCTCGTCAGCCCCGTAATTTCCTCCTTTGCCCCAGCACCCAGAGGATACTGATCGTGAACCGATACCCTTTGCACCGTTCCACCAGCTTCGAAGATGTCGTGTTCAAGGCCAGGGCGTAGGGTTAACTTTCGCCTAGCTTCGAGTATTGCCAATACTTCGTCTTGGAAGATACTGGACGAGTCTGGGAGCCGATGTGACTCAGATATCTGAAATGTATTGAAGAAAACTCTTACACCTACCCGCAGTTCATTTTTGAGACATCTGGCGTATCATATGCCTCTCCTGGTTCACCTTGGATGGAACCTACCCTGAAAGTGTTTCTAAACTTCAGATTGAGTATTGCGTAGTCGGTTAGAGTCATTGTTAAATCCCTAGGCAATAGATCCAGAATGTTGCTATGACCGTACGATTTAGCACACCAACACCCTTTTTCCCTAAATCTAACCACGGTATACGCTGATATATTTATAAGGTGAAAGTCAAGTGGTATGAGTTGCAATAGAATATTCAGAGCTTTTGTAGGACAGGATCACATAGCTCCTGGAATTCCGATAGCCACTTTTCTTTTCTCAACGCAGGCCACCAAGCAAATGATTCGTACGAGGGTATATTTCATATAACTGCATCCATCTTCAGTTGAAGTCCCTATTTGTTATCAAATGTTTTACTGCAGGCGTAAAAGGCTTTACAGGCTTTTTGACTCGCTTCTCAATATTAAGCTTCCAGTTGAGGTCTGAATAGAGTACAACACCAAGGCACTTCGTGATGGAGAATAAGGATACTAGTTGATTATATAGGCATGGAGACGTGAAGGCCGGTATCTTGGTTTTCGTTGAAAAAGGCATGAGATCCGTTTTGCTTGAATTTAATGCAGTATCGAGGAAGGTTAAGGTGGTGATCCAGAACTCACAAGATGAGACTTCTTAAATTAAAAATTACTTACAACTCAAAGGACGCTAATTTTGTTACGATAGATATTTTGTCACACCTTGTTACACTAAAGTTGACTGTCAGTGTTGACTAGAGCTGGACGTTCACAGAGCTGATGACAAGTGGAAAACGAAACTGAAGGGATGCAGCACTCTCATTCCCTAGAATATGATTGGGCCCCTGATACTTCATTCAGATATTCTTTGCAAAGCTTAACCGGATTTGCTTCTTTTTTTTTTCTTGTTGACTCCCAACTATGGCCAAGGTACAGCGGTGTCAGAACTAAGCCTCTCATACAAAAAGACAGAAAGACTCTCTCCATCCTTTTAGGAGTAATAACAGGTCATAATACTCTGCATTAAAAAAAAAGCTAAGGCTAAGTGGGGGCGACCTCTGCAGGGGCTATAGAGACGGGAAAGTTAATGAAGACACAACCCACTTCCTCTGGCATTGCCCAAGTCTTTGCCACCTCAGACATAAATCCTTAAGAAAGCAAATTTTCCACGATACCGAAGAACTAAGTGGCGTACTTATCAGGGACATCTGGAGGTTCATTAAGGCTTTAAGACGGTTCGAAATCCTTGGACAATAGGAGAGTGCCATGGGTATTACTTCATGAGCAAGATGTGCCTTCCCCCTAAAAATGGGTGTTACAATGGGTCTCTACTGACCTGAATGTGGCGCAGTGGGCTCTCTCTCCCCTCGTTACCTACCTAACCTTGTTGCTCCAGAGACGTTCCGATCACTAGCGACTAATAGAAAAGCATTTTGAAGACATCTGTAAAAGGCGCTGGCTCTTCTCACTGCTGGATAAGCCCAATCGTCTCTGTCAGCAATTTCGGTATGGAATCTTTTTGGCTTTTTTCTATAGACCATGGAACAGCAGCTTATTTGCTCTACTGTTTTCTACCTAATGTTGGTCTGAAGCTTTTTTTTTTTTTTGGTGATTTCACAGAAGAGGTCAGACCCAAAGAAGGGTGTTCGAGTGTCTTTGGTAGTGAACCCATTGGAGTTACTACACCACAGAAGAATAAGGGAATGACTAGACATTGAAGACAACGACAGCTTACGTGATGCAATCAAACAGCTCAGAGATCACCTATCACCCTACATACCTACATTCTTAATGCCAATGCGGAAGTATGGTCTCCTTTGATTTCCTGGATTAATTGACCATAAGCGATCTTTCTTAAAACTGCGATAAATTAGGTATTTAATGAGCAGATTTGTGCCGCCAGAAATACGTTTTTTGACCAGTAATACAATGAACAAGTTTTGAATACAATGGCTGTTTATTTTGTATGCATTTTGAAATCCTAATGCGTTAGGAGGAAACAAATAAAAAAAAGTAAAAACTTCACATCTGGCAACGGTGACTGCATACTGTAGGTAGGTATGCGATTTTTTCGGAACGACTAAAAGGGGGGAGTTCCATGGGGATTTGCTCGGAGAGACCACTTTGTCTTCTAGCATTTTATTTACCTGAGCATTGATCTCATCTCTTGCAATCTGTGGTAACCTGTACTGCTTTTGGTTGATTGGCCCTTGGTCAGTTTTTGTAGGGATATTATGTGACAGGACATCAGTATGGGTAATCGGGTCACCTTCTAGCAGAAATATGTCATTGAATTGAATGCATATGTTTTCAATGCATGATTTCTCTTCTTTATTGAGGTTGCTTCCTAAGTTTACGGAGTTAAGCAACTTCGAAATCCTTTTAGTAGGCTCCAGCTTGCTTATATTGCGGATTGAGTATTGCGGATCATTTCCCGTCTGCACTTTAAATTGGTTAAAATTACTGAACTGCGGTCTGAATGTACTCTCTAGGACGAACGGTTCGTTGCTGGAGTTAAGTATGGGAACAAGAACATGACCATCTTCCACATTTGCGATTGTGTTGGCTAAATACACCCCTGGCTTTAGTTCCTGTGAATGTATCAAGATCTCCTTCATACGAGTCTTAACTTTTAGCCTGATCACCTTCTGCGTGCGCCCCTTAATTTGAAAAACACTAGAACTGAGGTTACTGCTTGACTTCGCAGCTGCAAATGTTGTAAGCGGAAGCTCCGCCAAGACCGTTTTCTGTTTTTTGTCCAAGAATTTCAATTGTTTGGCAACTGAGTCAATAACCGAACGGTTCCATAGCACGTCGCGGCCTAAAATGCCATCGGCGGGTATGTCGCTCGTGTTACCTATGATATGCCATTTCACTTTCAATTTGAACTTGCTGGACAATGATACGGTCATCGGCAGCGTGCCTAACGTTTTCGTCATTCCACCAAATGCTCCTCCTAATTCTTTTGTGTCCGTAGATCTAATTTTATCTGTGTTTAGAAGTGCATTTTGTTTTAATAAACTGATGTCTGCACCAGTATCGATAAGCAATGTGACCACTCCAGTTTTCGCTATAGGCAGTGGAAATTGCACATACGCGTCGTGTCCGTTGCGTTTACACGTTAGTAACAGATCGCGTTTATAGAACTTGAGGCTTATGTTTGATGTACCCAGTATACGTGCGGAGTGCTGCACGAAATAGCTGATGTTTATCATAAACATTTTAATAAGCCACAGGCATTGTTTAAATAAGGTATTGACTTTCTTTAATGCAACTTGTAAAAAGGTATTAAAGATGTTAAAGATATTGAAAAGACCAATCGCGTGACCATAATCTATTTCTGTCTTCTTTATGCTTCGAGGATTGTTTAAAACTATTTTAGAAGGCTTAGTTTTATGTTTCCTTCGCTGTGGTCGATTCTGCGTCGTAATTTTGGGTTTGGGACTAGCTTTTAGGTTTAATTTAACTTTTGGATTTAATTTAGTCAAATCCTGAGTCATCGAATTATTTTTAGGTTCTTGTAGAACTCTTGAGGTGTCCGAGGCTTGTTGGGCACAGTCTACTTGTTCTGACTGGGCCCCCTCGTGTTTCCCTGGTTCGCCTTTAAATAATTCTTTTTGCTAAAGCACTCTTCTTCCGAGTGTCCTACCCGTGAGCACCAGAGGCATTTCTTCCTCTTAGGTGCCGATTTTACGGCGAATACCTTTGCCTTGGGGCAAACATCCTTTTCATGACCGTAGGAGTGGCAACCCTCGCAATATGGGGTGTTCTTCCTCTCCCGGCAGTCAGCATAAGTGTGGTTTGGTTTATTGCAGAACCCACACTTAAGTTTAGGAGTCTGTCCCCGAATCTTTTGCATTGGCAAAGGGGAGTCTGTCATAGCGTTCGCAGCGATGGAGCTACTAGGAAGGTACGCGAACGGGTTGGAGGGATAGGAATGTGAGGAGGTATGTGGGTGTGTAAAGTGTTCCGTGCTGTTTGGATTGTAATATGGTAATACAGCCGCTTGTTGGCGATATGTGTTGGGGTATCCGTGAAGGTTATTCCCCATATGACCCGCGTCTTGCCACGGTATGGTTGGTCTCAACAGGAGTGATGACTCCTCCGCAAAGTCTGCCAGTGTCTTTAAATCTGATTCGTTTCTAGTAAGCATTATATTTCGCAGGGCTGGATCATTTAGCCCCACTTTGAATGTTCTAATAGTGGTGTTGTTTAGCTCATTCAGCAAAGCACCACTTTCAGACCAAGCGTAGCTAGCACCTATGATTTCTCGGGCTTTGTTGTGCAAGCCCCCCAGCCTTCTTGCAAAGGACTGAATGTCCTCTGTAACCAGCTGATACGATTGCTTTATTTCTGCCACAACGCTATCCAAGGTTCTTCGGGTGAGGAAATCCTTAATGAGCCTTTCCAGCTCTCCTAAGGTCTTTGGGACATTTCCTCTGACGACTTCAAATGCTTCCCCGACTAACCTAGTTGTTAGTAGAGAAACATACTTCTCCTCGTCGTCAGGCTCTATGCATTGTAGGCCAAGCTGGCAGGCGTTTATGAATTCATAAACCTTTCCTGACAAGTCCGGCGTACTAGCCCCGGAGAACTGTGGGATTAGGCGGGCGACAGTTTTCGCTATACTTTCGTACGACATTCCGCTAGCTTGTGGTGGAGCAGTTGTCGACTCTGTACTTTGAAGCTCTACAGGTGGTACTAACTGTTTCGGTTTGCTCGCGATCTTACACAACGAACTTGCGTGCTTGGATGTGGTCGGCTTTTGACTAACTGTACCTAACACTGGTTTATCTGTTGGCCTAACTTTGTTCGGAAGCTCTCTATGGGCTAACCAACTCCTATCGAGCTCACTAGCGAGGTCGCCTACTTGATTATCTACCTCTATGGCCTACTGAAGATGCTTCTCAAGAGTCGTACGCGCGCACTCACTTTGCTTCAATTTGGATTCAAGCTTTTGAATTTCCTTGAAGTGAGTTTCTTTTAAGCGGTGTACGGCCTTGGTGTATTCGGCAAGAATCGCATCTATTGTTTCCAACCGCGTAAATTTACCCCACTGAGCACTCAACTGGAATTTCACCAACTCGAAAACCTCAGAATGTAAAAGATCTTTAAGTTCCGACAGTAAAATGTCATTCAACTCTTTTACCTCTTGCGTTTGCTCTCGTTTTTCCTTCCTAAGTTGTTCGTTTTCGTCTAGTAATGCGTTTAGTTTGGCCTCAATTTCGCTGTTGGCCATCAACTTAAAGGTTAGTTCGAAACAAATCAACTTAAGTGCGATGCTGGTTCGCTTACGGAATTCGCAAGAGTTTAACGCAACAAGACAAGGCAAGAAAAAATATAGTTAAAGAATTTTATATATATAGTTTTTTTTTTTTTTTTACTCACCCTTGGTACCACACTTACCACACACTTTTAACACTTGTAACACTTTTTTTTTTACACCTTTTTTTTTTATTTTTGTTACACCTTACTTTTTCTCTTTTTTTTTTTTTGTTACACTTTACTTTTTATCGTTTTCGCGCACTTTTTGTTTTCGGTATTTAGCTCAATTGCTACAACTTTTGCTCGTGCTTTTACACTGTACGTTCGGTTTTTTTTTTTTTTAGGATTTTCGCGATCCTACCGGCTGCGCCAAATTGTTGTACTATGTATTAAAAACACGCGCTATGTTCAATGGTTCCAATAAGACTCAACCCCTGTCTCTGGTTCCAACCGAATCGTTGGGTAATTCTGCACGATCGGCATTTCTCCGTTGCTTGACCTATTGAGCAAGCATCGGGGAAATCCGCTCGTGCCAAACACCAGTGACTCGGTAATTCGACACTACAGCAATTACTCGTTGTTTGACCTATCGAGCCATTAGCTCAGCAAAACAATATGTTTTGACAAAGGGCAATGGCTTCGATGGTTTTAACGGCAACAACAGCGCGTGTCGAATACCAAGTCACAACAGCATAAGTGGCGGTTCAATCAGCCCAATTAGCACTAAGATGCTCCTTTTTGCTACCACAACTCACATGGCTTGTTGGTAACTACAGATGGATCGCTCCCTCTTGTCTTAATTGGCCACGAACATAAGAATTATTCTCTCAAAATTTGACCAACATTTTTAGAGAAGTTCTACTGTTCTTGTCAAAATGGCCCCCCTACACAAAAAATGCGTGTTTTCATCTTAAATTACCGTCGCAAAGTCAACAAGTATGTACATCAACAAATCCACTTCCTTGATGTGTGTCTCATCATCGAAAATAATATTCAAAAGCAAAACAAAATTTGAAAAAAATAATAAAATTCGCACGATCACGTCTAGGAATGTTCATTAAGTGGCTGAAAATAGAACTGCGTTCGAAAAATTATGTGGCAACGACACGGTGCCAGCACAACGACCGTCCCAACAATGAAGTCCAACTCTTTTTTTTTTTTTTTTGTGAAACCAGATTTATATTTGAATGCCATCACCCCCTTAACTCGGCCTACTGTCTCAGAAACCATGAGATGAGACGCCACGAAAAACGAACTAATCGACGGTCCTCGGTCTTAAAAATGTTCACCCTTATAATAAGTTTGGTAATTAGGCAACATGCACAGGGAATGACCAAATGTCTAAAAATAACTCACGTAGAAGTAAAGCCGCCCGTGTTTGTGGCCCGTGTCCCTGCAGCGATGCGTAATTCTATGGCGGAGATACGAGTACTAACCGCGGGCCAAGCGCCAACTTTTGCCTGTGTTTGTCGATTTTTTTTCTGTTTTTTCCGGAATTGGTATGTGGATGACAGTCCTTCTGTCTGGCATGACCATGACTAGGCTAGGGATTTCTAGATTTTTTTTTTTTTAATGATGTTGATCTTATTTTTAAACGAATCTTCTGTTTACTGTTTGCTTTGGTGCCGTGGTTCTGGGAAGCGGTGTAATTGCCAAAACGATTTTGCATTGATAGGGGTTGCGGTGTTTTTCTTCTTAACGATTAAGTCATATATCCTTTGCAAGGGCCCTGTAGAATAAATGAAATCCTTCGTCATATCATTTAAACGGAGGCGTACAAATCAAAACCCTCGTCATTTCATTCGTCTGGTATCGTTAACGTAGCGAAAAGCCATTGAGCCCTAATGTGAAAATTTTCAGTTATTAGAGATCCAAGTGATTGTTGGGTGAGGTTAAGACTACGATATGTCATGAGGATTATGGGTGTGAACATGAGAAGTCAGACACGGGGCCACAGACAATGACAATGTCGTTTTGACGACGGTACAGACTCCACACATGTTGTATACGGTGGGAATGCCACTGAGATAGCACACCATGGCGCCAGGGTTCTTCCTTAAAATAGTTGGATGAGTCTTACTTTTCACAGAATGTGGGTGCTTGTTAGGGGGAGGAGGGCTATAATGGCGGTATTACAGGATACAAATGCGATGAATCGGAATTAATTAGTTTGTTGTGTCGTCTGTTGTATGGTGGTACATAGATTAAGTGTGCGATGGGAGGGAAGAAATCTTATCGCTTTCATTAGAAATCAAAGTAGACACTGTCGTGATTAGAGAAATTGGGAAAAAGGACACAAATCAAGTAGAGGACATCATTAGGGGGTCAGTTGAAGCATACGGGGATTATGGGTAATGACGATATGGAAGCAAAACATACGCTAAGCATGAATAAAACATGAGTAAGGAAAAACAAATTAGATTCAACGCACCATATGGCAATGTGTCCAGCAGGCAAAATTTATTCCTAGTTAATGACTTTCAAAGCTTTTCATATTCAACCTTATTTACGTAGATTTTGCTTAACACTGCATAGCAGTTTTCCCTCCATGATAAGAGAAATCGTGGAGGGTGCACTGAGAAACGTAAGCACCTGGGCAACAAACTGTGACTTTAGAGTTAACCCCACAAAAACTGAACTGATGCTTTTCACGACAAAATCCAACGTACCTATCCGACTTTACCCTTCCGCGTCTAAATGGTCGAGAACTCCCGCTAACGTCCAGTGCATAATATTTGCTTATCATTCTCGATCCCAAACTGAAATGTAAATCAAATATAGAGCACATGGCCAAAAAGGCAGGATAGCCTTTAATGCTTGTAGCCGAACAAATGTTCTGGAAACATGGGAAGAAGTGAGGACAAAGACCGAAAACAACCCTGTGGATGTAAACTGCAGTCGTATATTCGGGTCTTTGGACTGGTGGACCGCACTGAGCAAAGTAAAGAAAATCACTAAACTAAGTCGAATCCAGAGAACCATAGGTGGAGTACGGTCATGTCCGACGGATGCACTAGCGGTTATCCTAAACCTTTTACTCCTTGACCTTCACGTCAGAAAGACGACAACCTGCAGTGCGTCAAACTCTGAGAACCTGGGTGCTGGCCGACCAGACCCCATGGCCACTGTAGCATTCTGGCTGCACTGCCTCAGGAGGCTGTGGCATCTCCCACAGACTATCTTACCCAGCGCGTTACGCTCAGGTTCGGGTTTATTTTCAGCTCTTGAAAATATCGAGATCATTCAGACTCCCGAACTTCGCCAGTGTATTTTAGTCTGAAATACACGTACTCGGAATCTACGATGGCTGTCGTGCCCACAGAGAAAAATTAGTACTTCAGTACAGATTCTTCAAGAAAAAGATAGTCTCGGAGTGCCAAGCAGATATTTAACTCGCCTGGGCCTTCCTGCAAATGATTTCTACAGAAGCTGGCAGAGTCTATACAGAGAATCTGAGTGGCTTTGTAGAACACTTACGCAGCGTCATTAAAACAAAAAAGAATCGATAAACGAATACCCGATGAGTGGACTATAACTTTGATTTGCCCCATTTTGCACACAGGATCCATTCCAACATATGGTGTGAACATAGTAGACCTTTCTGTAAAGCAATTATCAGTGTAAAGTCCGGCCCGGCAGAACGATTTTAGACCCAAGTATCACACTGGGATGAGTCCCGACCAGACTAATGAACTACAAGCCAAAGCTGACTACCTTTCCATCATCTCTAAACTCGCATATGGTTGGTTAGGTTAGGTAGAAGTGGCTCCCAGCTGAAGCCGGCACACCTAGACTAATAATGGTTCCGTTGTGATACCACGTGGATCTTGGAAAATTCGCCTTAACCTACTCGTTGAACCAGTTAGAGCCACTGAGGAAGCGCAGGGGACCTCTAATATCTACGTTGATTAGATCGCCTAGATCATTGTAGGAGAAGGCACCTAAATGGGCGCATATGGTAGAATTCATTAGTTTAAACTCTGCAAGAGTATGACTGAATCAAGGATCCCAATAAAACTGATCCAGATATGCTGCGTAACAATGAAAATCATGTGGTACAATGAATTGCCGCAACAAGACTGGCTGTCCTTGACTTCTTTAATCTCATGTTGTAACAACAAGGCAGTTGTTAGTACAAAAGTTGCAACGATTAATTTGGCACCACAATTGCCAACTGCCAGATCTCAACGGAGAAGATTGAAGACCTTCTGACAATCACTGAAAAACCACTGCTGCTCTCCATACAGAGATCCAATTTCATAGAAACTTCACCTGTGTTCCCTTTTCTAATTGGGATACTCATCTGAATATGAGCGGAAGTCCTGATTCCGTTTATGTCAACAGTCAATTCACGTGATAGACTTATTTCCTCTTTTCTGAGAACCTGAGGTCACATCCACCCATCCATTCATCCATACTTTTCAACCAACTGGCATCGTACGATTGACACTTGTTTTGAATCGAATCTGCAGACTACAGGTGGAATTCATGCCCAGGGGGAAAATGATGCATGCCATTCCGCATGTACACTGTTTTCCCGTTATACGCTGGCAGGTATGGAAGTCAATCCCATCTCGTTCTCGGAAAATTCATTGTCCATCATCAACTCTTCTCCACAAGTCAGTAAACAAAAACACTTCGAGATATTTTGTTTGTTTAACTTGGCTCATGTTCAACCTGTCGCTCGTTACGTACGCCGCCGCCGCACCATTCAAGAGCAGGAGTTTACAACCCCAAAGTCAACAAATTTTTATTTCGACGAAAGAATCAACAATCACTAATTAGTTCCAGAAACAATTCGATGGCTGGCTCACAGCATCACTCCCCAAGTCCCAATCAAAATGAAAAAGTATCCAATACCATGTGTCTGTGTACCCCTTCGCCACGTGTGGCTGTGTGTTTTGTTGAAAATTTTGTTTGATGTTCTCAAAGTCAATGAGCGAGCACAACGCACAAGACACAACAAACAACAACATCAACAGGAACAAGGCAATAAATAAGAAATCCTGGCCCCAAAATCTAGTCCATCATGCCATGTGTTCAATCGCGCGCCCTCTGTATCGAATTTTATTACCCAAACATCACTCCTGTAATCCCGTTTAACGACTTTCGATTCGCGGGCAAATGGCTTCGAATAAAAATTTATTTGATTCGCTTAGTTCGATGAAAAGCGCACACACACACACACTCGTGCCATCGGGGGGGCGCATTTGTTGGTGCTTTGTTTGTTTATATTTATTAGTGAAAAATAGATGATAATGCGAAAAGGATACGAAATTAGAATGGCGCCAGCAAAGTGTTCCCTGCGCGCGGAAACCACAAACCTATACGAGAGTTCGGGTAACTAAGCACAAAATGAAGGGGACCGCTCTACGACTACGATTACGACGGGGAATTTTAATGGGCGCAGGAAACCGTTCGATTTTATTACACCGTCTCACTCTTCCCGGTCGTAATAAATTGATCGGATATTAAATTTTATATTTTGTGTTCCTTAACCACTAGTCACATGGAAATGAGATGCCACATTGTTCGTTTGTGGTTTTCCAAAAAAAAAACCTAAAACACGCCTAATGTGGGAAGATTAGCATTTTTTTCGAAAACCCTAAATCTTTCGGAAAACTTAAGAAATCTTTTCGGGTTTCTCTTTGAAGTTTTTTGCGGGATTATTTTCGGAAAAGTTCTCTACCGGGGATTAGCACAGGGGGCCGGACCTAAATATAGCAAAAGAAAAGGTTTTCTTCTTTTTTTTTTTTAATTTATTCAAATCTACTCAAGGGATGTGCGTTCCACATTAGATGGCTAAGCTATACAAAAGGGAAACTAAGTTCAACTTTAGGGACTAGCCGTGCTTACAACAAAGGGATTACATCACATGTGTTATTTTAGGGAAAACAAGAAGAAATGAAAATTAAATTTAAGTTTTATTCGTAAGATGGTTACATTTTGCTTTGGTGAAACTGTTTGAGAACGCTGTCTTGGGGGAGATTTTAAAGAAAAGGATCTGGAAGTTAACCATTGCATTTTTTTGCGTGCGGTCTTTGATAATTGGGTCATCCATGTATATAGATTATTTTAAGGTCCAGAAATTTGAAAAAATCGATTTTTTTTCATATTTTCGAAACTTAAACCTTTAAGAATATGTCCTTAAGAAGATTTTTTAAAATCTGAATTATTTTTGGATATATAGGTTTTTTAGTCATGCGTCTACTTTACGGCTTATGGTGCGCGTAACTAGCCCAAACTTTAAACGCGTTTTTCTCGAAACTACTTTTCTCGAAATTCTTGTCTCAAGCTCTACTGAACCGATTTACTTGTAATTTGGTGTGAGTCTTCTCTTTATAAAGGGTTTTGCAATAGGGACGCTACAAAAGTAGAGCGACAGGGACAGCAAACGACGCCATATTTTTCTTGCGGTTTTTTGACATTTCTCTTCAGTAAGGTTTGCCATTTCGTGATGGAAAGATATACGAGCCAACAACGAGTCGAAATTATTAAAATTTACTACCGGAATTCGGAGTCAGTGGCCTCAACGTTAAGAGCGCTACGTCCAATTTATGGTCGTCATAATTTCTGGCTGGATGGCTTCGTCAATAAACAAAATATGCGGTATAGGTCAGGCAGCAATCCACACGTACTCCATGAGTCATCATTGCATCCCGAAAAAATTACGGTTTGGTGTGGTTTATGGGCCGGCGGCGTCATTGGGCCGTACTTCTTCCGTGATGATCAAGACCGGCACGTTACGGTGAATGGGGATCGCTACCGTTCAATGATAACCGAATATTTTTGGCCCCAATTGGGTGATATGGACTTGGAGGACATGTGGTTCCAACAGGACGGCGCCACAAGCCACACAGCGAATGTCACAATCAATTTATTGGAAACCAAGTTTGGAGAACGTGTTATCTCACGAAATGGTCCAGTCGCTTGGCCGCCTCGGTCGTGCGATTTGACGCCGTTAGACTATTTCCTGTGGCCAGCCAGCGACGATTGCTGAACTTCGTACGAATATCGAACGTGAAATTGCAGCAGTATCGGCCGATTTATGCTTGAAAACCGTCGAAAATTGGGTTCAGCGTCTGGACTTCTGCAAGCGTGTCCGTGGTGGCCATGCAAAAAAAATCGAGTTCCATACATAATGGCATCGAACGTACTTTTACAGGAATAAAGAATTTCATTGATATCCGAAACCGTTTTTGTTTTATTTAAAAAAACTTTTGTAGCGCTCTTGTTGCAAAACCCTGTATTTCTCTATCATACTAACTCAGGTTAAACACATTTTTAATTTTTACTATTTTTAAAAAAATCAGCAAAGTAAACAAAAATGGTAAAAAACTTTTCTTCTTCTCAGATAGCCGCAATTTTGCGAAAAAAATTTTTTTCACTTTTTTTTAATTACCTGACTAACTATCGGACTAAGTATTCCTCTAGATTCATTTTTTTGTTCCGGATTACTAGGAGGGTAACAATCGTGACAAACTTCGCGCACCATTTCTTTGAGATCCCCCATTTTATCAGCCAGCAACTTTTTGAATTTTTAATTTTTTACTTTTTTTCCCATGTATTCTTTAAACATTAATAAATATCTTGTGAAATAATGGATGGTAAAAATATTGTTTTTTTTTTATTGCACCCGAAAAAATACCTGGAATTCATCCCTCTAGAGTCTAGCCTATTAGTAATACCGCCTTAAGACAAGTTTTTGTACCGAACTTCATTTCCAGGCCGGAATAGAGGAGCACATCAAAAAAATTTTATGCGAAACGCGTTGATCTAAATGATATTTTCATTTTATTGAATAGTAGACAGGCTGTAATTTAGTCTTGAATAACACTCCTTCCAAGTGTCTTCCACATCTCGATGCATTTTTTTTTTTATTATTTAAATTTTTGACGAGGTTTGGAATTTCCCCAATCTCACGTTGAATCCTGGCTTACTAAAGTCCGGGGATGAACCTGGGCCTCAATCAACAAAGATCTCCAGCTAGCTTGATCTTTAGCCAGCTACTTCCAGTTTCGCACGCTAAGTTGGATAAGATCCCCTTCCACTTGCGTGCGCCACCTGAGTCGCTACCTTCCTCTATTGCGCCGTCCCTTGGGTGTGAATTCTAGGATCTTCCGGTCTGGAGCATTGGTATCCATCCGCTCTACATGACGCAGCCACTTCAGACGTTGGAGCTTCACTCTTCTGGCTAAGTAGATGTCGCTGTACAGCCCTCACAGTCCGTCGTTGTATCTCCTCCTCCACTCAACGTCTATAGGATCGAAAATAACCCGAAGAATTTTCCTCTCGAAACAGCCGAGAGCAAGCTCATCCGCTTTTGGTGGAGTCCATGCCTCTGCGATATAGAGCAGGACTGGGATAATTAAGGTCTTATAAATTATTACTTTAGTCGTCCGTTGTGTTGTGGACTTCTGACCGAGCGGCGTGGGTCCAAGCCCCAGCTTGTCATGAAAGAGCTTCTCAATTCGGCGTTCGGAGTCGGCAATAAATTTTAGGTCCCTTCCATTCGTGCGAAAATCTAACACGCACAACATGAATGGTTGCGAGAAGCTAGGCCTTGGCTGTCGCGCCAGCTATTCATTTTATTTTTTTTTTAGTCGTCCGAGATAGAAGATTTCTATCAATTGCCTTCTTAGCCCAAAGAAACAGCGATTGGCAAGTGCTATTCTTCGTTTGATCTCTGCGATGGTGTCATTATCTGAACTGAAAGCGGAGCCTGTGTAGACAAAGTCCTTATCTACCTCTAACTGTCTATAGTGACGTTCCATCCGAGCGGTCGGTGGTGAGTGTTTTTTCTTGTTGACACCATATATTTACTTTGTCTTGCCCTCATTCGCCGCTTCCGTCTCAATACTCACGAACGCGCCAGTGACATCACGCTGCGTTCTTCCGATTATGTCAATATCGTCGGCGTATGCGAGTAATTGGACGGACTTTTGGAATATTGTGCCTCTGTTGTTGGCGCGTAAGTTTTGCACTATACTTTTAAGAACGATGCTGAAGAAGTCGCATGACAGCGTATCGCCTTGTCTAAATCCTTTTTTGACGAAACTAGACATGGTTCTGTATAGCTCATCTCTATAGATGGTGTCATAGGCGGCCTTAAAATCAATAAAAAGGTGCTGGGTATCGATTTGAAGTTCCTGGGTTTTCTCCTAGATCTGTCGTAATGTGAATATTTGTTCGATGGGGGACTTTCCTGATCCGAATCTCCGCTATTAATTGACGAACGGCTTCAGCCGTTCACATAACACGCCCGATAAAATCTTGTAAACGATGTTAACAAGACTGACGCCGCTGTGGGTGGCGCAGTTCAGTGGGTCTCCTTTCTTGAGAATCTACCAAAAAATGCTGAGGTTTCATTCATCGGACTAACATCCCTCCGACCATACTTTACAGATGATTGTCTCACTTGACAGATTCGATTTATGGACAGTGGTGGCCTGAGCGGAAGCCCAAGAGTACGGCTTGATTAACGTTCGCTCAATATCCCTATGTCCGAGTATCTATCGCAGTCTGAGTTTGATTTATCTGGCAAAGGATTATGAAGCGTTAGATTACCACCCAACCATCGTTGATCCTATGAAATGGAAGTTAAACGCGTGTAGTGCTGCCTGACTATCTGAGAAGATAGAGATTTTCGAGCCTTTGAAAATCCTATTAAAGCTGACACTGGCGCACACCTCAACGGATGACACTGAAACAGGTATCACACCTTTTTTTTTCTCGATAGACGCAAGCATCAATTCTAGAGTCAAATTGAAAATCGTCGGTGTACCATACCTAGCTTCTAGACTCTGTTTATGGTCTGTAGAACTCGAAATGGTTACATCAAATTTTCTATCAAAAGAAAGTACCCCGATCATAATACTTGGAATTGTGCGTAACCACGCCTCTTGCGTGAATTCAATCAAGTGTCTCAAGGTGTCCCCAAGCTGAAATGCAGTCTCCCAGAGGAGTAGACACCGCCTGACTTTCCGAAGAGAATAAGTGTCAACATAAGGTGTGCGTGTCACTTGTGTCGTGCGAATTTTCAACAAAGAATCAGATTTTCATTGAGTTGTTGATGTAACCTTTTCGTCCACCATCGCCCTTCCTTTGAACTTATGTTTATCCTTGAGACAGGATTCAGGAGATGCCATGCCACATGGCACAATATTATTCAATCCGACACAAATGTCTTGCAAATCTCTGGGAAAAAGTCAATTTCTCTTCCCGTAACCTACCTGATGCAAAGGATTATTCCTTTGAAGCGAATAATAACATTAACAAAAAATGTACACGCTCAACGTGCATACATCTCCATAAATCATGGAAACAATAATCGCATAAGAAAACAAAATTTCCAAAATCGAATTCCACAAAGTGGCTTATGCCACCCCGTGCGCCCTTCCCCACATCGCTAAGCTGCGTTTTCTGAGAAGAACGCGCACCTTTTTTTTAAATTTTCCATTAGCACAATCGAAAGAATATTGCTTCGGTGGAAAATCAACTTTTCTCACACGCACGCCCACAATTTTTCATTTCTTTTTCTCGCCAAAATAAAAATATAACATCCCGACAAGTAAATACGAACTTTTGTCAACAAAACACTTGACGACGCATATACGACTCTCAACAAAAAACCCAGATAAATCTGACAGAAGACTCGACTTGGAAAAAAAAAAAAAAAAAAACAAATATTTGACATGTAAATCGCTTTTACCCATTCAAATATCATCCTTCAATCACATAAATCAATTTTCACCCATGCGGGTGGCAGAGGCAGAGGCAGAGGCAGCGGCAGACCCACTGAGATTTATTTGCCAGTCCCAGTTGGGGGTTTTCCATTTTTATGAAATTTTATTTTCGTCCTGGCGAAAATAAATCCGCTGTGTGCTCCAATTTTTCCCCTAAACCATCTTAAGTCTGTGTATGCCTGAGTGAGTCCTGTGAACTTGTCGATAGTCTGGAATCTTAATTAATATTTACATTCAAACGAGTTAGGGCCTTTTTTCGTCCTTTGTCATCCTCTGTGTTGTATGTGAAGCGTAAATTATGTGACGGTCAGCATGTCTGACATGCTAACCAGACCGGAAACAGAAAATAGACTCACAAAAAGGAGAAGATAACAAAAAAATAGAACGGTCGCTGAATCAACAGTCAATTCACAGATGGGGGACTTTCCATAGAGATTCGCATCCTAATGACCCGATAGTCCCTGTGAGGACACAACAAAAAATGCCGAGGAAATGGAACAGAATCCACTTATAACCGCACGCCCCCACACACAGAACAAAAAATGGTCAACATTTTTCCGGCCAATAATCCTATTACTAGGACCATTGTGTTGGCGATTTTTATTCACCTGAATGAATTGCGCTCTGAATGGGGCGGCGGAAGTGTCCTTTGTAAGTAAATAGAGACAGAGACTGGGGACGTGATCCTTAATTAAGTCGAGGCTAATAATAGCGAGGATGCTATTAGAGAATGGACAAAGGGATTTCGAGTGGAGTGGGGTTTGCTGTTGTGATTAGGGAGTTTGGAGAGTAGTACGTGACTTGGTTGGAATTCTGCGTAGGCAATGTCGGCGAGGGACCGGCAAATTATTTCGTTTGACTTAATCAATCTTTAATGGAACTAAATTGCTTTAAATTGTCAATGTGTGTGCGGCAATTAATAAGCTTAAGTATTTACATAGTTGCGAATGCGACTGGAGAGGCGCATACGGAATGGATTCGCTTTGTGCAGAAATAATATATGCACTGCAGTTGGGTTTACTTCAAATAAATTGATCCCTAAACAACATTAAGTGAGCCAAGTATGTTGACCTATTACATCCCGGACTTCTGAAAATCTGTGTCTGAAGGAGGATGACGGCCTTATTTTGACGTCTCGAAACTGGAAGCACTCCATCACAATTTTCTTTCTGCTCTGCTCTTCATCACAGGACAGTTTGTTTGTTCGTACCTCGTACCACGCATTGGCTTTCGGTGTCTATTGTCAGACCTATGCTTATTTATCGTGTGACTGTCTGGTGGATGATCTTAAACAGGGCCTTGCGCCGTGATCTATTGGGGAAGGTGCAAAGATCAGCATGCGTGAGCATAAGCGGAGCACTAAGAACCACTTCATCCGCGGCTCTTGATGTTGTCCTACATGTACTTCCGCTAGATATTTTTGGTTAATAGTCAGCTATCAGACTGAAAGCTTCCTCCCAAGGGTTAAAGAATCATATTGCCCAGTTTTTGATCTTGGATCCCCTAAAACTCATTCCGGAAAACACCGACTACACACCGTCCAAGTTAAATTTCAACCTCAAGTTCCGGACTTCCATTCCGTCCCGAGAGGAGTGGGAGAGTGATGACACCAGATCACTTTATTCACCTATATACCGACGGTTCCAAAAAAGAGAATGGAGTGAGAAGTGGTGTTTTCTCCGATATGCTTCATATGAGCAACCCCTTTCGTCTATCCTACTACTGTAGCGTTTTTCAGGCGTAAATTATGGCGATAAATGAAGCCATATTCTGGCTTAGGCATAATGTGATATCCTTAAAGGACATTACAATTTTTACTGATAGTTAGTCTGGTATAAAATCTCTGGAATCGGTAATATGTACATCAAAAGCTACTTCAGATTGTCGCTCGTCTCTCATAGAAATTGGAGAACATTTTAACCTCATAGGTGATATAATGGGTATAGGGACAGTCCAGGGAACTGTTAGGCCGATGAACTCGCCAAACGTGGTCCTACCCTGGACATCCTGTCGGAACGGACTAATGTCTCTAAGAGTACGACTCGATTAGTAAGGCAAACCAAAGATGGAGGAATGGTACCACGTCCCGTACCTCCAGGGAGATCTGGCCTATGCTAAATCTCACTCGATCTACCTCAACTTCCGGACTTCCATTATATTATCTTGCATAAACGGTCGCTCATTTGCACCTTCATTGGTGTTCTTACCGGACATTGTCCCATTGGTCTGGCTTCATGGCCTCTTCTCAAATAATTTCTGCAAGAGCTTCAAAGGGTTTCAATAAAGTGAGTGGAGTTTTTCAGGGCATAGATCCAAGTGGTATCACAAAAGGGCCTTTCCTGGCCTACGTGTGTCTGTGGGTCCTTCAGACATTCACCTTACCTACCTTCTTAACTTGTTCGTAGCAGAGAAGATTGGATCACAGCTAGTTGACTCGACTAATTTTGCACGATTAGTCGTCCACTGATGACTTCGTGGCTCTATTTGTTTAGCTCATCTGTTTAACCCAACAGCGCCATAAGAACGACCCCAACAGAAGCCCTCAAAAATATATTTTCACTCCTACCGCTCGACATATACACTAAATAATTGGCGGCAGAAAGCGCCTTACGACTGCAAGCATCTAGCTCTTGGAAAAAAGGGCCAAATAGGTCACACATACTATCGCTAGATGGGCGAAGATAGAAACAAAACCTGACCGCATAACGCCATACCCTGACTAGTGACTGCCAACTTAATCTCCGAACTCTCTTTCCAGTAAGGGAAGGTTATGACTAAGGAAGGGTCCGACAATACACCCATTTACACCGACGGCTTACAAATTGATGAAGGGATAGGCTCGGGAATATACTCAGAAGAACCCGCCATTGCCCAGTCGGTAAAACTTCCAAACCACACCAGTGTGCTCCAAGTTCGACATATTCATCGATAGCTAGGCCGCGATCAAAGCCGTGTCATTTACAATACTCAAATCGCTTGAAGTAAAGAGTTGTCACAGCCAACCTAAGATCCTAGGACATAATGTATCACTCTGTTAGGTCCCGGGGCACCAACGCATCGATGGCAATGAAAAAGCCGATGGACTGGCAAGAAATGGATCGGAACTGAACCAATTAATGGTCGATCACACGGTTCTGACCCCTATACAAGTTCTAAAGCAAGAGATGCAGTTGGACTTCTGAAAGCTTACCAATGAGCAATGGAACACACTTCCGTCATGTCGCCTACTAAAAAAGATGTGGCCAAAATTCAAAAAAAGAAAAACAAAGGAAATAGTTACGCTTAACAGTTTGCGTTTAGCTCTAGTGATCAGCATCCTCTTAGGCTACAATCTACTGGTGGCCCATCTTAACCAGAGGATATGGCGATGTAGAAGCGAAAAAAGATACGACGCACTTTCTCTGCGACTGGCCAAGAGAAATAAGACCCAAGGCGTTTACTTCTTTAATGACCCAGGCCAACTCACAAACATACAAACATTCCACCGAAGACCATTCTAAAATGTATACTGAATTCAGGGTGGCTTTGGGGGGCTAATAACGGTCAGTAAATAATCTATTCTCTTCCTAATAGGTACATGAATGTAGCTCTCACAACGGGGAACACAATGGATCTTTGAAGATCCAAGTAAGGTGGCGCCTAACATCTAGCCGCCTCCTCTTTAACCTTATCTAACCCAAGAGCTGCTAAAAGTTTTTTGAAAATACCAGTAATTCCGACACCAGAATGCTCATGTTTTGATGAAAAAGCATAAACTTGACCATCGAATCGACAACTTGAATCGAAGCTACTTATTTCCTGTCACGTCGTTAATTCCGTTGGTCATCTGTTAGTCAAAAATCCTGTAGGGGCATTTATGTTTGATAAAACCTCCAAGCTGTGGACCACTTTGCTTTTCTTTATATCAAGGTAGAGTTCGGTTGGCCAGCTATATTCAAATATTTACTACTCTTCTCTCTAACATCTAACATCCCCAGGTATCTATTTTATGTCACAAAAATGTTCGTTCCAATTGGTGGAATCCCTAATTTAAATCGACTCCTCCTTCTTCTCTAGAGCAACCTTAATGTATTCTCCCATGATTTTTGTTCATTCCCTTTTCACAGGACCTTCCTCGAAATACCTGTTCTTCGTACAAGAACATCCTGCTGCCAGTAGGTAATATTTTTCACGAATCTACAAACATGGGACCTTCTACCCACGGCACGTGTGTGTAATATATTCCGAAGAACATTCTCACTTCATTATGCTACTGCTTTGATATTTACAAGACTCAACAAGATTCGTATCTCTATTTACACATCTGAAATACCAATTGAAGTCCCCGGTGTATAATTCAAATCTTGCTATCCTAAGTGACTCATTGAACTCCCCAATGCGTTCAGATACGTATACAGCGAAAACTGTGTCAATGAATCTTTTTTCCATGAAAGCATTCCTCCATTACATCGCAATGCACACCCTTAACATATTCAAGTGAATTTATCGATGTTTTTCGATTATCCGGTCGTTGGTATAGTACATAGCAACCAGCCACACCAGCGCCCAGTCCATTTAATGTGCATTTTATCGTTGTAAGTTCATCCGGAATTTCCGACAACTGACTGTACCACCACCTCTCTCTCTCTCTCTTGAGAACTTTATTTAAAGATCAATAAACGTCGGGCAATATGCATTTAAAACCTGATTTATTGCAAGTACCCCCGGTTGCCCTGTCAGCAACCCCACAACTAAGTCCGGGCGCAGTCAACAGCGAGTGCAACCAAGCACACCATCCACAGCCATTAATTATCCCTGAAGTCATCGATTTCGATAGCATGAAAGAATTTTTATCGGTCGGACGCATTAATCGGAGTGAAACGAAAGAAGGGGCTTGGCAGTGCTTACCACTGGGGTCCTGTAGGTCAAAGTCTAAATGACCATCGGCACATTCATTACGAAAGAAACATCTTCCCTTTCAGGTTTATCTCGTGTGGTTGGGAGCCCATTTCCAATTAATCTCCCGCCCTGACCGAGCATTCTTCTCGGGAAAATTCAAATCACTCACACTCTCACGATGTAAGTAATGTTTTTTTTCTTTTCCTTCCGCAGGACGACAATTGACATTTTTCCTGAGTGCTGTCCACCATCACCGGCCATCCAATCCAGTATCTCGAGTGGAGCTAGAAGACTGTCCATCATCGGGTGGTCAGGAGAAATAATTTAAACTCACACACAAGGTAACGTACGTCAGAGGAGACAGAACAAAGCCAACTCGAAGAATCTCCAATATCCTTTCATTTGAAGGATCAAACGAGAGAGACTGGAAATGAATTACCACCGGTACGGACCATCTGCTACACCATCAACTATTGTCGTGGGTCGCCGTTGCCATTGCCGCTGTTGCTGTAGCTGTTGCTGTTGCCGTCGAGACCGCAATAAATTTGCGTTGAAACAAATTGACCGAAACAGACGACGAGCACAAGATTCCCTACTCCCGCAACCACTTTGCATTGCTTTGTCAACTGACGAGCACAGGATAACCAGGCGCAACCTCTCATCCAAACACCTAAATGAGTGGCAAGTTCCGTGTTGATGGAAGAATCCTTTTGTGTATGGGTCATTACTCACAGGATAGTAGTAGTTCTTGTACGGTCGTCCCATTTCATCAACGTTACGTTGTAATCATCGTCATCGTCGTCTATTGCAAGGACTCGTCCACCTTAGTCGAGTACACTTTGCTTTGGCACAAACACCATTCAGTCCATCATCGTCCGCTCCTGCCACAGCTATTGCCAAGTGTAGGCGTAATAATTCAGCAAATAACTTCACAGGCAATCTTAGTCGTCCTTTTTGACGTCGTCGCCATCGTCATTGTCGTTGTAAGGACATCGTTAATTACAGTGCGTGCACAAAAAAGGCGCCTCAGTATATTAAGTCCTCTTCACGGCGACAAAGTAATTCCACAAGCCATCACTCCCAGACAACTGTTTTATTATCGGTCCTGTCATCTGTGACAAAAGTTTTTGGTCGCTATTACTCGTCCTGCTGCTACTGCTGCTGACAAGTATCGGCGAACAATGAAGTTCAGGTCAAGTTGCTGTTGCTGGTTCACGTTGCTGTTAGTTGGATCAACTGTAATTTCCGGTAAGTACAACCAAATAAAGGAATCCCTAATAAATATCATATTCTCACAGAGTTGTGTTCATTTCCTTAGTCCTTGCAACCGGATGCATGTCTGAGACAAAGTTCCCAGTAACAGTAGTGTTAGGTGTCAACTCAAGGTGTTTTGTCCATTTAAAACAAAAACAAGGTGTGACAAGTGACACTGGAGAAGTGGAAGACATTTAACGAGTAAAGTTGGACATCAGCACTTAGAAAGGAAGCAGTGATATTCAGTTAGATGTTTGGATTTAAAATTGTTCAAAGGTGTTACTGAGCGAGAAAGTTTTTTGGGAAGTTTTGCAATTAAAAAAATTTTTTTTTGTTTTCAAATGAATATCCTTGAAGGGGTTGCACTTTAAAGTTTTCGACTTAATCATCGTCCACATCCTTTGAAAAAGTGGGGCTTTCATAGCCAACCAGGTAGACACTAACGCAAGATGGAAAAAAGGCAAATCGGCCGAGAAAATTGGGGAAAGGATGGCCGAAAGGAGGCAAGGTTACTGGGAAAACGCTGGAGGAAATTGAGACACATAGCCAAAATGAGTGTGTAATTTCGATGCTGGTGCTGGTGCTATATTCATCAAATCTGTTCAGAAACTAGTTAACACAATAGCTCGAGCTATAATACGAAGTTTCAGTTTCGATATGACCAAAAGAGCATCTGCTCCACAGATCAAGCTTTTCTCTGGACAGCTTCTCTCAGTGGCAGTTGACTTATCCGAGAGACAACACGGTTTAAGAAAGGGCCATTCCACAATAGGCGCAATAGAGCAAGTGGTTAAGGCTGCCCAAGAAGGCCAAGAGGGCAATCAACGCTCGAAAAAAATCGTCTTGCTGGCAGCCCTTGATGTAAGAAATGTCTATTTTTCAGGCAGCTGGACAATTATGTTAAACACCTTCAGGATACCACAATAACCGCTGCAGATGGTTAAAGATTTCCTCAAAGACTAGGAGCTATTACACGACACCGAGGTTGGACCCCCAAGAAAGTCAATCACTGCAGGAGCAGCGTAGCGTTCAATCCTATGACCTGATCTGTGAAATATCTTCTACGGTAGTATTCTCCGTATGGAAATGCCCGAAAATACCTTCTTGGTAGCAAGAGACACCGAAGATACACAGCGGAGACTAAACCAAGTGATAAGACATGTGCATGCCTGGATGAAACACCATGGCCTTGTTGGATGTCAAATGTTAAAAAGTTGGGGATGTGTATGCTCTGCGACCTGTATGGATCTATTGTGCTCCCCCGTACTCATATTGGCCGATAAGTCCCGACCTAAAAAACCTCATCCAATCCAATAACTCTGAGAAATCGGAGTATCTGGATTGGGTCCAACGATGAAAGATCTGTTTCAGAGAAAGTGTACGCTCCCAGGTGTGTTTTTTTCTTTGTCGAACAATGCTCCACAGTCCATAAGGAGGTGTGACGGGGTCTCCTCGGCATCGCTGCAGAATCTGCAGTTTCCGTTTGCTTCTATTCCCATTTTTCTGAGATGCTCCCTGAATCTGCAATGGCCAGTTAGGAAGCCCATTAGAATGGCGAGCTGGTTTTTGCTGGTACCTAGGCAAGCCTTGCTTCTTCTTCGGTCGTAGTTCCCGAGGAGTTCCTTTGCCTGCCTTAGTCCTGGGAGTGTTTCCCATAGCCTCCTTCTTTTAGATTCTTCTTCTTTTTGCAGTTCCTTTCGGATTCGATGCGGTCCCAGCCTGCAGAATGGCTGAATGGGTATTTCTAAACTTTTCCTTGCCAGTTCATCGGCTGCCTCTTTTCCCTTTGTCCCTACATGACCTGGCACCCAGTAGAGGGTGACTTTATTGTTCCAGCCAAGTCTGTTTATCTTTTCCAGATACTTGTAAAAAAGTTTAGATCTGATTTCGTAGGAACTCAGTGCCTTGATGGCAGCCTAACTGTCTAATAGTATCGCGATGTTTTGCTCGTGAAATCTTCTATTGAAGCTGGCCTTAGACTGGCGGCAGAAAAACAGAAATAGTGCTCCTGACTAGGAGGCAGATTCTGGCAGGTGTGGAGTTTTAAATAGGCTCGTTAGGAATAGCCAGTAAAACTGCTGTGAAGTGCCTGGGAATGACTCTTGATTTTAAACTAAAAAATATAATCCTCGAGCTGCAGAAGTCAGTATATTACTCAGCAGACTCATGGCTTATGTAGTTGGTCCAACTGTAAGCGGGAGAAGATTTCATATGGCGACCACGTATTGCCGAGTAAATTGGACTTTAGTTTCTCTGAAATATACAAATGTCAAGACTCCCATCGATTCTCTTCTAGCAGGGAGAAAATTCGTCCACCAGCATGAAACCGAAACTGGAATGGAAGTGGCGACGGCAGAGGCGAAGGAGCTCACCAAACAACAATGGCAAGAGCGGTACGACCTCTGAAACTAGAATAAGGTGGACGGAAAGACTGTAAGGGACGTTGGTGAATGAACAGGGCGGAAACTTGTAGAAGTAAACTACCACATCACCCAGTTTCTTACCCCACATGGAGACTTCAAAGCTTAACTCCATTAGACGGAAAAAGTGGGGAGCCCGGCTTTCTGATACGGCGATAACGCAAACCATACCTTTCTTCCCTTTATCAGATTGGCAACAGAAAAAACCAGTCTGGAGCTAGAGAAATGCAATTTCACCCCGGAAAACTCCATAAGAATTATGATCTCGATCAATTACTTACTTACTTACTAACTTAACGTGGCGCTACAATCCGGGGTGAGAAAGAGAGAAAGACGAAAACGTAACCAAAAAAGAATCATACCGGAACCGTATTGGGCATTAGGAAGACCCCCCCTGAAGTAATGCAAACAGAGGTGAATGTTACAACCCCTGACGGTGCATGATGCATTCTTCGCCCCTCCTAAGCAAAAAAAAAAAAGAAAAATGGCGGACATTGTGCTAATTCAACTGCATACCTTCTGAACGGAAAGGCCAAGACTACATCGAAAGCAGCGTTTAAAATTGTTGGAACTAATGGCAAATATCCTTATCCCATCGCAAAAGCAGTGCAACTAATTTTTTTGCAGTTACATCTCCATTTTCTTCTTTTATTTTTTCAATATTTTACCCATAAATCCCATCATCATGTCCCTTTTTCAAAAGAAAACTGCAATCAAAGCACAATTTCTTCTAAAAACAAATGTAATAATCTGCACGTCACTTAAAGTAGATACGAGGGAATAAAAGTTCCTTCGTTAATTATCCCTCTGACTGTCTATATGTTTCTTCTCTTTGAACAATCAACACTCAGAAGAGTATTCAAGCTCATTAGGGCCGACGAAAAAGAAATAAAAAAGAACGATAACGCAACGTACATACCATACTTATCGTCATCATCCTGCCTAATTGCATCTGGCTTCAGTTTCAGAATTCGTTTTGTGCGCTAATTGTTCAAAAGGGAATGCGTAAAAGGAAGACTAATATTATCATTTTCCTGCGAAAGGACATGCCAAAAGAGAGAATGGGTTAAAGAGAAATCGCAAGATAAATTTACATTTTTCCGCATAACTAGACATTTGGGACCAAGCCAAGAAAGGAAAGCAAAAAAACCTTCCTCCCTTTGTTATTGTACTTTAAGGAAACGCGAGCAAATATTTGTTCAACGATGAAGAACCGTAGTTATCAAGTTGCAGATACACTAGTGTTTCTTTGGGATATTCGCGCTAATATTTGCACGGAATAAGGACAACCTGAATAACAGAAATTAACTGTAATCCTTTGGTTATATTCTGATTTCATATATTTTCGACGAATATCGATTTTAAGAGCTGTTTGATAAGAACTAGTATACCAAAGCATATCAACAGAACAAAGAACACCATGACCTTTCGAAATAAAGTACTGGAAGCAACAAGAACGATTTTTTACAAAGATGAGATGCCTTCTTAAGAGACGGGCAAATCTACTGAGTCGGCACTCAATGAGTTAGTAATAGTATTCAAACCTCCATCTGCTTTTCTAGGTATCGAAGGTGATTTCAATTCCACTTCACATGAATCCACTAAGCGTGCACTATGAACCACTCACAAACCATAAGCGGATTGTTTTCATGCTGAAGAGTAGAGTGATTCACACCAACATCGATGAGGTTGGAATATCAGCGCTCACAGCACGAGGATGTCCTTAATGCGGAGTTTTATCGCCACTGATCTGGTCGCTCATTGACAGCCTACTTCGGTATCCAGAGAACCTAGGAATTGAAACCATTAGTGGCAAATATGAAAGCGCCGTTTCGGAAGTTCTGCAATACGCAGTATCCGGTATACAGAGATGATGCACGGAATAAGGCCTCTCTGTAAACTCCAAAAAGACGTTTATCGTTCCTTTTACCAAAAGAAGAAACGTAAACCTTCTCATTCGCCCCAACATCTGTGGCGAAACCATTCAATTCTCGCAAGATGTAAAGTACCTTGGAGTAGTCCTGGTACCCCGACATCGACCGGAGCGTCGGAAAGGCCACACGAGCGAGGATACAACTGGGGGCTAAGTCCTAAAATCATGCTCCAAATCTGCACCTTGGTCGTCAGACCTACCCTGACTTATGGGGTTATAGTCTGTTGGACAAAGACAAATTAGGCCCTCACTGCTAAGAAACATGCTCAACGCCTAGCTGAAATCTACATGACGGGTAGCCTACGCTCCACCATCACTATTTCGCTTAACGCCATTGTCGGTCTATCGCCAGTTCGAGTTCATATGGAAATGCAGGCAAAACCCAGTCTGCACAGGCTCTTCCACCTAAACAACGTCAGCCATTGACACCCACTTGACCGTCACCTTACCACACTTTCCTTTCTACTCCAAAGTACCGAGTTCAGCATGGCGTTAAATGACACTCTTCCAAGGTAACTACTCAGTAGTAATCTTCCCAAATGACGACTGGGAAAAATTTCAATTCGGTCCTTCAGAGCATGATCAAGCGTGGTACATGGACAGCTCTGAAATGGACGGTGGGTTTGGAGCTGGAATATTCGGAGAGTCGTCTAGCTAACTCATCATTCTTCCAGACAGTACAAAAGCTTAAACTTGTTATCTAACTTCCGTGGCAAAACCAATTTTATCTTCTCTGACAGTCAAGCTTCCTTCAAAGAACTGAACTTAGCCACGATAAAATCGAAACCAGTCCTAGAGACAGTCAAATTGGTTCTAGAACTAAGAAATAAACAACTTGGTCATACTAAACCGGATACCTGCTCACAAAGGCCAAACCGACAATGAAACAGCGGACACACTGGCCAAGATAGGTGCAACCACCCCCCTCACTCGTCCCGAACCAGCCTGTGGAGAAGTGGCCATTATGGTTGGGAGGAAGCTTTCAGCCTGAATGTTTGCCAAATATATCTAGAGGAAATAAATAAGGGAGCACGTCAAGTGCCGCGGATGTGTTAAATTTTAATATTGAAGAAATGGATTACGAATGCTCTTCCCTTTTATGCGTCTGAGATCTAAACTCATGTCGCTTCAGCAACATCGTATAAAAACTTTTCAAAACATTGTTTATCGTAAGTAGAGGAAGGGCTTAGCCGCCTTCTCAAGACTCTAATCTGCTGTGCTAAGATCCGTTTTCTTGACCCAATGCAGCGATTTGTATTTGAAAAACATCGCCAGGTGCAGCACAATTTGTTTTGTTTTCCTTGATCCTGTCAATAGCTAATACTGCGATCTGAAAAATGTATTATTTCAAGGGGTACTTTTAAGCCAAAAAGTATTTCACTTTGCTTATGGAATTGAGTATATCCTTGCGAAAGGCGTTTCTGACGTCTTTGGGACAGAGAATGCATTTCTCAAATACAAGCAAGGACACTTAAGTTTAGTAGTTTCCACAACTTCCCAACACAGATAGCCCAATGACTCACAAGAGGGTTTGATTTGTTCAGGTGTTATTTCAACCAACAACGGCCTGAGATGAAGGCCATTGGTTCCAAAATGTCATTCTTATTTGAATAAAGTAAGTTAAAGTGCCATAGTAAACACTTTTACTTTCTAACGGTTTGAAGATATTCTGTAGGCTAATCAACGCGCCTACTATCTGATTAGTTTTCCACTTACTAAAGACCCCTTGCGATTTATTGTGCATCGTCTTGGTTTCTTTTATCTGCTTTCGTCACCTAAACTGAACTCCTACAGTGGCTTTACTAATACGTTCTTGGATGTTGGGTTTGAAGCCAAAATGTGACCAAAGCATCAAACGTTGTGGGCAACAAGAAGCATGATGACAACATTTCACCTTTTTAAGTGCGATTTTCTTAAGTGCGAAATCTAACACGCACCTGTTAAAGTGTATACTGCAGAAATTCTGCGATTTCTCAACAAAGTTATTCATTCGCACTTTCTCAACCTCCCTCAACCTGCAGTTTGCAAGTGCAGGACAACCACTGAGTAAAAGTGTCGCCAAGTTTCGTGTTAATTATCCTCCAGGCAAACCCCTCACCTTAAAGTTTTGATACGGGACATGCCATGGCCCATTGCGTTACAGTGTTGGCCCCATCTCAATGTAAAGGAATCCAAACCTTTTCCGTGTGTACTCCCTCCACCCTACCTGTCTAACCCTGAAATGAATTAAAATTTCCAAGCCAGGCAAATGCCAAACTTTCTATCCAACTTGTAGAATGTTGTTGTTTCTTGAAAAGTTTACCGCCTCTTAATCCTCCCCCTCTCCATTTGACGGTCAATTAAAAAATCAAACACAAGAATCAACAAAAACCAATGTTGGCCAATTACGTTAATTGTTTTCTACTTACGCTCGAACTCACCTCAAATACTTGAAAATTAATTAAAGTTCATGGTACAACGTGCAGCCCTCATACCTGGCCAATCTACTGGTCCAAAGTTGTTTGTCTTTCAAAAAAATAAAAGAAATATTCCTTTCCAGAGACTTCTAGTATCACTAACGAATCCGTCAAAGTTTTTCACTCCTTCTCATCGCGAGATGTAGGTTATCTCGGCAGGCTGGGACCAAGAAGAAAATTGCCCATTACATGCGCACGTACATGAGATCAAATAGAAACCGGCAAATGGAACCTCAAGGACGAAGAAAGAAATTAAAAAAAAAAAAAAAAGGAAAAACTTGAAGCAGCCCCTCCAAAGGACATAGAATTTTACAACTCAATTTAATTCCAATTTATTCAATTAGGTGTGAATCTTTCAGCAGAGATGCCGCCATCACCACCCACATGCGCACCTCCATTGGTGGAGCAGAAAGGACACGAAACAATTCTCCCGTACGGTGGCAGCAGCAGGGTGCGCACGGTAATTTAATTTCACCATTACTTTGCCTCGGAAATTGCCACAGCAATTTCGCAGAAAGGCAGCCATCCTGATTTTTTCCCTTCCTTCCTCCTCATGGATCCATGTTGCTGCCTACGGAAGTCACCTAGCCACCCAACCCACAACACGAGCCACATCGAAATGTGTATGTTACCTTTAATAGATGAACGGACCAAACCGAAGAAGGTGCTGAATTGTTGAAATGTGATGTACATCCACCCGGCATAGCGACACCGATAGACAACACTCCTTACAAGGAGTCCTCAGCGAGCTTTGAGGCTTTTCCCTAACACCCTCTCTCTTTCTCTCTCCCTGTATCTCATGGAATTCCAATTGAATTTGCACGCATTACTCGTGCTAGAGGTGGTGCAGAGCGTGTGAATTGTACGGGGGTGACTGTTCGCACTTTGATGAATGCCTCATGGCCGACGACGTCGACCTAGTCGGGTAGGGATGGCGTCTAAATTTTATTTTCCCATGTATAAAATATAATAATTGCCACCCCAAGCGACAGCAGCAGCGGCAGGACGACTTGAAACTTGATAAATAAAATTAAAATTTTATGAGATTTTCTTGTACTGTTTTGGTTCGATGGTTTCAGAACAACCGACTAAGACTAACGAGGGCTACAACAACCCCCGCCAGACCCACGGATGACTCTCAAGTTGCCTGAAGGTGCCTCCCTCTCTGATAGTGTGCTCTGTGCTGTTGCATGTGTGTTCCGGGTGATGGAGGGCACTACTAAGTGGATTCTGAATTTCGTTTTTAAGATGATTATCATTAATAATTGCCACGATGAAACCGGTTGATAGGTCTGCTTGGCTTGGTGCAATGCACAGGATGAGTAAAACTACTAGAAGGCTGCGACGAGTCAGGGTCATTAGGGAAGCATTGAAGATATAATTAAGGATTTAAGGCAGACATTTGGAGTACGATTTAATTGCTGCCATGGTGTGCGTAATCAAATTTTATTTTCACAAATCTGTGTCATCGTGCATGATGGATGAAGGGAATAAGATTCTGGGATTAAAGTCATTAGAAGTTTTATGCGATATACTTGAAAGTTTTCGGTGGATTTGGGTTTCACAAAGTTTTCGGTATGTTATTCCCTAATCGGTTAATGTGGTAGTGTGCCTAGACAAAATTGCTTCTTGAACTTTTAGTAAGGATCCTATTGAAGGCAAGTATGATGAAAGCCTATGATTTTAGATTGAGGATCTGTGTGGCGAATGAGTGTTGTCTTTACTTTGAACTAAGATTCAGATGGTTGCAGGCCTTAAATTTGAATCTGGCATACAACCCTTACATCCAGAAATGGAATGTGGACCTATAATTTTTGCTGTATTTGAATGGTGAATTGAGAAGGTTCTTAGTGACGAAATGTACCCATGAAACGTCGTCTTGTTCCGCTGAAAGGTAGTACTGCGAAAAATAAGTGTTAGAACGTTACAAGGCCAATAAGTTATTTACAGTCTCTTCTGTTGAGTGACAGCAAGAATGCCGCTGATTTCTTACAGACGTTCGGGAGCATTCGTTTAGTTTTCCTGCATCTTGGGGAGCCGTGCCACACACAATTGTGTTTTGTAGAAAACCCAATCGTTAATGGAAGCCCTAACCATGGACGCGGGAAGACCCAACGCAGGTTCAGGTCCTTAGAAACATCATCGGAGATCTCGTTTCCAGAGATCCCAGTGTGACCTAGGACGCAGAGAAGAGTCAAAGAGTTCAGCCTTGCGACCGAAGTTCTTGCATGATCTCTCTATTATGTAACTGATTAAAGGGTTGAGTATGGCCTTAAGCGCAGCCTGGCTATTGCTACAAATGGAGATGCTCCAACTAGAAGGGAATATAGTCTGTGGCCATAAGGATAACAAATGCCTCGAGTTGTGAAGCCTGGTGTTGTCGACTTTCACGAAGACACCAGCACCGGGCCCATGACTGGTTTTGGAGCCATCCGTGAAGATCCCCGTCCAGGCTCAGACTCAGCTCGAAGCTAGTCCTGAAGGTAAGAAAATTTGACTTCAAATTTCCACAGCAGCTGAAGCTCTGAGGCCATATCATCAGACGATATATCTATGGAACTAGGGTCGTAGGATATGTGGCGAGCAAGATCATCAGGACTCCTGTGCGGATGATATCAAAAGCCACCCCGTCTAAGAAGATAGATTCATTTGATAGTACAGCCCATGATGTAAGTATCAAGGAGAGATAGGTCAAGCAGAGCTTCTAGAGCAGAGCCAGTCGTACACGGAAAAGCTCCCGTGCTGCCGAGACAAGCCGTTCTTTGAAGTTTAGTGCAGTAGGCAATCACATACTAACGCGAAAGCCCATTCCACCAAACAATCGACGCATAAGCTAGAAACTGTCCTATCATAGCCTTATAGATCCAAAGGACCTTTTTCGGTGATAAGCCCCATTTATTGCCAAATGCACAATTACACTGCCAGAAAACTGAGAGCGCATTTGGATGTCTTTGGCTTCATCGGAGATTTTGATAGTGACGCCCGTGAGCACTGGCTGAGTTAGACCCGCCCAACCCGTAAAGAGAACAACCTGAATTTTCAGCGGATAGACCGAAACCTCACAAGTAGGGCACCATTCATCGATCATATCTAAACCCGCCTGCCCGCTAGCACAAACAGTCTTGAAGCTTCAACCGACATAGAATATGGGAATATCAGCTTGCCAGTTCATCAGCTTTCTCATTATCTGGTGTGTTCATATGCCCAAGGACCCCATGCTGTATGTCAAGCGACAGCACTTCACAAGCATCGATTTTTTTTTTTAAGGAAATTTCCAAATCCCTGGAGCACTCAGACTTATTATCGGTCAATTGTACTCCCAGGCAGATACTCCCTTTTGCTGCAGTGGTGTGTTTTGTTTCGGCGGCTATGGTTTTTTGCTGTTCCCCGATCGGGCTCGAACATGCATAGTTCGGGTCACAAGCAAACACACTACCTACTACACCGTGCCACCTCATAGATGACGTTGCTTCTCTCTGCTTGGAAAAGAATTGAGCGATTTCTACATTGCCTGGGTACTTATCTACATAGGATCTAAAAATGTTCTGTCGTGCTTGACTTCCAGCTAACTGGTTTGCTGATTGTTAAGATTCATTTGGCGGCAGATTCCTCTATAAACAGGTCTAATGGAAGCAGGTTGAGGAGAGCCTTATGGCTGCAATCTACGCCAGTCTTTGTAGTTTTGTAATGGGTTTGAAGTTAGTGGGTTTGCCAGTCTGCTACCAGACAAGGCTGTAAGTAGAGGCCTCACGATAATCGTGTATGTCCATAGACAACTTGCAGGACTTCGTCCCCAGTTTTACTGAACATTCTTTTCCACGAGTAAAAAGCTATCGTTGATATCTTCGATGCTATTCAATGTTTTAAGCAGAGGTTTTGACGGATTTTATTAAAATTTTCCGTTGCAGTTTTGACAATTAGAATGGCGTAAATCTGATGCCAGATTTTTAGTACGTATTCTTACTTCAAACAGAACACGTTTTCTTATTATCCAAATACAAGTCAGCCAAACTGACCAACAGATCTCGCACACCTACTTCCATCCGGCTTGATTCATATTGAGTCTTCCTGTGAACAGAAAGAAAAGGCACGTGCATTGCCCAAACCCCACAACACATGGCCCCACCATGAATCCATGCACGAATCTCTGTGGAAAGAAAAGAAAAAGAAAATATTGAAATACCTCAGTGAACAATTGAAATTCCACGTCTCTCATGTGGGGACTGTTCTGTCCTAAATCACCGTCCTAGAATTCCACTTGAAAATACAATATAACGAGCCCCTCATCGCCACACTGGGTGCTCCCCTGCAAATCGGTTATTTTGTATTCCGCCCACAAGGCACTTAGGACAGCAGCCACGCGCCCAACACCCCCCCGTAACCCGTAACTTTGTGTGTCGCTTGTAACTTTTTAACCCTCAAAATCTATGGAGTTCTGAAGATTCCCGATTTGCTTCCCGGGGCCGCTCCTTGAATGAACCCGCCATTGATTTACAAACTTAAAATTCCCAAAAGTTCATAATTTTGTTTGTTCAATGAAAATACACTCGTGATGTATGAATTTGTGTGCAATATGTTGCCACATCCCGTCCGTGAAGCCTTTGCCTTTCGCCTGAATCCGGGAGGATTTGATTGAAATTTAAAAAAAAAATTGCTACTTCAGGCCTTGGTTACCTACCGCTCTGGACCAAGAGATACGGAAATAAATTCATTTCGGAGTATATCCTTCAAATGCTTCCGTCCGCAGTAAACGTCGGACGGAGATGATGGTGGAGGAGGATGAAATATCTCGAATCAAAACAAAAGCAGACAAAGTTTTTATTTTTTTTTATTTCATTTTTTTATTGTCGAATTTTTGTTCGCTTGTGTACCAGAAGAAGGAAAACACGTATTAGCAAGGACCAGGCAGGACCTTTTGTCAATGAGCGGGACAAATAGGCAGATTTGATACAGAGTACGAGTATTTGTGTATATTGGTTCACAGAGCATAAAGAAATTTAGTATCTCCTTGAATGGTGCCTGATCCCATGGTTTTGCTGGTTTTTGATTCGATTTGCCTTCCCATTTCGGGCAAAATATTTTGATTTGGAGGTTCAGTGAAGCTTACTTCGTCTATAGAATAAATAAAGCGAAAGAAAAAAAGAAAGAAATCTGTATCTGGGCCAATAAAGATACCGAGGAAGAATTTCTATATTGCTGTGTGATACAATTTCATTTCGGTGTTATTAAGATTAGGGATACTCTGGGATGAGGTGTGAATTTGTGCTGAGATGCTTGATTAAATTTTGATAGCATCTGTTGTGAAGTGACCTTATGCATTCACTAAACGGGTTATGATATGAAGAACCGTCTTAAGATTTAAGTTTACACTTGCTTATCGATTGAACTCAAAGGTTTAAAGCTTTTGTGGGAAAAATGTTACGTATACGCCACGGTGAACTGCTCAGTAGTTAGTACAAGCTGCGTAGGCTTGCACCTCAACAATGTCGAATGTCGGGAATGACAAACCTTCGAAGTTATAATTTGTCGTGGAAAGTTTCTCAAGCTTCTCTCCGTTCGGAGTCAATTGTCGTACCAGCTATTCATTTTGCTTACTCTAGAGCGTCAGGATTGGTCAGGTGGTTAATAAATGAACTAACTGCTTTGAAGTTATCAAGATACCATCTTTTGGCTACTAGAGACTCGTGCCTGGCTAGTCGTTAGCCTCATAGGTCGGTGGTATGTTATTATGACATTTTTCGGTTGAAAGTCTCCCCGGGACAATGTCTGAAAACAGCATATGTGGCATGGTCAAATAGAGGAAACACAATGATATCCCTAGGTAAGGAGAAAAAATTACCTGTATCTGTATAACAGCAGCCATGCGAATATGTCCCAAGGCTACACTACGTGCGATTTTAGGCCTTACCCCTATAGATATACTGCTACTGCTAGAGAGAATCGCCAAGGAGACCATACTGAGAATCGTCGAAGAATTGATCTACCTCCCCTTGATACTTATATCAGGGGCTCGCTGTACTATCAAGGCAACATATCCTCTTAGTCGGAGCGGCTTTTGATATCATCCGTACTGGAGTTTTGATGACCTTGCGCGACACTTATCCAACGACCACAGTTCCATGGATATACCGTCTGATGCAATGACACCAGAACTTCGGTAGCTATGCAAATTTAAAGTCGACTTTCCTTGCGTTCAGGACTGGCTTCACTCAGAGTCTGATCCTGGATGGGACTATAATCGAGTCTTCACGAATGGGACACTTGGATTTTGCCAAGCATCTTAGTGAGTTAAGTTTAAGTGATGCCACTGTTTGCGATGATACTTCGGATTATTTCCTTTGCGATTGTCTTGCCTTTGCTCGGATCAGGTGGCAGATTTTCAGTTCTTATGTTGTGAGTGCTGATACTGTTAGATCCTCACTATATGTCTTTACTGTAAGATCCATTGAAGTGCCTTTTCATCTTTCTTCGAAAGCCGAGGAAATTTCAGTTAAATGGGTAAAAAAGTGGGTCCTGATTTCTGGTAATACAATGGACTCGTTGCGTCTGAGTCCAAAGAAAAAAATCGTCGAAGAAAGTGCTGAGAAAGCTAAAAGCATCCACTTAACATCGAGAAGTTCTGTCCAAATCAGTGCCACTTCTCGACTTATACAGGTCAAGAAATACTGTTCTGACAGGAATTTTAACACAAAGTTGAGCAGCAACAAGGAATGAGGCAATGTATCTGGCAAATACCTACTTTAACAGAACATATCCAAGTGGTTACCGGACGCATCCGAAACGCTAACAGGAGCAGGGCCAGTCATGAACAAATTCAGAATCTCTGGGAATTATCTTCAGCTAAATGCAAGCAGAAGTCCACGCTATTAAAAGGGCCACTCAACTTTGATAGGGAATGTCACTAAAAAGATATCGATATTCCCTTTAAGAACCAAGCTGCAATAAGGCACTGAAGCTACACGAGAAATATTCAGAACTTGTATGGGAATATCTTACCGAAATCAACAAACTGAGCACCAAGGCAAAAGGAAATTGAGGGAAATGAAAGAGCGAGGCTTTATCAAGGAACGGTTTGCAAACCTCTGCCTTAGAAGCGTGAAAGAACTAAGGAAAGAGGAAATCAACAAATGTGCCAGTCATTCGGATCAAAATCCCAATGTGATGCAGGCCACGAAGCTTCTTTGTAAATACTAAGAACCAGCAGAGGGATGAAAACTTTCCCAGGTTAGGTTGTGGCTGCCCCGCTCAGGTAGGAACATACTTAGACCAGATTGGCCCATTTTGATACCACGATGAAGAACCGGCTTACCAGTACCAGGAACCAGAGTATGTCACACGGAGAACAATCGAGATGGGTAAACGTAACTGTATTAATAGTAAGAGTCCCCGAGATGAAGTTTCTTATCGTCTGGATGTCGAGTTCGGCTAGATCGTTAAGATCGTCATAGAAGTATTCCTCGAGGGTTCTTCATCTTAGCGTCGCAAGAGCAGGACATGTACGTAGTAGGTGGGTCGTAATTTCCTCTTCCTCCTCGTCCCTGCAGCTTATACAGAAATCGTTGGAGGGGCCCCCCAGTCTAAGTGCATGCCTGCCTATCAAGCATTGTTCGGTGAAGACCCCTATTAGTGAACCTAGATTTTTCCGGTTTGTGGATAAAAGTCTTTCCGTCTTCTTTAAATCCAGGTTAGGCCAGATTTGTTTTGACAGGAGACAAGTGCTGATGTTGTTCCACCTGTGGTTTGCCAGTTTCTTGGCATCCGTGTCAAGGAGAAATTTAATTGATTCCAGAGGCGCACGTGGTTCCCCTAGGGTTTCGAGGAGATACCGTCCTGCGCCTTTTTGTTGTCAGCTCGTCCGCTCTGCAGTTGCCTAGAACATCCCTGTGTGCTGAGACATAGCACAGGATTACGTCGCACCTGTCTGCAATCTGGTTCCGATAATAGCTGCCAGACTATCTATGTAAAACTTGCCTAAGTCTTGACAAAAACAGGATTCACATACTGACAGGCATGCTCGGGGTCACTGTAGGAGGAAGAAGCACTGGAAGATCTTCTCAAGGAATGTGAATGTGAAACTTAATTTCTTTAATTCACAAAAAATTAACCGCCTAGTGGCCTATATCTTATCAGAGAATAATGTACATTCGTTGGAGCCATGCAGGATTCGTCAAATCAGTTGAACTGGAGGAGGTGCTCTAATTCGAGCATCTACTTCTCCGCGTAATTTAGTTTAAATTAGTTTAATGGATATCCGTCTCCAAAACAACCATTTTTATCAGATGCATCGCTTTACCCGTTTGTAGTGACCCTCATTAGAATCTGTGACAGAAGCTATTATCGCTTTTGATTTGCGTTCATTAGTAAACACTTTCCACTCCAAAGAGAGTTGCATCTGTGTGTATATCCGGTTGTAATGGTTACTGTGGTAATTTGACCGAAAAAAAAAAATTGTTTTCTGCGTAAACAGAAATAATTAACAAAAGTTACAAAATCTTAAGCTCTAAAGTTAATTTAGAAAAAAACATTTTCAAGTTTAAAAAGGATGTAATTACTTGACTGGTACTTGTACTTGTACGTCATCTAAATTTTTAAATAATTATTTAACAATAGTTTTTCCGGTTATGAACTTTCAAACTTTTGGCACATTTTCAAACGGATGGATATCGATCTCCCCGCAAAAAAGAGAGAGAATCCGTGATAAAGTGTGATAGTACATAAATCAATTGCATTGCCAGTACGGGTGGAGAAAAACCCTAAAACAAACGGTCTGCCATCTATTCACAGCATAAACAAAATCAAAAAAAAATATGGAAAAGAGAAAAATCGTATAAATTTACTACCACTTGGCAAATTTTCAAAATATCAATTTCATTTGAAGTTTCTGTGCAAAGTCTCGCCTCAGAGAAAAAAAAACGACCAAAAGGAAAAAAAAGGAGTACAAAATTCCCTTATTCATCCGGAAGCAAAGGAGAAAAGTAGAAAAAGAAAGAAAAAGCCCTTGTAACCACGAAGTATTTATAAGGATTGTTGGTCAATTCCAAGTTTAGCATCCACCGCACACACATAAACAAAGTATACCCAAGGAATTATGAAGCAGAAATCAAAATAAAAACAAAAAAATGGGAAAATAGAGAAAAAAAACTTGATCCCTCCCTTTACCATAGGGCTAAGGGTTTGTGTGGCTTTTTTGTTGTGTATGAGGGGGAGAACTTCCTCCATTACTTTATTCTATTTGATTCCTTTTTAATCCAAATGTTGACCCAGTTTTAACCAGATATCCTGGCATTTATTCACACACATCTAGGTTGTGCCATTTTTGCGTTGGCAGGAATTGGGAACGGAAATGTACACTATGGCAGGGAGAAAAAAGCATTCCGAAGGAAATGCCCGTGTGCGACGGGAGACATGTTTATGACGTTTGGGAATCAATAAGATTGACTGATGCTCAAATGGCTTTGTGGTGATGTCTTCAATGATAGATAGGACCGTTTATTTTTTGTTTTATTATTATTGTGTTGGATGGCAGGAAATTGGAGAATTTTTTTCTTTTCTTTTTTTAAATTTTAAGTGGTAGGAGCATGTTAGGGAATTTTAAAGAAACTTCCAACGTCTTTAATGGTGGAATCCTTGTTTACATCACTTATTCTTACAATTTCATATTGATGTGTAAATAATCGCCACTCGCCACTGAAACATTCCTAGAATTAATATTAAAATTTTGTTTTACATTTTGCTAAGCCAGAAGGACCCACCATACAGCTACAGAACTACGAAACTTTGCAGCTTCCGGCTACGCGTCTTTTTTCTTGTTCATCGCGATTTTCCCAGAAACACTTGTGTCTATTTCTGGCTTGTTTTCTGAGAAATATTCTTGAGTGACTAACGTCCGAATTCAACAAAAAAAAAATTGTAATTTGGCCCGGAAGTTCATAGAGGGCCAAGGCCATAGATTATGATAGGTGCGTGGGTTGATGAAGAAGTGGGGAGTGGTATCATCGCCTCGATGACGAAATGTCGAGAAAAATTTCCTTCTTAAAAATTAATAAATAGAACCGATCAACAGTGACACCCGATATCGACTCCTGACGTACCACTGGCAGTAGAGTGGTCATGACTTGAAGAGTTGATCGAATTGAATGAATGATAATGGAATCAGGAGGCTGGACAAAAATCATAAACATTACCTGAGTTTCGAACAACTACACCATAGGCTATGATAAAAACGTCACGAGGTTAGCGTGTGGATTATAGAAGAAAATTGTGACATTTATTGTTTGTATACGCTACTGCGTGGGTTATTTTCTTCGTACCAACCACCCAATCGCAACTTGATAGTATGACATCACACAATTTTTTGGTGCAAGAAAAATAGGCCGCGTTCTCCCTTTCATTGCCGTTTTCATCACCACATCCTCTGATCATAAAGCATGTTGTACCCTAACCAATAGGTCAAAACTTTTTTGATCTGTATTCCGCAGTTAGTTACTGAGTTCCACCTTTAGTTGACTTCCCTTAATAGTTTTTGCATTTTTATGGTCCTGAGGCAATAGAGTAGAGTTCCGATGGTATCGGCCAAGGACCTATTTTTCTTTGCTAGTTCGTCAGCTGCTTCTTTGACTGACAAACCTGGGATCAAGCAGAGTTGTATGTATCATATTCTTTTCAGAAATAAATCGATTATACAGAGAAGCTTCACAATTGTCACTAATAAATCGCTGATACATGGCAGAGGAGAGGAATGCGTCTTCCTAGAGGAACTTTTTGAAGCCTGTCATCTTAATCTGAAGACAAAAATCTCAATGTATCAAGCAAAGATGCCGAGTCTGATCCATCCGCTAGGTCACCTGTATGAGGATTAAGTGAGGAGAAGGCCTTTTTTTTTGTCCGGTTTGGAAATGCTCAGGCGAAGCACTCAGACGCAACTGACCCATTGTACTACCAAAAAACAGGGCCCAGTTTTTACCCATTTTATTGGAATTTCCTCGACTTTTGGGGAAAGCCGAGAAGGCTCTTCAGTGATGAGGAGCTTACTGTATCAGTCCTCACAACACCAGAACCGAAAATCTGCCATCTGATTCGAGCAAAGGCAGGACAATCCCAAAGGAAATGATCCGAAGTACTGTCGCCCTTTCTACAGGTGTCGCAGACAGGGATGTCACTTAGGCCTAACACACTAAGAGGCTTCGCAAAAGCAATGTTTCCCGTTAGAACACCAATAAGTTGTCTACAGTCTCTTCTACTGAGTGACTGCAAGAATGCCGCGAATTTCTTACATTTGGGAGCTTTTGTTTAATCTGCCTGCATCTTGGGAACCCGGAAATCCAATCGTCAATGGAGGCCCTTGCCAAAGACGCGGGAAGACCCAACGCAGGTTCAGTTCCTGAGAAAACATCCTTTGAGCCTTGTCTAGCAATGGCATCGGAAATCTTATTTCCAGGAATCCCAGTGTGATTTGAGACCCAGACAAGAGTCAAAGAGTTCAGCCTTCCAACCGAATTCAGAAAGTTCTTGCATTCATTCATTCTATGGGGTGGCCATGGTCGAGTGGTTAGCATCATCGCTTGCCACGCTGAAAGTCCGGGTTCAACTCCTGATGTCGGAAAAACATTTATTTCTTAGATAAATAAAAATCGATCAACTGTGAAAGCTGATGGCGACTCTACTGCGAAGGCATAACACTGGCAGTAGAGTGTCTTGGCTTGAAGAGTTGATTAAGCGAACACTGAGTATGACATCAGGAGATTCGAAAAAAAACTTTGAGATTATATAGCAATGACAAAAAAACACCACAAATGTCGCCAGCTAGCCTGGACCCACCCTTGGACGCCAATGAAAAACTTAACGAAACTTGAGTTTCAAACCACTGGACATCGCTCGCGGGTATTCATATTCCCTTGATCCGCGCGTGGATTATAAAAAAAAATTCTCGCACTATTTTGAAACTGGTTATAGGGTTGAGCAAGGCCTTAAGCGCAGCCGGGTTATCGCTACAGACGCAGATGCTCCGACCCTTCCACCTATTCCGAACAATATAGCCCGTGGCCATAAGGGGAGCATAGGTCTCTGCTTGGAAAACAGAGGCATGCTTGCCAAATGAATAGTGAAGTCTGGTGTTGTCGAGGGGGAGGCCCTTATCACACTGGATAACCAAACTGTGACCAGGCGAATAAATCAATGAATCGGACTGAAATTTAATCATCGGTTGCGATAGAGTGTGTCCAAAAACGAATCGTTTGACCTTGTGTTAGAGGACTTGTAGAAATAGAATTAAGCAGAAAGCAGACGTTTTAGTGAAGCAGGGGTCAACCTTGGAATTTTGCTCAAACCATGGGTAGGCGATTTAGTAAGGGACATGATTCATATATGGGCCACGAATGAACACTCAAGGAGGTGGGCAAACGAGCCAAAGTGCAGAGATATGTTTGCTGGTTGCATTAACAGAGAAGAAGTGCATATATACTTCACAAGTCACCTAAGGAAAATGGGTATGGTGGAAGATGACAACTGTGCACTTTGCCTTAGGGACGAAGAGACAGCAACTTTTGCAAGCGGGGTTCAATCAAGTTGATGCTAACAATGCCAAGCAGAATCTCGATAAGGAATCGGAGGGTAACCTGAGCTTAGTTAGTTAGCTAATCAAAGTCGTCCTCCAAGTGGAGGTACACTTATACCAAGAAAGTAGGTTCACTACGTACTAAGTACTGGAATTGAACCCCAGGTTTACTCCTGACGACATTTAGATTTCCCAAAGACGCTGTTTAGATCGATGGTGCTGGCGGTATTCAGGTAATTTCGATCGTTGGATAAATATTCGTCTAAAGTGGCTTTCGTGATTTTGGAAAGGGCGGAACACGCGGCAAGGGTGTGTACAGCGGACTAGTCGGGCCTATTCGTTCGCGCAGTTCTCTGTGACCCAACAGAGTGTGATGTTATCCTGGACTTAAGCTCTAAGTAGAAGGGAGACGAAGAGTGCACAATCAACATGGCCGAATTGTCAATTTTTCATTTTGAAGGCGTCGCAAAAGTTTGGTTGATATGATCTGGTCGAATCTGTGCAGTTCACACAGCAGTCTAACCCAGTGATCACTGAGCCACGAACATGTTTTTTTTTTTTTAATATAAGCCGTCAAATTATTGGAAAGTAATAAGCTAAAATTGGTCTAAAAGAAAGAATACACGCTCTTGAACCGACTTTTTTGTCAAAGCATTGTAATTCGTTTGACATAACCAAAGGTACATATAATAATAATAATAGCTGGCGCGACAGCTCGGGATGAGCCAAGGCCTAGCTTCTCGCAACCATTCATGCTGTGCGTGTTACATTTTTCGCATGAATGGAAGGGACCTACAATTTATTGCCGACTCCGAACGGCGAGGTGAGAAGCTTTTTCATGACAAATAATACTCCATATAGAGCGAATTAATTCTGTTCTCTACGCTGATGAGTTGTCAGCCTTCTGCTTATGCTCACCAGATGAATATTATTGATTTTGAAGAATAATTCGTGAGGGGCTCGCAGAAAATCTGAGGAGGTACGGCACTCGTTCAGAAAGGACTCGCCAGTCGGGTGAAAGTCGCCGGCAGAATAAACTCTCAACTCTGCTTAACTGGTTCGCAAGAAACTAGGTCTTGTGAACTAGGTATCTATTATAGGTGTGTATAGGTGCCTTTATTTTCCGAAATCCTCATGGACCACACAAGTTTCATGACTCGTTTCCTTCTTCACAGACAGTAGCACCCCATCGCCCACACTTCTCCTCGCAAGACTAAGTACATTTCTGTAGCAAAAGTGGTTAAAAGTTGGCTTAAAATGCAGTTCACTGCCTTCTCCTTTTAACTTCTATCCTTTAGCTCCAGATTATACATTTTTAATCCTTAGCCACTGCACTGAATTCGGTTTCTTATTTTAAAAGTTTCGCTTTACTTCATTATTTGCAACAGAAAAAAAAAAAATAAAAAAATACTGTATAATCCGGTTTTCATCATTCTCATTATCATCATCCGTCAGTTTGTATCCGCATACGGTTTTGAGGATTTTACATTAAAAAATTTTTATAAAATCTGAACTAAAGTTTTGTATAGCATGGTCTGTTGGTTAAAAGAGGTAGGAGCACACATTGGCTACGCCAGGTTCCTTGTTGAGTAATGTGAAAAAGAAAAAACGAACACACATGAGATTCGCATGGATTCATACAACTCATTCGAGTCCTATTTTCAATGCAAAGCAACAGTCTGTAGCGGATTTATTCGGTAAAGTTGAAAACTTGTTAAAAATGTAAAATGTATGGTACTGCACGCTTTTGACAGGATTCTTTGATGTCTTTTAAAATGTATTTGGGTAAAAGCTCCGAGTGGGGATTATGCAATATTGCACTTCAAATGCGCACAAACGTAACTTTGCAACATCGAATTGGATGAATATGCTCGTCAAGTGGTATTTCATGTTAATAATTAACGATGATACTTGTGTGTTCTTGTGTAGTCAAAGCAGGCTTACAGGAAACTAACATTTTGAATGAATGGGCTGAGTTCCATGAAGGTCATTGCTTTGAGATCTTTACAAAAAATATGAAATAAGTAAAAACCAACATAGTCCAACACAGCAGTCCAAAGCACTAACCACCGAGCCACGTATTACTGTTCAAAGAAAATAAAGTCCCTTGTCTACGAACTTCAGTCAGCTTTAGAATTAAGGCCAGACATTCAAAAATATATAGTCAACGGTTTCTCGTCAGCTTTGGTAGTACTGTCGGAAAGTACAGCCTACACCACATCACCTTCGACAACGGATTTAGGCTGACCGACTTTGCTGCAGGACACGTCTCTCAAGGACATCTCTCAAGATGTTCTAGTATTGAAGGCTAGTGACAACATTGCCGAAAAGCCATCAGATATGCCGCCTCTGACATGCTGTGTTTCACACGGCTACCGCAACGCAACCCCTGGTTTGACGACGAGTTGCGACAAGAACACGCAGTGAAATAATAGGCATATAAAGCGGCACTGCATAGAAGACCCAGAGCTGCTCGCGAGCTCTACGGGCAGAAGAGGAGAGACGAACACCGCCTTCTGAGGAGGAAGAAGAAAGACCATAAGAAATGCGGGATCGAGGAAATAGAGAGATGTGACTACAAGAATGAGGTTCGGAAGTTTAACCAAAGGGTAAAAAAAAACGATCAAGGCTAAAAAACCCAAATCGAAGCCTGCAAGAATGAACAAGGAACATCGTGGTAGAATAGGAGTCAATGCTGAGGATAAGGAAGAACTACTTCTGCAGACTGTTTAACGGCGACGAAGAATCAAATCCCGCTGTCAGGCAGAATGAACCATTCAATCTGGACGAAGAAGACCAACAATTCCGTTCACCCGACCTAGACGAAGTAAAGATATCTAAGCTTAAGGCCAACAAAGCTGCTGGAGCTGACGGCCTAGCTGCCGAGCTGTTCAAAGCAGCAGGCGATGACTTGGCAAGGAGCATATACCAACCCATTGGTAAAATATGGTCGAAGGAAAGTATGCCCGATAAATGGAACCTGAACATTGTTTGCCCGATGCTCAAGAAAGGAAACCTTCTGAACTGCGCCAACTACAGAGGCATCAGTCTTCTTAACATCGCTTAGAAGATCTTATCTGCCGTGATGTGTGAGCTCCTGAAGCCGTTCGTCAACAATCTGATCAGTGTGGTTTCAGACTAGAAAAGTGCATCAGCAACCAAATGTTCACACGGCGACAGATCGTGAATAAAACCTAGGAGCTTCAAATCGATTCCCACCATCTTTTCATCGATTTAAATGCCTCATATGACAGCATCTCTAGAGATGAGCTATACAGAGCAATGTCTAGTTTTGGCATCCCTGTCAAACTCGTCCGTCTGTGCAGGATGACGATGGAGAATGCACGCTCCATCAAGGTCGGTCAAGACCTCACCGAGACCTTTGATGTCAGAAAAGGATATAGACAAGGCGACGCGCTGTCATACCGGACTGTACCATGACATCGACTTAGTCAAAAGCGTTAAACTCCAACGACTGAGGTTTCTGGCTCATGTGAAGCGAATTGACACCATTGCTTCGACCGGGGAAATCTTCGAATCCACACCCGAGGGACGGCGCAGTAGAGGAAGACTGCGACTCAGTTGGCGAACGCAAGTGGAAGGGGACCCAAACCAATTTGTTGTGCGGAACTGGAAGCAGCTGGCTAAAGATCGAGTTGGCCTGAGACGCTTGTTTAAGATGCTTGTTGGTTGAGGCCTATATCCAGCCCGAACTGTAGCGCCAGCTTAAGTAATTAAATAAGGGGATATCATGGTATGGTATGTGAAGATGTGCGGGATTACTTAGACCTCATTCGGGCCCATTATGTTTCTCAAAAGGATTCATAACTTTCAAGTTTGATAGTTTCACCAGTTGCAACTTAGTTTCAGGGGCATGAAGGTATCTGTTTGTCCTCCAGATCTTTTTTAAATCACATGAACAGTGCTAAAAGGCTTAAAAGATTCGATTTATTTGTAGTACAAGTGTTTCGTGTTGTCCTCTTCATATATTTTGATCTGACATTAATCGCACAAAAACCCTGTTTGCAAACAAACTATCCACGCACTTCACTTCACTAAACCAGCTGCAGGACATTCCTAAGTGCAAACGATTAGGAACACCAATGAACAACCAAATACTCTCATGCATCTCTTATCTGAAGTTTCCCTTTTGCAATTGTATTTCTGAACGTCTTTCAACTACCAATTACAAAACCACTCTGAAACTCAATTTTTTTCTCTCTACTTACAGTCTCACCAAACAGCTCAACAACTGCCACAACAATATTTCAACAAAATCATCAACAATCGATGCATCCTGTGTACATTCAAGGTATCCAAACGGCTGCAGGACTCCCCCCGTCTGCCACAAATAAATTGAAATCCTTAGAAAATTACCTCTTTGCTTCAGCGACAATGTCATTGGAATCGGCACCTATGGCTGAACAGCACCAGCATCCGTCTGCTACCGTGACATCAGTGCAACAGCAGCTGTTGACGCTGCCATCATCATCATCGCCACCAACATCCAGAACAACACCATCATCATCATCATCATCATCACACTCATCGTCCTCGTTGTCGTCATCATCTTTGTCAGCAAAAACATCATCAGTGGATATAACTTCAATCAAAAGACGTAGAAGGAGTCACACTGTTGAGGATGGTACATCTGCTGCAAGTGTTTCTTCTGTGACCGGAGCAATGGTGTATCATCATTATTCGGAACAGAAAACGACTGAGTCATATCCTAGTATGTTCTTCCACACGAATCCAGTGCCAAGGGGGCAATATGCCCAACAAACAGCACACAAACGCATCGAACGTGATGTCGAAATGAACGATGATGGGGTCATGGACAAGTGTCGCCTCTTCGTTGAGGGCGAACCAGAACAAAAAATGCTCTACAGTCCGGATTATCCAAGTGATTATCCGAAAAATATCAACTGCACGAGAATAATTGAAGGTAAGCTTGAGTGAGCATGGGATTGATGTTTATTTTTAGTTTGGATCTTTGGTTCTTGGCACGTTCATGCTTAAAATGTAAATCTGATAACGAAGGGGTGTCTCATGGTTTAAATCAATTTTTGATTGAATCGTCTCCTGCATTCTGCACAATGCACATGGATTAGGAGTTTGATTGATGCACGAACGTGCCTTTGTTCAGCCAGGTAGGAACTTTTAAGTCCCATCGTGCCCTGCTTATCCCGTTTGTATTTACATCCGTTCGCTAGAGTTTCGAGGGTTCTCTTTTTACTTATTTGTCGATAAAGTCCTTGAAAATTTCTCCTTCTTAAGCAAACACTTGCTAAGGCTAGGAAAGCCCAGGATTTTTTCTGTGTCAAAGCCGGCGTTGCCTGAAAATATTTTCAGAACCCGGCGGAAGTCTTTTGAGTCTGCATGTCAGTCAATATGGCATCCAATACCTTTTTTCTCTTTCAGGAGTTTACAGAAGACTTGAATTGCGAGTCTTTTAAAACACAAACCGATGTCTCGTGCCCAAACTGTAACAGATAAGCTTATGTTCAGACAGAATTGGGCTCTAACAGAGATCCACTTTCTCCATGTCAGCAATTATTCTATTCCTTCACATTCCTTATCAGTCGATGAGTCCAACGAACGATCCCATCTTTGCAGGCATCTGAGCGCATTTTGTTTTAGTGGGGCGTTTGCTTAAGGGACTCTGTTGCTATTCCCTGCTTTCGTAGAGCCGCTGCATTTCATCTTCAGGGATGTCAACCGGTATCATGCAAGTCATGACGATAATAGCTTCATCGGATGCTGTGCAGCATTAGCTACATCCTTGTAGTGCATCCGTTCGATAGAAAGTGTTTATATTTGCCGCATAAGCTTTTACCTTTACTAGCTGCATTGGGCTAGTAGTAGTCTTCTGCTATGTCTTGGTTCTTGCAAGCTTGGCATGATTGGGTTTATAAATTTAAACGAGTGTGTTCGAACTCTTTCGTTGCAGGTTAGCTCAACTTCGTCTTCTAACCTAACTTCTACTAACATAAAACAATCTCGTCTGCATAATCTTGAAATGTATCATCATAAGAATTGGCGGAAGATCGGGAGGTATAGAGGGTTCGATTAAGCACCCTAGACCAGAGACTCTCGTAGTGGGTAAGCGGGCATTGAAAATGATGATGATGGTGATGATTTGGGATTTGTAGCTTGAGAACGCCGTTGAAAATTATATTCGACAAGATCGGAACTAGCGTCAAAACTTGTGACACTTCGCCTGTTAGTTGGTTGGTTGGTTAGTTTAAGCGTTTGGGGTTCGGAAGAACTTCATCACATAGACCACCATTTGTGCCCGTTTTGTTCCCCTCTGTAGCATCTGTTGGGGAAGAAGTGGAGTAAGAGTGGGGGTATAAGTGAAGGGTTACAGGTTGGCGGATAGAGAGTCGGCTCCGAGAGCTCAGCCCGGGCAGAACATGTCTTCATAGCGCGCCTGTGGTGGGGCAATTGCAGAGGAAGTGTTCGAGGCTCAATTTCACCTGTTACCAAATAATTCTTTACTCTGCCATAGGTGACGTATATATGAATAAAGGTACTGTGTTCATTGATTGTTTACGCCGTAGAGGGGAACAATAACATTTTGTGCTATATCTGTTGAAGGGGAGTTGTGGAAACCGTATTGATGGCACACCAGACCTTCTAAAGGGTGTTCCAATAGGGACGGATAGATGTTAAAATTGAATAAAACAAGTTATTTGTGGGATATCAACGAAATTTTTATTTTATTTGAAAGACCTATCAATGAAATTGTGACATCGACTGGTTCAAATAGCCGCCGCGCCTTCGCTGGGTGGCGCGCATCCGCGAGGTCAAATTTTCGATTACTATGGCGCGGAGATCAGGCTGAATTTGAGCGATGGGAGGGGTTATGTAGACTCTGAAGGCACTGGTCTTTTCCGGCTTATTGGCATAGATCTGCAACTTAAAGAAACCCCACAACAAAAAGTCTAACGGGGTCAAATCGATCTCGGTGGCAGGTTTACGCCACCTCTGCGTGAGATAACCATGCCCTCAAATCGCTCGTGAAGAATGTCCATTGTGGCATCAGCTGTGTGGCACGTAGCGTCGTCCTGTTTGACACACATGTCGTTCACATGCATATCATCCTATTTGGGCCAAACGAATTTGGTTATCATCGATCGGTAGTGCTCTCCGTTAATGGTGATGGCAATACCATCGTAGCTTTCAAAGAAGTAAAAGAAATACGAACCGATGATGCCGCCGGCCCACAATCCATACCAAACAGTGACTTTCTTTGGATGCATTGCCACTTGGTGGACCTCGTGTGGATTGGCATCGTCCCAAATCCAACAATTTTGGTTGCTGTCGTACCCGTTCATCCAAAAATGGGCCTCTTCACTGAAGAAGATTTTTTTGCTGAAATTGGGGTCCGCTTCCAAATGCTCCAGAACTCATAAGTTTTATTGTTTGCACGTGTCACTCGACGCTGTAATTTACCACGGTGATTTGTCTTTTGTGTCTGAAAAATAAAAATCGGGAAAACTAACAACAGACAACACAACATGGCCGCCATGAACTGTCAAAATATTCCCGTCCCTATTGGAAAACCCTTTACATTATTGATTGCTGCATCCCATCGGTTGAACATAATCCCTCAAGTTTGTATTTTGAACGTTCTGTCAGATGATTGCTTTGGAGAGTAGCACAAGTCTTTGTTTCCTCAACTGCTTTGGAAAGACTCCTAATTTTAAGCATAAACAGCTCAGGTCTTCTCTTTACTACGAGTCAAAGGACCTGGTTCCGTATTTTATTCCATAAATCTACAGATATCTGAGATTTCCCCACTACTTACAAGTGGTATCAGCTGCACCCCTCTTACAGGCTCATGGGGCAATATGATTGTTCGCTGTGATATGGAATATGGATAAAGTATTTTTGTGCATAACACCATGCCCTGGTAAGCGATGGCTGTTTTTGGATTTTGAGTCCTATAGGCGCTTTCGCATGAATTCATGGTAGTTGCTGCATTTACCTCTACGGATGAGTGCTCAGGAATGTAATTTCCACCCCTAATCCTGCGGCATTTCTGATGAAAGTTTGCAAATTTTTGGTATTACGTAAGTATGAACATATCCAGAAAGTAAAGGGCTTCCAGCAATATGTTCCCCCTCCTACTTGTATTCGGATTTCCCTACTCACTAGCCCAAAAGTTCAGGTCATCAGCTATTTATATGGGGAGAATACGGCATGTGCTATCAATAACGAGTCTGTCCATTTTTTGAATTTGACTCAGTCAAAATCGGCTTCTGGTTCATTTTTTTAACCTAGGGCGTTTTTTACACGGCCATATCGGAACTCTGACTGTTGTAAGAGATACCCAAAGGAGAAATTTACTTGAGTTTAGCCCCCAACCATGTCAACCAAACATTTTTTACGGCACCACCTCTCATCGGGGAATGACAAGTTTTTGGCAGTAAAATCTGTCATAAAAGAGCTTCACAATTCGCCGTTCGGTTTCGGCAATAAATTGTAAATTCGCGTGATAAAAACAATGTTTGCGAAAACCTAGGACTTGGCTCATCCCGAGCTGTCGCGCCAGCTTAAAAAAAAAGATGCACGACAGCCACACATACCTTTCAAGTTGGTCCTAATCTCCTAATTGATACTTGAAGGTGATATCATGCACACTTGAGAAACAATTTTCAATTCCACTTTCATGTACCCATTACCTAAATTCTCATCATTGCCAAACGTCATTTGAATCCAGTTTACACCGCCGATTCAAGTGCTTGGTATCCCAGGCCACCATTGCATGTGTTCATGCCTTTAGTTCCTCATTCCTCATTAAGACCATTACACAAGTTTTACCTCGCACCGCTCCTTGTAAACTTTAATAAGTGCACAATCAGCAAAGAGCTTTCTGTATGCACGGCAATATGCATTCAATTCTCATTCCAAAAAAAGGTCCTGTCTTCCTCGTTTTCTTTTTTACTGTTTTCCATGCCCTGAATCTGGCAGCAGTCTCTGTCATCTGCAAAATTAAGAGTACAAGAGAGAATCTTGTACCTGCAATCGAGCAGTACACCCGAGTCTAGTGCCATGCCAAGCCATGGATAGAAATTATCGGAACTGTCGACCTCATTTTTGGAGTGGTGGCACATATACGAGTTTGTGACGTATGTAGATAGCACTATCGGTAAGCAACGATTCGCACTATCCTGCCACCTTCAGTTTACTGTGTGTGTTGAAACCAATTCGAGATATAGCTTTGGCTCCCCAGGTTCCTTCCATTCATAGAACTCCGCGATAGGGTCCTTGAGTTTCGGCTACGAAGGAACAAGGAAAGGAGAAATGGGTGAAGTAATGTGGCTGAAGTGGTCGATTTTTATAGCTCCCCAAGTCGTATGGGTTATTTGGCGAGATACGAACGTGCTGTGCAGACAAGGGGACAGTATTGAAAATTTATATTATTTTGGCTCTCATTTCGGAAGAATACTGTCGGTGTGGACCGATATGAAAGTGTATTTTGTTTCTCTTTATTCTTGGTGATATCCGTTTCATTTTTTTTTTTTTTTTTTCATTTGCCGCCTCAGTGTATTCTTGGGGTAAATTTCCCTCGTCCTGGAAATGAATCGAATAATTCTCCCATATATTCACCTACAACTCATCAACAGATGGTATCAACAAAGTTGAACAAGAGACTTTAACAGAACTTGTTCAGACTTTCCTTATAGGTAGAGGAAGCAACACATCATCCTGCCGAACCGGTAGTATTTTTGAAGTGGAAAGCAGATGCGCCCGATGCAAAGTTCTATGAAAAGGATACAATTTAGTGTTCGGAAAGTTCAGGCCAACAAGAGTTTTTGGAAGGTGGGCTATATTGTGAGCAAATTTATCGCTTGGATGAGGTGAGAATGCCTCGTAGTGTACTATGCGAAACACAGGCATAGAGGAAATGTCGAAATTCTAAGATACGGAGAAACATCGCAGAAACAGTCACAAATTGCATATGAATAAATGTAGTACCTACCAAATGAGTCTGAACACATAATCAAATGCAGTCTGATTGGTATGCGCAACCACAAGTTAGGTATTGTACGTTTTGATAGATTTACGAGGTGACTGAATGCATTGTTATTGGACATTTACCTGGCAACGAATAGAACCCTACCGGCTTCTTCAATGTATCAAGAAATTCCTAAAGGATCAGTCATCGGACAGTTTTTCGTTTTATAAAAACAAATAGCTGGCGGGACAGCTTGGGTCAAGATCTAGCTTCTCGCACCCGTTCATGTTGTGCATGTTATATTTTTCGCACGAATACCTAGAAGGGACCTACAATTTATTGCTGACTCCGAACAGCAAATTGAGAAGCTCTTTCATGACAGATTATATTCTCGGAGGCTTGTCATTTCCCGACGATAGGTAAATGAAAAATGTGAGCCACGGCGACCTCATCTACTGACTTAAAAGAGTGATGTTCAAGTCGAATGGTGGGTCACATATGTACATATCTTACCAAAGTAACTCCTATCCTTTGTAAAAAAAAATCTGCGGGTCAAGTTCTGCTATGGTGCCGTCAGGTTTTTATGGTGATTTTAACAAGAGTTAAGCGCACTCCATCAGATGTTGACCGTCTCGAGTATTTTTTCCCCACTTCGGAAAATTCGAAGATGGTGTTTTGATGAATCTGTCAGGTTGTCTGAGTCTAGTGTAGAGCCTTTGTATGTCAGCTCATTAGCCTTTTAATTTCCTTGAGCCTCACGATAACAATGTACAGATTTCGCCTCATAAATAGAAGTATCCTGATTGTAAATAAAAATGAGGATACAGGGTGTCTTTCTGGGCAACTGTAGTCACTGCCAGAACCTCCGTCTAAAAGAGACTGCAATCTGGAAGATTGACGAATTGTTAGATATAAAGCGGCTAAGCGAAACCCCCTGCTTCTACTCCTGCACCTATTTTGGAACTTAAAGGCAGTCGTCTGGTTATGGCTGAAATCTCTTTTCTTTTTTTTTCTCATTCCACTCTGCTTGGCAAACCTTTTGTCCTGTAAAAGTCTACGTAGGGCGCCTACGTTGGACCTGATACACAGTCTTCCAATTTGTTTATTTTAAGAGAACTTCTAGCTACAGAATCTAGTACCGATGAGACCACTATTAGCCACCTATGGGGTTGAGGACTTTGTTTGCAGTCTACCAGACAAGCTAGCTCATATGGACATGCCCAGATATTGGACAATTATCCGGGTATTAGTGTCGACTCTGGTTACATGATTCCGTACGTTGACTTCGTCAAACCTTTATTTTGTATCTTCTCAAGCAGAAAACACAGGAATTCTTAACAAAACAAAGTCCATCTACAAGGATAGTTCCAGATAGGCACGGATACAGGAGTCTTTTCTGAGGAGCTATGACTCAGCAGCTCAATAAGACTCCGTAAAAACAATAGAATTTTCCAAGCAGAGGCTCTAGCAGTCACCAGAGTTGTCCAATTGTCGTCAATGCTCACAGTATCACAGGAAAATATCACGATCTTCATAGAAAGCCAGATGGCTAAAAAATCATAAGCTGCTACTCAAACTGCATCCAAGCTTGTAAAGTACTATGGGAAAGAGCTGAAGATTCTTGGCACGCAGCGTAATGTAAAACTCTGCTGGTGTTCCGTCCACAGTGGTGTGCCAGGAATAGAGACTGCTGCTGAATTACCCAAGAAAATATCAGCTCTAGAACCTATAAGGGTAAAATTAAACCTCCACTTCGTCATCTGATAGAAATAATAAGGCTAAGATCCTTAACCGAGGCGAATAACAAGTGGAAAACACTAACCACTTGCGAAGTTTCCAGAGAGTTATGGCGGGAATATTATAAAAGCAAAACGAATAGATTCGTACATATGGACAGGAAATCCCTGTCATTACTGGTAGGAGACGGAGACGAAGAAGAAACAAATCAGGACACATAGCATTTCCTTTTACACTGCCCAAGCCTTTGCAATATTAGAAAAAGAACACTGGGATGATACTTCTTAGATATCATCGAGGAGCTTTCCACAGGTCGGATCTGCTCAAGTTTGCAAGGACAGCCAGGTAGATAGAACCACGCAGTAGGAAGTAGCTGAACCACCTTTTTTCGCTCAGAGCACAGAATGTCACTTCAGTCCTAAATCATCACTTGAACTGGAAAAATATTGTGCTTCTTTCTTATCTGTGTTCGGTAAACAAGGATCATCAGCACAATGTTATTCTGTTTCACAGGGAAGTTCTTCTTACATGCAAAGTACTCCCCACCTACCATCTTCTGTTGCCTAGTGCACAGGAATCTTTCTAGATGGGGCAACGTAATCTACTTCTTAAAAGAGCTGCAAGATGTTCGGATTATTTTTCTAATGTTTACAACCCACCACCGTTGTAATGTTGGTGCATAAAGTGGGTATAAGGAAACTTTAAGAAAAAAAATTAAGTTGCAATGTACGTTGGTTTTAAAGTCTTGTGAATTTAAACTTTAAAAATATGGAGTCGATCCTTTGCAATTTGAATCATTTTTCGAGAGAGGCCTATCAGGATTCACCTCTTTATGAGGTGTAAGCGTTGAAATCATGAAAGTTCGATTATACAACCTATGTAACTACCTCCTGAGGCCTTAAGTGAAAAACTAAGTTGTTCCCACCCCAATATACATTCCTCACCACTTATCATCATCATCCACCTCTCATCGATCTCTAATTTAACACACATGTACATTAAGTAAGCCCCGATGCTAATGTGACTGTCATTCCACTTGACTTCACATCGACGGTAAGACACCCTCCATTCATACGAAAACTCACCCAGTCGTCCTTCAATTTATCCTTTCGCTCGGACAATGTTTATCCAGAATCTTCGTCGGGGTATTATTTTTGTAGTCCTATGTCTACATGTGTTCTATGCCATCTCCTGAAAGCACACCACGACTTGGCTTATATTTCCTTACTATTCCTTCATTTTATTTTCGAGAGAAAGAAAATATTCCTTTATTGGATTTTCTTGTGTTGTTAATAATTTTTGAAAAGAAAATTTCCGATCCTGTAGGGCACAGCCATTGCAGATATTTTTTTTTCTGTGGAATCACAACGGCAGAGTGGCTTTTAGCTGTGATTTTTCAATTTATTAGATTTTCTTCCATTACTATGCATTCGGAGAGTGGAAAAGGGCATATTGCGGGTTGGGGGTCGGGTTTTGGGAGGGTTCTGTAGGGTTGGACAGATATGAAATATATTCTAACACATGAATTTTTCATTTGTATTTATTTTGATTTTCCCTTCTTTTTTTTTGTGATGTATTTTCTTGCAGCTCCCAAAGGACAGCTGATACGATTGGACTTTCGGAATTCATTTAACATTGAAGAGAAGGAAGATTGTAAATTTGATTATTTAGAGGTGAGTAGTTTCCTAGATTGTACACACTCTGTTCTTTATCGTGCCGAGGAAAAGAATTCAATTCAACTGAATAGTGTCAGAGTACTATAGAAGAGAAAAGGAAATTGAGTGCAGTTCGAGAGCAAAGAGAGTGTATCACAGTTGAAAATAAGTTGTTAAGTTTCTGCCCCAGATTCTCCTGTGACACCCATATCCACATTCTGTGCATTACGGTAGAATATTGATTACCACCTCACTTGCAGTTTCCTTACTCTGAAGAACATTCCAGCAGTGTCAGTTCCTTTTTTTCAATACTATTCGTGACACGTGAGAAGTGGACATAACACCAACTCTCTCAAGCAAGAGAGACCTTCGACCAACGGTAGGATGTAAACTTTGGGAGGTCATAGGTAAACCACTTAAGCAATAACAGGTAAAAATCTTTCCAAGACACTGATTAGCCTTTATCTGTACTGATTTCTGTGATTTTTCTTTACTAAACCTATCTTCAGCGCATCTAACGTGTTCCACAGGTTACTGCTAACTGGTATATTTTCTTCTAAAATCTTTACACAAATTTTGATGTATCCTTACTTCAAAATCTCACAGGGAGATCAATTAGTACCAAACTGAGCAATGCCTCTGCCCGATCCGATCCGTAAGCTGCGGTACGACACAAGGCGGTGATCTGTCCCCTTTCTCTGGATTGTGGCGGTTAATAAGCTGCTTCTCGGTCCGGCAAGAGCTACATGCGAAGTGATTGCATATGAAGATGATGTTGCGATAGCTGCCTCCGGGAAATAGCCAAGCAACCTTAAATAACTTCTTCAAAATGCCCTTTCTATCCTCTCAAGATGGGCAGCTAAAAACGGTGTCAACCTCGAACTAGTTCTCTTCACCAGGAAGCAGAAAATGCCTCCAATAGACCCTCCTTCCCTAAACGTAACTCACCTGTGCTTTGCTAACAAAGCCAAATTCCTGGGGCTCATTCTATACATAGAATGAATGCCAATACTATTGAACGCGTTAAAAAAAACCACTGCAGCGCTATACTGCTGCAAAGAAGCCATTGTTAAGAAGTGGGGACAGCAACCTCGTACCACGCACTGGCTTTATGTGTCCGCCGTTCGACGTTTACTCATGTATGGTGTTACCCATTGGTGGACGGCCTCAAACAGAGCCTTACACCGTAATCTATTGGAGAAAGTGCAAGGATCCGCATGCATATACATAGCGGAGCACTAGAAACCACCATATTCGCGCCATTTGCCGTGCTTCTACATCTACTTCCTCTAGATATTTTTGGCAAGTTGTCAGCTGATAGTGCAGCCCTTAGACTAAAGGCCTCCTCTCAATGGTTAAACAACCAAATTGGCCACTCCTCGATCTTCGATCCCCTAACTTTTATTCCGAAAAACACCGACTACACACCGTCTAAGTTAAATTTCAGCCTCAACTCAACCGGACATCCATTCCTTCCCGAGAGGAGTGGATGACGCCAGAGACGATCAATCCTTTCATCTGTATGCTGGCGGTTCGTAAATCGAGGACGGAGTGGGAAGTGGTGTTTTCTACGAAGTGCTCAACTTGAGCATCTCCTTCCGTCTCCCTGACCACTGAAGCGCTTTTCACGCGGAAATTATGGCGATCAACGACGCCTTATCCTAGCCTAGGCATTATGTGATATCCTTCAAGGACATCACAATTTTTACCGATAGCCAGATTGCCATAAGATCTCTGGAATCAGTAACTTGTACATCAAAAGATACTTTAGATTGACGCATGTCTCTCATGGAGATGGCAGAACATTTTAACATTCACCTATGCTGGATACCCGGGCATAGGCACATTCCAGGGAACTATAAGTCCCATGAAGTGGCCAAACGTGGTACTACTCTAAACATCCTGCCAGAACGGAGGAAACTTGCTACATGTAAACTACTCTTAGAGTACGACGCGATCAGTGAGACAAACCATAGATGGAGGAATGGTACCACGTGCCGTACCTCGAGGGAGATCTGGCCTATGCTAAATCTCACTCGATCTTAAAATCTTGATCTTGCTCTTGAGGTCGCTCGTCAGCACCGTTATCGGTAATCTCACTGGCCACTGCCCATTCGGCCTTCATGCCAGAAGGATGGACCTCTTTTCAAATGACTTCTGTTGGAGCTGCAGAAACGAAGAGGAGAAAGAAATGATCCTCCATTTCTTCTGCACTTGTCCTACTCTATCTCAAAGAAAGAAGCGTATCACTTCAATCACTTGGGCGAACTATCACATACTGATGTCATAAGTATCCCCAGCTTCATCAAAAGCTCCAAATGATTTCAGCAAAGTAATCGGCGTTTTTTTTAGGGTGTCATCAAAGTGGTATCACAAAGGGCCTTTCCTTGGCTTCACAGATCACCTTACTTATCTGCTGAACAATCTAAGAGACACGATGCGACGTAGTTTAGATGAGTGTTAAATTTGCTTAAGCGTGTTACTGTGGGGTAATCCAAGGTAATGAGAGGAAACTTGCTGAATATACTCCGGCAGAATGAGTTGCTTTATGTGCTGCAGAACGATATTGACGTTTTTAGATGAACGGCAGGACCATAATTATAAGTGACATACTCATAAGGGTCAGGCTGACTTCCCACGCAAAGCCTCAGTGAAAAGTCTGAAATTTGGCTGTAGTTATCAACAAATATACTCAAATCCATATCGGAGTTGTCAGTTAAGAAGGTCAGACCCTCTTCGCGAGTGTGCCCAGGAGCTTGTGTCGGTATTTCTGATAAAAAAATCTTCTGTCTGAAACTAACACGTAGTCGATTGAAATACATAGTCTGCAACTTTTTATGAGGACGAAATGGAAGCATTGCTAAGTCTGACTGGATTCTATTTTTCATATGCAGGCAGCACTCCACATCTTGGTTAGGCTCAGAACATATTGTAGCTTAGATTTGCATGAAAGTTCGATTAAGAAGGGCTTCATCGACGAACAGTCTGCATAGAAAGTAGAGAGGCTACAATGTCACAGATGCATTGTCTTAACCGAATAAGAATCCGAAGATATTTTGATTCAGAAACTAATAGGCAAAACTCTTGTCAAGAGATTACTACTGTTACAAATATAAAATCGAAAGCTCAGTCTTTCTCACAGTGTTCTTGCGTTTCTCAAAAATAGTTTACCATAAATGATTTGTAAAATGCTCATTGCCAGCTCAACCGTCTATAAGTCAGTATACTTAAACACCAACAACAAAATTAATTCGAAACAAATAACATCGCCCAACGTCCCTGTCACTGGGATAAGCTGCTTCGTTAATACACACACAGTCCGCTCTTCCAAGACAAGTGAAATTTAATTTCAAGAAACCCTAATGCAGTTACCATCCGACCAGAACCATCTTGAAAATTACCAACCATCTTGCCAGCAATCCTCCAAAATCTAACCTCACAAAACAAACTTAATTTCTCAAATAGACATCGCAGGATCCCTCCGAGTGTTTTCCTACAGCAAAAATATGAAATCCAACGCTCGCACAACAATTTATCCTGCCCCGAATGAAAAAGGAAAAATGGAAACCCGCTTAACTGACAAGCGGAGGAAACAAAAAACGATACGTAGCGCAGGAACCGTAAATAAAATAAAATAAATAAATCTAATCTCAAGTGGCAATCATCCAGCGGCTTTTATTGTCCATTTCAACGCGGCGGAGCGCTCCTAAGCCCCATTCCGACCGTCCTCCCCCTCCACCCACTACCAATTTCTCAAGAAACTCTCCAAAGGCAGGAGTCTTAGCCTCGGACAAACACAGAAAAGTATGTACCTTAACCGCAAATCCTTACTCGCAACTACAACTCCGCCCGAAACGAAAAGTAAACTGATGATGAATTCCCATCCAAGGATAAGGGAATAAAATGTTGACGAGAAAAATATTTAATTAAACGATTTTATGTTTCGATGTATTGTTTGGTTTGGGGCCAAAAGCCGTCTCCTTCGACAGATAGGACGACAACGACAGAGCTGCCCGTTCCGGAATCTCTAACTCACTCAGGTCTCTTGAGTGGTTTCTTCTGCTTTTATTTCGTTCGTTCTCGTTCTGTTATCTTTTCTCCGCATTTGTGTCCTTACCACCAGCAAACGGTTTCCATTGTGATTGTTCTGTGTTCCTGGCTTTGCTTTGTGGCCCTCAGAAGGGCGGGCATCGGCGGACACACTCATCCGAATAATAGTTAATTTTTATGTGTGTTTGTGCTTTTCTACTGTTCATTTGCTGCTTGGGTGGGGGCCTGGCCGGTCTTAACGAGGCGTTCTTTTAGGAATAACTGATGTAATCTATGCTTAAGTCTTTCATCCTGCCACTGGGTGGCGGGTGTAGGTGGCTGGGAGGTAGAAATTATTAATGAGAAGCGTTTAATTCGAGGTTTCTTCTGGAAAAGTTGTAATCGTTGTTTTATGACGGTGGGTGGAATCAGCGGTAATAATTTCATAAGGAGCTTATTTTTTCTCGGTTTTAATTAGTCCCAAGATGTGTTCGCTGTGCAAACAGATATAAATATTTTTTTTTCCTTCATCATTTTGACTGGTATTTTGAGGGCCCTAACGAATAAATGTGGGAGAGAAGTATGGCTTTATATTTTATTCATTCGAATTAAGCAGAAGGACAATGATCTTTTGTCTGCCAGACGATTGGTAATTTATTTATTGTTTTCTTCGGGAATATTTGTTGAAAAAAAATGAATGGTGGTACAATTTAGGAGGGAAAAGACAATGACTTGATGAGAAACAGGTCAGTGAAGTTGCCCTTCTTAGTGGCTAAGGGACATAAGGTTATTTACGGCAAGAAAATTGTTGATGGAATTGCCTGATGAGGCTCAGTGAGACCCAACAAGCAGACTAGGTCAAGCATATACAGTTATCACCACTTCAATGACAAGAGAAAGCAAAAAAGACCCGCATTAGGCAAACGTGGTTATAAGACTCTTCTTAGGGGACATTATTTACTCAATTTACTAGAATGGTACCTAAGTCCTTTGGTGACCTCAATTTTGCCTGGGGTCCAAATATAGGCTGTCGATGAAGTTATGATTTCCTAGTCTTTGTCAGAAATAGCCCTAAGTTCCAACCAGTCATAATCCTGGTATTTATCATCATTTTCCAATGGCCCGCTTATCCACTATAAGGGTCGCGATTTAAGGGTGATTCAGTGGACTCTTCACAACTCTCGATCTTCCGCCATCGACTCTTAATCATCAGGGGCTATGCACATACGAGCAGCGGTAAGACGGACTAAGTCCAACCAGCTCATCCTGGGCCTACCCAGGAGACGCCTATCTGATGACGCGGAAAGAATGGCATTTCCAGGATCAAATCTACCTGGACCTGCTATCTGATCTTTGGAAGCGCTGGGATAATTATAACCTGTGCTGACGTACGCTGCTATAATCTGGTGGGCAAAAACTGCTGACTTATGAAAAGGCGGAACGTGTATGTTAGGCTAAAGATATTCTACTCTGGCACCAGATCTTAATTGTTGTTGTTGTTATTCTACAGAACAACTCCACGTTTATTTTTTCTGACTGTTCTTATGCTCCTAATGTCCTTGATAATGCTGGTGTGGAAGAAAAGAAAAGTTCAGTTTTGATACATGACTTTTGTGAGATAGAGTGTGTAGCTAGGGCACTATGAACCTTGTCGCGAACCAGTAACAGTTTTTGGATGCAGCTAATGTGTCCCCCACGCTCGATGAAGCGAAATAGAAAATAGGCTGCAGCTCACTGTTAAAGATTAGGCCACACTTTTTTTAGCCTCATGTCCGTCTAGCATAGAAGCCTCTACAATTGTGGCATCTGGGTCACCCGAACATATGACGTCATATAAACGAAATGATGCAGATAACGAAGCAGTCTCGATAGGATGTGCCTGTGCTTTCATCCTCATATCGATACTTTGCAATGTTTCAATCGAATTCTTTTTCCTGACCAGCTCCAACACTACCTCCAAAATCTACATGAAAATTCCTCTTGTTAAGCAGGAGAATGGAATAGGTTGTTAGGGAGGGAACCATCGAATTGTTTTTACTTGACTCTTTGGTGTTTGAAGTCTCTGCAGTACCTAACGTTCAAACATCGGCCACGGTTCTCCAGATTTTTAATGGAAGGTCGAGATTATGATACACCATGCCTTTAAGAAAGACCTCTTTGCTCATGCGGAGCCCAGAACTTCGCCTTTGATTTTTGAAAAATTATATTTTCATTGAAGACGTCCGATTCGGGTCAAAGCAAGACATCACCCAGAACGTCTATGAGAGACTACTTCGAAAATGCACTTAATCGGTTGTTCGTCAATGAATCGCCACTTATCGTTAGTGGTCTCTCCATCTTTCCATCAAAATTAAATAAGTCTAGTACCCCAACTACGAGAGTGCACTTTACCGCCTCAGAAGATGACTTGGAGAAAGTGGTCTGTCCATGAATCTGCATATTTGTTGAGCAACTATAATTGCGGCTCCGGACTTACACTTGGTGTGTCTTTAGGACAAACAACAGCCTTAAGGTGCGCAGATTTCTTCAGAGGAGCAACAGGAAGGTTTATCTTGACATTGATCAGTTTTAGTGGAGGTCGTGATAAGACCGGATGATTTTTAAAATGTCTGCATAGTCCCTCTTCGATTAATTCAAATTCCTTTTTCACCATCTCATCAAGACGATCTGACACACCGAAACTTACCTTGACTGGTTTACATAAGCAACCTTACAATCTAAGAGCCAGCCGGTTTATAGAGTAGACATTTATGACATCACCAAGGCTGAAACTCAAAAGATGACGCTGTCGGTGACAAAAATTTGTGGACTTTTTTGTCCGATCTCAAAGTCTGTTCTGCATCACACTGATGATGTTAATCGTTGCCAATCCAAGTTCAGACATACAGTACTTACAAAAATCATCGATTGAGCGGTGGCGTATACGTACCATTTTTTTTTTCGAATGCAGAAGAAGTGGTAATATTGCCAACAAGGTACCATTCTTTCTTGGTTTAAAGATTTTTGTGCAGACTCCGGTTATATGTATGTATGTACCTAACGATCACCAAGAATTGCGCCACTTAATCGCTCCTACCTACATCGCATAAAAGTACCAGTTGTCCTTTACAACACGGTTTTCTATAATGCTTCAAGCCAAACAGCACTTGAAACATTGGACTAATTAATGGCAAAATTACCAGTTTGATTAATTCGAAGTATAAAAGACATCAATCAGCTGCTGAAACGCATGACTTGCTAGGCCAGTACAGCCTAAACATAAAGATCAAAATTATTTGTTATGAAAATTCTTATCAAAATTTCTTCAGACAGTTTTCGTTCGATGGTCAGAGATATCCCTTCGAACTCACTGAAAACCCTGCAGTAAACCAACTCGAAAGGATAATTTAAAAGTAAAGCCTACTGAAACAGATGAATTAACATAAATTTTCTCGCAACCGGAAGTTTGTTCAACGACGAAACCGAATAATAATTCCCTCATCCGACTGACAAATTATTTTTGGAAATTGAATTCATTTTAAACCGAGCGCTGGCCAGACAGAGCGGATAAATAAATTTCATTTTCACAAAATTAATTAAGCCCTACATACCGAACTCCTCTGTTCATCACCCTTTTGTTTGTTTTTTTTATCCACTCTCTCACCCACACAGATACGTGACGGTCCCTATGGATTCTCGAATTTAATTGGAAGATACTGTGGCGAGGAATTTCCACCCATGATCACATCAAAAGAACGACATCTCTGGTTACATTTTCATTCCGATGAAAGCATTGAATATTCAGGATTTACTGCCGTCTACGAATTCATCGACCGACCAAAGGAGGGTAAGTTGATCCTAACACAACCGCACAGAAAAAAAGAACCCCCCCGACACATCTTATGAATTACAAAATGGAAATTATTCTCAAAATTCTACATCGCGTGTCTTGTTATTTTGCATACGCACCAACTCAAGGCTTTTATCCTTTTTATCTTCCTTCCGTTTAGCTATCAGCACCGAATTGAATTGTACGATAGAGAAGGATGGATACGAAGGATTCATCAATTCAACAGATGTCCCACAGTATGTTCTGTCGAATGTCACAAAATATAAAATTCCACTTGACTGTATGTGGATCATAAGAGTGAAGGAGAACTGGAAGGTCGGTATCATTGTCCTTGCACACAGGACTATTTTCACTCTTTTCCTCCCTCTTTTTGTAGATTCAAGTGAAATTTCTTCATTTTAATTTGAACAAACCCAACGATTGTGATATAAATTTTATTGATATATTCGCCGAAGACACCAACATACCATCTAGGTGAGTCTACCGCACTTTGTAAGTAAGAACCTTGTCATCTTTGTCCTTATCTCTTTCTATGTATCCTCGGGATGGAAACAAAAAAGGGTAAAAAACTTTTGCGGTTCAACGGGCGAGTCAGTGTCTTCGGAGACAAATCTTTTACACATTCGATTTTTTGCCGAGCAAATAGCTATGAATTCATCGTTTCAAATTTTGTATACAGCCTTTAGGGACAAAGGACCTGCCAGTACGTGATGTGAAATTTTTCCTAAATTTTTGTGTTGTGTTGTTTTGTGTGCACTTGAGTCGCAGGATGTAATTTTTTAAGCTTTTTTTTTCTCTTGGATCCATATAGGTTGTGCGGATGACGAGTATGATTGCGAGGATGCGACATGCATATCGGCAGACTTGAAATGCAACAGACGTGACAATTGCAAGTTTCGCTGGGACGAAGAGGGCTGTCAGGTGAGTTATGAAATTCTTCTAAAACTGCAGAGTTGCAACTTGCAGCGAGAAGAGGAATTCACGATATACTTGTCTGCTCCTGTGGATTTGAATGAATGATGAAGTGCATGCACATTGGGCAAATATTCAGAAATCTCATCTGAACACATATTAGATTTGTAACAGCCAGTTTGATGGGAACTTTGGTGGAATTGATCTATTTTTTTATCTGATGCACGACGTTTCTTTCGTTTGCATTACATGTGTAGACTCGGTTTCGGAGTACATAGCTACTCGCAATAGTTTCCGTTGGGTGTGCGAGCCACTTTTCCAGACAAATTTCACTCTCCAAGATTTTTTATTGCGAAGAATTTTGGAATATTAAGACCCGAAACTGTGTCCAACTCAATAACCATGGCAACCAATAATCCAACATCGGACAGCTTTATCTTTAAAATAGTAGACACAAGTTCAATCCAGTTGGGGCTTAAAAATATTTGGGTTCAAGAATCTTCCGAAAAGTACTGAAGATGCTTTTATGAAATCGATAAGAGCGCTTCCAATAAGAGTAAACCAAAATTGAAGCTGAAGGCAAAAGAGAAAAATTCAAATTTTTGAAGAAATAAATTCTCAAGGACGAAATACCAATGAAAAAGCCTTGACTTACGCAATTATGTTCTCTGTAGTTTATCGTTTTTGGTACAGATGACGAGTGCTGTCACATATGGTTTTGAATTAAATAAAAATGTAGTAAGTCTCGGCTTATTGTTTTTCAGAATTCGCCTTATTGTGAAGACTTAATCTATTGCGCATCTGCCCATTACTGTGTTGCAAAAGAGACGATTACACAGTTCGATGCATAGGATCTTAAATGCGGAATTAAGCCGGGGTACACTGATCGTTAGTGCAAGAGATAGAATCGCGAATCTTGTAAGTTGATGGGGCATGTGGGGCTCATATTCCAATCATACTTGGTTGGTGACTTGGTGCCTGCACCTTACCAAACTATCCCTTCCGTATTCGAAGAGCTGGTAAGCCATCAAGATCAGCGGCCTTTTCGTTCTTTAAGCTGGGCATCCACGATCACTCATGAATGACATTCTGGGTATGAGTGCGGAATTCAAAAATGTTTGAACTCATTCGCTCATGAATGCGGATTCTGGCACACAGCCCAATCCAAAGGCATTCATGAGTGATGGTGGATGCCCAGCTTTAGGAGTTTTCATAGATGCACAGCTCTTACTGGGTGGGAGAATCAGTTCTTCGTTAACTGGAGGCGGGCCGTCATATTCCATTGCCACTCTCTCAACGTTATGGTCATTCAGTATCTGCTGAAAGAGAGACTTTAAAACTTCAACAATTCTCCATCCATTTGGTCAGCCCCTGTCAGATGTTACTCCTATTGCGCGACGCGTCGAAGATTGCCTATGCCCGTCGCAGAACTTGTTTTATTTTTCCTTTTTTTTTGGCTTAATGCTACGGGACGCATTTCTTGTCACCTTTTTTGACGTATGCTTTCAGCAACATACAACAGACTCTTTTGGGCGATATCTGATACCGTACTGTAGTATCGACTACCTTCTTCATGATGTCAAGTTTATGACTTTTTTGTTAATGATGAATGTACAGCGGAGAGTCTTTTACTCAGACTTTCTCTAGGCTCTTGCTATGCCAGTCATGCCAAAGTTTCCGACGTAAAATTCCTTTTGACTTTAATTCCATAGTCATATCACAGTCCACAGTCCACAGTCCAACTACTAAGGATGGACAAACCTAATTCCATAATTGCACTCAATGTGCTCCAAAATTTACCCTGAACCTCCTATTATCACGACGTCATGTTGATTGCAGTAAGGCTTAAACTCGTTGAATATCCTTACCTAAGACAAGCATCACATACCTAGCATCAACCGCATTGGAGAGATGACATCAACCTTAGAAGTTGGAATTAAAATTCCTCCTGACAAGCATCTTACATAGTCAACATGCTCAACTTCATAACTTTCTAGAGCTGAACGTCATTGAAATAACCTCCTACATCGAGGAGAGCTGCTAGAGCACATTTACTCTGATGAACACTTGCTTTGATTTTCCACACCGCCGCGTCCGTAACATTATCTAACGTAGTGCCTCTAAGATATATGTACAAATGTATTTACACTGCATACCGCTGTTACACTGACCTCAAACACCTCCTATACCAGAACAAAGCCACTTATAGGAATAATAGGACACTGTCGAGTCAAAAAACACCTAATGGACGTGGGAATAGTACGAGACAACACATTCAGAATGTGCAACGAAGACAGCAGAATCAGCAGAACACATATTATGTCATAGCAACTGTTTAATCAGAACACGTCATCGTCATTTAGGCAAATTTTTCCTCGAAACGAATATATCTGTCAGCTCGCCCAAAGACATCTCGGGATTCATCTCGAATTCAGCCATCATGGGTATCTGTGCCCGCAGTGGTAAGGTGACACGGTCCCACACCTACCAATAATTTGGTAAAAAAGATTAAGGTTTCCCTACATGCAAAGAAGTAGCACTCTGCTCATTAATCCCACATCCGGCTCTTGTATCAAAAGAGCACCTTACGTTACCCAAAACTCATTACGAAAGTTCCAGAAAAACTATCCAACTAAAGCCTTGGAAGCTCTAATAAAACTTTGTCCACTATACAACAATAGTAAGGAGTGCCGTCAACAGCACATCCCCACACACCAGGGCACCTTGGGACCCAAAATTTCTTTGCTGCAGCATAGAGAATAATGGACTTCATACACCTGGAAATCAAACCAAATTCCACCTTAGAAGTCCAAGACTAAGGCCATTTGAAGAATAGAGGGTCAAGCACAGTGGTACATTAACCCGTCAAACATGAGTGAACCAAAAAACTAATTTCTCTCCCTCTCTCTGTCTAAGGTGCAAACTCTGTCTTATGGCACCTCAAAGTCAGCCTTATCCAACGCATATCCTTGTTTCACTTCCAAGTTTTTCCATAAACTGGCAATTCGAAGCCCCTTTGCCCTTATTATCCCCTCGAATGGTAGCTTAGCTCAGTGGATGCATGATGAACCTAATAATCGCCTGATCGATTGTCTTAAACCCACTTCAGCTACCGAAGCACTAATCAAATTTTACCGATGAGTGTCCTATATAATAGTCCACACAAACTCTCACCAAAACCCCCTTTCACCTTGTCGTAACCTTACCAGTTGCACTCTTTACCAACTTTCTATGAAAACGAATCAACTGAGTTATTTCCTCCGACCAAAGCAATCCAAACTACGTGCAGTCCCTTACAGAAGTAATAGTTTATGTATCTTTCTACGAGTGGATTACCCACGCCCTTTCATCTACCAACTGATTACAGTAGCGAATCTCAAAGGTTTACGGTGGAAACTATGAAATAATAAAACGGCCGCCACAATTCACCGACTAAACTACCAAAACCACCATCAGATTAAGAAAATCAAATAAAACTGTCGTCCTTTGTTAAATACAAAACAGATGCCGGTGAGAATACCCACCAAACCAAAAGCGAACAAAAAAAACGGAGGAACGAAGAAAAAAAAATGGAAGCCGTTTAAATTACCGTCGACTTAAGAGCAGATTGCCTTGGCCAACTTTTGTGCTTATCCTAAAAACCAACCGAACCACAACATCCTACCTCGTCCATTTCCTTCCGCCCAATACCAGCACCAGTACAGCATATTTTTGTGAAAGATTAACGATTTCCTGCGAATCGCAGCCAATGTCGGGGGTGAACGGGGGGAGAAAAAAAAAGGAGCTTTGCACTCTCACAGGGGCGCAACAAGAACGACACAGCAGTGGCAGCCATTCCCATGGCTTTCACTTTTAATTTCCTTCCTTTCTTCTCGGACTCGCCTGCAGACTGTGCTCCGTCCACGATTTATACATTATTCCTTGTGTACTCGTCCTTTTTGTCATTCGTGCTCTTGTTCTGCTTTTATCTCCCCACAGAGCCAAATAGTCGGCCAGTCGGAGCATGTTATCATCATAATCGTTGTCTTTGGATTAATCCTCGGCGGCATGATTGTGACATTCCTCGTGAATTGTGTACGGAAAATCATGAGGGATCAGAAGATCATCAGGGTGAGTATAATGGTTGCATGATGTTTGTGTCCATGTGTGTGTGTTTGTGAGTTTAGTGTCCTTGCACTGTTCGCCAGCAGTGGGTGGTGTTGTAGTTCCACCACATTGTGGCGGCAGCAGAACGGCCTAACCGACAAAAGCCAATGTGTTGTGTTGTCGGTGCCAGTGTTTGTGTTGTGCTTAGAATTCGCTTAGTTGGCATCGCATCGCTGTTGTTGCTGTTGTTGTTGCTATTGTCAGTTGCGCGCTTATTGTGTTTAGCTCTGCATGTGCGTTTGTCCATTTAGAGAACCTTTTCTGGAGTGTTTTAGTTGATTATTCCCTTTTTTTTTTTTGTGTGTGCAGTTTACCTGATCCTTTGTTGACGTTTTTAGTTTGCCTTTGCTTTTTTCCCCGTTCATTTGGCCTTTGTTCGGGAGAGAATTTCTCTGTGCGGATATGTATTTTAATCAAGAAATTGAAAAGGATTCCCTAGAAGGCATTGTGTGTGCGCGCTTTCAATGACAATAAGGCGAAAGGGTTGGGTTCGGATGTTCAATTCTTATGTCAATGCCGGAGTTATGAAAACAGAATGAATAGAATTATTATTGGATGAAAATATAAGGAAAAGGATATGTATACGCCACGTGTAACAAGAAGAAAAAGATTCGATTTTAGTGGGTTTTTTGTTGCCTGTAATGGAATCTTTGTATCTGAATGTGATTGTTGATTGAATTATTCTGCGGAAATTCGAACTCAGAAGTCATTGTACCGTGCCTCGATATTGGGGGTAATTTGGAAAAAGGAAATAAGGTCGACCCATCGGAATATCGAATCTTTTCATTGCCTCATCAGTAAGCAATGAAAAGCCTGTCTTTTGCTACAAAAGAGGTCATTTCAAGTTTTTTGTCGAATAATGAGTTATTTTGCTTATGGACCGCTGAGTGCCTTATACAAATATACGAGGACTTATGGAAATTCATTGGTCTGCAGTGCACGTATTATCTTTGCTTCTCAACCACGAATCATTTGATTTATTATTTTGCCGCTTTATCCACATAGTTGGGTTCATGGTTCCTAGATTCAGTTATGTTCGGAACTTGTTCATTTCGATTCCATTTATTTTTTTGATCATTAGTCTTTCCCAGTTCAGAAATATCTTCTTTTCGCCTGTCCAATTCTCTTTAAATTTACTTAGATTGACACGATTTTCTTGGTTCTCAGCCTGGAAGCCGTAGAGGTCCTGTATGACTTCTGGAATAATGTCACAACTCTCTTCAACTCTTCCCCAGTTATCAAAAGTCTTCATCTTGGTTAAAAGGGATCCATTGCATGGCGTAGTTAGATACAGAGCTGTCGCTTTTCGAAATGCATGGCTAACCTACAGCACAATAGCCCTCTATGTGAGAACGCAGTGCTAGAGTGGACCTACCGCTCCCCACTTAATTATAGTTGTCAATCCACTGCCATGCTAGTCGCTGACCAGTTGTGTCTATTGGTTTCTCGTCCATTAGCTGGTAAAGATATTGGTTTATGATTGGATTGACGTAGAAAATTGTTGAAAGCATTCGCTTTGAATCAGATATTATTCTCGGTCGAGTCAAACTCTTAAGAAACTGAGAGCTCTCCATATCGTCTCTAGGCATCTAGAGACTGGTTGTTCTAAGAAGGTGATCTTGTTGGTTCAGTTGTTTGGTGTATCTAGACACTTCCAAAGTATTCTTCTATATATTCGGTTTAACATCGCCACTTTGGCTATCTGATACAGGGGAAACAATTTAAAAAAGGATACTATGACCTTTTTACAAGCAGGGGAAAATTGGTGGCTTAGCCAGCAATACTGTACAGGCTCTATCTCATGAATTATCTGGTGCATAGTCAGACCAAAAAAAAATGCTGGAGAAACTCGCCGTGGAACAAAAGATCGGCCAGTCTAACAATCATTGATGCCCTTCGCACAAGCCCTACCGGCTGGACTGATGCAGCCTTTCAGGAAAAAGTACACTGACTTAAGATTATTTCGCACAGGGCACTGCTAAATCGTAAGTGAAGTCTTGAAAGATAATCTGGCACAACAAGGTGGGACGAGATAAAATCTTCACAGGCGTCGTTAAAACCATCGAAGGAATCGCCTTGGAAAGGCAGCCTACCTATTCGATACAACAAAGTGCCCCTAGACTATCGGATGCATGCAGAAGTTCTGACTGTAGTTAGAGCGGCGGAGATACTTAAGATGAGTTTGACATCTTTCAAGGCTATTGCCGTTTGCATTGACAGTCTGACACATACTACCACATTTGAAATAGTACAGAACTGCCATCCAAGGCTCAAATCATGCATGGAATAAGACTTCCAGACTATGTAAGTTGCCTGTTCACTTTGGTGGAGAAGGAACTGCGTTCAACACGAACTTGCATGGAAAGATAAGGTAAAAACACAAATCGAAAATGAATCATTAAAGATCAGGTCACCAAAGCAGCGAACTAGCGCTGATGCAGCATAGCAGGGGACAGTGTATCTAAAACTTTACACCTCTTTTGCATTCAATAAAAATATGTTACGTATACGGCACCGCTCATCCAACGATTTGTGTTAGTACTAAATGTTCTAGTTACAGTTAGTGACACAGAAATGCGACAGCAATGAGGCCTTGTTGGTAGTATTTCTACTTCTTCTGCATTCGATAAAAAATGTAACGTTTACCCCAGAGGCTAAGAGAATCAAGCTCATTTTTAAACGCAGAAGAATCAACAAAGAATATCCAGAGGAATCCTTCAAGAAAGAAAATACCGTGAATTATAGCAATGACAAACATGAAAAATGACCCCAATTAGTCTGGACACCACCCTCGGATGTCATTGAAACCTGATACTACCTAAGTTTCAAACCATCGCACCTTATTCGGGCTGTGTGAATAACATCATAAGGGTTTTCATAACCTTTTGACCTCAAAAAGATTATTAAAAAAAATTGCAGTATCTTCTTTGAAAGCAGGGCAAGATGTTAAGAGCCGGAAGCATACGATATAAATGACAAAAAATAGCTGGCGCTAAAATCAAACATTTAAAAAATTCCTTCTACAATTACCTTGGGGGGTAAGGTAGCACGGACTATGCAAAAATCGTTAGGTCTTGAAAGGGAAGTTAAATAATTCGAGAAAGTTTCGTGCTTTAAAGAATGTTCCCCAAGGCACACCTATAATCTTATATTTTGTAAAAGATTTCTTTCACAATACCGTCTAACATTACCCAACCTAACTATCTGATATGATCGCTATGATTTTTCTCCCCTAAGACAGGTTGGTGTTGGGTTCCATCCTATTCATAGACTGATAGAATTAGCAAACGAATGCTCCTGCAATAACCCTTGCAGTAATTGATGGAACACTCAATTGTTTGTAAGTCATTGATAGTGGAATTTAATGTAACCCTTCGTCAGAAGTGTCTTCGCCGTGGCCCAGTGGTTTGGTTAGATTACGTACGGTGTTTGATAGATAGACTTCATCACGTTCACTGGGAGCCATGAAGGTCCATTGTGAGTACCCTTTTACCGTCGTGGAAATAGCAATATGGTTCCCGGGACAACCTAAAGACCTATAATATTGTTGGGTGTTTTGTGAACCCATTAGTGCTCTTTATGAATCTAAATTAGTTCGTTAACTGTAAGTCTGTTACCTCTGCTATGCTTGCAAAGATCCTTGATCCTAGTGCGCGTAGACGTCATTCTTGCAGAGCGGGGCAGTGACACAGCAGATGTTAGATTGATTCTACTTCTTCCTGATCTCCGCAGCTTCTGCATAAATCATTGGATTCGATTCTCCACTTCCGAAGCATGACTTCAATAGCGTCGTGTCCTGTGATAACTCCAGTGAGTGTAAGAATAGAGAATCTATCCAGCGCCAGAAGGCATCTTGTTTTGGCCATAACGTCCAAGAAAGCGCAAGAGCGCAATCCTCTCGGCTGAACAGGAGGAATTAGCTTCTTTCCCTATTATGTTTTTTATTATCCCATGCAATCTCCCTATCGGCGGCATTACAGGTTTGTCCGCTTCGTTGATGTTCATAGAGACACCATTCTTTCCCATTCATCAACTTTTTTTTCCGCCTTATAGTGATCAGCGAGTCTCGACATTTCTTGACTGGCTTTGACTTGATTGTATTGGATTTAATCAACGAAGATTATTATGTCCGGTGCGAGAAGATGACCATCTCTTATGCACCCTGCAGCTTTTTTTAGCCAGGATCTCAGCCTGGAAGACGCTACAGGTTTGTGGAAATCTTAAAGGTTCCTGTTGTTGTAAGGGTTTCGATTAGAATGCCGCTCCTATTTCTGTTTTCATCACGATTTCATGGTCTTTAATTAGATTGTTTGACCCCTAGTCCCCTCAGCTTGGGAAAAGAATAGGAAGATCGATGTAAATATCATTGTAAGGAGCCAGATAGTTCGAGGTGGCTGTGAGGCTTTCGGAGTTATATTTCTCACCCATTAACTTTATTATGTCCATTATCTCCGTATGTCCATCCACAGATTGAATTGGCTCAGTGGTTAGTGCGTTGGACTGCTATGCAAATTGCGTGAGTTAATGCCCCAACCATTTCTATTTCACACTTATCGCGGCGCCACCTCTCGTCGGGGAGTGGCAAGCCTCCGGTAGCATAATTCGAAATGAAAAAGCTTCTCAATTTGCAGTAAGAAATAAATTGTAATAAATGTAACACGCACAACATGAATGGGTTGCGAGAAACTAGGCCTTGCCTCATCCCGAGCTGTCCCGCCAGCCTTTATGTTCTACGTCGGACTTGATTCATTTGGTTTTCTAATGATCCTCTACTGAGTATCACACTTTTTGTAAATGAGCTTCTAGGGGCTTACCTTGTTGAAGTTAGGATGACAAGAATTGCAATGCGAGTTAATTTTACCTCAAGCTCGCAATTTTTTCAAAATGCCCTCCACCTGAAATATCCGAATCATTTTTCAAGGTAGTATGCTAATTATAGAAGTGAACTCTTGCCTTAATTTGGCAGTCGAAATTCTCAAGAATTTCAACACTCGCGACCACAATTTCAGAATTCACATCTTTAAATTTAATTCAGTGGTGAAAATCATAATTAATTCCAAAATTCTATGTTGACGCGACGGGCAAATTTCCCGTCGACAATTTCATTATCTCGAAAACAATATTCCCTTTGCGAAAGGAAACTCAACACCCTTCATTCCGTCTACTTTCACAATGGAACTTAGTTGAATGGACACTCAGTGAAATTCCTTAACAGCGCCAAAGAAGCTTCGCATACCAAGTATAAGGATTCCAACTGCGTGGAATCTGTCTTCCACTGGCATTGTTACAAGAAAGCAAGAGACAACTTAAGAAAATGGACATATTTTACAAACCAACCCCTTTTCCAACGTCTGGAGATGGGAAAATAATTCCAAGGGATTCAATATTCCGCACCATGTCGAGTGAAGAAAGCTGTGTGTGCTCCCCCTAGGACAGCAAACCCCCATTGCATGAGGTGAAAACAACTGCATAAATAACCCTTAAAGGAAGAAAATCAATGAAATTCTTGTCACACGTTACACAAATCACAATTCCCCATGCCGCTGTTTACCACTTTTACCACTCTCACCACTTGTCACATCTGATTTTGTTGTTTTTTTTCTCCGTCTTAATTTTATTTCTACCGAATGTCCTCTGTATGATTGTTGTCCTGTGCTTTGGGTTGATCGTTGTGTCTCTAGAACCCCTTTCTGACTTTTGGCAAGGATGTACAAAACGCACGTAGTAGACAGCCGCTGGCTCCCGCAGCCAAATATTTGGCCACTCAAAGGTTGCGTGTGTGTGTGTGTGTTTACACACACGCTGGAAGTACTTGATCTTTTGGTTATTTGGGGGTGGAGGTCCATATCTTCACCATTTTCATCGAGTAGCTTTGGGGGAGTGAAAATTGCAAAATTATGTGGGGAAATTGTGAGCGGAATTGCTAAGACTAAAACTTAGACAAGTTGTATCTTCTGGAAAGAATTTCGTTTCCTTTTTATTTTTTGTGTTTGAGTTGATTTCGTAATCATTTACAGCTCGTTGTGTTGTTTACATTTAAATGGTAGAACTTAACGGAGGTAAATTTATGATGAAACCTCTTAGGGGTTAATGGTGTTCGTGGAAGAAACAAAAAAATATCTTTCGCTTTAATGAATTTTCACGGATCCTTTTTTTGTCTAATGTAAACTTTTGTGTTAAGGAAGTGTGCGAAGGGGGGAGCTAATTAAAATATCTTCTAGGCAATAAATTCTGACGGTGAGAAGGCGTCAGGTGGCTTAAAAGTAATTTGTTTAGAAAGTCTGAAATGAGGTTACTGAATGCCACGTTTTTTTCTGTTCTCTTCGCGAGAAAAGTATGCGCACTTGGGGCCTATCCTGGGGATGTAGACTTTGCACTCTTAACTCCGTGTGATGTCTTCATGCCTATTTTTTGTGTTGTCTCGTAGGTAGGAGTAATTAACACGTTGACAGAGTCAATGAAGTTAATTAAGCGTGCGTGACGAGTGCATGTGGAAGTAAAGACTTAATCTCTTGTTACGCGGATGACAAATGGCGGGTGCTCTTCTATTCTATTTGGCTCATGATGATTGAAGGATTAAATTATTCTTATTACTTGTTCGCCAAATGGAACTTGGGATAGACATGTTAAGGACAGATCTAGTCGCATATTACTGCGGCCTCATAAGGGTTTATTGTAAGTCCCGCTCCTCAGCTTCAAGACGGAAGTTACCTGCATAACGTAACGATCACGTTTTCTAGTTAGACAGTAACAGTGGCTTAAGATGGGCTCCACTGATTCTTCCTCTTGGATGCAGATACTGTCTTATGCTGTTCCCATGGTTATGAGATGTTTTTTGTGTAAGCAGTGGCAGTCAAGAATCTTCTGACACTTCGTTTTTTTTTTTGTTAAGAAGTTGGTAGAAAGTTTTTGGCTTGCCATCAGCCACCATCTAGTAATGAGAGTATTTTTCTTTCACTTTCACTCTTTCGTCAGGCTATGCTTAAGGCCTTGCTCAACCCTTTAACCAGTTTCAAAATAGTGCAAGAATGCAAGAACTCTTCGAATTCGGTCGTAAGGGGCAGGCTGAACTCTTTGACTATTGTCTGGGTGCCAGATCACTATGGAATCTCTGGAAATGAGATCCCTGATAAGATTGCTAGATAAGGCTCAAAGGATGTCTTCTCAAGACCTGAACCTCCGTTGGATCTTCCCACAGTCAGGGCCTCCATTGATGGTTGGGTTACCTACAAACACATTTGTGTGTGGCACGACTCTCCAAGATGCAGGCACGCTAAGCGAATGCTCCCGAACGTTTGCAAGAAATCAGCGGCATTCTTGCTGTCACTCAGAGAGAGACTGTACACAACTTATTGGCGTTCTAACGGGACACTTCGGTTTTGCCAAGAATCTTAGTATGCTAGGCTTAAGTGACACCACTGTCTGCGAAGCGTGTGGAGAGAGCGACGATACTTCGAACGATTTTCTTTGCAATTGTCCTGCCTTTGCTCGTTGGCAAATTTTCAGTGCTGATGTGGTGAGTTCTGATGCTGTAAGCTCGTCATCACTGAAGCCACCAGTAAAATGGGTTATAACTGGGTCCTGCTTTCTGGTAGTACAATGGACCAGTTGCGTCTGAGTGCTCCAGTATAGCGTTTCCAAGCCCGAAAAAAATAAATGGAGGCTAGGCCTCTTTTTGAGCGATTTCCGGAAAAGCTGTAGAATTGGATAGGCGGATGAAACCATTCTCCATTTTCCTTGCAAAAATCTGGTTCGATCAAAAAGGAGACTTCTCCAATCTTTCTTCGGTGACTTCAACGACATTGCGTATATCCACGTTAAAAACGTCCTTCGCTTAGCAAAAGTTCAAGTCCTTGGAATAGTTCTAGATCCGTTAAGCACCCTGTGAATTCACAATGGACCTTTTCTGGTTTAAGGGTGTTTGCATCTCAGTGCCCCCAGACAATTTTTGAATCACTTAAGCCCTTGCAGAGCGCTTTCTTCTTGTGCTTAGTTCGATCTGTTTAAGGCTCACAATTTCCTTTCGTTGTGCTGCAACCATAAATGTGACTTAATGAAAGAATGGTCTACCTTTTCATAAGCAAGCTATTAGAAATCCATGAATATAGCAAGTTTTATCACCAACGACCATTGAAAAATTCAGTTTCAACGCTGTTGTTAGTTCGTGGGTCTTTTCATTACCACCAATGTCTCTACATCCGATGACCCTACGACGAAGTGTGTTCTGAACTTAAAACTCAATGCGAGATGATGGTGGAAACCACGGCTTGACATACAAGGCAATATTTCTTCCGGAAGACGTTAATAGAGTTAGTTCTTGTCTTGAAGAAATATGTCTAGATCTCTTGGTTCATTATTCTTTTAAATTTTCTTATCATCACAGCAGAATACAGTTCATTCAGTTACGAGATGAATGACAATGACAGATATTACTTTCCTCTTAACAAAGTCGAGTATTCCCAAATTGCTTTTGTCTCCTCCTCCATTGGCAAGTACATGAAACTTATTATCCTTGTGCCTAACCAAAACTACAAGATGACACAACTCCTTGTTCATACACATGGACGTGTAAACGATGGCTTTGAGAGTCATTTGGTGACTCCACCTCATAGATGATGAGGGTGGTATACGAATGAGATGTCCTTCATGTGAAGTCGTGCAAAGTAAAATCGATTGTCATGTCTCATATAATGTAAATTAACAGTGGAAGGACTTTATTTTATAATTTTATATGTAATTGAGTTTAGAGGCGTCCTTAACTGCCTAGGAACCAGGACACTCTTCCTCAATTCCCATACTCCGGTTTACAACATTTTCTACATCAAAAGAAAAGTAGTCTTTCAACAGCACCCAATGCTTGGACCTTCTATTCCACAAGTGAAATCCATTTAAAGTTTAATTCATATCCTCGGTATTGAACTAAATTCAATCGCTTCCTTCATCACAGAATAAAGACGAGAGCCGTTTTTTTTAATGGATATTGTATATATCTCGTTCTTGCTTTTATTTTTTCACTTTTCAATTTCCCACTGAGTCCTGCAATAATCTGTAAATTTGTCTTTCATCAGCTCCATTCAATACATAAAGGAAGAATCCACCGCTGACTCTCTTTCTCTCTTTGCACTGTAGTTAATAGTTTTCGTTCTCCTGCTCCTTGTTCGGGCTATAAAAAGCCATTTATCCTTGACACTGTAGCACGATGCAATAGTGAGGTCTTGCTGCACTTTTTTCTTGCAAATTATACCAACAAATCAGCCTCAGTCGTGGTATTATGTTATAATACTGTTCTCGCTACGTCAGGGGTTTTTATTTTAATCCAGCTTAGTCGACTATCGTCCTGGATTCATATCCTTTCAGTGAATCCATTTACACTGTAAATGTCTGTTTTCTGTGGGGTTAGTTGTGTGTGTGTGTGAGGCTATTGTTCGCTGTCCCATGCAACGGGATATAATTTGAAACAATTTTCTGTTCTCATCCTTTTTTCACACTCGCTTAGATCGTAGAGAAAATTACTGAGCTTAGTGTCAATATTATGTATCCTTAGATAGATGATGTGATTCTACAGTGATAGGGAACTTATGTTCGTTCGTCGTCTTTCAATCGCCCGCATGATTCTCCCGTGTGCATGGTGAATGAAAATTGATTCACACTATTAATCGACGGAGCTGAGCTTACTTTGTCATCTCTGGGGTGGGGGGTCTAAGGTATATTATTTGTCGATGGGGTCTGATAGAAATAAGAATGAGAATATCAACGATTTTTTAAGTTAAGGACTTGCATTGTTGGATCATCTTTTCAAATGGATCCACAGAAACGCTCAGAACCTGTGAATGCGTTGTAATGACAGTGAGCTTCACTAGCAGTTTCCCCTTGGGTTTACTTCATTGTTTATGTCCTTTGTCCACTTTTATGTCTTAGGGAAACCTAAGAACCTTGTACACCCTGCTTCGAATTTCGAATTCCTCTGACAACTCGTTCAACAGGTGAAGTTGTGCTCCTGCATAGCTTGCCTTAAAAAGCCTCTCCTGTCTTAGGCCTTCCTTATGAACTCTCTGTTAACATTATCGAAAGCCTATTGAAAATCGATGCTCTACAACTAATATAAGTAGATCTACATATACATACATATATTGCACATTCCTCGGCAATGATCCTTAAGGTTTTACAGTCGTCGACGAAGGAGGACCCGGACTGTTGGCGAGAGTTATCTTAGCGCAGAACGGAAACCTGCTTCTCGATCAAGGCATTCCTTTATGGGATCAAGAGTTATACCAGCTGTAATCTTAGCAATTGCGTAAAGTAGCGACTCATAGTTCTTCATTTCTTACACCCTCTCGGTTTGATGTGTCAAAAAAGTCAAAAAAAATCTTTACTATACATAAGTAAATACCCAGGGTCTGTAAAAGTCTTGACGAATGTGAATTTAAATTGCGTGCTCAACCCTTTAACCATTTCCAAAGTAGTGCGACAATGCAAGAACTCTCTGAATTCTGGAATTCTTTGACTCTTGTCTGGGTCCCAGGTCACTATGGGATCTCTGGAAATGAGATCTCCGATTAGATTGCTAGACAAGGCTCAGAGGATGTTTTCTAAGAACCTGAACCTGCGTTGGGTCTTCCCGCGTCCTCGATTGGGTTTCCTATGAACACACCTTTGCGATTGTACTGCCTTTGCTCGGATCAGGTGGCAGTTCTTCGGTGCTGATGCGTTGAATGCTGATACTGTAAGCTCCTTATCATTGAAGTGCCTTCTCGGGTTTCTCCATAAGTCAAGAAAATTGCAGTAAAATGGGGAAAAACTGGGTCGTGCTTTCAAGTAGTACAATGGACCACTTTTGTCTCGGTGCTCCAGCGTTTCCAAACGCGACAAAAAAAATAGCTGAGGGACATTTAGGGATGAGCCAAGGCCTAGCTTCTCGGAAACATTCATGTTGTGCGTGTTACATTTTTCGCACTAATGGAAGGGTCCTATAAGGGACTAACTCCGAACGGCGAATTGAAAAGCTTTCTCATGACAAATTATACTCCGGAGGTTTGTCATTCCCGACGAGAGGTGTTGCCGCTAAATATGTTCCAAATATGATAGACATGGTTAGGGTTTGCACCTATGCAACTCACCTTGCGGTCGGATGTACTAAGCAATGAGCCAGGACGACCAATTTACTGGAAGCTGTGATGCATATTCATAATGACATTTAAAACGGGAAAAATTCTCTCCCATCTTTTCAGAGCAAATTCTCATCCAAAGCCACCAAGGAACCGAGCTGATCTAAGCTTTTCACCACATCTTGACGTGAAGTATGACCTCCTGTGAACTCTGTCATAACTCTGTAAACATATGGAGACCCAAGATCGTTTATGGCGACTCGAGCCTTTTGTTCTTTCCGCTCTTTGATTCGTCTTTAGGTATCTAGGTATCGGCCAGCAATCGATGAGCTCCTTACGGTCTCACGATAATAATTATTTTCTTATTTATTTAAGGTGGCACTACAGTCCGGGGGTGGACCTGGACCTCAGTAATCAAGTGTCTCCAGCCAGCTCGATCTTTTGTCAGCTCCCTCCAGTTTCATATGCCAAGTTGATTAAGGTCCCCTTCCACTTGCGTGCATCACCTCTAATACGCCATCCCTCGGATAGGGATTTCAAGAAAAAAAATTGCTGGCGCTACAGCTCGGGATGAGCCAAAGCCGTTCATATTGTACGTGTTTAAATTTTCTCTACGTTTTGACGTGAGCTATGAGCTATCTTTCGTAATTCTGTAAACATATTGTGACTCAAGCTCACTTTAACCATCTACATAAGCCGCTGCGATTCGAATATTAAGTTCCTTCCGCTCTTTGATTCGTCTCTAGGTATCTGCCAACAATCGATGGGCTCCTTACAGTCTCCTGGTAATACCCCCTGCTTCAGATATGAGGACATTTTTAACAACATTCCAATGCTCTTCTACGTTGGGTGGCACAGTTGTGCTGCGAGTCTCTGATTTTTGGGCAAGGTGATCCCCAAATTGTTGGCGTCTTACGAATTGAGTGTTTCTGGGGTTAGAAGAAGGCCTCCTTCTGATTCACGCATACTTCCGAACTGTTTTTCCGAATGGAGTAACACAACGCTATGGGTAGATGATTAGAACCCTCCTGTATCGGACCGACTTATTTCAGTTTCAAGAGTCTCAAGGGATCGAGCTCATATCGAAAGAACACGGTTTCTGCTTGTCGAAATCTGTCATTTTGATGACATTTTTCCCTCCCATCTTTCACCGTCTACGGCAGCTAAAAGTCATCAACATGCATATGATCATTTCTTCTTAAAAGTATGGTAATCGTTTCAAAGACACATCGTTTTTTCAGACACGCCGGAAGCCACCCTTCGTTATAAACCTGTAATTATTCTCAAAAGTAGAACATGTACTTGTAGTTTTAGCCTGCGTCTATAAGGATTTATACATATAATTTCCGGGGACCGCCTAAAATAGGATACCCAAGCACTTAACTGCGGGCTTGGTTGTTGTACTTCTGATCCATTTAATGTTATGGATTAACCATTAGCCATTGTCCAGGTCGTCAGAAACTGTTTGATAGCTGTTGTTCTAAGCTTTCTCTGTAACACTCCTTTGGTCATATTGCACACATCTAGATGCAAAAAGTTGACCTTCTTAACTTTCAACTCGAATCCTTCGCCATTTTTGAAAAAAAAAACCCAATTGGATGCTTGTGCAGGTAAAAATCATTTTAGATTTGGATTCGGAGACAAACCTTCCAAGGTAAGAATGGTAGACTAAGGCTGAATCCGTTTTTGCATTTTTCTGAACGCATCAACTTGTAGTCAAACCGATGCACCATACACTGAATGCTAAAACACTTCTCCCACTTCTGTAAGTCAAACTCCATATTCCCAATAGCTTGATGCGCTTCATCCACACATATTTCCATACATTTTCAATTTTAGTTAGTTCTAGTTACTGTGTGCTATTTTTTATCAGCCATATGCTCTACCATCCTTTCGTGTACCTACACCCTGCATATTGTCCCCCCGTGTTGTGTCCATATCAACCAACAAGCAAGCATTTCCGAAAGACCCAGCAACACACCCCCTATCTGTTGATGCTGATTGGATTTTTGTTTTCCCAGAATTTTTTTTTTTTTTTTTGTCCATATTCCCCTTGCCCTCTGCCTCTGTTTTTTTGTTGGTGGCCTTGTCGTGTCATGCTTTTATTTCACAGGAAGTTCCTGCTCTCTCCGCTGGAATTTATCACATTGATTCATATGTCCTGGATGCCCCGAAAACGGCGATATTTGTTGGACTGCAGGATGAGTTTGTCATTAATTATCCCGAAATCTTAACACCAACATCAACATGTCCGACATCGTCGTCGTTGTCACCATCACCAGTGCCTGAGGACGAATACTATCATCATCATCATTATGACGAGATACATAGCAACAAGAATCACAATAACAACAACAATAGCAACAGCAATAGCAATAATAATTCCATCATAAACAACTTCCACAAGTCCAACAATTACTCGTACAATAATAATCATCGACAGGATCATCATGTGGACTCCTCTTATCCAGAGGACCATTCCGCATCCTTCTAAGGAAAGAAAAAGAAAAGCACTAAAGTTAAGACCTTTATACTGCACACGAGGTAGACAAAAAGTAAATGAATTTATCCTTTTGACATTCATCGTTGTAATTGTACGTGGTATCTACTATCTATCCCCACAATAAGGATGGGCATTTGGAGAGCAGAACAGGACAGCGTGCTGACGACGACAACAACAAATGACGAAACAAACAAAGACAAATTCAGTATTTTGTTTCGTCCTGTGCCGTATTATTTTATCATTAATATTAAATTACGCAAAAAAAAAAGGATCAAACAAAATATCGGAACCTTAAAATAAACAGATACCCCCCCCCCCCCCCAAAGTATGCTATTTTCCCTGTGCGACAGTGGCGATGGGCTTTGTGGTTATTTTTATCGTTGTGTGCGTGTGTATTGTATTTTAAATCAAATTTTGTGGCTTCACTTGGATGTGTCCTTTTCTGTTGTTATACACTCCTCTTTTTTCCCGACGAGAATTGAAATTACAAGTAACAAGAGCGAAAGGATTTTTAATTCAAATTTCATTGCGTTTACTGACAAAGGATTTCGTTTTTGGTATGTTTTGCTTGGATATTTTGTGTTTTATCCTGGTTCTTTTGTTGGTTCATTTTGGTTTCCCTTTTTATTTTTATTTTTTTTTTTTGCGGATTTGAAATATTATACTTGTATTGGATTTGTTATTTGCTTGTGTTTTTGTATCCTTTTTTCGGTTTTTCTTTCTGATTTGTGTTGCTTATCCCTTTTGAGGCTTTGTAATGAGTTTCTGTGGTGTAATAATTAATTTGTGAACATTTTTTTTTAGGAACACATCCGACAATCAAAGGAAAGCAAACTTGACGAAATGGGCCGGTCATCGAAACAACGTTCCAGGGATAATGTTTCGGGGGTTTTATCACCTAGGTAAGTCACTTCGAAGAATTTAATTGAAAATTTGTCTTTTAAGCCTACAGAGGCGTCACCACCATAGATTCTTGTACAGTAATTTTCATCCTATTATGAGCTGAGGAACAATTTTCTTCCCGGCTGCCCCTTAGACCTTACCATCACTGACTCGATGCTGAAGATATAGCCTTCATGTTATTTTAACCAGTTTAAGCTGAACGTCCATAATTTTTATTGATTGAAATTGGTTAAGTGTATCTCCTGCAAGCATAGATATACACTTAGAAGTCGATACATGGTGATACCTTATGATCTACCATTTTCACGGCTACTATTAGTGAAGAAGGGTTAAAATTAATCGGAGCTTTTTGAAAGAGTGTACTATTGACCTGTAACAATAGGGATGTGCCCCAGCGTGTTCCAGGCTAAAATCCATTCTATTGAGATCTGTATCAGGATAACCCTTCTTAAAGGTATTAGGGGTTCAAAAATACATATCTATTCAGATAGTCAGGCAGCGCTTAAAGCATTAACTTCCCACTTCGTGGAATCTAGGTCAGTCTAGGTCTAGGCACAACAAGATTTGGTTGGGTGCCACCAGGGCATTGTAAGCAATGAAATTGTAAATGAGCTGGCAAGGGCTGGTTCGGCTTCCGCGATCTTGGGACCGGAACCTTTCTGTGGCATTAATTGGGCTACCAAAACAGCTTTGTTAAACAACTGGGAACACCAACACTGTCTAGCCCATTGGGAAAATGTCCTCGGCACTAGGCAATCTTAGACACTTATCAAGCTCTTTTCCTACAACAAAATTATAAACCTTGACAGGAACGCCATGAGGAAGCTAGTGGGCTTCCTTACAGACCATTGTGGCCTAGGATATCATTTCAACCAAACTAAACTATTGTTCAGATCCAGAGAGTCAGTTTTGTATGGAAGAGGAAACCTCTGAGTGCATTCTCTGTGAATCTCCGGCATTATACTGGCTACGCAGACGGATCTTTCATAAAGAATTCTGTTCGTGAGCGGAGTTTAGGAACTTGCCTACTAATGGCCTACACATCTTCATTAGGACTTATTAGACTAAATAGAGAGGAGCCACATTAAATTTTGCTAGGTCACAGTGTAAGGTTCTTTAAAAAATTTACGTTCGTGCAATTATAGTCGCCTGCTAAGAAACTGAGATGAAACACTCATGTGGATTAGGGTGGGCAGACGAAAGGGGTGAAATCCCCTTTATGCCACAGTCCAGTCAATTCAGACCCATTGTGATAAAGATGGTATCCCTTGTCCGTAAAAGCGTGGTGCCACAGCATGTTATACGCTCTAATCACTTCTAGGGATCTTCTGTCGATCAGCAGAGGTCTGTCGGTTCTAGCCATAGATCCTCTAGCTCTTATCCCCAAAAACACCGATTACACGCCATCTAAGTTGAATTTCAACCACCTCAACTTCTGGACATCCATCCCTTCCTAAGAAGAGCGAGAGAGTGATGACGCCAGAGACGATCACTTCGTTCACTTCTACACCGATGGTTCCAAAACCGAAAACTGAGTGGGAGGTGGTATTTTCTCCGATATGCTTAACCTGATCATCCTCTTCCGTTTACCTGACCATATTTCTGTATATTTCAGGCAGAAATTATGGCGACCAACGAACCCTTATTCTGGCTTAGACATAATGTGATATCCTTCAAGGAGATTACAATCTTTACCGATGGCCAGGCTGCTATACAATTTTGTAATCGGTAACATGACATCAAAAGCTACTTTAGATTGCCGGTCATCTCTCATGGAAATGGCAGAGCATTCTAACATTCACCTATGCTGGGCATCTGGTTATAGGGATATTCCAGAGAACTTTAAGGCCGCTGAACTCGCCAAATATGTTACTACTGTGGACATCCTGCCGAAACGGAGGAATCTGGGTATTCCACTCGTTACATGTAAACTTCTCTTAGACTACGATGTGATCAGTAAGACAAACCAAAGGAGGAGGAATCCCGTACCTGGCCTATGCTAAATCTCACTCGATCTAAAAGTCTGATCTTGCCTAAATCTCACTGGTCACTGTCCCATGGACCTGTTTTCAAACGACTTCTGCAGGAGTTGCAAGGACGAAGAGGAAGAAGAAACAATCCTCCATTTCCTCTGCACTTGTCCTGTTCTATCCCAAAGAAGGAAGTTCTGTCTAGTAGTCTATCAATTCGACCACTTGGGCGAACTATCACATACTGACATCAAAAGTATCCTCAGCCTCATCAAGAGCTCTGAATGGTTTCAGTTTACCTGCCTTACACAAGTGTCTAGAGAGGTCCATCTGCTATTTATCACCCTTGAGGCTCTTTTCTCCGGTTCGGAGTTAAGTGTGTAAGGCGTGATATTCACTGATGTGTCAACTTGTTCCGAGCATGTTGCCGAGCTTATTCTCGCCAATTCGTCAGCTTTCTCGTTTCCTGATGTGTACCCAGCACAGGCACTATGCTCTTATGTCCAGCGACCTATCAGAGTGTCAACTTGTGCTTTTCGACAGCAGAAACTGTCTTCATTGCTGCTTGGTTGGCTATCAATGAAAAATTAGATATCCTCTTCTGGTATCGCCCTTATCGCAGTCTTACGGACTTAAAAGACTCAAAAAGATGATATAAATGAAAAAAATATCCCCAATTCATTTAGTTTCCCTGTCAAACTACCTTACACACACAAAAAATTATTTATCAGAACCATACCCATTCGTATCCAAATAAAATGAAAAAAGAAAAAAAACTAAATAAATCGAATTCGCATTATCCTTGCGATAAGGAGTTTATTGCTCACAATTCGATTGTCTCTAATCTACTGCAGAGAGAACAAAAACCGCATACAAAATAAATTCCAGTCCTGTATCTATTTAATACGTCCCCGAAGCCACATTCAATCCAGTCTCTGACAATCAACTCAAATCGAGAGATGCCTATGCCTATGCCTATGCCTAGCTACCATGAATCACTATTGACTATTGATTGACAGTGAAATGTCATGAAAACCAATGGATCCAATTATCTTATCTTCTGAATGCTAAATATGTGTAGAATGTGCTACTCGAACATGTTTATCTATCGTAGCGATGGAATAATATACACAACGGGATCGGAGTTCTAAGCGAAATCCTTTAGATAGAAAAATTCAATGTTCTTTTGGGGAAGGAGGAAGGGAAAGAAAAATTGTTGAACCCTTTTTTTTTTTTCTCCTGTGGGCGGTCTAAGCAGTATTTTAGAAATAATGAGGAGGAAGAAGAGGAACAAGATTTGCTGGTCACACAATTTATGTGATGGAAAGCTAATGAGGGATAATGGACAAGGTGAAGGGTAATGGGTTTTTTTTTTCAGATAAAATATTGAATCTTTGTCTGTGTTTTATAGGCAGTTCACGTTTTGTTGAATTTAAAGCGAACAAATTGTCGAATTCTTGATAGAAACGTGTTTGATTTTTTTAAGCTTTTGTATTTCACTGAACATCATTAGGAGAATTCCTAGCTAAGCAAGGATGGGGATAGAATAAATTGCAGGATTGACATAATGGTACATTGGTTTAATGAAAAGAAGTGACTCTTATCCGCCTTCAGCATCAGAAAAATAAATGGCGTGAACCTAAAATTTGTCGTGCTGTAGGCAAATCAGAGCTCGAGCTGGTCTGTGGCGTAAGTCCTCCTTAGTTTCATGTACCTTATATGTCGAATACCTTGAACGTTAGGTAAATATAACAAAATGTGAAGAGTTATGTCAAACAGCTCAAACGATGTCTCCAACCATTATAGCCTATTGTATCAAGTAAATAATGGAAAGGGATGAGATCACACCCATAACTAGACACAAATATTCCCAGCCAGTAATTTCTGTGTAGCATTTTTACTACAAAGCCTTCAATATAATTCAGCTGTGCCGTGTAACTCTGGAAGAGATACAGTGCAATGTGATGTGCTGGAACTGGTAATACTCAGAAATTATCTTCAACCAACCTGTCCAGGTGCTTGGATACCCAGGCCACATCGACATGATAAATCGCTCGGCGCGGCGCACCGGCATCCTATAATAGAGGATTTTACTGTAATCGAAGAACAGGCGAAACGAGTTTACCTTGAAATGGGGATAAAACCAAGTATATGTTGTTATAAGTATAAGCACTTAAGCCACCGCCTAGGACAAAACGTCAAAAGTATCGTTAAGAAGTAACATTTGCAAACCATCCACATTGTACTTTCAGCGAAGGCAGAACATTCGCACAACAGGTGACCGACAGATTTAATTTCTTGCAGCTTTTGGAGTAGTCTTTGCGATATGAATGGAGACGTTCTGCATCAATGTCAATATTGTCTATGCTTGGTGGAGGCTCAGCTTAACCAGAGAAAGTGATCTCCATAAGTTCCTAGCCGTAACGCATGTGTCTAGTTGGACCCAACGTCTATTGGCTCGACTGCGGACTAAAGGTTTCATTTTCAATGTACCTTTTCAACGAGCTTATTGCGATCTTTGCCAACAAGCGGACCTGTGAAGTACTTGTATGCGGCGCTGCTTCATTCCGTGCAAGTTCATCAGCCCTTTTGTTATCTGCGATATCCATATATCATATGAAGGGTATATACATATGTATATAATGTGAAAGCCCCATGAGTTATGGGACATACATTTAACAAATCTAGCCCAAGTATCGTTTGACGTTCATATATAGGCTTCCCGTTTGGAAGAGAAAAGCTCAGTTAAGACTTATAAAAACTGAAAAAGTTGAAGTCAACGGATGACTTGATTTATTGACAAGATCCGTTTACCCTTTGTGCTCTGCATCTTGCGTGGAGTTCAAATTTTTCTAACTCATTCCTGCGCAACTATTATCTTTGGCTTTTACCGACCCCTTCTTGTGCCCATTCGGGTGATAAAATTCTATTGCATTGCATACTTTGCAATGAATTGTACTTTGGGCTCCGCATGAGAACGGTCTCATTTTAATTCACAGACATTCCAAATGTGTTCGTTTTGACCTTGGAACACGTCTGTATCGACAGGGGTTCGAAGAAGTTTGGTTCAATGGCGGTGCATCACTGAATCCTTGGAGTCTGGTATGGTAACTCGCTTTTTAATCTAACACAAAAGACTCGGTGTCACTAGAAACGTGCCACAGTGTTTTTCCGGGAAATACTTTGATAGAAGTAGAAAAGCTCAGATCCTTTTCGTGTTCGCATTTATATTGACATTGCTGGTTGGTTGCTTTAGGAAGGTGAGGTTCGGAAGAACCTCGTCACGAAGACCATCGTTTGGGACCGTTGTGTTCCCATCTGTAGCACCTATTGGCGAATAAGTGTAGTCACGGAGGGAGGGGGAAAGGGGGTAAGTGAAGTGTTATAGGTTAGCGGGGTTAACAGATCTGAGAAATGTCGTGTTTATCCAGTGAAGTCTACGATTTTCTCAACAATAAATTGCCTAAGAGAGCTTATACCGGACAGAACATGTCTTCCCAGGCTTTTGTGTCTTAGCGCTCCTGTGGCCGCAGAGGAAGTGTTCAAGGCTCTCCTCCTCCTCACATCCTCACATCAGGTACCTGATTGCACCAGTCTCTCTCTGTGGAAATGTTTATTCAGGTTGATGTGTTCAGTGTACAAGGCGACCATCAGTCTTAGTTTCTTCCGGCCAAGATTAATCGTTCTCATCACTAGACGACATCAGGGGCGGTCTATTATTTATTTGGCCGATGTTATCATTGCTCACTTTGGCATCAAAGTGACGATGTTGATGTACGATGTTGAGCTGGTGCGAAGCATTGAAATATTGCCTTTCTTACTCATGTCCTAAACCTGACCGTCCAGGCAAGATTTCCAGGATATGTGTGAGGCTTCTATGTGCAGTTGGTGTCACAAGTAAGCCTCGCGTGCACTCCGGACTATTTTTTTTTCCGAAAAGAGTAAGACACTCGCTCGCGTAGATGACTGAATCTTTATGCATTGAAACACCTTATCTCGCTTAATACCTAGAGGTCAAGGTTGTAGGTATGTAGGTAGTAGCGGTTCAATAGAACCCAGTAGCACTGAGAGATGTTTTTTGTTACCACAACTAACGTGACCTGGTTGATGATGTTTGTTGTTGATGGAGAGGAGGAGACTAAGAAAGCTGGGTTTGCCTAAATCTAAGCTCTCAAGTGAGGAGAGCAGAATAGATCTCATACCTTTTTATCCGAGACGTTATTGATGTCATCGACGAGTGGTTGGTTGAGTGCTCACAATCTAGTCCTTGCTAGTGCCAAGGAATTTGGAAAGGGAATTAGAACATGTGTACCATATGAATTTGAGTATCCCAGTTGACAAAGTCAAGAAGAGTTCTTCAAGGCCCGATAGTCAAGTACCTTCAACAAATTATCAGTCCATAATTGAGGAACGATGCCTGTGTCGAACGTTACCTAGTCTAGAATAGTAGCGCTTAATCGCCCGCAGTCCTTATATAGATCACATGCGTAGGAGTTTACACTTTAACTTGCCGGCGATCACCACAAGAAGATTCACCAAGCACTTGGTTACGAACTTAATTGCTGTTCCGAGATTTAAGCAATCAACAGTTTTCCAAACAATCGCATTCCATGGAACCCAGAGCAGGCTCATAGAAGTAAGCTTGATCCATGGTCTTCGAGTTCGAAAGTGCTGGGGGAACTTTCAAGCCTGGCACTGTGCATCACAGACTTGGATTACTAATGAAAGCGGAGTTAGAGCAGGCATTGGTCAATCTGTTGACCAGGAGATGCGTCAGATGAAAATTCGAAGAAAAAATTCCCTTTGAGGACTGAAGGATGCTTGTCGTTTAAAAATTAAGCCTTCCTATCACGAAAGCAGCTAAAATGTTAAAGCATCACAGTCGCCTTTCATCCGGCTTCTCTGTGGCCTATCTTTTCGGCAAAGATAAAAACCTAGAGCTCAAGCTATTAGAAGATGCTTAACTTGGAATTTAGCACCCGGGCTTCAGCAAGTTTAGGAGTTAATCTACGTTTGTATCTACATAGTCGTAGATTTAAAGGAAATGATTCTATTAATCACGTAGCAGCTGTTCATAACTCGAAAAGCGCCTCAGGCCGCCTTGAGACTCCCCCGAAAATGCCAGAAGATTCAAACTTTCCATACACAGACAAAACAGCAGGCTTATCTCAGTATAATCTGATTAAAAACCATCCACTGACACTCATAAATTTACCCACACTCTCCTCCTGGTGCGACATGCCTCCCAGCTATTTAGGTAACGACAAAAATCTTTTCCACAGCCCACTAACTTTAATCCTTGTTATAAATTTTCCATTTCTTGTTCCACTGTTCTCCGCTGATTATAGCGAAAAAATGAATATCTGCAGCAAATGTACAGCCTCAGCAGTCTCAAACAAGCGCTAATGATCCAGGCAAAGATTATCTCATAATTCCATAAATTATTGAATCCATGCGCTTTGAAGTCATCCGTTCTAATTCCTTCCGCTTCTCATCTCTTTCAGACAAAAGCACTCACAAACCTCTCTGCAAATCCTGGATGATGTCTCCCAGCGCTATTATCGGGAGGTGATTCCTGTTTCTGTTCAAACTGGCAAAACTGACCTAAAAGACCACAGTATCCTCCGACATCATCACGACATGGTTGTACAAACGAGCCTCTGCGATGACTCATCAACACCCGACCGTGGCATTATCGGTGGTGGTGGTCCCATGATGGGTGGTGTCTGTGATATGGGCTGTCAGACACGGTAAGTTGCAAAAAAAACATTCAATTGTACGAAACCCTTCTTTGTGCTCTCCCTCAGGCCAACAAGATTTTTCTAATCCACTTATTTTTCTGCTCTGGCGGACTCCTTTCGTTCTCTATTCCTTTTAATTAGCGAATCCTTGTTTCAACCGCTGGCGAGGCAAAAATCGATAACATCCTCATCGCCGAATCAGTCCACGGCAGCAGCTATACGCTTTTCAACGTTCGGCTACGATATCCCACCTCCACCGCCTCCTGGTGGCGGCCAAAAATCCGGTACCCTATCCCGGCAGAGTAGTACAAACAATCGTCCGCCCTCGGAAAGCATTGAACTGGAAGAACGGCATCGCGCCGCTTCACATCATTCGCAACATCATCACAGTCATAGTCATATACACGCCGGGGGCGGCGGTGGAAGCAGTGGAGATCCTGGTCAGGCGCCAATAATGCGACCGCCTCAAGAAATGTGCCACCATCATCATCAGCATCAGCAGCATTTGCAGCAAAAGCATCAAATGCAGCAGCAACAACAACAACAGCTTCAGCAACTACCTCCGAATCCCGCAACAATGGGCAGTCATCAGCATTCACACCAGGCACCTGGTGGCAAATCGGGCGGCAGCAAGCATCACAAGCTGGACGAAACGTCCAAGGTTTTCATTGACATCAGGAACTCGGCACCAGACGTGATAATCATGACGTCCCATTGACAATTAAGGAAATGTCAACAGTTTTCTTGTGGTCATTGTCATTGTAGATACTATCGCTGGGAAGATACCACCAAACCTGTCATTAACCGGCGTTCGAGAACTTTGACTCCAGCTGGCCTCATCGCAGCACTGCACCCAGAGGTCTGGTCATCGGTGCACCTTGCGGGCATCAGGACATTGAAACTAATCGAATGCCTATTTGTTTACTTGTCAGTTGTAGTGTACAGTCGGATGGTTGTTGCCATCCACCACGTAACATCGAACAACAAATTGAGGGTTAATGGCAGCCAATGTCGATATGTTAGTGTATATAATTCTCTAGGGTTAGTTAAACAGTTCGAGTGGTGCATGTGAGTGGGCGTGAACGTGGGAGTGTCTATGGTTACCCTCTGGTAGCCGGTGAACTTTTGTAACCTCTTTTCAATTAGGTAGCCATTAACTTAACTTTTTTGCACTTAAAATGCGTTGGGCGGTGTTATTTCGAAGGGAGGTGCACCCTCTCCTCTGGGAAATGATTATAAATCGATTTGTGGGGTAGCTTCCGGCTGAAGTGTTAGCTATTGAGCGCAAAATTTTAATTATATCCGGAATTTTTATCGCAATATTGTCGGACGGACTAAAACGTGTTGCTGAATTGTGAGACCGGAAGCTGTTTAAATTTATTATCCATGTTAATTGCTTTGTTGTGTGTAGTACCCCTATCCACCTGCGAATAAATGGGGGGATTATGTCACACCCAAACGCCCTCATTGAAGTTTGTTGTTAAAACAGTAGGTGGTGGAATTATGTTTTGTTTTGAAATCCTTAACAGAAGGCCAGGTGGGAGGGTGGTGCTCCTGAAACTATTTAACTTTTGTAATGAAAATGTTTATTCTAGCCGTTGGGGAATTTAAACAAGCATTAAGGCCATTAAAGTGGTAAACTCATGAGTAGATTTCCTATGTGGATAGGAGGGGAATGTATGCACGCGTTTTGACAAGTCCATAACTAGTCGTTCGCAGTGTTACAGTATCACAGATATGACAAGCCCCGCTGCTTCTAGTTTTACAAGGCTAGTTGACTGCAGCCCCTTTTTAGTTTTGCGCTTCACCTAGGATGATTCTCATCCTTTTTAAGTGTCAGCTCTCAGGAGTGGATTCGAAGAATCTTTGGATCTGAGGATCAGTGATATTTTCACTCATTTTCGACGATGAATTCTAGGATTTATGCCAACGTCGATATCGCTTTGCGGTTCATAAATAAAGCAGGCACAGGTAGGAAGGTAGAGTGGCGGCTCCTGAGAAACCAAATAACGCTAGGATGCGCCGTTTTGTAACCACGAAACTCATTTAAACATTTTTGTATGTGGGTCTTGATTTGCTGTGTTGGGATGATGTGACTAAATCCAGCCGGTGGAGTTCAGATACAAAATCAGGATCAAGATTCATCGGCTAGCTTTAGCCACAACATCCAAAAAATTCTTTTTTCAGCTAAATCACTGAGGTCCACGAGGAAGGGTTTCACCAAAGAACGCTGTCTGGTCCTTGCTATGCCCGGACATATGCAAAGGAAATGACATAGAAATTCTTTCTCGTTTATGTCCTTGCAACTTTTACAAAAGTTGTTGTGAAGAATACCAAGCTTAACCGCATGGTCTCCAACTGTGCAGTGGGCCGTGATAATGACTACGATTCTGGCAATATCTCTTCTTGATTGTCCAAGTAGCTCTGTTGATTTAATTTTCTTGTAATTAGGCCGTAGCAGTCACAACTTAGCTGCGAGAATCAGCGATTTACTTTACTACTCCACCTAGGGCTGTTGATAAAGCAATTTGCTCTCTTAAATTTATAGCTATCTAGAGTGTCTGTGTGTCGAACGGTGTTTTGTGTCCTATATCCAAGACCTTTGTCATTTTACTCAGAGAAATATTATTGATACCTTTGTAACTGCGGTCTTTCAGCTATGTCTGTGTAGTTAATGGATCCCAGTTGTTGATCAAACTTTGAACCTTGCTGTTGGCGCGTTATATTCCTTCAACCCGTGATGGTAAGGAAATGACATGACAGATCATAACTCTTTCTGACAACTCTCTTGGTATCAAACGTTTCTATAGTTTTTTGCCAATTTTAGTAGAGCAGCAGGGATCCTTGTATCAAGCCTCTCCAATAAGCTAACTCTCAACAGTTGTGCACTCCAGGTTAGTTGAGATCCATACACACACTGAGACATTCTGAAAAGTGAACATCTTTATCTGATCCCATTTGTTGGATTAACCCTGAAGTTTACACTGATGCGTCGGTTTACTGGAATCGGACGCAATAGACTCATTCAGGAATCCACCGGGTATCGTCAGAAGGTGATGATGTGATCTTACTGCAACTTCGCAGTGGCTAGCTTCTCACTTTTTTTATAATAATAAATTGCGTATGTCGCCGTGGCTCAGTGCTTAGAGCGTTGGATTGCTGTGCGAACTACGTGGGTTCAAGACCCAGCTAAATCCACTAAACATTTTTAGCGGCACCACTTCCCGTCGGGAGTATAATTTGTCATAAAATGCGCCGTTCGGAATCGCCAATAAAGTATAAATCCCTCCGATTTGTGTAGGAAATGTAACACGCACAAATGAATGGTTGCGAGAAGCTAGGCCTTTGCGCATACCAAGCTGTTGTGCCAAATATTTATTTAAAATTGCATTTTGCTAGTCAACGTCTGGTCCTTATATTTGCAACATAAAGACCATATCTTCCTTACTATGTAATACGTGCAACGCAAGTGGTTTATGCCTCTTATTTAGAAACCACCCGAAAACCCATAGGAGTCTCAGGACTTTTTTAAACCTGCGATATGAAGGTCATCCATGAAAGTATTTACTACAACGAGTACTCAATTTTCTGATCGACTAAGCTAGCAGGGGAAAGCGGATTGTATCTCTTCTTCCTCGCGCATACTAAGTCGTTGTAGGGTAACCCAAGTCGTTTTGAATTTCTATCGCACAGCGCCCTGCGAGGACGCTGGATTTATTCTTCTTGAAAACTTGCCATAGAGATATTTCTACAGCATCTGTGTTTAATTGATGCCATCGCATTTTAGATCTGAAAAAATGCTAATCGGTCTCCTTACACAGTGCAGGTTGCAAACGTAGTCTATCCAACCGTTTGCCATTTCTTATTTTCTGACGTGGTGTGGCATTGAGCATAGAGTTACCTTATTGACGTCAGAAGCTATGCAAGTGTGGACCAGAGCAGATAGGTGTTTTATGATATGAACCACATACGAGTAAACCTAAAAAAGAGCTAAAAGCCTCCTTATTATCGCAGAAATTATGGAAATTAGCTTGATACCTCATTTAACACTCACGGCTTGAGTTGCAAGAATATGACAGCGAAACAATGTCCGATATATCTGAATAGCTTTAACATCTTTCGTTTTTCTGGTTCTCAAATCTTCTCAAATTTAACAGCCTCTATTGGCAGTACAATGACAGTGGCTACGGCGTGAATTACTCTGCAATTATAATTGCGCGAGACTCAAAGAAAATCAACGTCCATTTGAGATCCTTCTGTATAGAAGGTTAGCACTTCATCGAAATAGACCAGACTATCATCCCAATCTGCTATTGAAGTCTGAGGTGGGGGAATGGTGTAGTCGGTATTCGTGTAGTCTTATGTGTTTGGTTGGCCATCAAGAAGCATAACTGAAGATGTTTTTTTGTAAATGACAGCTATCTGAGTTATATTTCGGGACTCCCAGCAGAAGCCAGCTCAATTTCCGACATTCATTTGATATCCATCTGTGTGGATTATTGCACATTTTACCACAAATGTTCCCAGCTAGTCTGGACCCTCGGACCCCATAGAAACCTTATATTAACCGAATTTCGAACCACTGCACCTCGCTCGCGATGTGTGGAAAACATCAAAGGGTATTCATAATCCCATGAGGCGTGGGTGGATCAAAAAAAAAATGTAGCATAATCCCTAAATTTCGAACTTTCGTCTGAGGTGGCAGGCCATTTGGTCTAAAAACTTGTTGCAACTGCAATAGTCTAACAAGCCAAGGCCTCTTTTCTGAGGATATTTTCATTTATCTGGTAATGAAAGCAGAGATCAGCACTGAAAAATACAACAAATCAATACAGTTTCAGTTATCATTGTGCCACACATACTTTTTTTTTTAAAACAGTGCTTAAGCTCCTCAATAAAAATCCTCAAGCACACATCGTGGCATTTAAATTGTGTTTGTCATACTTCTCTCGTCACATCAAGGGGTATTTACTCTACAATCGAAAATGGTCTTTTCTTGTTTAAAAAAAAAATTTAATTTGAAACATATTAAAAGCATAAAATATTTGTATATAAAAATAAATATGCAATGGGACCATTTTTTTTGTAAACAAAAAAAAACGTAAATAAATAAATTAATGAAAATAAAATACAGGAAAGGTGAATAAAAAAAAAAATCGAAGAGGAATCCCCTACAGTAGAGGAAAAATAAAATAAATTTAATTCGTTGAACACTGAACGTCGTCATGATGCCAACAGTCACACATGGAATATCATAGTGAATAGTACAACATCGACATCGACCACCAGCCCCTTGCTAGCTGTCTGACAATATCGAGTAAACAAAATTGGCGTCAATGAGCGACCATATATTTTCGAACTCCGGTTTCATTGTTTCATCCACTTTGCACAACACTCTGTAGGAAGTTGCAATGTTTTTTTTTTTCACTTGTTCGCCCTTACAGTCTGTCAATTCATTTGTCCTGCCTTATGTAGCTGAATGAATGCCGTTTTGTTTGATTTTTTTCTGAAATTATTTTTTTAATTTATTAACAAAAGGACTCCACAATTAATTTAAGTAAATAATTAATTTACAAATTTTCCCTGCGACAGGCGGGTAGTAGTAATTGAACTGTGCCGAGTGATGTCCTTGCAGTTTTTAATAAGTTTTATTGTTTTTCGTATTAAATATTTTCCCCGTCATGAATTATTTCTTTTATGCGGTGATTGGCTGGGTAATTAAGAAACCACGAGTATGGAGTGAACTATGTGGCAGTGCATTACTGGCCCTGGATCCATGTTACATCATGTTTGCTCAACTTACCATTTCAATTATCAGTGAAGTAATGCATTGCCACGTCTCACAGAATGTAATTTGTAAAAAATAAAATAAATATCTGTAATGAAATCCATAGCACATAAGTTTAGGTATAATAAATAATCAGTATAAGAAGAATGAAAATAATTACATTTAAGATAATGTACATTTGATAAATATGGTCATAGTTATAAACAAAACAAAAAAATAAAAATTAATAAAAGTGTAAAATTTACTAATGAAATGCAGGAACTAAGTTTAAACGGAATGGAAATATTTATAGTAGAATAATAATTGTGTAACAATTTTTTAGATAAATTTGAAAAAAAAATAAGAAGATTTTTTTTTTAAATAATAAACAAATTTAATAGGACAATTGCTTTAGGTAAAAATATTTATTTTTTTGTTTTATAAAGAAAACGAAAATAATTTCGAATAAATTATAATTAGTTGAAACGTTTGGTTTTATTTTGTAAATTGGCTATCGAGCTGCAAAATTGTTGCGTTCGAATATAATTTGTAGAATTTATTAAGAAATTTAATTTTTATCATTGTTAATACAAAAAAGAAATAATGATGGAAGGAAGGAAGTAAGAAAGAATAACAACTTAATGAAACATAATTATTGTAAAATAAATTATAAAATTTGTTACTGTATTGGAATAAAAACAAGTCGCATGACAAACATTTGAATGGGAAAGTGTTTTATTTTTTTGTTTCCTAATTTGATGAAGGTGATTTCAGAAGGATAATAAATTGCCGGGTAATACATGGCCTTAAACAACAAACCTTTTCAGTAAATCCGGTCCCAAGCTAGCAACAATGGTCACCTGCGCTACAACTGCCGTAAAAGCGTTCATTAATCAATTTAGCAAGTCAAGTCTACGGAAGTAGCAATCAGCAGAATTTATGCGAACACGAATCAAATTCAGGTGTCAGGTAGAATGAACCATGAGTGTGGCTTCAGGCCCAGAAAGTCCACCGTCGACCAAATATTCAGACTACAGCAGATCTTGAAGAAACCCCACGAGCTTCAAATCGATACCCACCACCTTTTCAACGATTTTAAGGCCGCCCATGACAGGATCTGTAGAAATGAGCTATACAGAGCTATGTCTAGCTTTGGCATCCCTGACAAATTTATCCTTTTGCGCAGGATGGCGATGGAGAAGGCACGCTACTCCATTAAGTTCGATTAAGACCTTACCGAGACCTTTGAAGTCAAAAAATGCGCTCTCATGCAATTTCTCCTACGTCGTTCTTGAAGCTCACGTGCCAACACCACAATCTTTCAAAAGTTGAGTGGATACGCTGACGTTATTAACATAATCGGAAGAACGTAGCGTGATGCGCGTTCGTGAGTATTGAGACAAAGATGGATTTAGCGGTCAATGAGGGTAAGACCAAGTATGTATATGCTGTCAACAAGAAAGGACACCCAACACCGACGTCTTAGACAGAGCATCACTATAGACAGCTATTACTTTGAGGTAGTTAGGAACTTGGTCTACATAGGCCCCGCTATAAATTCAGACAACGACACCAGCGCTGAGATCAAACGAAGAATAACTCTTGCCAATCGCTGTTTCTTTGGACTGAGAAGGCAGCCCTCGAGCCCTCTCTCAAACGTCTAAGGTGACCCTTTTAAAAGCTTAATCGTCCCAGACCTGCTCTACGGCGCTGAGGCATGGACTCTGTCAAAAGCGGATGAGGTTGCTCTTGGCTGTTTCGGGAGGAAAATTTTTCGTGTGATTTTCGGTCTGCATACACGGCTCAGGTGGCCCACGCATGTGGAAAGGGACCTTAACCAACTTAACGCGCGAATCAAGCTGGTTGGAGGCCCTTGTTGGTTGAGGTCCATGTCCACGCCGGACTGTACCACCACTTTAAGGAAGTAATGCAGCGGACCTCTAGAATCAATTGTGAATTTCGGCCTTGTTCGATTTTCTGACGAATGTCTTCAAGTACCGCCTTAAGACCTCATGGCAATGAACAAAAAAAACTTGAATTTCGCCCATATATTGATCGGCGTTCTACACTCAAAAGGGACTTCTACCCATTACCCCCGCAAATCCATGCGCCTTGTACATATGTAGACACTGTAGGATACGACAACAACTTCTACGTACATACACCATGTAGTGCAACGCTGTGTCGTAACTCCGTCATGTACAACTTCGGCCCACTATGCCACGGAATCACCCACCATTAGTGTTTTGTGCTTTTAATTCATCACACATTTACAATAAAGGACTTTCCTCTGTGCATCCTGTGCATTATCAAATTCTCTGCATGTGTTCCACCCAATCCCTGAGTGCAACCAGAACCCCCATCGACATAAATTTCCAGCGAACAATGCTCCAACTTCAGAGGCCGTTTCACGTTAAGGACTCTCAACTGTGCAAAGAACTTGGTCGCCTGTATTAAGTAGTATGGGGAACACAGTAGGTATCCTGATTCCTGGATATCTATACTCACTCACCAAATATAATGAAAATTTAATGCGAAATAGGCTTCGTGGTTAGATTGGTCTAATGTAACGCGAGAACGGATTATGAATGTGAGACTAAATTGCCGCAAAAAAAAAAAAAAAAAATACCTAAAACCAGGATGCGAGTGTGTGAAGCATCACGCAACCATAATTACAAATTATTCGGCAGTCTAGCGGCGGTGGTTGTGTAATGTGTGGAATGTAACGCATTTTGCTTGCATTTGGGATGGTGGTTGGCATTGCTGTCGGTGCTACCGACAATAATTGAATTATCCTCCAAAGAGGCGATTTTCAAATGGCACTGCACCCCGTTGGGACTAGTGAATGGTATATAAACACTTTTCAATGTGAATTTCATAGAAATTTGGGAGCCCCCGGAACGCAGGCGAGATAATTTAATTCAAACTTAGTAAATTCCTGGTCAGTGGTCACATTGCAGATTAGTATTGTTAGAATTGTAACCGTCATATTGTTGCAATACAATGACATTCGACAATTTTTCAGGAGTGGTTGCACTCGCCCTCGCCCTGGTAATTAAACAGATTCCATTCATTCCACAGGCGTGTGGGGTTCACTTCCGGTTTTGAGGGAATTCGAGTGTTGTGTACTACTCGTCACCTCGGTAATGATCTATGATTACAATTAAACACTTTCCTCAAATATTTAATTTCCCATTACGTTTAAACCGGAAGGAATTACTCCTGCATGTAACCTCTGCCGGAAGGTAATGGAAAAATTACAGCTCCCGCACCCATATGGCAAACACACGCCAAACCAACCAAATTCGCATTGTCATTGCCGATGGAGCCGTTTTCGTGGATTTGGAGCATTATGTTGTGCATTCGGTTCGATAACCATCGATACCATCACCCCCCGCACAATCGCCTGTAATTACACGACTCGATTCGAGAACTCCCGCGAGTGATCAATCACTGCGGGTCGGCAAAACGCGTTGCGGTTACCATATGGGACGCCTAATTCCGTGTTCATGTTCCCGAAGGAATGTAAGCACTCACATCGGTCGACCATGTTGTCTGTTTGGGGAATTAAAAGGGGAAATCGAATTAAAACCAACCTATGCCGCATGTCAAATTCCAAACGGCGTGTAATCCGTTGAACTCGCCTCGTGCGTCAATGCGGTCAATTGGGGTCTAGCCCATCAAGTTGATGCGGGAATTGCAGATGTTTTTATCGAAATGGTTTCGTGGGGAGAAAAATCGAAGAAACATTTGCGAAAAAATTGATACGAGCTTTTAGGCGCAAGGAAATCATGAAATTAGAATTAATCAATTGTTATTCGTTATACGAAAAGTATGTTAATTTTTTTTTTTGGAATTCATAGCTGCTTTGCTGTATTTTTTGTAGAATACTTTTAGGTGCGAAGAAGGTATGCTATAATTTTATTTGACAATTCGGCAAGAGAATGTGGTTGAAAGTGATATGGCTGAGGATTAGGTTCAGTATTAGGATCAGTATTAGGATTAGAAGGTGAGTTACTGAGGAATTTTTTTTGTAAAGAGAGACAACTTGGAGATGGTGTACCCTATGAATCTAAGAGAAGTGCTGCATGGCCACCAAAAAGAAGAAACGAAGGACTAAATCAACGCGCTGGATACTGGTTGGTAAGAACTGCAACCTTCAGGCACTAACAAGAATTCAGAGAATGGCCTACATTGGTGCAGACGGGACAATAAGAACTAAAGCCACGGAACGGGTCGAGACCATACACAATCTTGCCGCTTAGTCCTATTCGAACAAGTATCTACTGGTAAAATTGCTCTACGTATATGCTAAACTGAGAACTGGATACCAAGTCCAACAGGTGATAGACAGAGAATGCAAAAGCAAATAGAAAACGCGGTAAGCAATAATAGCTTCGACTTTATAAGACCTTTCCTAGTACAGTAGAGTGAGAGGAGACCAACCATGTATTAATCGAGAAATTTCTTTCAGGATCTCGAAGAACTATCGGATAGATTTGTGACTGATAGGAAGTGGGGGATGGGATGTTCCATAGGTTTACGCAGTATAAGATTTGCACTCCCAAAGACATCACGAGTAAAGTTTCCCCTCCGTTCGTCAATCAAATAATCTGCCTACGATGGTTGGTTCCAGCTTTTGAATAGATTAGTGGCCAAAGAGACAGCCACTTCACCCAACGAACAAAGCAACCCTTGTGGCCAAGGACGACAGTCACATAAATTTGCTTATACTACGCCAACCAGAGTACTAGACAATGAAACGTCTGAGATGAGCCATGCATACGACTAAGGCGACTCTTCATTCCATTTGCCGCTACAGTCCGGGATGCGCCTGGGCCTCAACCAACAAGCGTTTTAGTTTCTCACACAAACTAAGTCCTCTTCAACTTGGTGTCAATTGGCTCTACATGACCCACCTATCTCAGTTGTTGGATTCGTATCTTCTTGACTAGGACGATGTCGATGTATAGCCCGTACAGTTCGCCGTTGCATCTTGTCCACCATTCACCGTCTATGCAAACGGGATCGAAAATCACTTGAAGAATTGTTCTCTCGAAACAGCCAAGAACTCCCGCATTCGCTTTTGATAGAATCCGTGCCTCTGCGCCGTAGAGCAGGACTGGAACGATTTAGGTCTTACAAAGGGTCACTTTAGTCCTTCAAAACAGGGCTTTGCTACTCAATTGCATTCTTAGCTCAAAGAAACAGCCATTGCAAGAGTTATTGTTCGTTTGACATCAGCGCTGGTGTCGCTGTCTGACTTGGTAGCGGGGCGTAAGTAAAAAAAGTGCTTAACTACCTCCAAGGTTCATCTGTCTACAGTGACGTTCTGTCCGAACCGTCTATTCTGAGTGTCTCTTCTTGTTGTAAGCGTATACTTTGTCTTGCCCTCATTGACCGCTGAAGTAAAACGTGAGCGAAGTTTGTCTACAACCACTTAAGATCTCACAATAGGATGTAAGTTCATCGAAATAGACTTACATGCATACGACTAGACAGAAATGTTGCCATTCCTCCCCAAGGCCTCATCTACCACCGTCTCCACCCTGACTTCGCCTTGACAAGACCTTATAGACAACAAAGGCAGCACTTACCCCTCGAAAAAACTTAAAGACATGTTAAACCTAATTTATTACAGAAACATTTTAAAAATTCAGTCTTGAAGTCTTTATTGCGTTCCGCTAAATTTATTTATCAAACAAATCTCACAAACGACTCCTACCACCGGCCAGGATTGACACAAACCAATAAACGTAAGATAAATCCTCAGAATAAGAAAAAATATCTTAAGTGGCTTCCAGTGTTTCGTAAGCATCTTCAAATTGTATAAAACGTCAGTGGATTTCATTTCCAAACTTCAATAAGCACATCTGTGGGTTTTCATCAAGTTATCCTGTAAGATGTTGTCACACAGACTGTTTTTTTGTGTTCTCTGCTGTGCCTTTTCTATTGGTCATGTAAAATCGACAGGAATAACCTTCTTTCGGGATGTAAGTACACTTATACCGCCTTGTTCTACTCGTGAACTTGTCAAAGTGATACCAACAAGTACCGATGTTTTGGTGTACTTTTATGATAGATCCACTGATGGATCCTACGTTTATGGGTGAGTGTTACGTGATTGTGTGATTCGAAGGATGAACACGAAAACCTCTGCGTGTATTTCAGATACATTTTGAGCAATGGTGAACGACGTTATGAATCAGGAACACAATACTATGGAGCACTGTATGTTGAGGGTTTTTTCTCGTATAGAAAGTTTGTGAATTCGAAATATGTGTATGAGACAACTCGATACAGAGCTGGAAAAGACGGCTACAAGCCCTATAGAGGTGAGTTAAAGCACGAGTATCAAGTTGACGGGCACACATTTTACCTTGATGATTTTTAATTGCAGTGGAAACCACGGACAAGCCACCAAAAATTCCGACTTTGGATACAAGAGAGTCCGAACACAAGACCGGTGGAACCGTCTTAGGGAATGTCATGGAACTGACTAGACCCTGGGTTCTAATTTAATTAAAAAAATAACGTTTACTAGATCACAAGAAGGGTTGTGTAGCTCTTTTATTTAGAAAAAAATTGAAATCAAATACTTGAGCCTTAAACTGTGAGTCTCCTATGGGTCATCTCTTCAGAGATATTTAAGTTTCCTATACCAACACAAGTTTTTGCTCCACAGATGTGTGCTTATTTGACTTGTTCTCTAGATCCTAGAAAGCTTTTTCTTCCGCTCCTTGTGTTGGATGATAGATGAAGCACCTCGAAGGTTGGGATCATTTCCCTACGAAGGAGAACATAGACACTGACTACATCATTCCAACCTCAGACTTCGAAAGAAGATTTGATATCAAGATGAGGGGACTGAAAAAGAGCGAGCCTCCCACACCGACGGATCCAAAATGAACGCTGGTACTGGTGTCGGTATCTTCTGTGAATCCAAGGGGGTAAACGAATCTTTTAAAATTGGAGACGGATGTAGGGTTTTTCAAGCCGAGATAACTGCCACTTTATAGGTCACAAAGCCGATCAAAAACGACAATATTGTCCGGGAAACTATTACTATTTATTTTGACAGCCATGCGGCTACCAAGCCTCTGTAGTCAGCATCCAAAAGTCTCGTACAACTTAGTCGAAGGGAAATACGAATCGTCTCCGGTATCCATACAGCGCACTGCGGAATAGATTTACCCTACAATGACTACTAGAAAAGCTGCAGGGACAAAGAGAAAAAAAAATCCGTCCACCACCTACTATACGAATGTCCCGCACAGGCCTTCATGGGCTGAAGGGCCTTCAAATCGCTGATTTTAGGAGACTTTTGATACTTCTATCCCTTCCTGGGTGGTTTCCAACCCTTGCCAACCCTACCCCTGGTTAGACTTCCATGAGTATACTTTTCATGTGTACCCGCTTGAGGTCGAAGTAAGTCTTTAGGACACCCACTTATCCAACCAACCATAAGAGCTTTAAACATATTTTACGTTTGGACAAAACAATTAGAGTTGGGAATTAACTCTCAAAAACCGAACTGCTACTAATCACTAACGAAATAACTATACCACCTTTCGCATCACCCTCTATTGAGTAAATTCCCTTCAAGATGTCTTATATCCCGAAATGTCCTGGAACTATACTTGATAGAAAACTTAATGAGTTGAGCATCCATCGCTTTCTTCGAAAATAATTTAAAAACAAAGCCAATAACCTTCCGATGGATGTGCACAGCGATCGTGAGATGATATGGTGGTCGAATCTGGTGGTCGCCAACAAAAACCAACAGCCTTAAAGTTCTGAACAAACTACAAAACAATACGAACAACCAGTGCGAATAGAAACATTTCAACAGCTCGACCAGAAGCTATTCATAATATGCTGTTGCTGGCCCTTGAGTACAACGAACTACAACCAAAAGCGCTCTGAGGATCAAAATATATTTTTTTAAATAAATAAAATCGATAAACTACGAAAATTGATGTCGACTCTACTGCCAAGGCATAGCACCTGCAGTAGGGTGTTATTGAGCTGAGCATGATTTTGACATCAGAAGATTCCCTTGAATTATAGCAATGACAAACACCACAATTGTCCCCATCTAGTCTGGACACCATCCTCGGACGCCATCGAAACCTTATACTACCTGAGGTTCAAACCACTGCACTTCGCCCGAACTATGTTGAAAACATCATAAGGGTATTCATAATCCCTTGAAGCGCGTGTGGATTATAAAAATCGCACTCATTCGGACATACCCAGATATTACGTTAATATTTAGGCACCGTCGATAAAACCGATTACACCGCAAGGTACGGTGATCTTAAAAAAACCATTCTCATGTAGGGGACAGTGGAAATTTACAAAGTTGCGAACTCCAATTCCGCATACATCTACAACGCAGATGACTCAAAACGGACATAGGCGTAGGAACGGATATCTTCTCCGGCGGAACGAACGAGAGCGAGCTGGAAGACAGGATAGTTACCAACCGGACACGACAGGTGGAACACTTCAAGCAAAGGAAGATGGACGTATGCACTGATCCCATAGAAGAGTGAACTTCAACCAGTCACAGTTCCTATCGTGGCATGAACACTTCCGGGAGTACACAATCGAATGCACAAAAGCGATACACATTAGTGCACCTGAGAAGGAGCTTCAACGATAAGGAGCTTACAGTATCAGCACTCACCACATCGCAAAGGAAATTATCCAAAGTATCGTCACCCTCTCCACAAGCAATGCAGAAGTAGTGCTACTTCAGCTTAACACATTGAGATTCTTGGCAAAAGCGAAGTGTCCCATTTGAACACCAATAAGTTCTCTACAGTATTTTCTGCTAAGAGACCGCAAGAATGTTGCTGATTTCTAACAAAACGTTCAAGAGCATTTGTTTCATCTGCCTTCATCCTAGAGATCCTTGCCACACACAATTGTGTTTGTAAGAAACCCAATCGTCAATAAAGGCACTGAGGACGCGACAAGTTGCTGCATACAAACATAGATCGCCTTAACCTCTCTTTTTCTACGGGTTCAAGGGCACTTAAATATAGTCCACTCCTCTAGAGACCTGAAATGACGAATGGTGTATAAAGGTTACATTGCGGCTTTTTGATAGGTCTGGTCTTCTAAACTCCCTTCTTAATCGCTGATGTCAAAAAAGCAAATACTTGGACAACCTTATAGCGCGACCCACCTCGGTCTCTTATTCGATACCAGAGAAGGCTCCTGCTTCGTACTTTCATTCCGCGTCCGCATAGTCAACGCGTTTAGGTTCCTACAATATTTGCAGGTCAGGGTTAAAACAAACTGATAGCCTATCGTCTTGTAAAAAGGTTCCAAACGGTGTCTTTTTTCAACTTCATAACGCAGGTGACGTTTTTCATCGCTAAACTCGAGCTATAATTAACGGGTCCACGAAAATATTCAGCTAAATATTGACACTCCTTCTGTAATCATGTGGGAGAATCACAGGATTTGTCTAGACAGAACTCATTCCAGTCAAACAAAAACCCCTATCCGCCTTTATACCCATCATTCGATTGAACTACAGGAAACTGTTCGCATTTACTAAAATTTAATTAAAACGTCCAGACCGACTCCAACAGACTCCTCCTAAATATGATAGAACCATCTGTGTTGCATAAGAATCACATCATCCATGGCAAAAATGAAATGAAGAACAATCTTCAGGGCGACATCACACACAGACTCGATTGAGCTTTCAAAAAAAATTTCCAAATGCCATCCGGAAAGAAAATTAATTGAATGGAACACCCAGGAAGCAACCAGAACATCCATTCAACAATTCAATTATTTTCTTGCACTTGCACAAGCCCCCTACCGCCCGCATCACATCATTCCGTAACAAATCCAAAAGTCACTCCAGGGAAATTTCCATTCAGTATATTGTCTCCATCTTTTGGGGTTCTGTTTCGAAAATGAATTATATAATCCTCCGAACGATCTGATTCATGGCCATCCCAAAGCCGAACGGATTCGGATTCGATTTAATATATCCCCGGACTCGAGGCGGAGATAAAATAATTCAAAAATCCGCATCCGCATCCATCTCATGAAGTTTGATCCCCGAATTGTCGATGAAATTAAATTTTTATTCGAAAAACTTTTCGCTAAAGTTGTGGTTCCAATTATTGGACCAGGGCTCGACTTGAAAGGCGAGAAAGGAAAGAAAAAACAAAAAATCCCATAAGCCAAGACATCAAACAGCCATCTGGGCTCAATTGACAACTTGATGGTGTATTTCATAACTTGGACCATTAAACTGCGGGTAATACAGCCCAAGAAGCCAATCAATTCGGTCCGAGGGAAAAGTTTAGTCTGCAAAATTGTTCATCGGCGGCACGTGCCTGATGATGATGATGATGATGAAGCTCCAGATTGTAGGGGTGACTCGACGACGAGAAACACGTGAAAGTGATTTACTGTGTGGATTCGAGCATCCTCACTGAATTTGGAGCAAGGACAGAGCAATGAAATTTTGTCATCGCAAAAGTCGAGTTGTTTTGTGATGTTTGTACACACGTACTTACACTGACACGAGTTTATTAATGAAGGAGTTCTTGTGGGCGAAGGACACGTGCAGAGGAAATTCATGCAAAAATCCTTGGATTCAGAGCTCTTCATCATGTCGCCAACTGCTCTGTTTTAAAGTTTCACTCCTCTGTAACCTTGCATCAATCCAGTTTCTTGGACTCCTGACCCACTAGCTGCCCAAAATAATTGTTCTTAAAAAAGGAGTCGGCCTGGAGAGTTCTCACGAGTAACTTTAGTTTGGCCTTAAACTGTGTCGAAAAGTATATCAGTTGCTGATGCATTAAATCATAAATATTCTCAACTAACACTCACGCTATCCGTTGCCTATATTCTATGGATTGATATCGGATTCAACCTTTAAAGGTCATTAACAAAGTTCACACTCATATCCGAATCCACTTATTAAAGCTTAAGGACTCTAAGGACAATAATTCAACAACAGATATCAACTTAATCCCGATTTCCCTACAACATTCGGCAAATTATTTTTAGCACGCTCGGCTTCAAACGTCATACTCCCACTTAATTGCGAGCCTCAGTGATTTATCGTTCATAAAATACATCTTAATCCATTATTTGTTCGTTAATTGGAAACAATTTATGTGTTTGCTTAATTGTTTAACGGACGTGTATTGGTTTCTTGTAAACTGAGAGCAGGGATTTTGGAAATGGTTGGGTCATTCCGTTCTTGTATATTAGCAAGCTCCAGTCATTAAACCTTCACTAGCATCTGGTAATCTATTTTGTCCTCTACATTGCAGAAGTAGAATTTTTAATTTCTGTCATGTCGCTAACACCCCCGAAGTTAGATAAGATTAGATTATAGGGAAAGTGTCCAGTCGATGACTGTGCGTTCATGGGAACCTGCTGGTCCATTGTTCTCCCGTTTGAGTTGTAGTCGTTGTTCCAACCTTAGGTTCTAGTTGGCTGGTCTATCATAAAACCAACTTGTACTCTTAGTAGAGTGGAGTATGTTCGTTATTGGTACTTCTGTTAAGTTTCCCAGTTCTCTAAACAGCCAGTTTCCTCTGTGTCGGAGTCGGCGGTTTTGGAGATTAGGACACTCACAGATTAAGTGCCTGATGGTGTCCATTTTTCTGCATCTGGACAGCTACTGCACTAGTCTGGGCAGTTGATTGCAAATCTATGGAATAATGTCTCGTCAGTACACCTATTAGGATGCGAGTATCTTTTTTCTTCACAGGCAGGAGACATTTTCTCTTGCTCTTGTCCATTCTCTACCATATGCTGAGGGATGTATAGCAGTCACCTTTGGCGGACCAAGAGGTGCTGATTAGCATCTTGCGGTTACATTTCAGTACACCGATAGGAATGTTTATCGATGTGGGTGTGATCACTTTCTAAAGCGGATCCTTGCCGGGTCAGTTCGTCCACTTTTTCGTTATCCTCGATGTCGCTGTGTTCGGAGATACTGAACTCGTGGATGATGCCTATTTTGTTTAGGATTTCGCGACAGTGCTTTAGATTCGGTTCTAACGTTGTCTAAAGTCTTGATAGCTGCTTGACTGCAGATCCTGAATAGGCTCAGTCTCCTAGCATCTATTCCCGAAGGTAGACGGCTTCAATATTCTCCACGAATATCCAACTTTGCCTCACTGTTTTTTAGATGGCATTTCACCATTTGCGCTATGCAGGTTCAAGCCCAGGTTCGAGTAAAATCCATCAAACACATCGCAGCACTACCACTGATTTGGGAATGACAAGCTTCCGATAGTTCGTTGCTTCAATTTGTTCTGACGATGGGTTCATATTTTCTCAATCTTATCTTTGCTGTCTGATTGTCCTTACCAAGAATGGTGCGACCTAGGTACTTATACGAATATTAAGTGTATTTCCTACGACGAGTCGTTAAGCTAACTCGTCATGAACACTGACTTTTGCTCGGATTCGGTTTATCCAAAATGAAGACTTACTGGAACTGGATTCGGAATTTTAGTGCAAACTTCACTGACACCTTTGTCTTTACAACCAATCAGGGTTTGGGACTGAATCAGATCACCGATATCTCCAAGCAAACCGCATTCATCTTTTCAAATTTTTCAAGCTGCTTTCAAAGCGCTTTGGTTGCCTGTTATCAGTTTACATAGTCTGTTAACCGCCAAGGGACAATCCACTCATCCCTAACTGAATTCCAGTTCACTAGCAACGAAAAAAGCGATTTACTGGCAAAAGATCGCCCTCTAATAGCCTATATTGGCCCTGAACTCTTTTCGTAGTGAAAGCCCCAAGCTGTTGTTCCTCACACAATCAGAGAAGAAATTAAATTTGAACATCGATAGGAACGATCTTAAAGTCCTAACTGGCATTACCAGTGATCATTGCCTCTTAGAACTCTTATAAGGTCCACTCTGTGAACAGTGTCTTCTGGAACCTCTCTTTTAAAAAGTTATTTTTTTTCACGTAAAAAATTTGATTTTTGGCGACGAGTGAAGTAGCTTAACTAGCTGACTGAACCTGGAATAAATAAGCTCCTCTAAATAAGATTCTAAAGAAACCTCAGCGCTAGAGCTAAGCAGAGCATCCAATCTTATTTCAATTATACGAAAAAAAATGTTTTCTTGAGCTCAACTGGTATTTTGTTTTCTCTGAGAACCAATTCAAGTCGTTTGGATAATATTCTTGTCATCCTTTCTGTGTCATATTCCCTGCAGAGTTAAATACTTTAAATGTTTATGGCTTGGAAATTAAGTGTTTTTCCTTTGCTTTGCAGTCGTTCGTAAATCACAAAAAGACAAGAAAACTCTCCTTGATATCAACATATTTCTGACCGATTTCTGACCCCAAGTTTATTTAAACATCTTCCGCTTCACACCGCACAAATTTTTATGAAATCGAACTCGTACTAGCGTCGCTTGGGTGCAGTCGGCCATGCTGCATAGGTGCTCAAGTCTCGCTTCTTCTGTTGTTGTTGATAAGTCAATAAACGTACATAGACAAGTTGAAATAGTCAAACCCGAGGAATTATTGTTCGTCATTGTAAGCAACTTTGAAAAAATGTGGCCTGCGGATCTCCTCATTCTTGAAACCCGCGAAATCCTGCTAAATCCATCCTTGTTCTGATACCTCGATAGCATTTAGTAGAAGTTTTTAGAGAACACCCCTTTTTCCATTACCATCTTCACAAGGATCATTGAACTCCAATTTTTTTATCGATCCAAAGCGTTTCAGTTACCTGTGGACTTTGAAGTTGTATTGATTCACATTTTCATCGTCATTGATTCACAGTACATCGCTCTTTGGACCAGCTTCTTCCCCTCTAGATTCATCTTAGTAGCATTACTTTGAGATAATCTGGGCTTAATATGATAAAAGTCCAATGGCATATATGAACAAGAACCCACAGCCCGCCCGTACACCTTATTGATTAAAACAATCCCCAGCTGTGGAGATACAATGCCACCCACATTAATGCCATTCACGTGGTCAGTTCGGAGAAAAATTTGTTTTCTCCCGATGAGTCACGAAACAATGTGTGACGCGTTCCTCACACGAAACTTCAGCATACAAGTCCACCGCCACCCTCAATCAAATCAAAAGTGAATGAAGCACTAAATCACATTGAATCCACACAACATTACACTCGCAAACAACTGACATAACATCAATTTGTGTTAAAAGACTTCGCTCAACTTCACATCGAGAAACTTAACTCGGCATTCTTAAGCAAATCCTTACTGCCATGTCAAGACAGTTTGAACGTCCATAAACTTTATCGTTGTTACATGTTGCCGGAGGAGCAGGAGGCAGCCGCCTTTTTGTAGGTGTGTGTGCGTGCTGAACAACGGCATCTTGAAGCGATTAATCAATTTGTATCCCAATAACTACGTACGCTAACGGAATTGTGTCGCAAATGCTATTAATTTGCTGATATAAGTGAAAACAGTTGTCAAGTCATTGAGTCCGAAACACCCAGTACAGACACATGAGGCGCTGGCACTGGCACTGGCACCCGCCCTTCCATAGGGGAAACAAAAAACGGGATCAATACGTTACATGCATTAATGATTGGCACACGTTCGTGCCTCACCTCTCTCATGCAAAAGGAGGCAACGTACCGTACCGTACTACATGTGTTCCCCTTGTCGTGCAAGTTGCGTAATATTTCAGCCGAACACGTCACTCCAAGTGGCATCTGCGAGTGACAAAACAAATTTTCACGTCGATATCAAGTCATTTTTGCGATGTTGATTGATGTGATTGCGGTGAAATTTTGTTTTCATCGTCAGAATTTTCGACATTTTGGTTGCCGACGACCGGAAACCGGAAGCTCTTTCCAAGTTGACAAAGTTTTTCATCGTCCTTCCACGAGCAGCGGCAGACTGATTATTACCCACGTGCTGAGGTGTTTCTTTTGAAAAATAAATAAAATATGCATGGGTCGTCCCGTAGGCAAAAAGAAAAAAAAAGAAAAGTTATTGGCTCTTGGACAACAAATCGAATTTCAAAAATTGGTTATTTGTATCGCCTTGCATATTATCGCAGTTGGTACACGAGCAGGATCATTCAATTTATGCAAGAAATATGACAGACCATCGGTCTTAAAATAATTTAAAGTCGGCGGTGGTAGGGACCTAGAATGAGGAGAAAATCGGGGGAAACAATTCATTTATTACACCTCTGGTAACACGTCAGCCAAAAATGACAACGACATACAAGAAATACAAACACAGATTGGTAAAGAACAGAGCCTACACCTTGCAGAAGGAAAGACAGAAATAGTGCTTATCAACGTAGTCGCCGTAGCTCGGTGGTTAGCGTGTTGGACTACTGAGCGAACGTCGTGGGTTCAAGCCAGTCATGTCCACCGAACATTTGTCGTGGCACCACCTCTCTTCGGGGAATGAAAAATCTCCAAGAATACTATTTGTCATGAAAAAGGTTTTCGATTCGGCGTTCGGTGTTAGCAATAAATTGTAGGCCCCTTCCATTCGTGCGAACAATACAACACGCACAACATGAATGGTTGGGAGAAGTTAGGCGTTGGCTCACCTCGAGTTGTCGCGCCAGCTATTTAAATATTTTTTAGTGCTCATCAGTACCAGGCGGGTCATGGTGACTATAAGAGTAACTGAGAAGACAGCGAAATGCGATATATCGGTGGACCAAAGCACAAGAAGAGATTACTCTTAGCAAAAGCATCGATAATGCTCATTGGCTACCAAATATAGGCTGGTGCAATAAAGACGAAGTCGTGCAGAAAGAAGAGGGGGGCAGCTTACAGATTTACAGCATGCAGCGCCTTTCTGCAAAATATGGTCGGAGGAAAGTGGCAAAAGACACTTGGATCGATTGAAAACATGGGGAAGTGAATTTCTACTTAACCCAGACGCTTACTGGTCATGCTTCAGACCCTGCCTCCACGAGTTTGGACACAACGAAAACTCCTCTTGCCCAACGTGCACGGACGTTAAGGATGCGAAACACCTCATCTTCCATTGTTCACGGTGTTATGAAAAACGGCAATTGCTGGTCAAAAAACTGTGTGAGGACCTAATCTCAGACAACGTCATCGGGACGATAATGAGCAGTGGAAAAGCATGAAAAGCAGCTAGTGGCACTGTTGCAACTATTATGAAGGAGCAGGGAAGGCAGGAGATATAACGAAACGCAGCGCAGAAGCCCGAGTACCTAAAGCTAAAGTCTCCTCGCGAAAAAATGCCTGACAGCAGTGCCGCCAGGACCAAGAGTAGAAGGAAAGGTGGGTTTAGTGGATGGGAATCCCAGAGTGTTAATGATTACGGACTCAGTTTCGTCGTTAACCTTCCAAAGGTAAAGAAAAGAGAATAGAGCCAAGTATGCACTGACCTAACAAAAGTTTAGCATACAATTGTTAAGGGTAGACATTGGTGAGGGCATTGAAATAGAAAGGATTCGATCTTATGAAGATGAGAATATATTGTATATCTCCATCTTTGAAGTCTGCAAAACTTAACAAAGACTTCCAAAGTTGTTTGTACAAAGCCACACACTCACATACTGTGGGCTTCGTCTGGGTCCCAATGATTTGTAGAAATCTAAAAACTTAGAACTGCAAACGCGCTGGACGACTACCAAGATGGTAAGACCTAGAAAAGAACTGACTTAAATACAAAGACTGACCTCCGAAGGGATTCTGGAACTATCCCCATTACACAGGGTGCTAAAAAGATCGGCAAAAGAAGCCCTAGTCAGAATAGATAAGGAAAATATAGCGAACCTTTGGGAAACAAACAATTCTTCTCTTCAAGCTACCTAGAGACGAAATAAGGAAAAACTCCTTCGAAAGAAATGTTGACTCCAAAACTTGCAGCAAACTTATTTCAACCAGAACTCAAGGCATGCACTCCATCCTCATCAGGAATTACCACGGGAAAAGTATTGCGATACTCTCGGGCAATCAAGCAACCATCAAAGCCCTATGGGACAGCCTTGCGAAAAATATTAAACTGTGACCAAGTAATAAAGTGATCCGAACGAAATAGAAGATGAACTCGCAGGGAATGTGTCGGAAAGACAACCTTTAGGACCGGAACCATCTTGTGAGCTGGGTTCCTACAGCATAAGGTTAAGAGAAAACGAAAAGCAAGAAATTATAAGGTCATGGACTGACCTCCCTGGTCTCTGAAAGACTTAGAAACTCTCGGGTACTACAACATATACTCACAGGATTAAAAACGCGCCACTACTGTAGACCTAATAAGCATAGACTAGAGTGGACTTAGAAGATAATGGGAACTGCAGATTCTGCAACGGAGATGAATAAATGCGAATACATCTTGTTAAGGACTATGCGGTACTTGTTCACAACAAAACGACTCATCTAGGGGCACATTTACTACATGACAAAGATTTACTCAAATGTCAGACCCATTGAATTTGAGGATAGGCTTTAATGCAAGCATCCATTGGCTTTAGCACAATCGATCTACCTTGGTCGCACTGCTTCCCACACCCCTCGAAAACAGTCTACACAATTTCCAGCTTCCAGTAACTTTAGACAAATTCCAGGAAGTTCGAGAAAAGAAGCCCGCAATGGGTCTTTTAGCAATTAACAAACCAAAGTCCTTGGTTGTTAAACCAAAATATTCTGAATGCTCAAGGTTAAGCTATTGTGACTTCTAGGTCAACAATTTTATTACATTTAATGTATTCCTGTTCCGGTCTCTACCAAATATTGGCTTCATTGTGACAAGCTAAAAATTTTGATCTTTTCAGGGCAAAACTTAGGGCTGCAAGAGTTGTACCAACAGAAATACTGTCATCGCGAAAATTGTGACTTAAATCCTGCTAGCAGTAGTTGGCGTTATAAAAGAAACACAAACAATAAATTCCACGACTTTTTTTATTTTAAATCGAAAAACTTACTTTTGTGCAACCGAGCCAAGCAAATAGTTGTGACTCACAGTATGTCCACATTTTACATAAAAAAAATAAGAGAAAATCTTTAAATCAAATTTGTCACCATTAACCCCTATCGACAGCTCGTTGACAGTTTGAAATTGATTGATGATGCTCCACCAGGGGCAGCCCACCAAATGACAATCGCTTCAAACCATATGTTGTTCGTAGTTGTAGTGATGAATGTGACTGCAGTTGTCTTACTCCTGCTGCAACCATGCACCTATGTATGTCAGTGGGTTTTTTTTTTTTTAATTTGCATCCCGATGGCAACCAACAATTTATTGGCTAAACAAGAGGAGCCTTCTTCGCTGTAGTTGAGCATCTTCTCAAGTTTTTTTCTTTCGGATTTATTTCGCCTTTATTGCCCATAAAACAGGATGAATTTGTGTCGCTGATTCAACGCCGAAGGCCGCTCTGACGGATGATCTTGTGATTTCCTACCACTAACAAGCCGAACTACAATTGACGACGGGACATATAGCATAAAATCGAACAAACGGATGATTGTGATCAGGCTGTAAGCCCCCTAGGGATTTTTTTGTGGCTCCCATAATACTTGTGTACTTAAGCGGATGTAATCTCCAATTAAAATGTCCTATTGCCGGGTGGACATGCGTGTGTGTGTTACTTCCTCAGCCGCTCCTGCAGAGCGAAAGGTATAAAACCCAAAACTGATCGTTTGGCATTGGTCATGTTAACCAATATCTTTGGACAGTGGAGGTCGACATACAATTTTTTCAAGGTTAGTGAATGGAAAATTCCCTTATCATGATCAACTCCTGTGTGGCGCCGCCTTCAAAGTTTCTTTTCATCAGTTCTGGGTGTCCATGTCCGACAATTGTGTAGTTATTGTGGTTTGTTGTTTTACTTGAGGTTAACTTGATGTTAAGTGATTTTAAATTATCTGAGACGTCATTTTCTGATTGAAGTAAATGAAGTAGGGATGTGGGGTAATTTGACAGTGAAGACCTTAACTTAAAAATCAGACTAAAGTTGGAGAGATCAGTTAATTACGAGTACTTTCAGCATTTTGCGATTTTTCTCGGTATGAAGTATTTAAAATGTGTACATGCAAAGCAGATACGTACATACATATATCGAACAGTCATTGTGGTCTAGATAGGTAGGAGTGTCCATGCACAATACAGACCCACATTGTCCGAGGTAGGCGCTGTGTAATACCACTTGGATCTATAGTTCTGTACTCGAAAAATACCGTGCAAATAGTTATCAACAACACATAATCCATTAAGAATGCCATTTTTATATAGTGCTTGTACAAGAAATCAATGACGACGTTCTTGTGTATAGAGCCGAAGCCTCAAACAAAGTGAACTTTTAACCTATTTCTCGAGAGCTTATCCTTTTGTGATCACCGTAGGTCAATGATTTGTGCATTGAACTGCTAAGCGAGCTGTGTATGATCGAGTCCCAGCAATATCCACCAAACATTTTTCAATAGACCATATCTCGCCAAACAATGTCAAACATCTGAGGGTATAATTTGTCATGAAAAAGCTTGTCAATTACCCATTTGGAGTCGGTCCCTTCCATTCGTATGTAGTATCCACAAAATGATTGTTTGCGAGAAGCTAGGCCTAAGCCTTGCATGTAATATAGATAAACCTCAGTACCCTAACATTCATTGTCGTGGTATCGTTAAGATACTGCTTTTGGAATTCTACTAGCCTTGAGTTACCTACTTTGCAAAATCACCAACCCACGAAAAGATGCAAAGGGATTTTGAAGATCACTGGGTTAACCTCCCGACGCGCAAAGTTGATAGATCACTACGAAGTTCAAGCAGAGAGCAACTGAGGCTAATAGTGGGACTCATCACAGGACACATTAACCTCAACAAATACATGCATCGACTGGGCCTCGCTGACTTAGAGACATGTAGGAACTGCGAGGAAAAAGAAAAAGATCTCGAACACTTCCTATCGCGAGATCGCGACAGAAGACCCTGGGATGTATGTGGATACCGGACTTGGGGCATTATAAGGACAAGGGAATCGCCGACATACTGGGCTTCACCAAATAGACAGAAAGATTCGCTAGACAACACGTACACTTGTGTTAATTCCATAATTTGTTTTCATCTTCCCTAGATCCCTCCCAACCTATCCCTACAATTGTGACGATTAAAAGACGGGAACGCGATGGGCCTGACAGAGGCCTAAGAGAAGAGCCTCCCGCTCAGCCTCACCATACCATATCTACTTTACAAAGCACAAGTCAGACCAGGATTCAAGTACTATTTGCATATTTGGAATTCGGCCCCAAAACATTTTCTTCAATTACGAGACTAAATTCACCAAAGATCAATTCGCTAAATTATCAAATCTTTCAGTCAAATCTGCAATAACTGAATCACAATAAACTGCTAGTAGACGTATGGGCTGATGCTCCTATTAACTCAGGGGACTAATCCCATACAACGTAGTACTTGAACGTCCGACCAGAGACTCTATATGAAAGTGCAACTGCACCAACTTGCCTTTACCTAAATTCTTTCTGAGAAAAATATTTCCAGACAGATCAACAAAAGTAATAAATCGGGGCACTACATACTTATAGATTCGACTTTCCCGAGAAACTTATACAAAAAAATTGGTTCCATTGATAAAGATGTGAATACTAGCATTTCCGACCTTCTCTGATTAGCTTTGTAGATAAATATTTCCGAACCATTGGTTCAAAAGACTAGTTTGCCTTTCCTATCGACTTTTGGTCTATTCAGTAGATTCTGTGAAAAATTCAGACAGTCAACCTTCTGCAGGAGCCGTTGATGGACTCACCTAAACACTTTTAACCTGTCGCAAACCTTCTGACTTATTTACTAAGGTGCATCTGGGGCTCAACCAACAAACCTCGCCAGTTAACCTGATTCTGAGCTCACTGCCTCCAGCTATGCGCTTAAAGTTAGTTGAAGTTTCATTCTACTTACACGCGTCACCAAAGGTGAGTTTTTGCTCTACTTCGTTGCCCATGCAGTTTAGATTAGAGTCTGGAATCCCCAGAGTAAGTCACGACCATTAGGCCCCTCTAAACCAGCACCAGAGACCTCCCTAGCTAAAATCAAAGGAAATCTCTCGACATGCAGCAACCTCCACAAGTTCAGATATGTTGTCTCTACACCAACAAACAACAACCACACACACGCTCTCCAACTAAATCAGTTTTCCAAGAGTGGGGGTGTCAAAACGGCACCAAATGCTCTGATTAGGTCTCAGGCACGTCATTGCCGCCCATCCTACCTGCCTGCTTGTATTTTCTCGACATCTCGAACATCTAAACCGATGGTTCTGTGCAATTCGTTGTCAAATCCCCTCCTTCAGAGGATGCAAACACAAGCGGGACTGAATATATTCCAAAGAATTGTTCGTCTTACTACAGATTTGCATTTTCACCCAAAAGATGCAGAGATTTATCAGAATTATTTTTCGTTTTATTTTTTTTTTTCTGATGAGATGTCATTGTCAGAACTGATAGCAGACCCAAGGTAAACGAAGTCCATAACGTCGGGGATAGTGTCTGTACTTGGATATGAGTGAAGTATTTTCAGATGACCAGCAAGATTACCTGATTTATACTTTTGTACTAGCTGCAGCTTTATGGCGCAACGAGTTGCGGTCTTCCTAGTGAAGATACGTAGGGGTGACAGCCCGATGACAGCCTCTATGGCTGAAGTGGTGCAGGTGCGTATGGCCCCTGTTATACCGGGACAGGAAATTCTTTGCAGTTTCTCTAGCTTCATTGCCGTCTTTCGTTAAAGAACGTTTGCCAAGTACTTAGTTTAACCCCCGTTCACGGTTTAACCTATTTTGACCGCTTTTGCCTCAATACTCGTGCTTCTGGCAGTTAACTGAGTTCTGTCAATAATATCGGCATAGAAGTTGTTGCACATATTATTTAAAGATGAAGCCTCTGGCTAGTGGGTTCTCAACAAAGTTATTATACGAACTTTCATGAAGCACCAGAATTTAACAGGGATGACAAAACGAGACATTGCTCTGAACGCAGTCATAGGCGCCCTTACAAGTGATGAAAGGTGTTGGGTATCTATTTGAATGTCCTTAGCTTCTCCTAGGTTCAATCAATGTGTTCCCGATCTGTGCCATCCGGTGAAGCATAAAAGATAACCATTACCTAACACCGACCCACAGCCTTACTTAAATCGATTGCCAAAGAAATGCAAAAAAGGAGTAACTACCCAAGGCTTTGGCAAACAAACATGTTTATCGAGATCAAGTCCTAAAGTAAAAAAAATTTCCCTGAAAACTGATCCAAAATCCACGCGACCTCCACACCTTTAGTGGTCAACATCAAGTGATAATGAGACACTTAGCCGTGGTTTTATTACTTGACTACTTGTTCAAAATCCCCCCGTCATTGACCCAAATTCCCGTAAACAAACTCGTTAGCCATTAACCTTCATACGCACGCAAGAACTTCCAAACTGACACTGTATACCTTTGCGTACTTCATTTCACCCAGTCCATCCATCAATGCCCTCAACAACACCTTTTCCTCAACCAAAACCGACATAAACTCCTGCGAGTAATGATTGACGATATCAGTTACAGTAATCTGTGTACTTTTTTGACCAAAAATTGACACACCGGCAGGGCCAATAAATTATGTCACCAATAACAAACAGGTATCGCCCCGGCACGACCTCCAAAATCAAAACGCGACACTCAACGCCCATAGTGAATGAAAAATGACCAAAATTAGTCCAAAAATGTCACCTCTGCATTCAAGAGCGCTGACCAGAAAGACCGGTCCACGAGAGATGGGCATGGGAACATTCCCTAAATCACCTCCTCGGCTCACTGCCGGAGCAATCATTCAAAAGCGCTCCAACGTCCAGGTTCAACGTCCACCAAAATTAAATATAATTTATGCCCCGCAATGGCGAAGACATACTTAAACCCTCGCCTCGGTGTGGCTTGTTTCGCAGATTGCTATCGGTCCTATGGACCCCAAAATGGTGTGTTTACACTTAAAAATTTTATGTTTACATTTTTTTTTATTTTTGTTTTTGCCCGTGTGTGCTTTGTGTTGGGTTGTACTTTTCTTTTGTTGCCAATTCCACTGAAGAGGGAAATAAGGTGGTTTAACAACGCGGTGACTTAATGCACCTGTGCTCCGGCCAAATGGTTATCAGATTTCAAGAGATGGATCATGGTGCTGGTCACAGTAAAAAAAAAACGAATTCTCCATCCAGGTTGACGTACTCGGACGGTGTCGTAGGTGGAGGAACAGTGGAAAAGTTGCCAAAAACTTTTTCATAAACGGATGCGACACGATGCACCGTGGGAGGAGGAACTTTACGATCAAGTCATTCACTTAGTGTCAGATGGATCTGTGGTCTCGTAAAAGATGATTTAATGGGCAAAAGTTTCAAGTCATTTTTAATACGAGAAGTCTTTTGATTACAGGTTGAGTCAGAGATGCTGTCCCATTTCGATGACGGGGAAGAACTGTCTGGTAATCCCCACTAGTGTCATCGAAGGGCAATCTGTGTAAAGGAAGTAAAGAGGGACATGAAGGTGGATGAAGTTGATGTCGGTGCAAGGAAGAATGGTGGGAAAATGCAGAATTAAAAGAATTGCCTTTTGGAAGATGTTAATTGCGGCTGAGAACAATCGCGGAAGTTGAACTGAAGGTTTGCCAGGTGCAAAGCGACGTTGTATACACGGAACCGCGATTCGATTACATTTGTCACGTCAGTGTCAAGGGAAGAATTCCAGATATTCGTCTGTTTTTTGTTTTCTCAGACTATGCCAAATCCTTAATCGACAGCTTAAGAAAGTAGAAAAGTTTGATCAAACTATCCCAAGTTTTTTAAGTCATGAAAGCTTCGCCTCCCTTCTAGTTAACGCACTTAATTTTGTCAAATGCCTGGTGTTGAAACTTAGGATTGAAGCCTTTGATTGGGTTCCAAAATTAAAGCCAAAGTCATAAGCGTAAGTCGTAAGTAAGCTGTGGAAATTCTGCCTTGGACTCAACAATTTTGAGATATGGATTCGGTGTACAAAGACCTCCGAGGCTTCTTAGCCAGGCTTCCTCATCCTCACCATTCCTTTGTTATAAAGGCAAAACTCAAACGCTCAGCCGCTATCCATTATCTTATTCACCTTAACGATCTTCTTATAGTGATTCTGGTGATTCCTAGCATTTATTTGGTGTCGGAAGACTTGACCGGAATCCATGCAAAGGTTCCCTGTGAAATCAGGCTCTGATTCTTCTTCACGACCTTGGGTTGCACTCCTGCCCAGAGATTTTCCAATCTAAAGATTTCCTTCCTATAAATTTCGATCGAGCTTTGGTCAAAATCAGCAATGATCTTAACATGCCCTTTATGCCAGCCACTATCACGATAGAAAGATGTTGGTTGCTGATAACCTAGAAGAGGCCAGTAGCACCCATTTCTCGGTCATGATGCTGTCATCTGGATCGCTGTGGTCAACAACCGCGATCTCCAGGTTTAAGGGCTTGGTGATGTGATTGGTGTCCGTAACCCCTTTAGACTTTTCGACAAAGTTGGGAACTTTTTTGATTTTTGACGTTCACTCGGGTTGCTGAGAAGTTGGGTGCGCTTCGTGGCCCAATTAAGCGCAATTTTCTGCTTCAACCTTCTTGATTTTCATGAACCAACAGGATGCGATTGATGAGTCCAAAGACACCACACCGGTCTTGATAGCTTTGGAGAGTACGACTTTCTGCAAACTCAAAGCCGAACGCTCAAGCGCTTCAAAGCGAAGGTACGAAGAGTCAGGGGGAAATTTTGAAAGAAAGACATACCGCGAGCTCAAAATTGAACTTCTATCCCAAAAATATAAGACTCCTATTTTGAGTAAACGAAGGTCCCACGAGTAGCGAAGAAATGAAAGTCCATCTACACAAAAATTCGCTTTGTGCAAGTAAGACGGGCTAATCCGGAGGTCGCCTGGTATCCGAATATTCCTTTCGCGAGTGAACTATTTGCTTAAGCCATCAGCCAGGTTGATTATTAGCACGGTTCGTGTAACACCTCAATCTAGCAAAAAGAGAGTAAAATGAGGCGAGAAAACGGGATTAGGGAGGATGGTCGAGATGGTTGAGTACCTCAGTACTCCTCAGTTGAGGACTCAGCTGACGAATGACCAGACAATCTTTGACCTTAGGTTAGGTTAGGTTAGACATCTGGGTTGTAAGGGAGAAAGCAATCGACCTCATCACACTTAGATCCTTGTGGACCCTATGTAATGCCCATGGGTGTATCTTTGGCCATACTCATCTCATAAACTCCTGACAGTCCCGTAAAAGTTTCCGTTTTGGAATGTTGTCTGCGTCTGCAAAATGATCCAATAAATTCAAATTGAGCACCAAGCTAAGACTTTTCCGTTTAAATGTTGAAACCCTTCTATTACACACACACACACACACTTAAAACGCGACCAATACCTTCACGAGCAAGCTGCAAGTGTTTCAAGTGATTTTTTGGTCTCACCGTATAATAAACATCCAGATGAATCTGGCAGTCAAATTGGGTGAAACCTTGATTGCTTACTACGCCATGGAATAAAATCCCCGCTTACCCAAGACGACAGATGACTAGGTCGATTGAGAAAAACATTGCACAGAATAGATAAGGTAAAGGAGGGGTATGTGTACTACCGGAAACCATACACGATGGCAAATAGGAGTAATATAGGCTCTAGCACCCTAAAGAAGAAAAAGTATATTAAAAGAACCTCCCGCAAAATTTCACAACCCTTAGTTGACAAATACTTCCGTCAAACACGTTGATAACTTCACAACTTTAAAGTTAAAAACTAACTGAATCGCCTTAAGTACCTAGTAAAATCGCTCTTCCCCCCGAGAAGCTGTAAAGAGGCTCACTTAAACCCTCTTGACCTCCATTACTCCGCACGTAACTAAAGTAAGATTTATTGAGCAATCTCGTAGATGAAAGTTGTGTGTATCTCCCCCATTTTGACGTACATAAAAGTAATTATATCTTCGTAAGTCCTGGTCGGACTTCCTTAACAGCTGGGACTACTAGCTCGTCACTAGGCCTCGGTATAAATTTATGACGTAAATTTTCAATTAGGGGAAGTCAGCCGAAATATTACCAGCTGTGAACTTCGAGCGAATAGCGTTGATGTGTAGCCTGATGGTTTTCAAAACTCCACTACAATGTTTGCTGGAAGTCCTTTGACACTATATTCTAGGGGGAAATCAATTAATCATGTAATGTCTTGTAATAAAGACTTGAGACAAGCATCACAGTGTTGTATCAGAAGACGCATCAATCATGGGTGTATGACCGAATTTTTTTGAACTTATCAGAGGTTTTGTTTTCATCAAAAACACAAAAAATTTTCGCTAAAAGTCATGAAATAATTCTCCAGCTAATGAATGCTGATTGATAAAAATCTCCCCGTCATGCCAACCTAGTCAATTGCTCTCAAGATTTGGCCAAAAATTTGACAGAAAAAAAACATGATGAACGAAATTACCTTTTTTTTTTGTACAATTTCGCTGAAGAACTTCGCCCTCAATTCTGCACGACATATCATCCAAAGTAACGTTCAGTCTGTTTTGACTGACACACATTTTAGTATGCAAACTGAAGGCAATTTAATGTTTGAAGTGCCGCATCCATTCCTTCCATTGTTGACCCACGTGTCGGTTGGTTGGGATTTTATTTTTTATTTTCTTTATTGTTCTCGATTAAGGAGACTCCGTTGATTTCGGCAGAATACTCATAAATTCCAACAGTTAATTGCAGCGCCAAAAGATGGTATATAAGGTACGCCCCTATCCAAGGTAGTCATCATTAGGAGTTGAAATTTCCTTGCAGTAAAATGTATCTCAAGCAAAGTCTGCTGGTTGTTCTTGCCATTCTTGGTTGGAGTGTTCAAGGGTCGGGACAACGTCGTACGACAAGACCATCCTGGATTGAGAGCACTACCACAGCTGGAGTGGAAAACGAAAAGGATAACCGATTTCATCATCAACCAGAACCACAAAACCCCGTGCAATATCCACCACAGAGTTCAGGACAATATCCACCACAGAACCCAGTGCAATATCCACCACAGAATCCAGTGCAATACCCACCACAAAATCTACCTGTGCTACAACCACAGGCTTTACCTCAATATCCGCCTTTGGGCACCACACCAATTCTCGCTGTAGTTGTTGTGAATCAATTTGACAACAGATATCCTGATGGCAGCTATGAATTTAGGTTTGAAACTTGATTTTTCGCAATGAACTCCATATTTAAACTCGATTTTCAAAATCATTTTAGATACGAACTTTCTGATGGAACAGTACGCTATGAGAGAGGATATCTCATTCATTATCAGCACAAGGATATTCTAGTGGTCAAGGGATACTACTCATATCGGCTTCCTGATCTTAGATATCTGACAGTATACTACACAGCTGACCAGAATGGATATCGTCAGGATTCATGTAAGTGATGAGGTGGATACTTATTCAGTTCTTTGTATAAAAATAATTTCTTTGTAGCAGCCTTCTCATGGCATCAACCCCATCTTCATCGTACTTTAAATGAGGGAGATGATTCATTGGAAGATGGTCTGGAAGGTTCAGAAACTGAGACTGCATCAGCAACGATTAATGGGGATAAATTGCAATAAAACTGCGTGTGACTTGTAAATGATGAAAAAATAAATTGTTTAATGAGAAATTTGTTGGCAATTTTGTTACTGCAACTTGAGTTTTGAATGCATATTCAGTGTCGCCTAGCCAGTCATGTAGAAAAGGTCTTTTAAGTACTGTCCTCAAGTTGTAGGGAACTGGGACAGTTGCTAATATCCCTATCAATGCGAAATTGCCCATCCTTTTGGGCTACAAAGTGGTTACCGTAGACTTGGCAACCTCAGGGGTAACATTCGAAAGATGGACTCTCTGCTCTTATACGTACTTTCGACTAAATTGCTTCATATACCCCGATACAATTTTAAGAAACCTCAGGGTCCAGTAGTGTGCCGACAATTTAACAAACGGCACCAAAACAATCAATGATTCAGTGCAACAGAACACTGAAGGCAAGAATATTAATTTGCGAATGGCAGAACTAACTCTACATTGAAAGACCGTTCGGCCAATAAAGCAACTAACTAGAACGTCTTAATGGCGCATATAACTCCTTGAAATAATTGATCATTACATTTGTCAAAAGCCACCGTGAACATGATTCGGTAAGAAGCCTTAAAACCAGAAGTGCACAATTTTAAGCTAGTAGTTGATGTTCGGTCGCAAAACCATTGCTTGAGTTACCGGTGGTATTAGAGTGAAGATTGATGATGACACTTAAGACGCCCCACGCTACTATTGCGACCGCTCAAAACGATGCTGGGAAATATCTGTGTCTTAACATCACTGAGCCACATAATAAACTTTGTGCCACTGGAGGCAATAAAAATAAATAAAAAATAAATAGCTGGCGCGACAGCTCGGGATGAGCCAAAGCCTAGCTTCTCGCAACCATTCATGTTGTGCGTGTTTGTATTTTTCGCACGAATGGAAGGGATCTACAATTTATTGCCGACTCCGAACGGCGAATTGAGAAGCTCTTTCATGACAGATTGTCATTCCCCGACGAGAGGTGGTTCCGCGAAATAACCCAAGCCACTGGAGAAAACACAAGAAAAAATACCAGAACCTGATGATGATTGGCCGTATTGTTCCACACGTTCGGATATGGCCCTACTCCACACAGTTCTGGCAACTATATTGTTTCAATCGACTACTTGCCAGTGAATCTACTGTTTGACAAGTGACTCCATACTAAAATACCAGTGACAGTCATGAAAGGAAAAGAGCTAGCCTTCTACACTGATGGATACAAAATGAAAAGAAGGCGGTGTCTTCTTAGAAGAAAAACACGGGACATACCTAAATTATAATGCTTTACAGCCTTTTACTCAATTCAACCAATACGCTGTACACCGAAACTGACAAACTGTGCAAACCTATGATAGTGTATAAGGGCGTCTGGAGTTACCGCAAAGTCCTTTTAATCGACTCCATCTCGATCTTTACAAATGACTTTAAGTATGTGCCGCTGTCTTTTGAAAAACCTTGACATTTAGCGTATCTTCAGTCATCCTATCTACTGCATCGTCTTTTAAGTCAGACTTATGTCTATAAGTCAAGAGTACAATTTCCCGTGTCTTTGAACGCAATCGTTAGTATCATAAGGGTATTCAAAACTCCTTCAAGGCGAGTGTTTTATAAAAACCACAACAAATTGTATACGATACGATACGATACTGAAGTACCTGTGTATAAGACCTATTCTCTTCGCCCAATGATTAACCAAAAACCAAATTAAGGCCCTTGAAAAGCCTTAACAACGCTCGTGGTTTCAAGCTCCAAACTTCCGCTGGGCTTGTCCAGTTCCGCGTTAGATGGAGTAATCTTTCCTTTGCGGCCCTTAGGCACTTACAAAGAATATATTCTGCTGTCTCCTTTTACTCACTGCAGAGTAGGTAGATGGTACTTGAGAGGACAGTGGCCATTATGGTCCTTAACCCGGGGAGAATGTGGCGAAAAAAAGTTACATTGACTATGTGGCTGGGTATGACATACCCACATACAAAATTGTCTGTAAATGTTGATACAATAAATATTAAAATTAAAAAATGGTGTTTTATTGTAATAGGGCATGTAATAATTAATTGCAAATCAAACAAAAGTAGTATTTCAAGAATTTTTATACTAATACTTGAAAAAAAGGAATTCACTTCACTTAAAAACACAGACATGTGATGTAAGTAACAGGGTGGGTATCTCATACCCGGCCACATACTCGCCGGGTTAAATTGTCCCTACTCTATTTTTGTTAAGGTTGATGAACTTTTTCACTTGCCTCAGGCTTTTTAAGTCGACCGCCGACTTTTTATTGTGTTATTTTGGGGTAGACACTATTGGGTGACACCCCAAAGTAGGATTTAGGACCAACAAGTGGTCGTTGAGCATCTCTTCCCAACAGAAGAAGTCCTGGGATCAAGGCTACAAAAATATTGATTATGGACGCAAGATTTTTGAGAAAATCGAAATAGTCTGAGATGAACTGTTATACAATTTAAGGGCACTTACGATTGCCCCTCTGCTTGGTACCAGGACGCAGAAACATTTAAGAAAAATGCAAGGCCGACAAACTCGCCAAAAATGGTACTACAATACAGGTTTTTCCTGAAAAAGAGAACTTCGGAGTGCCACTAGCTACATGCAAATTAAAATTAAAGGCAGATGCAATCAGCAAAGCCTGTCCTCTATACCTGTCCCGCGCTCTCTCGCAAAAGACCCAACCATCTCGGTGCCTTTTGTTTTAACAGTCTTGGGAACCTAGCATTACTAGATGTCGGAGACCCACTGGTTCCACGATTAGGAAGGAGAATTCCTTCTAGATCCTGAGGTATCACAATGGACCAAGATTAGCTTGCTCTCCAAAATGATTTAAATTCTTAATTTTTCTATGTAGTGCATTCATAAGTCCATTTCGTGGACCTACGGTTGAAAGATATTTTCCTAATTTAGAGCCAACTGTATTCCAGATTTGCTGGTATAGTAACGACGCCTTTTTTCCATATTTCTGAAGTTCACCTATGACTACTTTAAACTTTCTGGAGAACTGAAATCTCTTAAACATTGTACGGATGTCCAAAATTGGGTGGTCGCTTTAAATGTATTCAAGGACCATCAGATGGCATGCGAAGTCGCCGGCTTTGAGTTACATTATCTAAGGAAGCTTAGGAGTACTCAGCATCGCTTTTTTCTGCACTATGACGTGTAGCGATGTGAGACAGCCCATTTCATTATCCCAGTAATACCTTAGAATGCTTTTAACTGAAAGGCTTTTTGGCCACCATGTCAAAGATGCCCAAATGATCATTGCTTTTTTTTTTATAATGGCGCTACCCGTCCTGTACATCTTCTTGGGTTTTGGGCCGCCAGTTTTACCGTAAAGGCGTTAACAGGTAAAGATTGGCCTAGTCGCCTTATGAGGTCACATAAATGTTTCAGTAAAGGATTTTGACGGGGATTTCTCGTATAAATTCATAAAGGCTTTTTCAAGTGCACTTTGCTTAAGATCGTGCTTTTCCTTCATAGAAGAAGGAGCTACAGATCAACTTGAAACTGACTTTATCGATCTGCCAAACGAAAAGATGACTGTAAACAGATTCAGAGACATGTCTTCGCAATCGCCCAAAATTATAAATCAAAGTTAAATCGAACGAATTTATTAAACTCCATAATCGTTTCGGTTTAAATCGGACTCTTTATCTTGCGACGCATTCCGCAAACAGTCAGTGAGCTCAAATTCCTTACATTCCACACCAATCCCCGTATGACAATGATTCACATTTCCGCATATCAAACGATTCTTCTCTCTAAATATAGCACCTCCTCGGTCCCGTAGACATTATAACACACATTTTATTTAAAGTGCCAAAAACTCTTAACGACCCGTGTCACCCTACTTTATAAATTACCCCTCCTTTAAGTTCTCGGCCATTAAACGACGCGGCACGGCATTGTTTTTTCTCTCTCAAACTCCCAAATCAGGAACATGTCCCCAATCATGTTCATTGCAATTTATCGCACCACTAACACCTCACAATAAATTGTGAATAAAGTACCCGATGTAACACTAAACCGTTCTGACAAACTGCGAGATACAAACCAAAAAAAAAAATAAAGACAAATCCGCAACACATCTCCGATGAGAGTTCATAGCGCCAAAAAACGGCACACTACACCTCATGTGGGGCAATAAATCAAAAATAAAAAAAAATCGCCTTATCTGTTACAAGCTAACACACATTCACTTTTTATTCCGCGCTGACAGGCTCGTCGTTTCACACAGCTATGATCGCCTCCATCCAGAAGCCGCCAAAGGGCAAATTGCTCTATCATGGCGCACAATCAAGGCGTCTCTCACACGTTGTCCGTCCGCTTGAGCAGAGACCCAGACTGAGACTGCAAAGTTGAATAGTCATCGTCATACTTTCTCAGCCAGAGCCAGTGCTAGGAGTAACCAGGGCTACGACAATAAATCCACACAGGAGGTGGACATTTTCCAGATCGGAATTCCTCTCACTCAATCATCACTCAGCTGATGTGCTTTGAGTGATATCTACGTGCAAGAGGTCAACAATGGGCTGCTGCTGTTGCCACACATATTCATCTCACAGATACGCCGAGTACTACATCCATCGCCCTTCCAGCAGACCGAGTCAGGTGAGTAAGCAGACGCAACGCGCGTGCGCAACCTTTAAGCTTCGCACTCTTGTACGAGGCGGGGTTTAGTATAAAAACCACGATACCGTGCAAATTACTGGGACAATACCATCGGCAACTTCGACCGGGAATCACGTTCTCTATCTCTTCACAGCCGGAGTCGTCACAGTTTGGTCGAAATGGATAAAAGGATTTGCAGTGCTTTGATCTGTTGGGGATTGTGTGCCGCGGTGGCGGCACGTTCGGCCTCGACGGTGACGACGGTTAACGCCTATTCGGCTCCATCCCAGACAGCCGCCAAACCGCTGGCGGTCGATCGGCGTGATTACACCAATCAACCGAGGATAATTGAGCAATTCAATCATAGGAATCCTGACGGCAGTTACGAGTTCAGGTGAGATAATGATCTGCAAAAGTGTATCTGGATCGTGCTGGAATCTCACGGATACCATTTATTCTCCAGATACGAACTGAGTGATGGGAATACCCGGTACGAACGCGGGTACTTTGTTAATCGTAATAACACACCGAGTTTGGTTGTTACCGGTTACTATGCGTATCGTTTGGAGGACGGACGCTACACGACTGTGTTCTACAACGCAGATCACAATGGATACCGGCAACAGGCCTGTAAGTGATACTCGCTTTGCTGAAGTTTCAATGACAATTCTTGTTTCGTTGATTTAGCAACCACCTCGCAGAGATGGCCAGATCTGCCAAGGACATTAGAGGCAACTACGGAATCCGACGAGATCGTGCCGGACGTAGTGGGAACATTGTCAAGTGTTCTACCGAGAAGGTATGCGGATAATGTTGACAATGTGCCGAAGGATGACAGCGATGAAATTTAACTTGTGAAACGTGATTCGTGCGGTTTCTGTTTAAGTGTTCAAGGATGTGTGGCGAGGAGTTTGTAAATTATAGGAAATAAAGCTAGACAGTGATAAGAAATGAGGCGAGTTTTGGTGGAGTTCTTAGGGGCGACGGAGCTTGGACTAAAAAAAAAATTAACCGTGTGCCAGATGGCACTAGACGCTGATCTCCAATCAGGACTTTTCCTTCACCCTGGTGACTCTTTATCGGTGTAACAGACTCTCTGGCACTGACTGGCGTCAACCCATTTACGGGTTTTCGAAGATGCTGTCATCCGCCGTTCCGATATTCCTTTAACTTTTCTAAAAAAAAAAAAACTCCCTGGAAACCAATTTAATTCAATTATTCTTAATTCACCATCGTCATGAGATTAAAACTTCACGAAGTAATATCCTTTAAGTGTTGTCCTCAAAACGTCCCTTTTGTGGGCCCCTCACCATTCTCCTCCGTACAAGGTCATTTCAAATGAAACATAGCAAAACTCTAGCTCTAATCTTGACCTTTTTTTCCACAGCTCAAGTATCTCCTGTCCCTTCTCTGGAGGAAAAAAAAAACTTTGCTATTCATTTTCAATAGCCCTCAAGTGGTCTCTTTTACTTCCATGTACCGGAAAGTAACTTGGGAAAGAGTTGAATAGTAGAAAAGAGGAAGGAAAAGAGTTTTTCCCCTTTTATTCCAAAGAAAACACATGCCACAGTTAAGGTCACGAGGTCTTTCGGTGCATTTTTAATAACTCGTCCCCCAATCCACACACTGAGAAAGGGAGAGAGTTGAAAAGGACTCACGCTTCTCTGTGTGGTAAGGTGGCTTTTGGCTATTTTTCAACAGTTCACCACCTCGAGGTAGCTACGATGGATGGACTTGTGTAAAACTATCATAAGCGTGAAGCCTTGAGGGCGTTTTTTTTTCTGTCCGTTTGCTGCCCACCACACATGATGGCTTTCTATTGAATGGAATGCTACATGCGGTATAGCTCAGGCATTGAGCAAACAACAAACAAGTAACATCACTCTCCCGATAGATCCTATTTTTTTGCCTCTCCGTATACAACTTCCTAACATCTGTTATAGTTTCTCTTTTCGTGTTGGGATGCAGGTTTTTTCCCTCCCTCTTTGGGACTCAGAGCCATTTCCAATTAACCATGTCCACTTTGTGCCAACACAATCACCCTTGACCAGGTATACATTCAAACATCCTCCAGTCAAACCACCCAACTCTAACTAAGCGAAGCCACATGCAGTTTTTTTGTATCCTGTGTCTACCCTCCCGGAAGGTATTCGGCGCTGATACCAATAGGCCGTTAGAATGGAAAGGACGAAAGGATCCCCTTGTGGGATGCAACTTATTTACTTAAAATAGCAAAGAGAGGTGTAGAAAGGTTAGAGGACATTTGGAATGGATCGTATCTTACCCTATTCAAGCAGCATGTGGCTGTGGAGGATTATTTTTAAGAACAAACAGATTCGGTCTAATCTTTCTACTGTGAAATCTGTATAAGATTGGTCTCCACCCAGCTGGAGCGTCATTGAAGAAAAATTAGAAAAAATTGATTTTATTAGACAATCTTACAGCTGCACTCGACAAGCCTGAATAGATAGTTGTTACCATTCAAAAAAGTTGAATATCAGTAGCCTTGAGACCCTCATAGACTGCCTCTTAAACTCTTTCTATTGGAGCAAGCTTTTATGACCGGGCACTATGCAGAACTTCCAGAACGTAAGGTGTTTTGGAAGTATACTGCTGACGGTATTGACAATATGGACTTTCTTACGGCGGTTTGCAAGCCCCTATGGGTCCAAACTACAGTCGGTGCTTTAGAGTCCTTTGCCAATGAGTTGGGTAAAGCTCCTCGAGACCTATTACTTTGCGAGGTCAAGGTATACAAATGAATATCCAAATGAAAATTTTAATATTCAGACTCAAAGTACAATACTTGGGAAACACCCCTTTGCGGGGCCCATTAGATGTCACAATTTAGTGATTGTGACCAACCTTACCGTATGGTGTGAGACAGTTTGACCGCCCGCGAGGTCAAAGTGAATGCTAAATTGGTATAAAAAGTCTAAAAAAAGATGGAAATAATAGAGTTTGGAGTTTCCTCTGTCATAGATCTTACAAGACTCTTCGAATCTAACCTAGGGGAGCAGCTTAGTAGAGAAAATAGAGTATCAGGTCCTAACCAATTTTATATAAGTGTGCAACAGGAAGCAGTTTCCTAAAAACCAGGTTTAAAGGAATCTCGCTGTCAGGCAGAATGGACCACTCGATCTGGATTATGAAAACCAACAATTCCGCCCACCCGTCCTCTAAAGCTGCTGTTGCTGACGGCCTAGCTGTCGAGCTGTTGAAAATGGCATGCGATGAGTTGGTAAGGAGAATTCACCAATTCATCTGTAAAATATGGTCGGAGGAAAGTATGCCCGATGAATGGAACCTCAGTATTGTTTGGTTAATCCTCAAGAAAGGAGATCTTCTGAACTGCGCCAACTACAGAGGCAACAGTCTTCTTAACAGCGCCAACAAGATATTGTATGTAGTATTGTGTGATCACCTGAAGCTGTTCTTCAAAAACCTGATCGGTCCATATTAGTGTGACTTCAGGCCAGGAAAGTCCACCATATCGAACAAAAAATCACACTACGGCAGATCTTGGAGAAAATCCAGGAGCTTCAAATCGATACGCACCATCTTGTCATCGATTTTAAGGGCAGGTATGACAGCATCTATAGATATGAGCTTATACAGAGCTATCTCTAGTTTTAGCATCCCTGCCAAACTCGTCCATTTGGGCAGGATGAGGATGGAGAATGCACGCTGCTCCATCACGGACGGTCAAGACCTCACCGAAACCTTTGATGTCAAAAAAGGATTTAGGCAAGGCGACGCGCTGTCATGCGAGTTCTTCAACATCGTTCTTGAAAGAGTTGTGCAAAACTCACGCGCCAACACCAGAGGCACAATCTTTCAAAAGTCTGTCCAATTAGTCGGATACGCCGACTGTATTGACATAATCAAAAGAACGCAGCGTGATATCACTGGTGCATTCGTGAGTATTGAGACGAAGGCGATGAAGATGGGTTTTGTGGTCAATGAGGGTAAAAACAAGTATATGCTGTCAACAAGAAAGGACACTTAAAACAGACCACTTGGACAAAACGACACCATAGACAGTAACGAGTCTACCTAGGCTCGGCTATAAATTCAGACAATGACACCAGCGCTGAGATTAAACGAAGAATAACTCTTGCCAATCGCTGTTTCTTTGGGCTAAGAAGGCAACCAACTCAACCCCTCTCACGAACGACCCTGTATAAGACGACCTTAATCGTCTCAGTCCTGATCTATGGCGCAGAGGCATGGACTTTGTCAAAACCGGATGAGGATGTTCTCGGCTGGAAAATTCTTCGGGTGATTTTCGGTCCCGTCTGCAAAGACGGTGAATGGAGGAGGAGATACAACGACGAACTGTACGGGCTGTACAGCGACATCGACTTAGCCAGAAGAGTGAAGCTCCAACGACTGAGGTGCTTGGTCATGTAGAGTGGATGGACACCAATGCTCCGGCCCGCAAAATTGTTTAATACACACCCGAGTGACGGCGCAGTAGAGGAATACTACGACTCAGATGGCACACGCAAGTGAAGGGGGACCTTAACCAACTTTGCGTGCGAAACTGGAGGCAGCTGGCTAAAGATCTAGCAGACTGGAGACGCTTGTTGATTGAGATCCAGGTCCACCCTGGACTGCAGCGCCACCATAAGTAAGTAAGTGAGTAATTGTCGACTTCGCTTGCAGGTTTCCAGAGCTTCAGCTTAAATTGTTAACGCTGCTTCACTGCTTCCATGCTTCTCCTACTTATTGCCATGAGTCTGTTTGTCCGTCCGGATTTCAGGTTAGGCCAAGTTTGTCCGGAAAAAAAGACTGGCGATTTTGGTTTTCATCGTCTCAGACAGATAGGACCCTACTACTTTCAGCAAGGTCTAGAGGTAGGTGTTCCAAGCAAATCGGCAAATACATCCACTTTGCAGTTGCATGGAATCTATGTTTGATCCAGAACATAGCATAGGAATAACTCGTATCTGTCTGCAATTTCCACAAGAGATCCAAGATATTGCCTTACCAACATAGATCGTATCGTTGGCATTTTCAAAGCTTTAATTGTTCTCCGGCTTGGGATGAGCCAAGGCCTTGCTTCCCGCAACCATTTATCTTGTGCGTGTCCGACACTTAACAGTGTAAATATGTCAGGCGGTTGCTCATTGGATTGTCATTATTTCCCTCTGAAATACTCTACAGCGTTTGGTCAGCCTTATGGTAATGAGGATGACATGTGCCTGATATTGTTCTTCATGCATAATTCCATAGTCTTAAGTTGAATCAACTTTAAATTTTCTAAGTATTTTACGTCGAACTGGAAAAACCAACTACACACCTCTTATTGACTCATCCTTTCCATATGTTGATTAATTTAGTCCGACATGAGATGGAAAAATATGGATCTAGAATGCATCAATCTCTATCTCGGCCTACCTTTGTGAAAACTCTCTCCTAGTTGCAAACTCCATGTCAAAACAAATGCACCCTACCAGATAAAGCAAAAACTAAAAAAAAAAAATAGAAAACCTGGACAAAAAAAAAGTGGTGACCCAGTGGGAACTGGGAGTGCATACAGGACAGACTTCCAGGACAGACCGGCCACTAGAGCATTTAATAATAATAATTGTTTGCAAACAGGTTGAATAAACGGAATTTGTGGAACATAAACATGAGATGGCATCCGTGTGTCCTAGTTCACAGCGTCCTGGTATATGTATGTATGTGTTTGTTGGCACTTTTGTGGAATGCTGTAGCAATGTTATGCTAGCGAATTTTGTTTGGAAGACAATAGACAAATTTTAATATCATATGTGTGTCTGCACAAAGTGAATCCTCGGTAACTTAATTTTAAAAATGTAAGCAAATATTTTCGCTTAATTGTTTTGCGGACTTTTGTGGACTTAATTTGCCTTCAATTAGACTCAAATGTTGCGCTTGTGTGCTGCAAATGCAGGTAATCATGTATAGAGTAAACGGGACAGGTTTTGTTAAAATAGTCCTTTGGGGAAATAGGGGACAGCAGTGATTTGAATGAGGTTCTAATCTTTAAATGAGATAATAACGACAGCTGTTTGCAAAGACTGGAACGAGAGCGAGTGACTGTACTCTACATGTTCCAGAAAAAAATTGCCGTACGTTTGTGCGCAATAGGCCCATGCCACCTCAAAATATCCTCCCCTCACGGCCATAAGGACTAACCACACAAAAATATTCAAACTCTGAAAAAGGTTCAACAAACTAGATACCTACTTTCCTGTATATATTTGCATGTAGTTAGACATCTCACGCACTTCTCACACAGATAATAATTCAAGAAGGTCCGCCTATTAACAACCAAATGAGCCACCATGTCATACCGTCATAATTTGGTTCAAACATAAATCTGAACTTTTACGACATCATTTGAATATCACATCTATGAGATAGAAGGGAGGACAACAAAAAAAAAAACCGTCACGTCCTACCGGATAGACATGAGAAACAAAATCACTTTCCATCATAGTCCCATCCATGTGTATACAAATGGAATGATAATTAGGGCTTATTACACGAGTGACATGTTGGGCTTCTTGTTCTTCTGGTAGTTGGAATGTAAAGCAGAACAAAATGGAGCGGACTTTATTGATTTATGGCATAATGCCCGTTGGAAGTGCTAATGTGTAATTACGTATGTATTGCAAGATCATTGAATAAGAATGAGTGTGATGAATAAAATGCTAATGGCTCGATACCATGCCTTCGATTGGAATTCATTTTGCCCGTCTGCTGGTACAATGTGTCATGGTGGCTTTAAGATTTTGTTTTTTTGGAAATTTAAGCAAACAACGGAAAGTCACAGTACACAGCTTTAACTGCGAGGTAGGAAGCCACCTTGTCTATATGCAATGAATTACTTCTGATAACGAAAAGTAATTAAACGAAGACTTACTCTTGCCAATCGCTGTTTCTTCGGGAATTAATAAAGTTCTATCCTGGACAACTCTCTAGAAAATCTTATGTATCCTTATCCTACTTTATGATCATTAAACATAAGTCCTCCTGACTAGGAGTCTGATCCCAGAAGGTGTGGAGTTTAAAATATGCTCGGAGGTAATAGCCAGCAAAAGTACAGTGTAGTACCTGTGAATGACCTTCCACTACAAATTCACCTACTGGCATCAGATAAAATCCTCATCGGAGCGGACTGCGAAAGTCACATTAATCAGCTGATTCAAGGCAAATGTATATAAGTGGTCCAACTGCAAGCAGGAGAAGACACCTTATGTCGATCGCGTATCCCATGCTCCTGTATGACTGCGAAATCTGGGCAGACGTGCTTAGAAAACAGATGGCGGCAATACAGAGACTGAGAGCTCTCCGGGTAGCAAGCTCTTAACCCACGATATCAGAATCAGCCATCTTCGTAATTGCGGAAGTGAATCCCATCCTCTCCTTGCGGCAGAAAGCAAATTCGTCCATGAACATAAAACCGAAACTGGAGTGGAAGTGCCGATGGCAGGGACGAGGAAGCTCTCCAAATAACAATGGCGAGAGCCGAGAACCTCTGAAACTAGAGGAAAGTGGACGGCAAGACTGATTAGGGACGTTGCTGAATGGACGGAGTTGACACGTGGAGAAGTAAACTACTACAGCACTCAGTTTCTTACCGGATAAGGATGAGAGAAGTGGCGTGCCCAGCTTGCCGAACGGTCGAGACAATACACCCAATGTATTGAAAGCTGTCTACTTTCTCCACCGGTTGTCCGGTGATGCTAACTTGAGATGATGAATTCGATCCGAGACCGATGATCTGGGATTTTGCTGTGTTAATCATCAATCCCAAGACGTTTGCCTCTCTTTCAGTCTCAACACTCACTGTCATTTGGTGAAGTTCCATAGTCTTGTGAGTTAAAAGTTATACGTCGTCAGCGTAATCAAGGTGTTTGGGTTGAGATGTAAGAAGAGTCCATCAAATTCCTTTATTTCCCAACAACAGGGCAGCACGAAGCACAGCGATAATCATCAGCAAATACAATATTGGTGAAAGAAGACAGCCTTGTCGAATCCCACTTTGAATCTGGAATTCCTCTGAGAGCCTTCCTCTGTGCAGAACGTGACACCTTGACCCTTCGTAAATTCCTTTTCTTTTCTCAGGGATACCTCTCCTACGCAAGGCACCCCAGATAGATTCTCTGTTGAAATCGTCGAACGCCTTCTAGAAATTGATGAACAGCAGGTGAGGGGCGAACGGTATTCAACGCACTTCTCAATGATGATTCGCAGGGTGTTGATATGGTCGACACGGGAAGATACAGAGTGGTAATCTACTTCTTCCACATCGAGTGTATTTTCAAGTTCTTCATTAATAATATTAAATTCTATTTATCGACCTTCCCTCCCAGAATGGTACAAGTTTAACCCAACACAACATGCAAGAAAGAGTGAAGAAAGCTGCAGTAGCGATTTTCTCTTGCAAAAAGGCTTTCGTTAATAAGGAGGGATTGCAACCCCGTATAACTCACTGCGTCTACACCGCGTTCATAATACTAACACTCGCGTATGGTGTAATCATCTGGTGGGGTGCCCAGAATAAAGCCCTAAACCGCAACAAGCTAAATAAAGTCGAACGATCAGCTTGTTTGTACATAAGTGGTGCACTTCGCACAACACCCTCTGCAGCACTGGACATTCTGTTTCATTTGACATCTTTGGCAAGCAAATGGCTGCCATTGCGGCCGCTCGTCTCAAAACAATCTCGCAGTGGTCCATTCTGAATAGTTTCAGAATCTCCCCAGGAAACATTGAATACGCCATACCCAAAACTGAATTTTGACAAAAACTTCGAAGTTACAATCCCCTCCAGGTCATTCTGGGGGGAGAATGCATTCCTAGAAGTTCAGTTGGTTCACTTCTACACCGAACCGACGGATTAAAGACCAACGAAGGGGTAGGTGGAAGTGTTTTCTCTCATAAACTGAGTCTCAGCTTCTCTTTCCGTCTGTCCAAGATTGCCGTCTGCACTAGATTGCCGTTCGTCTCTCGTAGAGATGGCAGAGTAGTTCAATATTCACCTTTGTTGGGTGGCGGGCATAGGGATTTTCCAAGCAAGTGTAAGGCTGATGAAATGGCCAGATATGAAACAACGATCCACATTGTACCAGAATATGGTAGCTTAGGCATACCTATCGCTACATGTAAGCTCAAAATTAGGACAAATTTTAGGGGGACAGGTGGTCCATATAAAGCGACAGTGCAGATTTGACCCAAGCTGGATCTGAAATGCTCTAAGGATCTGATTTCCCTCAAAAGATTGGAAATCAGCTCTACTAATGGTATTGCCACTGGACACTTTTCAGGCAAAAAGGCTTGGCGTCTTCTCTAAAGATTTTTTCAGAAGCTGCATGAACGAAGAAGAGAAATAGTTTATCCTCCAACTTCTTTGCACCTACCCTGCTCCCTCCCATAGAAGAAAAACTCACCTGGGTGCCTTCTTCTACAACGATCTAGGCCATCTTCTACGTTTCATCAGAAGCTCTAAGTGAGGGAGAATTCTACAAGATCCACATGGTATCACAAGGGACCTACATGTCATTGGTGTGTATGTGTTGGCTTCAGCTGCAGCCACTTCAACTTAACCTAACCTAAACTATTATGCAATCGGGTGCTTCTAGCCGTCATTTTCTTTTTTTCTCTGAATACAAATTAATAGGCAAACTATTGGTCACAACTAATGGTTCATTCATTGGTCAATTTTAACTTTGTCCTCAACCTTGTTGTCATTCCAGACTCAACTACTCAGTCCAAGCAGGGACTAAGAAATCTTAAATCCCTAAAAAAAGTCCCTTCTAAAATATACAACATACTGTAGCCTGTAGTGAGCGGTGAAAATCAGTCATTCTCCTCGCTCTTTTCTGCAATCGATAACAACGAATCATTCCTTGATGGACTAAAGTTGCGTCCAACCCATTCTCATGTTCTCACATCGTCACTGCGTTGGCGCCACATTTGCCCTTCAATCAGTTTAATATTTAAATTGCTTCTAAAATTAATAACGCCACAGCCAACCTCCCTCAGTCAGATAACACGCAGTTGCTATTGTCCATGTAAACATAATAGAGTACGTAGTTCTCCTTCAAGGTCGCGGTGCAGTAATTTTTCATTGCTAATTGGCGACACCGTAAGTGTAGCGATCCTTCACTACTTGCCGCAGAATCCACTAAAGATTAAGTGCCCATGCCATTAAGCATCGCCTTCTGTACACAACAATTAAGTTATCAACCGATGTAATGGACTCGACGACGGAGAGAATAGGTTGTGCCCACGAATGATGCTTTCAGCGGTCCAGCAATAAATCATAATTTCTCTGTTACTCTGGAAGGAGACCATGTAACGTAAAGGTGACTCAATCAACAAGAGCAGGCAGATTCCCGCCCTAAATGGGGTACTTGGTTGCATTTTAACAAAAAAAATGGTATCAGCGCAGGTGAGACGCCAAAATGGTCGCATAAATTGCATACCAAAGACATTCAAAAGATCCTCAGATATCCTAATGGCCGGCAGGCCAGTCTTCAAATTAATGCTCTCCATCTAAGCAACAACCAACTAATAGGTTCGAATAACTTCATACGCATTCCCAGTGATTAATCTTACTTAAGGGACTGTGTCCAGCGGAACAACCCCCATCTGGTTGGATGTGCCAGAGTAAGGCCTAGGATAACACTTAGGCACGCCACTACCAGCACTCAAACGGCAAATGCTTACCGAGCCTTAAATCGATGCAAAGTGCTCTGTCTGTTCGGTTCCGATGCATGCATTTACCCACGTCGGCCGCAATCTGGCCTTGGTGGCGGCTGAATTGTGTGTCGGCTGTTTACACTGGTCAGCATATGGCAGAAGCGGATGTCCGCTTCCATCACCGCATCCCGTCTGCCATTATTTGGATATTTATTTGAATTTGCGAATTTTGTCGAATAATTTTGAGCACAGTACCACACACTCCATGGGGCGGTTGCAAATTTAGTTCTCACACGGTCACCGATGCCGGAGGATGTGCTTTCCGGTACCAGAAGTGGCCGAAGCGCCATTGTACTCAATTCAATTGATGATGTTAATTGTGATAGTGTGCGGTGGTTCTATCTCTGCGGCGCGGCTAAACTGGGTTTGAGTAGAACGTTTTGGGGTCGGAGAATGAATGTGTGCGTTTGGCATAAATTGCAGTTTAGATATCGGTCAGCAGATGGCCACTTGAGTTTCCAAAGAGATTTAAGAGGCATTCAGGGTTTGGCTCAGGTTAATGGCTCGTCTAATGGAGTGTTTGGGGCCGCATTAAACTTCGAGTAGTATAAGGGCTGGCGTTCGAAAGTGAGTTCGATGGAACCATTAAATGGTTTTGGGTAGGCAGTGGTGGATTATGATTAGATCCACCGCTCAGCGGGCAACGATGCAACTTCCATGGTAATATTTTGTTATGAAGAGTATCTGCCAGTCAGAGTCAGTAATTAAAAATTACGGCCCTTTTGCCTGAGGAACAATGACAACAGGAGTCCTTCCTCGGCACTATGTCATTGGTAATTCCATGGACTCCTGTTGGAGCTGTCCAGCAAATAATCTTCAAACGCAGTGTATTGACTGTAAGAATAAAGGCTCTTGGCAAAGAATTGTTCAACGATCTGGAAGACTCACGTAATATTGACCTATTGGGCATTAGGGGTGCTTCTAACGTTTTCTGTTTCTTCGTTCTAAGGATCAGCAGGAAGTTGTCCAGAAAAAATGTTGGGTTTGGTCAGAGTATGGTGAAAGAGTGAGAACTTTGTATTCCATCCTGGGGAAGTGTTCAAGGGCGCCGCCAGATTGAGCAACCTTGTTTTGGACAGTTCCAGGCGGTGCAAAAGAAATAGAGAAATGTTTCCGCCTCCTCTTTGTCCCTATAGCTTCAGCAGAAGTTGTGAAGAAAAGGCACAGACTCTTGTAAAACTCTTTGAGTTCTTATATTTTAGGAAATAACGACCTCCTCGTGATGCGTTTTGTTACAGCTTTTGGCCATGTTGTACTTGTTCCAACTATGCTATTTTCTCAACGTAAACTTCTTTCTTACATCCATTCAAAGCATTACACAAGTAGCTGATCGTCTCTTTCTGCCGAAGTCTTCCCATAGTAAGTTGCAGTGGGTAAATGCGATGTGGCTACATTGATAGAATATAAGACCTGCACCCAGTTTTCCTTTCTTGTGCTCTGCTTAGTTCACTACTTCATAAGAAGACAGTTCAGGAGACACGATAAGCCCAACACTCGCCCTATTGTCTATTTTCTGGTTTATCTAAGAAGCGCTGCGTACTAACCAGTAATTTCTGGCAAGGGAATACAAAGTCCTGCCTAGTGGCCACCACGTGATAGACCACCATGCAACACGGCAATAATTACTGTAGAAGCTTCAGGGACGTAGAAAAAAATAGAAGCTATTACTCGCCTTCTATGTGACTGTTCTCACTGGCGCTGCTGAGCTACAAAATATTAAGCCGACAAACTTTCGGGACAAGTTCATCTGTCTGCTAGAGAAAGCTATGCGAAGATACACAAGTCATAGACGTGACATCCTGGCAAAGTCACGTTTCAAGGGAGTCACTGTCACGTCTGCCTTCCTTAAGACACCATAATTAACGTTTAAGAACCTCTTTTATGGAACCATTTTCAATATGGTGTCTCTCGCCCCTTCATTTATTCTTGTCCGCTTCTTCGATGGAACGATGTACCGATGTATTTTCAATTCCGAATCGACCATCGATAAATCTCTCAAGCGAATTGATTATGCAACCATCTGCTCTCCTCCTCGTTGGCTTCCAGCAATAATAATTGTAACTGTTCTTCCTTGAATATTAATCATTTTTCCCCGGCAATTATTTATTTTAATACACCCTCCGATCCGCCAACGAAGTACAACACACCATTAAGGAGCATCATTACCGCAACGTTAAGCTTTCAATTCCCTGTATTCACAGGCGTTTAATGCCATTAACAAGGTGCTACAGCGAATCGTGAGATAAATTAAATACCACCAAACGTCTGACCTTAAATCCGTTCTGCAGCAACAACAACAACGCAAAGAATGAATAAATAAATTTCGAAAAATACACCACGACGCGACGTTGTTCGAAGGAACAACACTCTCAAAACAAAATGTTTTCGCTCATTTTTTCCGTTGTGAAACACATTCCACATTCACCTAGTAAATTCGTTGTAAATCATCGAAGTTGCATCCTGTGGCGGTGGAATACCTACACGTATCCTCCACTCATTGACTGACACTGGAACAACAAATCCACTTTGTTGTGGATTCAACCTCCCGCCTCCATCGACAAGTGGGTGAGAAAATCGTTAACGCGCTTTTTATACATATACAACGTTTTGCTACAGAAAAAAAATAAATTTTTTTATTACATACCCTCGCGCACTGTTATCCAGCAAGGATAACAGCAAAACAAAACTTTCCAACAACGTGTGCGTGCTGCTCTTAATGGCTGCAATATGTTGGCACGAACTTTCCGCTGAATCATGTAAAAATTTCAATCTCTTCGACCCACTTTCGTCGCCGTCCAAAAAAAAAAAAAAGAGAAGCACAACCAGGACTAAAATATGCGAACTACTCGCTGGAACAGCGGTGGAAATTTAATACTTTAAATCCACCCCCAGTGTGGGTGCAGTGTAGGTCCTGGTTTAAGCCGAAAACTGATACGGATATCAGTGAATGGTGTAACACCGGTTAAGACGTAACCTCTCACGAAGATGTATCTCTGGGAAAAGCGCTTCCGCCAAATGGATGGTGGGCGAAGGACAATCGAAATGAAAACATAAAACACTCCAAGACGTAAGCGGATTCCAACACGCAACGTTGCAATTTAATGGATTTCTTCCTCCTTCTCCTTGACTCATACTGCAGTGAAAAAACTTGATCCAATTTTGGAGAAGATGACAGCTACATGGCAGGAGCTCTTCTTGTGTGCACAAGAGAATCCTTTTTAAACGTTTCAATCATTGAATACTGTGATGGGAGGACCCACCAAAAAATACAAGTACTCCTACTCACCAATCCACTGACGATGATGATGATGATGATGATGAAGATGCTGTGATCTGGCAGAAGGTGAGAGTAAATAACCTAGAGTGGCTTTAAGGATAACATCTGACATTGGAATTAGCATCCTTTTAAATGAAGTTGACGTTGAAACGACACGGGAGGTAAGTTTCTTGCACGAGGCGCCACAGGACTTTCACACGCCCAGAGTCACCTTCACATCCTTTCAGATGCAATGATGAAGACTGCGAAGTTTGCATCGACTTTGACAAAAGTTGGGCAATTTCACTGCTCGAGGTGTTCTCTTTTGAATGTGTGGCTGTCGATGTGTGTGTGTGTGTAGACTTTTTGATGAAAATTATTGAATAGAAATCAACTTTGAGGAAGAGTTTCTTGAGAAAATTTTCATAAAAGGAAAACGAGAGTGTAAATGTGTTGAACACAATCTGTGTAAACGGCAAAAGTTTTAATCTATGATGGGGATACGAAAATGTTCGGATTTTTGGATGAAATAGTTTAAGAAGTTATTCGCCAGCGTTGGCGAAATGTGAGGGGAAATTGATCCGATTAAAAGGTGATGATTGGATATGTCGGGAGGGCGTTTTCGAAAGTTGAATGGAAGAGAAGCGTTTGAACATGAATGGATACTGGAATGCATTGAGTATGATTGATTCTCACTGCAATCTGTTGGATTTCAGGAAACATGAGACTGGGGCCTGTGATCTACATTTACTTATCAGAGTGTTTTTCATTCAGGTTGAAAGGTGGATGTTTTCTAAAGATCCTTGGGAATTGGTTCAATAGAGTGGGATTTTCTCATCGACTTTCTCTACGTTCTTTTCTTTCCTTCACGGTACTGCTATTTAGCATTTCATAGCGAAGAGGGCACTAAACTGAGTCCTAGGCTTCTCCCCTGTCTTTAAAATCATCGCTACAATGTCGCATACTGTATCCCAAACCTCTTCGGTGTCTATGGCCTGCCTGGTTATCTTGTATGGGGTTGAGCCTTCATCCAGTTTCTCTTCTTGCAGGTGCCACTCTTCTTCAAAGCTTTAGTAATGGAAAATTATGTTTTCTATGCCTTCGATTATTTATGCTGACCATGGGCAATGGGAGTTGTAATCATGAACGAATCAGTGGATATAAGCCCTAAAACATTCTCGGAACTTAAAACCTTCATGTCTTCTAAAGCTCATTCAAGAAAATCAACCGCAAAAAAATTTTAGACAGATCTGGCCTAGGTTAGATCAGAATTGACACCATTGTCGGTATCCTCATAAGGCACCATCAAGATATTTCATTCTAGGCCTGCATACCAAGAAGCCAGGCCTCTTCGAAAATGTCTTCTGAAGAAGCTGCAGGGATGAAGAGGATAAGGAATGCGGTTTGGTTTCGGATGGTGAGCTTGCTCTCTCTACATAGGCCTTAGTTGGGCTTGTTTCCCCCAAAGTGATAATCTGTCGCTGTGAGGTGGTAATCTTCAAGAAACGAAACTGGGCCCATTCTCATTCTTAATATAAAATTTGTGCCCACTAATTCCTCCACATTCATTTTCTTCAGGCGAAACGGCCTGTTTGGCACTTCAGACCTGCGTATCCGTCAAGCTCCAGAATGTAAATGATCACCTTGCTGTCTAGGTGCGTTAGGTCTGGTATCCACAAAGATCTCAGTATTCTATGACTTGATCATGCAGTTGCTGAACAATGATAGGGGAATTGTTCCAGGTCGTTCTCCCCTTCCTTGCAGTTTGTGCAGATTGTACCGTATTAGGTTTCTTTGTTTTTTACGAACATTGTTTGGTTTGGCGATGAGAAATCACTTCACTGCAAGTCATTAGATCTGCGCAGTATTTTTTCACCAACTTTATGACCTTGGATGCGACTCATATCTTGTAGTATATGGGTTCCTGCTTCTGCTCTCGTTGGTTCGTTTCACGAACTTGTCCCATTAGCTAGGTGATGTGCACGTATTTTAAGTGCCAAAGAGGTTTCATATTCACATTCTTGCATTGCCATACGAGTTGGGATTTCGATGAAGTGTTAGTTAACGCGTTAATTACAGCTTTGCAGTCAAAATAGATATCTATGTGTTTTTTTCCACCACCCCTCCTCTGGATAACGAAAAATTCCATGCGAAATACTGTGACCGAAGTTCAAAATGTATGACGACTTCAATTCGCAGTATGCTTCTGTCCCTGATTCATTATGGCCATATTGGGACCATGTAGGGTGATCCCATCGTCGTGCCCTGTATTGCTTTCGTGCATCCAGGATTACATGGAGGTAAAAAGTGCTGAGAAGCGGTTGAGAAGGTTCTAGATATTAGACGCAACATCGCTTACTTACTTACTTAAGGTGGAGTTACAGGCCGGGGCGGACCTGGGCTTAAACCAACAAGGGTCTCCAGCCAGCTCACTCTATAGCCAGCTGCCTTCAGTTTCGAACGTAAAGTTTTTTAAGGTCCCCTTTCACTAGCGTGCACCCCCTGAGTCGTTGCCTTCCTCTACTGCGCCATCCCTCGGGTGTGGATTCGAAGATTTTCCGCTGCGGAGCATTGGTGTCCATCCGCTGTACATGACCCAGCAACCTCAGTCGTTGGACCTTCACCCTTCTGGCTAAGTCGATGTCGCTTTATAGTCTGTACAGTTCTTCGTTGTATCTCCTCCTTCACTCAAAAATCTATGCAGACGGGACCAAAAGTCACCTGAAGAATTTTTCTCTCAAAACAGGCAAAGCCAACAATTATCCACTTTTGGCAGAGACAATGTCTCTATGCCGTAGAGCAGGGCTTTGACGATTAGGGTCTTACACAGGGTCACTTTAGTTGTTCAAGAGAGGCCTTTGGTATTCAATTGCCTTCTTAGCCCAAGGAAGCAGCCTCCGTCTCAATACTGACGAATGCACCAGTGACATCACGCTAGGTTCTTCCGATTATGTCTGTATCGTCGGTCGGTTGGACGGACTTTTGAAAAATGTTGACTCTGGTGTTGACGCGTGAGTTTTGCACTATTCTTTCAAAAACGATGTTGAAGAAGTCGCATGACACCGCATCGCCTTGCCTTAATCCTTTTTTGACATCAAATGTCTCGGTGAGGTCTTGACCGACTTTGATGGAGCAGCGAGCATTCTCCATCGTCATCGAGGAGTTTTACAGGGATGCCAAAACCAGACATTGCTGTGTATAGCTCGTCTAAATGCTGTACGCGTGGCCTCAAAATCGATGAAAATGTGGTGGGTATCGATTTGAAGTTCGTGGGTTCCTAGTAGTAATGACCTATCACAATTGAAGGCGCTTCGATAAATAAGTACTTAGATCTTTCAGGCATCCATAATACGAAGCCGGCGCACTGAATAGCACACATATCCACGTTTTTAGGTAGGGCTGACAAAAGTCCTTTTATAAGCATGTAGTTAATGATTTAGACCGCAGCAATAGTTAAGATAAGTGAAACAAACCTCCTCAAAGACCATTAAGGACTCCAACACCTGTTCTAAATAAATATTCAACTACTTGACTTTAGAGGGAACTCAATCAAACTCCCTAATGAACACAACCAGTCACCAATCACTTCTGTTAATTAAGTTCACAACTGTAACAAAAAAGTTAGTATTTCTGTCCGAATCCTGCCACTTTTGACGTTCAATTTACGAATTCACCAACAAGCTGCAGTTTCTAGTTTTAAAATTAATTTCCTACCTCGGTAAATTCCAATTTAGATGGAGCACAAGGGATTGCACTTCTACCGTGTACCACTTCTACCAAAAAAAAAAAAACTCTTCAAAGTGCACACTACTAACCCGTTCGCCGTCCGAAATACAATTTTCAGTGACGAATTCATTAGTTACAAACTTACAGTGATTACCAATCACGTCGCCATCACTCTCAAATCCACTAAAAGGATGAACCGTACTCGTCACCTAATGCATCTCTCTGGTAAAAGTTTTTTTTCAAAAATAATTTTCTCGTTCACATAACAGGTGTACAACAGTTAGCCACCCCATTTCCCACCCCCACGGCGACGTGGTGAACGTTATTTAACAACAGTATGAGGTTTTTGCCATAAGCAAACGCTCGACACTAACCAGTGAACCGTATCCACGAGAAATTGTATCTGAAAAACTTCAACTAAAAGTTTTCAATTGGCCAAGACCACGAAAAAATAGGAATACAACCGAAAATCTGTGGTCCAATGTGGCCTCAATGGAATTCTGCTGATGCAGCATAGTGACGCTTTGTGCTGCTTGAACGGATGGATGCAGATGATCCTGGGTCCTGGTTCTTTGAATTGGGGTCTCGGTGCGACAGTGTATGGTGTGCAATAAAAGAGAAACCACAACACAATTTGTGAACGGCACTTAATAGGATTTAGTGGTCGTTATAATGTGACTGGATTACGGCGAATGAATTAGTTTGAGATATTTTTTTTATTTCAACTCAATTGGGGGTTTTTTTTTTTTTTTGGTGTGCGGTATTGTCTGACAGGGACAATTGAAAATTGTTGGTGGTGGAAATCTGTCATTGTTATTGAAATTTGATTTTTAATCAACGCTGCAGCACATGCAGCAATGAATGCAGCACTGAAAATACAAAACAAAATACCTAACTAACCACCCTCTTGTGTTCCTTTTGGTTTTCCATTCCATTTGTTGCTTTAGTCTTTGAATTTTTTCAGAGTTCCTCCTCTATTTCATTTCCTCTACTGCCATGTTGACAGAGTTTATGTTTGTGCCATAGGACTTAAGAACCTTAACGCGTTGCGAGTCATTAGTTTCTTTCGGACATCATCATTCTTCACGGCATGTGTGGTGCTCTACGTAGTACTATCATGATCATCATCGTTTTCTAATGGCCCGCTTATCCACTATGAAGGTCGCGGGTCTAGGATGCTTAAGTTGACCCTCCACATCTCCCGATCTTCCGCCATCGACTTTTAATCTTTAGGGGCTATCCCAATACGGGTAGAGGTCAGATTTCGGACTGTGTCCGACCATCTCATCCTAGGCCTACCCAGGGGACGCCTACCTGATGGCATGGATTCCATGGTACGTCTTGGAAACCGAGTTGAGGATATGCGTTTAACGTGCCCAATCCATCGAAGTATGGACCTTTCCGTACGAAGAAGTAGCTGCTCGACATTGAGTGCCTTGCGTATTCTGGTGTTCCTAACCCGATCTCGGCAAGTCACCCCAGCAATACAACGAAGAAATTTCATTTTGGCAGCTTGTATCCACGATCTTGTTCTTTCGATCATTACCTCATAACCATAGGTGAGGGTCGGAACAAGCACTGAATTAAAGACCGATAGGTTAGCTCCGATGCCAAGTTCGGCCCTCCTGATAACAGATTGGCCGAGTTTGCTCAAAATTGCTCCAATCTACAGGATAACGCAGTAACGCATGTTTCCAACTTGGCTTTCAAGACGTGGTATGGAATCCGTGCGATCAAGTAGGCGTCCGCTAGGAAGGCCCAGGATGACATGGGTCAACCAAGTCCGACATCCGTCGGTGGCGGTCGATGGCGGAAGATCGGAAGATATAGAGGGTCCACTTAAGCTCCTTAAACCCGCGACCCTCATAGTGGATAAGCGGGATGTTGGAAAATAACGATGATGATGATAGTCCACTATCTAGGAAACTCAGAAAGAAGCCGGATTTTCTGTCCTACTTTGTGTCTAGATTTTGACTAGCAATCGAGAGCAACGACAAACGGAAAGATTATTTTGTCTCTGACTAACATAGAGCTTGAGCTGGCCTTCAACTGACTAAGGTCAGCAATGAAATTTGATCGACTTAGTCTAACACAAATCCAAGTTCTTCCTCCCCATTTCACTTCCACATCACAACCTTCCCTCGACTCCTCACAAAAAAAGGAAAAAGACTCCATTAAACACGCCATGCTATTTTTATTTATTCCTTAACAGGATGACACATTTCTTGATGCCTCAAAGCACAATGACTCCAAATGACACAGTAACCATTAATGAAAGGACTGGTGCATCGCACAATGCCCATATTCACCGTCAATTGTGTCTTCCTCCCGCTCTCTGTTCAAAGAACCAGAGCACCAAAAAAAAAAAAAACAGAAACCAAGAGAATAGCATTTCCATTTCGTCTGTCGTCATGAGATATACTTTTGACAGAAGATGAGCCCCGCATTCATTTGTTTTGAGTTCATTTGCTAATTAAAAAAAAAATAATGGAAACAGAAATGATAGAGCAGAGCTCCTTCGGGATAAAAATGTTACACTGAGAGAGCTATGTGAATGATTTACCTTTCGGAGAGGTCCCAAAGGACTTTCAAAAGCAACGCCAGGAAGTCAAGTACAGCAAACGATTTTTATTGCTACTTTATACCATCGGATGAGGGGGTGAGTGGGTGGGCAATTTGAATTCAATCAGCGCACGCTTTCCTCCTTGTTTTTTTTTTTTTTTGTTTATTGCTCATAAACTCTCGAGCACTCGTGAAATGTTGTTCAGTTCTCTCGTCGAGGACGAAGCGGAACCGGATGCTTGAATGAAAAGTTTGTCGGTCATATTAATCGACTTTGATGTGGTTGCCTCAATACAAATTTAAACTTTGTCGTTGACAGAGTATAAAGTTGGAGCGTACCGCATCGCCCCGAAAGGGTTGCCTTGTTTGGGGGCTTGGATTTTGCATATATTTGTAACATACGAATGAAAGTGGACAGCACCCAGATGGTGAAACTTTGATAGCAGTGCCATAAAGTCCAATGAAAAGTATTGCATTTGCCAAATTGCTAGAAGATGGTTGTTTTACTTTTTTTTTTTTGTCGAAAAAAAAAGAAAACTTTTTGGATGGTGACGGCGCTAAAGGATTTTATGACGGAAATGAATTTTCAGTGAAATGCAAGTTGGACGATATCCCTAGGGAAGTTGAGATGGCTTCGGACGAAAATGATACCACAGTACTGAATGTTTTCAAACAATTCAGTTTGTTTCTCGTTAGTTATTCTAATTGGAAGGTACTGATACGCCAACTAAGGCGGAGGGAGTGAGTCTGTGGTCACATCTTCCCTTGTGTTACTGAACGAGATTTCGTTAAATCACTTTGTTTGGCTTGTCGTGATCTAGATGATGCCTCATGTCAACTAAAAGATGTAAATTCTTATCAACTTGAGGAGTATGGACCCTCTCTGGAAGGAATCTGTCAAAGGCAGTGCTGTTTGAGGGCTTCCTAGTTTTCATAGCCTTTATGCTCCGAAAATCAGACGAAGATGGTAAAAAAAACGAATACCTAGAGAAGAGAATTCATTGGAAGCAATTTAGAGAATGTGATTGCTGAAGCAAGAACTCTGGTGACTGCCTGACTGTTAGCGTCTATTGCAATTTTGCGCTTTAACGCTGAGCATATGGCAGGTACCTCGTAGTTTCTATTAATTTAAAGAGATATCGAACCAGGCCGCCGTAGCTCAGTGGTTAGACTTTATCTTATCCCGAACTGTCGCGCCACCAATTTTTTTTTATCGAACCAGGCAACCATGATTTGGCTTAATTTCACCTCTCTTGCAATTAACACCTTAGTCCCGGGTACTATCCGAATGTCTGCGAAGTTCGTCAAAAAATTCGATTCCTGGTGTCATCTATGGGTTTCTATCCAACGACAGCCAAAATGCTACACCTTCCGCTGGCTAATGCTCGACATAAACACAGTTTTTCCGCCGAAATATCCACGTCCTCAAGGCATATTCTGCAGTTGTCATCTTGCAAGTGGATAGCGTTGCACTTCATAAGAGAATTCCTGTGGTGAGGCTCAGAACTTCTCTCTTGATGCAGACAGCAGTCTTGGCTTGTCTGTACTATGCGTCGTTCACCCAACTTTCTGGGTCCTCATTCGAATCCCATTTGTAAATCATGTCCATAACCCAATCCCCACCTAAGGTAGCAAACAGTTTAGGCTCGCTAAACATCTACCTTTTCGTTACCTTCGATTCCTACATATCTTCTTACCCAAGCTAGTATCGGCTCATTATAGGCTGCACTTGCATTGAGTTTCTGCGCACACTACGTTGAGTGTGATGGCAGTATCTGATCCAGCATCTCAGCTCGATACAGAGAGGCATTTGTGCACACACTACGATGGCAAGTTAGATTAAGTTCCTCCAAAAAGACCTGCAACTGCTCTGCTATCTATTGAGCAGAGAACCGGGTACACAATGACAATTTCGAATGTCAAAGTGATTCTGATGTTGTCAGAGATCAGGGTGTTCCTGAAGGAAACTCGCCGCCTAATCTAAAAAAAAAGCCAGACACTCAGATAATATACTATGTATGTTCTGCAGAAAAGAAGCTATGAATCTTACAAAAATCGTCCATATTACCTTTAAGGACATTTTTTTAGTTTTTATTCACAGGGCGGATGACGGGACGAGCCTTTATCTGATTAAAAAGTTAAAAACTTGCGCCACAACTCGGGATGAGCCAGGGCCTAGAGGGACCTACAATTCATTGCCGACTCCGAACGGCGAATTGAGAAGGTCTTTTACGACGAATCATGCTCCCGGAGGCTTGCCATTCGCCGGCGGGAGGTGGTGACGCGAAAAATGTTCGGTGGACATGCCTGGGGCTTGAGAGCCCACGTCGCTCCCACAGCAGTTCGAGGCACTAACCTCTGTGCCACGGTGACCTTTATCTTATTCCTGAGATATTACGCCAGTAGTGGTGGCGTTCTTTCCCATTGGAACACGGAAGTGTTCTGCACCTACAAATGTACCTTCCAATGGATCCACTTATTGGCAATTGGTCAGCGAAGCGATTTCATTATCATCGATGGTAGTGACAGCTTTAAGCGCTGCTCGACTATCGGTTGACTATGGAAATTCCACAGATAAGAAGACACGACAAGACATTTCATTTAATTTCATGCCTCCAAGACTATGTGGTGCAGGCCAAAGATATAGGGTATCGTAGTAGGACTTGACTGACATAGATTCTTCGAAGTGCGATGTCAATGCTTAAAGTGCTGCCTGACCCTTAATAAGGTCGAGGAGAGTGTCCAAATAGCTGACATTCGGTTTCACCGAGAGGTCTTGCTTTTTTAATCGTCATGTGCTAAAAATATGTGTTTGACTGTGTTTGCAGAAATGTAGGACATAACCTTACCAAGCTTAACCCACCTTCTTAGCACCGCTTCCATGATTTCCCTTACCATAGAAGGGAACATTCCCGATCCTAGAATTACCACACCGTCAGCAAATATAACCACCTTCTCTGTCTAGCCTCTCCAATAATTTGTTCATGGCCATCAGCTCAACCCTTGCGAGAAGATCTTCACTAATTCATTTAAGAATTTCGCAAACACTTTAGCTGCTATATCAGCAGTTTCAACAATTGCGGCTTAACTTTGCATTCACAGCCCTAGTGGACTTATTTTCTTAACTTCCATCACACGTTACCACACAATTTGTATCGTGAACATGTACAACCACATCTGATTACCATCACACCGTATCGCTTCCGATTCCACTGTTCTCTTTCATTCTATTCATCCAAAGCTTCATTAGTCCTTACTTGATCTGCTATTCATATCCCAAATGATCCAATTTATCTCATCTCACTGAAAGCATAACTTGGGAACTTCGCCTCAAACCAACAAACCAATATCCATGAGATTAGGACAAACTTTCCCAGTTCAACTGTTCATTTAACTCCACTTGCCGGAGATAAATTCAAGTCCAATTAAATAACAACCTTCTCAATCACCAGCCCAATGGTCAATAACCGAAAGTTGGTAATTTTTCAATGCTCCCCCCACCGCCGCCGCCAATAGATACTTTCCAATCCCGAACTTTCCACTTTACACACAAAAAAAGTTCAGCAAAACTTTTAGTTTGCCGTAAAATGTTTTTTTGTTTGGATCTTTATCTCTGGTCTCATCAATCGTCTAACCCGCAATAAATGACTTTCGGCTTGGATCACAGCTATTGGATATTTCACCTGTTGGGGATGACAGCCGCTCCTAGCACATACAGCTTGACACCACCAACCCAAACACTAAGCCAGTGAAAGCTATATTTTTCGATAAATCCGGTCAATGGGTTACCATTAAGCGGATTGACAGCTATCGTGTTATAGATACGTGCCTATCCATCAAAGGTGGATGAGCGATACTTTTACTATCCGCACGATGACTCTATAAAAATGTATCTCTCGTTGATGCGGTAACACACTTTTCAAGGTCAGGCGGTGAACGACCCACGAGAAATTGGCAGTTGGCAGTTGGCGCTTATCAAACGAACTGAAAGTGTTTAGTATCTATAAATCCAAATGGCATGCATTCTCAAGCATCTATAAATCCAGAGGAGCCAGGCATGGACGCAGACATCTTCAGATGCCATCTTGACGACAAAGTAATGTCATTCTGTTGATTCAACCGTGTGCGTTGTCAATGATGATGGAGATTCGTATCTGTTCCGGCGGCGGCAGCCAAGTTTATATTCCCATTAACGCGATTTGAATTCTCAAAAAAAACCAAAAAACTGTTTCGAGTGAGAACCGGTTTTTTTTTGGAGAATCTGCCCGATGACTCCTAATTGACTGAATGAGTGTGCAGCATCAGGTGTAGCGCAAAAGATTTATGCTCTTCACATGGAAGATGAAGAGTGAACTTTCTCCCCCGACGAGGGGGAGATATCCTCTGTTGTGGTGGTGATCTGTTTTCAGAGATACGAGTACGAGTATCTGTGAGATAGGGTTCATTGAATTTTTTTCTCTGAGAAACAAGTTTTTTTTGCGGATTTTGCAGTTTTTTTTTTTAGTTGTCGACTGTCGACTTGACTGCCGGGTGTCATGGGGTAGTGAATGCGTTCAATGATTGATTTATGGTTCACGAAGCAGTGGGATATTGACTTTCATTCAAGCCTATTGAATGGAAATTGAGTTCGACTGCTCGGTGATTGATAGAGAAATGAAGTGGCATAGGCGAAGGCTTTGTCATTGAACCGAAACATCTATATGAGTTGTTAGGAGTGTCAATTTAATGGTTCATCAGAGGCATGAATGGTGCTGTAATGGGGTGCGTTTTTGGCTGTCAAGGTAATGATGTTGAGATTTACCATTAAACGACCTGGCGGAATTGACAAATTCAAGGCGGTTCCCGTAGGACAGGGAGGATAGGCTTTGAAGAAGATGAGGTATGCATGCAGCTCCCAAGGTTGCATAATGACTGCCAAGAGTAAGAGGAAACACCAAACAAAGCGGTGACGTTGTAAAACATAACAAAGACCTTGCAAGTCTCTAAATTTTGCAAATGAATCTCCAAGACTTAGGAAGATGTCAGTGCTCCTACGTAAATCAAGACTTCTGATGACTTATGGACACACTTGAGCCAAGAATGTTACAAGTCGTCGAGGAAGCAATTCTGACAGACTTATGCCATAGAAAGTAAAATATCTAGAGTGGCCGAGGTAGCAAGAACAACAAGGCAGTTCCAACCAAGTCGGGCCGCTGGACCTAATCTTATTGGTCCTGACACAACAATTTTAAGGCGGTGTTGTATTGAAATCCTTTGAAAAGTTTCCTGGCCTCCATATCGAAGGAATAAACAGCACTTCAGGGTAAGAGGGGCGTTGTCTAAAAATTGTCATCGTCGACGTTTGCCTCTTTACTGAGTCCACATCTAAAAAGCTGAATGCGTGCCTCTCATAAATAGGAAGGACCAAAGTTGATTCATGGATTTCACTGATGAAATTTAGTATTTCTAGCAAACACACTACGAGTTGCCTCAAAGTCGATTAGGCAGAAGTCCCCGCATGTTTTGGTGTCGTTAATGCTGTGCTCTCAAACTAACGCACCGAATTTGTTTTCTTTACCAATTTCGACACTTGAGTCGGTGGGCATGGTGTAGGCATTATTATTTGAACAGCCTTCGCAAGGCACCATCCTCATCGAGTCCTAAGCGTCTCGGTGAAAGTGTGAGCTGAAGTAAGGCAAATAATGACATACATCACGTATACCATATATGCGAGGAGACCTTGATGTCAAAAAAAAGATTCCTAAAGTGCAATATCCAATGGTCACGGCCACACATTTATCTCTACAAAGTTACTGGTTCATATTTCTTATTCCTAGGATCAGCCTCACAAGTGAAACGCCATGCCCTTCATAATTACCCTTTTAGCAAAAAGGCTGGTGTGCTATGTCATTCAAGGGTGTGAGAGCTATCGTTGGCTTAATAGGACTTTTTTAACCAAAATCTCTCCCGTCGAAACCCTGATTCATGAGTTCCGAGAATGTCGTAAGAACATCATGTAAAGCATTCGTCAACACCGAGAGAAATGCAGTTGGCCTCCTAGGGATCTCCTGCTGTGACTTTGAGACGCATCACAGTCGATTAAGTCAAGAAAGGTGCCCCATCGAGTCCGTCAAAGTTGAACTAAATCCACATTTGACGATAAATTAAGCATACGTTTATAATTGACTGACTTTTGTGGTGCACGTCTTCCTCCACTAGCTTATGCCAGTAACCGCGCGCTAGGCTTTAGCGTACCGCCATTTCGTCATGCGAGATTTTCTTTTCGCTTCCGTCAATGGATATGAAATTTCTGACTTTGGTGGACTTGAAAAGTTACTGCATGCTCAGTATCTTCATCCTAATTTGGGCAATTTTGACATAAAGGCGGGCAACAGTGTCCCAGTCGTAGATATTCACGAAAGCCGTTTTAACTAGACAGAAACTGCTTTAGGTGGTAGTTGTAGTCCCCTTGTACATGGGGGTGTTGTAAAGACCATGTACGCATAGTGGGGATGTGTCTCCTTGTGTCTCCTTGTAATATGCATATTTATTGCGAACGTGTGTAAGCGTTGGAAAGGGCTCCCTGTCCAATGTTTTCTTTATTTTCTTTGGTGTTTCAGTCTGCGGAACTTCTTTATTACAATGACTACGTTAGATGTTAGGTGTTTGGGTGCAGATGCACTGCAACCTTTAGAAATATTTTGTGCTTCCCCGAACTCATGTTAGTCGATGAGATTCTCGACCTATAGCACCTCCTCCTATCGCTCTGAGGAATTAGAATATCTGAATAGGGTTCAACGGTGAAAGTTTCGTTTAAGAAAACTGGAACACTCCCGCGCTCTTCTCTTCTGAATATTATCGTAAGGGTATTAACAGACTCTTGAGAAATCTGCTCGGATAGTCAAGAAGCACTAAAAGCCATCACAAATCCAGGGAATGGAAAGACAAACTGAACAGGCTTGCCAGCCACAACGACGTCCGCTTTGTGACGACGTGCAAAGTGGCTAGATAACTCGTAACAAAACGAAGCAACCTGCTCACCGGAGAGAATCTAGGTTCAAGCAAAGAACAATTAAGGCTGAAGGTGGGACTCACCACAGGACATATTAACCTCAACAAACTAATGTATAGACTGGACGTCGCTGACACAGAGACATGTAGGTCCTGTGAGGAAGACGAAGAAGATCTCGAACACTTCATATATAATTGGCTAGCCCTAGCGAGAATGCGGCAGAAGTTCCTTCCACTAGAAGTCCCGTACACTAGTGTCAACTACATAATTGTTTCCACCTTCCCCAGAACCTTCCCAACATACTTTCCTAAACCAAACCTATCCCTGCTGTTTGGACGATTAAAAGAGGGGAATGCAACGAGGTCGACTGAGGCTAAAGTGAAAAGCCTTCCGCTCACCCTTCAAATACCATACCATACAGACTCTTGAGCTTGAGTAGATTATAAAAAAAAATCTCATGGCGTCAAGTAACGACACGCTTTACAATTTTTGTCTATTTATTTGTCAATGAACATTATTCATTCTTCATTCCTAGAAATGATCCTCTTCTTCCTATGTCGTCTTATGTTCCTTTAAAGCAGATACAACAATTTTTCAGGTCAGAGTGCTGGCTGTCATTCGCTGCATATGTATATCCCAGCCATCTTATCCGATTAATTCGAACTATTTGACTTCTGTATACACTTTTAAACACCAATATATCTCCGTCATTCTCTTGTTGATAAATTAAATTTGCTTACCTACTTACTATACACCGCTAACGATGAGAAGACAACAATCCAATTAAAATTATCACAGTATGCATCTTGTTGATCATGTTTGGCCACTGGAATCTCCTTATCCGCAAGAGAGATTGTATGGACAACCACACTCCTTTACGAATCACGGAAATCCCACACCGGCCACATACGAATACGACGTCCTTATGCAGATTACGGATGATGCAATCAGATATACATATCTGTTTTATTTTTTAATCTTTTTACTCGAATTTCCATTCCCTTTGTGAATGCATTTTTATTGCACTGCATTTTGGGTTACTGCCTTTGTCCAAAAGGACTATTAAACGGACGTTCGCACTGGTCTGCATTCTTTGTGACAAACAAAACGCAAAAGGAATAGAATTATGGTGTTGGAAATTTTCTTGCATTTTACCAAAATGCGCACTTCGTCGAAGCGGATGTCACATAAATGTTTGCAAGGAATGTCGGGAGACGCAGAAAGCTATAAGACCAAGTTGGGAGGAATTTGTAACGACTTCCGACAATGAGCGTGGAGTGGAAACTTTGTCGTCGACGCTTGAAATCGAAATGAAAATTTCATAGAAAAAGGAATTTCACTGACAGGATATATACTATGAGAGTTGCAGTTACAATTGTTGATATGAATGTGTTCTGAACCACAGCGAAGTTTAGGACGGAATATTAAATTGTTAAATGTCCTTAAGGGAAATATGAATACATATAAGGCGTGCAGGAAGCATCTGTATGTGGTCGTCAGTTAAAAAAAAAAATGGAAGGGATTCTTACGGAAGTTTTTAACGATGTCAGAACGGATGCGGTGCGTAGAACCCTCACAAACCACATCCTAATCGATTGGATAGTTATGTAATATACTTGAGGAAAGACACATGATGATTGAACTTGGAGGAACTAGACGGGAAACATACGCCTCTAGAGGTACGCCTCAAGGCGTGGTAATCTCCCCATTGTTCTGGGTCGTTGTCCTCAACGCAAAACTCCAACAACATAGGAACAGCGGTCTCAAAGCCTACGCAGATGACGTAGTGCTGCTGGCAAGAGGCAAATTTTTCTCCAACCCTTAGCGAGCAAAGAGAAGAGAAGAGTGAAGACCCTAGACACCTGGATTAACAGTCAATCCTCAGAGAACTGAGGCGGTATTGTCTACAAACAGAATGAAAATACCAAAATTCGCAACACCTTTTGTGGGGGGTCTTCCCCTTAGGATATCCGAGAGTGCAAAATACCTGGGACTCGTGCTCGATAAGAAGTTTAGTTAGAAACTGAACATTATTGAAGGAATTAAGAAAGCCACAATAGCCTTCTACTCGTGCAGCAGGGATAGTTGGGGAAACCTGTGGGCCTAACCTGAGAATTATCCTATTGATGTACACGGCTATAATAAGACACATACTGACCTACGGCGGCCTAATATGCTGGCAAGCCGTTAGCAAAATCACTAACCTAAGGGCCATCACTAAGGTACAAAAACTGGCAAGGATTGGAACTACCAGTGCAATGAGAACAACACCAACATTAGAACTTGAGGCTATCCTCAACCTACTCTAGGGGGATATCTTTGTACAAGCTTCGGGTGCCAGTGAATTACGAATAAGCCAATCAGAATGCTGCAAACCAAATGCAAGAGGTCATAGTGCAATTCTACTGAAATATCTAGGCAATATATCGACAACCGATTACACAACACCATACCTAGACTTCACAAGACCATTTTTAAGCACGAACTCGAGCAGGGAGGACTGGAAAAGCGGACAAATGCCAAACACGCATTCCACAGCTATCTTTACCGATGGATCCAAAATGGATACTGATGCGTGTGCAGGTATCTTTACCCACCCGCTGAGCATCTCCAAGTGCAGTGCTTTCCAAGCGGAGATCTTAGCAGTGACACTAGCCGACCATGAGACTGCGATGAGGGCAATACCACCAGAGGATATCACCTTTTCATCGACAGTCAGAAAGCAAGCAATAAAAGCATTTTCTGCTATAAAAATAAGTTCGAAGCTTGTGAGGCGCTGTCGAGAAGAGTTCAAAATTCTTGAAACACATCACAAGGTGACATTCTGCTGGGTCCCTGGACATGAGGGCATAATAGAAAATGAGTATGCTGGACGAACGGGCAAAAAACGTGTCAGCAACAAGCTCGGAACAGGTTGACATTTCGGTCAACATCCCACCTTGCACACTTAAGCTCGAAGCGGGGAGAAGAGCCTTAAGGGAGCCTAATAACAGATCATATATTGACCTCTCAAAACACTTGTTTGAATATATGGCCTGTATTCGATAGAACTGACAGACTTCTGCTGCCCTATCTGCTCTTAAAGGACTGATCACAGGGCATAATACGCTTCGGTTTCATATGAAAAAGCTTCGAATTACAGAAGAAGACCTTTGCAGGGAGTGTGGCGATGAAGAGGTCCATGACCCAACTTCCTCTGCCACTGCCCAAGTCTCTACCATCTAAAAAGAGTGTTCCTCGGACGACAATTTTTCCAGGACATGAAAAAATTATCCGATACACCGGTGAACCAAATAATGAAATTCATTAGGGTGAGTATCACAGACGCAATTTCTGCGGGTAGGGAACATCTCTTTCTTCCTCCAACGGGTATCACAATGGATCTGAATTGACTTGAGTGGGGCGAAATAGAGTAGTCTTCCTTTCGCCTGCCCACCTTGCATACCTAACCTACGGAAGTTTTGTGAAATTTCCTTTTGACAAATTGTTCTTGTTCAATGTGAAAACTGCGAAACGTCAATCGGGGATGGTGGTGGTCTTTATTATTTATAAGGTGGGTAGCAAGCTCGAGCTTGCTGAGCACACTAGGTGGCTAAGACAAAAAGCAATACACAACACACACGATACGACATTGTTGCTTTTCTTACACTGTTTAGTGCCCGCGTCGACCTCCTCCTGGTTGCTCCACTCAGACTATAGAGCCATGGAAGTCGACCTCTGCCTTATTAAGAAAAAATCGTTGCTCACAATTTCGGACCTAGATTCTGTCCCAAAGCCTGATTTTCTTAAAATCCTTCGAAGATGTTCTGATTTTGGGCACGAATCTAAGACAAAACCGATAGCAGTATTCAAATGCCGGCAATAAACAAGCAAAATTCAAACAAAAAACCAACTTCATCTATGTGAGTGTTCACTCACATAATTTATTGGACAAACAAAATGCTCACAGTACTAGGTAACATTAATCTTCTCATGATCCCGAAAATTCACAGGAGGCATAGTATCCACATTAACTGAAATGAAAAGCAATCCAAATGTTCTCTCTAACGCACTTGAACTACAAGCCTTTCAAATATCCTTACATCCCAACAACCTGTAACCGTTCTCATCGGCCCGGTAGTATGTTGTTCGATATCGCCCATCAGCCAAACGCACCGAATAGTATCCATCATACGCCTGGATAGTCCTTCCGTCCACCATTTTATTGTAGATCTTCTGATAATTAATTTGTCCATCACTCAATGCAATTCTAGATCCCAAAAAAAAAACCGTTACGTTAACCACTTCACTGTTTGCCGGCCGAGCCATCACTCACTTGAACTCTATCGTACCGTCCGGCGAAACTCGATAAAATCGATCCAAAGTTGTGACTTCCTTGTTGTCCTGCGGCGTGAACTGCGAGAGCTGAACGGGACCATCATTGGTAGACTCTGGCGATGGCCAACTAGGGTGGTTATATCCCACCTGATGGATTGCGTCTCTCATTTCGTGAACCGTCGGTCCACGAGTGTAATCCTCCAGTCCGCCACTGGCCAGCGGAATGCACAGTAGACAGAAAATTCCAGTTGTAAAACTTGCTTTTAAGGGTTCCATTGCGGGAAAAAAAAATGTTTGCCGGGCGCTACCGTTTCTCCAATCGAGTGTTGTTGGCAAAATTCCAAAAGTTTGTTACGAAAACTTTATGCTGTAAGCTGGCTTTTATACACGGCAAATTACCTGGAGAAAGCGGTGTCCAGTGGACTTTATCGATTCCATTAGCCGAAAGATTTATGTATTCGAGGAATCAGTGAATAAATTGCGCACTCGATAATTAAGTGAATTTGGCCGTAATTAGCTGTCCACTAGAGGAACCGGACGGTAGTTTTGAAAAATTTCGAATCAAAGTGCATTATCGACTTGGTGCTGGAAGAGAGGGTATTTCGGCGTCGGAAATTTAAAGTTATTTGGTTGACCTTCTGCATCATCATTGGAGTAAAGTGGATATGTATGTGATTTCAAAAAAATTGGTGGCAAACATCCCCTCAGCTAACAGATTCAAGCAAATCTAACACCAAATTCTTGAATTTTTATCAATCGAATCGCATCTAACACCCCAAGACTGCATAGATGTCAAACAAGGCCCTTGCTCATGTGTCACAAATTTATTTTTCAAAAACTAGCTAAACACTTCAGCTATTGCCTCAAACTCGCTTAGGCTCCTTTAGGTTTTGTAGCCACATTTGGTACGTAAGGTATGTAGAGTGGCAGCACTGGTGGCTTCGAATCAAAATCGCCACCAATCGGGTATCTCGGCCGGGAGTATTCGGAGGGGCGTCTACCACTAACTCATCGGTCAGTGTAGGCAAGCTGAAACGAAGTCCTAAAAAACTTGGTTTATGGACCCCATAATGCCGTAAAAAAGCCCTAAAAGGCTGCAGTCCTACAAGTTCGATCAAAAAGCCATGAACCAATCAAATGGTCAATTAGCTTAGGTTTCACATAAGGCCAATGGTTAGTGCGTTTGACTGCTGAGCAAGCTGCGTGGGTTCAAGCCCCAGTCATGTCCACTGAACATTTTTCGCGGCACCAAATCTTGTCGCGGAATGACAAGCCTCCGAGAGTACAATTTGTCACGAAGAAGCTTCTCAATTCGCCGTTCGGAGTCGACAAGAAATTGTCATCCCGAGTTGTCACGCCAGCTATTTCTTTTTTTTTTTTTTTTGCAATGAAAGACTTAAGAAATGGAATTCCGCTCCATAACTTTGCCAATCTAAGGAGTTCATCAACCCCTTAAACATCAATATAAGCGAAGAAACTCTCACGGTAAACAAAATTGACGGACTTCTTCACTGGACATTGTTTACTCAAGTACTATCTTAACAAAGCTGGACATCAATCCGTCGGACTTGTCCCGACTCTTCTTGGAAGAACAAGAACCTGCAGAGCATTGTCTGTGCGAATGTCCGACATAGAAAAATAAGAATTGGAGTGAGGAATATAAATTTTCCAACAGAAAGCACAAAGTAGAGCACTAAAACAACTCAACAGTAATGGTTCTAGGCACTTCGTCTGAAGCTGGGACTGGAAACAGTTTTGTCATGAAAAAGCTTCTCTACCTGCCTGTAGGTTCCTTCAATTCATGTTAAAATATAATATCCACGCTTTGTCCTTTTTCTTTTCCTTCAATTTTTCACTCGGAGTACGCGTCATACATACTTCAAATGCTCATAATTTTAGCCTCAAGTCTTCAGGGCATAATGTCAACTACAGAGAATCTTTCCTCTTTAGTCCTACAATATACATATGTAGATGTTGAACGATCTACATAGCTCCAACTTTTCGCACCATTATGACCCACAACCCATTAAAACCTTTTTTTACGAATACCCATGCTCTAGTTAAACGGTACTCACAATCCCTTTCTAAAAAAAACAGGAGTGGTCGCCACAGATCAGCTAATCATTAGTATTTTTTTATAAAATAAAGTCATTGCCTTGTTTCGTACATAAGTGATTTTTTATAATTCTTGCAAACACTGCAGTTACTCTCGCAAAGTCACATTCAATTATCACACTTGGTCACAGTCGGCACATGTGGTACATACACTGGCAGCACTGGTGGCTTGGTATCAAACTCGCCTGCAAAAATTTACAAAAATTTCAAATAAATATTCAAAATGGTAAATTATTTCTTCACTTACGTCTTCGAATGCGATAACCATTCTCATCCGCAATATAAAATGTGGTCCTGTATGTTTTGTCGGGAAGTAGTTCGGAAGAATAACCCTCCTGCACTTGAATAGTTTTACCACCAACTATTTTATTCGTAAATTTTTGAAATTGTGCCACACCGTTGCTGAGAACAATTCTGAAAACCAATCATCAAGACGATTTTCAACACAATTTTCTTTCCTACAAAGCTGTAGACACTCACTTGAATTCGATGGTTCCATCTTCATAAATTCGGTAGAAGCGCTCCAAAGTCGTCACCTCCTCTTCTAATAGAGGTGTTTCGCGATGAATTGGCTTCGGAGTGATGTTAATAAACTCAGCTAAAGGTTCCCTAGTTACAACTGGTGAGGCATCACTTCCAACCCTTATTACTGGTGCAGCTATTAAGCACAAAACTACCGAAGCAAAAACACTTACAGTCAAAAAAAATCTAAAGGACTTCATGGTTTGAACACAAAAGGTCAAATCGCAATTGAAATGTTGGAGGAATAACCTGGCTATATATAAGTATATTTCTGTCGTTGTCCTTACGGTTAAATTTAATAATTCACAGATTTATATTTAGCATCGAACAAGTTATAACTTTTTAATTCTTATGAATTATATTTAATTTCGGCTTAAGGGTGCATTGCACGAATGAACTTTTTTGCCGTTTTAATTAGCTCTCTTCGGGTGAGTCAATGTTGAAAGTATTCTTCAACCAGAATCTGGTTCAGGAAACATTTGTGGATTTTGATTTTGTGTTCAAGGAGCACATATGAGACTGGTGACTCAAGCAGCTGTGAAAGGCACGTCTCGCATGCGCAAAACGCGTTACGCGTTGAGAAAATAATTATTAGATAGGGCGCACGGTGACATGTGTGTCGGATTCTGATCGATTATCTCAAAGTCGTACAAAAGGCTGGATTGCGTGACTGTCGTACAAATTTTTTTCAAAATTCGCCATAAGTCTGCTCAACTCTGCATAGAACTTCGTAAGCCTTTCAGGCCACTAAATGGACGCAGTTTGCCCATAATGTATTCCATGCAAGGACCTAAGACTATAAGAAAACTACCGCCCCACACAGATTTGGATTGGGGCTTCTCAACTCAATTTTCCAAGGTTTTCTAGATCGCCAAAAAAAAAGTGTGTTGTGGTCATAATGATTGACTGGTTGGCTAAGGAGGGTGAACTTCGGAAGAACCTTTTCACGTAAGCCACCGTTTGGGTCCGTTGTGTTCACATCTGTTGCATCTGTTGGAGAACAAGTAAAATAAGGGAGGAGGGATGTAAGTTAATAGTTCTAGGTTAGCGGATAGAGAGTAGGATGAAGTTAACAGATCCGAGACACATCCTGTATGTCCACCGAATTCCAGGATTTTCTCGAAACTACATAAATTGACTAAGAGAGCTTATTCCGGGCAGAACATGTCTTCCCAGGCTTTTGTGTCTCAGCGCCCTTGTGACGGGAAATCACAGAGAAAGTGTTCGAGTGTTGATGTATTCAGTGAACAGGCCGACTATCAGTCTTAGTTGACTCCTGACAAGATCAGACGTTCTCTTTGCTAGACGACAGCAGGGATGCTCTATCATTGATTTGATCGCTTTGCAGGCTTGCAAGCCTTTCCAGAAAGTCTCGCGACATTTAGCAAACGAGCCGCTCAAAGCGTTATAAATAACCTTTAGGGCCACCCCCACGGTTGTAGTTGTAATGGCGTCCCCGTTTTGTGTCCCCCTCCTAGCCAGTTCATCCTTATCGTCGTTCCCAGGTGTATTGCAGTGACCCGGTGCCCAGAAAAGATTAACCTAGGCAGAGGTTGCCAGTGTATTGAGTTTTTCTTACCAACTTCGTGTTGGTTCTTGGGTTTCCAAGTGCCATTAAGGTAGCTTGACTGTCTGAGCAGATATAAATACTGTCATCGAGGGTTACATGCTAACATTTTGTTTGTAGGAAATGTGAATTTTTGGGTCCTTAGGAACCAGTGAGACCTGGTTTTGATAACCCGCTTGCCGAAGCTCAGATTATGCTCTTCGGTCTAGGGGCTATTTCTTTACAGGATTAGCTTTCTCCAAGAGTGCTTAACCAAGGAAGGCTACCTTTTTTAAATGTTCTTCAACACTTGGAACTGCGTCCTTCAAAGTTCAGTGAAATTAAGAGAGTAGAGTCGAAAAGGTGACTTTGCGCTTGCAGGCAAGGTATGCCAGGCAAGTTATTCTACATTTTGTGTTGCGTGGTTAAAAAAGGAACTACGCCTTGTTCCCCCGAAAACGGTTTTTAAAATATTTTGGTGTGTAGAAGGTACCGCACGTCCATTGCAATTTAACAGTTGGCCATATATATATTTCTTCTCACCAGTTGTAGTGAAGGTATCGGTACAGGAGCGCCAATGCCTGACTTCTCACAAGCATTCATGTTGTGCGCGTTAGAGTTTGCGCATAAATGGAGGGACCTACAATTTATTTTCGACTCCGAACGGCGAATTGAGAAGCTTTTTCATAACAGCTGATACTCTTGGAGGTTTGTCATTCCCCGACAATAGGTGATGCCTCGAAAAATGTTGGATATGGCTGGAGCTTGACCTTATGCAGCTAACTAAACACTGAGCCACGACGACCGATGCCATATTCTCAAGGTTTTTGGCGAGGGCGTGATGCAACACTCTTTTAAAGGCTTTGGAGATATCTAGAGCGACTTCTCTGCAATCATTGAGTCTATGCAACGCATTGGTTTTATTTTTCAGACAGAAAGACCATTAGGTCCCCTGTGAAACGTTCCTGCTTAAAGTCATTTTGGAGATGAGGTGGTAGTGCTTATGACCTTTTTGACTGAAGTGTTCTGTTTCCGCTTCAAAGTTTCAAAAGTAAAGTACACCTATAAAAATGAAAACTCGTTTGAAACTAAATAAAGAAGGACTTTCCGTTTGCTAAATTTAATTTCTCAGTGTGGTGCCAAGTGCCAACGTCAAAGGTATAAATAAAGCAATGAAATTCGTCCAGCAAACTTCAGTTGGAACTTAACCTCTTACCGTTCGACTATGAAATCCTTTGAAGTTCCTTTGACTATAAGTGTTCTTGCTTGCGCAATTATATGCACGATAGCTGCTCCAGCAATACCAATTATTGGAAACAATATTTCACCTGTTGTGAGAAAAGAGCCCTTAGCTGAATTCATCGACAACACTCCGAAACCAATTAATCGCGATACACCGCCATCAGAGGAGGAGGCAAAGCCTTTGGAACGATTCTTCCGAATTTATGAGGATGGAACCATAGAATTTAAGTGAGTGTCTACTGCTTTGTAGGAAAGAAAATTGTCTTGAAAATTGCCTTGATGCTTGTTTTTTTTAAGAATTGTTCTCAGCAACGGTGTGGCACAATTTCAAAAAATTACGAATAAAATAGTTGGTGGTAAAACTATTCAAGTCCAGGAGGGTTATTCTTCCGAACTACTTCCCGACAAAACATACAGAACCACATTTTATATTGCGGATGAGAATGGTTATCGCATTCGAAGACGTAAGTGAAGAAATAATTTACCATTTTGAATATTTATTTGAAATTTTTGTAAATTTTTGCAGGCGAGTTTGATACCAAGCCACCAGTGCTGCCAGCGTATGTACCACATGTGCCGACTGTGACCAAGTGTGATATTTGAATGTGACTTTGATAGACTAACAACAGCGTTTGCAAGAATTATAAAAAATCACTTATGTACGAAATAAGGCAATGACTTTATTTTATTTAAAAAAAAAATGATTAGCTGAACCGTGGCGACCACTCTTGTTGTCGTTTTTCTTTTTTCTTATAAAAAGAGCACGCTAAAGTGATTCTGAATACCCTTAATCTAATTTAGCATGGTATTCGGAAAATTAGGAAAGGTTTTAATAGCTTGTGGGTCGTAATGAAAAATTCTCTATACTTGACATCATGCCCTGAACGCTTAAGGCTAAGGCTAGGGCCACGCACTAAGCGACTGAGTGATGAGCGATAGAGCGACTTCTCTTGAAGTTTTTAGGGGGTTGATAAACTCCTTAGATTGACAAAGTCCTGGGGCGGAATTTCATTTATTGAGTCTTCTATTGCAAACAATAAAATAACTAGCTGGCGCGACAGCTCGGGATGAGCCAAGGCGTAGCTTCTCGGAACCATTCATGTTGTGTATGTTACATTTCTCGCAGGACCTACAATTTATTGCCGACTCTGAATGGCGAATTGAGAAGCTTATATTGACAGATTATACACCCGGAAGCTTGTAATTTCCCGACGAGAGGTGGTGCCACGAAAAATGTTTGATGGCCATAGCCGGAGCTTAAACCAACGCGGCTCACACAGCAGTTCGACGCAATAACCACTGATCCACGGCGACCACAGACCTCTCATAAATTGAGTTCCAAGTTGATGTGGCAGGTGGATAAGCCATAGAAGTCAAATAGGGCTATCAATGCAAATAGGGTTCTTTCTCTAGCTCTGAGCTCATCTGCGATCTCATAGCCCTCAATTCCCCTGTGACTTGATCCGTCGTTATATCACACCGATTAAGAGTTGTAAGTAAATGGCCTTAAGCTATACGTTGTGATCAAAGATGAAGGGTGAACGAGGAGGAAAAATTAAATCCTGGAGAGCATGAAGTATGTTCGTCATACAGGATCCTCAATGAGTAACCTCGGGATAGTTTACGCAAAGTCAAATGTATACTTTTGTTCTTCATCCAAAATCCCTAAAACATTGATCTACATGGCATTAATTTTGTCCTTCAAGACAATATTTGTAAACGTAGACAGTTTACCAAGACGAAGTAGCTGAGTTTCTTCGACGTAAGTGACGTGCATATCGTCGAAGATGTTAGACTACAATGAAGAGATATTTAGTCATTGCCTGGGTCTTCCGGTCAAGATTTCCCAACCGTTAGACAAACTGGTTAAAGATCAAGACATTTGTGAGGAGGATATTAAGTTTTTACCGGTGAATACAAATAAGCGCCGTAGACAAAATGCGTCTTATTTCGTAGATTTAAAATATCGTACCGATAAGTCTCAGCATTGTTTGCCCGATCCTCAAGAAAGGAGACCCTCTGAACTGCACCAACTACAGAGGCATCAGTCTTCTTAACTTCCCCTCTAAGATCTTATCTACCGTGTTGTGACGTGTTGTGAGAACGCTTGAAGCCGTTCGTCAACAACCTGATTGGTCCATATTAGTATGGCTTCACGCCAGGAAAGTCCACCATCGAACAAATATTCACACTGCGGCAGATCTTGGAGAAAATCCAGGAACGTCAAATCGATACCCACCACCTCTTCATCGATTTTAATGCCGCGTATGACAGCATCTATAGAGACGAGCTATACAGAGCCATGTCTAGTTTTGGCACCCCTGCCAAACTCGTCCGTCTGTGCAGGATAACGATGGAGAATGCACGCTGCTCCATCAAGGTCGGTCAAGACCTTACCTAGATCTTTCATGTCAAAAAAGGATTTAGACAAGGCGACGATCAAAGTTATTTTATCTACATGTGTTACTGCCTCAGCAATTTTTTACCCAATTGCTGATCCGGCTTCAACACGTGCAAAACCTATTCCGTCTCCACGGCTTTTGGATATAAAGCCTTTTATAACTTACTACAGTTTGGCGCTACAGTTTGGCGTGAAACTAGATGTTAACCAACAGAACCATTAGCTGAAACAATTATAGTGCCACCAAAGCCAATAAATCATGATACGGTGCGATTACAAGACGAGGTCACAACTTTAGAGCGCTTCTTTCGAGTTTATGAGAGTTAGATCATCGAGTTAAATATGTAAGTTGACACTGTTGTCTACAATCTTGAGATAGAGAATACATTAGGCCAGCATACATTATATATACATGACATAACGCACTTCAAAGTGGCCCTTTGTGTCTGCTAACAACATCCATTTGTTTTAATGCCTTACTCCTTCCAAATCTGGACAAATTTTCATCACTTCTCTCATCACATTGTATTTATTGATTTTTAACTACCAACAACAGATTTAATTCCAAAAGCCAACGATGTTAATTTGAGTTTAAAAATAAGTACAACATCCTCCACACTTGTCATCTCATTTTCAGACTTAAACAATGGCAAGGACAACGAGCCAACTATAAATATCTCACAGAATTTTATGCAGCCATACAGTTCCAATTCATCTTTTATTCACTTCCAAGATGGAGCGTTATAAACGTTTTGTGGCCATATGTGCTCTTGCCGTTGTAATTTTATACTCAAAAGCTGAAGCAGTTTCATCTGGTGCAGATTTAACTGATGTACTTCCAAATCTGGAAGATGATGCAACTTTAAATTCTTTTGATAATGGCCACCGACCTGGAGACATTTCAATTGTGCTGACGTCCGGTGAAAACAGTGACATCATTCGGAAATTCTTGAAAAACGAGACTAAGGTGGATCAAGTTCATGAAAATGGAACCAAAGGTGCGTTGAATTATTCATGATGATCGGCAGGATCAATTGCGAGTCGAGAATTGTAAATTTGTGGAAAAATAAATAAAATAACTTACAGGACAAAGCTGTTAAAGAATAATGAGAGGCCTGACATGACAACCTTTAACATAACAGCTATAGGCCAGTCTCTCCGAAGGATACTTTATTTTTAAACTACAAGTGGACGCCAGCATTGTTTACGGATCGACTGTGATTAACAATAGAAACCAGAATTAAATTTTATTATTCTCAAAACCGAGCTTTATATTTATGATAAACATTCAATATTCATGAGGCAATATTGACTGGTCATTCAAGTCAGGATTCCAATCTAATTTCGATTGGAATACTTGTGTGACAACCTCTGACGAACTTGAGCCAATTTCTTTGAATTTGTATTTTTAAGCTGATAAAAGGGGAACATGATGATCTTATTCAGCTAATTCAACGAAAAAAAATAAAAAAAAGAAGGATAGCAAACGTTAAACCTAAAGAACAGTACTTCGAGTTGCGGTTTGACTCCTGTCTGCATCTCCGTTCACACTAGAATCTCTAGAAATGAGATCTCCGATGAGATTGCTTGACAAGGCTCAGGGGATGTTTTCTTAGGAACTGAACCTGCGTTGGCTTTTCCCGCGTTTGAGTATCGTCCAAACAACTGAACATGCACAGCTCAATCAAACTCCCTGATCACAGCAGTGTCTTTCAAGCTGAGGTCCTGGCAGTGACAGAAGCAGCCAGTGTGGTAGTAATGATGGCAAAAACATGAGATGATATCATGGTATTTTATTGACAGTCAAGCGACTACTGCTGCTGGAATAAAATCCAAGCTAGTACGACGCTGTCACGAAGAGTTTAGCTTAGTATTACACTCTACTGAGTTCCTGGTCACAGGGATATAACCGGAAGCGAGATGGCCGACGAGCTTGCAAGAAAGGGGTCTAGAATGAACGAAAATCGAGCATTGCAATGAATTAAGCCCCCACTCAGTAATCTCAGAGAGCAAGTGGAATTTAGGACAACAGCCAACAGGAGGTGGAAGTCGCTTACCACCTGTGATATATCAATGAAACTTTGGCCAAAATACGTCAAAGCCAGAACCAACAAGTTTTTGCAAAACGTCAATATTGGTGGGTGCACTCAATGGCCACAACCGTCTTTGAAACTACACAATGAAATATAGACTAAACGATGACAATATACTCGTATGTAGAAGCTGCGATGACGAAGAGGTTCAGGAGGATACTCCTCACTTCCTCTGCTGCTGCCCAAGCCTGCACATATACAAACTATCTGATGTTCCAATCAACGATCTTTCCAGGTTTTTGAGGACCAATGGTCCCATAAGAACCTAAGTGTGATGAAGTCGAGTGCTTTCACCCTCATCAACCCAGATACCTAGCCTAAGCTATCGTCTGAGTGCTCCAGTATAACGTTTCCAAATTCAAAAAAAAAAATAATCGAAAATGATTCTCTAGCAATTGTGTGACATCTATTTATTAAAGACTTGGTTACAGGCAGCTGGCTGCTCATCTATCAGTGTACCATCGTTGATGTCGACCCTTTATAAGCTTGGTTCTGTAAATAGAAGAATGTTAGTTAGTTAGTTAGAGTGGTCCTCCAAGAAGAGGTACACTAAGACCAGAAAAGTAAGTCCATTGTGTTACCACTGAGTACTGGTGTTTTACCCCTGCCTACGCCTGAAACCATTTACATTTCCTAACTTAGCTGTTGGGCGCCGCCGTGGCTCAGTGGTTAGTGTCTTGGACTGCTGACCGAGCGGCGTGGGTTCAAGCCCCAGCAAGGAAAACACCAAACATTTTTCGCGGCACCACCTCTCGTCGGGGAATGACATGCCTCCGAGGGTATAATTTGTCATGAAAGAGCTTCTCACCTCGCCGTTCGGCTAGCCAAGAGCTAGCTTCTCGCAACCATCCGTGATGTGTGTGTTACATTTTTCGCACGAATGGAATGGACCTACAATTTAATGCCTACTCCCAACGGCCCGCCGAGTTGAGAAGCTTTTTCATGGCAAATTATACTCTCGGAGGCATGTGATTCCCCGACGAGAGGTAGTGCCGCGAAAAATTATCAGTAGACACCGCTGGAGCTTGAGCCAAGACGACGAAAGTATATTACAATTAAACCCTAATTTGACATTATTAAAAATGACACATTCTTCTGCCAGATGCTATGGATCCTACATTGGTACATATGTATGCTCGTACATTACTCCAAAATATTGAGTAACAGCGTATTGCTCTCATCACTGCAAGAGAAAGGTGATAGCAAGCGTGACAAGTTCAAAGTGATGTCACGCCGCGGTGTAGATAACGTGAATTAATAAATAATTAATTAATGAGTGAATTTCATAAGTAAAATTTTCAGAAAAAATACCAAGCCTCTACAATCATCTTAAATTCCTGCAATCCACCGAAAATCCCCTCGTCCAGTCGTGAAGTATACACCAACTCATACATCTGGGTGAAACCTAATTAACACTTCAGTACATCGAGTACCTTTACAATAACTTGCAGAACCAGTGTTTTTATAAGCCAACGCACTTAGTCACGTTTATAGGTCAGACTTCCCCGTCTCGCATGACTAAATCAAGCTGAAGACAACATTTCCTACTCATGCGAAATACCTGAGCACATCGTATGCAAATTTAATCAGAAAACATCTTAAATTAAACCAGAATCAACAACAATCATGACGTCGATTTAAGCGCAGCTTTATCCATGTGGAATTCGCCTAAACGATGACGCATGACGTACAAAGTGAACTGGTAAAGCCCACCGAAAAGTTTTAATTTCATACGAATCCGATCTCAAAAGCTTCGAGACACCTTTTCTTGTTTACGTTCAAGATTCACCCCGCGGATACACGTCATTCAGCCCAATGAAAAGATTTCATATAAAAAACAGTCTTATAAGAATGTTGTGTTATCACTTGTAGGCATCAGTCTTCACATTGTAGAGATCCTCTTCGGGTCAAGTTCATGACTTTTGTAAAAGCCATTAAAAACAGTTTAATTCAATCATCGCTCCCTTTATTTCGTGTTAACACCGTGATCGTGACTTCAATCAAATTATCGAAGAGCGAAAGATTCTACGTTTAACATCATCTCGTTACTAAATATAAGTTTTATGATTCGAGAGAATTAAAAGATCGCCACCGGTCATAAGGATCAACGAATCAAGTATAAATATTCGAAGGAGATTTGTGAAAGAGCGCAGTTTGGATTTAACTTTGAATCTTTCAACAATGGCATTGCTAAGACTCTGTGTGGCTTTGAGCGTGATCGCCTTGGTTACGCTGTATACAGAAGCAGCTCCGGCTACAGATTTTCTTGGACCACCAAGAACTTTGGAAGACGATACAGATGTTAATCCATCGGAATTGGTGATTCCTTTGAGTGATGTTTCGCCGAAACGTAGTAACCATGAGGAAGAAGTGACAGCAGATGAACGTTTCTACAGAGTCTATGAGAATGGAACCATTGAATTCAAGTGAGTTAACTTGGTTTGTGTCCAGGATGGTGTAGTGCAATGTGATTTCTTTTTGTAGAACTGCCCTCAGCAACGGTCACATCCAATATCAAAGGATAAGCAACAAAGTTGTTGATGGAAGGACGATTCAAGTGTATGAAGGATACATCTCGCAGCGATATGCCGATGGAAGATACGGGACAAGCTATTATATTGCCGATGAAAATGGATACCGACGAACTAGAGGTAGGTTACAGGTTTCCCTAACTCCCTGTGTTATTCTAATAATTTTTTCCTTCACAGTTGAGGTTGACACCAAGCCCCCCGTATTGCCACAAAGCGGACCGCAGAAAAGAGATAAAATTATTCCTAAATCTCTTCGAGAGGATGCAGTGAGATCTGAAGTCACCAGTGAGCAACCGGCACTGCCAGCACTTGAAGATGATTCATCCATCGACACCATTGCCTCCAAAGACACAAAACGTCAAACAGTTAATGAGTCTGAGCTTCCAAAATCCGACGAGGATCTGGGATCTTCAGCTACAGTACCACCAACTTATGATGAAGACAGACAGAATGAAATAAGTTCAGAATTGCCAGAGCTTACAGTAAAGAACGTTGTAAAAACTATTGAAGGTCTCGGATGGGTACAGTCAACCACTGAGGAAGTTGATGCAGAATCGAGCACAGGAGTTCCAACACTACCAACAACTGAAGCCGAAGATGACGAACATCTTGGAGTCACACCAGTATTATCAACCACTGATGAAAACAATGTGATTTCTAGCGAAGGAAGCACAGAAACTCCAGCTTCGCCAGCCAATGAGGAAGTACCGACATTATCAGCTACTGAGGAAACCAAAACCATTCAAGAAGACTCAAATGAGAACTCAGCCAGCACAGAAGTCCCAACAATAGAAACATCTAAGGCTCATGATGATATTGAGGTATCGACTGAACTATCACTCGACAAAACAACTGAAGGTATTGTCGTGAAAGCTGTTGAGGAAGATGCAACCATCACAGAGTCATCCACACCACAGATCACCGAAGACAGTACTTTCCATTCCTCAGAAGATAGAATTCTTGAACCATCCACCGAAGCTCCAATAGTGTCAACAACTGAGAAGGTCGAAATAAGTACAGATCTTACGGCCGACATTGACGATGAAGATTTAGAAGCCATCACAGAAGGACAAGGATCAGTCAAAATTGAGGGTGATGTGTCCACTGACGTGAAAGACGAAGTAGCATCAACTGAGTCGTCAGTGTTGCCAACATCAGAAGAGTCCATACACGAAGCTGCTGAAGAAGAGGATATTCTCGGATCAGCCACAGTGCTGCCTACATTGGCAACATCTGAAGAGGACTTGACCAAAACCGCCGAAGAAGAAGCAACTCAGAGCGATCTAAGTACAAAACAACCAGCATTGCCAGTCGAAAACGTTGAAGATAAGAGAACTGAACAGCTCACAGAAGAGCCAGCTGTAGCAAATGCTGAAGAAGATTTTTACCTAAGTGGATCAAAGATAGAGCAACCAGCCCCACAAACATCCGAAAATATTGAAGATAAGACTACTGAAGCATCTGCAGAAATTCCAGCGCTGCCAGTCAACGAAGAGAATGTAAGCAAATCGGTGGAAGATAATGCAGTTCAAACTGAGTTACCAGCATTAGATTCTTCTCAAGCTTCTGACGAGAAACACCTCGAAGTTTCCACAGAAATCTCAGAGTCACCAGTAACTGAAGGAATTTCACCGTATGCATCGAAGGATGATGTGGCAGTAGAAGATGAACACAAGAACCTCGAAACTTCCACAGAAATAGCTGAGTCACCAGTTACTGAAGAAATTTTAACCAAAACCGTCAGCGATGATGTAGCTGAAATTGAATTAAGTACAGAATTGCCAGCCTTGAGTGAATCTCAACCAAAAGAAGGCAGGGATCTTGAGTCTTCCAGCGACAACGAGAAAACTTCTTCAATACCAGCATTGCCAGCCACAGAAAACACAGTTAATATTACTAAAATCTTTAAAAATGTCGATACTGAGCTACTAGCCACAGATACAGCCACGCCAAATAAGGTCTCTAATGAAGGCTCTGATGAAAGTACTACACAAAATATAACAGAAGAGATGACCAAAACTGAGATCATCACAGAACAACCAGCACTGTCAAATGCTGAAGAAGGTAGTGCGGCAGGAGCCCTTAAAGAGCAGGACCATGAAATAGCTGCTAAGGTAGAAGAACTACCGACAACTGAAGAGAGTATTACTAAGACTGCTGAAGGTGATGATGAAACAACAGCTTCTGTGATTATTGTTTAGAGAATTTAGGAAGAAAGCCATAGGTTAAGTTTTATTTAGTAGATTAGGTAGTGCCATACAAGTGTGAACTGAGAAATTTTAATATATATTTTTATTTTAGGCAACAAGAATTGTAATTGTTTGTTTTTTATTACTAGTAGAGGTCGCCCCTCCTTCAAGGGTATTTTAACTTGAACACTAGATATGTCTTGTTTTGCTAATGACCTCTAAGCAAACCTTCGTTTCCTAGGATAACACTGAAAGAAATGTTATTGCATATGCAATCAGCGTTGCTGTTTTAATGTGCAGAAAAATATCTCCATACACTCCATACACACCAAGCTCATATAATTTATGGAAAGTCGTGGTCTAAACGTTAAATCGGCCTAAACAGAATTCGTCCTGTTCAAGGACAAAAGCGAAAAACTCTGGTCGCAACTAAGTGAACAGCGCAAACTATTTCGGACTAAGAGTGGGCTGGAAGTAAACGTTGAAGAGATATGTATGTCGCTAGGCAATCCGTAGCTTTACCATACCTAAGCAAGACGGTTGTTGGGCCTAACTAGATGCCAAAATTCTAATGTTACAAAAAAAAAACCCACTATCGTCTGGACCCACCACCCACTGAGATTGAAGCCATTAAAGTGCAAAATATACTCCACATAAGTTCTTTCTACATTCCACTTCATTAATCTTTAGTTCCAAGTGCACCCAAAAGCAATTGCTGTCTGTGTCTTTATCCTTCAACCCGTGTGAGGTATAGTAGGCTTCAATCACATTCGCGGATGATGTCTAGACTAACTGGATGGCGTCCAGACTAAGCGGGAACGATTTTGAAAGTGGTGTTGCCTCAGCTTTAATTCGCGGAATTTTTTCGCAACCTCTTGATGTCATTATACATATGACCTCCTCATCTCCTGCAATTATCATCGGGGCGTGGCCTAAAAGGCCTGCCTGCTTACTTACTGAAATCTTTTCACCCCTCATGGTGTATAAGAAGTTCTGCAATTCATGTTAGTTTAGTCCCATTGGCCTATCCCCAAAGACCTTGATTGATTCCATTGCATGACATATTTCGCAAAGAAATTGTCTTCATTCTGTAAGGAGTGTCTAATCCTTTGCCGCGTAATGCGATATGTTTTGTGTCTCAACGCTAAAGCGCTTTAGCTTGATTTTAATGGTAAAAGCATTCGTTTTCTAAATTTGAAAAACCATTCCGAAGGCGGCTTTGCTTTGCCGATTCTCCTGCCTCCATGCAGTTCGGTACCATCATCGACCGAGATCATACTTTTCGAACAAAGGAATCAATCTACTTTTCTGTCCAGAAATGTTAAGTTGAGCTCTTGAGCTCAATTTTACTTGCGTGCTCACTTTACCTATGTATCCAGACTGTGAGCCAATTGATGTTGATCCATAATCCTGTAGAAAGCAAAACGTGACGTTTAGCATCTGACATGTGGGTACGGCCTTTGCTAGGATAACACAATCTCAATTTACGCTTTGGATACTGATAGAAACACACATACTTCTCGTGTTTGATGATCAATTCCCCGTTCCACCTTTTTGGGAAGCTCTCGGTTTCCCATGCAATCCCTATAAGTGAATTTAGAAAACGACTTACATATTTGGCAGTGCCTGAAATGGCTTAGCGGAGATGCTCACCAAACTCACCGCCTTGTCTTTCTTAAAGGCTCTGATCGCTGATTGCAATCACTGCTGTGTTGTCAGCAGGTCCGATGCGTATTGAGTCATTAGTTCCGTCGGAAGACACCTTCTAGATTCAAACATCACCCTCTCATCTAAATGGTTGATAGGGATTGTGAGCTGATCCTCATCCGACATAAGAAGGAAACCGTCTGGACCTTTGATCCAGTGTTGTTTGGAACAGAATTCCAGTAATCATTTACATTTCTCTAAAAGTGCTACTCATTATTTCGTTTTATAGAGTAACGTGATCCATTATTTTTGACAGGTATATATATGTATTTAGGTCTTGTAGGAAAATAAAGTGTCATGACATTCTAATGACAATGGAGCTTCATAAACTCTTCCCAACCTACCCAAATACTCTGAGGATTTGACCCTGACACTGACACATGTAGTGACTAATAAGAGGTTTTTGTTTTAACAGACTTCGAAAGGCGAATTGAGAATCTTTTTCATGACAAATTATACTTCCGGAGGTTTGTCGTTCCCCGACGAGATGCTAGGTTAAGTGGCTGTCCCCGCTCAGACAGGGACATAATTAGACCAGCTTGGCCCATTATGAAACCACAGCGAAGAAAACCGACTTACCGGCACCAGGGAACCAGAATATGTAGCATAAGTACAACGAAGGTGGGCTACGGTGTTATTCCCAAGATTTGAACCATTTCGTCCCAGAGATGAAGTTTCTTATCTTCTGGATGGCGAGTTCAGCTAGATCGTTAAGATCATCATAGAAGTATTCCCCGAGAGTTCTTCTTCTTAGCGTCGCAAGAGCGGGACATGTACACAATAAGTGGGTCGTAGTTTCCTCTTCCTCCTCGTCCCTGTAGCTTTTACAGAAATCATTAGAGGAAACCCCCAGTCTAAGTACATGCCTGCATATCAAGCAATTTCCGGTAAGGACCCCTATCAGTGAATCCGATGAGAGGTGGTTTCAGGTTTTATTCTTCTAGCTGTCTTTCCATTCACTATTACGCGACATTCGACAGAAAAGAATTATATTAATGGTGGCGTAACGTAATGCACATTTTCGAAAAAATACTGAATGTAGTTGCCAAACAACTATCAACACTGAATACATTGAACACAATCCACAAAAAAATAGATCTGCCTCATGCATAGTCAAATATTTAAATAACTCACCAGTGTGCTAGAGATAATCATTAAAATTCAATTAAAATGCTGATGAATCAGTCCTCGAAGTGTCGAGCTTTGACAAGTAATAAATATCTTGCTAAAGATTTCATCGCTTCGAAATCGAGAGTGGTCTCATTGAATATTAGTTAGGCGTGCCATGACTCATTTTAATGAGCGCTGAAATCCTAAAATACAGAAACGATCATAAAAATTATCACTAGTGATCGTTTGCCTCCAAGAATAGATGTGAAATGCTTTTGTTATGTAGAAATTGTCTATATGCTAATGTATTCACTAAATTAATTATGAATGGGCTTGTGAATTAAATAAAATTGGTTAATTGCTAAAAATAAAGAAAACGTAAACGATTTTTTTGTAGACGATTGTTACCTATGACGTAGGGATCTAAGAACGGTGAAGCACATGTTCCAGCCGTTTTTCATTGGCATCGATAATGAGCTCTCTTAACGCTTCTGTTCCTACATTGGAATTTTGTAAGTTAATCACACCTAACTATTCAAAATGTAGCAACTTATTTAGACTGAACAAGGTAGGAAGCCGGAAGAATCTGTACTGTTAGAGGAAGCAGGGTAAAGATAAGTCGAAAAACTAATCATCGCCGAAAGCATTTATTGAGGTATTAGTAGCCAAGCCAAGCCCGTGCTTCCTTTAGGTGCAGGTCCCTAAGGGACCATATGTTTAACAAATGCATATCTAAGACTTGATGCAATTGCTTCCTAATAGACAAGGAGCTAGGCTGCAATCACAAGAGAACACCAGATCCTTTTCTGATCGAGTCTCTCTCAAGCTCTCAAGATTCGCTATGCCGCCAGGATCAAGTATTGACGACCAGTGGCAACATTGCCAAAAAGCCATTAGAGATGCCGCCTCTGACGTGCTGGATTTCATTCGGCCACCGCAATGAAACCCTTGGTTTGACGACGAGTGCTAGCAAGCACATGCAGCGAAACAAGAGGCACACAAAACGGCGTTGCATAGAAGGACCAGAGCGAGCTCTACGAAAGGGTAAAAAGAACCTGTCAGAGGTACAAAGCCCGAACCGAAGCCCGCAAAGATGAACAAGGGAACATCGTAGTAGAATCGCAGTTGATGCTGAGGATATGGAAGAACTACTTCTGCCGACTGTTTAACGGCGAAGACGAATCCTATCTCGCTGTCAAGCAGAATGAACCATTCAACCTGGACGATGAACACCAACAATTCCTTCCACATTTCCTTCTTAAAAATATGGTCGGGGGAAAGAATGCCCGATGAATAAAACCTCAGCATTGTTTGCCTGATCCTCAAGAAAGGAGACCCTCTGAACTGCGCCAACTACATAGGAATCAGACTTCTTAACATATCCTACAAGATCTTGTCTGCCGCGTCGTGAAAGCGCCTGAAGCCGTTCGTCTACAACCTGATCGGTCCATATCAGTGTGGCTTCAGGCCAAGAAAGTCCACCACCGACCAAGTATTCAAACTGTGGCAGATCTTGGAGAAATCCCAGGAAATTCACATCGATACCCACCACCTTTCCATTGATTTTAAGGCCGCGTATGACAGCATTTAGAGAGACGAGCTATACAGAGCAATGTCTAGTTTTAGTATCTCTGCCTAACTAGGCCGTTTGTGCAGGATGACGTTGGAGAATGCACGATGCTCCATCAAGGTCGGTCAAGACCTCACCGAGACCTTTGATGTCAAAAAAGGATTTAGACAAGGCGACGCGCTGTCATGCAACTTCTTCAACATCGTTCTTGAAAGAGTTGTGCAAAACTCACGCGACAACATCAGAGGCACAATCTTTCAAAAGTCCGTTCAATTAGTCGGATATGCCGACGATATTGACATAATCGGAAGAACGCAGCGTGATGTCACTGGCGCGTTCGTGAGTATTAAGATGGATTCGGCGAAGATGGGTATAGCGGTCAATCAGGGGAAGGCCAAATATATATTGTCAACAAGAAAGGACACCCAACACCGACGTCTCGGATAGAAGGTCACTGTAGACGGTCATAACTTTGAGGTAGTTAAGGACTTTGTCTAGCTAGGCTCCGCTATAAACTATACCAACGACACCAGCGCTGAGATCAAACGAAGAATAACTCTTGCCAATTGCTGCTTCGTTGAGCTAAGAAGGCAAATAGTAGCAAAATCCTTTCTCGAAAGACTAAAGTGACAGTGTACCTGCATAAGGCCCTTATCGTCCCAGTCTTGCTCCTCGGCGCAGAGGAATGGACTCTGTCAAAAGGGGATGAGGTTGCTCTCGGCTGTTTCGAGAGGCAAACTCTTCGTGTAATTTTCGATCCCGTCTGCATAGACGGAAGAGACGGGCTGAACAGCAACATCGACTTAGCCAGAAGAGTAAGGCTCCAACGACTGAGGTGACTGAGTCATTAAGAGCGAATGGATACCAATGCTTCGGTCCGGAAAATCTTTGATTCCTCACCTGAGTGACGGCGCCGTAGAGGAAGACCGTGACTCAGGTGGTGTACGCAAGTGGAAAAGGACCTTGACCAACTTGGGATGCGAAACTGGAGGCAGCTGACTAAAAATCGTCCTTGCTGGACACGCTTGCTAATTGAGACCCAACTTACGTAAGTAAGTAAGTCTAGCGGATCAGAGGACCGACAGCTTTGGTCAATACCCAGAAAAATTTTTAAACTGTTCATCGAAAATCTGTTCAAACAAAAGAAAACCAACAAAATTTTGCAATCATCGTGAATAATACAAATTTATTTCGTTGTCCAAATGGTTGTAGCTACGTCAACAAGGACATGGTTTCGAAATAATTTACTTCTTCTGCTTCTTGGTCTGGGCTCCTGGCATTGGAAGATGCATCATCTCCTTGACATTGGGATATGACGGTGGTGCACTGCTCTTCTCAGCTAGAAATGAAAGAAATTCACAAAATCCCTCAAGTCGATCTAGTCGCAATCACTTACATGAAGCAGTGTAACCGTTCTCATCGGCCTTGAAGTAAGTGGTCAAGTAAGTGTTGTCGTCCCGCTTATCCGAATAGTATCCCTCGATCAACTGAATATCCTGCTTATGGGCATTTTTGTTCAAAACTTTTTGATAGATCTCCAATCCGTTGTTCAGAACCAATCTGTAAGAAAAAAGGATCTCAAGTCCTGGAAAGAAAGCAATTTGAGTGGAACTTACTTGTATTCCTTGCTGCCATCGCTGTTGAACTTGTAATAACGATCGGCTATCTGGATATCGTTTGCTGGAAATGCTGGAATATATTCCTCGGCATATGGTTTCGTGTAACCTGGATTAGTAGGCCATCCGGGATAAGTTGGCGGATAGGTTGGTGGATAGGTTGGGGGATAAGTTGGTGGGTAAGTTGGTGGATAGGTTGGTGGATAAGTTGGTGGGTAATTTGGTGGATAGCTTGGTGGATACGATGGTGGGTAGTTTGGTGGATACGATGGCGGATAGGTTGGTGGATAAGTTGGTGGATACGTTGGTGGATAGGTTGGTGGGTATTTCGGTGGAAGCGTCGGTGGATATGTTGGCGGGTAAGTCGGTGGGTAAGTCGGTGGATAAGTCGGTGGATAAGTTGGTGGATATGTTGGCGGATACGGTGGTGGATAAACTGGAGGCTTTCCTGGCTGCTGTGGTGGATAGATTGGAGGCTTTCCAGGAACTCCCGGTTGTTGGGGTGGACCTCCAGGTGTACCCGGCCAGTTAGGTGGTGGTGGTTGAGTATATGTCAATTCAGTTAATTTATCGTGCTCCTTGTCGCTCTGCGTATTAAACACATCACTGAAGTGAATTAATGGTGGCAAATTGAAAACTTCCTTCTTTAGCGGTTCTGCAGTCACTATAGCCGCAGTGATAACCAAAAAAGCCAATAAAGGTCCTATGCCCATGATGCACGCTTGAGACACTCGTTGAGAATGATGTAGAATTGTTCTGAGTCCCGAAGTTTATATAGGGATTTTGGTCTTCTACCGTACTCCGTACTCTAATCTGATGTGTCCAATAAAGTTGTTGAATGTTCAAAATGTTGCGATTAAGCTCTTTATTTGAAATCCCGTTTCGCAAACAAAAAATTGAACTTGTAAATGGATATGAAGTGATTGATGCGAACATCAATTGGTGGATTTACTTTAAGTTTAATTTTTTTTGCGAAGCCGAATTTGTGCATGGACTTAATGGAAGGAAGAGACACAGATGATAACTTAGTGACGTTTGGTAAGTGACGGATCAGTGCGTATGATGCCTTGGCAGAAGAGATGGAATAAGATAAATCTAAAGAGAGCGGCAAATTTGGTGGTTGCTGCGGCAGGTTATTTGAAAGATGGTGCTCCGCACCGAAAATCGGCTGAACCTTGTTCAGTGGGGTCTAATTCGTGGTTAAGGAGGTTTGCTGTTTCAAAGTGATTGCGTTGGGTAAATCCAGATTTCAGTGATGCAAAAGTCTCGGTCTAAGAACATACGATTTTGGCAAAAAAAAAAAAGAACTCTTAGACCATGTCCTTGATATGTATTCCGATTTTGAGACCTTTACCTAGGTATCCAACTTTTCTTGGAAGGATGACGAGATTCTATAAGTAAAATCCATCTTCATCTGCAATGATCCAATCGAGACAAATATGAAAGCTATCGTAGTCTTTCTTATCGTGTTCTCACAGTCTCAAGTATGGAACAGTGTAGCTCCATACCTGACATCCGTAACGAAATAATTTCTAAATATTTAGGCGTTTCGATATTTACTAATAGCCCTAGATTGGCGATCGTATCTTATAGAGATGGTGTAGAAGTTTATTAATCACCTTTGTTGGGTGCCAGGGCACAGTAACATTCCATGGAACTGTAAGACTGATGAACTCAGCGAAATGGAACAACATTACCGATTGGGCCTGATAAGAGCACCTTAGGCATACCAGGCGCTACTTGTACTCTTAAACTAAAGCTATATCTATCGAAAGAACGGTTCATATGCTTCATAAAAAGCTCCAATTAATTCAATGATTAAGCAGGACATCTTTACGAGATCCATGTGGTATCACAACAGACCCATCATGGGTCTAAGTGTGTTGGCTTTAGCTGGCAGCCACTTCAACTCGCTCTCCAGTGTTTTTCTTATTCTATACGTACAAACACTTTGCTGCCGGTTCTCACTTGAATGGATTTAAAGACAACAAATTAAGAACTATTCTCTAAGCACTGGTGGTTCAAGTGCATGTTACCCTTTGAATATTAGACCTCCATAAGTGAGTATAGATTTAACGATTGCGGGCCACATTCATATGATTATTCTGCGTTTATGTCCCCAGCTTTTCCTAAAAAATCTACTACAGGTAGATATTGATTGGTTTTCCAGTTTTGGCAACCTTTACTTCTTTGAATTTTTTTTTAGGAGGATCGGTACCACCAGGTGCATTGTCCGTCAATGCCTTAGGATATTTTATTTAAAATACCATAAGTTGGTGATAGGTTTACCGCTATAAGATAAATATCTAAGTAAATTCCAGGCAACAGTACGTACACAGGGTCGCAGGAAAAACCAGGAGAGATAGGGTCAGAAATGAAAGAATAGCCTCTGATAAAGGGCAGAAGAAGTCGAGTATACAAGAAATCGAGAAAAAACAGCTAATACGGTTCGAACATCTGCAACCCATGAACAAGTCAAGAACAACCAAACAGGTACTGAAATGAGAGCAGAAGGTACTGAATTGAGAAGAAGTTGAAAAAATCGTATTCAGGATGTTATAACCCTTGCAGAGATGAGAAGAGAGAGCCGGGACCGAATTCATTGAAGAACATGGATATCCAGAGACTATCCTGACGCTAAGTAGCAAGTGGGGATTGAAGAAGAAAAAGAAACGAAGAAGCCTTACACCCTACAAATTAAAAACAAAAATTGTCACAACTAGAAAGTAGATGAACACGACAAAGCCACCATTTCAGATGATTTGCCAGTGAAAATTTTTAAATACGGAAATGATGTCTTGGTTGAGTGCAAGCACCATGTTATCAGCCAAGGGTGGGTTGAGGAAAGTATGGGCGACGACTAGACTATTAGCTCTACATGTCGCATCTAACAAAAAGGAGATGATTCTACGTTTTGCAAGAAGTACTAAAGCATATTCCTGCTAAAAGTGACAGATTCTGTCTTATACATATCCTAGGATTTTCTGCTGCACTTATATCTGTGTGTGACTTCCAGCAGACCGACCATCAACCACATCTTATCAACAAATTTCTCATCGAAACCCGACTTCAAAGATGTATATAAAAGAATTTATCTTCTTGTGGGCTATGCGACGAAGGCTGGATTTGAATCAAAACTGATGCTGATGACGATAGATTTGGGAAATTTGAAAACCACCTATCAGAAATTTTCCCAAAATGCACCAGATTTTGCAAAGGAGATGAACTACCATGGAACTTCTTAAATATCGTACTGAAACAGATAGTGCACATGATAGATACGTATGAGCACAGAAGACACTGTCCAATCGTTAATACGTCCAGCTGATAGGATGACTTATCATTTTTAGGTGGATTTCATAGAAATACCACCTATTGCAGAGGTCCTCATGACGCGACTTTCAAAAAATTTGAATGCCATTCGTCTTCGCTATCATACCAAACACTAACCTCATACTCCGTTAAAAATTTTATATATATATATATATATATATATATATATATATATATATATATATATATATGCAATATAACGGATTCTTGTGGACACGATTGAGGCCGCAATTATGAACCGATTTGAATAAAATTTGGTATACACATTCGTATGCCGAATACCTCGGCTAAGTTCGTAGATGGGCATAATCGGCCCAGAGGGGGGCGGGTTACGCCCCTTTTTATGTCTCAAACGGTACAATTCACAACTTAAATAAATCCCAACTTCCGGTTTTGATTTTTTAGTAATATAGTAGATAACAGTGAACAGAATCCGCCTGCTACCAATTTGGGCGCCATCTTGGATCCGCCATCTTGAAATTCTTCAAAATTGATTGGATTTCGTTGAAATTGAAAATCCTTACAAATCTCGAGGTAATTAGTACAAATTCGTTTTTAAAATGGAAATTTTTGTCCGCCATTTTGCTCCCACCATCAGAATAGATGACATAAGAAATCCACCTACCTCTTGCGGCGCTTGCCGGAAGGTTCTTTTTTATACCTTTCCGGGAAAGTCTAGTCTGTAACTCTAATATAGATGTTGGTGGATGTGTGTTGAGTCTGCTGGATTTTTCCAATTGTACCGACTCCTGTTTGATTTTTCTGTGACACGTTAACTTGGAGAACCCACTCCTTTTACATGTTATCTCAGCAGGCTCCATTGCATAACCGGGTTGGCCAGGTTTTACAACTGTTCCTTGCGCTGCTGGGAGATGGAGTCGATATTGGCATAAATGGGTATCTCAAGCATCCTATGAGTGAGGTTGTAAAGGTCATTGAAGAGAATTGAAATGAATAAGAACATAACTAAGTATATGCTCCCAACAAAGAGAGCAGCATCTGTCCATAACATAGGACAGAACATGGTCAATTACAGCTTCGAAGCAGTCATCGTGTTCATCTGGCTCAGAGTAAAATTATCTCCACAAATGACGTCCTGATGGAGATCAGACGAAGAATAGCCTACATAAACCGCTGCTACTTCACTGTGGCAAAGCAATTAAATTCAAAGCTCCTTTCTCGACTGACGAAATGGATGCACTACAGAGCCCTAATCATATCAGGTGCCGAGTACTAGGCTATAAATAGGAAAGAAATCCCACTAGTCTTCTCTTTTGTAGTACAGGGGTTCTTTGCATTTGCTATGGAAGGGTCGTATAGCTCAGTTAGCCTGTTGAATCCATTGGGAATTTCCTAATAAGAAACACACACTTTGCTTTTCCGACTTTTCATTTGTTGAATTAATGACAACAATGCATTAATGACAATAAAAAACAACAAAGATGACAAGAAAGGCCGAATGTCAGTTTCAAAGACCAAGTATTGGTCTTAAAAACTCGAAACAGCGTCCCCATAATTGAAGAGGAAGTAAAGCAGCAGTGTCTCAAGCAGAGGCTCTTCGTTGGTCGACCCCACTTTAATGATGCTTCTTGTTAGTACATCGAGTTGAGGTTACGTGAGATGAGAAGCCTGTGGTGACGAGTGTCCACGAACATGATGAAAAATTATTTCCGTAACATCTCATACCTCCTCCAAGAACACGCGCGGATGAACCTCAACTGAAGTTCTTATCCTCGTTAAAGGCATGGGAAAATTGTATATCCCTAAAATAGAGCCTCAGACCCAAGTGATTGTTGTCCATCGGGATGAGGCACTTTTCTCTTCGCCATAAATATGAGATCAACGCCTACAATCCACTTAAGTGTTTTTCAAACAAGTAGCTCCACATAACCCTTTACAACTTTATTCTTTCCTACATTCTTGTCCTAATCCCTGTCCAGATCCATTCTCTACTAGAGCTGTTCATTAAAAATATTTGGGGGGTTGGTAAAATCCACTTAGCTATGATGGAATATTTAAAAAATTCACAGCAGGCCCAAAATAAAATGATTAACTAAAATGTTTTCCCCCACACCAGTGTTTACAACTCTAAAACACAAAGTTTAAGAGCAGAGCAGACCTTTCTAAAAAAAAATTGGTTTAGTCGCCACCAGCGATATTTTTTTTTTTTTTGCATCATCCTGACACTTCAGATTCCTTGGCCCTTTCGCGTGATTCCACAGAAAAAAAAAAAAGTTTAATGAATGTTAAATAAGATTTTTGTGTTTTTCCTTTTGTATCTTATTCTCAAAGAGACACTTTTTTTTTTTTCTTTTCGTTGAACTGCCTTCGTCTCGTATCCATCTTTGACATCGACGGAGACGTATAATGCGGATGGCATTACAAGTGATAACAAAAGTTCTTAGTTTAAATGGATTTTTTATCATGAAATGGTATCCATGCTCTTTTCCGTGGCCCCTCGCAGAATTCCACGAGCTCAGCGAAGAGCAAGGCAACAAAAAAAAAACCAAATCAAAGAAAGCCCTTAAGGATATTGACACCAAAGATATTTTCGCGTGAAATAAGAAATGTCGTTTGTTATAGAGCATCGATAGTGATCTAAGAAAAATAACAAAAATAATTAATTTAATGAATGATTCGGAATTCCACTAAATAAATCGAAGAGAAGATGTATCGTCCGGTTAACTGGTCGGGGAATGGATACCTCGAATGAATTAATCGAGATACTGGGCGAGGAGTGTAATTAAATTGCAATAAATATCGAATCGATCGCAAATTATCTGCACGTCAATGGGCTTCTGAGATGCATTAGGGTGGACACTTGATGGCACTGATAGTCGGTTGGTTGTCCAATAAATTTGATTCACGGCTAATTACAGAGCTAAGGGGCTTCCAACCGCCAATTTACTGGCGGCTAAGTGAAATAACCGCAAAGAAAAAGTGTCGCGACGTCGAGTTCTAAGTGATTGTGACGCGAGTTGATATTGATTCAATTAGGAATTTTTTGTTCCTCTTCTACCACTTGTCATTTTGTGGCTTTAAATTTGGTGCAGCACAGTGGGGTGGGACATGAAATAAGCGACGTGGGAGGAATATTTTGTGATGAATTTAACCCAGCGATGAATGCACACCGCTCCAAGGAAATAGCCCTATGTGCCTTCCTAGACATCGAAGACGCTCTTGATAATACCGACTACGACTCGATAGCAAAGGCAATCAGTAGTAGAGGAATCGAAGACTCGACCAATAATGGCCATATTGGAAAGTCGTGTAATAACTTCTTCTTCAGGAGGAGTGTCAGTGTCGTCTGTAACCGCAGTAAAGGGATGGCTCCAAAGTGCAGTTCTCTCTCCTCTTCTGTGGTCTTTTGTCATTGACAATATTTTAGTCAATTTCCACAGATTGGGCTACAAAGCTTGTGAAGTGCTTAAGGTTCTTGGCACGCAGCACAAGCTCTGCTGAGTCCCTGGTCATAGCGGAGTACCATGTAATGAAAAAGCTGACGAACTGTCAAGAATGGGTTCAACCCTAGCCCGAGAGCAAGCCGACTGTACGCTCAGACCGCCACTCTGCAACCTTAGGACGAAAATTGCACAAAAAACCCTAATAGAAGCAAATAACAGGTGGAAATCTCTAACCACCTGTGAAGTATCAAGAAGGTTGTGGCCAGAATATGACAAGGCAAAAACCTGCCAGATTTTATAAAAAGACAGGAGATCACTGTCAATGCCAGTAGAAGTACTTACTGACCACAACATGCTAAGATATCACACAAAGAAATTACTCCTGAGTGACTCAGTATGTAATGTAGCACACAATTCTCCCGTTTGTGTAGCTTGAAAGTCACCATAAAAAACTGAACTGATCTCTAGTTCAAGAGATGAGCCTATTGTACAAAGTGCAAACAATCAGTTCTGGCGAAGAGGTACAGACAGTTATGTTACGACAAGAACCAGCACTGTAAGGGCGTTGAAAGGATGCAACAGCGACTGACTGCAAGAGCAGATCGGGTGTTCCTACAGTTTTCGAGGAGTCTTCCAAGTGCAAGAAATCAATCTGGTTTGATGCTGTGTATAAACACAGCCAAAAGGAGACAAATTCGCTGCCTAGAAAAAGAACGAAAGCCGCTTGTCAGCTCCGCAAGCAGAAAAGGAAAGACGAGGAGGTATTTATTTAAAGGAAAAAAAAAGCGTACGAGAAACTAAGGAGCTAAGGAGCAGTCTTGGAAGGAGTTCGGTGAGAAATTGGACTGTGATCACAGATCTGCAAACAAGGTGTTCTGGCAGACCATCCGCCGTCTCAGAGGAAGGAAGTTTAACATCATCGAAAGAGTCAAATCCAAAGATGGTGTACTTCTTTCCGATGAGAAGGACATCTTGCGCAGATGGAGCGAGCACTTTTCGGAGCTGCTCAATCCCGAACAGGGCACTGAGGATGGCAGACCCATGGTTTTGAGTAGGGCGGAGAATAGTCCCACCGTAGAGGAGGTGACTTAAGGCGATTAAAGCGCTAAAGGTTGGCAAATCTGCTGGTGTGGAGGAAATCCGGCCAGAAATGCTCAAAGCTTTGGGTAAAGAGGGAGTGGAATGGCTCTCTCGTGTCATTAAAGTGGCCTGGGAATGCGGCGAAACACCTAGTGATTGGTAAACTGGGGTGATTGTTCCTATTTTTAAGAAAGGGGATAAGAGGGATTGCTCCAATTATAGGGGTATATCTCTTTTAAGTCTCCCCGGAAAAGTCTTTGCAAAGGTGTTGGAAACGCGTTCCAGAGCTGTGGTCGAGTCCCGGTTGGGCGATGAGCAGTGCGGCTTTCGTCCAGGTAGAAGCACAACCGACCAGCTGTTCACTCTCAGAATGGTACTTGAGAAGGCCTGGGAGTATGCCAAACAGTTGTTTTGTGGATTTGGAGAAAGCATATGATCGGGTCCCTCGAGGTAAACTCTGGAGTGTATTGCAGGAGTATGGGATTGACGGTTCTCTTCTGAGGGCCATTCAATCTCTATACACTAACTGTAAGAGCTGTGTTCGGATGAACGGCGTAAGGTCGACACCTTTCACTGTGGGCGTTGGACTTCGCCAGGGGTGCGTTCTGTCCCCTGTCCTTTTCATAGTGTATATGGATTGGATGTTACAGCGCAGCGTTGGTGAGGAACGGTTAGAATTGGGAGACTTAAGGATAAGTCATCTGCTTTTTGCTGATGACTTGGTCATCCTTACGTCCACCCAGACCGAACTTCAGCGCGCACTAGATAGGTTCGTCGCCGTCTGTATTGAAGTTGGGTTGAAGGTAAACGTGAACAAATCAGAGGTAATGGTAATTTCCAGAACACCTGTCCAATGCACTCTGCATGTTAGTGGAGTCGCATTGAAACAGGTGGAGAAGTTTAAGTATCTCGGGGTCCTATTCACGAGTGATGGTAGGAGCAATACTGAGTTATCCTGTAGGATTAGTCAGGCTGGAGCAATTTTGAGACAGCTTGGTCAATCTGTTATCAGGAGGGCCGAACTTGGCATCGAAGCTAAGTTGTCGGTCTTTAATTCAGTGTTTGTTCCGACCCTCACCTATGGCCATGAGGTTTGGGTAATGACCGAAAGAATAAGATCGCGGATACAAGGTGCCGAAATGATATTTTTTCGTTGTATTGCTGGGGTGACTCGCCGAGATCGGGTTAGGAACACCAGAGTACGCTAGGCACTCAATGTCGAGCAGCTACTTCTTCGAACGGAGAGATCCATACTTCGATGGTTTGGGCACGTTCAACGCATGTCCCCAACTCGGTTTCCAAGACGTGCCATGGAATCCGTGCCATCGGGTAGACGTCCCCTGGGTAGGCCTAGGATGAGATGGCTGGACCAAGTCCGAAATCTCACCTCTCCCGTATGGGGATAGCCCCTTATGAGTTAGAGTCGATGGCGGAAGATCGGCAAATGTGGTGAGTCCACTTAAGCTCCCTAAACCCGCGACCCTCATAGTGGATAAGCGGGCCATTGGAAGATGATGATGATGATGATGAGTTTTGCGTAAGAAGAAAGAGGGCAAAGTGGAGGGCCCAAGGACAAAACCGGGAATACCATAGTAATACCATAGAGACAGTTGGTCTTAAATAAATGTTAATAAATTTCTAAACGAAAACACTTACCTCTTCACATATCCTGTGAAATATTTATTTCAGATCTCTGCAGGGAAGAGTTAAACTGTCAAAACACCTGTTGTTCTGTATGACAGCACAATTAATAGGTTTCAGCTAAAAAGTGCTCCTCTCTACCAACTGTCAGCATATTGAAAGTTTCTATTGCAATGCTCCACGATAGAGGTGCAAATGAATTCAAATTTGTTTCGCAAAAAAAATAAGTGAAATTCTATATGCGATGCCTGAGTGGTAAAACATTTCATGAATAATTTCTCAACACACTGTCTATCCGATTGAAATATGAGAGCAACTTGCGTTTAAATTCTGAAAACTTTGCAAGTTTGCTTTTTATTTCGTTCCTCTGTTGGTTCTCTTTTGTTGCAATTGAAGTATGGAAATTAATTATTATTTTGTTGGGCTGTTGGTGTTGGTTGTGCAGAATTTGTTTCAGAACTAATGGTCTGGCAGGGCTGGTTTAAATGGCTTAGGGACTATGTGGTGCAAAAAAAGACGCTTTTTCGATGATAATTTTTCGTATGAATCGACAGCTGGATCTGTGAATAAGAATTCCTACCTCACACCTGGTGAATTTTCGATCGGAGAACGGGCTCCATCCACCTTGCAGGAACAGACTGTTTTTCCAGTATAAAGCTGTTTCTTTAGCTAATGTTGTCACATCGGTGATGACCATCTGCTACTGTTTCGCAGCCTGCACTCCATCAATTATTATCCATCAGCCCTAGTAAAGATTCTAAATTTTGACACACCTGTCAGAACTAAAAATGAAACCACCTGTGTTCGTTACAATTACATTTATTTTATAAAATAAAGATAATAATTCCTACGACACATCTTCAGCTTCAGATCAGCTGAGATTGGTCACCTACAACTGTCGTATCCCTTTACCACTTTGGTGTGCAGTAACAAGGTGGATACGATGGCGTTGGATATCCTGGGTAGGCTGGATATGGATATTCAGGAGTTCCTGGATAGTTCGGAGGTGCTGGATAGCCTGGATTCCATGGGTTACCCGGATTCCCTGGGTATCCAGGTGGAGGTGATGGTGGGTAGGTTGGTGGATAAGTTGGAGTGCCTGGTTTGACTGGTTTTTCCGGATGTACTGGCTTAACAGGAACTACGGGTGTGCCAGGAGTTCCTGGAACTCCAGGATTGGTTGGGGTATGCACATTCCCACGGTTGATCGAAAAATCCCAGTGTCTTGGAGATTTCCCGTCTTCTAGTGATTTGTGGGTCTGCTGATGGTGATCATACACATCTGAGAAGTCTATAAGTGCCGAAGTACTTACGGTTTCCCTTTTATTTGATTCTGCATGTACTGCTGCTACTATGCAAAGCCATACAACTTGAACTAAGACCCTCATTGTCAATGTGTACTCAGACGGATTTGATGGAGAACTGCTGAAATGTTACAACGCAGGAGCATTATATATCCAAGTGAAATCCCACCGAATGGACTTCAGATTGATGGGAACGTTCTAAACTGAGACATTCTCTTCGATAAAATCAAGTGATTGGTGTGCTTAAACGAGAATAAGATTAAGATATGTGTTTGATAGATTTATGGACTGTTTTTGTGCACCGAGACGGTAGTGATGTTGTTTTAACCCACTTAAACATTGGCCAAGAAAATAAGATCGAAAATGCACTTTTGGTTGTAATTTATCTTACGAGATCGTTTGCAACTGTACTTGAGGATGTGATCACTTTTTGGACATTAAAGGACCGATGATGATGGTGTTAGTAAACAAGGGCATTCACCTTACTTGCAGATATTCGGCTTCAAAAGCTCATTTGTTGGTGAAAGGGGTTTCGTATGTAAACTATAGATTACAGATTGTTTGTATAAGTGCGATCAAGTCGCTTATCACTGATTTCTTCCTGATAAACTTGACTTAATCTTTAATAAAGCTAACAGACGTGACTTCTGTTTCAAAGTAAAATTTACCTAAGTAACGACGCAGAATTTTGACTAGACACTCACAGTGGCACAGTGGTCGCTGTGACTCAGTGGTTAGTGTGTTGAACTGCTGAGAAAGCTGTGCGGGTGCAAGCTCTAGCCTTGTCCACCCAACATTTTTCGCGGCACTACCTCACGTCCGGGAACGATAATCCTTTGAGAGCACAATTTGTCATAAAGATTCTTCTCAATTCCCAATTCGGAGTTGACGTGTAGGTGTCTTCCATTCGTGCGGAAAACGTACCACAACAACATGAAGTTGCGAGAAGTTAGAACTTACCTCACAATATGTGCTCTGTTGATTCCTCGTCTTCGTTGCACATTCTGCTTGTGCTATTTTCAATCTCCAACACTCATAGCCATGACTTGTTTTTTAATCCGATAGTGACCTGTGAGAAATCCTGTGCCTTTTAGAAACCGATTCCTGGTTACTTGTAGGAGTTGTTTCATTCTATTTCGGGAAGCGGTTGGAAGGAAGATGTTAACTTTTCTGTTACCTCCCGTCGGCTTGGCCTCATTGGCACTGTAGCATTCTGACTATTCACTTCCGTATTCAGCTCAGCATAGATTTCTCGCCGTGCGCATCTTAAGAACGGAATGGATCAAGCACATCGGCGGTTTGAAAATTGAGTGCGGGATTGGTTCGAGTATTTTCGCAGACTTTGCTAGTATCTTTCCAACTGACGTGCTCGCAATCTATGAAACCTGTCGCGCGCTCCAGGCAGACACAACACCCAAACTAAAAGTCGTTATTTTCAACTAACTAACTATATATTAATAGTCGTAATTTTCTTCAATAGCCAGGCAGCCATCAAATCCCACGTATTCGCCCCATCAAAGTTGGCAGCAAAATCCAGAACCAAGCTTCCCCACCTAGGGAGCATATCCTCCCTATCGCTAGTATGTGTTCCAGGTTGTAGAACCTGACAGCTTATTTCCAAGAGAAATTCTCATACCACAAGGAGCTGTCAAGGGAAGAGTCAACCAATACTACTTTTCAGTGGCCAAACACAAGTGGAATTACCAAACTAGCTGCGTTATATCCAGAAAGACGTAGTCAACATACAACGAAATGAAAGCAAAAACCAAACAGATATCGCGCGCAAAGTCGCTCTCTGTACGGGTCACTGAGCAGTGGGAACCCATACAGCCAAGTTTGGCATCCCCTCTAACCCGTATCTGCAAGGACATGAACGACAAAGAAACCCTAGAACACTTCCTCTGCAAATGCTCGGCACTCACTAAAGAAAGACATCAGGCGTCAGGCTAACCCTTCTTCGACAAACTCAACGAATTTTCGCATCGCTTTTGCCAACTTATTGACCGGCCTGCAAGGGGCTTTTATTGTGTTACACTGTTTCACTGTTTTCGCGCTTTGCTGCCATTTGCGAGCCACTACCGGATGCTAAGATGATTTTGTTCCCTTGTCCCTCCTCAACGCTTTCCAATAGCCTACAAGACATCAATGCAACACCTAAATTAGGTTCTTACGTCCTTGCTCTAGTACAATTGAACTTCTTGAACTTCTTATGCGTTAAAGCGAAGTCAGGAGAACACTACTACTTGAGCTAAGTTCCAGGTTCCCTGCACAAAAAACTGCTTCAAATCTCATTCGCATGGCCGGCATTTAGTAGTTTCTCCTACAGCACCCTAACAAAGTTTTGAAAAACTCAAAAAGGGTGTTTTCCCTCTCACAATGTACAACACTTATCAAGTTAAACTATGAGATGTTCTATTTTGCATAAATGTTTAGCATACGCTCCCTCCTTGCGCATTGAAACGAATTACAAAGTAAGCTCCCTCCCTTGGAAAGATATTCAAATAAAAACCCTGCACTTGAATGTGAAGTGGAACCACCTGTCTTATGACTTCTCAGCAGGAAATGCATTCTATCCGTAACAGTAACACCCCACCACCCTTCAGACGAGGGCCTTATATTAATTCGCCTCATTACTCACATTTATTTCGAGAACAAGCACCTTTTGTTGGACCCATCTCGAACTACCAATTAACAGAAAACCTCCATTTAGTCGCCCTCATGATGCAAACTCAAGGAATAGGAACATGCTAAGCAGTGTATCGGATGCAAGCATTGTTCTGTAAATAAGCACCCAGTCACCAGTGGAGACCTTCTGGTTGTCACCCCTGGGTGTGCACACAGTATCGGTGACAACATGGCATAGTAAGTGCGGCTGGAATGGAAATGCCTGGCATGAACCCGATATCAACAGGGAGAAACACTAACGTTCTTCCACTGACCCATGAACCGTTACCCTAATCCTTTCCCTTCCACGAGAATACGCTTTCATACTCCCGCCCAGATGCAGTCGTGTAAACAAAGCGTTGCAAGCAACAAAGCAGAAAGTTAATTACTTTTTCCCTCGGACTTGCATTTCCCAAAGTTTATCCGGCATCGTGTACCTTACATTGGGAGCGACGCACTCGAGCGTTGCCCCGCAAGACCTAGAACAAAACTTTCCAAATAAAACTGCTGGGCGAGCGAATGCGTATGGTCGGGGTGCTGAAGCGGGGCATTATCATAGCTTGAATTTAAGTTTGGCAATTCCATCCAGATGGACCCTATGAGCAAACAAAAGCAGCCGTCATGTGGAGCAATGACTTTTGAGGTTTGAGAAGCATTTTTGTTTGACGTCCGTGTGTGGTGCGGAAGCAAATTAATTTCCAAGTGGAATATGGGGATATGTTCTCCTTTTTTCCGGTTAAATCTTCGCCCCAAGTGTGAAGGCTGTCAAATGCAAACATTTACTCAGAACCGTTTTTGGGCGGTAAGACCAATTAAGTTCTCCTTTGTCCGGTCCAGTGGCAGTTTACGAACTAATTTTCGCAATGAAATTGTTCTTTTGGCGAGAAAAGTGAGGGTCTGTTGGGAACACAGACTGGACTGGACTGGGTGTTTGGTTGGTGAAGCTGTCATGGCACAATTGACGTTGTGATTTCCATTGTTAGCAAAGTTTTGCAGCATGGAGTGCTAACAAGAGTCACAATTTGAATTTTATGCTAATATCCCTTTTGACGTTAACGGCCTTCGAAACGTTGACAATTGCCATCTTATGTCTAAGATATTTTGCAGAGTTTTGAAGAAATGTTTGGTTGACAAATTGTACGAAATCAGAGGAAAATTTAGAGATTAGAGGAGAACTTTTGGAGAAATTGAATCGATTATGAACCAAATAACACATGTAGTTTCCGTCTTGCTACGCCAACTGAGCACATAATGGCGCTACAGTCCGGGATAGACGTAAACCACCACCAACAAGCATCGTCAGCCACCTTGATCTTTAGCTAGTTGTCTCCCATTTTGTCAAGTTGGTAGAGGTCCCTTTTCACTTGCGCACGCCATCTGAGTCCCGGTCGTCCTCATATCAATCGTTGTGTTTGCACTCTTCTTACTAATACAGCCCATAAAACTCATCATTGTATGTTCTCCTCCACTCACAGTCTTTGTTGACGGAAGCAAAGATCTTCCCAAGAACTTTGCTCTTAGAACGTTCAAGGGCGATCCCACCCAATCTTGACAAAGTCCTTGCTTCTGCGCCACAAAACAGAACTGAGATGAGTCACTTAAGTTGTTCGAGACAGGACTTTCTTGCTGAATTGCTTAGTAAGCGATTGGCAAGAATTAATTTTCTTTTGACCTCGACATACCTCGAAGTTATATCTGTCGAAGGTGACGTTCTGTCGATTGTGGCCGTTCTTCTTATCCTTTGGCATAACCTCTATATAACATTCCTGCAGTGGTATTTCGCCTTTCCTTTTCCTTCTAAAAAAAACAGTGCTTTAGCCTTCTCATCGGCTCGTAGAACTCTTGTCCTTCTATGCAGAACCGCTCTTTATGCGTTCAGTTTCCCTGTATGTGCTTACCAGCAGTCTTCATTAAGCCAAGGATTTCGTTGTGGTGATCGAAATAAACCCAGAATATCAAAAGCGTCATCCTTGATGATGACATCATAGGACCTCTTAAGTGTTTAAGATATGGGAAGGTCTTTGGTGATCTTGTAGCTATCTGATGTCAAACTTCCTCACAATATTACCTTGTCTCTGCTGTTCGAGTTATCTGCAGCCATACCTTGACTACAACAAGGCTGTGTTTTGAGTCAATCTTTGCTCTCTGAATGATCAGACTTCCATTGTGCTGCGTTGCTCGATATGTGGTCCATCTGGTTGACGGTTTATTAGTCGAGAGACCTCCATGTTCCCTTATGAATATCAAGATGCAGGAACTGACAATGTCATTTAGCCTGAATCCGTTATCGGAGGTCGTTCAGACTATGCTCTTCAAAAGTACTACCAAAGATGCTTTCTCTTTTTTAATGTCACTGCTTCTATGTTCCTATGTTTTGTCCAAAAGTTTGGCATCTTGACCTTACTCCTCTATGTGGAAGGCATATGTACATATCAAGCTAATGTTGGCCAATTCAGCCTTGACACGAGTTGTTATGAGACGCCCATTTACATGCCGGAAGCTAAAGGCTTCTTTCTTAAGTCTGGCACTCGGCAGTAGTCATATTTCTTCGCAGTAGTGCATGTTTTTATTATCCTGTTGCAGTTTTTGCATGGCGGTAATATCTGCTTCGCAGCAGTCCAGAACCTCCACTAATTATTTTCCCGCATACGTCATTCCACGTACAGATCTGACAAAAGTTGTCCTTGCTCCGTTTTAAAGGAGGTCGCCTGCAGTAAATCCGTCAGTTTCCGAGACTTATTGTTGCGTCTTAAGATGAGAGAACTATAAAAGCCACTGTTGATTCCATTTTGGAGGATTCATACTCTGCAGTTTGATTTCAATGAATAGTGCCTCCCTTCTCTCGTTAGCCACCTCCAACGACATTTTAAAGGGGTTGGAACCCAAATCTATAATTTAAAGTACTAAACATCTCACTTTCATCATGTGGAAATGAGAGTTGGAGTTGGTTTGTGAAAAGCTGACAATGCCTGTATTTTCTTAAATGCACGTGTCAACCTGTTGAATACCAACCTGATTAGATTCTGGAGAATCAAAAGGATTTTGTGAATAGAGTCATCAGCACAGAGAAGATTTGGTGGTCCATGCAAAACTAGCCGCTGGTGACTGAGCCGGAAGGAGTGACGGAAGGTACTTTTCGAAAATGACTGGCAGCGTGACAACCAAATTCTTGTGGCTTAAATCGATTGATGTCGACCTTAGTGGAAAACAGTACGGCGTGATCTGTCAAACTACGTGAGAAATGATTGATTTGTTGCAACGGTCGGATCTTCTTGCAAAGAGCAAACATTAATTGGACAGGGAGGTTTCTTTTTGTGCGGTTACTCAGCTCGTAATTAGTGAGACTATACTAAATCTCTTCGTAAAGGTTAAAGAAAATGTTTTCAAAGGAACAAAAATGAGCAGAAGGGGTCGTGGATCACAAAGGTTCTTCGGATCTATGCTACAATCTGAGCCTGGTTTGGACTGTAGTCGCATTTTCACGGATGGCGCTAAGACCAGTTGTGGGTCTGATTCTGCTGTTTTTATGAAAATCAACAACTGTAGGCTTCACTACTCATTTGGCTTCTGTTTTCTACGCGGAGATTTATTCCATCTCATCTCTCTGAAGGGGTCGAGGTATCATAGCCCTCATATTTCTCAGTTTGGTCATAACGCTGAGAGTCAGAGATATTTTCTAGCTCTCAGATCATACTGGAAATGAGATCTCCGATTAAACTGCTAGACAAGGCTTAGAGGATGTTTTCTCAGTACCTGGACCTGCGTTGTGTCTTCTTGCGTTCTCGGGGAAAGCCTCCATTGGCGATTGGGTTTCCTACAAACACAACTGTTTGTGTCACGGCTCTCCAGGATACAGACGGACGAAACGAATGTTCCCGAATGTCTTTAAGAAATCAGCGATATTCTTGCTGTCACTTAGTAGAACACACTTAAAAAAACTTATCAGAGTTCTAAAGATGCTTCGCTTTTGCGACGCTTGTGGAAAGGACGACAATACTTCGAATCATTTCCTGTGTGATTGTCCTGTCTTTGCTTGGATCAGGTGGCAGATCTTCGATGCTGATGTGGTCTCTGCTGATCCTGTATGCTCTTCATCATTGAAGCGAGAAAATTCCAGTTAAATAGGTAAAAACTGGGTCCTGCTTCCTGGTAGTAAAATGTACCAATAGCGTCTGAGTGGTCCCGTCCCGGTCATGGATGACACTTAATTAAGAAATAAATAGGCGTCTGGCTGGAAATATGACTAACTGTGATATTTTTGTTCAAAAGCAGAAACGCACCGCCCCACATGGTTTCCACAATTGCTCATTGCCACCATGCTTCTCTGGCCCCCGTTCAAACTTTTCCCACAGCGACACTATAAAGCAAAAAAAGTACCTTCCGCTAAAGATTGAGAAATAAGATCAACTCTTGCAAAAAGAAAGATTACAAAGCGTTTAGTCAGAAGTCTTGCGATATCTGTACACGATACGCCACCTTAAGCTCATATCACACCCAGCTGCTGGCGTTAAAATGATAAGACTTTGCCAATCTCATTTCTCACCAGTGAGTGAATTTTTTTTCCTTTTTTTTTTGCGAAACGAGTAGGAATACCTTCGTTGAGTTACTCAAAACACTCTTATCAGTCAAAGCGAATAGTTACACCTGATTGGAAAGCAGGTACCCGGGCAAGGCCCATCAGTCGTAGTCAGTCGCGTTTTATTCAACAAACTTAACAGATCTCTTCGGCATATTCTCTAGCATGGGTGAGTCAAAATAATAGAAATTTTTGGTAATCAACTACCGACTGCCTATCAGTTGAATTTTTTCGTGGAATTGTTTGAAATGATTTTCGTGTCCACGATGGTAGCGATAACAAAACTTTTATTGGCAGTAAATTTGTTTTTAAACTGAGTGTCCGGTAGTCTGATAGTGATAAACTAAAATTTGTTAATTGTTTGCTTAGCAATAGGAAATGTCCACCAGTAGCTGACCATTGGGGGCTGCGTTATGCTTTCTAGAGAGAAGTGCACCCAAAAGTCTGAAATTTATTCCTAATCACGATGACTGATTGTGTTAAGTGCTAGACATCAGACTTCTAGAACGTGCCTCAACAACAATCAACAAACCGAATGTAACGTGTCGTGAATAGTCAGAAAAATTAGATACGCAGAGTGTTGACTTATGTACAAGCATTGTAAATCAAATTCTGATACGGGATACACAGGTTCTGCTGACGGGTTTCTCTTATTTCGTACACATGACTCATTTTAACTCATCTCTATCAAGCAGTCCGAGATTTAATAGAGCTTAACCGATTCCACCGATTCCACCAACCCCTTTGTTGATCCTTTTAAGATTTGAGCTCCATATCAACCGAGTAATTTCCCGTCTAATTCCAGATCACAATTGGTTACCCCAATCGAATGGAGGTGTTCCGCCTTTAGCCGTGCATGCTGGTGTCGACTCCGATGGAGATACCATTTATGTGGGTCGTGCTCATTTCAATAATGACTTGTTGCCTGCCAAGGTAATCCCCAGCAAGGGCAAAGCATACATCAGTTATGGCGGCGAGGAGCATGAAGTATCAAACTATGACGTCCTTGTTGGCATTTACTACGAGTGGGCATCCGATAGTGACGGCAATGTTCCACCAACAGCTGTAAAAGTTGGTGTCAGCAGTGACGGAGAAACACTGTACGCTGGTCGCGGATTGTATGAGGGTAGTTTGACTGTTGGCAAAGTCCACCCATCACACGGTTGCCTGTACATTCCGTACGGGGAAGAGGAAATAAAGTTGACATCGTACGAAGTGCTGGTGCAACCAGAAAAGTGGGTTGACGCAACACCTGATAACGTACCCCAGGGTGCACTGATAGCAGGACACGATTCCGATGGTGATACAATTTATGTTGGACGTTTTCGTCATGGTGGTGATCTGTTGCCGGCCAAAGTCATACCGGCAAAGGGTGGAGCTTACGTTTGCTACGGCGAAGAGGAGATTAAGAGCGACGAGTTTCAAGTACTTGTGGGCGCCGGTTTTCTCTGGAGTTCCTGTGAATTTGGGAATATTCTCCCAGGAGCTATACCTTCTGGCAATACCAGTGATGGGGAAACATTGTACGTCGGACGTGGACACTATAATGGCAGCTTGAGTGTTGGTAAGGTGCATCCATCGCACGGATGTCTGTACCTACCATATGGTGGGGAGGAGATTAAACTGGAACACTACGAAGTATTGGTTCGTTCTTAGATGTAAAAATAAAAGTCATTTTCCTTGTGAGAATCGTTGTTGTTTTCTGAAATTCAGGTCCTGAGGAGAACGCAAAACTTCAGCAAGAATGTAATTTCCGATTTGGGAGGTGTCGATATATAATTGCTCTTTTGTGAGCAAAATTGAAGTGGAATCGTCTGTGCGTGGAACTAGAAAGTTTTCCAGACAGGAATGCTGAAGTTTTTGAATAGGTCCCGAATTATTCTTCCTTAAATTACAATTTAACACACCACAAAAGGAGCTCAGTGAACTACGGGGATGTGTGGAAGTTTCCAAAGTTGAGTGTGAAATACGAATTTGAAATTTTGAATTAATTAATAGCTTGACGCCAAAGGATTAAAAGGTGAATGCAGACGATTTGTGGAGAAGATGCATTCATACTTCTAATTCCTTTCTAAACAAAAATTTTCTGGTGAAAAGCGTTGAGCATTCTGTTTGTTATCGTTCAGAGGTGATCTGCCAATTTGGCATTGGCATTGAAAGACTTTGTTGTCTGAAAATTCGAGCATCTCTACATAGTTTTTTTTGTCGAGTTTGGAAACGCTATACTGGACCACTAGACGTAACTGGTCCATTGTACTACCAGAAAGCAGGACCCAGTGTTTATCCATTTCACTGGAATTTCCTCAACTTTCAGAGCAAACTGAGAAGGCACTTCAATGATAAGGAGCTTACAGTATCAGCACTCACCTCCTCATCACTGAAAATCTGTCATCTGATCTGAGCAAAAAAAGCAGGACAATCGCAAATGGAATGATTCTAAATATCGTTGCCCTCCCCACAAGTGTCGCAGACAGTGGTGTCAATTAAGCCTAACACTTAGATGCTTGGCAAAAGCGAAATGTCCCGTTAGAACGCTAATAAGGTGTCTGCAATCTCTTGTGCTGAGTGACAGCAAGAATGCCGCTGATTTCTTGCATACATTCGGGAGCATTCGCTTAGGTAAGGTTAGGTTAGTCGGCAGACGAACGGAAGACCCATATCGCCTCATTCAGATCAGTTCAGACCCATCGCGATACCCGTTCGGGGAAGAGAGTGTCCCGTAAGAGTGCTACCCAATAGTTAGTTTCATACATATATATAGATATCAGTAGAACATGACCAACTTTCAGCGTCTGTGATACAAACCACCCTGTGGATTTGATGAATCTCATTACTTGGTCCACCGGTGTATCGGATAGTTCAACTATGTCCTCGAAAAAGTTCCGTCCGAAGAACTTATTTCTTAAATAGCAGAGACTAGGGCAATTGAAAAAAGAAGTGGATTGTATCCTCGTGGGTCCCTTACAAAGGTCTTCTTCTGTACTTCGAAGGTATATCATATATAGGGATCTTCTGTCGTTCTGCAGAAGTCTGTCGGTCCTGAGTATTCACTTAGTCTGTCTTCATTCTGAACAGCCATTCCACACAGAATTGTATTTGTAGGAAACTCAATTTTCAATGGAGGCCCTCGTCGCAGTCGCGGGGAGACCCAGCGCAGGTTCACGTCCTAAGAAAACATCCTCTGAGTATTGACTAGCAATCTCATCAGAGATCTCAGTTCCAAAGATCCCAGTGTGACCTCAAATGTTCCGACCCTTCCACCTATTCTTAACAATATCCGTGGCTGTTAGGACAGCAAAGGGCTCTGCTTGGAAAATAGAGGCATGCTTGCCCAACAAGTAGTGAAGTCTGGTGTTATCGACCTCCACGAAGGCACCAGCACCGGACCCATGACTGATTTTGGAGCTATCTGCGACTCTGGTCGAAGCCAGTCCTGAAGGCAGTCGACTCTAAATCTGCACAGCACCCGAAGTCATTGCATCAGGCGGTATATCCATAGAACTAGAGTCGTAGAATAAATGTCGCGCAAGATCATCAAAGTCTCAGAGGATAGATTGTTTTGATAGTACAACCCATAATATACATTAGTATCAAGGGGAGGTAGATCAAGCAGAGTGTCTAGAGCAGCGCCAGGAGTACTCGGAAAAACTCCTGTGCAGCCGAGACAAGCCGTAATTTGAAGTTTAGTGCAGTAGGTAGTCACATACTTACGCAAAAGCGATCTCAACCAAACAACCGACGCATAAGCTAGAAACAGTTTTATCATAGCCATATGGATCCAAATGACCTTTTTCGATGATAAGCCCCATGTCTTGCCAAAAGCCTTACACTGTCAGAAAACTGAGAGCGCCTTGGATATCTTTAACTTGACATACTTTACCCAAAGAGGATTTTTATCCACGATCACTATATGGCTTCATCGGAGATTTGGGTGGTGACGCCCTTTATTACAGGGTGCGTCAGATCGGTGACAACCCTCCTTCTCGTAAAGAAGACAGTTTTCAGAGGATTGACCGAAAGTCCACTCCTAGTGCACCATTCATCGATCCTTTCCTTTTGCGTGTTAGCACAAACGTGCTCTTGAAGCATGACCCCACAGAAAGTATGACAACATCATCCGCATATGCTCGAGCGTAGACGTTAGAAGAATTGAGAGCATGCAACAGAGAGTCACCCACCATGCACCATACCATAGAGACAGAAACGCCTTGCGGACAGTCCTTGTTTTCCCCTGTCGTAACATAGCGCCCATAGTCCGCATCTACAACCAAAGTTCTACTCATCGACATTGCTCGGATCCACAATACCAGGATTTCATCCAGCCCGTGTTATCTAGCAGAGTCACATATGCAGTCGCATTAACGAAAGCAACCCTTAGCGTAGTCTTTCCTATCCAGGTCGCCTTCATTTTTAGCAAATAGCCTTTGAAGCGCAGTCTCGCAGGATTTTCCACACTGGTATGCATGCTGTATCTCCGATAGAGGATGCACTCTCAAAGCAACCCTGCCCACGTTAATTTCGACCAGCCTATCCATGATTTTTAACAGGAAGACAGGCTCATAGGTCTGAAATTCTTAGCGAGAGAGTAGTCATCTGTATTAATTTTTGGTATAGTGCCGCACCCGCAGTGAAGATTCTCTTCAGAGTTGGGAGCAACTAGCTTATACCCTGTTGCAGCAAGGCTGGGTATACTCCATCACTTCCAGGCGATTTGAAGCTTTCAAATGATGACAACAAAGCGAATCGGTTTCCATAATCCCTACAATCGACCAAGCTACCCACCACCAACTTACTTTCTCTATATTTGTTCCAAATACTGAAGTTCTAGACTAGTTTCTCCACTGAATGAACTACCTATTGGAGTACCGTCGATTGGTCTTCATTTCACTTGAATCGAAAATACGAGTTCCCCACGCAAAGTTTGGAAAAGTTTGTTGATTTCCTTTCAAGTCATCTCATCTATGTCCTGCTCATTCCTTAATATTTATAACAACTTTGAACGATATACTTCCTTGTTTACACTCACACCTTGTGTTTAAAGCCCAAACAACTTTATTAGAGTCCTTTGCCTTTCCCTAACGACATCCTTAATTTATTCCATCAACCACCTCCGGAAGCATTAACAAAGTCTCAAACAGAGAACTCCACCCTTCCCTCCTATCCACTGCTTCTTTAATTAGAACTCTTATGTTTCGTCCTTCTGTTTCCCATCCTACATTCTGTCATCAGCATCATGTTGGTTGGTACACACACACATATTCTCAACAAAATCCTTTGTTGCTTATTTTTTCCTTTCTTTGAAGAAATAAATTACTCACTTTGGCTGCGAGTGTAAGTTGGGACGAAATAAGAAACAGAAGGAATGCTTTCAGCCATCATTCTCACCACGATCTTCCAATTATTCTTCTGCAGGCGGCGCGCGTTGGCGTCCGTTATCCTGCCGTGCCTACCACCACCGCCCGTCATTGTGTCGCTTAACTTTTTACTCATTTCGTGCTGTGGCCATGCATATAATTGAAACGTTAAGCATCTTTTTGTGGCAAGATTACACCCACCATAGCGGGGGATTTTAGTCGGGACAAGTTCCGGGATGGTCTCCGGAATGCATCGGGCTAATAACATGCGACAGGGAAGTCGTCCAGTATGCCTTGCCTCATCGGGGGTATTCCTGGTACCACCCCCACATACACTATCCGGAATGGTTTTGAGAATGAGTTGGACTCGTGTTTAAGTATCCTGCTCCTGAGTGCGACCGTTAGCTGAGAGTGATGGTTCGGAATTTGTCATCGCATTTGTCGGCGCTTGCTGGAGGACGGATGACGGGAGATAGTGCGTTCTGTTGGCAATGATTACTTAAGACGCGTGCTGTAGGATCCCACGAGTGGCACATTGCGGTAAATTTGTGGTCGGAACGTGTTGGTGTTTTGCCGCTTTCACACAACCCGACCAGGGCGATGGGTCGAAGGAATGGAGAAGTTGCCCGTGGCTTTTGTGGAGCTGCGGGGCGCGCGAAATAAATGTCAACATGATTGAGGATGTTTACTTATGCAAGAAGAATGATGTCCTCATTTAGGATGACAAAGGGAACATCGCGATGCTGGTAATGAGTGGGATTTGGGATGTGTTGGCGATGACGATGGTGATGGAGATGCCATTTTGTTGTGGAATATGTTTTGAAGGAAACATATTTCCTTGAAAAATTTATCCGAAGCACAGAGATAATCTAACGCCACAAGGGAGCTGCACATGAGGTTGGCCTAGGAATCAAACCAACTGAGGTCGAACTGTCAAAGTTTCCATCCTTGCATGCAGAAGTATTTAAATCATTTCTTTGTCATCGAGTGCGGGGCTGTGTGGGTAGGAATTATAAGAGAAATTAACGATTCAAAGGTCCCTCAGTCTTCTGGCGGATAGTGTGGAATAGTCGCATAGCAGATATTGTAGAAGGTTTTCTTTTCTTCATTCCTGCAGCTTCTACAGTCTCCGGAGCGATTTATTCTTCTAGATTTACAAATGACCACAGCTTCCCTCCTAAAGTCTATTCCGGATCCATCTGTATTGAAGGTAAATCCAATCATCTCTGCAAAAATCTCCTATTAAAGTCTGATGAAAGGGTGATACAGCCAGTATTGGTATGTACATATGTATATCCAAATGGTATGACATGTGGGTTTTTTCTGGCCACGGAGTCGTTGAGCGGCAAGCGTCATTTCTGAGCATATTTTCTGCCACGCTCTCGCTTTTCTGCTTGCCGCTCATTGCGTGGCAGCGGCCGTAGTGTATCTGTGCTTTGCACGCATAGACAGTCACCCTACCTACCTACCTAGATACAGTCTTAACGTACTTTTTTGCACACTCACCAATAGAGTTCGTAGGCATTGTGGCTTTTACAAAGGTGTGTACCAGCTTGTCTTTACAATCCAGCGAGCTGACTCCGCCATTCCACTTCGGCGTTCCAAACGTGCGGGTGCAACTGAACTTTCATTCTTTCGAACACGTTCGATCAGGACCTGCCTGATCGACTTAAACACCGGCCGTTGGGCTCTTTTTTCTTTAAAACACGAACTAACCTACCCTCTTGCTCTCCAGTGCCCTTTTCGGATTCGACCAAGACACTGCCTTTGGAGCAGTTTGCATCTTCTGTTGTAGAAGGAAACTCTTTTGTAAGAGTGCTTGATCTACCGTATTGGCTTTAACTTCATTGGATCGTTATTTTCCGTACTTACCTTGGAGGGTAAGTTATTCCAAACTCCTCCTGCCGGTACTCGTATTAACGTCATCGATCCCATGATAACTTCCTTGGGGTAATTTTTGTTGGTGCTTTCACCCTCTCAGCAAGGTTTGATCTAGTGAAATCGTTCGTTGATACGACTCTTTCCGCTCGTGATAAGCCATCAATCTGTCTCTCTCCATCAGTTTGACAGGATGTTCATCTTCTTATTCCTCCTCTTCGAATTCCTACTTAACAGCCTCTCTCTCTCTCTCTGAAACACTACAGCTTTCTATTCTCTTCAATCCCAAGCATAGTCCAGACCACGCTTTCTGTATGCCATGATGGCTTGGTCTATGTAACAGAGCTTCGATCTTCCTTGTCGCTTCAAACTCGAGCTGATCTTGCACGATCATCGGAGAAGACCATACCCACGAATTCTGGTCAGACACTAAGTGGTCATGCAGCTATCAAAAAAGCTACCTCAGCTCTTTCGCTTTAACAATGGGATTTGAAACGAGTTTACTTCCAGCAACTTGACTCAAGATGGGACTCAAGATGAGACGATTTGGCCCAGAATGCTCGTTTTTACGTGACGAATTATACGATCACAGAAGCGACGATTTGGCCCCTGAGTTTTTTCCTTTCTTCCAACTTGTAGGACTTCGTCTCGCTGGCGATTTTAACATAATTTTCCAACATAGTTTGTTGTTGTTGTGAAATAAGACTGAGACTCGTTTCCTAAGAGCATTGTGGAAGTGCTTAAGGTTTCCTCGATTTTTACTAGAGAGGCTTTGCCGCTTCGACTTTGAACACGGCTTAGAATAAAAAAGTGTTCAACGCCAAATAGCTTCCATTTGAAAAGGCCAAAAGAACCAAAAAGACTTTGACACTTAAAAGGCCTATGAGATTTCGTAACGCGTAAGATATCTGGTGCGGGATACTGACGACACCATTGCCAAATAGACATGGGAAGGGCTGCCCTTAGAGAGTGTTTTTGCCCATTCATACCGAGCCTTCAAACCAACGTTATTTCAGAATCGAATTCCAAAGGCTTAGTAGGTCGCCACGTCTGTCGTTGTAGTCCTATAATTTGTCCCGGGTAGATTCAGTCGACGCGATTAGTCTTCTTCCGTTTCAATGGTGATATCGTTCTAAACTTTTGCTTTTTCCTCACCTAACGAGCGGCATGAGTTCAAACCCCAGTCATGTCAACCGAACATTTCTCACGGCATCACCTCTCGTCGGGGAATGACAAGCCTCCTGGAGTATAATTTGTCATGAAAGAGGTTCTCATTTCGCCAATAAATTGTAAGTCTCTTCCATTCGTGCGAATTCTGCAACACGCATAACATGAATGGTTGCGAGAGGCTAGGCCTTGGCACATCTAGAGCTATCGCGCTATATTTTTTTTAACACTTTCCAGAGTAGTTTTGACTTAAAATCAAGCATTTCTCGTCGGTTTTCAGACACCACATATGTAGACCATATCCACAAACCTAATGAACATTAAAAGGAAAGATTCCCTTTAATTTATAAACTCTCTACATGCTATAGGTCTAGGAAAACGAACGAGACCGAAAGCATTGCTTATAAAAGGGCATTCCACTCCTATTAAACGTGCACGCATCCACAAGAAACTCACTTCACACAACATAAGCGTTTACTAAAGGAAACATGTCCTGTGTCGTTTAAACACCCGCTGACATAATTTTACAGAGGGCCACCCCATCCCATTGTGTCTTACGTCATCTCCCCACCCATTCTTCCGTCTGACACTCTGGACAATCGAAACAGGAGCAGCAGACTTCAACAACAATAGAACCGTGCAGCATTCATCATCCGATCTACCCCATTGTTGTCGCACACACCACGTCCTCATGGTCATCATAAACAGTCAGAAAAATTCTATCCTTTCACTATACCCTGCGGAAGTATCTCATTTTTACCGTCGTTTTGATTTGCTGTTGTCTTTCGCTTTTTTCTTGTGCATCTGCACCAGAATGAGTCCTGGTGAGCTTAAAACATCTTTCCATTGTCGTCACTCAAAATACTCGGCCAGTTTACAGAAGTTTCGTCAACAAAACAAGAATTTATTATCCAAAAGCAGATTTTTTTGTGGAACATTATCCTTTTTTGAATGTTGCCACCGAATGGCCACTCTGTGTAAGCAAAACAAGTCCCTCAGTCTCTTGAATATTTATGGTTCAATCATAATTTCACTGATGGCCCCATTTAACATAAAATATCCGGGGATCCACCATCAACACCAAACTATACTCAACGGTATACTGCAACTGCATTGTCCTTTCACTTTGTCATCCTTTGCTCCGAGAAAAAATTGTATAAAACGGATACGAAGGGAACTTCCCACAGAAAACGCGACCAAAAGAAACAACAAAAAAAAGAACGGAAATGAGTAATGCTAATGACACAGTAGACGTCTTATGACCTAAATGAAAAATGTCCACAACCAGAGCTGAAGCGCAGAGCAACAGCGGCAACAAAGGCAAGCGACAGGAAGCGCATAAAAAGGATTCTCCATCTTTTCGATGAAAATTAAGTAACCTTGGGCTAGATAAATAACTTTCACCGTACTTTATGCAAACCTTGTGCGCTAATTTATGATGGGGCTTGCGGATGGTATAAAGCGGTGGAAAGATGTGATTAAATAGGGTCACGCGGGTGATGGAAGGGTGCTGGAATCAGAGTCTGTGGAAAGGAATGGAAAATTCTGAAAGAAATCAAAAAGTAATAGAGTTTCCTTTGCAGAAGATGTCTTTCTTCAGAGGAGAACGAACTCACCGTGGGTCATTGGCTTGGTACCCATCACTTGTACAATAGCATCCCTGTGTGTCTATTGTCTATTCCTCTTGGCCATTGTAATGAGAAATAGCCCATAACTACTTAGTGCCACTCCGAGGTTCTCTCGAGGTTGGACTGCTGTGCAAAGCAGCGAGGGTTCAAGCCCCAGCCATGTCCAACCAACACCACACTTATTTCCTACGAACCAACCAGAGGCGCTATCGCACACAACATCATCCAGGGAGGTAGTGACTGGTTGTCTAATTTTCGGCTCAGTGAGCGTTCTCCATCGTCATCCCTCACAATTGAATGAGTTTGTGAGCCAAGTAGGTTACCTGTATCACCTCGTTAAGTAAAAATGTTAGTCTCTCATCCACTTTGCTGGTCCTAAGTTGCGTCTTTAATATTTTATTTCTGCTTTGTCCTTGCAGGCCCCAGTTTCGATAGAGAAACCCTGAGTTACCCTCTTGACGCTTTCATAAGAACTCCGATTGGCTTTTCTGCCAGAACATCACTGTGTCACATCGATCTGACGTTTCTCGTCCTCGTTCTTCTTTTATCTGAGTACGTTTCTCGTTGTTTCTTCTTTTCTATTGTACTTGTAGAACTGTCAAGCGGCTCTCGTTTTTCTACCAGCACCGACTTATGAGCAGTCGTTTTACCTGCGTTTTCCTGTGCGTATTCAGCATCACATCATGGGTTTATGAAAGGTGGGAGAGTGAACTCTAGCATATCAGCCCGGAATTTCGAACACAGTGACTTGCGATAGTGACTTCCAAGTCATTCCGTGGTACGCACCACCAGGTTTGGCCCCATGGTAAAGTGATGAGCTGGGATCCATTCATCAGGCTGTTTAAAGTAGGCTTTGTCTTCCAATGGTCCTACGAAAGATTCCCTCTCTTCGATTATGAAGTTCAAATCACCACGAACGATCTTAAGGTCATATCAGTGCCATTGCTCGCCGGTCTCCTTCAGGAGCTCGTAAATACAGTCTTTGATGGCATCATATATGGATATGGATCGTCATCACTTAGATACTTCTGTGTCGGAAACTGAAGACTTTTTTCCTTAGTCTGCTTTTGACAGCTCTGGAGCTCTTTTACAAGGACATCTGGTTCATCCCAACTCCCTTACTTACTAACATAACGAGCCGCTTCAATCCAGGGTGGGGCCTCAACCAACATGCGTCTCCACTCAGCTGTATCTTAAGACAGCTGCCTCCAGTTTCGCACACCCAGTTGGTTAAGGACCTCTTCTACTTGCGTGCGCCACCTGAGTCGCGGTCTTCCTCTACTGCGCCGTCCCTCGAATGTGGATTCGAAGATTTTCCGAGCCGAAGGCTTGATGTCCATACGCTCTACATGACCCAGCCACCTCAGTCGTTGGAGCTTCACTCTTTTGGCTAAGTCGATGTTGCTGTACAGCCTGTACAGTTCGTCATTGTATCTTCTTCTGCACTCACCGTCTATGCAAATCGGATCACCCGGAGAATTTTCCTCTCGAAACACCCAAAAGCAACCTCATCCGCTTTTGACAGCGTCCATGCCTCTGCGCCGTAGAGCAGGACTAAGGGATGATTAAGGTCTTATACAGGGTCCCTTTAGTTGTTTGAGAGAGGGCCTTGCTACTCAACTGCTTTCTTAGTCCAAAGAAATAGCGATTGACAAGAGTTATTCTTATGGCGAAGCCTAGGTAAGCAAAGTCCTTAACTACCTCAAAGTTATTACTGTCTACAGTAACGTTCTGTCCAGGACTTCGCCGTTGAGTCACACAACGCGGCAGATAAAATCTCGTAGGCGATGCTAAGAAGACTGTTGCCTCTGTAGCTGGAGGTGTTCAGAGAATCTCCTTTCTTGAGGATCGGGCAAATAATGTTGAGATTCCATTCATCGGGCATACTTTGCTTCGTTCGTTTGCTAATAGGTTGGCGCATGCTTCTTACAAAGTCATCGCCTGCCCCTTTGAACACCTCGGCATCTAGACCGTCAGCTCCAGCAGCTCTCACAACTCCTTTAAGAGCGTTTATATCCAAGATTGTAGTGTTCTTGGGTTTCTGGTAACTCATTAGCCACAACTGCTTAATCTTATCCTCAGTACAAGCAACAAGTCACTCAAGGCGACAAACATTTCGAAACTTGTCTGCTTTCCCTGGGTAAAATATATCACTACCCACCTAATGAATGACAGATTGTCTTTCAAAATAATAATCTGCGCTTCTATTGGGACATCCCTTGCAAACTTTAAACCAAAGACCACGTCGTTCCTATTTTTCTTTATCTTTTTCTCACGGTTGGTCTGACGTGACATCTAGATCAGGAAGGAAACTTACATTCGAAACTTAAAAAAAAAAAAATTGTGTACCACATCGATCCACGTGATCACACAAAATTGGCATGGAAGTTCCTTCATCTTTATTTAGCCAGACTTCGAAAAACATGTTCCTCATGCCTCCTGAATCCCAATAAAATCGTGTCAATGAACCCCTTCCCTCTCTCTCTCCTTACTCGCAGTGACAAATCCAATTCCCTGTAAATGAACATATCCTCATTTCTTCAGTTTGTAATCCCCCGAATTGAAGACGCACTTATTAACTCCAGAATCAGGCTATGACCTCATCAACCCGATTTATACGTAGATCTGCACCGCTGGCAGTATGGCTTGAGGCCCATTCAACCGAAACCGAATTACTGCTGAACAATGAATTCCATAATCATTGGAACACTTTTCCAATTCGCCTAACTAATCCTCTGGTGTGCGGCATATGTATGTGTGCGGCATTAAACACCAACAACACTTCACCGACAGAGGGAAAGAGGGGAAGATGTTTGACCTACATATTCCCCAAAGCTGCAGTTACATGTTGCAGTTTTAATTACATTCGGGTAGAGTATTTCCCATCATCATAATCATCGTCATCTGGTGATGCTACTGTCGCTCGCTGTAGCAGAAGCGGAAGGACAATCATCATCATCGTCATCTCGTTGCACGCAATCATCATCGTAAACATCACAGAAACCTATAGATACCCGCTGCCGCAACAGCAACAACAGTGAGAAGGAAGAGGCGGCTCCTGCCGCGATGCGGCAACAGCATCCAGTTTACAAATCCACTGCTGAAATACAACACAAGGACACTTGATTGTTACAAATTAAATGGGCCGCATCATCGGGCGCAGCGTGTGTTCGTGTGCTCAACTGTTGCCAGTGCAGCGACTTGAAGAGTCACTCTCGCTGGTTCGTAGGTGGATCTGTTTTGCTGGGTCTTTCCCTCAAGCACTATTCCACTTTCAATAAGCAGGAGCAGAAGTACAAAAAAGAATTATGCCAACAATGCAAAAGGAATTCCGGCATCCCTTAGAGGGGCGAAAGAAAGAGAGGATCCTCCGATGTTCTGCCTGATGCCACCTACATACAGCCGCCCAATCTGCCAGCACACTTTGCCGGAGTAATCGTAAAAAACTAATTAGCGTTCCGCGTATGTGGAGGAGAATGCCATTCACCGAGTAGCGGTTAAATTAATTTTAATGATCTACCACCTTCCCCCCGTGTCTAGGACGGTGGAACCACATACGACACGGCACGTAGGCAGTACTTCCTCGCACTTATATATGTTAATACTCATACGTCGGATGAGAGTTTCCCGTCACTTTTGTTCGACTGCAGGACATGAGTGTCTTACTTCACTTTAAAGTCGGACTTGCAAGTCGTGAAACGATGCAGGTATTGGGAAGGAGAAGCCGAAAGAAAGACAAGTGCCAATGAGCTTTACTCGATAATCGATTGGAATAATCTTGCAGTAAAAATGAAAAATTAAAAATTAAAGATTGTAGGTCCCTTTCAAGACACAACATGAATGGTTGCGAAAAGCTAGGCCTTAGAAGAATTTATTGAGCTGACCATGATATTGACATCAGGAGATACGAGTAAATTCCCGTGAATTATAGCAATGACAATCACCCCAGCTAGTCTAGACACCCCCCTCGGAAGCCATTGAAGCCGAATACTACCTGAGTTGCAAACCACTCCACCCCACTCGCGCTGTGTGAATAACATCAAAAGGGTATTTATAACCCCTTGAAGTGCGAGTGGATTACAAAAAAAAAGCCTAAGCTCGTGCTCAAAAATTTTCCATAGATGAGCTCCACTTCACTACGAATTGTTCATAAAACTTTTTATTCAAGGAGTAGGAGCCCCACAAAAGCCGTCATCATCATTACTCACTATAATCCAAGTCGCAGCTTCTCAGACTTACTTCTGTCTAAAATACGTTACAGCGATCTGGCAGTCGTCTAGCGATCTAAACATTGAACGCATTGGAGAAGACTCCTGCCTTTGTGCTGCTTTACCTCCCATTTTCCTCCAAAAAAGCAAGTAAAGCATTTTGTCCAGAACATGATCGCCTGTCAACTCTTTCTAGAATATCAGTGTTAGTCTCCATCAGACTGGTACTGCGTTGATGCCTGTGTTCATTGGCGTAGGAATGAAAGTCGTGCCCATAAACACTCTGACTACACACAAAAAAGGCTTCATTTGCCTGAAAGCAATTTGACAGATGGGGAACAGTGAAATTCAAAACACAACATGTCGTCAGAGTAGAAGGTTCGTACGGAAGAAGTTTTCCCCATACGTTTTCTACGCTCATGCAGCCGCTGAAGTTACACACTGATCGACGTTTAACCACCAAATGAAGATTTCTGACAAAAGCGGAACGCAATGACAAAGAAACATTCATGCCCACGCCCAAAATTTTGGTGGGAATCGGTTTTCGGTGAATTTTCGGTACAATCAACCCTCTCTTTCAATGAAAATCGCCCTTTCTCTCTCGGCCAGCCTTGCATTCCTGTGCCAATGTAGACAGGCACTTGAGCGTTAAATTACGAGAGTTAATTGTCCTTTTCAGCTCATGTCCCCCGTTGAGAGAAAACGGATCCGTTTACTTTCTTTTTGACAACAGTGGAACGAACTCGAAACGAACATTCTCTTACACGAAAACAAGTTCGTTGTGCCCGTAGCATATGTCAGTCACACTGTACCAGAATTGCAGTATAAATGAATTATCATTGTATGGGTTTTGTCATTTACAAAATGTGGCTCAGTTTCCACTTGGTCGGGCGCTCTCGAACGACGAACTCGAATGAGTTTTAATTAAAAAATTAATTTTTTGCCTTCGACCGGAAAAATTTCACAATTTTTCCTTCATTTTTTGCATCCTTATTCCTGTTGAGCCTTAAATTACTTCCTTCTGACACAATGATTGCAAGAATAAAGTGAAAGCAAAGAGTCCTACGAGGGCAACAAGTGCCTTGATTCATTATTGTTTTTGTTGTGCTTGTTTGCTTTACCGCTAAGTATAATGCAAAATCGTTCAGTTGTCTGCCGTAAAATTTAACGAATGATATACGGAAATATGTATGTATATGTAAGTACATACCGTTCACACAAGGATACTCCTTTTATCCTTATTTGTGAGTGAAGTTTGCCATTGTTTTACTGGTTGTTGTTTTTAACCTGAGGGAACAAGTGTGAGGTGCCCTCCTCCATTCATCTCCAACATCGATACAAATGAGGATGCGGGCGGAAAGGCCTGCGGGGGGCGGTAGTTTGAGCTTGGTGCTTCTTTAGAACTTGCGGAAGTCCTTTTATCTGTTGGTTTTTGGAATGATTATTATGGCTTAAGGATTTTATAGATGATTAAGTTTGATGAGCTTCAAAATTATGTTCTACGTGATCGACTTAAGTTAGCGGAGGAAGCGAAAAGTTTTGTGTTTGATAAACAGCAGCATCGAGCTTATTGCTTTTGGTTCGATTATTAAATAAACAAATCGATTACTTTTACATTAAGTCGAGACAACAATACGCCCACCCTTGCACCAATGAATTCGGAGAACATTGTCATAATTTCCCTACAATTTGCCATACAAAATCCTGTTTTGCATCCAACGACAGGATATGCTAATCATTTGGAAATATTTTTATTGAATGCACTTGTGAATCAATCGTTAAAAGTCACACAGCTCCCTGTGGAATCCGGACGGGTGGCAACACGACAATCGGACTGTTAACCCCACAAATTATGGATTTTTTTGACTTGTTCGACATTTATGAGGGATCAGCGACCGTTGAAATGGTTTAAATAAAAATGGTGAAGCAAAAAGCAGCTTATGTTCGATAAACTGGATTTTGATACGCAAAAAATTGCTGACAGTTATAGTGAAACAACGAAACAAATATGTACACGCTTATGGCACAAATCAGGATTTAACTTAAGGGAGGCTTTTGGCTTTTTTTTTTGTTAATCACTGCGACAATGTCCTTCGAAATTTTTATACAACACACTACACAGAGATGGAGAGAACCGACTTATTCAAACGGTTGACAAAGTAAACTGAGTGATGTCGAGGATACAAATTTCCCGTCGTATGGTTGGTGTCTTGGATAAAGCAAATCACGTTTTGTAAAATATATGAAAAAATATGCAGGTTGTCACCTGCCATGACGAAAGAATGCCAACAACCAATCTGCAGTCTGTCGATCTAAGAGACAACAAAAGTGTTGAAGACTTCTTGAGAATCTCAAGAAGAATTTGTTTGGTTTGTCTGCATCCTGAAGACTCACTCTTCCCTGCTACCTTAAGTTGTGTTCACGAGAAATCAACCCGATTTCGTTGAAAAACGTGAGTGGGATTGTTGTTAATGGTCCTTTTATGCAGGTGGTGGCGTTACAATCCAGGGTGAACCTGGGCCTCAATCAACAAGCGTCTCCAGCCAGCTCGATCTTTACCCAGCTGCTTCCAGTTTCCCATGCGAAGTCGGTTAAGGTCCCCTTCCATTTGCATGCGTCACCTGAGTCGCGGTCTTCCTCTGCTGCGCCGTCTCTCGGATGTGGATTCGAAGATTTTCCGGGCCGGAGCATTGGTGTTCATAAGCTCTTCATGACCCAACCACCTCAGTCGTTGAAGCTTCACTCTTCTGGCTAAATCGATGTCTCGCCCGAAGTTAGTCATTGTATCTCCTTCTCCATTCACTGTCTATGCAAACGAGAACGAAAAAAATCACCTAAAGAATTTTCCTCTCGAAGCAGCCAACAGCCACCTCATCCGCTTTTGAAAGAGTCCATGATTCTGCCGAGAGCAGGACTGGGGCGATTGAGGTCTTGTACAGGGTCACCTTAGTTGTTCGAGAGAGGGTTTTGCTACTTAATTGCCTTCTTAGTCCAAAGAAACAGCGATTGATAAGAGTTATTTTTCGTTTGATCTCAGCGTTAGTGTCGTTGTCTGAATTTATAGCGAAGCCTATAGCATTCACCTATAGCACACAGGCGCCTAATTTTCTGTCAACAGCAAGGAGACTGAATTTGAATGCCCGGACTCTGGACTGGAGTACGATTACACAGGGTTACACCCCAACGAAACTGTTGTCTGATAATGAGAAGTAGATCTTCTACGATCAGCTAGGCGCAGTCCTCATCACAACATCAAACAAAAACATCGTCATGGTGATGGAGGACTTAAATGCCAAGTAGGGCGAAAATGCCGAAGGGCTCAGTCAAGTAATCGGACAACACGGGCAAGGAAAACATAGTGTCAATAGCAAACGATTTGGCCTGCGGCTTAATCCCCGTCACCATACAATACCATTAGCGTGCTGTGAAAAATCTTTTCACTTCTGGCCCTCAATTGTCGGTCAATGGCATGGAAAAACGATAGTGCTCGACATTCGGAACGAAGTTCCTATAGCGCATGAAAATAGTGCAGGGCAGCATACAATGAGACAAAAGCAAGAGTAAAAGCAGAAAGCAGGTACGATGGCAGAACCGTCTACTGAATCACTAGGGAGCTGTTAGGTGGTTAACGCTTCAGCAAACACTCGGAGAAAGAACTAGACGATTCTCGAGAGAACGAACATCTTGCTGATTCGGGTTGAGTCGCCCAAAGGGACGCAGCACAATTTCCAGAAAAGAGGAGACCACGCCCATTCGCAAAGCAACAAGGCGGTAGGACTTGAAGGTACGGCAATCAATTCTAAGTCCCTTCCATTCGTGCGAAAATTGTAACCACCCACACCTAGCTGATTCATGACTTGCTTGCCATCTTGCTTATGTCCTTCTTCTCCTAGGAGGCCTACAAGCCATCGCGTTCAGTTTCTTGAGCTCTACCTAGTTTCGTCGTAATATCTCCGACTCCGCTTGGACTGTCCTTCATCATACCCGCAGGTGACCTAGAATCGTACAGACAACAAACTTTAATCGCAATGCTTTCCTACTATTTTCAAAAACCTTCTAACGATACCTTTAGGTAGAACTACCGCACAGTGGAGAACTAAAAGCCCATCAAGGCCACTACATGTCCAACTAAACGAAAACGGATGGTCCAAAGCACTCCTTTTCCTGTTCAATGCCGCCCTAGTTAACAGAACTCACTGTCACCTAACGTGCTACAACGAAACGCAATCTACCATGAAGTACAAGGCCAACATTCCTGTTCCGTGCCATAGAATATTCCATCGTGTGAGGACTCCTCGATGCGGAAAATTATACATGCGGTGTTAGTCAGGTAAAAAAAAATTTAAAATTCCGACAAATTTCCTGCATATGACAGAGGCCTTAGAATTAGTCGGTAAATTAGTAGCACGGGTTTTTTAAAAAAAACGGATAAAAGAGACGACTTCCATTTTTTGCTTTCCCACTACCATCAGACACACCAACCCTACGTCTTACGTGCTGTGGAAATCTGATCTATGATTTCCCAGTAGAATGTGTCGTCCTGCGTGCTGTGGTTACTGCGGTAAAGGACCAAAAACTGCTTTTGCACCAATAACTCTACTTGAGAGCGGTCGGTCTTCTCAATTTATCTATTTTTTTTACTTTTTCCTTTTCCTCTTGCCATTGTGTTTAGTAGAATGGGGAGTTTGCATTGAACGATTTGAGGTCCTTTTTGTGGGACGAGTGGTGGTAGATGATGAGAGTGGTCACACTGGGTGTTCACCACCGCCCACTGAATATTGCAGGCTAGCGTGGAGTGGGGATTTGGGGTTTTTCGTGGCAGTAGTTGGTTGGATTGGTGTTTGTGTCTAATTAGTTATAAATGGCAGGACATGTCTGTGGAGGAACAGGGTGATCTTGTTTTGCATTGTCGACCACGTATGACTATGCGATTATTATGGGAACATATTGCACATGTAAATTTAAGTTGCAGGACAATGCATCCTTGTTATGTGAGGAAAATTAAATGAAAGGCTCACTTTTTTTTAATAAAATTTAAAAGCCTTGTGTTGGCGCGAAAGGATACTTGTGAGTGGAAGAGTGACAATACATTATCATAATACAGGATGAGCGGGTTAACTTGATTAAAGGGAATCTGTCAGCATGACATTATGTAGGCGGTTGGGACTTAAATCTGCAACAGAGTGTAGGGAACCCACCTGAACTTTGTGAAGGCTATTGGTTCTTCTCTAGCGAGGACAAATATCGCTATCTATCAACGAAGATGGTATTAGTCAAAGGATAGAGGCTTTTGAATTCCAAATTCTTTTATCAATTCTGACATTTCAGTCCAAGTTGTGTGTTGAGAAAAGAGGAAATGGAGCCGGGACCCTGGAGCATTTTCTTTCTGACTGCTCTGCAACCGGGGTGCTAGGTTCTGAGTTCTTTTAGACATACATGGCATACAGGATGTTTCCCGGACCTGGAAAGTCTTAGCTGTTTTTCTATTCCCACACATCCGACCACCGAACAGTTTCCAATAAAGGGGAACGCTGGCCCAAATGGCGGACTATGTGACGAAGAGAGAATTTAATCCTCTTGAACTAAACCAACCAAGGAACACTGAGGAAGTGTTCAAAGTAAACAAAACGGAGAAAAATATTAAAGTGTAAAGGCCAAACAAGATTTGATCCCTAGAGGCAAAAAAAAATTGCACCGCTTTGACGAAATGCGAGAATCAGTCGCGGAGTTAAAGATGGGTGATTTTTTGACAATGAAAGGTCTACTCACGAAGGGCTTGTAGCCATAAAAGTGGTGGTGGAGACGATGGTTTTTTTTATTGATGTCTAGGTATTCTTTGATGTTTAGCTAGGTCCGGATAAGTTTAGACCAAACTCTGAAACACCTCTCTATCTTTCTAATACATGGCCGTAATTATGGCTGAAAGCTTTTAAACGGACAACGGTAATGAAGCTCGAGAAACTACAAAAATTGCCATCGTTGCAAGAACACTAGTATAAGCCAGGCAATCTCGAAGGTAATCTGGAAATACTTGATTAAACTGTGGCCAGAGGGTACTGTTTTGGACCAATGTTTTATGTTAACATACTGGACTACGTACAATGGCCTAGTAGAGACCACTAACTGAGTCTAAGTGGCGTTTTTCTCAAAACAACGTTTTTTCTGACGCCCCCACGATTTCTCCGGAACCCATGAGCCGATCCTTCTAAAATTATAACCACATCTTCTACACATAAGTACTTATAGAATGAATTATTATTATGTCAAAATTTTAATACTAACTATTTTTTTTTTACAGAAACAGCGAAAAAATAACACTATTTTTAATGTTCTTGGATTTTGTTAAGTAATATTAACAAAATTTATTAAAAATTAATACCCATAGTTGATTCTGTAGCCACTGTCATACCGAATCTAAAACATTTCGGTTTTTTAGTTTCCGATAAGCCGTTGCCGAGATATCGTGGGGGAGCTGACCTGCCTCCAAATTATGGCGTTACATTCAACTACGGATTTTGTATAAAAAAATTGAAAAATATGATTAAAAAAAATTTTTTTTTTGCATTTCAAGACTTGATTTATCATATCTAATGATTTTTTTATCCATTTCTTCTGCCATAGCAGGCTCAAAAAAAATGTTCGAAAATAGCCTATTTTTTTAGCCTACGAACTACGAACCCTTAAAGCTTCTGCTACACGGCTTAGCTTATGGGGTATCTCAACTTCGCCAAATCCATTACCTGTGAGGCTAAGGTAACCCAAAAGGCTTATCAAGCTCTTTTCCTTCAAAAATATCCTGAACTTTCGGTAATTACACCTACAGTCACGTGAAGTTCTTAAATCTTTATCTCTGACACAGCTCGGGCCAAGCGTGTTGTTTTGACTCAAAGCATCCATCCATGATGATTACAGTCTTGAGCATATTTTGCCTATTTATGATATCCAGTAACTTAGTATATAGATACATTTTTCTATATTTTAGTCAAGATGCACATAGCTACCTTAACATCCAAACATCTCTCTTAGATTACCAGTAAAGGCATTTCGCAGAAGTTACAAGGAATGTCAAGGAAAGAGGTCAACCCCAAGAACTAGACTTCTCACATCCTTTCTTTTCAAAAACCGTCATACCTCTATTGTAAGCACTAATGTGGTCTAAACTGGGTCAATGTCTAAGCACTTCTTCAACAAAAAGCGAGCATCCTTACTGAAAAGCATAAATCTAAGGCAGCCTTTGCCTGATGCAATTACCAACCGCAGATGCAATTACCAACCGCAGATGCAATTACCTTGACCTGAAATGAATACAAAGTCGGCCAACATCAGCACTTTAAGCAGTTAAGCCCGTTCCTTTAACGCAGCACTCCTTTGGGCATAGTTTTCTTCACGTCCCCTATGTTCCGGTGGTCCGCTAAAAAGACCACTAAATTCAAGACCGAAACCAAAGCCGCTGGCAATTAAATCCTTTTCAAGTGGCTGACATTTTACGGGGGCGTCACTCCAGCATGTATTCATATTTCTTTTACTGTTTTCACGCGCAGCCTGCAATTTACACTCAGCCAAACGACACCTTTGAGGACGATTTCATACACAGTCTTGGGCCAAATGCAGGCAGTAGCCCCAGCTCCAGACCCAAAGCAATGGTCATCGCGTAGTCCACCGGAGTCGTTTCCTCGTTTCACACTGTCCGGCTACGTTTGAAGGATACGCCATTCGGTGACTAAATACGACTGCCAACCGTGTGGTTCAGCGGTGGAGCAGTGGGGGTTTCGGGTTACACATGGCGCGCCATTGTCGTTGGTGGTGGCGAACCACAGTTCAACGCCACCACGTTTATATACATATGGAGTGTGCCACTCGTTTTGTCGTTGCCGTCTGCTGTTGCTGTATGTCAGCAACTAGAAGGTAATGTGCATGTGCATGAATGTGTGTCAGGCAGGATATTAAATGTCCTGCGATGTTCTATTTCACTCGTTTGGCGTGTTGCTTTTTTTTCGTGCCGCATTACCACTGACCTGGTTTTCATTATATTGGCTTTTCTTGTTGAAGGTAGGCTTTGTAATTTTGACTGCATACGCGTATGGGAACATACATGCATATGTACATATTCGTTTAGACAAATAGGGCACATGGATGATTAGATATTGTAGAAACGATTTTGGATGCGACATACCTTGAAATTTAGGTTAAGTAGACCAAATCGTCTTTCGGAAAAAATCAAGTCCACAAACTGTATGAAAACTCAAAAGGATATCGGCGAGGGAAAATTCTGATGAATGAAAGGGGCTTGAGGAGAACTTAAGCTTTTTTGCTATCACTTGAAAAAAGTGTTTAAAATGAGCTCAATCTACAAAATTCTTAGTCTTGATCTTACAAGGGAGAGGCCTTCAGGGCGTTTTCCGTAAATATTCCTTTTAGGAGTCATGCTCAGCCAGAATTTCATCCTAAAATTTGGTCCTCTTCTGAACCTTTCTGTAAAGTCAGCAGATGCACCAGCCTCATAAATCTCCGCAATCTCCGTACCTAGAGAATAGTGGGATCACGATGCGTTCCACTTATCACCTCCTCTACCCTTCCACATTTTTAGCCAAGGTAGGTAGGTAAGGTGGCTGTCTAAGCGAAGCAGAGACACGCGTAGGCCAAGGAAGGCCCTTTGTGAAGCCACTGGGGTCTTAACCCTAGCTCTTGATGAAGCTGAGGATACTTTTAATAACAGTATGCAATAATTCGCCCAAATTGCCGAACTGATAGACTCCTAGATAAAGCAGGACAAGTACAGAGAAAATGGAGGATCGTTTCTTCCACTGCTTCGTTCCTGCAGAAAAGGTGTTTCAGAAGAGGCCCATCCTTCTGCCATGAAGACCGATTGGACAATGGCCAATTAGAACTCCGATAGCGGTGCTGATGAGCGACCTTTTAAGCAAGATCAGACTTTTGGATCGACTAAGGTTTAGCAGAGGCCAGATCTCTCTGGAGGTACGGCGTGTGGTACTTTGGTTTGTCTTAATGATCGAGTCGTACTCTAAGAGTAATTTACATGTAACGAGTGGAATACCCAGATTCCTCCGTTCTAGTAGGATCGCTATGTTTGGCGAGTTCATAGGCTTTACAATTCCCTGGAATATCCCTATGACCGGGTACCCAGCATAGGTGAATGTTAAAAGTTTCTGCCATCTCCATGAGAGATGAGCGACAATCTGAAGCAGCTTTTGATGTACATGTTACCGATTCTAAATACTTCATAGCAGCCTGGCTATCGGTTAAAATTGTTATGTTCTTGAAGGATATCGTATTATGCCTAAGCCAGAATAAAGCTTCGTTGATCGTCATAAACTCTCTTCTCGGTTTTAGAATCGTCGTTGTAGAAATGAACGGAGCGTTCGTCATCACTCTCCTTACTCCACTCTGGAGGGGATTGATGTCTGGAAGCTGAGGTTGAAGTTCAACTTAGACGGTGTGTGGTCGGTGTTTTTCCGTGATAAATGTTAGGGGATCCGAGATCAAGGAGTGCTAAAAGTATCTAAGGAATGTAGATGTAGGAGCACTTCGAGTACCGCTGATGGGTTGATTCTTAATGATGCGCTAGTGCACATGCATTCATACCAGATCGAGCAGCAGTTTATTGACCGCCACAATCCAGAAAAGGGGGACAGAACACCGCCTTACGGCCTACGTATACCACAACTCTCAGATCTGCGGGTCGAGGCATTGCCCAGACTGGTTCTAATTCTTCTGCCTATAAGCAGTTTTTTAACTAAAAGTCTGAGCGAAGTCTCGAATCCCAATGTTAGCCATAGATTACCAAAATCAACCAAGGCTACTGCATCTGAAGGCTAACTGGTCTAGCTATCAACAACAGCCGGCGATAACTACGTAGAGAGGAACCTCAGTTCTAAGATTAAGTTAGATGAGTGTATACCCAACGACTGCAATCACAGCGTTGTCTGCGTCAACTATAGAGTCACAAATCTCTTCAGCAGCACCTGACACTTCTGTTCTTCTGTGTTCTTGTGTGTTCTTCTCCGTTGGCCAAATCTCTATGCAAACTTGACTGAAACTTAGGCAAACCCTTTTTCGCAAACACGATAAAATCTGTCCACCCAGCTAGTTACCCATCTTAACCCACCTTTAAGAGTACTTACCGAGGATGCCCCAGCGTTGATCTTAAAACGTGGTTGAATATTTCCCTCCATGGGTCGGCGACTTTCTAGGTTAAGCATATGGACATCAGATCCTTTTACCATCTGTCGTTCTTTCAATTTTCCTAACAAGACTTCTTTTCACACTTGGAGTCTTCATTACGTTGAAGGTTCCCATGACCCATTAAAAGAATGCATACAACCTACACATGATCCTCATTAGGATGAAGCTTTTCATTGCATCACGACCTTAAAACAAAAGAAAATCCCAACACCAGCTATTTCCAGAACCACTTTGCATTTTCTTATTTTCATTTTCAAATGCATCCTCACATCCTTTCTCCCAGATGGCGATGCATCCATGTCAAGTGTAAGTGCGATCACGAAATCTTTTCTCCGCTCAAGTTGTCATTTTCTTATTTACATATATCTCGCCTTTGACATTTCCGTCTTCAGCAGATGAGAATTTTCCTCAGAAAAAACAATTCGGATCCACAAATTCCAGCTGCAATGCCATTAGAAGCAGAACCATCTCTGAAAAGGATAAAGGAAGAACAAGAGTGAGAATGAATTCACACCTTGTCACCGTTTGAGTTGAAGTAAAAAAAAAAAAAGTTGTCTCCTCTTTTTTCCAGCATCCAGCAAGTGGAATACGCTGTAGCTTTTACTCACTATGGTCTGCTAAACAAACGGAGATACCATCAGAGGAGTCCTAGAGAATTTAGAGGATAATTTGCTTGTACAGTGTCCTCGAATATAATTACCGGTGCTGATGATGGCAACCTGGAGAGTGGGTGCCATCGCTTGGATGGGCCACAATAATATATATAAGTCTGCTCTTCATTGACAGAGGGAATAAGTTGAGTAGTCAATCCTTTCTCTCATTGACACTGAGAAGCGAGCGAACAACAATCAAAGAAGTCCCTATGACACTTGAAAGTTTCCGAAGTGAAACGAGGTTAGCGGATGCACTTCTTTGAAAATCGTAACCAAGACCACCATCGGCATCGCGCCACACTTTGTTCGTCAACTTCAATTAAAATAAATTGCCTTTTGGGAGCCGTCCGTTGCTGGTCTCCGGCGTTGCTAGTGGTGCTCAGATACACGCGCAGACATAGTGAACCACGGAAATTAGTTAATTAGTTGAAGGAAAGTTTGCCGGCAGATCCAACGAGTCTGTGAAGGGGACGATGGTTAGTTTTTATCCTGAAAGCTTTTTAATGTCCTTAGTAGTGATGATAGGGGGGAGGGACACCTCAATTGAGCGGTTTAGTTTGAAGGCTCTCTTGCAAAATTCCTTAGGCGTTGAGACAATGGTATTCCGGTGGAATTATCCTCAGATTGTGTGGTAAAAAACGAAGAACTACGTATTGTGAGGAAGGACTTCGAGGTCAAAGGTGTTTTTATGAGGCCAAATAAGGCGCACTACCGTAGCCATCCATTTGCATATTCAAGACCGACAAAAATACTGAAACGCATGAGGACATACCGGAGTCTGTATTTAAGGAGACAGGAAGCCTCGCTTATCAGAATATTTTCACTATTGGCATCATCGAAGAACTTTTTAGATCAACAAAGAAGGCCATCGAAGGAGCACTTTGAAGGCGCAGGAGAAAGCCGTACTACACCATCTCTCTAAGCATGAAAAAACCTCGAAAATCGTAAACTGAAGAAAGGTCCTATGGGCACTCACTGTCAAAAGCGCGTCGGACTTTCTGCAGATGCTATTGACCGACTTATTCCGAAATGAAGTACTGCTGCCCTAGACATGAAATGGAAGCAAGAAGTGCAAGGCCATAGGCGGCATCCATCAAGGCTCTACACCTAATATACGATGACATCCTAAGACTGAGGATCCGACAATCATCAAAAATAATTGGCTTCGTAGATGACATAGCTATGACAGTGGTTGCCAAACTCCTGGATGGGCCTTAATCAACCAGCTTCTCCAGCCAGCTCCGAGGTCACTTTACAGTCCATACACGTGGTCGTTGTATCTTCTCCTCCACTCAACGTCTATGCACCCAAGGATCTACAACTCGCAAAATTTGCGGGGCAGTGGCATAGTAGATGTTGGAATAATTTTGCATCCACTTCGTCTTGCTTCTAATTCTACAGACACAGCTTGCCAGCACGATGTCGACAATAACGACCCAGAACACAGGAGAAGACTGCTATTCACAAGAGTTTCAGCATGGTGAATAGATGATACGAATCCATGAATCAAGAGATAAATCATTTGCATACCTACCCTAGACAACATACAAGATATTTTTCGGATCTGAAACCCGTTCCGACTCTCTATTCACTAACCAACAACCCTTCAGTTATACCCTCCCTTACTTCACTTATTTCCCAACAGATCCTATAGAGGGGAATACAATGGGCCCAAACGGTGACCTACGTGACAAGGTTCTTCCGAACCCCAACCTCCTAACCAACCATAGACAACACAACCAAGCAGATGAAGAAGGCTGAAAGGGGCCACAGTTAGTAACACTTAAGCAAAGATTGTGAAAAACCAGCTTTAAGAGGAAAAACATTCCAATGTAGTCAATGCAAACAAGCCTGCGAATAGGTCTCAAGATAGGCTTGGGAATCTGCATCGTCGTGCCTTCCAGCAGCTTTACCTCCACGAAATCGATTAGTGATAGCAAACAGTCGGTGCACCTCGAGTATGCCAAGGTAAGCATTGAGCCTGTTTTCCTTGGCTTTTTACTAACTTTTATGTTAAGAGATCCAGATTCGTCTTGTAAATCTGCTTGGTACCTCTTGCTTCTTTGACTTTACTTGGAGTCTATCGGCTACTGATTCGCTTATCGTGTTTCTTTTGGATTCATTGGCGTAGAATTTTGTTTCCCCTTTGTGCTCTAATGTGAATGTTCTTAATTTAGGTTCTGGATGGTCTCTGGACTTGAAGACTCTGGTCTCTGGAAGACTTGAAATTTTTGAGTTCAGCCCAACCCTCAAAATGTCCATGAAATTATCACAGACAGGCTTGGCGGCTTGGTGTCTTGATGTATTTTACCGTTCTACCGATTGGTTATCATCAAACCAGAACTAGGTCTAAGAGAAGGAAATTCTTTGTCGAAAATTCTTTTGTCTATTGTCCAAGCATTCCTCGTCTAAATCAGCACAGATTCTGACGTCTATAGCCCGATGGTTGGACCAAGTCCGTATGGAGATAGCCCCTGATAATTTAAAGTCGATGACGGAAGATAGAGAGATGTGGAGGGTCCACTAAAGCACTCTTAACCCGCGACCGTCATCACCGTTGCGATATCTTCGACAATATAGAAAAACTGCATTGTTTGTGTGGGTGAGTTCCATCCGTTCATTGGTTGAAGTCTGACATCTCTTGGAAATACTTATCAACAACTCAAAGCTTGCCCCATTTAGGTTTTGAGCTTAACTATCATTCCTGCTGTTTCACTTTGTCGTCGATAGATGACAATGTGCATGAACTTTTTGATAAGCTTTAATTGATTCAAATGTCCAATAGCATTAAATACAGCTTTCCTCTTGAAGTTTAAAGGATTGGTCAAACCACCGCCGCTGCGACGGCGATAAATTCGCGGCGACAGCGACAACGAAAATCGCAAGTATAGGGTGAGTTCATAATTGTAAAAATACCGCAGCTGTGCAGAATTTTATGTTCGTAAATGTAAAAATACTGCATTACTACTGCAGCTGTATTGGTATCAATTGCGTTCATAAACATCGAATGACTGCCTTTGTTTTGCAAGTTTGCAGCAAATTTTGTTTTGATGCACAGCTTCGACGGTAGCGATAATGTAAACTCTGCACAGCTGCGGTATTTTTACAATTATGAACTCACCCATACCCATACCAAAGCAGTATTTACTGAAATGTATTTGTCATCCGAAGAAAAAGCGGTTTTTCTTGCCTCACAAGATTTTATTTGCAACAAACCCGCGAACGCGATAAAAACACTGTATGCAGCGACACTCAAAAAAATCGCTGCAGAATCGGCGTTGCGGCGTCAAATAATCGCATTGATGTGGGCTCCTTCATATACCGCCATGTAATTTAAGTGACAGCAATAACCGAGATTTATCGGCGTCGCGGCGGCAGCGGTTAAATCGCGTTGGTTTGGGGGTATTTTAAGAAAGCTCGAGTTCCAATGTTTGTGTAGTCAAAAGCTATCTGTTTTCAAAAAAGCACAATACTTGACCAATCTAGGTGACCTTTCCTGTCGGTTCATATAAAAGAGTTGCCATCACAGTGAAATTATAAGCGCATTCATATTTTAAAAAAACGCACCCGAGAATTATTTTCATCCTGTCGTAGTCCAGAGAAAGACTGAAATAGACTCAGTGTGTGCATTTCTACCTCTGATTTGAATTCCCAAACCACTCCAATTTCAGTAAGAGTTTCAGATTCGGTTTGACCTTTGGTGACACAGTTGATTATTCTCCCGAGTAGTTGAAAGAAGTAGACGCCTAAAATCGTCTTTCCGGCTCGTCTAAGGCTTGAGCAAGTATGTCACGTCTGCTTCGCGTCTATGCCGCCACACCCCTGGAGAGGTCATATGTGCTTTGATGCGTCCTCTTAAGGTGCGCCTGTGACTGTGGTTATCGCTAATGCTAAATGTGGTCTGTTGAGCGTATACCAGTTTTCTTAGTTTTCTTTTTGATGTGTTATCGCCATATGTATACGTACAATGTGAATGCGCTCCATCTCACTTCGGCAAGTTTACCATAATCTAGGTACGTTTATGTCAAATTTTTGGTTCTGATAGCCGTGTCCCAGTGGTTAGTGGTTTGTACTGCTGTGCAAGTTCCGTAGCTTTAAGCCCCAAGGAAACAAAAGTAATAGTGCCGTTTGGTGGTGACTAATAAACCTCCGTATAATTTGTCATAAAGAAGCTTCTCAATTCGCCAATTAAAGTCGGAAATAAGTAGTGGATCCAGAACACAAATGGTAGCGAGAAGCTTTTCTTAATTAAATTTGGCTGCATTCAGTATGTGGGTTGTACTGTTTCACCCAGTTTTCAGCCTGTGCTTAGTTGATCAGAAAAACAACCACCAGCAGAACGGGGATCTCCTAGGGACCGTCTTGCACAGGGAATAAAGTCCCCAATCATAGATGAGCACTGGAATGTTATGAAACATGTTTTTGTCTCCAGTATAGACAATTTCGTCATCAGATAGTAGTCGCGTCATCAGATCGATGAGCGAAAACAGGTTAAAATTGAGAAAGGAACAAGCCATGTAGAGGGAAGAGTAGAACTAGAGTATAAAAATGAGAGATGACCAGCAAAGAAGACGTAGGCATCATTTTTCTACCGATCCAGGCACTACATTGTGGATGCTGTTTGCTCCAAAGTTACAAGAAGATGTCATTACTGCGATAAGAACGTTTATACATAAGTACATAATTCGACCGCAGGGCTTGATGGTATTCCTCATTAATTTATTTGGCCTTTTGGGCATCCAGCTATAGACATACTTTGAGTGACCGAAACCTTTCCAGATGAGTTAAGGAAGAGAATGATTGTAAAATCGTTGATCATCGGAATCAAGTTTTGACATTTCATCGTGAAAAATAAATATAAGCAGGTCGAGTTCTGAATGTCACTCCAAAAATGTTAAAAGAAATCGGGTAACTTTCATCACTAATTTTCGACCTTGTGAAAATCCACTCCTAATTATTTATTATACTTTCACATCAATGCTGGTCGCCTCTAGTACTCTTGAAATCCACAATGTCATGGCAGTGACATCTGGCTGACAAGTGTTCAGTACAGTTGATGCATTTGCAGTGCTGCCCCAACTACAGAGAAGCGTATTCTATTGTCTGTGCACCAACTTTCCTTCCGGCGCCGCGTTGCGGAAAAACCATACAATTAGCTGTGAACTCCCCATGACGTGGGTTGTGTCTTGGGTATCGCTGTTTTTCTACCACCTGCCAAGAACATCTCCAATTTCATTTTCAACATAAAATCTCAATTTCTACTATTTTCGCCCACATCTTTACAAAATGAAAACATTTTCGCACTCCTTCAAGTGAAATTTTCAATTATTTACTTTAATTCATCAAATTTCACTCGCCCCTTCCCAATTTGAAACAACTACCACATAGATGTCACCCCACACCCGAATCAATTCTACTGCGCATGTTCCCAACTGTCACCCAATCGAACAGTTCCCGTCGCGTACAGCAAAATCCCACAAAAGTCGCATTCACTCTCCCGTTCGAATTTCAGTTCGCTGTCAAATTTTATCCGAGTACGAGGTGAACGTCCGTCGCTAGTCAATTGACAGATCGTCTCTCAGTGCGTTGATTTTCCAATTGAATTTATCCTTCGTCCTTAAACCGGTCGCGAGTAAAAGTAACTGAATTAAAATATTTAATTAATCGTCCATCGCACAACAATCGACGGGAGTTGTTTTGTGATTCGCGCTTGTTCTCCCTGTGCAATAGAATTTTGTGGGTGTATGCAATCGAATCAAGTCGTCAATGTGTCAAGTGTTGTTCTGCTCCCCCTGGCCGTGCTGAGTGTGGTTGCCCCTTTACCAAGGATGCTCGTCTCAGTTTTGTTGTCTCAATGAACGAATGCGTTTGATGTTTGTTTCCCCCCAAGTGAAAAGTGAGCGTTAGTCAATGAAATTTGTGTTTTAATTCGAATCGGAGAACGTGTAGACTTCGATTGGGATAATTGTTGTTGGCAGAGTTTTTCGGTGGAATTTCCTGTGTAGCGGTGAGTTGAATTATTTTTGTTTACCTGATGGATTGATGGAAAAGAATTTTTTTCTTCTGTCTCTTATGGGTGACACGTACGTATCGACATATCGAGTGTGTGTGAAAGAGAAAAAGGGTGCTGTGTTTGTTTTTTTGGAGAGACAAAAATGCACTGTAGTCGAGAGTGCCACTCACCTTGTCTGATGGCGGGGAATGAGTGGGATTTTAGTGGAACACCACTCGAGTGGTGATACAGGTGCGTAAAGTGTTGCCATGTGAGTGACTTTTTCTATTGTTTGGTCAGTGAAGGAATTTTTGAAGTGCAAGACGACGCTTTGAGGAATTTCATAAACAAACATTGAAATTTTTTGAAATTTTTGACAGTGAGGGGTGTTTGAGGACTTTGGTCTAAGGGAATAAGTAGTGGGTGCGGGGTGCTGGATGTCTCGATTTGGTTCGTTGTCATTACCGCTGTAAGCTGTAAAAGTTTTAACGACGAAATTGACAATCGAGGGTGGAGGAAGGACATGTGTAAGATTTGAACAAGTGCTTGACCTGTTTGAGAAACAATTTACTGAAGCGGTTGGGATCAACAACTGGCCGACTGCCGTTTAAAGTCGGGATCTCGGATGGCGGTGCGCATTTTTTTTTTCTTGTAAATAGAACTGCTTCCGATTTCCGAGAGTTGATATTTAATTGGCATTTGTTTGATCATCTGTTTAACGTATTCGGGATCGATGGCAGCAATGTGTGTTTGTTTTAGTAAAATTCCATTTGCGACTATGGTGTGGGGATGAACTACCTCCTTGGCCGTTAATCCTGTACGCCAAAGTGTGAGCTTGGCAAATTTTTAGTTCTGTCGAGATCCTTCTTGCTCTGAGCATGTATTCCATACGGACTGGGAAGGAACTCTGTGCGTGTCTTTAAAAGCATTAAGTGTATTCCCCATGGCAAAGACATGTCGACTCTACCACATCGTGCAACCGATTTGCAGGGCATGTGGACGTTTATTATTCCTTTTAGTCCCTTTGGCTTGAAGTAACTTTTAGATGTGTGACTAGGCCTCGCAACTTTAAGAATTAAGACGATTTTAACTTCTAGAGTGTTGTCGCATAAGTCTGTCCATGGGCCATGCTGCTTCTTTCGGAAGATTTTTTCTTGGACTGGTGGCGTCTTCGAAATTTTTTTTTTTTTTGTATAATCGAGACTCGCCACCTATTCATTGACTTCCATTTTGCATACAAAAAGGTTCATCATCTTGAGTTCTACAAAGCGATGACTGTAATCCAGCTGTGCCCCGCAATTTGAACTTTCTCAAACATGAACCGAATTTCGGCAAGGAGATGCGCTATCAAGCGATTTTTTCAATCTCGTGCTGCAAGTGACAGTGTGTAGGACAAGTGTATGGCACATTTTTCGACGATTCTATCGATCTGCTGGGTCACGCAGATCACATCGACATCATCGGTTACTCTCAGCGTGCCATCATAGAAGCCTTTACGGCAACGAAGAAAAGGCGGAAAGACTTGTCAAACTATCAACTTCTCGAATGGCACGCTAGTGCAGAGTAAATGAAGACTTATCGTGTTCTTTGGTTTGGCTAAGCAAATGGATTCAAAAATCCTACCTGCGGAATGCTGGACGATAAGCAGAAAAGCAAAGCGAATATTGAACACTTTCGAGACAAAAATCCTTTGTCGGATATTTGGTGCCGTATGCGAGGAGGGAGAACGGAAGGTAAAATACAACCGCGAACTCTATGAGCTGTGCCAAGATGTGAATGTAGTTCAAAGCGCTAAAACATGTCGACAACACTGGTTTGGCCACATCAAGCGAATGGGCATTAACGCTCCAGCCAAGAGGATTATCGAATCTCAGCCCTCAGGTTTGAGATGACAAGGTAATACGAACCAGGACTAAGCCAACCTAGAGCGCTTGGTCTAAAAAACTGAAAGCAGCGCAACCGGACAATAAGAGGGTGGAAGGGTGGTGTGTCTCAGGCAGAGATAATAAAATAAAATAAAATAATTTACTAAAGTAGATTTCAGTTTGTTCTGGGCTGCATATGAATTGCATTTCTGGACGTACTCCATCGCCAGTGACATCGCTATCCTCATAGATAGCCGGGCCGCTATCAAAGCTATTAACTCGGCTACCATTTCCTCCAAACTGGTGCTAGAATGCCGGAATTAGCTTGACCGCTTCGGCGAATGGTTCAGAGTCACACTGTTCTGGGTTCCAGGGCATAGTGACATAAAAGGAAAAGAGCGTGAAGATGAGCTGGCCAGGCAGGCCTCAGCTCTTCACGGTTCTGTCAGGCTAGGAGCGGTCAAAGGAGAAATCCACTCACACTTCCCAATGGACGGGATTAGCCAACTGCGCCATATCAAGGAAGATATAGTCAACCTACGATAAGATTAAAACAAAAAATCTCCTAAACAGAACCCGTCTAGACACCGCCAGAATAACGGTGATAACCACGGGCATTGGCCAATTGGAGAAAATGCGGGCAAACTAGGTATTCTATACAACCCCCACTGCGGCAGCTGCGGAAACGAAAACAAGAGAGAAGCTTTTTCCCACATCCTCTGTAATTGTCCGGCACTAGCAAGAGTCAGACTGCATGCACCAACCATTCTTCGACGATCTCAGCGACATCTCCGGAAAAGGGATACGAGATCTAATCCGTTTTTTCTAAACTCACATCATCAACCAGGTCACACGAGTCGTTGTAAAAAAAGGCACATCCTAGTGCTTGAGCTCATTCAAACCTCTACCTACCCTACCATCACCAGTGATGATTGTGTTGGAATGTGTTCCAATCGCCTGATTACACATGGATTAATCAGTGCGATTTGGCCACTCCTTCTCTCACCTGAACGTAATACAGGTAATCCAGTGCAGGGACCAGACCCAGCAGATTCCGAAAGACATCTGCTTCCGCTCTACCTTCCACCAGCGATACATCATTGAAAATTTGATTTCCTCTACGGAATCGTTCAAGTCTGAGAATATTTTTCGGTGACTCTTGCTTCTTTCGTTCCATCCATGGGCATGTAAAGATCCTTACATATCCGCTTTTAGCTAAGTCTAACATCCTCCTATCTCAATAGATGATTCCAGTTGGCATTCTGATCCAAACGAAATGCTGTAAGTGTCTCTGTCTACCATGTATCTGGTCCAGTTTGAAGGGTCTTTCGTGCTCTTGGCAGTGCTTTGAAGAATTCCCTTTTCCCCTTCAAAGGCTGTGTGGAAAGCCAGTCCCTTTTCCATCAGTTCTACATCATTTAACTTTTGACAGATAAGTACCTACTTGTCGTAAAAAATCATATCAGTTATGAAGTTACGATGTGTCAATATTATGACACGTCCATACCCCATTTATGCAGCCATCAAGACACCCATCCCATATTTTAAGTGCGATCCACAGATTTATTAACGAATTCCCCCGGCCAAAGAAGCCTGCAAAAAAAGTGTCACCACGCGCATATATCTCTTTTTGAAAGACACCGCCACCCGTCTGACAGTGACACTTTAAGGGTGACAGCACACTCTATAAAGTCAAATTTATCTCGTAAAATACTAAATTTATGCCATATTTAGCGCGTGTTTTTGTATTCTAGTGCCACTCCACGACGAGAGTTGCCGTAGTTCGATACGATAAATTCACAGTTTAATGGGCCAACTTTTGCAAACAAAAAATTGCTTCCATTGAACTTGATTGATGCCCTTCACTTGGAAGTTTTTATTGATTCATACATATGTATACTGTATCGCTAAATTGATTTCTATTAACCGAATCTCCCAGTCGAATCAGTGCAATAAGTTGGCGGCTACTTATCGCTTTGAACTCTGCTCATTATCTCGTTACACGTACTCACAGTCGAGCACGGGCGTGTGTTCACTTCCAGAGCGAATAAACAAAAGAAAGTGTTTTGTTAATTATTTCTGATGGTTTCTGCCATTCACTTTTGTTTGAGATTGAATTTCATTAGTCGAAGCGTGTTGCGGAACGTTGGGAAGTCGAAAAGTTCGCGAGCGCCAGTGAATAATGTGCTCAGTCAAGTCGACGGAGGTTAATTTAAATATCGCTACTGGCGAGGAAGGTGCACATGCCGAACTGATCGCGGAGATGGGTTTCGGTTTGGGTAACAAATTGTTAGATATGCCTGCTCAGGTTGAACCTGATTATAGTTAATTGACGGCGAAGTTGTCGAATGTGTTGGAGTGTTTGACGATGCCACTGAATTTCGGAACGAATTTCCACATAAGAAAATAATTTTAGTGTTTGAGATGGATTTAGGTTATGTAAACCAAATGTCAGACACTAATTGGTTGTGTTTGACATCTGTCATCGTCAAACAACTTAACTTTCATCGTCGGAATCGGAAGAAAATTGTGAGCGTAGTTCAATTCGGTGAATTGACTGTGGACGGAAGTCGATCTCGGGGGTTATGGCCTCTCTCGAGATCCCGAAAGGACAACCATTGTACCTTATGCAAGAGGAAGAAGTTAAATCGCGTGGCTCGACCAATGCTCATACAATACTCACTTGCTTATGATGGAGCTACAGACCGGAGATAACTTGGGCCTGCACAAACAATCCTCTCTAGCCAGCTCGAGTAATAGCTAGCTGTCTCCAGTTTCGAACGCCAAGTTGCTTGAGGTCCATTTCTTCTTAAGCGCGCCATCTGAATTGCGGTCTTTCTCCACTGCCTTGACCCTCTGGGAGAGATCCGAAGATTTTCCGGGCCGGAGCGGTGGTGTTCTATCGCATTTTTAGTCGTTTTAGGTGGTTATTGCGTTGGACTGCTGACCGAGCGGCGTGGGTTCAAGCCCCAGCCAGGAACACCGAACATTTTTCGCGGCACCACCTCTCGTCGGGGAATGACAAGCCTCCGGGAGTATAATCTGTCATGAAAGAGCTTCTCACTTCGCCGTTCGGAGTCGGCAATAAACTGTAGGTCCCCTCCATTTGTACGAAACATGTAACACCCAAAACATGAATTGTTGCGTGAAGCTAGGACTTGGCTCATCCCGAGCTGTCGCGCTCGCTCTTTTTTAACCGCCATTTTAGTCTTTGTATTTGGACTCTCGTTATACAGCCTATCCAGCTCGTCTTTGTATCTACTCTTCCACTCTCACCATCTATGAAGACGGGTGATGTTCTGTCTGAGATGTTGTTCATTACTGACATAACGCTGCGGTTTTCAGATTGTGTCGGCATATGCCTGTCTGAATCTTTTTTTTTGACACCAAAGTCTTCACCGACTCTGATGCACATTCACACGAGGGAGAAGTAGGGATGACAAATTGGACATAGCTCTGGCTACCTCGTCTGTTAAATGGTTCATTCTGCCAGGCAACGAAATTTGATTTGCCATCGCCCTTATACAGTCTACAGAAGTGGTCCTTTAAAACTTTCAGCATGGACTGTGACACTACTAATACGTTGTTGTTCCTTGGGGGCTTCCATCCCGGCATTGTGGTCTTTTTTTACAATTTCTTCAGCGTCTTATTCCTGCTGTAGCAAGCACCTCACTATGTCCGTGATTGCGTGCTTCTCATGCTCTCTCTTTTCCTTATGAAAAGCTGGTGTTTGCCCGTTCTCTTCTACTTGTAAACCAGCTCTGATTCTGCCACTCTGTACGGCACCTATATCCCTACTTGTGCTTGCAGGCATTCTTTGTCGAACCACGGATATGTTTGTGATAAATGAGAGAAACTGGATTTCTGCTCTTGATGCTGGCGGTCTAAGACCTCTTGACAGATCAAGGGGCACTAGATCAGCGAAAGCTCTGGTGGTGTCTTGCGATGGTAGCCGTCCGACATCAAACTCCCTCCAAGAAGTAAATTTTAGCTGCAAGGGACGTTGGAGAAGTGCCTTGCTTCGATCGCAGTGTTACGACCGTGCTTCGCTCCTCTCGACTGACTGCAAGTAGACTGACTGCATCCATGATCGGAGGTGGTATCGTGCATGCTGTACTTTCTGACAGTACTGCCAACTAACTTTCTATCTTTGCGTTAAAATCGTCTTTCTTTGGTTAACTGGTTCTATACGGCAAATGCCAACAATTCGAACCTGTCAGCAGGATACGGATGAAAGGGAAATGGACACAAAAACTGTGGGAACTGCTCAGCCAAGCATTGGCAAACACCAGTCCATACTCCAGACAGAGATCTTCGCCATCAGTCAGACAGTATTCATCGTATCAGACAGTCAAGCTGTTTCAAAATCCTGATTCGCCTGTTGTCACATCCAAGCTAGTTCGGGCAAGCTTTGTGATACTCTGTGAATTTACATCAAGTCCTTCACTGGATTCCAGCTTATAGCGCATTGTCAAATCGTCGCTTGTCAAGTAAGTCTGGACACCACCCCCCGTCTAATACTAGCTTCAAACCACTGCGCCTTATTCAGGTATTCATACGTTAAGCCCTTGAGCGCGAGTGGATTATAAAAAAAAAAAACGAGTGTCATGATGATTGGTTTAGTAGGTTGGTTTAGTAGGTGTCCTAAAAACTTACTTAGACCTCAAGCGGGTCCATTGTACCCATAAAAAGTATACTCATGGGATTCAAACCAAGATTCAATCCGGAAACCACCCAGAACGGGATAGAAATCTCAGCAATATTAAGGTCCTCCAGCCCATGGAAGAAGATACTACCAAGAGTACGTAATCTTCTGGTGGCCAGTGCCGGACATTTGCATAGCAGGTGCTGGACGGATTCTATTTCCTTTTCGTCCCTGTAGCTTCTGCAATAGTCATTGTAGGGCAATCCAAGACGCTCCACATGGAATCCTATTCCGCAGTGTCTTGTGAGGACACAGGAGACGATTCGACTAAATTGTACGAGATTTTTGGAATTCTTCTTATCGAAGGCTGGCCATACTGATCTGACTATTGCACATGTGTCCATGTGACACCCTCGCATATTAGCCCTTATCATGGCTTCCTCATCTTTATCCCGGTAAAGAGTTCTAATGGGTGGCTTCGCGACCGGAAGGGTATATGCAGGATTTAGTTCTGCACCCCTCCTGGCAAGTGCGTTTGTCCTCTCATTACATGATATATCCCTGTGGCCCGGCTGATGACAGCTTCAGTCTTTAGCTTTCAGATGGCAAAGACTGGAATGGTTTCGAATTAGTTACGTGTATCTTTCCCCCCTTAAAGTTGACCAACTGTCGAAGCGAACGATAGCTTTGCTAAATGGTGATGTTATACATAAATGTCCCCATTCCTCCGTTGTCGTAGTCACCATTAATTTCCTGGCTCTGTCCATCGTAAATGTCACCCCCTTTCTTGTTGTATGCAGACAGACTGCTGCTTATTAATGGCAGCTTAGTTTAATCCTCGTTTAATTGCACATAAAACTCTCATCTAATGAATCATTTCATTCTCTCCTCTCAACATGCCGACGACGCACGTAGGCTACAGGGATACAGAATGGACTGTCTGCCTAATCCCACTGAAGTTCGTCGTCACCATTCATCGTCCTTACGTTCGATAAACAATTTGATGGGCAATTCCATTTTCACGACTAAATCTCGGGCCGTAAACCTCAGTCAATTTAAAGGAACGCCTTGTAATTGATGTGATTGTGCGTGGCTGTGTGTGTGTGTAGGGGAATCATTAGCATTTCGACTCATAAATCCTGAATCCTAAATCCCTTTCGATCCTAATTTCGTTGATTATTTATTCATTTTAATGCACAAAGGCTTGAGGTTTTTTTTTTTCATCGCCACTCATGGCCTTTTCAAGGCCATTATCGACGTCGACAAGGGGAATCAAAATTTCACTCAACCTCCCGCTGATACAAACACACACAAAGTGAGCAATGTACTCAATCAAATTGGAATGAAATGACTCAAAGTGCAAATTGCACTGTGATTGTATGGACGAGTTGGTCGCATTTAAATTGGTTGCACTTTGCAAGAAAAAGTGTTGCCAAGGGAGGGGGATTTGTAAACTTCATGCATGACGATTTGTATGCATTGCTTGGCGCTTATGGCGAGTGACGAAATTGTCTTTATGTTTGAATCGAAGGTCTTATCGTGTCACGTTCTTACGATGGGGATAAGCATTTTATTTATTTCATTTTCCGATACGAGGTACTTATCGAGTCGATTTATTTGATTGAACATAGATAACAGTTGGAAGGTCTAATGCGAGTGGTTATGGTGTTGTTTGATAAGGCGTCAAGCAAATTTCTAACTCTGTTTGATATGTCACAGCTGAGACCTGACAACAAGACATACATATATGAAACCTCTTTTGAACGAAGACCAACGGGATTGAAATATGTGTCCTTTGAAGGGAAGTCGTCCGGCAAAGGAGTAAGGAAATTTCTTCGATGTAGCCATTGATTGTCCTAGTGGCGTTGGTATGTACACGACTTTGAATCAAATGCACGAAATCGGGGAAACCCCTTTATGCAAACGGAGGGGAATGTTGGGAATTGGAATTTATTTCCCACTTACTAGGGGAAACCACTTCTAGGAAATGATCCGATTTATCCAACTTCTGCATCTTATGGTGAAAGTATGTTCTAGAGCTTCATCTACGTCTATTCAAGGGAGAATTTTGTATATTTGTAGTCTGCCGTCCGTTCAAGAGAATAACGATTCCATATAAATTAGTACTAGAATTGCCGGTCGTGAATTTTATTTCCATAGAAGAGAGGTGTTCGTTAGGGCAGATTTCACTGTATCTAGAAATCGGAGTCGTTGAGTTTTAGGCATTAAGAGAGGTTCCAATTGAATAGAAGGAAGATTGGTCTAAAAATTGCAGTAGCTGATGAATTAAGAAGGCTTGAAAGTTCTTATTCCCGAGTTTTCGGCTCATTGTGGTTATGCTTAGTCGCTAAGCCGGGCAGTTTATTTTTTTAGAGTCTTGAGCTCGAAATCTTGACGTTTAGTTGAGTAGAGAGACCAGTTTTTTTAATCGAGAAGACGAAATGGGCTTTTGTCGATGTTTCTTACTCAGGGATACCTTTTGTCAACTCTCTCTTTCATCATAGCCATGGCGGAGGATGTTTCACATTGGGATCAAATGGAACTCAAGCGTGCACTTGAAAGGCTTGATGTTGGAATAAAAGTAAATGTCATCAAGTTATAGGTTACGGTCAGGTACAGGAGGTGAGTTTAGTGTTCTCTGAAGGTCAGTGAAGTCCCATTGAAAGAGGTTCAAGGTCAATTAAAATAGTTCAAGTATCTCGAAGTCTTATTTACGTCTGATGGGAGGAAAAATGCTAAATTTTCTTGTAAAGGGTCTTCCAATAGGGACTTCTGAACTTTGACAGTTAATAGCGGCCATATTATAAAGCTACATCTGTCAAATTGGCTGTCATTTATTCAGTCTGTTTTGCCAAATCACCATGGACGGATATAGTGTTCAACAACACTTGCAAATAATAAAATTGTTTTATCAAAATGGGTGTTCTGTTAGGGCAACGTTCCGCGCGCTTCGCCCATTTTACGGTCGCCATAATCGTCCTTCCGAGAGGACTATTCGCAGTGTGGTGGATAACTTTGAGGCCACTGGTTCAGTAAACGATCAACCAACACCCGTACGTCGACGAAACGCAAGATCTGCCAAAAACATTGCATTGCACCCGTAAAAAATTCAACTGACCCAGGAGCTGAAGCTGAAACGACCATAGACAACGACCTGTTTTGCCTGAATGGGCTCTGGAGCAGTTGGAAACTGACCTTCATTTTCATCGAAAAATCATCTTCAGCGATGAGGCCCATTTCTGAATGAATGGGTACGTCAACAAACAAAATTGTCGAATTTGGGACGATACCCATCCACATTCGTCCAAGAGCGTCCAATGCATCCCGAAAAAGTCACTGTTTGGTGTGGATTTTGAGCTGGCGGCGTCATCGGTCCATATTTCTTTGAGAACGATGTGGGCCAGGCCATCACCCTCAACGGCGAGCGCTATAGGTCGATGATTAAAGGCGCGACGGACATTTGAACAATGTTATATTCCATACATAATGGCATCGATAGGCCTTTCAAACGAATGAAAAATTTCCATGATATCTCACACACACTTTGTTTTATTTAAATTTAAAGATAGGTAACGCTTAATGAAAGACCCTTTACTAGCTAGGCTTAGAATGTCCCAACTTGATTTTGACTCGATAATTCACTCTATCCCGCTTCTAACGGGATCCTTTCAACTGTTATCTTAACCAAAGATAGTTTCGGGTTCACAGTGAACCTCACTCTGGTCTAAGTGTGACTCGATTCTACCAAAATAATCTCCTTACCTAACCTAAGTTGAAGGAGCTAATTATAAGTCTGATGATGGATACAAATGACCGACGATTCACCCTCAGATTCGATGGAATCCTCAATGGTCAATGAGGTCAATAAAGGACATTCCAGCACTGGCTTTCATAATGAAATCTACCTTCTGACCGTAGTTCTACAGCATACCTCTCACCGAACAATTAACGCTCCCACCTTCAACATCCAGTCATCACATTTCTCACGTCAGCCCTCTAAATCACGGAGATTTACAACGACGCTTGGATAAACCGACTCACAAGGTCATTTCTCAGACATAATTACACGTACACATCCATCTTGGACCCGGGCGCTGTCAGCCAATGTAAACGATGAAAGTTCCCGTTGATGTATCACGTACATCAGCCATCACTCCCAAGCAAGTTTAGCAAAAAAATAAATGTTCGTACATAGTTCTTACTTTGAAGCAATTAACCAGCCACAGACATTTTGCTAAATTTCACAGCCCACTACGCACCTTAATTGCTCCCTGCATCAACACGTCCCAGCGATTTCTCATGTTTTGGCACCGAACAATGTCACCTGTGCAATTCTGCAGAAGGCACGCAGTCAGCTCTACCCCCACAGCCCTCCATACTACCTGAATGGTTCATTAATTTTCTCTTCACACACAAATAGATGTGAGACGCGACGTCCCTCAAGATGATTAATTTAGTATTCCATGTGCCATCCCCGTTACCCCCCCCCCCCCCAAACATTCTTACGCGACAGAGAGAGAAAATTATTTTCGCACTTTGTCGCTGCAAGAGATGGAAACGCAACCCCACCGGCAAGTGTCACTTGATTGCAATTTTCTCTTCATTTTCCTGCTGACTCGGGGAAAAAATTCTCAAAAATTTTTTTTTAAAGAAACGAGGAAAAGTTTTCAAAAAAAATTCCACGCATCATCGACGAAAGGCAGTACGGTACGACTTCAACGCTTCAACGTAGAAAGAAGAAAAAAAAGCGGGTAGCCTCCGCCTTCCATATTGTCGTCGTCGTCGTTGCTTTCTATGGACCCGCCTGCATGCGAAGTCCTCACTAATTAAAAAATTTTCCAACCGACGAAGTAGAAAACGCTTCTTTTTTCTCTCTCTCTCTCTCTCTCTCTCTGAACATTCTTCCCACCACCGTCCCTATGTGCCGGGCTTAGGGCAAGTCTTCCTCGTTAGTTCGCCCATTTTAACAATTTTAATTTGTAGTCTCCCAGGGAACGCTCATAACCGGGACGATAGACGCACACATAGTAGGCAAGGCACCTATCCGGGGAAAGAAAGTCATTGTCGTTGTTGTAGTAGAAAATCCGCTTATTGAGCTCAACACGGCGCGGTGGAGAGGATAAGGGCATAATGGCACAACGGCAGCAGCCGCGCGACTTGCATTACTAATAAATTATAATCGTACATTTGTTCCTATTTTGGGGGCGAGCGCGACTTGGAGCTGCATAAAGGGTGAAGTAGAAGTAGAAGTACCTACCGCGCAATCTATGGGACCGAAGGCCTAGGAAGAACTGCATACGAATGGGGTCAGTGCGACATGGAACGATTTATGGTTTTTCATTTTCTTTAATTATCGTCGGGAAGATAAGGAAGGCGGTAAATGCTAACGGCATACCGCGTTGCACTTAATTGGGTTTTCAGTGTACAGTAGGGGAAGTACATGGCCTTATCTAGGAATAGTGTTGGCAAAACTAAAAGTTACAATGTAATACAAGGAGAAAAAAATTAATTAGGAACAGCCCCTGGTATTTCCTTGAGTTAAATTTATGACGACGGATGTGGTGGAGTTGAACGATGATACAAATGGCTGTCGTGAGGTCCTTGGGGTGAAAACAATAACTGGAAGTCGATACGAATGTGGGTTATGTGAACTTTGAACACTTGATTGTCTGTAAGTATTGGGGAGCCTCTGCTTGCTTATGCTCCCAATGCATCGAGCGCTGTGTCAGTGGATTTCCAGACATTCGCAAGCTCATTCCCGGACATCGCTGGAGCTTTTGTTGCCCACAGGTGAGAGTTCTCTCCCTCTGCTACGGTTTATCGTCATCGACAAGCTGCTAAACGATTTCAACAACTCTGGCTTTCCAACGCAAGGTTACGCTGATGACCTAGTCATCACAATCAGAGGCAATCATAGAACTATTCTCAGCAACCTCCTGCAATCGCTCGTGCAGAATTTCCAATGTGGCGTGAGCTGTGTTGCACGTAGCGCCGTCCTGTTGAAACCACATGTCGTTGGTGTCCATATCATTCAATCCAGGTCAAAAGAAGTTGGTAATCATCGACCTATAGCGCTCGCCGTTGACGGTGATGCCCTGGTCAACGTCGTTCTCAAAGAAATATGGACCGACGCCGTCAGCTCAAAATCCACGCCAAACAGTGACTTTTTCGGGATGTATTGCACGCTCTTGGATCTCATGTGGATTGGTATCGTCCCAAATTCGACAATTTTGTTCGTTGACGTACCCATTCATCGAGAAATGGTCCTCATCGCTGAAGATGATTTTTCGATGAAAATGAAGGTCAGTTTCTAACTGCTCTAGAGCCTATTCAGCGAACACACGTCGTTGTCTATGGTCGTTTACTTTCAGCTCCTGAGTCAGTTGAATTTTGTACGGGTGCAGGCCCAAGTCACGACGCAAAGTTCTTGTGAGCGACGCGAAATCGACTGCCTCAGATTCTCCTGCACACTTTCACGGACAGCGGCAATGTTTTTGGCAGATCTTGCGTTTCGTCGACGTACGGGTGTTGGTTGATCGTTTACTGAACCAGTGGCCTCAAAGTTATCCAGCACACTGCGAATAGTCCTCTCGGAAGGACGATTATGGCGACCGTAAAATGAGCGGAACGTTGCCCTAACAGAACACCCATTTTGATAAAACAATTTTATTATTTGCAAGTGTTGTTGAACACTATATCCGTCTATGGTGATTTGGCAAGACAGACTGAATAAATAACAGCCAATTTGACAGATGTAGCTTCAACAATATGGCCGTTATCAACTGTGAAAGTTCGGAAGTCCCTATTGGAAGACCTTTTATGCCGAGCTTGTTGGCTTTTATGATCCTTGGTGGTTGGGGTGAGTGGCTTTTCTTTCAGCCGGCCAAGGTAAAATTTCGGACCTTGGTCCTTTTGGTAATCAGCGTAGGTTTTGTCTTAATAAAATTAACTCCCACACCTGGTAGCCATTTGACGCCCTAAGTCTGCGTAAGACTCTCTATGATCTCAATGATCGTAGTAGGGAACTAACATCTCACCAATTCGTGTAGAGACCATTGAAGTAAGCTTCATCGACACTCTAAGTCGTAGCTAAAAATACACATGTGCTACAGCTACCTACAACAAGGCTTTCAAAAATACTCTAGACGTCCTTTCAACATCCTCGACCCCAAATAGTAAGCCATCAATGGACTTCAACTTCGTTCCGGCATCTTCAACATCTTCATCAATGAAAATCGTCAAGTGCTCTTGTTTATTCCTCAAGCGCGTCCCTCTCTAAGGGAGTCATTAAAACTCTATAAATCCCCCAAAAATTTACTCCAAATAAAATGATCCCTCTCTTAGAAATTCCAGAAACAAAACAAGGGAATTCCTTCGCCAGAAATATACTCGTATGTACAATTTATGAGTGCGCCCCCAAAACAATGTATCCGAAGATGCTCACTTGTTTTGGTGTCACGCCCGCCCCCCCGACACACAAATAAATGTCAACCGTCGAGAGGGACATTAGCCACGACGACAACAATGACAACGAGCCCAGAAAATATATACAGCACATGAAAAGAAACGAGGACAATGGGGGATACACAGAGGCACTACGCCCTCGCCAACTTATGGGCGCATTACCCACGCACGCACACACACACGTCTGCACACTTGAAGCGAAACACAGCACATATTCAGCGATCCAGCAACATTTGATCGCTTGTTATCGATTCCCATCGATGAGCCCCAAGTGCCCCATAAACAAGAATTTGTGCTTTCGAGTGCCCGTACACGGGGCTGTTGTGCATTGGGGGGGCTGGTTGCCAACCTGATCTCGATTCAATTATCGACACAGGAACATCAAGGATAATCCTTTTTAAACTTACGAGACCCCAGCCGTGTCCTATAATCCAAACAACCCATTGCCACTGTCTATTGTCGATTTTTACGTCGTCCTTATGGCAGCTGAGTTCGATTGTACATATGTATATGTGGGGCCTTTTTCTGCAACCCCAGCAGATTCATTCCCACCCTCAGGAGGACAACGAAACACTATATGTGCGCCGAGAATTTAAGTCTCAAAAAAAAAAAAAAAAAGGGAAAAATCGACGACATACAAATGGAGCGCAACGACGGATACCTTTGTCAAGTGGTGTAAAACTCTCCCTCAGGGAACAAGGCACGGTACACAGTTTCAGTGCCTCGAAAGGCATCCAGAGACAATGAACTCCGGTGTAGCCCCAGTCAGTGAAAACATTTATTGATCTCTACTCTTCAATAAAGGATGTTCTCGGAGAGGATATGCGCCAAAGGGTGTCATCATCATCGTTTCCATTGAAGCGTTTTTTTTCTTGTATGCAGCCGGGGTGACGAGTGAGCTCTTCACCTACATTCACATTGAAAACCAAACAAACCAAAGGGCCAAGTTGCAGTTAGTATCCTATCTCCATCGTATTTTGAAGGGTTTTTTTTCGCCTTGCGTGTGTCCCGTGTGGTCTGAAAAGTTTTAAAATGAATAAAATTTCTGAAACCGTGCTACTGTCTCAATTCCATTCGTTGGGAGGTATTTGGGGTACTGAAGAAAAAAAGAGTATAGTGTGGCTTGCAGGTGAGATTGTGTCATTTCTGTGGGATCTGAAAGGTTGGGACATTGGTTGTTGGAAAAAATAGCTGAATCCACTTTAAGCTCTATTCGAGAGTCATTTCCTTGGTTTCATGTTTAATGAAGATTTCCAGCTCTATATCGACTAGTAGTACCAGAAACGTTCAGACTGATGACGCTACAGTTCGTGAATCTCATCTTTAGGGAGACCGGGCCGATGTTATTTAAGTGAGGGAGTCTACACAGACTAAGTTTTGCCTGCTGTAAAATGGGGTTATCGTTGAGAGATTCAGCAGGGTCGGAACATATCGGCTAGGTCAACCTTTTTCAATGTATTGACCTCGTTAGTTTTTGTCCACGGAACTATTATTGTGTATCCTTAACCTAAAGTCTGATGACCAAGGTCCATCATTTGGGGACTAGGTCACCAGTTCCTCCCAAAGATTCAAAGCGCTGGGATGATTTTTTCAACGGATGACCCCAAGTTACTTCACTTCTTGTGATGTCCAGAAGGGTGACTGCCTCGGAAGCCGCGGCGTGATGAAGGTTGATTTGAACAGCCTCCATCAAGTTCTATCTGATGGAGGAGGTTCTGTTGGGAAAGCCTCTTTCTTTCTGCCTCTGCTTCTGAACTGCTCGGCGTTGTTCAAAGTTTCTCATACTGGACTTCTGATCGGTATCGCAAAGGCTGTCGACAATATCTGTTTGAAGCCTGATATTGGGGATTCGGTGTCAAGGTGCCTGACTCAGGAGACAGTCTGTGTTGTCTGGCCGCGTTCAGAAAACCTCGTCCTCTAAGAGACTGGAGCCGAAGTCAAACGACAAAGCTGTCTTGTCTAGCCGCATTATCGAGTCTTGACTTCATCATAGCATGAGCGGTCTTTTCAATGCCTTGAGGTTTGATTTTGGCTCCAGTGTCTTAGGGGACGAGGTTTCCTAAACGGGTGTAGCAGAGCTGGATGGAAGCGATGACACAGCCTTCTAAGCCATTTTGGTTTGACTGGTTGACCCTTGAATGGGGGCGGATTTTCGATTCTGAACTGCACCCGGTTCATGTTGCAAAAACGATAAGTATTTAGTCCAAGCTCGAGACAGTTCCTTGAGAGTTGGTGAACTTTCAGAGAACTTTTCAGTTCTCGGTTGGTAAAATCTTGTTCTGTACCCTCAGAGACATGAATGTTGCGTCTACCGACTACAGAGCTTAGAAAGTACGGCGTGGCTTCACATGGTTTCGGGAGGTTATCGCCTTAAACTTTAATTAATACCCAAGCAGTGGCAGCTGTTGGTGTCTGCAAAGTGCTCTCTTAGCAACCATGGCTTGTACTAGCAGCCCAAATAGCGAACCTGCAGGTCGTTTTCAAGATGGAATTTTTCACTACCGTTTCGAGATCGTTTTTCAAGAGGACGGCTATCTTTGTAGAGCCGCCCATGTTTCCATCGCCCATCTGGCTTGATTTGTCAGTAAAGTTGTCACTAGACGGAGTAATTTTATTGGACGCTCTTGACGTGGTTGGAAGAATAGTCTTTGAAGAGTCTTTGTTAACGCGAAGCTGGAAGTATATGTACATAGGTCTTGGGCCATGAGGAGCTTGAGCCGTCTTTTGTTAAACAGAACAAGGCTATCGCTGACTTCTGCGGTCGCCGTGACTAGTACATTGGACTGCTGTGCGAGTAGCGTAGGTTCGAGCCCTAACAATATCCATCGACTATTTTTCGTGAGTAAAATTTGTCATAAAGAAGGTTCTCAATTTGGCTTTCGGAGTCGGCAATGAATTGTTGGTCCTTCCATTCGTGAGAAAAATATAACGCGCACAACATAGGTGCTTGCGAGAGGCTAGGTCTTAGCTCATTCCGGGTTGTCGCGCCAGCTATTTGATTTTTTAAGGTGATTGCTCTTGATAAAGGGCACGGAACAGCTGCTGTAGATCTCGTCTGTGAAGTTCACACTGGCTGTGCCGACAGAAAACCGATCAAGAGTGTCAAAGTCGATGTGACAGTCTAAGCATTTAGTGTGCCCAGAGGAGGAGTAGGTGGTTGACTGTCAATCAATTTCTTATAGAAGACGCTCATCACTCCATCGATACTGTTTGATTGACAGTCTGACCCAAGACGAGACCTTAAATATAGAGACAACCGAGTAACCTGTAGGGAGTGTAGCCACGTATCTATCTATCCCCCTCTTATGTCTTAAGACCTTCTTCTCCACTTCAATCACCTCAAGCTGCTGATTGTGCTTAAATTTCCACAAAAATTACTTGTAAGGAATTTTATCTCAAAACACAGCTGACAAAACAAATACTTTTCATGTAAAGATAAAACTTCACCTTATCGCCAAACAGTTAAAGTTTCTTGTGATTTATTATCGCAAAGATAAACATTGTCTCTCCGCCTGCCGCCTTCGAACAAATGGGTAATAATCTGATTGATTTATTAGTCGTCGTCCCCTCCGAAAAACGCTTCAACGCAAGACCGTCCGCAAGAGCGTCTTCCAAACAACTTCAAGTGGCGTGTAGCCACGTATCTATCTATCCCCCTCTTATGTCTTAAGACCTTCTTCTCCACTTCAATCACCTCAAGCTGCTGATTGTGCTTAAATTTCCACAAAAATTACTTGTAAGGAATTTTATCTCAAAACACAGCTGACAAAACAAATACTTTTCATGTAAAGATAAAACTTCACCTTATCGCCAAACAGTTAAAGTTTCTTGTGATTTATTATCGCAAAGATAAACATTGTCTCTCCGCCTGCCGCCTTCGAACAAATGGGTAATAATCTGATTGATTTATTAGTCGTCGTCCCCTCCGAAAAACGCTTCAACGCAAGACCGTCCGCAAGAGCGTCTTCCAAACAACTTCAAGTGGCACTCACCTAATCACTCAAAATGTAAAACTTCTACGAGAGATATCGAGTTGCTTAAGAGTTTTCCAGACGAACCTTTTTCATGCATCACATCCAATATCATCAAAACTGTCTACCGTAATCAATCCTCCATCAATGTCAACAAAGAGCCAAACTCTAAGCCTAATGATAGCCGCGTCCTGCCTACACCCACCAAAGACAAATATAAATTGGAGCAAATCTCCTTCGTGGAAAACCCCTTTTTTGGGCCAAAAAATCATCCGCTCAGCCAACCGGAAGGGACACACTAAATAATGACGAAAATGGGCGACTCAAAATGGAAAACAAGTTTCGACAAAAGTCCGCAAAAAAACTGACAAAGTTGATAACAAATTTCCGAATTTGACAATAAACTTTGCGGAACCAAACCGATAAAACAAAAGTTTTAACACTATGGAAATGAAAATAAAATGGATTAGCACCTCGATGAGCCTCGGTGAGGAGAGTCGGGGCGGCCACTAGTCCACCGTCGGCCGTCACCATTTCAATGCGATTGTCCTCCGGTGAAAGGGATTTAAAGTACTTTCGCCTCACAGCCTTAACCACTTTGCTGGCTGAATCGAATAAATTATTCTGCACTAAAAGTTTTCCCTCTATCGACACATTTAAAATGTAAAATGTATTCCGGGTCCTTGCAAGCACCCTCTCCTCTCATCGAAGATGCCACCGAGTCGATAAGGCGTAGAAAGTCAAATCGAAAACTCAATTTTGCCAGATATCGATGACATCTATCGCTGGCGCAAGTGTGGTTGTAGAAAGTTTTCGCTGTTTTCCTTGTAGACGGGGCGGAGGCAGAAGTCGATTTCAGGCGATGGGACACAACCTATGCAAATATAGGGTGGCCACTTGAATTACCACGAATTTTGCATATGCGAGTTGGAAGGGAGGTGGTTGCCTTCTTGCAGTATAGCGTATCGTACAAGGAAAAGTTTAGGATCTCGGTTGGAGAATTTCAATGTTTTGGAAAGAAATCGACACCATTGGGTCGTGCGGAATGTCCTTGAAGGATGAGAGTGGCCCTAATTATATTTTTACTTACTTGACTTTTTGTTTAAAGTGGTCTGAGGTAATCGATTTTTGAAAGATTCTTGAAATCGTATGGAGTTTTCATGAGTGTCCATGGATACCTTGGTGAAAGTGGAAGAACGACGGAAAAGTTCAGACATTTTTGTGGGAAGAGGCGTGTCCTAGATATTTTAAGTCAAAGAATCGTACGTGCGACTGAGTTGAAGAATTAAATCAGACCTCCACTTGGTCTGGGTGAAAAATGACAGTCGTCGCAATTTTCTAAATCGACCTGCTTTGGTTGTTCATTCGAGACTTTGAAGAAGTGAATCAGTGGAAGTAACAGGGAAGAATGAGTCTAAAGCGATAGGAGTTCTTCTATAGCATTACACACGTTCGTCACTTTCATGGCGTTTATCATGAGACTGTCTACAATTATCATCGTCTGACACCCGCACTCTTCTAGCTCGCCTTGCTTTGTTTGTCCCTTCTAGACTCTGGGTAAAATGGAGCAATAGCTTGGCTTTTCTTCTTCTTCTGAGTATAGCTGAACATCGTGAGCCCCTATAGCGCAGTTAATGCAGTAAGCTCACTGAGATGACAGCATATCAGAATAATCTTTCATTTCTTCAAGTCGTTAACGCTATAGAAGGATGCGTTTCCTTATGTACGACGCCTGTTTTTAGTGAGAGTCAGGCAGGGTTTTTGGCTTGTTCACATCTTTTCAGCTGCGGTAGTAAGTGGTGAAGGTATACCCAGTCTCGTTGCATGGTTGCCAAACTTGCAGTGACCCCTACAAATTGGTACAATCCGATTTCCAATTGATTTTTGCTAGTGATGACGCAACTATCTAGTTTGACTCATCTTTAGTCAGCTATTAGAGAAAGTATAAGAATAATTCACCCCCGACAGACCCAAGTGAAATGTGAACTCGTTTCCCGAGATATCTGTTAAGAGTTGATCCTGGCCTGCCAAATTCCTTTTTTTGGTGGCAAACTAACGATGCTCCTATGCTGAGTCTGGATGTACTTGTGTAACCAAACAATCAGACTCAGGCAAGCGAAGTTGGGTGAGCTTCAGCGGGTTTGCACTGATCTGACGAAGCATCAACGTATCAACAGCGGCGTTTACAGTTTATCAGTTTACTTTCCATGGCATTACAGTTCGAGTCGGACCTAAGCCTCAACCAAAAGTCTCTCCAGTCAGCTAAGACAGGTGTCTGCTGTCTGCAGCAAACCAGATTTTTTACTGTGAAGGCCTAGCGAAACCAAACATGTGAGTCCCTTGATCTATTTTGGATTTCTTGCTTCTGCATAGGTATAGGACTTCTCGAGAGATCGAGGCAACGATTCTGGCAAATTTGTTGCGATTGTAGCCATTTGAGGTTAAATTTTCTCGTAGTTTATTTGGAGAGCGGGGTCTTGAAAACTCCATTTCCCTTTTCTGCACTTTCCCATGAATCGGCAGTTGAAAATGTCACCCAAGTGCCGACTATTAGTCCGGAACACCGGACACGGAACACAGAGCAGGGACATGCGGATGTTATTCGCTATTTGATCCCTTGTTGTTAGCATGTAGTTTTTCTTTGATCTGTTTGCAAAGCATCGATCGCAAATTCACAGTTCGTTGATCAGAAGTTCGACAAGTCCCCTTATGAACAATTAGGTGTGCCTGGTACAGCCATAGTTCACCCGGCCGCAATTTCGATGAGACTGAGTTCATTTTTGAATCTGGTGTCCTGAAGGATGTTATATACGACTGTGCTACTGACGCCCTCCTATAGCTATAGTTACGAGCTCGTCATTCCTGTCTTCCGTGGGCTATGAGCGCATATATTGCTGATGATTACGGATTCGGCCATGATGCGCATTGTCAAAAGACATTCGCTCGCGTTTTGGAGGTTTTGGCCGCCGCTGAACTCAAGTGGAGAAGCCTACCGCCGCCGTCTGAATACAAGAGTAACACCTTATTGGAAACGCTTCTCATCTCTCTCTGGTTAGCCACATCCAACAATTCTCAAAAAGGGTTGAGACCCAACCTTAAGCTGAGGTACTAGGCATCACCATGTGGAGGTGAGTGTAGGAGAGTAGCCTGTATTCCTAAAGGGACGTCCAGTGCTGTTTTTTAAGGCCGATTACCGTCTTAAGGACACTTTAGAGTTTTTCTGTGTGGATATTTCCTGTTTGCAGATTGCTGGGATTTATTCTAAACCTTTCATGTAGTTGAATACGACTTTTATTTCCTGTCGCCGAAGGTCAGTAGTTAACGGATTGGACTGCTGTGCTACCAGCGTAGGTTCGATCCCCAGCAATATCCACCGAGCACTGTTCAGAGCACCTTCATTTGGCGAATGAAACTTAAGCTAACCACAGAATGGATATAAGGACCACCAAGCAGCCACCACATACACGGTATTTAATCTAAGCAGGCTCCAAATGCGTCAATTGGGTCGCAGGAACGCCAGCCTAATCACCACGACTCCTTCAAACGATGCCGAAGCACCACTCATGCCTCTCTGTTTCGCTGCTAAATTGGTTGCCCAGCAGATTCGGTTGTAATTTCTTCAATTCATCGCGCTTACTTAGTGAAGGTGGCGGTACAGTCCCGGGTGGACCTGGATCTCAACCAATACGCCTCTCCAGACAGCTCGATCTTTAGCCAGCTGCCTCCAGTTTCGCACGCCAAGTTGGTTGAGGTCCCCTTCCACTGATGTTCAAAAATTTTCCTAGCCGTAGCATTGGTGTCCATTCGCTCTACATGACCCAGCCACCCAGCCAGTCGTTGGAGCTTCAATCTTCAATCTTGCTGTACAGCCCGTACAGTTTGTCGTTGTAGCTCCTCCTCCTCTCACCGTCTATAACATCATCCGCTTTTGACAGAGTAGAACCGTAGAGCAGGACTGGGATGATTAAGGTGCAAAGGGTCATTTTAGTTGTTCGAGAGAGGACTATGATACTCAATTGCCTTCTTAGCCCAAAGAAACAGCGATTGGCAAGAGTTATTCTTCGTTTAATCTCTGCGGTATCGTTGGCTGAATTAATAGCGGAGCGTAGGTAAACAAAGTCCTTAACTACCTCGAAGTTTTAACTGTCTAGTCTATAGTGACGTTTTGTCCGATACATCTATGTTGAGTGTCCTTTCTTATTCGTCTTGCCCTCATAGACCACTAAACCCATCTTCGCCGCTTCCGTCTCAATACCCACGAATGCACCAGCGATATCACGCTGCGTTCTTCTGATTATGTTGATATCGTTGGCGTTTGCGAGTAATTGGACGGACTTTTGAAAGATGATGTCTCTGGTGTTGAGTTTTGCACGATTCTTTCAAGAACGATGTTGAAGAAGTCGCCTTACAGCGCGTCGCCTTGCCTAAATCATTTTTTGACATCAAAGGTCTCGGTGAGGTCTTGACCGACATTCTCCATCGTTATCCTGCACAAACCGACGAGTTTGGCAGGGATGCCAAAACTAGACATGGCTCTGTATAGCTCATCTCTATGGATGCTGTCATACGTGGCCTTAAAATCGATGAAAAGGTGGTGCGTATCGATTTGAAGTTCCTGGGTTTTCTCCAAGATCTGCCGGAGTGTGAATATTTGGTCGATGGTGGATTTTCCTGGCCTGAAGCCACACGGATGGGGGTCGATCAGGTTGTTGACGAACGGCTTCAGGCGGTCACACAACACGGCAGATAAATTCTCGTAGGCGATGTTAAGAAGACTGATGCATTTGTAGTTGGCGCAGTTCGGAGGGTCTCCTTTCTTGAGGACCGGGCAAACAATGCTGAGGTCTTTTTCATCGATCATACTCTCCTTCAACCATGTTTTACAGATGAATTGATGCCTGCTCATGCCCAAGTCATCGCTTGCCGCTTTGAACAGCTCCGCAACTAGGCCATCAGATGAAGCATCTTTGTTGGACTTAAAATAAGATATGGCTATCTACACTTCGTCCAGGTCGGGTGAACGGAATTGTTGGTCTTCGTCGTTCAGGTTGAATGGATCATTTTGCCTACGAGCGGAATTTGATTCGTCGTCGCCGTTATAATTCAACGCGCGGATGGACTAAAATATTGGGCATCCGATGATGCCCTGCCGAATGGTTTAATCTCCTTGACAGGGAAAGTACTCGCATCCATCCATTAAATGTCCAACGCAACATGAATTGCGTGACATGAATACACAAACCGGGAAAAACAACAGAATGTCCCGAACACTGTCAGGACCAAACAACACTCATTCATCGATTGTTGTTTTTCATTTCTCCCGAAAAGTTCAAGGTCGATTTTTTAATAATTCCAACAAATATTCCATCGATTGTTTTTCGTTTTATTAAACTCATCAACAATTTAATGGTACAACTCGTCATTCACTATCAACAAGTTCATGTCAACTGACCTCACGATGCGAAGTGGCTTCGTTTGCTGACGCAACAACATTTTTTCCCCGCGAATGACTTGCATTCATTGGTGAACTATTGATTGGAGGAAGGTCTTGCAAAGTGCTGATGCACTTTAAATTCATAGGCCGTGCAACTTTTTATTGGCAAAGGCATCGGAAGTATGATGACAATTTTTAATTATTTCATGGCGCCATCTTTCGGTGTGATTTCCATTTTTCATTGCTTTACCTGGTCCTCCACTTGGACATGAGAAACAATCTCCTGTATCGCTCGCATCTGAAACGCATCTGATTTTTCTTTGAGTGTTTGCAATTAAACCATCAAGTGGATGCAGCAGATTGCTGCACAGTACTCGTGGTGTACACCCTGAAGTGATGCAATACGGTTGACTTCTACTGACGATGATAATGATGATGATGATTGTGATGATGATGATGACGATCATTTTGCTGATTGCCAGCGCCTGCCAATGCTCAGTGTAGTCGTCCACTTCAGGGGACACTTTTGGTTGCCTATTTGCCGTTCCATCTGTAGTTGTGCATCGTTCTCGACGTTGTGTTGTCGTTCGAGTGGCTATAAATTTATAAATGTGCAACAACTGTCTGTAGTAATGACAACGATTTTGTTGTAGATGCATTCGCATTCTGTCACCCCCATGCCATGGCCGTAAGCCAGTCAGTGGCTAATTTATTTCTAGAGGACGAACAAGTTGGAAGAAAAAAAGGAAAAACAACTTTTTTTTATCTTCATGGGAGTGGTTGAGAGTGGCGCCTAATTTGTTGCGGCAGCCCTGAGCTCATGAGCTTGTAAATGCAAGCCGTTCGTATTTATGGACACACAGCTATACAAAAAGTACTCATTCGTCCCTGGAATAGCAAAACTCGCATCCTGTCGCTGGATTTTTAATAGACCACTGCTTTGTTGGTGTAAAATTTTAAGTGTCAAGATGGCGTGTCTTTTATATTGTTTCTCCCATCGTCCCGTTTCTTTTTTTTTTTCTCAACTTTGTTGGCAATTTTTACATTTTTTTTTTTTGTGCAGTAACATATTATGCAGATGAGGGATGACGAGGAGTTAGGTTTATAGCTACAGGATGGCACGAAGTGTCAATAAAATTTGCTGTCATTAATTTACTTTTTTGTTTGACTTTATTTGTTGCTACAGAGGGGGTGTAAATAACAATGGAGAGGTATTTCACTTTGTTATCTGTCGATGGGAGAATGGATATTCATGACTTGGAAACGAGGTACGAGATTGAATTTTGGTTCATAAAAAAGTTAAGCTTGCTGCCAACCAATTGACGATAATGAATATTTGTCACGTTTACACAATGCTAAATGGGTTAAGAGAAATGAAAACTGGGTCAGAATGTAAAACATGTTTTAGCAGCCTTAGAGTGCTTGGCATTGGACGGGCAACATAGTGTTTTTGGTTTGCGTTTTCCTTGAAATACTTTCGTTCTAATGAAGTTCGCGTCCAGAAATATTTTGTAAAATTGTTTATCGAATACATCAACGCATAAAATTTGGTCGTAGGGTCAAGGATGCTTTTGCACCTCGCAAGAATTGGTTGTTGGGGTGAGTTATTGAAAAATTGTGGATCCCCAGGTCCATTCTGTAATATTCAGAAAAGAATCGAAGTGAAGTGACGCAAGTGTGAAGCCAGGTTAAACCCATGCAGTTACGTCAATACCCCATTGTGCAATACCATTAGCCTAATATCCTTTTATTCTTGACGCAAAGAAGGATAAGTTCTCGTATCCTAATAAGCGAATCATTGAATTGATTGCTTTGTGCATATTGTCCGACACTAGCTAGTGCTTGTCCTGGATGTCCAGTTCGGCTCGATCGTTAAGATCATCATCGAAGTATTCCATGAGGGTTTTTTTTCTTAGCGTCGCAAGGGCAGGGCACGTGCACTGTAGGTGTGTATTAATTTCCTCTTCCTCCGCGTCTCTGCAGGTTCTACAGAAATTATTTGAAGGGACCTCCAGTCTGAGTGCATGTCTGCCTATCCTATTAGTGAACCTAGGTTTTTCCTTGATTTACCAAGTTGAGTTAATTGAAAGCTAAACCGCAGCTTCGCGGACTGCCGTATTTTCCGCTTGAAACACACTGCAGTGATCCGGCAGTCGTTTGGCAATGGCTACGTCAGGTGCCTTGGAGAATACTCCTGCCCCCGCTGACTTAAATCCGTTTGTGAATATTTCTATTTTGAAGCCGCTCAAAACTGCACCGGACTCCCAAGAGCTTCTCCTAGGAATCCTAGTTCTGTACCTGACGTTGAAGTCAATAAGTGGGACAAAGTAGTAGGTCGAAATCATAATAGTTTCACTTGGAGTCCCAAAAAGGTCCATTGTGATTCACTTATACTTGGGAGCAAAAAAGAGCCAGTTGGTGCTTTTTATATTCAGATTCAGAAGTCTGATATCGGTAGTCGCTATAGCTCAGTGGTTAGTGCGTTGGACTAATGTGTGGGTTCAGGGTTCAAGCCCCAGCCATGTCCACCGAGCATTGTAGCTCCCTTCCATTCGTGTGAAAAATTGTCACGCAATTGTCGCGCTAGCTATTTTTTTAAGTCTGATGTCTGCGAATCTGCTATCTCCGCAATGCTTGTAATGAACCTTGATCCTGGTGAAGTTAGTCGTCGTTCTTGAAGAGCGGGGCAGTAACACGGTAGGTGTTCACCTTATCATCGTCTTTACAACTTCTGCATAGATCCTTCGTTTCAATATTCTATTTACGGAGCATAGCTCCAGTAGCACAGTGTCCATGGATAACATCAGTTAGCATTTAATTTCATTTTTGGTTAAGTTTCGGCCATACTGCGCAAGATGTGACGCAGTCTTCCCTGCGTGACCAGGGGAAGATTACTCCGTTTTATTTCGTTGATTATACAAAACAATCCTGCAATCGGTAGCAGTACAGATGTATCCGATTCACTAGTGTTCATAGCTGACCACAGCCTTGCCATTTACCCGTTTTTTCGTTCCTTTGTACATACATATATTGTTGTGACCGGAAACCCAACCGACTGTGACTTTGTGGTGTCTGATGCTGATTGATGTACTGATTAACAGCGAAATTTCTTTCTACCTTTGATTTGACTGTGTTGGATTGTAGTCCCTTAAGGGCAGTTTGGTTGTCTACGAAGATGGTTGCATCCGAAGAGGGAATGTTACCGTCTTGTAGACATCGTGCAGACTTTTCAATTTTAATTATTTCGGCTTAGAAGACACTGCAGGCATTAGGTACCCTAAATGATTCCTGTTTTTGCATTGCAAATTTTAAGTCGACTTTCATTGCTTTCAGGACTGTCTTCGGCCAGAGTCTAAGCCTGGACGGGGCTTTAGTCGAATCTTCACGGATGGCTTCAAAACCACTTATGGGTCCGGTACTTGTGTTTTCGTGGAGCTCGACAACACTAGACTATTTTTTGAGCAAGCATGCCTCCGTTTTCTAAGCAGAGACCTTTACTATCCCAATGGTCACGGACTATATTGTTAAGAATAGGTGGAAAGGTCGGAGCATCTGCGTGTGTAGTGATAGCCAGGCTGCGCTTAAGGCCTTGCTAAACCCTTTAACCAAAATAGTGCGAGAATGCAGGAACTCTCTGAATTCGGTCGTAAGGTTGAACTCTTTGACTCTTGTCTTGGTCCCAGCTCACACTGGAATCTCCGGAAATGAAATCTCCGATGAGATTGCTAGACAAGGCTTAGAGGATGTTTTCTCAGGACCTGAACTTGCGTTGGCTCTTTCCGCGTCTTCGGTGAGAGCCTCCATTGGCGATTGGGTTTCCTACAAACATAATTGTGTGTGGCACGGCTATCCAGGATGCAGGCAGACTAAATGAACAGACCCAATGTCTGACACTTCGATTTTACCAAGCATCTTAGTGGCTTTTCAAGTTTTTTTAATCGTTAAAGTGCAATACATCTGTTGCTAGGGTCAATCATCTCTCACCAATCTTAATTATTTAAATATTGTTAAAATCGGTTGCTGGTAGAACAACTGAATGCCAACTTCAGCCATTGTTGTACATGAGAGACCATCGTTCTTTTTGATTGAATTTCCAAAATAAATAAAAATTTGCAACTCATTTGTACCTAATTTTCCGGTTCACTAACAAATTTTAACGTTCCCACTTCATTCGCATGATAAGAAAAAAAAAACAGATTTAAGTATTTCAAACGTTTCGAAATACCGTAAAAAGAGGAAAAGAAAGATACGGTCAATTACTTAAATTACAAGAAGCTTCCGATGCCCAAGTACACAGTACACACACAAGTACTTGTGACGCGCTGTAAACTTCTATACATGTAGAGAGAATTTGCAAAGCTAATATAAAGCGATTTATTTAATTGGTCAATTGACAGCGAATGATTGATGTGCTTCTGAACGCTTAACGGATCAATTCGTTTTTTTTTCTATTTCGAAAGGCACTGCTCCATTAAAAGATTATCTGGGAGCGTGTATAATAAGATTTAAATTGTATCTACGGCAAGTATATGATGTAATTTTGGGGTTTCATTCTGGTTTTATGGTACATAGGCATGTGATTGAACACGTGTTTTTTTTTCGTGGGAATGGGACTGTGAATATGAGGTTTCGTGGTTTTGTCGTCAAGGACTCTCAAGTAAAGTTGGGGGACAGTTGGGAAAAAAAATTAGACGCAAACTCGCTTATCGTAATTTATTAGTCGACACTAGATGGTGGATAAGGCTTCTTGGAGTTATGTACGTGTGGTGTTAATCGTCAAAGCTGACAAGCGAAGATATGAATTTTTCACCAACTCAACCTTAATAGTAAAATCAATAATCCATGCATCAATTTCTGAAAAGAAAATCCACAAAAATATTTCTTAAGCAAGTGGTGCAAACCATTAAGAAATTTACTTTTGATGCCTTCTACTTGCAATAGTCTCGCATCGACAAGGCTCTATGGAGCCCATATATGGGTCGGTTACATGAATGTTTCGAACTTTAGAAGAAAGACGTAGACGGCTTACTGAAATAACATGTTGGGAGCAATTAGGTCTCTTGGATTGCCTTGCTACACAATCCTTGATTCATTCAAGTTGCTTTGGTTTATCAATGCCAATGAACGGAAAAATTGTGTTTTACCTTAAATTTCACATCTAGTAAAATTTCAGGAAGTACATATCTAGAACATGGAAACTCAATTTGCATCCTATTATCACTGAACACTGCTCTTAGCTGAAAACTACACCATGCCTGTAGAAACATTTGCGTTCAAGCCACCCACAGTCGAAATGTTCTCAAGCTTACGGACATGAGTCTATCCTCCCGAAACTCTGGCTTCTTCAAGGTCCTCGAATTGATTGATTTAAATCCCTGTGATTCCTGCTAAAACGTCACTTTTGGCAGATATTGTGTAAATAATGACAGCCCCAAGGCGCCATCTAACATCACATTCAACTAAAAACTGCAATTTTGCAACATTCCGTCATGTCCATCAAACTATACCCCACCCCAATCGAATATCCTTCCACTGTCCACACGTCTTTCCAATACTCCGCCATAAATTTGTCAAATTCGTCATGTTCTTGACGGCGCGGCGGCTTATTTATTATCTCTGGCACACTCAGACGCTTAGTCATTACTTGACATGACATTTTATTACTCCCTCCTTCGATATTTCATTTTAATTCGCAAATGTCAACCACTACATATACCACGCGCTTGTACCCATACCCACCGAGCACACCCATCAAACCATCCATCGACAACCGAACCAAGCCAATAAGTATCATCAAATTTTTTTTTTTGAATATTTATCTGCATGTACCTACTCAAACTTCGAAGCTAATAAAAATGAAAACAAATATTTAATGATCCTCTAGCGTCGTCGGCAAGTAATCGCATTCAGAGGATTGAGAATCGATCCTTGTAGCCATGTTAAACGAACTCGGGTACACATCTCCTGTCGCTGGCTTTTGTTTTTTCTTGTCGGCCATAAAACATCCCCAATAAGACGAAATGCTTTAGTGGAAATATGTCATATCTCCTTGTCAAACATTTTTTTTTCTCTGTCCCCGAACAGCTCAAGGACCCCTTGCCGTGCCTCGCCACGGAAATAAAACACCGCACAGCATTAACACGCTGTCAATTCCACAGCATTATTTGCTCGTAAAAAATTGCCAGAGAGTGGCAGTTTGGGTATACCGACGGGACGGGCAAAGACAAGTATCTAGATACGCGTTGAGAAATAAGAATCTGCTTCTGGTGCTGGTGCTAGCTGAAGGCGACGTGAGTGGGAATGAAAAAAATCGCGCGCGCTTTTGATGCGAAAATCTGTCAATAAGACGATTTCTCATCGTCTACACCCGTTTCATTGGAAATCATATTTCAGCGCCACAATCCTCCAGCCATAGCCGTAGCCATAGCCAACCCGTGTTCCTTCACTCAGCCAAGAAACAACATCGGGAAATTTATATTCGCCATGGGTTTCCTCTCTGGCTGGGTCGGCATCGGCACTTCGGTGAGATGAGAGATAACATCGCGGTCTTTCGTTCGACGGTTCCCCGACATGGAGCCGAGCTCCATCTAGTGATAGGTTGACTTTAATTTCATCAAATGAACTCGAGATAAGGTCGAATGTATTTATTTCGTGATAAGAATTGCAAAGGCATTCAGTGACGTCTGTGCTGTCAGTTGGTCGTCCGCAATATCCACCTCCGGTGGGTGTTGTTTGCCTGCATGTGCGTGTGCTACGGAACGTCAATTTGGCTTAAAGCTACGTGACTGTCAATATGCGTCTGAATGGTGAATACTGTATGACAGCTGGAGAGTGCGAGCGAAATACCTTAACTCTTCTGGTTCATCTCCGAGCTGTTCTTGTATTCACAGCGCGACACCCACACACGCACACAACAGCACGCACAGCAGCAGATAGAACGTATTTGTTTCTTGAGTTCGTGTCCCGAATGAGATGGAAATTGCCAATGGGCCAGGAGGTGGTAGTTCATGAGAACAGATGATGCTTATTCTTGGGCATCCCGCTTCGTCCCGGGGAGAATAATGACCGCGTTAAGGAAACAAATGATGGAAACACCCGGGGAGGGAGAAGCATGAAATGAATTGTTGTTGTTGTTCGGTGCGGGCGCAATGGTGGGTGTCTTCTGTGGGCGACGACGACTTAGATTATCTGGCCAGTGGCGGTGCTGGTGTAAACTGAACTGGAAGACCATTAACCGCATGATAAGCTATCAAAAAAGCACCAATGTGGTGGAAATTTGTTTCTTTTTTTTTTTTTTTTTTTAAAATTAAATTTTTCGTTTCATTACTCTGTGTATGTGTGTGTGTGTATCTCTCTTCTGATTTATTTTTGGACACGATGATGATTTGCGTTGCTTTTCTTCTCGTTGCAGTAATGACAGAAGATCTGACAGAAAGCTGGGCCTATTATCTTTACATTTTGTTGACGATCATACCGGTCTATTTGGCGTTTAAGCTGATTAGATGGATGGGATGGCAATTATTTGTAAATAATTAGAAACTAAGGTAAGTAACAGTCATTCAACAGGGTGACAATGAAGTTAATTTTAAAAAATTTGTGAAGCGAACTCTGCATCTGAACGATGCGACGAATATTCCGTGAACTTTCAAGTCAAGGGGCACAAACCTTTTCAACTTTGAATGTAACCTTTTAAATTATGTATTCATTACTGATTGTGGAAAGAGAAAGACTTCGAACGGTGAATTGAGAAGCTTTTTCATGACAACTTATACTCCCGGAATTTTGTCATTCACCGACGAGAGATAGTGCTGCAAAAAATGTTCTGTGCATATTGCTGTGGCTCGAACCTATGTATGTACGCAGCTCGCAGAGGAGTTCAACGAACTAACCACTCAGCCAAGGAGACTATGTCTTTGTTTCTTATTTGAGGGGTAATATTGTCATCGAAATCACAAATAACCTCAGAACTGAAGCTATAGACCGCTCTGAGTTGCAATATTAGTCTACGTCCTACAAGGATTTATGCACACAATTGCCTGAGGTGAAGTAAGCACGTGGTACAAGTAGAAAGGCTTTTGCTTTGGGGTACCACAATGAAGCTTATGTTGGCCTAAGTACGTCCGTGCTATTGAAGAGACGACCAGCACCTTAGTTAATTTTATTATTTGAAGAAGAGTATGTTGCGCTAATCTATTGTCCCCTCTCCTAATACCATGAAAAACTTGGCACACTCGTTAAGAGTTCCCCTCGTAAATTCATTTTCCGTTTATTTTGAACCTTTAAAATTTGTTCTGAACACATTTTGAGTATGATATCGCGTAAATGGTCGCCGTCAAAACGAATGTGCTCGTTGTTCGGCGTTTACCATAACTTTTTGAAGTGTTTCGGGCTGAATAGTGGCCATTGCCAGTCGTATATTGTCTTTCAAGGCTTCTAGGGTCTGTGGCTTGTTGAAATAAATTTGAGACTTCAAAAATCCTACAGTAAGAAGTCTGGAGCCAGTCAAAATCACCATAAGGCATCCGAGGAACAAAAGACCCAATAAAGCGATCGTGGCTCGGGCTATATGCGCTGTGACGCCGTCCTGTTGAAACCAAAAGTTGTCCATGGCGTTATCAGTCAGAATTGGCGTCAGAGAAATGCCCAACTGCAAAGAATGGCGATGACTCTATGTTGTCGGTGATCTCTTAACACTGGCCTGTACAGCCTCAATTTTCTCATCAGACCGCCTCAAACGACGTCGGCCTTGATGACTGGCATTACCAAGATTGCCGGTGGCGATACATTTATAGTGTAAGCGCCTAGCGGTGTGATCTGAAGACGCTTCCTTCACTCCACATTTTGTACGATACGCACGTTGCAGTTTCACAATTGAGAACATGTTTTTAATGTAAAGCTGCACGATAACAGCGCGTTGTGGTAGCTTGTACTGTTCCATGGCACAAATTGGGCTGATGCTTCGAACGCGGGCTGAAGACAAATGTCAAAGTTATAGCGTTGCCAGATGCCGAAGGTTTAAATAGCCCACCCTGAACTACTCCGACTTACCCTCGGAGAAGATGGTCCACCATGAACCATTCTCTCCAGTTCAGATTCTCTTAGAAATCTGATTGTGAGATACGGATCCAAAGTTGACATATCCATGATATCGGGCATTTTGGAGTTTCCCTGCAGAATCTTCAAAGAGCATTCTTCTGTCGTGGGTAATTTCCTCAGATGTTCGTTGAGTTCGCAAGGCTCAGTCAGGATATGTAGAATATTTTTACTCAGGTTCATTCGTATTTTCGGTTGTAGTAGTTTCTTAGCCCTTCTCTTGTCCTGAGTGTTTCTATTCCGCAGAACTGAAGTAACAATAAGACATTAAAAATCTCAGAACACTTACTGAAATGATCGCTATTATCCTTTTAACACCTTGTATACTCTGTCTAGAAGGTTTGTTTGGTTGCCATTCAGCCCTCTTTGGTTCTTTCTAGGCCATTTGGCTACCGAAAATGTCGAGGGGTAATAGATGAAACAGAATCTTCAGTGCGAAGAGAGTAGTGTGAAGAGCTCTTCTGATGCATATGCAAGCTTTTCTTAAATTATCGCGGTTGATGGCTATATCCAAGGCGGTCCACCAAACTATCACCCCTGGGTATAGAAAGTATTTGAACGAACTAAACTCCTTTTCAAATCGTCGGATCTCAACCGCTCCCTCTTAAAAAAGTGAAGAAGGAATTCCTTCAGAATGCTCTAAGCACTTATAGCCACTTTGAGTGACGTTCCAGACATCTTCAAATGCAATGTCCATGGCATGCAACACTTTTCCCCATTTCTCTTCATTCGATCCGGTTCAGTTGTGTTCAGACACAAAAGTGTCTCTCGTTGGTGGCCCGGTATCTACGTGACTTTCCTTATTCTGCATTCCAGTGAAATGCCACTAGTCGTCCAGTCATCTGCCAAATCAAGAAATCTACATTCAGAGCATTCCACTCTGCTTGCACGACTTGTTTTGCAAAATCCAATTCCACCACTGACCGGCCACTTCCATGTTGGTATCTACCTCCTTGACAATCTTTTTCTCTCTCTCTCTCTGTTCTGGTTTCTATTTATTTTAAAACTGGTTCAGCAAAAAACAAAGTAGAATTCCAAATAAAGACAAAATCCCAAAGAGGATCCTTCAAAGGATCCTCGTCGTTCCCCTTGTCGAACATAAATGGGAACAAAATAATAAACCACCATTACCAGCACCATCAGCGGCACCTTGAACTGCAATTATACGCTGAAGCGTAACCACCTGACACCGTTAATTAGGACCTTAAACTATGGCGTAAGGTTAAGTGAAGTCGCCTGTCAGGAGCGCTACATCAGCATACGGTTCCCATGAGGCTCTGTTCTACACAACGGACGCGAGAGGAGTGGGAGAGCTCCCATTCAGGCCGAACGTTACTCTGCAATCTTCCACTTCTCTGACTCCAGTGATATTCACCTTTAATTACTACGAAGTGGTTTTACGTTTTCGTTGGTTTACCTTCGCATTCGAGTTGGAGTGTCTCTCCGTCCCGGTGGAACTTTTCCCCTTTTTTTTTTTTTCGTGTTCACCCGTTGAAAGCCAATTATGGGACGACGACAACGATGAAGAGCGAGCGGTGCCTTCTTACCATAGCTACTGGGGAAAGAAAGTGCAAATTGAAAGCGACATTTATTCGAGGAACAGGATGCCTTTTGGGATGGGATGGGCGATGGGGTTGGGTCATGGTTTAGTGGTGGTGGTGACGTTTTTTTTTTTTGTCCTTTTTTTCCTTTGCTCTTTCCCTTCTTTTGATGGTCGTTGTACCACCACTCAGCTACAATAACCCACCCTAAACCTCTTTTTTTTGGAAAAAAAATGTCAGGTGGGACGACGGTACCTGCTGCTAGCTCTGTCTGCTGGAAAGTAATTTGAGAGAAAATGGCTGTTAGGTGATCGCCTTCTTGTCTTAATTAAATGTACTTTGGGATAGCAGACGACGGCAACGACAACGACGATGACGATGACGATACAGTGCCATTAGTGTACCGGTGTGCACAAGTGAAAAGTTCCACCTTTGGCAGTCTAAACTGTGTGGTGTCGGGACGGTTAGGGTTCTAAAACGAATTCGGATGCCATTTGGTGATATGACAGATATTTGGGTCAAAGGTATTTCCTCTGCTCGTTTTTGCTGATGTGAGCACGCACACAACTGTGCTTAATGGTACTTTTATTGATTTATGAGAGTTTAAAGTGCAGGTACGGTCCCGGTTCTGACACAAAAACCATTCGAATGTCATTAGGGATGGAAATCGAAATGGAATTGTTTCCAAATATAACTCTGAAATCATTGCGAAGTGATGTGAGAAACGTAGAGATGAGGACTGTGATACCATCAGGAGTAGCGGATTCGATCAAGCTTTAGTCGGTTGTGAATGTATGTAACTATAGGCGTCGTTCAGGCCGTGTTCAGATTAGGTCAAGACTTTTGGTCAGAGCTAGAACTCCATCTACTTTGCAGATAAATTTTCGTAGATTCTAGCTCCTGGAAGAATTGTCAATTAGGATGCCCATTTTTGCTTTTTCCAGCACATACCAGCCTAGAAGCTGACGTTTTACTGACGTTAGTAGCTCCTTGTCAAAGCTGAGGTCTTCCATTTAGGTTGGGATAAGGTAAAGCAGGTAGAATTGTAGAGCAGTGATTTAACAGGACACCTTTGGCAAACATACAACTAAAGTCCGCCAATACTGATGCGCTTCCACTGGAGCAGTTAGATTCCAGAAGGCTTGTAGTCTCCAAGGGGCTTAATGTTTGACAAGATTGCAATTTGCTTCGAGGCTACCTCCTATGGTATCGCTTGGCTAGGATATTAATTTTCCGTTCTGTGGCCCACTGTTTTGTTAGAAAAGTAAAGAAATGCTGGCAATGCTGTCTAAGTATGTCTAAACAGCTTTAACGCATGAGATACACATGTTGATGTGAGGGTTGGTAGGGTGGTAAAAGTTAGGTTACGTGTAGGCGCTGTCATGGCAGGACTCGGAAACCCATAGAGCAAAAATTAGGTCCGTTGTAAAACCTCTGAGAAAGGCCAGAATTACCAGGCTTACTGTAAAATCTGAGAATATCTACATATGAGCAAGATAGGAGGATGAAAGACCTCCATATACCTGCTTAGGTGGAGGACTAATTCAATCGGATTAGACATTAGAAATTAAAAAGATAACTCAGCTGTCAGTTTTGCTAGTGCCTGACCCTTAGGCCAAGTATTCGTCTTCTGTGGTGAAAAGCTTGAAATTAGTTTTGCCTGGTTGCTTACCCAGTCTTCAGATGTCATGCGTGAAACCATGGATTTGACGCTCAAATATTCTCGATCTGCTTTTCAAATCTTTGGAACTTGTTTTAATGACAAACTCTTGGATCACATTGAGGTGACCACTTGTCTTTAAATCTGCAAGTTCTACAAGTAACGTGCTTAAAATAAATAGCTGGCGAGACACGCACCCGTGGTGTGCCATGACCTAGCTTCTCGCAACCATTTATCATATGAATATAAAAAAGCTACAATTTATTGCCGACTTAGAGTTTCCGACATAACACAATTGCCAGATCACCGATGATTATGGTTTGGGCCCAGACTAAATCACCAAACACGGTCCAATAGTGGTATTAGCGGTTTGAGTCCAGTCTAAATCGTTAATCAAAGCACAATTGTCAGTTAATTTGCCGATTTCACCGTCTGTATTAAGTCAGGTTACTGAGGACGTGGTATGGCAGTGTTCTCTGTGATGTTTGGTTTACTGATACCTCCGGGGGCATTACGCTTAGAGTTTTAACACTCACCCTTCCGACATCTTTTGCTGTCTATACTGCTACGATACTTCTATGTCTTCAAAGTTCACAGACCATGCAAAAAAAAAAAATGTTTGTGTATAATTCCATTTTGCTAATTAGTCCAATCAATCCCTTATAATTCCATAGAAACAATTTTCTCTCCCAAGAGTGAAGTGCTCCTTCTCATGCCTCCTCCTCCTACTGACTTTATCCAAGCGGAGTCCACTTAACTCTAAGCACCCAGTTGTATGAATATACACAAACCTGCACGTCAATAGAGCGCGTTGGGAATAATTTTTTATCCAAAATAATCCTTTAGCATGCCATCGGTGCCCCGTTTGGTAAGCCGTTCGACCCGCAGATTGACATCCAAATTCCATTTGAACTGTGTGCGTCGCAGTCATATTTGTAGTTGTAATGCTCATCCTCGTCATCATCGGGCAGGTAAATTGATTGCCAATTTTATTTCGCTTCTGGGGATTTCCAGGCCTCGATAAACCATCACGAGGGTACTTAGTGCGTATCGTCAAATTGACCATTGGGACGTATAGTTGGCCAAAAGCGGATTATTTTGTGGAAATGAAATTTGATCAGTGCTCACCATCGTCAGCCATTAAACTGCGCAACGAGCCATTAATTTCAACAATTTGGTGCTCGCTGGAGCGGACAGACCTATCATCATCCTCCTCATCATCAGGAGGATACCAGTCACACTCCCGATTTGGGATTAAATGAGTTGATTTGTTTTTGTAGCTGTCATTTGGGTCGTCGTTTGGATTCACTTTAGAAATCCCCCCAACTAGTCATTAGAACCCTTTACCGCTCTATCATCGTAAGCCAGCTTAAGTCTGCTCATTCGCTAGTTGGAGAACTTCCTTTCCTTGCAATTATCGTAAACGTGCTCGGGTCCCAAAGACGAAACCTCACACAGCGAGAAAGTTCTCAAAAAACCGGGAGAAAGAGAAGAGAATTTTTCCACTTTAGTGTCCCGAAAATGGGTCACAATTTCAAATGCATTGCAACTGACGTCAAGAGCGACAACAACTAAACGTAACCACATGCACAGAATATAATTCTAATTAAAATGACGACGTCTACTAAGGACCCAGAACACCGATGACGTCGTCGTCGGTTATGTGAGCTGTTTTTGTTGGAATGAAATTTTCGTAAACAGCGTGACAAAATGGAGAAAAGGCTTGCAAAGCGCACTTAAGACTTTGCTGCGACATAAATCAACAAATGCAGTGGGGGCGGGTGCATTATCACGACTGTGGGGTGTACTTAACGGGTTCTAAGTGAATTTCATTAAACAAAAAGGTGACGTTGCTCACAGTGCTGTGCATACATCCTGGCAAAGGAAAAGACTTTTTCACTTGATGGTTGGGTTTCTGTTTTTTTTTAGAACTTTTTCTGGTGAGTCATACTGAGGAGAGAGGGGGTTTGTCGTAGAATAGAGCTACCTTTTGGATAATGAGGATGAGGATGTTTTTAGAATTTGGCACAGTCGAAAAATTTTCATGGATTTGCGCCTGGAATTTTGTGAAATGGCCGTGTGTCATAAGACAATTTCGTGACGCTTATCCACTATGAGGGTCGCGGATTTAAATGTGCTTAAGTGCACCTGCCACATCTCCCCATCATTAGGGGCTATCCCGATACAGGTAGAGGTGAGATTTTGGACTTAGTCCAACCATCTCACCCTGGGCCTACCCAGGAGACGCCTACCTAATGGCACGGATTCCATGGCCAAATCGAAGTATGCACCTCCATGTTCGGGGAAGTAGCTGTTCGACATTGAGTACCACGCGTATTTTGGTGTTCCTAACCCGATCTCGGCGAGTCATCCCAGCAATACAATGCAGAAATCTTATGCAAGCTAAAGACAGTCTAAAAAGGATGAGAAGCTTCTTGCTCACCGAATTCATCTGATGCATGAACTTAAGCCAGGAAAATATTCCTTGGGTCGACAAATTGTTATTTTGTTTTTGAAGAGTCAAGATGAAGAAGACAACGAGTGCGACACAATGCATCTGATTTCATAGGCATAATGTCAGGGTCTAAGTACTGCTCTGGCGGAGAACATTTTTTTAATTCCCATCTAGGTACGGCAAGTATTGCGAACAAAATGTTTCGAGATATGAACAGAGCTTGACATTACTATACATTAGAAATCGTTTGCACCCATTTTCGAAATACTGTCTGTGTGTGATTATATTTTTCGCTTTCGATATCTGGAGAACGAAACAACGTAGGACCATGCGGGTTTTTTATTTTATATGTGAGCATGAAACTTAGAGCTGATAAGCTTTTGAGCACAATCGGTCCAGCAGATGCTGAGGAAATTTAAGAAATGTTTTTTTTTCGAGTTCGTGCAACAACTCTTTGTGGATATCTGGAGAATGAAACAACGTAGGACCATGCGGTTTTTGTTGTTTTTTTTTGCCAGCGTGAAACGTAGAACTGATTAGATTTTACCCTACCAGAAAGCTGAAACCACCTTGGATGTCGTCGACTTGACATGCTGTGGCCAAAGAAGTTTTTTTATCCAGGTTCGGAGAACGTTGGTTGGTTGTCGGTATTCATATGCAGCATGAATTTTTTTTTAGTCGCCAGACCCTTTGTCATCTCATACGAAGCCGACATTAATTGCCCAGCAAAATCGTGCGATGTCATGGTGTGCGACTTCTTTTCGCAAGATTTTGTGAAATCTCAAAACCACAAAGAATTCCTAAACTCAATGCCGAGATCCAACGTGCATTTGGTGAGATTATACCGCATCGTTGCGCAAGCGCCATCAACATTTTCATCAAAAGAACACAGGTGTGTGCAATCAAAGTCGTGGAGGTCATTTGGATCGACGATTTATTTCAAAATTAATCACAGTTTTTCGGCTTTGAAAAAAGATATAAATTTCATGGTTCACTCAAGGAGAGATACGATTTATTTGAAAATTATGCTGTGCCCTTCTAATGGGGCACCCTCACGAGGGAGCTCCTTGAAGGTTGTTCAATTGTCTAGTTGATGTGGAAATCGGCAGCAAAACATTATGTTTGCTCATCTCTACCGATGCTTTATCCCTTCCTTCTGACAATGCATCCAGGTAGGGTTTCTCCCAAGGACCATGTCCGTCAGTTCCTTCGAAAACAATGCTGGTAATTATAAAACTTTTTAAACTGCATGTTCATTTCGTGTCAGAAGTTAGTTTTTAATTAATTTTCCAATCCAAGCATATTTGCATACGACCTCGGCTTTTAATTTCAAACCGAGGTACAACACGACACAAAAAGGGAACGTTGGGCGCCAGTCGACACCACGAGCAGTCGAAAATGAGAGAAAGAAGAAAGAGAGACGGAGCGTGAACAGATTAACAACAAAACAATCAAGATTACACCCGTTATATGCAAAGCAGTTAAAACTAATAAAAGAAAATCCACTTAAATTCCATTAAGGTTTCCACCAGTCAGCAGCACCAGAATGGCCCCGGAGGAGCTACAATCGTCGTCGTCACTTCACCTTCCTTCCTCTGACATTTCCTGAAATACCGTTTGCGCGATGAAGGTGAGTGAGCGGCAACAAAAGCAGAAGCATCACCACGACCAACCCGGCAGGTAATTCAAGACGATTTTCCCATTTACGAAGATCTCGAACAAAACAAATCTTCCGCTCCATATACAATTCAGCATCTTCTTGGTTTGTTTTCCTTTTGTTTCTGTTCTGCGTGTCTCTGCTTTGTGCAGGTGGCAGGTGTGAAGCGCGACATAGACAAAGATGGAAGTGTACCCCCATAGACGAGGTGTAAAGGTGCAAAGACTGCCGAAGGACAAAGGGGCAAGAGGAACGGGGCGACATTGGAAAATTTTCGAATTTACATGTCTCCACGCAGGAGGGAAGCAAATGAGAATGAAGCATCAAATACAGTTATTTAGTTAAATTGTTAGGCAATCACATGGCAACCCTTGTGATTGGATCAGATTTCTTGGATTATTTGTGTCTCGAGACGGCGCGGGAATGTTGATGGTAAGCAGATTGGCTTATGTGAGCTTGTTTATGCGTGAAAGAGAATTAGGGACTTGTTAGGTCGTTGGAATGTTTTCATCTATTTTGTGTTTTCTTTTCGTACGCAACAGTTGTTTTGACCAGAAGAAGGCGACACTCATTGACAGATGCACAAATAATGTCTCCGAACTTGAATTGAATTTATTTTTAATCATTGAAAGGATTACTTGGGATATTTTGAGATCAATTTACTTTCCACATTGGTCTAGAGATCTTTTTTTCAATATTGGTTTACGCTTAGGACATAGTCTTTGAATGCACTACTGTTGCACGATGTAGACCGGAAAGTAGAGAGAAGATGGGAAAGAATTTTTTTTTTGTGTATTGGTTTGAAACTCAGGTAAAGTTTGGTTTCACTTAAATCCGAGGGTGGTGTCCAGACTAACGGGGGACATTTGGTAGGGTTTTTGACATTGCTAATAAATTCACGGTATTTTTTTCCAACCTCCTTACGATCAGTTCAATTAGCTCTTCAAGCCATGATCACTCTACTGCCAGTGTCATCCATTTGCAGGAGAGTGGACGTCAGTTTTCGCAGTTATTGAGTTAGAGACGGCACGTTGGCTCCAAGATAAGAAAAGTTATTTACTAGTACTGACAAAGTTACTTTATGGATAGATAGAGTAGGTAGGAGTTGTGGTGATCAGACTGGCATACCTAAGACCCACATTGGGCATTTTGGACCGTTTCGATACCACGACCCTACCAGCCTTTGGTTTATAGACATGTGCAGGTTATACTGACACACAATACGGGATTCTTAGGAGGTCGACTGTATAGTGGGTGGCTGTACGTTGAAAGTCAGACATTCTTTTACCAAGGCAAAGCGATATAATTCCCTAGACTGAATGAATAGCTGGCGCGACAGCTCGGGATGAGCCAAGGCCTAGCTTCTCGCAACCATTCATGCTGTGCGTGTTATATTTTTGGCACGAATGGAAGTCTAGACTGCTGAAGTCTAAAACTCAAAGCAACTCAAATGTGCTTATTTACTCAAATTTATTAGCTGTTTCCACAAAATCCCACACAATTTTTCTGAACCAAAAAAAAAATCGATTCGAAGTGTCAGAACTCACCAAAAGTGCAACCCAGTCGAACTTTTCCTCTGAGAGAGCCCGTCATTACGTATTATTACGTTTGCCTCTCTACTCTCTTTCGCTCTCAAACGTAGAACGGTAGCACGAAGCAAGATTGTGGCTTGTGCCATTGAATTCCTTTGGTTGAATATTAAACGTCATTCAACGGTAGCACTAACGCAGAATTGTATTTCAGGCATAAGAGTCCCAAATGGCTAAGGACAATCTTGCGTGGTTAAAAAAAAAAAACGTTTCTTACCAAAGCAGTGTGATAGGCCGTGTTTCTTTTGAAGCCAAATGCCGACAGGGAACAGTGGCTCGTCAAAGGTTGTTCATTGATCTGTCATGGATCACTGGAGGACTGTCTGTGCCGTTTTTGTTGTCCACGAAGCCATCCAGCTGAAAGTGCGTCCTATTTCCAAAGATGTATTTGGTCACAAAATTGACTCTAACTATTGGCTCTTAGATTGGACTACTGGCATCAGAAATATTGCATTTACGAAGCACAGAGTCTTTGACTTCAAAAAGGTTCGCCCCACAAAGGCTCTCGAAATGTTTATTCGTTGAGAACTATGCCGAATGTCATTGACTGCGACGAAGTTTTCTTTCCACACTTCGCTTTGATCAGGTGAACACAATTCCTTGCTATCATCGTCTAGGATGAATGGTTCTGCCTGACAGCAGGATATTGGTCTTCGTCGACATTATACAGTCTGCAGAAAAACTTTTTTCAAACTCTCAGCATCGAGATACCATCTTCATTCGCCTTCGGATGAATATCTTTTCAGTAAAGGGGGGAGCTTGGCATATTCACATTTTTACGTACCTCAACTGCAACGAGTCAGTGACCCTAGTCGGTATTGGTGGCTTGAAAATGAAGGCCATGCAGAATACTGGATACGGGCAATATGACCAATTTGATTGACTGTGTGATGATCAGGAGACCACTCTCTGCTCTTGTGAATATGTGAAACCATGTGTCGAGTAGTCCGAAGAAACTTTATTTGGTGGCGTCGTCCTTGTCTTTTATGGGGGGTTCATGCCCATCATGTTAGGTTAGGTGGCTTACCCTATTCAAGCAGTGACACTCGTAGACCAGATTGGGCCATTGTGATACCCTGATAGAAATCGGCTTACCAAGAGTATAACGCCGAGTGCGCTTAGATGAGTGACCGAATCGGTAGTAAAGTTCGGTTAGATCATCATAGAAGTCATCGCATCTGTCGGCAATCTCGTTAAGAGATCTGGGGCATTGATTTACCAACCTTAATCGTAATGTTGACAATTCTAGGGCTTTAATAGCTGCTGACCATCTGTGTATAGCACAATAGCGCTATAATTAATCGAGTTAATTGAAAACCTCGCCGAAACTTCGCGGACTGTCGTAATTTCCGTTTGAAACACACTGCAATGATCCGGCAATCGTTTGGCAATGGCTATGTCAGGTGCGTTAAAGAAAACTCCCACCTGTTAATATTTTATTGCGGCGTCGCTCAAAACTGCACTGGACTCCCAAGCGCTTCTGCTAGGAATCCGAGTTCTGTATCTGGCAATATAGTCCGTTTTACTAGGGATAGTATTGTTGTCAGGATACTTAAGCGGCCCGTTGTCGTGCTGACCAGTTGGGAGGATTCCCTGAGCCTAAGTGCCGCTTTGGCTGCCTATAGCTTCCCGAAAATATCGACAGGCACCAGGTGAATCATTGCCTCTAGTGCAGCAGTAAGGGTTGTTCTTAGGGCACCCGTTATGCAGATGCATGATAGCCTCTGTATTCTTTCAAGTAGGGTAATATTAATGTTTTTGTCTAGTGATGTCCACCACACCCTTACCCCGTACATCAGGATCGGTCTCACTACCGTCGTATAAATCCCATAAATTATTTTATATATGGCATTTGAGGCTTTCCTTACGAGGTCTTGTATATTGAGCCCCCAACTAAGATTATTGTCAAGAATGACCCCCATCCACAGATATCTGGCGTGGTGTACAAATTCAAGTTCCCTGTCTTTAAGCATAAAAGGCGAGATATGTGGAACTTCCTGTCGTCTTGTGAACGAATATCAGACTAATTTTGGCGAATTTAACCTTAATTTTGTCGTAATATGTTCGCTCATTTGTTGGAAGCTTAGGACGTGCTGTTTCTGCTCTCTGAAGCAGTTGCCAAAGTATTTTTTTTTTATCCTCCTCATGCCCGGCCCATCTCATCACACTTCTGGGAAGGCTTACAGAAGTTAGCATCTCACAATGTAATGCTAAATGCAAATACCCATCTTCGCTTTCATCGTCATCTCTTTCTATTTTATTGGCAAAGGTATAATGACGCCGTCGTCCGCATACAGGCTCATACCCCAAATTAGCCTCGAGCAAAATTCCCTCTCTCGTTTGCCCTGAATCAACTTTTCACAGAATTGGTGGTAGCTGGGTCCTTACTTGCGCAACTTTCTCCCGTCTGTCGCATCGATTCAAATTCCTGTCGATAAACCTTGTTCCACCTCTTTGTTCCAGGCCAATCGATGAAGGTGGAAACAAAGCCTGGTTTAGAAAACAAGACTTTGATTAGACAGATGCTCTTCATGTTACATGTTTTTTTTTTTAGCCATTTGCTCTTTCTGTCTGTCTGTCGGACAAGTACCTCACCTAAAACAGAAAGCCTTTCGACAGGAGCTTCATGTAGTCAATCAATCATCCTCTTGGTTCTTCCATGACCTCGAGCATGTTCAGGATTACAGCATTCTCCATTTGAGGGAGAATTTTTCTTGGCACAAAATATACTTTGAGTCGAAGTGCTTGTCTGGTCTCCGTCAAGATATATAGAATGTATCTATAGGATTGGTGTCTTCTAAGAAAATACCAACTAAATCCATCGACAGAATGTGCACAAGTCCAGCATCTATTTTGGTTTGACGTCATGAAAATAGAACAACTGTTACTTCTGGACCAGTTACGTCCGAAAATAAATCCACACGCCATTCTATTCCAACCCGTCATCTTCAAATTCCATCCAGTTCCTTGTGCTTAATTGATTCGTATCGACAGTTATCTCAATCCACACGTTTGATATTAAATAATCCAACGACGCCGACTGCGAACTTGGCACCGTAACACCTAATCCCAGCGATAAATCATCCTAATTTGCATAGTTCACATAAATAAACTTTCATTAGCACTGGTGGTGTCATCGACACGACATCGGAGTCAAAAAACCCTTTGCAACGGTATCACCAGCACGCATTCCCTTTCAAGCGTCGCATGGTGTCCCCAAACAAACCACAGTGGACCATTCGAAGTGGAAAAACAAACGAAGAGCGTCCCCCACCGATTCCGGGCTAATTAGTCAGAAAAATCTCGCATTAACCGTGTAATCAAGCGCTGAGTGTTGCCATTGCGTTGGGACAGTTTGTATTCCCCCAGTCCAGTGCGTGGCTCGCTATCGAGAATTCCAATCAAAGGGGCGAGCAACAACTGCCATATGTCAACAATCGTCATGATGGTCAACATGCGTGTGTATGTGTGCGCGCGCTGGCAATGGTCACAATCAATGATTTTCCGCTCCCATGGTGGAATCCAGCATTTTCCAGTTTCCGTTCCGTTTGATTGCCTATTCTAGGTGTCTACCGGCGTCTGGCGGCGGCTGTGACAGCTGGTGCGGCCAATGACCCCGTCCCAGCGCGATATGTCAATAATCGATCGGGGTGCTTGTGATGTACTGCTGGGGACGCTCTCTTTCTCTCTCTGTCTATAACATCAGTTTCCGGAGCTGTCAAGTGGAAACGAATGGCCAGCATTGGAACTACACGGTTCCTAGGAGTCGTGGTCACTGTTGTTTACCGATGGTGGTGTGCCCGCTGCTGACTTTGTGAATTTAATTGAATTTTCGTCAGCCCATGGATCGGGGGTGAGAATTCTGTGATTGAGTCGGGAATTGAATTAGTCTCCGCTGAAGGTACGTTTTTTTCTCCACATTTCCATATGTCCCTGCGTTTGTTTTCGTTTATTTGTGGATGTTTGTCTCCACGCCTTGTCTTCACATATTTGCTCACATTAGGAGCCCGAGCACGTAGGTGGAGCAAAAAAAAAAAAAAAAAAGCAAAATTGCCTTATGTGTGCCCAACGTGGTCGGCACTGGGGTGGAATTTCAATATTTTCACCAGTAACCGGAGGGAGGAACTAGATCCTAAGCGGATTAAGGTGACAACATGCGGACTGGTAGTTGTTCCCTAGAGGGGGGGTGAACAACAAATATTTTGGAACTTTGTTTGCGTAAATTGCCACGTGAGGGTGAAAAGCTAAAAATAAATTCATTTCGCAGTTGGGAACTGTGTCAGTGTCAGGGGACCGTTTTTTGGTGACCAAGCAATGTCCTCTGTCTGGTTATCTATGATGGGGGTTTGTTTCGGAATAATTAGTCGAAAAGAATAAACGTGTATGCCGCCGGCGATAAGCGGGGTGAAAGGGTGTCAGTAAATTGAGCTTTGATTTACGACTTTTGCTTTATCGTGAACGAGCTTTGAGTGTGTGGTCGGAAAATTGGGTTACAGTCATCACTTGGTGATGTTATGGGTGTGGACTGCTGGTTTTCATGCTCATCAGATGGTACTATCTGATCTTAAAAGCGCGTATCGGAAGGGAAGAGAGTTTTTTGGAGAGTGTCTCCAACATTTTACGAAGGAATCTGATCTTTTACTTCTTGCAAAAGGCTCAGTTGACGTTGCTTTCAAGCTCAACACAGCCGCGGTCCTATTATACTCTTAGGAATAGCCGCACATGAAAACTGGATCAAGGCATTAACTTTGCGTTCGCCTTTGCAATCTTCAAGACTTAGACCTCTAGGATCTCTAACAGATTATTTCAAACTTGATGAGAGCTATATACCTGCCTGTGCCCTTAACGAAGCAGGTGTTGTCATTGACATTGAAGCTCATAAACTCGTCTGCCAACGGTTGAAATTGTCAAAGAAGGGCCATAAGAGTAAGACTGTCGTTTTAAAGGTGTTCGGTTTCATTCTTTTCCAAAAGCTCTCTTCCCTTAGAGCATGAACTAATCTCTTTGCTTGTAAACGTTCTAAGTCTCTGCTGAGGACCAAATCCTGAGGAACTGACCCATGGCATGCCTCCAACGACGGGATCTTTCGTATGGAGATGCTTAACGACAATTTTCTGATCGCTTCAGCCTTAATTCTTACTTCACGGGACACAAAAGACGCTCGAAAAAAGGCTTTTCACAGTCGTGAGAGGCATGAGCTTCTAGAAAACCGGAGTCTAAGCCAAGCGACGTTGACTTAGGAACGTATTTTTACGATTATCGATTTCCAAATGGTCTAGGAAGCTCTAAATGTAGGTATCTAGGAGCGAGGTGTATCAAGTTTGTTGTACTTTCGTTCTTCTTATCCTGCCTCAATTTGTAAGGCGTTCATTCGCTCATAATGCAACGACAACGCATCAGAACTGGACACCTTGGAGTAAAAAGGAAAATTGGAAAATTAATAGACTGGATTAAGAGCGCTGTTCCATCATTTCTTTCACAAACGGTGCTCCAGCAAAATAGCTGGTTGCATTCCGTGGTTGCAAAGGAGGCCAAAACCGACCAGGAAAGAATGCTACGGTAGGTTCGCCAGTGATTCTTCTCTGGTCGGAAGCTTGAGGTTGCTTAGTAGTCGGCTGGATAACTGTATGCCTTTCACTGCTTCGAAAATGTCGAGGCAACTACCCTTAGGTGTAAGGCTTCTTTTTGATTTTGTTCCTTCTCGTCTCCAGCCAGCTCGATCTTTAGCCAGCTACCTCCAGTTTCGCACGCCAAGTTGTTTAAGGTTCCCTTCCACTTGCGTGCGTCACCTGAGTTGCGGTCTTTGTGTACTGCGTCATCCCTCGGGTGTGGATTCGAGGATTGTTTGCGCCAGATCATTGGTGTTTATCCGCTCTTTATGATCCAGCCACCTCAGTCGTTGGTACAGCCCTAACAGTTCGCCAATGTATCTCCTCCTCCATTCACCGTCTACGCAGGTGGGACCGAAGATCACCCGAAGAATTTTTTCTCGAAAAAGCCGAGACCAACCTCATCCGCTTTTGACAAAGTCCATGTCTCAGCGCCGCCGTAGAGCAGGACTGGGACGATTAAGGTCTTATTAAGGACCACTTTAGTCGTTCGAGAAATTGCTTTGCTACTCAGTTGCCTTCTCAGCCCAAAGAAGCAACGATTGGCAAGAGTAATTCTTCGTTTGATCTCAGAGCTGGTATCGTTGTCTGAATTGATTGCAGAGCCTAGGTAGACAAAGTCCTTAACTACGTCAAAGTTATTACTGTCTATAGTGACAATCTGTGCGGTGTTAAGTGTCCTTTCTTGTTGACAACTTATACTTCGTCTTGCCCTCATTGACCGCTAAAGCCATCCGTCTCAATACTTACCAATGCACCAATGGCATCGATGACCTGAAGCCACAGTGACATGGACGGATCAGGTTGTTGACGAACGGCTTCAGGCGTTCACACAACGCGGCAGATAAGATCTTGTAGGCGATATTAAGAAAACTCATGACTCTGTAGTTGGCGCAGTTCAGAGGGTCACCTTTCTTGAGGATCGGGCAAACAATCCTGTCCAACTCTACGGTCGATCTTTAAATTCGTCGACTATAGTCATGATGGACCTTGTCATCCTTGTGTCGTTTAAAAATACTGAACTTGCTGTCGTATATTGCTCGATCATCCTTGAAAAATTGTGTCAGAAAGGTCTGCATCTTAAGAGCTTCAACTTTTCGAATAGCTCTATATTCACATATTAAGCTGACATTATAGGATGTAAACTTGATGCCGATTTTTCAGAGGTTTCAACGATTTTTCAAAGAAAGTACAGGTAGTAAAACGCCGTCTGGCTACTGTTGGATCAGTGCCTTAATCTGATTTATCCTCCTCAGTCAGAAGCACAAAAGTAAACAATTATGCTGCCTGGGAAGGGTGTTCCTCCCCTTTCATAACCAACACGATTTACGAAAGATAATTTAAAATGATTTTCGTTGGAATTACAACTTGGGCTTGGTTGGCTACAACTTTGCCATTCCGATACGGCCTCGTACAAAGTTATTTTACCGGCTCCGTGCAAAAGACTGCCCACACCTCCCAAACTCGTTGGTTCCGTCGAAATAATAATGAAAAAAAATCACATTAATCCATTAGCTGCACTGTGCCTGGGCTGCACATTGGAACAAACGATTACCGCATCGTCAAAGGTGACTCACGAGTTCAGCTCAGCCAGCACCCCTCCAAAAACTTCCGCTAGACAAGGCTTTTGCGGTTAAAGTTGATTCGGAATAATGCTGCTGCAGCATCCCAGTATCACCTTACGCCAAAGGCAACGGTACAAAACCACACACACACACACCCAACCGCAGCAGTTTATCTTGTTGTGTACTGTTTGGTTTGCCCGTGCTCTGGCATCCAGCACCGTGATGAATGGTACCTCTGTCGTTGCGCACCGTGTCAGAGAGAATCGTATGACATTTGCAAACGATTGCAACCGGCATGCCACCAGTCCGGCGACCATGGCAAACTTAATTTTCCTTTGATTAAAGAAAACGAAGTGGGGTTGGGCCGGGAAGCCACCTCCAGACTGTGGCACTCGCATAAATACCACGGCGCAGCTCATCGTGTCGGAGATAGTGCAAACGTGATCCATTGCTGATGCTGCTGACGATGACTCTGCGCCGGAAGATTGTTGACCTTTTGCTGTGTTTCTGTGACTGCTCCCCGGTGGTGCCGGATTAAGTGCGGAGCACTGCTACTAATTCCTGTAGCTTCGTTGGATTTCTGTCTTCTATCTCTGAAGATGGCAATGATGAGATGATGCTCATCTGCCGTAGCAACGCTTTTGACTGCGAATTGTGAAGATGAATTGCGCTCTGTGGTGGAGTATCGATGCGGCACCCTGTAGTTGGTGCACCGCGAAACCGTGCTCCTGTTTGTGGGCTGTACTTATGCTCATCGGTGTGTGTGCCTGTGTGTGTGTTCCCATAATTATTACCATTTTTCTCCGCTTGGATACTCAAGATGCATTCTCGGATGCAGCACGCCATCATGTCGTCTGGGAAAAGTGCTGTGAGCTATGAATTTTGATAAGCAGTCGATAATGGGATGTCAAGTCAAGTATCTTTTTTCCCTCTTTTTGTTTGAACGTGTAATCAAGATAAACGGATGTATACGGGTTAAGTATTATCTGCGTTAAATTTTTTTTTTTTTTACGGTACGATGAATGTGAACATGGATGATGGAGTAGGAAATGGTTTTCGCTTGGATAATTATATTCTACTTCGGGCGTATCTGGACGGTGGATACTCTTGGCAGTCAATTAGTAGTTTGGCTATTTCGGGAAGGGTCTCGTTAATTTCCTGCTAAACGATGCTAATTGGAGCGTTTCACACGAACTTTTGTGTCTGATAGAGACATCTGTTTGCCAACAGTGTATCCGTATTCAATCCAAAAGGGAGGCAACTCTCTTTGTTGAGGTTATTCACATCAGAATAGACCGATAAAGCACAGATGTGCTAATGGGTTCTGTGTACTTTGTCGTACGACTCACTGTCTTGAAGTTGATGTTGTGACGTACGGTGAGGTGGTGATACAAAGGTTACACGTGAGCTTACAATTCGATAAACTTCATCATGGCGATGACTTAATTCTTCATCGGACGGACATTTTGGGCAGAATTGTGAACTCGTTTTGCTCTTGGTGAAAACTTTTGTTTTGAGGGGCTATTCTGACAGAGTCGAAGCGGGTCGCCAAACTCTAAAATTCGGGTCAAATGTTGCGAGCACTTGGTCACAAACTTGAGCAATAGTTTCCCAAATCAATCGGAGCTCAGACCACCAATGCGTGACTAAGGCCAATGCCACACGAGCTGCTTTTACCGCCTGACTATACAGAAAACCAATAGAACTGTCACATGAGCGGCCGCGACCAAACAGTTCAGTTCCATTGGATTTCTGTAAGTTCATGACGCCCTACCAAGTGGGATCGGGGAATGAGGAGCTCGTGCGCCATTGACCTAAAAAAAACAAAGCGACAGCCCGGGATGAGCCAAAGCCTAGCTTCTCGCAACCATCTTCAATTTAACGCCGACTCCGAATGGCGATTTGAGAAGCTCTTTCATCACAAATTATACTGTCGGAGGCTAGTCATTCCCCGACGAGAGGTGGTGCCGCAAAAAATATTCGGTGAACATAGCTGGGGCTTGAACCCACGTCGCTCGCACAGCAGTCCAACGCATTAACCACATTGACCTAAAGGTTCTTAAAAAAGACTGAGAAAGGTGGTTTTAAACTGTTGACTTGTTTTAAGATTTTTTCTTCTGAAGTCTGCTGTCTTTTGCCTCCGTCTGCTGTCTTTTGCCTCCGTCCGTGCCTTAATTTTCTACCAGAGCCCTTGTAAATGAATTTACAAACGATTCCTTGTCGAATTTGTCGAACTACCGGTTCAACATTTTCATTGGATTCATCCCTCCCAATCCCCATCAGCACGTAAATTGGATTTTTTGAGAATTTCCTTGCACCATCGTTGCACTGACGAAACATTGCATTTCCACCACAGGACTTCACAAAGGGGCGATGATGCCTGTGAATAAGGTCGAACTGACAAACATACAAAGACAGCAGCAACTCACAGCTCGGTTCTGACATTTCCAGAAGCTCTCTGTCGAAATACCTCACTCGGTTAAGGCAACACATTATCCACCGCACGATACAAGTCTCGTCTTGTTGTTTTCCCACCTCTCAGCAAATACACACACACACACAAGAGGGCGCACTCAATTCAGTGTGGTTTCCTAGAAATCCATTACCAAAGAATTTCCAATGAAAACCTTTGATAAAAAGTATCTGAAGCATCCAACAAACATTCCAATGAATTCGAATTCCTTCACCTTAAGTTCAACGCAAGCATCCGAAACCAAAGCACATGCGTTGTTCCCTGGTTCGTGTAGGTACTCCCATCCATCATAAGAGCTATTCCTTTTGATTCTCTCGAAAAGCCCTCCACTTGGTTAGGAGCGCGTGCATATCACTAGGTACTCCTGGCTTCAACCAGAAATCGAGAAAAAAAGGCGAAACAAAAGGGGAAACCCTGCTCATTCCACACCCCTTTTGTTGTGGCTCCTGAATGGGAATTCAAATTCTTCACTCTCGTGGTGTGTGTTTTAATTAAATTCTCTTGGATCAGCGACGCGATACGACAGCAGGACACCGCAGAATCCGATTCATTTGCACAAATGTTATCCAAGTGCAAATGCAAAAGCCATTGTGCGGGTAAATCTTTTTCGTCCTCTCTAATGGTCAGAATCGAGGATAAAGTTTTTTTTTTTTTTTTTCTGAATTTTAAGGACGTAAATCTCCCAGAGGGAGCGACAGAGTCATACAGCCTACAACTAGAATTATGTGTTGCAGAGATTTTGTGGTAGTGGCTTCATGCAGGACATAAATTCCTTGTCCTCGTTCCCAAAAACAAATGGCGGCCGTTTGCAAGTCGAGATTCGATTTTTGGCACAAGTGAGCGAGGCAATAATTTGAAGATTTATCTAGCAAATGGAATCGTCCCTGTCGCCGTTTAATCGTGGGGTGGACTGGAGTGTGTTTTACATGCTACACGCTTCAAATGGCTATTTTTGGAATTTCCGGCACGCTCGAGTTGGGAGATTTATTGCATACCATGGACATGCAGTGCAGTCAATGCTTCTGTGCTTCTGTGGGTAATTGTTTGACTGGGATTGGGATAGCAGCATCGCTTTAAGGAGGCGGGAGGATTTTGAATTTTGGAGCCTTGTTGCTCGAATTTGGATTTATGGCTTGTGATCGGCTTTTTATTTACAACGTTTATAAACTTGTAGAAAAGAAAACAATGAAGGAGCGTGATTTACGTTACAAGTTTAAATCTATGTTTTGACTTTCATGATGGGGTCTTCTATAGGAATCACGCTGCATGTTCCATGAAGGTTTTGGCGATTTTGGTCATTTTTCTGTCGTGGTAACTTAATGAGAGAGACTAACGAAGTTTCCGTACAAATTGGTTAGACGAGTAGTAAGCATTCCACATTCGTGTTCATTGACTCAGGAAGAAATCCTTGACCTTGCAGAGGATGCTGATGCAAGCAATTGGTGGCTAAAGGTAGATTCGGCATTTTTTCTTGGGAGCGACCGTGACAAATGCAACTTTCTATTTAGGGTGCAAAGTTGTATGGGCGTAATTTTGCCTGCTTAAATAAACATCGCTTCAAGCTCTGGGTGAGACGCCTTCTTGAGCATCGATTTTCTGAATGTTTCGATTTTGTATTACTCTTGGAACAGTTCTTGTGCCCAAAACGATCTCTGAAAAGGAAAGACAGTTACTAGGATGTCCTCAAAGAGTGGGGTTAATATGTACGTACACACTTGTATATTCAAATCGTTTCAGGTAAAAAAAAGTCGTAATAATCTCTCAGAGATGACAATGAAACAAGGAACCAACCACAGATGGCAATGAAACACGGAAATAACCACGTGCGTTCTTCTGAATGTTAAGGTTTTGTTCGATTACACCTGTCTGCAAAATTTAATGACAGAAAAATTCAGCAGCAAAAATGCCTTGTTGGGAATATTCCCACTTCTCCTGCATTCAATTAAAAAATGTTACGTATACGCAACCGCTCAGTCGTTGATTTTTCTTAGTACTGAAAGTCCGAGTCACAGCCCAAGTCAATGACAAAGAAATTCGGCAGCAATGAGCAACAGGAAGATTGTCGTTACGAGAGAAGTATGGATGGTTGGAATTTGATTCTGTTGGACTGGAGGATAACGCAGAATTGTTTATACATGGGTGGCCATATAGTGGTTAGCATCATCGCTGGTCACGTTGATTGAGCTGACCGTGATTATCACATTAGAAGGTTTGAAAAAAATTCCGTGAATTATAGCAATGGCAAACACCAGAAATGTCCCCAGCTAGTCTGGACTTCATCCTCGGACGCTATTGAAACCTAATACTATCTGAGTTTCGGATCACTGCAAATGTCTGCTGTTATAGGTGGTTTTGGAATGCATTGGTAGATGTTGGATTGTTGACCTTTTTGCTTTCAACTCTTTTGTCGAAGTTATTGATGGTTAAGATTAATCCTTGTACAAGGTACTGAAGGTTCGTGAAATGATTGGGTATATCATGAGTTTTAATGAGACAAGTTGCACCATTATGCTGAATTAAGTCAAAACAAAGACGGCCACTATGGCTCAAATCTTATTCAATGGTTCGAATAAGAGTTATAGTGAGCCCAGTTATGTTTGTTCTAAGTCAAACAGGTGGTAAACAAAGACCTATCCACTTGTCGACCGGTGAGAAACCACCACATTTTGATAAAAGGTTTGCGAAGCTGTATCTACTGTGTTTCAGAGCTTTGCAGATGAGTCGGCACATAAGGATGGAACAAAGGGTGGTCATGGTGCAGTGGTTAGCATCATCGCTTGTCACGCCGGATTCAACTCCTGATGTCGGAAAAATGTTTATTTCTTAAATAAATAAAAATCGATCAACTGTGAAAGCTGATGGTGACTCTACTGCGAAGGCATAACACTGGCAGTAGAGTGTCTTGGCTTGAAGAGTTGATTGAGCGAACACTGAGTATGACATCAGGAGATTCGAAAAAATTATATGGCAATGACAAAAATACCACAAATGTCCCCAGCTAGCATGGACACCACCCTTGGACGCCAATGAAAACTTAACGAAACTTGAGTTTCAAACCACTGTACTCGCTCGCGGTGTGTGTATTCATATCCCCTTGATCCGCACGTGGATTATAAAAAAAAAGTAATAGTATTAGTTAATTAAAAAAATATTCGGATATAAACTCGTCCTCCATTCAGATTTTCGAGACTCGACAATGTGTTTTTTTTTTGTGGCACCACCTCCCATCGGGAAATGATAGACCTCCGAGAGTTAGAAAGAAGCTTCTCAATTTGCTGTTCGGAGTCGACAACAAGTAGTAGTACCCTTCTATTCGTGCAAAAAGTGTTAAAGTTAGGCATTGATCCTACTCGGGCTGTCGCATCAGCTATTTATTTACTTGTTTATCCCGACTTCAACCTAAACATAGGTTAATGGGTAAATGGGTGCCTTGCGACATTGTCACCTAAACATAAAAATGGTCATCCCCTCAAGAGACGACTAAGCTCACGGAAACTGAGAAAGGAGTGGACTTTCTCAGAGTGGACTCCTCAGAATTCTATCATAGAATAGACTTTTTGGCAAGCGGTGTAACAGACCTGATTCGACGGAATGAGCACAGTATTTTCTTGAAATCGAGTACTAAGGCTCTGGTCGCTCCTTCTAATTGACATCAGAGCTATGAAGGCGTCTGCGTACATAGCTACCTGTTGCCTGGAAATTCCAGACAACATCTCTAAGTTTCTTCAATTTTGAGCAAGCTACTTGACGCTGAGTGGAGATGTCTTAAGGATCTTAATTGGTTGGTTTTTTGTCTGTCTCACGACTTACTTAGACGTCACACAGGTCCATTGTACCCATAAAAAGTTAGCTCATGAGAGTAAAGTTCAGGTGTGGGTTGGCTAATTTGAAAACCGGCCAGAAAGGAAGGTCATCCAGTCTGTAGAAGAAGATACTACCAAGAATTCTCAGTCTTCTAGTGTGTGACATTCGAATGACCTTTATTTGCTATTCGTTCCTTTAGCTGCGTCGCGTTGATGTGGCTCCGCGGTTAATGCGCTGGACTGCTGTACGAGCTACGCGGTTTCAAGCCCCAGCCTACAAAATGAAACGCAGACGTCCCTTTGTGAAAGACCTCACCTTGCAGGTGACCAGTGGAACACAGCTTGTAAGCATTATTCACTCAGCGTTAGAACAGAACAATTACAACTTCTAATGAATTGTTACTTTTGGTTACTTTTCTAAGCTTGCAACGCCCTGTCCCACATGCGCAGTCTCAGTTCCTCTGAGCTGGTTGCGAAATCTCTCCGTGACGAGCAATAAAAAACCTCTCATTTTTGAACAATTTGTTCACAACGTGTCAAAACTTACTGCCAGTGGGCAGGCATTATGTTCATTAGTTTGTTTACAAATGTAGCCCATAAAGTCGCCACAAATTTCCAAAAACAAATCGTAAACGCCTCCGACATCGACACCATGCGACTAACTTCTTTCACTGATCCATTTTAAAGCCCCCCATTCAAATGTAAATGACATTCTCTTCACCAAACACAGGTGTATGGCAGTGACGGCCTATTCAAACTAATACACACCTAAGCCTATTACGGTATACAAATCTACAAGGCAGTTAACTGTAAAAAATAAAATTTATTGAAAACTTTCAAAACCGTGAACAATTTTTGTATATCACGCTGTGAAACAAGGTACTCTCCCACCTTATAAGGTCATCAACCCAACAAAAGAAAACAAATATTCGCACGGTCGAAAGTAAAAGTCCCACGCAAACGAAGATGAAAAGAAACCCGTAACACACGGCCTCGAGCAGCCAACCGAGCTCGGTCTGCTGTGTTCAGCAATTCGGTCAATAGCTCAATTGTGAGCCTCTTGTGGTATGATTACACCCTGTGGCGACCATAAAACAACAAGACAAAGACCGGTTTGAAAAAAATTACACTAGATTGCTCTGCGAGATGTCATAATTTTTGACAGAAGAATGAGGTGAAAAATATTGCGAATGCTATCGCTTTTGCTATCTTGATGCAGTGGAAACAAGGTCAGGTCATTAGAGTGATGTCGGAAATTTGACAGACGAAGATGAGCTTGTTAACAGTTTTCACATGATGTTTGAGTTTCGGTTGGGAAATAGGTCAAATGGTGTTCGCCCCCCCCCCAACTATCACGGTTAATCTTAGTGACAACGGAGTGACAGATTACCAAGGAACTCCCTAAAAATCACGTCGTTCCCACACTTGTCCCAAGTCATTTGGAATTAATCACCTCCTGACAGACGTAGACATAATGAAAAGTGTAAACAATTCATGAGTGTGTGTGTGTGTGCATTGAGTGGCCATGGAAGCTACTGTCAGACATGAACTGTCACCGCAGCATAATAAATGTCACCGCAGTCTGTCGCCAAGTGTTTCATTTCATTAAATACTCACCTCAGTGTGTACCATCGAACGATGTGTATCGCACACGTTATGCTTGATTGGACCTTTCGAGGTTTGCATGTGGAAGCCGCTGTTCATGGTCATGGCGGTCATCACAATTCGTATTTGTTGCACGTCTCTATCAACATCTCGACCAAAGAGTGCAGAGCGGCGTGAAATCGAATGCATTCCGTCCGTCTGTTCATGCTGCTCGTGTTTGTGTCAAACAAAGCAGATAGACGCGATGCGAAGCGGCTTAAGTAGGCTTCTGCAGTACGGATTGTGCATGGTCTGTACTGGAGTCTGGAGCTTTACTTCCGGTTGTGTTCACTGTGCATTCAGAGTAGTGAGACGCGCGCTTTTAACGCCCGAATGGAGTCGAGGGTTGAAGATTAATTGCACTTTGAAGTCTGCCTTCGAGCGTGGCCAAACGTAAATGAGAGATATTGAACCGGTACACACACACACTCATTTGGTATGGATTCGGTGCGGTGGCGATATATTTTAATGAGGATGCCGGGTCGTGCACACATGAACATGGCAGTTAAGTTAAATTAATGGTGCGGGACAAGTTTTAATTTTTTATTTTTTTTTGATTTTTTATTCTTCCTCGTCGAGAGATGAACACCCCACTTGAAACAATTAAATTTGTGAAAAAAGAGCTTTGGGTCTTCATTGGGGATGGCAATGATGGCGGAGGTGGTGATCATAACCATTTAAGTGGAAGAGAATTAAATTTAAAGCACTGAAAGTTCCTCCCTGGAAAAGAATAACTATGGTGTGGCACTAATGAAGACGCTGTTTGAGTCACAGTTTATGTCCACCACAGAAGCACTTACGCAAAACGAGGCCATAAAGTTTGTGATTATGAGCTGGTCGGGCGTTAGCACCGAAGGCATCTGACCGGATGACATTGCCGTGAAACGAATGGGTCTAGAAGTAAATGATGACAAAGCCAAGTATGTATAGGTAGGTTGTCAGGAAATGAGACAGCATCAGCTCATTGGGCACAACGTCACTTTTGATAGTTATATAACTTCGAAGTTGTTAAGGAGTTTCATCAACAGCAACTAAGAATAAACTGCCGCTTCGGTTTGGAATAGGAATTGGGTTCAAAGTTCCCAACTCGATGGACAAAATTGATAATGTACAGAACATTCATCTTACCAGTCCTATAATATGGAGCCGAGTGTTGGACGATTAGTAAGAAACCAAGGCAGCTATTGAACTCATTAGATCCGGTGTGCAAGGAAGACTGAAATTCCTTTACAAGACCAAGCGAAAAAGTCGAGACTTTCTCCCATAGACAGGCAGCCATAGAAGCTCTCATCTGGACAACAATCTCCACCAATCCGGTAGCATAATGCAACGAGCTTGCGCGCTAAGGGAGGCGATACCCCCTAAAGCTCGTATGGATCCCAGGTCACAGTGGCATTGAAGGGAATAAGGCGATCGAAGAACTAGTCAGGCGTGTGTTAGCCTTTGACAGCTCATTTGCAAGAGAAGATTTCATACCACTCGGAGTTGTCAAGGGAAGAATTAACTCAATGGAATAATCTTACTAGTTGCGCCATATGTATCTAGAAAGACTTGACCAACATACACAGGGTACGGAAACAAACGATCTTCTAGAACCCGAACCAACATAGCACGCATAGTTGCCATCTGTAAGGGTCACTGGAAGTTGGAAGCCCATGCAGCCAAGCTTGGTATCTCTTCTAACACGAACTACCGCAGCTGCAAAGACATAAAAGCGAGATAAATCCTTGAACACTTCCTTTGCAGGTGACTGGCACTTGCCAAAGTGAGACATCCTCCACAACCTTAACCATGCACTCGATGGATGTAAGACCAACAGTTGTGGCTGTGGCATCCATTTCCACCCATCCAACAGCCCGGCCTTAAGAATTATCGGTACAAGACGGTGCAAGCCAGCACAGATTATGAATAAGGAGTAAAGTTTTAGGCTAATATTACCACTTCTACCTACCTTCTTATGCACCTCTGAATGAATCTCTGGCTAAACCCCGTGTCTCAAACCAACAGCATTACATGAGAACAAACCAGAAGGGTTTCAGTAACGCGGTACAGTTACCGAAAGGGCGGGATATTCTAAAAGCTAATAAAACCCGAGGAAATCTCAATCAATTAAAATTCGAGGAAAACCCCTTTAAGGAGCTTTTTGACAAGCCTCGCAATACATTTGTTCCGGTAGTATGGGCTGTTTATTGAAATCGTCTACCGAGGCTTATAGCTTGGTCTATGTTCTCCTGGTCGCTTCTTCTTAGTTTGTATTCGTTTGTATCACTTTGAGCAAACTGTCAACGGCGGGCAGAGATGTCCCAAATATCTTTGTTTGGTGTTCTACGACTAACTCCTTACCTTAGACGGATCCGTTGTACCCATAACAGGTTAACTCGTGAGAGTCTGGCCAAGGGGTGGGTTGGCTAATTTGGAAACCACCCAGAAAGGAATAAAAATCTCAGAATATAATCAGAAGTATGAAGGTCCTCCAACTCATGCAAGAAGCTACTACCAAGAGTTCTCAGTCTTCTAGTGGCCTGTGTGGCCTGTCTACCTTTAGAACGGCCTCTATTGCCTTTTTTTCCTTGAAGGGTGACCCAAGTCATCCCGCGTGGATTTCTGTCCTGTAACGACACTTCCGACGATTCATCATTTTCCAATGGACCACTTATTCACTATGAGAGTCGCTGGTTTAGGGTTTAGTGGACTCGCCACATCTTCCGATCTTCCGCCATCGACTCTAAATCGCCAAGGGATATCCTTATAGTGGTAGAGGTTAGATTTCGAACTTGATGTAGCCATCTCATCCTGGGCCTACGTAGCTAACGCCTACCTGATGGCACGTCTTAGAAGCGAGTTGGGGACATGCTTTCAACGTGTCCAAGCGATCGAAATATGAACCTCTCCGTTCGAAGAGGAAGGCCTCGACATTGAGTGCCTCACTTATTTTGGTGTTCTTAACCCGAGTTACCCCAGCAATTCAATGAAGAAATCTCATTTCGGCATCTTGTACTCGCGAACTTTTTTTTCGCTCATTACCCAAACCTCATGACCATAGGTGGGGGTCGGACCAAACATCGAATTAAAAATCGATAGCTTAGCTCCGATGTCAAGTTTGGCCCTCCTCTGCGCCACACTCAAGTCAGTAGAGGCCCATTGTGGTGCCCATTATTGGGGGAAAAGTACTCCTTGCTCGTGAAGCAATACCCAAAGCACTCCTATTGTCCCGGGGTTTAGAACCACCATGAAGGCTTAATGAACCTCCAGATACCCCTGATAGGTACATCACTTAGTTCTTCGGTATCCTGGAAAAAATTGCCTTCCAACGGATTTCTACCTGAGGCAGTGGTTACTACATTGCCAAGTCCTTACTTAGGATCTGGGCATGCTCCGTCATGATTGACTTCCAGTCATTCGTTTGGCTGATTCTGAGGGCACTTCTGGCCGCAGACTCCCCTATAAACAGATCCAGTCGAAGCAGGTTAAAAATAGTCTCTAATCCTGCTGTTTGCTTGGTTCTCAATGCACGCAAGCCTTTATATTTTCTTGATAGCCGTGAGGTAGCTGGTTTTGGTAACAACTTGCCACCACACAACGCTGCTGTAGATAAGTAAAGGCAGTGTGCATCTATAGGATCGGAAAATTACCATTACCTCTGATTTGTTCACATCGCATCGGATTATTTTATTCTTATTTTTGACAGATAATCTGACAGTGTTTTTTTTTTACTCCGACATCGTTATATCTATGTCAATGCAACAAGTTCAGTGCAATTAATTGTGAACTGTTGAAACTATTAATCAATTTGAACAGATAACCAACTTAATAACAAGGTGTAAGCGAACTTTAATCAGCTCCACCGCAATTCGGGTTGCTGTAATCGAAATTGCAGTTATTAAGTTGTTAGCTACGTTTTAATTCTATTACCGATTGCAATCAGATTCGAGCGTAATTATTCATCTCCGCTTGTATTCTTTGTAGAATTGCATGTACAAGTCAGTGCGCTGACTCGTTTTGAGGATGAGAAGACGCTAATGACATGTTAGGGGCTTATCACCCTTAGGCTGTGTCAACTGAGTGCTTAATCTATTTCTGATTGCATCCCTGAATAAAGTAAAGCCCGCATGAGATTAAGCCGAGTTGCATCCAAACGAATTCGAACAAATCCACAATAAATATGTAAATCTATTTTTTTTTTTTCATTTCTTTCATCATCTATCCGCCCTCTCTCCTTAGCAAACAAATGAATTTTAATTTAAACAGTTTAATTGCATCGTGGATATTAGTAATTCATGTTTGGCATCACTAATTACCACCATAAAGGTTGTACTTTACGTGGCAATTAAGGCAGAGCCATTCATATCCTCCTAATTGTATTCCGCAGCAGACTTATGCGCCGTTTGAATTGAATTTGTAATTAAAACTCCTCGCTTTTTGGATTGAACTTTACGTATAAAATGTGTAACAAATTACCGGTCCTCAAATTATTATCGTTTAATTTGTCACATTTAATGAGATTTTTTGTTTTGTTTTTTGTTTTAAAGTTACACAATAGCTCTAATGAGAATTTGTGTGGTCATTTGTTACGGCGGCACCCGTTTGGCTTTGCAGTGAGGTTTCTGGGTAAAATTGGAATTTTGTTTGTTGGCAAGGACGTAATTAGGAGGCGGTAAATCCAAGAGAACCGCCTAGTGGGCTTGGGTGGAATGGGTAAATTAATACTTAGCAGAATATGGACCATAACAATGATTTAACAATTGATACCTTTGTTAATAGAAAGAATGTGGCATATAAGGTCTCGTGACCTATATACGTTTTTCACCGAGTCAAAAAACTTAGACCAGCAAGACTCCTCCCACTACTGATTACGATGTCAACGAGCATAGTGCAAGGGACCTAAATAGTTCAGGTAGTCGTTCACCAGATAGCCTTTGCTCTATGACGAACTTGTTATCCACTACATGCGCTAGATACGGTGGGTGATCTATCCGGCATCGGTTGGCGCTTTCCAGCCTTAGCCTTTGAACCTTCTAGCTTCCCAAAGATTTCAATGCGAAGTATGTTTGATGGTACTCGTGGTGCTCCTTCTGTTTAGCGCAGGTATAATCAATGAACTAACCTCAGTTGAAGACTTCATTTTGGACTGTGGTAATGGGGGGTATAAGTGAAGGATGATAGGTCCTGTATGTCCACCAAACTACAGGATAGAAAGCACATTGCCTATGAGAACTTATCCCGGGGAGAACATGTCTTCCCAGTCTTTTGCGTCTTAGCGCTTCTGTGGCGGGACAATCGCAGAGGAAGTGTTCGAGGCTTTCCTCCTCCTCCTTAGATCCCAGGCAAGTACTTGATTGCACCAGTCCTAGTCTGTGGGCATCTTCATTCAGGTTGATGTGTCCAGTGTACAGGCCGTCCATTAGTCTTAGTTGCCTCCTGAACGGATTAAGCATTCTCTTTGCTAGACGACAGCAGGGGCGGTCTATCATTGATTTGGCCGCTTTGCAAGTCTTTCTAGGAAGTCTCGTGGCGTTAAGCAAATGAGCCGCTTAAACTGGTTTTAATAACCTTCAGGGCCACCCCCTTGGTTGTAAGTGTAGTGATGTCTTCGTTGTGTGGTTCATCCGCAGTTTCTGCATGTTGCAGTGACCCGGTATCCAGAGCAGGTTGACCTGGGTAGAGGTTGCCAGGGTATTGAGTTTTTCTTTGAATTCTGGATTCTGGATTTGCAAGTACCACTAAGGCAGCTTGATTGTCTGAGCAAATATTAAAACTGTCACCGAGGTTTACTGTATTAAGCAGGCGTTCAGTGGCCCTGAGTATCTCGAAAGTCTATGCCTGGAACACATTCAGGAACTGTTCCAGATGAAAAGCAAGGCTAAGAGTTGGCGTTCGGCGGTAGACGCAGCGTCCCGATTCTCCGTTGATGTGGAATCCATACGTTTATACTATAGTCCCTCCCTCGGAGGGGATGACAGTGCCCTGTTGCCATTCCTCTCGTTTGGAGAACCTGACTATAGCCTATGTTGGAAAGATAAGCTTTATTAGTAAGGTCACTGGTGAGCTTGATAAGTCCAGAGGCTGCCTGTACTTCTTTCCAGATAGCCATGTGTCTCGTTAAGATTCGCTCGTTACGTTACGTGGTCTAGGGTCTTCATTCTTAGGGCAGCAAACCCAGCTGTATTTTTCACCTCTAGCCCCATAGGTAGTAAACTCAGTATTCTTTTCATGACTGCTGTGAGGGTGCTGGCTTGTGAGCCGGTTATCCCCAGGCCAGGCTATATGTTGGATGTTCGTTAGTAGAGTGAGAGCGTACTTTTTCTCCACTATCGACCACCAGAGAAACACCTCGTAGAGTAAAATGAGCCTGACTATACAAGTGTAAATCCATTGAACTTGCCTCGGTTTCAGACCCCACGTTTTGCCAAAAGCCTTCTGGCAAATCATATATGCCCTTCTGACTTTTGTGGTTCTGTTCTTTAGATTCCTACTCCAAGTTAGCTTGTTGTCAAAAACTAACCTTTATTTTTCAGTTTATCAGTTGTACATCCTCCAAAATCGGTGATCAGAAGTCATCTAGCTTGTATCTTCTACTGAAGAGTACCATATCGGTCTTCGCTCTCAAACCGCAACTGTCCGCCCATTTTGTTGTTATGTGTAGAGCCAAATGCATGAGTTCCGCCAGTGAGTTTAAGTATTTTCCTGTGATTGGGATCCCAAGGTCATCAGCATGTGCTATACATTTGAAGCCATTGCCTACAAGTGATTTCAGTAGTTCATCCATAACCAGTATCCACAGCATGGGAGAAAGAATTACCTCTTAAGGGGTCCCGTTTTGGACTTTGACTAACCTACCTTCAATTCCGAGATTGGTTGTTATAATCCTGTTGGATAGAATGTGTTCAATGAAGTTATTTATTACCTTCATTTGCTTTCATAATGCCGCTTATTTTTATGTTGTTGAAAGCTCCTTCTATATACAGGAAGACGCTGATCATGGACTCTTTGTAGTTAAAAGCATCTTCAATGGGAATTTCCTGATTTGGCTAAAGCAAGGTCATTCGCTTGTGCTGCGACTTTGCAGACTACAATTTTCAGAGTAAAGTAGTGGAGAGAGAGAGAACTCCTCTCTGGGGTGTTCCACTGAGCAACCCTCGAGTTCGGATTCGATCTTTCTCCTCCTGAGCATGCGACCTATCCATGAACACAAGCAAGTGTCAACTTTCAAGTTTTGGAGTTCATTAGTTATTGCTTCAGTCTTGACGTCATAGCCCTCAATCCACAATCTCGAGAGACGATGCCAAAGTTTATTCGTTATTGTCAAGTGACTTCTATATGATGCCGATCAGCTTGGGTAAGGGTGTTTCCACAGATAGTCCTTTTTAGTGCGCATGTTGCGAGTTAAAGGTGGGTGCGGATGCGGATGTGATTGCCAATAAAGTTTTTTAACGTGACCACGACGAAGGAATAATTGGTATCAAGTCCACTAGATAAGTTTAAATTATTTTTCAAAAGCTCCCCCTGCTTCGAACTTTTTTTGCCCCTTTTAACGGATGTATGTATGTACTTGCCATTTTCCATTCTCTCTCAGGGCACCCACCACATCCCCCTTTGAACCCAAAATCCACTTGAATTCTGTAACAACCACCCGTCAAACGTTGTCATTATCTAGCTGAGCCTCTTTAATCCCGCAAATCCCCCATTAATGAGTTTCAATTAATTTTAATGACTCCCTTCTTATTTCCTGCGCCATAAAACATGTCCGTGCGTTACAATGGCTTACTTCCTACGTCTTCCGAGAATGGAAAAAAAAAAGTTATTTAAGGCTTCACACTGTAAGAGCTCCCACTGAAAAGTTTTCCACATTTTATGACTTCCATAAGTCATCTAACCGAACCAACTCCTGTCTCTAACAATCCAATTAAAAAATGATTCCACCGCCATTAGTTATGCATCACTTTCCTCACCCTCAAAGGGCTGACAGTTGTGGTGGATTATTCTGAGATACTTTACTTACTCGTGTTGCTTCCTTGTGCTACTTTGCGCTCCACTTACTATCGGGTCTGTGCGTCATCTGGTCCCTATAAAAATTCTCACAAAACCGTGTGCCTAATTGATTTAATTAGCTCGGCAACATTCTTAAATTAAAAAATAAAAATAAAAACAAATGGAAATTGTTACATTTTGTGGTCAAGTTCCAGTGACCGGGACAGGAGTGGGGCGCGCGCTAAAGTTTGTTTTCAAATAAATATAGCGGCTAATAGGAAATTGTTGACAACTGTCGTCGTCGTTAATTTTAAATGACACTTCCCGGCGTGGGTCATAAAGCAACACATCCAAATAATTGTCACATTAATTCCTGTATTTGTATATCCGTTCAGTTCGTCTGGGGTTTGAGGTCTTTTTTTTTGTGAATTATTTTGCCGGCGGATAGCTCACCTACGTGAAGCGCCGGCTTGTGTTTATTTTTGAATTTCATTACTGCATCGCTGTCGTCTGTCACCGTTTCGCTGAAAGTAAAAAAGAGGAAAAATTCGAGTGAAATTTGCTTGAGCAATTCAAAGTATCTCAGATACGCGCGCATTTAAATATTTGTTGCCTTCGGTATGGGTACGTTCTTTAAATATTTTTTCTGTTTGTTTGTTTATTCAGGAAGTGATATTGCAGTAAATTAGCATAAGAAATAAAAAAAATGTGAAGCAAATGGGTTCGGTTCGTGCTTGCGAATGAGTCGCTGACGTACCTATCTTACCTCCCAGACGATGATTGCGGTCGTGGTTGTTGTGGATTTGAATCATTGATTTGGGGAAACTGGGGAAATGTGCCCTACCTGTTGATCAGTGGAGTTGGGTGCAGGGTTGTTGTTTACGAAATTTATTTAAAGTTTGACATTCCGTGTTCTCTGAATGCATTTCATCTAAATGCAAACAAGTGGTGAAGATGCCGTCTAGTTCGATATCAGCTAGTGTCCTCTATTGGGCGCCAGTTCTCAGAGAACTTCATTGCGTTTCTTTTCATCTCTAGTCACTGATTTATAAGCGCTGAAGTGCTCCAGACTTCCTTCTTAGCCTCGATTATCTGGTCCATTCGCGGCATTTGCATGAATGCAAAATTTCGGAACCTTCCTTCCTCCATGCTTTATTTTGTCAGGTAAGGAAACACTGCAGTACTCAGGCGTATCTGATCCGCGCTTAGCAAAAGCCAATAAGTTGTCTACAGTTTTTTCTGCTGATAGGCAGAGAGAATGCTTTGGGTAGCATTCGTTTTGATCTGCCTGCACGCTGGAGAGCCGTACTACATAAAGTTGTGTTTGTAAGAAATGCAATCGTCAATGAAGGCCATGGCAGAGGACGTGGAAAGGCCCTGAGAAATCATCCTCTGGGCCTTGTTTAGATAGAAATCTCATCAAAAATTTTACTCCCAGACAATTCAGTGTGATCTGGGACCCAGACCAGAGTTAGAGTTCAGTCTTACTACCAAATTTACATAGTTCTTGCGTTCCAAACTATTTTGGAATTTGTCAAAAAGTTGAGCAGGGCCTTAAGCGCAGCCTGATCATCGCTACAGACGCAGAAACTCCGACCCCTCCATCTATTCTTTGCAATATAGTCAGTGACTGTATAAGTCTCTGCTTGAAAAATAGAGACATACCTGCCTAACGAGTAGTAAACTCTAGTTTTTCAGTCTTTAGGAAGACACAAGCACCCGATCCATGATTGGTTTCGGAGCCAACCGAGAAAATTCGACTACAGTCCATTCGAGGCTCAGACTCTTGCCGAAGCCAGTCCTAAATGCAAGGAAAGTCGACTTTCAATTTGCACCTTTCTCAGATAGCATATCCATCCAAGGTAATCCGCCATTTTTAGAACTCCTTTCTTTAGAGATGCTCGCCGTGGCTCAGTGGTTACTTGGTTAGTGCGTTGGATTGCTAAGCAAGCGGCGCGGCGTGGGTTCAAGTCCCAGTCATGTCCACCGAAACCCCAGCCGGCACCACCTATCGTCGGCGAAGGACAAGCCTTCGGGTATATAATCTGTTCGGAGTCGGCAATAAATTGAAGATCCCTTCCATTCGTGCGAAAAATGTAACACGCACAAAATGAATGGTTACGCGAAGCTAGGCCATGGCTTATCCCGTGTTGTCGCGCCAACTATTTATTTATTTGTTTTTCTTTAGAGAGCCTGCCGACATGTCAATTGTCATTATGAGCCGTTTCTCTAAATTTGAACACATTTTCTGGTGTCTAGTGCAGCTAATAAGACTAGGAAAGTTGGATTTTAACCTCTGCCTTGCTCTTGTTTCTGTCTTCTTATTTCCATCGATGTCTTTGTGTTCTTTCGCCCAAGTCTATGTCAATTCACTTTAAATTGCAATTTCATTGAGTTTACAGAGCCAACGATGTGTTAGTCTTGTCTTGTCACTGCCCGATTGTCCCGTGCGCTAACATTGCAACCTCCTAGATCTATTGTGACGTCATACTTGGTCCCTAATCGATGTAATACTCGAATTAGAGGACCTCCTCCAGTTCTACTCCTTGGATGAATCGGAGTATTCTGTGTGGATCCAAGTGTTGTAAGGATGTTATTTTCTATCACCCGTTCGTCTTTTAGGTCAGAAAAGATGAAATCGCAATTCATCATGAGTCCTGAACTTCCACAGATCCTGGAAAAGATCCTAGATTTCCAAATCGATACATTTCACCTATTTATTGATTTGAAAGCCACGCATGACAGTGTGTATAGAGACGAGCTATGCAAAGCTATGTCATATGTAATGGCATTGATGTCTTTAGGCAAAGACACGAACGAATCGTGAGAGACTCTGAAGCCAACACCAGAGGCGTGGTACGCTAACGACGTTGACATAATGCTACAAACACAACGGGCTATCAGTAGACCATTTATAGGTATCAAAGCGGAACTAGCTAAGATGGTTCTAGTGGTTAACAAGCAATTGACAGCTATAATTAGGAGGTAGCTGGGAACTATATCTTGTCGTCTTGATCTGGTGGTTAGTAAGCTCTGTCAGCTGCGTGGGTTTTCGCGGAGTTGACCTATCCAGGGCTGTCGCGCCAGCTATTTATAAATTTTTTACTTGTTGCTGATTAAAAAAGCGGACAAAGCCTGTAGCCTTGATAGAACAGGGCTTATAACCGTTTACCTTACCCAACATGTTTGAGAGGTGTTCTGAGTTACGATACAAAGTCCTTGGCATACGTAGTCGCAAATACCTTTCCTTTACGACCTTTACGGCATTGACAAATGTGCCAAAAACGTGCCAAACCGAGACTTCAATTTTGTATCATCGGGGATACCTGACACACTGTTCGAGTGCGGCACAACCTAATCGATTCAGGAACTCTTTTGTGCAGAACGTAAACCAAGTACTGCGCTACTTAAAGTTCATTTTTTGGGATTAAAATGATCAGAAATGACTTCCGGTCGATCTTACAAGGTGTGTGTCTTGAGTAAAACGAGCTGACAAGGTTGAATGCGTAGAGCATACAAGGGTATGTATGTGGCCACTCATCTAAAAACTTTTTCCCAAAAATAACTTCAGGATTCACTTAAGATGTGATACGTTCCTTGGGAACTCTTCGTCGTACTGATCGTTTTCCGCCTGTTGGCATACTTTGTTGGACATACCTCACCACCCACCTCATAAGTGGTCGTCAACGATCTCTTCGCGCAGTTCTCGACTATTTTTTCATCCATCTATCAGGCATTCGCATTAAATGCCTGGCCCAATTCTATTTTCTGACACTTTGGTTCGACGTCTTATCTTGACATTTGGGATATTTTTAGCACGAACCTGGCTGACAATACGCATAGGCGTCTTGAAAGCATATTTGGCTCAGACATCTTTGTTATTGTCCAAATGATGCCAATACCAATTGAATTATTATTTTTGTATTTCCAACATTTGGTGATCTCTGTGAAAGCTAAAGAGCTGACCCAAGTACACATAGTCTGAGACGACCAGAAATTTAGCACCATCAACGTTGAACGGGGTAGAAAAATTGACAAGTTTTGACGCAACATAGCCTTTCTCCTGGGGTTTTCATCTATCATCCTTAAATGTAAACGCAATAACTCCAGTCCAGGAAGGACCACTGTAAATCGTCCTTCATGTGTATCTAAAGCAGACATCTTAAGAATACGACAACAGGACACAACGTATCCAAGACTTGATGGCCTGCACTAGACCGCAGAAAATTCTCAATTTAAGCAGGGCACAGCTACAACTAGTCAGTGCCATCTTGTCCGGCCATTGTCTTCTGAGGAAGCCCGCTAAAAGATTAGGCCTATGAGGTACGAATGTTTACAGGTATTAGAACGATCTATGCGCCACTGGTGACATAAAACACATACTGTGTGAATGTCAGGAAATTGTCAAAACACGTAGAACATTTTTTGGCAGCTTTTTCTTTAGTAATCTGATAGTTATAAAAATATTGTAAAATCTGTAGGAAAATAAAACGCTTTCAGAACACAGCTTAGGTTTTGCTAATTGAATTCATACTGATCGCGATGGACCCACTCTGGTGTCTAGTATCTTATGCAAGCGTTGGCTGCGTAACCCTTCTCTACCGTCAATTATAGCAATGACAAACACCACACCTAGTTAGTCTGGGCACCACCTTCGGATCTGAGTTTCGAACCACTGCACCTCGCTCGCGATGTGTGAATAAAATTCAAAAGCCCATTAATAACCCCTTGAAGCGCGATTGGATTATAAAAAAAAATCCGATTGAAAATTTACATCGTTACCATAGACATAGAATTGGTATAACCCAAAATGTAGTTAATTTAGAAATTACACTGGTTTCGGATGCCTTACTAATCAGTTTCACCGTCCAATCACCATGTCGAATTGAAATTTCGCGCAAAACGTTCCACGAATTAAAAGCGACTCATTTCGATTTGTTAAAGCTTGTATAGTGATTCACAGTTAATTGGTAACGAAATCCTCTGTTAACAAAATGACAAAGAAACCTTTTCACAGGTGTCGCAGCCATCTCCAGGTATCGGCATTAGTCAAAGACATGTTTTCTATTTGGTGTAAACCATCGATGCTAATACGAATCATCGAATGAAACACAACGCCAATTACCTCTGGGCCTGAGTTTTAATTAGCACTTGCGAGACGCATCATTTCCTAGTAATCCTCCATAAGTTTAATGGAACGGCACGTTATTCTTTGTTTTTTTTTTTCCAAGGACACTTGTCCCTGTCCAGATTGTTTTATATTACCAATTGCGTGTCAAAATGAGTTCACCTCCTGCGATAGATTACACCCAAAAGCAATAATAAAAATATGTCATCCTCTTCCTTTTATCTTGATGTAAACTAGGGACGAACAAAAAAAATCCTGTTTCCATAATTACCAAAAACAAAAACAAAAGTTAATGTAAATGTATCCCTAGCCAAATGGTGGCCTTGCCTTGTAACTCCATCATCCCAAGTCCAAGTAGAAGAAGAATAAGGCAAAAGCAACTTAAGCAAATAGCTATATTCCTTAACCGCATCTAATTTCAATCGGCTTAATTAAACGGCGAATTCCCTTATTCATCATCGCTGTCTTCTCCTTCATTACAGATGACAAGATAACACAAACGCCGAGCCATAAAAAAATTTCACCATCACAACTATAGAAGCCATAAAACGGGACGGACCTCCTCCTCCAACATCTCCACCACCATCACCATCATCATCAGACAACGGACGACAACGACGACGACGTCCGAAAAAGAAAACGACAACAAAGACGACGAAAAAAAAAGAGGAAAAAGCAAAGCCAGCACAAGGACGAATGCCTGGATTTAACCCGCCAATTTAGCTCAAAAACCTACCGTTCAACCCCCGCCCACAAAAAAAAAAAAAACTTTGTCATCATCCATCTCTCGGACGTTAAAGTAAACAACAACGGAGTGAAATCACAATTAAGACAAATAATCCACCCGGACAGTCAGACAGATAGACACACCCTGTGCTTTGCCCAAACGCAAAAGAAATGAACGCACTCCTCGCAGGATTGAAAAATTGGTTCCTGCCGGCCGAATGAAAAATCATTAAAACAGCTTTCGTCGTGTCCGTCCAGCAGTGTAAATATTTACGGTAAATCAACTTGAAAATTCTCTGTGTGTGTCTCGGCAAAAGGGATCATCCGCCCTCCGGCTTCAAATAGAGAAAAAGGATATTAAACGAGGAGATTTTCTTCCTCGAAACGAGGTAAAGTAAACCCAAACCTTCTGCTTGACCCGGAACAATAAAGTTATATTTAAAAAAAAAGGGGTGCCTACCTTTCAACAGAGCAGCAAAAAAAAAAAGGATATTTGCTCACCTTTCTTATCCTGATTTCAAAAAAGGATTGCGCCGACAGCCAGAAAGATAAAATGAGACTTCCGTATCGAAATAAGAAGGCCACCCTTTGGGTGATGTTCGGAATTGTCGTTGTCACAATGTTTGTCTTTAAATTCACGGAATTGCGTCCGACATGTTTGTTCAAGGACGACCAAGAGCCTGTCATGCTCAGGGAAGAGGTGAGTAAATTTAATTTTCATTTTGAATTTTCTCGTGATATTTTTTTTTTTCGTTGCTCCTTTTTCTTACAGGAAAAAACAATTTTTTTCTCTCTTGCCATAGGTTATGTGAGGTCCTTTGGAATTTTTTTTTTTTTGTCTCTTTGCCAATGTTTTAGGTTTGCTCGTTCCTTCTGCGGGATGGTAATTGAAAATGTGTCAAGTTTGGGTTTTCTCTGTCCCTTTTCTTCCGGAAAGTGGTTCTGTCCCGTCCGGTTGTGTTAGGGACGACAGTTGACAGTTTTATTTAAATTCGTGAAGTTATCTCTGCAATGGAATGATGCTGAAGTGTGTGTGTGTGGGGCGTCTAAGGAGCACTTGAAGCGTTGTACGTTTCTTTTGGGGTTTTATCCGTTGGGGAATGTGTTATTTAGAAGGAACTCGCAACAATCTGGATCTTAATTGAAAAGATTTGCATTAAGTTAGTCACCGAATTGGTTCCAATTACTCGCACAGCTGTAATTGGCACCGTGGGCGACATCTGCGTGGCATTGAAGGTGAGTTTAGCATAGGCTTTCCTTGGTGTGGGCACCCTTAGGCTATTTTTTTATGCTGACTGTGAAATCTTAATTGTTGAGTCAAGAGATTTCCTGCTACGCTCTGCAATTAAGACATGAAATTGTCATTTTTCCATCTTATAACGACTCCAAGGTGCCTCCTATTGAACGAATATCCTAACGCGTCACTGACTTTTCCAGAATCATGGAGAGCTTCCAACCCACAAGCCACAGTCACCGCAAAGAAGTGGGAACTTGACTGTCAACAATGTACCCACTTCTCATTACTTTCCCAAGTCCATATTTCACTTGCGGTCTTAGAACTTGCCAAGATGAATGTATTCCAAACAGAGGTCGTCTTCAGGCGGCGATCCAAATTCTCCGGGTCACTGTGGAAAAACTTCTTCGGACGAAACTTTTCCTCGAGTTTCTGTGTTTAAGTGGAGCACACAAAGTTCCAGCAGGACGACGACTCATTGAATTAAACAAACGAAGGAAGAAAAAAGTTGCTAAAGCCAGTGTTTTCCTCTCATGAGTCTCCAATAGGGACCAAGTGGACTTCCTCCCGATGCGTAGATAGAGTGTGTGCCCTTTTGTCAGGTATTGGCAATTACGGTAATTGTTTGATAGGATTTCCTTCTTTTTTCTGTCGCTTTCCACCTCCACTAGTGTTAATCTGTTTCGGGAAGTGTGACAGTTCTTTTGGGGGAGAAAACTTGCGAGGAAGTGCGCACAAGATTTGATTAAGAAATTAGTGGGAAACCCTTCGAGTCGACTAAAGTTGGTTGACCAACTGCGGGGAGAAAAGTTCGAGTACATTCACTTTGGATTATGGCTGTTGTTGTGGCAAACAAATGTGAATTTGGCGAGAGTTTTTGGGGCGGCAGGGTGGGGGCGAATGGGCATTGAAATGAGTATTGACCCAGATAAATGCGGATAATAGCAAGGAGAGAAGTGTTATTGTTCGTGATAGCCTTCGGTCGAAGAAAATTGTTATGTCCTTGGTGTGGTTCTGTAATCGCCTTTTCAACTGATTGGGGTAATGATGGAATGGGCATTGGAAACACTGAATCATAAAGGTCAATGACGGCGAGGGCAAGCAAAACAGGAACTCCTTAAATTTTGGGGAAAACGAGCCAGGAAGTCGAGAAGGCGGAAGGTTGGTCGAAGTTGAAGTTGAAAATTACGCGATACAGTCACAATTACATCAGGGACCGAGGGGAATCCGAGTTTAGCTAAGATCCATATTGCTTCGTAAATTGTCATAATTTTCAAATAGCTGGCTTATCCATCATGAGGCTTACGGTGCTTAAGTGGACCCTTTATACCTCTCGATATTTCGCCATCTACTCTAAATCATTAGGAGATATCCAGGAGACGCCTATCTGATGACTCGGATTCCATGGGATGTCACATAACTTCGGAAGCTCCCTGTCGTATCAGAAGACTCAGTTGAAGCTTCTAACAAAGCGGTGAGAGTTCCTGATATCCATGTTCACAAAGTCATTCTAAAACAAAAAAATTAGAATTGTGTCTTCTTCATGCTGGCAGATCCGCAAAAATTGTTTGAATCCAATTTGTGGAGGCAGTTCCACTTGATGAGACTGAAAAATATGGAGGTGTACAACGTTCTCAGTTTCCAATTCCAAGTTTTTAAATTTAGAAAAGAAATGTTTCTTCTGTCTACCATGTAAATTGGTGGAAAAGTGGCTCTTGGCATGGCAGTGTCCTGGCTTTAATATGACTAGGTGCTATCGTAATATGTCTCAGCTCTCTCGGCTCCTCCCAAATTGCAATAGACTCATTCTCTTTGCTTGAGTTGGTTCTCATCCGAAATGAGCACTCTGCTCTAGGCCTTTCATCAAGCAGTGGCCTTGACCATCTTTAAGCTCTTTAAACATTCTGTGAAGGATTCTCGTATCGACCGTGTTTGCTGCTTCCTCTGCTTCCTAAAATAGCACTTGCCCCGTCACACGTTACGCTGTACTCTAGCTGGCTTCTCTTCTCTGTAGAAATAGCTGCAAGGCACACTTTTAGCTGTTTCCGATCGCAGATCCTTCTCTAGATATCTTCCGAAAGCTACGCGTTATGTTTTCCCTTTGATCGGCCGACGATTCTTTTAGCAGCAGATGTGAAATAAATTTCACCGCACACCAATGGTTTTTGATAATGATGGACGTTGAACTGTTAATTGTTAGCCTACAGGTCGATCCTTTAGTCAGTTGGTTTTATTGTCGTACTACGGGAGTACGCAGTTGCACGGTAGCTATTATAAGGAGGTGATCTCGGGCCATTCCCATATCGGCTTCGCGTCTGTTTCGGATATTCAGGAGACCACATCTAAAATGACAGTTGATGACAAAGTGTTCAATCGGACTAGAGATGACTTGCCTGCCAGTTTTCTTACTTTATTGGGGATCTTATGGTTTACCGTAGTGCCACCTACATATAACATGGGGATAGACGTTGCAGACAAAAATCCACAATTTGTTCGCCATTATGATTGTGGTTGCCTAGTTAGTGCTTATAAATAACATGTCTGAGACCTATGTTTTAATTTCCTACCTTGGCATTCTAGTCTCCCACCTCTTTTACGATGTCTCCATTTGACGGTGTGTTGAAGACGGCTCCTAGCTGGTTATAGAAGCTCTTCTTCTCGTTATCAGTCGAGAACTCTGTTAGGGCGTATTCTGGTGATTCTTCGATTACTAATCTGGAATTTGTATTTTAAATCTCCGTGCGCCAGGAAATTGGACCTCTACGTGCCCTTGGTGAATACGGAAACTTCAATATCGCTTATGTGATTATTTGCCAGAGTAGAAAAGCACAATGTTATGCGTTTGGGATTGGTACGACTGCGCATGTAACTACCTAAGTTTGATTAATCACAAAGTTTCCTTCATTCCCTGTATCAAGAAGCGTCAATTGGCTACAAACTTGATTGTTGTGCTACTGGCTCAAATCAGGTTTGAAGCAATCACTAGTTTTCCAATCAATCGCATTCCAGGCCATCAGAGTTTAGGTAAGTTTATTTTCTATTCCTTACCTTCTTCTTTACGAAGAATGGAATATCAGCTCTATCTGCCTTACCTACAAGAAAGGCTATGTCTTGCGACAACTGCCGAAGCATATTCTTTCTTAATGTCGCTTACAAAATCCTATTCCGTATACTGTGTTAACGTCTAAACCTGTATCTATATCGACAGCCAGGCAGCCGTTAAGCCTCTGGAGTCCGCGATAACTAGGTCTAGGTTTGTAAAAATCTGTAAAGAGCATTTAGATGCCAGAATTCCAACAAGCTTGTTAAAAAGGTATATTGATGACGAGGCCATAAGTCGAGCCAATGCACGGTGGATCCAGCTAGATACATGTGCAACGACTAGGAACTTATGGACAAGTTATAACAAGAAGAGATATCTGTCTCTGGTCAAACTAAGTCATCGTGAGGCGAGGATAGTCTCTGGCATCATTACAGGGCACTGTGCAATTGGTATTTATGCGGAACGCCTCGGAATACATCACAACGACTATTGCATAAGTTTCAGGGATGAGGAGGAGATTGAATTTGTCCGACACCTGCTTTGTGAATGTCCTGCCCTCGCCAGTAGAAGTATGAGGACTCTTGGTAGTTACTTCTTCACGGAACTGGAAGACTTGGGTGACATCGCGCTGAGGGACCTCCTGACATTAATTTCTTTATCTGGGTGGCCCAGCAAATTTTGACACTGCAACACATGCTGAAAAGACCAATGAGTTGCATGTCGACACTCACCACCACTTCATTCACTTTAAAGTCACATACAAATGTATTTATTGCCTGAAGCTATACAACGCGAATTCGGGATCCTGAACAAATCTAACCGGTTCTGTCCCACACCCTTTGAAACTATCGATGCACCGTGCAGTTTGGAACCAGAACCTTCGGATTATTCCAAACACAAACCGGATCTCGTCAAGGAAATGCGCTGTTGTGAGATTTCTTCAATCTTGTATTAATATATATAGTTCGGCGGGCGGGCATTAATACGGAAGTCACTATCTTACCCAAGTCAATCCAGCTGTTGAGATCATCGCCCGATCCCAACGTGCCATCATTGAGGCTTTTACGCTGATTGAAAAGCAAGAGGAGTTGGACTTGAGATAAATGAACATAAAACTAAACACATGCTGTCGACAAGAAACCAATCCACATTCGACAAAATGCCACCATCGATAGCTACAATTTTGAGGCAGTGAACGACACCCAGATGAAAATTCGACGCCAGACCAAACCTCCCGTTTAAGGATCAAGTGACTCTTTTTAGACAGTATGCCCGTCGATCACAAGTATTCTTATTTTACGATTGGAAATGTCGCTAACCTATCGGATCGTCTGGAAGATGTTGGTGTTTAATGGTTTACTAGTTATTTATCTCTTTAGTGTTCACGGTAGCCGTCTCAATGATCGTAGTCCAAAGAGCCCAATATCTTAACATAAATACATATAGTATAGTACATAGTTCGCCAAACCAGCTTCGGATTGTTACTCCAAAAAAATATAAATTTTTGGCTGTCCCTTTTAATTTGCTTTAACCAAGTCAGATAAGTCTTAGTTGACGGTACTTTGTTTTGTAGTTTAATACTAGTGGAATTGTTTTGGTTGACTTTCATTCCAAGGTTGGGTTTCTATGTGATGTTGCCAGGCTTGCATCAGAGCTTAACTGAAAATCTCTAGGGACAATACTGGTTATCATTTTCTACCTTCTGTTATCCGGCTTCAATATCAATCTTTTTTAACACGTAATCGTTACCAGCTTCCACAACTTCAAGCTAAGGAAGGAAGAATGGCTTCTTCCTGTTGACTACTTATCCACTTAAAATTTACAACGACAAAAGAAAGTGAAGGACTCTGATGGTCCACTTACTTTTGAAAAGATCAATCCGATTCGACATTACCATCTCTCGAGCCGATGAGCAATTAGACATCTAGTCTAGATCCAAAGCTTAGTCTTATCCTATCTGTTCTTTGGTGGATCTACGCATCTGCTTCATCAACTTAAGGAATCCATGTGGCTTTATTTGTTGGCTCCCGTTTGCTTTCGTACCCTCTAAACCTTCAAACGGAACGGAGATATAATTTCAACTCCAGCTTAACTGACCAATAAAATGCCCCTAAAATCCTGGAATATAAAATTTTCCAGAAAGTTGGTGTACCTCTTCTTCTCTCTCCTACTGTCGCAAGCGATTGACAATGAAAGATCCTGTCCAGTGCAAACGCTTTCCCCACCCCTCACCGTTCGATAAGTTTTTAGCTCTTAACCTCAAAAGTTAAAAGGAAAACGCACTGAAAAGACAAATCTAGTTCGTATGTGTATATCCTTGGATGTTTCTAACCAAACATGGTTATCTGCCTCCCCCCCTCGATTAAGAGATGGGTTTTTGGGGTTTCCTGTGTGTGTGCTCCTTCCAGATAACGACTTTTATTGAGTTCCTTCACATTTTCCTTTCTGATTTTCTTCGCCTTTTTTTTCTTCCAGAAATATGTGATGAGCGCAGACCAAAGAGTCTACACCTACAACAGAGAGATGCCATTAATTTTTATTGGAGGTGTGCCCAGATCTGGGACGACACTAATGCGGGCAATGCTCGATGCTCATCCAGATGTGAGGTAAGTACATATTCCCTACTCTGCTATCCAACCCTTTTTCTTCTCTCCATACCCGTAATTGCTTTATTTGTTCCGAATTGGAGTGGAATCATCAGTTTGCCAGGAACATGGTTACTGAAAGCATTTTTCCTGTTCCAGTGCTGATGTCCGATTGCATTTGGCAACTGTTCGAGGGTTGTAGGTGCGGTAACCCGTCATTTGGTGTTTGCAGTTGGGTCACTGATGAGGCTATTCAGGTGGCCCTCCCAGGAGGAGTATGGGAAGTTTTGCCATTCACGAGATTATTGTTGTCCCCGCAGTGTGGGATGTTGCTCGGTTGGCAGAATTTCTGGAGTTTGGTTGATGACCTGAATCGGGACCTAGTAGATCATCGGGACAGGGGGCATTATTTATTTTGAACTTATATTTGAGACGAAGGTTGTTTGAATATGAGAACGTGTACGAGTATGCATTGGAGCCAAGGAGAGGAGGTGACCTGTTTAGATAGGCTTAGCCGTTGGTTTGCGGTGAACATGGGTAGCAGATATGTATATCATATCAGTTTCGGTGCAGATATGCCTGAAAGGACTTTGTGAACAATTTGTAATTCCACCTAAATTGGGATACAAAGTTGGCACTTGTATAGGTGGCATCGAATTGGTGCAAGATTTCTACAAAACATCATATCAAGAGTGCCATTGCCAAGCCATCAGATGTGGCGGCTTTGTCCTTCTTAAGCTTCTGAACAGTAATAGCTGCACCAAATTTCTTCAAAGATGGATTGAATATTTGTTTACAGGCTATCCACTTCACCTATCATGTGTTTTCTGCTGCCGTGCTTGTGGCGCTTTGCTTTGGTTTTGTGCATAGGTATTCATCATACTAAAAAAACGACTTCTTAGAAAAAGTTCGGAAAAGGATTTATCAGAACCTGAACCGTTTGACAACGTTTTCGGTAAGGGCTAACACTGATGGTTGGATTTCTAATGAGCACAAAGGTTGCACGACTCACCAGGATGTAGATTGACCAATCGACAGGGTGTCACGCAGTGATTTGTGCAAAGTGGGAAGAAGAAGCAAATGATATCTAACACTTACTATGCCATTGCCCAGCCTTATTGAGGTAGCGACCAAACACCCTGAGTTGACCTTAAGCACCTCATGGATAAAGAAATCAGTGACATCCCTGCAGGAAGATTCGCCCGATCAAATGCACGCTATTGTCAATGCCATAATTGTTTCCATTTTCGCTCCATACGTGTCCCATACCTTCCGTATTCCTACAGTTTTAACGAACTTACGAAAGATGAGAACACGACGTATCTGGCTGAGGCCTAAGTTGGGAGTAAAACGTGCTTCCTCATAATCCATGCTAAGCTACCTTAATGCCCCCTAGGTCTATAAGAAATCTTCATCGGTATCTCTTTCCATTGCATACGGGCTTTCTTATGGGCCACAACGCTTTCACCGAGCACCTCACTGTTTTTGGTATAAGCGACACATTCATCTGTGACGTCTGTGAAGATGGCAACGATACTGTGAATCACTTCCTTTTGAGATTGTCTGCCTCTTGCTCTGTCTCTCTCTGGCTTGGGTGATCGATCTCCAGTCCTGACGTGGGCAGTACTGATGACTTTAGCTTTTTATCAGTGAAGCATCTCGTCTCGTCTTTCTACACCTGGTAGATCAATCATTGCAGTCATTGGGTCTGCTTTAGTCGACTTTCGACCGCTCCGACAAAAAAACCTTGCTTTTCCTTCTAGGTGGCTGGTAGGCCACTCACTTTTAGAGCACCTTGAGCTTTCCGATCTTCTTCTGCTCCGTCTGCGGACCGTCTGTTCCTCTTCCTTGTACCTAAAGCTTTTGCAGATATTATTTGCAGGAACGCCCATGCAAGTAGCATGTCTGCCTATCAGACAGTGTCCTGTGATAACACCTATAGTAGCACCGAGATGTCGTCTACTCTCTTAGGGCGCTTATGGTCTTTTGAGGGTCAGATTTGTCTATTAGTTTGGCAGGTGGGGCCATTGGACCACCTTGGATTGGCTTTGCTGATTGCATCTGCCATTAATTTCAAGTTGCATGCACATAGCTAGTGGCACTCCGAGGTTCTCTATTGCAGGAAGAATCTGTATCATTGTATCATTCTTGGCGAGTTCATCAGCCTTGCAGTTTCCTGGAATCTTTCAGTGTCCTCGAACCCAGCAGAGGAGTATCTACAATTTTTCGAGAGACGAGCGGCAATCTAATTAGAACTATGTTTGATGTTACAGAGACTGATTCCAGGAACTTAATGGCTGTCTGTGAAAATGCTAATATCCCGAGTAGATATTACATTCCACCACAGCCAAGACAGGGCTTCGTTTATCGCCATGATCTTCCCCTGGAAGACGCTACAATGCTCTGGAAGGCGATAGGAGGTCTCGAGGTTTAGATCATTGGAGAAACCACCTTTTCCCAAACCATCTTCGGTTTGTAATAAGTTTGGGGTGCTAAGTGCTAAGTGGGTCCATTGTGCTAGGGTTGACCCCGAGTGACTCCTGAAACCATTTAGATTTTCTAACGTAACAGTTCTGGTCAACCCTGATGAGAGTGTCTTGAAGTGGCTTGACAGTGACAGCGGAAATACTGAATTTTTTTCGTCATTGATTAGTTTTAATAGGTTGTCTTATCTTATTTAACACTTTCGATTCCTGGAATCGACGATAGGTCAAAAAAAACATGTCAAACCGTTGTGTTATGATTAGTCCATCTATGGTTTGCTTTCGACAGAGCATTGATGTAAATAAGGTTTAAAGCAAAACCCATTGGTGCTGTGACGTGGCCAAGATATCTTCAACTCATGCCTTATGAGCCTTCTCTGGCTAGTTCGTCACTAGTTTATTCAAAAATTTCGTTCAGAGGCACGCTGCAGTCCTACATTTTATTGTTCTGGATACAAGAGATCTAATCGCGCGTAAACTATCTATCGCAGTATCCGGATATGATATTGCTTTAATTTTCGGCCATATGAAGACCTGAAAGACGATACAGTGACTAGAAAGTCTAAAGCATGATGGTGATGGATGCTAAAATCTCTTAAAAATGCACTGCCCTCGACCCCTTGGACCGCAAGTAAAGATCGAGATATCCCGCTTCCTAAAACCATAAAGGAATGTTAAAAGTATTGCCGAGGACTGAGGCGATGTGGAGAAACTCATCGTGTTATGCTCACATGTCTTTTGAGTAACCTCGTTCGTCACTGACACAAACTGCGCTTCATTCCGCAAGTGTAGAAATAAAGGAACAGGTGCACAGCAGCAAAGCAATCCATCAAATCTAGATCTCTCCATGAAAACCGCATTGTCCTTCAATCTTCTCGACAGTGTGTAACCACCTTTTTTTTATGGGTATTTGCCTTTTTCACAAGAGAACTTAAAACCTTTCAATCACAAATGGACCGCATCCCCATTTTTTTTAATTTTTTTATTGGCTTACATATTACATCGCCCGAAACGGCCAACATCCCCATAATTCACTATTTGACAGCTCAGCAATAAAATAAATTTTATAAAAAAAAATATTCATTTCCTGTGCAAGCTACACCGGATCCAGATTAATGGAATAACTTTTCACATCCGGCATGCCGACACACATGCCCAATCTCTTTACTAGCACTTCTGATCAAGTCGAGAGAAAACCCCAAAAGTCTATCACCAACCAACCACCACTCACTTTTGCCTCCAACCACTAACCGCCGTAAGCCATCAGCGGCCACATCAAAATAAATATCCGGTTCGACCATCGAATGTCCTCCCTAAAATAAATGAATCCACTCCATACACAAACACCAGGTGAACGAGAGTCATAAATCTATAGACGCAGCGCGTTCGGTTGACAAAGGACATGCACGCAAAAAGTGACACCCGCTGTCAATCCGCCACGCCGCACACACACCACCGATGCCGCAGTCCGTCATGACAAAGTGAACCCAATGGAGTCCACACACTCACACAGAGGCTGCCGCAGCCACATCATTATTCCGACAAAATTGCAAATAATTTCCCAATTTTGCGGAATTCACTGGAAACACTCATGTGGCCATGGACACACCTCATCCTGTCTTAGAGAGATGTGCAGCAGTTATATGGGGTGCAACCGCGAAAAGCGAAAAAACCGCTAAAAGTACGGGTGTTTTTTTTTTTTTTTTGCTGATTGGCGAGATGGCGTCGTCGGGTGACAGGTTTAATTAGTTTTGGCCGGAGGATGACGCATCCTAGTTTGGGGGCAATGACGAGTTGATGATTGGCGGTCACAGCGTGTGCATATTTGATTTGATTCTCAATTTTTGCGTAAATCAACACGAGAAAATTAAAGTTCACTATGTGACGGTTGGATTTGACCAAAATGATGAGAGACCAGGGAATGCACTGGGGATGGATGGATGGATGATTATAGCTCATGTCCACCGAAAAACGCTCATGTGGTTCTCTCTACTAATGGGATCCTTTTTTTAAGGATAGGCCACTTCATTGGTATCAACTCTTCCTTGGGTGTTATGATACGGGACAAGGACTATCATTGTCGTAGCAGAGGTTACCTTCGCTCTTGAAGCCTGATGTGATTTTGCGAGTTAAAGTGGTTAAATATACAGATGGCGTAGGTATAGAGAAACCATTGAAGGTGCCATGCATGAGATTGACCCGGAGCTGTGGACATCTACCGTGTCAATCCAAGGAAAACTCAACTGATGCTATTGATTTTCTAGCCAAAATACAGTACTTCACGGCTTCAAGCTCAGCTGGGGACTCAACATCGATGAATTGAGAAAGCATGTGTGGCTTACTACGCCTGTAGTTAACATTTTGGCAAGGATTGAGGATGGTCTCTTGGATCTTCACTGCTCTGATGCGTGATATTCCAACTTACGAGTCAGTAGTCGATGGCCCACTTTGATTAGAGCCTTCAACAGCTCAACATGGCTCAAATAACTGCAGGAGTAGGTCCTTTGAAGGTCCTGCTGTCTTGTCCGACCGACGCTCTTTATTTGCTCTTACACCTCGCTCTTGGTCTACCTCACTGATGTTTATTTTCAGAGATAGTCTTGCTACTATCAAGACCCCGGATTTGGCTTCCCCATCCTCAAAACTGGTGGAGCTAAGCCGGTAGCAGCTTTGAAGGGTTGGGCGGCCAGATCCAGGTTACTGTTCCCTGGATCCCTGTGCCTCCTTTTCGTCGTTCCACGTAGATTTTGTTGCCACATGTAGACTCCCCTCATGCTTTGAACAAATCATCCAATGGTTACTCTTCCTCAGTCACACATTTATCTGCCCTGCAAGGAAGCAATTATCTTGACGACATTCAATAAACCATCTCGGTCACCGTGCTGTTCCTCTAACCGATGTCAAGCGTCGTTTACTCCATGGCAGCCATCAGAGCAACTGAAGCCTGAAAAACGATTGCTGTCCACATCGTTTCTCTAGATGTCACCTGAGAAATAGAAGTAAAACCAAGCAATCATCTCCTACCCCTTCCCAGTGAAGCCCCACAAGTAAACAACCAAAGGATTTTTTTTTTTTGAAAAAATATTTTTTTTTATTCATTTTCGTGGTCCATCGTCCGAATACTCTCGCATTGATCCTTTCACTCCTGTGAATCCTTTTTAGTTCTCCTGTGGGTAGGCCCATTGAGCAATTGGCTCGGAGTAAGCTCCCTGGCTGTATGATGATGGAGAGCATGGCACCGGTTGCAATTGGGGTTGGCAGCTGAACAAGTAGTTCTTTGGGCATGGGATGCTGGGCATGTAGGATGGAGCGGCGGCATAAGATGGAGCAGCACCATATGACCTGGCTGCCTTACGGATTCTCAGCGATTCCAAGTTGTCGGTAGCTCCTTGTGGGGCGCCTTGTTGGATTCCCTGCTTGGATGGCTCCAATTCTCCAACGGCGGCATGGACGGCTCCAGCGGCGAACACGGCGACCAAAACGAATGCAACAAAGAATTTCATGTTTGAAAAGATAGTCTGCTTGGGATTCTTGACTGCGAAAGAACTCAAAGTGAACTGATGACAACTGACCGCGGCAGCGGCATATTTATTCGCGCGGCAAAAGTGCAAGCGTCGACAGTTCGCATGTTTCGACACCCGGAACAAACGCAAATCGGTGTCAGTATCTATGGGCTGCACTTTGTTGTGTTGCGTAAACTGTGTTGGCTCGCAACTTGTGACGAATAAACAGAAAACTTTTTTTTTTCGTTGCTAATTCTGAATTTGGAATTCGGGAGCGTGTCATAGTTTGTGGTGTCATCGCGTTGCCGCTGACATGGATTTTCTTGTCCGTTGGCATGCCTATGGTGCGTCCGAACAATTAATCGCTGTGATTGGGTTGGTTTGCGTTATTAATTAAATGATATCCACAGGGGGTGCTTTAATCTGTGTTCTGGTGTTTGCCTAATGGTGGACGGGTGACTCGGTGTCTCGTGGGGTGGTAAACATGCATCTGACGGTTGTTATCGATGTTTCAGATTTATTTAGCAATGAATTGAATTAATTATGCGAAATTTGCCTACGGAAATACTCATTAGAGTTGTGTTAGTTAAAATTTTAATAATCGCAGGTGTCAGGGGATGTATCTGAGGCTTTTTCATGCCGATGGATAAGTATTCGCAATGGGAATTTAATTTTGTTTGATTTATTAGGACTCATCCGGGCGTAAATGATTGAATTGATTTGCATTGATAATGAATGGGAATAATTTCGGATGGCGCCCAACCGATGTAGTTTTACATGAAGAATTTGAACTTCTATGTGGTTTAAGGTGGAATTGGAATTATAATTGGATGCAATTTCGTTAGGGATTTATATTTTTTTTAACTGAATTTATGGTTGCCATGGTAGATAATGATCAGCTTATTGCACTACGAACTAATGGCTTCCGCAAATATGTGCTAATACCTACATGGATATTGCTTTTGTATTTCATTATCCATCTGCATGGTTTCCTACGCTTATTTGTTTAGGATTTTTTAGGCTTATCGCTCTAAGGACATGCAATGAGTGAATGAATAGAAGAAGGGAACATGGGGGAAAATGTCCATTGACCTGAAGTAATCTATTGTTCTTGCTGCGGTCAAAATACCTCCTGCAGTCCAGTTTCCCTTAGAAATTCTGTCGGCCTTTATAACAGTTTGTTCTTTTGTGTCATTAGCGCCTCATAGTTGGAAGTTGTCTTCACTTACTCCCAAAATCTATAGATACGTTCTTTAGTCTAGAAGTTTGAAGCGTATCATGACTTGCTTACTTAAGTTGACGCTGCAGCCTGGGGTGGACCTGGGGCTTCACCAACAAGCGTCTCCAGCCAGTTCGATCTTTAAGTCCCCTTTCCACTTTCGTGCACCACCTGAGTCGCGGTCTTTCTCTACTGAACCGACTCTCGGGTGTGGATTTGAAGATAGTCCAGGCCGGAGCATTAGTGTTCATCCGATCTACAGTCGATGTCGCTGCACAACCCGTGCATTTCGTCGTTGTGTCTCCTCCTTCACTCATCGTTTATGCAGACGGGACCCAAAATCACCCGAATAATTTTTCTCTGGAAACAGCCAAAAGCAACCTCATCCGCTTTTGACAACGCCTATGCTTCTGCGCCATAGAGCAGTACTGGGAAGATTAAGTTGATCACTTTAGTCGTTCGAAAAAGAGGTCATTACTACTCAAATGCCTTCTTAGGCCAAAGAAACAGCGATTGAGAAGATTTATTCTTCGTTTGATCTCAGCGCTAGTGTCGTTCTCTGAATTGATAGCGGAACCTAGGTAGACAAAGTCCTTAACTACCTCAAAGTTATAACTGTCTATTATGACGTTCTGCCCGAGACGTCGATGTTGAGTGTCCTTCCTTGTGGACAGCATATACTTGGTCTTGCCCTCATTGACCGCTAAACTCATCTTCCCCGCTTCCGTCTCAATACCCACGAACGCGCCAGTGACGTCACGCTACGTTCTTCCGATATGCGAGTAACTGGACGGACTTTTGAAAGATGGTGCCTATGATATTAGCGTCGCCTCTCTTTTGACAGCAAAGTTCTCGGTGAGGTCTTGACCGACCTTGATGAAAGCAGCGTCCATTCTCCATTGTCATCCTACACAATCGGATGAGTTTGGCAGGAATCTCAATACTCGTCATGGCTCTGTATAGCTCATCTCAATAAATGCTGTCAAACGCGGTCTTGAAATCGATAAAGAGGTGGTGGGTATCGATTTGAAGTTCCTGGGTTTTCTCCAAGATTTGCCTTAGATGACTACGAGAAGTACATGTGGAAACAGGAAAGCTTTCGACCAGATGGCTAGAAAAATACCCAAATCGCCTCACATGTCTTTCTTCTCCATTCTTAATGGCAAATAGTTCATACACACAGTCAATTACAGTTGCTTCAGACACGACCATATGTATTGTCTTGTCTTAGATTCACCGCGATCCAAATGTCATCTTCATTCCACTTGTATTTCGGATTTCACTCGCATCGCGCATCATGCCTTCAAAGGTCCATCAGTGTACCCTTAAACCTCTTTTCCGACAAATAGTCAGATATAGGAACTCGTATTGTACTACATGGAATGATCTTCATACATATATCCGTGTTTGCTCATCCCTACAATTCCCAAGCTCTTAAGACCGACGTAGATTAGTACCTCTTTCGATTTTCCTCTAATTTCCCCAATTTCTGCTGCTTTTTTCGTGACTTTGACTGTCACTTTACAAATTTTCATTTTTTTTAAAGGAGATTTCCAAATCCCGGGAGCACTCAGACTCATTTTCGGTCTATAGTACTCCCAGGCCGAAACCCCTTTTTGGTGCAGTGGTTTGTTTTGCTTCAGTCGCGGATATGGTTTTAGCTGTTCCCCGATCGGGCTCAAACATGCACAGTTCGGGTCAAAAGCAAACACACTACCCACTACACCGTGCCACCGATCACTTTAGAGATACTTCAGCCGAAAAATTATACCAACTCCACGTTTTATCAGAACGGTCGCAGCTTGGTATTACGATTGATTGCACGACTTTTCCAGATTCTTGGCCTTCCCGGTTCGACTGCCTAGTTCGATGCTGCCATCGTAGAGTTGACGGTTGCAGCAGATCTATTGTGCCCCGCTATCGATCGATACAAAACTCGCAAGGTACCGAAAGTCTTGTTCTCGTTCGACATCTTAATCAGGAATGCATACTTGCGTAGATAAGGAGTTTTGATGGAGTTAATCTTCGACTTCTCAAGGTTGGTCTCTCCCACCACAACGGTGGTCATTTAAAATATGTCCTTCCTTTGATGTTCGAATAAGCAAACACCATCGGCGTAGTCAAAACGTTTTAGTTAAGTTGTTAGACTCCATTAAATTACTCCACTTCTCACAGACAAAGCACTGCATAGCGCGGTCGCTATTCACTTATGGAGAGACGAAACAGAATTTTTGGACACCGCTTTGAATGTTATATTCTTAAAGCCTGCTTTGACGATGCCAATCAATTTCTCTGGAATACGTTTCCTTGGCAACGCATGCCCCGGAGACACTTTCGAATGCTATTAATAGCTGATGTAGCGGGGATCCATACTCGACGCTCTGTCCTATGATGACTCGAAAAGTAGAGTACCCAGACCACAAACGAGCTTATTCTCATTTGAGAGTCCTTTCAAGACGCTCTTCAATGCGATTGACAATATAATTGGCTACTATATTTGCAACTGAGCAAAGCACGCAAGTACGCCTTCAGTTTTCACATTCAGTTAAATTTCTTTTCTCCGAGAGCTTGACAATCCTTTCCCTTCCTCGACTCATCTGAAAAGGTCGTCCGAAGTCGTTGAGAGCGTTTAATATAATTCGTTAAGAATGTTATCAAGCCCGGCTGTCTTATTACTTTTGAGCCCCCTAACCGCGGTTATAATCTGTTCTTTATTGCGGGGAGCATCGGAGAGGTCGTCGTGGCTCATTGGTTAGTGCGTTGGACTGCTAAGCGAGCGGCGCGGGTTCAAGCCCCAGCTATGTCCATCGAACATTTTTTGCGGCACCAGATCTCGTCGGGGAATGACAAACCTCCGAGAGTATAATTTTTTATGAAAAAGCTTCTCAATTCGCCGTTCGAAATCGTCTATAAATTGTACGTCCCTTCCATTCGGGCGAACAATACAAACACGCACAACATGAATGGTTTCGAGAAGCTAGGTCTGGGCTCATCCCGAGCTATCGCGCCAGTTATTTATTTTTTGTATTATGGGAGAGGTCGGTTCAATTTTGGGCCACGCATCATCCACAATCGTCGAAAAATGCTCCCTATATCTTGTTAGCTGGTCTTCATCTGCAGTTTGCTGGGTGACACTTCAAATGTTGACTGAGAGGTGACGTTAGGTGTGACCACCTATCAGCTGTTTCGTGATTTTATAAATACTTCTTCTGTCCCATTAGCTAGACACTCCCACAGCTTCTTCACCAAGAACACTTATGTAATTTATTTTTCCACTGCGCACGCTAGTTCTCTTCTTCTTTCTGCATCCGTGGCTGCAATGCGAGTATTAAGCTCCTTTCGCTCTTCGAGATGTTGCCAGATGTTTTCAAACAGACAAATTCTTTAGCTTCTAAGTATTTTACCAACGAAATTTTCGGTTTTGAACACAAAAACATTTTTCACAACATTCCAGTGTTTTGCTATGGGGCACCGTCTATTTTCGGTTTCCTTACAAGATACCCGACAAAATTTTGCTGCATTGTGGGATCTTTAAGTCTGTCGCTCTTTCGGACAGCTGCAGTTTTTATGTGAATGTACACTACTATCAAGTGGTGATCTTGTTCTATATCCGTTTGTTTTAGACATCTAAAAGGGAATTCTTTAACCTGCGTTGATTTGGTTGAAATTGAAATGCTCCCGTGAACCGAAATCCAAGTGAAATTAGGACAGTTTTTGTGTCAAACTGTGGCAAGACGGTTGCTAGTGCAAAAAAATCAAATGCTTGAGTGGTTTGTTGTCATTCATCACAGCCCTGAGATCCCAGAGTGAAATATTGATGTCTCCGTTCGTTGCTGATTGAAAAGCGGCACTAAGTTGGTTGTAGAAAATGTTCATCTCAGCTGGCTGACTGGCTACCTGGTCAGTATTCTTCCTTTCATCCTTAGTCTGACGGGTAATATCCGCTCACAGTGCCATCCAACGGCATGCTGAACTCGCTGCTTTGGAATAGGGAGGAGGGCATTGGTAGGGTGACCTTCAGAAGAAAATGTAGAACTAATGTTGTTAAGGTGGAAGAGCCTGTGCAGACTGAGTTTTGCCTGCATTTCTATTTGGACTCGGACAGGCGGTAGACCGACAATTGCGTTAAGCATGGCGATGAGGGTGGAGAGCAGGCAACCCGTAATGCAGATTTCGCCTGGGCATTGAACCCGTTCCAATTATTTGGCTCTCACTGGCTTCGTCCACCAGACTACTGCCGGGTAGGTCAGGGTAGGTCTGACGACGAAGGTGTAGATTTGGAGCATGGTTTTTGGCTTAAGTCCCCAGTTGTGTCACAGATGCGACGACAGGTCAACAGTGCTCGTGTGGCTTTTTCGACGGTTCAGTCCAGGATTACTTTACTTCTTGCGAGAACTGATTGGTTTCCCCATAGATGGAGGGGCGAATTAAAAGATTTAGGTTTCTTCTTTTGGTAAAAGGAAAGATAGACGCCGTTTTGGGGTTTACAGAGGCCTTCTTCGGTACACCATCCCTGCATCTCAAAGCGACGCTTTAATATTTGCCGCTAACGATGACCGCAACTTCGTCTGCGTAACCGATGGCTTCAATCCCTAGGTTTTTTAAGGACCGAAGTAGGCTGTCAATGACGAGCGACCAGATAAGTGGCGATAAGATTCCGCCTTGAGACATCCTCGAGTTGTGAGCCCTGATATTTCACCATCGTCGATGTTGGAGTGAATCACCGTACCTTTCAGCATGGACATAATCCAGTTGCTTATGGTTGGTGAAAGGTTCTTATTGCTCTGTAGACCTTTAGTGGATTCATATAAGGTGTAGTTGGAAGCACCCTCGATATCTAGAAAGGCGACAAGGCATACCTTCTTTCTGTCGATGGAGATATCAATTCTAGTTACTAAGTCATTGAGTGCTGACTCAGTAGATTTGCCAAAAAGCCCCTATTCTGGCTGGATATGTTCAAATCAAGGCCTAAAGGAGTATAGTGTGACGATTATGCCTCTAAGGCACGTGTGACTTGGCATTCCAGATATTAGCCAGGCTAATCCGACTAGAACTACTTGACAAGAATTCCCAGAAAAGTAATTTATCTGCATTTGAGAATCTCCCTCTGTAATCTGTAACAGCCTGTCAGATCAATTTTACAATTTTCCGTTAGAACACACTTCGACCGATGGAAATCAGTATACAGAGTTCCATTAAGTATCAGTGTAAACCAATAGACCCACTCATTAGAAAACCATGTCATATCCCTCTTCATTACATCATCATCCCAAAAGTTATTTCCATCAATCATAAGAGGTTAAGGTGTTTACCCACAATCCACACCCCCTATCCTTTTTGACGAACAATACTGTCATCATCCAAAATGACATGTTTTCCCATTTTTAATGGAAAATCCTCCAACACACTGAAACGAAAAGGAAATACTCGTTCTTCCATTTGAAATCTGTTTCACTCTGTCGACACAATGTGAAAACTTTTAGCTGTTGTTCCCATTTGTCAAACAGGAAAAGCACAATGCCCAGTCATTAGGACGACAATCCATCCTCATCCAAAAACCGTCCCCGAGATGATCAACAACAAAAATGTCCTTCAGTTCATTTATCCGACAGCGTGCACATACTTTAAGTCGATTTTTGTTTCCTTTATTCCGTTGACCTCCCGAGAGAGCTGCTACACGTGGACTCGAAGGACAATGCCGAATGACTTTTCTTATTCTTACCCGGTCTTGTCGCATTGTAGTCGAGGAAAAACTACCAAATCATCGTTATCCTTCTTTTTTTCTGTCGCTCTCTCCTTCCCGTTTGCAAAGCGTTCGCATCCACTTTGACGTAGGACGAAAGCATTTTTCTCCTGAATTTTGTTGTTTTTTTCTGACTCCAAAATCACTGCGAGTGGTCCAAAATGCAGGGCTCAATCTTGTAACGGATGTGTGTGAACATATGTGTGATCTATGATGTTGGTGATTCTTGAAAACAGTCAGACAAACAGTCATGCATGAGTCCGATTGGAGTAGAAAGCTAGGACTCTGATTCCTGTTGTTTCATTGTTCGACATTTGGGGAGGGGTGGGGGAAAAAACAAAAATAAACCGGGACAACGGAAAGCGAACAAGAGAATGAGGAATAAAAAAAAATGTTCGCTCCTTTGTTCGCTCTATCCGACGCTAGCGTCGAAGGCGTTCTTTTGCCTTCCACTGAATGAACGGAATGCTTCTGCCAGGGTCCTTTTGTGTGCAATGGCAGATCCGAACGCGGTGCCTTCTGCTCGTATTGTCCCTGGTGTACTTTATGGCAGCACAAACAGCTCCAGTGGGAGGCAAATGAGAACAAATGAAGTTGTGGCAACAATTTTCGAAACGATATCAATCGATTAAGGTCGTGAACCGTTCATGTGCTGAATAGTTGAGTTATTTTATATGTGCTTTTCCCATTTTTGTTAGTTTCCTTTCGTCGTTTCGTTTTTCTTCTTCGGTTTGGTTTGGTTTTTTTTGTTAATTTTTAACGACCTAGAGGATGTTGGTTGATGCTCTTTTGTGATGGTAAAAGGATATCCTCTGCAATGAGAGCCACACGGCTGAGAGAAAGTGGATGAGAATAAAAAGTTGCCAGAGGTTCCATTTGCCCTTCCGATTGAATTTAAAAGCAATTACGTTCTGCAATTTGGTCTTGGAATCCTTTTCCTTTATACTTTTTCCTGACCACCATCATCATCATCAACGACGTCGTCGTCATCGTCATCGTCATCACCGGCGTCATGTTTCATTATTTTTGCGTTTAATGGGGCTGAATTCGCGTTCTCTCCTAATTCTCCTCGGGTCAGTTGGTTTCTAGTTATCCAAGCGTTCTGCGTATCGATTTCATTTGGGACCGGAGGTTAACTCTTTTAATTAGAGTTTCATGGGAAGTTGAGTCCTGTCATCAGGCTGTGTGGATCTAGCGGAACAATTTAAAGTTTTGGTCAATTCTTAAAGCCGACACTTGCTATTATTGCCTCCACAACAGCCTTTGTAACTTTGCTTAGATAGGCAGTGAGAGCTGTAAATGGAACTTGTCTGACCTTGACGACGCTTATGTATATTCGTCAAAAGAACTTAGGGATTGAGGCCATTGATTCCGCAAACGAAGTGGCGATCACTGTCAGCGGCAAATATGAAATATGAAAATACAGAGATGGTGCACCGAAGAAGGTCTCTGTAAACCCCAAAAAGACGTCTATCTTTCCTTTTACCAAAAGAAGAAACCTAAATCTTCTCATTCGCCCCTTCATCTATGGCGAAACCATTCAGTTCTCGCAAGAAGTAAAGCACCTTGGAGTAATTCGGACAGTATATTGTCCTGGAACCCCCAAATCGACCGGACCGTCGAAAAAGCCACACGAGCACTGTGGACCTTTTTTCCGCATCTGTCACACAACTGGGGACTTAAGCCTAAAATCATGCTTAGGCGAAATCTGCATTACGGGTTGCCTGCGCTCCACCACCACTGACTCGCTTAACGTCTTTGTTGATCTACCGCTAGTTCGGATCCATATACATAGAAATGCAGGCAAAACTCTGTCTGTACATGCTCTTCCACCTAGACAACATCAATCCTAAACTTCCTTCTGATAATCACCTTAACACGTTTCCCCCCCTACTCCAAAGTAACGAGTTTAGCACGCCGTTGGATGACACTCTTCCAAGGTACTGCGTCAATCGAAACTACTCAGCAGTCATCCCCCCGAGTGACGACAGTGAAAAAATTCAAACCTCGTCCTTCAGAGTACGACCAAGTGTGGTACACGGACGGGTCTAAAATGAACAGTGGATGTGGGGCTGGAGTATTCGGAGAGTCGTCTAGCACTAACATATCGGTCAGTCTAGGGACTTATTCATCGGTCTTTCGCGCAGAAATATTTGTCATAAATCAGTGCAGAAGCTTAAACTTGCTCTTTAACTTCCGTGGGAAAACCAGTCAAGCTGCCCTCAAAGCACTGAACTCAGCCACGATAAAATCGAAACTAAACTCGTCAAATGGTCGCCGTAGGTCAGTGGTTAGTGCGTTGGACTGCTCACCAAGCAGCCAGCCAGGTAAACCGACTATTTTTAGCGGTACCACCTTTCGTCGGAACCGCGCTGCCGGGAGTATAATCTGTCATGAAAGGGCTTCTCAATTCCGTCTTATAGATACTTTGAGGTCTGCCTCTTGAGAGTAAATCCCGGAACCCGTTCCGTTGGCTGATTCGAAACCATCCGTGAAAACCGCAATCTCATCCTCTGAGATAGAAAGTGTAGGACAAAAATGTATCAAATATTTTTTCCCCAATCTATTACAAGAGGAATCTAAGCTTTTTCTAAATCTGAGCGGGAACCACCTTAAAATTCTAACCGGCATCCTAAGGCTGCTGCAACGCAATGAGCGCCAAGCGGCAGAAAATTTGCTCAGAAATGACGCTTGTCGCTCAGCGACTGCGTGGCCTTGGCCTACGTGGCCACTGCCGACTTAAACGGCACGTACGCAAGCTTGACCTGTCATCGGACCCTACCTGCAGACTATGCTTGGAGAGCGAATGAAGCTCTCTCGAGATCGTCACAAAATGACCAGCCCTCATTCACGTGAGAAAGCCAACCATAGGCAGTGAATTCGTCTCACCAAATGCACTTACCACGCTCTACCCAGAGAAGCTGTTTAGCTTCTTGACAGCCTCTGGAACAGACAAACTGTTCTTAAAACATATGCGACAGTACAATAGGCCTCCATGTGAGACCGCAATAAAAGAACGGACCAGCCGCTCCCCACGACTTTGGTCATACCAAGTTCATGCTCTGCTAGACATAATTTTCCATAGAGTAGCTCTTGCTTAAGCTGACATCATCACTCCAACCTGTTTGGAGACTATCCTGCGTTCATCAATCGTATATATCACGCTTGTTCCTCCCTCTTTGGGATTTACTTCATGCTTAAGGAAACGTCTTTTTGTAATGACAAAACATCAGAGCATCCAGAGAAGACAGGAAGGTGTGAGATGTATTTTCCTTTTGATTTCAGAAAATATCGCAGAATATTTGCTTTCTGAAGAGACGTATGATACAGTAAGGAATGCATTGGGAGACATCAGAGCAAACACATTCATGTGACAATTATTGAAAACTGAATCCCACCGGCTATGAAATGTCAAGTGGCGGTCCCGGGAGAGTACTTAGTCTGTGGATTTGACTGTTCGGAAAGGAAATGGTTTTTAGTGGGTGAATACTGTTACTGAATTTTCAGTCTTCAGATGCGGTTGCCCTGGACTCTTATAGGTGAGATTCGCTATCCATGTCAAACTTCTGAACATCATTGTACAAACGTCCTTCCATCCATGCTTCATAAAATTTAGAAAAAGCAACACCCTCTCCAAGACCGTTGAATACAAAACGATTAATTTACTCCCAGGAGAACGTCAATTTTCAATTTGTCTCCATTACACCGAGATAATAGCATAACGAGTAAGCACCACCCGGTCGCACTATAATCATTAATCAAACTGTGAGACGCCACTAAATTGCTGTGTAGATACGAGGACTCCCGCACCAAAAGTATACCCGCGTTCACATTGACATTTCGAATCCTTCTCCTTTCAGTGCAAATCCCCAGAATCCTTCCTCGCCGTTTGTCGTTTTATGAAGGTTCGTAAACTATACAGTGGCAAAACTATTATCCAGACAAAGTGTAGAGTTTTACGACGCGACGCGTCTTCTTGCTTTTTATCAACTCCCCAACTTAATGAGAATCCAAAATTTGCTGTAAATACGTGAAGTGATAAAACGGTGCGATGAAAACCCAAATTTTCACATCGTAAGCCAAGTAATTTCAATTTAACGCCTTTGTCCCGGTAAATCTCCTGTGAGGAAGGACATTTCTTTTCGTTCACGGTCAATGGCGGCGACAAGAAGTGCTCCTTCAACGATTAAATTGTGATAGATGCACAGCATTGAAGGGAGTCCCCGACAGGACCGTTTAAGGGAACGATATTCAAATTATTTTTATTATCTATGTGCCCCCAGGGGGAATGTGGGAGCATACACTTCTAGTGCCGCCTACTCCTGGTCTGTGCCATGTGATCACGGTATGGCAAGCATCTGCTGCTCTTCTTATGGGGACCATTTCAGGGGAATTTATGAGGCGTTACTTTAATGATGATGGGCAACTACAGATATGATGGCACTTCTCGATGAGTTTAATGGACGTGAATATTTAAAGGAGGTCGACGACGGGGAAAGTTTCAGCATTAAAATTAATGATTTTCAAATGAATTTGTTTGGTAAGATTTAGGGCGGAAATGAAGTGTGGCGGCTCTTGAATGATTCGAGTCTTGTCACCTTAAGGTGGAAAGATTGTTTCAATTTTATCACAAATTTTCTTTGGTTCTTTTGAGATAACGAAGTAATTATGGAAATAGCTTGACTTTTAATTGTCGAGGGAGGAGTTAAAAGACTTAAGGGGAGTCCTTGCGCTGGAATGTAGGAAAGACTGCGGACTCTTATATAAGAGGACATATTAGTTTAGTGTCGTGGTGTGGAAGGGCAATTGTAGATGCAAAAGTATGAGTAAGAGTCTGCAACTAGGGGGATCTGCCCTCGACGAGAAGGAGTTTCCATTAACGGACATTAGACAGTTTGCTGGTGTAATTAGGAAACTAAGAAACAGTGTGGGGGAGTTGTAGTACCGAGATTATATAAAAATGTTTAAAAACTGCTAAAGAGTGCTAAATGACTGCGACCGCAACCGACAATAGAGATGAAAAGAGGGGGTCGTCATTCACAACAGCAAGCAAGAGCTTAAGCTGCCAGGGATGGTTTGAGGATATTTCGAAAAATCTATGGAATTCCACACACCCATCATCCACTATCATACATTGGAGGATGTATGGTATGTATGTGCGTTTCCGAAGCATTGTCATCTCGAATTACTAAATGCAATGCTCAAAGCATTTTGCGCACAGGATGGCATCAGACTATGCTGGATGCCTGGTAATTTTGGACTGGAATGAAATGAACTAGCAGACGAACTGGCATGTCGATAGACCTGGCGCGACAGGTCGAAATCAACCAAGGCCTAGGTTAGGTTACGTAGGGTCTGTGATGGATAGGCCTCATCAAGTTCACTCGGAAACCTGGAGGTCCATTGTGACTGTGAGTACCCTTCTTCTGTTGTGGGAATAGCAACATAGTTCCCGGGACAAACCGCAGGACCTATCCTATTGTTGGCTGTTTTGTGAACCAATTAGTGTTCTTTATGAACCTTTGCTATGCTTGCGAAGAACCTTACAAAGCGGAGCAATGACACAGCAGATGTTGAATTGATTCTAAGTACTTCTTCCTCATCTCCGCAGCTTCTGTATTAATCGTTGGATTCGATTTTTCACTTGCGGAACATGACTCCGATAGCACAGTGTCCTGTGCGAATAGAAAATTTGTCCAGTGCCAGAAGGCACCTTGTTTTGGTTTTATTTAATTTCGGGTAACCAGGAGGAATTAGCTTCTTTCTCTATTATGTTGCCTATTATCCCATGCCATCGCCCTATCGGTGGCATTGCAGATGTATCTGCTTCGCTGATGTTTATAGCTGACCCGAATCTTGGCAATTCATCAGCTTTTTCGTTCCCTTCTATGTGCAGGGTTTGTCTGTATGGTACCTTATGGCGATCAGCTAGTCTTGGCGTTTCTTGACTGTCTTTGGTAAGGTCCGATAGGGGACAATCTCTTATGCGTTGGAAGACGCTACATGCCTCTGGTAATCTAAAGGATTCCTGTTTTTGTTGGGTTTTCGAGTATAATCCGGCTCCTGTTCCTATTCTCATTTTGAGCCGTCAATGTAAATCGTGATTTCGTGGTCTTTGTCAAAGTCATTGTAACTTTATTATGTTCACTATCCTAGCATGTCCATAGGCTGTCAGCTTCCACAAGTTGGATTCTCTCAATCTGAATGCACCTTTCACAGCAGCTGATTTTATGAACAGGTCCAAGGGTGCTTGCGGTGAACGTCTAACGACTCCCGTGGTGCTAGTGCAGCTAGCCTTTGTACTCTGTAGAGTTTGTCAGTCAATCGCACTAGGCACCCATAGGAGATGATAGGTCTTAAGATTTCTGTGTATATCCAATGAATCAATTCTCGCAACCATTTATGTTGTGTGTGTTGCATTTTTCGTACGAATGGAATGGGCCTGCAATTAATTGCCGACTCAGAACAGCGAATTGAGAAGATTTTTTATGACAAATTGTACTCCCGGAGGCTTGTCATTCCCGAGAAATTGTGGTGTTCGATAGACATAGCTGGGGCTTGAACACGCGCAGCTTGCACAGCAGCCCAAGGCTAAGCCCCGGCGACCTTTAAAACGATGAATGGGTGGTGATAGAACACCTATCGGTTTGTAAGAATCTGCAGAGGTACTTGGATGGTCAGCAACTATGCAACAAGACTGGGTATCCCCTTCAATTCACAAATGAGACAAATGAGGTTCAAAAGTGCTAATTTGGTCTCAGGCACGACAGTCTGATCACCATCACTCATATCTAAATACTTCCGAAGGTCTTGCAATACACTGTATTCAGCCTTCGGAAACATAATCTGGTCTGCACAAATGTTGCGACAATGCAATCTTCAAATAAATGGGCCTAACTCTTACAATTTGTTCTATTTGACATCGATTTTTGCTGTAAAGGGCTCTTAGAAAACCACTGCGTGTGTCTTAATAGACGTTCGGTTTACTTGTGACACTCAACGGTTTTGTACTCTAGTACTTATTTCTAGTTAACATTGTTCCCTTTCTTTGTTATAAATGTAAATGTTATGCCATATGGAATGAACTTTTAATGACAACCCATATAAATGTCATAACATAAATATCTTGACACATAAAAGCAAATACATTCATTGCTTGGGTGGAGCTGCGAATACAAATATTGTGCGTTATACCAATTGCGTGTTTCTGTATTTGCTGTCACCGTTGTTGGAACAGCAATTCACTCTTTTGTTTATGATGTTTTCCATTTACACAGTTAGTCTTTATTTTCTTTACAAATGTTTGTAAGTTGTATAATATCTACACAATGTGTTTTCGTGTTTAAATTTGATGATGAAACATGTGGTTTATAGTTTTTTTAGAATATTGCTGTACACATGGCGAAGGAAATGAAAGTTGAATGATGTCGAAAATAAAATACAGTCGTTTTGTTTTTATTGCAAATCATTTTGTTTAGGCTTAGCGATTATGTAGGCAGGGAATTCAAACGCCTTCGGAAGAACGACTTTTAGCCACCATGTACTGTGTGGCTTTTCATTTATTTTAATGCAAAAACAGAGGCGTGTGGTTGTTCTCGTATTCGAAGGGTTGTCGGGAGTCAATGTTAAGCTTTTGTGACTTCCTTCAGCTAGGGAATTGGTGATTGGTCAGTTCAGGACGGCCATTTTGAAGACTTAACGAATTTCCAGATGACGCTGATAGGTACGTCGCTTTGTTCGTCGGTACCTGGAAAAAGTTCCTTCGTCCTCATTAACGTTCTCATTAGCTCTGGCACCGCTGCATCGTGGCCATAGATTTAAGTTATTTTACAGGAGTCCAAAGAGCTCCATCTTCCATTCGCTTCCGCTAAAAATCTGATCCATGCTTCATGTTTGAGTTAACATGGTGGGACTTTTACTGACTGATCAGCCTGCTCTAGGTCTAGCGCAGATCCTTTCCTTGCCAATTTATTAGCTTTCTCTCATTGCCTGGTATGCCCTCATTTCCGGGGAGCCAGCATAGTTTTACCTTATGCTGTCTGGCAAGAGCACTAAGCTCTTCCCAACAGCACTTTACAAGCTTCGATTTTATTTCCATAACAGAACTTGCTTTAAGCGCTGCCTGGCTGTCAATGAAAAAGGCGATATCATCACGAGATATTCCCTTTATGGCAGTTTAACGGGCAGCAATTGTCACTGTTAGGACCTCCGCCTGGAAAGCGTTGCTATCGGCCGAAAGTATATTCACCCACACAAATGTCCATTTTGGACCCATCAGTACAGATGGCCTTGGTTTGCGTGCATAGTATTGTTCTCCTTGTCCAGTCTTCTCTGCATGGGAATGAGGAAGTGAATGGTCTTTTGAAGTCTTGGTAGGGCACCGTATAATCAGTGGTTGCTACATTGCCCATGTACTTATTTAGGATCTTGGCCTGCCTTCTCGTGCTTGGCTTCTAGCCATTCGTTTGGCTAATAATCAGTGCACTTCTGAGTGCAGGTTCATGCATAAACCTACTGTTGGCGTAGAGTAGAAAGCTTTCGTGCCCTTCTTAGTTATTTCGTTTATATTCTGTTTCCAGTTCAACTTATTGTCGAGCAAAAGTCCCAAATTAAATGAAGCTAGAAGTCATGGACATAAAACTCCGGAGAAAGAGGACAGTGTTCGGGGAAAAGAGGTCATTCCCCTCGTCGAGAAGCCTCCGAGAGTATAATTTGTCACGAAAAAGCTTCTCAATTCGCAGTTCGGAGTCGGCAATAAATTGTAGGTTCCTTTCATTCGTGCGAAGAACATAAGCACGCCTAGGCCTACCTCGAACTGTCGCGCCAGCGTTTTATTTTTTTTTCAATGGTAGTGCGTTGGGGTTTTGTCGGATATACATATTTAGGAAAAGGAGCTAGTCCGGACAAAGCCGCCATATTGGGGTAAATCAAAAAAAGACTTCAGGGCCTTCTGGGCACCTGAGGGTGCTCGTAAATTATTGACTGGACGACCTTTTAAAATCAACATTTTCAAAACATCAACCACCAACTGTTCACAGGCCCAAGTCCAGCCTTTGCACCACCTCAATGTGAATGGTCGTCACAGGGGCCTCATGTCAGCTGCTTCATTGTCCTCCGCCTTAAGGTCACCAAACAAAAAAAACAGTTGAAATGCAGCGGAAGCTTCTATTTTACTCGTTTTCTTCTTTTTTTGTTTGCTCTATAAGTACACTTCATTCCCGGACAAACTCCCTTGATAATTTCCTTATCTTAACATTCACTATCCCTTCAACAATCGGCAATTCTCTCAGTTGAATTTCCAAATCAAATTGAAGTCCAATCAAGTCCACATCCACGCTAAGATTCCATTTGCCCTAAACGAAAACAAATCTCCATTACCAAGTTCTAATAGCCATTTTCGAATTCCCATTTCTCAAATAATTATCCTTCTTCCTTCAATTGCCCCAAGGCTTCTCCGCTCCATTGACAAATTTCCGACATTCCACTGGACGGAGCAAGCGAAGAGGATGAGTCTACAATTGGAAAATTAAAATTTAACTAAAAAATTTCCAAGAAACAGCGCGGCTAAGGCAAACCAACACACACAGCGAACCTAATTTATTATTGAACTCAAATGCGATGACAGGACATTCCCCCAAAGGTCTTTCTCTCCTTCTTTACATTTCAATCTCATCCCCGTTGGGCATTTGCAGTAAAAGAAAGAAAAAAAACCAAAAGATTTTCCATTCCACTGGAGAGAGAAGATTTTCGCTGGCAAACCGACAGAGGGGAGGACGAAAAAATTGTTGACATTTCTGTGCTCCATCGCTTGGTCCTCCAGATGCCATCCTTATTCTATGCTCGGTGAAAATTTTATCATAAAATGATAACTTGATAACTTCCCTTCGATTTTTTTTATCCATCAAGAGATGGCAAGGATTGGGGGTGGTGTATCCACCATCATCACCACTACAACCCCACTGGCGCACTGTTAACATCTAATCGAATTGACCTCAAACATGGTGTTTGGTCCTCGATGGTTCATGGAGCGAAAGAAGAATGATGGTAATGATGGGTGTAAGGAGGGGGTTGCAACCGACCGAAAAGAATCCATGAATATTGTAAATTCATTTGAGAGGCAGGAGCTGCAGTCGGTGAGTGAAACTAACTGTTTTGTGGGCTGAGCACTCCCTTGATTAGATATCATATCCTAGTGAAGGAAATATTCTATAGACCGATAGAAAGTTATTCATAAATTCCTCATCACTTGGGTTAGTTGCATGGAAGCTTCGAGATGAAAAGTAAAAGATGAATAATTGAAAAAAAAAATTAATGAAAGCATACTCGTATATCTTCGCTATTATCGATTACTTCCTGATTCCTGACTCTCCCAATGGCCAGTAAATCTTCAGCCCCAAGAACACTTTTGCATTCACTGAAAGTCCTTAGCGAGCGCCTGAAATGATTGAAAAGTAATTTTTTTTAATTAATTTCTTTAGATGGCGTCGGTAGTTTTTGTTTTCTCATTTTCTGATGAAAAGGATGCGATTCGAGGATAATTTGCTAGTGCCAGTTGAATTTTATGGTCGGACAAGCAATTATTCAGTGCAATTCTCTTACGCCGGACGGAGTAAAACTTATGATTTTCCATAATTTTTTTGTCATTTGATGAGAGAATTCTAATGAGAGATGATGAGTTCGCGCTCGTCCCTGGCAGTTGGAGGAAGTTTTGTTATGAAAATGGACGGAGGATAATTTGCTAGTTTCCTGCAGATAATTTTTTTTACACTTAATAAACATCCAGTTGCATTTGCATTAACTTTGTCGTATTGTAATTAATTTGATTTTACTGTTGTGAATGAAAAAAGTTTTGTAATGTAGTCCTTTGGGGTTTTGTTGTGGAAAAACGAAAAGGTTTTTGTTTGTTAAGTGAGTTTGTTGATGAGACAGCTTGGATTCACAGTAAAATTGTTTTTTGCCGTAGCACTTATATCTGTCTGTTGGTTTATTTGTTCGTTTTCGATAAGCTCAACAACGAATTGGTCGATTTACTTACAAAATGAAATGAAGGCAGGAAATATCACGGATTGTGTTCTGTACTTTGCTTTAATGCGATCGGACATTATGGAGATGCGCTATAAGAGTGACTCCAATCCCAAGGCGTTCAAAATATTTGAAAAATAAAAGTTTCTAATTTGAACAAGCATTCAACCAAGCATAGGCTTCCTTAAAATATGGGACCTAGATTAGATACTGGTCGTGGAGGTGCTGAAAAAACTATGACGCTTTATTCAGATCGCCTCGAATCCCCATTGTCGTCGCCTTTCGTGGTTATATGTTAAATGTTAAAAGTTGGAGTGTGTGTATGCATTGCGACCTATAGAGATCTATTGTAGGTAGGTAGGTAGGTAGAGGTGGCGGCTCTAAAGAACCCAATTAACGCTGGGGTGCGCCGTTTTGACTTGGTTGTTTGTGGTTGATAGACGGTTGATAGACGAAGATATTTAAATCCAATTTGTGGAATAAAGGAATAGGATTAGTTCACCAATCTTTCTCCTGGAAACATCTTTGAGGTCTTCGAAGAAGGGTTTGCCTAGAGTGCGCTGCCTGACTCTTTGCTAGGGCTGGACATTTACACAGCAAATGATGCAGAGACTCCTTTTCGCTGTTATCTTTGCAACTACGGCAGAAAGTGTTGTGGGGGATACCTAGCTTGGCTGCATTGTCTCCCACTGGCCAGTGGCCTGTTCTAGCGGTTACGATTTTTGCAATATCTGGTCTTGATCTGCTTAGTCGCTCGTTTGTTTTTTGTTTATTGTGACCGGGCCAGATCTTCCTTGATGTGACGCAGTTGTAAAGCCTATTCCACGCTTGGTTGGCCGTCTTTAGAAAGTGGTGTTGAATATTGCCCTTAACGGCTCCTAGCAGGATATTAACAACTTCCGCCAGCGAGTCATTAAGGGCTGATCCCCGCTTGGCCAGGTCATCGGCTCTTTCGTTGCCGTCAATTTTCTTATGGCCTGGCACCCAAGTGAGAGTGACCCTGCACTGGCCCCCAGTTTTTTAGAGATCTTTTGTGCTCCCCCGAACTCGTGATGGTCGATGAGTCTTGACCTATAGCACATCCTCCAATCCAATGGCTCTGAGAAATCGGTGTATCTAGATTGGGTCCAATGATGGGAAATCCGGTGCAGAGAAAGTGTACGCTCCCAGGCGTGCTCTTCTTTTTTGGATCAATGCCCCAATCCATAAGGAAGTCTTCGGCATCGCTGCAGAATCTGCAGTCTCCATTCTTTTCTCTTCCCATTTTTCTGAAATGCTCCCTGAATCTGCAATGGCCCATTAGAGTGCGAAGCTGGTTTTTGTTGGTGCCTAGGCGGGCCTGGCTTCTCCTTTGGTCGTAGTTCCTTAGAAGTTCCTTTGGCTGCCTAAGTCCTGGGAGTGGCTCTCATTGCCTTCTTCTTTCGCATTCTTCTCTGCGCAGCTCCTCTTAGATTCGATGCGGTCCCAGCCCGCAGTATGGCTCGGATCCAACGAATGATGTCTCTGACTCTTTCCTGGCCAGTTCATCGGCTGCCTCATTTTCCTCTATTCCTACATGACCTGTCATCCAGTCGATGGTGAATTTATAGTTTTGTCTAGTCTGTTTATCTTTTCCAGACAATCGAAGACCAGTTTAGATCTGATTTCATAGGAACGCAGTGCTTAGATGGCGGCCTGGCTGTCTGATAGTCGCGATGGATGCCCAGTTCTTTTGAAAAGATACCGGTACCTACTCCTTCAGCTGTTTAAGAGCCGCCCGTAAAGATAGAAATAGATAGATACAACTACAGTATAGAACCAGTGCATGATTTTCGACTGTAGGCCCCATCTAGTACCTGCTGCTCTTTTGCATGAGTAGAGGGCTACCAGGGATTTCCTGCCACAATATTATCTTTCCAGAGAAGCTTCCTGCTTAGAGGTAATACTCTTGTGCTTTTTTTTTTTACCTGAAGTTCCATAAGTATCATGTCAGCCATCAGTAGTATTTCCATCTTCTTTTTAGCCAATCTTTAACCATCGTATTCATGATTCGACTCCTCAAGGAACATGGCTACCACACCAATAGCTGTGCCATCTACGAAGCCAATTATTTTTGATGACCTCGGGATCCTCAGTCATTCATTGCTTAAAAGACTCAGTACGCCATCGCCGTTCCATCTGTGGAATCGTACAAAAGTTTAAAAATGGTCTGCCAGTATCCTCTAAGGCGGTCCAACACAACAGCTAATGGTACTCGGAAGAAGTGTTCACCAAGTATTGCACTTCTCTCTTCTGATAACGGACTTCTCGAGAAGTCACTTGGAAATCAATCACCAAAGGTTCTGGCAGGTTCTTCTAAATCCTCTCTTGTATACCATATTGTGACTTCCAAGACATCCTAACTCGTATTTCGCCCACATCCACGTAATGATCTGAGTCGATGTTAGCTGTCCCCGTTCAAGCAGGGAGACACTTGGTCCAGATTGGTCCATTGTGGTACCGTGATAGATACCGGCTTACCAAAAGTATATCGCCGAGTGCGCTGAGATGAATGACCGTATCGGTTGTAACCTTATGTATTGAACCACTTTGACCCGGAGATTAAGTTCCTCATCTTTTGGATGTCGAGTTCGGCTAGATCGTTTAGATCATTATAGAAGTATTCCCCGAGGGTTTGCCTTCTTAATGTTGCAAGGGCAGGACAAGTGCACAGTGGGTAGTTGTTTCCTCCTCCTCTTCATCTTTACATCTTCAGATGTGGTTTTTGTAGCCTATCCTTTCCGACACCAATCGCACGATTTATTGAGGAGTTTCTACTCTTTGGCACATCATTCTTCTTCTTTTTTAGGGCGTAGAGGTCATTAAATCGCATTTTTTGGAATTGAGTGTGGATTCATTCCCTCGCATGCTTGAGTCTGGAGTGTGAACCGATACTTGGTAAGCGTTGAGTTGGTGAAAGGGAGCGCACATGCATTTTTCGAAGGTCTGTCAGTATATGCTTCCATCGACGATTGTACGAAGTCTATTCTGTCATCTGTCCGGATGTGGTTTCATTGTCCCAATAACATTTCCGGTTTGGTGTCATGTGACTCTTTTACCCAAAAGCATATGTAAATGGCACAACAAACTCTTTGAACTTCAAATAGATGACCTCAGGCTATGATCTAGAATCGCAGCTGCTTAGTGTCTATATTTTTAGAAAGTCCCGCAGAATACCGCCCCAAACCGCACACTGAGACTAAATTACTACCTTCGCCTATAAAATTGTTTATCCCTAGATCTACAATCGCGAAAATCCCCTAAACTACACAAAAGAACCCCAGTACACCGAATTGCTTTTTCGACTTGGAACGCGCTGCGGCTCACAAGAGAGAGGATAGCTGTGTTCGGTTCCTAAATTTAGAACGAATAGTTCCCATATGGATCGTAAATAAAAATGAATTATGCGCACACGGTTTGTGTGTAGTAGTGGCAACGGGAACACATGAACAAATGGAAGCATATGGAAATGAATATTAATGCGCTCTTCTGGATCATAAATCAAAAGCCAAGTGTTGTGGTCTTTTATTTTTCCGAGGAATTGTCGTCTCTGGAAAAACAATCGAAAATCTGTTTGTTGTCTGTCGGTGTGTCTCCGGTGCCCCCCCCCCGGAGGAAGAGCTCATAAATACCTGAACGAATGAAGCCGCGGGGAGCAGAGTTTGGAAAAATATACATTCACGTTACGAAATGAATAGTGCTGTCAACAATTGGAGCAGCACTTGGAGAAAAATTATGCTGATGCGGCGAAGTGCGGTGCGGCTGTGAGTGTTTTGCTGGCACACTTGGAGTGGGTCAACTCTAGGTTTGGTCAAAGTGGAGCTTTGGCGATTGCCAAACAAAGTGAGTGACATAAATTGACCTAGTCCATATTCTTGAGATGTGTCATCAGACAGTGTCACATGTCTAGGTCTCGGCTTAGACTTTGGTTGGAATTGTGTGCACGGTGTGGTTAGTTGGTAGAGGTATTCGGAAATGAGCACATGGAAGTTGGTAAACAACACAAGTTCTGGTGTAGTATTCAAAGCAGAGGCATGCGGTTTAGTCTTTTGACGGAAGTGTGAATACCATCCGGCAATGGCCTTTAGATCTTGACCCAAAGAAGGGTTTTCTTTATTCTTTCGACGACTTACCAAGGTACATCAAAATTAATTGTGCTGATTTTCATAGCGCTGTCGTTTAAATTTTGAAGTTTAAACTCAAAGCTCAATGAGTCTTGTTTGTTAGTGATACACTCCTGAACTTGATTTATAACACAGGTTTATCCCTTTCACTAGACATGCCTCCACATAATGTGGTAATATTGAAGTTAGTACTCAAAGATATATGCCGGCTGTACTACTCGTGAAAGCCAATTGCCGTCGAAAACTGGGTGACACTAGCCCAAACAAGGGTGGACGACTGTCTCTTTATACCTAGCGAAGCATCTGGATGATGTTCAACTTGTTGAACGTTGGCATCCACTCACATTCTCCAACACTTCCGCAAGCACTGTCCTGAATCCATGACCTCGATCGTGCCTCAGTTGTAGGAGAAAATAGCTTGACACAAAAAATATTTAAGGTCGCAGTGCATTACCAGCTATCGCCAGTTAGGTATGAGGCACAGATGCTTATTTTGGTTGTGAATATTAGAATTGGCGGCTGTCGGCTCAGTCTGAGAAAAAATTAGAAAAACGTTTACCTAAACTTACGTAATGTCCTGTAAGGAGAAAAGTGCATCATTTCATCTTTACACAGAACACAGAAGGTCATCTTTCACAGAACGTCTATTTTCCCTCCTTGGCACTATGTCTTATTATCAATTTTAGACGGTAACATATCGAATCCACCTTGGTTGGGGTCTGCAGTTGTCATCTAATCTATCGCAATTTTTGTTAGGTGACCTCTGATGTTTGCATGCCTAGTAGATAGTGAGGCCTAACACTTTTCTCTTGATGCAGCCAGTAGACACTTTTTCCCCCATTTCGGCTTGTCTGCACTTTTCTTACGCTTTGTATGTTCATTTGTGGCCCATTTATGAATCATGTCCGTTACCAATCCCTTGCCTATGGTTAGTGCTGATTGAAGTACAATCTGACTCATTCGCCTAATCACAGCTTAATTATCCAGTGTTCACTTTACCTGACCCTCATGGAGGTGATCCAGCGCATATGTCAGACCCAGAAGAGAGTGGTTTCTCCCAATCTTACTTACTTACTTACTTAGGTGGCGCTACAGTTCGGGGTGAACCTGGGCCTCAACCAACAAGCCTCTCCAGTTAGCCCGGTCCTTAGCTAACTGCCTCCAGTTGCGCACGCCAAGTTGGTTGAGGTCCCCTTCTACTTGTGCGCGCCACCTTAGGGTAGGTCTTCCTCTACTGCGTTGTCCCTCCGGGTTAGATTCGAAGACTCTGCGTGCCGGAGCGCCCTACATGCCCCAGCAATCTTAGCCGATGGAAACGCATCTGCTTGACCAGGGCGATGTTGCTGTACAGCTCGTATAGATCGTGGTTAAGTCTTCTCCTCCAAAGCCCGTCAACGCATACGGGACCGAATATCTTCCGAAGATTTTTTCGCTCAAAGCAACCAAGGATATCTTCATCCGCTTTCGACAGTGTCCATGCTTCAGCGCCATAAACCAGGACTGGGATGATTAAGGTCTTATACAGAATCTCCTTACTTCTTCGGGATAGGGCCTTACTACTCCATTGCCTTCTTAGCCCGAAGAAGTATTTCCGACGTGGTGTCATTATCGGAGGTAATAGCAGAGCCAAGGTAGACAAAGTCCCTTACTACCTCGAAGTTATAGCTATCAACTGTGACGTTTTGTCCAATTCGTCGGTGTTGGGTGTCTCTTCTTGTTGACAGCAAATACTTAGTTTTGCCCTTGTTCACCGTTAAACCCATTTTGGCCGCTTCTGTCTCTATACTCGCGAAAGCACCGGTGACAGCTCGCTGCGTTCTGCCTATAATGTCAATATCGTCAGCGTACGCAAGCAGTTGAACAGATTTATGAAAGATTGTGCCTCCGGTGTTGGCTTGAGAGTTTCGCACAATTCGTTCAAGTATGATATTGAAAAAGTCACATGACAGCGCGTCTCCTTGTCTAAAACCTTTTTGGACATCAAAGGTTTCGGTAAGATCGTTAACGACCTTGATGGAGCAGCGTGCATTCTCCATCGTCATCCAGCACAAGCGGACGATTTTGACAGGGATGCCAAAACTAGACATGGCTCGGTATAGCTGGTCTCTATAGATGCTCTCATACGCGGCCTTAAAATCGATGAAAGGGTGGTGCGTGTCGATTTGAAGTTCCTGGGTTTTCTCCAAGATCTGTGTGAATATTTGGTCGGTGTTGGACTTTCCTGGCCTGAAGCCACACTGATATGGACCGATTAGGTTGTTGACGAACGGCTTCAGGAGTTCACACAACACGGCAGATGAGATCTTATAGGCGAAGAAGACTGACGCCTCTGTAGTTGGCGCAGTTCAGAGGGTCTCCTTCGTGATCTTTTCCATTTTTTTTAATATGAAGGATCGAGTTAGGAACACTAGAATATGCGAGGCACTCAATGTCGAGCAGCTACTTCATCGAGCGGAAAGGTCTATACTTCGAGGGTTTTGGGTTCAACGCATGTCCCCAACCTCGGATTCCGAGACGTGCCATGGAATTCGTGCTATCGGGTAGGCATCCCCTGGGTAGGCCTAGGATGAGATGGCTGAATCATGTCCAAAATCTCACTTCTACCCGTATAGGGATAACCCCTGATGATTTAGAGTCGATGGCGGAAGATCGGGAGATGTGGAGAGTCCACGTAAGCACCCTAACCCCGCGACCCTCATAGTGGATCCTTGAAAATGATGACCATCATCATCGAAGGATATCAGGCCGATTTGTCTAAAAGTCCTCACTTTCGTCCTTCGAACCCTCTGGTATATAACCTGCAGCCATCAGATTCCACCGTTTCAAAGAGTCAAAACGTAGCTACATATGAGTTAGTTAACGATGTGAAAAATCGAATATTATGAGCCCATCCCTTCATGCAATAAAACAGCACGAGAAGAAGCTGTTTGTTGGAGAAGAAATATTTATTTTTAAATTCATCAACTTTAATAGGCGGAACTTCCCCTTTTTCCATGACCCTAGCAGTTTATCGCTCAAATTATCGCGTTTGGATGATCTCCTCGTCCAATTATAATTTTTTTTTACCACACCGTTCTAAATTAAACCGATTTATGAGTCCAAACTGAATCAAGCATTATCCCATAATAGCGTGCCATTCGTGTTAATTTATTCAGAACAAATAACTCTCCTCGGCATAACCAGACTTTATGGTTACGACCGCCTCCAACCCCTTCATCTCTCTCTCTTTCTCTGTTTCACTGGCCGCACCAAATTGCTAAATTATTTTTTATAACGAGTTTATTCCATTTCATTTGCATTTACCTTCGCATTAAGCGCGTCCAACTCCGCCACAGTGTTCAGTGATTTACGCAGGATTATGGGCACTTCCAGATCATCCTTCGCCATTACTGGGGGGCGTGAGGCATTAGCCTAAACCTAGAGCTCCTCGTTCTACCTGGTAGGTCACAGTTCATAACTTCTCATTATCACCGAATATATAAGTGAAACTGCTCGAGAAACTTTCAACCAACGCGCCATAAAGCGCACAAAGATGAAATGTGAAAACTTCTTCGCGAGGGTGGGTGGAGGCTGCTCCTTGAAAGAAAAAAAAATATGGAAGGGAGAAAAGAGAGAGAAAAAACCGATAATGACTTCCGTAAGAAGGTACTACCCTCTCGACTACGTGATCTCAGCATCATGAGTCGCATTAAAATTTTAGATGGAAAGTAATGGTGTCTTCTCATCCACCCCGGTCCTTGGCCGATGCCAGGACCCAATGAAAAAGCCATTGGGACTCGGTCGGTTATTGAATTAAAAAAAAAAAAATTGTAATAATAACTTGGACGCTGTGGGAGTGTTTTTATGATCTAAACGTTGTTCTCTTATCTTTTTCCATTCCAGATGCGGCCAGGAGACACGTGTTATTCCACGAATCCTTCAGCTTCGGTCACATTGGCTGAAGTCGGAGAAGGAAAACTTACGGTTGCAAGAAGCCGGCATCACCAAGGAGGTCATGAACAGTGCAATTGCACAGTTTTGTTTGGAGATTATCGCCAAGCACGGGGAGCCAGCGCCACGGTTGTGCAATAAGGATCCACTCACCCTGAAGATGGGTACCTATGTGATAGAGCTGTTCCCTAATGTAAGTTTTGTTTTCTGCCATAAGTTGGACTTAAATTGGGTTAACAGTGGTGGACTCTTTTTTTTTTGCAGGCAAAATTCCTGTTCATGGTTCGTGATGGTCGAGCGACGGTGCACTCCATAATCTCACGAAAAGTCACGATAACCGGATTTGATTTGACAAATTATCGCCAGTGCATGACCAAGTGGAATCACGCAATCGAGGTTATGCACGGTCAGTGCAAGGAGATCGGGAAGGAGCGTTGCATGATGGTAAGTGGAGAATATTGTTGTCGAAAGTGGGCCATAAGCTATCGAACACGAATGAATGAGTCAATCCCTTGGGTTGATGAGGGTTAAATTATAGCGCGGTGTTCCGATTTTGTGTTCAGGAGCTGACACTTTAAGCGTGGGGTTTGGCATTCAATTGGGCATTTGTCACGAAATGGTTTCTGGATTTGAAATGGAAAATGAACTGTTGACATTCTACTTGACGATTGAACAGTAGTTTAACAAATGTCTGATATTGCGTGGGCCATCCTCTCAGAAAGGGCATTTGCTTCGATGAAATCGTCGACATGGTTCAGGATCCTGAACGTAGTTAAGGCAGGGTGCTCTTGTGTTATGTCAGACACTGCTTTTTTCGTCGAAGAAGAGTAGTGGCGATAGCCAAGAACTATGTTGGAGCAAAGATTATGCACTATGTGGAAAACAGTCATGTGATTGTGCCCCTTAGGACGTCTTTATAGATCGCCAAACCCATTGCACCGCATGTATGTGTCGATAGTCAAGGAATCCTTTACGAATGGCACGAGAAAGCTGCGGCATTGTTGTCAGCGAATTACAGGGGCGGTCTCGAAAGTGGCCAAGTAGAAGGAACTGTTGGAAGAACATGGTGTTCTGACAGCATCTTTGTCTCAGCGTGAAATATTCGATGACTTCCGGTGGTGGTCGTCATGGCCGAATATTCGTTGGAAGATTTTGCCAGTTTGTGTCCTTTAGTTGTGGTGTCTAGGCGGGACCAGCATTTAATTGTTTTGTAAGTAGCGAGTAGCATCTGTGAACATCATCCAAGTGCTTCCAGCTATCAACTTGGGCACATTGTATATTTGCTGTATCTTTCAATGTGCAGGTAGGGAGAACATCATCATGCTGACGATAGTGACACTTGGTTGGGTATTAGTTCGAATTCGACACCCTTCTATGTATATTTATGTCTAGAATGAACTCCCTTCTCCCTTGTCTAACATGTGAAGAGTGTGCCTAAGATTGGTCCGGTCGACACTCGGATATAAAAACCACAGAAAAATCCTTCCCGGACAGAGATGTTGGAATTCAGAGCTGAGCATAGTTAAAGTACGTTGGGGTCGATGCTGAGTAGTTGGTAGTCATTCGTTGATTCCATACGGTGGTAGGATCATTTAGAGATGAAAGTTTAAAAAGAAAAGCCAAAAGAACTCTCCCTTGTAGCACTCGTTGCTTGACTCCTCGGTAGTGAGACTCGACAAAGCTGGGCAGCTGCATAATTAGCTGGCCAACTAGCGTTTGCGGGTGTTGGTTAGTGGGTATATCATGTAGTAGTGTGGCATTATCTCTTGTATCGAACGATTTAGGTATCTAAAAGCTTCAGAGCGACGGCGATAGTGACGTTCTGAGCCTCGGTGCTGTTGTGATTCTTTAGTTCGACGGTATCGGGAAAGAGCGATGCTTTAAGTATTTTGTGAAAGAAGGGCGATGTGTTTATCGTGGTTAGATGCCTTTGCGAGTTCAAAAAGTGTAATTACTCGAGCGTTGGACTGCTGTGAGAGCTCCGTGGGTTCAAGCCTCAGCCATATCCACCAGACATATTTCACGGCACCACCTCTCGTCGGGGAATGACAAACGTCCGGGAGTAAAATTTGTCATGAAAAAGCTTCTCAATTTGCCTTTCGGAATTCGCAATAAATTAAAGGGTCCCTTCCATTCGTGCGAACAGTACAACCCGCACAACATTGCGACAAGCTGGGTCTTGGCTCCTCTCGAGCTGTCGCGCCAGCTATTTTTTTTTTTTTAATCTTTCACGTGGGTATGTATCTGGTAGACTTTGGTAGTCAAGATATGGCTTGACAAGATCTTAAGCATCATCAGCGAGATTTTATCAGAACTTAGTGCTTGAGAAGCTTAAGCTTTGAGTATGACAGGCTCGAATCGCTCCGATGTGAAACCTATAAGGCACATCGCTCGGTGGAAGGCGGTGCGGTTTCCTGACCGTGGTTCGTTTGTGATATTTGTGTTTTGGCGCATTTCTTGGGGTAATAAATGGTACGTCCTTTGAAGAAAGTAGCTGGGTTCTATGTAGTTGCGCTTGGAAGGATTTACAACATTTTTGATGATAGATGACATCAATTCCTTTGAACTTGATCTCAGGTTTTTTTTAAGCCTGCTATGGTAACAACTACATTTCAGTCCAGTAAAGAATTTGGCTACGTTTTCACTCTGGAGAGTTTCAAAATCTCCCCAGGAAATATAGACTACGTCATACCCAAACTGAATTTTGACAAAAACTTCGAAGTTACAATCCCCTCCAAGTCATTTTGGGAGGAGGACGCATTCTTAGAAGACAAGTTGGTTCACTTCTACAGCGACAGATCAAAGACCAACGAAGGGGTATGTGAAGAGTTTTTCTTTCATAGGTTCAATCTCAGCCTCTCTTTCCGTCTCCCAAATTACAGGAGCGTGTTCCAAGTGGAAATAATGGCGGTCAAAGGAATCTTATCTTGGTTTAAGAAAAACGTGATGTCCGCTTCAGATATCCGCAGCTTTTTGGACCGCCAAGCTTGGTCCTTGGAATCGTTCTCGAAAAATTCACTAGTAGCCCTAGTCGGTCGTCTCTCGTAGAGATGGCACAGCAGTTTAAAATTCACCTTTTTTGGGTGTCGGGGCATAGGGACATTCCAGAGTATTATAAGGCTGATGAACTCGTCAGATATGGAACAACATAACCATTTGGGCCTGATAAGGGCACCTTAAGTATACCAACCGCTACTTGTAAACTTAAACTAAAGCTAGATGCTATCGAAAGAATAAATCTTAGGTGGACAAGTGGTACAGCATGTGTAGCGACAAGGCAGATTTAATGAAAGGTGGATCTGAAACGCTGTAAGGATTTGATTTCCCTCAAGTGGTTGCGCTGCTATAGGTGTCATCAGTGGACACTGTCAGGCATGCAAAAAGGCTTGGCGTCTATTCAAATGATGTCTGCAGAAGCTGCATGGACGAGGAGGAGAAGGATACTATCTAATTAACGCAGATATGAGAAGACTCCTACGCTTCACTAGAAACTGTAAGTGGTTTAAGGAGTAGGTAAAGGAGAATTCTCCAAGATCCACGTGGTATGACAATGGACCTACTATTGGTCTACGTTTGTTAGCTAAAGCTGGCAGCCACTTCAACCTAACTCAACTCAGCGATACCTGCGTTTTATAAGGTCGCCTTGGTGTATGTCTTGAATTGCTGTGCAAGCTGCGTAGATTTGAGTATCAGCAATAGAATCCAATCATTCGATCACATATGAGTCTCTCATATCTGTCGTCAAGAGCAACTGATAAGCAATAGACTTAACCAACAGACTCATAGACGAAGACCTTCATTTCGTCCACCCCGTAGACCATGTTCCTCTTATCATCTCTCTTTCATATTTCGCCGTGTGTTAACAAATTTATACCTTCCCTTCACTCAATGTATTATCATCCTTCCTACACTTCCGGTTCCGGAAGTGATTCATTTTGATTAATTCTTTAAACGAAATAAGTAATTCTTTTTTGTCACCATTAATCGCTTCCCATTAGACACTCAGTGTACACTGTACTGTACCAATGGAGTGGAATATTTAAACCACTTAATAGGCTGGTGGTAGTGAAAGCCTCTTTAGGGGCGTTTTCCGGTGGTGTACTCTTTTTTTTTTTTTATGCATAATTAATTGAATGGAAAATTTTTTGAATTACTATGAAATTAATCGTCCGGAATTGCGATGATAATTAAATTTTATCTTATTGATGGCAGGCGTGAACGTTAGTAATTTAAAGGGAACTGTTTTCGAGGCTTTCATGGCTTAAGTAGAGTCCACCGTGAGGAGGGGACAGTGGGGATATCAATTTGGAAATATTCAATGGACATTGATGGACATTGAAAGTATTAACGAATTGAGATATGAAAGGGAATACATACATATATTGGTGGAATTTTTTATCAGGAAGGAGGATGTACCCTTTGATGGAGTGGCATTAATATTCAGATGCAGTGTCGAGTGTTATGACAGATAATTACTTATTTAACGAACGCTGATATTACATTTACATATCGGTCAAATGGGTAATAATCGGACTCGTTACGTTGACATAGAGTAAACTATTACATAATTCTATACCCAAGCAAGTGAAAGTGTTGCACAAAAATTAAACATAAAATTTCGTTGCCCACATTAAGTTTTTCCTCCATTGAAATTGCATAAGGGAGATCCCTAAAAGAACACAGGAACATTAACTGATAAAATCATTTTTGGCCTTGCCAACGTTATACTTACTACTCTGCCCTTAGGGTAGGGGTTAGAATTTACCCGAGGTAGGCATGCCTGTCGTAAGAGGCGACTATAATCCACGGCTTGAATAAACCTAATGGATTTATTATCACTGATACTCGAGAAAGCGCAAATCCACCCGTGGTCTTTTCGACCACGGTCGAGGCACGGATTCTGAAAGCCTCAACCAACATACTCTCTGGCTTCGCCTCTTCAGGCGATGATACAGGTTCGGGTACGCTCGCATCTGAAGAGTCCTGCAGTTCACTCTCTGACTCGTTCGTGAGGATGAACTGGAAAGAAGGAGAAAGTGGCGGAAAGGTTTTACCCGGTACGCTTAATCTCTTTCAGCATAGCCAGGCAGTTGACCGTACTGCTGTTGCTGATGGTTTGACTCGGGAAGCGCAAGCTGAACGAGCTTTAGACGCGATGCGCCCCGGTGGGCTCCTGTCTAAAAGCCAAAAGAAAAGAGAAGAAGGAAGGCTGCGATCAAGCGGCGCAAAGTGTCTAAACCACCTAAAGGCGCAAGCACCGAGCGCAGTCCTCCTTTGGTGGCAGAGGCAAAGAGGATTAGGTCGGCGGAAGGTACTCCAACCGGAACCGACTCAGCCCTTGGACCCGACGCTGCCTTCTGTTCTGAAGCTCGAACAGGGCAAAACGGAAAAAGCGGGCTATGTGCCAGGCACCTAATGTGGGAAGTGTGTGCGCAACTGACAACTGCAATTGGAGCACTTTAGAGGGTCTCCTTTTAGGGCAAACCATTGCCAGTGTATGTTGATATTCAAACCCTCCATAAGTTACCTAAGTCTATAACTTTGTCAGTGTATCTTCTCTAGCTACGTCAGGTTCAACAAATAAAATTCGCGTTCACTGTGTCGTATACGTATTCAAATTCGTTGAGTAGCTTTGATGAAAAAGCTGAATTCGTCAGGGTTGTTCAACGAGTTTCAACTTCCTTTAGCTCTAAATTCCACTTAAACTATGTAGTTAGTACCACATTTACCGAGGACGCTCCACTCTACTGGCCGACTTGATGAAAAAGTTCTTTTGGATGGCGTACTTCGCAAGATCTGGAGATCTGTTCGATTCACTGCTATTTCCTTCACCGTATTGTGATGTCTATTGTTTCCTGATCGGTACTCATGCTCGTTCAAAATGCGGCTCCACCGGTCGACATGTGTCTTAAGACAGCAATGTTTCAAATATGTTTCAATGAAACCCCCTAAAAGCGGTTCGTTGGAGTTAATAACTTAAAACCATAATTCGCCAAAAACATGATGCCAAGGCTAAGCTTCGGGGGTGGTGCTAAAGTTGCATCTTAACCTTTAGACTGTACCAAACAGGTTTGAGTAGGTATGCAGTTGAAGGCATAATAGCCATCTGTTGATAGTGGGCCTTAGGTAAGGTTAGGTTGTGGAGGAAGTGCGTAGTCAGTGACTGTGCGACCATGGGGGCCTAATGGTCCATTGTGTTCCCCTTTGTGTTGTGGTCTACGTTCCAACCTTGAGTTTTAGATGGGTGGTCCATCGCAAAAGCAACCTGTACTCTTAATAAAGTAGAGTATGTTTGTCATTGGTACTACTGTTAGCGTTCCCATTTCTCCACACAAAGAATAAGTGCTTGTTGGTTTCCGTTTCTTGCGCATCCTGACAGCTCCTGATGTAAGGCCTCTGGTTCTTCTCTGGTTAAAAATTCAGAATATTAGCCCATGTGTTCCCAGGGAATAATCGCTCAAGTGGTCGTTAGGGGTTCTGAGTTTTTAAGCCTCTTCTGTCAGCATGAATGCCCGTACTGATTGCAGAAAGCTGTAGAAAAACAAAAATCCCGCAAAAGTCAAGTCTACTTTTAATCAGCAACAGAGGGTCAAAAAAGATTGTTCTGAGATTTCTGCCCCAGGGTCGAGTACAGACGTTTCAAAGACCAGCTATTGCTGATGCCAAAAAGTTAATTGAAATCCGCATATCCGGAATCGATGGAAGACGGTTGGTTTAAATTCTTGACGACCTGCGACTATGCTAAGAATAAGAGTTCCGGATGAGTACAGAGATGAGCCTCCCTCCGGATTTTTTTTTTTATAATACACACGCGGATCAAGGGGTTATGAATATCCGAACGAGGTGCAATGGTTTGAAAATCAGGTAGTGTTGGGTTTCATTGGCGTCCAAGGGTGGGGTCCAAGCTAGCTGGGGATATTTGTGGTGTTTGTCATTGCTATAATTCACAGGCATTTTTTTGAATCTCCTGATTCCAAAAATTGACTGCTTTTTCCTCCGTTATTAGCTTATGACGTTGCTTTGCTTTCACATTGTCAATCTTCATGCTTGGGGAGATGTCATTTATGGTTCAGCTAAGCGGATACCGATCCCAATATTTTTTTTTTTTTTAAAGCGGTCACTGATAATCCGCCTCAAGGACCTTCCCCGTGCAAGGTTAACTCAAATATGAAATGAGGATACATTTTCCAAAAAAAAAAACACTCCATTGGAAGTATCCGAGCAAATGGGATCAATACTAATAAATAGGATGTCAAACTTTCACAAGGACCCCATCAGTAATGTCAATAGAAATCTGCCCAAAAAAAAAATCGAAACTGTATGTCCTGATTTCATTTCATTTCTATTTATATCTCATTCGTTTGGTATTGCTAATGGCATTTCTAACCCTCTGATCCAGACTATAAACCAAACAAATAAATAAGCACAAACAGAGAAAAAAAATCAGAAAAAGGATAATAGCTTAGGGCAGGACTTAAACGGGGAAAAAAAAATTGCCAATGTTACACCAGAGAGGCAAAGACAGTGATTTTTTTTCTGTTCCCCGGCAAGGATTTGATATTGTACCTCTCCTGTGGAGGATTTCTATTTTTTTTTATTCTGTTCATCTTGCCGGCAATCCATCATCTGGATTAATCCTTACTCAACTCCTTTTTAATGGAGATTTTTTTTTTTTTTTTTGTGCTCCTACGTTATCCTTGTGTCTCTCGGCGCTATATCCTTTTTTTTCTGTGGAATAATATTCGTTGACTCACGCGCGTTTGGATGTATTTTGTAATTAATTGCAGGTCTATTACGAACAACTGGTGCTACATCCCGAGGAATGGATGAGGAAGATCTTAAATTTCCTGGAAGTGCCATGGAATGACTCAGTGCTGCATCATGAGGAATTCATAAACAAGCCGAATGGGGTGCCACTGTCAAAGTGAGTTGGTATTTCTTCACTTTTTTTTTCAGCACGACTGTGTTTTGTGGAAAATTTATGGGTGGCGCAAGGATACATAATAAATCACCCGTTGAAACAGTTGTAGTCTCTGCCATGAAGTACTTTCATTAATCTCACTGTGCGCTAAACTTTCCTCAAGGAGCGATGAAAACGAGAAGACTGCTAACGCTCTGGTTGCATGGTGTTGATTTAAATTTAATAATTCATGTGTGTCCTCTTTGCAGGGTGGAGAGATCCTCAGATCAAGTGATCAAACCAGTGAACTTGGAAGCTCTGTCCAAGTGGGTGGGGCAAATACCCGACGATGTGGTACGCGATATGGCCGATCTAGCGCCAATGCTGTCTGTATTGGGCTATGACCCATACTCGAATCCACCGGATTATGGTAAGCCTGATGCTTGGGTACAGGATAATACTTTTAAGGTATGTGGCTATGTCGTGTGTGAATCTGTGGTGGTTTGGTTGCACTATGTGTTCCATTTTCATTGTTCTTTTCTTTTCGATTTTAAATTTTCAATTTTCGATGTTTGTTTGTAGTGTGCTGTCGGCGTGTTAGTGCGTGAGCTTTAGATTTTTTTATTATTTTTTTAAACATTTATACGTATTTGTTCGTTTGCATCTCAACCGCTTTCATAAATCATGCTAAGAAAAAAGTTGCCAACGAGGATAATCAGAGAGGCAAATGCATCGGTAAACAGTATGAGTCGCTCTTTATATCGGCTTCATTTCTGGAGTGGCCAAGAGATCGGTAAAAAAGAACAGCAGGGGTAGGACTGAAGGTGACACCGCGAAGGTTGTTTGAAAATGATTTTTGCAACTTTCCCAACTGAATTTTTAAAGATTAAGCTGTAAACTGTGGAGTCTTGAATTCTTCAACTCAACCACAGAAGGAACGCGTGGCATATATTCCTACACCTTGGTGAACGGTCAGAGTGGCCTTCAAACCAAAAATTGGTAAAGATGATTACTCTCTCGCTGAGAGTTTCAAACCTATAAGCCTGTCTTCCTTCCTATTGAAAAGTATGGAGAGGATACTCGAGATTCTCGTACGAAGGGTGCGTCCTCTATCGGAGGTGTAGCAGGCCGACCATTTTGGAAAATTATGCGAGACTGCGCTTCAAAATATTGCTAAAATTGAATGCGCGCTTGATCGCTACGTCTTCATCGACGTAGAGGGTGCTTTCGATAATGGGACTATTGACTCCATGTGTGACTCTGGTAGACAACACAGGGTGGATGAAAACCTGGTATTGCGGATCCGAGCAATGTTGACGAATAGAACTTTGGTTGTAGATGCGATTATGGACGTTATGTTGCGGCAGGGGGGAGCAGAGGTTGTCTGGAAGGTGGCATTCTATTTCCACTGCTATAGTGCATGGTGCTTGATTCTCTGTTGCATACTCTCAATGCCTAAGCTCGTATGCCTAAGCATTAGGCTTTAGATATGATTGATGAATGGTGCATTAGGAGTGAGCTTCCTCTGAAAACTGAGGTTGGCCTCTTCATAAGAGGGAAGGTTGTGCCGGTCTGATTCAGCCACTGCTAAATGGCGTCACTATCCAGATCTCCGATGAATCCAAATAACTAGGAGTGATCCTGGATAAAAAGCTTCTTTGTAAAGTCGGAGACATTCAACGCGCTTTCAGTTTTCTGGGAGGGTGCTTTTGGCCAGCCATGGGCTTACCACCGAAAAAGGTCCTTGGGATCTATACACTATAAGAGCGTTTCTAGTTTATGCTTCGGTTGTTTGGTGGAGGGGGCTTTCGCATAAGTATGTGACTGCCTAGGCCTACTGCACCAAACTTCAAAGAACGGCTTGTTTCGGCTGTAAGAGAGCTTTTTTGAGTACGCCTTGCTCTGCTCTAGACGCTCTGCTTGAGCTACCTCCTCTTGATTCTTACATATATCATGGGCTGTACCATCAAGGCAATCTGTCGTCTTAAACGGGGTGGCTTTTGGTATCATCCGCACTGGAGTTTTGATGACCTTGCGCGACACTTATCCTACCACACTAGTTCCATGGATATGCCATCTGATACTTGCCTTCAGGATTGCCTTCGGCTAGAGTCTGGGCCTAGACGGGGCTGTAGTTGAAACTTCTCGAATGGGTCCGGTGCTGGTGTCTTCGTGGAGCATGCCTCTGTTTTTCAAGCAGAGACCTTTGCCATCCTAATGGTCACAGACTATGTTGTTAAGTATAGGTTGAAAGGGTCGGAGCATCTGCATTTGCAGCGATAGTCAGGCTGCGCTTAAGACCTTGTTCAACCCTTTAACCGGTTGCGAGAATGAAACAACTCTCTCAATTCGGCGCTCAGAAGATTATAAATTCTTCTCTCGGTAAATGAAAATTTGTAAGCAAGCTCCCCAAATCTGAAAGGGAGCTCAGCTTTCTTCAGTACCTAGCTGGCTACGGGCGTGGAATTCGGTCGGAAGGCTGAAATCCTTGACTCTTGTCTGGGTCACACTGGGATCTCTGGAGATCTCCGATGAGATTGCTAGACAAGGCTCTGAGGATGTCTTCTCAGGACTTGATCCTCCTTTGGGTCTTTCGGCTTTCTCGGTCAGGGTCTCCATTGACTCCATTGATTGGGTTTCCCACGAACACAATTGTGTGTGGCACGGCTCTCCAGGATGCAGACAGACTAAACGAGCGCTCCAGAACGTCTGTAAGAAATCATCGGTATTCTTGCTGTCACTCAGCGGAAGATACTAGACAACTTATTGGCGTTCTAATGGAGCACTTCGCTTTTTGCTTAGTGTGTCAGGCTTAAGTGACACCACTGTCTGCGGTGTCTATGGAGAGGGTGACGATACTACGGATCATCGGATTGTCCTGCCTTTGCTCAGATCAGGTGGCAGATTTTCCCTACTGATGTGGTGAGTTCCTCATCACTGAATCGTCTTCTCGGCTCCCTCCGAAAGTCGAGAAAGTTCCAGTAAAATGGGTTAATACTGGGTCCTGCTTTCTGGTAGCACACTGACCAGTTGCGTCTTAGAGCTCTAGTACAGCTTTTTCAAATTCGAACAAAAGCAAAACGTGTCGAAAACCAAAACAAGCAGTGCATACGAGTGCTCGCATTGCCCACACATCATCAGTTATGTAGAAGGGTTCTGTTCTAGCCGAAATTCTACTAAGTTGTTTAGAGCGATTGCTGATTGAGGTTACCAGCGAGCGTATAAAATTTCAAGTCCAATTTTGGTTCCCGAAGAAAAACCACATAAAACCATAGTCCCGATACAGAAGTCACAACTTACGACGTAAAAAACGTTCTATACTGTGTTAGTACAGGCCGAGGGTGACGTTCAGACCAACTGATCAGTGAAAACAAGTTAGAATTGATCCGAAAAGACCACATTCAAAGGAGGATACTGCAAAGCTTGGCCTTGATAAGCAATAAATGAGTAAGCCAATCTTTTTGGGATAACAGCTCACTTAAAGCTGGATCAAACATGTAATTTGTGTAAATATGTACATAAACGCACCTATTAAGACTTTGATGTAAAAACAGTTAGTTAGATACATACGAGACATAGATCCCTTCATGTAATAAATATTATTTAAGTAATTCCTTGTTCCTTGTCCCTTGCAGTCCAGTCTTCTCTGCTTAACTTTGCTTAGACTATTTTCCCACATTTCCTTTGTACAAAATGCTTAGATCCGCTGTATGTTAAGTAGAATTAGTTTATATTTATTTTTTTATTAGAAACAAATTTAATTTACATCAAACTCCATCAATTTGTGTAAACCAAACTAAAGAAAAATAATTAGATTAATTTTTTTAACAATTTCACCAACTTCAGGTAAAAGCCAACAAAAAACTTTGGGATAACCGAGCCAAAGAGGTCTTACAACTCCTTCCCGCTGAAAAGGAGACAAAATCCGATGAAGACAATATGAATGAATTATTCCCGGAATTTCACGGGGATAAACAAACACAACAACTAGAAGATGAAGAATTACCAGCCGATAACAAGCCAAAGGACACACAATCAAAAGCGAAAAAACTCACCAACGGGAAGACATGATACCGGATTCCTATTCGTATAACACATCATAATAAATAATTACTGTTAAGCTATTCTTTATATATATATATTTTTTTTTTAAATAATTTTTAAATAACTAGTTTTACATTTTAATATTTTTAATTGTTTTTTAATTTTATAAACAACATGTTTTATTTTAGCCAGTAAATCAAGTGTTGAATGTTTCTCTTCGTATTTACTGCTCGAATAGAGTATGAATGTACATCCTGTCTACAGATGATTTATGTGAGTATTGCATTTAAATTACACACCCACACAATTTTATTTGTTATAACATTTTTTTTTTTAGTAAAAATATGAAATTGTATAAAAAAAGAAAACAAAATATAGGTAAGGAATAGTTATGAGCTTTTATATATGTCCGTATATATTAAATTTGTACATGTATAAAGAAATAATTGATGAAAATAAGCATGTAAGAGTAGGTATTTTAATAAATAAAAGAAAAAACACTAAATAATATTTATTTTTTATTTGTTATCAATCTGAAGTGACTGAATATATTTAAAAACGAAAAAGAAAATTAATTGTTATTTGCATGGACAACTAAATCAGATTTAATTTTATTTTTTAAAAAACAAAAACCGGTTAGGGATATCGACGTGTATTTGTTTTTAAGGAATCTGTCGATTGAAACGTAGTAAAATGTGTAGATTTTGCTTAAAATTTATTTGTACTTATATCCATTGTCTTTTCTCTTTAATTTGAATCTTTTTTTTTTTTTTGTAACTGGCAGACAATAAAGAAAAATTATATTATAGAATATATTTTGGCAGCTTTTTGAAATAAAATTTAAAGTGTATTGCATGTGAAAGAAAAAAAAATTAAATAGGAAGTTAACAGAATTGTTTAATGTTAAAGTTTATGTTTAATCAGGGTTCTTACAGATCTGTGGTCTAAGAGTTTTGTTTTGAGATCATTCTGTGTTTCTCATGTGTCGAGTGTGAAGGTTTATAAGCCTCGTGATGATTTTAAACCTTAGCTGGCAGAGTTCTGGCCACTTTGTCATCACCGCAACTTCTGTAAAGTACTTTGTCTGCAAGCTCCCGATCCGTGAAGGATTTCTGGCTAAAAATGGGCATCCACGATCACTCGTCAGTGCCATTCTCAGCATGACCACACTAACGAATGTCGGTGGATGGGACTGCATGTCAGAGTACGCATTCAGATGCGAATGAATTCAAACATTTTCGAATTTCGAACTCATGCCCGGAATGTCATTCATGAGTGATCGCGAATGCCCAGCTTAGGACACAGCCGCCTTTCATCCTCTTCGATTTTGGACACCCTTATTCCAATTGTCCAGACCAATCACTCCGGCATCCACGATGACCGGGTCTTCGAAACGAAGGGTCGGTTTATCTTACCTGTGGCTTTTAATTTAAAAATCCTCTTAGCTGGAGCATAACTGTCCATTCGGTCCATGTACCCAAACCAGTGTAGTTGACATGCTGTATCTTTATACAGCTCATGGAATTTGAGGTTGTACGTAATGTCTCGAGTCGCCTTACTAAAATATCGCTTGAATGATCTACATAAATGATCTGAACACTGCCAGTCTCTCCGAAGTTAACTGTTAGGTTATAATATCTACATGGCTGTAGGAATAGACTAGGTGTCAACCCTAGCACTCGCAGAGATATCACAATGGTCTAACTTTAGTCTAAATACACATCTCTCTAGAGAAGTTAGGGAGTGCGTCTTGTTTTGAAAATCACTGCGGGACACTTCCCTAGTCAATGTCTAAGGATAAGTACTGTCACAAACACTTAACATCCGAAGGGCCAATTGCAATCCCTGGAGAAAACTTTATTAACCTAGTAACCTTCCAAAAAGCATTCGATTTCGCTATGGAACTTGAAAAATTGCGTGTAGCCTAATCTTCACTTAGTTACTGTAGAACTAATGCAAAGATATTTTAGTTTAGCGTAAACTATACCTGAGCATTTTCATGATATATGTGACTTTCGATGTGCAAATATCCTCACAGTACCTGCACAAATCCAAGTCTGAAATGTCTAGTCTCTTAGCATGTTTCCGTTGAAGACAGTGTCCTGCTAAAGACGCTATCACCACCCATGTCAATGCCAAAATTAAATTGCGAACAAACTCAATGCCCGACTGAACTAAATTGACCAGAATAGGTTAAGTTAGGTTGAAGTGACTACCAACTAAAGCCAACACGCTTAGACCCATGAGGGGTCCGCTCTGATACCACAAGAGTCTCGGAAAGATCTTCTGGCTAGCCATTGCCAGCATCTCATGAAGCATAAGAAGCAACTAACATCGGTGTTTATCAGGTCGTCTAGGTCGGTGTAGAAGAAGGCTCCTAAGTGGAATTTTTGTTTTGCGGGAGAGGGCTGAACAGGTGCAAAGAAGATGGAGAATAGTCTCCTCCTCCAACATGTCCATGCAGCTTCTGCAGAAGTCGTTTTCGTAGACTCCAAAACTTGTTGCATGCTTGTCTATTAGACAGTGTCCAGTAATGGCACCTTACTTATAGCGTTTCAGATCCAGCTTTGGCCAAATCTGCTTTGTCACTAGACATGTTGTACCACTTATCCACCTAAGATTTATTCCTTCGATAGCATCTAGCTTTAGATAAAGCTCAGAACTTCTCTCACAGGCTTGTACTAGAGGTTTAAATAAAGCAGTTACTGTGCATTTTAATTAACCACCGGCTACTTGTTCCTCCTTCCTTGCTAGCCAAATAAAGGATGACCCCAAATTTGTGTTTTAAGCACAATCCATTTCATCAGCGTTTCCTGCTTCTTCAAACTAAATTCTGGAACCACAAAGAACCATAAGAACTCCTCGTTTTTGTTTAAGACTCTTAAGTCAAGCTCAACTGGGCCTTATTTCTTCTACAGTAAGTGTATGTACTTAAAGCACGTTTCTTTTCTTAATTAAATCTGTACCCAATCGTCAAGTAGAATACAAAATTTTAGTACCAAAAAAAAAAAACCTAGGCTCAAATATATATGTTCTTAAATAAAAACAAAACAAAATTATTTTTTTAAAACCTATTTTGTATTTTGTTTGGTTATAAGAAAAAGAAAACCTGTAAAGAAAAGTCTTTTTTTTTTTTTTTGTTTTTAAACAAAGTGTATATCTAAAATAGTTTAAATATATATTTATTACAAAACCAAGAGTAAACTTAAAGCAGAAAAAGAAAAAAATTATAAATAAAAATTAGTTTATGTATAGATAAAATCAATTTGAATTAATTTAAAAAGCAAAAAAGAAGAAAAGTCTCACTGAGGATTTTTGTAATAAAAAAGTCAAAAGGAAAAATAAAACGAAACAGTTGCATTATTATTACATATTATCCTTAAAATTTAAAATTACTCTTGTAAGACCTGTTATCGTAGAGCTTCTTGTCCTCTCGTCCTTGCCACCGTCACTGAAACAAATTTTCATGTTGCTTAACTTTCAATTAGACTCTAACGCCCGAAGCCGTGTTGTACAGGATAATCCTTTGAAATTTCCTACACTCTATTCAAAAGCGGATCCTTTGAATAGCTTTTGATGGTGATTAAGTTATAACACACAAGGTAAACGTAAAATTTTTTTCAGGCCATTGCTGGAGGGTTATCATTCTTTCGAAATCATAACCAACTTTCTGATAAGATTGCTTCGTTGCAAATATCGATTAATATTTCTCTGTGTGTGCGTATAGAAAACATTGGAAATGGAATTAAATTCGAAAAGAGAATTCGGTTGAAAGGTCCTTGTGGAGAGTTCATGTGTTGTGCCCTTGTGGGTGTGTATTGGCAAAATCGTCTTGAATACTTGGATTCGGACGAGTGTACACACACAGAAACTGCAGCAGAGCGGATATGTTATTCATTTACCTTTTGAGGTTTTCTGGAGGAGTACGACTTTTGTAAGTACAGCTGCAGAAATAACGAAACCGACTGACTGGTTGAAAGATTCTTTTCGAATTTGAAACCACTTGTATGCTGTAATTGGACTACAGATTGGCGAAAGAGGAGAATTAAATGTAAAGCTTTTCGACTCGAAATGTCGATGTCGGAGTATTTATGGTATTGAAGAGCTCAGTCCTTGAACCAAGGGGGTATTTAATTAAATTCGAGGCCAACGTATATAATGACCTTAGAGCTGCCAAAGTAGCTGAAATGATGATGAATACTCATAAACGGGGTTGTACTTTGCTCGAATGAAAGGAGACGTGTACGTTATTTCTTACCTTGGAGTTGGGTAAATGGAAACGGTATTAATTATTCTTTTGAAATGCATGTGAAGGATGAACTTTCATGTCTCTGGTTGGGAGAATGCCATCTATTTGAAGAAAATTGTAAGTCTGCCAAAGAACCTTGGCCTTTTGAGTAATCAAGTTAGTGTGCAGTTAAGGTGCAATAAATTCCTTTGAAGGACTATAACAAAGGAGTGCTGCACTTAGAGAAAATTTAAAGGTTAAGATAGGATTCACGTAGTTTGGGGGAAGGCGTTGATTACCTTCACGTTGATTGAAGAGGTTTTCATTCCCGACAAAATCAAATGAACTATTTTTACATAAAATTCCTTGCAAATCCGAATCTGTTCTTCCTTCTTGGTTCTTTTCTTTTCTGCTTTTTAACAGAAAGGTCCATACTTCAACTCGGCTTCCAAGATGTGTTATGAAGACGTGTCATGGAATCCGTGCCATCAGGGAGGGCATTCCTTGGGTAATCCCAAGATGAGAAGGTTGGACTAAGTCCGAAATCTTACCTCTACCCTTATGGTTATAGCCTCTGATGATTTAGAGGTGATGGCGGAAGATCGGGAGATGTGGAGAGTCCCCGTAAGCAGCCTAAACCAGCGACCCTCATAGCGGATAAGTGGGTCAATGGAAAATGATGACGTCGATGCTGAAGATATGGAAGAACTACTTCTGCAGACTGTCAGGCAGAATGAACTGTTCTACCTGGACGATGAAGACCAACAATCCCGTTCACCCGAACTGAACGAAGTGAAGATAGCCATATCTAAGCTTAAGTCCAACAATGCTGCTGGTTCTGACGGTCTAGCTGCAGAGCTGTTCACAGCAGCAGGCGATGACAGAGGCACAATCTTTCAGAGTTCCGCCCAATTACTCGGATACGCCGACGATATTGACATAATCGGAAGAACGCAGCGAGATGTCACTGGCGCGTTCGTAGGTATTGAGACGGAGGCGGTGAAGATGAGTTTAGCTATCAATGAAGGCAAGACGAAGTATATGCTGTCAACAAGAAAGGACATTCAACACCGTCGTCTCGGACAGAACGTCACTATAGAAAGTTACTACTTTGAGGTAGTTAAGGACTTTATCCACCTAGGCTCCGCTATCAATTCAGGCAATGACACCAGCGCTGAGATCAAACGAAGAATAACCCTTGCCAATTGCTGTTTCTTTGGGCCAAGAAGGCAATTGAGTCGCAAATCCCTCTCGAATGACGAAAGTGACCCTTTATAAGAAATTAATCATCCCAGTCCTGCTCTAGGGCGCAGAGGCATGGACTCTTTCAAAAGCGGATGAGGTTGCTGTTGGCTGTTTCGAGAGGAAAATTCTTCGGGTGATTTTTGGTCCCGCCTACATAGTGGCTAAGGCGAAAACTACTTGTTCCTCCCTGAGCTTCTATGATGTCCTTGATACTTGGCCGTTGCAATAAAGATCGAAAGAGTGTTGGAAATATGACGACAAGAGTCCTCTATCAGATCGAACAGCGTGTTATAGAACAAGTTTTTGAACGGAAAGAATGCCACACATAATTTTTAAGATCATCTCTAGATATACATATTTCCGCACTTCAAGCCCCGTCGATGTGCTTAGGGTTGAGTAAGCAGATGAATGGATAACATTTCAGAATCGTGTATTAGTCCCAACCCGAGCATAGTTCAGCCTTTCGCTAAGACAGAAGTTCGGAAGACGCCATGACGATAACATCATTCGCATAAGCGACACAAATCTATCTCGAATGTCTTTTAAAACAGGTTGTTAAAACTTCTCTGTCATATCATGCAAATAAATCTACCTTTGGATACAGAGTTGAATAGCATTAAATTCAAGTGACCTCGCAGGCAATTGTTTCTCTACCTTTGAACTGCCCTTAAACTCTTTAAAGTTCCACAGTAGCCAAGGTAAAGTAGTTCACTGTTCCTATTCATTTACTGAAAGCTCTTAGTCCAGCGAACTGCATCAAGTCTAACTCTTTCCGACAGCCGCCACAATTTGTACTTATAAACCGCGCACTGGATGAAAAAATAAAGAAGGAATTTCATTTCGCTAATTTCCATTCCCGCGCGGTAAATCCTTTACATTCCCATATCCCGCATTCAAACAGGTATGTAATTCCCCCACTTACATTCACCATATGGCTGCCAGTTGCCCGAAATTGTACTCCTAGAAGGATGCCGAATGCCTTTCTCTCATCTACTAGAACCACAAAGAGAAAAAAAAAAAACTGAAAACAGTGGTATGTGTGGTTGTTTGCAGCTTTTACCGTTATATCTTTACTTTTCCCGTTGCTTTTCTCATTTTTCTCTTGCTTTTCAATTAGGATAAACATTCAGCTTCCGTTAGCCCACATGCGAAAGGATGCATTGGAAGAGCAAACATACCCCAAACGACAGGATATACGGAAGAACACACGAGAAAATATGCTCTCTTCCACGGAGGCTTCTCCGTACGCTCACTTCCGCTAGACCAACATAAAAAGGATATAAATCTGACTAATCTAAGAGGAGACCATTTTAAGGACAATCTGTGTGCAACTGTTGGAAATTCATCTGTGTAGGCGCTCAGTTGTGTGAGTGCGCGATATAGAGACGACAAACTATTTGCATAAAACGAACCGACCGACCGGATAAATATTTGCTACTGCACGGTAGATGAGAGTCTGTGTGGGTGTGTACGATACATTTGGGGCATGATGTCAGACCAAGAAAACGCAGCAAACTCGCTGCAAGACGGAGAAAGGTCCTGTTTGTGGCATTTTGAATAAATTGCAACTTTTTCTCTTTCGTTTGTTTGAGTTTTGTTTGTACTTTTTTCAAAGGGGAGGTCCTGTTGAACACCCACTGATCTGGGAATTTGTTTCAGGCGACTTTGTTTCCCACTGGGAGACGAATGGTTTGTTGTTTGTCCTTGGTGTCTTCTGGGAGTGGACACCTGGGGTTGTCAAAGGGCGAGAGGTTGATGTGGGATTTTCTGCTTTTTTTTTGCGTTTTCCTCTGAAGGCATTTAAGTGTGACAAGAACGCCTGGGGGATTATTGTGTTTTGATAGTAAAACTGGGAAGTGAGGGTGGAGTAGCTATGGAGTGTTTGCGGGCGAATTGATGTGTTCGATGGCGGATTTAATTTTTTAGGTACATTCATCGGAAGCAGTGGGTGAATCTGAGTAAGTCTGTAATCAATTGCAATGAAGAACATGGATTAGGGTGAGTATTGGAGTGGGCGAACGGGGTCTACTTTGTATGGCGATATTGTTGCAGTAAGGGCTTGCTTATGTCATTTATATTGACAGGACCCACCGGCTTTCAGCATATTTCAAGGATGAAAATTTATACTTCAAAAGGTAAGTTGTCTAGAGTGGCTGGATGTTGTTCAACAAGGAAAGGCACTGACTGGGGTCAATTTGTCGATGCCCAGTGTTGTAACTGGCTACGCATCAATTGCTGCGTATTATTGCTTATTTTACCTAAACACAGTAACTATCGGATACTGGTGGCTATCTACCCGGACTCGACTTCTTGAACTAAGCCTGAGTATTGTGTTTAAACAAGATGGCAGACAAAGTTCCCAAATAGCATCAACGGTGCGTCAAAAACAGCACCTAGTCAAGGCAACTTTAACCAACTCGGGGGCCCAGTGGAAACTAATAAATAGAATCGCCGTAACGAATGTACTGCAACTTACCCGACGGCCACCAAGAAACTCCTTGTTTGAAAAGGGATGTCGGCCTGCACTCGCAGCAAAACAAAAGGTTTTACACCCGTAAGGCGGTGTTGTAAGGAAGAGGGCTATTCGTGAGCTCTACCAGCAAAAAGATCATCGGCTTATCGTGCTATGGAACCTATTGAGAGTTGTACCCAAAGAGTTGTACCCAAGGACCAGTGTACAGAAGTTGTTACCAAAAGGTAAAAAAATTATGTCAAGTTAGGTGGAGATGGAAAGAAAACCTTTAAGTAGAATCAGAATAAGAATATTGAAACTACTATCTAGCACGACTGCAGGACATGACATGGCTAAGCAGGCTTTCGGGCTATTTACAGCACCTAGACGTGACTTGGTAGCGAACATTCAACAACTCATTTCTTAGATTTAGTCAGACGAGTGTATGCCTGTTGAAGGGAATATAATCATCATTTGCTTGATTCACAGGAAAAGAGACCCCGTGAACAGCGCCAACAACTGAGGTATCACATCTTTTCTGCCATTATTTTGTCAACAAACTGAGTGACCCGTAGCAGTGAAAATTAAGATCAGGAATGACCGCAATCGACAAAATATTCTCACGGCAGATTATGGACAAAACCAAGAAATACAAATAGATACAGATGGAATCGATTTTGAAACCTCATATACATGGCTTGCACGTGTCATAGTTTGGGTATGTGGAGCGAGGGAGTCTCCGCCTAGGGTTCGAAATAACCCTCTGTAGCCAAGTTGACATAGCTGATTGGCTCAAGAACTCCATTTGCTATTTTGCCAGTTACTTTGACCCTCAGAGGATGGAAGTTTAATATCATCAAAGAAGTCAAGTCGCCGTGACTCAGTGGTCAGTGCGATGGACTGCTCACCGAGCGGCGTGGGTTCAAGCCCCAGCCGGAAAAAACACCGAACATTTCTCGCGGCACCGCGGTGCACCGCCTCGCGTTGGGGAATAACAAGCCTCCGGTAGTGTAATCTGTCATGAAAGAGCTTCTCAATTCGCCGTTCGGGGTCGGCAATAAATTGTAGGTCTCTTCCATTCGTGCGAAACATGTAATGGTTGCGAGAAGCTAGGCCTCGGCTCATCCCGAGCTGTAACGCCAGCCATTTTTTTTTTTAGTCAAATCTAAAGATATTGTACTTCTTTCTGGGAAGGACATCTTGCGCAGATGGGGCGACCACTTTTCGCACCTGGTCAATTCCGAACAGGCAGATCAATGACTTTTAGTAGGGCGGAGACTAGACCCATCGTCACGGAGGTGACTTTGGCGATTAAAGCGCTAAAAGTCGACAAATCTGCTGGTGTGGACGAAAACCGGCCAGAAATACTCAAGGCCTTGCGAGAAAAGAGAGTGGAATGGCTCTCTAGTGTCATTAAAATGGCCTGGGAATACGGTGAAACACTAGGATTGGAAAACAGGGGTGATTGTTCCTCTCCTTAAGAAAGGGGATAAGAGATATTGTTCCAATTAAAGGGACATATCTCTCTTAAGAAGCGCGTTCCTGAGCTGAGTCCAGGTTGATCGATGAGCAGTGCAGCTTTCGTCCAGGTAGCTCAACCGACCAGCTATTCACTCTCAGAATGAAACTTGAGAAGGCCTGGGAATAGGCCAAACTTATCTACAGTTGGTTGGTGGATTTGGAGAGAGTATATGATCGGGTTCCTCGAGGTAAACTCTGGAGTGTATTGCAGTTGTACGGGATTGACGGTTCTCTTCTGAGGGCCATTCAGTCTCTATACATAAACTGTAAGAGCTGTGTTTGGGTGACAATGCGTTAAATCGACACCTTTCACTGTGGGCGTTCGACTTCGCCAAGGGGTTCGGTCACCTCTCCTTTTCATAGTGTATATGGATTGGATGTTACAGCGCAGCCGAGACAAGGAACGGTTCGAATTGGGAGACTTAAGGATAAATCATCTCCTTTTCACTAATAACTCCTTTTCATAAATACATCCTGGGGTCCACCCAGACTGAACATCAGCCCACACTTGACAGGTTCGTAGCCGTTTGTGTTGAAGCTGGGATAAGGGTAAACGTGAACAAATCAGAGGTAATGGTAATTTCCAGAACACCTGTTCAATGCACTCTGCATGTTAGCAGAGTCCCATTGAAACAGGTGGAGAAGTTCAAGTATCTCGGGGTCCTATTCACGAGTAATGGTAGGAGCAATACTGAGTTATCCTGTAGGATTGGTCAGGTTGGAGCAATTTTGGGTTAACTTGTTCAATCTGTTATCAGGAAGACTGAACTTGGCAGCGGAGTTAAGCTATCGGTCTTTAATTCAGTGTTTGTTCCAACTCTCACCTATGGTTGTGAGGTTTGGGAAGTGACCGAAAGAATAAGATTGCGGATACAAGCTCCCGAAATGAGATTTGTTCGTTGTATTGCTGGGGTGACTCACAGAGATCGTGTCAGGAATAACAGAATACGCGAGTTACTCAATGCCAAGCAGGTATTTCTCCAAACAGGAAGGTCCATACTTCGATGATTTGGGAACGTTAAACGGATGTTCCCAACTCGACTTCCAAAACATGCCATAAAATCCGTGCCCTCACGTAGGCGTTCCCTGAGACGGCCCAGGATAAGATGGTTGGACCAAGTCCGAAATCTCACCTTTCATTTTCAATTTCTCGACTCATTTTGAGACTTGAAAGCTGTATATGTGCTCATTAAGTAGTCTATCTCTTTGCGTATTTCAATTGAAATCTGTCCAACGTTAGGGCAGCTCTCACGCTCAGACCGACTTCAAAAGCTCTGACATCCAGATCTCCGGTTCACTTGAATCCTCACAACAATTTAATGTTTCACATTTCAATCACTTTCCGGTGGATTTTCTGCTAAATTAAGGATATCCTCATGAATCCGCTCTCAGCACCCACAGCAACTGCAAAGATAGACGCTCTACTATAATATCCTTCAAGATATGTTTCCTCGCACCAGAACGCACAGAACAGAGTTAGATTGTAAGGGTTTTCATGCACTTGGCTGCCCTAATCGATGTTTATTAGTTTCAAATTCTCCTCAAGGCATTTTCAAGTTGGTCGTCCTTCTTCGCACACCAGTACGAGTATGACATGTGAGTGTGTACATGGTTATTTTTGAATTCTCATTTTGTGGCTTCTCAACTGGTTAAGCACGATAAAACCAGACACAGAAAAGTTAAAAAGGATATTCAAGTGAATCGTAATGCCAATAACGTGCTGGAACTTCGTATTCGTTTCGCTCCACACCCATCGTTCATTTGCGATGCCGATTGATCTCAAGTTTCATTGAATGGGAATCGTTTTCAACAACCACATTTCCAGAAAGGACCTCTTTTCGACACAAGAAGAATGTTTTTCTTTTCATTTTCTTTTTCTGGCACAAATCGTCTGCGGGAGAAAAAAGTTTAATTGGAATTTGATACGTCACAGGATTACATTTCAATTTAGGAATTCCTCACAAATTAATCGCCCACAGATGTTGTGAATGATTACATGGCGGAAGCAGGTATGAGTTGGAGGTGCCAGTACAGCGAGCAGAGATGGATTTAATTAGATTTTTTTCAGTTATGAAGGAAAGGGACTTGAAATGATTTACAAAAGCGGAAGAATAAGTATTTTTTGATGTGAAATTGTATGCTAAGTGGTGTGACATGTGTCACTTTTGTGTGACTTTCCAAGATACACACAGACACAAGCCAGCCGAGAGTGATATGGCACCACGATATGGTACCGCACGGGGGCAAGTCCTGGATTGTGCATGAGATTGCGTCTTTACATTTGTAATTCATTTTACTGCCAGGGAAAGACTCTTTCGTCACAAAAAAGCGAATCACCGAGGAAAATTGCTTTCGCTTTGTTTGCGGATGACGGAAGGAAGCGAGCGTGCGTGCTTGTGTGTATGGAAAAGAGGTCCTGTTGTTGTTGTAAGGAACACAATAGTGTTTCTCTTTCTCAGCTGGCTGTACGCTGCCAGTTCCGGTTGTGTTATGAAAAAAGTTTTCGAGTTTCACTCTGGATTGCAAACAGGAAGCAAATATTTCCTTTCGTTTATCCTTTGTCAAGTAACTTTCCTTTGCAGACAGAGTGAGTAAGAGCGAGAGAGAGAGAGCGAATTGGAGTAGGGGACGGAAGAAATATTTATAAAAGTTTCTAATTGATTTGTTGGATAAACAGGAAACTCCATTCTTGTGTGTCCTTCGAACTTTGACTATAAGCGCGATGGAATAAAGTTTTGTGGAAGTCCATATCGAGTTTTTGGTTTTTTCTGTTATCATTCCCCTTCGATTGTTGGAATCACTTGGAGGTGGATGCGAGTCGATTGGTAACCATTAAAGTTCGGGAATGCCAGTGACTTGGAAGGGAGATAAGAGGAACATTAAATTAAATGTTCTAATCGTGTCGATACATCTTTTAAATTGTCGTCAGATATTTTAAATGCCAAAGGTGAAGGGGGACACATTGAGAATCGAATTGATGGGAAGAACTTCTTTAATGTCTTAGACATTTGAAGTAACTTAGAGAGTTCATTGAAGCAAACACACCGAGGCCACTTCTCAACTATGTGGCGTCTGAAAGTATCATCACGAGAGAACATCACATCGAATCGAATATCCTTGTGACTTTCAAGAAGTTCAGCAACTGTCACAGTACTGACAAAAATCCATAAGAAGTGCTACGATTGCTGTGTTAAGTGTGACTCAGGCTGCTAAATGAGATTGGTTGGTATGGTATATGAGGGTGAGCGGGAGGCTCTTCATTTAGGCCTCAGTCGGGCCCGTTGTGTTTCCCTTTTTTAATTGTCGGGAATAGGTTTGGTTTGAGACGTATGTTTAAAGGGTTCTAGGGAATGAACAATTATGGAGTTGACGTGTGGTCTGGCGAATCTTGCTGTTTCTTTGGCGAAGGCCAAGATGCCGCCAATTCCTTTGTCCTTGAGATGTCTCAGGTCCAGTATCCATATGGACCCTAGGATATTTTGTCAAATTTTCGCTAGGGCTGGGCAGTGGCATAGGAAGTTTTCGAGGTTTTCTTCTTCTCCCTCGTAGTTCCTACATGTTTCTGTGTCAGCGAGGCCCAGTCTATGCTTGTGTTTGTTGAGGTTAATGTGTCCTGTGATGAGTCCCACCTTCAGCCTCAATTGCTCTACATATCCTTGAATCTATAGCTTTCGTGGTGAACAGGTTGCTTAGTTTCTAGTAATCTAGCCACTTTTCAAATCGAGATGTTTGTCCAGTGATCCTCGAAATCCCTCTGTTTCAGCGTTTCGTTCTATCGCGTGCCAGTTCGTCGGTTTTCTCATTCCCCGTGACACCTTCATGAGCCGGTACCCAGACACGGCGGACGTCGTTGCGACTGCAAGCCTATTGAGTTTGTCTTTGCATTCCCTGACCAGACTGAATCTGGATGTTGGGTTAGTGATGACTTTAAGTGCTGGGATCCGAGGACACAGAGACGTTTCAGGCAACTGTAGAGCGGACGAGGTGGCAAATAAGGATGCAGGACGGCATTTCCCCGAAAGTCTGGGGGAACCATCTGCGCCTAACGAATCGATCAAATTCCTCTTTGGCACGGACGCCAAGAAACTGGCAAACCACAGGTGGAACAACCTGGATTTAAAGAAGACGGAGAGACCTTTATCCACAAACCGGAAAAACCTACATAGATTCACTGATAAGGGTCCTTACCGGTAATTGCTCTATAGACAGACATGTACTCAGACTGGAAGTGCCCTCGAATGATTTCTGTAGAAGCTGCAGAGACGAAGAGGAAGAGGAAACTACAACCCATCTACTCTGTACATGTCCTGCTCTTCCGACGCTAAGAAAAAAAAACCCTCGGGGAATACTACTTCTACGATGATCTTAACGGTCTAGCTGAACTCAACATTCAGAAGATAAGAAACCTCAACTCTGGGACGAAATGGATCAAATCTTAGGGTTAACACCGTTACGGTTGCCCACCTTCGATGTACTTGTGCTACATACTCTGGTTCCCTCGTGGTGTCATAATGGGCCAATCTGGTCTAAGTGTGTTCCTGTCTGAGCGGGGCAGCCTCTTAACCTAACCTTAGTGCTGCTGGGTGCAGTGTTTCAAGAGATCCAAAGGATCAAGATGAATCCTGAATTCTACCGATGAGTTGTTGCAATATATGCCAGCACCGGAGTTGCCTGCGATGTTGAAGCCGTAAATGCGGTTATACCATCATAGTTTCTTCTTTCTTTGGTTCGAGCCCAAGAATTCATTGAAGGAAAATCTGTTTTAAAATTGTTGACAAAACTGTTTGGCTTGTCTTCAAAATCACTCTGATGGCTGATGAGAGGCGTGATCGTTCCGATCTCTTCAGTAAATTGTCGATGTCCTATATTAGAAGTCGTGTCGAAATATCCGAGAGTCTTGAGTCTTGCCGCTGCCAGTCTCTTTGCTTCGAGATGTACTGGTAGAATGTTTAATATCACTTCCATGGCAGCCGTTGGTGTCGAGGCTTAAGCGCCGGTTACTCCCAGGCAAACCATTCATTGTGTTTGGGTGAGCATTTCCTTTGCATACTTATGTATTTGTTTTTAGAGCTGGCCACCAGACCAGTACGCTATAAAAGAGGATTGGCTTAATGAAGCAATTGAATATCCAGTGAACTTGTTTCAGTTTAAGACCCCATGTCTTGCCGAAAGCACTCCTACATATCCAGAAGCCCCTTTTATCTTTAATCATTGGCTGGAACCGTGGGGGTGGCCCTAAAGGTTATTAAAACAGCTTTTAGCGGTTTGTTTGCTAAACGTCACGAGACTTGTAAAGCGAGCAAATTAATGATAGAGCACCTCTGCTGTGGTCTAGCATGGAGAACGCTAAATCTTGTCAGAAGGTAACTAAGACTGATGATCGGCCTGTATACTTGACACATCAACATGAATAAACGTGCCCACGGACTGGAACTGGTGCAATCAAGTAATAGCCCGGGATGTGAGGAGGAGGAAAAAAGCCTCGAACAATTCCTCTGCGATTGGCCCGATACAGGAGCGCTAAGGCACAAAAGTCTGGGAAGATATGTTCTGCCCAGACTAAGCTCTCGCAGGCAGTTTAGTTTCGTGAAAATCCTGGAGTTCGCTGGACATGCAGGACGTTCCTCGCATCAGTAAGCCCCATCCGACTCTCTATCCGCTAATCTATACGGCTTCACTGAGTCCCACCCGCCCCTTACTCCATTTCTTCGCCCAAACGGTAGCGTACGTGTCGAGGTTATTCCGAACCTCACCCTCCTAGACCAACCAATCAACCGTGTGACATCCATTGGTCACCTCGTTTGCCTGATTTAATGTATCCCTCCTCCCACCAAACCAACTCAGTACTTCTTAACTCAAATCTGCAAACCCACACTTAACAGAGTGCGGTTACTGTGATGAGCTAAAGCCATCCCCCCTTACCATCCAAATGGCAGGAGTGTTCATTTTAATAGGCCTACTTACTGTGAGGACTTGTCCTCGTGGTCCTTTTAGTCAGTAGCCACACACCCAACTGAGCTAACACTTCATGTATCGTTGACTCCAGTGATTGATTGGAACCGTAAGAAATCTCCACACTATTTCATTTCAATTCAAAGTCCTTCCGAGAAGCCACCTCAAAGTGGTCTCCACTATGACAGTCCAAGTGGTCCCCATCATTAATACCGAATCCGGAATCTATTCATCTATATATTCAAGTGAATATGCTCACCCAAGCGAATCTAATTTCCATTCAATATTCGCCCGACAATAGACTAGTTTACATAGTCACCACAGAGTAGGTACCATGTCCTTCCGTCTCCACCTCATCTCACCGAGCTCCGTTCATTCAGGACTAATTAATTGCAAAGTGCATGTGACTGCATGGAGTCATTCAATCATTCAGTCCATTCATACCAAATGCAGTTTATGTGGCAACAAATGTGGTAAAACGTGTTCGGTCACTGGTTCTGTTCACCACCCCCCATATCCTTCCGTCGCCAAACGAAAAAAAACAAAAACTATCCCACCACAATAGCAAAGCACACACACACTGGAGGATGGCAGGTGCACTTACTACTTACGACTCCTGCATGTACAAAACCACAACTGTCTCAAGTGATTCATAAACTGGAAGAGAGCATCAACAGAAAGTTTCGTGTAATGCTCCCCTGGATGGCTTCCAAAATACACATAACAAAAACAGGATAAATGAGTTTTTGATTCGACTGTACAGGGTGTTGAGCAAAAACCGAGCCAAAACATTCCCCCGCCGTGAGGTGCTTACGAAGCTGGTGTTGTTCACACTCGTTAACTTTTCCTGAGGTGTACCCAGTGCTGTATTCGCCGAGAGAGCACAGCACTGCACAACAACTTTTCGGCTTTTAGCCAGAAATTGTGGCTGAAGCTAGTAGACACGTTTCCCCAAAGTACTCAGCCACACACACACACGAAATTACTTCCGCACATCGTAATTAATTAATGGCCACGACGAGATGTTTGTTGCTGAATGGTGGAACAATTGTTTGGTGGCATCTTAACGATGCTTAGTCTCGATCTCTCTCCGCCAAAGACAGAAACAGAAAAAATTGCGGTTAAGGACATTCCTCCGGCCAAACAGAGTTTAAATTTATTTTTTCTGGCACGTGATCAAAATAACCAACCAAGTCAATAAAAACTTTCATACGTCACCGGCTTGGGTTGGCTTTTCATCCTGCCTCACATCTGTTAGTGGTGGTGGAAACTTTTTTTTTTTCCTCCTCCTTATCTTTGAATACACATTCCTCCTGTGAGTGCTTCTCCCTGGTACGGAATCTTTTCCGAGCGCCACCATTCTTCCGGCTCAAAGTTAAGGTTCACTGATTTCTCTATCTTGAAGGATATATGGTTGGCAGATGGAAGGTTTCCAACCAGACCCGCCATTAACTGCAACCGAAAAAACAAAGCTCCTAAATCAGGAGCATGAAGAATAAATTATTATCCTTAGAAAGGAAGAAAAGAAAAAAAAGCTGTGTATGTGCCTACTGCCTACCCAAGTTCTTCCCTATTCCTTCAGTTTTACATCCCATTTCGCAGTTGACTGCCTCTGCAGTCTCGAGTGTCGTTAATTTACACAAAAATACTCTTAATATGAATCAAGGACACTCAACGCGAGGTGGTGGATTCCAAATCATTACAATCGTGTTGATGCGTTTATATAAATTCATGAGCACCGCGGCCAGGACCCGAAATAAAAATGCCAAAAAGAAGCAGGAAACAGGGAATCATCTGCTAAATATTTTATTATTCGATTGAATTATTAACGAGAGGATTTCTTTCTTTTTTTTTTTTTTTTTCTCCCCGTTGTTATTGCGTCCCGACAGGATTTATGGAAATTCCATTGTGTAATTCGGGGTTTTGTGTTTGTGTAAATAATAGAGCAGAGATGGGTTGAGTCTTGAGGGGGAGGGAATATAAATGATAGAAGTTTGAGGAGAGTGAAACCTTCTGGATTGTGACTTTGACCAAAAACAGTGATGATGGTGTCCTTTGGGATGGAAATATAAAAAAAACGGGGGGAGTGGGAGGAAGTCATAAATAATTTATATGTCATTTGGTTCTTTCAATTTAAATACTGAAGAGGGTGCCTCTCGGGTCATTCTTGTGAGGAAGAGTAAAATGGCTACACAAGCACGGCAAAGCCATAGAGGGAAGGTCCTTAAAGTGTTTTGTTATTCCACGGTAGGATACGTTGTTTTTTTTTTTTTATAGAAAAACTTTGGCTAATCTTGTGGATGGCAGGAGGCTATTTGCACTTGAACATGTTTCATGGTGGAATTTGGAAGTGGGGATAGTTTGGGTTACAATACCACGATGGGTATGGACGCGTGTTATGTGACATTTAACCTTTGGGGTAATATTTCGGGGAACTTTATGACATGAATGTGATTCTCTGGGGAGGGAAAGGCAAGTGTTTGGTCCCACTTTAGAGCTTGATCCCATGCCTGTGATGTAAGTCACAGTTCATTTGATGCCGTCACGTTTGTAGTTTATTTAAGGTTCGAGTGAGACCCACTTAAGTCCATTGTGATCCCACAAAGATCTGGGTTATTCAAAATAACTATATCCGAAATCAAGCTTCTTACAAGGCTAGTTCGTTAGTTCGAAAAAGTTGTATTCTTACTGCATTTTTTCTCGGATTGGAAAGAGATAGACAGGTGTACGCGGCTACCCTACCTCGTTATTCACACAGGAATATGGGGATCTCCTGATCAATGAACCGTCAACCAGATTGACCACATTGCGATCGATGAAAGGTACTCCTCCAGAATTGTGCATGTTTGAATGTTCCGTGGGTGTCCAACATTGACTCGGACCACTACCTTGTTGCAGCCAATGTATGGCTGCGGATATCCCGAACACCGCCAAGACAAGAAAATACTGTGAGGAAGTTCAACGTCGGACGGCTACAATCGCAAGAGATCACTAGATTCTTGTCCGATCGAGTCTCCCTCAATCTGTGAAGAGGTCCTACGGCGCCAGCATCAAGTACTGAAGACCAGTGGCAACATTTCCAAAAAACCATCAGAGATGCCAGCTCTGACGTGCGACGAAACTCCGGCAAGCACAAGGATTGAAACAAGAGGCATACAAAGCAGAACTGCATAAAAATACCAGAGCTGCTCGCGAGCTCTGCGAGCAGAAGAGGAGAAATGCACATCGGCTTCTCAGGAGGAAAAATAATGAGCACGAGAAGCGCGCGATCGAGGAAATAGAAAGATGCTACTACAGGAATGATGTTCGGAAGTTTAACCAAAGGATAAAACGAAACTGTCAAGGCTACAGAACCAGAACTGATGCCTGCAAACGCAGTCGATGCTGAGGATATGGAAGAACTGCTTCCGCAGACTCTTTAACGGCGACGACGAATCAAATCCCGCTGTCAGGCAAAATTAACCAGTCAACCTGGACGACGAAGACCAACAATTCCATCCACCTGACCTAGACGAAGTGAAGATATTCATATCAAATCTTAAGTCTAACAAAGCTGTTGGAGCTGATGGCCTAGCTGCCAAGTTGTTCAAAGCGGGGGGCCATGACTCAGAAAGGAACATGTACCAACGCATCTGTACAAAATTTGGTCGGAGGAAAGTCCTCGAAACTGTAATGTACAGGCTGTACAGTGACATTGACTTAGTCAGAAGAGTGAAGCTCCAACGACTGAGGTGACTGGGCCATGTAGAACGAATGGACATCAATGCTTCGGCCCGGAAAATCTTCGAATCCAAACCCGAAGGAAGGCGCAGTAGAGGAAGAACGCGACTTAGGTGGCGGACGCAAGTGGAAGGGGACCTTAATGAACTTGGCGTGCGAAACTGGATGGCAGCTGAATAAAGATCGAACTGGTTGGAGGCGTTTGTTGGTTGAGGACCAGGTTCACGCCGGACTGTAGCTCCACCTTTAGTTAGTATGACGAAAAATAGTTCAGTTCGAAAGTCTCATGTCCTAGTATCCTGAACAGCCTGATAGAGTTGATAGTGCCTACAGTTTAGAGGAGTTTGAGACAGTCCCATACAAGATTAGACGACTGTGCTGCCTGGCTATCCAACGGGATAAAGAAGTTGGCACCATTAGTTTGATACCATGGATTTCGGCCTGAAAGATGGAAAGTGACAGCTCTTGTACTAACGCTCTTTGGAAGCTGAACCAAAGGATACCTGCGCTTTCATTTTCCATTTTCTTTCTTTCCGAACTTTGTGGTCACCTTAGACTTCCCTAAATTTCTTTGAGAGTAAAGCTACTCTTCTAGTAGCTCATTCCATGGCAGTAGTTTATACCTTCTCCCAATTATATTAAGAGCAAGATGAGCCTGAACTGAATAAAGTACCTCCCTTCATCAAAGATTCACTCAAACAATGAATGATCTCCCGCTGCATTCAAACAAATGTCAACGAATCACCACATCATCCAAGATAAGTCCTTTTCCCATCTCAAAGTGTCAACAGCTTATGTCCAGTAATTTTTATTATAACATGAAATCAGTGTAAGTGCATTCATCTAGGGCCACCCTGAGCCATATTAGTATCGGAACTATGCCCGTCACCCCAATGCAAGCTAATCTGCCTCAAAGTTGTTTAAAATATCGTTTATCACCCCGTAAATCCTTTAAAACATTAAAGTATTTGCAACTCTCTGGGAAATTTCACTCTCACATCCTGGTGTTTACATCCGGGATTTGGACTTTCGGTGTTATCATAGCTCGACCACAGGAAGTGCTGTGTCTGCCCTGGGTGCACAGACAGATATGCCTTCCTTCAGTACACACAAATACAATTTCGAGACGAAATACACCAAAGCAGAACAGAATACACACACACGCATCCTGTGTATACAGCCAAAAATCCATTAGATTGTTTCAATCAGGATGCACATGGAAGTGCTCTAGCTGTACATGAATCGATGCATAGATGTGTACAGCTTATATATTTTTTAAAATCTTGCAATTCACGCATCACGCAGTGCGCTCGGCCAAATGTTTACTTGACGGTTCCAACCCTTGGATGTTAGATATTCGCCATTTTGCTAAAACTTTTATCCTGTTTTTTTTCCGTGTTTTATCGGAAACAAATCCCTCCGGACGGTGAGGGGACTGTGAAGTTGCACACTCCACAGATCCCAATAGGAGGACGAGTGGGAGTGAAACGTTGCTTTTGCTGGAAGGTACACAGTGTTTAGGGAACCATGGATATGTGGACATGAGAACATGTTACGCTTTCTGAAAATATTCGCTATCCCACTGGATTTTTTATTTTTTTTTTCAAATCGCTCTTCCGCATACAGCGCTGCGTTGTAATTAGAAACGAAAGGCGAGTAGATATTGCTTTTTTCGGAGCACTAGAGAGATTAGCGAGTGTTTTCGGCTTAACTAGCACTGCTTTGATGGTCATCCTCGTAAATGGAGGTTGGTTCGCGATTCAGTAGTTTTGGGGTTTATTTTTCGGGAATCCCGGAAGAGGGGAGAGCGATGATGTTGTTTGTTTTGGATTTTAAAGCTGAGTGGTGCATCACTTAATTAGGGAAATTGGTGATTTGTGAAACTAATTGGACCGGGCAAACAAGGAAAGCGGAATGTTTACAGGATTAGAGCGAAGCATGCGGTGTACGGACCCACACGTGTAATGGAGCAATAAAGGGGAGTAATTAGCGTCTATGACACAGTAATGTGCTGTCGAATTAATTTAATGACTTCTAAGTGGGTGATAGCTCAAGAATGGCTGTAACAATAGGGTTTAAGTGCGCAACATCGAGGAGAGATGATTGTGATAGGGATGATACTTAATTGCATTCTGCTTAGTGGTAATTAGTGACTCTCATATGCATTGTTGAGCTAGAGGCTGTCATTTAAGATAATGGACGTTTGGCAATCAAGCAGATGATGGAATATTGCTCGTCTGTCAAACAGCTTAAACCTTGTGATTCAATGGAAATCTTAAAAGTCAATGTAAAGTCTGGTAGTTTCTAAGAGGTTTTGAGTGATATGTCCAGATTGGAGCAGGTCTTTGTGGTCATATAAAAATCAAACAAAATGCAGAACTTAATCTTAAGTACTGAGTGCAATAGATGGAACCAACGTGTGTGTGATAAACTTCCGGGCTTTTCGACATGTTCGGACACAGGAAACTGGTAAGAAGTTTCAATAATTAGTTGGGACAGATAGTCGACGTTAAGGTCTGAATGCGGTGGCATCTTCTAAGTCAGTAATGGAGAGATGGAGAATACATCATGTACCGTCAGGGGTGTTGTTACACTCACCTGGAGTGTCAGACTCCTACTGACTAAACTCCCCCCTCTACCTTCTCGGCAACCCCCCTGGGACCGCTGTTTGCATTACTTCCTTATGTCCAATAGGATTCCGGTATGATTCTTAAAAGGTTTTGTTTTCGTCTTCCTTTTTCTTTTTACCTCACAGCACGAACTAGATACAGGACGCTATTTCGGTCCACCTGTCGTGGACTCGAGATCATCATTCTCCCGTCGTTTTCCGGGATGATATTGCCTGTCTTAAGTTCCAGCCTAGTTCTTTCTGCTGGCCATGTTCTTCAGATGAAAATGGTGCGGTTTGCGTCATTTATTGAGGAATCGCCGTATAGTCAACCTGGGCTCCTCGCTTTTCTCATCTTATAGAGGTATGCGTTAAAGTTTCCATTTCCGGTTAGAAACTAGGTGATGTAGTACAGTCAAAATCGGTTATAACGACCTACAAGAGACCGATGAATTTGGTCGTTATAAGCGAAAGGTCGCTGTAACCGATATCAAGGTTGGTTAATGGGGCTCATTCGGGACCTAAAAATATGGCCGTTGTAACCGATGTCGTTGCAAGCGATGTTGACTCTAGTTTACTTCTCTATGTTTCCTCTCCGTTCATTCACCAACGTCCCTAAACAGTCTTGCCCTCTAGTTTCAGAGGTACACTGCTCTTGATGAGCTCCTTTGCCTTTGACGTCGCCACTTTCACTCCTTCGGATTTATGCTCGTGGAAGAATTTCCCCTCTACCGCAAGCACATCGATGGGAGTCACTCCCGCTACTACGAAGGTGGTTGGTTCCGACACCGTGCGGTAAGAACTTGCTACCCAGAAAGCTCCGCGTCTCTGTACTGCTGCCATCTGTTGCCTGTATTTCTCTTTTCTAAGGGCATCGGGCCTTGCCTTGAACTTCCTGACCATGTAAAGCAGATAAAGTTTTGACTGTGGATCCACACATTAAAGATTAGGGGCCGAAAATTTGGACCATAAACTGCGAATATGCACTCGGAAATTAGAAACGCTATACATCTCTGTTAGGATATGATTTTGTTGTGCGAAATCGATTAATTATTAGTTATTCACCTTAAGTCGGATATCGACCAATGAAAGTCAAGACTTGTATGACCTCTTCGTAGACGTTATTTGCAAAATCGGTAAAGAAAATATATTTGGCAGCTCATAATTCAATGAAAAGATGAATTAGGTTTCCATAACGGTCCACAAACTGACCTGACGATTTTTAAGTGCGATAATAGGAACAAATATCGACTCTCAGCATTTTTCCTTTGCAGCCAAATTCAGAGCTCCGCGATATAATACTACAAAGAAGCTGTAAGGTGGGAGCTGCGTGGGTTCATGCAGCGCCACCTCTCGTCGGCGAGTAACAAACCTCCGGGTGTGTGAAAAAAGCTTCTCAAATAGCAGTTCGAAATCGAAGAGTCGCGCGACTGGAACAACCCCAAGTGTTTCTATCAGCAACTGGCAAATAGCTAGCTGACCAGAAGGCAGGCTCTTCGAAACAGAAAAGGGAATCTAGTCACTGATGCACAGTCAATTCTAATTATGTTGGGGATGAAACCATGACCAGAACTAGAATACCAGCTCCATGTGCTCCAATCTACAAGAAAGACAATCCATACCTTACACCATGTATCGCGGTATCTCTCTGAAAAATTTGCAATGTAAAGTTCTAGACAGTTCGAACGTGTAGAGTCGTTCTGCATAAAACTCATCGACAAGCGCCAGTGTGGTCTCTGAATCGACGGCCAAGTTTCCGCAAAGGCTGCAAAAGACGAACAATTTTCAAATCGAGACTCATCACCTCCAATGCACTAACCACTGAGCCACGACGACCACATGTCCCTTTCTCCAGCAAAAGTGTCCAGCTGGGATACGCAGAAGACTTCGATATCGTCGGTAGCTTCCGGTGTGCCATCATAAAAGACTTTACGGCAATCGATGTGCAAGAGAAACAACAACAACAATAATCATAGAAGCATCAACGGCAGCTCCCCATCTTTCCATGATTCTCTTCAAGAACTTTTCGAAACTGTAGCTGCCTCTCAGCAAGAAAGACTACAGACTGCGTATTAGCTTTCTTGCGAAGCTAGCAATGGTAGTTATGAGGGTGAAGACCAAGGCAGTAGTGCATTGCCTCTACGACGTATACAGATCCTATAAGTTATCGTAGTGGCATATCATAACCAAGTCAAGTTTTCACCAAAGAGTACTCCAAGTTCTTATGTCCGAAATTCAAAAAATCTGAAATCAAGTTCTGTTGAGGGCGTAGCTAAGGACACTCGTACGCTTAGGGTAATCAGTTAACGCTCTTGTATATATCGGGATGCAAAGAGGGTCAAGAATGTCCGCCACCTTGTGCGGAATTTTGTAAAGCGTTTCAACTCCCTCCAGGCTTTTCCCAGTGACCTCGGTTTATCCAGAATTACTCTACACTTAAGGTGTTCCACTCCTCTATTTAAGTAGATGAGTGGATTTAATTCGCTGGCATACTTTGCAATAGAATAGCCTTTGCTCATATAGAGTTTTGAGTTTCATTTATAAAACGTGACAGATTCGCTGCCCTATTTTCCAGGTGTGATCTTCTTCAGTTGCAACGACTTATCTGTTGATTAAGCATGTCTCCCTCCTTGTCTCACCATGTTTCATCCTTAAAGCAGTGTTCACCGCCTTTCCTTTATCAGAATTTAAAAGCAGGTGCTTCAGAAGGATTCCAAGAAGTGACACAGAATCCGGGAGAATTAGAAAGTTCCCATTGTGATGGTCCTATTGTTGAGGAACAATGCCAAAACCGTAAAGAACTGTTTGCACACAATTCGCTCATTCAAAGAGTAATTCCCCGTACAACGACTTGTGCAGTTGAACAATGAACCCACCCCGTCGCGACATATCCTTATTAGATTACGTGCATCGCTTTCCGTGACTGCGCGTCTGTTTTAACTGCTTCAACCGCCACCAATATGGCGTGCGATGTGACGGCACCCAACTGACGCGACATTGATTTATTGCTTCGCTCTTCTCCACCACTTTAGCCCAGTCACTCGCTTTCTCTCCCAACAAGTCGAACAGTAATTGATGGCTGTTTGATAGCGCAGAGAAACTTGTGCGTTCCTCCACTCACCAACCCCCTAGAGGGTTGCCTGGCTGGTGTTTCTTGAAAAATACGCCGTGTTGGAAATTTCCTCGCTGCTCCTTGGCCTGAGCAGAAGCAGGAGCACCGCTCTTGCGGATGCTTATGAAAATGTGCCCAAAAGTAATTAGTCGAAGTCGAACTGTGCCTTCTTTGGGGGCATAATCAATTTTTCTCGTTTAATTTTCAGCTCCTTGAGGATGTAACTCCTGCGCGGTCTTACTTCGGCTGAAACAACCAAAAAAACTTTGACTACCCATTCCCTAAGGTAGGGGGAGGGGGTGGTGCGAAACTTTTCCAAGCCTGCTGCTGTTTCGCTAATTAATTCTTTGAATTCTGCTGAAGCCTTCCAGCACTCAGATGGTTTCTCTTTTAAGAGGCATTCATCGGTCTTTGAATTAAGGACGTGGATGGGGAATTGATTTCGAGGAACATCTGAATGGTCCTCATGGAAATACTTGATCAACAATGACTGCCCCCACATCCTGCTACCAGAACTAGCTCTTTCCATAGGCAAGCAAAAAAGAAAACAAAAATGATGATCTCTTAGCCCAGTCCCTGTCCTCCGAATGTGTTTTCATATCTACACATGAAGGACATCTTATTTATTCAGTTTTTTTTGTATCTCATCTAGCTGGCAAAATACGGGCGGAAAAGGGGATGCCTTACGCAACTAGGCACGGCTCTCTTGCCATCATCCTCTCGCTGAATATGTTATTCGTTGTTCTTGCCTACAACATCATACACAACACAGAAGCAAAAAAAAAGAGGAAAACGATAACAACTTTGCTACAGTAAAGTGTATCCCAATTGAAGTTCCACGCCAGGCGGAGGGTAGGTGTGTATGTAGGTGTAGGTGCTAGTCATACTATGCCTTGGAGTTGTTTGTCGTTGCTGTTGATTCAATTAAAAGTAAACGAACTTTAGACGAAATTACAACAGCTCCGCAGACTTCATGCACAAGCACACACATGCAAACGTGATGAATATGATTTTATTCCACCCTTTGAACAACAGGACATGGATCGGTAGGTTGGGGGTGGCGGGAGCGGGCGAAAGTAATTGTGGCTTTGGAAAGGAAAAAAATAAAAGAAAACTTTTCCGTTTATGTCAGTTTTGGCTGTGTGTGAACGGAGTTTGTGGCAAGTTCCTGGGGTACCTTTATGTTACCACTTATTATCATAACAAATAAGGAAACAATTTATGGTAATAGTTTCGACGACGATGGCGGCGGCGGCGGGCTAAGACAATTTTTATCCAAAGCACCGTAGTACTTTATGGGGCAATGAATAATCTTATTAGATGAGGACCGAGGAGAACTGTCACGATGTTTGGCATCTTTGAGTCGGGAAGAGTGATAAACAAAGTTTAAGTGGTATCGTCGCTTCTGTAAACCATACAGAGGCTATAAATTTCGGGATGTTTTCGAAAGATGGCTCGTGCATATGTCTTAGGAGCTTTCATCATGTCACGTTCATGTGATCACATGAATATTGGGGTCAACTTTCCTTGCCATCAGAATTGGTTTAGGTCAGAGTCTGAGCCCGGACAGGGCTGTCGTCGAATCTTCACGGATGGCTCCAAAACCAGGCTGATATCTTCGTGGAGGTCGAGAAAACCAGACCTCACTACTCGTTGGGCAAGCACGCCTCTTTTTTTCAAGCCGGGACCTTTGCGATTCTAATGGCCAAGGACTATATTGTAAAGAATAGGTGTAAGGATCAGCGTCTGTAGCGATAGCCAAGCTGCGCTTAAGGCCTTTCTCAACCCTCTAACCAGTTCCAAAATAGTGGGAGAAAGAAAAAATCTCTGAATTCGGTCTCAAGGCTGAACTCTTTGGCGCTTGTCTGGGTCCCAGGTCATACTGGGATCTCAGGAAATGAGATTTACGATGAGATTGCTAGACAAGGATATTTTCCCAGGACCTTAATCTGCGTTGGGTCTTTCCGCGTCCTCGGTCAGGGTCTCCATTGACGATAGATTTTACTACAAACAGATTTGTGTGTGGTTCGGCTCACCAAAATGCAGGCAGAATAAACGAACGCAAATCAGCGGCACTCAGTAGAATATGTAGGCAACTTATTGGCGTTCTAACAACGATCACTTTTCCCAAACATGATATGGTTAGTGCCGATACTGTGAGCTCCTCGTCATTGAAGCGCTTTTTCTGCTTTCAGTAAAGCGTTTCGAAACTCGATAAAAATAAAAATATTGGGCTCCTTAGAGAGCCAGGGTCTCTAGAAAGTTTAAAATTATCGTCTAGAGAAGTGTACTTCAACCAAAGATAAGTCTATTTTGCTAAAGTACTTTGGAAGGAGCAACAACAAACTTCACGCTGGAGCATGGATACCAAGCTTCTATCAGCATCCCAACATGCTTATTGCAAAGATAGATCTGTCGAAACTACTTTGCTCTCACTGGTACATCGAAGGAGCCTTCGACAATGTCAAACCAGAGACGATCACCGCTCCACTCACAAGTCTGGGAGTCGAGACTTCGCTCAGAATTTTAATTGAAAAACAGCTCTTAGGCAGAACAATTAGCACCAAACTGGGCAATGCCACAGATCTGTGAGCTGCGGTACGCCCCAAGGCGGTGTTCTATCCCCTCCTCTGGATTGTGGTGGTTAATAAACTGTTACTTAACCTGGCAAAGGCTGGATGGGAAGTGATTGCTTATGTAGATGATGTTGCGATTATACCTCCAGTAAATACCCGAGCACACTTAGTGAACTTTTTCAAAACGCCAACTAAAAGTGGTTTGGGACTTAATCCCGACTAGACCGAACTAGTCTTCTTCACAGGGAAATATAAAATTCCTCCAATAGACCCGCCTTCTCTTTACGGCACCAGCCTGTGCTTGGTTAACAAAGCCAAATTCCTGGGTCTCACTCTGGACATTAAACTAAATTGAAAAGCCAACACTCTCGAACGCGTTTAAAAAAAGCCACTGTAACGCTGTATAGCTGCAGAAAAGCCATTGGTTAAAAAGGGGGCCTGCAACCTCGTACCACGCACTAGTTCTACGTGTCTATTATCAGACCTAAACGTCTGATGTGATCATCTGATGTACAGCTTAACACAATAATGGGGAAAGTTCAAAGATCAGCATGCATATGAATTAGCGGAGCACTAAGAACCAACCCATCCGCGGCACTTAACGTGCTCCTACATCTACTTCCCTTAGATATTTTTGACAAGCAGTTTGCTACTAGCGCAGCCCTCAGACTAAAGTCTCCTCTCAATGGTCAAAAAATCATATTGGCCATTCCACGATCTCGGATCCCCTAACATTCATCCCAGAAAACACCGAGTACACACCGTCCAAGTTGAACTTCAACCTCAACTTCCAAACATCAATCCCTTCCAGAGTGAAGTGGGAGAACGAAGATGTCAGAGACGATCACTCCTTTCACCTCTATACCGAACATTCCAAAACCGAGAACGGAGTGGGAAGTGGTGTTTTTCCAAAGTGCTCAACCCGAGCATCTCCTTCCGTCTCCCCGACCATTGTAGCGTTTTTCAGGCGGAAATTATGGCGATCAACGAAGCTTTATCCTGACTTAGGCATGCTGGTATCCTGCAAGGACAACACAATTTTTTCCAAAAGCCAGGCTGCTATAAAATCTCTGGAATCAGTAACATATACACCAAAAGATACCTCAGATTGTAGCTCGTCTCTTATGGAGATGGCAGAACATTTCAACATTCACCTAGGGTATAGGGTATGCGGTCATAGGGACATTCCAGAGAATATTAAAGCCGATGAACTTGCCAAACTTGGAACCACTCTAGAGATCTTACCAGATCGGAGGAACCTGGATATTCCACTCGCTACATGTTAACTACTCTTAGAATACCACGCGATCAGTAAGACAAACCAGAGATGGAGGAACGGTACCACATGCTGTACCTCCAGGAAGATCTGACCTATGCTAAGTCTTCCTCAATCTAAAAATTTCGTTTTGCTCAAAAGCTCATTGCTCATTGTCCCATTGGCCTTTATCACAGGAGAATGGGCCTCTTCCCAAATGACTTTTTCAGCTGCTGCAGGGACGAAGAGGAGGAAGAAATAACCCTTTATTTCCTCTGCACTTGTCCTGCCCTATTCCAAAGAAAGCAGCTAGGAGCTATCACATAAAAAAGAAAAAAATAAATAGCTGGCGCGACAGCTCGGAACGAGCCAAGCCGTAGGTTCTAGCAACCATTCGTGTTGTGCATGTTGAATTGTTCGCACGAATGGAAGGGACCTAAAATTTATTGCCGACCCCGAATGGCGAATTGAGAAGCTCTTCCATGACAGATTATACTCCCGGAGGCTTGTCATTCCCCGACGAGAGGTGGTGCCGCGAAAAATGTTCGGTGGACACGGCTGGGGCTTGAACCCACGCAGCTTGTTCAGCAGTCCAACGCACTAACCACGGAGCCACGGCTATCACATACTGATGTCAAAAGTAACCGCAGTTTTTTAAAAGCTCTAAATGGTTTCAATAGTTGGAGTGGCACATACGGTGGCATCACAAGGGTTCTTCCTTGGCCTAAGTGTATGTAACTGTGCCTCGCATGGACAGCCACCTTACAAAAAACTTAAAAGCTTTTCTAACTGCATTCCGATCATGTGCTGCTGATCATATGTAGTACTTGTCGTCTATGCAGGTAATTGGAATCCTTTCTCTGTTATGTGGTGCTCATTGAATTCCTTAAGCAATGCCATGGTCTTGAACTGCATACAGACGCTGTCCAGAAAGTCCAGGGCGTGGAGCTAAGACCACTCTCTTGAGCAACCATCTTCAATGCTATGCACAATCCTGCTCAAACTTTTGACCTTGTCGTCAATAACTGTAGTAAGTATGTAGAAGTTTTTGGCATCTGTGCCAAAAGTGGTAATTTACTCATAATTCGATGCACGTCATCATTCTTCCTCTCTCTGTCTTACTTTCCAAGCTTAAATGAACCACTTCCTGCTCATGCTTTCAACCCAATTCCATCTTATCCAACACAATGTACGTATTCTGTCGCCCAGAACAGAAAACAACGTTCCACCCCCCGAAATAAATGTCACCTGGTAACAACGTAACATAATATCCCACTTAGTCCTGCCGGCCCCGAATGGCCTTCAAAAAACCACAAATCACTCCCCAAGTCTCTGACTGTGTTGACCAAATTGAGTTTCGTCCAAATCACCAGAATCATTTGCCGCTGCCATTGGGATGTAATTGAATTTTCCTGTCGTCCGCCACTTGTATGTTTCGCAGACACTAGTCTGCATGCCTGAGCGGAAGGAATTCCAGTGTCAAAGCTCACAATATAAACCGGGAGATTAAAGGAACTCAACTGTCAACCCACTCAGTCAGATTTATGTCAACATATGTCGAGTGTCCCATTTGCTTTGTGAGTAGGAGAGCCAGAACAGCAGACTGCGGAACGACTCCAACTTCAACTAATTGAATCAATCACACACACGCATACAGAAATCTTTGCTGATTGCGAAGTCGTCGTTGGCGGCAACGACTACAGCAACGACGACGACGATGAGATGCATCCATTACACATCACATTCAATTTGCAAGATACGAACATCGCTCCTTGAGCATGAGACACTCCTGGATGATCCGAGATGAGGTTTATCCGTCTCTTTGTATCCCGTGCTGGTGTTCATCGCAGAATGGCTTTATGTATCTGCAATTCGATTTTCCTGACGACGACGACGGCGACGAGAAATTACTGTCAGTCATGTGCTACAATTGTAGAAAAGACGAGCATCACAGGCAGGAGATTTGGGTCCCACCAGCGATAAGAGAAATGACAAGGAGACTCGTTCTGTCTTTCTGTCGGCTTCTGTTATCCGTTTATAGTTTACGAACTAAGAGAAGACTCCTGCAAATGATGACGTTGATGCCCTAAAAGTCAAAGCAGAGATAGTGGATGTGCACAGACGACTGAAGGCTTAGTTGGCTTTATGTGTTGCACTTTGTTACGTTGTCGCATGACACAGTTGAATGCCTACAGATAGAGAAAAATCCCTCACAAAGGATTCTGCTTCAATTGAAAAAGAAATACGAGGAGAAACGTAGGAGTGAGTGATATGCCTTCAGAGGCCCCTGGAATGACGTGAAGGATTATTACCACATTCATTACGAAATTGTGTTCTGTGGCCATTTGACAGTACACTGACAGCTTCTAACGAGGACTTAATGATTGAGTTTGATGTAGTAACGGAAGGAAGCATGGTGATGCCAAATACGTAACGTAACGTGGCCCCATCTACTAATGAGATGGAAACAAAAGGATGTCATGCGTCAAAGTAACTAATTGGAAATATTTGACTCAATAGGCTTTGCAGTCGCACACAAGGGTTTTATACGGAAAAGGATTTTTTTTTAATTGATCTGTTGAGGGTTTTCTATCAGGGTTTTGATTCAAAGCTTTGGTCTCTGAAAATCAATCCCTCAAACGATGGTTTTGGCACAAATATTGTTCCAACGCCCGGATTTACAATTCCTAGTTTCATAATCAGGACTCGAGGGGTCATATCATTCAAAGATCTAAAGGACACTAATGGGATTTAAATACGTCACTACACCTAATCTCCTTTCGTTTATGTACGTCTACTTCTACAAAACCGTTTTAACCGTTTTGTTTTTTCACCAAAAAAAAATTGTTCAATCCCTAAGGGATTTAACCTCTCAATTTAGAAAAGGTCCTTGCCTCCGTGGTATAATAAATGTACACAGAAAAAAATAAAAATAAAAATAAATTGAAATCCTTTCGATCTCAATGGTTTCAGTAATTATTGCCCACCATGCATCATCTCGTATTTACCATCAATTTTCGCAAAGCCCTTACCTCCTCATTATCGTGTTTATTCGAAGCCATCGGTCTTTGTCATTACCGAATACCGTTATCCTTTTTAATTGCCACAAAATAAATGGGCACCAAACCAACGGCAGTTAAACAAGGCGTGTGCTACACGTTTATAGATACGTTTTTCTTTTTATAGGGTATATTTTATTTTATTAGAACGAGTGTTGCACAGAAAACTATTGAAAGTGGTACAGGGTGTAGCTCAATAGTTGATGATAATTTGTTTGAAAATCTTAGAGTTTTACGTTTCTTTAACTGGAAAGCCTAAAAAGTCCTCTTACTGTCAAAGACTCATCAAAGCTTGGTGGGATTATGCCCAAAGAGTACAGACTGTATGGGACATGGACAGATTCTGCCACATAATCCCTTGATCTCTTGCTTCAGACACGCTTTGACACTTTCTGTCCTGACAGAGCTCAGCTATTTCACATCTGTGAGATTGATGCAATATTGGCAGTGCGCTGTAACCTGTGGCTTCGGTGTGACCCTTACTAAGCCATCAAGGCTTTCCATGACAAACACCATAATATCCGACTTTCCCTACCAAATCTTTTCTAACCAAACCCTTGTTCTCTCTTTTCAAGTTCCTTATACCTGAGTACTGCTTTTGATTTCAAACTAAACTCGTAAACATAGACCAATAAGGGTAAGAAACTAATTCTAGGCTTGCAACAGAACCTTTGACAAAAGTACACAGCAATAGTACAACCCACCCGGCCTCCCGGAGCCCTGGGTGGGCCGTACGTTAAATGGTCGGCGATGAGCGCAGCATACAACGTAATCGGACTAAGCAAAGCCCCCAAGTATAGTCTTTACCGGAACCTCGCATTCCATCACAACAATATTCCACCTTCATGACATCATGCAGAGCTGTTAGACTCAAAAAATCTGGATGCTGGACTACCAGAACACACGGCCAGAGTAACATGCCACCATAGAACTACTTAAAAAGGCAGTCAAGGTACTTTCAGGGGTGATGCAGAACTCTGACATCTCAATTTTTATGGACAGTGCAGGTATTTACTCCGAAACTTTAAATATATCGAAGTTACTCAGGCTCTTTTGAATTTCTTCAGGGTTCTCCAGGGGGTAAGCAATTCTCGACGTATACCTCGAGTTTAAAAACCACCCAACGCCGAAGCGAATAGTGGCAATATAAACGGGAAAGCCTAGGACTTTTAAATTCAAAGTCTCTGTAACCATATTCTCCAAACTTGTGAAACAATGTCAGAGGGAAACTGCAAATCTAAGCGATCAGTTCCCTGTCACTCTAACCAGGGTCCCAGGACAGGTTGATGAACTAGTCTAGTGTAAGAACTTAACTATAATTAGAGATCTCTTTAGATTTCTTTGCGATTGCACAGCGATGATGAGATTTCCTTCATCTGAACGAAAATATCGATGAAAACAAGTTCGTGTGTGTTCTCAACCAAGTCAACTCCAGCTGCTAAGAAAAATTCGGTTGATAAGCTTTCAGGTCCAGCAGCTTTGTTGGGTTTTAGTTTGATCACCTGGATGATAAAAGTCAATAATTCCGTCCACCCGACCTGGACGAAGTGAAGATAGCCATATATAAGCTTAAGTTCAACAAAACTAAAGGTGCTGACGGCCTAGCTGGCGAGCTGTTCAAAGTGACAGGCGATGACATTGTTAGGAGCATGCACCAACTCATCTGTGAAATATGGTCGGGGGAAAGTATGCCCAATGAATGGAACCTCAGCACTTTTTGCCCGATCCTCAAGAAAAGAGAACCTCTGAACTGCGCCAACTATAGAGGCGTCAGGCTTCTCAAGATGCTGTGTGAATGCCTGAAGCTTTTCGCCAGCAACCTGATCGGTCCATATTAGTGTGGCTGCAGGCCAGTAAAGTCCACCATCGATCAAATATTTACATTGCGGCAGATGTTGGAGAAAACCTAGGAACTTCATAAAGATCCGCACCACCTTTCCATCGATCTTAAAGCCGCGTATGACAGCATCTATAGAGACTAGCTATACAGACCCATGTCTAGTTTTGGCATTCCTGACAAACTCGTTCGTTTGTGCAGGATGACGTTGGAGAATGCACGCTCCTACATCAAGGTCGGTCAAGACCTCACCGAAAAGGATTTAGACAAAGCGACGCGGTGTCATGCGACTTCTGAAACATCGTTACGTACTCGCATACGCCAACGATATTGACAGAATTGGAAGAACGCAGTGTGATGTCTCTGGTGCGTTAGTGGGTATTGAGACGGAGGCGGCGAAGATGGGTTTAGCGGTCAATGAGGGCAAGACCAAGTATATACTATCAACAAGAAAGGACGCCCTACACAGTTATAACTTTGAGGTAGTTAAGGACTTTGTCGACCTAGGCTTTGCTATCAATTCAGACAACGACACCAACACTGAGATCAAACAAAGAACAGCTCTTGCCAATCGCTGCTTCTATGGGCTTAGAAGGAATTGAGTAGTAAAGCCCTCCCTCGAACGACCAAAGTGACCCTTTATAAGACTTTAGTCGTCCCAGTACTGCTCTACGGCGCAGAGGCATGGACTCTGTTAAAAACGGATTAGGTTGCTCTTGGCGGTTTTGAGATGAAATTTCTTCAGGTGATTTTTGGTCCCGTCTGCATAAATGGTGAGTGGAGGAGGAGATACAAAGACGAATTGTGCAGGCTGTACACCGACATCCACTTAGCCAGAAGAGTGAAGGTCCAACGACTAATGTGGCTGGACCATGAAGAGCTGATGGACACCCATGTTCTGGTCCGGAAAATCTTCGAATCCACACCCAAGGGACTGCGCTGTAGAGGAAGACCGCGACTCAGGTGAAGCACGCAAGATGTAGGGGACCTTAACCAACTTGACGTGCGAAACTGGAGGCAGCTGGCTAAAGATCGACCTGCCTGGAGACGCTTGTTAGTTGAGGTCTAGGTTCACCACGAACTGTATCGCCACCTTAAGCACGTAAGTAAGTTGGAGGGAAGGTTTGGCTATCATCAACGTGGTTGGACGGCTCGTTCTACTGGATAACCGGGTGTTGGCCGTCATCGCTGCTATATACATACATATGCATGTAATCAGTAGTTTTTCGAAAATCGCAGCTCAGAGTGTTACTCTCCTATAAAGTCACATTCATCATCTCTGCAGGTTTGTGTACAGGCTTCGCTTCCTTGACACCTGCCTTTAATTTGTTTGGTCAAATCAGTTGCAGTTAAATCTCTCTTCGTATGCTTCTCTTCCTCGTCTTCCTTCTGAGAAGTTCAAGTTTGTTCCTTCTCTTCTCATAGACCTCGTGAGCAGCTCTATTTCGCTGGTGTGCCTCTAAGCAAATCTCCAAACCATTTTCATCACTTTATCTCTTCAAAATTCACAAAGGGCATCACAGCTTTCATTCTAAACAAACTCTAGCTCTCCTCTTGATTCGCTCCAAGATGTGTTTTATTTGCGTTCATTGTCATATCCCAAAAAAAAAAGTAAAAATAATTAAGTCGAATTTAATTTATTTAATTGCCCGTGTGTATGTGATAAATTTACATACGAAATACCACACAAGTGCCATTACTCTTCACTAAGGACCCCCACATGTGCGTGAGCGTGTCCTCTTTTTTGTCGTTGTTCGACTGCCTGTATCGACAAGCGGGGTTATTTATTCTCTGAAATTTCCTTCGCGCTTTTCACATCCACAGACCCATTAAATATCGAGGATTTAATTGAGAAAGTCAATGTGTTCCCCTACGCCTTCATTCGGGTCTGTTCGCTGTGTGGCATTTGATTTTTTTTTTAAATCAATGATTTCGATATTTTCTCACACTTGGTCGCCACTACAAATTCAACCAGTGATCAGAGGATATATGGGGCCGAAGCGCTTTCATCCGAATAAATAGTCAAACGTGATGTTAATCGGAATGAAGCCATTAAAGCGCAAAAATGTCCACAGGCTGTGGTCGAATCTGTCTGATTAATCCAAACAAATTTATAGCTCCTCTGTCGAGTTTGTTTGAGTGCTCCATTGAAACAGTGGTGACAGTGTTTTTTACAGCGGTAATTTGAATGACACATGCAAGTGTTTATGTGGAATTGAACAGAAAAGTGGACATTCCACTGGGTGAAAGGTGGGTCAGGGGTCCCCAATGTAACATTGAATCCTGACACTAAAAGACTTTGAGTCCCCCTTTTTGATAATTAGTTTTTCCACGTATTTTCTCCTCTCTCATTCGTCCATTGGCACCATTCGTCGGCAGCGTAAAGCCGGCTTAACCAGTTTCATCATTGTCATCTGCCTCTTAATTGAAGGACCCAAAGTAATTCCTTCCATTTAGATATATCCCTCCTCGCTTGGCCGACGCCATTCTCCATTGATAACCCGAATCTCTATCCAAATGAATCATTCAAGATGTTCTCTAGGCTTAATTAATTTTTTTTTCTGCCTTCTTCTTTCATTTGCCTAGAACAACACCCACCGAGGATTATAGTGTATCTGTAGCAAACTTTATCGGGATAATAATCGTCTGCCACAAGTTAATGGCTGCGTAAATATTGTAATTTGACTTCCTTCGGAGTTCGTCTCACCGCATATAGAACCACAGTCAACCGAGTATGAGTAATCCCCTCCTCCAGTAACGACTTTATGTGGCGCTAAAGTCGTCAAAAACTTCACCCTAAACACGAACGCAGCCACACACACAGAAGGCATCATCGAAGGATATAAATTAAACTATTTAAAGCTAGATTTACTTAAAAAAAATATTTTTATTTACTTCTTTACGAACTACTTCTTACGAACTACTTATGATTACTGAATGACAAAATATTTCATATCTTAAAACTAAGTGCATATCCCATACTGCCAGACGACAGGTCAGCATACCTGTTGGTGGCTCAAGTATCCGCTCGTTGTCGATGCCTCGTGTGTCCGGTTGAATATGATTCGCTGCATTCCATCACGTACGGAGTTGATGTTGTTGCTCGTGGGAACTGTATCATGCATTGTTTGCATGATGAAATGTTTCTGGCGTTAACTCCTCCACCCTTAGAATCTTACGTCCTCGTGAGATGTTGTTGACGTCACTAGGTGAGGGATGTCTTCAAGTCCTATGGTTATTGATGATGATGATGGCATGTTGGTATTAGACTGTTCGTTTTTAGTCATGCCTTTATTTCTTATCAATTTGTATGCGAAGGTTGCGATGGCTAAGACTGTAACCACTAGTATGATGTTCACGGTTAAGTTGATCTCGTGTTTCGTTTCAAGCAGCTTGATTTCCTTCGTTCGATTAACATAAAGATCCTTGATCATCTCGAGAGACAATACTTCTTCTATCTTGTCAGGTTTATATGACGGTTGGAGTATCGCTGGTAAAGGTTGATGACTTGTGACTTCTTTTGACATGATCGTTCTTCCTTTAACTTGAATGGTAGTGTTGAAGTGTTTTATGATGAACGTACCCTTGAGCATGACAGTATCGTTGTTGATGAATATTGGGCCATTAAACTGATTTAGTAGTAGGATTCCTGGAGCTATTTCATCTACATCTGGGATGTGCTCATTGTTGATGATGGGACATGTTGCTTTCTGACTCTTTATCAGCATTGGGATGCACGATGAATTTCTTAAACTTACAATGTTATTTTCGTTACAAATAGAAAGACTATTATATGTTTTACATTTGTTTGTAATGCCATGAATGTCTGTATCGCATTCCAGTATTGAATCGTATTTAATTTTATTGATTATTTTATTTACTTTAACAGGTTTTATTAATGACAAATTACATAGTTCTTTAGTAGTTGTTGGAATGCTTAAAATATAAATTAAGTTATTATCATTTGAAGCGATTTTTATCTCGGCAAATTCTAATGCTTCATCTACATTCACATAGGGAATATTTTCAACTTTCATAATTGTTTCTGTTATATTTATTTCGGTGTTAGATAATATAAAAGAGTTTATTACATTTACTTTTGCCCAATGAATGGCATAAACTACATTAACTATTTCCTCCTTAATTATATCTAATTTATATTTAATTTTTGTAATTAATTCACTATTATTAAGTTCATTTTCTTTGAATGTTTTCATAATCTTATTTGTAATGTTCGTTAATTCATTGATCTTTTCTAATGACATTTTATTAATTATTACTTGATTATTATTATTTCTTAATACATTATTCATTTTATTAGTAATTATTTCATAGTCGTGGTGGTCCGGGCTACCCGCAATCCACTTCCACGCTGAACCTAAAAAATCTAATGATCTCTTACTCTTACTTCTATTATTTATCTTAAGTCTATTTAGGTAAGTTCGTATACGGGATATTTCAAAGGAAAGGACAGGAGTTAGGATATGGTTGATAGTAATGGATGTCTTTAACGTAGCTTCCAAGTTGTTAAGTGTTGTTTCGTAAGCTTCGATGTCGATCAAGTGTATTATCTTGAATGATCCGTTCTGCAATTTCGCGCGACCTGTATTGATCTTTATTAGCTGTGAATTCGAGTAGTCCAGAATTTGTGCCTCGCCATTGCAGAGTGGTAATAATGTTCTATTGAAAAAGTTAATTTTTTATAAGATTTTTATGAATGATTCTTCCTGACTGGGTAATAACTGTTGTATTTCTATCTTGTGCAACTGTCTCCTTTTTATATCTAGAATCGAGCTTATTTCCTATTCTTTTGTTAGTTTTTACGTAAATGGTTTCGCCAATAGAATATGTTTTAAGTGGACTCTTTCTTGCATTATGGTATTTTAAATCTGCTTCTTGTTTATCGCGTAGTTTATTCATGTTTTCTTGTCTTTCTTGTCTAAGTTGTTCTGGATTGGTTAGTAGCTCTCTACCGAAAAATGTGTCTATGGGTTTTTTGCCTGTAGTGGTGTGAATGGATCGGTTGTATTCATAGATTGATCGATCTAGTAATTCTGAAAAGGTGGTATGAACATTATCTGTCTTAAGGCAGCGGATTAGTTCTGAAAGTGTGGAGTGGAATCTCTCCACTTGACCGTTGACGGAACTTGTGTAGGGGGGTGCTTTGAAAACTTTAATATTGAACATATTCTCTAACATGAATGTTATAGAATTAGAGGCTAGGGATTTTTCATTATCCATGACAATTGTTTGGGGTACTCCAAAAGCCAGTATAAGTTCTCTTAGAGGTTGCTTTATGTCCTCTGAAGCTCTTGATCTTAGGATTTTGACCAGGGCATATTTAGAGAACTTGTCAATTGCAGTAAGGATAATTTTTTTGTTAGTGAAGTAGATATCTATATGAATAATCTGTCCGGGATATTCGGGGATAGGTGTAGGTTGTAATTCATGCTTGTTCGGGTGTCTGTCATATTTATGCTCTTTACAGATTTTGCATTGTTTTGTGACTTTCTCTATTTTGGCTCTCAACCGTGGAAAATAAAACTTTTGCAATAATTGCATTTTATTTTCGCGGGAGTTGCGATGTGCACGATTATGTTCCTTGATAATTTCGGTTTCCTGCTGTGTTTCGTCGATTAAGTCTATGACTTGGTTTCTTGCGAAACGTAATCGGTATTGGCTAAAATGTGTCGGGTAAATTTCTTGAAGTTTGCCTAAAATTCTTTCATCAGTTTTGATACCATTAATAACGGATGGATTAAGGTATCGTTTAAGAATGTCAGTTAAAATTTGATCAGTGAACTCAGTTTCAACTATTACATGACGGTGATAGGTAGGGAAAATAATTTTAAATTCATAGGATGGCGTTGTTCCAAGGGAAAGGATAATCTGGTTTTTAAATACGTTGATCGGCTCATTTGCTATAGGTATTAGATATTGACCGGAACTCTCATCGCTATGTTGGGTTGCTGTTAAACTATTTACTTCAATGGTTCTGGGTGGCCTTGACAAAGCATCTGCGACGACATTCGATCTACCAGGCTTATATCTTAACTCGTAATTATATTCCTCGAGTATAGCCTTCCATCTTTTTAATTTGTTGTTGGAATTTTTATTGCTCAATGCATATGTCAGCGGTTGATGATCAGTAAATATTTTCAGAATCGTAGGACCGTAAAGGTAATTTCGCAAAGTTTTTAGAGCCCATACTATAGCCAACATTTCTTTTTCGTTTGTGGCATAGTTCTCTTCGGCTTTCGATAGAGTTCGAGAGATGAAGGTTATCGGCTTATTTTCTTGAGCGAGTACCGCACCAATAGCATAGTCCGAAGCGTCTGTAGTCAAATGGAATTCTTTACTAAAATCTGGAAAAGTTAGAACAACGTCTTCTGAAGTAAGTGAATTTTTAATTTTGTCAAAAGTATCCATGGCCTCATTATCCAAATGTATGAATTTTTTGTTTGACATTTGTCTAGACGTACGCCCATCCTCCCCTCTTAAAAGGGCTGTAAGGGGTTTTGCCAGCTTCGCGTAATCTTTAATAAATCTGCGGTAAAATCCCGACAGACCAAGAAATGATCGCAGATCTTTTAAAGTTCGTGGATATGGAAACTTGGTAATCGCTTCCACTTTGATTGGGTTGGCTTTTATACCATCCGAAGATACGATGAATCCGAGGAATTCAATTTCTGGCCTTAAAAATTCGCATTTATCCAATTGCACCCTAAGGTTGGCTTCTTGAAGAGTCTCGAAAATAGATGCCAAATTTTGAAAGTGCTGTTCAACGTTCTCACTGAACACAATTATGTCATCAATATAGACATAACATATCTTACCGATGTGTTCTCGCAAGATGTCGTCTAGAGCTCTCTGAAAAATAGATGGTGCATTTTTCAGACCAAAGGGAAGTCTTACGAATTCGTACTTTCCATTGTTTACCGAGAATGAAGTTTTCTCGATGTCGTCCTCGTGTAGAGGTATTTGGTGAAAGCCACTTTTTAAATCAATAACTGAGAAATATTTGTTCTTCCCTAGTTGCGCTAGTACTTCATTAGTTTCAGGAATCGGATAACGGTCTGGTATTGTTATCGAATTGAGTTTTCGGTAGTCAATAACCATACGGTATTTCTTTTCACCAGAGGCGTCCGTTTTTTTTGGTATAATCCATACCGGAGAATTGTACGGTGACCGTGAAGGTCGAATGATTCCATCATTTAGTAGCTGATTGATTTGCTTATCAATCTCTCCTTTAAGCGCCATAGGATACGGATAATGCTTCGAGTAAACGGGATCTTCCGTCGTCGTGCGAATTCTACCTTTGACTTTCGTAGTGAAAGTTAATTTTTCATTTGGTGTTCCAAAAAGCTTGGCGTAATTCAAGGTTAAGCGATTAAGTTGTTGTCGTTGTTCTTGCGACAAGTGCTGCGTTCTGAGATTAACATTATGGATTGATTCTGATACTTGTTGTTTCAGTTTAATTTTAATGTTTTTGTTTACAGTCATATAGCTTTCCTTAGCATGGATGACAGCTGACAGTTCTTTAAGGGTGTCATTGCCAAGAATTGCATGAAAAGATCGTAGTGAGGGTAAAAGGAAGAATTTAATATTTGTGCCTGGTTCAAAAAGATTTATTATAGTATGATGAGTAATTTCTATAGCACCACAGACTGAATTTGCATTAAATATTTTTTGATTTGGGATGGGGTTTCGAACTAAATCTGGTTGTATGTAATTTTTATTCGACCCTGTGTCTACTAGGAATTTTAGGATTTTATTTTCTCTCGTCCTACATTCAAAATAAGGTAGTGACGAGTTCGTCAGTCTAAAAAATGAACGTCGACAAAATCAGAAAATGTTTCTGTCGGTTCTCCGCTTCCTTGTTGAACTACGTACTGATTAAGATCTTGGTCATCTTCTTTCTGATTATTCATAGCCGAAATCATAGCATTATAGTTACTAACTTCTTGAGATTCTATGGATGTGTTATTATTGTGGGGGTCAACTTCTGAAGATTGCAAGTGGAAATTTCTTTGCATCTTGTTGGGATTTGGATATTCTCGTGAAGGAACCATAGGTCGTTTTGGAGCTGGTGGGAAATTTTTCATCACCGGCCGATTCATATAATTTACATTGTGTGTACGGATGGTTGTAGCATCCATTGGTTCAGGCCTTTGAACAGATTGTGGCAAAAAGTTACTAGTTGGTTGAGGATTCCTTCGGAATTGATGTGGATTTATTTGAGAATTCGATGGTTGGGTAAATTGATTTGGGGGGTATGTAGGTCGTTGGTTAAAATGTTGACGCGGTGGGGGACGCGGTGGAAAATGTGATGATTGGGGTACATATGCAAGTTGTGGATAGAAAGGTTGCTGTTCTCGGGTTCTCCGTGAAGGAATTGGAGGAGGAGGTGGTGGCCTCCTAATTTGGCTGATATTATGGTGAGCATAGTTGGCTCTAAATTGCTGATTTTCGAGTTTTAAACAGAGATTAAGAGCTGTAGGAAGGTCTTGCGGTTCCCTTATACCTAAGAGTCTGGGCAAGTCACCTCTTAGACCTCTTATAAAGGTATCTAAGGCCTTGGCTCTGTATGACGATGTAAGGTGGTATAAAGCATCAGGTGGTAAGTCCATACTCGAAATTTTGTTTAGTATCAATGACAAATGATTGTATACCGACTGATAATAATGCTCCAAGCCATTGTTGCCTTGAATAAGAGTCGTCATCTGGTACTCCAATGTTCCCAGATCACGCTTATCCGCATAGTGAAGCGTTAAGCATTTCGAAATACATTCCCAATTTAATGGGGTGTTATATGACTCTAAAACGGCATCCGCATTACCCACAATCTTATTGCGGATTATGTTAAGGATACCAAAATATTTTGGTGTTCCTCTAAATTGGTTATAGATGCTTAAAACCCTTTCAACGCTCTTGCGCCATGAACTAAATTCGCCGGGAGTTCCGGAGAACTCTCTTAAACATCTCACGACGTCTGGTACCTTGTCCAGGTCGCTTAAGTTCGTGCGCAGATGTTCATGAATAGTTTCATCGGTTCCCCTATGAAACTGATTATCAGGATTTACTATAGATTGAACGAGGTTTCTGCACTCAGTCATGCAGAAGCGACTTACAATGCTTGCGATTAGCGATTCTAGTTCTGGAGTTGCGTTAATCCTCGCATTTGGATTCGAAATCGATGAATTTTGATTAGAAACTGATGGAGTCGGATTTTCGATGTTCAACATCGGTGGACGCAAAATTGGATCGGTCATAGTTGCAGGACGTTTAGACATAAGAACTCAAATAGATACGTTAAAGGTTTTCGAAAGGAACGGGAAGGATATTTTTAATTGGTTTACAACTACGGTTAATATGATTATTCTTTATGACTTCTAAATGTTTCGTTTTCGTACTGATTAATAATTATGTCTTAGGGCTATCACTTTATACTATTACGCTTAGTACACTATTACACTATATATCGATCTCAATGTGAAGAAATATAAATCTTAAATTTAGCTTACATTAGGATAAACCAACGCTGGTGAAGGGGCTGCATTCCTTTTTACTCGTAGTTACTTGGGGGCCTTTCTCCACACTCCCTCGTTGGCGGCAGAATCTACAGATGCTGCTTCTTCTTTGTCCGGAACCCAGGTTTTTCACCACGCACACGCTGGCGAGCTTTTATAAAGGTCGTCTTACGGTAATGATGTTCAAGGTACGCGCACTGCACTCGCGGCGAGCTTATGAGGTCGACTTATGCGTTTACGACAGAGCACTTTACGCGACGCGATTACACTTTGATGCGATGATTTTCCTGGGCCCCACGTTGGGCGCCAATTAAACTATTTAAAGCTAGATTTACTTAAAAAAAATATTTTTATTTACTTCTTTACGAACTACTTCTTACGAACTACTTATGATTACTGAATGACAAAATATTTCATATCTTAAAACTAAGTGCATATCCCATACTGCCAGACGACAGGTCAGCATACCTGTTGGTGGCTCAAGTATCCGCTCGTTGTCGATGCCTCGTGTGTCCGGTTGAATATGATTCGCTGCATTCCATCACGTACGGAGTTGATGTTGTTGCTCGTGGGAACTGTATCATGCATTGTTTGCATGATGAAATGTTTCTGGCGTTAACTTATACTTCAAATCCCTAAACAGGATATTTAGCGGAAGTTTTTCCACTCAAAAGTGCTAGTTTCCTGTGTTGCCCTAATTAAAAGTAAATTTAATGAAAAATCCTTCATTCCCGAAAAGTTGCGCAGCATAATCCCCGTGGAATTCTTCGTCCTTTACTAGTGTGGCATAGGATTGAGAAAATAATTTCTAACATCTTAGACCGACTTATTCCACCAGCAACAGCTTCTGGTTTGCCTTATTCTCTTGCCGAACGCAAATCCCTTCGTTATCCTCCCAATTCGTTAAAGATTCCATCTCTTGGAGGAAACACCATCAGAGGGAAACCCTTTAAGGATGTCAGTTGGTGGGGCGAGGTGAGGGTGGGATGTTAAAATACGATTTTCATTCCATTTCATTTCAATTGGATAAGACGATCTACTGGAGCACAGAGAGAGAGAGAGAGCGAAAGTTGATTGTGACAGACGGGTAAATTGCTTTCTTCTCTTTTCGTGGAGAACGATCGGGGGGTGGGACCAGGATGGTTCAAGATGAAGAAGTAGCAGGATAACTGCATCTTAAGTCCATTTAATGTCAATTTACATTCGTTTTGTATGGGGATTGCCCCTGGTGTGCAGCTGGGGTTTTTGCAACAAACTACGTTTTTCTTTTATCCATTTGCACTGTGTAAGCACATCCTTACAATGTGGGTTCGGACTCCTTTCTAAGTGAAATTACACACGAAATGGCCAATAATGCGCTTAGGAGTGCTTCTGTTACAGCAAAGGATGCTGAGTGGAAAAATACGGAGCTCAGTACTCGGGGGTTTATTCCCTAATTCGTATGCTATGCACTCGAGGAAGTGTACTTCTGTTAGATGTGTGTGAATACTAGTTGAAGCTGCAGTGTACACTGCGGGGAGACTATTGAATTGTCGGATTTATTTGGTGTTAGAGTTGGGTTCGGTTGGGAAAGAGAGAGATTAGAGTATGGCACGGGTGTTATTGTTTGATGAATGTGCTTAAATCCTTCCGTTGTGGTTTTAGAATTCGTAGAAAGGATTGTGAGGTGAGGTGGGGGGAAACTGCGTTAACACCGTCATGTGGTGGTTACAAGGAAATCCCCGAGGTGAACTATTATCATACATAGCATCTCTCAAGTGAACGCGAAGCCGAAATACGTAAAGAAAATCATACGGGAGTCACTTTAAGGAGCAATACCAATCATCCTGAGCCGATCTCACACTATCTGAGTAGGTACCTTGCAATATGTTCAACTAGAATTCGATCACAGCTATGTGATGTGTCTTCTGAGGGCATCTGAGTACAACAAACTGGTCTGAGCGGGTTCAGTTCTTAACAGCTTATTCGCGAAGCAAGTCCATATTCCATTACACGCTGCCAAGTGAAACATGATAAATGAGTTTATTGACCAATTTTATCCTCCTTGCTGCTGTGTGTGCATCTTTATTGTTGTTGACTTCGTCTTTCGCGCATCGGCCCCACATTGGGCGCCAATTTGTTGAAAATTCGGTTGCGTGCATTTTATTTTTCCTCCTATTCACTTCAGCAATTCTTTCGCGCACCAGGATTTCCCAACAACAGCCAGTGGTCCGTAATTCACCAGAAATAGTGAAACGATATTGATTTCGAAGTCAGAGCCTATTACGACGAAGAGGTTGGTGCACAGGTTTGCACCTTCACTGCAGGAAAAATTTACCAGTTATGCTTCATTGTCTCCTAACTTATTTAATGGATCACAGTCAAGAAGCATCTTCAGTATGCTGAATCATTCAGTGGCTGTCTCCAGTTCCAAAGAGTAGGTTAAGGTCCCTTTGCAATTGCACGTGTCACAGGAGTCGTGGGTATCCTCTTCTGCGTCTTCCCTCCGTGGTAAATTCGACGATGATGCGGTGTGTTCATCCACAAATAAGACTTCCTACTGACACGCCAATAGTCCTTGGAAGAATCGAAGGAAACTGCAATGCCTAAGCTAGATAGGTATATACATAAGAATTATGTCTCAGCCAGGATAAGGCTTCGTTGATCGCCATTATTTCCGCCTGAAAACAAGGTTACACTTAGTATGCAACCTACAAAGGACAACAAGGACATTTAAGGATCTGCACGAGGAATGTTCATACGCTGAACAGAACGCATGCAGTTAACGAATTAGAAGAGATCCTCGAAAGATACAAAGCGGATATAACCGCTCTTCAGAAAGTGCATTGGGATGGACCGGGTGTCCGAAAGTACCTGCGACGTCTGCTATGGCGACTGCTACCACGAGGATAAAGTCAGCTCACGCCCCCACAGAGGAGAAAAACGATGCCACCAAAGATTGTTTCAACGAGCTCCTCGATAGAACCTACAACCAATGTCCGAAATAGGACGTTAAGATTCTCCTTAGAGAGTTCAACCCAAGATCGGAAAGGAGAACATCTTTGGAAGTGACGGGTTACTGACTTGGATGATCTGAAGTATTTCATTCATATTTGAGGATTCGGCTGGGATCTAGCCAGTTTAAGGTCTGCTCAGGATCTCATCCCCCGCAACAACCTCGAGTTTTGCACCCAGTCAAACCTCCCCAAGCTTATTATAGCCAGTTTGTAAAGACCTCTGGGCGGCACAAGTGATTAGCTTAAAGTGGCCTTGATACCACACACTATCCCAAAGAAAACTGTTGCCAGTTTAGCTGGTATCATTCTGCTTTTTTCAAGAGTAATCGTTCCATTGACATCGCTTCCATTGATTCTTTGGGGGCCTCGCTGTAGGACTTAGACGTGTGGTTGGAGGGCCTGGGAGAGGTGCCGGTTTTGTGCACCTTAGCCCTTTTTGATTCTGACTGGATTCTGAATTCGTTTAACGATCTTTGTCGCTTTGACGTTAAGTCGCTGCTCGTCCCAGCTGGTTCGCTGCTGGGACCTACTCCATTTTAGCTTTTCCTCCATTTTCGTGGTTATTTTTTCCTTCGAAAAGCTTCAGAAGCTCTGGAGAATATGGCCTGCGCTCTTTGTAGGTCTGATTTGAAGAAGCATTGTGTCTCATGACACGCTTTTCCCCTGATGAGTCCTTATACAAGCCCGCAGACCAAGAAAAAATAGAAACTGAGCTGTTAAAGGCTGCAGTTAATGACTTGGTGCTACGTGACTGCGTGCACTATATCACCAATATGGTCTGACGAAAGTATTCCCTATGATTAGAACGTTAGTACTATATCCGCCGAGGCAGAATTAGGCAGAATAAGTCTCCGGAACATCGCATATAAAACTTTATCTTGTGTAATGCTGAATCGCTGGAAACCATACATACATATGTCAACAATTTTAGGCCTGAAATCGACAACTGACCAAATCTTCACTCCACGATAAATCCTTAAGGAGACCCTAGAGCTTCAGATCGATGGCCTGTGTAAGTGGAAGATTACCTCAAACAACTTGGCGTATGCAGCTGAAAATAGCTGGTTAAGGGTCGTGCTGCATAGAGGAGCGTCGGTTAAGACCCTGGTTCACCCCGAACTGTAGCGTCATCGTAAGTAAGTAAGAAAGTTCGATGCGGCAACTTCTTGTAAAACTAAACACAAAGCAACCTCTCTGAAATCGGTAAAGAAGATTAGCTCCCAAGTACATTCACACTTAATGCATATCCGACATGTTTTATAATCCAGCAAAAACGTCGCATAAGTAAGAATGGCAATAGTCCTTAAAACAGAAAACCTTACTCGACAAAAGTTGAACTTTTTCTGGTTATCCCTTTTCAATGGCATTCATGGGTACTAACCTCAATAAATAATGAACAAACAAAGTGCAAACTTTTCCGCACAAAAAAAAAATATGAAAAACAACAACGACAACGAAAACTCCAACAAAAGTCCCGAATCGGAACTTTTCTCTTCAGTTGCTCATAAATTGAAGGGAAAAATCCAAAAAGTAAACAACTCTACAGGAGCCGTCTGTGTCCCTTCATCGCATATTTATTTCGTTTGCACGGTGCCCTCCGCGCTGGAGTGTTCCTTTAAGAATATTCAATCCATAGCCACAAATTCTCCGCAAACATTATCATTTCCAAAAAAAAAGCAGGAGTACGACGCGGCTCTGGCACACAGGAAACTTTCTGCCCCATAAAACCGCATTTCTCCGAGGACGTTTAGGTATTGAGGGGCGCCAATGCTGATGGTGTTCCATTTCCACCACAAGGACACCAAGTGCAGTCCCTTTTTTTTTTTGTCAGCCGAAAACGAAATATGGATTCGACCCCAAGTGAAACTTGCCTTCGATTGAATTCAAAGTGAATTCACAAGCCAACGTCGGGGCCAACTCGATTCTGTCGCTAAAAATAACCAGAAAGTTGCATTCAGAGGAGAAAAAACTTCTGCAGTCATCCTTTCGCTCTCGATGGCAAGGATAAACTTGCCAAAAGGATATTGTAAATGTACGGAGCAAAGTTAGGAACACCACAGAAATTATCGGATAAACTTAACCGTAAGTAATAAATTTCTGCATTCTATACATGCACAACGGGATTAACATATCCCTCACGCGAGTTGAGAGTTTGTGCCACTGCCACTGTCCATGCCGTTGAAGTCATTAAAAAAAATCATCCTTGGATTATCCCTTATGCAGGAAGCAACAATTTTCTACTGGGAAGTTCTTAGTTTTTCATTAAAACTTCAGATTTTGTTGCACATACGCCCGAGTGGTGGAAAAAATGTTCCGACAAAGTTCATAAAATGCTTTTTGGGGCAACTAACTCTTTTTTGCCAACATAAAGTTCACTTCCGGCGAATCAACGTCTCTCGGAGTCCTTGGGGGTATCTTGGATAGTTTCTTTCGCCGGTATGTAGAGGTTAGTTCAAAGTTTTTTTTTTTCGAAGAAGAAGAAGTATAATGTTCTGGGAGAAGTGGTTATGTCCCAAGTAAAAGTACATCATAACTGGTATATGCAGAGTCGATGAAAGTTGACAAAGTAGCTTGTGCCGGGGGGAGGGGGTTGGTTCTGGATGTATGTTTGTAATTTGAAAAGTTTGGGTCATGCATGTATTATCGTGGAATTTTGAGGAAAACTAATCGAATTTCAAAGAGGTGGTTTTAAACTGAGGTTTGAACTAATCTGTGTGCATGACCATAAGCATGGAGCTCTGGCGATCAAAGAGGGTGTAAATTATGGTTCATAGTGGTTGTTCAAAATGCCTTCGGTTAGGTTAGCTTGGGTGGCTGCTCCCGTTTACGGACAGGGACGCACTTAGACCAAATTGGTTCACTGTGATATTTCGATGTAGAATTGATATTTTTAGTGATTCCGAGTAGACAGAGGCACACACACCGCAGTTCATGTTAGAATAGTCGTCTAGCGTCTTCCAGGCGGACCTACTGGCAATCCGAGAGGCTTGCACGCAACTCGACCTTGATACAACACACAAACAGAACATGGCTATCCTCTTAGATAGCCAAGCCGCTATTAAAGCTATTGGCTTACCTACCATATCCTTCAAACTCGACCAAGAGTACCAGAACAAGCTCGCTCGCTTGGGCAAGCAGTTCAGCATCACACTGCTCTGGGTTTCAGCGCACAGTGACATAGAAGGAAATGAGCGTGTAGACGAACTGGCCAGGCAGGGCTTAGCTATACACGGCTCACTCGCGGCAAGAGTCCACATCGTGCTAAGAGCGGTTAGGGAACAAATCTACTCACACTTTGTGCAGAAGCCCAATCTTCAATGGAAGAGAGATTGGAATGAGCCATATTAAGGAAGATATGGCCGACCTACGACAAGATTAAAACAAAAGATCTCCTTAACAGAACCCGCCCATATATCTCCAGAATAACGGCGATAATCACGGCGCATTGGCCGATTGGCGACCATGAAGCCAAACTAGGTATCCCATACAACAATGACTGCAGCAGCTGAGGAAACGAAAACGAAAGGGACTCCCTCTCACATTATATCTGCATATGTTCGACACTAGCAAGAGCCAGACTGCGCGCACTAAACGACATTTCGGGTAAAGAGGTGGGAGATCTAATCCGTCTTCTAAACTCTACAGGCCGGATCAAGACACTCCCGGCTGTCTTACCCTTAACCTCAACAGCACACATCTTCAACCAGATCACACGATTCGTGGTAACAAAAAGGACCATCTTAGTGCTAATTGGGTTCCGGTGATGAAGAATACCGGCTCAGCGGCACCAGGAACCAAAGAATATAACGAAAAGTGCGTTGCGACGAGTAGCCGTACCGTAATGACTCTATGAGTTGACGCACTTCGAAAGTATCTTATTTTTTGGATATTGAGTTTGGCCAGATCGTTAAGATCGTCATACAAGTATTCGCCAAGAGTTTTCCTTCTTAATATTGCTAGGGTCAGGCAATCCCTCCTCCACTTCGTCTTTATAGCTTCTTCAGAAATCGTTGGAGGAGATTCCTAATCTGAGTGCATGTCTGCCTATCAAGCAATGTCAGGCGAGGACCCCTATTACTGAATGTAAGTTTCTCGATCTTTTTTAAGTCCAGGTTAGGCCAAACCTGTCTTGACAAGAGACAATTGCTGATATTGTTCCACTTATTGTTTGCCAGTTCCCTAGCTTCGTTATCAAGAAGGAATTTAATCGTTTCGATAGGAGGGGATGGTTTTAAATTTCAAGTTTTCGGGGACATGCCTTCTTGTGCCTTCTTTTACCAGCTTGTCCACCCTGCAGTTGCCGGGAACGAGCCGTGTGTCCGACGATTTAGCACAGAGTTACGTCGCACCTGTCTTAAAACTCCTTAAGAGATCTGCAGCAAAGTTGCTAAAGCAACCTTGATTGTAATGTCGGCGATTTTAAGGATTTAATAGCTGCACAATAGCACTACAATTTATCACGTTAATTGAAAGAAAAGTCACAGCTTCACGGAGTGCTGTAAATTCCGCTTGGAATACACTTCCGTGATCCGGGAGTCGTGCGGTAATGGCTACGTCAGGTGCGTTGGAGAAAACTCCTGTCCACCATACCACACTGTTAGCCTTGAGAATTCTAGAGTGTCCCGTTGCTGTGCTGGAAATTCCTTGCTTGTTGTACAATGTTCTCATGTATCTTGCTAATGGGTAGTGAAAAGGTTCAAAATCGGGTACAAGCGAGGCGCTTCTATTTGGTAGAATCAAGGGGTAGCGAGGGTAAGTTTTTTAAAAGTTTAACAAATATTACCAATTATCTCTTAAAAAAAAAATTGTTTAACCGAAAATCAAGGATGAACCAACGAACTTACCACTCAACTACGGCGGCCATCAGGAAAAATCGTTGAACATATAGCATAGTTTCGGCATCCTTGCCAAACTCGTTCGTTTGTGCAGGATGATGATGGAGAATCCACGCTGCTCCTTCAAGGTCGGTCCAGAAATCTCCGAGACCTTTGATGTCAAAAAAAATTTGGGCAAGGCAACGCGCTGTCATGCGACTTCTTCAATATCGTTCTTGAAAGAGTAACGCGCCAACACTAGAGGGACAGTCTTTCAAAAGTCCGTCCAATTAGTCGCAAACGCCGACGATATTGACATAATCACCCTGATGAAGGCGGCGAAGATGTGTTTAGTGGTCAATGGGTGCAAGACTATGCTGTCAACAAGAAAGGACACTCAACACCGAACATCACAATAGACAGATGTAACTTTGAGGTAGTTACAGACTTTGCCTACCTGGGCTCCGCTATAAATTATGACAATGACACCAGCGTTGAGATCAAATGAAAAATAAGTCTTACCAATCGCTGTTTCTTTGGGCTAAGAAGGCAATTGAGTAGCAAAGCCCTCTTTCAAACGACGGGTAGAATTTGTTGCATTTCTTCTTTCGGGAGTGTCTTGTACTACTCTCGATTGGTGTGTTAATGAGCATGTTTTTCAGGAACGTTGCGTCCTTCAGTTTCTTCACCACAATTTGGTAAGCTCTCCTTTTATTGTTCGGATGTCATTCTTAAGCTGCATACAACGTTGAACGTTCGATTGAGCTCTTCGTCATTACCATGTCAACACGTCGTCTTGCACGGTTGCAGTACGCGCGTTGTCTCAGATGTATGTATTTCCAGACGTGGTTCTTTGCCCTCTGCTGGTGTACTGGTAATAATTCCGACACAATTTTTTGCACAGCAATCGGGCTGATCCTCGTACGATGAAATTATTCTAATGAAGTGGCACACACTTTCTGTCTAGGGCCACTCATCTCCGTCACATCCACACTAAAATCTTTTTCAATGTAATCAAATCCTCTTAGTGAATTATGAAATTATCCATGAGGTATTCATTTCACCTTAACCAATATCCTGTTTCATTTCCTAAAACTTTGCCTTCAGTTGTGTACGTTCGTCGCTTTAAGTCGACAACAGTCGAGGGAAATACTCATATGCACAGACTCTCTCATCTTAATTTACATAGATTCTCTGCAACTGGGGTACTCATGAATGAGAGCACTTATGCATGTACATATATCCTTGACTCCTTAACCATTCTCCGCTACATCAGAATTTCTTACACACAAGGATGGCTGCCTGAGCCATGTGTATCCATCAATTTTCGGTAAAAGCATCTGTCAGTCTCTTCCAGATCACTTAGCAGAATATCCTTTTCTGAAATTATCAAACATTTGCTTTTATACCCGAAAAAGGACTGTGATATCCTTCGGTATCAATTATCAACACAGGACACAATCGCATTTCGCTTTATGTCACTCGGAAACATAAAGCGGAAAAGATTTATGACCCCTGGAAATCGAAATCGTTTAGGCTCCGAAGATTTAACCACATAAAGCACCAGGATATCCGTTTTCGTATCAATTAATCGCAATCGATATAAACAAACATTGATTCTCCATCGATATACCGTTATAAATCAGAATCACTTCACGGAAAAGAAGTGAAATTGAGACTTTGCTCCACATATAAGTGATTTATACGCACACCCAGCCTCTGCCATCGGTTATCTTTAGATCCTTGCTGCGGGTATGTATGTACATATCCATATGTATATTCACCATTCGTTCGAGATGGCTCCGCACTTGGATGATTTAAAAGCGGCAGTAGCATAAGAAATGAGAAAATGACGGGGAAAAGGATGTGTAGTGGGGTCATAGCGAACGAGAGAGTGAGAGGTTTCAATCGATTCTTGGTTCGATTCGGAATCGAGTCTCCAGATGTCCTCTGCCATCACTGCTCTGGCTGTGTATAGGATGTACTTGGAGACATACTGTAATATCCTGTTTAGCAATATCCTTCCAATCGAGTGGAAAAAGAAAATGTGTGATGGAAAAACGATGCAATATCCTCGTTTTCCATGTGAATAAGCACGGTTATCCTAAAGTGAATTTCGAATTGGATATTCGAATGTTTTTTTGAAATGTAAGCCGACAAACCCTATACACGTGCAGTGTCTGGTGGAAATTTGTGAAAAGGTTGGTAAAGTCCGCAATGGGATGTGTTTAATATTAAATGTTTGATTATGAGATAGGGATACGACATCTCTTGCATTTTTAGTCAGTTTGTAGTAGAGGCAAGGGCATGAGATGTTCTACCCCAGTGGAAGACACTTCTACGAAACCGAGGCTACAATGGATGGGATACTTAACTTCGTAAAGCTGCAAAAGGGATCAAATCGACCACAGGGTTATTGTAACCATGCACGTATACATGTATCGTCTCCCTTATGCAAGGACCATACTGGCTTACTCATGGACTGCTTCCCCTTGTGGGTCTACTTCACTATGTGTGTTGTTTCTGGCAATATGCCTCAGTTTTCTCCAACTCTTCCCCAATTGTTGAGACTCCACCTCAACAATTCTGCGCCATGTATTTCTCCGCCGACCTCCTCTTCTGTCATCTTGAGTAAGCGGATTCCATTGCATAGCTTAGTTAGCAAGAGAGCTGTTGCCTTTTTGAAATGTGTGACCAATCCACTACCATTTTGTTGTAGTTGTGTCTATTGGTTCCTGACCCGTTCTCTGCTAAAGATGTTCGTTAGAGATATGGTTAGGCCAGAAAGTCCTCAAAATGTCTCGTAGGCACCTATTAACGAACATTTGCATCGTAGAAGTCACTTTCCATTTCCCACTGGCAGGGCAGCACGAAGTACATCGATAGTGACTAGGAAAAACAATATTGGTGAAAGAACGCAGCCTTATCGAACCCTACTTTGGATGTCGAATTCCTCTGTGCCGAACATGGAATCTTGACCCTTTGTAAGTTGCCTTAAAGTTAGCTATTAGTTGCTCAGGGATACCTCTCCGGCGCAAGGCAAGCCAGCTAGATTCTCTGTTCACACCAACGAACGCCTTTTCGTAATCGGTGAACAGCAGGTGAAGTGGCGAACGGTATTCAGTGCACTGCTCAATGATGATCCGATAGGTGTTGATGTATGAGATAGCAAAGACCTGTGCAGCCTCAGGGGAAGTGGTTTGTATCCTCATTAACCTCACCGTCTCCGCAATTTCTGCAAAGATCGTCCCAGCTTTTTAATATGTTAGGATAGAGTATTATGACCTGTAATTACTCCTACAAGAATCGAAAAGGTTTTGTCATCGCTGTACCTTGTCCATAGTTTCCCAGTTGTATTGCAGGAGTTGAAAGAGCTCCATCTTTCGTTAACTTTTGCTAGAATCCTGATCCATGCTTCATGTTTGAGTTTACACGGCGGGACTTTCACTGACTGATCATCCTGCTCTAGGTCTGGCGCAGATTCATTCCGTACCAATTCATCAGCTCTCTCATTCCCTGGTATGCCCTCTAGTCCAGGGACCCAGCATAGTTTTACCTCATGCTGTGTGGCAAGAGCATTAAGCTCTTCCCGACAGCACTTCACAAGCTTCGATTTTATTTCCATAGCAGAACTTGCTTTAAGCCCTGCCTGGCTGTCACTGAAAAAGGCGATATCATCACGTGGTATTCCCTTAATCGCAGTTTAATGGGCAGCAATTGTCACTGTTAGGACCTCCGCCTGGAAAACGCTGCTATGGGCCGGAAGTATATTCACCCACACTAATGTCCATTTTTGACCCATCAGTACAGATGGCCTTGGTTTGCGTGCATAGTATTGTTCTCCTTGTCCAGTCTTCTCTGCTTGGCAATGAGGAAGAGAATGGTCTTTTGAAGTCTTGTTAGGGCACCGTATAATCAGTGGTTGCTACATTGCCCATGTACTTATTTAGGATCTTGGCCTGCCTTGTCGTGCTTGACTTCTAGCCATTCGTTTGGCTAATAACCAGTGCACTTCTGGGTGCAGGTTCATGTATAAACCTACTGTTAGCGTGGTTTTCATGGCGCTTGTAGTTGCTATGCATGCCAGTCTCTGTATTTTCGTGGTGGCCTTGTGGTTAATGGTTTTAGTAGCAGCTTGCTACCACACAACGCTGCCATATTTACGTATAGGTCTTACAATAGCTGTCTACATTCATAGGATGTTTTTAGGCCTTGGTCCCCAGGTTGTCCCGAATATTCTACTGCAAGAGTAGAAAGCTACCGTGCCCTTCTTAGTTCTTTCGTTTATATTCTGTTTCCAGTTCAACTTTTTGTCGAGCACAAGTCCCAAATTGAATGAAGCTAGAAGTCATGGACATAAAACCCCGGAGAAAGAGGACAGTGTTCGGGGAAAAGAGGTCATTCCTCTCTGCGTGGGAATGAGCAAGAGAATGGTCTTTTAAAGTCTCGGTAGGGCACCATGGTTGCTACATTGCCCATGTACTTATTTAGGATCTAGGCATGTCCCGTCGCTCTGGTAGTAAAATGAATCCTCAAGAACGACGATACCATCCGCTGATATCATCTTTTTCATTGAAAGTCAAGCAGCAAGCAGAGCCACAAAAATTAAACCAAAGCTTGTTCAATACTGTGACAGCATGCAGCACACTGTAAGACCGGAATATAAAGACACAATAGAAAATAAAAATTCTGTTGAATTAGCGGGTTAAGGATCTACGAAAGATCTCCCTAGATCTAGGTATGACCCAGGTGTACTCTCTACTTCTTGATCAGCCCCTGTTACCTAACCTAACCTAAGTGTCTATACTATGAATATCAAAGATTGATTCATATGCACTACTTGGTCAAAGTTGCTCAAAGGTTTTATTCCTGCAACATAAACGAGAGATCCACTATTAAAAGCGGAGCCTCTACATTACAGAGAAAAGCAATATCACATCTCAGACAGCAACCACCCGTTACCTATTGTAATACCCACCAACTAATATTTATACCGAACCTGCCATATGAAACAGAACCAAAAGACGGATCACGATACTGTCACTCCATAAACGGGAAGATAATTGGTATGTAAATCCAATCTTTCTACACTATTCGGTTGGTGCGAAAGTCCTGTCATTTCGTAAACGTGACAAAGGACTGCAAGCACCCTTATCTTTAGCCACAACAAGATTTCTTTCATGCCCGGAGCCCCTTAAATCCAAATTCATATGCGTTTACCACTTTTCAAAGCTCTGCCGTCAGTAAATCCAAGACCTGATGAAAGGTCCCATTGTATAGTATGTTGTGTATGCCAAATTCTTAAGAAGTAAACCTCAAGATGTTGTATGAATAACGATGGTGCAACAAACGCACTCAAATCCTTTTGAATATTTACCACACTCCAGTGCACAAACACCCTCCCCCCTCAAAACCCCACCCACATGTGTGCATAATTTTGCATAAAATTTTAATGACTCGAAACCCTCCATGAGCAATTTGAAATTCGAAACAAAAACATTTACAACGTCGCCCCCCTTGTGTTCCGCCCCGCCCAGTCAGTGCAGTTGCATAAAGCATGCAAAAGTTTTCTATTGCAACATTGGGACTGAGGGAAGAGAGTTCTTTTTGAGGCAAAAATACCATCTTCTGGCACTTGCCACTGAGGACGATCCTTTGTGACATGGACTTGTGGCCTGTTGAGAACAAAACATCCTCACACATGTGTGTTCAGTTAGCCTCCTTTGCTTTTTATGCATAAGAAATGAGAACTCCACGACGAGAGCGAGGAATATGCTACTTGTAGACATCGGTTGGGTGAGGGTGTGTGCGGCTGCAGTGCATAATCCTCTTTATGAATGCGAGACACCAGAAAGAAGGACACTGAACGCGTATGTTGCAACATGAATATAAAACTCATTACTTTTCTTAAACAGAGAGAGCGGCAGAGGGGACATGGAATGGAAGCTACGATGCCAGAAGTGGTCTATGTCTTGCCGTGTGGAGTTTCGCGAGCACTGCATGGCTTAGATGGTAAATTGCGATTATGTTTGCGGGTTTAATGGATGGTAACGAGACAAAAGTGACATAACGACTGCTGAGATTTTGGCACAAAATCCAGGACATCAGTATCTTCTGTCGTCCTTCTGAATAGTTGTTCAAAATAAAATCATTGAAGCGGAGGAAGGTATTTACCAACATCCGGGATTTGTACACACTTAAGCCGTCTCCTGGTTCTGTTTCATTCCAGCGCCTGTAAAGAGGATCAGAATTACTTTGAGTAGTCTTCACTCTATCACGTTTCTCATTTCAGACGTCTTCAGTCCTGGTAATGTACGTACCTGCATTCCATATTTCCTGCAATTGAAGCTCTGAATTTTTATTTCTTTAATGTTCGGAATAGGGAGTAAGAAAAAAGTCCTCCAAGCCTTTAGGTGTCTGCTTCTCCATGTCTTCCTAAATGTTCAGACAAGGCGCAGAGTAAGAGAAGTACTTGAATCTGTGTAGATGTGAGTGAACACATCCATTTCCACTTAGCATTTGAGATCCATGCCTACAAAATGTCCTCGTCTCAATGAGCGGGATAGAGTAGCAGATGAATGTACTCTTAATTGGCGAACTCCATAGCTGCCTAGGATTGTTTCCCTTTGCTTCTACTTCTTCTCTGCCAGTCTCAAGCCAATGGACTCAATCCAACAATGAACAATCTATAGTATCGTTGATTTTCCCAGTTAAAGAAAAAGTAGCTAACGCGACATCCCAGAAGGGATCAAGGCTTGACTTCTTGCAATCAATCGCGTTCTGTATATTACATTTTTCGCACTAAAAGACAATTTTATTACGGACAGCCAATTGAGAGGTTTCTTCATGTGACAATCTTTTTGTAAATTAAATTCGAAATAAATATCTACACAACTATCTTCAAACATCATCGTGATGGATTTAAGTAAAAAATGGCTGAAACTGGATGGCGGTCTTTATTGAACGAGGACTCTTTCAAAGCAATGGGAAGCAAGGGCTTACAGCTTAAAAGTGGCATCATCCTGTATTAATGCAAACAGTGGTCCCGGAGTGCAGGCTAGAAACAGGCCGATCTCCTTGACCCCATCTCTCTTTTGGTAGTTTTTGTCGAGGTCATAAAGGCTTTGCTTACACCGTAATCTATTGGGGAAAGTTCAAAGATCAGCTTCCATATACATTAGCGGAGCACTAAGAACCACCCCGGCAGCACTTGACGTGTTCCTACATCTATTTCCTCTAGGTGCTTTTGGCAAACAGTCAGCTGCCATAGCAGCTATCAGACTGAAATCCTCCTCTCAATGGTCAAACAATCGTATTGGCCGATTCCGATTTCGGACATCCATTCCTCCAGGAGAGAATTGGGAGAGTGATGACACCAGAGACGTTCGTCTCTATTCCGATGATTCCAAAACAGAGAACGGAGTGGGAGGTGGTGTTTTCGCCCATATGCTTAACCTGAGTATCCCCTTCCATCTACCTGACCACTATAGCATTTTTCCGACGGACACTATGACGATTAACGAAGCCTGGCTTAAGCTTTTGGAGTACGATGCGATCAGTAAGACAAACCAACCGGTACCACATACCGTACCTGGCCTATGCTAAATCTCACTCGATCTAAAAATGTTATCTTGCTCAAAAGGTCGCTCATTGGTATTCTTACCGGCCATTGTCTCATTGGCCTTCATGCCAGAAGGATAAGCCTCTTCTCAAATAACTTTTGCAGGAGCTGGAGGGAAGGAAAGGGACGAAGAAACGATCATCAATATCCTCTGGACTTGTCCTGCCCTATCCCAAAGAAGGAAGCTCTATCTAGGAGCCTATCACTTAGACAACTTGGGCGAAATATCACATACTGACGTCAAAAGTATCCTCAGCTTCAAGGTTTTTCAAGGTATAGATCCAAGTGGTATGACAAAGGGCTTTTCCTAACCTACGCACAGGCAGTCACCCTAACTGCCTACCTTAAGTTTCTTCTTCCGCCCAACCTCGTCGAGAATCTGACTTAAGGATCCCCATGATGGCTTCCGCGAGTCCCACAGTACCACTATGGCTCGAAACATCATTCAGAGTGAAGCAATCCTGTTCGATCCTATTCCACTATTTCTTCTCCAAACTCTATACCTTCCCCCGGAAGGAATAAACTCGTAAAGTATGCAGATCACTGCCTACTTAGTTCTCACTTCCGGCCTCTATGTACCGGAATTATGCTTAGTGCTGGCTATTATAGACAGGTTCTTCGAAGACCTCAATTAAAACCTATCAGCGATAAACACAAACAAAGCTTGCGGAAGGCTCTTCACTTAGGCGTCAGTCGGGCCAGTTGCGTTTCCCTCTTTTAATCATCGGAACTGTAGGGATAGGTTTGGTTTGGGACGTTTATTAGGAAAGATCTAGGGAAGGTGGAAACAATTATGGAGTTGACACTAGTGTACGTGTGGTCTAATGACTCTTTCTGCGTTTTGGTGAAGGGCCGATTCCTTTGTCCTTGAAATGCCTCAGGTCCGGTTTTGACATGAACCCAATGTTCTTCTGTCGCATTCTCGCTAGGACTGGGCAGTGGCAAAAGAAGTGTTCGAGATCTTCTTCTTCTTCCTCGCAGTTCCTACATGTTTCTATGTCAGCATGGACCAGTCTATGATCCAGCCACCTTGTACGTCGGGAATTTTGCCCAGTGATCTTCGAAATCCCTTTGCATCTTCTCGTTGGTTGCTGTTTGTTTTGTTCTTAGTGCAACTCCCACTGTGTTTTCAGCGGTTGCCAACTGGATACAACCATCAAACGGCACGCACTGGAAGAATCTTTAAGCCTGGAAGAATCAGAAACCCAAACGCTTTCACCGCCTTCCCAGCGGTTTCGGCATGCAATCTTAAAGAACACCACAATCTCCCACTTACCTCGTGATATACACAAATCACGGTCGAGTTCCTAGAGGGTCATCGTCTCCTTCCTGCAACAATAATAATAGAATTCCTGCAAAATATAGAATCTCTTCCCAATTGCACTTAGGCTGATACCTCCCCCATAACACCTGGTACGTCTTGATCGTAGCATAGACTACTTATGCCTGGACTGCTACACGAATCAGGCAACACAACTCCGATTTTCCACCTAAAGCAACAACCATGCACCCATTAGCTTAGGTTCGAACCAAAGTCAGCTCACTTGGCAGTCCAAGGCTCTAGGAACAAATGCGCTTTGGTATCAATGTAAACTTGGACAAGTACAGTGTTGGCCCGTCTTCCTCCCTCGCCAAATCGAGGAAACAGCGTTATCCCCTTAAATGCACCCCGGAACGTCAATAGCATCTCCTCTAATTCAATTTAACTTCAGAACCAGATATCCTGTTGTGGAATTCCTGCAGTAAACTTAAAGCTTCCAGCTTCTAGAATTTATGGCGTGTACATGCATCACCCTCAGGCTAATAGCTAATCCATCCTGGTATTTCAGCATTACCAACATAAAATGCGCGCTCATCCTCTAAATTCATACGTCATGCATGTTTGACGTTGTGAAATGCATGTTAGTGGGAACTGACACTCCTGCCGATGGCTCTAGTGATGAGCACCAGCTGCTGCATCTCCGATGGCTTTTCCCATCGATGGAGTACAGCCATTGAAAATGTACAACATTAGATTAATTGGCATCGGGTTAGCACTAATTGCCCCAAGCAGGATTGGAAATCGGAAAAGGATAAAGGAACTCGAAAGCATCGGTTCAATGGTTTTGATGTTCACGGGTCCGCTTGAATGAATCGAACAACGGATGTGATATGTACATGTAGCCAAGTTACAGCTGCTGGTTTTCCGCTCTATCGTTCCATGTGCGTATATGTTGACATATGCTTGCATAGATAGGAAACATAAGGCATTTCGGGTTTATTGATGCGGAAAAGGACTTGTTGTGCGCGCCATTGAAATCTGTAGGTAGGCCGTTGTATCGTTTATTGGGTATAAATCGGTAGATACCGCAGGACCGGGTAGTAATGAAGGAAATGGGCTTTTATTCCGGGTTTTAGGTGTAGGGAATAATTTAACTTAATGTCAGCGTTGCTGGTTGTAGTCAATTGCTCGCTTTGGAGGCTCAGCGCATTGTGGGCAGCCAGAGTTTCATTGGAAACGGATAAAAGCTGAGTAAATGGCAATTAATTTGCAACATAGTGGTCCATTAGGATGTTAGAGGCTGTGTCGTTGTTGAGAATTTAACACACGTACACACATCGTTGGCTATTTTGTGGCGACGAGGCATTGAATATTTGACAGGGGCTTTATCATTGAAGGAGTATGAGAAGAGTCTCAGTCGTTGAATTTAATGGTAAACAGCATCATAAAGGTGTACAGAGCATCGTCAAGTACTACGTGCAAAAAGAAGTTATTGGTGTGCCTAGAAAAGTTTTTCATGAAGGATGACGGGACATCAAGTTGTCAATATGAAGGATCTGCAACTTCCTTGACATCTGCAACACCGAGTGATTCCAAAAGGATTGTCTATGCATTCGGCAACGAAAGACATGACAGGATTTACAACCCCACTTTACTTTTAAATTGATGCCGCACCACCAAACAGCTGAAAGGACCAAAAGCAATCCTTTTTTTTAAGAACCTGTCCTTATGGCTAATACTGCCACCTAGCAAGGTCTATTGTGTCTCCGGTGTACTTAACTTTCCTACTGGAGGCGAGTATGTCATCAGTAGCCGAGTCTCTAACCTCCGCTAACGAACAGAATTGCCTATGAAAGATTCGAAAACGACTCGGCAACAAGCCCGGAACAAGTTGACACTTCGGTGAACATCCCGTCTTGCCCACTTAAGCTCGAAGCAGAGAATTGAGCCTTAAGGGAGGCTAACAAACAGATGGACCACTCTGAACACTTGTGCAACCACAAGGAAGATATGGCCTAAATAAGGCTAGGACCGACAGACTTCTGCACATCGACAGAAGATCGCTATGTACCCTCATAGAAGTGATGACAGGGCATAATACGTTGCGGTACCATATGAAAAACCTTCAAATTACAGAAGAAGACCTTTGTAGAGGGTGTAGCGATGAGGAGGCCCACGAGGATGCAACCCACTTCCTTTGCCATTGCCCTAGACTCTGCCATCTAAGTAATAAGTTCCTCGGACGACACTTTTTCGAGGACATTGAAGAATTATCCGATACACCGGTGGACTAAATAATGAGGTTCATTAAATCCACAGGGTGGTTTGTATCACAGACGCAGTAAGTTGATCATGTTCTACAAATATCTATATATATGTATGTAACTAACTATTGGGTAGCACTCTTACGGGTAGGGGACACTCTTTTCCCCGAACGGGTATCACAATGGGACTGAACTGACCTGAGTGTGGCGATATAGTTGTTCTCTTCGCCTGCCCAGGTTTCTTCCTCTTCCAAAGAGAACCGACACTCGGTACCTGAACAAAGGTTTAGTTTGTTGAGATGATATCTTAGGCCGCAAGCCGCTTCCTCATGTTGTTCCTGTCAAAGTTTAGAAGAGAAGAGCTTAATAAGTCTCTTGGATTGCCTAAGCTCGGGTTCATTTGCCCAATGAACTAGGCAAAGTTGGTGTTCCCTGTTGTTTTACAAAGCTGTGGCGGTAGCCTAATTAGCGCCACAAAAGGCCTTCGGTCCCAAGAACGCGGAAGCCGAACCGGCCCTAGCCAGCTCATCAGGGGTTTCATTACCTACAATGCGCTGATGGCCAGACACACAATCAAGCTTGACCTTGTTGTGCCTGGCAAGTCATTGCAGGACATGGCAGCAGGACTTGACTGACCTAGATTTTACATAGCAGGATGTAAAAGGTTTAAGCGCTGCCTGACTACCTGAATATGTAGATGCGAACTTTTGCGCCCCATATACTTTTATCGCGGTTTATCCTGGCGCAGAACTCAATGGCATGAACTGCAGCCTGAAAAATTCTGGAGCACATCCCCATTGGTACCGAGACTTACTCCGTAACCCATTTTTGATCCGTCGGTAAACCATACCAAACATCCTGGGTCTGATATGGGTTCTCCATTACACCAGCAGCAATCCTTTACTTTATATCGCTCTTTTCGTCGATTCCTGTAAGCCACCAAGTCCTCAATCCATCTACAAACGAAAGAAATTATTTTGATTGCATCCAAATCAATTTTCATAGCTAAGGGCATCCACGCTCCGATAGTCCTTGTTAAAAATTTGTCGAATATCCGGGCCACAATTGAGGCAACCAATCGTGTCGACTTCAAAAAACTAGTTTCCGTCTCCCGCCCCTCCCACCTTTGTACAGTTAAATATGATATCCATCCACTTGACTTCAGTATGACTTCCTTTCATTTTCAAATGCAAAATTCACAGACGCATACACATTTACATTAAATTTTGTCCTTTTGCGTCTCCTTCGCCATTCTTGTTCGCAAAAGTATGATTTTCTTAGAAATATACTTTCCGCCCTTAAATTGGCAGGTTTCGCTCATTTTCTTGGCACACAAGACTCCTTACAGTCGCTGAGTGACTTCATAGAAAAAGATTGCTTCAACCCCCCAAAGGACCCACATAAAAAAAAAACTTCTAAAGGAACTTTTATTATTAAGTTGCGCCCATAGTGGGCTCTATCCCGAGAGTGAATTTACGAAAAATTGAACAAAAACCAGAAAAAAAGTTGGCAAAAAGGATAAGGAGGTGGAAAACTTGCACTCAACCCGTTACTCAATGTTTCAGCTGTGCTGGGCGATGTCCTTTGAAATCGCCTTGGATGGGGTGTTTCGACTTCATTACCAATCGTCCTTTTTAGTCGCGCTCATTTGTTTCGGTGTCGAAATGAAATTTGAAAAAGATTGTGAACAGACATTGGGAGTCAGGGAAGTCAATGAATTTTTAACGAATGTAAGCAAGGAAGCCCTTTCGGGAGGTGGGAGGTTCTTTTTTTTTTCAAAGAAATTTTCCAAAGGAAGTGGGGATAATTAGCCGCGTTAAAGCAATTCACCTAAACGAGAGGTTATTTAATTACAGATTATCCTGATTTATTATTCTGTAATCCCTTTGAGGATTCTGTTGAAATGGATTCCAGGGGAATTGTCTAAAAGGATTCTGGAAATTTTCATTTTGTAATTTAATGAAACACAGATGGTGGAGCGAGCTAGGTTGGAGCGTCTAAAGTTTTTACGATGTGAATGAGGCCGGTTGGGTGATCTTATTTTTTCTGACCACGAAACGAGTAGAAGAAGGAGGATATTCAACGAATTTAACATCTTTATAAAGTCTGTCCATGATAAAGGTTTAATAAGCAAGGGAAAGACCTCACGGCGCACTGGAAAACTAAACCAGTTCTTCTACTACAATCGCTGGCCAAAAGTGCGACCTCAAATCTCCATTCACGAGTCTTCATGAATCTTTTACACCGATGACAACCGCAAGTCATTCCACATATATTCTACTTTAAGATCTCGAGAGTTTGTGGCTTATGGCAAATGTCTGGAATGTCCTTAGAAGAAATTGCCAGCAAAGATGAGATATGAATTAAGAAACTACTCAGGTTGGTGCTGAGGCAAAAATTCTTGGGTTTTCAGAAAACCGATCTCTCAGTATGTATCTAGAGCTTGGGTCCTGAGAGGAAGACCTTGCCGCAGTGCAGGTAGGAATTATCACGCCTACTTTACTAGGAAGAGGACAAAAACATATTGGATGGAAATTCAGAGACCATTGCAACATTCTAAGAATTGCCATTGATCCTTGAAGACCACACTAGTAGCAAAAATTGACACACCTGGCTTTGTTGCTTAGGCAAAGAAGGTTCTTGGCATAAAGTTTGTCAGCCAGGCCTGAAGTTTGATTCGTCATTGGCCGATATGGCGGCTCGGTGAGAGTGGACTCCTTTTTTCCGCCGCATCATCTTCACCATCATTTTCAATGGCCCGCTTATCGACTATGAGGGTTGCGGATCGTTGTTCGGCCTTACTCGTGAAAACTAAATTTCTCAAATTAATTAACCCAGTTCACACCCCAAAATGCAGGCTGAATCTCCACCTGGAACGGCATCATCCAATGAAGAGATTTATCCCCTGAAAGCCTTCAGAGCCAAATGCGGACGAACTTAGGACTTAAATTGTAACAAGCCAAGTCTTGTATCTACTATTGGTAAAGAGTTCGATTTCCTTGCCTGGGTAGGAAAGTCTTGTAGGGAATGAAAATTCGTAGCGACTTACTTTAGACAGGACTCGAAGCAAGGACCATGATTACACCTAAGAAGGCTACCACTATGGTGTATTTCAGTGACTTACTCAAGCTACCTGTGACTACTGCTAAGCAGGGTCGTGCACATACAGGGAGGCTTTTACTTTAAGAAGAAAGTCCTGTAAGGATGCAGCAAAGAAAAGAGACTCAAAGCGGACTCCCACAAGAAAAGCAACAAAGTTAGCCAAACGAAGAGTTTGGAAGTTTTGGTATTGCTGCGGATCTACACTGTGAGGCTCAACGGCCTCCCTAACCTAACCTAACCTACCCGAATGGGCTTAATTTGCTGTATTAGATTTCAGGACACCAAGCGAAAGAAAACTGCTGCTTCAAATTTAGGGAGACTAAAGTGGAAGCACAGGGTGGGCATCTCGGACTGTTAAGACCAGATAAAATAAATAAATAGCCCGACAGCTCGGGATAAGCCAAGGCCTAGCTTCTCGCAAACATTCATGCTGTGCGTGTTATATTTTTGGCATGAATGGAAGGGACCTACAATTTATTGCCGATTCCGAACGGCGAGGTGAGAAGCTTTTTCATGACAAATTATACTTCCGGAGGCTTGTCATTCCCCGACGAGAGGTGGTGCCGCGAAAAATGTTTGGTGTTTTCCTGGCTGGGGCTTGAACCCACGCCGCTCGGCCAGCAGTCCAACGCACTAACCACTGAGCCACGGCGCCCACAAGACCAGATACTCCACGAATACATCAAGGGTGTGTTCGCCAATTGAGCACTCTGGAAGAGAGCTGATCTTGAATTGGTCCTCATTGAAACACTTTTCAGATCGAACATCAAAATGTGCGGTAGACTGGAGGGGGGACTCTAGCCTTCTCATTCTATATTCTGTTTTGTATTTAGGGCCCTAAATGCGCACGGCGGCGTGTGGCGTCTATTGTGGTGGTCCGTATAGTCCAACCAGAGGTTATATTGAGGCTTTTGATAAACCTTAGTAAAGCCTTAGGTTCGATCTTCCGAACTACCGCTGAGTGGACCATTGGCCACGTCAAGTGAAATTATCTTTCCTTGCGGCACCTGGACATAAGCAGAGTATGTTCAGCGGTCTCTTTCTATTCTCCACAGAGCTGTATCCGATAATTTTATTTTATGCAGATGGTACCTGAGTCATTGGTTAAATCAAGTAAAGTCTTGGTCTTGTATAGGTTGGGGTTGAAGAACTTTTTCGCTTGGCTAAGGCCCTGAAAGCAAATTGAATTGAATTGAATTGAAATTATCTTGGAGTAGGCACTGCTGGGTGATGCCCCAAAACAGGGTTAGAGACCAACGAGTGGGCAGCAAGCGCCTCTTCCCGCCAGGCAGTCAGCCCAATCATTACCCTCCAAGTCTTTATGTCCTGAGATCCAGGCTACGGTAACCTTATTAACCAACGCAAGACTTTCTAAGGAGGTTGAGACCTCCTCCGCAGGTATTCTCTTCCACACAGTTCAATAGCGTGGACTGTCGCTTGAAATACTGTTAATGAATATACAAGCGTTGCCACGCGTTGGAGTGCTGCCAGTGCTGTCATTTCCAATTTTTAGCCATCTATACAGCAGATTTGGGAATTTGGTAGTGTTATAGGGTCTCATTTCTCCATTCGCTGCGGTCGCCTATAAAGACTTCGAAACTTACGTAGAATCGAAATCTCTTGAACACGGTATCTGGAATTTTAATGATTGGGTCACGATGACCGGAAAAGTCACTGACTTTAAGGCCTAGTATCTGAGGCAGCCTGAGAGCACTTAGCAATAAGCATAGCTTCTTTTTGTATTGCGGCCCCTATGATTTCTACGCAGGCTAAGCGATAAACTTTGCTCAGCTTTTTCTGCGTTGTGGTTTGTAGAGTTTTTTGGCCACCAGACTAATGACGCGGAAGTGACCATTGGTTTGATTATGGCGTTGTACGACCAAAAAATCATCTTGGGTTTCAGTCCCCAAGTTTTGCTGTACAGGCGTTGGCACATGAACATTGACCTAGTCACTCTGTTGGTAACCATGTTTAGGTTGGAGTTCCAGGTAAGCGTTTTGTCAACGATTACCCCAAGATACTTTACTTTGCTGAACAGATCAATACGGGTGTTGGCCTTCTTATGCGGTGGATCCAACTAAACACATTTCCAATTGCCATAACCATGGGTCAATTGATTGACAAAAGAAAATCAATTTTTCTCTTCAGGCTCCGTCGGGGGTCTTCATAGCCTCCAGACTAGCCTTTGTATCGAGTTTAAAGCAAAATTGTAAAGCATTGTACTGGATATGGATGGTTCTGTTCACTCTATTCGGAATCTTCTCTGGAACACGCTTCAGTACAACTTTCACATATGGACATCGAATTTTTAAGCTGAAAATCACAGATTATCGTCACCAGCTATTAAACTCCTTGAGAGAACTGAAAATGGAAACTGCTAACCAAAGTCCTTAAAAAGTGGGTCAAAACCAAAACATTCGATGTAAAATAGCCCAAATTGGTCTTCAAAAATATTGAACCACTTCAAACCTTTTTTTAAGGTCCCTGGCATCGCAGAGACAAATAGTCCATCCATCTGAGTGTCAATATAGTAGGCAAACTTGTCCACAAAACGTCTAAAGATGTTTGAATGCTCTGGCAGCACTGTGCACATTGCTTGACTACCAACATGAATTTTTAAAGCACGTGACAGTGAGTCGCGCCAAATGTCATCGTCCTGAAGGCAAATATTAATTCTTTATGCTCGGAATAACTAAACTTCCGTCTTTCTATGTAAACCTCTCCGCCTTTCGTGTCACATACACAAAACTTTCCATGCAACGAAAGAAACATTTTCCATTGTCCTCTCTCGAAGGATGTCTACTTCGTGTTGCCAAAAAATCCTTGTCTATAAGTCATACGAATATGATAGACCATGTAAAAACTGAAAACCCATCTTGGACTCTGTCCAAGTTCATGAAACCTCACAATAACATAATTCACTTAGGAATCTCAGTTGTCCCTTCCAATTTTCCATTTGCATGCCAGGAAAAAATCCATCCCCCAGCCCCAACCGGCATGCAATACAAAGTCATTCGAGTTTGGAAATTCCCAAGCATATTGTCGTCATAAAATGTTTAAATCTGGACAAATCCTACGTTCAGTAGCGTCTGCTCAACCACAGCCCATTAAAGCAGCCGAAGAAGGCCTTTTGAGTGATTTATAGCCTCCACGTCCTACGGTCGAGGCAATTTTATTGCCCAACAAAAAGTCCTGCAGGCATTTGGCCAATCGATGCAGTTCATTGACCCACATACTGGCCACAAACATATGCAAATCCTAAACGGCAATAAGGACAATCTGCTAATTTACTTCTCGTCCTTGATGGGATTGCGTCTAACTTTTGGATGAACGATATAACTCGACCGTCGTTGGGCAACAACATCCATGTGGACATAAGTGCCTTAGTAACTCAATTTAGGCACCGATTGATGTTTAAATTAAATTATCCAACAGAACTTGCTTCGTTCCCAACAAAGGAAATTTAATCCATCCAATGGCTCAAAGGACCTCCAATTTAATTAACAATTCATCGGTCGAACGTCTAAATACTGGATGCCACTCATTATTGGTTACCACCAACAGCGGCTCCCTCTACACACACACACAGGAATGATTAAAGTTGCATAGAGCGGTGTCCCTCTTGAATTAGCTCTTTTGTTGTAGTCCCTTAGGGATAGATGCCATCGGAGGAAGAGAGTGATTTGAATGGGCAAACAAAAGGACGTGAGTACATACTCATGCACCCTCTCGTTCGTATGCCGGGCTCCTCCTTTAATTTGCTCTTGGCCTCAATGTCATTTCGCTTGGGAAGCGTGTTGGATGTTCTGCGAACGTGTATGGCATCGGAAATATCGCTTTAAAGGACTTTTAACCTGTTTTGCGTTGGAGAAAGTTTTTGTTGCTCTTCATTTGGATCTTGATTTGAAATTCACTTTAATTAACCAACTCTTAGGGGGAACGCGTATTGATTCCCAATGTCTTTCGTTCTCCCTCTCACTTAGTTGAGTGGAAATGAACTTGTTTAACGCACTCTAATTTAATTAGGCACTTTGATCTTTTTTCTTGAGGTTAGCCAACCTGTGGATAGTGGAAATGTGAAGAAACATTCAGCGAATATAATCTGGTGTTTATGGCGGTGAGACAATTTAAATGGAGCTGGCGCGTGTCTCTTTGCTCTTTATCCTGTGATTCTCAACATCTTGTATTTAGCATCAATGAGCATCACTGTGGACCCTAAATTATATTGGAAGCCTAGCAAAGGCATGAAGAGGTTTGTATAGCTTTCTATTCCCGTAGTGGAACCTTAAGGATGAAGTTGGGACTTCGATCGAAAATTTACTTTTGAATGTACATACCGAAGCGTAGTGTGACTAATTCTTACATACGGGTCCTTGGTCTGGTCGCTCACACTGAACAAAGATAACAACATCACTGAACTAAGCAGAATCCAGCATGAGCACCATGCATAGGTGCAGTATATTCCTGCCCGGCAGATGCGTAAAAGGTTATTCTGAACTTACTACCACTCGACCTTCACAGATGCAGTGAGCGATCAGTCTTTAAAATTTGTGTATAGATCGACTGGGCCTCATGTCTACTTAGTCCCCGGCGTAAGACAAATACGCACCCGAGTGGGTGGTACTTCTGCTTTCTGTAGCTATCGCCATAGTAGATGGTACCGTTTTCCATCTTCCTATAGCCCTGTCCGTCCCATCGCACCTCCTGGATAACATTTAAGTATCATAGCAGTCGAGGGTCTTTGCTTGTTTTTCAAAAACATGCGGCCTATGAGGGGTGCGAGCATTCTACATGCCAAACTGAAATTAATTGCCCTTATGTAGCTTTCTCCAAGCCCGTCCCCGACGACATAACCGCCAACTCAGAGGGCCAGGTCCTTCTCAATAACTTCTTGATGGAAGACCTGAATAAACTGGCCTTATCGGCTTAAGCGCCGAATGTATCAGCGAATGTGCTCTCTTTGTAGTTGGATCTAACTAGAACTGTTGACGCCACTCTTGGTTCCCTTATGAGAATTTTGCCGCTGTCATCCGGATCAGGAACGACCGCCTGATTTAAAGCTATTGGTGGAAATGTGTGCCAAGTTTAAAACAATTTCTCCAACCTGTAGTTTAGCCAGAGATTACCAACCAGTTCATGGAAGCATCAGTAGCAGCCCTCAAATCTAAAGCTGTATTTGGACATCCTAAGTGGACGTGAGCTCGTAGCAGTAAAAAAAATATGCCCGGAAGAACTATTTCTGCAGACTGTTTAACAGCGACGACGAATCAAATCCCGCTGTCAGGCAGAATGAACCATTCAACCTGAACGACTAAGGCCACCAAATCCGTCCACTCGACCTGGACGAAGTGAAGATAGCCTTTTCTAAGCTTAAGTCCAACAAAGTTGCTGGTGCTGATGGCCTAGCTGCCGAACTGTTCAAATGTACAATCACCATAGGCACATGGTCACTCCCGTGTGTTACGCTCGAACTCTGCCGATGAACTCTTTCGAGAATGATTTAAAGATCACAATTCCCACACGACAGGGGTGATATACATAAGTTCAAGAAATCCGTTAACAAACAGATTCACATTCATTCTGAGTGCTTCAAAATCAGTGACGGTGTGGGCTGCAGAATTTACGCATACAAACTTATCATAAACCAGGCGATAGTCCTTTCTAGTTGATGAAGCGTTTTTCAAACGATATTAATGACTATGAGGAAACTTTTTCATGGCTGAAGTGCAACATTGTATCTTCAAAAGAAATTTGTATCGTCACCGACAGCCAACAACTCCTATGCCTATCACCTCTTAAGGAGATGACTGAGCAATTCAGCTTCACCTTTGCTGGGTGTCTGGACACAGTGACATTTATGGTGACTGCAAAGCCGACAAACTTGACAAATCTGGAAATACTCTCACACCAGAGGCATCGGTATAACAGATAATGCAGTAAAACTCATTATTAAACAACACATAACCAGCCGTCTTGCATGTTACTTCACAAGACCTTTCTGGGCGGAAATAAATGACCAAAAAGAACTTATCTCGCAATATGATTGGTGCCCAATAGGTCAACGTGCTCGAAGTTTTTAACAATTTCTGCAGAAGCTGTATACAACTAACCTCCTCTGCCTTTACTCGGCGCCATCTCACAGCAGGAAAAGTCTTCAAGGACCCTATCACTTTAATGATTGCAGTGAACTAAGTCAGACCCCTATTCGTAATCTCCTTTTCTTCATTAACAATTCTAAAGGATTCTACGAGTAGAGTTTCCCGAAAATCTCCATGTATCACAATGGAGCTTGAGTCTAAGTGAATTCCTCTAAGACCTAACCTAACCTAGCCTAACATATGAGCACAGCAGGTTTGTTTTCAGCACGACTAACAATAACAAATGAGCAGTTTAATCATAAGGATTGAGGAGGACTGAAGATAGAGGACGGTAAGGACAATCAATACAGCTAGATTTTTTCCAACTTTTTTCCGCGAAGACATTGATGATATAGTGGACGCACTCTTAACTCTAATTTTAAAGAAAGGACATGACGAATCTCCCATTTACTTCCTAAATTTTTGAAAATACACAACACAGTAGGTCGCGCTTGCATCGTTTTTCGTTCCCAAGTGGAAGTTTTGCTTATCAAAAAAAACTTTTTCAAATCTTCTACTGAAACATCAGCGTTGGGTATGAAATACAACTTTTATTATGCTTTCGTAATTCTTAACATTAAGAAAATTAGGCAGAGCCTTCTATGGATGTCGTTGGTTTAATCCGTGTGTAAGCCCTCTAAACCTAGCAAAGTAGATACTCTCACATCCGAGAAACAAGCAGAGGAATACTTTTGTACAAATTCCCAAAGCCCCCCCATCCAACTCGTTAAATTAATCCAGCAAACCCCAGCGTTTAACCCCTTAAATCTCTGCACATGGCACATAGGATCACCGGAGGGAGTTGGTAAATTTAAAATTCAATTTCAGACGGCCTAACTGGGTGCTGTATCTCCGCCCAATGTGCAAACTCCCCACTTCCTTGATTCCTCAAATTTTGTAGAAATTAATTTCCTCCAACAGTGCAATTTGTAAAAATGTTTGGAACTCCATAGAAAACCCTTGTTAGATGTAATAAGGTCCGGTATGCATTAGACGTAGTCATCACAAATGTGTGCATGCTGCAGCCTACATTCAAATTCCTCTGGATGCGGGTGGTACCCCATTTATGGAATCACTGTGCGCCTATCCAACTATAAACCACTGTGTGCTCACATAGTTGTGCAATTTACAAATTGCTGCAGTCCAAGGTACTCATCGGGGTGGTGTTGGTGGTGTTGGAGTGCACAGCAATGGCTGGCAGGTGTAACTCTTTGAGGAATTCCATAATTATTATAAACTACGGCAAAGAATTTCAAGTCTAATGGAATGTGTGCCATAATGCTGTTGGTGCACACAACGCCTTGCTATGTCAGACGATGGGAACGGCGCCATGCGGCAACACTTCAACAAAAGGGCCCGCACCGCGGAGCTCCGCATTAAATGTGCAGACTTGAGAACAATTTCTGATTTAATACGCAGCGCATGATGAATGCTTGCAAATTAATTTAAAATAATTACTTAGTTGAATATGGTGAAATTGTTGGTTTAATTAAGGAGAGCGAATGCAGATGGCGCATTCGAGGAGAAGAGTGTGCACATGTGGGACAAATGCTTCATAAATTTGTGTGCAAACGTGAGTCTACTCTAGTGGGTCTAATGCAAAGTGCCTCGTGCTCTTGCTCCCAAAGGGATCATCATTCAATGTGTGTAAGTATCACAGAGGTCTTCCTTCTGAAACCTGTTCCTACAATAGGAATTTCATCCTGCTAAACAGGAGGACACCTGTGCTTGGATTGGAACCAAAGAGCTCCCCTAGGAGGGAAAAATTTTCCGGTTCAGATCAAGATCGATGTCATAACAGAATATCAAGGTCTTGCTTGTAAATAATTGATGCACGAAGGCTGGATACGTAAATTTTACTTACTTTAGGTGAGGCTGGAGTCCCGGTGGACCTGGGTTTGGTTGAACTTGCTGGAACAGGAAACTCGATCTTTATCCAGCTAACTCAAGTTTCGCACGCCAAGTCGGTTAAGGTCATCTTGCAATGCGCCATCCCTCGGGTGTGGATTCAAGATCTTCCGGGCCGGAGTATTGGTGTCCATCCGCTCTACATGACCTAGCCACCTCAGTCGTTGTACCTTCACTCTTCTGGTTAAGTCGATGTCGCTGTACAGCCCGTACAGTTCGTCGTTCTATCCCCTCATCCATTCATTGTCTATACAGACGGAACCGAAAATCACTCGAACAATTTTCCTCTCGAAACAGCCAAGAGCAACCTCATCCATGTTTGACAGAGTCCAAGCTCCTGCACCATAGATCACGGCTGGGACGATTAAGGTCATATAAAGAGTCACTTTAGTCGTTCAAGAGAGGGCTTTGGTACTGAATTGCCTTCTAAGCCCAAAGAAGTAGCGATTGACAAGAGTTATTCTTCGTTTGATTTCAGCCCTGGTATCATCGTCTGAATTGATAGCGGAGCTTAGATAGACAAAATCCTTAACTACCTCAAAGTTATACATGCTTAAAGCGACGTTCTGTGCGAAACGTCAATGTTGAGTGTCCTTTTTTGTTGTCTTGGCTTCATTAACCGCTAGACCTATATGCGCCGCCTCCGTCTCAATACCCACGAACTCACCAGTGACACCACGCTGCGTTCTTCCGATTATGTCAATATCGTCGGCGTATGCGAGTAATTGGACGGATTTTTGAAAGATTGTGCCTCTTGTGTTGGCGCGTGAATTTTGCACAACTCTTTCAAGAACGATGTTGAAGAAGTCGCATGACAGCGCATCACCTTGTCCAAATGCGTTTTTGACATCAAAGTTCTCGGTGAGGTTTTTACCTACCTTGATGGAACAGCCTGCATTTTCCATCGTTATCCTGCACAAACCGATGAGTTTGGGAGAGAATTCAAACTAGACATGGGTCTGTTTATCAGGTTGTTGAATAACGGCTTCAGGTGTTCACACAAGACGCCAGATAAGATCTTGTAGGCGATGCCTCTATGCTTGGTTTAGTTCAGAGGATCGGAGAATTAATACTGAGGTTCCATTTATCGGGGATACTTTCCTCCAACCAAATTTTATAGACGAGTTGGTGTATGGTCCTTACCAAGCCATCGCTTGCCGCTTTGAACAGCTCGACAGCTAAGCCGTCAGCACCAGCAGCTTTGTTGGACTTAAGCTTAGATGTGGCTATCTTCTCTTCGTTCAGGTCGGATGGACAGAATTGTTGGTCCTCATTGTCCAGGTTGAATGGTTCATTCTGGCTGTGAGCGAGATTGGGTTCATCACCAAGGCGACAGTGCTAAATGTGAAGGTGAAGAGAGAACCGGATACAAGTTCATCAAAGTTATAGAAGATTGGAACCACACCGAAGACTGAAGTAATGGCAGTTCCCGGGGTTAAATTGTCTGAACGTGTCTTGAAAAATCTTAATGTTTAAGTCTCTCTCTATCAAATTTATGACACTAACCTAGAAAGTCACTTCCAGTTACCTCCTGCACTTCACTGCCATTGTCCGAATCAGCATCAATCACTGTCATTGTCACCCAACCACTTCCTCAAATAGCAGCACACTGCGGGACAAAACTTTCTTCGAATTACCACATTTCGATTGGCCAATTGTATTCATTTGCCATGCCGAACACAATCGTCCTTGGATAACATCAAATCGAACACTTTATCGTACACGACAATGATGGCTTCAGCACATATGCTAACCGCACCGTACCTACACAATCGCGTGTTGTCGTCAGGATAACACTTCTCCAAGTGTTCGATTCTTTTTTGCCACACATCTCACCATGCCGTTGCTCCCAGGACATTTACATTGAAAACAAATTCAATTCAAATCGAATCAATTGCAAATTGCTGACAAGTGTTTGCTAGACCGGGACCAGGGGGTTGGTGCCAGGATCTAAACCGGCTATATTGCCTGAATCGAGATTTATTGGAGGCTGCTGGTATTGTTTCGGAAAATCACGGATCCGTGTTGTGAAGGTTGAATGCCATTTTTTCCCTAACAGAGGGGGTTTTCATGTACTCACACGTCGATATTTGGTTTGAAGGCAGCCATACACATGTAAACGAGGCTCAAAGTGTCATCTCAGTGATTTGTAGCAAAAAAAAAAAGAACACCGCTCTCGTTATTGGTTATTAGTTGCGAAAGGGTACTGGGAAAACGTTTAAATTTGAGCACCAGGTGATGGGTAATTGGATTGCGGGAATTTGCATGAGTAGCTTTGTCGCAATGACATGTCCCATCATTCTGCTCCCATCTCAAGGACCCCAACTCCGACAGCAAAAGCAATGAAAACTTGGGAAAAAATTTGTACAAACAAAAGTTGTTCGTTTATTCACAACTCGCCATCATATGCAGCCCTTGGAACAGATTAATGCACACACTCGTCAGGACACGAAGAAGGATAAATATCCCGACTACAACGGATTGTCGAGAAAAGTTCTTGTGCAATCTGTGAAAGATTAAGCAAAGAAAATTCAAAGCAGAAAGTCAACAAAAATTCATGTTTCTCTGGCTGGATTGGATGGAAGTTTGTTTTTTTCTGATTTTTTAACATGGCATGAGGAGGACATTCCCACAGGATTGTGTCGTCGTCCTCTCGACAGAGTGCACAGAGCAAAAAGGAGCAAGACAAACAAAATAATTATTTTGCTCTTCATTGCTTATTCTGAAATAAATTGCCCTATTAGTTCCAAATATTGAGAATAAGGATAATGGTTTTCGTTTCCTTTACTGTCGCTCTGTCTCTGGTGGGTCTCGAGGGGACACGGACACGTCCACTGGCTGTGCGCTGCATGTAGAGAGATCTTTGTCCTTTGGTTTGTCATTCTGAATCTGTACGAGCGGTGTTTTCCTCTTTTTCTCCTTTGGTTGGCAAAGTCCTTTTTTTTTTAATATAAATAACCGGATACTCCCACAATAGTCATCGCTGACAATTAAGCAGACAAAAGGATATTCACCAAAAGTACATTTGGCAAATGGCCATTAGATTATGTGTGTTGGGAAGTATTTTTGAAGACAGTTGTGCCCACTATGGTTCATTGTTCATTTGACTTTATGATGGTCATTGTTTCGCAAAAGTGGCTGTTGTGGAGTTGAAAGTGATCAACGAAATGTTGACAGTTGCATGGAGGGGGGGCCATTAAATTTAAGAAGTGGGAATTACCCGCTGTCATATCCATTAGTGAAGTAAAGCTTATAAAGACTTCTGTTGGTATGAGTACTCACTACTAGATGACGCCAACATCTTGGTGGATCGTTGTACGCACCATTGAAGCTTAAAAAAACACGTATGTTGGTATGTGTACTTACTACTAGATGGCGCTAATATCTTGGTGGATCGTTCTCCCTGTTTAAATCGCCTTTAAGCTGAATATCATCATTAAAGAGCAAACAAACACTTGCGTTGATTGAAATTGTATACTTTCGAGTTGCAATGAATATGTTTTCCGAATACATTTCAACATTTTCCATTGAATGCATGAATTCGTACATCAAATTCGCATGCATTCCCCCTCGCGTAGGTACTCGTATTACTTTCCATTCCCAACCGACCTGACCTTTGTGCAAATACATGCTCCAAAGCCCAGTCATCGACTGGAAGTACAAATAAAATTTGTATACCATGAGTGTAATTTTTGATATTCAATATTGACATGAACGTTTCCAGGTAATAATTCATTTTCCGGGACTTTTCGCCTCCGTGTTTGCATTTAGCGCGTGGGGGGCAAAATTTGTTTTCATGTTGATTTTCAAGGCACACCCTTGAGGTTTCGCATATCGATAACCTTTGGGGTGATGGAAGATTTTTATTTTAAAAATTGAAATCAATTTTATAAAGTTTTGATAAAAGGTGCTGTTTTCTACAAGGTAGTTTGATGTCCTGGTCGGGGTGGCGAGAAGTGAAGAGTATTTTCATAAGGGACGGCCAGACCAAGTCTTCCGCAAACAGTGGAGATTTTATGCCATTCGCTCGATGTTACCGATCATCTGTACTTGACGTGTATTTACTTTTTGGGCCTAAGGTCATAGATTTAGCGGTTTGATCTCCTCTTCCATTCTTCCTACTCGCACTTGGGATCCCATACATACACACATACTCTTACATACATTTTCAAAATGGGTGCTTAAGTGGACTCTCCACATCTCCCGATCTTCCGTCGCGTCGGCTCTAAAGCATCAGGGGCTATCCCCATACGGGTAGAGGTGCGATTTTGGGCTTGGTCCAGCCATCTCATACTGGGCCTACTCAGGGGACGCCTACCTGATAGCACGGATTTCATGGAACGTCTTGGAAACCGAGTTGAGGACATGCGTTTAACGTGTCCTAATCATCGAAGTATGGACCTCTCCGTTCGAAGAAGTAGCTGCTCGATATTGAGTACCTCACGTATTCAGATGTTCCTAGCCCGATCTTGGTGAGTCACCCAAGCAATACAACGAAGAAATCTCATTTCGGCAGCTTGTATCCCCGGTCTTATTCTTTCCCAAACCTCATGACCATAGGTAATGGTCGAAACAAACACTGATGACGATGTCGAGAATAATCTTTTGTAAACTCTGTCACTTACGTACTAACGATGGCCTGTGCCTCAACAAGCTAGCATTTCCAGGCTTCATCGTTGGCTAACTGCTTTTACGTTGTATCTTCCCTCCACTCGCGTTAATGAAGATGGGACCAAAGGTCACCCCAAGGATTTTTCTATCGAAATAACCGAGAGCAACCTTATCCGTACTAACTAACTTACTTTCAGTGATGGCGTTTAAGCTCGGAGTGCATCTGGGCTTGAACCACTTCTTCCACTCTTGACAAAGTCCATGACAATTGGCTTCTTAGCCCGAAAAAACAGCGATTGCCAATAGTTATTCTTCTCTTGATCACAGCACTGGTCACAACACGGTCATTGTCTGAGCTTATAGCGGAGTCTAGGCAGACAAAGTCCATCAACGTTGTACCTGTAGACACCTCGAGCTAAAGGATATCCTGAGATTCACATCCTTATCTGGGCGGTTTTAAATCAGCGGTTCCTCTTGCTTGGTTGGTTGGTTTTGTGGGTGTCTTAGGCTTCAGGCGGGTCCATTGTACCCATAAAAATTATACTCATAGGATTCAAACCAAGTGGTAGGGTTGACAAATCTGGAAATCATCCAGAAAGGGATAAAAATCTCAGGTGTTTCCTAAAACCAGCGATGTGAAGGTCCTCCAGCCCAAAGAAGAAGTTACTATCAAGAGTACGAAATCTTTTGGTGGCCAGTGGAGGGCATTCGCAGAGCAGATGCTAGATGGATTCTATTTTGTCTTCATCCCTGTAGCTTTGCTGTGGTCATTGTAGGGTAACGACGCATGGATTCTTATTCCGCAGTGGACTGTAAGAACACCGGAGACGATTCGTATGTATATTTCCCTTCAACTAAGTTGAACGCGATTTTTGGAATTTTTCTTATCAAATTCTGTCCAGAGTGATCTGACTATTACACATGTGTCCATGTGAGACCATCGCGTATGAGGCCTGATCATGGGTGTCTTTGCGACTAGAACGGTATATGCATATGCTAGTTCTGCACCCCTACTGGCAAATTTGACTGCCCTCTCATTACCGGTACCCAGCATAGACCCTATGCTGTTGGTCGCTGATATATCGTTGAGAGTTTGTCTACAGACCTTGACGAGCTTCGATTTTGTCGCTGCTGACTGCAGAGACTTGATAGCCACCTGGCTATCAACGTAGATAGTGATAGTTTCTCTGACAATGTTGTCGTTTTTGATTAGCTTTGCCGCCTGTAGATGGCAGTTATCTCGGCTTGAATAATGCTGCATCGGTCTCCAATTTTCAAAAATTGGTTTACCTCTCTGGGTTCACAGATGATACCGGCACCAGTACTAGCGTCCATTTTGGATTCGTCGGTGTAGAAGGCTAGCTCTTCTTCAGTGCATACTCTACCATCATCCCAGTCCTCTCGTTTTGGCATTTTGGTATCAAATCTTCTATCGAAGTCTGAGGTTGGATTGATGTAGTCGGTGTCTATGTTCTCCTTCTTGGTAGTCCATCGGATTAGAACGGAAACATGACCAAAGGTGCTATTTGTCCAGAGGCCTACTTCCCTTAGCCTGGGCGCCGTTTTTGCCGCCCTACTACTACAGTGGATGTCCACTTGAACTAGGTACAGCGTTGTTTCAAGTGCCGCTGATCTTATAAATCGTACACTTGAAAGATGGCTTTTATTTTCAAGTGCCTTCTACCAGACAATCGAACCGTGTTTTAGGATGGATCGTACCACAGCAGTGTACATCCAGTACACCACTTTCAGCTTATAGCCCTCTGTGTGTTACCGAACATTTTTTTTTATGCCTAAAAGGCTATGTAAGCCCTTTTAATGCGGTTCTCGATATTGGCTTTCCAGCTCAATTTTGAATCTAAAATTACGCCGAGGTATTTTGCCGTCCTTCCAAGTGTCAGATCGATTCCGTCCATACATGGATTCTTAAAAGGTGAAAACGATCTTCTTCTGGTGAAGAGCACAATCTTGGCTCCTCTTTATCTTTAAGGGTTCCCGGGGTAGAATTCTAAAACGACCATAATGGACCCTATTGCTGGTCGAAATATGTAGGGACGAATGTCACAAGTCACCTATTTACCTAACTATATCTGTCAAGGGCCGAGGAGTATCCTTCGATACTGACAGCATATATTTTTGTCTGCCCTAGTTCAGAGGTAAACCCATTTTTACCGCTTCGATTTTAATACTCAGGAACATTCTACCAACATCTTCCTGCTCTCTTCGGATTATCTCAATATCGTCGTCGTATGCGAGTTATTTCACGAACTTTTGACTTGCAAGTTCTGCACAATTCTTCCAAGAACCATGTTGTGGAAATTCCATTTCTGAATATTCTCGTCCATGACACATACAAGTTGGACAAGTTGGTAGCGACGTCTCTTTGCTTAATCATGTCAATTAGGTGAACTAGAAGCATTCCCACTCTGGTCGTTGCCAAGCATTCTTCACGAAAAGCAGGTAGAAGCATACCACACCACAAACTATAGGACAAACTTTTTCCAGCCGCCACATGGGACGAATTGCAACACATGTACACTTTCCAACTAACATCCCCCTCAAGTCCAAAAGGGTCAGACCCCATCTCAGACCACAAACTCGTATTTAATTTTCTCCTAGTTAATACGATGACCCACTTGTTCCGTTTTTATTGCGAACAGAGGAAAGTTAATCCACCTCAGTGGTGTAGCTGTTCCTCCTTCAAAATGTTGTCCCTAGAAAATGTTCCACATACGCCCCCGGTTGCCTAGCAATTAGAATTCATCACACAAGCTCGCTCCACTCTAAAGTAATTTAAATAATTCGAAAGCACTTATTCTTTGCATTCTCGTGTGTTCTGTCGTCCTTAAACGACATTCGACATCTCTAAACTGTCAGACTGGATTTATGCAATCCAACCACCGGGCATACACACACACGTGCAAATTCACTGCCTTACGACAAGGGGATCCCACTGAGTTAATCTCTAGGAAAATAAATTTAATTTTAGCAATCTCACTGGTGTGTATGCATCTTGAATACACAACTAACCCTCCATTTCGTCCCTTTTTTGCCACCACTCAGCTCGGGCTAAACGAATTTCCTACAAAGTGAGAAGATATCCTTTCGGTTTAGATTGCTTTTGTTGGCGTCTTGAGTGCAAGCATTTTTTAAAAAGGAAAACACACAAAGAAAGAATTAAATTTAATTTTTCTTTGGGGATTTTATGCTCCTTCCGCCGGCTTTGTCCTGTGTTCTGTTGTTTAGCGCCTTCGTGGTGTACGTTTTCCCCGCTCTTAAATTAAAAGGATATGCGTCGGGGGTCTTAAATTTCATCACTCCAAGCAGTCGAGCACTCGTAGTTAGTGAAAAATAATTTCTTACTCTGGCACACACATGCATAAAATCCTCCTTGCGCTTGTTTTTCGCATCCTTAATGCCGCTTGAGAGTCCCATCAAAAAAGGATATTTTAATATAAAACAAACAACAGAAAAACATTTAAACGAAATGAAACCAAAGAAATCGGAGATAAAAGGATACTTTGAGTGTACAACTCTGTATGTGTGTGTGCAAAGCAGGGAAGGATTGCGGTTGTATCCTTTTTTTCTCAACTGAAATGGGAACATTTTCCAACCCATTGTTGATTTATACAGATTTTTATGCGTCTCCGTTTGCCTTCGTTTGTGGCGCATGTAGCTAGACGATGAGTACAATCCGACACGCGTTTCAAGGAATTCAGAACCGGAAAACGGAGCAAAATAAGAATCGTTGTGGGTGTACGACTACGAGTATTTGGGATTTAAAATCCTCTAGCTTATCCTTGTGACTAGAATGATTGTATGATGGCGTGAAGGTACCACCAATTCCAGGAACATATATGAGGAAAATACAACGTCTGTATCCTTTCAGTTGTCTGTGTGGGGACTATATACTCGGTCGTACTCATTGCTCACGTAAGTTTTATTTCGGGTTGATACCGGCATATCCTTTTTCGAGTTGTCATTGGTATTGGAATCGCTTACGAGTGGATTGGGAATCAGAAATTAAATCACATTTGGTTTCAAAGTCCTTTCGAGAATTGAGGGCGAGGCTCCTTCTATGATAAAAAAAAAATGCGGGGTTTCTGTGTACTTTGTGGAGTTTAGACATTTTGACGAAGGGATATGCTATCTTCCAAGAGGGATGTACTTTGTTTTTACGATACGAGAAGCGACCTTCTAGCTGAATAATAAAGATTGAGTGAGTACTCAGGAGGGTTGTGTTCGAATTTTTAAGGTTTTTCTTTTTTTTTTTTGCTTAAATTTTCCTTAAAATTCTGTCAATGATGGACAAGGAAGTTCTGGTGCATTATTTATTTCTGGTTTGGATGGATGGATGGAGAAGACTTCAGGATTCGGATTTAGATTCAGGTCGGATGAATCAGGTTGGCTCCTTAAGAAAAGTACTGAGTTTTGGTCCATACGCATCAACATTTCCCTCAAGTACCTGCTAGAGACCTATTTCATAGTGAACTTATGACGAGCGTGCATATAATCATTTTGACTACACATGTGATTTCGAACATTCAGAGATGTGAATGGACATTTGGGTGAGCTTCAGAGGATATGTATTAAATCAGACAAGAGATGAATTTTTTCACATCAGAATGCCGAAACACATCTCTGGATGTAGACGTGAACAAAAATTTACGGTGAGCTGATAATTAATCTCTTGACGGTCAAATTGGTTCCAATGCTTCTCAGATAACCAAGCAAATAATCCTCAGAATATGGTAATTCAAACTGCACCGGCATGATTCTATCACCCCTAGCTTCTGCAAGGACTCACAATACCTCGCGAAAGAAAGACAGCGACGAAGTACAGATAAGCCTCAGATAGGGAAGATTCAAGTGTGAAATGAATGAAAAAAATATGAAAAAAATGACAATGAGCAGCTTGAGAAGGCCTAAGTAGCAGCATTCGTTTGAATGTGGATTGTCATGCTTTAGGCATCTGGGTGGCCATGGTGCACATGGTACTTGTCACGCTGAATGTCCGGGCTTAACTCGTATAACACTGGCAGTGAAGTGTCATATCTTGAAGAGTTGATCGACCTGATAATAATTATGAAATTAGGAGATTCAAAGAAATTACCGTGAATTATAGCAATGCCGAACACCACAAATGTCCCCACTCAGTCTTGGCACCACACTCGGACGCCATCGAAACCTAATACTACCTGAGTTTCAAACTACTGCACATCGCTTGGTGTGTGAAAAACAAACAACCCTTTGAAGCGCGAATTGATTAAAAAAATGTAAGTTAGCGTTTAGGTTGGGTTAGCTGGTCGATGAAGACGATAAAATCCTCTTCATCTCACTTAGGTCTATGTAGACCCGTTGTGGTACCCATGTGTTTTCCAACTACTCCCCCTGCGTGATTTTATATGAACCATCGGATAACTCCTCGATGTTATCGAAGAGGTATCTGCCCAGTGTTCTTTTCCTAATATTGCAGAGGCTTAGGCAATGAGAGAGGAAGTGAGTCTTGAGAAGTGAGTGTTCACGGTGATTGGACATTTCGGTGCAGTTGCCGTGCCACTTTTGAGCTTGTTCGTAACTATTTGGCATGCGTTTCCCCATGGGTTGTGTTTAAGGTCCTCCCTGAGCGCGTTTTACTTTTGCTCTTTTTGATCCGCTTACATGCACTTCCGCTTACATGCACTTCCTCTTGAATTCTTCTCTTGGTTCTTTATATGTAATTCTCTGCCTCTTTGCTGAGTCTCCGCATTCTATGGCAGTCGGCTCGGTGCTCAGCGAAATCATCATTCCACCAGTACACCGGCGTTCCCTTTCCTTCTTCCGTTTCCTTTTTCCTTCTGTGGTATGGCCGTGTCGCATGCGCGGATTACAGATGACGCCACTTCTTTTGCTTGCTCCTCTGATGTTACTTCAATACCCAAACATTTCGGGGTCTAAATCCTTTACTATCCAGCTCCGCTTTTGTAGTTTTAGAGGAGAGTTGCCGCACTGGAACCGTATTTGTTTTTCGATCTCGAATATGATGGCTTGATGGTCGCTGTTCGTGTACAGGTTTGATACATGCCATTTTATTCTTTTGCCAAAGATCTTCTGGCGAAAGTCAGGTCAACGATGGAGCTGCATCTGCCGTTGTCAAAGGTGAACTTATTCTCTCTGTTTAGTAGCACTAACTCGTGAAGCGACTTATTAATGATTGAATGGCTGCTCTGGAAGTATCTAGCTGGGAATTACCAATCTAAAAAGCAAAAACCAGTAGTCAACTCAAATCTCACTAAAGCTCCTCTGCTGTGCAATCAACGAGTATTATCCCTCTGTACACACTTCGATCCTTTTTTAAAAAAAATCCTTTATCCTACCTCAGAGGAAAACACACAAAAAAAGAATTCAATCCCTTCAAAGGCCTACACAACCACGAATAGGTATTCTAACTAAAAAAATTTGAAAAATTTATTTGTACTCGTTAAACTCGTTAGCACGCCCTGAGAGCATTCTACGCGTTTGTGTCTGTTTTGCTCTAAAATTGTTCACCTTCTCCTATGTACGGTTGTAGCTCCGGTTAGCTTAGGGAAATTCCATTGGAACCAGAAAAAAGGAAACCACCACCACCAGCATCAGAACAGTAGCTCCACATAAACTCATCGAGCAAAACATATTTGTTTTCATCTTTTGGATTTTTGATTGTTTTTCCTCCAGGGATATGGCTTCGTATCACAGCGCCAACACCGCTGCGGAGAGCAAAGTGAAATTTATTTAAGGATCAATTTCACTTTCGCAAGGATTTATATCTTTAGTCGCATCTCCGTTCTGCCTCTAGTCCGGACTGTGGCCGGAGTGGAAATTTATAACTTTTTTTCCTTCACACAGGCACATTCATCAAAGAAGAAAATTTCCACCACGTATCCCGTTCGAAGGATATTGGCAAACGTGCATACACATACACACGTATATTTCAATCATTTCCAGTTGAAGGCACTTTGATTGTATATTGTGTTGGCACTAGACTCACACGCACTCCAGATATGCCATTCACGTGATAGCATAGCATAGCATGGTCCTTGGCTCACACTCTCTCACGGTGTCAATTCCCCAATCGAGATTATTGCTCATTTGTGAGTTATAGTCCTGTTCGGTGTTCCCGGCGCACAATCCTAAATGCAAATTAGCGTTTATTGTTCGGCGTGTGTTCATGAACGGAGCGATAAAAGGCGGTGCGGCATCGTCCCTTGCGTGTGGGCGGTATATGACAATCCTAGCACAATCGAAGCGGAAGAGAATAAATGGCGACACACAGTGTGCACGGTGGATGGTACTTACTCCGCATCCGTAGTTGATTACAGGATAATGATTAAATTAAATGGAGAGGATTAAAGGTTATCATCGATGGATTTAACTATAAATGGAAATGGCGAGAGGAGCATCGTTACCAGGGAATTAATGGAGTATGGCACCTTCGTAGACAATGGAACAGTTTGAGTGGGTTATAAACTTGCCGGTTGATTGGAGACTTGTGGAGCATCCTTTCAATAGCTGTTGTGCAGAGTGGAGCGACGGTGTAGGTGATTTAATTTATTTTCTATCGCACAGGTAGTGCAGAGTGAGAAGTCTAATGGGTTAGATAGATCCAGTCCATTCTGGGCAAGGGCATTAATTTTTATTTACTGGTTATCCTTGCAGTGCAAGTACTTCAGCTTTAATGATCGGCTTTTCGAACTACCACTGTGGTTAGTGCTACCAATGTTGTTAGTATTGAATGTCCAAGTCACAATCGCAGTCAATGAGCGCCAAATACGGTAGCAACGATGGTTTGTTGGCAATATCACCACTTCTTCTGCATTTGATAGCAATAATGTTGCGTATACGCCACCGCCCAATCCATGATAAAGGGTTTTTGAGCTCCTGTAACGTTGTTGTCTTGTTGCCATAAACCAAGGAATTAACGTAACCCCATAAAAAGAAATCCAACGGCGTTAAATCACATGAGCGAGGTGGCCATTCGACAGGACCATTTCTCGAGATTACACTATTACCCAACTTCCCCCTTCAAACTCACCTATGGGGCTGACTTTTGCTATGTATAGCTAGAGACGAGTCTGGTGGAAGGCAACTACTAAAAAAACAACGCTAAGTAAGCTAGCAGCAGTACAAAGAACTGCCAGTATCGCCATCACGGGTGGTCTTCGCTCAACACTCTCGGCAGCTCTAGACATCTTTCTGCATCTGCTACCGCTTGACTTACAAATAAAACACCAGGCAGCGCTGAGGCTTCTTTAGGAATAATAGTATTGGACACTGCTCCATCCTAAGTGAATATAACGTTGGCGTTCTAAAGAGAACAGATGACACTGCTGTCGTCATGAATTTCGATACACCATACATCCTGAAAGGGAAAACTGGCAGAGAAACGCCGTCATCTCAGAGTATGAGATTGCGGTTTTCACTGATACTTCAAAAACCACCAACGAAAAGGGTTCCGGGATATACTTCCAAGAAGGACACCTTACAGTATGAATAAGACTCCCGGATACTTCTAGCGTATTCCAAGCAGAGGTTCTGGCTGTGCTTATAGCTGCGGAATCACTAGGGATGAAATCGCCATTTACTTTGATAGTCAGGCCGCACTTAAAGCGCTACAATCACAAGTCGTCAGAATTACACTAGTCTCGAAATGTCGCGTATTACTGAAGGCATTGTGTACGCAGAATCGAGTAAGACTTTGTTGGGTGCAATGGAGGGGGAACTACTGTAGATGCTCTTTCCTGTGTGGCTAAAGCAGAGACCTTAAGAAAAATGTAGGTAAGGCAAATCAGGGATGGTCAAACATAAGCGGGCATGGGGTATCCAAGGCTCTATAGCCTGCTCTGGATCGCAGGAAAACAATAGATATTTTCAACTTAAGCAAAGTGCAACTACAATTAGTCACTGGCATCTCGTCCGGCCACTATCTTCTCAGGATGCACGCCAAAAGATTAGGGCTCTCAGCCAAAGATGTCTGCAGAAAATGCAACGACCTATGCTCCGCTAAGCACATAAAATATTATGTGAATGTCAAGGAATTGCCAGGATTCGCATGAAATTTCTCAGCAACTATTTCTCCAGTAATCTAGAGGAGCTAGGCTATGTCAACTACAGGAACATGGTAAAACTCTGCAGGGAAATCAAGTGCTTTCACCTCCGGCATGAAATTCATACCACACGATCAGTTTTTGTGGATGCCTGTGTCTCATGAAGCACATGTGGGTTGGTTGCTGTCCAGTAATGCATATCTTGCTTATTAACAAAGCCATTAAGCCAAGAATGAGCTTCTGACTGATTAGGCTTATTTTGAACTGAAGCACTTACGACTGCGATATTTTCCGTACTTTGACTGGTGCGTTGTCTCACTGGCACAGGAACATTCAATTGTGAATATGTTGACATGAATTTATCCACTATAGCACGCACAGCCTGTCTGGTGGGACGGTTATTACGACCGAAAATTGGAGTAAGCGCTCTTATAGTTGCTACAGAAAATTTTTTGGTTGTACGATATTATATTCTTTTTTGAAAACCTTTTTCCGCCAAATTTTGTCTTTTTTTTTTTAAATTTTCAACATCCCTGATTATTAATCTCAACGAAGACAATAGCTCTGGGCACCAACAAATCTTTTAAAAGGCACTGGGCATATCTTGTATCTAGGTGGCGCAAAAGTCATCACCCTATCAGAAGATTCTATAATGTTTGCAAATGGCGGCAAATGTCAATTCTACTTGTGACTGTGTCAGGTCTGTGGCTGCAGATGTCGCAGAGGACCCCGAAGTATCGACCAGACGACGTGACACGCAATTGGGCATCAATCGGCGGTCTTTACAGAGAATTTTGGTAAAAAACTGTAAGATGTTCCCTTACAAAGTGTAGGCAGTGCATCAGCTGTTAGCTGCTGACTGCCAAGGATGTGTAACCTACGCTCAAGCCATCCTGAATCTCGAGACAACTTTTCATCGGAAATCATCAGACTTCTTTGAGTGATTTTTTTTTGAAGTCACGAGTCTATATCAACAAGCCTCAGACTCTTGAAGCCCTCAAAGAGAATACCCGTCAAGAATGCGAGGACCTATCGCCGGAAGTTCTGGCAAGAGTGATGGAAAATGCCATAAATCCGGCCCGAATGGTCATAAATTCTGGCGGCGGCCACTTAGCCGATATCATTTTCTCGACTTAATGGAAAAAAAAATGTAAGACATCAAATAAACATAATCCAAAAGCAGAACCAAAGTTTTTCATTCAAAAAGAAAATCACAGCCAAAGAACATCGGATGACAACTTTTGCGCCACCTTGTATATGTACAAATGTAGGTTAAAACTATCTGACCAAGATTCACCCTCCCTAAGTCCAGAAAATAAATTCTGTTTTATTTGACCTACGTATGTATGTACTGAATTGGAGGATAGGCTTTCTCTTCAACTTTTTAAATTCTTTGGGACCGACTTCTGTTCGTTGTGGTCCATTAAAATTATGAGAAGGAAGGGAAGCTGTACTTTAAATCTTCAAAGATATGTATTTCTATATTCAATTGTTGAGTCACCAGATCTCTTGAGAAAGATACATAAATGCCTAGGACCGCTTGGAATCTCTGAATTCTTCCGATGTTTATGTATATTATAGGCTTCACTATGAGAATTACTGTACCGATTTTATCCTTTTTAATTATCTACACTGCCCTTGACTTTCATCGAAATCTTATACTTTCATCGATGTATACAACATTATATCCTTTCTTGATCTTTGTTGATAGCTTGCCAAATGTATATGCTATCCTTCCATTTGCGTGATGATGCCTTAACCCAGATAAGACTGTTCAAGGACAAAATGTTTCCAAAATTAAGCTAATTTTCTTTAACGAACCTCTTACAGCTCCTTCTTTCCTTTTTCCATCCATGGAAGCATGCTTCTCCTAGAATTAAGTGCACGTGAAAATATTAAAACGAATTTTCTCCACGAATTTCCCGTAAAATTCTCATAAAATTTAATCCTGTGCGAATTTTCCTGCCCAACAATTTTTTTTTTCCGCGAACTGTATCACTCACACTCAAGCACACACACACCCACATGTTTTCATGCATCGAGGACATTTCAAAATTAACCAAATTTATTTGCTCGAATTCTCGGTACAGTTATTAAAAAGGATACCTCCCGCTCCCACTCACTTGTGATGGGTTGAGAATAATTCGCCTGTACGGCCTACTCTAGCCGGGAAGCAAGTGCATGGGGGAAGAATGAGAATTTTTGTCATACTTGTAGCCGGGTCTGGGTCTGGGTCTGGGTTGGGGTGAGGCCAATTTTCCCCTGAACGCGTACACATGGAGACCAATTTTTTTTTTCACTTTTTTCAGAATATTTATGAAAATTGATGTGCCCCCTGTGGGAACATTTTTAACATTTTCAGTGGGAAAGTTATGACAAAATTGGTTGTTTATCCTTTTTTTTTTTTTCTCGGTGGAAATATGCAAGTACACATGGATTGGAGAGGTTTATTGACGTGAGCGTATCATTTTTTGATGCGGTAGGCACTATGTGCACCTTTGTTAATTAAGCTGTGTGGGGCTGAAATGTGTAAGGGAATGTTGGGAAAAATGTTTTTCTTTTTTTAATTAAAGTACCTTATTCATTTTTTATGTACAATAGGTTACTTTATAGAGAAATTGAGTGAATATCCTTCAAATTCACATGACAATACATACATACATAATATGTGGCTACATATGTATGTACCTTTGTTTCTGCTGGTTTCATAATTAGCAATGAAGTATGTAAAGGATTTGGTGACGTGTATTGTGAGGTAATCACAAGACCGTCTGACATCTGCTAATTTGTGGGGTCCTCAGCCAGCCCAATATTTAGCATGGTCGACATTTGAACACCTGTGTATCCGGTGTTGGCGTGTGAGTTCTGAACAATTCTTTCAAAAACGCTGCTGAAGAAATCGCGCGACTTTGATGGAGCAGCGTGCATTTTCCTCCAGAATCGGACATGTTTGGCAGGGATAGCAAACACGTCAACCCTTCTCTAGAAACCGGCATGAGCTCACCTATATCTCTTTGTCAAACATGGCCTAGAGAAAAGCAGCTGATCTCTGATGGCATAATTGCAGTGTTACCAGTGGTCTTTAAAGAATTAAGGATTATGGCAGTCGATGTACACATTCGATGAGCCTCCGAAAGCCACAAGGCGCCGCAGATTAATGGTATCCCAAACCTCATCCTGAAAGAAGCAGTTAAAATCAGACCAGAGGTTTTCACACAACTCTACACAGTATGAGCAAGGAAAATGCCCGTCGCAATGGAAACGACAACGGTTGGTCCCCATACCATAGGGTGACAAACCATTTGAGTTGCATGCTAGATACGCTGGGGAAAATTCTCGAGAAAGTCGTACGGGCAAGACTGTAGCAGTAAACAAAAAGAGTTCGGTTTCAGGCGAGAAGGCCTCTCGGGCAGTAGCAGCACTATGCAGGCACATGCCAAACACTGGAGGACCAAGGGAGCCGGTCAGAAACCTTTTGACGACAGTGAGCAAGTCCATGCTCTTGTTATCAGCCCCGATATGGTCGTTACCGACAGACCATAAGTCGTACAGCAAAAGGATGAACTCGGCGCAAAGGATTGCATTCCTAAGGGTATGCTGCGGCTGTGTCAGTGGGTCCTATAAGTGTAATCTCAGGCCGCATGCCTATCGATTTAGAAAGTACCAAGGCTGCCCCACTGATACCCAAAATTGATAAATGGACCTGAACAGAGAGGTAATCTACTACCAAACGCAATTTCTATCAAACCAAAGATGCTTTCGGGAGATCCTATAGACGTACAAGCATGTGGATGACCCTCTCTGCCAGCACTGTGAAGGGAAACCCCAAAACGCTGAGCATGTGCTGATAGAATGCGAAAATTACACACGTGCTAGAACCATCCTAGACAAAGAAATTGAAGACCAATTGATCCCAAGAGGCCTGTTCACATTTATGCTGGTGACCCGCGAAGGCTGGGAGACTGCAAGTGAAGTTATCACAATCATAATGTGAATAGAGGAAAGAACAGCGAGAAACGAAGAGACTGCTGGCTCTGGCAGTTGACAAGAAGACGACGAAATGTCAAACCTGCCCCAGCGAAGGAATACCTTGACTGCCGGTGTCACAGAGGAACATGTGACGGGCCGGAGAGTATCCATAAAGGGTTTCCACACATGGATAGGAAAAAGAAAAGGAAGTTGGCTTCAGATAAAAGGTTTGAGCGCCATTTTATAAAACTCAAGTCGGGTGTAAAATAGGAATCGATTGGCAGGTACATACATAGAAAAAGTTTGTCCTTGTTCAGAGTACGAATGTACAGATGAGTCCTTCATTTCAATTTTGAATGCAAAACGAGAAAAAATAACTGACTGTGAACTCTTTGCAAGTAGTTTGCCATTCAAATTATTAGCCCTTCATCGAACAGAAAGATTAGTTTTCCAACCCTAATCCCTTCTGATGCGTCGATCAATATGCTTTTTTCTACCAAATGAATGAAACGAGTATCATCCCATCCATCTATCTCAATGCATTTCCATCCTTTGTTCGAAAATCCAGATGATTTCAATTTTCCACTTGGGGTGCAAGAGTACCTACAAAGTAGCGATTTGCATTTCATATTCCATTCAATCTAACAACTTTATGATCCCACAATTCCTTCGAGATGAGACCTAGAAACCAGTGTGCTTTCATCCGTTCATCCGCTACATGTTGCACAATGCTTTACAATGCATCCATCATGGTAACGATTCCCTTTCCTGCTTTTTTTATATTTTTTTGTAAAATGGGTTGAGTTTACAGGGTGGTTCCATGCAGATAATGCGAATATATATCTTAAACTCAGTTGTGGATAACATCTCCGATACAATAGTCGTAGAATGAAATAGAGAATTTGCATGTGCGAGGAGAGAAATATTGCGAAACCTTGCAAATTGGTCGACGACGGTAATCCTTGGCATTCGTGCGAGCGAAATGGAGAGAATTGAATGGATTAGGGCTGGAGAAAATGTGTTAAGCAGCAGATTGTCGATATTACTTTTTCAATTTGAAGTATGCATGCCGGATGTGTGATATAGTGTGCGTTTAGGCATGACTCGAGTAGTAAACAGAGCAATAATAGCACTTCAAGGGAAGTTCTGACACTGAGAATCCTTGCAGTTTTCTAATTCCTCATTGAAAGACATAGTGCGTTCAATTATCACCTACGGGTCACTAGTCTGGTGGCTTGCGCTAACCCTGGTTCAACTCAATAAGAGAACCAAATCACGCAATTATAGGCGCAATACGGGCATTGAGATCGGCTTCGACGGATGTTTTTACTGTGCTCTTACATATTTTGCCTCTCGACGTACATGTACATAAATATATATCGCACTGGACAGCGCAGATAGACTCAAAGAATCTGGGTGCTTGACTGCAAAGTCTTTTTTTTAAGAACCTGCCCTAGCAAGACACTGCGACCAAGCAAGATCTTTTGTGTCTCCGGTCTACTTAACCTAATAGCTCTAAACCCTTCCTAATAAGGATGAGTATATCATTAGTAACCGCTAACGAACAGAATTCCTTATGAAAGATCCGCCTGAGTAGCCAATATATTGATTGGCGGACATTCACAGAGAATGTGTCCAGAGGTTTCTTTCTCTTTCAAACAGAACCGACACTCTGTACCTGAACAAAGGTTTAGTTTGTTGAAATGATATCTTAGGCCTCAATAGCCGGTAAGGAAGCCCACTAGCTTTCTCATGTTGTTGCTGCCAAAATTTACAATTTCCTTGTAGGAAAAGGGCCTGGTAAGTTTCTTGGATTGCCTTAGCTCGGGGACATTTTCCCTATGGGACAGTAAGGTCTTACGACAACAGCAATTTTCTGGACTGGCTACCCAATAGTATGGTTACGTTTCTAACTGACTACATCACCCTCAATACTAAACACCAGAAGAGAGTGAAGAAGATACTTCGACACGGTCATCTACACTGACGTATCAAAGATGAACCCTGGTGTTCATGTCTGCTCAAAATCACTGAAAATATTAAAATCATATCGACTGCCGAAGTATGGCAGCTCTTCTAGGAGCTCTTCTAGGCACAGTTACTAACAATCCGACAGTCTTGCACGCAACTTAGGCGTGGCACAATGCAGAAGTTTGATATTGTCACGCATTTGTGAACGTACTCTGGAAGTCCCAGCTAAAATTTGACAGAACACAGCTACCCTGTACATTAATGTCATGGAGTGTGACAATTTCTATTCCGCCGTGTACCAATCCTAATCCTCGTGTTTTTGATTTTGAATCTTTGAGCAACCTAAGGTAAGGTTAGGTTGAAGTGACTGCAAGCTAAAGGCAACACACTAAGACCTATGGGGCGTCCGTTGTGATACCCTAAGGATCTCAGAAAGATCTCCTTCCTAGTCATTGAACGAATTGGAGCTTCTTATGAAGCGTAAGAGGCGCCAGCCTTGTTGCATGCTTGCCTATTAGACAGTGTTCAGTTTATCTATTAGAGTGCTAATATGCGATCTAATACTTAAATCAAATGTGTAGAGCGTTTCATATCCAGCTTTGCCCAAATCTGCTTTGTCGTTAGACATGTTGTACCACTTGTCCACCTAATATTTGTTCTTTCGATAGCATCTAGCTTAAGGTGCCCTTATTAGGCCCAATAGTTAATATTGTTCCATATCTGACTAGTTCATCAGCCTTACAGTTCCCTCGAATGTCACTGTGCGATGGAAACCTACAAAGGTGAATATTAAACTGCTCCGCCATCTCTCTAAGAGACGAACGGCAATCTAGGGCTATTAGTGAATTTAAAGCGACTGATTCCAAGGACTTCAATGCCGCTTGACTGTCCGAAAAGAGGCGGATATCCGTGGCCAAAATAAGACTTCTCTGATCGCCATGATTTTCGCTTGGAAGACACTACAATGACTTGAAAGACGAAATACTAGGCTGAGGTTAAGCCTGTCGGAAAAAACACCACCACCCATCCTGTTGCTAGTTCTCTAACCGTCACGTCGGTGTAAAGGTGAATCGACTTGTCTTCTGAGAATACATCGTCCCAGAATGACATGGGAGGGATGGTTACCTCGAAGTTCTTGTCAAAACTTAGCTTGGGTGTGGTGTAGTCTATGTTTCTGGAAAAAATTTTGACATGTTTCAAAATAGAGGCGTGGCCAAAATCTTTATTAGACCACTGTGAGGTTGCACTAGCTGCCATTTGTCTCCGAAGATGTCGAGCGGTAATAGATGAAACAGAATGTCCAGTGCTGCAGAGGGAGTCGTGCGAAAAGCTCCGCTGATACACATGCAAGTTGGTTATCACGGCTTATGGCTATATCCAAGGCGGTCCCCCACAGCCAATGCGCATAACGCGTTGCAGATTCCAATTATTTCCGATGGCCTTTTTGCAAGAGAAAAGGGCTACTCTACTTTCCTTACTCCCTCTTGAATGTTTAGTTTCGAGCTTAATTTCCCGTCCAAAATAAGACCGAAGTATTTTGCTTCGTTGGAGTAAGTTAAACTTATACCACCAATGGTAGGAGGGTCGATATATGGAATTTTATACTTCCTAGTGAAAAGAGATCACACCGAGCTGCCCATTTGGTTAACTGGCTTAGAGCACTTTGAAGGAGTTATTTTAAGATATCAGGGTGCTTTCCCGGGAAGGTTATAGCAACGTTATCCGCATAGTCGATCACTTCGTACCACCCCGCTTCCAGGATTATCAATAGTTAATTTACCATCAAATTTCAAAAAAGAGGGGACAAGACCCCACCCTGTGAAGTGCCTCTACTGACAGATCTTCTAGCAGATAAGCCACCCAGATTTGAGCTAATAGTTCGACTGGTGAGTAGAATTTTAATTAACTCACGTGTGTGCTTTCTACCCTTGGACCTTACAGTGCATCTATGATCGCTGATGTGTTGTAGTTGTTAAAAATGCCCTCTATATCCAGAAATCCTACCATTGTGTACTTTTTGTGATGCAAGGAATAATCGACTTTACGCACTAACGTGTGCAAAGCCGTTTCCACTGATTTACCTTTGCAATATGCATGTTGAGCCGCAGACAGCAAATGTGAGTCGATGCTGATGCGTAAATGGATATCAATCAATCGTTCAAGAGTATTTAGAACGAAAGAAGATAGACTTATGGATCTGAGGTCTTTTGGGTTTTCATGAGAGCATTTGGCAGAACTGAGTATGACAACCACTTCTGACAACCAGCTTCTATCCATAATTCGAGCACCCTAAAATCTGCGAATACGCAATAGTAAGCTCTTATATTCTCCCAACTGGTGACAAAAGAGCTTACTCACCTGGGCTATCAATTGCTCTAAGTTCCGGGGAACAGTAAAATAAAAGGATATGAGCGTGTGCGGATACATGGTTCACTCATGTTCCGACTTTAAGGACATCCGACCTAAAGTTTGGCATTGAGAAGCTATAAAGTTGCCCAAATCTATCAGCGCAATGCATTCAGTTTGAGAGAAGATTTATTTTATCAGAGGACCATCTCCCCAGGTCTCGTCCTGAATATTGATCTGCGTAAAACCAATTTACCCGTGAACTAAATAACTCACCTCATCATCATCACTCACATTTCCTTCATGTGTAAAGAAATCCAACGAATAATTTTCCACCGGCCCACGTGCCAGACATAGACCGCCTACAAGTCACGTAAAGTTAATACAATCGACCGTGTACTGTAGACTCCATTCCAACACAACACATTCCATCTTGTCCAATTCCCAGAATTACGCAATTATTACAATGAGCATCCTAACTCAGGCACACGCATGGTCATGCTCAGACAACAACACGACACATCCAAAGCTAACTCAGATTCGGTGACATCTGACACTTGCACTTAACGTGTCCGAAAGGAATACGCTTCCATTAAACACGTAACTAAGCATCGCCATCACCATTCACAAATATCGTCTCCTCCCCATCTTCACTCCTGACAGAGGAGGCAAAAAGAGAAATTGAAGTTACCACGACAACCGTCATTCGACATCCGATAGGACAATGCCATTACAAGAGCATCCATGAATGCTACCCCACACGAAAGAGACACAATATTGAGGCAGGAATTGAAATCATGACGCAATGCAGAAATGATAATGGAAAATTTATGGAAATTTTGTTTGGTATCCTAGGAGTCGCTAAAGCACTTCTCGCAGAACTCTTGGAGCTTAAACGGCAAATATATCGTGGGTGGATGGAAGCCCGGATAAGGGTCGTCACAGGGCTCGAAAAGCACACACAACTGGGGTGGTTCTGTTGCATCCCATTTCTATATAATACTCGTTTTCCGAAGCGTTTTTGTCCCTGTCAACAGATTTAGAATGTCAACGACGATATAAATGTGGGCGTGGGCATGGGCGACTGCAGTGGGCTATGCTTCGTTACTCGTCAGAGTAAATTGAATTCGGAGAACAGCATAGTGATTGCTATGGCATAATCCAACTGCGTTACGATGCAAATACAAAGAGGACTGCCATGGAAATTGATTACGAATTGCAGGACGAGGACGAGAAAAAAAAAAAAGATGACGAAAAGATATGACGGAGGAGCAACGAGCAATGTGTGGGTAACATTTTCAATTTGAAGAACATGTTCATACGCTGACCGGATGCAATTGCACTGAAGATGGAGTTTTGCTGGAAAATTTTCTGTTCCTTATTGACTCAATTCCTAGAGATGATATAGACAATATTTAGATTCTGGACATCTCCCACAGTGACTGCTCGTTGTTGTGTTTATCAATTCTTCACTTCCTTTCAACTCATTTTTGAAACTGAATCGATTCGAATTTTGTATGCAGCAAACCAAAGGACGAACTAGTAACGTGCACATCAGTCTGCACATCGAAACTCTTTGACTTTCAGGACAATCAGGCTTCGACGGCCTGATTCCGGACTAGAATAAGACTCGTTGCGAACTGCGTGGGTTCGAGCCCCAGCAATATCCACCAAACATTTTTAGTGACACCTGCTGTCTTCGGAAATGACAAGGTTGAGTGCCTTGTAACGTTAGTCACTGCTCCCGTAGATTAGCAATAGAGTTCATACGCTCAAGGGGAATAACAAACCTCCCAGAGTATAACTTGTCATAAAGAAGCTTCTCAATTCGCCGTTCGGAGTCGCCAATAAATTGTGGAGTGTTCGAGTGTGTAACACGAACAACATGAATAGTTGCGAGAAGCTAGTTATTGAAAGGTAGCGTCGACAATAAGATGAGTGATCCAACTAACACCTTTTGGTCCGCGACTGCATTATATCCCACAGCTTATGCCAGAGAATAGACCAGAACAAAACAAAATGTCCGTTGGCTATGAATAAGAAAAGATACTCGCATCCTAATAGATGTACTGACAGGACCTTGTGCCATAGGCACCATGACCAGCAGGCTCGGCATCAACTCCTCAGACTACTGAAGGAACTGTCTGGATACGGAATAAACGGAAACCATCGAGCACTTACTCTGTGAGCGTCCCAATCTCCAAAACCACCGACTCCAACACATGGGAAACAGGCTGTTTGGAGAAATGGGTAACCTAACAGAAGTTCCAATAACGAACATACTCCGCTTTATTAAGAGCACAGGGTGATTTTGCGATAGACCACCCATCTTAAAACCCAAGGTTGGAACATGGACCACAACACAAAAGGGAACACTATGGCCCAGGAGACCCCCATGGACGTTCAGTCATTAGACTGGGCACTTCCCCCATAACCTAACCTAACGATCTCAGTCTGGCAATGTAAGGATGCTTTTGGCAAGACAAGACAAGACAAGACAAGAAAAATGTCCTTTCAATCTATACGGCTATGTTAAGACCATTTCTACCTAATGCGTCGCTGCCTTCTGCACTATACTTCAAAGAACGGCTTGTCTCGGCTGCACGGGAGGTTTTCCGAGACGCTCTGCTGGATCTACCTCCCCTTGTTACTTAGATCATAAGCTGTATTATCAAAGCAATGTATCATCTTAGATAGGGTGGCTTTTGGTATCACGCGCACTGGAGTTTTGATGACTTTGCGCGACACTTATCCTACGACCATGGATTTGCCATCTGATGCAATGACACCAGAACTTCAGTTCCTGTGCAAATATAAAGTCGACTTTCCCTGCCTTCCGGACTGGCTTCGGCCAGAGTATAAGCCTGGACGGGGCTGTAGTCGAATCTTCACGGACTGCTCCAAAACCAGTCATGGGTCCGGGCTGGTGTCTTCTTGGAGGTCGACAACACAAAACTTCACTACTCATTGGGCAAGCATATCTCTGCTTTCCAAGCAGAGACCTTAACTATCCTAATGGCCACAGACTATATTGTTAAGAATAGGTGGAAGGTCGGAGCATCTGCGTTTGTAGCGATAGCAAGTCTACGCTTAAGGACTTGCTCAACCCTCTAACCAGTTCCAAAATAGTGCGAGAATGAAATAACTCTCTTAATTCGGTCGCTAGGCTGAACTCTTTGACTCTTGTCTGGGTTCCAGGTCACACTGGGTCTCTGGAAATGAGATCACTGATGAAATCGATCGACACGGGTCAGAGGATGTTTTCTTAAAACCTGAACCTGCGTTGGTTCTCCCGCGTCCTTATCATTGAAGTGCCTTCTAGTCAAGGAAATTCCAGTAAAATAGATAAATACTAGGTCGTCCTGCTTTCTGGTAGTACAATGGGCCAGTTGTGTCTGAGTGCTCCAGTATAGCGCTTTCAAACCCGACGAAAAAAAATAAAAAATGTTCGACCGATTACCCAGGTGAGAGCAGGAAGCAAAACTGAAGTGACACGTTCTTGATTCACATAATCGCTCCAACATCAGCGTTTCCATACAAATACAAGAATTCTTTCTTCAACTTCCAGGATTCCCATAATTCAATAAGGACATTCCCCTTCTCACAAATAGACCACATTCACTCTCCAAGATCACATGCTCCATTTGCTCTTAACAGCATCAAATCCCAATACCCGATTCAATATAATTACTGCTACACCAAGAGGAGAACCCTTTCAACGGTTCCGTTGCATTAATTCCAAATACATAAATCGATATCCCTCTTGACCTGTTTACGTTTCGCAAATATCATTGCTGTGCAGTGCACTCCGAAGCTTCGTTCGATTCCACTGCACATTACTTAAGCCCTACCGAATCCTACAGCACCAATTCAATTCAACCATATCTGCCGCAGTGTAACGTAAAGGGACTACAAAAAGGAAGCATCTTCAAATCCTCTCAATACATCTCGTTCCTCCGGCAAATCCTGCCCTTCCGCAAACAACACGAAACTAAACAAAACACAAAAAAAGGGGGAAACAACTTTATCCTTTTCAGAGCGAGAAGGCAAAAAAAGGAAAAACACACCAACACAAGGATAAGGCTGTGAAGTGCTCCAATTAGGGCAAATCCTTTCTAATTGCCGGAGGTGATAATTTGGGTCATCGCCGTTGCGTCCTTGGCATGTATCCAGCCCGAAAAAAAGCCACCAACAGTCTCGGAGGACTAGAATAATGCTCCTATCGACTGACACTACGGTCAGTTGCAGGATTTCCTATGAACCAGAGCCACTTTAACGCCCTCCCCCACCAGCGAGAGAACAACAAGTCATTTACATTCAACACAGAAGTGAAGCAAATAAGAACTACCGTCTGGCTAATCTCCGGGGGTTGCCAGGATGCCAGCGAACATGAATACAAGTATTCCCAGGATCTGCTTTGACTTGAAGCGGTCACTTGGGAGACGGACAGGACCGAGGCGTACTAAACACTAATTGATGTGCGGTCGACGCGCGTGCAAGAAATAGCGAAACCAGGATTCACAGGATTATAAGGTGTTTTGTAAGTGTTTGTTGGCGGATTTCAATAATTAAGTCCTCACCGACGCGCTATTATGCTCTGCGTGTTCTAAGTAGGGGACGGGGATACATGATAACAATGGAATTCGCCCGCCCCCAACCCCACTGACGAGGATTAAAGGACTTATTAGCAATGTTATTCATTGGTTATGGTAATAGATTTGGACCGTGTCATGAATTTATGCCCGTCGTGGTGCTGGAGTGTGGTGCTTTAATTTCAAAGTGAAACTAATTACTTCTACAGGACAACGATGTCCTTAATTATAATGAGTTTTGCAGAGTTTAGCTTTCCATTTTGCTTATCATGTTAATATTTTCCATTTAACATGCGCGTCCTTTTTTTTTTTTTTGCGGTCATGGGAAACTTTTTGAATTCGCTACGCAAGATGGGTCTCGCTTTGTATCTTGTATTTGCCTCTGGAGAAAGACGCCCACGGATATTATTCAAAGCACGAATTAAGGAGGAAACTTAAAGAGGACATGGGATTAGATTGAATTCATGAAGTTCATCGTAAATTTCTTTTGCCTATCCTTGCAGGAGACTTGGGGATTATTTGGGACTTTAAAACTGTTCTACTAGATTGTGATGAAATTGAAATTGGTTTCGGATGCGGTGAGTCGGGAGAGCGGGTCGGGCTAGTGAGGTTTTCACTCAATTCTAGCAAGATTCTTCAAAAAACAAAAAAAAATCGGAGGCACTCAAACTTTCCATGCCCTCCGATTTCAAGTGCTTTCTTCGCAGTTCGCTATATTATGTACATAAAGGCTGGGATTCAAAAACTGTCTTGTTCGTAGATTGTTCGTTATGTGCAGAACGAAAACACTGGTTAGGTGGATGAGTGTATTGTGACTAAGTCCCTGTGCACTTCCACCAACAATTGGGTCTAGTGTGCCTGTTTTTCAATAATATTTACCCCCAGAACCTATGAGGAAGAAAAACCCCCGATTAAGAACTAACCAGATAGGGAAGTAAGTTTCAGGAGATTGCTCAGCTCAATTGTGCATAAGTCCTCCAGTTTGGAGAAGAAATCCTCATTCTGGAGATGGCAGGGCATTCTCACAGCAGGTAACAAACAGATTTCATTTTTTCCTAATCCGTGGTTGTGATACACCACAGGAAGTTCTGCATGAATGCCATTGACGCAGTGCTCAATAATAAGGACGGAAATGATCCGTGTTTCTTGGCCACTAAGCTTGACTGAGAAAAATATTTCATCTTGTTATAGGGCGGCCATAAGCTGCTAACCGTTACGCATGTATCTAGCTGAATCCAGCATATATGGGGTTAGCAGGTGGCTTCCTCTTCAAGAAGCCTTTTGACGAGCTCATTGGAGTTTCTATGAAGAAGTGGAAGTTCGTCAACCCGTTTATTACCTGGAATGTCCATATGGTCTGAAACCCAACAAAGCATCACCGTATTGGCTCTAGATGTCCCATTTAGAAGCCTTTTGTACGTTTTTATAAGCCTCGACACCAGAGCCTTCACGGCTGTCTATGCAGACAGTGATTGCCTTACAGACCATGTCAGCAGCCTGAACAATAGCTCAGATTTCGACTTGGAAAACATAGCAATCGTCGTGTATTCTAAAGGAACTTTTTTCTTCTAGAATTTTGCAGTACATAGAACTCGGGTCTCGTGCCAAAGTCTATCTTAGAACCGTCACTACAGAAGCCCAGTTACTTTTTGCTGGTAACTCTTTGGATCCTCCAGTTCGTTCTACCAGAGATTTCACTGGCAAATATCAGCATCTGAGGCATGTAAGTAGTTTCTGTAAACCGTTTTACAGCCTCCCGCCAAGATAGCATTGAGGAGCACCCCCCCATCCTTCAGCCCTACAGCAGTTTCAGCCGCCACGCTTCTACAGTACATTTCAAGCGGAGTTAGCCTTAACATGAATTCCAGAACCGCCGGAGGTGTAGCTATGCTTGATTTCATTCCTAGGCAAGCCATCCTCTGGATCTTGGTGAGAACTGAAAGCTGGAATTAATTACTTAATTACTTTTTTGGCTTGGTGAGTCTGTAAAAATCGCACTTATTTCCTTAGATCGGAGTGCGCTTTACTAGAATTCCTGATAAAAGAAAATTGCCAAAAAAACTAACTCCAAGTATGGCGGGTCAGGCTTCCTGGAACCCGGACGATTAGTGTAATGAATATCTGCACCAAGCCAAAGTCACATTGTTGAAGGTGCAAGAAAGATCAAAGAAAGAATCATTGCTTGAAAGCTTTTTACCTTGAATGCAAACAGTTAGTACTGTTGAATGAGACACATCCAGATTGGGATGAGAACTTCAGAAAGTTCCTGCCAAGAACCTGAAAGCCTATATTAACTACAGCGGGACATTCACAGAGCCGTTGATGAACAGACCCGAGTTATTCCTCGTTTTTGCAGAGACCCGATTCCCTTCGTACGGATCCCAATGGTTCTTTATGATGCCTGAAGTGAGTCTTAAACTTAACAGAGAAATGGATTTCGATGGAGCCTTTTATCTATGAATACTGAATAAGACCAGAGAGCATTTCGACCTTAAAGGTCTTTGGTGCCAAGCTAAATTCTCACAGAAGTCCTAAACATTGTGACTAAGATCAAGATTAAGGCTCTGCGAAAACTTGGCATTACTCTGTATAGCTCGTCTCTTTAAATCTTTAAACGTTGCCTTGAAATCAGTAAAAAGGCAGTGGGCATCGATTGGGAATTCTAGGGTTGCCTCCCAGATCTGCCGTAGTGTCAGTGGTGTCTTGGCCTAAAGCCACACTAATTTGGACCAATGAAGTTGCTGACGAAGAGGCTTTAAACACTCACACAATGCAAACGATACAATTTTGAAAGGATGAACAGACTCTGATTATAGAAGAATGCCTTGATCCCGCCAAGACCACATTCTCTGTTCAATTAAAACTCCATTTGCTTGGAAATAATTTTCTAATGCCATAAACCGCGTGCCTTTCCACGTCATCGAGTTCATAATGTCAAACAAACTGTTTCACATCATAAATACCCATTTTGCTTTGTGGTTAAAATTAATCCTCTTGCCAGAAACCGAGACCACCTAATTCCGCACAGACACACACACCCACACAGAGTGCACACTTCCTTTTGAGGAAACTCAGCTAATCAAATTATCCATCACCACATCCTCAATCTATCAGCAGTCGGGCCTGCTGGTCCCGGTTCCCTTAACCCAATATCCCTTCTGCAAAACGATTAATTCTGTTCGCACAACATTCTAATTAGGGGCTAATTCGCCTTTCATCCATCCGTCAAATATTTAGGCAGGACAAAGAAACAGACATCCTGGAGAGCGCAAGAACGACGGAAACCGAAAAATTCAATTACTACCACTTAGGCTGCCACACTATTTCCTTACTTCCTCTCCCGGTCCTCCTTGGAGCCATTTATCCATCAATCCATCCATCTACCCGACGACGGACCATCTATCCATCCACTTGGCTATCCATCTGCCTGTTAGTGGTAAGACCTCGATGGTGTAATTTATCTCGAGAAATTCTCACCAAACTCTACCCCTTTTTCACCGAGCTGTAGGGTGGCTTCCTTGCTCGTGGGGTTGTTTGTTGTTAAAGGAACCTCCACTTCAGTTTGTGGTAGTTATGATTCTCTGGCAAGTTAACGTTTGAGGGCTCTCTTCAGCTCAATTATGTTGCGCGAAAATAACGGTTTCACTCTTTATAATCTAATTTGACTAATTGAAAGTTTTTTCTCTCCCCTTTTTCAAAACATTACTGTCAACAGGAGTCCTTCTGCGACATGCACCACCACCGAAAGGAGTAAATTGAATTCTAGTATCTGCACAACGTGAGGATGTGCAAGGAAAAAAATTTCATTCATTCCGTATCCCAGTTGCAGACACATTTCACGTCAACATGACACCAAGTTACGTGCTTACTGCCTGCAAAATATAAGCATGCATACGTTTGGATCCTGAACAGATCCTCTATTCATGTGGGTAGTGGTTTGTTGATTGCAAGGACAAAGAGCAACACTGCGAGTAATGTTGCCAGGTGATATGTGAGAACGATACAACAACGGCCGAGGACGAAGATGGCTGTCTAAGAGTGCAGTGGTGGTAACCTCTTGGCTAAATTGAATTCCATTTCACTACTATGTCGAGTCCTAGATTCTTTTCGTTCCTCAATGTAGACACAAGGACACAAACACACAAGCGTACGTAGAACCAAAAACAAAAAGAAGAGAAGCTGCACAAGAATTTTCCTTTTCTTTGTACTGGAAATGATGATGATGATGACGATGACGATGATGAAGATGAAAATTGTTTAAAGGATTTGCCTGTTCGAGAAAGGATCTCCAAACACAATATGGCTTCGTGTGTGGGTGGCTGAGTGGAAAGAAGCCAACGAAATGGTATACGATACACGCCATTGGAAATTCCTTTTTAGCACTTTCATCTCGGAGCTCAGTCGCCTCTTTGTGCGCATTATTCTCTGTGTGTTGTGTGCGAAAGAAGAAGGACACCTCCATAGATGAATTCCAATTTGTGGAATTTCTTTCATTTTTTCTTCTTTTTTCGGGTATCGTTTGAGTGGTGTGTTCCTCTCGTGCGAGAGACGGAATATCGAAATGGGAAGCCTGTGGTTGAGCGACGCATTATGCATTAAATATGCGAATTTTAATGAATCGATGGAACATGGCCATGGCAGTTTGTTGGGCTGAATTAAGCTTTGAACAGAGAGTCCTTTGTGTTTTTTTACAATAGTGCCAGGCCTTGGACAAAGGAGTGCGGATTTAGCAGTGGTAGGTAATCCTAGGATGAAAAACTGTGTTTTCTATGCCAAGGATTAAATGACTTTCAACCAAGGATCTTGTGGCATTCAGCACAGTAAAAGTGAGAGAAACGTAAATCCTGCGAATAACTTGAGAATTTGTCCAACAATTTCACCTAGGATTGGAACAATTTATTGGAGATAGCTTGGTGGCCATTTTCATCAGTGTAATCCTGGAAAAGTTATTGTAAAACATTTTTTTCCTGATGTCCTTAAGACATCCGACGTGAACATTTTGTGATAAAGTAAATTGATTTATTCAAACCGACATGAAGACATGGACAGAGAATAAGACCTATTGTGAGAGCAAGAGAGAGTTGTCCAGACAGTGGTTAGGAGAAGAATAGCATTAAAAGCGAAAGTTTCCATTTATATGTCCCACGACTTCATGGGTGCTTGACCATCCGTATACACTATCCGAAAGGCCGAGCAAGAAAAAGTGGACTTCCGAAGGGACGAAGAGGTCGCCGTGGCTCAGTGGTTAGTGCGTTGGACTGCTGACCGAGCGGCGTGGGTTCGAGCCCCACCCAGGAACCCCAAACATTTTTCTCGGCACCACCTCTCGTCGGAAAATAACAAGCCTTCGGGAGTATTATCTGTCATAAAAGAGCTTCTCACTTCGCCGTTCGGAGTCGGCAATAAATTGTAGAACCCTTCCATTCGTACGGAAAACGTAACACGCACAACATGAATTGGTGCGAAAAGCCTTGGCTTCTTCCGAGCTGTCACGCCAGCTATTTATTTATTTATTTATCGAAGGGACCCTATACATGACTAGAAATAGGCAGGAGATACTAGATGCTACTATTAAGAGTAAATCTAAATCTCTCCACGTGCGCCCGTGGAGAATCTTTACTGATACTCCCTTTTACAATCATAAAATCGTAGAATTGAAACTACTACTGATCGTACATATGTACATATGTGCATATATCGGAACTCCAATAAAACTGATTGACCCCCGTCACGATGAGACGGTTTCATTGATGTCAGTAGTAGACTTCAGAGATAAGAGTGCTGTCATTCGCCCCATAGGCGCATCCTCCGCCGCCATCACCTTGCAATATTCTGGTTCTTCAAAGTGCTTATCGACCTGAGCTCGAAAATGTCAATATATCCCAGATAAGTTCTTGAGGTTTGGGTAATGACCGAAAGATTGCGGATACAAGCTGCTGAAATTAGATTTCTTTGTTGCATTGCTGTGGTGACACGCTGAGATCGGGTTAAGAGCACCAGAATTCGCGAAGCATTCATTGTCGAGCAGCTACTTCTTCGAAAAGAAAGGTCCACACTTTGATAGTTTGCACACGTTCAACGTAAGCCACGAGCTCGTCTTACAAGACGTGCCATAAAATCCGTAGTATCGGGTAGGCGTTCTCTGGGTAGCCCCAGGATAAGAGGGTTAGACCAAATCCGAAATCATACTTTTACCCGTATGGGGATAGCCCCCATACCCCATTTAGAGACAATGGCGGAAGATTGGGAGATGTGGAGCGTCCACTTAAGCACGCTAAACAAGCGACCCTTATAGTGTACAAGCGTGCCAATGGAAAATGATGGTGATGATGAATGATAAAAGTTTCTGACACCGACTTTCATATGCGTCGTGAAGCGAGTAGATTCGTAAACGCCCTGCGAATCAATCCAGAAGTGTGCTGAGGCAAGTCTATATGTATGTAGATCGAATACATAGTGAACAAGCAAGTTTCCGTTCTACGTATAGATCCTCCTGGTGTCTCTGACACAATGTCCCGTCAGTACACCTATAGCCAGGAAACATTTTGTTTTGTTCTGGTCTATTCTCTGGCATAAGCTGCGTTATATAATGCAGTCGCCTCTGGCGGACACAGAGGTGTTGATTCACTCTCTCATCTTGTGGTCGACGTTATTCTTCAACACACCGATAGGGATGTTTATCGATGTGTGGGTGTGCTCACTTTCCGAAGCGGATCCTTGCCGAGGAAGCTTCGTTTACTTCGATGTCGCTTCGTCCGGGGACCCAGCAGATGTTGAACTCGTGGATGACGCCTATTCTAGGATTTCACGACAGGGGGACACCGCTTTCGATTTGGTGCTAGCATTATCTAAAGCCTTGATAGCTGCTTGACTCCCGATGAGGACGGTGATCCTAGATGGGCTCAGTCTCCTAGCATCTATTGTCCTTGCTGCGCTATCAATGGCGAGAATTTCAGCTTGGAAGACACTACGGTCGTCCAGAAGTCTGTACGAATCATTTATAATTAGCGAACTACTGCGTACACCCCTGCTCCAATACCTTTCTCCATCTTAGAACCATCAGTGTAGATTTGAATAGCTTGTTCTCCTGTTAGGGTGTTAGCTTGCCAATCTTGTCTGCTGGGTATAATGGTAGAGTAATTTTTGCCAAAGTCTACATATGGTGTGATATAGTCCATTTTCCTTTCGAACATACCATACATACCATGAAGTATGTATCCGTGACCGTAGGAGCTGTGCTCTTTATGTAGTGGCTCTCAGAGGAATTGGAACTTTCATCCAACATCCGACAAGGTCGCATTCTCACAGTTAGTATTCCCTTTTCGAGTGGTAGGCAGTGATGTATTAAGCATTTGGTATGGAGCGGTAAGCGACGTGCTCCTCGCCTATGCCAGACAAGGGCCCGTTGATTTCCCTTCAAAACAGATTTATATTTTTCTTCTTTGGATGTAGTGTTCCAAGAGAAGGAAACGACAAAAATGTTTGCTTCGAAGATTAAGACGACGAATTCTAAGTGGATGGTATGTTCTACCGGCAGGTTGTTGCCTGAGATGTTCGAACTATCCATGTATATATAAGGTCTTACAGTCTATCTTGAGCAGCAATTGACGCTTCTGATTGCTTCTGATTCTTCAATACTCGATTCGCCCTATTAAAACTCCTGTCAAAAATACCCCATTCCCAAATTGCCTCTACTGTCTCGTCCTTAATTGAATAACTCAATTAAAATGCATGTATGCCCTGCCCTTATGCTGTCATGAATTAACAAAATTGTTAAAGATGACTTACAGTGGCCTCCTGTGAAATTGAAATTAATAACCAATTCCAAGGACATGCATGACGGTTTCTCATTAAAAAGTCTTTTATTTAAAAAATGTGTCACATTAATGTCCTTAATGGATGGAATATACATACGTATGCCAACACCGCGCACGGTCTACTCGTGCGATGCCAAAATAAATTATGAACGACGGTTTTCCCATAAAAATTACGTATAAAGTCGTAAAATCATGCAGCAACAATTAATTCAATCCCGCAGGATGTGTCAATACGCATGGAGACACCCTGGCCTGCATCAACAACAGGACGAGCGTTGACGCAATATTGGTGATGGTTTTTGCTTGTGGTGCAGTATGCATTTTTTTTTTAAATCTCCCTTCTCCCACTGACGAGTTCGTTTTAAATCCTCACACTGTGGTAACACCCTTAGAACCATGCCAGAAGCTCAATTCAGCGCCTGTTTTAATGGCGCATTATTTGCATAAAATTTCCATAAAGCCTACGTACATACACATGTACGTGTCATCCGAGAGCGCACATTGACAGGAGAAACAATGAACAGCAACCGACGAACACAGCCGTCTGGAGTGTGGGTCGTAAATTTGACACCCACAAAACGTCAGACAGCCCATTTATGATTTTAATAAAAGTGACAAGATGCACGTTAAGAGGTTGAGCTGTGTTCGCAGTGCGGTGGCATAGGCAGCTGTGTGACACAGAAGTGGGGTCCGGATCGGTGTGTGTTATGTTTCACCATGAAAACACTCGGTTGACACGTCACTTAACCTTGGCAAAGACAGAGGCATTTGACAGCCGGGTGTTACAGTCTTTGCTGTATGACGACAACAAAAGGAACGCTTCATCCTGTTGGAGATAAAGGCGCCGAGCATATTGTTCCTTTCGTCTACTTGTTGAATAATAAACGGGAGTGGAAAGGGTGAAAAGAAAAGAATGTGGAAGGGAAATTTCCATTATTCTGTATTTTCTGGACACTGTCTCTTTCAATGGAAAGGATTCCGCAGTAGATAATCCTGAGATTGGACAGATTTGACATCTGTATCTACCGTTGCTGTTCGGCTGTCTGTCAAAACCGGAATCGGATTTAAGTTTCCAGCGAAATTGAAATCTCACGAAACCATAAATCAACATTTTTTGCGGTAAAAGTTTCCATTTAAGCCCGGTTGGCGCCATTTTTTTGCGAGCTGGCGGAGGACCCGTGTTCCTGCTGGCATAGGTAGTGCACAGGGAAGATTCAAAAGTTGTAAACAAGTTGTCAGTCAGAACGGAATATAAATTCCTGTTTAAGTCAATTTTATGAGATCATCGAAGGCAGTATGATAATTTATGTGCTTTTGGGACTCCCCTCGCCCGCGGGGAGTGTTAGTTGCGCTGGAAGTTCCGGAAAAAAGGCTTATGGATGTGGTTTATGGTTGCTACGGTTTGTTTTGGTGGTCTCTGTTTGGGGGGAGGAATATATATTGGTTGGATGTGGTTTTTTTGTGATGAAAAATGAAAGCAATTCGTAATGCATACCCTACTGGTTGATGGATCACAGGCTGCGAGTCCTACTAACAGTGTTATGCGCCCATTTTTTGCTAGAACTTGCTTTGTGTTGAGTGTTATATTGGATGGAGGTATTCATACTCATACTTGTGCGGTGTGGTTTTTCATCACTTGCAAATAAGATTGATGAGTAGTCAATTGGTAGATAAGCAAACGTCGTGTTAAATTGGAGGCTTTTGTGCTGGCGAATTCATTTACTGGATGAATAAATTACGTTCTACGTTAAGGCTTTTAGCATACATTTTTCAATGTGAGGATTAAACAGGAATAAATTGGCTTTTCTATGCTGTTCACATCAGTCTTTTCTTATTGTGGTCCATCGAAAGGGCAGAAGAGATGTTGAGGGAAGCCATGCGACCCTTATACGGAACTAGTTGAGTGGAGGAGAAAGCTTAAAGGTTGTTAAATGCTCTGAATCAAGTTGAAGTCCGCTCTTCATCGTGTCATCAACATACTTAGGGAGAAAACCTCTGAAAGGACTCACAGACTGACAATTCTTCCCGAAAGTCTACCTCCTCCTTTCTCCTGTTCATCCCGCACAACTTCTTGAAAACTGATAACTCACTTCCACTTTTCCCAACTCCATTGATTTATTTACGCCGACAGCTTGTGGCTTAGAACTTACTTACTTAAGGCGGCGCTACAGTCCGGGGTGGACTTGGGCCTCAAACAACAAGCGTCTATAGCCAGCTGCCTCCAGTTTCGCACGCAAGTTGCTTAAAGTCCCCTTTTACTTGCGTGTGCCACCTGCGTCCTCTCTGTGCCGTCCCTCGGGTGTGGATTCGAAGATTTTCCGGGCCGGACCACCTCATTCATTGGAGCTTCACTCTTCTGGCTACGTCGATGTCGATGTATCTCCTCCTCCATTCACCGAAATTTAACCCGAAGAATTTTCCTGTCGAAACAGCCAAGAGCAACCTTATCCGCTTTTACAGAGTCCATGCCCCTGCGCTGTAGAGCAAGACTGGGACGATTACGGTCTTATACAGGGTCACTTTGGTCGTTCCAGAGAGACCTTTGCTACTCAATTGCCTTCTTAGCTCAAAGGAACAGCGATTGGCAAGAGTAATTCTTCGTTTCATCTCAGCGCTGGTGTCGTTGTCTGAATAGTGAAACCCAATACCACTGCGTTCTTCCGATTGTGCCATTATCATCGGCGTAACGAAGTAATTAAACGGACTTTTCAAAGATTGTGCATCTGGGGTTGGCGCGTGAGTTTTGTACTCTCTTTCAAGAACAAAAAAAAGTCGCATAACAGTGCGTCGCCTTGCCCCAATCGCGTTTCGACATCAAAGGGCTCGGTAAGGTCTTGACCAACCTTGATGGAGCAGCGTACATTCTCCAACGTCATCCTGCACAAACGGACGAATTGGGCAGGGATGCCAAGACACCACGTGGTGGTAGGTATCGATTTGAAGTTCCTGGGTTTTCTCCCAGATCTGCCGAAGTGTGAATATTTGGTCGGTGGTTGACTTTCCTGGCCTGAAGCCACACTGTTATGGACCGACCATATTTTACAAATGAGTTAGTGCATGCTCCTTACCAAGTCATCGCCAGCCGCTTTGAACAGCTCGGCAGCTAGGCAGTCAGCATTAGCTTTTTTTTTTGACTTAAGCTTAGATATAGATTTCTTCACTTTGTCCAGGTCGGGTGGACGGAATTGTTGGTCTTCATCGTCCAGATTGAATAGTTCATTCTGCCTGACAGCGGAATTTGATTCGTCGTCGCCGTTAAACAGTCTGCAGAAATACTCCTTCCATATTCTCAGCATTGACTGTGAATTTACTACGATGTTCCCTTGTTCATCCTGCAGACTTCGGTTCGGGCCCTTCACAGGTTTTATATACTCTTTGGTAAAACTTTCAAACTTCATTCCTGCAGTAACATCGCTCTATTTCCTCTTTGACGCCCTTCTCATCCTCTTTCTTTTTCCTCCTGATAAGCCGGTGTTCGTCTCTCCTCTCGTTGTCGTGGAGCTCCTTCAACACCTCTTGAAAAACTGATAACTCACTTCCACGTTTCCCAACTCCATTGATTGATTTACACTGACAGCTTGTGGGTAAGAAGCATGAGAATATTTTCACCGCCATTTACAATTTTATTTCCATGCTCCTTAGCCACGAGTTGTAATAAAAGTTTACCAAGTTTTTATTGAGTTTCATTAGAACGAGAGACCTACCACTCCTACCACACTGCTATGAAATAAAACTAAATCCCTTAAAAACAGACAGATAACGACTCCTATTAGGACTCGTTTTACGAACTTAATTGCAAGATTGTTCAAAGATTTCGCGCCAGTCTCGCCACACTTCCCCAAGAATAATCCTCTTCGGATTTAAAAAAAAAAGCTACAACGCTGAGTTATAGTTACCCATGAATTTTATTATCCTTTTCAGTGTGCAGAACTACCCAGTCGGTAGCTCAGGAACAAAACCCCATAAGCGCCTTTTATTAGTTTCGAAACAAACTTGAACAAAGTGCGCTGCGGAACTTGTGTTCAATATAAAATGCATTTCAGTTCCACACTCCCAGGCGGTAGCCATCCAAAAGCCATCATCGTCATCACTATCGCATCCCTCCTCGCTGACAAAGGGGAGAACCTTAATTTTATTTCCGTGGTCGACACTTTGCTTCTTTCTCGGGAGGGAGACGCCACCCCGCGGTGTGGGATGAGATTTATTACATTTTCACGCTGGCAACGCTGATTTAAGTTTTCTTACTTCGGTCGTGGTAGGAATACCGTACCACACCCACGTCCATCTAGCCATTCGCTTTAAGTCCGAAGGATACAAACAATCACAAGACACGGGAAAGTGCAAGCGGATTTACACTTCCAAGAAAGACGTACTGCGGCGATAATGCGATGCAGGAGAAAAGTTCTTCTTCCTCCTTACCGGATAGATGCAATTACTTTTCCCCACCCACCAACACCATCCGCTCGAACAAGGAGGTGATAACCTAGATGGACAATTTAATCCAGCGTGCATTTGTTTTTCGCTCTAAAATGCAACTTTCCAAAGAACCTGCGGCAAAACGATGCGAATGAACCCTAACTGGAATGAATTTTGCCAAAGGAATCGAATCTATTCATGTGGGCGTAGTTCCTCTCTTAATTAAATGGCAATAGAAAAATATGGCGGCTCCAGTTCAATTAATCGAACTGATTCCGGATATCCTTTGATCCTGTTAGCACCCCTATGTTCATTTTATTCGTAAGCGCAACTGTGTAACGTAAAGCGAGTGTCAATGAATGCCGATGGCATTCAATAGAAATTCGATTGGAAAAATTGTTTCCTTTTGAAGTCCTTTGATGTTAGAGAGGATACGTTTCTATTTTATTTTTTTTTTGCGCTCCAGTTTCTCTGCAGGTTTATTCAAATTCGGAAACGGTTTTTTAATTGAAATTCGTGTAGAATCGATATCGTGGGAGTGTTGGGTCCCATTGTATCCTGCAGTCGAGCGATTTGTAAAGGACAAGCGGGGGTGATGTTAGATTGGTTGAGTTCGGTATTTTTTTGAATTTTAGGTGGCATCGATCAGCTGTGATTGAAATGACTTTGGGCGACTTTTAGTGGACAATTGGAAAAGTTCTCAACATGGGACGGTATGTGGTAGTTTAGTCTCTGGGTGGGAAGTGTCAGTGACAGGGAATAACAGTGGTTCAATGGAAGTGCTCTAGGGATCTATGTAAAATGGCTTCCTATTATATTTTTTCCAGCATTATGAAAAGTTGAACGAATCTTTTGTCAGAGACAACCGGCTTAAATTCCCCATATTGGTTTTAGTTGGAAAACAAGTCTAGTCGACTTGTCGCCTCCTTAATTACTTAATTACGAGCTCCCATCCTGTGGTGGGTCTCTGCCTGATACACTGCCGCCTTCAATCCTCTTTGATCTCGGGCACGTTGTTTTTAGTTCTACAGACCAAGCGCACCGGCATCCCCAATGGTTTAAAAAAAACAAGGTTCGGCCATCATTGTCGTCTCGAGCATGGGGCTGAAATTTAAATTTCCCTTTTGGGTGAAGCATTAATCTCCATTTCCTCCATGTTGTCCAGTTTAGTTGACGTATTCTGACTTTTTGTACTCCATCAACCCACCTCGTATGCGGAAGCAAATATTCGACGAAAGATTTTTCTCTCGAAAGTGTTCAATATCTGCTCGGCTTTCCTGCTTAGCCCCCGACACCATATAGGAAAACTAACAGAATCAAGGTTCTATTGACGATGGATTTCGTTTTCCGAGTTAAGAGTCTTGTACACATTTTTTTCCACAAAAACGAAGTGGTGTTAGTTTTCTAGGGCAGGGAGGTAGGATGGCTGTCTGTGCGAAGCACAACACACGTAGGCCAGGAAAGGCCCTTTGTGATATCACTTGGATCTATACCCTGAAAATCGCCACTCACTTTAATGAAACCATTTGGAGCTCTTAATGAAGCTGAGGATACTTTTGACGTCAGTATGTGATAGTTCGAAAAAGTTGTCGAAGTGATAGGCTCCTAGATAGAGTTTCCTTCTTTGGGACAGAGCAAGACAAGTGCGGAGGAAATGGAGGATCATTCCTTCATCTTCTTCGTCTCCGCAGCTCCTGCAAAAGTCATTTGAGAAGAGGTTCCTCCTTCTGGCCAATGGGACAATTGCCGGTAAGAACACTAATGACGTTGCCAATGAACGGCCTTTTAAGAATGATTAGACTTTTAGACTTTAGGCTTAGGTTTAGCATATGCCGGATTTCTCTGGAGATACGGCACGTGGTACCATTCCTCCATCTTTGGTTTGTCTTACTGACTGCGCCGTATTCTAAGAGTAGTTTACATGTAACGAGTGGAATACTCAGGATCTCTAGAGTAGTACCACGTTTGGCGAGTTCATCGGCCTTACAGTTCCCTAGAATGTCCGTATGACCGGATACCCAGCATAGGTGAATGTTAAAATGTTCTGCCATCTCTTCTTCTGATGTATGTACATGTTTCCGATTCCAGAGATTTTATACCTGCCTGGTTATCGATAACGATTTCAATGTCCTTGAAGGATCGCATTACGCCTTAGCTAGACTAAGGCTTCGTTGATCGCCATAATTTCCGCTTGAAGCACACTACAGTGATCTGGCTGCCGCATGGTAATGGCTAGGCCAGATACGTTGAAGAAGACTCTTGCCCCCGTACCACCCGTCTGTGAATATTTCTAGCGCGGAATCGCTCAAAACTGTACCAGACTCCAATATCTTCTGCTAGGAATCCGAGCTTTGTACCTGACATTAAAGTCAATATGGGGAACAACGTAGTCCATTTTGCAAGGAAAAGTATTGATGGAACTTAGGATAACTCGTTGCTGTGCTGATCAGCTGGAAGGATACTCTGAGCCTTAATGCTGCTTTGACTGCCATCAGCTTCCCAAAGATATCAACAGGAAGTAAATGGAGAATTACCTCCAGCGCAACCGTAGGGGTTGTCCTCAAGGCACCTATTTGCTGTTTGCCCTTTATTTCTTTTTAAGCAGGCTACTGTTCCTTTTCCTCTTCAGTGCTGTCTACCAGACAAGGTTTTCGCACATAAGAATTGACCTCACCACCGCTGTATATATCCATTCCGGGCCCAGAACTTTCCGGCAAGAATGTAAGGCAATTGAGGCTTTCCTAGCACAGTCCTTAATATTCAGGCTCCAGCTGAGTTTCCTATAAAGTATGTCCCCCAGGTAAATGGCTTGGTCTACAAATTGGATTTTCGTGCTTTTTAATTTAGAAGGGGTGATATAAGGAACCTTATAGTGTCTTGTGAGAAGGACTAGTTCGATTTTTGAGGCATTAACTCCGAGGCCTATCTTCTTCGTCCATCTTGCCAATATGTTCAGGGCAGATTCCATAAGGTCTCTTATTGTAGGGAGGAATTTACCAGCGATCATACGGACAGACCCAATCTAAAGTATCTACTGACTGCACAAAGAGTGAAGTTATAAGCAAGACTCGTAGTAGAGAAGTAGAGAGATGAAAAGGAACGGAATTTTGTTATTAGGACATTTGCATTCTCCTGTTTACATAAAAAAGTCTTAAAGAAGCAGATTAATTCGAGAAGTAAACGAGCAGATTTTTGACTCAAAAGGTTGTTTTGTTGAGTCAATGCCCAAGGACTTGTCTCATCCCTTTCGCTTTACGTATAACACTGATGTACCTATTCAATCACAGGCTCCTTACCCTCAAACCATTCTTTCTCATTTCCTCTTTTTTACAAAAAATATAATATTCAATCTTAAATTCCTAAAATATTCATATGCCCGAAGCAAGGATATTTCCCAAATTTAACAAAATTCAAGTAAAAAATACTCTTATGTCACGAGTATACATAGATACACGCCTTTTCATTGAAAAAAGAACACGTACCCTGCAGCTTCTGTTTAATAGATGCATGCAAATACCACTCTCATTGAAAATGTTCATTTCCGATTAACAACAATAGTAACGAGTTCGTATGCGTTTATTCATCTGTTCTCTGGTCCGTACTTCTACTTAAAGCAGAAAAAAAAGTACTCCCTTCCTGTAGTGCTCAAAACTACGTCCTAGTTTGTAAACCCGACTACCCGACAGCCATTGTCAACAGGAGTCCTGAAAATATTGTTCGTATTGTTCGAAATCGTGTTATTCTACAGCTTTTTTGCGCTTTATTTTCTGGAAATAATTTTTTTTATTGAAAAATACTTTTTTGTTTTTGTTTTTTTAAGTGCAAAAACAAAGTCCTTTTGTTATCCACATGCAGATACTGTGAATTTCCGTGTATACTCGAATTGATTGCAGGATTTTGTCTCTATTGTTTGAAGTGAATTATAATGCAAATCCTTTTGCTTTGTTTTCTGTTCAAAATCAATTTGTTTAATGGAATTTTATATACATACGTGCTTTGTTGATTAAAATTTGTTTGGAAATATCCCCACTAAAATTAAATTTTTGTGTAAACTGCAAATTTTTCAAACGATATTGATACTGGTGTTTTTATCCTTTGAAAGAATCCTTGTTGGTTAGTTTTGAGGTCAGGAAAGGAGATTTTAAATGGAGGTAGTGTACAACTTCTATGCTCTTTTCAATTCTCTTTCAAAGGCATCATTTTATTCTCCACATTTGCTAAGAAGGACCCATTTCTCTCCCCTATTGTGTGATTGAATTTATCTCCATGGAATATGCAGTTGGTAATGCGCTGAAGGGTGTGGCTCGCGCATTTTGCGGTTTCTATATTGATTAGTTGGTTTAGAAGGGTGAAGTTCGGAAGAACCTCATCACGTAGGCCACCGTTTGGGCCCGTTGTGTTCCCCTCTGCGGCATCTGTAGGAGAAGAAGTGGGGCAAGTGGGAGGTATAAGTGAAGGGTTATAGGTTAGCGAATAGAGAGTCGGATGGAGTTCACAGATCCGAGAAACGTCCTGTATGTCCAGCGAACTCCAGGATTTTCTCGAAAATGAACTGCCTGAGAGAGCTTAGCCCGGGCAGAATATGTCTACCCAGGCTTTTACATATGTCTTAGCATCCCTATGCCGGTGCAATCGCAGAGGAAGTGTTCAGGGCTAGGTATCTGGGTATCATGCTTGACCCAAAACTTAACTGGAAGAAAAATATTGAACACAGAGTATGGAAGCCATGTACACATGGCTTGTGGATGTACACAGCCGTAGTGAGTCCAATTCTCACCTACGGGTCGCAAGTATGGTGGCCCGCGCTAAGCAAGGCCTACGAACTTAGAGAACTCAAAAGGCTCCAAACAACAGCGAGTATAGGCACCATGAGCGCACTGAGGTCCACCCAACACAGCACTATGGGGCGCAGTCAGACTCAAAGAATCTAGGTACTGGACAACAACATTCTGGACCCACTACCAAGCAGCCTCGTTACGTTTCTAACCGACTACATCACACTCAAACTTAACTTCAGGAAAAATGTCCAGGTGGGATTCCCCACCAGAACACAGTTAAAGAAGAACGAAGTGGTAAGCAACTTCGACACGGTCATCTACACCGACGACGGATCAAAGATGAATTGCGGTATGGGGGCCAGTGTCTACTCGGAATCACTGAAAATAGCATGGTCATACCGCTGAACTGCTGGCAATCCGAGACGCTTGCGCGCAACTTGGGCGTGACATAACACACAAACGAAACATTGCTATCCTCATTCCTCATCAAAACTACAAACAAGTTGGCCCACTTGGTTCAGGGCCACGCTGCTCTGGGTTGCAGGGCACAGTGATATGAAAGGAAAAGCGCATTCGCATGAAGTGGCCAGGCAGGGCTCAGCTCTACACGGCTTACTCGCCGCAAGGGGCAACCTCCACACCCCGCTAGGAGCGGTTAAAGGACAAATCCACACACACTTCCTGAAGAAGCCAAACCTCCAATGGAGGGGATTAACCAACTGCGCCATATCAAGTAAGATGTGACCGACCTACGATAAGATTAGAACAAAAGCTCTCCTAAGCAGGACCCGCCTACATATTGCCAGAATAACGTCGATGACCACAGGGTATTGGTCAATTTGAGACCATGCGGCTAAACAAGGTATTCCATATAGCCTTCACTGCCGCAGCTGCGAATATGAAAATGCGAAGGAAACTCTCTCCCATTACCTCTGCAAATGTCCAACACTTGCAAGAGGCAGACTGCGTGCACCAAACCAACCATTCTTTGACGACTTCAGCGACATCTCAGTTGACATCGAACGGTTGATCTTCCCTGAAAGGTCTGACAAGGGTTGCGGGTGATGCCATCGCATCGCATGGCTAGCCATACGAATAGGACTACATGCAGAAACCATTGTCCTATCTGCAGTGTTTATCAATGGTAGTTTAACCACTTTGGAGGGGAGCTATGTGTGCAATTACCAGCAGGGCGAATACCAGGCGTTGACGCCAAAGTGTTATCTGCAGCAGAACAGATGGATACGCCTTTCAAAAATTTTAAAGTCGGTTTTACAAGAAGTGTATAAGCTGGTGGTGGTTAACTCTTGCATCTTTCGTTCGATATAATATATCAGAAAGTTGTGCACAAAATGGCGAAAGAAAATAAATACCAATTGGGTTTTGTTTAGCAGTTGCCAACGTGTCGACGCAACCGCATGGAAGAATTTGTTTTTCTTTTTTTATTTTCATTTAAGTTTAGTGTGTTTCTTCTTTTTATTAATATTCACATACGTATGCTCTTAATTCATTTTCATTTGTGTTTTTTCAAAACGTTACTTTCTTCTTTTTTTTTTCATCTTTTCTTTACAATAAATAAAAATATAACAATGTATAAAAGATATTGGATTTATTTTATTTTGAAATGAACAGAAATGATTAAAGAAAAATAAATATCTAAAAAGAAAAAGGAATATCGAGAGAGAGAGAGTTTTCTAGTTGTTGTTGTTGTTGTTCTTGATGTCATTGTTGTTGTTCTTGTTGTTGTTTTTCTTTCTTTCTTCTTTGTCGAGACAAAAGTGTTAGAATCGGTGAAGTGAGTTTCATATGAAGAACTTGAGAAATTTTTTTTGTGTAAGTGAAAGAGAGAGAGAGAGAGAGCGTTAAGTTTTAAAAAAATAAAATATTTATTCTTCCTCTTCCTCCTCCTCTTCTTCTTCTTCCTCTTCTTCTTCCTCTTCTTCCTCTTCTTCTTCCTCCTCCTCTTCCTCCTCCTCCTCTTCCTCTTCCTCTTCAGCGACCTCTTCTTCAATTTCTTCCTCATCTTCGACAACATCTTCATCGGCCTTAGCATCCTCTTCACCCTCGGGGGTTTCTGGATCTCCAGTTTTTCTGCCAGGTCGTTCGCCGAACCATTTTGGCAGTTTGGCTAGAATTTTGAGAAGAGAAAACGGAAAAAAAGAAAAGAAAACAATAAGTACAAGAAGTAAAGAGTATGTTGGATGGGATGAAGTAATCAAATTGGTGAACGACAAGTTGGATGGGGATCCTTCTAAGCATACATGGCGTACCTTGCTGCCGACCAGTGTACTGTTCTTTCTTTTCATTCCACAGCTTCTCATTGACATCCTTAGAGATTTCATCCCAGCCCTGAGCAACATGAAACAGATAGAAACAAAGAAATGGATTTTTTTTTGTGTTAAGGGATGTTTTGTTGTGTGTACAAGTTAGTTACGAAGAAAGAAGACGTTACAAATACATTATGCTGTTTTCAGTGGAGGTTATGCTGCCAAGATTCGTTTGGAATGTGTTCATTGATGGCCTTTAGCGATGGATTCTTACTCAATCTAGTCACTGACAAGAAGGTATAGTTGATTTTTAAGTGGAATGCCGCAAGGTTGGCTATATAGACCCATACCTTTCGGAATTTTGAAAATGAAATAAAGCTGCCCTCTTTTGGACAGGGCCGTGTAGGGGCAAAGAAAGTGAAGAACAATGTTCCCTTTCATTTCGTCTCTACAACTTTTATTGAAATCGTGTGAAAAGAGACCCAGCCTCCTGGAGTTTAGATCTAGGAAACAGTGTGGACACCGATCACTTTAACAGAACCAATCCATTTGATCGATACTGATCCAGCAAAGGCAAGATCTGTGTAGATATTTGACAAGTTCTTGGTGTTCCCATCTACATTTGGGTAAAAGATCGTCTAAAATGACGCAGAATTCTGTAACTTGCTTCTGCAGAGGTTACCCTGTTGAAAGGATTTCGGATTGACATTAAATTGAATTGAGTTGGTTGGATCAAGTCCAGTCTAACATTTAGTGCATTCGCTGGGAAGGTTTTAGGCAACCTGACACACAAGTTCCGTCTAGTCTAATAAATTATAAAATCAATACATCGAGAGCACTAATCCAAGAGTTTATGCCTCACGAATCCCTCTGGCATGTTGTACTATTTAGACCGCACTAGCACAGCAGCCAGATCTTCAAATAGCTGGTTTGTCCGCTTCGTGTACAATGTTGTATAAAGTGTATTTGATATAAAATGTACACAAAAGGAGATAGAGAGCCATCACGGGAATAGAGATAGAGTTTTTTAAGGACATCAAACCTGTTATTATCCTTGAACGGCGGACCATTTTTCTCAGTCTTCGACTATAAATAACTTATAATCTTACGAACTAAACAAATACATGTAACTTTTCAGTACTGAAAAAAACTCTCATGACAAAAAGAAAAGCAAATATTTTGTAACTTAACGAAACAATACAAAAAAAGTTAACGAAACTCTTCTCCAACATTTAACGCATAAAGTCCAAACGAATGGATTGCTGGGGAATTTCTTACATTTGGACCGCTGCATGAATCTTTCGTGCTTTTCTTGCCATCTTTTCTCTTTTAACTCAGCATATACCGTATTGTAACCCTTTTATTTATTTTTTGTTGATTATTATTAAATTTAAGAAAAAAAAAATATATTTGAAAAAGGAAATGTTTTGAAATACTTACACCTTCGAAGAGTTTCTTCTTATCGTCGTATGAGCGTGTGTCTACACGTCTTTCATATTTGGATGCTACTTGGATTTTTGGCTAAAAACGAAGAAAAGTTAGCAAAAGCATTGACATGAATAAATGTTGATGAGGACTTACCGGGTATTTTCCGGTCAAAGCCTCAGGGTCAAGACCCTTCTTCAAGGCTTTGTGCCTGAGCTGTTGCTTCTGTCTTTCCTTCAACTCTTTCAACTGCAAGAAAAGTGTTCAAAATCAGTTCACAAACAATGGACGTCATTTTTCTTGTAAATCTCACATCGTAATCCTGACGTTTCTGCCTTTCTTCCAAGTCATACTTCTCAGTTTCCAATTTGACAATGGTCTCCCACAGCTCTTGAGCCTTCTCGCGCAACGCCGACTCACCAAGATTTTCAATGCTAAGTGGCTTAATACGGAACGACAGGGAGATTTTCTTCTCCTCCTCTAACTGTTCCTTAGTCTTGTTACGCTCCATGGCAGCAGATGATAGGCCCAACTTAAACAAATATACCATTACGACATAACTGTTCTAACGTGTATCACTTGCATAGTATAAACTTACAACTCCTGCATCTTTCTTAGCAATAGTGAAATTGGGTCCCTTCTTATCTTTATCCTTCATGGCTTGGAGCATAGCTTGACGTTTACGTTCAGCCTCCTCAAGACGTTGACGCTTCTCATCGGCTTCACGTTGTTTCTTCTCTTCGACTTCACGAACACGACGCTCCTCCTCTTCCTTCTTGCGTTGAGCCATCTTTTGTTCTTCTTCAGCCCGAGAGATTTTACGCTTGGCTTGTTTCTCCTTGAGTTTCTTCAACTCATCCTCTTCCTTTGCCCGCTGTTTGCGCCATTCATTAATGTATTCTTTTAGTTGATCATCAAGATCGGAACGTTTTTGATCCTGGCGCTTAATGAACTCTGGATCTCCCTCACCTCTTTAAGTTTTATTCAAAAAAAAATAAGTAAATATTTAAAAATTAATTATTAAAAAAAAAATTCACTATTTTTAAATTTAATGATTTTTTTTTTTTGAATTGGTGAGGCTTTTAGTTTTAATTTTAATTTTTTTTTACGAAAATGAAGCTCATTTTGTTGTTTGGTTTGAAATTGTTTTACAATATTACTTGGTTTTTTTTTTGGTATTTTAATGTTTCAATTTGGGACACACAAAGGGCGTTACACAACAAAATTAAAAAAAACTGAACGACTAATAAATGAGTTTTTTTATTTTTAGGGGTTTTTTTCGGGACAGTAGTACGTATATAAAATACAAAACGTTCGTAACAATAAATTAATAGGTTTTGTTTTTTGAAATATTTACACTGAAGAAATGTGGTGGAGTTTATTTTTTTTTTTTGTTTTGTGTTGGGGGACGAAACATCAATACATCAAGACACAACAATTAAATTAAATTAATTTGCATTAATTTTTTTGTTTTGTATTAATAGTCATCTGGATGTGTGAGAATTCCAGTAGTTTGAGGCGAAAGATTACAAGTTGAGTGAGAGGAAAAATGCATGCAAAAAAATTAAGAAAATTGTTTTTTTTTTTTTTTGGTTGTCCTACTTTTGTTAAAGAATTTTTGTTTATAAAAATTGGAGTTACTACTATTTAGTTTGAATTAATAGAAAGTTTAACTAATTTTATTGGTTCTAAATGCAGAAATGAGATCTGTAAGTAACAATAGAACTTGCTTATCGACACCCATCTTATCGTTAATAGAATATTGGTCTAAGACACCTAACAGAACGGGCTCTGAAATCTACTCCGCAGATGCAGACCTGAAAGCCCTAAGACTGGCAGTGCATTAGAAGCAAAGGTTTTAAGCCTAAACGGAGCTGCGAAGTTGGAATTACAATCGGTATTTAAAAAGAATGTCGCTACTTAAATCGGCAGTTAGGTCGCACTTAAGGTGTCTTGAAACTGGAATCAGTCGAGAACAGTCGCGCAATCCTTAGGGCACTATGCAGGCAAAATCATGTTAGACTATGTTGGGTGACTGGCCATTGTCCTACAAAGGGAAATAAACTTGCAGATAAATAAGCAAGCAATGGTGATACAATTTTTTATTTTTATTTTTTGTAATTTTTGCGAGAGCACGGGCATTAGGAAAGTTAGAGGACAGACGGCTTGTCGGTTGTAGTGATGGGAAAACACAGAGTCATATAGATTGTTCCAGTTGTAGAGCTTATGATAGAAATTCTGCATTTGACTTTGACGTCCGAAAGGATGCTTAAGGCTGAACTTATGTGCATTCAAAGCATGACGCGTATTGCGGTTGTAGTATTGGAGAGTCGGTATGCACTGTTTGTGCAAAAATCGATAAACAACGAGAGACAGGAAACATTTCGTCGGTGTTGAAGCGTGTCTATTGCCTTCTCTGCCATCTCTGTCACCTATAAGTTTTAACCCTCGATTTTGGATTCTATGCAGAATGTGCAAGACGGTTTTGGGTGCAACAGAGCAGATATAAGCGCTTTACTCGAGCTTTGGGCGAATGAGGAAACGTCGCCAAACGACCCCGCAGATCATCTGAGAAATGCTCATCAGCCAAGTCCGCGATAACCATTAAATAATACGTCTACTGAGCTGAAAAGACAAAGTTATCAAACTCTCTCGGGTTTGGGTTGCCAACCCAACATTCAGGACGACGAAGCAAAAGTTTACTCATAATTCACCGACCTCGAACCACCTACTTCAATGTCAATGGCAATGGGAAACATTTTGAACTTCTTTTTGCTTTATATCGAGATGCTTCATGGGTATCATTTTCCAGGCTCGAAAAGGCACTGAATAATATTACTAAGTAGCGGTACTAGAGGATTTTAAACTTTAACATGCCATAAGCAGGCTGACAGAAAAAGGAGCGAATAAGGCCGCCTTTAGACCGCCTTTTTGCCAAAAAAAAACCTCGTCTACGCCCCTGAACTAGAGATTGAGTAATCTAACAGTAATAATAGCAAAGAAAAAAACCTCGTCGAATCTATTCGAGTTAAAATTATTACCAGTATCTGCATTCAAACCTTGTCCTGTCTGTCTGTATCTTTTTAATGTTTTAAATTAAAATTAATGATGTATGTACAAAGCTTGAAATATTTACATAAATGCTTCATGTATGTTTTAAGAAAGTTTTACTCATTTTTATCATCAACTGAATAGTGTTTAATGTTTAATGTAAATTTGTTTTGTTTGAAATTTATGTAGAAATGTATATGTATCGCGGATTAAATTGTTTTAAAAAAAAATTTCAATAAATATTCTTTGCAGTATTTTTGCTTTTTTTTTTAGAAAAGTAGTCACTAAAACGGGGTACAAAAATCAAAAAAAAAAACGTAGTTATAAAATATTAAAATTGAAAAAATCAATAAATACTATTACTTTCCCAAAACTGTATACAATGAAGCTTTGAAAAATGTTTCTTTTTTTTCATTTTAATTTATATTTGTTTATACCTATTCCAATTATTGTTTCACATCGAAAGCTTCATTATTTTGTTTGTTCTTAATTGGTTTTAAACAAAAAAGAAAATATAGTATTACAATAGGCTTTGTTATCAAAAGTAGTAAATATTATTAAGAAAAAAAAAAAAAAGAAAAGATATAGCAGCTTTACTTTGAGAGCTAACAACAGATTTTTTTTTAAGAGAGTTTTGACTATAACTTACTCGGCTGGTGTTTGAGGTGGTTTTCTTTAGTTTTTTGTTTTTTTTTTTGTTTAGCAATGATTGTTTCGAGTTTCGTCAAAAATATATTTTTTTATACGATATCCCCGCGTACAAAAAATGTGTTTTTTTTTTTATAAATTTTATGTGTGAAATTTTCAAAAAAGAAAGAGAGAGAAAAAAATAATTGTTTAAAAAAACTGTGAACAATTAAATTTTTGAAATAAACTTAACTAAGCAAAAAAAATGAATATTTCCAAAAAAATTGCTTATAACAATGTTTTCCTTTTTTGTGATAATTTGTGTATGACATTATTTTTTTTTTTTGGTTGAAGTTTTGCAAATGATAGAAGAAAAAATGTATGAAAGTGTACAAGTGTGTTGAAAATTTAGAAATTCTTGAACTTATTTTTTTTTTTTTTACATCCTCGAATTTTACTTTTATTTATGATTTTACTGTGCCCAATTATAAATTTTAATTATTTTTTTTTCTTTTCATACCAATTTTGAATTTGCTTACGATCTACAAAAGTGTTACTACGTCACTAAATCAAGGTGCACTTACTTGCTGCAATAAAAATAGAAAAAAGAAATAGAAAATTCAAAATTAAAAAAGTTGTGCATAGAGTTTCAAGTGAGGGGTTAATGCTGAGACAGCTGATTTTCATTGAAAAGAAAAATACATTCTTTATTGTTATTTTGTAGTTTGTTTCTTTACGTTAAAATTACAAGTCAAATTCGATTTAGCTACATTTTACATGTGTGATGTTAACTTACGTCTCCTCTTTGGTCTCCTCGACGACCTCCTCCTCCTCCTCTTCGGAACTAAATTTGTGTATTGTTTGTAAATTTTCAAGGGAAAACAAGTAGGGAAATAATAAAGGGAAGAAAAACATTCATTAGAGTTGGAAAAAATCAGAAAAAGAAAGACTGTGTAAGGAATTCTTTACAAAAATCTGTTAGAATCCCTCAAACCTTAAATACTTAAACTTGGGCGACAACAAAATCTAACATTTCCTTCGCATATTTGATTCTACAAGTTCCGTTGAAGTCCTATACTATAAAAAAAATAAATTCGTGTTCTTATAGACGGATAAAAATTATTTAAAAAAAAAAAATTAATCAGAATGTGCTTTCAAGATTGAAGAAAAATTGTGCAGAAAAATTGAACAAGAAACAAATAAGTACATAAATTCAATGCACGAATATTGTGGGAGGGATACAAAAAACACATAACAAAAAGTGATAAAATATACAATCGGAACATGACAAAAAACATATGTATACATAAAAGTTGTATATTGAAGAAATTGTTGAAGGAGAATGTGTAAGAAATATTTAAAGGGACAAATGTTTAATTTGTCGTATTTTTTTTTATGGGAAAAATATTTATAAGAGATTGTGTCTAGTTAGGTTTATAGTGGTGATCTTATGCTTTTTCGGTGCTACAAGAGTGTCCTGAATTGAATTCTTAATGAAATGGTGAATGAATTGGTATACTTACGTGTATTCCTCATCATCGGACATGGTTATGGTTTGGGATTAAAAACCTGCAAAGAAAAGAAGAAAATTGTTCATCAGTTCAAAGTCTTTTATAGTTTAATGCTTAGCATAATAGTTAACCAGAAATTAAGGCAATCCATATTTTTCATGTTTAACTTAATTTATTTTTTAAAACCAAAGAGAAAGCTACAGCTAAAACGAACAAGTGGTCACAGCTTACGTCAATACTCAGTGAGGACTTAGGCTGGCACCCAACCAATTAATAACACGAGGAAAATAGGTATATTTTTACCATTCTGAGACACATTATAGATTGTGGTACTAGACAAAATTTGAATAAACTTTTCTATGCCCAGGTAAAAGCCAACATAATTTCTAATTCAAGGAATACGTCTATAACTCTCTCGACTACAAACAAGTCGATTTTCATGTCGAGTCCTCTTGTTAAAGACCACATCAACACCCTTCAAATCTTCACAAAACAAAGAGTGCAGATCTCCTCTATAACTGTAGTTCATCGACTTCAAAACGACCACTTTCTGTGTCTACTCATAAAAATAATTGGAAAGCGAAAACATTTTAGAAAGAAAGGAAGGGAACGATCATTCGACGTTCGACGACCTCATCATTTTGCTTAGGCTCAGGGTTAACTTATAGAAACCCTTCTGGTGACTTCAACATCATCATCATCATTTTCTATGACCCGCTTATCCACTATGAGGGTCGCGGCGTTAGAGTGCTTAAGTGAACTCTTCACATCTCCCGATCTTCCGTCATCGACTCTTAATCATCAGGGGATATTCCCATAGGGGTAGAGGTGAGATTTTGGACTTTCGGGAAATCACCATAACCTCTGATTTGTTCACGTTTACTTTCTTCCCGGCTACAACACAGACGGCGACGAACCTATCTAACGGTCGCTGAAGTTTGGGTGGACGTAAAGATGGCAAAGTCATCAGAGAAAAGCACCCCTTATCCTTAAGGGGTGAGAGGAGAGGTGACAAAACGCACCCCTGGCAAAGTTCAACGCCCACAGTGAAAGGTGTCGATTTAACGCCGTTCTTCCGAACACTGCCCTTACATTTTGTCAATCCCATACTCCTGCAATACACTCCACTGTTTACCTCGAGGGACCCGACCATATGCTTTCTCCAATTCAACAAAACAACTTTAGATAGATTTGGTATACTCCCAAGCGTTCTCAAGTACCATTCTGAGAACTTCTTTAGCTTCAACTTCTCAGCTTCTGGTGACTTAATGGCACAAAAAGAACCGATCAACTATCTTCTGTGAAATCCGTCGACAGTGGTTGTGAATCATATTAATCAGAAGAACCATTCCCTATCCGAGTTAAATTATCCATCGCTTCACAATAGAAAGTGTTCAAAACAGCGTTTGTTAGTTTAGAGTGGTATGTCCATAAATTTGGGAGGCGTCCTCAGGGCCTTATACTAATAGCAACAGAATATATGCCTTTCGACTTAGTCCACATAGACAGAATTTGGCAACCAAAAAAGTCAGTAGATTTTATGGATAATCGAAACCTTGTCTTCTGCTAAAGATAAAAAGTCATAGTGACTACCGGAATGATTAAATTTAGCAAAATTAAGACGTTTGACCTTGGAAATACAGAATATATGTATATACATACAGCCACAAAAGTTTTTGGTTTCTTGGGCCGAAACTTGTCACGTGATAGAACTAAATTTTCAAACTTTTGACAAGAAATGCACTTGTAAGCCTTGTTTTAAAAAAAGGTTACGCATACGCCTCAGTCAAAAAACATTTCATTCTTAATTCCAAATTTTACCATCAAGGTTTGTGGTAACGAGCACACCCCTGGATCGAGAGTTTTCTACCAAAAATTACGTGGCATTTGTCATGGCTTTCATAATATTTAAATAACGCAACGCTAAGCAAAAATGTTTGACATGATTTAAATTTCACCTACGCAAATTTTTAATTTAAAATTTGGTTCGAAAAATATTTCAAAAATTAAATTTTCTACCTTTACACACGATATTTTTTCAAAAAAAAAAACAACAACAAAATCTATGAAACTTATGATATTTCAACAAAATTAGATCACCATTACACATCGTTTATAAATAACTTTAAGTCTCTATGCTGGGTGTTTCTTAGTATTTGTCTAATTGTGTCTGTATCTGTATCTATCTTTATGTAGCTGCATAGCATCGAGCAACGTTTCTCTTCTCTTGTGTTGAAAAGATGCAAAGATATAAACACATTCTCAACATTTTCAGGGGGATTCAAAAAAACTGACGTTTCAACTTGTTGTTGTTGTTGATATTCTGTCGAATACATATCAGTGTTTGTTGGCCACTTGGTCTCCTCGACAATTATCTGAGTGAGTGGCCAAAAAGGGATATGTGTTAGTTGTTGGCGCTGATTATAAATAGAATTACCGGATTAAATTTCCTTTACGTGCGAATCTTTATGCGAACAAGCCAATAAGACAGAATCACCCAGAGGGAATGAGAGAAAAAGAAAAACGAAAATTGTGTTTTCCTCTTTTTACTTTTTATGTTAATGGCTCGATGTGCCTTGATTTACTGTGCAAAACATTCCGAGCAGTTAGTGTAGGTGGTGGTGAGGTGGGCGAGTGGTTTTTTTTTTTCTATTTATTTTTAATTTAGTGTTTAGATTTATTTTTATGCCGGAAGATTCAGCACAGGGTATAGATCACAGAATGTAATAATCTATTGACAATTAGTTAATTTGTTTTAAATTAAAAACTTCAGAGGGTGAACAGGTGATGCTGGGTTTTATGGTTGAAATAAATCATCAGCAATGAGATTTTAGATCACACTTTTGTTTTATTATAGGTTTTTCATCATATTTAAATTTAAGCAAAAATTGTGTATCAAGTCAAATAAAAACATAAGGTGTTTGAGATATTTTTAGTTCGGAAAATTATTTAATTAGCCAATGCCATCATTTTTGAAAAGAATCCAACAACTGTATTGTTGTGTTAAAAATATAAAACGAAACGGATATAATGCAACACCCATCTGTCATTGAATTCTTTGATAATTAGTTGTAGATACACATATATGCATGTCTGTAAAGTCAAAAAAACATATGTATGGCAGCATTTTGAAATATTTCTCATTTAAATTTCTTGATTGTTTTTGAAATACATATTTTTAAACGTATTAACGTCAGCAAATTTTTGGTTTATCGTATTTAATGGGTAAAATTTTGTTTTTAAAAATAAAAATAAGAGTGACATACAAATTTAAAGAGATTCGTCGGTGCCAATTGGCAAAAAGTTAAATATTAATGGATTTTTTCTATTTAAGACTGATTTCGATTATGAGTGCATGCTTTTAAGATTCTTTAACAGATGTACATAGAAGATAGAAATTTGTTTGTTTGTTTATTTGGGCTTATCTCCAAAATTACAGAACGGACTTTGATGGAACCTGCAACAACGTAATCCTTAGGCTCTCTGTTAACACACGAGTATAAGCTTTTTGTTATTGTTTGATAGCTGGCGCGACAGCTTGGGGTGAGCCAAGGCCTAGCCTCTCGAAACCATTCATGTTGTGCGTGTTATATTTTTCGCACGAATGAAAGGAACTTACAATTTATTGCCGACTCCGCAACCACTCAGGCCATGAGTGTTATACTTGAAAGGGATTTTCAATTGATTGCCCACTTCGAGCGGCTCGAGAAACTTCTTTTTCGCGAATAATACTTTCGGAGGTTTGTCATTCCTCCACATGTTTAAAAGGTACCTATTTCTGGGGTTTGAACCAACGCAGCTCACTCAGAAGTTTAACGCATTAACTACTGTGCCACGACGACCACTACATTTTAGCCTACCCAAGGTTTTTTGGAAGCGCGAACTCAATTGTAAGAGAGTTATACCTTCGTATACGTTCGGTAAGAACAATGTCGGAGACAATCGCTTAACTACCATCGAATGTATTGTAGTAGATTTATAGTCGTGGAATGAGGTCTTTTGTTTTATTTAGTCAATAATTTCCTGCTGGTTTATTTCTGTGCGGAGAATAAGCAGTCTGGAGACATGTCAGCGACGTTGGCGACGGAAGTCTGCTTACAATAATCTTCCCCTGAGTCACTCAGTTGCCTTTCGCATAAGACCAAAAATATCCCCATCTTTGTTTAAGGTGATTCTAGAGATTTGATTTCACTGCTAATGTGAACACGTCGCAAATGAGCTCCTTTTGAGCCTGTCGAAATAGTGGCCTATCCCAGTAAAACCGGCTATGCTGAGATGGACCTATTTTGACCGGCTTACTTGTGGGAATCACAAAGCAAAAACGACAAGACGCAAGAAAATATGACAGATTTGATGTCAGCACCCCTATTCATCCTATTTTGAAGATGAGTGACGGAAAGTTGGCGGCGTTCTCTAAGTCTTTCATCGCCGGGATGCCAACGGAGTTCGAGAAAAGCATCCCGTTACGAGCGACAAGCAACGTTGAGAACGCGTACAGTACCCTCACCAATGCGAACGAGTGCAATGCTGCGAAGGCTGAGACTTAAGTAAACAAAGAATGCACGCCAACCAGGGATGAAGAGAGCGCAGACGACTAGAACGCTGCGGTAAACAAAATCTTTAATGCTGAAGGGTGGTAGGCGAAATTTTCATCAACAGGCGAAATTTCTTCTTCGCAATGCGGAAGATGGAAAAGTTCGAGGGCGGAGATTCGGGTCAACTCGATACTCGGCAACTAGGTATTCAAGACTGAAGTTGGCAAGAACAAGAAGGTGCTGTCTGCAAACCAAACGACAGGTGCCAACAGCAAAGACGATGTTAATGGTGCTTAGCAAGCACCAAGCCAGAAGCTTGCTTTCCAGAGCAAAAGAAGTAGATCAAGTGACGTCCAGCAGTAGCGCGATGCGAAGGACTTGAAAGCTGAGACTTCAGCGTCGCATTGCACTCTCAGTGACCCTCTTGGCAAACTCCCCGTTGCTCTGGTCAACGAGCAAGAGTCTTGCGGTCGCCTGACCATCGAGTAGTAGAGAAATATCTGAGAGAAGTTATGAAACAGTCGGTCTGTGGAGGAAACTCACTTCCACGGAAAATAAAACACTTCAACTTGACGGTGCTGGAAAGGAGGCCGCAAGGTTATTATTTATTATAGTATTATTGATTACTATTGTATGTGTTTCGTAGTAATATGCATTTCCGATGAAACTCCTTGGCTTATCCATAAACAGAGAGGTTAAGGCTGAACCAGGCCAAAACTACAACACTGCCAGCACCTCTTGCTCACCATCAACAAAGATTATCTGCGCCACCTCGATGGAAATTAAGGAGCTTGTTCGATACAACTTGGGGCGGGTTAAAATGAATATCACGATCAAGTGCACGGAGGAAATGCACATGGACAGACTACAATAAATGGCTTAAGACCCATCAGTCTCTCGTCGTCGCCTCTAAAAACACTCGAGCGACTCCTCAATGCTTACATGTTAGTACGTTGTTAGATGCAGATGTTAGTTTTGTGTCAACTTTTCAATCATTCGAGTGAAAAATACAAAAACATTCCGATGGCACCACACGCCTGACAAAGAATCTTCAAAGAAGAGCGCTGGAGGTGGCATATATAGCCTATGGATTATTGACAGCGCGGTCTTAACTTTGTGAGCACAGGGCTGATCACAATAAGCCAACGAAGTCCAGCTCTTGAGACAGGTGTCCAAAAAGTATCTTTCTTAGATTCTCCTGGTGACACTGGAAAACCCTGCTGGAGAATGCTCACTTCTCCATCAAGATCGATAACAATCTCACTGGGACCTTTGATATCAAAGAACGATCTTGACAAGATGATGCGCTTGTCTCAAGCCAAGATCACAGGCAAAAAGTATTCTTCCGTCCAGTTTCAAGAAGGAGTGCTTTAGGGAAAACCTTCCTCGCCCTCTTTCGTAAGGAACGATCTACCAGTTTATTAAGACGTTAAGAGCCAATATCAGCTAGGCACCGATGTTTCACCGCGTGGAGTTGCGGGTACGAGTTGGTAGACAGAGGTTGCTTTATGCAGACCTGTGGAGGCTTTTGGTCACCAGAAGCAAAATCTTTCAGAAGTCTGTACAACAACTTCGAGTTCTCATCAGTGCGTTCACGAATATAGCGACAGAAGCTGTCCAAAGTGTTTGCTATCAACAAGAAAGGACACGCAAAATCGACGTCACAGTGGATAGCTCTAGGTTAGGTTTCCTAGAAGCATTAGGCACTGAAAGGGGGCCATCGGATCCCTAGGGGAAACTTCGAAGTTACTGCATAGCTATAACTTCGAGCTCAAGTCAAGGCAGAATTCAGTCAGCAGAATGAATGCAGTTAGCATAAGGCCGGCTTACGTTCAGAGGCTTGTTGGTTGAGGCTCAGATTCAATCCCGAACTATAGCGCCACCTGTGTAAGTAAATAAGATCCAAAAGCCGGCAAATTAAAAAGCCTATTTATTATAAAATTATGTAAACTCAAGTAACAAGGAAGTGAAGAAGAACTTCTTAAAATCTGATCAAGAACTGTCAAAGTGACATCTGTACCCCCAATTAGTTGAGGTTCTAGTATCAAATGGCAAACACCTACGCTTTTTTCGCAGGTGTGTCTAAACGTGTGTACAAGTGTGTGTGTTGACAAGTGCGTGTCATGAGTGTGTGTGTGTAGTGTATATTTTATATATAAAAATCTTCTTCTTTTTAAATTTATACTTTAGACCCATTCTTCTTGTTGCAATGAGAAAATTTTCCATTTCACTTAAGAAAAAAAAAGCACATTCACACACTTTCAACACACACAAGTTCTGCCAAGTTATTCACATATTTCTGTTATGTTTGTTCTCCCATTTTTTTAATTCCTTTGCATAACTTTTTCATAAAGAGAGACAGACATTTTCTCGTTTTTATTTCGACTTTTAGTATCAGTATGTAGTGTGTATCATGTAACACTGAGCTCGACAGATTTTCTATTTATAGAACGACTTATTTATTTTTATCCCGAACTTTTTCGTTTTCAAAAAATAAAAAATAAAAATATTGAGGTTAGTTTATGAAATTCTTTCGCTTTTTTTTTTGTCAAATTTAGTTAAACTTTTTTAAGCACTTTTGGAGAGTTTAAGTTTATTTAATTGTTACACAGTATCACTGTTTTTTTTTTCAATGTTAATTTCACAATATGTATCCGACTGTAATATCCTTTTTTTGTTCACTGTTATTCCATTGTAGTCCTTGTGGGATTCTTTTTAAAGAATTTTTTCATAAATTCCAGAGATGTAGGAGTTGAAGTTATATAACGATTCACTTGGGTCAGTTGGGGAAAAAATTAAAAAAATCCTTTTTCAAATATCCTTTAACAAGATCTCACTTTTTTTTATAAAAAAAAATTACTAAACCTTTTTCATAAGAATAAATTAGAAGAGTATGATTTGCCTTGAATTTTTTTTTTTTTTGTATTTGAAACTTACTCTAGGGAAGAAACAAAATTTAAATTCTCTACGATAGTCCGAGCAGCTGACGTCGTTGGAGCGAATGCTGCGGTTCGACTAAACTGACTGACGGTACACCAAGAAACAACACGTCGTTGAAGAATCCGTATCGTTCTGTCTTGATTAAAGCAATTTTTTTCTTGTATTTTCTAATTTAAAAACTAAAATTTCAATACACCAACATTTTGACACACACTTTAGAGCACTTGTACGTGTCTGTAGGTAAAATTGAAAAGCATAAGATACGCTCACGTTAGTAGCTGCCTGTTTTAGTGAGCAAAACAGCTCGTTTATGTGAAATATAAACTTTTTCCAAGCGATTTTCATGGGATTTTTGTGAATTTTTTTCCGCCCACGAGTGTTTTTGAGATGAAAGGCGAAGAAAAGCCAGATTCCTGTAGGTGTGGTGTCGGCTAACATAGCACAGATACACCAACAGCAACGCGGATGGGCGTCAGAAAAAAATAATTCAAATGAATAAAAATAAAAATTTTCGAAAAACAACAAAAAAAAAATTCAAGAATTCGAAAGAAATATTCAATTTTTGAAAAAAAAAAAAAAATACTCGTACATGCATTGCCTAGCATAGATACGAACACATAGCGTGAGCCTGAGCATGCAGCGGGTCTGTGTTTGTAGGAGCACAAAGTCGGATGGTGACGAGACAGCGGACCGTTCTGCTATTTAACCTGGTTCTAATTTCGTATAGTTTGGCGGCTGGCACAGCAGTGGTGCAACTATTCGTGCGGTATTTTTGAGATACTCAGTGGCTTTGAGATGCGAGTAAATGTATGCCCAGTGTTTTGCTTGAGAAGAGGAAGAAATGCTCATTCTTTTCATTTATCATTGAGACTTTAGGGGTGAAGTCAGTTTCCTTGAGGACTGAGGAATGCAAAAATTAAAGAATGAACTTGAATGGTCGTCGATGGGTTTGTTTTTTTCGCATGCAAATTTCATATCAGGTGGTGGTAGGAAGGATAAGGTTGGGTATATGTTTTTCCCGGGATCAATGAGCTTGGACTGTGCAGTTGAAAATGAAATTTATTTATGAACTTACTGCGTTGACCATTGGACACGGGTGGCAACCGTTTACTTAACATTTCTTAATATTTTGACAAAATATCCTAGCTGCAGACACACTTAAACTAAATGAAGTTATTTGTGGTACCACGGTATCTTTCATCCAAGAAGAACTACTCCTGAACCAAAGAGAGCTTTTTGTGAGTCCAAGAATGCTTTTGACGCAAAAATTCGCTTTGTTACCGAGGTAATCGAAGAAGGAAGCTATTTTCTAAGCAGAGTCGACAATACTCTTTGACTCTTCGCCATAAATCATTTGAGAAGAGGCCTAGCTTTTTGGCCAACAATGCAGGATCCTGTAAGTACACTGATCACGACGCTGATTTGATATCACCTCAGCAGAACCACGGTTAAGTTAGGTTAAAGCGGCTTCCAGCTGAATCCAACACGCGTAGACCGTAGGAGAATTCTTCTTTCCCTACTCGTTAAACCACCTAGAGCTTCTGATGAAGCGTAGGAGACTTCTAATATCTGCGTCGACTAGATCGCCTAGATCATTGTAGAGGATGGCGCCTAGGTGTGTTTTTCTTCCATGGGGCAGAGCAGGACATGTGCAATGAAGTTGGAGGATCGTTTCCTCCTTTTCTTCGGCCATGCAGCTGCAGAAACCATCTGAGAAGACGCGAATTTCTTTTCCTTGCCTATTAGACAGTGTCCAGTAATGACACCTAAAGTAGCGCTGATATGCAATCTCTTGAGGGAAATCAAGTCCTTAAAGCATTTCAGATCCAGCTTGGGCCAAGCAGAACCAAACAATTGAATCGATTCTGATCTAGAGCAGGCAAGAACTGTCTGGAGATTTGACAAGTCATAAATTTTTTCCCATGAACGGTCGGTTATCCTGATTAAGTAAGTTAAGGATACGTATACACAAAACGTTGTTTCGCCTGAATGTTTAGAATAATACCATGCCTTACAAACTCATCCAAGGTGATTTATAAAATGTTTCTGTGGCCTGCGACCCACCATAAGTGGATTCTGAATTGCTTCGCCACCTCTATGAAAGACAAGCCACAATGTAGAGCGACATTTGAAGCATGTGAGAACGTTTCCATTGACTTTTTTGCCACTTGACTGTGAAGGAATTAGCTGCCAGAAATTACATTGCATTTCAACCAAAATAGACTTCCTGAATCTGCAGTTCGGCGTGAAGCCGAAATATTAGCGAACATCAACGATATCTACTATGGCGATAGCTTCCGGCAACAAAAACAGCGCTTATTTGGATGCTGATTTGTTATTTAGGGCAGCCTTATGCCAACACAAGCACGCATCCTCCAAAAAAAGCAAAAGATAACGACACCAAAGACTGGTTATTGAATAAAATACCCGAACAGTGCCTTTGTTTTGATATTAGGATATTAGAATTGTCTTGAGCAATTAAAACCAAAACTGGAGAGAGGAAACATCGCTTGTAGTACTTTTGGATAGCATAGCCTGCACGATACCACATCCACTTCAAGTCACTTGACTTTGAACGTATCCAGAACGCGGTTCTCGATATTTATAAGAAGACATGAGGGTTTTCTGGTCAATCGAGCGAACGTTCTGAGCAGAGAACTCAGACCACTACTTTTTGTACATCACATAAACAAGGCAACACTGTGAAGAATTTTGACGTCAGAGTGCAATCGCAAGAGATTAGCAAAACCTTATTCGATCGAGTATATTTTAATGTCTTCTACCAACAGCATCTAGTATTGAAGACTCGAGACAATATTGCGAAAAATCCCAGACGTCTCCTCAGTTTTTCTCGGCAATCACAACGAAAGAATTGCGACAAGCAAGTTAAGCGAAGTAGGAGGCTTACAGAACGACGCTGCATATGTAGAACCGGAGCATGAAAACAAATGATGAACGCCGGTTTCTCAGAAGGAAAAAGAAAGAGTGTGAGAAGCGCGCGAATGATGAAAAGAACAGATTTGGATTTAAGTTATAGCTTGTATTAAGCATAAATAAATAAATAAATAAAAAAATAAATAAACATGTCGGGGCCACGAAGCCTGCAAACACAAACAAGGGAATATGATAGTAGAAAGGTTAGATCAGCATTGTTAATCCAATCCTTCAGGAAGGAAACCTTTTAAAATGCGCCAACTACAGAGATATAAATCTCATTAGTTCGCCATATATTGGGGAATATGTGGTCTTTCTAACTTATGTACTTACTTAAAGTGGCGCTAAAGTTTGGAGTTAACCTGGGCCTCAACCAACAAGCATCTCGAACCAGCTCGATCTTTAGCCAGGTCTCGTTCCAATGGCGTGCGCCACCTGAGTCGCGGTCTTCGTCTACTGCGCCGCCCTCGGGTGTGGATTCAAATATTTTCTGGGCCGGAGCATTGGTGTTCATCCGCTCTAGATGACCCAGCTACCTCAGTCGTTTGACCTTCACTCATTTGGCTAAGCCGCTGTACAGCCCGAGAGATTGGCAAGAGTGATTCTTCGTTTGATCTCAGCGCTGGTGTCTTTGTCTGAATTGATGGCGGAGTCCTTACCTCAAAGTTATATCTGTCTAATGAGACGTGGTGGTGGACTTTCCTGAAGACACACTGATATGCAGCAGTCAGGTTGTTAACGAACGGTTTCAGGCGTTCACACAACACGACAGGTAAAATCCTGTTGGCGGTGTTAAGAAGACTGATGCCTCTGAAGTTGGCGCAGTTCAGAGGGACTCCTTTCTTGAAGATCGGGCAAACAATGCTAAGATTCCATTCATCGAGCGTACTTTCCTCCGATCACAATTAACTGATAAGTTGGTCCATGCTCCTTACCCAGGCATCGCCTGCCGCTTTGAACAGCTCGGCAGTTAGGCCGTCGGATCCAGCAGCTTTGTTGGACTTAAGCTTAGATACGGCTATCTTTACTTCGTCTAGGTCGGTTGGACGGATTTATTTGTCTTCATCGTCCACGTTGAATCGTTCATCCTACCTGACAGCGGAATTTGTTTCGTCGTCGTCTTTACACAGTGTGGTCTTTCTATTTGCATGAAAATTGGTCTTTCTACGACCAAATGGTTGAAGTAAGGAGCACTAGCTTTTTAAACTGATGGGTCTAAATAGAATGTCCTTTGAAATTTTGTTGTTGAAAATCGGTTAACATTTTGACAGGCCTTTTTCACCATCCATTATGCAATTGCAATTTCAAATTCATATCAAACAAACACCGCTGTGAAACATTCAATTTGATGCCAAGTGAAAAACATGATGCGTGTCCACCAAACCAACAGCATAAATAATTTGGCACAAAGTGAATTTGCAAATTATTCGGTGTGACTTTGGCAAAACAACACAATGTACTGCCAATGGATGTCAAATCTAAATTAATTACAAAATATAAAACAAAATACTGTGAAGCAAGTCTCACCCCCCACAGAATGTCCTTCGACCGAAATCCATACGAAAACCTACGACCAACACAAGCGCAGGTCTTTCGTTTTATGCTCAACAAAGTGTTTCGTCAGCCACTTGCGTTCCCCCGCATTTGAATGAAAACGAAAAGATTTATGCTCAACTACTATGCAATTTGGAAAATGAAAATTTTCCACTCTCTCCAGCCGTCCCCCTCGGAAACCCTGCCATGACGCACTGCCCACACAATTTGACGGACCGTGGCGAAAAATAGCGCTGCGGGGGTTGATTTGGCAAGCAGATATTTTTTTTTTTTAATTTTATTAACCTGCACTGCAGCCAGCAGGTGGAGGGGGGCCTAATCAATTTACAGGTTATTTGATAATATGTAATATTGTTGCTAATTATGCAACCGAGTGGAATTTGGGGGGGATATCGATCGATCTGCTACTACCACCTTGGTCGGGTGATCCATGCGCCTTTAACAAGGACCGTCGGGGTTTGCAATCGGTTTTCATAATTAATTGCTCGGAGATTGTTTAAACTACGTTTCGGCCGTCAGCGGCAATCAATTTTGCAAAATAAAAATTCGTGCAGTTGCCCAGTTCGTTGGCTTCGCCGCCTTTTTGGCGAACACACTATTTCGGGGATACTCAAGCTGTTTTTTTTGAATTTTAATTTAGTTTCGAGAATTTCGGTTTTGAAATTTTATTTTTGACATCGAAATTGGGACAGATTAGCTGTGAGTTGTTTTCTCTCCCAATTTTGATTGTGCAGTTGCGGCGAATTTAATATGCAAATTAATTGTTCGCTTGCTCGCACAGTAAGCACAGCTTGAGGAAGGCCTCTGCGATGATGCCATCCCTGTGAGGAATGGGAATCGTAATAATTATATACAAAATTGTTGCACCGACCGTTGGTATATCAAGTTTCACATAGCATGGTAATTAGTTACGAAAGTTTATAGAGGAAACTTTGAGAATACGCGAATCAAATTCGCATAGGAATGTCTCAGGCGTAGCGAAGTTTATTACCCGGAAGGTGTTTCGCTGTATGAGTATCGGATGTGTGTTAATCCTTGTTAATCCCTACCAATTGGATTGAAATTCCAATGGGTTATTGATGTGATATTAAAGTGGGGTTATGTTGTAGGGTAGGGTAGTTATGCTGTTCGTAAGATGCGATTTGGGCAGAATATCTTTAAGGCAGATATATATTTGTTCACGACTGACTGACACCTTATCATCTTTCCATGGAGTGGACAGCTGCAGCGTACCGGAATCAACTTTCTCTACCTCGACTCTGTTGTCCTTATTGATACATAAGTCGTAGGTAGAGAGAGTACAACAACAACAATTGCTGGCGCGACAAATCGGGATGAGGCCTAGCTTCAAGCAACCATTCGTGTTATGCGTGTTACACTTTTCTCACGAATGGAAGGGACCTACAATTTATTGCCGACTGGCGAACGGCGAATTGAGAAGCTCTTTCATGACAGACTATAGTCCCGGAGGTCTACCATTCCCCTACAAGAAATGGTACGGCGAAAAAATGTTCGGTGGACATGGCTGGGGCTTGAATTCACGCAACTCGCACGGAAGTCCAACGCTCTAACCATTGAGCCGCGGCGACCAGAGGGAATACTCTCTTAATAACCGAGACTGGCAAGGTACGGAAGCATGCCGGGCTCAGGAACATGGAAGGACGTAGATCCTATAACGTCATATGCATTATGGAGAATACGACACCAAACCAATTGATGAGACACGTGCATACCTGGAACTGGATGGAAGGCCATGGTCTTAGTCTGGCGGCAGAGAAAACTGAAATAGTCCTGCTGCCTAGAAGACAGATCCTGGCGGGTGTGGAGTTTCAAATAGGGTCTGAGGTAATAGCCACCAAAAGTGCTGTGAAGTGCCTGAGAATGAGCCTTGACTCCAAACTCACCTATTGGCATCAGATAAAGTCCTCATCGAAGCGAGCTGCGAAGGTCACCACATTAATCAGAAGATTCATGGCAAATGTAGCTGGTTCAAGTGCAAGCAGGAGAAGACTTCTTATGTCGATCACGCATGCCATCCTCCTGTATGTCTGTGAGATCTGGGTCAATGCTCTTGGGAAAGAGAAATACAGAAAACAGGTGGCACCAGTATAGATACACGGAGCCCTCCGGGTAGCAAGCTCTACCCGCGTGGTGTCGGAACCAGCCGTCCTCGTAATGCCAAGAATGACTCCCATCTCCTTGCGACTGATAAGAAATTCGTCGACAAGCCGAAACAGAAGTGGAAGTGACGACGACGAAGGCGAAGGACAACACCTCTAAAACTAGAGGAAGGTGGATGGTAAGACTGATTAGGGGCGTTGCTAAATGGACAGAGCGGAAACATGGAGAAGTAAACGACTACATCACCCAGTTTCTAACCGGACATAGAAACTTTAACGCATATCTCTATTAGATGGGAAAAGTATGTAGCCCAGCTTGCCGATAGCAGAAAGAACCAGGCTGCAACTAGAGACAGGCGATATCAGCCTACAATACGTAAGGAGAATGATGATCTCAAGTAACGACAGGTGGACCCAAATAATAGCCTCCTGTATCTAGTTCGAGCTGCGAGAAAAAAACAAAGAGGAAGACGAAATCAAAGCGTCATAAGAATCATACCGGAACCCTATTGAGCACAAGAAAGACCACTTCTGAAGTAATGCAAACAGCGGTCCCAGAGGGTTGTCGAGGATACCAAAGGAAGAGGGGGAGTTTAGTCAGTAGGAGTCTGACACACCATGTGAGTGTAACAACCCTCCTGACAGTCCCAATTTAGAAAATGTCCCGATTTCATCTCGACTTTTTCTTGAACATTAACTACAATAAGAAATGGCAATTGTTTTCCTTTTCGTTGCCTGTATGTATTTACAGTATTTAGTTCAAAGACGACAGCATAGCGAAAGGAAAAAACAGCTTGTCTATTGAAACATGGGAAGCAGTTTAAAGGAAGATCCAATTGGTCAGACAATTATGTACATAAGTACAGGGTTTTGCAATAAGAGCGTTACAAAAGTTTTTTTTAAATAAAACAAAAACGGCTTTGGATATCAATGAAATTATTTATTCCTGTAAAAGTACGTTCGATGCCATTCTGTATGGAGTTCGATTTCTTTTGCATGGCCACCACGGGCACGCTTGCAGAAGTCCAGACGCTAAACCCAATTTTCGACGGTTTTCAAGCATAAATCGTTCGATATTCGTACGAAGTTCATCAATCGTCGCTGGCTTGTTGGCATAGACCATAGACTTGACGTAGCCCCACAGGAAATAGTCTAACGGCGTCAAATCGCACGACCGAGGCGGCCAAGCGACTGTACCATTTCGTGAGATAACACGTTCTCCAAACTTGGTTTCCAATAAATTGATTGTGACATTCGCTGTGTGGCTTGTGGCGCCGTCCTGTTGGAACCACATGTCCTCCAAGTCCATATTATCCAATTGGGGCCAAAAATATTCGGTTATCATTGAACGGTAGCGATCCCCATTCACAGTAACGTGCCGGTCTTGATCATCACGGAAGAAGTACGGCCCAATGACGCCGCCGGCCCATAAACCACACCAAACCGTAATTTTTTCGGGATGCAATGATGACTCATGGAGTACGTGTGGATTGCTGCCTGACCAATACCGCATATTTTGTTTATTGACGAAGCCATCCAGCCAGAAATGAGCCTCATCGCTGAAGATGATTTTTCGATGAAAATCCGAATCATTTTGAAGTTGTTGCTCAGCCCAATTCACGAACATACGACGCTTCTGGTGGTCAAGCGGCTTCAGTTCTTGCGTCAATTTAATCTTGTAAGGATGTAGGCCAAGATCTTTTCGCAAAATTCGCCACAACGACATCACAGAGATGCCCAACGCTTGAGAACGACGTGTGAGAGACACATTTGGGCTTTCTGCAACTGAAGCCTCAGCGGCAGCAATATTCTCGACACTACGGGCACTTCTTTGTCTCACTGGCACGGGAACATTTTGTAGTGTGCCTGTGGACTCAAATTTTTCCACTAGACGCTCAATTGTTGATCTGCTAGGATGATTATGACGACCATAAATTGGACGTAGCGCTCTTAACGTTCAGGCCACTGACTCCGAATTTCGGTAGTAAATTTTAATAATTTCGACTCATTGTTGGCTCGTATATCTTTCCATCATGAAATGGCAAACCTTACTGAAGAGAAATGTTAAAAAACCGCAAGAAAAATATGACGTCGTTTGCTGTCCCTGTCGCTCTACTTTTGTAGCGTCCCTATTGCAAAACCCTTTACTTCCGAAATAAGTTCAACCGACAAATATGTGTAATATGTAGTTCAACTACTGAGAACACCTGAAAAATAGGTTAAAATATTTCACATACGCCACAGTATTTAAGGTTTAGTGATCTCCGATGAGATATACTTAGACAAACAGGGGCGCATTTTATGCAACTTAAAGGATCCAGATGAAAGAACTTTCGATCGCGAGGACTTCTGCCGTGAATATACTAGCGAATAGAGATTTTGAGTATGTACTTAGTTCTTGTTATTGACGATGTTCGCAGTTGTCAGCCTTTCTGGATGATCTTACTCAATAAAACTGGTACTTCTACGTTTTTTACATGACGAAAGTTCAGACTTATCTCTAGACCTCTTGCACTGATTGTCATTTGACTGGTTTCACCAATGTAAGCGGGTTCATGTTGAGAACCGTCTTTCGCAACCCCTCATCCCGATGACAACATGCAAAAATTAATTTGCAAAAGCTCCAGAACAATTTCCGAGAAGCAAATCAATAAAAACTTCAACCTCAAGTACTATCAACCAATGGTACGAACATCGTAGCCTGCACTTGTCGAACCGATAAAATTGTTAATACAAACCAAATCCGTCCACCTATTTTGTATCCAATAGTTTGTTGGCCAATCTATCAGCATCTTAAATACCCGATTCGCTGTGGAAATACAATTTCAGCGGAATCCTAATGAGGGCTTTTATTTTGCAAACAAATAAATTATTGATGCAGAGAACTCATGAATATTTGACGCAAGTAGTTACGCGAATAGACTTCCTTTTTCCTTTCTGTATACCTTTAGCATCATCTCATGAAATCTTAACCGACCAAGGATCATTAAGGCGATTCCTTGTCCTTCACCCACGCAAAACTTGAATTCGCCTAAGCAATTCACACCCCAAACCGTGGGTATTGCCGCAAATATTCGAATAGGACAAACACCACACCGAACCGAAGATACTAAAATGTATCTCCATCCACTTATTTTTAGAATTTAATTGTTTCAGAATAAAGAAAACAATTCCAAAACAAAATTCGCTCAGCAGAAAACTATTCACATCTAGACAGAGGACGCACACCAAGCCAGACCAAGCCAGGCCATGCCTACGAGCGAAATTCTACTTTGAACATGAAAATATCTTTTTCCCTGCTTTGCTCATTCTAGATAGTTTTTGCCGTCTTATTTGTTCCCGTAAAACAGCAAAGTAGAGTCGAGTGAAAAATTCTATTTTTACAAAGAAAAGTCAAAGAAAAAAATATTCAATTTTGTATCTTGGATGAGGGTGGTGGTCGATGTGTGTCTTCTCGACGAAGTATAGTGTATCTCAAGTTTATTTCTAGCGAATGGTTGAGGCGAGATCATGCTGCACGCACTGTGCTGTTCTGGCATCGTGTAAACAAAAAACTGATTTCGGCGTTTTTGTGGTATAAAATATCGCTTAACTGGTTGTGCGAAGGTGTTTTTGAGATATTCCTGTGGAATCGATGGAAAGGTGACGAAGCTTTTGTGTTTTGGACCGCCCGTTGACCGCCTGTTTGGTGTGGGGGAGTATTTTTGGGTGAAAAAGTCATTCGTTCCACACTGGATATATGAAAGACGCTTATGCAATTGGTTCTCCCACCGCAGAGGGATGATGGGAGTTTAACTAATAACCTCGAAGCTTTGGAGGTCTCAACACGGGATACAAGGAATAATTGGGTTTCTCGAAATATTTTCTCTGTCGAACAAATGTTTATGACTTCGCACGATCGATCGTTTGGCTGAACTATTTCAGTGAAAAATAAGCAATCGAAAATGTTTCTCGACGCGCACCAGTGAGTAAACTTGAGATATTTTTAGCACTATGCTCCATGATAATATTTCAACTGTGTAAACATTGGTTCTGTTTCTAATTTAGATACACAGTCCATTTGCTTTCAAGGCTATGTGAGTTATTTTATCTCAAAATTGCAAATTTAAAATGAAATGAGAGAATTGGAGGATCTGAATTTAGGTGGCTTTGGTTGACGATGTCGAATAGTAGGATGTACTTACTGGCTTGAGGCTATAAATCTAGTCAGCCTTATCCCTTTAGTGCTCAAAATCTATTAGGTTATGCGTTCTTTCTTCGTAGAGGCTTATACTCTGCGAGGTAGTATCCTATGAATGCTACCAGGAATCGTTAGAAGTTCTTTTCAGACTGCATCATGGTTCTACTTACGTTGAATAACTCCCAAAGACTAATGACTGAGACACATGGCATTATCTCTTTCTGATTTCTATGATTCCAGATATTGAATTACAAGTCGTCGAAAGAACTAGGTTCTAAGAATATTCTGCTATGGCCATTCCAAAAAGCAAGGACTTTACGACCATTAAAATGTTTTACGGAACAATGACTCAAAGGTATGCAAATCACATCTGAAACAATCGAGACTGCAAAGTTATGCTATTTACAGATAAAGAAGATCCGGTGACGTTGATTATCTATACAAGACCATTCGAATTCAATGAATTCGTTGACAATATTGCCATCTTGACTATAAAATAAGCAAAACCTTGCTATTTGTACTTAATTTGTGGAGAAGACAGTAGGCGCGCTTAGCTTTTTAAATAATTCTTCTTTCGGATCTAATTCACATCCATGATCCAATTACAGACTCTTAATTTCTATTTTTAAAGTTCTTGGAAAATAGTACCAGGGACAAACTAAACCCCAGTAAAAGGTTCCCGTCGTTTCACATGAAAATTCTTTTAAAGCTTTCTCAGAGAATTGTTAAATTACCGCAGTATTAAAATATCCACACTTCTTCACTGAGTTCAACCGCCGCCATCGATCCTATCACACACCCTTACATGAAATTATCCTCGAGTACCAGTTGATATTTTGACAACCACCAGTAAATAATCGGACTTAACCGCAGTTTTTTGGTCGTGAAATCAACAAATCCCAAAAAATCGTCTGTAAAAATGAAAGAAACTCCTTTATCCACATCTGAAAAGAATTTCGTTTTACAAACCATCAAAAGCAATCAAGTAAGCGTCCTCAGGAATCCTTAAATCAATTTTATTTAACATTCCAATTTGAAGCGCCTCGATGGTCGGAAGAACGATGAATTCCGCGCAGCAAAAATTAACTTTGGTGCCGACTGGGGCAGCGTACATGTGTCACTTGGTGAAACTCGTGTCTTGGCCCAAGTTACGTGTGAACTGGGGCAGCCAAAAGCCACACGTCCCAATGAGGGTATTATGTTTATCAACGTAGAACTTGGTCCAATGGCTGGAGTTAACTTCGAAGCTGGACGAAATTCAGATCTGAGTGTGCAAATCAATCGAACACTGGAGAAGACATTTAAGGAGTCACGGTGCGTGGATTTGGAATCTCTTTGTGTAACTGCTGAAGATCGAGTATGGATTTTGAGATTGGACTTAAATGTCCTGAATCACGAGGGAAATCTAATTGGTAAAACAACATTCCCCACCTTTCTCACATGAAATACTATAAATCATTTCTTAGAGTGCTGTTCCATTGCTGCGCTATGTGCATTGGCGCATTTTAAACGTCCAGATGTGTCAGTAATGGAGGAAGAAATAAAAATTCACACAGCTGCAGAGAAAGAATTGATTCCCACAGTTCTGCATCATTATCCCGTTTGTGTGTCGTATTCTACATTCAATAATGGGTAACACTTCCTTTAAGCAAAGTCGAATCTATAAATAAACCTTTTTTTTTTTCAGTGAAATAGCAGTAGCAGATCCAACAGCAATCGAAGAACGAACCGCGGAATCGAATATGATCTTCGGCATCAACTCCTATCGTGAACTTTGCTGTCTCAATCTTGGCGGTACCACATTGACAAGTTCAAATCTCCTCCTTCAATGCTCACACCGAGCAGCAAATCGAGCAAAGTTCATCGTGGACCAGGTGAAGAACGCATTGGAAGAGGATACCCTCTGTCGAGAGGAAAACCTACCAGTTGGTTTCACTGAATGCTTGAAATTGAACAAAATCACTTCACTGGCAGAGGATCGTTTAGCTGTTAAACTTCGTCACTTTAGTTTCCAAAATATCCAAGAAGATAACTTGAAGAAGGAACACCATGACAGTGACAATGAAAACGAAAATAAAAACGGTAAGGACTTGAATTTTTAGTTACAAATAATTCTAAAGCTCGTCGCTTGCAGTAGTTTCAATGGGTGAACATACGGGAATCCTTAATTCAAATCAGGAATCAATCAAATGGGTACCGGAGGGAGCCAGCGACGACAATTCGCATGATGATTTCGATTCGGACAATGATGAAGATGATGAAGATGTGAGTGATGTCAATTTGGAGCAGCAAATTGAGAGTGTCCTGAAGAATGTGAATCAACGGACGAATCAACCGATTAGTAAGAAGAAGAACATACCATTGCTGAGCAAAAAAAATCTGCACCGTGAGTTACGAAACGGGATAGAGGGAAGAGATGTGAATGATGTGTATTTGTTTTTTCCTTTGTAGAACCAACAGATGACAGCGATAGTGAAGAGGATGAAACAATGGTCTTGGAATAGATTTGTTAGAAACTAGATACTTAATAAATATATTGAAGGTCTAAGGACGTACAATTTAGGAAGCAGAGTTCATTCGTTCTTTGTCAAATTGTGTGGTTTTAACGATTAACATTTAACAGATAAATAATCCTCTGCCAAAGTTCTCCTAAGATTCTATTCAACCAACATGAGCGCGCCTTCTCTAGTAAAGCGGTAACACACCTCCAAAGAAGGGAAATCTAGCGGAACTGGTGAAGTATATATGCTCAGCAGACAGTAGCCAAGCAAATGACTTGAATAATTTTGGAATATTTAGGTGCATCTTTCGAAGTCGAACAGGGTGGCTCCCGCTTAGAACCTTTCTACGTAGGTAGAAAAACCAAATATGGGTTTCGTTTCATTATACTGAGTTCAAAGAGGCATTTGGTTGGCTTCGTGCAGAAGAACTCATACGTATTGTTAGGGCCAAAAGCGAAGGTGTTGTCATGTTCTATGCAATAGGTTACGTTAGATAAGGTTAAGGCTTGATGTTAGGCACCGTCTCACTCAGATATTCAAGTATCCATTGTGTTCCTCGTTGTGGGACCTACATTCATGTACCTGTTGGGAAGGGAATAGATTATTTATTCATCGTTATTAGCCCACCTAAGCCTAAGCGTGGTTGAGAGTTGCCCTGAGTCGTTAAAGAAGTAAGCGCCTAGAGTATTTTTTCTCATTATGCTGAGGCCTGGGCAGACAGAGAAAGTGCGTCGTGTCCTCCTCTGCGTCTATATCGCCACATTCTCTGCAGAAGTCAGTCGTGTTTAGTCGGCCAGCAGGTTGTGGCCTGTGAGGATGCTGATCACTAGAGCTACAAGCGATCTGTTCAGCGTAAGTATTTTCTTTGTTTTTATTTTATTTAGTCTTGGTCACATCTTTCTTAATATACGGCATGATGAAAGTGTGGTCCATCGCTCATCGACAAGCCTCCAAAATTCCAAGTGTATCTCTTGCTTTAGAACTTCTATAGGGGTCAGAATCGCATGATTGACCATTATTTGGTGACTGTAGTGACTTCCAAGCTGAAATTGCCATTAATAGAGCAACAAGGACAATAAATGCTAGGAGATTGAGCCCATCTAGGATCATCATCCTCGTCGACAGTCAAACAGCTATCATGGCTTTCGAAAGCGGTGTCCAACTGTCGCGAAATCTTAAACAATATAGGCGTCATCTACGAAGTCAACATCTGCTGGGTTCCCGGACACAGCGACGTCGAGGGTTACGAAAAAGCAGACGAACTTGTTTGGGAAAGATCCGCTTTGGAAAGTGAGCACACCCACACATCGGTAAACATCCCTATCGGTGTGTTGAAGAGTAACGTCGACCACAAGATGAGAGAGTGAATCAACACTTCTTGGTCAGCCAGAGGTGACTGCATTATATTCCTCTGGCGGAGAATAGACCAGAGCAAGACAACATGTCTCCTGGTTATGAATAAAAAAGATAGGTACTCGCATCCTAATAGGTGTACTGACGGCATCAACTCCCCAGACTGCTGCAGGAGCTGTCAGGATGCGGAAGAGACGGAGACCATCAAACACTTACTCTGTGTATCGCAGTCTCCAAAATCGCCGACTTCTACACATGGGAAACAAGCTGTTTGGAGAATCGGGAAACCTAACAGAAGTACCAATAGCGAACATACTCCACTTTATTAAGAGTGCAGCTTGGTATTGGGATACACCACCCATTTAGAACCCAAGGTTGGAACATGGACCACAACATAAAGGGGAACACAATGGACCAGTAGGCCGCCGTGGACGCACAGTGTTTAGACTGGGCACTTCCCCATACCTAACCTACAGAGGCTTCCGCAGAAATGCCAGATTTATTGCCACCCCAGACAACATCTTACGTTGCTTTAGTCTCTCCCGATACGAACATCCCCAGCGAAACAAACTTATCAAATTCTATTATACTTATTTGCAAAAAATCTCATGTGCTTACATCCGACATCCATCGCAATACCTGTCATGCGAATGAAGCCATTGTTCTCTATTCCCAAACACAGTGGCAATTAGGACAAATTATCGCAATTAACTTTCAATTTGCCCTTCTCTGACGCACACTTTCCACGAAACACACAAGTAAATGACAACATTTTGCGTTTTAGTACTTCTCATTTATGATTTTTCTTGATTTAAAGACAACAAAAGAGTCTCTCTCTATACGACAAATACTTAAATTAGTTACTATTTATATTTTCTTATAGTTTTTCGCTTAACAACTAAACATCGATGTTTACTTTTTGTTGGGTTCTTTTTTTTCTTTTCCATATTTTCTTCTTCACCTCCCTCACGGGTTCACTGTTCTTTTTTTTTTTTTTTTGTTTAAAAAATAAACTCTAACTTTACAAATTACAAAAAAAAATAAAATAAAAAAAAAATTATAAAAAAATAAAAAAAAAAAAAATTAAATATGCAAAATTTTTAGTATGTTACAACGCTAAAAAAATATTTTGTAGGTCTGTAATTGTAGAACTTAATATTTAGGATTGCTCTCTGCATTGCGTTTGGGCGGCTGATGTGCTGCTGCTGATGGGGCTGTTAATCAGGTGGTGTCGTTACCGATGCCATTTTTCTGGTCCAGTTTGTTTGAGTTTGATTTGACCATGTAGATGAAATAGGTGATGATCTCCTTCTCCTCGATGGGTATCGTTTTGAAGTGTTTCATTATTGTCTGTATGGGAAGAGATAGAAATGGGAGTTTAGAAGAATTGGACGTAACACATGGAGATCGTTGAAACAAATTCACATAAATGCGCAAAGGAGAGCAGAACTCAATGGTATGGAAAGGTGGTACTGGAACATTGTGTTTCTGTCTTCCTGTGGGATGCTATAAAATCTGTTCTTTCAGTTAAAGTGGTCATATTCCAGGCTCGCTCTGTGTAGATTGCAATCGATTCTTAGATTTGAATCGCAAAATTAGAAACCACAAGAGAAGAGTATGCAAAGACGAAGCAGAAGCTATCCGGGGTGGATTACATGAGACTTGTCTGCCTTTCAGCTCTGATTAATTGCAAGACTCTGAAGGAAATGGTCGAATATAGGGATGAGAGCCATACAATCATATCAAGTCGACAAAAAACTGTTTGCCGGTGTTGATTTTGTGGAGTCACAGGCAATTCTGGAGATCGGAAATGTCTGAGATCCGATGTCCAGTGCCAATACAATGCAAAGTTATGCTTGAAGACATGTGTGTGGACATGTGTGTTGTGGCTTAGCTAATGAAAACAAATGTCTGTCCCGTCTGCAGCACTTTTGCCATTCCAAGAAGAAAAACTGGCCGATGAACTTAAGAAGACCAAACATGGGCAAGGTGCAGATTATGATTTTATTTTCATGAAAATATGAAGGCTTACAGTCTGTCTAGTGTAAGCAAATTAAATTTAATCGTCTTCACGAGAAGCAATTGTTAAACCCAATATCTCTTGCACCCCTTTGGTATGGTGGCTGAAAGCGTCACAGCGAAAACGATTTTTTTTTTTGTGAAAATCTTTCACAAGACAGCATGAGGATCGACCACACGTAGCGGTCATGACATGAAGGCTATTTCGTTGCGAAGCATTGAATGCAATCATATCCACTCCCCCAGTCAGACAGAAGAGTGAGCAAATATGACGCAAAACAGTTGAGGAGGAACCGATGTCACTAAAGAAGGGCTTTTCAGGTCGTGGTAGAACTGCACACAAGATGGCACGTAGGCGTTGATCACGCCCTATGCACTATGGGAGATAGAAAGATTGAAGTACTAAATAGCTTTGTGTTTAGCAGCTTGAGAGGAACTGCTGCTTTAGGTACTTAGGTCTAGAAAGGCAGGACAAAGAGGTAGCCTGCACACGTGGACATTCGTTAGTCAGCAATATTGCAGCTTTAAATTGGATTGTCATGACTAAAGGAAAACCATTGTTGTGAGGACTAAGAACATGTTCACGGACAGCTCTTGGAACTAGGAAAAGAACTACAGGACAGCTCTCTTAAGATTTGCTCCTTTAAACGATCACTGAAGGTGAAGCACCCATCTGTTGCAATCAGTTGAGAGAAAGAAAAGGGGTATGAGCAATGGATCAGCCATGGATAATGCAGGCGGCAAGCGCGTATTGATATGTAAACAGCACTATAGAGCAGTCATTTCACACACTATATTGTACACGAGGGCCGATATAAAAAACAAAGCATTGCCCGTTTGATGAAAAGAAGCTGAATCAGGAAAAGCAGATTTTGTCATTATCAAACTTCATTCCATCAGTTTATGCCAACAACTTTAGTGGATTTCTTTAACTTGAGGTGATCGTGACTGTGTTTAAACCACAATGAACTCGCCATATCACCACCGACATAGCCTCTGAACTCCGAATCTAGGTCACTTCTAGTTTTTATCAGTGATATGGCTGTTGAACTGCCCTCACGCTGAGCAACCAATAATAATTGAAATGCAAACTACTGTGTGCAAGCTAGTAGTGCTTCACTTTGTCTTTGTGGAATTTAGGAAAAGGCACACAAGTACGCCCACACGTGGCATTTAATTCAAAAACAATCTAACCATTCCGGTTTCAAAGTCGTTAAATCTTCGCTTTTAATCACTTGTCTTCAGAGAATTAAGATGCAGTTGTATAACTAGTCATGAATTTGGAAAAAAAAAATGTCTCAGCAAGGACCGGCGATATTTAATGACCACTCGACACAAACGTCCCACAAGAAAGCACTCACTTCAACACTCAACAAAGAAATAATTTGAACTTTGTTTGCCATACTTACATCAGCCAGTTGTGCCCTTTTCATTCCCGGCCTCGTCGACACTTTGTAATGTCGCTTGTAACGTCGCAGAGTATTCACTTGTAGCTTATAGAGATCCACCTCTGGCAGATCTGTATCCGTTTCATTGCTATCGTCTTCTGAATCTTTTCGTCGTCGTTTTGTACGCGCACTCTGGATGCGTCCCTTATGGTAGTCACAGATATATATATGTTGGGCCTAAAAGGGAAACAAAAAAAGCAATTACCTCCAAAGCCATGCCAGGAGTCCTTTTAACTTACATCTGAATCACTACTGAGTTTGAGCCTCTTCTGAGCAACAGTCTTTTGTATACGTTTACTGTATGAAGCGTAGCCAGCGGCTCTATGACACCGTTCATTATCATCGATGAGACAACATATCTGATCCGTGTGACCACGCGAATCCTCTTCACCCGTACTGAACCCGTTGTTCATGGCGAGCTGACCAAATTCCTGCTCCTTCTTCTGAATTAAATTGCACGTAAATGTTCCTTCTACATAAGGATACCGCTCCTTAAGAGGCGCTGGACACTTTCTGGCTAAGGAATTTTTTTCCCCCTTCACTTACGATTTTTATATGAATTATGACACAATAGCAGCCGGGCGGATTTATTTATTTAAAACACAACACTACAGTGGTTCGATTCTATACTTCGTTGGATGAGGAATGGCCAAGGAATCGGAGTATTCAACGGCGTAGTCGTGGAGCAAGTTCGCGGTAGTGGACTTTGAGAAATTTGAGCAGGAGATTGACAGCAAAACACCAAACATAACTTTCGCTTGAATATTTTTTTGAACATGGAAGAGGAGATGTACAGATGGAAGGGGGCTATTGTGGTGTTCATCCGCAGCGCAGCAGAAGTTTATTCACGAATACTACTGCGTAGTGGGAAAGCAGATAGTAGCCGGTTCATTAGAGGGGTTGTTGTGTTTGTGACAATTCATTGGGGTATAATTGGGCAGTGATGCCAAGTTATTGATAGATGGAGTGTGTTTGGTAGAGAGGTTATTATACTTGTTCGTTTTTCTCTATTTATTCAATTTATTTTATACAATTGAGAAAAAAAAAAGTTGCACGTAAAAAGTTTGAAAATTAATGACAAAGAACATGAGACTAGCATTGCTTAAATAAAACGTGGGGGTGAGACTAGCATTGCTTAGATAAAACGTAGGGATTCCTCAGGTTTCTTGATTAGTTTGGTAGTGCAGGATGGACCTCTTCCTTTTTGCAGCTCTTACAGGAATCGTTACCGACTATAACCAGCTGCTCAGCATGTCTGCATAGGATGAAGTATGTATAGTCCAATGAAAACAAGGAAGTGGTTTGGTTTCTTTGTGTTACGAAGGCAACTAAATAGCAAAAATATATCTCGAACAACTAAAGACCCCAATCATCCCAGTCCATCTCTCTGGCGCAGAGATATGAACTTTGTCAGAAGTGGATGGATAGTCTCTGTTGTTTCCAGAGAAAGTTCCTTCGGGTGGTATTTACTGATGTCTGCAGAAGCCTTGAATGGAGGAGAAAACGAACTATATTGTCTGACAGCGACATCGACCTAGTTAGAACAGTCCACATACAACGACTTAAATGCGTAAGACACGTAAAGCAGATGAACAATATGGCTCAGACCGGAAAAATCTTCAAATCTGTCCCAGAGGAAGAGGAGAGCAAGACTCAGATGGAAAAGAACCTAAAACAACTCAGCATGTGAAACTGAAGGCAATTATCTAATGAATCGTCTTAAGCTCACCCTGATAAGCATTACATCTAGTTCCTTTTATCCCCTAGTTACAAATCGGGGTTTCTCTTACGCTACACAGATTAAGGGATGAACTCAAAATTATTTCAAGAAAGACTCAGTTGTGGCTTTGGTGTCGGTACTTCATTAAATGACTTCGTGAGTTACTTTGACACACGTCATTCAAGATATCTGTAGAGCATCGTAATCGCTTGTTCTTCTATTGGTTTGAGGTCCAGCATCGCAACGTCAAGTATCAATATCGACTTTACCGTCCACAAACCAATTTCACAGTGTCGAACTATGGAGTATGCAGTGGTTTTCAGCAGTAGGTACTCCATGAACACTTACTAGCTTCTGCAAGAACCTTTCCAATCGATTTGTCATTCCAAAATTCATCCGATGTCCAATTGACAGCCAAAGTCGACATCAACAACCATTTTTCCATGGTAACCTACCAACAACAACACTCTAATCAACAACAACAATCACCAACAAAATTCTCCAAAACAGCTTCCCAAATCGAAATGAATTTTCCTTTTTCGCTCTCTCTTCATCGCCTTGCTTTAGCTTCATTTGTTCATCGGCAAACATCATCCGCCGAAGAATTTTTTTACAACACAAATTCTCCAGGCAAGATTCGCTGGCGCTGCCGCTGTCAATTCATTTTCGCATAACAAACCGTTTCGTCGGGTTCGTGGTGGTCTTCTTCCCTCTCTATCCGTACTTTGTTTTACGCCAAACAAAAGAAAATACGATAAAGTTTATTTATTTTTTTTTTAAATTCTAAATAATTTAATCGCGTGAAAATACTTATTTTGTTTTGTGTAGAATTTGCTTTTTATTTTTTTATATATCGCAAGTGCGTTCTTATTGTGCGTCCAAAGAGAAAGTTATTCCAATTGGTGCTTCAACACCAGCCGCAGCCACCAGTGTTTAGCAGCAACAAAGATTCTCCAACTTACAGGAAAAAAAAAAGAAGAAACACCGCATCTCCTCCTCTGATTCGTATCGATTGTGTCGCGCGGTTCTCTACGGAGGGAAATAAGAATAAAAATCAAGTGAAAAGTAGTAGAGAAAGAATAAGAAGAAAAGCCAAGTAAATAGAATTAGTAACGAGAGAAAAATTGTTGTTTTGTGCAAAATTAAGTAAATACAATAACAGCCGAGCAAAATGTCGACGTTGAACAACAAATTTAAAACTCTTTCGGTCGAGGAGAAGGCTGAGATTCAGGAGAAATTCATAGAAGTAAGTACAGATTGCAAAGACTTTTGTAAACTTCGAGACGTGTCGCCGGAATCATGTGTAAAATCTTGGAATGTGTCGATGAATTCTCTTCACATGATTCAATTCCAGATTTGGAATGAAAATTCACGCCCAAGGTGGGCAAAATTTACCACGACTAAGATGCCGCATCCTACGCATCGCATGAAAAAAAAGAACCAACTCGTGTGTCGCTGTCGTGTCGGCTAAATTGTTTTTTCTTTCCTCCACCCTCCCTCAATTTACTCTTTAATCCTCACACAGTGATTCCACATTTACTCCAATTTTGACTTGAACTTCGCGGGGGTGCTGCAGAGTGTTGCCAGTGTGTTTAGGGAGTGAAAGAATGGTCGAAGTTTGAAGACGGTGTAAAATTATTGTGAATTTTTGCCCAGAAAAGCTCGGAGGATAGAAAATTCATTGGTGAATGTATAACGACAGTTCTTAACGTCATCTTTACAGGCTTCAAGCTAACTGACGGTTGAAAATTTAGGAAAGTGCGATGATCATTACGATTTTCATCGATCCATAGACGTATGATGGCGCTAGACTTCGGAATGAATCAAGGCGATCATTAGCCAGCTGTTTCCAGTTGCGAAAGTCCATTTGGTTGGTGTCACCCTCCACTTGCGAACGGCATCAAATATACGGTCGGCTAATTCTGAGTAGTTCCTATCGAGTGGAATCGAAGATTTTCTTGCTGGAGCATTGGAGTTCATCCGCTTTACATGGCACAGCTAACTTAATCTTTCTATAAGTGAAGTACAAAGTATTTCATCGGTCAATTTCGTGTTGAAAGCGCATGGGAATGATGCAAAGCGATTTCAAGTTTCAAAAGTGTCTACTTTGGCAGATTCCGATCTTCGGTTGCGTAGTCAATTGGAGTGTAACAAGCTTATTAATGTTCAAAGGCAAATGTCTCATCGTTTTTGCCACCAAGACTTTTTTGTTTGTGGATCTCGTTGGCGGTCGACGATCGCTTAGACTATCAATACTTGTGTCTGTGGTCTGTTTGATGGATCCACTGCATTTTGGACGTCACAAGTTACATATTGGACCAACCTCTCGACTAGTGATTCTCTCTGAAGATAGACCCCAACGAAATAAAAATTCCTATGTTATAAATAGCTGCCATGGTCGGAATTGTCGCCTGACTTGCCCTCAAATTATAAGCTGGAAGTCATGTGGCGCCTACCTGCCCTTGGGACTACTGCCCCAGTTAAAACGTTCTCTTTAAGGTCATAGAAAGCATTGTCATTCACCACCTTATGAGTTATCAACGCTCCAAAGGGGACTTAATGGTCTCTGTTCGAAAAATGGAACCGAAGCATTCACCAGCACTAATCTACTGGTGTGAACCTTGGAATCAACCAACAAGTCAGCCTGGTCTTTCGCTAATTGGGTACAATTACGGACTCCAAGATGGTTGAAGTTGCCTTCTATTTGTACGTGCCAACTTACCCATGGTCTTCTTTTACTGCAGTGTCCCTTCAAGTCAAGTTCCATTCGCTCTACATGTTCTAGTCATTTAAAATGTCCAATTCGCGGTTTTATTTTGACTAGATCTATATTGCTGTCAACGTGAACCGAATAGGTATCTTACGCAGTTGTTAAGGTTGTTTAGCAACTGAAAAGTAAGAGCTGTCAAGGGTCGACCGGCGTATCTTATGAAGAATATTTCGCTCGAAACGACCTTTATATATATGATATCCTTTATCTTCGGTCGTTTGACTAAACGAGTTGAATAGACCACAAGCTTGCTTATGCAACCTCGTTGGAGAAGTTTCATGCAGTCAGAGAGTTTATTCTTTCATGGAATGATTGTAGGGAACCCTAGCGAGTTGAATTCGGAGAATAATGAATGACGGAATTAATTTGAAAATCACAGAACGTGCTTATTTTGTATGACAAGTAAATAAAATGCTTTGAGTGACGCTTGGCTGTCTAGGAATGCAAATATGTGGCTATTCATCATCAATTGCTTCTCAACACTGATTCATTGCAAATATTTCTGTTTGGAATGATAGATAAGTATCTGACAAGCATAGTTGTGCAACTTTCTCGAAATGATTAATTTTTTTTTCTAGATTCTTATTCCATTAGGACATTAGCAGTAGTTGAAGTGCGGAAACCCCATGGTTTGGGGTCTTTGTCTTTGAATCGGAATATGACAAGAGTTGGTTCGTTATACCTTGGTACTACGTACTATCAGTTGATCTGCATCCTTGCCGGCAGTCACTCAAACCCAACCTTGGATCGTTTTGTTTGTGAAATTTCCTCTGTGCCTGCAGTTGGGCATGTCCTCATGAATGCAGTAATGGATAGGCATGCCAATCTTTACACTTTATTGAGTGTTTCCCTCGTTGTGGCATTTAAGAACGGCTGAGCTTCATGAGCTGGACTTGCTATTGTTGGATTTATGTTTAGTCAAATGTGAAGCCCTTTTGTACGTCATCACGACTACTACTAAACTGTACCACGGGCTGTAGAAAAGAGGAGATATACATATAGGAGATTCTGATGCAGATCAGTTGTTACAATGTTCTTGCAGGTTGTAGTGATGGGTAAACCGGTTTTTGTAGATTGTTTACATACTTGCACAATGGTAAAAGGGAGCGTTGTAATGGAGTTTCAGTAGTTTAAGGACCCCAAACCTGGTGTTATTCTTGTTGCTCCTCAAACATTATACCGTTTCTACATCATGTCATTAAGGGAGAAGCTGCTACGCCATACCCGCTACTCCTAGCTTTAGTTTCCTCCTAGCTAAATTCGATTCCTGCTTTTCGTGCTGGAATATGTAAAGTTTTCACAAGTGAGAGCAGAGCGAATATAGACAACGCAACGTTAAACTGTGTCGATTATTCAAAAAATTCATCTACAAACTTTGAACAACTGGTTGCAAGAAATTATATAATATGTCAGACTGACGTTTACGTTTTACTGATGCCAGACAAACAATAAAAACTCAAAACGCGCCCACCATCTGTCCATAATTGTTAACTAATTAGCATTCCATGTTCGTAAAAATGCGTATTCTACGAATAGTGCTCCATTGCCAACTGTGCCTTAGAGTTATTCCTTAGCTTATTCCATTCAAGTTTGACCATATGCTCCCTAACCATCATTTTGTTCTAAAAAATTTTTGTTGGAAAATAATTTTGAAGGGCAAAATAAACTGGCAACACTGCTACCAAAATTCTTCCATCGAAAAACAAGACCAAGAGCAAGAGCTCTTATACACACACTCGAGTGAGAAGGCATCTCTTCGCTGCTAAACAAGTTTTTTTTTTTTTCGAAGAGGTCGTTCCTCGTTCGCTGTGTCTGCCTTCCCCTTGGTCGTGCTCTTGCGTTGTTATTGCACGCGTAAATAGCACGAGGAGCGGCTTTGAATGAAAACAATTCCGCACCGCACCGGACCGGATCCCATCGAACCGGTATACACACTTGGGTGTTGGCAGGAACGCAATAAAAATCATCCCCCAACGGACGTTGTATGGAAGGGGTGCTGGTGCTGGTGATGGCGCTGGGCTGCGCATCCACTTTTTCCGTCCACTTGCTTTCGTTTTTTTCCTTTTCGCTATCACCATGTGCGTTGCAATTGCAATTTTACATCCCAGCCGTTATGACATTACATCAGCAAAAGGTGTACGAAGGGAAGGTGACTCTAATTGGACTAAGGACCACAGTACGCGGTGCACAAGGCGGGGTTGTGTTTTTATTACCGGTCTTTGTAAAATAATTCACTCGTCGCTTATTGATTTTACCAGAAATGCATGCAAACCGAGTCCAGAATACAAACCGGTTCTCCAATTCGGCGATGCGACGGTTGAGTTCGTTTGGCGTTCGTTTTTGTCGTTCGCTTGCTGTTCTCCCCGTTGAGGAGCGCAATTGTTTTCAAAGCTGGCTACTGCTGCTGCTTGCGTTGGCAATTAATTTTGCTGAATTAATCAAATAAAATAAAATAACTTCCATTTGTAAGTGTATGTGGAATATATTTGTGTAAAGCATGACAGGAAGGGCAGCAGAGGGGTGGGTGGCTTCGTTCGGTTGCTAATGAAGTGAAAATGTGTTCAGCTCGGTGGAATCTAATTGAATATCTTTTTTTTTTGGTTCGAGTTGTTAACTCTATTGGCTTTGGCTGTAAGTTGATTATGATTTTGTTTTGTTTATGCATACAAAGCCGGGGAAGGATGACTCTGGCATGGAGGTGGTGGTTAGTCATAGCCAAGGAATTTCTTTACAAATGTCTTACCCCATTGAGATTAGTATTCCGCAGTGGATTTACATATGAGTCAATGGATATGAAGTTCATTTGTATCGTAATAATAATCTTTATGAGTGTTGTTGCTCAACCTCGAAGGCTAGGAGTCTGAAGAGACAGACCATTAATAGTATTTATTCGTATGCTCTTGGGAATGATTTTAATTAAAATAGTTTTGAGAAAGATTTTATGGCCTGTCTGTCCGTTTATTGCTACTACCACCATCTATTGTCAGCAAATGCAACCGAAACGGTACTGTCATAAAATCATTGGACTTTTCGTTCTTTCTGTCTAATGAATGCCAGCGAAAGTCATAAACTCATTAAGCGGTCTGGGAGGCAATAATTTAATTTACCAAACGAACAGAGGCAATGTAAACTTATGGTACGTCCGTGCTTTCGAGAAGTCTGTCGAGAAGATGTATAGAGTAATAATTCTGTGTTGATTAGGGATTGTTTGGGTTGAGGAAGCAACCGCTTCGAGAAGATCATTGGTGCTACTTGAAAAAGCCGCACGGGGATGCCATCAAGATCAAGATACAACTAACCGACTTCGATTGCGGCTAAGATCTCTGTGTTACTGGGAGAATCGATGCGCAGTCGTGTTTTTGTTATGACGGATAGTTCATTTGGGGAAGAAGAGGCGATACTACCGTCTAAATTGTTTAAGACAAAGCGATGATATCGTCTAAATGGCTTAAGACCGCTATGAAATGCTCCCGTTAATTTGATTCTCACCTGAGGTCAACAAGAAGCAGCCCACAAACGTCCGTTACAGGATGTTGTTCGTAGCTCTTACAACCGACCAGTTTCTTCGTGATTCTATAAATCGTCTTCCTGGCACACTTATTGCCTGATGTCTCAGCTTTTCAACGCGGTTACATCTGTGGGATCGCACACTACGCTGTACTTCCTCCCTCTTCGTGCGGTACTGGGATTTTAACTCGACTTTACCCTTAAGTGAACTACGCCCACAGCCTTCCAATGCTCGTCTATGTTCGGTTGAGCTACGCTGCTGACCATTTCGGCCCTTCGGCGAGATGGTCGCTTAGTCGTTGGCACACTACGAGATCCTGAAACATGTCAGTATTATACTTGGGTGTGCAAACTCTATTGGTGCGGTTGTTTCGGACGCATCTTGTTCTATAGCGTCCCGCGCTTGTTTTGAACAACTAGAAGACAATTTCCGAATCTGTTGCAGATCGCCTTGTTTGCTTGGAATTTCGATGCCTGTCAGTTGTCACAACTTTTTAGTGTCACAAGTTTTTTCGCTGACGCTTCCTTTAGGTCGTCAAGCAAGACCCTGTCTAGTGCGTGTGTTGGTCCATTCAGGGCAAGAAATTTTTTTCCTGGTTCGGTAGGTAACTCAACCGGTCCGATAGTGACCTAGGTTAGGTCAGGTGGGTGCTCCTTTTGATAGGAGTATCAATGGCTCACTTAGGCTAAGGCCAAGATTAAGCTCAGAAATGACGATTGCCGTTCGACTGCGTGCCCACAACCATACAATTTCATATCTTTGAATTTTTTTTTGCCGCTAAGCATTGTGCTGCTATGGCGTTTACCGATCACTGTGTGGCCTTGGTCTTAAAACCCTGGGAACCTAAAATTTCTCAACCACTAGTTAAACCACCCAGATAAGTCTATGAATCTCAGGAGTTTGGTAACCTCAATGTTTCGTAGGTGCTACAATCCTAGAAAAATCTGTTGTCAACAACTTTGTTGAGGGCTAGAGCAAGACAGTCGCATAGTAGGTGGGGGCTTGATTCCGTTTCTTCCTCGTTCCTAAAGTATCTGCAGCTGTCATTGTATGCGAGACCTAGCCGTACCGATTGCCAACTGAGCAATTCCCAGTTGGGATGTCAGCGCGGGTTCGAACTTCTGCTCACTCTACCATACCTTTCTTCCTTATTCTCATCCTTACCTCTCAGACAGTGTGTGTTGGATGTCGTGCCAAGCCTGACTGTATGGTTTCTTACAGCCATGCTTATTGCCGGATATGCAGCTTACCCTTCTGATGTTACCTCCTGTAGCTAGTTAAAGGCACCTGCGTCACATTCCTACCTGTCATGTATTAACAGACGGAAGTTTCAGCTGTCGAGTGTCGAAATTCCGTCAACCGAACGCAGAAATGACCACCACTGCCCATAAATCTGTTCAAGACACCGAAGCACGTTTGTAGTTACTAAGAGCAATTTTGCCTCCTGAGTCATATCTTAAGTGCTCACTCGCATACAGAGTTCCTCCTTGAATAGGGCTAATGATACTGCGCGCGCATTCTCTTCTGTGCGTCGCTACTGCATCAATGTATTGTTATCGTTCGTAAGGTCCCTGGTGAAGCCAGTTGGCCACTTAACACGTTGTCGTTGTTGTACACTATACACAACAGAGCCAATATAAAACAAATCGCACGTTTCCTCCTGAAACACATGTGTGCGTGGCAACGTTGTCCAGATAAGGCCTTTGTTATCAATCGGTTTGTTTAGTTGAATTCAATAAGACATCCATTGCATAAGACGTTCCATCGTCTTGACAATTATGGAAGCAACCAAAACGATGTTTGCTTATTGAGTAGTACGAGCGTGAAAGTGAACCAGAAACGTGCACAGGCGTCCTCTCCTCCACGCAGAATACAAATTGCGTCCATTGAAGTCTATTTCTCCTCGTTTTTTTTTTTCGCAATAGACGCATAAAATTACACACGATTCGTATGGGTTGTGCGTTTTTAATCGGTAATCTCCCACATGACAGACACATGAATTGATGTGCATTATGGAAAGAGGAAGATCGGATCAAGCTGGGCGACATCTGTTGACCAAATGTTGGCATGTTACATCCGCTTAAAGGAGAAAATTTAGATTGTATGTGCACAAATTGTTTACTTTTACTTTTATTTACCCGAATAATGGATTCAATTAATTGAAGTGGTCCAAGTTTGCCCCTTGATTAGCATTCCAAGTCAATTAAATCATAAATACACGTACGAGTACATACTTCACAGAACAGCAAAAAAAAAAAAAAACATAAATCGAAGGAGTGTTCGAATGCCTTATATGGTCTCTTGAGCTGTTCGGCGAATTCCTAAAATAAGAGTACTTGCAGTGCATTTGCATGATTCACACGAAGGGAAAGTTGAGCACGATGACAGGAGTGGGATTTGTCATCGGTTTCATGCATAAGTCGAGGAGGCACCACCGTGTGGTTTTGGTTTCATCCGTTTCTGGTGACGAATAAGTGGCGAATAATTTCCATATAAACCGCAATTATTGATGTCACTTGATCTATGAGGGTGGCATGATAGAAGACGATTTTGTGCTGACACGAGGGGGGAAAAATAATCACTTCGGACAACAGTCTTGATGTCTTCTAATGAAAACTAATGAGTTCGTGGACAAGATAGTGTAAATTGGGTGCCGGACAATCCGGCGCTACCCACAGTTGCCTGCAGTTTCGTATAGTGGTGGACACAAGTTTCATTTGTTGCGGCATAAAATCGATTGTTTTTCTCTGAACACAGCCAACACACTCTCGAGGAATTTGCATCCAAACATGTTTTCGATCCAACGAAGCACTCATCATGCCGATAGCTTTCTCATAAACAATTCTTTTATTCACAAATTGATTAACAGCACGATATTTAACAAAGATTGTCCGTTCTTGTACAAAAAAAAACACCAACCATTTTGAAATATTAATTACCTACAAGAAAGTATTTGACAGATAGATTACATTGTATTTTAAGTGATGCCAGATTTGAGATAAAATGTTTAAAATGGTAAATAAATTTCACCATTTATTTGTAAGGGTAATCAATCGCAGTTTCGGTCGGAGTTGCTAGATTTTTCAATTAGGAATGAAAATTTTGTTTGCGTGACGCAGTGGAGAAGTGAAGATTAGTGGTAGTGACTCAGAATTGAAGTAGAAACTCCATCTTTAACACATGCAGATTTGCTGAAGGAAGTTCAATTTGAGAAAATCCATTTTAAGAGACTTCCAGTCATAAGAACAAATCTCGACTTTAAACAAATATAAATATTCGGGTCGGGATGCGTTTGTCAGTTCTTAAGCTTCTTTGTTTGTTTTGCCTTTCAAGGCTGTCTTAACGTTCGTTATGTACAGGGGCCTATACAACGACACAACTATTGAGAAAAATAACCGACGTTGGTTGATGTTTTAGATACAAAAACTCTCGGAAAGATGGCGCTCTATTACCTTTTATCAGCTCTAAGCCCTACTGCGGGACTAACAAAAGTTATTTTAAACAACAAGCGAAAAGTCTGTGCTTACCTGTGTAGCCTGCCACACCAGACCACGAAAAGCCTGCTCTTAGTTGGCGTTTTCCACATCTTCATTGATAAAAATTAAATTTTCTGATGAATTTTAGAGACGAAAGGGCCCCGAAAAGGCTTTAACACCAATTGCATGGATCGTGTTTGCCTTGCGAGTGAAGAATCTACTCTTCATATTTCTAAAGACTGCTCTCGCTCTGCCCTATTTCACCTTACAAAGCGAATAGCGCATTTGCCCTGTCCATCTATTTAGAGAATATACCCGACTTTCTGGCTGATTCTGATGTTAAAAACTGCTCTAGACCTTCTAAGCCTCAACAATTTGAAGGAAATTGCAGAGTCTGAGATAAGAAAAGCTCACTACAATGGTATATACCAAAGCAATTCGATTTTTAATGCCTGAAACGACGCCCTTACATATTTAAACTCACGTATCACTTCTTAACGAACAGCCCCTCGAAGCAGTCGTTGATTTTGCCTAACAGATGTCGTTAGACTTTACTCATTGCTGCTGACTGGTTAGCTTTATTAAAACAACTCGCTCACCTTTATCTCCTTCCACGCCAGATCGACCCATATAACGCATAGCTTACATCTGTTTATCTCGAAATAAAAGAGAAATGCACCACACTACTGTCAGACGCTGACAGATTTATTAATCGCATTACAGCGTAGAAAAATGCATTCAAAACCGTCACGAAGATCTGCCTCATTTATTCGTAGTGTTAATATAAACTACCACCACCCGTGGTTCGGGTCCAAAGAAACACCAAAACCTTAACGTCAATGGAAAGTGATCGAGTCCAAAATGTTAACCACTCTCCTTTGTTCACCTTTCTAATTGCCCTGCACTACGCGGTGGAACGAAAGCAAAAATTTAATTTAGCCGACAACATAATCAATAAATCTCCGCTAAGACAGTGGGTATCTACTTCCGCAGTCCACATCTAAATTGTTAAGCATTTCTCCGTGTCCCAAACTTACCCGAGTGCATATGGCTCCCGTCACGCCTCTTTTTGTTCACCACACTGCTGCTTGCTCATTCAACAAGATGAGTAATTATTTCTCACTGCTACTCCACTAATTTAAAAGTTATTAAATTTTTTTTTTGTTTTAACTTTCTACTCTGCATTCGAAAAGCATAATTCGAGAGCGCATATCAAGAAACCGTCAAGTGACAGACTGCTTAGCTGTTAATCATCGTTACATTCACGTGTAAGGGTAACCCACCTTTTTCTCAGTGTCACAGCATTCCGCATTCCGTACTCTCAAACGTCACTTCAATTTTCGTTACGAATTTGCTGTTACACTTTTTGGCATCGCAATGATTAACTTTCATTTTGTTTTTGTTTTTCTCTTTTTAATTTCCTGAAAAAAAAAAAGAAATATTTTTGCACATCAATCGGACAGTGATCTCGTTGCACGAAGATTTGACACATCAGAGATGTTACACGATTCAATTTGGTGCTTGTGTCTTCAGGTGCTGTTTTTCCTGGTGTGTGGGTCGATGGAATTTTATTTGTTATCTGATGGCAACGAGTACAACTTTCAAGCACGGTGAACAGTGCTCCAAATGAGATACACAATGGAATGTCAAATCAATTTTTGTATTATTTTTGGGGCACTGTAAGTGGGAGCACTTTTCTGTGTGTACGAGGTTCAAGTTCTTTTTCACAAAAGAACGTAGTCAAATTGTGCCTGTTTATCTGAGAGTGGTTTGTTCGTCATGTGTCAGTTGTTGCTGATGTTTGTTTGGCGACCATATTGGCGGCGGAGAAGACGAAAAAACACGGTAACTTTTATTTTTTATTGTTGTACAATGTGACTAATGACGGTCGCGTGCTGATAGATGATTACTTGGCTCTGGCGGTGGCGAAACCACTCCTATTTAATGGTAAATGCATGCATATTACTCAATTTGATTATTTTTAATGACATTGAGTAAGTTTTTCGCTTTTTTGTTGGGTGGATACACTAGGGAATTCACTTAAAATGCTGCTCAGCGGGACTCTTGTGCTTATCAGCTGACATAGTTGACGAGGGGCGCAGTATAGGTTTTTGAACAGTAGTTACTGATATGGATATTTGAAAGCGATTTGACGGCGGAGAATAGAAAATCGTTTCAAGTGGGTTTGATTAATGTACGTTGGATGGTTTTGAGGCACTGGAGCTGCGTTTAGGTCACGTTTGCTTTCATCTTAACGCGGTGTATTGGGAGGGCCTAGTATCACGACAAGTGATTTTTATACGTTGATATACCCGTCAGGGAAAAGTTCTTCAAATAAAGAAAATGGCTTCATTGTCAACTTCTCGTGGCATATCAGCCCTCAGTTGGGTTTCTCTCCGCTAAGGGAAAGTCTTAAAAAACACAGTTGAGAGTTTAGTGTACGACCCTGCTATGATTGATGTATCAGATCGAGCAGAGTAGCATGACATGCACTTTGTACTTGTTGAACACGACAGAAGCGGGACAATTATCCTTAGAAAGACAGCAACACTATAGCCGTCGCAGGGAATCAGCATATAGTGCTTATGAAGCCAACTTTATTCCTAACAGAGGCCATTATTAAGGTTACATTGCTGTGTTTATTTCTACGCCATTATACGTTCTTCAAGTCTATTGCTCAGAACTCTACAAGCCTATGATCTGGATAGGTCTTATCTAGGAGTGTATAATGATGAACTGTACTGTTAGACATAGTTTATGCGCTTCCTGGATTGGAAAACGCATAAAATGAAGGACTAAGGCCAATATAAATGCAACTTATTTTCACAAAAAAGTATAAGCCTCTAACGTAAGGATTGCCGATAGATGAAGAAGCATCAGTCTCTGAGTAGCGAAGAAATCACTGATATTCTTTTAGCAAAGAAAAGCCAATCCTACAAATGACACGCTCCTGCTAATGTAATGACAGTGCTCAAGTCGAGAGAATCTTAAGATTTGCTACATGATTTTCTACGGCAGATAAGACTGAATCTCTATTTAAAGACCAAACAACTGACTTAAAGAATTGGAAACAGTATGCCGAGGATGAAAGATTGTGATGTCTCAGGCTAAAAGCCTTCCTGGATTGGCTAAAAAGATAAATGCAAGGCATAAAGGGCAGTGCTTCACCGAATTTCTGAATAGCTTACGCGACGGCTCGGTATGAGTCAAGGTTTAGCTTCTCGCAACTATTCATGCTGTGCGTGTTACATTTTTCGCAGGAATGGAAGGGACCTAAAATTTATTGTCGACTCCTAACGGCGAATTGAGAAGCTTTTTCATGACAAATTATTCTCTCGACGACATCTAATTTCCCGACGAAAGGTGGTTCCGTGAAATGTGAATGTGAAATGTTCAATGGGCATGGTTGAAGCTTGAACCCAGCTCGCACAGCAGTCCAACGCACTAACCACCAAGCCATGGCGACCACTTCCTTACTGGCGCTGATGATCGGGGTGAACTTGGAAACGGTTCGGCCTGCAGAATCTTCGCGTTTAACGTGGAAGATCAACGTAATTGAAGAAGACCTCGTCTAAGGTGGCATGCACAAGTCAAAAGAGGACCTCAACGCAACGCAACGCAAAGAAAACAAGAAGGGCGCTTGCCTGATATTTTATTCCCAAGTTAACACTTTATTTTTGAATAAATAGTCTTTAAATTATCTCATTATTAACAATTTTATTGCAAAAACAAATCGCACACCTCTTATTGAATTACCCTTTGATACTTATTGAATTAAATTTGCATGGATGGTATACCATTGCCAGCTCTTTATGAAACCAAATTTTATTACACATTTTGATGGAAAACAAATCCAATCAAAGCAAAACACTTTTCCCGCTTTCCCTCCTTCTCTAACAATAAAAAACCTCGGAAGGCCCAAGGAAATAAAAATTTATCTTCCACGACCTAAAACATGCACACACGATATCCATATGTGACGCACCTACTCCACTTAAACACCCATTACCTGGTAATCTCATTATATGCAGAGGAAAAAAATGAACATTCGAATGCTATTAACGTCAACGCGTTTATAAGACAAATAAAAAATCAATACGCGCATTTTTTTTACGCAACTAGAAAACATTTCCCTCGCAACCATTTGAAAAGCCACACCAACGCTCGGCATTGATTTACAACGATCGTGATAAGACTCTCAATTGGTTTTGTCAGTGTGACACTGCATCAAGTGTCAGCGTCTCGCTGTGCTAAATTGTCATTGCTATTCGCGTAGACTCTGCCATTTGACAGAGAGAGAGTGAATGACTTACATAACAGGAAGGCAGCAACGAAACCGAGGTGATACTGCGATAAAAAGCGACTTTGACATGTGTGCCATCAGCCGTGCGCACATGATTGTTACAATTGTGCAGTTTGTTGTTTTTTTAAGTGACGATGACATCACACAACTGTCATTTTTTTCACCAGTCAAGTGTAAGTAAATTCAAGTTCCTTAATCAGATTGCAATATGCAGTCGCTGAAAATACTCTGGTCAATGATCCCTGAGCACACTTCCAAGGATGATTTTGAAATTCCACTCCACACAAGAGCGGGAGATAAACATCCCAATGTAAATGATTGTAAATAATTCGAGTTAATGAAACAAGACAACGATGGCGCTGTGCATCTTGGTTAGTGTTTGGTGCCTCGGCAATAAACATGAACGATGGTCCGACTGTGTGTAGTGCAGTAGCAGCAAACGCATTTAATCTCTCCGCACGGGCGCTGGAAAATTACACTAATCTCTGCATTCCACCGAGGAACAGACGAACAAATAATTAAAAGATGATGAAATGCAGATTGGGTATTGGATCAAAAGCGAATGTTAACTCGGCATGTGGCTCCCTCTCTATTTTCCTTGAAACTTCAAACCCAAAGGTTAAGGGGGTTAAGTGGAATTACATTGTTCTCGGGGTCTCCCTCCCGAAAAACGATTGACAAGTGTAGCAGTAGCCATCTGTCATTGCAGACACTGGGGGAAAAAACTTTTGAAATTTGAGACAAATCCAGTCGAAGACGGGGGCGGACGTAAGTATGTACTTATTGATTCTTCGGGGCGACACGATGAATGTTAAAAGGTGTGGGCCACTCGAGTGCGCAGTAAATATTGGAATTTGCCTAGTGGATTGGGCGGATTTCGAATGATGAAAAGCAACTGAGAGGGTTATCCGCGGAGATTGTAATAGATTAATGTTTTCTTAATTTTTTTGGGGCGATTTGAGTGATGGGTTACGGCTGCAATTGACCCGAAATGGAGTTTAGCGTAATAATTGGTTGAAGGAACGCGTATGGTGGGGTAATTTGCTTGGAACTAATGAGGTCATTTGAAAGTGTTGTTTGTTTAAATAGACGGAGCATTATACGAAAGAGTTCTTGGGTTTATTAACATTAAGTGGCTTCAGTGGATGCCATCATTTTAGAGTAAATATCCGCCAAAGACTATTGACTGTCAACAAATATTAGTAGGCAGAAGGTCTAAAAAAAATTAAAATTTGAAACCAGAACTGCAAATCGTACGAGATCACGCTTAGACTGGCAATATCTTCTCCGCCGTAGTCGCATCCCACTTTGGATCTCGAATTTCTCTGACAGCCTTTTCAACCTCCCTCCTACGCAAGGCAACCCAGATAAGTTTTCTGTTAACACAGTCGAACGTCTTCTCCAAGTCGGTGGAGTGAAGTGGCGAGCGGTATTTAAAGCGAAGGATCAAGAGCGGAAACCTACTTTTTCTCAAGTTGTTCTTGTCTCTTGATGACAATTTTGTCATTCCACTAATCAGGAGAGCTTTTGGCATTCCAATCTTTCTCTTAAAGAAGGTGCAGGAGTTCGGTAGATAGTAGGCATGTTTTTTTGAAACCTAGCTAGCCAGTCGTTCATTTAGACGATTCCCAGCCAGCCCAACCCAGTCGATTTTTTATACCGTCAAGTTGGTACGTGTGATTTCGTTTCTATGACATCGGTTTTTTTTTTAATTTGTTGTGAAAACCATAATTTAGAAAATTTATTCAATGGATAATTTACAAAAAGAGGTATGAAATCATAACATCTTCCATCTACGTACTCAGACGCCGGTCAAACGTCAAGAGAACAGAACAATTTGGCAGTGATACCAACGCTATAAATGAAAAACACACAAACTTTTTTCAAAAAGTAGTTCCTGAATGGTAGACACACTGAGGGATCGTTTTTCGGACACCCATCCGGTCCAACCCTGGGTCATCTATAGGTAAATTAAATTCTTCTATCTGGGACTCGCACTGTATTCATCACTAGAATGTCTCCCTTTAGGTACGCCGACACACGACGTGACATGGGTCCTTAATCGAATCTTCGTGTTCACTCTTTACTGAATCCCCTAAGTGGCACAGTTCTCTAATCACTTCTTCGCCACAAAAATCCAATGCTCATCGTTGATTTGTCCAGGGTGCACTGCATGGGAGTGAAGTGACTATGCCCTTCCGCGCAGGACCAAATTCTCAGCCAATTGACAACGCGTTTGAGAGTCATAGCCATGAATACACTGCAATGACTGTCCCAAGGCAACTTGCAAAACCCTAATCAGATTTATGACGCGCCCATTAAAAATGAGACACTCACAGCCTCTCCTCCACCTTTTGTCGTGCACAACACAGCATCTTGTGATTTGTTCCCCTTTATTTCTTCTTTAAAAATAACTTCTCACAGTTGATACGAGTGAATTCCGAAGACGAAAAAATAAAACAAAAATTGCATGTCGTCCGGAAACTGAAACTGTGCGCTGATAAGAGTTTCACAATCTCGTTGCTGCATACACACGCGCCGCTTGTGCCCTATAAATGATGTAACATGAACCTTGTTAATTGATCACAGCCACAGACGGGAGAGATGACTCATCCTGCTCCGTGTCCGTCGTCGGTCGCCGGTTGGTTCATATCAATTAGACAAGAGTTTTTCCTCGAAAGAAGCATGAAATCCGAGTTTGTAATTTTTTATAAGTAAAACATGGCGTAACATATCGGCCATGATGATGATTCACATGAAATGGCTCGGGGGTACTTCCTTAGCATAAAATCCCCGAGGGGTTTCCATTACACTCCATTTGTGTGAGTGTGTGCGGTTGACCCAAGGGCTTGGTTGTGTGTTATCGACCGATAATGACAGTTCGATACGTTTTGGCCGGCAAAATTCGCATAAAAGAACTTCTTTCGGGTTTTTTTTTTTGTTGACTCCGTCTGAATATTAAAAATAATATTTGACACCCTCAACGGAAGTAGCGTGACGCGAAGGCATTATGAACACATATTTCGCCGAAAAAATTCGTATGAAAACCAAAGAGAAACCAAAGAACCAAAAGGAACACAAAAGAAAATTGCGAATGGATTGTGTGTTTACTTTTGTGTCAGGGCGCGGTAGGTGTGAGGGAGCAACCTTCTATTATTTCATCGATGAAGCTATAAATGGTTCTTGTACGGCTTTCTTGGGAGGTTTTTAATTAAGTTCGACGGCACATTAAGTTGTGAATGGCGTCGAAGAAAGCGTGCCATGTTTATAGACATCGAGACGACCCGATTAGAAGGGACCAAGTGTGGTAAATGTTCACTTTGGTGGAAATAATTGTGAGGCTTTGGAAGTCAAAGTTCCCATTTGAAATATTGGCAGCACCTTGAAAATAAATCCAGAGAGCTGGTAGGACTGGAGATCATGCTAAATTTTATCCCTCTAAACCTCTTTGCTGAACGACACTTGTGAACCTGACCTTAACCCACAAGCCTCTTTATTAAATACGGTCCTTGGCTGTCTACCTTTTTCTAAGTTCTTTTGCCCGCCACCTAAGGAGAGGTCTTCCTCTACTGAACTGTCCCTTTGGGTTAGCCCTTCAATGCAAACAGGACCAAATATCCCACAATGAACTTTTCGTTTTGAAACGCACATCCATCTTTAAAAGATTCTGCGCTTAAGCGCCATAAAGTGGGACTGGGATGACTAAGGTCTTCCTAGTCGTTCGGATTATAGCATTACTACTCACTCTCCTGCTCAGTTCAAAGAAACAGCGTTTGTAAGGGTTATTCTTCGTATGATTTCCGATGAGATGTAATTTTCAGAAGGGATAACAAAACCCAAGGTAGAAATCAAGCACATCAACTACGGCGGTTCTGATGGCATTTTGGAAGTGTTGCCACTGATTTTTTGCATTTAATACTGGCGGCACAGGATTTGAGAAGAGATTTCGGCAACGATTCTGCCGGTCTTCTACGATTGCAATCTGTCGACGTTGCATCTTCTCACGGCAACTCATCATTTAGGCGCTTGGGAAATCCAAATGTGTACCTTGGCTCCCACAAGGTAGTCATCCGAGTTGATGGCCTGAAACTCCTGTGAATAATGAGATGAAAAAAATGTGGTCGTCGTGGCTTAGTGGTTAGTGCGTCGGACTGCTGTGCGAGTTGCGTGGGTTTAAGTCCCAGTCATATCCACCGAACGTTATTCGTGGCATCACCTCTCGTTGGAGAATGATAAACCTCCGGGATAATAATTTGTCCTAAAAAAGCTTCTCAATTCAAAAAATGTAATACGCACAACATGAGTGATTGCAAAAAGCTAGGCCCTTGGCTCATCCCGATCTGTCGCGTCAGCTATTTTTTTTTTTTTTTAATGACGTTCGGCCTCCCAGCAGGGTTAGTTATCTCAAGTCCGTCTCCAGAAGTAGTGCTTATCAACATCTTTCTCTACTGCGCGGTGGCGTCGCTCCACATATCCCATCTTCGTTGTTGTTTTTGAACCCTTCTAGTTTATCGTTACATAGTCTCCTGCGCTCACATTTAGGCAGATGGGATCAAATATCACAGTGAAACCAAATACTTGCTGTCAACATCAGCATATCGAACAGAATGCCACAATTGACAGCTTCAAGTATAAGAAAGTGATCTCATCAGAGAAGATTGTTTCCACCAATCGTCAACAGACGTTGTATACAAATTTTGTCGCTCTAGCCCTACTCCTCCAAACAGTAGCATAGGTTAGAACTCATTGCTGACAGACAGTTTATGTGCCTTTTAAGTCTCAAGTCTGTAGCCCGCATAATTCCTCTTTAATAGGGCTTACCTAGCCACCACTTTAGAATCTAAAGCCAAATACCAGCGTTTACTATCCGTCACGCTATAATTGAATAGTTGGTCTACTTCTAATCTGTTTACCCATATAACCTCCAATGAAATCCAACACCCACAACACTTACGCAAAACAATAGCACACAGCACAATAAGCTTGTCGCTCCAATTAGTCAAATGGCATATATTTGCAGAAAAAAGCGAACGAAAACCCGCCGTGACACCTCGCTCCAAGTGTCAACAAACAAAACCCGACACTAAATAGTGTAATTCAGCGCCGGCCTTATCGTCGGTGTCGGCATTTTCTATTAGTCTCTCTGTGAACGCCCCCGCCGCACATAATTGTGCAACACAGAAACACGGCATTCCCGTTCGTACGTGGAAAAGTGCGAAATGCAATACCAGCCAATTGCACTCTAATCTGAGTCCAATGCTTTGGCAGTCACTTCACGATTCCTCAATCCGAGTGTTTGTCAGCCACCAAGTCACTTTGCACAATTGTGCATCTAAGACGCGCTCGATGAATTCATTGGATTCCTCATGGTCAACATTGTGCACACCGGCAGACATGAGACAATGAAGGTACTGCTGCAAACTGCATCGAGATGACAGCGGAATGTTTTATGTCAAAACTCAATTCCGTTGTCGTTGGCATGACATCATTTTTTTTTTTTCTTCACAGTTGGTGCATGAAATGCATATTTGTTGCAAAAAAATGAAAAAAATGAATTTTTTTCTATTTTTTCTTTATGGAAAAGTTTACATCGTCGCAAGAGGCGGCAACGGAAGAGTGTGAGAAAACAAGAAATGTTGCTGCATGTTACTTGTGGAATTTCTCTCTCAGGCCTTGGATTATTGTTTAACGACAGCCCAACGCGTCCCAACGGCGGTACAAAGAAGAAGTGTTACATACACTGGAGTGGAGCAATAAAAAAAAGAATCAGTTTGCTGCTTCTTTGACACGCTTCTTCAATCAATAAGAGTAAGGATTCTATAAATAGAAATTCGAGGGGATTTTATGTTCTCTAGCCGACTGGAAGGAGGGGTTACATGGGAACCTGGTCTTTAAAGGCACTCGAAAGGGTGGATGTGTGTATGGTGGGGTTTAGGGAGGCTTTCTAACCGGAACAATGCACACTTTACTAAGCTGTAGAAAATCAATAGAGTTGGGGGGTCTTAAAATTGGAAAAATGGAAACGGGCTGCTGTGGGGTGTGCATTGTTTTAGAGACACTTTTTGTTATATCGGAGCCATTCAGCGGCGCGCTTTTGTTCGAAATGTCCATGGAAAATAGATGGATAAATGTTGCTAGTAAGTGATTTATGATGTATCGAGTTTCCGTGTATGATTTAGGTTAGGAACTGATTGATGTAAACAGTGAAGCTTGGTCTCATTGCTCGTCAGATTTTTCATTAGTGCTTACATCTTTAGAAGCTTATAACTTCAGGGGACTCTGATGAATCCATTAGTGTCTATGCATTGAACTTTAAAAGCTTTCCCGTATCATCTGTCTAAAGAATATTGAATAGCTCAAAAGGAGAGTGAGTAAGTCTTCGACTTTATTTTCGCTAATGCTGGCTCTCACATTGCATTTGCTTCTGGAATAACCACGAATGCACGAATGCCAACGAATGAATGATGGTAACCCAAGCTATGAAATAAAATTGTCATCAATGCTCAGTCGATCTCCCACTAAAAGTCTTTGCAAAGGTGTTGAAAGCGCGTTCCAGAGCTGTGGTCGAGTCCAAGTTGGTGGATGAGCAGTGCGGATTTCGTCCAGGTAGAAGCACAACGGACTAGCTGTTCACTCTTAGAATGGTACTTGAGAAGACCTGGGAGTATGCCAAACCTGCTTACAGTTGTTTTGTGGATTTGGAGAAAGCATATGATCGGTTCCCTCGAGGTAAACTCTGGAGTGTACTTCAGGAGTATGAATTTGACGGTTCACTTCTGAGGGCCATTCAATCTCTGTACACTAACTGTAAGAGCTGTGATCGGGTGAACGGCGTTAAATCGAAACCTTTCACTGTGGACGTTTGATTTCGCCAGGAGAGCGTTCTATCACCTCTCCTTTTCATTGTGTGTATGAATTGGATGGCGCAACCGTGGCAAGGAACGGTTCGAATTGGGAGACTTATGGATAAGTCATCTGCTTTTCGGTAATGACTTAGTCATCCTGTGGTCCACTCAGACCGAACTTCAGCGCGCACTTGACAGGTTCGTAGTTGTGTGTTTTAAAGCTGGAATGAAGGCAAACGTCAGAGGTATTTCCCCAAATGCCTGTTCAATGCACTTTGCATGTTAGTGGAGTCCCATTGAAAGAGTGGAGAAGTTTAAGTATCTCGCGATCTTATTCACGAGTGATGGAAGGAGCAATACTGAGTTATCCTGTAGGATTGGTCAGGCTGGAGCAATTTTAAGAGAGCTTAGCTGAACTTGGCATCGGAGCTAAGCTGTCGGTCTTTAATTCAGGATTTGTTCCGACCTTGACCTATGGTCAAAGAATAAGATCGCGGATACAAGCTGCCGAAATGAGATTTCTTGGTTGTATTTCTAGGGTAACTCGTCGAGATCGTTAGGAACACCAGAATACGCGAGACACTCAGTGTCGAGCAACTACTTCTTCAAGACGTGCTATGGAATCCGTGCCTAGGCGTCCGCTAGGTAGGTCCAGGATGAGATGGTTGGACTTAATCCGGAATCTCACCTGTACCTGAATGGGGATAGCCCCTGATGACTAAGAGTCGATGGCGAAAGATCGGAAGATGTGGAGAGTCCACTTAAGCACGCTAAACCTAAGTCGACTTAATTCTAGAGAACGAACTCAGTTGACAACCAAACACTCAAGTCCAAGCTGCAATAGCTTGACTTTGGGTCTAAAATTAAGATCCAAATCACTGGTGTTTGTGAGGCCTATTATGCTATTCGCGATCTCGAGGTGCAACACCAATGCCTTCAAATGCTTACAAAGGTCGCTTGCATTGGCAGCACAAGCTTTCTCAAGTCTACTCGTACAGCTGCTTCAGAATCTCTTGTTTTTCCCCTATAAGCCACCTGGGATGGATGGGATCTACCCAATTATGCTGGAAATATGTCTATGTCTTCCCAAAGCAGAAGATTTTAGATCTCTTAGTCTTGCCTCCTAAAGGCATTTGAGAGACTGGTGACATACCCGGGATAACATGACTATAGAAAGGAAAAAAGTGTCGAGACAGCGCTGCATAGCGTTATCGGCTCAGTCAAAACAAACCCCGAAGTATAAAGAGCACAACCTAGCCGCGTTCTTGGACAATAAAGGGGTTTTCAACAAATGCGGTGCGAAGAACCTTAGTAAACAACTAAGGGCGGCAGTACACTTTGGGAATACTTATTCGGGGGCCGTTTGGTCCATTGTATTCTTAACAAGCCAAATCTGTATCTGAAGGGACCTACAATTTATTGCTGACTCCAAACGGCGAGTTGAGAAGCTTTTTCATGAAAAATTATGATCTCGAAGACATCTCACTCCCCGACGAGAGGTGGTGCCCCGGAAGTGTTCGGTGGACACGGCTGGGGCTTGAACCCACGCAGCTTGCACAGCAGTCCAACGCACTAACCAATGAACCACGGCGGCCATTGATTGATTGCTTACCATGTGTTATAATGTATTATACAGGCCTAATCCGTTAATATCTTTCTGCATGATGTATCATTGGAGTATCCCAAGCTCGTCTCTATCTGATGAATCGTGCAAGATGCCGATACTGCGACTAACCCCTGTTTTGCTAGATGGAGCTAGATTAACCAAGAAATATCGACTCTGACAAAAGTGAGTAAAAATTCCCTCGGTTTCTTTGAAAGGCAAATTCTTTGTGGAATATTCGGTCCAGTGTTTATCAATGGAGTGAAGTCGTATGGAGACGTCAACCTGGTCAAGAAGATGCCGAGTGCCTGGGACACATAGAGCCCATACAGCACACCGGATTGTGAAGTCTTTGCAGATACCTTAGGTGAAAAATAATGCCAACCAAATAGGTGTGCGAACTGGATGCAGCTAAGTACCGAGCTCGCTGTTGGGTTGGCTGAGGCCGTGGTCCGCTCCGGCCTGTAAACGTCGTTTAAAGTAAAAGCACGTTTTCCTTGTCTCATTGCACAAGTCGACTCCAGGTGTAGGTCATATAATCGACGCTCTAGCAAAAGATCCATCGCTTGGAGGAATATTGCCTCTCACATGAGGAGTTTGTCTAAACTTTACCTTTCTCCTTTCCCTTCTTAATTTCGTAAAATTAACGACGTGTTATGTGTTAAAACAGATGTTTACAACTGACACTTCTCCCGAGTAAACCCACTTCATCATATATCTGGTATTTTATCATTAAAACGTCGTAAATATTCAAATTGTACAAGACTGTCGCTGCAACTATAAAGTATTAATGGCTATGAACGCTTACGACTGCACAATCAAGTCAATTTTATAGCCCCGCCATCATCCTGTTCAGTAATCAGAGAAAAAAATGCTGAACCCGATTATGATTTATACATCTAAACCGTTTATCTCTTTAACATTTTACCCTAGATTCGATAATTGGACCTCACATCAACAAGACCGAGACACTTCTCTCGGAAAACCAACCGCCGCCGATAGATCCTCTTAATAAAACCATCCGCTGTGTGTATGCGCGTCTTAATTGTTCAGCACATTTGATCTAGATCTCAAGACTGAATCATTCTCTTGACAATTAAATTTCAATTACACTCCGACAAACAGTGCTCCGAACAACGCCAAAGAAACTTACAAAAAAAAAAACCGATGAACAAGTTTTCCAATCAAAGTTTATCGCCCACATTGACTTTCACACTCATCGGCAATCGATTGGTAACAAATAAATTCATGTTTTCGACTTTATCTATCGAATGTAACTAACGAACTTGTTTGACAAAATGTACGAAAGCCCCATTTCGGGGCTCATCACCGCACCTGACTTACGCAATATCGATTGCTATGCGAAGAATTTCCCATGTTTGGTCTAAATTAGCGGCGAACATAGTCACGGTGCCATTAACGTCGATGATTACGTTGATGACATCGACAACACAACTAGTGATCGTTCATCCAATCGACTGATTTAAACAATTTTGGAATTGGTCTCAGTTGACGTTCAGGTTTTTCTCCATAAATGCCGTCAGCCGTGCGCCATAAGTCAGTTACGTCAAATCAAGTCAGCGATGCGCGTCTATAGGTGCACTGGGATGGAGTAATCGACTGATTGATTCTTCGAGGCGGGCGTCTTTGATTTATCAAGCATTAATCGGTGTCAAATAACAACAAGTTGGGTATTGATCGGCAGACGAAGAGTGCTAGTGGCCAGACCACCCCATCGTTGTGTTATGCAAATTGAATCTGAGAAATTGTCTGCTGCCGCTGTTGATTGGTCTAATTTATGTCATTAAGACGTATCTGTCGGTATCGGTGATTGTTAGTGGATTGGTGGTTTATTGAACTTTTAACACTGCAGAGCTGTTGATTTGTTTTTGATTCAAAAATAGAATTCGTTGTTTAGCGTGTCGGTGACACCATGCTCATGTTCAGACATCTGTTTTGTTTATTTGCGGTCAGCTCTCCTTGACCTGAGGCTCCCAGTTCTTCGATCTCGTTCTAAATTGTTCCTTCGTTTATCTTGCTAGATTGTCCTTTTTCAGGTTGTTATTGATCGTCTTTGTACAATGTAGGTAGTTCTCATTTCTTCGCACTACATGGCCATGTCATCGGAGCCACGTTTCCGAAGAGATTCTACTCCTATGCTAAAAATAATTCTGAATAAGCAACAAAACAGAATGTTTGAATACCAGGGACAGTTCGGGCAGGACATTTACACGGGAGGTGATAGACAGATTCGATTTCTTCCTCGTCCCTACAACTTCTGCAATAGTCGTACCAATGGCGCAGTGGCCAGTAATGATGCCGGAGACTATCCTTGCTTCGCGACGATTAAGTTTGACCAGAGACAGATCTCTTCTAATTATAACCCGCCCATAAGTTTTTAGCCGTTGCACACGTGTCTAGCTGGATCCAATGTGTATTGGCCCAACTGATGGCCTTTTTGACGAGCTTATTGGCATCCTCGCAAAGGGGAGAGCCTGTAAGACATGCAGCGCTGCTCTCCTTCGTACAAGTTCGTCAGCCCTTTTGTTACCTGCGATATCCATACGGTCCGGTATCCAACATAAGGTCATCGTATTGGCTCTCGATATCTCATCTAGATGCGTTTTGCAGATTCCTACAAGCCTCGATCTAGTTATCGTGGACTCCAGAGCCTTAACGGCTACCTGGCTGTCGAAGTAGACCTTAATTGTCCTTGCGGTGATACCCTTCTCGTGGACAATTTTTGAAGCCTCGATGATGGCTGTAATTTCGGCCTGAAAGACACTGCGCAGTCGTCGTTTTTTCTAAAGGAATGGTTAATGTCTAGGGCCTTGCAGTAGACCCCGGCACCTGCACCAATGTTCATCTTAGAACCATCGGTATAGAGGACCAGTTCCTTTTTATTGGTAACTTTGAAACTCTGAATCTCTTGTCAAATGCAGGAGTCTGGATCATATGATCTGTTTCTGTCGATCTGTCAACATTCTCCCATCGAGACAGAACGAAGGCGTGACCGTAGGGAGCTGATGTCCACTGTTGTCATTTTCTCAGTCTCAAAGCAGTTTTACCTGCCTTGTTGCTACAGTACAGATCAAGCGGAACAAAACTTAGCATGGATTTCATTGCCGCTGTTGGTGTTGTTCTCATTGATACCAGGATTCCTATACAGACTGTCGTCTGAATCTTAGTGATGGTTGAAAGCAGATATTGCTTCCCAAACACGTTCCACCAGGCTAGTGAGCCATATGTTAGAATGGGTCTCACAACCGCCGTATACAGCTGGTGAACCACAGCTGGTTTAAAACCCCAAGTATTACTGAACGTCTTTTCGAAGTATAGCTACAAACATACTGACGAATCATTGAGTAGATGTTTGCGTTCGAGATTCAATATTTTCGTGAAACCTATAAATTTTACTTGACAGCTGTCAAGATATGACAGCTTCTTATTTCAAAGTTCAAAAATACCGTGAAGTTCAAAATAAAACCTTTTGGACCTCAGAATTCATTCGAATTTATTTGCAGAAATTCTGACAAATAGAAATCCTCAGAAAATGCCCTTGTAATGTGCACTCTGAATAGAAAATCGTAACAAGCCAACTTTGTAATTTACAAATTTCACACCAAATTCCTATGAATTCTGATGTAATGTGCGGTCAGCCCTAATGAAAAACCCAGATTTTCTGCATTTACAACTAAGATATGTCATTTATTTTCCAAAGCAACATAGTCAGTGGTTTCTTCATAAACAGATTGACGCTGTCATTATACCAGCTTTTGATTATATCCACGATGCATCACGAAAGGTTACTTCATAGACCATTAACATTGACCGAAAAAGTTAATCTCCGCTGACCAAGGTTCAGATCAAGCTTCAAAATGCAATAAAAATCATCAAATACTCAGACTACTTTCGTATTAGATAACTTTCCTCTAAATCTACTACTATCATTGATGCCGTAATTCCCTTCATCCCATTTAAATTTAAATTCAAACAGTACGCTGTTACTGGCAATTCCCAAACGAGCTACTTCCGACCAACACACGAAACTGAAGTCAAAAGGCACCGCCTTCTTATCGCAGTTACAGCAAATCTTAACTTAAAACAAATCTCTCATTAATTTTTGGAAAATCCCCTCCAAAATCTTCTTACGACTGCAATATATTAATTTTTTTCTCTCTATTAACTCATTCTATTCCGCTAAATACATAATAAACAAAGTTAAACGCCAGCAATAAACTAAATTAGAAAAAAAAAGTAAATAAATAGACTCCACTTCAAATCTGTCATGAAATGTCAGAACAAAAGTCTACGAAAGAGTAGCTCGCCCCTTCGTGTGACAGAATTTTCACACACGTTCGTCAGACATCAGACGCCCGCTTATCTTGTGTTTTTCTATGTCTACTTTCACGTCAAGCGTTCACTCAAGCTCTTCTGTCAATAAACGTCAGTGCAGCTGGAAGAGTTAAGACCGAGAGTGCTCTCATTAAATTTACAACAAGTTGTATGTATCGTCAGTTTTACGGTTTCTCTATGTGTGGATGTGGACTAAGCACCCGACGAGAGATTGAATTGGAACCATGCTCTGTGTGAAATCTTAATCCGTTGCTAGAGCTGTGGTCATTACTGTGCATGGCATCCATAGATTCTGAGGAATGCAGTGGGGGGCAAGCAAAAGTATCCAATCCTGCCATCCGCGATGATGGCTTGGTGTATGTGCACGGGGAGTCAAAGTCAAAGCATCATTGAACCGAGGAGATTCCTTCTGTTGTTCTTGTCGTCGTAGTTGCTGGTGTTGTTCATTTGGCTAAAAATAGACTCTTACTGGCACGTCAACTTAAATTGGATGAATGCACAGAGGCTTCACGGGAAGAGAAAGAGAGACCTGCGGCGTGTTCTTTATTTGTCTGACTTAATTTTTTTTTTTTTACTCTCATCGTCTGAGAGGAGGAAGTCAGTTGGAGGGGACAACAAACTCGACAAATTGGTTAGCCATGCTAATGTGCTATTTGGATCAGTTTAAGAGATTTGTCGACAAAATTGTTGGATATTAAATGGAGAGTGCTTGAAAAGATAAGGAAAAGCGGAAAGATTGCTTCTATAAGTGGGCTGCTTGCTACAGACAAGATGCTGCACACCTGGGAGGCTTGTTTGACAGTAGAAAGTTGACCGAGAGAAATGCGTTTTGACGAGAATAACTAGATGGCAATTGGGTGAAGGTGAGAGTCCCATGCATGTTTGGATAGAGAGGATGTGTTGCAAGTTTGGTAGCTGCTGAGATGCAATCCAAATCTTTGTTTACAACCGGAAGAGAAATTTATCACTCTGTTGTGGTGAAGAAGTTGCAGATGTCATTTGAATGGGTGTTAGGTCAGGCATTTAGTCAGTTGCACCTAAGAATGAGGATGATAGGTCAGAGAAGGGGATGAGCTTGATAAAGAAGCCATTGAAACGATTAATGGTAGTTTAGGTCTGCCATATGCGCTTGATGAGCGAATTCGATTTGCAAAAATCTAAGCTTCTACAATGCTTTTTTCAGTTCAATTCACCGGCCAAACAAATACCCACAGCAAGGTCAACTTAGGAAAAAAAAAAATTATGTGTGGGAAGCTGTCAAAACTGTGTTATGTCACGTAAAGTTTTAGCATTGAAGCAAAGACACATTAATATAGGGATTATCCGTAGCAGAAAAATACTCTAGAGCGAACTCGTAAGGCCACAAATATGAAGAAAATATTTAGGCATCAACGTCAACTCTAACCACACTGTTCCATACTTGGACTTTGAAAGAACCTTTTCGATGATGTCTGTAATGAGTCCGAACTCATCTACACTGATGGCACACAAATTGGCATAGACGTCGGTGCAGATCTCTTCCCTAAAGAGTTAGGACTAAGCAGCACACTATGACTCCCTGCGACTGGTGTCTCGATTACAGCTTCTGTAATCATTGGAAGCGACGTCCATTCTTTTAGCATGTCTTACTATCAAGTAACGTTCCGTGGGGGAATGTTAATTTATAAGTCGAAATCAGCCTGTTGTTTACGTTAGCCCAGATCAGCCTCGATAAAAGGCCAGAACAGCAAGTTCCATTTGCTGTTTGTCATTCTTTTGGCTTCAGTATCAAGGCGAAAGTTAATCGATTCTATAGAAGTAGACTGCTCCTTCTTATTTATGGAGAGGTTCTGGCCTGCCTCTTCGTTTGCAAGCTCATTCGCTTTGCAATTCCTCGTAACATCTCTGTTCCTGGAACGTGTCTTCTTCAAATCCATCACCGATCTCATTTAGATAACTGCGACATTGCTTTACCAATTTGAATCGTATTGTCAGTGATTCCAAGGCTTCTTCGCTGCTTAACTGTCACAAAGCAAAAGTCAATAAGCTTCTGCAAAATTATAGGGAATTTGTGTCGATGTTGCTGGGGCTACTTACTGGCCACAACATACTAAGACACGCCATTTAGAAGCGATGATGAGGTAGATGCTGACAAAAACCATTTTCTCTGCCCAAACCTCAGCCAAATAAGAAATAGACCCTGAGCGAATACATACTTCTCCCATCAAACAAATCGAAGAACTGCCTGAGGGCGACCAAATGGTTGGTACCGTGGAAACAAAGTCGAAGAGTAGAAAAATAAACAAAGAGAATCGCAAAACCTCTTTATCAACGAACCAACCTAACCTTACCTTCTTATGCATAGATTGTTCCGGTCCAACGTCAGCATCGTTGATCTTTTCACGATATTTTGTTATGATTCTGATTTCTGCTATTAAAAATTTAAATTAATCGATCATGTCTGATGTCATGGGGAATCTATGTCAGCAGCCATTAATGCAAATCTGTCAAAACACAAGCTGACATCCGATGTCATTTTAATTCACATCATCGCCTAAATTAGGCAAATTTCGCAGCTAACATAATACTTCCAAATCATAGTCAGTGAACATCCTCTGTCCATTAACATTCAAGTCCCCATCAACCTCCCTCATTCATCAATATGTCAACAATTTCTCCGATGACATAAGCTATCAAATCTCTGTCAGATAGGAGAAAGACTTTTATATCTCACGTGGGTAACTCGACACAACACAAGTCACATTCGTTTTATAATCACATTACCGACGACTTTTTGACGCGCTTCATTGGACTTTCTTTTCGCGCGCCACCTTTCGTCAACTACACACATAATGACGACTTGATTGATAAACAAATTGTGAATACTTGAAGTTGAACGATCGCCTTTCTACTAAAAAAATAAAAATCGAAAAAATCTCTTCATTTTATTTCAGATACATGCATCGTTTCTTTTCCGCATAACAATGTCTTGAGTTGGCGAAAAATCTTCATTATTAATCTATTCATCGATGTTACTGTTTTGGAAGTGTTTTGTTTTGTTTTTTATTTTTTCTCCACTCTACTCTTCGAATTGTCATCTCTCTCAAGAAAAAAAAAGAAATTCCGTACACCGAACCGTTGAGTGTCCCGAGAGAGGTGTTTAGTTTTAACATAAATTTACATTCGCCACAAAAATGACGTAATGGCAAGGAAATGACATGTAAACTGTCCTAAAATACCAGAGTCGTGGTGACTTGTAAACTGGTATAAAGTGACTATTCTCAAGGGGGCCGGCTTTGTGAGTCATTTGGCATAAACTATGGCCCATAGTCATTCCACTTGAACTTGTATATCACTCTAGAAGTATCTACTCCAGTGGTTGAAGTGTGTGTATGGTAATCTCCTCATATGATTTCCTGTTCCAAGAGCATGAATTCTGACACTTTACCCATCGAGTGGTTCTCCTCGGCGACGTTGTCGCCGTAGTAGCATGGAATCTAATCACTAACGTGTCGATAGCTACACAATTTGGTATTTTTACTGCTCTATTCCAGCTTTTATCTAGCCAGCCAGCCATTGATAAGGTGAGGTGAGGCGATAGAGATAGCTATTCACAGGTAGTCACCGGTACTGGGAAGGGGCAGGCGGGGAGGAACTCCGTGGTATAGCCGAGAAATCGCTGCCGATAGTGTGGCGGCGCTGTGAATATTCTTTTCAGTCGTCGACGTTCGGACTAAAGTTAATCAATCAGACTTGGAAACCTTTTCAGTCGTTTTCGGTGTTGTTGGCTCTTCGCATCATTGTCCCGCTCGTGTGTGTTTCTGTTATTTTTTTTTCCTGGAACCATATAACATTTTTCGTTTCGTGTCTCTATAACCATGGATATACAAGAAGTTGAACAACATCAGATCCTTGATGAGTACCGGCAATCTTTGCACGAGTTAGTCCCTACTGTAGGTACCAAACTATGTAATACTCCGCCTTTGCTCTTGGACTTTGCTCGAAGGGAGTATCTAATTGCATTTGTTGGCTATATCTCAGTGTGACTTGAATTACAACCATCGATTGGTGTTGCAATTGCAATTATATGTTTTTTTTTTTGTTGGTTTAAAGTGACAGAATACGAGAGTAGAGATGAAAGATCATTGGTGCCTACCACACCGTGCCACTGGTGTTACACGTAGTAGAATGCATAGTGTGCGAATAGCTTGTGGTGCGTTGACACTACTGGCGTTGGTAAAAGAAAACCGCAGGAAAAGAAATAAAAACCGTGACAAAAAAATACACAACGATGGCAGAAAAAATTAAGTGTTACTCAAGACCTAATTAAAACGTCTCTTTTCGACTGTGAAGCTTGCCACATATGGTGTGGAATTCAATTCGTTTCAAGTCGTTTTTTTTTTTTATTAATAATTTCCTCTGGTTTTATCGATGAATGAGGTTCATGCGTAATGTTAGCGATAGCAGAAATTAGTTAATAATTTTTTTCCCCTTTCAGAGCTTATCTGAGACCGATAGGGTAATCGGTTATTTTATTATTTGAAAACCAAATTTCTTTTCCTTTTTGTTTGCTTTTCACGTGTTTTTTTTTTTTAATGGAGGGGGGGGGGAAGTACCTAGGAAATTTTATTTATAGAAAAAAATGTAATAATCTATGAATTTGATTGTATTCCATGAAATAGATTGGAATGCAATCGGATTGAATTGATTTTTGAAATAGTTTTAGCCAACGAAAAGATACATATGCATGCAGTGGGAGACCGGTTTTTCTAAGCTGCTTTTGACGCAGTCTATAATGTCATTTTGAATATTCAAAATCTGATTTGTGTTGCCTTACTTATTCGGAGTTGCTGTGGAGAAAGTGAGAGAATGCCCCACTTCTTTGGATAGTGCTGTCATTTTGAAGTTGGTAAGAATGTAGGTAGAATTCGACGTGTATTAACACTGTAAATGGAACGTCAGCGTTACGTCACTGACCGGCAAAGTTATGTGCATTTTGATGTCGATTGACGTTTACGGCTGCAGTTTATACGAGTACTCGTGCAGTCACTGTGCTTTTTAAAATTAATTTCATTTTTGACGATTCAAAATAATGTTGGGATAATTGTTTATGTGCTTGCCCCTTTGTGGGTTTTAAGGAATCCATACGCATATGTGTCATAATCGTGACGCTTCTCACTATCGATTGAAACTCCTCATAGACTTCGAGGCCGTCCAGTGGTCTTCCGCCTTGGGTTAATGAGTCCCACTGCATAGCTTGTGACGAATGTAGAAGATTACCCCTTGTCACTTCCCCCTTTGCACAATCGTATCGACAAGTTCTTGACCTGTTGTCTTATAAAGTTGTTCATTTGAGGTTCGGTGTGACCAGAACACTCGTAATATGTATTATATGAAACCCAAGGGCAATAGGAAAGTTCTTTAAAGATTGCTCCGCGAGGAAAGGATAATTTTTTCCCCTCCATAGGCATCACAATGAATCTGTCATTAAATTTTGTCGCCCGGGATATCGTAGACTTGCTCAAATATTAAAATTTTATCATTCTCGAGGTTACTTTTGCCTTATCATAGAATGAGTAATCTTCGGCATTCCCAAAATCGACTGACGTCGGTAATACTTTCAATTTAACAATTATGTCACTGCAAATGTCATTTGTCGTTAAAATGAACATTTGGAACGAATGCCTCACTTTTACTTGTTTTTTTTGGTAACACATTGCACCTGTCCCTAGAAGGTTCTGATTTTCATGACTCAATTCGGGCATTTGCAATTTTTCTTGGCTTTATTTATTCGATGACGATTTTATTTGGAATTTGATGGTTCTTAAGCTACAGCTTAAAAAATGGCGCGTGACTCTGAATGACATGTTTAATTGTAAACGAAGTTTACAACTTAACTACGAGAGATGTTTAAGTCCGACAAACCGACTGATTTTCGATGCTTTGAAACTCTAAAACTGAAGCTTTTTCAGAACGTACGTGATACGTTGAAAGACCTACCTATGGTGGATAACTTGGTGAAAGACAGTCAATTTTATTGTTGCACATTGTACCCACAAAAAACCGAACAGCTGTGTTCACAAAGCATGAAATTATTCAGTAGAAAGTCTTAGTCCCATTTTCACCGAAATATAAGTTCTGTTTAAGTTTATTTCTTTAATAAAAGTTTTTTTCTTATCAATATTGATTTAATAGCCTATCAACTTGCACTCGCATTATAGCACTCCCAGCCTTATCTTATCCACTTTGTGCGAAAGATTTGATTGAGGAAATGTTATGTAAATACTATTTGCCGGTCGTGACGGCAAATCCAAACCCTTGATCATTTCCTCTTCCCTTTTTCACCACTCTCGTGAGGATTAATGTTTATTTGATTTATATTTAAACCTCTAAATCAATATGACAGTTTAACCGTATGAAACTGGAAACGGAATACCAGGGTGTGCCTATGATGGAGGCAGGAAATGCTGCTGAAATTAGAATTCCCATAGATATTGTGGTCGCGTCATAATTAATTTTAATGAGTTTTTAGCGAAATGAAAATTGCTGTGCGCCACTCCTAACACCTTTTGATTTGTAATTCATTATGCTTCGCTCGAGTGTGGGAGTCGCAACTAATTAACTTGTGCACTTCTTATCACGCCCTTGCTTGTTCAGTGGTTATAAAAATAAAGTGGCCCACTGAGAAACACGTTAGGAAGTGCTGATACTTTATGCACGTTACATAGAGCACAACTACAGTAGGCGGTTCAGGGATGTAAAAGTCAAGAGGCCTATTGTGCTGTCCCATATATTTACAGCAGTTTGTCTATTCCAGAGGCTGTCAAGAAGGTAATCAGCTTCTCTGGGTGGAGCGTGGCAAGTGCAGTTGTTGAGACGAATTCACTGCCTAGGGTCTGCTTTCTCACATGAATGAGGGTGGAGCATTCTGTGACGATGTGGGGGAGAGCTTTCGTGGCTCTCCAAGCATAATCTGCAAGTAGGGTCCGGTGGCAATCCAAGCTTGTGTGGGCGCTATTTTAGGCGGCAGTGGGCGCTTAGGATACCGCTTAGAATTTTAAGGTGGTTCCTGCTCATATTTAAGAAGAAACTTGGATTTCTTTTGTGGTAGATTGGGAAAAAAGTGTTTGGTAAATTTCTGTCCTATACTTCCCATCCAAATTGTGTTGGATTTGAACAGGGTTTGGTCCCTCATGAAGAAAATGGATTTGTTTACTTAACAGGCTGGTTCACGACGAGTGAGGGGGTAGTTGCACCTATCTTGGCCAGTGAGTCGGCTGTTTCATTGCCGGTGTGGCCCTTGTGAGCGGGGATCCAGTGTAGTATGATCAAGTTGTTCTTTCCTAGTTCTAGAAGCAATTTGACTGTCTCTAGGACAAGTTTCGATTTTATCGTAGCTGAGTGTAGTGCTTTCAGGGCAGTCTGACTGTCAGAGAGTTTGTAAAGTACTTTGTCTACCTTAGCGTTACCTACAAAAATTGAAACTTGCAAATTGTTGTTTCTTTGGGTTAAAAGCTAAGGATACTTCATATAAGGCCCTAATCATCTCGGTTATTCCTTTTGTCGCTGAAAACTGAACTCTATAGAAAAAAGATGAAGATATCCTCGGTGGTTTTAAGCGAAAAAATCTTTATAAGAGAGAATTGGTCTTGATTGCGACGAGGGCGACCTTTTAAGGAGGGGAATTAGAAAGTAGAAGGGACCATCAACCAACTTGTAATGCACAACTGGAAGCAGTTACCGGGCTTGTTGGTTGACGCCTAGGCATACCACATTTATGTATGCCAAGAGTTACCATAAATAATATTACGTATACGTTGCTCTTAGAAATTAAAACTTAATGCTCATCGGCTCATAGCTTCATATAACCTTCGTTATCACGAGGAAAGTTCTTGTAAGGTTTATCATTTAGACCACATTCCCGAGAACTTTAGTTCGGCAGATATTATTCGCCATAAATGCAAAAAATCGTTAAGGGGCAGTCCAGTCATTTTTATGCATTTTCCAACGTTAAAGCTGTCCACAGTGTACATACCTTGAGCATATTCCCTTACTTAGTACACATTTACTTAATTTTCAAGTGTTTTGAGACGATAAGTAATAATCTTTGATATTTTTCAACCCGAGTACGATTTTATCAGTTTCATACCGATAACGTGATTGTTGATAGAAAAGTCTCACATTTATTTCGCTCATGTTTGATATACGACTAATGCTGCCATAATCCCGTAAACATTTTTTTTCACTTGGTCAAGTTGCTCGATAACAAAACGATAGCCGTAAAACGTGAGGTGTTTGAGGCTAATGTTCACTTTTCAAAATCTACGTATGTCCGTCGCTGTGGCGGCAACTGTTTCAGTTTGTTTTTGACAAAACTTAAAGGTTTTCTTCACTGTGCTCCTGCAGACTCTTTGCTTATGTCGAGATCTTTACATTCTTTGTTACACTTTTATTCAGAAATATAATAATCTTCAAGGAAAGCTACTCTACCTCAGTATGTATAATGTGGTAACACTAATCGTTGACGTTTAACTAAATATGAGGCATTGAGAGCAGTAGTGGCGTAAACCCAAATTGCAACAATTGAGATAATCGCGATTAAAGAAGTTGAAGAAAAATAAATCTTTATTATTTGCCCTAAGAAAAATTTCGTGCAGAACCAATGCTTCAAATTTTTTTGTATTGATTTATGAGCAAATATGGGTAACGGCACTTCTACGTTAGAAAAAACATCTATTTCTCATCACGATAGTGTAATAAACTCAAAATTGAAAAAATAAGGGTTACGCGACTACTGCTCTCAATGCTTCGTATAATATCCTCCAAGGGACGCTAGGTTACTTCCGTATATATGATGTGGCAACACCTTTCGTTGACGTTTAACTAATTCAAAACAATTTGCCATTCCCATACTCGATTCGCTGACCACTTCAACTCTAGATCTGACTAAAAAAATCTTAATATGGCGTAATAGTGTTGTAATTGGTGTCACCAGCGTGAAATGCAGTCTTTCCATTCCCGCCCAAGCTCTGTATTCACTTTTGCATTGTTACATCGACAATATTATCTTCCTCCTCGATCTCAGCGAAAATTAATGACCAACTTATTGTGCCGGTAACACGCATTGTTTAGAACGCAAATTGCAAATATGGAAACTTACAGAAACTTTTTTTTAAAATCTTTATGCAAATATTTCCTTGCTGAATATCATTAAATGTTTATTTTCGATGACGATAGCAGTGCCAACTAATGAGGCGGTGCTTATGGCTCGCTAGTAAGCATCAGACACCTTCCCCAGGTGGTGATGAGTCAGTGTTACTTGTTTCGGAAATTATAGACAATCATTATTACTGAGGTTTAGTGTGTGCCTCTTGGGGAAATATTTATGTGTTTACATTTGTGCGAGGTGTTATTTCAATAATTTAAGATTTACTAAGAAAATCGATAGTATTTCTTGATAATTTAAACACTATGGTAGTTCGTATGAAGTCGTCTTAATCAGACTCGTCGATGAATCAGTAGTGGGATGAGTAACCGACTATCGATAATTGGGAAAACTTGTCTGTCATCAGTATTGTCTTGTCTAAGTGTTAATCCGAGTACTCTGTATGTCTTTCGACAAACTGTTTCAAGGCAAACCAGTGGAAATAACTTTGCAGTCCATAGTTCATTCCATTGAAAGATCTTTTTAGTTTGTTTCGCACTATGGTTGCAGTTTTCCTTGGCAATGTCTTTTAAAATCTTAAGATAAAGTAATTACTTTATTGACTTTTAGGGGAAAGGCTTGGTTTAATGACCAATTAGCTTCTTACAAAAAGAAGACTGATTGGCCTTCTATCGAGGACTTGAGACCATTTGCATACAACAATTTCAAAAAACATTGAACACACTTTGCAGAGGTTTTGCTTTGCGAAAGATGTTCAGGTCATTATTCCGCCCTGACCACATCCAGTGAGAAAGTTGGGGCCTCGGTTGATCCTGAAATGTTGCGCCGTCGAAATTAAATCTTCAATGCTAGAATGCAGAGAAGACACTCAACCTCCTGACGGCCACTGGAGTAAAGAAATTAGTCAACACTCTCTTACTGATGGCATAATAGAACCGAAGGGAAACAGCATTGCAAGTGTCAGAGCTAGAAACTACTTTTCTTTAACCTAGGCACGAGAACGATCAGAGTCGAGATCTTGTCTTATCACATTGAATCTATCTACATTCAGACAATGATCCAATTATCACTTGCGGGCTTAGTGCGGGCCGTCATTTTCGTACCACGTCTCCTGACAACGCATTTCCGAGTTGGATTTCGTCCTTAGTAGAATGTTCTTAAATCAAGTACTTTGCCTCTTGATTGCTGCTACAACACCCTTCGAACACACACGCATCCAATTTTTATATGCAAACAATATTTTTCCGACATATACTTCAACTAATCTCATTTCCCCTCTCTGCTTTCAGATTGATGCAAACAAAGATGGTTTCATTGACCTTACGGAACTTAAGGATGCCCTCGATCAAGTGGGCTTCAAATTAGCCGGTTATCAAGTTCGTGAAATGATCGATGAATTCCGCAACAAACAGAGAACCGCCCATCAGGGCAAACTCAATCTGGAGGAGTTCGAAAACCTTTGCCTGGATTTGAAGTCAAAAGATGTAGCGAGCACATTCAAAACAGTTGTCTCGAAAAAGGAGAACCTCGAAACATTGGGCGGTATGTCATCGATCTCGTCCGAAGGAACAACACACTCCGTTCGTCTGGAGGAACAATTGGCCTTCTCCGATTGGATTAACTCCAATTTGGGACACGATATTGATTTGAAACACTTACTCCCAATCGACCAGGAGGGTAAGCAATTATATCAATCAATTAGCGATGGTATTCTCCTGTGCAAGATCATCAATCACTCCTGCCCGGACACAATCGACGAACGTGCAATCAACAAAAAGAACCTCACCGTCTACAGAGAGTTTGAGAATTTAACACTCGCGCTGGTGTCATCACAAGCGATCGGTTGTAATATCGTTAACATCGATGCGCATGACTTGGCGAAGGGAAAACCGCATTTGGTCTTGGGTTTGCTATGGCAGATCATTCGGATTGGTCTGTTCAGTCATATTACCCTGGATAGCTGCCCTGGTTTGGCTGGATTGTTGTTTGAGGATGAACGATTGGAGGACTTGATGAAATTGTCGCCGGAGGCTATTCTCCTGCGTTGGGTTAACCATCACTTGGAGAGGGCTGGTATTTCAAGACGTTGCACCAACTTCCAGAGCGATATTGTGGATTCAGAAATTTATACACATTTGCTGAAGCAAATCGCACCAAATGACGCCGGTGTTACTGTGGAAGCTTTGAGGGTAAATTGAAATTCACAATCAGCAAAGGAGGGTTTCTAAAAACATCTGCTTCTATTCTAGGAAGCCGATATGGTTTCAAGAGCTGAGATTATGTTGCAGCAGGCTGCGAAACTAAACTGTCGTAGTTTCTTAACACCACAGGACGTCGTCAATGGAGTGTACAAATTGAATTTGGCATTCGTTGCCAATCTGTTTAACAATCATCCTGGTTTGGACAAGCCCGAAGAAATTGAGGGTCTACAGACAATCGAGGAAACTCGAGAAGAAAAAAGTATGTTAGTGTGAGGAAATATTTGGTTGACTCTCTAACGTTTGTTCTTCGTTCGTTAGCTTACAGAAACTGGATGAACTCGATGGGAGTGGCTCCACATGTCAACTGGCTGTACTCTGATTTGGCCGATGGTCTGGTGATCTTCCAGTTGTTTGACATTATTAAGCCGGGTATTGTCAATTGGAGTAAAGTACACAGAAGATTCACGCCGCGCAAGAAGTTCATGGAGAAGTTGGAGAACTGCAACTATGCCGTGGAATTGGGTAAACAATTGAGATTCTCCTTGGTGGGAATCGCTGGACAAGATTTGAATGACGGAAATGCCACCTTGACATTAGGTAAGTTCACCGGAAAGAAAAATTTTGACGAAGTACTGACCATTCCTTCGGTTTCAGCTTTAATTTGGCAACTGATGCGTGCCTATACCCTCTCGATTCTGTCTCGCCTAGCGAACACTGGTAATCCAATCATTGAAATGGAGATCGTCCAATGGGTGAACGAGAAACTTGCTTCCGGCGGCAAGGAAACCAGCTTAAGGAACTTCAATGACTCCGCAATCGCCGATGGTAAGATCGTCATTGATCTGATCGACTCGATCAAACAAGGTAGCATCAACTACGAATTGGTGCGACACACTGGCACCCAAGAGGTACATTTCACAGAAACCGTTTTAAACAAACCTTGGTCTAACTTTCTCGACTATTTCAGGACAACCTTGCCAATGCGAAATATGCAATTTCCATGGCCCGCAAAATAGGTGCTCGCGTCTATGCCCTGCCCGAGGATATCACCGAAGTGAAACCCAAAATGGTGATGACTGTCTTTGCGTGTCTAATGGCCATGGACTACATTCCGAATATGGATAGTGTACAAAATAATATTAACAGCAATTAAGTGAAAGTTCCCGATGAGCAAGATTGAGCAATACTACAACTAAACGTTTTTTTTTTCAACTAAAAGCGAAAGAAATTGTGTAAAAAACAAAAAAATTCACTTTAATTTAAGTTTGAGAAAGAGTGTCCTCGTTCTCGTCCATATACATATGACTACCTACTTCCTTCTGCTTTTCGCTCCTATCACAGACAAAAAAAAAGAAAAACAAGTTTCCTCAGTTCCCTACCAAGCGGGAATTGGTATTCCTAAGGAATGAGTCATGCAACAAACATAAACAAGCACTTGCAAGTTAAACAAATATTTTCTGTTTATTTTTTATATTTTTTTTTCGTTATTTAAAATTTACAAAAAGAAAAACATTAACCTAATTTTGTGTAGGTGCTGTAATTATTATAACTATATATAAATATAAATGTATTTAAAGTGATTAATGAATTATGTATTAAAGCGTGAACATAATGTATTTTAAATATAATTAATAAAAAAAAAATGAAGAAAACCATACAACATAAAACAAAACCTATTGCTAAGCAAAATTATGATTTTTTTTTTAGAAAAGAAGCAAAAATTTACATTATACCTCTCACTTTAGAGAGTAACATTCAAGACAAAAATGTTTGTTCCCATTATTGATGTATTAAAGGAAAGCTTCATTGCTTTTAATTAAGTATAACACGAACGTTTATTTTCTTCACTATACGCATGCATTACTGGACACAAACTTTGGGAGAAACAAATGGCGACTCATAATTCGGTTTTTATAATTTAATCCATTGCTGCTGCTGATGATGTTGTACAGCTTTTGGTCGAAAGAACCAAGATCGGCAGGATTCTATAAATCATTTTCTGGGGGCACTTGGTTGTGATTGCGGCGATTATTCATTTGGGCATTGGCAGATGCATGTTAGACTGTGGTTGCTATAAGCTTTGTTCAGGAAGAAGAAACCAGAACAGATTTATGAAAAATGTTAGATCCAGTTAGAACAGAAAAAGACAGCCCATACGTTACTTGTCAAAAATTGAAAAATGTCATTTGAACAAATGAAATGGTAGAAACATATACCAAATTGACAACCACAGCTGACTGATATTTTTCACAATTATGTTCTACCTCGGAGTAGGTGCAAGATTTCCTGTTCAAACTGTTCAGAAAAACCTCATTTAACACAAAGCAGAACAGATTCGGACGGAAAATTCTCTCATTGAACACAAATACTTGTACTTTTCTGTCCCGAACTGTTTAGAGCAGCCTCATTGAACAAAGCTACAATTTAGTCGAAAAGTGCACTATATAATAAACTTGGTTATCAAACTTCGTACATACATATGTATGTATATACTCAATTGGCTAATATTAAATTATAGTTGAGGATATTTTTTGTCCATTCGTTTAAAGTCTCTGAAGTGTTTTTGTTTTCAGACCACGGCTACGTCTTATTAACGCGATGGACTGCTGTGCGAGCTACATAGATTCGAGCCCCAGAAATAATCACTGAACATTTTTCGCAGCACCAGGTCTTGTCGGTGGAATGATAAACCTCCAAGCTTTTTATTGAATTTTTTTTGTGCACTTATGTGTTAATTTAAGGAACTACTACAATTCTTTTTTGGATCTCTGTGAGGTTATAATTGAAAAAAATAGATTGACTCGGAAATAAAGGAGCTGCTTAGGCTGATGAAGTTGATGGTTTCTTTTTCTAAAATTTCTTAGCCAGATCCTCTTACTCTTGTTCGCATCTATCTCATGTATCGTCACGACCATCTCATTGTCTTCGTAGGTCTCGCTTGCTGCATTGCCTTTTGTCACAGTTTGGGTCTATTTTAGCTTCTTTCCAAGTCCCGGTCACTTAATGGTAGAGATTGGTTGCGAGATCAATTTTTCGACCTTCTGCGGACCAGGATTTCCACCGAAACACTCGAAACACGTTGGGCATACAATTTTCTAGCTTCAGTAAGGCTACTACTCGCCGGCCCAGACTTTAATTGCTTCGCAGGTCTCGCATCTTGAGTCGTTCCGATTGAAAGTACAATCCGAAACCGTTTACTTAGTTCGCTGGTTGCTTGAACCTGACCATCTTATGATGCAGATTTATCATTTACTTCAGTAGCTTGCCCAGCCTAGGCTTTGAGTTTCCGCCATCACCTAAATGTGTTGCTCAATTTAGTGCGTCGATTAAATATAGTAGTTTGATTATTCCTCTCCTGGCCTGGCGAGCTCCGTCACTGTCATGACAGCGTTTTGTGGCAGCTTCCCGACCTCTCCAGAGCCTTCCATCATGTCCGTAGAGAGTTGGTTTGTTATTTACTGAAGATTTTTGGTGGTACGTGACATATGAATTCTAGTTTCATTCGCATTAATTTAAGCATATCAATGCGTGGATATTTAAAAACTTTCCCGTTGACTTGCTCGCGGATAATGTGAAGACTTTTATTTAATTTAAAGTACAAATCTGGAGCCTATTAACAACAAACCTGGAATTTATCTCATCTTTGATGAGAACTGAACGTCTGATAGTTCAGTGTCAGATATTCTCAGTTTTGAGAGGACAACCGGGTACAAATATGTAGTTCTTAGTGAGATGAAGGGGGTCTTTATCATTTTAAGCCATCATTTGCTTTTATTTTTAAAGGAATCGACCCGTCAAATGCGACCTAAAGATCTTACATATGTGCCGCTAGCCATAAGTTGCCAGCATCTTAGTTCTCTGTGGTTCCTTTTTCTTTAAAATCGAACCTACTGGAAAACTTGTCATCGCTTCCACATCGCTTTCATTCTCCACTTTATAAATTTCCAATTCATCCAAAAGCTGGATTAGAAATTGACTGACGTTGCCGTTTTATTAGCTTATATCTTGTTCAGCAGCAGCTTTCAATCAACACAATCAACACCAGCACCTTTGTCCAAGGAGACAATTAACATTTTCATATCAACACATACAAACATATAATTAAATATTTTCAGTTAAATAAGGGCACTATTAGCGAATATAAGAAGGCATGCCTACCTCATCGCAAAGAGGCCTTTAAACATGTAATGAGACAATTATTCCTTTGTATTACTGAATTTAAAATCAAAAACAAAATACAAACTTACAACAAGCAATCAAAACATAACAAAATAATAAGATTAAACAATAAATCAGCCCATGTGCCATTTGATTAAAAGAACAATGAATTTTAAAAGCAACAATTAAATTATTGTATACAAACCTATATGCAACAATAATAAGGGAAAATGAATTTATTAAAAAAAAAATAACTAAATCAACATTTTTTAATATAACAACAATTTACAAAATCTTATGATAATGTCGTATTATATACATACATACATTCTTATACTTAAAACAAAAATTATGAATTTTATAAAAGGCTTGGTAACATTTTTTTAAAAAAAATTACAAACAATGCAATATTTATGCATTTTATAAATCATCAAAAAAGGTTTTAATTTTTGATTTTGCATACAAATTTAATGCACATAGCGCGTAGGGATAAACTAATTTGAGATATTTAAAAGAATAATGCTAAGGATTAACATTTAATAAAATATATAATGTTAAACTTAATACGAGTACTTTATACAAGGTAAAGAAACTGTAACAGATATAAAGTTAAGAGCAACATCTTTTGTAAAATATTGAAAAATAAAATAAATCAATAAAATTAAAAAAAAAAGTCAATGAGCATTTGTTATCAACAAAGCCGCGTTTAAAGCGATAGTTTTCAAAAGAACTGGGATGGCTTATAATGGCTTTACAGTCCGTGGTGGCCTCAACGAACAATAATCTCCATCCAGCCCGATTGTAAGCTAGTTGCCTCCAGTTTTACATTTCAAGTTGGTTGACGTGCTTGACCTGAGTGCGATCTTCCTCAACTGTGTCGTTCTTTCGGTGTGGATGCAAAGATTTTCAAAGCTGGAGCGCGCTTGTGTTCCCGTCTACAAGTATTATCTTTTGTATTAGGACTCTTCGGTCTAGATCGATGTCGCTACACAGCTCATTGTATCTTCTCTATTAATCGCAACGGTCACTTGAACTAATTTTCTCTCGAAACAGCGAGGGCGACCTCATTCTTTCATTCAGGGAGGACTTTGTAAATTACTGCGTTCCTAGGCCAGAGAAACAGAAACAGAAAGAGTTAATCTTCTCTTGAATTCAGTACAGGTGTCATTGTGTAAGTGTAAAGAGGAGCTTAGGAAGACAAACTTGAACTGCCTTGAAGTTATACATACTTGTACATATGTATGTACATAACTAGACATTGCACTTCATAGCTCTTCCTTTAAATTGCTATCATACGCATCCCTAAGTTTCGTTTTGGAATTCTTGGGTTTTCTCCAAGAAACACATTCACCGTAGTATGCTTATAGGTTCATTGATGGATTTCAAGGTCCCGTGCATGTTTAGAATAGTTACGAAGAACTGTTTATCAAATACACGGCACGTGTCGCTTCTTTTGGAGCGCAACGCAGTTTTCTCGCGTTCCGAATCCAGCCATCGTCCAAAGTCCAAGGGCAATGCAGGTATTTTTTCTGAAGGACAAGTAAGCCACTGTCATCACTCATCACTATTAAATTGCAGAATTAATGGACAGTCGAATATCGACAAACCGGTACACTTCTTCTTCGCTTTAACGATCCTTAAAGATACGACCATCTCGTTTCGTTACCCCAAATGAGGATTGTCAAGGAGGATACGTTGGAGGAAGGACGAGAACTGAACATTTATTACAGTCAGTTTGGATGATGGAGGCTATCTTGTACGGCACCTTATTCTTCACAGTGAAGTACGTCATGATTGGAGAAAATCATTGCGGATGCTGAAAAGCAGAATTTACTGGATTGGACCAACCGGTAATAGTCACAACTGGTATTGGTAAGCAAAGTTTGAGACATGTTTCACTCGGAAAGGTAGTTCTCATCAGACCAGAGGATCTGTGCCTATTGAGAGGTAATAAAGGATCGTCCTTGGGGTATACAGAGCTGACACCCCATTCGTCGGGCATGCTTTCGTCCATTCATACTTTGCTGATGACTTGATGCATGCTTTCCGATGAAGAGCCATCTAGGGCAGTCTTATTGCTACTTTTTTACTCGTTTGGAGAATTTTTTCCCTTTAGTATTACTTTTTGAAATGCTGTGTGAGTTGTGAAATGCCACGAATGACATTGAACTCGTCTCGCCTGTAAAGACGCCTTAACAATTAGTACCAAGCTGAGCAATGCCTCGGCCCGTAGATGCAGATCCGTCATTCATCCGCGGCACTTGACGTGCTCGTACATCTAATTTCTCTAGATATTTTTGGCAAACAGTCAGCTGCTAGTGCAGCCATCAGACTTAAAGCTTCCTCCCAATGGTTAAATAAAGATATTGGCTACTCCTCGGTCTTAGATTCTCTAACTTTTATTCCGAAAAACAGCAGCTATACATACTTCGTCCAAGCTTAATTTCAAACTCCACTTGCGGTTGATTCCTTCCCGAGAGGATTGGGAGAATGGTGACGTTAAGGACGATCACTCCGTTAATCTCTATACCGGCGGCTCTAAAACCGAGAACGCAGTGGATGGTGGTGTTTCCTTCGATATGTTTAACCTGAGTATTCCCTTCCGTCTACCTACTACCTACTGTAGCGTTTTTCAAGCGGAAATCATGGCGATCAATGAAGCCTTATCCTGGCTTAGGCATAATGTGCTATACATCAAGGACAATACAATTTTTACCAATACATGTAGATCAAGAGCTGCTTCAGATTGTCGCTCATCTCTCATGGAGATGGCAGAACATTTTAATATTCACCTACGCACCCGGTCATAGGGACATTCCAGGCAACTGTAAGGCCGATGAACTCGCCAAACATGATACTACTCTGGATATCCTAGCGGAACGACAGGAATCTGTGTTTTTCAATCGCTACATGTAAACTACTCAGCAAGACAAACCAAAGATGAAGGAATGGTACCACGTGCCACACCTCCAGGGAGATCTGGCCTTTGCTAAATCTCGCTCGATCTAAAAGTTTGATTTTGCTCAAAACGCCGCTCATTAGCATCGTCATTGGTGTTCTTACTGGCCATTGCCCTATTGGCATTCATACCTAAAGGCCTCTTCTCAAATGACTTCTGTAGGAGCTGCAGGGACGAAGAGGAGGAGGAAACGATCTTCCATTTCCTCTGCACTTGTCCTACCCTATCCCAACGAAGAAGCTCTATCTAGGAACCTATCACTTCGACAACTTGGACGAACTATCACACACTGACGTCAAAAGTTTCCCAGCCTCATCAAGAGCTATAATTGGTTTCAATAAAGGGAGTGGTGTTTTTAGGGTATAGATCTAAGTGGTATCCCAAAGGGTCTTTCCTGGCCTACGTGTGTCTGTGCGACCACCTACCTACCTAATGACGTCTTAGTAAGCCTTTAACTTAAACGCGAAGGTCGAAATAATTACGGCCTCCGACTCTTTAAAGAGTGTCTGGGGATCTTGTGTAGATCTGTTCTTTGATTTAATGTAACAGAAGGCGACTATCTACAATAGTTGTGCGTATTGATGCTCAAAAGGAGTACCTCTGTTCAAGCTGAAATTGAAGGCAAAGCTTGAAAATTGATCTTCGTAGCACCAGTGAGATCTTTTGACCGTAAACATAAACCTGCGTGGGACTGGCTGGAAAGGACGTTGGATCACACCTAAAACGTTGCAAAATACTTGATCCTTTTTATTTATAAAACATTTATTTAAAACAATATTAAAACAGTCTACGAAGATAGATTGGTTACAGAGACTAATATCCTCTAAAAGCCGCATAGGTGTTCTCCTTTATTTTCGGCACTGCATCATTTTTAAACGAATACGTGACCATTCGTTTGAACACTTTTTTCGTTGTGGAATCCTTTTTCGAGGACTCATCCAAACGACGCTTCTTTGGACTGTTCTTATCAGCCATGCATTCACGAGTATTTTCCGTTGCGGTGGCACAGTAATAGCAAACCATACCTTCTTCTCTTTTCCGAGCACATTTAAGGGTATTATCACTTCCCGTTGATGTTGACGGACTCAGAAAAGCCTTAACGCTTGTCCTCCTTGGTTGTATTTTCCCACTCTTTGGAATAGCTTCCCGTTTAAGTGATTTTCCAGCTTCAGCACTCCCATCATCACCATCGTCGTTCACACTAGATCGTTTTGTAGACCGCTCCCTACTGTATCCAAAGCTTTTCGGTTTCGAATCGGACGAGTACGAGCATGACTTTGATTTCTCGTTGCTTTTCGAATCTTCGCAGACTATACAATTTTGATCATCGATTTCGACACGTTCACACTTTTTTGATTTCGAGGATTTTTTCTTTGGTTTAGGCCCATCCACTTCGTCTGCTTCGGTTTGAGATTCATAAGGCACTGCATCGTCAACACCTGCAGACTTCTCCTCCTCATCGTCGGATTCTAAGTCTTCCTCGCCTTGAGCAAAGTATTTACTCACAAAGTCCTCATAAGCTTTGTCATAGTCGTCCTCTGAACCAGCATCTGCATTGTCATAGGGAGCCTCATCCTGATAAACTCTACGGTCTGCTGTTTGTCCAGATTCAATTGGAGAGTAAATGACTTGTGCATCTGATGTTAGTTCATCTAGACTTCTTAGTAGATCGCCCGGTCGAAGCGGTGATTTGGGTGGAAGAGGTTCCCTCTCATTGACTTGGTAGGCCAATCCTAAACTCAGAAGAGTGAGCAAACAGACTAAGACAGTTGAGTTCTGGAATTAATAGAAGAATTTGGTATAATTCAATTATCCTCTGAGGAATGCTGTATAACATACCATGTCAATTGTAGCCTTACTTCATGATTTGAGGATGAAATACAAGAAAGCACTAAACAAGACGGAGGCTTGTCGATGGTTTTTATAAAGTGGAAAACCCTACATATAAATTCTTGAAGCATTTGGAGCACTTGAAGCGTGTTATTGATTTGCGGTTTCTTCCACTTTCTATCATTTCGTGGAAATTTTCTTTAAATTTGAATTTCCTTTTCACTTTGTCATGGAGGATGACCAGTGCTGAGGAAGTGTTTTTGTAAAACACGTCCAAGAAGCCAATGGGTCGTTTAGCGTTTCTCCACTTAGGTGGTCATTGGACTGCACAGGGGGAGTGTATACATACTTATGTATGTACACAGTCGAAGGTGCAAGGACTTATGAATCCGATAACTTAGAGGGAATGAATTTAAAAACTTGAGGTATTACTTCTGAATGCTGTAAGCAGGCTCCAGTCCAGTGTAATAAAGAACATTTCCACTTTTGCGAGATCTTCCTTCACCGCATTGATGTTTGTCCACTCTACATGTTCCAGCTTGACCCAAAACTTAACTGGAAGCAAAACATTGAATGTCTGCAGTAAAACCTTTGGAAAGAAGTGGGGACTTCAACCAAAGATGACCTTGTGGATGTATACAGCTGTAGTGCGTTCATCATACCGCTTGCCGGATTTTGTCAGTGTTTTCCAGGCGGAACTACTGACAATCCGAGAAGCTTGCACACAACTCGGGCATGACAAAACACACGAATAAAACATTGTTATCCTCATAGATAGCCAAGCCGCTATCAAAGCTATTGACTCGGCTACCATATCCTCCAGTCTGGTGCTAAAATGTCGGAACGAGCTTGCCCACTTGGGCGAACGGTTCGTGACCCTGGATTCCAGGGCACAACATAACAACAATCGAGCGTGCAGGTGAGCTGGCCAGGCAGGGGTCTGTTCTACACGGCTCACTTGCGGCAAGGGTCCACACTCCTCTAGGAGCGGAGGACAAACCCACTCATACTTTCTGCAGAAGGCCAACCTCCAATGGAGGGGATTAACTAACTGCACCATATCAAGGAAGATATGGCCGACCTATGACACGATTAAAAGAAAATATCTCCCAAGCAGAACCCGCCCAGATATTGCCAGAATAACGGCAAAAACTTGGAGCGTCGGCCAATTGGAGACAATGCAGCCAAACTGGTTATACCATACAACCCTCACTGCAGCAGCTGCGGAAATGAAAATAAGAGGCAAACCCTCTTCCACTTCCTTTGTGAATATCCGGCACGGGCAAGGGCCAGACTGCGTGCACTAAACCAACCATTCTTCGACGACCTCAGTGATATCTCGGGTAAAGGGATATGACGTCTAATCCGCTTTCTAAACTCCATAGGCTGGATCCAGGCTACGTCGGCTGTCTCACCCATCTTCAACAACACACATCATCAACCAGGTCACACGAGTCGTGATATCAAAAAGGCAGTGCTTATTGAGTTTCAGTTGAACCTCCACCTTTACCTACCAACTTGTATCAGCCTTAAACCGAGAGGAAGACATGATGCAGATGAACTTCCACTTTGAAACTTTAGCACCAAGCTTCTACAAAAAGTTGTGGATTCCATGTCAATGTTAGTAAAGATATTCGCTGGACTGGTCAGTCTAAGCAAAAGTAGGTGCGGATACCAGTGATTTTCTTACAGAGCCTCAAATACTTAGGAATCATTTTAAAGAATTAAATCTACCGATTGTAGATTCTGTAACAAAGAAGGGGAGATTCCTAGAAAGGGATAAAACCCTACCTTATACCTTGGTAAACAGTTTGCGGACCCACAAAATTATAATGGTTTTCGTGTCGGATCCTCATTATTGAATAATGCGTCAAGTATAGATTTCCGGTATGCCTGATAGCACTTGGTTGAAGTCTTTAATCCAAGCTATGAGTGCAGCACAGGACCAAGAGACGCGATTATACCAAAGTGCGACTAGCAGTAGAGATCGGTGATCCAAAAAGAATAGGTCGCTAAAAAAAATGGTGACGCAAGACAGCCAAAAAGAAATCAAAACAATGCAAAGAATTGAGGCACATCATAGGTATGTAGATTGTAGGTAGATCAAAGTGGTTACACCAGGGCAAAAACGGGCCTGATTCTCAATTAGTGCTTAATCGCAAGCTTTTGTTGCTACAATTCTTGTGACCGGGTTGTTGGATGGATGGGAGTGGATATCAGTAGCCAAAGCTGTTGCTCTTACATTTATCCTGTGGATTTAAGAAAGAATAGAGTGTTGGAAATTTTTTTCCCCGATAGTTCGTTGAGCTTGTCGAGGAAGGATTTATCCAACGCACGATCTCTTGCTTTGGCAAGTGGTCGAGGGTTCTCCTCTTTTCATGTTTTTACAGCTGGGACAGTGCGAGTTAAAAGGAATACCAAGATTAGGTGCATGGGTTCCTTAGAAATGGGAACTATAAGTGCAATATTTGTTCGGGTTCTGCCACGGAATTCTTTGGTGTCGTATGGTTGTATGTTGGCCAAAACTTTCTTGAAATTATGGCGTGGCGGGTAAGGACGTTCTATTTGTGTTTAGCTACTGACAAGTCGTACGAATTGATTCTTCCCTTGACAGCTCGTAGAAGGGTGACAACTTCTCTCGCAAGTAAGATGTCAAGGGTCGACCCTTCGCCTGGCTAATTGGGACCAGTATGAATGATAAGAAGGAACGATTACCCACGCCGGCAAGCTCAGTTCTGCATTGTGTTATCAGCTTAGAGGAAATGGTTTTCGAGACAAGGCTTTAATGGATCCCTGGCTATCAGAGAATAGGCAACGTGTAGGTATGTTAGATACTCTAAGACCTTTAAAAGGACATAGAACCTATACTCTGTCCCACAAAAATTGTCACTACAGGGAAGATAATCTAAGAAGAAGAAAATCTATCACTCTTTAAAGCTCAGGGTTACCGTAGTATGCATGACAAATCGCTTCAAATCGGAGAGTAATACCCTCATGGTTACCATCTGCTTATAAGATAAGATAATAAGATAATACTTTACAAAGTGGAGACCGACTCGATTTTGATGAAATTTTAATATGTTGTAGAAGGCAATTTTGGTCTGATTTGTGGTCACCGTGGCTCAGTGGTTAGTGCGTTGGACTGCTGACCAAGCAGCGTGGGTTCAAGCTCCAGCCAGGAACACCGAACATTTTCCACGGCACCACCTCTCGTCGCGGAATGACAAACCTCCGGGAGTATAATCTCTCATGAAAGAGTTTCTCAATTCGCCGTTCGGAGTCAGCAATAAAGTGTACGTCCGTTCCATTCGTGCGAACAATACAACACGCACAACATGAATGGTTGCGTGAAGCTAGGCCTTGGCTCATCCCGAGCTGTCGCGCCAGCTATTAATTTTTTTTAAAAGGCAATTTTTCAAGTATTTTGATGTAAAAATATAGTTTAAGAACTCCTAGCCATGAGGGCGACCTATATTGTGACGTAAAAGCAACTGGAGTCTGCGGTTTAAAAAAAAAAAAAAAAATGCAACTGCCCAAAGGATTTTTGCTGACCTTGCGTTTTGAAGGGCCACTACTATAAATATGTGACAACGACAATGTGCGAAAGTAATGAAGGCTCTGTAGCCGTAAACTCTGCAGTCTTTTTAGTAACTTAGACTGTTTACCTCTGAAGCTCTTATTCGTCTTTCTACAAAAGTGGGCTTTAACTGTGATTTTTTTTTTAAAGAAAGTTAAACACTTTTTGCCATCGGCTAAAAATAAAATACAATTTACATTTATTTACTGATTATTTAGGACAAACACATCTTCTGGCAAAAACAAGAGACTGGTTTACCCCAATCTAATATGCTGTTGTTTGAAATAAGAAAATATTAAACCCTTAATCGAATAGAATTGTACTAATTTAAGATTATTTTAAGGTAACTCTAACTTGCAAATACATTTTTTTTTTTACAAAATTATGTTTTTAAATATATTGACTGCAGGAATGCAAGTAAAACTTAAAAATGGGAAGAGAAACAAGAGCACATAACTCTATGTTCTGATACGTGCTTAACACGTTTAAAAACAACGTTCCTTAATACCTTATGCCGCGAAATTTTGGCGTAAAAGCGAATAGTGTGAAATAAAACGGAATACGTGTCTAATGTATAGGTGCCGCGAACGTACACGTTGATAGTTGGAGTATATGTATACATATGGGGACTTGTATATATCATAGGAAATATGTGCGTTAGCATAATTAACGTGACGGTTTTTAGAAAGGACCCGCAATAGAGATGGTCATAAGCGAAGAAGAAATGTCACTTTATGAAACACGATAGACATCGAAATGGAGCAGGTTCCAGGATTTAAAAGGCCCAAAGCAAAGCAGGCGTTCCCAATCCGGATAGACCGAAGGAATCGGCTCTAAACTAACAGAGTTTGAAGAACGCACGGCTTTGAGCAGCCGAGTAAAAAGCATGACTTTCAATGAACTATTAGCCACGTCAGAAACTAGATCTAGAAGTTGGAAAGCTTTTGTTCCTGTTTGATGTAGAATAGGGATGTATGTCAACTAGAAACGAGAACCATGCGTCTGATTATTCTCACTACCCGTCCATGTAAGGTATGGTATGGCAGCATTATACAGAGTAAATGACTGTAGGGTGCAATGATGCATTACTTTCGACTACTACATCGTTCTCTCATACATCTGCTCAGAGATCATAAAAAAAACATGCAGTTTTAATTTTAAAACTTCTAGACAAAAGCACAGTGCAACAAATTTGTCTCTGCACCAAACAACAAATTATAACAAAACACAAACGAAAAACTTCTTATTTCATACGTGTATATGCTTACAAGCTAATTGCACTTTCACTTTAAGTACTACGAATGTCTGGAGCTGATTCTAGAAGCAATGCTCTCGTGTCTAGGACTATTATTATTGGCAATTCCATTATTTTTTGATTTTTGATTCGCTTGCTTTTGATGGCGCAATTCCTTTCGTTTCTCTCTGATTAGTTGTTTGGTTGTTTCAGTGTCAAGTTCTTCCCAACCTCCGGGATCCTCTTCCATCCAATCTTCTAGGTCAGCCTGTAAAAACAACTCATACTTTCAATGACACTGCAATACGAATAAGATGCAACTTACGTTAGCTGTAATTGGGACATCACTTTTAGCCTCGAGTCTGGAAAAATCGCGTTTATCTTGCGCCTTATCTTCACCGAGATAAATTTTCAATTGTGGTTTGATTTTTGGTGCCATTTCCTATACGAATCAAGCAAATCAAGTGTTTGTCAGTGAAGGTTGTTTCAAGAACTTACACTAAAGAAATCCGGTTCGGGTTCTTCATCCTTTGGCGTTGGAGGTTTGGCAATCTTTTGTCGATACTGTTCAATGTGTTCTTCCACTGTGCGAGGACTGTCGTCCCATGAATTCCAATCACGTTCGTTTCCCTAAAAGGAATTACTTATGCCCACTAAACTCTCTTGAAAAATGACAGTGACTATTACCTGGCTATTTGATTTTCTTGGGTAATTATCTGCAACAACGTTAACACATTGCAGGGGTTCTGAATCCGACATGGAGAGTTTTCGACGCCGGGAGAAACAACACATTGCCCTCCGAAATAGGCCAATTATCCCGAGAAAAATCATTTTAATTTGATTTAACATTGTGGCAAGCAGACGTACAGCTGCTGGGGTCAAGGAAAACAAAGGCTAATTGGAAGGAAACTTTAGAAAAACAAGGAAATGCAAGTGAAAACTGGGGGAAAAGCGATGACAGCAGCAATTTGTTGTTTTTTTACTTTTTCACTTGTGACAGGTGTCAGTAGAGACGACGGGCATAAAAAAAAATCAACAAACCCGGGAACATATGATTCTGACAATTCTTAGTAGGGTGCGTTTGGTTTGCGTTTACAACAGGGTGGGAAATAAAAAAGATTTTGAGAGTTTAATATAAATTTATTATACAGAAATCAATATAACACAAGACTTATCCACAAATATCATCAGGAATTATCTACAGTTTGTCCATTTTGGAAATGTTTCATTTCATCACCTTCTTCCTCTTCATTTTTGTTTTTCCTTTGCAGTCTTAGGTAAAATATCTCAATAAGCCATGGAACAGCGCATAATGCCATGAAAAAGTTCAAACAGTGGAACGTTAGAACATAGTCCTTTGTTTTGTCACGTAAATAGCCTACAATCGGCCCAATTGCAAAAGTAATATTTCCTTGTAGAAACATAAATAATCCATATCCTGAAGCAAATCTGAAATAAAATTCATATTTACTTTGCAGACTACAAAATTTTGTAAAAGGCTTACCGCTCCTTTGGTAAAAACTCGGCAAAGACCAATGGCAGGGGAACATGAATCCAAGTTCTTAGGAAACCCATTATCGCTGTTATTATTGCCATTTGAGTAAAGTCAAATACTTCTAGGAAAGCTGTAAGAGGAGGACATTTATAGGGTTGTGGTTATAATCTTAGTATATTGGCTTCAGGAAACGAATGAAATTGTAAACTATTGAGCAGTCTTCCGAAATAGGAGGACAAAGTTTTTAGAAAGCTGCAGTGATTTAAAGTCTGTGGGTATGTGCCAAGGGTGGGTGCCTTAGCAAAAAGAATAAACCTCTTAATTGCTGTCATCGAGTAGAACCTGGAACTAGTAAACTCCAGTTTGGACAGATCTTCCAAAAGTAGGCCACTCGGCAGCAACTACGACAACCAATCTTAATCAGGTTACCGTTGTCCCACTACTTCCAAAATTGACTTGTCGTCGAAACAAGTCCCTGAGGTGAGGCCTGCAAAATCGCAGAAAAGGCAAAGAATATTGAATCGGTGCTGAGATTCTTCAATGAGATTGCGAAGATAAGTGTGATTGGACGATAAGATCAGATGAACTAGAATCAGGAGTCCATATGTGCAAAATTATTTAAACCCGGAGACGAAGCCCTTTATTTTGTATGTATCGAGCCGAGTTCTCCGTAGAAGTACAGTTTACCTTCTCAGCCTTGATAGGGTTAGACAGTAACAAAGTGGGTGGGTTATTATTTATTCCTCTTCCTCGTCTTCATAGCTTCGTAAAAGCCTATCTATGATGCACTGCCCCATGAGGGCTCCTTCATTTTTCAATAATAGACAGGCGTTCACCTGTTCTTTTTAGATCCATGTTAGATCAACTTTGACCCGGCAAAAGACAAGTGTTAATATTTTGCCACTCGCTATTCAGTATTGACTTGTCCCTTCTGTTGATAGTTCGTCGTCTCTGTAGTTGCACGAAGCGACTCTGTGTCTCTGAGCGCACGATCAGATTTAAGATGATAAGGACAGACGATAAGAAAGGAAGGTTTGAATAAAATTAAGAATAGCTGGAGCGACAGCCCTAACTTCTCGCAACCATTCACGTAGTGCTTTTTACTTTTTCACACGAATAGAAGGGACCAAACATGTATTGTTGACTCCGAACGCCGAATTGAGAAGCTTCTTCATGACGAATTAAACTCTCATAGGTTTGTTTTTTTCCGATGAGTGAATACTTTTGGGGTTTGAAAGTACACAGATCGCACAGATCGCACAGTCCAACGCACTAACCAGTGATCCAAGGCTACCAAAGGAACAAAGTTTAACCGGTGGATTTAAAAGATTTCTAACGATGTTTAACTCGCCCAAACCCTTAACCTAACTTCCCCTAAATAACCATCTCACTTAGCGCACTTTTTGCATCATGAATTCTCATAAGCCAGGTGCGTGTCAAGCAAACATAATGTCATCAACTCTCAAGATGAATAAACAAATATCAGTATACCTATCCAACGCTTTGTTTTGAAAATACTTAAGTTTGGTCTGATGGCAAAGATCACGCGTTGTTGTTTCAAAACGTAAACCTCTTCAAATAGCTCAACATTCAGATCTTTAAACAACATAAGTCCACATCAAACACCTTAAGAGTCTCAGCTTTGACATGGAACTTCAGCAAAACGTCTAGTACGCAAAGAAATAGACAACTATGTACCTCCGACTATGTACTCGTAGTTGCATGACACAATGCGACTGATTTACAGGCTGTGTGCCAACAAACAAACTGTCACCTAAAAATAAAGTGTTACTTACCAAACCTTGAGATAACTGTGAAGAACGCACCGGCTAAGTACACATGCCTCGAAGAGACTGTTATAAAAATAGCACTCAACGCTAGGAATACACGCGATCCGAGATCCGCGGCAGCTCCAATGGCAATGATGTTCGCAGCTTCCACCTAAAAGTTTGGGTTTATCAGTTAGGAAACCTTTTTCTGGATTAAAATGTCAGCAGAGATAACTCTACTCAGCGTTCATGGTGAAGGTCTTGAACTTGAAACATACCTTGGAGTAATCCAATTCAAATAGATACATCGGTTGTAGGGTGAAAAATGCTATGTCCGAGTACAGAGCAAATGAAATTCCCAGAACAATATTTAGATAGATGGGGTCCTTCAGAAGGGATAAGTCGAGGAAATCCACAACTGCTTGCCAACAGGAAGCCTTCTTGGGGTGTCCTTGTAGTTCCACAGATGCATCACTCACAACAATCGCCCCAGTCCAATTGCCCAAACTGGCAATACTCGCTGCCCGACTTGAAAGGTCCTTGTTCAGTCGAAGGTCTAATGAATTCCGTGAACTAGCGCAAACACTTTCCAATAGTGGTTCCAAGCGATGGGTTTCCTTAAAGAACTCTTTTGCTTCTTCCTCCTCTTCCACCTCAACTTCCCTCATATGCCACTCTACCGGTTGCATAATAATCATGCCCAAGATCGCGTGACTGTTTATAGCGGCCAGCACTAGAAGGCATCCTCTGAATCCATACATTTCGTGGAGTTTCTGCACCACCACTGGATAGAACATGGTACCCACTCCGATGAGTGTTTGGGCGAAGCTCATCATCATCACACGCTTTTTGACAAAGTAGTTGTTGAAGGTTGTGTAGGATGTGGGAACTATCAGCCCAAAGCCAACTCCTTGCACCAAACTGAATGCCACCAATAACTCAACCGTTGTCTCGACATATATTTGCAACACAGATCCCATGAAGTAGAGTATCCCGCCGAGAAGTCCAACTGATCTGAGTGAATATCTCTTGTACAGGACGCTTGTGAACAGACCCGCAAAGCTGAAAGCACTGAAGAATGCACTGGTAATGACCGCAATGGCACTTGTCTCAGCGCCGATACCTTTGAGAAAGTCACCAAAGATCAAGCCAAACGATGGTAGGGCTCCCAGGCCACATATCTACAATGTTACGGAATAAGTTTCTTCTAAGACGTCTTGAAGAATTTGTACTTACAAATGGCATAGCCATTCCGAAGCACACGAGAATACCCCAACCGCCATCCGGGGCCTCCAGTCTTGTGACTTTTTTCATTTTCTGTTTTTTTGAGTCCACCTTGCGAGTTATCAAGAGTGAATGCAACACACTTCACCAAAGTACCGATTTCAACTGACTTGGTTAGAATTCAGTTCTCTCTCATGGATGAGGAAGATAAGAGTCTGGTGGCCCGTTCTTCGGCTCGTATCTCATCTAGACGATGATTAGTTAATCTGGAAGTGCCTGTATGCCTTGAGAAATTGTAAATCTTACAAAAGCCATTTGAGAAGTGACGTGCTTGAGGGAAACTGTAATAAAATTTCGAGTTTAATCTAAGTTGTTGCCGTTTTCATTTGGAGGAACACATAGTAGCGGCAACTAGAACATGAGTCAATATTTTGATAAAAAGTTTGTAAAACTGGAAAAGCTTAGAATTCTCTGATGTTTAGACGCATCAGGGATAGAAGTATCTACTGGTGGTCTAGGAATGTTAATGCGATTGTGAATTATTGATCGGTGGTCTGCGTGTTCTTAAGACAGTTTTAGACGTGTAGGTTTTCTCTGCGGAAGATCGGGAGATGTCGACGGTCCAGTTAAGAACCCTAACGCGACCCTCATAGTGGATGAGCGGGTAATTGAAAATGATGAGGTTTTCTCGAAGAGATCGTATAAATAGTCTTGGGTAGCTTCGTCTTTCTCATGTGTGGGGGCGTGAGCACAAATGAGGCGGATATTATAGAATTAAGTTCTGATGCTAATTGTCATCACACGCCCACTTAAGTGACGTTTAACCCAAGTCTGGCTCCAACAGCGAAACCGCATCTAAAAAGCTCGTTGTAGCAATCACCATAATAGAGTTCGTACGTCCTTGGCTTTCGCAATCCTGATCAATCCCAATGTACTTCCTGAATAGCGGCTATATCCACTCTGAGAGTATAAACATTCTCTACTTCGTTGAGTTTTGCACGTTGGCTGAGGTTGTCAATAATGTAATCAGCCCCTGTATCTGAAGCTCGAATAGTTTTCAGCACTAGAGAGTTTCTCTTTCGACAAGTGACGCCGCCGTAAAATTAAATCATTTAACCGTGAACTTCACGAATCAAGAAGAATTTTAAATAAAATTTTATGGAATGGAATCTCACGTAGAATGGAAATCCTACACCTCTTATTGAATCACCCCTTTAAAAGCAAATTTATTGACCAGAAATTTCTTTTCCGTTTTGTCCACTTTTTATACATTTCATTTCATCACCTTCTTCCTCTTCACTTTTGTTTTTCCTCTGCAGTCTTAAGTAAAAAATCTCAATAAGCCATGGAACGGCGCATAACGCCGTGAAAAAGTTCAAACAGTGGAATGTTAGGGCATAGTCCTGTGTTTTGTCACGTAAATACCCTACAATCGGCCCAATTAAAAAAGTAATATTTCCTTGTAGAAACATAAATAATCCAAATCCTGAAGCAAATCTGAAATAGAATTCGTGTTAAATTTTGTCAGACTAAAAAATGTTATCAAAGTCTTACGTTTCCTTGGGTAAAAATTCGGCAATGACCAATGGCATCGGTACTTTTAATGAAGTTCTTAAGAAGCCCAATATTGCTGTCATTATAGCCATTGGAGTGAAGTCAAGGGCTTTCAGAAAAACTGTGGAAGAAGAATGTTTAAAGGTTTGGTTTTGTGGTTAGACTGGTACAGAATTAGCAGCAACAATGCGTCCCTGGACCTAGCTTCCAAACCACGGTGTTTAAAGTAGGAAGGTCCCGAACCAATGACTTAGCCATACTCTCTTTATTTTAGGCATCCAAACATTAAAAATTAACATCCCAATGGATCCCAGGATATCCGAGTGAGGCGCCAAAGTTTTGGCAGCACCTCCACACAATTACCTAACCTAATCTAACTTAGTTTCGAAATAGAAGTCCAGAAAAACGTCTAATAAACAAACAAACCAAACATCATTGCAATGCGGCATCAGCAATAACCATGGAACGATTGGAGGGTTTCCTGAAATCCTTCAACGATCTGTGTTTGGGAGACTTTACAGCAGTTTGGGTGGAAACTGAAGTGGGTGCCTTTGTAATCCGTAAAGGGATTTTCACTCAAGCACAGTGTGTTGGACCTTAGCAGACTACAGAAGCTAGTTTTTAAGGATATAGTTTCCAAAATTAGACTCGATTATGGTAAGATAGGTCAAATGACGATCCTGATGGATGAAAACTTTCCTGGAAGTTATAAGTTCAATCAGCTATTGACCTTAATAAGACCCGGTACGAACAGGCTAGATAGGGCAGACGTGGAAATGATAGGGCCTTTTGAAAGATTCAAAAGCACGATACATTTGTTTTTTTAAAGAACCTGCCGTTATGGCTGGCACTGGGACCTAGCAAGATCTATTGTGCTTAGTCTGATAGGTCTACTTCCTTCCTAATGAAGGTGAGTATCTCATTAGTAGCCGAGAGTCTAAACTCCGCTAATGAACAGAATTCCCTATGAAAGCTCCAGCTACGTAGCCAGGAAAGTGCCGGACATTCACAGAGAACGTGCTCAGAGGCTTCTTCCTCTTCGAAACAGAATCGAATTCTGTATTTGAACAAAGGTTTAGTTTGTTGAGATGATATTTTAGTGCACAATGAAGCGTGATACACATTTCCCCTGGTTTAGACGTCGGGTTCTGTTTTCATATTATTTTCAGGTCAATAGGTTATTGCCGACTCCGAACGAGAGATTAAGCAGCTTTTTCATGACAAATTATACTTGTGGAGGTTTGTTTCGCTGAGATACAAGTTAGAGTGCCAGAGAATTGGTTGCCCGGATTAACAAGTTCCTTCCAACATTGTTTAACTGATTTGAAGGATATGGTTACCAAGTTTATAGCCTTAATGGCCCCTGGGTTGACCTTGTGTATTGCAATGTTCTTCGGAGTAAGGTGATTTTAAGCTCGCGGGAATCGCTACCATTTCCCCCTCGAAAAGGCTGACAGAAGATTGATATCTTGCATGACCGCGTGTAGGGCCTAAAAATATGTCAACTAAAAATAAAATGTAAGATACTTACCAAGCCTTGAGACAATCGTTAAGAGCGCACCAACTAAGTACACATTTCTCGAAGAGACTGTTATAAAAAAAGCGCTCAACGTTAGAAATACACGAGATCCAAGTTCGGCGGCAGCGCCAATGGCAACTATGTTCGCAGCTTCCACCTAGAGATTTGGTTTATCAGCTAGAAAACCTTTGTGTGGACTTTTGTACATATGTACGTAAAGTAAAGATAACACTATCGTTATCAAATGCTACCTGATTTAATCTTGAAACTCACCTCAGTGTAGTCCAACTCAAACAGATACATCGGTTGGAGGGTGAAAAATGCTATATCGGAGTATAAAGCGAATGACATTCCCAGAATGATGTTTAAATAGATCGGGTCCTTTAGAAGGGATAAATCCAGGAAATCCACGACTGCTTGCCAGCAGGAAGCTTTCTTCGGCTGTTCTTGTAATTCCACAGATCCATCATTCACAACAACTGCTCCAGTCCACTTGTCCGAGCTTGCAAAACTTGCCGCTCGACTTGAGAGTTTCTTATTTAGTCGAAGGCCCAAGGAATTAAGTGAACTGGTGCTTTCCAGAAGTGGATTTTTTAAGAACTCTTTCACTTCCTCCTCTTCCTGAACCTCAACTTCCTTCATATGCCACTCCACCGGTTGCATAATAAGCATGCCCAAGATCGCGTGACTGTTTATAGCGGCCAGCACTAGAAGGCATCCTCTGAATCCATACATTTCGTGGAGTTTCTGCACCACCACTGGATAGAACATGGTACCCACTCCGATGAGCGCCTGGCCGAAACCCATCATCATCGCACGCTTTTTGACAAAATAGTTGTTGAAACTTGTAAAGGATGTTTGAATCATAAGTCCAAGGCCAATTCCCTGTACCAAACTGAATGCCACGAATAACTCAACCGTTGTCTCCACAAAAATTTGCAACACAGATCCCAAGAGATAGATTATTCCGCCAAAAACTCCCACTGATCTCAGAGAATATCTTTTGTATAGAGCGCTTGCAAATAGCCCAGCACAACTGAAAGCACTATAGTACGCACTCGTAACGAAGGTAATAACGCTTGTCTCAGCGCCGGTGCCTTTAAGGAAGTCACCAAAGATTAAGCCGAACGATGGGATGACTCCTAGACCGCATATCTACAATGTTATGGAATAAGTTTCTTCTAAGACGTATTAAAAAACTTCATACTTACAAATGGGAAGGCCATTCCAACGCAAACGAGAACACCCCAACCGCCATCCGGGACCTCAAGTTTTATGACTTTCTTCATGTTCTGTTCCAGACAAGTGAATGCAACACACTTCGCTAAAGTACCGATTCGTACTCGCAAAGATATCAGTTTATGACGAGATAAGAGATTCACTATTGCTCTTCTGTGTCGGATTTTATATAGACGGTGATTAGTTAACTATATTTATTTTAGTTTATCCTACCTTAAAGGGACAGTACACGATACGGGTTGTTTGTCCTGCCTAGGCGGTCCCTGTCTTTTCACCAGATCAGACAGATCTCGCGGTGCATATGATGTGTTTGTTCTTGGGACAGCCTAGGGACTGAAAGATCAAAATTTGATTTTTATTTTTATATCAGGAAGCAGTTGGTCGCCTCTAGCACTGTTTGTACAGAAGTTTGTTTACTCCACGGGCGGCCAGGAAGCTTATTACTTTCTCAGAGGAAAACGCGGCGAATGCAGTCGATGAGACAAGTTCACTACCTAGAGTACGTTTTCTCACATGACTCAGGGCGCGCCATTCTGTGACAATGTGGAGTGAACTTTCAACGATCTCCAAGCATAAGCTACATGCAGGCTCCGGTGTTAGATTAGGTCTGCAGGAATGCCATTTTAATAGGCAGTGGCCACTTATGATCCAGCTTAGGATTTTAGGGTGGTCCCACAGTTTTTTGCTTTTGTTTTGGCTTCTAACTCGACTCCCGAACTTAAAATGCCAAACAACCTTTGACTTGCACTACCCATTAGCAACAATGACGAGTTTGGTGAACACTGTACGACAGTTTTTATTTCTGATCATTAAACCAGTGACTTCGGTTGGGAGAAGGCCAGTTCATTAGAAGCAGCGGATTTATATAATGGTTTTTTGACAGTGTTTTCGCTTCAGTACTTGATATCGCCTGCATGAGATCTCTTGAGAGATTAAGGGATACCCGGTCGAAGACGATTACTTTTATTGCGATCAAACATAGAGCCTGTACCTACACATGCACCTGTCACCAATTTTCTTCGATTTCGTGGTGAATGCTTTACCTTATAACTCCAGTACCATTGGTCGGATCTGAAAAAAACTTTCAGTGGTGAATAGCTTCGACATTGGAAGTCTGGACGAAAAAGTACAAGAGTATGCTGCTTTAATAGAAACAAAACATGGGTGCGTGCTTGGCTTCGACTCTTCCAAAGTAGACAACTTTGCATGCGTCTAATGCCGGTCGGGTTATACTTACATACATATATATTCACATATATGAGTTCAAGCCCCAGCCATATCCATCGAATATTTTTCGCGAGACCATCTCTCCTTGGGAAATGAAAAATATCCGAGGGAATAATTTGTCATGAAAGAGCTTCTCAATTCGCAGTTCGGAGTTGGCAATAAATTGTGAGTCCCTTCAACATGAATGGTTCCAAGAAGCTAGGCTTTGGCTCATCCCGAGTCAAGGGATGTTAATGCGCTTGTGAATGGTTAATTGGTGGTCTGCGTGTTCTCAAGACATTTTCAGCACAAATGAGGCCGATGTTACAGAATTAAATTCTGATGTTAAGCAGCATCACTCGCCTACAAGTTGCGTAAGCTCACGACTGCCTCGAAGACCCAAGTCTGCCCCTAACAGCAAAACCGTATCCAAATACTCCGTTCATGGCAACACTCACCATAATAGTTTCCAACGCTTTTCCTGAATTGTGGGTATATCCGCTCTTAGAATATGAATATTCCACAGATACCTCAATTAAATTAGTCTTTGTACCTAAAACTCGCAATGTTTTCATCATCTTCATCTTTCATCATCATCTTTTCATGCCTTTCGATAAGTGACGCTGCCGCAAGATGTGAATACGACCTTTAACCGGCTTATCGTGGGCTTTCTTTGCTTAGTCCTCTACTTCCAGAGAAGATAACTCATGTGAGGTGGTTTTCTAATTTTTTCTTCGTTTACTCTGTTTGCTAAGTTTTTTCGAATTCTTTGAATGAATAAATATTAGTTTATCAGTGAAACCTCTCCTGGGTAGTGAAAGCCAAATAAAAATGGGCCTTCTTCCTGAGATATTCTCCATGGCTTATTTGGCATGACAATATCCTTTTTTTAAAAGTTTCCTATCACTTTTTGGAATGAATGCGATTAATTTCTGCGATCGCTTCACAGGTGTCTTTCAGTTCCGATCGCATCAAACCAGAAGATCAAGGCAGTCGTATAATGTCACTATAACTGAAAACGAGTTAAGAAAATCTAGAGCCCAGTAGACTGATTAAGTAATGTGCTGTGTAGCTTGTCTAATTGAGGCCATAAAAAGTCTCTTCGAGTTTATTTTTTTATTATCTTATGAATTGTGGTCACGTGTGACATACAGTTTTAACGAAAATTCCAAGTCCTACAATAAATTGCTCGAAATTTGAAATTAGAAAAATCAAGGACAATTATAAACAAAATTTTATAAAATTAAATCTGACGTAGAATGGAAATCCTACACTTCTTATTGAATCACCACTTTAAAAGGCATATTTATTGAACGGAAATTACTAAAACATAACCTTCATCTCATGCAATCAAGAATTCTTTTCATCACCTTCTTGCTCTGCACTTATGCTTTTCCTTTGCAGTCTTAAATAAAAAATCTCAATAAGCCATGGAACAGCGCATAACGCAAGGAAAAAGTTCAAACAGTGGAATGTTAGGGGATAGTCCTGCGTTTTATCACGTAAATAGCCTACAATAGGCCCAATTAAAAAAGTAATATTTCCCTGTAGAAACATAAACAGCCCAAATCCTGAAGCAAATCTGAAATACATAGAATTCATGTTTAGTTGTCAGACTGCAAAATTTTGTCAACGACTTACCGCTCCTGGGGCAGAAATTCGGCAATGACCAATGGCATCGGTACTTTTATAGAAGTCCTTAAGAAGCCCAATATTGTTGTCATAATAGCCATCGCAGTGAACTCAAAAACTTTCAGGAAAACTGTAAGAGAAGGATATAAATATAAAGGTTTGTGATTAGATTCAGCATCGGCGCACAGTCGGTTTTGCAACACCTCCACCCGACTACCTAACCTAATCTAACTTAGTTTCGAAATAGAAGTCCAGAAAGTGTCAAGTAAGCAAACAAACCAGCAAATTAGCATTGGCAATGATGTCTCGATTATACTCTCGGAGGTTTGTTTGATGAGACACAGGATGGAGTGACAAAGAACCGATTGGTCAGATTTAGAAGCTCCTTCCGACGATGTTCTACCGACTTGGAGGATGTTGATACCACATCGACTCAACAGTGTATGTGGCCTAAAAATATGCCAACTAAAAATAGAATGTAAGATACTTACCAAGCCTTGCGACAATCGTTAAGATCGCACCAATTAAGTACACATATCTCGTAGAGTCTGTTATAAAAAACGCGCTCAACATTAGAAATACACGAGATCCAAGTTCCGCTGCGGCTCCAATGGCAACTATGCTCGCAGCTTCTGCCTAGAGATTTGACTTATCAGCTAGAAACTCCTTACATGCGTAAAGTATGAAAGATAACACTATCGTTATCATAATCGTTAAACTCACCTCAGTGTAATTCAACTCAAACAGATACAACGGTTGCAGGGTGAAAAATGCTCTATCGGAGTATAAAGCGAATGACATTCCCAGAATGATGTTTAAATAGATGGGGTCCTTTAGAAGGGATAAATCCAGGAGACCCACAACTGCTTCCCAGCAGGAAGCCTTCTTTGGCTGTTCTTGAAATTCCACAGATGCATCATTCACAACAATTGCTCCAGTGAACTTGTCCGAGTTTGCAAGACTTGCCGCTCGACTTGAAAGTTTCTTATTTAGTCGAAGGCCCAAGGAATTAAGTGAACTGGTGCTTTCCGGAAGTGGATTTTTTAAGAACTCTTTCACTTCTTCCTCTTCTTCAACCTTAACTTTCCTCATATGCCACTCTACCGGTTGCATAACAACCATTCCCAAGATTGTGTGACTGTTTATAGCCGCCAGCACTAGAAGGCATCCTCTGAATCCATACATTGCGTGGAGTTTCTGTACCACCACTGGATAGAACATGGTACCCACTCCGATGAGCGCCTGGCCGAAGCCCATCATCATCGCACGCTTTTTGACAAAATAGTTGTTGAAACTTGTGAAGGATATTTGAATCATCAGTCCAACGCCAACTCCCTGTATCAAGCTGAATGCTACAAATAACTCAACCGTTGTCTCCACAAAAATTTGCAACACAGATCCCATGAAGTAGAGTATCCCGCCGAGAAGTCCAACTGATCTGAGAGAATATCTTTTGTATAGAGCGTTTGCCAAAAGGCCAGAACAACTGAGAGCACTGTAATACGCACTCGTAACCAAGGTAATAGCGCTTGTCTCAGCGCCAGTACCCTTCAGGAAGTCACCAAAGATTAAGCCGAATGATGGAATGACTCCTAGACCAAATATCTACAAAGGGACGGTATAAGTCCCTTAACGGACGTCTTAAAAAATTCATACTTACAACTGGCAAAGCCATTCCAACACAAACGAGAATACCCCAACCGCCATCCGGGGCCTCAAGTTTTGTGAGTTTCTTCATGTTCTATTCCAGACAAGTGAATGCAACACACTTCGCCGAAGTACCGATTTGTACTGACTCGCAAAAAAACTGTTTATGGCCAGATAAGAGATTCACTATTTTTCTTTCGTGTCGGTTTTTATTTTGACGGTGATTAGTAAATTAGTATGTACAGACATTCATTGTATGTTAGTTTATCCTACCTTAAAGGGACAGTGCACGATACGGATTGTTTGTCCTGCCTAGACGGTCCGAGCATTACCAGATCGGACAGATCTGCTGCACACATGATGAGTTTGTTCGTAAATCATCGGAAATTTTTCTTTTCTTGAGGAGCAGTTTGTCCGCTCTAGCACTGTGGTTTCACGGAGAGGCCGATTGTGCCTTGTTTCTAGAGCAGTTTGTTACTCCAGGGGCTGTCCCTTTTTTAGTAATATTAATAATAAAGGTGAAGATGACTCGAAACAGTTCGCATACTTTCCTTGAGTTGATTCCCTTGGTTGTACATTTGCAGTTGTGGAACCCTGGATGTGTTGGAAATCTCTTTTAACTGCATTTTCTTAGCATTGAAAACAACTCCGTTTCACAGAGTAGATTTGGTGTTCGACACCACCGGTCATAACTTTTATAGAATGTCGCCACCTTATGTGAATAGTTAGTTCTGTCTGGCAGCGGCATCTTGACCATTGTCACTACTTCATAGTCCGCACAAATGTTACTATCACAAGTAAGATGCAAACGATCGTTAATAGGTGCCTACGAAACATTCTGAGGATTTTCTGACCTAACTGTATCTCTAACGAACATCTTTACCAGAGAACGGGTAGGGAATCGATAGGCACAACCATCCAACGACGAAAATGGCAGTTGATTGGCCACACATTTCAAAAAGGTGACAGCTCCTTGCTAACGTCGCTATGCACTTGAATCCGGTTACTCAAGAAGGCAGAAGAGTGGGTCGACCGAGTGAGTCTCGGCAATTGGGGAAGAATTGGAGAGAACTGAGGCATATTCCCAGAAACCGCACAAGATGGCGCGCAGGTGTAGTAGAGGTCCTAGGACCTACAAGGGGAAACAGGACATAAGTAAAGTAAAAAATGTTCTTCCCAAGCATCCTAATACCCAGTACAGACTGAGAAACTACTAAAATGTTCCCCTTTATATCCTTGTTGGCTTTGTGCAACGTCAATCACCAAAGTATTCTGGCCCAGTTAGAGTAACATCATTACATCTGATCCCTGGAATGAGTTGCTTAAATTTCAGAAGCTTCCCTTAAATAAAACACCAATAGTTTTTGAGTTGCCATAAAATACTTTTCATTTTATTACTCCTTTCTTGCATGTTTATTCTCATTTGTTGTTTGTCAATTGTTTCTCATTCAACTAAGTACGAAATATTTAACTTGTAAAAATATATATATTCATATGTGTATATGTAAAGTATAATTTGTTACTACCTAAATAAATATTTACATCATAGTATGTTTTGTTTGTTAAATGGTAAAAATAAAAATTTACACATAATCGCCATCTCTACACTGTTTACATCGGAAAAGGAAAACTAATGGGTTTTCATCATTGCAAGTATGTTTTACTAGATTTTCTCCTTTTTTGTTTGTTACAAAATATACTTAAAACTAATTTATTTCTTTAGGAAATTAATGTTAAAGTTAATACTCGTTTTATTTTAATTTTAAGTAACTCAAACTGGTTCGCACGCGAATTTTGTTTGAAGAAACTTTGGTTATAAAATATGCTTTTGTTTTAAGTACTTACGACAGGAAATTCTACGATTGTTCTTATGCTAGGTTTTGTTAAAAATTATTAATATTGTTGGTCATTCCATATATCAATCGCGTTTAGCTTGGATCCATGCATACATTTGATACAAATCTCCTGTTTACACTCTATCATCCTTTTGAACTCTTATCACAAAACAATAAATTGGTGTTACATTCAAATAAAAATTGCTTTTCTCTCTTTTTCGGCTTAAAATGAAATGAGTTTTGAATTACCTACATGTAATTGAACGAAACACTAATAAAACTTAACAATAGTAAGTGGTTTTCTAAGATAAAATTAAGTTGATTATTGTTTAGATTTGTGTTACTGTTTAATATCGATTTGTTGTTCTTTGTTCTTTTGGCGACTCCGCAGGTAGGTGATGAGATATTCAATTCCCCATGCGATGCCACAGATGCAAATGCAAACACTTTGGGCATGAATGCATATGGGGTAGCTTTGTGTAACATCACGAATGAGACCTGAAATTGAAAGAGAAAGAGAATTTGTTTAGTTATAATTTGAATGACTTGAGGGCAAGATCGTTATATATTTGAATTTAAATAAAGAGAGCACCATCTGTATACAGGTTCGCAGCGACTCCGGTTGAAGAGTATGATTGACTTAATCGCAGATAAACTTAACGAAACCATCTTTGACACAAACCACTGCGTGATGTAAGAATATTTTTCGTTCGATTGGGTATGTGTCTGAGACATCATTATCGTCTCATCTTGGTCGAATTTTTAAAATTTCATTTGCAAGATTAGATATTCAGAAGAATACACTCACTGACTCATAAGAATATCTGTCAAACCACTAGACAGCGAGACAATTAGAACAAAAGCAGTTTTCAGCTGCAGACAAACCGTAAACACCAAATACGCGATATTCAGAAGGTCAATCTCGGCTAGGTTCTCGGACGTAGGAATATAGAAGGAAATGCGATAGCGGATGAACTAGCTCGGAGATCAGCATTAAACACATAATATTCACACATCGGTAAGTGTTCCTTCGAATTACAGAAGAAGACCTTTGTAGGCGGTGTGGCGATGAGGACGCCCACGAGGATACAACCCACGTTCTTTGCCGTTGCCCAAGTCTCTGCCATCTAAGAAATAAGTTCCTCGGATGGCACTTTTTCGAGGACATTGAAGAATTATCCGATACATCGGCGGACCAAATAATGAGATTCATCAAATCCACAGGGTGGTTTGTATCATAGACGCAGTAAGTTGGTCATGTTCTATATATGTGTGCAACTTTAACTATTAGATAGGGTTCTTACGGGTAGGGGGCACTTTCTTCCCCCAACGGGTATCACAATGGGTCTGAACTGACCTGAGTGTGGCGATATGGTTCTTCCTTTTGCATGCCCACTAACCTAACCTAACCTATGTGTTCCTATTGGTGTGCTGAAAAGGCTGTTTGAAACTTATGTAAGCCAACTAACTAACGTCGCCTGGTCCACCAAAGGTGAGTGTGTTATATCTCACAGCTTATGGCCAACACTGAATAAAAAGATAACAAAGAGCCTACTGGTATTGGAGAAAAGGTAAACCCCCAACAGGTAAACCGATACAGTATTGTTCGGTAGGTGCAATGCCCGCTAGACTAGGTACGAATTCATCTAATCTGGCAGATCGATAAAAACCAACAATTTCGTCCACAAAAACCGAGACGAAGTCAAGATAAACATATCTAAACTTAAGCCCAACAAAGCTGCTGGAGCTGACGGCCTAGCTGCCGAGCTGTTCAAAGTGACGAGCGATGACTTGGTGAGGAGCATGCACCAACTCATCTGTGAAATATGGCCGGAGGAAACTATGCCCGATGAATGAAACCTTAACATTGTTTGTCCGGTTCCCACGAAAGGAGACCCTCTGAACTGCGCCAACTACAGAGACATCAGTCTTCTTAAGATCGCCTACAAGAGTTTATCTGCCATGTTGTGTGGACCCCTGAAGCCGTTCTTCAGCAACCTGATCGGTTCATATCAATGTGGCTTCAGGCCAGGAAAGTCCACCATTGACCAAATATTCACACTGCGGCGGATCTTGGAGAAAACCCAGGAACTTCAAATTGATAGCCACCACCATTTCCTTGATTTTAAGGCCGCGTATGACACCATCTAAAGAGACCCATGCCCAGTTTTGGCCAAACTCGTCCGTCTGTGCAGGATGACGATGGTGCATACACGCTTCGGTCGGTCAAGACCTCACCGAGACCTTTGATGTCAAAAAAGGATTTAGACAAGGCGACGCTCTGACATGCGACTTCTTCAACATAGTTCCTGAAAGAATAGTGCAAAACTCACGCGGCAATGAAGAAGAAAGTTATAAGAAAGAAGGCTCAAGGATTCTGTCTAGTAAGTGCATCACGACTGCTCCTGCATGAGAGATTGACTTGCTCACGTTTGTGATCAGGTAGGGCAGGTATCTAAATCGAGTTTTGAAACTAAATGCTTTCTCGGATAATAAACGAAAGAACACCTTCGGTTTTTTTATAACTAGGTTATCACTGAGCCAACCATGCGAACTGATTGTCAGATACTTGCAACAACTCTTACAATCATGACATGCTTTAGTCATCAAGTTGTTTCGTTTAAGAATTTTGTTTTTCTTAAGGCGAAACAAAAGATAAAAAGCAATTACCCCAAACTATTGATTTATTAACTTTTGTTGTTTGGGAAACAGAGGCAACAAACCAACCAACTGAACTCTGAACGATCTCATAAACTTTTAAGACGATAAGAGAACGTCACGTGAAAACAAATTGAGAGTCGAAAACAGGCACATGATCCCATAAAAGATTTGGTTTAGGTTCCTGACCTGATAATTCAAAACAAAATCAGTCGCAGGAGGCTATAAATAATAAAACTTCAGGAGAGTTCAGAGGTGGTCATAAGAAAGGGAATTCCCATTCAACCATGTCTTACATGAAATCGATGTACGAGCATGATTGTGAGTGAAATTACTTACCAATGAGTGGTCCAAAGCAGATGACAAACACAGCTTTACCAACCAAGTGCCATCCGAACGCCGAGGGTAGCTTCTCTAGAGAACAATACTCGGACACGGTGAGCGTGAAATTACTTAAGGCCGACCCACGGAAAAAGCCGCAAATTGACAACCACACCATCAGTGGTGTCCATTCTGTTTGTTCCGCCATCACTGCAAGAAAAAAGGGTACAAGTTAGAAACGTTAGTGATATCTCTTAATTCTACAAAACTCACTTGATCTCGTGATCGCCACGAAAATAATTGAGATGAGGAACACCGTTCTTTTTTTAATGGTCGTCCTGTCAAACAACGGAGGCAGTACAACTCTCGCCGCGATATCTGATATCGCAGTTATCGACAAACAAAAGGCCACATCGGTCTTATCGTAGCCCAAGTCGGCGAAGAAAAACGGTGTCACCATCTTGAAGTTCATCTCGGCCACGTAGAATATCGACAGGCCAAAGAGGATATTCAAGAACATCTTATCCTTCAACAGATCGACATCCATGAGGTCTGCGAAACGCTTCCAAAAGCCTGGCTTTGGCGGTTTTGCCTCAGCGGCATTCTTATCCTTCTCGGCTTGCTTCTTCTCGTTCTCGGTTGGCTTCATTTTGATGAACGAATCACGATGGTCATTTGTTATGCTTCCTGAGAGTGTATTCACCCGCCTAAGCTCACGATCCTGCCGTTCGAGCTCGTCATCGCCAGTGTTCATGTGAACCTGGAGTATGCTTCCTGTAAAATCCAGCAGTGACAAGTTCGATGTCACCGATTGTTTGCGGTGTCTCAACACAGCATTCAGGTCAGTATTAGAGTAGTTCTTCTCAGCCGACTGCACTCCAGCCAGAGACATAATTCTCGGGAAAGTCGGTCTCTTTGGAATCCCCGTCCGGTTGCCAATCATCGAACTCATAGCCAGTTCAGAATAATTCTTTCGCATGTTGTTTACCTCTAGATTTTTGTTAAACAAGAGAGTATTCATCTCTGGCAAGGCATCTTCATCTTCGGCTTCTTTAATCGGATCGAACTCCGGTATGGTCAGCATTTCAACATCAACTTTTTCGTCTATCATATGCCATTTGGCTGGTTGTAGCAGCACTGCACCCACAAGGGCGTTAGTTGACACTGCGGCAAGCATAAGGACCGCTCCTCGGAAGCCATATGCTTCGAGAAGTATCCGAACTAACTGTGGCATTATAAGCATGCCCATAGCTGTTCCAGCCATCGATAAGCCTACAGCCTGGCCACGTTTATTCTTAAAGTAGTGATTTAGAGCGACAAAGGCAGCCGATGTGGATAGCCCCACACCGATGCCATTGATGACACTATACGTGGCTAAGATGTGCGGCATACTAGTGGCAGGTGAGGTTAGCGACAATCCAAGGCCACACAGCAGCGATCCAGCTATGGCAACTTTTCGGTAGGAGAACTCTTTCAGCAGTGGACCGACAAACAGCCCGGAAAAATTCATACACACATCTAAGGCACTAATAATCACAGCAGCTCCGGTTGTTCCAACATCGAGATCACGTAACAAATCACCGAACAGTAGACCGAATGAGGGTTCTATCGAACGGGTGCACAACTGCAAAGGAAAAGAAAGAGAAAAGTTTAGTAAGTCAAATTACGGATTTAAAATGTTAATTAAACGACCTTTGCTATACAAGTCGTTACAAAGTAGAGCTTGTGAACTCAGACAGGTGTTAATCAATGCTGACATTTCGATTAGTCACTGTTTGAGATAGCATCAGTCGTTGACATTAGTGGAATGATAATTAGTAATGATTAGCTGCTGTTAAGTAACTTGATTCGTCAGAACGGCTCTCATGACTGATTTCCGGGTAAACTATACATAAAATGTGTATTCAGTCCTAATGGCATATATTTTGCATTCTGAAGAGGTTCTGTTAAGCGGTTTTTGAGGCTTGTTTAGCTCCTCATGTAGAGAGCTCTGTGTTCGTATATCTTGGCGAAAAGCTTTAGACTCACCGACACCAAAAAGTCCAAGCAAATATTTTAAGATCGCAATTGAAGAAGACTCTAGTGCAGCCATTAGACTGAACGCCTCATATCAATGGTCAAACTGCCATATTGGTCACTCCTCGATCAGAGATCTCCCATTCCAACAATTTATACCGAAAAACACCGGCTACTCGCCGCCTAAGTTCTACTTCAATTTTCGGACATCAATCCCATCCAGAAGTGTGATGACATAACGCCAGATACAAGTACTTCACTCACTTCTATATCGACGACGGTTCCGAAACCGAGAGCGGAGTGAGAGGAGGTGTTTTTTTTCCAAATGATTAACCTTCTGTTATCAGAAGGGCTGAAATGGTCATCGGAGCTCAGCTATCGGTCTTTAATTCAGTGTTTGATCCGATCCTTACCCTATGCTCATGAGGTTTGGGTAATGACCGATAAGATCGCGAATACAAACTGCCGAAATAAGATTTATTCATTGTAATGCTGTCGAGATTGAGTTAGGAACACCAGAACACTCGAGGCACTCAATGTGGAGCAGCTACTTCTTCGAACGGAAAGGTCCATATTTCGATGGTTTGAACACGTTAAACGCATGCCCCCAGCTCGGCTTCCAAGACGTGTTATGGAATTCGTGCCATCAGGCAGCCGTAAAAAAATCTCGCCCATCTGTACGGTAATCGGTATTTCACTGGCCAAGGTCCTATTGGGCTTCATGCCAGAAATATGAGCTTTTTCTCAAACGACTTCTGCAAGATTTTGGCTAACTGTCACATACTGACTTTAGTAGCCTAAGCTTCATCAATAGTTTCAAATGGATTCGATAAATTGAAACATTTTTTGGGTATACATTGATCCATGTTGTGTCACGAAGTGTCTATCTTGGTCTAAATGTGTAGCGGCAAACGCTTCGGCCCACAAAGTCTTTAAATCTAACCCGGAAGGACAACACAGTAAAGGAAGACCTCGTCTAAGGTAGCCCACACAAGAAAAAGGGGACCTTATCCAACCTAGGGTGAGTAACTTGGGACAGGTAGCTAAGGACTGGACTAACTCGAGAGGCATACTGATTGAGAGACAGGTAGGCAGGTCTAAGACCACCCACCGAGTCCAAATTTGGCTTAGTTGTCACAATAAGCATGTTAGCAGCCCTTCATGAATCTTTGGTTTGCGCCAAAAATTGATTACTTAAGATAATCATTCTCAATCACGAGTTGTAAACATGTACTCCCATTCACTGTCAATTGAAATTCAAATTGCTTTTTACGATAACTTCATGAAAAAATCTTCAATAACAGCCAACAATATTCAAATTAAGTCACATGGGTTGTTTACAACTTAATTAATCAAAAGTGTGATTCCAATTGTCAACGGAAAACAAATAGAAATGAATCTCCAAGGAAATAATAAAAAAAATTCAATTACTCCGTTCCAAAGTCAATTTATCGAACTAAACCCACATGATCTATGCCCGAGTGGATGATTTCAAAACAGCGAACATACATATTTGTTCGCCCAATAAACCCCATTTCATGCACTGAATTCAAAAACACCCAAGTCATAGCTCCCAAAAAAACAGAAAAAAAAAAACAGTTCTACGAGCAAAAGAACGAAAAGTCAACACGACAGGGAAAGTATATCACGCAAAAATCATTGCGCTGACTTTTGGATTTATTGCTTTTTGGTTGAGTGTTTCCAAATGGAAATAATGAAGGCAATGCCATAGGAACAGCCATCGCAACGGTTCGATAACATCACACATATCGCACCGTAAGCGTTTAATTTAAAATTTTTGCTGATGATCGCTTCTTGATTTGCTATTTTCGGCGTGCGCCATATATTTTTATGGACAAAAACAAATGGAAACGTTATAAACTGTTTGAGATTGAGGGTAGTTTGCACTATGAGATTTTTAAGTCACAGCATCGAGAGCCAACTGACGGCATCCGTACAATTTTTCATAGGTTATCACTTCAGGTCTGAAGACATCTGTTGTCATAAGCGGCAAGCAGGCCTTGTCAGGTGGAATTGATTGTGAACTTTAGCGGAATATACTGGAAAGGACTAATCGTAACTTGGTCGATGCTCATGCTTTAGTAGAAAATTGAGAACCATCCTCTAAAATCTTCCTCTGACTCTGGTTCGATATAGTTAAGGGTTATGTACATTTAAAGTGTTTTAAGTCACGCAGTCTTTTCTTGATCTGAACATACAGTGGAAGAGTTCAATGTTTGTATCTAGGTTAGTTCGGCGTGTGGATCAGAAAAAAAAAAAAACGCTTAAAGCCTCGCTAAGACTCTACCACTACACTGTTCTGTCTCGCATTCGTTTACGGAAGTTATGTCGTGTAGGTTAGGTCTTTCGATGATCCTACCAAAGATGTCCTTCCTCCGATCTTGGGGTTGAAATGTCCAAGAACAATGACAACAACACATCTCGGACATTTCTCGTAGAGCTTTACGAAGAGCTCGTAGAAAAGATCATTGACAGGCGTAAGGACAAATGGTCCTACGAATTTTAGTTTTGATGTTTTTTGTCATCAATTGTTTACTTAGGTTGCGAAGGGTCAAGGCTATTTTTCCCAGTGAACCTCTGACAACATAATCGAATCCAAAAAGTAGCTGTTTTTGGTCATGAAAGCAATCACCATACTAAATGTCTCAGGTACTTATTTTCTTCGGACGCCCGGCCAATCCCAACACACTTTCTGAAGTGCGGTTATATCCACTTTGAAGCGTTCAAGGATCTTTACTAGTTCATTAGCTAAACGGGGTCTGTTCAGAGCACTTACAATCCACGGGCAGATCATTAAATCGGTGTCTATTATTCTTATACTCGGGGCTTGGGTTTTCGCATCACAAAAAGTTTCCCTTTTGTGATCGCCAAGTGACGTCGACGCAATTGGAACCTTAAACATTTAGGAGCTCTGTGCTTCGTGTCCTACTTCCTGAGAAGATAACTTGGGTGATACGTTTAGCGGGTCACATTCGCTCAACGCTGGTTGTTCTGAGAAGGTACTGAGTTAAATTGACAATGCATTTCAGTCCCCAACATTTCTACCAAATGTCAGCTATGAACACGAATCACCTCTTAAAACAACACGATTCATCCGCGATTTATGACAGCTGGGACAGCTCAGAAGCGAATAGATGCAGCGTGTGTTAAATGAATATTTCCCAACTAGACAGCGGCCATTGTAATTTAATTTATTGTTTGTCAAGTGTCATCTGACATTTGCGGAATACAAACATGGCTAAATGAAAACTTACAATTTATTGAAACCCATTTGCGTTTAATTTATGGATTGTTTGCCGGTTGTTGATGGACATTTGTGAAATATAAGGGAATGATATACGTTTTAAGAATGAGATCATATGTTGCTGTCAGAAATTGAGTCGAATCTTTGAACTCAATCAAGAGTACGACCTTCAAGCGATAGACACTTTGGGGACAATGTTGCAAGCTCGATCATTTTTTACAGCCCAATCTATAACTTAACCAAAGCCAATGAGCTGAGTTGAGGCGACCACACCTAACCCTACACCTAGTTATTCCCCTACTCCGACTCACAATACCATCAATGGGCCATTCTGTCTACCAACTGAATGATAGCCTTCGTTGTCGCCATCCAGTCTGCAGAAGTCTTTTCTCAAACTCTCAGCATCGAGAGATTTTTGGAAATAAAAACAAGTCCTAAATTTTTTATGTATAAGAGAATAAGTAGGAACCGTTTTGTTCCACAAAATATAATCAACATGGAGTACTCACTCATTTGCATAGCCCGTCCAACACACTCGTTAACTATTCCTTTCTGCTTCACTAACCTCTTAGTCAAACAAATAACTCAACTTAAATAGATTTGTTTGTTTAATCACATTTACTCGTTGATTTATTACTGAAACCACATAACCACAGAAATAGAAACTATCAACCGAAACAAGACAAGAAAAAAAAACTACAACTCTTCTCACGATAGGAATCCCCTTTCCCCAGCAGCATGATCAATTAGCCGTCTGTTCCTTCTGGTGAGTGTCGCGCCATCGCGTACCACTTCGTACCACTATTTCATATCTATGTATACGCAAGTTTTATTTTTTTTTGTGATTTTTGTCACGTCATAATTATGAATAAATCATTTAAATTGCAAATAAATTAACCGCCTCCGCATTGTCAGTTTGCTTTCAAGTTTTTAGGCCAAATTCCATATGTCATTTGAATTCATTATCCTCGAGATGAGTTTTTGAACTTTTGCAAATGAAATCGAATTTTCTTTGATCGAATTGTATTTGTGAACGCGCCCCGCCCTATGTTAAGGTCATCAATTAAATTGTCATTCTGGTCGGACAAGGTGACAATTTGAATTCGGTCATCAAAATGGTGTCTCTTCATACAAGAAGACAGATGACACAGTTGTTGTCCTTAATTATTGCACTCACTGAAGTTCCCTTGTGGTTTTCTTTCGATTAATTATCGTCAATTTGATATCGAAATTAGGTTAATCGATCGTAAAAATATTGTTTTCGTTCTTTTATTTTGAGACTCGATTTTATTGGCTTCCACTTCGCAACAATAAATGGTAATCTTAAACTAATTCAAATCATAAATCAAACGGCACAATACAACGATAGTTCGGATCGATATCGAGCAATCTACTTCCTGACAAAAAAAAAAAAAACAGCAGTAATCCCAAGGGAAATATGAAATACTCTTTGAAGTGGGTTCTCTCATTTGTATTCCTTATTCCATAGGGTGTACACGTTTTGATGGTTAGTTTTGTGACGCAAAGAAATAATGAAGCTGGACTTGCTACGTCAAACCAGTGATCCCACGGGCTTACAGAAAACAAATTGGTGAGTATCATCTTGTGATGCGACTTTGAAGGGGATCTATTTGGCAATAGACCCCCTTGTGCCTTTCAAGGGCTTTAGCCTTGAATTTTAAAAGTCTCTAGAGGAAGACAAATATTCAACTTTCATGTTGAAGAATCTTCTGAATTTCAACGTGTCTTCAAAAGCAGGCGCTCGAATTTCAAGGACATGCTCGTCCTCGAACCCAAGCCATCCAGCAGGAACTGTTGCAGGCTGTTAGATCCAATAAGGCTCTTTCTTGGACGGATGACACATTTTAAAGTACTTTGTTCATTTTTAATTTTACTACGTTAATACTGCTGTGCGAAGTTCGAAGGTTCAAGTCTAGGATTTATAAAAGTTTTTCAATTCGCCTTAGGTTAGGTCAAGTTTGTTGGCTGAAGGGGGTTACCTCATCACCCTACTGCGGTTTTAATTTCTTGGTGCCAACCATCCGGTCGCTCTTGCAAATTTGAGAAGTTCTGACGGTAAACTATCAGATAGTTCGGCTTAGCTTAGATTTCAATATCTTAACTGACAGAGGTATGGGCAGGGACTCTTCGTCAACGCATCTCCTGCATATATCGTCGTCATTCAGGCGTAATTTCTTTGTGTGATATCTTAGCATGTTGTGTCCAGTAAGCACTCTTACCAGAATCGACAGAGATTTCCTGTCTTTTTGTAAAATCTGGCGGGTTTTTGCTTTGCATTTTGGCCACAACCTTCTTGATGACGTGGACATCAATTAACTCGACATACGCAACTGGATACAGCTGTATAAGGATTGTGCTGGTTGGAGCTTGTTGTTTGAGACCCAGGTTCACCCCTAATTGTAGTGCGACGTAAGTAAGAATTTGTCCAAGGAGTATACCGCACATCCTGATTGCTTCTGGAATGAAGAAGTCTAGACTTTCTGAGGAATGGCACAATAGAATAAAACTAAGAAAATCTCCCTCGCATCCAGTTTTATTTTTAACAACATCTGTCAGACGCCAAGTTGACGGCTCCATAATGTCTAAGGATTCATTATGTCCCATCTCTTCCTGAACAAGACAGAGTTAGGAAATCTTCACTGCTGTGTATCTCTTAAGCTTGGGTGGAAAACCCAAGCAATTCTGTTCACCTAATAAATAATCACAACGTGACAGAGTTCAGGGTTTACTTAGAAAATAAATGTAACTTTACGCCAGAAAAAAAAAAAGAATTCTATTACTTCATAGATGTAATCGTCACGTTAGGCAGTGTTCACGTGATTAAAACTCAAATGGCTTCGCAACACAGTGTTTTTTACTGTTAATTTGTATGCAAACTTACTGTAGTTTGCACATTTAAAATGCAATCAATGCACTTTGGCACCAGTGGAATGAATTTTTTATAACAAATAAGCAACAGATTTAATTATATTTGTGTGTTCTACTGCTCTGAGGGTGTTCAAAGGAATTCAAGTGCAAACGCGGATGTCTACAGAAAACTTTGGAACTCTTCCAAAAAGGCAGTTGAAGCAAAGAACGTCGTGACCCTGATTTTATTGCATTGAAAATACAACACCCGACCTATGTAGAACTGCAACAATATAACTTTTGCATCTGTTTTCTTGGAAATAAATCTGAGGTCTCACATTTCGCGTATCGGGCAGATGGTTTGAAATTGCGACTTGAGCACGTATGGTTCAATTCAATTTCGGCGAGGAAGTGTTGAAATTCAAGTTATTCATGTCGTCAACAATATGTGGAGACTTTTTTGTTTATTATTAGTCAGTGCAGGCATTTCTTAGAACCTTGCCAGAGTTCGTTCTGCGTCTTAGTTTAAGGGCATTCGTGCTAGAGGACGTTGACGTTCTGGTCAAGCATTGTAAACAAAAATTTCGAGTTGAATACGACGTAATTCACACTGCTCATAATTTTTATAACAAAATGTCAGTGAAAAAGAACTTTTAAGCGTCTGGCTATTCCCTATGGAAAGGATCAAAGTACATACCGGGTTCCACGAAAGCTTTTCAGATTAGGCCTGGATTGACTCTAGATGCATTGCCGAATCTCTTTTTCAGATTTGTATTATGCCAGCATTATCTCAAGCAAGGTGGCTTTTTAAAAAATCCAAGGACAGCTGGCAATCATCATCATCACCATTCATCATTTTCCAATGGTCCGCTTATTTTTCAGTGGACCCTTCACATTTCCGATCTTCCCACTCGAGTCTAAATCATCCCCTTGGTCTAACTTGGTCCAACCATCTCACCCTGGGCCTACCTAGGTGTCACCTACCTGATGGCACGTCTTGGAAGCCGAGTTGGGAACCTCTTTCTTCGAAGAAGTAGCTGTTCGACATTGAGTACCTCGCGTATTCTGATGTTCCTAGCCTGATCTCTGCGAGTCACCCCAGCAATACAAAGAAGAAATCTCATTTTGGCGGCTTATATCCGCGATCTTATTCTTTCTCTCATTACCCAAACCTAATGACCTCACCTATGGTCTGGCTGGCTGGAGACGGCTGCTGGTTGAGGCCCATGTCCACCCTTGACTGTAGCGCCACCTTATGAGCGAGCACCGCGTTGTGATTCGGGCATTTGTTCACAAACTTGTACTTGGTTTTTTCCGTACGCTCCGTCCAGGAGGTCATAAAACTCCTTCTTCATAGAATTTTCGGTATTCTTCGGTAGTGGCGTGTGCACATACTTTGCTGATGTTTTGGGAATCACAGCCAGACGATCACTTATCGCCTTCAAGTCAATAAACGATTTTCCACGCGCGAATCCGCGTCTAAACCGATTCAAGTTATTGAGCCACACCAGGGATGTATAGTGTACGTACTTTCGTTTATCCATCATGCCACAGATACTCTATAAATTATGTTTAGCCTAACCTTCACAATGAAGCTAGGGACAAACAGGTTATATATCAATCCGTGCCTTATAAAACGGATTAATATTGGTATGCCCATAACACCAATCATTCCTTGTTTATGTTCTAATTTTTCAAAGGGGGACGAATGCCTACAGGAAGTGTCGCAATGAAGCCATAATCTCCCCAACGACAGACTACAATTTGCATATGCGTATAATGAATTATGTAATTGCTAAGAAACATGCAAACTTAAATAACGGTATTAATCAGAAGATCTAAGGGTGTAGACCATCTCACGCATGTTTTGTTACTCGAAATCACGGAAGGGACTTTTATAGAACTTCACACGTCTTCGCATTTCAAATTAGAACCCCTACAGCGCAGTTAACCTCTAATTTACAATCAACTTTAGAACATTTATTGCCGCAAAAAAAGTGAGAATAAACAAATAAACTGAAATAGACAACTCGACGAACGCAACCTCGAAAAATTGCAAATTTTGTGAATTCCATACAAAACGTAAACAAAGTGCGATTGATTGGACATTGATAGGTAAGTGTCCAGTTGGGCGAGGTCATAGCAACCACCGGGAGCACCTTGAATGACAAACGCGTGTCCAAATTGTGAGTCTTTGTTATGATACTCGTGCCGACAAGATGTCTGAGTGACGTCAGGCAGCATAAACACAATCTGGCCAACCCCCAATCGAGCAAAGCACTAGCCCCATTGTGTCGTAGGTGGTAAACAAGTTAATGAGTCTTCCTGACACATGGCTACGACAACAAGGGCTACATACGTACACATATAGCTCACCTTTGGGTTCAGGAAAAGAACAGAAAAAAAAAAAACCAACACGAGCTTGACAGTGACAAGGGGATAAAATTACTTACACCGACTGAACCGCTATAGGGTGAGCCTGACGCCAGTGTATCCTTTCAAGAAACACACCCCCTCACATACCCACAGACGAGTTTGAATTTATTTTTAGCCGTTCATCGTTGAATTTGCAAATCTTCCGCTTAGATGGTGCGACGGACGGAAGCAAACACAGGGGATGCATCTTTCACTCAAACAGATCAGGAGATTTCATTTCGATGTGGGATTCAGTAAACTAGCGTTTTGATCAAAGCAGGAATGTATTGTTTGTTATTTCGTGTCGCAACGGAAATAGTTTTTCGTTTTTGCCGCTCACAGTGTGAACAACAGTAAGGTCAATTGTGGGCGGAAGAAGAACAACGAGGGTGCAGCCACAACCAACAAGTGCAGACGGCTTTGGAATGAATGTTGTTCGTCTTTCTTTCATTTTGGGGTAAAAATAGATTTTGAATAGAAAATGTGCAGCAGCCTTTGAAATTGTATCGAGAACTGGGGTCAGATGAAATCATGCAATGCGCGCGTTGGAACTGAAAATAGACATCGAGTCGGGTGGAGCAACACGAGGGATCGAAATGCGTAGAAATCGATTGGGGCGGAGGTTTTTTATTTTCTTTTTCGAAATTAGATTAGACGTTGTGTTTGTCAAGAAGACGATTATGCATTGGGGCTCGCTGCAGTGGAAATAGCGATTTGTGGGGTAGAAATTGCATTCACAGTTACATGTAACGAATGGATGGATTAGAGGAGCTGTCTGAGGTATTTTTGTCTGGAAAATTGCTTCACACCGGGAAGAAAGACGTAAAAATAGAACAAAAGAGGTGTGGTAAGGTTTCCTTTTGCTTCTAAAGCAAATGTTGCTTACGTCTAAGAAACGAAGATTTTCTTTTCTTTTCTGAGTAACCAAAGTCTTGCTTTGTTTTCCTTAGTAACTGACGTTTGAATTCACCTCTTTTTAAGAGAATGCATGACGATCTGAACAGAATAGTCAAGGAAAGCCTGATGTCTTCGCTACTCTGTTTGCAAATGAGGCGTCCAGCCATCTATGTGAGGACGTTGCGTTCAGTAGCGAATGAGGGGAAGTATTTGCTGTCAAAAGAAGCGAAGCCCAGGTTAGGTAAGGTTAGAGAGGCAGTGAAAACGAAAACGCACTTAGACCAGCAGTAGGTCCATTGTGATGCCTCAGGATCGAGGAGGAATTCTCCTTCTAATCGTGGAACCAGTGGGAGCTTTTAGTAAAGCGAACTACGTTTCCGACATCTTGCTGTGCTAGGTCGCCAAGTCTGTCAAAAATAAATAAATAGGCACTGAGATAGTTGCGTCTTTTTGTTAAAGAGCGCGGGACGGGTATAGAAGAGATGAAGTCTCGTCTCCTCCTCTTCCTCTTCTCTGCAGCTTCTGCAGAAATCATTTGCAAGAACACCTAGGCTAGTGCCATGTCCGCCTATTGACCAACCATTTGACCAACCACATTAGGTAGTGTGGATGTAGCTAGTAAGACTCGGAGATTCTCTTTTTCATGAAGAATCTGTATTGTAGTATCGAGTTCATCGGCCTTGCAGTTCCATGGAATGTCTCTGTGTCCTGTAACCCAGCAGAGGAGTTACAGGGATTTAATGTCGGGCTGGTTGTCTATGAAAATGCTAATATACCGAGTAGATATTACATTCCACCTCAGCAGCCAAGACAGGGCTTCTTTTATCGCCATGATCTCCACGTGGAAGACGCTACACCTCCTCCCACACGAGGGACGACCAACACCGAATAATCAGTCAGAACGTTACAGTGGACACCTATACCTTCGAGCTAGTAAGGGACATTGTCTTGCTCGGCTCTTACTTCTGACAACGACATCTCATAAGAAGTCCTCTGAAGAAGCAATTGACTAGAGAGGTCCTATGCCGTATAACTAAGGAGACTCTGTGTAGGACCTTAATCGTTCCAGTTCGACTCTATTGTGCTGTAGATTTCCGTGGTTTTTTCAAGCGAAAAATTCTTCATATTCAGATATTCAGTCCCGTTTGCATTGACATGCTTTAAAGGAGCAGATTCAACGACGAACTGGTACAGTGAAATTGATTTAACCGGGAATTACGTATGGAGATTTTAAATGGCTTGGACATGAAAAGTCTTCGAATCTAACCCAGCGAGACAAAACAGTAGAAAAAGACCACGTTTTATATGACACGCACAACAATAAATTCACGAACTAATCTGGACAACTAGATACAGTTAGCTGATGACTAGGGTTAGTACAGAGTCTTGTACACTGAACTGAAGTGCCACCTAATATGTAAGCAAATATGGACTGTATTGCCTTAAGCTAAAATGACAAATAAAATCTCAACTATGACATAAACAAAATATAAGTTTTATCACGTTTCCCTCTACTTTGACGTAACACCTACCCCCAACACTACATTTCAAGTTTCTAGTTGTACTGGCTCTCAAGTTGATTATAATCATCTGGTGACGTTCAGCGTGACGCATGGTCCGAACAGACGTATGCACGTCAAAAAGAGTTGTTCAACTATCATTCAGTTACGTTTCTAATGAGCGAATGAAATCGCTTTTGATTTGAGTCGCCAAAAACTAATAAAATTTTATGAAAGTTAGTGCAAAGTCCATAACGGCAGCAGTATAAGGGTGCTGTGTACTCGTCGCAAAAGTTGTGTTATTCAACAAAAAGCTAGTGTCGATGCTGGTAGGTGACAGTGATAGCATCCTAGAAAACTATGTTATGGTGGCGATGGACCATTACTTGAGAGTACGACTCATACACGCAGTCGTTGTTGTAGTCTATTGGCGGTTTAGATTGCCACGATTTGCCATGAGCAGGACTGGGATGATTAAGGTCTTATAAAGAGTCGCTTTAGTCGTTCGAGAGAGGGCTTTGCTACTCAATTGCCTTCATCGTTTGATATCACCACTAGTGTCGTTGCCTGAATTGATGGCGGAGCCTAGGTGGACAAAGTTCTTAAAGACGTTGCTGTTGAGTGTTCTTTCTTGTTGACCTTGTACTGCCCTCTTTGACCGTTAAACCCATTTTCGCCGATCAAATTGAAGATTAATGGTTTTCTTGCTAGAGGTAGTCCTGTGGCTTAGGTGGGTAGGATCTTTTGCAAAGAATTTAACGCAGCCTGGGCACTTCCAAAGATTCTACAAGAGATTCCACGAAAACTCAGCTCCTTCCTCAAGGACTTTATAAAGCGACAGAGAGACCTTTTGTAGTAAATAACCCAGACAGCAGTCTCTTGGGACTTGGGAGCTTAGGCCTTTTGTTAAAAAGTTGTAAAACTTTTTTCCCTAAAGTTCCGAGATCTACGTGCACCATAGCAGAGTTGCCGCGTGATCTACGGAGATGATGGGCCACAGGCTATGCCAATCTCGCTGGTGATCTTAGATTTCATAGGCGCATAGGAAGGGAGAAGGTTCCTTCAGAGTATCCATGTAATGAAACCAAAATGCTATAATTCTAGAAAGAGACACATGTCAGATTTAACAATTTCAAAGTTCGTATTTGTCAAAATCTTAAAATTTGGGCTGAAATTGTACATTTCGTTGTAATCATGCATTTTTGTGTAAAAAAAACGTGTAATTCGCTTTAGTTTTTCAAGCACTCACATGATGTCTTGTAAAAAATCTGACCTAGAAAACAATTTCATTAAAACTTCAAATCCCATATGTCAAAGTGACATTTACTCGTCAAATCAATCAAACGTAATCGAGTTACTTTTCTTTCATTTACATTTCTTCATCCTCAAGTGAGAGACTGTCCTAAATTTCATTGAAGAGGGCTCCACTGTCGCAACAATAATCACAAATAATCTCAAGTGTATGACAACCTCTGTGCACAAAATGATTATCTTCGATAAAAATATCAAATCAAAAACAAATAAAACTTCAAAATATCGATAACATAAACGAACCGCAGTTTAGTTGTCACTCTATTGATAAATCATTGACAGACAGTTTAACTCAATCAGCGATTAATTGACTCTAAATTAGCAACAAAAACAAATTGAAAAAGTTGAAAACAAAATGGAAACAGAATGATTTATTTACTCTATTCAACGTAGAGGTTTACGTAAATTTTCGCACGCTTGCCGGCTTTTAATCCCCCACCGTCTGAGGTACATTGACATGACACTATGACAGTCATTAGTTCTGTCAATTTAGACGGAATTATATGGTTCACGAATGGCTCAAAGGGGGTTTTCTTTCTCCATTTTGTTGCTTTCCACTGAAATGAGTTCAGAAGTCGGGGCTTTGGCTCTGATTTTGTTTGATTGTGGATTTAGTTGGAATTTTCTACTTTGTCGAACTACTAATCGAAGGTAATTAATAGAATTTAATTTTTAATTAGCAAATTTATGTTTGGATTTGTATCGGAGAACATGCAAATCATTGTCTAGTGTAAAGCAAGTTCTATGACATTTTTGACGGCGAATTTTGTAGAACATGCCTTGGGGAAGTGTTTGAAGGTGAGTTTTCGTTTTATGACTGTGCACGCGTTTGTCATGCGATAAATTGCCAGGTTTAGGTGGTTAACACGCCTGCAGCACGACACCGTCGAGGTGATTGACGTGTGATAATGAAACTGACTTTGTCACATTTTGTTAATGAAATTATGTTATATACTTTTATTTGGTCTAAAATTATCTTAGCAAAGCGGTGTTAATTGCGAAAATGTTCCATTGTGAGATTTCAGAGGGGTGATTCACACATGGAAGTGACTGCGTAACTGACCATTTGACCTAGATGGCGGGGATCATAGGGTTGAAAACGACATTGACGGGAAATGAAAGGCTTAATTCTTTGTCTGCGCAGTCGTATTTACAGCACATTATTCAAGGGTCTAATCGATTTTAGAAATTGGGTTCAACCCTTTCGGAAGCAGATGACAGAAATCAAGGTCGACTCATACAAAATAATGGTTTTTACAAGTCAAGAGATCCTAAACGAGGTGATGACGATCACGTTTACTCAAAAAATCATTTTGATTGAGTGAACAAGACTTACAAGGACCTTTGTGACACGATGATGACAAGGAGTAAACGAGCTTCGGATACTGCTAAGTCTGGGCGCCCTTTGGAGCCAGGCCTAGAGGGTAGCAGCATGCGAGCGTTTGGTGGTCGGCTTGTTCCGCTCGGGCGATATCCGGGTTTAACCCGAAACTGCTACCATTATGTGCCATTAGGCACATGGAACATTTCTTCGCTCACAGGAAAAGACCTTGAGCTTATTGGGGAGGCTACTAAATATCGGCTAGATGTAGTTGGTATCTCCTCAACAAAGCAAAGAGGTTCTAGAACTGTGGAAACTCTTCATGTCAGGAGTAGCAACTTCAATGTCTGCTCAAGCGGGAGTGGGGATAATCGCAAGTCTCAGGCTGGTAGGCCGGGAGGGAGAATTGTGATCTTAAAGCTTAAGCTTAAAAGGACAACTCTGGCTCTGGTGCAGGTATATGCACCGAATCTGGAGTCGGAGTATGCAACTTTCTTTGATGAAGTAGATGCCGCCCTAGAATAGGTGGCAGATATAGATTCTTATGTCCTGATGGGAGACTTCAATGCTCACGTGGGTGTGGAAGTATTGACATGGGGAAGTGCGATTAGGAGGAACGGTGACCCGGATCAGAGTGCGAACAGAGAGAAGTGGACGGACTTCTGCTGTGCAAATGGCATTTGCAAGCTGGCTGTTAAAGCAGCCAAGGAGCAGTCCTGAAAAGAGTTCGTAGAGAAATTGGAAGGAAGTTTAATATCATCAAAGGAGTCAAATTTAAAGATGGTGTACTTGTTTCCGATGAGGAGCACATCGTGCCAGATTGGGCGACGATAGGGCGGCTATTCACTCTCAGAGTGAAGGCCTGGGAGTATGCCAAACCTATCGGATCCCTCGAGGTAAACTATGGAGTGTACTGCAGGAGTACATATGTATGGGACTGACGGCGCTTTTCTGAGGTCCATTCAATATCTATAGACAAACTATAAGAACTCTGTTGGGGTGAACAGCGTTAAATCGGTACCTTTCACTGTAAGCGTTGGACTTCCCCAGGGTTGCGTTTTGTCACCTCTCCTTTTCATTTTGTATATGGATTGGATGTTACATCGCAGCCGTGATGAGGAACGGTTCGAATTGGGAGACTTAAGGATAAGTCATCTGCTTTTCGCTGATGACTTGGTCATTCTAATGTCCATCTAGACTGAACTTCAGTGCGCACTAGACAGGTTCGTCGGCGTCTATGTTGAAGCTGCGCTGAGGTGAACGTGAAAAAATCAGAGGTAATGGTAATTTCCTGAACACCTGTTCAATGCACTCTGCATGTTAGTGGAGTCCCATTGAAACAGGTGGAGAAGTTTAAATATCTCGGGGTCTTATTCACGAGTGATGGAAGGAGCAATACTGAGTTATCCCGATGGATTGGTCGGCCTAGACCAATTTTGGGCAACTTGGTCATTCTGTTATCAGGAGGGCTCAATTTGGCATCGGAGCTAAGCTATCGATCATTAATACAGTCTTTGTTCCGATCCTCACCTAAAGTCATGAAGTTTGGGTAATGACCGAAAGAATAAGATCGCGGATAAAAGCTGAGATTTCTTCGTTCTATTGCTGGGCTAACTCGTCAAGATCGGGTTAGGAACACCAATATACGCAAGGCACTCAATTTCGAGCAGCTACTTCTTCAAACGGAGAAGTCCATACTTCGATGGTTTGGACACGTTAAACGCATGTCCCCAACTCGGCCTCCAAGGCGTGCCACCAGGTCGGTGTCCCCTGGGTAGGCACAGGATAAAATAGTTGGACCAAGTTCGAAATCTCACCTCTACCCGTATGAGGATAACCCCTGATGTTTTAGAGTCGATGGCTGAAGATCGGGAGATGTGAAGAGTCCACTTAAGCACTCTAATCCCACGACCCTCATAGGAAATGATGATGATAAGGCCATCCTTGTCTAATCGGCTCTCTGCACAATAACCATTAGCGTTCGCGCAAGTCACACCAAGGCTTAACCTTAAGTACGTAGTTTAGTTCAAAACTGGATCTGTACAGCTTAGGATAAGAGGGAATACTCCATTCCGACGTAGACAGAGTGCAAAAGAGTTCAATCGATGCTGGATTTTAGATTCGCTTTAGTGTCGTCCTATATTCGTTCCAAAAATGCAATAGTCTACCTTCTGAGAAATAAGTAAGTTATTCCCAGACCACTCAAAAATCACATGGTTTATTTAAATGGAGCTACATAGTGTCCAATGTCCAAATTCTCAAAGTCTGTAAAGATAAATTTCACCACAGTTTAAACCTTTGATCGACTCGTAACCTCGTGTCACAAAAAAATCAAACTAAGGAAACAAATCAAGCTTTTGCCACACTAATGGTCGTAATTTCACGATAAATTCACATTTGATTGCGTGATAACTGCGATACTTAACATTTCACTTTCGCAGCCAACATTTGTATTTCTAAATTGACAATAAACTAATAACACAATTAGTGCCTTCAAAACCTTTCATTTCTAGACCGCGGGGGAAGCGGCCATGCGTCATTTGTCACATGTCATTAGAAGCGAATTTGTGTGTGAGCAGTGTCCGTCCTAGAAATGCTTCAAACCGCCCTAATTGCGACAACGATTATTGCATAAATCGAGAATTCCAATAAAAAGTTGTAAATTTCCTTATGTCACTCTGACATTCCATGCAGGGTGTATAAATAGAACTTAAATGCAAATTATTATTCAATTTATTCGTTTAGCTCGACAGATATAAGTATTTTCCTCGTAATTAAATTTACACTTGGATGGGAATTATAAAATAATTTCTTTCAACTATTTTTGGAACGGAGCTACTGAGCTACTTTTGATGGTCACAAAACATGACACAGAACAAGCAATATTTTGACCACAACTAAGCCCACAGTCTCGCCTGAAAAAAGTCTCCCACTTGAGGAAACAACACATTTTTCTCATACACAAATCAATTAGAGTTGCACTAAAAGGTTATGATTCGCAAACGCCGATTGGCGAAAATGTATGCTACTCATGTGGAAAGATGCAAAACAATTTCGGTTGAGTGTAAAATGTGTTAATGAAAAATTTCAATATTTTCCGTTTGTACAAGTGTGGCAACAACGATAGACACATTTATTGATCGGAAAACATTCTTTTCTGTCGATCAATTTGAGAAAAAACATCAAATTGCTGTACGATCGCATCGCGTTAATTTTGTTTAAAAACATCCATTATCCGCTTCGACATGGCAACCCTTGTTTGCGCAAACCACTGATCTAGCAGTGTTATAGTTTGACGATCGCATGATTTCGCGATCAATAGAGATCCAGATCTGTAGCGTGTTTTCGAGAAATTGATTGTTTATACAGTTTGGGTTAAATTGTAGTTTCAGGAAATTAGTGAGCACTTGCAGATTGTTTGGTAAATCGTCTGTGACAACAGGTTGCTGTCTGGTAAATTGTTTTGGACAACACAAGTGCGCGAGTGGTTACCACGCGAGATGTCTTATTTGTCTGTTTATGTGCTTTTGTTGTTGTTGAAATTTTGGACCATCCTCATAGTAACACGAGGCCGTCGACTTGATTTGTTTGAATAACTTATGTGTTGTATGTTTGGTGCGAAAAATGCGAGAGTGCTTTCTAAATGTGTTCGCACTGTCGAGATTATTGGTAGCCTTTGGTCTTATGACTTGACAGATGATCGCTTGAAGTTAAATTGCGGATAACTAAGCACATGTAGATTCTGAATGTTAAAATTCACGTTGGGACAGTAAATTTGGGCCCATTACCATCCTTCGAAACTCAAATTACTGATCCAAGATTTTTTAATTTTTAGCAACTCATTAGTTGGTTTAGGAGGGTGAAGTTCGAAAGAACTTTATCACTACCGTTTCGGCCCGTTGTGTTACCCTCTGTAGCGTCTTTTGAAAAAGAAGTAGATCAAAGGGGGATATAAGTGAAGATTTATAGGTTAGAATCCACAGAATAGGATGGGGTTTACAGATCGGAGAAACGTCCTATATGTCCCACGAATTCTAGGATTTTCTCGAACACGTCTTCTCAAGCTTTTGTATCTCAGCGCTCCTGTGGCGGGGCTATTGCAGAGGAAGTGCTTGAGGCTCTCCTTCTCCTCGCCACTAATCAAAGTCCTCATAGAGCACTGCATCCTAGGCAGGCACGTTCAGCGCCTAGGTATAGGATTAACGATTTCTGCAGGAGCTGCAGAGACAAGGAGGAGTAAGAGTCCACTCCACACTTCCTTTGCACGTGTCCCGCCCTTGCCAACATCAGGAAAACCCCCTAAGGCCAATACTTCTTTAACAATCTAAATGATCTGAACTCCGCCAGAACGGCCGTTCTCAACAGCTACATTGGGAAATCTAAATGGTTTGAGGAGTAAGCAGGAGTACCTCTTCTTGGAGGACAACTCTTACACAGTGTACTGCAATTTTAAAGAGTGAATAGAAATATGCAGGCTAAGTTCTTACTTACGAATTTTGTCCAATAAATTCAAGACTTACCTGAAAAAAAAGAAATGGAACGTATTAGTTGTGTAGGTCCATACATACATATGTATTTAGTTCTATAAAGTCATTAATTTTTCCCTTTAGATTTCTTTTGCTGAAGCAGGTAAGTCATTCAACATTTGAAGAAATTCAACAAAATGGGAATATCATCGAAATTGTTCAACACTGGAATAAGCCAGAGCCGATTTTAGTCAAAAACAGAAAAACAAGGGAAACAATTAACCAAACGATTGGAGAGTGGTCACAAGATAACATCAAAACCCTTCAAAACTGGAGACAGTCCATGGTGAAGTAAACACATTGTGTAAGAAAATGGCAACCATCCTTCATCTCCTTCGTCATATCCCACCTACTGAAACATGAACGCCTTCTTCAAGGAGACTGTGGAGAACAATGGATGTTTCCAAGCATATTTGTACAGATTTACGCACAACAACTTTCCAACAGAATCAGGAAAAGGTGTTAAAGCTGTGTTCACTCTTCGTAATCCAAGAAAAATCACTGCGAAATGAGCAAAAGTAAGTCTCGATGCCCCAGAATATATTGAGCCATATGCTTGCACAGAAACAATAAATGTATTAGGTAAGCAGTTAAGCACATTTCCATAAAGCTATCTAACTTGAAAGGAGACTAGAGTGAGGAAGAAATCCATAGACGCGGCGAACAAGGACAATTTGCGCGTTCCCAATGCGCACTTTAATTCTCGCGGAAATTTTTTTTTTATTACAGGATGACAGGTAACAGCTGAGGAGTGAAAGTTTCTGCTACAATTAAAAATGTGACAGAAATAGTATGCATATTCGAAAAGAAAGAAAGAGAAAAAACGACAACATGCGAATCCCCCTAAAATTCTATTAACAAAAGGCAAAAGTGACATTTAGCGCTGGAATAAGCAAAAGGAGTTTCTCAACTTTTAGACTCTAGCGTTAGCGTGTTAAGTGCGTTAGGAATGCACCAAATGTCAGAACGGCGATTTTGGTTGGTTACAGAAGTGACACCGATTGCATTTGTCAAATTTGTCTTCACCACCGATTTTAGTAAGGCCTTCGACAAAATCTCCCACCGTATTGTATACCTCTAACTCATGGCCTTCGGCTTTCCACCCTCTTTTATCTCTTGGATTAAATCCTAAGGCCCTCTTCAGATCTGTAGTTTCTGAGCCTATCAACTTCACTTCCGGAGTTCCGCATAGATTATATCGTGAAAGATTCAGATCTATCTGTATATACGTGGTTGACATGAAGATTTTCAAAAAGATGTCATCCCAGTTTGGTGTCCATATCATGCTATACGCTACCAGAGAATTGAAGCTGGCCAGCGTAGGTTCATCTCTTTCTACGATGACAGACTGAAATTAATTAAACTCCAATCCCTTAAGAAACGTCGCGATGTTACCGATGTACTCTTTGTCCACCAGTTGTAAGCTGCCACCATGGACTCCCCCGCACTACTTCAAATGATCTCCCTCAACACAAATCCTCGCAACCTCAGGTCCGTACCTCTCTTTCGTTTCGCTGCCCATCGCACCAATTAAAACCAATACCGCGCAAAACATCAGAAGTTTGCTCGACGATTCACATTACGACCTTCTCTCCTCCTGATCCCTCACTTTTAATCAAATATTAGTTTCAGTTTTAGTTTTAAGTTTGGCTTGTATTAAGCTTGAACAAATAAATAAATAAATAAATTATCGCTTCATGCGCCATCTAGTGTCCGCTTGGGTTGATGTAATTAGAAAAAAATTAGCGAAATGATTTGTATGTACATATGTAGTTGGTTAATTCCTTCATGATTTGATTCCTCACTCTCAAAAGTTCTTTGTAAATGGACGGCCTATTACCCATTCCTACCATACACTCCCAAAACTTAGGCAAGTTCTGTAATCGTAAAATCCCCAAAAATCGATTAAAATCAAACACGCCATGGCACACATCACAAAAAGAAAAAAAACTCAGGACTCCCAAAATGTAATCTCCCCATCAAATGATATCATAGCTATTTTCAGCGAAATAATATTCCAATTCCAAGCGAGGGCACACTACAAGTCTCTTAGACAAATTTGTCCTTCAAAAAAGAAAAATGTCTTCACCATGTCTACCGTCGTCGTGTCGGCGTGGATTTGCTCATCCCTCAGGAAATCCAGAAAATCGTTAGTTATAGTCTTGTGATGTAACCGACCTACCCGTAGGTCAATTATGCAATCTGTCATGGGAAATTCAAAGAAAAACTGTTAGTCAGGATGTATTTGCAAAACATTTGAAATTCGTAAATAAACTTTCGACAAAATTCTTTTTTTTTTACGATTTCCACTGCCTTTGACAGTTTTATAACTTTTGACTGTAACCCCATCATCGCCCAAAGTCAAGTATAAAACTTCAAACGAATAATTTAAAATTTATTTTTAAGCACATACTTAAAACTACAAGTGATTACAGTTATTATTTCGTGTATATAAAAAAAAAGTTATTTAATAAGTTAACTCTTTTGAAGATTTAATTAGGAAGCGAATTACTTAATTGGTTTCCTTGTACGTTCGTAGACTTTCTCTTGGCCATTTGGCAATTTGTTTCAACAGAAATTGCTTGACTTACTCACAAGAGCTGGCATGGCATGGATGATGTGTGCGCTGGATGGATGGTAAATTGCCAAATGAGTCAGGTGAGGAGATAAAAATGTGTGTTTTCATGTCGATGGGAAAGCATTTCATCATATAAGTTTATTTCCACACATATCAGCGGATGAAATGGGATCACGTTCTGTAAGAAAGTGGTAGTAACAAGCTAATATGGAGGTTGGTTGATACCAGTTTAGATGGCGGATGATTTAGACCAGTGTTGGGGAGGCCTGAAGCGGGCAGAGATGAAAAATTGCTTAAGACTTTGAAGTTGTCATAAAAACAGTTGTAATGGATACTTTAAATTATTTGGATGCAAATTGACAAGGTCAGGCATTAAACTCATAAAACGCAGGTTTGTATGTATTTACATGTCTAAAGAGCACAGGGGACAGCTATGTATGTCCTCGACTAGGTTGGTGCAATACAAGATTCTCACGGGACACTGCACATTGGAAACACATGCAACAACGTATGTAAATGCAGCAACAAAATAGACTCCACATGGTCTTAGTGAAATGGTCCTGCTCTGAACAGGGGCATAGATAGGATTCGCTTATAGGAGGGGTTTTAACGAAATTTTCTCAAAAGGGAAAAGAATGTTCTTGCAAAAGACTTGCTTGGGAAAAAAATTATTGAATCACGTGGTTTATTTTTTATTTCGTAAAGTGAATCTCAATCTCATAAAAAACACTTTTTTGGTCTACCAATAGCGTTAGTACTGTGTCAACTTCTACTTCACATCGCGATGTATAGGGTCATTCAACAAGAGGTAGTATTTTAAATTTGGCACCATTGTTGAACTGTCAATATTCACCTATCACGGCGATGACCTTTGATGAGTAAAAAAAGGAGGTTACTAAATATGGATCGATACTCACTTGCACAACGTGTCGAACTAGTGAAAATTGACTACAAAACGTTGAAAATATCCCGGAAACGTTTTGTAAAGTTCGTACTGCTTTAGGTCATCGTCAAGAGCATTCTTGCACAGCTTAAGTGAATTTAATCGATAAATATTAGCGTTTTGGACAGGTTAGTGATGGGAAGACTCCAACTCGTGTTCGTCTGGCAAGGTCAGCTGAAAATTATCGCCGCCATAGCTGAGAGTGTGACTGAAAACTCAGGTGTGTCCATTTGATTTCCACAGGAATTGGGCTTATCTCCAACCATTTTGCACTGTATTTTACATAACGGCCTTGGCCTACCTTATATAGACAAGAATTGAAGCCAGCAGACAACGCACAATGCCGTACTATCTCTAAAATGAATGACAGCTCTTGTTGGATGACCCTATATTTTTAAGAAAGCAACCCCAGTTAGACGATCCTCACTCATCGTGGACCTTAAATAGGTTTCAAAACGACGCAAGGTAGAAAACGACGAAATTTGTACAAGTTATAAGCACAGCACATAAGTAAGGAGGTACGTTGTGTGAAAAAGAGCTTCACAGCTAAGCTCTGAGAACCAGAAAGCGCTTGCTTGTGTGTGAAATTTTCACTTTTCGTACTTTTTTTAAAAAATGGCCGACGTAGCTATGCCTTAAGTATGGCTCTACTTATAACAATGAGCTTTTGCAACGCTTCGGTCGTGCGATATACAGCCACAGCGCGTAAACATGACGATCTTGAGGTCAAGAGTTCCAACCTCACCTCCAGCTTAATGCTTATTAATTTTGGTTTCATCACCAATAGGAGAATTTGAACCCACTAACCCCAACCCCTACCCCTTGTCTACGCCTCTGGTTTTGAAGGATAGTCTACCTAACATAATTCAGTGATCACCTTGCGCAAGGAGCAGAGAAAATCAGAAAAATCGAAGTCCGAAGTTTCATCTGGTGTTCATCGATTTTGAGAAGGCGTTCGACAATATCGACAGAGAGTTTATCTAAGTTGCCTTGCACAGGAGAGGTATCCGCATCACTATCAAGGCAACTTATGATGAGTCAAGGTGTCACGTTCTGCACAGCGGAAGGCTGTCGGATGATTTTGGGATCGCACCCCACAGCAAGATTGCATTGACGTGAAGAATCTTATAAATGAAGTGCTCGCGGTTTCATTACGTACTTGGCTTGATTTGGGTGCGATCACTTGAATCAGCAAATTTGTGGAAATGGTTCTTGAAATGTTGGCCTACGTGCCTTTTTCTATCTGTTATGTGAAGACAAGCAACCTAACCTAAGATACTATATTCCAGGTTGCACGATAGGGTGAGATTTTACTCACTAAGCGAGGGAAGGTAAGCCCTAGCTTAGATGTTCACTCCCTCACTCACGTAAGGTACTACGCCATAAGGTGGATTTTCCGTTTCTAAAAAGCTGTCCTCGTGTACGCTGTGTTTGCCTCTTGTTTTCTGACCGTCTAAGCTCAAAGGCAAGCTTCTCCGAATCATTCATATTCTGGGTATTAAATTTTTCGCACAAACGGAATGAACCTACAATTTATTGCTGACTAAACTTGCAAATTGAGAAGCCTTTTGCTTATTTGTCATTGGCTGTCGAATCGCGGTTTTTATTACTGAGCCTGGAACCTAAGCAATTCGCACAACAGTCTAAGGCGACCACATCCAATCTATTATGTCTCCGGTCTTCTTAGCCTAATAGGTCTACTCCCTTCGTAATGAAGGTGAGTATCTCATTAGTAGCCAAGAGTCTAAATTCCGCTAATGAACGGAATTCCCTATGAAAGCTCCGTCCGCATAGCCAGCATACTAGTGCCGGAAATTCACAGATAATGTGCTCAGAGGTTTCTTCCTCTTCCAAACAGAACTGACACTCTGTATCCGAACGAAGATTTAGTTTGTTGAGGGCCGCAATGGCGGGTAAGGAAGCCCACTAGCTTCATCATGTTGCGCCTGTCAAGGAAGTAGAGCTGGTGTACCTACTTAGTAGAAATTGTGAAGGTGAAGGGACTAATTAAAATAAGCGTCGTTAATGCCAAAGTCTGACCTCGAAATGTTGTCCAAGTTTACACGAAATCGAATAAACATCTCGAACACTAAGACTCTAAATTGAATTCTGAAACTATAAGCCCTGGTTGTGTAAGGGAATGTAGAGTGCTTTGACCAATGAACACCTTGAATAGAACACGCAAAACATCTACCATTTGATAATGGGTTTGGCTCTTGATCAGTCAGAATTGTCCAAAAACTTAATACTCAAGTCTTACCCCTGTAGACGGAATACTTCTGAACGACCTTGTTTGATCATTATTCACTTTAAGGAAGAATAGAAAAGTCTACGCTCCACGAATCAGAATCAGAAGAAGCTTTAGCCCCTGATTCGCTGACAAAAGTCTTGAGTCTACAAAGACTGCTTGGAGAGCGATCTATTGTTTCATTCTTTCTAAAATCCCCTGCGAGAATTTCACGATTGGTTCGTCACGTTTGCAAACTTTTACTGACGCCTTCTACAAAACCGCAGACCGCAGTGATACTTTACATCGAACCCAGTCTGTCTGAAGTCTGCTTTAATGAGATACCCGGAAACGTTGTATTTGTTTTTATCCCAAGCTAGACACTCGGTCGACTTAATACACCCGTTTGATGCCCACACCCGTCAATTATTTTAATTGCTGACTATTAAATGAATAATTTCACACTAACCGACGATGACAGCACACCGGGAGAAGGGTCCACGCCAGGGTGTCACTTATATGAGGTCAGAGACTACCTACCCGCTGCCAAAGCTATCGAGCCTCCATCTATGTATAGTAAACCTATCGTCGTCATAAAACAAAACCTGTTTCGCCGGTAAAGGTTATCCGATCGTAAGTTGTCACCACCTTTGTGCGCCTGGTGGGGTACTGTTGACCGTCAAAATAGCCCGGTGTTTGTAATTTACATTCGCGACACGTTCTACGACATCGCATGGTACGCACAAGACGCTTTGGAGAGACTGCTTCAACTCGACCACGTGCCTGGTGCCACCACCACCAGCAGCAGCTGAAACAGCAGCAGCATTATATTCCAAAAGAGTCATAAACTTGATCACGAGTCAGGCATGTGATCGCGCGCGCCGGCTCTGGTTGGCGCACTTTTTATGGACAACGACGTCGTGCCCACATACACTCAAGTCCAGTTCAAGTACATGGATTTAGTAGGCGCTTCGCGCCATGTTTGTTGTCTGCTTAAGTACCAGTGTCCAGTTACCCAGCATCTGACGTCAGAATTTTAGCGACAAAACATCTGACGGCCTTCGGAATTGGGATTTTGGGTGAAAAACTTTCATTTCGCTTGGAGACGTTAATAATCTGATATCGGTTGGGATTTAGTGGGACCAGTCACGAATCGGCTGTAATCAATCATCTAATCGAGCGTGTCAGCGTTAATGGCTGCCGCATAACAAGGCGTTTAATAGGGGAAGTAACCGAACCTCTGTCACTGGCCGGGTGACGAATTTGCATAAAATGTGAACAGAGCGGCAGTGGAAAATTTTTTCCGATTGTGTAATGCCGCACAGTGGGGTTCACTTACAAGGAGAGGTACTGAGCCCAGTGAGCTGTTGGATTGTCTTGATATTGGCAACGAGGATAGTTGAATTCACTGTCTGAACATCAAACACAAGGTGTAGTCTGTGCGAAAGAATCTGTCTGGGAGCAATAGAGCGATGATGATTAGAAAGGGTTGAAGGTTGTTCCTCCTTTTTTAAGGTAATGGCGCCATAGCTCGTAAGGGACCAAGGGCTAGCTTTTCGTGACCATTAACGCCGCGCATATTATATTTTTTTCGCTAAAATGGAAGGGACAGTTCTTATAATCAACTCCGAAAGGCGCATCGAGAAGCTTCTCCATGACCAATTCTACGCTCAGAAGTGTGGAAATTTTTTTGGTTAATCTAGCTTAGATTCGAACCCGTCAGTGCAAGGCGTTCTCTGAGCTACGGTGAACATTCAATTCTATTTCGTATTCAAATTCACCAAAAACTTAGATGTCTTCCTGAGGTATGGGACCGAATTTGAATAAATTTGACTGAAGACACTTAGATTTCTGACGGTATTTTTATGTCTTTGCTGACTTCAAAGAAAGGTTTCTGGCCAGTAAAAGAATTGTATATGAAATTATAACGAAAAATTCAAAAGCTTTGAAAACTTATCCCAGTTTCGTTCAGACAGAAAGTTGTCCAGTCGATAGATGCGCTCAAGACATGTCGAGACATCTCGATTGAGGTTTAATTCTCATGAAAACGAACAAGCTTACACGAACATAGCAAGGGAGACTCCGATCTTTTCAAAAATTCGAAATTAGCTAGAGAAGTGTACAAGAGCCAAACTTTCGGAAGAACGCCCTAAGCTGACACAGACCAAGGAGCCTGTCGGGAACAACTGTAACCGACAAAGAAGCGTAGTTTGTATGAACATTTGGCTGTGGTCCTTCATGCAATTTAGGTCAGTCAAGTGCTGCTACTATACCCCACAATCACTTGCCAGGCACAACACGGTCAAGCTTGGTTGGGTACCCGGCCACCAGGGCATTGAAACTGCGGATAAGCTGGCTAGAGCTGGTTCGACTTGTGCGCACTTGGGACCGGAAACCTTCTGTGGCGTTAATTGAGCTACCGCCACAGGTATGTTAAACAACTAGGAACACCAACTTTGCTTAGCTCATTGGAAAAATGTCCTCGGGCTTAGGCAACCCAAGACTCTCATCAAGCCATTTTCCTCTAAGCAGATACACCAGCTCTGTTTCCTGGGCCGGTAATACTACTGTCTTAAGCCGAAAGTAAAAAGTAAGAAGCTTGACAGCCCGGGGAGGGCTTCTCGCAACAACTCATGTTCTGCGTGTTACATTTTTGGCACGAATTTTAGGCTCGAATGCCTCGTGGAATGACATACCTCCGATAATGACATTTCACCAAAAATCAGACGGAGACTAATTCTTGCCAATCGTTGCTTCTTCGGGCTGAGAAGGCAATTTAGTAATAAGGTCCTATCCCGAACAACTAAGGAGAATCCATATAAGACCTTAATCATCCCAGTCCAGTTTTATGGCGCTGAAGCACGAAGCATAAAGCTGAAACTATGGAAAGCGGATGAAGATATTCTTAGCCGTTTCGACCGAAAAATTCTTGGAAAGATATTCGGTCCAGTATGCGTTGACGGGCTTTGGAGGAGAAGACTGAATCATTAACGATACGATCTGTACATGTAGAGCGAATGGACACCAACGCCCTGGCACGCAAAGTCTACGAATCTAACCCGGAAGGACAACACAGTAGAGGAAGACCTCGCCTAAGGTGATGCGTACAAGGGGACCTCGACCAACTTGGCGTGCGCAAATAGAGGCAGTTAGTTAAAGACCGGGCTAACTGGAGAGGCTTATTGGTTGAGGGCCAGGTTCACCCTGAACTGTAGCGCGATCTAGGTAAGTAAATGGAAGAGCGAAATTTAAGAATGTGCAACACTGATCCACAAAAGAAGCAACTACCTTGGAGACTTATCATTATTGGACACACTCCAGATACTCTGGTTCATCAAAGAGGTTGAACGGCAGGAAGCCAGCTAAGGGTACAGTGACTGATGTGGTGAGGTTTAGGTCCCCGGGTTGTAGATGAAAAGTAAAATGTAACTTTTCTGACTACGAATGCTAGCACTGAAACCTAAACAAATCGTTTATCCTGTCCCTAAACTTTTTCAGACAAAAAGACTAGATCCTGCATCAGTGAAAGCCCACGCAAAAACTTAAGGGTCTTTCTTGAGGAAATGCCCCGCCTAAAACATGTACTCAAGTCCCCAAGTCGCTTTTCTGTGGTATTCGCACAAGACAAGTTCGATAGTCTCATGATCTGGATGAGCTAAGTTTCAGCTTTATGAGGCTTTTTTGTAAGGCTAATTAAAATTGGGTTTATATGACATCAAGCAAATGTCTCGGGGTCAAGATCTTCAGATACTTCAGATGTCTAGCTTAGTGGAGCCCTTATGACTTTAATGTGCAGAGGAGTGAAGTTTACAAGAACTTCTAGGACTTAAGCGCTAGATGTCGTGTCAACACAACGCGATCCTTCCTAGTGCTTGACAATGGATTTCAATCCATAACGACCAGGAAGACCTAAACACCGATATAAGAACCAAGCCATCGCGGATGCCAGAATTCTATGCGTGATAAACTGACAGCAACAAGCCCGGGATCGACCCTTCACGAGTCGGGAGCCCGTTAAGTAAGTAACTACTGACCAATTTATTCTTCGTAACGCAAGGCATATAGTCTGTGAAACCATTTAATCGTGAACTTCCTAGATTTTCTTAAACTTAAACATCTGTGCAAGTCAAAACATAGGCATCTTGGTTTATGATGTAATCTCGGGACCAAAGTCTGTAAATATTCTTGGTTGACAAGCCTGTCTTTACCTAAAAGACGACTATGTGTCAACATTTCAAGGCCCATTTTCACATATATTGAAAATTTTAATGCACTTAGATACTCGCCATTCCTCGACCGACCTCACTGTAAAAGTTGACAGAATGTTTTTAAGTTGTTTACATTCAACATCAAGTGCCAGATGTCTTGACACTAAATCATGCTCCAATAGATTTCATCTTCACACAGAATACTAAACGTCGATTGTCTCATTTGACGTTCCCGGTCAGCTAGCATTGTAAACTCGTGTTCACACAACTATCGATCACAAGCCATATGCAAATGAAGGCTTCAATTGAAAAGAGGCCAAACACATGGAGCAGGCAACCACTAACACGTCACCTCTGCGCTCTGCCACAAAAAGCAAGAGACGCCAACCAGTTAGCAATAAATTGCCATCTCGTGATGACTCAAGTGATCGCATCCAACCGAGCCGAGCACGTGATGAAAGCGTGAGCACTATGTTTATAAAATTCTTCACATTGGCTTCATCTACCCCACCGCGTCTTCCACATACATATGTATGTGACGGAACAAAGTCCGCGAAACCAAGAGAGCTCCGAGTCCGACCGCAGGCACTCATGCATCACTTTCGATTTTCTTTATCTTCATTGAAATGTAACTCGGAGCACAATCAGATGCGGGAACGGTTCGGCGTGGAGCACCGAAGACCGAAGTGACGGCGGCGTTGCCCGCCACACAGAGCACGATGGAGATCAATTGGAAATGATATTATTAATTCGTTTGTTTGGGAACTCGATTGGATCAGAATAATGGAATCGAATTGAATACAATTACTGGCTGGCTGTCGCTGCCTTGAAGGCACTCAAAGGAGTCTTATCAAATTCGCATGATGGTATTGGCGGGGGAAAACTTGCTGCTGAAGATTAGAGACGACGAATGGCACAGGCACAATCACGCGAAATATGAGCTCGAATTGTCATGGGAATTTATTACAACCAGCTGACAGATGGCCGACGGTGATGGGGCTTTTCAAATACCAAATGTCATGTGATACTACGCAAACTGTGCTTTGTATTGGGTTATGCTTATGACTCGTGATTGTGATGAAGAAACAACTGGTTGCGTGAGGTATGTTGCAGTTTTGCCCGTCGCGCTTGATGATATCGACTTTCGAAAAGCAATAGATGATTGTTGACGGAATTAGTTTGACAGATGTGGGCAATTTCATTTTACGTGCCCATCTTTGCCTTCCGTTTTCGCTGACAATTAAAGTGAGAAAATAATACCCGAATCGATTATGATTCATTTGGATATTTGCCGGTTACTTCCCGGATGCAAACTGCGTTAGTTTCAACATCAGTGAAACCAAACTGATATCGAAATGTCAAACCGACGGAGTTACCAGATATGTAATGCTTATTTTATTGTTTACTAGCTAATGCTTCGCATGTGTTTAATTGGATTTCGCTTCAACAAAAGGGCTAGGTAGGCCTTCTCTGGGCCAGAACCGCCTATTTGGGCAGCTTCGATCATTGCTCTGAGATTGGAATAGAATCCCCGAATAAAACCAGGAGCCTAAATTGAATATTTGTGGAAAGCGTTCACTCGCAATCGGGTTCCTTTACAGAGTATAAGCAGGTTGAACTAAAAGAGTGTTCACACCATTGGTAGATACCTGAAAATTTCATTGTCAGCCTTACAATATCCTGATAATGCTTTTCATACAAGGTTGCCAGATAAAAATTGTCAGTCCATACTATGGTAAGACATTTGGAAGACCTGACAATATTGTACGATCTGACAATCGTCTGAACGTAGCTTAAGGCAACAACCTTACTGAACCATCCACCTTGAGAAGAATAAGAAAAAGTTTAATTGAAAAATTTTGAGTATCAAAAACGCCACGGGGAAGCAGATCTAACTTTGAGCCACTAGCTTCACAGACCTGTACTCCATTTGAACGCCCTCGCAAGAATCAAGAACGCTCTAACAAATTTTGGCAGCCATGTTGCTGTTCATCTTCAACATGACATATGTAAGTCATTCGGCTATGAGGTGTGGTAGAGTAGTCACTATAAAGCCAAGGTCTCGAAAGAGAATTATTGTAGACTGCCCATCACCTACATATTGTGAGAAACAGTTCAGAAAATTGGACAGCAGAGACATCAACTCTCAAGTGGATTCTTACCTGTTTCTCTTGAGAGAGATTGTTAAGATTGTTAATAGAGGTGGGATCGTGTCACCTTATCACTGCGGGCACCGATGGGCCTGTTGTGATTTCCTTCAGTACGAGCTCGCTTATGATGCCTGAACTCAAGATGAATCCAGAGATGTCTTGAGGGAGAGTCTCTGTTCATGTTTCTTTGTTCATAAGGCAACAATGGTAAAGTCTGCCGGAAGCGCCCAGCTGATAGCACGGCGACGTTCCCCATAAGTGTCCTAGTCAGACCCTCAAAGCTCACAGACCGTGACCTTGCATTCCACATCACTTTGGGCTCTATTTTGACTGTTTAGTTTGAGAAGCCGCCTTGCTTCCCTCCAACAGTGTAGCTACGCTTATTCCAGATTACAATTCGTCGAAAATTGTATGGAATATGGTAGGTTCGGTAATTTATTCAACGCCCCTGAAGATATCAGCGTCCTACAGACTTTCGAACTGCCCCAGTCTCATTCGAGCTAAAATACTCGCAGTCTATGTAGCCTGCCTGCTCAGGTTTGGAAGAACAGCAGCAAAGTGTCTGTCATCAGGTACATAGAACCACGCAGTAGGAAGTAGCTGGTAAAATACATGGGTACCATAACGGGTCTACATAGACCTTAGTGAGATGAAGAGGGTTTCATTACCTTCATCAGCCCACTAATTTAACACCACCTATGAGGGCTGCCTTGCGCTTAGTAAAGACTTTACCCCTAAGCGAAACGTTGCTATCTTCTCCATCAACCAGGGAACCATCAAAGATCTCTTCTCGATAACCATGTCCCTTAAGCTAGTCGCACAATCCAGAACTGAGCTTTCGCGCCAAGGCAATCGTTTATTATTATCATTCATATTGATCCCAGTCACACGGTCACTGAACGGAATGAAGTGGCCTATGAACTAGCTTGGCGAGGGTTGGCCTTTAACAAGTCACTTCTCTTTCAACAAGTCACTTGAAAGAGAAGTGACTTGTTAAGGGCCCCTCTATGAACTGTGTCTGTGGCTATATCAACTGAAGTAGCCAAAGCTGTCCAGAAAGACTTGGCCAACATAAAACCATACGAAAACAAACGATTTCCTTAGCAGAACTCGAACAGATATTGTGCGTACAGCTGTCATCTACGTGTCACTGGACAGCAAGAACCTATGCAGTCAAGCTTGGTATACCTTTCAACTCACATTGCCGCTTGGCACTTGTCAAACCAAGTCATCGTGTGTTGGGCTTATCTTTCCTCGACAACCTCAACGAATTATCAGCAAAAAAATCTCTAATATGCTACTCTTCCTTGAATCCACAGAATGGATTTGACATGCACTCCCAACCATCCAACAACCCGGTTACAACAGTACAATCCAGCACAAGTTGAGAATCAGGCGTGAATTTTTGGCCTGATACGACCACTTTTACTTGCGTACCTACTACCTACCTGCCTTGTGTACTGGTATGTGGGCTACAGGACACTGTAACTCGGTTTTTCCATCCGAAAATTATCTAGCTTCATAGTGCGGATATTAACGATGAAAGCAGCGTGCACTACAAACTCGAACTCGAAATTACAAGGCCGCCACAGAGCATAAGTCTGGTAGTTTCAGAGTAGATGCCTTCCGTCTTAACCCGATAGGAAAACATACGTCTTGTGTTATTTTTGTTAAATAAAACATCGTTCATGACGTGGATTGTGTCTATAAACCTTCACCATAAAATTAGCAGAACAATAAAACAAATGGCATGACAATCAGTAAAGTTACACCTCAACAGGGCGAATGACTGAAGAACAAATCCACAGACCTTCGTACACATGTGTGTCACCAGACTTTAAGTGCGGATATATAAATTTTTTTCCCGGATGGAATTACATTTTCCCGTGAAGCAAAGTTAATAAAAGAAAAATGTCCAAGTGGAAGCTCCGCTGCCACCCCTGATGTCATCGAGTTAGCAATTGATAGGCCATAAAGCCCGTGACCATTATGAGAACTAGTCTGGAAATGAAAAAATTCATAACTCTTAGTCATAAGGAAAATCATAACCCTCCCGTGTCTCGCGTGTCTCGTCATGATTCCAAAACCGCCAGCGGGGTGTCACCCCCTACGGGTGGGTAACCAGCAACCGACCAACCACCAACTGGGTTTTTTACTGCCAAATTAAATTAACAATTCTGTTGTGCTTTTCCGAGGCTGCCTTTCAAGCAAAGCACTGTGACGAGTAAAGACCTTTCTAGAACGGATTTTACTGTGTGTTTCCGTTTGACTACATTACGCCACCGTTATGTAACTTTCGGATTTGATACATGAACATGCATGTGTCTCCTCATTTCATTGCGGATAAAATCCAAACGACTATCAATTGGAATCAATTGATTTGATACCAAACAACCAAAATCGAAAGACGCCCCTATACCACGAGCAGCTGGTGCCGGAGGCTGACATCAACTATAAAAAGCGAATCATCGTTGCTACAAAATTTATTGCGCAATTAGTGACACACAGAGAGCAGCGATACATTGTGTTTCCCTCTGTGCATCACAAAGATTTTCCATTTTCTTCTCGAAACACGAGGGTACGGGAAAGTTTCCAAGAGAGGAAAACACTTTTCTCTGTTTTGGATTCGTGAAATCTTTCGTTTCACCTTCTGGCCGCGCCAGCCGCCAGCCGCCTGCCGGAAAATCGCAATTTTCTGGAGCAGAAAATGTGCACTCGACTCGAATGTAATTTTCACTTTCGCTGCCGTTGAGGAGGCACTTTGTTTGCTTTTACGATTTTTGTTTCAGTTTTTTCGATTTCTTCGGCAATTGCACGGTGGAGGTGATTTGTGATAATGAGAAGCACAAGCACAATCCCAGGAAAGGGGTCAGCTGCAGCTTTGACTCGGAGATGGAATTCCCCCATTTCGGGGAAATATCGTGTTCTTTATCGGACACACAAGCTGCACAGAGAGATTACGAATGAGGGGTTCGGTGAAACTGGTCGTGGGTATTCCCTGGCAGACTTTTGGATCTAAAATTTCCATAAAACTCCCGACTTGAGCATTGAAATTCCTAGAAAGCGTCTAGACGAGAGTTTTGTATTTTTAATCCTAAATCACGCATTTATTAGTTTCTTCACAAATTATCCTTTTTTTTTTCTTTGACAAACACATGAAGCGAAATTCAATGTAACGTGTATGATACGTAATTTCTCGTACACAGGACCGGTGCGAGGGCGAAGCGAATGTCACTTTTAAAAGGCGGCGCCAGCACCAGTAGGAAAATCATCTAATGTCAAAAATTGTTCAGGTGAGTCCGCTCACGCCCGTTTTAAACCAGAGCAAGTTCCGCTTGCTACTACTAACACCACTGTGAAGAGATTTTGACGTTTATAAAGACAGCCAGGTGGCGCCATATTGTCCACAGTGATAAAATCAAAACTAATGACGTCGCATTGGCCTAGTCAACCAAATCAATAAATCCAAATCCGCCATGACGGACATGACAACTTGGCGTCGAATCATCGACGAGATATTTCCGTACAAAGGAACGAGATGGATGAAGCTTCAATATATTTTAAGAACCGCCACATGAGCGCCCCTCTCTTAGCTGTCGCCCTGAGACCCTCAAAACTCCAGGGCCACCCCTGTTCGTTCGTGTTTAAAACACTGCCATGAGGATTTATAACCTCTTTTCTGTTAAGTTTACAAACTCCGGGATATATAATATGACAAGTGCGAGGGCGGCCATGAACACTGGTGTGTTCATATTATGGAGATGGCTTTTCGCATTCCATAGAGACGGAAATCTGACACGAGGTAGCAGCATGTTATCCCATCCAACAATGGCGGTAATAAAAGCAGAAAACTCGAGAGAACAAAAAAAAAGTGAAAATCATTACAAGGTTTTCGATTCAGAAGCATGATATTAATGTTTAACTTTAACTTTAAAGTTGGAGTATCCGTCGATAGACAACTTTTATCTATTGGTTTTGTTTTAGAACAAAAAAAAAAATTACATGTCGTTAGGAGTTTGCTGTTCAAGGCGCCCGGGCCAGAGGTCATGGGGATTCTCTTTCTTTTAGTTTAGCTCCGTAATGTGTCACGTAAGCGTGGTAGGTTATTCTTGTGAATAATGGATCCACGTAAGTAAAGACTCCAAAATCGTTTTCTCATCCTTGCTCAAGAGCAGACTGAAATCGGATGTTATTCAACCAAAAGGTCAGTTTACAGAGGAACACTACAGGGAGGAGTTCTCTGTCCAGTACTCTGGATCATAAAAGTATATGAGATTTTCAATACGCTGAGTAACGAAGATTCTAGAGACAGGCAATATCACTCCGGAAAACGTCGTGAGAATGATGATCCTTTGCGAGGAAAAAAGAGCGAGGAATACGAAAACATAACCTCATAAGAATCATATAGGAACAGTATTGGGCATAAGGAAGACCCCTCTGAAGTAATCCAAACAGCGGTCCAGGGGGGTTGCCGAGGATACCAAAGGCAGAGCGGGAGCTGAGTCAGTAGGAATCTGACGCACCAGGTGAATGTAACAATCCTCCTGACGGTACATGATGCATTCTCCGCTTCTCCTAAAAGAAAACGAAAGTAACGAAAGTTGAAATGTCATCTTAGGGCCATCTCCGCATACTCTAAGAGATCCGATGAATTCAGGTCTGGATACAAATTGGACTGCCAGAGTTGAACTCAGCGTCAACCCGTCCAAAAGTAGCAAATCCTATTCCAAATTCTCTCTTCCGTGATGACGCGACAGCTCGGGTTGAGACAAGGCATAGCTCCTCGCAACCATTGATGTTGTGCGTGTTACTTTTGTTCATGCGAAGGAAAGGGACCTACAATTTATTGGCGACTCCGAGTTGAGAAGCTCTTTCATGACAGATTATACTCCCGGAGAGTTGTCATTTCCCGACGAGAGGTTGTGCCGCGAAAAATATTCGGTGGATATGGCTGGGGCTTTAATCCACGCCGCTCAATCAGCAGTCCAACGCACTAACCACTGAGTCGCGGCGACCACCCCGTGATCGTATAACGCGTCTAAAAACGAGACGATTTGGCCTCAGAATGCTCGTTTTTACGTGACGAGTTATACGATCACGGAAGAGACGATTTGGCTCAAGGTTTGAATTTTCGAAAAAACTTACAAGATTTTTGTTACGGGCCTTGGTAGTGCACTTGTCCAAGCTTAGGACCACGGCACGGAGCTTAGTTTTTGTTACGGGCCTTGGTTACGAGCCTGCCCAAGCTTAAGAACACGGCACGCACCAAACCAACAAACAAAGTCGAATATCTTGGCCTGATTCTAGATAGCAAATTCAGTTGGAAACTGAACATTCAAAACCGGGCATGGAAGGCTACAATCTTCAAATACACCTGCAAAAAAGCTTTGAATCTGAAGTAGAAATTCCAACATAGGCTGGCGCTCTGCTTGTACCTAGCGACCTTTCTGTGACATTAATCAGACTACTGCCACCTCGCTGATTAAAAATTGGAAGCACGAATTTTGCCTTCTCCAAAGGAAACATGTCTCGAGGATTAGGACCCAATTTGTACAAGGAAAGCATTGGTGGACTTCTTCATAGGCCATTGCGGCCTAAAATATCATCTTAACAAGCTGAACTTGTGTTGAAGTACAGAATGTGGGTTCCTCTGAGGGAGAGGAGGAAACAAGATACATCCAAGCACATTTTCTGTGAATGTATAGGAGCATACTTGTTAAAAGTTTAGGAACACAGTCTTCACTGCCAACCCTTGTGCAATAGGACATTTTAAGAGGCCCTAAGCTTGCTGCTTGATAGCCTTTTCTAGGGACTTTAGGCTGTAACATAAAAACGCAGCTAAAAAACGAATTTACCCCGTATTCCAGAATTAAAATGGACGCCAAGCAAAACACGGAGTCGTCAATTTTCGCTGAAAAATTCAAATGTTGCAACCTCTTGCGTAACTTCTTCGACCAGATTTAAGCCTCGTTTGCAGTCGTTCTGCCATTTAAAGCTTAAATCGATTTACCTTCCCTTTCTGTTCGCGCCGAAACAATCGATAAGGTTTCCTAGACCTTCAACGTTTCTTTGTGCCACCCTCACTCATCCCTAAGCGAATAAAAACAATCGGGCGAATCAACAGAAAAAAGAAAAACGAAAAACTACAAGTAAACACCGAAAAAAAAACCGCGCTGCCGTGCCGACGCTTTGTCTGACTCACTTGCATGTCACAGATAAGGAATAAAACTGTTGTTTCCATCTCTTTTGGATGACATACATATGTACTCATTCGAGCGTGTGGTATACAAGTAAATATTTATCAAAACACTCTCAAAACATGTGCTGTGTGCGCGATGCGGTTGATATCAGTTTCACGTTTCCATTGTTTGTTTTGTTTGCCACTTTTGTTTGAGAGAATTCGTTGCAAAACTCCCAATGCTCTCGGATTGAGTGGGGAGGGAATTGAAATTGAAAGATGTTCCCACTCAGCACGCAGCGCACTTGTTGTCTGCCCAGCAACAGTGGCTTGGCCACCAGGAGTATCTCCATTGTTGTACGTGTGGTGTTTCATGCACAATATTCGTCAGCTCTCGGTCATCAACCTGATGACTGTGTTCCCTCCGAGATGTTTTGACATCGTTATTCTCTTCTTCGTTTGTTTTTTTTTCTTCATTTTTCGTTTCGTCTTTATTTTTTTCTATTTTTGGCAAATGTGTCACCAAACTGGAGTTAGCTGTCATTTATTGGTTCGCTTCGGGGTGAGCTCTGAAGGGTGAACTTAAGGACTTTGGTTGGTTTACGTTGCGTTGACAATTTGATTACTTTTTGGGGCCAAAATAAAAAAAGTGAAACTGAAACGAAATGTGGGCAGATGGTGTGAGTGACCTTGACCAGGGCTGTGAAGGACAAGCTAACAGAAAAAAAATTCGATAAACTTCCATTGGTTTCCATCCATTGGGGGTTTTAATGACTCCTCTTGTTGGGGGGAAATTCGTTTGCTATTCTAACGAAAATGGTGGACGTGTCTCAAAGAAGGTAAAACGATACTTAAGCATGTGATTGACAGAGCAGCTGTTCACTTTTGTTGGACATAAATTCTACGTCGTTATTAGCACTTCGTCTGACGTTAATTCAATTTTAGGCGAAGGCGGTAGAGGTAACTTGGAAAATGCGATCCTAGGCGATCTGATTTGGTCAGCGCTCTTTTTCTTTATTTGTTTTGCGCATTTCATGTTGCGGTGTTGAAAGAGCACATCAACTGGAGGTTAGCGTCAAATAAATTGGTCTGGATAAAGTGAAGTCGTCCATTATAAAGGTGGTCTGGCAATGCCTGAAATGTAAGTTCTTATTAGTAGGCAGCACGAAGAAGATGAAAACAGTCAACATCACTGTCGGTGGCCACATGAAAACGTCGTCATCATCATCATCATTTTCAATGACCCGCTTATCGATTATGAGGGTCGCGGGTTTAGGGCGCTTAAGTGGACTCTCCACATCTCCCGACTTTCCGCCATCGACTCTTAACCTTAAGGGGCTATCGCCATACGGGTAGAATTGAGATTTCGGACTTGGTCCAACCATTTCATGCTGGACCTTGTACCTAGCGATCGCCTGCCTGATGCTACGTCTGGGAAACTGGGTTGGCGACATGCGCTGAACGTGTCCAAAAACCATTAAAGTATGAACCTCTCCGTTCAAAGAAGTAACTGTTCGGCATTGTTTTTTTCGCGTTCTAAGGGTTGGGTACAAAACCCACAATATTACTGGATACGGGCCCAGTTTTGTCTTTTGAAGCCCTCCTTGTTATCTCCTCCTTGATATCTAACCCCGTGGCCCATCATAGAAGATCTAACTGAGTATACTGACTACATAATGCATAAGTCGGACTTCAAAACGAAATTTTTACATTGAAATATACGAAGCAGCCAGAATTAGGAGAGTCTAGTCTCTTCCCATGAATAGTTAGTCCTCCACATATGTATGTAGATGGATCAAAATAGACGTTTAGGTGCAAGCTGTCATCTTTTTCATGTGATTTTTGGTCCCATCTAAATGGTGGAGAAGAAGAAAAGACAAACTTTACAGCGACATATATCTAGTCAGCCAAAATTTGAAAGCCAGGAAAAGAACGAAAAAAGAGATGGAACTCAACCAACTTGACATTCGTTACGCTTTCTAAAGCTCGACAACAGCACAATAAGTAAGAAAACCCAAAGTACAACCACTGATTAAGTTAGGTTAGGTTTGCCGACTGATAACGATGTAAGTAATTTTCGAGTCTTTTTGTAAAATCTGGCAGGTTTTTGCCTTGTCATATTCTGGCCACAACCTTCTTCATACTTTACAGGTGACTTCCAACTGTTATTTGCTTCTATTGCGGTTTTTTGTTCAATTTTCGCCCTTTGATTGCAGAGTGGCGGTTTGTTCGTACAGTCCCCTTGCTCTCGGGCTATGGTTAAACTCTTAGTACTTCAGCTTTTTCAGAACCTTAAACTCTTCGCGACAACACTTTACAATGATCGATGTTATCCAATTACGACGACTAAAACGCTCGTGCATGTAGAGCAGATGAACACTAATGCTTCGGGGCGGAGAATGTTCAAATCTACCGTGGAAGGATGGTGCTGTAGAGAAAGATTGCGACTCAGGTGACTTTGCCTGGACTATTGGTAAGCCTCACACCACTACACCTCACCATGCAAAAAGCACCTCACCAGTAGCAAGGCCATCTTTCGCACGACTAAAGTGACCCTTTATAAGACCTCTATCAGAGGCATGGACTCCGCCAAAAGCAGGTGAGGTTGCTCTTGGCTGTTTCGAGAGGAAAATGCATAGACGTTGCATGGAGGAGGAGATGCAATGACGAGCTATACGGGCTGTACAGTGGCATCGACTTAGCCAGAAGAGTGAAAGTCCAACTACTGAGGTGACTTGGTCATGTGGAGTGGATGGACAGCAATGCTCCGGCCAGGAAAATCTTCGAATCTATACCATAGGGACGGCGCAGTAGAGGAAGATTCAGGTGGCCACGCAGTTGGAGGAGGACCTTTACCAACTTGGCATGAGAAACTGGAGGCAGCTGGCTAAAGATCGAGCTGGCTGGAGATACTTGTTGGTTAAGGGCAAGGCCCACAACGGACTGCAGCGGCTTAAGTATGTAAGTAAGTAAGTAAACGAGGTTTCAAAGACCTGGATCGCATGGCACGAAGGTTTCGAAGGAAATGAAACAGCGGACCATCTGGGGGAATGAGGCACTTGTCTCCTACTGGTTGATCCTGAACCCTCGGTTAGTTTGTCACCCTGTAATGCCCACTTAAGAATGACACTAGCGAAAAAGTTTATCAACTCCAACAAAAATCAGACAAATAAATTACTTATTAACTCAACAAAGAAGTTGTAAGGACAGGACACTGCCGACTCAGGTACCATCTGCATAAAATTGAAAGACCACCCTAGGTGATGTGGGACTCGATTAGTCCAGCAAAAATCTAAAGCCTTGTTGAGGTTTACTAAGAGCCCCCCCTTCTGGTTAACCACTGTGCCAGTAAAATACATAGATCTTACAAATCACAGTCCATCTGACCACTATAGGCCTATTTATACGAAATCGCTTTAGACACTCAAAGCACAAGTTCAAAGTCCAATTAAACCCAAAAAAAAAAAAAATCACTAGACATTTGTTAGAGGCTACTCTCCACTCCGAGTCGAGTGCCTATTTCGGTCCCACTCCGTATCTGCTGCTTTGTGTCGTAGACCTCTTGTTGCAAAACACTACCCACTTACATAAGTGACTTTAGACATTCCGAATGAGTTTAATGCTAAAAATAAAGTCTTGTACGAAAATAGACACGATTTCTTATAATTTAATTCGATTCTTCTTCTTTGGCCAGTCGAACTGACTCAACCCAGTCTAAGTTGTGGAAGGTCAGCTTAATTTCAACGCTAGATAACGTCATAGCAGTCAGGTGGGTTTCTACTTCTGTCTTTTCTCAATCTTCTGTCTGATTACTTGTTAGATCACACTGTACTCGTATGTGTGCTGAAGAAAGGCATTTGAAACACTAAAGGCCCACGCCATCGCTCAAAACAATGAAACTAACAAATGTCAGGCTTTTCTTGACAATTGGCTGACAGGCATTGTCCAGAGATACTCGTACTTACATCCAAACAAAGTTAATGACGCCGATTGTTGTTCACTTAAAATGTGACAACGCTGATAAGGTAGGCACTGACAAACAAAGGTAAAATGGAGAAAAGAGTTGAATTGCGTAACCGTAGTTGCCAGCGGCAATTAACGAATCATATCACACGAATCAAATAATTGATTTTTTGTTTCGTTATTTTCTCCACCGTTATCACCACTTGAAGTTTCTATTTTTCTTTTTCGATATTTTTACTTTCATGACTTCATTGCGGACCGCGGAGGGAGAGTACTCAAACGTAACACCCTAGCAAACACCAAGGCAACGATATCAAGGCATGGATGGGTGGATGCGGAGGGAGGGGGAGGGCTATTATTGATTTAGTAAATCCAATGAAAGTAATTTTCGGGGCTATATTTCGGCAAAGTCTTATCTGGAACAGACCGGCTGTGCTTTCGATATGACGTATAGAAATGTGTGCGCGGTGCCACACTTGTTTATGCCTATTCGAAGGACATTTGTTTTTTTTTTTATCGCAAAATACTGCGGCGAAGTCGACGTAGATTTTCTATGTACGCTGTGACTAAAGATAAACGATAATTTTAATTTTATGGCGTATAAGACGGCAACGATAATGGAGTTCGTTTCTTTATTTGTCGAGCGATAGGCTGTTTTGACCGGAAAAATAGTGCCAGACGGTCTAATAAATTATTCGTACACTGTAGTGGTTACGATAAAATGAAACTGATTATCACTGGAAACAGCGTTGTTTGTTGTTTTCATTCAGTTGTTCACTGGAATTTGGTTAAATAAATAATTTATTAGAAATAATGACACTGATTATGGGTGTAGATGGCCAACTTAAGTATAATCTATGTGTGTCATAGATGGCAGGCAGCGGCGGATCTCAAATTTCGGGGCCTTAAGCATACCGCCATTTTTGGTAAAAACTGCACGTCCCCACAATCTACGTACATTTGTAGAGCCTAGCCTACATAGGGTGCTTTTCACTTGCGCGAAAACCTTTGGTGAACCAAGACCGAGTTTCCCGCAAGCATTCACATTCTGCATCTTAACCTTCCTCATGTACTTCCTCGTCCCAGCATCCTCTAAGTAGAACGTCCTCGATCAGGTGCAGGCTTTTCCATGGTACTTGAGCATATTGTGGTCTGCCTTAATCTTACCAGTATTGCCAGGCAATGCATCTTCCTTCCTTCATCATACGACTACAACTGGAGGAGGTGCTCTAACTCGAATAAGATATCGACTAGAGGCCAAGCAAGGGGCACTGCGACCTATGAGGTCTATTGCGGTGGCCCATATGGTTTAACCATAGGTTATATAGTGGCTTTTGATAAACCTCAGTATAGGCTTAGGTTCGATTTTCCGGTGGGTTGACCGAGGCTCGCGTTAAGTGGAGTAATCTTTTCCTTGCGGCTCCTGGACATACGCACAGAATATGTTCAGCGGTCTCTTTCTGTTCTCCACAGAGCCGGTATCTGATACTTTTATTTTATGCAGATGCTATCTAAATCTTTGGTGAGATCAAGTAAAGTCTTGGACTTGTATAGGTTGGGCTTGACGAACTTTTCACTTATCTATAGTCCTAGAGGTTGGCTTAATAGTCGACGTGTTTGTTGATCTCCCATTGTGTTATCTTGGACTAGACACCGTTAGGTGGTACCCCAAAACAGGGTGCGGAACCAACGTGTGGGCAGCAAGCGCCTCTTCTCGTCAGCCTGTTAGTTACCATAGAAGCCTTTATGTCCTGGGATCCAGACTATAGAAACCTTATTTACCGATGCAAGGCTTTCGAGGAGGTTGAGACAGTCCCGGACAAGCTTGGACCCCGCCGTATAGGATCTGCGTTGCTCCTATAGCTGCCATTGGGCACGTTCTTATCGTCCCGATGATTCCTACGCAGACTTTGCTCAGCTTTTCCTGCGTTGTGGTTTGCAGGGTTTTTGGCTAATGATGCCTAGGAGATCATTGGTTTGATTATGGCATTGTACGACCAATAAAACATTTTGGGATCCAGTCCCCAAGTTTTGCACATAAACATTGCCCTAGTCAATTTAAGCAGAGCACAACTACATTAAGTCACTGGCATCCTGTCCGGCCACTGTCTTCTCAGGAAGCATGCTTAAAGATTAGGGCTCTCAGCGACAGATATCTGCAGATACTGCAACGACCTATGCACAGTTGAGGATAAAACACATATATTAATGTGAATGTCATGGAATTGCCAGGACTCGCATGAAACTCCTCGGCAACTATTTCTTTAATAATCTAGAGGAGCTAGGCTATGTCAGCTATAGGAACATGATAAAACTCTGCAGGAAAATCAAGTGCTTTCAAGAAATGGTTTAGGTTCTGCCTTTTTGGTTTTACAGGGATCGCGATGGGCCCGCTATGGTGCCTAGTGTCTTTTTCATAACCCTACTCTACCTAACCTAACCTTGCTTCACTGGACAGATCAATAGGGGTGTTTTCCAGTGAAACTTGTTTGAAGTTGTGTTTCCTCTTTCTGGAAAAGGGTACAAGAACAGTTTTTTCCGCAATTTATGATCAAGCCCTTCATCCTACACCACCTTGAAGTTAGGTTAAGGATATTTTGCATCATATCTGATATTATGTAATCGAATTCGTCCCTAACGTTAATAACGACATCGTCTGCTTATCCCTGTGCTCTGTAGTCAGCTTTTGTTAGAAGTTTTAGGAGTTCGTCTATCACAAAAGTCCAGAGCAGGGGGGAAAGTACTTCCCCTTGAGGGCATCCTCTGGTGGCTATTATTATTTTAAGCGATCCTCCGGATTCTAATTATATTCGCAGGTTTTTGTTTTCATGCACAAACCCAGCTAGGTTTGTTTTTTCTAAAGGGTTTGCTTGTGTTTGACCTTATCGTGTCTTTTTAAAGATTTGAAGCTATGTTGACTCAATTAACTAGTAACCAAGCCAGCACCCAGGTATTCATACATATTTCCTCTGAAGTTAATCTATAAGTCACAGCCATCAGATTGTAAACAACGTTCATCAATTGCTACATCTAATTTCAAACAATAATTCTCGAGATTAGATTAAATAGATGTCATTCACTTGTTGTAACTACGTCAACAAATACGTTATTGTGTCGTCGAATAAGCCTCGATATCATTGTTTTTACAACTAAAAAAAAAAACGTTGCACATTGTTGACATTTTATTATTCACTTTAAAAGAAATTAAACGAAAGAATGACATCATGACTATATTGGACAGTGCATATGCCATTAATCATCGTAAACTTTTAATAAAATCATTAGATTGAAGATAAGTAGTTAATTTTAAAAATAACAAAGTAAGCAAAGCAAACACTGTGGGTACTTTATGCAATTATTAAGAAGCTCTAGGACGTCCTTCATTCTTCAACTCGAGGGCCAATGTTTCACGCTAAAAGCCACTCGAATGCTTTGTAACTTTCGTGTGAGACACTTTTTTGAAGTGGCCATTCTGACAGTTGGAAATCAGTCTTCTCAAGTATCAAGAAACCACTTCGACGTAATCTTGGTCTGTAAGAAGACCTTCTGATGGAATGAAAATAATGTTGAGCAGGTCACTGTAAGTCGACGTTGTCTATCCATTTTGACGGTGATTAAGGCGAATATTTCATATTTCACGTCAAATCGTCTCGAATGCTCGTTTTTACGTGACGAATTATACGATCACGGAAGAGACGATTTAGGCCCTGACCACAAAACCCCATCGTCGCCAATTCCACTTGCCGATAAAAGTCCGACATTGACTGCACACTTTATCCCCAGATAATATCCAACGCAGTGTGAACATTTGCTTCCGGAACTCCTTCATCACTATAACACGATATTATCGCTCCAAATTACAGACTTTATCGCCTCTAACCAACCATCAGGGGCCACACACACCCATTACAGTTCTCATCTCTTCTAAGCGACTAAGCGCGACTATCGGTTGCAATTACAATTAAATATATGCACATGCAAATGCCCGACCTACAAAACACAGGGTGTACTCGTATGTGTGCCTCGAGTGTTTATGTTGACTAATGGCGGGGCATGCAAAGACCTAGCACTTACCTATTTATTTATTTATTTTGCGATAAGCGATTTTGTTTTTTGTTCGAGGAGAGAGTTTATGTCGTCGCGTGATTCCGATTTGCCTATGAAAAAGGTTCGGCTGTAATTTATAGACGACTACACCTTACACAAGAAGGTGAGTGCGACGATTGACACTGAACTGACAGCGATGTTTTATTTGCACTGAAAGTCAGGTGAGTTGTTACAAGATGTGCATACATAGTTGGAATCCGAAGCAAGGTCGTATCTTACTGATAGAGGTTTGATCCTTAATCAAACAAAGGCAAGCAAACATCGGAAGATGATGTTTACCTCATCGCAAGGGAACAACAAACTCACTTCCGACACTAATCTCTGGTAATGCATCGGTTATTGCGCTAATTTTTCGTGTAATCTGATTTTAATAACTTAATTCCTTCTCGACTTCATAGTTGAAAAGTAAATTTGACGCTCAATTTGTCAGAGAATTTGTTTTTAGCGTGATGAAGTTGTTTAATCGTCTCCGTAACAATGGAACTGACAGTGAGGCAGCAGAATTTGCATTAATTTAGAAAAAAAAAAGGATAGAATCCGCGCGTGGCTCAGCATGAGCTACAATTTTTTACACATCGTAAGGCACTTAGACTGACATACAAGCTCTAAAAACTGGCCGTGTCGCTGTGGAAAATGCTTTCAGTCTTATCTTTGATCAACGACAGTACATCCTAGTGTTTGTATTGCCCTCATTCCTTAAAGCTATGACGAGTGCAATGCAAACAAGTCTGACGGCAGCACTGAAAGTGTTTCTGAGACTAATTCCATTGCATACCGTCATCACCGAAGGAAGCTCTGTTTAGAATCGGCAGGGAATAGAGAAAGGAGAATGTGTTAATGAAATGGAAGGCGGGACACTTTCAGAAACAATTCCCCTCTTCAACCTACCGAGGGACGATGTGGTTAGGAGATACTGCTTTGAAAGGAAGTTCGATTCCAAAACAAGCAGCAAAAGAGAATGGATCACTGAATCCGACGTGTATCGAATTGAAAAGATCGATATAGGGGGGGAAAAGATCAAGAACATGAACTGAACTGCATTGGTCTCCTCGGAAACTACATATAACCAGAAGAGATGCACCACATGCCATTAACATGGCTAAGAAGAAGTCTACGCATATACTTAGCAGTATAAACAGTATACTCACAGGATGCACAGGAGCTTTTCCGAATACGCCTGGCGCTACTCTAGACGCTCTGTTTGATCTACCTTCCCTTGATACTTGTGTATATCATGGGCTGTACTATCAAAGCAATTCATCATCTTAAACGGGACGGCTTTTGGTATTATCCGCACTGGAGTTTTGATGACCTTGCGCGACACGACCACGGATTTGCCCTCTGATGCAATTACAACAGAACTTCGGCTGCTGTGCAAATTTAAAGTCGACTTTCCTATCCTTCAGGACTGGCTTCGGTCAGAGTCTGAGCCTGGACAGGGCTGTAGTCGAACCTTCACGGATGGTACCAAAACCAGTCATGGGTCTGGTGTTGGTGTCTTCGTGGAGGTCGACAACACCAGACTTCACTTCTTGTTGGGCAAGCATGCCTCTGTTCTTCAAGTAGAGACCTTTGCTGAACTAATGGTCACAGACTTGTTAATAATAAGTGGAAGGGCCGGAGCATCTGGGTCTGTAGTGATAGCCAGGCTGCGCTTAAGGCCTTGTGTGAGAATGCAAGAACTCTCTGAATTCGGTTGCACGGCTGACCTCTTTGACTTTTGTTTGGGTCCCAAGCCACACTGGGATCTCTGGAAATGAGACCTCCGATGAGATTACTAGACAAGGTTCGGAGCATGTTTTCTCAGAACCTGCACCTGCGTTGGGTCTTCTCGCGTCCTCGGTCAGGGCCTCCATTCATAGAGACGAGCTATTCAAAGTTATGTCTAGACGAGTTATACAAAGTCATGTCTACCTTTGGAATCCCTGTCTCTGGGCAGAGACCTTTGACATCAAAAAAGGAATAAGACAAGCTAACGCTGTCCCATGTGACTTCTTGAGGATCATGCTTGAACGAATTGTGCAAATTTTATAACACGCCCGTAGCTAGCTACATAGGTGCTGCAGGAAGTTTACCTCCCTCTAAGATTTGAGGAGCTCCCTTAGAAATTTTCATTCACCGAGAAAAGAATTTCTCGATTTGTGTGTGAGTTTCCTTCAAAATCTCCTAAGCACTCTCGAGAATTCAATCCTGGCTACGGGCGTGACTTGTAAGCCAATACTAGAGGCACAATCCTTCAAAAGCCTGTGCAGCTGTTTTCGTACAAAGACGATATAACAAACATAAATTTCAGAGAGGTACTTTGAATCTAACAGTGTAGAAAGATAAATGCCAAGTGCAACTTATTATATGTACAAGCATTTTGCGAGCCCTCTTAGGCATATATGTAGCCACGGCGCCATTGAATATAAAACACAGGACTTTCGACGCCTCTCAACAGAACTGCCTTGTGAAAATTCGCAGTCTGAACTTACAGCTGATCCGCTCCTGTGATTTCAAGAAACTCATTTGCTCAATTGGAGAAATTGTACCCGAAGCCAAAACCCAGGTAAACATTGATCTGAACAACGGCCAGCTGTTTAAATAACCAACAGCACCTTCTTGGCAATTGGTCCCAATTTTCCTTTGCGATGAGGGTATATTTTTTTTGTTCCTGAACTCATAGTGATTTATGGAGTAGTTTCACAATCCAGTCCTTGGATCAGTTACACAGTTCATCTACCTGACCTTTGATCTGACAAACCCCTGTGTCTAGGACACATCAAACGAACTGGAATCAGTGCCTGACACAATCATTAATATTTTGTTGTATCTAAAATCCTTTGTACTGATCTATTCCCCCTTCCTTCTCAGGCATTTCTGAGTCCATCACACTTCTTTTCTTGTTGCTTCATTCTGCTTTGACTGTGTGTGCTGGGTTCGTTTTCCGCCATACACTGTGCACGCAGTCACCGCCTGATCGTGGATACAAAATAAAGAATCAAAACAGAATACGAAAAAAGAATTCCGGGAACGGAGGACGGTCCAAAAGGGAATGAATATACACTAAAAGGAAACGAAAAAAAAATATTAAAGAGTTCCGCTGGCTACTTACATTGATAAGGCTGACGCCAAACGTGGCCACCCATCCCCATCCGCCGTCGGGGGCGACTTTTTTCGGTGTTTTGTTCATGCTCGTCTGCTGTTATCCGTTTTTCATGTATCGGTGATTTATCAGAAATTTTCTCTCGTTTTGTTTTGATTGGATTTTCTTTTGTTTACGCACGATCGGTGGGTGGATTTTTGAATCAGAGTACACTCTCAGCGGTGAGGACACTTGACCGATAATTCAAACAAAGACGTGGATACGATTTGCTTTTGGCAATTTGTGGTGAAATTATTTGGCACTGATGCAGTTGGTTAACCTATTTTTTTTTTTTTTTTTTGTTAACAAATCGTCAGGAAGTTCGTATCACTAAACTTGAAGTAGGTCAACTTAAATGCACAACTATAACCCAATTCCGTGGTGTCGGTGTTTTGGAAATTTTCCATTTAAGAACAAGGCGGGCGGTGCGCTAATTATGACGGATTCCCTCAGTGTCTCGTCGACGGCTAATGAGAAAAACAAACCGAAAAGGACAACGACCCGAACACGGCTGAGGAAAGTCTGGCGAAACGATCGCGACAAGTCACAGCTGATTTAATGGCAAAAAAATACGAACACACACTGTATGCGACTATAACTGTGACCACCGGGACACCCGAGACGAAGAACAAAGGAAAATAATTCACGTGCGGTTGCGGTTCGGCCACCATCAACTCGGAATGCCGGAAAAAGTTCTACTCAGTGCTCCTGTTGGTGAGTTTATCTATTTTATTCCATTTTCAGGGTTTTTTTTCGGCTTGAATTCGGATGCACTCACTCAATTACACAGCTGTGCACGGCGGAGGAGAAAAATTGGTAAAAAACCACTCAAGCGAATTAATCTGTGACTTTGTGTGGATACTTTGCCCGATTCGCGGTCGCAAACAGTTGCACTGTCCATTGATGACTGATATTTGTTTGCGGTGGTGGTTTACTTCTCAGCTGAGCTGTTTGCTGTTGCTGCCGCTGTCCGAGTTTTAGCTTTTTTTTTTGTTTGCTGTTTTCTTTTGTATCTTTTGTTCCACATTCGGATTCTCTTCGTGTTTTTTTGTTCCATGCTGTGGTGCTTGCGTGTTGATTTGAGTGAGTGGAAATGTGAGGGGACAGTGTTGCTGTGGGTATTGGATGGCGGAAGGTACAAAAGTGGAATAGATTTCTTCTTGATAAACATCCTTATTTAGTTGATCATAAAAGGTTCACTTTTGCATAAATTCATAGAAGTCTGAATTTACGATTGAAAACCTCAAAAATCTGTATGGACTAATCCGGTCAGCCTGCTAAATTTTAGGATGGAATGACTGTCACACACAAAGTTCATTCACCGGATTAACATCTCATCTGAAGCTTCTCTACACAATTACAGTGCTAAGCCCTTGAAAACAATCATTCAAGGATGGGCTATATCGGATTAACTCCAAAAAAGGAACCTTTCCCTGTGGATTTCTTTTCCAATCAGAGGCTTATGCAATCAAACATGCAGGCGAATTGGGATAAGTTCTCGACAAAAATTTTCTCACACTGACAAGCAGCACTAATGGTTCTCCACTTTTTTCGCTATGAAGGTAAGTTTAACTGGAATTGTAGTAGCTACCCCAGAGAAGCTCGTGTATTTGAAGGGAATTTCTTGGATTGCTAGCTAAGAAAGTGAAACTACTCTATACTTGAAATGGACTTAAGTTAATAGACTTTGTTGCAGAGTGGCAGCCTACGGTTTCCCCATTTCGGTTTTCACAAGGGGATGCGGAGGTGTCCTTATCATGAAACAGGGATTTAGATCGATCACAGTAATCTGGATGTCCGAAAACTCCCCTCTTACACCAACATCATCAATCGGAAACGGCGCAACTGACGTGCTGGGTTTTACCCGATCACCACCAAAAACCCCTGGCGTGACGCGGAATGACAGTAAGGACATGCAGCAAAGCAAATGCATAATAAGGGGGACGGTAAAAAAGAACGAAAACTGCTGGCTCGTTCTGAGCCAAAGCATTTGGAAGAATATCCGCTTTCCAAAAGGATGGTGAGAAGCATGTTATGGACGATATTGAGAGATTATATGGCAGGAACAGTTTAAGGAAGTTTCAACAAAAGCCTTAAGAATGTGCCAGGGTAGCAAAGCCCTGCAACAGTGAAGGCGGAAACCTTGAACATGAATAATGATTGTACAAGAGTCTCTGTCGGTGCTGAGAATTCGAAAAAAAAACTACTTCTGTGACTGTGCAATGGTAAGGGGGATCATGTTGTGTATACCTAATGGGACCCCAAGATCCCTGTGCACTTTCGCTTTCAGGTGCACATATTAGATCTTTGTAGAATGATAGAGGTTTTTTCTTACCCATGCGCTGTCTGAGGTCTCTAGTGCTCTAAAACCGAGCGAGGGTGGTTATCCGTGACAGGAATATCTCACTTAGCTTTCGAGCCAACCTTTTTGTTGAACAGAGGATAGATTAGGCTAGGTTGAAGTGGCTGCCAGCTAAACCCAACACACTTAGACCCATAAGAGGTCCCTTGTGATATCACAAGGATCTGAGAAAGATCTCTTGCCTACTCATTGAACCAATTGGAGCTCCTTATGAAGCATAGGAGACTACTAACATCGATGATCAGGTCGCCTAAGTTGGTATAGAAGAATGCTCTTAAGTGGAGTTTTCTTTTGCGGGAGAGAGCTGGACAAGTGCAAATAAGATGGAGAATAAACTTCTGACGTCAATATTCGCAAGATCATCGAAGTCGTCGAAAGAGGTGCACTTCTCCTTGGTGCATCTTTGAAGAATAGTTTTCTTCTACTCTTCGTCGCTACAAGAAGTCTTGTCACTGGCTGAATGTGCTATTAAGTTTTATCACTACGTCCTACCAGATTAGTTCTTTACTTACTCCCCGTTTCTCTACCAACTAATATCACACAAAAATGTTTTAACCACCAACCTTTTCATGCCATGGCAACACTAACAAGCAGCACCCACTCATAACCCAATCGAATCAACCTTATTTAATCAATTTTGACATTTGTATTGAGTGGTTTCAATTATCGAAGCGTAATCAGAGAACACGAGCCAAATAAACTCAACACACCACACTAGAGGCTCACTCAACTCAATAAACAAAGCAAACCAGGCAGAGCAAGGGAGAAACAAGCAAATGAACTGAAAGCGAACGATTTTTAAGAGAAAATTTACGGTGGATTTGCTTCGAAATTTCTCTTAGGGAACACCCCAGAAATGAGCATCCACTGGTGTACCCATAGACGTACTAATAGTTGCGTCCATGGCATCTTCATGCAAATGGTGTCAGCTTTTATTTATTTCCATTCTGTGATGCAAAAATTCAACCTAAAAATTCATAAAGTCCCACTTAGTAGTAGATCCCTCCCTCTGATGTCCTGTCTCCTCTACCAACTAGGACACGTCCATAATTCCTGCCAATCTCCTCCGTAAATTCCCCCTTGACAACAGCAACCTATTCATCCGTAAATACACACAGCAATTCCCAAACTCTCAATCCAGATATGGTCAGTCGACCAAAGATAAACAAATCATCGGCTTCGAGGCCAATTGCCAGCGACAATCTGTTGCTTGGTTCACCTGTTACCTCTGCCATCGTCGCCAACAGCAGGCAGCACCAGCCACAGCTGATGGGCAAGTTTACGTAACCGGTTCTGGCCGTAGCGCATGGTCGTTCGTCATCATTAGCAAACATCAGCTACCCTACCACCCCGCTATTATCGTCATTTGGCTTCCTGTGTCAATAGAGCTGTTGTTGGGCTCTCTCACACTTGTTTCGTGTCTTTTTGGCGAATGAGTGCCGAAAGGGAAACCGAAGGTAAACAAAATCTAAATCAAAATTGTACTAGATGAAGGAGTTGCCAACGAGTGGGAGGTGTATTAAGTATTAGGATCAAGGATTTCGAGTGAATCCTTTTGGATTGAGAAATGGGAGAATTTTTGGCGGATCGACTTTATAAACGCTTTTATAGATGACGCTTGTCATCAACGCTTTAGAATTTGACGATGACTGTGAGTAATCAGGCCCTCGTCGAGGCAGATTTGGATAGAATTGCCTCCTGGTTGCTGGGGAATTGACGTGGAAGAGGATCTGAAAGCCTTCTAAGCGGTTTTCATCCTGTTACTCTCTAGCAACCGTTTCATGTATGTACTGCTAAGTGCTAATGTGGTGAAAGGGGTATGTGGGAGAAGGGTTGGTGATGGGAGTCTATGGACTGTCTCTTGTTTGTGCGTGGGGTTTTCGCAAACTCCAGGATTTCACCTGGAGGATCACTTTGCTGTCTAGCTCCTATAGGTCCGTTATCCGCATGGATCCCAGTACATGGGTACGCCCTTAATGAAGAAGCACGCTAAGCAAGTGAAACTGTTCGATAAACGTCACAACAAGAAGACATGTCTCAAGCCAAAGACGGCCGAAGCAAGCTTTATATCAAGTAAAAATTAACTGGACGGGGGTGCTGCCAAAGAAGTCAAAAGCAAAAGTTGGAAGCCTAGATCCTGCAAGCCATAGAGGTATAAGGCGCAAACGAGTTAACAAATGTTAAAATGCTGTGAAAGTGTGGGTTGCGACAATTAGGAATCCTATCAGATCATAGCCGGAAGTATCTGCAGACTTTGTGAAATTTGGGCTCAATTCTACCTACTATAACTGATAGGGATATTTAATCAGGGTTCAAGAAATGGTCGGTTTTCAGCTCGAAGTCGCAGAAGAAGAGAGGCAAGAGGTAAACTCTAAATCTGTCACTTAACTGGGGTCCGTAGCAGGAAACTAAAGACGATCAGCATCAGTAAGATCAGAGTAATGTTAACTAACTTGCGAGTTACCACAAATCACCTGCTGCTCTTCAGCCTGGAAGAGGCTTGATCAAGGAGCCATGGCTTGGTAAAAGCAACATTCAGGGATTTCTTCTTACTTTCAACCAAAAAGATCAGTTAATGTGAGAAAGTGTTTGAATGTAGATAAAGGACAAATGTAACCCGCTTTGAACAGGTCCAAGTGGACATGTTTGTTGGTTGAGACCCAGGCCCGAACTGTAGCGCCACCTAAGTAAATAACACACCAGTGGTTGCGTCATAAGCCGCAGCCTGTGACTAGTGTTCGACATAAATGAACAACTCGCCACCTGTCTCTCGGATCAAGCTGTATACATCGGAACTATTGATGGTGTAAAAGAGGGTCATTGTGCTAGAGGAAACATTCAGTTACAAGATCAGGCATCTTGAGAAACGATTTGAGCAGAAACTGTAGGGAGTGATAAAGGATAAATGAAGTCTTTGGAACATTTATTAGGTCCACTGTCCAGTCTTTCAGGAACCACGTCTTAATTTTGGGAGAAGATCTTAACATCAAGAGAACTAAGTCCTTTTATATGCACGTCTTACTATGCACTCCAGGACAATTACAATGATCCTAATGGCCTCCAACTGAAATTTTACTTGCTACAAACTGCCCTCCTATCTTGCAAGACCACGCTTAAAGCCAAGGCCATGCAATGAGAGGAAGTGAAAAAACGTATAAAAGCGTATGATTGTGACCACGTATCATTCTCTGCCGCTTTGCTCATTGCAGCGGCATAAGGATAAGACAAAAGGAAATTTATGCCACAGAACTATTCAGTGAAGGATAGTTGACGTAGTTTTATGACTTGACGTAGTTCTATTGACTTTTTGACCAAAATCTCCTTCAGTTCTTCTTTTTCTACAACAACTAGAGAATCTAGACTTCCCACCGTAATGATGACTAGAAGGCCAAGCACACTCTTTACTCTCACTCCTAAATGTATGCTGCACTACACGCTCCATGTCAATGTTCCAACTGAACGATTTCAATTAAAATGTCTATTTACAGGCTGAATGGAAAATTCTCAAACAACATCGATCGTTATTATTCAAATTAGTTCTGAGATTATCTCCTTATCTATAGTCAACAAAGTGCTCCACTTTTAATTAATTTCTCATTTCCATCCTCTTGTTCTGGTGTAAGCTTACAAAGGTAAATACAGACACAAGGAAAAACAATACAAAACCCTCTTCTGCTTGGCTTAACTTCTTATCTGTCTCATTTCGATAGAAAAACAATTTTATCGAATTATGAATTTGATCAAAGAACTGGAACATAACGCACAAAGTGTAATGTGCGGGTATATCTATACCATACAGTCCAATACCATATAAAACGTCCGGAAGGCATTCCAAATCGATTGTGGACTCTGAACTACGATGTGTGAGTGAATAAATTGCCAATGCAACAAGTTGGTCAAGTTGATAAATGTTCTTCGGACTATGGGTCGTCATATATCTTTTCATGTGTGGAATAATCGACATTGAACTTGTGATTTGTAGATGGAGTATTGACATAGATAAAATAAAGATAAACCGAAGAATTTTCGAATTTTATTGCAAACTGGCGGCGGTACCCGGCTTCACTCGAGTGAAGCGATTCGTCCTAATTATTCACCTAAATTGTTAACCCACCTTTTTGAGGTGATCGGCGTCTTAATGATGGATAGCCATCTTCAACGGTAATTGTCTCGCCGACAAAGCGTTTTGGGAATTGTTTGGCGCAGCAGTCCTTCTTCTTGGCTTTTTTGAGAGGAACATTCTTCGCGTGATTTTCGGTCCCGTCTGCTTAGAGGTTGAGTGGAGGAGGAGACACCAGACAAACTGTATGTGCTGTACAGCCACATCGACTTAGTCAGAAAAGTGAAGATCCTACGACTGAGGTGGCTGGGTCATGTAGAGCGGATGGACACCAATGCTCCGGCCCGGAAAATCTTCGAATCCACACCCGATTTACTGCGCAGTAGAAGGACACCGCGATTCAGGTAGCGCACGCAAGAGGAAGGGGACCTTAAACAACTTGGCGTGCAAAACTGGAGACAGCTGGCTAAAGATTGAGCTGGCTGGGGATGCTTGTTGGTTGAGGCCCAGGTCCATCTCGGACTGTAGCGCCACCTTAAGTAAGTAAGTAAGCAGTCCTTCTTCATACACGGTGAGGTGTTGTTAAGCGGGTCAATAGGATCCATCGACCATGTAATTTGGTCTCTGTCTTTTGGCCTAATTTTGTCTTCAAGCCACAAAGACGTATTTACGAGAGAAACTATATATCCGAGAGAACAGCAAAGGTTGGGAAAAAATGGCAACCGTGGAAGCCAAGGAAATCACCATACAATGCTGGAGCAGAGAAATTAGCTCAAGATGGACTGGAGGGCTGAGGGGAAACATCGCAGATTGAACGGGTCAGAGGTATAAAGATGTGAATTTTTATTTGAGACAGCTCTTGCTGCAGCAATTGGGGAGAAAACGCGAGCCTAGCATCTCAGCATAGCGACTTGAGTCAGAACAACAAGCATTGTTCAAATGCAGAGAAACGTGCGAAAAATGTTACATGCGTAGGTTGCAAGGAGCTGGTCTTTGCGACGGATTTGATTGGCGTAGATAGCTTGATGGAGAGCATTATTGGTTTCGGCCTTCAAACGCAGGAAACTGAATATTTATGTAAAGCGCATCACTTAATTCTAGATTGAAGGCAAGCATAATTCCCGATTTTAAAGCATGTAACTTTCCCCCTAAACTACAATGTTGTTGCTCCATTGCTGGATGCACAATCTTATTGCACATCCGCATTTTTTTAATATGCATCACAGTTGAAGGTCTATATAGTATAATATCGCAGTCCGATAAGCGACTGCTTCTGTTTCGTGGAAATTCATTGTCATTAACGATGAAACGCACAAGAAAATTTCAGAATTTGCTGTATCATGTTGTGAAATTCAAAGTCACGATAATTTGTGATATATTTTGCGATCCAAACTATAGAGGTGCTACAATGATTAATTAACACAAAATCAAATGATATTTCTTGTTTCGAGCTATGTACCGAACAGACTTCTCTATAACTACACACAATTGCGAAAGGAACGAGCCCCCTCAACAGCAACACGCTTTTCTGTGTTAAGTACATATGCCATTGTTTCTTATTTATTTTTTTCCTGTCGGCTTCTCTCTATTCTTTCTACAAATTTCCTCTGATAGTACATAATTAAACTAAAAGGAAAAATAAAAAAAAAATCGTGTACGGAATTGCGTCACACAATTCATTGAGGGAGCGGGCGAGCTTTTTTTGGTTTACCTCTTTTTGAATGTGAGCATTGTTGTCAATTTGGAATCGTCTATAGTTTAAAAATAAATTCGTCACATTTTTACTCAAATGAACAGAACGCATTAAAAAATTGAGAAACATTTCATACAAAAAATACTGAAATTTTAATAACTCCGAAATTTTCGGAGTCAGGAAAATATTCATAACTCCAAAACTTGTCAACCGTTTTCTTTGAAATTTGCTTCAAATAGTAAGAGAAATATAGGAATTATGCGTAAGAACTTTCAGGGCTCTAAGTTGTTCCTAAAATGGTTTATATAGGGAATTTGTGGAAAGTAAGAATGTACTCCGAAGTTGTTAAATATCAATGACTAATGGAGTTGCTAGTTTCGTTTTATTGTCTTATCTAGCTTTCCAGAGCTTACTGAAAGTGAATTCTGTAGTTTATCGGTTCGAATAGTCACGGAAATGGATAAAAAATCAATCAGCGCAGTGTAATAATTTCAAGGAGACAACTATGACAAGTTAAGAGGTGTCAAATTTGAAACAAAAGTCCCATCCTACCTGTGTCTAAACTTTGAACTTGCCCTCTTAGGAAACATACAACCGGTAGATAACAAATTTGTACAAGAAAAAAACCGCACATGTATCCCTCCCCTTCGCACTGCGAGTGACTTGTCAAATAAAATTATTGCTAACATATGTTTTTATCACCATATCACATCGATTAGATACTTATTGCCATTATCTTTAACTCACACGCCCATAAATGTGAGGACATAACACAAGAAAGAGAGTGAGAGAGATCACAATACAGAGAGAGGGAGCTTTACAAGCCCCCCAAGTGCCGTCCCGTTTTCAAATCAAGATTCAAATACGAGTAAGTGCTTCAACAATTTTCATATAATTCAATTAATTTTTTTTGCAAACAAAAAAATGATTATCAGTTCGGAGCAGTTGATACCGACAAATGTTTTCATATTCTCAGCATTCAGTTGAGTTTCTGTCTAGTTAGACGCGTGGACTTGAGTTAGTTAGTTAAACGTTTCTGCTGTCGTCGGAAGCCGGCAGCGTTGATCGTTGATCGTATCTGGAATATTTAAGAGTATGTGGTTTTGTACTTATAATTGTTCCAACCTGTCAGTTTGGGAATTTCTATTACAACAAAGTGAAATAAGTTTTTTTTTTTATGAAAAATGTTATAGTGATGCATTTTTTCTTATAACAGCCAACATGAGTGGCATACAAATCAAGTGAATCTGTGAAGTTTAATTATGCACAAAAGAGTTTTTCCTTTGTTTTTTTATTAAATATGTTTTTTTTTATAAAGAAAAATCAAAATAAACAATTTGCAGATCAGAGAAGTTTATTTTTAAAAATTATTTTTTTAAATTTATTCTATTTGAGGTAGATCACCCTCGTCAACAACAACCAAAAATCCATGAATTCGAGTTTAAATCCAAAGAATACGTTAAACTTAAGAACAATAAACAAACAAAGTCAAGGGCAGGTGAAAATTGGCACCAACACGACGTTGAAGGCGGGAGATTGCTATACATTATGTACAACCTTACGTTGACTCGTAATATTAAATGATTTGATTAATTAGAAAAAATGTAACTGTGTGTTTGTTTTGTGTGGCGATAAGTGGTTAAATCTGTGATTGACAGTGCGATAGTGGGTTGTGTGTGACTTAGTGATCAGATTTTTTGGTTGTCGAGTCATCCCTGGTTAGGGTATTTTTAGACGAGTTTCGTTCGTCTTCCTGTTATTAACTAGAGGCGATTACATTTGATATACAACAGACATTAAAAGTAATTATTTGATGAGTATTCGGTAATGAGTGGGCGGTGTGGGAGCATGTGGATATCAAATGTGAAAATGTAGAATATTTGTGTGCGGTTTACTCGTGTACAAAATATTTTTGGTTCGGTGTGAATATTTTGCATTCTGAAGCGTTGTTTGGGTCTGGCAAACAGTTGACTCTGGTCGTGTAATGAAAGCGAAATGTCGTTCTTAGGGGAGGTTTTCATCTCATCAATGTGAAATGCTTGATGCTTTATCGTGTCGATCGTGCCTTAGTACTTTATCCAGATGAAGACATCGGTGACGATCAATTAAGGAAAAGTAATGGCACAGTTGTCAACGCAATTTTAAAATATTCTTCGACTGCAAAGTATTCATTTTAACACAGTTCTTGTGTGATATTTTGTAGACTATGCTTTAGGTGCTATATGCACGCTACAACTAATTGTCGAACTAGCCGCAAAACCATAAACCGATTACCAAGTACGTTTAAAGATTTCCGTTTATTTTAGTCTACCAAATCATCCCACATTCAACTGATCGAACATCAAACTGTGCCGCGATATATGGTCACTACTCCTGTAGGCTTAATTCGAGTTAGCAAGCCAGAAGCAAGGATATCTGGACTAAGGAAACCAAATTTATTTCTCTAAACCAGATTAGCCATGAGTTGACAAGGACATATGTAAGTGTGGTGAGGTTGATTGATTTTCCACTTCATCAACCCAGCAACCTAACCTAACCTTTGGTCAAAAACTCATTTTCCCCGGTTGCAGCAAACAGGTTTGAATAGTCAAAATTTTCATATTCCAAATCCACAAATTGAAGTAAAAATTCTTCATTGTCCCAAGGGCATCATTGGGCAGACAATGACGAGTTGCAACGTAGCTAAATCCCTCATTGCCAAGCCAAGCAACATTCTGATCAAATGAAACACTAAGATTAATGGTGGAACGTTTTATAGGGAACATTCATCTCATACACACAGAATTGGACTAGCTGACACCGTAATCTACAAAACCTTAAAGAAAGAGGAGGATCTGTCACATTTCCTCTGTTACTCTGTAGTAGGATTGATTTGGGCCCTGCCTAAACCATCTGGAATCAGAATGGTTTTTGGTGACTCTGTTGACAGTTCGCTCAAGTCTCTGAAATTATGTTTTCCGACAGACCTCATTCTGGTCCTGTTAATAAAGTCAGAAACCTACCCATTGGAGGTCTTGTTCAATTCTTTTTTTATAATCCACTCGCGCTTCAAGGGGTTATGATGTTATTCACACAGCGCGAGCGAGGTGCAGTGTTTCGAAACTCAGCCCTCGCAGTTAATCGACTTTTATTTATTTTTAATGTTTTCCGACATCAGGAGTTGAACGACCCCTAATGTGACCGTCGTCTTTGCCTTCCAGCTCCATTTAGCTATCTTTGTTCACTTTGAAAGTTCCACTGAAGTTAAGAAATGTTTGCTTTCCTGACCTCTTCTAGCTGGTTTGACACCTAACATAGTGCAACATTATGCTGTAAGCTGAAAGGGCTTGGCTTGTTTTAGCACCTCATCACTGTATATGAGACAGATTTGATCGCCGACTGACTGTCTTTGAAAATGTGTATATCTCTTCAAAGAGTTGGCAGTAGGGACAGTTCTACGGTCCATGAAGGTATTCCTCTACATTTCAAATAACAACTAACAGACATGAAAAAATAAAATCAAACAAAACGATGGGTCTTCGCTGCGGCTAGTGCGCTGAACCCTTACTAAACAATTTTTGCGAAAGTACCTCTCGGCAGGCAGTGTCATACCTAAGTCTCTTATCTTCTGAAACCCCACCCCAGTCTGTAGCATTTGTTTACATTTATTTCCGAGTCAAAGCACCAGTGGTTCGTCAGATCATGCTCAATGCTATTAGTTCAAGACTATGTGTTACTACACACTACACATCAGTGAATTGCAATTGAGTTGAGCCTTTTAATCCTTTCGAGGTATAGGGTGTATATCATAATTTTTTGGAATTCTGTAGCGGGTTTGAGTTGCCTACAGCTTTTTTCAATTCTCTAGTTCTTTCCGTTCTTTCAAACGTCCTTAAACGGGCAAGCCCAATGTGCTTAAAAGTTACTCACACGTCCATGGCATTGTCTGGGATGAACCCGGGTTTCAATTAAAAACTCTCTCTTGCCAGGTCGATGGTTAGATAGTGCCCTCTAAACATGCAAATGAAGTTGGTTAAGGTCCCTCTTTATTTGCGCTAGCCACGGTAGGTAAAGTCTTCCTTTATTGCTCTGTCAATCTGGATTGGATTTAAAGTCCCTTCGGACCGGAGCGCTGATCTCAATGGTTACTTATGCTATCATCGGTTACCACAGGGGATCCTCCCGCGAAAATCTATTGCAATCGAGAGGACAGTTCTCCCAACCAGTGTCTTGTCACTGGTCATGACCATAACTTTAATTGGGTTGTTTGTGAGGCAGCAGCAGAAATCGAAGCAGTATTCAACATAGACCAAGCCACATACATCAGGCTTATCAAAGTGCTTGGAAGTATCTCAGTCCTCTATCATGATTCCCGAATCAGTTATATTGGCGCTGCAGGAGGTAAGGTAACATTTTTGAGAAAATAGTTTGAAAAAGCTTTGCTTGTTCGAAAATTACAATCACTACATGAATATTGGCCAGAAGCTAAGCTTTAGCTTCTGTATTTAAAACTGTGAAGAGGCCATTTCAATATGCAATGTCTCAAGTCATATTTTGGTGGACTTCCTTTAATATCGGAAACTTCAGTCCTGAATGTAATCAATCATTCCGCGGGAAGTGCAGTCCTCTTGGCATTAGGTAGCTAGGTTAAAGGAGTGACTACGTCCAATCCGATACAGGCTTCCCTCGGATCTCTATCGATCCCATGTATCGATCCAGCGTGCATTCTTCATCTTCATCCTGCACAAATGGACGAGTTTGGCTGGGATGTCAAAACTAGACTTTACTCTGTATAGCTCATCTCTATAGATGCTGTTATACGCGGCCTTGAAGTTCCTGGGTTTTCTCCAAAATCTTCCGCAGTGTGAATATTTGGTCGATGGTGGACTTTCCTGGCCTGAAACCACACTGATGTGGACCGATCAGGTTGTTGACGAACCGCTTCAGACGATCACCCATCCCGGCAGATAAGATCTAGTAGGCGTTGTTAGAAGACTGATGCCTCTGTAGTTGGCGCAGTTCAGTGGGTCTCCTTTTATGAGGATCGAGTAAACATTTTTCTTGTACTACCAACAGATTTATAAGTCCTTTTTCTTTTAGTCACCGTCATAGGGTATGAGCTATGATTGAAGACAGTCACCCTTGAAAGTTTTTCATTCGCTTTTTCACCCTGAAGTCAATGCTTCTTTGCACAACACTAATATTTATTGATGTCTGGCCGCATATTTTAATTGCTCTCCTCCTCTTCATCGTAACTAGTTTAATCTCGTTACAGGTCATTATTATCGCCAAGAAGTCTACATAAATCACTGTCTTGGCTTAAGGTTATTTCGGCATTACCCTGATAACAAGATTAAGGTCATTATCAGCTAAATTCGTTTCATTGAAAAGGAGTTCGTTTTTGTTTCACTTTCAAATGGAATTGTTTGATTGATTAGAGTTTAAAACATTACAACTATCTAATCCAAATCCCACTAATAACTGCTCACCTTCGTAACACGATTGAGTAATCCAATCTCCTGACGCTAAAAAGTTTATTAAACTTGACGTCACTCCTACTATCAGCAGGTTGTTTCCAATCCAAGCCCCCATATGCACTACGTAAACAAAATTCCGGTTCAAAGGCTAGGCGATTACGACTGGCAGGTTGATTGGTGTAGAAAAATACGCAAATATTTCAATTTGCGAATATACACAGGGGCACGGATGTATATATTATCTACAGAGGGCAACTTGCCAGCTGAAATAGTTAATTGTTTGATTATGGCTTTCGACGTGCGCTGACAGACGCGCTGTCGCACTTTCAAAAATCAAAGGGAGCAAAACTTCTCAACTTGAAGATGATTTAGTTGCACAAAAAAGAAGCTACGTGACAGGCAACTTGCACCCATCTACGGCAAACCTAGAGACCAGATTGTATAGACATTGGAAATTTGCTCGTTTCGAGCTCGAAGTTCTTCGTGTGATATTCAGTTCCGTTTGTGTTTACTGGCCTTCGAAGATTCAACCACGAATTATACGAGCTGTACAGCGGCGCGTGTGATGGGTAGAACATGTAAAGCCTAAGGGATGTCAATGGTTTCGGCTCGCAGAGTTTTCGAAGTGGAAGACTTTGATAAAGGTGTTGCTAGTAGAAGGGAGCGCAAACTGCACGCAGTTAGCTATGTAGGTAACTAGGGTGCCTGTCACACACGTAGGCCAGGAAGCCCGTTTGTAATATCACTTGGATCTATACCCTGAACAATGAAACCATTTCGAGCTCTTGATGAAGCTGAGGATACTTTTGAAGTCAGTATGTGATAGTTCGCTCAAGTTGTCGAAGTGATAGGCTCCTAGATAGAGTTTTCTTCTTTGGGATAGGGCAGGACAAGCGTAGAAAAAATAGAGGATCGTTCCTTTCTCCTTTTCATCCCTACAACTCCTGCAAAAGTCATTTGAAAACAGGCCCATCCTTCTGGCATGAAGGACAATGGGACAATGGCCGGTAAGAACACCAGACTTTTGGATCGAGTGAGGTTTAGCATAAATCAGATCTCCCTGAAGGTGGTACCATTCCTCCATCTTTGGTTTGTCTTACTGATCGCGTCGTACTCTAAGAGTAGTTCACATGTAACAAGTGAATACCCACATTCCCTCGTTCCGGAAGAATGTCCGGAGTAATACCACGTTTGGCGAGTTCATCGGCAAACACAGTTGCTTGGAATGTCCCTATGGCCGGGTACCCAGTATAGGTGAATGTTAAACTGTTCTGCCATCTTCATGAGAGATGAGAGATAATCTGAAGTACATAGCTTTTGATGAACATGTTATCAATTCCAGGGATTTTATAGCAGCCTGGCTATCGGTAAAAATTGTAATGTCCCTGATGAATATCAGATTGTGCCTAAGCCTAAGGCTTCGTTGATCGCCATAATTTACACAAAAAAAAAACGCTACAGTGGTTAGGTAGACGGAAGAGGATGCTCTGTTAAAGCATATCGGAGAAAACACCATCTCCCACCTAAACCTAAAGATCTGGCGAACTGGAACTGTCAAGTCGCGCGATCTTCTGGGTTGGCCCAAATCGTCAAAATGAGAGATAAGGTTATGTTAGGTATCTGGATTGGTAAGGGCGAAATCACTCGACCTCATCACATTTAGGTCCTTGTGAACCCATTGTGATGCATACTGGGGTTGATCCTGGTTCCTATCGGCCCTCTACCTTACTGCCCGTTGGTGACTTGGATCTCCAACCATCGTGATTTCCCCAGAAACCTGAAAAATCGTTTAGTAGAACATCAGATAGTTCTTGTATGTCCTGGCAGTAGTGTCTTCTTTATGTTCTGGACAGTGGCAAAGAAAGTGAGGAGTATGGTATCCTCTTGAGCCTCTTTGTCACCACAGCCCCTACATATATTTTCATCGTGGAGTTTAAATTTCATTGTGTGGTTTCTTAGAAGGTTGTGGCCAGTGAGTGCAGCTACCAACATTGACAGCGACTTCTTTTCATGTTTTAAAAGTTTATTGGTTCTGGTTTAGTCGTATTGGCCCAAAATATCACAGGTGGCAAGCGACTTCCACCTACTGTTGACTGTCGTCAGGATCTTACATTCCACTAGCTCTCTGAGATTACAGAGTGGGGGCTTAATCCATTGGAGACCCTTTTCTTGCAAGTTCGTCGACAATCTCAAGTCCTTGTGACCTAGGACCCAGCTGAGAGTAATATTATGCCGCGAGCCGAAAGCCTTAAGCGCTTCGCGACAGCGTTGATCTAGCTTGGATTTTATTTCAGAAGCAGAAATTGCTTTAATCACCTGACTGTCAATAAAAATGGTGATATCATCTCATTGGTACCATATTGGCTGCCTCTGTCACTGCCAGGATCTCCGCCTTAAAGACACTGCTGTGATCAGTGAGAGAGAAAGTGAGAGATTACGCGGCCGGAAAGCTTGTTGCAGAATGTCCGCTTGGTCTGTGTATGCGGTAGCAGTGTCCTGCTGGAGCCACACGTTCTTCAAACCCAATTCCTCAATTTTCAAGCGATAATTTAGCTTATTCACGTATCCGAAACATTCAATGGGAAATCATCCTCATCGTGGTCGAGGTGCAGGAGGGCTTGACTGTAATTTACATGCATTTGACGCACTGTTTGCACATTGTAGTCTTTCAAGTCTTTCCAATTGCTTGACCCGTCATCTGGTTTATGTTTGAGGGTCCTCATGGACATCTGCAGGCACAGCACCAATATCGCGGTCGAACGAGAGCCTGTGAAAAAGCCTTTTGACCCGATTTTTGGCAGACTACCAGCAATTCTTGAGTGTTTGCCTAACTTGTCTTGAATTATCTGCAGCGAGGTTAGATACTTTTTTTTAAAAGCCGTCTCACATCACAAGTCCCTTAGAACATCCCTGCCTCTTGTGGAACTTATATTGTCCCAGTAAAATAATGTTAAGGTCAACTGATAAAATTCTTTACGTCACTTTACGGATTGATAACCTGTCAACCATTTTGGTCTGTTGGGGTTATAATTTGAAAGCAAAAAATTAAAATACAATAATTCCCTTGAGCGGGAGTGTCACAGTGGAAGCTGATAAAAATTCGACCTGCAATCTGATCTCTTTCGAGTTGAAATTCTTCATTGTCTTGGGGTGATGAAATAATTCATTCAACTGCCATCATTCAGACGTGTACCTCTGTCGAATTCCGCTATATTTACCTTTAGACCTCTGAATGCATATCATTTCAAATTTTTGCCATTTAAAATTTTTTTTAAATTTAGCTTAACGACCTTTCGAGTATAGAGCGTATTCTAATCAAACAAATCCGTAAGTCAGGCTTTCAATTTACAACTTGATACCCAAACAAATGATTAGTCTGTGAATAAATGTTCGAAAAGCACTGAGGCATTTCTGTCACATTTCTAGTAAACAACGGCAAAGCATTTAGCATCGAGTTTGTGTTGACACTAAAATTAGCTAACCTGAGCTGGTTAATAGTTTTTCATATTGTTCTGTACATACTCAGATACAAATATGAGACATTGTGTCATTGCGGTAATGTTTCGACGTGAAATGCCCGCTGATTACCTAGTACCGGCATGGCGGAAGTAAATAAAAATGACGCCATTCAGAGTCTGACAGGCCAAATAACAATGAAGAATAGTTGAAACTTTTTTTTATACAAATTGAGATGTTAGTCTGGAATTATTTGCAAGTAAGCATTGTGTGCTCAAGCAGAAAGCGTAGGTAGTCTAAAATGTATCTAAGCTTATAGCGTAACGATGCTCCAGGGATGTTACTTTCAAGTCTTATTTCGCTAAATGTGTGTGTCACTCAACTACATATTGATTTTAACCGTGGGACTATTTAGTTGTTTACTTCGAATCTGGTATGCCAAATGAAGTGAAGGTGCAGGTTGCAGCATGAATCGTAAGTGTAGACACAGCACTTGATCCAAAGATCATCAAGCTTAAAAGACTTCTAAGTGAACTTTTCTTCTTGTAGGGATGAAGAGAAAGTGATTCTTCACTTATCTCCATGTCTGCAATTCGTTTCCGTGAGTGATAAATGCGGTGGCACCTCTCAGCACCTCTCGTCGTTGAATGACGAACCTCCGAGAGCATAATTTGCCATGAAAAATCTTCTCAATTCGCCATTGGGAGTCAGCAATAAATTGTAGGTCCCTGATATTCTTGTGAAAAATGTAACACGAACAACATGAATGGTTGCGAGAGGCTAAACTAGGTTCACCCCAAAGCATCGCTGGGGCTGCCAGATAGAAATTGGGACATCAGAGCCCAAAAATCGGGACAAATCGCACGCAATCAAGGAGAACATAAAAACAGACGCATACCTATATTCAAACATTGCATTTTCGTCGAAGTATATCTCATCGGAGATCTCTAACCCCTAGGCACTGTGGCGTATGTGAAACATTTTAACCAATTTTGAGGTGATCTCAGTTCTGAATTCAATCACTTCTGCAAAATTTTAAACTCCGAACATGACATTTTCCAATTGCTCCTATATCCTTTCAGTGGCATACAAATGCGTCACCTTTCGTCTAAGTATATCTCATCGAGGATCCTCAACCCTAAGATACTGTGGCGTATGTGAAACATTTTATCTGATTTTTGAGGTGACCACAGCTCCGAATTTACTCACTTCTGCAAAGTTTTGAACTCCGAACAAGGCATTTTCCAATGCATCCTTTCAGTTGACAAGAAATGGGTCCTCTTTCGTCGAAGTATATCTCATCGGGGACGCCTTACCCTAGAATGCTGTGGCGTATGTGGAACATTTTAACTGTTGAACATTTTTAGTAGTTGAACAACATTTTATACACATTTGTCAGTTGAAGTATAGAAGTATGTTTATAGTTTTTCACTGAAAACAATTTTGGTTAGACGTGGATGCGCAAAAAGGAAGAGTCTTTTCTAAATGAACAGTCTTACCTGAGTCGTTTCATCAACAACTGAACAAGGCATTGATTGATAAGTAAGCGTGCTAGGATTTTCGGGATCGTCATAGAGACTGGTGGTCACAAGCTTTCTGTGTCAATATGTTTACCAAATGTCTGATGTTAGCCGATTTATAGCCTCACTTTACTGCCAGACCTCTTTACTTCCTCATTATAAAAGAAACGACATAAGAACTGTGTTTCTTCAAGCTAATTATTCAGTTAAACTTAATCTTTACAACTACACCATTAACTTGTTAAATACGGTGTACATTTCCGAAGACTTATAGTGACATAAAGATAAAAAAAACATTTATAACCCAAGTCTTTGTTCCGACAAATTAATAAATTTTTTTTAGATATTTAGAGTCCACTGGTACTGTGTTATCCGCTCAAGAACCTTTGAAGCCCAATGGTTATCCAATCAAAGTCCGAGTGGCACGTGAGTTTTAACGCAAACAAGCCTTTGTGGAATTTTCTTAACAAATTAATGTCTTAGACGAAGTCTGTCATCTTTTTTTATAAATTTGCATTTTTTGTTTACTCTGGTTTAGACAGTGAGTCTTCTCATGACCTACGATAATTCCTCTTGACGAGGAAGGTAAATAAAGTAGCATCTCAGCGAGGTAATACAAATTTTGCAGCTCAGATAAGAAATACATATGTACGCGTGAGATAAATTATTGTTTATAATAAATCCTCTTTGCTTTTTTTTAAGTATGGAAAAATCATTTAACACTAAAGGGGAGTGCTGAGCGTTTTTGTTTACCTACGTCTGTTCAAAGAATGCGAAAGAAAATTTAAGAACATGTGCGCGGCATTAAGTTTGAAAGTAACACTAGCACGTGTGGCGTTTCTAAAGTTTGAACAGTGTCCTTCAACAAAGATAAACAAATTTGCGAAGAACACAGCTAAAGTTTAAATGAAAAATCATGTTAAGATAAACCCCACCTAAAGTGAGTAGAACCGATTTCTAAGAAATATGAGTCTATAGGCACCCTCCATTTAAAGGGATATTTCGGCTGGCACTTGTCTCTTCTAAATTATTTTAAGATTTAAACTGCCTATTACCTTCATGCTTCTTTCACAGTGCTATTTCCCACACACTGCTTGAAATTAACTGCCAAAAAACACTCTTTTTAGGATTTTTTTGTGGCGTCGCATTAAAATAATTAATAACAAATGTTTTTTCACATGAAAGATATATATTTCCAGAAACTATTAAAAAATTTTTATGGCAAAATATTAAAAAAATAAATAAGATACAGCTAATTTGGGAGGGGTCCAAAAACTAAAGTGTTTTGCGGTGATCACTGCTGCTCCTCACTGGATCATGTGAATTCAAAAAAACAAAAGGAATCATTAGTTAATTACATAATGCTCCGGTTGAACGAAGGGATTTGAAAAATGTTTAACTTTCACAAAATGGCGGATGGTGATAGTCAAAATTCTTTATTCGACTAACATTTCACTCGCATTTTCGGCTATAAAAAAAAAAAACAATCGTCCAAAAAAAAAATCCTTCATTCAACCGGAGGACAATTATGTATATAATAAGTAAAAAAAATTTCAAACCGATCGGCAAAGCCGTTCTCAAGTTACAGTGATCACTTCGAAAACACGGTTTCGAGAAAATGGCGTTTAAAGTTTTTAGTACGAGTAGTTTTTCACTGGAGACGGCTTCGTTCAAAGTTATATATCTCCATAAGTAACGGTCCGATTTGTCTGAAATTTTCAGAGAATACTTTTGAAATATTTTACTTTGAAAAGAATACAAAAAAACTTGATTTTTCATAATTCTAACTGGGTCTACCCCTTTAAGTTAACTTGCTGGCAAAATTACCCACCCCCTTACTTATAATTGCATCTTCGATTCTACAGAGCACATAAGACAAACCGTTCATTGCAAATCTGGTAACACTGACCACTATCAGGGTCTCTTGACGGTCCCTCAAAAAAAAAGTTGTTCTACGAATTGATCGTCTAGTGAACAAGGACATGAGCGTGAGTTGATTTTTTCTGCATTGTACGAGTAGTCCTCATCATAATTTTCCAATGACCGGCTTATCCGCTATGAGGATCGCGGGTTTAGGGTGCTTAAGTGAACTTCCCACATCTCCCCATAGGGTAGAGGTGAGATTTCGCACTAAGTCCAACCATCTCATATTGGACCAACCAGGGGACGCCTGCCTGTTGGCACAGATTCCACGGCAAGTCTTGGAAGCCCAGTTGAGGCATGTGTTTAACGTGCCCAAACCATCAAAGTATGGACCCGTCTGTTCGAAAAAGTAACTGCTTGACATTAAGGATCTCGCGTATTCTAGTGTTCCTAACTTAATCTCGATGAGTTACTCTAGCAGCTTGTATTCGCAATCTTATTCTTTCAGTCATTACCCAAACCTCATGACTATATGTTAGGGTCGGACAAAACACTGAATTGAAGACCGATAACTTAGCTTCGATGCCAAGGTCGACCCTTCTGATAACAGATTGACCAAGTTGTCTCAAAATTGCTCCAGCCTGACTAATCCTTCACGATAACTCAGTATTGCTCGTTCCATCACTCGTGCATAGGACTCCGAGATACCTTAACTTCTCCACCTGTTTCAATGGGACTCCACTAACATGGAGAGTGCATTGAAAAGACGTTAGGGAAACTACTATTACCTGTTTGTTCACTCTCATCCCAGTTTCGACACAAACAGCTACGAACCGGTCAAATGCGCGCTGAAGTTCGGTCTTGGTGGACCCTATGAAGACCAAGTCATCAGCTAAAAGCAGATGACGGTTTCCTTAAGTCTCCCAATTCAAACTGTTCCTCGCCGCGGCTGCGCTGTAACATCCAATCTATATACACAATGAAAAGAAGAGGTCACAAGTCACCCCTGGCGTAGTCTTACACCCACAGCGAAAGATGCCGATTAAATGCCGTCCACCCGAACACAGCTTTTACAGTTTGAGTATAGAGATTGAATGGCCCTCAGAAGAGCGCCGTCAGTCGCATACTCCTGCAGTAAATTTCAGAGTTTACCTCGATGGACTCGATATCCACAAAACAACTGTCGCTAAGTTTGGCATACTCCCAGGCCTTCTCAAGTACGATTCTAAGACTGAACAGCTGATCGGTTATGCTTCTACCTCGACGATAGCCACGTGTTCTCTTTTCCAAAGCTAACTACCAAACCAACACGTCGTAAGAGAGTATCGGTCTTATGAGTGCAGTGTGTACTGGCCATGTGTATGATTTTTGGTTGTAAGCTCCATCTTGAGTCCACGGTTTTTTTTACACGACTAGGGATTTCCCGGCAAGTAAGTTTCCTGCTCAGGATTAGTCCTAGATATTTGGCACGTCTTCGAATTAGAAGGATATATTATTAAGCTTGGGTTCTACATATGTACATATGTCTATGAAACAAAAAATTTACAAAAAATTTGATTTCTTGATATGTTGCTGTGATTTGGATTGCAATCCACGGTCTCCTTCACATGAGGGTCGAGAAATCTCTCTTTAGGGTTTTTAATAGAAACGAGGTCAAACTTACCGGCCAACTATGATATCAGGTGGTCTAAGAGAACGAGCCCAAAGGCAGGTATAGGAGCAATGCTTAACCTCACGCTGCTATATCTGGCAGTACAAAAAGAAGCTATGTTTAGCGCTCTCAAGCTCCCATATACACTGGACCTAGAGGTCGTTGACTTTACAGGTCATCGGAGAATACTAGAATGCATTCATAGTGACTCAATTCTTAATATTCCAGATACCATGCTCAAGAGATTTTAATTCTACAGAAGTTTCGAAGTTGTTATAGGCGACCGTATCGAGTGGAGAAATGAAGGCCCTATAAAACTACCAAATTCCCAAATCTGGTATACAGATAGTTCAAAAATGGGAAACGGCAGCACTGGTGCCGGGGTATTTTGCAACGCTCGACAGCACTTGGAAAGTCACCTACAGTATTTCAAGCGAAAGTCCACGCTATTGAACTGTGTCCAACAGAATACCTGCGAAGGATAACCCAATGAACCCGCATTACATCTTTTCAGACAGTCAAGCAGCACTATTTGCCATTTAATCCTAAACGGCATCAGTAAATAAGATTGCCATAGTCTGAATCCCAGGTCATGAAGCCTTCGAGGATAACGAACGGGCTGACTACCTGGGAAGAAGAAGCGCCAACTCGTTGGTCCCGAACCCTCTTTTGGGGTACCTCCCAACAGTGCCTACTCCAAAATAACACAATGGGAGATCAACAAACACGCTGACTACCGGGCCAAGATCTAGGGCCTTAGACAAGCGAAAAAGTTCATCAACCCCAACCTATACAAGGCCAAGACTTTACTTGATCTAAATAAAGACAAGTTAAGAATCTTAGCAGGATATCAAACGGGACATTGTCCACTCAGATACCATCTGCATAAAATAAAAGTATCAGATACCGATATTTGCGGGGTCTGTGGAGAATAGAAAGAGACCGTTGAACATATTCTGTGCATTTGTCAAGGAGCCGCAAGGAAAAGATTACTCCACTTGACGCGGTCCTAGGTTAATTGAACCTCTGGTTAAACCATGCGGGCCACCACAACAGACCTCAAAGGTCGCAGTGCGCATTTAGGGCCCCTAATACAGAATTCAGAATATCAGCCGTAGGTCCCTTAAGAGCGTATGAGGGGCATTGCCTGCTTTTGGTTTACAAACTACCTTCACCACAATCCAGGCGCTTTACGGTGTGTCAAGAGCTACACGCTGTCTTACGATACTCGATAGAATGACAATCCTGAACTATAACTTAAGTCTTATGATTATGAAACAAAAGTCATTTTCGAAAAGTGACTTCAAACGAATGAACTGCGACAAAGGTTTTTAGGTGATTCAAAGTGGACACAATACTTAAAAGTGTCAGTTCAATGGACAGCTTAAATGCCACCATTGTTGCCCGCCATTTTATAAAGACAAGACAGCAAAGGCGATATCATTCTAAATCGGGCTAATGACAATGTCTTTCGTAATCTTACGCGTCGAATCTTCAAATTTCGCGTTTAGTTTTACGATACACCAGTCAATTGAATTTTAATTAACCGACATAATAGGTCGTCATAAAACAAAAACAATTAATCTAATGAACGCCTTTGCGTGCACTGTCATTAAAAAGTAATGACAATTAAAAAACCAACTCCACTTCCAACATTCGTAATGAATTTGACTTCCCACCATCGCCGATGACTTGCACTTTGCCTATTATTATCTTCCATTGCAATATTTGCATTCAATCAATCAGCAGAATTTACAATTTTTCTTTTTTTCTCTCGTGGAAAACCTTGACTTTCGAGCGCGCACTCAAGATAGCAAGTTCAATCAATTCGAAAAAAAGCCACCTATCTCGAGTTCAAATTATAAAATAGAGGACAAAAAAAAAAAAAGAATTATAATCGAACACTTTCACTGGGTCTCTCGGTTAATTATTAAATTATCACAGAAAAAATAAAATTTAATAACTTTCAGGGCAAGATAATACAATGCCGCCATCGGCTGTACGCCATGTTTTTGTTTAATCTTTTAGCTAAATATGATGCAAGGCTTGTATAGTTAAGCGTGCCTGGTCTTAACCAAACTCCGCATCGACACGAACGCTAATCAAATTTTAACATAGTTTTGTTGATGTTATAGTTAATTTAGAACAAAAAATTTTGTAAACAAAAATATTGTGTGAATAAATCGGAAAAGGAAAAGGAAATAGTTACGCAATTACATACAGTTGAGGGTTTGGAGCAAGGGTGAAGGTTAAAATAAGCACCTGCGTCGCAAGCCAACCCACTATCATTTATAACGAAAAATGTCTCGATAGGTTATCTTATCACCAGGGTTCGATTGAAGGCTATTTATAGGAATGTACATACATACCTCGATTCATTAACAAGACATTGACACACGTAAGACTGATTAGTGATAAGAGGTATCAGCTAGTTGGAAAGTCCACTGGGTGGAATGGAAGTGCATTTTTTTAAATTGTTGGCTTAATCGTGTAATAATCTGTCATCTACAGGTAGATGTGGTACTGATACACAGTACGTCCTTGAAGTATTTGGTAAGCGAGCGAAGATAACATAACCTGTAGACAATGTCCCACTTCTTAGAGCAAACACACTTAGACTTAAAGACCTCAAATCTTAATGAGATAGCACAAGACCTTTCACTAATCTAGAACTCTTAGGGGAATAGAGAATAGTGCTGACTTTAATAATTGAAATGTCGCCGAGGACATCGAAGAAAGGACCCCCTAATGGAGCAGTCTTTCTTTAAGGACAGGCCAGGGCAGGTGCAAAGAAAATGGAGTATAGCTTGTGCAGAAGTCGTTTGAGAACAGATCGAGAAGAAGAGTGAGGAAATTTCTGGAAACTTTTAAAGTTTCCTCTATGCTGCGATAGAGAGTCTCCAGTGGCTCCTTCCGCAAGGAATTGGTATTATCAGTCTCATTTGAGTCTGACAATAGAAGGTCTTGCAGAGAGACTTTTCTTAGGTCACTGACTGACACCAAGATTTAAAGCTATTGACGAAAGTTACGACCAAATGGGGTCGCTGGGAGTGGTCATGGTGGAAGGGTCTTTATTTTCATGACGGCGATCTCTTTATAGTATTTTGATGGACATATTGTACTTTCAAGGCTATGCTATAGTTAGTGTATATTTAGGTAGAAGAAATCATTTCTGGATGAATATTTTTTGTTCAATTGTATGTATGCTTGGTGCTTTTTGGAGTGGCTCCGTTGTTTCACCCATTTAGTTGGACTTGTCAGATGAAAGCTACTGGCCTTACTGGTTTTTTATATGAAAACAGTGGCAACGCAAAGTCGACCCGCAGTGACCAGATTTCAACTCCACTGTAAAGGCATAATGCATACTTGCCAATGAATGGTCATACAGTTTGAAGAGTTGATTAAACTGTAAATGAAGACGAAATTAAAAGGTTGCAGAAAAATGCTGTGAATTATATGAAATGGCAACAACACCAAAATTGTCCCTAGTTAGTATGGACACCACTGAAATCTAATACTACCTGAGTTTCAAACCGCTATACCATACTCGCGCTGTGTGAACAGCATCAAATATGTATGCATTAAAGAACTGTCCATCTGCATGTCCGTCAGCGAAAAGATGATCCCCAAGAGATTGTGTGCAAATTTTTGGGGACTGTGAACGGATTCTCCAACACCCTGAGCAGTAGCTGATACAGTGTCAGTTATTGACTTAGAAGCAACTTTCTCGGATTTGATTTTATCGTAACGATTGTCCTTAGGAATAATCAAGCTGTTTAGTCCTCTGGAGATGATCAGAGGTTTCATGGATGACATCGATGGTTTGCCTGGATTCGCACTTCGTCTCATCTCGTTTTATTTTTTAGTTTTGCATTGTAACAGAGGCTTTACTGATTTTCATGATATTCAGGCTCCTTTTAGGGTTGGAGAGCTTAGTCAGTTTCGCTTCTTTTCATCAACTTCGAGCTGAGCTTATGGGTAAATATTCCCCAATCTATGATTTCTGTCATAAAACTGCGTTAAGAACATTGGTTAGCACAAGCAATAATTCTGCCATGCCGTTGATGCCAATCACCGTCCCTGACAACTTGGAAAAATTGGTCTCTAGTTTTCCTCACGCCTTGCTCTATCTTTTTGGGGTCATTATGCCATCTGGACCGTTGTGGTCAATGAGCACAATTTTCAGGTCCCTCCAGCGCCTGATTGAAAGAAAGTTAGTGACTACGAGTATAAATCAGGTAACCTGAAAATATTTCAGTCAATTCCAAGTACGGACATGTTCTGCACTTGGGACCGGAAACCGTCTGCGACGTTAATTGGGCTACAGCCACAGCTTTGTTAAACAACTGGGAACACCAACTTTGCCTAGTCCATTGGAAAATGTCCCCGGAATTAGGCAATCCAAGAGACTTATAAAGCCATTTTCCTACAAGGAAGTTCTAAACCATGACAGAAACAACATGAGAAAGCTATTGGGCTTCCCTACCGGCCATTGTGGCCTAAGATATCATCTCAACAAACTAAACCGTTGTTCAGATGAAGAGTGTCGAAGTAGAAGAAATATCTTAGCTAAGTAGACCAGGGACACAATAGATCTTGCAAGGTCGCAGTGTCAGCCATAAGGGCAAGTTATTTATGTACAAAACTATGATGATTACCTTCGTTGGGTTGACTGCCTTTCGATTTCAAGACTCATTTGACGAATGAAACTTAAAATCACTTAAATTCCGAATCACTACACCAAAGTTCTTTCATATGCTCTCTTCTTCTTTCTGATTTACGTCCTGCAACTACATTGCATTTAGGAACCATACGTCCTTGGTATAGATCAATATTTAAAAACGAAAACTGGGAACCTTTCACCTTACTCAGCTCTTACACCACGACAAAGTTGGCAGTCCAGTAAGCAGGGTTTTAAACGAAAAATCACAGAATTTGCATTGACGGTTGGCCTTCAGAAGATGGCCTGAGTTTGCTTTTCTCCTTACGGAAGATAGACACTTACCGCAGGAACCTTTTTAGATGATGAGCATCAGTGGAGTCTTGTTTTTATTGATACCAAGTCCACAGCTTGTAGCCCAAGTCCTGACTTTATCCAGACCAATCTCGATGATGTATCACTTTTCAGAGAAAAAAAAAACTTTTTGGACACTAAGATCACCATTCCATCCGTTTACGCTGCCACCTTAACCCTTTTATCGTCTAATAAATGTTTACCTACATACATTGGAAAAGAAGGCTTACCCAGTCCAACTGATATCGACTGCCCGAACTTTTGTTTTTCACCACTTGTTTACTTGGTGGAGTTTCGATCGATGTGTCAAGTGCTGAGCCTTTACTTTCCAGTTCATAAGTTTTCTAGCTTCAGGGTATACCTTTGTGACTGAATACCCAAAAGAATTTTGAATTCTTTTGCGAAAACCAAATACCTTGAGCTCTGCGCAACGTACAAAAAAAGCCTAGCGGCTAATTAAACGTGGCGTTACCTTCAAAATGGTCTCAAGGCTGCTGCGTTTTCTTTCAGCTCGCTCGCAGATCAAGTTGTCAGCCATGTACTCGTATGAATCGTCTTAAAATCGTAGTAATTTTTAGTCTGGGTCCCTAGGTTATTCCAAATATCCTGTTGCTCATATAGAGTGCTATGTCTTTAATGTCAAATCTCCACTTTACTTTTCTATCTAGCACCAAGTATTCAAGTTCCATTTTCTCTTTTAATTTTCAGAATTTATGCACGCACCAAAGATCCCCCTATTGAATGATATATCACAAAAATTCGGCACTTTAAAATGAACAAAGAAGACACCCAAAATGGCCGCGACACGCAAATCCCCCTCAAGCTTGACATTAACAAAGCAAACACTATACCGAAGCCTCCGCGGCAGACACCAGCCAAGAAGAAGCGTCGCGATAAAAGCGATTTGGGTGAGAACTTCGTAGCACCCGATGGCGGATGGGGTTGGCTGGTTGCCATCGCCTCTGGAATAAGTATTGTAAGTGTGCGACCGACAAACTAATTACTTATTACTTTCTGGCAACGATTCAACAAGACGTTTTTCTTATCCGTCTCTGTAGCTAGTCACATTTCCTATAATGCAACAGTTTGGCATATTGTTCCGCGATAGATACACAAACATAGGAATAAGCAGCTCACAGATGACAACCATCATCAATACACAACAGGCTGTGTCGGCGTGTACAGGTAAGAGAAGGGGTGGAGTCTTCCGCAATCTTTATTGACAATCACTTCCCTTTCCTTTCCAGGTCTCTTCAACGGTCCTCTCTTCCGATGGTTTTCATATCGGCAAGTCGCCATAGCAGGAGCCATTTTAATCTTCATTGGACTTTCAGCGACAGTATTAGCCGACTCATTCATCTTCTACCTCCTGTCCATATCGGTGATGTATGGTAAGTTCCTTCGACACTCGAAGTCATTCCAAAGCCCTCACTAACTTCTCCTTCTGTTTCTAGGAATTGGAAGAGGTTTCATGGTGTCCGCATCATCTCTAGCCGTGAACACATACTTCAAGATAAAAAGGCGAGCGGCGACTGCCTATCAGTTCACAGTGGCCGGTCTCGGCCCTATCGTTCTACCATATCTTTCCACATTCCTCATGGTTCAGTATGGAGTTGCTGGAGCTGTCCTCTTCTACGGTGGCATGTCCCTCCATAACCTCGCATGTGCATTTGTTTACCAGCCCGTCAAGTGGCATGTGAATAAAACAGCGGAAGATGCTGAAGCTCTGCGGAAACTCTCTGGAGTCGAGTTGAATCACCATCAGATTTTGGATCACACCGCCGATCCAGAAACACCAATGATGTCTCGAGCTAATGATGGATGGTACGGTTCGAGAATGTCTCTCGACTCAACGCGTTATGGTCGCCGACGTAGTTCTGCGTGTAGTTACAAGGATAGGGAAGGAACTCCTGCCAATACTCCAGCGATCTCACCGAGAACACCGAAACTTTCGTTCTCCATGAGCAAACCGCTCATGCAGCCGTTGAAGGAGTTACCCGTACCAGAGGAGAAGGAATTCCTTCAGAAGGCCCAAGAGGAACCGATAGATGAGGAGGAGAAGAAGTTGTCGATTTTCCAGAAGATCTCGATCTTTTTCGACTTGGATCTGTTGAGGGATTTCACCTACGTCAACCTGGCCGTGGGGCTGACTCTGATCAGCTTCACCGAGATCAACTTTGCCATCTTGACGCCGTTTATTCTGAGTGACTTTGGCTTCGACAACAGTCAGATCGCCGCCGCAATGTCAATGTTGGCGGCGTGTGACATGGCCGTGAGATTTTTGATTCCATTCATCACCGGCAGGATGAAGTGCGACAATAAGGTGTTTTTCTTGGGCGGTGTCATAGGGATGACTTTTGGCAGAGCCATAGTGGCGCATAGTCGCAACTTCACAGTCGTCCTTCTGTCCTTCGGTTGGATGGGATTGAATAAGGCGATGAGGGTTGTCTTCTGGAATCTAATCATTCCCAGCTACGTGCCATTGAAGCGGCTTCCAGCAGCGGCTGGACTACAGTTGCTGATATCGGGAATTTTCACTCTCTCTTGTGGACCCATCATTGGTGAGTTGGAGAAGGTGGATTTCAGCCGGTCCGAACTCATGTTTTAATTTTTCAGGTCTTGTGCGAGACGCCACCAACTACACCTTCACGATCCACTGGATGAACGCTATGTGTTTCTTTGTCATTTTCGCATGGTTGGGTGAGGATCTCTACAAGAAGTGTCGACGAAAGAAGCAAGCGAAAGACGAAGCTGAAACCAAGCCAAACGATACTAGTTAGTCAAAGTATATGAATTTGTTTTAAAATTAAGACCAATGCCACTGTATAGTAAAAAGCTCAATTGAGCTGTGTGTTGTTTAACTGTTTTGTAAATACGTAAAATAAATTTTTATTTACTTGAGAGACTGTCCTTCCTAATGTTTAGACAATCGTACTGAATAAATAAATTTTAATATTTAATGAAGAAAGAATGTCGGTGTGTTAATTTCATTGCATACTCTTAGGCGGATGAGAAAATGCCCTATGGGCGAGGATGACATCAGCCGGTTTTGCGGCTGTTTGCAGTGATAATCGCGGTTGGAAATATGTAAATAAGAACGCTACTGGTGGATTTATTTTTTAAAATAAACTTCCAATGAAATATGAAGTAATGAGGTTGATTGGTGATAAGAGTCACCGCGAATTTAAGACGAAAAATGCAAAGCTGTCAGTAAAATGGAACGAAAGAGGCGCATGGCAATTCAGTTTCTTTTTGTTTTCTGTTGGCCCAGTTAAGATACCAGATTAAGCAATCAGATGAAAGTGGACACGAAAATATACACGTCCTATATAGAGCTAAGATTGGAAGGTTATGTATAGCCCTAAATACAAGTTTAAGCACTGAGACGGTACTGGGAAAGGCCATTGGCCTCTTATAATAACATATCATCGCAGGAAATTGGCCAATAACTCTACTAAGGCGAAAGGTACCAGTCTTCTGCTGGAAACTCATTTTCCAGGTAATCAGGTGATGACTGGGTCACAGCTTGGCCTGCCTACACAGGTTGGATTGATCTAAGTCGGAAAATTCGGTGTAGCTGGTATACTGCATCGGCCGTGGTAACAGACGAGGCAATCAAACTGGAATATATTCCTTGATACAGTGGCCTTCATACCAAAAATTGTTAAAGATGACTCTCTCGCTAAGAGCTTCAGACCTATAAGCCTGTCTTCCTTCCTGTTGAAAAGCATGCAAAGGCTAGTCGAGATTCACGTGCGCAGGGCTGCTTTGAGGGTGCATCCTCTATCGCAGCATGCTTGCCAGCGTGGAAAATTCTACGAGACTGCGCTTCCAGATCTAGTTGTTAGAATTAAACGCGCACTTGATAGGGAAGAATGCGCCATGGTCATCTCCATCGACATAGAGGGTGCTTTCTATAATGCGACCTTTGACTGCGTGTATGACTCTGCTAGTCAACACGGGGTGGATGAAGCCCTGGTACATATTGTGGATCCGAGCAATGCTGATAGAACTTTGATTGTAGATGTGGATTGTGGGCGCTATGTTACGGCAGGGGGAAACAGAGGCTGTCCGTAAGGCGGCGTTCTATCTCCGATGCTATGGTGCTTGTGGTTGACTCTCTGCTGCATACTCTCAATTCTTCTAACGTCTACGCTCATATGTCTATGCGGATGATGTTGTCATACTTTCTGTGGGGTCATGCCTCATGACTGTCTGACCTAACGCGCAGGCGGCATTAGACATGATCGATAATTGGTGAACTAGAAGTGGGCTTTCAATCATTCCTCTGAAAACTGAGATTGTCCTCTTTACGAGAAGGAGGGTAGTGACCTGTCTGACTCAGCCAGGGCTAAAGGGCGTCACTATCGAGGTCTTCGATGAAGCCAAATATCTTGAAGTGATCCTGGATAAAAAAACTTCTTTTGGCAAAGCATATCAAGTCGAAGACATCCAAGGCGCTCTCAGTTTTCTGGCAGTGTAAGGGTGCTTTTGGCAAGACATGGAGTTTATCACCAAAGAAGGTCCTTTGGATCTATACGGCTATGATAAGACCGTATCTAGCTTATGCGTCGGTTGTTTGGTGGAGTGGGCTTTGGCGTAACTATGTGACTGCCTACTGCAGTCAACTTCAAAGAACGGCTTGTCTCGGCTGCACGGGAGCTTTTCTGAGAACGCCTGGCGCTGCTCTAGACGCTCTGCTCGATCTACCTCCCCTTGATACTTATATCATGGGTTGTACCATCAAAGCATTCTATCGTCTTAGACGGGACGGTATCATTAGCACTGGAGTTTTGATGACCTTGCGCGACACTTATCCTACGGCCACGGATTTGCCATCTGATGCAATGACACCAGAACTTCGGCTGCTGTGCAAATTTAAAGTCGACTTTCCTTGCGTTCAGGGCTTGCTTCGGTCAGAGTCTGAGCCGAATGGGGCTGTAGTTGAATCGGATGTAGTTGAATTGGATGGCTCCAAAACCAGTCATGGGTCTGGTGTTGGTGTCTTCGTGGAGGTCGCCAACACCAGACTTCACTACTCGCTGGACAAGCATGCATCTGTTTTTTAAACAGAGACCTTTGCTGTCCTAATGGCCACGGACCAAATTTTAGAACAAGTGGAAGGGTCGGAGCATCTGCGTCTTGCTCAACCCTTTAACCAGTTCCAAAATAGTGCGAGATTGCAAAAACTCTCTTAATTCGGGCACAAGGTTGAGCTCTTTGACTCTTATCTGGGTCCCTGGTTACACTGGGATCTTTCGAAAGAGATCTCCGATGTTTTCTCAGGACCTGAATCTGCATTTGTCTTTCCACGTCCTCGGCCAGGGCCTTCATTGACGATAGGGTTTCCTACAAATACAATTGTGTGTGGCACGGCTCTCCAGGATGCAGGTAGACCAAACGAGTGATCCCGAACGTCTGTAAGAAATCAGCGGCATTCTTGCTGTCACTCAGCAGAAGAGACTGTGTTCTAATGGGACACTTCGCTTTTGCCAAGCATCTTAGTATGTTAGACTTAAGTGACACCACTGTCTGCGATGCCTATGCAGAGGGCGACAATACTTCGGATCATTTCCTTTGCGATTGTCTTGCTTTTGCTCGGATCAGGTGGCAAATTTTTGATGTGATGTGATGAGTGTTGACACCTTAAGCTCCTCATCATTGAAGTACCTTCTCGGTTTTCTCCGAAAGTCGAGGATATTTTAGTCATATGGGTAAAATCTGGGTCCTGGTTGCATCTGAATGCTCCAGTATGGTGTTTCCAAACCCGACAAGGAAAACCCAGTTCGTCCTATTGGACAACAACTTACATCATATGGCTACCACTTGAAGGTAAAATTAGCATAACTGGTGCATAGTCAGACTTCTAAGACTGGGCTTCCCCAGGTTAACGACAGTCGGTGTCAATCATATTTCACATCCAACCATCAACAAAAAACAAATCACATACCTCTTATTGAATCGCTTTTAGGTAATCGATCATTGTTGGTGTAAGGATTACTCCTTCAGCGGTACTGGTGAACCATGCTCCATCTTTACCTAAACGACATTGTGAGTACATAGTTGGCGATAAAGGATTTTGTTGGAAAATATCCTGACCATAGCGCTTTGATTCTCCTGAATAAAACTTTTCATGGTTATGTTAGAGCTCTCTATGCTTCATTACAACAACATCTCTGCCGTCTAGAAATCCAATAAAAATTTTCAAAAACCGAAATAATCATTAAAGAATACCGACAGAACCACAAGACCAAAAGCTTTGGCTAAGTGGCGCTTATTTGCTTTTTGAATACAAAGTCCCACCGCCAAAAGCCAGTCCTTGAAAGGTATGAACGTTTAATTTTTAATTATTGCATAATTACCGTGCTACCATTTTAATTTAACCAGCAAACAGTCATATGAATAAACAATTAAATCACATTTGCATATCATAAACGGGGTACTGTTACTCACCGTTTTCTCAAGTAACAATAATTTCACATAAAAAGTTAAACAATTCCAAGATCTCTTTACGATGTCAACTTAGTAAATTACTCACAAGTACCTGGAGGACTAAATCGGTTTATTATGTGTAAACTTGTCATACGAAGTGAGAGATGAATGGGATTCCCTCGACTTAATAAAGATGAATAGTGACAGTATCTTTCGCTCGACTTGAGGGAGCAGTCAAGAGTCAATGGACTTGGAAGAGGAGAAAATCATCATCATCGTCACCTCTATTAGGTCAACTGATGGGTATTTCTTATTAATTTTCTGTTCACGAGCAATGAAGAATTGCCCGGAAGAGCTCCGATATCGTGCGTAGATGCATTTGATATCATGCCTTGCAGAAGTAGTGACAAGCAATTTCTAGCAATTAATTCGCTCCAATTGGAATTGTTTTAATTGCAATTCCCATGGCTACAAATGGTGCGAAGGCATGGTCGTCATTACTCCCTGAACTGTCCCACATTCAGGCTTCTCCAACGGGAATGGCTCCATAAAAGCGAGTTTTACACATCACATGAGATAAAAACCACTCCATCCATTTTTGTGGCCCATTAGCACTTTCGTTTTGAGACAAAAACCCACCTACTGGAAATTAAACCACATAACACAGCTAAAAGCAACGAAATTTTCGCAAGTCATTAATAAAACAATCAGTCAGCCGTTAAAACTTTACTGTCACTGACATGAGTCATGACGGCACTTTTGCGAACAACACACGTACGAGTACCCACTTCGGCTGAAACCCACCGACTCATGCCTACACATAGCCAAGAAAATTTTACCAACGTTACCGTGGCTCTATGTAAATGAAGCCACAAAAAACAGTTTGCAATGTTGACGCGCCAAATTTGCACATCTGACAGATGCGACTTGTACGCAGCTAACGACCGAGAGATAAGCATCCACAAAGTGTCGAAAGATAAGGGAAAATTCGTCAGTAAATTGATAAACAGATCGGAGGCACCACTAAGACCTGACACAAGTACACAAAGATGTGATGACTTTGTCATAAAACACTAGTGACATCCAAGTGACGTGTGGCGCGTTAGTCATGCAGTTGAGATATCTATTTGAACTTCGCTAGACACAAGGTGTAGCGAGTCCATTTCATCATCAAGTGATACTGACGCTACACTTGCACTTCCACGTCAATTAATTCAAATTGACTTCAATTGCGCCAAGTCAACTGTCAGCGTTCGTGGATGGGAGTGCGTCGCATGCTTCAATTGGCGCCATCATCACGAATCCCGCACTTGTATCTATGTACTCGTACATCTGGGCACAAAACGGTTTAACAGCTTTGATTGATGTGTGCTTAGAGAATTCGTGCGCTACGGTTAATTTGATCGTGTACACGCAATCGAATTGATAAAGAATAGATAAATAAGGAAAAGTATTTACGAATTGTCTGCTTGGAGGAGGGGGTGACTCGCGGTAATGACTCTGTTGAAATTTTATTAGTTTTTGATTTGATTTTGTGTGATGTCAGCATGACACTGCAGATAGATTTTTTCCAATCGGATGTGAGCGGCGGAGCTTTATATTTTGAGTGCTGTTCACCACTTAATTGATTCGAATTGGTGATGAGTATGTGGAACTTGTGAATACGTACGCTCTGCAGCACATGCTAGTGCGACAGGAATAGGGATCACTCCTGGCTTTCATTCGTTGAACACAAGTTTGAGTTCTAACTTCCACGCGTTCCTTCTGGAACGAATGAGAAACCTGGTACCTAATCCATCAAGACGATACTATGTCCTATTTGGCAACATTTTCACCCGCGACCCTCATAGTGGATAAGCGGGCCATTGAAGGATGATGATGATGATGATGATGATATAAAATAGGCTCTACCTTTTAGCCCACCAAGTGAGGACGGCATCGTTCTCTGCTAAGAAGCAGAACAACAGGGACAAGAAGTACAAATTTCCTCCCTTACAAGGACCTTTAGATTCAATCTAAAAATAGGCTATGTACCAAATAGCTGAAAAGATGCTAGGGTAGTCCTTATATAATACTGAAACTGAGAAATCAGTCGGAACAGCCGCCTAAATCGTACCGTCCCATTAGCCTGAGTTCCTTTTTTCTAAAGAATACGAAAGAAATAGTTGACCAATACCTAAGTATAAGGTGTCGTGGTCGCCGATCAAGATTGTTAAGCACCTAACAACAGGGAGGGCGTAAACGCCAAAGATATCTGCCAAGACAAAGCTAAAGTCCTACGGGTTTGCCAAAAGAAAAACAAGTGAAATAGTCAAATTGAATCTGAGTTTATTTCCAAAAGTTCTGACCTTAGAGATCTTTACCCTATTAGCATTCCCAATGCATATTGATACTAAGTGAGTCTCGTCCCGTCAATTTCAAATTACAATGTATGACACTTGATACACATTCTAGTGATCACGAACAATGCAACGACAATGTTTCGGTCAATCTCAAGTCGGTCAAGTCCATTAATGGGTCAGTGCAATGCACTATGACAAAAACATGTGACGGTTGACTTTAGTGTCATCTAATCTTTTGTATGCACAGTTTGCAATACAATGTAGGAAGTGTGTAGATGGTTTGTTTATGTTTTGGTTGGGTTCCAACATCGCATGCAACTCCGGTGCTGGCGTATAATGTAAGAACCCACCGGTAGAACTAGCGATTCATGCAGATCCCTTCGTCACAGTATTTCAAGTAGAAGTCCTTGCTATTTTGACTGAGGGCTAAGTGAAGAGCCCGCTAAGTAAAATACTACTCCATCTAATGGGAGGGTCGAGAAGCTCGGCGGAAAGTTGGAACTCAAAATCGTTATTGAGGATTCCCAAGAGCTTCATTTTGGGGTCTGGTTAACCAAAGGCTCAGTACAATATGTGGATCTTCCAGGTTGGAATGCATCTGGGCCTTAGGATCTTGGACAATGCGTCGAGTGTATGCTGTTCTCCGCCTTATCTGCCTTTGCTTGATTTTAAGAAGGCTTTAGATAGCGTCAGTCGAGATTTAATTTGGTTTGCGCAAGAAACTCAAGGCTACACACAAAATGCGAAAGACCTCCTCTGATGATATTTGTGACATATGCACATGACTACGGCATGAAATGGCTACCAGAGTAAGACTGAAGATAAATGCGACGATGACCGAACTTCAGAGCGCACTTGACAGGTTCGTAGCCGTTTGTGTCGAAGCTGGGATGGGGGTAAACGTCAACTAGTCAGAAGTAATGGTAATTTTCCGAAAGCCTGTTCAATGCACTCTGCATTTTAGTAGAGTCCCATTGAAACAGGTGCAGAAATTTTAGTATCTCGGGAACCTATTCACGAGTGATAGAAGGAGCAATACTGAGCTATCCTGTAGGATTGGTCAGGCTGGAGCAGTTTTAAGACAACTTGGTCAATCTGTTATCAGGAAGGCTGAACTTGGCATCAAAGCTAAGTTATGGGTCTTTAAATTAGTGTCTGTTACGACCCTCACCTATGGTCATGAGGCATTCAATGTCGAGCAGCTACTTCTTCAAAGGGAAAGGTCCAAAATTTGATGTTTTGGGCACGTTCAACGCATGCTGCCAACTCGGCGTCTAAGACGTGCCATGGAATCCATCATCATCATCATTAGATAGGCGTCCCCTGGGTAGGCTCAGGATGAGATGCTACTAAATCCGAAATCTCATCTCTACCCGTACGGGGATACCCCCTGATGATTAAGATTCGATGGCGGAAGATCGAGAGATGTGCAGAGTCTATTTAAGCACCCTAGACTCATACATAGTGGATGAGCGGGCCATTGGAAAACGATGAATGATAAATGCGACGAAAACAGAGACCTTAGGTCTTCTGAATTTAAATGTTTAACTCAGCGTTGCTTGGTCAAGAAAGTCGGCTTGTCCCTGTTATGGTCTCAAGCTGTATTTAGCGACCGGAATTGGCAAGGCAAAAACTGCATCCTAAGGGTTTTCAACACAAAAACCAAGCTGAGAATAACTTTATTAAATGTTGAGTTAATTTTTCTTTACGAGTGCAGTACTGCAAAAGTGATCACTGTTGTCACTTGTAAGCTGCAAGCCCTCGGAAACAGATGTAGGTATACGTATTATACCGAGCATTTTCTGGCCGAGCCGCACCTCAAACAAACAGCAGCATATCAGGACGGGTCAGACAAGAACAGACACCACAATATGATCAAGAGAGTGGCAATGGATCGAACACACCCTACGGTGCGAAGATAATTCCGAATTCACGACTAAGTCAGGTAGTTGAGTTCTAAGCAAACGTGATATGTGTGAATTATAAGCAATGGCAACATTGCCAAATTGTCCCCAGTTAGTCTGCACACCACCCTGAGATTTCATGAAAACCTAGTACCACCCGAGTTTCGAACCATTGCATCACTCTCGCGCTGGATGAATATTCAAAAACCCTTGAGCGCTAGTGGACGATAAAGGAAAATGAGTGGAAGGAACATTTCCAAGATGCACCTGGTATTCAACTTAACCTAAATATGCTATCTGACGTCAATTTTCAAAGAAATTTCGAAATTTAATCATTCGCTTCAATTTCGTTTTTCAATATACATTTCTCATAAGGAAGCTTATCCCACACAAAAGATAATAAATTCAATAAACAAGCGACAAAATGAAAAGAACATGAAAATTATAGGTAGATTTATTTTTTTTTTGCAAAATCAGTCTCCATTAGCAGCGGTACGCTAATGACCCAAAAAGAAGAAAAAAATATCTCCAATCGCCAAAACGCGGTGTAGCAGTAACTTACTGACGTCATGGGAAAGCTTAAATTTCCAATCGAATTGTGATAGTGATCCCATCACTACAATCGATCGAGGAAATGATGAATGAAAAATGCAGACAACAACTCTTCTGTTTACTCATACTCTCTCCAAATACACTCATACAAATTGTTTGCTCTCGCAAGTATCTGTATCTATACTCTCTCCCTCTCTGGCTGGTTTTAAGCTTCACGAAGAAGTGTTAAAGATAACGCTAGCATAGCTGTGACAACAACAACTCCAACAGCGAAATATCAGTTACGTAGCCCGAGTTGCTGAATATCACTCGACTGTGGTGCTTGTGGTTAGTAGTAAAAAAAAAAAACTTTTATTTTTGTATCTGTATCTGTATCTGTTACTTGATGATTTTTTTTGTTCATTATTTATTCGGTCAATTTCTGCGGTTTTTTTTAAAAATTAGTCTCGTCTCCGTAATCGAGTCAGTATTGAAGTTCCATTGTAGCGGATTGGTCGCGATACTTACGAGAGTACCGACCGCAAGTGATATTAAGTTGGAGTGCCAAGTGTAAGAGTTCAAGTTCGACAATCGAAAGAATAGTTATAGATACGTAGTTTAACGGTTTATCTGTGATAAAAAAAATCAGAAAAAAGGTGCGTTTAACGATGGATGTTTTTCCCATCAATAAATCGAATATCAGTTAGTCGAAGTGTGCTTATGTAATCAAGTCAATGCAATCGTATCGACCGGATACCTGTCCCTGAAATTGAAGGTGTGCTCTGTGCAATTTGTTTTGTTCCCAATCGATGATGAAAAGAGAAGTGAATCACTGAGTGTGTTTAAGTAGATAAAAGATACAACGATATGATTTGTTGTCACAATTAAAGGAATTTAATTGGCGACAACGAACCACGAGTATCTTTATGAAGATTTGAGTGTGCAAATGGTGAAATAAAAATTAAGGACCTGACCCTTGCTGACCCAGAATGATTGTGTTGTTTTTCGAAGATAATTGGCACAGAGATACGTAGAACAAAAAATTTTGCCTTGTCATTAAACGTGTTTTCTGGTTCTAAATTGAAAGATGTTTTCTCACAAAATAATTAACCGAATGGCGTTTCGTTTCGTTGATTAGATACATACATATGTATGCGCACGTTAAATTTATTTTTATTGTTTCTTTTTTTAGTTTTTTTTTTTTTTTAGTTATTTTCTGTGTCTACAGTGCGCGATAAAAAGACGAATGTAAATGCTGTTCATGGGGAGGATCGGGTCGCGTTTCGAAGACTCCAATAAAATTAATTATATGTGCCCCTGCCCATGCTTAAGGTGGTTTTGGGTGATTTATTTACTAGTGAGAGACAAATTACTTGGCGATAGTGTTTGGGGTGAAAATTTACATTTTCTGGGAATTGGGTTGACATTTACGACTGTCGAACACTGGTTTTTCTGTGAGAGATACATCTGATTGAGTATGTTCATCAGGCTGTCTTGGAGTTTAGGTGTTTTTTTATATCCATTGTCGGTTTATTTGAAAAACGCTTTATGCACCGACATTCCTGAAAAGGAGTGTCTTACTCCTATGGCGATGCGGATTGATTGCAAAAAAAAAGTCTTCACAACCGGAATTGAATGGATTGACTTTGATTTTGAATCGAACCCATCTCGTTGAGTATCCACGACACGTCCAATGACGGTTCCCTTGATACCTGTTTATGATTCTTATCTTGAGTGTTGTCTAACATGAGCCCATGCAAACAACGGTGTATGGCAGAGGCAATTCGATTAGAATGCAACGTGGACAGTAGCTTATAGTTGCCACTTGAAATTTTCTAGTGTGTATGACGGTTGAGATTTCAATTTTCTGCATTGTCACTCTAATTGAAAATGTGTACTCGTAGAGGAGAGTACTACAAATAAGTTGTTGAGATATTTGAATAAAACTGCATAACACGCTGGAGTCTGACATACGTTTGAATTTACTGAAAGATTATTGCGTCTCCTGTGCAAAAGCAAACTTCCCTTGGGGTAAATTTACCCAAAAGCCAAAGAATGTTTAACTTAGTTTTAGGGCATTTCCTTACTCGGGGTGACCGTAGGCCCCAACCAACAAGTCTCGCTAGTTAGCCCGGTCACTAGCTGCTTGAGATTCATTTTTCCTTTGCTTCCTTCATTCTGGTTTGGTCTTCTTTTTCCTGTGTGTCTTCATCGACTGCGTCATTCCCTCGCATGTTCTAGCCATCGCGACGTCCAATGTGCAGTTTTTGGACTGCGTAGATGTCGCTGTATGAATGAACCATACAATCTGGACGATGGAGACCAACAATTCCGTCCACCCAAACTGGACGAACTGAGATAGCCATATCTAAGCTTAAGTCGAACAAAGCTGCGGCTGTTCAAGACGGCAAGCGATGACTTGGTAAGGAGCACCCAACAACTCATCAAAATATGGTCGGAGGAAAGTAAGCCCGATGAATGGAACCTCAGCATTGTTTGCCCGATCCTCAAGAAACGAAACCCTCTGAACTGCGCGAATTGCAGACGCAGAGGCATCAGCCTTCTTAACATTTCCTACAAGCTCTTATTTGCCGTGTTGTGGGATCGCCTGATGCCGTTTGTCAACAACCTGATCGGTCCATATCAGTGTGGCTTCAGGCCAAGAAAGTCCACCAGCGACCAAATATTCACACTGCAGCAGATCATTGCCATTGTTGCGAGTCAGGAATTGGGCCACGGAGGCAACTTTGCTGCAACTGAAGTAGACGGCGGCAAGCTTGCGATTGCTCGGCTCAACTCGTCGGACGGGGTGATTCTTTACTCTTTTTCCGTCACCTTAAGCCGAAGCGTTTACATGTCTGTCCAATTCGTCGATACTCTATGGTCTTTCTCTTCGACAGCAAATAATTGGTTTCACCCTTGTTCACCGTCAATCCTATTTTGAATGCTTTAGTCTCTATACCCGCGAAGGCAAGGCTCTATAAAGCACTTGCGTATACATGCACAGAATTCTAATAGACTGTACCTCTTGTGAGAGTTTTGAACAATTCCTTTAGAAATTATGTTAAGAAGTCTCATGACAAGCCTATCGCCTCGTCTAAATCCACTTTTGCCATCAGAGGTGAAGTCGTTGTCAACCTTATTGGAGCAGCGTTATTCTGCATACATACATAGATGAGTCTGGCAGGAAAGCCAAAACTTGCTTAATTCTGTATAGCTCGTTTCGCAGCCCCTTGTGTAGCTCGTCTCTAGAGATGGCAAAGGCTGTCTAAATCTGCTGTCGGAATGTAATTGAAATGTGGACATACGTTATCTTTCCTGCTTTGCAAAGGCGTGACGCTTAGCATGATCTTTTGTGCTGCTGTGGATTTCAGCCTGCTATTGGTTTAAGGTCCTGATTGGAAAATAGGCCTTCTTTTCCAGGCTTATGAAGCTAGTGCTAGCTTTTGGGATTCTAATACAAATCTCTAAATTAGCAATTTCCCAATTCCAGTCAAACTTAGACATTTAAAAGAATTCTTAAACTTAATATTAAGCTCAGAAGTAAACTTTTGCTCCAGCTAGGTAGGGATCAAGCGACGTGAAACTAACTAAATTAAGGCTGAATAATTAGCAAAAGATGCGATAACGCGCTCTATTGGCTCTGAAAGTAAAAAGCTTATACATATCTGAATTCATAAACGTGGCAGAACCCACCAAGACAAGTTTACTCCAAGATGCGGTCCTCCACACCCTCACAGAACTCATTTTTTCTTGAACTTCATTAGACCCACTCTGTTGACCGTGAAACAGATTGCTTCGGACTCTTACACTTTAGAAAGAAGATTTTTGGCTGTCAAGTTGACGTGTTGGAAAGCCTCGAAGCTATCTATCCAAAGCTAAGAAGAGCTTTCCTACATCCAATTCCAATCAGGGCAACATTCCAAGAACTTGTGACACTGTCGAGCTGGCTGAGAAAGCGTTTAGTGCTTCAAACATATCGTCACCCTAATGACTACAGTCCCACCAAGCTAAAGAGATCGGACTTGAGCCAGCAAGAATCCAGTGAGATGATATAGCAGCGTTATCTGAACTTGACGTAAAGGACTATAAAAACTGCAAAATTCGAAACAGACTTACAAAAGACAAATCGAACCGGCACCTGTTTTCATTCCTTAAGTGTTAGTCGACCAACAGGTAAAAAAGTGAAAAGACATGTTAATGGAGTGCATAAGTATGACGGTTACGGACTTCCCCGAACCGCAACCACAAACAAGTTAAAAACAACGTAAAAGGCCCTTGCAACAATCGATAACTCCAGTCAGAGTTGTAAAGTAACGTTAATTAAAAAAAAATAAAAAAAAATGCAACACCACCGCCATGGATACCTCATCTCTGTAAATCTGACGCAATTTATTAAGTAAGCGTTTGTAGGTCACAAGCCCTGTGACGAGTCACAAGATTCACCCTGAATCGTGTAAACAAACCACAGTCCCGGTAATCAAAGCAAAAATTATTTACACATCTTGACTTGGAAAGGGCACACGTACAAACAAACAGCAACGCCTTGAAAGATTAAACGGACTCGAGTCTGATTAAGCACGATTCGCGTGATTAGTAAGCACTGCCTGCGAAAATTAATGTAGCACGACGAATACACTTATTTCATTGAAAATGGAAGTGTTAAGCAAGGAAAGCTGTTGTAAGTGAAAGTGATTAGGGATACGACTCGTATCTGTGATATATTTTGCCAACGAAATGAGAGAAATTGAAGGAATCGGAAACCATGTGAGAGTCTCCGAAGGACGTTCAAATGATAAAGGAGAACAAGATGCAGCCAGACAGTCAAACCCACCAAATTCTGCTGACTGTTTTCCAATTTACTTTCAGTATTTCCAAAAACGCCGCGAAGTTTGATGATAAAGTCGGTCATTATACAGACTCATTCACTAAGCGCGACACATTTTTGAATTTAAATGAATAAAGTTGTATTTGAGGGATCGCGAATTTTTTTAACTTCAGACAAAAGACCATTCGATACCATTATGTTTTGAAAGTAAAATCGTTCATATGGCTTCCACGGCTTTGCTTGACGGCGGTGACCCGAGAGGTCCAATTGTGGATGACTCGTTCACGTATGTTGGCAACACTCTCGCCAGTGGCGCAAACAACATTGTCTTCAATGCCGGCAATTTTTGCTGGCTTATTGGCATAGACTAGAAGTTTAACGTTACATGATCTTGGCGGCCAATTGACGTCGGTTCTTCGTAAGATTACACGGCCCGGCAACTACGCCTTCAATGTCTCCAATGTTTCGTTCAATGTGTGGCACGTCGCACCATCTTTTTGAAACCACATATCGCCAATACCCAAATGATGAATTTTCGGTTAGACAAACTCAGTTATCATGGCCCAGTACCGCTCCCGACGCAAAATTGAGACGTTGTGGTTCTCGAGCATACTTTGTGCCACCGCAGCAATAGTTTCGGTCGACCACGTTTCGTTGACGTACTGGGACTACTGGATCAGCCACTGAACCACTTTCCCGAATTTCACCATAATTCGCCAAATGGTGACCTCGGAAGGACGCTCATTACGACCGTACGTAACCCGCAGAACGTTCCGCAAACAGATCTCGAATTTTGATAATAAATACCTCAGATGGATCTATTGTACCTATAAAAAGTTACATCATGAGACTGTGACTAATTTTTTCGATTTCAATACGTTGTTGAATCGTGTACCGCTCCACAATAAAATGGTGACTATGACAGAACACAACGATAGCAGAATGACAGCAAAATATTTTCAAATATGGCCACAGTTGGCTGTCAAAGTTCGATCGTAGCCACTGAATGATCCTTTCTACAGTCACCGTCTTTGCAGATGGTACCAAAAATCACCCAAAGGACCTCGTTCACTCTTGACAAAGTCCATGTCTCTGGGTCATAAAACATGACTGCGATGGCAAGGATTTTGGGCAGAGTCGCTCAAGTTATTCGTGAGAGGCCTTTGCTACTTTATTGCCATCTTATCCCAAAGAAACAACGATTGTCAGGATACATTTTTCTTTTGACCTCAACACTAGTCGGAGTGCAGTCAATAGTCCTCGGTTCCTGGTGTTTCGGATTCACAACGACTAAATTTTTCTCTTGTCCAGGCATCTGCTCACCCCGGTACCGCTTTTCGCAATGTGAACATTGTGTAAACATCCACCAATATACAGTGATCCTCCGTTCGTTTGAGCTATTTATTCGAGGCATATAATCGTCACACGCCTGGCACCTTTGGGTCTTCTTTCTGTTTCTCAGGCCATCTAGGTTAGGTTGGGTTAAGTTACGGGGGAAGTGCCCAGTCTAATGACTGTGCGTCCACAGCGACCTACTGGTCGATTGTGTTCCCCTTTGGGTTTTCGTCCATGTTCCAACCTTGAGTTCTAGACGAGTGGTCTATCGCAAAACCAATCTGTGCTCTTAATAAATTGGAATATGTTCCCTATTGGTACTTCTGTTAGGTTTCCCAGTTCTCCAAACAGCCTGTTTCCCATGTGTCGGAATCGGTGATTTTGGAGTTCGGGATACTCACACAGTATGTAAGTGCTTGATGGTTTTCGTTTCTTCCGCATCCTGACAGCTCCCGCAGTAGCCTAGGGAGTTGACGCCAAGTCTGGTGGTTAAGTATCTATGGCACAATGTACCGTCAGAACACCTATTAGGATGCGAGTCTCGTTTTTATTCATAGCCAGGAGATCTTTTGTCTTGCTTTGGTGGATTCTCTGCCATAAGCTTCGGAATATAATGCAGTCGCCTCTGCTAGACTAATAGGTGTTGATTAGCTCTCTCATCTTGTGGCCAACATTGTCTTTCAATACACCGATAGGGATGTTTATTGGTGTGTGGGTGTGCTGACTTTGTAAAGCGGATCCTTGCCGAGCCAGTTCGTCTGCCTCGATGTCGCTGTATCTGGGGACCCAGCAGATGTTGACCTCTTGGTGACGCCTATTTTGTTTAGGTAGCGCCGTCTAAGAGCAAAATATTAGAAATTCGTTAGTAGATTTGACTGGCGGTATAAGAGAAATTCGTAGTCCTTTGCTTTCAGGGAAGACTTGCATTGATTGCACTGGGAAATGTCTTCTTTTTCAATCTGACAAAAGCAATTAATCTCCAAGCTTCTGCTACGTGGTTCTATTGTACTGAAGCTCGATAAGAAGGGAAATAACGTACCTTGACACCGTTGAAATTCTTTTTGATTTCGAGTTGAGATTACCACGCTGTAATCTTCCAACACAAATTAATCACAATAGACCGTGGATACTGTGAATCGATCTGATTTTGATTCGACAAAATGCCCATTTCGAGTGGACACTTCTCCTCAAAGTGTCGAAACATCTACTGTGAACCAATTACAAGCTTTCATAGGTCATCGACAATCACAATCGAGGGGAATTAATATTTTTTTTTTATGGCTTTTGCGAATTACCTCCAGGATTGTCGTGCCATCATAAATCCATCAAATGACTCATTCGGGCCAAAACATTTTACCGCCGAAGAGCTCATAAAACAATGAATAATGAAACTTTGATCTTTGACGCTGATTGAGTGGAGACAGCTCGTTGGGGACTTCCTCTGTCATGTCGCCCAGCAAACAACAAATGAACTGTTCCACGAAATCACAAAAACCGAAAGGAAAATTCAAAATTCCAATCACATCACATGCAGTCTATCACACAGAGGCGTACTCGATCCGAAAATAGTATCCCAATTAAAATTTGAGTGATTCGAGTGCGATTGGCGTTGAATATCTTATCGGTAATTATGCACGACTGGGACCGAGAGTGCGGAGCGCACATCTAGGATTACATGCCAAGCTGGGGAATGTGAAACAAGCTTTTCGTACAAATATGGCTGTAAACACGAGCAATCGATTGAAAATGTATATTTTGCCGCGAAATAATCAATCAAGGAATGACTTTCAAAAAAATTGTATCTGTGCTTGTTGGAGATAGTGGTATCTCTTTGCAGGTTTACACAGCTGTCTGGGGCCGAGGGTATTTCATCATAATTCTGACTCATTTCGAGGTGAAGAGTGGACGCGTGTGGTGTGATTTCGAACATATTTTGGCAGTCTTGACTTCAGGCCAGACACTGACAACGCAACACAGTTTTTTATGAAATTACTGAACAAAAACTTGAATCGGATTACAATCGGTCAGATTCAGATACTCTGTCTAGCGAATGTCAAAGAACGACCGCGAATAACATTGCCACATGCGGCCGTGACTTCGAGCAGGTAAAACAAATTTCGTGCAAAAAAAAAAAACCTTCAGCTATGAAAGTCGAGCGGAAAGTTTATCTGAACGGGTGGTTTAATTGTTTAAAGCACGCGACCACTTAGAACGTTGACTTCTATGAGCAGTTAATCAACAAAAAATTGAACGTTAACACAAAATTGTTGTAAACAATAAACAAGGCACTTAGGTGGAACACACAAACATTGTGAATTACATTATTTTTTGGCAGGAAGCCGTCAGCAGATACTAACTTTTAATTTGAGAAACGAAAATAAGTGCTTTTACCACATGACAATGTTTTTATGAGCCAGTCTGCCATCAACAAGTGGTGAAATCAACAGGTGGCTGGCTAAGCTGAAGGCTCTTTGGGGGCTTTCTACCTAAACAGACTAACACTACAGAACACTTGCAGGGAAGATTTCTTGTGAAAAGCTAAACTCGCTTACAACTGGAAAACACTGTGGTTCAGAGCTACATCGAGGTCATGGTGGAGTCTCAAAATCGTGTTTTTGGATGATTGGTTGACTTAAGTTAGGTTGGGCTTGTAACCTCTTCAACACACTTTGGTCTATGCTGACCCGTTTTGATACTTATGTCTTGTTTTCTCTACTACATGACTTAGTTACTTGGTACCAACCATCCGTTCGGCTTTTTTAAAGTTAAGCAGATCTGTTAGGCATTGATAATGATCGAAAAAGTATCTACCCAGGGCATCATCCCTAAATTGTCAAAGGTTTACGCACGGAGAGAGAAAATGTGTTATTTCCTCATCTACCTCTTCGTCAACACATCCTCTGTCCAAATCATTATCGTTTAAACCTAATTTCTTAATGTGATGCTTTAGCATATTGTGATCAGGCCCTATTGACACTTATTTTCGCGGAAGCGAAAGACCAAAGGTTCCTCAATTTTTAATGATTTTTTCATTGGTCTGGTCTTGAGTTAGCAGGGTGGAGGTCCGAGAGTATCATTCGCTTGCTCGATTTCTTGGTGGGTCATCAGTCGCTTCATTGCCTGGCATGCCCTTGCGACCAGGGACCAAGTAGAGTTTTACGTTCAGCTGTGTGCTAGAAAAACATTCAGCTCTTTGGGACAACCCTTAACAATCTTCGATGTGATTTGAGGAAGAGTAATTGCTTTTATAGGTACGTGAGTGTCAGTGTCAATAGGGCGCCTTTTATCACTGCTAGAACCTTTATTGAGCTTCTTAGTCCTAGTTCTTCAGAGAAGAATCCAACGAATTGGTTCCAGTCACCAAGTTGTGACGTTTGGTTCGTGATGCCAAAATCTATAGCCTCGAAGAGATTTAACCGTACTCCTTGCCAATCAAAGAGTTTGAAATCATCGATTTTTTCTTGTGTTCCGCCCTTAAGGACGAGGTATTGAAGATCATGCCTGTTCAGAAGCAGACACGTGCTGTATGTCATCTTATGCTTATGTATGTCATAATTATCAATGGATTTGGAGTCATTACCCGCTACACCACCAGTCTAGTCCAAGCATGGAATAGTCTAGTCGGAGTTGACATTGGTGGCTTGCTATTTTCTTTTTATTTGGACGTGCTGAAACGATATCAGACTTCAGTACTCCGACTGACTTTATCTTGGAGCACTTTTAGCTAAAGATTCTTGCATATTTAAGTTTAAAGGCATCAAATTAAGAATTCTATCTACACCTGCTTCTGGAGTTGTTCTCATGTCACTAGCGGTTCCAATCCATGTCGCTCTTTGAATTTTTGACATGATTTGGTGGCATCTAGCCCCTATTTCAGTCCTCAATACTATTTCAGTCCCCAACTTTGCCTGGAAGTCTACTACAGGTATAGAGAAAATAAGACCTTAGAATTTCGCGCTGTCCAATATCTTGAAGGGATTCCGTCGATGTTTAGCAACATTACAGCTAGTTATGTTTGACCACATTGTTTGCCCATTGCATGCGAAATGACATCTGCGTATGGAGTAAATTTTACCACACTGCACCTGAATTTCATTAATAGTTCTTTGACAGCTAAGATCCAAATTAGAGGAGATACGACTTCTCCTTGCGGTGTGGGTCTAGGGTCATTCACCTTAATATTGGCACACCTGACGTCAGCATTGACGTATCTTCTACTTAGCAGGTTGACTATCAGATTTGTAAGAGTTTAGTTTTTAGGTCAGAGGCGAATCCAGCGGCGAAATCTTCTTCGAGAGAAGAATTTCTCGATTTGTGTAAAAAGAAATTTGAGCACATAAAATCTCCTGAGCTTTCTCGAGAATTCAATTCTGGTTACGGGCGTGTATATGTCTTCAATATCTACAAATGCTATAAGCCTACATTCTTTGCAATGCAAAGAACCCGCAATTGTGTTTAAGACTTAATTTAGTGGTGTTTCCACGTCCTTGCCTTTAAGTTGGCACGTTGGGCCTCAAATAGTTCCCTTTGGCTAAGCTCGCAGCTTACTTGTGTGCCAATTAGCATTTAAGAAATTGTTCACCTCCCCTTACTTATTGGGTATATGCTCTGAAGCTTTATGCGATCTGATGCTCCTTTTAAATTTTTGTTTGGAAAGTTAATGTCATGATGTCCTTGGTTTTTCCAGCAGGCTCGGAAGAATCCCGTCATTACTTGAGTTTCCTCCTTAGTTAAAACCCCCTTCGGTATCACCGATTTATCAACAGTTTTAGTATTACATGCTCGGGATGCTCAGTCTAATCTGCTGTGCAATATAGGTTAGGTTAGGTTGAAGTGACTGCCAGCTACCGTTGTGATACCAAATGAATCTCGAAAAGATCTCCTGCCTAGTCATTGAACCAACTGGAGCTTCTTACGAAGCGTAGGAGGTTACTTACATCAGTATCAGGTCGCTTAACTTTGCATAAAAGATGGCTCCTAAGGGGAGTTTTCTTTTGCGGAAGTGAGCTGGGTAGGTGCAAAGAAGATGAAGAATAGTCTCCTCCTCCTCTTCGTCCATACAGCTTCTGAAAAAGTCATTTGAATAGACGTCAAGCATTGTAGCATGCTTGCCTATAAGACAGTGTATGCGACCGTGATATGCTACAGTGATATGTGTATGCGTTGCAGATAGAGCTTTGGCCAAATTTGCATTGACGCTAGACATGTTGTACCACTTATCCACCTGAGACTTGTTCTATTGATAGCATCTAGCCGTGCAGTTTAAAAAGTGTGCGTTAAGCAAAATCTGCAAGGATTCAAAGCAGGACTATGTCCAGTTACCATTGGTGTCTTTTATGTACTTTGGTACTGATGTAGTAAAGATTTTTCAAAGTCTCGTAGATTTCGTGATACTTGTAATGCTGCTGTGGAGGAGGTTAATTTTTGCCAGGAGGTGGCTTTACTAAGCACTGCTCTTTGCACTTTGAGTTTTCTCTGATTGGTTTTGTGTCTTTCCCAGTTATCAACAATGTTGAGCCTTTCAGCGGCATTGAAGAGCTTCCTCGCTGTCTTTCTGAGACTTAAAAAGTTATTACCCCACCGCCTTATTGAGAGTTTTGCATAATATTTCAGTCTTGATGTCGCTAACCCACTTCATGTCTTCCATTTTAATCGGTGAGTTCTTAAAGCCAAAGAGATGAAATTTTACATTCCTGAGATTTGCCAGGAAAACTCGGTAAAGACTTTCCAATGATCCACAGCTAGTCGCATATGTCAGTGACAATCCGAGTAAGCCGAAACCTTTATGTTATGCGTGTTACATTTTTCGCACGATTGGAAGGGGTACAAATTTTATGGCGTATTGAGAAGCTTCTTTATTGCAAATTGGACATTTGTTATTCCCCGACAAAAGAAGGGTCAGCGAAATATATTCGATGAAAATTGCTGGAGCTCGAACCTACGCAGCGTTTACGACTGAGCTGCGATAAAAACGAGTACAATTACATAAATTTAATAAAAAAGAAAAACTTTATCAGTTTTAAAGTGCCTTAGTCATTGCATTTTTTTATTTGTGCTTGCAAATATTACGCAACTGACGGAAGCTCACTCACAGTGCTCTTAATGAATACGAGTTAAACAACAACATTCCCTGGCCATAAGATTAGTTTCAAGTGTACTCTGCACATTTACAATTTTCACAGCCATGTGTAGATACTTTTAATAAATGTCATTCAAGTACCTGCATATCTGAGCGGAAACTTTTTTTCTAAGTGGAAACTAAGTCAAGAACAATGAGGAAGATTGTTAGACGACAGATAGTCGATAGATACTTGAACTGATTTCAGGAATATTGACAGCCATAATCTGAAAAATGTGACTTTTTTCTGTTGGGTTCGGAAACGTTATACAGTAGCACTTAGACGTGACTGTACTACTAGTATTTAACCATTTTACTGGAATTTTCGTAATTTTCAAGACCGATAATCGACCACTTGATCCGAGCAAAGGCAGGACAATCGCAAAGGAAATGATCCGAAGTATCGACGCCCTCTCAAACAGACAGTGATGTCACTTTAACCTAACACACTACGATGCTTGACAAAAGTGGAATTTCCCGTTAGAACACTAATAACTTGTCTACAGTCTCTTCTTCTAAGTAACAGCAAGAATGTCGCTGATTTCTTACAGACGTTCGAGAGCATTCGTTTAGTCTGCCTGCATTCTGGAGACCCGTGCCACACACAATTGTGTTTGTAAAAAACCCAATTGTCAATGGAGATTCTGACCGAGGACGTGGAAAGATCCAATGCAGGTTCAGGTCCTTAGAAAACATCGGAGATCTCTTTTCCAAAGATTCCAGTGCGACCAGGGATCCAGACAAGAGTCAAAGACCGAATGAAAGAGAGTTCTTGCATTTTCGCACTATTGTGGAACTGGTTAAAAGCTTGAGCAAGGTCTTAAGCGCAGCCTGGCTATCGCTATAGACGCAGATGCTCCGACCCATTCACCTATTAACAATATAGTTCGTGGCCATTATGATAGCAAAGGTCTCTGGTTGGATAAAAGAGGCATGCTTGCCCAAAGAGTAGTGATGACTGGTGTTGTCGACCTCCATCAGCACTGGACCCATGACTGGTGTTGGAGCCATCCGTGAAGATTCGACTACAGACTCTGGCCGAAGCTTGTCCTAAAGACAAGAAAAATGTGACTTCCTTACTGTGTTTTCGACCATGGGCATGCGGCTGATAGTAGTCCAGACTAAGCTTTCTGACGTCCATGACGGCTTAGTGCGTAAAACGGCTGGCTAAGGGATGTACCTGAATTCATACCTGTATCTGAGGGCAGATGTTCCCTAAGAACTGGGAGTATTAAATCCCTTCCTGGGGATCTGCAGAGCGTTTTGACGGAACAAGTTCATTTTAAAGTTTTGCGCACACGTCACTACGGTTGAATTCTAAAATGCAATCTCTGGAATTAGTGAAAATCTGGCATCTGAGCTCTTCCTCTTATCGTTTATCACTTCCATTTTCAAATCAATGCACTCATTCTGCGCTATACTGACCCAATAATTCGCTTCTCACCCAATAGCACTATAAGTACCCATCACTTTAATATATTGACGGCACCCTATAATTGAAGTTTCACTTACCACCTCTAATCTTATCAAAGATTAATTTTTTTTTTTTGCTGTTCAAACTACAAGCATGCCATGGATGAATGAATTACCGCACTAGCACCACATTACACTTAACAACATTGCTTGCCATTCAGTGTAATTACTAACTGGCGCTCGTGATGTTAGGTAGACCACACATCTGTGTATCTATGCATCTGTGACTAGTGTTTTAACCAAGTTGAGAATATACAGTGTGATGAAGTCCGGTAATTTGTCCTCGTGCATTGATATTGAATGTGAGTGCATGTTTGATTGTCAAATGACGTAATATCCGCATATAGTATGTGGAGTGTGGAAAAATTATTTACCGCATCGGTGTAGCGCACATATGAGTTTTAAATCAAATTGTAGTCTGCCACCAATTGTGGAAAGTTGTTCTATTCATATTCCCTAATGAAATACTTTTTCAAGTGGCAATACGCTATCCACTTGCAATTGTTCTCCTCTGCTGTATCTGCATCCGAGTGATAGTGTGTGCGTTCCAGTGGTTGGAATTTGTAAAACCCTCTGCCAACTGTTCTGTGTATCTGCGAAGCTTTGAGTTGTTAATCATTTCGATAATGTTGTTAATTTATTTTTGTTTTGTTATTTTTTTTTCTCGTTGTATGACACACAAACGTATAATTGTTGTGGCATTTACATTTTTTTGTTTTATTGTGCGGGCATGTGAGATTGGTAATAAATTCAGCGGGTTGTTGAGTTGTTACGTATCTTTATCTTTTGGCGGGGGGTGTTATCGGCTTTTAAATGGAACTGCTGTGGTCTAGTTTTTCACGTGCAAGTGTGGAGATTGGATATAAGACATTTTTTCAAACGCATGCTCAAGGTATCGTGGATAATGGCCGGCGGTTAGTGATCACGTGCTTACGACATAAAAACTGCGACAGAAGTTGTTTAAGGTATATTGCGTTTGGACTTGTACACAGGAAGGCGGAGTTCTTATCACAATAACATTTCAAATCCGCTAGTAAATGAGTCAAAGGGTCAAAACGTTTGGATAAAGTCGAAACAAAAATTTGAGGAATTTGCTTGCATTCAAAATTTGATGATCTTAACTGTTTTCAAATTTTTCTAGATCCTTGTGGTGAGAAAGACAACCTAGAACCTTATAGGGGCTACAATCCCTCTGTCAAATGTTTTAGTGTGCTACGAGCCATATTGGTGCAATCGCACAACAATAGTTAGTTAGCTAGTGAGTAGGATTGGTCCTCCAAGAAGAGGTACACTTATACCAGAAGTAGGTTCATTGTAATCCCACTGAGTACTACAGTTTGACCCCTGCTTACTCTTGAAACCATTTAGACTTTCTTACATAGCTGTTGAGATCGGCCGTGCGCTGGCGGAGTTCAGATCATTGCTCTAAGATGGCTTTCCTGATGTTGGCAAGGGCGGGACACGTGCAGAGGAAGTGCGGATTGAACTCTTCCTCCTCCTCCTCGTCTCCGCAGCTCCTGCAGAAATTGTTACATCCTATACCTAGGAGTTGAGCTTGCCTGCCGAGGATACAGGCCCCGTGAGGACGTTGATTAGTTTTAAAAGTTGGTCTCTTTGATGTCGTATTAATGCTTTTCATCTTTCTAGATCCAGGACAGGCCAGATCAGCCTGGCATTGTTGCAGTAATCGAGATTTTACCATCTTGTATTTGCTTTCGACAGAGCGTCGGTCGGTGCAAGTCAGGTGTTTAAAATATAAGATAGGCGCTTCGACATGGTCGAGCATCCTGTCGTCTCTACATTGAGAGCCTTGTCTGGTTAATTCGTGACCAGGGACCGAACAGAGTGTCACGCTATACTGGTTAGCGATCTCGTTTAGAGATACGCGGCCTTCACTGCCCTAGTTTTTATCGCGTTGGATACAAGGGACCTGATCGCAGACTGGCTGTCGATGTAGATCGCAATATCTGTGCGTGATATTGGGTTCGCCTTTAGCCAAGTGGCGGCTTGATTATTAGCTGTGACTTCGGTTTGGAAGACACTACAGTGGTTGGGGAGACTGAGGGAGTAGTGGATATCTAGGTCTTCTGAAAAGACACCGGCACCGACTCCTTCAGTTATTTTAGAGCCGTCCGTAAAGAGAGATGCATTGAGGAAGACATTCCTCTGACTCCAGGCGTTTCTGTCAGCTATTTTGTGCTTGTAGCCCAGCTTGTAGGGCAGCGTGTCTGTTGATTTGGTATACCTGCGGTGAGTTGATAGGATTCTGACATTTCCCACATTTTTCTGCCACCAGTGGTGGGTTTCTCTCAGTATAATCGATGCTTAGTAGTTCCTGGATCCACAATGCTTAGGCCACATAAGTCTTAAAGACTAATGCCCAGGGTGTTTAAGTGACAATTGAATTAGCAATGTCTGTTAAGAGCTTAGCATGTCGCTTGCTTCTGGGCTCCTCTTATGTGAGACGACAGACGTCCTTTTTTAACTATGATACATGCATATAGGATAATCGTCTATTATTGAGCTTCACGTGGGCTTTTTTTTTCGTGTTCCCATGAAACGAGCTAAAAAACTTTCTCAGGCGAACTTGAAGGCAATTTTGTTGCGTCCGATGCCCTTGTGCCCGGGAACCCATTACAGCTCTAAACAGGCTTTGAGTTGAACTTAGAGTCTTGTTCACTGCAAATCGGAAGTTTGACATATGCATTCTTTGCATTCTTTCGGTTGCATATCACTCTGCTTATTAGACAAATGGTTAACATTTTGGAGAGACTGCTAGTTTGAAGTTCGGGCTAAGGATGCTCGCACTCTCGGGACAGTAGCACAAATGTTTGTTGCTTACACTGCTTTGAAAAAGCTTCTTCTCTAAAATATGAGTTGTAGACAGCTTGACAAACAGCCCTGGTCATCTCTTTGGTTCGATTTTGAATACCTAGTTCGATCTGCCGTCCACTCCCGGCGCCTCCTTACATTCAAGTCTGCTACAGGAATCTTCGATCTCATGACAAGTCATCGGTGGTGTCATATGCTCTGATTGTTCGCTGTCATGGCAATAGGGTTGATCGAATCTTACGCATTAAAGTGCGATAGGTGGGCTCTCTACTTCGGGGCTTTTGAGCTGCGCTGTAGGTCCATAGCTCTAATGACTTCATGTCAGCTTGATCGCAGAGCTCTGAGAAGTTATTGCATTTGCTCTTCCGAATGGCCGTCGTAATATTTTCACCCAAAATCTGTTTTAAAGTCCGCTCCTCTGGATCGCTGATATACACGTCTCACTCTATGGCATCTTTTGCTTAGTTTTGCGATCTTTCCGATCTTTCCGATCAAAACATCGAAAATAGTTCTAGTTTGCCGCTCATGTCTTGTAGAGATGACACCACAATTCAATATACTCCTCTGCTGGGTACCAGGACACAGAGACATTCCAGCGGATTGCAAGGCCGATAAACTCGCCAAGAATGGTACTACAATACCGATTCTTCCTGAAAAAGAGAACTTCAGAGTGCCACTAGCTACATGCAAACTGAAAGTGAAGGCAGATGCAATTAGCGAAGCCAACCTACGATGGTCCAATGGCACCACCTGCCAAACTAGCAGACAAATCTGGCCGTCAATAGACCATAAGCGCTCCAAGAAATGAATTTTGCTAAGTAGACGGCATCTCGGAGCTACTCTAAGTGTCATCACAGGACACTGATCATAGGCAGATATGCCACTCACCTGGCCGTTTTTGCAAATGATTTCTGTAGAAGCTGCAGGGACGAGGAAGAGAAACAGACGATCCTCCATCTCCTCCAGACACAACAATCTCGGTGCCTTCTTTTTTGACAATCTTGGCAATCTAGCATAACAAGATATCGGAATCTTAGTTCGTTTTGCTAAAAGCTCCCACTGGCTCCACGATTAGGAAAGGGAATTCCTCCTAGATCCTGAGGCATCACAATGGACCTACTATTGGTCTAAGTGCGTAGGCTATGTTGACAGCCTCTCTAACCTAACCTAACCTAGGCTGCCTTATGAAATAGTTGTCTGTTTGTTGGTAGATCCTATCAAGGTTGTCGCACTTTCCGATTTTGTGAATTTCATCATGGTATACGTTGAGAAACTTGTCAGCAGTCCAACGCACTAACCATTGAGCCACATTCCTCTAATTAACCTCGATCCGTTTATATACAGGCTCATGCATTGTCCTAATTGAGACATATTCTGGAATCCACTACTTCTTATTACAGTTATACTGAACCACCACTGTTCTTAAGATGAAGATCGTAGCTTAGACGTAGCCACTATTTAACAACTTTACCTCATATGTTGGCAACTTCATTGAATGCGTTGACAAAGCTAAATTTACTGGCTATTCGTTGGCTTTCCCATCCTTGTTTAGATCTAAAAATATTCCTTCTCCACAGCAGTTTTTTGAGCATTCACTTCCAGACATCTCTCGACGAAGGCACTACTAATCCGTTGAAAGAGGTTGTAAAAAGGGGTATTAGGCAAATGAATCCGCTCCGCTTCTTTATCACAACATTGCTCTAATTCTCAAAGGATTCCCTCAAGATCCCCCGCTATCATTAATACTTACCTCCAATTGAATTGTGTCACAAATTATACGCACCCACACACGGCTTAATTGAAAGAAATCCCAAAAACATTCCCATAGAGCAGGTCTTACACGCAGGTCGTGTGGAATCGTATTAAATTTCCAAATCCGCTTAAAGCGGGCCCCCTTCCAAAAAGTCACGTAGAGCGATGCCCTATCACGTGCTTAATTGCGACTTATTTTAATTTTCTTCTTTTTTTTCTGAAATTTTTTTTGTAAATTCATCGTACACAGTAGAGATAAACCGTCTACGTAGTGGTCGCCCCTACATTTAATTCGGAACACTCAGTGCGTGACAATTGATTAGTGAAAAATTATCATAGATACGTTTTTGAAAATTTAACGAATCCACGAGCTCGGTGCAGAGTGCAAACGTTGATTGGTGGTTGTATCAGCTTTGATACCACACCCACATTCGTGCAACCGATTTCTCAACTGTCATCAGGAACTGATTGTAACAAGATTTAGAATAACTGTCGTGACATATCTCCTCGAATTCCTAGAACAATCTCATTCGATGCAAATGTATCTCACACAAGGCTTCTCCCTTTTGTTTTGATTAAAATCTATGCTGCACCAAACCAAACCGAACGATTTTTATGCATCTAGATGATGGTTACCTGCCTTGAGATTAACTTTTCTTGTATCAAACGATGATCAAGAGCTCCGCTGAGACATATACGATCATGTCGGAAGTTAACTTTCGTGTCATGAATGGATTCATTATGAAAAGATAAATGTTTATGGCTCTGTAACAATCTTTTGCCTCACCGTGTAGGTTTATTTGTTTGACCAAGCATTAAGCAAGGCATTCCGAGATTTGAATCTCATATTCCTTCAGTTCTAATTAAAAGACATTTATTGAAACAGGGGCTTTAGGTACGTTTGCCTATAGAAAGTGCTTAATCTGGTTGTCAGCTTCTACTGTTGATTTTTGTGTAATAAAGGGTATCTATGTCAATAGAGTAGCCCCGGGGGGCGACTTTGTGATACTATCCGTATGCGTAGAGGGGAAAGTCAAGAAGTCGAGTCAGAAGTCTCGTGAGTATACACAGAGTAAACAAAATAATCCGCAAATAAATATTTTTCCTTTCTTCTGAGGAGGTTCGGGGCGTGTGTTTATCCGGGGTTGGTGGGTAGGATTTACACAAGTCATTGTGTTTATATGTAAAAGGAAAGGTTGCTTCCGATATGTGATTTAGTGGATGACGTGAGGAATCTTTTGAATGAAAGAAATCTCTTCAAGAAGAGTTTCATGTTACTCCAGTTCGGAGAAATTTGTTGTATGGGCCACAGTTGTCAAATCATTTCTGACAGCCTCTGGAGTCAACAAACTGCTCTAGAAACATATTGGTTGGCACATTAGGGCTTTCTGTGAGAGCAGAACACCTGCTTCCCACCAAAAATCAAAAAAATTAAAATTAAGTAAAAGTCGGATTCAAATAACTTTCGACAAATCTTGTCACAGACTTTTCCTGGAATTAAAGTGACAACTGCATAACGAAGAACTTGTATTGTTTAAATTTTATTTTTGGTGACTTATGAGCCATCGAATATTTCTCCAGTCTTGTCAGGTCTCTTATTGAATGGCAACAAAAGAATGGCGATGAATCCAATCGAGCATTGTCTGCCTTGTTTGGCTACAAATATACAAACAATTTTTTCACATTCCGCGACGGCATGATGATGACATTTTTGTCATTTTTTTTTTTGTCAAAATCTGGCCTGCAAGATAGTTCTGGTGGAGTTATTGCCTTGGCCCATCCAGTATGAGACCTTAGATGTTAGATGTTACAAGTTGCACTGCGACCTGTAGAGATCTATTGTGCTCCCCCGAACTCGTGTTGGTCGATGAGTCTCGACCTTTAGCACCTCCTCCAAACCAATCGCTCTGAAGAATCGGAGTATCTGGATTGGGTCCAACGATGAAAGATTCGTTTCAGAGAAAGTTTACGCTCCCAGGAAGTTTTACCAAAGGGTAAAAAGCCCAAATCGAAACCTGCAAGGATGAGCAAGGGAACATCGTAGTAGAATCGCCGTCGATGCTGAGGATATGGAAGAACTACTTCTGCCGACTGTTTAAGGGCGATAACGAATCAAATCCCGCTGTCAGGCTGAATGAACCATTCAACTTGGACGACGAAGATCAACAATCCCGTCCACCCGACCTGGACGAAGTGAAGATAGCCATATCTAAGCTTAGGTCCAACAAAGCTTTTGGAGCTGACGGCCTAGCTGCCAAGATGTTCAAAGCGGCAGGCGATGACTTTGTAAGGAGCATGCACCAACTCATCTGTAGAATATGGTCGGAGGAAAGTATGCCGCATGAATGGAACCTCAGCATTGTTTGCCCGATCCTCGAGAAAGGAGACCCTCTGAACTGCGGCAACTAAAAAAGCATCAGTCTTCTTAACATCGCCTATAAGATCTTATCTGCCATGTTGTGTGAGCACCTGAAGTCGTTCGTCAACAACCTGACCGGTCCATATCGCTGTGACTTTAGGCCAGGAAGGTGCACCATCGACCAAATATTCACACTGCGGCAGATCTTGGAGAAAACCCAGGAAATTTAAATCGATACCCACCACCACTTCATCGGTTTTAAGGCCGCGTATGACAGCATCTATAGAGACGAGCTATACAGAGCCATGTCTAGTATTAGCATCCCTGCAAAACTGTCCGTTTGTGTAGGATGACGATGGAAAATGCACGGTGCTCCATCAAGGTCAGTCAAGACCTCACCGAAACTTCTGGTGTCAAAAAATGATTTAGACAAGGCGACGCGGTGTTATGCGATCTCTTGCCCATCGTTCTTGAAGGAGTTGTGCAAAACTCACGCGCAAACACCAGAGGTACAATCTTTCAAAAGTCCAATTACTCGCATATGCCGACAATATTGACACAATCGGAAGAACGGAGCTTGAAGTCACTGGGGCGTTCGTGAGTATTGAGATGGAGGCGACGAAGATGGGTTTCGCGGTCAATGAAGGTGAAACCAAGTAGATGCTCTCAACAAAGGACACCCCACACCGACGTCTCGGATAAAACGTCACTATTAAGGACTGTGTCTACTTGGGCTCCAATATAAATTCAGACAACGATACAAGCGTTGAGATCAAACGAAGAATAACTCTTGCCAATCGCTGTTTGTTTGGGCTAAGAAGGCAATTAAGTAGCAAAGCCCTCTATCGAAGGACTAAAGTGACCCTGTATCCTGTTCTACGAACCCTGTCTTGCTCTACGGCGCAGAAACAAGGACTCTGTCAAATGCGGATGAGGTTGCTCTTGGCTTTTTCGAGAGAAAAAATCTTCGGGTGACTTTCGGTTCCGTCTGCATTGACGGTAGAAGGAGAAGGAGATACAACGACATAAACTTAGTCAGAAGAGTGAAGGTCCAACGACTGAGGTGGCTGTGTCATTTAGAGCAGATGGACAGCAATGCTTCGGCCCGAAAAATCTTCGAATCCACACCTGAGGGACGGCGCAGAAGAGGAAGACCGCGACTCAGGTGGCGCACGCAAGTGGAAGAGGACCTTAACCAACTTGGCGTGCGAAACTGGAGGTAGCTGGCTAAAGATCGAGCTGGCTGGCGACGCTTGATGGTTTAGGCACAGGTCTATCCCGGACTGGACTGGAAACAATCCATAACTTATTACTGACTTCGAACAGCGAATTATAAAGATTTTTCATGTCCCTATTTCTGCGATACCTGTTTGGATATTCTCTTCAAGGTGAGCGAACGTTTGCAGCTTGTCGGCGTAAACCTCCCCTTTTAAGTGGTATTATTATACCACTGAGCTAAGGCAATCATTGGACTTTTTGTTGAGGGCTGTTTGGGAGGTTAAAAGGGGAGGTTAACACCGACAAACTGCAAACGTTCGCACAGCTTGAAGAGAATATCCAAACACGTATTGCTGAAATAGGGCTACAAAAATTATGGAGAACTAAATAAGTTGAAAAGAGTAGGTAGGTAGGTAGAGGTTGTGGTTCACCAAAACTCTATTAGCACTAAGATGTGACTGATTGATGATGTGTGTTGTTGAGGTGTGTGAGAAAGGGAGAGCGAGAGTGCCTAGATCCTCCCTGTGAAGTTTAAAAAACAGATTAGATCTCTTTACCCGTGAAGTCGTTGGGGTCGTTCAAGAATGGTTGGTTTGAGGAGATTAATTACCAGATTTGTTGATTCCTTATAATTTTCAAGTTACTTTTATACTTTTCTAGTTACTTAGTGCGGAAACACAAATTGCACACCACTTATTAAATAGCCCATTATATTGGCGGTATTTCTTAATTTTCTTTTTGACATAATTCGCCGGAAACTAACTCGAACAATGACCCTTGTAATTTCTATCTGAAATGCCAATCGGTAAATTTTTTTACTGCAGCCAAGGAAAGTTCCAAAATTAAATGGCTATTCCCTTGCTCCACCTAAAAACCGGTCTCTAATCGGTGTTGTGAGCTTAAAAATGTTTTACGATCCACTTTTGCGAATCATGCAAAAAAAAAAAGTTCCTAAACAGATCAACTCCGCATGTCTATTATAATTATAGTGGAGGTAAACTATAATCGGTTCCTCATCGCGTTGTGTCAACATGCAAACCACGCTTCGAAAGCCCATAAACCGGATTCGCTGTCAAATTAAGTATCTCTACCGCGCAAGCGTCTAGTGCTAGTGCTAAGCGAGCATAAATTAAACAAAATTCGCCAAGTCATTCCCGCGTGTGTTTTTGCTGCTTCACGCTGTAGCCGCTTTCGGAACTCAATGCCAGAGATTAACGAAGAACGATCGTAGACTTCGCTGCAGATATCAAACTTTCCTTTGACAGGCGTTAAGATTAACCTTTCTCTCTCTGCTTTCATTTCAGATCTGAAGAAACGAACAAAAATGGACGAGAAGAAATTAACAGAGAATAACAACGTCAAGGTGTACAATGAGACAACGAAACCGGCGAAGAAGAAACGACGCGATAAAAGCGATCTGGGCGAGGATTTTGTCGCACCCGATGGCGGATGGGCATGGGCCGTATGCCTGGCTGCTGGGTTTTCCAATGTAAGTAAGCACCAGAATTGCACTTTTGGGAGTGCCCAGGGCTCAAATTATGGGGGTGACACTTTGTAGACAAATTGAGTCGTGAGTGTGGAAATCGATTTTGGATTTGGGTGCGTTCTGTCGCAGGAAGTGTGATCATCGATAGGAATCGGATATTGGAATTCCAAGAGCAATTTGTCTAAGTGGGTGCACTTGCCTTCCTCCCGCCAAGCCATCATGAGTCTATAAGTACACTTCGTCTGATGGAAGTACACGCGGCACAAAAAACTGCATCCTTCCCCATTAATTATTCAAAATTTCTCCTCTAAGGCGTCCACTTGACATCCATAATTACGGCCCACTTCAGCTGCACTAATCAATTCAAATCCTCTCGGGATTAAGCTGTTTCACTGGGTCTTGGGCGATTACACAGACCGTCGTCGTCGTCGTCGGTTGAAGAATGTTGCGTCCTCCATCTGTTGTTTTAGGATAACACCACGGCATAAATGTTTATAGCTTCTCAACTTGCTCGTCGTCGTCCATATCGTGGGTGGGTGGCAGTTCCGGATTAACGATTGTTTTTATTGAAGAGGGGTTCTCTTGACGTCTACGAAAATAAACACTATTCCTGCGGCATACCTTTCAAGATATAGACACGTGCGACGCATTGACGGGAGTGTATTAAGCGATAACCATGATATGTCTAGTGCGTCTTTCCGGGCGTATGTGTTCCTCATTTAGTGCTCCAAGGAGTTGTCGTCGTAAAATTGAAGCAATCATCTCGGTAAACAGGTATTTGGTGAGGTATTCAGTTTTATCGGTTTGGAAATGTCATATTTGGTGATGGCAGAGCATATGCTCGTCGTAAAGATGTCATGAGGAGTAAGATTGAAGCTCATTTGGGATTGGAAGATGAGAGGTTTTTTAAAAAATTTTTTCTTCTTCAATAGCTGGTCGGCTTGGAGTGGTCCAGGATGGGGTGCACTTAGACCAAAGTATGTCCTCATGATGAAATTGGTTCGTCAGTTGAAAGCCTTTTGATTTAATTATAGGCGCGGCTGAGTTAATTGAGATCATCGAAGAGGTATTCACCTAGAGTTTCTCTTTCGATTCAAGTGGTGTAAGGTCTCTTCTCACGTAGTTTCTGCTAAAGAAGACTAAAATGTGTTTGCGACCTGTGAACAGGATTACTTACAATGAAGTGTCCGATCTTAGTAGACATGATCAGGTTCTGATCCATTCTCTGTCATTCTGTGTTGAGTAGTTCCGTTGTTATGCCGGTTTTGCTCAGTTAGTCATTCAATGTTAAATAGGCTTGACGTTCATTGCTGTGCGAGCGGCGTGGGTTGTTAGAGGCTAGGTCCTGGCTCATCCGAGCTGTCGTGCCAGCTATTTTTTTTTTAACCCCAAGCCGCCAACCTTAGGCTAATCGTTAACCGGAGAAATTTGTCTGATACAAGTATGAGAACATCGTTAGCATTGACATTTGATACGAGTGTCGAGAAGACTCCACCTATTCTCTGTCTATCAACCGAACGAATACGAGCAAGTCTTGACCACATTTACCGCATCAAAATCAACAGTCCCTAGCTCAGTCTCCCCAGCTCTACCAAAACTGATCAGCTTACCTTTTATACAAACTAACTTCTCCTTTCCTTTCAGTTATCCATCTTCCCCTGCCTCCAACAGTATGGACTGGTCTACCGTGATCGTCTTTACAGCCTTGGATTCAAAGGATCCGAAATCAGTACAATCATCAATATTGTCATGGCCGTTTCCGCCCTAACAGGTAAGCACACCTCCTCCAAAGCTCCAACTCCTTCTAAATCTTTCGAATCTTCCAGGTCTTACCAATGGAGCAATGTTTCGACGTTTTACATTTCGACAAGTCGCCATTGTTGGCGCCGTATTCATCACGACCGGCATCATAGCATCAGCCTTCTGCACGACATTTGTCCAGTTTATCATTTTCTTTTCGACGATCTTCGGTACGAAATCCCTTCGAGCCTTCCATGTCAAACCTTACTTACATTCCACTTCTTTCATTAGGTATCGGTCTCGGTATCAACATGTCTTCCACATCATTGGCTGTGAACACCTATTTCAAGAACAAACGACGTCGAGCGACAGGATTCTCATGGACTATCACCGGTCTGGGGCCAATTATATTTCCTCACATCGTCACGCTTACCTTAGCCGAATATGGAGTCCAGGGGACTGTGTTTATTTTTGCAGCGATATCCCTCAATGCCATTATGGCGGGTATGGTCCTACAGCCCGTTCTGAAACATGTCAAACCCCGGCCAAAACCAGATGAAGAAGCTTTGTCAGCCGAGCCCGAGTACGAGTGCAAGTACTGCCAAGCTAGGAAGCGCAAGCGCAGCATATTCTCCAGTCAGTACATCTTTAACGACGATGATGCCGACAAGCCGGGATATGAAATCACAGAACCATGCACTCCCATGTTGTCCCGAGCCAACGATGGATGGTTTGGATCAAAGATGTCTCTAGCTTCAGATGTCAATGGACCAAGAAAGCTTCAAAGACGTATCTCCACCAATGCCCAGGGTGAACTGCGCGCCCTCCCATCTGAAGCGTTGTCACGACCAAATTACTTTAATCGTGAGAAGGAGGATATGGACCGATACACCAGCAAAGCCAGTGTTTACTCCAAATCGGGCAGAGAAGAGTTCAAATGCACATGTGCCGAGGAGAAGGCTCTACTGCAGAAGCAAATTGAAGCCGAAAAGGAGAAGGAGAAGGAGGAAGCCGCTGCTGTCATTGAGAGGCCACCGACTTTCATGCAAAAAGTGGTGAAATTCTTTGACTTGGATCTGCTGAAGGACTTTACCTTCGTTAATCTGGTCATGGGCATGACGGTCATTCTCTTCGGAGAGTTAAACTTCTCAGTCCTAACTCCGTTCATTCTCAATGATTTTGGCTTCACCAATACCCAGATCTCGACAGCAATGTCTCTCATCGGTGGCATTGATCTTGCTGTACGATTTTTGGCTCCCTTTGTTGTGGAAAGGATCAAGTTGGACAATAGGTTCCTCTTTTCGATTGGGATCATGGCGATTGCGATTGGACGGTTTTTTGTCACCTTCGTGCGCTCTTTCCAGCATTTGTTGTTAGTATTCGCCTTGATCGGTCTTGGAAAGGGCCTACGAACTATTTTCGCGCCGTTAATCATTCCCAGTTATGTGCCATTGAATCGCCTTCCAGCTGCGTCGGGGCTTCAACTGATCTCCAATGGAATATTCACATTCGCGTTTGGACCCATAATTGGTAAGTCGATCGCTTTATACAAATTTAAGCCTTCAACTGATATCTTTCTCTCTTAGGCATGATCACTGACGCCACCAGTTACATAATCTCCATTCACTTCCTAAATCTACTGACATTTTTGGCGCTCTTCTCGTGGTCATCGGAAGCCATTGTTAGAAAATTCTTGCGCAAATATAAGGAGCGACAAGTTGAACAAAACTAAAGCCGCTGGGACGAGTCACATCCGCCAAGACTGTCCAAACAAAAATCGGCGATGAAAAGCCTCGAGGCGATAGAACTGTGACCAGGGGAACGATGATCGAGAAACGCATCACGGTGACATGCAGTATTTTGACAGTGAATGTCAAAAGTTGGCATCACATTACAAAAATATACAGAAATTCTAACACATGAAAACAAACACACACACACACACATAGACACTGGGTGTTGCCGTGGTTAATCGAACGAAATCGATTAGAGGTAGCATTCCACTACTTAAGTTATGTTTACTTAAAAGAAAAAAAAATAGACTTAGTTCGTAGTTAGGCTTGTAACTACATAGAAGACAAGGTGCAACTTAATAGTTTTGTAAGTCTAGACCTAAGTGATATTTGTACAGAGGACACATCTTGGCAATAAACGAGCCAAGGTGCTCAGTAGTTTTTTTGTAGAGAGAATTGGACAAAGTGTTTCATTTGGCAACTGATGTGGGTTACTTTGAGATAATTAGAGATTCGAGTCGCGATCTTCAGAGAATTAAATCTGGTAGACGGTCTTTTATTATTACAATAGCAGCGCTCTTTCCCAAGGCTGGGATGTTTGCACGCCTCGGGATAGGGCAACTAGGGGTATAATCAGATAAACTTGCCTCAAACCCGCGTGTGGTGTTGCCTTCCTCTCTAAAAAAATAATGGTCCTTCGAAACACATTACGACGCCTCGGATAAAAAATGATCATACGTTGACAAATTTTGGCTTATGGGGTCCGGACTAGAATTGGTTTATGAAAAGCATGTACACGAACCATTGACTCTGACAAACACGCTAGATGTCAGCAATTTAAAAACATCAAATGGAGACATCGTCAGACTGATGGGGCGACTCAACCCCAAGGTAAGAACCGATAACCAAGCGATAAGGAAAGATTCTTATAGGCGTGACGCCGAAATCGGAGTGGAAGGAGATCATCAAAAATTTGGGCACCATCTTGTTCAATAATCAGAGAGGCTCTGCGGCATCGAGCCATCGATCATAGCAATGAGGTTATAGCAAGTGGTTGTGCATCGTTTTCTATCCGGATGATTCCGGCCTTTCGTTGATTGAATTCAGGCTAGAATCTCTTCTTGACTAGATGTTGCGCGTATTACAATTTTCGCACGAATGGAAGTGACCTACAGTTTATTGCCGATTCCGAACGGCGAATTGAGAAGCTCTTTCATGACAAATAATACTCCTGGAAGCTTGTCATTCTCCGATGAGAGATAGTGCCGCGAAAAATGTTCGATGAATATGGCTGGGGCTTAAAACTACGCAACGCGGTACAGCAGTCCAACGCACTAACCACTGAACCACGGCGACCATCTTCTCACCTAGGAACCAAAATGTAAGCACCCAAGCTAAGTTCTCGTGCATCTGGACAATTTCAGGGTCCAAAGTGAGATGAAGGACTTGGAGGAATCTCAGGATCTTTCGTGTTGGCGGTTCTCTGTCTCACACTATTCATAGTAAGGACTTGTCATATATGTAGGTACTTATGTAGGTAGATATGTCGAAGTGATTGGGACCGGTATATCGTCTAGACAGCTTTTACAAGCTTAGGCTGAGACTTTGTTGAAAGAGAGCTCTGAGTCTTTGTTTTGAAGATTTTCGTATTTGTGTAGTGAATATTTGTGCCTGTATACTTAAAAGCATCCGCCCTAACCTGACCTTTCCCTTGAGGAACCAATAAAACCTGGATTTCTCTTGATGCTCAAAACAGTAGTTAAGCATAAAGTCAAGCAAAAAAGCATCGACTCTGAAGTCTGCTGATGCATCACATTAATTACTTTAAGCCCCATCTATATATGTAGGTCGAAGGATCTATGACCTTCTGTTTGAAGAGAAAGTTTCGACAATTTTTCCGCGTTTCAAGCTCAACAACACCAATGCCTTCTGTTTTTCAAAGGTTTAAAGGTCATATTAGACTCAAATTCTCCGTATGTCAGTTCTTCCACATCTTTCTGTTCTCCTTGTCGTTCCACTTCAAGCTTCTCACTTGACCAATTGAAAGATTCTAATGGGTTTGTAGAAGCAGAGCGTTACCACTTGGTTGGTTGGTTTAGTGGGTGTCCTATAGACTGACTTAGACCTCAAGCGGGTCCATTGTACCCATAAAAAGTTTACTCATGGGAGTCATACCAAAGGGTAGGGTTGGCTAATCTGGAAAACACGCAGAAAGGGATAGAAATCTCTGGAGTTTCCTGAAATCAGCGACATGAAGTTCCTCCAGCCCATGGAAGGCGCTAATACCAAGAGAAAGCAATCTTCTGGTGGCTAGTGCGTGACATTCGACTAGCAGGTGCTGGACGGGTTCTATTTCCTATTTAAGGACACCGGAGACGATTTTGGAATTCTTTTTATCGAAGGTTGTCCATAGTGATTTGACTATTGCACATGTGTCCATGTAACACCATCGCTCATAAGCCCTGAGCATTGTTTCCTCATCTATTTTCCTGTAAAGGGTGATAATGTGTCCTTGCAACTGGAAGGGTGTGTGTATATGCTAGTCCTGCACCCTTCTTGGCAAATTCGTCCGCCATCTCATTACCTATATGTATACATATCTCTGTGACCTGGTACCCAGCACAGGGTCACCTTTTTGGTCGTTGATATTCGTAATACCACTCACGCTTCCAAAAAAGTTGAGCTAATAACGTACCGCAGTTCATAAGCTATCGACTAAAAGTAATCCAACTCACGCGAATGCTCAAGGCTTGCTTTACTTTTCAATTTATCCAGCTAACATGGCAAGAACAACACCACTTAACAGACCCCAGCTGCCCCATGCATAGATATCATTTCAGTCACGAACCACGCGCAACCACTCAATGAAGCAGCGTTTATTTATTTTTTTTTTTTTTGAAAAAGGAAGACACACGTCCAGGCACGTGCTTCACTAACCGGAATGATTTAGTAAAAATCTAATTTATGCCTGTTTTGCCAACATGTTTAGATTGACGTCAGTCAACTTGTGTTGATGGACGCCGATGTGTGAATGCAAACGTGGGAACACTGCTTGCGTCGCATTATGCAACTTTGCAGGTTTGTATATCAAGATCGTTGGCAATTTATTCGACAACCGTGTAATAAATAACCGATTGAATGGCCGTCCAGCAGATATCCATCCACTATAAGTTGTGAAATGAACAGATGCTATCCGAATTCGACACTGGAATTGGAAAGCAGTAAGTACATCTCTGCTGGTGGTTTACACACTTCCCTTTCAAGTTCATGCGAAGTTCGCCTAAAAAGTTGGTCCACACCCGCAAAATCGATAGTAAATCTGTATCTGAACCAACCATTGCCATGGGCAATCCAATTACACGCGTTTCGCATGCTGGCAGATGGATGGATGGATGAAAGGTACTCGCACTTTCCGCACATCGACATGGCACGGGCGTACGAGTACTGCGTAATCCCTTTGGTCGAGACCCATCATAGCCAATTAACTATCAATTTCCGTGTAATCATGGGTCCTCTTCCCCACTCCAATGGTGCGAAGGAAGACCAATTAATTTCCCTGCTTATGGTGTCCTGAACAAACTTCGGTCGATAACTCGTTGTTGGTTTGGCCTAGGATGGGCTGGAATTCTTGTATCTATTAGATACTTGTGGCAATGCAATTACGCACGTACACCCAGGAACATGGCGAAAGATGTGTTTACTGTGCGTACGAGATCGATTTATCGCTTAACAAGCTCTGACATGGCGAACGAAAGGGAACAAATAACGACTGACAAGAGGCATGGGTTGTTGGGTGTTACTACATCGTCATCCGAACGAACGATGGTGAGAGAGCTTAACCGTGGTAACGATACACGATTCGAAAGTGGATTTTGAGTTCAAGGAAATCGTTTCATGGAAATTGCTCTGTTGTTCGCAGGCAATTGGCATAAATTTAAATATGAATTAGATGAGGAGCTCGGAATGGTGATATGAAAGGATGTACCCTTAAAGCTTAGAGTCGTATATGATGATATAATGGAATGAAATGCTAGCAATGAGAGCTTGGCTTTCACATCATATCCAGGGCGAGGGTAGGATGACTTGGAAGAAGGATTTGTGATAGCAAACGTGTCAATCTTGACACTTGAAAGGTCGGAGACTACCTTGTCATAGTGACTTCTCTCAGTAAACTTGAGTCTGACTCGAATGAGCTTTCAGTTTATTCGTGGGACAAACATGGCTTCTCGTTTTTGATGGTAGTAGAAACCACAAGTAAGTGGACTTAGCTTAGTTTTGAGCGAAAGCTTATCGAGGATGAGGGAGAATTCGACAGTTCACTCTGTCCTACTGACACAGGTTTTGACTACAAAAAGAGCGAATCAAAGCCAGCTTACAGAAGGCGTCCCGCGGTATTTTTTTTACCGATTCGAGGGCTCTAGTAATATTTTCACTGATCTTCTGTACTAGGCGGGAAGAATGTCCTACCATCACCAATGCTGAGTCTCATTGAACTGATTTATTCTCTTGTTGCCTTTAACGCATCTCGAAAGTCTAGAAAACCGCACCCCGGAGAAGGCGTACGGTGAAAACTTTCTCGAGACAAGGGAAGCATCTACGGATAGTTTCTTCGACATTTCCGCAGCTCAAGTCCTATACGATTTTCAGAACTGAGTCAGGACATTGGAGTAGAGATGATAGCGGATGAAACCTAAATAGGCCAACGGCAGCGCTCGCATCCCAGAAGTGATTACGAAGATCGGTTGGAGGACATCTTTCGTTCTCGAATATTCTTCACCAGAAACCCAGCACTTCAAGTTGAGTGTTATTTCGTCGAAAGGCGATGCGAGCACGCAACCAGCATTAGCCCTGAATGTACAAACATTTACATATACAGGGTTTTGCAATAAGAGCGCTACAAAAGTTTTTTTAAATAAAACAAAAACGGTTTTAGATATCAATAAAATTCTTTATTCCTGTGAAAGTATGTTTGATGCCATTATGTATGAAACTCGATTTCTTTTGCATGGCCACCACGGGCACGCTTGCAGAAGTCCAGACGCTGAACCCAATTTTCGACGGTTTTCAAGCATAAATCGGCCGATACTGCTGCAATTTCACGTTCGATATTCGTACGAAGTTCATCAATCGTCGCTGGCTTGTTGGCATAGACCATAGACTTGACGTAGCCCCACAGGAAATAGTCTAACGGCGTCAAATCGCACGACCGAGGCGGCCAAGCGACTGTACCATTTCGTGAGATAACACGATCTCCAAATTTGGTTTCCAATAAATTGATTGGGACATTCGCTGTGTGGCTTGTGGTGCCGTCCTGTTGGAACCACATGTCCTCCAAGTCCATATCATCCAATTGGGGCCAAAAATATTCGGTTATCATTGAACGGTAGCGATCCCCATTCACAGTAACGTGCTGGTCTTGATCATCACGGAAGAAGTACGGCCCAATGACGCCGCCGGCCCATAAACCACACCAAACCGTAATTTTTTCGGGATGCAATGATGACTCATGGAGTACGTGTGGATTGCTGCCTGACCAATACCGCATATTTTGTTTATTGACGAAGCCATCCAGCCAGAAATGAGCCTCATCGCTGAAGATGATTTTTCGATGAAAATCCGAATCATTTTCAAGTTGTTGCTCAGCCCAATTCACGAACATACGACGCTTCTGGTGGTCAAGCGGCTTCAGATCTTTTCAAGATCTTTTCGCAAAATTCGCCACAACGACGTCACAGAGATGCCCAACGCTTGAGAACGACGTGTGAGAGACACATTTGGGCTTTCTGCAACTGAAGCCTCAGCGGCAGCAATATTCTCGACACTACGGGCACTTCTTTGTCTCACTGGCACGGGAACATTTTGTACTGTGCCTGTGGATTTAAATTTTTCCACTAGACGCTCAATTGTTGATCTGCTAGGACGATTATGACGACCATAAATTGGACGTAGCGCTATTAACGTTGAGGCCACTGACTCCGAATTTCGGTAGTAAATTTTAATAATTTCGACTCGTTGTTGACTCGTATATCTTTCCATCATGAAATGGCAAACCTTACTGAAGAGAAATGTCAAAAAACCGCAAGAATAATATGGCGTCGTTTGCTGTCCCTGTCGCTCTACTTTTGTGGCGTCCCTATTGAAAAACCCTGTATTAAGCACGCGTCGACTTTGGCACATTTCCCTCTTCTCGCCTATCTAACGAGAAAAAGCTGCAAACAGCCTGGAAAAAGGAATTCAATGCACGACAGTGAGTAACCAAAGCTTATAGATAGCGCCTGAAGGAGAGACTATTCGCTGTCCATTTACTATTCACAACGGCCAGTAGAGCCAGTATGGGGACATCTTGGTCGACGTGGCTCAAAGGTTTGTGCGTTGGACTGTTGTGCGAGCTGCGTGGTTTCAAACCCCTCTCGTCAGGGAATGACAAGCCTACGGCAGTATAATATGTCAAGAAAGAGCTTGTCAATTCGCCGTTCGGAGTTGGCAATAAATTGTAGGTCCCTTTCATGAGTGCGAAAAATGTTACACGCACAACGTGAATGGTTGGGAGAAGCTAGACCTTGGGTCATCCCGAGCAGCTCCCTGGCTTGTTTGAGAGTTTTCACTACCCGTTGCATCAGCACCCAAAATCCCATCGGATAGTCCTCATAGACTTCTCAGTTCAGCTCCTTCTGCTCCGTGAAGCGTTGTCTTCATTAACATGGCCTTCGGCTTTTGCTCGACATAGCTGACTCAACAAAGTTCGCTGACACATGGCCATGACACTTGATTCCAGCCTTCCATTATCCATATTTCATAACAAACAACAAATAAACCGCCTAACCCCTCCATTTTTTAAAGTTCTTCCTCCCTATAGAGCCCTTCACGACATCTAATCATGAATTTCAATTAAATTTTTTGACTACCTCTTCCGGTGAAGGGAAGTTTTCGTATCATCTCTTCAAGTGCATCCTTCCAAGTCTACAGCCACATCCACTTGACATAATATTCATTTCACTTTAATTCCATTAATTCGCTCATCTCTTCCGTCCAAGTGGGGTGTGTGTGCACATGTACATGTACACGAATCCTCTTTACGAGATTATTAGGGAATTCAGCTGTTATTCATCGTCGCTTAGCTAAGCAGCCTTCCCCCCCATAGCCTATGCCTGCGGACTTATTTATGTCCCGTCCCGTGGGTGGCATTTCCGATTAATTCATTGTGGTATTTGTTGTTGGGACGAAGCATGTGATGTTTTTTGTGCGGTGGAAGAGGTAATTAAAAATGATTTTGAAAAATTCAGGACTGCCGCAGACATTAGACGGCCTAAAAATAAGTTTTCCGAGGATCAACCATAAAACACGTGCGATGTGAGCAACGCATAAAAGCCAGCCACCACAGCCACCCTGTGAAACCCCAAAAAATAATTTTTAAAAATTGAACAACAACAACCACGCGGCTGGTGTCTGTGGAAAATGCGTTGGGTGGGCGCAAATGATTGTCGTAAACAGGAATTTACCACTTCTGTAAACAGAAATGTGGCAAATTTTTGAGCCCCGGGCTGGTAATTTAAATCCTTTAAAGGATTTTAAGAATGTGTCAGAGAGTGTCATGAGTGCTATGAGTGTCATGAGTGTCAGGAGTGTCGAAATTCCAGAGCAAATAACTTGATGATGATGAGAGCCGAGTACCCTGACCTCTTTCAACCCCGATGTGTGGGAAGCTGTTGACAAACAGAATCCTAGTGATGCCGTCCGCAGAGATTAGCATCCGAGAGCAGGCACTTAAAGTCCTTTACCCCAATGTTACGCATGAGTTGGTTTTATTACCTGTGAAAATCACTGAAAGCAAAAAGGTCGTCAGGTCGTCGTTTATGAACCGCCCACGTGAATCCACGCCTAACAAAGTGATTATTGTGTTCCATCAAATGAATTTAATGACCATGCGGACAATGATGGGAGCACACTCTCGACGGAGATGATGACGATAATGGGTGGCAATTTGTTTAGATAGATCGGCGACATCAATCGCTGGGATCTACCGCAACGTCAATTGATGTTGCAGTGACATGTGATGCGAACACCCAGAGAAAATTAGCCACATGGCGCTAAGGCAGCCAGCGGCGCCTAGAGCATTTTCAGATGACTTCCTGAGACAATTGAGGAGGCAGATTGGAGAGATAATTCCATCAACTGATTTGTTCGATGGCGAAGGGTGATAACAACAGTGTGACTGGATGCAACATGTGGTATTAGGGGTGTGGAAAAAATATCCACAGAAAGACCTCTTCAGCATCGTGTCAAAAAACTGTGTGAAGCTCATTGCACCAAGGATATTGCCTTGACTCTATAACAAGGACCCTCAGCCGCAGAAAAGTCGAAGACTCTGCCAGTAAATGGATTACTGCCACGCTCTACGGTCGAATCAAAACGTTGTCTTCTGAGGAAGTTTAGATGTCTCTTACAGGCACAAAAGGCTGCCCTCGAGGTGCATCCTTTACTGAGGTATCTATTCATTGACAATCTACTAGTCGAACTCCCTGGCTTAGGCTATGATGACATTGGTTATGCTGATGACCTGAGGATCATTGCTCGTAGGAAACATCAAACGACAATTTCTAGCATCATCCAAAGTTCAATGTAATTTGTGACAGAATTGAGCAGCAGGATTACGTTCTTAACTGGAACTTCCTTTGCTTCGATAGGAAATCCTTTAAGATCGTAACGACTGGTCCTATGGTGGTCCATCACAGAAGCCTAACATGTTACACCAACAACGTCTATGAAGCCAAAACTATTGTCTCGATACCTCTCGATACCAGGCTGAAAGTCCATTACATTGAATAATGGGCCAGGAAAGACTTTAAAATGGTGACCACCATTATTCTCTCTGATTTGACTTTCACGTCGAATTTCACGTCATAGATCAAAATATTGACAGAAATCCGTCTGCAGGGACAACAGAGTCAAACTGTGGTAGGTGCCCCCTATATGTGGATATCAAGGAAAAGCAGATTTCGGATGCGGTGACCAGTGTTGGTTGAGTCACCAGTCTTGGCGTCGACACCCCTGGAAATGCCTTGGAAAAACTGGAAAAGCCTCAGCACGACATGTACATAAATCCATAATTTTGCTTAAGCGAGTAGACCCGCAAGTGCTGCAACGTGTAAATCCGTAAACCTGCTGGAGTGAGTAGTTCCGTACTAGTGTTGGAGCAAGTAAATGCGTATTCGTGCTGAGACAAAATAATACATAAGCGCGCTGAGACAAGTAAATCCGTAAACGTGCTAGAACGATCTCAAGATGTGACGAAAAAGCTTCTCAATTGCCAGAAATAAAAACCAAAACGTAGGTCATTTTAATTCATGCAGAAAGTATAACAGGGACAACATGAAGCTAGGTCCTTGCTCTCCTCGAGGTGTCGCACCAGCTTTTTACTTATTTTAAGAGTTTGAGTTTAGAACGAGCAAACCCATCCCCCATCCCAAGCCGGACATCCTGCCACCACACAGCAACTAAAACCCGATACCAGAACCGTTTGATCTCAGCGTTGGTGTCGTTGTCTGAATTGATAGCGAAGCCTAGATAGACAAAGTCCTTAACTACCTCAAAGTTATATCTGTCTATAGTGACGTTCTGTCCAAAAGGTCGGTATTGAGTGTCCTTTCTTGTTGATAGCATATATGTTTGTACTTGTTCCCCCCCCCCCCCATTGACCGCTAAACCCATCTTCGGCGCCTCCGTCTCAATACTCACGAACGCACGCACCAGTGACATCACGCTGCGTTCTTCCAATTATGTCAATATCGTCGGCGTATGCGAGTAATTGGACGGACTTCTGCCTCTGATGTTGGCGCGTGAGATTTGGACTATTCTTCCAAAAACCTGTTGAAGAAGACGCATGACAGCGCGTCGCCTTGTCTAAATCCTTTGTTGACATCAAAGGTCTCGGTGAGGTCTTGACCAAGCTTGATGGAGCAGCGCGCATTCTCCATCGTCTTCCTGCACAACCGGACGACTTTGGCAGGGATGCCAAAACTAGATGCTGTCATAAGCGGCCTTAGAATCGATGAAAAGGTGGTGGGTATCGATTTGAAGTTTTTTTTCCAAGATCTGCCTCAGTGTGAATATTTGGTCGATCGTTAACCTTCCTGGCCTGAAGCCACACTGATATGGACCAACCACGTTGTTGACGAACGCCTTCAGGCATTCACACAACAAGGCAGATAAAATCTTGTAGGCGATGTTAAGAAGACTGATGCGTCTATAGTTGGCGCAGTTCAGAGGGTCTCCTCTATTGAGGATCGGGCAAACAATGCTGAGGTTCCATTCGTCGGCCATACTTTCCTCCGACCATATTTTACAAATGAGTTGGTGCATGCTCCTTACCAAGTCATTGCCTGCCGCTTTGAACAGCTCGACAGCTCCTCCGTCAGTTGCAGCAGCTTTGTTGGGCTTAAGCTTAGATATGGCTATCTTCACTTCGTCCAGGTCGGGTGGACGGGAATGTTGATCTTTGATTTGATTCGTCGTCGCCATTAAGCAGCCTGCACAAGTAGCTCTTCCATATCCTCAGCATTGACCCCGATTCTACAACGATGATCCATTCTTGCTGCCAGATATCAATTAAAACCCGATACTGGAATCAATATCATCATTAAAAGTTACTCTGAACTTCAGGGGGTCTGTACTTAAGTACGATTGTGTAGTTCAAGGACCAACACCTGATGAAAATCCCTCCTGGAAATACAACTCCAATTGTTAGGATTCTTCTAAACTAAACTTCGATTCCACCGCTACGTACATATATTTCCACCGATTCAACATCCACAAATAGAGACAGTAGGCTGAGAATCGTGCTGGAAAGGCTTCGTCGTTAAGGCTTGATTTCACTCCAAACTATAGTCCTTCCTAAGAAAGCAAGTATGTGAATCAAACAACACTGCAAGAATGTCAGAAGTTGTTACCCCTTTCCTCTCAAAATATGTATCTACTTTGACCCCTGAACTACAGGAATTCCAATCACTGTTTGAACTTCAGATAAATTAAACATCTTCTTCGAGCCAATCATGCAGCAAACGCTGTTATCCTTTACTTCTCATTCATCTCACGTAGTCGTCAAGTTTATGAACTTGGATCATGAATTTAATCTCAGTGAGGACATAAGTTCTTTATTCACTGGTGCATGTAACGTGGTGGATGTAACAATTCATGAAATCATTTTTATATCCTTTAAGGATGTGACAGCTGAACGTGCAAGAAGGAGTTTCTTTGTTTTTGAATTGGAAGTCGTTTTTTTTGTGTATCCTTGTCCTTGTCGATAGTGTTCATTATTTCTTGAGAAAAACAGATTTTTATATCCTCAGGACTTGTTGATGACTTGGTAGTCTATGGACAGTAGATTGACAAAGTGTTGCGATTTTAATAAAAGTTTCTGTGCAGTGCTGTTTATTTTCTAAAACCATTGGCATAGAGGATATAGACTGTGGGGTTATAATCAGATATGTAGTCGTATGAACAAAAACGAGGATCTATGTATGTTAGCCCAGCTGAAGACAGTTAGTTTAGAGCAAAATGTTGACAATTCACATCTGATTCGTCCGAGGAAGCAACACTCCTTTTTCACTCCAACTTGAGACACATAAAACAGGAGGTGCAAGTTGTTCCTTTATGTTTCTATTCTCCAAGTCATGGAGAAGTAATTTCATTCAAACTCAGCTAGGAATGTGATCCCAAAACGTTTATACCTTTTCCTGTACATTCGCACTGTCTGAGCACTTCCACCTTTTGCCTTTGTTTGTCCTTATACTACTTGTCATAGCATTGATTCTTCAAATCGATTTATCAGAGGAAGTGGGTGCAGTTCACCTACCCTAATGCGTGTTTTGTTATGTTACTTTTTTCCCTGAAGAGTCGAAGCCCTAATTTATACAATTTGACGACGCTCCTTTTGATATCTGTGTGTGGCAACCTGTAATTTTCTTTGTTTATCAATTCGATTCAATCGATTTGTTCCACGAAGTCACACGTTGAAATTTTCACGACGCACATGCTGTGGGTAATAGGAAGGTACTTTCGATGGCTTTTCCCTTAAATTATTCCAAGTGTCGGATGTTATTTGATGGGCGAATATGCGAAAGTAAACGAGTAAACTGACTTTCTATACACAAGAGATACAAGACTTTTTTGAAGCCCTGCTCTAACCCGTGTTTAGATACCCCTGAGTTCATTCATTCATTTTCCAATGACCCGCTCATTTAGGGTGATCAAGTGGACTCTCCACATCTATCGATCTTCCGCCATCAATTCTAAAACATCAGCGGCTATCCCCATGGAGGTAGACGTGAGATCTGGACACGTCTTGGAACCCTAGTCGGGGGCATACGTTGAACGTGCCAAAACCATCGAAGTATGGACCTTCCGATCGAAGAAGTAGCTTTCTCGACATTGAGTTCCTCGCGTATTCTGATGTTCCTAACTCAATCTCGGTGAGTCACCCCAGGAATACAATGAAGAAATCTCATATGTATCCGCCATCTTGTTCTTTCGGTCTTTACCCAAACCTCATGACTGTAGGTGAGGGCCGAACCAAACACTGAATTGAAGTTCATTAGAATTAATTCATATTTCTGAGGTCTTCTTTGACTAATCGTAAATCTCCGATGTGATTTTGAAAATTCATTCGGTGGCCATTCCTTTTGCAAATCAAAGCTAGCTTGTGATTCTCTTGAATAGGTTGATTCCCGTCTACAGTCTGCATGGTTAGTCGTTGTATGTAACGACACATTCATTCTCAGTCAATTTTTACGTTCGGGCGCCTTGAGTCTTGTTGATCTACTTGCTTGCAGGATAGAGTGGACTGGGTTGTATAGGTATTTGTAAGCCATTGCATGTCTTATCGACTTCTCAGATGAATGCACTTTGACGCACAATCCAGGGAGTTGCGGTGCAACTGGGATTCGGCAGCCACTGCGTTGGGGTGGATAGAATAACACCCATTACACTCCCCAGTCGGAAGTTTTATTGTCACGTGAACTGTGTTCAGCCACACTGGTGCAGCTTATTCAGTAGTTGAGTGAAAAATGTTGATGGCCGCATGGCGCAAGTTGGAGCCATTAGTTCCTCCGGTAGTACTATCTGACTTGTGGAGAATGTTGTCTCTAGACTGTAGTTGGTCGGCAGTGTTCGAGGAATTAAGGAGTCTGGGGCATAAGCCAAGAAACTTAGGGAGTTTTAGGTAGCAAGTCGTTTTCAGTGAAGTGGTTGCTGAAATGGAAGCAACTCGATTTTGTTTTGTTTAGCATTGGGTTGAGTCTCAACTTTTTTTCATACTTATAAGCTGAGAAAGAGTAGGTCTGCGGGTAAGCAGACGCTCATATCCTGGCTCAGAATTAAACGACTTAGGTGGTCGGTATGTTCGAATTTTCTTGATGTGGTTTCGGACAAGTTAGGAACGTAGAGGCTGTACAGCTGGGGAGCTAAAACCGACACGTATGAGTTCTAGTTCATTACAAGGAAGAAAGACGCAGTTTTAGCCATTTTACAGGAATTTCTTCATTTTTCGGAAAAAACCGAGAAGGCTCTTCAATGATGAGAAGGTAACAGAATCACTCTCGTATGGGTCCTGGCCGCAGATTCATCAAAGAAAACGAAATGGCTGATGAGCTTGCCAGCAGGGGTCGGCCTTTAACAGCTCACTCGCAAAAGGAGTTCTCATCCCATTAGGAGCTGTCAAAGGAAAAATCAACCTACACTACTTCTCAATAGCCAAACACAAATAGAACAACCTTGCTAGCTGCGCCTTATCCAGAAAGACTCGGCCAACATACAACCATAGGAAAACAAGCGACCTCCTTAGAAGAAGCCGAACAGACATTGCGCGCGTTGTCGCCATCTGTACAGGTCACTGGGCAGTAGGTACTCATGCGGCCAAGTTTGGTATCGGTTTTAATCCTTACTGCAGCAGCTGCGAAGACACAAATTAGAGGGAAACGCTACAATAATTCCTCTGCAAGTGCCCGGCACTTGCTATAGCAAGACTCAATGCGCTAGGTAAACCCTTGCTCTACAACCTCGGCGAACTTTCAGAGAAGAAAATCGCTAACATTCTATTCTACATTAACTCCATAGGTTGGAGTTAAATTGGAGTTGGACCAACAGCCATGGTCCGTCGACACCCATTCACACTCATCTAATAAACCAGTCGCGAGAAGTGTGATGACAAAACGGAGAATTTCAGCACTATTTGAGTATCGAGCGCTCTCTGCCTGATACAACCGCTAAAACCAACCAAGCAACCATCACCACTCATGACATCTGCACGAAAGATCTGCCCTTTCGCTTTTCACAAAAGTCTAGGTCGGAACTGTTGGAATAAACGTTATCCCGAGCATAAGCCATAATTTAGCAAAGGACGATTCTCCTAATTAAAATGTCTCTTTGTTTGAACAAGTTTACCATCATCTCTTTGGTTTGAGAAAAGAAACACTTCAAACTGTCTTATAGAGTCAATGGTAAATACTTTCTGCGACAGATGCATCTAGTCAACTCTACCTCCAGGAATAGTTAGATTGAGTCAAGTCCAGGAGTACGCCTAATAACAGGGTTCAAGTAGGTAAGTGCGGGATGCAAATCTTCATGTATTTCAAGCCTGGCTGGTTCTCCTCCTTTCCTTTTTCTGTCTTCACTTTGCCTTTATGATGACATGGTTGTAACTCAGAAATCGAAGTCTTTTACATACTTCCTGCTGAAAAACTCGAGTAGTGGAAAAAGACAAGACTTCATCGCAGCTGGAGTTAAAAAAAATTCCAGGCCTGGGATTAACCAAGGCCTATCTTCTCTCAACCATTCATGTTGTGCGTGTTATATTTTACGCAGACATGGTTCGTTAATTTTTTCGAGAATTGAGAAGCTTCTTTATGACAAAATATACCTTTGGAGGTTTGCCATTGTCCGAGGAGAGGAGGTGTCGCAAAAAATATTTGGCGTATATTGAAGGGGCTCGAACCTACGCAACGCCCACGCATTAACCACTTAGCAATGCCGACCAACTTTCGTTCAGAGCAAGAGAGTTCATACCATGGAGGTTATCATATCAACAGCGGCATAGGTATGTACATATGGAGGTCTCTATCGAGGAAGCATGGCACCCTGTTAAGTCCTCAAGACGCTGTTCAGGTCCTGGGTCTCTCACATTCTAGAGGAATGGATTTTCCTCAACTTAATTTCATTAAATGGCATTAAACTGTTTAATTCTCGTTGTGCATAAGTAAGCCTCTTATCGAATATTAAACTCAGCTAAGAATGCCTATGTACAAATGTATGTGAGAATGTTCATTTAGTCTTAGGGAGACTCTCTACCATTTACTTTCTTCTGCTGGCTGATACTGACTGCATCGCTGCCTAAGAATATCAAGTATGACTGACCTCTACTATTGCTGATAGCCATTACATTCGCTCTATGACCTTAAGTTCGTCATTGATCGGGATAGTGAGTCTCATCGCGAACTAAGTTTCATGGAATAGATGCAAGTGGAAGCAAGGAACTTCGCCTTATGTTCCATATTTCCGTAGTTCCTTTACATTATGTGGTCTACCTACACGGTGCTATTCACAGATGTTTGTCCCAATGACCTATCGACATCGCAAAATGATGCCAAAAGTGACTTGGATACCATCATCGCCATCAGAAGTGTGGTCCACATGGAAAGTGGAAACGAACTGTGGGATAGAGTTGGCAAGCGCAATTAAGAGCGTGGCTCTCAGTAGCGACAGCCTATAAATACAAACCTGAACGAATTCCCTGTAGTTAAAGTGTCTCCTCAGAAGTCCCCCTGTTTCAGGAGGCACCAACTCCATCCGCTACACCGTGGGCCATGATTTACAACTCTCCCGGAGTCCATGCATCCTCCACACCAAGTGACACATAATTTTTCATGTCAAACCCATGACTAAACACCGTTAATTACTAAACAGTCTTCCGTCGGAGAAGGAATGAAAAAAAAAAGAAGAAGGAAACCCATGCCACCCACCCTGTTTCTGTAAAATCAATTTGTACACCCTTCTCCTCGGTATTTACATTATTTAGGAGCCATAACCGTACCGGGAATATCAACCATTTATTCGCAAAAAAAAACCAACAACCAACCATCGATATCACAAAAAAAAGGTACACTGTCACCCAGTGCGCTGTTTATTATTCCACTCACAGATAAAAGATACACAGCAATCCGTTGACCCAAAAAGAAAAGTACACGCACAAACCAACAAAAAACAAACCAAATTCTTCAATTTAAATTAATTCCTTCGGTTGTATATACTTTTTTGGTAAATTTTCACAGATTTTGCGCTCTCCAGCACCTGCAACAGGTTGTCACCTTGACATCGGTCACTCCACAACCAGGTTTGAGTGGATATCTAGCGCGCAACGCGCTCAAACTATTGAGTGAAAGAAAATTGAACGACGAATTGCCACTCTCACTCAGATGTTTTTTGTATCTTTTGCTGCTTCGATTGAGGTCTTCGCTAAGTGGATTTTCTCGGTCGTGGTAGAGACAAACTCATAATATAAATTCTAGCTCAGTATGAGTTCAGAAATGGTCCGGAAAAGCTGCACCTCAAAGACACCGTTCCGCAACGTGTGATGATGTAACAAAATTCAAGTGAAAAATTTTCTTTTTTTCTTTTTTTGGGAATTTTTTTCGTTTTTAATTTTTTTTCGGTTCATTTTCGAATTTCTTTCGTCACACATCGAAGAGATACAAGAAAAAAAAATTAAGGAGAATTCCTTGCGGTTCTGTTGTGGTGTTTTGCAAACACAAAAGTGTCCATCGTTGCAGTGGTGGTGGTGGTCGGACGACGACAAGTGCAGTAGCAGTGCGTTTTCCTTGAACTTGACATCGGGCCCATCGGGTGGCTTCTTAAGTTTTGTGCTGTGTGGTGTAACATTTTCGTGGCGAATTCCGAGGCGAGGGAGTCTGTGATATGGTGCGCGACGTCTGATGAAATAGTGTGTAATCGGATTGAGGTTGTCGTTGTATTTTTTTTTTTTAAATTTCAAAGCGTCAACGTCCGAATCGGTGGATTATATAAATTAGCGAGTGTCGTCGTCGGACCAGTGATTAATTAAATTCCGTTGTCAGTTGTTCGGGGTAAGCTTGCGGTTTGTTGGTGAACTTGGCTGATAAGCAGAGCAATAAGGGAATCAGCGCTGACTATCGATTGACTGATAAGGCGGGAGGGCGAAACAGTCTGGTTGGTGGGGGCAACACACCACCACACGGAACAACAGGTGGCGATTGGATCTGGTAGCTTCTGTAAGTGCTTTTGTTTGCAATGTCAAAACGTGTTAAGCGATTAATCGATAAAATTCCTACTGCGACGTAGATCGTCCTTTGGTTGAAGGGCTTGGGCTGGGTACACAAACTGCAACAAGTAGAATAAATAAGTGGGTGCACTCCAAACCAGTTGTGCTGCACTTGACTTTAGACATTCAAAAGTTAGTCTCTGCAATTAATTTGTCGCCCCAGGAAGGGACACACACACATGACGGTGGTTGTGGTGTTCAAAGATAGACACTGAGACTTGTCTGTGAATTGCAACGATCTGACTCATCCCGCATACAGATTCCATTCGAAAGCAGTCATCTGTCGATTTATGCACGGATACATTCCGCGCGGTTGTGGTTCGTGCACATGTGACCTGTTTTCCTCAGGTTGTGCACTCTACCTGCTGTTGAACGGCACGGAAGTATCTAATTAAGTCGGGAATATCCGAAATTTTATTACCTAAAGGGTACGCCGTTGTGTCTCCCTGTGTGTATCTTATCTAACCATGGTTGTGGTCCTAATCATTTATTTATGATCCATGAAGAGGATAAAGTGGCAGCCTCTGCGGATATCTGGCATGGAATTCCTGTTTTATTTGTGTTACTCCTTGGGCTTATTGTTCCGTTTTTGGTCTTTATTATCAGCACTTAAGACAACTTAAGCTTCCGCCTTATGACCGCAAAATTTATTAAGCGATGAAGGAGTTTGTTAAAGTAATGGGAGCCCCGAGTCCTTCGGGTATGCCTTGCCATCTCCCATGATGGTGACCCAAATAATCTTTATCGTTGCGTGGATCTGTGTGTCTGTTTTGTGCTTTTGATGTGGAGCCTCCTTCCTCCCTCTGCCCCTCTGGTAAAGATGATGTTTTTTTTTTAGTTTTTATTTTTTTCAGAATTAAATTTAAGGCTCAAGGGATAATGTTTACCCTTATAATGTGGATGAGATACCAGCGGATGTTGCTCCTGTTGTGTGTGCGGTGGGAGTGAAAAGTTAGGTGCTCGCTTTGTTTACATTTTACCATCGCATGAGTGGATGTATAAGTTGGAGATAATGGAAAAAGTGCTAATCCTTGTTATCCTTGACCTAGACGTTGGGGGAAAATCAATTCAATTTGCTGGATTTTTACCACGTAGGCGTATGATTTGTAAATTGTGATGTGGTCGGGTTTGGGGGGATTTAAAAGAAAACAACTACACAACGAGGAATCTCTGTGTGTTGTGGTGAACTGTATCGAAAACACGAAGGACCGGATTTTTGAATTGGAAAGTACGAGTACGGTGTGGTGAAGCTTTGAAATTCCATCGAATCGAGTGGGGGTTAGGTGCGGATTATTACAATTTTGATGGAGAGGAGGTACAGATACGTTGTTTGCATGTTGTCTACCAGGATACGTGCAAGAAAAAAGTTAACATCGATAGAGGGACATGTAAAACCTTTTGAGAATGCTACATAGTTGGTTGGTTAATATTTGCAAGACGGGTGTGTGTATTGCGTCTTATCGATCCATTGTGTCTCCGACAGACCTTCTTAGGGAGCTTGAATCCCCATCAGAGTTCCCCTCGCATTATGGAGACTTATAGCGTATAAGTTCGTATATATCAGCAAGAGTTGAGTTAAGACTTGCACGGGATAACGCAGTGTATACGTAGCCCCTTTGCTGTCCCTTTCCTATGAAGGATTGGTCGTTTGGCCTATCTCTGAATTATCTTTTAGATGGATCTACTGCTTCTGTGTCTACTGATCCTGTGGGATATTATTTCTTTTATTTTGCTGCTGAGAGCCGCGTAGATTTTGTCCTTACAACCAAATCTTAGGAAGCGATCCACAGAGGTGAATGTCTACTAGGTATTGCGAAAGATTGGAAAAATCATGCACAATACTCCTTAGCTACTTTTTCACATCAAGTTAGAGAGAGCTGAGTAGATAAGTCACTTCTCCTCTATACCAACCTGAGGAGAACCTCTTCGATTCTTGACAGAATCCGTGCTTCTGAATACCAGAATAAGATTGGGATGATTTCTGCTATCAGTTTCGGAAATCAAGCTGGTTAAAGTCCCTTTTCACTTTCGCGTGCCACCTGAGTCCCGCTCTTCCTCTATTGATTCATCCCTCCGAAGTAGAATTGAAGATCATTCGACCCGGAAAGGTAATATTCAACTGCTCTTCATATCTCCACCATTGTTATTCTCTTGAACCATGATGGTGATTAGCCTTAAGCTAGGATATGTTCTTAAATGACGGTGGGAGGTGGGTGCCAATTTCATTCCCAAAGCAATGAAAACCAACTACACGACCTCGAAGGACTTCAGACCTATCCGTGTCGTTTTTTCTTCTAAAAATAATTGAACGTTTGATAAGCTACACGTAAGAGATGTGATTGGCGATGAAGAAGATCCCTTCACAGGGTGATGTTGATGATACTAAGATCTCTGCATGAGATCCATGCTGTTCAACTCAGTTTAGGTCACAGTTTCCAATGCGTGAAAGTCACCTACAGTATTTTAAGCGGAAGTCAACTCTATTGAATTTTGTGCAAGAGAATGCCTGCGGAGAAGAACCTAAGACCCGCATCTCTTTTTCAGACAGTCAAGCAGCACTATTAGCCCTTAAATCCTATACGGTAGGGTCCAAGCTTGTCTCTGACTGTCTCAACCTCCTCGAAAGTATTGCTTCTGTAAATAAGGTTACCGTAGCCTGGATTTTAGGACATGAAGGCTTCGAGGGTAACGAACGGGCTGATTGCCTGACGAGAAGAGCCGCTTGCCGCCCACTCGATGGTCTCGAACCCTGTTTTGGGGTACCACCCAACAGTGCCTACTCCAAAATATCGCAATGGGAGATCAACAAGCACGCCGACTAGTAGGCCAACCCTAACCTATACAAGGCCAAGACTTTACTTGATCTCACCAAAGACGAGTTAAAAACCATAACGGGCTATCTAACGGGGAATTGTCCACTCAGATACCATCTGCATTAAATAAAATTATCAGATATGGATATTTGCGGGCTCTATAGAGAACAGAAAGAGACTGCTGAACGTATTCTGTGCCCATGTCGAAGACCCACAAGGAAAAGATTACTCCACTTGACACGGGCCTCAGTCAACCCAGCGGAAATTCGGAAAATCGAATCTAAGGCTATACTGGGGTTTATCAATAGACTCAAAATAATCCCTGGTTAAACCATACGGGCCACCACAATAGACCTCAAAGGTCCCAGTGCACATTTAGAGCCCCTAATACAGAATACAGAACTCAGCTCAGACCAATAAAATTGGATTGGGCTGAGGCTCAAGTCGCGTAGATAAAAGAAAAAAAGACTACGGTGGAACTCGTGAGGATCGAGTTTTCTCACTCCTGGCACGGCTCCTTGTGGTAGATGAGATTGGAAGGATACTAAACGAAAATGGCTTCATTGCGATGGCCAATGTTGACGATATTGTCATCCTAGTTTAGGGCAAATTTCTTCTTAGAAATACTCAACTATAACATAACAACGGTAACGACTTAGAGTTTATCGAACTGATGATGGTGATGACATGAAAAAAGAAAACAACACCGTGAAGCACAGTCCCTTAAGCTTGAGTGGATTACAAAAAGAAGGCAGTAGTGGACTATGGGTTGATCTTTCAAAATCAAAGATCATTCTTCCATCAAATCAAATGAAATCAAAGATCGTTCAAATTCCCAAAGATTGGGTGATTAAACTTAATCATTCCTGTGTTTTGACTTAACTTCCCCATAGGTTAGGTTAGGTTAAAGTGGATGCCAGCTAAAGTCAACACACTTAGACTCATGAAGAGTCCGTTGTGATACCACAATGATCTTGGAAAGATCTCCTGCCTAGTCATTGAACCAATTTCGAGCTTCTTATAAGGCGTAGGAGTCTATTAAAATCGGTGTATATCAGGTCTCCTAAGTTGGTGTAGAAGAAGGCTCCTAAGTGGAATTTTCTCTTTCGGGAGAGAGCTGGGTAGGTGGAAATAAGATGAAGAATAGTCTCCTCGTCCTCATCCATACAGCTTCTGCAGAAGCTGTTTAAGTAGACGCCAAGCCTTGTTGCATGCTTGCCTATGGGATAGTGTCCACCTATTATAGAGATAATATGCGATCTATTAAGTGAAATCAAATACTTAAAGCGTTTCAGATCCATCCTTGGCCAAATCAGCTTTGTCGCCAGACATCTTGTATCACTCGCCCACCTAAGATTCGTTCCTTCGATAGCATCTAGCTTTAGTTTAAGTTTGCAAGTAGCGATTGGTATGTTTAACGTGCTCTTCTCAGGTCCAATAGGTAATGTTGGTCCATATCTGGCGACTTCATCAGCCTTACAGATCCTTGGTTTGTCACTGTGCCCTGGCACCCCAAAAAGGTGAATATGAAACTCCTCCGCCATCTCTATAAGAGACGATAGGCAATCTAGAGTTGTTAGTGAATTTAAAGCGACTGATTGCAAGGACTTTAAAATCCTCATACAATGGCGCAATACCTTTCTTGAAAAGGCTGCAATCAACCTTCATTTTCGCCCTTAATAAGCGCATCTGCTATGCGAAGCTTTGAAATCTGATTCCCTAAGCTTACCAATGTCCAACTCTACATTACATTGAAACTGAATTACAATATCTCCCACCAAAACGTGAGCGAATGCGACTAAAATGATTTATACAGAACTTAGCCTCGAGCATGACTTAAGCGTGTCTTAGATGTCGTACTTAACTCCAGTTGTAGAATAAATTTAAAAATAACTTTGTCAGTAAATTTTTGCAACACTTGCATGACTTACAACTCGTCTATCGCGAGTGCAGCTGAGCAGTCATTCGATAAAGTTCTCATTTTCAAGTACCCACTTCAGCAACAATAGCAGAAGGTGTGTCATCCAGAGAGATAAAGTTTCATTTGCACGTCAAATGTGCCATTAAATTGCAATTTGTTTTCCAATTGTGACGGATGATTAAATAAAGCTGTGTGCGGAGTTTGTTAGATGAAGCAGCGACTAGTTACAGGTGTTGTGCGTACATCTACCCGATGCTATAAAACGTGAGGTTTTCCTATCGTTACCCTGATGCACCCTGATGAACGTCATATATTTTGTGATAATAAAATTGTTAAAGGTCGGGTGTATCGTTCATTTGTTAACGTAAATTGAAAACAAATATGGTTCTCGCAGTCGTATCGGAGTTGTAAATTATTTGCAATTCCTAATTGACATGGCAACCCTTCGTTTGTCGACTTGAAAATTTCATACGTCATTTGCTCTAGCAATAGCACCATACCAAGTTCATTAGTTAACGACTCTTGATTGTGGTAATTGGGGGGAAATTTGAGGAAAAATTAACGGAAATTATTCGCTAATTCGTAATGAGTATAATGAGCTGAGTCTAAATTGCAAATATTTTATGAAATCCGGTGGCGAGGAACTAGAGTCAGTTGGATTTTGAGGAAAATGAAATCGAAATTAAGGAAACAGTTGAACATAAGTGCACAGCATGCATTAGGAAAGCTACGAAGAAGCACCAATTCAATTAGTTCGGAGATTCAGAGCATGCTCTGGTCTTCTTATAGCAGAAGTTTGAATCGCCATCTGCTTGTCAGAATCTGTCTGGTACAGTACAGTGACAGAATAGCGTCCATCAAGCCTGACTTGGGATTAGCCAAGACCTAGCTTGTCGCAACAATTCATGTTGTGCGTGTTACATTTTTCAAACGAATGGAAGGGACCTACAATTTATGGCCGACTTCGAACGGCAAAATGAGAAGCTTTTCATGACAATTGATACTCTTGGAGATTTGTCATTTCCCGATAAAAAGTGGTTCCGCGAAAAATGTTTGGTGGACATGGCTGGGGTTTGAACCCACGCAGCTTGCTCAACATCCATGCATCTTGACGCCCAAGCCGACCGGCCATAAAGTTCTACCGGCTATAAAGTTTCGCATGTGTCTAGCTGAACCCAAGGCTCGATTAGTGCCAATCTTCATTAGGCTCTCTAAACACTTATGGGCCTGAGAGATATGCAGCGCCAACCCCATTTGTTGCCTGAGCCTGTCACCATATTGGTTCTAGATATCCCATGTAGAAAACCTTTCGCAGGTTTTTGTAAGCCTCGATCTAATTTTCGCCTTCACTGCTCCCTATGTAGACAGTGGTTGTCCTACCAACAATATCCACAGCCTGGATAATGTCTATATCTCGGCTTGCAATCGTCATTTATTCTGAAGGGACTGTTTCCTCCTTGAGTTTTGAAGGAAACCTCTGCTCAAGTGCCATAGGTCATCTAAGAATGATCGTCAGTATACACTTCCTGCGAAAGATGGTGCCGGAATTGTTGGCACACTAATGAGTCCTTTAGTTTGTCGATGTTAAACCTAAACATTCGCGCGTTGATGTGGGATCGTCGAGCTGAAGCAATAAGCCAATAGAGCAGTAGAGCCAGTGAGCTAAGGACCGGGCTAACTGGTGTGATGCTTGTTAGTGCGAAGGTCAATTTCGAACTTGAACGCCACTTAAGGAAGTTCTGAAAGTTGTCTTGCTTTGTATATTACGGTAAGAGAAGTCTTTATTTCGATGAGCGAGGGGCCCGTCTTATTCCCTCAGAACTCTAGGAATAGAACCTAATTCCTCCAAGTTCATAAAAAAAGTGTTTACTAGGTGTTTGAAGCGCTTTTGCGCTATGCCCTCACAATCGCAACTAATGTGTGTGATATCTCCTGTAATGGAGAAATCGTCACAGTATCTACACGCGTCCGATTCGGTGAGCCCAGTCTCATAGCATGCTTACGTAGAAGGCAATGCTATGACAGAATTCCTACACCTATTTTTAGGTTTGATCTTTCTAGCTTAAGAATTTCCCTTGTCTTTTTCTTATCTAACCCTGGCCATAGAGCTTTGGATACTCTATGTTCTCTTAACTTTGACCAGTTGTGGTCAGCTTGCCTGTTTATACTACATAAGAAGTTCGCCTTAACCGCGTAGAACGGCGGTTGGACGGCTACAGCGTTGCCTTGGGCTCGTTCTCCTCCGTCTCTAGCTAGAGACTCATTACCTTTTTGTCGCAATGTTCACCCAGCATAGTCTTACTCAGTTCCGTGCGCATAGTGCCTTAAGGACTGTGCGGCAGTTCACAACTAGTCTGGATCGAAGACGTTCGATTCTAGCGCCTTGAGTGCGGCCTGGCTCTCAACGTAGTTGGCGATGTTCCTGTCGGATAGCACATTCAGCTCCAGTTGTTCTGCAGCTTTGAACACGACTTGAACTTCTGCCTGGAACACACTACATACATATGTAGATACCAGAACCCGTCCTATCTGCTGTTTTAGAGCTATCTGTATATACGGCTATCTCCTCCGGCTATCTCCTCCGGTTGCCTTATTGCATCCCTTTGTTGGGAAGGAGAAGTTGGTTCGATTGGGATCAGAAGATTATGTTTCCTTGCCACTGTTCATGTTGAGAGTTCAATTTGTCCAGTAATTTTTGGAAATCACTTTGCCTGCTCTCCTTCTGATTAGAGTCAATTTTTTGTAAACAGTGTTCTTATTGGGGAGGCCTATGAAGCGTCCCTTTGTAAATCGCAAGGCGTTTATAGTCCTTAATTAGATTTATTTATTTTTGAGGGCCTTGTCCATGTCATTCGGAGTCTTTGACAATTTGTCGTTAATCTTCTTCAGAATCACTTTGGAGAAAGCAATCGCATCTGTCATGTTGTCTGTCTCATGATGGACTTGGAATCATCTTCTTGTCGTTTCTGCCATTTTCTACTTAATCTGATTTCGGCCATTTGAAGCGTCATGCCGATTCCCCCTGATACATTCCCATACAAGATACCTCCTCCAACTTTCAACACGGTAAAATCCACTTCCTACCACACCCTCGCATTAATTTTCTTAAAATTCCATTAAACAAACTTCATTAACAGATTATGTACACACTGAAGATACATTTGTTGCATTGAACATACAAAGCACGTCGCAAAATTTAATTTATTGACTTAAAATTACAAAAAAAAATCCCTTATCGACACTATTGCACTGAATACGTTCATAGGGCGTCTACAACGGTCACGTGCCATCGACTGCAACGTGCATTCCTCCAATCGAAAACAAAATTGCATAACTGCAAACCTGGAAATGGAGAGAACAAAACTTGAAATCAATTCGAAAATAACACAAATTTTCGAGACAAGAAAACAAACAGAGGAATAATCTGTTGAACGGAGAATTGCATCGCAAAAAACAACGCCGAGGGCACGTTGATTTTTTTTGTCGAATTTTTGACGGCAAACAAATGAACAAACTTTCGGAGAACAATAGAAGTGCAGTCGCAGTTGCGCGTATGTTCATTTGTTTGGCGTTAATCTACCGATTCATTGGACTTATTTTTCGCTACACGCTTGGAACGTATGAACGTATCGCTGTTTCGTGAATAAATTATAAGAATTCGTTGGAAATTCATCACATCAAGTTTGTCAGACGATTTGACATTGTAGTCGAATACTGCTCTTGGACATGTGAATAGACGGTCCTCTACCCAAAGTCCTTCTTTCAGGCTTTGGGTAGGACGGCACGGCTGCATTGCCGTGGCTAAAATGCGATCAGTCTCGAGGTGGAGTCTAAATACATTCCTACCAACTGCTCGAACCTAATTTCGTCACTAGTCATTGGCGTAGTAAAAACCGAGCTATTGCTAGGAAGGTCCATTTCTCGGGCGATTTATTGAGGGCTTGCTGTTGCTGTATGCCTCTTGAGTTGTCTCCCTAGGTGGAAACATTGATTTCGGGTGGGAGGATGGGTTCCTCAGGCGGCTGGTTGCGGACTTGCAGTTGTTTTCGACAGCTTTTGCCTGTCGCCTTCTTTTGCTACTGCAGCGCTGGTAATGGGGCATTTAGTAGCCGCAGTGTCGCTGGTTTGTTCCTTTTCGTCCTTGGAGTTCTTTATTGTTTCGGTTGTGCTGGTAGGGCTGTCCACAGACCTTAAAGGCTCTTTGCTGTGTTTCAGCTGAGACCCTTATTCTTGTCGAGGTGTAAGACTGACGTGGGCTTAAGGGCTATGGTGAGCTCCATGACGGCTGCTCTTTAGACTCATCCTTCTTTTCGGTCTTTGACCAATAAAGATCTGCGGACGAGGAACCTCTCCCTCGTCCACAGCTCTCAATTTCGCTTCTTTCCATTGTTGCTTTTTAGGCACTTGTGCCTTAGGTCTCTGCACGCGAAGAGAAACCAGCCTGGTTTGTAGGTATGGCCAAGAAATTGTGGTTTCATGGCTCTCTCTTTCTGCCGCACGATTTCATCGAGCAGCGCATCTTACACTCGCTGGAGCTGGTCCAGATGGCGGTGGGGAAATCGTGTGGTATAACACCGATTTTTGTGCTCGCCACTGCATCTCTTTAGGTGGGCACATGATTCGTAGGCTCAGGCCTTATAGCGGTCGTTCTCCGCTTGGCGATTTTCATTGGTGCCGTTGCACTGTCTTCTCTGGGTTGTTTAGAAGGGTTCTCTCGATTCAGTGGATCTATAGCTAGCTCTCGAGCTCGTTCTAGGTAGAAGCCATACTGTACGAAATTTTTGAAGCATTTACGCCTAGTACCCGACAGTTTGACTTGCCGACTCCGGGGTCTTTTTTCGTCTTCATTATGAGCACCAATCACTATCACATCCGATCTGAGTGATGCAAGGAGGGTCTATCGTCATATGGTGTCCCATCGATTGAGATATTTTCCAAGGGTTCAAACACTGTATCAAGACCAGATGCCCTTTCTGTAGAGGTTGAGAGGCCCAGACTGGCCTCAGTTTCACGATTGGAGGTGTGCATTCCATATCACTGTTTTTATGTTCCATTTGGTTTAATTAAAACCGGAGGTCGCCTGGGTCCACCGTAAGAGGGCACGTTTACGGAATGTCATTTATCCCTTGGACACAGTCGTTTAACACCTGGGATCAAGGATTTTTTAAATTTTCCTCTTAAGATCCGCCATATTTAGTCCACAGCAAGGACAGCTAGTGCAGGGAGTGGCTCTTTTCCACGTATGGACGGTCTTAAAGACAGATTCGATGAATCGCCTCTGTAGTTCTGGTCCCTTTGTCTGAACCGAAACCGCGTAAGACAGACAAGGCGCTAGCCATAACAAAATCAGTGACATTGCAAGGAGGTGATAAATCGATAGCATTTAAGTCCATGGGTGGACTCAAAATTTCAAAGCTTACATTGACAGCTAGCGCTCATTGAGTGGAATATTGCAATACAAGCCAAATTCTACAACAGAATTTGTTTATAATTTTCGATCCGCTGAGATACGAACCTATTTTCGAAATGCAATCCACTTTTGTTTCCTTCTCATCTCTTTGCCAAATGACGTCTCTTTTCGTTGAACGCCCTATCGCTCCTGGGAATAAGCTGTGTCTAACCAAAGCGCCAGCCGGTGATATAGTGAGGTCGTGACTTGCAGATAACAATAGATTGTGTTCCCCCGAAACAAACGGAAGGTAATTCATCTAAAGAGCGAAGCAATGGCGCGCAAAATTCTTGAAAATCACTCCCAATTCATTGTTTAACTAGCTGTCATCGATAATTACGTCAGTGATGATGCAGCTTTTGTTTGCTTAACTAGATGCAGATGCAAAAATCGAGTGCAAACTAATTGCAAAAATTTAAAAAAAAAAACAAACAATTGGAATCAGGCCAGCTATCAGTGTGAGATACGTAGAACTGTTCAGTTTGACTTCATTCATTCGCGTACCGCATGAGAGGAATTATTGCTGCCGGATTGGTGTTGTTCACACATAAGAGGGTAATGCTTCCGATCAAGGTTAGTCAATAGCTTAATGTCATCTCTGATAAGTTTAATATTTTATTGTTGGAGGCGATAAGTTGGGTTTTAGTAAGAAGCAGGGGAAGTGCGAGAGCTGTCCCCGTTTCTTGATGAGCTATGAAGAGCCATTACCTGCTATCTCGTTCCTCATTGATCGTAGGCAGATTGTTAGGCTAAATTTTGTAGAATCTACGTGGGTAGGTAGAGTGGTTTCGCACAGATACACGTAAGCCAGAGAGGCCCTTTGTGATATCAAATGGATCTACACCCTGAAAAAGCGCCACTCACTTGATGAAGCTGAGGAACTTTTGACGTCAGTATGTGATCGTTCGCCCAAGTTCTCGAAGTGACAGGCTCCTAGATAGAGCTTCCTTCGTTGGGACAGAGCAGAACAAGTGCAGAGGAAATGGACGATCGTTTCTTCCTCTTCTTTATTCCTGCAGCTCCTGCATTTGTCATTTGAGAAGAGGTCCATCTATCGGTAAAAATTGTAATGTCCCTGAAGAATATCAGATTGTACCTAAGCCAGGATAAAGCTTCATTGATAGCCATAATTTTCGCCTGAAAAACGCTACAGAAATACAATTCAGGGGATCTAAGAACGAGGAGTAGCCAAAATGGTTGTTTGACCATTGGGAGAAGGCCTTCAGTCTGATGGCTATGCTAGCAGCTGACAGTTTGCCAAAAATATCTAGAGGAAGTAGATGTAGGAGCCCGTCGGTTGACGCGGATCACTTCGCATCCAGCCCTTTCCAGATTGAACAGTAGCTTATAGACTGCTACAATCCAGAGAAAGGGGGCCAGAAGCCACCTTGGATCGTACCGCAGTTCACGGATCTACGGGCACTAATTGTTCTGCCTGTGACCAGTTTACCGATTAAAAGTCTGAGCGATTTGACTTAACGTTTTTGAAGGCGATGTTCAAACAAGCAACCATGGTGAACTCTTTGACGCTCAGTGATGGTAAAGCAAAAGCGGTTACAACAGATCTGCCTTTACAGTAAGCATATTAGGACGCTGACAGAAGTTTGGTGTTTATGCAACAACGTAGGTGCGAGTCTAGTAGCTTTTCCGGTGTTTTGAGTAGGAAGGGTGATAGACTAATGGGTATGAAGACGACTTCAACTTCAGTCCACCTCCAAGGAATGCGGACAAGGTACAGGCAGCCTTTAAGGATAGTGACCAACCAGGGGGGGATTATGTCTAAAGACTGCTGCATTTCAGCAGGAATAATGCCGTCCGGTCCGGGAGACTTAAATGGCTTGAAGCCTCGTATGGTCCACCGAATCTTGCTGTGTGTAATAATAGTCTCGGAATCTTTGCATGGCGGGCTGGTCGCTTGGCATGCCGGGTCATGCAGTACAAGCTGCCAGGAAAATGCGTGCCTAGAAGAAGGTCGACTGTCTCTTTACTGTACGATTTCCATTGCGACGATGGAGGATGTCACTAGGAATCTGCGTAACTATGTATAAACTCACAGCTTGACACTTGAATTTCTCCTTTTGACAGAAACTGAGTGCAAGAGCCGCAAGTAGTTCCTTAGCCTTTGACTAGGTAGATGGTGACAGCTCCTCGTTCCATCAATTCACTAGAAGATTGCCTTGTTTGCAAACAAAATGCTGACCCAATGTGACGTCCTGTCACCCGCTCTGCGAACAGTCGTTCGCGATAAGACTGATCTCGAATTCCTTCACTAATTAGATGTTACTGTCAGTTTCATTTCAGATTGGCAATGAACCGGATACTGGTAGCATAGTGCCCGTGATAGTGGACCAAATCGCATGAGACGCAACCGTAAGGATGCAAATGCATCTTTCGCGTAATGTCGTCTGCAAAATTCCTCACTTATCTTGATGTGGGATGCGGTGCGGGAAGCTACCGCAAACAGCACATTCATTTAAATTTCTTATCAACTTCTCACTCACTATCGCAAGAAACGTCTTTCAACGCGAGCTGCACGCACGCATGCATGTGCCATCGGAATGGTGCAAACTGCAGGTGGAATCGTGGAATCTTCGAGGCCCACTGTCACTTTGTTAATTGATTCCTCTGCTGTTCTGTGCGGACTCGTTGTGTCTATTGAGAATGAAATTCCAAACGAGCTGGTAAAAAGCGATTAACTCTTTGCTTTTGTGCATCCTAATTACCTGTGGTTTTGTCCACTCCTCTGGCTTTCGGTATGGAGATGGCTATGGTGTCTGATGGTGTTCAATGCGGGTATACGTGATGTCGATGGGTGATGGTGATTTTGCACGTTGATTACGGAAGACGACTCTGTGCAGTTCTTAGCGAAGAATAATCATAAATTGCTGCAGCGTTTGACGATGTCCATTGAACGTGAAGGTATTCTATGCGTACTCCCACGGATAGGTCCGAGACTGTAGCGAAAACCCATTAAGCTGAGGATATTGCCTGACTCATCAAGGAGCGAAAGTGTCGACGATTAATGTCAATGACTAAAGGAATTACTATATAAATTCTTTAATAGAAGAAACGCAGAGTTGAATTTTAAACGCTTGGGGGCAGGCTTTGGAAGGAAGACTAAAAATTCAGACTCGTTGATTGGCAAGGAGAATGTCTGAGCAAATGGCGCTCCACCATATGGCGATGAGGAACAGCGACTCTATGGGAAAGGGAATGACGTGGAGGAATTTACCTTCCACTTACGTCCACCACCTGAGTCGCGGTCTTCCTCTACTGCGCCGTCCCTCGGGTAAGGATTCCGGGCCGGATCATTGGTGTCCATCCGCCCTACATGACCCAGCCACTTCAGTCGCTGGAGCTTCACTCTTCTGGCTAAGCCGATGTCGCTGTACAGCCCATACAGTTCGACGTTGTATCTCCTCCTCCATTGACCGTCTATGCAGATGGGACCGAAAATCACCCGAAGAATTTTCCTCTCGAAACAGCTAAGAGCGACCTCATCTACTTTTGACAAAGTCCGTGCTTCTGCGCCGTAGAGCAGAACTGGGAGATTAAAGGTCTTATAAAGGGCTTTGCTACTGAATTGCCTTCCTAGCCCAAAGAAACAACGATTGGCAAGAGTTATTCTTCGTTTATTCTCAGCGCTGGTGTCATTGTTTGAATTTATAGCGGAGCCTAGGTAGACAAAGTCCTTAACTACCTCAAAGTTATAGCTGTCTATGGTGACGTTCTGTCCGAGACGTCGGTGTTGGGAGTCCTTTCTTGTTGACAGCATATACTTCGTCTTGCCCTCATTGACCGCTAAACCCATCTTCGCCGCCTCCGTCTCGATACTCACAAACGCAACAGTGACATCACGCTGCGTTCTTCCGATTATGTCAATGTCATCGGCGTATCCGAGTAATTGGACGGACTTTTGAAAGATTGTGCCTATGGTGTTGGCGCGTGAGTTTCGCACAACTCTTTCAAGAACGATGTTGAAGATGTCGCATGACAGCACGTCGCCTTGTCTAAAACTTTTTTTGACAATAAAGGTCTTGATGAGGACTTGACCGAGCTTGATGGTGCAGCTCGCATTCTCCATCGTCATCCTGCACAAACGGACGAGTTTGGCAGGGATGCCAAAGCTAGACATGGCTCTGTATAGCTCGTCTCTATAGATGCTGTCATACGCGGCCTTAAAATCAATGAAGAGGTGGTGAGCATCGATTTGAAGTTCCTGGGTTTTTTCAAAGATCTGCCGCATTGTGAATATTTGGTCGGTGGTGGACTTTCCTGGCCTATAAACCACACAAATATGGACCGGTCAGGTTGTTGACAAACAAGATCTTGTAAGCGATGTTAAGAAGACTGATGCCTCTATAGTCGGCGCAGTTCAAAGGGTTTCCTTTCTTGAGGATCTTGCAGGGTAGATTCAGAGTTATTTTTGGTCTCAGGCATTATTTCTTTTCGAATAGTCTTGAACAGGTGAATCAGGCTGAGGTAGTGATGTTCTTCAAATGTGGATTCCAGGTAAGCCCTTGGTCTAGAACTACTCTTAGATACTTTACTTCCTTTAAGCATGGGAATTGTACGCAGCTCAGCGAAAAAGTTGGGAGATCGTAAATTCTCTTTTAGTGAAGGGAATCATAGCCCTACATGTCGCTTCAGATTGACATAATCCCCACTTCATGTTTAGTGCACTTTACATGAAGTTGGTGTGTGGCTTCATGATTGTCCTTTCATTGTGATGACTTGATCAGCGTAACCTTGCGTTGAAAAGCCAGAGTTTTTGAGGTCGTTTAGCAGCTGGTCGAAAAACAATTCCACTCTAGGGAGTCCTAGCTTGGCAGTAATAATGCTGCTGCCTAGCATTGAATACCAGCCCACCTAGGTTGTCAAAAGCTCTAGCAATGTCTAGAAATGAGCCAAAGAACTATTTTTTTAGACCTCAAGGTGGCTGGAAGAACCGATATTAACTGGAAAGGCCACTTATAGCCTAGATTACCAAATGCAGCTTAGGTCCCTCCGATTGACATTACACCATATATTCGTCATCTAAATTTAAAATCCATTAAAGGGTTTAAAACGGAGTGATCCTTCTTTCCATTTATATATGATATTTTCACGACATTGGTGCACTTCCTCCCGAAACACTATACATTCCCCCGATCAACAATGTCAATGTGGACTTCTTACTTGTTGCCTCTTCCACTTTATTTTTAGCGCCATCTTTCCAAAAAGCCCCTAACCGATTTCGTAATACCTGTCAGGAGAGCACTCTGCCAGATCCCTTCCAGTTCTTCCTCATTTCCGGGATAAACAAACACAAAGAAAAAGTTGGTGCGTTTCTGGAATTTATCCCGTTTTCATTCTTCTCACCGACGAAGTACACATTTGCATGTTAATATGTCAACGCTCAGTGATTCCTCATGTTAACCAGGGAACACAACAAGTTCAGAGCGACACAACGAGGCACAATAACTTCTAATCGAATACGTGCCGAAGACTTAAAGGGACTTTTACACACCGAGCAACAGCGGAACGTGTTATTTGCTTACGATGATGTGACTCGAATGCATCGAGTTCGACTCTCCTTCTCCACCCCTAGAGACTACAACTTCTCGATTAATTTTCTATTATTAAACGACGAGAGTCGTTTGTCTGACGCGCCACCGTACATATGTCATTTGCTCGACGAATTTATTATCAAAAAAAAAAAAAAAACTTAACCCTGCTTGCAAGGTTACTGCATTTTTATCGATCGACAGCAACAGAGATTGAGATACTAAAACTTGAAGTGTCTCGAGTGCGACTATAACAATTGAAAAGAAAAAAACAAGATACGCCCGGGCTTGTGGCCATGTGTGTCTGTCGTCGGAATTCCCTAAAGGAATAGAAAGCCCTGATGCAACTGAGTGGAGTCACACCGAGTGTGCAGTTATTACTTGGAAAATATTTTATCTTAGGTGGTCATCGTGGAAGTGGAAATCCTTTTTCACAAGAGAGTCCAACTGCAATCTGGTGCGCACATGTGTAATGACCGAGAAGAGATGGTGCCACTGTTTTCTGTTCAGTTGCTGGAATGTCCTTAGAAAGTGTTAGAAAGTGTGTGTGGGATGCGGGTGACATGTTACACGATACAAATATGATTCTTCTTTTTGTTGCATTTTGCGAACCATTTGGAGTAATGATCCGTGAGACGTCGATGTGGGTTGCTTACTGCGAACATATGGGAGTGAAGCAGTGTCATTCTAACGACATGGATGTTACGGGTGATAGAGGAAAGTTCTAATGGAGATGGGAATGGAAATGTCAATGAAATGGAAACGAAATAGGTACTTTGACCAGCGGTGCAGTGATAGTTTGCTTTGTTGCAACTGGGATACAAGTATCCACGATCGACCTGCTCAAATGCATTGGACTTCATCTTCATCTGCCAATGGCCCGCTTAACCACTATGAGGTTCGCGGATTTAGGAGCTTAAGTGGACTCTCCACATTTCCCGATTTTCCACCATCGACTCTAAATCATCAGGGGTTATACCCATATGAGTAGAGGTGAAATTTCGGGCTTGGTCAAACCATCTCATCCTAGGCGTTCGCAGGGGACGCCTACCATGGCACGTCTTGGAAACCGAGTTAGGCACATGCGTTTGACGTGCCCAAATCATCGAAGTATGGACCTCTCCGTTCGCCTCGCGTACTCTAGTGTTCCTAACCCGATCTCGGCGAGTCACTCTAGCAATATAACGAAAAAATCTTATTTCGGCAGCTTGTATCCGCATGCATTGGAGTTTGGCAGACGAATTGAAGTTTTTTGTAGATGGTGGCAATATTAAAGTGGATGTTACCTTATCCCGTATCTAAGCTTTAGTCCAACAAAGCTGCTGGTGCTAACGGGCTAGCTGCTGAGCTGCTCAAAGCGGCAGGCGATGACTTAGTAAGGAATATGCACCAACTCATCTGTAGAATATGCTCAGAGGAAAGTATGCCCGATGAATGGAACCTCAGCATTCTTTGCCCGATCCTCACGAAAGGAGACCCTCTGAACTGCGCCAACTAAGGAGGCATCGCCTATAAGATCCTATCTGCCGCATTGTGTGAACGCCTGAAGCCTTTTGTCAACAACCTGTGGCTTGAGGCCAGGAAAGTCCACCACCGACCAAATATTCACAATGCGGCAGATCTTCGAAAAAACCCGGAACTTCAAATCGATACCCACCTCCTCTTCATCGATTTTAAGGCCGCATATGACAGCATCTATAGAGACGACCTATACAGAGCCATGTCTAGTTTTGGTATCCCTGCCGAACTCGTCCGTTTGTGCAGGATGACGATGGAGAATGCACGCTGCTCCATCTAGGTCGGTCAAGACCTCATCGAGGCCTTACGTGCCAACACCAGAGGCACAATCTTTCAAAACTCCATCCATTTACCCGGATACGCCGACGATATTGACATAATCGGAAGAACGCAGCGTGTTGTCAAGACAAAGTATATTCTGCCAACAAGAAAGGACACTCAACACCGACCTTTTGGACAGAACGTCACTATAGACAGCTATAACTTTGAGATAGTTAAGGACTTTGTCTACCTACGCTCCGCTATCAATTCAGCCAACAACACGAGCGCTGAGATCAAACGAAAGACAACTCCTGCCAATTGGTGGCTACGAAGGCAGTTGAGTAACAAAGCTCTCTCTCGAACAACTAAAGTGACCCTTCACAAGACCTTAATCGTCCCAGTCCTGTTCTACGGCGTAGAGCAATGGACTCTGTCAAAAGTGGAAGAGGTTGCTCATGGCTCTTTCAAGATGAAAATTGTTTGGGTTACTTTCAGTCTCGTCTGCATAGGTGGTGAATGGAGAAGGAAATACAACGACGAACTGTAAGGGCTGTACAGCGACATAGCCAGAAAAACGAAGCTCCAACGATTGAGGTGGCTGGGTCATGTAGAGCGGATGGACACCAATGATCCGGCCCAGAAAATCTTTAAATCCGCACCCGAGGAGTAGAGGAAGACCGCAATTTAGGTGACGCACTCAAGTGAAAGGGGACCTTTACTAACTTGGCGTGCGAAACTGGAGGCATCTGTATAAAGATTGAGCTAGGGGGTGACGCTTGTTGGTTTAGGCTCAGGTTTACCTCGGACTGTAGCCCCACCCTAAGTAAAAGCAAAAAGGAGCTCTTAGAACGAAAGAATCCGGTAGCAGACCGTGAAAGTTTCATAGCATCTCTAGACTTTGCAATCTGATTGCGAAGATTGGCTGTCAAATAATGTGAAGGTTGGATTTAAGCCTACTGCTTCTCAGAAACACGGAAAGCGTGAATATTTAAGAATCTGACACATTTTTCGGGCTGAAACTCCATTCTACAGAAATTGACCTGGAGTACCAAAGGTAAAGGGAAGGAACGTGATTCCCAAAATGGTAACGAAACCATGAAGGAATTCCCTGTGGAAAAAACAAGCGTTCAAATCTAACCTGACTACAAGTCCATTTAGCGGTTTTAATGATCTTTGACTCATGCTCAGTCGCTCCGACATTTGAGGAGTCATTCATCGATCATGAGTAACTGAGGAGCCATAAGACACCTTGCATTCCCCAAGCCATGCGTCTGTTGTAGTCTTCGGACTCAAACAAACCAAAAAATAAGACGTCATTACCATCTCCTATTTCACAACCCTTTAGCACTAATGACATCTTTCAGGGAAAACCAAGGCCTTATCCACCGCGTAACTCCTCGTCTCCACAAAAACCTCCAGACATGACTCGCGTGATTGGAGCACACCGATCGTGTTACCATTGCAAGTGCCACTGCCAATTATACATACAATGTTTGTCCGAACTGAAAAGTTTTTATTGTCAGCATTTTAGCAGTTAAAACTAAAAGTGAGTCATTAATCCGAGTCTAGTGGCGGTCATGTTCCCCGAGGGGGCACTACTCACCGAGCAAATGAAAATCAACCCGAAAGCCGATATTTCGGTCGTGATGCCCGTCCATAAACGACTTTTATGTGCCAATATCAGACGGGAAGCGGGATATAAAGTGCATGGGCACATAAATTATAAACAAAACGCCAGAGCACTGTTTGAAGTGAACAGTAAAGGACAAGCGAATGGTTAGGCTGTCTTAGATCTATTAGCCATTACTCTGCGCAGTAAGGCGATTAAAAACAGTTTTTTTTTGTCTTTGCGGGCTTTGATTTATAAGCCTAGTGCTCTTCGCTGAGAGTAATCACAAACAGACACTGCTGCTGATATCTATTTTTATGACCAATTAAGGGTTTCGAAAGGATAAATTGAGGTTCCAGTGAGTCCAAGAGGGGTAAATTTATGTGTCACTTGTTCGGGAATAAATGTACACTGTACACTCTGTAGCGATGGTTCAAAGGCGGCAGAAGGGAAATTTTTGAAAAATGATGGACAGCCAGGATGTTGTGTGAGATCAGATGAAAAATAATGTCTGTGACTGTAGCACTGGTAGCAGAAGAGATGATGGGAAATGCAGATAGGACTTGTCAGTTTTATGACTGACAACTTGTCAAATAATCAAATGGTGTGTATCGAGATACGATGGCACTGTAGAATAGTTTAAAGGAGACGAAATGGGTATATGAAATCGTTTTAATGAGTTTTTAAGGTCTTTCGCTCCATTTGCGATTGAATGGTCGCTTGGAGGCGCCTTTTTTATTTCTGATTTAAGGATAACTACGTGTCAGGGAGTATTTGCTTCTCATGGTATTGAGTATACATTTTGACATGGTGGTAGTGACGGTAGTGTGGGTAGTCACATCTTTTGCTGGAAATTTAAAGAAAAAATGACGAGTGGGGGCAAGAAATTTTACTTTCAGGCTCGAATCATTCAATTAGGATGGTTGCCTTTGGTGCAAGAATTGCTCATAACAGTAACATGTACATCAAAAGGTACTTCAGACTGTCTCTATTTTAATATTCACCTATGCTGGGTTCCCAGTCATAGGGACATTCCAGGTAACTGTAAAGTCGATGAACTCGCCAAACGTGGTCCTGTTCTGGACATCCTGCTCGGAACGAAGCAATCTGGGTTTTCCACTCGATACATGTAAACTTCTCTTAGAGTACGATGCGATCAGTAAAACAAACCAAAGATAGAGGAATGGTGCCACGTGCCGTGGTTCCAGGGAGATCTGTCCTATGTTAAATCTCACTCGATCTAAAAATTTGATCTTGCTCAAAAGGTCCCTCATTAGCGTCGTCATTGATGTTCTAATCGGCCACTCTCCTATTGTCCTTCATGGCAAAAGGATGGGCCTCTTCTCAAATGACATCTACAGGAGCTGCAGGACGATGAGAAGTAAGAGATGATCCCCCACTTCTTTTGAATTTGTTCTGCCCTATCCCAACGAAGGAAGATTTATCTAGGAGCATAACACTTCGCAACTTGAGCGAACTATCACATACTAACGTCAAAAGTATCCTCAGCTTAATCAAGAGTTTCAATAAAGTGAGTGGCGATTTTCAGGGTATAGATTCATTGTGTTATCACAAAGGGCCGCCTGACCTACGTGGGCCTGCGCTTAGCATCACGTGGCAGGCAGTTACTGTACTAAGAGATAAAAAAGCAGAAACACTTGCGGTCATTTTTGAATGGTCTTCTCGAAGTGAAGACAAGAAATTATACAAAATGTCTTCATCCACTCCTGGAAAAGTACTTTGAAGTTGGGAACAGTGAAAGAACAGGAAAGACATGGAGTTATCTTCAAAATTACTTAAGAAACTTAGGTTTTGTTGTACTTTTTGTCTGAATGAAAAGAACTTGTGGACTGATCAATCCAAATGATGGGGGTTTTAGCGGTTCACTCTTCGTCTTATACCCCGCCTACGAGCTGTCTTGTACGAAGTTCTATAATGCATGTCAGCTTCACCAAGCTCATCTCTAGTGACCTCGAAACCATCCCAACCTCCCCACTTAAAGCGACCCTCTCCGATCCACTGTCACCCGATTTTCTCCCTGCTGTGATTGCTAACCCGTTTTCATGTCGAGCTCTTCGGTTGAAATAGGCTTCACCCCGAAAAGTCTTAGTAGACATCTGTTTACGAATATTTACAGCCTTCTTGAAAAATTATTGACTCAACGTTGGAACGAAACATTCTCAGCATGATTTACTTTCTTAAGCCTTCTCAAAGTCGAAGTGAAGAAGTAGAAAAATTGTGATAGGAACCAGTCTTTTCGGGCTCCGGAGAGCTCCAGCCAAAAGAACATAAATATTCGTCATTTTTGATTTTCTATCGGAAGTGGCCTTAAGTTGCATACACTTTTTGAAGGGAATTTTGTCCTCCAATGCCGAGGTCACTGTGGAGCATATGCAGAGTGCATAGCATGTACTGCGTACATTGTTCGTTAGTAAACCTTTTCCCCCAATGAAGATCGAATCTTTCTTTCCTGGAAGAGACAACGCGTCGAGCACTATTAGAGGAGTGACCATCGCCGTCCGGTGTGTCCGACTAAACTCGCCCTCTTTTTGACATCAAACTATCCCGGAACCGCTATTAGTCCTATTCTGAGTCCTATGAGAACCAATTCTGTCCAAGAGTTTCGCATTCGAGAGCATCATACTCAATGCTGTCCGGTCCATCTCCTATTCGGGTCTTCTCACCTCTGCCAGTTAACTTCTATACTCGAAAAGTGTCTGGTTTGTATAGCTTTGAGAAAAGTCGCCATACTTGAAACAGGGTTCTCCACATTCCCCATTTTGATGACGGAAATCGAAAAATACTTGTTTCGCATGTGGTTCTCTTGTTGCGTGAATGCTCATTGGTGCTCTTTATATGTGCCTCTATCGGTATTCTGAGATATCTGACAAGGCAATGTGAGACTCGTAATCAACACTAACAAATTTTTATGTCTCAGCGGGCTCAGTGAATAGCACTTGGCACATTAGAGATAAGCACCACCTATCAAACAATTTTGCGACCGCGACTTGAGCAATATTCCAGATCATCCATATCATCGTCAGCCCTAATCTATACCAGAGGACTTAAAACTTGACCTAGCTGAGCTCCATTGGCGATTCTATACACTTTTTCGCCCTCTGTCACTCGTCCTAAGTCCGCCTGTCGAGCTATTTAAAGGATCGCGCTTCCTCTCATACTGGTGAAACAAGCAAAATCTGGTGGCGTGCATTAGATCCAATGCCCCATAAATTGTTTTCTGCTTAACTTCGGCTCTGAAGTATCCAAGCCTATGCGTCAATGGACCTTCGAAAAGCATCAAAGATTTCAGTCTCAGTATTTGGCCAGAGAAGCAACACTTAGGTATGCTATCAGCAAAGCTAACCATAGATGCCGGGACATGCCAAATGTCCAGGCAAATCTGATAAAATCTGGAACAAAAATACTCCAAGGGACTGCTAATGGTTAAATGCTTTCACATCATCTCTGCCATGGATGTCCACATAGAGCGAGAGACGAGAAGGAGAAGGAATAAATCCTCAATTTTTAAGAGAGCTTCGTCTGGTGCTCTATCTGGTGGATCTGACTCTGACATATCTCTGATTGCTTCAATGAGCCCGGCAGTAGACAGAACCTCTTTTGGTCCAAGTGTCTCCGTACTCTCCTACAGACAGCCACCCTAACATTATCTACTCAGAGGTCCAGTCATGTCTCTAACGAATGACCGTTATCTAGAGCATTAATGCAAATTGAACTCGCATTCCCAGTCAAAGAACTCTCCATCCACAGCTTCTCAAACAAAGGTGAGTATAACAACAACCGATGCCATCTGTGCAATTGTCAACACGTGTTCCACGCTTCAGTGATCACTCTTCCTGTTGACTTATAGCTCGCATTGTTCCACATGTGTGTATTTCCCCACAGAATTCCAAACTGAACTCGTACCTCAATGATAAACAACCGATGCAACTGCTTATTAACGTCTCCATCAACGTCTGCCTTCACCCCATTTGTCCCTGTCGTATCTAAAAGTTTATAAATCGCCAACTGATGCAATAATTTCGCACAAAATTCGGTCAACACACTCTGCCTCTGCACAAACAGTCGGACGAAAATAAAATTCGCGCTCTTGTCCTGTCCCGTGCCCGTCCCGTAGGTACCATTCCCATTTGCCAACATTCGCAGCGATCGTCACGCATTTCGCAAGAAATCCCATTACTCTCGCGCAGATATTTCCCAAATCGAATCACATAACACACACGATGCCAGCCTCTGGGACAACTGGGGAATTCCCAGTCCGTAATTACGGGCCAAGGAATACAGAGCGGCCAAGCGTAACCTTTGCATCTTGCTTGTCTGCTGCACGCGCATCGTTCACTTTAATTGTCACACAAAGGAGCACTGCAACCAATGAATCATCCTATTCTCCGAACATCTGTTCGTGTGCACTGTGTGACAGTTAAGATTCATCGTGAATTGTACCCACACCCGCAGGCCTTGACTGTCAAACTGCCGGGCGTCCCCATCTAAGAGCCGTGCCCTTCGACAACTGTCATCTCAATAACAAAACAATTACCCCCGAGCCAATGGAGTCATCACTTTCAATTGTCTTGACCAACGAATGTGCATCGAAATGCATTCGATTAAGTGTCTCTCTGTCCCAAAGGAGCCTCTGTAATGTGTCCAATTAATTCTCATTCCAATCAATTAGCAGGGAACAGCTTTTCAATTTAATTAAAAACTCACGATGCTTTGTTTGCTTCTCCTTGCAGTGCAGTCCGCTCCGAATGACAGCTAATACCATCTGGACATGACAGAGAAACGACAAAAGGTCTATTATGACACGACAGGGCCAAAGATGCAGCAGACAACGAAGTCGGAGAAGCCGAAGAAGCCCGAGAAACCGAAGAAGCCGAAGCGTCGCGATAAGAGTGACCTTGGAGACAATTTCGTTGCCCCAGACGGTGGATGGGCCTGGGTGGTATGCATCGCTGCCGGTCTATCAAATGTAAGTTCGTTACGCTGACTTGCAACGCCATCTGTGAACAATTTTATTTCAGCTCTGCATCTTCCCATCTCTGCAACAATTCGGCTTCATCTTTCGAGAAAGACTGACAGGACTTGGGATGTCAAGTTCGCAGATAACCACCATCATCAACACTCAGCCGGCGATATCGGCCTGCACGGGTCTGTTGAACGGTCCCATGTTTAGGAGATTCACATTCCGACAGGTGGCGCTGGCCGGGGCATTGTTTAACTTCTGCGGTCTTTTCCTGACGGCGTTTTCGGATACGTTTCTGTCTTACATGATCACCTATGCGCTGCTCTTTGGTAAGTTCTATAGGCTGTCCCTACGTCTTGAATTTCCACTGACACATTTTTCCCTCTCTAGGTTTCGGTATGGGCATCAGTGTATCAGCATCATCTCTAGCCATCAATACGTACTTCAAGAACAAACGCCGTCGTGCGGCAGGTTTCTCATGGACCTTGACCGGTCTGGGACCGATTTTCCTACCCTACGCGGTGACGTACTTACTCTCAACGTATGGCGTCCAAGGGACTGTGATAATATTTGCTTCCATATCACTACACTCCTTAGTCTGTGCCATGGTCTATCAACCGGTGATGTATCACGTGCGACAGGCCGCCACCACCCAAGTCAATGGGGACTTGATACCGTCTCCAGATCCGGAGTATCTCTGCAAGTACTGCGAAATGAATCGGCAGAAGAACACCGGCATCTTTTCTAGTCAGTACCTCTACACGGAAGACGATAAGGAGAAACCAGGCTACGAGATCATCGATCCTGGAACACCGATGTTATCGCGTGCCAATGATGGATGGTTCGGATCTAAGCTATCGCTGGCGCCGGCGAAACCACAATTCCGTGCCTTTCGGACTGTGTCCAGTTGCAAAGACATCGAAGGTGGCTACCGCCTGAGTCATGTGATCGCAGAGGAGGACGAGAAGGAGGATCGGTTCCTCAGGCCGAATAATTTCAGTCGTGAACGAGAGGAAATCAAGATGTCGGCCAGTAGGAACAACTTGTACATTCGTGCGGATTCACTGACTGCTCTACGATGTACCTGTGCCGAGGAGAAAGCTCTGCTGGAGTTACCCAAAGGAATGACAATCTTCACCGACAAGCAACGAGAAGCTGAACCTCCAACGCCACCGCCGTCCGAAGATCTGTCCTCGGTGACGTTTATGCAAAAGCTTGTGACTTTCTTTGATTTGGACCTTCTGCGGGACTTTACCTTTGTGAATCTCGTGGCGGGCTTGACCATCATCAATTTTGGCGAGATGAACTTCTCGATCCTGACGCCGTTTATTTTGACAGATTTTGGGTTCACAACGGCACAGATCTCGTTTGCTATGTCGGTATTGGGTGGAATGGATATCATCGTAAGATTTCTGGTGCCGTTCGTGACGGAGAAAATCGATTGGGACAACAGGGTGTTCCTGTTGATCGGCGTTGTGGGTATTGCACTTGGCCGGACTATAGTGGCGTCTTCCAGATCGTTTTCGGTCATTTTGAGTTGTTTTGTTTGGATTGGCATGTGCAAGGGTCTGAGGACAATATTTTGGCCACTGATCATACCGGGATATGTTCCTTTGAAGAGATTACCCGGAGCATCAGGATTACAATTAATCATATCGGGAGTATTTACATTGGCTTGTGGACCGCTGGTTGGTAAGTACAAATAGATGGGTGAGATGAGTACATGAAAGTGAGGCATATTTGGAGGTGAAAACTAGGACAGAGAGAGAGAGATTGGGATGAATGGAAAGAGAAGACGATCAAGTGAGGATCGGTTGAGGTTAAATCTCCTCACTGCATCCTATTCGGGATCAATTTTTTTTTAAAGATTTCGATCCGTAAAACGAGACGAACACATTCGGCGATCAAAGTGAATTTGTTGGCTTATTGGCCAATCGGCCCGCTGATCACTCGACTTTCACACAGCCTCCTACTGATCTTTAGATCTCAAAAGATCGACCTAATCCAAAAGACACACTCAAAACCTTAACTGGAAGCAAAATGGTTCTAATCAGATCAAGGAGCTTACTCGACTATTACCTTCAAGGCTTTCTCACGATCTTACCAGGATCTTAAGACTCTGTGAAGTTGAAAACTTACACAGCGACTTATGGTAGAATTTCTTAAGGGTTGGGACGCAAAATGCTTGAACTCACGTCCTTAGATCGCAATAGGGTCACTTGTCCTTGGAATAGATCTGGCTAAGTGGAGGATCCTATAGTGATGGACCTCTTTCTGCATCTAGGTCGAGAAAGCCACTCTCAGCTAACTTAATCTTAGGATCACTTACACTTTTAAAAGCAAATTTCAAGGCCCTTCAAGATACCTAAGCAAATCACAGAATTTGCTTCATGACTTCAGTTCCCTGATTCTGATCCTGATCCTCAGCCATTACGATTCTTAAAGTCGAAGCCAACGTCTCGGCTTCCAAGACGTGCCATGAAAAGCGTGCCAGCAGGTAGGCATCCCCTGGGTAGGTCTAGGATGAGATGGTTGTACCAAGTCCGAAATCTCACCTCTACCCGTACGGGGATAACCTCTGATGATTTAGAGTCGATGGTGAAAGATCGGGAGATGTGAAGAGTCCACATAAGCACCCTAACCCTACGACCCTCAAGTGGATAGGCGGGTCATTGAAAACGATGAAAGTCGAAGTAAAGGTTCTTAGGTATCATTAGCAGTTCGCAAGATTCACTTGTTTCCCTTTCGCAGATCACGGACTTTCTACCCACCTCTTGATCGATCTGGACACCTTATGTGCCCTCGTTCCACCGGTGCTTCGAACTTCCAATTTTGCCTCACTTTCCATGCCCACAATTCCACAATCAAAATCACATCTCGTAACATAATTTCTTTCCATCTTGCAGGTCTCATTCGCGATCGTTACAATTTTTCCGTTACGCTTCATTGTTTAAATTTGCTGACATTTATAGCTGCCATCTCTTGGTCACTGGAAGCACTCATACGATATGTATATCGTAGAAAAAAATTAATGGCTTGTGTCAAGACTTAATTTATCAGCCAAAATCATTATAGTGTAGGTTAGCTGAAACTTAGTTGGTTTGTGAAATCAATAGAAACGGGTTAATAGCTCAGCTATTACAGTAGAATCCGTAATTTAATGAATATCGCTTCGAAACTTTGTTCGCAAAATACAAAAAAAAAATTCAAGAAAATCAAAAAAAAAAAAAACTAGGGAACTAACGATAATAATTTCAATTATTTTAAAAAAAAACTTACAACGTTTGCTTAGCGGTAATTAAATGTGATTTGATTTACAAAGCAAAAATAAATAAAGACAAACGAACAAAATCCTATAGAACTTTACTTGTGAATATGATTAGATCCTAAGCTCACGAAACAGATGCAGCATACGCCTGCATATACATACACATACATATTATAGCATATATACATACATACAAGTAATTGTAAGCGAATATTTTTCTGATAGATTTGTACAAAATATTATTTTTGTAAACTATTTAAGGCCAATACGGAGGAGTAGCTAATACTAATATATTGTAACAATTAGACAATACAGACAACAATTATTATTACACTTAAATGTTTAAACGAAAAAGGACAAATTGTTGTTTTAATTGAGGGGAAGTTTTGGAGGAGCAGATTGAAGTTGGTACTCACATCCTTGCCCTAGGATCTAGACTTGTTGGTATCGGCTGTTTCCGTAGAAATTATCGCGGAAATCAGAGACGATCGAATCGTTTAGATGGCGTAATCGACTGCAACTGAGTTTTTGAAGTCATTGCAAAGAAAATATTGAGGGGAACATAAGCCGAGAAGACGGGAGCCTTAATTGAATTTCTGTGTAGAGCCCGCTGCCATTGCAGAGTTCAAACGAGTTGAGAAAATTTGTTGGTAAAGGAAGGCAAGAGGACTTGGAGGATCTAGAAACTCCATGGGAAAGTGTACCACTTAACCATAGATAGCACCAATTTCAGCTGACGAAATAAAATCGAAGGTTATGAGGTGCTGTCGAGAAGAGCTCAAGGTTCTTGGAACACAGCACAACGTGAGACTCTGTTGGATCCCTGGACATGAGGGAATACCAGGAAACGAGAATGTTGACGAACTGGCGAGAAACGGCTCGGCAACGATCCGAGACTTCGGTGAACATCCCGCCTTTCACAATTAAACTTGAAGCAGGGAATAGAGCCTTAAGCGAGGCTAACAACAGAAACAATTTTGCAAGCACAAGGGAGATATGGCATAAATTCGTTAAGGCTAGGACCGACAGACTTCTGCAGATTGACAGAAGATCCCTATGTACCCTTATAGGAGTACATCGAATCACAGAAGAAGACCTTTGTAGGGGGTGTGGCGATGAGGAGGCCCACGAGGATGCAACACACTTCCTTTGCAATTGCCCTAGTCTCTTCCATCTAAGAAATAAGTTCCTCGGACTCCACTTCTTCGAGGACATTGAATAATTGTCCGATACACCGGTGGACCAAATAATGAGATTCATCAAATTCAGAGGGTGGTTTGTATCACAGACGCATTAAATTAGTCATGTTCTACTAATATCCATATATATGTTTGAAACTAACTATTGGGTAGCGTTCTTATGGGTAGCGGACATTCTCTTTCCCCAACGGTCATCACAATGGGTCTGAATTGACCTGAGTGTGGCGATATGGTTCTTCCTTTCGGCTGCCCACTAACCTTACCCATCCTAAACATCGAGTAAATCAGATAAAGAAGACACACCGCTCCTAGGAAATAGCCCCATGTGCCTTCATAGGCATCGAAGGCGCTTTCAATAATACCGGCTACGACTCTATAACAAAGGCAGTCAGTAGTAGAGAAATCGATTCAACCAACCAATAGATAAGGACCATGTTGGGAAGCCGTATAATAACTTCTTCTTCAGGAGGAGTGTCAGTATCTGTAACCGCAGTACAAGAATGTCCAACATTAAAGGACTCTCCATCAATCCTTGCAAGATTGTTCTAGTGCCCTTTACGAAATGAAGATTCATCAATCTCGGACCTATCATCGTCAAAGGCACCACTGTAGGCCATTCCAACGAACTATTCCAACCTCGGCGTTGTCTTAGACAGACGCTTGAATTGGAATACACACACCAAGTTCGCAGCTGATCGTGACACTAGGGCCTTATGGTCTACTCGGCGTGTCTACGGCAGAACTTGGGGTCTTAGTCCCAAAAGGATACATTGGTTGTACATTTCAATAGTTAAACCCTCAAGAGCATATGCGGCCATTGTTTGGTGACCAAAAGTACTTGAACGAAGGACGGAAATTAAGCTTGAGAAGCTACAAAGAATTGCCTGCCTCGGTATTACAGGTGCTATACACACCTGCCCACCTGCTATCGTCAGCCACTCACCGCTATATATCTTCACTTGGACCCACTAAAGTCTCGGTAACAATGGGGATGTGCTTTAGCGTGTTCCAGGCTGAAATTCATGCTTTTGAGATCTCCGCCAGGATAAACCTCGATGAAGGTATTAGAGGGGCAAAAATACATGTATACATGTATCTATTGAGATAGTCAGGCAGGGCTTAAAGCAGCGCTTAAAGTATTAACATCCCACTTCGTGGAATCTATGTCAGTCAAGTCCTGCTACGATACCCTACAAGTACTTGCCAGACACAGCAAGATCAAGCTTGATTGGGTGCCTGACCATCAAGGGCTTGTAGGCAATGAAATTGCGGATGAGCTGGCAAAGGCCGGTTCGGCTTCCGCGTTCTTGGGACCGGAACTCTTCTATGTGCAACCGCCACAGCTTTGTTAAATAACTGGGTCTAGCCCATTGGGATAATTTCCTGAAATACGGTCAATTCTTTGTCATCTATTGTGAGAAGAAGTTCGGGGACTTGGCCAGCAGAGAAATCATCTCAAGTTAACTCATATATTTTTTTTCTTGTTGAGTTAAATTTTTTGGGTGAGTGGACAAAGATTTAATAATTTGACGGGTCCATAGGTAAGCCACATGTCTCCAGGCACTATTGGTATAGTCTGTCGGAAGGCTACTCCCACAGCTCATTATTTACTCTGATGTCTTTGATGTTCTTCAAAGAGCCTTAAAACTTATCGTGTGTGCCACAGCGCCTTCATCGCAAACATCCATTCAACAGCGCTATGGGCTTCTTCTTATATTTTGCCATACAGTTCAAAGGAGTTTCTGAATAGTCAGGCAGGGCTTAAAGCAGCGCTTAAAGTATTAACATCCCACTTCGTGGAATCTATGTCAGTCAAGTCCTGCTACGATACCCTACAAGTACTTGCCAGACACAGCAAGATCAAGCTTGATTGGGTGCCTGACCATCAAGGGCTTGTAGGCAATGAAATTGCGGATGAGCTGGCAAAGGCCGGTTCGGCTTCCGCGTTCTTGGGACCGGAACTCTTCTATGTGCAACCGCCACAGCTTTGTTAAATAACTGGGTCTAGCCCATTGGGATAATTTCCTGAAATACGGTCAATTCTTTGTCATCTATTGTGAGAAGAAGTTCGGGGACTTGGCCAGCAGAGAAATCATCTCAAGTTAACTCATATATTTTTTTTCTTGTTGAGTTAAATTTTTTGGGTGAGTGGACAAAGATTTAATAATTTGACGGGTCCATAGGTAAGCCACATGTCTCCAGGCACTATTGGTATAGTCTGTCGGAAGGCTACTCCCACAGCTCATTATTTACTCTGATGTCTTTGATGTTCTTCAAAGAGCCTTAAAACTTATCGTGTGTGCCACAGCGCCTTCATCGCAAACATCCATTCAACAGCGCTATGGGCTTCTTCTTATATTTTGCCATACAGTTCAAAGGAGTTTCTGAATAGTCAGGCAGGGCTTAAAGCAGCGCTTAAAGTATTAACATCCCACTTCGTGGAATCTATGTCAGTCAAGTCCTGCTACGATACCCTACAAGTACTTGCCAGACACAGCAAGATCAAGCTTGATTGGGTGCCTGACCATCAAGGGCTTGTAGGCAATGAAATTGCGGATGAGCTGGCAAAGGCCGGTTCGGCTTCCGCGTTCTTGGGACCGGAACTCTTCTATGTGCAACCGCCACAGCTTTGTTAAATAACTGGGTCTAGCCCATTGGGATAATTTCCTAAAATACGGTCAATTCTTTGTCATCTATTGTGAGAAGAAGTTCGGGGACTTGGCCAGCAGAGAAATCATCTCAAGTTAACTCATATATTTTTTTTCTTGTTGAGTTAAATTTTTTGGGTGAGTGGACAAAGATTTAATAATTTGACGGGTCCATAGGTAAGCCACATGTCTCCAGGCACTATTGGTATAGTCTGTCGGAAGGCTACTCCCACAGCTCATTATTTACTCTGATGTCTTTGATGTTCTTCAAAGAGCCTTAAAACTTATCGTGTGTGCCACAGCGCCTTCATCGCAAACATCCATTCAACAGCGCTATGGGCTTCTTCTTATATTTTGCCATACAGTTCAAAGGAGTTTCTGAATAGTCAGGCAGGGCTTAAAGCAGCGCTTAAAGTATTAACATCCCACTTCGTGGAATCTATGTCAGTCAAGTCCTGCTACGATACCCTACAAGTACTTGCCAGACACAGCAAGATCAAGCTTGATTGGGTGCCTGACCATCAAGGGCTTGTAGGCAATGAAATTGCGGATGAGCTGGCAAAGGCCGGTTCGGCTTCCGCGTTCTTGGGACCGGAACTCTTCTATGTGCAACCGCCACAGCTTTGTTAAATAACTGGGTCTAGCCCATTGGGATAATTTCCTGAAATACGGTCAATTCTTTGTCATCTATTGTGAGAAGAAGTTCGGGGACTTGGCCAGCAGAGAAATCATCTCAAGTTAACTCATATATTTTTTTTCTTGTTGAGTTAAATTTTTTGGGTGAGTGGACAAAGATTTAATAATTTGACGGGTCCATAGGTAAGCCACATGTCTCCAGGCACTATTGGTATAGTCTGTCGGAAGGCTACTCCCACAGCTCATTATTTACTCTGATGTCTTTGATGTTCTTCAAAGAGCCTTAAAACTTATCGTGTGTGCCACAGCGCCTTCATCGCAAACATCCATTCAACAGCGCTATGGGCTTCTTCTTATATTTTGCCATACAGTTCAAAGGAGTTTCTGAATTAGTTATTCTAAATTGAGAAACAGCGTGAGCCATGTTACATCCCTCCAATAGCTAAGCCAGTCTTTCTTCTAAAGAACCTGATGGAGCCTTCATTATTAGGGAAAACTTGTGCCAAGAAACTCATGTTGTAATTGCTCTCTTTCTGACAGTATCTGGTACCCAGAGGAGGTCTCCAAAAAAGTACCTTGTTGGCTGAGGTAAATTGTATTAGGGTAGGCCCAGTTCTTCTCAAAGTTTTGATACTCCGCGACAAGAGGTCATGCAGCAAAAGCCTATGCAGCCCAACACACAAGCCACTAAGCCACGGTGACCTTAGCTGCTTCTCTATAGGTCCAATCGAATTCGTCCCAGCGGTATTGAGGAACCAAAAAATTCCGAACACAGAAAAAATGTCGAATGGGGATGTAGGTACTCCAGAGAGGCAAGACACTTCGACTATGTACATCGGCTCGGCTACATCCAAGAAATCCACAGCAATGCTTCAGCCAAAATGGTCTTTGAATCACAGGTTCGAGACAACAGAGAAAATTTTTTCCAAAGGCTTCACCACGGTGGATGCTAGAAAACTTGGTCTGGAGAACTAGAGCAAGCACGGTACCGAAGATGATAAGAGCCCATCGAGAGACCGTCAAAAAAAGGAAGAAGGAATTGTAAAATCTGCCACGTGAACTAAGCTCTGAAGCCAGCTCTTACGTTGGCTTACGAGAAACGCAGGGGCTACCTGCGAAAAAAAAATTTTTCTTAAGCTCTGAGTTTAGCCGTCCAATTGAACCTAGAACGAGAGACGCCTGACTAAAAATCACCCAGATAGGGACCAACATTCGCAAAGGTCCTTCCACTGAATAATACGTAAGTCTTCCAGGTCTTCTAGGTAGTGAGTGCCACGAGTTCTCGTGCCTTTATTAGCCTGACCAAGACGTTTACAAAGCAAGTGGTGAACTTGTTGGTGCTGACCCGCGGCTGCTTCAAAATCATATTATACTTCGAGGCGCTCTGCTTAAATACCAACTTCACAAGACACAATGAGGACGCATGAAACGACTCGGGCAACTCATCGACTGACTGTAACTAAAAAATGGGGCTTCTTTGCATTTAGGACTTGCCAAAGCATATTTTCACTGATACCACTGATCTGTGTGTTGGTTCAGAATTTTGCGAGTCTCCCTTGATAGCGGCAGAATCTGCCCATCTTCTCTCTTTACGTTTAATCGAAGAGACCGAAACCCATGTCATCGTTAATAGCCTCCAGAGTCTCAACAGGTGGCTATGATGATCTTTCCTAATATTATGATCATTTCTGATAATTTTTGCTGCCTGTATACTGGCTGTCATCTCCTTCTCCAGGCATTAGAAAATTGCTTTCAAGGACACTCGCCTCCTGATGATCACTTTTTCGAAATTCAACCCCAATCCTTATGATTAAAACGCAATCATTCTTTATTTTACAGTTTTATTTATATTTTTATCTTAACATAGAGATTCTTATAAAATACAATACACAATAGAAGTAGAAAATTCATAATTACAAAAAGGGATCGTCTCCTTACGCTAAGATCTTTGATTAAAATAAAGAAAACTTGTCAGGTATATCAAGAGAAAACAAAGATTTAGTCGTTCACAAAGCATTTTAATCCAATACCTAGCAGGGACACCAACCCAACAATGAGTTTCAATGAGAAAAATGAATCAAATGCACATCCAATACAATCCACCTATATGAGTTTATCAATGTCATCCACCAAAATTTATAAAAAAAAGTGTTCAGTCATGAATAAGATACAGAAAAAAAGCAGGGTACTGTCAAAACAAATATACACACACACACGTTATCACACATAAGTCCACCCATCCATGCACGCACACACTGTCGCACTCATCCAGACAATCCCAACACTGGCACCTTAGGTAAGAAAAACAAACTTCGACTTAGCAAACGTAGTAGAAAGCCAGTAAGTAAGGTCTGTATGGGGAAGAGAGGTTAAATGCATAGGACCCAACAATTGCACCTTGTGACCGAGCGCGGAAGGCCGATCTGTCTTTAACTGCTACTCCGGTCAGTGTTGGAACTTGCGGACACCGATTCGGCTGAGGGACCCCCTTCGTTGGCTCCAGGCCCGGTTATACTATTCGATGGTGTTACTACGGTTATGACCTAGAAGTTGCATTTTATACACAAGAGGTTGATAGGTTTACAGAGGTTAGAGATTGTGTTTCTATTGAGCATTTGAGCGATATACTTTTGAATGTCCATCGATGGTCTCCACGGGAGCCGCTGGTACGTAGGCTGAGATTCCCATTAGACCGAACAGTTCCGGTGTGTATAGGGATGCCCTTGGTGTTGTGTTGGAACCAGCTGAAACGAATGAAACTTTGTAACGATTGAGGGAGGTAGGGTATTTTGCAGACTCACCGCTAGCTGGAGTTGGTCTCACGATGAACCTCGGAGACTTGAATTGTCCTACGCCTCCAGAGGAGAACGTCGGCTGTGGGGTAACTACGTAGATTTTTTCTTTGGTCAGCGGAGACACTGTCACCTTGGCTTGGTTCCAGTTCTCCTTGGGAGCCTGTGTGGTCGGAATAGCTCGAATGTAGAACGGCGTCACTGTTGGTGATTCCGTTGTTGGTTGCTCCGTTGATGTCGTTGTGGTGGTGGATATTGTACTCGTGCTTGGAACTGGCGTCGTCGATGTGGTCTCATGGGCTTCTATCCGATTGTCGTCAAGGTGCTGGAATTCATATCGCTTTGTCCCTCGATCGTTGTACAAGAGCGGTTCCAGGTGATTTGGTGCAAAGACGGTTGTCTTGGATTCTCTCATAGATGGCGTTGTGGTCAAGTACTCCGTGGGGATGTGCTTGGAATGCCCTCTCAGTGAGACCGTGCTTGCCCTGTGTGACAAGGATGTGAATTCCTGTTCCGTCCAATCGTCAATGTTCTTCTGAAGCTTTGACAGATCAAAGCCGGGCTTGGACATGTTTTTCACCGCGTGTTCCTTCTTCAGCAGTTCCCTCAGGTTCGAGGCGAGAATCTTTGTCAGATACTTGGTGGTTCGCTGAGCTGGAGCTTGGGTTGCTGTGACAACTTTAGTCTCCTGTTGCTCGTGGGGTTCGAATTCATTGGACGTTGCCCAATTGTCATAGCGTCCGGCCTGTTCTTTCGGTTGGAAAGGTCGGGGCTTGTGTTTCGTCGTGTAGGGGATGATGATTTGGTGATATTGCTTGGGAGGTTGTTGTTGCACAGGAGGTGTCATCCCGGCGTAGTGACCACTGGCATCAATGGAAGTGTACGTTGAGGTTGGCGTTGGTGCCATGTGCCATGGTGTGGGCGTAGGAGGGACTTCCTCTCTCTGATTTTGGTAAGGAGGTGGAACTGTAGAGATCCGGATGTGCAGCTCACTCGGATCTCTGGTGAATGGCCTCGGCGAGCTGCCTCCTTGGAAATAGTGAATTGGAGAGTCCAGCAGTCTCTTTGGCGTCTCTCGGTCCCGCTTGTAGTTCAATCTCTGTGTGTGGGTTGTCTGCAGGGATGGCACGATCTCAACTGTGGTCTGTTGGGAGATATCTGTCACGAACTGGGGTTGAATTGTGGTTGGTTCTGGCGTTGGAAGGAAGATTTCGTTTTGGGGAAGATAGTTCTCCGACGATGAATGCTGAATGGGGTCAATGTCGAGGTGGTTCTCATGTTGGACTGACAGGTTATGAGACGAAGCAGAAGGATAGTTGTCGGTGGCGTAGTTGTCCACCTCCTGGTGATTGTGATAGATGATGGATTCCTCTGGGGGAGCAGTAGATGGTTCCTCGGTGTATTGCTGGGAGTAGGAGCCCAACTCTGTCAAAGTTACCGGACTCTGGTCGGACTCTGGAGTAAACGTGGTCGTATGTTGTTCGAAAGGAATGTCAATTGCATGAGATTGCACAAAGTTAGCTGGGTATTCGATCTCGGAGACGAAATTCGTTACTTGGTGGCTCCTGATGATTTCAAAACTGGGTGCGGTTTGAGATTCCTGAGCTGGATGTTGGTCCTGGAAGCTGTTCGGCGGGATTTGAGTTGGAAAAGCATTTCGGATTTCAGACGAAGCTCCAATGTGCTCAATGATTGGAGGGTGTGAGTTGTCACTGATGAGCTGGAACTGAGGAGGATCCTCATAGCGCGGTGGTTGCTGCTCTTCATACTGCGTGGTTTGTGGTTGGTCTTGGAACTGTACGGTGGGCTCGTACTTGGGCAGCTGTTGGAATTGCGTTGGTCCCAGTTTCTGTTGCGGCTGTTGCGGAACTGGTCGGAATGGTTGTGCATCATACACCGGAGGCAGTGCTGTTGGGCTTAAGTTGGGAAGCGGGATTGGTGCAAAGTGTGGCTGTTTAGTGTATGGCGGAGGTGGGTTTCCAGTCTGAATTGGAGGTGGTGGCGGGCGGAAGTCCTGTGCCGGTGGTGGACTAAACTGAACGGCCCTCTGCACCAATGGAGGCTGGAACTGCGTTGGTGCATATTGAGATTCCGCAACGTTGAGAGGAGGATAGGCTGGCAACTGTTGCTGGTGTTGTGGATAATTGTATCCGGCCAGCTTCTCCTGTTGTTGCTGAGTCAATGGGGGTTGTTGTTGCTGTTGCAGTTGTTGTTGTTGCTGCTGTTGTTGGTGTTGATGGTGAAGCTGCTGTTGGTACAACTGCGCCTGTTGTTGATTCCATTGAACTTGATGAATTTGATTTGCCTGCGGAATCTGATAATGTTTCGTCAGGGGGTACTGGATGTTACCGGGAAACATCGGAACCCATGGATACTTGTTGCATAGTCCGCATGGAGCTTTTCGCCCACCCTGTTGATAGCCTCGGGGAGATTCCTTATACTGAACATATTGCTGTGTAGCCTGGCCTTGCAGTTGCTGCTCTGAAGCTCCGTTGTCATTGAAACCAAACCATCGAGCTATGCGTTGCATAAATCCAGGTGGCTCATTGTGTGGACCAACACCATATCGAGTTTGAGGGTATCCATGTGGCCTCGGCGGACCGCCTCTGACTGATGGCGGTTGTGCCGAAGCTGGTTGCAATTGCTGCTGTGGAACTGGTGGCTGTGCTGCCGATGGCGGTGGTGGTGGCACTAAATGATCTGTGACGGACGAAACAGCGACAACATGCAGTATTGCCCCAGTGATGATGAGAAATCGTCGGTCGATCTGAAATTAGAAACGAAACGTGTTTGGTGTGAGGAGGCTACTCAAAGTCAAGTTCATGTGTGTGGGATATCCCCAGGCGAGTATTTGTCCATTAATCATGTGTGCATGGGAAAAAAAAAGGAAAGAACTGGTTGGGTGAGCATTTACTTCACGATTTTGACTTGATTGAGCTGCGAGAGTGCAGGTGGATACTGTGGAGGAACTTTTGTCATAGTAGTTGAGAAGAGTAGATGGGTGGCTATAAAACTTAGTGCGGTAATCGAAGAGGACTCGTGGTATCTGGACGAAGCGCCAGACTCTGTCTTAAACTCAATGAAAATCAACAAGGTTGTAGCTTGAAATGCATTGATAACGGCAATGAGTTGCCCAGTTTTTTTGAGTGATCAAGACTTGACCTCAAAAGAGTTCTGAAAGGTTTGAGCTTAAAGCTTATTGGTGTTTATCTAGAGCTACCTAGGTGCGAGTTAATGATCCACAGATCTGGCAAATCGAAGGTACCTATACGCCCAAGAGGGAAAGATTCAGTAGCTTTTACTGTATGAAGAGCCTGCATTACGCACCATGTACAAAAGCACAAAGGGGAAGGAAAAAGAAACCGAATACCTCATTAGAGTAGACCCCTCATACATGCAGCTTGACACGACATCATAGAAAGGATTCTGAAAGCTGCTGTTTTCTGGAGCCATTTAGAGGGTAAGTAACCTGTTCAAGGGACAGCATGGTTTCAGAAGAGACGACTCACCATTCACGTGACAAAGAAAGAGACCACCACTAGAGAAGTATTGTAGTGGTGTCAACTTTGGACGTGAAAAATGCTTTCAATTCTGCCACATAGTGCAATGAGCTGAATGACCTAGAAAACACATTCAGGATACCGCAGCATCTTTTGTGGATTTTCGAAGGATATCTCAGACACAGAGATCTGATTAGCGACACCATGAATATAAAGGACATCACCGCAGGGGTCACACAGTCTTAATTCTGTGACTTGATCCATTGGACGCCTCCTGGACCTAAATTCTTCGTATGGAGGTGCCTGAGGACACCTTTGTACCTGGTCGGCAGATGTTCTTTTCGCCACAATATACAGAAGACGCTCAGAGGAGGCTATGCGACGTGGGTGCTTATGGGCACCGTATCAGCCTAGAGGCGTATAGGACGAAGATTATCTTACTGACTAAGCCGAGTGGAATACACTTTCACGTTTTGTCAGCTGATCAAGCGAACTCTTATCGAATATTATTGCCTGTGATTCCCAGGTATGAAGAAGAGAGATGTGGGCCAACGTATAGTCAGACAAAAAAGTCCGAATGACGAATGACTGCTGTACAGAGAAGAAGAGGTCTTCAGGTAACGAGTTCTTACCGCACAATGGGGGAACTAGCCATTCTAGTAGGATCGAGAGTGGCACTAATCTATCGCTGTGAAAGCTGGGCTGATTCCTTTCAACAAAAAAGTACGGGAAGCAAGACGCTGCCGTTCAAAAAAGAGGAACTCTCCGGGTTCCAATTTCATATCGTGCAGTGGAAGGACTAGTCGTTTCCTTAAGATCAGGAGCAGCTCCCTTTCAGCAGAGAGTAAGTTCATCTATAGGGTTTTTGTTTTGGGTGGTTGGGACCACATGTCCTTCACATGCAAATCATCCAATTCGGTTCAAGAGAAATTGGTTACCATCGATCGGTAGTGTTCTCCGTTGATGGTGATAACAATGCCATCGTCGTTTTCGAAGAAATACGGACCGTTGATGCCGCCCGCCCACAATCCACACCAAACAGTGACTTTCTGCGAATGCTTTGCCACTTGGTGAACCTCGTGTGGATTGGCATCCTCCCAAATCCGGCAATTTTGCTTGTTGACTTACCCGTTTATGCAAAAATGGGCTTCGCCCCTGAAGATGATCTTTTTGCTGAAATCGGAGTCCCCTTCTAACTGCTCCAGTTTTATTATTTCCACGTGTTTTTCGACGCTGTAACTTGCCATTGTGATTTGTCTTTAGAATCGGCAAAGTCAAAATCGGGAAAACTAACAACAGATAAAAAAACATGGCCGCCACGAACTGTCAAAATCTACCCGTCCCTATTGGAAAACCCTATACAAGAAGAAAACATTAGGAAATGGCAATGCCTGCAGTCAAAGAGTGGGCAAGAACGTTTGATTTCAGAGACCAGGTTGCAAGTATGTAAATTCGGGATCAGCCGTACTCGAGGTGGTGAGAGTGGTCCTCATCCACATCCTGTAAATGAGAGGAAGTATTTCTACGAAGAAAAGCAGTAATGGGAAGGAAAACAGCAACTACTGAAGCCAAGGAACTCAATACACTGAGGGGAAGATGGATTGGGTGTCTTGGCTTTGTTTTGAAATTATATTGTTGTAGCCATTCATACAATTAAAGTCTTTGGACTGTATCCGTTCGCAGCTTGAAATCGATCCGTGGATGCTATCCCTGAATTCGATTCTTCCATCCGTCTTTCTTAACTTTAGTCTTCCCTACCTTAGGCCCGTTTTGATCAATGCATTGTTCCTGACTCTACCAATGGCTGCATCGATCAAGGTGCTATTAGGAGAATTGATGACGTGTAGTCTGCATTCGAAGTGCAATATAGGACTTGTGAAGCAAGTTCATCTTGGTTAGGTTAGGTTAGGTTGGGGAGCTAAGGAAATTAGACCAGCAATAGGTCCTCTGTAATGCCTCACGATCTGGGAGGAATTCTCCTTCCTAATCAAGGAACCAGTGCGAGCTTTTAATGAAGCGAGTTAGGTTTCCGACATCTTTTTGTACTAGGTCGCTAAGACTGTCAAAAAAGAAGGCACCGAGATGGTCGCGTCTTTTGCGAGAGAGCGTGAGACATGTAAAGAGGAGATGGAGGATCGTCTCCTCCTCTATGCAGGAACGCACAGGCGAATGGCATGTCTACTTATGAGGCAGTGCCCTATGATGAGACCTATAGTAACTCCAAGATGCCGTCTAATTAACGAAACTAATCTCTTGCAGCGCTTATGTTCTATTGAAGTCCATCTAAATTCAAGGCAGAACCCTGCAGAGGTACCAATGGATGTAGACTAACACTTGCTGTTGGTACGAAATACTCAAAGCAAACACAGCATACCACCATGTTTCCTCTTCCGCACTCGTGTGAATCTTTCTAAATTCCCCTCCAAACAAAATTAGTCACTTGAGTTGCTTCAAAATTGTCACCACCCACCGCTCATGTAATTACAGAAATTTAAACAATTTTCTTAAGAGCTTTTCGAAGCCCTCCCTGGTTCTTTAAAGCCGAAAACCATGGGAATACCCTAATGACTCTAGGAAATGACTGTTCAATCAATGAGATAATGATTTATGACTTTGTTTACACTTTCACCACTCGAAAGCAAAAGTGGAGTGCGAAACCACCGAAACTCTGTACTGTGGCTAAGAGTTCAACAAAGATAAGGCCGCAATGCAATGACGTTCTTAGATATTCAAATTTGGATGAGTTTGTCCGCTGGCGCGGTGTCTTATCTGCACGTTAACAAACTTAAAGTGTGGCTCCGCAATCTATCCCTGAGCCGCCTAATCCTCACAATCATTCAAGCTTAAGGCGGCCACAGTCGTGGCTTTGCAAGAAATCGAATTAAATTTGTAGTTGGAAAGAGGACCCTACACTCGTGTGTATTGACATTTCTCCGTTTACAATGTTCGCCACAATACTCGCAAGTGTCCACAATGTAGGGGACTAGGTCGACATTCAGTTCGGTGTGAGAACAGCCAACGTCACTTGTGCTCTCATTGTTTTCCCTCCATATGGACGGGCCTTTGTTTGTCCACACAAAAGCGGGAGACACTCTTGAGATACATAAAAGGCGGCAGAAAGATACAACTGATGCACACACGAGTCGAGGTAAACGAAGCACAATACACACGTTTATGGCAGAGTCGACTCGAGACTAATTATCCAACAAAGTAAACGAAGAATAGACAAGCAAATGAGAGATGAAAAGTGAAGAAGAACTAATGGAGATGAAAAATAAAAGAAAATCATAGCACAATCGAGAGGAAAATTCATTCACTTGTTGGAGATTCTTATCCCAGTGGCACAGACAGTGAGGTCCCCTCGGTGGCGGCTAATTAAGCTTCACGGAGTCAGTCAAGCGCAGCGGGAAAGGCTGGAGGGAAGGCCGAGGTGGATCACGCACGGTACAACTTTCCTGTCAGCGTGTAGCACAGACTTTAATTGAAAACAAAACTGAAAACTGACCTCGTCGAACGAGAAGTGCTTTGGATATGGTTACACTGTGGACAACCGGCCAGTGCCAGTGGTCGACCGGTGATAGTGGCGGGGTGCCTGTCGGCTAGTACGGTTTAATTGGATGATGAATCGAAAGAGTCCCGAGTGAAACCGGAATAAAATGGCGCGTTGATGGGAGAACCTTCAGCTACACACAGAGCAAGTTGTTTGGGTGCTGAGAAGAGTAAAAAACTGGCAGGCTAGCTCCAGAAATGCCAAACATGTGTCTTCATTTATCAGCGGAGTTGGAACAGAGTTATTTGCTTGCTCAAGTTTATAGGGAACTGATTCATAGAGACTGATAGACTGGTGGAGACTTTTGACTATCAAATGCGAACGCAGATAGCGGACGTTAGAGCACTCCTTGACGAGTGGGTTGAAGGTCTCCAAACAGTTGGATTTCTTCAATTCCAGGAGTTCCAAGAGTTCACACTGTTCCGACTGTATTGCTCTACTTTGGGCAACCAACTGGAGCCATTCGTCAGTCCGGAGTATTACCGACTTTACTCCAAAACATCGCGGCAACCTCATACATATCTGATATTCCATGCCACGAGTGACCGTGGATGCCCAGCTTTAGAAACCTCACAGTGATCGAGTATTCTCGGGAAAATTCCAGAGAAGTGCAGAAAAAATCATCATAATCACAGTGTTTTGCATCGACCGAAAATAACAACTTTGTAGCCAATGTGATGGGGGCTACACTTAAACGCTTGTCGGAGACATCGTTATAGCACTAGAGGATTTCATTGCAAGGTTGAGAAGCGACAAATCTCCGTTCTAATACTCGATGGGAGTTCACAGCTTCGGCGAACAAATCAGTTTGCGTGCTTCTACCATGCTAACTGCCTGGTCATTGGCGGCACACTGCTTCAGAATAAGGCCTATCACAAGATCAGTCGGGTGTTATCCGATATATGGTGAACATCCAATCAGATCGACCACATTGCGAGGAGCCGGAGGTTTAGAATTACGTTATTTCGAGCCTTTATATTGCAACTGTCTGTCGAAATTGGATCCTTATATAAAGAGTCTTCCAATAGGGACTTCCGAACTTTAACAGTTGATAGCGGCCATATTGTTGAAGCTACGTCTGTCATATTGGCTGTCATTTTTATGCCAAATTTGCATGGACGGATATAGCGTTCAACAACATGTGCAAATGATAAAATTGTAAAATTTGAGTCCACTGGTTCAGTAAACGATCAACCAACACTCATACGTCGACGAAACGTAAGATCTGCCGAAAACATCGCCGCTGTCCGTGAGAGTGTGCAGGAGAATCCGAGGCAGTCGATTTCGCGTCGCTCACAAGAACTCGGCCTTTCGCAGACCACAACTTAACGAATTTTGCGTCGTGATTTGGGCCTGCACTCGTACAAAATTCAACTGACCCAGGAGCTGAAGGTAAACGATCATAGACAACGACGTGTGTTCGCTGAATGGGCTCTGGAGCAGTTGGAAATTGACCGTAATTTTCATCGAAAAATCATTTTCAGCGATGAGGCCCATTTCTGGATGAATGGGTACGTCAAAAAACAAAATTATCGCATTTGGGACGATAACAATCTACATGAGATCCAAGAGTCTCCAATGCATCCCGAAAAAGTCACTGTTTGGTGTGTGTTGCCACTGCCACCTCTTGAGAGGATAGGGGGTACTCGATCGGAAAATGCTCTGGCGATCTCTTGCAACTGTAGCCGTCCAACGTTAAACTTCCTCGCAGTATTGCGCTGTCCTTACGGTGTTCGTGATACCCGCAGTCATAGTTGCATTGCCATGGCACCACTTCATTTCCCATGCAATCACTCAAAGAGTAAATCCACATAGCATACATCGCCTTCTTCAACTTCCAAACTTGGTGGCAAAGAAACTTGCTGTTTGTTAAATAAATGAAATGTCAGCTGACATCTCAAAAATGCTTAACCCATGTGAACAAACTTGTTTGACCATCACGAAATCACGAAAATGATATGCAGCCATAAAGTTTTAGCAAAAAGACATACCTATCGTGACATGACTCTCATTCAGTTAAATTTTTCGTTAAACAAGTTTTGGCAACAGATGTTCACAAAAGACCTATACAGCGAAATTTAAACTGAATGCCAGGTCAGAGTTTATTGGCACCAAGTGTCACTAAGGCATACAATGCCTCTCCACATGACAGCTTTCCCGTAACATTTCCCATTTTTCATCGCACAACGTGTGAACAGGCCTCCAAATCAACGCATTTTTTTCGTGATTACATGACATTACCACCCGTGGACCATAAAACCAATCAGTGCGCCTAATTTCACACTCCACAATCATAATTCCAATATCATAGCCGCATATGAAAGCCAAAATACAATTCAATTCATCACGCACGATCGCACCCACCTTGGCTGCAATAATATTAAAATTTGCTACAAACAAACCGCTTTCCCCACCACCCCACCCCCAATAACGCCCAAAATGCCATTAAAGGAAGCCTCACACAACCAGTGCATGGTGAAGCCTTCATCACCAGGCAAAGCAACATCAAAACAATAAGGTCACCTCGTGGCCCAAAGAAAGTGAAAAAGTTCGTGCTGCGCTCCCCGGACTGCAACTGCAACGCGAATGGCATGGCAATAGTAGCAATTGCTTTCAACTACCAGATATCCCGACATGAAAATTCATGTACACGACCAATTGCAAGTTACGTGCTCACCCCGCAACAGCTTGACTCGGTCATAAGGTAGCCGTCATGGTAGTTGCCTTGACTTTGTACCCATCTTTCGAGTCAGCAGAAGCGAGAGTAGGAGATTTTGGATTTGGCTATTCCACCACATCACGCCAACATGCCATTTAAGTCATTTCGACTGTGAGAACCAGTTTTACGAGAAACCACCAGGAGGTGGATGAATGGTGCACCCATGCACGAGAAACGAGAAAAGTGAAAAGGGCAGGCACGACGACGTTGACTTCATTAGATGCATGGCTGCCGGGTGATCTTGGTGCTGTTTCCCGCGCAAAATTATGCGAATGCACGCGATTTTGGTATTTCGTTGCTCGTCCATCACTGCGACATCTTTATCTGCATTAGAATCTGTTTTGTCCCGCCGCCATCAAAAGCCTTCCAGTGAAAGTCAAAAAAAAAGTGAAGACGTCATTAGATGGAAAATTCGCTGAATGAATTACGTTCTAATGGCGGTTTCTTTTCGCAGCCATAACGCTCTTGTTTGTGACTAATAAAATAAAAATAAGTCGCAGAGTTTATTACAGATGCGAGCACGGAGACGTAGAAAGAGAGTGGTGATCTGAACTGGGACAGAGCATCACAGAAGTGATCATCCGTCGTGTGATCGGTTGGAAATTTCGAAACACATTCACTTCGGATGCACCCATTTCACAAATTGGGCAGATGAACAATGTTGTCACTGTTATACGATGGTGGGAAATTGAATTCATTTTCATAGAAAAAAATTTCAGTTGGTACTACGTTTCGAGATATTCATTGCTCTGCTCAGCAGGAGCCTAGTATTTCGTGGATTAATATAAAATGAACATTACTGAGTTGTATGTAGGGCTGCGAGGTAATGCAGAGCCTACAATTTAGGTATTGCCGACTCCAAATGACGAATTGAGAAGCTTCTTCATGACCAATTGTACTTTGGACGTTTGTCATTCCCCGACAGAAGGTGATGCCGTGAAAAAGGTTTGGTGGACATTACCGGGGCTCTATGCAGCTTGAGTAGTAATCCAACGTACTAACCACTGAACTACAGCGATCGCAAGATCAAGCCATAGAGGGTTATAAAAGAGCCTACAAACTGCGGGAAACAACTCCATATACATAAGAATGTACGTACGAGGACAAGAAAGACTATAATATCCCAAGAAAACTTGCGGTAAAAGTCATGGGCAACCTTTGTTGAGCATTCGTATCTCGAAAAACGTGTAAAGGAGTTACGGTAGAAAAAAATGGCGAATGGTGCTGGTGGCGCTCTGTTTCAAAACCACATATTTCTTGATCTTGATTTCTTGTGATTTTAGCTTCCATCGCCATTTAACTGTCCAAAATAGTCTTATCACCAGCTGGCTCCCGACTGTGATTTACGTTTTTTGTTCTTGCAGGCTCTGGATTCGGTAGTGAAACCGCAAACTCCAGATATCTTTCCGACTGTGATATCTCTGCCTCTTAAGTTGTTGTACCCCTTTAGCTTTGCTCTGAGTAAGCCTCGTCATTTTGTCCGCGTTTAGCTCTGTGCATTCTGCAAACAGTGGTTCCAGGTGAAAAATTGAAACCAAGCACAGCAGTCGTGGCATCCCTGATGACTTGTTGGCAGTGCCGTCAGTGCTGCCACTGATCTTCAGTGCTAGGAAACTTTGGTCGGTTGCGATTGCAGTGTATCAACATTGAACTTCCTGCAATAAATAAAAGAGACCTACAATTCCGAACGGCGAATTGAAAAGCTAATTCACGATACATTTTTTTCCTGGAGTGTTGTCATTTTCAGTGGGTGTTGCTGCCGTGAACTCAAGTAGCTCGCAAGGCCGTCCAATCAAGGTCGTGCCCTCCTTTCAACATATCGCTTAGTAGTCAGGCATTTCTCTTAGGTTTTCTTTTGGAGCTCGTAGGAACAATCTGTGGTGGCGTGAGCATAAATGAGACTGATATTACGAAATTGAAAGTGGCTGAAGCTCAATACTTTTGCCCGGGTTAGATAAGGTTAGGTTACGTAGAGTGTGTCATGGATAGGCATCATCACGATCACTCGGAGACCTGGAGGTACATTGTGAGCACCCGTTTTCTGTTGTGGGAGTATATAAATAGTTCCTGGGACAACCTATGGACCTATTATATTGTTGGCGGTTTTGTGAACCAGTTAGTGCACTCTATGAATCCGAGTAGATCAATTAATTGTAAGTCTGTTACCCCTGCTAAGCTTGCAAAGAAACTCGATGCTAGTGCGCGTAGACCTCTTGATTGCAGAGCGGGACAGTGACACAGTTTGATTCTATCTCCTCCTCAAATCCGCAACTTCTGCATAAATCGTTGGATTCGATTTTCTACTTGTGGAGCATGACTCCGATAGCGCAGTATCCTGTGTTAATCCAATGAGTGTGCGGATAGAGAATCCGTCCAGTGACAGAAGGCACCTTGTTTTGGTTTTTTTTTTAACTTCGGCAATAACGTCCGAGAGGTGGCTCAATCCTCTTTGTCTAACCAAGAGGCATTAGCCCACGCAATCTCCCTATCGGTGGCATAAAAGATGTATCCGCTTCGATGATGTTCATAGCCGACCCCAAACTTGCGAATTTATCGGATTTTTCGTTCCCTTCTATGCCCTAATGTCCGGGAACCCAGCAAAGTTTTGACAGCATGGTGCCTTATGGTAATTAGCGAGTCTCGACATTTTTTGACTACTTTTGCTTTGATTGTATTGGATTTTATCGATTGCAAAGCTCCTTGACTGTCAACGAAGATAGTTATATCCGATGGAGGAAGGTGACAATCTCTTATGCATCCTGCAGCCTTTTCTATTGCCAGGATCTCAGCTTGGAAGACACTACATCTTTCTAGCAATCTAATGGATTCCTGTTTTTGTAGGGTTTCCGAGTAGAATCCGACTCCTGTTCCTGTTTCCATTTTTGAGTCGTCATGTCAGTGTATATCCCGATTTCGTGGTCCTTGATTACTTTTGCCCAAGTCTATCTCTTAAAGCAATAACACATCGGTATGGACACTAAGCCAGCTCGTGGTATCAATCACCGTGGTATCAATCTCTGTCCTTCGTGGGTGCTCTTTGCTCAGTCGTCTACTTTCTGAGAATCAGGTGGCATGGCAATTGGGTCATATTCGACCAACGCTCATTGCTAGTCTTCACTTGGTCCGAGTATAGCAAATATGGAATAGCAAATGACTCTCATCGCATGTGCGCATTACCAAATCATTTGGCTGACACGTTGTGAATTAGGTGACGGAATGTTGACTGGCACTGCATTCATCACTGTCAAATACTCAAATTGTCGGCAAAAACTTTTTCAAATTGCGAAATCCAGTAAATCTGTCATTGTGCACCTAATTAGTGCGACCAAGTCCATGTGGTCAGTGGTCAGCTGAAATATGAGTACTTTTTCCCAATTTGGACGCACACACATATACTGGAACAAGTCCGTAGCCTACTAGCTGCAGTCATTCCTTTCATTTTCTGATAAAAAGTTGAAAAAACAATCAATTACCTGTTGACGCCAAAGAGTTGTGCCTTCCTAATCTCAGACGGATTAAAACTGAATTGAACTGGTGTCGCTCTGGGGCGGGTGTGATCACACGATTTCAGCGGATCAACTGAATTGCTTTTTGAGGCTAAGTATGGAGAAGGTTATGATACTAGAATTGGTCAGTTTGTGGGCTTTTGTGGGAGTGGTTGGATTTTAATTCGGCGTTCGAAAGTGTTGCCAATTGATAAAAAAAAGTTAATTGGGATCTTATCGAGCTTGATAGCCGGGTGAGGGAGTATTGTGAGTCAGTTGTGCGTGTTTCATTAAATTTTTTTTCAAATCTTGATCGTGTCGAACTTTGACGTAGGAATTTCAAGATTGCAAAATGAGATTTAAAACAAATTTTAGAATTTTTCTTGGAAAGGTCTTATACTAGCACAAGAACAATGGACTCTATTGTATCACGCGTTGTTTTGTGATTAAACTAATAATAATTGGACAAAAGTTTTACGATTAGCGATAATAAAAACGTGACAGATATGTATAAGCACGTATTTAACTATCTCTCGGTGATGCTGTTGTCATTTTGTGACGAAGTTACGATTAAAAGTGAAAAGAAAATTCAGCTCACCGACTTCTACATATATACAGGGTTTTGCAATAAGAGCGCTACAAAAGTTTTTTTAAATAAAACAAAAACGGTTTTAGATATCAATGAAATTCTTTATTCTTGTGAAAGTACGTTCGATGCCATTATGTATGGAACTCGATTTCTTTTGCATGGCCACCACGGGCACGCTTGCAGAAGTCCAGACGCTGAACCCAATTTTCGACGGTTTTCAAGCATAAATCGGCCGATACTGCTGCAATTTCACGTTCGATATTCGTACGAAGTTCATCAATCGTCGCTGGCTTGTTGGCATAGACCATAGACTTGACGTAGCCCCACAGGAAATAGTCTAACGGTGTCAAATCGCACGACCGAGGCGGCCAAGCGACTGGACCATTTCGTGAGATAACACGTTCTCCAAACTTGGTTTCCAATAAATTGATTGTGACATTCGCTGTCTGGCTTGTGGCGCCGTCCTGTTGGAACCACATGTCCTCCAAGTCCATATCATCCAATTGGGGCCAAAAATATTCGGTTATCATTGAACGGTAGCGATCCCCATTCACAGTAAAGTGCCGGTCTTGATCATCACGGAAGAAGTACGGCCCAATGACGCCACCAAACCGTAATTTTTTCGGGATGGAATGATGACTCATGGAGTACGTGTGGATTGCTGCCTGACCAATACCGCATATTTTGTTTATTGACGAAGCCATCCAGCCAGAAATGAGCCTCATCGCTGAAGATGATTTTTCGATGAAAATCCGAATCATTTTCAAGTTGTTGCTCAGCCCAATTCACGAACATACGACGCTTCTGGTGGTCAAGCGGCTTCAGTTCTTGTGTCAATTTAATCTTGTAAGGATGTAGGCCAAGATCTTTTCGCAAAATTCGCCACAACGACGTCACAGAGATGCCCAACGCTTGAGAACGACGTGTGAGAGACACATTTGGGCTTTCTGCAACTGAAGCCTCAGCGGCAGCAATATTCTCGACACTATGGGCACTTCTTTCTCTCACTGGCACGGGAACATTTTGTACTGTGCCTGTGGATTCAAATTTTTCCAATAGACGCTCAATTGTTGATCTGCTAGGACGATTATGACGACCATAAATTGGACGTAGCGCTCTTAACGTTGAGGCCACTGACTCCGAGTTTCGGTAGTAAATTTTAATAATTTCGACTCGTTGTTGGCTCGTATATCTTTCCATCATGAAATGGCAAACCTTACTGAAGAGAAATGTCAAAAAACCGCAAGAAAAATATGGCGCCGTTTGCTGTCCCTGTCGCTCTACTTTTGTAGCGTCCCTATTGCAAAACCCTTTATAACTCTTAAGACATAATTTCTCCAGAAACGTCCACTTCTTACTTTCCCCCAGACAGCGAAAGTAAATGGGAGTTTTTTGAAATTTCCAACCTAAAACCTAAACAAGATTGCCAATCAGAAATCCAGAAAACCGTTAGTCTGATGGAGGCAATAACGCTTATCCTAAACCTTCTACCCCTCGAACTTCACGTCAGAGATACGGCAGCCTGTAGCGCGGTCAGATTCAGAGAATCTGGGTGCTGGTCGGCCAGGCCCCATGGCCACTGTAGCATTCTGGCTTCAAGGCCTCAGGAGGCGGCAGCATCTTCCACAGACTATCTTACCCCTGCATTACGCTCAGCAAAGACTTCGCCGTGCATGTTCCATCAAGAGCGGAATGGAACAGCGGGAAGGCCACAAAACACTAAGTCACATCATCAATTTTCACGAAAGGTGCGAAAATGGACTGTGGGGTAGGCCTTAGAAATATCGAGATCATTCAGAATCCCGGACTTTGCCAGTTTATTTCAGGCTGAAATACTCGCAATCTACTAAGCCTGTCGTGCACTCAAGGACGACACCACCCTCAGACTAAATGTTGCAATCTTCTCCGATAGTCCGACAGCCATCAAAGCTCTTATCTCCACAACCATCTCATCAAAACTAGTTGCACGACGCAGAACCGAGCTCGCACACCTGGGAAGCTTATTCTCCCTAGTATGAGTCCCAGGTTATAGAGGCATCGAAGGGAACGAAATGGCTGATAATCTTTTCGGGCAAGAATCGGTCCTCACAAGAAAAGTTCTCATCCCATTAGGAGCTGTCCAGGGAAGAATCAACCTACACTTCCTTTCAGTAGCCATATCCAAGAAGACTTGGCCAACATACAACCATAGGAAAACAAAAGAACTCCTTAGAAGAACCCGAACAGACACTACCCGCGTATTCACCATCTGTACGGGTTACTGAACAAAAGTAGGTACCCATGCAGCCAAGCCGACAATAAATTGTAGGTCCCTCCCATTCGTGCAAAAAATGTAACACGCATAACATGAATGGTTGCGAGAAGCTAGGCCTTGGCTCATCTCAAGCTGTCGCGCCAAAATTCTCTGGACGAGCGGTACTCATGAGATGAGATACCATTATGACGGTTTTAATTTATTCTGCAACGCGCCTCTCTGGCGACGATATTTTCGCTAGACCACTTGTTTCCTAAAGCAACGTGCTTGTACTACGAGAAAAATTATCCTGACAGATTATACAAGGCATGAACTACTGCAACTGTCAGTGCCATGTTCTACTGCCTGGTCTATTGACGTGATGAACTCAACAAACGTAAGTCGATTTTGTCTCAATCTTTAACAATTCCATTAGAGACCTAAGGGTACATTCTTAGACACCAATCTCATACATCTTCATTCAGCAAGTCAGCAAATATTTTTCTCTCAAATCCAGTCGCAAAAACAGACAGACAAAATCACTTTCCATTTCAAGGCCCTATGGATGAAAACTGTACGAAAAAAAGACAGTCCCAGCAAGATCATAACCTCTTAAGCGTCTAATAACCTTTCATTATCCGCACCCATGACACCGCATAGCATAGCGCATGCTGTCATCGTCTTCACTAGTGTTGCGGTTTCGTTTTCATTCCTCACTGCTAACTACGGACTACCAATGATTTCGCTTGACACGGACTTTCCACCGCATAGAAGAGACACGGTGGCATGCCGACAACAGAATTTACGATGTCATTCTCAATGACTTCGGTCCTCCGCCTTGGCATACTCTTCAGTTCCCGTTTTTTGCTATTTGTTTTGCTGTCCAAAGTGTTTATTGCAATTTACGATGACGATTACCGTCATAATCGTCATGGCGATCATTAATAACTACTTTGCATGGATCATTTGAAATGACAGTAGAAGCTGTACGAGCTGTAGCAGGCTTTCGTTGGAAAGTTTAATGACACCGATCGACCGGTGTGGTGTGATGACGAGTGTGTTTCTCGTTGAACACTTGCAAAAGAAACAGCATTGCAGTGTGGCAGGAAAAAAATGTGACTAATTGTTTCTGAAGAATGAAAGTGTCAAGTGGATTGTATAAGTTTAATGCTCTTTTCCAGCCTTCTTAAGTAACTAATCGTGGGTGATAATTGGCTCTTATCTAACAAGGGTTATTTCCGAGATGATCCGATAAGTTATGGTCAGAGTTGTTGACTTGTTGAGTAATGGACAAGCAACTGTCATTTATGAACGTCACAAGTGGATAGTGAACAGCGGATGTATCACTGTCTGGAGAAATGTCAGAAATGTCACTCTGCCGGTAGTGAACTACGAAAAGTGACAGTTTATTGGACAGAAGCGATATAATCACGTTGCGCACTTTTGGATGACGTTGACATTTATATTCTGTCTAAAATTTGACACAAGATAATCGAGCGATTTTTGACGTTTATTTTGAAAAAACAGCATGTACATGCATATACATATGGACAATCGCGATTAGTGCCATCAAATGAAGGGGGAAGGCATATCAAAATTTTGTTGAGATTGGATAGACAAATTTTGACGTACATGCCTTTAGCAGACCAAGGGCCAAACGGAAAAATCAGTATTTTGGTGGAATAGTCGTACTGAAGACCATCCAGACAAGTGCTTTTGAGCCTAAGAAAAAAGTCAGAAGGCGTTTGGAAGGCCAGAGAAGGGGACTCCGTAATTGTATTACAAAAATTAAAAGAACGGCTTCTAGGTGTGATAAGATGTCCAGAAAGCGAACAGAGAGTCTTGGAATGGGGGGTAGTACTGACGAAGATCAGGTGTCATAACTCACTTCAGGAGAAGTGTCCTTACCTACTGGAGAACATCGTCACAGTACTGTTTCCACAACACACGCTAAGAGAGAAACGACTTAGGTATCAAATACTAAGAATTTCAGAAGGCTCGGTAGAGGAAAAACCGAAGAAATGTCTAAGACCGATCAGAGTAGCAGATAGAGCGTCAAAAGTAGCAATATAGACATACCCGAAACTATGCTAATGTGCCTAATCGCATGATTCAGAAACTCCGGAAACACACTGGCGAACCAACAGTCAAACGTCTTCTCGTCCAATCTGTCTTTTTAAAGCAGTGGGAACACATAATTTTCAGAAGATTGCATCCATTTGCTGAATCAGACCGTGGAATTTGAATTCTGCGAGCTTGATCTACTATCCATGCAATTGGCAGAGTAGCAAACTATTCAGAACTCTAAATGGAGAAGCGGAAGAAAGGAATATTGTTGAGTGATTACACTCGATGTTAAGTTGAGAATGCATTTGGCACAGGAAATTGGGCCAACTTAATGTTACAGAGAAATGTAAGTGTTCCTGCATATATCCTAAGGAGAGTGGACGTATCTCCGTGCCGTATCTCCTCATTCTGCAAACTCTCCCACCGTACACGTGTCACCAGCCTTGGTTTACGCTTTGGTAGGAAAGGTACTTTATCGTTGAGATACAATTTGCACAACACGAGTTCAGCGCCTCTCAAAACACGAACAACACAAACCATCCTTTAAACACACGATGGTACCACGAAAAAGTCTGTCAGTGACTTCTGCTGAAGACTCTGATGGTACCAAGTGTATTTATGGATGTCTTTGTGCGGAACGTCGCCCATCAGACATAAGAATCCATATCTGCCACCTGTTCTAAGGCGGCATCTACTTCATCTAAGAAAGCAGCATACTCCCTCTCCAGATTCGGCGCACATACCTGCACCAGAGCCAGAGTTGACCTTTCAAGCTTTAGCTTTAGGATCGCAAATCTCCCTCCTAATGGTATCCAAAACTCTGCCTGCCAGCCTGGGACTTGCGAGTATTTTCCACTCCCGCCTGAGCGGGATGCTACTCCTGAAATGAAGAGTTTCCACTCATCCAAAAGGTCCACAGTTCTGGAGCCTCTTTGCTTCGTTGAGGAAAGTCGATGCCATTGTCTCGCATACTGCCACCCTCTAGGTCTGGCTTCAAAGGGCGCCCTGGCTTAGCATGCTTGCCAATATTCGAGGCCTGCCTTACTCTTCTTGTAATCATCGGGTTTTGCGCTTCGTTAGACATAACTGCGGAGTATGAGTAGATGCACTACTCGCACTTTCCAGACATGTAACCGGCGCTCCACCGGGAGGGGGGCCCTAACAATTATTTAGTTCCAAAATAAGTTCAATCGACAAATATGTGTTAGATCTAGTTCAACGACGGAGAAGACCTGAAAATTTTTTAAAAATATTCCACATACGCCACAGTATTTTCGGTTTAACGATTCCCGACGAGATAAACTTCGACAAAAGTGGGCGCATTTTTATGCAACTGTAAGGATCCATTGGAAAATATCATGTTCGGAGTTAAAAACTTTGGAGAAGTGCGTAGTTCAAAACTGTGATCACCTCAAAAATTATTCATGCATCGATTTATCTCAATTTTCGAGCTCTGATGTCCCGATTTGTTTAATCTGGCAGCCCTAACAGAGTAGTTAGCTCGTCAATGCTCCACGCATCCTCTGTCCGGGCGGGCGCGTTAAATGTCAAAACGGACAGAATGGAGGTAAAAGCGTCTCATTATTTATCTACAACATGAAACGGGTTTCCTAAGACTTTTGGCAACGGCAATCTATCGAACAACAACTCCAAGCAGGGTGTAGTTACACAGTAGTACCAATGGTTCGAGTGCATCAGTCACCCTTTCTACTGGTGACACTCCTCTACCAGTTTGAATACTGTCGCGGTTTGATTGTATCAATTACCGTCTTTGTATACTGGGGAGGTATTCGTAGATCTTTATACTAAACTCGAAGTGCAGCCCTTGTTTGAATACCCTACAGTAACAACAAATCGCTTTATAGTGGCAAATCTTCGAGAATTTCGTCTCCTTAACTTTTTTTTCTTTGATTTCAGTCCCATTCCAGTCAAACTGATCCTCCGACTTCACCCCTCCCATGTAAATGGCTTTAAAAACCAACACAACACATACATGCAACCGCGCGCTACAACTCTGAAGCCATGAAAAACCCCAACGGGTGACGAGACTTCCTTCACTTTGGCACAACTTCACATGGGCACACGGCTATCACCTTGCGCGGCAACGAAGGTTTATGTTGCTTCTACTTCGGCTCCGTGAGTCAATTGCCGGTTTCTGCTTGCAATTCGAGTTTAACGACTGTGTGCCGACTGGCGTAGCTCGAGTCCATATGTGTGTATCATGGTCTGCCTAAGTTAAGTGCAGCGTTTGTATCTAAATGACTCCACACTGTAATTGCTCCATTAATATACAAAACCGCGAAAAACATTTCACGGAATTGCTTCTATTTTTTTGTTGTTGTGTGTCTATTGCTTCTCGTCGTGTTGTTATTTTGTTTCATCGTCGAACGGGGGGGCGTGTGTGTGACAATTGCTAGAAAAAAAGATACAAATTCCAACGAAAGGAAAATCTCGGTGCTATTAGGTGCCAGCGCTAGAGGAAATTACAGAAAAAATGTTCATCCGAAAAAATCAAAACGGAAGAAGGAGGAGAAGCAGGCGACGACGACGATGATAGGTGCATACCATATGTCATGGTGATGTCGGTGACTTCTGTTGATCTAATGAAAGTGTTTACTTGCTGAATGGCTTACAATTTGTGGTTCCCGAGACCAAGTGCGTGTGTGGGCTGATCGAGAGATGACGTGTGATCGTCCATCTTGGACGGGGAAGGAGAAAGGTATGCATCTGGACGGGTATGTATCTAAATTACGAGATAAAAGCTTACACAGATCGGTTAACCTTAGGAAAAAGCGAAAGTGCCAATGGATCATACCACGCCAACCACGATTAGTTTGCAATTGGACTGCTGGAATTCTGCTGACGATTTTAGCAATGATTGGCCTGTGAATTCATTGAACTTGATCCAAGTGATCTTCGAAAAATTTCTGGTTTTCTTTTACCTCGAGGCGCTGTGACACATAAATTAGACAGCGTTGGAGGATCAACAATTGAAAGTGATTTAGGTCAGATGACTACAACTGACAGTGATTTGATTGACAGTTTAGTGCTTTCACCTAAGCTCTTGACCGAAGGAGTGCGTCTTGTTTGGAAGCCACAGTAGGTTTTGTGGTTATGAAGCAGATTGACTTTTGTTGGGAGTAAACACGACAACAAGCTGGAATCTTTAATCATGTGGTCTGGGAGTCGTAAAAGCTAGCCGTAGATAACCTATTTAATCGTTTGCGGTGCTGTCAATAGTAGTAAACGACCAGTTTTTGGCCTCAGTACCATGAAACAACTTCTGTTTAGTGGCGATAATAGTTCGTGTTAAGCGTGAAGGAGAAAGTGGATGAATCCACAACCCGGATTTAAAGATTTTTATAACGAAATCCTGGACAAAATGCTCGTACATCCGGTGCGAGTGTCTTTGAAGGCATCGAAAGGAAAATGGGAATGAAGCTTTCAACTTCGTATGGTTTGTGAGGGTAAATGGATACTTTTCACTTAAGTCTTAGTCAGGCCCATGGTGTTTGCCTCTTTTAAGGGGCAAAACCGTATGAATAGGGCAGATAAGGGACATTCGCTGAAAGAGATCTAAGGAAAGTGGAAAACATTATGAAGACGCTAGTGTGCTTAGGCAGGTTTCTTGGTTATTACGAGTGATCTTCCCACTTTGTGTGTCGAAAAGTTTGGCCAGTGGTTTACAATACGTGATCTCGTAGTATCTTCTCGTTGGTTGCTGTTTTATTACTCATTGCGACTTCAGCTGTTCACCCTTTCGTGTGGACTTACTCTCTTGGCAGTTAAAAGAAACTAGAGTCACTTCGGAAAATGAGGATGACAGTTATTTTCTTGGGTACCTATTCCCAAAGGAACCCTGTACATGGTCTGCGTGGACTACTGGCACAAGTGCAGCAAAAGAACCGCGGACTTGTGACGAGACCACTTGTAGATTCGTACCCAAACCTACAGAATTTAATAGAAGTTTGATCAGCGTAACATACAACTTTGGATGTCCTTCTAAGTATTACAGCTGTCCACATATATATTTAGCTAACCTGTCTTCTAAATTAATCACGAGTCTTGAGTGTCTTGCTTAAACAATTCCAGGGATTGTCTAAGCTTCAACATTTAGTTCGGTCGGGGAGTTTCAAGGTTTATTCTTAAATTTTGAGACATGGAGGATGGGGTTGGTCATGGTGTAGTGGTAAGCATCATCGATTGTCACGCTGAATGTCCGGAATCAACTCCTGATGCCGGAAAACATTTATTTCTTAATCTTAAAAATAAATAAAATGATTGAGCTGGTGTCGACTCTCTTGCAAAGGCATAACACTGGCATTAGGGCGTCAGGGCTTGAAGAGTTGATTGAGTTGACCATGATTATGGCATCAGGAGATTCGAAAAAATTACTGTGAACTATAGCAATGACAAACAATTCAAATCTTCCCCGCTAGTCTAGACACCACCCACAGACGCCTAGTACTATCTGAGCTTCGAACCACTGCATCTTTGAAAACATCATAAAGGTGTTCATAACTCCGAATGTGTTATAAAAGCAAAGAATGTGTACATAGAGTCAAATAATTTCTCTGTTACTCACGAAAAATCACACTTGTCCTCCACCCCGTATAGCTGATAACTTAACTATTTTCATGGAGTCCTAAGAGCATCAATTTCTTGTACGATAAAGGAATAGACTCGGGATAGACTTCGAATAGACTTCATGCATCTTATGAGAATTTCTCTATGGGTATCGTAAAATTCCCTTTTCTTTATTTTTTTGGTAATTAAATTTCCCCACGTACCTAACTTGAACACGGAAAACCTTTCCGTAATCGCATCATAAATTGATGTTACAGATGATGTTAAAGATTTTACGATGCAATAGGTAATTGACCGGGTAAATAAGGGTCCCTTTCAACCGTTGCAGTTGTAAATAAAGTCATAAAATTGTCTATCATTAAACCTTTTTAGAAAAGCAAATCATTCAGGCGTGCGTGGGTGCCTCGAAAGTACCTTACAAGTGCGATATGAGCACCTTTTTGTTACACTGAAGTGTAACATTTTCTTTTGTAATCGAACTGGATGCAGTATTTTTTCAAGACCCAGTGAGAGTACCTACTCTAATGAAAAGTGAATTTTTTCTTCAAGGTTGAACGTTTTGAAGTAATTGAAGAAATTGTAGCGAAGCAGTTGCTTGTAGTTTGGAATAAAAGAAAAATTCTACACCTACAGTCTTTCAATCATGGATCTGTTGAAGTGTGAAACATTGTCTTTGGGCGTTTATCTAAAGGTATTCCAATTTCCATCACACACACCTTTATGTTATTTCAATTGAGTTTAGAAGTCGGATATAACACTATGTGGGTGGCCATGGTGTAATGATTAGCATCATCACTTTTCACACTAAAGGTTCCAGGCTAACCGTTTATTTCTCACGAATTAAATAAAAAAGTATCAATTGCGAGATGATGACATAAGAAGGTTGGGAAAAAAAATACTGTGAATGGTAAGCAGTGGCAGCGATATCATAATTGTTACAATTAGTCTGGACACTAACCCGAACGCAACTGAAACCTAATACAACCAGAGTCTCGAACCATTACCCGCGAACTACACCCGCGCTGTGTGGTGAAAGAAATTAAGTTTAAAAAATACAGAGATTGTTTTGATGCCATGGCCTTAATCTAAAGCCTATGAAGGTTTCCTGGACAAAAGTCACATTGATTTTCATGTCCTGCCTACTTTTCTCAGGGCTTTATCGAGAAAATATGCGGTTAATTTATTGTAATAGTGGTCCAACAACCAAAATGAAATCATTTGTGAACAACGTCTGTCATTGTCACATTGAGGCACTGCCTTGAAAGAAAATTCAACTAAAAGCAGAACTCCAAGAAAGATTTGAAGACCCAATACATTGTATACCAACGAAAAGAGAAAATCCTTAGTGGAGCCGAAACATGAATCCACCAAATTTGGAGACTCCATCCATTTATCCTTGGTACCATTGTGCATAAGAAGTAATGCTGATTCGGCCGCCATGTTGGCTCTAAGTTTTTGTAGCCAATGAAACAAGCTCAAATGGGCTGCATAAACCAAAAATTACTTTTTAAAGCAAAAGCTACATAAAGGCAAAAAAAAAAATTAAAACGCAAGCGCATTGACCTACATATCTTCTAAATATTGATTCCTACTCGTTTCTTCAGGCGACTATCATAAAAAACCGACAGATTATTGGTCTTGAATGTCTTTGGAAGGTCTTGGAGGTAAAAAGTAAGACCAGAAATTTTGCCCTTGACCCAAAAGGCAGCAGCAAAACTATTTAATAAAACTATTAAATGTACTCCTTACAAGTGCCTTTGCAGCATCTTTAGAGCTCGGCTTAAGAGGCTAGGTGGCTACCGCCGCTTAAAGAGAGATACACTTAGATCAAGTGTAGAGCCATTCCGATACCACGCGGATGCCAAAAAGAGACAGTGGAGAGGTGGTTTCCTATGACCGCTGGAATGGAACTTATCAAGCCAGTCCGAGTTGGAAAAGCAAACTTTCAAGACATTACAGAAGACACCAATGGCGGAAGCTCATATGCGTGAAATATTCTGGCATCAGTGTTGACTTTAACTATTTCTTAGTTGGAACTATGTTCAGAAATGTTGCGTTCCGGGCTGAGATTGATCGGAAAACTGTTTCAATGAGTTTAAAACATGGTTTTAGCTAGCTTGGTTTACCTTCAAGTGATGGCCGCCGATCAACTATAAGTGTAAAATAGCAATGGTCAGTGGTATAGCGGACCAAGCTATAACAAGAACGATACAATGTCTCGAAGAATGACTGATCCCACGTTAAGTACTTTTGGCTATTGCACCCAGACTTAGTCTAGTTTGTTGCTTGGTTGCTTAAGATATAAGACAGGGCTCTGAATTAGCCCTAAGCCAGCCACATCCCAAGAGAAGCTCTCAAAGTGAAACTCAACAATAGGCTCGAGACCTTATAAGATGCTGCATAGGCATAATAGGGGGCTAGAACCCACAAGGGGAAACAAGATGAAGAACTCGTCTGTTCAACTAGAAGAAGCTGCGAACCGGCTTTGGGAAAAAAATTAACGCAGTGGCTTGGCACATTTGGAGTAGACAAAGTCTTCAAAGAGCCTTTGATTGGAAAACACGCATTCCACCATTGAAACTAGGTCGTTTCACAGACTTTGTAAATGTCTGTACATATATCATGTCTTTCACGTGCACGTTCCAAGGTGCTAAGACCTTTTTATTCTTCTATTGGAGATCCTAATGCATGCGGCTTAAGGCTTAGCTTAGTCAAAGCTCAAGACTCTTTATAAGTCGGGAACTATTGTCCCAGCTAGTGTTCCCAGTTACATACTTGTTCACCATTTCAACGTGATGATGTGAGGAATGTCGAGCCCTGTTTGTCTCTTATTTCTTTTACTTCAGACACAAGCTGCAGACCCAACTAAAGTTAGGAAAATAAAGATTCGTAAGAAAACTTGTCATGATCGCAAATTGAGACTGAATTTATCCTCTTCTCTCAATCACCCTTGGGCAAGCTCTTATCTTTCCAAAGGGTACCGACCTTTACAGCGTGCCTTCTTACACTTCGATAGAAACGATCACAGTCGAAGGGGATTTTTTGTTTGTCAACATTTATCACCCTCCTCGCCTGTCACTGATTAGAATACTTATCTCTGCCAATCGTGATATTACACTTTCGTCAAACTTTCCCAACATTTTTACAATTAAGCCACTTCACAACAAGAATTCCCACATTTGGGTCAGCATATCTGCGTCACACGTTCAACTGATCTATCCCAACCCGAAAAAATTTTCTTCCATCGCAGATAAGCTCATATCTCGTAAAATTCCACTTTTTATCCATTTATTTCGGGTATTTCCATATGTGTCATATCTCAAGAATTCACGGCTCCGCATAATCCATGTCACAGGGCTAAGCCAAAGTTACAAAATCACCGACTTAGGTAATTCCCGGTAATTTGTTTAGCAGAAAGCAGGCAGACACACACGAGTATGCCACTAACGTCACAATCACTGAGCAGAAACACTTGAAGATAAACGATGCTCGTCACTCCACATTCATAAATTTTAAGACAATTACTTCATTTTCGTTTTAATTTTGATGACAATCACGATCTGCGCTTTAGAATTTGATCCAAATAAAATGAAAGGTGAACATGAGATTTTCTGTCATGCCAATTTCGATTATGAAATTTCAAGACACCCGGTAAATTATCGGAAATTGATTGCTTTTTATTAGTTTCACACAAAATGTGACCCAAATTCAAAAGTTCATTGTGACAGATGTCAAAATGCCGAACAATGACACGCCAAATTCCATTGAGAGCTACTTAAGTGCGTACACAAATCCTGAGCAATCAATTGTCTGCCATTGTTGCTCTGCTGATTTGTTGCTTTATTCCGCGCTTACATCGATGAGTATGGCATTGTGTCAAACTTTTGACAATAGACGATGACAGTTTTCACATTTATGGATTTAATTTGTCTTTCTCGCCAAATCTATTTTTAAATTGAGATGCCAGTGGTCAATGCATTGATTGTTGACAATAGTCAAGATTTTCTCAAGAGTTTCATGTGCGTTAATTATCCAACGGTCTTGGGGTGATTGCGCATTAGGCAGTCATTGCCATCGTTCACGAGTGGCTCTTGCAGAGTGTAGACTTGCACTTGCATGCAGAAAGTAGGAACTATCCGCTGTAATTAGTTGGCGGTATTAAATTGCACTTATGTGAGTTATACTATCTTTTACCACTCAAATTAGTTTTTGTTTTCCTGTGGGATGTGTTTTGACTTGGCTAATTACTGAAAGAAAAAGTGCTGTTGAATGTATGGGCAATTATAAATTGACTTAATTTAAAGAAAACGGTAAAACACAACAGTAAGACAGTTCAAGTGGGAAAAATGCAGCAGAGACTGAAACAATTTGTTTAAGAGGAAGCATCTAATGCTTGATTTTCCTTTGATAATGTCAACGAGAAGGTTTGAATCTACAATGAGTTGCAAATGCTGACAGATATTGACATGAAGTTGATCGAGTGTAAGCGGTTATAACCAATAGGCAAGGGAGGGCTGAATAGAACCACCAGAAACCGAACACGATAGCGCGTAAAGTTGGTAGATGCACTAGGCCTCAGAAGGTGAGACAGGACCTTTGTAACAAAATAACGCGGAGATTGGGCGAAACTAGTGGAGGTTTTCTTAACGTCAATTAAATTTCACGTACGATCCGTGCTGGTAGGGCAGTTGAGTTTGACAACTTAAAGGTTATTTGGAGCTAAGGTACTTTATCATCAACACAGGAAAATGCAAATCTCGTCGGATAGTCAAGCAGCACTTAAAGCCATCACAAATCCAACATCCAAATCTTATCTGGTCAGGGAATGCAAAGACAAACTCAACAAACTTGCCAGTCACAACGATGTCCGCTTTGTCTGGGTACCAGGTTACGAAAGTGTCACGGGGAATAAGAAATAACAATAATTGAAACAGCAACCAACGAGATCCAAAGGGATTTCGAGGATCGAGGACTGGGCAAACCTTCTGACGCGCAAAGTGGCTAGATCGCTTGTGAATAAACCAAGCAACCTGCTCACCAGGAAGGCTCTAGGTTCAAGCAAAGAGCAATTGAGGCTGATGGTGGGAATCATCACAAGACACACTAACCTCAACAAACGCGTACATAGACTGGGCCTTACTGACACAGAGACTTGTAAGAACTGCGAGGAAGAAGAAAATCTCGAACACTTGCCATTGTCCAGCGCTAGCGAGAATGCGATAGAAGTAAATGTGGATACCGGGTCTGAGACACCTCAAGGACAAAGGAATCGACGGCATCCTGGCCCTCACCAAAGAAACCGGAAGATTCGCCAGGCCACACGTAAACTAGTGTTTAATTGTTTTCACCTTCCCTATATCCCTCCCAACATATGTACGTTCCAAGCCTAACCTATCCCTGCACTTCCAGAGCCCAGAACTTTTCGTCTTAGGACGTCATCGTACATAAGGTTCCACAGGGGGCCTAGTACCGAACTTCAGTGACTTTTTTTGCTAAGTGCTTGTAGGATGTAGCTCCACTTTGTTGTGTTAAAAGTGTTTTCATGCCCAGTGCGACGATGGCTCAGTACTGCATTCAGTACTCTCGCGCTTTCACAATGACATTTGTTACTATTCTGTGACGATAGTAGAATGTCATTCCAAAAACCATATTGGAGGCTTCCTGTCTGGTCAATTGTAGACTGCACTCTGCCGCCTATGATGCACTAAGGAATTTTTCCCTCTGCTGACCGGACCCTTCTTCAGGCAGAGCATCACATTCGTAGCCATACGCTTATACAGGGTTACTTTTCTTAGTTCGGTGACCACTTTCGTTCTCGATAGGCTTCTCCTCATCCAGAAGTAGACGCCTTTCTAGTTTCACTCTCTGTGAAGAGATACATAGAAATTGTTATGTTTTGGATCGGGTTCACTCCCTACCACTGGCTCCTTCTGACAGGTGATGCCACTATGATCCGACGAGTTTCTATATGGCCGATTAGATCCAATGTTTTACTTGGTCATCGCGATAACCGATGCCTTATGCTCCAACGGGACATAAAGCAGCCGATGATGATCGCGACATTCATTGATGAACTGGCTCCGAAGAATCTCTGCTATGTAACACATTTGATCTGAGTTATCAGAAACGCGGTTATTAACAAAGTCTTCACCTGGATGCCAAAGTTTGCTGGAGACAGTTTTCACATCTGAACCTGATTACGTAGCATTGTGTAGCTTCTTTGGTGATCAAGACTAAAGCATAGCCGCAAATTTTTGATAAGGTCCTTGGGGACTTCCCTTAAGGGAACGCACTCATCATCGACAAGGCTTCTCTTCGGAGCTGCCTGGCCAATTCATTTGCCTGTCCCTCTTCTGTCGTCCTATGGAAAGCGGCAGTGATTTTAAACACATATTGGACACTGTTCCGACACTATCCTTCGAATGGTGGCTTTTTCTTCTTTTCATTTGTTAGCTCTTCTCCCATACTACGAACTTATGCATAATAGGTTTCCCAAGGTTGTTGTCGAACGGATGCAACCCGCTGAAAACAACAATTTGACAGGAGACCACGGAGTGAATGTCAGTAGTCTGGCTGGCACGACGCGTGTTTCGCAACCATCGTAGAAGGGCGCAATGTATGAAAGACTTCACTCACGTCAGTTGCTTCAGGGCCTGAGATTTCAATCCTTACATCAATCTCAGCGTCAATTTATCCTCATTGAACCGACGAAAGTTGCAGATCGGTGCGAGCTGATTCTACTGGGTAGGATAAATAATCTTGTCCCACGGTGGAAGCAATAGGCGTGACCTGAGATTCTTCTTCAATGGATGTCGCCATTCCATCATTCACAGTCCTCTACCTCCCGACCACCTCAATTCTTCATTAATCGAACTTCGTTTTTTAAAAGATCCGAACTTAAAGGCTCATTTCTTCCATGATCACCGTGAGTCCACTGAACTACTTCTTCACTCTGATAGTGAAATCCCATACCTGACACCAGTGTAACATGTCAACGCACATGGAGCTTGAGTCCATGGGTAATGAGTTCCCAGGATACATACAAGATGAATTGCGAGTAGCCTTGTACAGCCTTGCTATTGCCCAAGAAAATTACTGACAACATGATCTTTAACTAGACACTCAAAGCCGCGTCGAAGAATTAATCTGTCTGGGTTATCATAAGACCATGTGTCGCTTACAGAAATAAGCGCACAACATGAGACTTGAAAATAAAGGCTGATCGTACTGAGCTGGATGTACTTGCTTCTTGAGAAGTCAAGAAGTGCAAGGCCTTTTGATCGACCGACTTATTTATCCAGAGAATCAGCAGTTGTTGCTATCAAAACCACGTTTCCTCTTGACGGAGGGTCCGATAGTATCAACTTCGAATCAGCAATACCATCTTCTACCGTCTGAATTTGCTTAAGATCTACAAGTGTGACGCCGCATTCTTTGCGTCCACCGAGACTTCATCATCCGTAGAGGATTTCTATTCCTGAAAGTAAATTTAAGGCTAACGTTCCGTGATATCTCTATCGCTAAACTCTTCTCATGCAATCCCAGTAATTATGAATCCACCAATTCCATGTACACCACTCCACAGTGTGAATGAGAAAGCAATGAAAACACACCTCGAACCTATAATTTGGCGTCTTCCGCAGAAGCCATGTACTTTCTTCGAACTATATCACACGATTACGTGAGTCACACAGCGCTGTTGTTCGAAAGTGAATGTGAAGGTACAAGGAAGAACTGATATCTCCTAGATGGCGCTTACACCCATTGAAGGTACGTCACAACAAACATAAAGACGATCATCCAACACCACTCTCTAGGTCTACCCACCTCCGAATAAATCAATAGACCTGTACACCATGTCTCATCAATTTATGCGGGAAGATGTCAAGGTATGTAGGTCTCTCGCGCGCGAAACTCAATCAAAAGTCACGATGTGAGGATGAAAATTCCAAAAAGAAATCACAGTCAAGTGCTACCCGCGATCATGACATCCCAACACTCAAAATTCAATGACGACGCTGAAGATCTTTATTATTATCATCAAGGAGAAAGAAGAGAAGAAAAAAAAGTTGAATATCTCTCGCCTGACATTCTTCCCACACACTAATCAACTATTTTTCTGTTTTTGCGGTCTTCTTGCTGGGCCTAGCCACCACAACACACCACCACCCAGTTCTTTGGAGGAGAGTCACCAAAGGAAAAAGTGAAAATTCAGCGACTACCTTGAAATTATGCGCTTTTCACACACAGAAGCAACTTAATCGGAGATTTCCTCATTGTTCCTAGGAAACAACACTCACACCGAGGCAAAGGTTGCCCCCAGATGGGATGAGAATGAAAGTCAACAGATTTTTCTTGAAGTCGGGAAATGAGTGCGAACCTTTTCCACGGAATAATAATTTGTTTTGCACCACCTTCTCACCTTCTCAGTAGGTTTTGATTTATTTGGGGAACTTTATGGGAGTGGTTCCGGCAGGGTTATGTACCGAAAAAGTTTGAAGTTCTTTTGGAACTTACAAGTGCTCTCTATAGTTGTCTTCTAGACTTGAAACATTTGTACAAAAAGTTGATCTAGGGGCTCTACGGCATTTGGGCAATGTGCTTGTTGTGAATCTTAGGATCGTTGCGACCGTGTTATAATCGTCCACCATAGAAACTGCAGCAAGGATCCAAAGCACGTTCAACCTCTTCTCAATGAGTTACTAGGGATCCATTCATATTTCTTTTCAAATAACCCGACCCTAATCCTTTGACCAGATTTCCATGGGTAAATTTTTGACGGGTACAGTGCCCACATTGCCTTCACTGGATAGAAAAGTGATATTTTAAACCTTAAATGAGTTTATAGTACGCTTAACAATGAGCTCGTAAGAAACCAGCCGAAAAGTATTAAGAATCTCAGGAGGTTATCCAGCCCACAAAAGAAAACAAGAGTTTTCTGGTGGCTAGTGTGGGATATTGGCTTAGCAGGTGTCGGAAGGCTTCTTTTTTCTCTTTGTTTCTGTAACTTCTGCTGTAATCGCTTTAGGGTAGCCTAAGTTGTTCCATGTGGCACAATATCCACTGAAACGAATCACATTTCCTTGAGACTAAGTTTCAAGATGTTAGGATTTTTTCTTATTGAAGACTATGATTATTTGCTCACGTATCAGTATGCCTGCACCGGGCTTGTATATTGGTTCGAAACTCGGGTGATATTACGTTTCAATGGCGTCCAAGAGGGTCAACTGGCAGGATGTATACAGGATGTGGTTCTAAACTCTTTCCAGTAGGTTTATCTACTATTTTTATTTATTTTCCAATATGTATTTCTTTGTGTCCTAATGAAAGAATTCGCACGGTTATCTACACGGTTCAGAGATTCACTGTGTGTCGGTACCGGTATCTACTCGGCATCATCAAGACCATACCGACTACCAACGCATAAACAGAACATTGCAGAGCCGCCATATAAGTTATTGACTCGACTACCATATTCTACTAACTTATACAAGAGTGCCGGAACGAGCTTGCCTGCTTGGCCGATTGGTTTTTGGCCACACTGCTTTGAGGTCCATGGCACAGTATCATAAAAAGAAACGAATGTGCAGATGAACTCGCCAGGCAGGAATCAGCTCTAGACGGGTAACTTGCGACAAAGATCCACATTCCGCCAAGAGCCTTTAAAGGACTACTTCATTCACACTTCCTGCTGAAGACCAACCTCAAGGAAGATGTGGCCCAACTATGACAAAATTAAAACAAAAGATTCCCTAAAAAGAACCCCGACCAAGTCGGGTATGCCACAAAATCCCTAATGCCGCAGCTGTGAAAACGAACTCGAGAATTTCTTCTACAAATTGCCGGTACAAGCAAAGGTCGGATTGTTCGCACTCAACCAACCATTTTTGAATCAAACTTCAATGCTTCTAAGTCCTACAGGTTGAATTATAGGCGCTTCCGGTTAACTAACTCTCCTTTAATCACACAGATCACCAATCAGGTCGCGTGAGTCGTGGTAACACAAAAGCACATCTCAGTGCTTATTGGGTTCCATTGAACAGCCAATTCTGCCTGTTTTGTGTCCTTGTACGCAGCGATATATTGTTGGGAGCTTATCTGCAAAGCTTTACAAAGCAGGAGTCATCTCGAGCGCACCCAATGTGAAGATTACCAAAGGACTGCTGGTTCACTGTAGCGTATATTGAACCGAAACTACGGCAATCTGAAAAACTGCCGGTTGACTTCCAATTAAAGCGGTCGATGGTGCCACAGGGACACAGGGACGTTCCGACGACTGCAGTGTGGACGAGCAAGTAATGAAATTGACCGTCATCGAGGTCTCGAAAACTATCCGCGAGGAGATATTACCGAATGTACAATTACTGTCTACTTGTTAAGGCTCTGGCGTCCGCGATAACTAGATCAAGATTTGTAGGAAAACTATCTAGATGAGATACCGAGAGCCAATAAGTTGGGTACCAGGGCAAATAGATATCCCAGGTAACGAAAGGGCTGACGAACTTGCACGAAGGGGTGCAGCGCTGCACGCCTCATTGACTCTCTCTCCTTTGCGAGGATTCCAATAAACTCGTTAAAAAGGTATATTGAAGACGAGGCCATCATTTGAGCCAATACACGTTGGATCCAGCTTGACACATGTGCAACGGCTAGAAACTTATGGACGGGTTATAAGAAGAAGAGATTTCTGTCTGTTAGTCCAAACTTAGTCGACGAGAGGCAAGGATAGACACCGGCATCATTACAGGGCACTGCGTCATTGGTACTCATGTGGAGCAACTTGGTATACATCACAACCACTATTGCAGAAGTTGTAGGGACGAGAAAGGAATCGAATCTGGCCGCCACCTGCTGTGTGAATTTACTGCCCTCCCCGGTGGAAGAATAAGGACTCTTGGCAGTTACTTCTTCACGAAACTGGAGGATTCATATCCTTATCTGGGTGATTTTTAATCAGCGGCTCCCTCTCTCTGTACAGGTTGACGGGGTAGAATTTTAAAATGGGCACAATGGACCTTATTGCTGGTCAATGTGAGCAGTGACGAAAGTCACAAGGCACCCATTTACCTTACCTAACCTAAAGAAAGTGGTAAGCCAGAACCTTTTTCGAAACTAGGGAGGAATCGTTTGCTTCTAATCAATAAAAGTTTCGCCTTGATACCAAAGCCATTAGAATGGCAAACAACAGGTGTAATAATATTACTTGTCAGTAAGCCGAGGTAAATCCTGCCTAACCTGGTTTTGAAGAGAAGACAATGCCTATGATTCATAGAAGGTGCTCTCATGGGGCCTTGCTTGATAAATAGATACGATATAAGAATGGGTGTGCCTTCCAACGATTTCTGCAGAAGCTGTCGACACGAGAAGGAAGAAAAGACAATAACCCACCTGCGCTGCCCTATCATGACTCAGAAGGAAAACTCTAGAAGATAACTTCTATCAAGACTTAGACGACCTAACCAGGTTCCACTTTAATAAAATAAAGAACTTCGTAGACGAATGGATACCGCGCAGTAAGAGGTTGACAGCGACATGCCTCCCTATAAAAATTTCCCCGTGTAAAGAAGGCGATCCATCATACAAGGAGCCGGTGCCCATAAGCGGATGCGTCACATGGTATCACAATGGAACTACATTTAATCAAGGTGTGTTCCGGCCAAGAGCGGACAACCACCTAACCCAACTTTGTGTGTTTGTCTGCCTGTGCGTATGTTTGTTCAGGATTTACGTTAAAACTACTGAAAGGATTTTGATACGGTTTCTAACATAATATAGCTTAGAATTCAGGAAGTAATCTAAGGTATGTTACATTTTGATACGAATCTTGGGGAGCTAACATGTAAAGAAAAGGAGTCTGTTCACATATACAATTTAGTGATTCACAGCGTTGTATACGACCTTTGGGATTGGACTGTTGCGGACAAACCATCGGCATCAAGGGAGAAGTAGTCCTTGTTTCTTTTATTTTATCACTGACTACTGACCCACAGAGACTAGGGCGGCTTGTACAAAGAGAAATAATCAAGATCGGGTTCAAGAATGACGTCAACGAACGATTGTCTAATGGAATCGCCACTTTGAATAGCGATTATTTGAAGGTCTGCAAAGGTATGTTCAACAACTTGTAAGATTTTCTTTCAACTTATTCCATTGGATGAAGCGCTGAGAATCAAAGACCCTGAACTAAACCGATTTTGATGAAACTTCCATTATTCTATGGCCTATTTATTCAGTCTAAAGAAATTTTACAACATAATGGAACAAACCATCAACGAGAGTGCAACAGTAACTTTGAACGAAACGCGATTATCCTCCTTCTCTTCCATTAAGTGATCAATTCTTTCAATAAGTTTTCATTCAATTAAATTACATACCGCCCTTTGATTGGCGTTTGAGAGATTAAAAACTAATTATAGGGACAGTTTTTCAGTTAGTAAAACGCCAGAGGATCTGTTATAACCATTTCCAAGGTACTCCAGTGAACGTCAAACTGAATTACCATCTAAAATTGACCAAATAATCCAAACATACTCCAGACATCACCAATCACATCTCAGGGTGCCCAATAGAGTCTTACTCTCCCCTTAAATAATTAACTTCCCATCCAAGAGTAACCGATGACACCACCACTAAAACCATAGCAGAGGCGAATAAAAGAAAAAACAATGTGTACAACGATTCAATCACAGAAATGGAAATTGCAGCACAGACACACCACATTACTCTTTCATTTTCCACCATAAAAAAGCCGACCCGGCCATGCCCCATGGAGAATACTTTCTCCACCAAAATGGTAATGAAGTCCCACAACCAGGGACATAACTCACAGATACTCAATCTGTCAGCTTTTGAATGAAAATTAATCCTAAATTGGGATGACCATTCAAATTATTTCCCATCGATCAACCAGGGACATCTGCTGATCCCGACAAAAGGGTCGACTCTTGATGAGGGTCAAGGGTGCAGGATTCCCTGAAAATGGAAATGGGAAACCAATTCATCGACTTACCATGTTGCTGTCGGGGGGAAATCCAAACACAAAAAGGTCTTCGATATCCTTAACCAGGTACACAGCGTGTGGGCGGCGTAAACAAATTTCAACAGTTTATTCCAAGAAAATATTCCTTTTGTTAATCCAAAGATGGAAATTTTTAAAAATTTCGGACCGAGATCAGGGTGTGAAACGATCCACAAATGACATGGTCTTGTTCGAACTTAGCACACACACTTGGGTTTGAGGATATTCCTTTGATCCTTTGAAATACGAGTATGATTCACTTTAGTTGTTATCCTTTCTACACTTAAACGCGCACAGTTTTCCACTATTTCTATCGATCAGCACTGAAAGTGTCGAGGATCATTTCTCACCCGCACAACGACACAACACGATACGATGGAGAGAGATGCGTAAAGACCGCGCAAATGAAACGAAACCAACAAACGTCTGGTACGATGCAGGTAAAGACCGTGAATGCCGGACCGAATTCGATGAAAATGGAATAAAAACTGAAAAAGGTAACAAAACAACATAACACACGTCTACTCGGTACGAGCACTTGTGTATCTGCGAACGATGAACACCGAACAACATGCAACATCTTCCTAGACCACGGTACGGGCCAAGAAAAAAAGAGAAATTTTCTCCGATCAAACGGGGAAATTGTTTGTATCTCAAGGTGTTGACTGTTGGTTGAGTGCAGGTAACTTCGACTATGGCTTGGGCCGCAGAGAGAGTTCACGGATAAGAGAGGAAGTTGAAAGCGAACGCTAGAAAGTAACATTTAAGAGAGTGAAATGTATCTGAGCTGTTAAGTTACAGATGTGATGTTGGAGTTGAAATTGAAGTTGGAGGCAATCGTTCTTATTCTTAGGTCAGTTATGTGTGACATAATAACTTTTAAATTCGACTTAAGCGTGGCGAAGAAAAGTGAAAGCAGCCGCGGGTCATTTTGAATTTTTTTTTCTTCAAAAGAATGAATTGAAACTTTCAACTTTTTATGGAGACGTAGAAGAACGCTTGGAGCAGCGGAATCTAATTTAACTGAAACCATGAAGTGTCGATGTTCTCCTACAAAATTTGATAAATCATACATGACTCCGAAAATGAGTTATCAGAGCGTGATCAGATAGATGTCCATCAATCTGCCAACAAGTGTAAGAGAAGCTTTACTGGGAGCAAGTATCTCATCTTGAGATAACCGTTTCGCTTTGACACCAGCAAAAGGTTCAAGCCATGTAGTCGCCCTTGCAAATTTTTTTTATATCCGATACCGACAGTGACAGTGGCAAAGTAGATTGCATCACCGCATCCTCTGCATAGACTATCCTCGCTTAGATGCATTTTTTTTTTTTTTTTTGTGGTGTATCAGCGACAGGGACTTCCTATCGGCTTCCAGAAGCTTTTCCATTGAGATTTTACAGGAGATAAGAGATTTCCACCTAATGTTTGTCGCCATTAGAGATTTTCTCGTCACTAAAATGTACTCAATTAAGGTGGTGCTACAATCCGGGATGGATCGGTGCCTCAACCAAGACGCATCTCCAGCCAGCTCGATCTTTAGCCAGCTGCCTCTAAGGTCCCCTTCCACTTAAGTAGCTGGCTGCGCCGTCCTCCGGGGTAAACGTAAGAGTTTGGCAGGGATGCCAAAACTAGACATTGCTCTGTATAGCTCGTCTCTATAGATCCTGCCCTTAAAATCGATAAAGAGGTGGTGAGTATCGATTTGGACTTCTTGAGTTTTCTCCAAGATCTGCCGCAGTATGAATATTTGGTCGGTGATGGACTTTCCTGGCTTGAAGCCACACTGATATGGACCGATCAGGTTGTCGGCGAACGGCTTCAGGAACTCACACAACCCGGCGGAGAAGATCTTGCAAGTGATGTTAAGAAGTAGTTGGCGCAGTTCAGAAGGTTTCCTTTCTTGACTAAAACGTTCTTTTAAAGGGTAGATCCTTTCCATGCGAGTTCGTCAGCTTCTTTATCACCTGGTATACCTCTTTGTCCAGGAACTCAGCAGAGTTTCACATTGTGGTGCATACCAAGAACACTTAGATCTTCGCGCTTGCATACTATTAACTTCGATGTTATCTGTGTAGCAGATATTGCCTGGGTTAGGTTAGTTTAGGTAAATGGGTTGGCGAGAGAAGAGAGAACCCTCTGTGCCACACTCAAGTTAGTGAAGACTCATTGTTGGAGAAGATACCCGCTCCTATACCCGCATTTGTCTGTTGCTTTGCCGCTTGCCGCTTATTGCGTGGCAGAGCCCTTAGACTGATAGTCGGTCTGAACACTGGTCACATCAATCTGAATAAACATGCCCACAGACTGGGTCTGTGTGCAATTAAGTACTTGCCCGGAATATGAGAAGTAGGAGGTGACCCTCGAACACTCCTTCTGCGGTTGCCTCGCCACAGGGGCGCTAAGATACAAAAGCCTGGGAAGACGTGTTCTGCCCGGGCTAAGCTTAGGACTCAACGTCCTGAGTGGTCTAAATCCCACTTATGTTTCACTCGCCTAGTGATGTATGTGCATAACTTCATATCGAGCTCATGAGAGACGGCAGTGGGTGGAACTCTCAAAAACAAAAATTGCCTATTAATCCCAGTGACTAGACTGCAGTAGCATGGTAGGATCTCCGTCCACAGGCATAGAACTTGGCCTACGCACCTGGGATGTGTCATCTCTGGTACGTGCGGACCCGTGCTGAAATAGAGAAACTCGTTAAAAAAAATATCTCTCTTAAGCAGTTTAGTTTTGAGAAAATCCTGGAACACGCTGTATATGCAAGACGTTTCTCGAATCTGCAACCGGCACCCGACTCTCTATCTGCAAACCTATAACTCTTCACTTACACCTCTTTCCCTTACTCTACTTTTTCTCCAACAGATGCTACAGAGAGGAACACAACGGGTACAAACGGTGGTCTACGTGACGAGGTTCTTCCTGATCTAACCCTCCGAAACCAACCAATTAACCAAGGAGTCACAACTGAGCGTGTTTCTTGGCGTGTACGATTGAGTTCGCTCTCCAATGTGTTGATTGGATGATTTTCAAAGCGCTGGTTGATGCAGTTGCTTGTACTAAAAGTGCTGTTGGAGTTATTCTAATAAGACTGATTGTTTCTATAAAAGCTAGCCTTCGTGTCTTGGTCAGAGCTTTAAGGTCGTTTCGCCCCTATCTTAATCGTAGAGCCCCATTGTGAAAAAATTTCGAAGTCAAAACATATCAGTTGTCAAACCTGTTTCCAAAAACTCACGATGATACGACCCATAAATCATTTCCCACATTTGTTCCACAAAAAGTGGATTTGTCACCGCGGTGTTAACTCAGTTCGTGTGGAATCCGCCATCATGCGTCAACAACAGTCGCCATTTGTATCCCAAACTCATGCAAGCAACAGTCATGGGAAAAGCTCGGAATCAACTTTAACAAGTGTCAACTAATTTTCGATTAAAATTCAGACGTTCAAGTTGCTGGTCACTTGGTCTTAAAACCTTTTCGTGTCTAATCCTCGTACAAACTTAGCAGCTCTTTCCCTAGCTAATCCTCAAAACCTCCTTGAGGCTTTTCCTTTATGGCCAATCAACCAATTTTGAATACGACTTGCCTTAATGGAAATACTTAGGTGCCTCTGCGGCGCGGCGTACCGGCTAATCAATTATTAGCGCCCCATAAAAACATTAATGCCAAAGAATTTGATAATTTTTTTTATGGCAGCCATAATCTCTGGTTTGGAAGTCAAGTGGTTAACACACCAGTTGTGTGTGGAACTTGTCGCGTGCTTATAGGCTCGAGTTCCGCAATATGCTATCTTTATTGCTCAGCGAAATGTTTCCTCATGCCGCGATATTCCGTCACTTGACAAGGTTGTCAGAATGGGGGCATTCGTAATTTTGACAACACACCCCGGGTGACATCCGAAAATCATAAATTTTGCTGAACGCTCTTGAAGCAACGCCATCCGTTGACAGGAAGACAACTTTCCATTTCACAAAAGGAGCGATTAATTTGTTTTGTCTCTTATTTTTGTAATAATCTTCCCGTCCGTCCGTCGGACTTGTGATGAATGGGAAGCTGAATGTCTACTGCAATTCGGATACGACACTGGTTAAAGGTCAGCGTTTAATGTGTCATTAGATGGAATTTGTTTGCTCTTCGGATGAGCAAGTGCATGCGCAGGCAAAGTTGATGGTGTTCACCTTTCACAAGGTAAAGCTGGTGATCATTGTGTACATCATCATGGGTGATTATGTCGTCAAGTGGGCAGGGTCATATGTATGAAAGTTTCGATTGCATGGAGTTGGAGTCGTAGAAATGTGAAGGTTTGAACTGAGTGCTGAGCGCAAGCTTTTAAGTGCTGCTCAATTTTATGACCACCGACGGGATGACACTTGCATTGAACCATACTGCGGATGGAGATTTTGAAATGCAATTGAGGCCTAATTGGAAGTCATTGTGCAATGAACTGTACCTAATGGAACTTCAAGAAGGACGGAGGAATTAAATTTAGAGGGATGCTTTACTCTTCGTGGTGAAAGTGGGGGTCTTTAATTCTGATCAAATTATGTATACGCATTGATTGGCATTATGTAGGGATCATGATCGACTTTGATCGCCAGAGCTTGAATGTGAATTTCTTGGACATAGGGTAGCCAAAGAAACACTACAGGGAGTTTAATGTCGAACGGCTACAATCGCAAAAGACTGCTGGAGTCTTCCCAAGTCTTAGGCATAAAGTGTAGAAGAACAGTGCCTAAACTGCTAGAAAGTCCCAATACAAGTTGTCTATATAATCGAGCCCGCCAGATACGCTACTATCCTTAGAATTCTGCTCGGAGCGATGGGCCCTAGGCTAACCATTCGCAACTTTATTTTAAACTGGACGCAATCAGCAAAACCAATCGCAGATGGGAGGAAGGAACGATGTGTTTAATCTCCAAACAAATCGTGCTTAAACTAGATCGTAATCAATCGAATGAGTTGGTCCTGCTAACGCGATCGCAAATTAGCGCCATTGTCGATGTCCTGATAGGACATAGTTCAATCAGCCTAAACATGAAAAAGTTGGCCGTCTTGTCAAATTAATTTTGCTTCAGAGATGAACAGAAGAATGAATTTATTGTCCAAGCCCTCGCCTGTTTCATCTGTGGTCCTTTTCTTCGATCACCTGCACGACATTGCAAAGATTGACGCGGGAAATATCCTTCGATTTGCTAATAGCTCGAGTTCCCTGTGTAGCTATTGGAAAGGCCTTGTGGTATCACCATCGACCTCTTTTGTTTGAGAGTGCCTTCATTCAAGCACAGATAGCTACCCTAACCATTAACCTATACACCCATGTACTTATACTCTTCAAAATCATATGTCTTCCAAGCTAGGTAGGCTTAAGCAAAGGCAGTGCCTTTCTGCTGCTCATATGCCACACTATTCAATTCTCGCAAGAAGTAAAATACCTTGGGGTAATCCTGGACAGTAAATTGTCCTGGAACCCCCACATCGATCGGACTGTTGGAAAAGCCACACGAGCATTGTGGACCTGTCGCCGCATCTGTGGCAACAACTGGGGATTAAGTCCCAAAATCATGCTCCAAATCTATACCCAGGTCGTCAGACCCACTCTGGCCTATGCGGCAATAGTCTGGTGGACAAAGACAAATGAGGCCACCACAGCTAAGAAATTGGAACGGGTTCAGCGCTTAGCTAAAGTCTGCATGACCTTAACGCCATTGTCGGTCTAACACCAGTTAGAGTCCATGTCCAAACCCAGGCAAAACTCAGCCTGCACGGGCTTTTCCATCTAAACAACATCAGCTCCGAACATCTTCCTGATGGTCACCTTAATATGCTTTCCTCCCTGCTCCAAAGCAACGAGTTCAGCATGCCGTACTGCTTCAAACGAAACTACACAGTTGTCATCCCCCCTAGTGCCGACTGGAAAAAATTCAAACCCATTCCCTCGGAGGATGACCAAGTATGATATACAGACGGTTTTAAAATGGACAGTGGATCTGGGGCTGGAATATTCGGAGAGTCGTCTAGCACTAACCTATCAGTCAGTCTAGTCGCGTACTCATCAATCTTCCAGGCAGAAATATTTGCCATAAATCAGTGTACAAGCTTAAACTTGCTCTCTAATTTCCGTGCCAAAACCATCTTTATCTTCTCTGACAGTCTAGCTGTACTGAGAGCACTGAACTCAGCCACGATGAAAACGAAACTAGCCCTAGAGACAGTCAAATTGATTCTTGAACAAGGAAATAACAACTAGGTCATACTACCCTAGATCCCTGCTCGCAAAGGCCACACTGGCAATGGAACAGCGGAATCACAGGCCAAGATAGGTGCAACAACAAATCCATCTTCAAAAGCTACATGAGGGAACAAACCCTGCTCAAATCCAACGCGATTTGGATGGAAAGTATAGGGCAGAAATATACCAAACACTTCTTCCACAATTTATCACAAAAAAAATCCAAGTTTCTTCTAAATCTAAGAAGGAACCACATTAGAATTCTAACCGGTTTCCTAAGCGGCCACTGGCGACTAAAACGGCACCTACACAAGTTTGACCTATCACCGGACCCTGTCTGCAGTCTATGCTTGGAGAGCAACGAAAGGTCTCTCCACATTGTCACAGAATGCCCCGCCCTCATTCATGTGAGAAAGCGGACGCTATGCAGTGAATTCGTCTCACCAACGGCATGCTCCACCCAGAGAAGCTTATTCGCTTCCTGACAGCCTCTGGAACAGACAAACTGCTCTAAATACATGGAACAGCACAATATTAGACCACAGTACTAGAGTGGACAAACCGCTCCCCACTTATAATAATAATAATGCCAGTCCAACATCTGTTCACATTGATGATGGCCAACCTTTCTCTCGTTAAAAATCTCTCCCTTCAAATGTCATCAAACCCTTAACATACAATGACTTTCGAAAAAATCATTCTATATTCCGACTGACAGTGAAGTGACTATCATAGATTCCTAAGCCTCCACAGCGAAAAAATTCCCCTTGGAAATATTTCCAGAACATGGACTCTGTCCAACCACGTCAACCTCTCAGAAGTGTCACTGTGCACGCATTTCCCTTACGTCAAATGAATCGCAACATTTTGTCATATTTCATCGATTATGATTTGACATTTAAATTCGAATTCGAATTACGCATACGAGACTGTCATTAGCTTAAAGGAAAGCTTCCGCTATTAGTAACCTGCCAGTCACTGGTCTGCATAAGCCTTCCATTGAAGTCCTCAAATCCTACCCGCTGATTCACTGCAGCCCCTCGTTATAAATAAACCTCCACACCGACTCGACGACACAGACCGAACATGACAAATTATGTTATCGAAACGTGAGGCTACAAATAGCACATATAGCGCCTGGCCTAATGGCGTTGTTCTTTGGACTCTTCCCAGAGGTTCCCCACACATAATTTGTTTTGTGTCACCACTCTTATCCACTCACACATCGGAGCGCCACGCCGATTAAAGGTGTCAGCGTAATTAATTTTGAATTTCCACAAATCATGCGTCGATAAGGGTTTCTGTCTCATCGCACTATTGTCTTGTGAAATATTCGCCGAAATTACTAAACGACTATTGGAGGCTAGAGGATATTCAAAGCCCTCTGATCGATGGTGAGTAACTTCCGTAACCCGCACACCAGCTCATCAGGTAATCAACGTGATGCGTATTACTCAATTCATCGATCAACCCGCTGGATTGCCACAATGCAGGTGCTTTCAACTGATCAAATAACTGTTTTCGGGTATTTTTGTTTTTTTCCTTTCCTGTCAAGTGTGACAGTTTCAATTTCGAAAAACGATCACGTTTCGCAAATAACAGTAAAAAATAAAAAACAGAAAATTCAAATCAACATGCGGTAACAATGGTTACTTTTCTCTCAGCACTACACTTTTTGGACATTTCCCAAACAAACGACGGGCTGGACGAGTTGCACGGGCGAGTCTTGACACTGGAGACACTCTTGTGTGTGCCCAGTTGTTGTCAATGGAACTCATTCAGAGTGCTAAGCAGCATTTTTATGGGTTCACTTTCACTGGTCGGCATCGCGATGGTGTCGGCGGGCTTAAGGCTTGAGTTTAGCTAATTTTCTTGAGAAATTCCTAAGCCGTCTCACGTCCCGCAGTGTGTGTGTGCTGTTAATCTCTAAAATAAATTCTACGAACAGTTGAGGTCATTGTTGCCAAAACAAACGTCAGGCATTTAGGCAGATTTCGGCAATGTTTTCACTTTCGTTTGGCCAAATCAAGGAAACGTGTGTTCGGAAGGTTATGAGCAAGCGAAGAGGAATTTTGTTCGAAAAAATCTCTGAAGGAAGTGTTGAAACCGATGTGTGAAGGTTTCGTTTATTGTAGTGCGATATGCACTTGCCTAATACCCGGATTCTGTTAATAAATGTTAACTGCTATGCGAGCTAAGCTGTTAGAAATCGATCGTTAATCTTGAAAGAAGCCGAAGTGAGAAGATTTTTGGTAATCAGAACAGACAACTCGTTTTATGGGGACGTTAAGTTCGGCTTCTTTGAAGAACGCGTCTTAAAAAAACAAATTAGAAAGATGGCTGCAATTACAACTGTTTTGTGAAAATTGAAAGGATTATACACATCCGGAGACCGAATATCCACGTGTTCTTTATCGACCTTCGGGAGTGGATTCGGTTTATGAAGATGTATGCATACTTCGAAGAGTTTAGACTGGTCTCGAAGAAGACCAAAAGGGGCCCAAAAGTACTTGAACGAACAACGGCAATGAAGCTTGAGAGACTACAAAGAATGGCCTGTCTCGGTATAATAGGTGCTATGCGCACCTGCCCTACTTCAGTCATAGAGGCTGTTATCGGTCTCACACCTCTATATATCTTCACTAGGAAGACGGCTGGCCATTGTGCTATAAAGCTGCAGCTAGACAAGTATAAATCAGGTATTCTTGTGGGTTATTTGCAAATATTTCATTCAATTCTAAGTACGGACATGTTCTCTACTATCACCGATGTTATGGCCAGGGAGTACAGTTTCGGAAGGATATTTGAGGTAGAAATACTAAACTGTATCGATTGGTTTACCGGTGGTTTACCGACGGATCAAAAAAGGCTTCCGGGGTAGGTGCTGTCGTCCTTGGACCCAACACCAAAGCCTCGGTTACAATGGGGATGTACCCCAGCGTGTCCTAGGCTGAAATCCATGCTTTTAAGACCTGCGCCAGGATGAACCTCGATAAAGGTATAGGGGGCGCGAAAATGCATATCTACTCAGTCAGGCAGTGCTTAAAGCATTGACATCCTACTTCGTGGAATCTATGTCAGTCAAGTCCTGCTACGATAGTCTACAATCACTTGCCAGACACAACATGGATAAACTTGGTTGGATGCCCGGCCACCAGCGCATTGTATGAAATGAAACTGCGGATGAGTTGACTAGGGCTAGTTCGGCTTTCGCGATCTTGAGACTGGAACCCTTCTGTGGCGTTAATTGAGCTACCGCCAGAACTTTGCTTAACAACTGGAAACACCAACTTCGCCTAGTCTATTGGAAAAAATGTCTCAGTGCTTAGGCAATCTAAAAGACTTATAAAGCCCTTTTCCGACAGAGAAATTCCAAACCATGACAGGAACAACATAAGGAAGCTAGTGGACTTCCCTAACTAAGATAGCTTGTGACGTAAGATATCATTTCAAGACACGTGACTTTCATGCAGAGTGCAAATTCTGCTTGGAAGATGAAGAAACCCCTGAGCACATTCTCTGTGAATGTCCGGCACTGTTTGTTAGCGGATTCTAGTAACTCGGCTACTGATGACATACTCACCTATTAGGCTTAGTAGACTGGAGACACAATAGATCTTGCTAGGTCGCAGTGTCAGCCATAAGGGCAAGTTCGTTAAAAAAAAAAGTTGAACCTTATGACTTTCCACCCTACCGAACGAATGTAAAGGTTATAGAAGGATGACGGATCAAGTACTTGTCAAACTGCCAGTAAATTGAGGAACCTTTCCGAAGCTGAACGTCTTGCTAGCGAGCTATTCAAAACTTTACCAGAAATACTCCAATAAAAGTCTCATCGTCATGGGCCTAGTCTTTCAAAAAAAAAAACTGAGAAAAACAACAGCTGTAGCGGGTTTAGTTTTCTTGACCTTCCACGGCTCGTACAGGTGAAATCACTTCCAATTTAAGAAAATCTTCAGCTTAGGAAAATTTAGAACCTAAAACAGATCTCGTTCTTCAGTCCCGTTTGCATAGACGGCGAGTGGAGGAGGAGATACAATGACGAACTGTATGGGCTGTACAGAGACATCGACTTAGCCAAAAGAGTGAAGGTCCAACGACTGAGGTGGCTTGGTCATGTAGAGCAGATGGACACCAATGCTTCGGCCCGGAAAATCTTTCAATCCACACCCGAGAGACGGCAGAGTAGAGGAAGACCTCGACTCAGGTGCCGCACGTAAGTCGAAGGGAACCTTAACCAACTTGGCGTACGAAACTGGAAACAGCTGGTTAAAGATTGAGTTCGCTGGATACGCTTGTTGGTTGAGTTCCAGGTCCACCCCAGACTGTAGCATTGCCTTAAGTAAGTATGAACAAATCTAGAGAGGGCAAGGTCTGACTTCTATTCTCTTGAAGCAAAGCGGCTTTTCAAAGGCTTTTCGTTCGTGAAGCGATTTTCTTATACCAGTTTGAGGGTTTTCTTTTTACTATTATAGACCTCAGTGGAACTGATTTAGTTTAGAAGACTTGCAAAATGACAAGTGTGGTTCACTCCACGTGAGAGAGGGGGAAGTTAATGACACCTAAATGGAATAAAAGTCATCTCGTGTCCCCTGTGTTCTTCTCAAAATTTCGTTGTTCATGATCTCATCCGACGGACACCCCAGGCCATTCACAGGAAGAAGAACAATGAAGGCAATTCTCCAGCTAAACTCTGTGTTCTTCGAGCTCTTTTTGGCGATTCTCTCATGCCTGTCAAAGCATAAAAAGAAAGACGGTCGCCAACATCATACTCCCGACACTTCCGAGTAATTCCAACAATTCGTTCACAAGGTAGCGTGCAAATTGGCATACTCTGGTGAATAATAACACCCGGGATGAATTTGCAAGAATTTCACAAAACAGCTCTCATCTGGGACAATGATGGACGGACAAGGCACAGATGATACCCGCTATTCTCGGTGGTTCCGTCGACGCAACACCAGCACTCAATTTCAATTTACATTAAACGCCAGCAAGTGTGTTGAAAGCGAAAGCAATTACCCACAGCTACCGCAAAAAAAAAAAAAAAAACAAAAATTTCACTTTTTTTATTTGAACGGAATGACATGAAGGGGGAGCGACACCGCCAGGCCGCCCCCACTCGGCCTAGTGATATAATTTAATTTATTCTTACCCTCACTTGTGGTCGAGCATAGCAAAGTGTAATGTTTTCGCTTTTTTTTTTCGAATGATTTTCACTGAAAAGTGTGGGAAAACCGCACGAGGAAAAGGCAAAACCCCAAGAATAGACGGTGTAACCTGTGAAAAATTTATGCGAGCGGTTAACCTTTTTTAAATGCGGAAACGGTTCATAGAATGACGGTGGGAAATACCCAAATTATGGCCAACAAATTTGTCTTCAGCTCATATTTAGCGGGAAATTGAAAGGAAGCGACATCTGGTTTGGGTTATTAATTTGTCTTCACTAATGGAAAGGGGAAAATGCCCTTAGGATACAAAATACTTTGAAGAACTTGGGATGTGTATCTGAGATGGCCACTGATTTATGGCTGAGAGGAGAATGGATGGTGGTGACATCGCATAAATCAAAACAAAATGAATTCATTGAGTGGATTACGATTTAACTGCCCAACGATTTGGAGACGGGGGAAGATTATTTAGAGTAATTTATCATTGGGGCTTATGACGAGAGGAATGCGCAATTGATGGGGTAATGAGAGACGATTTGGGCGGCGGCCATTTTGGTGAAGTTTCTAATTTACCACCTCAGCTGGCGTTTGAGGTTTGTAAAATGCAGACACAAGGTAAAGTGTCAGTGTTTCATCAGAGTTGCTGTAGATTTTAATTGTTCCACCCCCTGATACATCTTGATGAGTTTACTCCAGCGACAGTCAGAAAGTCAAGCGTCTTCCAGAGTAGTTATCGATTTGCCCTTTCACGGGTAAAAAGAGGTTGATGCATTCTATGATATTAGAGTACGAAGAGAGGTTCCTTCCATTCTCTAATCTGCAGAAGGGATCTTCTAAAATTTATTCGATGAAGTCGACATTAGAACATTGGAAAAAAATACCGTAAATTTATAAGAAAACGCAAAACCCCTCCAAAGTTAGTCTGGATGCCACCCTAGAGCGCCAGTGAAACCAAACATTACCTGTGTTTCCAACCACTGCACCGAAAAATTCCGATCTTCTCTCCTCTTTCCATTATACGTAGTGCAACTATAGTGCATACAGGTAATACAGATTATACATACTATGAGAGTCGCGCGTTTAGGATGCTTAAGACGACCCTCCACTTCATCCGATTTTCCGCCATCGACTTTTAATCATCAGGGACTATCCCCATACGGGTAAAGGTGAGATTTAGGACTTAGTCCAACCATCTCATCCTGGAACTATCCAGGGGACGCCCATGTACCTGATAGCATGGATTCTATTGCATGTCTTGAAAGCCGAGCTGGAGGCATACGTGCCCTAACCATCGAAGAATGGACCTTTCCGTTCGAAGAAGAAGTAGCTGCTCGACATTGAGTGCCTCGCGCATTCTGATCTTCCTAACTCAATCTCGGCGAGTCACCCCAGCAATAAAACGAAGACATCTCATTTCGACAGCTTGCATCCGCGATCTTATATTTTCGGTCAATACCCAAACCTCATGACTATAGCTGAGGGTCGGAACAAACACTGAATTGAAGACCGATAGTTTACTTCCGATGCCCAGTTCGGCCCTCCTGATAACAGACTGACCAAGCTGTTTCTTAATTGCTCCAGCCTGACCCCGAGATACTTAAACTTCTTCACCTGTTTCAATGGAACTCCACCAACGCGTAGAATGCATTGAACAGGCGTACGGTAAGTTACCATTACCTCTGATTTGTTCCCATTTTCCCTCATCCCAGCTTCAACACAAACGGTGACGAACCTGTCTAGTACGCCCTGGAGCTTGGTCTGGGTAGACAAAAGAATGACCAAGTCGTCCGAGAAAAACTGATGACTTAGCCTTAAGTCTCCCAATTGAAGCGTTCCTCGCCATGGCCATGGAGGTGACAGAACGCACCCCAGGGGAAGTCCGTTCACACGAACACACCTTTCACAGTTGGTGTAGATTGAATGGCCCTCAGAAGAGCGTCCTCAATCTCAAACACTCCAGAGTCTACTTCGAGGGACCCGATCATATGCTTTCTCTAAATCAACAAAACAACTGTAGATAGGTTTGGCATACTCCCAGGCCTTCTCGAGTACCATAGCTGGTCGGCTGTGCTTCTACCTGGACGAAAGCCGCACTGCTCATCGCTCAATCTGGACTTGCTAGCTAAAGTCACCTGCTCTACGGTGGAACTATTCTCCGCTCTACTCAAAATCATTGGTCTGCCATCCTCAGTGCCCTGTTCGGAATTGAGCAGCTCCGAAAAGTATTCCTGTCGAGTTTCACTAAAAAAATTGGATTTCTTCTATGTACGTTGTTGTAAACCAAAGTATCCTGAAGCAAAGCTTCACTGAATTTAGATAAGCATAGAGCTTTCCCATGACTTTTGCTGACGCAGCAGAAGGGTTCGGGTTCGGGCCCAATGAAAGTTGTTAGTGCGCCATCTTGAGCAAGCGAGTCAACTTTTCAGTGAAGATTGACTAGATTGCTCCTGGCCAATTCACGAATCAAGTGCTCAGACAGCCATCTGAGAGGATAATTTTTTTTTTCTGACGATATAAGAGGTGTTATTGAGACTGATTGATGCAAGAACCTCTGCTTGGAATATGGGCAAGTGTTTGCTAAGGTGGACTGTGTGGCTGACAAAACTCTGGCGATAAATTGTAGGTCTCCCCAACAGGCCGTCACTTCAGCTAATAATTTTTTTTTAGTTGAGCAACTCATTTGCTTTCTTCTCCTCCAAGTACTGTCAACACCACCTTTCGGCAGTACTAGAGAATGAGTGACGGAATTTCTCAAAGAGTTCTTTATTACTCATACAGATTCTCATCTGCAAGGCTTTGATTCGAAAGAAACACACCTATCTCCGTTAGGATTTAGTTGCTGGTGCTATACATCAAGTCTTCGATTTACATTTTAATAAAGGCCTATCGTCGCCGAATTCTTTATCAAGTCAGTTCCGTCGGTCCAACAAGATGGCTCGCTGTGACGAATGTCGGAAACCTTTCTTGGAGTGCCCTCAAGTTGTCTTGGAAGTTTGATGTTCGTTCTGTCAGTCGGTCTATTATTTCTAAGTTTTCGTGCATGTGGGGCAAGGTTGGTTTGACAAGAACTATCCAAGTGGTGCCAAAGTTGCTTCCATGGGCCTGTCATTATTCATAAGACTAGCACCCAGCTCCCATTGATACAAATATTTCTGATAAAAACGTGGACTAGAAACTCGTCTTTTTCTTTCCTGAACAATTGCAAGAGTCGCATGACTTTTGATCCGTGGACTGAGTTGTTATAGAAGTCAATTGGTCAAATCAGAAACTGCTCCTACCTTCCTGGTAATCCCAATCGCATTCTATGACCAGGAAACAATGGGCAACACCGAACTTTGTCAAATCGAGCCCTGTATAATGCTTACTCTAATTAGTGCCAATAAAATCGTTACGAAACCCTATCGTTACAGACCTGAAATTATGCAAGAAACCTAAAAAGCCTCAGCACCTGCATGTCCCTAGAAAAGAGAAAAAAAAACTCTTACTGGCCCGCAGCCAGGTTACGCAAATGCCCAGGAATTCCATTCGCAATTAATGCTCCGATCGTATCTGGAAGCACATCAACAATAAACTTAAGCGTCATCACCGATTAGGCCGTCATTAGTCGTACAATTAAGCCGTTGTTGCACTTGTTGACTTGTGAGTCATAAAAACTCCTCTAACACTAAACAAATTGCAACGACTGCCTGTAAGCCTTTCCCACCGTCCGATCAGTTGTGTGGTATTTTCACCTAGAAAACGACAAACTGTTCATTTAAAATGCAAACGCATGCTACAGTGCAACTTTAAATGTTCGGTAAATCACTTTCACCTCACATACTTTGTCGCCGATCTAATCTCCATACCCTGTGCGACGTGCCTTAGACCTGGCTTCGCACTGCGTTCCATCTGCCATTACAGCGGGCAAATTGTCTCCAAAATTGGCCAGATAATGGGGTGGATTGGGCACACAAACCACACGCACACAATTCGCATCCATTTGCCAATTATTTACCGTCGACCTGTCAAAATTGGCCTCGCGTAACTAGCAAGCATGAGCAGTCCATCGCTCCATCGCGCGAATTCGTAATTAGATACATTTTTGTCCGCGCGCTGCCAAAACAAACAATTTTGACACTCCGCCAACCGACCGTTCACTCATGCGCCGCCAACGATGGTGGGACCTGAAACACCGCTTTTCTATGTAACGCGGGTCCGCGAGTGTGCCTGGAATACGTCAAATTATGGGAGCACCTTAAGTCGATGCAACAACCGACGAGACGACACTTTTACTGATCGTGACGAGGGGGAGGGGAATAGGGACGTTTTTTTTGGGTAATTTTGCCAGTGTCACTTTCGAAGGGATCGTGCAGGTGGTGACTCCACTTATGCAATCGTTCCTTCATCGCACCAACGGGGCTAGCCATCATCCATCATCCATTTGATACCGGCACCGACGACGTGAGCATGCATTTGCTGAAGTCTTCTTCTGATGGTCGAATGATTTTCGTTGTTGATCGTGATCGCGATCGTGGTGCGATCTTCATCGCTAGTCTGGGAAATGTAAAACAGAATCGGAGTGTGTTCGAGTTATGGTTCCGTCAAAAGATGTAATTGCTGTGCTTGTGGATGGTTATTGTGAGGGGTTTTTACAACGTGTAATCGTTATGACGACGACGTATGAACGTTAACGGAGGAGGAGGAGTTGCGAAAATGTTTGAATGTGGAATAGACAATGGGTAGATGGGTAGACGCTGCGATGGGTGAAAACCGTTGACAGGCATTACGTCTAAGACAAATGATATGTGGGGGCATACCAACAGATACGACTTTTAGAAGATGATCTCGATCTTGAGAAGGAGAGTGGAGAAACTGCCAAAATGAGATGAGAAGAGGGTTTGGACATAATTTGCATGTTTGCATGCATCATGCGTTGGCGACTTTCTAAACAAAATTTTCTTAACGACGCGACGCACGTCCCGAAGCTGGAAGATGTCTCTGTTTTAGATATCGCAACTATCCGTACATAACGATACGTGGGCAAAGTAGAGGTTCTAGGATCCAGAAGGGGAAAAATGACATAAGCAACAAGTGTTACTTAAACGCGGTTCCAGTCTTAGCTACATATGTCGGTTAAAAAATCGCCATTAGTGATCTACATGGATGTTCAAGATCCCTTAGCGATCTTCCTTCTTGAGCTTGACTCTCTATATCACTTCATGAGACACTGACAATGGAAGCGAGAACGGCAGCAATTAGGTGCGATAGCAGAACTTATTGGTGATCAAAGCTTCAGTCAACACCCGGTGACTGTCTAAACGGACGACGGCGATCTTAAGCGATAGAGACAGCATTTTTCTAGGATTTTGAACAGTGTACTCGCCAGTGATTTTGGCCGGAATCCGCTTAAACCGCCCGCAGCAACAATCACCTGAATACGCACACCAAACCCCAGTCACCAGGAGATCACTCTGGCGATCGAAGCACTGACTGCTCCTCCGAACAGTGCAGACAACATCGATCAAGCAGGCAGGATGTCATATGCCTCACAGAGGAAAGCTTTCATACCAATTCAAGATCCACAGTGGGGTTCCACAAGGCTGCATTCGGCCATCAATTTTGTTTTTACTGGTGATAGCCTGTGTGCTACGCGCATCGCTGGCATTGGGAGCTTAAGGCGGTTTTCTTTTGAAGATCCTTCTTCAAGTATTTTCATGCGCCATGCCTTCCCTGCAATCGACCGACAATTCTTTTAATGCCGATAAGTTTTAGTGGGGATGGACATTGAGCTGCTCATTATATCCACACATGGCGGAAGGTGGTCCCTGAATTGTTGACGCACTGAGGAATCCTTAAGCCTACAGATGTTGTACTTTGTCATTCGTGTGCTGCCATGGCATCGCAAAATACATATCTGGTCAGGCACAATCAAGTCAAACTTAGTTGGGTTAGGGCTGGCTCGGCTTTCGCGCCCTTGGGACTAGATCCTTTCTGCCCACCGCCTGAGTGTCGTTTAGTAGATTCAACAGTTTCTCTTTGAATTATGATCAGGAGTGATGACATTGACGGAATCCTAAGAGCATGTGCAAGCAGTAGCAGTTACTTGGGTGCAATAGAGCAGAAAATAATCTCTAGTCGCACTGAACACCCATTTGACTGCCCACTCCAAGTGGAGATATGGAAAAAGTACCCACTTTTCTAAATCAAATCTCCAGATTGCCGCCCGCCGGCGCGATTAACATACGCCTTGAGTCGAAGAGTACACGATTCCATGTGCATTTAGCGTGCTAAGCCTCAAGTGCTAGATAAGAACTTCGAAAGGGTACTTGACTAGCCTCAAACTTTCGACTTCCGCTTTGGCTAGTGAGTCATAACCAAATATTCATGTGTTCAACAGGAGTACCCTCTCGATAAAATTGATATTTCCTTTGTGTTTTTTAAGTGAACTGCCGTTCGCGTGTTGCGGCTCCCTTTGTTGACAACCGATTTTCGGAAATCTCCGACTGATAAGTGAAACATGCTCTATGTCGCACTCCAGATTACGATCATCTCTAGCCCGCAGGCACGCATCTAACGCGTGGATCGATAAATTTATCCATTCCCAACCCACAACCATTTATAGCCATCATCTACGACTTCAAACTGAATTTCACTCGATGATCCTGGATAACGAGACAATTTTTCTGTAAAGTGGTTGCGAGTTTTTTTTTATTTTCCTGTTTATCGGCGAAAACAAAATAAAACATGTGACACCGCTCGATTGTGAAAAATAAATTAATTATTATTTTTTTGTCGACTGACGTTTGTATATTTATTGAATTTGTGACGCTGCCGCACCTCTCTTGGTACACGAAGACGAAGTTTTTAACTAAAAAGTGTTGACCACCATTGAATGGAAATGTTGGTGAGTACAGTACGAAGCGAAATTGCCGGACTGTTGAATTTGCCTCTTTTTTCATAGATAAAGTTCATCTCCAATTAGATGATTCGGTATCAAGTTGTTTTTATATTTCTGGCCGCCATTATGACTGTGACTGCAACGGAAGATGAAGAACCAGAGATCCAAAACTGCGGACAGTATGGATTTCGATGTTTGAACGAGAAAACGCTCGAGTTTTGCCCGATTGTTCTGGACGGAGTCACCGAGAGATCGGAGATATACGAATGTGATGAGGATTTTACCTGCGATGAGGACAATCCGGCTTACTGTACGCCAAAGGAGCCTCCGAATAAACTTATCGCGGAGGCTAATAAGGCTAGTGGAGGAAATGGCGGTAATGGCGGAATCGTTTCACTCGATGTGGAAGCCTACGATGATGTATACTTTGATGAGGATTCATATTATAAACAGAAACGTGTTGCAAGGGCAAGTAAGGACGATGATTGTGTTTGCGAAACGACAAGCACGGAGGAGCCAGAAACTACCGAAGCGGAAGATGAAAACGAGTTTACGACCGTGGTATTCACGCCGGCACCCCCCTTTGAATGCGATTCGTATGGATTCTTTGCAGGTGGGTCTTCAATTTCTTCAATTGATATCCTGATAGCTTATAGGTCTTAAACTTCGCGAGTACATTTTTAGATTAGAGTCGGCGACCTTTACGTCATTTTTAACGTCCACAACGTGAAGAAAACAATTCATTGTGCAGACTTTTCTGACTGTTTCGGGATTTATGGGTCTACTTCCCCATAGACCTTTTTAGAAACACTGAATCTAATACTCCAACGATACAGTAAATGGTATTCAAGTCACGTCTTAAGTTTTGACATGTATCGAGGCAGATATATTCGTCCTCTTTGACTTTGAGCCAATTTATTGCGTCTTTTGTCCACATTTTAGGTTCTAGGACACGTATATACGAGGCTGCAAGAAAAGCTTAGCATCCCCAAACAACTCTTCAGCATCCCACGAGTATTTCTGTATTTTTTCAGGCTCGCTGGATGCTTGAGCATCCATAAGATTTCTCCTCTGAATACGCCTCTGTTCTTGGAATACCTTCGAAATCATATACCCATGCCATCATTCTAGAGTTAGACTTAGCTTTCCGTTAGTCTCTGTCATTATTTTCGAAGAAGGCTTTGATGACTGCTGGATTTGTCAGAATAGATGTGACTGGATTGCCTCTGTTTGATGTAAATCTCCCTCTAGGGATCGAAGCCTCATTTTTGTCGATCACCTCTGAAAAAGAGCTCTCACAGCACCACCTTTTAGGGATAAATTGGAAGTGTCATATTGAGCTGGTACTTGTTGATATACATATCTATGCATGTATTTTTGCCTTTGAAAAAGAATACATCGTGGATCATCATTGAACTGATCGTGCATCGCCTACTCCCACTGACTTATTTGCATCAGCTTACTTCAGAACCGCTTCTCTCAATACTTTAGGGTTGCGCCGATATTGATTTGATATAGAAGCTGATCTGCTCTAGCGATCCTGGATCGAGAGTGTTGTCCGTACAATTTCTGCCCGAGTGTCCACAACTGCTCCATTTGAAGGACTGGTGGTTTAAGTCGCCCAGACGGTAGTCGACAAACTAGCAATCTGGGATCCCAACTTTTCCCCTTTTTGTAAAAGAAGACTATGCAGTAACCAGTGACTAAGTGAGATTCCATTTCAATTCTTCAGGCCTCCAATCAACAATGTTTCCCATTAGACTAGCAGTCTTTTCTTGGTATCTATGCTCTAACGTTTTTGTCAGGGTTCCTTGATGAGTTTGTTATTCACTTTTTTTTGCCTTTTCTAAAAAGGCTAAAATAAATAAAAATCTGGCGCAACAGCTCGGGATGGGCCAATGCCTAGCTTCTCGCAACAATTCACGTTTTACGTTCTTCGCACGAATGGAAGGGACCTACAACTTATTGCCGACTCCGAACGGCTCTTTCATGACAAATTATACTCCCCGGAGGCTTGTCATTTCCCGACGAAAGGTGGTGCGGGAAAAATGTTTGGTGGATATGGCTGGCGTTTGAACCCACGCCACTCGCACAGCAGTCCAACGCACTAACCACTGAGCCACGACGACCACTAGAAGAATGTTCCGACATTCATCAGTAAAAACTCATCACTCAGAGAGCTCCTCCGGCGCCCAATTGTTTCCTGTACTTTTCTTATCAGAGAGTGCCGGTCTTCTTGTTCAATGTCAGAAGTTTTCGCTTACTTGCCTTCCAGTTTTCAACTTTTGCCATAAGTCTGTTCAAGAGTTACCTTTGCCATCCTATCGTATCGTGCCCCTGGTATTGACTTTTTCCTTCCACACGGTACATTCTAGAATGATGTTCAAGAAATCACTTGTATTTTTCTTTTCTCTTTTGCTCATAGCGTTTGCGAACAGCTCCTGTTCTTATTTGCAGCTCACCTTTGCACGTGCCTGCCTGCACTCTTCACCACGGGTTGCGTTGTTGTCTCTTATTCAAATTCAGTACATCAGTTGGTCTGATGGCTTTCGGGCACTGCACTTGATGCCGACGGTAAGGACTTCTCGATAGATTAAGGAACACTCGGTCAGCTGTCTGCTCTGCATTTGTAGCCAATTGACGTTAAATTTCTTCGTATTGTTTCTTTGGCCAAAAGGATGCAATAAGACAACAGGAAGAAATAGGCATGTACACTTGTTCTGGCATGTACTACCTCGAGCCACAGCTGAAAATGTCTATACGACTTCTGTGCAGTGTGTTCCAAGCAGATGTTATAAACGAGCTTAAAGCTGCGGAACTACTAGACTTGAAATCGATATTGAAAACGAGCATCATCATTTTGTGTACATCGATGGTCAGGTCGCGGTCAAAGCGCTAGAATCGAGTGGCATCAGATGTAGATCTAGTCAAGAACTGTCGCTTAAGGCATTTTGCCCACAGAACTGTGTATAACTATGTTGGATACCTGGACATTGCGGTATGCAGACTAATAAATGTGGATGGATGTGGTGTCGAGGAGGCTGTATAGAGTACACCGCTCGTAGTTTCTTCAAGTTCATTAAGGCCGTTCAAACATAATCCTGGCAAAGGCCAAGGGTATTAAACAATGTCTGCATGAGTGACCTTCGGTTCCAAATTTTTTGGAATCTATTTGTGGAAGGAACACAAATTTGTTTTCTAACGACTTTATCTACTTTTGTGGTCAATCATTGTGACAGGCCCTAAGCACGTCAGTACATTTTATCTTGTCTGGTAAATTGACGTGTAAATTGAAAGCTTTTTTTTTTGCGAGACAAGCTTATTGCAATGTTTCACTCGGAAAGGTACAAAGTTTGACGTGTGCATATGACAGTTGTCATATTAGTACTGAAAGTTTGAAGGAATAATTTGAATGAACATCAATCCTCCTATGGAAGTGTCCAACTTTTTTGAGCAGCCCCTTGTTGCACGGTTTCCTTATAGTTTTGCTACTGACTGGGACTCTCTTACATATGTTTCCGATTGCGATCTCTGTTGACATGTGAGTCACTCTTGAATCCGGACTAGGTAAGACTGATAAGCCTTTAATTTTATTCAGACTTGATATTTCTTGTCGAAGCTTATCTGACTTGTGAACTGTTCAAATATTATCAACAAAATTTCCATTTATTGTAAATCGAGGTATGACAAATCACTTCTGCAAGCGCCTTGGTTGCTATCGCTGCAACTTTTATCGGTTCAAAGTCTTCAATGGTTTATCGCCAGTTCCTTCTGATTCGGATAATTAAATGACATCTGTCAAGTGTCATCTGCTGTCTACCACCTGTCATCTGTCATTAACTCCACGTCTCTCTCTTGCAGATATTTCAAACAAAAGTCTCTTTTGGTACTGTGATGTCCCACTCAACGGTGCTGGATTTCTATTGCGACACATGATGTGTGGTAACGGCCGAACCTTTGATGAATTGCTCAAGAATTGCATCCTTGAGGGTACCATTCGACAGGAGCGCAAAGATAATCCCAAAGACAACACGAAGAACTCAGGAAACTCCAGTTCGATGAATTGCTTGGCCAAAAAACCCGGCAAGTATCCAGACGAACTTAACTGTCGTGTATACCATCTATGTTTGCCGAAGCAATTTTCGCCGGCCATTCAACTGACGTTTGTGTGTCCTCGTGGAACCGCGTACGATGCCACTTGTCGATCGTGTACGATCGCCGCTTTCAATCGCTGTCAAGTGAAAGGACCGCCGCAGAATAAAAGTAAGATCAACTGCAGATCGCCAACGCGCTTTCGAAGCACCGAAGACTGTAGCAGCTACTTCCTGTGCTTTGTCGACAACGTCATCGAGATCAAATGTCCGAAGTTCTACAAGTTCGACGACTTTGCGCTCGAGTGCCTGCCCGAAAAGGTAGCAGAATGTAAGGAGTACTCGGTGTGAGTGAAATGAAAAATGGAAGTACATTGTAGGTTGCAAGGATTCGCCTTTCGATTTGTCGTTTATATTTCGTTAATTTATTGAAGATTATATATTTAAAAAAAATTTGTTTTCTTTTGTAATAATAAAATATATACACGTAATAAATTTTATTGTGGACCGTCTTGTAAAAAGGGGGAGGGACTACTGGGGGTGGGACTACAGGAGGAAGATCACATTCTTTATAAATATCAACAAGTTCTTAGGAGTACTAGTGCAGAGTGTGGCCGTAGGGCGCGCTCAGTAGTCAGCTCGTAGCAAGGTGTAGTAGTTGAAGGGACGTCCCAGGCAGGAGAGCATCGTGCCCGAGGTGCAGGTGTTGCTGGTCAGGCTGAAGATCTGGCCGAGCGGACAGCGTTGGATGAACACTAGGTAGCGCTTGTTGCCCACGTCCCATAGGCAGTTGTAGTAGAGCGAGCAATCCATTTGATGTGCATGAAGTCCTTCGCGCGAGCAGTCAAAGTTTGCATTGACGAAGCTAGAACTGGTTCCGCCACAGTCATTGAAACTTGCTTCATCCACGCAGTATTGGGTATAGGGGTTGAAATTCTGACCAGCTGGGCATGCCATGACGAACGACAGCATCTCGCCGTTGCCGTCGTACAGGCACATGTGGAACTCGTTACAATTGTTATCCATCGGGAAGAATCCTTGCATGGGGCATACGAACGATGGATCCGGGGTGACAATCGCGTTTTCTTCGGTTGTTGAGGAATTGTCTCCTGATGACGTGGTACCGGGTGCGCTTGTAGTAATCGGTTGTCCAGAGGAGCTATTGGGCTCCTGTGTGGTTGAAGCTGGCTGAACTGTGGTAGAATCTGGAAGTGCTGTGCTCGAAATGGGCAATCCAGTTGTAGAGGCTGGTTGAGCTGTTGTGGTGTCTGGAATCTCTGTGGTGGACACCGGCACTCCTGTTGAAGAGCCTGGTTGAGCTGTTGTGGAGTCTGGAACCTCTGTGGTCGATACCGGCACTCCTGTTGTAGAGCCTGGTTGAGCTGTTGTGGAGTCTGGAACCTCCGTGGTCGATACCGGCACTCCTGTTGTAGAGCCTGGTTGAGCTGACGTGGAGTCTGGAATTTCTGTGGTCGATACCGGCACTCCTGTTGTAGAGCCTGGTTGAGCTGTTGTGGAGTCTGGAACCTCTGTGGTCGATACCGGAACTCCTGTTGTAGAGCCTGGTTGAGCTGTTGTGGAATCTGGAACCTCCGTGGTCGATACCGGCACTCCTGTTGTAGAGCCTGGTTGAGCTGACGTGGACTCTGGAATTTCTGTGGTCGATACCGGCACTCCTGTTGTAGAGCCTGGTTGAGCTGTTGTGGAGTCTGGAACCTCCGTGGTCGATACCGGCACTCCTGTTGTAGAGCCTGGTTGAGCTGACGTGGAGTCTGGAATTTCTGTGGTCGATACCGGCACTCCTGTTGTAGAGCCTGGTTGAGCTGTTGTGGAGTCTGGAACCTCTGTGGTCGATACCGGAACTCCTGTTGTAGAGCCTGGTTGAGCTGTTGTGGAATCTGGAACCTCCGTGGTCGATACCGGCACTCCTGTTGTAGAGCCTGGTTGAGCTGACGTGGACTCTGGAATTTCTGTGGTCGATACCGGCACTCCTGTTGTAGAGCCTGGTTGAACTGTTGTGGAGTCTGGAACCTCTGTGGTCGGCACCGGCAGTCCTGTTGTAGAGCCTGGTTGAGCTGTTGTGGAGTCTGGAACCTCTGTGGTCGATACCGGCACTCCTGTTGAAGAGCCTGGTTGAGCTGTTGTGGAGTCTGGAACCTCTGTGGTCGATACCGGCAGTCCTGTTGTAGAGCCTGGTTGAGCTGTTGTGGAGTCTGGAATTTCTGTGGTTGATAACGGCAATCCTGTAGTAGATGCAACCGTGGTGGACACTGGATCAACTGTGGTGACCACTGGATCAGTTGTGGTAGACACTGGATCAATTGTGGTGGACACTGGATCAACTGTGGTAGACACTGGATCAACTGTGGTGGACACTGGGTCAACTGTGGTGGACACTGGATCAATTGTGGTGGACACTGGGTCAACTGTGGTGACCATTGGATCAACTGTGGTGGACACTGGATCAACTGTGGTGGAAACTGGAACTTGCGTAGTCGATATCGGCTGAGCTGTTGTGGAGACGGGATCTGCCGTTGGAACTTCTGTCGTGGTAACAGGTATTTCAGTGGTGATAACAGGATTTTCAGTTGTGGTAACTGGAACTTCGGTTGTGGATATAGGAACTTCAGTTGTGATAACTGGATCTTCAGTTGTGGTAACAGGAACTTCAGTTGTGGTAACAGGAACTTCGGTTGTGGTAACAGGAACTTCAGTTGTTGTGACTGGAGCCTCAGTTGTGCTGACTGGAGCCTCAGTTGTGGTGACTGAAGCCTCAGTTGTGGTGATTGAAACCTCAGTTGTGGTAACTGGACCGTCAGTTGTTATTACTGGATCTTCTGTCGTGGTAACAGGTATTTCAGTCGTGCTAACAGGAACTTCAGTTGTGGTAACAGGAACTTCAGTTGTGCTAACTGGACCGTCAGTTGTTATTACTGGATCTTGAGTTGTGGTAACAGGAACTTCAGTCGTGGTAACTGGAACTTCAGTTGTGGTAACAGGAACTTCAGTTGTTGTGACTGGGGCCTCAGTTGTGCTGACTGGAGCCTCAGTTGTGGTGATTGGAACCTCGGTTGTGGTAACTGGACCGTCAGTTGTTATTACTGGATCTTGTGTCGTGGTAACAGGAACTTCAGTTGTGGTAACAGGAACTTCAGTTGTGGTAACAGGAACTTCAGTCGTGGTAACTGGAACTTCAGTTATAGTAACAGGAACTTCAGTTGTTGTGACTGGGGCCTCTGTTGTGGAGACTGGAGCCTCAGTTGTGATAACTGGAACTTCGGTTGTCGTAATTGGAATTTCAGTCGTTGTTGGCTCCCTTGGAGCATCAGTCTCAGTAGTTATTGGTGCCGTCGGTGTTTCTATCTCAGACGGTGTTGTGGTAGGAATTGTAGGCTTTTCCACTATCGCCGTTGTTGTTTCGACCGTTTGGCTCTCATCATTCGTATCCGGTGCACTTTTGACACACCCTTGGCCTGAACTACTAAACACAGATCCACTTTGGCACTGAAAATACGTCACTGATAGACCCCCCGAGGAGTTCAGTACACACTGATAGAATACTGACGAACCGGAATAAAGGGCAAATTTACCGGCACTCGTGCAGGGGCTTTCATTGATGGGCGCGGCACGAACGAGGCTTGTTGCCAACAGGGCAACCAATACTAAACGAATCATTTTCGAAAAAAAAAAAAGGCTTGTATGTATCTCTGCTTACTTCGTTCGTTCTTACAATTAAATTGAGACTATTTCAAGGATTGCTTATTCGCCAACCGCCGTATGGCAATGCAATTTAATAACTGAACCTGATTGATTCGTTGTAGATTCTTTTATAGAATCAATGTTGGGTCCTCTGTCTTCCCTTGTGTCGGTTGGCACTGATAAGTTTAATTTTATCGCGCCTACACAGTGTGAGGGTACGCAACGTAGCTACCTCTCTTCGTTTTACCCTTGATTTTTGGGCTCACTAGGCCATAATCTAATCAGAGAAACACTCATGCAGTGGTAGCTGATTGATGAACACTGCTAACCGGATGGAATTGGCCAAGGTGTCATTGTATTAGAAATTTAAATTATTATTTTAAGTTGATATTTTTTTAATTATTATTTCGGATAATCTGATTGGAATAATTGGCGGCTGCGGTTGGCTGTTATATAAAGAGAATTTCTGAGAAAAACGGACCCGATAAGGGTGCTGTTTATAGCAACGTTCATTTCCTTGTGCTGGTTTTGGTGAATTGTAGAACTTTGTGAAGGTTTCAGATGATATTATGCGATTGGTAAACAATCAAAATCTATTCCGGCAAACAGGAAGTCAGTTTCCTGTCATACGTTTACTGTTACTGAGCGGCTATAATGCATACTTCCTTGATTTAGATCAGGTACGTGCTTAGTCTCACGATTTGGTTTTCTGCATGTAGCCTTCCGAAGCATGCCAATCAAAGGGGTTGAATTCGCGTGTGATTTTGTAGCCAATAGTTGGTTTCTTAATGTCTTCTTGAGGGACTAGTAGACTGAAGGGTTCTAGGATGAAATTTTCAACTGGTGAGACGGAAATTTCTGTAGCAGACTTTTCAGTAGGTTAGGTAGAACTTTAACGTTTGATGGCGGTCACGGTTTCCTATGAAAGACAACAGAAAAACTACCCAGCACTGTGGATCTCAAGATAAAATAATGGCAGCCCCTAGGAGGAGCAAAGGTTGCACAAAACACGTTAATAGCAAAGTCAATCTATCGACCAGTGACACGAAAAAGTTTTTGAAAGCGTAGAGCGCCCTGTTCACCAGTTCGCACGTGAGACTTTTGACAAGACTCGACTCACTGCGAGGTTGTAAGGATATCAAGTCATTGAATTTGAGAACCCTTTGTGTTATTAAGAAAAGCGACAAGTGCGACAGCTTGAAGCTCAAGCCTATCCCAGCTAGTGAATTAAGGTTTGGCATCCCGCTTGCAAAACGTAAAATCTTCTCATCACATGAGGCTATCTAGCCCAAGCACGCGCTACTAGAAGGTTAAACTATCGAAGGAAGAAAATTAAGGTCTGCTATCGGTCTGCGACTAAAACTCGAGACACTCGCTATGCGGGCCCTTAACCCGTCGAAAGTTGTTACCCACGCAACAGGGCAGTGATTATTGGTCCTTGGGCAACCAACCAGATTTCGGGTTGGACTGTCCATTTCGAATTCAGATGAAAGTTGAGCATTCAAGGACGTGCAAGCAAGGTTGCGATCGCGTCCTACATCAGCAAAAAGGCTTTGACCAGTGTCAGTGTCAGTCATTCTCAGGAGTGTATATATATTTTATATTTCCTATTGATATCTTTAAGATGTTCATAGCTGCGGATGCGGCTCTATGGTTCAGGGAAACTGGGGGAAACGTCCTGTTGTTCTTCGGCGTTGTGACTTGTGAGTACCTTCATGACCGAATGTATCAATTCTCCAGTCAGATAGTAGATCGAGATTTTTAAATTCAGTGACCTTGAGAAGGACCTCTGCGTCAGAAGGCTTGCATAAAACCTAAAACCACGTCCTTGATTTATGATGATTCGCGTCCCCATCGAAGATCTCACACTTGGTTTCATGCCCGACATCACCAAGACTGCTACTTGATCCCATTCGTGTTGTGGGATGCTACAAGCTTAAGCCAACCGGAGGGGGTGGAGTACCAGAGATCTCTCGCAACCTTACTTTCAATAAACCGCCACGTTATAAGTGATTCTTCCATTAACCTCAGACATATCTAGTATCAAAACAACGTGGCTGCCCTTTACCGCCTCAGAAAAGGACTTTCAGCAAGTACCTAATCCTTCTTCTAGCTTTTTTCGAGGAATTGAATAATTCGTCGACTAATTCGCACCTTTAGGTTGCACATTTAGTTTCTGCCACAGTCTTGCCCTTTGTTGTGCCCTTAGCATGAACAGAAACCTTAGCATAGATAGCAACCTTAGGGCTCGTTCTTCGGACGAACAAGAATTTTGATAACCTTATGCGACATTTATCCATCGACTGACGGAATAAAACCAAACTTGAGCTTGTATCTGAATTTCATATCGACTAACTTTGTGTTCAGGAGTCAGGAATGGATTGCAGTCATATTTTTACGGGTCGGTGGTCGGTGTTTTCATTGAAGACGACTACATAAGGCATTCTTGTTGTGTCTCAGGAAAACAGACTGCAAACAACTTATTGGCGGTCTGAAGGGCCACTGTACTTTTGCTTAACATCTCAACAGACTCGGTTTAGGTTACACTACAGTTTGAGATGCTTTGGAGATGGCGCCGATACTGCTTAACACTTGCTCTGCCTTAGGTGACACTTCAGTCTAAGACGCTTGTGACGAAGACGAGGGTACTGCGGAACACTTCCTCCGCCATTGTCCTGCCTTTGTTTGTATCAGGTGGCAGGTCTTTTATGCTGATATGGTGAGTGCCGTTTCCACAATCGGAGTCTCACTGGAAAGCTTGGTCGGCTTCCTACCAAAGACGAACAAATTTCATAAAAATTAGATCTGCTTCCACTGGATCAGTTGCATCCGAGTGGTTCAGTGAAGTGTTTCCTAACCCCACAAAAAGAAATGTAAAATTCAATGACTTCGATGGGTTTTTTTTGAGCATTCATACATTAAACAGAGTAGTCTTTTAATTTTATTTATCAATTTGTACTTGCCAATCATTATGACAGTTCTTAACCATATGTATACGCCATTTGCACTTATTCAGAACCTTCATCGTGACACTCTAATGCAAATGCTGTTCGAAATTTACTCGTTAATTTACGTCGTTGACATATGACAGCTGTCACTTTGTACCTTGAGTGCGCATGTGAATAAGGACTTTCGAATCAATTTCACTGTCACTAATCTGTAGTATCTAATCAACTGCTTGCTTGCACCAATAAATAATTCAAAGTTCAACCGTTCGGTCTTTCTTTGTGGGCTTAGGTCGGGTTAAACTTGCTTATTTTGCATGAGCTGTCATTGGGAAACTACACTTGTTCACCCTTTCTTCGTGGTAATTGTGAAATCATTTTATGCATCCATTCGCTGGAGGGCTTTGAGGTCGATAAGCTCCTCTATATCCCTAGCCTCCATTTGTCTCAATCATTTATGACTTATCTCTGTCATGATGGTGATTGGTGAGCGATTTCCGGGATAGGTTTTCAGAATAAATTGGGAAGCGTCACTGTTTGTTAGACTTTGTATTCTGTTTTTTGAAGGCTTTAATCACGAGTTTCTTTGTTAGTTTTTTACTGAAGTTTGTCAGTCAACTTCAAATATTCGAATTATGGTTCGAAGAGTGACAAGTGTTTCTCTTCGGTTGCTGTCAAACTGACGAGCTGTCATCGCATCCCATCGGAAATAAGAAGAACTGTCAAATTTGAAGACTGTCGCTTAATTGCTGAATTTGCTTTATTAGTCACACACTAAACATTTGTTACACAAATATCAATAATACATAAGTACGTACAATAAATATGGATTGAAGTAGATTAGTATATGTGGGGACTCTATGGTCTGTCTATACAAAAATAGGGCGTTCATAGTAGCATAGAGTTGGTTTGAGTAAATGTGCTGTAGGCTAGGGGATTATTTATGCTTATAAGCTACGGAGACTTTGAGTTTAGTCTCTGCGGTTCTTTCTCTGTCGGCGTTTTCTATTCGAAGAGTTATCATCGTCGTCGTCGTCGTCGTCGTCATCGTCATCATCGTCGTCATCGTTGTCGTCGTCGTCATCATCGTTGCTTTGGCTGTTGTTCCTCTTATTGGACTTGACCCTCCTCCGAGTGCTTTCGTTGGAGTTATTTTCTGGAGAATTGTCAACCTCTGGAACAGGCTGCAAGACTTCGACGGACTTGTCTTCTACTGATGCATCCTCTTCTGACACTGGTTTGATGTTTGTATTTGGTTCGGCGGAATCATCTTCTACAGTCTCCGCACTTGGTACAACTACTGGTTCCGGAGCTGCTGGTACAGGAGCAACTACTACAGATTCCTCTTCGGCAGATTCCTCTTCGACAGTTTCGGCGCTTGGTACATCGGCCGGTTCTGGAACTACTGGACGCGGTGATGGTTCGACAGATTCCTCCTCGGCAGATTCCACTTCGACAGTTTCGGCGCTTTGTACCTCTGCTGGTTCTGGCACTTCTGGTACAGGAGCGAGTACGGCAGATTCTTCTTCAACAGATTCCTCTTCAACAGTTTCGGCGCTTGGTACTTCGGTCGGTGCTGGAACTACCGGAACTGGTGAGGGTTCCACGGATTCCTCCTCGGCAGTTTCAGCGCTTGGTTGACTTTCTAGTTCTGGAGCAGATACGACACTGGGTACGCTTGGTGGAAGAACTATTGGACGGCCGGGGCGACCAGTGAGCACGGGTTGTGGGGGGAGCGGTCCTGGGGCTGATTCGGCGGATTCAGTTTCAACACTAGGTACGTTCAATGGAACATATGCTGGGCGACCAGGGCGAACGCGTGGTGTTGATTCGAGGGATTCTTCAGACTGCCTTTCGATTGAGTCTAGATCGGTTTGCCCCAGGATCCAAATAGGGCGATTGGGGCGATTTGGACGATTGGGGCGTTGTAGCCAATTCGGCAATTGCGGCCAACTTCCGGGAGTATTCGACGAACCTGGGCGGAGATTTGGCCAGAAGGGCCATATCGGTATATTTGGGCGATTTGGGCGATTGGGAATATTGGAGTTTCCATTGCCGGAAGGCAATTCTGGAACTGGAGCCCAGGTTGAGAAAGGCCAAAGCCATGATGGAGGTATGATGGCAGATGAACCCGGTGTTCCAGATGAGCCTGGTGAGCCTGGAGAACCTCCTGAGCCTGGAGCGCCTGATGAACCTGGAGCGCCTGCTGACCCTGGAGAGCCAGCTGAACCTGGAGCACCTGCAGCACCTGATGAACCTGGAGCGCCTGATGAACCTGGCGCACCTGAAGAGACTGGAGCACCTGATGAGCCTGGGGCTCCTGGTGAACCTGGAGCACCTGATGAGCCAGCAGAACCTGAAGCACCTGCAGAGCCTGGAGCGCCTGATGAACCTGGAGCACCTGAAGAGCCTGGAGCGCCTGGCGCACCTGGAGCACCTGATGAGCCTGGAGAACCTGCTGAGCCTGGAGCGCCTGATGAACCTGGAGCGCCTGCTGACCCTGGAGAGCCAGCTGAACCTGGAGCACCTGCAGTGCCTGGAGCGCCTGATGAACCTGGAGCACCTGAAGAGCCTGGAGCACCTGATGAGCCTGGGGCTCCTGGTGACCCTGGAGCACCTGATGAGCCTGGAGAGCCGGCTGAACCTGGAGCGCCTGGAGCGCCTGATGAACCTGGAGCACCTGATGAGCCTGGGGCACCTGAAGAGCCTGGAGCACCTGGAGCACCTGGAGCACCTGATGAGCCTGGGGCTCCTGGTGAACCTGGGGCTCCTGGTGAGCCTGGGGCTCCTGGTGAACCTGGAGCGCCTGATGAGCCTGGAGAGCCAGTTGAACCAGAAGCACCTGCAGAGCCTGGAGCACCTGATGAACCTGGAGCACCTGAAGAGCCTGCAGCGCCTGGTGCACCTGGAGCACCTGCTGAGCCTGGAGCGCCTGATGAACCTGGAGCGCCCCCTGTGCCTGGAGCGCCTGATGAACCTGGAGCACCTGCAGAGCCTGGAGCGCCTGATGAACCTGGAGCACCTGCAGGGCCTGGAGCGCCTTCTGAGCCTGGAGAGCCTGCTGAGCCTGGGGCCCCTGGTGAACCTGGAGCACCTGACGAACCTGGAGCACCTGCTGAACCTGGAGCACCTGGAGCGCCTGCTGAGCCTGAAGCGCCTTCAGAACCTGGAGCGCCTGATGAACCTGGAGCACCTGCTGAGCCTGGAGCACCTGCTGAGCCTGGAGCACCTGCAGCACCTGGAGCGCCTGCGGAGCCTGGAGCGCCTGCGGAGCCCGGAGCGCCTTCAGAGCCTGGAGCGCCTCCGGAGCCTGGAGCACCTTCAGAGCCTGGAGAGCCTGCTGAGCCTGGAGCTCCTTCAGAGCCTGGCGAGCCTGCTGAGCCTGGACCGCCTGACGAACCTGGAGCACCTGCAGAGCCTGCGGAGCCTGGAGCGCCTTCAGAGCCTGGAGAGCCTTCTGAGCCTGGAGCGCCTCCGGAGCCTGGAGCACCTTCAGAGCCTGGAGAGCCTGCTGAGCCTGGAGCGCCTTCTGAGCCTGGAGCACCTGCAGAGCCTGGACCGCCTGACGAACCTGGAGCACCTGCAGAGCCTGCGGAGCCTGGAGCGCCTTCAGAGCCTGGAGAGCCTTCTGAGCCTGGAGCGCCTGCGGAGCCCGGAGCGCCTTCAGAGCCTGGAGTGCCTGCTGAGCCTGGAGCGCCTTCTGAGCCTGGAGCACCTGCAGAGCCTGGACCGCCTGACGAACCTGGAGCACCTGCAGAGCCTGCGGAGCCTGGAGCGCCTTCAGAGCCTGGAGAGCCTTCTGAGCCTGGAGCGCCTCCGGAGCCTGGAGCACCTTCAGAGCCTGGAGAGCCTGCTGAGCCTGGAGCTCCTTCAGAGCCTGGCGAGCCTGCTGAGCCTGGACCGCCTGACGAACCTGGAGCACCTGCAGAGCCTGCGGAGCCTGGAGCGCCTTCAGAGCCTGGAGAGCCTTCTGAGCCTGGAGCGCCTCCGGAGCCTGGAGCACCTTCAGAGCCTGGAGAGCCTGCTGAGCCTGGAGCGCCTTCTGAGCCTGGAGCACCTGCAGAGCCTGGACCGCCTGACGAACCTGGAGCACCTGCAGAGCCTGCGGAGCCTGGAGCGCCTTCAGAGCCTGGAGAGCCTTCTGAGCCTGGAGCGCCTGCGGAGCCCGGAGCGCCTTCAGAGCCTGGAGTGCCTCCGGAGCCTGGAGCACCTTCAGAGCCTGGAGAGCCTGCTGAGCCTGGAGCACCTTCAGAGCCTGGCGAGCCTGCTGAGCCTGTAGCGCCTTCTGAGCCTGGAGCGCCTTCTGAGCCTGGAGCGCCTGCTGAGCCTGAAGCGCCTTCAGAGCCTGGAGCACCTGCTGAGCCCGGAGAACCTGCTGAGCCTGGAGCACCTGCTGAGCCTGGAGCGCCTTCAGAGCCTGGAGCACCTGCAACACCTGGAGCGCCTTCAGAGCCTGGAGCACCTGCTGAGCCTGGAGCGCCTGCTGAGCCCGGAGCGCCTTCTGAGCCTGGAGCGCCTGCGGAGCCTGGAGCGCCTGATGAACCTGGAGCACCTGCAGCACCTGGAGCGCCTTCTGAGCCTGGAGCACCTGCTGAGCCCGGAGAGCCTGCTGAGCCTGGAGCGCCTGCTGAACCTGGAGCACCTGCGGAGCCTGGAGCGCCTGCTGAGCCTGGACCACCTGCTGAGCCCGGAGAGCCTGCTGAGCCTGGAGCGCCTGCTGAGCCCGGAGCGCCTTCTGAGCCTGGAGCGCCTGCGGAGCCTGGAGCGCCTGATGAACCTGGAGCACCTGCTGAGCCTGGAGCGCCTTCAGAGCCTGGAGCACCTGCTGAGCCCGGAGAGCCTGCTGAACCTGGAGCACCTGCTGAGCCTGGAGCGCCTTCAGAGCCTGGAGCACCTGCAGCACCTGGAGCGCCTGCGGAGCCTGGAGAGCCTGCTGAGCCTGGAGTGCCTTCTGAGCCTGGAGCGCCTGCGGAGCCTGGAGCGCCTGCTGCGCCCGGGGCGCCTTCTGAGCCTGGAGCGCCTGCGGAGCCTGGAGCACCTTCAGAGCCTGAAGCACCTTCAGAGCCTGCTGAACCTGGAGCGCCTTCTGAGCCTGGAGCGCCTGCTGAGCCCGGAGCGCCTTCAGAGCCTGGAGCGCCTGATGAACCTGGAGCACCTGCTGAGCCTGGAGAGCCTGCTGAGCCTGGAGCCCCTGGTGAACCTGGAGTCCCTGCTGAGCCTGGAGCACCTGCTGAGCCCGGAGCGCCTTCTGAGCCTGGAGCGCCTGCTGAGCCTGGAGTGCCTGCTGAGCCCGGAGCTCCTTCTGAGCCTGGAGCGCCTGCGGAGCCTGGAGCGCCTTCAGAGCCTGGAGCGCCTTCTGAGCCTGGAGCGCCTGCGGAGCCTGGAGCGCCTTCTGAGCCTGGAGCGCCTTCGGAGCCTGGAGCGCCTGATGAACCTGGAGCACCTGCAGCACCTGGAGCGCCTGATGATCCTGGAGCACCTTCTAAGCCTGGAGCGCCTGCGGACCCTGGAGCGCCTTCAGAGCCTGGAGCACCTGCAGAACCTGGAGCGCCTTCCGAGCCTGGAGCACCTGCTGAGCCTGGAGCACCTGCAGCGCCTTCAGAGCCTGGAGTGCCTTCAGAGCCTGGAGTGCCTTCTGAGCCTGGAGCGCCTGGAGCACCTGCAGAACCTGGAGCGCCTTCTGAGCCTGGAGAGCCTGCTGATTCTGGAGTACCTGCTGGAGCAGCGGTTGTTTCAACTGGCACAGCGGTAGTTTCAACTGGGGCAGCGGTTGGTTCAGCTGGAGCAGCAGTGCTTTCAGCTGGAGCTGTTGTGCTTTCAACTGGAACAGCAGGGCTTTCAACAGGAGCAGCGGTAGTGTCAACAGGAGCAGCGGTTGATTCAACTGGAGCAGCAGTGCTTTCAGCAGGAGCAGCGGTAGTTTCAACTGGCGCAGTGGTTGGTTCAACTGGAGCAGCAGTAGTTTCAACTGTGGCAGCGGTTGGTTCGGCTGGAGCTGCGGTGCTTTCAACTGGAATAGCAGGGCTTTCAACAGGAGCAGCGGTAGTTTCAACAGGAGCAGCGGTTGATTCAACTGGAACAGCAGTGCTTTCAGCTGGAGCTGCGGTGCTTTCAATTGGAGCAGCGGTTGTTTCGACTGCAGCAGCTGTAGTTTCACTTGCAGGAGCTGTGCTTTCAGCTGGAGCTGCGGTAGCTTCAACTGGAGCAGCGGTGGTTTCAACTGGAGCAGCTGTGCTTTCAGCTGAAGCTGCCGTAGCTTCAATTGGAGCAGCGGTGGCTTCAACTGGAGCAGCTGTGCTTTCAGCTGGAGCTGCGGTAGCTTCAACTGGAGCAGCGGTGGTTTCAACTGGAGCAGCGGTGGTTTCAACTGGAGCAGCTGTGCTTTCAGCTGGAGCTGCGGTGGATTCGGCTGGAGCAGCAGTGCTTTCAGCTGGAGCTGCGGTGCTTTCAACTGGAATAGCAGGGCTTTCAACAGGAGAAGCGGTGGTTTCAACTGGAGCAGCGGTTGATTCAACTGGAACAGCAGTGCTTTCAGCTGGAGCTGCGGTGCTTTCAATTGGAGCAGCGGTTGTTTCGACTGCAGCAGCTGTAGTTTCACTTGCAGGAGCTGTGCTTTCAGCTGGAGCTGCGGTAGCTTCAACTGGAGCAGCGGTGGTTTCAACTGGAGCAGCTGTACTTGCAGCTGGAGCTGCGGTGGCTTCAACTGGAGCAGCGGTGGTTTCCACTGGAGCAGCGGTGGTTTCAACTGGAGCAGCTGTGCTTTCAGCTGGAGCTGCGGTGGATTCAACTGGAGCAGCGGTGATTTCAATTGTAGCAGCTGTGCTTTCAGCTGGAGCTGCGGTAGCTTCAACTGGAGCAGAAGTAGGTTCTACTGGAGCGGCTGTGGTTTCAAGTGGAGCAGCTGTGCTCTCTACTGGACCTGCGGTAGCTTCAACTGGAGCAGCGGTGGTTTCAACTGGAGCAGCTGTGCTTTCTACTGGACCTGCGGTAGCTTCAACTGGAGCAGCGGTGGTTTCAACTGGAGCAGCGGTAGATTCAACTGGAGCAGCGGTGGTTTCAACTGGAGCAGCTGTGCTTTCAGCTGGAGCTGCGGTAGCTTCAACTGGAGCAGCGGTGGTTTCAACTGGAGCAGCTGTGCTTTCAGCTGGAGCTGCGGTAGCTTCAACTGGAGCAGCGGTGGTTTCAACTGGAGCAGCTGTGCTTTCAGCTGGAGCTGCGGTAGCTTCAACTGGAGCAGCGGTGGTTTCCACTGGAGCAACTGTTGTCTCAACTGCAGCAGCTGTTGTTTCGACTGGAGCTGCTGTGCTTTCAATTGGAGCGCCGTTTAAGCTGACAATTGTAGCACTGGTTGCACTTTCCAGTGTACCCACTGTAGATCCCTCAGTTGAGGCCTTCAGCGGAGAGCAAATGTTAACGCCATCGTTTACACATCGACTGTTCTCTGGGCATTGAGTTGCAGCTTCCGTGTTGGCCAGGTAGTTTCCATTTGCATCCGGAGAACAATATTTGTAGCTAAGTGGCCCAACGCACACAGCTCCCTTTCCATTGCAATTAATGCCTGTGGGCTGTCCTCCTGTTAGTGCGGCAGTCTGAAATGAAAGAAGGAAAAAACCCATGTAAATTTCACAACACCACAGAGCCAGCTACAGGATGTGTAAAAATAAATCTTAACGTCAGTTCTTTTGACATCTTCACAAAACGTCACGTTTGACACATCGAACATTTAGATCTTTCATTGACACAGTTTTCTGGGACGAGTCCATGCACTAGAACACCACTATCTGTTCACTATCATACTCTAATGCGATGGCAGTTAACTTGCTTGAGGTACATATTCCACGAAGCTACTCGTCGCTCCCATCCAAATCATAGTTAATCCGAGCATCTTGGGTCGTCCATGGCGCAGTGCAGTCACAACAGCGTATCCACACGATCCATCGGAAGGGATTCGCAAATGAGTTCACGAAAAGGATACAAGGACATAAAAGTTTGCAAGAATTCGTTTCTATTTACCGCTAGTATAAGGAATAATCCGATTATCTTGTTCGTTTCCATCGTTTTCGAAGTAAAGTTTCGTTACTGTCCCTATCGGAGATATGATCGTGGCTTTTATGCAAATCTCGCGAGAGATCTCTTATCGTGGCGCGTATCTAGTCTTCGTACACACAGAAGCTTTATCTTGCATCGGGGCACTGATAACGATCGGGGATTTATGATTTTGCAGGTTAATTAATTTGCAGCAGGTAGTGAGGTAACTGGAAACCAGATAAATCTATTTTTATTTATCTAAGACTTGGGCCGTTTTTTTTTTTTAAAGAATACATGACTCATTTTAGATTTCATTTATTGCAATGGAAAGTCACAGAAATTATCTCTGCGAGCCTTCAGACAACGAGCCGTCAATTAAGATTGTGACATTAGTGAGAAACAGTCTAAGAGCTTGAAAAACTGCGTTACTAGGTATTTCCTGTCAGAAAGATGGACGGTCTTATGACCTGTCAAAGTGTTTCTAAGATATTTTGACAAATTTGTGAGTGGGCTGCAGCATGTCTAATGGAAAGACAGCTGTCAAATTAAACCACACTTCCGGATTTTTTTCAAAGTTTGCATATTTTACAACTTACGTCAATTGAGACAGGAAAGAAGTGTCATAATTTGACAGTAAATGTTAGTAGTAGAAAGGCATGACAGACGAAGTGTCAATACATGGTATATCCAATCGCACCACTGACGCAAACCAATACCGGAGAAAGATGGAGAGAAGAAAGCAATCAGGATTATGCCGTCGTGAAACTTGAACCTAGAATTGCCTTCAGCTTAGTTAATACTATCGACTACGGCTATTCTTTTGACATCTTCACAATGCTATTGCCATTTAATTAGTAGCCAAAATGAACTGCATGATGAGGGGACTTGAAGTGGTGGTTAAAACCATCAGGTCTAGAACTGGGAGATTACAAATCGAAAACTCTCTTTATAAGCAGGCTTAAAACTGAGTCTCAACCCCAGAGAACATCTAAAATACGCAGGCGAAAAATCCTCTCAGGAACTGACTGTCTAGGCTAATAACAAACATTGAAAGATCCAGGCTGCCGATTAAGGGCTTAAGAAATAGAATCTCTTTGTCTGTCAGTTTCTCCTTTTTCTATCTTCACGTCCGTCCGTGATCTGACTTAGGGAATTAGCGACTTTTTTTTCTACCACCGAGATTTTTTTTGGTGCAAGGTGGGGTTGTAAGGAACCAACCCCGTCCAACGAGTTGAGCCAAGCACCCGCAAGTGCGCCGCCGTCTTTATCAGCTGCACCGAAGTTGCCCCCGTGGCTTAATCCTGACTCGCAACAATGGCGCACAACATGAGGCACGACCATTAGCAAGTTTACGCGACATCGTTAACCTCGGCAAACTTTCCTATGTAGATCCTATGTCCCCTGTGTCCTTTTTCTCCAAAACTTCCTTGAGTCTTTTCGAAGGTCCTGTCATCACATTTTTCTTCAGTCAACCACACTGTCCTATATGCCTCACGTCAAGAGGCTAGGCCTTTTCTCAAACAATTTCTACAGAAGCTGTAAGGACAAAGGTATGATGAACTCAACCTAACTTTGAACAAAAACCTCCAAGTTGCCATGCCTTACAGATCATTTTGGAAGAAAGACGCGTTTCGAGAAGACAAGTCGATACACTTCTTCAGTGACAAATCAAAAACTAATGACAGAATAGGTGGAGGTGCCGTCTTATGTACCTCTCTTTCCGTCTACTAAATCGTTGTAGCCTCTTCAAGCTAAAATAATGGCGATAAAGAAAGACGTGGTCGCCGTGGCTCAGTGGTTAGTGCGTTGAACTTCTGCGCGGGCTGCTGTGCGCGGTGCATGAGTTCAAGCCACAGACATGTCCACCAAACATTTTTCGATGCATCAAGCTGGTGAATGAGAAGACTCCGGAAGTACGATTTGTTATAAAAAAGCTTCTCAATTCGATTTTCAAAAAATTGCAGATCCTTTCCATTCCTTGGCCTTAGCTCATCCCGGGCTGTCGCGCCTACTATTTATTTATAAAGAAATACGTGATACTCGCTATAGATACTTACAGCTAGGCGGCACTAATGTTAGGTGGACAAGTGGTAAAACGTGTCTAGCGGCCAAAGTGGATCGCAATTGCTTTAGAAATTTGATCTCTATCAACATATTGCATATGAGGACCACAATAGGTGTCATCCTTGAACACTGTCTATGAGGCAAGTATGCAACAGGGCTTTCTGGATATGACACAGTTTTTCTAAACTGTTCCATCTAGAGTTGAAGATTTTGCACTTAACGCGTCATATTGAAGTGTCTGCTACCACCGCGAGGGAACTATGAAGGGCTGAGCCCTGTCTGACTAGCTCGTTGGCATTCTCATTCCCCTCTATGTAACTACGGACAGGAACGTAAAGACAAGTGGAGTTGAACCGAGCGTTTGAAAGGGCATTTAGTTCCTTACACTGTTCTGCTAATTTGGAAGTGCTTTAATGGCTTTGTGGAATTGAGGCTCAGTATCATACAGGCGTCTCTGAACGCTAGTACTTCCACCTTGAACACACTGCCTGGAAGTTGAAACGATTTGGTAATATTCAGCTCAGCTGAGTAGACACCTGAACCGGCGCGGCGCCGCATTTTATCATAGAGCCATCGGTGGACATTGATACTTGATACTTTGGTAATGGTGGACTATTTTTCCCTACTTTCTTGGACGGGATAATTTTAATTAAATTTAAACCATTTATCTCTTCTTGTGCAGATGACTAGGCAAAGACGGGTATCGCAGACTAAGAAAATAAATTAAAGAATGGATTTCAATTCTAATAAATTTTTTAAGTTCCACGGGTTTGATATGTGGATCTGAAATAGCCTTCAAGACATGCACTTATAAAATCGGGTCACGTGAGTTGTTTGACAGAACCAGGAAAAGGAACATGGCTCGCAATGAGCAACACCATTGAACATATTCGAAAAATGTCGGCTGTCAAGAACTTTTCTTTTAATTTTTACTTAGTTTTGACGTTAAAAAGAAAAATGTAAGGTGCTGCCAAATAAGAATTTTCTTCCAGAAAGCTCCAAAAAAACGATAGGAAAAGGAGATGTTGCATTTTTTTTTGTTCCCTTTGACAGTTTGCTTCTTCTTCTTTTCACTCATTCTTGTTTTACATGAGGTCCTTTACGAATATATACAATGTACAAATATTTTCACCCAAAGAGACGCCTAATAAGACGCAAAACTTTGATCAAACATCTCCGAGTCTTGACTATTCCAGCCCCTCATGCAACTTGGTTACAAATTACGTCCCATAAATTCCCTAACTGTCAAAAAGGGTGTCACGAATGATTAGACGTATCTGCAACATCTGTAAAAAACGACTTTCAGCGCACGTAGTCGTATATCAATTTTCTGCAACAATTTCCTAGTAAAACAAGTGAGCGAATTCCTCTGTCGTGCTCAGCAAACACACGTAATTCCCTGAAAGAACATTCTATGATCTTCTGCTTGATCGTCTTGTCTTTCTTTTGTTTTTTACTCTGTCCTGGCAGATTTCCTGTCTTAAATCAGTTAGCTACTCTTTGCTGCTGAAGACATCTACAAACAACAACTTCTACCGCAGAGATAGCGTTGTTTTCGCATTCGAATTGTTGTCTCTGTTCCAAGATTAGATATGTGCTCTTACGTAGATACATACTTGTACTATTTTTTTTGCGAATTTTCAAATTTTCACACTAAATCCGGCAACAGTTGGTTAAAATTTCATCATAAAACAATAAATGCTCTACCTCGTCAAAAGTTTAACAATTCGCTGTCACACAGACACACTCTTTGGAGACCGGATATTGTCGCTATTTTTGTGTTGCCATTGAAGGCAGAAGATGCAAGCAACAATTTATACCGTTGTTTGCGAAAGGTTTTTTCTTTTAGTGGCCATGCGGCTTAGCATAGATATTGTCTCCGAAGATTAGAGCCTGTCGCGGGGATGACATTAAAATTCGCTATTTCCGAACAAATATTTGCTCGGATTTTTGTGTTTTTTTTTTTTTTTTTGGTGTGTTCCATGGCGTCGTATACAATTATGACTTGCTAAATGAGAAAATTAAGAAAAGGAAGTCATGTGAGAGGTGATAAGGCGCTCTCTTGACGTCATAAGTTGGAGATTACATATGTAGTTTGGCATTTAGTAATCTAGGACAACAAAGAATTGCTAATGCAGAGACAAAATGGAGTATAAAATCACTGGGTGGGCAGGGAAATTAAGTCATTTGGTTGGAGAACTGGGGAGACTTCAACAAAGACTTTCTCTATGATCGTTTGAACTCACTTATTCAATTCAATGGCAATTCGAAGGGCCTGAAGTTTCATCGCCTCTAAAAAACGAAGATAGACTTAAGGTCGACGAACAAACGCAAAAAAATGACGAAAAAATCCAAGCTAATGCCTTAGAACTGATAATTTGTCGACGACCATCGACTATCGACTTGGGCCAACAAATCAATTTTGAACCTTTTGCGGCTAACGGAATAAAGGTCCTCAAAAAACCAGGTTTCTCCAACACGAGCGAGAGTTTTGGTCACCACAGAGTCGATATACTCCTGTCCTGTCCTGTAACGTAGCTCGTTTAGGTCCTTTGATCTTCCTTGCAGGGTTGAAGTCAAGTTTTCCCATTTTTCTTATTGTAGAACTTTTTCGCTTGATTCTCTCAAGGTTTGCCTGATGTTCAGCGAGTCTGTCGACTTTTAACTGTGTTATTTTGGAGTCAAGTCTCCTGGATGACACTGCAAATAGGGTTCAAGACCAAAGATTGGGCGCCAAGCGCCCTTTTTTTTCGTTCACTTCTTTTAAAACATTTGTGCCCTGACATCCAGATCACATTAATTTTGCTTGTGGACGCAAGGTCTTCAACGGTGCCTGAATATCAGAAAACATAAAAATGCAGATCCTCTTCACATTTCGCCGCAGGCATTCCCATGCACATAATTCAGTCGCGTGAGCCTAAAATGGTGAATTTCCCAGCCCTGCTGCTCGAAAATCGAATTTCACGTAAAAATCGGATTGGTGTAAAAACCAAGAAAGTTTAGCGTAGTCCAACGGCTTCTGGAAGAGTTGCAGCGACGAAGAGGAAAAAGAAATAATCCTCCACCTCATTGTCCTTGTCCAGCTCTATCTCAAAGATAGACTTTGACAGTTTGGTCGCACTGTCAAATATTGACGTCAAAAAAGTTTCATCAAAAGCTCCAAATGGGTTCACTAAATTGAGTGGCATTTTTCGGATATACGTAGATCAACATGGTATCACAAAGGGCCTCCCTTGACCTATGTTGGTCTGTGCTCGAGCAACATAAGCCCACGTTGCAGCAAATAGCTGTGATAATGGGTGCGTTTATAGCATCACCAAAGAAGCCACAGGGGTCATCGTAACTCCAAATAACACCCAATCAAGAATTCAGACCTTTTTATCTCGAATGAGCATCAGCCCAGGAGATGGAGCTACATCCTATATCCAACGTGATGCTGTCAAACTGAAATATGTATTAGCCGTATTAGCCGCCAAAGCAGCTCAATCCATCACAAGGAGTGACTGGTAAACTAGGCGGTTCAGAGAAGAGTGAAGCAGTAGATTGATCTTTGGCAAGAAAAACAAATCTAATGGATTGTGTTCTTCCGGGAATAGCAAACCTAATGACTAACACAATTCATCTCTCAAAGTCAAACAGGCTAGCTTTCGCTTCCTTCCTGCGTCGAGTTGGACTGCAATGCGTAGAGTAAAAATAGCTCTCCGCCTCATCTACTTTTGTCGAAGTCAAGAAGGCTTTCTAGCTACAACCTAAATCGAGATCTCGTTCGGTTACCTTTGCTCAGAAGGGGCATTCCAGAAGAACTTCTACCTGTTATAAGGGCAACATACAAATGTGCTCAGAGTCGCGTTCCACACACTGGTAGAACGTCAAAGGGCTTTCAAGTCTAAAGTGGAATACGACAAGGCTGCATACTTTCCCTATCTACATATTTGCGATGTTTTGACAGGAGAAAGCCGGTATAACCAATGGACAACAATCACTTATTTGAAGCATCTGAATTACGCTGCCGATACACACCTGCCGTTACGGACCTGCATCAAATGATTTACAAGTAGGGTTGGAGATAAGCTTTTCGAACTCTGACTTATTTACGCTACAGTCCGGGGTGGACCTGGGCCTCAACCAACAAGCGTCTCCAGCCAGCTTGATCTTTAGCCATCTGCCTCCAATTTTGCACGCGAAGTTGGTTAAGGTCCCCTTCCACTTGCGTGCGCCACCTGAGTCGCGGTCTTCCTCTACTGTGCCGTCCCTCGGGTGGGGATTTAAAGATTTTCCGGGCCGGAGTATTGGTGTCCATCCGCACTACATGACCTAGCCACCTCAGTAGGTGGACCTTCACTCTTCTGGCTAAGTCGATGTCGCTGTACAGACCGTACAGTTCGTCGTTGTATCTCCTCCTACACTCACACTCTATACAGACCGGACCGAAAATCACCCGAAAAATTCGCATGACAGCGCGTCGCCCGATCTAAATCCTTTTTTGGCATCAAAGGTCTCGGTGAAGTCTTTACCTTGATGGAGCAGCGAGCATTTTCCATCATCATTCTGCATAAACAAATGAGTTTAGCAGGGATGACAAAACTAGACATCGCTCTATAAAGCTTGTCTCTATAGATGCTGTCAAATGCGCCCTCAAAATCGATGAAAAGGTGGTGGGTATCGATTTGAAGTTCCCGGGTTTTCTCCAAAATCTGCCGCATTGTGAATATTTGGTCGATGTTGACTTTCCCGGCCTGAAGCCACACTGCTAAGGAACGATCAGGTTGTTAACAAACGGCTTTAGGCGTTCACAGATGATCTTATAACCGATGTTAAGAAGACTGATGCCTCTGTAGTTAGCGCAGTTCAGATGGTCTCCTTTCTTGAGGATCGGGCAAACAATGCTGAGGTTCCATTCAGCGGGCATACTTTCCGACCATATTCTACTGATGAATTGGTGCATGCTCCTTGCCAAGTTATCGGCTGCCGCTTTGAATAGCTCGGCAGCTAGGTAGTCAGCACCAGCAGCTTTGTTGGACTTGAGCTTAGATATGGCTCCCTTCGCTTCATCCAGCTCGGGTGGACGGAATTGTTGGTCTTTGTTATCCATCGAACTCAGACACTCAGCTAAATATTTCTGGACATGAGCAAGAGAAAGTATGATCTCGGCCGACATTGACTTCGAACTAGATGTGGACAACATAACGTATAGACGCGATTATACAAAATCGTTAGGCAATGGATCGGCATAGTCAAAATGGAGACCATTAACTCGCAAGACGCAAGACGGTCGAAAAGAACTCAACACAATTCATCCAAAGCTGGTGAGAATGGGGGCATATCGCCAAAAACCGAACGCCATGGCGTGTATGTGTGGTAGATGCTTTAAGACCCTTAAGGGGACACAAGACCTAAGTTTCTAATGAACAGGGTATGGGTAAACGATATTCTTAGCACTCTTTTGCTTTGTTATCAGCAATTTCTTTGGATGCTTATTTGGCGAAGTATCACCATCGTCTCGCGCCACAATGTCAAACTTCATCCCAGAAGTACTCATTTCGTTCAGATTCATGAAAACAGAGGTGTTTGTCGATTAAGGCCTTTATACGAGTGTTTATCTCTTCAATCCATCTCAAATAGACACGCCCTTAAGCACTGTTTACAGTTCTCTTTCTTGTATTCGCCACCTTGTGGGTGTTTGCGCTTCTCAAAAGCCGATTAGATAAGAGGAAAACAAATAATTTAATCAATTTGTAGCCAAATTGGTGCGAACGCCCGAAAGTAGAACAATTAAATGACAAAAGTTTAGCTTTTCATAGTAGTGCCGATAAAAATTTCCTTCCAAAAGAAATTAAATGTTGTTTTCCCCTCCGATACACCACAAACTATTTCCTCGTGTTTTTTGCGGTACAATTATCCAGAAGCTTATCGAAAACGAGTAGAGTGCTATCTGAACACAAACTTGTCTGAAGGAAATGAAAAAGAAATTTAACGCAAAAATTACTATTTATTCAGAAACTTACAGCTAAAAACTTAAAAACTATCTTAAGGGTAAGGTTAGGTTAGGGACGGTAACTGTATTCAATCATCATCCTCATCATCATCATCATCGTCGTCGTTGTCGTGTTTCTTTTGTTTCTTGGCAGCAAGTTTCTCTGCATGAGCTTTAGCTTTGGCTAGCATCTTGTGACGGATCTTCAATTCCTTAGCCTTGGCTTTCATTTCTTTCTTGAGTTGCTTCCATTCGGCCTTGACAACATCACGATCACTTGGAATGGCATCGATGGGCATGTATGGACCAAATAATGGAGCGTCTAACATGCATCGACCGACCAGGGGAACAAATAACTCATCTGTCGAACACCGGATGTGATATTTGTGGAAACCACCCAACACATTTGGGACGCACCAATAGTATGAAAAAGGATCGTTTAGGCGTGGAATGCTACCGGCTTTAAGGCAAATAGGCTCAGTCTCACCGCAAGGTGATATGTCGCGGGTACAGCGTCGAAGAGCGGGGCTGAAGACACTCCGTTCAGGGCATTCATTTTCTTGGAGTAGGAGCTCGGTTGAGTTGCCAGAGCAGGTTATGTACGTTTGACAGTTGGTAGGATTTGAAAAATTGCCAGAATCGTTGCAGGGATTTGGGAAAGTCGAATGGACTTCTAGTGGAGAGCTTGTGGCTACAGATTCTGTTCGAACTTGACTGGCATCAGTGGGTTTAGAAATCTGAGATGGAAAAGCTGCAGGTGGTTGATCTTCTCCTGCGTTTTGAGAAGTCGAGACTAGGTTGGTGGCCTCAATAGTTTGTGAAGAAGAAACTGCATCTTGAACTATTTGCGTAGCTGCAGATGTCGAAGCTACTTCAGTGGCTTCAGCTATCTGAGATGACGAGGCTTCATTCTGAACTGCTTCGGTATCTGCAAATGGTTGATTTTCTAACTTTGGTGGCTTGGTAACTCCGGCCATTTCAGATTCTCTTCCTTGAAGAAGGACATTGGTGGCATCTGGTATTACTTGTGCTCCGAATCCAGGAATTGATTTCGTTTCAGCACCTTCAGTTGTGCTATCTACCTTGATTCCTATTATTTCATCAGTTTGAGCTGAGCTTTCGGTGACTAAAATCTCGTTTTCTTTGGCAATCGAGTCTGTTAATCCATTTACAGGTTTGGCCGGATTTTCTGTTTGACTTATGGAGCCATCGAGTGAAATTGATGATGCTGTGGAGCTCTGCTCGAACTTGAAAGAAGTTGACTTAGTGGACTTAGTGCCTATATTAGTTGCTTCGATATCCCCTGCTAAAGTCGACTGCAATGCTGATGATGAGCTGAGTAGGAAGCTTGTTGAGTCATCAGAAGGTATTGAGGAGCCTAAAGTGCTCTGAGATTCACTGTCAATGTTAGTAATTACTGGAGCGCCTTCTGAAGTTGATTCCCATGATGATGACGAACTTGATGAGGAGCTTGTTTCAAGTGTGCCGATTAAATCATCGAAAGGGATTAGAGTCCTCAAGCCCTGGTATTCATTGTCTACGTTAGTTACCTCCAGAGGGCCGTCTGAAGTAAATTCCGATGAGGCTGACGAGTTCGATGAGGAACTTGATCCAGATGGGCTTACTGAATCATCTGAAGGGATGGAGGACCTTAATTTGATGCCCTGAGATTCATTATCTGCAACGTTTATCACCGGGACTCCTTCGGAAGTCGATTCCAACGATAGTGTCGAGCCTGGAGTCGAAATCGTAGAGCTTTTTTCATCCTCAGATGATTTTGCGGGACTCAGAGTAGTGTTCAAAGTCCCTTGAGACGATGATTCTGAGATTGGTGAGGAACTTGATGCAGATATGCTTAACGATTCATCGGAGGGGATTAAGGACCTCAAAATGGTACCCTGAGATTCATTGTCTACACTTATTATTTCCGGATCGCCTTCTGAGGTAGCTTCCAAGGATATTGGCGAACTTGATGAGGAGCTTGTTGCAAGTGTGCTTATTGAGTCATCAGAAGGGATTAAGGACCTCAAGATGATGCCCTGGGATGCAGTATCTGCGTTAATTGTTCCCACAATCTCTTCTGAAGTCGATTTCCAAGATGGTACCGAGCTTGGCACTGATGTGGTCGTTGAATTTTTTGAATCGTCAGAAGCATTTTCTCCAATCGAAGTAGCGCCCTGAGATTCAGTGTCTATATTTGCTGTTTCCAGGGTCTTTTCGGAGGTCGCCTCCCATAATGGCACTGAACTTACTGCGGAGCTTGACGAAAGTGTGCTCAAAGATTCAATGACAATGTTTGTTGCGTCTGAAGCCCGTTCTGATATTACTTCCCATAATGGTGTTAAGCGTGATGACAATAGTCCGGTATTTTCTGGTTCTTTGGCTTGTGGTGTTGAATCAGCATCTTGCGGTTCTTCATTTATCGTCGTCGGCTTATTTTCTAGTGAAATAAAGAAAAATCATTAGTCGCATGTATTTCGAATGCATTTTACGTCGAAAATTTCAAATTTTAGAAACACGGCGCATGCCCATCGATCAGGGACAGAGAAGCTGTTTCAAAATTTTAAATGAAGGAGCAATCGTGTTTGAATCGACGCTTTTCGATAGATTTCGTGCCATTCTATGGAAATATATTTGACTGGATCATATACAAAAACTATGAGTTTCACCGAAAACTCATTCACTTGGAGAATTTTTGACAATTTTGAAACGAAACCGATTGAGTTTTTGGTTGATTAGTCAAAAATGTTTTTGTCAAATTTGTTGGCACAGAATTCGAATTTTCGAATAAAATTCACTTGGAAATAAAATTTAAGTACAAACCTCCATCATTGATTCCCTCACTTGGAGCTAGAGTCGCTGATAGTCCTTCAGATTTTAGAACATTCGTAAGTAATCCTGTCGTTGTTATATCCACACTTGATGAAATAACATCTTGAGGATACGAATCCACTGCAAACTTTAAAGGAAATATTAGAAAGATGTCAAATGTAAAAAGAATCAAAAAACCTACCCAGAGGACAAATAGAAGAAAAATTTGCAATGTCTTCATGTCGAAGGTGATTTCGTTACTAAACATCAAACGGCAGTGTGCATTGCAATTTAAATGCAAAAGAGCCTGTGACCGGTAATCCTTATCGTATGGCCCATTTAACGATGAAAAGATAAGATATAGTTTCGTTGCACGGAGAGGTATCTTCCGATGAATGAAACTATAAACAGTATCTATGGCTTTACACTGTAAACAATTAGGGAAATACCCTTTCCTTGGAACTGGGTACGACTATTATTTTTCTTTTTATTGCAATGCATCGCCATCTCGGGTCAAGCAATTAGTTCAGGTAGAGGACTTATGGGTCAATTGTTCAATTTTACCCTGCCACCTGAAGTTGGGACTGGGACAAAAGCGGATTAAGAGGAAATCCATTATCCCTGCACAGGGTGTTTTTCTTTAGCATACGGAGAGATGATTATTTTTAAAGAAAATACTTTTGCACGAGCTGTAGGGCATGTCTGTAAATGCTGTTAACCGTTTATGAGGATTAAAATCCAAATCTTTGAAACTTTCAAACTTTCTTGTGCATGGCGTCGAACGAAGGTCTCTGCGTTTTTTTTTAGCAACATTTTCTCGTGCAGCAACAATGTTTCCTATAATTCTTTGCGAGATGTCGCTAGTGTGGTTTGATTGGTTCGAGTCTTCGCTATTCGGCGAATAATCGGAACTAACTAGGTAGAGTTCACTTTACTAATTAACCACAGCAGGATTGGTCGCAGGTGTCTTATGGATTCTTTATTCTTCTCGTCTCTGCAGCTTCTATAGTTCTCTTTACGCATTGGAGCGTGACCCCTGTTGTTATGATTGAGAAACTAACGAACTTACCTACCAACTTACCTGGATCAGAGCTTTTAAGTGCCAGCACATTGCTGACAATTGTCAGTTAAGTATTAGGATCCACAGAGCCTCATGTTGATTGCAAATACCAGAAGAGGTTCTGGAATACTTAAGTCCTGTGTGCCCCTAGATTTCGTACACCCACACAACATGCCACTGCAAGGGTGCCAGGAAGTTTTTGTGGTACAATCCACTCGTGCTCAACAGTTATGATGTTACTCACATAGCTCGAGTGAGGTGTAATGGTTCGAAATGCAGATAATATTGGGTTTCAATGGTGTCCAAGGGTGGTGTTCAAACTGATGGGAAACAATTTTACTTATTTCCAATCTTCTGATGGTTTTTTAAGCATTTAGTGTCATAAGTAAGCCTGTACAAGACTCGAGTAAGATAGTTCTACGGGTAGATGGCTCAAACTAACCCGCATCAAGCCCGCAAAGCCGATGAACTGGCCAGACTAGGTGGTAAACGGCAACACGCGGAGGGGGAGCTACTGTAGATCCTCCTTAATGTGAAATTAAAGCAGAAATCCTCAGAATAACTGTAAGTAAGGTAAATAAGAGATGGTCTAATATAAGTGGTCACAAGCTATCCAGTTGTCGCCGTGGATCAGTGGTTAGTGTGTTGGACTGCTGACCAAGCGGCGTGGGTTCAAGCCCCAGCCAGGAACACCGAACATTTTTCGCGGCACCACCTCTCGTCGGAGAATAACAAGCCCCCGGGAGTATAATCTGTCATGAAAGAGCTACTCATTTCGCCTTTTGGAGTCAGTAATAAAATGAGTGGTTGCGAGAAGTAAGGCCTTGCTCATCCCGAGCTGTCGTCTTCAAATGGTTTAGGTTTTGCCAATTTAGTTTCACAGGGATCGCGATGAGCTCACTATGGTGTCTAGTGTCTTATGCAAGTGCTGGCTGCATAACTATGCTCTACCTAGCCTGACCTACTACCTACGACTACGTTATCTCGCTTAGTCGTAAGATGTCAAGATTATATCCTGCGAATTCGTTCTCCAGTTGGTGGAATCTGCCAGAGTCCACGGAGGCTCTCACATATCAAATTGATGTCAGGGAACGATGGGCAAATATCGTCACCAAATTATCAGTCCACATTCGAGGAATGCTAAGAGTCTCGAAAGCCAACAGTATTGACCCAACCCTGAACAATATATTGGCAGTGGCCAGCCACCGCTCCCCTACGAATGACATGCAGTCAATGTCATTGGTCCAGAGCTCTTCAGTGTGCAGTACTTTGTCTTCATCGTCAAAAGGCTCACCGATAACACACGATATTATCCTTAATCAAACTCTGAGAGTGTAGAAAGCACTTTTATTTTAGTACCAAAAAGAATGCCTGGAGAAACTACGAAGAGTCGGACGTGGATCAGCAGCACCAGCAAGCTTCAGTTGATTCCAAATGTGATGGGAATTTCTTTGTATTTTTTTCAGTGTACAGTGCCTAGTATACGAAAAGTTGTTTATCCCAATGAGTAAGAAACAAGATTTAGCTTTAGAAAAACAGATAAATAGATCCAAAGATAAGTGCGTTGACAATATTTTTGCGAAACACACCTATCCTGGCATTTTCTTTAATGAAATTACTGAAGTCATTTCCTCCCAACGTCATTCACTGCAAGTAAATCAAAGTGAAGTAAATATTGACACACCCACAAACCGTCAACAAAGTGTAAGCCGAAAACATGTTTACAGCAAACATGCCACTAGGGTGAACAACAAGAGTGACGAATGCTCGAAGGAAAAGATGCATGCACCCCAGAAAACTGTCTATAGTCTTTTGACGACGAGAAGTCAGGGAGGACCTTTCGATGACTTCTGTACAGAGTTTTAAGTTACACAACGAGAAACGATTGAAAGGGGCGTTTAGTACAAAATTAGCTCGATCAACATACGAAAAGTTGATGTTGACTCTACTGCGAAGGCATAACACTGGCAGTAGGGTGTCATGGCTTGAGGAGTTGATTGAGCTGGCCATGATCATGACATCAGGATATTCGAAAAAAATTCCTGTGAATTATAGCAATGACAAACACCACAAAGGTCCCTATCTAGCGTTGACACGACCCTCGGACGCTATTGAAACCTAATACTTCCTGAGTTTCGAACCACTGCACCTGGCTCGCGGTGTGTGAGTAACATCATAAGGGTATTCGTAACCTCTTGAATTGCAAGGCTGTTTTTCATAAGACCCTAGGCTCTCCTACCCTTCGAACTCTATGTTGGAAAGCAACCACCAACCCGGCAAATGATTAGCAAGTCATGGATTAAGGCTGTTTCTATGCGTTTCGATGCTATCTCAGAGTGAAGTACACCGAGTGCAGTCGGTGAGACCAATTCAATGCCCAGAGTCCGTTTTATCACATGAAGTGCAGGGCATTCTTTGACCTCGCTTACGAGCCGTGCTTAAGGTAAACTCTTTGCAGTCTTTGCAGAAAATAATTTAAAGTCTAGTATTCTACCAGGGTGGATGTTTTACATCCTGTATCCCTTCCAAAGGTCAGAGTTCAGTGACAGCTACTTTCCGAGTTGAAGTGAAAACAGTTTGTAGACTTACACATGCATAGTCAGGCCTATGAACAGGGTTTTCCAATAGGGACGCTACAAGAGTAGAGCAACAGGGACAGCAAACGGCGCCATATTTTTCTTGCGGTTTTTTGACATTTCTCTTCAGTATGGTTTGCCATTTCATGATGGAAAGATATACGAGCCAACAACGAGTCGAAATTATTAAAATTTACTACCGAAATTCGGAGTCAGTGGCCTCAACGTTAAGAGCGCTACGTCCAATTTATGGTCGTCATAATTTCTGGCTGGATGGCTTCGTCAATAAACAAAATATGCGGTATTGGTCAGGCAGCAATCCACACGTACTCCATGAGTCATCATTGCATCCCGAAAAAATTACGGTTTGGTGTGGTTTATGGGCCGGCGGCGTCATTGGGCCGTACTTCTTCCGTGATGATCAAGACCGGCACGTTACTGTGAATGGGGATCGCTACCGCTCAATGATAACCGAATATTATTGGCCCCAATTGGATGATATGGACTTGGAGGACATGTGGTTCCAACAGGACGGCGCCACAAGCCAGACAGCGAATGTCACAATCAATTTATTGGAAACCAAGTTTGGAGAACGTGTTATCTAACGAAATGGTCCAGTCGCTTGGCCGCCTCGGTCGTGCGATTTGACGCCGTTAGACTATTTCCTGTGGGGCTACGTCAAGTCTATGGTCTATGCCAATAAGCCAGCGACAATTGATGAACTTCGTACGAATATCGAACGTGAAATTGCAGCAGTATCGGCCGATTTATGCTTGAAAACCGTCGAAAATTGGGTTCAGCGTCTGGACTTCTGCAAGCGTGCCTGTGGTGGCCATGCAAAAGAAATCGAGTTCCATACATAATGGCATCAAACGTACTTTCACAGGAATAAAGAATTTCATTAATATCCAAAACCGTTTTTGTTTTATTTAAAAAACTTTTGTAGCGCTCTTATTGCAAAACCCTGTATATACTCTACGGAGCGTTTGTTTGTTGGCTTATCAAGAGTGCCCTCCCTCTGCTTTCGAATATCCAACACATGACCTGCTTGGGAATAACTAGTTTACACGCCAGCACACCTATAGCAGCCATGGAGACAAGATGAAAAGGATATCGAAATCGGCTGCCCTTGGACTCAAGACCCTTGACTATTTCAATGAATAGACCTTGACAGAAAACAAGGCTCTCCCAAGCTTATCTTCTCAATATTGACCATCCCTACCGGGAGTGGGGTATTAGTAGTGTACGCAGATGGATCTCTAACTCAAGAACCAACTCCGTACTTGGGATTGAGTGAAGTATTTTCAGATGACCCACAAGATTATCTGATTTATACTTTTGTTCTAGCTGCAGCCTTATAGCGCAATGGGCAGCGGTCTTCCTAGTGAAGATATGCACGATGAAAGCCTCTATGCTGGAAGTACGAAATTTGTGATCAAACTATTAAGAAGCACTTACGGGAAAGTTACAACAAAGCAATGCACTAGAACCACCGCGTCTTCTGAATTTCTCACACTGCGATGCATCGGTTTTAGTGCCATTTTTCTGATATCTTAGAAGGAAGACTAAACAAAAAGATTAAGCAAATGAAAAGAGGGATAGTCCTAATGAAAAACCTGAATCCGAGTATGCTGAAAGGGCCTCCTGCCTGCGCCACCGCACCTTGTACATTGACATCAACGCCGGTTCCATCTGTGCAATTGACCCTTAAGTCACAATTAGCCTTTTGGCTTTGGACTTGTGGCAAGTAGACCCTTAGAAACGAAATACCCACCTATTAAACCACACACGGTGGCACATACCACTGGCGAAGGATCAAGCAATAAGTTATGAAACCATTCGCATTTGCTTTCGTATTCGGTTTCCGCACAACCGGTATTTGACTCTTTAGTGACAGGCTGCCGTTCGGCCTCGAGACTGCCTCAGATCTTTCCGTCTAATAGTTGCCAGCCTCTACATACTTTTCTGTCAGATGCTACATATTGTTTAGGCAGGAAACGGGAACATACCCACAATTACAATCGAAGACGGGCCCTAAAGATCATTAAAACCGGTCTTAGTGGCTCATTTGCCACGAGATCTCGTGGATAGATGCCCTCCTATCTGGCAGAGGGAACGTTTAATTTTAGCAGAAAGCAGCTAAGACTGAAGGTCGGTGTGTACACCAGACAAAACAACCTGAACAAGAATGCCTACAGACTGGTACTTAACTACGATGTGAGCAAGAGGACGAGAGCATCTACTACTGTCGCGCAGCAGGGCACTAAGTCACAAATACATACTTGGGATGACATCTTCTACCCACTTACATCCTATAGGTAACAACAGCTCTTGTGTGATAAGGTGTGTAGCAGGGTGCTCTTAATGCAATGACCTCCTCACCGACTCCCTGTATCTGTCTGATAAAAACCAAAACTTTTGACGGCATACTTTTAGGCCTTTAAGCTGCGACACATTCTAATCAGCTCTGAATATACAAACAACAGATACTCTCTCTCTCGCTTTTTGTTTTAGTCCTATCAGTACCCAGCCCCCTCTGGCACTGCCTCCTCTGCCGGCACTACAGATATGTACATGCAATGCAAACCAAAGATAAGATTACGCCGCGCGAACACAAATCGTCAACTTTATTTATAACGGTTATTTTAATTTCACTAAGACTATGTCTTATGTCAAGAGACGACGACAAACAAATCCGTTCGAGGAACGAAAAAGCTAAATGCAAAGAAAGATACACCGTCCTCGCCGTTGTTGGTTGGTTGTTCGCGCACAAACTCAGTCCGTGATTGTCGTAATTTTTCAATTCGCTCTCGAAAAAAAAGCTCACCCGCACGGTGCGGTAAAGGTGCGCGTAAAACCATCAGTCAAGATCGATCTAAATACTGAAGAATGCTACTGAATCCTGATCGTGTGACCTTAATGCATAAACAGTGATAAACCATTTAAATTGATCGAAGCTTGTGCAGTGAAAGAATGAAAAGATGGATTCGCATTTGAGTGGCTTTCGCGACAGTATACCAGCGGCGACAAAGGTTCTGGACCCGGCTGCGGTAGCGAGGCGAGCTCGAACCGCAGTCACCACCACCGGCGTACCGCGGCGCGTCCTCAAGAAGCACATCCAACAGAAGTACCTGTTATGTGGGTTCGCAATACATGTAGTTATTACTTGAAACTTTAAGGCCCGACTTGTTATAGGATTGTAATAGAAGTCTCTTTCTCTCGATGTACCATTTTAGGCCTTTCTGTCGACGCCCGCGTACCTCTACGGCAATGTCGTCGAATCGGACAAGGAATGGGTCATTCGCATATGGCCGGCAATTGTTTATCAGGCAGTCACACAGATTTGCCTTTCCAGCTTCGAGCACTTGACCATCGAATATCGCGGCAAGGAGCACGAAACGATCGCATATCGTCGGATATTCCTGATAGCGACGGGCATCACATGCATCTCGCTGATGATAAGCGGGTGTCTGTTCTCTTCGGCATGGATTACGGTGACAACAACAACGCAGGCCATCGCGATTGTGTGTTATGGAGTTTTTGCAGGTAAGTCGTCGAGATAAGTCGTCTTGTTTTAGATAAGTCGAACGGGAAGTGTGCAAATAGGTTGCAGACTGATATGAAAGTCAGCATTATTCCAGTTAATATCTGGATTAGATACTTTTTTTTTTTCCATCGAGATTAGACGGGGAATATTTTGTTAAAAGTTAGGTGTGCCATCGAGGGTTGTTTTTGGTTGAAGTCATCGATCATTGACAAGAAGATATCGCGGATAGAGTAAACATTCCGATAGGCGGTTGAAGGTGTTGGCGTTGTTTACCATCGATTATCTATAGACATTTTGAACTTTTATAAATGGAAATGCTGATGTTGACTAACTACTTGTTATTCACTCAGTGGATCCTGAAACCTGAAATAAAGCCGCCAAATATAAATTCAAGGGCAAGGTTCTTCGGAACGTCTTTTTGCCTCTGACTTACTTACACTCGTCCTGTATCGGTGACTCCTTAAAGTTATTCAAGAGTTTTTACTGCTCCTAACCTTTGATTATTCACGTTGCAACTTGTGTAGACATAGCCTAAGTCTACCACAACTGGACTACCAGCAAGATATGTGCTAGACAGACTCATAATGCCCTTAAGGCCAGATGAGCCTCTAAATTTCAAGAAAATTTCCTCGAAAATCATTGAACTGCCAGAATAATATGCACTGAGCCTTTGGACTTCCACAGACACTCCAAATTATCGCTCACCGCTCATTGAGATGGAAGAACAATTTAAAGTTCGCAGTCCTGGGGACATTCCAGGGAATTGTAAGCCCCACGAACTTGCGATCCTCTACATATGTATATCTTTTGGTATATCGTACCAAGCCGGAGGGACCTGGGCATAGAGCTTGCTACATGTAAGTTACTCTTAGAGCACGATGCGATCAAGAAGACAAACCAATGATGAGCGAATGGAAACATAGGCCTCACCTCCAGAAAATTTGTATCCAGGGCCCAAATCGTCTCTTCCATGATCGTATAACTCGTCACGTAAAACCGAGCGTTTTGGCCCCAGAACTTTCATTTTTACGTGACGAGTTATACGATCACGAAAGGAACGATTTGGCCCCTCAGGCTAAACCTCATTTGACCAAAAAGTCTGACGTTGCTTAAAAGGTCTCTTGTCACCACCAGAGCTTGTGTTCTTACCGGCAACTGTGCCATTGGCCTTCACGCTAGAAGGATAGGCCTGACTTGTGCAGGAGTTGCAGGGACGAAGAGGAAGAAAAACAGTCCCCTACCTGTCTAGGCCTATTCCAAAGGCAAACGCTCTACATACCTTAGACTCTATCACTTCGACAATTTAGGCGAACAGACACTTACTGACGTTAAAAGTATTCTTAGCTTCATCAAGAGCTCCGAGTGGTCGCCGTGGCTCATTGGTTGATGCGTTGGATTGCTGTGCGAGCGGCGTGGGTTCAAGCCCCAGCCATGTCGACCGAACATTTTTCGTGGCACCACCTTTAGTCGGGGAATGACAAGCCTCTCAATTCGTCATGAAAAAGCTTCTCAATTCGCCGTTCAGAGTCGGCAATAAATTGTAGGTCCATTCCATTCGTGTGAAAAACAAGAGTGGTTGCGAGAAGTTAGGACTTGGCTCACCCTGAGCTGTCGCGCTAGCTATTCTGGGACACGAATATAAATCTGTATGTAGTTGGTATCATAAAAGGCCTATCTTGGCCTATGTGTCTCCGTGCTTTGCATGGGCAGGTAACCTACCCCCTAACACTTACACTTGGCTTGGTCGGAGCTTAAAATGTCGGTGCAACGTAGACCATTGAATTTGTTCCTTCTCATTATGATTTGGTTATTCTTAATCCCTTCGAAGTTGCTCTTTCTTAGCCGCTAAGCCAAATTGGCAAACGCCATCTATTCGTCTTTTTTCCATTTCCCTGAGAACACTACAATGTTCCACGAAACCTCGCAAGCCTCACAAGCTATTGAAAGTCCCCCTGTCACCTTCCACATCAGCGAAACCTTTCACTAACTCGAAACTAATTTTTTTAACTTTCATCTTCCCAGGTATCGGCTCAGCAATGTTCATTTGGAAAACACACTCGATTCTGGAAGCAGTTCGTCCACGTGAAGACAAATATGTTCGCAAAACCATCCACTTGTGTGGCGAAGCCTTCTGTCAACTATTCCTCTCATTCGTCTTCACCAGTCTACGCACATTGTACGGCACTTCCCAATCGATCATCCTGATGGGTGCAATGCTGGTCAATTTGATTCCTATAAGTCTCATCATTACGAGACATCGCGAAGGTGCCATCACAAAGCGAATCTCTCTGATAAAAACCGAAACAAGATTTGAAAGCTTCCAACCGCTTCATCCGCTTAGTAAATTGTCATCAACGTTGGCAGATCAAATGGATGGCATCGAGATGCAACAGCGCCCATGGAAAAATCCAACTGACAACGAGGTCCATTGCAATTATATGGTCACCCACGAAGAGGCCTATGTCACCTTTCTCAATCCTCAGGGTGTGGAAATCATGGAAATCATTCCGGAAGAGGATGAGAACATCTCTGTGATGCGTTCCAGCTCAGCCACCATCGACAACTATGGCCGCATAAGTCTGGGCGCGTCGCAGAACGTGAAATCCCCATCGATTCAGCAAAGCGCCACGAATCTGGAGAAGTTTCAGGAATTCTCCAAGAATATGACCATCAGCTTGTGGGGTAGTATTCTGGACACAGTTCTGTATCCGCTTCGCAGAGCCATCCTCATGCCAAAGTTGTACTCGACCACGCTACTCCAGTCGACAGACATCTTTTCGTATGTCATGTGTCTAACAGTGCTGCCAGGTTTGGCTGCAAACTTGCACGCAATAAAAAATGCTGAAATTCCATTTTTATTCTCGTTACTCGCCTTTCCGTGGATGTGCTTCTCTCTGATGACGCCGCGGTTTGGAAACGCTCTTACGAAACAAAAGGTCAAGTGGCACACCCTTGGATGCATCTGTAAAGGCCTTGCCTTGTTATGTGAGTATACAACAACAAATAAGCCAAAGCAAGTCTCTATTTCGTTTTTACCTTTACAGTTATAAGTTTCTCCACCTCGAAGCTCCTTTTGAGCGTGTCGTCGGTCCTCCTTGGCTTTGGCCAAGCGGTTACAATGTTCTTACAGGACTTGGTTCTGCAAATTAGCATGCCACGAGCACAATGGAACATCATACGGTATCCGGTTCATTTTACTAACGGTATACTCATTCTGATTTGGGGCACTGGCGCCCACATAGTTGTGGTCAACCTTACATTCCAGGCCAGCGTCGGGTATTCGGCAGCTTTGTATGGCTTCAGTATACTCCTTTGGCATTTTATCTTTATATTTTGTAAGGAATAGAGATGCGGATAAATAAATTTAGTGTGTAGGTACTTTAGAATTTGATTGGTGTTGTCATTGAAATGAGAGAGTCGGAGAAGTCGAAGCAGCTAGACATATGCAGGTGGACCATGTTACGTACATATTTCACTTGAAGTTCGCATAACAGTATAGACATCTGAACCCCGAATCCGGGTTAATTAAATGTTGTCGGTGCCTGCAATCGAAACAAGGACAAAAACCTTCGAATCTACAAGTGGATATTGCTGTCCTTCAAGAAGTGCTGTGCAAAGGGTCTTCGAAAAGATGAAATGTGGACGAGCGCCTCAGGACGATTCGTATCAACGTTAGACCGATATGGGTACTCTACCAAACCCACAAATACGCCATTAGAGATGCTGCTTCTGATGGGCTGGGTTTCTCTCTCTCTCGGCTCGAAATCGCTGGTTCGATGATGACAAGAGAAACAGGAGGCGTACAGAGGGCGTTGCACAGATGGTAAGTAAGTAAAGCTGACCCCAAAGCTGTTTTTCGCATTCTTTCAGGGTAATGATGCTAAATTGCTGTTAGTCGTGCTCGTTGCTGTTTACATTGAGAGAAGACCACTAGTTCCTGTTTCCAACTGCACCCATCAACCTGGGCTTGGGATTGCTAGAGACGTTTTGGGGGTTCGTCCAACCTGTGCATTGATTGCCTTCGTCCGTTTCAGCCTCATCGTGGCTCCTCCTATTCCCTCAGTCAGGCCCGTCGCTTTCAGGATCCCATCTTCCCTCCTAATCACTGTTGTGAGGAGTTTTTCGTTAAGTCTCCTTTAATTTCCATTTGAAACCCTTACGTCCAAGTCTTCTCATCAGAAGCTATGGACGTCAACGCATATGTAACTATGTAACGTCCGGTATCGCGCACTTCCCCAATAACTGAGTTTATCTCGATTGACTTCATCATCCAATATGTTGCATTTCATTATTCTACCACTTCAATTCCAATTTCGCAACAAACATTAAAAAATCGTTTTGCAGATGTAATCTCAACAGTGAAAGGAACACCCTTTGTATTTGGCACTCAAATGCCGGGGAGCAGGTGAATCCATACGAACTGACGGAAGTACACGACAGCTGACCTTTGGAACACATGCCCAAAGTGACATTTGGTAAACATCCGGCGGATATTTGAAATAAACCCAATGCAAATAGAGAATCGTGTTGACAGTCAAAAAATTATTTTCATTTTTTTTTTTAAGTAAAGTCAGAAAATATTTCACTTTTCCAATTAGAACCACGATAATTATTAGTTTCCCAACTAACTCATTCCAAACGCCATCTGTATCTTAAATTAAAAATCACCCAACATCCATATAAAAATCGCACCTCACTATGAATCCCCATCAATGCACACTGCTACCAACCTTCACACAACTTACCATCCAATTGTCATTTGACGGCGGCTTTTCACTTCTTGGTATATTCGTGCTGAAATTTTTATTCGCAAAAAAAAAAAAGAACAGGAACCGAAGGCATTTTCACGAAAAACTGTCTGATAAACATTTTTAGTGTTTCCAAATTAGAAAATCAAAATCATTTTCTAAACGTGTTGCAACAGTGTAGATGGATTTTAATCCAAATGTACATTGAATACAGTCCGATTGAGCTATTTGACGAACCCGAACAGCATTTTCAATACCCCGCAACAGCAACAACAATTGGCGTTGGCATAGGTAGTGGCGGCGACCGCGGCAGCAGTGTCCAAAACGGTCTTGGTACCATTGCTGACGGATTATTGGGACGAAAAAAACTTGCAACTAATCGTAGATGCAGTGGATATTCAGCGGCAATCATAAATAATAGCAACGAGCGCTATATTGCCGGTGGCGACAGCAGCAGCAGCATCCCAATGGGGTTCGACATTGTTGCAAGAATTCGCAAGCTTTTAAATTTTGGAGACAACAGTGAGGTTCTAAATCGAAAACGAAGGTTTGTTGGGTGGATGATTGAATATTTTATCCAAAAATCTAGATCCACTGTGAAATTGATGTCAAATGAGGAAAATAATTTTTTTCTTTTTGCGTTTCGTAGAGCTGACGGCGATTGGAACAGTACTTCGCAATTCAAGTATCGCAAGGTGGACAGTGACTTTCCGAAGATTATAACGCGGTCATTCGAAGAAGGTAACTAAAAAACATAAGAAATTTCAGTGAGTGTGAGCGTGTTCCCGTATGAGTTTGTTTGGTTGGGGGGAAGATTGTGGGCACATGCGAGGGGTAATCCCACATTGGTATGAGACAGAATGTGAAAATGCTGGTAACATGTCCTGCGCAACAATATGTTATATGCATGTACGCATCAAGAAAACTAGACACAATGCTCTCCGGATCCTTGTTGTGATGGAGGGAAGTGTTCTCGGGGGCCGATCTGTAGGTACGCACGCAATGCAAAATGCTTGAGGGAACTGCGACAGGTGGCAGTGGAGCAATAGTTTGGACATGAAATTGAAAAGTTTCGTTGGCTTGGCGACGTTGGTAATTTGTTTTTGGATGTCGAACTGTATATACACGTCTGGGCTTTTTTTTTTTTTTTTTTAGATCCGTCTTCATGTGCAGATTGAAACTCTGGTCAATATGGAGTACGTCTCGGTTAGTTTGGTGTGGTCGGTGAATATTGGAACCGATTTTTCAGTAGGGAACCGATGTCTACGATCCCTTGCTCCATCTCTCTACTTTTGCTCTTGCGCTCTGGACAAGAAGTAAATGTCTTTCTGCCGTTCTCGCAGAAGCTAATTGAATAAAATTACGAAAAGTTGGTACCTTTTGGAGCTAGATTTGTCTTGTTTAGGTTTCTGGTCTGGGGGAAGTTGTTGCTCGATTACTCGCACGAGTATCTTCAAAACAAAGCGTAGAGGTAGACAAGCAAAAATACTACGAAGCTCAGTCAGAATGTCAGAATCTGGCTGGCAATTTCGGCTCAATTCCATCATCGAGATATTGGAGATTTTGGAAGTCTTCTACTTTCTCTACTGGTTCTCCAGCGATACGAAGCAAATTCGTTCCGAAATTGATGATATTGCTTTTGGTAGTGTTATTCTTGAATCATGCAACGTTTGCCTCTCTCAACACCCGCTGTCATTTATTGGAAGTCCGCATTGAGTTGAGACGTAAGATTCAGTCGAACCGCTCCACTGCACATCGACAAGGCAGCGCGAAGCACTTTGCTAATCACCAGATTCGGATGAAGAACGCAGCTTTGCCTCATCTCGAATTACTTTGACAATTTTTTTCTTCAGAATTTGTCACCTTTCCTGTGCAAAGTAAAGCAAAAATTCGGTGATGACACTCAAACAGATGAATAGTAAGTGAAGAGGCGAACGGTATTCAACGCACTGCTCAATGATAACCCGCAAGGGGTTGATGCGTTCAACAACGGAAACCTGCACGTTCTGAATGACTTGTGTGTCCTCAAGTTGTACCTTTCTTCACTCAAAAACCGTCTTAACTACTACAGGCAGCACGAAAATATTCCACGGTAGTGATTTACTGGGACTCTAGCTCGCTTCATCCTGCTGCTAGAGTAGCTACAATGCCAGTCTGGCCGTGGCTCCTTCTCCAGATATCTTCCAAAGGCCACGATTCGCCGAAGGTTCTGTCGGCGTCAAATAAAAAAGCATCACAGCACTTCAATGGCTTTGAATGATGAGGAGCATTGAGCTGCTGTTTGTTACCACTTCTTGCAAAAGGTGGTCGTTAAATTGTTGACGTGCGGAAGGATCCTTTAGACTTTCGACGTTGTACGTGGGTATATGTGTGTTGTCTCTTCAAACTGCAGCGGTAGACAGTATCTTTCATTTCCATATCGGCTTCTCGTCTGTTCTGGACGTCCAGGAGACTACTTGCAAAACGGCGGCTGGTAGCATAATGGTCGATTCGATAGGAAATGGCTTGCCTGTCAGTTGTACAACTAAATTTGTTATGTCATCTACAACAAGGCGATTGGCAATGCAGAAATTCACAAATCGTTCGCCATTGAGGTGCTGATAACAGGCCTGAGCTCTTCGTCGCCATTACTTACCTTGGCTTTCCAATACCCGTGCATTCCAAATGGGTTTTCTGAGGAAATTAGTGCATTGTTGGGTATTTTTCCTCTCCTGCATCTAGTCATCTCACTTCGACTTACGCTCGGGTCATAATTGAGGGAGTAGTGAGAAAGTCACGCTTGCTTAGTGCGAGAATTCCTTGACTGATTTTGGTATTGACAGACTTCTGACAAATTGTTCTCTAACAAATTTATATGCCGAAAAGTGCCGTGAAAAAATTCTCTTGGTTATTTTCCTGCGATTCGAACATGAGTCAACATTGTCAACAGTCCACTGCATTGACCTCTACCAAATCTTTGTCGAAAATCCAATGTCAAACCTATTTAACTTGCGTTCTCAGTCACATTTGTCGGTCCAACTCCGAGATGAGATGAGCCGACTGTTTGAATGCTCCTATCATACAAATGTCCTCATGTTTAGTCCTCGTTTCTCTGTGTGTGTATTGTTGAAATAATTCGCTCTACTATCTTCTTTTTTTTTTTTCAAAAAAACATGAATGGTCTGGCGGCCTTTCCCCACTGAAGATGATCTGAATATAATACCGCAGCGTCTCCATAAAGCTCCAGTGGTTATGGCTCAGCGAAAACAGCAAATTCGTAAGTACCCCTGATGATATCCATCTCACATTTAAAGCTCCAATTGTATTTTACAGAAAAAGATAAAAAATCGCATTTCTTTCGTCCAAAAACCGTTATCAAACGCATCACAAACACGGCGTTCGCTGATATTGAATATTCTGACGATGACGACGATGAAATAATCTTGACCAACGGTCGTGGCGAATCTTTTAATGTGGTACGTCAGGGAAGTCTGAGTCGTCCGGCAATATCACGGCCAACTCCAGCACCCAAGGTGATTAACATTCCAATCAAACAAAGACAACCACCACCGCCACTGATTGAAGCGCGTACTGGAGACATTTTGGCGTCGACATTTATGCCCGAACTACAACCGATTCGGAAGCCGACATACTCATCCATACTCTCGGCCTACACTAATGGATTTGACAATGCATTTACCAGCAACCTAGGTCCGATGCGATCCACACCGAAGGAGCGAAACATCCCAATAGAGCGAACAACACCGATGCTCTACAATGGCAGTTTGTTGGGCCAATCAGCCTTCAAGCAGTCGCGTTCTATTATCGCGCAGGAATATCAATCAAAGGATCGTGAACAGTACAGTGAGCTGTTACAGAAGCTGGTACCGAATTTATATGGCATAAAGGGAACATCGCCCAAAGTCTCGACGTCGGTGAAAAAACTACCGGGTTTGAACCGCGCCAAGCCGCCAATAATCATCGATTCGCCAGTGAATGGCGCGAGTTGTCGAAAAGTTTCAGCCGAAGAAAATGCATCGGCGATCGAGTTGTCCGATGACGATGTCAGCGAAATCATTGACTTGGAGGAGATGAACATAATTTCCGCGTGCGCAAAGTTAGAGAGGGATCAAGCCGAATGCACCTATGACGTGAAGAAGCGAGCTGCTAAGAAGAAGAATCAGTTGTAAGTAACGATTGGGATGTTGTGTGATAATTTCTACTGTGCAGCCATCTGTTCGGCTGCCATTCGTGTGAAAATGTTACACGCGCAACATGAATGGTTGCGAGAAGTTAGGCCTGCACGCGGTCCATTAATGGGTCTAACATTCGGCTCGTGGCGAGATAATCATTGGATTTTGCCACCTCTCTCATCTACGCAACATTAGCCGTGGCTTTCTCATTAAAAAAAAAAACATTTTTTTCGCTACAGTGTGGATAAGCCGAGGCGGCTGCATTCAATCCCAAGGGTTGCTCACTTTCGCCCTAGAAGCCCAGCATCGGGTGTTGTTTCTGCCAGTAGTTTTCTACAACTTTAGTTCGCGCCCTGCCTTGTGTCCATTTTTGGCTTGTATAACACGTCTTTTCTTGCTTCCTTCCAGACCCTATGTAGAACCGGTAAATTCTCTTAAAGAGAAATTTGCTTTGTCACCTGTTTGCAAGGATGACTGGCTGCAGAAATTCAACAAGAAATGGGAGAAATCTCGCCTCGAATGGAAACGGGAACTTGCTGAGACTGAGAAGGAGTAAGTACCTTTGTTGTTGTTCTCTTTTCTCTGCAGCCTTGGAAATTTGGCCAAGTCATATGCTCAAGTCAAGAAAACCATTAATTCAGTAAAACGAAATTTTCCTTCAGAGTGGAGGAACGTTCTGCTGAAACCCGCCGAAAGGAAAAACAAATGCATGAGCGTCTAAAAGACTTGCAAATTGTTGATCCTGACATCTTAGTCATTGACGATTTTCCCATTGAAGAAGAGGAATCAGAATTTCCAGAGATCACACTCGAGCAGGAAGCGGTCATCAAAAATGCTCTTTTTAGTGGTCCACCTGATGAGGTAAGCATAAGTCTTCTCACGATGCCCTGCGATATGATTTCAAATTTGATCTCTCTTTAGGTTCTGATATCGAAATTCAACCTTAGTATCACCCGCCGTGACATTACGACCCTGTTAGGCAAAAATTGGCTCAACGATGAGGTAATAAACTTCTATATGAACCTCCTTACCGAGCGCGGCAGACAACGAAGTGAAGATGGCCTGCCAAAGGTTTACGCAATGAACACATTCTTTATGCCCAAGCTTCTGCAAGCGGGCTACAATGGTGTTCGCCGATGGACACGAAAGGTGGACCTCTTCACACATGACGTCATACCAGTGCCTATACACGTTGGCGGTGTTCACTGGTGTATGGCCATCATACACCTAAGGAAACGCTCTATAAAGTACTATGACTCGATGGGTACACCAAATCCCCGAATACTCGCCGCTCTGGAGCAATATATGCGCGATGAATCTTTGGACAAACGGAAGCGACCCTTCGACACTTCAAACTTTCTCGTCGAAATGGCCAGGGATGTGCCACGGCAGTTGAATGGAAGCGATTGCGGTGTCTTCAGCTGCATGTTCGCCGAATATATAACTCGAGATCAGGAAATAACATTCGCGCAAGAGCACATGGAGTACTTTAGGCATAAAATGATACTGGAAATTGTCCAAGGAGAATTAATACAGTAAAAAAAGAACTAAATAACAAACAGGCGCTGTTAAACAGACTAAGGCTAGGCAGGGTTCGAAATATTTCCACCAGAACGAAGCAAAGCAAACACATACCTATATTCACACACTTAAACACTCAAAATAATCAATTTAAATGTTCCACAGGGCAGGCAGTGTGCCCTCTTTATAAGAAAAAAATCAAATAAAACTACGTAAACACTGAATGAATTCTATGTATAACCAACAAGAAACACTAAAGAGAAGAGCAAGCAGCAGCGAAAGGTATAGACAGTAAAGTTACATATTCGCCGGTCAGATCATCCATTTATCCCCGCTATTCATCCACCCCACCCACCCGTATCGACATAATAAAACAAAACCTTTCGTGTGGCCAACAAGTATGATTACTGTAATTTTAATTCTATTCTATATTTCTATTATATAATTTTTTTTTTAACTCAACACGAGTGTAGTCGATGCTTTCGATTTGATATTTAATTTATGAACAAGCTAAGATGCAGAGATTCTCAAGATTAAGATGATACCTACATATACAAACGTTAAGTCCAGACATTTTGTAAGTTAATTCAATGTTCTTTAATTTTTTTCCTTTCTGAAAATCTTAAGAAAAGCAACCAACGTTGCATTGTTAAGACAAAAATAAACCGAAACAGAAAACATAATAATAAATGGTAATCAATGTGTAAATGAGTCTTTTTTTTTTCCTTATTTCCTTTAGGAAGGTAAAGAAATAGCCGCCTCTAGATGATGCAGTGTTGTGACATTTTTCAAGAATTGTGTCCTCAAGATTTCTCTTAGACAAGGTAAGTGAGTCGACTGAGGAAAGGAAAACATTCCGTTGTACTTAGATTAATGGGGATCCCTCACTCCATGGCCTGCGCATTTTCAAGGCATCCTCACGTATCTGTGAGGGTTTATGGAGGTTTATGAAAGTCTAAGCGTTTTGGCCATTTGTTGACTGAATCCTTTGACAAAAAGCAAAATGTAAAGTGTCCTCATGCTTACAATTGTGACTTCTTGGCATGATACCTTACCGCAGGGGTTCCATAAGTGTGTGTCGCAGGGCTTTGGAGAAACTAAACTTACTTACAGCTACCGTAACGAGACGAAAGATGAAAACAGCAGGCTGAAAGTAAAGTGTCATTGTGCACATATTTCAACTAGGGCGCTGTGACAAAATACTAAATCTATAAATGCGCCGCGAACTGAAAATTTTTAGCATATTCTTCTTACTCCATACCCGACTCGGAATTAAAGGCTTTCAGTGCTTGTTCACAAGATCCGACCTCGCTTGTCAGAGGGAAGGTTCGATGGAACCTGATTCACTAGACGACGTTCTATGGTTAGCGCTTGTGCTTCACGAGTCTGTTAAGTTTCTGCGTTACCTTTATCACTTCTTTCGTCTAGCACTAACATATCGGTCAGTCCAGGCACACACTCGTCGATCTTTTAGGCAGAAATGTTTTCCATAAATCAGTGCACAAGCTTAAACTTGCTTTCTAATTTCCAAGAACTAAAGCAAACCCATCTTTATCTTCTCTGAGAGTCAAGCTGCCCTGAAAGCACTGAACGATAAAATCGAAACTACTCATAGAGGCCGTCAAATTGCTTCTAGAACTGGGAAAACATAATCTGGTCATACTACACTGGATCCTCCCCAAGGATCACACCGGCAATGAAACAGCGGACTTACTGGCCAATACATATATGTAGGTGCAATTACCCCCCTCACTGGTCCTGAACCAACCTGTGAAGTAAACAAATCCATCTTCAAAAGCTTCATGGGAGAACAAACCCTGCTCAAATCCAACACAATTTAGATGGGAAATATAGGACAAGCCGAGATCGGGTTAGAAATACCAGAATACAAGCGGCACTCAAAGTCGAGCAATGACTTCTTCGTACAGATAGGTCCATACTTCGATGGTTTGGACACGTTAAGCGCACTTCCTCAACTCGGTTTCCAAAACGTCCATGGAATCCGTGCCATCAGGTAGGCGTCCCCTGGGTAGACCCAGGATGAGATGGCTGGACCAAGTCCGAAATCTCACTTCTACCCGTATGGGGATAGCCCCTGATGATAAAGAGTCGATGGCGGAAGGTCGGGAAATGTAGAGAGTCCACTCAAGCTCCCTAAACCCGCAAATCTCATAGTGAATAAGCGGGCCATTGAAAATTATGATAATCATGATGAGTACAGGACAGAAATGTACCAAACACTTCTTCCCCAATCTATCATAAAAGAAATCCAAGTTTCTTCTAAACCTGAGCAGAAATCACCTTAAAATTCTAACCGGTATACTAAGTGGCCACTGCCGACTAAAACGGCACCTACACAAGCTTGGCCTGTCACCGGATCCTAACTGCAGACTATGCTTGGAGAGCAACGAAAACTCTCTCTTCATCGTGACAGAAATGCCCCGCCCTCATTCGTGTGAGAAAGAGGAACCCAGGCAGTGAATTTGTCTCACCACGTGGCACTTGCCACGCTCCACCCTGAGAAGCTGATTAGCTTCCTAACAGCCTCTGGAACAGACAAAGTGCTCTGAACATATGGGACAGCACAGTAGGCCTGCGGTCTTCCCAGTGCTAAAGTGGACAAACCGCTCCCCACTAATAATATCATAATAATCACACCTTCAACCGCCTAGGTTTTTTGAACACCTGTCTGGCAAGGTTGACTGGATACAAATTCATTCATAAATCATTGTTCTCGGTAGCTTTAACAGAACTGACGAACCGGGAGGCAAGCTGAAGATTTCGCCATTTGCCGCAATCCAGTGCAGCTCGTTGAAGAACCAAACGTGTTTTCCAGACAACAAAGATGGGGTTAAAACACTCTAGGACTTCTTATATTTTCAGAACCTGACAACTGCTCTATAGAAACCTCTGCTCCACTAGAAGGCTCAGACCACGACATTTCTTTGAACTGACGTCTGTTTTCGGAACAGAAATGTTAACGCGTGCGCCGCACAGTGGGGCAAGATACCCCAAAAACCGGAAACAATTCATGTGATGGGCTAGCTATACTGAAAAATAGTTTTTTTTTGTAAGAATCACTTATTAGTGCATAGAAAGACCATATTTGACTTTTTAAAGTTATTTTTACTTATGATTTTTTCTTAAATTTAGAAAAAAAATAGTTCCGATTTTTTCGTTATTCATACCTATTTTAAAATTACAAATTATTATTAATATTACAAATTATTTAAATTAATTACATAAACCAAAAAATAATTAAAATTCAGATTCATCCGATACACAATCACTCTCACTTTCATTGCTGTTCTCAGAACAAAAAATACATTTTTGCCGGGAACATTTCCTTGAAAAGCTCTCTCGATATTTTTTGAAGTCTTTGTTCCTGGCTTCCTGCGCTTCTTCAGAGAGTTGGCCTATTGGAAGAAGATTGTTTCGTATATACAAATTTTATTGGACGGCAGTACCTGGTTGAAGAAGGTCTGGGATTTTGCCATATTACAGCTTTTTCTTCTGAGCTCTTACAAACCAATTGGAGGGGTACCACAGAACTTATGAATACACTAGAATCATGAGCAACCTTTCCAACATATTTCTGCTTGTATGAACTGTGCCCAGAACTACCATCAAAGCCCCACTTGGAAATCAAACACAAATTGCTTAATTGCTCATCTTTCAAAGAAAATATTACATCTTTTTGAGCTAATATCAAACGTTCCACAGTATGATTCACCAAAGCTTGAACCGTCACTTCAGCTGATGTATCTGTTACAGTCATGTCTTCTCTTTTTGGATAGCACGTTTTTTTCGCAGTTTGGACAACTTTGTATGAAGGAAATCTTTCAGAGTCTTTGGCTCTAATAACATCATATTGGTGTCTTGTGAGCTTGGCCTCGACTACGGTTGACAGTGCTTCTTCCCCTGACATCTGTCGAGTTCGTTGTTGTTCTTTATGGAACACATTTTTATAATTAATTGCACGCTGAGGTGAACGCACTAGGTCTTCTATTAATTTTGATGCAACTGGATGACCTGCTGCTCGTAAATTTACCTTTGTCGCAAATCCTAATTGCGAAGTTGACAGCTCCTTTCGCATTGTTTCTGTTTTGAATCGTTTGCTTCGATCGCTGCTTTCTTCAAACGGCTTTTCTGGGCGGCCGCATCGCTGTTTTGACGGGGTTGCTTTATCCAAGAGTTTGAAGCCTATTGATGTATGCAACCAAGTCTCATTTTCTTTTTTAAAACGAATTTCATTCCTAGCAGATTTTAACCACTTTTCTCTAAATCTTATTTTAAATTGAGAAGTTGTATGATGGAGTTCTTTAACATTTATATTGTGGTGGGCTTCAAGGTGTGTCAGCAAAAATTTAAATATTTGTTTTAGGGTTTTAAGCGCCGATTCCTTCATGAGGTTAAACAACTCCATCCTTGTATAAAACACATCATTTGAATGCAAACCTACACGAAAATAAGAACTTTTTAAGAATATGTGTGAATTAATACATCACATTTGTTGAAGTGGTCGATTACGAAAAACTGAATAAAAAAAAAAAGGTGTACATATGAGCACCCGTTTTATTTTCTATTGTATACACAAGAAGTCAAGCTATATTGACAAATAAATATCTCCGTGTGGAAACGTGTGGAAATCTACTTTTTCTTTAGCTATTTACGAAATTATCTCTAATATTTTCGAAATTTGAATGCATATACACAAAAAAAAAAAAAAAAATTGCTTCTATAGTTTTTGGATACAACTAAATTCACATAGTAAGTACATACTTGAAGCTATCGATTCCATATTATTTTTTAACTTTCACGAGATTAATAGAAAAATTACAGCTACGCAAACACTCGATAATTGAACTACTTGTTAAGACACACGGTGCAAGAAGAATTGAAGTGTTACTTTCAATTAGCTCGTTCTGAATGACAAAGCAAGAAAAAAATATAACAGTTTTTGCAAATAATGCACTGGAATGTATTATAACGGAAAAACAACTTTGTGTACTCATGTCACTCAATTCAATTTTTGAGTTTATTCCGACTCCATCATATAAGCTGCCCCACTGTGCGCCGTAGGAACGGAGCTCCAAATTGCTCATTTTGTAAAGAAATCACCCCCGAACAGACATTGATTCGACAAAAAACTAGAAACAAGGTGCATCCGTCTTTAGACAATGGCGCTCCGAACTTACCGACCAAATCAGAGCAGCTTTCGTTGATTTGCGCAACAGACAGGTACAAAGCTCATGGGCAGTGTTTTGCTATCCTTCTGGAAAATGACAAAAATAATTTGAAACAACTTCCGCCTTTAGTAAAATACAACGGGTTCCTGGTCACAACAGCCAAAGAAAAGGCAATTCTTTTCGCAAGCCTTAGCAAACAGAACCATCAAGTATAGGCGCAGTCAAAACATCGATATCAGACGATAAATTTCAGCTTCGGATCAGATGGAATATCAGCTGTAATCCTTAAAAATTGCACCAGTACTATTACCAGTCCGTTGTAAACTTTTCTCCTTATCGTACAAGATAGCATGAAATCGACCTGCGTTCAACCGATTCCTAGAAAGCGAAGGAAATGTTTCCCGTAGATTGCTGTCCAGTGTTCATGTCATTGAAAATTATGGAAAAGCCATCGACGTCAAAATAGTCAAATATTTAGATTGCCACTAAGCGACAATAGGGATTTCGCAGTCGCTGTTCAACCGGCAATCTGTTAGATTACGCCACCGACTTATAGACATCGGCCATTGGACAACACGGGGAATCAAGAACCGTCGACCGACGTCGCGTTTGATATTTCAAAAGCCTTCGACCTGTCATCGAGCTCTGTTGATTAAACAAAACGTGTATAGATTACCACAACAGCTTTGCGATTGGATGAGAAGTTCTTTCTATTCAGCTTGTGGTTGATACCTTCCAATGCGGGTGTACCTCAAGGAGCTATGCATTCCTCAACTCTATTTTTTTATATCAACAAAATCTTAATTCCGCCGATGACAGCACCCTTTCACGAACAAAATATCTCTTTATAAAATCTCACATCCAAAGATGCGACCAAACTCGAGAGTAGGGAGAAGAAAACTTAGCTGTCTTGAACATTAAGAAACTGAGTTATATTTTTTGAACGAAAAATTACTTTACGCCATCGCAGTTCTTTCACAAAGCACAAGTTAGATGAGGACTCGAGAACTGTTCACATATCTGGAGTTTGGTCCCAAAATACTACCTTCACTTACTCAGCACACTACGATAAAGATCAATTCGCCTAATAGACGAACCTTTCCTAATGTCAAATCTCCAATCACTGAATTACCGTAGACTGGTAGTAGATCTCTGCCCCCAAGGGAATGATCCAAGAAAACGCAGTATTCAAGCGCCCGACCAGATATGCCATTTGTGTCCACCCGAGGAACGAGTGTTGTACTTTTCTCACAGTAGAACTTGCCTTTGCTATCAACTCTAGCAATGACATCACATCTCATCATGAAAAGACGCTAATCGCTGATTCTGTGGACAAAGAAGCCAACATTCGATATGACTAGGATACGAAGAGCGACTGGGCACCAAAGCACCGCCACGCAGAGTCTTAAAATCTAACTCAGGTGGACAACGCAGTAGAGGAACACCTCGCCAAAGGTGGGGCAAGGACCTGACAAGCCTCGCCAGCTCGTTTGTTGTTCTTTATGCCCAGGTATGTATACCTTGAACTGTTAATAATTAAGAAGGCAACTGAGTAGTAAGGCCCCATACTAAACAACTAAAAATATATGTACGTCTTGCTTACTGCTGATTGCCTATGTCCCTTGCAAAAGGGTGTTGCACTGTCAGTGTTGGGCATGACTAATCGAAAGGTCGTAAGGTAAAAGTTGGGATGGGTTAGAGCAGGGCGTGATCATTTAAAGCATCGTGTTCACATGGAGAACTTTAAAGATCTTTTGTGACTGAATCCCTTCTTCGTTTGGTAACTTATCTGGATCTCCTGTGATTCCGAGAATCGAAAGGCTCTTGTGCGAGGCCGTGTAGAGTCGGACTGTCCAATAGGTCCAATTTGCCTTTTCCAATGAAACAGCGTCCAGTGATTACCGCTGTAAGTATGCAGATGGTGAATCTGTCCAGGATAACGTACTTCTTCTTGTTGTTGTCGTTGCCATGTTCAATTGTGATTCCAAGAAGGCCATCGCCCAACCGACGGCTGATGATTTTGTGTCGAAATTCGTCCCTATGACGATCATCTTCACAAGGATCAATCTCAGTTGCTGATGTCTGACCATATGGGGAAAATATTGTTAAATGTTACCACTTTCCATCCAGTTTCGCACCCCACGAAAGTTATGCACGTCCAATTTGTTACATCTCCACTTACTCCTAATCACGTCGTTAGGCCATCTTCCATAGCCGCCTCTCAGGTTCAATCAACGTTATCGTAGACTTTAAATTGAATTAAATATAATCCCGAATGAAGACGTCCATTACGCTATTCCGCGTGCATTTCTATCCAATAAACCTCGCCATCGCCAATTCCAAAGCAGCAAATTGCATCTTCACTGCACCATCGTGGTCTCACAATCTCTTTCCGTCTAATGTGCATATGTACACGCTAATAGTCCATAGCAACCCCGTTCGCAAAGCAGACACCTACTTCTTTGCCACACTATCTGGTGCATCGTGGAGGAGAGAGATCACATTCACAATCATCATCGTCATCGTCATCGTCGTTGCTGGTGCTCGTCCGCCTGTTCATTCCAGCGCCAAGCTGACCAAATGTGGTCAAATTCAATTGGGGAATTGAATTGTTGACGCGATATCGTAGATCTCGTTTGCGTTCACTTCAAGGTGGCAATTGAAGTAAATTGCCGCTGCAATAAGCCTGCTCGTGATCATTGTGTTGCACTGAGAGGCAACTGCTCCTGCTAGGAACGGACGCTCGCCAGACGATGTTCATCTAGCAGTTGTGGTCTCCACTGGCTGTGGCAGTAAGTGAACGTAAGTGTTGGCAGTTTATCTGTTGACTTTTGCGCAAATTACGTCCGATTGCAGTAGATTGGTGCAATGTGGCTCCCCATGGAGTTTTATTAATTTTATAGGAACGGCATGGACACCTGCTCCCATGGATGTGGAACAAATGTGTGTCTATGTTTCGCTAAATGTCGACAGTTATGCTCGAGCGATGGAGAATGAAAAAGTAATTGCTTGGCAGTGACGGCATCAATTGGGACAGGGGGCGAAACCTTTGAACCAGATCTGTGTATAGAGAATTAGTAGTCAAATCGAAGGAGAATCTAGCTTATGTTGGCTGGGAGTCTTGTCTAGACTCTTTAAACATGTCACAGAGACTATATTTCTGAAGTCAGCTTCCTGGACCCCTGACATATGTCTAAACTTCTCCAAAAGATTCATGTGGAACTTATTCATTTGACAGATAAGCAGGTCATGCTTCAGGATAGGGTAGACCATAATCCATCATCTCTACGCTCCTATCGTCTGTATGGGTCTTTCCTTTTTGGGCACAGCACTTAGCCAAACTAATCTCTTCCACTATTTGTATCTAAAAACAATTTGCCAGCGTTGTGTGCGGTCTATTTGAAGATTACAACAGCAATTTGTAACTCTGCTCTCTTCGTGGCGAGCAGCAGTATCTAATGCATTTCGTCTTGAAGGTAGGCACGGTAAGCGTTGATGTTTCAGATCTGTGCTATATGGCCACCTAATGGATGATCGTAGTTTGCAAGTTGTTATGCTCTGCTGTCTCTATCTTCAACCACTTGGACGGCGAAATCATAACAAACGATCGGGAATTATAAGTTTTATGCTTGCATTGTTCTAAAAGTTGGTTTAATCGTGCAAATGTATCGCACTTCCATCTTACGGTTCAGAGGATGTATTGTGGGTTGCCTTTGTGAGGCCATTTAAGGTGCGGTGACAAATCTTGATTGGATTCTGATGTTTCGTTTGGAAAGCGCGTTATTTTGTGAGATACACCTGGTCAATGTGGGGAAGGAGTGAATTTGAATAATGCTTTCGGGGAATGATTAAGGGAACTGACTGCAACCGTATATGGAGGGCATTTAGCTGGAGTGATGTTAGGTAAAAGGATCATCATCGTAGAGAAATCGCATGGTAAGAAAGTGTGGAGGATCCATTGTCTACTAACTGCTACTCTCAACTTCACCCAGAGAAGAAGGAAGGCCATGGGGGGTTCCTATATAGTTTCTAATGCTATGGCTGAAAGGGCTTTACTTCCCCTTTCTTGAAGGCCAATTGGCAGGGTAGACTAGCATCAGTTTAAAGCTGAGAGATTTTAACGCCTTCACTCACATTCTGGTAAAGACTGGACGATGGCATAAGAATTGTTTAAGGTCCACTACTTCCATGCGACTTCTACAGGCCGTTGCGTCGGCCGACTCCTGTGATAAGTCCCAGCATAAGCTTAAATTGATCTCTGCTTCGATCTAAAACCTCTTCGGTTGGTTACGAGTTATTTTACCGTGGAAACTTAGTGCCGGGTAAGAAGCTGTGTTCGGATTGGTCATCCTCGATTCTAGTGTTGCAGCTAAATGACATTAATGCAGGTGCTATGGAAATTTTGACGAATCCCCAAGCAAAATAAATAGCAGACGCGAAAGTCCGGGCAGTGCGAAGGCTTCTTTCACACAAAGTGCAGGGATCTACAATTTATTAGCGACTCCGGACGGTGAATTAAAACCTTTCGTCATAACAAATTATACTCTCGCCGCTTGCCATTCCCTGACGAAGAGTGGTGCAGCTTAAAAAAATATTTGGTGGACGTTGCTGGGGGTCCTTCCATCGCTTGCATCGATTCCCATCCAAAATTATCTTAGAATTCAGGACTTTTCCCAAATGTGTAAAATGATTCTGTGAACGGTTCTGCTTTCGCACCTGCTTGCTGCTTCTTCTGCTTCAGTGGTTAGGACAGACTATTGACGAATTTTTGGCTAATGTTCCTGGACTAAGATTATTTTTGGAATGTGGTGACGCTGTTCGACTCAGGAAGTCGAGATAAATGCGTGAATTGTTGACTCATTGAGGCATCGTTTCGTCTGTCGATATTATACGTGGGCACTCGTGGGGTTTGTTCGTCCGGACCAGTTGGCAGATGCGCGATAGCTATCAGGAAGTGGTGATCCCATCTCGACTGCTCGTTGTTTCGGATATCGTGGAGACTCAATAGCAAAAATCTATTCTGCTAAAATACCGCGCCACCTATAATAAGGCGACTGACGTTCCAGAAATCTACAAATTGTCCACCATTTTGGTCTGAACCTTCCTTGTCATACTCTACCTTGACATTCAGGTCTCCCATCATCACGATAATGTCTCCCTTTGGCGTCGTGTTAAAGACGGTGCCTAGCAGGTCAAGGAAGGACTTTTTCTCGCTATTAGACGAGAGCTCCGTTCTAGTGTAGCGCTGAACATATGATGGCCCAGAATCTGCTGGGGAAATACGGACATAGAAATCATGGTTGGGTTAATGGTGGTGCGCAAATAATGACAGTTTTAGCAGCAGGAAAGAGAGGCTAATAAAATAGAGAATGAAGACGTTTTTTCCTTACTCCAGAACCTTTAGATGACGCTTTATGTTACCGAAGATATCTTCATGACAAGCGCTGCTCTGTCGTCAATGACTTCTTATATACATATGTATGTACGTAAGTTATGTGACAATTTGTAGGTATCCCAGACAGAAGTCTCTTTGGAGCTTTTGGCTTTATCGAAAAGTTGTGTACACTCCTCACGATTATAATAATAATAGCTGGCGCGGCAGGTCGGGATGAGCTAAGGCCTAGCTTCCCCCAATTATTCATGTTATGCGATACATTTTTCGCACGAATGGAAGGGATCTACAATTTATTGCCGACTCCGAACGGCGAATTGAGAAGCTCTTTCATGACAAATTATACTCCCGGAGGCTTTTCATTTCCCGATGAGAGGTGGTGCCGCGAAAAATGTTCGGTAAACATGGCTGGGGGTTGAACCCAAGCCATTCGCACAGCAGTCCAACCCACTAAGCCACGCCGAACACGACTTCCCACGATTGGCGGTGCTTTTTTTTATACTACCGCGCGACTTGGGTAGTGGGCAGGCCACAATTATTGGATCGTTCAGGTCCCCGCACTTGTGCAAGCTCTCTACCCTCGTTACTTGTTTAAAAATTCACCTGATTTTAGCAAAGCTGATTTTAGGTAGCTTCAACAAACCAACCAATTGTATGATCTGTCGTAGATGCTTCTTCCTCAGCCCAACAGCAGTGGCTTGATGTCCTGATAACTGATTTCGTCGTAGCACTCTCTAACTGTCCACTACTTCTCAATGACAACGTTTTCTTGTTCATAGTGCACCACTTCTGACACCTAATGTAACTTGCATTTCACTAGCAACAGCAAAACTATTCCAACTTTTCTAATTGTACTCTGAACAACATTCTTTAAATTCCCTCCAAGATTTGCAACAAATTGCGTCATACGATAGGCACTCCACAACAAGATACACATCGAAATAGACTGCACAAGCCGTCCGCAAAGTTTTTGCTTCGAAAAGTTTCAATTAAAATGCGTAGCCTCAACCGAAACAATTTATTACATTGCACTTGAATTGAAATAAAGTTTCTCTCATGCTAGAAATATCTCACATCCACCACCCACCACTTTTAGTTACAAAATCCATCCAACTGCAGCTGATTTCTTCTATTCAACACTTCATACACGTTGTGTTGTGTTCGATAGAAACACCAAAACAGAACTAACAACACTGTACACAGTGCATGCCACATCCACCCATCCACTGTGTACTCTATCTAGATGTTAGCCTTCCCACCACCAAATCCAACAGATAGCAATTCCATCGAGACAGTGGTGTGTGCTTGTGCTTCTGTTCATGCCTGTGCTTGTTGGCACTAAAACCATTCGCATTCGAATCGTCGTTGTTGTCGCACCACGAAAACTCGCGCGATCCGCCGATTCACTCATTCATTCATCTCGATGTAAAAAGATATTCCAACCGCGTATCTCAACGGTAGTTAGCTCAGATCGACGACCTTCAAACACACAAATTTCCCGCCTTCATAAATAAATAAAAAAAAAAATCGAAAAAAAAAACTCGAACTAGTATGAGCTAAGAACTTGGAACTTGGATCTGTTAGATGCTCACAGCAGAGAACAGTCTGTTTCTGAAGACAGCCCATATGGCACTCGCTGTCGTCATCGCACAATCCGCGCACTCTCGCTCACTCTAGAGCTATTTTTTCTTAAGATTTAAACGATTTCTTTAGTTAGGGTCGAGATCTCGCGGCGAATAGATGTTTTTTTGGTATTCATCTGCTGCAGACGTGCTGTATGCTGTATCTAGCGGGTTAGTGTTGACATACAGGATAACCCTTTTCCCTAAAAAGTGCAATCCACTCGTGTTGATCAAAGTGCGGTTCTGAATTGTGGTGGGTTTCAACCAAAAAATTAGTAGAAAAAGATTCGATTTAAGACGAGACAACTAAGAAAATAAGTATCTTTTGAGATATTTTTAGAAATTACCTACTATATCTTTTCGCTTTCGTCGGGCTGATTATGTAATATTTTTTTTGTGTTATTTACTCGTATTTTTTGAAACTGAAACTCTTTGCGACGAACCGCAAAAGAGGGTTTGTCTTAATTTTATTCCAAGTTCTACCATTTCGGGTCAAAGTGTACAAATACCGCAATGAATGCATTCGGTTTGTTGTTGGTGTTTCTTAAAAAAAAAGTACTTCATGCCGCGACTTAATTTTATGCTTACACGATCACTTAGCACCCAACTGGTGAATTAATGTGTTAAATTGAATTTTTCAAATTGCCTTTGTGGGCATTTTTTTAAATTTTCTAAACAGCTGTGTTCGCTACGGTGTTCTACATCCACCTCAACTCAACCGATCGTCGTTGGTGTTACTCTGGTTTTGTGAATAATAATTCGGAAATCATCGAAAACCCGGTGACCATCTGTTAATGAAAAAAAATGTGTCAAAATTAGGTTACAAATAAAATTTTGCGCGATCGCGATCGAAGAAAACTACAAATCGAAAAATCGTTTAACGTATGAGATCACACTCCCCCTCAGAGATACGTGTGTGTATATACTCGTACACCTACATTTAGAGCAAAAATTTAATAATTTATTAGCTATAGATTGTCATCGTAGAATAATTACATCATTTATCTCACAAGATACGGGGGACATGAGATGAGAATGAGAGTGAGAGTGACACTGAGTGTAGCGCCGATGAGAGTTGTATCTTTTTTTTTGCGGAGTATCTAAACAAATTAAGATTTATCTGTGTTTTTTTAAGATGAATTTGTTAACTTGTGGTAACCTAAGTAGGCTATCGCTGTGTAGCTATCTCTGTGCAGCTATCTCTGACTGTGTCAGATCTGACAGCATCAACTGATTAGGATAGCTGCTGTGTGGATTGGTGTTTAAAAATTCATCGTTGATAATAGTTTGGCTTTTTGTTTTAGTTTTTGTTCAAACAAACTTTTTTTTTTCTCTCTAGTTAAGGCAGAGATACATACAATGCTCGCAAGATAGCGAGAAAGAGAGACGTAGCTTTCGTTCACTTGCTTGTATCTGTCGAGCAAAAACTGGAATTGGTTTTTTTCTTCTCATTATTGTTATTAATGTGTTTGAAGGTTAAATTGGTAATAAAGTTGACATTGAGATGATATACAAAACATATGGTACGCAGTTTGGCAAAAAGGGTGAGATATTCGAAGATCGGTGATCGTATCGGTGACTGATCGTGTTAAAATTGGATTTTCGTGAGAAACATCTTTTGCTTACACAATAACAAAGATACCACAGCTTAAAACTTCTAGCAGAATTCCAGAAATGGATTACAATCAAGGTTAAGAGCGGGTGGGAGAGACAGAATTGTGTTCGAAAAGTTTAGGGATCAGTGATCTTCACCTAAGTACTCAAACGTTGCAAAACTTCAAGGCGGTTTGCATCATTTCCTCAACTACTGTTCTACTAATGAAGACCTTGACTTAGATGCGGCATGTTGTGGGATCACGTCGATGATCACTTTTAAGTTTCCTTTCTTTGACAATGATCCTGTTTCTATTTGTGTGGGAGAACGCCTTGGTTCTTAATTAGCTGATCTTCGTCGATCCACCCTTCTGCCACTTTTCTACCGTCTAGCCAGCGAAAGCCAGAATATAGGACTTCAATCTTCTAAAATCTTCTCTGTTTCCAATCCAATGTCCCCAGGGATTGGCGTTGTAAATGTAGAGTTAAGTTGACGAATTCGTAGAACTGCGATCTAGTATATTTATTGCGCCTCCATACTTGGACTATAATCGATTTAATACTCGAGAAAGGGCACCGGAGTTTTCTGTTTGGATCCAACGAAGGTAGGCCCTTCTCTGATAAGATATAGGCCACTAGCTGGTTCCTCCCTTGTGAATAAATGCTTTGTATTCATGGAGAATCTTCGGTGGCCATCCTGTTCTATATTCAGTTTCCTAAGGAGCTGCTTGAGCCTACAATGACCTGTTAACACGAGGCCAGCTTTTGTTAAGACTTAGGCAAGTGTTGCTTCTATTCTGGTGGTGTTTCCGAAAAAGTTCTTTGGCTTGCCTCAAGTGGGGTTTTATTCCCAATACCTGGTCCATTTGTTCATTTTCCCTTTCATTAGCTCTTTTTGTATTCTGTAGGGTTATATTCGACAAATCGGCATCCATAATTGTTCAGGTTCTATGAACCTAGTCTCCATTCCTTTCTAATGCATCAACTGCTTCGATTCTTTCATCTCCTATATATTCTGGTAAACAGCAGAAGGTAAATCTATTTGTTTGGGTCAGTGTGCTGATTTTGTTAAGGCACTTCCATATTGACTTGTGTGAGTGCCTCAATTGCATTTTGGGTTTCAGAGAAGCAATGTTTTCCCCGCCATAGTTCCTGTCAAGATAGAGTTGAGCGCTCCTATCGCCTTGGAAAAAGCTGGGTTTATCTACCCATTTCGAGTACACACTTAGTTTTGGGTCTGTACACGCCTGCCCTTTGCTCCGTTTGCATTTTGTATCTGTTTGTATAGTACTTGATTGTATGTTATGATCATAGCGGGTTTCAAAATAAAATCGTGCCTTTTTCCGTTAGCAATTAGAAAAATTCGTTGCGCAAATAGTCAAGCCTTTACCTTAGTAAAGCCACTCTATAGAACCTCCTCATCCTCAAACCATAATTTTCTAAGAATTATTTTGAAAACTGATTCATTTAAGTACTTAAATTATCGTCGGGCGATGTCTTCTAAATTTTATAACACCAGTGACCAAAGTACAGCATACTTCGCCAATTTAAACAAGGGTTAGCACAAAGTTTAACAAATTCTCTTACAAAAAATATTTACTTACCTCTTTGAACGTCAATTTCCTTACAGAATATCTCGAGAAAAAAAAAATGTGCCTAAATTAGAATAAGTAAATCATAATACAACAAAATAAATGTGCAAGTGTTTATATAGTTTCTAATTAAAAAGTTAACGAAAAGTTAAAAAGAAAAATACGAAAAATATTATTAATCTCAATCAGTGTGGTTCGAAAATAACGTCAAAATGACATCGAAAAGTAAAACAAAATTGGCTCTGAGCCTTTTTTCATTCTGTTTAATTCTCACGTTTATACTGCCATCTGCCATGGGATTTAATTTGGATTTACCAAGTTTTATAAAACACAAAGGAAATCCCGGCTCAATGTTTGGATTTAGTGTTGCATTACACAAAAGTGCAGCTAATGGACCATACACATCTAAATGGTGAGTAGTCATATTTAATCTTTATCTAGGCTCTATTAGACCAATTTTCATTAATCCTCCGTATTCCATTTAAAGATAGATTGAGTTTGTGATTCGAACATAGGCTGTGTAAAGGGTTAGTCAATGAGAGGTGTAGGATTCTCATTTGACGACGTCCTGTAGACTTTTATATTTTTCGTTCTGACTGATGTGGTCCACAAATTGGAAAATTAGGTTTGTGGGTGATTCACACCTTACAAACGTCTGAAAATAGAGAAATTTTTATCCTCGAAACCGAAAAACTAATGCTGTGAGGAAATTACGAATTTGGTCAAAATCATATTTCATACATGACCGCAGACGATATGCGGTTTCAATAAAATGGTACCAGAGCCTATACAGCATATGGCATAGCCACTTTATTGGACTTCAGAATTCCTATAGTCATTTCTTGTTTTGGTGACATTTAGTGACCGCCTAGATCTTGCCACTAAATTTTTTCCTCACGACGACAATTTATGGAAACAAGGCGATAAACGATTAAAGAGCTACAAGACAACACCAGAGCAGATTTTGCTGCGTTAAAATAACGAACAAAATCTGAGGTCCGCTCCATCCTTCCAATTCTTCTCCCCATCACCATTTCGCCCCTTTCTTTTGCTCTTGCTTTTGCATACGTTCGGAGGGGATAACAATGGCAACAAATGGAGGCAAAAAATTATGTTCTAAACAAGGTAGAATCATACCCTAGAAGACGAAGGGATATTTTCCTGATATTGTATTCTATATGCATATAATTCCAACCTTAAACCTTCTTTTGAAATGAATAAATCTTTAAGTTTTGTAACTACATATTTAGCATTCTATCGAAAAAGCAAATCCAACACATCTTATTGAATCACCCTTTCAATATTCTTCTCCAAAGGGCACAGTAGTAAACCCTGCCCCCTTCTTTTATTTATTTTATTTCTTAAATTTTTCACGTAACATACTAAACAAACCTAATCACTTTTTTCCATGGCGCTAAAGTCCAGTGGACCAGCGCCTCTACCAACAAGTCTCTCCAGCCTGCCTGATTGTTAGACAACTGCTTCCAGTAGGGCATATCAAATTGGTTGGGTGAGCTTTCGGACTTGGTTCAACCATCTCATCCTCGTCCTATCCAGGGAATAAAACGTCTTGGAAGCCGAGTTGGGGGCATATGCTATACGGACCACCACAATAGACCTCATAGCTCGCAGTACGCATTAGTGCCGCTAATAGACCATTTAGAATACAGAACTCGGACTTCAAGCACATCCTTGCCTTATTCCACACCACGATTGAAATTATTTCGATAAGATGTTACCATTCCACACAGCATCTTTTGTATAAGCATATCGGTTGCCGAACTCTGACCGAACTTAGGTGACGGATCCATGAGGTAAAGTTTGTAGAGCAACATGTCCCGGTCTTCTGTGTCAAAGGCAGCCTGAAGATCTTTCAATAATGCATATGTATATGGGTTTTTCAATTGGGCCATAACAATTTTGTATTTTAATACAAACGCACCCTTAAACTTTTTTAATGATCTCTCAATGTCAAAATGTCAGTCAAAATTTACGTTGTTATCATGGTGATGTTCACGAACGAGCAAGGTTTGGAAATTATTAATAACTAGCTGATACCCGCGACTACGTTCGCGTGGAAAGACGTCATATTATACCCTATGTCCTTTTCCGGGTTTTAAGACATTGATGAGTAATAATAGACTTTCAATTCCTCACATTAACTTTGCAGGACCTCCCTGTAAAGAACATTCCTGGTTTTTCTTTCTGGATCGAGGAGGAACAGGCTATCAGGTCAACTGACTCTGAACTAAGGAACAAACAGTCACTCCTCAGATCCACACCATCCACTTCTTCAGCAGAAAATTATTGGTGCTGTTGTCTGAGTCGTGTATTTGAGTGAAAATAGCTCTTTCCCTCACTCATGAAACTCTAGCATGATGGATAAATAGGTACATTACATATATTCTGTCAGAAAAACCAATCAGATCTTCCATAACATCGCATGGGTTACTCGGTACATTTTTCTTTCCTTCTCTCTCCATCACCAATATCAAGAAATACTTCCCTCAAGTCACGGCGAAGATGGATACGCATGCTAACTTTTAAGGAGAGGACTTCGACATTGGGCTATCAGATTGATGACTTGAGACAGGCTTTCACTTCAGTTGCTATATTCCCCGTGACACAACCGGCTTGGTCTGTCTGAAATCACCACCCAAAAGCACTCTCGGAGCATCCTGTTTCGATGCTCAATACCTTTCCATGAGCCATGGTACACTCATCCCACACTATAACTTTGGCTTCTCGAAGCACCTGAGCCAAGTCACTCTCCTTAGAGATGTTATAAAGTGTAGACTCAGAATGACTTAGGTTGAGATGGTTTCGGAAGGTAGAGTGACCCGTCATGTCTTCTTTAACCAAGGTAGCTGCAGTACCTGAGAAAGCAATGGCAACGGCAATGCCGCTGACTACAGTTCCGCATTACTATAAATGGCCAAACTTTAACGCCCTCTATCTTGGCCACAGTTACAATTTTGGAAAACGGTAAAACACGTATTTATTTATTTCTGTTCTAAAATAAACTCACAAAATTTCAACTCCAAAATCCAACTTAAATTTTTTTTTTCATACAAACTTCAACACCCTTTAGAAGCTGAATTTCGAAACGTCCTTCCTTATTCCTTGCATACATCATAAAAGGAACCTCTGTGCAAAATTTCAGCTTTCTAGGTCCAAGAGTTCCGGCTGGGCATTGATAAATCAGTAGTGAGTCAGGACTTTTCTTTTTATATATTGACAAGCTGTGCGTGCTACAGTGCATAAATTCGAGTCAACATACTCACTATTGAATGTTCCTGTGCCAGTAAGACAACGCACCGGTTGAAGTACCGGTTCAAAGTGAGCCAAATGAGTCGATTCCACGCCGTTCAGAGGAATTGGGAATCTCTCAGTCCAAATTGTGGCCAGTTTTACATAAAGATCTTGGCCTACACCCCTACCAGATCAAATTAACTTAAGAACTGAAGCTTTTTGATCATTTAAAGCGCCGAAACTTCTTTGATTGGGGTCCACAGAAGTTTGAAGAAAATCTTGAATTTAATCGAAATATCATCTTCAGCGATGAACTCATTTTTGACTTGACGGCTTTGTCAAGAAGCAAAATATGCGTTATTGGACAGCAACAAACCCAAATGTGCTTCAAGAGACTCCATTGCATCCATAAGAAGTGATCATGTGGGGTGGATTTCATGCCGGAGGTGTAATTGGACCGTATTTTTTCGTCGATGAAAATGATCGCCATGTTACGGTCAATGGCGCTCGCTATCGTGCCATGTTGGAAGACTATTTTTGTCCAGAATTGGATAGACTTGATATCAGCGATATGTGGTTCCAACAAGATGGTGACACATGCCACACAGCTGGTCATATAATTGGTCTATTGAACGAAAAGTTTGGCAATCGTTAAATCTCGAGAAATGGTCCTCGCCTCAACGCCTCAATGATGAGAGAAAAGAATCACAGTTCTTAAAGTCAAATTTACCAAATAAAGATACATCATACATGTGTATGTAGGTATGTACATATCTTTTTACAGGCAAATACTCCCTTCAGCGCTCATCTCAAAGTGTGGGTCATCTGTTTCAGTTACAAACAAAATCCCATAAAAGGACAATTCAGTGCATCAGTCTACCACCAGTCATTCATTCAAATTGGGCTTTCAGCACTTCCACTCCCTAGTTCCCCATAGGTTCATGCGACAATATTTCATTCCACCATTCATCCACATACAATGACGTCCTCGTTTCAAAAGTCCACTTTCTGATAAAATAAACGAAAGGGTTACGCCAAAACCTAACCTAGTCACTTCCGTCACCTCACAGAGTACTCCATTTCATTATAATGAATTTCCCGGTTTCCTATAACCGCGCGTTCCAGTGCATTTGCTTCGCATCACCCAAATGCATTAAATTAGTTCCTAATGATATGTATAACACCGCTGTAGCTCTGTGGACAAACCAGGAAATAAGCGCTTAAAAGGGTTTTTCCACTCAAAGTAAAGTTTGGAAAATGTTCCACATTCCTGGTGAATGACTTCATGGATCATTTATTAGAGGAAAAGAACAAAAGATGATAACAGAAAAAAAGAACGAAAAATAATTTTTTTATGTTTACACTTCAAGTAATGATCCGTGAAATGAGGCGTTCGTTCCGTGGATGCATTTGTGTCTTGATTCAAGTGCAGTTCCGGTGATTTGTCCCACTGGATCCACTGATTGTCCTCACAGTGAGTAATTGTCAAGCAATGTACGTACCTATGGAGAATGAAACGTTTTTCAACAAAAGAACAAACTTCTGATAAGGAAATGTAAACATTTTTGAACGCGAGTAGCCTCTTTTGCACACACAAAAACCCGGCTGAGGTGATAAGATTGTGGGACAACTTTTTTTTCGGTCTCCGAAGCAAGACCTTTGGTTTTTCATGAGCGGAGTTATAACACACAACATGGCTCTGTATTCCTGTTTCGTGGAGATGTTATCTAGGTACACAGTCGCAGGATAAGTAAGGCACACTCTCATTGTTTTGCCAAACCGATATCTTGAGAATGTTTAGCTAATGAGTTTAGTGCGACAAATCTTTGCCGGTTTTGAAGGTTGAATGTGCTTACTCTTTGACTTTTTGTTTTGCGGACTGATAAGGTGTACTGATGTGTTTGTATGACTAACAAGAAGGCTGTAGAATTTCGAGAAAAATACCCAAAAGGAAATCGTTTAATTATCAAAAAAAAAAAAATCTTGGAGCACTTAACAAACAAGATATCACGGTCTGTAATGGACTTTAACGTGCTTCCGCTTTTTCCAAGACTTCAGGAGTGAGAATGCGAATTGATTGTGACAAGTTGTGGCAACTAGTAATTGTTTCAAGAGTTGTGCTAGACTCGTCGGACCCATGGAACCGAAGTTCTTCTAATCAGCAGTAGAAAATCACGCGAAACCCATGACTCTTGGAATCGGAGAGTACGTTGTTGTTACTCAACCGTCCATTCAATATCCAGGGATGACGATTGATGCTTGACTAACCTACAAGCGCCATTCGGAATAAAAAATAAATAAATAAGTGGCGGAGTAAACCAAAGCATAGCGTCTTGCAACCGTACATACATACATACATGTTGTGCGTATTACGTTCTCAGCAAGAATTAGCGAGAATTACCCTAAAAATTTTCCTTTCAAAACCGCCGAGAGCAACTTCATCCGCTTTTGACAGAGTCCATGCCTCTTTGCCGTAAAGCAGGACTGGGACAATTAAGGTCTTATACAGGGTCCCTTAGTCATTCGAGAGAGCGCGTTGCTACTTCGTACATACTTCGTCTTGCCCTAATTGACCTCTAAACCAGTCTTCGCCGCTTCCGTCTCAATACTCACGTGACTCAGTGACATCACGCTGCGTTCTTCCGATTATGTCAATATCGTCGGCGTCTCCGACTAAGTGGACGGACTTTTGAAAGATTGTGCCTCTGCTGTTAGCGCGTGAGTTTTGCACTATTCTCTTAAGAAGTCGTTTGAAAGCGCGTCGCCTTGTCTAAATCATTTTTTGACATAAAAGGTCTCGGTGAGGTCTTGACCGACCTTGATGGAGCAGCGTGCATTCTCCTTCGTCATTCTGCACAATCGGACGAGTTTGGCACGAATGCAAAAACTAGACATGGCTCTGTATAGGTCGTCTCTATAGATGCTGTCATACGCGGCCTGCCGCAGTGTGAAGGTTTAAGCATTGGTGAACTTTTCGGGACTGAAATTACACTGATGTGGACCGATCAGGTTGTTGACGAACGGCTTTAGGTGTTCACACAACACGGCAGAGAAGATCTTGTAGGCGATGATAAGAAGACTTATACCTTTGTAGTTGGGGCAATACAGAGGGTCTCCTTTGTAGAGGCCCGGGCAATCAATGCTGAGGTTTCATTCATCGGGCATACTTTCCTCCGACCGTATTTTATAGATGAGTTGGTGCAAGCTCCTTACCAAGTCATCGCCTGCCGCTTTGAACAGCTCGCCAGCTAGGCTATCAGAACCAGCAGCTTTGTTGGACTTATGCTTCGATATGGCTTTCTTCACCTCGTCCAGGTCGGGTGGACGGAATTATTCATCGTCCAGGTTGAATGGTGGAATTTGATTCGTCGTCGCCTTTAAACAGCCTGCAGAAAACAGTCCAAGAAACTCTTTCATAACAGAGGCTTGTCATTCCTCGCCACGAAGCATATTTGGTGGATATTATTGGGGCTAGAACCTTCACAGCTCGGATTGCCCAACGCCCTAACTACTGACCCACGCGACCACATTCTAAATCTGGTCGAATCAAGGATCAAATGAACAACTGTTTGAGAGAACGGGACAAGAATGTGTAGATTCGTTTATGCACAGGCGGAATTGCCAATGCATTGCTCGCATATGGAACCCATTAATCTAGAATGGATCAGTCGATGGTGAGTTAGAAAGGAGCTGGTCTACGATTTATTTCTAGAAACTGCACACAATGGCGTTTTAAATGCCCTAAGTTTCACAGGAGAACGGAGGACATAGATCAGTTAGTAATAGAGACACCAAAAATCTTCATTTTATAAATTTGTCAGGACTTTAAACGCATGTAGGTCACATCAAAGTCTAGAGAAAACCCGACGACTATGACTATGACTACCTACGAGTATTTAACAACTCCTTCGAATCATATTCCCTCGTGCATATCAAATGACATCCCATTCAGTTTTTAATATGTTGAACCCCAACGTTCCCATTAATCTTCTCAATGGTAGAACTCCCTTTTTTTCCCTCTTTCCGTTTTGTCAGACAATCCTTTCCCTTTAATCAAAGTCATAAAACCATGACACTTAATTTTATAAAACAAAAGGCCCCTGGTAAATATCATCTTTCAGTTGAGTCCCTCAAGCGATCGTCACACACTTCATGTTCCGAGAGACCACCACCACCGCCCCGAACATCACAACCAATCTCTCGACACTCGTTCGCTCTCAATAAACCAATGGAGTATCCCAAATTAAGATAATATCCAAGTGCATAATGCGTGCATCTGTCTGATGTATCTATTTATGGACTGGAAGAGTTATTAATGCTCTGCAATTGTCAATTGATGTAGCGGGCCAAAAAGTCTGAAAATCTCTCATCAGTCCTTGAGATAATCCATGTGGATCATAATTTCCCTGTGATTTATTCGAATCTTTTCGAGTGAAAACGATCTTTCTCTGGCCCAAATCGAATGAAAACAAAAAAAAAAAATGTCCGATATTTATAAATGCATTACGTCAGAAAACACATACAGTGTTACATACATACGATCAGGTAAAATAAGATTGAAGATCGTGAGAGGAGGAGAATTTGTTTATTTTTTGTTCCACAAATGGCGGGAGGAGGCAAGAGATCATGCGGCGATTGTGGAACGCATTAAACGATCTTGGCTGGTGCTGCTGAATGCTGTTCACGTAGTATTCCTAAAAATAGAAAATTGTTTCCAAAAAAACAAAACGAATGTCTTACCAAAATGGATGGCTCATGGACATGGACATGGACGTGGACGTGGATTCCTTTTCTTTTTGTTCTCTTCCGAAACTGTGTATCCTATATTTAGAGAATGCATTCATATATTTTTTTTTTGAGGAGGGTTAGCTGCAGCTCTACACATTTTGCCGTCAGCTTTTTAAACTTTTTTTTCTTCCTGAGGATTGCAGATGATGATGATGAGAGGATGTTGTTATTTGGGATGATGATGATGATCTATACTCTTGGCCAGTAGTGGACACATTTTTCAGTGGGACCTTCCCACGTGAAAGGGACAGGATGACAGATTTTTATTCATCAGATTTGCTTCATCACCCTTTGCAATGCATCTAGGGAATGGAAAACCATCTTTTACACGACTTTTCCTGGTGGAGTTAATATTTGTTTCTCATAGAAGTGTTACAAGTTCTTGTAGCCTATGACATACCCGCGGAAGACACCTATCTAGACGATAAATTTAACCCACATTGGATTAGTGGTTTTTGAGTAATGAAGTAACCAACATACTTCGTCAAGTAATCAAGATACCGACCGATACCTAGAGAGATTTGTCTGGTTAGTTCATCAGCCGCACAGTTTGCCAGGATGTCGTTCCCTGTTTTGTGATCTACCACGTGGAGCACAGGATAGGATTACCAGCACCAGGAACCTTGTTGGATGAATCGCGTATCAGTGTCTACCCCTTTATGTTCCACACTATATACAGAACCAATTAGATTCGAAGATGAAGTCGATCGCTGAGATCTCAATAGAAGTTCTCCCCTAGAGTTTTCCTTCTCAGTATTCATAGGGCAGGGTAGGTATGTACTGGATGGGCCATTTAAACCATCGGGATGTTTTTTTGGTAATTATTTTAATTATTTAAAAAAAAAAAAAAAATTATTTGCTGTGAAGTTATTTTTTGCAAATGTGTTCTGATCACTTTTTGAATGTGATATCGCAAAAATGGTCGCCGCCAGAGCGAATGGCGCAATGTTCGGCTCGTTTTTCGGCATTGCCCATCACTTCTTGAAGTGTTTCGGGCTGAATAGCGCCCATTTCCTGTCGCATATTATCTTTCAAGGCTTCTAAGGATCGCGGCTTGTTCACATAAACTTGGGACTTCAAATAACCCCACAGGAAGAATTCTACAGGCGTCAAGTCTCAGAGGCCAGCCAAAATTACCATTTTCCGAAATAAGGCGTCTAAAAAACAAAGTGACTCGGGTTATATGAGCTTGTTGGAACCGAAAGTTGTACATGAAGTTATTAGTCAGAATTGGCATCAGAAAATCTTTTATCAGGGCCCGATAATGCTCTCCATTGACGGTTACGGCTGATCGCCTTCGAAGGTTTTTCGTGAATTAATTGAGGGTTTTCATAGGTGTAGGAACCGACAATTTTGTTTATTTAAGCGTCTTATTAAAAGAAAGTGAGCCTCATCGCTCATGATAATTTTTCGCCAAAAATCGTCGTCGATTTGAGTCATGTTCACAGCAAAATTTGCATGATCCAAGCGACGTGGCTTTACGATCGGTAAAAGTCGGTGATCTCGCAACGCTGGCCTGTACAGCCTCTATGTTCTCATCAGACCGCTTCGGAAGACGTCGGCTTTGATGACTGGGATTACCAAGAATGCCGGTGGCGATGAATTTTTGGTGAAAACGCCTGATGGAGTGGTCCGAAGATGCTTCCCCCACTGGATACGCACATTGCGTCTTCACAATTGAGAACATGTTTTAAATGTAATGTTGCACGATAACAACACGATAACACGATAACAAATTCGCTTGGACTGACGCTTCGAACGCTGGCTGTCATAAGCCGATCTGAAAACAGATGTCAAAGTTATAGGATTACCAGATGCCAGAGATGTCAATGGCCCACTCTGTATCTAGAAGGTGGGTTGTTCTTTTTCCTCCTCATCTCCACAGTTGCTGTGGAACTTGTTTAGTCAAACAGTGCCCCATTAGGACTTCTATTATAGATCAAAGGCATTTTCAATAGACAGAAATCTGCCCGATCTTTAAAATTTCATTTTAGACTAGATCTACCTCAATGAATGGTAAGTGCCATTATTCCAACTACCATTTGGCATTCTTCAGTCTTCAGTATCAAGGTGAAACCTACTCAGTTCTTTAGTAGGAGATGGTTTCTCAATTTTGCAGATAAATTCTGACTTGCAAACCTGGCTTGGAACCCACCAAAGAAAACGTCTTTTATTTTGAGACCTGCGACATCCCTTTCCCAACTTGGATCGTATTATCGATCATTTCAAGGCTTTCATCGCTAGCGACCATAATAATAAAATAAATCATTAATTTTTCTGTAAAATATTCTGAAGAGGATTATCAAGCAAATAGGAGGGTGTTTGTCAAAAAAACAATTGATAGAGTTCTTCCACGACACTAAGTTAACAGATCGGTCCGATTAGTCAATGTGAGGACAGTCTTGTAAATCTTTACACTCTCGACTGTGTTGGAGAGACTCTGTCACAATTTCTGCCACAAATTTTCCAAGTGGGACCACTATTTTCAACAACTTTTACCATCAAGTTGTTATTTACGACTTATGCCTATCATCGCAATCAAATGCCTCTCTCTCTCTCTCCCATCTTGCAGCTCGAAGTGAATAAATTTCAAAATATATCGCCTCCTGACTGAAATTTCACACTTTAATAAATCGCTCAGTGTGCTCTATCTGCTCTCCATATCAACCTCCACAGCCGATAATCTGCATTTCAATTCAATAAATAACTTTTCAGAAGAAAAAAAAAATCTCCACATCACATTGAACAGGAATAGCATCGGCTCCAGCAATATATCATCTCGGGCGATGATAGCCTTTAACATTTAACCAATATTTTCACAGCCATCGTTGTATGCATCTGTACACTGGACCGAGTGCAAACTGATCTCACTTGGCGGGTGGAGTGTATGGTTAACTCGAGAGTACCCCATGGATCCACTATCAGCTGACCAATTCACCATCATCATGCCTCTGTCGAGATAAAGACCACTGACCAGACGCTTCGTGAAGGAAAGAAAAAGTGATGAAGATTAAATGCAACATAATGGGTTCGCTGGGAATTCGAACGAAAAAAAAAAAACAGAAAAAAAAGTTTATTTACACAAAGTATCTCTGAGAAAAAATCCATTGCGATGTTTACTTTTGTTTTTCGTCCTCAATGGATGCAGCTAATTGCAGTTAACTTGGAAAGATGCTTTGAGTTATTTGCTGCTGAGACTGGCAGGTTACTTTTTGTACGTATTGTCGTTTGGTTGCAGCTCAGTGGATGGTGGGATTTTTTTTTATCTTTTTTTTTATGAAATAGTATCTGCGAACGGGGTGAAAAACGATGGAACTTATCTCGGGAGGATTTTGATTTTAAGCTTGATCGGAGTCTTTTGTTTCCGACAAACTTGAACTATTTTTTGCACAAACTATTGCTTTACGATACCAAACTAATGAACGAGTACAAGAACAAAAAAATAAGTGACGGAGTTCCGCAAGGTTCAGTTTTAGGCCCACTTCTGTGAAATGCAATGTTGGAACATATCATCTTAACTGATGTCAGTCGTTGTTGCATGATTTCTATAATAGATGTCGTACAAATCATGAACCAAGGTCTAGGGTGTGCTGGAAGATGCGACTACCTCACTGAGGATTGGTGATCATGATCCTATTTAGCAGCCTCTTATGAAATATGCCTGTAGGCCCTTGTGTAGATGTCTGTTTTTGGAAAAATTTCTCCCAGAAATTTAGACTAAACCACACCCAAGCTAAATTTTTGACAAGAACTTCGAGGTAACCATTCCTTCCAGTTCATTCTGGGACGATTTGTATTCTCAGAAGACAAGTCGATTTAATTTTGCACTGACAGTTCAAAAACTAGCGACGGGGTGGGTAGTAGTGTTGTCTCAGACAGGCTTAACGTCAACCTAGCGTTCCGTCTTCCAAATCATTGTAGCGTGCTCCAGGCGGAAATCCAGGCGTACAGAGAAGTCTTATTTTGGCTGAAGAAAAACTTGATATCAGCCTCGGATAGCCCCATCTTTTCAGACCGTCAAGAGGCATTAAAATCCTTGGAATCAGTGGTTTCAAAGCCCTAGATTGCCGATCGTCTCTTATAGAGATGACGGAGGAGTTTAATATTCACCTTTGTTGGGTGCCAGGACACAGTGACATTCCAGGTAACTGCAAGGCTGATGAACTCGCCAGATATGGGCTTATTGGGCCTGATAAGGGCACCTTAGGTATACCAATCGCTACTTGCAAACTTAAACTAAAGCTAGATGCTATCGAAAGAACAAATCTTAGGTGGACAAGCGGTATAACATGTCTAGCGACAAAACAGATTTGGCCAAAGCTGGATCTGAAACGCTCTAAGTACTTGATTTCTCTTAATAGTTCGCATATTGGCACTATAACCGGTGTCATCACTAGACACTGTCTAATAGGCAAGCATGCAACAAGGCTTGGCGTCTACCCAAACGCCTTCTGCAGAAATTGTATGGACGAGGAGGAGGAGAAGACTTCTTCTTCTTTGCACCTGTCCAGCTCTGTACCGCCTTTTCTTTGGCGGTACAGAGAAGAAGGCTCCACTTAGGAGCCTTCTTCTACACCAACTTAGGCGACCTGATATACGCTGATGTTAGTAGCCTCCTACGCTTCAAAAGAAGATCCAATTGGTTCAATGAGTAGGCAGGAGATCTTTCCCAGATCTTTGTGGTATCACAACGGACCTCTCATGGGTCTAGTTAGTTAGTTAAAAAAGGTCATCCAAGGAGGAACACAGAAATTAAGTCCATTGCGATACCACTGAGTACTGGGGTATGACCCTGCTTACTCCTGAAACCATTTGGATTTCCTAACTTAGCTGTTGAGATCGGCCGTGCTGGCAGAGTTCAGATCGTTTAGATCGTTAAAGGAAGTATCGGCCTAGGATTGCTTTCTCTATGTGGACCAGGGCGAGACATGTGCAGAAGAAGTGTGCAGTGGACTCCTCCTCCTCCTCGTCTCTGCAGCTCCTGCAGAAATCGTTACATGCTATACCCAGGCGTTACCTAGAATGCAGTGCCCCGTGAGGACGTTGATTTTTTTTTTAAGTTGGTATCTTTTAAGTCGTACCAATGTTTTTGATTTTTTCAGATCTAGGACAAGCCATGACAACGAGAGCAAAGAGGCGAATAAGGTTGAAGGTACAGTCAAAATCTGCTTCTAGCTAGGGTGGGAACTTCAATACTGAATGTGGAGGTGTTTTCTTCAAAAAGCTCAACTTGTGCCTCTCCTTTTGCCGTCCAGAACACTGAATCTTATTTCGGGCAGAAATAAAATCGAATAAGGAAGCTTTGTCCTGGGGTAGGTTACGTTATGGGGGAAGTGCCCAGTCAGTGAATGTGCGTTCACGCGGCCTACTGGTCCATTGTGTTCCCCTTTATACTGTGTTCAATGCTCCAACCTTGGGTGCTAGATGGGTGGTCTATCGCAAAACCAACCTACTTCTGTTAGGTTTCCCAGTTCTCCAAACAGCCTGTTTCCCATGTGTCGGTGTCGGTGGTTTTGGAGATTGGGACACACAGAGTAAGTGCTTGATGGTTCCGTTTCTTCCCCATCCTGACAGCTCCTGTCAGCACACCTATTAGGATGCGAGTATCTTTTTTCTTCATAACCAGAAGACATTTTGTCTTGCTCTGGTCGATTATCTGTCATAAGTTCGTCCGCTTTTTCGTTACCCTCGAGGTCGCTGTGTTCATGGACCCAGGAGAGCTGACGAGCTGGGAGACGCCTATTTTGTTTAGGATTTCGCGACAGTTGGACACTGCTTTAAATTTGGTGCTGCTAACTTTCGACGAGGATGGTGATCTTGGATGAGTTGTCCTGGCTTAAATGTTACCTAATATCTGTCGTTGATATTCGTACTTTCACAGATAGCCAAGCGGCAGATAAGTCCGTGAAATCGTCCTATTTTCACCTTAAAGGTCGCTTTAGATTGCGAACTGAACGAATCAACGTCCTCTTACTCATCTTCATCGGTCCGGTCCCACTGTGGTTCCTTTCCTCACACGCATTCGCTCTTTATTTTCTTCTTCCCCCATCTGCAGCGTAAGAATTCCAAAACAGAATCGTTTCTACTGCTAACGGAATGCCAGAGACTTGGTTGATCCCAAATTGATTGCTAATTTTAAATCAACTTCTAAACACCATGTAGAGTAGACACACACTGCTGATCCCTATTTATCTTCTTCGCTCGTTCCCCCTGTTCTCCTTAAATTCCAAATCGAATCGGGTACCATCCATTCGCTCTTAAGGAAACTTGCCCGCAGACACGATCACACCTTTTATCCCGAAGTTGAATGAGAACAAAAAAAAGAAACCCATAAACAACATAATAAGACTTGGAGGCGAACAGACAGAAGACAAAACGCATATCGGTCCCTATAAAGACTCCTGCGGTAGTTAGTGGTAGTAACACACTTTTCTCGATCGATGATCTGTTAAACGTGTGCTGCGTTGCATCCCAAAATAAGAAAACAAACTCATTAGACGGACGGCAACCGAACTATGTCACATTACCAGTTGTGTAAGAGTTTCCTCATTCATAATGCGGTTCTATGTATCCGTGCACTGGCCCTGGTCCAGTGCCGTCTCGGTTGCATGATCATCAAGATCAGTATGATCTACCGAGTCATCATAATGCACTTGACAGTGGAATAAAATTTTTTTTAATTCGTTGGAAATGCGATGCTCCATCCGTCAGAACCGACTCCATCCAAAGTCGGACCCGGTCCCGGACTGCAAGGCATAAATGTCATGTAATTACTTGTAAATCCAAGTGTTTATTTGTCCATGCTGCACTCGAGGGCTCCGCGGAGCGTAAAGATTACACTATTTTTCACTGGCTTTCATTCGAATTTACATATGCGAGAGTCCGGAGAGTATCTGGATCTGCATCACTGGGATGGGAACTTTCACCGCGCCGCGCTGGCTTGCATTGTCTCGTGTGTGGGTGATGAAGTGTCTTGATTCGGTGCTCCGTGCTGGAGATGATTTTCATTCGTTTGATTTCTTAATTTCTTCTGGCTGCGTCTTGGTGTTTTTTTGGACAATAAATGGAAATTGATTGGAAAACACAGAGATTACAGGGCGTCGTCCTGGGTTTGGGGAGATTTTATGGGCTCGGAGTTATAGATCGCTGTTTACATTGATGGCATTGTTGGGACGCATGTTTGTTTGATGTTAGATCGAGGTCGACTGCGATAGGAGATTTGTTCTTCGTTCGATTCGGGAAAGAATGGCTTGGGGTTTTTGTTTTGGGCGATGCTTCGTAATTATCAACTCCATTGACAATTATGACCCCCAAAGGTGAGGAGGTGCTAAGACGTTGATGTGTTTTTGACCTCGAAACGCGGTTGTTGGCTGAGAAAGGAATTCCTTTATGGTCAACGTTTTATGTCTTTTGTGTGTTAATTGACCTAACTGTTTGGGTTTCCAATTGGGACTCCTTTGTTGCGATGTAGGAACAAAGTTTGTTTATTGGTGATTGCAGCTATGTGATTGGAAGTTATAGGGTATCGATGGGAATACCATTGTGCCAGGTGTCATTAGTTGTTTCAGCTGGAAGTCGCATGCAACAGGTGTCTTTGTTGAGGTTCATAAAAGAGTCCAAAACCGACACGGAGTCTGAGAATACTTACAAAGAACATAGGGCTGGAAGGGGAAGCCCACTTAATTCTCTTGCACTTCGGCCTCTTAGCGGTACATACCGAGGCAATCAAATGAGGTCTAGACCCTCATAACGCAGTGAGTGCGTGAGTCAAGTTCACAGAGCGGCCTCTTTAACATGCATTAGAACTTTAACGCGGCTCGTGCTTAGATTCACAAGGGAAGTTAGATTTCTAATAAAAAACGACTCCATTTCTCTCCCTGACTGTCTATCAAGGCTACATTACATTCGATTTGGCAGACAGATGACGTGACTTCAGACAAAGGAATCATTCGAATGATTTATTCAGACCCTATCCAGTCTTCCATATGAGAAGATATCCGCTGGGCACAGCTTCTTCGATATTCGTGGCGAATGTCTCTGCGTTATAGAATCAAAAAGAGTATGAATTGCAGGAATGTTGTCTGCTATACCCACGTAATTTGTTCACCTAAGCTGCGTCCTTGACTGAGCCGAGACATCACTCTCAGCTTTAATGATGTGGTGTCAAGTATTGGTACTCGATCAGACTATGAGAACATTAAATGACTAAAACCCAGGCGATCAATTGGGTTTGCCATTTTCCATCACGATCAGAATATTTAATGATTTTTAAAGATCACTTACGGGGACGATCAAATTTATACTTTTCTGATTGGAGAACTTGGTCGATAGATCGAAGAGAAATATTCAGAATATACAGCTCTTGATGCATGCTTTTAGTTGAAAAGTCAGCTGAAGGTCATTATTTTTAATCAAACTGGTCGTGATCTGATCAGTGGAGTGCATTGCAGTCCAGCACCCAAATTCTTTGAGCTTGACTACGCTGCATAGTGTGGTGTTTTTTGTATATAAGAGGCAGAAGATGCAGAAGCACCGCAAGGGCATTTGTTCGGGCCGACCTCAATGCTCCCGTGGTGCCTATACTCGCGGTTCTTTGGAGCCTTTTAAGTTTTGTAAGGTTGTGGCCCTTGATCAACGCGGACCACCATACTAGCGACTGTGTCAGTGAGAATTGGACCCACTACAGTTTTGTACATACACAAGGTCATCTTTGGTTGAAGTCACCACTTCTTTCCAAAGGCTACGCATGCCTTCTTTACTCTGTGTTCAATATTTTGCTTCCAGTTAAGTTTTGGGTCAAGCATGATACACAGATACCTAGCGCTGAAGGATAGTGTGAGTGGTTGGCCATTAAGACGGGAAAGGTCATGTCAGGTATTTAGGTTTTGGTAGTAAATAATATCAGTTCAGCTTTGCTCAGATTTACACTAAAGCCACAATCTGCGGCAGACGTTGTGGCCTTGTCTCCATGATTTCCCTTATCACGGAGGGAACTGTATGTCCTACACCGACGCCTTTGATATTTTCAAAACAAAGAACAGAAGCCAAATGAAAGTTGCACAGAGACTAGTGATTTTGAATTTGATAGATGGCCGGGCCACTGCGCGACGCACATCAGTCCCCCGATATGAGAAACAGTTCCATGTCTTCTGCAAGACATAAGTTTACTGCAAACAACGCTATCACTCATCTCAGCGTCCTACGCGTCATGCTTACAACCTCTTGGTTAAGCCAGCAGATATTTTAGTCTCTGATTCAAGTCACAGTTTTCCACCTTAGTTGTCAGGTCAGGTCAGGTCTTACCCTCTTCTCTATCTAGAGTAGGGTATGGGTGGGGACTCAAAAGCTAGAGCCTGACTTCTGGTTCTTAGGATTCCATTACACAACCTGACACACGCATCAAGGCGTGCTTCCGTTTCTTCTGTTTTCCTTGTATTCTCTGTTAAAGCTTCTATACTTAACGTCACAGACAAGACCCCTTCCGGCCATTTTTCAGTTCCAAATGATATAAAGTTTCAGACTCTTCACGTTTTCCAATAAAACTGTCAAAACATACTTCATTTTCCGGTGACAAATTGCAATTCATTCCCAGAAAAGTCAAACAACAGATGCTGACCTGCATTACCTTACCCTCCTCGGTACTTAGTGCCTCTATTTACACCACAAAAGTTTCGACTTGAAAATTGAATTATTACCCTTCTATCCAACAGTTATTTACAGCAACTATACCAATTTACCGGTCAAATTTAAAAATAATACAAAACTCCATTGTTCCACGCCCCTCGCCCGAGCAAAGAAGATCACAAACGCGAGTCTCAGCACACACCTATGCAAACACTAAACACGACCTAGGGATTGAAATTGATATATGCACTCGTATGCCCATGGAGGGAGTGAGTGTGTACCGTCCTTAGGTGTGCAGTTAATTTCCGAAAATGCATTCATAAATATGCGTGGAGTCGGGGAGAGAAAATAAAAAAAAAGGGCGCGGGTAAGCCCAAGTTACGATCCTCTCATGCCCTCAAGATGCATTCCATAGACGAGTGAACATCCGCATGTGGCTTGCTATGCGCCGTATAGCGCCCCTCTTGTGTAAAACACTTTAATGACTCTGCGCGCAATTGTTCTGGGTTTTCGGGAAACTCTATATGCACCCTTCACACAGATACCTCAACACTCACACAATGGCAGTGGAATTCACTTGAAATTCATGCGAGGACGTGTGCGCGTTGCATTCGTTCGATACGAAAACGGATGTCGCACACATGTAAGCGATTGAATTTGTCGCCTGGAGAATCCGATATCCAATGTGAATCCCTCACCTCAAGGATAAAATATTTCCATCGACCGTCATTCCGAAGCATAAGGTACCGCACACTCTGTGCCATATCCAATTCTAATTGATTTTTTCCGTTTCGTATATCCTTGAGATTTTTTTTGGTTTGAGAATTGAAATGTCTCACATGTGGTCTCCAGAGTCGAGGTAGACGTTTGTTTGACGTTTCCTCAACATATGCGAGTGAGTAAGGTCTAGAACTGGAGTTCTCGAGTGTGTGGCGTTCCCTCATTTCTAGGGATTCCAATTATTTTGGTTTGGAACAAATGTGCATGATGCCAGTGCTCATATATCTTCATGAAATTGCTCGACACGCATGGTTTGGATTAGGTACTCATACGGAGAGAAGGGGGAAACCAATTTCCAGAGGTCATCTGTGGAATAACGAATGAGGGCGTGCTGCTCAATCATGGGATATTAATTTTTATCGGCGCGGTTTCTGTGTTTTATTCATGAGTAATCCTTTGCGCATGGCGATTAGGTTGGGAATGAATTTGAAAAATTATTGGTAATGGCGTGGTAATGATGACTATATCAAGGATTGTGTGATGGTGGTTACTGATAGACGACTGGGATGTAAAAATATGAACAAATCAAATGTGGAAGTTGTGTATGCACGTCCGCTCACGATTCGCCGGAAGCTCTGTGAAATCCTGTCGATGAGGTGGGAAAAGTGTCGGCTTAAATTGCCTCTCGGTTAGATCCACTTAGACTTATAGATGAGGGACTGAACGATAGGGTGCGAAGGACCAACTTATACTATCATTTTGGCTGTGACTTGAACATAGTCAGGCCGGCTCTGACTATGACAGAAGTTGTTCTTTGCTGTCCGATTGTAAGTCTTTGCTCCACGACCATTTTGTTTGTTAACGGACTGCAGTCTGGTAGACATAGTTGCATCCCGATACATGACCTTATCTGGGCAAGTCGGGCATTAAATGGAAACTCTCTGGGCAGACTTTCCTAGGTTTTTTCATGAAGAAAGTCAGCCCGCGCCAGTCTGATTCAATGATTGGCAACTCTCTGACGATCCTTATGGTCGGTTGTTGTTTTACTAGAATTTGAAATGTCTCGGACAGGTTGTGGATGTGAAGACTCCAAGTTGGCAAGGTCAGCTGAAAATATCGCCGCCGTAGCTGAGCGTGTGACTGAAAACCCATGTGTGTCCATTTAGAGATGACCACAGGAATTGAGCCTATTCGCGACCACTTTGCACCACATTTTGCATAAAGATCTTAGCCTACATACATACATGCTTATAAGGCTCAGTTGACATAACAATTAAAGGCAGCAGGCCATGCAAAACGCCATACTTTCGCAAAAAAAATGACACACTAGGGCAGTCTCACCTATAAATTACAAGTCTGGTGGATCTCTATTGGCAGACCTGTCTGAGAAGAGTATGAGAACTCAACGCTTCGCAGAAGAGTGGAACAGGGAAATAATTATAAAGCTACCAACGAAGGGAAATCTAATGGAATTTTGAAGCTCTTCCGATAGTAGCCAATTCTAGTAGGAGCCAGAGAATGCTTGGATCTCTCGAATGCAAATAGGCCTTCTCCCGCTCGAGATCTTTCTGCTATCTCCGATGGCAAAGGAAGCGTAAACAAATTTAAGTACAAACTTCAATCGCAGACTCTGAATTCTCTCTAAGATTGACGTTTGACAGTTTTTGACAGAAATTTGTTAATCAAAACTTCCTCATCTCCTTTTTATCCATTACTACTTGTCAAGTATCATCTCTTCTGACAGAATCACTACAAATTTGTTTCATTAACTCATTCGAAAATCAATTTCTTGACAACCTGTCACCACATTAGTTTCACCTGTCAATTCTTGCAATCCAGCCAAAATCTGGACAAATACTGTTGTTGTCGCTATTGAGACTCTAAAATCATCCTTTTACGTCGATTTTTTTCGCTCCAAAAGCAAATATTGGCCAATTAACGCAGTCTATTTAAAGCCCTCTTCCAATTGAATACGACTCGCTGCAAATTTGGCAATGACAGCACCACTTAAGCAGAAAAAAAAGAAACGTCCAACGAAAAGTATAAACAAAACCACAACAGTGATAAAAATTTCATACACCCCTTCCTTTTCTCGCCTTCTTTTTACCCAAGAAGTCATCATTATTCATTAGCAGTGATTGAGAAGCGACAAAAAGCGTCAAAAATCAGACTTCCATACAAGTGTACCACGTCTACAAGACAACAACAACGATGAGGTAATCGATATGATATGACGAACTCGTCAGACGGACACAAACCATCTACGAAATTTTATTTATTTCTCATTATCTTTTTACGTTCACGGTTCGCCTTCACCTCCGCCAACTCGAGCGAATTGTAAATATATATTCAAATTTAGTTAACACCGGCCTGTGTCGATGAGTCAACACTTGGCATCACTGAGTGTTTTGGTTTCGACTTGAGGTCGAAATAGTTAACCAGAGAGGATCAGCGAAAGAAGAAAAGGCGTCGGCAAAAGAAAAGAAAACACAAACAAACACATTACACACGGAATAAATTATTTTTAATTTGGCCTTCAGCCAATTATCGAAATTGGCACTCTTTGCTATGATGAGTCAACGAACGCACCCCATCAATTGACAGGCATCAGGTCCGATCTGACACTCGTTCTTATCCTTTCTGACCAGAACATAGTTCAGTGTCAGAAGTGTGGTGTATTTTGTAAGAGAAAACTATTTTTAGATCTGTGATCCACGATTACTCAGACGGCGCTGAGCCGCCGAATTGAGTTGTGTCACATAAAATTCGCCGTAAAAAAAAATTACTATTCTCTCAACACACAAATATGGGGAAAAAATTGAACATATGGTCAAAAAATTTGCATTCAAATTCAATGGAGTTGTTCAATGAGTTATTTTCTCGTTTCCGACTAATGCCCACGATTTTCGCAGAAAAACGTGAGTTAACTAGGGAGAGTGATGAATTTCTCAGCTCTACGAAGTCAGACGGATGAGGATGAGGTCAAAAGTGAGGCACTTTTGTGTAAATGTTGAATAATTGACGTGAGTAACTTTGTACTACCCACGTTAGGGTGAAGGTGTCCGAAGTAGGTGAGTGGGTGACTGCGCAAAAGTTTACTCATTTCCTGGTGGATCATGTGAAATGACTGATGACAGCTGATGATGATCTACCTTACAAAAATATTTGCTGTCGGCTGACTGACGTGCTTTAAAATGACGTCAGTAGCAATGTTTGTGTACCACATTCTAAACAGGTTTTGTGGCCATAAAATGTCTTCTTGACAGATGACATATCTGTCTTTCTCGCACTCACGAAGAAGCTAACTAAAGTTGACAGTACATTGAACTCTTGTTTAGGTGTCAACTTATCTCAACTGCAATTAGGTACAATCAATCAAAATGTTTGAAGAAATTCTCCAAAAATATCAATCAAATATGACTTTGATTGCAATTGCTTACATCTCGAGTGTGTCCCATTAGAAAAAAAACATCTGTCAACTCTGTGACACTTCAATGTCACTTTTATTTAGTAGTGAGTTCACATTTCAAGGGCAATAAAAGCGTTCAATCGACTCAACGCAGAAGACAATAAACTGTCAGAGTTTCAAAACAACAAACGTGTTTTTGTTAGTCTAGCACTGAACCAGGGGTTCGTTCAAAGATCAGCATTGAAGACTTTTGTAAAAATCACATTGGCATTGACAGAAGCATAAAGTAAAAATATAGGAAATCAATGAGGCTGTTCACACAAGACTGAAGGACTGGATTTTTTTTTAAATTTTGTGTTTAGACTGATAGTCCTGTGTGAACACTTCCGCGGACTCATTTTGACATAATGATTGTCAGTGTCAATCAAATTGATTTGCTTGATCATACAAAACAAAAATTTAGTGACGCCTAGTTTTTCTGTCAATTCTGACAGAAAACCGTGGTTTGTGTGAAAATTTGCTCTGGCTACTTCGCTCTGGCTCCAGCTCATTTAATTTACACTGAATTCTTTATGTCAAAACTAGATTTTGTATCGAGACGGTGAATATGAAAATATTTTCCAAATCCCTTACATTAAGTGACGCCACAGTTCGAGGTGAACTTGGGTCGGAACCAACAAGCCTCACAAGCCGTTATTTAGCCAACTGCTTCCAGTTTCGCCCTCCAAGTAGGTTGGGGTCTCATTACAGCTTTAGAGGTAAACAATTAAGTCGATGTTTCCTAAAAGTCCTCATCCTGCACTTAGCAACTTGGAAATTCCAAATTCAAATCAAACCTCAAACAGTTGCTTGAATGTAAATCGAATTGGAAACAAAACGCCGAGTCAGTGACAGATGTACAAAACCCCTGCAATTAGGACAGAAGCCCATTAAAAAAAAGATGCAATAACCATTCATTCATGCAAATATTATTCGCACCCGCATTGTTTACCCAACAGTTGATCAATAATCCTGATTTTGATATCCTACCCTCATTCGTATTCCTTTTTCTCCTTCCGTTTGTTTTCTTTTTTTGTCGCTTCAAGTATCTGCATCTGTAAACATAAATGTTACGTAACAAAACATTGCAAAACCAAAACCGAACCACACCCCATTTAATTAAGGAAACCCACATTCGATCCATAATCCACATTCGGTTTCGTTTATTGTTCGAGTTCTGTTTTCGTTTTCCTTTTTGGCAAGGCCAATGCACTTTGGGGTGAGAGTTAAATTGCTAAATGCGGCCCGACTGACTTAATCACTCGTTATGCCGCGCTCTGTCCACTTCCACAGCGAAGACCCTTCCTCGTTTAGGAACATTAACGATGATTGACAAGTCTTTTTACGAAGTCGGCCGTTTTTTTCTTTTTCTTTGTCGATATCGAACTCGCTTTCGTTGCTTCGCGGAGTTTGACAGAAGACTTAAATGCGATTGACAGCATTGCGTGCTACTGATAAATGAACCCATTGACAGATAGAATTGATCAATCTATCGCTGCTCATAGGGGTGTTTGCAGTTGATGTCTTTTTGTTTATGATTCATTGGATCCGTTTGCCGAACATTCTAAAAAAAATTAATGATTTCAGCAGTTAAATCAACAAAAATACGAAGAACAGTGAGGGAGCAAAAGTGTTGTGGTGTTTCAGCAGAATGTCAAAGGAAAAACACAGCAGCAGATGATCTGATCTGACACAGTGCTTTGTCGAAGCTTGCGTCACCGTGCATGTTAAGGTCTGATATCATCTCTTTGTTTTTGAATAATTATTTTTAAATTGTCATTTGTGAATGATGCATCAATGACCGTATAGTTCTAAGTTGAAAACAAACGTTGCAAAAATTATTTCGTGACACACTTTAGAGGTGAAAACAAATAAATTGCAGTGACAGTTGACAATTGGCAAACTCATTTGACAAACTCGTTTAAATTAAGCCAAAGATCGACGGTGAAGTGTCCTTGAGTTATTCGAATGCAATTCGTAAAGTAACGAAGCAGAAAACGCATTGACCCGTCAAAGTTGTCATCACACATGATTTGGTTCATAGAAACGTCAATGAAATGTCATCGTGAATGGTTTCTTTTTTCAATTGACATTTCAAAACATTTTCCCTGAGATTTCGAGGACATTTTACAGTCAAACTAAAAATGGTACTTTTTTGTGAGCTCAGTGTCAAATTAGTGCTGACATTTTAATAAGACTCACTGGGGCTCAATCTTTGACACCAGTAACCGCTGGTGATACTCAAGGTCTTATCAGTACACCTCGAGGCAACAAGACTGGCAGGATATTCAGCCACAAAAGAATTTCAACATAACATCAACTATGAGGCGCCGAAATCTTATTGACGGTCGGAATGATCAGATCACTAAACGATCTTCAATGAAATTTTGGCGACAGATAGAATTCTCCGCAGGGGAGTCTTTACCTCGAGCTTATGAAACAAGAAACTATGAAGGGATAGGTGTACCTATACCTAGACGATTCTTTCAACGCAGTTAACTTAAGAGTTGACTGTAAAATTCACTTAGGCTCCTGCCACGCAATGTGCGGCAAGCGGCAGAGCGACAAAATTAAAAGGTATGAAATCGTATGGTTGTGGACACGCATTCGTTGAGCGGCAAGCATCATTTCTGAGCGTATTTTCTGCCGCTCTGTCGCTTGCCGCTCATTGCGTGGCAGGAGCCTTGAACTCTTCGTCACAGTCTTCCACAAAGTCATTGCCGTTTCAAGCGGATTCTGAGTTCGGTTAAATCACTTCGTCAGGACAGCTTGACGATCAAGCAGCTCTCAAAGCATTACAAATCCAACTTCCAGACGAAATCTGAATAAAGAATGTAAAACCAAACTTAACCAACTTACCAGCCACAACGACATTCACCTTATCTGGGTACCGGGTCACAAAGGTTTTGCGGGACACCAAAAGTCGACAAATAGAGTAAACCGCTGAAAACACAAGCGAATGCAAAGTGGCAAGATCAGTCGCAAAGAAATTAAACTAAACTTTCTCTTTACCAAAAAAGTTTTAAGCTTTGGTAGGTAAATAGGTAAAGTGGTGGTGGACACGTAGGCCAGGAAGGCCCTTTGTTCGATCTATAACTTGAAAAACGCCACTCACGTACCAATTGGAGCTCTTTATGAAGCTGAGGTAACTTTTGACGGCAGTTCGTGATAGTTCGCCCAAGTTGTTGAAGTGATTGACTCCTAGATAGAGCTTCCTTCGTTGGAATAGGACAGGACAAGTGCAGAGGAAATGGAGGATCATTTCTTCCTCCTCTTCGTCCCTGAACCTCCTACAGACGTCATTTGAGAAGAGGCCCATCCTTTTGGCAAGAAGGTCAATGGAATAATGGCCAGTAAGAACACAAACGGAGGATATCACATATCACATGCCTAAGGCATTATTTTCGCCCGAAAAATGCTATAATAGCTCAGGTTAGGCATATCGGAGAAAACACAACCTCCCACTCCGTTCTCGGTTTTGCAACCGTCGGTATAGAGATGAACGGAGTAATCGTCTCTAACGCCAACACTCTCCCACTCCTCTCGGGAAGGAATAGATGTCCGGAAGTTGAGGTTGATATTCAACTTGGATGGTGTGAAGTTCTAAACTTAAGCCGAGAGCAATTGAGACTGATTAAGGAACTAATCGCAGAACAGATCAACCTCAAAAAAACGCATGCATGGATTGGGGCTCACCCACTGAGAGATTTGTAGAAATTGCGACGAAGACGAAGAGGACATGGAACAACAGCCCGCCTACCTTTAACATGAATGTAACAAAAGCCCATTACCTAGCGGATACTGGGCCTGAAGCATTTCATGCATAAAGGAATGGGTGATCGTCTGATCTTCATCAATCACCCACCACCTGCACAACTAAATAGTTCGTAAGGTAGGGTTGCTACTGCTAACCCTACCTTATGAAATCATCTTCAATCTTGTAAAACTTCTGTGAGGATTGAGAGTGCGATGGTAGTCCATTCTTGTGAAGCCTCGAAGTTGAAGGTTTTCTCGGTGTCTAAGACAGCAGTCTACACATAACAAAAATAAGCCCCAAGTGACATTTAGAGGGTCCTCAGTGTAAAAGTTTCAAAAGAAACAGAACTAAGCTTCTAATATCGCCATGGTGATTGTCAAATTGTCAAAAATTTCATCGGAGGATTTCGGAGTTTTGCAGAAAATTCCAAAGTCTTCTTAGACAGACCATCAAGACTTCAATACAAAATTAGCATTAAGCTGCGCCTTTTTGAAAATGATTGTCAAACTCCTAGTGACAGTTGCCGGAAAAGCGATACATCACTTTCAGAGTAATGCCACTTGATCAAAAATCGAAATGGATAGAAGCATCGGTTTAGATTTGGTTTGGTCTAGAAATCAACTCCATCTGATCGCTTCTCAACCTCAAGTTGTTTATCCCAACACTATTCCGCTTCGATCCACAAAGTGGGTTATCTTTCCAAAATGTTGTGCAAAATCCGACCACAAATCTCCACAGGCAGACGTCAATTTTCCATCCACATCGATCCGATTTCATCGCAACATTGTCTATCCCATTGCGGTTGTTAAATCGGTGGACGTCAATCGGTTCGAATCTGTTGCAATCAAAATGCTGTGTAAATATATTCCCAATTCAAATCTATTTGATTCAATTGAATGCAATCGTTGTGATTTCTTCTTTTTCATTTAAAAAAAAAAAACGGAAAAATCCCCCCTGAAATGCGATATGTTGATGGTTACCGATCTTCATGATGATGATGCTGATGATGATGATGTTCGGTGGTAGTGATCCGACTCGTGTGCCATTGAATTAAGGGCAAACCAACATTTCAATTGAATTGCATGTGGCATAGATAAATATAAAAAAAAAACAGGGATACATTCGCCCTACAGATACAGATGGATTGAGTAACAATGTTACAGAAGTAGAAAATTATGTAGCTCAAGGTCTCTTCTAGTTAATTGAAGAAATCTGTGAAAAATTTTATTGCTTGGGGAAACAAGTTCTAATTCATTTCGTAAATGTTTCTCAATTTTGAAATTTTGAGTAGTTGAGGGCTTTGAGGTTAAGGAATGGCTATGGACGTAGTGTTACAGCAATCAAGTCAGATTTTTACGCTTTCTTTGGATACAAGGACGTCAGGTATTAGAGCACTATCAAATATATCCGCCATGAAGACTACAATGACTTACTTATTTAAGGTGGCGCCCCAGTCCGGAGTGGACCTGGGCCTCAACCAACAAGCCTCTCCAGCCAGCTCGATCTTTAGCCAGCTGCCTCCAGTTTCGCAGGCCAAGTTGGTTGAGGTCCCCTTCGACTTGCGTGCGCCACCTGAGTCGAAAAGGTGGCGCTTATCGATTTGAAGGTCCTGTGTTTTCTCCAAGATTTGCCACAGTGTTAATATTTGATCAATGGTGGACTTTCCTGGCCTGTAGCCACACTCATATGGACCGATCAGGTTATTGACGAACGGCTTCAGTGCATGCTGCCCTTATAAAAAAAAAACCACTTACACTGCATGCATCTTCCACCTTATAGTCAAAAACGATGACTCGACACCAAAAACCTCACAATGAGGTATCAATTCAGTTTCAGAGTTGATCACTCCATCGCCCGCTAACTAATTTTATCTCTTGAGCTCGCCTTTGTCATATCAATCAACGGAAATGCCCAAAAGAATTGTAAGTGCGGGCCCACACAGAAGATCCACTTGTGCTATCTAACCTACTTTGTATCCCACAACTACTTCAAACAATAACACTTCGATTCGCTTCAGAATTTCATTCGTACAACATTCGTGATTTGAATCTTTTGCCCGGCCCTCATCGCTTAACCATGCAACTCGTCCTCCTTTCCGAGCACATGTCACACAAATTCGTCAATTCATCGCTGCATTCAGTTTGTCTTTTCTCCCGGCAGCCCATTGTTCTTCGTTTTGTAGTCTTTGTCTTCGTCTATTAGACGTCTGCCTGGCAAGTGGGTGTGCCGTGCCTAGTCTCTTGGAGCCTCTCACCTTTTAAGGCAATCTCGCAGATACAAAATGAAATTCTAAGCACAAACCTTTGATAAACGTCGTCGCCGTAGTTGCTCCTCAATCAAACGCCCGTCAAAGTGAATTCATTTCAATCAAAATGTGTCGGAAATTTCCCTCTAGTCGCGTCGTTGTATCTCTCTAGATCGAGCCAATTCCACTTGGATCACAGCGAAGATTTTAAAATTCCCAACGCGACCATTGTGTCGACGATTGCAATATTCATTCAAGAAAAAGTTCCGATTTTTGAATTGCACCGCGCACTTAAACTCACACTGAATTATTGATGAGCGAAAAATAAAATTCGTCGGATCGCCAATTCGTCGCCGCATGAATGGAGACAAGATCGCGGCCAAACGATTCCGCCTGGGGTTGGCACCGCGTAGCGGTAATAAATTCAAATTGCACAGAATCTAAAACACGATGCACATAAATCTATGCGGTGTTCAGGTGCAATGGGCTTGGGCAGCATCCCTACTCCAGCGATGAGTATTTTGGAACTTTTAATGCATTTTTGTTGTGGGCAATCTCCATTGGAATTGGAATAGAAAGACAGAGTATCTTTTCGTTTCTATGGACTGTGTATCTTTTTATTGTGGGTACGGTTCGGTGCACGTAGTTTTTTCGGTCTTGCACACATGGGATTCGGTGAATGGCTTTATGGGAATGAATTCCTAGTACATAGACGTGGAAATGTGTGTCGGTGTGCTTGGAGAGACCTTACAAACGGTGTTTTGATCATAAAATTTTGACATTAGTTATGTGTTTTTGGGACGTGCTCGGAAAGCACACATGGGAGGGCTTTGCTATTGTAAGTGCGGTATTTACCAGGGAAATGCGTTCCTTTTGAGGTTGAATGTGATGGAATTTCGAATGAAATTTCGGTGAAAACTGTGTTGGGTGATCTTATGCTCGTTAATGGTAGGCCCTATTACTAGGTGATCCAATTTATAGGTGAATGTTATACGAACCGTGGATTTTTGGTGCTAAAAGGAAAGACAGTGGAACGCGGAGATGTTGATAACTAAGGGATTGGGTCAAAGAAATATGGGAGATCGCCAAGAATGAGTGGCATTATGGTCGTTTTGACTTCTCTTGAAAACACTCTAAACAGCAATAAGACCTTCCTGTATCAACTTCTGGCTATCCGCATGGCTAAATGCTAAGTTCTGACCACAAAATTACATTCAGCAGACTAACAACAGATTAAACATGGCCGCCATGAACTGTCAAAATCTTAACGTCCCTTTTGGAAAATCCTTTACACGCAGATCCTTAAGTCGTTGTCCTCTGTACATACACACATTTGGTCCGGTTGTCAACAGTTAAATCAGTATTTCTATCTCAGGCTCATAGTGTTTTTATCACTAGAGGGTTTCCCCTTCATGTGACGACTTGAATAGTATCTTTTACCGGTTATTCTTTGCTTAGTCCCCTACTTCCTGAGAAAATAACTTAAATTTCACGATTCTTGAATGGATTCATAGTCGACGCCCTTGGCTTTGCACACAAACCCTTTGGGCCAAACCCTCATCCTTTGGGCCAAACCCTCATCCTTTCTTCGTGTGGAGCTACATCTTCATGTCAAAATTGTGCTGCAAAAATTAAACTTTTTGGTTATTTTGCTGAGATTCGAACTTGAGTTAGCGAACTTTCCAGTACAAAGACTGAAGCAAGATGAAAAATTACCATGGGTCTGCATGACTTGATGAAAACTGATCCACTTGATTTCAGTTAACATAGGCCAAGTGATGCTTAACTGGTCCATTGCGATTCCTGTTAGAACTATATCGAGCCGTAGAACAATTTTTGAATTGGATTGGGATTTAAGATAGCCAGAGAGCTACATTATGAATAGAGGGTCTGATCACTGTCCGTCCGTGAACGACAGTTTGCCTTTGTCATATGCAAAGTAGAAGCCAAATCGAGAAGCAGTATAATTGTCACTCGAATCGTCATGGAGTTGCCAATAATGACAGGGATTCCGAAAATCCCTTAAAAAAATTTGAAAACAGATTTGGCTGGTAAGTTTCAGTCTTCTTAGACAAGGAGGTACAGTCAAAATCAATTATAACGACCTTTTAAGGGACCGATGAATTTGATCGTTATAAGCGAAGGTCGCTTTAACCGATAACAGATTAGTTAATGGAGCTCGGGCGGGACCTAAAATTTTGGTCGTTAAAAGCGATACGTCGTTTTAACCGATGTAGTTGTAAGCGACTTTTCAATAAATTTTCATTAGGGAACTGAAATCAAAACAACAATTGTAGGGGTCCTTGGGCGAAGCTCAGAGCGGAACTTGAGCAAAATGAGAGAATTTTTGGCAAGATATCTGCTTAATAGGTAAATGGTGCAAAATTAAAGGGATCCACTTCCATGATTAAGTATAAAGCTGTCTGTATAAAGCCCATGACCTCTTTATCCCTTTCTTAATTTAAAAGACTCTCTAGACATTAGACAACTCTGAGGCTCAAAGACCGTGTTTTGTGTTCAAAATCCATTTGAGAAAGTTCACTCAACCCAACAGACTTACTTTCTTCCTCCCCACAAGCCTCTAGACTGACATACAATCTTGTAAACGTTCTCTACATTGTTATTGTAACACAAACTACCATCTTCTCTGTGGTTAAATTGTTCCAAAAAAAAAATGTTTTTACAACCGCTGGATACCCTTATCCAATTCTTCGAAACCACAATTACAACAATTCGAATGTAACAAAAGTTGTAAACTTAACCAACAAACTATAATTGTTGCAATTAAGACCGCTATGAGCCGAGCAGTGATGACGTTCATTACCGTCATTACAACTCTACGCTTTATGGTTTACATCTTAGTGCGATGTGAAGTCGTAAACTTACAAAAAACTCTCCATTCTGCATCTATTAATTTTTTCCTTTCTATTTGTGTCTTTCCAGGGTTATTGTTGGAGCGCCAAAGGATAATAATTCATTTTATCAACCATCTATCCATCAACCTGGTGCCGTCTGGAGGTGCGACATTGAAGACGATGATCGCTGTCGTGTGGTGGCATTCGATTCGAAACGTAAGTTCCAATGAAAATAAAACAAATGTGCAGCAACGATAACATACTCGTAGATCCCTAGTGTCTGGAAGATGATTCTGTTTTCCTCGACCCGTTATATTGTAATACCTGCCCGCAGGTTGTTATCACAACAACTTGATCAACATCCTCCATTTCTCTCTCTGTGTGTGTGTGTGCTACCTGAGGAGCATAAGTTGAATGACGAAGATGGTGATGGTTCGGTTCGGTTGGTTAGATCAAGATCTTTATCTCGCCCTCAGTCATTTTCCTATTCTACCTGCGCGGATATGGAAAACAGATGCATGTGCCACTACTGCAGGAACTACTGCTGGTGACTCAAAGGCGTGTGTCGGCCATAAGGAGCAACGAAGATCCTAAACTCTTGATTAGATTAATGGGAGGCGATAAGTTTGCCGGTGAAAAAGGTGTTAAACAGCCTAGAGGGCATGTACCAGTGGTTGTTGAACACCACAAGGGGTGTTGTTATGGTTCATAGGGTTACCATTGTGATCTGATGACGTGCAATTAATTTAAATATGAGAGGATTACACGACCGGAAGATAGGGATCTGAGTGAGTCATTGTGTGAATGGGGTTAATTCATTGATTAAGCACGTGGCAGGTTTAGGAATTATGCCCTCAAGTGGCCTTATTGTAGAACCAAGTGGTTGTGTAAATTTCTAGGATTGGATTGGTCAATAGATTTCAGTCCGAGGATCCTGAGGAAATTAAAATGCAGATCCTGACGAAAAGGCACGCGGCAACACTTCAAAATCAGTGAAGACTAAGACACTCCAAACCATACCAAACCAAGTTTCGACACATTTCATCTGATAACATCATCGGCTTCCTTTGTTCCCTCTGAATGCTCCAAATAGAGTTCTTCTAACCATTCAGCAGTTCCTAACAAAGCAAAACATTGAACTGAAACATCATAAAGCAATTTTCGAGACAACTTCCTTGAAAGATTTCCCATTCAGCCCTCCATTCAAAGGGTGATCCCCTTCCCCACTCTGGCTCCTCCACAAAAATTGAGATAACATCATAATTTTCCACATTTTCCCTTGATCACGCTGATCGGAAACGCATCTTTTGATCGAGCCCGCTCCTCCGCCACCATCTCAACCACCATCGGCAGCAATCTCCACCATCGGCAGCACCATCTTGGGTGCGATGTTTACTCAGTGAAGAGGTCAAAAGAGCGGTTGCGAGTGTTAGGCGGCAGCGTGCCTCACTCTAATGCGGTCTAGACGCGGTCATACAATCGAGTACACAAGTTTCCTGCCAGCGCAATTCCCACCCCGATTGCTATCCCTTCCCTATACAACATGGAATTCGCTTTGTGCCATTTTGAATATGATCGTTATGTTCCCCCAGAGTATGCACGGGGTGCTGTACTATACCAGCGCGCGAGCGGATGCACAAGCCACTAAACATATTAATGATACGTTTCGCTGGTGGAGTGGCAGGGTGCCTCTATCCTATTTATGTATGCAGCTGGCGTATCCACCAAAAAACCCGCCGCAGATATCATAAAAGATTGGCAAACACACAAAGAGAGCGAGGACGCGGGACAGGGCAGCACAAGTGCATCCTGATGGTGCGGTTTTCAACACTTCAACGTCAGTTTGAGCTGTCAATGCAATAAACTCCGTTACTCTTCCCCTTTTTTTCTGTCTCATCTTTTGTCAGAAATTTTGTGGGCCAAAACGAGCCATGACATGCGGACTCCAGTGACAACTGCAAAAATCACTGTACTCCACTGAGAGGCACAAAAAAAAAAATCCCCACGCAGCACAGTGTCCAAAAATAACTCGAAGAACAATAATTACTCCGGCGGGGCTGTAGCTGAATTGATTGGTGATACCGCGTGCGCACAGGAAATGCTCTCTCTGACGCATACTTGGTTCCAGCCGGCGGCAACGGCGGCGCGACGGCTCTTGGGGTGGGTTCTTAATAGTCAAACCACGCACGCCTTGAGTCTGAAATCTGCTTTTGTATGCCGGGGTTGACGTATAGTGCGCCTAGCAATCCTTTATTCCAAGATTTCGGCCCGAGACGGAGCGCAATTTGTGCTAAAAATTCATTGAAACCCAACAAGGTGGACACGACTTGGCGAAATGCGGACTCGAATGGGGGCTTGTTCCTTTTTTTTTTTTTTTGTGTTCTTTCTTCTCCCGCTTGGGTTCGAATAAAAGAAAGAATTAGTGGTAATCTTGTTCTGACCCTGACAGGTTCCTGACAGGTTTAGAAAAAACCATCGGTAAGGTACGCCAGCGCACCGGTTTCGAGCAGCACAAATGCACATTTGACGCGCACAAGCCTTATTCGGTGGAAGAGCATGTTCGCAGCGATTGTTTGTTTGTTTGCTGAACAAATCGCTGTTGGCAACGTGTTTGTCCTTTTTTGGAAAATTACACACGCATCAGTGGTTTGAATGTGTGTGCTGTATGGATTAGCGGACGTGCAGGAGTGCTTCGGCTTGTGTTTGTTGGAGGGAGTTGAGGTGATTAAACGTGTACACCATGAGGGATTTGTTTGCAAATTGTTTGTCGTAGATTAAGTCGTAAACTTGTGAATTATAATTTGAAGGCAGGATTGCTTGGTAAGAGTGGTTTTGTAGGAGCATTCGAGGCCAAGAACCAGTTGGTTGCGAGTTAAGGTTTCTTATGATATTTTATACCAGTAAGTGCCAGTTCCTGATGTTGAAGACCCGTATGGACCTCTTTGTTGCACAACTCAAAGGTTGTGTCATGTGTTTTACCATCTACTTCCCACAGCATAATTCTATATACCTGATGACAGCCTCTTGGCTGTTCTTGCGAACATAAGCAGATCCGACAGTGAAACATCGTATAGCTCCTCGATGTTATCGAAGAGGTATCTGCGCAAAATTCTTTTTCTAATATTCCAGAGGGTTGGGCAATGATAGAGAAAGTGAGTCGTGTCCTCATGCACCTCCTCGTCCCCGCATAGGTCGTCCTTGATCAGATGCAGTTTTGTTGCATGGTATCTGAGCACATTGTGGCCTGTAATTAATTCTACTAGTAATGACAGGCATTTCCTGTTCATATGTAAGAGCTTAGTCGTTCGCCTTTATTAAATTCTGGCCAACGCCTTTTGGAAATTTCGCAGGTAGTCAGTGTTATTCGCTTCAGTTAAGGATCTTATTCTTATTGTATCTTTCAGATGACGAAGTGAAGGTTTAATTGTGAAGTCCGCTAGCTCTGGTTCTAAGGCTGATCTTTTCCTAGCCAGTTTGTCAGCAGTCTCGTTTCCTGACACGCCGCCACGCCGGGGACCCAGAAGAGTTTTTATTATATTATATTAGGCTGCGTGCCAAGAACCCTTAGCTCTTCGGAGTTCATTGTTTACTTGGATGTCTTTATTTGGTGGAAAAGTTGGCCTATAGCACAGCCAAGAGTAATGAAATCTTAAACAAGATTCATACAGACATTGCCAAAATCACAGATCCATATTCTACACAATTTCAGTGAAAAGAACTGAAAAAGTGATTCTTTCACAGTCCTGACATAAACTTCTCCCAGTCTACTCTTAATTACTTGTCAAAGCACTGTTGTCAAGACACTGGATCTTGTGCGATCCTTGCGATGAGCCTTATGCCATGAGAATGACTGCCTTGACAATCATCACTTAAGGCTTTGTTCTACTAATAAAAAAAAAAAAAAAATAGCTGACGTGACAGCTCGGGATGAGCCAAGGCCTAGCTTCTCGCAATCAGTCATATTGTGCGTGTTACATTTTTCGCTCGAATGGAAGGGACCCACAATTTATTGCTGACTCCGAACGGCGAATTGAGAAGCTTTTCGTGAGAGATTATACTCCCGGAGTCTTGTCATTCTCCGACCAAAGGTGGTGGCGCAAAAAATGCTCGGGGGGCATGGCTGGGGCTTGAATCCTCGTGGGCTTGCACAGCAGTCCAACGCATTAACCACTGAGCTACAGCGAACACTTTCTTCTTCTAATTATTGCGTCTTAATGCTCAAAGCAGCCCAAGATACTATAACTATGCAGGGATTAAACCACACCTAAAGGCTCCTGTGGCAACCTTAAAAAGATTGCTAAGGGACTTTTTTCGAAACAAAACCAAAAAGGCTACGATATTCAGTTCTTATCCGAGGAAGCACCCGAAATTCTATTAAATGTTGAGATTGTCCCTCTGGTGTAGGCATATGAGTTCTGCACAATTCTTTCAAGAGCGATGTTGAAGAAATCGCATTATAGTTCGTTGCCTCGTCTAAATCCCATTTTTGACATCAAAAATTCAAGTGGAGCAACGTGCATTCTCCACCACCATCCTGCAAAATTGACAGAAATGTCAAAACTGCTGTCAGATGCCAAAAGGCTGTCATACACGAACTTGAAATCAATAAAAGGGGGGTAAATATCGACTTGGAATTCCTCGGTTTTTTCTCAGGCGGCACCAATCAAATTATTGACAAAGGGATGAAGGCGCTCACTTAACACAGAAGTGAGATCTTGAAAGCGATGTTGAAGAGGCTTACAGCCCTATAGTTGGCTAAGATCCTCTAAGTCTCATTTCTTAAAGATGAGGCAAGAAATGCCGAGGTTCCATCGATCATGAGGTGATGCATTCTGATTATGAGCTGGTGCTCGTCATTTCCCGCCGCCCTAAAAAGCTCGACAGAGAGGACATTAGCTCCAGAAGTTTTGTTGGATTCCTTAGCTAAGGCTTACTTCGTCCAGGTCGGGTGGATGGATTTGTTAGCCAACATTGTCTATGGTTCATTCTGCCTGACACCGGAATTTGATTCGGCGTTATATAACTTGCTGAAGTGGAACTTCCAAATCGTCAGCATCGACTCCGACTACATAAAATAACTCTACATGCTTCGCGCCGTCGCAAAGTCGATCGGTCCGTATTCGTTATCGGATGTGAGTTATGGTGAAACTCTTTCGAAAAACGTTCACTCTTGTAAGGAACGAACCTTACCTCTGTAGACCAAGCTTTTTTGGCTTCATTTGTTAGTTTGAGAGTCTTAACCCAAGAAGCTTGGTTGAATGCCCGGTCACCACGGCATTGTATGCAATGAAACTGCGGATGAGCTGGTTAGAGCCGGTTCGGTTTGCGCGCTCTTGGGACGTAACAGTTGGGATCTCCCCTATTTTTCGAAATGCTTCTACATACAAATGCAAGTGCTCTGGTCTGCCGACACTATTTTTGCATTCAAATAGGGATTGAAGGTGACGGTGCTCTAGTGGCTTTAAGTTTTGCCATGATTGTTCTATAGGAGCTACTGTAAAGATTTACGTATGCTTGCTCAAAGGATTTCTTAAAACCGGTGTTCTAGCTTCGCCAAGTGGCTAATTTCAGGTCTGACTTTTACACTCTTTTAAAGGCACTGGTATTAGAACCGTTTTCCAGTGCGAACCACCAGTTCATGATTCCGTACAACAGAATCGGCCTGATTAAATCCAGGTACGATCAATGGACTAATCTAAGTTCGAGTCCCCATGTAGGAAGCCTTTTTGCAAGTGTTGATGGCGAATACAGCCTTCTTTGCTCTAAGTTGAATGTTCAGTAGTCAACTGAGTTTACATGAGTCCCATGTTCATCATTTTTAATGTTTTGGTAGAAACGACTTCCTTACTTTTGGACGGATTAACACTGAGTCCCACTCCGTCAGTTCAATTGTCTTGTATATGTATGTAGTACCTTAATTCATCAGATCATCAGCAATTTCAACAAGATGCCTACCGCAATGTCATTTGTGATCATGCAATCGTCGTTTCACAGAGTAGTTATTACTTCGTCTGCTATTTTAGTCCAAAATATTGGACGAAAGGTAGCGCTACAGTCCGGGTTGGACCTGTGCCTCAACCAACAAGCGTCTCCATCCAGCTCGATCTTCTTCTTAAGGTGTTTCTCATCGGTGGATAACACCCGAGTTCGTCTTGAATCTATCTGCTCTGGATGTTCAATCCGTGTCAACTTCCAGGACCTTGGTTCCATGCAAAACTTGACAATTTTAACGCAGTCTTTGCTAACTTCCATCACTCTGCTGTTGAAACTATTTAAGTCATACGAGTGAAAGCAATTCTCTGAATCTCACATACAACGTCCTCGATGTGATATCCCTCAGGATATGTCAATAGTTCGTCTAAGCGTTCATTCTTCTCTCAGCAGTAGTTCTTGACAAAAAATCTACTACAGACTTCCAAGTACACGGCATGTTCTTTCTCATTTTGACAGCGTCAAAGACTAAAGTTATGACAGACTCGCCCCGATTATTAATGAGCAAAACAACGTCGGCTTTTCTGAAGTACTTTCTCACTAAAACTAAAAATACGACCAATTCTCCCTCGTCATCCCTAAACGAAACCTATTTTCGAAATCACCCCACCATCCGTCTTATTTCTTTGTCCAACAATGTCTTACATCCCACCTCTTCGAACGAAGTGATCCAATCACTCATCGGAATTAATTGCTTCGAACTCTTCCCAACCAGGAGCTCCCCCTTCAGGCTGCACATCCACGTGTCTATCTCTTTGTGCCTTCAAGTCTCCTATGACAAACTGCGTCAAATTTCTTAATTGCTCTTGGCACGCACCTAAATTTAAAATCTGCCTTCATCCCCGATCATGTCTTTTCAATTTGCCTTCGGGTTCTCATAACAGCCATCGGCGATGGCGACCGCTCCGCTCTAATGAATGACTGTACACTGCAATCTGATTGATGTTAAACCCATGCAGGATTACGATTTTGTTTCGGCAATAAAATTTAATTATGGAAATGAACTAATACCACAAAAAAGAAAACACAAATCCCGACACCTCTGTTGACACTTACAGGCGGCTACGGCACACAAAACTAAGGCACTCGTACTTTATGGCATCATAAACAAATTTTAAGAAAAAGAACAAAAAAAAAAACTGAAATGTATCTCAACTAAGTTATCGTTTACATCACCTTGGCGCATGCGGTCGGAATTTAGCTTTTAAACGCCTACACTCCGATGACATCGTAGAACATACTCTACACTCTCATTTTGGAATGGAATTCCACTTAAAAGTGATGCCAACCCTTCGGCGAGGCACATACATAATTTCTGACCCAAATCGATCAGAATTTTGAAGTTCAAAAGCAGAAATGGAATCCATATCGCGGATTATGAAGCTTTTTCTAAATTTAGAGCCGCCTCCACCACGCACTTTTCGTTTTATAAAAGGAAATGACGCAAGCGAATTGATAGTCAGAAGAAATCAAACGGAATGATGGAAAATGAAACAAGTTCGCCCATCGATTTATGCGCGTGTGCATGAATGCCAGCGATCTGTCAAAGTATGTACCTATGCGTTTCGCTAAATCCAATGCGAGTCGTCGCGGTCGTCTCATGATAGGTTGAGCTCCGTGTGGGTAGTGTTTTTGGGCCCACTTGCGTCGTGGGCCGAATTTGTTTTCGTTTTGAAATGAATTTTTCCTCTAAGCGGGTCTTGGATTACATGGAAAAGTAAAATCTGAATTTAATGGAGAAAAAAGCGGAACAGCCTACGATAATTTTCAGTCTAAAACTAATTGAACGTGCAAAAGGCGACATAAGACTACATAATGTACTACGTGTTGCATTGATCTTTTGATGGCGATGATGACGGTAGATGAAAACGAAAATGAATGCCGGGAAGCCCCTATAAGGTGTTAAAGTTGTTTATTTGCTATGCCACCAGCTTTTAGCGATTAGATTCTAAATAGGAAGAGGAATTCGGCATGCAAGTGGGCAGTGATACAAACCGCATTCAAATTTATCTTCGAGACTCAATTGATATTCGGAGAGCATAAGGCAAATTTGAATGGTTTGAATGACAGTTGTTTGTTTTCCATTTGACATTTGCGATTGATTTCTCAGAGACAATTGTTTAACTAGTTACTTGTTTGGATTACTGTTGCTGTTTGATTGCCTGCTCATGCGACCTCATTTCGCCTCCCTCGATTTTCTAGGAAATTCTGAGGAATTGGAGTATCTGCATAGATGGGGTTCAACGATGAGAGTTCAGCTTCAGAGTACTGGTAAGCTTCCAAGTGCACTCTTCTTTTGTGGATCAGTGTAACAGTAATAAAGGAGGTGCGATGGAATATCCTCGGCATCGCTACAGAATATTCAGCTTCCATTCTCTTCTACGTCCAGTTTTCTAATATGTTCCCTTAATATGCATTGATGATGAACGCGAAATTTTTTCGTCAGTCCTAGTGCTGGAAGTTCGTCGCGTTTTATTCAAGGATGTATCTATTCCAGCTATTCACGCTCAGAATAGTACATGAGAACGCCTGGGAGTATGCCAAACCTATCTGCAGTTGTTTTGTGGGTTTTGGGGAAAGCATATGATCGGGTCCCTCAAGGTAAACTCTGGGGTGTACTGCAGGAGTATGGGATTTAAGGTTCTCTTCCGAGAGACTTTGCCAGGGGTGCGTTCTGTCACCTCTTCTTTTCATAGTGCATTTTGATTGGATGTTACAGCGCAGTCGTGGCGAGGAACGGTTCAAATTGGGAGACTTTAGGATAAGTCATCTGCTTTTCGCTGAACTTGGTCATTCTTACGCCCATCCAGACCAAACTTCAGCGCGAACTGGATAGGTTCGACTAGGTCTGTGTTGATAATGGTAATGGTAATTTCCCGAACGCCTGTTCAATGCATTCTGCATGTTTATGGAGTCCCATTGAAACAGGTGGAGATATTTCAGTATCTCGAGGTCCTATGCACGAATGATCGAAGGAGCAATACTAAGTTATCCTGTAGGATTGGTCAGGCTGGAGCAATTTTGACACAACTTGGTTAATCTGTTATCAGGAGGGCCGAACTTGGCATTGGAGCAAAGCTATCGGTCCTCAATTCAGGTTTGTTCCGACTCTCACCTATGGTCATGAGGTTTGGATAATGACCGAAAGAATAGAATCGCGGATACAAGCTGCCGAAATGAGATTTCTTCGTTGTATTTCTGGGGTAACTCTTCGAAATCGAGTTAGGAACACCAGAATTCTCGAGGCACTCAATGTCGAGCAGCTACTTCTTCGAGCGGTAAGGTTCATACTTCGATGGTTTGGGCACGCTCAACGCATGTCCCCAACTCGGCTTCCAAGACGTGCCATAGGGTAGGCCCAGGATAAGATGGTTGGACCAAGTCCTGCATCTCACCGCTACTCGTATGGGAATAGCCCTTCATGACTTAGATTCGATGGCGGAAGATCGGAAGATTTGGAGAGTCCCTTTAAGCACTCTTAACCCGCGACCCTCATAGTGTATAAAATGATGATGATAGATGCATTCTTCTTCTTTCCGCAATTCCTCTCTATTTATATGCGATTCCAACCTGCAGATCGCCAGTTTATCGCCTCTTCCATCTGAATTTACTTCTACTTGACCTGCCACCCAGGAGATAGTGACTGTATTGCAAAGACCCCCGCTGGCCCAGTGGGGACCCTTCTCCACTCCCTCTCTTATGGTTCTATATGTGGTTGCCTTTCCAACCCTTTTTAGCTCAACGTAAAGAGGGTAAGCCTCAGAATCACCTCCACTACAGCTGCGGGACAGCTTCTCATTGCCCCTGTTAGGCAGATACGCGATCATCTCTGCAAGGCTTTTATGGTTGTACTTAGTTTGGTTTTTCCTGTTCAGGCCACTGTCACATACATATGTAACTGATGACGAGACTATACATCGTGGTATACATCCAAAGGCTCAGGCAATGAACGTCAATTGTGATTCCACTTAGTTGGATCGGTTGCATTTGTGATAGTTGCCTCATTCTAGGGAAAAGTGATTGCTTGCTTGAAGTTTGATGCGGTCATACTCACACCGTCAGATGTAGTCTTTCTGTTTTCGAAACTAACTACGGCATTATGGACTCGCTTCAGCCATGAGGTAATCAAAAAAGAGGTGGTTGCTGTGGCTCAGTTGTAAGTGCTCTGGTTTGGTGTGTGATCTGCTTAGACTCAAGCCCCAGAAATATCCATCTCTCGCTGGGGAATGACAAACTTCTGAAAGAATAACTTGTCGTGGAAACATTTTTCAATTCAGCGTGCATTCGTAGGGCCTGGTGTGGTATGACTAAACTTGAAGCGACGAAGGCCGAAAGCGTAATAAACATCAAAAATAGACAACCCCGAGATTCGAAAGTAGAACTCAGCGAAAGTTAAGTTAGGTCACAGTCAGTGACTGCCCCGCGTTTGCGGGGGCCTGCTGGTCAAATTTTGGGTTCTATATGGGTGGCCTATCTCAAAACCAACCTGTAAAGTGGAGTTTTTTGGTTATTGGCACCTCTGTTATGTTTCGCAATTTCAGGCAGCCAGTTTCCCATACATGCGGTTTTGGAGATTGGGACAGCGAAAGTTTATTCAGGAATGATCTTGAGCTCGAATATCTGTGGTAAATCTAACATTAAGCCTCATTCTACACTTCATCCCTTTACTGTGTTCTATACACCGAGTCTTCCATAACGTCTACGAACGATCCGTTAAATAATGTAGAACTTGCTCTAAATTTTCAAATTTTTGTACATATTTATAGCTCTCAGTTTGTGTACATACATATCTACATCTGCATCCATATCAGTCACAGTCACAGAGAACGCCTAATCTACGACTTTTTCCCATGTCACAAGCTGTTTTGTTGCGCAGCTGTCGTGATCACTATCTTCAAGGAAGTAAAATCCAAAGACTTTATCAGCCCTGGGCAAGTGTGTGAGATATATTCGCATTCAGATACAATCCCAACTCCGTTTCATTTGCTCGATTTGACATTGAAATGCGAATTTTTTTTTGTTGCTTTTATTAGCCTCCTCCGGGTGTATAATGAGCCGGTTATGCTGTGCTTCGGTCAATTTGAGAAAAAGAGAATAAAAAAGCAGAACCCTGTTGGACAAGTTTCGTTTTTTTTTCTTATATTTTGTTTGTTTCAAGAACGCCTAACCGACTGAGTTGTGGATTGAATGAAGGTATTTTGAACGAACATTTGATTGAAACACACTTGTGTACACATAACCGATTTGCTCAAGTGAGGCACAATAGCTGGCGGGGGGAGCTTCGTTCGTTATATAGTCGCCTCTTGTTGTTGTTTATGTTAATTAAGTTATTTCCATCTGTCTAATAACGCCTCATTCGGTTTGTATGTATCTACGGCAATAAAGCTTTCAATTGTCTGTGGTAAAAGACAGAAAAAAGAGAAGAAAAAAACCTTTAATTGAAAATTTTTTGAGAAATCATCAATTGGAAATGTTTGTTTGTGTGAATTTGTAACGAGAACTGATGAGGAGACATTGAACTCTTGTTGGTGGAATTGCGAAGAACTGTATGTATTGTGCCATGGATTGAATTTCAAATGATTTTCTATAAAATGTGTGACGAAATTGTTGATTGTGTTGTTGACACTGACAATTCGATCAGCATTCTGTGAGAACAGACGTCAATGTGCTGGCAATTGACCGTACATTGGCTTTGAAATTTAGAAAGGGCGAGGGTTTGAGACTCTGACTTGCAAAACAGTGTTGATTTACATACTTTCGTCATTTGTTTACGATTTTGGTCATCTTATGGGTTCGCATAGTTTTTTAAACGTATATGCTTTGCAAGGACCCCAAGTGTTGCGTTCAGTGCATGATGTAATTTTCGTTAGATTATCCCAAAATCAATTATCACCATTTCAACAATGAAATGTGTCAAAGGAGGACCAGATTGAGGAGGATTCAAAGTGTTTATAGGGTATCTGCCGATTTTAGCAGAGTAACTATTCATGCAATTGTCTGCTGCTAGATGTGACAGGTCGACAGAACACACTCACTTACTGAAGGTACATAGCTCTACCAACAAGTGTCTCCAGTAAGCACACTTAGTTGGTTGAGGTGCGACAGGATACATTCAAATCTTGAAAAAATACGAAGATTACTGCAGGCTACACCCTACTACGCTTCATAATCTCTCACAATTCATCAGGCTTGCAGGTCAAATGGCTACAATGACGACAAGAACACTTTATACTCATCCAGAAACTTAGGTGCTTACAAAGCACTCATAGCCGCTGAATAAAACTTCGGGATTCCTCAAGAAGTTACCAACTGCCAAGATCCTTACGGTCCTTACGTTCGAAACAGCTGACGGGAAGTACCTCAGTAAAAGCAATGCCACCGCTTACTTCTTGGTTAACCAACAACTATGCGTTTCCAACAAATACCTCAAGGCCTAAGTGCAGAAATGGATTAACTTTGCAGAGAATGAGATAGTACCAGCCTCAGGCCTTTGGGTTTTCCTATTATTGGGCATCATGCCTTTGGCCATGAACTGCAGTGCTAACGACGACGTCGCTGGTGCGTTAAATAACCTCAATGAGGCACTTCTCTCACCTTAGCCGCTGCTATCTCTTCGTGCACCCTATGGCAACTTGAACAGATGGTTCAACACTATCCTCAACCAGCCGCAGGTCTAGGTAGTGCTCAAGGGCTACACCCTCTGCGAGAAGACCGTTGCTTACGATCCCAAGAAGTATGCCGAATTCTTGGGCAAAACTGGTGCTGTACCAGCTGCAGCTAAGCCCGCGAAGACCCAACAGAAAAAGAAGCCCGCTGCTGCTAAGAAGGAAGAAGGACAAGAGGCCGCCGACGAGACCATCACCTTGGAAACCAAGTCCGAAGGATCCCTTTGATGCCTTATCCAAGAGAACCTTCAACTTTGCCAAGTCAATTCCACACTTCTGGGAGAAGTTCGACCCACAAAACTACTGCATTTGATTCAGCGAATAGAAGTACAACAGCGAGCTTGCCAAGGTATTCAGGAGTTGTAACCTCATTTCAGAAATGTGCCAACGCCTGGAGAAGATGTGCAAGCAGGTTTTCGCCTCGATCATGTGGCGCCAACAGAAGCTAGCATTACCCCTATCGCCCGATTGACAAATCGACTACGATTACTACGAGTAAAAGGAACTGGAGCCCCAATCTGAGAATTCAAAGAAGCTTGTGGCACAATACATACTTCTTCTTTTGAAATATGGCCTTATGTCACGGCACTGAATTAGGCTTAGCTTTATTACTTTTTTTTTACAAATGAAAGGATCTACAAAGGGACGCGAGCCTAAGAGTTTTTTCCGCAATGTCCTTCCTGCAGAAAGCCACCCCTATTTAATCTTGATTCACGCGGTCGAAGCCTTCTCGTAGTCGATTTATTCTGATATTTGACTTATTTATTACTTATTCTCCCAAGCAATGCTTCGTTTAGAAGCTCCGGATCTGCCCACCAGTGCCTGCCCAGAAGTCACTTTAAAAGTTAGAGTTGCATTGCTAGAATTTGTGGTTGAAGCTCAAATCCATCACAAGCTGTTTTAGTTCGTTTTAGTGAAGATCTTAAAGAAGGTGAAACCATTTTGCTGCCATTTGGCCAATATAATCAGTTCTTATTGAATTTATGAGAATTATAGCTCAGGCAGAAAATAGCTGAAAGAAGCCTAACATTTGTCTAATGAATAGACTAGAACCCTTCTACGGATAGGTACTGATTCTGTGTAACTTGAAAAATTATAAAAGACATGTTAGAAGGATATGTTTCCTGGTCTCTCGTTAAACACTTCAAATGTTTCATTTAAGCAACATCTACCTTCCTAAACCTGGCAGAGACAAAACTGTAGAAAAACTGTACTCAGCGAATAATTTAAAACATCAAGAAACATCTGGGAACAATCTCAGATGCCAATGCAGGCTGGAGGAAAGTTAGGTTAAAGTGCTTTATTGTATACGAATTTCTGTAACAGTGTATGAATCTGATTGAATAACTTAATATTGTAACAAAATAAATACAATAATCAAAAAGAACTCAAAATCATAATTTTATTTAAAATAAACATCAGTTCACTTTATCATCACCCTGTATTACGAATCATGTCCATTACATCAAGTTTTCTATTACTGATGAAATATTAATAATTATTCCTATGTTTTATATTTTATTTACACCAACAAACAGCGGGTATAAACAAGTGTTTTATACCAAAAATAGGTATGTTAGGTGTTTGTTGTCCGAATAAATGTTTTTTTAGCTGCACCCTGTACGTTGTTATTCTTTATTTATTACCACTGTCTTTCACAGTTTCGTATAAGTGTTCTTTAGTTTTATTTTATTTTGTTCTGCTTTTCTTAGCTACAGATTATAAAAATTTGATACAACAACATTTTTGTAAATATTGGCAAAATGTCAAAAAAGTAATTAAATTATTATTTAGTTGCAAATAAACTCATTCGCCGGATAAAAATTAATGATAAGTCATAAACAGCGGCACCGCAGCACCACTGTAAAGCAAAACAAGAAAAAAAAACGGAAAACCACTCAACAGAAAAGCAGAATATTAATTTTGACAATTTTGATTGTCTCTCTTTCATTTTCACAAGTTTCGCTTTCGCTTTTGTTTTTCATTTTTTTTATATTTTTTCTACTTCATTCGATGACTAAGAGAATATTATGATGGTGCTCCCTGTGACAGAAGAAGACTCACAAATCACTGTCGGATATATTACATTGGCGACAGGAAATGCTTCATCTTTTATTTTTTTCAATTTAAATTTTTATTTTTATTTTAAGTTTGAAAAAAAAAAAATCAGAAAAACAAGAGGAAAAATTTATTTTTATTTAATTCTCTGTCATGTTCCTTTTAAATTTTACATTATGTAGTTTTATGTCTATATGTTGTCATTCTTGAAGAGATACTATTTTAGGATGAGGATTTAATTAAGACGTTTTTTTTTTTTTTTTTGTTTCTAGCAAATCAAATTAACGATCGAGGTGAACAGATCGACACCAAATCAAATCAATGGTTGGGCGCCACCATTGTAACGAGTAGCGGAGAGAATGGTATTATTGTGGTAAGTTTTTTGGAAAGTTTTTTTCTGTTATTGTTATGTGATAATTAGTTGTGGTAAGTTTTGTGATTATGTTGAATGTTTGCGGTTAAGCGGTTACTGAACTTTTATAGGCGTGTAATGGGGGTGTTAAATTTGTAGAAGGCGGTTCATGGTTGCATTTGAAACTTTTTAAATACAATTATCAGTATAAACTATTTTCTATGTCGGAAAGAGATCTTAAACTGAACTGTTGCCGGAAGCCTTTACGAACAACGAAAGCGAAGTAGACGCAGATTTACCTACTCAACTCTTCTTCTTTTTAAATGGCCAGGACCATCAAGCTTCTCCAGTTTGCATGGTCCTTAGCTTAATGCCTCGAGGTTGCCGTGGCTCATTGGTTATTGCGCTGGACAGCTGTGCGTGCTTCAACGAACCATTAAAACCAAAAGTTTGGGGTCCCACCACTCGCGAGAGTATAATTTGTCATGAAAAAGCATCTCAATTCGCCTTTTCAGAGTCGGCAATGAGTTCTAAGTTCCTTCCTATGAAAAATTCAAAAATTGCAACACGCATAACATGAATTCTTGCAATAAGCTAGGTCTTGGCTCACATTGAGCTGTCGCGCAAGTTTTTTTTTTTTTTTAGCTATCTGCCTCTAACTGAGCAAATTATTTGACGTCCTTCTACTTGCCCGCCACCTTAAGTAACATCTTCCTCTCCTGTCTCTTTCTCATCCGGGTTACATTTGAAGACTGTGCGGCTTAAAAAGATGGTGACCATTCACTGCACTTGTCCAAGTCATCTCAAAAACTGATGTGACTGTACAATTCGTATGTTTCGTCCTTGGATCTCCTCTCCTAAGGCACATCATTGCCAACGGGACCGAATATCTTAAGAAAGATTTTCGTTCGAAACATACCAGATAGGGTCTTACAACTAAATTGCCTTCCTACCCCAAAGAAGCAGCGATTAGCAAGAATTATATTGACTGTTTTCGGGGATGAAAGTATCATTACATCCAAAATACATCTACGATACATAAGGACTTCAGTTCATGGCACTTGTTCTCTCTTGCTTTTTTCCTTAAACTATGGGGGCCTAGCCCACAAAAAAGTTCTGCTCCTATAGGCTATCTTTGCGACTCTTTTGTTGCTAGTTCATCTACTCTCTCGCTACCCTCGATTCCAGCGTGGCCCAGCACCCATTGGAGGGTTTGATTTCTACCGGCATGTTGCTATCAGAAGTGTCTTATACCAGAACCCAGGCCCACAAACTTTCTTACTACCTTGAACAGCCAGCAATATCAAAAAAACCTAAACAGAGTTCAAGTAATTGCAGAAATACGCACTTCGGAGATCCCCTTGGGTCATGAACGATCGAGGCCCGTAATGAGCTCCTACAACCCTTTCAGTTTGCACATTCAACCCATAGCATCCCGAAGCGCTATCAGACTAAAATCTGTATCTGGATACAAGTCTTCTAAATCCTAAGAGGACAGAACCCTCTGGATTCGTTACCAAGGGATCTGATAGCATATTTGACGGACTTTATAACATCCTTCGGAAAAAGACGTCACGGTAAGGCATGCAACTAGGGCGGAATGGAGGAACAATAAATAGCTCGACTTAGCAATGGTCGCTGCGGTTCTGTATATTCGGCATTAGGTACTGAATCTGTCCTTCAGATTTCAGATTCATTCAACGTGTTCAGGGGGAGTTGTTGGCAGTCAGGTCTGTCGGTCTATTGAACACAATTCCACACCACAAAGAAATAAACATATGTAGCTTTCTTCAATGGCTTTCTAAGTGCAGATTTTGATTCCTTCTCCTACAAAACAGTGAAGGAAACATTTCTCTGAGCTGGGCTTTGGTTCTCTGAATTTCCGCATCACAGTTGAAAAGAGGGGATGGGCACAACGGCCTCTCTAGACCCAATTTCCCCAATAATTCCCAGGCCTACCCATGGTCGCCCTTCGTCATCATGTGACATACAAATTGTTCCGCCTCCTCCATCTAATCAACCCATAAAGTCGTTAAATGTCACGCATCTCGTACTGAACTTGTCCACCACTCTAATCTGCATCTGAAGCCGATCAGAATTAATTAGGTCGCATTCAAATCGCTCTCAATTGATCGCTCCAAGGAAAAATAAAGCAAAAGGTTTTGTTCTTTGACAGTAAACAAGATCACACGACAGGCTTACAACTCCACGAACAAGCACGCATCGCGTGTCGTTGGCATTGAAACTTAGAACCCGAATGCATGCACCCATATCGCTCGTAAAAATTAGTTTTCCTTCTGCTTCATCTCATTCCTCCTCTTCGTCGTCGTCGTCGTCATCTTCTTCAGTTTAATTGCCGTGCAATGCATAAGAGCGGCACAACATTTAGCGGTATACAGTGGCCATGGCATATGGTATGCACACATTAGCCGGAGTCACTTTACATTGCAGCCATTGTCTTAGGCCGAACGCACATTGAATTGCAATTGAATCCGCAGCACAAAACTAACTCTGCCGCCATTGCCGCTGTTTGACTTTATTTTTATCCATTTAACCATTTTGTTGGCTGCCAATTTCCTGTGTATGCGGCGTGCATATAACGAGTTGCAATCATCAATTTAATCGAGATCTTAGGCGCCTGTTGGGCCCAACGAACAGGGAAAGTTCTCAAGGCACGGATGGCGGATCGATTGCATGTGTTGTAACATCAAACCGTGTGGGATTATTGGGTGGCAAACACAAGCTAGAAGCGATCGTCTTTGTGTGTAGAAAGTCAAAATTTCGCCTACGTTCGATTGCATTTTAGTGTTTTTGTTTGACGCACAGTTGTTTTAGGGGGGCTTTTCTGACGCAACGTGGGCGTGTAGTAGAAAGATGAAATTTTAGGTTTTGTCTTAACGACTCCAGTGGAGATTGAATATCTAGATTCTGAATTATGATTAGAGATACGATGGGTGATTCTGAGAACCTCTCTCGGGTTCTGGTGTTAATTGAATGAGACCCTCTGTCGACTTGTATTTGGGTCGCAATAATGAATCTATTAAGTTAACTATTTAGCTGTTCTTTAGAGCCTTTTAGTTGCTGGGGAATATGTAATTTATTGATCATAAATCATTGCGAGTGCCCGATGGGAAGACATATTTTTGGATTTTTTTTTGAATTGGTAACCTGAAATGTGATAGCAGCCATGTTATACGGGTGTTGAAGTAGACGAAACAGGGAGATGGGGATCTTAATTTGACGTCGTTCGTCTAGTGTGAGTCAACAAGTTGAAAGATAGGTTCTATGATTTATTGAGAGAAGTTCTACTAGATATGTACAGTTAGGCTGTTAAAGCAGAATTATGTTCTGGTCTCTGCGAAGGTTATAACCCTGATTTGTAGTTTAAAGAAAAACTGGTCGAACAACTGCTTTATTTCGATTGAATTTGTCAAGAGTTTAGTTAAATTTGTGCTATAGGCTCCTAGCCTGTGGCTTTACTCTAATTCTGATAGCGATACAGTTTGGGGTGTAGCTAAGTCTCCGACCACCGCGTTGAGGTCATATTCCACTTGTGCACTACATCGCAGTAGAGTTCATCCTCTTCTGGGTTAGGTTAGGTAAATGGGTGCTTTGTGACATTCGGCACTGCTCGCTTAGACCAGCAAAGGCTCCATTGTGCCCATCTTCTAATTTTACTCCGGAAGCTTTAAAGGAAAGGGGAACTGCTGATAAAAAAATCTACCCGAATAAGGAAATGGATCAGGAGGTATCTCAGCCCGATGTCATGCAAGTCCTCCAGTTCCATGAAGAAGTAACTACCAAGAGTTCTCCTTCTTCTACACAGCAGGTAACGAACAGATTCGACTTCTTCCTCATCCCTACAATTTCTGCAATAGTGGCAAATTATTTTTATTCATATACCCTCAACGCAGAAGGGGCCTTTAATCAAACGTCTATCGCCTGATTTTATTAGACTTAGACTTTAGACTCCATCATAAGGTTAGAGAGGCTGTCGACATAGCCGACCCATTTAGACAGCCGACCCTAATCGTGGAACTTGTGGAAGCTTTTAATAAAGCGAACTAGGTTTCCGACATCTTGTTGTGCTAAGTCGCCAAGACTGTCAAAAAAGAAGGTAACGAGATGGAGATGGCCTCTTGCGAGCGAGCGCGGGACAGGTACAGAGGTAATGGAGGATCGTCTCCTCGTCTTCCTCGTCCCTGCACCTTCTACAGTAGCGCCCAGGTGAGTAGCATGTCTGCCTTGAGGCAGATGACAGCTATAGTAGCTGTCATATGCCATATAATTAATGAAGTTAGTCTCTTAGAGCGCTTATGGTCTATTGAAGGTCAGATTTGTTTGCTAATTTGGCAGGTGGTGCCAGATGTGCCAATTTCAGTTTGCTTGTAGCTCTAGCTATTGGCACTCCGAGGTTCTCTTTTTCAGGAAGAATGTGTATTGTAGTACCATTTTTGGCGAGTTCATCGGTAGACTCCATATATATGGCTATTTATTTTGAAACATATTGAACCAGACCTTAATTTGGTTTCCTTACTTCTCTCTTCCACTCGGGGTATCCTCCAAATTAAGATTTCTCTTGCCATCGCTAGCACTTGGTTATTTAATACTTGGCCTACCTACCTTCCTCTTCACTTGGATTTCTGCTTTGCATTTTCTTCAATTCTGGCATATCCTACAACCCAAGCCAATCTCAGATTTTTTAGACTGCACTTGCATTGAGTTTCTGGAGACACTCCAGCATCAGTGATGAATAAATTACAGTCTGACTTTTTTGCCTGCCTTAATATCCGGTGCAATCAGGAATTGACTTCTTCTCTCCTGATTCTCATGCAAGTGAGAATCCTCCAGGAGGATAAGCACACTACACTGTGGGCAGTTTCTATTAACCCTGTCGTTAAGTCTGAAAAGTCAATAAGCCTGAATACATTTCCCGAGGTGGTGTCGTGTAGGCTATGTCTTCTAAAGTTTCTTCCAAATATGTTCTTCTTTCCGAATTTGCTTGCAGAGCGTCGTAAGCACCTTGTAAAATGCTGTTGCTAAAATTTAGCTTTGAACCAAATTGTCATCACTCGCTCGTTTACATGGCAAAAGCTTAATACCTTTTGCCTAAGTGTACCTCTGACAGCAAAACTATGTGTGGTACATACATATATCCAAACAGCCGCTGTCCCTGCTCGTGGTAGTTGCCGCTATAGTAGATTTTACAGGAACTCGTTCTCCAGTCACCCGATCCGTCCCTTCCTGAAGGGTGGTTATACATACTTGCTTTATAGAGTTAGGTAATCTCTGCTAGAATAGAGAAACTACTTATCAGAGATTCGAGGTAATTTCGACTTAGTTGCACCAATTTAGACGATGTTTGGCAAAGTAAAGACCATGATGGTTGCTTGATTGTCAGTGTGCGTTTCGTACGGCCAATGTCTGCAAGGTCCGGTAGTCTGTAAGACCTAGATAGCTTCAGGGTAGCAGAATAGATTTCCGAGCCTAACCCGCATTCTATTGTCGCCCCATCGGAAAATATTCGTGTATCGTTGGCTTTTATCATCTCCCCATCTCACTCTTGATAGAGTACACGGAGTAAAATCTGTAATTTTATGACGCCGGCTTATATTTTTCAATCTGAAATTGAAGCTTTATAAGCCATTCTTTCTGACTGTGCTACCAAACCAATACTTCTTTCCCAATTCCGCCTTCAACTTGGCAAGTATGGTAGTCTTTGAGAACTCATCTTATTATTATATTGTATTATACATCCTTGTGACCGAAAAGACTGTGTTTCACCTCTTCAATTTTTTTGCCTTAGAAGTTAAAGGCAACAAATTTCTGGTGGTTATCAATCAAAGGTACAGCGATCATTTACACCCTTTTTCGACATCTAAAATAATTTAGAGCTAATGGTAACCCTTAACGTTTGGAAAAAGCTCAGATTATCTCACAAAGGTCAAGTAGAGTGCCGATGTAAGCTGTGATCTATTCAGTGTGAGCTTGTCTGTGAGCCTATGACCTGGATTCTGTTTTCTATGTCATCGTCAGACGAAGAGGCTCGATTTAGAAGCTACTTAGGACTGACCAATTCTAGCCCACCTCTACTGTAAAGTACAAAACGACACCATCTCTATCGACATACTAAACTCTATTCACAAGCTCTTTCGCATCAAATTTTATGAGCAGTAGAACAAATAAACCCTTAACGCAGCCTTCTAGTTGTAAGCATCAAGTTTGGAGACATTTTCTCGCTTTCCTCCTTCTTATTTACAACTCACCGATCTTCCAAAGCAAGAATGATTGCTCCAACAACTCGTGGCATCCCAAACTGTCTCAGTTTGTTTTTAAGTCCAACTCCATCTCTCCACTCATTGCATCTCCCCCATACTCTCATGAGATAAAATAAGAGTAAATCACCCTTTTTGCGGTTCGTTCCACAGCTTACAGATAAGTTCCACTAAAACACAGGAAAACCTGATTTAATCCCCTCATCAATCATTAGCACTTGTGCATTCATCAATCAATGCTTGAGCCAAAGATTCTCGAAACATTTATCGCGTCTGAGTCGTGCGCCGTCAGGAGATACCAGCCGCAACCTGCAGACAACACGAACTCCAACGATATGTTCATATGGACTTTCCAAGTAATTAATTACACGCACATTCGCCTTAATGTCGAGTCTAATTATTTGTAGAGGGGAGGCAAAAAAAAAAAGTCCGATGATGGACTTGACAGCATAAAACCGCTGTCAAAGTGGCGTCACACGATTTATTACAACGCACGCGTGACGCTATTTAAAATTCACTTTTGTCTTGCCTTGTGGGTGTCAGAGATGCCACGGGACACACGGAGTCATGGAACTTTGATTGGCGACTTTTATCGCCGCACAAGGTTACCCCACGACATCGTTGTAACAAATTCGTTCTTAATTGTCTGGAATCAGGTCAAGCTGTCATCGCGTTAACTCACCCTCCGCCTTTGTTATCGCGGTCAAGTATCTAAAACTCACCGTTAACGACATGGAAAATCAAATTAAAGGACTAGCCATCAATCGAGACTTGCAGAATCAATTTTCCTTACCTCCGCACACCAGAGATTGACACAAAGTGACCACAATCAGATCGATTAAGTGCTTCGTAAAAGCGAAACCGCGGCCATAAATTTCAACCGCCAGAGCCTTGCGAAACGGCAAAGAAGCACGAGGCTGCTATTCGCCCGCCGTTTATGTTCATTTTTAACGACGACAGGGGGTGGTGGCAACGAAGCGGAAACCTGTGACTCCATCGCCCTTGTTACTCCGATGACAGCGAAACCTGAATGAACTGCTAACCGTTTGCGATTTTTCACCTGAAATCGAGAATGACAACGGATTGCTGTTGCTGGTGCTGCTGCTGCTCCGGCCCACCATTGGGATAAAGGTGTGTCTGAGCGGCGGCAAAAGATTGTGTGGCAGAGAGATACTTTGTGTGCACGGCCCGCGGCGGTGGATGTATGGATTAACGTTGTTCTTCTAATTCCAATTAAGGTTGTCGCGATTGGCAAAAGTGATTGGATCGGAACCGTAATGGAGCACAGAGTACTGCTGACACACTGACTGTGGCCTTCAAAAGCATTTTTATTGACTTGGGGGGTTTTTTTATAGTCTCGGACAGCGGCAAGGGGTCATCGATGAGCGGACGTATTTATTGCAGTGTGATGTAGGTCGATAGATGGTGGTCAGGGAAGTGGGTTGATTTAGGAGATATTCCACACAAAGTCTGGTGGTTTAATGTTTCCATTAAAGTTCTGCGAGTGTCAACTAGCCGCGGAGCAGAAATGACCTCCAATTGAGCCTAGAAAAGGCTCGTAAACTTCGCCAAATTGGATCCTTGATGGTGAAATTTGATGAAGAGGTGAAAGCCTGTTTTCGTGGAACTCATTTTCAATGGAGGAAGATAAAAAGCTGGGAAATCGAATGACCAAGCGACTAGGATTTTCTCGAATTTTCCTGCAGCTTCAAGTTTTCACTGAAAATCTGATAAGGAAGAGAAGGTAGAGGTTGTAGCCTTTGTGAAGACCTATTGCAAACGATAGCTCACCTTGGAGCTAGATAGCATATGAAGTTAGAGTATGCGTCGCAATCTGTAGAAAGATCATGTGTCACTTTGACAGTTTTTTTGAGGGTCACGAGGCAACAAAACAACGACTGTTCAAGGTTTGTACGTCGTACCCAAACAGAAAAAACTGCAGGAAGTGAACATTCAAAATTGGGCCTAGAGAATTGTTCAGCAAAAGATGACCAAGCAGCCATTAAGGAGCCCCGACAGTAAATTAAACGACTTTGTGGCTTCGAGTCAGATTATCACTGCTTCTGGTTTACTCAGAGTCTGAAAGTGAAACCAAGTCCTAGTCAGACTTGCCTCCCACATTTTTCAGTAGTTCTTCCCCGACCGCAATTCCTCGTGTCAACACAGGCATTTGTCTGACAAATATTTGGCTTATCTTCTGAAGTTGAATCTTTTGACAGTTCTTGAACACTCGCAAAACATATGTGCACCTGTCTCCTCATCCTCTTAATGCAGCCTGCATGTATTAACTGAACTAACCATGGTCGGCAGTTTTAGTGCTGCAACTCAAATCTATGGCTGCAGTAGATGAGTATTGAGTCAGAAGAAGGTATGAGAAGTCCTACTTTACTTTAAGTCCTACTTAAAAAGAGAAGCTACGTAGTATCCAAGCTCAAGGAAGTCCACAAAGGCAAGCAACTGGCAGCTGGCTTTAAACACGGAAGGTTGTTCAAGACAGCGAAGAAAATGTAGTCGCCGAGATGCCACGAATCGTAGGCAGCAAATGGCTTTGTGGGCATCAGATAGAAAGAGAATGGTAGGTCAAGAGGTAGGCCGAAAAGTGAACCCAAGCTAAGAAGCAGTACCCGTCGCGATTTCATAGGGTCTGTCGCAATCATAAAGAAGCAACACTAGCAGTCCAGTCGAGTGGACTTAACTCCTACGAAAGAAGCATACTACGTCTCGTGTAAGAGGAGGGAGAATGGAGTTAAGTCACGAATTCTGTGAGCTGTATCAAGATGTTAATGTAGAACGCAGGCCACATTGATCAAATTGACACCAATGCTCCAGTCAAGAGGATTTTTCATTCTCAGCCCGAGACGACAAGGAAGACCGAATCTCTATTACAAAGACCAAATGATCGCGGAAGTTTGGTCTAAAGAGCTGAAGGTAACGCGAGGAGAATCGCAGGCTGCAGTGTCTCAGGTGGAGACTCATTACAGAGCGGTTGGTCCCTTAGTAAGTGAACAGAAGTCCGGGTTAGACCTGGGCCTAAACCAACAAGCGTCTCCAGCTTGTGATGTGATTTTTCGGCCGGAGCATTGGTGTCTATCCGCTCTACATGACCTAGCCACCTCAGCCGTTGGAGCTTCACTCTTCTGGATAAGTCGTTGTTGTATCTCCTCCCCGCACTCACCGTCTATGCAGACGGAACCGAAAAACACTCGAAGAATTTTCCTCCCGAAACAGCCAAGAGCAACCTCATCCACTTTTGACAGAGCGCTTTAGAGCAGGACTGGGACAATGAAGGTCTTACAGAGGGTCACTTCAGTCGTTCGAGAGAGGGCTTAGCTACTCAATTTCCTTCTTAGCGCAATGAAGCAGTAATTATTCTTCATTTAATCTCAGCGCTGGTGTCGTTGTCTGAATTGATAGCGGAGCCTAGGTAAACAAAGTCCTTAACTACCTCAAAGTTATAACTGTCTACAGTGACGTTGTTTTGAGCTTTTCTCTTGGTGCAGCTGACAACTTCCACTTAGAAAAAGAAAAGTTATTCCTTTGAGCAATCAGGGCAGTAGCCGGACCTAGAAGATTCCTTCAGCGACGAGAATGCTAAACGGCGCGATTGTGGTCTTGCATTATGGACTTGTCTGCAAAATCGAAAAACAATTTCATTCAGATTTATACATCACATGGCCGGTGTATAAGGGGTGCTGTTCTACAAGGAAGTGGTTTAGCCCCATTGCTGTTTGTCTCGCACTTCTCAACAGACCTTGTTCCGATTGCTAATACGTTTGAAGAGATGCGGTTATCTTGAGCTCCAATGATAGCGGACTGTGCTTGAATAAAATACTCGATGATTGCGAAAAGTAGATTAACGGACGATGGTCGAGTTAGGTAGTAAACACGCCGTAAACGAAAATACTTTCCGCACTCTCTCTTAATTTTAAAATTGGGGACCCGTGGGAGTACGAGTCAAACAATCCTCGGCAACTACCTATGTTACAATTTACGAACTCTCGAAACTGACAGAAGCCAACGCGGTTGCAACCCTCCTGCGCCTGAAAGACACCTCTCCAATCTGGAGTCTGGATATATTTTGAGGGATTATGTGGCTTGGGCAAAATGCCTGTTCTACTCCTTCATCCATTTTGAAGACATCACTAAAAACGGAGATACAAGTGGATATTATCGCTCTTAGAACAAGCCCCTACCCCAATCTCTTGGGAAATCGTTTGTGAAAACACAGTCAACTCCCATCAATCACTGGACAATAAACACCACCCAGTCTCTCTCAATTGAGTTCCAAAGTCGAAACAAAATGCAACTAATAACAAATTAGTCAAACACCATGTACACACATTAAAACAAACGATCGAACCAATCTCCGCTTCGATGGGTCGTCTCTGTCATCGCCATCGCTTCACCTCCTTCGATTGTCCTTCCCTCTCCCGAGTGCGGTTTCTTCACCTTCAATTCACGAGAAGTTGAAAAAACAACCACTAGATGTCGAGATACTGAACGACATCGCTCAGAGGGATTCACCTGAAGCAGAGGAAAACGCACAAGCCATGCCACACACTTGAGCACAGGACAGCGTTGCACTCGTATGTGCGTATGTACGACTTGAATTGGAAATTAATTCAACCTTTTCTACCTGCCAGCCATCGGTCGGTCGCTAAGCTCTGTTTGTGTTCTCCAACTCCAATGCTACTCTTGACCAAAGGAATCGGCATGTTATGTCTGTTATATCGCAACGATTTGTGTGCCGCATTTAATACCTTTGCCTCAATGATGTGCGGGACTGACCATAACATGGAACACCGATGGTATTTCTCTAACTTAAGATATGTGTGTGCAATAAAAATATTTAGTTAAATCTATTATTATGGATCGATAGGAAAAAATGTCAAAGTAATGTGGTTAGATGGTGGCTGAGGTTTATGTTTAGAGCTTAATAATCCTGCGGGGGTAAGTCCAAGGGTCTCCCCACAGAGATTTGTCTCATGAGAAACAGCACAGTTCTAAAATTTGAACATTTTTCTAGTCTCCCCCCGGTCTAGAGTCCATTAAAATAAATAAATACAGTCAAAATCGCTTACAACGACGTCGCTTATCACGACGTATCGGTTTTAACGACCAAATCTTTAGGTCCCGACTGAGGTCTATTAACTAATCTGAAATCGGTTATAGCGACCTTTCGCTTATAACGACCAAATTCATCGGTCCCTTGAAGGTCGTTGTAACCGATTTTGACTGTAGCTGGCGCCACAGCTCGGGATGAGCCAAAGCCTAGCTTCTCGCAACCATTCATGTTAGGCTACGCGCACAGTGATGCGATAAAGCGATACAATGCGAGAAAGCACACGCTTCTCGCTTTTCACATCGCTTTATCGCCTCACTGTGTGTGCAACCTTATGCGTGTGACGTTTTGCCCACGAACGGAAGTGACCTACAATATATTGTCGACTCCTAACGGTGAATTGAGAAGCTTTTTCATGACCAACTATACTCCCGGAGGCTTGTCATACCCCGACGAGAGAGGGTCTTGAGTCCATAGTTGCGTATAAATGCATCCACTAGACCTGTTTTTTCTTTGACTTGATATCGTGTCCTTGATGGTGTGTCCTCACACATTTGGTTCTCATGTTACAGCATCTTAGTTAAGATCCTCAAGATTATTGTGTTTACAGACACTTTTGTATCTTAACCCTTCCAGACAGATCCCTGTCATTGAAATTTGTCTAACCAGAGGCTTAGGCGAATGATTAAAGGTATTAGGGTTGAAAAGACCTTAACCTATTCTCTAACTTTCTATGGGTAAGGAACTTTGATGATGTGAAATGAACTAAACGTAATGCCACCCTGCCCAAATTGATAAGCCTGGTCACCGCTTCAGGCAGAGTCTGGATATTTCCGCCATTATACTTTCTTTAAGTAGCCTCTAAAAATAGCTGGCGCGACAGCTCGTGATGAGCCTAGTAGCCTCTAGCTAAGTTAAATTTACAAAGAGTTAGAGGCCTAACCGGCGTCGAGTAGTTGATAAGAGGTTCCAGCAGTTAAGAAGGAGCTACGATGCTCTGAAATCCACAAGGGGACAAGAGATACAAGTATAAGAAGGTAAAGGCAAAGTCAGCCTTTGCTTGTCTGGAAGTAGTACATTTTCTAGCTAGCTAATCAGCCTTGCAGGCGAGTGTTATAAGGCTCGTCTTTCTCTATAAAATGCCACCGACAACACAGATCAGCCTTCTACTTAAAGAACTACGATACCAGTCATCTAAAAGGTGCTAAGCTGCCCTTGAAAATACTCATGTCCCGACTTGTTCGGGTTCGATTTGCTTTCGTCTGTGCAGCCTCAACAGAAGTGGCTGTAGAGTAACTCATGTCGTCTGCGTAAGTTCCTTCCACTCAGTTCCCTGTGACGTCGCCTTGAACGCCTCGTATTTCTCGCGGCATAACTTTAACAAGATTGTTGGGTTTCCTTCTTTTGAAAATTGGACATCTCCATGTTCGCGTATAAGGCCTTACCGGGTTCTCCTCGTTTATATATGTACATTGCTTCTGAAAGGAAAACAGGACCATAAAGGGCGTAGTCCTAGCTTTTCTAAATCATTCATGTTGAGCGCGTTTAAGTTTTTTACACAAATGACAGATATTTAGGACATACTTGCCGAGATAACTGGCGACTCTGCAAGGGGAATTGGGAAGCTTCTTCATGACAAATTTAGTCGCGGCAATGATATCGGCTTTAAAGACGCTGAACCTTTCTTACATTCTGAAGAAGCGTCCCAACATTCATTTTGGATTCGTCTATGGAAGAAGTTGAGAAAACAAGACACACACCAATTCTTTAACGACGACATGGACTTTGGTATACATGGTGATAGTCGTTCTCCACCTTCTTCTTCATATTGCCACAGCCAGTCTACGCTCTCTCTATCAGACTTGCTTTCCATGATGAAGCCGGCACGACAATGTCCAACTCGACAGCTTGTTTTGTGTGAAGCAGTTGGTTCACCCTAGCACGGCGGTCCCACAAAGAGGCCTAGTATGTCAACCTTAATATTTCTACAGTAGTTCCTGTACACCAGAGCCTGTCAGGGAGTTTATCAGTTTCTTAGGATGAAACGTGGCGAGTGTAGTCGATGAGACAAGTTCACTACTCAGAGTCCATTTTCTCATATGAATGAGCGGGGTATTCTGGTGCTGGTTGCACTTGTTTTTATTGTGTTTGAAATGCCTAAAATTGAGTCCCATGAGAAGCGTGGGAAGTGGTAGTCCATCTGCACAGGGGCCCGCATTATACACACAGGCTTAATTATACAGAGTTCGACAGGTATACGAATACTACCTTACCGACTGACCTATTTTTTGACAGTTTGGTCATCAATACTGGTCGTGTTATAACTTGAGCCAGCATCAGGAAAGCAAGTCCCGAGACTCTTCGACTTTACTAAGCCCCTACACCACGTATAAATATGTGAATAGTCTTCTAGACTTCTCTGAGCCTTCATGGCATTTTGTTGCCACAGTGAATGTCTATTGGGACAAAATTTGGCATTTTTTCCAGGGTCACTGTGGGCTTTAAGCTTGACAGGATAATATTTCTTCTCAAGCGTTTCCCTAGGTTATTGTATACATAGTTGATTTGCATACTCCATACCGACTCCTTGAAGTCTACTGATTTTTACCGCGAAAATTAGATTAGAATCAGATCTGTCACTGTGCCTCCTTCCTAAGACTGAATTTTTTTCTTTCCAAGTTGATTTCCCTAACGATTTCCGTCCCCCAAACTCGACAATACCAACCGAAAGCAAAAAAAAACCATACAAACGTCAACTGTGGCAAGAATTTTTTTTTGTTGACAATAAAATCGTTTATGTCGGCCATCTTATGAATGCAAATTTTCCATTGTTACCGTGCGCTGTATATGGTTCGCTCTGTTGTCATCGCCATGATCACTGTCGACTTTGTGCTGTTTGACAGAAATAGAAATTACATTTGGACAACAACAAAAAAAATATCTTCACCGAAGCAGGTCAAACATGACCTCCGCTTCCATATTAGCTGACGATCTAGCAGCAGCAATTCGAAACAGAAGACTGCGAACACACAAAACGACCATTGCGGGGTGGCATACTCCACAAAGGCGAATCCGACGCGAAATCGAAATAAGTCTGGAAATAGCAATCCGTGCAAGGAATTGTACCATTCCCTTGCCGGATAGAGAGATACTTTGGGTCAAAGGCCAACACATTGGGAGTTGTATGTACGGCGCGCCGCGACCGTTGGAAAACCAAGATCGATCTCAATTCGGCTTCGATATTTTCGTTTGGACGTCACGCGCGCGCCTACACGAAGCAGTTAATGTTTCCAAAGCCAACAATTGTACTTTGTTGGACTAATCGTGGGCGGGACTGTGCATATGTGACAGTTTTGTTAAGATAAAAATTGTTGGTCATTACGAGGCTTACGGTTGGTTCTAATGAGGTCGCGTCGATGTGGGATGAAGACATAAACGAGGAAATTTTTATTGTGAGTATTTTGGGTGAGAAAACTAGGTGAAAGCATTTAATGGCCAGGCTAAGCCGAGTGAATAGCTTGGTTATTGTTTGCGTCTTATTGTTTGGAGGTCGATAGTGAGCGAGACCACCCGGAACAAATGCAAATTTAACTGATGGTGTTTTGATCGTTTATAGCGGTACGGGCATTGATTGAGTATAAACAAAGTAGAGACGAGGACTGTTGGCCTTTCAGAAGCCGATTGGTAAAATTTTTTTTTTGAATTTTTTTCCGTCGATCGGTAAATTATGCAAACCTAAGCTTCGGAGAATAAATCTCAAGTGAATAGGCTATGAAGCTAACGAAATGCGTACAAGTGGACTCCGTAGACTTTTCAATAATTTTGAAGGTTATAGTTGGGTTGGAGCGGGCTATGTCCGACTCGAATCTTTCTTCGTTCCAAACGAAGTAGAATGCAATTTCATGAACCGGTGGTCTGAGTCAGTCATTTACCGACTGCGGCTATCACTGTGGCTCAGTGATTAGTGCGGTAAACTGCTGTGCGAGCTGCGTAGATTCTAGTCCCGCCAATATCCTCCACCTCTTGTCGAGAATGACAAACCTCCGAGAGTATAATTTGTCCCAATTCCCCCCTTGGAATTGGTAACCAATTGAAGGTTTCTTCCATTCATGCGTCGGCCTTTTCTAAGGAGATCTCTGGTTCTAGTTTGGTTGTATGTGGGTCAAATCTACCCCGACTCGTCTTTGATAAGTTATTTATTATGAGTTATCTTTCCTGGACAGATCCAAGTAGAATGTGATGTGTCAAGAGTTTAAACTTATCTAGCCAATTCATAGGCCTCTTCGTTGCCACGTACTGGTAAAGTCTGAAAGCCTGGTTAGGTTCGATGGGCAGACTGCCCAAAACTCACTCAGACTGGTATAGGTGAATTATGACACCGCAAGGATCTGCAGAGTTCTTCAGAGTTACCTTCGGAACCAGTCGGAGCTTATTATAAAGTACTTAAAGGAGTGTACTTTCCTCTGATTAGAGAGAACCAGTTCCTGCTCTAGACTTGAGGAAGTGTTTACTTACTAAGACACTGGGTTAGCCAGTAAGATTCTAGCTAAACGCTGCCTCAAGCCTAGAACAGGAACTGACTCTCTCTAATCAGGGGAAAGTACATCTACATAGGCACTGGCTTAACCAGTAAGGTTCTGGCTAAACACTTCATTAAGTCTAGAGCAGGAACTAACTCTCTCTCATCAAAGGAAAGTACACCTACATAGGTGCCGGCATATAGAAATAATTTTAGGTCGTTAAGAACAGAGGAGTGTCCTTGAGCGGCTTTGATGCTTTCAAGGCTTTGAAATAAACGCCTGCGCCGATTCCACAGTCCATTATCGATCCGTCCGATAAAATTTAGATATCAAAGCTCTGTATCACCCCTCCGTTTTTCATACCGCTTTGGTTGGAAAGCGTATCGTGACGATCCTGGGATAATTAAGTCAGTTGGGGTCATATAAGGCCAAGAATATTTTTGTGGCCCTACGGCTTTTTCGAAGAAACTCAACTTAAAGCTTTGGCTACTAGTTTCCCAAAGTACTTTTCGCATATTAGTTGATCAGGAAATTGAAATAATAGTCTGCGAGAGTCTTATGCGTTAAGGATCTCTACCTAAACCTTCCATCTCCGTCCATTTTAGATTCCTGAAATTCGCGATAGCTAGGACTGATAATAACTTAATTGGTCAGGTAAAGAAAACCTCCTATCTATGCTGACTAAGATCAGGGAGCACTTTGACACAACATTTTTTCTTTGCCGGGTAGCAACAGCCTCGAGCACGCATAACTTACTTTCGAACGGATTCAAGTTCTCCACTCTTTTGGTGAATTTTTTTTTCATAATCCGCTCTCGCTGCAACGTATTGTGTGGTTCGAAGCTTAGGTTATATTGGATTTCAATAGCGTCCGAGGGTGGTGTCTGGACTAGCTTCGGACATTTGTGGTGTTTGTCATTGCTATAATTCCCGGAAATAGTTTCTAACATCCTGAGGCATAATCATTGTCAGCTCAATCAACTCTTCAAGCCATGACACCCTACTGCCAGTGTTATGCCTTCGCAATAAAGTCGATATCAGCTCTCGCAGTTGATCGATTTTATTTATTTTTAAGAAATAAATGTTTTCCGATATCAGGAGTTGAACCCGGATATTCAGCGTGATAAGCGATTATGATAACCACTACACTATGACCTTCCATTTGCTAAACGCTTATGAGAATATTGAAGGCAACTTGTCGGGATATGCAGCACTTTGCTGCAAGCTCTCTGCACGTCAATGTATGTAAAGACACATAGCACCTCTAATTGCTTTTCCGTTTGCCAAAACCGTGATTGAGCAGCTTCAAATCACAATTTATCTACCTAAATCCGCGAAGTGAATCTCCTCCATCAGCTATCATTGCCATTCTTTCATGCAAACCCCATGCAACGTTGTCGCCAGCGATGCAATTCAGGCGGCTTCCGATTATATCATAGACAATCGCCACACACAAGCACTCATAGATACTTCTTCCATCTGAGCGCGCACCGCAAGTTATTCTCGTACTTTTTTTTTTTTTATTATTTTATTTATCTTTTCGATTAAATAGCTGTTCAAAATCGTTCGATCGCTTCGCGGACTTTTTTTCCACATAAACTGCGAAGACAACAACGACGACGACAGACGATGACTACGACGACGAGGAGGAAGAAGTGTGGTAGTAGCATGCTGTACCGACGACAGCATCACCCTCCGCGAACCGCTGCGATCGGTCGCGATCGGTTTGACAAGATCCTAAAAATGGGCAATATGACTTGTTTTGGGATCTCGGCGAGAATAATGTCGGTTTGTTGTGGCTTTTTCTTCTGTGCCAGGCTTTGCTTTACGGTTTCCAGCAAAACGAACAAAGGAAACCGTACGGCATGCCGTATCTATTTGAGCACAAAAAAAATCTCTTTCATCATGGTCAGTGGGTTCCATGTGTGAGGATCCGGCTGAGATTCCCTATAGATTCCCAGCTATTAACTTGTTGTCTCCGTGCGCTCTCCCAGTAGAGAGATAGAGCGATGGATGGATGGATTGGCAGACAGATTCACTTGTGTGTAATACGATGCCAAGTATCTCATCGAAGGAACACAATCGAGCCCTTGACATCATTTTCTGGTAGCACAAAGACGAGGATTTGTCCAGAGTATCCTGACATGTTGTTTTATTTATTGGGCGAAGGTTTTCTCTTCCACTTCTTTTCGGCCAGACACAAAAAAAGCGGCCCCATTGGAGCAATTTCTCAAGCCGGCCTGGACTGTGTGCAAAGCACAAAAAACCGCGCGCTTTTCAAAGATTGCTTTCTTATTGTGTGTGACCATGTTCGGGATGGGAATCTTGTAATAATTTTTATTCACTCGGGGGACTCACTTGGGGTCCATTGTTTCGGTCCACGATGTGGCATTGTTCGTTTAGTGAATTTTATGTATTTTATTTATTTTTTATTAAATTTGGATTTATTTGTTTTTTTGGTTTATTGCAGGCTTGTGCGCCAAGGTATGTTTTCCATACCATGACTCCATCAGCTCGGTACCGTGTAGAACCAGTTGGTACGTGCTACACATCGCGGAACTTCACATCATTCATAGAGTACTCTCCATGCCGAACAAGTAAGTAGATTGTTTAGTAAATTTAAATATTTCGTTGCAAGCAGGATGTAAAATTTGCATTTGTTTATGGGAAAGGGAAAGAAAATTAAATCTTTTACGGCCGACATGATGTATGAAGACAAACGTTTTCTATGCCTTAAGTCGCATTTGGAAAGTTATTGTGGGAAAAAAGTGTGTTTCACGGTCAAATGTTTCAATTTAGTGGACAGTTTGAGAAGTATCAAGCGTTTATGTGTCCAAATACAACCAGTTAAGGCACGTAATAGCCGCGAAGCACACGAAGCTTGAAACATGGTATGATTAAATGACTTAACCACGTTGATTCTGTAAAGCCTGTAGCAATGTTTCCTGATATCCGCGATTGCCAGGGTTTTAAGATGGAGTTTCTCAGATTTGAAAAAACCTATGGCCATCAGATCTTGATTCACATCAAAGTAGAGTTCATAGAACGCTCGCTTTAACTTTATGTTCCAACTTCTTTGAAGTCCAAAGATCGTAATGACGGATCGGTTATCGGCGAACTTTTACCACGATGTTATACAATGGGATTCAGCAGAGTTTTGACGTGTGGCAAAAACCTTCAGCTCTTTACGACAACATTTAGCAGGCTTCGACGTTATTTTTGTAGCTGGCTGTCGATAGTAATATCCTTCCGTGATATTGTGATCACTCATCCGGTTTTTATCACTACTACAACCTCCACCTGAAAGAACTACTTCTGCAGACTGTTTAACGGCGACGATGAACCAAATCCCGTTGTCAGGCAGAATGAACCATTCCACCTAGACGATGAAGACCAACAATTCCGTCCACCCGACCTGGACTAAGTGAAGCTTAAGTGCCACAAAGCTGCTAGTGCTAACGGCCTAGCTGCCGTGTTATTCAAAGTCACGGGCGATGACTTGTTAAGGAGAATGCACCAATTCATCTGTAAAATATGGTCGGAGGAAAGTAAGCTCGATGAATAGAACCTCAGCATTGTTTGCCCGGTCCTCTAGAAAGGATACCCTCTGAACTACGCCAACTACAGAGGCATCAGACTTCTTAATATCGCTTACAATATCTTATCTGCCGTGTTGCGTGCGAGTCTGAAGCCGTTCGTCAACAACCTGATCGGTCCATATCAATGTGGTTTCAGGCTAGGAAAGTGGACCATCGACCAAATATTCAAACTGCGGCAGATCTTGGAGAAAACTCAGGAACTTCAAATTGATATTTACCACCATTTTATCGATTTTAAGGCCACTATTTAGAGCCATATCTAGTTTTGGCATCCCTGCCAAACTCGTCCGATTGTGCAGGATGACGATTTAGAATCCGCTGCTCCATCAAGGTCGGTCAAGACCTCACCGAGACCTTTGATGTCAAAAAAGGTTTTAGACAAGGCGACGTGCTGTCATGCGACTTCTTCAACATCGTTCTTGAAAAAATGGTGCAAAACTCACTCGCAAACACCAGACGCACAATCTTTCAAAAGTCTGCCCAATTACTCGGATACGCCGACAATATTGACATAATCGAAAGAACGCAGCGTGATGTCACTGGTGCGTTCGTGAGTGTTGAGACGGGTTTAGCGGTCAATGAGGGCAAGACCAAGTATATGTATGCTGTCAACAAGAAAGGACACTCAACACCGACGTCTCTGACAGGAGACGCTTGTTGATTGAGGCTCAGATTCACCCCGGACTATAGCGCCAACTTAAGTATGTAAATAAGAACCTCCGCCTGAAAAATGTAGCTGTGAGCAGGGAGTCTTATCGAGTTGCTCCCACGCCTATGTCTATTTTTAGGTCATCCGTGTAGATCAACTTGGACTTATTACCGATTTCGCCGCTCTCCCACTATTTTCTTATCGCAAAGACACGAGATCGATCTTTCAAGACGCACCCAAGCGCTTCCATTGGCATTCATACCAAAAGGATGGGACTTTTTTCAAATGACTTTCAAATGAGTTGTAGTGATGAAGAGGAGGAAGGCCTTATTTGTACCTGTCCAGCCCTATCCCATGAAGGTAACTTTATCTAGGAGCCTACCACTTCGGCAACGAACTATCACTTACTGACGTCAAAAGTATCCTAAGCTTCATAAAGAGCTCCAAATGGTTTTAATAAATTGAATGGCAATTTTGGGTATAGATCCAAGCGATACCACAAACGCCCTATCTTGCCCTTCGTGTGTCTATGCCTCGCATTGACAGCCACCAAAGTTGGAGGTTTTAGTAGTAGTGTGCCACCATACGTCTGACGATATTCTTTGGCGAAACTTGCCTTTGTAACTCTTCCTCTAATATTCAAGTTCCAACTCAATTTCCTGTCGAAAATGAGACCTAAGTACAGGCTTACTATCCGTTCTCTTTTCCCCGGACACTGTCCTCTATTGAAGGACGTCCGGATTTTCAAGTCGGTTCTTGGTTTTGAAGAAGTTGTGATTTTATTCTTATTCACTGAAAACCTACTTACATCTCGTGACGAAATGGTGGCAAGCAGATGAAGCGTTGATCGTGTCCGATGCGATTGAGAGAGCAATTGATGGGTTTCGCTCTCATGGAGCTATCTGGGATTGAGGACAGTGAGTACCATCAATGCAATATTCTCCACAGAAAATAACCGGAAACGCAACCCCCGCACCCCTAATTTAAACATTTCTAGCGTATACCGGGTTATGGATGCAATCCGGGGTTTTGTGATGACTTCTAATTTCATTAAATTTGTAATGGCAACCCTACCTAAGTATCTAGCGCTGTTCGGCAAACCTCGGCGTTAACCATCTTCTCTGGTATCGCGTACTCCTCATCGAGGTAGTAACTACGATCCTCAGCCCCATGTAGGGCAGGTCCACGTCCCGTTAGCATTGGTGTCGTTGCGATCCTTGTAAGAATTTTTCTGAGTCACGCAAAATCTGTGGGCCTTCTTCTAAGATCCACAGTAGACGAAGAGACAATTCTCCCATAAATTTGCCTCCAAACTTCAACAAACTGTTGACATTGAATTTTGGCCGACAGATCTGTCATCATGTCTCGATAGAGTTATTTCTCTGATTACTTCAGATACAGATCCACAATTTACTTTAGAAGTATCCAGCGGGGAAATAAAATTTGATGTATCTGGATGGAAACTAACATATTTGTCGTCGCCCTGAGCGCAACAAAACTTTACAATTCCGAAAAAATCTTCCAAAACTAACGAAAGCGAAGCCGTTCAGCAGGGTAAATCAGATAATTCAACCCTCGCATACCAACCTACACTCAAAAACATAAGCAACCCTTTCATTAAAATTTAATTCCCTGCACTGATTGTCATTCTCAAGCAGCAGGTACTCTTGTTTCCCCTTAGTCCACCGTGCTAATTGCTTTGAGTCGTTGCTTCTTCCAGTTTAATTGTTCAAACATTTAAATCCTATTCCTTCAGCCAAACCACAGCACGTCCTCGAATTACTTCAAACTTCTCATGATTCCCAACATAAAAAAGATCATCTACCCGTTGTAGACTAACCCTTCTTGAGTTTCCAAAACGTTTTTTGTCCTTTAATCCAAAAATGGACTGCGAAACAAAGCAAGTTGTCCGCCAGTCAAACGTCGATCGGTCGGCGTCAAATGTCACTTTGTAACCCCGGTAGCTCGTATTCCCTTATGTGGTCAAGTTAAACTTTTTTTTTTTTTGTATGGTTTCCGAAAACCAAAATGCCAGCAGAGACTTCTTTCCATTTCCTCCGTTGAGTGCAACTTCAATGGCATGCTGCATGTATTTAAAAATCTAAAAATAAATCTAACATTTGAACATAAGTATACCGCCACACATGTGCAATGCATTTGGGTAAAAATAAAAGAAAAAGACACGGAGAAACAGAAAAGGGACACACCGTGTCCCAAACAAATTCAGTGGAAACATCTTTGGTTTGGTGTTGCTCTCTACCGAAAGGTGAACGAGAACCAAAAATAGATCACCAGAGGCTATGTTATGGAGGGTAATGCACACATAATTTTTGACGTTGGAGCACGAAAGGTGTCAGAAAAATACGTAAACAAATTTGACACACACGCTCCGAAGAAGATGTGTCTCTCATGTTTACAGACGCGTTTTTGGGTGGCATCCCTGCGGTCAGAATCATTTTCGTACAAAAAATTAGGTTGCAGTCAACTGGAAATTGAAAGTGATGACTACCTACCACGACGATATGGTGAGGAGATGACATTGTAGATAAATGTGGAAGGACTGGAGGCAATTTAAAGTGGATATTTGTACAAGGTAGCGCAAAAGTCATCACCCTATCGGAAGGTGCAGTAATTTTTGCAAATGGCGGCAATGTCAAATCTACTTTGACGTTTGTGAAGTAAATGGATACAAAATACACGTGACATGAATCGCTATACTCCTAAAGAACGCGGAATAATTGTTTCGATTTTTTTGCGGAATAATTCGTCGATGGTGTTGACGCAGCGTGAATTTCGGCGCAGATTTCCAGGTCGTCCGACACTAACTGGGCGAATACTACGAGGTTTAGCCGCTCGCCTAGCCCGGAGCAGCCGTTCTGCTGAGAATATCGCAGCTGTCTCAGAGGACCCCGTAGTATTAACCAGACGACGTGTCACGCAATTGGGATTTTGATGAAAGGCTTAAGATGTTCCCTTACAGAGTGCAGACAGTGCATCAGTTGTTAGCTGATGACCGCCAAGCGCGTGTAACCTACGCTCAAGCCAGCCTAAATCTCGACCACGAGGGAAACAACTTTTCATCGAAATACAGGGTTTTGCAATAAGAGCGCTACAAAAGTTTTTTTAAATAAAACAAAAACGGTTTTAGATATCAATGAAATTCTTTATTTCTGTGAAAGTACGTTCGATGCCATTATGTATGAAACTCGATTTCTTTTGCATGGCCACCACGGGCACGCTTGCAGAAGTCCAGACGCTGAACCCAATTTTCGACGGTTTTCAAGCATAAATCGGCCGATACTGCTGCAATTTCACGTTCGATATTCGTACGAAGTTCATCAATCGTCGCTGGCTTGTTGGCATAGACCATAGACTTGACGTAGCCCCACAGGAAATAGACTAACGGCGTCAAATCGCACGACCGAGGCGGCCAAGCGACTGGACCATTTCGTGAGATAACATGTTCTCCAAACTTGGTTTCCAATAAATTGATTGTAACATTCGCTGTGTGGCTTGTGGCGCCGTCCTGTTGGAACCACATGTCCTCCAAGTCCATATCATCCAATTGGGGCCAATAATATTCGGTTATCATTGAGCGGTAGCGATCCCCATTCACAGTAACGTGCCGGTCTTGATCATCACGGAAGAAGTACGGCCCAATGACGCCGCCGGCCCATAAACCACACCAAACCGTAATTTTTTCGGGATGCAATGATGACTCATGGAGTACGTGTGGATTGCTGCCTGACCAATACCGCATATTTTGTTTATTGACGAAGCCATCCAGCCAGAAATGAGCCTCATCGCTGAAGATGATTTTTCGATGAAAATCCGAATCATTTTCAAGTTGTTGCTCAGCCCAATTCACGAACATACGACGCTTCTGGTGGTCAAGCGGCTTCAGTTCTTGCGTCAATTTCATTTTGTAAGGATGTAGGCCAAGATCTTTTCGCAAAATTCGCCACAACGACGTCACAGAGATGCCCAACGCTTGAGAACGACGTGTGAGAGACACATTTGGGCTTTCTGCAACTGAAGCCTCAGCGGCAGCAATATTCCCGACACTACGGGCTCTTCTTTGTCTCACTGGCACGGGAACATTTTGTACTGTGCCTGTGGATTCAAATTTTTCCACTAGACGCTCAATTGTTGATCTGCTAGGACGATTATGACGACCATAAATTGGACGTAGCGCTCTTAACGTTGAGGCCACTGACTCCGAATTTCGGTAGTAAATTTTAATAATTTCGACTCGTTGGCTCGTATATCTTTCCATCATGAAATGGCAAACCTTACTGAAGAGAAATGTCAAAAAACCGCAAGAAAAATATGGTTCGTTTGCTGTCCCTGTTGCTCTACTTTTGTAGCGTCCCTATTGCAAAACCCTTTACATCATGAGTTCCAAATTTTATTTTTTTTTTTGAAATCGCGAGTCTATGTCAACAAGCCTCAGACTCTTGAAGCCCTCAAAGAGAATATCCTTTAAGAATGCGAGGATCTATCGTCGGAAGTTCTGGCAAGAGTGAAGGAAAATGCCATAAATCGGGTCCGAATGGTCATCAATTCTGGCGGCGGCACTTAGCCGATATCATTTTCTCGACTTAAGGGAAAAAAATTTAAGACATGATAAACATAATCCGGAAGCAGAACCAAAATTCTTCATTCATAAAAAAAATTACAGCCAAAGAACAGCTTTGTTTAGGAGTGGCAAGCCAAGTGTCCGACATTTTCTTCCTCGTAGTTTTTACAAATCACTAGCCCGACAAACGCCAGCATTTGTATGTGACCTTGTGACTAGTCCATCCATCCTACCTATCTGATATTGCAAATTTCCCCTTTCACTTAAAGGACTTATGTCTCCACATTGCTGCTACTTTAAGATCGGCCGACCAGATGAACACACAAGGATTTGTTTAAAATTCACATGAATCCAACCCATCCTCGTCCAAACCTTTCCACTACATTAAGCAGCCACATTATGAACATTTGATCCTCTGATTACGCAAGGCCACCCTGCAGATTCCCTTGACCATTTAATATTCCCATTCTGGTGACATCATTGTTGTTAATTCGTGATCACTTCGTACCAGCAAAAAAGGGAAACCTGACGTCTGTGTTCTTTTTATCTACACCTTCATCGGCTACACCACACACCCCGCAACGACGACGTAGTCGATCGTAGCCGATCCGGATTCCCGATCCCTTTACACCACACGATCATTATTGATCGATAACAATTTGTCGCCAAGGTGTTTCGAATATGTTTCGGAAACTTGTCTACACTATGAGTCGGTGCCTACCTATACGTGCCCCGGTACGTACGTGCTCAGCCATTGCCACAATCGATCCATTGCAGGCGATCAAACCCCATCGATCGTTTTTTTTTCTGGCCTGTTTCTTCCTGTGATCCTTTGGTGATGATTCTCTTGTGTTTTTTTCTCGGTTTTTTATGAGTGTTCTCCTTGTTTTTATTTTCCCTGTGCAGCAATCATTCCTCGTGTGGAATTTCAATTAGAATCGAACGAGATAAAATGTGGAAATTCTGTGAATTACCTGTTTGCAAGGCAAACACTACAGGAAACGCTGCTGAGCATCAGGACAAAATTGAACGGAATTCGGGAGTTCAGTGCAACGAAAAAGGAGATAAAATCGCAGAGAAAAAAAAAACCAATAAATCACTGCAACTATATTTGGAACCACGAAATGACATCGATCAATTGGGAGGAGACATTTTTGGCTTCGGAATGGTAACGATCTTGTTCGGGATCGGTACGAGTGGTGCAAGATCACTTGGATGCAATTCCTTTTTGTAATGGTAACATTTGAATCGGAGAATTACCAAAAGTGTGTTGTAAGGTGATTTGAAATTTTTCGATCGACGATGAAGATCAACACACAATCGATCGTAGCCGACAAAACTGACGAAGATACTTGTCCACTTGGACAGAAAATTATGAAAAAAGTATTAAAAAGCATCGTGTTAGACTAAAGTCCCTTGCAACTTTTAATTAGCAGATCACGATCATCTACCAGATCACTTGATCCTCAAATCTTCTTTCTTCTTCTTTTTTTCAGATTATTGGGGATATCACAAGCAAGGTTCCTGTCAGGCTGGCTTCAGTGCGGGTGTGAACAAGGTAAGTAAACTTCCAACATCAATAAATCACTTGTTCGATCCTTTTTGGTCCTTTGGCAAATATAATTCGCAAAAGGAAAAATTTACATAAACACATCACGATAAGTGGAAAAAATCTTAAACGTAGGCCTCTCCATTTGCCCAGAAGTCCAAGTGGCTATTCCTCCGCGTTGTTGTCCAAAGATGGGCGTTAAATAAATGGAGATAATCGTGTGACGGGTATAGGTAGGCTGTAAGGATGTGCGAAATGTGCAGAAAATTTAAATATTACTCCAATGGATGGCTCTGGTCAGCGTCTATCTTTGCATTTAAGAAAAGTTGTTCCCTCTTTTTTTTCGTGCGTTTTAGAGACTTCACGAAATTTTCCTTTTTTTGTGCGATGCACATCTATGGTGATGGCAAAATAGTTGTTCTATCGGTTGAAAAGATTTATGGAGATTTTTCTTAGCGAGGAATTCACATCGATAAATCATGAACTTAAGCGCGATGATGCGATGGAGGGGGTGAACAATTTTATACGCATTTACAAACTCTGCTTTAAGATAAGCTATCATGTTTGAATAAGTGGACCTTTAAGGGAAATGGCAAGGAGCAGCAATTTGTTGGAGTAAGTTAAGTGGAATTGTAGAAAAATGTAGACATTTTTCGCATTGCAAAGAGAAGACTGATGTCCTAAAATAAAGGGTCGAGCTTCGATGAAGTTGACCTTCGATCGTAGAGGAAAGTCCTTAGATGTCTACCTTCTAACCAAGGAGGACTTATCACCGAAAAAGGTCCTTTCGATCTATACGACTATGATAGACCGCCTTCGGGTAAGTATGTGACTGCCTACTGCATTTAACTTCAAAGAACGGCTTGACTTGGCTCCACGGGAGCTTTCTCGAGTACGCTTGGCGCAGCTCTAGACGCTCTGCTTGATCTACCTCCCTGTTCTATCTATCGTCTTAAAAGGGGCAGGTTTTGGTATCATCCGCACTGGAATTTCGATGACCTTGCCCGACACTTATCCTACGACTGGCTTCGGCCAGAGTGTGAACCTGAAAAGAGCCGTAGTCTTCGTGGAGGTCGACATTGGGCAAATATGTCTCTGTTTTTTCAAGAAGAGACCTTTGCTAACCTAACTAAGAGAAGTTTACATGTATCGAGTGGAATACTCAGATTGCTTCGCTCCGGAAGTACATCCAGAGTAGTACCACGTTTGACAAGTTTCTTAGCCTTATAGTTCCCTGGAATGTCCCTATGACCGGGTAATTGTAAAATCCGTGAAGGATATCACATTGTGCCTAAGCTAGGATAAGGCTTCGTTTATCGCCATAATTTCCGCCTGAAAAACGCTACAGTGGTCAGGTAGACCGAAGGGGATGCTCAGATTAAGCATATCGGAGAAAATATCACCTCCCACTTCGTTCTCGGTTTTAGAACCTTCGGTATAAAGATAAACGGAATGGGCGCCTCTAGCGTCACCACTCTCACACTCCCCTCGAGAAGGAATGGAGTTCCGAAAGTTGAGGTTGAAATTCAACTTAGACGGTGTGTAGTCGGTGTTCTCCGGAATAAAAGTTAGTGGATCTAAGATCGAGCAGTGGCCACTATGGTTGTTTGACCATTAGGAAGAGGCTTTTGGTCTAATGGCTGCGCTTACTGTTTGCCAAAAATATCTAGAGGAAGTAGATGTAAGAGCATGTCAAATGCCGCGGATGGGGTGGTGCTTAATGCTCCACTAATTATGCTGATCTAATATGCATGCTGATCTTTGCACTTTACCCAATAGATTACGGTGTAAGGCTCTGTGTAAGGCCGTCCACCAGACGATCACACTATACATGAGTATATGTATGTCTGACAACGGATACGTTAAGCCAGTGCATGGTATGAGGATGTAGTCCCTACTTCTTACCAAGGGCTTTTTTGCAGCAGTATAGCGCTGCAGTGTTGGCTTTCCAGTTTAATTTACTGTCCAGAATGAGACCCAGAAACTTGACTTTGTTAGCAAAGCACAGGGGGGTGCCGTTTAGAGAAGGAGGGTTTATTGGAGGAATTTTATACTTCCTGGTGAAGAGGACTAGTTCAGTCTTTTCGGGTTTAAAACCCAGACCGCTTTTAGCTGCCCATCTTGAGAGGATAGAGAGGGCCTTTTGAAGAAGTTCACTGAGATTGCCTGGGTATATGCCGAAGACAGCTGTCGCACCATCATCTGCATAAGCAATCACTTCCATCCAGCCCTTTCCAGATCGAGCATCACCCTATTGACCGCTACAATCCAAAGAAAGGGGGAGCACCACAGCTTAGGGATCTGCGGCCGAGGTTTGCCCAGATTTGTACTAATTGTTCTGCCTGTGAGCAGTTTTCCAATTAAAAGTCTGAGCGAGGCATCGACTCTCAGGTTTATGAGTGCATCGGTGATCGCTTCTGATTTGACGTTATTGAAGGCGCCTTCGATGTCCAAAAAAGCGATTTTTCGATGGTGTGTACCAATGAGTGCAAAGCGGTTTCAACAGATCTGCCTTTGCAATAAGGATGTTGGGACGGTGACAGAAGTTTGTTGTCTATGCTACAGCGTAGGTGGGAGTCTAGTAGCCTTCGCAGAGTTTTTAATAGGAAGAGATGCAGATCCTTAGGTTTAACGTGTGAGGTCTTGCCTGCCTCGGGTACGAAAACGACTTCAGCTTCAGTCCACCTCCTGGGAATGTGGACAAGGTCCAGACAGCTTTAAGAATAATGTCTAGCCATGGGAGGATTATGTCCAAAGACTGCTAAATTTCAGCAAGAATAATGCGTCCGATCCTGAAGACTTAAATGACTTGAAGCCTCTTATGGCCGGATCTTGCTGTGAGTCACTAAGTACGAATTTGAAATTATACTCCGAACACGTTCAAGAAGTTCTTAAGAGTATTTGATAAAGGCATCAGTACACGTCATGCTGATGTTATAAAATGCAGCCTTAACACGGCTCAGACGATCGATTATTGGCTAAATGTTAAAAGCTCTTGACTACAATCCAATTTTCAAAACAAAGTCACGTTTCAACGGTTGTGATGAACGCCGCAACGTCTTTTCTTCAACATTCCTGATCTTTTCTATCTTTTTGAATCTTCTTAAAGGAAAATTTATAGACTGTCCTTAAATTTACTATTTTATTTTGTATTTTACAGAAAGGTGATCGTCTATACATTGGTGCTCCAGGCAGCTGGTACTGGCAAGGTATGTTGTTTTTTGCAAATTTTTTTTCTTCGATTTTATAAAAATATAATAAAACTAATAAAAAAAATATTATATAATTTAATTTATTTAGTTTATTTAGTAGAAGAAATAAGGTTTTTTTTTAAAATACACATGTATTTTTGGAATGAATCTCCCCCGAGCCCCAATCCAAAAGTTCCCATAAATTTTCAAAAAAAAAAATTCCATAACTCCCTTAGAATAAAAATAAAATAAATCTTTAACTAAAAAAAAAAATGGAGGTTCTCCTCTGTAGACTCTCTGCATCAATATTTAATTGAATTTCCCGTAGAAGTTGTTCTTTGATCTATTAAATTGTTATGAAATCATGTAGTTAATCAAATCATTTAAAAGTAAAACGATTTTCTTTTTATTTATATTGGGGAGAGGGCGAGGGCGAGGGCGATTGATGGGGTGAAAATGAAAGCGTCAAAGGGGCATGATGACGCGTTAACAAAGTCAAACCGATTTATAAGTCAACTCTGTGTGTGTACGACAGAATGCTTCAAGGAAGCGATGGGGATGCTTGGAATAAATGAGAAGGAAAAGATGTCGTGCGGTTTTTCTTTTTTCCTTTGATGGAATTTAATTGAATGAATGAATGGCTTAGGAATGATTTCATGGAATTTCAAGTTAATAACCATTTTATTGTTTTTTTTTTAAACTAACTCTTTGGGAGGGAATGAATGAGGGGAAGTACGGACAGTACTGATGTCGTCGTCAAAGTAGCTTAAATGGGACAAGAATGACATATTTATCGTGTGTTGTGTGATTAATAAAAAATAAAAGTACAAATGTTGCTAAAAGGCACCCGATGATGTCGAGGAGATACTTCACTTCTTTTTTTTTTTGCTTTGTCGGAGTTTACACAAGTTGTTGTTCTAGGCGGGGAGTCCAATAAAATAAAAACAAAATTTAACTAACCCTAGTTGTAGTTGATTAACATAGAATTTTATCACAAATACAGGGTGGTGCAAAAATTTTCCTTTTTATTTTTTGTTTAGCTTTATGTTCGTTTTTAGCGACGCTTGGCTAACGCGAAAGAAAGGTTTTTGTTAGTAATGCGAATTTTATATTTAGCAGACTATGGCTGACCCATGTCCTTGCTCATTAAAATATGTAAAGAAATATGCTCTGCTACAATAAGCTTAAGGATCCCATTCGAAAATAGATAGTATTTCAGAAATCATCGCTTGTATCCGCGATGACTTCAGTCCGCAAGAGCACTTTTACCGTCACAAACAATCAGCTTATAGTTCTTGAAGAGGGCATTTGCGTAGGGAATTGATTTTTGAACAGGAAAAAAAGGCTGAGAATTATTTTGCACTCAAGAATTGTCTGGTGCTCCTGACTAAGATGACAATCTTTGTGGCTACCATTTTCCGATCGCCATGAACAGATAATCTTTCACCACCATGGATGCCGACAAGGTGCTTTACGCACTTTTTGAGGTTGATGGTAGATTCTCTAAGAATCTTTTAGATGCATACCCTCTCTTTTCGAGTCCTTTCTTATGGAAGGTCCCTTCCGATCCCCTATGATCTAATTTTAGCTGTTCAAAGTGTCACTATCCTTAGCATCCTTACTATTCTTGGCTTTTTAAGCCGCCATGATTGCCCTGATATGCTTTCCTTAAATTGGGTATAAAACAATCAAAGCGAGCACGTTTGCTAACCCTTTTCAGGCCATAACTACCCCTGTGTCCTTTCGCATCGTCGTCGTCTTGCCTGTTGGTTTTCGTCATCATTTTTGTTAAGGTGAACGCACCCCGAAGGTGATTTTTTTCGATTTACTGTCAAATGATTTGTTATCATTTGTTTGTTTCACGAAGAAAAATATACAGATGTGAAGAGAAAACCGATGCGAAGATGGATCACCACAGCATATCTGGTTTACAGTAGTGTGGGAGGTAATTGATTTGATAGATGGACAAATTTTTCTTGTCTGATTCTAGTACATAGCTCAACAAATCTTAGTCTTAACCACATCATTCTCACTATAGGTCTTTGGAAACAGCAACTGAAAACATTTTTTAAATTCCAAATAAACAACTTTTTTTTTTTATTAAAAACTTTTGCACCACCCTGTATATATATATTGAAATTATGTTTTACTATTACATATTTGATTCTTGTTGTTTTAATTTTTCGTAATTTTTAATTTGAATTTTTTTTTATATCTTCTCGTTTCCTGCCTGTATCTGCACCCCTTCATTGTAATGTGCGCGACTGTTGTGTTGTGTTGCCCTATTGTGAAACCCCCTTCTATTTCTTCAAAAAAAAATATATATAAATACAATTGCAACAAATCACATAATAAATTAAAAAAAAATATAAAAAATGACCAACGTGTTGCACAAAATTAATTAAAATGCAATGTTGGAAAATCTCAATCCTTGACCAAAGGACAAGCATTCTCGATTGATCCCGATTCAAAATATCCGTACAAGCCGCCAATGTACCAAGATTTCGGCGTTGGAGGTAATGAAAATAAAAAAAAAACATCAAATAAACTTTAGCATAGAATCCATTAATTTTTTTATTTTCGTTTATTTAACCATTCAACATAAAACAAAAAAAAATATTTAGTTTTCTGTCATAAACGACAACATAATATACTTAAATCTTTTTTTTTTTTTGTTCAAAATTCAGAATTTCATTTATTTTTTTCTTTTGTACATTCATACTCTGCTAGAGTAGATGGTCCACAAAAATAAAAATTTTAACTTGGTGCGCTTTGAATATTTTTTTCTTAATAAAAAAATATTTTAACGTTAACATTGCTTATTTACACTCGCTGCTGGAGAAGAAATACTACTTAATTGACTTCTAACAAATTAAAAAAAAAGTTTGGGCTTCTTTCTAAAAGACAAAAAAAAACAATTAACCGCGGCCATGTGCAATATAAACAAAACACTAAGGAGCACTGCTCTAGAATGCTCTGCCAATGCGCATAATGCAAGCACCACAGACCATACATGACGGTTTCTTTGCGTTGCGCTTAAACATAAAACAATAAAAAAAAAAACGGAAATAAAAATCGTTGCTTTTTTTCTTTTTCTTCTTCTTCTTCCCCTGCCTGTCAGTAGTTTTATTTTATTTTTGCCTTTTTATTGCTTCACACTGTAATTTTTATTTTTATTTTTCTTACGGTCATTGGTGATATTTTATTGGGAAATCAGTGCATTTTATGCATAAGAATTGGTTTTTGTTTTTCGGGCTTTTTGTTATATAATATGATACATATATGCTTGCCAGGGTTTGGTTTTTTGTCTTGTGTCTTGGTGAATGTGAGAAACTAACATTTCAGATTTCTATTTTTATTTTTTTCGAGGTCCTTGACTTCTACTTTAATTTACCCCTTTTCGTGCAATGGACTATATTATTTTGTTTATTTTTTAATTTAATTTTATATCATATTTTGAGCCAACAGAGAATGAGTGCCAGGTCCGACAGGACACACTCATATCTAAAGTGAATACGTAGGCAATTAAGTGACTGCAGACTATCTAAGCTGTAACAGATGGATCATCGTTAAACTGCAGTGACGGTAATAGCCAGATGGGAAAAATAAATTGGATTACCGTGCGAGCTGCATAGGTTTAAACCCCGGGAAGTTCTAGCTTTCTGCCGCCCCTGCAAAATCCGCCGAAAAATTGTTCGCGATTTTTCCTTAATTTGCTTCTCAAGACATATGCTCTGTAAAAATTACACCGAAAATCTCCTATGCTAGTGTGGCGTCAGAGACCAATCTTAACAAGGTCATCACACACAGAAGAAATTTAACGCCCCGCAAGAACCCAGGGACTACACAGCCTTTCATCCTCATCCATCCCGGATACGCTGCTTTCAGTTTCCCAGACCAAGTCCTCTGATAAACCTTGACATCTTGATCGAAGATCCTCTCGACTGGAACATCATTGACCATTCGATCGATGTGGTCGAGCTAGTCGACGTTTTTGTCAATTTGGGCTACATCTGCGTCTTGATGCAACTCTTAGGGATCATGGTTGTATCATAACCTCGATGATGGATTTTTCTCTCGAAAGTATTCAGTATCTACTCCGATTTCAGTTGGTGAACTTCTGCGATGTTGATAGTGATGGTCACAGCTTTTAAGATGATAGCCATTCACTAAATTGGTACGGCCACGTTCAAAACGGCAAAACATGTGTCAGGTTCCCAGAATCAACCTTCAAACCGGCGTTACTGTTCCTAAACTTATCAAAAACACCTTCATAGCCTGATGCAAGCAACTGAATATCAAATGTGTCTTCCAAATCTTGTACAATTATAGTACTAGAATACTTTGACGAGCAATGATATCTCAGGTTTAGGCTCAAATCTGTTTAAACAAGACTAATAGCAATTACCAAGTGAACATAAGCTCACGAGTGATTAGTCAAAACTTCAGTTTTTAGTTAGAATTAAAAAAATAAACAAAAAATATTTGTAGTCCATGCACAAATCTTGTCTATATCTCTGTTCTAATCCCTCTATATACTTTGTAATCCGTTTGTTGTTCTTCTCAAAACATTTCTACCACTTTTTTGCGACATAATCGATATTTTTCCATGCCAAAAACATTTTTGTCTCAAATTTTTACCATAATGCTTCCAAATTATACTAGACCTAGTCTTATTTTGTTTTAGTCAAATAGGCAAACAAAATTGGTTTAAGCGAATTTATAATCATATTTTTCATCAACAAATAAAATATTGAAATGCGATGTTTTTTTGTGTATATCTGGCAATGCTGCTTGCGTCTTGTTAACGATTTCAAGTCGATTTGGGGAGTCAAATATGTCCTCAATTTGTTTCTTAGAATTGTTATGCCTCATTCCCATACTCCTTTCGAGTTCCAAAGAGGAACAGAGAGAATATTCCACATCATTGCCAGATGTACACCGCATTTTATATTAAAAAAATTGCATCACCTCATCTCATGTCATTCGATCACAAGTGCTTTTGTGTGCGATAAAGAATCAGTTCCATCAAACCACTTTTCAATTTTTATAGGTCAATCGTATTCGTACGACATTACCCATCCGAAGAGCAAGGTTTATGCTACAACACAGAGTGGTGCCAGTAATGATGATTCCTATCTTGGTTACTCCACGACGACGGGAGATTTTGATGGTGATGGCGAGGAAGACGTTGCCTTGGGCATGCCTCGTGGTGCGGAATTACTGGGTAAAGTGACTCTCTACAAGTGGAACATGATCAACATCCTGAATATCACTGGTTGGCAAATTGGTGCGTACTTTGGTTATTCCATGTGTTCATCCGACGTGGATGGTGATGGATACGATGATCTCATCATTGGTGCTCCGATGTACAGTGAACCAAACAACGAGGGAAAATACGACGTTGGACGAGTGTACATCATGCTGCAGGGAAAGAGTGCAAAGGAGAAGTTCATAAAGGAGACCTACAGAGACGGTATCAACTCTAGGGGACGATTTGGGTTATCACTGACAAGTCTGGGTGACATCAATCAGGACGGCTTTGGAGACTTTGCTGTTGGGGCGCCCTACGATGGTCCCAACCACAACGGTGCGGTATATATATTCCACGGTTCCGCTACAGGGCCGTTGGCGAAACACTCTCAGGTGATCTATGCAGAAGATGTGATAGGACCCCGTCCTCCGAGGACCTTTGGTTTCTCTCTGTCCGGTGGAATCGATTTGGATGGGAACTTGTATCCTGATCTAGCTGTGGGGGCTTATGCAGCCGATGAGGTGATTGTGTTCAGATCTAGACCAGTGGCGGTAATTGACGCCACTACAACGTTTGCGAATCCATCAAAGTTGATAAACTTGGACGACAAGTCCTGTAAGACGCGAAGAGATGGCAAGGAAGTGCCCTGCACCGGTGTGAGATCGTGTTGGAAGTACACAGGCATCAATCTTCCAGGAATTCTAGGTAAGTTACAGCTCTTGAGTGTCGAGACAAGTGTTTATTTATTGCCTCCTCTGACAGATTTCCAAGTGTCCTGGGTTCTCGATGCGAGAAAGACAAAGAATCCGCGCATGTTCTTCCTCTCCGACGAAGGAAGGAATATTCGTAACTCAACGATTCGTCTGGAACGCGGAAGAACTCACTGCCAGAACGAGACTGTCTACCTTGTGGACAATGTTCGTGATAAGCTCACTCCATTGGAAGTAGAACTGCGTTATCAGCTACGAAGCAACAGATTAGGCCAACCCGTCGTTAGAAGGAAGCGTGACATCCTGGAGCCAGTGATCGATCAGAATCGTGAGATTGTCCAGCGCGACTCACTGAATATCCAGAAGAACTGCGGATTGGACAACATTTGTGTGCCTGACCTGCGTTTAGAAATTAAGTGAGCTTAACACCCACACCAACATGGGCCATCTAGACCTTAAAGTTGTTCTTGCCTCTTTCAGCACCGTTACCAAATACCTCTTGGGCTCCAAGGAACCACTGCAGATGGAAGTCCTGATCTCGAATTACGGTGAAGATGCCTTTGAAGCTGGCTTCTACATGGCCATGCCGGAAGATCTGGACTTTAAGAAGATTCAACAGATCGGTGATGGACGCGATACCCCAATCACCTGTGCAGCACCTACGCCGGCCACAAACTACACCCTGAAGTGTGACATTGGAAATCCATTGCCATCTGGCAAAGTGGTAAGTTGCCCTGCCAATGTCCTTTGCTCCTTCAGGATTTATGTCAAAATTTCTCCCTCCAGGCTAACTTCAAAGTTGTGATGATTCCATCGGCCAAGGTTGGCATGGCGTCTAGCTATGACTTTTTCATGGAAGCAAACTCTACGAACAAGGAGAAGGAAGGTTCTGGATTCGACAACATCATCAGAAAGAGTGTCGGCATTTGGGTGGAAACTGAATTGGCCATTGAAGGGTAAGTTTCTCACGATTTCATCTTTTAACAGTCATTGACCTACCTCATCTCTTGCAGAACCTCTCTTCCTGAGTTTGCCCATTACAAGGCATCCGAGTTCAAGGCCATCGAAAATGCCACGAAAGAGGGTGACTTAGGTCCCCACGTGGTTCACATCTATAACATCCGCAATAATGGACCATCAACGATCGAAGAAGCAGTAGTGTTCATCCACTACCCGTATCAAACCCTTGGTGACGATGTCCTCATGTACCTCCTCAACCAACCCGAAACCGACGGAAACATTCAGTGTGATCCAAATATCAATGTGAATCCGTTGAACCTGCAACTGGATCAGAGTCTTGCGCGGAGAAGCTACTTGGAATCGATTGGAGCTGTGATTAAAAGTTCCACTGGCGGTACCTCCTCCCATCGCACGGGAATACATGTAGAACAGTCTATGGGCGGAAGTTCATCCAGCTCGGGCACCAAAATCCTCACTGAAGAGGAGAAAATTTTGTTCAAAGAGGAAGAGCGTCGGGAATCAAGCGGTGATGCGTCATTCGTGCACACTCAGCGAGCAAATGAGGCAGCTGCGGCTGCTGCAGCTGGTGGTGGACAAAGTTTTGTGACCTCTTCATCGTGGAACAGTTCATCGTCTAGTGGCGGTAGTGGCAGTGCCCGTGGACCATCGGTTGTGGTTACATCGAGAAACCGTACTTTCACCTATGGTCCCGATGGAAAGCCAATTGTGGTTGAAACGAGCACAGAGTACGTACACAGCCTGGATCGACAGCCAGTTCATGGGGCGGCAAGTCATGCGACATACACTCAGCGGACTGGTGGTGGTAGCTCTGGAGGCAGCTCTGGAGGAAGTAATGCTAACAGTGCTAGCAGTAGGCAGTGGAGTCAACGAGATGGAGACGGAAGGGCGCACATTGAAGTCAATCGACAGGCAGCAGCAGGTGGTGAACAACAACGTGGTTCTCAGCAGGGTGCATTCCAACAGACCTTCCAACAACAAGGAGGTCAACAAGGTGGCCAACAAGGTGGTGCTAACTTCCGTACATCGGCACAATATTCCGGCAGTTACAGCCCTGGTGAGATGACATACACTCGTCAAGGCGCTGCTGGACGGGGTTTCAATGATCTCCAAGGTACAACCGCTGATAAGCTTGGTGGAGGACAAGGCTTCCGCACAGGAACCCTAGACTTAGGCACCCTCAATCGCGGCAACGTCGATGATCATGTCCGACAAAGTGCTTCGTTGTCATCTGGCGGTCGTACAGGAGGCTCATTCGGTGGAAACACCTACTCCCAGTCGAGCAGTTTTGATCCTGTCAACAGCCAACGCTACTCAAGTCACAAGGAGAAGCCCTATTACGGAACAGGAGACTTCAATGAATACTACTACGACCAAGATGAGAATGGTGGCCACAGTGAATACTCATCGTCATCGTCTTCGGGGAATACTTTCGGTAATCGACGCACAAGACGAGAGGCCGACGATGGAACTATAATTTTGGACAGCATTGCACCGTGCAAATCGACGAAATGCGCTACATTACGTTGCGTAGCAAAGAATCTTGGCAACAACGATGGAGTATGGGTGGCGATACGAACGAGATTGGTAGCGAAAACAATGGAACGCTTAGCATCAGATGCTCCATTGAATGTATCAACGATGGCTGTGTCACATGTGACACGGTTACCGTACATCGGTGAGCCCAAAGAAGAGATCGTCCGATCACATGAAGTATTCTACAAGGCTATTCCGGAGCCGATACCAGCGCCAGATATAATCCCCCTGTGGATCGTGATATTGTCGGCGTGTGCGGGCGCCTTAATCCTGTTGCTGTTGGTTTATTTGTTGCATAAAGTGAGTACTTCTAGTTGTTTTGATTACAAGAAAGAGGGTAGGCAGGTATGGAGATTCATTCTATGGATGAGGAATGAGTTTTTATTCATTAAATGGACGCCATCTAGAGTAAGTGAAATGCATCTATGTGTAAGCAAATGTGGAACTGGCTAAGCATAGACACTATTCTAGGAGCAAACATAGGCTAAAAGTTGCCCGTTCTCAGATTGGAGAATAATTGTATATTTGGACCAATCGCTGCACCTTTTCCAGCAATTTAACTGACGTCACTACACTAGTTTTGTCCACCAGACTACCGCAGCAAACACGAAAATTAGTCTCAAATGCTTTCTGCCAATACCACGACATATCAACAGCGATCTAGTCAACATGTGGCTAACGGTTTTGTCCTTTGGTATAGAGATGATACCACAGTCGGCCCGATGCGTTCTCCTCATTTTTCGGAGCTCAATAGCAGCTCTAGACGGTCGATAGTCTCTCATAGAGATGGCAGTCCAATATTCGCGTCTTGCGCAACTGTAGGACAGATGCATTCATCAGATATGGAGTAACACTACCCATTCTACTAGAAAATCGTACTTTAGGTACTTCAGTCACTACACGCTGGATGCCCTCGAAAGGACAAATCTTAGATGGACAAGAGCGTGTCTTTCAGCAAAACAGATGTGGCCAAAACCGGGTCATCACTGGACACTGTCTAAAAGGCAAGCGAACAACAAAGCCTAGCGTGTACTTAATTGATATCCGAGGAAGCAGCATAACAATTCTCCATCTGTTTTAAACTTTCCTAGCTCTTTTCCACAAAAGAAAACTTTAGGTTAGGTTAGGTGGCTGCCCCCGCTCAGACAGGGACATACTTAGACCAGATTGACCCATTGTGATACCACGATAAAGGTCCGGCTTCCCAGTACCAAGAACCAGAGTATGTAACACATCGACATGGACAAAGTTAAAGGTATTAACCCTAAGAGTTGGACAATTTCGTCCCAGAGATGAAGTTTCTTATCTTCTAAATGTCGAGCTCGGCTAGATCGTTAAAATCATCGTGCAGGACATGTACACAGTAGGTGGGTTGTAGTTTCTTCCTCTTCCTCGTCTCTGCAGCTTCTACAGAAATTTTTGAAGGAGAGGCCCAGTCTAAGTGCATGTCTGCTTATCAAGCAATGTCCGGTGAGGACTCCTGTTAGTAAACCTAGGTTCTTCCGGTTTGTGGATAAAAGCCTCTCCGTCTTCTTTAAATCCAGATTAGGCCAGATTTGTTTTGACAAGAGACGAGTGCTGATGATGTTTCACCTGTGGTTTGCCGGTTTCTCGGCATCCGTGTCAAGGAGGAATTTGATTGAGGCGCAGGTGGTTCCCTCAGATTTTCGGGGAGTTGCTGTCCTACGCCTTGCCTCGTTTGCTCTGGAGTTGCCCGGAACGTCCCTTTCTCCTTGAATTCGATATACGGATGCGTCACTCCTGTCTGATATCTCGTTGAGATAATCGCGGCATTGTTTTGCCAACCTTGATCGTATTGTCGGCGATTCCAAGGCTTTAATAGCTGCCTGACTATCTATGTTTAGCACAATTGACAGCCAAGCCGCAGCTTCACAGACTACCGTAATTTTCGCTTGAAACACACTACAGTGATCTGACAGTCGCAGGGTAATGGTTAAGCCAGATAATGTTGGAGAAGACCTGTACGACCCGCTATCTTAGATCCATCTGTGAATATTTCAAGCGCGGAATTGCTCAAAACTGTACCACACTCCCAAGAGCTTCTGCTAGGAACCCGAGTTTTGTACCTGACATTGAAGTCAATTTGGGGACCACGTTGTCCGTTTTACTAGGAATAATATGGTTGCCCTTGAGGAAATAAAACTTAGCTTGTGGTATCATAATCTACCTACCATTGGTGTAAGTGTGTCGGCTTTAGCTATCGGCCGCTTTCAGCTAACATTGATCTATGGCACTGCATTTTTAGTGGATAGCAAGTTGAACCGGCGAATAATTGAGGTATACGCCAGTCGCTGAGTTACCCGCGATGTTTAATCGTCCGTACTTACTTAGATTGGCGCTGCAGATCGGGGGAACATAGGCCTCAACCAACAACCCTCTCCAGTTAGCCCGGTTCTTAGCCAACTGCCTCCAGTTGAGCACGCCAAGTTGATTGAGGTCCCCTTCTACGTGTGTGCGACCTTAGGCGAGGTCTTCCTCTACTGCATTGTCCCGCCGGATTAGATTTGAAGACTCTGCGTGCCGGAGCGTTGGTGTCCAATCGCTCTACATGTCTTAGCCATCACAAACGTCCAATGCGCAGTTTTTGATTAATCCGATCTCGCTGTATAGTTCCTCTCGTCTAAAGCTCGAAACGGCTAAGAATATCTTCATCTGGTTTCCATAGAGTCCAGGCTCTAACGCCATAAAGCAGAACTGGGATGATTAAGGTCTTATATAGAGTCTCCTTAGTTGATCAGGATGCGGTCTTACTACTCAATTATCTTTTTAGCCCGAAGAAGCAGCGATTGGCAAGAGTTATTCTTCATTTGATTTCCAACAAGATGTCACTATCGGGGATAATAGCAGAGCCAAGATAGACAAAGTCCCTTACTACCTCAAAGTTATAGCTATCAACTGTGACGTTCTGTCCGATTTGTCAGTGTTGGGTGTCATTGACAGCAAATACTCAGTTTTGCCCTCGTTTACCTCTAAACCCATTTTGGGCGCTTCTGTCTCTGTACTCGCGAAAGCACCAATTAACCCCATCATGGTTTTTTTCTTGACTAAGATTTATACATAGTTCCTACATTCCCTTCGCCCTTATTAACGTTTTAACTCTTAAATTTTGTTTCAGTGCGGCTTCTTCCACCGAAACCGACCAACGGACAGCTCTCAGGAACGTCAACCACTGCGGAATGGTTACCACGGCGATGAGCATCTGTAAACTCTTACTTAAAACTAATCTATAATACTTTTGTATGTTAAAAACAAAAACAAAAAAAACATTGGTCAAGTGCAAATACTGTTGAGATATTGTTGAGAGAAAAAAATATTTTTTGAACGACTTTTGTGTTAAAAATCACAACAATTTGTTAAAATATTTTTTTACATAGAAAAATGTTTAAGCTAAAGAAAAAGAAAAACGTATTTTGTTTAACTTGTCGCAATTTTTGCTCTTAAATTTATTTCTCGCTTCTTTTTTTCTAAATTTTTTTTTACTAAATCCTAGTCACGACAAAACGAATGATTTTTTTTATTTTAATTATTTTCTCTTCTTTTGTATAAAAAAAAATATTTGTAAAATAATTTTCAATTTAAAAGGAACATCCCTTTCTTATATTTTTAAAAATCGAATTATATATAAAGTTTCTTGGTAGAATTATTTTTTAACAATTCTTAAGAAACTAAAAACTTTTCAAATGCAAATTAATTAAATTACATTGAATAGTTAATTAAAAAATGTGCTTTAGGGTGTGAGTGTAAGGAAAAAACATGTATGTATGAATGTGTGAATGATTTTATTTTAAATTTAAAAAAGAGAACAAAAGAAATTTTAGTGTTTTCGTTTTAAATAATTTTCTCTAATATTAATTAATCATTTTGTTATTTATTTAAATAAAAAGAAAAGTTAAAAAAAATTTAAAGAATTGTGTAAATAAATGGAATATTGTATTTATTATTTTTTATTTTATTTTTATTTTTTTTTTTAATAACGTTGCACTGTATAAGGCATTTTGCAATACTAGTTGGTTGATGATTTATCAATTTCTTTCTAATTTTTCACTGCCTTTTGCTTAAGAGAATGAAAAATACATACGATATATACGAGTTTAATTATATTTTCTTTTTTTACTAATTGCATATCGAACGAATTTTTGTTTTAAAGAAAAAAATAAATAAATATTTTTAACGCGTTGTAAAGTTTAAAAATAATTTAATTTAATTCCTTTAGTTTTGTAAGTACGACTTAGAAAAAGATGAATGAAGGGAAGATTGGGCCTTGAGGTCTGCCAGGCCTATTCGAATATAATCAAAAATGCTGTACTAAAATATAAGTTTAAATCAAAATATATTTTTTAATACAATATAACAATAATTAATTTAAATAAAAAGAAAAAACGTAGAGATTGCTTCCTTTACAACTGTACTTACAAAAAGCAGCAGACAAATATAAGAAAATCGAGAAAAAAATAAATAAAAACTTTATAACAACTGACGACAGGTGTTTTGTTATTTATTGTCGATCAGGGTCATACATGAATGATCTGTTACTCCATAGTAATAAGAAAAAACAGTGAACTGATCGCTCGTTATCCTACAGTGGGACTGTGGAAATAACCTCAAGGCTCAAAAACCAGATGTTTTTTTGCCTTCTCATGCCAATGATGCCCAACAGCTCGAAGTTTTGACCTTTCCACTTAGAAAAGGAGATTAATGGCCGTTTAGATGGAGCCAGAGCGGGTATTCAAACCGCCAGATGATGCACCAACTCATCTGTAAAATATGGTCGGAGGAAAGTATGCCCGATAAATGATACCTCAGCATTGTTTGCCCGATCCTCAAGAAAGGAGACCCTCTGAACTGCGCCAACTACAGAGGCATCAGTCTTCTTAACATCGCTTACAAGATCTTATCTGCCGTGCTGTGTGAGCGCCTGAAGCCGTTCGTCAACAACCATATCAGTGTGGCTCCATGCCAGGAAACTCCACTGCGGCATATCTTGGAGAAAACCCAGGAACTTCCAATCAATACTCACCACCTTTTCATCGATTTTAAGGGCGCGTATGACGGCATCTATAGAGACGAGCTATACAGGGCCATGTCTAGTTTCGCCATTCCTGTCAAACTCGTCTGTTTGTGCAGCATGACGCCGAGAATGCAGGCTGCTCCATCAGATCGGTCAAGACGTCACCCAGACCTTTGAGCTCAAAAAAGAATTTAGACAACGCGACGCATTGTCATGCGCCTTCTTCAGCATCGTTCTTGAAAGAGTTGTGCAAAACTCACGCGCCAACATCAGAGGAGACGCCGACGACATTGACATAATAGGAAGAACGCAGCGTGATGTCACTGGCGCGTTTGTGAGTATTGAGACGGAAGCGGCGAAGATGGGTTTAGCGGTCAATGAAGGCAAAACGAAGTATATGCCGTCAACAAGAAAGGACACTCAACACCGAAGTCTTGGACAGAACGTCAGAATAGACAGTTATAACTTGGAAGTAGTTAAGGACTTTGTCTACCTAGGCTCCGCTTTAAATTCAGACAACGATACCAGCGCTGAGGCAATTGAGTAGCAACGCCCTCCCTCGAACGACTAAAGTGACCCTTAGAGGCACGGACTCCGTCAACAGCAGATGAGGTTCCTCTTGGCTGTTTCGAAAGGAAATTTCTCCGGGTGATTTTCGGTTCCTCCTGCAGATGGTGAGTGGAGGAGGAGATACAACGACGAACTATACGGGCTGTGAAGCGACATTGACTTAGCTAGAAGAGTGAAGGTCCAACGACTGAGGTGGCTGGGTAATGTAGTGCGGATGGACAACAATACTCCGGCCTGGAAAATCTTTGGATCCACACCTGAGGGACGGCGCAGTAGAGGAAGACCGCGACTCAGATGGCGTGCGCGAGTGGAAGGGGACCTTAACCAACTTGACGTGCGAAACTGGAGGCAGCTGGCTAAATGTCCAGCTAGCTTGAAAAGCTTATTGGTTGAGGCCAATGTCAAATAGCTGCGTCATCTGTAGAATGTCATGGCCTAAAAGCAACCAAACTAGAACCATGGACCCTCCTAGCAGGGCATATCTCTACTTGTTACAATCTGCACCAGCCACTGGACAGTCAGGAAACTTAACCATTTAAATGCTCTAGCAACGGAGGCAGAGGATGAAACCAAAAATTTGATAATAGAACCAACCCTTCTCTACCGACTCCTAGTCTCACTTCCATGCAGTGAATGCCGCGTGCCTAGTACCTCAACTTGAGATTGGTTATCAAATCATTTGAAAAGTTTTTGGTGGTAGCCAATGAAAGAGGAGGAAGGAGTTTTCCTTCTAAAGGCCTCCTCCTTGAATCCGCCGAAAGTGTAAGACTGTTTAAGGATCTGGCCCTTCAGGTTGGGGACTGTATCGTTGGGGTAACTGCCCCGCCATTGAAAGAAAGGCCATTCTACGAACCGACTACAGCCTCGCATTAACATACGAAATAGGGACCATGATCAGCACTTCGATACATGAAATGTTCGGGCCCTTAAAAGGTCACCTCCTGTAAACAAATTCATTTATAATATATGGTCAGATGAATGTATTTCTGATAATCGGAGCTCATCATCGTTTATTTGTGTCTTTCTGCTGCTGCATTCCTCAGCAAGTATTCTCAACATAGCCAAACAGCATTATCCTACCCTGTTTATAGCGCGCAACCTTTGACACAAACCAACTTGCATTTCCACATTACCCCACAGCGCTACAATCGCTACAAAGTACTCAAACGGCAAACGTCAAACCCTGACGTCTTCCTCCAGCAAAGAAAAGCAAACAAATTTTTTTTTTTATTATTCCACCTCCTCTTGCTCCGCCGATTATAAACGATAAAGTTTATTTGTTTACCTAGCGTAAACAAGAAAAAAAAAATCCACCAACCCAACTCATTATTCGTGGATTAATTGTTCGTTTGGTGTCAGTTCGATTTATGCCTCGCAAGTGGACAAGTGCGGACGGTGAACGGAAAAAAATCGGTACACGGCGTGAAAAAAGTTGATCAGCCTCCTTACCCCTTGCAAAGTAATAAATGAAAATTGCGAAATTTACGCAAGATTTTCGTAGTCAGCTCTGCGCCAGATGTTTACCAATCGGAATTTGGTAAACATCGCGATGCCTACATTCATTAAATTCACGATAATTGGCTCCTAAGTGGATTGTAAAATAGGAACTTGCAGGCAATTTACATTCACCTGCTAATTAAACTAATTAATTGTGTGTTCTTGGAAAAGCATAGGTGCTTCCCTCCACAATCAATAAAAAAAAGAAGAGAAGTGAATCCGATTTGTAGTGTGTTTCGTTGCGGGGGCGCAGCAGCCAGCAGCCAGATAGATATCATTTGCACTCCCTCCGGCTGTGACGTCAATGAATATTTAATTTGCTTCGACTTTGTCGCTTTTTTTTTTTCGTTTTCTCATTCGAATTAGATAATATTTTCATTAATTTTGTGGATAGCAAGGCGTCGCGGGGAAGAATACTCACGTGCCCAGTGCTCCGTGCAATCGATGGTGATCAGATGAGCTGTGCATGACTGGTCTTGAATGCCCATACACCGAAGTCAAAGGCATAATCAAAGCCCAGGCATGGCATGAACGGGAAGATCTTTTGTGTTTCCTCGGTTTTTTGTTCTCGATTTATGGGCCCATTAACTGTGTTATAAGACGTTTTATTGTCTTGTTAACGCAACGGTGTGCATTTATTTTTAAAAAAGTCGTGGAACTGTGTCGCGGGGGGTGTGTTGTGCACTTGTGAGTTCAGTGGAATTTCTTTTTATTGCAGGAAATTGATGTAATTGGATTTAAAGCAGCTGATGGATTTGGGAATGTAATGTGGATCTGGTAAGTGCATGTGTTCGCATTGCATTTTGCTCTTTCAGCAGCGAGTTTCTTGTTTTGACAGAACGGACACAGAGTAGGGAACAAGAAACGAAACACCAGAAAAGAGTAAAAACTAGTTTGGGAGAAATTCGATATGATGCTGACAAAAATCGGCCTTCCCTTTGCCCCCTTTTGCTTTTTCATTACTAGGTATGACCTTCATCCATACTAGAGTATGTTTTGCCCGCACTGCTATGCGTTGAAAACAAACAAACCTAACGCTCTCTCTCTGATGGACCTGAGCCTCAGACAACAAGCTTGATCTGAGTGAAACGGTGAACACTTTTGACATTAAACTTCGCAATGTTGGCGAAGTCATCCAAGAAAAGAACCTCCAGATGTAGCAGCCTTGTTTTTGACAGGGCCGCACATGCGCAGAAGAAATGAAGAATAGCCTCCTCTTCCTTTAAATCGCTCAAGCTTATACAAAAGAGGTTGAGCCTCTTGGCATAAGTACAGTACAGCCTTCAGTACAGTGTCCTGTAAAGACACTGATTATTTGCAAACGCTTAGCAGGAGCAAGCCATTGGATCGATTCTGATTTAGCCTATGTTTGCTATGCCGTGCCTTCTTCCCTTCTACTGCTGGTTTTTCTGGCTATGCCAACTTAAAAATATGTTAACATGTAACGAGAGGTACAGTCAGTTCCAGTCGTTTAGTGAAACTCCGTGTCTTGCGAGCTAGTGAGCCATTTAGTTTCATTGAATGTCTCTGTGGTCTGGCAACCAGCCAAGAGAAATCATGCCGGAGGAGTGTAGTCGCTAAGGTTTAGGCAACCATCTCACAGTGGACCAATAGACCAATTGGCCATGCCTGAATCTAAACCATCGCACTAACATTTTCGAAAACACATTACGCCATCGCAAGGTATTCTTTTAGGATGAATTTTAATGTCGCTATTTCTGGGAGAAGCCAAAGCCACCTACGAAAAAAACCCTGGATATCTATACGGACGGTTCTAAAACCGAAGATGGTGTGGGAAGAGGTATTTTCTCCGATGATCTACACCTCGAGATTTCCTTTCGCCTTCCAAAGCACTGTAGCGTCTTCCAGGTGGAAATCATGGCGATAAAGGAGGCCCTGTCTTGGCTGAGGTGGAATGTAACATATATTCGGGATATTAGCATTTGCATAGACAGCCAGGCCGCCATTAAGTCCCTAGAATCAGTCTTTGTAACATCAAAAATAATTCTAGATTTCCGCTCGTCTCTCGTAAAGATGGCAGAGCAATTCATCACACTCCTCTGCTTAGTACCAGGACACAGAGACATTCCGGGCAACTGCAAGGCCGATGACCTCGCCAAGAATGGTACTACAATACAGATTCTTCCTGAAAAATAGAACCTTGGAGTGCCACTAGTAAATTGGAATTAAAGGCAGATACAATCAGCAAAGCCAACCTTAGGTGGTCCAACGGCACCACCTGCCAAACTAGCAGACAACTCTGGGCCTCAATAGAGCATAAGCGCTCCATGAGATTAATTTCGTTAAGTAGACGGCATCTCGGAGCTACTATAGGTGTCATTACAGAACACTGCCTCATAGAAAGTCATGCCACTCGCCTGGGCATTCCTGCAAACTATTTTCGCAAAGCTGCAGGGACGAGAAAGAGAAAGAGACGATCCTCCATCTCCTTTGTACCTCTCTGGCGGCGCTCTCTCGCAAAAGTCGCAACCATTTCGTTGCCTTCTTTTTTGACAGTCTTGGCGACCTAGTACAAAATGATGTCGGAAACTTAGTTCGCTTTATTAAAAGCTTCCACTGGTTCCACGAGAAGAATTCCTCCTTGATCCTGAGGCATCACAATGGACCTACTGTTGGTCTAAGTGCGTCGGCTATGTCGACAGCCTCTCTAACCTAACCTAGCCTAGGACTGTGAGGAAGCAAATGCCTGCATAAGACGCCAGCTGTTCGGCGAATATTTCTAGAGACATCAGATGAAATATAATGTTGAAAACCTATAAGGCACGACCAAGCAAAACCTGATAGCAGACATGTGGAACCAAATTCGGTGCGAGGTTGCATACCCCAGCTCTTACCGACAGTCCTTTTGCAGAAGTAGAAAGCTTCACTAGTTTCCCTTACACAGTCAAGTTTATTGGCTTTCTAATGCAATTTCCTCTCCAAGATAAAAACCAGATATTTAGTTTTATCAGCAAAGCCAAGACTGGTGGCGTTTTAAGTAGGACGGTATATACGAGGAACCACATATTCCCGAGAAAAGGAGATCAAATCAGTCTTGTAGCCCGTTACTAGAGGTCATTTTGGAGAACAAAAGACCGTGTGCAAGAATTTCTCCTTAAATATCAGGGAACTTACCTGACGCAGATATAGTTATGTCATCTGAATAGACAATTACGCTACGACATACTCCAACAAGCAGCTTGTTTACAACTGCTTTCCAGAGTAAAGGGGACAGAACGGCACCTTAGCATGTTTCGCAACTGAAAATTTCTCGAGCCTATGCTCGCTCAAGCCGTTGACTGATCAGCATGATAAGCGAAGGGTGGATTCGAAGGATTGAATGTGCGTCAATGACTGTGTCTGATTTGAGGTTGGAATCAATCAGCGATGTTTCCATAATGTGTTCTAGCGAATACAATGCCGTACGCAAGTTCGGGATGAGCTGATTGTTCGGCGATCGATCGGAATGCAGTGTGAGCCTTGAAAATAACTTTTGTCTTGGTCCACGATTTTGAAGTGTAAATCTGTCAGAATGGTGTTTAACCATAGAATCCATGTTCCACGCTACCAGGGCTATAAAAAAGTGAATCCCGGATTCCACTGGCATCAAGTCAGTATTCAGTATGATACTATGGTTCCAATGTAAGAGGCAGGACACAGGCGAAGTAAAATAAATAAATACATGGCGCCACAGCTCGGAATGAGCCCAGGACACACGCTAAATGCCTCGATTTAACATGACCGTAGGGCAAGCGTTGCATCAATGCCCGCAGTTCTTTTAACCCTGCTGATTTTTTCGATATTGTAGGCTCTACGCGAAACGCTTACCTTGTTCATGATGCTTACAGCCTACGACCAAAAAAACATCCACAGATTGTGTGCATCGGCGTCTTTCTTCCAAGAGTATCAAGCACATTCAGTAGAACCCTCTCCTATCATCTCTTTTTTTGTAACAATACCAACATGTCTAAGGCGACAGCATTAGAAACTATGAAAGCAGCCGAGTCATGACATTATTCAAATATTTTTCAAATTCAACCCCTTTCCATGTCCAATAACCTAGAAATTTAAATTCCAGGGAGCAGAATCCACAGCTTTGCTTATCTAAAGCCTTTGGATACCCGAGCGTGTAATTTCTTCTTTTTTTCGCAGAAACGTGCATATTTGCACGAGAATAACAATTTCCGATAAGAATATGTGAAAACAAACGAAGACAGGAAGGAGAGATGGTATCAGTATGTGGAAAAAAGAAAATAGATTGGACAACTCATGTTTGTATACACCTTTGCTTACGACTTGAATGCTCAAGGTCTGCAGCCAAAAATCGATGAACAGAAAAACGAATTGAAACCAGAAAATGACAGGAGACGAGCCATCATCAAGATCACAGCAACAATTCTATTGTTTGTCATCGACATCTAGAAAACTCTACTTTCCATCGGTTCATCTTGCCAGCGATTCCATCCAATCTTTAAACAAATAGAAAATAATATGAAAACAATTCAAGTGCGACATTTTTTGTGTGAATTCACAAAAATTGCAAACCCAAGACAAGATGGAAGACAGCTTTCTTGCACTCTGATCACATTAAATCGCGCAGAATGTGATGATTCACTAAAATGTTACGTATACGCCACATTGTCTGGTGTGGTAATAAAACGCGAATTAAGTTTTTTTTTTTCTCTCCACTTTGTTGCATTTTTCCACACTCTTACGAACACAGTTGGTTTTTAATTTTATTCCCTTTTGTTGTTACAGAATGTGATAACTGATTGGATAGAGGTAGCTCTGAATGGTTTCATTGAAGCGGTATCACGGCATCTAGGTAGGTATTTAAAGCGATGATTAGTTTCTTTGTTATGATTTTTCTGTTTTTGCGGAAACAAAGAGAAGTATTTGATTGTAAATAGTGCATAGCGTATGTAAGGCCAACCATTGTGAAAGATATTTATGAAGGATGGCATGGACAATTAAATCTTTGCAGGTTAATGTGATTGGAGTTTTGACAGGTGAGTGAAGGATGTAAAATGTGAAGTGAGTCATGATAGGCTGCCTGAACGGAATGCAATATTCGTCGATTGTGTGCAGGTAAAGTGGATTTCGTTGTCCATGTCAGAAATAAAGTGAAATGTCAGAAATAACGTGGTCAGCGAGAATGCCGACGGCCATTGGAGCATTCATGTGCATACCTACATTGTTACAAGTAGGATTTCCAATTAATTTTTAAAGTAAAGTTTCTTTTTTCACGGCAGTGTAAGTTTGCATGCTTGCATACTTTATAAAATCAATAGGAAGAGCGCGCGATGGCTAAAGAAGCAACAGGAAGGGTACAACGAAAACTGAAACAGATATGATCGCTGTTCTGTGGATCACTATGAGGCGTGGGACAGGTAAAAATATGTACATCTTCTCTATCCTGAATTGCCAGTAACGTAAAACAAGCGCCGGAATATATCAATTTTCGTCTTCTCTTTGTCGTCCCAAAACGTCAGTGAAGCCGTGCTACAGTGTTTAAATTTGGTGGCGTGTGTGGAACATTTTAAGCGATTTTTAAGGTTATCTCAGTTCTGACCCCACTCACTCCTGCAATTTTTAAAACTTCAACCTTGGCATTTGCCAATGGATCCTTTCAGTTACATGAATATATCCTATCAAGGATTGTCGATCGCCGTGGCTCAGTGGTTAGTGCCTTGGGGTTCAGACCCCAGCCGTGTCCACCAACCATTTTTCGAGGCACCACCTCTTCTCGGGGAATGACAAACCTCCAAGAGTACCATTTGTCATGGAATAGCTTCTCAATTCGCCGTTCGGAGTGGGCAATTAATTGTACGTCCCTTCCGTTCATGCGCGCACAACATGAATGTTTGGCGAGAAGCTAGGCCTTGGCTCATCCCGAGCTGTCGCGCAAGCTATTTATTTATTATTTTTGTTCAAGGATCGCCAAACCTAAGGGACGAAGATGAGGAAGAAACGATCATCCATTTCCTCCGCACTTGTCCTGCCTTATCTCAAAGACGGAAGCTCTTTCTAGGAGCCTATCACTTCGACAACTTGGGCGGGGTATCACCTCATATAACCTCAGCTTCATAAAGAGCTTCAAATAGTTTCAATAAAGTGAGTTGCGTTTTTCAGGGTATAGATCCAAGTGGTACCACAAAGGGCCTTTCCTGGCCTACTCACTTCGCTCCTACTCACTTTACTCTACAAAATGAAGAAAAATCGTAGTAAAAAGGTTCCGTTTGCCGGTTGTACAATGGACCTAGTTTTATCTTTAAAAAATAGTTAATGATCGGGAACTGTACGTAATTGGTAACGAAACCTCGTTTCTTTGCTCCACATGATCAGCGGACTCTACTTTTTCTCTCAGAAACTGATTATTTCATAACGCATTTAACTTTTGACTTTGACTTTGAGTTTGTTTAAAACGCAGAGTGCATGCCTTGTGTGTGAGTATTAATTGAGAAACTAGACCTTGACCCTGTATGGTCTTTCGCGGCGGATAATTTTTTATTTAATTGTAGCTTGCGCGTGTTTTGTTTTTTATTATTCGAAATGATGACTCAATAGATCAAGTTCAAAGAATGTGAACTAGAGATTTACGAGGAGTTTCACAACAGTCGCATCTATTGAATCTTTTCTGCCATCTTAGATCAAATAGACATCGCGTCTTGTTTCAACGCTGTCCAAAAAAAAATGAGGAACGAGACATCCACATCATCATCAAAATTAGCATCCAAGTCGACATCGTCTTAATCAAGCACACCATGGTATCATGAGCAAGAGTTCAACACTAGCGCGTGGAGGAACTCCTTGACTGTCAAAGCATTTTGACCAACACATCAGTCAGTAAATCGCCTGTTCGTTGACTTCCTGGCTTACACTTTGTCTCAAGCTCAACAACTAGCACGCCTGGAGTCATACGCGTAAAGTCTATTTACGTTTAACAGTGTTTATGACTAGAAGCGTCAAGTGAAATCTAGCACATCAATTATGAAACTTGTACCACTCAAGCCTTTGTGGTGACTTGCGACTATAACATTTCAATGTGAAGCCTCTAGATGTTTAACCGTTGGTAATGAGATGATCAATTAAGTTTGAGGCATGCGGATCAGTTGACTAACGCATGGGCTTATAGATTACAAAAGGGTGTGAACCTCGTGCTTATATATTACACCTTCCTCCAAAGTCAGTCATGCACAGTGTAAATCCTCAAATGGCTGATGAGTTATTGGTAAAAATACTAACTCTATCCGGTGGTATGCACGAAAGATGAAGGTGATCTTCTTCCCGCCCCACTTTGACAGCATCTGTAAAAGCTAGCCTCCAAACTCCTAACATAGCTCTTCCAGCAATCATTGATCTATATTGTAATTCTCTAACTAAACCAAATCGTTAGAGGAGCCAAATCGTCTCTTCCTTGATCGTATAATTCGTTACGTAAAAACGAGCATTCTGTGGCCAAATCAGCTCGTTTTTATGTGACGAGTTATGCGATCACTTAATTCTTGTATTGAACCTCTAATCAAATGCTAGGTCGCTGTTAAATTGCCCGATTGGTGGATTACATTAGTCACATTCATCCCGGATTAAGTGAGGAGGATCGACTTTCCTTGCCTTCAAGACTGAATATGGTTAAGAATGTCGACTTTCCTTCCATTCAGGACTGGCTTCGACCAGGTTCTGAGCCTGGACTGGGCAGCAGTCGAAACTTCACGGATGGCTCCAAAACCAGTCATGGGTCCGATGCTGGTGCCTTCGTAGAGGTCGACAACACCAGCCTTAATTTCTCGTTTGGCAAGTATGCCTCTGTTTTCCAAGCTCTTCTAATGGCCACAGACAATATTGTTAAGAACAGGTGGAATAGTCAGAGCATCTGCGTCTATAGCGATATCCAGGCTGCGCTTAAGGCCTTGTTCAACCCTTAACCAGTCCCAAAACCGTGCGAGAATGCATGAACTCTCTGAATTCGGTCGCAAGGCTGAACTCTTTCACTCTTGTCTGGGTCCCAAATCACACTGGGATCGCTGGAAATAAGATCTCTGATGAGATTGCCAGACAAGGCTCAGGTGATATTTCCTCAGGACCAGAACCTACGTTGGGTCTTCCCGCGTCCTCTGTCAGGGCCTCCATTGACAATTGGGTTTCCTATATATACAATTGTGTGCGGCATGGCTCTCCAGAATACAGGCAAACTAAACGAATGCTCTCGAACGTCTATAAGAAATCAACGGCTGTCACTCAGTAGAAGGGACTCAGTAGAAGAGACTGTAGACAACTTATTGGCGTTCTAACAGGACACTTTGCTTTTGCCAAGCATCTTAGTGTGTTAGTCTTAGCGAGATCACTATCTGCGACGCCTGTGGAAAGGGCGACGGTACTTTGGATCATTTCCTTTGCGATTGTCCTGCCTTTGCTAGGATCAGGTGGAAAATTTTCGGTGATGATGTGGTTTTCGGAACTGTTAGCTCCTCAATATTGGAGCACCTTCTCGACTTTTTCCAGAATTTCAGTAAAATGGGTTAACATAACAATGGATCCTGCTTTCTGGTGGTACGATGGACCAGTTGCGTCTGAGTACTCCAGTATAGCGTTTCCTAACCCGAAAAAAAGGTTAGGAGGGTAGTTTTCGCTGGGCGCATTATGATTTTCCGTAAGTACATGGTAGGGTCTAACTTATCCACCGAGTTCTTTCATTGCATCTACAAGGGGTTGTGCCAAGTCTAAGTGAGGTGTGCAAGTTTATTGTGGCCAGTTTGTAGCTCTACCAGTATTGACACGGATTTTCTATCCTTTTGTACGGCTTATTGGTCCAGTGAGTTCAACCAGTTGGTAGCAGAGTGGATGTCAAATTGTGTCATTCGCTGGCTCCCGAACTAGGATCAATCGATTCCTTGCTAGCTCATCAGTTACTTCATTGCCTCGCACACCTTTATAACCAGCGACCCAGCAGAGTTTAACGTTGTGCTGTGTTCCAAAAACCTTATGCTCTTCATGACAACACATCACAAGCTTCGATGTGATCTGCCTAGCAGCAATTGCTTTTGTAGTTGTCTAGCAGTCTATGAGGATCTTAGAGTTCCGCTCGTATCTCCTCTGCTTGGTAAACACTAATGTGATCGGGGAATCGTATTCAGCTGCCCATTCCTAACACCTTGTGGAAGGGACTTGATCCTACGCCTATGTCCATTTATTTGCCATGGGTTAAATGGATTACAGGCTTCGATGCCCTGAGGCTGAGGTGGTTCGCTTTAGTCATGTTATTGCAACCATTGGTTCTACATACATTTAGTCAAGGATAGAGAGGACTTACCCGATAGATTCCTGCAAATCATGAGCACTCAAGTAACCTTTCCTGTTCTCTTCTGACGCTGAGTTGACACTCAACATAGCAGGCAATAGAGTGTCTAAGTTGACCGACGAAAAGCAAGGAATTTCCTAAAATAAGTCTCGAACACATAAGGACATCACTAAACGCATCCTGTCTGGGCACTGATTTCTGTTTTGAGATTGGAATTGGTAATTGGAATTGGTGAATATCAGCGTCCTTAGTTTGAACACTAATCGTCAGAGTTCCCTGTTCCTTGTGAAAAGAACCCTCCAGGTGGGTGGAGTATATCCCTTTTAATTGCTGAATCTTGCTTTCCTTTCAGTGAAGTGTGTTCCTGAATTCCACAAAATTTCTCATAAATAAGTCGACGATTACCGGAATTTTCTCCAAAAAATATGTATGTACGCCATATTCCTTACAACCATCTCTCCCTGTGCTCTCCTCCTCCTTTTATGATTAAGGAATTCAAATAAAACTTCCAACACACATTCTGTTTTTTTTTTATTTTTCTATTGACTTCATCTGCCTTATGTGGCAGACCCCTTGTCGCCAAAGTTAAACATGCTACGTCATGGATTTAAAAGCATATCCCGTCATATATCCCTAGCTAGTGAGTGAGGAAACCTCAGCCATCAATAGCATTTAAAGTGCTTCCATTAAGCAAACTCGCCCCCCACCCCCTTGTGCCGAGAAAACCAATCTCACAAACACAACAGTCAGGGAGACAATAAAATTACCACAAAAGGCAATCGTGAGCGAATGAAAAACAAAAAGGACCCGATACGTCGTAATTTCGTTTCAACCCCGTTCGACTGTGCGACACTTTAACACGTTCCACCCTGGCACTCCAACCCGGCTCAACTATTGTGACCAAACAAGCTCATTCCAGTCCTAACCTCACCCAAGCGTCACCCCTTTTTTGTCGATTTCAAAATAACTCATCCCCGTGCGACAGCTATCCAATCGGTGGTGGTCCTGGAAGGGCCGATCGGTGTTGCTTTTGTTAAACCAGAGACCCTACTCGGAACTTACTACGCACCGCGTTCTACATTGTGCCCAACGTGTACGTCCCTCTGCGACTGGAATTTCCTATTTACAACACCAGCTGGCGCACATGAGGCGTCCCGAGGGTGAACACACTGCCACTATACACATCTCGTTACGCTGTTTATATCTGCGGATGTCGAAATTGGTGAAACTTAACCCACACCCCCCTGCCAGTGTAGAAATTTCAATGCAGGGAGCATGCGCTTTTTAAATGTCAAAGTTGAAACTTGGTTTCTCTTCCTTCCTCGGTGTGGGGATGTGACGATGGGCTGAGCAGGGACAGGGATTGTTGAAAAGCTTTTTCCTGGTACAGAGTGGTACCGAGTCGAAATTGTTACACATAGCGGCACGTCGTCGTCCTTTGGAGTATTTGTGAATGGCCTCTAAAGAGATGAAAAGATTTAGCTTCGGATAAATGGCTTTGGTCATTCCGTAATCCCTCTTGATCGAAATATGAGGGGGCTGGAGGTGGCACACTGTTTCCCTCTGCCAATCCGCTGAGTTATTTTGTGTATTTTTTCCAGCGTTTTTCTGCTATTCTGGTGTTCTTTGAATCGCAGATGATGATGGACAGCCGAGAGGGAGCCCGAGCAGTAAATGATGAGTGGGTGGGTGACAAGGATACGCTCGACTGGTGGAGTCTGTTTTTTGTTTCAATTTATTTTTATGAAGGGGTGGATGGGTTTTTTTTCTTTTCCCTCAATCGTCTCCAGTTTCATTGTCTGCTTTGAGGCGATTCTTCCAGTTTTTACGTTTGAATAGACCAATAGAGTGGAGGTGGTCATGGAGAATTACTGGTTGGCCTGTGCATTGCATTTTTAATTTTTGTTGAATAAAGACGAGTCCTGTGTATCGCTACTGGTGCGCTGCAGGGCTCTGTAATGTTAATCGCGCTTCAGATTGGAGAAATTAAAATTAATAAGGTGAGGTTTTCATTTGCTGTTGGAAAATGATGGGTTCGGGTCTAAGATAGAGGTACTGATGGACAGAGGAGGGAAGAATGGTACTACGCAGCTAGACTACACATAAATCTGTAGCACCTTTCTGGAGAAAAGTGATCTTGGGGGAATGAAACCAATCAGGGTGTCAAAAAGGACAGTGACATCAGTCAAAGGAGTTCATGAGAATACTATACCCAGGCGGTAGAGTCAACTGGAAAAAACTCACAAATGGAGAAACCAGGAAAGGCTACTTGAGTGCTATCGGCCAAGTCCCCTCTCTCCTTGACTGAATGTACGTTGCCGTTGTCGGACCAATGGAGCAAAAACATGAGGGAAGCGAACCAGCTTCGCCTTGACGCTTTACTCCATAGCTCGTCACGTCAGAAAAAAAAAGTTATGGAACACCGGACTCTCTAGCAAGACAGTTCTGCGAAATTGGGATCCATACCCTTAAGGACGAAATCCGAAAATTAGAGGAAAAGAGCACGATGACAATCTTGAATATCTTTCAGAGCTTGAAGCAGACGAGGCAGGTGGGTAGGTATTTTGAAGAGGTCCCCTTGGCGTCGAATGTCCAGAGTAAATAAAAGTTGGGGCTTTGTTGGTATGGTATGGTGTAAGAAGACTCTTCACATAGGCCTCAGTTGGGCTCGTTGTGTCGCCCTGTTTTAATCGTCGGAACTAGAGGGATAGGTTTGATTTGGGACGTGTGGTGGGAGGAATCTAGGGAAGGTGGAAACAATTAGGGAGTTGACACGGGTATACGTGTGGTCTGGCGAATCTTCCTGTTTCTTTGGTGACGGCCATGAAGCCGACGATTCCTTTGTCCTTGAGATGTCTCAGGTCCGGTATCCACATGGATCCCAGGGTCTTCTGTCGCATTCTCGCTAGAGCAGAGCAGTGGCATAAGAAGTGTTCGAGGTCCTCCTCTTCTTCCTCGCGTTTCCTACACATCGCGGTGTCGGCGAAGCCCAATCTATGCATGTGTTTGCCGAGGTTAATGTGCCCTGTAATGAGTCTCACCATTAGCCTCAATTGCTCTCTGCTTGAATTTGGAGCCTTCCTGGTGAACAGGTTGCTTGGTTTCTCTACGAGTAATCTAGCCACTCTGCACGTCGGGAGGTTTGCTCAGTGATCCTCAAAATCCCTTTGCATCCTCTCGTTGGTTGCTGTTTTAATTTTGTTAGTGCGACTCCTAAGTGGTTGCCGTGGTTCAGTAATTAGTGCGTTGGATTGCTCAGCGAACGGCGTGGGTTCAAGTCCCAGCCATGTCCACCGAACATTTTTCGCGGCTCCACCTCTCTTCGGGAAATGACAAGTCTCCGAGAGTAAAATTTGTCATGAAAAAGCTTCTCAATTCGCCGTTCGGAGTCGGCAATAAATCGTAGGTCCCTTCCTTTCGTGTGAATAATTCAACAAGTGTTGGCTCACCTCGAGCTGTCGCGCCAACTATTTTGTTTTTTAGTGCGATTTCCACTGTGTTTTAGTGGCTCGTTGTATCGCGTGCACCCCCTTCTCTTGCCAGTTCGTTGGCTTTCTCATTCCCCGTGACACCTTCGTGAACCGGTACCCAGACAAGGCGGATGTCGTTGTCACTGGCAAGCCTGTTGAGTTTGTCTTTGCATTTCCTGACCAAATGAGATCTGAATGTTGGATTTGTGATGGGTTTAAGTGCTGCTTGACGATCTGAGCAGATTTTTATTTTCCTTCTTTGGGTGTGGTGTTCTAAGAGAACTCTAGCTCCCATCAAAATGACAAGGGGCTTTGTTAGTTATCTGATAGTTGTTCGGCCTCCATAAACCCTCCTGAGCTCGTGATATATTTAAAAAAGTTTTTTTTTAAGCTTTTTAGACAGCTTGCCCAGGTTATTGAAATAGTACTCGGCGTCGATCTGGTCGTGCATAGGTTAGACCATTTGCAGAGGAAGCGGCTACATTCTTACTCCTGCATTAGTCATCTGTAATTAAGCACCGCTGGTAGGTTGTAGTCTGTGCTAATTCCTATGAAAAACGTTAAGTGTGATCTTTTTAGCGCAAGAATATGCCTTGTTTTTATCTTGCTCACTGGAGACGCGGCATGTTGAGAGGGCTCTTGATCTTTCATCAGCTTGTCGTTGAATTGCTGGATTTAACGAGTACTATAGGGACCAGTGGCTCAGTAGTTTGTGCGTAGGCAGTGCGAGCTATGTAGGTTCGAGCCCACGTAATATGGACCAATCATCTTCTAAGCTACCAGCACTCGTCGAACGAAACAATCGTTCGGGAACGTAATTCTTCATAAAGAAGCTTCTTAATTCGTCGTTCGGAGTCGGATATAAATTCAAGGTCCCATCTATTCGTGCAAAAAATGTAACATTCCCAGCATGAATGATTGCGAGAAGCGAGGTATTGTATCATGTATCATAGTCAGACTCAAACCCAGCGAGACCCACACTTATTCAAGCCCACAACCACCAAGCAAGCAGCAGGAAAGAGTAAGGCAAACCCTCCGCGTGCGTTAAGGCTGTTGTATTCAAGAATAACTGGAGGACCCTGCAATGGAGACGTGTTACCTACATGTGTCCTGTGGAATGAGGGCGTTAAGACCTCCAAACCCTTTAATGTCTTATGCTTGCCATGACTTTTATCACCGCATCAAGGTAAAGTAATTTTCGATCTGCATACTTCCCTCATCATATAAACACCCTCTTCCTCGTCGATCCATCTCACTTTGAGTCCCCATGTCGCTATTGATGGCCCATAAAAATTCCTAACACACCATATCAATAATGCAACGCATAAATCCATGCTGATGCGCTCTTAATGAATTATAAAGGCTCCGCGCGCACTTAATTGCCCTTATCTCCGGGCACCATAATTCAATAGAGCTTTCGCCATAAAACGCCTCTTCCATAAATAACGAATGCTCCGACTCCGACCCTGGCTGTGACTGTAACTGTGGCTGTGGCTTTATCTGCAGCAACATTAACAATTAGAACTTTATCGCGTTATCTTTTGTTATTAGCGAAATCATACGTCATCGTGTCGATTTGTTATCGGCAATTTGAAGTGGACTGGGCATGTCCTACACGTGGGAATCGGTAGTGCGATACTTGTCCTCTGACGATGAGGAGGCGTACTCCAACCTTAAGTGATAGGAAAACATGAGTTTTGCCGCTGGAGGTACAGAAATAGGCTGTGTACTTTGGCTCGAATGACAAATCGGAAAGGAATGATGGGAAGAGATATGCGATAGGCAATAGGCGATATGTCGTGTGTTGTTATACTAAAGTGTTAGCGGTGTCAAATTGATAGTCTCGTGAATTTCAAATTGATTTCAGGGTGCCGCTCAGTAGAAATGGTTATCAGCTCAAGTGGAAACTTTTCGGGTGTGTTATCGCCTAGTGAGTTGTCCGAATGACAGATTTGAATAGTTTTTCAAGGAGTGTCTTGGTAGCAGATAAAGCAATCAAATATTTATTGGCTATGCATTCCATTCCCAATTTCGTTGACAGAACAAACCTGTTTGTTGGAAAAAAGCAATATTTTCCCAACCGATGGAGTTGTGGTTTTTAATGGTCGATGAGTTTAACACGATTTTTAACAGTACCGTCATCAAATTGTGCGAAATTTTAATGATTTTCTCGTATCTTGTTTGATGGAAGCTCGTAAACCCCTTATTTCAATGTGAAACAAGGCGTTTACGAGAGGAAGGCACCGTAGAACGAAGATGGGGGGAGCATTAGTTCGAGGCGCAGTACCATAAATTTGGATTATATAGACGTTGAAACAAGGACACTTTGGAACGGAGGTTGGCCTGTAATAGTAATACTTAAGAAATAGCTACATCGGCCACTTTTTCAAAAAAAAAAAAGTACGAAAAGTGAAAATTTCATACACATGCAAGCGCTTTTTGGTTTTCGGAGCTTAGCTGGGAAGCTCTTTTTCACACAACGTACCTGCTAACTTACCCATGTGCTGTGCTTATAACTTTTGCAACTTTCGTCGCCCTTAAATCTACTTAAGGTAAACGACGAATGAGCATCGTCTAACTGGTCTTGTTTCCCTAAATGTTATCCAACAAGTGGTGTCATTTTTTTAGCGAAAGTACGTCGTTGTGCCTGGTCTGCTGGCTTCAATTCTTGTGTCAATTGGACCTAATAAGCATGTGGACCAAGATCTTTATGCAAAATGCGGTGCAAAGTGGTTGCGGATAGGCCCAATTCCTGCGATCTTGCGAAATAGACACACCTGGGTTTTCAATCACTTTCTCAGCTACGGTGGCGATAATTTTCAGCTGACCTTGTCGGGCGAAGACGATTTGGAGCCTTTATAGCACTAACCTCTCCGAAATGATCAAATTTGATTCACTGAAGCTGTGCGTGAAGGTGCTTGATGATGACCAAAACCAGTAAGAACTTTACGAAATGTTTCCGCGATATTTTCACTATTTCAACACGCTGTGTCAGTATGTATCGATCCATATTTAATAACCTCCTCGTTTTTCCTTATCAAAAGTCATTATAATGATAGTTGAATGTTGACAGTTCTACAAACTTAAAATGACACCTCTTGTTGAATGACCCTATACATCGCGATGTAAAGACAATTTCGCTAAAATCTCCCATTAGCAAATCTTATCTACACCCCTGTCTTGATGTGTACAGTAGCATCGGAGCCTAGGTATAGCTATAGTTTGTAGTGAACCTCAACCATTAAGCACACTCTTAGTTGGTTAATGTGCCCTTTCACGCCACCTTAAGCAGAGTATTTATTTACTTCGCTGTCCCTCTGGATAAGATTGGAAGAAACTGCGAGCCGAATCACCGGGGGTATGAGAACGTGTTCAACGGCAGCTATAAGATCAATGCCTTGTCTCAAGCCGCTTCATTTTGCAATACAAAAAGAAACTATGCTTAGTGCTCTAAGGCTGCCTCAAAAACTGGACCTTGAAGAAGGTGACTTTACAGGACATTTGAGAATACTAGAATACATTCATTGTGACCCAATTCTTCAGATTCCAGATACCATGCACAAGAGATTTCGATTCTGCAGAAGTCTCGAAGTTGTTATAGGCAACCGTAGGGAATGGACAAATGAAGACCCAAATTCCCAAATCTGGTATACAAATGGTTTAAAATTGGAAAACGGCAGAACAGTTTCCAACACGCGGCAGCGCTTGAAACATCACCTAACCCAAGGAACCCGCATCTACATCTTTTCAGGCAACCAAACAGCACTATTAGCCCTTAAATCCTAAACGGTAGGGTCCAAGACTGTCTGGGACTGTCTCAATCTCCTCGAAAGCCTTGCATCGGTAAATAAGGTGACCGTAGACTGGATCCCCGGAAGACTTTGAAGGTAACGAACGCGCTTACCGCCTGTCGAGAAGAGGTACCTGCCGCCCACTCGTTGCTTCCGACCCCTGTTTTGGGGTACCACCCAAAAGTGCCTACTCCAAGATAACACAATGGGAGATCAACAAACACGTCGACTACTGGGCCAACCTCGAGGGCCTTAGACAAGCGAAAAAGTTCATCAACCCCAACCTATACAAGGCCAAGACTTTACTTGATCTCACGAGTTAAGAACCTTAACGGGCTATCTCCGAGACATTGTCCACTCAGATACCATACAAGCTAGACATGGCTCTATATAGCTCGTCTCTAAAAATGCTGTCATTGACTTGGATTTCTTGGGCTTATTCCACAATCTGCTGAAATGTGAAAATTTGGTATACTACTGAGTTTCTTGCTCTGAAACCACACTGGTCATGTTATTGACGAAAGGTTTCCGATGTTCTCTCAATATGGGATATAAAATTTTGTACGAGATGCTGATGAAACTTACTCTTCCTTCGTCAGTGTAGAAGTATAATTTTAAAAGAAAATGAGATCAGCTTGTCCTTACTAGTGCATCAGGCAAATGTTATTGAAAGATCATTCATCAAGTCTACGTTCGTCTGATCAAATCTTAGACATGAGCTGGTGTATACCAGAGATTAAAACGAGTCGAGTACATCACACGAGTTGCGAGTACCTGTCCGGAAAAACCAAGTACGAACGAACAGAGTACACACACAACGCACTACTCATGAGTACAAACCATTCGCTAGTTACATGAATCGCGAGTCCTAGGACGAAGCGAACGAGTACGAAAGAATAAAAACAAAAATTTTCAACTGTGCGCACATGTCCGCACATATTCGTTTTAATCTCTGGTGTATACCCTCTGCCAATCTGCTCTCTAGCTGCTTTAAACAACCCAGCCTGTAAGCCACTAGGCATCCGGACTTAATTTTGTCCGGACGGACGGAAATTTTGGTAATCATCGTCTAGGTTGAGTAGTTCGACTGTGACTCTATTACAAAGTTTTCTTCTTCATCTCTATAGGCTTCTATATCCTGATCTTTTCGTAAAACTTTTGTACATTGTCCTCGAACTATAGACTCCAAATATCTTCGGTGGGACGCTTCTCATACTCATGTCTGTTGACCTCGCGTGTGGCTCTTGTTCATTTTTGTTTTACTGCATGTGCTAGTCGCCATTCCTCGTCAAAGACTTAGTGGTGGTGGTCGGGTGAAATTAAGCACATCAATGTCGGCACATCTAATGGCATGTTGACTTCGACATTTGTTGACAGATTTCAGTGTACGCATTCGGCGAAGATTCTGGCAGTCTCTGTCAATCATATTTCTTCTCCCAGCAGTTCTTTGGTATGGCTCTTGGTATATCCGCATTCGTTCATTGGCAAGGTAGTGATCCAGGTCGATGTTGGCTGCTTAAAAAATTCAGACATCCAATTTGATGATCAGTAATCACCGCGATGAACCCTTCTGAATTTAAAAATGTGGAAACTGTGAGCTTGCTATAGTTACATGCTGCCCTGCTTAAGTCCAATTTCACACGTCGTGTCATATAGCATGTGTTTACCAACTGTCCTGCCAAAGATGTCCTCCTGTCTTACTTATTTTGACATTAGAATTTCCCAACACGATCTAAACATTTTTTAGGTCAATTCTCATACGTTTTGTCAAGGGACTCTTAGAAACATTCTTGATGACATCCTCCTTGTTTTCTGTGGGCGTATGAGCACATATCAGACTAATGTTGGCGAATGCAGCCATTTTGCCAATTGGAGGACCAATTTCATTTAAAAAAAAAGGCGTTGAAAGAGGGGTCATTTGAACCGATGTCAGTAACCCACTTCAGAACCACTTTTGACCACTGCCATTGGCCACCAATAGAGCTTCTCCGCCACCATCTCCCTTCCAACGCCCTAATTTATTCCAGAAAATTCTTATCAAGCTAAGCTATGAGAATGTCAAAGTGGCCTACATAAGGTGCTGCTTCCATTTAGAAAGTCATCGCTGATGTCATCTAGGGAATTCGTAAGGTTTATTTTTGTCTCATCAACAATCACGCTTATAATCTTAGTAAGCCGAATCCAGGTGGGCAGGTGGTCTACTGGCTACTGCGTAGGGGTCAGATAAACATAATTGATGAGTTGTAACACATGCAACACCGGACATCGCAAGATTGACTTCAATCAATGCCAAATATATATGTAGAAGTTTCCATCAGATTCATCTCATTTTACTTGAAGCTGTTCTTGTGCAGGAAAAATGTTCTTCCAAAACACGTCAAATTATATCATTTTGACAGCAAAAGTGGGCGTTTGATTTCAACTTGAATCAATTTGTACACATACATACGTACGTTCGTAGTTTGGCTTTTATTTCTCTCATTTCCGACTTCATCTCCCCCTATTTGGCAGATGATGGTTTCCGCTTCCTGATTTTTGCCCAAATCATCTTATTTGATTTATACAATTCATCCTCGACAACCTGTGACGTATTACAAAAGACAACTTCAAAGGAACTTGACAAATGAATTTCGTTTGATATCACCGATATTGCCTGACGTTTGACGTTTCGCCTTCAAATTTGATGCTACTCGACGAAATTTAAAGTTGAAACAAAATCCAAACAATTCCTCTCCTCCTCTCCAATCGCTCAGCATCTGAAATTGTTTCTTGCTGGACATGATATTTTGATCCATCAAACGCAATTGAGAATAGAAGCTTCCTCACCCGGCTAACGCGAGATCATCCACGAAAACAAGAGAAATCTTGTTAACAAGCTTCAATAAGCGCATATGCATCTCTGAATTGTTGGCATCGAAAATTAATTTCCTATAAACAAAATTCAGCGAAACTCTGCCTGGCAGTGATCATCTTATGAACAGACAACGCGATGGCATGGGATACACTCTTCTCTAGGCCGCAGAGCACCAGAATGTTTATATTCTAATTTCTGTCTTGTTTTTCGTTTGCATCATATTTATTGAATGAGAATCTATTTTAAAATAGCAACACACACTCGTAGTCATAAACAACAAAGTAAATGAAATTTGTTCTATTTGATTGGAAAAACAAATGTTTTATGGCGAAGATGTCGGCGCTTTTTATAGATTTCGGTAATGAGTCCAAGAGACCAACAAAATGGCTGACACTCACGTGAGAGAAATAATAATTTTGGACTGGGGAGGATCGAAAGATTTTCGTAGCAAAATTGTTGGAATCGGAAAAATCTTCTCGGACTGAGATTGAAGACATTTATCTTGGGTAAACCAGAATTAGATAGCCGCCGTGGCTCAGTGGCAGTCCAACGTACTAATGCTGTGCGAGTTGTGTGTTCAAGCCCCGGCAGTATAATTTGTCATGAAAAAGCTTCTCAATCCGTCATTCGGAGTCAGCAATAAATAGTATCTCCCTTCCATTCGTGCGAAAAATGTAACACTCACAACACAAATGGTTGTGAGAAGCTAGGCCTTGGCTCATTCCGAGCTGTCGCGTCAGCAAAGCGCCCGTTTAGTACGAGCATTTATTGACTTTTTTTTTATTGTTTGACCGGTTCCATTCCTATGTGGACCAGGAGCATATCTACGGCGAAAGAATTCTTCAGCATCTCCTGAGCATTGCAGGTATAAGGTTCGCTGAATGCTCGAGTATCCCAAAGATCTCGAACTACTTTACTTAGGTGATGTTTCAGTTCGGGGTGAACCTGTGCCTCAACCAACAAGCCTCTCCAGTTGGCTCGGTTTTTAGCTAATCGTCTCCAGTTTCGCACTCCAAGTTGGTTGAGGTCCCCTTCCACCTTCCCCTTCCACCACTGCGCGCCACCTTATGCGCGGTCTTCTGCATTGTCCCTCCTGGTTACACTAGAAGACTCTGCGAGCCGACGAATATTCGTCCATTCGCCTTACATGCCCCACCCATCTCAGTCCTTGGATTCATATCTTCTTGACTAGGGCGGTGTCACTGTACAACTTACAAAGTTCATCGTTCAATCTTCTCCTCCAGGACATAAAGCAGGACAGCGATGATATAGAGTCTCCTTAGTTTTTCGGGATAAGACCTTACTGCTCAATTGCCTTCCTAGCCCGAAGAAGCAGAGATTGGCAAGAGTTATTCTTCGTTTGATTTCTGCGCTGGTATTGTTGTCGGATGTGATTGCGCAGCCGAGGTAGACGAAGACCCTTAAAGCTGTCCACTGTGACGTTCGAAGATTTCGAACATCCTCAATATTTTCATGCTCGATACGCCTCTGAAGTGGATAACAATTGAAATCTTTGTTTGGCAAGTCCATTTCCGTTTTTATTCATAAATATACCACACTGACACACTGTTCTGGTGGTTGTTCCATGCAGTGGAGTCTACTAGAATTGAACTGAACCGGCTTGTAAAGTTGACCCAAAGGAGCATCAATCAGTATTATTTCAAGAGGTCTTATGAGGGCTTTTTTGGGCAAGCTGCGCCCGACATCTTCACTTTCACGTAGAAGGGGATGATCTTAGTAAACTTCTCAAACTGCAATCGGGCAAGTGTGCGCAGCCTCATTAATGCCGAGACTTAGGTTAAGTTAGGTAAATGGGTGCCTGGTGACATTTGTCACTGCTCACGTAGGCCAGCAATAGTGTCTATTGTGCTGGTTTAAAATCAACCAGATAAGAATATGAATCTCAGGAGGTCCCTCAGTTCAATATTACGCAAGTCCTCCAGTTCCATGTAGAAGACAAGAATCCTCATTCTTCTTTTTCGTTTGACGACTTACGGAGTTCTTATTTCAGCTCTTTGCTGAAGTCATGTCAAAATATTTCTCATCACCTTCCAATGTACTCAGAGCCTTTCCAACAGACGTCGACCATCATCTAAAGTCATTTGAATCACAACGAATTTCCATTACCAGTCCAGTCTACCTCCCCCAAAAGCTCGCACCACCCAAATTGATCACTTTCGTCAATTGTGGTTCGCTACGACTACATTGTTCGGTCATCGCCATCAATTCAACTCAAACTTTGACGTCAATTGGGCTTTCTGTCATTCACAACCGTTGGATCACCCCTTATATCAATCAACGTAATGCAAATTCCTCCACAAGTGCATGCGCTCACTCGTCACGCGAATCTGAGTTTAATATACGCAAAATGGAAAAAGTTTATGCAATCATCTGCATAATGCCGCCAGCCCCCCGATTCAAATTGAATCATCACCACCTCCAGCGAAGCGTCACTTGGAATGAACCACCTAAACACCCAGTACTACCCCCCGCTGTGGCTTAGGGGGATTTTCCGAAAACTGAAAACTTGCGATATGAGAACGATTAAGCAATCGCACGCGAACGAGGTATAGGACAAAAGACTGACAAAAAAGAAAAAGAAAAACAATTTGACGTCACAATGGATGAGAAGTGGCACAAAATGACTTCTCGTATGTTGATGCCGGCGGAAACGGCGGAAACATCGCCACCAGAGGAGAGACTTTCAAGATGGTGGCAGTGGCACATTTTCGTATGACGCATCAATGGGGTTGTTTGCCTCTAGAAGGTTAAGGGTTAAAGTATCCGTTCTGGCCGAATTCCAATTTTAGGCTATCGAACAAAAAAAATATATTTTTTTTTATTGTAGCGCTGTTCACGTGAAGTGATTATCTACTGTAAGTAGCAGCTGGGCAAAGAACATAAAGTTTCTAAAAATAGTCCTTGCTGGTGTGAACGGACACGTGAAAATGGATAAAATGTCAAATTATGCTACGCATGTTGGAGAGTGTTTTTTTCTGAAAGGGTGTAAAGCTTCTTAGCGCCAGATGTGCGTGAAGTTCGTTGAAGATTGATGTTCTAGGACTGTCGGTGACGCAGGTGAAAATAATGAGTCAAATTAGGTGGATAATTGATGTTAACAAACGGTGTCGGCCTCGATACTTGACGTGTTTACATATATAGAGTCATGTAGGCAAGTGGGGCATTGACGTAAAAGCCCATAAATTTCTTAATTTGGTCCTTGAGTGAACCGGGATTTTGAAGAAGACAGACCCCAAATTAAGGTCGGATATTTGATATTGATGAGAAGTTGTCCTCTTGTCCGCATCCGTACAGACATTATTTGAACGAAAGGGAAGCTTCTTCATACTCAAGCCTTTCATGAACTTCGTTCCTTGTTCTCTGTCCAACCCGTGAAGCGATGACTAAACAGCTGCGTCCCATATCGTCTCTCCTGCTCCTATATTATCTAGAGGGGGACTCAGGTCTTTCAAAGTAAACTCGGCAGATATGTGAATCGTATAGACGAGGAGAAGATTACTCACCTTCTTGACCCTTGCCAAGATCTCTCCACCATCAGAAGGAAAATGCTGGACAAATACTTGTTTTTCTGCAGTATTATCATATTTTTCTCTGCGTTAAGGTGAATTCCCTACCAACGAAACAATTCATCGTTAATAGCTAAATTTGACTAGTACCTTGTCCCTCCTCTATCTCAAAGGGTGATTCAATAAGAGGTGTAGGATTTGTATTTTACGTCTTATTCGTTTCATGGAATTTTCATGGATTTTTTTTTGACCTCAGAAATCTAAAAAGCTGAGAAATTTATAACGAAGCAATGCAAATGCAATTATGCAAATTATATCCCATCTGCATTCACAATTCAAAGGATAATAGTAAAAATTTTAAGAAACTTTTCATGAAGACGATATGTGAATCACACTGTACATAATACAATCACTTCGTGATCTAGATTTCCTTAAAATATTTTTAGTTTTGGTGATCCAATATCACCTACATCACACTCGCACCGTTGAGCAGCGTTGCCATATCTGGGGATTTTTCCCCATTTTGGAGATATTTTGTTATAATGGTGGCAGTGGGGATAAACATATTATCTATTTATTGTTTATTTGAGTATTTATTAATCTATTCCACGTTTTAAACAAAGTCGCGAATATAATTTGAACATAAAGATTCATTAACTCAACAAAAACTTACTGCAAATTTCTTAGCTTATCCTGAGCTCATCTAAAAAGCCCCATACACGATACGATGTGTCGAGAAATTATTGGAGAAAATTCTTTGACCCACATTTTTCTTTTATTGTTTTAATTTTTCTAATAATTATTCAAAACCTACCTACAACTACATCACGTGGCGAGATGGTCGGGTGCAAAAGAAGCGAAGATAGTGACCAATTATCGCATGTGTTTTGCGGTGGATGGTAGTGAGTACCGCCATGCAATGGCGAATCCAGCCAAAGATGACCTTCTGGATGTACACAGCCATCGATGTACGATCTATTTTCACCTACGAATTACAATTCTGGTGGAACGCTCTGAGTAAGGAATACAATATTGGAAATGGAAAAGAGTGCAAGAACAGCAAGCCCTAAGCTTATGCCCGACCGATGCCTTAAACATCTTCCTGCATCTGTTATCCTCGACTTCCGTATCAAAAATACCGCACTATCGGCAAAACCCTTCGGTCACGGAAACATCCTGGAACTACTACCAAAAGAATCGGTAGTCTGTTCCACTGCTAACTTAAACTTGTTTCATTGTAGGTTTTTTCTTTAAAACTTAATTTGGGGTAGGAGCAGTGTTAACTGACTACGACCCACCTATGTACACAGATGGCTCAAAAATGGGTTGGCATGGGAGTCTTCCCGAAAATCGCACCTTAGCCTAATCCTACCGCCTCTCTGATCATACATTCGAAGAACAAGTCGATATTCCACCGGGTGCTGTCCAGAGTTATATACATACATTCACACTTGCTATCGCTGACTAGCTTCAGATGGAGCAGAACAAACAACTCCATCCTATCAAGAGCAATGTGGTCTACAGCAACAACAGGACCAAAGTCCTCCTGAATAGGATACTCAGATATCGCCAGAACTGAAGCGACAAGTACGAGTCACTTGCTAATTGGCGATCATGCGGCGAAGCTTGGTAACCTCCCTAATTCCCACTGTCTTACCTGCAAGGACATAAACAAGAATCAAATTCTGTCCCGCTCTGGACGGAGCCAGGCAACAAGCATTAGGCAAACCATTCTCTAACAACATTAACGAGATCGCGGTTAGGTTAGAAATTGGGAAACTGAAGTTTGAACATCAACTTCCACCTACCTACCACCAATGCATAATCCTCCACAGAATGAAACCAATAACACCGTCAGTCCCCCGTTTAATATCAATATATCTAGTAAAACGAAGACTAAAACGGTACGACCATGTGTGTTGAAGTCTGTCCGGGCAGACTAGTTTGGACAGACAAAACCCTTCATGCATTGGCCCTATAATGTAATGATGTTTGTCCCTTTTGATAGCAAAACTTTGTAAAAAACTTTTTTTTTCCATAAATGGGGAATTTCAACTGAAAAAAAATCTGGCAACGCTGCCCTTGAGCGGACAACGAAAAACAATTATGACCGCCTAGGTTTTGTGATTTCTGGATGTAAGAGTTTTTCTTTTGCGTCGATTTGGTGAAAAAAGTATTTTTTGAACGATCCACAAATTTGTCGTGAAAATAGAGCCAAAAGGTAATAGGAAATTTCCAAAAAAAAGATGCTATCATGTCAGACAAGCCTCGGAAGACATTTTCCTGACATTGCTTTCAAAATCTCGAATTTCATAGTTATTTGTCGTTTTATAGAAAAAACAAAGAGATGTGCTCTTGTTGAATCAAACATTTTCGAGGGTCAAGTCAACCAGCGAATTCTCCTTAATAAAAAGACTACAAGTGTCGATTAATCCACTCTATACACACAAATGGTACCACAACGGACCCACCCCTTGATTTAAATTAGCCATTCCTCCATCTTGGGAAACCATCAAACCTTACCTAGATACCGTCATCCGAATCAATATGAGGAATTGCACACAAATTCTTGTGTGTCTCTTCCAATTAAAATATAAGATGGTAAACGATTAGGGTGGCAACACTTTGCTTCTTGCTAAAAACACACGTTAACACATCAGAAACAAACCCTCAAACATGACTTACATCGATAAGAAAAGTCTTCTATGTCTGGCTGCCAATCTACTCTCATCAATCACGATTGACTTGCGTACAAAACGGACAAATTACAAAACGAGCAGGTACGTTAGAACGATGATGGAAGCCCACTAATCCATCATACACCACCTCCAACAACTGTACTGATAGAACGAACCTTCCCCGCCGCTGGCACAAAGTCCATCAAGCACCATCCACTCTACTCTGCACGTCCATCCAAATACACTCACCCCCAATACAAAAGTGCATAGTTACGTCATAACCTTGCCAACCTCTCATCTGGGATTAGGCCATCTTCTTCTCTGATTTAAATTAAATTCAATCCTTTATCTGTTACGGCATCGTTTTTATTGCTTTTCCTTATCTGCACCCAGGCGTTCTATGAGATACGCTTTTCTGTGTCGCTCTGTTTGTATGCCCCCTCCAGTAACCCCCCCAGTCAATTTTCAGTGCCAAGATTTTTATGTTGACGTCATAACCAAAGACAAATAGAGAACAAAATTTTCAATTCTAATGTAGGCTGAGTTTTTCAAGAAGGGAGAAAGAATTTTTCATCCCCTACAGTGTGACGTCATAAGGTTAATATGCTTCTCCTTAAGCAAGGTTATGACGTAAAAAATGTAAGAAAGAGAGATTCGAGAGGATATGTCCTTATAAAAAAAAAGACGCAGAGAGAGCGGGAGAAAGACTGGGAGAATGTTTGGTATTTCGAATTGCGATTCTTTTATAGAAAAAGCTTTGCGTTTGGCAGGGTTACCAACTTAATAGGAATGTCCAAGCTATGAGTTATGAACCATTTCTGACTGACACTTGTTGAATGTAGAAGAAAGCGAGGAATTTCAGAGGAATTTTATGGAAGAAAAAATGATTGAAGAAAAGTGATTGCTGTACCTAGAACAGTGTGGCGTATGTGGAACATTTTTACCGATTTTTCGGGTGATCTCAGTTTTGGCATAAAGGCAAACATCATCGGTGTATTTGGTTTTTTCAAGTAAAGCTGCAAATCTTCATTAGATTCCAGACGAAATGTGGTCTGGAATCAGTCTAAAGAGTAATTGGCGCCCAGCTCTTCGTTTGATGAAAATTTCTGTCCTCTGTAACAAACTTTGAGTTCAGGAAACAGAAAGAAGTCACATGAGCTCGATATAGAGGATACGGTCCGTTCTTAACGCCATTCGTGAATCTTGGCAATAGCGACCATCGAAGTATGAGATCATAAAAACCGTCCATGACTGTCTTATAGAGAACAGTCTCCTTCACCTTTCGCTTGTTCCTTCCTTCAAGAGTGTGGTCATAAATGCGAGGTGGTAATTTTAATACGTTTTTGTCCCAAGTACGCAAGCGCGTCAGCTTTCTCATGCTCAATTCTTCGTGCAAAATGTATTCGTCACTTTTTTGTCGAGATCACTCTTACTCTGGTGCATGCATACAACCTTCGCACTTGGCACGAAATTTTCTATTCCCTCGTTACGCCTTCTCCTTGGTTTCGCAGGCCTCAGCTACTCCATTTATGGCTTGTAGGCCTTAGTTCTTGAAATTCCTGCTGATACTGCATTTCTAGGAAAAACTCAAGACAATATGTAACTCTTTATTCCAACCCTTTCGGAGTTAATCTTACTGACGTTCTTCTTGGTTTCGTCGCTTCTGGTACAATTTCAATTGCAATGGCTGAGCTCGTGCCAGCGTTGAAAAGCATGCTGTCTGTGGCTGAAAAGACCTACCTAAATCGTGGGCCTTCCATGTCTGTTCATGTTAGGACAACCCCACTCGGCAGCCCCTACGTCAAAGTAGGTCATGTAACCCCTTATGCCTCTTAGGGTGTCAACCACTTCTTTACTCCATCGCGTTCGGTTCCTTGCAATGTACCTTAATTTTCTCCAGATTTTCTTCAATTGTCTTCTTTTGACAGTCCTGTGCCTCGTTTTTTAGGACGACTCACTCTTAGTTGACTTCCTTCGCCCAAATGGCTAAAGGTCAACCCTGGCCTTTGTTGATGTACGTTACTCTGAATTTTCCACCTCTGACCTTAGCAAACGTCAAAAGACAACTGACAAGCAATAAATCAAAATGGCCGTCACTAAAAATTATAAATCTTCATTAAGACATTCGTTTATCGCGCTTATCGTTCCAACTAAAACATTACATCCGTGGGTAAATATTTGTTTCACAAACAAATACCACCCGTCAACCTTGATATTGCTGCAGACCTCATTAGCAACTCTATAAATCGTAAGTGTCAACTCTAATTTGTTTACTTAACACCTAACGATTTGCTTTGCGAGTCCATTTAATCGTTGTCACGTGTTATTAATTGATTTCAATCAAAGAAATTCCTTCGATCGACATACGTTGGCAACCCCAATCGAACGAAAAGCTTTCAGCGACACAAGTCAATCTCGCTCTCAATCAGCCCCCAAACCGACTGGCTGAGGGGAAAACTGTTGTAACTGACTGCGAACGCCACCGTAAATAACCAACCCTGGCTGGCAGCTGCTACCTCCAATCGCTCCGAATCAAACAAAATTCAGTTCCCTAGCAGCTTTCGGTTCGTTCGCATAAAATCGCAGACGTCTCCGCGCGTTCTCAAGTACAAATTGTGGAGAATTCTGTTTTCTCTGTTTTCCACACTACCCTTGAGGTTTGTGCAGTTTTTCCTACGCGTCTTTTCACACACACACACACCTGGATTAATCCAAATCGAATTAAGGTCCAAACCAATTGTGAAAACAATCAGCTAACGAAAGTGCTCGCCTCGGCTGGTCGGGCAAGGTGCTCCAGTCTCCCCTGTTAGGCACAGTTAACAAAAGAATTGCAAAAGAAGTCGTCAAATTTGTGTACATATAGTTAAAAAGTTCCCACCCATCGTGCCTGAGCCATCCGTATGGAGGGTAGTAAGTTCTGTCGCCAGCGCTGTGTGATTGTGTAAGCACTGCAAAGTGCGACGCGACAAGTGAAGGAAATAGGCGACGGAGCAAAAGAAATTAATTTCGTATGCAAATAATCCCAATTGAATGGAAAATTAGTGGAAATAAAAATAAAAAATAAAAAATTAGTGTAATAAAAAAAAGGGAAAAGGGACCGAAGGCAGTCAGACAAAAATATTACGCATACGCCTCCAGACCAAACAGACGCACACATACACGCCCTGGACGCACATCCCCTGCTGGGATACAATCATGTGGGGGGTCGATTGTCTGTTGTTCTAATACACGCGGTGTTATCATCCTTGTCACGGACTACTACCTTTAGTGTCGTCCTGAATGGTGCTCCTGAATTTCTACTAAGAAATGTCTGTCGTCTGTCCTGAGGATTCACCCGCAACACAAAGCGGAGTGTCCTGCAATTGTAAGTATACCAGTGTTTCTGTTGCCATTACTTTGGTTTGAGTCGAAACACCCTAAGGATATTTACACTCTCTAGCTGGATATGGGAAAAGATTGTTTAGAATGCATACGGTGTTCGATTGGATTCGAGGCAGGGATTAAGGGAAAACTGAGGTCACTTTGATTTTGTAGGGGATTTTGTATATTGACTTTGAGTATCGATAACCCGGGGCTATGCTTTACGGAAACCGGAATTTTGGCTTTGGCCAATTACTGATTCGGATTATTGAAGTCTGGTCATCGAATTGTATTGCCTAAGACTGTTCGGTTTTATAGTGCAAACAGTCAACCACATGGACAGTTTTTAAGGACCTCCACCCAATAAATCCAGAGTGCCGCTGGCCTTTCGAGTTAATAATAACTTTTCTTATAAGGACCTTGGTGACAAAAACAATTAGTGCTTTGTCTAGATATTAGTTTCAGATTCCTTTTGGTGGTCGTTAGAGTTGAATAGACATGTCCAGGTACGGAAGAAGCACCAGTATCAATAAATAAATAAATAAATAGCTGGCGCGACAGCTCGGAATGAGCCAAGGCTTAGCTTCTCGCAATTATCCATGTTGTGCGTGTTTGTATTATTCACACGAATGGAGGGGACCTACAATTTATTGCCGACTCTGAACGGCGAATTGAGAAGCTTTTTTATTACAGATATTACCCCCGTAGCCTTGTCATTCCAACCACTTAGTCACGACGACCACACCAGTGTCGATATCTTCACTTTAATATTCGTACTTCTGGTCTTACTTCTAAGAGGGGAGTTACGTAGGCCTGGTAAATCTGTTTCAAGTTGTCTTTGGATTGACTCAACCCTTTTGAACGATCGTTTGTGATTGGCATAACGTACAACTACTGCATCATGCAGGTGGTTGACTTCCTCTGCTAGAAATTGTATTCGAATCTACAAATGGCAGAGATATTATCGGAAGGGAACTATGGATGACGCTTGTGAACGGCGTTAATTCGACACCTTTCACTGTGGGCGTTGGACTTCCCCAGGTGTGCTCTGTCACCTCTCCATTTCATAGTGTATATAGATTGGATGTTACAGCGCAGCCCTGGTGAGGAACAGTTCGAATCGGGAGACTTAAAGAAAAGTCATCTGTTTTTCGCTGATGACTTGGTCATCCTTACGTCCACCCAGACCGAACTTCAGCGCGCACTAGATAGGTTCGTCGCCGTCTGTGTTAAAGCTGGGAGAAGGGTAAACGTGAACAAATCAGAGGCAATGGTAATTTCCCGAACGCCTGTTCAATGCACTCTGCATATTAGTGGAGTCCCATTGAAACAGGTGGAGAAGTTTAAGTATCTCGGGGTCTTGTTCACGAGTGATGAAAAGACGGCTGATCTTGCCATGGGAGATAAGCTACCGGCCTTTAATTCTATATTTATAGTACTTAATATCGAGCTACTTAATGTCGAGCAGCTACTTCTTCGAACGGAAAGGTCCATACTTCGATGGTTTGGAGACGTTAAACGCATACCCCCAACTCGGCTTCCGAGACGTGCCATGGAATCCGTGCCATCAGGTAGGTGTTCCCTGGGTAGGCCTAGGATGAGAGGGCTGGACAAGTTCAAAATCTCACCTCCACCTGTATGGGGATAGCCCCTGACGATTTAGAGTCGATGGTGGAAGATCGAGGGATGTGGAGAGTTCACTTAAGCACCCTAACCCCGCGACCCTCATAGTGGATAAGCGGGTCATTGAAAATGATGATGATGAAGACATATTCTCCTAAGGTGACTTTTCTAGTTCCGGCAAGGGCGGGGCTTAGGTAAAGGCTGTGTACTATGGACTCCTCTTCTTTCTTATCCCACCGTCGAGCATGTTTGCTCAAGATTCGGTGTCCTGTAATGACGTTGTTTTTTCTAAAGGTTGTTTCTTCTTAATCAAATTACCGCTTTTAACCTTTTAGCATCAAAGATTGACCAAATGAGCCTATGGTTGATGTAACAATCTATGATTCACTTTCGACAAAGCATCGTTGTAGGTCTACTGGTACTCAGAGAGCCTTATCGAGCTGTATTATGGGATGATATGGCGAGTGAGGAAGAGTGGGATGCTCTTCACTTAGGCCTTATTCGACGCCGCTGTCTTCCCCTTTCCTAAGCTTTATAATTCTATGAATCGTTCTGGCTTGTTTGGGAGGAGATCAAAGGAGAGTGGAAACATCTCTGGAGTTGGCACTAGTATGCGTATGATCTGGCGAAATTGATTAAGATCCGGTTTCCACATAGACTCCAGGGTTTTCTGTTGCGTTTTCGTTAAGGCCGGGCAGTACCATAGAAAGTGTTCAAGGTCCTCATCTTCTTCCTCGCAACTTCTACTAATCGGTGTTTCGGTGAGCTCCAGTCTGCGCGTGTGACTAGTGACCTAGACTAGTTACCGATCTTCTTCAGAGACACCAGCCCTAATTTTACTGTGCGTTATGCGAAAGACCTGTGACCAAATTGTCTGTTCCCTGATCGTATAACTCGTCTCTTAAAAATGAACATTCCGAGGCCAAATCGTTTCGTTTTTACATGACGAGTTGTGCGACCACCATCGCCGTGGCTTAATGGTTAGTGCGTTGGACTGCTGACCGACCCGCGTGGGTTCGAGCTCCAGCCATGTCCACTGAACATATTTTGCGGCACCACCTTTCGTCGGGGAATGACAAGCCTTCGAGAATATATTTTGCTATAAAAAAGCTTCTCAATTCGCTGTTCGGAGTCGCAAAATGTAACACAACATGAATGGTTGCGAGAAACTAGGCCTTGGCTCATCCCGAGCTGTCATGCCAGCTTTTTATTTTTTTATTTAGTTGAGCGATCACGGAAGAGATGTTCTGGGTCCTGATTCGACTATTGATATAAATCGCAATAGCTCAGCATGATATTAGGTTTATTTTTAACCATATGGAAAGAGGTATAGCTGAGTTTTCTGGCTGAAAGGCTCTACAATGACTTAAGAGATGTCTTGAAGCCACCTGTGCAAATCGAGATGAAACCATTTAAAGGAATTCTCTCTGAATCCAGGCGCTTTTGTCCGATATTATATCTTTGCAGTCCGTATCGGTTGAAAGAGGAATACTGCATGTTGATCAGCACTTACCACATCAACGTTTAAAGACATGCAGTCTAAATCGGACATTTGCAGAAATTATGTTATACAGTGTCATCGTCGCCATCAGAATAAGATGCAGCTAATGCAGCCGATTCAGGTTCGCGTCTTGAAAAATCCTCGCATAGACCTTGTCTAGCAATCTCTATCCTTGTAGGAGTAATTACAAGTCATAAAACTCTACGCTATCATATGAAAAGTGATAGCGCAACTTAATGAGGACGAACTTTCCTATTTCATAGTTAGGTTAGATTTCGTAGGGTGTGTGATGGATAGGCCTCATCATTTCTCCACTTACGGAGAGACAATAGGGGCGTTAATTTTTTTATTTCGAGCCCTTATTTTACAGCGCTCTTATGAAGCGCTTAGGTACTTTTTCATTGCCTTCCATTCCGTCATGTCCAGGTCGTGTTTAATTGATCTTACTGCCTTCAGGCATTGATTCACGCATTTCGATTGAGTTGACTCTAAAAAAACGACTCAGCCAACACCAACAACAACTTTCTGCTGGAGAAGCTGCCAACTATGCATATGAAGTATACATTTGTGGACTCGATAATGAAAGTCGAGGATGTTGTAGGTAGGATCTTGCACGCTCTCGATACACCAGGAACACCACCTCCCGTCCTGTACCTCAGGATGGGCTCTAAACCCTCCAACTGTGCAACGGGCCCAGGCTTCAGGTGAAGCAGAGAAGAAAAACTTAATCGGAGCCAAGATTTTCACAGGCATCAATCATTTTCAGAGTAACCGCCTTCATCCCCCGATTTCCTCTGATCCCATCAGACTACCTCTTTGAGTTTAAACGTCTGCAACTTCCCGTTACGATTTGCTATGCCATGATTATCACAGGGACAAAATTTGAAAGTGGCTGGAGTGGATCTGATGAGTGACTGTTTCTCCCATAGTTGTGCTCAGAGTCAGTTTACCTGACAACATGGTCATCCTCCAGTCAGAAATAAAAACCAGGAATGTTGTGTGCATGTCTTGAAAAATTGGGGAATTGAAAGTCAATACCTACTCATCAATGTTTTGAAACCCGGAGAAGGACATAGGGTACATTGTGATGTCTTTCCTCGCTTCTACTTCAGTAGTCGGTCGGTCAGTGGACTGGCCTAGCTTCTTAAATTCCTTCGACAATTCAAAGAAAGACTTTTTGTGACATATTCTAGTGTGGTCTGTACAGTATACTGAAGACACACTGGGGTTTCTCCTAGTCTGTGCATGGCATGGTAAGCTATTTTGGGTTAAAAATGTCAAGAACGGGCATAGAACCTTGGTTTTCAGTTACTTTTCTCTCTAAGTTTGGCATAATAAAAAGGTTCAGGTGTTAAAGATGCAATATTCCTTCCAAATCATTTAGCAGTGTGGATTCTGAAAAGTCTTTCATATATCCAAGCAGGCCACTTGTTGTATATACTTTGGCGCATGTTTTGACATTAACAGCCTAGGAGCCATTAGTCAAGAAGAACAACAAGAACAAGAACAATGCTCCGTTGCAAATCTCACTTCTTGCCGAAAGCCTGTTTGCATTTCAATTAATTGGCCAGGCATTACCTGGAAAATGAATCTCCAGCTTTCCTCCCAATGATTTCCGATTTTCCAAGTGTCTCTAGATTTCACTTAACCTACTGGCATTCTAATCGGCAATGGGTTTTCTTTTAATTTGAAACTAAGGTGGCGCTGTGTTATCTTGGATTCCCTACCGTCTATCAGTTCGACTGACTTTAAACAGAAATAATTCCCAGCAAGCACATGCTGTCACTGCCGACTGATAGTGTCGATAACAATTTTTTTTTTCTCTTTTTTTTTTTTTTTCAAATTACGGCAATTACTCTAAACGTTCATTTAAAATCCAAAAAAACACACATTTATGCAAGTCAGAGGTAGATTTGGAATTTATCAGCCCCGGCTATGACGTGTTAGAACTCCAATAAAAATATGTACTTTCTACGACGCGGCAGAGCGTGGTCGTATCTTTTCTAATTTGTCTGCGATAAACCCGCCGGCAATTTGCAATTAGTAAATGAATTTCACTGCCCATTGTGGGGCCATGATCATTTGGAATAAATGACAAAGCGAGTGCGTAGTTCTGAGAAGTTCTGACAAAATGCCAAAACGAAAAACTGGTACACAAAGCCAAACGCATAACTGACACACAAACTCGTAATCATCCAATTAAGTAGTTCTCCATCCACAAGTCCTCACGCTATACACTACACCAACACCATCTATAGTTGCAGTGGGGTACATCCTTCATCCATGTTGAGTGCTGGCTGGTATTAGGTCATTTCCTCCATCGTCTTACTTGGTTCTCGGTCCTCAGTCCTCAGTCGGTCGACCAACGAACGGCAGAGAATTGGTCGATGGAAATGGAAAATTGGACACACATAGGGTTAAGATGAAATAAATATGCAAGAGGCGAACTAGCAGAAAGGAAAATTACACTTGGCTATCGAGGTTTTGTTCTCTTTTCCATGTCTTACAGGGTGGCACAGTGTGGTTGGGTGGAATGAGTTCCATCAAATGGGGCTTATAATGTGCTGATGGGTATTATTGTCACGGAATTGAGGTATGAGAATGCCATGTGCCCTACTTATTTATTGTGAGTGACGGAAAGTATAACAACTCATTGATTCTTCTTGTGAAAGCCGAACTTGGGATGGGGTCTTTGGGTCTGCTTGACATAAGCTACAGACGAATGGAAGACAAAAAGCCATCCATGGATGGCAATCACCATCATACCACCTACTATTACTATACATACGGACTGGAATAGATGATTGTTATGGTCCAGCGAAGGATAAGGCTGCAGATATGTTGTATACTGCTTCAGGAGTTGATGGTCACTTGTAACGCTGTTGATGATATTGAAAGTATTGCTATTCTGTTCGCCAGAAACTTGGATTTCCTGAGTTTGATGAAATTCTGGCTTTAAGCACCTCAGAAAGGAAGGGCTGCAGCATGTCCCGAAGCTTATGCCAGAGAATGGAATAGAACTGGGCTACAGCAACAGTGGTCTCTAAACTGGATTAAGCAAAGGCGCTGCTGATAGACGGTTTCGTAAGGAGGACCAGCAAGCCCTCGTGAAGATAACCTGTCCCATTGCCTAAGCTAGTGAACATTTTTGGAAGAATTAGCGGGAACTTCTTGCCATGTGTGCCAGCTGTTTATTTATTTTTAACTCTTGCGATCTCATGCCCACTGGTGCCAACTTCATTATGGCGCCCACTTTTCTTATTTCCTACCCAACCCGCATCCCGAACTTGACTTATTCCTACAATCCCGATGGAAAAACAGAAGAAAACAACGGGCTATGCTGCATGGCAGGCCTTGTCGGCGTGAAAGGTTTTCCATCGGGACGGACACCCAAATAGAGTCACGAAAAGAAGAAGAAGCCAAACACGTACAGTTCAGAGAGTACTCCCACAACTTAGTCACCTAATTGGGTCCATTCTTCTGCTTTTCACAAGTCGTCTCAGCCATAGGTGCCCTCCGGATTTCTTAGGAGTTCTTCCCTGACCGCGATCCTTCGTTTCAACCGTGGCGTTTGTCTTGAAGAAATTTAGCCAAACTTTTGGTTTTAAATCCGTCGGGGTCTGAAAATATTACTTCTTGCGCTAGACAGTGCTAAACACAGTTTACATCCAGGTGCTTCCTCATTTTCCAGACACAGCATGCAGGTACCTTTCCACTTTCACGCTTACCCTTAGTGGTGGTCCACCTTTACTGTGCCATCCCTCCGTGGTTGATTCGAAGGTTCTTCGTGCACTTTATCCAGGTTAGATGGACGGAATCGTTGGCAAACATCGACCAGATTATATGGTTTATTCCGCATGAAGGGAAAACTCGATTTCATTATCACAAAAGTGGTCCTTCCAAAGCCTCAGCGTCTACTGGGACTTTACTAGTAAGTTTCTTTGTCCGTCTAAGCTTGTTCCATATACCGTTTGGTCATTTACTCAATGCTGCAGTAGCATCTCGATCCCATTTTTTCCCATGTTATTTCTTTTCTCTTCTGCGAAGCCGGTATTTGGCCCTTCTTCTGGGCATAGAAGTCGTGATTAGCCTTCGTCCTTCTTTCGGTATATCTCCTGTTTCAGCGCATCAGAGATGCGTTCTCTCACGGTCTCGGCTTTTTGGCAGGGTTGCCACTTTTTTTATATAATTTTCTCGCAAATAGTACCCTACAGGCCTTCAATACTTAATGCTGGCGGCATATGACTACTTAAGAGTTTAAGGGGCAATCAATCGGAAAAAACTCTGGCGATGACGTCTGACGACAACTTTTCTCATAACATTGACTTGTCTTTTTGGTGTTCCAGATATCCGCACCCAATCAGTATACCGAGTCTATGTTCGCCCCTCAAAACGTTTGGATATCCATTAGATTCGAGGATTGCCTTAAGTCGATGCAATCTATTGTAGTTGACAGTGTATTGCTCAGGCTGTACGCGCTCTTTAAAGACACCTTACACTCGTGCATGCCGATCCTAAAGTCATTGCCCTTCGTTTGCAGGGGTTTTCAACAGTATACCCGTCCGTGGTCAGGCCTTGTTGTTCCCTCGTTACTAGATGTCTCTTCCGTGGTCAAGCATGGTAGCGTGAGTCCCTTAAAAGTAACAAAGCAACATGTGTAGGAGGACGGTCCTAGTCTTGTATCGCAAGTTTAGTACCCCCAACGACACTTAAGCTTGTATTAGATCGATGTCTGAGTTTATTCCCTATCCAGCTCATATATTTTTTTGACGGCAGATTCCACTCAAATCTCGTAGACACCCACCAAGACAGAGCATCTTCATTGATTGATACATGGTAACGCGCACTGCGACCTGAACGAAATCTATTGTGCCCGGACATCTTTATTAGAATCGAATTTGTTATTCCCGTCGAGTCATAACTCATTCACCGAGTCGTAAAACCCATCACGACAAGAAAAACCCCCAAGTTCATTGAAAGATCTCAGCAAGATTTCCTAAACAATTTAAACTGAAAAATGGAAGCCGCTGCTTTTAATTTCCGTAAGTCGTAAACACGAACTCAACCCGAGTGAGATTCGTAGTCAGTACTCGTGTAAATTTAATTAACTGTCGCATGCATGTGTGTCCTCCATGTTGTTCTCATTAAACTTCAACTAAATGTCAAATGTCAACCCATGCAATGATGCATGTACCCCACCTAGGAGTGGAGCTAATAATAACTTACCACAATTTGAGTGAAAAGGAAAAAAAAAGGAAGCACTCTCCATTGTGGTAATTTAAGACAAAGTCATTCCTGGTATGACTATACCGTGACACCACAAACCGCCCGAAGACTCAAATTGACATCTCACATGCAAATATGAGCCAAGTGGAGGTCATCCTACGAGTAGCTCTCCCTTCATCTTGTTATGAATTTTACTCGACTGTTAATTGCGTTCAGTTGAGTGTGTGATTCCAGTGTTTTGCACAACGTCACTGTTAACTGTCATCGTTTGATTAAAAACATGGCTTCCGGACATTTGCTTATTGTTTCAAGTTAACAACCTGACTGTTGTGGAGAGAATTTAATTTTCTTTTCCCACCATGACATCCTTTTGGCTGTCAGGAAGAAAATAAGAACAATTATGTATGATGGTTCCATCACAGTGGTCATCTGGGGAGTACGTGCAAAATATTCCTCATGGATTATTCAATATCGAAGAATCGAACGTCTGACATTGACATGCACGGTCGGTCGGTGGGTTCGTTTGGCGATGATAACGATGTTCGTGTCATGTTTTGTCAATGAAGCTGCAGACAGATAAATCGAAAAAAAGAGCAGGAAAACCAGTAAAACTGCAAAAAACGCAACAAGACATCAAAAACATCAGAAACAGCAGCACCAACACACATGGTGGCGTTAACAATTCGGGTCAAGGTTTGGTTTTTCGAAATTGACAAATTCGATGTTGATACAAGTCTCCGGAGACTCATGGGGAGTGCGGGTTGCCAACTGGTTTTGTTCTATGCAATCATCCTGTAAAATGTTTTCGGTGTTTCGGTGGTTTGTCCTTTTTAATTAATTTTTAATGAAGATTCGCACCGGCCAGAGTAAAGGTCAGAGTGGTGTTACCACGAACGGAGTATTGGTTTAAGTGGATTTTAGACGGTGGTCTCTGTAATTCGAAGTGAATTTTCAATTCAAGGAGGGAATTCAAGTCAATTACGGTGTGTTGCAGTCAAGTTCGCTTTTTTTCTTTTCTTGGCTAATTCGGGTATTGAAGCTTTTTACAAGTTGAGGGTCATGGCAACCAATTAGTTCAATTAAATGTTTTGTCGCACTGGAGTGTGGAGAAGAAGTTGTTGGTGGTGTCTGTAAATCAGATTGAAGACTTGTAGGAGCTTAATCTGTTAAGTCTAAGAAGTTACAAGGAACGAACGCAAACCTCGAAATTATCGTCGTCGTGATGGACTTAGCGCCTTTAGATCCATTGGTCCTTTGTGCTGCAAGAAAACTTTAGAAACGAAAAGGATGCTTCAAGCAATGATGGTCATACCACTTATGAGTCGCTTTGAGAAAAGCCTTCAACATCAAAAAACTTAACCGAGTTTAAGCGGAAATAGACGCTTCAAGGGCCCTTCGGTTATTTCCGTTGAAGCTTTTGATGTGATCCTACTCCCCAGATGTAAGCTGAATGTTCAGGACCGTGCTAGTAAAGCCTCAATTGCTTTATACTCCTGCCGGAAAGCTCTGGGCCCGAAATGGGGCCTGCAGCCTAAAGTTGTACACTGGATATATTCGGCGGTGGTGAGGCCGATCCTTATGTATGGGGTATTGGTCTGGTGGAAAGCACTGGACAAAAAGTTCAACAGCAACCTGCTTGAAAAGGTACAAAGAGGATCATGCATCTGCATAACGGGCACTGGAAGTAATGCTCCATATGTTTCCTGTTAATATCTTTGGGAAGCTAATGGCAGTCAAAGCAGAATTAAGGCTCAGAGAATCCTCCCAGCACAGCAATGCTCTAGGATTCTTAAGGGCAACCATGCCATTCCTAGTAAAACGGACTATATTGACTTCAACGTCAGGTACAAGACCTGGATTCCTAGCAGAAGCTCTTGGGAGTCTGAAATAGTTTTGAACGATTCTGCGCTAGAAATATAGGAAAGTACGACCCATCTACTGTGTATATGTCCTGCTCTTGCGACGCTAAGAAGAAGAACCCTCGGGGAATACTTCTATGATGATCTTAACGATCTAGCTGAACTCGACATCCAGAAGATAAGGAACTTCATCTCTGGGAAGCAGAGATACACCTTTGTTGTACTTATGCTACACATTCTGGTTCCCTGGTGCCGGTAAACTGGTTTTCTTCGCTGTGGTATCACAATGGGCTAATCTGGTCTAAGTATGTCCCAGCGTGAGCGGGGACAGCTACCTAACCTAACCTAACCTAGCCTAACCTACTCCCCGTTCATCTTAAAAAAGTAAATCTCGCTCGAGTGTAAGTTTGCCAAGCCCTAGCAATATCCTAGACTCGCTACCAACAGGGACCTATTTACACCTATGACAGACTTTTAACTTGATCCGTCTGTTCGTTCTGTATATACCTCGGCATGCGAAGTGAAGCCAATTTTTTCACATGCCGCTGGGTATCTGTAGGTGGTAGATCTTAGATTCTACCATAGATGGAGTTCCACTGTCCACTTTTGGACGTTTTGAGAGACTTTTACCATGTAGAGCTAAGGTTCACATCTGTTCCAAACTGAGGCCCTCCTTTACAAACTTCTTCAGGCATTTTTCTGAAGCCTGATAGCTTGACTTTATCTGAGATGTGTCTATTGGCGTTATCGACCTAAACGTCTTTCACCGCTTCGCATCATAAAGTTGACACAAGGAAGGTCTACTCATCTTCAGCTGTGATGACATTAGTTGGTTCAATGGTTCTAAGTCCCCATCGACTAACATAGTGTCATTTTGTTCAACCTCTGCGGCAGGACTAATTTCACCTGACCTCTGATTACACTTTAGAAGGCATTTGTCTCCCTTTAAGTTTGAGTTTAGCAGGGAATTCTTCGTGTTCTATTAGGGGTGGCTAAGTTCCCCCAGTGTTTAGGACTCTAACCGACTCCACATTCGAAGAAAACGGTCAACAAAACGTCATATGATCCCTTTCACGAATTCCCTTTCCGAATTAAAACAAAAATTGCTTATTGTCTCCATTTAATATTTCAAATATTTACTCAAAGTCTTCTTTTACTTTCAAAAACACGAATAGCGTGAGTCCAACGTCCAACGTCCGAAAGCGTGCCAAATGTCAGCAATTAAAAAAATCACATTGACATTTGACGGGCGCGTTCAAAGTGAAACCAATGACAACTGTCTGTGCTTTGACACGCCATACTCGACTAACTACTCACACAACCGTCATAAATATTGTTCGTTCACGTTTATATATTTTAAAAAAGAAAAATTATTGACAAAAGCAATTACAAGCACGATGTACGATGATCATCCTACATGACTTGTATAAAAGTGTCCACATGGATCTTTATTGAGCGCTCCAGAGCTTGGGAATCATATACTTACGTAGTATATGTCATCGGAGATGTGAGATTATATGTCTTTTCAATGTGACATAGGGTGGTCATATTTCGCTGGAGATGTGTACTGCATTGTTGTCCAGTGCTTGTGTCCCGTAACAGGTATTTGTCGTGATTTTCTTGTTTTATTTTCCTTTCGTGCGCCTTCATTCGTGGCTGTGGAGGTATTCGCGTGGTTGCTCACATGAAGAGGTTAATTAGTGTACAGTCGTAGTAGACGAGTCTTTCAGGGACGTTTTCGTTGTTTTGAGGCTTTCGTTCTGTGTGCTTTTCTTTTAGTTTCCATGCATACGTATGTGGGTTTTGTTTCTGTTTTTTTTCATTTTGTTGCTCGTTTCAGCTTCACTGAGTGACTAAACTCGTGGTTTTCAAGGTAATGGGATTATTTGCTCCGACAGTGACAGCCGTCGTGACATATCATCAACAAAGTATCTTTTAGTTGCATTTCTTTGGCTTCATGGTTGATGATTGGGAATTTATTTTCTTCCTGTATTTAGTCAGCTTCTCTTGTTTTCGGATTAGAAAAATTGGTCATGTCAGTAAAAGCTAAAGTCGGCTGTCATCGTCTGTCAGATTATCAAATCACACGGAAGTGTGTTCACTTCATTGATTTTAACATCATGTCATTGGAAGAACTGGAAGTGAAGTTGAGTCATTGGAAAATTGCTGAGAAGATGATTTATTTGTTTGAATTTTGATGATTTACACGAATATTTGCTGCATACTAGATCATGGGCCCGTATTTCCGGGTTATGTCTTCTGTAGATCATGGAAGAAGTCCAGGTATCGAGATCGATACTCACCATCTCTTCATCGCGGCTGCTGAAGACGTATGTATAGAGACGAGCTATGTAAACCCATATCTAAGTTTAGCATTCTTGCCGACCTTGTCCGCCTGTGCAAAATGGCGGTGGAGAAGGCTGCATTAAAGTTGGTAACAACCTTTCCGAGATCTTAAATGTCAAACAAGAGATTTAGGGGACTTTCAGTAATCAACGGTAAGAGACGCCTCACTTCGATGAATCAGACAGACTGTTCCAATGTATAGCTATAGCTTCGATGAAGTCAGTGACTCTCTAAACCTTGGCTCTGCCTTTTGATAACGAAATTTCATCTGGATCAGAAATCAAGCGAAGAATAAGCCTTGCCAACCAATAATAATTATATTAAAAGCCGCTTCAGATACCCAGCCTCTATGGTGGATAGCCAGTCAAAGGGACATTCCAGAGAATTGTAAGACCAATGAAACCGCCAAACACGACAGTACTCTAGATATCCTACCAGAATGTAGAAATTTAGCCACTCGCTACGCGTTCCTGGGTTTAATCTAAGATCTGCCGCAGTGTGAATATTTGGTCGATGGTAGAATTTCCTGGCCTAAAGCCATATGGATCGATCAAGTTATTGACAAACGGCTTCAGGCGTTCACACAGCATTGACTGCAATTCTATTACGATATTCCCTTGTTCATCCTTGCAGGCTCCGGTTTGGGCTCTGTACCCTTGACAGGTTCTTTTTACCCTTTGGTAGAACTTCCGAACCTCATTCGTGCAGTTACATTTCTCTATTTCCTCGATCGCGCGCTTCTCATGCTCTTTCCCCTTCCTGCTAAGAAGCCGGTGTTCGTCTCTTCTCTTCTGCTCGTAGAGCTCTCGAGTAGCTCTAATGCTTCTGTACAGCGCCGCAATGTATGCCTCTTTTTTTGCTGCATGTGATAAAGCTTAACCTAACTCGAGCTAAAAGTCTGATCTTGCTCAGTAGTTTCTCTATGAGCGTCGTAATGGGTATTGAGTTTTTGCCTTCATGCCAGGAAGACGGGCTTATAGGAGGCAGCCGCTCTACCTACGTACCTACTTGCCAACATGCCCCATCTATGAAGTAGTAGATTTGAAATCACTCAAGCGGTTTACAGTATTACGAAGTCTACTTTCCTTTAAGCAGATCCTCACTGAAACCTTTTGACGATACTCTGGTGAGCTGCTTAATCTCGCCATCAGAAACAATCCACAATCCACATCGGTCTTCGATGTTGGGAGAATGATTTCTAGGATATGGTTCCCGCTTCACAGCCCGAAAATGTAAAATCCATGACATCTCTAAGATTACATCTTATCCAGGACATTGGCTCCATCATCATCATTATTGTAACGACAATAGGATGTGTTGGTTACAAATTATTTTATCCACTCCCCACAATGAAGGAAGGACCATCTTAAGCTGGATTAAAGTTTATCCCCCACCCCTCTCAAATTCCTCAAGATTATGTACGACCGGGGAGCCATTATCCTTTCATATTGCGCATTATTACTAGAATAACAAATTGCTCAGCCATTAAGAATGAACTTTTTAATAATATACCCCACTTAGGCAACGCTCCCCATTCTGCATATTTAATGAGCGTCTCAAGTCCTCCTTTTAGCCATACGGCTTATAATCCAAGGAACCAAGAGTAGTTTGCCTCCCACTCCACTTAATTACACATAATAATGCATTTGCAAGTTTCCTCTCGCATTAGTGCCATAAAAACTCGGTCACAGTTACGTACAGTGTGCTCGAGTCCTGTGGCATAACGAGCCCCACTCGCACAACCACTTTGCCTTCTCGCAATTTATATGAATCCACTTACGACCACAGAAAGACGTATGAAGAATTCATAAGGAATCAGGATACCTAGCGCGCTGCTGTTTCATTTAATTTTACGTGATAAAAGGAGAAAAAAAAAACAATTTCCAATAGACAACCTGACAGGCTGCGTGATAAAAAGGATCAATGTGTATCCCGAGCATCCTTGCAACCAGTTGCATTACTCCCACAGCTGCACTCGCTACCGAAACCTGATTAAGCTGGCTTTTTTCCACTAATACCCACGTCGGTGTCGATACAAAATGAAATGAGAGAATGACACAGAAAAAAAGCTTTTATCATCGCCGGCTTTCAGGACATCCCCACCTGTCAGCTGGTTGTTCGTTTTTTAAGTAATCGACTCCACAAAATGGCACTTGTCAGACCACATACTACTTTCCACTTTGCCCCATCCTCCTGCGGATGTTAATTATGTTTATTGGAATCCAATTTAGGAGTTTTCATCGGCAGCAACATCGGCTTCCTTTTCACAGTTTCCAAGGACATTTTGTGTGTGCTCGTGTCAACCTTCTGCTTCAAGTGAAAGGATGAGTTTATAGTAGCCGGCTACATATATACTCTTGACAGGCGAGATGAGCTTCGTAGCGAGCGACGACGTACAGAAGGCAGATGCCAATTAACTTGGTAACTCCCAACAACTACTTCGGGGTTCTATGTTTTGTTATCCTTGGTTATTGTCGTTTTTGGGAAAATGTCTCAACGTGGGGTGGTGGTAGAGATGGCAGTGGTGATGGCGATGGTGATGGTATTACGGTGCACTCCTCGTCGTTGTCATTTACAGGATGGACCTGGTATCTGGACTATCTGTCTTCGACTTGGTGGAAGTCCTTGTGGATTCGTTTCCATTTTCCATTGCTGTTGACATGTGAATTAGCTGAGTTCAGCTCTGTGGTAGTGGGATTGCGTTGTCATGGAGAACTTGCAGGAAGTTTTGTGTGGCTGACAAGTATCACTGAGTGAGATGCGTTTCAACCTGGACTGCACTAAAAGTAATATTATTCGTTTCAGGGACAAGCATTGCAGCTGTCAGTTATTGCATGGGTTTTGTTGTACGTTTGGAGGTGTTCGTAAAGCCTTCCGATCATCGCCCGGCTATAAGTGGAATGATCACATTTTGACAACATCCTTAGTGTTTTAATGGCACTTGGAGATCTTCTGGTCAACAAACTGTAAATGCAGTCGGAGGTATGGTAGGTAAAGGTTAATGCCTGGTTTGTCCTATCAAAAAACTTCAGAATGCTAGTGCACCTTATTGATATCACAACTCACATGTCATATAGGAGTCGGCCTGATAAACCTTCAAAAACGGAACTTTCTCCAGTGTGAGATGCCTGGCTCTAGCTAGTGCAGAGAAAGTGGAACAGGATCTCCCTTTACAGTGTATTGTTGCAACTACAGCAGTGGGTGTTAAAGAAAATACCTACCTTCACAGCGTGTGTGCCTATTGAACAGTGGCCTCTATTCATCGCTCCGAATCTTGCTGTGTCAGCATGGGTTCTATTGATTAAGTCGTTCTACCTAGTTTGGTTGTAAATGGTGGTCTTGTCCTACTGGATATGACACAGTCTTTAAAGCTATTATAACTAGAATTGGCAATTAAAAGCGTCTACCCTTTCGATCCCTAGTTTGTTGACTTCATCAATTACATCTGAATCATCCTCAGGACTCGTCAGATGTTACATCTTCAGTTTGGCGAAAATTACCACAAACCCTCTCCCTTTCTGTTGTCTGTTTTCTTAATCTTAAATCTTAATGACAGTCCAACGGTCCATAGGAATATCAGGGCTTTGGAGTTTAAAACATTAGGGAATCTTTCTACTGTCAATCTTCGACTTGAGAAATCAGTTGCAGGATCTAGATATCAGCGGAATATCCGTAGCAGGAATGACCTTCAGTTTAAGGATTCTTCAGACATCACTGATTTTAAAAATACAAGAGGTAGGTGAGGTTAATGTTGAAGGCGTGGGGCTTGATCTTATTATTTTTTTTTGTCACATCTTTCTTGATATGCGGCATGACGGAAGTGTGCTCCTCACCCATCACTCATCGGCAAGCTTCCAAAAGTCCAAGTGTATCTCTTGCTTTAGAACTTCTGTAGGGATCAGATCCGTGTGATCGACCATTATTTGATTCAGTTCCGATCGCTTTCTTGGCAGTTCATCGGCCTTTTCATAGCCATTGATGCATCGGTGCCCCCGGACCCAACAGAGTGTCTTGAGCTTAGGATCCTAAGCTGGCTGCCACAACTCTTTACTAAAGAGATTTTAGTATTGTGGATGACACGGCTTTGACGGCGGCTTGGCTATCAATGAATAAGTTGATATTTCTTCTCGGGATTACCGAGGATAGTTCTCTTGCGCCCTCGGTTACCGCTAGAATTTCAGCTTGAAACTCACTGACGTGGTTTGGAAGTCTTATCGACCGGGCAATGGCGGCTTCTAAGTATATTCCGGAGCCTACCCCTTCATCCATTTTTGAGTCGTCGTCGGTGAAAATGGATGGATTGTCGGGTTTAATGACGCTTCACTTCGTCCCAACTTTTCCTTGCTGGAAAAAGAGTTGGAAAATTGAGTTCAAGTCAGGGTATGGCGTTTGCGATCAGGTTTTGTGTATAGCTTCGCCCGTCTAGCGATACTGTGACCTATTTGGCCCTTTTTGCAAAGACCGGTTGCTAGCAGTCGTAGGCATCTTTTTGCTGGCAATTCTTTAGTGTAAAGGTCGAGCGGTAGGAGTAAGAGTATCGTTTCGAGGGCTGCTGTCGAAGTCGTTTATATGGCGCTTGTCGTGCTAATGCATAGTAACCGTTGAATTTTTGTGAGTGTCCTAATGTTTGTGGCTAAGGAAGTCGTTGGTAAACTGAATAACGCATAACTGCTGTGCGAGCGGCGTGGGTTCAATTTCCAGCCATGTCCACCGAATATTTTTCGCAGCCTCACCTCTCGTCGGGGAATGACACGCCTCCGGGAGTATAAATTGTCATGAAAGGGCTTCTCAATTTGCCGGTCGGAGTAAGGAATAAATTGTAGGACCCTTCCATTCGTGCGAAAAATATAACACGAACAACATGAATTGTTGCGAGAAGCTAGGCCTTGGCTCTTCCCGAGCTATCGGGTCAGCTATTTATTTTATTTCTTAGTCATAATCGGGCATAGGTCAACTTCGGTTTCTGAGGTTTCAGTCCTCTTTGCACAAGAGAGGTCGCAGTTCTACTTCATCTGTCAACTCTACATCTCTCTGCATCTCTTCAACCACCTCGTTGTCTTGGTTAGTTAAATGGGTGGCATTTGACATTCGTCATTGATCACGTAAACCAGTACTAGGGTCCATTGTGCCCTCTAAATTCAGCCTTGGCTTACGCTACTGGTTTATTCCATGTTATAGGATCGCTGCTCAAGTTTGAAAATAAATAATCCTGGCATAGTGCCTTTACGGCTGACACTGCTACCTAGCAAGGTCTATTGTGTCTCCGGTCTTCTTAGGCTAGGAAGACTACTACTTACCTTCATAATGAAGGTGAGTATGTCATAAGTTGCAGAGTTTCTAAACTCCGCTAATGAACAGAATTCCCTATGAAAGACCCGTCTGCGTAGCCAGTATAGTGCTGGACATTCACAGAGAACGTGCTCAGAGGTATCTTCTTCTTCCGAAAATAACTGACACTCTGTATCTGAACAAAGGTTCAGTTTGATATTGAGATGATATCTAAGGCCATATTGGCCGATAAGGAAGCCCACTACCTTCTTTATGTGGGTTCCGTCAAGTGTTTGGAGTTTCCTTATAAGAAAAGGGCTTTAAAAGTCTCTTGGATTGCCTAAGCCCAGGACATTTTATCAATGAGCTATGCGAAGTTGGTGATCCCCAGCTATGGCAGTAGCCCAATTAACGGCTTATAAGGGTTCCGTTCCGTGTAAAAGTCTTCATTGACTAGTCAGACTAAAGCGAATGATGAATTCCCAAATGTTTAACAACAATCTCAATCTTCATTTGACCGGAAGCCTGAGGGTAGTAAATTTCTAAACAATCTCAGCGAATCCCCAGTAATCTGTCCAGCTATTCGATTCGGCTATTGTGACGCACTTTTGCTATCATACATCTTTAAACCATCATTACGTGTCATTGCTTGTTTGTTAGGAACAGATCTTGTACTCCCACACGAGATGTTCTATACCACATTCATGACTGAATGGAAAAAATCTGACAGCTAAGACCACACATTCCCCCATCACATGAATCCAAAATAACCCCAAACAACTGAAATGAGGTCAATGTGACGCAAAAACTCAAAGCACTCGTCCATTTTTATGTGTCGGCTATAAAAGTGATTAGTTGATACCTTCTCACTTATTACCTGTCGTAAAACATTTAATTAGGAACACTAATGCTCTCGAAATATGCCACCCATTTCGGTTCCAAAAAATGTTCGTCATTGCCGTCTCCGACTTGGCCCTCGTCACAATTTTGCTCATAAAATGACAAAAGCTTCAGTCTTTAGCCAAAAAAAAAAGGAAAGAATTTCAATTTTGATGAATGTTCGGTCTTATCCAGGACATATTTCCATGAATTTTGTTGGGCGTTTGCCATTTGTTATCGTCCCTCACCCACACAGTGACAGTCAGTCAACTAAACTGCATAGCACGCCTTCTCTAGTCCGAAAGCCAATGACATACATTCGCATACCCTTGTGTCCCAGTGTCTGCCCACGACTATTCTCAGAATTCACACACCCAAATAGAGGGCAGAAGAAGTCCTTGACAACTTTGCTTTCATAAACATCATTAGCATTCAATTGATTCTCAGATCTCGCGCGGCAGCCATGCATATCCGTATCCAGGATGAGAACTTAATTATTCAGAGACTGGGTGAAGGATGTTGAATTGTTATACACTCGGGTCGTGTGTCGCCTCTCAATCAATTTCACCTTCATCGGGAAGAAGAAACACTCGATACAGTCATGAGGTCCTTTTGTCAAGAGCTGGTAGGCTTTCTTTGTATCCTTTGATCATGTATTGTGACAAAGTCGTCGTCATACCATCGCCATTCAATCAATTTTCGTTTAAAATTAACTTTTTAATCGATTCACTCAGAAGCGATGTGGGGGGAGGGGAGAGGGTTTTCCGAAGGTGGGCTTCGTGGTAATTTAATTTTTTTTTTTCTATTTTCGTCAGTGACGATAAGAGAGGACGATTATTTCAGGTGCACATTCCCCTTTCGTTGGCACCCAAAGAAATTAGATTTTAATTTTGATTTACCAAACGACACGGTGGTATAAATATTAGAAGGAGTCGCAGGACATTCAATTAGTACGGGGACTGGCGGCTTTAATATTTCATTAATCGTTGTGTTCGGACTGCGGAACGATTTGTAGAACTGAGTATTTGTCTAGAATCAAAGCAATTAGGCTACAAATAGACTGAACTATGGGCGGTGCTTCGTGGAACGTGGCAATGTCCTTAAATAGGATAAACTGTTGGAAATGTTACGACTGTAATTTCAGAGCTATTTTTACTTTGTGGTGGCTATGAAAATGTCCTGAGATAATGTCAACTTTTATGGGCGTTGTGGGACGAACAGCACCTGTCCGCCTACACCACTTCAGGTTCCGACTTGTGGAAGGCTATCCATCAGGCAAGTTACTTCCAGTTCGACAGACAAATCATCCCTGCATTCATGATCTCTGGTCTTTGAAACGAAGACTTAAGTTTTCTGAGCGCTTCGAAACATAGGATCGCATCTTTGGATGGTGGACCTGGTTGTCCAGTCATCGGAGATACGTTTACCAATCTATTTGAAGTTTTCACCTTACGAGCCATTAGAGGAGGCAGTTGTTTTGGCTTTTGAGCTTTTTTGTGGTTGCATCTTCCTCTTCTGCGTTCTTCCGATTATGTCAATGTCGTCGGCGTATGCGAGTAATTGGACGGACTTTTGAAAGATTGTGCCTCTGGTGTTGGCGCGTGAGTTTTGCACAACTCTTTCAAGAACGATGTTGAAGAAGTCGCATGACAGCGCGTCGCCTTGTCTAAATCCTTTTCTGACATCAAAGGTCTCGGTGAGGTCTTGACCGACCTTGATGGAGCAGCGTGCATTCGCCATCGTCATCCTGCACAGACGGACGAGTTTGGCAGGGATGCCAAAGCTAGACATGGCTCTGTATAGCTCGCCTCTATAGATGCTGTCATACGCGCCCTTAAAATCGATGAAGAGGTGGTGGGTATCGATTTGAAGTTCCTGGGTTTTTTCCAAGATCTGCCGCAGTGTGAATATTTGGTCGATGGTGGACTTTCCTGGCCTGAAACCACACTGATATGGACCAATCAGGCTGTTGACAAACGGCTTCAGGCGTTCACACAACACGGCAGATAAGATCTTGTAAGCGATGTTAAGAAGACTAATGCCTCTGTAGTTGGCGCAGTTCAGAGGGTCTCCTTTCTTGAGGATCGGGCAAACAATGCTGAGGTTCCATTCATCGGGCATACTTTCCTCCGACCATATTTTACAGATGAGTTGGTGCATGCTCCTTACCAAGTCATCGCCTGCTGCTTTGAACAGCTCGGTAGTTAGGTCGTCAGCCCCAGCAGCTTTGTTGAACTTAAGCTTCGATATGGCTGTCTTCATCTCGTCCAGGTCGGGTGGACGGAATTGTTGGTCTTCGTCGTCCAGGTTGAATGGTTAATTCTGCCTGACAGCGGGATTTGATTCGTCGTCGCCGTTAAACAGTCTCCAGATTCTACTACGATGTTCCCTTGTTCATCCTTGCAGGCCTCGGTTCGGGCTCTGTAACCTTGACAGGTTATTTTTACCCTTTGGTAAAACTTCCGAACCTCATTTCTACTATAACATCCCGCTTTTCATACTCTTTCTTTTTCCTCCTGAAAAGCTTGTATTCGTCTTTCCTCTTCTGCCCGTAGAGCCCGCGGGCAGCTCTGGTCTTTCTATGCAGCGCCGCTTTGTAAGCCTCTTGTTTCGCTGCATGTGCTTGCCGGCACTCGTCGTCAAACCAGGGATTTCGTTGTGGTGGCCGTGTGAAACCCAGCACATCAGAGGCGGCATCTCTGATCGCATTTTGGCAATGTTGCCACTGGTCTTCAATACTTGATGTTGGCGGCATAGGACCTCTTGAGAGATTGAGAGAGACTCGACTGGAGAAGGATCTGGTAATCTCTTGCGATTGCAGCCGTCCGACAGTCATACCTTGGCTACAACAAGGTAGTGGTCCGAGTCAATGTTGGCCCCTCGGAACGTTCGGACATCCATAATACTGGAGGAGTGGCTTGCGTCGATCTTAATGCGGTCAATCTGGTTGACGGTTGATTGATCAGGAGATCTCCATGTTCCTTTGTGGATATCGAGATGTGGGAACCGCGTACTAGCTACGACAACGACAACGTTCTTCGGGTGATTTTTGGTCCCGTCTGCATAGACGGGGAGTGGAGGAGGAGATACAACGACGAACTGTACGGGCTGTACAGCGGCATCGACTTAGCCAGAAGAGTGAAGGTCCAACGGCTGAGGTGGCTGGGTCATGTAGAGCGGATGGACATCAATGCTCCAGCTCGGAAAATCTTCGAATCCACACCCGAGGGTCAGCGCAGTAGAGGAAGATTGCGACTCAGGTGGCGCACGCAAGTGGAAGGGGACCTCAACCAACTTGGCGCGCGAAACTGGAGACAGCTGGCAAAAGATCGAGATCGCTGGCGACGCCTGTTGGTTGAGGCCCAGGACCACCCCGGTCTGTAGCGCCACCTTAAGTAAGTAAGTCTACCTCTTCTATGTTGGGAGGGTAAACTGCTTCTATGTTCACTGGATCCGAAAAATCAGTCCCACAGGCCGAGCTTAATGTATATAAATCTACTGTGCGACCAATGTGGTCTCACGCGACCTAGGTGACCCAAATTTATGTGAAGCTGCGTTGGTCTCGTGTGGAACTAAACGTGTTTAAGACATGCCTTCCCTGTTTGAAGCTGTTGTGTTCGTTGCTTGGTTTTCTAGCAGAAGTTCTGGATATTGTTGCGCTTGCGAGACTCTTCGACGTCGTTGAACTAAAAGACCTCGTAGACCCTCTTCTTTCTACGCTAAATTTTCTTCTCTTCCCTTTCGAGCTCGACGCTTATCTTTCGAGACTCCAGTGTTGCATTGGAGCGCGTGTTTCTGCTGAACGCATTCATCATCATACCTCGGGCTATTCTTCGGTGGCGTCTGCTAGGCAAAATTGGTTTCGACTACTTTCATGATGACGGTGAGGCACTATCATAGATTCGCTGCACTGTGGAGAACATTTTACTCAGGAACTCTGTCTCAAGATTCTGGTTTCTTCAGGAATTCTAAGGCATCTTACCTTGAATTTCTGTTTCGCTCCTTCTTCTCATTGGATAGTTGAGATTTTGCTTTGATTTTGCGTTTATGCCTTTCTCGATGTTGAGGCTCCTGTATCAAAGTTAACTCTGACACTATCCTCGACAGTCTGCACAAAGCTAGGGTTAAAATGTTTCTCTGTGACTGGATTGGTTGCATCAAGAGGTTTCGAATTATTCACTACCCTGAGATTCGTAGCCATGCCTGTGAGTACTGTAATTCTAGTGAGGTTCTTGGTAGCTACCTATGCGGTTCTAAAAAGAGCGAATGTGCGGTGGATCCAACCGAACACAAGCGCAGGTTCCAAAATCAAGTGGTCCACGATTGAGGAAAGATTAGCTGAAGTGAAGCACGATCCATCTTAGGCAACCTTATGTGTCATGCCGCTTTTGGTACCGACGAGGAGCAACGCAGGGTTGTGCGCAAGGACTACTGCAGAAGTTGCAGGGATGAAGAAGAAGTCGATTTCATTACTTGTCTGTTCTGTGAATGTTTTCGGTAGTCCTTTTTGTTTTGACTTTCTTTCCTTCGTCAGTTTTATATCCCCATCTGAGTGACGCTTATTCAATAGTCCTTTTTTGACGGTTATAGAAGGTGGGCATAGTGAACCCAACTAGTGATCTATACGTATGTCATTCAATGTCACACATGTCACAGAGCACTTATTTAGTCACAGAGCACCCATTCTTGTCTCACCGAAGTAGGAACTGGTTCTAACAATCTCCGTCTTGTGAAACTGTTGACAACGACGCTTTCTAAGCCGGTGATTCGCGTATGACAACACCTATAGACACGAGCTATACAGAGCCATGTCTAGTTTTGGCATCCCTGTCAAACTCGTCCGTTTGTGCAGGATGCTCCATCAAGGTCGGTCAAGACCTCAACGAGACCTTTGATATCAAAAAAGGATTTAGACAAGGCAACGCGCTGTCATGCGACTTCTTCCACATCGATCTTGAAAGAACAGTACAAGACTCACGCGCCAACACCAGAGCCATAATCTTTCGTCCAATTACTCTTATACGCCGACGATATTGACACAATCGGAGGAAAACAGCGTCATGTCACTGGCCGTTCTTGAGTTTAGACACGGAAGCGGCGAAGATAAGCTAAGCGGTCAATGAGGGCAAGACAAGGTATATGATGTCAACAGGAAAGGACACTCAACACCGACGTTTTGGGCAGAACGTCACAATCGTGCTGGCTGGAGACGTTGATTGAGGCCCAGGTGCACCCCGGACTATAACTACATATATCAGTTTCCCGGCAGTCTGAACTCAGCCTACTTCTTCTATATGATGCGTGGTGTCACAGGAAATTTAGAGTTGGCGAATAGTTTATGGTCTTCGTCTTGAAAATTGTTGGTTTGCTCTAGAATCTGCCCTCAGTGTAACGGATTGACATCCTCTGTGAATTTCCGGCACTATACTGGCAACGCAGACGGATTTTTCATAGGGAATTCTGTTCGCTAGCGGAGTTTAGAAACTCGACTACTAATGACATACTCACCTTCATCAGGAAGGTAGTAGACCATTAGGCTAAGAAGACTGGAGACACAATAGATAGGTCGCAGTGTCAGCAGGATCTTTGAAAAAAAGGACTGATCTGCCGGGAAAGAAGCCCTGATACATGTAAAATAGCACAGGTGCTTCAGGGATGAGGGCTGCTCTTATACAGAGCCTGCAGAAAGGCGGCTCCAATGCACTTTAATTTTGAATGCTTGTTGTTTCTCATGAGGGAAAAGACTTATCAAACGATACGTTAGACATGATCTTATAGGCAACAGTTTTATGATCTTTTATATGTATGAAGCGACTTCTTTGTTCGTAAAGGCTGAGATGCCTCCTTCTTTTATTCTGTCCTTATTTTGTAAAAAACATTCTACAAGGGTTCTCCACTCAACACCTGTAGGCCTAACTTGTCTTTCCTCATCAAAGTCTTTCTACATTTCACTAATATATAATTACATCTTCTTCCACTTTTAGAAATAATTATGCATCCGACTGCTAACCACAGTCTAAGATTCAAATCTTGCCAAGAATTTTGAGAGCAATATCAAAACCTCGAAAGTTAGAGAAGCAGCCTTACTAATTTCCCAAAGAATCTCTAGTCAACTGGTGCTGCTTGAACTGCTTAAACATGTTGATAAAGGAATATCGGATACCACTGCCACTGACGGTCGATGAGTACCGCATAGCTCAGCTGTATATGATCGCCGTGAGTATTCCATCTTAACCTTGTTCAGCCTCCTTTTAATGGCTTCTCTCCTCTATTTACAGAAAAAAAGTCGTGAAGAAAGTCACGGCGAGGGCAGTGGTGTAGAGATCATCATCAACGAACCCTACCAAAACGGTCCCGGTGGCAATGGACAGTATACGAAAAAGATATACCACGTCGGAAGTCATCTACCAGGATGGATAAAAAGTAAAACAATTCGCATACGCCCCCTTCGAAGGCGGAAATCAAGAGAATTTCAATTTTCTATTTGTAGGTCTTCTACCAAAGAGTGCCCTTACGGTGGAGGAAGAAGCATGGAATGCCTATCCGTTTACAAAAACTCGCTACACTTGCCCGTTTGTGGAGAAATTCTCATTAGACATAGAAACCTATTACTTCCCCGACAATGGCCACCAAGAAAATGTGTTCAAACTATCTGGCAGTGAATTGCGCAATCGAGTTGTTGGTACGTATGACGAGATACTATTTCAACAAGGAAATTAAAAAGTAATTAAACTCTCGGCAATAATTTGCCTCGTAAAGGGCAGGGCGACTGGGAAACTTTTTCAATTTTTCCAGAGAAGTTTGAATTTTTTTTTTTTTCTGAAATGTTTGGAACAAGTTTAGTCAGGGACGTTTAGTGCGCATTTCCATTTGAACGCACTTGAGTTTTGAACACGATTTGCGTCTTTAATTGAAAACAGATGATTGAATCATTTGAGAGTCTGGGATGCCGTCGCTTGTAAACGCTTACGTTTTCCCAATCAACGAAACGTTGGCCCTAGGTTAGGTTAGGGTAGGTGGCTGCCCCCGTTCACACAGGGATACTCTGAGTAAGTTAGTTAAAGTGGGCCTCTAAGAAGACTGGATAGTAGGTCCATTGTGATACCACTGCGTACTAAGGTACGCCCTACTTACTCCTGAAACCATTTAGATTTCCTAAAGTAGCTGTTGAGTTAGGCCGTGCTGGCGGTGTTCAGATCATTTAGTTCGTTGAACAAGTATCGGTCTAGGGTGGCTTTCCTGATGTGTGCCAGGACGGGACACGTGCAGAGAGAGTGTGCAGTGGGCTTCTCCTCCTCCTCCTCTTCCTTAACTCTACAGGTTGGATCTAAGATTAACAGCCATGGCCTGTCGGCACCTGCCCACATTCTCCATAGTCATTTTACACAGATGGACAAATTTGACAACGATGCCAAAACTTGGCATGAGTATGTATCTGTATAGCTCGTCCCTAAAAATGATCTCACTGAAGATGATACCCGACTTCCTGGCTGAGGAATGTCACAATAGGACATAATAAACTTCATCGAAGCCTAGTGAGAATCAACAAGTGGCTGTTACTTTTAGCTGTTGTCGTTTTTGAACTCTGAATTTTTGAAGGATCTTCAAAGCGAACAGTAAAAGCATGTTTGCCCCTTTTCTTAGCTTAGGCCTCGATTCCGATGCAAGAAAACTGAAAAAAGAGGATCATTCGAGTCTGTCTCTCCTATACTAATTCTCTGAATCATTCTTGTTGCAAGCGATTTATCTCAAAGCGATGTAACTCCTTTCTTTCAGACGTCATTGATATTGTCAAAGACCAACTCTATGGCAACGACTATGTCAAGGAAGAGGATCCAAAACTATATGTATCCGAAAAAACCAGTCGTGGCCCTTTGAACGACGATTGGTTAGAAGAATACTGGCAAGAGGTAGAGACAATCGTCCTTTGAATAACCATACAACCGTTTAATGTGTCCCCCCTCTCCCCAGGTGAAAGGCAAGAAACAGCCAACTCCTCGGAACATGTCGCTGATGTGTGCTTACAAAATTTGTCGGGTCGAGTTTCGCTACTGGGGCATGCAGACCAAGTTAGAGAAGTTCATCCATGATGTTGGTAATGACACAAAAGCCTTTAACATAAATTCCTTGAGTGATGATGACTTTTTTTTCGGCAGCCCTCCGGAAGACCATGGTACGAGCTCACCGACAAGCCTGGGCCTGGCAAGACGAATGGCACGGATTGACCATTGATGACATCCGTGAGATTGAGCGTCAAACTCAGCTAGCCTTGGCTAAGAAAATGGGTGCCGGCGAAAGTGGCGATGAAGATGATGGTAACTTCCAAAAAAGTAGACCAAACCAACACAATCCTTAAACATCCTCGTTGTTCCTTAGATCAAAGTCTTTCGGAGAAAGAAGTCACACTGGATGCTCCACCGCAGAAAAAAGGTCTACCCCCACCAATTGTCAAAGAACAACCTCCAAGCGCCGAAGTCAGCTCAGAAGAGGATGAAGACGAAGATGACGTCGAGGAGGCATCATCGCACGACCGTTCACAGCTATCCAAATCGAAATATGGCTCGAAAGGAGCCCTCCACTCGCCTGTTGGCTCAGCTCACAGCTTTGACTTGCAGGTGGGCATGCTTAACTTTTCACGACCAGACTGATTGGGTTTCGGTTTCGGTACACAATTGGGTGGTAGTAGTTCAATAGTTTCAGTCAATCTTGGTGTGGAACCTTATTTACTTATTTTTCTTTCAAATATATCTCTGATTTTTTAATTTTTATTTTGGGTTTGCATTTTTTGTATATTTTAATTTAAATTTATAAATTTCTTCCTAAAAAAATAAATACAACAGCAGCATGCTAAAGCTGTCCAACACAAGAACGTAAGTATACTCTAAGTGTTGTGACTTTGTGACTGAGTAGGTATATGTTTCTAGTGGCAGAGCAAGGTCGTTCGTTTGACCAAGAGATTCGTATTCAGTTGAGAGTTTACTTTTGCTGAATTGCTCTGTGCTCACTAACCAACTACAACAGCTTCATTAATTCAGGAACGAACGACTTTGCTCGAACGCTGTCCAATCGAAATGAGAAGCATGCAAAGCCTTAGGTGCTATGTAATCTGTCTAGAAATGCACACTAACAGCCTGTCTTTAGTTTGAGTTGAGGTCAATTAAAAGCATCGCTTTCCCGCTTTCTAGGTGGCAAATTGGCGAATGGAACGCCTTGAAGTCGACTCCAAGTCTGGCTCTGAGGAAGAGTTCTTCGATTGTCTAGGTAAGATTGACACTTTCCTAGATATGCAACCATTCTGACCATCCCCCTCAGATACGAATGAGTCAAACTCCTTGGCCAAATGGAGTTCTTTAGAGTTGCTCACCGAAGAGGACGATAGTCCGCCACCGCATGGTAGCCAACTGGATGATAGTATATTCAATCAGGCCTTCCTGCAGAGGGTTGCATCTGAGCGCGGCACGAAACGTCAACTGCAACAATCGGCCAGTTTAGATCGCAGTGAACACTCCCCACCGGGATCACCGGGCACACCATCTTGTCCAACATCCATTTTAATACTAGTGGTTCATGCTGGAAGTGTTTTAGGTAAATATGACTCTCAAACCGCCGAACAACTTATCCAATTTTTTTTTCTTACAGACGCATCTAGTGAGTTGACTGCAAAAAAATCCGATGTCACCACATTCCGAGCCGCATTTGAAGCCATCATCAGACAGCACTATCCAAGTCTTATATCTCACGTGACCATCAAGATGGTCCCTTGCCCGTCGATCTGTACAGATGCACTAGGCATCCTATCTAGCCTCAGTCCATACTCGTTCGATGCATCACCTTCGGCGGCAGACATTCCAAATATCGCTGATGTTCCTATTGGTGCAATTCCATTACTATCGGTAGCCTCGCCAGAATTCCATGATACGGTGAATAAGACTGTTGTCGCCGCAAATATTGTCTACCATGAGTTTTTGAAAAGCGACGATGGACATGGATTCTCCGGACAAATAGCAATGTTGGGCGATTCAATGGGCTCGCTGTTGGCCTACGAAGCATTGTGTCGAACAAATGGCTCGAATCGAGATGAAGATGAGCGGTTGCTTGACATTGAACTGGATGCAAAGCGTTTGTTAGTGGCACCATCGCCCAGACGTAGACGATCCTCGTCTTCCAGTGACACTCGTATGCCAAAGTTAGACTTTGAAGTGAGTGATTTCTTTATGTTCGGCACACCATTGTCAATTGTCCTGGCATCAAGGAAACTGCACGATTCCAGACATGGTATGTACGGCACACTTTGATGCATGAAGCACTGCTTAACTTACAGTTTTCTCTTTCAGCTTTGGTCCGACCGAACTGCTTACAAGTGTACAATATGTTCCATCCTACCGATCCGATAGCCTCGAGACTGGAACCATTGCTAAGCGCTAGATTCTCGATGCTATCGCCGGTGAATGTGCCGCGATATGCCAAGTATCCGCTGGGAAATGGACAGCCTTTGCACTTGTGTATGTTAAAATGGTTTGCAAATGAGGATTACACATTGATTACTCTTTTTCACCCTTTTAGTGGAGGCCATCCAGTCTCATCCGCAGCAGTTCAATGATAACTTTTCGTGTGGCCGCCGACTCTCGGATGCATCCATGCAAAGTACTATATCGGGTTTGGTTGAGAATGTTTCGCTTAGTACAATTAGTTCGCGTAAGTTCATTATTTTGTGATGTAAACGTTATTGCTAGTGATCAAGTACAGTGTAGTTAACTTTGTGAAAGTCATGCATACCTCACCTCTTTTGAATCTGCTTGTCCGTCCTACTGATTAGTCAGTCTGCTGTTCGTTGACCTGATGGTTGAGTGGCACCAGATTGGAGTTGTCCGAGAGAGGTTGCTGCTGCTGTAAGCGTTTTGGATGAAGAATTTGGTATGACTGTCATGAAGGAAGCAATGCCAGGACTCACAAACCAAACTTGAAAAAATTCGACCAGACAGTAGCCAATAAACTCCGAGTTTTGCTTGACTTTCGCTACCTAAATCTCTCCCGATTCACAGTCACCTCATGCCATCTAAATGAAAACTTTTTTCTTCTTCCATCTAGTCCAACAGAAATGGTGGGGTACCAAACGTATCGATTATGCTCTCTATTGCCCAGAAGGGCTCAGTAATTTTCCAGCTCATGCTCTTCCACATCTGTTCCATGCCAGCTACTGGGAAAGTTCTGATGTCATTGCCTTTATCTTACGACAAGTAAGTACACTTGGACACTCTTTACAGTTGGAAGTCCCTTTAAAACATTTTTTTCTTGTAGATTGGTAGATTTGAAGGTCTGCCAATGGTCGGTGCCGAAGACAAAGACAACTTATCATTCCGTCCGGGTCAGCCACGTGAGAAATGGATCAAAAAGCGAACATCTGTGAAACTCAAGAATGTTGCTGCCAATCATAGGGCGAACGATGTCATAGTTCAGGAAGGACGCGAACAACGCATCACAGCAAGATTCATGTACGGTCCCCTGGATATGATCACTCTGGCTGGCGAGAAAGTCGACGTTCATATAATGAAAGATCCACCTGTGGGTGAGTGGACATATCTCTCAACCGAGGTCACAGATAAAAGTGGACGCATTGGGTACTCTGTACCGGATGATAAGGCCTTTGGCTATGGCATCTATCCCATCAAAATGGTCGTCAGGGGAGATCACACTTCGGTGGATTGTTATCTGGCCGTGGTGCCTCCTCTCACTGAGTGTGTGGTCTTCAGTATTGATGGATCATTTACTGCGTCCATGTCGGTGACTGGCAGAGATCCAAAAGTACGAGCTGGAGCAGTCGACGTTTGTCGTCATTGGCAAGAACTTGGATATTTATTAATTTACATTACCGGCCGGCCGGACATGCAACAGCAGCGTGTTGTCTCTTGGCTGAGTCAGCACAACTTCCCGCACGGGTTGATCTCATTCGCTGATGGACTGTTGACGGACCCGTTGGGACACAAAACGTCCTACCTGAACAATTTGGTGCAAAATCATGGAATCTCTATTTGTGCTGCGTATGGCAGCAGCAAGGATATTAGTGTTTACACAAACGTCGGTCTGAGACCGAATCAGATTTTTATTGTCGGAAAGGTATAGCTATCTCAGAGAAAACGCATTGATGGCTCTGATTCCGTAATCTTTCACGTTCTAGGTAAGCAAAAAGCTTCAAGCCAATGCCACAGTTTTGTCGGAAGGCTATGCCGCCCACCTAAGCTCCCTTATGGCTGTAGGGGGCTCCAGGCCGGCTCAGGGCAATGCAAGAATGGTCATACCGCGCGGCTGCTTCAATTTACCTGGACAAGTGGCGAATCCTCGCCGTCGCAGGTAATCATGCACTTCCAAGTGGCAAATTATTTTCTCTTCTTTTCCGAATTTGTGCTCTTTTCTAGATTTTTATTTGGGTTTTCTTGTAAACTTGATGGAGTGTTTTCGTTGACTTGTGTGTGTGTGTGTGTTTGCAAGTGTTTATGGATTTTTCTATTTATTTTCGAAATTTTTATCAGCACCACGAGACCGACATTTTGATGGAGGACACACAAGAATATCCTCGAAATATCGTTCAAGTTTTGAATTTATTAATTTTTAGAAACTAATTTTTAAACAAATAGTTGTGTGTGTCCCTTAATTTGATGTGCGATCTTTCTTTTTGTTTATTTCGTTTTTTCTTTTTATTCTTTTTTCTCTTTTTGCTTTGATCCACACATTTTTTTTAGGTTGCATGAGGCGGAAGCTTAACGTAATTAAAATCACAAAAACAAAACAAAACAAACTTTTCGAACAAAAACCAAAAAAAAAAAGTCCAAAACTCGATATTTTCTTACAGCAAAGACAAAGCGCTATCGTCGCCAAGTCGTAGTGGGTACCTGAAACGTAAGGCGTACTTTAGTAACGTTTAAGAAGTGTTTGTTGAATTTCAGGATGAAAATCAAAAAAAAAAATTCACAACAAAAAAGAGAAAATATTTAACAAAAATATAGAAAAAAACGTAATTAAGCGTTAATTGTCACGCGGTAAGTACGGATTTTCTTTTAATATTTTTGCGTGAGTGTGGTAATTTGTTTTTGATTGAAAAACTAGGAAAGTAGAGTAGTTGAGGGTGAGAATAGAGCAGAAAACCTGGTTTTGCTAGACAATTTGCATCCTTAGGGAGTACTTGAGAGTCTTGGAACATAGTCCATTAGATTCAGAGGGCTACAACGTGTTCCTGCTCTGTCTAGCTCATATGTGATCATTTTACTTACTTACATACATAAGGTGGCGCCACAGTCCGGGGTGGACCTGGGCCTCAAGCAACAAGCGTCTCCAGTTTCGCACGCCAAGTTGATTGAGGTCCCCTTCCACTTACGCGCGCCACCTGAGTCGCGGTCTTCATCTACTGCGCCGTCCATCAGGTGTGGATTCGAAGATTTTCCGGGCCGGAGCATTGGTGTCCATCCGATCTACATGACCCAGCTACCTCAGTCGTTGGACTTTCACTCTTCTGGCTAAGTCGATGTCACTGTGCAGCCCGTACAGTACGTCGGTGTTGTGTGTCCTTTCTTGTTGACAATATATACTTCCTCTTGACCTCATTGACCGCTGAACCCATTACGATAAGTCTGTAGTTTAAAAAGGAAAGCGAGAATTCAATGGTGTGCCCAAAGGCAGGTTTTGAAATATTTTGTACATGTGGAGTTGGAGACGCACTAGGACTGTGATTAAGAAACTGACTCAACTAGAAGATGGTCAAAGTGGATGTTAGCACCTCGAAACATTTAAACTTCCATACACTAGAGGATTGCGGTCCATCGATCGTTACTTGATCAATTTGGTTGGCGGTGACGTGCAAGTTGCCTTGTGGATGTAAAAATGTGGAAACTTGGCCCTAAACAGTACTGCGGCAAATTTGACGAGCAGAAAATGTAGGAAATGTCTTTCAATACCAAATAGGTTGTCCTCTCCAATTTTGCGTTGAAATCTCCAAAGACAATTTAAACATTGTATCTCGTCCATTTTCAGTAGGATTTCACGAGGATTTCGTACAAAAAGTCGTTAAAAAATCTTTCTCCTCAGTAGGGGCGCGAGCTTTAATGCAGATCGTTATCATTCGCTCACTTAGCCTAAGTTCACCTTTTACGACAATTCCACATCTAGTCGTATGCTGTCCTGCTCATAGCCGAAGGTGCTTGTTCTTGATACCCCGTCCATCCCAACGCACTTCTTGAAGAGCGTTCATATCCACTTCTTAGCTGTTTATCTGTTAAGAGTTCGGCTTTTACACGTGCAATCCTTAAATCGATTTTTCCAAGTTTGCTGAGATCTCGTATTATTCCCAACACAAAAAAGTTTGTTGTCGCCGTGGCTCAGTGGTTATTGCGTTGGACTGCTGTACCAGCGACGTGATTTCAAGCCCCAGGACATTTTTTTCGACACCACCTCTCGTCGGGGAATGACAAGCATCCGTCTTCAATAAATTGTAGGTCCCTTCCATTCGTGCGAAAAATTAACGCGCACGTGAATGGTTGCGAGAAACCGAGCTTTCATCCTAAGCTTTCGCGCCAGCTGTTTATTTATTTATTTTTTTTTTTTTTTTAATAGTTTCCCTGTCGTAAAACGACAAGTAACGCTGACGCACGAGGTGATTCGGATCTTTGACCGATTCTTCGGGGTTTAGTCCGCTTCTACCTGGGAAAAAAACCTTTCACCACATGGTCCTCTAATCTGTTCTCAGTTCGTGTAATCTCCTAGTTCTTGAGAAAATAGCTTAGGTGACGTGATAAGTGAGGCACATAAGGGCATTACATTCGTTGGTTAACCTCAGGACTCAGCGTGGGGATAACGATGCTTCTCCGTCTTTTGATACTGTAGACTGTAGAAGACAAAACAAAACATGGCAGTGGAATCATACTGTACGAGGTTCTTAACCGCATCAAAAGCAAAAGTTTACAGAATTGTTATTTGTGCGGTTCATGTCCGTCCACTGTCTGTTACTCAAAGTAAGTTATCAATTTATAGCCGAAAAGCCAGGGCCCAAATCGTCTTATCCGTGTTCGCTTAACTCGTCACGTAAAAACGCGACGATTTGGTCTCAGAATGCTCGTTTTTACGTGGCGAGTTATTCGATACCAGAAAAGACAATTTGGCCCAAAATCTCATAACTAACTCTCCAGTCAGTTGTTTAACAAAAAGTCAAAGATTCTTCCGAAAGAGGTAAAGCTAGTTTCAAAATGTGTGAGTGGGCTTTTTCCAAAACTTATTCAACATCAATTGAACAATTTTTTGTACCACTTTTTACCAAAAATAATTTCATTAACAACGTTAACAGGTACCTGGCTAAGAAGACTGTTTCCTCCTGTTATTTGTTGGTGTTTCAGACTACCTAACTAATTAAATGAATATTTTTAAAAATTTAAAAAAAAGGAAAACGCAAAATTAAAAAAGAATTAATTAAATTATGTATTTATAAAAAAAAAACCTGAAAACAAGAAAATACTTATACTTATATATATATTTGCATACATGTCATTTGTGCTATTTGCATTAGAAATCAGTTAAATACTAAGTCTCAAACCAAAAAAAGGATACAAAAATGTTAATTGTTATTTGGATCGATAGCTACCAAGCCGAAATGTATTAAATAAATTACTTGTCCTTAAAATCGGTGTATAGTTGAAACAAAAATGAATTATTGGTTTAAAAAAATGAAAAAAAAACAAATGTATTCCTATTGAATCTAAAATAGTTAATGGTGATTTCTATGTTAAATATTTAAGCTGGTGCATTGAAACCTATTTATTTTGTTAACTTTATATTTTTCATTTATTTCTTAAGAAAAAACAAACAAATTTATTTTTAATTGCACTGTGATAGAGTGAGCGTTATCAAATTTATTAAACAAAATTTTGCCATTTCTTTTGCTTAGAAATTTAAATTGTTTTATTCTATATTTTTCTTGAGTTAGCTATTGTATAAACATTTAAAAAAAAGAACTAAGAACAATAAGAAAAGAAATCACTATTATCATAGAAGAATACCTACACATATGTATTAAAGGCTAGAAACAGCATATATATATGTAACTAAATTAATGTAATTGGTGTAAAATTCTTATAGAAATATCTAAACGTTTCGTTTCATACTGATTATTTGGTAAAATATTAAAAAACAAATCAAAAGGATAAAACAATAAAAACTGTTTGTATGTATATTTTTCTACGTTTCTTAACAAAGAAAATATTAAAAAAAAAACATCTCAGACAACTGAGAACAGAACCGTGCAAGAGATGTACATATTTTGGTGTTGTTTGTGAGTACTTCCTTAACGTAACCCTTAACGGGTTGATAGGGCACTCTGGATCTATAAGAACTAGAGAAACAATTTTTGAACGTCTTTGTACGTTTACGAAAATTGTTAATCAAACATCCTCAGCAGGCAAAACATTGTGCTGTAAAAGAAACGACAATTAGTCGTAACACTTTCTGTAGTCCCACACTCATTTACTTATGATGCCGCTACAGTCTCGGGCAAACGTGGTCTTAGCATCTTCAGCCAGATTGATCGTTAGTTAGTTGCCTCTTGTTTCGTACGCCAAGTTACTTGAATTTCCTTTCAATTTGCACGCCAAATGCTTCGCTGTCTTTCTCTACTGCATCTTCACTCCGTCGTGGATTCGAAGATTCTACGGAACAGACATTAGTGTTCATCCACTCCGTGCCAACTGAGTCGTTTTCTTTCTCTACTGCGTCTTCCCTCCTGGGTAGATTAGAATATTCTCCGGGCCAGACATTGGTGTTCATCCAGCCATCTGAGTCGTTGTATGGACGTAAAGGACTTTTTTCTTAAAACAATTGAGAGCTACCTTATCCAATCTTGACAAAGTCCATGCCTGTAGGCCATAGAGGAGGTCAAGAATCATAAGGGTCTCGTAAAGAGAAAGAAACAGGGATTGACAAGAGTTAGTCTTCTTTTGATTTTAGCACTGCTGTCATTGTATGGGATTATTATTTTCTTAACTCAAAACTATATCTGTTGACGATGGCGTTCTATTCGAGATCTCCCAACGTTACCATTTTTTTTTATGTAAAGACCGCTTCCGATTGAACTCTGTTGAATGAACCTGAAAAAGCTCTTAGAGATTTTTGCAGATGGCTTCTCCTGAACAGCTGGAGGTTAAACGATTCTGAAATAATGTATCCAAAGTTAACCTTACAAAACCAATTGAGATACAGTTTTACATGGTATATAGACAAGTTGCATCGTAAAAAAGACCCAATAGCACTTTTTATCCATACGTTGACGTCCTTGGGCTCTTTCTTATTACGGTCCGGTTCCCGCTTGTCCGTTTACTATGCCTACGTGCACAGTTTTTGAGAATATTTCTCACCTCGCTCCAACTCTTCTACAATTTCCTTAACTCTTCTTCAACTGTACTGCCCATCACTGCGATCGAGTGTAACTATGAAGTAGTAAGGAAAGGGTAGGAAAAACCATATTTATTATCAGAACCCTTTTATGAGGTCTTACACCACAGCATAAGCGAAAAATTGAGAAAAAAAAAACCGGTTAGAAAGAGCAAGGTCCATGGGCTGAACTAAACATGAACCTGGTATCCGATTGGAAAAAAAAAAATTCATCGGGAACTACAACAAAAAGAGGTACACCTCCTGCATCAAAAAGACCAAGAAAAAGTTGCTTATACTCACATAATGCCAAAAAATGGTTATGAGCAGACTGAGTTTAAAAGCTAGTGGGAACTGCTTTGATGAAATCGCAATACATATTCTTAAAGACTGTGCGGCACTCACTAAGACTCATCATAAAAAATATCCGCTCTTTAACGAAGATTTACCCTCGCTAAGTCCAGTAAAGACAACTGGACAACTTTGTCAGAGCCATGAGATTGGACCATGACAAGCCTCCAAGAGCCCCAAGCACAGTCCTACTTGCAGCACAATGTAACATCTGCATTTCGTAGTGAGCAAAGGAGCTGTGTCCTCTTTCCGTTTTTAATCAATCCACTGAGATTTTCGTCGTGGGACGATTTTAACTATTTGTTCCCGTTGTGCCCTCTCTTGGGTTAAGATTTTTATAAGAGATCCGGTTGAGCCAGAAAACCTTTAGGACCCTTAACGAATATTTGCAGGTCTCTTGTGTTAATGGTGTTCACTTTCTAAGTGCATTTCCAGTTTAACAGCATCGATTCAACGTTGGAACGGAACAGTCGTTTGTAAGCCTTCGCCATATTTCGGCAGCCAATACTTGTTCCAGTATAGGTTGCGACTGTACTCCTATGATATTGAAATCTCTCTGCTCTCTTTCGGTTATCCAGCAATGCTTACCTGAGCCAATAAGCTCGATCCGAGGCTGATAATTTTTATTTTGGTCCTGTTAGTCTTCTGTAAAATCCATTAATTAACGTCACTCATGCTTCCTTTATTACATTTCTCATACGATAAAGAACTTTCAAACTCCCACTATATGCACCAAAAATTTAAACGAAAAGAAAACCAACCTAATAACAAAATAATAAAACCCACCACTTACACACTATGCAATTTAAAAATATATTTATATATACAGCTATGTATAAATTAGTACAAAACAAAACAAAAATATAAATCAGTATTTTTTTACCAATGTTATTAAATCAGAAATATATTTTTCGTAACACAATACCCTTCTCCCTCCTCTAACCTAACAAAACTTAAGGTTTCCTCTTTAAAAACAATTTTCCAGTTTCCATTTCCAAGACAGTTTCCTGACGAATTTTTTTAATCCAAAAAATCTCAAGAACTTACCAATACGTTAAAAAAAAACAAAAAGTGTACCAGACGCATAACAACTCACTAAGATTATATAATAATGTATGTATATTAGTTGTCAAAAAAATAGACAAACATCTAAGGACAAACTTAAATAAACTTGTTGCATGACGACAATCTAACATGATTGAGCGCTGAAAAAAAATAAAACGAAAACGCGTTATGTACATTTTGATGTGGAAAGAAATTAAATTAAAAGCAAAAATAATTATTAAATAAATGTGTAAATGTGTACCTATATTTATATAGCAAAAATGTGAAATTTAAATAAAACTAGAATCTCAAAATATAGTTACTACATTAGAAAATAAAATGCATGCATTCAAAATAAATAAAACATATAAGAAAAATAAATATATGTGTAAGACAAATGTTCTAAATTTTATTTCTCATCTATAGGAGTATTTATTTATATTTAAGCGAGTACTTTTAACGCGGCTATAAATGGTGTAGCAAAAAAGTATATTTATTCTTTGCAACAGAAGAGAATATCTATAAGAGTTTATTAGAGCAAAATATAATTAAAGTTATTGAGTGTTAAGTATTAAAAATAAATTATTGTATTCCTATTAGAGAAATCAATAACAAAACTTTGCCGTGTTTTTCTTTTGCCGAATGCAAGAATACAATATATATGTATATATATATTTATATGTGCGTTTATTTTTGAATAAACATTCAAGTGTAAGTTATTGTTGTGACTTATAAGTAAAAAATAAAAATTAATAAAAAAAATCTCTTGGCAGAAGCAAGAGCATATTTTAAATGGGAAATAAATTTAAACAAAAAAATGTGTTGTTTTTAACATTTTCTTAGTATTCTACATCTAGGCAGATGAGATCGCAAGACTTACTAATTTCATATTCCTTTCAGAATAACCAGTCGTCATCTCCTCTCTTACTTACTTCAGGTGGCGCTACAGTTCGGGGTGAACATGGGCCTCAACCAACAAGCGTCTCCGGCCATCTCGATCTTTAGCCAGCTGGCTCCAGTTTCGCACGCCAAGTTGGTTGAGGTCCCCTTCCATTTGCATGCGCCACCAGAGTCGCGGTCTTCATCTACTGCGCCGTCCCTCGGGTGTAGATTCGAAGATTTTCTATACCGGAGCATTAATGTCCATCCGCATCCGCTCCACATGACACAGTCACCTCAGTCGTTGGACCTTCACTCTTCTGGCTAAGCCTCCTCCTCTACTCATTATCTATGCAGACGGGACCGAAAAACCCCCGAAGAATTTTCCTCTGGAAGCAACCAAAAGCGACCTCATCCGCTGACATGACTCTGCGCCGTAGAGTAGGACCGGGACGATTAAGATCTTATAAAGGGCCCCTCCCTCGTTCGAAAGAGCGCTTTGCTACTCAATTGCCTTCTTAGCCCAAAGAAGCAACGATTGGCAAGAGTTTTTCTTCGTTTAATCTCAGCGCTGGTGTCGTTGTCTGAATTGATGGCGGAGCCTAGGTAGACAAAGTCCTTAACTAGCCTAAAGTTATAACTGTCTATATTGACATTCTGTCCGAGACGTCGATTTTAAGTGTCTTTTCTTGTTGATAGTATATACTTCGTCTTGCCCTCATTGACCGCTAAACCCATCTTCACCGCCTCCGTCTCATTACTCACGAGCGCTTCCGTGACATCACGCTTCTTTCTTCCGATTATGTCAATATCGTCTGCGTAGGCGAGTAATTGGACGGACTTTTAAAAGATTGTGCCTCTGGTGTTGACGTGGGAGTTTTTCACAACTCTTTCAAGAACCATGTGGAAGAAGTCGCATGACAATGCGTCGCATTGTCTAAATTCTTTTTTGAAATCAAAGGTCTCGGTGAGGTCTTGACCGACCTTGATGACGCAGCGTGCATTCCCCATCGTCATCCTCCATTCGCCCAAGCGGGCAAGCTCGTTCCGGCACTGTAGTACCAGTCCGGAGCATATGCTAGCTGAGTCAATAGCTTTGCTAGCGGCTTGGCTATCTATGAGGATAGCAATATTTTGTTTGTGTGTTTTGTTATGCCCGAGTTGCGTGCAAGCTTCTCGGATTGCCAGTAGTTCTGCTAGGAAAAGGCTGGCGAAATCCGTCCAGCGATATTTCTCGTATAACTAAAAAGTCACCTGAAGGCCACCGCTAATTAGTTGCCCTTTGCGGTTGATCAGTTGATCAGTTATTTTCAGATACCTTCGCTCCCATTAGGCTATGTACAGTCAAACATTCCACCATTGATCCACCGGCAGGAATAATTGACCCCGACCACAAACAGGTTTGACTTGTTGCTCTTGCTCCTGCCCTCTGTCTATCACATTAAATGTATGACAAATCACCTCAAGCGATTCAGGTCTGGATTTCTGAAATTCTTAAAGAGACTGCACTGTAGGGTGCACTGGGTGACTTACATACATATATATGTACGTACATACATCTTGGTTGTAAGAACTTCTGTTGCGATGGCATTTTTTTGAGTCGTTTAGAAAGGCTTGGTCTCCAACTTTAGAAGACAAAGAAAACGGTTTCAGGGAAGGGAACAGACAAATGGTATGAAAGAGAGTGAAGCATGCCTCTGAATGACGCACTTCCACTTTCGATAGGTAAATCTCTGGCCAACATCGGGATGATACACCGAACTTGTGTTAGCTAAAATCTGCTTTCGAACTGCAGCCACTCGAAACAATGGAAATAGGACGCTATAAGTATCGAGATCCAACCTAGCGAATCTTTTAGTATACCAACAGTTTGGGGAACATCTTGCCCAAGGATCAGAGACACTCAGAAGCATTGGGGAAAATTTTATTAACTTCGGAGCGGATTGCATGCTTGCCTCTAGATTAGGACAGCTAGGACTTCAGAACACAAAAATCGGGACAAATCAGGACATTTTGAAAAATTCATAAGATGTTAACTTCACAATCGAGGAACCAATGGATCCTTTCAGTCGCATAAAAATCCGCCCTTTGTCGCCTAAGTATATCTCATCGGCGCTCGCAAAACCTGAAATACTGTGGCGTATGTGGAACATTTTAACCGATTTTTCAGGTGCCCTCAGTAGTTGAATTACATGTAACAAATATTTGTCGGTTGAACTCATGTTGGAAGTACATGCGCCTACGCCCATGTCCATCTAAAATCAACCCATAGATGGCCCTGATCTACGTGCTTGGCCCTGCGACATGCTTGGAAAATAGCACAAGAAGTGTAGTTAGTTATTACCAGATTGCCTAGATATGGGATTTGGGCATATACCGCAGTACTCGACTTCCAACAATCTGTTTGGCTGAAGTTAGGGCATCTCTGATCTTAGATTCGTATATTAACAAGTCTAATGGAAGCAGGTTGAGGGTGCTGCTGAAATAGAGGGTGAACCACTAGACAACAACGTAAAAAAGGTTTCATATCCTGATGTGAGTTCCATTATATGATCGATCAATACTTTCCGTCTACGGTGATTACATCAAGCAGTGATTCTAATCGGGATGATTACGTAGCAAAAATCGTTTGCACATAAATAGAGAGGGGAACCGAACTCAAAATAGGCAGTAGAACAGATAAAGGACTTCCACTATCGAACTCCAAGATCAGTAAAATGAGGAAAAATGGTGACATAATTTAGTACGAATCTAATTGGCTTCGTGACCATGAGCAAAAAGCAAATATGTACATCGACGGTTAGCACGTGATTATAAGACCAGCCTGCATTTAACGAAACCCCAACAATATACTATTATCAAAATTGACGGGACCGGACTAAATGCATTTGCGAAATAATAGAAAATTGTGAAGGCAAGGGACATCTTCTGCAGTTTTGACCACGACATTCGAAAATGTTTCTCTTCAAAATCGCAACGTTTTTCCTGCTGCTCGTCGGTGCTTGTGGAAATCAGATCGAGTTGAGTGAGCTCATCACCAGGATTCACAAGGAAAGTGACTCTACGACAGTGTACTTCATTGGAATCGAAGATGATTTCTTGAGTAAATTTATGAAAACCCGCGCTGACATCCCCGTGACGGTTTTTACAACTGCACCCAGTGACTACAGCGAACATTTCTGTAACAACGCGATTCTTGTCGTTCAAGAACTTGGGGAAGACTACGAGTTTCTCAAAAGGTTGGAGGCCTTTTTCCCATGCCTGAGAGTTCGAAAATTCATCGTCATTTCTGCAAACAGCTCTGAAAACCTCTACAAATACTTTTCCTTCTTTGCGGCGAACAAATTTACAAGTATCTTTGGAATTGTGGACACCATCTCTTATGCATTTCTTCCTTATGCGGATAATCAAGTGCAGAGGCTGTCCAAAGTGGGTAGCTTGCCTCATGCACTACAAGATCTGAACGGATTCGCCTTACGTACAAGTGTGAAGAACAATGTTCCTTTAACATTTTGGTACTCTGACAGACAAGGACAACACCAAATTGGAGGATGTTTCGGACAGACATATCTAAATTTCCTGCGAAAACACAATGCAACTTTCAAGGATGTATTAATTTACAATTCGGCGGACCTAGAGGCGTCGGAAATTATTAATGCAACCATCCACAATATTATCGACATAAGCATGAATGTCATTTATGTAGTAGATGAACTTGACTATAGCTATCCTGTCAATGTATTAAGCTGGGAGATCATGGTTCCACTAAAGGATTACTTAGACCCAAATGAGTACTTTCTGAGACCGTTTCGTCCAACCACATGGATAGTCATCGGACTCCTCTTTGTCTACATTATGGTGATGGATGTGGTCAGGGATTTTTGCACCAACAAGAAAGCAGATGTTTGGCGCAGTTTTAGTCAAACTTACCTGGCAGTGCTCTTTCAATCCGCTGAGAGACCAGCAACCACTGCTTATCGCTTCCACGCTCTAGTCCTACTTTTCGCCTTTGTCATCAGCAATCTTTACGTCATACATTTCACATCCTTTCTTACAGTGTCCATAGGAGTGAAGCAATATGAGACGATTCAGGACTTGGTTGACAACAATGTACCTGTGATGATTCCCTACTTTGAGTTGAATTCAATGCCCGATTTAGATGTTCGTCCGCCTGGCCTCGAAAAAATACTAGTTCCTGTTGATTATTCTACCTACAACGCCCAAGTACACTCTACGAGAAATAAAAGTTTCGCCTACACAGTGGGAACGGACAGAGGTGAATTTCTTGTAAAATTTACAAAACGTTATGCGAGACCATCCTTTCATTTGACTCGTGACGGAATGTTGGATTATTACCGAGCTTTTGCTCTGCCATGGCATTCACCGTTCAAAGGAATTCTGGACACTTTCACCATTAAAGTGATGGATACGGGTTTGATGATTAAATGGAATCGAGATGCTGTTGCACAGGCTCTGAGTTCTGGCTTTTTAGTTGATGTGGATCGTGAGGGTAGTGCTGAAACGCACCCAACTCCATTGACGCTGCATCATTTGCGATTTGCCTGGAACTGCTTAGCAATTGGATTGACACTTTCGCTGTTGGTATTGGTGATAGAAAAAATGATTCCCAGTTTTAGACGAATTTGGCAAAACTGCAAGAGGATCTTTTCCAAACGAAACTGAGATGTGTGCTTACTCATAACTTTATGATTTTTTTTTTTCGATAAAACACGCTAATAAAGTCGTTTACTTTAAAAATCTTGAAGTGTAGTTTTATTCCATTTAACCCTTTGTTGCATACCTTCTTTCTGGAAAAACGTCTATTTTTCAACATTTATTTATTTGTGTAAACTAATTCACTGATAATTTCGAACTATTGCACAACAATTCTTGTTCTTGAATATATAACTGATGCGAAAACACAAAAAACCGCTTGAAAATACAGCGAAAACTACCCGAAATATTCAGGAAAAGGTGGCCATCAAAAACATTACTGTTAAAAAAGGCCAAGTTCTTATTTAAAATGTTAGTCATAAAAAGTGATGAGATACCAGCGGCCAAGTTCTTGCAGAACTTTACTAGATAAGTAAAGCAGATCAGTATCAGTTGGAGCTTTATAGATACGCTCAGTCAATATTATGCATAAAGCTCCAACTTACTGATCTGCTTTACTGAAATAAGTCAGTTTATGTATACCAGTTGTTTCCTGGTGTGATGTATATCGATATTGCATAGGTTTAGTGAATCCCCCATCTTCTTGAGGTAGACGTAGATTGGGACAGTCCGAACACGTATAGCGAGCGAATTCGCAGCATTCATCGTCGAATTTGAAATTGCGGTGGGGTGTGTACTACTTTACATGTGTTGGCACAAGGCAGCTTGTATGACATGATAAAATTCGGCGAAAAAGTTCGCTGTATTCATCGTTAAATACACAATAGAACTGAAATGTCGATGTGTACGAATGATAATGTACGGCGAACGAAGGGTGTGATCAATGTATGTGAAATCCAATATAACACATATTAATGGGTGTGTAAAATAATTGGAATACATGTGTATTTAATAAGTTTTTATTTATTTAAACAATTTCCAAGCGCATAAATGAAGATTTTAGATTTTTCCCTTAATACGCACCGTAAATACTATATGTGTACCAAATTTCAAGTCTCTAGGTCTGCTGGAAATAGGTGATAGGTTTTTGATGATCTGTCAGTCTGTGAGTCAGCTACGAAATTATAACAATTTGGCGATTTTCTGAATTAAATATCGCGGAAACTGTTATAGGTACAAACTTGAAATTGGAATATGTTGTTACTAGCTGATACCCGCGACTACGTCCGCGTGGAAGACTTCTCATTATGCCTTATATTCTTCCCCAGGTTTCAAGACATTGGTAAGTAAGTATATACTCTCAATTCCTCATATTAATTCTTAAAGGCGTCCCTGTAAACATCAGGGACTCGAGGATGACCAGGCTGTCAGGGGAATTGGCTCTGAGCGCGCTATGGGGGAAACAGTCACTCCTTAAATTCACATTATCCACTTTCAAACTCTGTCCATGTACTTTATTAATGTTCATGGCGTATCGAACCTCAACGGAAAATTGGAGACGTTTGAACTCAAAGTGGTAGTCTGATGGTATCAGAGAAATGCGGGAGATGAAGGCGTGTTTTCTCCGATTGACCTGATCCTTGCAAAGTCCTGACTTTGATATCGTGATTCTACAAAGTCTTCACTTGCACAGTTTTAGAAGGTTAAGATTGGACAACAACTTTGAGGTCGAGGATGTGGGGTGGGTTTTTTGGTAGATCGAAAGTGTGCAATAACTCTACAGCATCCGCGAGTTATATTTCCGAGTCCAGAGATACATATTTTATATTCTCAGTTGACAACTGCTCCAGCAGACAATTTTTGATGCTGTTGACTGAGACGTTTATTTGTGTAAAAATAGCTCTGAAATAGCTCAGCCATGAACCCCAAACTGATGAACGTTAAGGTACATTATTTTCTTCCAGTCAAGCTAATCATTCTCCTATAACATCGCAAGGGTTACTTGGTATATTTATTGTTCCCTACTCTTTCCATCACCAATATCAAGAAATAAGTTAGAAAATTCCTCTGCCCTCAAGTCACGATGAAGATGGGCATGAATGTATGTTCACTCTCAAGGACAGGACTTTGACATTAGGCTATCAAATGCATGACTTGAAAAACACGTGTTTAATTATTTCTGTTCTAGAATATATCCATCAAATTTCAATTCCAAAATCCAATTTAATTTTATTTTTTATGCGAACTTGAACACCCTGTATAAGCCGAATTTCGAAATATCCTTCCTTATTCCTTGTACACATTGTAAAGGGAACCTTTGTACAAAATTTCAGCTTTCTAAGTCCAAGGGTTTTTGAGTCAGTGTTCGTAAGAACTGATATTCCAAGGAAATCGACAAAAAAATTGTTATTTTAAGGAAAGAGCCCATAGAAAGTAGGCGTGGCTATACATAACGTTAGGGATATATGTAGAGTAAATGAATATCTACACGTTTGCTTAAATAAGTTTTTTGAGTTCCTTGTAAAATTACTGAAAAAACGTGCGTTTTTCGAAAAATGGGCGTGGCAGTGGGAGGATTTTGAAAATGTTTAGCCTATGTTCATTCCCTAGGCTTAAGCTACCTCTGTACCAAATATCATTGAAATCGGTTCAGCGGTTTAGCCGTGAAAACGTAGCAGACAGAGACACTTTCGCATTTATAATATTAGTATGGAAGTATGGATATGGATATGGCGCTCTTCTCCTCTGGACCAGAAAATCAGACTTCCAGCTACTAAGGGAGCTGAGTTACAAGGTACTGAAATTATCGCGAACTCTTAGCGGTAAAGGATGCCTGTAGTGAACTTGGCGGTGCACTACCGTGCACCCATATTCAGCCCCAGAATCTTCGTAACCTGCATTTTCCGGCTTCGATTGAGCCATTAAAAATGATTTACTTTAGGTTTCTAATAAATTTATAAGCTGAAGGATTCCGCTAGTATTATCCTCTATTCGATTGAGGTATTGAAAATAAATTTTCCGCAACATCCCTGTTCAGGTGTGCAATGAGAATAAATTGTTAGTCATGTTTTACCTTTTCCCATATTAATTCTATGCCGAGTAAAGTTTGCAGTAGGCCGCCGAAGCAATATAGCTTTTTAATTTTACCTGTAGACTCCCATAATGATATCCTCTCCCTAGCAGTTTTAATGGACTGTAGAGTTTCACAAAGTTTCTTTAAGATTTCTGTAAACTAAAAGAGTTTTGGACTTTTCTGGGTTCAAGCACAGTTTGTTTTTCACTGACCAAAGTTCGGCGTTTTTTAGGTCTTCATTAATGGCATTTACGGTAGATGCTGCGTTAGAAAGAACACAGCTCATAAAAAGTTAGACGTCATCAGCATACATGTGGCTGGAGCAATGTTTGAGGATTTTGGGAAGCTCAATCACAAAGAGGGGAAATAGGAGGGGCCCAAGTATTGAACCCTCGTTTGTCGACAACTAGACATTGCTCCCGTCTAACTAAATATGACCTGATGAGTGGTGCAACATTGGATGAAAACCTAATAAGAAGTGAGCAGTTTCAAACAAAGTAAGCTATGGTCCATGGTGTCGAAAGCATTAGAAAAATCTAAAAGTGTCAAAAGTGTCATAAATGTCCTGACATCATCGACAACAGATAAAAGTGCGGTCTTACAGCTACGCTTGGCTCTAAACACCGATTGGACACTACATAAAAGATGTTTATTGCAAAAATATTTCTACATTTGCTTAAGTACAGCCTTTTCGAAGACTTTCGACAGAAAAGGAAATATGTATCTAGAATATAGAGCAATAACAGTTTAGTAAGCTTGGGGTTAATTTCATTTAGACCTGTGACATTCGATTTCACGGACAATGCCTCAACCATATCTTGACGACTTAACCGCCACTGGTTTGGACCAGGCTAGGAATGTCCATGATTATTGGATGTACCGGAGACAGAATTCATATTTCTTCTTGATGTGAAAATGTGTTGCTTACTCCTCCGCTCCTGTCGTGTCGCTCGATGACCACCCTCGCTGTTGGTAACGCAGTTATCATGACAAAAACCAAAACACAGTTCTCTAGAGAAAGTGACTACTTTCAACGATAGCAATTAAATTGAATAAAATCAACCTTCAAGCCATGAATATCAGCAAGTTTATTAGCGTGCTTTAGCAAAGAGTAATTACAAAAAGTTGCAAGATTTGTATATAGAATTCAGTTTCGTTTGAAAAAAATCCTTTTGCACGTATTCCAGATTCGCCTAAATACGGGCGAACATTTTTCCACCACCAGTCCTAAGAGTGAAGATGTCAATCCAATTGCTAAAAAGCTCCAGGCGAATCGCAAATGATGCAGTGTCAACGGAGTAGGTGGCGCTTCAGCACTATCTTCACGATCCACATCAATGAAAAAGCCAGAATAGAGGGCTTGTACAATAGCGTCTCGATCCCATTTCATGGTCAAACCCGTATCCATCAACTCTATAATAAACGTGTCTAGAATTTCTTTGTACGGTGAATTCCATGGCAAGAAGAAAACTCGATAGTAATCCACAATTCCGTCACGAGTCAAATGAAACGAGGGTCTCGCATAACGTTTTCCAAAATTTATAAGGAATTCACCTCTATCCTTGCCCATTGTGTAAGCGATACTTTTATTTCTCATGTTGTGCACTTGGGCGAAATAGGTAGGGTAATCAACAGGAATCAGTATTTTCCTGAGTTCAGGTGGACAAATGCCTAAATCGATTATTATCTGCAACTCAAAGTACGGCATCATCACAGGCACGTCGTTGTCGATCAAGTCCTCAATCGTTTCATACTGCTTCACTTTTATAAACGCCGTAAGAAAGGATGTGAAATAGATGACATAAAGATTACTGACAATAAATGCAAAAAGCAGAACTACAGCGTGGTAGCGGTAATCAGTGGTGGCTGGCTTGTCGGCCGATGAAAAAAGCATTGCCAGGTATGTTCCACTAAAGCTACGCCAAAAATTTGCTCTCTTATTGGTACAAATGTCCCTTACCATGTCCATCACGATAATGAAGACAAAGAGAAGTCCAATGACTGCCCATGTGGTTGGAAAAAACGGTCTTAGAAAGTACTCATTCGGGTCTAAGTAATCCAATAGTGGAATCATGATTGCTCCGTTTACGATTTTCACAGGATAGCTATAGTCAAGTTCATGTATTGGAGAAAGAGCGGTCATGGTGATGTCGAGAATATTGTGAAGGGTTGCATTTACAGTCTCTGCCACCATAAGCTCTTTGGAATCGTAAAGGAATATATCCTTGAGTGTTGCATTGTGTTTCCGCAGGAAGTTTAGGTATATTTGTCCAAAGCATCCTCCAATTTTATATTTTTTTTCTTTGTCTGGATACCAAAATATTAAGGGAAAAAAGTTCTTCACATTTGTACGTAAGGCAAAGCCATTTAGATCTTTTAGTGCATCGGGCAGTGTGCCCTTTTTGGACAGAGTTTGAACTTGATTATTCGCATAAGGAAGGAATGCATAAGAGATGGTGTCGACAATTCCAAAGATCCTTGTGAATTTATTCGCCGCAAAGAAGGAAAAGTATTTGTAGAGATTTTCAGAGCTATTTGCAGAAATGACGATGAATTTTCGAACTCTCAAGCAAGGGATGAACTTTTCAAACATTTCAAAAACTTCGTAGTCACTATGTTCTTGCACCACCAGGATCGCGTTGTTACAGAAATTGTCACTATAGTCACTGGATGGAGTTGTAAAACTCGTCACAGGGATGTTAGCGTGGGTTATCATAAAATTGCTCAAGAATTCATCATCGATTCCAATGAAATACACTGCCGTTGAGTCACTTTCCTTGTGAATCCTGGCGATGAGCTCACTCAGCTCGAAATGATTTCCACAAACACCGACGAGCAGCAGCAAAAACGTTGCGACTTTTAAGAGAAACATTTTCGAATGATTTGTGTAAATGTTCCCGGGACTTTCTTATATGCTTTCCATCATGCTTTGAAAAGCGTAGATCGCAACCCTTGCAATTTCTATAATAATATGGACAATATAATGATTTGGAACCCCTGACATGTTAGCGACCATTTAAATATTAAAAATAAATAATGCAAATGCATAAAATCGATGTAATTAGGTAGAAAATTCACAGAAATCGCACCTTACTTACCCACCGAGATTTTAAAAGCATACAATACCAAAGAAGATAATAACTAAAAAAAAAAGGAGATAGGACAATTTGAATTAATAACGATATATGTATTTGATTTGATTCAGAAACGTAACAAGCATGGGCAATTCACAAGGTCGCGTTCGGGCGCTCGCGCCTTTATGGACTTAGCTCCGCTTTGCAGTAACTTTACGATACCATCTGTCACAAAGCGCGAATTTGAAATTTACCGCTTCAGGTTTACAGGTGAGGAATATGCACTTGAATATAATTCACATGCTATTATATTCAGGATTGGTAGAAGGAGCGCACCGAACGGGACGCGACAATCTGGGCATGCGATTGTGTCGAGAGGTTGATATCTTTAGATTTCGACTTAGAGAAATGGTTCAAAAATCAAGGAGGGCTTTCGACTTAAAGGATAGCTTTTCTATCAAATGGTACAATCATTAATATTCACTTATAGTAAAGCAGCCCTTAAAGCACTGAGCTGCCAATAACTTAGCTCGAAACCTATATTTAACCAAAAAAAAAAAAAAAAACATTTTTGGTAGGTACCGGGGCACAGAGGCATTAAGCCAATCAGACAGAAGGGGATCTGCCGAAAGGTACATATGTGGGTACCAAGTCCTTGGGTAGCATCTCAAATTCTTCATCAAGAGCCAAGGTAGACAAAGGGGAAAAACCAGGAGTCAGACAACCAAAAAGGCTCAGCAGCTACTATGACCGAAATACTATAGGGACTATACTCGAAGACTAGCTAGCTTCCTTCCTAGACACTGCAGTCTGCGATATCATCTACACAAAATGAGAGTTGACCAAGTAATCGAATGTCGACTCTACCTACAGGAAGACGAAACAGTTAAACATATACTATGTGACTATGTGACTCTCTGTTATATTAGGTCGCTAGTTTTCCTCAAGGACACCCTGATCCCTGGTCATTTGTCATAAAGTCGACCTAAAATAGAATGAAAAAATTCGAGTTAGAGATAAATTCGAGCTAGAGGAGATTCTTCTTAGAGGGATTTGACTGATTGTTATTTCATGAAAAAGGCAAACTACATACGCAAATAACGTGGCAATCATTACTCGAAGAAAATTCTAAATATCTATTAGACTTTCGGATATATGTATGCAGTGTCTCCCCTGCAGAAGTTCTAGTCGTGCTCAAAGCTGAAGTACAGCTGGACTCGAAGGCGGTATCCGACGGCCTATTAACATGTTATAGGTCGAGCAGTGCCATTCAAAAACTGACGGAGCTGAGCAAAAAAAAAAAGACGATTTTTTTAAAATCTCAAGGTACACCAGCTTGAGACAGGGTCCTATGTGTTAAAGAACATTTAAAGAAAAAAACATAATTTCAGGAAATGCGTGACGGTTGTTCATGATTGTGGAAATAATCCATTCTAACAGATCACAATCCAATTCCAAGGTCAGTATAATCAGAAAAAATTGCTTTAACTTCGATACGAAATTGATTGGGCTCGTGACCAAGAGCAAAAAGCTGATTCATCGCCCATCGACTATGCCAATACGTGATTCTAAGTCCAGCCTGCATTTGAAATAAAATAAATAGCCCATCATTATAGAAATTGATGGGTCGGACCCAAATGCATTTGCGAAATAATAGAAAATTAAGAAGCCAAAGGACATCTTCTGCAGTTTTGACCACGACATTCGAAAATGTTTCTCTTCAAAGTCGCAACGTTTTTCCTGCTGCTCGTCGGTGTTTGTGGAAATCAGTTCGAGCTGAGTGAGCTCATCATCAGGATTCTAAAAGAAAGTGACTCAAGGACAGTTTATTTCATTGGAATCGAAGATGATTTCTTGAGTGAATTTATGAAATCGCACGCTGACATCCCTGTAGTAGTTTTTACAACTCCACCCAGTGACTATAGTGACAATTCCTGTAACAACGCCATTCTTGTCGTCCAAGAACTTGCCGAAGACTACGAGTTTCTCAAAAGGTTGGAGGAATTCATCCCATGCCTGAAGGTTCGAAAATTCATCGTCATTTCTGCAAACAGCTCTGAAAACCTCTACAAATACTTTTCCTTCTTTGCGGCGAACAAATTTACAAGTATCTTTGGAATTGTGGACACCATCTCTTATGCATTTCTTCCTTATGCGGATAATCAAGTGCAGAGGCTGTCCAAAGTGGGTAGCTTGCCTCATGCACTACAAGATCTGAACGGATTCGCCTTACGTACAAGTGTGAAGAACAATGTTCCTTTAACATTTTGGTACTCTGACAGACAAGGACAACACCAAATTGGAGGATGTTTCGGACAAACATATCTAAATTTCCTGCGAAAACACAATGCAACTTTCAAGGATGTATTCATTTACAATTCGGCGGACCTAGAGGCGTCGGAAATTATTAATGCAACCATCCACAATATTATCGACATAAGCATGAATGTCATTTATGTAGTAGATGAACTTGACTATAGCTATCCTGTCAATGTATTAAGCTGGGAGATCATGGTTCCACTAAAGGATTACTTAGACCCAAATGAGTACTTTCTGAGACCGTTTCGTCCAACCACATGGATAGTCATCGGACTCCTCTTTGTCTACATTATCGTGATGGATGTGATCAGGGATTTTTGCACCAACAAGAAAGCAGATGTTTGGCGCAGTTTTAGTCAAACTTACCTGGCAGTGCTCTTTCAATCCGCTGAGAGACCAGCAACCACTGCTTATCGCTTCCACGCTCTAGTCCTACTTTTCGCCTTTGTCATCAGCAATCTTTACGTCATACATTTCACATCCTTTCTTACAGTGTCCATAGGAGTGAAGCAATATGAGACGATTCAGGACTTGGTTGACAACAATGTACCTGTGATGATTCCCTACTTTGAGTTGAATTCAATGCCCGATTTAGATGTTCGTTCACCTGGCCTCGAAAAAATACTAGTTCCTGTTGATTATTCTACCTACAACGCCCAAGTACACTCTATGAGAAATAGAAGTTTCGCTTATGCTATAGACTCAGATAGAGGCGAATTTCTTATAAATTTTGCGAAACGTTATGCGAAACCCTCCTTTCATTTAACTCGTGATGGTATAACGGATTATCATTCAGCTTTTCTTCTGCCATGGCATTCGCCGTTCAAAGGAATTCTAGACACTTTCATCGTAGAGGTGATGGACTCGGGTTTGATGATGAAATGGGATCGAGATGCTGTTGCACAAGCTCTGAGTTCTGGCTTTTTGGTTGATGTGCATCGTGAAGGTAGAGCTAGAATGCACCCAACTCCATTGACACTGCATCATTTGCGATTTTCATGGAACTGCTTAGCAATTGGATTGACGCTTTCGCTCTTGGTATTGATGGTGGAAAAATGTGTCCCCACATCTAGGCGAATTTGGCAAAACTTCAAGAGGATATTTTCCAAACGAAACTGAGATGTGTGCTTATTCATAACATTTGTGATTATATTTTTGTCAAAACACCCTAATAAACTCGTATGATTCTAAGGCTTGAGTTTCATTTTTTCGACCTTAGTGCTAAGGGTTGCTAATGAGCATTTTCTATAAAAAAATGAGTATACGGGTTTCGTCAGGATAGCCGTCTCATGAACAGCAAGAAAGTTTCTCGAATAAGCATGACAGAATCGCAGAAGGAAGGAGCAGTACAGCACGGCCTTCATCGCCGGCTCCGTCGAACACGAACGCGGCAGTCACATCACGCTGCGTTCTTCCGGTTATGCCAATATCGTCGGCGGGCTTTCGAAAGTTTGTGACTCAAGAACGATGTTAAAGAAGTCTCATGACAGCGCGTCGCCTTACCTGAATTCCTTCTTCTACATCAAAGACTTACGAGCGGCTTCAGCCCGTCCTTGCAGCTCCGCTTTGTATACCAGTTGCTTAGCTGTATGTGAGTGCCGGTACTCGTAGTCGAACTAGGGGTTTCGTTGGGGTGGCTGAATGAAACCCAGCACATCAGAGGATTTCAATACTTGATGCTTGCGACTTAACACCTCTTACGAGATTAATGGAGACACGGCCGGAAAAGAATTTGACGATCTCTTGCGATTATAACCGTCCGACGTGCAACTTCATTATAGTATTTGCGTATCTTGGCGATGTCAGATGATCTTCAATTTCCCTTGTGAATATCGAGATGCGAAGGCCAAAATATTTCGCCTAGCAGCATAGTCGATCAACCCAAATCCCTTAACGGAGGTGGTGTCGTGTAGGCTGTGCATGCCGATTGTACTAATTTGAATATGAGCTCATATGTCTTGTCCAAGAGCTCGACGAATTTTTCTTTACATATCTCACTTATGTTGTCGTATTTAGTCTTGTCGTGAGGCGCTCATCCGCATACATGAAAAATAATACTTTCTGCCTAAATCTGCCTCAAACGACGAATTCACATCCAAATAAGTGCTGCTTTTGTTGCCGGTAGCAGCCCCCGCCGTAACAAAAATTGCCCTTTTTCATTCCCTTTTCGGCCGACCCATTCCATCCTTTGCAGCAGTCTAGGGCCTTGGCTAAATTGTTCGGCTGCACGTGGCCTACAAAGGGATCTATGATACCACGTATAGATCCGCAGTTCATTGTCCTTGTTTGAATTGTATATGCTTATACCAACGACAAAAAATCCCACAAATGTTCCCAGTAAGCCTTGTATCCACCCTCAGATGCCAGTGAGTTACCTGAGTTTCGAACCACCACAGCAATCACCACTTTTCTTGCTGTTGGTGACGCGGCTATCCTGACAAGCCCGGACACTCTTTTCTAGAGAATGTACGCGCTAGCTGCCCGAGAAGACTTAAATGGAATAAAACCACACTTCAATATTTTTAAAGTAAACGAGTTTATTAGGCCGTTTTGACAAAAATATAATCACAAAGTGTTATGAGTAAGCGCACATCTCAGTTTCGTTTGGCAAAGATCCTCTTGCAGTTTTGCCAAATTCGTCTAAAACTGGGAACACTTTTTTCTATCACCAATACCAACAGCGAAAGTGTCAATCCAATTGCTAAGCAGTTCCAGGCAAATCGCAAATGATGCAGTGTCAATGGAGTTGGGTGCGTTTCAGCACTACCCTCACGATCCACATCAACTAAAAAGCCAGAACTCAGAGCCTGTGCAACAGCATCTCGATTCCATTTCATCATCAAACCCGTATCCATCACTTTAATGGTGAAAGTGTCCAGAATTCCTTTGAACGGTGAATGCCATGGCAGAGCAAAAACTCGGTAATAATCCAACATTCCGTCACGAGTCAAATGAAAGGATGGTCTCGCATAACGTTTTGTAAATTTTACAAGAAATTCACCTCTGTCCGTTCCCACTGTGTAGGCGAAACTTTTATTTCTCATAGAGTGGACTTGAGCGTTGTAGGTAGGATAATCAACAGGAACTAGTATTTTTTCGAGGCCAGGTGGAAGAACATCTAAATCGGGCAGTACCTCCAACTCATAGTTTGGAATCATCACAGGTACATTGTTGTCAACCAAATCCTGAATTGTCTCATATTGCTTTACTCGTATGGACACTGTAAGAAAGGATGTGAAATGTATGACGTAGAGATTGCTGATGACAAAGGCGAAAAGTAAAACTAGAGCGTGGAAGCTATAATTACTGGTGGCTGGTCTCTCAGCGGATTGAAAGAGCATTGCCAGGTAAGTGCGACTAAAACTGCGCCAAACATCTGCTCTCTTGTTGGTGCAAATATCCCTGACCACATCCATCACGATAATGTAGACAAAGAGGAGTCCAATGACTATCCATGTGGTTCGACAAAAAGGTCTCAGAAAGTACTCATTTGGATCTAAGTAATCTTTTAGTGGAACCATGATCTCCCAGCTTAATACATTGACAGGATAGCTATAGTCAAGTTCATCTACTACATAAATGACATTCATGCTTATGTCGATAATATTGTGGATGGTTGCATTAATAATTTCCGACGCCTCTAGGTCCGCCGAATTGTAAATGAATACATCCTTGAAAGTTGCATTGTGTTTTCGCAGGAAATTTAGATATGTTTGTCCGAAACATCCTCCAATTTGGTGTTGTCCTTGTCTGTCAGAGTACCAAAATGTTAAAGGAACATTGTTCTTCACACTTGTACGTAAGGCGAATCCGTTCAGATCTTGTAGTGCATGAGGCAAGCTACCCACTTTGGACAGCCTCTGCACTTGATTATCCGCATAAGGAAGAAATGCATAAGAGATGGTGTCCACAATTCCAAAGATACTTGTAAATTTGTTCGCCGCAAAGAAGGAAAAGTATTTGTAGAGGTTTTCAGAGCTGTTTGCAGAAATGACGATGAAGTTTCGAACTCTCAGGCATGGGAAAAAGGCCTCCAACCTTTTGAGAAACTCGTAGTCTTCCCCAAGTTCTTGAACGACAAGAATCGCGTTGTTGCAGAAATGTTCGCTGTAGTCACTGGGTGCAGTTGTAAAAACCGTCACGCGGATGTCAGGGTGCGATTTCATAAATTTACTAAAGAAGTCATCTTCGATTCCAATGAAGTACACTGTCGTCGAGTCACTTTCCTTGTGAATCCTGGTGATGAGCTCACTCAACTCGATCTGATTTCCACAAGCACCGACGAGCAGCAGGAAAAACGTTGCGATTTTGAAGAGAAACATTTTCGAATGTCGTGGTCAAAACTGCAGAAGATGTCCCTTGCCTTCACAATTTTCTATTATTTCGCAAATGCATTTAGTCCGGTCCCGTCAATTTTGATAATAGTATATTGTTGGGGTTTCGTTAAATGCAGGCTGGTCTTATAATCACGTGCTAACCGTCGATGTACATATTTGCTTTTTGCTCATGGTCACGAAGCCTATTAGATTCGTACTAAATTATGTCACCATTTTTCCTCATTTTACTGATCTTGGATTTCGATTGTAGGTGGCCTTTTTCTGTTTTACTACTGGTTTTTGAGGTGTGCTATTTTATCAAAATTTTGTGCCAACGTAATCATCCCGATTCGAATCATTGCCTGATGTAATCATCGTAGACGGAAAGTATTGATTTATCATATAATGGAGCTCATATCAGGATGAAGAAGGCTGTGTTCATACGTGGCGCGTTGCCAACTTTATTACATCGATTTAATGTACATGCATTATTTTTATTTATACTAAAATGGTCGCTAACATGCGACGTGTTTCAAATAAATGTTATTATCAAAATTGCAATTCTAGTGATCCACGCTTTTATAATCAAAATAGAGAATCCAAAAGGATGTTCCGGGACATTTACGGAAGTTATTCGAAAATGTTTTTCTTCAAAGTCGCAACGTTTTTACTGCTGCTCGTCGGTGTTTGTGGAAATCCGTACGAGCTGAGTAAGCTCATCACCAGGATTCACGAGGAAAGTGACCCGACGACAGTGTTTTTCATTGGAATCGGTGATGAATTTTTGAGTCAATTTATGAAAACCCACGCTGACATTCCTGCCACGGTTTTTACAACTCCGCCCAGCGACTACAGCAAACATTTCTGTAACAACGCCATTCTTGTCGTCCAAGAATTTGCCGAAGACTACGAGTTTCTCAAAAGGTTGGAGGAATTCATCCCATGCCTGAAGGTTCGAAAATTCATCGTCATTTCTGCAAACAGCTCTGAAAACCTCTACAAATACTTTTCCTTCTTTGCGAAGAATAAATTTACAAGGATCTTTGGAATTGTGGACACCATCTCATATGCATTCCTTCCTTATGCGGATAATCCAGTTCAAACTCTGTCCAAAAAGGGTACACTGCCCGATGCACTACAAGATCTAAATGGCTATGGCTTTCGCACAAGTATAAAGGACAATATTCCGAGAACATTTTGGTATTCAGACAAAAAAGGAAAACTCCAAATTGGAGGATGTTACGGACAAATATATCTAAATTTCCTGCGGAAACACAATGCAACTTTCGAGGAAGTATTCATTTATAATTCCCCGGTTCTTTTGAAACCAGAAATTGTCAATGCAACCGTTGACAATATCATCGACATAAGCATGAATGACTTTAGTCCAGTAGAGGAACTCGATTATAGTTTTCCTGTAAAGTTCTTAAGCTGGGCTATCTTGGTTCCACTCAATGAATACTTGAACCCGAATGAATATTTCCTGAGACCGTTTTCTTCAACCACATGGATATTGATTGGACTCCTCTTTGTCTACATTATCGTGATGGACATGACTAAGGACATTTTCACCAATCGAACAGCAAATTTGTGGTGTAGTTTTAGTCGAACTTACCTGGCAATGCTATTTTCATCCGCTGCGGGACCAACCAGCACTGCGTACCGTTTGCATGCTCTAGTTTTGCTTTTCGCATTTGTAATCAGTAATCTCTACGTCATTCATTTCACGTCCTTTTTAACGGTTTTTATTAAATTACGGCAACATTACACAGTGCAAGAGTTGGTTGATAACAACGTGCGGGTGATGATAGCCTACAACGAATGGAAAGATATATCCCCTCCAGACAGTCATCCAGCTGGCCTCGAAAAAATAGTGACTACTGTTGATTACCAAACTTACGACTCCCAAGTGAACTCAATGAGAAACACCAGCGTAGCGTATGCAATTGGCTCGGATAGAGGTGAATTCCTTATTAATTTTCAGTCAAACTACGCGAAACCATTGTTTCACATGATTCGTGCCGGAATATGTGATGTTCATCGAGTTTTCCTTCTGGAACACCATTCACCTTTCAAGGAGATATTAAGCAGCTTCATCGTGCGGGTAATGGACTCGGGTTTGGTAGTGAAATGGGATCAAAATGCTGTTGCGCAGGCACGAAGATCAGCCTTTCGCATTGACGTAGACCGAAATTATGATCAGACGGCACCTGCCCGTTTGACGGTGGATCAATTGCTGTTCGCTTGGAATTGCTTGGCGATTGGATTGTTATTGGCATTTCTTGTGTTTTTAGGGGAAGTAAGTGGTGGCACTATTAAGCGATTGTGGACATTCTATAAAAATAAATTCGTCCAAAAGGATGACTTTTGGTAGAAGGAAGTTCCTCTATCTAGGTAGTGATGAAGTGCAACCTACTTCGTTGACACTGTATCAAGTCATGTCACGTCACAACACTTTGTAATAACTTCTCGTTGGAGCACGCTAATAAACTTGCTAATTTTTATGGCTTGAAGGGTGGTTTTATTCGATCTTATCGCTCTCATTTAAGAGTAGATAGCAAGCACTTTCTCTAGAAAAGTGTGTTCTGGATTTGTCCTGAAGCACTTGTACCTTGGTGGTACTCGAGTTGGACGAGAGCCAATATACTCATTAGCATATGTTAATCACAGTTTACCTTATTCGATACAGAATCTGGCAATGCCATTATGTTCATTTGACAGATATCGCATTATGGCATAATTGCACAAAACACAGCTATTTCTCAGTTAAAATTCGAAGTCCTACGGGAAATGTGTGTTAATATCTACTCACGTTAAAACGTGGCGACAATGATTGCAGATAATTATGCACCAGTCCTTTACAGTCGACAAAGTTATGTGTTGCACGAACAGCTATTTTCCATGAATCAAGGATAATTCTGACACCTTTTGTGCACTAAATTAAGGTTAATCTATACCAGTTGGAATGCCGAGGGGGAAAATATTTTTTTGTTCGTCAATCAGTCCATCATTAGATTCGGATTTCTGCCTGATGATGCCTTACAACTAATCAGACTGATGATTTTTAGCAAAAAAGAAGACGAGCATCATGGAAGATAATGAAGTATACCTTTGGGTGACGTACTTCCACTTTTGACAGCTAAATCTTTGGTTCGTTAAATCGAAGCGACCAGCATTGGGATGATACAAGACACCGAACTTATGTTAGCTAAAATCTGCTTTCGTGCTGCAACCACCCGAAAAAAACGGAAGCAGGACGCTATAAGAATCGGGATCTAACCCATAGTGTACCAACAGTTTGGGGAACATCTTGCTCAAGGATCAAAAACACTCAAAAACTTTGTGGAAAATTTTCTTATTTTCGGAGGAGATCGCATTATGAGAGGATCGCATGTTTGCCTCTAGATTAAGGTTGCCTGAACAAGTGCAAGTTACCTCTAGATTAAGTGCACAAAAATCTGGACAAATCGGGACATTTAAAAAAAATCATAAATTTTTAAGCACCCAATCAAGGAGCACATGAAAATACAGATAATAATAGCATTTACCAAAGGATCCTTTCAGTTCACCAAAATGCGCTCTAAGTATATCTCATCGACGATATCTAAACTTGAAATACTGTGGCGTATGTGGAATATTTTAACCGATTTTTTATAGGAACAGGGTTAAACATCCGCCAAAATGCGGACGTCTGGCAAAACTTCTCTTGACACTTTGAGACGAGTCGAGGAACGGTAAAGAAGATTAATGAGAAGCTTCGTGTATTTAAAGCCTAACAGGCTAAATATGAACAAAACCTAAAACTTATATACATATATGCATAAGAGTAGAAGGGAGTAAGGTTCAGTTAGGCCGACAGAGTGGTAAGGCTCTAGGCTTCAACCCACCTTTAAGTTAAATGAACTTACAGATGTCCTTGATCGTATGGCCAGGGACCGAGCATAGTTTTATCTCAATAATCACTGCAAGAACCTCCATCTGCAAAAAGCTGGTATGGTTCGGGAATCTGACTAATTTAAATAAGTTTCGTTTGTTAGAAGCGTTGCATTCACCGACGAGCAGCAATAAAATTGTTGCGACTTTGAAGAGAAACATTTTCGAATAACCTGCATACGTGTCTCGTGGACATGCTTTGGCGTTCTTCTTTATTTTATGAAGCCCGATCCTTGTTATTTTGATAATTCTATATATTTGGATTACGTGGCATGCAAGCGACCTTATAAATGGCCATCTAAATACAAATAATGGCAATGCACATCTAATCGATGTAGGTTAGCGGACACGCATCCGTGCCGTGCCTGCTGTACACGTGGAACTGAGTAGCGCATGATGGTGGGACACTTAGGGCAAAATATATGATAATTTCTTACCTCTGAGGAGCAGGAGGAGAACTGACCTGTAGTGTTATGTTTCATTAAACAGATGCAATCCCTCCACGCGACAATAGACCTTTCTAAGGCAAGGTATCGAGCTACTCAGGCCGAAGTTTGAATGGTGCTTGGGATACTAAATAAATTAATGACAGACCCATCTGTCATTGTCGGAAATAGAGAACGCCTTGCCACGCTAAGATGGATCTAAACAGTGAAATTCTTTCTGAAACAAAATATCAAACACCAACAAAGAATGTAAAAGCCCAAAGGACTGATGGCACTCAATAAGAACGGTAAACAATGTGAATAGAAGAAAATAAACCCAGTAAAGACCTCCAGATGGAAAAAAACGCAGTAAAAGCTAAAATAAAAGTGCAGAAAACAGCTAACATGCAAGGATGTATAAATGTTGCTAGAATTCCTAAACTAAAAGTACAATGTTCATCGAAAGATGGCGTGTTCTACTAAATCCCGTTGTGACACGGTTGGTATTCCGGTGATCTGGGCACCCATTGGTCGGGTCACTTTTAGTCGTAGGTATAACATGGAGTGCAACAGTGGTGCAGAGCCAACTGCAAGGATCCGGAATCACGAAAATACAAGAATCCAACAAATGCCGAAAACAGAACTACAATCCGGCCAACTAAGGGGTTCCCCGAATACCTCAAAAATATTGATATCAGTGACTGATAGCAAATTTCTCCACTTTGGGAATTTATCGCTACATTCCCAATTACCGCTGAGTCATTAGTCTGGGATCAAAAAAAAAAATTAATTTCGTATGAAAAGTCTTTCTGTGAGATATGACTCTGTTGATGTCGAAGAGCTTTAAAAAAATATTCTTAACCGATGAAGAGATTCTAAATATTATTGCCGCAGCAACAGCAGAAGAAGGAAACTATAATTTGGACTCAGAAGCAACATGCAATCGAAAAATAAAAAGAAACTGTTGCAACAGCCCCGGGGTACGCCAAAGCTTAACTTCTCACAATCATTCAAGTTGCGTGTGTTACAATTTCAGCACGAATCGAAAGGTTCTACAATTTATTGACGTCTCTGAATGGTGAAATGAAAAACTTCTTCATGACAAATTGGAGATAATTTGTGGAAAAAGTAGTGCCGCGAGAAATATTCTTTGGATATTGGTCGGACTGGAACCCTTGCAGGTCCCACACAAGTCTGACACTCTAACCACATGGCCGCGGGATCACCTCAAAAGCGATGAAATACGTGAAATCAGCTATGCCGTGGAGTAAAGTCTGAACCATATTCGCAGGTACTGTGGCGTATTGACTATAGAAAACTGAAATACCAATGAGTCTTATAAAATTTGACATTGTTGACGTAACCATGCAAAAATTTGCATTGCATCGATTTCATATGCATCAGAATTATTTATATCCCAACTGGCTGATACTCGCGACAACGTCCGCGTGGAAAGACGTCGCTTTATACTCTAAGTTCTTTCCCGAATTTCAAGACATTGATGAGTAAGTAAGTATAGACGCTCAATTCCTCATATTTATATTTCAAGACCTCCCTGTAAACAACATTCCTTTTTTTGATCAGGTGAACTAACTCTGAGCACGCCACGTACAACTGCAAACCTTAACGGGAAATTGGAGATGTTTGAACTCAAAGTGGTCTGTGTGATAGGATGAAAGTAATTCGGGGGATGAAGACGGTTTATTCCGAATTGACGCCAATAAAAAACTTGGCTTCGATTCTGTGTTTGTACAAAGTCTTTACCTGAAGTTTTATGCAATTGCACAGTTTTATAGAGTTTAGATTGCACAACATAGTGAGTTTCTGTTAAAGTATTTTTACGGGCCTCAAGAAAGCCAAAGTCTAGGTCGGGATCAATAATGGAGCTTTACATAGGCTTCACTTTAAAGTGGAAAAACCTCCATACAATATCATTTCTATCGTGAGATTTTGGGCCATGACTCATGAGATCTATGATTTCTCGCCATTGCAGGTAAATGTAATGAACAGATCTGCCTATCCAAAACGAAGCACATACGTTCGGTCATGCATGCAGCAAAGTCCTCCAGTGCAAGAAGAGTGGCAACACATCCATCTTGCCAAACTCTAACTTCTAACAAATTTTTGTAATATAGGAATACAAAACATATAATGTAGAAAATTATGCTACGTTTTAAGTAAATTCTACCAAACCAAACATTTCCCCCGAACACAAACTTTTACCACCCTTTTTACCCCCATTGGGGTCGCGTTTCAAAATTCTTTCTCAGCGGATGCCTTTGTCGTATATTGAACCTACATACCTGCCAAGTTCACAGGCTTTATAGTGAAGATTCCGTTATGAGTGAGTCATTGGTAGTTCGCTTTTATATGTTTATACATATGTATATGCATAGCTGGATAATACCCGATCACGATTTACGATCCATACGATGTGCTGCTTAACTGAGTTACTCAGGTCAGTGTTCTTCGATAGATGAATGGCTGTTTCCTACGGAAGTTTGCATTTAGCAATAAATGTATATCCCTATATGTTAATTTAGGACACAGACTATTTAATCACGAAGTTTCATTCATATCCATTTAGCCATTTAGGTGTTATGTAGGAACAAATATCCAAACTTTCACATTTATAATATCAGTAGGATAGGATAGGATAGGATAGTTAAGATAAGTAGGATCTCATCCTTCTTGAATTAAATTAGATTCGGCACTATATCCAACAAATACGACAACAAAAATGAACAAATACTTCTTGAGAATTCGATTGGGACATGTCCTCAATAAAGATATTATGTATATATATATTCCACGAATTTGTAATCTTTGCCTATCTAATCACATTTTAACTTTCAAACACTTATCTGTATGTTTCGCAGTTCACAATATCCCATATAAAACAGAACAAAACCCAAACAATTCAAAAAAAAAACTTGGCCAACAGAGAAGTGAAAGGAAAGCAATAATACCGCAGCTACAGTCTTAGAGGTGACACTAGACTTAAGACACGTACAAAAAAGAAGAGCTCGATCAAATAGGACTAGGACGAAAATGTAAGTTAAGTATCCAAAACTAACTGATTTTATACGGACCAGGGCCTGCAGCTCTGGGCCGAAAAAGTCAAATATAGAATTCATCCAAGAAATTAAAAACAGAATTGCAATCCAACCAATTTTGGGGTTCCCCGATTTTTTTTATTGTTTTAAAAACACACTCGACTGTGGGCTGTAGGCTGTTTTCCCTGTGATATTTACATATGTGAGTGACGTCAGTGATAGTAGCCATTCGTGTTGTGCGTGTAAAACTTTTCACACGAATGGGAGGGACCTTCAATTTATTGCCGACTTCGAACGGCTTTTTAAAGACATTTATAGTCCCGAAGGTTTGTCATTCCTTAAGTTGCCTTGTAGTTAATCCTTATCAGGGTTAAATTGCCAACCATCTAGTGATCGTCATGGCTAAGTGTATTTTAGCTTTTTCTGGACCGGAACTATATACAATATATGATGGATATAAGAAAACGTCATATAACAAAAAATCGCTTAAAAGACATATATTCTAAGCACCAAGCATATCCCCATAAATATAACTCATATTAGAAAAACACGGATATAAGAGACTAATTCTGGTATAAAATTGTTAGTTTACGTATAAAAATAAACGTTTATAAGAAATTATAACGTGTGAACACCCAAATGATGTGACGTGTAAATACGTTGGTTGAACCTTCAAACTTGTGGATACACCCTTATGAAATTATTGTTGAGCGCCAATGACATTGTAAGAAATGACAAATTGATGAGCCAAAAAAAAATCATTATTTTTATATAAGAAAGTTTATTTCTTATATCCTTTCTTTTTATATAAGAAAACACTGATATAAGAAAGAAATTCTCTGGATTCTTAAACTAGTGTTGTGGTAACAGTCAACCGCATCAGTCGACCTACGAGTAAATCCTCCGTTATACGTACTTTCGGTTTTTTTTTTACAAAAAAGTGAACAACATTCCTGAGACAGAACGACCAGTAAGTGAAATAAAAATTCAAGTCACAGTGTCAATGTCAAAATAAGAAAAAAAAATCCAAGAGCATATGTGGCCACATTTTTGCGTTGTATAAAGTGCAGTGTTAACTAAAATCATCTCAGTAAGATCATTAAATTTCTACCCATAGAGAAACCAAAATAGTTTCAATTTTAACTCCCTAGATGTCCTCTATGCAAATATATCTTTTTTGCGTAGAGGATAATAAAATAGATCGAAGGATAGAAGATGTTTTGATAACAGTTTTGTGGTTATTATTTTGGGATCATGACGTTAGCTAGAACGGCAAAAATCTAGAAAGGAAAAAATCTCGAAAATCGCTGTTTTAAATCTCGAAAACAAAAATCTCGAATGGACGAAAAGAAATTTCCTTTCGAGATTTTTAATTTCTGTGAAAAAAATTAAAACGCACCGGAATCCATGCAAAACATAAATAAAAAAAACTTTGCATACGCCCAATCTCGCACCTACCCCAAATCCTACAGTGATCCCAGGCAGGGGGGTTGCAGGGGAGCAGCATGCCCCCCCATACACATTCCAAGGTTTGTTATACAAACGCTGTGAATTTTGGCATTCGAGATTTCCTTTTCGAGATTTTTTTTCTTCTAGATTTTTTTTTTCGAGATTTTGTTTTTCTAGATTTTTGTTTTCTATATTATATTTTTCTAGATATCGTGGTAAACCCTATTATTTTTTGTGGAGTTTGGTAAATTTTTGACATTTTTTGTCAAATATTAGAAGGAAGTATCGTACTAAGGATTAGAATACATTCTTAACCCTTTCGACCCGGAATACAGTCAGTTAACTTACGCACATCAATAATTTTGTGTTGGACTGATCAAGCGACTTCCAAAAATTCCAAAATTGGGACTAAAAATTGTGAAAAGCCGGAGTGCAATGTAATTCACCCATTTTAGATGAAAAATTTGCAATGTTAGGACTACGCGATGATTGAGTGGGATATATGTATGTGTCCCAACAGGTGCGAAAGGATTCAGATAGGACCTACATAGGTAGGTGCTTAGCTGTCTGAATTGTCTTTCTAGAGCGTCTGTATCTGTTTTTGGTTAGTGCCGAGCAATCGCAGAAGAAGTAAAACAGGTTTCCAGGTGTTGAAGTGAATACCTAACTTGGTAGCGTGTGTCTCAATTGGCCAATTGCAAAAATTCTCGCTGCAATGAGTTCACGATACTTGATTAACTCATGCGTCGTTTTTCTGGATATGACACAGTTTTCTAAACTGATCCATATAGAGTTGGCAGTTGATGGATTTTGCCTTTGACGAGAGTTTGAGACTACACTACCAAGGACAAAGCTCCGTCTAGCTAGCTGCTCGGCATTCTCATTCCCCTCTGGATTTTTGCTATGGCCAGGAACCGAGAGGAGTGTGACGTTGAACCGAGCGCTTGCCAGGTCATTTGTTGTTGTTGAGACATTTCCACATGCCACGATAACGATATCCAAATCCGGCGACTACCTTATCTCATCCTTCAAAAAAAACCACAAAACAAGATCTTTTTCCATTTTTCTTTCTTTATTTATTTATTTATTTATTTATTTAATCAACTCTGTACATATTATCTCTGTTTATAAAATTAACTCCACTCAAACAACTGAGTGAACTCGTGGAAAGAAAGTGAAACAGTAACTGCGACGGTAGCGAACTCTGGCGTAGTAAGATTGAAACGTTATTTTCGCAAAGACATCTGCGCTGTTATTCACACGTTTGACTTGCTTCACGTGCTCTTTTCTTGACCAAATTTTTAAAAAAAAAATGATTTCGGTTGTAAAAAATTACTGGGCCGGAGTGTATTTAGGATCTAAGAGCCTGTCCACATTATTGCAGGAATGAAAGACTGTCGGAAAGCCACGACGTTCATGGGAACCACTTTAATTCCTGCACCAATGTGGACAGGCACTAAGGTGATAAACACGAGAAGAAATACAAAAAAAAACGTGAACACAATTGATGAAGCCACAATTGAAATTTTTTCTCAGTCAACCCAACTGATTTCCACTTTTTCCGAATACTCAACTAAAACTGAACAAAAATTCATATCACATCAATGCAATAGCTGATCTGAAGCCATTTGTGAAGTACTATAGTGGTATTCCCCTTTAACCCAAAAATTTTGTGAAAATGATGCATGACGCATTAAATTCTGTACACATTGTGGGCCGTTCGCTATGTCGTCTTTGACTTTCTGAAAAACATTTAACAATTTTTTCAACGTGATAGAGATTATTAACATTTAGTTTTAGTTTTTTTTTTTTTTTTTTACGAGGGTAGGTGAAAATCTTTCATGAGACACCATGAGGATCTACCGCACGTGCTCATGGTAGTGTGAGATTCTAACTCACTAAAAACACCTCCCCTTTTCGTGTTGACTACGACTAAATACGTAGAAGCCTTATCAAGTAGTTTAAGTTTCGATAATAATAATTCGCGTTGTGCAGGTGGCTTTCCAGTAAAAGCACCTACTAATACCGTCATTATATGCGGCTATTCCTTATTGCGCTAAATCGAACGATTTCGTTCTTTGTAGTCGGCGCACAAGGTTTGTCACGTCCAGAATTTGGAGTACGGCGTTATTGCAATGTCCATGAAGGCGAACACGGAGTTTGCGAGCAAAATTTGTTATTTCATCTTCGACGATAGCTAGACCGAGGTCTCTATGGATATCGTCGTTTCTAATGTACCACGGCGCATTAACGATTGTTCTAAGCACCTTATTTTGAAAGGTTTCTATTGCTGGTTTTAGTACAACCCCACAGTTGTATACCATACGTCCATACAGGTTTTAAGACTTTCTTATATAAGAGAAATTTGTTATACATGCTTAATTTGGAATATCTTCCAAGCAGCCAATACATTTCTCTAAATCTAATTTCGAGCTCGTCGCGTTTCTTTTTAACGTGCGGCTTCCATTTGAGTTTCGCATCTAGTGTCATTCCTAGATATTTTGCTTCGTTTGCATACGGTATTTGTACCGAGTTAATGAAAACGGGTAAGTTGTTTATTTTCTTGTTAGTAAAGTTAACATGCGTAGATTTGGTTTCGTTGAGAACAATGCGCCAAACCTTTGTCCATTCGCAAATTTTATCCAAAGCTTGTTGAAGCTTCACAGTTGCTGACTCGACTGAATTTTCTGTTGCCAGAATAGCCGTATCGTCCGCGAATGTAGCAACAACGGTGCCTTCTTCTTGCGGTATATCTCGAGTATAGAGCAAGAACAAGACTGGACCCAGAACACTTCCTTGTGGAACACCGGCAGCGATTTCCTTGAATTCCGAGTATTCGGCTCCGTGCTTGACACGGAAAAGTCTGTTCTCCAAGTACGACTCTAAGATCTTGTACAGCTCTTCCGGAAGTACCTGTCTTAGTTTATAATTCAAACCTTCGTGCCACACCTTGTCAAAGGCTTGAGAAACGTCAAGAAAAGCACTAGAACATATCTTTTTCTCTTCCATGGCCTTCTCAATTTCGTTGGTTATTCTATAAACCTCGTCAATTGTGGAATGCTTGATTCTGAACCCGAATTGATGATCAGGAATCAAACGTCTTTCTTCAATTACCGGTTTTAACCGTTTTAATAAGAGTTTTTCAAAAACTTTTGATATTATCGGTAGGAGTGATATCGGTCTGTACGACTTTTTGTCGTTTGGCGGTTTTCCCGACTATGAAACCATTATAACTTCGGCGACTTTCCATTGCCTTGGAACGTATAATAGTCTTAGCGAAGCATTTAAAAGGTAAACGAGTTTTATCAAAGCTTTCTTTGGCAATTCCTTGAGGACCTGTCCGGTTATTAGATCATATCCAGAAGCCTTGTTATTTTTTAGATTTTTTATTACCTCACAAAGTTCCGCTAGTGACACGCTTCTTATTTTAAAGTTGTCTGGAGTCATAATAGTATTATTAATATTTGCTATTAATGCTTGCCCGGGAAATGGCTTAAACGTTTCTTCCAGATGCTCAGCAAATAAGTCGGCTTTTTCTTTATCGCCTTTCGCCCACTCGCCAATACTTTTTCTTATTGGTAGCGATTGTATTTGGGGTTTTTTTGATACCTTTTATAGCTTTCCAAAGAGAGTAATTCGAACTTTTTTCAGCAGATAAGCCTTCGAGATATGTAGAAATCTCGCGATTTTTAAAATCCCGTATCGCTTTTTTGAGCTTATTGCATAGGAAGTTCGGATGGGTTTTGTGCTGGGGAGCGCGAGTCTGTTGCCATCTTTTGCGTGCTCTCCTCTTTGCCAGCATCAGTTCTTTTATTTCCGGCGGATATTTACCTTCGTTATTTGCGACTAATTTTCTTTTATATGGAGTGTTGTTCCACGCGGCGCTTTGTAAGACTTTAATAAATCTGCCGACTTCATCCTCTATTTCGCACGGTGTTCTAAGCGACACATTCAGGACTATATTTTCTTCACAAGCTTTCCTAAAGCCATCCCAGTTAGTTTTGTTGCTAGTTAATATAGGCGCTCCTTGTTTTCTCATTAGACGTTCGCTTATTGTCAATATGACTGGTGAATGATCGGAGGAGAGACCAAAGCACTCCTCGATGTTCGTAAAGTTTTTCACTACCTCTTTTTCTATAAAGAAGTCTATGAGGTCAGGCGTTTTTGCTATGTCGGAGGGCCAATAAGTCGGTTTCCCCGTCGAAAAGAAGTCAACAGCAAATTGAATGCCGGTTTCGTAGAGAAGGTGTGTTTAGCATTAAAATCGCCACCAATAACAAATTTCGGTCCAAGTGAGTCAAATAGACGTATCTATTAAGTCATTCTTTTCTAGCGTGTATCGCGGAGGGCAATAAATGGACGCGATGTTGTAATACATGTTTTTACTTTTTACATTTAGTGAGATGCTTGCGAGCTCTGCATCCAAAAGAGAAGGGAGAGCGTCTCGGCTTCCCAGTAAAGCCATTTGAGCCGGCAGCCTAGCTGCCGCACAATGGTACATACATGTCTGTGAAATGTATCATATTTAGTCGAGAACCGACTTTCACCAAGGCGAGGTCAAGGACTTGCCAAAAAAAAAATTATTCACGATGGCGTTGCCTCGCAAGCAAAGCTAGATTCATGCGGATTGTCGCCAAACGTTTTCCATTTCGTGAATTAAGTGTGTGTATAGTGTGCCCCCTTATGATTTAAGGGATCTAATTTACCTTAAAATACAGCAAAAGCTTTTATGGATGATACAAGATTCCGGACGGAGCACGACAGAGCTCAATCATGGGCCCTGACCTAGCTAATAACATTTTCATATATTTTGTGCAAAATTGTCCGAGAAAACCTACTGTTCAAATAACATCAGCAGGGTAACTATAATAAAGGAATTCGAAGACGCACAGAACTAGTCATGAGAGGCCTGGCCGCCCGTCCATGGTCCTAGCCTAGTGGCAGAGAAGACGGAGATAGTGCTCTTGTGATATTCAGCAAAAATTCGTTCTGTATGATTGCCGGCGCACTCAGCCAAGAGAAACCCGCAGAAACCCAATAACCGCAGTGTAGAGATTTAGAGCCCTTTGCGTAACAAACTCTTATTGAACAGAGTCGGCAGACAGAAGAGTGTCAACGAACACAACGATAATAACGACTGTACAAGCGTAGGAGCTCACCGAGATCCTGCAAAGGCAGTGTTAACTGACAGTATCAAGAGTTGACTGAACTGAAAATGATTACGACATCACGAGATTTGAAAAAAAAATACAGTGAATTATAGCAATGACAAACATTACAAATGTCCCCGGTTAGTCTGGACACCACCCTCGATCTGCTAATACTACCTGAGTTTCGAACCCCTGCGCTTCACTCGTGCTGTGTAAATAACATCAGGATGTGCATCTGCGTCTGAGTCTTGCAGCGCTGGTTTTTGAACTTAATATCTTCAGTAGGAACGCAGTCTGAGTCAGAAATGTTTGATTCAAACTATGTACAGTATTGCATTTGCGTAGTTCGAGGAACAACAAAACTAGTGAATGCTCAAACTCAACAGAAATATTACGTACCACTCTGACTAAAATTTTTTTTCATTCCACAGTATTTTCGACGCGTTTCCATTAAAATCCATTAAAATGTCCAAAGTTGATTCTGCATCCAGCTCACTTGAAATTAAAGTGAAAGTAATTTACACTGGTGGTACCATTGGCATGGTGAAAAATGAGAATAACGGTAAGTGACAACTTGTCAAAAATACACCAAATCCCTAAGTGACGTCTATTATTGTATACTACAGTACTTGCACCGATTCCGAATGAGCTGGTTAAAACCATCCAGAAGTACCCGAACATGCATGACGCTGAATATGCCAAAAACCTATTTGGATCAGAACCTAAAAGTGATGTATTAGTTCTCCCCTTCGTCCAGGGCATGGAAAAGCGAGTAGTGTACACTATCGCTGAATATGATCCGCTTTTAGATTCCAGTAATATGGCGTTTAACGATTGGAAACGCATTGTAGAGGATATCCATGTAAGTTGCAAATTTATTCTTTATGACAGTCTCTCTCTATCTCTCTCTCTTTGTAGAAATCATACGGCTCCTTCGATGCATTTGTAGTACTGCATGGCACCGATACCCTCGCCTATACTGCTTCAGCTCTCTCATTCATGCTGGAAAATCTTGGCAAAACTGTCATCATAACCGGTTCACAAATTCCGATTTTTGAAATACGAACCGATGGCATGATTAACTTCACCACAGCTCTGATCATGGCCGCGAAGTTTGTCATACCAGAGGTTTGTGTGCTCTTCGGAAACAAGCTCATGCGTGGCAATCGAACTGTGAAAGTCAGCTGCGAAGACTTTGAAGCCTTTGACTCTCCAAATGCTCCACTGCTCGGCAGGATTGGTGTTAACTACGAGATCGACTATCTGAAGAAATTTCACCCATTAAATGTCAGTCTATTCAAGGTCCACAGCAATTTGGATGTGAATGTTGGACTATTGCGCATGTATCCAGGCATAAAGAGTTCAATATTCCAAGCGTTTTTAGCGCCACCTATGAGGGGCGTTGTTATGCAGTCCTATGGATCAGGAAATGTCCCTAGTAATCGTCCAGATATTCTAAAGGAAATCAAAGTTGCTACACATCGTGGAGTTATCATCGTGAACACAACGCAGTGTCCGAATGGATCAGTGGCCGAAATGTATGATACGGGGAAAGTCCTTGGCGAATTGGGTGTAATAACAGGTTACGACATGACACCAGAGGCAGCCTTTACCAAATTGTCCTATGTCCTCGCAAGAAGTGACTGGAACCTTGCTGTTAAAAAGCAGGTAAGTTGTCTCAGTTGGTCTGGTCAAGCAAAAGGTGAATCCTTGATCTCGCTTTCAGAAACTGCAGTCAAACATTCGTGGCGAACTGACCTTAAGGGGTAAGATGGGTTTGAAAATTTCAAATCAAATCAAATCAAATCAAATCTTTATTTGAAATAGTCTCACACAGTTAAATACAATATCTTGTTGAGTAGTGCAAGCTTCAGTATAAATATAATACTGCAAGAATATAATTCAATACATTTGTTTTTTTCAACAAATTTGTTTTTTTTTATCGTATTAAACTAGCCGACCCGACAGGCGTTGTCCTGTCCGTTACGACACGTTTTATCCACATGCTAACTTTCAATAAACTATATATTAAGTAACATTTGCTATTGAATTGGAATATTTAATATTGAATTGGAAATTGGAGGCGTCTAAATGGGATGGGCGAGTCTGAAGGGATCATTGGGATCCGTGGCAGGAGAACAACTTCACCTTGAAACTTGCCGTTTAAAATGGTAGCTTTAAGAACATTGCCCATGATTCTGTTATGACCCACCGCGTGCCATTGCGTAGCTTAGGTGCATTTAAATTCCGAAGCTAAATGGTGAACCAATTTTTAAAATCAGGTTATGTGGTGGCATTCCCGGTAAATCCAGTGAATTCAAGCAGTCAACTTGCTTCATCATGATCGACAACAGTGTCGATCGACTTGAACGACATCTCATTGCCAGGCAAGGACTGTTGTATTTTGAAATTAATAGCGTCAACATCGATATTTTTTGCGGCCAAAATAGCTCGTTCACGTAGCCTCGTATGATTTCTGTAATTAGCGCACAAATTTGCGAATATGCTTTCAATCAAATCATTTTTCGTGGCTACCATGTTGCAAAAATTGTCTGGCAATTTTATACATTGTGTATTTTCATGCAATAGAATTTTCCCATTGCCAATGTTGAGCAATTGTTCGGAGAATTTCGTTAAGTTTGGAACTCCACCTTAACTTTCGCCGATGCCGCAGCCTTGATAAGGCTTTTTTGTACTTAGCCGTAGTCAACACGAAAAGGGGAGGTTTTTTTAGTGAGTAAGAATCTCACACTACCATGAGCACGTGCGGTAGATCCTCATGGTGTCTCATGAAAGATTTTCACCTACCCTCGTAAAAAAAAAAATTTTTCGGAGAATGACCGTGCCAATGTATCGTTCTGCAGTTGAACACGCATATTTATGTTAAGGCGTCATGTATGGACATGTGGCCATAGGTATGATTTTCTCAAACATGCGTTAATCAGGACAACCGTACAGCTCTACATATTGCTTGTCGCGAAGGAATCCTAAGTTGTCAACTTACTGCTAAAGCACTGGGTCTCAGTGCATATTCGTGATCGTTACGATCGTACTCCACTCATGGAAGCCATATACACTGATAATCATGAAATTATCAAACTCCTCCTAAGCTGTGGTGCCCATTTGACAGGTTCAATGTGAGAGATCGGAGAGCAATTGTGTTCTGCTTCCGCAAGGGACTTATTGACAAAACTGAGATCGTTTCAGTTGGCTGGAGCCGATCTGGGGCAAGCAGATCCTTCAGGAAGGACTACTTTGCATGTTTCTGCAGCGCTTGGCCACATCGAAATAGTGAAGTTACTCTGGGAAGTTGTTGGTAAAATTCACTCAAAGGACATCGTGGGACTATCGGCTTTGGTATACGCAAAGAAGAAGGAGCATCATGACATCGTCGAGCTGTTGGCGAATAGAACATGACAAAAATCATTAAACAAACCACCACTGGTTAAGTAGCAGACCAAAGTTAATCATGTTAAACTGTAAAGGGTTTTTCAATAGGGACGCTACAAAAGTAGAGCAACAGGGACAGCAAACGACGCCATATTTTTCTTACGGTTTTTGACATTTCTCTTCAGTAAGGTTTGCCATTTCATGATGGAAAGATATACGAGCCAACAACGAGTCGAAATTATTAAAATTTACTACCGAAATTCGGAGTCAGTGGCCTCAACGTTAAGAGCGCTACGTCCAATTTATGGTCGTCATAATTTCTGGCTGGATGGCTTCGTCAATAAACAAAATATGCGGTATTGGTCAGGCAGCAATCCACACGTACTCCATGAGTCATCATTGCATCCCGAAAAAATTATGGTTTGGTGTGGTTTATGGGCCGGCGGCGTCATTGGGCCGTACTTCTTCCGTGATGATCAAGACCGGCACGTTACTGTGAATGGGGATCGCTACCGCTCAATGATAACCGAATATTTTTGGCCCCAATTGGATGATATGGACTTGGAGGACATGTGGTTCCAACAGGACGGCGCCACAAGCCACACAGCGAATGTCACAATCAATTTATTGGAAACCAAGTTTGGAGAACGTGTTATCTCACGAAATGGTCCAGTCGCTTGGCCGCCTCGGTCGTGCGATTTGACGCCGTTAGACTATTTCCTGTGGGGCTACGTCAAGTCTATGGTCTATGTCAACAAGCCAGCGACGATTGATGAACTTCGTACGAATATCGAACGTGAAATTGCAGCAGTATCGGCCGATTTATGCTTGAAAACCGTCGAAAGTTGAATTCAGCGTCTGGACTTCTGCAAGCGTGCCCGTGGTGGCCATGCAAAAGAAATCGAGTTCCATACATAATGGCATCGAACGTACTTTCACAGGAATAAAGAATTTCATTGGTATCCAAAACCGTTTTTGTTTTATTTAAAAAAACTTTTGTAGGGCTCTGTAAAAGTATACCTCTGTGCATGGGAAACTATTAAAAGCAATTATTTTTGATTGAATAGAAATCAATTGGAAATCTCTTTATTTAACTGAACGGAGCGATTTCCAAGACTATCTTGTAACTTCGGTGTTAATGTGGGACAATTGCTTGGGCCAGCCCATAGATTTTCAAAATGGTGGGAAGTCTAGACAGCGAAGTCTGATAAAGCAGTCACAACTAACCCAATGTCCGAAAAGATAGTTTACTTACCCTTCATGTTCTTCTTAAGGGACAATTGTTGGATGATTCCCCGATAATTTTATGATTCGACAGATTCACGAAGCAGTTCGTGTCCATCTACACGCGTGAAGTCTTTTGGAGATCCCCAGCCAGCAGCACGATGGCATCCACCCGCCCTTACGTGCCTGTTCAAACCCTCAAAACTCTTTCTTCCCCAAAATGCTCTTGTTCCATGTGATGATTTCACTATTTTGGTTTATTATAAAATTGCGCGCTGGCACAACTAATAACAAAGCCAGCTGTGTCTCTGTGGGACACGTACCAAAGGCAGTTAACGTTTCCAAAGTATTGTGGTGTAATAAACAAGGCGAACTACCTTTTACAATGTGTGACTTCATGGCGCAATAAAAATCATCAAGGCTTCAATATTCTACATATTACCCGCTTATCTGGGAACGTGCTTTCTCTTTACTACTTTATTCGAGACTTACCGAAGCCCTTTTCCTTGGTTTTTGACTAAAATCCTGTAGAGATGTACGTAAAATGCGTTTGAAAAAAAAGTACAATTGGTAAAGCTACGTTCAGACGATAGCCAGACAATCTAACAATATTGTCAGATCTGTCAGTGAAAAAATTGTCCCACAACCGTGTGAACTTACAATTTTGTCTGACAATATTTGCAGAAAACACAATGTCAGATCATTGTCAGACCACCAGACTTTGGGACAAAATCTGGCAACCGTGTAAACTGACAATTTAGCAGTGTAAGGTAGTTCGCTATTGTCAGCTCATTGTTAGACCATTGGTAGACCTGACAATATTGTCAGATCTGGTAATCGTCTGAACGAAGCTTTAGTACTTCTATGGTTGGACGTTGTAGAAAGACTGTAAGGACTAACTGACATCATCATCGTCATCATAATTTAATTAATTGCAGCTTGGTAAGTGGGCAAGAGTAGGCAGAACATTTTCGGAAATCCTTGTGGTAACACAACGAACCCTTCATGGGGGTAAGTATGTTGGCTTTAGCTGGCAGTCACTATAACCTAACCTAACTGGCATCAAGCTGCCAATGCTCAGTGTTGAAACTCTGACTAATCATGGATTGTGCGAAGTCGAAGCAATAGCTATGGGTTCTAAAGTCTGTCAATCCAAACTCAACTTCCAGAACCTCTAAGCGCGAGTCTTGACCAAGAGACAAAAATAGCTGCCCTGAAAGACGAAGCCGACAGGAATCCACTGTAGGGAACCTGCCACACTCCAGAAATCACCTGTAGTATGATAATGAGTCCAAATTTAAGAAACAGATGCAGCGCGGGAATGGTCTCGAGCCAGAAAAAGAGCCGAGTAGGAAATTCTGGATAGGAAAAGGCATCAGCAGTCATAGAGAATGTGTGCAATGCCTTCTTCCATGCATGTCAGCAAGATCACAGCTCATGTTTTTTTTTTTAAATTTACGCGCGCAAAGGGGTTATGACTACCCTTAAACGAGAGCACAGGCATTAGGGAAATTAGGGGAGAGACGAAGGAAATACCAATGCATGTTGGCCTTAAATGCCTGTGGGTTGCAGTGATGGGGAAACACAGAGCTACATATGTTAATTGTTCCACATTCGCGTTGTACGGCTTATAAAGGAATTTCTATATTTAACTGTACGCCCGAAATTAGGCTTAGGCTTAGGTAAATCCCTGATGACTGTAGTGTCTTCCAAGCTGAAATTTTCGCCATTGATAGAGCAGCTAGAACAATAGATGACAGGAGACTGAGCCCAACTAAGATCACCATCCTCGTCGACATTCAAGCAGCTATCAAGGCTCTAGATAATGCCAGCACTAAATCGAAAGCGATGTCTGCCTGTCGTAAAATCCTAAATAAAATAGGCGTCACCCACGAGGTCAACATCTGCTGGGTCCCCGGACACAGCGATTTCGAGGGTAACGAGAAAGCAGACGAACTTGCTCCGCAGGGATCTGATCTGGAAAGAGAGTACACCCACACATCGATAAACATCCCTATCGGTGTACTGAAAGGTAACGTTGACCACAAGATGAGGGAGCTAATCAACACCTCTTGGTCCGCCAGAGGCGACTGCATTATATCCCGCAGCTTATGGCAGAGAATAGACCAGAACAAAACAAAACGTCTTCTGGCTATGAACAAAAAAGATACTCGCATCCCAGTAGGAGTACTGACGGGACATTGTGCCATAGGTACCATGGCCAGAAGACTCGGCATCGACTCCCCAGACTACTGCAGAAGCTGTCAGGATGCGGAAGAGACAGAAACCATCAAGCACTTACTCTGCGAGTGTCCCAACTTCCAAAACTGCCGACTCCGACACATGGAAAACAGGCTGTTTGGAGAACTGAGTGACCTGAAGTATCGATAACGAGCATACTCCACTTCAGTACAGGGTGGTTTGATAGACCACTCACCTAGTACCCAAGGTTGGAACATGGCCCACAACACAAAGGGGAACACAATGGACCAGTAGGTCCCCGTAAACGCTCAGTCATTGGAATGGGCACTTTCCCCATAACCTTACCTAACCTGAAGAAATGAAGGGGCGGAATGCAACTGGCTATTTCGCTAGAGCACTGTTTGTGAATAAAAACGATAAAACAGTGAGAGACTGGTAACATTTCGTGAGTCTATTGACATCTCAATGCCCCTATCACCAATAAGTCTTAACACGCGATTTTGGATTCTATCCAGAATGTGCAAGACGGTTTTTGATAACCTTGGGGAACACCAGCATTTATATGGTGAATTGCAGACTTGAAACCATCCAAAACAACTTGAATTGAGCGGTCCGAAAGATATATCGATGCCATATACACTCATTTTCGACAAAGGAGCTTGATGCCAAACTCTTTCAAATGGTTTTGAAATATCAAGCGCAACAATCTTACTTTCACCAAAGTGATGGATAGATTGGTTCCACTTCTCGGTAAGATATGCCATCAAATCACCACTGTTGCTACGAAAACCGTACTGCCGGTCATTGAGGAGTTTTCGTGAATCAAGATACTTCATGAGCTGACAATTTACCACCGTTTTCGTGATTTTAGAAAGAAGGTACGTAAGTGCAATGGGTCGGTAGTTGGAGGGAAAAGAAGATTCGCCTTTTTTCAATGGACGGGGTGGACAAATGCGGTTTTCCATCTACTCGGGAAGAGACCAGAAGTGTAGGAAAGATGAAAAAGCTTACGCAGTGGTTTTGCCAGCGTGGAAGAACTCCTCTTCAGAACTATGGGTGGAATACCATCTGGACTAGCGGATTTATGTATATTTAGAGCTCTAAGTACTCCTGAGACTATACGAGTGCGAAAGTTGACTTGTCCTATGGAGAATTCGACACTCTAAAGTACAGACGGAGACAATGTCATGTAGTGGCCCACTGCCGCTCGCTGTAAGACATGTCATGCTAGGATGCTCATGGTCTAAGTCTGACTTTGATTATGAATTTACAAATTCCGCATCCAAAATGATGCTGCGTCTATTCTCAATCTACTGTTAATCTATTAATTCGCGATTTCTATGAATCAAATGAATCCCATATAACGTTTTTCCATTCTTATCACCGTTGCGAAACAGATCTGACGATTAAGTATCGCTTTTACAGATGACAACCTTTTAAGCGTAAAGATGATGAACACCCTATTATGCAACAGCTGATGAATAGATTATAATTTCAATTTGCACCCCCCGTACATTCTTCAAATGTAGCGCGATTGAATCTCTTAATCAAATAACGGGAAAATCGCCAACCTCACGCCCAAACAATTTTGGATTCTCTTTTCTCGTTACGTTCTGGGATTGGGAAAGCCCACGCAGAGCACGAGCACACGGCATAAGAGAGTGGAAATTTAAAGAGAAAAACACAATGAAATGAGAAACGAAGTGTGGAAAATCTTAGAACAGGAGTAGGACCTACATAAATAGTACGGGGTATGCAGCGGCAGCAGACAGCAGACAGCAGATACTAGAACTAGACTGTGAACAGACCGAAGCAGTCAATCTATAACCGGCGCTACTCTCGGGTGCTGCTCTACGTTTGTAAATCGTAAATCGTATCTGCGGGTGGTTGTGGTGTATGTATCTTTTGCGTGAATTTTCGATTTTGCGCGTTCGTGTTGGGTTTTTTTTTTATTTTTACAAAAAAGTGAACAACATTCCTGAGACAGAAGGACCAGGAAGTGAAATTCAAATTCAAGTCACAGTGTCAGTGTCAGAAAAAAAACAATCAAAGAGCACATGTGTTCACAGTTCTCCGTTCCATACAGTGCAGTGTAAACTAAAATCATCTCGGTAAGATGCAGCACATTTCTTAGATTTAAGTTGATTTGAAGACATCTGCGATGTTATTTACACGCTTGACTTGCTTCAAGTGCTCTTTTCTTGACGAAATAATCGATGAAACTGATGAAACTCACGCGCGCAAATTGAAAATAATTTTACAAAAAAAAAAAAAAAAATTGTTTCGATTATAAATAATGACTGGGCCGGTGTGTATCTAGTATCTACTGATGGCGCTAGTATCACACTATCTGTAGGATTATTTCGGGGACACAGCTGGTTTGCAAACTTCGCGGAAACTCAACAAAAGTTAGTATCTCCTCAGTGCAATAGCCGACTGCAGCCGTTTGTGGAGTACTGTAATCTGGAATTCTTCTTGAAGCAAAAAAATTTGTGAAAACAAATGCCACGGCCAGTGTATGACGCATCGCATTCTGTACACGTTTTGAGCAGTTCGCCATGTCGTCTTTGGCTTGGTGAACAACCTTTTGTGGCGCTACGGATATCATAGTGCGAAAACCGTGCAAAGTTTTAACAATTTTTCCCACGTGAAGTACGTAGAGAGTTGGGTTTCCGCCGCCAATAGAGATTATTGACATTTTTAGTGGCACCAGCTGACCCAGTTTTTCACGTGTGCGCTTTTGTATATTTTTGGAAATTGCTGACTGCTAAGTGAGTGCGGCGCTCATTTTGTGATAACGAATGATTAAGTGGAATTTTTTAATCGGGAAATGCATGTGTACTTCTCACGAATTCAGTTTGTAAAAATTGGAGTCGTTATGCAGTCTGATGATTCTGATGTTGGCCATGTTCCCCCGGTGGATCTGAGAAAGGAAATATTACCACCATCCAACAATGAATACAGGCTAATCGATGATAGAGGACAACTGCAGATTATACCTTGAGGACATAGAGGGCAGATTATATCTTTGGCCAGCAGGCCAGGCCTTACTGTGTGGACATTTGACGTTGAATGGCTACAATCACAAGACTTCGCCAGTCCCTTTTCCGTTTGAGTACCCTTTTATTCTACTGAAGGTCCTACGGCCTCAGCCATCAGAGATCCTACTTCGGATTTGATGCTTTCTCGGTCAACCACCACGAAGAAATTCGCTGTTTTACGACGAATGCCGTCCAATACATGCAACAAAACAGGAGACATATAGAGCGGTGCTGCATAGAAGCCCCCTCGTGCAGCTGACCTCCTCGCGGTGGGGGGCGGGCAACATGTCTGGGAAGTGCGGGTGGAGTAGCTGAATAGCTGATCTACCCGTACTCCCCAGATATGGCTAACGAAGCGCAAACCCCCGATGATGACGAAACGAACGAAACTAGCCTCGGATATTGCTAAGCCTGCTAAGTCAGGGCGCCCTTCGGAGCCAGACCTAGGGGGTGGCAGCATGCGAGCGTCTGGTGGTCGGTTTGTCCCGCTCGGCAGCCGGCCGGGTTCAACCCGAAACGGCTACGGCAATGGTCTCGCAAACCATTACGGGGGTCAAAGAGGAGATGCGCTATGCTCCGACGGGGGCATAAGTGGACTTTCGGCATTTCGACAACTTCATCGACTTAGGATAGGCACATGGAACATTTCTTCACTCACAGGAAAAGACCTTGAGCTTATTGGGGAGGCTACTAAATATCGACTAGATATAGTTGGTATCTTCTCAACAAAGCAAAGAGGTTCTAGAACTGTGGACCTTTTGGATGGGTGGAAACTCTTCATGTCAGGAGTAGCACCTTCAATGTCTGCTCAGGCGGGAGTGGGGATACTCACGAGTCCCAGGCTGGCAGGCAGAGTACTGGAGTGGATACCATTGGGAGGGAGAGTTGCGATCTTAAAGCTTAAGCTTGAAAGGTCAACCCTGGCTCTGGTGCAGGTATATGCGCCGAATCTGGAGTCGGAGTATGCAGCTTTCTTGGATGAAGTAGATGCCGCCTTAGAACAGGTGGCAGATATGGATTCTTATCTCCTGATGGGGGACTTCAATGCTCACGTGGGTGTGGACGTAATGACATGGGGAAGTGTGATTGGGAGGAACGGTGACCCGGATCAGAATGCGAACGGAGAGAAGTTGTTGGACTTTTGCTGTGCAAATGGCATGTCCATTATGAACACCTTCTTTCCGCACAAAAACATCCATAAATAGACATGGTACCGTCAGAGTCTTCAGCAGAAATCGCTGATAGACTTCTTTGTGGTAACATCGTGTGTTAAAAGGATGGTTTGTGACGTTCGTGTTGTGAGAGGGGCTGAACTGTCAACTGATCATCACCTCGTGTTGTGCAAATTGTATCTCAATGATAAAGTACCTGTCCTACCAAAGCGTAAACCAAGGCTGGTGACACGCATACGGTGGGAGAGTTTACAGAACGATGAGATACGGGAGGAGTTTGCACGACAGGTATCCGAAAGGTTTGAACAAATTCCAACTGTTCCGACAAATGTAGAGGAAGAATGGCGGTTGTTTTCAACAGCAGTCATTGCCTCTGCAGGAGATGTTTGCGGAGTGAAGCGGCTCGTTGTGGCGGCTGGTGGTGAGAAAAGAACTCCGTGGTTTAAAACACCCGGAGTTCAAGAAGCCATCAGAGAGAAGAAGAAAGCCTTCAAGGTGTGGATACACTTGGGGGATTCAACTTCTCGAAACTGGTACGTCGAGGTGCGAAGTACTTGCAAGCTGGCTGTTAAAGCAGCTAAGGAGCAGTCTTGGAAGGAGTTCGGTGAGAAATTGGACTGTGACCACAGATCTGCAAACAAGGTGTTCTGGCAGACCATCCGCCGTCTCAGAGGAAGGAAGTTTAATATATCGTGTCATTAAAGTGGCCTGGGAATGCGGTGAAACACCCAGCGATTGGCAAACTGGGGTGATTGTTCCTCTTTTTAAGAAAGGGGATAAGAGGGATTGCTCCAATTATAGGGGCATGTTTCTTTTAAGTCTCCCCGGAAAGGTCTTTGCAAAGGTGTTGGAAACGCGTTCCAGAGCTGTGGTCGAGTCCCGTTTGGGCGATGAGCAGTGCGGCTTTCGTCCAGGTAGAAGCACAACCGACCAGCTGTTCACTCTCAGAATGGTACTTGAGAAGGCCTGGGAGTATGCCAAACCTATCTACAGTTGTTTTGTGGATTTGGAGAAAGCATATGATCGTGTCCCTCGAGGTAAACTCTGGAGTGTATTGCAGGAGTACGGGATTGACGGTTCTCTTCTGAGGGCCATTCAATCTCTGTACACTAACTGTAAGAGCTGTGTTCGGATGAACGGCGTTAGGTCGACACCTTTCACTGTGGGCGTTGGACTTCGCCAGGGGTGCGTTCTGTCACCTCTCCTTTTCATAGTGTATATGGATTGGATGTTACAGCGCAGCCTTGGTGAGGAACGTTTCGAATTGGGAGACTTAAGGATAAGTCATCTGCTTTTTGCTGATGACTTGGTCATCCTTACGTCCACCCAGACCGAACTTCAGCGCGCACTAGATAGGTTCGTCGCCGTCTGTGTTAAAGCTGGGAGAAGGGTAAACGTGAACAAATCAGAGGCAATGGTAATTTCCAGAACACCTGTTCAATGCACTCTGCATGTTAGTGGAGTCCCATTGAAACAGGTGGAGAAGTTTAAGTATCTCGGGGTCCTATTCACGAGTGATGGTAGGAGCAATACTGAGTTATCCTGTAGGATTGGTCAGGCTGGAGCAATTTTGAGACAGCTTGGTCAATCTGTTATCAGGAGGGCCGAACTTGGCATCGAAGCTAAGTTGTCGGTCTTTAATTCAGTGTTTGTTCCGACCCTCACCTATGGTCATGAGGTTTGGGTAATGACCGAAAGAATAAGATCGCGGATACAAGCTGCCGAAATGAGATTTCTTCGTTGTATTGCTGGGTGACTCGACGAGATCGGGTTAGGAACACCAGAGTACGCGAGGCACTCAATGTCGAGCAGCTACTTCTTCGAACGGAGAGATCCATACTTCGATGGTTTGGGCACGTCAAACGCATGTCCCCAACTCGGTTTCCAAGACGTGCCATGGAATCCGTGCCATCGGGTAGGCGTCCCCTGGGCAGGCCTAGGATGAGATGGCTGGACCAAGTCCGAAATCTCACCTCTACCCGTATGGGGATTGCCCCTGATGAGTTAGAGTCAATGGCGGAAGATCGGCAAATGTGGAGAGTCCACTTGAGCTCCCTAAACCCGCGACCCTCATAGTGGATAAGCGGGCCATTGGAAGATGATTGGAAGATGATGATGCTGCATAGAAGGGGCAGGGATGCTTGCGAGCTCTACACTCAAAAATGAAGGGAGGGCGTCTCGGCTTACCAGCAAAGCCACTTAAGGTGGGTTGGTAAGAAACATGCACCATTTCATTTGCAAAACATAGTCGGTCGAGAGCATCCCACGTGAATGGAATCTAAGGATAAAGATCATCTAAACTGCCTCAACTATAGAAGTACAAGTTTCCTCAACATCACCTACAAGATGTGAACAACACCCAAATCCCTTTGTTACCGAGCTGTTTAGTCCATCCTAATGTGACACCCGACAGGGAAAATCAACCTTACTTAAGGTGGCGCTACAGTCCGGGTTGGACCTGGGCCTCAACCAACAAGCGTCTCCAGCCAGCTCGATCTTCAGCCAGCTGCCTTCAGTTTCGCACACCAAGTTTGTTGAAATCCCCTTCCACTTGCGTGCGCTAGCTGAGTCGCAGTCTTCCTCTACTGTGCCGTCCCTGTGGTGTGGATTCGAAGATTTTCCGGGCCGGAGCATTGGTGTCCATCCGCTCTACATGACCCAGCCATCTCAGTCGTTGCACCTTCCCTCTTCTGGCTAAGCCGATGTCGCTGTACAGTTCGTCGTTGTATCTTCTCCTCCACTCACCTTCTATGCAGACGGGACCGAAAATCACCCGAAGAATTTTTCTCTCCAAACATCCAAGGGCTACCGGAATGGAAGTGATTGGACGGACTTTTGAAAGATTGTGCCTTTGGGGTTAGCGCATAAGTTTTGCACTATTCGATCAAGAACGATGTTGAAGAAGTCGCGTTATACTGCGTCGCCTTGTCTAAATCCTTTTTCGACATCAAAGGTCTCGAAAGAGGTCTTGACCGACCTTGATGGCGAAACGTGCATTCTCCATCGTCATCCTGCACAAATGGATGAATTTTGGTAGGGATGCTAAAACTAGACATGGCTATGTACATATATCTAATCTCTAAAGCTGCTGTCATATGTGGCCTTCAAATCGGTGGTGGGTATCGATTTGAAGTTCCTGGCTTTTCTCCAGGATCTGCCGCAGTGTGAATATTTGGTCGATTATGGACTTTCCTGGTCTGAAGCCGCACTGATATGGACCGATCTGATTGTTGCTACGGCTCTGGCGTTCACCCAGCACGGTAGATAAGATCTTGTAAGTGATGTTAAGAAGAATGTAGTTGGTGCAGTTCAGGAGGTCTCCTTTCTTGAGGATCGGGCAAACAATGCTGAGGTATCATTTATCGGTCATACTTTCCTCCGACCATATTTTAAAGATGAGTTGGTGTATGCTCCTTACCAAGTCATCGCCTGCTGCTTTGAACAGCTCGGCAGCTAGGCCGTCAGCTCCAGCAGCTTTGTTGGACTTGAGCTATCTTCACTTCGTCCAGGTCGGGTGGACGGAATTGTTGGTCTTCGTTGTCCAGGTTAAATGGTTCATTTTGCCTGACAGCGGGATTTACTTCTTCGTCGGCGTTAAGCATTCTGCAGAAGTAGTTTTCCCATATCCAGGAAAATCAACCACTGACCAACTATTCACACTTCGGCAGGTCTTGGCAAAAACCCTCAAAGTTCAAATCGATTTGCATGAGCTTTTCATCGATTTCGAGGCCGTGCATGATAGCATTTATAGAGACGAGCAATGTCTAATGTTTGATTCCTATAAAGAAAGCACAAGGTCACATTGACGACACCTTGAAATGTCAGTTGGCTTGTTCAACAAGCTGCGTCCACGTCATACAATTCCTATCTGAATTGCCATCAATCGCAGCGATATTTGCACTTTTAAATATTGTCATTTGTTTTGATGAGCAATTAGATCAGACCCTTCAATTAGCTGGACAATAAATGCCAGCACGCAGGCAGTTTAGTGATGCGACAGCAATGTGCAAAATGTCCTTTTGCTTTATTTTAAAATGCGCCTCGTCGCTGGCGCGTTGTTTTGGCTCACAGCCGTCGGTATCCGCGCAAATCACAACCAGTTGGGTGAGCTGATTAGAAGGATTCGCCAGGAAATCGATCCGGCAACAGTGATATTCCTCGGTGTAGCTGATGAATATTTGAATGAAATTTCAAAAACGTCCAATGTTCCTGTGGAAATTTTTGAATATTTTCTAAATTACTCATCCAATCTCAAGCCGATTGAGAAGGACGTCGTTTTGGTAGTGGAAGTGGATAAAGCTCGAAGTGAAAACCAACAGTACCTCGACTTTGTGGACGTTTTCATCGTTCGCCTTCGAGTTCGAAAGACTGTCGTTGTTATTGGAAACAGCCCAGAGGATATGGAGGATTATTTCCCATATTTCAAGGGAAAGCAATTCACGAGAATTTTCGGCATCGCTGAACGCATCCCGTATGTGTACCTTCCCTATGCAGACTGTCCAGTTCGGGAACTCTCAAAACAGGATCCAATTCCAGATGCCATGAGAGATTTGAATGGCTACAGGCTTCGCACGACAGTTCAGACAGAATTTCCCCGAGTTTTTTGGTACACAAACGAACACGGCCAGCGGACGATTGTCGGCGATATAGGTCAACTATTCCTTAGTTTCCTGAAGATGTACAATGCATCCTTCACTGAAATTTTACTCAACAATTCATCTAAGCTATCCATACCAGGAGTGATTAACACGACGGTGAACGGTGACATCGATATCAGCATGAACACGTATGGCCCAGTCGATGAACTTGACTTGAGTTATCCTGTGAAATTTTTGAAATGGGCAGTCATGGTTCCAATTGCTGGATATGTGGAATCTAGCCAGTACTTCCTGAGACCATTCACGCTAACAGTTTGGGTGTTTATTGGATTCACATTGGTCTACATCGTAGTAATGGATGTTCTCAAGGACTTTTATGCCGACATACCCATTGATTTGTGGCTGAGCATCAGACGAACACTTTTGACTCTCCTCTCCTTGCCTGTTGGAAGACAGATCACCAGGGCCTATCGGTTTCATGTGCAAGTTATGGTCCTTGCATTTATTCTCTGCAATCTGTACTTAATCCACTTGACATCCTTCTTGACCGTTTTCATAAAAGTCAAGCAGTACAACACAATCGAAGACATGATTGAGAACAAGGTCCCTCTGATGATGATCGACTACGAATGGGAGTCGATTTCAGATCCAGATCTCCATCCTCCCGGTTTAGAGGACATTCTGGTCTTAGTCGATAGTGCTGTCTTTATCAGGGAAAGGGATAGAATGAACACAAGTTATGCCTATGCTGTGGGCATGGATAAGGTCGAGTTTCTTTTGAGTTTACAAAGGAATACGGGCGAACCCCTATTTCGGGCGCTCGATTACAGTTTGGTGGATTATTATCTGGGATTCCTGCTGGCCAAGCATTCGCCGTTTCGTGAGAACTTAGACCACAGCATTCTAAAAATCTTGGAATCGGGACTAATGCAGAAATGGACACGTGACACTGTTGTGCAGGGGTCTCGAGCTGGTCTGGTGAATCCCATTTCCATTAGGAAGGAATCTTTGACACCCTTGACTTTGAATCACTTGCAATTTGCATGGACCTGTTTGACATTTGGTTTGTCAGCTGCGCTGGGTGTGTTTGTTTGTGAATATTTTTGTGGAATGTTGCGAAGTTATTGCTGTCAAATACGATGACAGATCATGTTGTTAATTTGATTCTATAATGGTAAATAAAACGTCCTTAGAAGATTTTTTGTGTTTTAATGAATAGAAACGGAGAACAGTATGATATGAGGGTGAACGGAAGGCTCTTCACTTAGGCCTCTGTCGGGCCCGATGTGTTCACCTCCCGCATTTGCACCCATCCCAATGATCATTTTTTTTCCCTCGCCCATCTGATGCAGTTCCTGAGTTCGGCGATAGGTGGTGGCTCCGGCGAATCAAAGGGGAGGTAACAAGACGCCAGGAAAATTTTCCCGTGTCTTCTATTATTCACCCTGTATTCCAGGCTTCTAACTGTGCTAACCTGTGGAATATAAAATGCATTGATGTTATTTTGGCCACCATACTGTGATGAAGGTTTGCTTGGATTAGCTTCCTTATATCTCTCCTTGAATTGAAGGATGACAAAGCTCACCCGGTAAAAGTCGCATTGGGCTTTGCCCCCGAGTGAAACTAGTCTTCCAAATGAACTCTCGTCGACTCCTAGCACAAGCAGTTGACCTTTACCTTACTGCGGTGTAGTGTGGTATAGTTTCCACATGTCTGTTTTGAGCGCGTCATTCTGTCGCTCTAAGCGTTTCAGCAATTCCTCAGCTGGCCCAGGGATCCATACGGACACTTTGGTTAGCGTCGGGATTTTAGCTGCTGCGATGACCGCCAATCTAGTACCTTCCCAGTTTTCCAGTCCACCAATAAGACTCTTAAGAGCATTAATCGAAGACTCATCCATACAGCTTACGTGGTACCTCCCGGTCTTAAAACCGGCCTTCGTGAAGTTGAAGAGTACCTTCTGATCGACGTTAAGAGCAACGTCCAGAGCACCATTAAGAGCCATCTGAAATTGCTCACGCTTGTCTTCTGGTATCCTACCAGCCTCATCTTGATGATTAAAAATCACCATCTCCAGGTGGTTGACTTCGTCGGACGAGGTTTACTGGGTGCCGCTGCTCTTCCTCCCTTTGAAAGAGACCCTATAGTCCCTTTGGCTTGACGCCCGGGTGCTTTTTTCGAGACCCCCGCTGTCCAGCTTCCGGTCGTATTTTTAGGTGCAGTATTTACTTCACTCCGAATTGGCATTCGCCTGTCCTAATGAAGCGGCAGTGAGCCTATGTTGAACAGAAGATGTCCTGGAAACCTTGCACATTTTATTTTTTTATTGATGATGGTCTATGAGGCGCATTCTATGTAGGCCGGGGTCTCTTCAGGTGGCACACACGTTTGAGCAACTCGTCGGACTCCCTCGGAGCTACAGGGCAAGGTTTTCTTTTTTCCGCTACTGCCCTTGTGTGCCGCGACTATCGATGTGGAGGCAACATCTGCGGACACTGCGCCTGCCAGACTCTGCTTCTCCATCTACAGCGTCCGTCTCTCTTAAGCCCTCTTTCTCTGCTGGGCTCTAGAGCACCTTCTTCTTCTTTCTTTGAGTTTAGCAACACCCTCATTAGGTGCGCTGGGTGCTGTTGCCTCCTGCGTAAAGAGGTGTGCTAGACCGAATGTTTGCAAAGTTGCCACTGGCAACAACAATTACAGTGTAATTTTTCTCGACTTCGCTGCTATGCTAGCCTCCAGAGATGGAGAAGAGTAAGCGAGTCTTTGCAGGCACCTAGCCTTAGAAGCATCCTCGTAATTAGTGCGATGGACCTTGCATCGATGTATGTACATGTGTACGTGTTTCAAGGCGCATTCACTATCCTGAACGACGATCCTACATATGTCTTGCACCAACTATTGAGGCAAACCGAGGATGGAAAACTGCTGTGTCTTAGACAGAAACCCTGCATAGATCGGGAGCCCATTGAGTATGAAGGTAAACTCACACTTAAATCGAAGGAGACTGTTATATCACTGCCACTAAACTTCAATCTCTAAAATTTTACCTTTAGCTCTCTGCCATCCAAAATAGAAATACGAACACTTGGACAAAGTTTGCTTAGGTTAGGTAGATGTTAGATGTTAGAAGTTGAAAGTTGGGGTGTGTGTATGCACTGCGACCTGTAGAGATCTGTTGTGCTCCTGGGCGATGAATCTCGACCTATAGCACCTCCTCCAATCCAATCACTCTGAGGAATCGGAGTATCTGGATTGAGTCCAACGATGGGAGTTCCGTTTCAAAGGAAGTGAGCGCTCCCAGGTTTGCCGTTCTTTTGTGGATCAATACTCCACAGTCCATAAGAAGATGTGACGGGTCTCCTTGGCATCGCTGCCGAATCTGCAGTTTCCCTTCGCTTCTGTTTCCATTTTCCTGAGATTCTAGGAAGCCCGTTCTTACTGGTGCTTAGACATGCCTTGCTCCTCCTTCGGTTGTAGTTCCCGAGAAGTTCCTTTGCCTGCCTTATTCCTGGGAGTGCTTCCCATAGTCTTCTTCTTTTGCACTCTACCTCTCTTCGCAGTTCCTCTTGAACTCGATGCGATCCCAGCCTGCAGAATGGCTCGGGTCCAATGAATGGTGTTTCTGACACTTTCCTTGCCATTTCATCGGCTGTCTCATTTCCCTCTATCCCTACATAACCTGGCACCCAGTAAAGGGTGACTTTATTGTTACCCAGTCTGTTTATCATTTTCAGACACTCGTAAATCAGTTCAGATTTTATTTCATAGGAACTCAGTGCCTTGATGGCAGCTTGACTGTCTGATAGTATCGCATATCGATCGCATTCGCATATATCTCTGATTGAAAAATAATGGACGATGTTCCCATGGACTAGGAGAACTTAGTTCGGGGCCCGTATACTCCCGCCCCGGGGTCTGGGTGTATTTTGGAACCATCGGTGTACCATTTGATGGTATAATGCTTAATTTGCTATACTTCGTCGTTCCATTCTCTTTTTCTGACCATTTTTATGTTGAAATTCTTTCCAAAGCAGTATTTCCTCATTGTATCGCCAGTCTAATAGTTGGACTGCTTAGGAGAGGGATGCTTTTGCCCCTCCCTACTCCCTCTTTTACAATTCTTAGGATTATTTCCTTTGCGACCCTTTCTAGCATAATGTGAAGGGGCATAAGCCCCACTATCACCTATATTGCAGCGGTGGGACAGCTTCTCATTACTCCTGTGATGCAGATGCATGCTAGTCTCGCTTTGCTGTGCTTAGCTGCCCAGGCTACTGCCCCATAAGTTATGACGGGTCTGACCATCATAATATACATCTACCTTAGCATTTTTGTTTTACATCCCCAGGATGTTCCTGAGATACGCCAACATATCATAAGTGGTCGGGTGGCTTTGCTCATTACCGACTCCATGTGGGCCTTCCATTAAAGTTTTAGGTTCGGTAAAGTAGAGTAGGGTTATGCAGCCAGCGCTGTGTTCCCCGTGACGACAGAGAATGAGCCTGCATGACACTTAAATTGTAACAATACTCGGATTTAATCTGCTCCTAGTTTGACAGATAGATTAAGCATAAGCAAACGTCAAACATTTTAAAACAAAATGCAGGGATAAGTCGCTCTGAGTAATCCAGTGTCACAGGTTCGTGACTAGTTTAAAGCCCCAAGGGATAAAATTTGTGCACCGCTCTGGAATTGACCGACCAGTACCGTACCATTAGGTCAATCAATTATCAAATTGCATCGTATCGTCATGCTTACGTTGAGTAATGAAAACTTCCCAACCTAGCGACAACTTCTAAATGCCTGACAAAGCTATTCGATAATGTTTCTCCTAAAAGTCGTAACGTTTTTGCTGCAGCTCGTCGGTGTTTGTGGAAATCAATTCGAACTCAGTGAACTCATCATGAGAATTCACAGGGAAAGTGATTCGGCGACAGTGTGTCTCATGGGATTTGATGGCAAATTTTTCGGTGACCTTATGAAAACACATCCTGAGATCCCAGTGTCGATTTTTGCATACCTACCCGGTGATTATGATTATGATGAGTGTTACTTTCACAACGCCATCTTGGTGGTGCAAGTTCCTAATGAAATTCATCAGTTCTCCAGCACCACGTCAGATCAGATTCGAGTTCGAAAATTCGTCATCATTTCTGCAAGTAGCCTTGAAAGTCTCGAAGAATATTTTTTCTATTTTGCGGAGAAGAAATTCACAAGGATCTTTGGAATCACCGAGAACATCACTCGGGCATACCTTCCATATGCGGATAATCCCATTCGGAATCTCTCCAAAAGTGATCCCCTTCCCGATACACTGAAGGACCTCAATGGATATGCCTTTCGCACCTCTGTTCAACCCGACCCTCCGAGAGTCTTCTCGTTCACTGACAAACATGGCCGTCGTAGGATTGGAGGTTATGTTGGACAATTATTTCTCAGCTTCGTGCACAAACACAACGCGACATTCGTCGAAACATCAATCAAGGACTTGGACAGCCAATTCATGGTTGCAGTTGTCAATGCCACCATTGACGGCGGCATTGACATTAGTATGAACGCCTATGCTCCCAACGAAAAACTTCTGCTGAGTTATCCTATAAAAATCCTGCAATGGGCTATCATGGTTCCACTCAACGGTTATGTAAATTCAAATCAATATTTCGTCAGGCCATTCACTTTGACAGCTTGGATATGCATTGGATTCACCTTTGCCTATATAATCGTCATGGATGTGCTGAAGGATATCTTGCTCAACTCCACTGTGAACGTATGGCACTGTTTTAGTCGAACATTCCTAACAATGCTCAACATGTCCATCGAAAGACCAATCACCTCTGCATATCGATTTCATTGTCAGGTTCTACTCCTTGCATTTATCCTCACGAATCTTTATTCAATTTATTTGACATCCTTTTTGACGGTTTTCATAAAAATCAAACAATTCGACACAATAGACGATCTGATTGAGAACAATTTTCCCTTGATGATAGTTGACTACGAATGGCCAACTGTGCCAGAACCCTATCCAGTGGGCTTGGAGAAAATTGTGGTATTGGTTGAGAACAACGTCTACCTCAGGGAAAGGAATTCAATGAGGAATACAAGTTTTGCCTATGCTGTGGGAAGAGACAAAGCTGAGTTCCTTGTGAGTTTGCAAAAGAACACCGCCGAAGCTGGGTTCCATATGATAGACGACAGTTTGGAGGAATACTTTTTGGGATTTTTACTTGCCCAGAATTCGCCTTATGCTGAGATTTTGAGTATTTGTATTGTCCAGGCTCAAGAAACGGGTTTATTGCAGAAATGGGAACGCGATGCGGTGACGCAGTCACGTGAAGCTATTCTTACAGAGCCGGTGGCGTCTGCACATAAATTACTAGTTCCACTGTCATTGGAACACTTGCGCTTTGCTTGGACCTGTTTGGCAATTGGTTTGACGTTTTCGTTTATTATTTTTTTAGCTGAAATGTATGGTCGTGTTTGCTTGCAATTGTTTTTCCAATGAATAAAATTGTGTGCTAAAAGGGATGTGTTTCTTACTTTAAACGCAGAGTGCTTTTGTACTCTCTCTCATTCCTACAATTTTTGACAGCCCTTGCAAGAACGTTAGGAAACAACAGAACTCAAACTTGCTGAGCCAAACATTTATGATTCTTTCGTACCCTTTCATTTATTTGCCAATCCCACCATTGGTGAACCCAATCACAAATGTTACGACACATCTGTCAACAAATTCTGATATTTCTAATCTTAAAATGGAGGAAGTGAAGTTCACCATCAAATTCGTCAGTCGTCGGGATAAACTGCATTAGCACCACAGGAGCTGCACGCAAACAAACGCTGTACCCCAAAGCCAGGGCTGTGAACGATGATTATCAAGCCAAAAGAAGGGAAATGTAGAAAGTTCTGCTTAGAGAGAAAGCGCCCTTCGCGATTTGCAACACGAAGCTACTTTTATGAAGTGTAAATATAGTTTACCTTTGACAGATCCTTCGCTGCCACCTATGTCCTTAGAGATACACAGGTAAGTGTAGCAGAGGACGTGCCCAGATTTCCAAGTTCATTCTGCCTTTGTTCTACCAAATTGGGGGATGTGATTACAGAGCCTTGATTATCCGTGTATATCGAGCCATAACCGCAAATTTATCGTAAGCGACAATTTGGCCGAAACTGTGTTTCCTATACCATTTGACACTTAACATTATTTTGCATTAAGCCATACCATTATTGTGCACTATAAACTTCCGAATAAACAATTACGAGGAAAACAATTATATCGTAACCTACGTTTACATTTTCATCTCCTTGCCAAATGTCGCAACCGACCTAAGAACTTTGATTACTTTTATCGCAAACGCCCGAATGTGTCGCTTGCGATAAACTATTGTAGTAGTCACAACCAATTCTCTTGCACAATTCATGTACATTTTGCTTATTTTGAAGTTTTCAGACGCCTATCCAGAGTTCCTCAGAAGGAGACCTTATGGCGGATGAATTTGAAGCTCCGGACGTTGAAATTATGGTTTAAGTGAATGGGATGTTGTAAATGTGACCCCAAAGAATAAACATCAGTTCTTAATTCTTATACACCGAAGTGGGCTATTGCCCTCTTGTATCTAGCCCTTCGTCCAAGGGGTTACTCAAAACCTACACAAAAAGATATAATGTATAATGTAAAACAGCGCCGTCAAGAGCAATTCTCATTTAAGCATAAACCAACGGGCAAAATCGTTAACCAATGGTCAACAAACTCAAATTTTTCTCCATTGGATAAACGACTGGACATTCGTGCGAAAGGTGGGTGCGAGAGGTTAGGCCTTGAACTTCTGCAGCTCATTTTTAAAGAAAGCGCCATTGTTCTGGCTTTAAAAACGACAATGGTCGAGGTCAATTTCATAAATCATGCTATGCTGTTGGAGTCCATTTTCCCACCCAAAACAATTCACCTTCCAGCATTGGGACTAGGTCCGAGTAGTTATTAGCTGCCTTCACTTACAAAAACTATCTAATTGAGTTCTCCGTCCACTTATGATGAAATTTGGCCTTTCGCTGTTGATGGTTCAAGGAATAGGCCAATGTAGTTTTTAGTTACCGCCAGTTGTAGACATTCTCTACTTCATCTAATACAGGCACACCATTGAAGGTTTGACACGTTACACCTCCGCTGTAAATGATTTAGGGACAAGGCTACTGTAATTTTAAGCTGCCTTCAGTTGCAGACATCCTTTACTTGAGACCTTTGTTCACTTTTCGTCTGAGATTTGACTTTTCGTCACGTTAAATGTTGAATACCTATCTGGCACACTATTCCACACCTCTGTTGTAACTGCTTTTGTTGCTTTTAATTGCAGACACTTGTCAGGAAAGCAGATCGGCTGAGTAAAATTTATCAGCTGGGTTAAGTTAACCATCGGTTAAGCGATTTATTAAGAACTGAACAAATTATCGTCTCTTTCTTTTCGTCGACCTTGCAGCTTCTGCAGAAATCATTTGCGCGCGAACGCCTAGGCATCTCACCCAAAACAATCGCATGTATTCTTGCTCAAGTCTCACTCAAGCCAATCCCATTCAGGGTACACTAGGTAAAAGTCATTAACTTGTGATCAATTCTTATCCGCGCAGTATTGCTTACCCATGTTATCCTATGAAAATAACGAATCTCGACAGTCTATTCCTCTTCTAACTGGAAGACTTGTGTAATTTTGACCAGCGAAACCTTCTAAGATTTCTGTTTCCATCTGGTAAGAACCATCTAAGTGGAGCTGCTTTCTCCTTCTAGCTTCCTAGATAACAATCAAGGGGCCGACTATGACTCCCAATCGCTTATTCGTTGCAAAATATTTTTTCAAGTTGGAGCCGGCATTGACTGTGTCAATGAATAACACTTTCCACTGCCACCGTGGATGGTATCAGGATAAAATATGCATTCAGGAACCTGGGCTCTCATCACGTAACTTTCGAGACGATTGTCGTCTGACGATACATCGAAACGCCATCGTCAGAAAGTTGCTTCACGTAACTCCACTCCATTTTTAAATCTACTACAACTGTCAAAAAATTGTTTTAGATTTTTTTGCTTACGTCAAAAGAAACTATCGTCGAAATGAGAGTCGTGATGAGAGCCCTGAATGTTGATTTTTTTTAGAAGAAAATAAATCCGCAGAGTGCATTCTGTAAACTCATCATTGGGACTGGCAACAAAATTCTACTGAAACACTTAAGACTTCCAACTGAAAACCGACATTTGTTTATTTCTTTTCTTTTATTTCAAACTTGAACCAAGTTCTAGTACAGATTTCGAGGAAAAACACAACAGAAGCTACAGCCAATCCGATGCCCAGACAATTCCAGGCAAAACTCAAATGTCTAAATGTGAAGGCAACCGATGTCTTCCCTTGACGCTCGACCAAATGCAAAATTCCTGCTTCTCGCCCTTGTTGGATTGCATCAGTTTCCCATTTCTCAATTAGACCCATGTTCTGTTGTTCCAACACACACGCACTGATTATATCCACGAATGGGGAATCCTTTGCCAGCATGAAACCAAAACTTGTATCCGAAATGGCATCTTCAGAGAGATGAAAGTTAAGCTGATCCAAGTTGACCTGTTGACTGAGAATGTACGTAGCCTTGTCCGATGGGACCGCATAGGCGAAGCTCTTGTTTCGCGCTGAATATCTCTGGGTGTTGAGCTCATTGACACCTACCCCCGTGACAATATTCTCAAAACCAATTGGTAAATTCTCGAGTGGCATTAGACTCACCTCTGTGTCGATCATTAAAATGCGAATTTGACTGTCGAGTAGATCCTGGAGTGTGTAGGCTTGTTTGGCCTTTATAAAAACCGTCAAGAAAGACGTCAAGTGAACGAAATAGAGATTAGAGAGGATAAAAGCCATCAGCATAACTTGAGCGTGAAACCGAAACCCCTGTTCGATGCGACGTGCCGAGGATAAATTCAAAAATGTACACAAAGTCCGACTGAGCGAATGCCAAGGCGCCACTCTGAGATGGAGCGAGTAATCCATGACAAGGTCTAGGAGCGTGATGTACACTGCCATCATGACGATAGCTATCCAGACAGACCATGTAAACGGTCGAGTAAAGTACTCATTCGGATCGACGTATTCATTGTGTGGAATGAGAATAATCCAGCGGAGGAATTTGAAAGGATAACTCTGCTGAACTGATGCCACGTGTATGTAAGGATTCATGCTTAAATCGATTTGCCCAGCGATAGTTGCATTAATCACGCTGGGTATGTCATAATTCGATAGAGTGCGCAACTGGACCTCGGTGTACCTTGCCTTGTGTTTTCTGATAAATCCAAAGAACATTTCAGCGGCGTATCCTGCAACGATTCGTTTTCCGTGCCTGTCAGTGTAGACAAACGACCGCGGGGCATCCATCTGGACGTTTGTGCGGAAATTGAAACCATTCAAATCCCGCATAACATCCGGGAGACGACCTTCCTTCGAAAGACGTTGAAGCTTGTGATTTGCATAAGGAAAATAAGTCCATGTGAGGCTTCCAACGATTCCGAACATTCTGGTGAACTTTCGTCTACTCAACCAAGCGAAGTATCCTTGCAGCTGATTGACACTAGTCCCATAGATTACCACCACAACTTTTCGCGCTATCACACGCTCTATTACTTTCTCTATTTCCTGTGTCTGGTTGCCTTTGTTATCCTTGACAACTGGCAGCAAAAGGATTTGTTTTCCAAATTTAATCTCCGGAATAAAATAGCTTGGAACTGTGGTGAATACCACAACAGGAATGTTGGAAATGTTCACCAAAATGTTATTGAATTGTTCCTTGTCACTTCCGAAGAGACACACTGTAACTGCACCAACATCCTTGGTAATCCTTTGAATGAGATCATTCAAGGTGTTTGAATTTCCATTCACGTTTGCAACAAACAGGAACACGACTAAAAATCGAAATGGAAACATTGAAACCGTTTGTCCTTTTGCAACAAAAGCGACTGACTGATGGGAAAAGTTCAGCCACAAGTCCTGTGTGTGCTTAGTCCTTTAACAATGTGCTCTGGCAGGCATCTGTTTGTTTCAATAATTTTAGTAATCAGCAATCATTTGGGAGTGATTCGGGGAAAAATGTTAGGAATTAGTTGAGGAAGCACTTGTAGTCGTCCGCTTCCTTTGCAGAGTCAATCAGTTAATGTTATGTTTGTGGCAAATATGTAGCTTTTAAGTAGCAAACAATTAAATTGATGGAATGTCCTCTGAAAATTAAGAAAATGATTTAATATTTTCAAGAATTATGGTGAAGCGAAAAGTATGAAGAATAGTGGTGACACGGAGTCTTTTCACAGGAGTTTAGCAAACGAAGCATGTGAACAGGCACTTAGAACACAATTTTTTTTAAAGTTACGAATGTTGAATCCCTTACCACTGACAGAAAATTATTCACATTGTCATGTTTTTATTAGCTCTGCAGGTTATCACATCACTAGAATTCCAAGTCAGACCATTTCGGTTGCTCGTCGCAAGTTATAGATTAGCAAAGGCTATTCGGTTTCAATTACATAGTCCTTTACTGACTTAGTGCTCGCAAGAAGTAAAGTAATCCTGGACAGCAAATTGTCCTGGAACCTATATATCGCCCGGACCGTCGAAAAAGCCACACGAGCACTGTGGATCTATCGCCACATCTGTGGCAACAACTACCGGCTTAGTCCTAAAATCATGCTCCAAATCTACATCTTGGGAGTCAGACCTACCCTGACTTATATGGCATTAGTCTGGTGAACAATGACAAATGAGGCCACCACAACCAAGAAACTCAACGCTTAGCAGAAATCTGCATGACAGGTTACCTGCGCACCACCCCCTACCGCCAGTTCGGCACTATATACAAATGAAGGAAAAAATCAGTCTACATAAGGTCTTCCACTACATCAGCTCTAAATACCCACCTGACGGTCAGCTTAACCCAACTCCAAAGCAGCGAGTTCATCATGCCCTGACACTCTTCCAAAATGAAACTACATAGTAGTCATTCCCCGAAATACGACTGGGAAAAAAATCAATACCCGTCTTTCAGAGGATGACCATGTGTGGTACACGGACGGATCTAAAATGGACAGTGGATCTGGGGGCTGGAATATTCAGCCCTGTCGCCGGACCCTGTCTGCAGACTATGCTTGGAGAGCGATGAATGATCTGTTCACATCGTCACAGACTGTCCCACCCTTATTGACGTGAGAAAGCGTGCCATAGGCAGTGAAATCATCTTACCAACCGCATGTGCCACGCTCCACCCTGAGAAGCAGATTATCTTCCTGACAGCCTCTGGAATAGACCTCAGGCATAGCAACCGATTGCACGCACGATACTTGCAGTTTTTGAGACTAAGCGGTCTCGGTCTTTCGTGGCATCTCGAACCTTGGGACTGTGAATCTGAGATCCTCTTGGTTGAGTTGAGTTTATGTCTATTCACCTCTAGTGAACGAGTAAGTATTGCCAACGTGTTTTGACTTTCTGGACTACATCTACATCTTGATGCAGCTCACAGAGGTCGCGGTTGTATCTTCTTGTTCATTCTCCTTCCTGCATAGCGTTCAAAGTCTGCTCAAACGTTTCAGATACTTACTCTCAATTCAGAGTCCATAAACGTTGCTAGTCTTAATCTTAAGTGACGGAATCCATTGGAGTCTTGTAACTTTTTTTTGGCGTAAAGAGGAAGTTATCCCGACAACGAAACTCCGAACCAGAACAAGTTTAATTGTAGAACTGGAAACTTCTATTACAAGTGGGTGATTAATCCAACGTCAGTTACCCAAATTGAGGATGTTAGCACTGCCGTTGGTCTTTTAGGAGATTATCCCCTACCAGAAGATAAAGTCCGCATCGCCCCTACATCACTGTTGCGAAATCTAGGCCAGTGCACTCAGACAAGAGAAGCCCATGTAAGAAATAACCGCAGTATAGAGACGTAGAGCCCTTTGCATAACAAGCTTTTATTGAACGGAGTCGGAAGATAGTCCACCATGAATTGCAACAGAGCAAATCTGAGATTAATGGTGCGACTCCTGACGGGGCACATAAATCTCAACAAGAACGTACACAAAATGGGACTAGCTGACCCCGCAATCTGCGAAAACTGCTATGAAATGGAGGGGGACCTGAAACACTTCCTCGGTTATTCTCCAGTTACTGCAAGACTACGCCTACAGGTATTGGGATCCATGCGAATAACGAACCTAAAGGGACTAGACAGCAAAGTGATCGGTGAAATCCTGATGCTTTGCAACATCCACAAACAACAGACACCCGATAGATTCCCCATCACCAACCCTTCTCCCCACACACCCCCTTCACCACATTCAAAAACTTCCCAAAAGGCTTACTTTTCAAAACCAACCAAACAACCAGTGTGTCTATGAACATAATGTCTGGCAGAAATAGGAGCGAAAACCACGATTGTAGAACCGCAGGAGATCACCAAGATCCTGCAAAGACATCACACTGACAGTGTCATGGCTTGAAGAGTTGATTAAACTGAAAATTATTATGACATCACGAGATTTGAAATAAAATTTGCCGCGAATTATAGCAATGACAAGTATTACAAATGTCCCCAGTTAGTCTGGACATCACCCTCGAACGCCACTAAAACCTAATACTACCTGAATTTCCAAATAATGCGCTTCACTCGTGCTGTGTGAATAACATCACAAGGGTATTTATGTATCGCTCCGGTTTGCGTTCTACTTTAAAAGCGACAATCAGTGCTGTCAGATAAATATAAACATGTGGCACCTGATGCAATGTATTTCAGGCATACACACGTTCTCTGTTTATGACTAGTTCGCAACGGCGATAATCCATCTTATAACATTTCACTTTTAAGCGTTTAACCATTTAACGGTCACACGCTAATTGAATTTATCCAAAATGCTTACAAATTCAATTACGTAGCTCTTTTAAATTGCATAGCAACTGCCTTCCGCACCTGCCTTCGCCAAACTTACAGAACACTTAGGCATTACACTCATTGTTAATCGTTTCAACTACATTTTTCACATCGAGATGAGATCCACAAAACAACAAAGATCTTCCTAACAAAGACGTCAAAAATATTTACTCTCTTTATTTTGATTTTTCAAAAGATTTGCGTTTACACTAGATCGACATGAGAAAGCCATTTGGGTCACGTTGTTCTCATTTAATTGGCATTTGTCATTTGTTCCTTAGAGGCTGTTCACACAGGACTGACGGACTGGATTTTTGTTGACGTTTCGTGTTCAGATTGATAGTCCTGTCTGAACATTTTCGCGGGCTCTTTTTGACTAATTGATTGTCATTTTGATTTTCGTGATTGCTTCACGAAATTTAAATAAATAACTTAAATGCGATCAGCCATCAGCCCAGCAGAAGCATTATTTTTTTTCACAGAACTATTTTTTTTAAAAGTTTGTCCAGTGACTACCGATTGACATCTACAAACGTCAAAAAAATTCAAAAATTTTCATCATCATCATCATCATCTTCCAATAGCCCGCTTATCCACTATGAGGGTCGCGGGTTTAGGGAGCTTAAGTGGACTCTCCACATTTGCCGATCTTCCGCCATCGACTCTAACTCATCAGGGGCTATCCCCTTCCCCCCGTCAAAAAAAATCCAGCCCGTCAGTCCTGTGTGAACAGCCTCTTATGTTTCCTTTATTTTGACAGTTGAATCGAACTTTTTCATTCCAGTGTTTCAACTATTTTCGGCGAATTGTATGATCCGTAAAAATGTCCAGCGGAATAAATGACACAGTAGACAGAGTCGTGCCGGTCACACAAAACTGGCAGGCCGACCCAAACCCTTGGAAATCAAAACACGACGGTGATTTTGCATCCAGCTCACCTACAACAAATACTTACGGCACAAGCCCCTCGATGCCAAGAAACAACAGTTTTGGGAATCTGCTGCCTCCATCGATCAAAGAGTCCAAAGTGAGAGTAATCTACACTGGTGGAACCATTGGCATGGTGAGAAATGAAAATAACGGTAAGTGACAACTTGTCAAAATTACACCTAACCCCGAAGTGACGTCTGTCATTGTGTAGTACAGTACTTGCACCGATTCCGAATGCGCTGGTGAAAACCATCCGGAAGTACCCGAACATGCACGACGTGGAATATGCGAAAAAACGTTTTGGATCAGGAGCTGGAATGGCTCCATTAATTCTTCCCTTCGTCCAGGGCGTGACAAATCGCGTGCTGTACACTATCACTGAATATGAACCGCTTTTGGACTCCAGCAACATGACGTCCGACGATTGGGTGCGGATCGCAAAGGATATCCATGTAAGTTGCAAATTTATCTTCTTATCCAAGTAAATGACAGTCTATATCTCTCTCTTTCCAGCAATCATACGAATTTTTCGATGCATTTGTAGTACTGCATGGCACCGATACCCTCGCCTATACTGCTTCAGCTCTCTCATTCATGCTGGAAAATCTTGGCAAAACTGTCATCATAACCGGTTCACAAATTCCGATTTTTGAAACACGAACCGATGGCAAGGACAACTTCACCACAGCTCTGATTCTTGCTGGGAACTTTGTCATACCGGAGGTTTGTGTGCTCTTCGGAAACAAGCTAATGCGTGGCAATCGAACGGTGAAAGTCAGCAGCGAAGACTTGGAAGCCTTTGACTCTCCAAATGCTCCACCGCTCGGCCGTATCGGTATAAACTACGAGATCGACTACCGGATGATATTTCGTCCATGTAATATCAGCCGATTCGAGGTACACAGCGATTTGGATGTGAATGTTGGACTATTGCGTCTCTTTCCCAGCATAACGAGCTCAACGTTCCGAGCATTTTTAGCGCCACCTATGAAGGGGGTTGTTATACAGTCCTTCGGCTCGGGGAATATACCATCCAATCGTCAAGATATTCTCGACGAACTGAAAACAGCTGCCGATCGTGGAGTTATCATCGTAAACTGTACACAGTGTCCTAATGGATCAGTGGCAGAAATATATGATACGGGGAAGGTCCTTAACGATCTAGGTGTAATAACAGGACATGACATGACACCAGAGGCAGCCGTTACCAAATTGTCCTATGTCCTTGGAAAGAGTGACTGGAGCCTTGATTTTAAAAAGCAAGTAAGTTGTCTCAGTTCGGCTGGTCAAGCAAAGGGTAAATCCTTGATCTCGCTTTTAGGTGCTGCAGTCAAACATTCGTGGCGAACTGACCTCAGAGAGCTCTGTAATGGAAGAATATGATCTCATCGACGCTGTGGCAAGATCGCTGCACTTGTCATCACCCCACGAATTGTCGCAGTTGGGTGCCACACTATTTCCGGCAATGTTGAACACAGCCGTTATGGCCGGTGATATGAAAAAGGTAAACCGTGTGTTCTAAGGGCATTATGTATGCAAACCTCGTTCCTTTCTAGATCAACAATCTCAAGGCGTATGGTGCAGATCTCTCCGGAGTGAATCAGGATAATCGCACAGCTCTACATATTGCTTGTCGCGAGGGGAACATTAAAGTTGTCAACTTACTGCTAAAGCACGGGGTCTCAGTGCATATTCGTGATCGTTACGATCGTACTCCACTCATGGAAGCCATATACACTGATAATCATGAAATTATCAAACTCCTCCTAAGCTGTGGTGCCCATTTGACAGGTTCAATGCGAGAGATCGGAGAGCAATTGTGTTCTGCTGCCGCAAGGGACTTAGTGGCAAAACTGAGATCGTTTCAGTTGGCCGGAGCCGACCTGGGGCAAGCAGATCCTTCAGGAAGGACTGCTTTGCATGTTGCTGCAGCGCATGGGCGCATCAGAATAGTAAAGTTCCTCTTGGGAGTTGTTGATGAAGTTCACTCAAAGGACATGTTGGGATTATCAGCTTTGGATTACGCAAAGAGGATGGAGAATCATGAAATCGTCGAGCTGTTTGTGAATAGAACATGAAAAAATGTCAATTGACAAACCGCCACTGGTTATGTAGAAGACCAAAGTTCATTCTGTTAACCTGTGTGCATACATATGTATTTATAGGAAACTATTAAAAGCAATTATTTTTGATTAAATAGAAATCAATTGGAATTCTCTTTATTCGACTGAACGGAGCGAGTTCCCAGACTTTCTTGTACCAAGAGTTTGCGGAGGAACCTAAAATCTTTGTCTGCTGTAGTGACCATATTTACCGGGCTATCATAACACGAAATTACAATAAAATGCAAACGGTATTCGAAGAAGGTCTCATCGTCTTCATGGGCCCGCTAACCTAACCTAACCTAGAGCGGAAATGCATGAGTACACTCCACATTTTCTCTGCTGTTACTATCCAGGTCTCAGTCAATTTTCAGACAGTTGCGTGAATGACCTGCTGAATGCTTTAGACTGACATTAGTTCCCCAGAAAAATCCTTAAGACCACTAAGAGCCATTGAACTTGCAAGGGAATTTCTGTATTTTTAGCTTCGAAAACCGAAATATTTCCCCCACATCGTGCAACATCCATTAAAGACAATAAAATTTCTGTTGACTATAACACACAATTATTTCTATCTGCAAGGTCATCTGACATACATCCAATTCCGCACGCCATCATTATCAAAACTACAGAGCTCGTACATACTTAGGCAAAGTGACTGGTTCCTCACCGAAAGCACATTCCGGGAATATTTCACTGGCCTATTCAAAAATGTTTCTCCTGAAAGTGCTAACGTTCTTAGTGCCGCTGCTGGTGGCTGTTTGTGGAAATTATTTCGAGCTGAGCGAACTCATCACAAGGATTAACAAGGAAAGTGACGCGGCGACAGTGTTTTTCATTGGAATGGACGATGAATTCTTGAATACATTCATGCGAACGCATTCGGACGTCCCTGTGTCGATTTTTACATCTCTAAGCGGTGACTATGATCAGCGTTCCTACAGCAACACCATCTTAGTCGTGCAAGTTCCTGTCAGAAACCAGGAGTGCTACGCCATATAACAGCGGATTATCGAACGTCTTCGAGTTCGAAAATTCATCGTCATTTCTGCAAGCAGTTTTGAGGACCTCCAACAACATTCTTCTTACTTTGCGAAGAAAAAATTCATGAGGATCTTTGGCATTGCCGAGAGGATTTCTTATGCATACTTTCCCTATGCGGACAATAAATTCCAAAAACTGATTGAAACAGGTCCCCTTCCGGATGCACTAGAAGACCTAAATGGCTTCGTTTTGCGTACAACTGTTCAGCAGGATATTCCAAGAACTTTTTGGTACCCGGACAAACAAGGACGACGTCAAATTGGAGGAAGCTTTGGCCAAGTATTCCTTGCCTTCCTACGGAGACACAATGCGACTTTCAAAGAAATATTGCTGAATAATTCTACGGAATATAATATGCCGTTAGTGCTAAATGCAACACGCGATTATGAAATCGACGTGAGTATGAACACTTACAGTTTGTACAGTGGCTATGACTTCAGTTATCCAGTGAAACTCATAAGTTTAATAATCCTAGTGCCGGTCAATAGCTATGTGAATCCTAATGAATACTTTCTGAGACCGTTTTCCCTGACGACGTGGATATGCATCGGACTCATTTTCATCTACATTGTGCTGATGGATATAATCAAGGATATTTGTGTCAACACAACGGCAGATGTGTGGCACAGTTTTAGTGGAACATTCCTGGCAATGCTGAATTTTCCTTCCGAAAGACAAGTCACTTCGGCTTACCGTTTTCATTCCCTAGTTTTGCTCTTTGCGTTTGTCATTGGCAATCTCTACATCATCCACTGCACGTCCTTTTTAACGATTTTCATAAAAGTTAAGCAATACGAGACAGTACAGGATTTGATTGACAACAATGTTAAAGTGATGCTCCCCACCTTTTATTGGAAATCAACATCATATCCAGAAATGGATAGAATAGTGGTTCTTGTCGATATACCCACATACACCAGAGAATTGTTTTCCATGAGGAATACAAGTTTTAGCTACGCAGCAGCTGGTGACAAGGCTAATTACCTCATCGCTGCGCAAGCTCGTTTCATGAAACCGTTGTTTTATACGCTGCGTGAAAAGATCAAAAACTTACATCTTGCACTACCTTTGGCACCGCATTCACCATTCAGGGAACATTTAAGCAGCACGATTATTCGAACTACAGAAACGGGTTTGATCCAAAAATGGGATCATGACACCGTTCCTCAGGCACGAAGGACCGGTTTTAAGTTAGGCTCTGATAGAGGTGCTGGTCATCAGACATCACCAGTTCCTTTCGCGTTGGATCACTTGCGGTTTGCTTGGAGTTGCCTAACTTTCGGTTTGTTGCTCGCTTCGATAGTGTTTTTGGGCGAAGTGCTTGTTCGGACTGTAAGGCGGGTTTGGCGTTTTTATAAAAAATAGCTTCCCCTTGAAGATGACAATGACTTTTTTTTTTAAATCTTTAATAAAACGTTTGATTAATTCGACAAAAGAATGATGTTGTTATTTTGAAGTTAATTGTGACATTGACAGTGATTTTGACAGGAGACAGAAAGTATGATCGTCCCATAATCTCCTATAACGGTCGCCGCTTTAAATACATTCTTAAATCCTCTCAGTAGAGGAAGGTCGAAAAAAGAGATCCCTGCATCTACATAAATTAAGTACAAATAAAAATCGAGGGGAAAACAGTGTCCCATACGAATATTTTAAATATGCTACAGAAGACTTTATAACAAAATTTGTGAAGGCCTATAATTTTATCTTTGACATGGGTATTATCCCACCAAGTTTTCGGAAAAATGTAATTCTCCCTTTGTTCAAGAAAGGTAACGTCACCGATCCAAACAGCCACCGAGGTATTTCACTCATGAAATCATGTTCACGGGTGTCATCTTAGAGCGATTAAGAAATTGGACACGTCAAAACCATCTGATAAGTGAGTTCCAAGCTGGCTTTAGAAAGGAGTACTCAACGGTAGACAACATTTTCACTCTTACAAGTATCGCAAGGACATATTTTGACAGTGGAAAATAAATGCATTCTTTGTCGATTTTAAGGCCGCTTTCGACTCAATTGAAAGAAATGCCCTCTTCTACAAACTGAGTAACTTATGTATGTCCACTTAAATACTGAAGGTAACTAAAAGTCTTTACGATGAGAACAAAACGGCGGTTTGGGATGGGAATAAAATGTCTGACTGGTTTCAATCGAAAGTTGATGTTAAGCAACTTAGCCCTCTACTGTCCTCAATCTTCTTGGACGAGCTCACGAGATTTTTCAATGGAGGGATCATATTCAACGGAATCAGCATCAAGCTTCTTCTTTACGCGGAAGATGTCGTGATCTTAGCGGACACACCGAATGTGTTGCAGATCATGATAAATACATAGGTTACGGATTTATTGTCGTTTATGGATTCTTCAATTAAATACAGACAAATCTAAGATAATGGTTTTTCGGAACGGAGGAGAAGTGCTTCTGGGAAAACGAGGAACTGGACAAAGTGAAGGAATACAAGTACCTTGGTGTCTTAAAAAACACCTTCAAATAAAATTAGAAGAAGCTAAATTAGCTATTATTTGTAATTGGAGAGGCATCCTAGGAAAGGAAAATATCTGTCCAAGTGTCAAATTTAAAGTCTTTGAGGCAGTTGTGAGGTCCATCCTGTGTTATGCGGCGTAAATATGGGGGGTTTTCCTGTATGAAGAATTGTAGAAATTTTTACGATATTTTATAAAAAAAAAATCTTTAGGCTGCCAGAAAACACTCCCACGTACATGATTCACCTTGAAAATGGGCTTCCGCCATTATATATCTTTACGTTACGGTTGCACTTTAATTATATTTTGAAGATAATGGCACTACCTTGTCACTGGCTTCCCAACGCTGTTGTTAGACACCTACTACAACAAAATCTCCAGTGCTTCGGGGAGTGATCAAGGCTTGGTCACTTACACAATGTTTCGTTAATGTAGGGAAGTACAACAACATGGAAAGATGCATTCAAAATTCAGCTGAAATTAAAGCCTCTATGTTCCGGTCTTTCTCTGATATGGCAAGGCAAAGTGAAACCAGACACACTTATCGAATCCTGGAACACGGCATGGGTTAATCGAACTACTTCCATGACCGCTATGGTATAGAAATAATTTCTACGATATTCAAGGTCAGAAGTGAACTCTTGAGCAGGGATTGCTCCGTCATAAAGTATTAAAAATTGATTTCTTTACTCTACAGGCTGGTTCAGGACTAGTGGGGGGGAATTTGTTGCACCTACCTTGGCCAGTAAGTCCGCTGTTTCATTGCCGGTGTGACCATTATGAGCACAGATGCAGTGTAGTATGACCAAGTTGTTTTTTCCTAGTTCTGGAAGCAATTTAACTGTCTCTAGGACTACTTTCGATTTTATCGTAGCTGAGTTCAGTGCTTTCAAAGCAGCTCGACTGACAGAGAAGATAAAGATGGTTTTGCCGCGGAATTTAGAGTTTAAGCTTTTGCACTGATTTATGGCCGAGATATCTGCCTGGAATATCGATGAGTATGTGCCGATATGTTAGTGGTAAACGACTCTTCGAATATTCCAGCCACAGATACACGGTAATTTTAAAGCAGTTCGTATACCATACTTGGTCCATCCTTGCTCTGAAGGATGGGGCGTGAATTTGTTCCCCGTCCTGGTGGTGCAAGTGCGTGCGTATGACTAGAGTTTATCCGATGCCTAACACTTCGGAAATTCATCATCAATTCATTTCTTGAAGCAGCTCTGAAAACCTCTATAAATAATTTTCCTTTTTTGCGACGAATGAATTTACGAGAATCTTTGGAATTGTAGACAAAATCTTGTACGCGTACTTACCCTGCTGGGATAACCCAGTTCAAACGCTGTCCAAAATAGGAACACTGCCGGATGCATTTCAAGACCTAAATGGATTTGCCTTGCGTACATCTACATACATGTGACGAACAAGATTCTGAAAACATTTTGGTACACAGGCGAAAAAGGACATTTTCGAATTATGCAACATTCAAGGAAATATTTATTTACAATACAATTCCGCTTCCGTGGCATTGCCTTACCATGGCTTTTCAAGGCTTTTATCGCTGTCTGACTGTACATTAGCACTACCACCTATCGCGTTACCTAACAGCGAAGTCACTACTTCTTGGACTGTCGTGCTTTATGTTTGAAATCCGCTACAGCGATCCGGCAGTAGCTAGTAATCTTCACATTGGATGCACAGATCCATCGGTGTAAATACGTAAATATATGTCTATCGCAAACTTCAAAGGAAGTTTTTCTATGTACGGCGAGCTACGAGTCGGGTAGAATAGAAAAATTGTAAAACGAACATGAGGGTGAGTTTCCTAAACTACATATGAACACAGACCAAAAATTCACTTGGTATCCCTCCATTGGCCCCTATAAGCGTTGGCCAACTGTGAGGACTCCCTAAGCGAATGCTGCTTTAGCTGCCATTTGCTTCCCATAGATATCAATATACAGCAAGTGGAGCATTATCTCCACCGAAGGCGTATGAGTTGTTCTTAAAGCACACGTTGTACAGACACATGATAGCGTCTGAATCTCTGGCAGAAGATCAGTGTTACTTTCTTGTCTAGCACTGCCCATTAGACTAGTACCCCGGGCATTAGAATATGATTCACCTCTGCCGTATAGATTCAGTGTACTAGTTTAGGCTAAAGGCCCCATTTTCAGCCCAAAGCAGAAGAGCAACCGAACCCTTCCCGACACGGTGATGGTATCTTGCACCTTCTTGTGAACAACACCAGTTCAGTCTTTAATACCTTAACTGCAAGACTAACCTTGCCGGTCCACCTTATGAATAATATGAGAGCTGCTTGTATAGTGGAACTTAGGTCAGTGCTGCTACGATGCCTAACAAGCACTTGCAAGGAATGCTACCTGGTCACCAGGGCATTGCAGGCAATAAATTTACAGATTACCTGGCTCAAGCCAGAATTCCATACTGTGCTAGATGCTCTCATACGGGTATGCTTTACAATATTCTCAGGAGTTGGTGTTTTTCCAAATTGTTTTCCTCCAGTTCTTCCAGCTTGATATCTTTGACTGAAGCTCGGTGTTCCTGAATAGAATCTAATGGACTGCATCACCACTTTTAGGGAATGTTCCGAATGCGACATTTAAGAGTGAAACACATGAAAGTGACAAGTATTTATTCTTCGGAGGTTCTAACGTGATTTACAAAAATTTGGAAAGTAAAGCAAAGAAGAATGCAAATCGAAGTTAAAAAAAAAAACCCATCGCCATCTACCGAGGGGAAGTTATTTTCTACAAAAACTCCAAACCCGCCTTACAGTCCGAACAAGCACTTCGCCGACAAACACTACCGAAGCGAGCAACAAACCGAAAACTAGACAACTCCAAGCAAACCGCAAGTGATCCAACGTCAAAGGAACTGGTGATGTCTGATGAGCTGCATCCCGATCAACGTCCAATTTAAAGCCGGCCCGTCGTGCCTGAGGAACAGTGTCATCATCCCATTTTTGGACCAAGCCCGTTTCTATAGTTCGAATAATCGTGTTGCGTAGATGTTCCCTGAATGGTGAATGCGGTGCCAGAGGTAGTGCAAGATGTAGGTTCTCTATATTATCATGCAGCGTATAAAATAACGGTTTCATAAAACGTGCCTGCAAAGCAATGAGGTAATCAGCATTATCACTAGCTGCTACGTAACTAAAACTTGTATTCCTCATAGAAAACAATTCTCTGGTATATGTGGGTATATCGACAAAAACGATTATTCTATCCATTTCCGGATATGATATTGGTTTCCAAAAAAAGGCGGGGATCATCACTGGAACATTGTTGTCAATCAAATCCTGTACTGTCTCGTATTGCTTAACTTTTATAAAAACCGTTAAAAAGGACGTGCAGTGGATGATGTAGAGATTGCCAATGACAAATGCAAAGAGCAAAACTAGGGAATGAAAACGGTAAGCCGAAGTGACTGGTCTCTCCGAAGGAATACGCAGCATTGCCAGGAATGTTCCACTAAAACTGTGCCACACATCTGCCGTTGTGTTGACACAAATATCCTTGATTATATCCATCAGCACAATGTAGATGAAAATGAGTCCGATGCATATCCACGTCGTCAGAGAAAACGGTCTCAGAAAGTACTCATTGGGATTCACGTGGCTTTTGACCGGTACCAGGATTGTAACGCGAAATACTTGAACTGGATAACTAAATTCATACCCACTGGTTAAACTGAAAGTGTTCATACTCACGTCGATTTCATCATCGCGTGCTGCATTAAACACTAACAGTATGTCATAGTCCGAAGAATTTTTTAACAATACCTCCTTGAAAGTTGCATTGTATCTCCGTACGAAGGCAAGCAATGCTTGCCCGAACCTTCCTCCAATTTGACGTCGCCCTTGCTTGTCCGGATACCAAAAAGTTCTTGGAATATCCTGCTGAACAGTTGTACGCAAAACGAAGCCATTTAGGTCTTCTAGTGCATCCGGAAGGGGACCTGTTTCAATCAGTTTTTGGAATTTATTGTCCGCATAGGGAAAGTATGCATAAGAAATCCTCTCGGCAATGCCAAAGATCCTCATGAATTTTTTCTTCGCAAAGTAAGAAGAATGTTGTTGGAGGTCCTCAAAACTGCTTGCAGAAATGACGATGAATTTTCGAACTAGAAGACGTTCGATAATCCGCTGTAATATGGCGTAGCACTCCTGGTTTCTGACAGGAACTTGCACGACTAAGACGGCATTGCTGTAGGAACGCTGATCGTAGTCACCGCTTAGAGATGTAAAAATCGACACAGGGACGTCCGAATGCGTTCGCATAAATTTATTCAAGAAATCATCGTCCATTCCAATGAAAAACACTGTCGCCGCGTCACTTTCCTTCTGAATCCTTGTGATGAGTTCGCTCAGCTCGATATGATTTCCACGAACAGCCAACAGCGACACCAAGAACGTAAGCACTTTCAGGAGAAACATTTTCGAATAGGCCAGTGAATATTCCCGGAATGTGCTTTCGGTGAGGAACCAGTCACTTTTGTCATCACTTTGCCTAAGTATGGAGTAGGAGCTCCGTACTTTTGATAATGATGGCCGCGCGAAATTGGATGCATGTCAGATGACCTTGCAGATAGAAATAAATTTTTTTATAATTTAAGTGCAGACCTTAATGGTTTTTGCACGATGTGATATCAATAATTTAGTTTTCAAAGGTCGCGGGAAAAAAAAAGATGGCAATTTCCCCGAAACAAGCACAACAACCTTGGGATCTGCACTTGGAGTGTCAGGTGCCTTAACAAACCGCATGCAGTCGGACTATAAGATGACGACCTGGACTACTGCAAAGCAGATACCACACCCCCGCCTCAGAAGTGCGATGGAATGGGCTGACGACAAAAGCAGCGCATGTTTGCATTCGTTACACACATCTTAGCTTTCATCTAAACGCGGAGAATCTGACGAATGTCGAATTAATCTTCATACGAGCATGCCAAAGCCTCCACCACGTCTAACAGTTCTATTTACTCGATATCTGAGTTTAACCATGGCGGATGAAGACATCCTTGGAGCGAAAAGTTCTTAGTATGATATTTGCATTGAAGGGCTTTGGAAGAGGAGATCCATCTATTTAAAACCGCGATTTGGACGTTTGTAATGACGAGGACATTTAGACCGAATGGGCAGTTGTGGAAAAAGAGATCATCTCAGGTGCCGCGCACAAGTAGACCTGGCTGCCTGCAGAAGTTTTTTTGGTTGTGACTCAAGGTCAGACCAAAGTTATTGGCCCTGATTATGTTCAAATTCCGTCGAGTGCTGGCTTGGCTTCATACTTAATTACTTACTTACTTAGGTGGCGCTTCAGTTCGGGGTGAACCTGGGCCTCAACCAACAAGCCTCTCCAGTTGGCCCGGTCCTTAGCTAACTGCCTCCAGTTGCGCACGCCAAGTTGGTTGAGGTCCCCTTCTACTTGTGCGCGCCACCTTAAGCGAGGTCTTCCTCTACTGCGTTGTCCCTCCGGGTTAGATTAGAAGACTCTGCGTGCCGGAGCGTTTGTGTCCATTCGCTCTACATGCTCCAGCCATCTTAGCCGATGGATTAGTATCTTCTTGACCAGGGCGATGTCGCTGTACAGCTCGTATAGTTCGTGGTTAAATCTTCTCCTCCAAAGCCCGTCAACGCATACGGAACCAAATATCTTCCGAAGAATTTTTCGCTCGAAGCGACCAAGGATATCTTCATCCGCTTTCAACAGTGTCCATGCTTCAGCGCCATAAAGCAGAACTGGGATGATTAAGGTCTTATACAGAGTCTCCTTAGTTCTTCGGGATAGGGCCTTACTACTCAATTGCCTTCTTAGCCGGAAGAAACAGCGATTGGCAAGAGTTATTCTTCGTTTGATTTCCGACGTGATGTCATTATCGGAGGTAATAGCAGAGCCAAGGTAGACAAAGTCCCTTACTACCTCAAAGTTATAGCTATCAACTGTGACGTTCTGTCCAATTCGTCGGTGTTGGGTGTCCCTTCTTGTTTTGCCCTCGTTTACCGCTAAACCCATTTTGGCCGCTTCTGTCTCTATACTCGCGAAAGCACCGGTGACAGCTCGCTGCGTTCTGCCTATAATGTCAATATCGTCAGCGTACGCAAGCAGTTGAACAGATTTATGAAAAATTGTGCCTCCGGTGTTGGCTTGAGAGTTTCGCATAATTCGTTCAAGTATGATGTTGAAAAAGTCACATGACAGCGCGTCTCCTTGTCTAAAACCTTTTTGGACATCAAAAGCTTCGGTAAGATCGTTACCGACCTTGATGGAGCAGCGAGCATTCTCCATCGTCATCCTGCACAGACGGACGAATTTAGCAGGGATGCCAAAACCAGACATGGCTCTATACAGCTCGTCTCTATAAATGCTGTCATAGGCGGCTTTAAAATCGATGAAGAGGTGGTGGGTATCGATTTGGACTTCTTGGGTTTTTTCCAGGATCTGCCGAAGTGTGAAAATTTGGTCAATTGTGGACTTTCCTGGCCTGATAGGGGCCAATCAGGTTGTTGACAAAAGATTGCAGGCGTTCACACAGTATGGCAGATAAAATCTTGTACGCGATGTTGAGGAGGCTGATACTGATACCCCTGTAGTTGGCGCAGTTGAGGGGGTCTCCTTTTTTGTGGATCGGGCCAACGATGCTGAGATTCCATTCATCGGGCATACACTCATCTGACCAAATCTTAGAAATGAGTTGGTGTACGCTCTCTACCAGGTCATTTCCAGCTGCTTTAAAAACCTCGGCCGGAAGGCCGTTGGGTCCAGCAGCCTTGTTGGATTTTAGTTTAGATATTGCTTTCAGCACTTCGTTTAGGTCAGTTGAACGGAAATTTTGGCTATCATCGTCTAGGTTGAATGGTCCGTTCTGCCTGACAGCGGGATGTTGGCTTCATAACCCTGCCTAATCCCAACGACCACTTTAGTTTACAATCGACAAACATTTTATTATAATCTCTGTCAAGCATTTTGAACGTTTCAAAATTTATTCAGTTTTTCGACACATCTTTTGATCTAAATTGTGCACAGCTCTAAATTCAATAAGTATTTCAAAAATGCTGGCCGGTCCAAGCAAGGAGTCTAAAGTTAAAGTGATCTACACAGGTGGAACCATTGGCATGGTCAGAAATGAAAAGGGTGGTAAGCATGTGAAATGAATTTTGTCCAGAAATTACTTTTGTTGACGTGAAAACTTCAGAATGTCATTATTGTCTTTAATTAGCCCGAGGCTTTCTAAGTATTTGATCACCTCTACTAGAGTCTCTTTCCATCATTACACTGTTTTTCAGCTCTAAAAAACTGACTTTGTTCTCTGCCACAATCTTTTTAGTTTTTTTCCTCCATAGATGAAAATTTGAGTTGAGTGGTCTAGTCCCACTGCACCTGTTAACATGACTGCCTAGATGTGAATGTGGTTTTTGTCAAATCAGTTCCAAGCGAAAATAATGCCGATCAAAGAAATCTTATTTTGGCTGAAGAAAAACGTGAAATCCACTCCGCATCTTTTCGGACAGCCAAGCTGCAATCAAGTCCTTGGAATCATTCTTCACAAATTCACCAGTAGCCCTAGATTGCCGTGCGTTTCTTGTAGAGATGACAGAGCAGTTTAATATTCACCTTTGTTGGGTGCCGGGGCATAGGGACATTCCATGGAATTGTAAGGTTGATGAACTCACCAGACATGGAGCAATGATGCATATTTTACCAGAATATCGTGCTTTAGGCTTACCCATCGCTACATGTAAACTTAAAATTAAGCATGGTGCTCCCGAAAGGACAAATCTTAGGTGGACAGGTAGTACAACGTCAAACGTGTCTAGAGACACAGCAGAGAAGCTGAATCTGAAACGCTCTAAGAATTTGATTTCCCTCAAGAGGGTGTCCTTACTGGACAATGTCTAATAGGCAGGCATAAAAAAAGGCTTGGCGACTTTAGACTTTGGAGAATACTCCAAGATCCACGTGGTAATACAATGGACCTGTCAGTGATGAACGTGTGTTGGCTTCGGCTGGCAGCCACTTCAACCTTACCTAACCTAGGGATGTTTTCCTCCATTTCTAGTTGCATTTCTCCTAAAGTTCCTCGGCCTACCTCAAATGGGAAATTTCATCCCAGCACCAGGACTATTTGTTCATTTCCACTTTCTTTAGCTTTAGGATAACTCTGGTAGGGCATTCGTATTCTAATTTAATTTTGATCTCGTGCGAGTTCAGTGATTAATTTGCAGCTTGGCTATCAAACTGCACGATGTCTTTCCCGAAATAATTCCTGTCAAGATTGAGTTGAGCGCATCTCTTGATCTCATGGAATGCGCTGGGAAGTATTCCCAGAAACTCGGAGTTGTTAGTTTTGGGTCGATACAGACCTTTTGGATTTTGGATCCGCCAGTAGGACCGAAAATAGTTTTCCTTGTTTTTTAAGCCAGGGTTGTCCACAGTACTGTCGTCCCCATTCGAGGATTTTAATTGTTTCGTAACATGTACCTTTGACGGCACAACTTCCAAACCTGGAAGACGAGATTACCGTGTACACCTGGGGTGCGGAGCCTGATAAACCAGTTATTGTCCTGAACTCGACGAGCAAAAATAGCTGAAAGCTCGCATTGCAGTTTCTCCAGAAGCAGGGAGAAGCAATCTAGAGTCCGTATATCGCATGAAGATAAGAGAATTGGAGTGTAGTGGCGACGAGACAATTGCAACTACGTCAATGCTCTGGCAAATGAAGCAGAAGAAGCAGCAAGTAGACACGATAGTCTTACAGAATCACTAGAGGACTTGTAGATGACCAAATCTTCAGCCAACACCCGGTGAAAGAATATATAGTTCTTTGCTAATTTCGAATGAGGACCAACTGCCGTTCGCCAGTTCACCTGCTGTTCATCGATTTCGAGAAGGCGTTCGACAGTGTCAACAGAGAATTTATCTGGGTTGCCTTGCAAAGGAGAGGTATCCTTGAGGAATGAAGGGCCAAGGTGCCACGTTTTGCACAGAGGAGGGCTGTCATAGGAATTCGAGATCCAAAGTGGGGTTCGACAAGGCTGCGGTCTTTCACCAATTTTTTTTTTTTTTTTTCTGGCAATGTGAGGAATTCGACAGACTCTTACATCTCAACTCAAACATCTTCACTACGGTGACGAGGTATGCCTAATAATCCTATAGGATTATGGACCTCCACCAAATGACAACTTGTGTTGAGAGAGGCAAACGTCGTGGGGTTGAATGTTAACACAAAAACCAAAATCATCAGCCTCGAAACGAACTCCTCATCTCAAGTTAGCATCACTGGGCAAACGACAGATTAAGTAGAGAGCTTTCAATATCTTGAGAGTATTGTCTCGATCGACGGTGGAACCGGACAAGATATTGCCAGCCGAATCGGCAAAGCAAAGTCTTCGTTTGGAATGTTGTCCAAAATATGGCCAAGTAATGTTATCAGCTTAAACCCCAAACTACGACTGTTCCGTTCTAATGTTGAATCCGTGCTGTTATATGGGTACAGCACTTGGCCTCTACTGTCACAAGAAAACTGCAAGGATTTTCTGGCTTAACCGTGTCTCTAATGAAAAGCTTTACCAGAGAACGGGTCAGGAACCGATAGGTACAACCATCCAACGATGAAAGTGGCAGTGGATTGGTCAAGCATTTCGAAAAGGCGACACCCCCATGGCTAACTAGGCTATGCAATGGAATCCACATACTCCAGATGGCAGAAGAGTAAGTCGACCGAGAAATACATGCCGCAAAACAGTTGAGGAGGAGTCTCGGCAATTGGGGAAGAGTGCTGAGGCTTATTGCCAGAAGCTCTAGGACCCCCAAGGGGAAGCAGGACATAAGTAAGTACGAACAGGGCAGGCCACAGACAATGCATCATTCTTAGCGCTCTTATAAGAGTTACTACGATGGTATCAAGTTCACCTGTAATCTTCGGTTAGGTTAGGTGAGCTGGGCCTTTACGATGCGCAGAATAGACCGGAGTAGGTTGCCTACTACGTAATCTCAGACAATATCTACGGATGTGCTATTAATCCTTTTCTCTTTCGTTGTGCAGTTCTCGCTCCGACTCCGAATGCTCTGGAAGATACGGTCCGTAAATACCCGAATATGCACGACGAGGAGTATGCGAAGAAATCGGCAGCTGCAAATAACCTTCTAGCGCTTCCTTATGTTCAAGGTGTCAACAATCGCGTGTTGTATGCAATATCCGAATACACGCCGCTTTTGGATTCCAGTAATATGTCAGTCGATGATTGGGTCAGGATTGGAGAGGACATAAAGGTACATCGGTCATGATTCTATCCTTCCGTCCAAGTGAATCACAGTTTGTCTCTCTCTTTGTAGGAATCATATGAAAACTTTGATGCATTTGTAGTGCTGCATGGCACCGATACCCTTGCCTATACTGCTTCAGCTTTGTCATTCATGCTGGAGAATCTTGGCAAAACTGTCATCATAACCGGTTCACAAATTCCAATTTTTGAAACGCGAACCGATGGCAAGGATAATTTCACAACGTCGCTGATCATCGCTGGTAACTTCGTCATACCAGAGGTTTGTGTGTTCTTCGGGAACAAACTGATGCGTGGCAATCGGACCATAAAAGCTAGTTGTGTTCGTTTGCACGCCTTTGACTGTCCAAACAGTCCACCAATCGGTCAAGTTGGTATCAACTACGATATTGACTTCCGAATGATACATCGTCCATGTTCGCTCGCCAAATTCCAAGTACACACCGATTTGGATGTGAATGTTGCATTGCTGCGAATTTTCCCCAGTATAACATGTGCGACAGTGAGGGCATTTCTAGCGCCACCTATGAAAGGTGCTGTTTTGCAGTCCTTTGGATCAGGAAATATACCAACTAATCGTCCAGATATTCTAAGGGAAATCAAAGTTGCTACACATCGTGGAGTTATCATCGTGAACACAACGCAGTGTTCGAATGGTACAGTCGCAGATTTATATGAAACGGGAGAGATCCTCAGCGATTTGGGGGTGATAGCAGGCTACGACATGACACCAGAGGCAGCTTTAACCAAATTGTCTTATGTCCTTGGAAAAGCTGAATGGTGTACTGAATTCAAAAAGCAGGTAGGTTGTTTTAAGTCCGCTGGTTAGACGAAAGATACCTGATCTCGCCCTAAGGTGATGCGATCAAATATCCGTGGAGAGCTGACGACACCAAGCCCGGCAATGGAAGACACAGATCTCATCGAAGCTGTGGCCAGATCCCTGCAGCTGTCATCGCCTCAAGAAGTCTCACATATGTGTGGTACCCTGTTCCCTGCAATTTTGAATTCAGCTGTTATGACTGCTGATATAGAAAAGGTAAGCTACATGTTCTGATAGCTTGAGCTCTCATCATTCTCATCCCCTGCCTAGATAAACAATCTCAACACGTACGGTGCAGATCTCTCTGGAGTAAATCAGGACAATCGTACAGCTCTACACATTGCTTGCCGCGAGGGAAACCTAAAAGTGGTCGATCTCTTGCTGAAGAATGGCGCGTCGGTGCATATTCGCGATCGATATGATCGCACTCCACTCCTGGAGGCCATTTTCGCCGATAAGCATGAAGTAATCAATCTGCTTGTAGCCTGTGGTGCCCACTTGAGGGGTTCTGAGTTAGAAGTCGGAGAGATGTTGGTAGCTGCTGCCGAAAAAAATATGGTGAAAAGACTAAAATCGTTTCATTTGGCCGGAGCCAAACTAGCGCAGCCAGATGCTTCGGGACGGACTCCTGTGCATGTTGCTGCCTTACATGGCCACACCGAGGCATTGACTTTTCTTTTAGAAAATATTGCCGACGTTGGGTCACGGGATATGCTGGGAATGACGGCTTGTGAGTACGCCAACAGGATGGGGAAAAAAGATATCGAGGAAATGCTCGCAAAGAAAGCTGAAAGGACTTCTGTCTCTGTATGTCGACGAAATCTCTCAACGTAAAGTCCTTAAAATCATAAAACAAACCGTAGCTGCTGCCTTGTTTGCACAACCAACTCCTTTGGACTACAGGACCCTACAGACTATTTAACGCACTTCTTTTCCAATAAATTTGGCTTGATAAAATCTAGAAAAGTTCTTTTTATTTGGTGTCTAGACTGGGCAAGCTGAAGATGACAGTCATCGGCTCAGTGATGAGAAGCTAAGATCGTTTATTCGTGCCACCACATCACGGAAAGTGCACACCCTAAACAAAAAATAAAGCAAAGGCAGGACAATCACCTGCAGCACAAACTGGTATCACTAGACCAAATCTTCACACTAAACTGAGTCCTGGAAAAGCTCAACGAATTGGGATGTAGCTGAAGTTGACAATCCTCGGTCGAGGGGTTGAGGTCCTCAAGTTGCTGAGGTCGTGGCATAATCTTCGCAATTTCTCGGCCTTGATACTGCCAATCGATTCTCTTAAGTCAAATACCGCGATCTCTAGGTGTTTCTTGAGCACTAGGTTACTCTGCTGAATAGTAGCAGTGTGTATAACCCTCATCCTTTGCGCCTAAGTTGGTGAATGGTTCTATGACTTTGGCATTTGGAGGTTAAGTCTCGCTCACTGGAGCTGTTTAGGATCTGTGCGTGCTTCGTTGCCAATTGTTACATGGTCTCCTGTCTCTCTATTCTTATGAACCAGCTTGTGGTACTTAATATGACGGAATGGGGCCTTGAATGGTGAGATTTTCAGCAGACTCGAAGCCGAACCAATGAATAGATAAGAATGCTTCTACTTTGATATTTCACAACTTACCACCGATCCACGACCTAAGCCAAAACTACTCATCATATGGTCTTATCTCGTCAATTTTCAAAAATATTGCCAACCACCATTTAGCCTCTAATTTTGTGAACACAGACGCCCAATACCTCAACCAATCATACCCACATCCCACAACCGTCATCCAACTTGGCAGTTTTTTCCCTCTATTCAATCTGTTGTGTTGGCTATACTGAAATTCTGACGTTTCTCCAACTGCTGACATGGAACTATTTTGTGTGTTTTGTGTGAAATTTTGTACATAATTTTTTGGTAATTTCTCGTAATTATCTTCACTTTCTTGTAACAAATTATTCTTAAAACTATTCTCCGAATTGTTCTCAGTGCACTTGTGTAAAAATTCATTCGAAATTGTCTGTCTATGTAGTTCAATTTTCGTCTAAAAAAAACTTAAAAAATCGTTCCCCCTTTCACAATAAATTAATTGCTTCATTTTTTTTCTTCCGTAAATTTTCTTCTCTTTTCAGTTTTGTATAATTCAATAAGTTTTCTATTATTATTTTTTTTATTGTTAAATGAATTTTATCAAACGAGCATTTAGACAAGAAAAAAAGTGAAAAAATAAATCCATAAATTCAGCGATTCAATAATAAAAATACACGATGTCTCAACATGAAACAGAGGAGCACCCCCAACAGCAGCAGCAGGAGCAACAACAATCGGATATCACAAGTTTACAAAAGAATTTCAGTAAACAACAAGTAAGCTATTTAAAGTTTTGTGAATTTTTGATATAGAAGTGGAAATTTGATTTCTGATGCATGCGGGTCGTGTTTCACTGTCAATGCATTATCTGCTCTTTCAACTTAGGAGCGATTTACGTCCAGCGATTGAATTTATCAGGTTTCAAACAATTGCAATTGGGACAAAGTTCTGACCCTGACTTAGACACGTCATTATCTATAAATAATAATTTGGACCAAAAAAAAAAAGAAACAATCTCACTTATGGTGAGAAACCTGTCTTATCTCTTGAACTTTTCACGCTCTGTTGCAGATATTATTTGGTTGTTGTGCCGAGAGAGACGTTGAAATTGAATTATTTCAGTTCTCAGCTCGGCTTTTGCAACCAATTTCAGTTGAAAAGCTCTTTACAAAGTTCTAAAATGATCGTTGGTCATGAAGTGCACGTATTTGCTCTTTTTCTCCACCGTTTATGATTTTGAAGTATGTATTTCTGGAGATGAAGTGACGTTATACCCTCGAGTTGTTCATAAAAGAGTCTGGCACCAACCCACAACTCTGCATTTGTGTCAAATGATCACAAGTTTATCAAGTTCATGTATGAAGAAATCCAGCAGTGCGTGGTTAGTTTTCCTCAAACCAACATCTGGCTATCAATTCCTACTCTCACCTTGACGCGGTGAACACCAACTGATTCGGTCAGCAGAGAAAAAATTCTCCAGATGGATTTAACGAGTAGACGACAGTACAATACCAACTCGGTCGAGAACACATATCGATTCAAACGGCGCATTCCGAGCTCAGGTCTATACATTAGGATCGGTTTACCCGTTCCTCACCCTTGGAGTACACAGTAGTCAAGTTGATCACATTGTGATAGACGCAAGGCACCGCTACAGTATTCTGCAGAACCGAAACTTCCACTACCTTATTGCAGCCATTGGTTGCGATTGCGGAAGTCCCAAGCGCCATTTATTAACTAGTGGCAGCGCATAATTGAGTCTATCGCTTAGTACTGGTACTGTTGCCATCGATCTAGGTAGATGGGGTGGCTGTCTGACACACGTAGGCCAGGAAGGCCCTTTGTGATACCATCGATCTAGACTAGAGGGAATAGCTTTCCTATTACAGCACCTTACCAGGTTAAACCGGGCACACTACATTGGTCAAAAGAACAACACTGCGACCTGTCTGTAGTTTTTTATAAATTGCCAACAACCTTCACCCTTGCAATCCTTTACCCTGCCTTGTTACTCTGTGCTTGGCCAAATCTCTCACTTCTGAAACCGTAGTCCATTTGTCGGCACTCTTAGGTGGCAAACCGCAGTCAGATCAAGACTCAACTAAATCCCAAACCCTTTTGTAATTACAGGAAAAAATATCCGCGCTCAAGGAGCTCGTACGACAATCCGAAGCAGCACATGGCAAATCAACTTCCTCAGCGCAAGAGAAAGTCAAGAATATTGCCCTACGATTAACGAATTTAAAATCGAAAGCTCGATCCCGTCAAAACCTCGATTCGTCTAGTACCTCCCTAAACGATGCACAATTCCAATCGCAGGAAAATTTACACCTCTTACAATCGCAATGTAGCACAACGATTGACACTGGTGGCGGGATACCGATGGACACACCGCGTAGGCCATCTACAGCGCGCATTGAAACGCCTGGCAGTGAAAAAATTCTCCTTCTGCGCAAGCAAATGGAAGAAAACAAGCTGAAGATGGCCGAAAGGGAGCAAAGTAAACGTGAAATCGAGCACATGGTTATCCAGTTGAAAGAAAAATTCGACACAACCCAACAGTGCCTGGAGCATTCCTCCGAACTGGGTCGATCCATGGGTGATCTCAGTGCGTTGTCATACAGTTCGATTAGGGATAAAGTTAGATCTGCAACAGATTTGGCATCAGCGCCGTTCAATTTGGACAAGGAGCGGATAAAATTCCTCGACAATCGTGTTCGTCTGCTCGAGAAGCAGCTGGAAAAGGAAAAGAGTTCATCGGACGCCTCCAAACGGGTCAAAGAACTGGAGAATAAGATCTTAGAGCTGGAAGAAGGCCTTAAGGAGAAGCGGACTCTAGACTTGGTGGCTACGCTGAACGACCACGATGTTGAGGAGAGTTGGCAAATTGAGAATGATCGCTTAAAAACTGAACTGGAGGAGAAATCGAGAAGAATTCTCCATCTCGAGGAAGTGAATGACATTCTAGAGACAGCCAAATGTGATTTGACTGAGAAGGCGCAGCATCTCGAGTCTAAACTTCGAGAATCCGAGGAAGGAAGTAAAAAATTAGAGGAAGAACTAGAAAAACTAAAGGCCTCAGTAGATAGCCAAAAGTTTGAGATAGTGGACGATGATCGCGGATTGGTACAGGAGCTAACCCTACAAATGCAGAAAATGGAAGCAAAAATTAAGGAACTTGAGCAACTTCGCGAGGAGGAGCAGAATCTTCAAAAGGAAAGCAAAGAAGAAGAAGAGTCTTCTGACCAAGTAGAGAGCCTCGAAGCAACGATAGAATCGCAGAGAGACGATATTCAAAGGCATCTCGAACGGGTAAAGGCCCTGGAAGAGGAACTAATGGAAAAAACCATCGAGCTTAACGTTCTGAACGCCAACTTTGCTGTTCTCGAAGAGAAGCTCAAGGTGCCCAATCGAAAGCCTCTCTTTGCGACGATCAGTGACGGAGATGCCGCGACCCTCAAGGATCAACTCGAAGATGTGAAGAAAAAGTCCAAAAACCTAGAAAAGCAGCTGAATGAGTTTAAGCGCATGTCTGACCTACATGCCACCGTCGCCGAGCTAACCGATGAGAATGAAGAACTCCAGCAAAAAATCACCGAACTCGAGGATGAGAAAGGGCAACTTCAACTGAAACTTGTCAGCGGAGAGCACACCACCGTTGTGACTGAAATAGAAATCGAAAAGAAAATTGAATACCTTGAGGCGACTTGTCAAAATCAGACGTCTGCCATTCAGCTGCTCGAGGAGCAGAAAATGGACATGACAGAGAATCTACAATCGACCAAATCTGAATTTGAATCTGCCAGGGTAGTCTCTGAAATGGAATCCATTCAACTGGAGGAGCAAGTGAGTACGAACCTGCAAAAGATCGAAGAGCTACAACGCGAAAATGCCAGCCTAAGTAAGACCGTAGATGAGTTGCGCGAGGAGAAAAGCTCGCTGACCAAAAAAGTGGATCACTACGTTGCCGAAAATATGGAGCTTCTCGACAAGATTGAGAAACTCAGTAAATCCAGTTCTTCTGCTGAATCGATAGAGATTGTTGAGCGACTAACTCAACAGGATCGCCTTGAGATCGAAGCTTTCAATAAGCGTGTTGAACAAGAAGAGGCTCGAATTATGAGCGAGGGAGTCAGTGGCCACCACGAAATGGACCAGGAAGTCAGTGATAGTCTGATAAAGCTTAAGGAAGAGAGTTCCGAATTGATGCACAAGATTGAGTTGTTTACGACCGAGCGAAAGGAAGTCCTCGAGAAGATGGAAACGCTGACTGCTGAGAATCATGAGCTTGGAAGAAAAATCGAGCAACTGACGGAAGAGAAGGCAGCGCTGAAACGATCTAATGTCGAAGCCAACAGTGACAGAGAAGCTCTAAAGCAGAGACTCGAAGACGCCGGTGAAGAAAAAGAAAACATTCGAAGAGAGATTAAGGAAATCTCAGCTGAAAAGAGCAAGATCACTGCGGAATTGAATAGTATGATAAAATCGGCAGCGTTAAGCGCCCCCAACGATGCCAAAGATTTGGTGGACAAGTGCGAGAAGAGCCTCACGAAGCTAAATACAGAGTTGGAGAGCTATCGGAAAGCAAACGATAAGAATGCCAAGTTCAACGCATCCAAAAAGCTCTCGAAAGAAGCAAAGAATGCGCATCAGCAGTTGACTGAACTTCTTGAAAAAGTGAAGGACACCCCCGCTTCGCCGGCAATTTCACCGACAGATGATGCCAAGATCGAAGAACTGCATTCAGTGATCGCTGACCTTCGCCAAAACTTAACCAATGTCAGTTCCGCCTCTGAAGAGAAAAACGCGAAGATTTTGGGACTCAGTGAGGAGATCACTTCATTGCGATCGATGTCCGAAGATTTCGATCGTCTGATCAACGACAAAGAAATGGCACATGAGAAACAAATCGAGAGTCTTACTCGTCTCCGTCGTGACCTAGAAGGGAAGATCGAAACCTCCGAAGCGGAGATGAAAATCCTTCAGCAATTGATCGCGGAACAGAAACAACAACTTATCGAGGCATATACAGACAGCGAAACAGAGACCGCTAAACAGGTCGACGAGCTAAACAGGCGCGACAATGAGATTTCTCAACTGAAAACTGAGCTAAAGACATTGCAACAGAACAGCGGTCAAGTTGCTCAACAATTCTCCACCGATCTTCAGCTGGAGGTGGATAAACTGAAAGAGATTCTCTCGATCAACAAAGGCCTGTTAGCCGAACAAGTTGATGAACTGGCCAACAAACAGGAAACGATCGATACTTTGAACGCGCAAATAATGGAACTCTACAGAACAATGGAGGAGAATGCCAACAAGGTGATCGAGAAAGAAGACGAGATTGCCCTTGCCAACGAGCAACTAAGCACCAACAAACAAGAGCTGGAGAAACTAACCAAAGAAAATGAGGAGAACAAGCAGGTTGTTGATAAGTTACTACTGGAGTTGCACACACAGAAGAATAATTTGGAACAACTGGCCCAGCTGCCAGCTCTGGAGGAAGGAAATCTCAAACTTAGGGAGGAAAATCAGATGCTAGAAGAGAATTTGCAAATTGCCGAAGTGAAGTCGAGTCAATTGGAGCAAAAAGTTAAGGACCTAGAACACCGTAATAAGGATCAACTAGAGAAGCTGAAGAAATACGCCGCAAATCTGAAGAAGAAGGTCGCACAATGTCATGAGTTTGAAGCGAAGATAAAAAATCTCGAGAAGGGAGCTCTTGACGCTGAGGTCAAGGAGAAGAATCCACTCATTGAGAAACTACAGCAAGAACTGCGAGAAAAAACAGTGCAGCTAGAGAAGACATCCCTGGAACTTGAATCAATGCAGATGGCTTCGAACCAACAGAGAAATTACCTTGAGCAGTCGGTACAAAAGGTCCAGGAGGCGTTGGACGGTGTGCAATTCGAGGTCATGAGTCTGCGAGAGCAGTTACATGAGAAAACAACGCAGGTGGAGGAACTCAAGTTGGCGCTGAACGAAAGGGATCAAGCTTCATCCAATCAGCATCACTCTCAGTTGCTGTTCCTGCAAGACAAACTTGATGAGAGTAACGTCAAAATACATGAGCTGGATGTGCGAAATCAACGCCATGGATCAACGCAAGAGGAGCTCAAAGCTCTGCAAGATCTGCTTATTGAGAAAAATGCCAAAATAGATGAGCTGAATGTACAACTCCTGAACGCAGAGCCCTGGCAAGATGATTCAATTAACCTGCAAGAGCAGTTGAATGTGAAGAACACAGCAATTGGCGAGCTGAATGCTCAAATTTTCGCACTCAACGAGCAGAATAACCTTAACAATCAAATGCTTGGAGAGCTCACAACCATTCGCGAAGAACTTAATGCCAAGGACAAGGAAATCCAGAAGCAAAATAAAATACTTGACGGCTCTGAGGAACAGTTGAATTCGCTCCAAGAAGAACTCAATCAAAAGAATGCTCAAATTCAGGTGCTGCATGAGCAGATTCAGCAGATGCAAACATCTAGTGGTCAGTCGTTGGGTCTTCAAACTGAGAAGGATGTCAAGATCGAAGAGCTTACCAAAGAGTTCAAGGCTAAAAGCCTAAAGTTCGAGAAGTCTAAAGCAGTGATTAAGGAGAAAAATCGTGAAATTCAGCGTCTCAATCAGCTGCTGAGTAAGCAAGTCGAAGAGGAACACATAACACCGACTCGTGCTCCAGTGGAAACGGCCTCACAGCCACCATCAAGGAATTTCCTGGCCGAGGTGGAAGAATTACGAAAGGAAAATGCCAAATTGCGCGATGAGTCTGCAACAGAACGGGCAAACTTCCAAGAAACCATATCGCGACTGGAAACCCTGCACGATGGTATTCAAGCAAAACTGCAGGAGGACATGAGTTACATTGAAACGATTGAACACGAGAACAACGATTTCAAAGATAAGATCTGCAGACTGGAGGAATGTGTGGCTACGTTCGAAGAGCGCCGGTCTTCCATGGAACGTCGAGCGAATTTACTAGATGCCCAGCTGCAAACACGTGTGGACGAGCATGCGAAGGCAGAAGATGAATTGGTTTATCGGCTGAATATGCTCTCTGATCATGATGACATCATCGGGCAGCGGTTGTTCGAAGCCCAGGAAGAAAACGAGCATCTGTCTAACCGCCTAGATGCCCTCAAAACGGAGCATGCTACCCTTGTGGCAAATTACGCCAAACTGGAGAAGGAATATGCCACGTTCCAAGAGGACACCAGCAACAATCTGGACAGCGAGAACCATTCGTTGAAGACTCAAATCACCGCATTGGATACAGAAAATAAGCGTCTCCGGGCAACTTATGAAGCTAAGTTGGCTGCGAAGCACTCAGAAATCGATGAGTTGGAGAATGATTTGAGTGAACAACTGCGAGTGATCAGCGATGAGAAGCGATCTCTCGCCGAAGAACTGGAAAGAGCCAAGGACGAAGTTAGCGAACTGAAAGATGAACTTGTTCGCCTCAATGAGACTGTCAACTCTCTTGAACAAGCTAAGGCCGATTTGGAGCGGGAATCCACTTGGATAAAGATGCAGAATGAAAATCTTTCCCAAGACCAATTCGAACTGCAGGAGCTCCGAATGCAATCGATGCAGGATAAGACAGAGCTGGAGAATCTCAAACATCAGATAGAGACTTTAGCGCAAAATCATGAGATCGAGCTAAATGCTCTGCGCACACAGATTGCTGAATTGGATTCAATGCGAATGCAGGTCGGCCAGAATCAGACAGACGATCAAGTGTTCATCGAGACAGAGAACAAACGATTGACGGACCTTCTCGCCGAGAAAGAAGCCCTAATTGAGAACTACCAGCGGCAAAACTTGCAACTGCAGATGAATGCCTTGGCCGCTAGACAGCAGCCAGTGGATCCATTTGCGTCACTCACGCAGTCAGATGACACCACTCAAGTGGCAAATCTACGAGAGAAGTGCGATCGACTCGAGAAGGAGCTGCTTGAGAAACAACGTGAAATTGAGCAGTTGAGAACGGAACCGCAACAAGTTGTGGTTCCTCCACCAGTGGCCTTCTTTGGTGCAGAACAAAACGCGCCCTCCGTGTTCGATGAGATTGTAAGCGTTCGCCATGTTGATAATCTGCATGGAGCTGTTCACAGCCGGCCGATCGCACATCTGCCGCCCCCATTAGTTGAAGAGCCCACTGGTAATCAACAAACCATCGAGGATCTCCAACGAAATGTGTCGGACTTGGAGAAACATGCCCAAGATCTAGAAAACAAACTCTCTCAACGCATCGCGGCACATGAGGACAGTTTGCGGCAACTTGAAGACTTGCGGCGGGCATCCGAAGCCAGATTGAGGGAGTACGAAGATCGCATCAAAGAATTGGAACTCAAGGAATCCACCAAAGCCATTGATAGTCAAATTATTCTACCGGATCAAGTGCCTTCTCTAGATATGTTCTTTAGAGGCGCCCCCGAAGCTTCTCCATTCGAAAGCATAATCATTCCCCAAGTTTCCACCGAACCAGTCATTGAGGAGATCATTGTTCCTAAGAAAGCCTATTCTTGTCAACCCCAAGATCAGTTGCAACTCGACGAAGGTTGGGGTTGGGGCACAGAAGAAGCCGCCCTTGAAGCGAAACACTTTGCCACCACCAGCACTACATCTTTGATTCCACCGCAACAGCAGTTGGAACTGAAATTGCAAGAAAGTCACGAGCGCATTCAGGAGCTTGAACTCGAGCGCGATCGCCTCGAACAGCAGAAACAGGAGATGCAGGTGAAATCGGGCAAACTAATGAAGAAACTCAAGGAGTACAAAACGAAAATTGATGAGTTGCACTCACAGGCCGCGTTCCGGAAATCATCTTCCGTCGAATCCTCGGACCTGGATCTCGCAATCCAAGAAGAGATGAAGTCTCAGCTCAAACGGTTGGAAGAGAAACTTACCGAGGCAAAGAAACAAATCGATAGTCACTCCCTGGAGAAGGATAACCTACTCAAGAGGATCGATGTGTTGACGGCTGGTAACGAACGAATGGCCGAGATGAAAGAACGTCAAGACAGCGACGTTCAGATGTATCAGTCACGCATTCGAGAGCTCACCGAGAAGCTGAGAAAACTCGAGGAGTGGGGCGCCTCTGCCGAGGCAACCCCAACAGCACTCCCAACGCCTGTAGCAATCCCAGTGGCCACAGAGGAACTAGAAAAGTCCAAACGTCTCCTAGAAAAGAAAATTCAAGATTTGTTGTCTGAAATCGACGATATTTCCGGGGACAGAACCGAACTCCAAGCATTGTTAGATGAAGAAAAGGCGAACGTTCAACGAGCTGAGCAAGAAATCAAGGCCTTGCATGAGAAAATCACCCGTCTGGAAAATTCAGCAGGTTCCGACAGTGCCGATCAAAAGTTCCAACTCAACGAAATCAAACTGCAAAATCAGAACTTAAAGTCACAGTTAACGGATGCCCTGGAAGCTGTAGCACACGAAAAGAACGAGAGACTGGAGGAGATTAACCGCTTGGCATCGCAAAGTGAAGAGCTTTGTGGCGAAATTGCCAAACTTCAGATCGATTCGGTGAAGGCAAAGGAATTGGAATCAAAATTGGAGCAAGTTTCGGCAGAAAAGAACGATTTGATAAGGGAAATCGAGGCACTTCGCATGGAGCTAACATCTGCACCACATCCTGGTGATGCGACAGCTGAGCTTGAAAAGCAGCTTCTTCAATTGACCTCAGATCTCGACTCGGTTGTGATGCAGAACCAGGACCTTGGCAAAGAAGTTGATAGGCTAAGGAACGAAGCTATATCCTCGGAAGATTTAAAGCGATCCAAAGCCGAAATCAATCGCCTAACATCCGAAGTGCAAACACTGACGGAGAAAAACCAGCTCTTGACACAAGAAATCAGCAGCCTGAGGCTGGAGCAATCATTTGCTCCAAGAGATGATGACAAGACCATCCATCTTACAGCAGAAGTGAACCGATTGGAGGAAGAATTGCAATCTGTAAAGCAGAGAAATGACGAACTCTCAGCGGAAATCAATAAAATTCAGCTTAAGACGGCTTTCAGCCCAAAACCAGACGATAGGTTCGTCGAGATAGAACGCTTAACAGCTGAAATTAATCGCCTGGGACATGAGCTTCAATCTGTAACTGCCAAAAATGAAAATCTCTCTAAAGAAGTTGAAACATTGCGTTCGGTGTCTTCGGACACTGAGAAATCACTGCAGCTCGAGAGTGAAATTAAACGCCTCACCGTCGAGAATCAATCTCTCGCCACCCCACTCGGCCGACTTCAATTGGAATCATCCTCCTCCACTGAATTAACCGAACTGGAAGAACGAATCCAAGAGAAAGACTCGGAGATAATGCATCTTAAACAGCGAATTGAGGATCTCATGCGTGAAGACCAAACCGAAAAGCTTGTCCTGGAGATTCTAACGAAAAACCAAGAAATCCATTTGCTCAAAATGCAAGTCAAGAACTTAGAAGACGACAAACAAGAGCTGGAGCATAACCTCACACTTCAGATCACTCAGGAGATGAACGCCAAGCGAGCAGATGATTCAACGGAAAAAGTGAAACAACTCGAAGCGGCTCTTGAAACTATACGTGCTGAAAAGTCTCACATGGAGAATGAACTAGAAGTTCTCAATGCGCATGTCATGTCCAGCCTAGACAACGAAGAGAAAATGAGATCCACCATCCTCGAACTGGACACAAAGAACATTGAAATCGCTGAGCTGAGAAGATCTCTGGAGGCCATCAAGACGCAGGATCCTGCTACCGACTCGACAGGGCAGAACGTGCATTGGGAGGCAATAGTAGAGCAGCGTTGCAGCGAAATCGCGGCATTGTGGCGACAACACTTAGACAATCGTGAAGCAGAGTTCAATGAGACGACAAACCAACTGCAGGAGGAGATTGATGCCCTAAAAGCTGGTCATCAAGTCCAGCCACCGCAACAAACCAAGCCTGCTGAAGATCTCGGCTCACCCTCGTCCTCCAAAGACAGTTCACCTGATCCGGATATTATACAAAAGATGCAACAGGCGCTAGAAAATCAAGAAGTGGAGATTGTCACTCTCAAGGAACAGCTGGCGATAAGAAGTGCGGAATACGCTCGATTAGCAGCCCAGTACGATCCCTACAAAATGCAATCCACAATGTCTCACAGCAGTGGATTCAGCTCAGATGGACAAAAGCGCTCCGACACATCAACTAGTTCTGTTGTACCAAAGTCTGAGCTCGACTTAGCCCTGTATATGTTGCACCAAAGAGATATGCGTTGCGAAGAGCTAACACTGGAACTGGTGCATCTCCTGGAAGAGCGTGATACATTGCAATTGAAGTTGTCCAACACGTTGCGGCAAGTGGAAACGATAAAAACCCAAGGTGGTGCAGTTGAGGAACGTAAGTAGCAAAAAACAAACTGAGAGTGGAGAAAATACGTTGTTGTGTTTGTCTTTTTAGCTTCCAAAGGAGACCTCTCGTCACCGCCAGAGAGCCCAGAGCAATCCAAATCACCACTTACTGGATCGCCGACAACAGAAACAGACGACTTGCATGAGAAGTAAAATTGAACGAAATACTCATAAGCTGCGTTGTCTCTTTATCTCACTCTATTTACAGACTATCCCAGCTCCATTCTGTAAGTCATTCCAAGGACAAGCGTTTCCAAGAGGAACGAGACCAACGCATACGCCAAATGGAAAAAATTCAACAGGACGTTGCCAAAATGCCATCTGAAGCTTTATCCGAATTAGTTGGAAGCGATTTGTGTAAGTTTCATCAACTCAAATGACATCTCGGAATTGGAGTAATATTTCTTTCCCCACAGCACAATCGAGTCAATCTCCATCATCTGTTCTTCTCAACTGGCTTTGGGGTAAACCAACTGGAGGACAAAGTTAATATTTGCAATCAATCTCCTCTGTTAACTACGAGGAGAATCAATACCCAATGACGAATTTCTATGCGTTACCATCGCCAGCATAAGCGAGAAAGCAGGCAACTTCAAGCACTCGGTGCTACTAACACTCAACACAGCTTAAATATGTCCTTTCGATTGTGTCCGAAGCATAGTCGACACCCACTTACGTTTATAGGTACCTTAATTTGTTTATATTATAAACTTTGTAAATATATTGAATTAAATTCTAAAATTAAACAATTGGATTGTAATGTTAACAAAACTAAACGAAACAAACAACCGCAAAGCATTTTACGCCCTAGTTACATACCGAATTGATTCGTGAATAAATAGTTAAATAAGTGAGAGTGTTTTATTATTAATTAGGGATTAGCTTCAGGTGCAGCAGTAATGTTTGGATGTTAAAGAATTAAGCTAGGCAGTAAGGTTGTGCATTAGTTGTGCTTACTTTACCTTCAAGCGTTAGCCATCGGATTCTGATTGCTGTCCACGCTTACTGAACTTATAAGCGCACGTGTTAACAAGAAGGCAGAAAGACCAGTACTATAAACACGATAACGGACGAATTTCCCAGAAGGAATTCAGAAACTTCCGGAGATATCTACAAGAAAGGTAAGCCTACGCTCTGCACTAACTTTGAAGGCTTACAAGGAGCTATCCAGCCTAATGTGTCAACGTCTGTAGCCCTTCTGCAGTACACTAATGGGCGTGATTTCTGGCCAGGCAAACCGACGAGAGGCCAAATCTTCACACTGGTGCAAATCCAGGAAAGACTAAAGAATTTCAAGTTGAGACCCATCACCTTTTCATCGACTGTTCAAGCCGCATATTGTCGCATTTTGGCAAAGAGATGCGCTATCATGCTATTTATTTAACCTCGTGCTGGAACAGCTAATGCGCAGGGTAGATGTTAACACGGAACGCAGACACATGAATAAATTGAGACTCACTCACTCACAAGGATTTGTAGAAACTGCGAGGAAGAAGAGGGAACCTCAAAAACTTCCTCAATCACTGCTCAGCCTTACTGAGAATGCGACAGGAGACCCTAGGGTATAAGCGGATACTGTACCTGAAGTATCTCATAAATAAGAAAATCAGTGACATCCTGACTCACTGAACAGGAGGATTCCTCATATGTAAATGAACAGTAGTGTGAACTCCTTAATTGTTCCCACTTTCCTTATATGCCTTCCAACACATGTCACAGATCAAGATTATTCCTGCAACTCTGACGAGTAAAAGGTAAGACCCCAACCGGTAGGATTAAGGTCCAAGTAAAGGGCAAACCACTCACTCCCACGTACCATACCATACCATACCATACCTTCTTCAACAAATCCACCGAGCTCTTGGGATATGCAGACGACATCGATATCTTTGGTCGCTCGCATCGTGCTTTTACCTGAAGTATGTACATAAATGAGGTCAAAATCAAGCACAAAAAAGGAGGATCTATCCACCACAAAACACCGCTTGAACTTCGGAAGTTGTTAATTTCATCAATAAGTAAAGATTCGTCGAAGATTTGGCCTTGGAAACAATTTCGGTTTGTCAAAGCAAATGGGTTCGAAATTTTAAGCTCAGAAAACAAATGCAAACTTCACCAAACTCTGATCCTGCCAGTTCGGCTGTATAGATTAGATATTTTCAAGGAAAAATCCTTCGTCGAATATTTGGCCCCGTATGCGAGAAGGCCGAATGAAGGAAAAAACACACCCGCTCCAACCACGAGGATCTTTGAATTACACGCCAAAATTCGAGACGACAAAGAAAATCAAATCAAAAGAAGCCTTTGTCTGGAGAACTGGAAGCCATGTGCCAGGACGACTAAAAGGCTGCTGTGTCTCAAACAAAACCCCTCCGCAAGCCCATTAAGTAGTATCGATCTAGAATTCCTTCTTTTATTTCACAATTTTGACTCAATAAAAGATTTGTTCTCTGTTCTCGAAGTATTAAGCCTAAACCCGGCATTTCCAAACGCACCAGATAACCTTGGATATGAGTTCTATCCTCAGTGTAAGAGATACGATTCGTTAAAATATTCGCTTTTAGAGCGAATAAAGGCCAAAAATCTGTCAGAGAAAGATTTGAACCAACATTTCTGTCAGTCCAATTGAGATTTTTGCCTTCACTGGACATGTAAGACGAAACATCTGCTCGAACGACATTTCAGTCAGGCGGCGTTTCTATTGAAAAACAGTTTTGACTTGTGAATGTGAGACACCAGCAGGCGATAAATTTTTCTTTTATCCATTACTTCTTCTCATTCCACCATGTCAACTTGCTCAGAAAACAAAAATCCTCAAAATCAGAAGAAAAAAAAGATGTGACCCTTTTTACGCTCCCGGCAACTTTCTGGGCCTTTTTTCTAGATTTTTATACGGCAACGCTGGTTAGTACTTAATTAGAAATGACATAATACGAGTTCAATCGATTCCGAAGCTCTTTACCCGAAAGCACTCTCCGCTGCAAGTCCCCAAACCGGATATCTACAAACTTGTGTATGTCATCACTTAATTCGCACGCAATTCCAACCACAAATACAGTCAGCGATCAGTTTCACTCCAATCAAAATCCGCATTTACCTACCAAAAAGATGTATTGTAGTGTGTGTGACACTGTCGCGCTACTACTCAAGCTCAGCTGTTTCACGATCCACATTCTCTTTTTAGCACGATGAGGCAGAATGATCAAGTGTAGTGTGGAAGATGAACAAATTTATTCTCTATTTTGCTTCCACTTCCCCAGTTTTTTTTTGCCAGTGTTCAGTTTGAGGGAAATTTATTTATTTTGTAAAGGAAGGGGAATGGGTAATTCGTTCTAAATAGTTTGATGGAGTGATTTATAAGTATGGGGAGATTACCTTGCCACTGAATTGTATATCAACTCCAAGCTAAAAAGTGCACCTCGAAAACAAGGACTCGATTTGACCAAATAACGATTTTTTTTAAGAAAAAAGTGAAAGGAGTAATTTATGCCTAAACAATGGATATAACAGCCTCATACCTGAGCACTGCTCGGAGCACTGAATAAGCTCGCAGTTAACTTTTGTTGAGCTTTTCTGATTCTGAGCACAACCGTCCCGTGAGAACCAAACAGTGTTCCGTTGAATTATAAAATCACACCGATTTCTTTATACAATTACCAGGGCTGACACTCATTCAAGTCGCAGAGTAAGAAACTAAACGTAGCATTTTTTGTACCAAACAATATTGTGTGTTCTATGATTCTATCGTATCATTGCTTTTATTTTGATAGTGTGACGTCTTGGACAGTTAAAGCCTGTCAGAGGAATTCGTGGTCTAAAGCAGGGTTCGACAAGGTTATATTCTCTCGACTACACCGTTTTGAATGATAATTTGCTATGTGCTTCATCGATGAGAAACAGAAATCACGTCAACTCCAACATCTTGACATCAAATGACAATATGGAGGGAGGCAAGATGAAACATTGCCGAAACTAAAATAATCGACCTCGGGAAGCACTTCTCAGTTCAAGGAAGGATTTCTGAACAACTATTCGAGAGAGTAGAGAGTTTTCAGAAAGTATTTCCTCGACCGAGGATTGAGCCAAAGAATTTATTGCCAGTCGGATTGGCAATATATGATGAAGTAATGCAATTAGCTTGAGTACCAAGCTTGAGACTGTTTCGTTACAATGTTGAGTCCGCAATGATAAATGGTTGCCCATGCAAAGGAAATGGAGAAAGAGCAAGTCCTAATAACACTGGACTATCAAGCTGTGATCAGCCAAATGAGTCAGAGAATGTGTCCAGAACCTCTCACTCAATACACGTTGAGCGCTGAATAAGCTGATACTGACTGGTTCAATGGCATGCAGGAATCGATGTAAACGAAAAGGTAGATGTCTTAGGAAAGCGAAGGTCAACCTTGGAGTTTTGTAGGCCCGGACCCCTTGCTGCCATAGACAGAGGACTGATAAGGAATAGGCAAATGGAGCTGGAGAAAAATGCCTACTGTATATTCGGCTTGAAGACGGGGAGAATACGATGCAGAATTAATCGAGATTAGGCAGGAAGTGCGAAAAAATTCGGAGGATACTCCGGATTAAGACTCAGAGTGGAGAAGAGACGGAAAGGAGGCCAAGTAATGTACATGTATACGAGCATGCATAAGTGTGAATCATTTTTCCAACACTCGGTTTGAATAAACCTCAAGTGTTGCAGAACATGTACGTCAAATCGAGTGGAAAGAAAAGCTCGGTGATAAACAGGCGGAGAAACAAGTCTTTGTACCAAGAATTTCGTTTCGTTTTTACTTTTTGAGATAGTCCCACCCTAGAAAGTGGAAATAAAGTACAATCATTGTATACTGTACAATCCATATTGATTTCAAAAGAGTGCAAAAATTGGTATCAGAAAACAAACATATATGCAAGCATACATTCATACATGGTGGAAGTGCAGAGATTTGATACAAATTGAGCATACAACTCGGGGAATCACACGACTGACAAAATAAAATTATATCGCAGAATACTGGCTGAATATACTCACTACTCATTCACTTAAATCTGGAAATCACAACAGGAAGCCTCGTAGCCAGAGTTCGCGAAAGGGAATCAATGTTGAAACTTGAAGTATTTTTCCTCTAAGCCACATTTGAACGAATTCTGATAAGCAGTAGACTCGCTGTAGATAAGCTGTAGACATCTACCTTTATCAAAGCCGCGTTACAATGGAGTTTAACACTTGCTAATCCCTGTTACAACAGCCTTAAGAGAGGAATATTGCACAAGGCATTAGTAGACGCCTTAAGACAAGATCCTCATCATCATCAGGCAGAAGTATAGGTTTAGTTATGTTGAAGTGGCTGCCAGCTAAAGCCAACACACTAAGACCCATGCGGCGTTCATTGTCATGCCACAAGGATCTCGAAAAGATCTCCTGGCTACGCAATGAACCAATTGCAGCTTCGTTTGAAGAGTAGGAGGCTACTAACATCGATGTTTATCCTGTCGTCTAAGTTTGTATAGAAGAATACGGCGGAGTTGTAAACGTTACATCTTGTCCTCGATGAACCATCAACGCAGTTAGAAAATGCATCCTATTTTTACAAAGTTCGTGTTGTATGCACGTGAAGGAGGAGGAGACTATTCTCCACCATTCCAGCTCTCTCCCGCAAAAGAAAACTCCGCTTAGGAGCCTTCTTCTTTAAAAAGACATTTACGCCGTTAAAAAGATACGTGTGCAAAGATTAAGATTGTAGTTAGATCACGCAGGTCGGATGGACACCAATGCTCCTGCCCGAAGAGATTCGATTCCACCTCCTGAAGGGACTACGCAGAAGAGGACGACTTTTTCACTGACGTCCGGGGGTACAAAACTTGAATCAGTTGACTAAGGATCGTCTTGGATATACATGTTTGTTAGTCGAGGCCCACGCGTCATCATGACCGTGAAACAAAGGAGAATGGCGCTCACACAGAGTGTGTCAACGGGCTATTCTATGACGAGCTAGATCTGTGAGTGTTATCGTGAATATGACAGATCGTTCTTAGCTTCAGAGTGATATGCTTGGTTGTCGGCAAGACAACGCCTTCGAAAACAAACTTAGTCTTGTTGATTTATCGGCAGAGAAACATGGTCGCAGCCAGCACTTGATTCCTCCACCTCTATCTGGTCCACTGTCAACTAGATTTAACGATCGACTGCATGAATGCCATTCAGTCTCAACATTCCAATAATCTTACATTAGACAACTTCATTGTGGCCAAAGCGAGAATGGGGATGTTTAGGATGAGACAACATTAAGAAAATAATTACAGAAGGTTTAGCATTGAAAGACGCTCCGACCTACTCTACTGTGAGTGAAATGTGGCTGAAGAAGTTTTATTTCAAAAACAAATAAACACGTCCGCCTTTGAAGTTCGCATCTTCGTTCTTTTCGTTTTTAGTTCGGCCAAACGTAAGGCGCGGGTCGGAATATTCTCCACGGTAGACCTTTCATTTCTGGCTATTAACTCGCGAACCATTCTTCTTCTTTCAGTTTTCTCATTAATGCACACTAAGCCCCATGAACCTTATCCGTTGCTGACGACTTAGGAACTCTCTATCCCGTCATTTCAAGTTGTAACATCTTCCATAGCGTTCGTGTTTTAGTCTCGACCTTGAAAATTTGCTCCAAAAGCACACAAAGAAGTTTCACATCAATGACTTGCGTCCCAATTTTGCACAAGAAGTCGTACCATGGATATGTCACAAACTACACTACAGCATGCTATTTGGTTGCATCACTTTCGTACTGCCTACCCCATCGTGAAAGTGCAAAAACGCGGCTGAATAAGTTTCACTTCAATAAACACCTTCTGTGCCGCTAGAGGCAACTGCATTGTATTAGTACCTTGTGACAGAGTCAATTATCTTTGGCAATGGATACAAGAGGAATACGTAGACACGGACAGGACATTACGCCATAGGCATAATGGCTCCTAGACTTGGTATACGTTTCTTCAGACAGTTAGAGAACCGGTAACAGTACAGAAGAAATGAAAACTATTAAACAAATATTTGGAGAATGTTCAAATTTTATAACTCATCGACATCGTTATGTGGGGGAAAAAACTATTTGATGAGTGCTAGAGGACTTAGCAAAGGTATGTATCATCAATGGACGTACGGACCTAGGAGTTAGTATTGGAACAAGAAGTTTCTGCAGATATGTGTATGCACGTACATACATACGCAGGGTGTGTGATGGATAGGCCTCTTCGCGTTGACTCAGAGACACAGGCACTAGTCAGAAGAAAAGAGGCACATCTTAGGCCCTCAGTGATCTAATTTAACGTTAAATTTTTCAGTGAGTTTTTCCTGAATCATGGACTGGCATATCATCAAAAGGTTGCAAGAGCATCGAACTATCTCCCAGCACGACTGCCGGAAGTAAAGTCATGCAAGGATAGCTATTTTGACGACGGTGGAAATCCAGGACATCCTACGCTGAACAAGTTAAAACTAAAAGCTTAGAGTTAGTCATCTCTATTCCAGTGGCGGCGTGAGTCCTAGAATAAAACCGCTCCAATAGGTACACAGGCTAGGTCTAAGTTATATCAGCCTCATGCAGTTCTGTCGGAGTGGACGTTTATTTTCGGTCACATTTCTGGTATCAATAAACTCTTCCGTTAAGAAAAAACTTGAAACCGAGGTAGATGTCGGTAACAGACCATCTAGATGCGATCACTACGGAAGTTCAAAGTGCGAAAAAGACAACAATGCGCGGTAGAGAAGGAGGTTTTTAAAAAAAAAAAAATGGCGGAGCAACTGCTCGCTGAATCCTGATCAGGATTCCAGCGGAAGCGAATGAAAGATGGAGTTCTTTGGACTCTGGATAACTAGAAAACTATGGCCAAGGTACATCGGTTCCAGAACTAAAACTCTCATGCAGAAGGACAGGAAAACTCTCTCCATCCTTGTGGCAGTAATTACAAGCCATAATATTCTGGGCTATCACATGAAAAATCTAAGGCTTAGTGAGGACGACCTTTTGCAAGGGTTGAGGAGACGTTGCAGTTAATGAGGACACAATCCACTTTCTCTGCCACTGCCAAGGTCTTTGCCACTCCAGACATAAATCCTTTGGACAGCACTTTTTCCAGGATATCGAAGAACTAAGGGACCTATCAGGCAGACATTTGAAGGTTCATTAAGAAATGCTAGGGCAATAGGAGAGTACTTTGGGTATTGCCCCATCCTTCCCCCCTAAATGGGCATCACAATGGGTCACTTCTGACCTGAGTGTGTCGTAGAGGTCTTCTCTATCCTCGCCAACCCATCTACATAACCTAACTTAACTGCTGGCTGAATCTAAGGAGTTTACCTAGATAAAAGATGCAGAAGAGGGGGAGACCGTCGTGCTCTTCTTTTAAATTCGTTCTTTCGTTGCCACTGTTAGAAAATTCATCTTAAAAAAATTGCTTGTCAATGATCTAAATGTTCCGAATCGCAAAACCGACTTGAACTGTTATTTGAGGACGTTTCAATGGTTTTAGAAGTAGACTTGGGATCAACCCTATCGCTGTTAGTGCTGACACAGTGGTCCTTGCTCTTTAAGTCTTGGTCGCACTTGCAAGATAGTATTTCTTCTCAAGCGCTCTCCACTATACCATCGAACCAAATGTTAGAATGGGACGTAGATAAATCTCATCGCGGCATAGAGTCAGTGAACAACAGTTTCAATGTACGAACATTCTTTTGCACACAAATTCCCCCGCACTGTAATCCCCAAAAGTACTGATCCATGTTTTGATCACATCTGACTACGTTTTTTCCAAAAGAAAAATGTCAGCACTAATCTCTCACACACCATGGAAGTTGGAATCTATTCAGTTTGAACACACATACGCACACCCATTCGCGAATGCACACTCATGCACCCCGATACCGGCTCTTTAGCATTCATCAGCCACAAGCATAACATAACACTATGCTCAAACTATTGTGCTGACATTGCTCATACTCATACCATGCCCTTCAGTACTATGGTTCAGTCTGCAGAGTTAACATCGCTTCGAAAGTCGGATTGATAGTGATGCCGTTTGCTGCTCAGTGATTTTTACCTGTTTCATTGCGTTTCCACTTATACTTCACCACTGTCACCACTCGGACCAAGCGACTAGGATGCACTTTTGACAGTTAACTAATGAAATCGAATCATTTCCACAACTTGCATGTAACGGCTGTCATTAATTTAAATTAAAATTTTTTTTTTTTTACCAGTGAACTCACCAAGGGAAACAAGGATTTGCGAGAATAAATTAAAAAAAATAAAAAAAAAATCCTGTGTGCGAGTTTTGTTTATCCTTTGATACATTAAAAGGATATTTATTTATTTTTAGTGAATTGTTGCTTTGAGAGAGAAAAATAAAAATTCTTCATGGCAAATGCCTGTGCATCGGTAAATCGCAAATTGTTTCTGCTGTCCTGAGCCGCGCGATAGCAATTTACGTGTGTGAAAATCAATTAAGAACTCCTGTCGTTTCGCCGTGGAACCGATTGAGTTTATCATCATCGATCGTGAACTGTATAGTGATTATATTTGAACGGTCGGACTTTTCCCCGGTGTGTTTTATATATATTAATTTTTTTTTGTGTGTTTTTTTTTGCGGAATTAAGTCCAACAAATATGGACCTTCTTTGCACGGAAAAAGTCCCGCTAAACGATACCGAAGTTCTTACAAATAATTTCTCAGTTCAAAATAATAGTTATGTGGGCACTCTGACAACAGGTGGCGGAGACAGTGCCACGGGAACAGGAGGGGCTGATGCCGGTGTAGTAGGATACAGAAATACCCAAATTCGAGTGGAACACGTCAATACGGCTGTGGATGATAAGGTGTTCCTGAGCGATCGGTGTCTTCAGAATTTCCTCAAAGCTGAAGATAAAAAGGATCCGCCGGTGTCATCGTACTTCACGACGGTGCAAAAGGATATAACACCGCCAATGAGGAAAATTGTTGCCGAGTGGATGATGGAGGTGAGTGTTTGTTGGAATTTTTCATTCTCTCTTGTTTGCTTCTTTGGATTCTTTCGAAGTTAACGGTATTTGTTGGGAGCAAGGGGTATACATACATATATGTTTTTTTGTTTCCCAAGAAAAGAGGGAGAGAAAGGATTATAGTCGTGTCTGGTTTTTTTTTTAGCGAAAAGCTTTTAAGCTTTGCGGGTAAATTCTCGTTTATTTTTGAAAGTATTTTGTGGATTCTTGCGAATTTTCTTGTTTCACATGACTATTTGTGCGACGTTGCTACTATTTGAAAGTGGATTTTGAAAATTTGAACGCAGATACTGATTTAATTTGGCTGCAGATGTTTGGGCTTTGAAGAGAATTCTGGATATTCAATGATTGATTTCGTGATTCTTTTGACGTCATCCAAGCCAGTGCTGAGGTAGTATGTAGAACGAAATTTACATTATTTAACAATTTGTTAATCAAGTCCGGCTAATTAAGGCTGCAAGTGGGAGGAGACGTCATTTGTAAACTGAAGCTACGATCAATATTGTTTCACCATAATGGAGTGTCGGATTGGCTGTTTAGATAGGTGGTCCTTTAGAGAGGTGAACATCTAGGGAGGTGGTCCTCTGGAGAAGTGGTGAACTTAGGCCAAAGATGATGTGATGTTACACAACATGCTGACGATCGTCGATCGTGGGAAATTGTATGTACGGTGGAGGTCGCTTATAACGATGGTGAAGGGACCCACCAAATGCGCTCGTTATAACCAGCGGTCGTTATATCCGACTGCCCTCCACAAGTATTCGCAATATGTCACTGCAACTACGACGGATTTATTTATTGTACCTCCTTTCCTGTGGGCTTTGGTCAAAGAATGCTTGCCGTAGAGTCTGTCACCCAATCCAGTGACCCTTACTCTGGAGTATCTTTAGTGGATCTTAGCGAGAGTAAGTCTCCGTTAGATAAGTCTTTCTAGTGCAAGCGCCTCACAGTCATTGAAAAGCTACATTGTAGTCTGTTCATCTGACATTCAAAGAAAATTTTGATTTGGCATCACCGCGCGTTACACACATGTGAAGTGTCAAAGTCAGTAGGCTTGACAAGTCTCAACATGGATCACCTATTTTCGCGTAAGTTATCGATAAACTTGTAAAAAGTCTATAAAATGTGGCATTTGTGGAGTTAAATTAAAAACTAAAATAAAATTAAAAAAAAAAAAAAATTTACATGTGAATTTGACCCAAATATAGTGGAATCTCCCTTAGGCGGACAGCGACGGCCCGTCCAAAGGAAGAACAAATGTTTAACGTTTTTTAGCTTTGTTTAGGAAAATATGTCCGTTTAAGGGAGATGTCCGCCTAAGAGAGCTATCAATGGGAGTTTTCACTGTATATACACTAGATACCTACTCTAAATCCTTTAATCCTTACGACGCAAATGTTTTGATTAAACCAAAAAAATTAAAATTTGCATTATCCTTTTAAAACTGAAGGAGGGTATGACATTACTGTCTAGGTGGACATCACTAGACAAAGTTCAAGGATGGATCTAAAACAAACGAGGGGTCGGTCTAGGTATTGTTGCAAAAGTCTTTTGGCACCCACCAGTCCTTCCGTCTCTCTAGCCACTGCAGCGTATTTCAGGTCGAATTCACAAGTCTGGCTGCATGGCTACTATCACACTCGAATGTTGCGATTTATACCGAAGCTGCGATCAGAGCCGTTGTATTCAGCGGAATAAACCCTATGGCGGCAAAGGACCACCGCGTGTGGATTCTGAACGAGGTCGCGAAGCAATACATGGTGGTGTAATCTTTTGATGGTTTTATTTAGAAATTTATTCCCCTCAGGCCGCTAAGCAGTATAACGTCACACTCTGCTAGGTAGTCAGTCGCAATGACATCCCGAGGAACTGTGGTAACCTCTGCTCTATCCAAGTTTACCTCTCTCTCTACAGAGAGGAGCATAGTGTAGCTCATTGCTAGAGGGCCACTCAAAACTATCTTAGCAACTAATACTGACTTTTACTGGTTAGTAAAGTCCCACACCAGCTGAAATGCAAATCATTAAAAGGAATATTGACCACCAGGCATTAGTCAACAAATAAATCCCCACTTCTGTCTCAATTACCATTAGGGAATGCAAATGTCTCCAATAAAACCGTCGACATTGTGCAATTTATACTTAACGACTTAGCGCTAGGAAATTCCACTGAGGTTACCAAGAACACACCGTCACCAAAGTCACCTGGCCCGTAAGTAGCCACTTCGATTGATTGCCCATCGTCATTGGTCATACAGTACATAATGTCGTTGTCGTGCTGCAGAATCAAGCACACTTGGGCTTGTAACTAGCAATCGAACCATCGAATTCTACTAGAGTTAGAAAAATCTAAACGTGGCTTACAAATATTGAAAGAGGAAAAAAAAAAAATTGCATTCCACACGACGCTGGAAATTACATCCCATGACAGCGTAATAAACCGTCTGGCGCCGTAGGCGTCATTCACAGTCTCAGTTGCCAAAGCCTTTTCACGGCCAACTCATGTGGTTCTTCAGAGACTAGGTGCACGAGTGCTATTATGTGGCACTTACAGTCGATTACTAATAACCGCTGTGGTTTATCTATTCCGATTGCACCCCGTATACCGATTTAATTAAACAATAAGGGCTTACCTATGGCGAGCCACCACCTACCCACCCACCTAATTTTTCCACCCCTATGCCAGGCATGCTTAATGATGCCCCCAAAGTTATGATGTGGGGGCGCGCACTGCTCGCGCGATAGTGGATAACGGACGTCCGTTCTTATAGATATTTCTTTTATATTTTATTTTACATAACGATGTGGAATTCCCCTTAATTTCATGAATAAAATTAACACAAACACGACGGCGAGGAATGGCAAACATATGATTGCATTTAATGACACAAATATTGATAACCTTCTGAAATTTGTTGGGAACAAATTTAGCAAATGGGCGAGTGAAGTCAGCCAGTCAGGATGTGTGATGTTTCTGGTGATTGATGTGTTTGCATTTAAAAAGTTGAACTATGATCTGTAAGCTCGGTGCTGTGTAGAAAAGTAATCAAAGTCTCACCGAAGGGAGTTGATTAGAGGGCAACGTTAATCAGGGTGGCGCCAGCCAACTAATCAAAGTTTGCAGTCAACATATTCGCAGGAACGAAGATCATCTCGTCATTTGAGTTTGTCGAGATCCTTCGTTCCGGTTAATGATTCCAAACTTGGTTGAGTTTTGCCTCCTAGCTGTTTCTTTTTTTGTAAATTTGAGTGCCGTCCTTAAAGATTGAGATGGAGTCGATAAAAAGAACTATGCCCTAGGCTCCTTGCTTTTTATGGGAGGCGGTGATTTTTTAAAGACGAAACTAGGTACGTACCCAGTAACAGTGTGGAATTTTTACCCACTCAACCCGTTTCGTATAGGTTCCCAGGACTTTCGCGGGATCTCTGTAAAGTATTTCATTACAAGAGGTGGTGGTTTATTTATCTTGCCTTTGCTGTTGCCTGTTGTCGTTCAAGTTCTATTCTTTTCAGTTTCTTCATTATTGCTGCTTACATGCATCGCCCACCCAGATCTCCAGCGGTGGTAACAAAAGTTCCACTCAGTCCTATAGGAGGCGTCCATCCTATTTCTCTTATGAGTCCTCCGCGTTCTGATGAAAAATCAGGGCATTGGGGCATATCGTGCCTAAAACGGTGTAGGTAGGCCTGACTTAGTTTTGTCTTTGGCGGTTTAACTGAAACTCAATTAAATAGCACTAGGTGGGGCCTTTTTGTTACCACGATTCGTGTGATCAGGTTGATGGTGTGTGTTGTTGGAGATGGGTGAGACAGCCGGGAGTGCCTAGTACCAGGCTGTGGAGTTTAGAAAGCGGATTAGATCTTGTATCCCTTTACCCGAGATGTCACTGAGGTCGTCGAAGAATGGTTGGTTTAGTGCACGCAGTCGAGCTCTTACTAGTGCCGGATATTCGCAAAGGAAGAGAGTTTCCTTCTCATTTTTATATCCGCAGCTGCGGCAGTAAGGGTTGTATTGGTTCATGGAATACCCAGTTTGGCTGTATGGTCTTCAGTTGGCCAATGCCCCGTGATTATCGCCGTTATTCTGGAAATATCTGGGCAGGTTCTGCTTAGGAGAACTCTTGTTGTAATAATATCGTAGGTAGGCCATATTTTCCTTAATATGACGCACTTGGTTAATTCCCTCCCTTCGAGATTGGCCTTCTGCAGGAAGTATGAGTGGTTTTGTCCTTTACCCGGTCCTACCCCTCCATAAGGACGATAAGTCTGTATGTTCGTCCTTTTTTTGTCTCAATAGCAGTTTGCTGTTCTTCTATGCCTTATAATCAGTCCTATGAGAGTGGAGTGTCCCTCTTGTCCTTTCCGCGAGAGACTTATTACATGCTTCGAATTTAAGGGGACTTTTACTGCGGGGTCGGTTTGCTATAAGTCTAAGGCTACGCGCACAGTGATGCGATAAAGCGGTGCCATGCGAGAAGCGAGAAGCATGCGATAAAACTTTTCACATGAACTCTTATTGCTTCACTGTGCGCATGTACATAACAATACAAGTTTAAGAGCAGGCGTCTGGCTTCTCGCATCGCTTTATCGCTTCATTGTGTGTGCAGCTTAAGGCAGATCAATTATTTTTCTGTTCATTAGCTCTGTCGTCTTCAAGTACGACTTTATGCACAGGGCATCAGCATAGTTGTACCCCATTCCAAGGACTCTAACATCTTCGTGACAACACTTCATAAGCTGGGAGCTTACTTCTATAGGAGGAATCGCTTCTACTGCCACCTCGCTTTTGCGAAATCATTGCGTGGTGTCCCCTTCATGGAAGTCTCACGGGCAGCAATTGTCACTGGCAGGCCCTCAGCTGCTGTGATCTGAGAGTCTGACTGATCCGAATGGCTTTGAGTTTGTCAGAAAACGTCCATTTACCCAGGAGAATGATCTTTTACACGCTACACTGTTTTATCAGTGATTGCCACATTGCCTAAGCCACTGACATAGGATCAGAATGTATCCCGTCGTGACAACGTTTTAGCTGATTTTCAGCCCATTTTTGGCCCCAGCTTCCTGTGTAAACAGGAGCAATGGAAGCAGGTTAACAATAGCATCTAGTCCTGTCATTCAATCATCACTCTTCCGGGACTTAGCCTCCCGAATCTAAGATCCACGTTTCAAAAACAGTCCTTAATCAATCACTGTAGATCACCACATGGCTGTGTCGCCCTTAACCTCGAGACAACATTCAAATATGAAATCTAAAAATAACCACCGCCTACGCGAATTACCCTAGATAAGAGTTCATTGCCCACCGGCCAGCAACATCACAATCAAATTTTTTTTTAAAAATAGTTTCCTCATGGACACTTTTTGTTGTTATACCGTATTCAGGTATTGTACTTCCTACCCAATACTGATAAATTCGCAGAATAAAGTTCAGATAAATAGCTGTTCTATCTTACATCACACGAATGTGTATCTCTCCATTAAATTGCGAAATTTATTTCGGACATCCATGAAGTCACTACCGCAAGAATCTTTCAGCACGCAATTTAGAACGCAACACTTGAGAACAGCGGACGAAAATTACTTTTTTTTCCTCTTGTGTCTTTGGATCACATCCAAATTGACTGAAGAAAGATTTTGCAAAATTTTTTGAAAATCATCCGATACAATAGGAATACAAATTTTCACAATACGGACTTTTCAACGTTGAAAATGAAGAATAATTGGTTAAAGGAAACAATAGGTTACGTAAGAAGGCATGGGGCGAGCAGCATCAAACAAACAAAAACAACAAAAGTGTCATTAGGTGGGTGTCCCCTTGGGAGGCCCTTTGGAACAAATCCAAAATCTCTCCAAAGTCTTTCCGATGTTTTTCTTATATCCTCCGTTTATCCAAAGGAGGATTCAAGCTTGTAAGGTGTTAGGTTAGGTTAGAGGGGGTGGAGGCTTGATGGTAGACGCCGCCTCATTCGGATCTTCAAGGATCCATTGTGTTTCCCGTTGTGGTTTCCTACATGTCTACACCTGTTGGAAAAGGAAAGATATTAGAGCTGTTGTGTATTGTTTGCCTCCCTAAACCACCCCGAGTTCAGTATGAATTTTAGGATTACCTTCGGTGGCATGGTTGAGAGTTGGCCTGGGTCACTAGCGAAGCAAGCGCCTAGGGTCGTCTTTCTGGTTATGCTGAGGCTTGGGCAGTCACAGAGAAAGTGCTTCGTGTCCACCTCCGCGTCTATATCGTCACATCCTCTGCAAAGGTCGGTCGCTCTTAGCCGTATTCTCCTTGGATGGGTCGCCAGTAGGTTGTGACCTTTGAGGAAGCTGATCACTAGAGCTAAATGCTATCTGTTCAGCGTAAGTATTTCCTTTGTTTTTCTTTCATTGACTTTATTGAATCCAAGTGTATCTCCTGCTTTGGAACTTCTATATGGCTCAGAATCGTGTGATCGACCATTATTTGGTTCAGTTTCGATCCCTTTCTTGCCAACTATTCCAAATTTTCATTGCCATCGATTCCTCGGTGCCCCGGGACCCAACAGAGTGATACATTGTTAGGTTCCTAAGCTGTAAGATGTTAACCCTAGAAAATCTCAACGAGGACTGGTGAGAACAAAATTGCTGAAATAAGCGAAAAATTTGTCAAAAATTTGGACAACTTTAGTCACAATGCAACAGTTTTCTATTCTAAGAAACAACGAACTCGGTGAATAATGTTGCCAAAACCAATTAATCACTTAATGGTCTGTAATTGCTGATATTTTGCTTGTTGAAAACATTTTCTTTTCGTCCAATCAGAGGGTGCCAACCGAGAAACGTTATCGCAAAATGCTAGGTTACTCTGTTCCCCAAATAAGTTAAAGTACAAGGAAATGATTGTAATCGTATCAAGAGTAAAAAGCTTAAGCTCTTAGGCTATAAAAATCTAGCAACAGTGTATGCTTTTTATAGAGTCCGTGGCGAATCACACTTGCGAATCAAGTGTCTTCATAGAGCCCCGACGTTCTTAACTAAATTGTTGTCATTAATGGTGGGACTGATTTTACCTATCAGCTGTTTGGCGCTAACACACTCTACTACCTTGAAAGATAGATAGTGTAATACAATGTTGTAGACACTTGGATTTTCGAATTCTCTTCATAACTTTAACTTTTTTATTTGCGATTAATCCATTAATTATGCCGTTGATGTTGCCATGCCCTTAGGGATAAAAAGCAAACCGTGTGAAAGGTTCTGAAATGAAAGCAAATTCCATAATTTATTGATCAGAGTCTTATAAATTAGCCGGACGTACGAACAAATTTGGAGATTTTTAAAAAAAATATTCCCTATAACCTGTCAGTTTGGTTTTTTCCCACTTTTTTTGACAGATAGCCTTATCCGATTGTTATGCAGTGACAGTGACTGTTATATGGCAAAAGAAACGTCACCAACCACATGTTTGCAGGTGTATGAGTGAGTTTAGTGGTTTTCATATCAATCAGCTTATGCGGTTGTTGATCTTATCTGTCTCTGATCTCTCCTGACAAGTCCAAATTGAACGCCAGAAAAAAAATAAAAATCACAGCGAAATACACAACTGTCGCGACTTTAATCAAGACCGAGAGAACCATTCAATTAAACTATAAACGGGATGGGAGATGGCGCAAAAAAAAAAGCACAAAATTGTCCGGGAATAAAAATATAGGAAGAAATATAGGAGAGCACAGCACACTCTAAATACATATGACAAAAATTATCTTATCAAGAAGAAAAAACAAAACTTTATTGACCATTGAGGTGTAGGACGAAGCAGATAGAGAGGGAGAGAACGAGAAGAAGGAGCATGGGAAAACGAAAAGAATTAACCCAATTTATTCATAAGATTTTTCTTTTTTTTTTTTTTTGATTGACATATCAAGAGATTAAGCTGGGAATAGTAGCGCGCTTGATGGAATATCATAGGTTTTTAGGTGATTTTGCGGAACCACCAACTACACACTACTGCATAGAGGCAATAATAACAGTTTTTCATTTTGGCAAGCATGTGCAGTCGGGGTTTGAGAGATTAGATGTAATCTTTTGGGACAGTAACAATCGGGAGACGTTTTTGTATGCGATTACTACGATAACAACAATCCCACGCCTTAAAAAAATTTGGACCACTTCTGGTCAACCTGGCCAATTCTGAGCTTTTCTCACATCGAATTGCAAAGAAAAATCAAAAACACTGTGATCTTGGTTGGTTTTTGCAGAAATCGTTAGGAATGCTTGTCTAGGATCCAATGTAGTGTGATGAACATTGGTTAGCTTTGAAAAGGTCGCTTCGTAGTCGAATTAACGCTTTTGACCTGTAAGATATGCTTGCTCATGTTTGATTTTCTTCGATAGAGTATCGATCCACATTATGTAGGTTAGGTTACGTCTGCTAGGAAAATGGGACTAAAGGCCCTCTACCTAAAAAAATTCTTAAGGAGGCTGACTTCTTCCCGTAGAACTATGAAAGATAGGTGTTTACGTATGGGGGTTTGGACTAGGCCACTGTTTTCATTGAAGTCTTCTTCTGCTGTAATATAGCCCTGGACAGTGACAGGTACCGAACCCCTAGTCGAACTGTAAGTGATCGTACCAATCCCATATCCGCTCTTCGTCTGATGTCCAGAGGATTACTTCCAAAGTGGCGACTGATGGTAATGTGGTCCATTTGATGGGAGGTTGCTTGCTTGTCAATAAATACCCAGCAGACTACGTATAATAAAGGAGAAACCCACAAATTGTTCGAAATCTTTATTCCCGATATCCAGTGATCCATCAGCATGAAGATGTCTCCATTCAGTCTTGGTTTGAAGGCGGCGCCTACGTTTTCTTCTCGCTGAAGATTGGTCCCTAGTCCAGAATCTGGTCGTGAAAATTCAATTCTCATGCGACTACCAGGAAGTTAACGCTATGCGTGCTGTAGGCAAAAGCAAGAGTCCCACTCTAGATTTGAGCCGATTTCCGGCCGGTTTACCAGAGTCGAGAACTGTAGTTATCATATGCTGGAGACTGGTACTTTCCTGCATGTAACCACCGAGTTAAAGTCATTTTGGAAGCTGGAAACAAGACGATTTTTCTTGAGCCCTGATTGTCCTGTTCTGTCTGTCTGCCATCTGCTGTTTGGACGGCTTCTTCTTTAATATCTTCTCAAAGAGTTTCTGTACCGTGCCCAGCATACACAGATCAGTACCAAGCGTCGCGTCTTTCAGCGCACTCTAGCTGTCTGATTCCTAAAGTTAACGAAACTGACGTTCTAAGTCGGTAATAAAGACTGTAGGTCCTTTCCATTTCACGTCCAACGTGAATACATAGTTGCGAGAAGCTAGGTCTTGGTCCCCTAAGGACTGTCACGCCGGCTACTTATATATTTATTTGAATGTAAATTCGATTAAGAAGTTAAGTCATGATATCATCATTTGTTGTCAACTTGCCTAAACGTTATGACGTTTGTGGACAAAATACATTCAAAATTCTGATGGGTGTGTGGTTAACGAAGTGCAACTACTTGGGCAATCTAGACTAAAGTGCAACGCACTTTAGAATCGATCATTAGACTTAAGGGAACCGCTCAACTCCCTTTCGATTGCATGATAAATGTTTAAACGCCTAAGGATCCTGCCAATGTTCACAATGGCAATCAAGCAATTAACAACCTACGCAAAAGGCAGTACCCCTGCGGTTGTTTGACATTCCATCCCCTCATTGATCCTTTTGACAATCTGTCAACCTTTCTCATCGTCGTCTCTTCCCGTTTAGTTGTTTCAACGATCGTATCATAACCGCAAATTATGAAATTGTTGCAAACATATGCCCTCTAACCGAAAAACCACAACAAACCTACAAATGTCACTTTGAAGCGGTCCATGCTCCAGTGGTTTCCCACTATACCATCCCAACCTAGAAATGGGAAACCACCTCACTGCACCTGGTGCGCTCACCCATTTGTCAAGCTGAACATGTTGTATGTGTGTCAACGGAAAGAATAAAAAAAAAAAAAAAAACTGAACTTCTGTGTCACTCGAACAAAGCGGTTAAATGCGCTTTCAACCGCGCTCACCCTTTCAAGATGACACTGACGTCCATTAACCTGCACTTTTGGTACCGTATGTGTCAAAAATTTTCCAAAGGTGTCATCAAAATAACCACAGAAGCTTGACACTTGTGTTTAGTGTTTCCCTTGCCCATATTTCTCGTGAACTATGTATGCCTTTTTTTTTTCGTTTTTTATGACCATTTTCACTTTTGTTTTGTGTAAGGAAAAGTGGCCCGCAAAGTGGAAAAAAGGCCAAGTTCAATGTCTCGACGATCGGTCAAAGAGAAATCACGAAGAAACAGAAGAAGAAAAAGAAATAATAAACTCAAAGCGTTGTTTGAAGGAAAATGTGCTACTGCAAGCGAAACTCTATGCCGCACACGTTTATTATTTTTTTTTTGACAGACGTCAGAATACCGAAAATTCGAACTCGATGAACTCGGTAAACTTTATACCGGTGTGGTGTCAGCCAGGCCGAAAAGTGGCAATGAGATAAAAAAAAAAATAATTTTGTTTTTATTTACTTACCCTTCCTATCGGCTATTCTACGAAGTTTCTTTATTTTTTACTCTTTTTCTTCGTTTTTTTTTGTGCCATGATGTTCTTGGGCAAGTATTTGTGACACTTCGTGTCTTTAAAAAAAAAAACCAAAAAAGTTTCCTTCTATGTGAGAATGATGAGAATAAGGAACTTCTTTTTCGAGTCTCGAACATTTATTTTCAAAGTCCAGTATGTACTTGTTTTTGCCTTTTAATTGCATTTTCCAGCTATGAAATAATTTCAACAATTTATTCCGAGCCGAAAATTTTAGGTAGTGGGAGGAACGAAAATAGACCACGAAGATGACAGGAGACAGGAGACAGCAGACAGTTGGCTATTATTACACCGTGAGACTCAAATTCAAAATGAAGCCGCCAATTAGACAGTTGCAGTGCTACAACGTAGCATGAGTCAGGAAGAAAACGAAGACGTTTTATGTAAATTTTAGCAAAATTGTGTTTATTTTGATTTTGCCATCGAGTATGGAGTGGTTTATAAACATTTTGAATGAACATTGTTTATAAACAATGTAGACAGAGTTACTCGAATTGAAAGGCAATTCGGAGAAGGGTTCTTATTTACCTGCTAACGCCTGAGAATGGAATGTTGCTTTTGCTCCCATCGATTGGATTCATTCGGAAGAAATTTCGATAGGCCAAGGGGTCGAATCTACTTGTGTCCTTTGTCTAGAAATGGGTTTTAGGAATCGAAGATTCTTAGGGCTGGAGCATGGATGTTTATACGTTGTAAAGAATCTGTGCGGCCTAGTCGTTTTATACGCATCTTCTTGACCAGTCGTCTTCTTCATGAAGCGTCAACGCAGGTGGGACCATAAATTGAAAGCAGAAATATTCTCTTGAAAATTTTAAGTACGCCTTCATCTGTTTTCGAAAAAGTCGAAGCTTCTGCAGGACGGCGATGATGAGGGTCTTGTAAAGCATCTCCGTGATTCTAATCGATAGGCCTTTGCTGGATGATTGTTTCCTAAGACTACAGTAACAGCCACCGATGAGTGCTATAAAATGTTAAACCTGTGCGCTGATATCGTGGACGGAATTGATAAAATAGGGCCTCGGGAGATGAAGTCATTCCTTACCTCAAAGTTATAGTTGTCCATCGTTATGTTCTAACCGAGACGTTAACGTTGTGTTTCGGTATTTGCAGGAAACTTACAACAGGACCTATTTAAGCAACTTTTGATTAGTGGTTTTCGAAGGCGTTGGTGACCGGCAGCTATGATGATTTAAGCTTAACTATGACTTCTTTAACTTCATTCCTCTCCGGTAGTTGTAATGATTGGTTGTGCTACAGCTTAGGGCTATCAGCAGAAGTAGTGTTGTCATACGCTCAGTACCAACCGCTATTCCACTGTGGCGTCCCAGCTTATGCTCTTGCTGGCTCCGGATTGGTCAGCGGAGTGTTGGGTTGCCCTTTTCACTCCTGTAAAACTTTCCCAGCATCTCCTTGATCTCACGTATATAATAATTCGTTCTTGTCGTCTCTCCCTCTCGGCTAACGAGCGGCTATTGTTCTTTTTTTGTAGCCATTATTCGTGCGTTTGTCTTTTAAAACAGCATGTCAGTCGCGACGTTCCATTTGGCTTACTTTTCTGTCACAGGTCTGTTCTCACTAGTGCCGTTGGAGGATTATCGAGACCTCTAAAGAAAGTCGCGCGGCAAAGGCTCTTACGGTCGGTTGTGAATACAGCCTTTCCGCGTTGAATTACCTCAGTTTGCAGAGTTGACGGCATTCGTCACGACTTCAACAAATTCGTTGTACAAAACTGGAGGCGACTGGCTAAAGATCGACCTAGTCTGTTGGCCAGTGCTCACCTTTCGCCCTCCCTAGAATAAAGTGTCGTCAAAAGTAAAGAAAGTAAGTGTGGTGCTGGCCTAAATCGGCAGTCCAAACTAGGCCAATGTCGAGGTACAGTAAGTACATTCCCTGCTTTGTGCCTGGCCTTTGCGACCTTCCATGCTACGATTAAAGGATCAGCCCTCATTTCATTTTGTGCTCCCTCCTCCATGTAACCAACGCTGGAACATTGTGTAATTAAAACATGTTTCGTGGTAATTGTAGCCATTTCTCTCGACATTGTATGTCCCACTCGTTAAATCCACTTCCACACACGCCTTGCCTCTTCCAAAGCCGCCTCTGTCTCTATCAACATTTTTGCGTTTTGTTTTGCTCTCTCTTCTCGATTCAAAACAATAACATTAAAAGAGGAAAAAGTGAAAATGAAAACCTTCGCCTACCATCTGCAAGACGAAACGCATAAAAAAACGTCGAAACAAAAAGAAACAACGAGAACATCAACAACAAAGGGAAAGCAATAATCATCACAACAATGTGAAGGCTTGAAGCAAAAGCTGCTTGAGACACAACGGACGCGACGCGATCAACGTCATCTCAAACCAATCCCTTACCAAAAGAGCAGATGTAAAACATACTAAATACCCCGGACCCTGTGCGTCGTCGTTGTTGTCGTAGTCGTCTCCAATGGACGACGGGACAGACCACCATCATATGCCCAGAAGTGACTACGAAACCACGCACAAGCAAGTCAGCAAGAAATGTTTTTTTTTTTTTCACTTCTTTAGGTAGAAGTCGGAGTCTCGACAGTCGACGACGCACGGACCACATGCCGTTTCGTATTCGTCAGGCCAAGTTCAAAGTATCCTTGCTGGCATGGAAGCAATTCGTTATAAAAAAAAATCGAAAACAACAACCCTCCACCTCAAGTTGGTTGAAATTAAATTTTTGCCGATACAAAAGAGATTACGTGTTGCTGCGACTCTCAATACAAGTCGAAGGAACGGTCTCCGACCCTTAAGTTGCAGCTGCCACCTTTATATTGCCGAATTATCCAAAAGAAAATACAGAATACAGAGCCCAAGAAGGAGAAAGCAAAGAAGAAATCGATGAGTTTCGATCGAGAACAACAGAGAAAGAGAGAGAGAGAGAGAGAGAGAGAGAGGGAGAAACGACACCTTTATTTCACAGGTAAAGGTGCAATCAGGGGTAGTTCTACCTATCCAAACAAATGTAAGTGTTTCTCTCGTTTCTGCTGTAAGAAAACAACACGAAATCGACAGACGGACGAAGGAAAAAACCCTGTTGCTTGACGTGAACACAAACACGAGGAATAACTAGGGGTAGCTAGAGCTACTCTACCCTACTCGAGGTGTAATTTTCTCGTTTATTGTCTGCGAAAAAAAAAAAAATTAAATTCAACTTACAACCCAGGTTGGTTGACATTCTTTTGAAAGGAATTGCGTTAGAGAAAGGGTTTGTGTTGACTTTAATTTGTTGTTTCGTCGGCATATGCAAGCTGTTGCAGGGTTAGTCCACACAATTCGTTGCGAAAAGACGTTGAAATTTTTGAATTTTTGTTTTCATTCCGAGACAAACATGAAGCTTGACGCGATAGAGGGCGACTCTTTGGTTCAGGTGGACAAGAAGGCGGTAAGGATACGTTAAGGTGATGCCTTGTGACGATGGGATCTTTAATTTCCTTTGGACCAACCATAGAACTGCTAACAGCCTCTAACATGTCATAGAAATCCTTGACATCTCGGCTGGTATGAAGCTATTCCTGAGTTGTTTCTTTTTTTCCTGCTGGTTTATGGTGAATACCTAGATTCTTGCTCCAGATCCAGATGTGAAATTGTGTCTATCATCACAGACCTTCATTTGCTCGTTCGAATAGGATTTTGAAGGTTCTAAGCATTTTATCTACTGGGACAGAGAAAGGTTCAAGCAAGTCTCCTTGTTGAAAAACTGCCATGCAAATCTGTTGCCTGGTCTCCAAAAGACTTTGACGATGGCCACACGGAGCAACGACACGTCAAAATGACACATTTTGCGAGAGTAAGTCGAGTCCGGGCAGGTTGTGTTCTATTGGCTTAAAAAATTTCCCGATCAACTGAGTTTCAGTTTTTGTTTCATTACTTGCTCTGCAGAATGTACAGAAGGGAGTTGCTCTACGTGTAATTCGAGGACATAGTCTAAACCTTGTAAATCAGCGACTAAGCTTCCTTCTGAAGAGCCTACGTCCCGGTTTTGAAGCCCAAACTGTCAGTTGTTTCGCTTGTTTGTGAAACTTTCGGATGTGGCTTCTGTCGTAAGACTTGTCGACATCTTCCAACTGGGAAAAGATGTCGACAGCTATTTGTATCGTTTTTTGGTCTTAACACGGCAGTTTTTGATCTCGTTTTTGTTTGGAGCACTCTTAGTGTCAACATTTTTGTTGGAGGAAGGGTGGTAGCCTAATGGATTCTTAGATCATTGGTCTCTGCAGTTTGTGATGACATTTTTTCACTAAGTCGCTCTCTGTAGTCTGTTGTCCGACAGCTCGAAAGGTGTATTTTCCCAATTTTACCATATTCTGAACAGGTTCCCGAACAGTCTTCGATTCAAGCTCTGACGGACAGGGCAGGTTAAGAAGACCCTGCCTAAGGACTTTGAATTTATTCTCTGAGCGATTACCCCGAAGAGGGCGATCATATCTTCGAGACGATTGTATACAACTAGTTAAGGATTGAGTTGAATGTAGAGACTTGTCGGTTGAGGCCTTGATTTACCCAGGACTGTAGCGCCATGAATAGTAGGCTTGGTAGGCTCTGTCGGGAATGTGCTTTAGGTTTCTTTACGAGCTGGTAATGGAATAATTCAATGTGCCCTTACACTCTTGTAGAACCGCTAGACAAGTGAAGGGAAAAACAAAGTGTTTCCGATACTGCATATGCTCAGGCCTGGCACTGTAGTTTCCTTGGATGCTTCTCAAAGAGCTCATTCACTCCGTAGAAATGGCGACAAGTCTTGCATGGCAAAGAAGAACGATAGTCTCTTCACTCTCTAGACACAATCTTAAAAGATAGAGCCCTGAGAATGACGTAGTCTGTAGTTGCTTCTCGGCTTGCAAAACACTGCAGTGCGGTTATCAATCTGTGTCTCCGGTCTCTTTTTTCATCTTCGACCCACGTATTTTTATTAAAGATACACTGAAGGTTTTTTATAAGCTGTCAAGGGCCTTACCGTCTGCCCTAATTGCTTAATTGATCAGGTACTTAGAACATGAATAGAACTGTGCTGCAGCTTAGAATATAACTTAGCTCAGTTATTCAAAATCTTGTCTTTACCCAAGAAAACACACCGACTAATGAAGTATAGATAGCTAAAGGGGTGAATAATCTTCTAAGTTGTCAAGGCTAGATAACATTCACGCTATCTATCAAGTGCTAGCTTTGTGTGAAGTACATTAGCTAACTGCGTCATTTCAGAATTCCGGCAAATAGTTATTGGGTCATTGCGAGTGAGATTCCCACGAATGCAAACAAAACTGCGAGTGCACTCAACGTAGACATGCATCTCCAGCGTTGGGCGCCAGATTTTAAAATTCTGCTAACAATCCACTTAAGATTCCTCCAAGTATAAGTCAAATATTTCCACCGAAATACACGGAAATCACTTGAGACAAACAAAGAAAAAAAAACCAAAATAGTGAAACTAAACCAATTTCTTGTCATCTGCCTTCGCCGTGTGCCAGCTTTTATCTTCGCAGTCTTTGTTCTCTCGGCCCAAGGAGCCGTGCGAATATTTTATCGTAGCAAATATTTTTTCTTTTTTTTTTTGGTTTATTTTTGGCAAAAGTTTGGCGAGGGCGAAATTTTATTATGCAAATAAATTTAATTTTCACAACGGATCGGTGGAGATACATAGAAACAAGAAAAAGATGAGCAATTTTGGAAGTGGAAAATTAATGTTTGAAGTGTTTGTTTGCTGCGCGAAAGAACATGTGAAAGAGTCGATTTAGTTTGGATTTCCACTGTAATGAAGGCTTATCTGGTGGTGACCTTGCTTCATGGCCATAAGACTTCAATGTTATCAAAGAAAATTACGCAACATCGTCGGCTGTAGTTCACTGGAGAAATGGGTGGCGATAAACGATTGTTTTTTATATTTTGTCGCAGAGCGTCGTGTGCATGTTTGTGGTTTGGGAAAAACGAAATCGAGAGGAAATCCTGCGTTTTGAGATCAAAATGCAAAAAAAAAAGTTTTACCGCGACAACTTTGTTGTTGATACGATAATGGGTGGATAGTAGTCATAAAAAAGGCGGCTAACCAAGATTCAAAGAATGTAGCTCCTGGAAGTTATTTGCACGTAGCAAAAGTTTGAAAAGAGATGCATATCGTAGAGCTTCTGCATAAACGTTGCAGCTAGTATCCGGTGAAAGACCTCGATGTGGGCCAACTCTAGTAATTGAAAGAGCTAAGGTCCAAGTATCACTTGGCAGAATACGCTTCGCAATTCCCAGTAAGAAGGAGCTCAGTACCACGATCGAAGGACTGAAAATCCAAAAAGTAGTCGGACTTGAGGAGCCCTTTTCTGCAGAAAAAGCGTAGGAGGACGAGTGGTAGTCTTCAAGCTTCTTAAAACCGTCAGGAGCTTAAATGGTCCTTCAGTAAATAAAGGAACTCAAAGGCACATCCAAAGCCGAATAAGTAGATTTCTGCCCTGGATTCTCCTGCATTGACCACATCAACACCATGCGGAACTGAAGTCTACTGATTTGGTGGCAGAAGATTCAACGAAGCTGACCATTTCTTTGGTTCACTTACAACTCGTTAAACAACAGATGGACAAGACATATTCATATGAAACGCAAAGAGATAAAATTTAATCGACAAATCGACACGGTTTGTTGCATTTAACGCTTTTGTTATCCCCAAATGGGTGATCAAATGTTTAAAGGTGAACACTCCCCACCGGATATATAAACATCAAAAGGCAAAAAGAACTTCAAGCCATTTGGGGAAGCTTAGATATTTGGTAGCATTTTAACGACTTAATTACCCTTTTTATGGATACTGGTGAGATTCACAGACGTTGACTGGTCATGTTTTGGGCGGGGGGAAAGGGTACGGCGAAGTAGAATGGATTTTTGGCAACCAAAGCATGCGCCTGTGGAGGGATATTTTTAAAGGGAAAGAAAAGCCTCCAAAATGGCGTTTTATGACGACCTACTAACAAATTTAAGCAGTAAAGGCTACAGAACGAACTAGGACAGGTCTATCTTATCAAGCTCGGCCTGAAACAGCAACTTACAGTTGGTTCAGTTTTTGAGACTAGTCATGGCGTATAACTTGTCTAGTACTTGCGATGATATATTCACATGGCACTAATCGTTTATTTTTGAACACCAGTTTTGTATTTTACATTTGACAAATCTCAGGAATTGATCCACATAATAATTGAATCCTTGAGAGTAGCATTTTCTTGTGAAGAGTACGAGGAACCATCATGAACGAGACTAGATCATATGATTCTGGTATGAAGATTCTGGTATCACGAATGTTCCTTTTGTAATAAAGGAAATCATTCACGTTGCTAGGGATAACGTGGGCACCTGAGCTTCAAGTCATAGACTAGGTGTCAAGAAGATCTGGCTTTGTTCGCCACTTAAACCACAACACTCGGCTTCGACCCTTTCCTCCCTGAAATGGTCAGCGCCTCACATTACTCAAGGTATCTCGGTGTTATCCTAGACTCAAAGCTTAACTGGAAGGTGAAGCGTAGAACACCAGGCCAACAAAGCCTGTGTAGCTTTTCTATTGCTGCAATGAAATTTTTGGTAAGAAATGGGGATGGTCACTTTGGCTCAGTGCTTAGTGCTTTGGACTGCTGGCACTGCATCAGCAGGCAATGACAAACCTCCGAGTGTATAATTTGTTGTGAAGAAGCTTCTCAATTCGACGTTCAGAGGCGATATTAAGGACTGTATACATAGGTTCCTTCCGTTCGTTGCGAAATATATAAACCACAACATGGATGCTGGTGAAAAGCTAGATTTTGGCGTCCCATAGGTTATAGCGTTCCATGAGAAGGTAGGTCTGTCCACAGAGGTTCAGCAGTTCAGGATAACTCCAAGGTACAATAATCTAATTCTGGATAGTTTCGCCATAGTTGGAGGAGCGAATGAAAGAATTTAAAAATTTTTTATTTTGTTGTTTACAGAGAGGCCTTGATGCACAATTTCCGTATCTCAAACAGGAAATGGACCCGTCAGGCTTACTCCTGCCGATAGCTGCTACATCGTCTGACCAACCAATGGTCTCAATCTTAGAGATTGGAGTAATCTGTCTGCAAGGAGAGACTACGGTCAAGAGCAAGAGAACCCCGCCTTTGTGGCATCCTCTAGATGTAAACGACGAGTATAACAAAAGACTAGATTAAGAGCGAGAAAACTCCACCTTGAGGGCATCCTCGAGTTGTAAGACCCGAGATTGGCACATCATCGATGTTGGTGTGTGCCGCTCTACCATTCAGAATGGTCATTATCCACCTGTTTATGGTCGGGAGAAATTTCTGTTGCACGTTTAGTAGACATACAGTTTTCAATTTTGATTATAAAGTCGTTGACTACAAACTCAGTAGACTCACGTTGACATGCGCAGTAGACTGACAGCCACAGGGTGGTTTTCCTCTTATGTGTCTGTCAATTATAATTTGCACGCATTTTAAATATTTTGCACTTGAGTCCGATGCTATGTCAGCTTCAGATAGATATTTGACAGGTTTTTTGCCCTTTTTAGCCGGTAAATGTCCGAGAGCTGAGCTACAGCTGGAGAGCGTTTGAACTCGTGAGATAACTTCAAAGTCTCTTTCTTCTTTTGATCGGTTTTTGCGTTCCTTGGGTAAGCCTCTAACAAGGTTTTCTGCTTTAAAAGTCAAACCAATTTTCGCAGAGTTCTGTTGATTTTTGATGGTTGGCGGGATCAAGCTGCTGATTTGTGGACTTCTTAGTCACGACGGTCCCTTTTCGGTGGTACACTGGGGACTTCATCAATGTGTGAGAAGTCAATTGACTCAGATGAATAGAAAACTCTGTTGGATGTTGACTCATGTGTTCTTAATGTCAATGAACTGTCCTACAAGCTATTAGAACTTTTAAGTGGTTTTCTAATTCTTTTCACACTCAAGGCTATCTGAATGGGAAGTCAGTGACTCATGGCTTGATTTGGTATCGCCCAAGCGTTTAACGCACGCATTCTGCTAGACCTTGACCGCTAACAAATTCCGCACAACTTTCCCACACTCGCGCTAATTAAGGAAATATTCAGAAAAAAAAAAAATTTGTTTCAAACCCTCACCAGCGGCGGGCCAGATCATTGCGGACTCAGTGTGGACTTTACACCTCTCTGTTTATCTAGGTTTCTTTTTGTCACTTATTTTTTTCTCTTTGTTTATCCTCGTGTCGCAATTCAATCCAAATTCATTCACAAAATTCCATTTCTGTCATGCGTTGTCCATTCCATACCCTATTTGTGTCTCATTTGACGAAGCAATTAAGCGCATTCAATTCAATGTATCGCCGCACAAAAAGCCACAATTCAGCTTCTTAGAATTCTGTCTCCAGTGATACATCTCAACCTACATCTGTCTATCTATTGCCGAGAGCATCCTCGCATTTAATTTCATCTCTTCTTTCGCACGACAAATGTTAGCGCAACACAATCCTGTCGCAATTCATGAAATCATATTCTTCAATCCATTTGGATGCCGAACTAGCACCGAGAGATTATCTGGTGCAGGGTATAACATCACCTTAGAACATGATTTCGCTCGCATTCAATTAAGGAATTTCATTCAGGTGTTGTAAGCACCTGATGTATCTTCTCTCATCATTGCAACCGCACACCAACAAAACAAAAAAAAAAAAAATCGACAACCGCAAATCGGTGACATTCCTTTGGTGTATCTCATTTCGAAAGGAATTCCTTTAGAGGAGTTTGGAGCCTAATTTCATTCACAGATTTGATGTGACGTTTGACAGTGGGTTGACGACGAGAAGAGGGCTTTGGAGTTGCTTCTCTCAAAAAAAAAAAAAGTTCACATGGTGGCCGAAAGGAATTGTGAAATTCCAAAGAGAATCGAACCAAAAAAAAAAATATGAGAAAGCAAAAATTCTCGAGATGTGAAATGTGATAAAAACCGGAATACTGCCAAGGCCAAGTTGCCAAATTTCAGGCTCTAAATACGAAAAAGAAAAGATGTTCAACATCTTCATCTGTATCTGTACCACGTATCTGTACCACTACAGATATTTATTGGGCAAATGTGGAATCGTTCTCTTGAATAAGAACCACTATCTCCCTCACTATCAAGCGCCGAAAAGAGATCGTTTGTGGCTGTCTTTCATTGCCTACCTACACATATTCGCTTTTTTTTTTTTCAAATAAAAAATCGCAATCGATAGACAGAATAGAAGGTGCAAACATTTCAAGAACCACACACCAATCGATGGTGTAAAGTGATTTTAAAATTCAATTCACAACACCGAACAGATACTTCTATTGTATTAAGCTTCGGTTGCCTTTTTCGTGTGCCGAGTCTACTTCTGATTGGGAGTAGTTTCAGAATTGTATCTCCTTGCGAAACGGCTGTGGGAACACCCTGAGGAGTCGGACACACTCTCAAAAAAGAATCGAAAACCGAGGAAGAGTTCGATGAATTTTTAATTGTATCTCTCAATGTCATACGCGTCAAGGTGTAGCTTTTGGAGAATTTTAAACAGCTAACGACTTCAGAACACAAAATTCTAGACCAACTTAACGACGTCATGCCTTTCATATGACTTGATACGACTTTATCTCAAAGATGAGCTAGTTTTGTGGGGGTCGTGGGGAGGGGAATGTGAAATACATTTCTTTTGTGGGCTGTCACGACTAAAAAAAAGACAAACTTGCTCGGCTAAATCAGCTGATTAAACGTTGACAATTTGACAGCGGAATTAGAAACATGTGTGTACACATACGTTGGCGTTTATTTTGTTTGTAGGGGTGCATGTGGCCTGTGAGACAGTGGGCCATGTTTGTATGGTGTCACTTGGAAATCGAATGAGTCAGCGTGATGAAATGGGTGTTCAAGACCGTAGAGATGGCCAAAAACACGGCTGAGTTGGGTCCTTTTACGTGTCTCTTCCATGAGTCATTTTAGTCAGAGATACCCTCATGACATTTTGAGAGATCCCCACCAAGTTTGGGCTCAGAAACTACAGTGTCGCACAGACGTGACCAACAGTTAGTAAGACGATTCCTTCGAATTGACAGTGACCCATGCAGCTTCGGGAAGTGGAATGGAGTCTCAATCAACTTGGTAGGTAGCTAACATTAGATGGAACTAGCTGACGGCGCTTCATGATAGAGGCCCAGGACCACCCCGGATTATAGGGCCTACTAGGCCTTTTGGCGTCGCTTGAAACTGTTTCGATTTTTCGGTATCCTGGACCAACAGCCTTCTCATATTTAAATTTGGAGTTGGTAACATATTTTTGAAACTCAAAATCCTAAAACTTTGAGTTCGGGAATTCAAAATCTTGAGATCAAAAATTCCCCGTGTTAACAGTTAGGCCTCCATTTTCACATGTCAAGTTGGTTAAGGTCGCCTTCGACTTGCGTGCGCCTCCTGAACCGCGGTCTTACTGTACTGCGCCTTAGAGTAGGACTGGGGCGGTTAAGGTCCTATACAGGGTCACTTTTGTCGTTTGGGAGAGGGCTTCGCTATTCAATCGCCTTCTAAGCCCAAAGAAACAGCGATTGGCAAGAGTTATTCTTTGAAGTTTCTGGGTTAGGCAGCTCAACATCGGCAAAATCTGAGTTTGTGAAGTTGCACAGACGAAGCCGTGAACTATACAACGGAGGTCAACAAGGTGACTCTTTGTTGGGTATCAGGCCAAAGAGATATGTATATCGGCAAATGGGAAGAAGCGGATCAGATTGTTAAGAAAGGGTTGAAGCTACGTAGCACCCTTAAGAAATCTCAACCAGACTTTATACGCGATTGTGTAATCAAGATGCATGCCCCATGGCCATAGCCTACTCACTGGGGCCAGCCTATAATATCAACAAAAACGAGTCGTACCAGAAGCTTTTACTGCTTAACTTACATATTGGTGAACCCGGCCGATCTTTAAATTTCTTATTTCAGCAAACTTCAAAGGTTCCTATCAGTTTCTACGTTGCCAAACCAGCCGCTAGTTCATAGGACCTCAGGGATCCAAAAAGCTCTTTCGCTTTGTTGGGTGTCCCTTCTTGTTGACGGCAAGTACTTGGTTTTGCCTTCATTCACTGGTAGACTTGTTTTGACTGCTTCTGTCTCTTGAACGCATCCAATGACACCGACATCCTCAGCATAGGTTTACAAGTAGTTGCACAGACTTTTGAAGGATTCTGTCGCTGATGTTGGCTTGAGTTTCGCACAATTGTTCAAGAAGCCACATAACAGCTCGTCGACTTGTCTAAATCCTTTTTTGACATCAAAGACCTCGGTGAGCAGCGTGGGTTCTCCATCGTAACTCTGCCAAGACTAGACATGGCTCTGTATAGCTCGTCTCTATAATTATGGCTGCCATAGGACTGCTGAGCAAGCTGGGTTCGATTCCAAGCGGCACCACCTCTCGTCGGGGACTGACAAGCCTCCGAGAGTACAACTTGTCATGAAGAAGCTTCTCAATTCGCCGTTTGGAGTCGCCAATTAATTGTAGGTCCCTTCCATTCGTGCAAACAATACAAACACGCTCAACATGAATGGTTGCTAGAAGCTATGCCTTATCTCACCTCGAGCTGTCGTGCCATCTATTTCTTTTTTTTCATATGAGGCGAAACCGAAACAGAGAGATGGTGGGTCTCGATTAGAATTTCTTAAGAAACCAGGATCTGGCGAGGTGTGAACCTTTGGTCGATTGTCGGCTTTCCTGGCCTCTGCGTCGCATCAGTTTGCACAAATCATCTCGGAATTCCTTTAAACTTTTCCGATTTCATGAACAGGAAACCTAAAAAATCAAACACCGCACGCGAAAATTTCCATTTCTTCCGCTTATCGTCATGGGAGTTCTTCAAAAACCCAAATAAGCCTCTGGCATACCCGTGGCAAAGCAATTAAAACCAGTGCTCCATCGATCGCACACTGTTGCCAGCTTAATTTATTAAAATTTAGGTCATCACTTAAGGTGCATTAGATAGTGAGTACCGCACGTATGACCGCCTACCAGCTTTGTTGCTATCTTATCACACCAAAATATAAGTCGCTATCAAAACGAGGTCTAACATCATTCATTGGTGATATAGTCCGAATCGCCTTGTGTGTTTTTTTTTCTATTCGACACAATTAACACCTTAGTTCAAGTCTATTTCAAACAATTACACAATATGCACAATAGTCTTCCGGAAAATAGACGATCAGTGCGTGCCCACATGATGGTTCCACCTCATCTCCAGATCCAACGCTGTTGCTCTCCGTTGACATGCCTTCACCATTCCATTGTAATACTCTAATTACACGATTAATCAATTATTATATGGCCGACCTCCACCAGTCGCCCCCTCTGACCATCACCCATTCGTTTCTCAAAAAAAAATTCGAATCCAACCGAACCGAATTCTAATGGAAGTCTGGCTGGTGTATCAAATGGTTTGGGTGCTCTATGTGCGTACCTGGTGTACACGATCTACACGGTGATTTTATTTATTTTTTAGTGGCAGTTTTTTTTTTTCTCGTATTTCCACCTCGGGGTCAGCGACCGGCACACGAGCTCGATCTTAGGAATGAATAGCAGATATCTGTAGATAGTAGTGTATTTCATAATTGAGTTCGAACCGAACTGAGTGACATGGACAGGGGGAGGGAGAATAGAACTCAACACGCATGCCATGTGTTCTTTTTTGTTTGCTGACTCTGTTCAACTATTTTGCGTGTAGTAATTGTTGCTAATAGTTGTCGGCCCCCCCCCGCTTTGGAGAACTCGAAGTATCTCGAACGATGATGTTCGTCATATCGAACAGCAAATCTGTTTCTTGTTAAACAAAAAAGAAAACAGAAAAAAAAGTTGTTTGAGAGATTGAAAGCTTACGCATTGCTGTGGGTAGCGATAGACACGGGTGAGGGGCGGTTTCAAAGATTTAAAAGATCGTTTGCTGAAAGAGATAAGTGGGTAATGTGCGAGTATGTAAGCATCAGCGTAACCACTTTACCAGCGAAGCAAAAGTTACACACTTGACAAATGACGTGGTACCACTGGCAACAGGCAGTAGGAGAGGGCGATCTTCAGATATAGCAAAGCAATACCAGTATTCTGTTTAAAAATCCACGAAGCAGTAGTAGAGTAGAGCAAAAATAAACAGACTTATTTGTTCCAAGGCGAGGACTATCAAGGATCTAACCTGTAACTCTACCGCTAGCGTCAAAACAGTCCTTCAAACCTTCAGGAAGAGACTTCATTTTGGTTTCGTGGTAGATCAATCAGGTTCAAATTTAAGCCAAAGGGGTTGTGAACTATTATATGGAAGGCGCTGCGTCCAGGACGGTTCCAAGGCTTAAACAGTTGAGCTGCATAAATCAGGTTCATCGCGGCATTCTGAAATACAAATTTAACTTAACCAGGACGACCTATTGCTTTATCTCCGAATCTGGTTTTTCAATCAACGCAGTATTTTTCTAACAAAAGTCGTGCGCAATGTGTTGAAAATCCCCTGACAGTAGGACAAAAAGACAGCCATCAAATCTAAATGGAAGCTAGTCAAGCTCTGTCGTAAGGACAAACTTCCTGCTGGACAGAACAATGTCAATTTTCCATTTTTCCATCCATTTTTGACCTTATACCTATTCAGTTCAGTTTCAGGGGGATCCTGTGTGATCCTGCCTAGTTTAAGTGAATAACGGTCCTGCCAGGACAGGACAGCAAACTTTGTCTTACCTAACCCTCGTCCTATCGTCCACTTAGGGGCCTTAAGCATCCTTGGGCGGGTTCTATTGCGTGGCTTGGTCAGAGCGTATTGTCGATCTATTGGCAGCAATTTGTGGAAGAATATACACTTCATTAAGTGGTAATTCCGCTTACTGATGCAAGACGATAGAAAAATCATTTCCACATTCGTAGCAGTGATTTCAGGGCATAATACTTCGCTGTACCATTGTCAAAATCTAAGGATAAGCGATAATAATCTTAAAAGAAGTTCCGGAGACGGCAATGGCACTGTAACTATAAATTCCTTGGGTAACACTTTCCAGGATATCTAAGAACTAGGCAAAATACACATGTACTTATCAAGAAAATTTGTAGGTAAGTCAAAGCTTACAGTTGGTTCTTAATTCAAGGCCAATAGGACTAAGCTTTGGGGACAGATCCGCAAGCAAGAGATACTTTCCTCTCTATGCTGGCCTGGGTGTAGCTCAGAGGGATCTCTAGACCTGTGGGTGATTGTCATACGGTTTATTTGGTAGGAACATCACTGCCTGCCGTACTTACTTACTAATTTATGTCCTGTTTCCCCTTGTGGGTCCTACGGCATTTACTAAACCTACGCGTCATCGTGTGTGGTTTCTAACAATGTGCCTCAGTTTTCTCCAACTCTCCCCAATTACCGATACACGTCCTTAACTGATCTGCGCCATGTATTTCTCGATCGACCCACTCTTCTGCCATCTTGCCTGCCGTGTGAGGGGCGGTTTCGAAACTTGTCACGTCTTTTGTTCAAACTTTGTCCCCTTCAGTTTACAAGCTTATCTAAACCGAAGTGGCAGAAGTTGACAATAAAGCAAAGCTTTCATGGTTTTTAAAATTCTATTTTTTCACGTTTTTTTACTCTTCTGATAAAATTTATCCAAGTACGAGCACTTCGGTCGCAACATTCATTTGTGAACGCATCTCCATATCGCTGAATGCTACTATTCAATGACAGCTTAACCGTCTTGAACTTGGCTACTGTTTCACATCTTGATTTGCTAGAAGGTAACTAACGAAAGATTTAACTGATTGTCACGCCGTTTGTTTCATTGTTTAGATAATTTTTTAAGCAAGGTTTATAGATCCAAATCGTCACCCATAGCTTTGTAGAAAGTTAGCACTTTACATGCACCTGCAACTACATCAGATGGAATCTTAATCAATTTGAATGTGAGTTGTACTTCTAATTCGAATTCTACAGCCACTGTAGTTACAGAGCAGTAAAAATCACTTTCGGACCATAACTTCGCATACGGATAAGAGCTACATTAGTTCGGACTCCTGCAAAGCAGATATTGCGGGATGGCTTGAGCAACAATAAGATGTTAAACGACCTCAACTACGGCGATTACTACCGACAACAAAAGCAGAGTTGTTAGAGAGGTGAATTTTTTATTGGAGGCAGATTTAGACAAAAAGTCTTGGGTTTCCGGCATGTGAATGGACGCACACACCTCCAAAGAGAAGACAGATTTTAACATCGAAGTTAGTGTCTACTAGCTCTTGGAGAAAAGTATCGAGGATTTCTGGGGAAACGTCTGGACGTGTAAACTGGCAAAATGGCTCGCTCATCAAAAAGGTTCTAGGTTAGGTTAGGTGGCTGCTACCGCTCAGACAAGGACACACTTAGACCAGATTGGCCTATTGTGATGCCAAGATGAAGAACCGACTTACCAGCACCAGGAACCAAAGTATGTAACACAAAGAATATCAAAATGGGCAACCGTAACGGTATTAACCCTAAGAGTTGAACCATTTCGTCCCAGAGATTAAGTTTCTTGTCTTCTGGATGTCGAGTTTGGCTAGATCCTTAAGTTTCTTCTTCCTCCTCGTCTCTACAGCTTCTACAGAAATCATTGGAGGGGACCCCCAGTCTGAATGCATGTCTGCCTATCAAGCAATGTCCGGTGAGGATCCCTATAAGTGAACCTAAGCTTTTTTCCGGTTTGTGGATGAAAGTCTCTCCGTCTTCTTTAAGCCAGATTAGCCCCAGGTTTGGCCATATTTGTTCCTGATATTGTTCCACCTGTGGTTTGCTAATTTCTTGGCATCCGTGTGGAGGAGGAATTTGATCGATTCAATAGGCGAGGGTGGTTTCCCCAGGTTTTCACGGTGGTGCCGGTCTGTGCCTTCTTTGGCCAGCTCGTCCGCTCTGCAGTTGCCTGGGACGTCCCTGTACACAGGGACACTAAAGAAACAGAATCATACGTCAGACCACATGCACATTAGAATCCTTTCCACAGTTGTTCCCACTTTTTTTTTTTTTTGTACCCTTCCAACATATGTATGTTCCAACGGAGTCCTCTTCATAAAGTTCTGGTACTAAAAGGATGGGAACATAACGAAGTGAGGCCTCTAGACACACCACCACCAAGGGATTTTTTCTGCCTTGTCTTCGCTGTAAACTCAGACAATGACACAAGTTTTAAGGTCAATCGCAGTTTCTTTTGGCTAAGAAGCCAATTCAGTGGCAAATTCAATACTCTTTTCAGCATACCAGTCCTGGTTCAGCAAAAATTGACGCTGGAACTCGCTGGAACTCGGGGAGACGTAGTTCAGTATAATGCTGCTTCTGGTCCTTTCGTTCTTCTTACAGCCTTAGGCTTGTTTGTCTGCTTGCCAGCGCACACCCCTTCTCCGACGAATGTCATAAAGATTCACCCGTTTAATGAGACCTCTTAGACTCCATTACACTCGCCGGCTCCTGGCCGCACTTATATAATTCCATTTGTGTCTTGTAATTACCTGAAATCATTTACACCACCGACCCTCTTGGGGTGGCGCAGGGTTTCGTGTTAAACTTATCTGACCGTGAACTAAATGTTGATACCAACTCCCTGGGCTGGCCTGGTCGTTCCTTTGTTGCGCGATAATAAAGTTGCGCTTCGCTTTATTATTGCTCTAGGTCGTTGACGTTACACTAAATTGATAAATATGGAATGACCAAGTACCGTGAACACACCGCCTGGCGGCTTCAGTTGGCAAAAGTTTTGTGTGGCTGAAAGGGGGGCCTCCCTCGACCATGTATCTGTTGCTGTTTTTTTTTTTTTTTTTTTAATTAATCGTAGAACAAATCTGAAAAGCCATTCAACATAGTCTAGTGATTTTAATGAAATGTGAAAGAAACCCAGCTAACCAAGTGGCAAAGAGTTGAGTGCGCATGGTGTTGTGGTCAGGGAAAGGGGCCGCAGCCCTCCTCCTCGAGCCGGCAAACACGTTCCAAGGAGGAAACTCTTTCGCTGCTTGTGGCAAATTGATGACACATTGTGTTCGGAAAACTGTGTTGCTGTGTGTGTTTTTGCGCTCTTCGTGTTTGCGTGCCAAGAAATTGTGGAACCTGAAGTCTCTCCCACCGTTCTCCATTGTTGCCGGAAGAAAATGGGGATAGAAGAGTCACACATGGACAGGGTAGATTAAACCAGGCATGCAGGAAAGGTTTATTATGTCTGGAAGTAATTGACTGCTGCCTGCGGTCAGTGTAGAGTTTCATTGTTTTTAGCAGCAATAGGCACCGATATGTGGCTGGACGCGGTCCATTTAAACGAGAGAGAGAGTGTAGTGAGTGTGTAATTAGTCGCAATCTAAACTCATCCATCCCCAAGACAGCGTCAAGTGGATTATCGCCTTGACCTTTCGCTTTGAGAGGAGAGTGGTTGTGCCTCTACCGTTCAATGATGGGAAGAAGTACCACCCGGCCAAACATCAAATGGCTCTAGATACTCGTACGTGGCCTCTTCAATTCGCCCACTTGTGCGTGACCCATCTTCGTCCGTCTTATTGTTCTACTGATGCTGTGTTACTCGGTGGCTTCTTGTTCCTTTTTTTTTTAATTTCGTTTAATTTTTGTATCTGAGAAGGCATCGGAGATATGTAAAAGTCTGCGTCACTGAGTCGAGTTGAGTCGTATGCGCTGCGCACTTGTTCGCTTGAGAGATGGAAGAGTTCAACGAATCTTTAGTTGGGTTTCGGCTGTCGGTTGTTATTTTTTTTTTTTTGCGATTTTCTTTGGAATTATTCTCGACTTCAAGAGGAATCATCGGTTTGAGGATGATTGTCTCTAAGCTGGGATAAACGAATTTTAAGAGAAAAAAAAGAAGGAACGGCCCACATGAGGTGGACTCGGTCTCTGCTTTTGCGTCGTGTTTGGCGTTTTGATGGTGAATCCAGGAGGGAGAGGTTTTGATTAAGCCCCCCCCCCCCCCCCTTCACTTTGGTGAAGCGCATCGCACAGACATATCTTTCGGTGAGATTCAGTCGAACTTAAGCCGAAAGTTAAACGAGATCAAGTGTGCCGATTAGAAAGCTCAATGGTGGTCTGGGGAAGCAAAATTGGAAAGGTTTTCTGTGTAAATCGGTGAGATGGGTCAGTGTTTGCTAGTTGGATCAGCCTAGAACGTGACCAATTGATTTGACCTTTTTCTAGCGTAGGAAGCAGCTGTTGTCTTATCACTTGTCTCAACGAGCCAGCAGTTTGCACAAGACAAACCATGTTCGAAAGATTAAGGATAACTTACACTGATAGCTTCGCTATCAATGAATCAGACACTGGAGATCTAATCATCAAGAAAAACGCCCTAAATGTTCGTTTCGGCTTAGAGCACGATGGGTTCTAACACCTCTTTAGACTCTCTACGAGTCACTAAAAAGAACTCTCCCGACTCCAATCTTGAATTCTACAAACCTACTTAGCCCTTCTACCATGTTCCACGCCTTGAAGATTGAAATTTTCAAAGGTGAGTTTCTTTACTTTGAAAAGCATACTCCTTACGAATCAATCCGCCACTTCGGGCTCTTACACGTCCCAAGGCCCACGTTTTAAGTCCAACAGCCTAAAAGATTACATATGTATCTAGATCATGCGGACAGTGTGTCAAGTTTCCTCTTCACTCAGAAGGACATACCGAACTAACATCCAATCTCCAGCCGTTAGCCCATCAACTTTTCATTAGAATTGCAGTGTAGAGGGGTCTACTCTGCAGAAACCAACACAGCAGATGCTTCAAAGGATTCAAGAGATTGATCCTTAGAAACGCGGCTTTCAGTTGTTCCCCTCATCTGCTTGTGGACTGACTAGCGATCACAATCACCAACCGCGTTTCTAGTGATCTGAAATTTCTAGTATCTGAAGTCCACCATCTACCTTACAATCTCGCCGAACTGAATAAATGGTCGAAGGGCCCAGATCACAGGAACAACCTTGACGAGGGCGTATCAACCAAATGTTTAATGAAATTCTAGTCAGGGCTGCCTTTGAATCCCACTATGCAGTCTTGAATCGACAGGGAAAGGGATTTGGTACTGCGAAGATCAAAGGATGCCAGAGGGCTTGCTTCCATCAAGTAGAAGCAGAGTATTTGGGGTTCGGCGGTGTCTCCTACTGTTCGCTGGTCAAAATGTCGTTAAAAAAATGAGTGATTTTCATTTTCTCACCAAACACTATTTAACTATTCCGCAGTCTTCACCTCCCGCGAACCTGCATATGACACACGAAGTCTTCCGAACCTCTTTGTGCGACAATTACATCATATCCCGTTTAATTTGCAACTCAACACACAACCCAAACACTTTTAAGTGACGAATTTACCAAATAAATATGCAAAAGACCCACCTCTTCACACCAAATTATCTGGAAAATTCCCCCCGAAAAAAAGAAAAAAAAATAGAAAATTTGCACAACTCTTGCTTCCCCTCGTCACCAATTAGCCCGACCTTTTGCAAGTCAATCAGCTGGAAGCCGAATAAAATTCGCACGAATCGAAATCGGACCTAAAGAACTCGTTTAGGGTTCAAAGTCTTTTAATGCGATAATTTTGCGAATAATTAGCTAAACCTCAATGAAAAACAGAAAAAAATTATCCCACCTCACGAAAAATGTTTAGCTCGGTGCGGCGGCGACGGCGAACACTCCTTCATCTTGTTGGCTACATGTTGCAAAAGTGCTTCGTTACGCGTATTTTTTTTTTTTCACCATTTTGTGTGTCTGCGTTTTTTATTGGATAGTTGGGCTAAATGCTGTCATGTATATTCATGTGCGTAATTAGACCTTGAAAAGCTGTTTCGGGTAATGTACAATTTAACTCAATCATTCAACTCTGGGATGAGTTTTTTGTTTTAAGTCAAGGTGAAGTGAGGAAGAAGGCGGCGTGCTTGTTTGGGCACTTTTTTGGCTGTAGGAAATAACATAGCAAGTATGGAGGTATAGGGGTGTTTTTGTTCATGTTTGGGCGGTCGTTTGAAGACGTTTGTCTCTAGAGATAATGAGAACAGCTCTTGTTTTGCTGAAGGTTCTATCCACGGAAAGTCGGTTTACCTGGCAGAAGAGCTCCAGAGTTAAAATCAACGAAAGATGAGCGGGTAATAGACGAATATAAGCAGTGTATGTCCTGAGCAAGAACCCAAAACTCGACTATATTTGAGCAAAACCTGTCGTAACTTCCAATTGTACATGTTTTTCCATTAAGCTTTGTAACAACTTAATTGAACTGTCAAAGACAGAATGAGATCTGTTGACATCTGTCAAGCCGAACTGATACGATTCCAGCAAATGGACCTTCACAGATACCGTTCTCAAACTGCATGGCATTTTCCATCGTTTTGAAGCATTCTCTCTGCAATGAATCGATAAATATCACCAAATTGGTCATGTTGCTGACGACAGGATGCCAGATCGTGGGCGTGCAAGGCTAACAGAAGAATTTGCCTAGATTTGTCCAGTTCAAGACGTTGGCAGCAATTGGGCGCCAGTTTACTAAGCATTTGTATGAGGATTTTGACATGCATGCTACTACTTTGCAGATGGACGTCAGAGTTCAACCCGACTATCTTGTATAACACCGTTCCTACGTTCTTTGATTTGGTGCTAAAGTGCAAGCCAGGTGGTTAAAGCTGAAGCAAACTCGAGAAGGTACAAATTCAGAGTACCGTCCATGTAAAAAGGTGCCTACAATTTCACGTAGAGTCAAACAGGACTGAAGTGTCAACGGGAGGAGCATAAACTCGTGAAAACTGAATAAACAGTGCAGCTTAACATTGAATAACCCAAAGTTTAAGAAGATGACTGTTATGGGATTGTTTCAATCTCGTCCCCAGCACGAGGTAGATGGACAGGTGCATAGGACAGAAGGACAGAAGTAAACACAATAAATTATTTTTCCAACAGTTCTAACTTACACGATACGAACAAGCCGTTTTAGGAGTTTTCACGACAATGCAATGGCAAACACCGTCTAGGTGGTGGAGCTCATGACTCGAAGTAGAAGAAGCGGTGGCTCCTGGTCTTCTAGGCTCTGCACCTTCTGCAGAAGTTATTGTGACGAGACCTTCTGCATGAACACCAATGGTGCAATGGTTCGTAATGATGTCGAAGATGACCCGGGCGACTTCCCGATTAAGCTTGAAAGAGATATTTTCTTGTTAAAGGCCTTAAAGTCGGTTCTTTCATTGCCTGAAATGTCCATATGTCCTGGCACCCAGCAGATGGTCACCGTCTTGGCTCTGGATATTGTCTTTAGAAGCTTTTCACAGGTTTTAACAGACTTCGATCTCATGATCGCAGAGTCTAAAGCCTTTAACGGCTGCCTCACTTTCTATGTAGACAGTGGGCGTCCCATATGTACGGCAGCCTGTATAGCCGTGACTCTCACTGCAATCGTCGTTTATTCTAAAGGAACGGTTTACTTCTAGAGTGGACCAATGCGGCTCCTACGCCGATAATAGAACTGACAGTACATTTCTGTTAGGAATTCCAAAAGTGAATCTTCTGCAAAATGCCTTCATCGGAGTCATATAATCCGCTTCTGTTGACCTCTTGACAGTCTCCTATCGATATATTACAGTATAGCTCTCCACTAAGCCTTAAAGTACTTTAATACGCTTTTCCACCAAAATGAGAACTGAGTTTCCGGTAAAAGTTTACGAAAACTCTCTGAACCATTCCCACCGAACATTGAATTGATTTCGTTTGACGTTTCAATCATTTTGCCACTATCTGTGGTGTACGAATATCCAAATATAAAAATATGAAAACATATTTCAACACGTCAAAGGGGAATAATCAGCTGTTTTCTCAGTTGCTCTGCTGAATGTATCAAAAGGTGCGTTTGCTTTGACGATCTTAACACTGCCTTACTATTGCGAAAGGGTTTCGAGTAGGTTTCGGTAAAAACTGCCAAAAACTCGAGTTAACGAAAACTGAAAACTGATTGTGTAGGTTTCGTCCGTTTTCGCTTCGGTGGGAATAGGGTAGAAGCTTTCATCCTGAAACTCAACATGGTTTCCATATTCGAAACTACCGTTGTTCTTATTGATCCCATGATTTTGATGCAGGCCCGCCTTTGGATCATGGTGAGGTTTGAACGTTGATACCTATTAGTTCTCAAGAACCTTTCACCAAATCGAGAACAACATTCCAACATACCAGACATCGCTATGTGGCTATTGAAAAGGAAGATAAACCTTAAAGTGAGCCAGCTAATCAACAGCGATTGGTCTGCTAGAGCTGACTGTGTAATATCTTCCACCCTTTGGCCAACTATTAACGAAAAAAATGTCGAAAGGCCTGCTAAAAGGTGCAATGGCCATAAAAGTAGGCAACAATTGACCACACTACTGCAGGACCTGACAGGATACGGAAATTATCTACATTTGCTTTGTGAATACCCAAGTCTTTAAATCCGTCGCCTTCGTCCCTTAGAGACCGGACTGGGGGTGTTCCCCACCACTTTTATCAACCAGTCCTTAACCAAGTAATCTCGTTCTTTAAAGTTTCTCCAAAAAGTTTTAACGTTGCGAACAGAAGCACAAAATCCGAAAAATTATCCAAAAATTATTTCTGTTTACACCAAATACCTACCTACTCGTACATGCTACTTTTTCCCGATAAAACGAAAGAATCGCAAACAGTTTACATTATTCAGCTGTGAAATTACCCATCGGGGAAAAAAAAACCCAAACAAATATGAAAATACAGGATGTGTGCCGCGCCGCGCCTGCCTAATTTCTAAGTCAATTTAGAGCAAAACCTCTGAATGACACTGGCTTGTGGCAAAGAGATGCTTCTTCGAGTATCAGATTTCAAATTTATTTGACATTTTCTCTTCCCCCAGTCTGTATCATTTTGTGTTTAAACTTCGAGACAAGAAAAATCCATAAACTTGCAAATTGCGTATATAAATTTTTTTTTTTTTTATAACTTTTATAAGTTATAACAAGTCCACAAGGCAAACTAAAATCATAATAAAACGAAAAAAAAAAAACAGCTCCAACTACTATCAGCTGGAATATGTCGTGTTTTCTTTTTTCCAAAAAATTTGTCACATAAACACGTCATGCTGTACACAGCCTTGCATATACCTAGCAATCGTAATCTCTAAATAGTTTGTCACCAAGGAAGTAGTAAGTATGTGTGTATGTGTGTGCATGTGTTTTTGCAAAAAAAAGTAAAACGCAATCGAAATTCTTCCAAAAATATCCAAACAATTAACGGCTTTGCGTATGCCTACAGCTATGTATGTCGCTGAACGTTCTTTTCAGACGTCAGCTGTTGGTTGTTCGTTTTTTTTTTTTTTGCGTTAGAAAAAAAAATTAACGCACACACATGTTTTGAATGCGCAAACAGTCGTAGCAAATAGTTTAAGGACACCACCGGCTTTTTTTTTAACTTTTGTGAGAGCTCGTGGAATTTTTAGATATCTACATAACTCTAAACCGACGATGTCTGTTATATTTGAAACGAGCAAGACTGGCCTTGGCTAGACTGGCCTTCATTAGTTCCTCATGATAAAAGGTTTTAGCTCACTACTAATGTCGTAAGGAGTTTTATCACATCCGAAAAAGTTGAGTAGTTCAGCCTTGTTGGAACTACGGACGAAACCGTTGATTATATTTGGAAAATTCTTTCGCTACCACAGAAGAGCGTCTTAGTGTACACATCTCCCTTTAACTCTCACGTTATCTAACCTTTCCAAACATCCAAAGGGGTTGAAAAATCAATTCCCAAGTGAGATATTGAGCACCTGGCGTTTACCGCCTGAAGATTATCGTTTTCATTGATACAACTTCGAGGAACTAAGGGTCTTTGTCTATGTTGGTTGGCGTTGCTATTTCTGCTGACAACAACATTTTATCAGAAATTAAACGCCGTGGCTCTGCAGTTGGGCTATTAGATGAAAACACTTTTGATGCCTACTTCCAGGTTGATACAGGCTCAGCCTTTTATGACGCAAAGTGCGTCATGAAACACAGTGCATATGACATTTTCCAAGATTTATTCAGATTTTGAATCCATAGACAACTTGATTCCTCTAGTGTTAAGCGGCGAACCGTCAGAGACCTCAAACCTTCTCAAACGTTCTGCCAAAGACACAGTGAGTTTGGCATAAAGACGGAAGCAGTGCTGAGCATCTGTGGGTCGGGAAAGTCCGAAAGCAAGTCAATGCAATTCATGTGATTCCATGATTCCGACATTTTAATACTTACTGCACTACGTTTTGGCCCTTTTTTGACAGAAAGATGTTGTAAGGGACATACCGCCGGTGTCGCTTGAGGTGGCCGTGGCTACATGTCAACACAGAGGTGGATGTGATTTAGAAGCTCTTTAGCATCAATATTTGATAGGGGGTGGTCACATGGTGTAGTGGTTAGCATCATCGCTTGTCATGCTGAATGTCTGGGTTTAACTTTTGATGTCGGAAAAAAATTTATTTCTTAAAAATAAATAAAATCGTTCAACTGCGTAAGCTGATGTCGCCTCTACTGCGAAGTCATAACACTGGCAGGAGAGTGTCATGGCTTGAAGAGCGTCCTGACCATGATTTTGACATCAGGAGATTCGAAAAAATTTCCGTGAATTATAGCAATGACAAGCACCACCAATGTCACCATATAGTCTGGACACTCCTCGGACGCTATCGAAACTTGATACTACCTGAGTTTCGTTTCACTGCACCTCGCTCGCGCTGTGTGCCAAACATCATAAGGGTATAGTGAAATCTACCATTGCAGACAGCTCTCTTAGGCGGAAAGGTCCCTTAAACGGACATATTTTCCTAAACAAATCTAAAGAACAGTAAACATTTTTTCATCCCTTGGACGGATAACTCCCTTGGGCGGACAAAAATGTTGGGACCGTTGCTGTTCACCTAAAAGAGATTTCACTGTATTCAACGCCTTGGAGAGCGAGTGGATAATAATCACTGCTCCTGTTTTCCAAGTTTCCTTTTAATTGAAGGGTGTCTTAGTTTGTGTTGTAAAGTGAAGTCAGTTGTTCTTGTACCTACTTGTCTCCTCAAAGAAAACCGAGCGGCTGCAACTCGTAGGCTAATGTACTCTACCACATGGTGATGATCTTGTTCCATGTATAGGGCGTCTATCAGCTCCTTAATCGAACTTTTTCTGTACGTTTTTTATAATCGTGACAAATCGGCTCTTGGCTAAATTTTAAGGAACATACGCGATCTTTCTGACTGTATGACTGTATCTTAAAGTATTTTTGTCACTGTCACTGTCATATTGACATGCTTGTCAACCTTGCCCTTGTCAAATCAGAACTCGCCTTTGTTTACAATTGTCATCATTATGTATGTGATCAAATTGTCATATCCATTTCTTTTTTGACCCCCACTGTATGTACACATGCACTGCATGTGTGCTCCTATCGTTGCCAATTTGAACTGTCAAACAGTTATTCATGCACACATACATACATATATTGTCTGCACATATGCCGGTAATGTACTGTCTGTTTACATCATCGAAAAAGTCTTGAACTGGTTTCGGCCGATCGAGCGAAAAATGCCGAAAAATGTTTTCAGTTCTTGTCTGTGTTTTCGGCTTTTTTTTTCCTCTCTCTTCGCATCTTTTTTTTTTGTTTTGTTTTTGTTTACACACACACTTGACTGTTTTTTTTTTTGGTTATTTCCTCTCAGAGAATCAACAGCGAGAAGTGTTGCTCTGCTGAATGTGGATCGTATCTTGTTCTTGTCTCCTCGATGAGCTTTTTCTCCCCACACGCTTAACATTTTGATTAATTTTTTTTTTATTGCCAAAAATTTCACCGACGCACAACCACAACTATATTGGGTACGCAGTTCCAAGCTGACAACACTTGTGCGAGAAAAAGTTCATCCATCCCGGAGTTGTGCTCATTTGTATTCCTCGACTGCACTATTACCAAGTGAAAGAATATGTTTAGCAACATTCTTGGAAATGTTGCCAAGCACCCAACCAAGGTGAATAGGAATACCTGAGTGATTGCAAAAATCTTATCAAAAAATTACCAACAAACTAATGGATACCAGTGTAAAGCACTTTGTCTGGTACCAAACAGAAAAAAAAAACAGACTTCAAGGCCAAAATGCGAATGGCCGACTGAGGAGCGAGAGTCTACTGCTAACTAAGCTTGATGTTGCTTGGCCGTATATTTTATTCTTTAATGTATTTGCCTTCGGCATTTTGTAGATTCGGGCATAGTCTTTTGGTCATGTAGGCCGTGGTGGGCTGTAAAAGAGCACTGATTGTGCGCCTGGGAACCATCGCAATATAACACCGAAAACAATGAGATACACAGCCCAGCCACACGCTGACTGGATCTATTTCGTGTGTGCCAAGGTTAACTTTAGAGGCCTGGTAATAGCAGTGCGAAAAGATACCTTAGATACTTTTATCTTGTAATTTGCCTTTGTTGTTGTTTGAGAATAGTTGCTTTGTGTTCTTGGGGGGTGTGGCACAGACACGGGCTTTTGTGGATCTAGTCGGTTCGACTACTAAGTATCTGAAGGAAGTATTTTGTTAGATTTATGGGAAATTAATGATGTTAACAATCTGCGAAAACAAAAGATTTTGGGTTATTAATTAAAAATTCCGGTTGCCATAGGCCGGAGGGAAGTGGAGGTGGAGGAATGTTTTTTTTTTAGAGCTCGACTCAGAGCTTGGGATAGTTTTGGAAGATTTATTAAGTTTTTTTTTTCTGCTTGAAAGGGTTAATTGTTTCAAATCTTTGAATAATTTGACGATGAGATTGGTTGAACAATTGGAAGACAATCGCTTTGCAGAGCACGGATGTTATTCACCCTGTTTTTTGCGAAAGGAGATTGGAAATTCCTTTAAGTGGTAAACAATGGAAATGGGAACAATGAGGAGTCCATAGTGCAATGAACTTTAAGAAGTTTCCTTTCTATCAAATTTGGCTCTTGAGTGTCTTTAGAGGATTTATGTGTTCTCAAGATTTTTCTTAATCAAGTCACGTTTTCGCTGAGTCAAGAGTGAAAGGCCATTGTGTCTCTGGCTTTAAACATAAGATTCTAAGACGCAAATGACCGTAAAACTAAGTTGCTGTTGTCCGGGGGTAGTAATTCTATGAATCATGTGTTTATGTATCTTTATAGGAACGCTTTTGAACCCTAGTCAAGATTTGTCGTTGTTTAGAGGTTGGTTGTCCACCAAATTCAAATCTTAATGACTCATCTCATTTTCATCGCTGGGTGGGTACAATTGGGCTTCTATTTTTCTCATCTATTCATTGTCAAGTCATGTAGGTACCTAAACAGATAATTTTTTCTTCGACGCAAATTGAATTTTAAGACACCAAGTGAATTGTTCCTAAGAGGAATAGAATGGAATTCCTCCGTTTCCCATCGGTAAGGCAGTGCGAGGAACACGGCGAATCGCCAGTAAAAAAATAGGGGTGAAAGCATGTGGCCTTGTCGAATCCCATTTTGTATCTCAGTTTCCTCAGTTTTTATACCTATGTACGTGTAGAACGTTGTGGTGCTGAAAACACTTCTTTTGCAGATTTTGTGAGAGGATTTCCTGTACAGCTTTTGCTAGTGCCATCATTGGTCGAGAACACACTTCCTATGGTATGATATGATGTATAAGGGTGAGCGGAGGGCTCTCCACTTGGCCTCAGTCGGGCCCATTGCGTTCCCCTCTTTTAATCGTCGGAACTGTAGGGATAGTTTTGGTTTGGGACGTATGTTGTGAAGGCCAGGATGCCACCAATTCCTTTGTGCCTTGAGATGTCTCAGGTCCGGTATTCACATGGACCCCAGGGTCTTCTATCGCAATTTCGCTAGGGCTGGTCAGTGGCATAGAAAGTGTTCAAGATCTTCTTCTTCTTCCTCGCAGTTCCTACATGTCTCGGTGTTCCTAAATAAGGGAAGAAGTTGAATTCCTCAATCTTGCAGCAATGTTTAGTTGAGCGTTTGCATTCAAAGAGCTTTGGTTTTTTGTTTTCTAAACCTTACTTTGTGAGCCTTGGTTTTCATCCCTCAATCCTATGTGAAAGTAGCGAAGGTTAGGTTATGGAGGGAAGTGCCCAATCAGTGACTGCGTACTGCGAGGGCTTACTGATTCATTGTATTTCCCTTTTGTTATAATCCATGTTCCACGCATGTTGTACGCTTTCATGTAAGCTTCGAGTTTAGGATTGTACCGAGATACTTAGCTTCTGCGGAGAGCGTCAGAGGAATGCCATCTTCTTGGTAAAAAGGACTAACTCTTGGCTTTGGTGCCTTTAATTTTGAGATTTGTGAGGGTGTTGTTAATTACGAGGAGGTATAGAAGGGGTAACTGTCTTCCTAAAACTAGGGGAACTGACTACCAAGAGCTTTCATTGACTTATTAGCCAACAGCAAGGACAGGCGATGCTGGAAAACCATGTTTTTGTGGTGGTTCGCAAGGGGCTCAAGCCGGGTCGTTATAAGAATCGAGATTTCGAAAACTAGTTGAATGTACCACGAACTGTTCACAAAGTCGATTAGTTTGGCTATGTTTTCATTGGCTACGGTCTTCAGCCCAAAACACGCATGTTTAAAGGATTCAATTGGTGAAAGCGCATTACTTGGCAGCACACATTACGACGCACAATCGTAAACAATAGATTATCTTCTGTAGACTTCTTCTTTTGAAGAAGAATAGCCAAACTTTTGTGCCATCAGGCGTCCGCTAGCTAGTTCCAGGATGAGATGGCTGGCCCAAGTCCGAAATCTCACCTCTACCCATATGGGGATAGCCCCTGATGATTTAAAGTCGATGCCGGAAGATCGGGAGATTTGGAGAGTCCACTTAAGCACCCTTAACCCGTGACCCTCATAGTGGATAAGCGGGCCAAACTTAGTGGAAATTTCTCTAAGGATAGCTTTGTAGCTTTGATTAAACGTTTCATTACGATGAACAACCTTCTTCCTCTCCTTTGTGCAGAGACACAAAGTCAAAGTTTGGGATAAAACCAGTAAGTGTCCGGTTGTACTGAGTGCAAATTCTCGTCAAGTTCAATGATAATCCTCCTCAAAATGCCTGCGGGAAACGAAAAGTGTTGATATCCCACTCCCAACCATTCACCGATGGTAAGAAGCTTACCATCGTCAACACCCAAGGTTAGTGCAATATGATGTGAATGAACATTGAACACCAACGCCGAAGGATATGAATGAAAAATTATGACTGCATTCCCCGAGTCGCTAGAGCGAGCGCGACCTCCTGCTCCCCTACATCCTGTAGGAGTTGCATAGCCGCCGCGACTTGCATGTCCAAGTGGATTACGTACGATACTACGAACTGCCACAAGTGCAGTGATAATTATAAACTGTTGTCCGCTGGCCGCACCATAAGGCCAGAGACCATATGGGCCGAGGCACATACCACCACCTCCTCCATATCCGTGTGTGTATCTCCCGGCACATGTAAAACAAAACGAAAATGCCAAAATAAAAATAAACAAAAGGCTCCTCTGCGCCGCCATGGGAATATTAACAGGCCTTCTAATGAAGTGAAGGTTTTTCCTCTTCGTCATCATCGTCGTCTTCTCTGTGCCGTCTCTTTCGCAGGCTGTCTTGAGCCTGTGCCCAGAAGACGGTGTTTGCCCGGTCTTGGTCGTGCCTGGTGCTGTGGTGCTAATCTATTTGCTAAAATTGTATGCGTACACTTTACGCGTGTACAGATCGAGAAACTATTTCCATTGCATACATTGTGTTGTCATTGTGGTCGTGAACTAAGGAATTTCAATTTTCGAGGGCAGCATTTTAGTACTCGATGACGACGCCAACCGACCACGAGGAGGAGGAGAACGAAGGGAGCTTCCTTTCGACGAACTTTTGCTGCTGCACTGCCATTGTCTGTGGCTTTGTTTGACCAAGCAAATATGAAATTCTAGGAAGAATTCCTTGCTGAAAATAAAAGACACCAACACCACGAAAGAAGAAACGAATCGAAAAGAAAGAACAAAACTAAGTATCTTCCAAGGAATTATGATGAATATGGATAGGGATTGGATTGCCGGGTTGGTGGTGTTTGCTCGGATGGGGATTGTACAGCCGAGAAGCAGAAGCGATATGTGACAATTAATATGGGAGGATCCCACAAGTGGCTGGGGGGGAACCCGGGGACGGCTTTTAAATATGTTGCAGATTGGGAAGTCAACAAACTATTTATCTTGTCTCATGCACATTCTCACGTTTCGTCTGTGGCGAGGAGCAGGCAACGACTGTGGGGAGGCGCTACTCTTTGTTGAAATGTATTCTTAAGTAGTTCTTTGAACTTGAGGCCGCACAAGACACCGAGTAGGGTATATGATAAATGAATTGAGAGAATTCTCTGCCGCTTAATTTCTGTGCAGATGCTTTGCGAGGGGTATTTGCAGAAGCGCGCTAATTTGTGTCTGGTTTGGGGCGATACAAATGGAATGTAACACTAATTGAATGTGTAACGAAGGTTGGTCTGGTTAAATGTCTGGTTCCTGGTTGGTCATTTAGAAGCTGCTTGGGCAACACGGCATTCTCCCTCACATCACTAGGCAAACTTGGCCTTTGCTGAATCAGTCACGGTCCAATGGATTGGGTTTGCTTAAGCGACCTGAAATCAGCTCCGCTATCGGTATCCTTAGAGGAAACTGTCTGAAAGGCCTAGAAAAAATTGGATATTTTTTAAAACTATTTCCTCTGCACCTGCGGGAATTTTCAAAAAAGCCTCTCAATCTAGAAGCCCTTTTATTTGATGATCTAATCCACTTAGCCGACGCTAACATACATAGATTTTTAGGCAGTTGATACACCAACTGATCCTGTCCATCACCCAAATTTGTTTGCAATGGTAGATCCTGTCCAGCAAGACGACTGATTTTGTCAAGTAACGCTACTGTTTTTTTTTTTTTTTCCACTATAACAGATTTTCTCACAGTCCTTCTATAGCAACCTGATGTTCACCATCAGTCTACCGTCTCCAACAAACAATCCTCCATCACAAAGAGACAGCGGTTTTATCCAAAACCTGATCACGAAGGTTTGTAAAATTTGCTGATCTGCTGATACTCTCTCCGAATTACCACACTTGTGAACGAGTATCTCGTCGTTGAAATGTGGGGATTTTGGCATTACCGCTCCCAATGAATTTTATGGATCATTCGATCACGAGTGCCACTCACTCACTCGTTATCGATCGCGGTAATTCGGCCCCAGGTCTTCATAAGAGTTAATCCGTGAACGAGTTGATGGATGAACAACTGATCCAACGAGAACATCCTTTGTTGATCGTCCGCAAATTTTGATTAATATCTGATCCTCCAGAAGCAACTGATCTCTTACTGATCGTCCGTTAACTCTGATTTGGTTTTAGCCCACTACTTACAGCAACGATTCTTGCTGTTAAACAAATGATCCTCCACCCAATTGACCTGATTTTTTCGTGATCCTCTTTCATTCTTACAAGTGGCCATGATACCGATCAGTATACAATTATTCAAAGACCGATCGACTCTAACAACTAAAAAGTGAGAAAGGGAAGGTCTTTGATACAAAAACTGTTGATCCTCCACACAAATTGACCGCTAACAGCCACTGATCCTCCTTAGAAAGTGATCCTCTGTAAATGGTGGAGACTTTTGTCTGTCGATCATCTCCAGATATGTATTATTTGCTCCTCTGAGGTGCCTTTCCTTTTAGGTAGATGCTGAGTGCTAAAGGAAGACTTAACCAGCGATCGCAGAACTGATCGTGTGGAGTTTGGGTTGAGTGATGCTACACCTTCTTACGATGAAGCTATTATTGCTACTCCAAATGAATCCCAGTTATCTGGCAAAGGCATTTTCTGTATAAGAAGAGAAGGGGATTTTCTACCAGAACGATCGATCGGAGTGTCGATCCAGGGTGAGGGTATTTTTACTTCATAATCACGTTGCGGCTTAAGAGAAGTTAATCACACCACCGCCCAGATAGGTAGGTAGGTAGAGTGGCGATTCCTGAGAACCCAATTAGCGAAAGTGGTGCGCCGTTTTGTTAGCACGAAAACTCGTTTAAACCCATTTGTGTGTAAGTATTGATTGGTTGTGTTGAGATAAAGTGGTCAACTACAGCCAGTGGACTTCAGATAGAGGATCAATTCTCCGATCCCGTTTTCAGCTATCTCGCTGAGATCCACGAGGAAGGGTTTACCTAAAGTGCGCTGTGTTTGTCCTCACTAGGTTCGGACACCTGTAAGGGATGAAGCTTAAAGAAATTATAAGCAAGCCTGTTGGAGAAATCACGAATCCCCATATTTTTGACAGTACGTCTGAAAGTTGGCTTTGCGGTGGACCGATAAGGACTCGGCGCAAGACGCTTATTGCCGGTGAAAAGTTGAAGGGGTGGAATGAAACTGACGCCTTGGAGGACTGAAGCGATTAAATAGAGAAAGAGAGAGAGACACTTGGCAATGTCTCTGTCAACTATGGACTATGGACATTGTCATCTACGACACAGTCACGTAAAAACTATGGATACCTATGGACTTCACACTGTACCTGTTGCCTTAATAGCTAAACGCCTTCAGGTTTTCTCCAGAAATATGAATGACAGTGGACGAGATCATATGTTATCGGTGTACTCGGGTTTTTGGCAAAGGAATGTCTTAGATTTGAGTATTGGACTCTGAACGTGATTTTGCTGTGGAGTCAGCCTTTATTGGGTTAAACGTACACTGTCAGTTCCTCGTCTAAAGCACAGAGATGTGAGTGAATAACTGAACTGTCATCGATAAAAGATCTTAAATTGCAGAGATCATTTGCAAAAATAAAAAGACAGTCGCAGCCAAAACAGAGCTTAATCAGCTTGCCTGCGTACAATTGACATAGAAAAACCCATTTTCAACTTTGAAACAGAATGTGCTCGAAGTGGTAAGCCACGATCAGATTTCGAAGCTTCAGTGCTTCTCTCTTCCGATGGTATTCCCCAAAAGCAGACAGAGAATATCCAATCAGCATTCCTCTGCTAATCATATCCAGTTAAGGCTCTAACATCACACTCAGCCCCCTCCAAACTAACTAGTCATGAATATCTAATCAACGGTCTTCGCTTAATCACCGCGGCACATCATTCTGCCCGATCATATGTTGTGTGTGTGGTAAAAATTTAGCACACACACGCGTATTAATTAGTCAAATTGATTGCACAGCAAAAAAAAAAAAAAAAGATAAATTCCTGGCCACTCCGCTGGTGGTACAAAAACCATAAAAATAGCTCGGATCGGTGGTGATGATCGGAGTCCGGGGTCTGGAGCACGGAACACAGAGCCCTCTCGCTCGAAGGGAGAAACGCATAATCAATGAAAAAAATGATACGAAATCATACTTCATTACACTCATTCAAGTTAAATTCAGTGAATCCACACACAATCATCTGAGGGAATCCATTGAATCCACTCATCAATGGAAGGGTAGAATTAGCCCAGCCGCCACGCACAGTCGTCGGAAAGCGATGAGACCTTCAAATAACCCTGAATACCCATTATGGATTCAGAGAGCAGCCTCCAACAACAACAACAACAAGAAATCTAAACGAAAAGAATCCACATTCATAAAAGCCACGACGGACGCGGACGATTGGATTGGATTGGATCGGAATGGAACGCAAAAAAGGAAAGAACCACCAGCCAACCGACACTATGGACGGAGGGAAAGCACTTTGTATTCTTCTCTCCATTCGTCGTGTCTTGGATTTGGATTCTCTTCTCTTCAGTTCTTCTTTGGCGAAATGCTGTGCGAATTGCCAGAAAATTATAAATAATAAATAATAAATGAGAGAAGAAATAGTTTTGCGAATGTGGTGTTCACGACCCCCCACATCCGGTCTTAGCGGATGATTCTTCATTTTGTTGTTGTGCGTTTTACACACGCCGAATATGCCAGACGAGGACAGGACAGGGACAGGGCTGCCAAGCCAAGAGCGAGGAGCGAGTTGAGGCAGCCACGAACGACCACCGAGAACAGCTGAAGAACACTATGCTTCTTGTTGGGGGCATGACGATGATGACGTTGTGCTGGTGATGGTGTATATCCTGGCTGGTGGCTGGCCTGAGAGAATGTGAATGGCGCAGAGCGCGCTTGTACTCGGAGTTTGTTGGCAAAGTCGTGGTCTGGTTGTGTTTGCTTCTTCGTCGATTTTTTTTTGTTTGCGCTCTTCCTCCTCTTGTCGTGGTCTTTTGTAAATCATAAAATGCCGGCCGGCGAAATTCAAGACGAAGAAGGGAAACATGTTGATTCGGATTTTCGTTTTTTTTTTTAATTTTATTCACAAGTTTGTCTTTTGCATGTTGGTCGTGTTCCGTGTACGTTTGTGTGTTTGGTCGGCGTGGTTGTCGTTTCCTTTTGAGTGAGGTCTCCGAGAGCGGTTTCGGTGGTTCCAGCATACACGTATTCATTATGAAGGGGTTTGAGTGTAGCGGAATGCTGCTGATCGTGGTTAAAATTGAACACGAAAGTCGTCGCTTCTTGGTTAAGTTGTAAGCTGAAGAAGCGATTGGTGGGCTAGGGGCTGGTTGGGGCAGTGCAGGTGATTGATATGTGGAAGCAGGAGTTGTTAAATGTTTGTGCGAAGACAAACTTCTTCCTGGAAGGCACACAGTGCTTTGAATTGTTACAACTTGTTGGCTGATGTGAGGTGTCCTTTGACTGTAGAAGAGTGTCAGGTTCGCATGATAGACTGGGAATCGTGAGTTACTAGACTTGAAACAAACCAACCTGACAAGGCTCGTCTGGGTGGTGTATGGAGAATTCAAGTGGCGTATGGAGTTTTAGTCAGGCTCGCTAGACGGGAAAGACGATAATCAACATATCAAGAACGACGTCTTGCTTAGCCACATCATCATCTGTTTCTCGGTCCAAACTAAGTAAAGTTGGGTTGGGTGGCTATCCCGGGTTAAGCAGGGACACATTTAGACCAAGTGGGGGTCTATTGTGACTAGTACCAGTCCCTTTCTATTTTACAAGGGAAGATTTTACGTGTAACAGAATCGGTGTCAACCCCTTATTGCTCCACAATATGAGCAGAACCAATTAGAGCCGGAGACGAAGCTCTTTATTTCTTGAATATCGAACCTGGCTAGGTCGCTGAGATCTGTGAAGTCCCCAAAGTTTCTTCTTCTCAGTCTTGATAGGGCGAGTCCTGGTAACGAAAAGGCAAATCGCTGTTGCAGAAATCGTTGGAAGGGACATTCAGGGCTCCTCTGCCGAAACTAGAATCAAGCAGCGACGTCGCATACAATCTCATTCATTTCACAGGTTAGTTGCACAGAAAAATCGCCGACGATGAGTTCGGAGGCCAAAGGTTTTTCTCCTGATCTCAATCTTGGTCCTAAGTTCGAGTAAAATGCTCACATCTGGCCTGGCGCACCTACAACTGTCCTGAACCTTTCTTAACAGAAGCCAGAGCGCACTTAAAGATTGTTGGGAAGGACACTGTAATGGCCATTGACTCGTATGAACTCCGAAGATGTGTCGTCTCGTTTCTTTTACACTCTGCAATGCATCCTTCGAATACAGGCAATTAGGAATACGGCTGTGCAGAAACGCAAAACACATTAGTTCTTCTACTGGCCAGTGCGGAACACTCCCATAGTATAGGTGAAGCTGTCTCCTCGTCCTCGAAAACAACCTGTAGGTGTTATCTTCTTGAAGACCTATCCTTTCCAAATGATACCTGAGACTGGAGAGCTGCTCACCAGACATAAAATAGAGACTGCTTTAGACTGTCTGCGTTAGGTCATACTATCGGACCTCCTCGGAGGTTCATTAGTGGACCATTTATCGATCTTGTCATTCGCCATTCCATTGCCTATGGTAGTTAAAGGCTATTTACTTACTTAAGGTGCCGCTTCAGTCCATGTTGGATCTGGGCCTCAACCAACAAGCGTCTTCAGCCAGCCCCATCTTTAGACAGCTGCCTCCAGTTTCGTACGCCAAGTTCCACTTACGTGTGCCACCTGAGCCGCGGTCTTCCTCTACTGCGCCGTCCCTCGGGTGTGGATTTGAAGATTTTTCGGGCCAGAGCATTGGTGTCTATCCGCTCTACATGACCCAGCCACCTCATTCATTGGACCTTCACTCTTCTGGCTAAGTCGATGTCGCTGTACAGCCTGTACAGTCATTGTATCTCCTCCTCCATTCACCGTCTATGCAGACGGGACCAAAAATCATCCGAAGAATTTTTCTCTCAAAACAGAGGGCAACCTCATCCGCTTTTGACAGAGTTCATCCAACTGCCTTCTTAGCTCAAAGAAACAGCGATTGGCAAGAGTTATTCGTTTGATCCTCAGCGCTCGTGTCGTTGTCTGAAGTGATAAAGGTTAAGGGCCCATAAACTCAGAAAAATACTTCCGCTTCGCCAGGTTGCCACCTCTTCATTTCTTTCGAAACCCGCGTGTCCTTTTACTCAGGCTAGTATCAAGCCGTTTTGAGAAGCCCAGTCATTGAGATTTTGAACGCATTCCATTGCCTGTGATGTAGTAATCTCTGACTTCTTCGTGTGCATTCCTCGTGTGCATCCGTCATCGTCAACTCTTACATTTTGACCTCTGTGGATTTACCTGCTGCTTGTCTGACGGTCTGTTTAGCACTCTTGTTTTAAGGCAGTTTTCCACACAGGAACTCCAGAAACTTCCTCATGCTCATCCTTCTTGAAGACCGCGTCTCAGTTGCATTCAACACGAATCCAAGTGGTGCTGTCATTTATTCTGCATCGAGTGACAGTTCTCAATCACCATCGTCAATTTTTCATCAACCCCCACCTTGCCTGTCAAATGTTTAGTACGAATTCTCCACGGCCTCAGATCTAACAGGTGCCGGTGCTAACGCCACTTCCTCAGCTGCCACTGTGAAACATCTTCATACGTAAATAATTCAAAATGATTTACCACATGCGCACATGTGATTTATACATACCACCCCCTGGCTGGAAATATTCCTCATCCTCTCCAGAGTCGTACTGTGAACTGTTTAGCCTACTTCCGCTTAAGCAGCAATCTGTTGCACGCACCGTGGAGGATGAATGATATGAGAAATTCGCACAGTCTAAGGGACCAATCCTTTGTTGTCACACAACCACTGTAGACCACAGTGGATAGACTGCCAGTGCCAGTGCCAGCGTGCAATACAGATTATTGTCGAGTTCTCTAAAAGAGGAAGGAACCAGAGGACGATGACGATGAGAGGAAACCATTGCCACTGCAACGGCGGAAGACACCAACACGACAAAAAAAAAAGGAACTGAAAAACATTTAGTTCGTTCAATTAGATTCACGGATTCACACGTTATTTCATTTTATTGGCCAAAGAGGCAGACAGCAAGAAGGAGGGCGCGACTACGAGTAAGAACCATTGAAAGAGAGTGACAACGAAGAGGCGAGGAGACGACGTTTAAGGCCCACCACAACAACCACCACCACCGCCACCGCCATCCACCGGAAGCAATTTCCCTCAGCCATAGAAGTAAACGGAAAAGAGTTCACCCATCGTTCGTCTTGTGGCAGTTGTTGCAGATGCAATTTGAAGTTCTGTCAAGAAAGGCGGCTACGGAGGCGGCTCTGTGCTGTTGCTTGCACACGTAACAAATGTGATTTTTACACTGCCACGTCTGGGGACATATGTGTGTGTGTGTGTGTATTGTGTATTGTCTTTCCTTTTTTTCATGCAAATAATAGACGACTGGTGTGGTGTTTGAGTGAGTGAGAGATCACATTCCACTACCAGATCCTCGTTAGAAGATGGATGCACGACGTTAATTTTTCATTTGAAGACGAGAAGATCTTGTGGGGGATTGTGCGCCTTGTGACATGAGAGGGTATAGAGTGTTAGTTTTGCATTTAGGCGCCACATTTTTACAGGCCCCTTGGGAATGACTAATGGCTTGAGAATTGCTCCGACAGGTGATTGAACAATGATCAGGTGGAATCAGGTGAAGGAAGAGTTGTGAGGAATGTAGAGCATGTCTTGACAAAGCGAAGCTACCAGTGTTGGTACTCAATGGAAGCCTTCATGTTTGTTCAAGGCAAACTTATAAAGTGAGCAGCGAATTTCAACAAAGATAAGACGAGATTTGATACAGGGGGCTTTTCTTAGCTCTGAATTCTATCCCGTAGAGAGTCTAGACTACTCTAGAGGCAGTAAGGAAGTCGATTGTCTTCTCTAGACGGCCTTGAGGATTTCCAAGACCGAAAATCTGCTTTTTAAAGGTGAAAGATGGCAGGACAATCTGTACGAATATGAACAGGTTCCTTAACTTTCAAGGCACAATCTGCAGAGTGTGGAGGTGTTTCTTTGGGAAGCAGTGGCCGTTAATTATGTCAGTTCCTATCAAGGTTCACGAGAAAATTGTGGAGTCTGTGGAACAGCCGAGCCTTGTGGGTTCTGCTAGACTTCACTGGCGAAACCCGTAGGGTTTTCGCCTTGTTGACAACGTAGAAGGCTTCAGGGCTAGTGCTAGTGAGTCGACTATTTCATCACTACTGAGTAGGCAGTGAAGGATGATGTTCGTCCGTTGCCAGTTTACAGGGTACTAGCTTTGATTCGATAAGAGGCGACTCAAGCGCTTTAAAAGCCATTTGCTGTCTTGTAAAGATTATAGTTTTTCCCTATATATTGGAGGGGCTCTTAAGCTGGACACTTTGATAGTAAAGACCCTTCGCCTGATTGAGTAGTTTCTGTTTTCATTTTGGATTCAAAGCCAACGCATATTGGCCGACAGGTTGATAAGGTCTAGGGAGGGAGTTCTGTTTATCTGTTGTTTAAGGACAATTTTCTGTGGCAGCCACTTAGTATGTAGGTATTTGCCTTCCCGCGACAATGGGAACACTTTGCCGTACGAATAGGAGGTCCAGCTTTTTTCTTCTAACGAACGGTACATGGTTTATCTGCGAACGTGAAAGAGGGTAGTTCTACCATTGCAACCAGCATAGCCTTTGGCATCTATGTATGCCCGATCTACACTCAGTGAATAAAGAGATAAACTGAAGGTGACGAGGAGAGGCGATGTCATCTAAGATCATGCTGAATTCTATGTCATGTCCCTATGTTTCGAAAAGCGACAGAGGAAGACCTAATAGGATTTTTGAGCGAAGCTAATTTAACACCAAGATCAAATTTGACATGCAAGGAAGAGGTTCTGGCTAGAAACAATGGCATCTATAAACTCTTAAAGCAATCTTTGGGGGGTTAATCTTTTCCAGTTCTGTAGACCGAGCGCTCTGACATCCGCGGCGGCTTAATCGTTTTAATCGAGGTTCGTTCTTCCTTGCCGTCTCAAATGACAAAGAAACGTGTCTAGCTCTGGGAGTACCAGTGCTCAAGTCCGCGTCTTTTAGGTGGATTTCATAGAAATACCACCTATTGCAGAGGTCCTCATGACGCGACTTTCAAAATTTGAATGCCATTCGTCTTCGTTATCATAGTAAACACTAACCTCATACTCCGTTAAAAATTTTATATATATATACATATATATGTATATACATATATATGCAATATAACGAATTCTTGTGGACACGATTGAGGCCGCAATTATGAACCGATTTGAATAAAATTTGGTATACACGTTCGTATGCCGAATACCTCGGCTAAGTTCGTAGATGGGCATAATCGGTCCAGAGGGGGGAGGGTTACGCCCCTTTTTATGTCTCAAACGGTACAATTCACAACTTAAATAAATTCCAACTTCCGGTTTTGATTTTTCAGTAATATAGTAGATAACAGTGAACAGAATCCGCTTGTTATCAATTTGGGCGCCATCTTGGATCCGCCATCTTGAAATTCTTCAAAATTGATTGGATTTCGTTGAAATTGAAAATCCTTACAAATCTCGAGGTAATTAGTACAAATTCGTTTTTAAAGTGGAAATTTTTGTCCGCCATTTTGTTCCCACCATCAAAATAGAGGATATAAGAAATCCACCTACCTCTTGCGGCGCTTGCCGGAAGGTTCTTTTTCTTTTCTACCCTACTAGTTTTTAGTACTCTTTTTAGTACACCTTTTAAAAACTTTGTTTCGATCACAATAGAATACAAAATTTCGCACGAAAATTGATTATTTTAGCTTTTAGTATACTTTTAGTATACGTGATTCATTAACTCTTAATGGAATCCCTTGGGTTTCCAGGAAAAGCAAGTACATCGAAGCCTTTCCTTGTGATGTCTCTTTTTAGCGATCGCGATAGACCCATTTTTTCATGTAATCCCAGCTTCACAACCTAATCCAACCTAGGCTCAATGCCTCGAAAATGAGGACTCAATTACAGTTCTAATCCGGACATAGTCACGGCTGTAATCCAGCCCATTAATGTCTCGCTAAATTACCCTTCACAACGCCACGCGACTATTATTTTCTTCGTCCTCCGTTAAGTCTTCCTCGACGAATGTCACATTCCACATAGAAAGAAAGAACAAAAAAAAAAAAACCACTAACGGCTTTTGGTAAACAGAAAATTTAACTGAAAGCACGTTCCTAACACTTTAGCTTCGGGTTCCTATGCCTATGTCACGTAAGATTCATTCTCATTCTCCCATCTCGCGCTCGGACTTTGCAATTTAAATTTCCCATCGAAAAGTCATTTCCCACCGAGACTTCTAAGGAAATTCACACTCCTCTCTGGAGTGCCATCAAACCACTGGGGACATAACTACTGTTGGCTATGTATACGCCTGTGTTTGTGTGCCTGTGATTCTATGGAACCACAGAACCAAACTCATTTCCTGCTTTGCTTCTTACACTTCTCTCTTCTCTCTTCTCGGATATAATTGGCTCGCTTTGAGAAAAAGGAAGAAAAAAAGTATAGAAAAAAAAATGAAACCAGCCAACACCAATCACAGAGTTCAAACACCCCTCGTTGACCATTCGATTTGTAATTGAATACCTTGTACCCGTTCCGTTCCGTTTTGTATGGATATTTGCGCACGATGCCGGAAAGGCAAATTATGCTCTTAGCAACAATGTTGCAGAGGCAAAAGTTCATCTAAACACAGATAAAAATTACTTTTTATGTTTCAATTAAATTGACACGTTTGACGGACTCGAACTCGGCTTATTATGTCAGTTTTAGTGGGCCCAAAACACTGGCGAGATTGTGGGTCAATAAATATTTCTATTTCGCAGAATCAACTCCACGGCAGAGTCAACACACGGGGCAACCAAATTAAATAAGTTACCCGAATCTGGCGGACTGTCTTGGGTTGTGTTCCGAGCGTGATCACTATCAAAAGCACCGCCCGCTATAAAAATTATATAAACTCGTACTATAGTCCCAAGTATCTTTGTATCTTTCCTCTTGAGTCGAACACAAAAAAAAAAAAAAAAACGAATCTTTTCAATGTCGTTCCTTGCTCTTGTGAAACGTCGTCGTGGTCGTGGTCGTTCGTTCGTTTCATGAAATGAAATGAATCCACAAAGGAAACCCTTAATTGTCTACCTGATTTCAAGAGCGCGTACCGAGAGGAGGCAAGCCACTGCCACACAACGACAAACAAAAATTAAATCCAAAACGCAAAATTAAATAAATGACGAAACGTAGATACACATAATCCGGAAAGAGCGCATACCATACTCAGCCGCGAGTTTAAGGTTCGGCGAATTGAGGATCGAGAATACCATAACCATACCAAGCACTCGCGGCTTGATTCGGTGCCAAGTTTTAACGCAAATATTTGTGAGAAAGTGATCTTTATCGCACGCTCTCCTTGTCGCCGTGTGTGCGTATGCAAAATTCCGAATATCCACGCTATCGAAAGTAAACATGGTGTGTCCCGTCCTTATCGGTTTGGTGTAATCTTCCCTGGTGACGGTTTGCACGAAAAGAAGGGCCAATATATCACCATCTTACTACCTCGGCGGACTGCGGCAACAGGTAGAAGAAGCGATTAAGTGCTGCCATTTTCATTAAGCATCGTGAGGAGATGCCAATGCCAATGCCGATGCCAATGCCAATGCCAAGGGTATTCCATTTGCTGAAATGGATTTTCGTGTAAATACGATGATAATTTTTTTAAACAGCCTCATAAATTATTTGTCCCGTAGAATTTTATTCGAAAGAAAAGTGAAGCCCCGGACGCCGCGACGCGGGTACTGAGAAGCGGAAAGATCTACCTGTGAGATAGCACGGGTATTCTGGACTTTTTTTTTCTCCTGACCTCTGAGAGTGATTGCAGATTGAAAGATTGGGGCACGAGTTGATATATCTTTCGGTTTATCTGGGCAGAGGAGGCGTTACCCGATTAAATGATGAATGGGGCTCCAAATTCAGCTCTAAACGCGTCGTTAACGGTCGTTTATTTGATTTAGTAACACATTTAGGGACTTCCTGCAATTTTTCAGCAGTTTTCTTGGGAAAAGCTTGGGTCATCTTTGGCGCCTTTCTGAGTGACGAGATCGGCTGCAGTCTTAACAGAGCCACTTGTGACTGGCTATACTCTTAGACAGCAGAAATTCTCCACTCCTTTCTTCTCGATTTGCTTTTTTGCAGCAGTGTATCAGTTCTTAAAGTCCTCTTAACCCCGTGTGAGGCATAGAACGGCAACAAATCTCTTCTATCCCTCCCGGTCGGCAGCTAGATATTTCAGCTGTAGTCACATTTTGCGGTGGGACGTGTCGTGGACTTGACTTGATATTGATGCAGAGTGAACACATGATCGACCATTGCAATAATTAGCACGATGCTTCTTTAGCAGGCTTTCATCTTCTTCGATTGGGGGTACATTGTTTACAGTTCTGCAGACCAAAAGCTCTGACATCCTTAAAATCGAGGTTCGGTCTTCCTTGTCTTAAATGACAAAGAAATGTGTCCAGCGCTGCTGTGGGAGTACCAGTGACTATAAAAATGCAAGTAAGCTTCATTTTTTTTTTCTATTCTTGGAGAAGGAGTCAAACAATGCCTATTTCACTGTGCCTAGAGCTGTAAAACGTGTCGCTATTTGGTTAGGTCGCCACGGACCGCAAAATTTTCATTGAAAACAGGCCGTTTTAGTCCTTAGTACTTCTTTAGTACACACTTCAAAAGCTTTGTTTCCTTAGATCGCCATAAAATACAAAAATTCACACGGAAACTGATTATTTTTGCTTTTAGTACATATTTAGTACACTTTTAGTACATGTTTAAAAAACTTGATTTCATCAAATTATGTATTAATACAAGTTTCCAAAACGATTTAAATAAGAGTTCAACTAAATTTCATTTGTATTTCTTATATTTTCCAGGTCTGCGCTGAACAAAAATGCCAAGAAGAAGTTGTCCTGCTTGCTCTCATTTACATGGATAGATTTCTATCAACAAAATCTGTGCTAAAAAGTCATTTACAAATTTTAGCAGCCGCCTGCCTACTATTAGCATCCAAACTGCGCGAACCCAGCTGTCGAGCACTGTCAGCTGAACTTTTAGTATACTACACAGACAATAGTATTGTTAAGCATGATTTAATCGTAAGTACTAAACAATTTATTTTATTTTTATATGTTTGTCTGAATTTGGTCCAAAAGATGTCAGTTGTCCTGCGGCGTTGTTCTCTTAGTTCTCCTTAATCGTTGGTTTCCTCCTTTACCTGAGATTTCTTTTGTCGGATTGAGTTTCATTCGGGTGAACTAATTGCAGGTAGAGATGTACCCTGTTTCGTAAGAAATTCACAATCCGCAAGGCAAAAGCAGGCGAGAAAGAGGATTCTTTAAAGAGATTATACGTTGTCCCTAATTAGTTTCTTCTGATCCTAATGGTTTTCGGGTTTTGGGTTATCGCAGATTTCTCTTCCTCATGTGCAGTTTTGGTTCTCCCATTTAATTATCACGTGTTCGAATCACACGCACAGATACCATCCACAAAGGGAACAACCATCAAAGATTTATTGCATTTTTATTGCCATCAAATAGTTGTGGTGAATTAATAATAACAACACTCAAGCACTCAAAGCTAAGTGCACACATAGCTGCCCTCTGTGCAAGATCGCTGCAGAACATGAATGATAAAACGGACGAGGAAAAACAAACGTTTTTTTTCCCCTCTTAATCAAATATCTCAATCAATTATTTCGCCGCCTTGTCTAGCATCACCGTCGATTGTCGTCATTCACACCGTGTGTCGGGCAGTGCACCCTCAGCTATGCCAACTACGAGTATCTTGATGCGCGTACGTAAGTGATCATGGACTGCTAGTTGGAGTATACTGTCGATCGGCTATCCGCATCTACTTGCACCGTGCGCTGTGTTTTGTTTTTCTTTCGGTGGGTTGTGCAGCAAAACGAGCACAGCCAGACGAAAAGACGTTTGGTTCGGTGGTTCCCATGATCGCAGAATGCGCGCACGATCACCTCTGTGGCTTGTGGTGGTGAATTCCTTTAAAAAGTCCAGTTTTTGTCTTTGGTGGTTGTTTTGCTGTCCGGCGGTTGTGCTGATGGCTATTGGCCCCCTACTACCAGTGTATACTCCGTCTATTTACCCATTCATGTGGATTGTAGAATTTGTAAGGGAACTGTTGCGACTTGTTGAGATAAATGGAACTTGTGCTGTGCACTAGGAGTGTTTTTTTTTTTTTTTTTGTGCGCACACCAGCCACAGGTCTCCGTTGACCTACCCCACACAGACGGAACGGACGATGGCGAATAGTTTTGCAAGGTCGTTTGTTTATTTTCCAGGTAATCTAGATAAACGATCGTACATGATCGTTGGTTGGTTGATCCGTTGGTCTGTTTTTTTGGTGAATGTTTGTCCACCGGACTGAACTGGAAATGGATCTCAAGACTATAAGAGCCTTTTTGCTGCTCCACTGTGTTGTGAAGCAGTCATGACCATAAGAAATATTGACAGGAGGGGGTTGTGTAGCAAACCTGGAGCTTGATGATTTTTGCCTTTCTCTCTCTCTCTGTTTCTTTGGGAAGGACGAGTAGCTGAACGAGAGTGGATAAGGTTTTTTTGATCGTTTCTTGATGATGGAGCCTCGTGATGACAAACATGGTCAATGGAATGTACACGAGTATAGGGCGGAGACAGAGAAGGGGAGAAGAGCTAAAATCAATTTTAACGGAAGGAGAGGGAAAGTGGAATTTAAATTGGTACGTTGACAAGGACTACCCTATAATTGTTTTTTAAATTCATCGCCGTTGTGGAAGGAAGTGACGTGCAGTTGGGGAAGCATTGGCAGTGGTGTTAAACGTGTCGGTCGAATCGGAGAACGTTTCCCAACGTTTCATGTCGGTAGGACATGATGATTCTCACGGCGAGTATTTCACTTTTTTATAATCCATTCGGGCTGAAGAGGAGATGAGCCCCGCACGATGTTGTTCACACAGCTCGAGTATGACGTAGTCGCAAAAGCTAGAAACAATATGGGCCTCGGATGGTGAAATGTTCACACCGTCGGCAAATTTGTAAAGGATCTTCATGAGGAATGTTTGTACTCTAAACAGACCGCATGCAGCTAACGAACTAGTAGACGTTCTCGAATCGGCTTGAACTGTTTTTCAGAAAGATGGACTAGGTGTCTGGAAACAAAAACATGCGAAATCTGCTGTGGTGCCGGGTACCATGAGCAGAGAGTTTTGTGTTCTCTGTGGTATAACCTGCATTTGGTCTAAGTGTTCACGAACGGAACTACCACTGTGTGTAGGATCAGCCTTGAAAAGCTGCAATCGCAACTAACAAAAGCCGTTGTCGATCGAGTAGACGAGAAGTTCACCAGCAGGAGCAACAAGTCTAGAAACCTAACTATGGGGAGGAGCACGATTGACTTCCTGTTACTGCCCATCACTATAACGTTCATCAACCCTTTCAATGATAAGGTTCGGTTAGGTTAGGTTGAAGTGGCTCTCAGCTAAAGCCAACACACTTAGACCCATGAGGGGTCTGTTGTGATATCACCAGGATCTCGATAATATCTCCTGCCTAATCAGTGAAACCAATTGGAGCTTCTATTGAAGCCTAGGAGGCTACTAACATAAATGTTAATCATGCCGCCTAAGTTTGTAAAGAAGAAAGCTCTTGTTCCAATGATAAGAGAAATCGAGAAACTCACGTGTCGAGCTGGCGTTTTGAGTTGCTCCTCTCGGACGTTCTCACTCAACAAGCTTGATATCAGCACTTCAACTATGCTTGGGGGCTCAAGAAACTGTTGAGCGTGTATTGTCCTAGGAGACGATAAGACTTCGACAGAGGGTTCACATTTCCGGCTCTAGTCTACCAATCGTCCGCAAGCACGATCTTGAGGTCATTCCATCACCATCACCTATAGGGAGGAGGCCTACCAGGGCCTAATAGTTGTCACTCCAGAATGTGTATGTGCCTCTCAGCGTGCCAAAGAAGATAGCAGAGGCATGGATCTTGTCGGACCTCCTCTCTAGGAGTGGTTCGCTTGGTTCATGGTCCTTTCTGCTTTGACGGTACATATTTGGAATAGGAGACTTAAAATTTAACCTCGAAATATGTGAGCTATACAGCGACATAGACCGATGGTCCGTGTGGACCGGATGCACACCGATGTAAACCCGATTGACCTCATTTTCTATGGTCTCAACCAATTCGCCGCACGCAACTGGAGACAGCTGTCGAAGGATTGTGTTGGTTAAAACAGGCTTACTGCCCTGGTTCAATTTTTACCGACTAAACCACCTCCCTACAGATATTCTTCTTCCTCGCGGGACCATCTTCAAGTATTTCATCGTGTGCAGTGTACAAGAGCAGAAAAAATGTCGTTTCGTCTAGTCTCGGTAGGTGGTTTCCTAAATCTTATCTCTGATGAGTCACATCGCTGGCAGCAAAATAGATCCTCGAGAACTCTGGTGTTTACACCCCTCGGCGATATCAGTTTTGTTCCACAATCCTGCCACAATCCCAAGAGCGCATTTCTCTCAATATTTGCTTTTCGCGAGAGGCAATAAAAAACAAAAAAAAACCCGACTTTTACGACCCTCGTCCACGGGATAAGTGCCAAAAGGAACAAACAAATTGAGCAACATCATCATTTCTCGAGCGCAAGGATGAAAGTCTTTTCGTGTTTTACTACAACAAACTGCCGATCCTTCTACGAATTTTATTGTGTGCGATCCTGTCGATTTTTATTGTTGTCTCACAGACGGACACACATTTACCCGATAAAAAATTGGGTTGACCTCGATTGAGGACCCAGGTATCCTTTTGCACAAAGTATGATGGTTTTCATTGGATGGACTGGACATATCCACCACCACCGTTAGTTATGGGCTTTTTTGCTTATCACTCGACGATTCCGAAGAATTCTCGACGGATGTGGATGATTGGAAAATATAATAATTGACGTTCTGTCCAAAATTTACGACATCCTCTGATTTCTTTTTTTCTGTCGTTGATTTAGTGCGTGGGAGCAAGGGTTTTTCTTGTCCTCAGTCCTCTAAGGACATCAAATGACGTTTAATTGCGTACTTCACTTCAAAATGGACATCTTATCTCATATTATATTGACAGTGCGTGTTTGATTTTCTTGTTTAGTTCCCACCATTATCACAGGCAGCATGCAAGGACCATGTTGGGGATGAGGTAGTTCATGTGTTTTCGTGTTTCCATCTCACTGTGTTCTCTCCTGTGCATCGTTGTATGTATCTGGCAAATGAGTGAGTAAATACAGTAAAAATAGATCCCTGTCGGCAGTCAAAGTGAGAGTTTTGTAATTCTTGGAAAAAATCCTTCGGAATTCGGAATTCCACTTGCCCCGGAGGATGTGTGATATTTTCTCATGAAATTCCATTGTGGTATCCCAAGAAGGCAGACGATGCTGTCGAATTGCAAAACACTTGAGAGTTGTCGAGCGTGTGGTCATAAACTACACCGCCCCGACAGAGTGTGTGTGTGTGGCACGGCATAACTATTCGGTCTACGAACCATGTCACATAATTCATTTCCTTTTGATCCAAACAGTCCAGTCTGTGTAACCAAAAAGCTGAAACATGGTTTTAGTAAAGACCTACAACCAAGCGGTCGGTCTACTTGGCCATGAATTATTCATTCCGATCGATGAGTAATTAATTAAAAAAAAAAAAAGAAGTGGCCCGGTGTGTAGAGCGTTGTGTGTTACCAAGAGCGGAAAAGAAGTTCGCAGCCAATGTGCTTAAATTTCAAGGTTTCCTCTTGGTCTATCTGTGTTCTGCTGTGTGCCATCACAATTTGCCGGTTGGAAATGGGTTCATTTGTGGGGTTTACGCATGGAACGCGTACTGCCTTTGGAGATGGGACAACGCCGGCTGTCGTCGATTTGAATTCACTTGTCGTCGGATTTTGGCAGTTTGAAGCTTCTTTTTGTGTTGACTTTGACTTTGAGCGGATTATTTATGATGACACGTACGGTCTTACAAAGGGAAAGCGAATAAGTGATCGAGTTTTGGACTGGGTGTTAAGTAAACATGATACCAATCGAAACATTTGGTACATCGGGGCTATTACGTTGTGGAAGGTTGACACTGACAGATTATCTAGCTCGGTTTGTTAATTGATGTCTGACAAGGAAAAATTGACAACAATCGCTTTGTGGAGAACAAGTTTTGCAAGTAAACGACGTAGGTCTGAAGGGGCTTAGAAGTAAAAGTCGTCTATTGTACTAAAAACCCGGAAAAAAACTTGAAAAAACAAACTTCTTTGTGCTCTGTTTCGACCAGGAGTAGGCAATGGAAATCGAATCAGACAAGGACGACTGTACTTTTCCTGCCCGATAGCTATTTTCAATCGCAATCGATTCCCTCAAATTTGGGATAACATGAACAGGATCCATTTGACAGAAGTATAGTTCTTGCATAGGGCAGTCGCAGCGACTTCGCAAGTTGTTCTTAAAAGAGGCAAACATTCCAAGTTACAGAAAGAAAAGCGACGGCACCTGGGCTGAAAGCAGCTAGGAAGTGCTGGAAACTCAAGTGACCGCCCATTTCCCGGGTTGTAGGACACCGGAGCATACAGATAATGGGCAATCAGCCCGCAGGGGCATACTACGGCAAAGGACTTCAGTCCTATTAGTCGTTTTTACTCAAAATCCTAGAGAGACTTTTCGATGTTCACATCAGAAGTATTCGTGGAGACAATGACAATGACTGCTCTGCACGATATAGTAGGTAAAATGGAGGCTAGTCTTCACTACAAAGATTTTGCCCTAGTGGCCTTCTTGGCAAATGTAGAGAGCGGGGCTGAAGTTGAGGAAGGCATAATAAACTGGTTATGCTTCAGTACACACGAAGCTGGTTCTCTTACCAGAAACCACGAAATTTCACAATTCAAACTGCCTAAGCTTAACGGGGTGGACTATTCCTTTCGGACCATGCCAGGTGTCTTCGAATAATTCTGGATAGAAAACTAAATTGGAATCTTGGTGTGGCCATGGTGTCATCGCTTGTCACGCTGAATGTTCAACTCCTGATAACGAAAACGGGAAAATATTTATTTCTTAAAATAAATTAAGTCGATTAACTACAAAAGGTGATGTCGATTCTACTACGAAGGCATAACACTCGCAGTAGGTTGTCTTTGCTAGAAGAGGTGATTGAGCTGACCATGGCTATGGCATCAGGAGCTTTTATTCCACGTGTCAGCACGCAAACGAAACAAAATTTTGTCTAACAATTTTGCGACCGTCATCCATACGGAGCGATGGAAAACACCTAAGCACGGTCTTCTGAATCGAATACCAATTTTTTGTTCTCTCTAGCAGTCCGGTCTCATATAGGGGCCTATTGTGCTGTCCCATATGTTTAGAGCAGTTTGTCTGTTCCAGAGGATGTCAGAAAGGTGATCAGCCTCTTCTGGGTAGAGCGTGGCAAGTGCCGTTGATGAGACGAGTTCACTGCCTAGGGTTCGCTTCCTCGCGGTTCGCGGGGCACTCTGTGATGATGTTGAGAGAGCTTTCATCGCTCTCCAAGCATAGTCTGCAGGTAGGATCCGCCGAAAGGTCAAGCTTGTGTAGATGCCGTTTAAGTCGGCAGTGGCCGCTTAGGATACCGGTTAGAATTCATAGGTTGTTCCTGCTCAAATTTAAAAGAAACTTGAATTTCTTTTGTGATAGATTGGAGAAGAAGTGTTTGGTACATTTCTGTCCTTCCCATCCAAATTGTATATGAAAATGGATTTGTTTACTGCACAGGCTGGTTCAGGACCAGTGAAGGGGAGTTGTTGCACCTATCTTGGTCAGTTAGTCCGTTGTTTCATTGTCGGTGTGGCCCTTGTGAGCAGGGATCCAGTGTAGTATGATCAAGTTGTTTTTTCTAGATTCTAGAAGCAATTTAACTGTCTCTAGGACTAGTTTCGATTTTATCGTGGCTGAGTTCAGTGCTTTCAGGGCAGCTTGACTATCAGAGACGATAAATATGGTTTTGCCACGGAAAGAGCGCAGAGAGCAAGCATAAGCTTCTGCACTGATTTATGGCAAATATTTCTGGAAGTTCGATGAGTATATGCCTAGGTAAACTGATATGTTAGTGCTAGACGACTCTCCGAATATTCCAGACCCAGATCCACTGTCCATTTTTGAGCCGTCCGTATACCTTACTTGGTCATGCTCTGAAGGACGGGGTTTCAATTTTTCCCAGTCGTCACTCGGGGGAATGATTACTGATGCTGTTTCGTAATACCTTGGGGGAATGTTATCTGAACTCGCTGCTTTGAAGTAGGAAGAAAAGCGTGCTTAGGTGACCATCAGGGGGTTCTTCGGAGCTGATGTTGTTTAGGTGAAAGAGCCTGTGCAGGCTGAATTTTGCCTGCATTTCTACAAGGACTCGAACTGGCGGTAGACGGACAATGGCGTTAAGCGCGGCGACGGTGGTGGGGGCAGGCAATCCGTCGTGCAGATTTCAGCTAGGCGCAGAACCCGTTTCAGTTTCTTGGCTGTGGTGGCCTCATTTGTCTTTGTCCGTAGGTCAGAGTAGGTCTGACGACTAAGGTGACGACCTGTTTTTAAGTCTACAAATTCCTTTCGCCTTGAGATAGATCTCGCACCTCGCTTTAAGTTCATCGACATTGAAGTGACAATGACAGTGACATTTCTGTCTGCGACTCGGCGCCCCATTCAAAGTCAAGCTTAGCTCCTTCTAATCATAAAGCTTAACACCTCTAACCCTTATGTACTCAAAAGCGCACCTAAGTAGTCGCGCCGCGATTAAACATGAGAACGGCGACGCCACCTAATGGCAATTATCTCCTCTGATGCATTACAATCGTTGTGAAATCGGGCTCTCGCCGAAACACGTCAGTGTTATTCCACAAATGGGTGAACAGATTAAATTCCTTTCATTCTGAATCAAGCCCCTCCGCCCCCTTGAACGAGCTAATTAATTTATTTCCATTTGATTCAGTTTAATTTAAGGCGTCTACGGCTATGCTATAAACAACGCCTTTCGATTGCGTAACTTCAATAAACAATTGTCGGTTGTGTGCACTTTTTCCGATGCGATAAATAGGTCTGCACAGGTGTCTGGGCTTTGACAGCTTAAAATTCGGCGGTAAACGCGATTCGCAAATGGCAAACAGAGGTCATCGCTGTGAGTCATTTGCTACTTTGTTGCTAATTTTACTCATTTGCATCAATCAAAGTGTGATTATTCGGCGAATACTGCGCTCAGGTAAGTAGCACATTAGTAAGATAAATATTTGCGGGATTATACCGCATGAGCCAGAATAACCAGATTCGGTGAGACCTACGCAAAAGCTAGATAAGTCAAGGTCGGTGAGTGGGTGGGGGTGTTAATCTTATGTGGGCCAACTTGCCGTTAAGTGTGCAAAAAATAATAAACTCTTGAGAGCCATTGAATTTGAGAATTTGCTACTTATTGCCAGACGCAGTGCAGTGCAGGGTGCGTCTCTGTAGCTTGGAAAACATAAATCTTTTTTTATAATCCACTCGTGCTTCAAGGGGTTATAAATACCCTTATGATGTTTTTCACACAGCGCGAGCGAGATGCAGTGGTTCGAAACTCAGGTAGTAATGACGTCCAAGGTGGTGTCCAGACTAGCTGGGGACATTTGTGGTGTCTGTCATTGCTATAATTTACGGGAATTAAGAGTCTGAAGTCGAATCTTAGCCACAGAGGTCGACGGGCTGATTCAACTCGAATGTAAGAGCCAGTAAAGTAGAGGAAACTTGGTCTGATTTTTGTGCAGCTCAGACAAATTTTCAACGATTCCTTGTGCACAGTGAGGAGCTGGTGGGCCTAAACATTTTGGATGTTCGTTTTGCTGAAAGCACAGGCAAGTTTAATGCTTATTCCTTAATTTTAAGGCAGCAGGCCTTGCTCCTACACCCTATTCTGCGGTTGGATTGAATCTGTCACCCTACTCCGCCTTTTATCTAGTATATCGAGGTCTCTCAGGTCCATAGATACACTAAAAGCCCGGTACGTCGGCTCTAATGCAATCGCAATGTCCCGGCTCTGCCAGGACACAAACCTTACTTAAGCCCGACTAACCTAAGGCCAGTGATATCCAAAGCACACAAGTAGTGAGTGAGTATAATGAACCGGCAGACATAATCGTTAAGCCTTCTGACACGTTTGAGGCAGTCTTCCCGGCGTGTTTTTTTTTAACAAGGCCTGTCTAAGTAAGACTTGTAGCACAGAGGCTTAAAGTTCAAGCATTCAAACCTTTGCACTCAGTCGTTCCACTTCATTGCATGAAATTCATTTGATTCCGATGAACGACTTCAAAGTGAAAGGCAATGTAGCACCCATTCAGAAGGTCTATCCAAAGTCCTTTTGCAAAATTTCGCCTTTTTCGTCTTTTTCAAGACCCATTTGCTCCAACTGCAAACCGATTACATGCATCAAAACGTGTCTTAGCAGCAATAAAATGAATTTTTTTCTCAGTTCAATGTCTGACTCCCCGTTGAATTCCGTACAAATCGTGGAACATACATAGCTCAATCCACACCCAGACCAAAAGAGAGAGAGATTCAAACTCGATCGACTAACGAAGCCGCCGATAATTCTCTCCAATCGATAGACAATTTTTCAAAATTTATTGTCTTTTGCCTCCACTTGTTGGCTGCTGCACAAGAGGGGCCTTATCCTGCTGTGTGCAAGAAGACAGGCAAAAGGAAGATCCTTTCCCTGATACCACCACACCACGATCATCACCAGCACAGTCGAAGCGAGGAGTACTTCAAGAATCTCCAGAGCCAGACTCCAGCCAACATAAAAATGTTCCTATTCTCAGTTGGCATGTATAAATTATTTCTAATTGGCACATTCCTTCGTAGGCCAGTTGCCTTTTTGGCCGCCCTGACGTGCAGCGATCTTGTTGGAAGCGAAAGATCGATCGGTTTTGCATTCGATTGGAGTTGGTTTTTAAAGTGCATCACTGTACGGGTACGGTGATGCATAGGCTCTAGTCAGCAGCAGTGGCGGAGCCTTGTTCTGGTGCCGAAAAAATTCCTGATTTGCTTGTTGTTTCTGTTGCAATAAAAGTCTCGTTGCATTTAGAAGTGAATATGCGTGTGGACGAGTGTGCTCCACCTCAGCGAAAGGAGGAATTCCTTGTTGCCAGAGAAAATACAAATGTATCTTGGGGTCTGTGAGAGACTATGGCTGAGGCTAAGGTTGTTTTGGGATAATATACTCGTCGCACATATTTTATTTCGAGACTCTGGTGGCTCTTGTCGTTTGGTCACAGGTTTCTTCTCGTCGTCGTTGGCAGCAGGACGGTGGGAATGTTGAACTAAAATTTCACAAGAGACACACAGAAGAGATAGAGAGAGAGAGAGAGAGAGGAAGGACGAGGAGTGTGGCAAGGTGAAGGAAGTATTCAAGATGATGATCGAATTCTTGGAACTTACTTGCCTCGAAGAGATATGAGAGATGTGCGGCATTCGTTTTAATGTTACGTTTGTGGTTGTTTTGTCCGATCTTCTTGCTCTCTTAGCAGCCTCTTCTGGTCTGAGCCTTCTTTGTGAGCTCCCTTGCACGGTAAGAGGAAATGAGAAAATTTAAGAAAATAAGTGAATAAAGTCTGCCCATGTGACTATGGATTTGTGGAGAGACACGTTTGGTATGCGGTCCTTTGCTTGGACGGATGAATATCTTAGGGACAAGTTAGTTTTTTTTTATAAGCAGGTTCCATGTTGAAAGATATGCGGAACAGCTTTTTACTTGAAATGGTCAATGTCCTATCTTTTTCCCAGAGAAATTCACTTTTCAAGTTTTAAAATGGTTTGTGTCTGGATAGGTATGTGTACAAATTAAAAAAGCCTGCTACTAGAATCTTACGTGGGAACTTGTCGATTCATTTAATCTGGAAGATAGGTCTTAACATCATGTTTCCTTAGTTGAATATCTTCGGTGAATATCGGTTCAGCTGTCAATATAATTCGGTTTGAGGTTTGTGGCTAGACTAGAAATATGCTATATGACGTTGTAAGTGGACTGTTGGGTCTAAGACACTGGTAGACCAATTGGACTGTATTCAGTTGTTGGTCCACATTAGTCAGTCAGTACCTGCACTGAACGCCTATTAGAAGTCTTAAGGTTGATTTATTCAGAAGTATAAGGTGTTCAGCTTTTTATAGCCTTCGTTAGGTGCGGTATAATTTTCCCTATACTAGTCCTGAGTTGTCGTGGTCGCTGTGGCTCAGTAGTTAGTGCGTTGGACTGCTGAGCGAACAGCGTTTGTTCAAGCCTGAGCCATGTCCACCGAACATTTTTTGCGGCACTACCTCTCATCGGGGAATGATAAGCCTAAGTATAATTTGTCATGAAAGAGCTTTTAAATTCGCCGTTCGGAGTCGGCAATAAATTGTAAGTCCCTTCCATTTGCGCAAAAATTAAACTCGCACAACATGAATGGTTGCGAGAGGTTAGGCCTTAGCTTATCCCGAGGTGTCGCGCCAACTATTTATTTTTATTTAATCCTGAGTTGTCTACTAGTTTGTATTAAGTGCCGAATATTTATAAATATCCTAGCTAACGCTTCACAAAGCGTTTTTGTCTTGATTTTAGTCGTCTTGAGTTAGCGTTGATACCCATTCTCAAGCGTATTCAGTGTATGTTAGAACCTACCTTTGGTTTTCTCATTTAAAAATTAGCAGAGTTTCAAACCACATAGAAAACAAACACGAGATGGAGCTGCGAAATGAACTGAGTATATTGAAAGAAGCTGGCAGCCTGAAACAAGGGCCAGAAGGCTGCTAGAAGGACCAGATATGTATCTAACTGTAGGGCCATCTAGGTACGAGGAAGTAAAACTTTGCAAAGTTTCCATTTAGTTTCACAGAGCCGCGCTTGAACTCCACTTCATATACTTTTGTTCATGAACCAAACTTTGTGTCTTGAACGTGATGCCAAACCCAATGGCGCCATAGACCTGATGATTTGACTGATATTCACAAAACACTTGTCAACAGATGTCTTCAACTTTCATCTCAAGACTAATGGAGTCACCAAAAACCACGAGAATACTACGCTCATTCATAGGGGTCAACGGCGTTTAAACACTCCGACTGTCATTGCTAGTCGGGTGGTAGACATCTAAACCTACACCAATCCATCACAAAGTGTCATGTTGGAACCCAAACAAACAACCGACATCATCAGTAACACCATCATCATAGTCGACGTCTGGTTCGTCATCCATCGGCGAAATGAAAAAAAATTTTTTTTTGCTTGCTCCTGGTGCTGTGTGTATTATGACAGCTCTCCGACGACGACGAGGCAAAAAAGTAAATTACAACGCTGACAGTGGCACTCCAAGATCCCTCTGGATGCACTTCTCTTCCTTTGTCGCCTTCCATCTCGTCCTGCTGCTGGGTAATCTTGAATTTTCGCCATAAAACTGTTTGGTTTAGAGTAACAGAAAAAAAAAAATCCGGCCAAGCACATGTGTGTCCACATCGGAGAACGAAAACACGATGACAGAACTGTTCTTCCACTTGATAGCGCTCAAGCATAGTCATATTGGATTTTCCACGCCACAATTAAACATGAAACACTCTATACGTTCGATGACCTTCAGTCGAATGCGACCACAGGACCACACAAAACAGCACCAAATGGGGGGGCCTTCTCGCGTTCGTACTCATTAACAGTGAAATTAAAACGCTTTACATGCCAACACAACCGAATAAAGTAATAAAGCGATGATCATCCACCTCATCCAAGTCATGATCATCGGACTAAACATCGCATGACCATCATCGTGTGCTTCATGCTAACGCCAGAGAGAGGAACACACCACGCAGCCATATTAAGAGGAAGAGTCACAGCGCAAGCGCAAACGAAAAATGAATAACTAATGTTACACCAGCATAATTCTCCTCCTGGCACACGGAGTCTTGAGGGCTATAAATCCGTTCTGTGGTTGTTCTCATTCTCGGACTCGATGATAATGTTAAGCATTTTAAAGACGTTAAGACGTTGAGATGATGGTGGTGGTGGCGGCAATTGGGCTGGGCAGGCACTATGGCGGCAACACACAGAAAACGCAACCACTTTAATTTTCTCTGCAAAAAACGATAAAAAGCAGACAAGTGAGAAGGAGAAGATGAGCACGGCGGAGGATAGACGAATGAATAACCAACGAAGAGGAATAAGTGAATATTAATCTTGCACCGTCGTGAATCCGAAACAAGATCACAAGCGGAAAGGGGTGGCCACATTCAATTCAAGTTGTCTTATCTAACACCAACCAGAGCAGAACAGGACCCTGAGGAATTTAGTTATACTCGAGTGGTTGCAGCAGGACTCTGTGTAGTCATTTCCAGTCTGAAGGAATTCGTTGGTAGATTTTCGGCGAATACCAAGTTCAATATTTTCACCAATACCCTGGACTACATCACTGGGTCAGAACTTGGCTTGAGCCAGTAGTGATACAATCAAGTTCATAGCCAGGCTTTTGTTCCATTCCGTCGTGGTGGCTAATCTGTTGGTGCGAACGATGGTCTAGATCTAGAGGCTCTGGCGACAAGTGGAACATTGCTGACGTGACAAACCATCCTGACGGAGATATCCAACTTCAGTTGGGATTCGTTCCGACTTTCATTATCCACGGAAGTCTTCACCACCATCGCAGCCATTGTTGGCAAATTCCTAGAAGTAATGGAGCTTGTTGCGTACCTACAGTCGCGAAAGACCAATACGATCCACAAACAGAGTGATGTGAAACGGGCGTAACAGCCCCAAGTAGCTTCTAATCGTATTGTTGTAGAAGTTTGTCAGGACGTTTTTAATCCGCCCACTGCCTTGAACTCAAGGGAATAGCCTAACCTCTTGCGGTTCTTGGAGTGAATGCAATGCAGGTTCTTGCGCATCTGGTGATCGGTTTCGTTTGCATAGCGGACGCCATGGATGCTCTTGAATTTGATGAACACTGGTTGGCTGCACGAATTCCTTTCTTGGGTTGAGGGAATAGAACTTTCGTCGGGACTGGGAAAACTAACAAAAAACCAGGTCACGATCGAGTTTAAAAAACCTCTTTTAGAACTTCCTCATGAGAGTAGATAGTCCAGCGATTTTAATGCGAATCTCACTCGATGTTGCAAGCTCTCATCGCATAACATGGAAGTACCGGGTTTCCGTTCTAGTTGATTGGATCTTGACGACGTTCTTGGAGACACCACTGAAATGCAAGCAGATTGTGTTGATATGGTTACCGGGGCCAAGGGAGCGAAACGCGAGGCAACTAGACGAGATCCACTCCGGACTATAGCAACATTATAACCATAAAACCGCCCCCACCGATTTCTCGTCTACTGGTGAGAAGTTTGTCTTTGACGGCCACCTAGGTCCCGTTTTGAACGCAACACCAAATGGAAACATCGTCACGGTAATGGGGGACTTGAATCCCAAGTTAGGAAATGACAACGAAGGACTGAGGCATGAAATCAAGAAGCACGGGTGAGGCAACCGTAATGCAATGACTAACGATATGTGGATTTCTGCAACGCCTTGGGGTCTGGCACGATGCTTGAGAAGCGACCTGTAACAATGTCAGCTATCAGCAACCTCCAGTGTAATCGATCATTTTGCCATTAATCGCTGTTTTTTGATTTGGTCTCATGGACGTCCTGACGAGGAGCCGATATGTGGATGGAACGAGATCGCTATCCTATGATAGGAACTTCCGTATTGCTGTCGTTCGAGGATCGCACGCCAACACACAAATGCCAAATGCGTCCGTTTGTGCACATTCAGGTGGAGTAGCACATCAGTCGCGGCATTCCTGATGGTTTGGTGGTAGTGTTTTCTCCTGGTTTTTTGCGCTTGTTGCTGAAGGTCTTTTGTAAAGGTGTTGGGAAAAGAAAACTAGGGAGACCTTTTAATTCAATATGAAACAACTTAGACTAAGTGGGGATGATCTTAGCAGGTACTGCGGGCAGCAAGGAATGGCATAACCCCACTTTATCTGTCAATGTCCAGCCCTCCGCCATCTCAGACATTAATTCCTTGGAGGACATTTCTTTCAGAATGTCAAAGAACTCGCAGTGGTCTAGTGGTTAGTGCGTTGGACTGGTGACCGAGTGGCGTGGGTTCAAGCCCCAACCTTTCGTCAGGGATTGACAAGCCTGCGGGAGTATAATCTGTCATGAAAGAACTTCTCAATTCGCCGTTCGGAGTCGGCAATAAATAAATTGTAGGTCCCAAGGGCTGTAAGAGAGTGCTTTTAGAGCAAGGCATACTTGCCCCTCCAATAGGGATCACAAGTGGCGCAAACAGATTTTTCTCCTCTTGACATCCCATTTACCTTACTTAACCCCTTTTGATGCTACCATTTTTCTGACTCTTCCCTCGCCATGTTGGTAGGTGGTGGAGGTCTTACAGGGGCGTTCTGTAGCCATTCTACAGACCCGTGCTTATAGGCTCGCCGTTGTCTATTCTTGTTAGGGTGAGTCCCAGTTTCTTTTCATTACCCGAGCTCCAAAACTTTAGTGCGAGACTTAAGGTCGCCTTAACTATGGCATGTCAGCTGCCTTAGAAATGGTATCAACATTTTTTTTACACGTGGGTCAAGGGGATATGCATACTTTCGCACACCGTGACTGAGGTGCAGTGGTTTGAAACTCAGGTAGTATTAGGTTTCATTGGCATCAAAGGCTGGTGTCCAGACTAACTGGGGTTATTTGTGGTGATTGTCATTGCTATAATTCACATTTGCTTTCAGTTGGTTACAAAAGTTGTGGATGCTGTCTAAAGTGTGAAAGAAAGGTTGTGGCCATCGGATAAGAACCATCCACAACCCTTGTAACCACGTGGTATGCTCGTCTGTCAGCAGAAGTCTGGCCCTTGGAAAAAATAACGTCATGTTCCTGGAACACTTTGGAAACAAACTGCAAACGTTTTCCAGTCTATCGATGTGTTGCGCGTGTAATCAGCGAATTTATTTTTTTTCAATTATTAATTGTTGATAAGACTTGACGCCAGCTGTTAATCGCACATGAAAATACCATTCCGATGGGCGACAGTTTTGTGATTAAAATTTGAAAAAATCCTCGGAACCAGCTGATTTATTACGTCTAATCGCGGCTTGGCTTCCACTATCACCTTTGAAGTTATATTTTTTATTTTTTTCCAACAAATCTGAAATGGCGAATTTTTTTTTATACAATTTCGAGTAATTTGTTTGACAAATTTTATTTTTATTTTATAAATTTTCATTTGAGATTGCAGGGGTAGAGAATTTCAACGGAAGTATGGTACAAAATGTCATTGAGATTGAGGAGGTTACTCCAGCAGGAGCTTATCGCTCACGGAACTTTACATTTTTTTTTTGCAACCGGTGTCTCTGATACTGTGATCGGAGACGGAGCCCATTGAGAAATATTTCTTTGAAATGCAAATAGGAATCCGTTGGGGGAAGATTGAGGGAGAATATGACTGGCAGTTTGTTTGCTCAAGGTCAACATGAAGTGATCGATTGACGTGAATGAATGAATGATTTGGGGTATTTCCTTTTTTTTTTTTTTTTTTTTTTTTACTATCGAGCGGAAATTACAATAGACAAACAGATGGTTAAGTAGAACAAATTCGAAAACTAAATATTTAACTTGAAATCAAATGGTGGATGCAGGGGGGGCGGTCGTTATAGTGATCGTTTCACGTGAAGGAGGGTGTCTTACAACATGTGCCTGGTTGTTTGTTTGATATTTGACATCATCATTATGGCGCCTAGAGGGTTTTTGAGGTATTTCCTGAGAAAAGTCAAAAATAAAAATGCTGTCGTAGTTGGCGACAGCAGGAAGGCCAACGGCTATGTTCTCGCAACATGTCTTGTGGGGGTCACTTCTTTCGGATTTTTTGCGGATTCTCAGGTTCATTCCGAACGGCAAATAATACCCTCTAAGGTTTGTCATTACCCCAAGAGAGGTGCTGGCGAAAAAAAAAACCGTTGGTGGGCAGCTTGCACTAACCCCTGAGCCCCATCGATAACCCTTCGCAAAGCCGACCAAATGAAAAATTTTGATTCACACCTTTGGAAGCCCTATCGAGGTCTTAATATTCTCTGAGGAACACAAACATCTCGCCAGTTTTCACATTCGTGGAGGGCTGGTATCACTGTTGCAATCTCGTGTGTTGTCAAAGGATTCGGAGCGCGTTTGGAAATCGGTTTCGTCAGAAGACTCGTTCGAGTTCAAGAACGTTATGTTGTCCTCGGAATAATTAAGAACCCTTGTGTAATGCCATCTTCATCTCTTGAGCTAAAACTTATCCGATATAAGAAGCGAACTGTCTAAACTTCTGATAGATGTTTTTTCGGGTTTCCTTCTACCGGTTCGATCGTTGGTCATGCTTAATAGGGTCTAACTATCACGCCTGAGCTTCCTATAGCTGGAATTACTTCTTCATTCTTCAGTCGAATCACACTTTGAGCTATAAAGTCGCAGAGACAGTAGTTTCTTGTTCTGCCTTCAGCATGTGTCGATAGTCGATGCAAAAAAATTGCATGACTACAAACAACAAACGAAGTTCCGATCTACCGATCTACATTGTGCATCATCGTTAGGACAAACACTGCCCTCGAGAGCACAAGTTGTCATCTCTGCTGTAGATCCTTTCTTGTAAATTAATAAACAAATATACTGCGATTTAAACCACCACCAAGCTCCGACTTTGCTTTGTTTATTGATAACCAAACTCCGTCACCATGTCAACCCAAAAAAAATATGCAAAGCCAAAACCAAACGCAACCAACATTCATCGAACAATTTGTAAAACAAAACGAAAAAAAATAAACAAATGAGACCCCACAGCTGAACCCTGTGGCACATCATCATCGCGCATAATCGGCAACATTTCCTTTCCCACACGCAGTCAGTCCCAGCCACACACACACACACACATCACTCGTGTAAACAACCATTAATGGCAAAAATGACAAAAATAGAAACACCAACAACTTAGAATACGTTGTGTTCTGCCACAAAGACCTCGTAAGTCTGTCTATAGACGGTCCTATATGTGCGCCCTGTATTTCCGCAATTTGAAATGGACCATAGACAACTATGATGACTCCGAGAGCTCTGTGTCAATATTGATAAACACTCTGGTGGAATGTTGGTCTCTCGCGCTGTACAGTAATTAACGGAGAACTAGGCAAACAACTTCCTGTCCTCGACGTCGTCGTCGTCGAGCTGGCCGTTGGGTGGAACGATGCGGCGCGACTGCAAAATAGCAAATCTCCTCAACAAATATTGATTAGCAGCGCGCACCGTAACGCAAGGTTCAAAGGTAAACCAATAAAACGAGTAACAATGTTGCAGCAACATTTTATGTATAATCACCATCCCTTTATGGCATGGCATGGTATCGCCTCCTGCCCCGGTCTCCCCGGTCATGTGGTGATCGTTTTATGAATGAAAGTTAATCTCTCGGATGAATCTGGGATAAAGTCCGGGAACCGGGGCAAGGAGGGCGGGCTTTTTTTTTTCGCACCCCACGGTCATATGGAGAGATTGTTGCCAAAGGAATGCGGCGAAGCGCAGACACATGTTAATTTAAACGTACACAGCCGAAGTGGATGAGGACGATGCTGATGCTGATGATGATGATGATGATGATGATGAGAATCAGGATGATGGTATGCACAAAGTCTGGCCTTTGAGTAACCCGAACTTTTAGCATTTGTTATGACTAAAGGCGTAAAAAGGCGCCAATCAGAGCAGCAACAAGACGAAGGGGATCCTAACGAAACGAGGAAACACACACAAAGAGGAATGCAAGACATAAAAAAAGAGTAAGGGAAAAGTTTAAAACATGTGATTTGGAGAGGAAGACTGAAGCCCTGACAGCAGGACCCCACAGGCCCTGTTCTGGCGCATCATATGTACATGTGTGTGCGTGGCGAACTATATGATTAAAGAATCGCGAACTATATGAGACCGATTCCAGGAGTGTGTGTCTGCCTAAAGAATGCGAAATTGTAATTTTCATTCTGTAAAGCAGAACGACGACGACGACGACGACGTCTCATGTGTTGGTGGCGGTACATCGTTGTCCAAAAGATCAAGACGATAGAAGTTGATAAGCAAACGGAGAACTGCGCCAGAAAGCCACGACAACGATGAGGGGCCTATACGTCCACAAAAAAAAAAGATGCAGATCCATGGCGATCCGTGTATGTCTGGACGCGAAGAGAAAGGAAGAAAACGTGGCAATTAAGGCGCACAGAATGAATATGCCACGTTCTGGGTGATTGAATGATTAGCACCACGTTGGAGCATGCAGTGCGGATTTTTTTTTCTTCTTGCCTTGTTCACCTTTTTCACAGGTAAAGAGCTGAAGGAGCGTGTTGTATGGGGGTTACGTGTTCAAAATGTTGTAACAAATGAGAAATGCGATACCTTTGGGGCAGTTACACGGAGGACGGACAGACAGAGACTCGGTCGAATTCTGGTGAAACTTGCAAGGATGCAACATATGCAATTAGGTTTCGCAAAATTGCTCGGGGTCATATAGTCTTGACTGATTGATGTCCTTCTCGGGGAATTTTTTGAAATGGAAAGGTTCACACTCTGTTGAGATGGTTTGCAGCTCTATTATGGATAACCTAGATTTATTTCGATGAGTTGATGAGGTTTGGTTTGGTTTGGGTGATTTACTAGAGACATTCAGAACCCTCTGTGAGTTGCAAAGGAACCAGAGGAAAGGAAAGGATCTCCCTTCAAGGATTTTTGTTGAATAGACTTTGGAGAAGATTTCTAGGAATTGCTCTTCAGTTTCCCCGAAGAAGGGCTCGGTATGGATTGTGTTGCTGGAGCGTGGCAAGGAATTTGACTACTGGCTAATTTTTTCAAAGCAATAGATCGTCACTTTTGCTCTCAGTATAGGTGTCTTCGAAGACTTATTTCAGTAGTCGGTATCTTACTTCTCACGGCTCCAAGTGGTCTTCAAAGAACATCACCATTGCAGGTCCATTGTGACAGCTCGTCTACTTCCGGAATGATTTACGTATTCTAAGGAAACTGTTGTCGTAAGCCGTGGCTGGGTGGTTCAAATTATTGAAAACTTTGAAGAAGTAGTCTCTCAAAGAAGACCTGCCGAATAAAGTGCGATAGTCCGAGGACCAACCAACCAACACCTTGCATCTTGCAGTCATTCATGGGCTTGGTAGGTACATTTTTTCGCACGAATCGAAGGGACTGTCTAGTCCAAGCAACGAATTGAGAAGCTTCTTCATGATAAATTATACTCTCGGATATTTGTCATTTCCGGACATGGGCGTGGTGCTTAAAAGATGTTCAGTAGATATTGCTTGGGCTAGAGCCTACTCAACTCTGAGTGAGGTCCTTACTCCAACTCATCACTAAAGTAGGGTCGGGCGAAAGTATGTCCCATGGATGGAATCTTATCATCGTTTGCTTGCTGTTGAAAAGGGGAAGCGCTCAGTCAGGCTTTTTAGCTTTTAAAGCCTGTCGTCAACCATCTGATTGGTCCCCATCAGTCCCGTTTAAGGCCAAAAAAGTCCACTATCAAACAAATTTTCCAATTTTTGGGAAATACGCTTGAAACCTCGATCACATATTTCTCGATTTTATATCCGCCTGTGATAATATGCACAGGGACGAACTGTACAAAGCTGTGTATAGCTTAGTTTTTGCATTCGGGCAAAATTCGTGTGTTTGAGCAAAGGTGACTGTCCGAGAACCTTACCGCATTTGATGTCAGAAAGGGCTTAAGGCAAAAAGACAATCTGCAACATCGTTCTGGAACTGATTCCAGATCTAGCTCGGACCAAGACGGTAACTTAGAAAAGAGAGAGCCTGTAGCAATAGCCAAGCCTTTGTCAAACTGTTTACTTCTTCTCCTAGACCTAGTTTCACAGTTTTATCTGACTTAGAAGACTCAATGGACGAAGCCACAGTTATTGAGATCCTGGATGCACTTGCGGGACTAGGTAGCTGGGTAATAGCTTCAGTATTCCCGATGGTGAAACCTAATTAGCGCCGTTTTAAAACCACAACTCACGTGACACGAATGTTAGTGGTGTTGTAAAAACCTAACAGAAGGGAGCCGTAGTCCATCTTGTGTCATTAAAAAAGCTGATTAATTCACTATTATTTTTCTTTGAGATTTCGCTATGGTCGTCAGTGAAGGTTTCACCTAGGGTGTGATATCTGACCCTGCCTAGAGCTGGACAGGAAATAAGACACTATTTTCTTCTCGATCTCATTGTTGCAGCTGCGACAATGTCAGTTGAAGTAGATGTCTAGTTTGAACGCCTGTGTTCCTATAGGCTAGAGAGTCTCGTAATATCTTTGCGAATCCTGTTTTGTAGATCTTGTGTTCTAGACGAATTGCATTTAAGTCACATCTGCCTTAATAAGACAATATTCCCCAAGCACGTGTGAAAGGCTTGTTCCCTTGACGGCTTCCAACGGGATGTGAACACACTTCTCGTGGGAAACTCGCCTCAACTCGTCAGACCGGTCGTTGCCCTCTATGTTACTGTGCCGCGGCACATACCCGATATCGATACCCGATTGAAGCAATTTCCTCTTTGCATTGTTCCACGAGCTAGGAAGATGTCGCGTTTGATGTCGAGACCTTGATGGTAGCCGGGTTGTCGATGTTTTGGATGGATGTATGGGCCTCAATCAACAAGCGCCTCCCGCCAGCTCGATCTTGAACCAGCTGCCTCCAGTTTTACATGCCACTTGCGTGCGCCACTTGAGTCGCAGTCTTCTTTACTGTGCTGTGCTGTGCACACCACGGGTGTGAATTCGAAGATTCGGAGCTAAGCTATCGGTAATTCAGTGTTTGTTCCGACCCTCACCCATGATCATGAGGTTTGACCGAAAAAATAAGATCGGGGTAACAAGCTCCCGAAATTAGATTTTTTCGTTGTAGTGCTGGGGTGACTCGCTGAGATCAGGTTAGAAACACCAGAATACGCTACAAGCTATTTCGTCGAACGGAAAGATTCAAACTTCAATGGTTTGGTCACGTTCAATGTATGCCCCCAACTTGGCTTCCAAGACTTGCCATGAATCCGTGCCAACAGGCAGGTGTCTTCTGGGTAGGCCCAGGATGAGATGGTTGGATCATGTTCGAAATCTCACCTCTACATGCCCCTGATGATTAAGAGTCGAAGACGGAGGATCGGGAAATGTCGAGAGTCTACTTAAGCATCCTTAACCCGCGGCGGAAAATGATGATGAAGATACATGCCTCTCCTCCAGGATTGTAGGTAAACCAGTCGAATATTTCCTGAAATTCAGACGCACTCTGGCTGCGTTTTCACAGAAAAGACTTTACACTTGGGACTTTGCTGTCAAAAAAGCACACTGTCGGCAAGAAATAACCCGCTAAAGTGTGGATGAACATCAATCAATCTGAAGCTTCGCAAAGTTTAATATTTTTAATCCCAGCTGCTTCTGGTTGATTTCCAAGTGCTTCCAGTCGGTAATACCCGTTTAAAGCCACACATCTAGAAATCCCCAAAGCCCTCTCCCCAAATCCAATGTACATAACAAAAAATTAGAAATTTTTTGAATAAATTTGTCTCGCAAATGTGTTTCGTGTTTACCCCCGTCAGTCACTATAAGAAGAAAAAAAATATATAAACCGGCAAAACAAACAAATTCAATTAAACAAAAAATATATTCAAAAGTTCTTGAACTTGTCTTCCACCCAACAAATTACGCGATTATATTCGAAGGTCATTGAGGTGCAGAGAACAGACTTCAAACAGTGCTGTTCCAATACAAGTAAATCTCCGAAGTCAGTTTGTGCCGGGATAGGTGTACGCTTTCGAGACGGGCTACAAATTACTTTTACAATCTTCACTTGGTTTGGTGTTTATTGTTTGAAAAATTGCGACTAAAACACGCATCCGCCGGACAGTGTGGGCTGGCTTACAGTTGTTCCAGAAGGGATTGGGGGGGGGGGCGGGGGGGGAGGGGCCTTGACGTGATGCAAACATTAGCAACATTTATTCCACATGGAGTGTGCCCTCAAAAGTGTTTACACTGCACATTCCACTGTGAAGCATGTTTCCAAGGAAACCGCGCTTTATCTAACTAACTGCGAGCGAGTATCTCACTACGTGTAGCCTTTAACTCTGAATGCACATACTAAAAAGAAATTTTATAGATTCAGCATTATTTGCTATTAAGATGAAGTACGACTTTAGCTACCTCGCGAGTGCGCACACAAATAAAGATACAGGGGTTGGGCGCGAGGGTATATTTTAGATGTTGCTGGCGCCAGGCTTCTTTTGTTTTTTTTTCTTGCTTTACTTTTGCAGTTTCAATAAATAAACCTATCAAGCCTTGAATTGATGTTTTTTAATCTTATCAGACGTTTTGGTGAATTTATTTCGAGATGACACAACGGTTGGGGTTGTCTGCCTGGGAATGTTGCTGATGCATTTCCTTTGGCATCAAATGTTTGCATGATTCCTCATTAATTTCGGTGAATGTATGCGCCGCGCCTAAAGGAGGTCGATGGGGGAATGTCTTTGCATATCAGATTCACATTTGTTATGGCATATAATTTGCATCTGGTTCTCTTAATGTTGATAAGAGCACGGTGCCGGTTTGAGCCAGCATGATGTTACCGCTAAAAGGTGACGATAAAAATGTGAAAATTATCGACGGTATAAAGAAGTTGTTTCGTCGGGAAGATGGCTGCGCGAACAAAAGGAATTTTTTTTTTTTTCGTTTTTGTCATCTATAAAATTGCGAATAAATTGCGGTGAGTAGTGACGGTGGCGAACGATTAACATTTTGAAGAGGTGCAAGCGAAACAAGTTGGTTACGCTTTCTGGGAAAATCCAGACTCAAGGAAGAAATCACACATTTGCTAGAACGGTTCGGGAAAGTTCAAGGTTTTGTAAGACCGTGGTTCCCTAAGTAGAAGGATCGATATCAGGAGTAGAAATACTCTGTAAGGCGTACAGAGTTGGGAAGTTCTTCGCAAAGATTCGTGAGGATATCCAACACTCTAGTACGTCGTAGCCGAACTTTCCTTATTGTAAGCGCTGGTCGCCGTGGTCCAGTGGGTACAGCTGCGCGGGCGAGCTTCTCAATTCGTCGTTCGGAGTTGGTAATAAATTGTAGGTCTCTTGTATTGTACAAAAAATGGAACACGTACAACATGAACGGTTGCGAGAAGCTAGGCTTTGGCTCATCCCGAGCTGTCGCGCGAGCTATTTTTTTTTTTGTTTTGAGGCAATACTATTGGGGTATTGAGACGCAATCGTATTCCCAGGAAGCAAGACACAGTTTATCCGTTTTATTTGATTTTTTTCCAATTTCAAACAATATCGAGAAGGCGCTTCAATGATGAGTAACTTACAGTATCAGCACTCAACTACATCAGCCCCGAAGATCTGCCACCTCCTTCGAGCGAAGCGGGAAAATCACAAAGGAAATGATCCCAAGTATCGTCGCCCTCTCCACTAGCGTCACAGACAGTAGTAAGCTTAGAACATTGAGATTCTTAGGCTTAATACTGCCGAAGCGAAGAGTTCTGTTAGAACATTTGTTTAGTCTATCTGCATCCTAAAGAGTCGTTCTTACAATTGTTCTTATAGAAAACTTAATCCTCAATAGATGCCCTGACCGAAGACGTGGGAAGATCTAACCCAGGTTAACGTTCTGAGAAATCATCCTCTAAACCTTGTATAGCAATCTTATTAAAGATTTAATTCTCAGAGATTCCACCGTGACCAGAGTCAAAGGTACCAGCCTTACGAAAGCTGTCGAACCTTTTATGAACTGGTTAAAGGGTTAAGCAAAGTCTTAGGCGTAACCTGGGCATCCATACTTGCCTTACGAGTAATGAAGTCTAATGTTGTTGGTCTCCACGAAGATATCAGCACCGGACCGATGACTGGTTTTATAGTGATCTGTGAAAATTCGATTACAGCCCAGTCCAGGCTCAGACTCCGACTAAAGACAGCCCTGAACGCAAGTTAAGTCGACTTAAAATTTGTACAGCAGCCGAAGTTCTGTCGAAACGAAAAGCCGCCCCATCTAAGGCAATAGATTGCTTTGATAGTCATCATTCATCATCATCATCATTATCATTTTCCAATGGCCTGCTTATCCACTATGAGGGTCGTTTATCAACTCAGGGTGCTTAAGTAGACGCCTTTAGATCTTCCGCCATCGACTCTAAATCATCAGGGACTGTCCCTATATGGGTAACCGTGAGATTTCGGACTTGGTCCAACTTGAGTCTACCCAGGGGACCCCTATCTGATGGCACAGATTCCATGACACGTCTTCATAGTACAGTCCATCAAGTCCTTAGTTTTAAGGGGAGATAAGTCATGCAGAGCATCTATGGAAAAGCTACCTGTGCAGCCGAGACAGACCGTTTTTTCAAAAGTTTAGTGCAGAAGGCAGTCACCTACTCACGCGAAAGTCCCCTTCACCAGAAGACCGATGCATAAGATACGAACGGTTTTGTCATAAAAATTTACTTGGTCTGCTTCAATTGGTTGCTTTGCTGGCATGATAACCACAGCGATCACCTCTATTAGAAATATACATATAGCTGGGGTTCGAACCTTAGCAGTTCGCACATTAGTCAAAGCAAAAACCACTGATCCAGGGCGACCACAACGATCGGGAAAACTCTGACCGTGATGACTCGTTAAGGCGGCACGAAATGGAAGTGTACAGGCCCAAGGCAAGTGCACTATGGAAAACGTTGAGTCAATGTCCAACTTGTACGTTCCACAATGTTTTCTCATTACTCGAACGAATTCAATTTGACTGAGACTCTGTGACTTGTGCACATTGATACGTCGTCGTGTTGCAAAGCAAAATTGTAAACACGATTGTTTTTTGCATTGTAAGCCAAAGTAATTTGTAATTTCCAATCGATAGCGTCAAACCTCGTCACTCTCTCGCTGACCTTAGGCGATAATATTTATAATAAATTCGCACTTAAACCGCAATAAACATAAAAAGTTACATTACCTCAGCAAATTACCCGGCAAACACTTCCCAGTTCGATAAAACAAAACCATCCGGAGAAACGAGTATAACGCAACCCTATGCATCCCTCCACATTCTCGTGTGGAAAACCCAGCTACTCTGTGCACGATTTCCACAACACAGAAAGCGCGCAAAAAGGCCTAAGTGAAACATTAAATAAACAAAAAATTGTAAAAACATTTACAAATAATTACCTTAGTGGCGTAGCTCCGCTCCTAACTATGTAACGCCAGGCGTTACAGAGCCTGGTGGCGTTTTATCAATTTGACCTAAAATCGAACACACACACCAGTTTTCGCGGTATTATTCTCCGCCAGTAGCACAGAGTTATTGTTTTCGCGGGCTAAATACCGCCTCGATAGATACACAGATACCTACCCGCTAGCTAGCATGGGAAATTCATGAATGCGGCGACTTAATGTGTTGCACGGCGTGCCCTATACGCCGCCAGTAATGACTGCACGCATTAAAAACTAAACTAATTACGATTTGCACAAGTACCCTCGTCCCTCGGTGTGTGCAGTGCAACCGATGGGGATCCCAAACAACCACCAGATGTGGGGATAGATACAAAGATACATTTTCTGTTTTATTTTTGTGCCCGCTGTGGGTAGGGTAGGCTATGCCGTCGGATGCAATGCAAGAGGTGGCACTCTGTTAGCGCCATTAGCCCATTATAAGCGCCAGCGTTTGGATGAAAAAAGGAGCACCATGCGCACACACTGTAATTAGCACTCATCGCTGGCGATGGAAGGGGTAACACAAAAAATAAAAATAAAATCTATCAACGACAAAAGTTGCTAGTTTCTCGGTTAAATGTACAATTTAGTGGAATATAGATTAGATAAATATTTGTTCCAGAGCGAGGGAAAGATTGATTGAGAACGCCCAGTGTGGCCGCGTTTTTTTTCGCCCAGTTTCTGTTGTATTATGTGTGTCGAGTGTCATACGTAACGTATCCCCGTCCAGTCCAAGGACAATGGCTTTTAGTTTCCTCTTGCATCGATAGAGAGATATCGTATCGAGAAAACTGTTGGCGCTTGGTAAATAATAGTGAAACTGTTTTAGCTGTGTAACTTCCGATAATAATTAGTTATCACGGCTTTTTTTCGAAGCTTTCAATGGGGTCAATTCATAGAGGTGGTAGCTCTCAAGTCGCGTAATCGAAATTCAAAGGAAGCATTAAAACGATGACGTAAAATATTGGAGAAAACAAAGTGTAAACACATTTCAAATTGCAATAGATACACGCTTCTGGGAATGGGTGCAGTTGAGGTAGTTGATAAGAAAAAGTACAAATTCGCGACAAGAGCAAGTGATTAGATAAGACAGTCGCGGATAAACTTCGATCGTCTGAAGAGATAAACAAGGGCCGGTTATAGTCGGAAACGGCTGGGCGGTATGAGGTAAAGCTTCCTCTGTGTTGTAAGCGAATAGAGAAGGACCACTCTACCATACTGACTTCGAACATGGAATGGAGAAGCTTTTTCATGACAAGTTATATTCTCTGCTGGTGCTTGTGCAGCTCGCACAGGAGTCGTAGTCACAGAAAATCAGCAAACCATAGTAGCAAAACGACGTGGATTAAGCTGAAATGGCGTGGTCGTCCTGGCTCAGTGGTCAGTGCGTTGGTCAGTGCTGTGCTGTGTTGTGTGGGTTCAAGCCCCAGCCAGGGTTCTGGGAGACGCCAGTTTTCTCCGAAGATCTAAACCTCGAGATCTTCTTTTGGATTCCAAAGCACTGTAGCGTCTTTCAGGCGAAGATCATGGGGATGAAGGAGACACCCTGTCTTGGCTAAGGTGGAATGTGATATCTACTCGGGATATTAGCATTTTCACAGTCCTTACAATCAGTCTCTGTAGCATAAAAAATAGTTCCAGATTACTGCTCGTCTCTCGTAGAGATGGGAGAGCAATTCAACATACTCCTCTGCTAGGTACCAGGATACAAAGACATTCCGGGAATCTGCAAGGCCGATTAATTCGCCAAGAATGCTACTACAATATAGATTCTTCCTCGAAGTGAACCTCGAAGTGCCACTAGCTGCATGTAAATTGAAATTAAAGGCAGATGCAATCAGCAAAGCCAACCTATGACGGTCCAATTGCATCACCTGCCAAACTAACAGACAGATCTAGCTCTCAATAGACCATAAGCGCTCCAAGAGATTAACTTCGCTAAGTAGATGGCATTTTGGAGCTACTATAGGTGTCATCACAGGATACTGCCTCATAGACAGACATGCCACCCGCCTGTGCGTTCCTGTAAATAATTTCTGCAGAAGCAGAAGAAGAGACGATCCTTTATCTCCTCTGTGCCTGTCCCGCGCTCTCTCGCAAAAGGCGCAATCATCTCGGTGCCTTCTTTTTTGACAATCTTGGCGACCTAGCACAACAAGATGTCGGAAACCTAATTCGCTTTATTAAAAGCTCCCACTGGTTCCACGATTAGGAAACAGAATTCCTCCTAAATCCTGAGGCTTCACAATGGACCTATTGTTGGTTTAAGTCCGTCGGCTATGTCGACAGCCTCTCTAACCTTACCTAACCTAAGCCCCAGCCATGTCCACCGAGTTTTTTTTTTTGCGGCACCATGTCTTGTCGGGGAATGATAAACCCTTGGGAGTATAATTTGTCATGAAAAAGCTTCTCAAAGTCGGCAATGAATGGTATGACTCTTCCATTCATGCCTTGTCATCCTTAACCGATGTTGTCTATTCACGGATCGTCAAAGCTCAACTGTAGGCTATTCCAACGAGGTGAAGTACCTCGGCGTTGTCTTAAAAAAATAGACGCTTAAATTGGAATGCACATATCAAACTCGCGGTTGATCGTGCCTCTAGAGCCATGTGGGTTACTCAGCGTCTCTACGGCAGAACTTGTGGTCTTAGTCCCAAATTGTTACATTGGTTGTACATTTCAATAGTTAGACCCATAATAACATATGCAGCCATAGTTTGGTGGCCAAAGTACTTGAACGAACTACGGCAATGAAGCTTGAAAAGCTACGAAGAATTCCCAGTATTGGTATTGGCCCTACTTCAGCCATAGAGGCCGTAATCGGGCTCACACCCCTACATATCTTCACTAGGAAAACCGCTGCCCGTTGTGCTCTAAAGCTGCACAAGAATATATCAAGTAATCTTGTGGGTCATCTGAAAATACTTCACACTATTCTAAGTACGGACATGTTCTGCGCTATCCCCGACGTTATGGTAGAAATAAATATTAGACAGTGTCGACTGGTCTAATGGAGAACCCGTGTCAGATCCAGGACCTTTGCGATGGTATACCGATGGATCAAAACCGGCTTCCGGAGTAGGTGCTGGAGTCTTTGGACCCAACACTTAAGTCTCGGTAACAATGGGGATGTACCACAGCGTGTTCCAGGTTGAAATCCATGCCATTAAGATCTGCGCCAGGATAAACCACGATAAAGGTATAAGGGGCGCAAAAATACATACATATCTGTTCAGATAGTCAGGCTGCACTTAAAGCATCCACATCCCACTTCGTGGAATCTAGGTCAGTCAAGTGCTGCTACGATGCCCTACCGTCTTGGGACCGGAACCTTTCTGTGGCGTCAATTGTGCTACTGCCACAACTGGGAACACCAACTTAGGGCTTAGACAATTCAAGCCCTTTCCTACAAGGAAATTCTAAACCTTGACAGGAACAAGATGAGGAAGCTAGTGGGCTTCCCTACCGGCCATTGCGGCCTAAGATATCATCTCAACAAACTAAACCTTTGTTAGGAAGAAACCTCTGAGCCACGTTCTCTGCGAATGCCCGGCACTGTAGGGGCTGCGTAGACGGATCTTTCATAGGAAATTCTGTTCGTTAATCCAGTTTATAAACTCGTTAATGCTTGTTGGTCGTTTTTTTTTTTACTCGTGCAAGTCATGCATTCGACACGGTTCTATCAAGTCCTACATCCTCTCCCACACAGCATGGTCGTGGTACCAATTTAATTCAATTTAAACTTTTACAACGGAAATTTACAAAAAAAAAATGGTAAAAAGTAGGAGGCATAACGTTTAACCTTATTTTAGATAAGTGTTTCTCCAAAATACCATCCCGACTTACTCACTGGAACGATAACCTATTACTCCAAACATTGAGCGATCACTGAACACTGTGTTGCTCCTACGGTACCGGTACTCATTAATTGACACCCAAATGACACATTTCCCGTCAATGTTTTGTAAATATCGTCCAAGCCTATTTGAATGTTTAGGCCTATGATACTTACACGCTCATTAGATATTGCTGAACCCTCGCTCAGATCATTTAATGCAACACTTCCTTGAAACCGTCAACTAATTATTAATTTTTGTCCGCCTTTCCTATTTTTTTTATTTTTTCTAGCGCTGGGAACTGTACGTACTAAGCCGACTAAAATGGGATCTGTCATCAGTGACCCCATTGGATTTTCTAGAATTATTACTAATACGCCTGCCGATTGGAAATAACATATGTCCAGACTTGAATGTGGAAAAGGTTCGGCAACATGCCCAAGCATTTATTTCCTTAGCAGCCAAAGGTGAGTTTTCTTTTTTTTATGCAATCTATTCGTATTTTGATGTAAGAGTTACAAAGTATTATGTAGAGTTCATGGCGTATTTCTTTTCACTTGGTTATGTGTTGCATCAGGTTGATGTCAATGCACTTTGTTCGTTGACAATAAATCAAATGTGAGGTTTTTTTTTCTTTGAAACACTTTAATGGACAGTTAGATAGTTTGACGAGAATTTATGATGTGTAAATATAGTGTGCAATGGAGAGTAACGCGCACCTTGGTCCAATTCGAAAAAAAAATTTAAACTTTTAAATTTATTACTTTGTTAGGTACTTTCTTAAAGATTTTTTATAAGAAAACTAACATCAAACGCTCGAATGCAATGTTTTTTCTTATACTCATGTTGCAGCAATATTTATTTGCCTACACATTTTTATTTTGCGTTGGGTTACGATAATCTGTGTGCAATCGTGACAATGATAAGTTGGGTGTGGTGATTGAAATATTTTATAAAACTACATAGTTGAAAATATTATTTTTCTCTTCATACACATGTTGCAGCAACATTTAGTCAAGAAAAATCCTTCCTTCTGGGGTGGAGTTGCTGTTAAGCTCTCTCTTAGCTGCTTTCTATCAGACTGTCTATTGTCACAACAAGCAATACGTGCTACGCAGATAACAGGGAAGCTTGTAAAGTGTTGTCCCGAAAAGCTTAAGGTCATTGACACGCAGCACAATGTTTAGCTCAGGAGGGTTCCTGGTCATAGCGGGGTACCAGGTAATAAAAAAGCTGATGAACTAGCAAGAATGGGTTCAACCCTAGTTCGAGAGCAAATGGACTGTACGGTCAAACCGCCACTCTTCAATCTAAATAACAGGTGGAAATCTGTGACCACCTGTGAAGTATCAAGAAGGTCACTGTCGATGCTGGTGGGAATGCTTGCTGGCCACAACATGCTAAGATATCGCATAAATAAATTTCGCCTGAATGATAACGATATACATATATGTATGGAGGGTAGGCGGTGACGAGAAGATCCATGAGGACACAGCCCATTTTCTCTGTCACTGCCCGTTAGAAAATAGGATCCTAGGTAAATTCTTCTTCGATCTTATCAGAACTTCTCAAATTTGCAAGGGCGGCTGGATGGCTGGCACCAAGGAATTAAAACCGCAGTAGGAAATATCATGGGTATCACAATGGGTCTACATAAACCTTAGTGTGATGAGATAACCCTCATCAGGCCGCAAACCTAACCTAACCTGTTGTCGCAAAGACTTAGCGAATACGTACGGCTTGTTGTTTAGACATGTATGCATGCGCAATGTTGTAGCAACGTGAAGGAATATTTCTGTCTCAACCGGAATTCGTTTTGCTTGGCTCTCTGTAGTCACGTTTTGAGTTTATTCGAACGGATTGGGAAATGTTTTCTGTTGCTGGATTCAATGTTAGGAATTCGTGTCAAGTCTCTAAGCTTCTTGTTGAAAGTCCTCATATTTCCTGACAATGTCGAGAATTGTGCAACTGAAGTTCCGGGTTCTTACTCTGTCCCTGTTCCCTGTCACAAAGTCATAATAACCAGATGAAGAAGGTGAATCGAGCTAACGTCTACATTGCTTCCTTAAAGTCACTGAATCTGAATCAAGAAGACTTGTTTGGAACCATTAAAAGTCTTCCAAAGAGAAAGAGCATCTAATTACCTAACTATCAACTCAGAGGCAATCGCGTTGAATCCTCTTCCGGAAGATTTGGACAAGTTTGGCAGCGTCGTCTAAACTAGACGCCAGGTTGACATAATTTGCCCCAAAGACAATGAAGAAGGCTTAATCCATTCTCAACGTACAGATTGAAAGAGACTCCTCTGCGCCTGTAAGCGAATAATGACCAAGAAACACTCAAAATCAACAAAACAACAATGTGGGCATTTCTTGACATAGAAGACGTATTTAACAATCCCTTCCACAAAGCTGTCAAAAAGAAATTCTCGGACGAACTCGTCACCAAAGTCTCTAATACGACTTTTTTGTCCACGATTTATGGTGAAAACAGTTGACAAAGGATCGAGGACAAAAATTCGTTTCAGTACTCTTCACAAGATGGCCCGTTTACAACGCGCTACAACCAACGATGCTTGAAGAGATTTAGAAAACACGGCAAAGCTCTCCGTGAGTTTATGTGCTGTGTTAGTACGTCAGGACCATTAACATACCATTCGAACCCTTTTTGAAAGCTTTGGTCACCTATAGATTGGCTTCAAGCTTCAACCATTGAAATTCTCCCTAAAATCTACACTCAAAGCAAGGAAACAGGCAAAAATATCAATGCAGCCCCCAGGAAACACTGTACAGCTATCGAGATTGCATGGTATGCTCCTCTCCTCTGCACTACTCAGTAGACCACCAGGAATCAGCCAGAGAATTCAAAGACCCGAAAATTACTTTTTCTCTAGACACATGTTGCTGGAGCATACATTTTGTTTATTCTTCACATATCCTCGCAAAATAAAAAAAAATCAATTTCCCTCGTCAACGTCAACAATAAAAGAACTCCTTCCCTACCCCTCGTGATTATACAGCCAGAAAAATTCAATGTAGACCACACCACTCACCCACCATTCGATTCCAAGTATTTTGTTAAAATTACACCAACGTATATGAAAATGATTAAAGTTTTGAATTTCGCTTGCGCTCTGTTGCTGCTGTTGCTGTTATTGCTCTAAATGGCAATGGCGGTGGCGGTGGGTACCCAACTCACGATCTCATTAGCATAGTTGGGTTTCCTTTTCATCCAAAGGAGGCGAAAAACAATGAAATAAAAATCCAAATCCGCCGCCGCCGCTGACGACGTCTCGACGTCGATGGTGCTTTGCAGACAAAACTATGCTTGATGATGATGATGTTGATAAAGAAATAAAAAAAAAATCGCATGAGAGAAAATCGTCTGCTGATTGCTAGCTGGTGCTACTCAGCGCTCAGCGCGTTCTGAGCACCTCCTCCTTCTTTATTCCTTGCCTCCTGAAGCAACACGAAACCAAATTATCCACACATTCACTGTGCCGCACCACCCATAGGCTAAGTACCGTGGACTTAATAAAAAATTTAATTCCAATCGTTTCAAAAATAAGAGAAAATTAATGGAAACGAAACAACAGGAAGAGGTAAATTTGCAACTTTATCATTCAGTACTGCACGGTGGGGCCAGGGATAAGGTCCGTTCTGTGTACATAGTGGGATTGAAAGTGATTGCCTTGACATCTGATGCATGGACCTGGAACGGGTGACTTAAAGCACTAGGGCACTTGTCCATTTTAGTATCATGCACGCAACGCTGTTTTACTAGCGCTGTGAAGAAGACCTTTGGTCATTATCGGGGCTCTAATGCCAACTCCAACTACGCTCTAACGCACTTGGACTTCGAAAGATCTTTCCTGTGTGTCGCTCTGACAAGAGAACAGAGGCAGAACGATGAAATGAACTCTGAAAACAGTCCAAATCCATCTTCACTGATGGTTCAAAAATTCACATTCACTAAGCGGACGTTCTAGCAGTGACAAGAACATCCCAAATAGTGTGAACACGCGAGAGGATATTATGATCTACATAGACAGCCAGATGGCTAAAAATGGGTGCCACGCAGATCATATCGAAAACTTGTGAAGTGTTGTCGCTAGTAGCTGACAGTTCTTGGTATAGAGCACAACGTGAAGCTCTTCTGTATCACATGGCGCCCGGCAATGAAGTGGCTGTCGAATTAGTAAGGATGATATCGACTGAAGTCAAAGAGGAAGCTCTACTACCTTAGGACCAAAAATCTTGCGAAAGTCCATATCAAATTCTCTCAAGTGTGACTGGATGGCTGACACCACGGCACTAAGCCACGTTGAAGGATTTGAAATATTGGTACCGCTATGGATCCACATAGACCCAAGTGTGAAGAGGATAACTTATAAGACTCCTAAGTCTACCCTAACCTAATCCAGTACTAAAAAAACACAACGTAAGTTTAGGCCCTTCGAACTGTGGATGGTGGAGGTTCTTTATATCAGCATACTTAGGTTTCACAATCTGTTGTCTCGTGAAATTAAACGCGTCGAAAGTCTCCCTTCATCACAGTCTAACACACATCATAAGATTAAATTCCTTTGTATTAAAAATGTCGATAATTTTCCGTATTTTTGTTGGAATTGTTAAAACGTGTCGTAGGTTTATGCCTCTACTTAGGTTCCACATCCTTTTCTTATGCGGAATTGCCAGTATCCAGGTGTCAACTCATTTCATAAGAAAAGTCATACTCATGTTAGGTTATGTTAGATTGAAGTGACTACCAGCCGAGGCCAACACACGTAGACCAATGATAGGTCCGTTGTGATACCACGTGGATCTTAGAGAATTCTACCTACTCGTTAAACCACTTAGAGCTTCTGATAAAGCGTAGGAGACCTCTTATATCTGCGTTGATTAGATCGCCTAGATCATTGTAGAAGAAGGCACCTAGGTGAATATACTCAAGTTAGGAATTTTCCCAGTTCTATTGAGATCAATAGAATTAAATACAGGTTCATGTCCTCACTTAAGATCAACAATTTTCCTTATGTGAATCTTAAACTGTTTGCCTCGAACCAAAGAAGTTTACGATCTTGTTGAAAGCCCGAGAGTGAGGGACTTGATGGTAAAGCTACCACTTTGTGGAGTAGGTACTGGCTTTACCGATCTTCTCTTCATCTAGGCATGTTGAGCCGGAGAGATAGTCTTGGAATTATTTTGCATTGGATGGGATGGTTTTTGGTGTCTTGGCCCAAACTCTTTCCCAAATGAACGGATAGGCTTCCCTACCTTGATAATGAAGTTAACTTTTACTTTTCTCGACAGGGCGGTGAATTCGCTTACTTTCCGAAGCATGGATTGTATAATACCGTCGAGTCCAGGCTTAGTGTTCCTGAGTAAGCCTCCGTTTAAACAATTTTAAAATGCTGAGCTTATTTGGTCGGACGTTCTATATTAAAGCTCTGATTTCTCATCCAAACATCTTCGTCGCTGTATCTCCAAAGCCGTGATACTTTATGTTCACACTTTAAGCCGTCACCACTTAATCGATTTAAATCGTTCGTAACCCTCTCGAGTTTCGATTATAAAAATAGATTCCATGGACAGTTATTGGCCAAAGTTATACTTTATTGGGAATACGTTCTCATTCAACCACTTGGTGGTACTGCATACAGCTCCACCGCAAATCTTGATCATCAATACCAAAAGCAATACACTCCGCGTCGACGATGTCGTCGTTCGGATTTTTAATGTGAAGGTCAATACTTTTGTGCCTGAGCTCAAGTTAATCACTAGTCTTTCTTGAAAAGGTGATCAACGGAAATTGACCATAAAGCAACTGTCTGCGCTCCCCAAAACGACTTCACGATGATCACCACCACCATCATCATCATCAGCATCAGAAGCAGCTAAAGTAGTGGTGGCGGCAACGATTGCGGTGGCGTCGTGTCCAGACAAACAATGATCCAGTCGCGTCCACACATCGTTGTTATAGTTGGTGGTGGCGGTGGCAGCGACCGACGGTCCATACGAACACAAAACAACAAGAAAGTAAGGAGAGACCCTGACATACCAAGCAATTTACAACCAAACACACAAAAGACTGCACAGGGGCATCATGATCATCATCACCGTCATGATCATCATTCGGCAGCATCAGCCACAACAACAGCATCATCGGCAACTGAACCAGCAGCTGATGTCTACAGATGATGCCGATGATGCACTTTATACGTTTCATGCTATTCCCTGCACTAGGGTGGTGGTACTTGGACTTGCACTGATGACCTGAAAATTGCATTGCAGCAGGGCCTCACTAACTCACTGACATACGTGAGAGTTCTCTTAGATTCTGTTGTGAATCTGTTGGCTCCTTTATTGTTTTTTTCCCCCCTGATGAATAACTACTCGGAAATGTACTCTCTAGCCATGGGCTTCAGGGGGAATGAATCCTCTTTTAAACTATTTTTAGGTTTTTTTTTGTAAGAAGATCCACATCGCTGGATGGGATCTTTAGTCGTCGTGCAAGCAGTCAGGGAATCGTTGCGGTTTTCTCATTGAAATTGCTAAATGGACCAGAGGAGCAGAAACGACCACGAATCTGGGGTGCGGCAGAGAGAGAAGTGGCAATAACTTTTGACACGTGACACCTAATGCCAGTTTGACAGACCAGAGTTAGACATTTGCCGTGGACCTACAAATTGTATGGAAGTCAATAACTTGTTTGTCCATTAGATTGTGTTGGTAGTGGCAAGCGCGAGTCTGGGCGCGAATGTGCAACCGTTCTGGAAAGCAAAAGACATAAATTAGCATCGAGTTCGAACTTATGCTGTCAGCTGTAAGATAGTGTGACAGACTGCAGACAATCTGTCCGGCGGGGAATGTGCATCTAGTGTTGTTTCCGTCAAGCCTATGTGTTACGCAAATTAACATTCCTCTGGGGGTAGAGAACTGGTATCACAAGAGAGGAAACCTCGTCAACTGTCACTACTGTGTCGCACCAGATCTAGTGTCAACCAACTTGTCTCCAAGGCCCAGGCTCGAGTCCAATGGAAGCATTTTTGCACAAAAGCCATGCCCAAGGTCAGTTTGAAAGTGAACTCAATGAGACTGAGTCTATACACACCAGCTTTCGCTAATGAACCAGCAACAGAGAGATAAGAGAAAATCCCACGAAAGAAGGAAGTCTGTCCGGCAAACCAAACAGCTTACGATTCAATTAGTTAATTTAGCTAATGCGGTGAAACTGGTCCCATTAATCACCGACAAATTGAATCTCACTCATGGGAGTAGTGGAATACTACATACTTCCTCTCGCTAAGTATCTGTAATCGTCGACAGCAGCCCGAAGGTGAGCTCTGATTAATTCCTTCCCTAAGTCTATTCTTCTTCGGGGATTAATGCCCGAAGTGTGGCTGGTGAACCCTTTTTTTCACAGAGGGTTCTCTTGTCACGAATTGTTATTGTATTCCACGCACGTGGTATAGGTGGAACGTGTCAAATTTGACCACACGTCAGCCATTCCCAGAGCTTAGTCACTTGGATGTGAAAGTTATCTGGACCATTACTTCTCTTTTGTTTTCCTCTTTCATCATCATCATCTTTTTCGTGGTTAATGTGCTTAACTTGCCAGGGGCAGGAGAAGGTTCTCCTGAGGTCAGCAAACCCACAAAAAAATGCAAAAAAAAAACCGTGTGGTTACGTAATTTTGAAACATTTGAGCAACTTTTGGTTCAGACTGTATGAAAGAATCTTCTTTTTCTTGGGATTAATTTCACTTTCCAGTTTGGTGTGTGTATTAGACTTTCGAGAATATGACAGATGAGGTGAAGAGAGTTAACTGTGGTTAAACTTGTACACTTTTGTGGTGTAATTTGGGAAATGAAGTCCCAAATCTTAAGTGGATGCATTAATTTTTGCGGTGCTGTCCGTTAATGAACGATGCGATTCGATAAAAAGACATTATCCCGTCTGGGATGGTGTAGTTTATTTCAAAAATAACGATCGGAGCGATGTTTCACAGCTGTGACAGGAATTTTTCTTATCCGATGACAGGCATTTGTTAATTTTTATTCGAAAAAGGTCAGTGACGGTGTGTTCTGGTAAACGGTACACGATTGGATCGAGCGAAAACGAGTCGGATTGTTGCTTGATTTAGTGAGGAGACAGGCGCATGGGTTTTAAGGAAGTCCCCCAAGATCTTCTATAATCCACGCGATGTTTGATTCAACAACGTCAGGATCTACAACGACGTTTTGGTGTTATTAGTTCGCGACAAACTCTAGCTAAGCCGAGATTAACAGTGTCAACACTGTGACACGTTAGACTGAAGGGCAATGACGCTGAGAGGCAACTTTCTATAAACTGCAGGACTCTCAATCACAAATGGAGAAATGGTCCTAGGGTCTAAGTAGAAGTACCCCAGAGACGTGTCTCTGGGGTTTCTTTAGACTCAAGCTTCTCAGAAAAACAGATTCGGGCTATCGTCTAGTGCTTGAGTCAATTTGATATTCTTGGATTCTCTCCAGAAACTCACGGCACATTGACCGATTGTCCAGACTTGAATACCTCTGATTTCGATCAATCATTTCGTGGTTGGTACTAAAGACGCAGTTAGTACTACTTTAGACTTGTTCTAGTGGCTCAGTGGTTAGTGCGTTGGACCGCTGTGCGAGCGGCTTAGGTTCAAGTCCCAGCCATGTCCATCGAACATTTTTCGCGACACTACCTCTCGTTGGGGAATGACAGGCCTCCGGAAGTACAATCTGTCATGAAAGAGCTTTTCAATTCGCCGTTCGGAGTCGTCAATAAATTGTAGGTCGGTTGCGAGAAGCTAGGCCTTGACTCAACCCGAGCTGTCGCGCCAGCTATTTATTTACTATAGATTGGGTAAAGTTGTTTCTGAAGGATCTTTAGTTAAGGCTAAGGTTGGCCATGGTGTAGTGGTTGGACTCATCGCTGTCAAGCTGAAGGTTTCAGGTTCATAAAAGTCGATCAGCTGCGAAAACTGATGTCAAATCTATTGCGAAGGCATAACCCTGGCTGTACAGTGGACATGCCTTAAACAGCTGATCAAACTGATTGATAATGATGGCATCAGGAGGTTCGAAAAACAAGGGTGAGGCAAACATCACATATATCCCCCGTTAGTCTGGACACAATCCTCAGATGCCATTGAAACCTAATATCACCTGAGTTTCAAACCTTTACACCGATTTACGTTGGGCAACTACAAGACATTGCGTTATGCGTAGATCTATATTTAAAAAAAGCCTCAGTGATAAGACAGATCATCTCTGGTTCATTGAGAATTAACAAAAAAAACCTTCTGATAGCTATGCGGATGGAAATGTGAGTGCATGACTCGAAGAGTGTTATAATCGATCAACAAAATTGGTGTACGAATAAACAGGCTCAGGTTTATGACTGTAGCGTCTTAATTACTTACTTAGGTGGCGCTACAGTTCGAGGTGAACATGGGCCTCAACTAACAAGCTTCTCCAGTTAGCCCGGTTAGCTAACTGCATTCAGTTGTGCACTTCAGGTTAGTTGAGGTCACCTCCCATTTGTGCGCGCCACGTTATGCGAGGTCTTTCTCACTCACGTCACTCACTAGCGTCATCTGTATAATTAAGCCAATAAGTGTGAAAACATTGCCTTCTGGGTCTTCTTCCACAGTTCTGAGGAGCTTGGTTTTTTGAAAACCACAAAGGCAATGCAATTGTTCTGCCTTAGCCTTGATGAACCTTGTCTCGGTTTGGTAAGATATTCACGATCATTTGGATTGAAGGCGATCAACCATTTGGCTATACTGAACTGCTTTCCCGTTTTTAACTTGAGATAATCCTCAACCTCTTGACCTTTATAGGCTTCACTTTTCACTCGAATCCAAATCATCAAGCTATGGTTAGCAGTCTAAGTGGAGACCAACTACCAGCAGCTAATTCGTGTCTTGTCAGTTTCACGTCATATTTCCGGGACTTCTCGGGCTGAATAATAGGTGAGCATTCGTTTTACGTATCATGGTCGAAGCTTAGAATCTTCGGCCATAGTCTTGACTCTACACTACTACACTTGACTACAATCGCATGAATGGATTGAGAAGCTTATCCATGGAAAGTTATGCTTTCGGAGGTTTGTCATTGCCTGTCGGGAGCTGTTGCCGCTGAAAGAGAGTATCCCCGAAGCGTATTTCGAGGGAAACTGGTAAGGAAGGCTGTCAAAGGAGTTCGAGATCGAAAGTCAGGTGTGGCAGGTCTGTGTTAGTTGACAGACGGACAAGGTAAGTAGGTAGGTAGGGTGGCTGTCTGTGCGAAGACGCACGTAGGCCAGGAAGGCCCTTTGTGATACCACTCTCACCAATTGAAGCTCTTGATGAAGCTGGGGATACTTTTGACGTTAGTATGTGATAGTCCGCCCAAGTTGTCGAAGTGATAGGCTCCTAGATAGAGCTTATTTCGTTGGGATAGGGCAGGACAAGTGCAGAGGATAGAAGATCGTTCGTCCCTGCAGCTCCTACAGAAGACAGAGGGACAACCATCCTGCTAAATCGAAAGTTATCAGTTTCGGACCGAATTCCTCACCTGAAGTGAGCTTCGCTGGAAAACCGGTAGAAACAGGAGAGAGTTTTGCATGTCTCTGACGATAGTGGAACCTCATAAGCTATTGCTAACCGAATCGGCGAAGCGAAGACTGAAACCTGACATCTCATTGCCCACCAATAGGACCTTCTTTTGATGGGGTAGGATTCTGTGTTAAAGGTGGCATATCGAGTAATCCTATTGACCCTGAGCCTTCACCACTGACTCAAACTCACATCAAATTGACATATTTTAATCCGCAACAGCATAACAAGGTCGCTTGCGACTTCCATCGAACTCTGCCTTGAACCTAAAAAAATCTATTAACTGTTAAAAAGGATGTAGCGCTCGTTAAGCTCGATTCGATACCGCACCTCGTCAGTTAGTCCCCCGCAAACCCCTTTGATTTTTTTTTGGATGTTTACCGCCATAAAAATCACCAAACAGTCTATTCTCCAGCCGTCTTGGTGTGCATTTTTTCCTCCCGAGTAGTAACCGTGCTAAATCTCAAATTTCTACGAACAAAAAAATATCTCATATCTCGTCGGAAAGATAGAATAACGTGCAGTGAATCGTCCCTCCCTCGTAGCCATCGCCATTGGCTTGTTCAGTGGCGGCGCTTGTGCTCCAAAAGCAATTTTTACCGGCGCATAATTAAATCAAATTGACACCTGAGACGTGTGTGATGTTCGAAATTCCACAAACGAACAAACAACCGAACGCCAAAGTGACAAAAAACGTTTTCAGCTCTTTTTTTTTTTTTCGCTCTGCCGATTGTGGAACGTTCTTTGGAGGAACACACACCTCTGCCACCGCGCGTCCGCTAAGTATCTGCGCCAAGTGCTAAAAGTGTGGGAACAAATCGCTTGGCAAGAATTTCCGAATTCCTCTCCCTTCGGCAATGGCTCCAATTTTTGCACACCCCAACCGTCCCGAAAAGAAAAGGGAACAAACTCGTTACCGTTGAGATAAAACGCATAAATTTGTCGAGTTAATTTCTTAATTAACTCGAATCGACGAACGATGGGGAGGAACACATTTTGTACACACTTTACGGTCTACGAAATTGTGGCCAGGGAACTGCAGCTAGGGACAGACCATCATCATCAATGAGACAGAATGCCGTCAATTTGCATGTGGAACCTGGAAGATGCAAAGAGATTTTCGTTATTTACGATTCCTGGTCTGGAAACAGAAGAAAAAAAGAGAAACGAGGAGAGAACCCCCAATGGTGGACGGTCAAGGTGCAGGAGACCACCTTTGGGCTCGAGTCGCCATCGTCGTCCTGAAATTTGATAATTGACATTTTTTTTTTCGGTTTGTTTTAGCCGGTACGGTGTGTGCTGCGCTTGTTACGCCGTCGCTGATGGTGGACGATGGGAACGGTGGCGGTGGGAGCTCCTCTTACGGTTTTTGACGAAAAAAGGAAGCGACAATGGCGCTGAAACCTGATTTCCTTTTCTTGTTGGCGTATTGCCTTTAAAGCTGGCGAAGGTGGCCAGTGGCTGGTTTGGATCGTAATTTATATTTAATTGGGCTGAGGTGAGCGGAGTTGATCGGGCTTTGGAATGCAGTATAATATCCACAGTAATTGGCTTGAGAAGGGAGGCCTTCAAAGTTCTCGATGATGGCGCCGCGGTGAGGAGATGATATGATGTTAGTTATGAGCAAGAAAGTTGCATGGCATATTGTTCGGTCAGTTGTTGAGCTTTTAATACGTCAGCAGGACACTTTTGCGGCTACAAGGGTCAGAGATGCTTACATTCGTATTGCTGGAGCTAGAACTCAATGTAGAACAAGCAGGTTGCTGAAGTGGATCGAGCTGTCTTTACCGAGTAAAGATTTTTGGAATCATCACATGCGAGGAGTTTGTGTGGCTTCTATTCATAATGAGAAGTATGCAACTATGTGGACCTAAATCCTCGAAGCAGCGCCTACAAGATAGTAATTAAAAGTAACAGGAGGACACGCCTTTTTGTTCTGATCTGAAGTGAAAAATAGGTACCGGACTCTTTTCTACTACAAACGGAAACACCACAGGGAACTAACAGCGTGTAAGCGAGTCAAAAACATGAAAGCACCGGGACCTGATGAAAGACTAAACCAACTCTAAAACAGGCGATGAACACAAGATTAAGTTAAGTTAGGTTGAAGTGGCTACCAGCTAAAGTCAATACAGTTAGACCCACGAGGGGTTCGTTGTGACACCACAAGGATCTCAGAAAGATATCCTGCCTACTAATTGAAACAATTGGAGCTTCTTATGAAGCGTAGGAGGCTACTAATATCGATGTTTATCAGGCGCCAAATCGTCTCTTCCGTGATCGTGTAATTCATCACGTAACAATCAGCATTCTGCGCCCAAATTGTCTCGTTTTTACGTGACGAGTTATGCGATCCCGGAAGAGATAATTTGGGCCCAGTTCACCTAAGATGGTGTAGAAGGGAAGTTTCCTAAGGAAAGTTTCTTTCGCGGGAGAGAGGAAGTTCAAAGCATTCTGGGGCTTTTGTAACAGTCTACGTCAAAAATGCCTTAAACTCCGGAATAGGTTCTTCATAACAATGAGGAGATCTTGTTGGCTGATAAAACTTATAGTCAATCACTTTGAGAGACAAGTAATGTTATACGGTACCAGTAGCCGTGCAGAGGAATACCTCATAACGTTTCGCAAGGACATGTGTTTGGACCCACCTATTGCAATTTATGTAATGAACGACTGTGTTTTAGGCGTATAAAATCTAATAAAGTCAAAGTCATCGGCTTTGCAGACAAAATTGTGTTAATGGTGAGGCCAGGTAAGGCGCTGGATGCCATCTGTGGGTCTAACAATGGCGGATGAAAAAACAGAAGCAGTTTTTGTCACCATCAGAGCAGACAGGCACTACATCAGCTTAAAATCACTTCCCTAACCTAAGTTCTTCTTAGGCTCTGGGAAAGACTAGAGCTGTAGGAGGAACCAGATTTATGGACCAGGTTGGACTTCAAACCACACCTCAAACAATCAGAAGAGAGAACAGTCACTCAACTAAATGTCACGCTCTTGAGAATAAAGAGGAACACGAGAGGGATTATGCCCAGTAAAAGGCTAGTTCCACTTGAACAATGGCGACCGCCAACTCTCTTCTCTCTTAGCCCTGTGGCGATATGCTTGTCCTAGAACCCACTATGGTTCAGCATCTGAAAAAAACTTCAGAAGGACAGTCTTTAACAGCTTTATGACGGGTTTTGAAATCCTTGCCCCCTGCGAGCTCTGCATGAAGTTCAATTCAATAAGCTTCAGGACTTGCGAGATTCCCTCAGAATGCGATCATACTTCATCTGCCTCCGTGAATCACAGTAAAGCTACTCGAACTCGATTGCAGAACGTCCGAATAATGCCGCCTTTACTTTGATATGGTATTGGGACCCAATGGCTGAATAATAGAGCTGCGCTTGCTTTCTTCAAAACCTTACAATCAGCTGTTGGTGATGATTTTTTTTCCCCCTAGATGCAGCTTTGAGACTGCGATTCACCACCGATTATGAATGGTCGACGAGTGCAAACGTCAACAAAATCTCTAAACGAGTTAACGACGGACATTATACAAACCAACAAGAAGACGAAGATCACTGGGCAAACCTCCCGATGTGGAAAGTGGCTAGATCACTCATGTTCATGTGCATACTGGACCTGAGGCATCTCAAGGACAAAGGAATCGGCGGCATCTTGGCCTTAACCAAGGAAATAGGAAGACCACACGTACACTAGTATTAACTCCATAATTGTTTCCACCTTCCCTTGATCCCTACCAACATACGTCCCAAACCAAACCTATCCCTGCAGTTCCGACGATTAAAAGAGGTGAACACAACGGGCCTGACTTTGGCCTAAGTGAAGAGCCTTCCGCTCAACCTCATATACCATACGATACTATAGCCACGGACATTTCCCGACTGCGCCTTGCATTCTTAGAGTTGCGTTTTCCTCAAACAGTGCTGGAATTGCCTATAGTGGTTTGTAGCTTTTTAAGCTTATAGGTTCACAACATGCTCCTAAATATTAGGTCAGGTCCAACATTCAGATTCGCCAGTAATGGTGAATCTGCTGATCGTTGCCTTACAAGCAACTTAACCCCCAAGAGTCAGTCCGGCATGCTCACCCAAACTATACACTGTGTTCCACCGACTGTCATTCGTATGGATTCGCTTAATAAACCCATTCAACATATGTATTTTTATAGACTGTCTCCCGGTTCGATCACACATCTCCTGGCACGATCGGTCCGATTTTGTGGCAATTTAAAGACCAAATAAACCATCTGCGACAGACAGGCACTCTCTCCATTAACACCCCTACAAATTGCACTCATAAATAACCCATTCCAATTGAGAAATGTGTGAAAATTGGGATCGGTACCGATGTTTATCTCTTCTCCCTGTGCAGAGGGACATACACTTTTAATGAAGATCCGCAAGGGGATATGTGATACTCTCTTCTATTTTCTCATTTAACCGGCGCGTTCCTTTTGGCACTAATTAAGACCTCCTTCTTGTTGGCTGGCACTGGCATCCCTTGTAACACTTTTCACACACAGAGCCGGGTATGCCTCCTTCCGTTGCGATCAATGATCACTGATCCACACACAGATGGCATCCAACCAGAAAATGCGAGAACCAAGCGCTGTTTTGTTCTTTTTTTTCCGCAATACGTCAAATAAATTACGGAATTTATCTATTTAAGTGGAAAAAGGATACAGGCGCGCAATCAATTGTCCATGATCTAGTTGATGGGTGAAAGTAGTTCACTGTGGGACTTTCACCCACATAAATCCCAGAATTATTATTTATTTACGCCAATTTTTTGGAAAAAATATTGCTTCCTTCGAAGGAGATGCGGGTTCCATCTGTTTCCTGTTTCTGTGCAAAAAAAGACCCTGGCAGGGTTTCTCCTCTACCTAGGGAAAGGTCTTTTGTTGGGCGAAAAATAGAACATGATCCTCAAGTGATCCTTGGGTAGAGTTGTTGTTCTTTTGCAGGATTTTTTTTTTTGTCTCCCTCTCTTTTCTTCTTTATGTGAATTTTTTTTTGTACTAAATCTATTTTTGTATCCTTTGTATCCTTTCAGAGCATTATTTTTCAATTTATTCTGCGAGCACTATTGCCGCATCGAGTATTGCAGCTGCATTGAGCGGTCTCAATTGGGATCTAAGAACTGGAAACAAGCTATGTTACCTACTGAATCTATTGACAGATTTAACCAGTGTCGAACAGGTGAGTGTGGATGAAGAGTGTAGCGTAGAGTAAGCAAATTGTTTTTCATATAGTTTAAGATCTTTGAAATGGAGGCTGGATCCTGAGATCCAGAACTCGGTGTGGTCGGAACTGGATTATGAAATTTTTTCTGAAACCGTGTTCACTAAGAGGGGTCCTCACCCGACATTGCTTGATAGGCAGACATGCACTCAGACTGAGGGTCCCCTTATCTGTCTTCTGTAGAAGCTGTAGAGACGAAGATGAAGAAACCACTACAACGCACCTACTGTGCACGTGTCCTGTCAATGCGACACTAAGCAGGAAATCCGAGGAATACTTTTACGACGATCTTAACGATCTGGCCGAAGTCGAAGATAAGAAACATCATCTCTGGGACGAAATGGTTCAACTCTGCCCATCTTGATGTACTCTGTGTTACGTACTCTAGTTCCTGGTTCTGACAAGCCGATTCTTCATCGTGGTATCACAATGGGTCAATCTGGTCTAAGTGCGTGCCTGTCTGAGCGGGGCAGCCATCTAACCTAACCTAACCTAACCTAAGCACCGACATCCAATCTGGAATCGAGAATTTCAAGTATTCCTAACTGACCCGATAAAAAACAAACTCGTTCGAACGACCTTCCTCTCTTCCGCAATTCCACTGTCATTTGTCACAGAATCTCGACACTCTTCCGGAAAAGTGTTGAATTCACAAAAGTTTTTCACTTTATTATTTCCTTTTGTTAAATGGTGGATAAAATCAGTTGCGATTAAACGATGGAAAAAAATAATTTGTGGTGCTTTAATTCACCACCGACAATAATGTTATTATGTTGTTCCGTTCCGTTCCAATTCCTTCCAGGCCAACGCCATTGTCGTAGGTGACAATGAACCTATTACTCGTATCACAGTCCGCATTCAAATTAAATTACACACCCGACACGAGAACATCTATCAATTATCCATAAAAAAATGAAGCGAATTCCAAGGATACATCGATAATGGAAGATTCTTTGGCCGTGCCGCAGATCTGTGTTCGAAAAAAACAAATAAAATTAAATTTTAATTGCATTCATAGCCCACAAAACAGAGAGTCGACGTCGTCGGCATGGCGGTGTGCGCCGCCCCCTTTTTATCTTCGAAATGTTAATGCAAATTGTAGCTCTGGATACAGTCATTACGATCAACACTCTCCGGCTCTGGCTTTGACTCATGGAAATCAATAAAAAAAAAAAAAAAAATCGGAATGATCCGCCGATTATCCTTCAATTGAGCACGTTTCGATCTTGGAACTCGTCGGCGGTAGAGTCGCCAAACAGATCTCGTTGAGCAAGAAAACCGAAGTCGAATCTTCCGAATGGCCCGACCAACAACGGTTGCATTATCAGACAACTCTGGACATAAATACACACAATACACGCCCCATTTACGCGAGACGAGGCGGGATAATGGAAACAGTCGCCGAAAGACGAAATCACAAGTACCACACACGATCAACATTTCGCGGAAAGCTCTGCCCAATGTCTCCACAATCAGCAATTAATCCCATGGAGCTAATTCTTTTCGAATTTCATTTTTATTTTCTTGGCTCGCTTTAGCTTTTTAATCTTAATTGCTTGGCAAATGCCGTTTGGGGTCTAATGTAGCAGAACATGTCGATCGAAGATGCTGGAGCTCTTGAAGTTCAAAGCGAAAGAGAAGTAGGGTAACTCCAAGATGAATGCATCATCTTTTGTGCCAGCAGGCCTTGACTGTGTAGCATTGTTTTGCGAAAGGATTGCCAGGGAAAGAGGCTGAGATCCAACCAAACAACTCAAAATGAGCCTGAGTGGACATCTTAGTCGTAGTACCAACGACCAACGACAACATTGCAAGCAATCCAAATGCTTCGAGCAAGTGACATGTTAAAACATCCAAGCAGCTATCAAGGGTGACAAGCAGATTACCCAAAAATGAAGAAGGAAATCAAGAAGCAGAAGGACAACAAAAAGTAGACAACGATTACGAGTCCTATTCGTTCTAAGTAGGAAAAGGTGGATATCTGGAAACACACTTAGACCAAAAGAGGTCCATCGTTACTAAAGGATCCTCCACCAATCCACAACTACTGAAGAGACTATTTGGACCACCTGGCACTCGTTACAGAATACTTCTGATGTCCGTCCTTCATTATAAACAGCATTCCAGCTGCTGACGACGTACCAGCACCATCGAAACTTTTAATCATTCAACTCCAAGTCATGCTGCTCTTCGCCGGATCCATTGGAATTACTGATTGGCCTCTAAGCAGTAGCGCCTGCCACTACATAAGCCGCTGACCGCCCTTTCCATGGATCTGAGCAATGAGCTGCAAGTGGTAGTTCTATCGAATACTTTCATAGCCGAGCTTCCTTGATGCGAGTCTCCAAAATTAGAATACAATTCGTATGCGGAACTGAACCCTGACACTTTCATTCTATGCGGTGATATTCTTCCGTCTTTCGTACACGTAAGACATCAGTGACAGTTCCAAGATCCGAACATTCTTACTCTTTCTTTTTTACTTGTTGCCGGATCTCTGCGGGTTTAAAAGTTGATAGTCCACATGATTCTTCTTTGAGATGGCACAAATCGCTGTATCAAGCGAACAGCTTTTCTTTTCTTTATTTGGATTGTTTACCACCATTCCATGAATGGAATGGATTCTAAGTCGGTCAAGTGCTGCTACGATGTATTATAACCGCTTGTCAGATACAACAAAGCCAAATTCTGTAGGATGCTTAGCCACCAAGGCATTTTATCCAATGAATCTGAAAATGAACTAATTAGGGTCGACCTAGCTTCCATGTTTTTAATACGCAAACATTCTGTGGCGTTAATTGGGATACTAGCCACAGCGCTGATTAACAATTGGGAACACCAGGATGTTTAGTAAAAAAATTCTCAACCCAGACAAGAAAAGCATTAGGACGCTGGAAACTTCAACGCATGCCTCTGCGGCCTCAGACACAACTTCAACAAACCTGATCTGTCTGTAATGTCTGGAAAAAGAAGGAAACCTCTGAGCACTCTGAAAACAGTGCATCGTCCTCCTCTTCTTGTCCTCTAGAACCTATATGACGACGCTGAGAATGGTCTGCTGTAAAATGTCGTCAAATCTTTAATCAGGTTGGGCGATGAGCAGGGCGGCTTTAGTCCAGATAGAAGCACAACTGACCAGCTATTCACTCTCAGAATGGTACTTTGAGAAGGCCTGTTAGTATGCCAAACCTATTTACAGTGGTTTTGTGGATTTGGAGAAAGCGTGGGCCCTCGAGGTAAACTCTGAAGTGTACTGCAGGAGTATGGGAACTGTGTGTGTTCGGATGAGCTAAACTATCGGTCTTCAATTTAGAGTTTTTTCCAACCCTCACCTATGGTCATGAGGTTTGGATATTGACTGAAAGAATGATATTGCGGATACAAGCTGCCGATGAGATTTATTCGTTGTTTTGGTAGAGTAACTCGTCGAGATCGAGTTAGGAACATTGCAATACGCGAGGCAATCAATGTCGAGCAGCTATTTTGTTTGGGCACGTTAAACGCATGCTTTCAACTCGGCTTCCCAGACGTGCCATGGAATCCGTGCCAGCAGGTAGACGTCGCTGGGTAGACCCAGGATGAAATGGTTGGACTTAGTTTGAAATCTCACCTCTACCCGTATCGGGATAGCCCCTGATGATTTAGAGTCGATGGCGGAAGATCGGGAGATGTAGAAAGTTCACTTAAGCACCCTTAACCCGCGATTCTTATAGTGAATGAATGGAACATGATGTGTTCTGCGTGTTCGATTATGTCTGTCCATCTTCGGCAATGCCAGTTGTCACCGTCCCCCAAACATGTGAAGACGAACCTATAAGCATCTATGATCTGTTACCATTTGCTTCAGTTTAGCTTTTCACTTGTTCTGTTGATACCCTTGCCAGTCGCTTCTGGCAAAGTGTACAATATACATATGCCCACCGCTGTCCACACACTCTTTTACACTGATACAGCGCCCTCTTCGTCTTTTGAAAATTTAAAGCAATATTGTATTTTTAAATTGAGTCTGGCCTCAGGGTACACACCCAGATACTTAACCCTTTCGAGTTCAAACTCCAGGCTCATCCTCTTTTTGGTGAAGATGATCATTCCTGTTTTGTTCGCATTAATGGAAAGAGCCTACTCCTGATGCCACCATTTCCCATAAACTTGCTCCCTGCGATTATTTCCACATCGTCGGCATACCGAATTGTTTGGATTTCGACTCTTCCTAGTTTCTCTAGGAGAAAGACCACAGTGATATTCCACACAATCGGTTGTAAAATGCCACCTCTGCTGACCCTGTCTTTAAGTCTGGACGATCCCATTGGAATATTTATGGCTCTGGTTCGACCATTCTGCAACGGTTAATTCTATTTAAAGAATTTTTCTACTGCCGTCCGTATCCAAGGAAGAGTGCCTCTTAGCTTAAAACTTTCTAATGAATGGATATTCCATTGCCGTTCACCGCCTAAAGGTGAGAGTAGGAGTTTGTAGACATAGGACATGGGTGCTTGCGCATCTTTAACGGACCTGTTGAGACATCCATGCTATGATTTGTTATCAACAATTACTTCTCCCAAGAATCTTTCAACAAGAACGACGGCAGACTAAAAGGATTGTAATCTTTGGATGTGGAATGATTGTCCTTCCCAAATCTGGAAGTGTACTCTTGACTGAGAGTGTTTCTTCTTCTGTGGATCTTTGTTACTGAAGCCAATGTGGATTCTAAAAGGAATTTGCAGCAGCTTTAGGAGGTGCCATTGACATTTGAAGGACACTGAATATTTTTCTTCATCGTCTTGACATAACCAAAACTATATTCCCAGACACCCAAACAGTTCTCATTGTGTTCTGTTTCTCCAGACCAAGGTCTGGTCAGGTCACAGTTCCTCCTTGCAAGCAAAGGCACGTAAAACAACCATAAATTTAATTTTTTTCTTCTCTTATGTGACACACAGCTTCCTGTAAGCTGGGTCTCATTCAAAGATCATGCACCAATTTGGAGTGACCAACTTTTTCTCATTTTATTGTTGTGACCCATTGAATAAGATCGTCGTCATCATCATCATCATCATCATCTTTCTCTGCTTTCCATCTCCAAATGAACCTCGTGTGCGCGTTCGATAGGGGAGAGGGGACAAAATTTCTCCAAAGTGAAGCAACCAACGCACATGAGATGAGGAGACCTAACCACGACAACTGTCATCATGAGGACGGAGATGAAGACGAAGGCGAAGATTTGAACCAAATGCGTAACTACACACAGTCGTTGATCTTTGTTAAACTTTAAAATTAACAACAAAAAAAGAATGTGATCGGCGTCTTGCATTTTTTTTTATGACATTTTTGCAATAATGTCGCCGGCAGTAATTTTTTTCTTTAGTTCTGTCGAGAGTCTTTCATATTTTAAGAATGAAAATGATATCATTCTCATCCACAGCTTCATCCCTCATCGTCTTTCACGAAGGTTCTTGGTCGGGGTCGGGTCGGTGGTGTGTTAAAAAAAAAAAAACTATTTTGATATTTTGACAGAAATTTATTTATGTAGCGTTTCCATCAAGAGTCGGTTACCACCACCGCCGCCGCCGCCGCCGCATTCTTTATTAGAGAAGGAATCAACTTAATTGAGGGATTACAGTCGAGTGACAGAGTCCAATGAGGAACGCACAGAAGAGTCAAAGACTTCATTTAGAAGCATGAAAGGCGGAAATTGAATGACTCAGCGGGCTTTAAAGTGGGGGCGCTCTTGTGTTTTTTTTTTGCTTAAATTGGTTCCTTTGCGGGTCGGGTCGGTTTGTTTACCCTTTTTGTAATTAATGTGTGGATTGTTGAGACGAGTGTCTCGATATGACCTTGAAGGAGTTCCGAACAGAGGAGGGGTCTTGTGTCTTGTGAACTTTCTTTGGCGACATTAAACTTTTTTTTTATGGTTTCATGGTGCGTGTTTAATCAGCCAGAGTTAAGCTGATGAATGAACTTAAATGACTCTTAAGGCGGGAAGCGCCAGTCACGCACGAACATTAATCTGCTCCCTCTGACTTTAGAGAATTTACAGATATTCATAAACGGAATCATTCCAATCTAATACAATTGCTGAACCACTCTCCATGAAGGGTGCTTTGTGCCTTGAAATAAAACGAATCTGCGACAAATCGATAAAAGGGCATGCAACACAGACATTCCAAATCGGCGACGACGAATCAAATTCCGTTGTGAGGCAGAATGAACCATTTAATCTGGACGATGAAGAATAACAATTCCGTCCACCCGACCTGGACGAAGTGAAGTTAGCCATATCTAAGTTAAGTCCAAGAAAACTGCTGGAGCAGTATGGCCTGGATGGCCCAGCTGCCAAGCTGTGCAAAATGAGTATTGAAATGGAGGCGACGAAGATGAGATGGGCCAGAGGCATAGACTCTGTCAAAAGTGGATGAGGTTGCTGTTGGCTTTTTTGGGAGGAAAAATTCTTCGGGTGATTTTCAGTCCCGTCTGCATAGGCAGTGAATGGAGGAGAAGATACAGCGACGAACTGTACAGCGACATCGGCTTAGCCAGAAGAGTGAAGGTCCAACGACTGAGGTGGCTGGGTCGTGTATAGTGGATGTACACAAATGCTCCGGCCCGGAAAATCTTCGAATCCACACCCGAGCGCCTTCGCAGTAGAGAAGGATTGCGACTCAGGTGGCGCATGCAAGTGGAAGGGGACCTTAACTAACTTGGAGTCCGAAACTAAAGGCAGCTGGCTAAAGATCGAGTTGGCTGGAGATGTTTGTTGGTTGAGATGTTTGTTGGTTGAGATACTCAATATTCACTATTCTTAGAAGATCGGAGTTCACAGAGGAGGAGTTCCTAATGGTTTTCGTCTGCTCCTGTCCCTAGAATATCTCTCCAACGGTGATCTTACTGTTAAGGTTATGGGAAATTTAAATGGTTTTAGGAGTATAAACTTGGTATTAACCCTATCATCCACAGTGGTATCACAGTGAACCTCCCTTTGGTCTGAATGCACCTCGCTCTAGAGGATCACTTCAAATTATTTAATGAAGTTGTTGAGGAGCTGCATAGTCGCCGTTTTTGCGAAACGAGTTATACGATAACGGAAGAGGCGATTTGGTCCCTGTATTATTGCAGAAATATAGCCACAATGTGCCAAAAAGTTGATAGGGAACTTTAAAAGAGGATGGTACTTATCTTGTCAAAGAAGCCGAGGATTCCTTTACTCTGATATTCTATTATACATATACATATATAGTTCCCATGATTGAACGTTTTACTGAAATGCAATTTTTTTTTTTCATTCCAGAACTACCTCAAAGCTTGCATGAATCGCATGGAGCAAATCTTCCAGGAGCACAGTCGTAACCTCCAACCCTATATAGTCACAATGGATGCCCAACAGCATACAATGAATGGTAATAACAATAACAATCCAAATTCTATTTTACCCGATTTAACGCAAACCTGCAAAATGCAAGCGAATGCCCACAAGGATATTCACGACATCAAATTCTAAAAGTACGAGTAAACTGAGTTCGCTTGTTAAATTGTGTTTCCCTCTCTCCCCCCGACTGAATATGAAATTTAAATTTTGTTTTCCATTATATTCTATATAGATTTATATAATATGCAGTGTGTCCTCAAGGTTTCTTTTAAGAAAAAAACGTTTTTCATAAATAACTGACTTCTTGTTGGGACACCCGCGTGTATATTTTTTTTTTTTTTTACAAAACTGAAGCATTTATATTTTTTTTTTCTTTTTCTCTACACAATTTTGTTTTGTTTTTTACAAATTAATCTTTTTTTTTTTGTTGGTGCTCAAACATTAGTTTATAAAGTTTTTGTCTATCCGAAACGAATTAGAATGCAACAACTAATATGAAACATATTTCCCCGTGCTTGCTTTGGGAAATGCTTAAGAATTAATTGAATATTATATATTATAATCGATTAACTATGTAAACAACAAAAGGGATCTTATATATATATAAATATTATATATTGTATTTTTTATAAAAAAAAACATACTAAAGTGGAATTAGTAACGCACAGAAAATTGTTAAAACAAAAAAATAGGCGAGAGGTAAAAGTCAAGTTAGGCATAGAATTTTCTTTAATTTTCTTTTTTTTTTTTTTATAAAAGGAATTTTCGTTTAAGTTTTAAATAATATTTTTGAATTGTCTAATAGTTAAAGTTTTGTACATTAAATAAAATGCGAAAAAACATAAAATCTAGAATTGTAGGAATTTATTTTATGCATATAAACCAAAACATATTCAATATTTTTTTTTTGTTTTGTCTTTTGTTTGTGAAATGCCAATCCGTACATAGAACACAAAACGCCCAACGCACACAAAAAGTTAAAAAACAAAAACAAAAGAAAAAAACAAACGAAAACGAGAAGATAAACAAATATTTAGGAAATGTGATTTACAGATTTATTTAATTTTTTTTTCTTTTCTTTCGAAATCTTAAAGAAAAAAATAAACGAAAAACTATATAGAAAAACCTCTTAAAGTTAGAAAAAAAAATAGAATAAAGAAAACAAATTTATATATTCTTAATTAAATAAAAAAAAAAAAAAGAAGCAAAAAATTTACAATACATAGACTGAAAATTTCACACGCTTACTACTAAATAATAATAAATGATAAACATAATTAATTTGTTCTTTTTTACAAATGTATATAAAAATATTATTTTTCTTTCTTTTTTATATATATACACATATACGGTTAACAAAGAGGATACAAGTTTAAAATTAATCAAAATATTATCAAATTCTTACAAGAGAAAAACAAACACGAAAACGGTTTCTACTAATTTTAAACAGAAAAAGTTGTAAATATTAATACAAAAACTCAAGATAAACAGAAACAAAAATTATTTAAAAAAAAAAACCAGCAACAACAAGATAGACTGTCAAATTTTATACATAAAACATTGTATATATATTAAAAGGAGGAATGTTTTTGATAAAACGAAAAGCAAAATTACACTTTAGCTCATAGCAATTTAGAAGTTCATCTAACAAATTAGCGTAAACGTTTAGCTACACGATATTTAACTGAGGATGTAAGCGGGTTTTTAACAGAAATCGGCTTGCAGATGGCACCAGGGAATGGGGAAAGTCGTCTATGTGGATGGGATTAGGACAAAATGACTTATTATACCCCTCTTGGTAAATTGGAAAGAATCAAAAAAAGACGATTACAGATTGTCAACCTCTTACTTGACTGTCGTAATTCCACTTGAAATGGTCAAATCTTGTTGCACAACTCTGCCTTACATCAAGGACTTCTTAGATTTCGTTTTGAACAGGAGGAAATGTTTAAGAGCTAGAATTTCTCTAACTTGATGGTGGTAACTCCGAGTAAAATGATGAAGTTTAAAGCATTAAAGACTCCTGGAGCACAGGATGTTTTTTTTTTTTTACATCCAAACCATAAATTTTTCGGATCGTGTCGACCTGACGCTGATTCACCACGGAGTCTTTGCATACACGAAGGCAGTGTAACACCCGTTCATCAGGTTTTGGTTTTTGTCGCCGTTCCTTGCTATATTCCACAGCCTGTGCTGTTATTTGTTCTTGCTTCACGAGAGAGTTAACCCCTCATTGGTCAAGGCTGAGATCACTTAGTCCGTGGGTCAGTTGGGTCCATGTATTATATCGAGCAGTGTGACACCATTTCTGTCTCTAAGGCTTAGTCACAAATTTAGAATCGTGACGCCAGATATGTAGTCCATCATGCTTTTATGTATATCAACATTCTAATTGGAAGCACCAGGTGCGTCAACACACCCCAATTCTGGTGAACGATAGTCGCTAGTGTAAAATGAGTCCTGACCGCTGTTGGATAGGCGATTTGTTAATTTTTTTTCTTCTTCAGACTGCTTCACATCAAGCAGGCCAAATGCATACCACAACTTATCGTGATTGGACATTACTGTCGTGATACAAAAAGTTGTGCTGTTCTGCATCGTAATTCGCTTTCGAATCTTTTCTATTCGCAATTTGTTAGCCACATTTTCTGGAATCGTTGTATGTGTCATCTTTCAATTACTTCTTCAAAGCCAATGACTTTATGAATTTTTTGAATCAGCATTCCAATGTTTGGCGACATTTTTTTGCCAGTTTCGTGTTCAAAATTTTATTGATTTGCAATTGTGATTTGTTCTTCTTGTGATTTCCAGACAGGATAGATCCTATGGCATCAGATTTTAACCCAGAAAAATAAAAGTCATTTTTTTTCGTTAAATTGAGACCGTTTATTCTGTGACAGTAAGCCTGGTGATCTATTTCGTATCGATGGTAGACAGGTGGAAGTCTGTAACCAACAATTTTTCTAATATTAGGGTTAGAACGCTTTAGCCCATGTTCTACTTTCCATTTTAAACAGAACGTTGTAACGTTATTATAATTTTGCTCAACATTTGGCTCGAAGTGTATAAGGCTGTTCTCTCATTTGTCAGCTTTAAGTTTCGGGAGTTACAACACAATATCTTTTCACTGTCGATATGTTTTTGGACGTCCAAGGATTCCTTTAATCCTTGAAAAAGTGTGCCCTTCTGGCCAACCGTATTCCATTTTTCATGATTTTTTCGTGTCAGGGAAAGGGAAAGGACTCCTGTGAGAAGAACCAGTTATTGTAACTTCTGAGAAGATGTCCGGTTGACTTTGATGTATTGATTTATCACCAGAATTTTGAATTTTTGTGCGTTTAAAGCGAAAATTAACTTCTTTCAGACATACGTTTGCTGATTCATTTTGCAATCAGATTGTTTCAATGGCTGCTTGCCGATTAATCAATTGATATTTAATGGGTTTACCCTGCACTTAATCGATGAATATATATATTTTGGAAACAAATGAGTCATTCAGATAGAGTCATCGGTAAATGAGTGTGTCGTCCACATCGAAGCTTTGTAGTTTATTTTTCGAAGTCCAGTCGATAATATTTTTTTTTCTTGAATCAGAGCGATCCATTAAGCCTTCAAACAATACTGTAGCAGACCTAAACAAGTCCAGGATTGTCACCTTTTGGCAAATTGTTACTCTTAGTGGCAACTGTTTCAAAGAATTTTCCATTCAGTCAAGGAATGTGAAGAAAGTGTGTCTTGAGAACTGGTCCAAACATTCCTCATCAAGTCTAGAACGGTAATAAAAAATCAAGTGACTTGACAATCAATCGCATTAAACATGACTCAGCATTTTTAGTTAATGACCTGCGTTACCGTATTTACTTTGACATTCAACCCAACAGTAGTAAGTGTTTTTAGCTTTCAAAACTAAAGTCTTCGAGGCCTATGCCAGCTGATTTGGATTGGTATCCAGATATATTTTGATACCGCAACAATGCCAACGTTGGTCGCTTTGAAGCTTCCAATACTTGCTTGAAAATTCGACAGAGAATAAGGAGCTTCCAAAATTCCCTTGAGAATTTTTACAAAATTGCAAGTTGGACTCAATTCGTCTTAGACTTTCTTTGATTTCATCCACGTAGACGATTATCCTTCAATCTCTCCTGAAACTAAAGGCCCAAATTGTGAGTAGCCTTCTAATAAAAAAATTCCTGTCCTCAGTCAAAAATATTTAAAGCATTACGATCCACTCAAATAAACACAAAATTCATTCAAACAAAACCTACCACTTAATTTTTGCTTAATTTTTTCCTAAACTCTTAAAAAATATGTTATGTATGTATATTGTTATATACTTGTTTCATATACTTTATTTTGTACCTACACAATTTTTCTATAACAAAAAACACGAGTGTTGTTTGAAGTTTAAAAGAAAAAAAAGCAAAGATATGCATGATTATATCGTTACATAATTATCAATTAATGATGTAATTTTTTATTTTAATTTTTTTCTAATTGCATGTGTTTAAGTTTTAAGTTTATGATACTACTTATATATAAATATGTATATTCTGTTGCTAATAATTATAATTATAGTTCTGTTTATTGTTTATTTTTTTAAGTGAAATATGTATTTCGTTGCATGCAATTTAGAAACAAAAAAACGAGAAAAAATATATAAAACAATCTCAAATCAATACAATCAATAAAAAAACAAATGTGACAGTGAACAACAACAAACCGTTGTCAATCTGTGAAGTTATTCCAATAAAAATAATTATTAAATTATTTATATAAAATTTAAGACATTTATTACACAAAACAAATACCCAATGGAACTTGAATTCCTCGCTAATTAAACACAAAAAAAAATTTAAACAATGACTGCATTAGATTCCTCTGAATGGAATAAATTAAACAAAAAACAAAAGAAAAAAATTGATTTTTTATTTTATATAAGAAACAAATGCAATCCTGTATACCGAGGGGAAGGCATTTCCTTACGCTTTACAAAAAAAAAAAACTACAAAAGAAATACGAATGAAATCGATTTCAAAAGGAGAGAAGGTACGATTCGAAACATCTACCCTTTCCATCATTTAGTCAGAAATAATGTTGCACTTGGGTATAAACACTTAAAAAAAAACTAAAACACGGGACAAAAGGATCTGTAAAAACCTCGCTTTAATCTAAACAAAACAAATAACGAATATATATGTATATGTATTTTTTTTTTTTTTTTTTTTTTTTTTTTTTTAAATAGTTTCACTGATACTTACACAACACGAAAAATACACATAGTCATTCCTTTAAAAAAAAAAAATAACTTAAAAAGTTACACACAACAAATCCCAGCAGGAGTGGGTGTTACATTAAAACAAGAAAAAGAAACTCACCTCTTGCCATAAAATGAAAACCAAAGAATATCCTTTTTCGTCCCGCGAGCAGAGAAAACCAACTCAAGTGCAACAAAACATAAAATTATTTATTATACAAAAATCCTATAAGCAAATCTTGCAACAGCTTTGTCAGAGAACGAAAAATAAGAACATTTAGTCGAAACCAAAAACAAAATGTCAACAAAACTTGAACAACAAATGAATGTACAGTAAAATAAATCTAAACAAAAACTTGACAAAAAGTGAAACATTAAAAAAAAAAAACACACACCCAACAAATCTTGTATAGTTGAAAAGTTGCATAAAAATGTTGCAAAGTGTCAAATATTATTATAATTATTTTTTTTTTTTTTTTTCAAAAAATTTATTATTATGTATGTTTTAGATTGTAGCAATTTTATGTTTAAACAAAACATGTTTGTGTTTTTATTTTTCTATAAAAAAAATAATACTTATACGCTTATTATTTACATCTTAATTATAAATTAACTTAAATAAAATCAAAAAATTATCAACAAAAAAATGAAATGTGAATTATGAAAGAAGTTTATTTTTTTTGTACTACTACCAGATACTTATTATTATTATTATTATAATTATTATAACTTTATTAACTCGTAATAAATCTACATAGCACTAGCTATAGCTATCAGGGCTTTTGGCTATATATGTAATTATAATAAATATTATTACTATTACTTTATATTATTAATTTTTGTATTTTTTATGCAAAGCAAAGAATGGAGAAGAGCGAAGAAAATGAAAATGTTCAAATGGATTAAACATTTTCTATCATACATATGTAATTACAGTTATTAATTATAAAACAATAGTTAACGGAAATTTAAATGAAGCAAAAAGTTAACTAAACAAAAAAATAAATAAATAAAATAAAAAAAAACGTTAAAAAAAATCCAAACCAAAAATTATGTATCTTTTATTGATTTCTTACAACAGGGAAGTTCCTAGATTTACAGGAAATTGTGATCTTTTCAGTGCCGTGAGACAAAGCGAAGTCGCCTGGTGATGATCATCATGTCTTCATGGCTATTCTGTGACAACATGATGTGTTATTTGTCGACTCGCACTGCAGATTGACTGAAGCTCGGCGCGTACATATGTTTATACAGTTGTCTGCCCAATCATTTGTTCTTAAAAGCATGGAGAAAATATTTGATGTGCTATTACTTTTTACACGGTAAGTATAGACATTGTGCGTGGTTTGCTGGCTTCAATTCTTGTGTCAACTGGATCTTATAAGCAAGTAGGCGACGATCTTTATGCGAAATACAAGTGCAAAGTGTACAAAGTGTTTGCGAATAGGCCCAATTCTATGATCGTCTCGAAATGGATACACCTGGGTTTTCAGGCACGTTCTCAGTTTCGGCAGTAATAATTTTCAGCTGACCTTGCTGGACGAATACATGTTGGAGTCTTCACATCACTAATCTGTCCGAGACGGGCGAGAAGGCGCTTGATGATGACCAAAAGCGGTACGAACTTTACGAAACGTTTCCGTAACATTTTTACTATTTTGTCACGTTATGCGAGTGATTTTTTTTACTTATCAAGTCATCGCAATAGTTGAATGTTGACAGTTTAGCAATGGCGCGAAATTTAAAATGACACCTCTTGTTGGATGACCCTATAGATAAGGTTAGGCTAGCGGGCCGATGATAAAACCTACTTCATTTTCTGTAAACCCGTTGTGGTACACATGTATTCTACCAACTACATGCCACAGCGTGATTCTGTCTACCTGATGACAGCCACTTGGCTAGCGAACTTAAGCAGATCCAACAGTGAACCTCGATGTTATCGAAGAGGTGTCTGCCCAACATTATTTTTCTAATATTGCAGAGGTTTGGGCAATGACAGAAAAAGTGAGTCGTGTCCTCATGCACCTCTTCGTCCCCGCATCCTTTGCATAGGTCTTTCTGCGTCTGGTGCAGCCTTTTTGCATGGCACCTGAGCATGTTGTGGCCTTTAATTATTTCTACCAGTAACCACAGGGATTTTCTGTCCATATGTAGGAGCTTCGTCGTTCTGCCTTTATTATATTCTGGCCACAGCCTTCTGGAAATTTTTCAGGTGGTTAGTGTTTTCCACCTGTTATTCGCCTTAGTTAAGGACCTTAGCCTTATTGTTTCTTTAAGATGAAGAAGTGGAGGTTTAATTGTACCATGTGTTAGCTCTGGTTTTGGGTCTGATTCCTTCCTTACCCAACAGAGTTTTACATTATGCTGCGTGCCAATAACCCTGAGCTCTTCACGGCAGCACTTTACAAGCTTGGATGTCATTTGAGTGGTAGCAAGTGCTACCGTTTGGCTGTCTATGAAGATTGTGATATCCTTCCGTGATACGGTGAGCATTGACGCCAATTGGGCAGCTCTGGTCACTGCTAGAACCTCTGCCTGGAAAACACTACTGTTGTCAGGGAGTCTTATAGAGCTGCTGAGTCCTAGGTCCTTAGAGAAGATAAGGCCCAGATATCTTGCATTGGTGTTCACCTAATGTTAGGCAGTGTGAACCCTGGTAGTATTATTTTATTAATAAAGAGTACCAATTCGGTTTTCTGTGGATTCATCCCCAGGCCGCATTGTTTAGTCCACTCATTTAGGTATCTGGTGGTGTCCAGATACCTACCCGTTGCAAGCAGCACAACATAGTCAGCGTAAACTATCACCTTTAAACTCCTTGTGGGGTTCCTCTAGAGACAATCATATTTAAATGAGCTTCTCCTTGTTTGGCATTTATGTGCCTTTTATTCAGCAATTCGTATAACAGATTTAAAATAGTGCTGTTAACGTTGCTGTTTTCCAAGGCTCTTCTAACCGCAGATATCTCGACATTGTTGAAGGCAAAAGCGTGTATTCTTTGCAGCACTAGAGTAAAGAAATCACCTATCACCCAGGTGGTACGCCACCTTTTTGCCAAAAGCTGATTTCGACCCGATTTCCAGCGTTAATCAGTTTTGTCAGCATCTCAAATTTAGTCTTCGCCCTGTAGCGCTCAAGACGATGAGTGCCAACATATGCGGCTTTGAAGTCTATAAAAAGCTGGTAAAATTGTTTGGTCTCTTCTAGAATTTGACTTACGAGTAGTTTGAAGATTTGGTCTATCATCGATCTACCAGGTCGGAAGCCTCTTTGGTACTTGCTGGTTAGGGCATTGCAGAAGGGATGGAATTTTATATGCGACAGGGATATGCCTTGAATAGGCAGTGAAAGACAAAGGATCGCCTTTCTTCTAGATGAGGCATATGGAGCTCATATTCCAGTCTTCGGGGATACTTTCGTTCACATGTATTTACCAAGGCCCACCACGAGCAGATAAAGCAAACACTGGCTACGCACTGGTTCTGGTTCAGTCCGTGCTATAGGACGGTCTTTAGTTACCTGGCCAATCGCTGCCCATTTCCCCTTAACTTAGCTAAAGTCCGTCATCTTGCCTACAAGGGAATAGACTTCCGGTTGCACAACAATCTGGGTGCTGGATTCACCATGATTAAACTGATTTATAGCTAAAACGTCCCTACTGTCCCAACGAAAAAAGCCGATTGATCTTGTCGAAGGTCTTACGCTCATTCCAGGTGTCAGATGAAGGTTAATCCATAAATCTTCATTTTTTGCATTCGCCGACTCCCAATCGCACTTGTGTGTGCTTTGTGTGGCACACATAAATATTTAAATTTACTACACCTCGACCCTAATGACTTGTAATGTCGTTGCATACTATAATTGTAAAAAGAAAAATACAATTACCCACCGCAGCTTCGTCTATTCCATTGCAAATCGGTTCAATATAATTGTTTCCCGTCCACGAGGCTTTTCGAATCGTCACTCGTAACATCCTCTCATTAGGGATCTTCTTAAAACCGTTTCACGCGTAGTAGCCCCAGGGAACCAAGCGTCGAGTTCAGCCACCAAATTAATTCTTGTCATCATCAGCGCAGTTCATTAGGATAAATCCTCGGAATGCGTCGTAGCCTTCAACGCACCTCGCTGTGGATTCTATTTTAACAAAAAAAAAAAAAAAAAACCGTAAAATATGCATAATACGATCGGCCATATGGAAAAAATGCGAATTTTTTTTTTTTTAAGAAATGATGACTCGAGTGCAATTAAGGATCGAACGGAATCCTGTTTGCATTGGTGTCTGTCACTGGATCACCTTGAAAGTGCGCCCTTAACAGTGTCCTGTCATGGGGAATAAAAAAGTTTCCCGAGAGATCGCATGTTTGTACATATGTATCTCCCATTCTCGCTGCTTATTATTTATTTTTGTGTTCATCATCGGATGATTAATGGTCGTGCCTATTCTTAGATCGAACAATTTTTTTTTCTGCACAATCATCATCCTCGATGGGAATAGATGGATTCTAATGGATTTGGTATGCAGAGGGGCACACGCTCGCCCGAATTATTCATTCCAAATGCGCAATTTATAGACAAAGCCAGAGAGAGAGAATTGTTGAAACAATTAAAATTGCAAATCGAAGCTGAATGTTGGTAAACAAAAGAAAAGGGCTCAAGCCCTAGAACAACGTATAAGTGTAACCAAGTCGAGCGGCTTTGTTTTGTAGCGCACCAAGGGGGCACACACACCAATGCAATTGGGTCAAAATCAATAGCAGCGCTGGAGTATCTATGACTTTACAGAAAAATGTAGAACTAGACTACGGCCAATTGTGTGTGAAATGGATACGCGTTCGTGCGAATTTGTGATGCAAATTCGTAGGCAAGGCTTTGACAGCGGACTGGGTTTGTTTTGATTTTGAACTGCCGTCCAATGACCCTAGTGGGTTTTGTACAGTCGAATGCGAAGATTGAAATTTAATGAAGAAAAGGGCGTTTTGGAATCTGTAAAGGACCTCTATTTCCAATGATCTGTGTGCCTTTTAATGGTGGACTTCGGATACCAGGCGATCTTCGATTAAAATCAGCTTTCCCGATGCATGGGACTCTATTCTCGCCTTTCCCCTCTGAATCAGAAAAATTTAAACAAAAATTTACTGAAATGCACACCTCTGAAAGTCCAGCCTAAGGCCACTCTGGGCCTCTTAAAAGGCACCTGTTTCTGGAATTAAACAACACGAGGCTTTAGGCACCATCAGCCCGACCCATAAGAATAAATGAAAAGACCCTCCAAGAGCCACCTTAATCACGTGAAAGGCTCGAAAACTAGCTCCAGCCCCACTGCAAGGTGAAGGTCGTTCAAGACGTCCTAGAGGCAACGCCACTAAACAAGGGGAGGGCAATGTCATCCAGATCTACGGCGAAACCAAAGAATCATGTGGTCACCCACAGAGACACAGTGGAAAGTGTAAAAATTGGCTTGACACGGGTTTTTCATCAAGTCTTGAAGGCCTCAAAAACCAGGTTTCTATTGCACTGCATACACCCTTACCTTAGTGTTCCAGCGATTAATTCGCTCGCAGTTCTTTCTACAACAAAATGATCCTTAAAATTCGACTAACACGAAATCAAAATAAGTACCCTGGCCATCTTTTCTCTTTAGTTTTCGATGTACCAGGTGATAATTGTAATTTTAACCAGCACAGGTGCAAAGGATGTAACCACGTGCTGGCGTTACCACCATAAACCGTGGCGTCGCGTCGGTTTCTCACTGCGTTCATGTGAGTACATCGAGGGCTCTTATCCTCTTGTAATTAACTGAAGACTAAGGGTAGTGACTGTAACCACCTTTTGTTTCCTTTTACAGGTGCATCTGTCATTTTCTTTGTTTACGTTGGACTTAATGCTGGCAGAGGGATGATGGGAGAAAAGGAAATGCCCGTTAATGTACGATATGTAGGTGAGCATAACATCTCCCCGATGGATGATCAAGCGACAGGTGTTGCAATGTTTTCGTCGTTGTTCGTGTTGTGTCAGCAACATGTTGTGTTGTTCAGGCGAGCAAGGGAACGCTATTCTAATTGTTACGGTGGGTTGAAACATTTAAAAAAAAAAGCAATTTGCCTGCTCTGACTTCTGTGAATATCCACATTGACAATAATTCATAATGCAGAAAAATTCTTTCTCCGTTGTTTTATTGATAAGTGCGTTGGACTACTGGGCGAGCGATGTACGTAGACTCGACACAGAACATTTTTTGTATGCAGCAACGACGCAGAAATCTTCGAACACTTCCTTTATAAATACCCAAGCATTGGCCAAACCAGCCATCGTCCACGTTTTTTTTTTTTGTGTTTGGCAATGCTATACTGGCGCACTCAGACGCAACCAGAAAGCGGGACCCCGTTTATAACTATTTTTCTGGAAGTTAATCGACTTTCAGAGAAAGCTGAGAATGCACTTCAATTATGAGGAGCTTACAGTATCAGCACTCACCACATCACCACCGAAAGTCTGCCACCTGATCCGAGCAAAGGCAGGACAATCGGAAAAGAAACGATCCGAAGTATCATCGCCCTCTCCACAGGAGTCGCAGACAGTGGTGTCACTTAAGCCTAACACGCTAAGATTCTTAGCATAAGCGAAGTGCCCTGTTAGAACTACAATGAGTTATCTACAGTCTCTTCTGCTAAGTGACAGCAAGAATGGCGCTGAATTCTTACAGACCTTCGGGTCTGCATCCTGCAGTGCAACACATAATTGTGTTTGTTGGAAACCCTGTCCGAGGACGCGGGAAGAACCAAGGTTCTGATAAAACATCCTTTGAGCCTTGTCCACTAATCTCATCGTAGATCTCATTTCCAGAGATCCCCCTGTAACCTAGGACCCAGACAACTGTCAAAGAGTTCAGCCTTGCGACCGGATTCAGAGAGTTCTTGCACTCTCGCAGTATTTTGGAACTGGTTGAACGGTTGAGCAAGGGCTTAAGCGCAGCCTGGTTATTGCCAAAGACGCAGATGCCATTCGTGAAGATTCGACTACAGCCCCGTCCAGGCTCAAACTTTGGCCAAAACCAGTTTTGAAGGCAAGGAAAGTCGACCTTAATATGCCAGCAGCCGAAGTTCTGGTGTCATTGGATCAGACGGCATATCCATGGAACTGAGGTCTAAGAAGATAGCTTGCTTTGATAGTACAGCCCATGATATTGGTATCAAGGGGAGGTAGATCAAGCAGAGCATGTAGAGCAGCGCTAGACGTACTCGGAAAAGCTTCCGTGCAGTCAAGCCAAGTAGTTCTTTGAAGTTTAGTGCCGAAGGCAGTCACAAACTTACGCGAAAGCCTGCTCCACCAAACAACTGACACATAAGTTAGAAACGGTCTTATTATAGCCGTGTAGGTCAAAAGGAACTTTTTTGGTGATAAGCCCCATATCTTACCCAAAGCACCCTTTCACTGCTTGAAAACCGAGAGCGCCTTGGATGCCTTGACTCGACAAGTTTTGCCCAAAGAAGGTTTTTATCCAGGATCACTCTTAGATATTTTGTTTCACCGGAGATCTGGATAGTGACGCCCTTTTGCATTGGCTGACTCAGACCGGTCACAACCCTCCTTCTTGTAAGGAGGACAACTTCAGTTTTCAGACAATTGACCGACAGTCCACTCACTGCGCCAGCACAGCCAGTCTTGAGGCATGACGTCAACATCATCCACATATGCATAAGCGTAGACGTGAGAAGAATTGAGAGCAACAGAGAGTCAATCACCATGCTCCATAGCAGTGAAGAGAGAACGCCGCCTTGAGGACAGGTTCTCTTCAAAAAAGGTTCTCAACAGCCGTGATACCAAAACGGTGCCCAAATGCGTTAATTGGGCTTCAGGTACCCCAGTCTGATCATCGTCACTTCCAACGACCTTCCCAACGTCGAGGGTACTATGATATCCCAGGCTTCGAGGTTAAATCTCAACTACAGGACACTCGAAATTAATTGGAGCCAACTTTGCCTATGTCGCTGTGGTGAACTTGACTTTAACGACAAATGTTGTCAGACTGTGCCGAGACTTACGTTGCACAAGCTCGAAGCAAGTAACATTTTCCTTGCTGCTTCACTCACTTAAACCTGTGTGATCCGAAATTCGTTCATCTCCGTGGGCAAATTGATTTTCAAACCTACAACGAGTCCTTTCAACGTGTGCATTCATTTCGAGTTCGAATAAATCCAATTGACTGATTTGCATTCTGCCAGGCAACCCAATTCCATTCACCCATGGACAGCACATTATCGATGTTCCTGCAGCTCATCAATATCACCGATCACCACTCTAATTGAGAAACCATTTAAAATCAAATTCCAGCGATCGCATTACCAGACATTTTACGATCGACATAAATTTCGAATTTCGCCATTAAAACATCCTGTTCGGCGGAGAGGCGAGTTCTCAACGCAGCAGTGCGCCATAAATTACCGCTGTAGTACCACCAGTCAAATCCGAAACGTGCTTAGCTTGTCCAAAAATTGATGAAAAAAAAAAAAATTATAATCACCTCTCTCAATCGATATTCTGATGGACAGTGAATGCAACATCCCTCCGCCTTCTAACTCAATTCGATTCGACCTGCGATCACTCTGTTCGATCACGATGATCGCTATGACAGGCATGGCTCAAGCTCTCTGTGCCATTCATTCATAAGTGCTGGTTCGATTCCAGGAATTGCCAAATTCCAACATTCGAACGACGAAATTAAAGAAGCGACAGACAATGAACCGCAAAGCAACAGGAAAAGGGAAAGAAGCAAAGAAACACCAGGCAACAAAGAGAGGAGAAATGATTGAAAGGATCACTTGAATGCAAATTGCAAGATCGGTGCCCGTTTGAAGTGGCCAAGGAGAGCAATTCGAGTTTGTACAACACTTTATAATGCTACGCGCTGCCCTCGCCTCGACCATAATCGATGCCTGGAAACGGACGGCCGTCCAGTGGTCAGCCAACGCGCATTTCAATAACCAAATCTCTGCAATAAGCATAAAAATGGTTATGCATCTGTTTTACGGGTGCCCGGTGTCGGCTGTTGTGGCGGATGCGCCGCCAAGTGGCATCTCATCATCCTCATCATAGTCGGTGATGTGTGCCACTACTACTGATCGTTCCGTCATTGTTATTATCATCGTGCACGATCATCGTGCGGCTGTAGGGAGGTGGACGTTTCATACTGCCAATGTCATTAAAAGCGGAGCTTTAGTCGGTCGGTTTCACGCATCTTGGTCGTTTTGTCTGGTCCACCGCGCACATGATAATGGAAGCAACAGTAATTCGCCAAACGCTGAGGGTGATGGGCCAACCCAATTTTTTTTTTTCCTTTTCGGCGGCGGCGTTCCATTTTGGTTTAAACACGATAAAAACTCGGAGCCTTGATTTAATTGAAATTTCCTCGCTGTAAGTTGGCGATTGCGGCGCTTTAATCATGGCAAAGGAGGCGCCAAATATAAATTTAACTGGCCGCAGGAGTAGGCACCTTTGTGGTTGGAGGCGATAAACTCAGAAAGTTGATTTGTAGTTTCGAAACGGTCCACGAGATGCAAATCGAACGGACTGGAGACAAAGCGAGAGAATTTGTTCTGAAGGTGCATCTGAGCTGCATCGTTGCGGATCAATTTGGCTGAGGAATTTAGTGTCGGGACAGTCTTACTGAGATCGGTATACACTGACCGATTTTAGACTTCGTCTCCCAAAAACAAAGATTTCATGCAATTAAGGTGACTACAGGACCAAGTTGGCTAGGACACAGGTCCGCCCTTGACTGTACGGTGTCCCGTAAAAACATTGGTCCGTAAGGAATCATACGCAGTCTTAAAATCGATGAAAGGGTGGTGCGTATCGATTTGAAGTTCTTCGGTTTTCTCCAAGATCTACCGCAGTGTGAATATTTAGTCGATGTAGGACTTTCCTGGCCTGCAGCCACACTGATAGGGCCAATCAGGTTGCTGAAGAACGGCTTCAGGTGTTCCCACAACACGGTAGAGAAGATCTTGTAAGCATTGTTAAGAAGACTGATGATTCTGTAGTTGGCGCAGTCCAGGAGGTCGACAAACAATGCTGAGGTTCCATTCGTCGGCCATACTTTTCTCTGACCATATTTTACAGACAAGTTGGTGCATATTCCTTATCAAGTCACTAACTGCCGTTTTAAACAGCTCGGCAGCTAGACCGTCAGCTCCAGCAACTTTGTTGGACTTGAGCTTAGATATGGCTATCTTCACTTCGCCCAAGTCGGGTTGACGGAATTATTAGTCTTCGTCGTCCAGATTGAATGGTTCATTCTGCCTGACAGCCGGATTTGATTCGTCGTTGCCGTTAAACAGCCTGCAGAAGTAGTTCTTCAATATTATCAGCATCGACTGTGATTCTCTAACGATATTCCCTTGTTTATTCTTGCAGTCTTCGGTTCGGGCTCTGTAGCTTTGACAGATTCTTTTTACACTTTAGTAAGACTTTCGAACCTCATTCCTGCAGTAACATATCTTTCTTTCTTCGATTGCTTCTTCTTTTTCCTCATAAGAAGCCGGCGTTCATCTCTTGTCTTCTGCTCGTAGAGCTTGCGAGCAGCTGCCGGCACTCAGGGTTTTCTTTGCGATGGTCGAGTGAAACCCAGCACGTCAGAGGCAGCATCTCCGATGGCTTTTTGGCATTGTTGCCATTAGTCGTCAATACTTGATGCTGGCGGCATGGGACATCTTGAGAGATTAGAGAGACTCGATGATCTGGTTACTGAGTTAAATTCTGTCACTCCTCACGGGGCATCAACCTGTATCAACCCCTGCTGATGCATTTAAGTACTTACTTAAGTGTGCGTGTGTGTATGGGTGACAATATTTTTCGCCTTCGATATCTGAAGAATGAAACAACGTAGGATCATTTTTTTGTTCTATTTGTCGGCGTGAAGCTTAGAGCTGATAAGCTTTTGAGCACAATCGGTCCAGCAGATGCTAAGGAAATTGAAGAAATGTTTTTTTTTTCGAGTTCGCACAACAACTCTTTGTTGGATATCTGGAGAACGAAACAACGTAGGACCATGCGGTTTTTTTGTTTTGTTTGCCAGCATGAAACGTAAAATTGATTAGATTTTGAGCACAATCGGTCTAGCGGATGCTGTGGAATTTGAAGAAATGTTTTCTATCAAGTTTGCGCAACAACTCTTTGTGGAACAATTAATAAGTATGTATTCAAATTGTTTGCCTCTGATGAATATTTTCTTTAATTATTAAATAAATTATAATATTACTATTTTTGATACAACACAATACGAGGTATAGGACTGGCTCCCCAGTCGAATTTTTTCATAGGTGGTTTTGACTTCTCTCCTAAATCTCTTGTGGGAATAGCAACATTGAAGTTTCTCTTAAAAGAGCACCTTCCGATGGTGTAGATACTCACGGTAATGGTGGTCCTTACTCGGCTCAGCTGTTTGATCTGTCCTTTTGGGATTTTGGCAATCAGAAGAGCTAAAGATGAGTCTCTTTTGGCCGAGTACAAAGATCCTTGCCTGTATATGCAAAAGTGGAGCTCTCAGAACTGCTTCTCCAGCGGTTCACGGCATATGTATTGTATCACTAGCTGTCCCTAGACACTTAAACCTTAAAAATAAACCAGGGTGCAGTCTTCATACTCCATTCCACTCTTTTTTTTAGGGGACACTGCATCATTGGCAAACATGCTCATAGGCAAGCCCTTCTTTACAATGTTTTCTGCAGCTGCCTGGATGAAGAGAAGGAAAACACGATTTTTATCCTCCCCTGTACTGAATCGTCTCTTTGTGATCACGATTAACCAAGATGGCAGAAGAGTGAACCGACAGAGAAATATATGGCGCAGAACTGTAAAGGAGGAGTTTCGACAAGAGTTGGATAGAGCCGAGACACATCGGCAGAAACCTAGGACCCACAAAAGGAAGCACGATAAAGTAAGTAAGTAACATTCGTCTAAGTGAGTTTGTATATCTTGTAGACTGCCACTTGAAGCTTAACTAACCTCAAGATGGATCTACGTCGTCATTTCCTTTGTTCTCTGGTAAAGCGATGGTCAACATAGTGAAGAAGGTTTCCACTCGATCATTCTCCTAACAGATTCCAGTTTCGCATAAGCCAACACTTCCTGGTAAGAAACCAGTCCGTAAACCACTTCTCCATTCCGAGCGGCCTTAAGCCATACAGCGAAAACGATGACGCCATTCCAGCATGTACTGTCGAGCATCGCAAACAAGCAAAACAGGGTTAAGAAGTTCTGCAGTCTTCCTCCCAGTAGCGTGCCTTTAAAAGCAATTCCGTATAAAATATAGAACGCACATCCTTGTAGATACTGAAAATCCTTAAAAGGTTTCCTCAACTCATACTCCATTGACCCCACGTTACTAAGTTCATTAAGCAGAGTCCCATCCAGCGCCACGAGCACACAATTTTCCCATAAAAGTGCACCACTAATGCCAATGTACACGTAACATACCACGCACTTTTCGCCTTCACCGCCGAGGCAACAGAAATTCCTGAGATTCCTCCCTTTGCCGGCCACAAGTTAGACCATCGCTCAACTTGATTCCGGTCCAGACGAACCATAAAATGATGACGCACTCTCTCTCTCTCTATCTTCGCATTTCTTCTCCATTTTGTTCGGATCCTAGAAATAGAAAAGTCAACCGCACCTAGACTCTGATGCTGCTGCAAGAATCTGAGCCCCCCTCGTCCAGCTGTGAGTGTTGCAGTACAGACCGGAATTTTGTGTTCCATCATTGAAGCGAGTGATTTGCAAAATAATTCACACGACTGTTAAAGACCCTACACCACGCGCAATGGGAGAGGACGACGATGGCGAGGGCGGACCTGCAGGGATCCAAAACGAGAAAAAGGAGATTCCACGGCACAAGGGAGACCGAGATAGAGACGGACAGTGAGAAAGAGAGAGATAGAGACAAAGTGGAATGCATACAACACTACGTCAACTGGTCTTAAATGATTCTGGAATCTTGATCTCGGAATGTGAGCCAAGACAGTCGACAAGCAGGGAGAGGAGGTGGAGAGGGGTACAACGTCTGGCTCAGCAAGTACCTGAAGTTAATAGTTTTATTTTCAATCGACCACCAGAATGGTGGTGCTGATCAGCTGAACCGGAGGGGCCAACAAAAACGGTTCGCATGGTCGTCGTTGTGCTCCAACATGAGATGAGTCCGATTCAGCGGCAAAGCTGGAGTAGCGGAGAGTCAGAGTATCGCAGTAGGGCCTCTGTAGGTCCTTTTTTGTCTTGGCATCCGTCGATTAAGCTGCTGCGGATGCTTCCATTACCACGGCCACATAGTTCTGGTGCTGGTGCTTCTGCTGCGCTTTGTTCGTACTCCGTTGCCTGGCTTTTTCGGCCACAAAGAGACAGAGGCAGTGCGAGACCAGGGCCGTCATTCACTTCCAGGAATTCATGTGGAGGAGAACAAAAAGATTCATCCGCCGCACACAGGCCATTTCGCGGATGGGCATAACGAAAATTATTTATTTCGACTTTTTTTCTTTTCTCTTTTCTGTGCTTTGTCCTCCGCGAACCACTAAACTGGTGGTGGTCAATGAAAAACCACACAAAACGGGAACCAGAAGAAGAGACAGAAGAAAAGGACCACGTCCAATATGACTACCGCCACCACAAGCACCACCACGATCACCGTCAGCTCCACCACCGCCGTCACCAGTTCTACTGAATGCGGTTTTCCTTGGGTACTAGATGGCAATTCTTTGCAGGTCTTCGGTCTTTTGCAGCCACAAGGCATATCCATGAGAGCTCCACTCGATGGTGGCGGTGGAAGAGGGCAGACTCCGTTCATCTCGAGATGATGATGCACTTGAGTAATGAATTTTTGGGCTGTAATCGCATTGAGAATGCGATGATGATGGAGATCGAACCATTGTCTCGGGTATTGTCTCCTCATCGATGAAAAAAAGGACAGGAATGGGAAAAGGATGCAATGCTGTGGGTTTCATTTCTACTGGAATTCCATCCAAGGGGTTTCGATATTTTTTTTTTTTTTTTGGTATTTCTCCCCCTGATTGGGGTTTTGTTTGGCGATGAACAATGTTGTTGGGACGATTATTCAATTTAGGAGCTGCAGTCGGAGGAGTCTGTGTGTGTGATCGGGACGACGACGGCGGCGCTGCCGCTGATGGTTGGTAATTTGAGAACAGAAAACCTTTTAATTGGGTTGTTTGATGGAATCGTGCTGGACACTGGGAAATTATGACATTTTGCATGGAATTCATGGAGAAATATGAGGAATGATCGATTGTATGGATTGAGCGGTCTAGACAGCGAACTCGTTTGGCAAGAAGCCACTGCGGAACAACTATTTGTGGGACACTATCATGGACAGGATTTGCCGTCATTTATGGAGTGTGAAAAATTCTTAACGAGTCTTTGGTACACTACTTCTTCCGGGTGAACGTCGTTATCTTTCTGAATGCTGTAGTGATTGGTTGCTGTGTGGAGGGCTGGGATTCAGTCTCCTATAGAATTTCGTTCCTTGCGATGGTTTTGACCAAGGAACTGTTCTTTAGAATTGTAAACCATTCAACGGCCTCCTCCACCATATTTTTTTACAGGTCAAGGCAGTTCCCCCGCCAATCAATGACTAATGATAAGTTTATCATTGATTCCGACAGGTCGGAGGTCCTTTGGTTCAGCGACTTCTACCACAATTCAGAAACGAGTTCCAGACAACCAGTTGAAATTACTTTTAACCATGGGGGGACTTTTTCTACTGTTTCTAGGATATTGTCAGATCATGTGAGGACTGTTTTGGTGATTTGGCGAGGAGAGCCAGAATCCTCTGCACCGCACAGGGTCCGTAGAGACCCATTGTGATGCACATTTGGGGGGAGGTACTCCTTGCTTGTGGAGCAACATTCAAAGTACTCTCCTATTGCCCCAGGGTTTCGAACAAACCCTGATAGGTACGTCGCTTAGTTCTTTGGTATCTTGGAATCTTCGATATCCAAAGGATTTGTGTCTGAGGTGCCAAAGACCTGAGTAGTGACAGAGGAAGTGGATTGTATCCTCATTAATTTCCCCGTCTCCGGAGTCCCTGCAAAGGTCTTCCTCACTTAGGCTCAGTTTTTTCATGTGGTAGCGCAGAGTATTATAACTCCTACGAGGATGGGGAGGGTTTTCCTATCCTTGTGCATGAGAGTATAACTCGTGTATTTCGTATCGTGCTTCCAGGATAGAGGCTGTCATCGGGCTCTCACCCATACCTGTATACACTAGGAAGACCGCTGCTCGTTGTGCTATAAGGCTGCAGCTAGAACTCAAGTGTAAATCAAATAATATTGTGCAAATACTTCACTCAATTCCAAGTACGGACATGTTGTGGCCAATCCTCTATGTTATGGCCAGGTAGTACAGTTTCGGAAGGCTCTTGAGGTAAAAATATGAGGCCGTGTCGATTGGTCTAATGGAGAACCCGTATCAGACCGAGGATGTTTGGTATGGAGTAGGTACTGGCGTCTTTGGACTCAACACTAAGGTCTCAGCAACAATGGAGATCTGATATTGAGATCTGCGCCAGGATAATCCTCGATAAAGGTAATATGGGCGGCAAAATTCATATTTAGTCAGAATCTTCGTAGAATCTAGGTCAGTCAAGTGCTGCTACGATGCCCTATAATCATTTACCAGGCACAAAAAGGTCACGTTTGGTTGGGTACCCGGCCACCAGGGCATTGAAGGCAATGAAACTGCGGATGAGCTGGCTAGGGCCGGTTCGTTTTCATCGATCTTGAGACCGGAACCCATCTGTGGGGTTAATTGGGTTACCTCCACAGCTTATTTAACCACTGGGAACACCAACTTTGCCTAGACGAATGGGAAAAAACCCTTTTCCTACGAGGAAATTCTAAACCTTGACAGGAACAAGATGAGAAAGCTAGTAGGCTTCCTGGCCTAATATATCATCTCCACAAACTAAACCTTTGTTCAGATACAGAGTGTCGGTTCTGTTTGCAAGAGGGAGAAACCTCTGAGCATATTGCCTGTGAATGTCCGGCACTGTACTGGTTGCGTAGACGGATCTTTCGTAGGAAAGATCACCTTCATTAGGAAAGTAGTAGACCTATTAGGCTAAGTAGACCGGAGACACAATAAATCTTGTTAGGTCGCAGGGTCAGTCATAAGGGCAAGTTCTTAAAAGAAAATCGTGCTTCCAGTAATGCTGTTGAAACTTATTGTATGCGTGGTCATCGTGGCCCAGTGGCTGGTGCGTTTGACTGCTGTGCGAGCGGCGTGGATTCGAGCCCCAGCCATGTCCACCGAACATTTTTCGCGGCACCACCTTTCGTCGGGGAATGACAAGCTGCCGGGCGTATAATTTGTCTTAATTCGCCGGTCCGGTTGTAGGTCCCTTCCATTCGTGCGGAAAATGTAACACGCCCACCATGAATGGTTGCGAGAAGCTAGGCCTTGGGACATCCCGAGCTGTTGCGCCAGCTATTTATTTAACTCATTGTATCTTCAGTCCGTTTCATGTGATTTCTTATTTCTCTCACTAGCCATGTTTTGCTCAGCAGTATGAATTCTAGAAATCTATGTGACTCGACAGAAGCTATTACAAGGTTGCCATTCACCTAATCTCAAGGCATTCTCTTCACATTCATCTGTCAGTTATTGACTTGCCGACGTTTGTGGGACTCCGGAACGTGCCTTACACCTGCACCCCTCTTCATGTACTTAAGTGTTAAATTTCTCATGTAGTTTGTAGATTTTTTTCCTAAATCCGTGAAATCCTATCGAATTCCAACAGTGCTTCCATGTTTGCATTGCCATCTCGCACCCCGCCCATTGGCGTACCGTCTTCCACTAATTGCGGTAGGATGTGGCTGACGATGATGCGATCATGACGACGACAATGATGGACACCATCACCACGACCACGAAAGCGACGATGAAAACAATGACAAAGACGACGACGACGACAATGATGATGAAGATGATGATAACGATTATACCATATATAGTGCCATAGTTATTCACAGGACATTGTCCAGTAATTTTAATTGTTGCCAGGACACCACAAGTTGCTTTGCGTTCGCCCTCCGACTCACCGATAGCACTTCATTCTCAAACTGACGACCGTGTGAAGCCGGTCCGGTGATGGTATGCCCTCCATTTTTGATGGAGCAGCATTCCGCAGGTATTCCACACAGCCAGTGCATCGGGTTATAAAACGATCAGTGGTGGGGAATTCTTTTCGATTTTGTTGCAATTTTTCTGTAATTTTTTTTTTGTTTGTTGTTTATTTGCACTTTTTGCCAGAACTGTGGGCATTTTTAAATTTTTATTTTGTGTAATTTGAGACCGGCCTTTTACAAGCTTTAGTCGGTCGTCGCCATTGTTGTCGTTGGCCGCGCAGACAAAGATTAATGTGGCATGTGTGCATGCGTACTTGCACGTCGAGATTTGATGATGGGATTCTTGCATTTTTTTTTGTAAGTGGCGGTAGGGCAGGATAATAAGGGTCCTCTATTCACTTTCCCCGAAATAACTTGGAGCGAATTGATTCGGTAAAAATATAATGATTACTATGACACGTGAAATTATTCGGAACACGGTGGGCAGGCGACTTCTGTTAAAATTGCTCCAATTGATTCGGAATTCCAATCGAAAGGGGTGAAAGGTGGAGTAAATGAAAGATGAGACTGTTTAGTCTTTAGTTTTTCAAAGTACACAGGACGTTCCTTGTGGTGAATTCTAGGAACCCACGACAGGCCCTAGAAATGTCAAAAATAAATCATGAGACATATCTCATTAAATATCTGGGAATGCTATTGGACCACAGGCTTACCTTTAAAAAACACATGATGTCAATAGGCGAGAGAGCCTCTCGGGCAGTAGCGGCTCTGTCGAGATTAATGCCAAATCTAGGAGGACTCAGACAAACAATTTGAAACCTGCTGGCAACGGTGAGCACGTCGATACTTATGTACGCATCCCCCATATGCGCAACAGCGACGGATCGGAAGAAGTACATGAGACGGATGAAGTCGGTGCACAGAGTCGCATCGCTGAGAGTGTGCTGTTCTTTTAGAACGGTGTCAGCGGAAGCGATTAGCGTGATCTCCGTTCGAATGCCCATTGATCTGGAAATAAAAAGTCCGCCGCACTAAGCGAGAACGAGCTGGCAGAGGTGATAACCATCAGCGGGGCTATGTACGCAGAATGGCAACGCAGGTGGAACACTCAAACTCAAACGGTTCACCCAAAGGAAGATGGACACATACGCTGATCCCCAAGTTAGAGGAGTGGACCAGTAGAAAACACGAAGATGTAAACTCCTACCTGACACAGTTCCTCTCGGGGTATGGATGCGTCCGGGAGTACCTTCACAAATACAGGCACGTGGATAACCTATACTGCCCGCACTGTGAAAGCAAGCTTCAGAACGCAAAACATGTCTTGACGGAGTGCCGGAGGTATAAGACGTCAAGAAACACCCAGAAACAGAAATTGGTGGCCAAATGACGCCGAGAGGGCTTATAGCATGCATACTGACGACAAGCGAAGCCTGCAAGATAGGAACCGGCAGCGAGGAAGCTAAGAAAACGGAAGGACCAAAGTTAATTGCACACAAACACTAAAGCAGAAGCACAAGCACGCAACATATACTACACACCCAACTAAAGACATACATATACCCAATCATAGATACGAACCCACACTTACACGCAGATACTCACAGTAATACAAACACGAACTCGGGCACACATTCGTGCAACGACACATACATACATATGTACATTCCCCAACCGAGCGAACGCACAAGCATGTTTAGACAGAAAAAGGCACCTACGGCTGAAAACCTCCTTCACGACGAAATGCCTAATGGCAGTACCGTGGGAATCAGGGGTTGGAGGCAGAGGTGGTGTTAGTTAGGGTTAAAGTTCCACACTCCGGCTTTCGGCTTCCGGCTTTCCACCTTTCTTATAAAAAAGAAACCAACGACATATTTCAAGGAATTGTTTGCATTAATCGTGTCTCTAACGAAGATCTTTACCACAGAATTGGTTGGCAACCAAAAGACACAGCTATTTACGACGAAAGATTCAGTGCATGTCCCATAAAATTCAAAAGGCTTTAATGCTAACTAAGCTGTGGAATGGAATCCAAGATTGCAGAGGGGTATGTCAAAGGGTACATGAGACAGAACAGTCTAAGAAGGGTCTCCGTGTTTGGGGCAAAGCTTGAGAGAACTGGGTAAGAGCTGTTGAGGAGTTTGTCGTAGCTTACTGTGTCTAGTGTTCTTCACTTCGTTACCATGCGTAACTATTGGTCCTACCACTGCCGTGTAAGAATTAGGGACGAGTATCTAGGAGTCTACTGAGTATTTATAGTAGTCAAAGAAGCTGAGTTGGATACCATTGAAATGATTGATCTGTAGAATGATGTGAAAGTCTTGAAAAGAAGGCTTACAGGGCAAACACAAAAGAATTTGGCTACAGAATTCTGATTTCAACCCACTGTGATTTGTGACAGCTACTATTGACGCTTTTTTCATCCATTATTCTGTGTCAAAGAATGCTTTCATAAGCAAGCCCGCAACTAGCACCACCTGTGGTAAGGTCAAATCCCAACACTATGTTGCGAGATTTTTTAATAATTAAAACAACAACTTTTTTTTAACATTTAAAATACATTTATTTCTTCGCTCGTTTCCGCTCTTCACTTATCAATTCAATTTCTCTTTGTGAGTGTTTATTAATTTTTTATTTATTTTTTAACATGATTTTGTTTTTATATTTAATTTTGTTAGTTCTCCTTAACTTATTTCCTATTAAAGTTAATTTTTTTATTTTTTCTTTTGTAAATTGTAATTATTATTGAATCTCATAAAAATTATACGATAAAAAAAACTGAAAAGAAAAAAAAATTTCTCCACATTCTTTTATTTTATTATTTTTTCTAATAGTAAGTTTACTTATTTAGTATTTTAGTTAACATTATATGTATTCATTGTTGCTGCTTTTTCCAGCAATTAGTCATAAGTGTGTGTTTTTATTTCTGTCTTGTGAAGAGATCCGTACAAAAATGGAGGCATTTTGCAGATACAAGATCTTTTCATGTAACAATGTCGTTTAGTTGATTTTCTTAAAACACTAAAAAAAAAAAAACTATAATTTATTATTTATATTACAAATATAAAACAATTGATGTGAAAACATTTACCTCGTATTCTTTCCTTGTACTAACATAATTTATTATTAATTTATTTATTTTTTTTTGCTTGTAACAATTAAAATGGAAGTTGTCTTTTTGTTTGTACAGAAAAACTTGTCCATTTTTCTTCTTTAATTTTATTTTCTATATAAAAATTTAGCTGATATATGTTTTCACTTTTTCTTGTATGGAATGTGTTAGGTAAAAAAATATTTTTTTTTTTTATGTATACTTTCTTTTTTGTTGGAAGGAAATAAATATAAATTTAAAAAAATACCTAAAGTTTTGTATTCGCTAAAGTAGTGTTTTATGTTGGATGTCTTATAAACTATACATGACGTTGTGATTTATTTAATGGAACTGTTTATATACGCGTGGATATATTTATTTGAATGTGCATTTTTTGACGTTTGTTTGCAATGGTTGCACTATAACGTGCAAGGAATTTGCATTATTTTTAACGATTTACAGGATGAGAGGGAGGAGGGGTAAGGAAACTATACAAATATTCGTTTTGCGATTGAGGGGTAGTTTAAGGTGGGATGTGAGATGTGGAAAATCACATTCATGCTTGTGAAGGGTCACACGACTGCACATTGGATTAGGTTAGGTTATCAGGAATAAGGTGAAGGTGATTTTTCTATGCGGTTAAAGTGAAAAGCAGAGGAAAGAGAAACTTCCCAAAAGGTTGAAAGGAGAATAGGAGCATTTTGATGTACAATCTTGAATATGAAGCTTAGGTGGGTAGAAAATACTGAAGGTGGCTCTAAGAAGGAACGGAATGGCAATGATATCCTGCATACCCAAGATGGCAGAAGCGTGGGTTGATCGAGAAATATATGGCGGAGAACAGCTAAGGAAGTGTCTCGGTAATTGGGGAATAACTGGATGGCGCGTAGGCCCTAAGATCCATAAGGAAGAGCAAGACCAGCCACATCCAGGAGACGGCGTGGATTGGACTAGCTATGGTGATCATGCTAAATCTCATTTTAGAATTATATTCTGTCGAGCTAAGCCCGAGAGCACCCATTCTGCGGTTTCACCGGAACAAGAATCTTGGAAAACCTTGCCTTCTGAAGTCTACGCCTAAAGGAACCAACCTGGGATCTTCTGCATATACTGACTGAAACCAGAAAATTGACCAACTCTCTGAACTCTGACAAAGACTTTTTAAAGACGGCCGTTTGTCACAGCATAGAAAGAGGAAAGCAAAATACCTATTCACACTGAACAGATCTAAAAAGGATCAAAAATGAGCCTTGAAATAGAAGACCCATGTATGGAGAGGATGCGGCGATGAAGACGTAGACACAATTCATTTTCTATGCGAATGTCCATCTTAGCAGAACCAGAATGCAGGCAATCTGCCTTGGCGAAACGTCGACTTAGCCACCAAAAACTATCTTAAAATATATTAGATGGTCTAGGATGGCCCCAAACAAATACTTATCCCAAAATCCAAATCCAACTTGATTTATAGCCTAAAAGCTTGTATTGGATTTTCATCATGACATAACTTCTGAAAACGACAAGGAAAAACGAAAAATAGACCCTCCTTGCCTAACTGATTAGAAAATCCTCAAGGATTTTTCGAAACATTGTGTCAAAAGCATAAGTGGTTGTACTGACTTTTTGTTCAAGAATTCTTCATTATACCACCCTTCTGCCACTAACTACAGGCATATAGCGCTTCTCTTCCCTCTTGGAAGCTTGAAAATTGCCAGGGATCGGTCGGGGTTTGATAGGTTGTATGCCCATTAACTATTCCTTTTCTGTCCTAAGGTATTTGGCCTACAAACAAAATGTTATTAATTTAAACTAAAAAAATATACCACCTTTTATACATTCTTGTAAAAATTGCTTGTTTCACGTATTAAATAGTACTATATGAAATAATTAAAAGTAAAAACCAAATTCCAGAACATATCTTAAGGTACCTGTTTGCTGTGTTTGTTGTTTATTCTTAATAAAATTAATTTATGTATTTAATTTTTTTTTTACAAAAAACACTTTTTGTTTAATGGAAGGCTTAATAAATGTTTTCTGTTGTCTTACAAAGCATTTCGTTAGTTTTACTTTTTTCTTTTGTCAAAAAATTTTATGCTTTTGTTATTGTTATACAATATATTAATTTTTTTTTTTATATTAGTTTATACTATATTGTCAACTTGTACAATTAAATAATTGTAGTATAATTTCTTATTATCTAATCGTATTACTAGTTTAAAAATGTTTCTTCTCCCTTAACCTATGAATTAATTTTTTTTTTGTTGCTTTTTAATCTTAATGTAAACACTTATAAATCGCTGTCACATTTTGAGTAATTGTTTAATTTTAAATTGAAATCTAAATCAGAAGTAAATGTTTATTTTTTAAGATTTTTGTTTTTTTTGAGCCCCATTTAGTTTTGAATTTAAATTTAATTTAAAATTGTTTGGAAAAATTAAGAAATATTTACAAGTGAATTACTCAAAATGCAAAATGATCGATTATTATTACTTATGAGTATTTTGTTTTGTTTTATAAAAAATAAAGGCTATCGGTTAATCGTTTGACGTTTGGTTTGACATTTTAAGTGGAGTCCTTAGAGTCGGCGGAACATTTTCATAACATTTGCTCTTAAGTGCCATTGGGACACTTTTGCAGTCGAAGGCGTTGATTGAGTTCGTTGTAATAACTGACTATGACCTGAACTACTAAAGGAACAATGCAACTTCGACTATAAAGGAAAGCAAAATAAAAGTGGAAAGTGCTATTTGTAGATGCAGAAAGATCCAGAAACTCACAAAAAAATAGCATCTTAGTCTGTGATCTGACATAATCTTAAAAGCCAAACGCAAAGGGAGCTGTCCTTTTCGACCTTTCTAACTTCTCACTTACAAGTTCATTTGTGCATGTCCAGTTTCATTTTAAACCAAAGAATACGGAACTGTTCTATGAATAGATTTGAATTCAATAGAGATCCTAATTTAGGAAACAATAATCCCTGATGATCATTTTTAGTGTGTTACTCGCATAAGTTGTGAGAGAGAGGATTGCAGCCTATAACGAACTCAAGGCTAAAAACATAAACGGAATAACACTCGAGTAGGATGAACGGCTAAAGTAGACGAACCCAAATTCTGTGAAAAGTGGAAGGTCAAGTTGGAAAATATTTTGTTAGTCAAATGACTAGTGGAGGGAGTAATGCTACGAGTTGCTACTAAAAGATGGAGATTGCAGCAGGAAGAATGATAACTGGAATAAACTCCTATGGTGGGGATAAACGATATGGTCCATTACAGAAATCGGCTGGACCGAAAAACCGTGGCGAACGGAAAATAGTCAGATGGTACGTTTATCGAAGAGTTGGTTGCATTTATGGAAGCTAGCGAGAATAGGCATATCGAGAATAGGTCTTAGGGACATGTTCGCAGCTCAACCTACCTAAACAGCGGGCCGATCGATTAAGACAACCCTGCGTAAAGCGGTAACAACAATCAAGAGATGGCTCTAACACACTAACGGTTTTTTTTTTTGGAGTAATGTGAAATCAGAAGCAACATAAACCCTTTATTCTCAGACTGGGTGGAATGCATGCACATAAAATCAGAACAAGAAAGGGAGCCAAGCACATGCTTTCGGCTCGAGGGGCCCCAATAAGGAGGGCTCCTATTACCTCTGCTTTGGATGCTGGTGGCTAACGAAATTTAATTCAAATCAGTGCAGAGGGTTCGATGTTTGAGTTTTTGGTTACGCAGACAATGCTACTGCAAACCACAATCACCGAACTACTACGGTCGGCTCCAAATATGCTACACAACTGAGTTAAAGGATGTAGACTGAATGTCAACCCTAAGAAAAAGGAGGTCGGTACTCATCAACAAAAAAAAAAACGATAACAATGTTTGAGACTGGGTAGAGCTTTACGTGAAATGTCGGAAAAAGGCGAGCTACCATTAGAAGCATAGAAACTGTAGCCCTTGGAACTGACTACCACTGATTTCAGTAGACCTGTATCTAAAGAAAACAGTTGCAAAAAGTTTCCTGCGGTCGCTCGCAAGATTATCTCACACAATCTTCCGATTTCCACATCAAAATGGTCATTCCCTAAAGAGGTGAACCGACTGAAGGAGGAGTAAGATGCCGGAAAGTGTATAAAACCCAAAATTTGCCGAACCTAGAGGAGGTCCTTGAAATTGCTGAGGCGGCATGAAAATTATCCATGAAACAGTCTTCTGGGAAAATCGTTGATATAAATAGTCAATATGCTAATGAAGTTTCCTCACTAAAGGTAGTCAAAACCGCGACGAACTCGAAATACTCACCGCGAACCCAAAAAATCAACAGACAACTAACAAAGAGCTTTTTGCTTTGTCTGCTTATTTTCACACTGGATATTTCCTGCCAGAGAAACACAATCGATCCATAGGCGTCAGAGTGAATACTCCATCGTGTAATATCTAGTGATGGAGCGTAAAACAGGGTGTTTCAGGGCATTTTTACAGGTTGTGTTTCACTGTTTCTTAACATTCTAAATATAATGCCTGCTTGACCCTTAAGAATGCGAAATGCTATTAAAAAGGTCTGCTAAGGGCTGTTTCTTAAGCTTGATTAGAAGCTGTCTGAGTTCTAGCCTTGAAAGTTGTTATGGAAATTGTGAAACCCTGCTAGCAAATTCGATTGCAGTTCGACTACATTTTCATACAAAATGTTCCAATTCTTAAAAAAATGTAAAAAAGTAATCCAAATGGCCCTAACGCAAGATATTCATTAAAAACACTCCGCCCGAAAGTATGTTAAGACACCACTAAAAACGTCTTGATAATTTGCATTCCTTACTAATTATTATGGCCCTTATATCGATAAAATTTACAGAGCATTTAATTTTCCTTACACAATTATGCTTGTAATCACATTTCTGTAAAATAAAAACTGAAAAAAAGGGTTAAAAAAAAACTCAAGCAAACTTCCAAACCTGTTTGTAACTCTTTCCATATATGAATTAAAAAAACAAATCGTCGTCTTTGTAGTACGTGTATGTAAGGAAAAGAAACCTAATTATTTTTTTTTTTGCTTCTTTTTCAATCAGTCTCATTGCCAAACGGTAAATTAAATTTTAAATGAATAAGATAAGAATAAGAATGAATAATAAGAATAAATAACTCAGTGTAGTTAGTTTACCTTTCATTTTCGGTTACAACTTATAAAATGTGTATACAAAATTTATTTATCGTTTTTTTTTTAAATACAAACTTAGTTTTTTGTTTATGTTATTTCTTTTTATTAATTAAGCTACATTTCATTTGTCATTTGGATGGAGATATGTCTAAGCTACTGTGTCGTTTTTTTTTTTATATTTTTTCAATTTTCTTTCTCATATTTATTTATTTTAGTTTTTCGGCTATCCATTGTTTTATATTTAATATTTTTTTTTTTATTAAATGTCCTATTTTTGTGTTTTTATTTTTATTTTGTAGAAATTACAACCATTTACTATTTTTGGATTTTCATATTTTTTTGGTAATAAAATAAAAGATTTTAGAATTTTAACACTTTGTCGTGGAAAATTTTAATATTGTATGTACGGAGGTCGTACATTTTGTTTGTTAATTTTTATTTAAAAACGTTTGTCTTCAGTGCTTATGACTGAATTATTGTAGTTGATTAATCTAGTCAAAAAAAAAAACTGGGTATTGGATTTTTGAGAAGGCTAGGATATGTAGAGCGGATGGACTCAAATGCACCGGCCCGCACAGTTTTCGAATCTAACTTGGAGGGACAGCGCAATAGAAAAAACCTCAAGCAACGTAGAACGATACCTTAACCAATTTGAAGTGCGCATTTAAGGACAGTTAGCTAAGGACCGGGCTAACTGAAGAGGCTTGTCAGTTGAGGCCAAGGTTCACTCCAAACTGTAGCGTTACCAAACTAAGTAAAGTAGTAATCGTTGATCAACGAGGGCCTTATTATGATGCGTAGATATAAATGGAATCCTTGGTGGATAATAAAAAAAAGTCGAACTCATCTGAGATCTGGCTCAGCAGATAGAAGGCTGACAAATCGACATATGTCTAGACATGCAATCGCAAGGAAGTTGTAAGAGTAGCTAGTCATTATTCAAGGCTCCAATGGCCATGATTTTAAACCCTTAGTACAACACTTCTTTCGAGATAAAGCCTCTGGCTGTTTTTGTTTCGAGAATACTACGTATACGTCTAAGGTTGCGTATACGTATTGTCACTATGCTTCGAGAATGGTCGTAAATTTCTTAGTACAGTTTGGTAAGTTAATTTGGTGTTAATTTCAAGTTGATACCCCCAAACGTTTCTGAGAAAGGGGTCTTGATGGACGAATAGACAGATGGGCAACAAAGTAAACCTATAAGAATTCCGTCTATTCATTCTAAGGTACGGAGCCTCTAAAAGAGAGGTGCTTGCAAGTTTCACCCACCAGAAGTGAAACTTCGAACTGAGAGTACGGGCGATGGGAATAAAGCTTTCGAACTCATAGTACTCTGGGTGATGACCTAGATTTTACTTTGATGGCATACGCGCATCTGTCTCCCTCTCAGCGCAGGGCCGGTCGCTCATTTCCTTTGCTCCTCATTAAACTAGTTTCTAGCAGCTCATTTCGCCCAATCCTGACATTACAGGCCACCCATCAGCCTACCTGTCTTTCTATTCTACATGACGCCATCAAAGTTTTAATACCTTCTTGTTAAAACCAACCTCATCTTCTGCTTTTCTCTGAAGACAAACATTTTTCCAAATACAAACTTGTGTCACATTAAAATTTTCCACAAGTCGTTAAGTTTTGATTTAAACATTAAATTAAAAAAGAAACATTTATTGTGCGGTTTGTGATCTTTCATTGATTTTTCCTTGCAACTATATCAAGTTTTTAATTTTATAACAAATCACTGTTTCTTTTAGTTTTACTCGATCACTTATTGTAGCTAATGTTGATTTTCTTCTTAAAAATACGTTTTATTTTTTTTTCAAATAAAATTACATTAATTTCATTTAACTTACGTGACTAGAAAACAAATAATTTTATTTAATTTTATTTTTTAACCTGATCCGTTAAATAGTTTTTCTTCTAATTTATTTTGATGGAATTCAATCTGAAGCCCTTACTTTGGCACTGAAATTCACAGTTGTATTCAATTTAAGAGGGTTTTTACCTAGTTTAATTTATCTCAAATCGAATACATTTGCTTAATTAAAAAATTAAATATATATATAAAACAGATATACACACACATTTATATTTAAGAAGTAAAAATTAATATTTACACTTATTTACATGAAAAAATACAATCAAAAGTAATAACAATTCACAAGGTAACTGGTTTTTTGTTTTATTTCTATTTTTGTTTTTTTTTGGTTTTATTTTATATTTATGTTTTAGGAATCGTCGGTTTGTTATTATGTATTTTTTTAGTGTTGTAAACTGTTTGGTTTTTTTGTTTGGAAATTCTGTTTGTGCAAAGTTGTTTATTGTTGGTTGACGGTAAATTTTGTATAAAAAAAGAAATTAAATAAACTTTTGTTTGAATTGCCTAAAGTGTTTTTCATTTTGTTGTACAAAAATACGTATATTAATTTTGCAATATTATCCGAAATATGTTGTTTTTATGTTTTTTTTTTAAATACAAATTTTGTTTTCACATAGTTTTTATGTTTTTAATATTTCATTAGTAAACAACCGTGCATTTTCTGAATTTATATTATACAGGGGGTTTGTCTTTTTTTGTTTTTGTAGAGAAAGAGAATTTCTTTTTTTTTTTTTTTCTTAAATTCGAAAACTTAACTCTAATATTTTTTTTTATTATTTGTAGCTCTCGTTTCATTCAAAAATTATAAAACAAGAAGACATTTGAATTTGAATAAGAAAGAAAAGTAAAATGAAAAATATTAAATTTATGCTATAGTAGAAAGTTGAATATTATTTTTAGTCGATGGTGATGCCATAGGTGATGGAGTAGCCACAAAGAGGCTAGATGAGGCTGTTTCTGTTGTCAAGCTGCGTTCTTCGTAGACTCGATCCTGTTAAATGGTTTCTTAATGAGTTATTGTTTTGAAAAAAACCTTAAAAATTGTTAATGTGTTGTACAATGGCCACTAGACAATGCATCAAGTAAAACATTTGCTTTGTAAATGATTAAATGTTTAAAGCTGTCGATAAGGTTACATGGGAAACAGAGTTATTCAAGAACTAGAGGACCTTGTGGAAATTTCATTGAAAAGATAAATTCAATGATATCGGATGAAGTGGTCTACTTTTGTAACAAATTCGGGGAAGAAGTGGAACAAATAAGAAACTCCAATGGACCGAACGGCTGGGCTCGTTTGGCAAAACCCAATACGTCAACCTAATACAACAGCATCAGCATCGACGCACACTCCGACAGTACCCAAACCCAAAAGACGCAGAAAGTATGCAGGTCACGACGCAAGAAATCACATTAGTGCCAGTACGGCTGTCTATCGCTACATTTCAGACCCTAAGCCGACTTGAGATAAAGAGCCATGACACTAGACACACTAGTTCCTGAAACATGAAGAAATCGACCGACTATGGGACCCACCACGAGCTGGAAAAAGTCACAGGGTGGTCTTCCGTCCACTTCAAGTAGGAAAACAGGCACCTCTGTGGCGCTGTTGTCACTCAATTAAGCAATTGTTGACCAGACTCCCGAAGAATGCCACATCCGTGGAGAGGATTTGGAATCTTTGAAGTGCTCGCTGCCCTTCTAAGCACATGTAAGATAAGTTGAATACTGGTTTAGGGACAGGTAGGTATGTAGGTAGGTGAAGATGGCGGTTATAAAAGAACCCAATTAGCGCTGGGATGCGCTGTTTTAAAACCTCAACTCATTTGACTTGGTTGTTAGCGGGTGTTAAAAGTTGATAGATGAAGATATTTAAATCCAACCTGTGGAGTTAAGGAAAACGATTAGTTCACCAACCTTCTTCTTGGAAATATCTTTCATGTTATCAAAGAAGAGTTTGCTTAGAGTGCGTTGCCTAGACCTCGCTAGGGCTAGACATTTACACAGAAAATTATGCAGAGACTCCTTTTTGCTGTTATCTTTGCAACTACGGCAGAAAGTGTGGTGAGAGTTACCTAGCTTGGCTGCATGGTCTCCTATTTGCCAGTGGCCAGTGCTAACGGCTACCATTCTTGCAATATCTTGTCTTGATCTGCTCGTAGCTCGTTTGTCTTCTGTTTCTTGTAACTGGGCCAGATCTTCCTTGATACGACGCAGTTGTTAAGCCTATTCCACGCTTGGTTGGCCATCTTCAGAAAGTGACTTTGAATATTGCCCTTAACGGCTCCTAGCAGGATATTAACAGCTTCCGTTAATGAGTCGATAAAGGCTGATACCCGCCTGGCCAGGTCATCGGCTCTTTCGTTGCCGTTACTTCTACTATGGGCTGGGATCCAGGTGACAGTGACCCTGCACTGGACCCCCAGCTAGTTTAATTCCTCCTGGCATTGGTTTACCAGCTTTGAGAATGTAGTGGCTGAATCAATAGCTTTGAAAGCGATTTCACCGTCAATGAAGATAGCAGTATTCTAGATGGGGGTTGCAGAATTTTTCAAGACACGGCAGGCTTCCCGAATAGAAAGGAGCTCTGCTTGGAATACACTGGTAAAATTCGGAAGGCAAAGGGATTTCGAAAATTTTAGTTTCTCTGAGAAAATGCCACTAGTCTCCGCAGTCCATTTTCGAATCATCTGTCCGAGAAATAGTCATATCAAAATCCTTGATCACTTCTCCGTTTTGTTCAGTTTCCCTTGGTTGGAAACCTAACTGAAAAACATTTTGTGAAGTTTAATTTGGGAGTTAAGTAGTCAGTTGAGGACGCGATTAATTCGTTTGGTATTGTTTCCAGGACTTTAGTGTGACCGTAGGGTCTTGCGGTCCAGCACCCAGATTTTCTAAGCCGGTCTGCGCTGCACAATACAATTTTTTTCATATTCGGGTCAAGTGGCAGTTGGTGTAGGATCACAGTACTTTGATGCCTATACTTGCCATTCTTTGGACTTTTTTCATTCTGTCTGTCTTATATTTCTTACTTAATGCGGGCCACCATGGCCGTGTACACCCATAGCGTCGTTTTTGCCTGAAGTCCCTGTTGCAGGCGTAAAAGGCTATGCTTGCCTTCCTGTTTAGGGTCAAAGACCGTGCCTTAGTACTTAGCACTGGAAGATAATGAGAGTGTTTGACCGTTCAGTTTTGGGCGTTGGAAGTCTTGTAAAAGGTTTTCCAATAGTGACGGGTAGAATTTGACAGTTCATGACGGCCATGTTGTTTTATTTGTTGTTAGTTTTCCTAATTTTTATTTTTCAGACTATGAAGCCAAATCACCATTGCAAGTTACAGCGCCGAGCAACACGTTCAAATAATAAAACTTCATTATCAAAATGGGTGTTCTGTAGTGGCAAAGACGCGCGTGTTGCGCCCATTTTACGCTTTACAAGGTCGTCCTTCCCAGTCTACTATTCAATGTTTGTTGGACAAATTTGAGTTGACTGGATCAGTGAACAATCAGCTAACTCCAGTACGTCAAAGAAACGCAAGATCTGCCGAAAACATCGCCGCTGTCCGTGAGAGTGTGTAGGAGAACCCGAGGCAGCCTTTCGCAGACTTCAACTTGGCGAAATTAGCGTCGGGACTTGAGCCTACATCCGTACAAGATCAACCTGACCCAGGAGCTGAAGGAAAACGACCATAGACAACGCCGTGTGTTCGCTGACTGGGTTCTCAAGCTGATAAAAACGGACCCCAATTTCAGCAAAAAAATCATCTTCAGCGACGAGGTCCATTTTCGGATGAACGGGTATGTCAACAAGCAAAATTTCCGGCTTTGAGACGATGCCAATCCACACGAGGTCCACCAAGTGGTAAGTCACTGTTTGATGTGGATTGTGGCCGGCGGCAAAACTACCCACGGTTTTGAAGGCCCAGTTTTGCCAGTAATTCGAATGTAACTCACCTTCACACTACATATAAATTCCCCATTTTAAACGATTAAAACAAATTGCATTTCGTGACCAGTGTCACCTCCTAAATGGGTAAAATTAGTTACTTCGTCCTCCTAAATGACGTTTTTAAATGTAACCATACATTTTTGAATGGCTAGCGTTTATATTTTCGTCTCAAGGACACCAAAATTGCAGATTTTGGTTTGCATGTCAATTTATTATCAAATTGCATGGTGTCATCCTGCCTGACGGTAATGAAAAATTCCCACCTCGGCCATGGCTTCTAAATGGCTGACCAAGCTATTCGATAATGTTTCGCTTAAGAGTCATAACGTTGTTGCTACTCCTCGTCGGTGTGTGTGGTAATCATTCAAAGCTAAGTGAACTCATTCAGAGGATTCACCAGGAAATAAATCCGGCAGCAGTGTTACTCCTTGGCGTTGCTGATGAGTATTCGAATGAAATTTCGAAAACTTCCAATATTCCCGTGGAGATTTTCGAATATTTTCCAAATTTCTCGAAAAATATCATGTCGATTGAGGAGGACGTTATTTTGGTAATCCAAGCGGATAAAGTTCGAAGTGAAAATCAGCAGTATCTCGACTTTGTGGAAGTGTTCATCGCTCATCTGCGAGTTCGAAAGTGTGTCGTAGTCATTGGAAGCAGCGCCGCAGTTATGGAGGAATATTTTCTCTATTTCAAGGAAAATAAATTCAAGAGAATTTTCGGTATCGCCAAACGTGTCCCATTTGCGTACCTTCCGTACGCAGACCGTGCGGTTCAGGAGATCTCAAAGCACAATCCAATTCCAGATGCAATGGGAGACTTAAACGGCTACAGTTTTCGCACCACAGTTCAGGCAGAATTTCCTCGAGCCTTCCGGTACGTGGATAAGCACGGCCAGCAGGCGATTGGAGGAGATGTGGGACAATTATTTCTTGGCTTCCTGCAGATGCACAATGCAACCTTCACTGAGATTCTGATCAACAATTCGTCCAAGCTGTTCATACCGGGAGTGATTAATGCAACCGTGAGTGGTGACATCGACATAAGCATGAACACGTATAGCCCAGTCGAAGTACTTGACCTGAGTTATCCTGTGAAGTTTTTGAATTGGGCAGTCATGGTGCCGCTCCCTGGATATGTTGAATCTAGTCAGTACTTCCTGAGACCGTTCACGCCGACAGTTTGGGTGTTTATTGGGCTCACATTGGTCTACATCATCGTGATGGATATTCTCAAGGACTTTTACACCGCAAAACCCATCGACTTGTGGCTAAGTACCAGACAGACATTTCTAACTCTTCTCTCTCTGCCTGCTGGGGTACAGATCACCAGCGCCTATCGATTTCACATTCAAGTCCTGCTCCTTGCATTTATCCTCGGCAGCCTTTATAACATTAACTTGACGTCCTTTTTGACGGTTTTCATAAAAGTCAAGCAGTACCACACAATAGAGGGTATGATTGAGAGCAAGGTCCCTCTGATGATGATCGACTATGAGTGGGACTCGATTTCAGATCCAGATCTTCACACTCCCGGCTTAGAGGACATTTTGGTTTTCGTCAGTAGTGCTGTCTTCATCGCGGAGAGGGACAGAATGAATACAAGCTATGCCTATGCTCTCGGTACGGACAAAGTTGAATTTCTTCTTAATTTACAAAAGAGTGCCGGCAAGCCTCTGTTTCGTGTACTCGATTACAGTTTGCTGGATTATTATCTGGGATTTCTGCTGGTCGAGCATTCGCCGTTTCATGAGATCCTAGACCGTAGTATTGTTAGCATCCAGGAAACGGGTCTGATGCAGAAATGGGGACGTGATGCAGTTGTGCAGGGACTCCAGGCTGGTCTGGTGAGTGTTGTACGGACTTTGGAGCAATCCTTGGCACCCTTGACAGTGAGTCACTTGCAATTTGCATGGAACTGTTTGGCATTTGGTTTGGCAGCATCGCTGATTGTGTTTGTTTGTGAATACTTTTGTACGTATAGAGGGCTACGGCGTTATTGTTGTTGGATGCGATAAATGCAAATTTAGTTTGTTTTTCCTTTTGTGATGGTGAATAAAGTGTTCTTTGGAGATATTCTGTGTTTTAGTTCATAAAATGGGAGCAGAGTGTGTAGTTTATGTGTTGATTTGAAGTGACTTTCAGTGTTCCTATTGGTAGGGACCTTGAAATCGTTTGGAGCTCTCTATAAAGCTGAGGATAGTTTTGACATCAGTATGTGATAATTCGCCCAAATTGTCGAAGTGATATGCTCCTAGACAGAGCTTCCTTTTTGGGAAAAGAGTAGGATAGGTACAGGACTTCGTCCCTGCAGCTCCTGCATTTGAGAAGAAGCCCATCCTTCTGGCATGAAGGTCAATGGGGCAGTGACCAGTGAGAACACCGATAATGGTGCTAATGAGCGACCTTAAGAGCAAGAGCAAGTTAGGTTTAGCATAGGCCAGATCTCTCTGGAGGTAGGGCATGCGGTTCCTCCATCTTTGGTTTGACTTGCTAATCGCGTCGTACTCTAAGAGTAATTTACATGCAGCGAGTGGAATAAATAGATTCCTCCAACCTGGTGGGATTTGTAGAGAAGTACCACGTTTGGCGAGTTTATCGGCCTTACAATTCCTTCGAAGGTCCCTATGTCCAGGTGAATGATAAAATGTTCTGCCATCTCCATGACGGATACAGATTCCAGAGAATTTATAGCAGCCTGGCTATCGGTAAAAATTTGTAATGACCTTGAAGGATATCATATTATGCCTAGCGAGGATAAGGCTTCGTTTATTGCCATAATTTCCGCCTGAACAACGCTACAGTGGTCGTGGAGACGGAAGGAGATGCTCAAGTTGAGCGCTTCGGAAAAAATACTACCACCCACTCCGCTTTCGGTTTTGAAATCGTCCGTGTAGAAGTTAATGGAACCTCAGCATTTTTTTCCCAATCCTCACGAAAGGAGACCCTCTGATCTGCGCCAACTACAGAGGCATCAGTCTTCTTAACATCGCTTACAAGATCTTTTCTGCCGTGTTATGTGAACGTCATAGGCCGTTCGTTAACAACCTGATCGGTCCAAATATTCACACTGCGGTAGATGTTGGAGAAAACCCAGGAACTTTAAATCGATACCCACCACCTCTTCATCGATTTCAAGGCCGCGTAAGACAGCATCTATAGAGACGAGCTATTTAGAGCCATGTCTAGCTTTGGGATCGCTGCCAAACTTGTCCGTCTGTGCAGGATGACGATGGAGAATGCACGCTGTTCATCAAGGTTGGCCAAGACCTCACCGAGACCTTTGATGTCAAAAAAGGATTTAGACAAGCTGACGCTCTGTCATGCGACTTCTTCAAGATTGAAGAATAGTGCAAGACTCACGCACTTACAACAGAGGCATAATCTTTTAAAAGTCCGTCCAATTACTCCCATTCCGTCCCATTCCTGCTCTACGGCGCAGAGGTATGAACTCTGTCAAAAGCGGATGAGGTCGCTCTTGGCTGTTTTGAGAGGAAAATTCTTCGGGTGAACTTCGGTCCCATCTGCATAGATGGCGAGTGGAGGAGGAGGTACAACGACGAACATTAAGGGCTGCACGGCGACATCGACTTAGCCAGAAGAGTGAAGATCCAACGACTGAGGTGGCTGGGTCATGTAGAGAATTTATCCCAAAAGTCGAATGTTCACCTGCAACTGGAAAATCCTCGAATCCACACCCGAGGGACGGCACAGTAGAGGAAGACCGCGACTCAGGGGGCACACGCAAGTGGAAGGGTACCTCAACCAACTTGGCGTGGGAAAGTGGAGGTAGCTGGCTAAAGATCGAGCTGGCCGGAGAGGCTTGTTGGTTGAGGCCCAGGTCCGCCCCGGACTGTAGCGCCACCTTAAGTAAGTAAGTAAATATAGAAGTGAACGGAGTGCTCATCTCTGTCGTCACGCCTCTCGCACTACTCTCGGGAATTGTGAATGGATGTCCGGAAGTTAAAGTTGAAGTTCAACTTAGACAGTGTGTAGTCGATGTTTTCCGGGATGAACGTTAGGGGATACAAGATCGAGGAGTGGCCAATATGATTGTTAGACTATTGAGAGGTGGCCTTCAGTCTGAGGTCTGGGCTAGCAACTGACTGCTTGCCAAAAATATCTAAGGAAAGTAGATATCGGAGCACGACGAGGACCACGGATGGGGTGGAACACTGAGTGCTCGGCTATGCATGCTGATCTTTGCACTTTTCCCAATAAGATCCCTGTGAGTCTTTTTGTAATGCCACCCACCAGACATTAATATCTTAAGAAGTGTGTCCATTTGTGAGCACTATCGGGAGCTACTCGCAGCATTATTTCTCTCAAGTGGATATGTATCGTAAACCACGCAATCCTATTCTGTCAACCTATACAAATCCACAACCGACAATGCTAAATGTCGTTAAAATAAGGAAGCTGCACTATGTTTCCGTCGCCGTCCCACTGCCAAACCGCAGTTATGTCCTACTCCTGTAACTAAGAGAATCGATAGCCTCTCAAAGAGGGTACATTACTCCAAGCTATGTAAACCAATTTCACTGTAGGTTTACTGTCAACAGCTGATTGGAATGAGGGGGCATTTGTAGGAAGCTATGACATAGCTACATATCTATACTGACGGCTCAAAAATTGACTCTCGGAGTCTCTAGCACTGCAGGAAACATTGTTGGTTACTAAAAAATAATCCAAGCCAAACTAATCTGCTGTCGAAGTAATTGATTCACATCCTCGTAACTTGCAAATAATACCGAAACGAACTTGAGTGCATAGGTGGCCGATTTAGGGTTCGAGATCATATAGGATTGGGACTTTGCTGCAAATTAACTCAGCTCTAGACAGCTCACTCGCGGAACAAGTCGAAGTTTTTCTATGGAGTAGGCTAACTGATCGATCGATATGCCCCAACTATTACAAGGACTGGATCAACGAACTATTTGGCAGGACCTGCTGTCAGTACAGGTCATTGGGAAATTGAAGACAATACTCCTTCAAAACACACACTGCAGCAGGTGTGAGAATTTGAATGAGAAAAAACTTCCGTTCACTTCTTCTGCTGATGTCCGGCTCTAGCTAGAGGTTAAGGCAAACCATTTCTCAAAAAACTTAAGGAGATCTCTGACGCTTTCTGCTGCTCCAATGAATGTATGCACATATATGAGGGTCTCTGAACCCCTAAGTGTGACGTGGAATCAAACGGTGAATTTATTCCACTCTAATAAACATCCACCTTAACTTACTTCCCTACGTAGGGGTGGTATACCTCCGATCTCACCCAAGCAGGTCTCAAACAACGTTTAATGTTTCGGCACTGTTAAGTTGCCGGTGCAGGTACAGATGTTTCACAAATAACTCAATGCACTAAAAGGGCTTTTGCCAACTCTACCTAACCATGGAATCCTACGGAAAACCCATGGAAAAGGATGTAGAGGTTGACGTTGAAACCCTGACAACTAGGGATAACTGGAAAAATCTCTAGATGAGTAATGAGCAGAAGATAGAAGGCAGGAGAAGGTTGATGGTCAAAAATGAGTTTTAACAAGGTCACCGACAAGAGGGCTTCAGGCAAGAAGGTCACCAAGAGGCAGCAAGACGCCAGGAGAACTATTGCCGCTATCACCGTCAGGAAAACTTAATCTGAGTCTTTCACCTTCGAAGTGATGGGATAGTGTCCTACAATATACAAAGCAACGTATGGGTATATTCAAATTGGAAGTTGGACCAAAAGGAATGAGAAAGGAGATCTTTGAATACAGCTTAGGGTAACAGGAAGGCGAGAATAAGCAGCCTCACGCATCGGGATGCCTATCGAGTCCAAAGATCTCGACGAGATGTCCCACAAAAGAGTGCATACGCGAAACAATTTGAACCCAATTTGGAGTCAAAGTACCACCGGCAGACGTCTTGTTCCTGCGGAGATTATACAGCGGAGCTCAAACTACCAAAAGCTGAAAGCATCAAAATTTGCTGAGAGCCTTCTGTGCTTAGAGTTGGAGTAGTGCGTAAAGTTCGTACACCTAGCCAAGCACTGTAAAACGAAAAAGGTCACTCCAAGCTATGTATATTAAAGATGTGGACCAGGAGGCCATAGTGGCTGTAAAGGGAGCCATCATGCATGTTTTTTTTAGACAGATTAACTCAGTAAAAGTCCACTTTGTAGGACCGGTTTTGAACAAAATCAAGAAAAACGAGCTGAGAATGGCGTCAGCCCTTGGTCAACGACGAGATTTAGTGGACAGACTTCAATGACCTAGCAAGAGGCCTCTATTCAAGTCTATATTTCGAACTTACCTGTGACTTTTCATATTTGAATCTCTTCCAAATGGTCGTCTTCGGTTCCATGGGTGTGCCGTCGACGTTGTAATTCGGATTTGAGAAAGTCAACACCGATCGACTGGACCCGCGTGAGTGTCTCTTCGGTTTATTTTTCTTCGGGCCGCAGACCAGGTCTGTAAAAAAAAGCTTAATCAGTCCTTGAGCTTAAGTTGTACTCGTTAAACTTACAGAAAATAGCCACAATGACCAGCAGCAGTAAGGCTGTCACTACCGCACAGGCTACTATCACAATACGTTCCTGAGTTGTCTGTTCACTGGAGGCGAGCTTATCGTCTGCATGATTTGTGCCAGCCGTCACCTCGTCTGGATATTCGGGACTCTCATCCGATCGTCGTGGTACCAAGAATGCAGGGGTTAGCTTACAAGTTCGTTTGTCCGGCTTATCAGGACAGGCACAGATGTAGTCATGCCCTCTGAACAAGCAGAGGTGAGAGCAACCTCCATTGTCCGACGAACATTGATTCCAGTCATCTGGTTGTCGTTTCGATGATACCGATCGAATGTCCAGAGCGCCGCTGAGTGATTGCCGGATGTCGACAATGTTGTTGTAGAGATTACGCGTCCCTTTACGGGCACGGTAAACTGATTTATTGTACCAATCAGTCCAGTATATCGCTGAGTCGAACTAGAAGGGGGAAGTCATGAGCAACTACAAATGGAAGGCAGGGGATGTCAACTTACCAAAGTACATCCGAATGGATGAGTCGCAAACGGAACGACAGTTACTCGCTTCTTGCCATAGAAATCGACTTGTTCGATGCGATCTTGCAAGGCATCGGCCCAGTAAAGACGACGGGTTCTGGAAAATTTAAAGCGTTAGAGGGTGGATTCAAATGACGGTGGTGGTATCCTACTCAAAGTCAATAGCTAATCCAGTGGGAAAGCCAAGATCTGCGGTAATGATAGCAGTTTGGTTGGACCCATCGAGAAGGCATCGTTCAATGCTAGCCGGGGAGCCCCAATCAGCCCAGAACAGAAAGCTACGAAGAGAGGAAGCATATATGTGAGTTTGAGAATCACCCATGGGCTTTATGAATACCCACCCTTTCTTTGGATACACAATCAGCGCCCGTGGGTCGTTGAGGTCTTCAGATAGAATCGCCTTTCTCGAACTACCATCCAGTCGAGCCACCTCGATTACCTTCCGATCAGTGTCGGACCAGTAAATGTTGTTCGCTATCCAGTCCACCGCAATGCCGTTTGGAGTTACCAGGTCATTGTCCACAATCACCGAGGAATCGGTAAAGTTAGTGAGGCTCACCCGTCGAATGATATCCAAGTTGACGTCGGCAAAGAACAGTAGCGACTGGTCGTGATGAAAGTCGAGTACAACGCCTCCGTGTACCCCCTTGATGGGCAGCACAACGTCCATGTAATCCGGAGAATTCAACGAAATCATTCCGATACCCGTTCGTAACGCGATCAACAGATAGTCCTGCAAATGGATTCATAAGTTCAGACCTTTCTCAAGCTTGGACTTGTTACTCACATCTGGTAAAGTTTGACACTCGGTGATACTGTCTTCTCTTAGTTTCACTCCAATTGGACACTTGCATGAGTATCCTGTTGGATTCCTCAAGCACAAGTGCGAGCAACCACCGTTGTCCTTTCCACACACATTCTCCTGAAGTGTGAGGTTTGTCTGCAAGATGGACATGTACCCTCCCTGTATGTCAATACAATTCTGACCTTACTTACCCTTATGATTTTGACATCCATGAGACCATCAACATTTACAATGACATCCGTCCTTATCGAGACATTTTTCCTCTCGGCCATGTGAAGAGCCTTCGACTTCCAATCGGTCCAGTAGACATGTTTGGGGGTGACAGCCACGGCATACGGATGATGCAGAGATGCCATAATCAGCTGTCGTTGGTTACCCGTGTAGTCAGACGAATCGATAGTCTTCAGCTGAGCATCGACCCAGAAGACACGTTTCTTTTCCAGGTCCAAGGCTAACCCATTTGGCCATCCCAGTTTGCTGGTGACAATTTTACTTCGTTCCTCGCCATCCATATGGGCACGTTCGATCTTTCGATAATGACCCCAATCGGTCCAGAACAGCAGTCCCGCTTCATAGTCAAGAGCTAGACCACGTGGTGATTCTAGGTCCTGCCAGGCAATCAAGTGACGATTTATTCCATTAAGGTCGCTAACTTCGATTGTGTGACGACCAGCGTCAGTCCAGTACATCTAGAGAAGGAGGCGAAGAGTGGATTAGATGGGAGTTTTTGAATGGAGTTAAACAGAAATCTGATAGGAAGTGAGGAAAAGCTCGAAGTGCCCAGTTTGATGTTGAAGAGACAATCTTGACAAATGGAGACGTTCTTACCAAAGTCAAGGGACAAAACTCGCAGAATTGACTATGTCTTCTTCGGCTGTTCATTAGCAGAGAAAACTCTTATGCCTAAGAAATCCTCAGGGCTTATGCCGTCACAAAAATTAGTCACATCGATCTTGGTACGGCTAGCTGCTACAGAAACCTACACCTACTTTTGGAGCTGAAGTTTCCAATCAAAACTTACATTTCTGCCCACAGAATCAACGACCAATCCATCAGCATTGTCTAAACTCTCTCCGATAACTTTCGTCACATGTAAGCCATCCGCTGTGGAGCTCATTATAACATTCTCTACTGTATCGGACCAATAAATCAGTCCCGTCTTTTGATCCACATCCATTGCGACTGCATTCGAAATCGGTGGCAGTGGTAGCACCACGTCAATCAAATGATCAAAGTCCAGTGAGATCTGTCGAATGTCTGTTCGATGAGCAAAGAGCACATAGCTTGATGGTCCATTGTGACAAGTCCTCATGTCCGCCTTGAAATTTTAGAAGCAATGGTTTATTCATTGGCTTGAAATCACTCTTTTGAGACTTACCGATAATTTTATTCCAATAGGACACGCACACGTGTACCCAGTGGGATTCAGCAAACACAAATGGGAACACTCGCCATTGAAGCTGCCACAAGTGTTCTGCATCCTCCTGCGTGACCGATGAAACACTCTCAGGTCCATTAGATCACTGGTGTTGCCAATAATCGTTCGAATGTTTTTCCCTGTCAACTTGTCCGCCACTCGAATTGACTTTGTCTCCCAATCGGTCCAGAAAATTTTGTTCTCGTTGATGTCAAGGCCGAATGGATGACCCAAGCCGGTTCCTAAAGGGATTTTTTCCAATCATATGGTACAACGTGCATAGGGCAACACTTACCTATGATAACCTTTCGTGCACTTCCATCAAAGTTCATGTACTCAATGGTCTTGAACCCACCGTCGACAAAGTAGATTTTCTGGGCGTCATAGTCCACAGCCAAGCCATTAGGGTACTTGAGATTCTCCATTGTGACAACTGATCGATCCTTGCCATCCATTCCAGCCTTCTCGATCATCGGTTTTTCACCCCAGTCAGTCCAAAACATAAGGCCATCTGGAAAGAGAACAGACATTTTGTCAAAGACCGCCTTGACGGAGCCTCTACACACGCCCATACCTATAGGGTTGACAACAATGTCCCTTGGCTTGTCCAACTTTTCCCAAATCAAGATCGACCTCATCTTGCCATCGGTGAGAGCGACTTCAATACGATTTGTTGCCGGATCGGTCCAATAAATCTTGTGTGTGATCCAGTCCAAGGCCAAGCCTGCCGGAGAGACCAGATTCGAGTGAACCAATTTTTGCTGATAGCTCCCGTTGAGATGAGCTTTGTTGATCGAAGATCGTTCTACGTCGGTCCAGTAGATGAAATCCGTTTCACTGCACCAGTCCAGAGCTACTGTGTGCTTCAAGTTGTCCAGTGGAACAATCATATCAATGTCATTGGCCGATGCAGGCTTGGTGCTCAGCTGACGCAAACGGATGTCTTTTCGACGAGCCACCAGGATCAGTTTGTCCGGTGCACTGTTGCATGTTTTTCTGCAAGAAAAGGTTGTGACATAGTTCCTTTGAGACTTGGACTTAACTTACTGATCCTCCTTAAGGGTCAGTCCAATGGGACATCCGCAACGTCGGGAATGCTTATTCGGGAGACACAGATGAGTACATCCACCACGAAGTCCACGACGGTCCTTCTGACAACGATCAGTGTATTCAGGTTGCCTGGCAGGATGATAAGCATGGACATCCATTGGGAAATGGAAATTCTCGTGCACCGAACGGAATCCCTTGCCAGAGATTTTATTCGCCGAAGAAACGGTCTTGGTGTTCCAGTCAGTCCAGTACATGGTGTCTTCGAAAATTGTCAGCGCAAACGGATGGGGCAGATGACTGCTGAGGATCTAAAATAGGAGACGCAGGAGATGAGCAAGTGTTCTTCAACAAATAAAATGAATGGCTTCGACTTACCTTAACTCGCTCGGTTCCATCAAAGTTGGAGCATTCAATGGCATGCTGCTTGGCGTCGGCCCAGTACAACTTTCGACTTGGATAGTCTATAGCCAAGCCATTGGGCCAGGTGACACCTTTTGTTATGATCACCTGCCTCTGTGATCCGTCCATGTAGGCGAACTCGATTTTCGGATTTGGACCTACCCAAAGCAATATCATGAGCTTCCGACTTAAACATACCTGTGCCGTACTTACCCCAGTCCGTCCAGAAAACCATCGCCTCCCCAGGATGCACTACTATCGCTCTCGGTTTGTCCAAGTCATTTGCCGCTATTACAGCTCGTAGATTTCCCTGAAAATTCGAGACCTCAACTCGCCTTGTCCCAGAATCGGTCCAAAAAAGCAGGTCATGAACCCAGTCCACCGCAATGCCACCCGGAGATTCCAGACCCCACTTGATGACGTCTCGAACCCGAGTACCATTGACATACACCATTTTGATCACATCGGTCGAGACATCCGACCAGAACATCAAACCCTTCTTGAAGTGATAGTCCAGAGCAATGGCGTTGTGCAAACCCTTCACCACGGCTGTGTAGCGATTGTTGCTGAGAGTAACCTTACGAATGTCCCAACGATTGGCCACCAGAAGCTGCATAGCACCACCCAGTGCTTTGCAGGTCCTTAGATCCGGTCTCAGAACGTAACCACTCTCACAGGAACAGGTGAAGCTGCCATGGGTATTTTGACACTTTTGCGAGCAGACTGGGTTGGACAGGAATTGACATTCGTCAATGTCCGTGCAGCTAGAAGGAACATAGAAAGTGAGAGCCTAGCATGCTTGAAAGGGGGGTTAACATACTTCTTCCTGTTCGTAGCCAATAGGAAGCCCAAACGACAGGCACACTCGTCACGTCCTGTTGCTGTTGTAACGCACAGCTGTTCACATGGAGTATTCCTGGTGCATAGCTTTACTCGGGGACAATTCAACTCATCTTCGCCTAGAGGGCAGTCATTGGATCCATCGCAAACGTGCTTCTGATGAACACAGATTCTGAAAACACAAACGAGCTTAGCTTTCGGCCCATGAAGTCGGTCTTGGTGTGATCTTACTTCAGATTTGTGATGTTTTTCTTTGCGGGACACAAAAACTGGCCAGGATCACAGGCCAGATGGCATTCAACTTCGTCCTCGGCTGATGAACAATCGGGGTAACCATCACAGAGCCAGGTTGACTGGGGAAAAACATGATTCTGAGAACAGAACTGACTATGAAATTGGGAGCCTTACCAGTATGCAACGTCCATTGAGGCAGGTGAACTCATCTGGGGCACACGTCGAGGGGTGGCTGCCGTTCATATTGCCGCAGTCCTTCTCGTCCTCACCTCCATCACAGTCCTGTTCTTTGTCACATTTCCAGCGGTTTGGGATGCAGGTTCCGTCAGCGCATCTGCAATTTGAGAAAAACACTCTTGACTCCACCCAACGCCTTCGTGTCCACCCCAACTTACTTGTATTCATTCGACGTACAGCTCGATGGCTTCTTGGGACAGTTCTCCTCGTCACTCCAGTCGCCGCAGTCATTATCGCCATCACATCTGAACCGGCTAAGCACACACTGGCCACCTGGACCACCAGCTCCGCCCAGACCACCGCGGCACTTGAACTCTCCCTCGGGGCAACTATTCATAACAGCTTGGCAATTGCGTTCGTCTGACCCATCCGCACAGTCCTTTTCTCCGTCGCAACGAAAGGCCACCGAGACGCAGTAGCCATCGTCACAGGCATAGTGTTCATTGGAGCAACTGTAACGGTATTCACGTCACATTAAAGAACTCGTGAGGAGACCAACCAGTGAACTTACCTTGTCCTCGAACAATTGACTTCGTCGGAAAAGTCCTTGCAATCGTTCTCGCCGTCACAGACCCAACTCTTTGGAATGCAGAAACCATTAGAACACTCGAACTGATCGTCGGTACAATTACTGCGGTTGCCTGCAACAAAAATGGAACACGTTGAGCAGACGCTCCCCCACTTGTCGTGAAAGGACCTTACCACAGTGAGTTTCATCAGAATAGTCCCCACAATCATCGTCTCCGTCGCACAGCCACTCCTTGTTGATGCAACGATATGTCTTCGGGCACATGGCATGGAGACCGCTCAACTCACAGCTCACCTGTATCTTACCGATCATGTCGTAGTTATCCATACAGTTCTCCTCATCGGACCCATCGTCACAGTTCTTCACCTTGTCGCATTTCTCGTTCTTTGATATGCAAGAGCACGACATCGTACACATCCATTGGCTTTCCTTGCACTTGTTGTCGCAATGATGATGATGACCACCACCCGGGTGTGCCAGCATTCGTGCCTCATCGGCAACCAACGATATGTGCGGTCTAACAACCCTCTCCCTAGGGCTCAATACGCCAATGAAACGTTCCGTGCCACGTGGATTATCAGTCTTCCGGTCACCGAATTCCTTTACCCCATAGAGGTCCGTTCTAACCATGGGCTTGCGTGCCCCAATAGCTCGATACCGAGGGTCTGACTTATCGATAATTCCGCCTGATGGCAGGGGCTCTTGTGTGTAAATTTCATGCACGAGGTAGTTGGGAATGTCCTGACCAAGGTAATCATCATCGGGATGTGGTGGGAAGTCCGATGGATGCGGTTCATATTGATCTAACATATCATCTTCGTCGTCGCCATGATGTTGATGTTGATGCTGATGCTGATGCTGTTGTAGAATCACTTCATGATCAAGATCATGTCGATCGCCTCGACGTGACTGCCGAGACTGTGGACCATATCGCAATGAACGCAACGGTGCTCGATCATCTCGTACAAAACTCGACCCGAGGAATTGTCTGGCCGAGCCTTGTCGAACTCCGATTTTCTCCGAAGCAGTGTCAGCTGACGCACCCACTTGATCGTCACACAGGGCTAAAAGAAAATTCAAGGTTTTTGTTAGAAGGCAAATGGATAGAGTAGGCTTGTAACAAAAGGGAAGAGGCCAATTTTGGAGAGAGACAAGAAGGAGGCACTTGAAAATGCAGAAATTCTAAAGCTCTTCGAGGCTTCGAATTGTGGTTAGGCCGAGATTAGTCGAAGGAAGGAAGGAAGTTATCCCTTGTGGATCTAGATTTAAAGCAAAGAAGTAGAAAAGAAGAACAGGTTCAAGGAATGAAGACAGAAGTATGGCTGAAGGACACGTTAGAGGTCGGACAACATAGTCAAGTTCCAGTTCAAGATCCAGAACCGCTGTTCAAAATGAAGCTTAACTTAGGAACCGACAGGTCTGTCCACGGCCTTTGTCTTCTGGGATTTGTCAAGAATGTTCGAAGTTGAAAATCATTTCAACTCTTTACCCCCTCCGAGCCAAATACCAAGGGATTCTCGCTTCTGTGAAGGAAGACAAAGCTAGCTTAAGAATCAAACCAAGGAAATGCCTTGATCACTTTAATAGGACAGCCTCCTGTTCAAAAACATAAACCGGTGCAGTTCCAAATCCAAAATATTCTCATATTGAAACGTCCACAACTGGAACCCCGATGCTTAACAAGCCTCCTTTCATGAGACCTTATGACCCCTAGTCTAGTGTTCAAGCAGGCTTATTTTCTCTCCTCGGATCCGTTTCCCTCTTCTGAACGTGAAGGAAGCTGATAATTTTTTCTGAGTTAACTGATGGAAATGGCAGTCAGACATACGCGTCAACTTTCCAGAAGCAATAACCTTTTGACTATTCTCTCAGCTAGCCAACGCCATCGAATGGAAAATCACTCCATTCCATTGCAGGCATTTCACTCCATAAAGCGTAACAAAATTTCCACTCAACGTTTTCCAATGACCGCTGGCTAAAAGACCAGAAAAGGCTTTTAGCCAGCGATCGTTTTCCACTGCCTCAAGGAACTCATCGTGTGCTTAACCGTGAACTCGGCGAGGGGATGAGGACCTAATCTTTAGTTTTTAGTGACATTGGCTGATCTGTCATGTCCAAGCGCTCGCGTTTTTCCTTGGCAAGTTCCCTTTCTTTCGTCAATTTCTAGGAACGTTCGCTAGAGCTAGGAATCCTAATCTTACTAGACGATGTCTTACTAGCAGCCTTGTATATGCCGACTTTCCTGCTGCCGTGTGATGTGAGTGCCTGAAGCCGTTCGTCAACAACCTGATCGGTCCATACCAGTGTGGCTTCAGGTCAGCAAAGTCCACCATCGACAAAATATTCACACTGAGGCAGGTCTTGAAGAAAACCCAGGAACTGCAAATCGTTACCCACCACCTTTTCATCAATTAGCAGTCAATGAGGGCAAGACGAAGTATATGCTGTCAACAAGAAGGGATACCCAACACCAACGTCTCGGACAGAACGTCACTATAGACAGCTAAAACTTGGAGGTAATTAAGGACTTTGTCTATCTAGGCTCCGCTATAAACTCAGACAACTGGCCGATTCGTAGATCTACTCTAATTCTTAGTCTAGGAACTAGGATCATATTGCAACCTCAAGCAGACGATTCGGCCAGAGAGCAAGGGATGCCCTAAAATATAAAATCTTTGGAATGGGCCAATGTAGTGATTTATTATTCCAGCTCACAGTAGAAGGACTCATCAATGGCTGTATCTACTATTTGACGAGGATTTACGTTCGGTAAGTCCACTAAAGAAACTTTAAGTTTGCAACTTGAGGCAGTAAGCTAAAGATTGGGCTTCTTGGTTAAGATCCAGATTCACACCGAACTATACCCCCGCCTAAGAAAGTTGGCAATGTCATACGTCATTGATCGCTAAAAGTGTTAAAACTGGTCGAACGGCTTTCATAATTAAGGACACTCTTCATCGAGGATCACTTTCCTGCCAAAGGAGCTCCCAATTGAAATCTAGGTTTTGTTTTCTAAAAGTCGATGCGGCTTAGTTAAAGTTACGCTTTGCTCGGATCGTCATGTGTTTATGCTAATACAAGTCAAGAAAATCCACGTTAACTTTTCTAAAGTGATGCCAAAGCTTCTTTTAGACACCGCGTTTAGATTTGAGCAGATTTAAACGAGACCCATAGGCAGGGCTTGCTGATCTACGTCTCTTCAAACTTTTAGAGTCTTTCAATACCCTTGTTCGAAGAAAGGAATCTGAACTGAACTGGATCAAATGAATTTCAGCTAAAACTTCATCGGTTTCGAAATCCTTCCAGAACACACCTTTTCAAAACGAAAAAAAAAACCCCCCAAAGCGATATAATCACTCATATGTATCTGTACATAGATGCAAATCTTCTCCTTAATTACCACACCCATCATCGTCGTCTTCGTCGTCGTCGTTCTCCTTAAGCCTTTTGCCATACTGTCTCTGAATGAAAATGTAAAACGTAAAAGACCCCCGCCGCCATGCCCAGAGTAAGAGAGAAGCCCGAAAATCTTAATGGCCGCACAAGGACGATATCGAAGATATAGAATATCCCGGTGTGTGGATGGAAAAACTTTGTCCTCCCTAATTCCACGTACACATACAGTAATGGGAAAAAAAAAACTTGTTCCTTCATTTATTTTGGGAGAGGAGAGGACCAGGAGCCAGGACATGCCCTGCTATGGGCGAATTTTATTAACTTTTCTGTGGCGCAGTCAAACTCATAAAATTTCTTCGTGGGGTAGGGCATGATGACATCCTTGCTGCGCGCTCTCTCTCTCACTCTCTCTCGGTATGTATAGTGAATCTCTCTTTTTTTTTGGGTATGTACGCATTAGAAAATGTTGAGCTCGTGTACCGCCTTCGCTCATACGCTCAATGTCAATTTGTTTCATCTCTCATGTCCTTCGTGACAAAAAAGCTGTATCGCCTTGGTGAAATTTGATGAATGAACAAGAGCTTTCCGGCCAACGCAGGCGTAGTCCTTCGAAAAATAAAAACGCACCTACAATGAATTTCCATCTCAGGACAGCTCACACAGGCGGAGGACACGAGAATATTGCTTTTGCACATCTGTACACGTAGCACTTGTCCTCGCACTCGTATTCGCATCCACTGCTGCTGCTCGGTCGGCCATTAATTTCACTTTTTATCTGTATCTTGTGGAGATTGAAATTTATCTCTGATTGTTATTGTTGATTTGGTTTTCGTCCAAGTGAAAGTCTCCAATTTGTTCGATTGTGTAAATAAAGCTCTCTCTCTCTACACTCGCAGTACACACATTCGTGACATGGGCTTTATCGGTCGGGATTGATGTAAATTATTTTTCTATTTATTGCTGCACACTAACAGATGTGGGAAGGTATCAAGTTATTGTTGTTGTCGTCTTAGATTGATGGGAACAAACACCCTCTACCCGAGTTAATGGTTATTTTCTTCTCACTTTGACGTAGTTGGTTGGATCGAATCAAAACTGATTTTGATTTTGAAGGTGTACTTGCCTTGGCGTAGTGGCAAGTCAACTACGTAGAAATGTTTCATAGACTTCGAGCTCGTTAGACTTGTTGACAATTCTTACTGAAATTGTTGTTCCGCTTTGGAACTAAGATTTAGACTCAAGATCTTCGGAGGAATCTGAGTAAAACTTGAGACTTTCTTGGAAATTTGTTTCTAGAAAAGATAGCAAAGCAATAAAAACCACGTGGATCGTCAACGCTGCTACGGAAAACTGAGAACCTTAATTCGAAAAAGTTGAATGTGGACGATGTTTGTAAGGTCTATCATCACGCTTCATACCGACTGGACTGCAAAAGAACCATTGGTCTTCAAAATCTACGACGATGTCCTTTAAAATTTCTGAAAACTCAGTTTTGAACGAAGCAGATTCAGAGACTAGAATCGAGAGTCGAGAGATGCTTTGGCGTCCCCATCGATGTTGAGTGGGGATACAGTTAGTTAAAGTGGTCCTTTAAGAAGATGTACACTTGGACCAGAAAGTGGGTCCATTGTGGTACAAGTGAGTACTGGGGTACGACCTCTGCTTACTCCTGAAACCATTTTGAGTTCCTAACGTCGATGTTGAGATTGGCCGTGCTTGCGGAGTTCAGATCACTCAGATCGTTGAAGAAGTATCGTCCTAGGGAGGCTTTCCTGATGTGGGCCAGGGCGGGAAACGTGCAGAGGAAGTGTACAGTGGACTCCTTCTCCTCTGCAGCTCCTGCCGAAATCGTTACATGTTATACCCAGGCGTTGAGTTTGCCTGCCTAGCATACAGTGCCCCTTGAGGACGTCGACTAGTTTTGAAAGTTGGTCACTTTTAAGGACAGACCACATCAGCCTGGCATTCTTGCAATAAACGAAGTATTGACATCTACGATTTGCTTTTGACAGAGCGTTGAGTCAGGTGACACAGGCGCTTTGACTTGATCGAGCTTGATTGGCTGGTTGGTTTATTAGATGTCCTAAAGACTTACTTAGACCTCAAGTGGGTCCATTGTACCCAAAAAAGTATACTCATGGGAGTCAAACTAAGCGATAGGGTTGACTTATCCGGAAACCACCCAGAAAGGGATAGAAATCTCAGAAGTTTCCTAAAATCACCGATATTAAGGTCCTCCAGTCCATGGAAGTAGCTATGACCAACAGTACGCAGTCTTCTGGTGGCCTGTGCGGGACACTCGCATAGCAGGTACTAGATGGATTCTATTTCGTCTTCGTCCCTGCAGCTTCTGCAGTTGCCATTGTAACACAATCCAAGCCGCTTCGAATGGATTCCTATTTCGCAGTGTCCTGTGAGGACACTCTCGATATGAAATGTGAGTGGAAGGCTCTTCACTTAGGCCTCAGTCTGACCCGTTGTGCTGCCCTCTTTTAATCGTCGGAACTGCAAGGATAGGTTTGGTTTGGGACGTATATTGGGAGGGATCTAGGGAAGGTGGAACCAATTATTTAGTTGACACTAGTGTATGTGTGGTCTGGCGAATCTTCCTATTTCTTTGGTGAAGGCCAGGATGTCTCCGATTCCTTCGTCCTTAAGATCTCTCAGCTTCGGTAACCATATAGATCTCAGGATCTTCTTTCGCATTCTCGCTAGGACTAGGCAGGAAGCGTTCGAGATATTGTTCTTCTTCCTCACAGTTCCTACATGTTTCTGTGTCAGCGAGGCCTATGTATTTGTTTGTTGAGGTAGATGTGTCCTATGATGAGTCACACCATTAGCCTCAATTGATCTTTGCTTGAACCTAGAGCCTTCTTACTGAGTAGGTTGCTTGCTTTCTTTACGAGTGATCTAGCCACTTTACACATCAGGAGGTTTGCCCAGTGATTTTCGAAATCCCTTTGGATCTTCTCGTTGGTTGCTGTTTTAATTATTGTTAGTGCGACTCCCATTATATTTTCAGCGGTTTGTTCTATCGTGTGCGCCCCTGCACTTGCCAGTTCATCGGCTTTCTCATTCCACGTAGCATCCTTGTGACCCGGTTGTGACTGGCAAGTCTCTAGATAAGTGACTGCGAGGGTTTTCAACACGACATCTTAGTTGCTAAAAATCTGACTTTTTAAGAAAAAAAAGGCCTAGGTATACCATTAGAACAAAGTTTTCTTCACTCTCAAGGAATATCCTCCAGAGTGGATCTTATGAAACTTTCAGCGGACGAAATTACAGTCCTCTTGACTTGAATTTTTTTGAAAGCCTCTAGCGGTCATGGAAAGTTAAGGTTGAACAAAAATGTGCGAAAAAATGTCCAAATTTCTAAATTTCTCCTCGAGCACAAGAACTTCGACTTCTTAAAGGTAACGAGGGTCCACATCGCCAGCCAGGCAGCCGTTCAGGCTCTGGAGTTCGCGGTAACTAGTTCGAGGCTTGTAGGAATCTGCAAAATATATCTACATGGATGAGATATCGAGAGCCAATATGGTGACCCTATGTTGGGTACCAGGGCACATGGATATACCAGGTAACGAAAGAGCTGACGAGCTTGCACGAAGGATATCAGCGCTGCATGCCTTACAGATTCTCCCCTCTGCGAGGATTCCAAATGACCATTAGTCGCGCCAATACACGTTGGATTCAGCTAGACACATGTGCATTGGCTAGAATCTTATGGTTGGGTTACAATACGAAGAAATCTCTGTCTCTGGTCAAACTAAGGCGGCGCGAAGCAAGGATAGTCCCCGATATCATTGCTGCTCACTGCGCCATTGGAGCGCCTCGGTATGTATAACAACGACAATTGAAATAGTTGTAGGGACGAAGAAGAAATCGAATCTGTCCGTCACCTGCTGTGCGAATGTCCTTCCCTCGCCGGTAGAAGAATGAGGACTCTTAGCAGTTACTTCTTCACGGAACTGGAGGACTTGCATTACATCGAACTGAGGGACCTCCTGAGATTCATATCCTTATCTGGGTGGATTTGAACTAGTGGCTCCCTTTCTCTTTAATGATTTTCGGGTAGAATTAGAAAAATAGGCACAATTGCTGGTCTACGTGAGCAATGACGATTGTCACAATGCACACATTTACCTCATCAAACATGAAGGTTAAGGCAATGCATCTTGTCATTTCGATTTAAAGCTACTCACTCTCCAAACAAACCTTCTCATCCCTTTACTCGCTTGTGCCACTTTAACGTTGAAATAGACCTCATAAGACCAGGAATGACTACAACACAAATTAGTGCTTGTATCCGAATAATAAGTATGATGTCCTTCCAAGAAAAAAAAGTTAATCATCCTCAAGCAAGGTTCCTGCGCGAGATTTTCACTTCACAAAGTTTCTTCTGCTACAACATAAAATATTAGTTTCACAGAATTGAGCCAAGGAATGCAAAAAACAGAACCTCGACCCATATTGAAGGACGAGACCAATTTTCTTGGGAGATTTCCCTTTTGGATGCATTCCTTGGACTGCCCCCAGCAACTTCACTTTAATAATGCATCGCTGTGTTCTCCTTATTCTTTAGTTTTAACATCTGCTTTTGTCTTTAGTCATGAATGGGGGTTTGGATTGTTCGTTAGTTTTTCTCAAAATCCTTTGCCCAACTTGTCTGCAGTGAATGTAGTGAGTTTAACCTATAACTAGTCACGGAAACTATCCGAAAGTCACGTAAATTAATTTTCTTTCAAAAAATTCAGTGTTCGAAACAATGATCCTTTTATGAGTGAAAAAAAGAAGCTAGATGCGGATTATTGGTACCAGAATAGCTTAAAGGGTACGGTGCATGGAAATCTTTGGCCATGCACCATTATGTATTGTTTAATGAACAATTGAACTCCACAAGAAAGAGATGAAATGAATGAGATTGGATTGGTTTATTGTTGAATTTGAAAAGAGTTGAAGAAAATAAGAAGGACCAAAGGGTTTGCATTAGGAAGATGATCCCGTCCATTTACAGTGAGTGTCAAGAAATATGACGAAGATTTTGTTTAGGATACGTCCAACTATGCTTCAGCATGTTCTTAAGTGGTTGTGACCAGTCTAAAAGCAAAACCTTTACAATTAATTTTATTCCCAAACTGCTTAAAATCTATTAGTCCGTCCATCTCCTTTCTGAAAGCATCGAAGGGTTACAATCGTGGTTTGCAAAGGCATACTTCGCCTAGTAACGGATCAAACAGTTTAAACGAGAAGAAGAAAAATAAATGAATTTAAATGAACATGCCTCTGGCTACAGATCTTCAAGTGCTGCAACAGCCAACATTTCTTGTGTTAAAAGCTGCCCTTATGGCTGATACTGCCTAAGCCTAATGGATCTTCTAGTGGTTAACCCAAATTGAGACTCTTAATAAAACGCAGTAATGACATTGAACATATTGTAAGTGTGACCCGCGTTAGATGGAGTAGACTTTTCTTTGCATAGGCTGTTCTGTCGTGTCTTTTCGTTCTCCATAGATTCGGCATAAGACTGTATCTGACAATTTTATGTCATGCATCATTCATCATTCTTGCTGAGGTCAAATAGTTTTTTACCCAATTTTGCTGGGGTTGATAAACTTTTTTGCTTGGTTCAAGCTAATGTGTGGTGTCTAATGCTTATCGAGGCTATTGGCTTCCCATTTTGGAGCGGACACTACTGGGTGGCACCCTAAAGTAGGGTTCAGGACCAACAAGTGGGTGCCAAGTACCTCCATTGTGTCCTGGGAGCCACAAGCAAGGTGATCTAGGAGATTAAAACAGTCCCACACGAGGTTTGGCCTTTTCGTATAGGATTTAAAGGCCCTAATTCCTGCCTGCCTCTCCGAGAAGATGTATGTATATGCGTGTTTCCTGGATTTTCCTCAGCAGGCATGTAGTCTAGGATCCTGAGATGAGGTAAAACTATGCTGGGTCCTTGAACATGGGGGCATAGCACTGAATGAGAAAGCTGATGAATTGGCAAGGAAAGGATCTGCGCTAGACCAAGATCAGGCTGATCGGTCAGTAAACGTTCCGCCATTTAATTTCAAACATGAAGCATGGATCAGGATTGCAGCGGAAGTGAATGGAAGATGGAGCTCTTTGGACCAAAATACAGCAGTGCCAGAACTAATACTCTCATGCAGCAAGACAGAAAAACCCTATCCATCTTTTGAGGAGTAAATACAGGTAATAATACTCTGCGCTACTATATGAAAAAGCTGAAGCTAAGTGAGGGCGACCTTTGCAGGATCTGCGGAGACGAGAAAATTAATGAGGATACAACCCACTTCCTCTGCCACTGCCCAAATCATCTCAGACATGAATCCTTGGGAAGATACTTTTTTTTAGAATACCGATGATCTAAATAACGTACCTATTAGGGACATCTTAAGAGTCATAAAGGCTTCAAAACGATTCGAAACACTGGGGCAATAGGAGAGTGCTTTGGGTATTGCTTCACGAGCGAGGGATTTACTTCCCTCTCAAAAAGTGCATCACAATGACCTGAGTGTGGCGCATAGGGTTCTCTCTCATCTCGCCAACCCATCTACCTACCCCAGGATCCCCAGATGGTCTGTAAGGGCAACCTAGGAGAACTAATTATATTTTGTTCTGCACTGTGAGGTGTAGGGGAAAATTAAGCATTACTCCTATGGCTGTCATACGGCACGTTGATGTCCCGGTGGCTAAGCAATACAGTCAAAACGAACCGATTCGACAATCCCTACGCTTGCAGTTCTGACTCGACTCTGCTTGGTTTGGTTATGTTGCAAGCCTTGGTCATCTGACGCCACAAGTGAACTGTAAGTGAGGATGGATGTACTTATGCTGTGCGTTCATAGCCTTTTTTGCGAATGGAGTCCTTGCTTTTTATCTAGGGTTCTGTTACAAGCGTACATGCCTTCCTTACTCGTTGTGCTTTGTTTATTTAAAAGTTAAGTTTGTGAACAAGAAAAGTGCCTGGGTCCTTGGCACTGGAAGAAAAAACTACGGTTTTGTTTTAATCTAGGGAGGGGAAAGCCAGGTATTTTGGTTTTCTTCGTGAAAAACATCAGTTCAGTCTTTCTAGAGTTCACACAGAAACCACGGCTTATAGCCCCTCAAACACTTTGCTGATCGCTGAGGGAAACTGTTTTGAACCTAAAATTACCAAATCGTCGACAAATTTAATTCTATTCTGATCCTGACCCACTTATATTTGATTTGTAACTAACAATCATAATAAAGGGAAGGTAACTGTACTCTGAGAGGTCCTCCTATTAACCAACAAGCAGGGATGTACTCTGTCTTTACGCATTCGTCTTTTGATCGCTAACGATGAACTGTATTAAAGAAAATACAAAGATGAAAAGGGGTGGCATATGATTGCGTACTTGCATATGTACAGCTGCAAATGCCTTCAAATTTTTTTAAAGCAGATGAAGGGTAACTTTGTTGGCTTTCAAAACACAATGCGAACGATATGGACAAGCCCTCTCCTCAGCTTCATCTTTTTTCAACATGATTACGTATGTAAGTACGTCTCAGAAAACGACGTTTTATAATCTTAACCTGTCCACGTCTTCAGTCGAGGCTTCTATTATCGCTTGGATCTGCTGCAAGTGCAATCAATGTTGGCATGACTCCCCCCTTGATTGAGACAAACCCTCCTTAGGGTATCCTCAGGATCGCTAAATTTCTTCAGCAAGAAAGACTGAAGACTCCGTCTTAACTTTCTTGTGTTCACACCAAATGCAATACTTGCTGAGAGGGTGATGACGATTTTTCTTAAGACTAAGAGGCTACAGACGGTCCTAATTGCTGTAGAAGCCCTTTACCAAGACGGCCGGGAAAATAACTTTAATTGAGACTCATCTGTGGACAAAATGGAGGTCAGAGTGCTCTCTCATCACCAGCATAAACAAAATCTAGTAAAACAGCCTTGAATCCGTTCTCGATAGGCCAGTCCGATTTCCAATGAACTCCTATCCAACCTGATAACCGTGAGGTGTTGAAAAGTATTGTTTTCCTCCAATTATTCCCAGAAATTTCACCTAAATCTGTTCTCGCTCGTCAATAAAAGTTTCTGCGAAAACGGTAATAAATTCCTTTCGAAGGAATCGGGGAAAAAATATATTTCACACCCTTATTATCCTTTCTGTACATCTACTCTGGTACGAGTGTACTTAACGCAGAAAAAATCGTCCTTTCCATAGAAAATTATAAAATAAATTTATTTTTTGCACTTCCACGACTCTCTCCCACACGAGCGCACATACACACACGAACAAGTTTTCCCAAAGCTCATCAAAAGGAACCCCGTTGTTATCCTTCTTGGATGCTGCACATAACGCAAACCAACACACACCCATACACAGGCATCGGGGCTTGGGCGTTACTGAAGCTTGATTATGTGTTGGTTTTTCGGTTTTCGACAAACGAAATGAATAGAGAATTACAGCAACAACATGACAAGAATTTTAATTTTTCTCGAAACACCTACATACGTAGGAAAAATGTTCGTCCTTTTCAACAAAAAATTTATAAAATTCAAGTCAAGTTTTGAATAAAAAAAATGGAAATACACCATCGTCAGCAATGACTCTCTCTCTACGAAGAAAAATCTTTGGCTCTCTCCCAAACAGGTGGTCTCAACACTTTGCGGTGATCCTGGAAAAAACTCAAGAACGTCTTGCGATTGGAACTTACCAAAGCGAATCAAAAGGACCAAACAAATCCAACCGTACATGATCCGTGTTTTTTCCTGTTTTGAAAAATTCGATTTAAAATTCGTTTTTGCTTTCACAGATTTCGTATCCTTTTTTCGGGTGGAAAATAGCACTCGTATCCTTCGTACCGAGAGGAGTGAATTTCCTCCTCGCGAGCAAATCACTGCGCAATTACTTTTTTTGGGGTTTGGTTAGGATCGCGTTGTTGTTGTTATATTTTCTTATTTAATTGGTAGATATCCTTTTTTATTTTTTTGAAAAAAGTTGTTAGTAACTTTCGTTTTTTTTTTTTTTTCGTGTGTGTGTGTATATATTTCTTAGAAAAGATCATGAAAGATGAATGGGTTAGCCGAGACAAAAAATCGGCGATGTCCCCTTTCGTCTTCTCTTATATCCTCGTTTCATCGTATACGACAATCCTTTGTTGAAAATTTCCAATCCTTGTACATTTTTTTTCTCGATAAATCCACAGACACTGATTTGTTTTGTTTTACAAAAAAGGATATCACGAAATTCACTAGCACTAGGATCACAAATTCTATGAAATTTTTTTTGGTTTGAAACACACGGAAAGGTTTTTCCTTTTTTTTTTCGATTAGTTCTTGCAACAACTGGGTGTGTATTGCAGGAAAAAAGGACTTTTAATTTACTCCACCTCTCTGTGGCCTTTTGGGCGAGGAGATGCCTGATGGATACTGATAAGTTTAGCTACACAGGATGAGAGCAGCTGTTTGCCTTGGTTTTATGTAATTTTTTTCTTTTCTATCAAATTTTTCAAGAGAGGTGGATGTCTATTTTTCGCTTTTTCCTTGTGTGTGGAAGAAAATGTCCTTGTTGCTCACAAGAATCCTTTAAGCACTTAAAATTTTTTTTTTTTTTAAGATTTTCTTGGAAAACGAAAAACGTGTCCAAAAACTGAGAGTCCTTGCTTAGATTACATTTTATTTGAAAAGGAAAAAAAAAAAGAAATTTATTTAACCAAAGGATATTTGATGTGTGTATTTCACAGTAAGGATACTAAGAGTTGACTGAAGTTTTTCAATGTTATACAGAGGAAAATTTTTCGCTATAGATGCGGAGCTTTTTTTTGCGTGATGCTGGATGGTATCTGCTGCTCTCTCTGCAGATCTCTCCAAGAGGATATTTTTAAATATTTTTTTTTCTTGTTCACCATTGATGGTGATGATGAAAGCTTTTGCGCAGGATTTGTTAGGTGTTTCGGTGGTGGTGGTGGTACACCTACGCGCTCAAGCCAGTTGTCTTGTGTAAACTTGGATTTTGGAGAGTTTTTCTTCGGATGGAGACGAGGACGACATGGAGTCAAATGGACCAAAATATCGAAAAATGTAAAAATATCCTTTTGTGTGGTTTCTCTCTTTCGCTGGATGGTGAGAATGCTCTTCTTGACTTGATATGCTTTGCTGTTCTTATGTAGCCGTTATGTGTTTTCATTTCATTATTATTTTCTGTTTTTTTTTTTGTGTAGAAATTGAGTTGGTTTTTTCTTTTCTTTTTTTTGAGGTGAAATGCAGTTGACATTTGTGAATGCACACACAAAAGGTGATGTACTCGAGTATAGTTGGATGGGGATGATGATAATAGAGGATAATTTGACTGGGAGGATGTCGGATTTGTTTTATTTTTAGACCAATTTATGTGTCAGTCATATGGGTTTGTTCTATTGTTTCTATCACATGACATTTGAAAGGATTTTTCAGAATGAATGGATTTATTGGGTGGTGGGTCTAATAAGGACTTGGAGGATGGATGTGCTGGGGAAATAGATTTATGAAACGAAAATAGATAGAATGACATGGTATTGTCCGGAGAATAAGACCCTGAACCAGCTATGCGATGGAAGGAAAGCACCGCCGAGGTCTGTGTAACGAACAAATGCGCTCAAATTGGTTGTGTACTAAGGATTCCTCTAACTTTGTATGTACATATGTAGGTGTTTCCATGTGAAATTTTATCATTACCCTTTCACTACGGCTCGTGTTTTCTTGATGCATTTTCTTCGTAATTCTATTTCATTTTCTTCTGTTCTTGGACTCTGTTTCGAGGAAATGCGTGATTCCCAGAAGCTGGTACTATATTCTTAGCCTTAAATGTGTTGGCGTTATTAGTCTGTAGCCAGACTACTATACAACTCAGCTCCGATAGGATATGTTGGGCAAGGTGTCTGCCGCCGCTCAAACAGGGACACACTAAGACCAGATTGGCCCGTTGTGATATCCCGGTGAAGAACAGGCTTACCACCAGTATGTACTACAGTGTACAATCGAGATGGGTAACAGTAACGGTATTAACTCTAAGAGTTGAAATAGTTCAGTACCAGAGTTGGAAAAACTTTGGATGTCGAGTTCGACTAGTTCGTTAAGATTATCGTAGAAGTATTCCCCGAGGCTTTTCCTTCTGAATGTCGCAAGGCCAGGACACGTGCACAGAAGATGGGTTGTAGTTTTCGCTCTTCCTCTTCGTCTCTGCTGCTTCTACAGAAATCGTTCGAGGGGACCTCAGTCTGGGTGCATGTCTGCCTATCAAGCAATTTTCAGAGAGGTTTGTGGATAAAAGTTTCTTCGTCTTCTTTAAATCCAGGTTAAGCCAGATTTGTTTTGACAAGGGACAAGTGCTGATGTTGTTCTACCTGTGGTTTGCCAGTTTCTTGGCAAGCATTTCAAGGAGGAATTTGATTGCTTCAATAGGCGCAGGTGTTTCCCCCAGGTTTTTGGAGAGATGCAGCATCACGGACTATCGTAACTTCCGCTTAAAATACACTAAAGTGAGCTGGCAGTCGCTTGGTATTGGCTAAGCCAGACGCGTTGGAGAAGACTCCTGTTCCCGTGCCACTCGCTGTCTTAGATCCGCCTGTGAATATTTCTAGCGGGGAATTGCTTATGCGTTTGGCTTATAATCAGGACACTGTTATCGGCGAACTCTTGCATGTACTAGTCTAGTGGTAGTACGTTAAGAATTGTTCAAGTGCCTGCTGTCGGCGTTATTCTCATCGCTCTGGTTGTAGAGATTCTATACTTATACATAGAAAAGTTGGTACACAAACCCTGCCGAGTTATCTCCTGCACAGCTCAGCTCATGTGTCATTTGCGACTGCGTTCTTGTATGATTTAAGCCTAACTAGGTTAGAAACCTAACCTAAGCCTAGCTATGGCCGCTTCAACTTCTTTCCGGTCCGGGGGAATAATCCATGGTTTGCAACGCACAAAGTCGATGCTCTCGATTCTCTTTTCAGAGTTCGTGCCGTCTTCCGATGCTTCTGCCAAATGTTCTCCATGTCGATCCTGGCATTGAACATTGCTCTTGCGTTTTTTCGGAGCTTGTAGAAGAATTTTTCTATCTCCTCTGTAGCAATGTTGTGGCTGGGTAAAGATCGAACTGGTTGGAGACGCTCGTTGGTTGAGGCCCAGGTCCACCCTGGAGACAGGAGCGCCACCTTAAGTAAGTAAGTAAGTAAGGAACGTGATGACTTTGTTGCATTCAAGGATCCCTGCTGTCTCCTTAGCTACACGCAGAGTATTCCACGTACATTTTCTTAACTTTTCGTTTTTTTTTATGGTTTACTGGTATCGTTAGTAGTCCAAATTCACTAGTAGCCCTAGATTGCCGTTTGTATCTCGTAGAGATGGCAGATCAGTTCAATATTCACCTTTTTTGGGTGCCGGGGAATTTGGGCATTCCAGGGAACTGTAAGGCTGATGAACTCGCCAGAAATGGAATAACCATGCAAATCTTACCAGAATATGGTACCTTAGGCATACCTATTGTTACGTGTAAACTTAAAATTAACGTGGATGCCTTTGGAAGGACCAATCTTAGGTGGACAGGTGGTACAACGTGTCTAGCGTCAAAACAGATTTGGCCCAAGCTGGTTCTGAAACGCTCTAACATTTTGATTTCCCTCAAGAGATTGTATATCAGCGGTATTATAGGTCTGTCTAATAGAAAGGCATGTAAAAAGCTTGGCGTCTTTTTAAATCATTGGTCTACGTGTCTTGGATTCAGCTGGCACCAGCTTCAACCTAACCTAACCTATCGTCAGTAGTCATATGTGTCCTATCTGAAGCTTGTGCTTGTCCGTCAGTTAAAAATGTTCCTTCCGTGGCGAACAAGTGGTGCCGATGCACAGACAAATGTTGCGGAGCCCCCTTAAAAAAAAAATAGCTAACGCGACAGCTCGGGATGAGCCAAGGCCTAGCTTCTCGCACATTCATGTTGTGCGTGTTACATTTTTGCACGAATGGAAAGGCCCTAAAGTTTATTGCCGACTCCGAATTGAGAAGCTCCTTCGTGACAAATTATACTCCCAGAGACTTCTCATTCTCCGACGAGAGGTTCTGCTGTGAAAAACGTTCGCTGAACCTGGCTGGGTATAGAACCCATACCGCTCGCACAGCAGTCCAACGAACTAACCACTGATCCACGGCGACCGCTGAGCCCTCTACTTCATTACAAAATAGCTCAGGTAAAACTTTTAGTGAACCATCTCTTCAGCTGAAAAGGACAATGTGTCCAAACTTCAAGTGAATCCTCTTAGCTTTTACGAACAAGTCTATGAAGCATTCACCTCTCAGTTAGTATTCTGATCTGTGTGAGGGTTCGGATTTTCTTTTCAACTTTTTGTTCAAGCTGTTCTAGTGGAGGATGACTGAGTTGGGCTTTTCGCCCCTGAAAACATTGTGGGAGCTTCAGTTCCAAGAGAAGTTTAGGGACAAACACCGACTTTGCGCTTAGTTTTCTAGATAACCTCATATGGGTCTACGTGACTCTTGTCTAGAATTGAATTTTCGATTACTCATTCATTGCCAGCCATCCCTATCTAACACTTTCCATGTATTTCTTCGCGTACATAAGTAATCACAGCGTTCTATCATAACTATTTATTTATAGGCTCCACCACTGGAACCCTTACCCTGCCACTCCATTCCAAAACAACAAGGATAACCAAAAAAAAAATGAAACAACAAAGTAATCATCCTCCAAATCTGCTTACTCACTCGTTGATACACAATTTTCATTGATAAAAACCCCCCGAACGCTATTGATTGCCCCAACATCCACCATCCACCGCTCATCATCGCATCATTTCATTCCACCGGATCCCATGGCAGCATGGTCACCAAATTACATATTCTCCTCAAGAAAAAAAAAGAAAAAGAAAATTCGTGTTTTTTTCTTTAAAAATCTTCCTCTCCATGAGAAAATATGTCCTTAACAAAGCTTTATCCTCTACAGACATTTCTAATGGGACACACAACCTACTCCTTTCTCGCGGGCAGAGCACACAAAAGCTTGCACGTGGGAGGGAAACAAGCCAACGTACACCGGTCCTCTGTCTTCCTTCAACACCCGTCGTCATCAGGAGCGCAAGGATAAGAGAGAAAGAAAGAAAAAAAAAACATCGAATCTCGTAAACAGATGGATACATCGTAGTTTTCCACCCGAAAATAGACAAAATCCATAGGAAAATAGGATAAGGACGAGCCCAACAACAAAAAGTGAATACATTTTGCTTCGCCCACGCACCTCGCGTGGGCAGCTGGTGAATGATTGGGCTTCCAAGACTGACTTGGATTTTGCTCTAAAATTAGACGCGTAGAACTCCTTAATGAATCAATTAACGCTTCAAAAAAAGGACATCATCGCTTTGCGACATTGACGTGCGACAAAATAGTACGTATACGTCCGAGTAAACCTGAAATTTACCATCCGCGAACAAATTAATTTTTTTTTTTATAGTTTTTAGTGGAGGCAGTAACACAATGCGATGATTGAAGGATGTGGCGACAACGCTGATGATGAAGGTATAGTTCATCAGGCGTTTAAAGACCGCTGTCTCTCTTGTGGTCGGTTGGCTCTCTTATTAGACGCGGTTAGCTGGAGAATTTCATTCTTCTGTTATTCATTTCTCTGAATGAGAATCAAAATGAAAATGAGAATGAAAATGGAAAAGAAAAACTGTTTATTCAATTCCTTTTGAATATGAATGAATGTTAGGGGGGCGGCTTCGTACATGTGAGGGGGCAGATTTTGAAAACCCATTTATGTGTCCGGAACTGGTATGAGGAGAAGAAATTTAATTTAATTTAGTGTGCTAACACTGTAAAGCTTAAGTTGGAACTGGAACTGGAAGATGTAGGTCAAACTAGTGCAGCACAGTGATTCTTGGGGATTTTTTTGCTGAAATAGTTGTTGACTCTAATGAGGCTATGTACATGCGCTTGCATACAATTTTGTGAAAATAATTGCGATGTATGCTGAGTGAACGCCAAAGAATAGGCAATTGCAGGATTTAATTGAAAATATTGTGACAAATGGTCGCTTTCGCAAAAAAGTGCCAATATCCTTGTTCTACGAGCAGAAGAGGAGAGACGAAGACCGGCTTCTCAGGAGGAAAACGAAAGAGCATTAGAAGCGCGCGATCGAGAAAATAGAGACATGTTACTGCAGCAATGAGGTTTGGTAGTTTTACCAGAGGATAAAAGAACCTGTCAAGACTACAGAGTCCTAACCGAAGCCTGCAAGGACGAACGAGGCAACATCGTAGTAGAATCGCAGTCGATGCTAAGAATATTGAAGAACTACTTCTGCAGACTGTTTAACGGCGACGGCGAATCAAATCCCGCTGTCAGGCTGAATGAACCATTTAACCTAGACGATGAAGACCAACAATTTCGTCCACCTGACCTGGAAGAAGCAAAGATAGTCGTATCTAAGATTAAGTCCAATAAAGCTGCAGGAGCTGACGCCCTATCTGCCGAGCTGTTTAGAGCGTCAGGCGATGAATTGGTAAGGAGCATGCACCAACTCGTCTGTAAAATATGGTCGGAGGAAGTATGCCCGATGAATGGGACCTCAGCATTGTTTGCCCGTTCCTCAAGAACTACGCCAACTACTGAGGCATCAGACTTCTTAATATCGCTTCCAAGATCTTATCTGCCGTATTGTGTGAGCGCCTGAAGCCTTTCGTCATCAACCTGATCGGTCCATATCAGTGTGGCTTCAGGCCAGGAAAGTCCATCATCGACCAAATATTCACACTGCGGCAGATCTTTGAAAAAACCCAGGAACTTCAAATCGATACCCACCACCTCTTCATCGATTTTAAGGCCGCGTATGACAGCATGTATAGAGACGAGCTATACAGAGCCATGTCTAGTTTTGGCATCCCTGCCAAACTCGTCCGTCTGTGCAGGATGACGATGGAGAATGCACGCTGCTCCATCAGGTCGGTCAAGACCTCACTGAGACCTTTGATGTCAAAAAAGGATTAAGACCAGGCGACCCGCTGTCATGTGACTTCTTCAACATCGTTCTTGAAAGAGTTGTGCAAAACTCACGCTCCAACACCAGAGGCAAAATCTTTCAAAAGTCCGTCCAATTACCCGGATACGCCGACGATATTGATATAATCGAAGAACACAGCGTGATGTCACTTGTGCGTTCGTGAGTATTGAGACGGAGGCGGCGAAGATGAGTTAAGCGGTCAACGAGGGCAAGACGAAGTGCTCGTATATGCTGTCAACAAGAAAGGACACCCAACATCGACGTCTCGGACAGGTAGTTAAGGACTTTGAGGTAGTTAAGGACTTTGTCTACTTAGAATTCGCCATCAATTCAGACAACGACATCAGCGCTAAGATCAAAGGAAGAATAACTCTTGCCAATCGCTGTTTCTTTAGGCAGAGGAGGCAATTGAGTGGCCCTCTCTCAAACAACTAAAGTGAACCTGTATGAGACCTTAATCTTGGCTGTTTCGAGAGGAAAATTCTTTGGATGATTTTCGGTCCCATTTCCATAGACGGTGAGTGGAGGAGGAGATAGAACGACGAATTATACGGCATCGGCTTAGCCAGAAGATTGAAGGTCCAACGACTGAGGTGGCATGTAGAGCGAATGGACACCAATGTTTCGGCCTGAAAAATCTTTGAATCCACACCCAAGTGACGGCGCAATAGAGGTGGTCCACGCAAGTGGAAGGGGACCTTAACCAACTTGGGGTGCGAAACTGGAAGTAGCTGGCCAAAGATCGAGTTGGGTGGAGAGGCTTTTGGTTGAGGCCCAGGTCCACCCCGGACTGTAGCTCCACCTTAAATAAGTAAATGCTTGGTAGGATTAGATGCGTGCCCCGACTAAAGGATGTCTGACTGATCCATTCATTGCATATTTTTAAAACTCAGTAGAAGCCTAAAGTACGAGAATCGTCCCTGATTTTATTCGGATAATTGACAGTAAAGACAGTCAAGATGGCCAGGACCATTGCCTTATGTCTAATTCCTTGCGCGAAGAAAAGCGCTGGATACTGTATAAATGTGCCTAGATGTTTCATCACTTCCAAGGTTGTCTGAAGAGCATTGTCTCAACCTCAGAGGGGATACTTCTTTAAAAAGCAATGGTTACTTACAACGCAGATAATGAAGTCCAAGTCCAAGTCAATGTGTCAAGGTACAAACTCATTACGATGTCGACGCAGTTGAGACTATATCCATTTCTACATGGTTAGTTGGTTGGTTTAAGAGGTTGAGGTTCGGCAGAACCTCGTCATGTAGGACACCGTTTGGGCCCGTTGCATTCCTCTCTGTAGCATCTGTTGGAGAAAAAGTTGCGTAAGTGGGAGGTGTGAGTGAAATGTTATAGGTTAGCGGACAGAGAGTAGGATGGGGTTTATACATCCAATAAACGTCCTGTATGTCCAATGAACTTCAGGATTTTTTCGAAACTAAATTGCCTAAGAGAGCTTAGCCCGGGCAGAACATATCTTCCCAGACTTTGTTCCTTAGCGCCCCTGTGGCTGGGCAATCGCAAAGGAAGTGTTCGAAGTGCTCACATTCCAGGGAAATACTCGATTGCCTCAGTCCCAGTCTGTGCGCATATTTATTCAGGTTGACGTTATCAGTATACAGGCCGACCATCAGTCTTAGTTGCTGACTGCTAAGATTAAGCGTCCTCCTTGCTAGATGACATCAGGAGCGCTCTGTCTATTGGCCGCTTTGCAGGATTGCAAGTCTTTCCAGGAAGTCTCGTGGCGTTTAGCAAACGAGCCACTACAAGCGATTTTAATAGCCTTTAGGGCCACCCACACGGTTGTAGTAGTAGTGATGTTCCCGTTTTCGACTACATAGTTCCGCGTTATCGTTTCAATATTTGTTTTTTCTTTTCTTCAAGGACCGATGAAAATTGCCAGTTCTTCTGTGTTAGCCTATCTTCTTTTTGTTTGTTGAATCAATAGCGCACTTCCGTTTTAGAATAGTCGAGCAAATTTCATTAAATTCTATCAGAATTAGATATCTGGTTTGGTCGCCGTGGCTCAGTGGTCAGTGCGTTGGACTGATACTGCAAGAACTATCTGAATTCTGTCGCAAGGCTGAACTCCTTAACTCTTGTTTGGGTCCCACGTCACACTGGGATCTCTGGAAATGAGAACTCCGCTGAAATTGCTAGACAAGGTTCAGAAGATATTTTCTTAGGACCAAAACCTGAGTTGGATCTTCGCATGTCTTCGATCAGGCCCTCCATTGACGATTGGTTTTCCTACAAACACTATTGCGTGTGGCACCGCTCTTCAGGATGCAGGCAGACTAAACGAATGCTCCCAAATGTCTGTAAGAAATCAGCGATATTCTTGCTGTCACTCAGCAGAAGAGACGACTGTAGACAACTAATAAGCATTTCTAAAGGAATATTTCGCTTTTGCCGAGCATCGTAGTGTGTTAGGCTGAAGTGACACCACTGTCAAGAGGGCGACGATACTTCAGATCATTTCTTTTGCAATTGTCCTGTGTTTGCTCGGATCAGGTATCTGCCTGATAAGCGTCGTTTTTGCGTTGTTCTTCGTCAGCAATGATGAATATTGGGAAGCATTTCTGCCAACACGTAGGATGTATCACTAGAAGAAATTCGAAATCCACAGCTGACTCTTGGCGTACAAGTTCTAAATAATGGTGTTACTTGGCTGGGGAAACTGGCGATCCTTTGTTCAATACTAAAGAACTAGTGTTTTGTGCTGATGGCTCTATGATGGTCTCTGGTGTTTGGGCATTTAAAGTGTATCTTAAAGTTTTTCAGGCCGAGCTGTTTGCCATTGAAACGTATGTCAATTTCGACATTACTCATCGACAGTCAAGTAGCACTTAAAGCACGAAGCTTTCACTGATTTAGCTCAAAAGCCGTCGAAGGCTGATTCAATACTCTCGAAGAGTTATCTTAGCGAAGTAAAGGTAAACTCTGGTGGGTGCTAGGACACAGAGGCGTCGAGGGTAATAAAATCGCTGATCAATAGGCCAAAAGGGGACGTGCTTAAAGCTAAAAGGGTATAAAAACATTTTGCGGCTTTCTAAACTCTACGTTTAGAACTATACTATACAGAGTGGGGAAAACACAACCACTTTTCCCATTTGAATAGGATTCAAAGAATCTGACAAGCCCATCCGCCCGCCGCACATGAAAAAATCAATTGGAACGATATTCGAAGACTCGCTAGTTTCCCTTCTAAACATTGCGGTCTAAGGCTACGCGCAAAGTGATGCGATAACGCGATGCGATGCGAAAAGCGAGAAGTAGGCGATAAAACTTTCCACATGAATTCTTAACGCTTCACTGTGCGTAGTTACATAAGAATACAAGTAAACAGTTTTAGCACACGCTTCTTGGCATCGCATCGCTTTGTCTCTTCACTGTGTGTGCAACCTAAGATATCATCTACACAAGATACGTAGTGCCCAGGAAACTAAATGTCGACTTTCCCTAGAGGAAGATGAAACGGCAAAACATACCCTACGCGAGTGTGTGGCTATCTGTTACATTAGAAGGCCAGTTTTTCTCAAGGACACCCTGATCGATAAGGATAGCAGAAATACTTCGACAGGTGATATCCTCAACATCATTGGGAATATTGACGTCCCCCTTGTCTAACCGGTTCTCGGCACAATGGATCTTATTAGTATGCTGGGTAATGTTGTCTTAAATTAATTTGGATTTATGCGTGTAGATCTTATCCAACATAGATATGACACGTAGTACTGTCTACATATTTTCGGGTCTGCACCCGCATCGCTCAATCCCGCATATAACTTTGCGTAGCCCTTTGACAAAATAAAATAAAACGTCTTAGTTACATTATCTTTCTTTTTAAATTTATTAGTTTTTCCTAAAGTTATTTTCATCTCAACAGGACAATTGCAATGTAAGTGTTAAATTAAAACATTTTCTTTTCTTTCACTATAACTAGCAAAACGAAAACAAAATTCTTTGGTTTTTTTTTTATTATAAAAATGAGTCTTGAAATATTGGAATTCATATCATCATACCTAAACATGCGCCATCAAATTTAATTTTAATTTTAAATATGATTTTCCAAAATATTACTATAAGCAGAATAATTTTGATTTTTTAATTGTTTTTCTTTTTTGTTCAAAAAATTTTAATTTGGAAATACTTATTCTACAGGTTTCTGGAACCAATGGCTTAAAAATCCTCGAAAGCAAATTGGAGTTTACCTTCTTTTAGAGTTAATGTCTATCAATTTGTGTTTATTTTCTACTAAGTTTTTTCTTAAATAATTTCTTGTTGCGAATTTATTTATGTTTAACAAATTTTTAGTTTTAATACTTTTTTTATAGACTCTAACAGCAAGTTTTAAACAACATCTTATGGATTTCTATAGTTTAAGTGGCTTTTTTTTTTTTTTTTATACAAAATTGCACTAATTAATTTTTGTTTTTATAATTTAATTTAGTTTTAAGAATTTTGGCTTATTTCTCATTGTTCTATGTGTATTTTTTTGTTTAATTTTGAATCAAATTTTGATTTGATATGGGATTTTGATTTCTATTTTGCCTTTTCTCAATCATTTTGTGTCGCAGTTTTTTGTAATTTTCAATTATTGTTGTAAAACTTCTTTGCCAGATTTTTCGTTTTGTCATGCCATTTTGTTTTAGTTGTCTAATTTTGTTGGTTCTACCCAATTCCAATTATGGGTTTGGTTCAAGTTTTTCATTTTTATTTTTAGTTTTATTACCTCTGCGGGGGAGGATTTTGATTTTGATTTTGAATAAGTGAAAGGATTCTAACACTACACAGCATTGAGCTATTTTGCGTGAAGTGTCGTCAACTGCTATCATTCCAAGATGTAAAAGAGCCAATAGCCAAGGTTGAAGGCTAGAAAGCTAACTGGGAACACCATGCGGGAATATTTATCAATGATGTTGACATCCTTGATTTTTGGTATTGATGCCTTGAGAGCTGATGCGCCCTTTCTTAGGGCGTGCAACATTCGGGGGCGTTGGTTACTGGTCGCTGGAATATAAAGAGTGATTATTTCAAATTATGTATAAAATGGAAAATCTAGAAGGAGAGCGGTAGCGCCTTCGTTAGATGGGCACATCAAAATGTCGAAGAAAAGGCGAACTTGGCTTTCCTTTAATTGGCCAAGAACCAATGGATTAGTTATGATAAGGGACTCAAATTCGCCTCTGTTATATGTATATCTACACGTCAAAAGATTCGGATTCTTTTCAAAATACTACTGCAGAAGCTACAGATATGATGAAGAGGAAGAGCCTATTCTTCATTGTTTCTCCACCTAACTGGTCCTGTAAAAGCACCAACGAGCAAAATCAGACTCTTGGATCAAGTGAGGTCTAGCAAGGGCCAGATTTCTCTGGAGATGCTGCACGTGGTACCATTCTTCCATCTTTGGTTTGTCTTACTGATCGCGTTCTACTCTTAGAGTAGTTTACATCTAGCGAGTGGAATAACCAAATTCCTACGTTTCGGCAGGATGTCCAGATTAATACAACATTTGGCGAGTTTATTGTTTTCCCTATGGACGAATACCCAACATAGGTGAATGTTAAATTGTTCTGTCATCTCCATGAGAGACGAGCGGCAATCCGAGGTAGCTTTATATACATATATGTGTTACTGATGAACAGCCTGGATATCGGTAAGACTTTGCCATCATCCACTCCGTTTTCGGGTTTGGAACCGTGTCGGTAGAGAGATGAACAAAGTGATCCTCTCTGGCGTCATCACGCAGAAGTGCCCAATATGGTTGTTTGACCATTGGGAGGAGGCTTTCAGTCTGTTGGCTGACTGTTTGTGGTTTTTAGGGTTCCACTAATGCATATGCATGCTGGTCTTTGCACTTTGGCCAGTAGATTACCGTGTAAGGCTTTATCTAAGGCCGTCCACCAGACGATCACACAATACAGGAGTAAAGGTTTGACAATGGACACGTAAAGTCAGTGCGTGGTACGAGGTTGCAGTCCCCATTTCTTACCAATGCCTTTTTTGCAGCAGTATAGAGCTACTGCAGACTTTTCTAACGCGTATATCGGTCTACGTGAGTCTGGGTGTTGAAACTTTAGGAATTTTCTTGTTATTAAATATTTCGTACGACGCTAAATATCTGTAAGTCAGGTACTAACAAGGTGACTAGGGCAATGTTCAAACCCTGTACGGCAAAACTTAGGGATTGAACCCCAGATGAATAATTGGTCGTAGAACGCCATAATCAAACCCACGGTCAGTTTCGCATCGTAAGTGCAGTGGTTAAAAACCCTACAAATCACAACGCCGGGGCTATGAGAACGTGTCCAACGGCAGCTATAGGAGCAATGCTTAACCTCACGTCGCTACATCTGGCAGTACAAAAAGAAGATACGGGCTGATTGCCTGCTGAGAAGAGGCGCTTGTTGCCCACTCGTTGGTTCCGAACCCTATTTTGGGGTACTACCCAACAGTGCCTACTCCAAGATAACACAATGGAAGATCAACAAACATGCCGACTACTGGGCCAACCTCCTACTTAGGGCCCCTAATACAGAACAGTGTAAGTCAGGAAAATCTGTAAGTAAGGAAAATCTTTGCTAAACATAATCTTACTCTGCATTCTGTTCAGCACTGTAGCAGTCTGTGAAACTATGCAGCCGAAGGACAACTAAGATTGGGCTGTTATGTAGGCAACTTCGACGCATCAAAAATTCTCGGCGAGTTATCAAGTTAGACGGGTAGATAAAGATTATTTTCAGGACCAGGTCAACGAAGACGTCGATGACAAGAAAGGTAGTTCTGTAGAATAAGTAAAACCGAGGACAACTGATAGCCAGGCAGCTATCAAAGCTCTTGTCCCCACAACCACCTCATCAAAGCTGGTAGCGCAACGCAGAACCGAGCTCGCCCGCTTGGGGAGTTTATCTTCCCTAACCCATGTATGGATCCCAGGTCACAGAGGGATCGAAGGGAACGAAATGGCTGATGAGCTTTCCAGACAGGGCTCGGCCCTTGACAGTTCATTCGCAAGAGAAGTTCTCATCTCATTAGGAGCTGTAAAGGGAAATATCAACCTACACTACTTCTCGTCAAACACAAATAGAAAAATCTTGCTAGCTGCGCCATATCCAGAAAACTTGGCCAACATACAATCGTAGGAATTGAAGCTACCTTCTTAGAAGAACCCAAACAGACATTGCGCGCATTGTCGCGATCTTTACGGGTCACTGAGCAGTGGGTACCCATGCGGCCAAGCTTGGCATCCCTATTAATCCCGACTGCCACAGCTGCAAAGACACAAATGTGAGGGAAACTTTAGAACACTGTCTCTTCAAATGTCCGGCACTTGCCATATCAACACTCAATCCGCTAGGAAAACCCTTCCTCGACATCCTGGGCGAACTTTCAGAGAAAAAAAAACCTTAACATTCTACTCTACCTGGCCTGTCGACACCCGTCCAGGCTCATCTCACAAACCGGCCAAGAGAACTATTGTAATAAATCGGTGGATTTCAGAACTATTTGAGTATCTGACACTCTCTCCCTGATACAACCACACAAACCAAGGGGAATACTTCGTCAAAGATCTTAATAAATCGAAAAAAGCCAGCATCTGTGAACTCAAAGACGGAAACTACAATCCTGCCTGCAAAATGGTTCAACTTCAGCATCGCCCCTAGATGATACGTAGTATGAAATGGAACTACATTCATATGGAACTACATTCATCGTCGCCACTAAGTCTGAAAATTAAAATTATCTTATTTTCGGTGAAAGAAGTGCACCTGCATTTCAAGGACTACGAAAGCATAGGACCACATTGAGTCCTGCTTTTGATGGCACACGTAGCCTATGGGGTTTGGCTGGAGAGGCTTGTTCATAGCGATTTTACCAACAATTAAACTTGATGACCACTTGTTAAACGAATCCTGGTTTTTCATCCTTTCTTCCACTTTGCCCACCTCCCAACGTAACGCTGCTTACCTCGATTCCCCCTGTAACGTAAATTATTGCGATTTGTTCCGTAATTTCTAGCGATTCTAAAACTAGGTGGAAATTTGGCCAAATCTAGTGTCTCAGATCCTATTGATCCCAGTGTGCTGTTGTAGTTGCCCTTCCTCAGCGAGGGTATTGGGCTCATTCGTACGTCCTGCAACTCTATGATATCCTCAGTAGTTGAACACGTTTCGGATTTATCGCTTTTAGCTAAAAAAAAAAAACAAAAATTGTTATAAATCTGCAAGGATACTCCAATATTGCATTTGAATTACCAGTTTTCTTTTCAGTGTCTTTCACCTTTTTGCTTTTCTTCTTCGCCCTTTTGCCCCAGTAGGTGTAGTTAACAGCTGCATACTCCAGCAATGCCGCAAACACAAAAACAAAACACATCACCAAATAAATGTCGATGGCTTTCACATAGGATATCCTTGGCAAGGAACTTCGCACACCCGTACTTATAGTTGTCATTGTGAGAACGGTTGTAATGCCTACAAGAAATTTAACAAAGCAAAAATCCTTTATAGGTGTGATGATGGTGGCATTGGATGTACCCACCTAAAGCGACTCTCGCACTAGTCGCCTCATGATTGATCCAAAATGATACCCAGGATAACATCACAATAAGTATGCTGGGCAGATACGTTTGGAACACAAAATATCCAATGTTCCGTTGCAGTTTAAAGGACAACGACAATCGTTGATAGATGCCAGTTGCTAGTTTCTCCTTGCGGTCATTTGTCTCGTAGCCGATTATTGTGAATTGTGGCAGTTCGGCGTCTTCCACACCACGTACCGGAGTAGGCTTCCAGTACATAACGACATCAGTTACTGTGTAACCATCTGAAAAGGATAATAAATTTATTTATACCAGATCAACCATAATGAGTGGAGCAAGGATATTAGTGGCGTTGCAAGGTAAATGAGGCTTTGGGAAGGAACGAGATACTTTATTCTGAAAAAGTAAGAGGCGGCAACAACAGAGATGTCAGGCAACAGAGCAAAGCTCCTTAAATGGAACGAGGAATCATGACTAAGTAGAGTTTACCATCAAAAGGACGATCGGCCTATCATTTAAGGCAGTAGCATGGGCAGGACGAACCAAGCTAAGTACAGCAAAGCGAGCACTGGAAAACTGCAGAGACAGGCATGCACTGGGCTGGAACAATAAAGTCACCCTGTACAGGGTGCCAGGTCATGTAGGGATAGAGGAAAATGAGGCACTCGAATCGTTGGATCCGAGTCATTCCATTCTCCATTCTAATCCAAAAGGAACTACGAAGAGAAAAAGAGTGCAAGCACTCCCAGGACTAAGACAGGCAACGCTTGCCTAGGCACTAACAAAAACCAGATTTGAATTCTAACGGGCCTGCATACTCAGTTAACATCTCAGAAAAATGGGAATAGAATCGAGCGGAAACTGCAGATTCTGCAGTGATGCCGAGGAGATCCCGTTACACCTCCTTACGGACTGTGGAACATTGATCCACAAAAGAAGAGCACATCTGCGAGCGTACACTTTCTCTGAAACGGATCTCCCATCGTTGCGCTCAATCCAGATACTCCGATTCCTCAGAACGATTGGATTAGACGAGGTGCTATAGTTCGAGACTTATCGGCCGATACGAGTTCTGGGGAGCACAATAGATCTCTACAGGTCGCAGTGCATACACAGCCGCCAACTTTTAACATCTAACATCACTTCGTTCAATCGCTAGCATAATCAATTGAATTTATGGACACAAATTCTTCTACAGCCCTTTTCTCCTTCCACTAGGGTTTCACTCGACGAGGATCGCTCCGTAAATATGTCTTAAACTCCGGGACAATCCCTGTCTTCTACAGGGTTTTTCAAAAAGAGCGCTACAAAAGTTTTTTTAAATTAAACAAAAACGGTTTTGGATATCAATGAAATTCTTTATTCCTGTGAAAGTACGTTCGATGCCATTATGTATGGAACTCGATTTCTTTTGCATGGCCACCACGGGCACGCTTGCAGAAGTCCAGACGCTGAACCCAATTTTCGACGGTTTTCAAGCATAAATCGGCCTATACTGCTGCAATTTCACGTTCGATATTCGTACGAAGTTCATCAATCGTCGCTGGCTTGTTGGCATAGACCATAGACTTGACGTAGCCCCACAGGAAATAGTCTAACGGCGTCAAATCGCACGACCGAGGCGGCCAAGCGACTGGACCATTTCGTGAGATAACACGTTCTCCAAACTTGGTTTCCAATAAATTGATTGTGACATTCGCTGTGTGGCTTGTGGCGCCGTCCTGTTGGAACCACATGTCCTCCAAGTCCATATCATCCAATTGGGGCCAAAAATAATCGGTAATCATTGAACGGTAGCGATCCCCATTCACAGTAACGTGCCGGTCTTGATCATCACGGAAGAAGTACGGCCCAATGACGCCGCCGGCCCATAAACCACACCAAACCGTAATTTTTTCGGGATGCAATGATGACTCATGGAGTACGCGTGGATTGCTGCCTCACCAATACCGCATATTTTGTTTATTGACGAAGCCATCCAGCCAGAAATGAGCCTCATCGCTGAAGATGATTTTTCGATGAAAATCCGAATCATTTTCAAGTTGTTGCTCAGCCCAATTCACGAACATACGACGCTTCTGGTGGTCAAGCGGCTTCAGTTCTTGCGTCAATTTAATCTTGTTAGGATGTAGGCCAAGATCTTTTCGCAAAATTCGCCACAACGACGTCACAGAGATGCCCAACGCTTGAGAACGACGTGTGAGAGACACATTTGGGCTTTCTGCAACTGAAGCCTCAGCGGCAGCAATATTCTCGACACTACGGGCACTTCTTTGTCTCACTGGCACGGGAACATTTTGTACTGTGCTTGTGGATTCAAGTTTTTCCACTAGACGCTCAATTGTTGATCTGCTAGGACGATTATGACGACCATAAATTGGACGTAGCGCTCTTAACGTTGAGGCTACTGACTCCGAATTTCGGTAGTAAATTTTAATAATTTCGACTCGTTGTTGGCTCATATATCTTTCCATCATGAAATGGCAAACCTTACTGAAGAGAAATGTCAAAAAACCGCAATAAAAATATGGCGTCGTTTGCTGTCCCTGACGCTCTACTTTTGTAGCGTCCCTATTGAAAAACCCTTTACTATGGGAGGCCGTCTTCCAACAAATCTCAAGCTTTTCCCTTGAATACCGTCAGCTTCTTTCGTCGGGGAATGACAAGCCTCCGGGAGTATAATCTCTCATGACACAGCTTCTCAATTCGCCGTTCAAAGTTGGCAATAAATTGTAGGCACCTTCCATACGTGCGAAAAATGTAACACGCACAACATGAATGGTTGTGAGGAGCTAGGCCTTGACTCATCCCGAGCTGTCGCGCCAACTATTTATTTATTTACCTTCAGCTTTAAGACATCAACATCACAAACATAAATTCAAAAAAATAAACCACTCACAACTTTCGATCTCCACTGTGCAATTCTGCGAGTCCAGCGGATAGTAGTGCAAGTCCATCATACACGCCAGTGTTGTGGTGAATCTCATTCCGTATGTCACAGCACCATCACCACCCAGTCGCACGAGTTTATTACGCTCTGTCACATCGTGTAGGAAGCTAATCCCCAAAATCAATCAAACAAACAACAAAAGCAACTCGAATCGATTAAAAATTGTTTTTTAATTCAAAAGAAGGATCTCCTTGCGGCCGGGACTCACCTGTTCTTGTCGTTGGCAAAAAACGTATCCGGCACCCAAATTTTCTCAGCAAAATCACCTGACAACGTCAACACATCGTTGACACCATCATCATCGGCGTCATCATCATAGTACGGGCCATAGGCGTTGAACGCTAAACGCTCATCCCTCCAGTATTGATTTAAGTACATTGTGATTGTGTAATCCTTTCGGAGGGCGAGTTTGCATTTGTGTGTGTGGGAAGAGAAAAAAAAGGAGCAAAATTAAAGTACAGACTATGGTTGTTGTTGCAATTTTATTTTGAAATGAAATGATGCAGGTGATTCTGTGATTCTGTGCCAAGGACAACAACATTAACTAAAGTAAAGTCCTTTTCCTTCCGGCTGCCACCAATCTAGTGGGGGGGAGGAAGCTCCACTTTTAGCGTTTAACTCGTTTCACTGTGAAAGTGTTGGATATCGTCGTCGTGCCGTTGTTGATAAGAGTCTGTTAGGAGGGCACAGGATCCTGCAGTGTTTTCTTTTGCGCTTGCAATAAAATTTAACAGAGTGTAGTCCTGAAAGGATACAACAGTTGACCTATTTTTTTTTTCTCCTGCTAACTGACTGAGTTGCGCTCCGATAGGGTCTTTGAGTGTTTAAAGATTTGTTTATAGCGATGGTGGTTCGGCGCGTCTTAAATGGCTTTTCCTTCTGCATTGCGTTCGACATGAATGTCAAAAGGATTTCCGGAAATTTGTCGGGCGGGGATGTTTAGATTGGCACATGATATAAGTAGCAGTACGTAAAGAAAAAAGAGGTAGAGGAAGAGACAGGTGCAGGTGAGCATGTGTACAGTGGAGAGCAGGCGATTAGGTGCACAATTGTTTTACTAAACCACGGAGATTGAGTTTGGCTTCAGGGAACTTGAATGAGAATCTCTCCACGTTGTAGTCAGCAATCGAATACAGCTAATGGATGCTATATCGCAAAACAAACCTCCACTGCCACAGTGGAGGTAATACTCCATCTGCTTGGTGTTAATATCTTTGGAAGCTAGTGCCAGTCAAAGCAGCATTAAGGGTCTGAGAATCCTCCCAGCTGATCAGCACATGGTTCACTCTTCAAGGGCAACCATACTATTCCTAATAAAACAGACTACGTTGTACAACACTCGGATTCCTAGCAGGGAGTCCGGTACAGTTTTGAGTGATTCCGCGTTAAAAATATTCACAGACGGATCTAAGACAGATTGTGGTACGGAGGGAAGAGTCTTCTCCAACACGCCTGGCTTAGCTCTTAACACGCAACTGCCTGATCACTGCATTGTGTTTCAAGCGGAAATCACGCCAGTCTGTGAAGCTATGACTTGGCGTTAGATTGTAGCGCTATTATACTACACATTGGGGGCAACTATTAAAGCCTTGGAATCGCCGACAATACGATCAAGGTTGGTAAAGCAATGTCGCAAAACTCTCAACAACATTGCAGACAGGTGCGACGTAACCCTGTGCTGGGTTCCAGGACACAGGAACATTCCAGGCAACTCTAGAGCGGACAACCTTGCAAAAGAGGGTACAGGACGGCATCTGCTCGAAAACCTGGGGGAACCACTTGCGCGCTTCGAAGCGGTCAAATTTCTCCTTGACACGGTCGCCAAGACACTGGCAAACCACAGGTGGAACAGCATCAGCACTTGTCTGGCCTAAAGCCGGAGAACCTCTATCCACTAACCGGCAAAAACCTGGGATCACTAAGAGAAGAGAGGACCTCACCGGACATTGCTTGATCGGCAGACATGCACTCAGACTGGGGGTCCATTCCAATGATTTCTTTAGAAGTTGCAGGGACGAGAATGAAGAGGAAACTACAACCCATCTACTGTGTACATGTACATGTTCTGCTCTGGCGACGCTAAGAAGAAGAACCCTCGGGGAATACTTCTACGATGATCTTAACGATCTAGTGGAACTCGAAATCCAGAACACAAGAAACTCCATGTCTGAGATGAAATGGTTCAAATCTTAGGGGTAATACCGCTACGGTTGCCCACCTTCGATGTTCTTTGTGCTACATACTCTGGTTCCCTGGTACCGGTAAGCCGGTTTCTTCACCGTGGTATCACAATGGGCCAATCTGGTCTAAGTGTGTCTCTGTCTGAGCGAAGTGCTTTGATCCAACAAATAGAAATGCACTGAAGTGTAATTTTCCTTTATTTATTCAGCGAATAAGGATCTGTCTAAACATTCCACTCATGTCCCACCAACTTCAAAAGTTCAGAAATTTGCAAACTGCAATAGGACTGTGAAATCCTTCTTGTCTCGATTTACGTGTTTATAATGTTATGTCGCTGAGTGTAAACTGTGCTTCAACACACATCAATGACAGTATTACGATGCAAAGATGAAAGGGATGTCTTTTCCCTTCTTCTTCTCATTCGAGAGATGGTTCAATGCCTTAGAATCAGGAGCAAAGTGATTGATTTTCTCAAAAAGAAAAAATACCATACACACGTTAAGTATGCAATCAGATTCATAAGGACTTTGTTAGCCCGGCATCAAACATGCTTCATTTGGGATCATTTTTCTTCCACTTGGCTGATTACCTAAGCCAATCACTATCTGCTTGACTGAGAGTTGTCGGCTCCTAATGAAGCAACATCGATGTGGCAAAATCAACTTTTTCAATCAGCAAAAGGATGTGTGTCGTACTTACCATATTCACTTCAGAGATTGCATCGAAACTGGCTATCGTTAGGTCCATTCCCACATGAAGTGGATCACCTATTTAAAGGAAATCACATAGTCCTTGGATAGATAAAAAAAAAAAACAAATTTCCTTTGATACTTACCACCAAAATTTGGTCGCAACCTTATGTCATAACCTTCGAGAATTTTTGAAATTGTTTGTGTAACATTTTCCAAGCGACCGGCTGGCATTTCTTTTCTCTTGCATCTAAAATGACAGAGAAGCAGGATAAAGGATGTGTGTGCTATGAAGTTTATCTTTAACACTCGTGTTTAGGAAATTATTTTTCATAAATTCTATGAGAATCCCATCCCTTTGGTGGAGGATGTTCCCTCTATGCTTTGCATAAATAATGGGCAAAGGAGCAAATATCCTTTTGGATATTTTTGCATATCTGTGTGAGAGATAAGCATTCGGTTTCAGGATAGGAAATAGGAGCGGGAATCATAAATATTGCTTTATGGAGGATTTTCAAAAAACAAAATCAAGTAAATATTTGAGATTAAAAGGAAAAAAAAAATACTGTGTGTCCAGGCTGTGAGTTTTTGACAAAGGAAGCACTTTTGAGAGGTAGTGAGCTGTGGTTCAAAGGGAATTCTATTTCTAAAGACTTGCAACTCAAGTGTCTGTCCATACGAATAGTTTAAAACACTTTTCTTCAAATCAAGGGTTGCTTTGATATTTTTAGAAGAGAATTGAGAATGTGGATGAAGAAAGGACGAAGATGGGGAAAAAAAAACTGGAATGTCGCTGAACATCAAATATTCACGGTAAGTGCTCGACTACTGGAGTGTCTTTTAAGGTGAGACCTATACGATGTCCGGTACATGTGCTATGCTCCTGGACCGGATCTAGTAAAATGGAAGGAAAACGCTCCAAAACTGGACAGAAAAGGTTCGGACATTGATACAGTGCTGACTAAAAAATTGGTGGTAGCCTTGGCTCAGTGGTATTAGCGTTGGACTGCTGTGCGAGGTGGGTGCATTTGAGTCCCAGCCGATGACCCTCCGAGAGTATAATTTGTCATGTCTTAATCCGCCGTTCAGAGCCGGCAGTAAATTCTTAGTCCCTTCAATTAGTGCACGCAGCATGCATAAGAGACCCCATCACACCTCCTTATGGACTGTGGATCATTGATCCACAAAAGAGGAGCACACCTGGGAGCGTACACTTTCTCTGAAACGGATCTCCCATCGTTGGACCCAATCCAGATACTACGATTCTTCAGAGAGGATGGATTGGAGGAGGTGCTATAGGTCGAGACCAACACGAGTTCGGAGAAGCACAATAGATCTTTAGAGGTCTCAGTGCATACACACCCCAACTTTAAACACCTAACATCTAAGACGAGCAGTTTCAGGAAGCTACCTTGACCTACCACGGCCTGTCGCGGCAGCCCAACCATTTCGTCCAACCGACCTGGACGAATTGAAGATAGCCATATCTAAGCTTAAGTGTAACAAAGCTGCTGGTGGTGACGATCTAGCTGTAGAGCTGTTCAAAGCGGCAGGCAATGACTTGGCAAGGACCATACACCAACTCATATGTAAAATACGGTCGGAGAAAAGTATGCCTGATAAATGGAACCTTACCATTGTTTGCCCGATCCTCAAGAAAAGAGACCCTCTGAACCACACCAACTACTGAGGCATCAGGCTTCTTAACATCGCTTATAGGATCTTATCTGCCGTGTTGTGTGTACACCTGAAGCCGTTTTGCCAACAGCCTGATCGGTCCATATCAGTGTGGCTTCAGGCCAGGAAAGTCCACCATCGACCAAATATTCACACTGCGGCAGATCTTGGAGAAAACCCAGGAACTTCAAATCAACAGAGTCATGCCTAGTTTTAGCGTCCCTACCAAACTCGTCCATTTGTGCAGGATGGCGATGGAGAATGCACACTGCTCTATCAAGGTCGGTAAAGACCTTATCGAGACCTTTGGTGTTAAAAAAGGATTTAGACAAGGCGACGCGCTGTCATGCGACTTCTTCAGCTTCCTTCTTGAAAGAGTTGTGAAAAACTCACGCGCCAATACCAGAGGCACAATCTTTCAAAAGTCCGTCCAATTACTCGCATACGCCGACTATATTGATATAATCGGAAGAACGCAGCGTGATGTCACTGGTGCGTTTGTGAGTATTAAGACGGAGGCGACGAAGATGGGTTTAGCGGTCAATGAGGGCAAGACGAAGTATGTGCTGTCAACAAGCAAGGACGCTCAACATTGACGTCTCGGGCAGAACGTCACAAAAGACAGTTATAACTTTGAGGTAGTTAAGGACTTTGTCTACCTAGGCTACGCTATAAATTCAGACAACGACATCAGCGCTGAGATCAAATGAAGAATAACTCTTGCCAATCGCTGTTTCTTTGGGCTAGGAAGGCAATTGAGTAGCAAAGATCCTCTCTTGAACGACTAAAGTGACCCTGTATAAGAACTTAATCATCCCATTCTTGCTCTATGGCGCAAAGGCATGGATTTTGTCAAAAGTGGATGAGGTTGCTCTTAGCCGTTTCGAGATGATTTCGGGTGATTTTCAGTTCCGTCTGCATAGACGGTGAGTGGAGGAGGAGATACAATGACGAACTGTCCCGGCTGTACAGCGACATCGACTTAGCCCGAAGACTGAAGGTCCAACGACTGAGGTGGCTGTGTCATGTAGAGCTGATGGACACCAATGCTACGGCCTGGAAAATCTTCGAATCCACACCCGAGGGACGGCGCAGTAGAGGTAAACCGCAGCTTAGGTGGTGCATGCAAGTGGAAGGGGACTTTAATCAACTTGGCGTGCGAAACAGAAGGCAGCTGACTAAAGATCGAGCTGGCTGGAGACGCTTGTTGGTTGAGGCCCTGGTTCACCCCAGACTATTGAGGCTTAGACACCCACCAAAGAAGTGAGTTGCATCTTCTTCTGCATTTACTTCGCCGCAACCTTTTTAAAACTGTTTTGTACTTAGGCACATTATTTTCAAGTCGACAGCCAAAGAACTTTGGTTTGACCGTTTCACCCAGGTGAACAGCAGAAAAGAGAAATCAGTGTACCGAGTTGGAGAAAGAAGGTTTCATACACACACTATGCGAGAGCGTCTTCTCCAATTTGGTAAGGGTGCACACGTTGACTTGGTGAACAAGCTACTCAATCACATTCCATGTGAGTCTGACCAAGGTATATAAAAGTAATGTAGGCATGTAGCCTTAGGGTCAACGAGGACATAATCGAATGCATGCTGTCTATAGACAAAGAAGACAAATAGTAACTTGGAAGTGGGTAAGGAGTTTATCTATCTCGGGTTAAATATCCACCAGTCACTTTTCAAAGATTGACCTAGAAAAGATCAGGTGATTTCTGACAACGCTTTAGCCATGAGGGCCTTCAAATTCCAACACCCTGGCTCGAGAAGACAAAAAGTTAAATACTCAATCGATACTACGGGAATCAAGAGAAATAATTTTCCATGAGTCTCAAGATGATTCCATTGGACTCTCAAGATCCCCTCTTGCTTATCACAGAATAGTCTCTCAACTAAAACTCACCTGACAAGTGGTGTGAACATCATGATAACAGTGCAAGCAAAGAACAGGCCCAGAACTCTTAACATGTTGCAGTGGCGATGTCGTCCTTCGAGAGCCGTTAGTCATGGAAGTTGCCTTATCGTTTGTTGTGCTTCATGAAACGTCAATCATTGCGCTAATCTGAAAAAATAACAAAATAAGAATTCACAATGCTCATTTTCATTACAATCCACATCGACATCCACATTCACACCCACACCCCCATTCCATCGTTTTTCTGAAAAGCTAACTCAACTGTTATCTATTTATACTGACAGCCAGCCCAGTCAAGCATCCTGCAGTGCTAATTGCAGCGAGAACAATCCGCTTAATATGTACGACTTCTGTCAGACAATCAATAATCACCAACAATTGCTGCTTGCCCTTGTCCCACATCTGTACGATTCGTTCACAGATTCAAACACACATCGAAACGCCCACCACTCAGCCCAGTTATTATTGAATCTAAGTACCACCCATTGCTTCAAGACCATCATGCATTCGCTACTGTGTCTCTCTCTCGCTCTAGGATCCTGAATAGGAACAATCTTTTCGTCCTAGATTTAATAATTGGCTAAATGTTGGGAAAATTTATTTATTTGCTACGCACAGTCACAGTGCCCGAGGAGTGCACACCACATCGTAGCACACTGTGTGGCCATCAAGGACAGAGGAGGGGCGCCAGCCTCTATTTTGGTCCTGGAAATCGTTGATGGTCAACAGCCAGCAGCGATTTATGAAAACAAAACCAAATGGAACAACGCATTGTTGGTCAACCGAGGAGATACGCTTATTGTACATACGTTCTCCTCTGCACACCGCAGGATATGCACAATAGGACTCAACAAGGAGGTAGCGACGGAAAGAGAGAGAGAGTAATGGCGGCAGTGTGACTATGAATAAAGGATATTCCATCATTTTTGATGAAAAAGTTTGGCCGGCTCTACGTGGTGGGAGGAAATTGTGCAATTACTTCGTTGAATGTGCAACTAAGAGCGCGGGTCCGGGAACTCACTTAGGATAATTACAGCGCCGAGCGTTAAGTGTGGAATTCACCAAGGAATTATGCACTTGAAGGAAGGACTTTTTTTCACTTTTTTTTTTCACTTGGTTTTCTTAGTTTTCTCAGTGATTTCGCCTGCGGAGAAGAGAAGAATTGTGAACAGTAGGGTAAGTTGAGTTTGTTTTAGAGGCTGTAACTTGCAGCAGGGAAATGGAAGGGGGATTGGGATACACGGGGAAGGATTCTGATGCCAAGTTTTCACCTTCATTAACTCGTCACTTAAAAATGAGCATTCTGGAGCCAAATCGATTCGTTTTTACGTGACGAGTCATGTGATCACGAAAGAAACGATTTGGCCTTGTCATAGGTGTAATCAACTTGTTGGAAAGGTCCTGTCAATCTTGGATTACGAAAATATAAGAGTTGACAACAACCAAAAGATTGAAGAACCAAAATAGATGCAAGAACCCTCAAGCATATCCGTAAACTTAAACTTTATCTGTCTCAAATTTAGCACACCCCTAACTCACCAGCGTCATTCCCAGATTGTTTGTCAAAAGTTGGCCAAAAAAGTGTTCTCTTTCGAGACCAATGGCAACCAGCAACACAACTTGTATTCAAAATCCACCAGCAACGATGCACGAAAACGCGAAATATAGGGTATCACACTATTTCCTTTAAACCGACTGTAGTATCTCCATAGTGCTTTCGATTCATTTTTGGACAAGAAAACTTGTTTTTTTTTGGGAAAACTTCTCAAAATTTAGTTCAGTGGAACAATTTAATTAGGAAAAGTGTTGTCGACGTGTTCGCGTCAGGTAACTTTACAGGAAATGTGAACGCCATTCACCGAGTTGAGTGTGCTGTTGATGAAAGAAATGTTTGGTCTTGAAAGAGTTGCAAGCGCCATAAAACTTTGAGGTGACAAGAAAGGTTAAAGAATTGGAGTTCGGTGAGGCAAGTTAAGTTGGTTAAAAGTGCACAACTAAAGCAGTCGGTCATTTGTGGTAAATTTAATGAAGGAAATGTGGTTCAGTGGAGATTATCTAGGGACCTACGATTCTGATCCTTTATGACTGAAGATGGTGCACTTGTAAAAAATATAAATTTAACATAAATCGACAATTACAAGGAGGAGATTTGCAGGATTCTTCTTGATTTTTAGATAGATTGCCTTCGAAATGCCGGATTCCTTCAACATAAGACGGAATACAAGCTTGACGTCTTGGGACGGATGATTGGTTCAAGATGAATAAATGAACAGCTGACGCGAGAGCTCGGCTTAGCTTCTCACAACTGTGCGTGTTAAATTTTTTTTCACGAATATAAGGGACCTACACTTTATTGCCGACTCCGAATGACAAATTGAGAAGCTTTTTCATGAAAAATTATACTCCCGGAGGTTTTTGTGTGCATTAGTGTTGTTGACTACATCGATTTCATTGTACAGCTCATAAAAATTGTCGTTGAATCTCCATCTCCAAAGCCACTCAACGCAAAATTGGATCGATATCCTTAAGAAGAACGCCTGATACGACCGGCCATATCTTCGTCCGCCTTCTATAGAGTTCATGCTTCAGCAACATAAAGCAGGACAAGGGTGATTAAGGTCTTGTCCATTCTCCGTAGTTACTCCTCAATTGCCTTCTTAGGCGAAAGAAACAGCGATTGGCAAGAGTTATTTGTGCTAAGCAGGGCCAAGGTCGAAGATTTAGCTGTCCACTGTGGTATTTCCTCCGATTCGAGGATGTTTGGTGCTCCTTCTCCTTTACAGCAATTCGTTTACAGTTTAAAACATTTTGGCCGCTACTGTCTCTGTACTCGGTAGCGCACAGGTGACAACTCTCTGACTTTCGTGTGAAACTACTGGTGCTCATGCTCGAGAATTAACATGATAATACGTCGCCTTGTTTCGGTCTCCCCCATTATCATCCGACAAGTTCGGGAGAGATTCCTAAACAAGCCAAGGTTCTGTATAATTTGTTTCTATATGCTGTCACAGATGGTCTTGAAATCAATGAAGTGGTTGTGGATATAATTAGGCTGTCATCGTCTGCGATTGCAACCTATCGATGGTGTATCTTCTTCAAGGAGTTCTTCTTTGCCGTGGCTCCTGCAAGTTCATTTCCAGAGGTCGTGCAGGCTGTGCTTACAAACTATCCTGCCAAAGATAGCCTTTCCTCTTTTTTTTTAGCGTTAAAACTGCCCAAGATGGTCTTAATGTCAGGAGATTGCTAAAATGTTTAATCTAATAGCTCGTGGAAATAATTTTCGGTGGCGTCTCCCTTGTCTTCTTTGCTACGCCATCTCATTATCTAAATGGCGATTAAGTCTTTCTAAAAGAGTCTAAAGCCTCTACTACTTTATTCGCAAAATGCTTCCCTCGTCGACTGAACCGGAAGGCTATTCGTAATCAAACTTAGAATCTGTTGGGCCTCATACCTAACTGCCGATGGCCTTTAGTACCTAAAAGATCTTTTGTGTCAAGCAAATTCTCCTATAAGGTGATTAGATTAGATTAGATTGTAAGTAGAGGTGGGATCGAGTCGCCTTATCACTGCGGCCGCCTATGGGCCTATTGTGATTTCCTCCATTTAGAGCTCGCTCATGATGCCTGAATTCGAGATGAATCTAGAGATGTCTTTGAGTGAGCTGGCAGATATATCCTCCGTTTCCAGATAGAATTTGCCTAAATGACGATGACGTGTTCTGATTAGACAGTTACAGTGACACAAGATGTGTTCTGCTGTTTCTTCGTCTTCGTTGCACATTCTGCATGTGTTGTCTTGTACAATTCCCATAGTCATTAGGTGTTTTTTGACTAGACAGTGTCCCGTAAGGAAGCCTGTAACCATTCGAACCTGACTCCTGGTTAGTTCTAGGAGTTGTTTCGTTCTGGTATGGGAGATGTTTGGCATGAACATTTTGGCTTGCCTGTTACCTTCAGTATTCGTCCAATAATGGTGAGCTTTGTTTTTCAGCCAGGTTTTAATGGAGCACTTTGCAGTGCTAATTGGTAAACCACAGAATGGTCTTGGCATCATGAATTTTGAAGCGGATCCTTTTCTGGCTAGTAAGTCTGCTATTTCATTGCCTACGTGGCCGCTGTGCCCTGGAACCCAAATGAGATGAACTCTGTTTGAGCTGGCTAATGCTGTAAGCAGTTGTACGCAGTCCCATACTAGTTTTGATGTTATTTCATAGGCCTTTATGGCTAGAAGAGCGGCTTTGCTGTCAGAGAGAATATAGATGTTCTTGTTCGATATTGATCTGTTTATATTTTCTCTGATGCAAAGTTCTATGGCAAAGATTTCCGCTTGGAATACGGAGTAATACTTGTCCATACTTGCGTGGATGTATGTTTTTGTGTTAACACCGTATACACCAGCCCCTACTCCTTCATCTGTTATTGATCCATCTGTGTACCATACATGTGGATCGCTAGCAAATGTGGGTTTATTCTGTTCCCAATTATGACGGTTTGGGAATGTGACTTTAAAGTTTTGGCTGAAGTTAAATCTTGGTAGACAGTTGTCCGTGATGGTAATTCCAAGTAATTCATCTCTGTTTAATTCTGAGGTAATGTCAGGATGGACTAGTTTGGAGTTAGCATCATCTTCAGATATGAGCATAAATGCGTTAGTCATGGCTTCTTTCTGTATCTGAAGATGGAGCGGTGGAAGGTTAAGGATAACTTCTAGCGCTGCAGTAGGAGTTGTTCTCATAGCACCTGTAATGCACACACAAGCTAGTCTTTGGAGTTTGTTGAGCCTGTCTTGCGTGGTTCTTTGTTTGGTTTTTTGCCACCATACGGGTGCTGCATAGGTGACAATTGGTCTAGTTATAGCTGTATAGAGCCATAGCGACATTTTTGGGTTCATTCCCCAGCTCTTACCAATGAGACTTTTGCTGGTCCATAAGGAGATCCTGGCTCTGTCTATGGTTTTCGTGAGGTGAGAGTTCCAATTGAGTTTTTCGTCTAGGGTGACGCCCAGGTATTTTACTTCTTTTGAGAATTCTATTGCTTCACCGAACAGAGTGGGTTTTCGCAGTTTGCTTAGATTCCTTCTCTTTGTGAAAGCAACTATGGTGCTTTTTTTGGGGTTGACATTTAGTCCAACTTTCTTGCACCAGTCAGCAACTAGGTTGAGTGCCCTCTGGAGGAGGTCCGAGATTGTTTCTTCGAACTTACCTCTGATTAGGATCGCAATGTCATCAGCGTATCCTTGGACATAAAACCCGCCATTGCTGAGCAAATTTAGCAGTTCATTTACTACGATGGACCACAGCAGAGGGGAGAGGACACCACCCTGGGGGCACCCTTTCGCAGCCATGACTCTGATTTTGTCGCTGCCTAGTGAGGCGTTGATGTTCCTGCCGGTAAGCATGTTTCTTACCCAATTGCATGTAGTATTGTCTACTCCTGTGCTTTGGATGCATCTGTATATCTGGGCATGTTCAGTGTTGTCGAAAGCCCCTTCGATGTCAAGGAAGCAGCCCACTGCAATCTCTTTGTCTCTTAAGGATTTGTCAATCCTAGTAGTGAGTTCCTGAAGAGCGTGCGCAGTCGATTTTCCGGGCTGATAGGCATATTGGTTTTTATGAAGTGGATTCCTTTTAGGAGGACCATCCCTGATATGTCTATCAACTATTTTTTCCATCGTTTTTAGGAAAAATGAAGTGAGGCTTATGGGTCGGTATGATTTCGGCTGGTCTGTAGGTCTTCGACCTGCTTTAGGTATAAATTTTACCGTGACCTCTTTCCAACTTTTCGGTATGTAGCCCCAGGCATAGCTTGTCCTGAAGATGTTGATCAGAAGCGGGGTGATAGGTAATATACCTTTTTGGAGGAATGCTGGAAAGACTCCATCTTCACCAGGGGCTTTAAAAGGTTCAAATGAGTTGATGGCCCATTTTATTTTGCCTTCACGAAAAGTTTTCTTTGCTCTCTTCCAGTCCTCTCTGGTTGGTCTGTTGATCCTTACCTGGAGAGGGTTGTTAGGAGAGATGGGGATGGTGGTGATAAGGTGATAAACACGGTGTAGTGTGTAATGGGTAGCGAGCTTGTGACCCGAACTGTGCAGGTTCGAGCCCGATCGGGAAACAACAAAACCCCAGCCACCAAAAACGAAACTAACTACTCACCAAAAAGGGATTTCTGTCTTTCCTTTAAAAAAATCTTCTTCTTCAATTGAGGAAAGTTTTGAGCAAGATGGAAGTCATGGAAGGAACCTCAGGATAGTGTTTGCGGATGTATGTATGTTTGCTTGTTTTTGGGGAGGTAAATTCCCTACCGCCAAATATTTGCACAAAATATGCTCTGCACTTTATTCGTCTTGCAAGCGGAGTCGGAACAAAACCGAACGATTGATGCCCAGCTTGTTAAGATGGTCGTTTAGGGCATCACTTTTGTTTAGTGCAAGAATTTCTTTGTGTCTTTTGTTGTTTAAGGAGTTGATGATTAATAAATTTCTGGGATTGACGAAGTCCTGAAGTGCAGTTCCATTTGTTTAATCTTTCATTGACCTCTTATAAACTTAGTTCTTGATGAGGCTGGTGGGTACAACACAAAAGGGAAATAGGTCTATAAATGCAGGTTGGACTACTTGTCTGTCGAGCTCATCAGCGATTTCAATGCCATTAATTCCCTTGTACATAAAACCCCATAAATGGTGATCTTGTTGAGAAGAGCTTGTTGTTTAAAAGTGGTTCAGCAGATCCAGGCAAGTTTGGAGTCAAAGTGAAAATAGCAACTACCAATTCTCCGCTGTACGCTGACTATCATTGTCCTTATTCGTGTGGCAGAGCTTGTGGTAGGGCTTGTGTAAGGTAAGTTTGCTTTAATGTGGCCTTATGGCACAACCGCCATTATGCTGGGCCTATTAGATTGCAAAAACATCTAGATATTGACTCTTGGCAGTTACTTCTTCACGAAACTAAAGGACTTATGTAACATAGAGCAAAAGGACCTCCTGAGATTCATATTCTTATCTGAGGGTTTAAAATCAGTGGCTCCCGTTTCTCTTTACAGGTTTCCAGGGCAAAATTCGAAAATGGACATAACCCTACTGCTGGTCTATGTCGGAAGTGACGAATGTCACAAAGCATCGAATTACCTAACCTAGGAACCTCTAGAAACAGTGCTCGATTAATCCACTTTGATGAAGGATGCGCTGCCTTTCGCCCTTTAGGGGGCTCTCTGATCAATATTTAAAAAGTCTTATCGGCCTAGTTTCCGAATATATCATCCAGATGAAAGTTTATCACGAGAGTTCATTCGGCGTCGTGTCCATAGTGCTGATATTTTTTTGTAGTCGATCGCTACCGCGTGGACGTTAAATAAGCAGAAATAGTCACAATGGGTACCGCAAGCTTGACGCCAGTCAACGTCTAAATTCGGTGTCTTTTGGAAGAACAAATGTGCACAGGGTGGTACGCAAATTTGTTCGACTATCACACTCTCGCAAGCTCGTCGCAACAAAGTAAACCTCTGTTGGGTATTAGGGAATAAAAGCATTGAAGGTTGAAAAATTGCTGATCAGCTACGACCTGTTTACAAAAAGAAAGCAACATGAACTTAGGCCAAAGCCATGCAATGAGCGTCAGAGCGGGAAGTAGTTGAGCGGCGAGCGTTATTTCTGAAGATAATTCGCTGCCGCTTTGCCGCTTGGGGCTCATTGCATAGCCTTGGCCTAAAAGAGCTATCTGTCATTCTCTCCAAAAAGTCATTCTACCAGCTGACAATTGAGTTTATTGTAAGATTGTCAAAATCTTCAAATAGTTCACTGATGTTGATTCAAATGACTCTAAACGTGAAGAGCATTTGTTCCTCTTCATAAAAAATTAGGTTAACGGAAGATGAAAAGCAAACTCTCTATGTAGTTTAATGTTCAAACCAGAAAGTGTCTCCAAAATGAATGAATAGCTGGCGCGACAGCTCGAAACGAGCCAAGGGCTAGCTTCTCGCAGCCATTCATGCTGTTTTTTGCACGAACGGAAGGGACCTACAACTTATTGCCGACTTCGAATGGCGAATTAAGAAGCTTTTCCACGACAAATTATATACCCGGAGATTTGTCATTCACCGACGAAAGGTGGTGTCGTGAAAAATGCTCTGTGTTACGCCTGGTCTTTGATCCTGCGACCAGCAGTTCAACGCACTAACAATTGAGCCACACCACACTTACTAAAAAGAATTTACCGCCTAAAAAGTCCCAGACCTCCTGATAAACTATTATCTGATACAAATAAGTTTTCAAGAAACCATATCTGTGAGATTTTAACTTTGAACTAGTAGGACGTCCAAATTCATAGAAAGCCTTTTAGAAGTATCAACAACCCACTTCTTAAAATTTGCAAAACACTTCGAATGATCCTTTTGAACTTCCTTTCAACTGAATGCAGCTTGAATGTTCCTTTTTTCCACCAAAAAAAAATCTTTTCTCATTCCTCATTGAATCTACAAAATGATTTCCTCAGCAAATGGACTTTTAATAACGATAATGTACCTCCATTGAGTTCTCTTCAAAAACTTTGAAAAGGACCCTCAATAAACATTCAAAACTCGTCCTAATGCATAGATTTCATAACCGATATCCATTAACGAAGTTATCCATTGGCCCATATGAATTCATCCGCCTAGACTTTCTATCTCCACCTTCTATCATCAACCATCGACATTCATTCACGGAAGAAATTTTGAAATTAAATTTAACGAGCAAGCTATTCAATTCCACTCACCTCTCAACAAGCTCATGAATGTGATTCATCCTCGTTTGCGGTGTTGCCCCCGTCAGAACCGAAAAAAAGGGCAAATGGCCTTAAATCTGCAAGGATACACTCGGTATATAAATTTTATTGCAATTCCACATCCACCGAGAGACACTTACACGAACACACTGACCACGAAGACGGGGCACTCATACGAACTAACAGCCCCCTCGCCCGAAGGAAAGGGGTAATATGAGTGCAAGTTAGAAATGCCGTATCACTCGACACACATTATAAACATTTCCAAAGGATAAAAAGGATATTCGAGACCTTTATGCGCCCCAATCGCCCACACTCCTTGTGTTCTATGAAGTTGATTGCACAGAGACTTCAACTACCACCATTACACTCTCAATTAAATTTCCTTTTCTCCTTTTTCTCGTCGTCCTTTTTGAAGATATATTTTTAACTTTATTTAACTCTCAACGGATGGCCCAAAGTTGCCACTAGAAACCGTCCACTTGATGGAATCCTTGATCGACATGCAGATTAAGAAGAAAAAAAAACACACACACAGCCGCCAGTCTCTCGCCCCCAATGTGTGTGGGAGGCCACTTGATGTCACAGCGGATTTATCGTCGTTATCCTTAATCGTAACCGAAGCCGCAGCAGTGTTAGTAGTAATTGTAACACATCACTGAATCATTACACTAAACCGCACAAGAATTGACCCATTTTTTGTAAAAAAAAAAAAATTTTATGTTTGCCAGCAACAGTACAGGCTCTGTTATACAGATTAACCGACAATGCGGGACAACGATCGAGCACTAGAGAGCGACATCCTCGCAGAGCACACACACGCGGCGCGCATGAGAGCGCATACGGAATTAAGGACAATTAGGTAATTTTCGCTTCTCAATTATTTTTGACACACAAATTTTCATTGACATTTGATTTGGTCTGCATCTGCATTTCGTCGTCCTTTTAACCACTGATGCTTCACACGGATAATCACAGTAAATTCACTTTAAAGAGTGCATCATGCACCTGCAAAGGGGGTAATTTATGTAATTTTTCACTTAAATCCTTTGCACTCACATTATGTGACCCGTTTTCACTTTTTTTTTTTGCCTTTGCTTTTTGTTTTTCGTTCGCTTAACCGTGACACCTTTTTGCCGAAGAGGACACACACACAAAATATTCAGAGAGGATAGATGCTGCCAGTGAAGAGGAAATCCTGTGAATAAAAATCGTGCGACAACGGAATAAAAAATTATGAAAAGGACCCCAGTCAGAGGATAATGAAGTGATGGATGTGAGGATATTTTTTATTCGATTTTTTTTTTGCACGCACAGAGGAATTTTTGGAAGAAAAAACGAAACGGCACTGGAAAGGATAAGTTACTTTTATTGTACGCGCGGATGAGTGAGTGAGAATGAGAACACTTTCAATCTACAGGATGTCGGATGCTGTGAAGAATTATGTTGTGAATGCAGAAAAATGCTTTTGAATTTGGGGACTATGCGCAGTTGGAAGAGAGAATGGAAGAGAAAGCAGCGACATCTATCTCTGAAATGGGAGAATTGTGAAGCTTTTCTAATTTTAAATGAATATGCAGTTGGTGGGCATTTGAATTTTGTTTGAATTCTGAGCGAATCGCGTACTTGTAAATGTATGGAAAAAAAAGGTTACGTATACGCCACGGTTTTTTTTTTAAAAGAAGAAATTTGTCTATGAGTTGCATGAACCTTGTGGTTAATTTATTTATTTATTTAACTTAACCTTAGTACAAGCAATATCTAAGAACCAAAAACTCAAACCATTATATACAACTAAAACTAAAAAAAGAAAGCTGGAACTAAGATTAAACGGGAGAGTGTATAGGGATGCGGTAAAGGGACGATTAAATCAAAGGCAGGGGCACGAAGAGGACGAGGAGTGTTACGGGCATTACGAAGTGTAGTTTTACTGCAATTGAGATCAAAGTTGGAAATCGCATGATTTGTTTTTCGCAGCCTTCTTGATATAGGTTCGTGGTGACCATAATTGGTGCGGCGAGAGGCAAGACTAAAAAGGGGTAGAGACCCGAAGTTGCGGGAATCGGTGTTGAAAGAAATCACTTGCAGCAGCGCTGTATGTGACATATGGATCAGAAAATTCTTTTGACCACCGTTTCAGAAAGCCAAGTGCAGAGTTGACTCTACTTATGTGAGGTTATCGATATGAGAACGGAATTTGGGTTCACCATCACAGATAACACCTAGTAGATCCCGCGCTGAAGTGACAATAGGTACAGATTCGAATGAAGTAGATTCTGGTAGGTGGGGAGAGACGCTTAGGGGATGGAGTGACATTTGGTTACATTAAGCTCTAAAATTTTTTTTTACCTCTAGATGCAGAATCTGTTCAGGTGCTGCAAAAGGCAAGTGTCAGCAGCGGCTGAGTTAGATGGCTCTTGCGCTATTTTAAAACTATGGCGAGCAAACTATCGGGACTAGGGGAATAATTGTCCTTGCGTTTGTTAATCTTGAATGTAGAAGCCAAATAATTACAACTCGAATCACACAGATAACGAGAAGACAAAGTTCAAAGTTGCTGAAGAAGGTACTTATGTAGGTATATCAAGAAGGGTCTGTAGGACCTTAAAAGAATCTAGATATGTCATGTCACTTGTCCACTTTCCTTCTGAGGTCTTTAGGGAAGAAAACTGCCTTCCGTATAAAGGAAAACGGGGGCACTCACAGAGAAAATGCTTCGTAATTCCAAGTTTTTCTTTACAGAGTGGAGCACGCTGACTCACGAGACAATGTACATTTTTTTTTAATGGTATCTCAAGTTAAGATGCTTTAATAATAGACACTCGCATTCAAAAGGACACAAGCATCAAAACGTTTGTTCCGAAATCAGTTCCTTCTTTCACTTCCTCTAGGTGAACGCCGGGTACCTTGTGCGTAAACTGAAATTAGGGTCCCAACGCCTTTGCAAGGATTTTTGAGGTACTTTACGAGAGAACCAGGAAGGAGAGTTTTCACTCAGACAGAGCTTGACTTTAGCTAATACCGCAATAAGTAAGCGAAAGCTGTGGCCAATGTACAACAAGCACAAACCAGAAGAGGTAAAACCTTTTCAGTTTCGTAGGAGATATTGCATCAAGATGTCAAAGGAAAAGATAAAGCTTAGTGAGCATGATCATTGCAAGAGCTGTAGAAACAAGTTTGTCAATGAGTACACAATTCGCTTTCTCTGCTTCTTTTCAGACCTCTGCCACCTCAGACGTGAATTCCTTGAACGACAATTGCTTTAGAATATCGAAGACCCATACATCTGTAAGCTCATCAAAGTTTCACGGTCGTATGAAAACTAAGGACACCTCTCTTCTAATGGGCATCACAATGGGTCTATATAGACCGGACTATGTTCTTGCTCTTTTCACCAACCCAAATAACCTAAAATAAGACAAAATATTGCCCTGGGTCCGGATGGCGGCCGGGTGAAGATGGAATCAATGGTAAAGTATACAATTTCAATTAGGTGAATCGAACTTCCTAGTGATGCCTTGTACATACATATTTGCTACCTCGACAAATTTCGCATTCAAAGGGACGGTTTATCTGGCTTGTTCTCCGAGAAACATATGATAGGATCTGAGCTACACGCCTGACCACGGAAAAAACAAAACCACGACTCTGACATACAATATAAGGACAACGATCATGGAATGGATAAGTTTACAATCGACCAACTGTTCACACATCGACAGATCCTGGAGAAAACCCAAGAATTCAAAAAGCGATATCCACCATCTCTTTACCAACGTTGAAGTTTCCATGTCCAGTTAGAAACTGGGTAATGTAGTAGTTTACTTCTCCACGTTCCCACTCCGTCCATTCAGCAACGTCCCTATTCAGTCTTGCTGTCCACCTTCCTTTAGTTTCAAAAGTCCACCGCTCTTGCCATTTTTATTTGGTGAGGTCCTTTGCCTCTGCCGTCACTATTTCCACTCCAGTTTCGGCTTTATGTTCGTGGATGAATTTTCTCTTTGCCGCAAGGAGATCGATGGGAGTCACTGTCGTCACTTCGAGGACGGCTGATTCCGACACAGTGTGGTAGAGCTTACTACCCGGAAGGCTTCGCTTCTCTGTACTGCTGCCATCTGTTTCCTGTATTCCTCTTCTTTAACCATACTAATGGTTTTCCATCCAGGCATGCACGCGTCTCATCACTTGGTTAAGTCTTCGCTGTGCATCTTGGTGTCTCTGTGTCGCTGGAATCACCGCGCCGATGTCATCTGCGTAGGAAATTATTTTCGGACATTTTCATATGGAGAATACCATTGTAGGAGATATTCCACAAATCAGAGCGGAACTGCGTCCTTCGAAAACCCCAAAGCCGTTTTTTGTCCTTAAAAGGAAACCTTAATGCCCAGTCACTATCCATGAATGACACTTGAAACCAAGAAGCTTGCCATTCCCTGTATGTGTGTTAACGATAATGTTCGTTGGAATGGCCACAAATTTAATGTCACTCAGATAACAAGAAGGGCCTTTAGGTGGCGCTAAAGTCCGAGGTGGACCTGGGCCTCGGCCAACAGGCGTCTCCAGCTAGCTCGATCTTAAGCCAGTTGCCTCCAGTTTCGCACGCTAAGTAGTTAAGGTCCCTTTCGACTTGCGTGTGCCATTTGAGTCGTGGGCTCTTACTGCGCCGTTCCCCGGGTGTGGATTCGAAGATTTTCTGGGCCGGAGCATTGGTGTCCATCCGCTCTGCATGACCTAGTCACCTCAGTCGTTGGACTATTCTGGCTAAGTCAACAGTTCATCATTGTATCTCCTGCTGAACTCACTGTCTATGTAGTAAGATCTTCTGGGCGATGTTAAGAGCACTGTTGTTTCTGGAGTTGAAGCAGTTCAGAAGGTCTCCTTACTAAGTCATCGCCTGCCGCTTCGAACAGCTCGGCAACTAGGCCGCCAGTATCAGCAGCTTTGTTCAACTTAAGCTTGAATATGACTATCTTCACTTCGTCCAGGTTAGGTTGGTCTTCGTCGTCCAGGTTGAATGGTTCATTCTGCCTGACAGCAGGATTTGGTTTGTTGTCGCCGTTAAAGTGAAGTGCTTTGGTTTCCCTAAATGGTGCAAGAAGTTATTTAATCCTTCTGATCTGGTTTCTGCTCTTTAATCAGGTGCTCAACAAACTACAATGCACTCTGTAAACAGGATTCAAAATGGCGCTTTAAAATGAAGACGAGATCGAAACCGGGCCAGACTTCTTTAAAGAATTTTCCCCAAAGACGCTGTTCCACAATGTTGAGACTGGAAAGCCCAGACAAGCAAAGATTTTATTAAATAATATCGTAACAATTGCCATTTTTACTGTCAACTGCCCTTTGTATCACTTACTCTTCGTATAGCAAAATAAATCCTTCAACGTCCCCCACAAGTGATTCTACAGATTGCACTGACACCACACATAACCCAACCGAGTATAGACGAACTTTTAAAAGGACATGCTGAGTGCCTTCGAAAACACAAACGCACATCAAATACAAATGCACAGTTGTATGTGAAGGAGACGCCCGTAATGGTGATGATATTACACCCCAAGGGTATGCAATAAAATGAACCAAATGGAAAACACTTTCAACTACTTACGCACTATTTCCTACTCATCTCGTTCTTCTCGTCCTGTTTTTTCCATGCAGTTTCCTCTCGTTTCATGAAGTGTTGCTGCTCTTGTTTACTTTTCGCTGGAAACGTATTCTAGATGTTTATTACGATATGAATGTACGTCTAAGTACACACATGTATGCACATCACAATGGAGTCCTTTGCGAAGTTGGCATTGAAACTGAAAGGATTTCTTTGCATACTAAGGAAAACAATGATAAATGTCGCGTTCAACAAATAAGATGATTTGATGTCTGTGGCACTCAGTTGGGAAAGACAATCAAATCGAACACATACCAATATCAGGGGAGTCCTTGCAAATATTTGTCAGGCGACAAACACGCGTGTAAATATTTAAATTTTTTAATTTGCTTCACAACTCGATGATTCCGTGATTTGTTGTAAAAAACAAATTTGCATAATCAGGTTGTGGCGGGATGCAAACATCGAGTGAAGTCCTTTTTTCTGCATGGAAGTCCCCTGTAAAAGTTTTGTATGCGTTGTGGAAACTTCCGCCGAGTGTATTTTACTTCGTTAGAGCGCGCGTAGCCCTCCGTGTTTTAATGGTGGAAGCCGAGTGATTAGTTTTGTCAACAATTTTACGAGGCGGAGGCGGCACGTGTAAGCGAAGTCTGATATGGTCTTTACTCTCAAAGTTTTGTTGTTACTTTCAAACAAGTTCGGAAGGACGGAAGCCGTATAATGACGAGTTATAGAACTCTAGAGTAGACGTTTAGTTTAGATGAAACTCAGTGCAGATATTGTGGATATTCATTTTCCTATAAACTTGTTTCTCACGTTACATAAAGCACTTGACTAAATCCTTGCGATAGTGGGCATAGACTACATTCAAAATGGATGCGCGTAATGTAAAGTGTCCTGTTCCTTTAAATCTAGAACATCTGCATTTGATTAAGGAGCCGAGAGAAGATTCAGTTTGAAAGGTAAGATATGAGGGTATAGGGACTATTTCATCACAAAACTGCATAATACAAAATCGGCCACTGCACCTTGCAATGTGAATATTTGCATCACGAGTCAACCACCTAATACCAGCAGTTCGCATCATTTTACAGACAAAAATTCCAGGTATGGCATTGGAGTTATTAACAGCAGACTGCCTTGTTAAACTTGCTAATCAGCCCACTAGACAAGTTCATCATTGCCACGCAGATTATTGTGTAAGACTATGGGTGTAAGTTAGGTGCATGGGTTGGCGAGGGGAGGTTAATTTATGTAAAGTGGAGTGGAAGTGGCTGCCAGCTACAGCCAACACACTTAGACTGATTCCAAGGACTTTATTGCCGCTTGACTGTCCAAAAAGATGCGGATAGTTTATGAGGGAAGAGTGTAGACTCATTGCGGTACACATGGGGAGGGAGAGTGGAGCAAACCCTAAAACGATTCCCTATTGCCCTTGGGTTTTGAACCAATAAATGCCTTTGATAAGTATGTTTCTTAGTTTCTTGATATCCTGGAAGAAGTGTTTTCCAAAAAATTTAAGTCTGAGGTGGCAAAGGCTTCGAAAGTGTGGTGTGTCGTCATAGATTTGCTCGCCGTAATATTTGCTCGTCGTAATATTGCATAATATTATGTCCTGTAATTACTCCTATCGTGCGAAAAATGTAACACGCACAACATGAATAATTGTCACCCCAACCGCTTCGCTGACCAGTTCGGGTCCATATAGAAATGCAGGCAAAACTCAGTCTGCAGAGGCTCTGCCTAAACAACATCAGCTCTAAACACCCACCTGACGGTCACCTTAGCAAGCTTCCTCCCTACTCCAAAGCAGCGAGTACAGCATGCCGTTGGACGACACTCTTAGAAGGTACTGCTTCAAACGAAACTAGTCAGTAGTCATCCCCTCCAGTAATGATTGGGAAAAGTTCAAACCCCGTCCGTCAGAGCACGATCAAGTGTGGTACACACAAACTCTGCTGGGTTCTCGGACATAAGGGAACAAGAACGCAGATGAATTGGCAAGATTGGGTTCGGGTCTTAACATCTGCCAAGCGAACAAATCTCCGATAGGGAGATTGCATGGGATAATATACAAAATAATAGAGAAAGAAGCTAATTCCTCCTGGTTAGCCAGAGAGGATTGCATCACCTCTCGGACGTTATGACCGAAATTAAGTAAACCCAAATAAGGTACCTTCTGGCACTGGACAGATTCTCTTTCCACACAGGACACTGCACTATCGGAGTCATGCTTCGGAGTGTAGAATCGAATCCAACGATTTATGCAAAAGCTGCGGTGATGAGGAAGAAGTAGAATAAATACAACATCTGCTCTACAAAAACTACGTCTACGTGCCTTAGGATCAAGGTTGTTTGCAAGCATAGCGGAGGTAACAGACTGGCAATTTACGAACCTTCTCAGATTCATAAAGAGCACTAACTGGTTAACAAATCAGCCAACAATAGAATAGCTCCCATGTTGTCCCGGGAACCATATTGCTATTGCCACAACAGAAAAAAGGTACTCACACACCCTACGTAACCTAACCTTACCTATGGCGTGGTCTTGTATTGCAATTTCACAAGCAACAATTGTCATTGCTAGGACCACCGTTTGGAAAACGCTGCCATAGTCCGGGAGTCTGATTGATTTAAGGATACCAAATTTGCTAAAAAAAAAAATATGCACGCATCGACGCCTGTCTTGGATCCATTAGTGCAGATGGCTTGGTTTGCATGCTTGGCATTGTGCCATTTACCCTTTATGCTCTGGTTGAATAAGAAAATGATATTTTAAAATCTAGGTAGGTTGCTGTGTTGTCAGTGATTGCTACATTGCCTAGGTACTTACTCATGATCACGACATGTCCCGTCGTGCTCGACTTTCAGCAATCTGTTAGCTGATTCTTAGGGTTACCTCGTGTCTGCTTCCTGTATCAATGAATCTAATGGAAGCAAGGTGAGAATAATTTCTAGTCCTGGTGTGGTTCTCAAAGCACTTGTAGCTGCCATGCACGCAAGCCTTTGATTTTTCGAAATGGCCTTGAAGTTGGTGGCTTTATCTAGTAGCTTGTCACTACGTACGTATGTAGGTAAATAGAGGCCTCACGAAAATCGTATATATCCGAAGAACGTTTTAAGGTCTTTAGTTCCAGGTTATCCAGCTGTAATTTCAGTATGACTTAGTCCAATAGCCATAAGAATTTTTAAACAAATTCAGAGCTGCAGATTCCTTAGAGCGGAACTTCCTCAGTCTTACAGATTCTATGGTCACCAATGTTTTTATAGATATGTTCCCATGAACAACGTTCGGCGGTCCATATTTGAACTTTCTCCAACTTTCAATGTAAAATTCCCAGTCTTCATTGGAATTTTTTCGTTTGGCTGCATTCAGAAGCTTTCTCATTCTCTTTCCTAACGCTGCCGAGTTCTGTATTCCACCACAAAGGTGTCTCGGTTTTGTTTACCTCTGTGGGACGAGACTTACAGTAAATATCGTTAAAGGCGTCAGCCAATTCATGCCAATGGCCCTTAGTGTCTGCAAAGTACACATCTCGACGCATTCGTCCCACCTCTCTTAAATTTTTTTTGCAGGACTACATCCTCTACTCCTTTAGTCTCCAGTCAGCACATCAATCATGCAGTAGAACTGACTTTTCCCTGATATAGCTTCAATATCTTACATTTTAAGAATCTTAAGGCCACATCGAAGATTGGTCCTTCCCAAGCCAATGAATTTTTTTGTCGTTCTAGAAGGGCCACCAACCTCATTCTGGTAAAAAAATCACTTCATTCCAAATGAGCGTTGATCCTTCTTTAATTGATGCAATCAAAATGGTCTCTTAATTGGTTCTTCCCGATTTGATTTTCTACGCAATCAACTCAACTTCCTCCTTGTTCAAAACGTAAAATAAAACTTCGTCATACTTTTTTGTTTAAAATTTTTCTTTATTACAAGCGCACGCTCATTTAACAAAAAAAAAAAAACAAGAAGCAACCAAACTTCCGTTAAAACAACGAAAAACGCGTTGATTTTTTTTGGACTAAATGCATTCGATTTGCTACAACAACTGTATACGAGTATTAAACTTAAAGCTCTAATTTTTCACTGATGACCACGAGAAGTCCTTTTTGTACATCCCATAGGCAAGCCAGTACAGCAAGTTGAACAATCCAAAGGACACCGGGAAAGCAATGCGAGCCACTTGGTCAATCAGCGAAACACTGTTCACATGACGGATTCCTACAAAATTCCCATTAACAACAAATACCTTTGGGACTAAGCTGGCTACCTACCCTTGACTGTGGCATCCCTTTCGCGTTGTTTCCGAAACTTGTCGTCCCCAATGAAACACAACCAGATTTGTTTGCATTTCGATGTAACCGGTGGTTCAGTTTGCGTTGTTCTTTCCATCGTTGAGGCATGCGACGACGGAGCTTGGAAGATGTGTGTTGGATCCTAGAGAGAAATAATCTTGAACAAGAAAAGGGTGGGCGAATTCGACTTACGTTGTATATTGGACAAATGATTGAGTTGCGTTTGCGAAATGTTCCCGTCACAGATTGAGGAGATTCTCTGACCGATTCGGAGCTCTTGTGTTCGGATGAATGTACTCCATCTGATTCTTCGGCAATTTCGTCGACATCTTCCCATTCGTCTTCGCTGGCCGGGATTTCACCACTGCCGGTCTGAGATGAAAAAAATCAAAACTCTTGACGCATTGATAAGTCGATGAATGTTCCTACTCACCTTTGTGAAGTAATGAACGCCAGCGAATTCCAAAAGTGTCGCTATGCAGTATAAGAAGCTCATCAGTAGAAACCAATCCAAGGCTGTGGCATACTTCACTTTTGGCAGATCCGTTCGTGAATCCAAACTGATAGTGGACAGAGTAAGAACAGCTGTGATGCAGAGGCCAACCCGGTCACTTGTCGCTTCACGGTGTATCCAAAACGATACCCAGGAGAGAACCACGATCAGAATGCAGGGGACGTAGACCTTTTAACAAAAAGTTGGTTAGAGGTTTAGCCAGGTGATTTGGAAGCATTTTTTAGTCACTTACCTGTATGAGAAAGTATCCAGTGTGTCTCTTCAGATTGAATGCCACAAGTAGAACTGAGAACTCACCCTCTCGCCTGTTGTATGTAGAGTTCCTATGCATCATGCTTATCAAGTCGAACTGATTCAATGTCATTCCAGGCACAAAGCTAACTGCGTCGTCGCTGTACCATTCGTAGACCAATTGCCGGGATGTATAGCCATCTAGAAGGTGTTATAAGAGACAAGGATGTTGTAGTCTTAGGGACTTTTACAAAAAAAGTGAGAGTAAATGGCTGTGATCGCTGTGGCTCAGTGGTTAGCACGTTGCGAGCTGAACGGGTTCGAGTCCCAGCTACATGGCACAACTTCGCGTCGGGGAAGGACAAACCTATGGGAGAATCATTTGTCATGAAGAAGCTTCTTTGAAGCTGGACATTGGTTCATCTCGGTCTGTTGCCCTGGCGGTTTTTTTTTAAATTGACAAACCGAGCGGTACAGTGTATTGGATTCTTGCGGTTTAACAAAGGAACTTGACGACACAAGGCGTCTAGCTGATCAGCCCCTCCAAAAAAATTTCAAGAAACCTAATTGAACAAGCAAAAGTTACCAGTGGCCTATTCTCCGACCTCCGCTTTCTGAAAAGTGAGTCGCAACCGATCCATTTTTTGCGCCTTCCCCAACCTCTTAGTGTTTTTGTCATATAATGTCCCATCTCTGCAAGAATAGGCCACTTGAATCCATACGATGAAGACGATTATCCACCAGAAGGGGGAAGGATCTTTATGTCCTTTCTTAGTGATTCCCAACACAGTCCCACCTTTGCAGTTTCCAAAGGACCCACCACATGTCCAAGTAAGCCTAAGGACACTCGGAAAACCAACCAAACCAAGCCACTCAGCTCGTAGCTCAAGATTGAATAGGCATGAGAAAATAAAACTTCCAACCCAAATGATTCCACGCATCCTTGCATTCAAATTCATTCAAATGTGTGTGTGCAAACTTACAACTTCCAATGATCAACGGGCAGGACTGCCGGTCCATGGGAAAGTTTTTCAATTCCATCGGGCATGTAGCCTTTATCGTCAACCTTCAAGCGAAGTGGATGCAATTAGCCTAATGGATTCAATTACCATATGTGAATACCAACCTCATTGAATATAAGATATCCCCGTCCTGGCTCAGTCTCAGCAATTTATTCGGCACTGTAATCGTGTGAATGTGTGAGTGCTTCCCATTGAAGAAATACGTATCCGGCCTCCAGATCTTATCGAGCATCTGCGAAAAGAGAATAAAGGAAACAAGCGAAAGTAACGCAATTACCAGTCCCACATCGCAAGGACAACCACCTTAATGCTCAGAGACAAACTTTTAATGGGTCCCTTGAAACTCAGCCTTTTGTCTCGCCAATATTGCCGGAAGTAGCAGTCCATTGAATAGTCCATGTCTAGTTCGGATACCGGGCCCATGCTGCGAATCAGTATGTTCGTCCTGACTATTGTGGGAACACCTGAAAAGGCAAACAACAATTCATATCCTTGCAAATCGCAAGCGAAGGCATTCGCACGTGTGGCTACCTTTTCCATGAGTGGGCAGTTGGGACTGCTCGTAGCTCTTTAAAAGGTTCTCCAGGATGATTGAAATGTTCTTGCTGAGGTAATCATTGGATGCGGTCCGTTTGCGCATCAATGACGTTCCATTGGAGCTCGTGCTGGGACCGTGATGTATGCGACGGGTGGTCGTTCTAAATGGATCACCATCACTATCAGGGGGTGTGGTGGTGCGAAAGGATTCGTAAATACGGGACGCGGATAACTTTTGTGAGATGATTGGTGTCGTCGGCCTTCGAGTTGGAAAAGTCACTTTGGAAGCACTAAACGAGACAAACTGGTTAACACGAAAGTGGGCGATAATAATTTGACATAAAAGCTCACCCATCAACCATCAAGTCTAATGTCGCATTTCTCGGAAGGATAATTGTTGTTGTGGTTTCTGTTGTCGTAGATGGGGATGATGACACTGATAGCGGAGGTGGTTGGGCCACTGTGTCATTGTTGTCCGATGCCTTTTGTGTGGTCGGTATTCCGTGGCAAAGCAATGCAACCAGACTTATTGCGACAATCAGTCTGAATGGGAGTCCGGAAGAGAGGTGGATGGTGGTTATGCACCACCATGAGCAGCAGCAACAGGATGGAAGAAATGGAAAAGTTAGGCACCGGCTTTCGATGGGAAATTGTAGGAAAAATGCCTGTCGTCCTTTCGGTTTTAAATGAATATGTGTCCTCCGAATGGAGAGATGGAATGGAATTTTCTTAATATGCAAATAATATGAAAAGAGAAATGATAGATAAGGCAGATAAGTGTTGCCATAGAAAAGGAAATGAAAGAACGTGTTAACACATGGTCTAGTTTTAGTTGAAATTATTTGTGAGGCTGGGCAGGATTCTTTGCATCGATTAATTTCCTGAAAAATCTGTCACGCGCCACCTTACTTGACTGACCATCTACCTGGAACACACTTCTGCTGAAAAGAGCCTGTGTGGTCCACAGATCAAAACTACCTTCCGCAGAAAAAGTTCTTGCCATAGACAACCTGTTGCAAAGCCACTTTACCGCACCTGCTCCAGTGAAACCGCTCCACAGACGGAAGTATCTGCCGATCAGATAAGTAGGACCCGCCTTCAAGGTCCCACCAAAGAAACCGGCCAATAGGCGAGACCTACATAAACGACTATACTATCTGCAGCCCTCCACGAAGCGTCCCCTATCTGACACAATCAAAATGACAAACTCAACGAATTACAAAATGTAGTCCTCATGTTTGTGACGAAAATAGAGAGGGGTAATGCCCGATGTCCACATACGCGGTTAAGTGAACTGGGACTAGACAAGTTGTCGTGTCTTAGACAAGTAAATCTTGAACCCGGTAAAACAAGTAAGCGACTGTTTATAACCATAACTTCGACTTGACTTCACTTATATCCTGTAACTACTTATGGATCTAAGGCCATCTGCAATTCCTAGGCATTATCCTGTTAAATTCTTGGTCATATGCCTCAATTCTCTTTAGCGTTTTCCAAGTTATTCGACCGTTCTGTGCTAGACTTTTCTTGGGCAATCTGTATCTTGGTGAAAGGAGTCCCATTACATGGCTTGGCTGACTATACAATCATCGCCTTTCCGAAACATTTAACCGATCACTTTACACTTTTTTGTGACATCGGCGCTATCAGTGTCTGGGCACTACACCCATGAAACAGCAAGACTCCTCGTTTGAAACAGTCGCAGCCTTGTAAACTACTTTTTCAAATCTTTGGCAGCATTCAAAAACCAGATTTTGCCTTCGAAGCTCCACTGCAACATTTAATTCGTCATCGACAAATTCAAGAATCTCAAAGGACCGATAGTCTTACACTCGGTCAACTTGTTGATCAGCGATGCAAGGCATGTCAGACAAACTGTCTGTTAACACTGTTCACATTTTCTGTTAACATTCTATATTAGGTTAGGTTAGGTTAGGTTAGCGGGTCGATGAAGATGATCTCACTTAGGTCTTTGTAGACCCGTTGTGGTAGCCATGTGCTTTACCAGCTATTTCCCACTGCGTGATTTTATATACTTGATGACAGCCCTCTGGCTGTCCTTGCAGAGACTTGGGCAAATTATAGAGAAAGTGAGTCATGTCCTCATGTACCTCCTCGTCCCCGTATCCTCTGGATATGTCGTCCTCGTCAGGTCGTCAGGTGCAGCTTTTTTCATGGAACCTGACCATATTGTGGCCTGTAATTAATCCTATCCATAATGACAGGCATTTCCTGTCCATATGTAGGACCTTCGTCGTTCTGCTTTTATTATATTCTGGCCATAGCCTTCTGGAAATTTTGCATGTGGTTAATGTTTTCCACCTGTTATTCGCCTCAGTTAAGGATCTTAGTCTTAATGTTTCTTTCAAACGCCAAAATGGAGGTTTAATTGTACCATCCGCTAGCTCTGGTTCTACGGCTGTCTCGTTTCCTGGCAAAACCATTGTGGTCGGGGTTTTACTCAGGTCTTCGCGACAGAACTTTTCAAGCTTGGATGTAATTTGGGTAGCAGCTAGTACTTTTATAACTACCTGGCTGTCTATGAAGATCGTGATATCCTCCTTGATCCATTTTCTATTAACATTACCTGAAGGCAGATGTAATGGTAATTTCCCGAATGAATGCCTGTTCAATTCACTCTGAATGTTAGTGAAGTCTCATTGAAACAGGTGGAGAAGTTCAAATATTTCGGGGTCCTATTCACGAGTGATGGAAGGAGCAATATTCTGTAAGATTGGTCAGGCTGGAGCAATTTTGAGACAAGCTATCGGTCTTCAACTCAGTGTTTGTTCCGACCCTCACCTATGATCATGAGGTTTGGATAAGGACCGAAAGAATCAGATCGCGGATACAAGTTTCCGAAAAAGCATTTCTTCGTTGTGTTCCTAGGGTAACTCGTCGAGATTGGGTTAGGAACACCAGAATACGCGAGGCACTCAATGTCGAGTAGCTACTTCTTTGAATGGAAAGGTCCATACTTCGATGGTTTGGACACCTTAAACGCATGCCCCTTACTCGGCTTTCAAGACGTGCCTTCGAATATGTGCTATCAGGTAGGCGTCACCTGGGTAGGGCTAAGATGAGATGGTTGAATCAAGTCCAAAATCTCAACTCTATCCGTATGGGGATAGCCCCTGATAATTTAGAGTCGATGGCGGAAGATCGAAAGATGTGAAGAGTCCACTTGAGCACCCTAAACCCACAACCCTCATAGTGGATAAGCGGATCGTTGGAAAATGATGATGATGGTAATGACTGAAGCCATTTCGGAATAGATGAATAGCAGGCGTAGCAAAAATCTATACCCGGCGTCCCCAGTCAGCTCGATTCTTAGCTAGCTGCCTTCAGTTTCACACGCCAAAATGGTTGAGGTCCTTTTCCACTTTTGCCAACTCCTTGAGTGGCAGTCTTCCTTAACTGCATCTTAGACGAAGATATTGACTCTTCTGACTAGATAGAGGTTACAATGCAGCCAAAACAATTCGTCGTTTTACTGCCTTCTGAACTCATAGCCTATGCAGATGGGGCTAAAGATGGCCACAAGGGCTTTTCACTGGAAATAACCAAGGGTGACCTTATTCAATCTTGACAAAGTCCACTTGATCTCATCGCTATGTCATTGTCTGAGTTAGTAGCAGAAACTGGATAGACAAAGTCTCTAGTTAGCTAGTTTGAAGTGGTGAAGTGAAGTGATTAACAAAGTCTCTAACTAACTTAAGTTATATCTGTCGAAGGGGACGTTCTGTCCGAGACGTGTGTCATTGTTGGGTGCCCTGATTCTCATTGCTCCCCTCTAAGCTCATTTTGGCTGCTTCCTCAAACACGCTACTGACATCACGCTGCATTCTTCTAATATTGTCGACGTATGCGAGTAATTCTAAGGACTGTCAAAAGATTGTATCTCTGGTATTGCCATGTGAGTTCAACACTGTTCATTCAAGAACATTGTTGAAAAAGTTGCATGATAGCTTGTCGCCTTGCCTAACCCGATGTGAGGTCTTTGCAGAACTTGACTGAGTAGCAGGCATTCTTTATCGTTATCCTGTGCAATCGGATAAGTCTGGCTAGACCCGGCACAATATGCAGTGAGATGCGGCCTTGAAATCGATAAAAGGTGGTGGGTATCGATTTGGAATTCCTGTTCGATCGGTGTTTGACTTTTCTGGTCTAAAGCAGCACCGTTGTGCACCAGTCATACTGTTAACAAAGGGATTTAGGCGTTCACAGCAGAAAAGATTTTTTGGGCGATAGACGGTTGATTGATCAACAGATCTCCAAAAGGCCTTCAAAAAAACCCTCAGGTTTAAGTTTAGGCTTAAGCTTGCTGACAAGATCTTTGAAGCAAAAATGGCGAATTACCGTCGTTCTCATCGCTGTATAACAGTGGAGATTCTCATATTCGTCGCCAATTCAGAGTCAATCGTACTAAAAATATGGTAATCTGCTGGATTCTGGATTCTAAACGATTTTTGTCCATAACTAACAAAGGGGTTATGACCACATTTGAATTGTAGCACAGACATTAGTCACCCAAAATGCCCTTGACCCTTTCTCCTGACTCGGACAAAAGCTGTGAACCCACGTATGAAGTAATTATTTGAAAACAAGGCTTGTTAAAATGCCTGCTTATTTGTAAGCCCGGTTATCCTTATTTCGTAGGTGCCTCTTCCAAATAGTAAATACCGTGATGAGTTCCTATTTTATCCTCGAATCGTCGCGGATTAATCGTTTCTATCCATGAAAGGCAACATGAAACAAGGTTTCAAGACTAGAATTACAGAATCAACCCTGTCCAAGGGCCCTTCTAGTGCTAATCATCATTCGCTTACAAATCTTAGCTTCATTAATTGCACATATAATAGACCGCTGACACGCATTCCTTCTTCAACAGTTCAACCACCCACCTGGCTCACCTTGAAAATATCCTTTTTACTATGAATCTCCACTCCTTGCGCAGTTAACCCTTCACGAATCCTAAATGGATAAAGTCACTCCTTATGTGCGTTTTCTCCATCGTCACCCAACACTCATTCATCCTTGTCCCCATATAGACAAAATATCTATCCACAGCCCATCGAACGGAATTACCTCAACCCCTCCCCACGCCCATCCATGATGTCAAACACTGGCGTAACTGCATTCATGCAATTTCTCAACCAAAGAACAAGAGCATACACTGTGTGGCATGTGCATGTACACACGCTCTAGGGTGACCCTTAAGAAACTATTTCTGAAATGCGCCGAGGACTTGACTCAATTCCTCAAGAGGGCAGTTTAATGAATAGTTTGGAGGACTTAATTGCCGCAAAAAAGGTTATCATACCCTTAAGAGTGCGTTACAGAGAGAAACCACCACATACGACGACAATGTGTCAGATGTGAGATTGTTCGCTCAGGTTGACGAGGCTGGGAAATACTTGTAAAACTACCACGCTGGGGTGATAGCGGAAGGGTAACTCCTTTTAAAGATGAAATCTGGAGAAATGGGTTCTGTTCTGTTGTTCCTTGCAATTAAGTTTTAATGGCGAAACTTCATTTGCACAACACAAGTCAAGAATACAATTGCAATTTCAAGCGGCTGTGTTGCGAGTGTGTGTGTGTGGATTCCTTTTTCGGTGTCAAATCGCGCGTAATGTCATTTGCAAGGCGGTGATGTCTCGTTTGACATATCTGCCAGCGAAATAATAGTTGTAAATCAGCTTCATTATATTGGTGGCGCTGTCAGTGAAAACAAATGTCAATATGGCGCAATGGTACAGGTGGGCTGAGCTCGTGGTTGTCACATGGAAGCAATGTCGAAGATCCAAATGAACACCCCCAGGGAGCTGTTATGTGATGCGCTAAGGTTTTCCATTTTTCTATCACATGTTGTGGAAGGAAAAAGATTTGATGCCCCAGAGGTGTTGACAGATGCAGTGATGCAGGGTTTTGTTTGTTCATGTTGCAAGGACGAGCAATGGATGGTGCATGTTGTGCTGGTTGAAAGAACGTAGCTGATAAAAATGTGTGAATGCAGATTCGCTAGAGGGGAAAACTTAGAAAACAAAAAATGGTTGGTACACCTTCTGTGGGAATGGCCAACGTCCGATTTGGAAGACAAGTTGTGGCCCAGTTGCATTATTGATAACGAAATGGCTAAGGATGTCAAGGATGTTGGTTCTTGTTATGAGATTGCTCAACAAGAGGTCAGCAACAGGTCAGCAGTGAAGTTTAAAAGGTGTAAGATGTGAGAGGGCAATGGTTTCAATAAGGACGGTAAAAGTGAATAACCGGTGGTTGACATGCATTGAATTGGTTATTTGAAAGAGGGACTGAGCAAGGGGGGCCCACGAAGGACTGGTTAAAGATCCAAATTGAGATGATAGAAACATAAGCCTTGTATAGAAGGATAGATTTAACCGTTGACGACACAGTAATGTTACGACTAGAACCACCACTGTAAGAAAGTTCAGCGTTAAAAGGCCGCAATCACAATCAACCGTAAGAGCTCTTGCTGATCGAGTTTCCCTAGGGCTTGGGAAAAATCCTCTAGCAGGAATATCATCCACAGAAGACCATTGGCAGCACTGCCAGCACTGCCAGCAAGCCATCAGGAATGTTATGACTGATGTTTCAGTCGTCAACCTGCAAAAAATCTCTGAATGCGCACAGCAAATGTAGACAAAATTATTGTCTGTCAACTCTACCTGTAGAAAAGAAGGTTATTTCTACGGAAACTGATGGAAGCTGAAGTCAATTACTAGATATCATGTTCCAAAATAACACTTCACTCTCTGTTTAGATAACAACGCTTCCACCAATGCTTCGAAACATAGATATATCGAACAAAACTTGGCACATCCTGGTCTATCTGAATTCACAAAACCCACCCTCGCATCGAAGCTGAATGATTATTTTCTAGACGACAGTGCTGCCGGCTTAAACGAAAAACTGTCTACAAAGACGATTTTTCTTTGGTCGGTTGCCATTTGCCCTCTCGAGCATTGATCTCATTAAATTCGATGAAGAAAAAAAACTGTATCCCACCCCATCAGTCGCCATCACTCGTTTGTGCATCCATAATGCCCACTTACAGGATATCCCGTGATCATCAAAAACTTGTCGAGTACCCTTCATGTCGTGGGATGTTACAATTTATGTAAAATATTTCACAAGTCTCCTATACGTTAACTGCACAGCTGCCAGGCTACGAGATGATGAAATCCAGAAATAAAGTTCCTTGTGTAACGGAATTTTTTTTTTTGGGATATTTCAAACCAACGACCTGAGACCTATCACATACATTTCTTTGAATGGTGGTGGTGTTGGTCATCCAGTCAACCAAGAGAGAGGCCAATACAGACAGTAGTTGCCGTCGATTTAATGCGCATCAACTTACATGGGTTCATTCCCCCAGCTCCCACGAGTGGGAGTGAACTCCTTGTGATTTGGTACACACAGTGGTATGCAGAGCCATAGCTGATTTGTTGCAAGGATTTCCCCAATGATGCCGTTGACCATTATTGGAACTAATGAGAGCACGTTGAGTGGATTTTATCAGCACTTTGACTTTTTATGGTCCCAGTGCGACCTTTCCTTTGAGTTTCTTATTACTGTGGCTGGGTTATTCTCCAAAGCACAGACATATGGACGTAGCATGTCTCTAAGTTTGCTCCATTAGAGTGCACTCTGTTTTGCCCGGTCAACAGAAAAAGGAGAACAGGAGAAGCCAAGAAAAAGGCTGCAAAATCTTTTGAGAAAAAAATCATTTAAAGGTGGAGACAATACAAGTACGTGCCCTTCTAGGACGTATATGTAGTTGTGTCAGAGGCTCGTGATTTAAGATCGAAATAAGTTTAGGAAAAAGCAATGATTGGATGTTGGTAAACACTGACTAGTGTCAACTTAATGTAACTGTAACTACGCATCAAATGTGTTTATGTTACCTCCGATCAGTAGTGGTTGCTGTCTGCCCGAACTCAAAAATGCGAGTATTGACCACGAGACAAAAATAGCAGCAATTTAAACGCGACAGCGAATGAACTTTCTAGATGGAATCAACATTGAGTTCGAAAACTTCTGCAGCGGAAACAGTTAGCCAACGAAACAGTTGGCTAATCCGGAAAACACCCAGAAAGGGATAAAAATCTCAGGAATTTAATAAAATCAGCAATATGAAGGTCCTCCAGCCCATGGAAGAAGCCACTACCAAGAGTACGCAGTCTTCTGGTGGCCAGTGCGGGACATTCGCATAGCAGGTGCTGGATGAATACTATTTCCTCTTCGTCCTCTTCTGCAGTAGTCATTGTAGCGCAATCCAAGCCGCTCCGCATGGATTCCTATTCCCCAGTGTCCTGTGAGGACACCACTAAGCTGTACGAGATTTTTGGAATTCTTCTAATCGAAGGCTGGCCATAGTGATCTGGCTATAGCACATGTGTCCATGTGACACCATCGCGTATTAGCCCTAATCATAGTTTCGACATCTTAATCCCTGTAAAGAGTGCTAATGGGTGTCTTCGCGACCAAAAGGGTATATGCAGGATCTAATTCTGCACCCCTCCTGGCAAGTTCGTCCGCATCTCATTACCTGATATACCCCTGTGGCCTGGTACTCAGCATAGGGTCGCCTTGTTCGTCATTGATATATCATTGAGATTTTGTCTGCAGACTTTTACGAGCTTTGATTTTGTCGATGCTAACTGCAGAGACTTAATAGCCGCCTGGCTGTCAACATAGATAGTAATGTTCTCTCTGACAATGTTGTTATATTTGATTAACACACGGTCTGTAAAATGGCAGTTTTCTCGGCTTAAAAAACGCTGCATCCGTCTTGAATTTTGAACGATTAGTTTACCCCTCTGGATTCACAAAAGATACCAGCCCCAGGATTAACTGCTTACTTACTTACTTAAGGTGGCCCTTCAGTCCGGGGTGGACCTGGACCTCAACCAACAAGCCTGTCCAGCAAGCTCGATCTTTAGCCAGCTGCCCTTAATGTGACGCGCACAAGTAATATTAAACTTCAACCAGCTAGGAGCACCTCAATTGGGGGCAGTTAGCTGAAGACCGGGCTTACTAAAGAGGCTTGTTGGTTGAGGCGGGCCTCTCACTCCGAACGGTAGCTCCACCTAAGGGCGTAAGTTGGTGTGTTCTGCTTTTGCCTGTCAGTTGAAAAAAGAGGAGCGAGTCTGCAGACATTGTAGCGATGGTGCTCTCAGAACCATCCAGTTTAAGGTTGCTTGGTATACATCGATACTTCGATAGATGAAAGGGATTCCCTGCAGTTTTGTAGTGGTGAACGGAGGACGGATTCCTCTTTTATAGACTACAAGGATTTTTTCTTTGTCACAGGGAGACCGTTCTGACACTTCCTACACCCTAGACCCATTGCAAATGCCATCAGTAATTTATTTGTGATTATGTGAACTGATATCCTCTTCAGTTACATTGAACCATGGGACTTTCAGCTACAATGTGCATTTTCATAGGAATATATGGACCATTCCAGGGGTTCAGTTAACACACGAGTATTCCCTTACAAATGAAACCGTTGCAAGCGCAGTGTTGCAAACAATTTCCACTTCAAGGACACAACATCCCCACCAGTAATAATGAATATTTGCATCGAGTTAAACCATTGAGCGTGCTCGTAATTATCACGGCTTATGTCTAACCTTCGTTGATACTTAATAATTTCATTGCAGGATGCTTAGGACTCGTAACCCGGCTGACTATTCCATTTCGAATTCTGCAACCACATCATTAGTATGCGTAATTCAAACTACAATTCATCATTCATTCACTCCCCACACTCACGCCGTAGAGAGTTGGAGTTTACCTCAATTTGATTGAGAAGAACGGGAAAAAAAACAAAACTTAAATATACACACATCCTGTAAAGAAAACCATACGAGGACCCTCAGAACCTCCCCATACATACATCACACTGAATGGTTTGTTGCGTTCTTTTGTTTACTAAATGAATGTAAATGGGTTGAATGCTAAGGAATTCGTGTGGAGGAATTTCAATTTGGTAAGACGAGTATCTACGTCTTTCTCTCGGTAGAAGTCACAACGTGAATGTCCTTCGAAATCCAGTGACAAATTGCTTTTACCAAAGTACTATACCACAACCATCGCTGTATGTCTGTTTGTATGTCTATTGCTCGGTGTCCTCTCCCCAATTTTGTATCCTACCTTCAATAAGTTTTTTTTTTATTTCAGTTGAATTATAATTTTAAAGGATTCTAATTGAATGCAAATAAACGGAACATGACCCTCTGTTATCCTTTCATTTCATTATAAAGTCACAACGAGGGAAGGAAGTGGGCATTTCAAAATTTTGCCAACTGACAGGGGAGACAGCCCGTCATTTTTCGGTCCATTGAAGGAAGTTGTTTGTGTTTTATTTTTTTTTTTGCCGGTTAATTTCATGAGGAGCTTATGGGTCGCCAAGTACATAAATCAAAACTTTGGCCACTCTAAAGCCCCTCAGGTGAGTTTCAATTTTAAACATTTTTAATGGAATGCAACGCTGACTAAGGGATTATTCTCTCCTCAGAAATAAATCCGAAAAGAAGTCGAAGGAAGCGAAATGCTTTTGAGTCGAAGGATGGTCCTCATTAGGCAGAATCTGCCGCAATCTATAGAGAGCTTGAAAAACGGAAAAAGAGCGGCATAAAATGAAGAATATTTTTCGAGTTGCGAATTTAATTAAAAGAATGAAACTCTTTTGCCACCTAATATGAGTGGACGACAAGAAGGAAGTAACAAATTAAATGGGACGCAAACAAAAGGACATTGCTTCTGAAAGAGATATCTGAGTTTGACCTTGGTGTCTTGAGGAGGATGCTATGAAATTATTAAAATTATAGGACTGCGGCCTATTGACGTGATTTTTTATGCTCGGTAGAGGTCAACATGGACACAAAGGGCTTGAAGGATTTCGCTATCTGGTCTTCTCGAGGGTGTCATTCGTTGAATAAGCCTTGACACCCAGAGAGCTCTTGCTTTTGTGTCCAATTTGATAATAGTCACTAGAGAAGTGTCATCATCATCTTCCAATGGCCCGCTTATCCACTATGAGAGTCGCGGGTTCAAGGTGCTCAAGTGGACTCTCCACATCTCCTGATCTTCGGCCATCGACTCTAAATCATCAGAGGCTATCCCCATACGTGTAGAGGACTTGGTCCAATCATCTCATCCTGGCCCTACACATGGGACGAACTGAAATGAACTCAGGCCTCCTTTCTCCTCAAAGCACTCGGATTGAAATTGAAACTCCTTCGGAAAAAATGTTCAAAGTGGTAACTTACCAAAAAGACAAATCTACCCTCTCTCAATTGCTGACCACAACTCGAGATCTCTTTCAATGGAGGTGTTCATCATGGCGAACATCCTCGACGTACAAGGTGCCGCAAAAGTCATCGCCCTATCAGAAGATTCTATAATTTTTGCAAATGGTGGCAAATATCAATTCTACTTCGACATTTGTGAAGTAAACAGATACAAAATATACGTCAACAAGACATGAATCGCTATACTCCTAAAGAACACGTAATAATTATTTCGATTTTTTTGCGGAATATTTCGTCGGTGGTGTTGACGCAGCGTGAATTTCGGTGCAGATTCCCGGTCGTCCGACACCAACTGGGTAAACACTACGGCCTAAGCCGCTCGACTAGAAATGTATGGGACAACACGAGAGGCTGTCAGGTCTGGCCGGCCCCGGCACAGCCTTTCTGCTGAGAATATCGCAACTGTGGCTGAAGATGTCGCCAAACGACATCGAGCGCTACAGAGCCATGCTCAACGACTTTATCCTTCCTCAATTGGATGCATTGGGACTGGAGAACATGTGGTACCAACAGAATGGAGCAACAGAGCATACTGCACGAGCCACAACCGAAATTCTGAGAGCTGCATTTTCGGGTCGCCTAATCTCTCGTTTTGGCGATTTGCACTGGCTGGCAAGATCGCCTGATTTAACCTTTCCAGATTTCTTTTTGGGAGTTTTTTTGAAGTCACGAGTCTATGTCAACAAGTTTCAGACTCTTGAACCCCTCAAAGAGAATATCCGTCAAGAATGCAAGGACTTATCGACGGAAGTTCTGGCAAGAGTGAGAGAAAATGCCATAAATCGAGCACGAATGGTTATCAATTCTGGCAGCGGCCACTTAGCCGATATGATTTTCTCGACGTAATGGAAAAAAATGTAAGACATCAGATAAACATAATCACAACATGAGGACAACTTTTATTACCTTGCCACCTTGTATGTATATAGAGCGGGCTTGTAGCATCCGAGGGAGCGCTGCTTTTGTTGTCGGTAGTGATCGCTGTAGTAGATGTCGCAGTTTATCATCCTTTTTTTACTAGCCCATACATACATATGTACATCGCTAGCTTTTTACTTACTTAAGTGGCGTATGGAGAAATGAAGGCCCTATTACTCTACTGAATTCCAAAATTGGAAAACGTCAGCACAGGTGGGGGGCTTTATGGTTCCAGTTTCCAACGCACGACAGCGCTTAGAAAGTCACCTATGGAATTTCAAGCGGAATTCCACGCTATTGAACTGTGTGCAAGAGAATGCCTGCGGTGAAGGACCCAAGGAACCGCCATCAACATAAATCTTTCAGACAGCCAAACAGCACTATTAGCCCTTAAATCCTATACGGTAAGGTCAAAGCTTGTCTGGGACTGTCTCAACCTCCTCGAAAGTCTTGCCTCGGTTAATAAGGTTATCGTAGCCTGGATTCCAGGACATGAAGGCCTCGAGGGTACCGAACGGGCTGACTGCCTGGAGCGAAAGGCGTTTGCCGCCCATCCGAATCCTGGATGGGAGATCAAGAAACACGCCGACTATTGGGCCAACGTCCAGGGCCTTAGACAAGTGAAAAAGATCGTCAACCTCAATGTATACAAGCCCAAAACTTTACTTGATCTCACCAAAGACGAGTTAAGAACCTAAGCGGGCTATCTAATGGATCATGGGTCCACCCAGATACCATCTACATAAAAAAAAAAACTTTCATATGCTGATACTTGCCGGCTCTGTGGAGAACTGAAAAAGACCGCTGAAGATATTCTGCGCATATGTTTAGGACCCGGAAGGAAAAGATTACTCCAATTGACGCTGGACTCGGTCAACCCAACGGAAATTGGAACCTAAAGCTATACTAACGTTTATCAAAAGCCTCAATATAACCTCTGGTTAAACCATATGGGCCTCTACAATAGACCTCTAATACAGAATACAAAATACTTAAGTGGCACTAGAGTTCGAGGTGAACCTTGAGCCTTAATCAACGGTTCTCCCCATTCACCCCGGTCCTTTGTTCTCCATGTCCGCTTCTCAGTCTACCAAATATACGTATGACAAACATCATGTGTTCAATAATTTATGACAGATGTCAAAGGCATTTTGATTTCTTCTAATGTCAATTAGTTTCAGTATTACTCCCTCTATAACAACTGACTGACTGTCGAATTTCTTGTCATCCACACTGTACAACGCATTACTGTGAGACAAACTAAAACCGCCATCCATTGCTCTTACTCTCTTGTCTCATACCTCAAGCCTCTTGTTAAATTTAAGTATTCCTTGCATCTTTAAGTACACAATGACATTGGGATCTCTCATAAAACAATAAAAAGCGAGAAAAAAAATATGAGCAACACTTAAAAGCGAAACCAAAACAACAGCAACAACTTAATCGCTTATTCTATTCGCGCATTTTGCAGAAAGGATTAAAGCTCCCGCTGTCATTGTGATTTCGGAAAACAAAAACTCCCTGGCATCATTATGCTTTCATAGGCGAAACACAAGAACAGCACATTCTGCTGATAAGGATATGCGAAGGACATGCATGACAGTCTAAACTATGTGCGGGTAGTAAACAATGCGAATAGAGGTTGAAGGTCGTTCCAACGGGTTCAAAGTCCCTTTTTAACTTGTTTAACTTGTTAATAGTTGGAACTTAAGCGATTCACTATCGATAATTGAATTTGGAGACGAAAAAAGTAGAAGCGACAGCGAGCAAGGAAATGCTTTTGAAGTTCTCAAAGGGACGAACTCAATTATCCAGTGCCAATGCTGCCAATGTCACTATCAAACAACTTTTTTGTGTTTTTTTTTTTGTTAATTAAATTAGGAAAAAAAAAGTTTATCTCCCCCTGTATTTTTTTGTCGTCCTCTTGTTTTCCTTTTGAGTGTTTTTTTTGCATACAAGTACTTTATATTGAAAGGACACTGCAGAAGCGGTATGTCTGCTCTTGTTTTTGATTGGTATCTTTGTGTGTGTGTGATTTTTTTCTGTCATCCTTCTTAAGATTCTTTGTTTTCGATAGTTTTGCTATAAATAGATGTGACGGTTTTAAATAAACGATAAGATTGTGGAGAGAGCTTATAACAACTACCCCGTATGCTTCGAGTACCCCTTTTGAACTAAATTTGTGCAAGTAGATTCGAAAGAGTTTTAAGTTTTTTTTTTAAGGAATTTGGTAGCACTTACTGTAAAAAATTAGTGAAATAGAAAAGTCTTTAGAATAAAGTAGAACCCATAATGAATCGTTATTGAGAAAATGCCTTCACGAGCTTGTCTTTTCAGCTCACCACCGCGGAGCACCGCAACGCGCGAGAGGATATATGTAATCATCATTTTCCAATGGCCTGCTTATCCACTATGATCACAAATCAGCAAACAAGGTGTTCTGGCAGACCATCTGCCGTCTCAGAGGAAGGAAGTTCAATATCATCGAAGGAGTTAAATCCAAAGATGGTGTACTTCTTTCCGATGAGAAGGACATCTTGCGAAGATGGGGCACGCACTTTTCGGAGCTGCTCAATCTCGAACAGGGCACTGAGGATGGTAGATCCATGATTTTGAGTAGGGCGGAGAAAAGTCCCACCGTAGAGGATGTGATTAGGCGATTTAAGTGCTTAAAGTCGGCAAATCTGCTGGTGTGGATGAAATCCGCCCAGAAATGTTCAAAGCTTTGGCTGAAGAGGGTATGGAATGGGTCTCTCGTGTCATTGAAGTTCCTGGGAATGCGGCGAAACACCTAGCGACTGGCAAACTGGGGTGACTGTTTCTCTTTTTCTCCCAATTAAAGGGGTATATCTCTCCTAAGCCTCCCCGGAAAAATCTTTGCTAAGGTATTGGAAGCGCATTCCAGAGCTGTGGTCGAGTACAAGTTGGGCGATGAGCAGTGCGGTTTTCGTCCAGGTAGAACAACAACCGACCAGGTATTCACTCTCAGAATAGTACTTGAGAAGGCCTGAGAGTATGCCAAACCTATCTACAGTTGTCTTGTGGATTTGTAGAAAGCATAAGATCGTTTCCCTCGTGGTAAACTCTGGAGTGTACTGCAGGAGTATGGATTTGAGGGTTCTCTTCTGAAGGCCATTCAATCTCTAAACGCTAACTGTAGAAGTTGTGTCCGGGTGAACGGCGTTAAATCGACACCTTTCGCGGTGCCTTGGTCAACCTTACGTCGACAAAGACCGAACTTCAGCGCGCACTAGATAGGTTCGTCGCCGTCTATGTTTAAGCTGGGATAAGGTAAACGTGTAAAAATCAGAGGTAAAAGCAATTTCCCAAATGCCAGTTCAATGCACTTTGGATGTTAGTGGAGTCCCATTGAAACAGGTGGAGGTATCTCGGGTTACTATTCACGAGTGATGGTAGGAGCAATACTGAGTTATCCTGTAGGATTAGTCAGGCTGAAATAATTTTGAGTCAACCTGGTCAATCTGTTATCTGGAGGGCTGAACTTGGCATCGAAGCTAAGTTATCGCTCTTCAATTCAGTGCTTGTTCTGATCTTCACTTATGGTCATGAGGTTTGGGTAATGGCCGAAAGAATGAGATCACGGATACAAACCGTGATCTCATCATTTGTATTGCTGGGGTAACTCGTCGAGATCGAGTTAGGAACACCAGATTACGCGAGACACTTAATGTCGAGCAGCTACTTCTTCGAATGGAAAGACACGTTGGACACGTTAACCGCATGCTCCCAACACGGCTTACAAGACGTTCCAAGGAATCCTTGTCATCAGGTAGGCCCAGAATGTGATGGTTTGAAAAAGTCCAAAATCTTATCTCTCCCTGTATGGGGACATTCCCTGATGAAAAATTGAGAGATTTGGAGAGTTCACTTAAGCACCCTAAACCCGCGACCCTCATAGTGGATAAGCGGCCTATTGGAAAAAGATGTATGCAAATGACTTGAAATCTAAACCCCTTCAACGGACTGGGCTGGGCACCTATTCAAAAACCCGTCAACAAGATTGATGAACTGGGTTTAAATGTCAAGCCCACTGTGTCGGGGACGAGGCTGGATTCTTAAGCCAGTATTGCTTTGGATGGTGATTATTGATTAGAATGAAGATTTTGCTGAGCCCACGTAGCCAAAGATAAGAGAAAATTTAATGTCAAACGACTATTAATGCAACAGACTGTCAGAATCTGTACCCATTGAGTGTCATTCAATTTCTCAAGAAGTCCTACATCGCCGGGATCAAGTTTATGTAGAAGACCAGTGGCAATATTGCCAAACAGATGGGTTTCTCTACGCCTCCACAGAGTGCATGCAGCCAAACGAGTAGTCTACAAAGCTGTGCCTCAAAAAAGGACGAGAACTGCTCGCGAGCTCTACGAGCAGAGGGGAAAAGAAAAACACAAGTTTTTTTTAAAAAGGAAAAGAAAGAGTTACAGCGCAGGAATGATGTTCAAAAAGTTTCATCAAATGTAGTAAATTCGCAGTCTGTGCTGAGTTTTTGGTTAATTTATTTCCGTGGACTGGTAAATGGGCACGACATCAAGCAGACAAAACGTACCATTGACATTAGCGAGCAACAGGCAAGACAAAGGCTGACCCGGCTATAATGAAATAAAGGCAGCGATATTCAAACTGAAGTCCAATAAGGCCGCCGAGGCCGATGGACTGCATGTCAAACTTTTAAAATCGTCGGATGACACTACGTCCAATGAACGAAATCTTAGCATCACTGGGAAGTGTGGGCTGTAATAAAACCGACTACAAGTCTTCATTTTGTTTTCCAACTGATATGGTGCGTTCGTAGACTTCTTGAGGCTCGTCGTGATTAAGAAAGCCCTCTATCTATTATCAGCCACCTTCAGCAATTTTATTTCCATTTGAGTTTGGTCTACCCATGTAATTTTCCATTTCGGACCTACTCTACTCACGACGTGACGTGACGAGGTTAAACTCATTGTGACATCTCATTGCTAGTTTTGACTTTATGACTGTGGATGAGATGACATTAATCGACGCCTAATTGGCTATGTTCATACATAAATGCTTATATCTTTTCGTAGAGTTGTTAATAAGAACAGTCTTTGGAAGGTCTCGGCGGTTGAACCGAAGAATTTTTATTGACCTGAGGTCTCGCCAAAGGTTTCTGAGCCGTCATCTTTGAATCATTTGTAAATATAAATAAATTTTGAGGGTTTGTTTACTTTCATTCGGCCTAATTGTCTCGTGAGGGAAGTTTAAGCTCCCAAAGCTTAGATGGGATCTGTATACCCTTAGTTTGGGGAAGATTTAGCTGAACATTGCTTTATGCGAATGTCTAATGGTTTTGTCCCAAGCATTGTCCCAACAGCCACGGTTACAGTGATTGTAATGGAGCTGGTTGTACCTATACATGGTAGGTGTTGGATTTAAGTGAGAGCCTATAGGTTTGTGGCTTTTTCAGAAGCTTGTAACCAGACACCCACGTCGTGGGATAGATTTAACAATTGCTGTGTACACTCAATGGAAAACGATTGGTTTGGGTCCCCATTCCATGTCTGGAAAGCGCTGGTGGCTTTTTCTTTCTTTCTATTGTTTTATATTTCTGGTTTAGTCTGTGGCTTGTGTAAGATGCATCGCACATTTTTCAATGCTCAATACATGATTAGTCGCAGTTTACGATCAAAGATTAGAAATTGGCTTTCCTAACATGAATCTGTAACAACGAGAACCGGGGTGTTTCCGTAGGAACGACGTAATGCCATAATGACACCTTTGTCTTTCAGCATTTTTTTGTTTTAATACTTAAGTTTAATCAGTTTCGTTCTTTTTAAGTTAACATCTCTTAAATACCGGAAATCATGATGCGTAATAAATGGCTCTCATTAAAGGGGTCAATTTTATTCCTGAATTATGTCCATCGTCCTGTGATGGATTACTCGCTTCCAACTACATATTTTGTTCGTTTTTTCATCGCACTCGGTTTGAATTTAAAATTAATTCGTTACATTTACACAAAACATTTCGATTCATTTAATTTTGAAAAGTATAATGTGGAATGAAAAAAAAAATTCTTTAATATTAAAACGAAAGAGAATTTCAAATATTTGTACTTGCCAAATAGTTTTTGGGGTTTCACCTAACCAATAGTTTGTTTGATTTAACAAAAACTCAACTAAATGGGCTGCTGCTGGTTGACCATGGTATTTTTGAATTGATTTTTTTTTTGGTTTTGATTGCCTTTAATTGCCGGAAATTTAAATTTGAAAGGGCTTGCTGAATATTTAAAGTTTATCGATTAAAAAAAAGGTCATCTATTATTTTAGCTAAGTGAAATAAATAACGTTTTGCATTTTATGAATATTGCATTGAGTCAGAATGAAATTGAAATTCTAGCGAGGGGTAAAAATAAAACAAGTGTCATCAGTCTATATATTTGAAAGGATTGACTTGTTGCTAAAGCTTGTTTAAGAAGTTTGATTTTATGCCCTTTGGCACGATATTGTCACATTTGACTTTATTTGTATCACTGATTTAGTGGAAAGTAGCAACCTTGACTATCTCCGTTTGAATGGAAGCCAAATGCAAAAGAAAAAGCAATATTGCTGCAGCGTTAGACAACAATCCTACTCCTTCGTTAAAAGTGAAACTATTAAATGGATCTTCGCTGTACTTAGTAGAACGGCTATGGCCAGGCCAGTTATCTGAAAGGGATTAACCACATAGCGATCAGCTGGTATTTAAAAAAATAAAATAAATAAATAGCTGGCGCGACAGCTCGGGATGAGCCAAGGCTTAGGGCCTCAAAACCATCCATGTTGTGCGTATAAAATTTTTCGCACGAATAGAAGGGACCTACACTTTATTGCCGATTCCGAACGACGAATTGAGAAGCTCTTTCATGACAGATTATACTCTCGGGGCCCTGTCATTCATTGATGAGAAGTAGTGCCGCGAAAAACGACCGTGGACATGGCTTGGACTTGACTCGACACCGCTCGCACACCAGTCAAATGCACTCACCACTGAGCTACGGCGACCACGCATTTTAAAATACGTGTCCCTGATGTTCGAAACATTCGTGAAACCGACATTGCCACCATTATATCTTGTAGTCTTATGTTCAAGTGTAACACTCTTATCTGGTCTCGGGGTCTTGCAAGTTTTGGATAGAAACCAAACTCGGACAAACAGTGCTCCAGTGAAAAAGTCCCTTCAACACTTCGCCATGCCTCAAATGCTCATCAGTTTACGCTTGAGACTACTTACGGACATCAAGTATACACATTCTTACGTATGTACATATGTATGTAAATCCTACACGGATGTGGAACTACAACCCGTCATACATCGGTACAAATTTCATCTGTCTTTTCTTTAATTTCCCTAATGTCTGTCCTCTAGTTTAAGGGTATTCGCTGCCCCTTAAGCGTGTGCTAATTATAAAAGAACCAAGTCTGACTAAATAATGTAATTTCTGTAATTTCTAGAACGATTTGGTCCACATGCAGTCCAACTAGAGTCAGAGAACTCCTTTGAAGTTGAATATAAATTTCCTGGGTTGGACCAATCTGCACGGGTCACTAGATGGTCTGGTCTGGTCTTGCGATAAGTGCACCCACAAGCAGCAAACATGTGTGACAGTAGGACTAGCTGTAGGATCACCAAAGCAGTAGAAGCAGCTCTAAACAACAACCGATCAAGAAGGATGGTTCGCCAATACTTCAAAATCGGCTCGGAAGAAGGAGATAAATATTATTTCATAAAGGTTCTCACCATTTAGACGAGACCATAAGGGTATCAAACTTGACTAAATTTTCCTATGGAACAGATTGCCGAATACCAACTGCACCTACTTGTAACACAGAGATAACAACAATGAAGACCAAAAAGAAAGGTAGAAAGGCGTGTATTGATAGCATCCTTACTGATCTTTTCCAGGTAGCAATGTTCAGGTATCAGGCTCCGCTTCCTATCGATTTCCAAAAGGCTTTCAACAGTGTCATTCCAGATTTCATTTGGTTGGCCTTACCCAGGATTAGCATTCCAGAAAAGCTCACAGCTATTGGTATGGTATATGAAGGTGAGCGGAAGGCTCTTAGTCCTCAGTCCGGTCCCCTTTTAATCGTTGCAACTGTCGGGATATGTTTGGTTTGGGACGTATGTTGGGAGGGAGCTAGGGAAGCTGAAAATAATTATGGATTGAACACTAGTGTACGTGTGGTCTGGCGAATCTTCTTATTTCTTTGATGAAGACCACTATGCCGCCGTTTCCTTTGTCCTTGCAATGCTACAGGTCCGGTATCCACATACACCTAAGAGTATTCTGTTCCATTCTCGCTAGAGCTGGGCAGTAGCATAGGAAGTTACGAAGGTGCTAATTGTCGTCTTCCACGCAGAGTACTCAGAATCGTCTTCTGTCAGAGTAATTTGAAGTTCAAAGAGCTGAGCTTTCTGTATATGTACTTTTCTGGTAATTAGCAGTGATATTATTAACTCGATCGCTAGCTAGCTCCCTTCAGTTTCGCGCTCTGAGTCTGTTAAGGTCCTGTTTCTCTTGAGCGTGGTACTTGAGGTTTATCAATCTCTTAAGCAGTCAGCGAACCAACAATTTCTTAAGTAAAAGAGATGTACATACATACATATGTCACATGTCAAGAAACTGATCTCTTGGCGCTTGGTCCACTGAACGACTGACTTGGTCTAATCGAAGACTGACTTAAAATTTTGTACAAAACCTGCACACATTCGTGATCTTCTATCTTCAAACAACGTATCTGCTCAAGTAATTTCAACATTGCTTCATAGTCTGGATCTCCCAAGCAAACGTAGGTTACAAACAGCAGGAAGTAGAAGAAAGATCTTCTCAGGTCACACTTCTATAAGGAATCCTTCAACTTATTTTTTATAGAACAAATAAAAGATCAGGATAACACCAAAATGCTGTACAAATGATTGATGGTCGTAGCAAAAACACTATCAATAAGGATGGCTGGCGATATATTTACATACTTACATATGTACCTACATATATATGTATGTATGCATTTGGAACTGAAAATGCTCTAAAGCATGTAGTCTTTAGTTTTGTTTGACGCAGATGCTGAAATAAAGTTGGCTAATCTCAGGTAATAAATTCACATATGACAGCTTATTTAACAAATATATTCAGATGTATGAAAAAGCACAAGTAGGACATTATAATTCCTTCCTTTATTTAATCACCACCTTATACACAATACAACAGCGCCGAGTCACCTTTTCAGTTTCAGTTCCATTTGAATTTCAATTTAAACGGCGAACTCACGTGCCATAAACAACTTACATATGCACGCGGGGCACTCTTCCACATCCTATACAACTTCTTTCAAAATTTACACATCAAATTTGTATGTGTCAAAACTTATAGAACTAAACTGTGTATGTCAAAATAATTGAACTGTCAAAAGTGTCAAACTTTGAATATTGAAAATTTAACAGAAATAAATCAGAAAATTCATGCGAACCGTAGTTATGAGTATCGATAATGACATGTTTACTGTTTACAAAACAAACGGTTGAATTGAAACGTCATTATGTTTCGACGCTTTAACTACTAGGAAGCTAGGAATTTTCGAATAAACTTATGAATTTCATCGTGCTAAACTGCTTTCATTTCGAGGAAAATTTTTTATTTTGACAGTTTATTGCTTCTACTGTCAAATGTGAACACATATTCAAAGGAAATATCCATTGGAGGCTGGTTATCATCTTTCTTGTGTTTCCTCGAAAAGTACATTACTTCACGTTTATTTCATTTTTTCAAGTTAATTATCACCGATGACAGTCTATCGTCTTGTCACTCGTTATATCCTTGAATCTGCGGCAGGTTTGACTGTGCATTTTGCTTATAACATCCGTTTACCATCTACCTTCATATCCCTTTAATCACATTAACTGCCTTCATTTGTCATTTGTGTGTACTTGGTTTGGGCAAGGCCAAGAATTTGGTGTAGGCTCACAGGCTTATCTTGTATGTCGCTGATCTTTTGATCTAATTTTCCACCCAAAAACTCAGTGTATCGTTCGATGTGTGACAGGAAGCTTAATCTTGTCTACAAAATGTTATTGAATACAGCTGTCAAAAAATTACAACAAAATCTTTTCCAAAATGGCCGCGATCGGTTGCTAAACATATATCGTTCTTAATGAAACACCCTGCTGATGGTTGAAAACTTAACATTGGAAGTTGAATTCAAAAAGCATGTCTAGTTTGCAACTTTAAACCCCCGACAAATGGTGGAAAACTTTAGAAATAAGTGGTACACCGCCCTGATGCGTCCTATTCTCACCTTAAGATAATAAGTCTGATGGCCCGCTTTGAGTAGAACCTGCGACGGCAAAAAAAAAACACACAATAGTTCATAGAACACTGTGAAAATAGGCACTATATGAAACCCCTGAGATCTGGTCCGACCAAGGCACTCAATGATCCTCTCAATCTTTATCTACACATAAAAACCGAAGCATTATGTAGCACGGTCAGACTGAAAGAATTCGAATGCGGGTTTTCCCTATCCCATGAGCACAACAAAATTTTGGATTCTTTACCAAACGCCCTGGTAGTTTTCACGACAGACTACACCATACAAAAAAAAATTTACCACAGTAGAATGAAAAAGTTCTCGGTAGCACAGAACATGTCCAAATCCTATTTACTTTGAGATTCATCCAGCGTCTTTGAGACGAACCTACTGATAATCCGAGAAATGTGTCTATACCCCAACAAAAAAAAGCAATCAAGTCGCTATCAAGGCCCTAGATCCATCCACTTTAACCTCCAAATTGATAAAACAATGTAAGGAGGCCCTAGGCTCGTCTACCAAAGTCTTTTTTTTTTTTTGGTTCCTGGCCACATATATCTATGGTAAAATATGGATCCCAATAAACTTACCAACCAAGGGTCATCATTTCACAGATCCACTGCGAAAGAAGTTTACATTCCGTTGAGTACTGAGAAGCTGAAAAGTGCAAAGTTTTCTCATCATCTCTTTGAAAGGCCAATGGTAGGTGCAACTATTTCAATAATAGGACATCAAGACAGATGAGGTCCTCCTACAACCGCGTAAAAACTCTAGAACTCCAAATCAGGATTTGGACAGATTCCTTGAACACATCCTGCTTAATTTGTAATAACGGGAACGAGCAGGGAACTCTTCGTCAGTATTTTTGCTGATAGCCTGCTCTAGCTTGAACCAATGTTGCTCGGTTGGTGGGCTTTTCTTGGACGACCTTAAGAAAAGATTTTGTATTCGAGCCAAGATAAGACAAGCCACCTCAAGTCTTAGTACTAACTTCAATCGGATGGTTGTATGTTGTAGAAGTTGAAAAGACACTGACCTGCGTCAATCTGGCGTTGCCCAGTGCTGCAACTGCTTAATTGCTTATTTTACCTCCACACGGTAGTCATCGGATATTGTTTGCTACGAGTCCACTCTGATTCAACTTGCTGTACATGACAGAGAACAAATATGCGGATTTGTCGAATGCCAATGCAAGCTTGCGTCTTAAGCTTACAACAAGTGACCGAACGTCCTATGACAATGCGCTTCAAGAAGAGAAGGACGACGCCACTAAAGAGTTTTTCCCCAGCTTCTGGATGGAACTTATTTCTAAACAATATCCTTAATATGACGTTGGCCGATTTTAACGCCAAAGTAGAAAAGAGAGACATCTTTGGCAGAGCAATTGGTAAGGGAACAGTAAACAAAAAGTCTTGGTATGATATGGAATGGAAGGGTGAGCGGAATGCTGTTCACTTAACCCAGAGTCGGGCCCATTGCGTTCCCCTCGTTTTCGACGGGACAGTAGACAGCTATAACTTTGAATTAGTAGACAGCTATGCCTACCGTGGCTCTGCTTTTGACAGCAATATCTCATCAGAAATGAAACGACGAATAACTCTCGTCAGTTTCTTTAGACTGAGCAGGCAATTAAGTACAAACCCACATCCAGAATAACTTAAGAGACTCCATAGATGTCTTTTATCATCCCATTCCTACTTTATGACGCTGAAGCAATGACTCTTTCGAAGGTCGATGCAGATATTCTTGGTCGTTTCGGATGAAAAATTCTTTCGTAAGATATTCGGTCAACGCCATCACTGACGGGCTTTGGAGGAGGAGATTACCCGTGAAGCTATAGCTGTATAGTGACATCGACAGAGACAAAAACCTGCGCATTGGACGTTGGATGGCTTGGGCATGTAGAGCGAATGGACCCCAAAGCTGTAATGTAATTCGGAGGCACAACGCAATAAAGGAAGACAACTAACTTGGGGTGTACACTGGGGGCAGTTAGCTAAGGACAACAAAACTAAGTCAAAAGAGTTACTTGGCCAATCAAGACCAGATATTGCCAGAATTGTAGCCATTATCACGGGTCACTGGCCAGTTGGAGACCATGCGGTCAAGCTTGGTATCCCTCACAACAACTTCTGCAGAAGCTGCAAGTACTTTAATGAAAAAGAATCTCTACTTCATTTCGGTGTTAGCGAAGACCAGACAGCGTACTTTGGACAAACCATTCTTCGTGGACCGCGGCGAGATAGCTGAAAAAAGGATTGGAGACCTGATCCAGTATCAGAACTCCACCGGGAGGATTTAGCCACATCATCCTAATATTTACAACAAATCAACACCCACATACAAATAGTTTTAAACGAGTTTCGTGGTTACAAAACGGTGCACCCTAGCGCTAATTGGGTTCTCAGGAACCACCACTCTGCCTACATACCTAGCTAAGGACCGGCCTAACTGCAGAGACTTGTCGGGTGAGGCCCAGGTTCGCTCCGAATTGTACCGCCACCTAAGCAATTCTTGGTGGAAGAGAAAAAGCAGTCATGAAATACTGACTTCATCCAATAAGGTTTAGAAAACGAGTGCTATTTTTACCATCGTCCTTAAAAGAGTATCCAAAAGAATTTCTAAAGAACAAATCCTCATTTCCTTCGAAATGACGCACAATGGCTTAACATGTTCCAAGTCTTAAGGTCCCAAGATTATAAACATCACAGTCTGACAATCGGAAAACACTAAATATTGATAATTTCCCCCCTCGAGAGACACTCCTTATGCAGAACGACTGTCCATTTAAAATTCATATTTATCACTTCAGATTCATTGGAAGATTTAAACGGGAACCACAATGTAAAAACCACTTCGTAACTTATAAAACCGGTACTTAACCATTGTTATCCTTTGCAATTTGGCGGAGAACCCAAAATACTTAAGCGAAAGCCTTGAGCGTTCATCAAGGATTTCCTCACTCATATTTCATTTGCATTAATCTTCTGCATACAATACACGAAGGAGCGGAACTGATTCCTTTCCTTTCTTTTTTTTAATTTACTTAAGTAAGATCTGATGTCCCGCGAGACAAAGCGGTAGGCATGCAAATATTCATGTAAGGCGGTCGTTCCAAGGCGATCCGTCGCCCCCTAATCCTGATTTTTACTTTTCTGAATTAATTTGTGAAAAAATAAGTGCGTAAGCTTACCCCCAGAAGCAGGAAAGCTTCCAAAACACAAACATTGTAAAAAAATTTTCCACTGAATATCCTGAATAGTGGCACTGTATCCACTGAAAGAATTTCTTTTTTTTTAAAACAATTTGCACAAAAATTGACGAATTTCACTTATTTCCACGAAACTTTACATAAAAATTTGAATTTCAAACAACGCAACGACAGTTATGCGAAGGATACCCATTTTAACTGTTTTCGCCAGAGATAACCCCGTACGCGACTCACATGTGCCAAAGGACGAAAAGCCAGCCAGCTAAGCTCTTACAACGTCCACAGGCCAAAATGCAACTGATGTCGCACGTTGGATTTCCATACACAAAAGCACGAGTATGCACTGAAATAATCCACGAGGATTTCCATCGTCTGGTGAAAGGATAAGAAAATGAAAAAACAAAACTAAAAACATAGTCCTCGGCGAGGATGGTGACATGCGCAGTCCGGTGGTGGAGTAAAATGTAAACACAAATCGAAGAGGGAAGGATTTCATTCATTCATTTCGAGACGCACGGTGTGAATGGAATCGATGGAGTGCTCCGTAAGTGGGCCAGGACGGGCTGTCTGTATGGAGTATCTTCATCCTGCCTCCTGTCACTGAGGTAGCCCCACACGTCAGCAGGATAGCATGCCTTCGCGAAGATTATGATCGAGTATACTGATGCAAATTGGGTACGAAAAAAATTAGCTGACAACGTGAGAAAGGACGGGCGAATGTGACTGTGACTAGTGGAAGGGAAAAGTGAAAGGAAAATCTGAGTTTTTCCTTCTCGTTGTTTGCAGTGAGTTCACACTATGATTGGAAAAGAATGCAGCGTGCCGAAGACACACGGCCTGTGTGTGGGATTGTATTTTTAGATCCACTTGGACAGGCACTGCAAGGATGTTGTGCAAGTTAATTGATTTGTGCACAGGTGTACCCGTTGGTAGGTGTGCGATGGACTTTCCTTTTCCTTGAAGGATCTTCCTCTGTTTTCAAGTTCTTTTGTGTGTCTTTATGAATTTTAATTATGTCCTGTCAATTGCAGTTGGGATTATGGATGAGAGTCTTAAGAAATCGTGGGAATAAAAGGATTCGGCTTGCTGGTAGTTTTTGCTGGATTTTCATCCCCTAAGTGATAGTTGTTTTCATTTTTTTAATTAAAAATTGTAGCTAAGGCCGAAAGGAGATAGATTCGATCAAGTGAGAGAGAGAGAGAGAGAGAGAGAGAGAGAGAGAGAGAGAGAGAGAGAGAGAGAAGCTAAAACGTCCAGTGACAATCTCAATTCAGAAACTTACGCTCAAGATGTCTTCAATAAAAAGACGTATGCCAGACCACATCCAGGTTCCATTTTTATTTATTAACGATAAGCAACAACAACCTTAATTCTACGAACCACTTTAACCAGGTTCTCGAGAACAACACAAATCGTTGCCATTCCCAGCCCTGCACCCAGGGCAATCCAAGCAAACTGAAAGTGTTCCATAGTCAGTGGTAGTTCTTGCTGCGCATTCGACGGTAGAACCTCCAAAATGCCCGCCTTCAGCCCGTTTTGACTCATGTCGTTCCACCACTTCAAGAACAAACCCGCTGAATGGATCCTCAGTATAAAGCGGTTCAAAATGACTTCAAACGGAGAGTGATTGGCCATTAGAAATCCAATCGGAATGGTGGATAGACACTCATCAACGGTCCTGTACAGGGGCTGCCTTAGGTGCACCTGCTGCAGGAGTACAAACAAAGCCTTGTCGTCGGTTATGATGTAAGCGAAGCTCTGGTTCCTTAGTGAATGATGATGTAATAGCTCAGCGAAAGGAACTGCAACCAGGAGCCGATCGAATCCTGATGGGAGGCCCTTATTCTGGAGGATGAGTGGTATTTCAAAGTCCCTCGAGAGGATGCTAATATTGTTGGCTACCAGCTCAGCGAGGGTCTCTATTTGAGGTTCAAAAATAATTTTCGCCAAAAAGCTTGTCAGATAGGCGAGGTATAAGTTGGTCAACATGAAGCCCAACATGAATATCAGTGCTCTACGGAACGCCCGACGAGCTGAAAAGGGTCTGCAGTCGGTGAAGGGCAAACACAGCATAAAACGGAATACTTCACAGCAAGATCTCCCGAAATCATAATCCACTCCATTGAAACTCTCCTCAAAGGCCGTGTAGATCGAAATACAGATTAGGGCGCCCAAGCAGCCGATCCACATATAGAACTGAAACGGCCGGATAAAGTACCAGTAAGCGTTGATTTCTCCCCGAAATGGGACAAGGATGCACCACTGCATCATTCGCACGGGATAACTCGAACGAATTCCTTGCAAGTTCATGAAGGCATGCATGCTGATGTCTATTGATCCCTCGTGGATAAGCTGGACTATGGGAGGTATGTCGAAGTCGGTTGAATTTCTTACCCGAACTACATCCATGGTTGCGTTGTGTCGTTCTAAAAATGCCAAGAACAGATCCGCACAGTAGCCAGTTATAACTCTCTTTCCTGACAAACTGATGTACTCAAAAACCCGTGGCGGATCGTACTGCAATGGAGTCCTTATGGAGTAACCCATCATGTCGTCGAATCTATTCGGAAACAGTTGGTCCTCCAGACTGCCGCGAAAAACTCTCATCTCCGGGAATCTGGTGTAGGAAAACGTCTCATTGGTTGCTGTGAAAACCACAAGGACATTCACAAATCCCTTCGCCCAGCACCACTCAAAATGTTCAAACAGATATCTCAGATTCTTATACCGATCATTACGAATCAGGTAGACGCTTCTGGAAGCCGCTTGAATCCCACGAAATGCTACGTCGATGCGATTTCGCATAGACCTTTGCCAGAGGTTAATGCAGGCCACCATGAGAATATTTTTATTGAAACTCCCGCCGAAGTACAGATCGCCATAGGCCTCGGTGTAAACCATTCTCGGAATAGTCACATCCACATCGGACAAAACCGACTCCAATTCGAAAATATGCCCAAAGAAGGCAATCGCCGAGATTTCCTTTTCCTTTGAAGTTCCCTCGAATATGTCGTTGATTTTGAAGGAAGTTGTTCCGCCGAACAGAACCAAAGTGAATAGAAAATATCGTAACTGATGCACCACCGGCGAAAACATCTTGAAGGAAACTGAAAAGGTGGAAGGATACGAGCATGTTCGCGATTGAAGGTACCTTTTCCATGCATTTCGCAATTACAGTAATGGATTTGCATTTCAACTGAATTTATTTACATTCGCTGACAGAATGGGTGGGTAATTCGACAACTTTGATGATTAAATTCGAATTCCAAACAATCGCAGTAGTTTTCCTTTTCGATGTGTCAGCAGCAAGGAATTCTTCTTTTTTTTTTGAGTAGTAGTAGGTAGTTTGTTGACCCAGAAAATTGCAACAAATAAACCTAAGTACGATTCGACAACAGTAATTGAATCTATAAGAGCAACAATCTGAAGCCTGCTATCAAAGGTGTGAACGCATCCTTAATAGGCACAGAACCTACTCTAGGATCAACGCAAGGTCCTGCGTTTTTAAACGGTGAGTAGATACATAGAAACTGAAGGTAAAAATTGACTTTTTAAGAACAGAAAATCTGCCGTCTGCCTTCAAATGTGTTTTCGGTAGGCGCCTATTCTCGGATAAACACAATAAAGGTCCTTGGTTCAAAACGAAGTTCCTCGTGAACCTTCAAAAGAAAGTTGCGGTCTAGAGCAAGATCGAGATCATAAAAGAACTCCGAGATCGTCTTGGTGGATGATCCTTCTGGAACAAGCGCATAATATGTATTTGACAGTTTCTTGATCTTTTGAACATAGTCTAAGCGACTTATGCTCACCTCGCTAAGGTTATAATTCGGAGGCACAAATCCTTTGATTTTCCTTATTAATTAAGGGGCTGATGGACATTTTACCTTGTCAAAGTCTTGCTGTTGAGCTCCATTTGGAGAGCTTCTCTTGGTGATCCCGTTAGGCCTTAGGTAAGAGGAAATATGGAGTGCTTACATGGGGCCATTTGGTTCATTGTGTTCCTCTTTCACAGCTATCTGTTTGTATAACCTCCTTGGACGTACTGAAGACAAAGGTAATGACCTTCGAAAAGCCCATGGAAATAGCCTTCAAGACATCGCCAACAAAATTTTTCCACCGTGGTAGAATGAAAATCTTTCCGATCTAAAAAAAGCAAGTAGGAGCATCTTGAACATCTGCTGCAAACACAGGTTTTGAAAGCCCTATAAGGACTACTAAGACCAAGCCACAGGCCTAAGCAGAGTACTGCCATTTCTTCAAAACCGTCAATGATTCTGAAGAACTGGGACATGCCAACGAATATTTCAGCGTATCGGTCACCACCGTACAAACAGAAAATGTTACAAGTTGCCATGGCAAGATTCCTTGGGCCACTACACGGTTACTTCGCAGACAGGGACATACTTTCTCAATCCTGCTGTACCTAGGCGTTTTTTTGCGATGGAATTTTTCAAAGATGTAGCTATTTCGCCCATTAAACTGGAGTAGTCTGATGGACCAAATTTAGGGAAAAAGCAAACATCACCAGGTTACAGCGTCTTCTAAGTTACATGCATGACTACTACAGATTCTATAGGTTTACTCAACCCACTGCTTTTGCAGAGGATTGACAATAGAATTCCAAGCCTTAATACTTGGCCTACTGGCAATCTGTTGCTAAGTCCTACCTTTAGGGAGGTTTTAGAATTGCCTTGGTTGAGAGTTGGCATGGTTGAAAGTTGGCCTGGGTCACTAAAGATGTAAGCTCCTAGGGTCTTCTTTTTGGTTCTGCTGAGGATTGAGCAGTCGCAGAGAAAATGCGTTATGTCCTTATCGGCATCTATATCGCCACATCCTTCTCCTTAGATGGGTTGCCAGTAGGTTGTGACCTGTGAGGATGCTGATCAATAGAGCTAAATGTGATTTGTTCAACAGAAGTATATCTTTTGTTTTACTTTTATTAAGTTTTGACCACATCTTTCTTGATATGCGGCATGAAGGAAGTGTGCTCCTTAACTCATTGGCTAGCTTCCAAAAGTCCAACTATATCTTTGCTTCAGAACTTCTATAGGGGTCAGAATCGTGTGATCGACCATTATTTGGTTCAGTTCCGATCCCTTTCTTGCCAGTGCATTGGCCTTTTCATTGCCTCGGTGCCCGGGACCTAACAGAGTGATACATATGTCTTGATCCTAAGTTGGCTGCGACAACTCTTTACTACAAGTGATTAGAGTATTGTGGATGGCACAGCGCTCTGGCTATCGATATGTCGATATTACTTCTCGGGGTTAGCGAGGATAGTTCTTTTTCGGCCTCGGTTATCGCTAGAACTTCAGCTTGTAACACACTGGCGTGGTTTGGATGTTTTATCGACCGAGCAATGGCGGGTTCTTCTGAATATATTCCGAAGCCTACCCCTTCATCCATTTTTGAGTCGCCGTCGGTGTCGTCGGTGTACCCGAATGTATTGTCGGGTTGAATGACCCTTCCTTTGTATGGCAGTATGCGATCAGTTTTTGTTTCTAGCTTCGCCCACCTAGCGATACTGGTGTATCTATTTGGCCCTTTTCCACAAGCTAGATGCTTGCAGTCGTAACAGAAAACTGTATGTCTTCCTTGGCGTCTCATTATGAATTCACATTTCGCCACTATCAAAAACACTTCCAGACCTGGACATTCCTTAACAATGAGTACCTTTGTGGAAACACAGTTTCTGCCTGTTTCGCCATTGCTGTCCCAATTGCTGTCCAAAAAAGTTGAAACCCCAATTTTTGCCTAGGTATGAGAATAAGGCATTCACGTGGGTGTGGAAGTACCACTTAGCAGTCAAAAGTTGTATCGTAAAAACTTATGTCTTGCACTTGTCTATTCTTTGAATCCTTCTAATGGTGTCTTACCGCTCTCAAACTCTTCATACCTATGGATTTCTTACTCAAATCACTGTAGGCACCAAATTTTGACAATTTTGTGTTACTTACGAGTTACTTAAGAGCCATTTGACTTGGGTCCACATCCAGTTGATGTTTTTGTACATCTTTAGCATATGTACTCACTGGAGAACAACCAAGACTCGAAGAGGTTCCTCTTTCTATTTAAAGCAAACGTTCATTTCGCCGCAGGAGGAATATCGATCCAGTGAAACACAACAGGCAAAGGATGACTTCTCACAGCGGTATCTCGACAAAGGATCTAAATTCTGTTGGCCACTCAACAGAGATTCATTTGCTGTGCATTCGATTTTTTGTTTTTTTTTTTTGTTTAACGAAAACTTGTTGACCAATATTCTTGTTAGTGATAAAGTTTTTCAATTCCATATTGGATGCACCGACACGTCCATACTGTACGGAAACTGAAGAGTCGGTCGATATTCTAATGTCGGCTGCATTGATTTTGTGGTGCAGGAGAGCCATATCCTTTGCCGACACAAAAAACGTGTCAATCTGCTCGATAAATGTAATAAAATTATCAGTGCGATTGGAATATCTTGTGGAATGTGTGTCAGACATTTGAATTTTGAAGTGCCCTTGGTTGCCTCAAAGGGTTAAGTTATCTTCTTACTGGGGGCGTGGGTAATGACGCAAAGGATTTAAAATTTCTGCAAGATACTGCCTGGGAATATGCCCGATGTGATATTTTCCTTTTGCGCCCAGCAAGTCGTAGTGCATGTGACAAAAGAATTTGCTTTTCGACTTTTAAGAGATAGTTTTGTGTTTTTGGTTTTAGGGTTTCTTGGAGTAAATAAGTTATGTGACGTCTGCGGAATGATGAATTCCACATATGTTAGAAGCATCTTGTGTTATTTTAAAAGAACTTATGAGGCTTTCTGGGCTGACCTCGATATGTGTCAAACCCCGACCAACTAAGCCCTCTTACTTCGATCAACTTGACGAATTTATGTCCTTCAGAACCACACTCGGTTTTAGTTTTCCTCATTCGTTCGCAATTCTCTATCGATATTGCCTTGTGTGATTCTGCCTGTATCCGTTTCTAGTCTTTAACCCTGTGCAAGCCATCTGATGCATACGGAGAATATGTATTTGCCGTTGTCCTGAGTCGAGTCGCCATACCTGCATCTCTTTTGAAGATAGCCTTTGAAGCACCCGTGACCGGTTAGGAATTCTGTGAGATAGCAATCCACTTGCCCATATCTAAACGTACATCTTATTCAATCCGCGATGTTTCCGATGAGCCTTGCCGTCCATCTTTCTTTGGTTTTGCTGCTCTAGCGTTCTTTCGGCATTGTATGCTCTGCAAGAAGGTACCTGAGAGGCTAGCTTTCAAACATCACGAAGTTTCAACGGAATCATGGTATTATTCCGCTGGATATAGTTAGTTAGTTAAGGTGTCCTTACAGTCCGGGGTGGACCTGGGCCTCAACCAACAAGCTTCTCCAGCCAGCTCGATCTTTAGCCAGCTACCTCCATTTTCGCACGCCAAGTTGGTTGAGGTCCCCTTCCATTTGCGTGCGCCACCTAAGTCGCGGTCTTCCTCCTCCTCCCATTTAGTATGCTAGAAGGTAACTGAGAGGCTAGCTTTCAAACCTCACTAAGATCTAGAGGATAGCCAGCATCAGAATCATAGGAACATTCCGCTTGATGTACATATACTGCAGCAGCAGCGGCTTAAATAACTATTAGGCTGAGGACAGGAGCATAGTTATCACTAACTCCTTACGGTCAAGCCTCCGTATTATTATGGGATGCCGGCAAGCACATACAGCAAAGCAAAAAGTATGTACTATATATCGCAGCGCTGCAAAGAAGGACAAAGTGAGCTCTGTTTCCGTTTTGGGTTTGGGATTGAATTTATTTTATTGAGGAACGAGAAAGATCGGCAAAAGGAGGTTTTGTCTGGACACCTGAGGGATCTTGCTAAGCACTGTCTTGGCTTCCAGTTTCGCATCTTTGGTCTATGACGTTCTTATTGTAATTGAAAGACAAGAAAATCTTGCTGCCTTTAAAATCCTCAAACATTTTGTGGCTAACTTGTTTAGCTTAGAAGAGTTTATTACACTTTAAAGAGAGTTACTTTTAATCCGTCATATACAATTGTGCTTCAGTTATAATAAGGAGCAGCCTCCTTTTTCAACCTCCACTGTTAAATATATCACTGAACTCACCCCTTCTGTCGAACAAACGAAACCCCCGAGTTCAGTGTTCCACTTGTCACATGCACCAACCAGTCAACTGTCAAATGCTTTTGTTGTGATTTCACTTGAATAGATTCCAATTAGCGTAGTCCTCCTAATCTTCCGTCTAGGTAAAGCAACTCATTAATTAATAAACACCTGAGCATTACAATAAAACTAAGTGTTCACCACAATAAACTGTTACAGAGTGCAAAGCAATTTTTCCCCATAATGTGTCTTATCTTCGAACAAATTCTAAAATAAAATGGAATTTTCCCACTTGTCCACTTCAGCTTCGAAGCAAATAATGTTTTGTGCAGTAGAATTTTTATTTAATAATAAAAGTGATAAAAGGCAAATAAGACACTAAATCATAAACCATATTCTACGCCTTAAGACTTGCCCAATTATCGCGCAATCAAATGTGAATTGTACTGCCAAAAAGTATTTGTTTGACTATTTCTATTTTTAAAAAAGCTTTTCTTTCTTTTTTTAAACAACGGAATGTAGTTCCTTGGGAATTATATAACTTCCGATAGTGATCACATAAACGGTGAGAGAAACGGAGATTCTTCACAGTGCGATTGTTCTTTGTCCATGGTCATCAGAGACAAAAGAAGTATGCCCAGCTGAGGACGAAAGGATTGCGACTTTTTGTTTTCTTTTTCTTTTCAAACTGTGCTTGATTTTTTTCCTTTTCTGGTAAGTCTGGACAGTGATTGAGAGAAGAACTATGTTTCATATACTATGATTTTTTTTTAGAAAATGCCTCAGCTTCAGGATGGGATTCATACGGCATCTGCGAAGCCAGATCCTCCACTGGTCACGTATCGCTTTGTGGATTCCATGGCCTGTACGTACTTAGTGTCAGTGATGGCTGCACAAATAGCTGAGCTTGTCACATATCCGCTGGACTTGACCAAGACACGTCTGCAAATCCAGGGAGAGGCAGCTTCCGCATCGCACCCGGCAAAGGTAAATGGCAACATACGCAACACTTTCTCTTGGCAACCAAAGAGAATGTCTTGAATGGCAATCCACGTTAATTAGTTAAAACAAACTCCCGACAATTCCAGTACCGCGGAATGTTTGCAACGGGAATTGGAATAGTCCGAGAGGAAGGAGCATTGAAGCTGTGGCAGGGCATCACTCCAGCTCTTTACAGACATGTTGTCTACAGGTCGGTTGGTTAGTTTTCATTCTCCTTCTCCTAATTCATTGTCATTCCTTAGTGGCGTTCGAATATGCACATATGATTACCTGCGCAAGGAGATGGCTAAGAGTTATACATCCCAGGAGATAGTGCCGATATGGAAGGCAGGGCTATGTGGCATTTTCTCTGGGTGTTTGGCACAATGGCTGGCGTCTCCAGCCGATCTAGTTAAAGTTCAAATTCAAATGGAGGGCAGACGCCGCTTATTGGGGGAAAAACCACGAGTGAAAGGCGCCGCAGACGCGTTTAGGCAGATTTTAAGAAGTGGCGGAGTGTTCGGCCTGTGGAGGGGTAGTGTACCCAATATTCAACGTGCAGCCTTAGTCAACCTAGGTGGGTATTTCCTACAGTCCTTCATTTTCATCGATAACGTGGGCTTTCTTCTTGCTTCCAGGTGATCTCACGGCATACGATACTATAAAACAAACTCTTATGAAGAAACTGAACATGCCCGATGGCCGGCCAGTGCATGTTCTGTCGTCCTTCGGTGCTGGATTAGTTGCGGCCATAATGGGAACCCCAGCCGATGTGATAAAGACGCGGATAATGAATCAACCCACAGATGAGAAGGGAAGGTATGAGTACATAACAAGCACCTGGTATCTCAAGGTTGCGCGCTTTCATTTCGTTTGTAATGTGTGATATGGTCAATCGGTGGAATTAATCAAAAGATTAGGGTGCGTCGCAAATAATTTTAGTTTTTTTAGCTTTGTTTTTGCCAAGACCGATAAGACGACAGGTCGTGCCGCAAGGCAGTATAACAAAACAAAACAACGCTGATAACAAACTCTTGAAAATAACACTTAGACGCACGCTTAGCTAACACTGATAGACCGCCTCTGCAACATGCGTGTGACATGACATGATCTGTTATTAGTCAAAGATTTGTGCAGCTTGGACTTTTGGTCTGTTGTCAGACAATATTTTGTTGTGACTTTTCTTACGGTCGAGGTGTACTGCTGACCTTGTTTTATGCCAGGGCTAGGGTATGGGGATTTGTTTTTTATAAATTTTTTTCTCTTACGGTTTTGAAAGTGTTTTGGGTTGATATTCTTCGCTTAGAGTATCACGTCTTCTGTCAAAAATGTCGAGACAATCGATCCAGCCTGCATTGCTCATAGGTTTCTATCGCTTCAGTTTGTCCCCTAGCTCGGCGGTTATTGGGGTGAACTTAAATATAAGCAAGTTAACACCAGTTTGTATTTCAGTAAAGCCACTCATCTCGGCATGCAATAACAAAACATCCAAGAGTATAAGTTGTCATAAAAAAACTTCTCAACCCGTCGTTTGAAGTCAACTCTAGGTCCTTTTTATTCGTGCGAAGAATATAACACGCACAATATACATAGATATGTAGTTGAAGAAAGCCTACAGGTTATCAATCGCTATCGGCTGTTTGTTAAACACAACGGTTCAGCCTTCGTATCATGCTCTTGCTATTCATCATCATCGTCATCTGTATATTCGCTCTATGTGTCTGAGCCAGTGTATAACCCGGGTCCTGCCGATAAACCAAACATCTGTAGAAGAATTTTGCACACATAGTGGCCGAATACATACATACATATGGCTGCATGGATTATCTATCGACGGTCAAGTAGAGCTAATGCGCCGTTTTTAAACGGCCGAATACATACTCTGCTTTCCTGTCTAGCACTGGGTGCAATGTTATGTCCAAAGGTTTATTGATCAGCAGAACTTTAATGTTGTCTTTCGGAGCTTTTATTCAACCCAAGTTGTTTCACCAAACTGAAATAACAAATTCGTTCCATGGTCAATGTCCGATGAATCATTTTGATCGTGTCATTTGCAAAGTTTACCTCGAGGTCGGAAAGCTGGTTAACTTTTATAACATTGTAGCATTAAACAATCAGGTTTCGTCCTAAAAGATGGACAGGGGTCTTCTACCTAAACTGACTGAGTACTTCAACTTATTTGATCTTTTATACCAAGCTGCTCTTACAACTGGAGAATATTGTGGAACAGAACTAGATCGAGCTTATGGATGAACCTTAGGATCGTTCTTGTGGATAAATGATTGGCTAAGGCTTGTCTGATACGACGCGAGACAGTAGTACAATACTTTATTGCAGCAGTTTTCTTGCATAGTCTATGACCGAAGAACTTCTACTGTTGAGAATCTAGGGAACTTCGTGCCTTTTTTGGTTTTAAGAGGCTGGTGACTCAACTCTTCAAGCCACTTACTTAAGGTGGCGCTACAGTCCGGGCTAGACCTGTGCCTCAACCAACAAGCGTCTCCAGCCACCTGAGTCGCGTTCTTCCTCTACTGCGCCGTACCTCGGGTGTGGATTCGAAGATTTTCCGGGCCGGAGCATTGGTGTCCATCCGCTCTAAATGACCCAGCCATCTTAGTCGTTGGACCTTCACTCTTTTGGCTAAGCCGATGTCACTATACAGCCCTTACAGTTCGTCGTTATATCTCCTCCTCCACTAACCATCTATGTAGACGGGACGGAAAATCAGCTGAAGAATTTTCCTCTCGAAAAGCCAACCTCATCCGCTTTTAACAGAGTCCATGTCTCTGTACCGTAGAGACTCTGTTAGTCGTTCGAGAGAGGGCTTTGCTAATCAATTGCCTTCTCAGCCCAAAGAAACAGCGATTGGCAAGAGTTTTTCTTCGTTTGATCTTAGCGCTGTTCCGTTGTCTGAGTTTATAGTAGAACCTAGGTAGACAAAGTCCTTAACTACCTCAAGACGTCGGTGTTGAGTGTCCTTTCTTGTTGACAGCATATGCATGGTCTTGCCCTTATTGACTGCTAAACCCATCTTCGCCGCCTCCGCCTCAATACTCTTAAACGCGCCAGTGACATCACGCTGCGTTCTTCCGATTATGTCAATATCATCGGCGTATCCAAGTAATTGGACGGACTTTTGAAAGATTGTGCCTCTGGTGTTGGCCCGTGAGTTTTGCACAACTCTTTCAAGAACAATGTTGAAGAAGTCCCATGACAGCGCGTCGCCTTGTTTAAATCCTTTTTTGACATCAAAGGTCTTTGGGAGGTCTTCCACTTCTACACAAATTAAGTTCATTGTTAGATTCCTTTTTTAGCAGCAGCAGTAGAGTGCGCACAACTCTTGCCATATTTATCTGGTTTTGGTTGCCGTGGCTGTTGTTATATTTAGTACATTGAACTGCTAAGCAACACTCCCATGCATATCTCAATCCGTAGTAAGAAATCGGTAGTAAAACTGAGCTAGGCCCTGATTGTCTGAAAAAAAATGTAAAGTTGTTGAACAGTTCTCTCGGATTAATAACAAAAAAAGAAATCAAATAATCCACTGATTGCCAATATCATCCAAATTTCAAAATTTGCACGCCTTCCTTTGGCCAATCGTCCTTCTATCACAACTTTTATGTTCATTTACACTCTTCATGTTCCACACTCATTGGTGATGGTATCTCTATCTACCCGTACATTTTGTTTTTTGTTTCACATATTTGTGTTCAAATAGACTGAAGCTTAAACACTCTTGCAAACAAAAACTTATATTCCAGAGCACTTCTCTACAAGGGACCGGTTGACTGCTTCTGGCAAACAGTCAAAAAGGAAGGTTTCGGCGCGCTCTATAAAGGACTGTTACCCTGCTGGATGCGAATGGCACCATGGTCATTATCATTTTGGTTATCATTCGAACAAATGCGGAAAGTAATCGGAGCGTCTATGTATTAGTTGCTAGTGTTGTTGTTTTTTTCTGTTTTTGTATCCGAATGTAGCCACCATGACCAAACCCAAGCACAATACATCCGCGTTTTTTTTTTCTTTTTTTTTTAAATAAGCATAAGCAGTGATTGTACAAATATAGAAAGTGATTTTTTTATTGTAATTAATGGATTAGAAATGTAATATATTTTGGACTAGCTATAAATGCTCGCTTGGATAGGTCTTCTCTTTAAATGGGAATTAAATGTGTAGATTTTAAGTAGTGCAGCCAATAAGAAGATGTAAACTTGAAAGTAGAGACAACATGAGTTGAAATTATTTTTTTTTTTTGTTTCTATTTGCATGTGCATTTGTTCCTTCTCCAAACATATCATTACGTACGAGGTTAAATAAAATTTTACCAAGGCGATACTGCATGACCATTCTTAACAAAATTTGAAGTCATGGAAAGGTCTTATTTCGTTCTCTTTGTAAGCGTTCGAATTTAAAGCAATCCTGGTACGTTTAGCTGTATAAAACAAGAAGATTCGTCCGAAGAGTCTCTAAGTCAACAAACCACTATGGTATTATTTGAGTGCCCTAGATCGTCACAGCGTCATTAGAAAGCCTAACGAGTTTAGATTTTTTTTTTCTTAGAACCTGCCCTTATGGCTGACACTGCGACCTAGCAAGATCTATTGTGTCTCCGATCTACTTAGCCTAATAGGTCTACTACCTTCCTAATGAAAGTGAATATGCCATTAGTAGCTGAGTTTCTAAACTCCGCTAACGAACAGAATTCCTTATGAAAAATCCGCCTACGTAGCCATTATAGTGCCGGACATTCACAGAGAACGCGCTCAGAGGTTTCTTCCTCTTACAAACAGACCCGACACTCTGTATCTGAACAAGGGTTTAGTTTGTTAAGATGATATCTTAGGCCACACTCGCCGGCAAGGAAGCCCACTAGCTTCCTCATGTTGTCCCCGTCAAGGGTTAGAATTTCCTTGTAAGAAAAGGGCTTGATAAGTCTCTTGGATTGCTTAAGCCCGGGGACATTTTCCCAATGGGCTAGGCGAAGTTGGTGTTCCCAGTTATTTAACAAAGCTATGGCGGTATCTCAATTAATGCCACAGCAGGGTTCCACTCACAAGAGGGCGGAAGCCGAACCGGCCCTAGCCAACTAATCCGCAGTTTCGTTGCCTTCAAGGCCATGGTGGCCGGGGACCCAACCAAGCGTTACCTTCTTGTATCTGGCAAGTGATTGTAGGGAACCGTAGCAGGACTCTTCTGACATAGATTCCACGAAGTCAATGCTTTAAGCGCTGCCTGACTATCTGAATTAGATATCTATTTTCGCGCCCCTAATACCTTTATCGAGGTTTATCCTGGCGCAGATGTCAATAGCATGGATTTCAGTCTAGAACACGCTAGGCCACATCCCCATTGTTACCGAGACTTTAGTGTTCGGTCCAAAGACGCTAGAACCTACTCCGGAAACTATTTCTGTTCCGTCGGTAAACCATACCAAAAATCCTGGGTTGGATACGGGTCCTCCATTGGACCAGTCGACACGGTTTAATATTTGTACCTCAAATCCATCCATCCATCCGAAACTGTACTCCTTGGCCAGGACTGTCGATTGTCACCAACTTTTTTGTTGAACGCCTTTCTTACGTATATTGTCAGTCAGGCTTCACTTATAATCTTGTTCAACTCTTTAACCACTTTCAAACTAGTCAGAGAATGTAAGACATTATTGAGCTCGGTCGGAGGACTAAATTCTGCATGTCTTTGTTTGTCAGATCACAATGGGATCACAGAAAATGTGGTCTCACTTTACAAATCTCCCCTACGTCCTTAAGAGGCCTTCAAAAAATTAAGAAGGTCAAAACAAGCATCGTCTAAGTCCTTTCCCGACATCATTTGTAGTGGGACATGCCTGTCAGGAGAGAGGCATGTGGTGGAAAGGTCGACAGACCGCAATGCCAGAGTATATCAATTGCACTTCGTAGCTTTTCAACCTAGAGCAGTCTTGGCTTTCACTTTTTAACTCCCTGGCGTCTATTCCAAAAGCGTACTGTGATTTCTGTTTGCTTCACCTTAGGACTAATCTATTAGGCATGTAGACCTCCTCTGTCTTAAGGCGAGTAATCTGCGGACTCATAGTAGCTCTGGCTAAAGAATATCACCCTAGGTTCGACTGTATTAGACACCCCATCTCACCTCTAACCAGGTATCTATATCGAGGTGTCTCATGCTCTAACCTTATCGATAGATATGCTCAGTTTTTTTTAAAGTAAGCGCAGTTACTTCGGCCTATCCCAGTGTTTTTGTAAGCTTATTAACACTGATCTAAATATGACTCGACTCTACCAGAACAGCTACCTTACCTAACCTTACTTAGTACATCTTGAAGGTCTTATTCAACCATTTAACTACTTGGTTGGTTTTGGACGGTGAGAACCTCCCCTCAAGTGACTGTTGGAGAAGTTTGTGATGAGGAGTGTCTTTTGTTTTTGTGTTGGGTCGAGAAAATCTTCCTGTGGTTTTTGCAAACTTCAGGACTTCACCTATCACTTTGCTATCTAATTGCTTTAGGTCAGTTATACACGTAGATCCCAGTACGCGTTGGCGTAGTCTTGCAGTGGTTGGCCAGTGACAATGGAAGTGTTCCAGATCCTCCTCCTCCTCACAGTTTTTGCAACTACCTAGAGCTCACTCAATTCTGTCGAAAGACGGAATTCTCAAAGTCAAACAAATACTTCCCAACGTTCTTGAGAGGGCTCGACCTAGAATCGGATGACTGAACTTGGTTTTCAGATCACAATGGGAAATGTGATCTTCGCTATAAAAACAAATCGAATTCTTCAGCTTAGTCTGCTCTAACATCGTGCAAAAACAAAACCGTCTACGCATGTTGACTTAGTGGTCAACCAGATTTTAGAATATAATTTCCGTTAATAATTTTTTAAAAAATGGTAGAAGGCATGTTTTGAAAATGTTAATAAATCTGCAAAATGCTGAAGATCAAATGAAATCACAAGCGGCCGGCTTGATGGGAAGACATAAAATAACTCGGCGATTTCATAAAACCAAGCAGTATCGCACGTTTAACTTAAAACATAGCACCTTTACCTAGGTAATCGTTTCTGTCCATTGAAATCAGGGATGACAGCAGGATACACTATGCAATTTAAACCAAACAACGAATAAACTGAAGCATTATCAAACGAAAACCAAAAGAACAAGGACGTTTGAGCTTTATAGCAGAAAGCAAGATGGAGAATGAATTACGTAACCCTCGACTCTGATACTAATCCAACAATAAGCCATTCCCAGACAATCAGGCGATTAGTTTACGATTTTTATCCACCAATGGTTGCCAAACGCATTTCTGCGGAAAGTTGATTATTTTGTTTTGCTTTTTTTTCCTGATTTTGTTTTGATTGCAGAGGAATGCTCTACAGAGGCGCTACGGATTGTCTCATAAAATCAGTTAAACAGGAAGGATTACTTGCACTGTACAAAGGATTCCTACCAATCTGGCTACGAATGGCCCCTTGGGCTATGACATTTTGGTTATCATTTGAGGAAATACGTAAAGTGATTGGAACGCCTGGTTATTAAGTTTCCTGAAAAGTTCAAATTGTTTGTTTGGTTTTTGTTTAATTAACTCTCCACAAAGTGGTAGTTTTTTTGTTGTATTATGTTTTCCTAATTAACCCTTGTTATTTACCATTTAAAAATTCATGCTGTACAAGTACTTAAATATTTATTAAATAGCCATACAATAAGTAAAGGACCAACAATGCAATTGTAGATGATTAAAACGTAATAATCCAAAAAGATAATGCACACAAAACTTTGTTTAGCTATAAGCCTGTATTGTAGAATAGAAACATGTTACTGAATTAATCCTAGTTTTTGTACAAATAATTAAAATTGCTTTTTGTTTAAATGAAAATGAAAGTTCATTCTTTTTTGTGGTCATATGCGGTCTGCAAGGACGTTGTTTTCAACTGTAGGCGTCCAAGAGAGTTGAAAGTATCCTTCTCTTCAGCTACACTAGTACCTGTAACTGTTTACAAGTGTCACTTGTTCAACTTGATGCCGTTTAGAAACACACAAAAAGACGACTGGGGACAATTTCGGATAAAAGATACCACACAACAAAACTATTTAAACAAACAAACTGAATTACTTTTCATTTAATTTATTTTGTTCAGCAATTTCATTCAAAATCTGTTCGTGACGCTCTTTGTTTCGCTTCCCTTTGAAGGTCCGCTTCTCTTGTCGTTCTCGTTTATCGGTCTTCTCCTGCATATTCTTTAACTTTTGGGCAATATCAATCGATTTCGGAATTTGTATTTGTCGTATAAATCTACTTTGAACTATAAATTCATCAAATTCAAACTGCAATCCATGACGATCGATGAAAACTGCATCGATTAAGTGAATGTTCATGTAACCATCGGCATTTTCAATCCTTCCAGCTACGGATGTTTCATTTCTCAAATCAATTAAAACAGCTTTTCCTTTTAATAAAGTAGGCACACATGAAAGTGTATTGAGTATTAAAAACTTTTCTTTTGCACTAACAATTTCCATTTAAATTAAATCGGGAAACTACAAGAAAAACCACAACAAAACTGTCGGCGGTTTATTTAACAAAAAGTAAACAAAAGCGGGAGTTGTCAGTTGGGTAGGTGTTTTTTTTTTTCCTTTTTTTGAAGCGTTCAGATGCAAAACATTTTCTGTCAGGTGTTCAAAGACTAGACACTTGTGAATTATGGGCTCACCTCAAGCCGTTTGGTTAATAACTTTCTTTTCCATGTGACAAATTCTAGATTTTTGAGATAAAACAATCCACGGGAAAGAAATCGAAGTTTTACACCAAGATCGGTTGGGAAGAACTTCGTGAGTTGTTGATAAACTAATAACACGAGGACTTATGTGAAGCACTTGTTATTAATAATTAAGTCGTGTCGTCGTGTAGCTTTGCATGACTAATCGTAATCGTAAGACTAATCTTCCATTCCTCAAATTCTCAAATAAATTTAGTTTATTTTTCTTTAAAAATTAATTCCATTGAATCTCTCCATGTGAAAATTGAACACTGAACTCTTTCACTTCTCTGTTTTAAGTCACTGGATCCATTTCTATTATTTTGTTTGAAATATCTACCTACCTTGGGGGAAAAAATGTTTTTATTTATTTTTCGTCGCAGTAGTCATAGAAATTAGAGAATTTTATCAATAACGACAAAGGTCTACACTTAATTTAATTAAAAAGCAAAAGATTTCGGTAAAATGCCTGAATCCAGTGAGAAAGTTTGGGAAAACCTTCAAAGTTCAGACCGGCGAACCCGGTTAAACGCCTTGAAGGATCTTGAAAAACTATGCGACACCACCAAGGATCTCCGAACAATTACATCAACTTTCGACGAGTGTTACTTACATCTACTGAATGGTTATTCTGATAAATACGAGAGCTGCCGCGAACAAGCCAGTCTTACGGTAGCTGCATTCGTCCGTAGCCTTCCTGTGAATGACTTCTATTTGCAAATGGTCGTAGTGACCATGGCCACTCGTATGGGTAAAGCCGAAACAGTCGAAGAAAGTGAAGAAATACGTTTGTTGCACATCTGTCAATTGTGTGATCTCATCGATAAGTACAAGAGAAACGATGAAACCGATTATCTTAGTCAGTCCTACGATGATATCATTGACATTCTTTACAAAGCCCTGGCGGATTCGTATCCAGCTATACAGAAGGAAGCATGTAGCTGTGTTGTTAAGCTATCAAAAGCAACATCGGTATTCGAGCGTCGCGCTGAACATCTGGCAAAGCCATTGTTCCTCATGCTCAATCATAAACATTCACAGAATCGAATTGCCGCCGTTGAAGCTTGTTATGCGCTGGCGCTTAATGTCAATCCCAGTTCTGAGATGTTGGTGAGGATTTTCTGCGAAACATCACCACTGTTGATGGATTCTATGCCACTGGTTAGGCGAGAGTGTGGCCGGATGGGATGCCTCATGCTCATGGAGCTGAGAGATCGTTACTCTTTCTTTGATCGAATTATTCCACTCGTTCTATGCTGGTAAGGGAATGTTTTTGAATGTGAAAACAGGTCTCCTTCATTTATCTGTCCACAGTCTGAAGGATGATTCCCCGGATGTGAGGGAGTACACCGCCGCTCGATGGAAGGAATGTGGCAAACTCTACTACGATGAGAACGAGGCGGAACTGAGGAAACTTGAGATTGGTGAGAAGATTTCTGAAAACTATCCCGACTGGGAGGTGCGTCCAACAATCGGATGTAGGGCATTGGTCCAGCGAAGTCTGAGGCTCGTGCACACAATCATGAAGGAATCATACGACTGGAAGGAGAATGTGCGTCTGCATTCGTTGAAACTGCTCTACCAGTTCGTACTCCATGCAGAGGCGGCCATGACAGCCAAGTTTTTCGAAATATATCCAGACTTGGCTAAGGCCTGCGCAGATTCTGAGGCAACCGTTGCTAATGAGGTAAACGTTGCAGTTGCTCCAGTAAAAATTCCAAAAACCATCCATTACAGGCAATGAAAGCGGCGGACCTGATGGGACGTCTTCTGTCCTATGCCGATTGGAAGGACCATGGCATAGAGGGGTTGGAGAAGAATGCTCGATTGGGGCATGTCAGGTGCTTCTACCATCTATATGCTGCCACGACACAGTCTAATCCCGATGATGTGGTCAGGATATCTGAGATTCTCATTGGCAAAGAATTCTCACAAAGCCTGAGGGTGGGTCGATTTATTCTGTTTCTTAACCGCATCTTCACCTCATATTCTTTAAGCCCGAGTTCCAGCTGTACGTGCTCCGGTTGGTGGACGAACTCTGGCGAAAGCACACCCAACGATCCGTCACAGATGCAATGGGCAAGCTTAACATAGACGACTCCAACTTTCTGGAGAGAAATCTATACGCAGTGACAATCCGTGTGATGGCCCTGTCTTTCTCAGAAAACAAAGACGACAACCTCGTCAATCGTGGCCAGGAAATCCTCGTAACAATTGTCAAGTCCAGCAACTCAGACATTGCTCAATTGCATTCGAAGCATTTGGGTTGGGTTCTCGAGCAGATGGATGATTTGGACGCTTTCCTCGATAGCCTAACAGAACCGATCCTTCTTTTCTGTGGTGTCATTCAAATTTGTGGATTCCGCCCAGCCTCACTGGCCGCTATGAAACGCAACATTCGAAGGGTTTGGGATAACTCGGCTGATGATGCAAAAATCAGAGTATTCTCATCCATTTCCATTGCTATGCTCAAGTGGAACGAAACAATGAACATCGAACCAGAAGACAGTGAAGAGGAGCTTCTGAAGTTCACCCAAGAACTGATAGAGGAGCACCTCGCGTGGAAAGTTGGTGCGGCATCAGAGTCAATGCGCTCTGTTGCCACTGCAACTCTATGCTCTATGACTCAGGGCGCTCCAGAGCAAGCTGCTCAAATTCTCCCTACGTTGGTGAAGTATTTCACGAATTTACTAGAGGACAATGCACTTTCTACGAGGAATTATGCGCTCAAGTGCCTCCTCAATTTTGGCGAAGTGGAGGTAGAGCACTTGAGATCTGTCGCCTTCGGTAAATAAGTCTCTTCCCCCAGTTAATCCACTCTGGACGTATTATTCATGTCATTTCAGGCGTCCTCCAACGTTTGGATGATCCACATGGCGGAACTAGAGAGCTGGCTGCAATGGTTATTCCAAAGCTAGATCCGGTCTGCCCCACAAAACATGATCACGAAGTTTGGAGTGCATTCATCAAGAAGGCCATGTCCACACTCTTCCTCTACTTTGACGGGCCAGAGATCAAACTCAGAGAAACAATCAAAGGTATGATTCGGCTTTCTTTCCATATCATAAATCCTCAAGCTATCTACATCCACAGAGAGCTTGATACAGCTCGGAACACTTTACCCAGAGCTCTTCGAGGAACCACTGAACTGTGCCTTGGCTACGAGCTTCCAAAAGCAGGAGGTGGAAGAAATCAAATTATCCGTTAACTTGCCATAAACTTAAGTTTTCTGAAATCATTGTTTTATTTTATTATCTATCGTCTACCACATTGCACGTTGCACACCAGACAGTTTATTATAGTCGGCCAAGTGTCGCCATACAATACGGCTTAATCGGAAGCGATGTACCACACCTCGGGGACGAGAAGTAAAAGCACATCGCTCGCGGCAACGCACCAACGACGAGTCTCTGGGGAAGGCAGCAATCTCAACATCGGCGATTTCTCTCACTTCACCGGGAAGAATATCGTTCTTACGCAAGGCATTCACACGAAGACGGTCGACAGCATGTTGGGCTACACACTTGCGGCGCTTAACATCACGAATCATCTTCCAGTCGGTGTATTTTGTGCGAACCTGCTGAAGCTGTAGAGGGAGTAGGGATTGATTTTACCGGGAAACTATGAGTGAATTTTAAACATACACCTGCTCCTGAGATTTGAAATGATTTCAGGACAAAACTTCCGACACTTTTAATGCTTGGCAATGAAGCCATTATGTGGTTTTTGAAAATGTTTATGTGATGAAAAAATTATAAAATGAACCAAATTTCGTAATTTTTAAGGGTTAGAAGAATTGTCAATTGTGACAGCTGAAAACAGTACTCGAGGGTTGTGCAACTTATATAACAATTGGTATAAATGGAAGGCAGAAAAATTACTTTGGAACTGTTTTATTTGGGATTGAATTTGCGCTGAGAAGTGAGGACTGTTGTTAAAAAATATCTCCTAAGGTGGTAAGCCCACCACTAGACCGTTGAGAGAATATGTAATAATACTCCAGCCAATAGGATATTCACATTACAGAACTCTAGTTTCAGACGGCATCTGTCTATTGCGGATGCCCGATGAAAAGAAATGAAAACACCGTTCTCAAGATTAAAGAGAAGGGAAGACTGTTATTGACACGGGAGCTCATTGAGTAAGTGAACAAATCGCCAAGGCAACGCTTATGTGGTTTCATTGCTTCTGATGGCATATCCATGAGTCATTATTTATAGGTCGAAGCGCGAACAGTATTTAAATTATTCATTGAGAGACGGCACAGATGAAGAAAGCTTTTATCGGTCTCATTTGTTTTTACAGAAAGTGAAGCAGAAGATGCACCAACTGATCACATGAGGGAAAAACAAGAAACAATAAACAGCGGTGCACTACCCCATGCCATACGGTTGGGTTGGCTACAACCACTTTATTGTTTACCTTATATCACACTAATAGTTAACGAATACCTGAATTACTTTTATCCATTGTACACCAACGCATTCAAGCTTCTACAAAAAAAATATTTTTTGAGCTTGGGAATATGCATACATATAGTTTTTCATCAAACTTTTTTCATCCCAAATTCTTTTCACGAATCCTTTCGTTTATAACATCTCAAGCGTCTTGATATACGAAACAAACAAACCCAACTATTCCAATTGGTATAAAGACCATTTCCAGTTCAGTGTATTGTCACAAGTGACATAACAACTATTTATCCCCCCATGTGTGTGTGCGTGCTGTTCTTTTGTAGAAAAGGGAAACCTCGATTTGCTCGTGGTTAGGTTCCCCACAAAATAAAAAAAAAAAAAAAATTTCTAAAAAAGCAAACGAAGAAAAAACGTTTTGTATTTCTCACCTCCCCCAGACGAAAAATTCCGAATTCCGGAAATTGTGATCCAGTGCCCGTTACGTATCCGTCGCATAGAAGTAGGATACGCCAGCAAAACAGCACCATCAGCAGCAGCAACTCGCCAAGATGCCTTCCAGCGATCCATTGCCGCCAAAGGAGAGCGCTCTCTTCAGAAAACTTTTGGTAATAAATGTCATGCGGCCGGGTTTGGTCGGTTGATTGCACTTTTTGCTCAATAAATTGGACCCCGTGTGCCGTCGTTTTACCGGTCATCATTTGGCCGCATCATTGGGTTCGTCAGTGTTAGATTTTCAATTTGAATTGCCGTCCGAATGGTGCAGAGTACCACACGGAAAAATTTATGCGGAAAATGTGCACGAAAATCACTCGAAGAATCGTTCATGTTAAAGCTATCGAGGAAGTGATTATGAATCCAATCTGGGACCGACTTCCATTTACGGTCATGTGTGTGAAATTTTTCGACTGCCTGCGAAAATCCATTCAGCAGCGATTGTACGAAAAACCTAACCTCAATCAAACAAATTTTTTATTTTATTTTTTTTTTTCAATAGAACGAGTGCGAAGGAGAAGTAATTATCCGAGAGGAGGGGGCGCCAGTTTGTTGGGCCAATTGGAATGGGAGAATGCTACAATTGGTCTTGCTAGGGCTCTAAATCAATTGGCAATGGGTATGGATTGGGAAACTGCCAGAGTTCAATGATGCTTCTAGAGGTTGCGACGAGGGTTTTGGTCAATTGGCTTAAAAATGATTGAGAGTCAGAGCATTGGCAACTGCCAACTGTGGTTTTGATCGACTGAAGTCCAGGAATATCGATTTATTTTATCGAATAGGTTGCTATGATAGCTTTGCTGTCCGTTTCGTCTGTTACCTTTCAGTGTGACACTTTCGCAGATAAGAGACAGTGCAGCAAATGCTTAGTACTGTTCTGAGTCATTGGTGAATAAGAGCCACCACCTTGGCACGATCACGTATGCATTAGTGGTACGCCTTTCTATTTTTACTGCTTCCACCTCTATTCACCAGATTCGTTACTCTCTTGTGCTGATTTAGTGGCTAATTACAGCACCTCAATGCATATTTTCCTACTCTACATGTTTAATGATTCCCATGAGGGCAAAGGCCTGCTCTATGTGAACCGGTCAAACGACTCGCACCTATCACCTACCGCTTTAAGTTTGCCCAGACTTCTTTTACAATTTCTTTTTGCTTCTCTTTCATCCACAGAAATGCTACGAAATGAAACAATACAAAAACGGCCTGAAACTGGCCAAGCAGATACTCTCAAATCCAAAATATGCCGAACACGGTGAGACACTTGCGATGAAGGGTCTCACACTGAACGGCTTGGGTCGGCGCGATGAAGCGTACAAATATGTGCGACAGGGCTTGCGTAACGATTTAAAATCGCACGTCTGTTGGCACGTTTACGGACTGCTACAAAGATCGGATAAGAAATACGATGAGGCGATCAAGTGCTATAGGAACGCACTCAAATGGGAGAAGGATAACTTGCAGATTTTGAAGGATTTATCACTACTTCAGATACAGATGAGAGATCTCGAAGGTTACAAGGAGACCCGCCATCATTTGTTCAAATTGCGACCGTCGCAACATGCCTCGTGGATTGGTTTTGCGATGAGCTATCATTTGTTGGGCGACTTTGAAATGGCCAATAGCATTTTGGAGACTTTCAGACAGTCGCAGGCGTTAATTGTAAGTATGGAATCGATTTTCTTCTTGTAAATGTGTTGCCCATGGTAGTTACAGGTTGTTAGGTTAAGCTCAAGCTTCAGGTGCATATGATATGGTAGGTGAGCAGGGTATTTTTCACCGCCCCTTGTATTTCTCTCTTTTTTCCAACGAAACTGAAGGAATAGGCCAGTTTTGGAACGTGTCTTGAAAAGGATTTAGGAAAGATATGCATGGGTCGGGAGAATGTGCGTAGACCAGAGCGGCACCGTTTCTTTATTCATGAGATGCTTCAAGTTCAGTATCCACATTGATGCCGGGATATTCTGTCACATCTTCCTTAATTTTTGGGGTCCCTCTTAGGTAAGGTTAGGTTGAAGTGGCCGCCAGCTAAAACCAACACACTTAGACCCATGAGGGGTTGTGATACCACAAGGATCTCGGAAAGATCTCCTGCCTAGTCATTGAAGCAATTGGAACTTCTTATGAAGCGTAGGTGGCTACTAACATCGGTGTTTATCAGGTCGCCTAAGTGGTGTAGAAGAAGGTTCCTAAGTGGGGTTTTTTTTTGCGAGAGACAGCTGGACAGCTACAAAGAAGGTGGAGAATAGTCTTATCCTTCTCTTCGTCCTTGCAGTTCTTAGCAAGAGCTGCGTTAGTAAATACTCTGCATCCTCTTATTGGTAAGTGTTTTAGCAGTTCACTCTATCGTATGCGTTTCTTTTGCCATTTCGTCTCGAGCCTTTCGCGCCTTGGTACCTACATAAGGCGGATATCGTCTTCGATGGCTTTAAGTGCCGATTGCCTGCTAGATCATATTTCTATTTTTCTGGCTCGGGTATAGTGTTTCTGGACCGACTCTCATTGAAATGGTAAAGACGTGCATGCGCCACATAAATCGCAGTCTTCCTATGCTGCATCCTCCCTCTGGAATCGATTCGAACATTTGCTGGACTTAATCGCTGCTGTTCATTCGCTTTGCATGTGCCCACCATCCTCCAGGTGGCTCTACATCGTTTCTATTGAACGCTAAAAGAAATCCCAGGGACATTTTTGTGATTTGAACGCGGATACCAGTGAAGCTGCGCGACGTCCCATTAGCGGTTCAGCGAACCACGCTCAAGCACAACACCCACAGCAGCAGTGAGTATGTTTCTTCATCTTGTGCTGTTGTGCGATGGCACTTGTATGTAGTACAGTACATCTAGTTTTCCTACAAAGCCTAAGGTTCCGCAAGTGATATCGATGCTGAAATTGGCAGACAATTGCGTCTGCTGTTCCAATGTATTGGTCTTGATCAATATTGAGACGTTTAGACTGCTTGTGAGCATGAGTTTGGCAAACAAATAGGTTCTATACATTTTCCTGCTGTAGTTTACCATCGATATACTCTAAACGATACGCTTATGACAGTTTCGTTTCGAGAAGAGAGACACACAATTGCCCTTGGGGAGATATTTTAGCATGAGCATTTCTGTTAGTCTAACCAAAGATATCTTCGAGGAGCTTCCAGCAACAACCTTTATGTAACTAATTCCCTTCCTCAGAACAAAAAGTTAACAAAAGATTGATCTAGACCGCTGCAGTAACGTGTGCGAGAAGAAATCTTAGGACTTCCAGCGTAAGTTGGTGTTTGGCAATTCATTTGCATGGGAAAACTTCGAAATTAAGTCTTTTGAAAGAGATCTCGCGTGTCATACGAATACATAAGGTTTCAGTGATGCGACGAAGAATTCCAACTCTGGTCTCGTTTCTTTTGGAAAACACATCGCTTTGAGTAGTACACCAAAAAATACAATTTGGATTCTTTCTCTTTCTCTTTAGGAAACTCATGACTATCGTCACAGTGAGCTGCTTCTCTATCAGAATCAAATCCTCATCGAATCTGGCAATTTAGAGAAAGCTTTAAACCATTTGACTAAGTTCGAGAGTCAAATTGTCGATAAGTTGGCTGTCAAGGAGACAATGGGGGATCTCTACATTAGGCTGGGTCAGCATAGCTTAGCCGTTCCCATCTACGAGCATCTAATTAAGCGTAATCCGGAGAACACAATGTATTTCCTAAAGTTCTTCGATGCCAAAGAGATCAACGATGATAGTGAAAAGCTTGAAATCTATAGGAAATTCCAAGAAGAATACCCGCGCGCCATGTGTCCCAAGCGTCTTCCGTTGGATGTTGCAACGGGCGACAGCTTTCGTTTGGTTATTGATGAGTATTTGCGCCGTGGCCTACGAAAGGGGGTACCACCGTTGTTTGTCAATATTCGTTCCTTGTACAAGTGTCCCGAGAAGGTGAAAACTATCGAGAACCTGGTGCTGGATTACTATGAGAATCTTCGGAGTACGGGTCATTTCTCCAAAGCGGATAGCGAGCAAAATATGCCGTATGAGCCGGCGTCCGCGTTACTTTGGACAACTTTGTTCCTTGCGCAGCACTATGACTTTATGCGTGAGACTGATAAAGCGCTTGAGTACATAAACATTGCCATCGATCATACGCCAACATTGATAGAGTTGTTTGTGACCAAGGGCCGGATATACAAGCATGCTGGCAGTCCTGTTGAAGCGTTTATGTGGCTGGATGAGGCCCAAAGCTTGGACACTGCCGATAGGTGAGTATTTTGAAGGGGAAATCCTCTCTGTTCGTGATGCTAATGTGGTTGTGTGTAGGTATATCAATTCGAAGTGCGCCAAGTATATGTTGCGGGCGAACATGGTAAAAGAGGCGGAGGAGATTTGTGCGAAGTTCACTCGGGAGGGCGTATCGGCGATGGAGAACCTCAACGAAATGCAATGCATGTGGTTCCAAACGGAATGTGCACTGGCCTATCAGCGTCTGGGTAATTGGGGTGAGTCTCTTAAGAAATGTCACGAGGTCGATCGACATTTTGCGGAAATCATCGAGGATCAGTTCGATTTTCACACGTATTGCATGCGAAAGATGACGCTACGTGCGTACGTTGGTCTCTTGCGACTGGAAGACGTACTGAGAAAGCATCCGTTCTATTATAGGGCCGCTAGGTGTGCCATTGAGGTAAGCGCAGGACTCTCTGGTTATAGGGTCTTCAGTTGGCACCTTTTTTTTTTTTTTTTTTCTAGGTGTACATTCGGCTGTACGACAGGCCACTGAAGTCCGAGGAAACCGTTGAGGAAATCGACACTGGTAAGTGACCTCAAAAACAATACCGATTGCGTGTGTCTTAAGTTGCTGTTCAATTTGCAGAGAATCTGCCACCCTCTGAGCTGAAGAAACTCCGCAATAAACAACGCAAAGCCAAAAAGAAAGCCGAACTGGAGAGCGCTCAAGCCGCCCAAGCGGCTGTCAAACGGGAGCAGCATCAAAAGTCGAAACAGCAAAATGCCCAAGACGCCGATCCCGAGGCACCGCAGCTGGACGAACTCATCGCCGAGAAACTCGAACGTCCCGACGATCCACTAGAAAAGGCAATCGATTTCCTCACACCCCTACAACTGTTAGCCAAAGATCGCATCGAAACCCATTTCCTAGCATTCGAGATCTACGCGAGGAAGATCAAGATCCTCCTCATGATTCAGAGCATAAAGCGGGCCCGTGCATTAGACGCCAAGCATCCACGCGTCCATGCATGCTGTATGAAATTGACAAAATGCCTGCAACTCATGACAGCCGAACTGAATCCGAGTGTCAAGTTGGTCGTTGAAAAGGCCCGCAAGGAGTTGATCGGTAGCGGCAAGACGTCGCAGCAGATCAACGATGAGTTCATAGCGAACAATCGCGATTCAATTGCGCATTTAGTCGAGGCGGCCAAGATCATGTACCTTCTCGATAATAGTAAAAAGGACGAAGCCATTAAACTGATTACCTCATTCGATTTGGACAAGATGACTCTCGAGGTGGGATTTCAAATGGAAGTTTGTCTGTCTCCCCTTGTTGATTTATACTTTTGTTTATTTTTAGGAAGCGACGAACGTGTATGCGACTCTGCGCGATGGTCACTTAAGCAGCAGCGAAGAGCATACGAAAAGTTATCTGGAACGATGCCAGATTCGCTTCAAACACGCACGCGTTTTTAAAGACCTTACACCACAAGCCGAGAATCATGTTAACGAATCGAAAGCCGATGCGGCTGCAAAGACTGCAGATTTGTAGGGAATGCCACATAAACTAAACAACAATTTCATCAATCAAACATCCAGCAGCAATCGCAACAACAAAACAAGCAAAACAAACCGAAAGAGCAAAGAAAAGAGAAAGAGAAAGAGAGAGCTAGCACTCAATTCAACAAAACAAATATCAGCACTTCCGCGAAGACGTTAACACATTTAGTCGTTACTATCGTTATTATTCCGAAATAATAATCTGTTTCTTTATTATGTTCTTTTCTTTATTCTTATGCTTTCTCCTTCCGCCTCTTCCTCCAGTCCTAAAACTCTAACTTCTCCTCCTTCCTTTCCTTTTTCCGCCACCACATGGTGTTATCCCTGTGATTCCTTTTTATTTTTCATTTAACAAAATCCTCAACAGGAAACAAGTTGTTATACAGCAATTTTTTTTTATATATATACATATGTATATATATAGTATATACGCAAATTGAGAGAGTATAGGGGATAATAGAATTGTAAAGAAAAGATTCATAAACACAAACAAATCAACACACACACACACACACTATGGATACATGAAAATGCAAATAATTAAAAGAAGAAACTTAGAATTTTTTTTAAAAAGTTTTACTTTAATAGAATTCGTTTTTATTAACAAAAGAGAAAATAACAAAAAAAAAAAAAAAAACCTACGCTAAACTTATACTGATACAAATGAGAGATATAAGAGAATTTTATTAAAGCCATCAAACGAACAGAAAATTGATTGTTTCAATGAGTTGTTCTCATTTCTGGTATCACTTGGGTGGTGATGAGCCACTTGCGAGGCTTCGTGATTAAAGTTCTGCGACACGTTTTGGCTCACAGTGTTTAAAACAAAGTTTGGAGATTGGATTAAGGTACGATTCATGCTGATTGACTATCACTTCTTCGCAATCAAACTCATATAACTGTGGGCAGGTGATCCTAGCTAGGTGAGGGCCTGCGTAATCTTGATGGAGTAAAACACCCTACGATGAACAAGAAAAAATACTTCAACTGCGCTTAACTGCAGAGGCGTCAAACTCCTCAACAATGCGTATAGGATCTCATCTGCTGCATGGTGTGAAAGCTTTTCGAGGGCCCATCGCATAAATCGTCACGTAAAAACGAGACGATTTGGCCCTAGAATGCTCCGTTTTCCGTGACGAATTATACGATCACGGAAGAGACGATTTGGACCCTGATCAGCACGGTTTTAGGTCAGGAAAGTCCACACTCAACCACATTTTCATACTTCGGTAGATCCCTAAAGGATTCCCAAATCGATACCGATCAACGACGCATTCGTAGAGTCGAGCTTTACAGAGGAAGAACGTTACAGTAGTCAGCAATGCCGATAACGACGTATCACCAGAAATCAAATGAACAACAATTCTTATCAACCATTGCTTTATACTGATTCGAAGCAAACTCCATGAAAGACTTTAACCATCCCAGTTCCAAAAAAAAGTCCAAAAAAGACTGCGCATTAAACTTTTGAGAAGGAGAACGACTCTGCCGAGAAGCCGAAATGCGGCACGTCTGGCAACAGAAAGCAAAGAGGTTATCAAAACAGAGCGACAGAAAGAAGAGGACGAATCAACTAATGAACGAAATTTAAACGACCTAATACGAGAAGACGTCGAGGAGATAAATAAATATTTAAAGAAGTTGGTTTTTTCGGCAATAGAAAAGAGCCAGAACTAAGTCTTGTCTGTGTAGCAGACAGTATGGGAGAGGTCATTAAAAACTTCCAAGAGGTCTCCGCCAATCGTCGGGAGGAACCACCTCAATAGACAGAACGTAGGGACGTTATAGACTTGACACGATGTTCGACGCCCACAGTTCTAAACTAAGGGGCCAACTCAAGGCCTCGAGTATGGCACGAGCAACTGACTCCTCACGTTTCAGGTAGGAGGGTTGACGTGCATAAGTAGGGCGTAAAGTTTAATGGAAATCCATGTCTGCCGATAGTTTCCTGCAAAGGAAGAATTACACGTCTAGTGAGGAGCTGTTGATGAAATTCCACCACTTGGTGGCCGGCAAGCCGATAGATGGTATTTGCAATACTTTGAGGAAAATGAGGGAGACGAATTTCTTAATTACTCAGCTTCTCTGACATTGTCCAGCACCAACTAACAGTAGGAGAAGACTCCTCCGTAGGTCAGTATCACTTCAATGAGAGTAGTGAACTGAGTCGAATCCATTTTCGTAATTTCCTCTTCTCTTCATCACCACTTCTAAATGGCTTCTTCTCTTGGGTAGAATACCTCGGAATTCTCTAGGTTTTTCAATGGGCCTTCATTCTATGTGAGTTCTCTATGGGACACATATATAATCCAATCTAACCTCACCGTTTCAGAAGTCTAGGACATATAGAGCGAATGAACACCAATAATCCGGCTGCATGGTCACCCGCTCTAACCCGGGAGGACAATGCAGGGGAGAACAAAACTAAGCGAGTTATAACCCGTTTTGTATGTTCTACCTATGGCTATCGTTTATTTAAAAATCTTAACAAAACTCATCTCATAGATTCATATTTCAAGTTTTTCCAACTTACCGGTCATTTACCCCGACCATTTCAATTAGGTGTTTTCATTCGCAGCGGCAACACTGCCCATTTTAACAAACTTTCAACGAGAAAGCATTCTTTTCTTGAGAAAGACAAGGTCAGCTCTATTATCTTTCACACACAAACTCAACAAATATGACATTTCTCCATAAGAAATCTCCCACACCACTTGCCAACAGCTGATTAAACTGACAGATGACAGATTCAAGCCGATTTTGCTTTTCGTTCGATAGCAAACAACCTGTACGTAGGTTTGCAAAGGGTCCAAAGATCAAATTTTCTCTTACAAACTTTTAAACTATACACACATGCAATAGGAATCATTCTTTAAATAACCGTGCAAAGTTCAACTATACCCCCATAGTTTTCATCAGTTTTCAATTATTTCGCAAGTCTAACGTTGCACACTTAAGGGCCACAAGTCTGGAGAATTAAGAGAAAGTAGAGAAATTTGTCGTAATCATGAATACTGGGTAAGTACCAAATAAATTAAGCAGTCCCTTCGCGATGAGCAATAAATAGCTGACCTAAATATTTAAATAGAAAACTTGCTGGGCGAACTATTTTCATCACTGGAGCATCTAGAGGGATTGGCAAAGCGATTGCTTTAAAAGCTGCCCGAGATGGAGCAAACATTGTTGTTGCAGCTAAAACAGCCGATCCACATCCTAAGCTTCCAGGAACTATCTACACAGCTGCCGAAGAAAGTAAATATGAAACCAAATGATTGTTGACCATTGAAGTGGATTGTGCAAGTGTTTATAGGGGTCAATTACCAATTTACTTTTGGAGACGATATTCCTGTCTGTTGATAAGAGAACGAAGAAATTGTATTGAATTCTCCGAAGCATATTTGCATATTGTGTTAATCTCTTACCCGGAATCGAATCTTACACTTGGAATGACATGGCAATAACGTGTCTTGTTTCGAAGATTAACTTACATGAAGTGCTCGAGTCTATAATTAGCCAATCGCAGTCCGCGTTGCTGAATCAAGATTAAACTTTTCGAGATAAGGTCTGGAGCGCATATAAAAAATATAATTAGTCTGAGATTAATAAAAACAAAGTGAAAGAGTTGGCCAACATGCGTCAAAGGGTTACATTTCAAGTTGAACTGTAGTCGTTAAGCTGAAAACTCTAAAAATGGTCGCAGTAGGATTAGAGTTTTGTCTTTGTAGTTCAAAGCTAATTGAACGTTTTTGCTGTGGTTTCATGTTTTGAAATAAAGAACCGAACTCAATGGTTTAGAGTCTGTGTCGTTCTTTGGTCAGTTTCAAGCCTGCTCTGTTCTGTCCCTGAATCTCCATTTCAAACGAACTCTTGTCTGCAACTTCTTATCCAATTCATTCATTTGCTGATGACAATACCCATAAATTTTCATATTCGTTCCCGAATTTCCAGCAGTTATTGCTTTTCTCTATATCAAGGGCAGTGGAACATGATGTCTGTTTGTTGTTAGATTATTTCTACGCTTCTGGGGAAGTGGTCGCCGTGGGTCGGTGGTTAGTGCGTTGGACTGCTGACCGAGCGGCGTGGGTTCAAGCCCCAGCCAGGAACACCAAACATTTTTCGCGGCAGCACCTCTCGTCGGGGAATGACAAGCCTCCGAGAGTATAATCTGTCATGAAAGAGCTTCTCAGTTCGCCGTTCGGAGTCGGCAACAAACTGTATGTCCTTTCCGTTCCGTTTGTGCGAAATATGTAACACGCACAACATAAATGGTTGCGAGAAGCTAGGCCTTGGCTCATCCCGAGCTACCGCGCCAGCTATATTATTATTATTATTATTCTGGAGAAGTGGGAACTGTGATCGTGCCAAAGCATTAAATCATCTATGGTATTTCATGTAGAAGTTCAGTGTATCTTTTGTTGAACCAAGCGGCAGTGTTGAGGACACCTCTGTGTGTCTACATTATTAACTTTGTGGAGTAATTCCATTAGTCTTTGCATTCATTTAAACCTGTTACCCTTAACAATAGAGCTATCGCCAGTTTGAACTGAGACTTTAGTCGTTAACCAGCTAAGTGCTGAATAGGGCTGAGCTCCCTCTGAGATTTGGGGAGCTCCCTTAGAAATATTCATTCACCGAGAGAAGAATTTCTTGATTTGTGTGCGAGCTCCCTTCAAAATTTCGTGAGCACTCTCGAGAATTTAAATCTGGCTACGGGCTTGGTTGTTGCTATTGGTTCTTGAGCCGTTTTCTAGTAAAGATGTCCGTTAGAGATACGGTTAGGCCAGAGAATCCTTATGATTTTCCATAGACATCTACTAACCAACGTTGACAGTTTTCTCGTGGTAGTGGAGGTCGCTTTCTAAGTGCTGCACTCATATAACGGATTATATTTCTTCGCCTTATTGGACAACATTCCAACCACAGATTTCTTCAACATCTATCTTGATAGCAGATCTAAGGATACAAATTGACATAATTACTTTACTTATTTTTAGTTGAGAAAGCCGGTGGCAAAGCCCTACCCTGCATAGTTGATGTGCGCGATGAATCGCAAGTTAGAAACGCGGTAAAACAGGCAGTGGACAAGTTTGGAGGCATTGATATCCTAATAAACAACGCCAGTGCAATTTCCCTTACTCCAACACCCCAAACCGACATGAAGCGCTATGACCTTATGCACAACATCAATACTCGAGGAACATTCTTGGTGTAAGTCATCCAGAACGTCACTTACTATTGATCTCTTATTGGATTTCTATTTCAGTTCCAAAGAATGCCTTCCATTCCTGGAAAAGAGCAATCATTCGCACATTTTAAACATATCTCCTCCGTTGAATATGTCACCGATTTGGTTCAGTAATCATGTTGCGTATACGATGGCAAAGTACGGCATGTCAATGTGTGTTCTAGGAATGGCTGAAGAATTCAAAGAGAAAGCAATTGCTGTGAATGCACTCTGGCCACGTACTGCAATTCATACGGCAGCTATCGAAATGCTGAGTGGACCTGATAGCAATCAATTCTCAAGGAAACCCGAGATTATGGCTGACGCTGCCTATGCCGTGTTGTGTCGTGAACCGAAGGGTTGTACAGGAAACTTTTTCATTGACGATGAAGTTCTTAGCAAAGAGGGAATAAAGGACTTGACGCAATACGCTTGTGTGCCTGAAAATGCAGACAAACTTATGGGTGACTTTTTCTTGGATAGCACCGATCTCTCTAAGGAAAATGAGAAAATCATCCCAACTTCGGGTGGAAAAAGTAGTGGATCCATTCCACAGCTGTTCAAAAGAATCGAGGGTCTTTTGAGTGAGGAATTAGTAGGTAAAACTAATGCCGTCTTCCAATTTAACGTAGAGGGTTCTGAGAAAGGAATTTGGTTTTTGGACTTGAAGACCGGTGCGGGAAAGTGTGGCCAAGGAAAGCCGGTCGCAAATCCTGATGCAGTTCTAACGATGACATCGGCTAATTTCCATGACATGTTCTCAGGTAAATTTATAGTTTTTAACTTTCAGCAGATGAACCTACTTAATATTTTTTTTATCATTTATTAGGAAAACTCAAGGCTCCCACAGCTTTCATGTCGGGGAAATTGAAAATAACCGGAGACCTCCAAAAAGCAATGAAACTTTCAAAACTGATGGGCGGTTTGAAATCTAAGTTGTAAAGTCTGATGTTCTAGCAGTATCATTTTGGTGTTGATCCCTAAATAAATATTTTTGTATTATTGTACTTTTGAAATCGGGTCTTGTCCTTAAGGAGAGTATGTTAAGCTTGGCTGTTACGATTTAGATTCTCCGGGGAACGTATGCTCTAAAGTTTTTCGACGAGTTAAAGTACTCGGCCAACAAGTGGCGTTGCGGGTTCCAAGTTCCTTAAAAATGCACAACAGGTCATGAGCTCTGATTTGCCTATTCAATAGAAGCGATGATACATAAGTAGCAGAGTTTCCGCACAATAAAGAAAAAAAAAACAGCCATCTAAGGAATATGTTGCCATATACAAGGTGCGCTAAGATATACACGTTTAATCTGCGTTCAATAAATCTTGAAGCGTGATGGCCTTATTCGTAGCAAAGCCATCTTTCGAGCGTTAAAAATGGCCTTTATCACTCGAGTCCCTTTGGACGGAGACATGAACTTTGTTAAAAGTGGATCAACTCGCGAAAAAAGTTGGTTGGGCGTCTTTTTAACCTGTCTGCACAGATGGTGAGTGGAGAGAATAGAAAGAAGAACTGTATGGGCTTTAAAGCCTCATGGACTTGGATAAATGAGTCCAAATACAATGAATAAGATGGCTGGGACATGTAGAACGAAGAAGCACAATCTACCCAGAGGGACTGCGCAATAGGGGAATTCAGCGACACATGGACTAAGCATCGTTATACGTGATGAAGTAAGTTTATACCAGCTGGTAACGTTTACATCCGATTTCGTAAAGAATTCAGAATGTTGCTATGGTCTCGTAAGGTATTGCAGTCCAGCATTAAGATTTTTTGAACTAAAGGCATCCAGACGAGCCGTTCTCAGAACAACTGTGGAACAAAAATACTACTCAATGTAGTAAGGTTGTCTTCCTTGCTCAGCACGGGTCACCAAACTTGAGATCTGACTAGAAAAATCTGCAGGACCGAATGGCCTTACTATTGGGTATGTTTCTGAAAATTTGAATAAAGCCGAAAGACTGGTAGGCCTGTAGATTAGGAATCCAAGGGAAATAAACTGCTTTCTTCGATAGAGGAGGCACCTTAAACATCCGTAAACCACTATATTTCCTCTTGACCAAGGGTAAAGACAATGCAGAATCGTTAACTCCAACTTAGGGCACAGTTCTCTTACGAAGCGAGGAGGCCCACAAGGAGCGGTCTTAACTCCGCTTATGGGGAACATTTAACAAAATTCTAAGATTGCTGATCAAGAATGGAATCAGGACAGTTGTCTATGGAGACTACATTTTCTTACTGATGACAGGAACATTCCTTTCTATAAAAAGCGAAGTCATGGAACTGTCAAGCTGGACACAGAACCATGGTCCTAAGGTCAACCCAAATAAGGCATAAGACAGGCCATCCTTGTGTAAGAATTACAAGCAGTGGAAATCACCATTTACGTAGACAGTCAAACCGCACTCAAGACACTAGAGTCCTGCTCTTTTGAGTTTCTGAACACGATGAAGTAGAAAAGGAAGGACTAACAGAAACATAGTGGTTTCTGGCAAACAGGTGGTGTCCGTGTCCAATACAGATTAGGTGCAATAACTGGGCACATAGCAACAAGAATTTGCAACTAGGCTTCTGTAAAAGGTGTAGTGACGAAGAAGGAATCGAATCAATAAAACATCCCTTATACCGTTCTGCTTAGCTCTTCAGGAACGACCCCAAACCTGTACGGGTATGAAGTTCTTTAATAGATTAGGTGACTGGGCAAGAATACCTCGAGCAGATCTAAAACGATTTATCCAGAGAACTGTATGATTAAGTTAGATGCATGTCCTGCAATGTACCTAGGGCAATTACAATAGGTATAATGGTCTCTGAGTGCTACAAACAGCACTCCTAATGCAATCCCTTACGAAACCAAATTTCTTCAAAAGTGGTAAGGGTACTCGGTGTGAAATGCCAACTCCTCGGACGGCTCCACAAATGACCTCACTAAAACAGACAAAACACTCATTTCAATTCACAGTCGAGATGAGTAAAATTCAAATTAGCAAGTACATTCTGCATTCAAAGCAAACTCCCCAAAGATATTTCAAACCCGCAGCTAACCTACCCAGCAATCCTTGGCGATTACTTACATCGGTTACAGTTTTGTAGGCTTTTTTTGTAGCTTTACAGCCCTGTTCTGTAGTGGTACACAAAATCCTATTCCACAAACTGTGACTGCTCTTCGCATAAATCTTGAATTTTATAAGTCAATTTCCCAAGCCCTAAAACTGTAACCTCTGTCGCTCTGCTCAACATCCTCTTATCACATCCGTTTCCAACCGCCTCAAACGCTAAACTCATTTGTATCTGATTTTTTTTTTTTTTGTATTCCATTTCAGAAATTCAATTTCCTTTCAGTGGAAAATTGTCGTCGACATTTCTCCATTCACTATCCACTCCATCATCATCATCGTGCAACACGTTGTAAATAAAATAAAAAGGATAACAAGGAACACAGTCGTCTCTGAATTCGGGAAACCATCTTTTGCACAAAAAAAAAAAACGAAGAAAATAAACCCTCCCGCTGATAAGGGCCAACTATTCCCGGTACATTGACTCCACTTAGCAGGGAGTGGCGCGAATACCCCGGCACGGGCACTGGTCCTCGTTAGAAAAAAGAAATTGGCTTTCGCCAAGCTCGCCTGGGGCTGTTGCTGCCCTATTGGCGATACTGCTCCTCCGCCCAAGGAGTTCCTCTCAGTAATGTTCTTCCCGTATTTTCAAACTGGCTTTAAAATTGAGTCGTAAAAATTTAGTGCATTCGGTTATCTACATAATAAAAGGATCATAAAACTCAGATACTTTTTCTGTCTCTCCGGCTTCGATTTGTGTGTCTTTCTGGTTTCTCGGCGTTTTTTTTTTTCGCCTTTCACTTGGTTGGTGGTACTTTACGATATTTTATTCCCGTTTGGAGTTATTCCGATTCCACGACAGCAACACAGTGAGGATTTTTTCTTGGTCCCTGCGGTGGGGCATAGCGTTTAACTAAAGGCAAAAATGAATCTCTGGAACATCACATTGTGTGGAAGCGAACAGTGAATAACATTTTGTCATTAAATTAGATGAAGCAACATCCTGGGGCACCCAAAAGGGTAGAGTGATGGTTGATTGATATTTGAAATTATTTTTTGTCGAATTTGGAAAAAAACAGAGTAACTGGCAAACTTCAAAACTAAGAGAAAGGTTAGAGCTGAGAGGGTTAAGAAGAAGACTTGCCAAAGAAAGCCAAGCACAGTGTGGGCCTCTAGAAGTCCGCGAAAAACCCTTATTAGTACTACGCAGTTAACTTCGTCAAAGATTTTGTTTTCTGGAAATCTTGAGAAAAAAATGTGTAGCCCATAGTACTAAGCGCGAAGTCCTTTATGACAAGTCCATCCCGATCGGTATAAAAAATAAATATAGCTGGCGCGACAGCTCGGGATGAGCCAAGGCCTAGCTTCTCGCAACCATTCATGCGTGTTACATTTTTCGCATGAATGGAAGGGACCTACAATTTATTGCTGACTCCGAACGGCGAGGTGAGAAGCTCTTTCATGACAAATTATACTCCCGGAGGCTTGTCATTCCCCGACGAGAGGTGGTGCCGCGAAAAATGTTTGGTGTTTTCCTGGCCGGGGCTTGAACCCACGCCGCTCAGTCAGCAGTCCATCACGCTAACCACTGAGCCACGGCGCCCATCCCGATCGGTATAATCGACGCTTAAACAGCTGAGGAAGTCGATACCGGCGTCTTTTCGAAAGACTTTGACATTTAACACTCGTTCACTCTTCTTAATCACTGTATAGTCTTTTGGGTCGAAGTCACTGTGTCAGACCACTGTATGGGTGGAGATGAACTCAGGATCATGTAGATATATTGTGATACATATCGCCAGCCGGCTGCCTTGAGATTCCTAATCCACCACAATAAAGTCCAGGGTAGTGTGTTTATGTGAACGGAATAGCTAAACAGTACAATGTCACACCATATTAGGGCCCAGGCAGCTAACGAAATATTTTTTTTTACAGTTAATCATACATCTAGACTTTCCCAACAACGTCTTATCCATGATCCTTGTTTTGCAATAAGTCTGATGACTGACGTGGTGAAAACGAAGGTAGTCCAACGACAGGCAGGTGAAGATTTCGCATGTCGATTACGCATGGCATTTTCGTGTAAAGTTGCGGGATCTAGGCCGATGCACTCAGAAGATGCCGCAGTAGAGACGTGGAATCTTCGAGTAGTAAGCTTTTATCGGACGGTGTCGAAATCACCCGTCCTCATAGCCATGGAAGTCAAGCCCATCAATTTTCCAGTGACAGAGATATAATACGGTGACGAACTCGGCGACTGCAGAGGCGAAAAAACTCACCGAGTAACAGTGGCATTTGGCATCACTAATGGAGTATTGACTGAAATTTTAAATATATCGAATTCGCTCAGGCTACCGGATTTCGCTAGCATTTTTGAGCCTTGAGACCAGCCAACTCATCTTGGCTTTTAGCAATCCGCACAGGTTACTGGATGGTCAACAAGAACGCAAAGATGTGAATGAGGCGGAATTCCTCGGTAATTTACTAGGTGACGCAAACCACATTTTCTTCATCTGTAGCGGATGGGTAGCGAAAAGAAGAATTCTGGAATCGGAGACAGCAACATCACTCCAGGAGATAAAGATCTCGAATAATGACAGATGGATTTGGCTAAATAAAGAATAACTCTTGACAATCGCTGTTTCTTTGGGCTAAGAAGGCAATTGAGTAGCAAAGCCCTCTGTCGAACGACTAAAGTGTGAATTTATAAGACCTTTATCGTCCCAGTCCTGCTTGTTCTTGGCTGTTTCGTGAGGAAAATTCTTCGGGTGATTTTCGGTCCCGTCTGCATAGATGGTGAATGGAGGAGATACAACGACGAGCTGTACGGCCTGTACAACTATCCTAGTGTAAGAGATGCAATGTAAGGAGCAATGTCTGGTTCGTTCCCAGAATATGACGTTGAAAGTCAGCAGAGCCTTGTAATACTCTGAAAAAAGCGATAGACTTTATATCAGGTTCTGCGACTTAAAGTTAGTTGTTTGGTTTTTCTGGTATCCTAATACTATCTTGGGCCTCTGCCGGGTTCACAAATTTTACCTTTGGAAATCTATACGGGAACAATTAGTTTGGGAAGCATTTGAAAGGTATAAACATTTCAGAAGCTCATAAAAGTGCGGGACTCTTTAAAGTCACAATTGCAACCTACAAGCTAGCTCCAGGGGTGCAGTGTTCCAAAAATCTATACAGTCCCTTTCAAATTTAGTGCAAAATTGCAATAAAGTACCATTATCCACTTTGGCGTATACGCAATCTTCCAATAAAAAATCAACTCCCCTGCCACTGAACACACCCACTGAGTTTTGCGGAAATGCCAGAAAAGCGGAAGCAAGTGTGTAACACTAAAATCTTTATCGCAACAAAATGAAAATCGATTTACATCGAAATTCTGTTTTCTTTTCCAGCTTTTCTCGGGAGACTTGTGAAATTAAATTTTCATAAGGAACACGCAGACATTTTTTTTTTGTCGATTCTTTCTTCGTCGTCGGTTTTTTACCCCAAATCGAATTGGAAAGGGATTGAGTGCTTTTGTGACGCCATGACGAGTGCCATTTTGATAAAATGACTTTCGTCATTAGACGAAACCCCTATCTGTCACTTGATGTACATAACTTCTCCCCAGGCGGTATGGGAATGGCAGACAAATCTGACTTGTCCTTCGATTGATATTCAAGGATTTCATCGTACAATTAACATGGGAATTTCAATGCCAATAAAAAGAAAAATTATAAGGATGTGCGCCAATTTTGTCGTCGTGATTAGCAAACAATCTGTTATTTATTCTGCCAGTAAATTCAAGTTATCCCCGAATGCAAAAGAAGGGATTTTTGTTTATTCCTTTGAGCAAGGACAAGAGAATCAAGCCATTGATACTTACTCACGCCGAGATATTGTATAATCAATTTATCCAACGAGTGCCATTGATTCCATTGATTCCATTGGCACTTACAATAAATTTAATTTAACAAAGAAGACAAGGACGACAAGGACGACGACGACGCAGAGACTGCACGGTCCAGTTGATGAAGGCCGGTGATGGAGAGGATTGGGTTGGTTGGGTGCCTGTCTTTCGTTCCTCTTGGCTGCTCCGATTGAGTTCAGATACAACGACGGTAGGTGGTATTTGAATTTTTTTTCCACTTTCAACGGAAATGAAGAAATGGAGTTGTATAGTTGCCTACGGAAGGTAAGGGAATGAATGCGTTTTAAATTCAAACAGAACTTCTTAAGCAGTTCTCTTGGATTGACATAGAAGACGCTTGAAGGATTAAAAAGTAATTTTGCTAATGCGATCGAGAAGGGATATTGGTGCTCTGACAGTGAGTCTAAGTGTTTGTTACAAGAAGGGGCGAGGAGAATAGTAATTTGTACTTGGCTCAGCAGACAGAAAAGAGACTGGAAGGGCTGGACCAATTTTAGATAAGTCAGTCTCACTTAAGGTGTATCTCTTTTCGGATAGGTTTGCTTAGCTACTGGAGGGGTTACAAGTCAGGCCGATTTTTAGCCAAACACCTACACTTTTACAAGCCAAGTGGATAAGGCTCCCCTTCCACTTGTGGCTGCCTCCTGGGTTAGGTAGCTTAGCTATCCACCGAAGTGGATGGATTCATTCAGATCAAGTTAGATCCATTGTGATAACATAACAGTTGTTTGCCCTTGTTTTGAAGTCAGCTAAGGGATTGGAATGCCAAGCGACGCCTCCTGCTGAAAGTACTAATCTCCACCGAGCAATACTGTACCGCTCTACTCTGTTAACCCATCCAGATATCCATGACAATTCGAAGTGGGACTGCGGCTTTCGCCCACAGCATGCGGAGACCTAATTTCTTGGCAGCCGCACGGAGAAAGGATTCTGAAAGCTAGTTTTCGGACTTGAGCACGGCGCCCTACCGTTATGATGAGAAGGAGGTTTTCTAGGACCAGCTAGGGGCCGTCTTCTATATAACGCCAAATGGAAACATCGTCACGGTGGTGGGGGACAATAATGCCAAGGTAGTCACTGAAGACAAAGGGCTTAGACATGCTATCGGGAAGCACTATGTTATCTGATCACTACCGCGATCAAAGCAAGGCGGTAGGATTTGATGTTATAGGTACCTGCGAAGCGCTTATGAATAGCACCTATAACGTCTGTCGAGAAGGAGTATGCACGCTTTGTCTATTTTTGACAAAGCTTGGAAGGCCGAGAGTGGAAAAAAGAAATTATCGTCAAGCTCCCTAAGAAAGGTAATCATGTGCTGTGCGAAAACTTAAGAGGTATTTGTGTGCTTCTTCCAGTAGCTAAGGAAGTGGCTAAAGTATGTAGTTCTTCAGTGAATAAAGGAACCACCGAACCACACAATGCGAACAACCACGCCTCCGCTTTGAACCCTGTGTAAGCCATATTAACACCCTGCGAATCATCAATAAGCAGTGCGGCACTTCATTGACTCTTCATCGATTTTTAGAAGACGTTTGGCAGTGTCAATAGAGAATTTATCCAGGGTAGCCTGCGTAAGATAGGTTTTTCCAAAAAATTAATAGCTATCATCAAGGTAACTTGGTGTCACGGGGGAAGGTTGCCAGAGGAAATCAAGATTCCAAATGGAGTGCGACAAAGCTGCGTTCTTTGACCAAAATTGTTTTTCTTGGTGATTGACGATGTGCTATGCGCTACCTCCTTACCAGAGAAGGGCTGTAAATTTTACACGGCAGGTAGGTATATGTGGCGGTTCGACTGAACCCATTAGGACTAGGATGTGCCTTTTTGTTACTACGACTCGTGTAACCTAGTTCACGATGTGTGCTGTTGAACCTGTGTGAAATAGCTGTGGGGGTCTAGATTCAGCCTGTGGAGTTTAGAAAACGTCTTAGATCTCTTATTCCTTTACCCAAGATGTCCTTGGTTTAGTGCACGCAGGTTGGCCCTTTCTATTGCCGGATATTTGCAGAGGAAATGGGAGAGAGTTTGCTTTTCATTTTCGTTTTCCCAGCTGGGGCAGTGCGGGTTGCATGGAATATCTAGTTTGGCCGCATGGTTTCCAGTTGGCCAATGCCCCGTGGTTATCGTTGTTAATCTAGCAATATCTGGGCTGGTTTGGTTCTGAGATCTTTTGTTCTAAACTTATCGTAGGTCGGCCACATCTTCCTTGATATGGCGCACATTGGAGGTTAACCTTCGAGAGGAAGTGAGAGTGGATTTGTTTGTTCCTAGCAGAATGTGGACCGTTGCTGTGAGTGAGCTGTGTTGAGAAGAACCCTGCTCATCTGCACGCTCGTTTCCTTTTATGTCACTGTGCCCTGGAACCCAGAGCAGTATGAGCCTGAACCATTCGTCCAAGAGGGCAAGCTCGTTACGTCAATAGCGTTAAAAGCGGCTTGGTTTTCTAAGAGGATAGCAATGTTTTGTTTGTGCGTTATGTTACGCCCGAATTGCGAGCAAGCCTCTCGGATTGCTAGTAGTTTCGCCTGGAAGACGCTGACAAAATTCCTTAAGCGGTATGATCTTGTTATTTTCAGTGATTTCGAGTAGACACCGACCCCCAAATTCGCAGTTCATTGTTCGATCCGTCGGTGTAGATGATCGATGGTGGAGAATCCCACGTGGAAATTTAGTTTAAGTGCGATGTAGTCAGTTGAAAACGCGACATGCTGTTTGGTAGCGAGTCCAGGATGTTGTTGTGGCCGTAGGGCCGTGCAGTCCAGCACCCAGGATGTTATTGTGGCCGTAGGGCCGTGCAGTCCAACACCCAAATTCTTTCTCTGACTGCGCTGCATAGAGTGGTATTTTTTGTGTCTAAGTCAAGAGGCTGAAGATGCAGGAGGACAATAAGAGCATCCGTTGGAGCCCACCTCAATGCGCCCGTTTTGCCTATACTCGCTGTTCTTTAGAACCTTTTGAGTTTCATAAGGTTGTAGCCTTTACTTAACGCGGGCCACCGTACTAGCGTCTTGTAGGTCGGGGAGAATTGAAGGCACAACGGCTGTGTACATCCAAAAGGTCATCTTTAATTGAAGTCCCCACCTCCTTCCAAAGGTTTTGAGATTGGACATATAATTCGAAAAAGTGGCAGCTTCATTGTAAATTAAACTGAGCAATGGGGTCCGCTTACAAGATGAATGAAGCATCGAGAACAATATGCCGCAAAACAGTTGAGGAAGAGCCACGGGCTTTGCCAAAAATCGTACACGATGGTGTAAAGGCACAGTAGAGAGAGAAACAGGGCATAACTAAGTAAGTTCTGTGTCTATCCCTCGTCCAGAAGTATGTGACTCTGCTGCGATCGCCCTATTTAGTCGTATCATTCCCACCAAGGCCAAGGCAATCAATCGAAGAATATGTCGAACAAGCATCTGATCTTTTTGATACGAAAACAGCTTCGACATGCAAATGTACACATATGCATGCGTAATGACTACTGATGTTTACGAGCCTCAACAAACAGAAATTTTTATGTCCCCCAGCATTTTACTACCGTCCAAGTGTAATGCGGTGCACCATACCATCCGCGATGGCTGTTATTTTTTTTTACAACCCAATCCTAAACAATTTCATCACAAAACCATGACTATTTGTTACACAACGAGAACAAGTAAGAGTCCTTTCTTTACCGTCAAGTTTATGGCAAACAAAATGGTGCGCCCCTAATGCCTCCATAAATCCCAAAGTTATACATCAATCAGCCCGAACGTCTCTGTTCGATGACGATGCGGGCTGATTCGTTCCTTTTCAATTTCGCTTTATTGAGCACATCTCCGAACGCCATTGAAGCGACTTTGAAGTTGACTTACGATTCTTTTATGCCCGTCCACCACCCTTTCGCCGGTGATTATCCCTAAAGAATTGCCGTCTTGTATTGCAATAGAGGATACAATTTGCCGCAGATGTTACAGCCAACAAGTCAGAGCCCTCATGCTCGACGAGCGCATTATTATGTCACCGAGTGATACAAAAGCCTCCACAAATACGCTATAATAACGTATTTAGGGCTTAAAATCACACATAAATCCCGCATCGGGTATCTATGCATCCATGAGCAACCTCTCGAACGGCGGCGATACATATTCCATTTGTTAGTCGAATTTGTTTTAACAGTTCAATTTGTTATCTCGCAGGGAAAGCCGCAACGTTCGGATTATCGTTCGAGACGAAGGGGGCCAACACGCACTCCAGGCCGGGAACACCAACCACCGATGACATTTTGTGAGCCGCAACGCAAAAACCAAACGCAAACACCACAAAAATGGAACAGATAAGACGTGCCGCCTTTTATTCGCATTTATTCGGGAATAAGGACTCTCGCTGGAGAGGTATGGGATAACATAAGGAGCCTTCCTTACTTATCCCGCCATGATTTATGTATTTTTCAATGGGAATCTGGAAATCCGGACACGTGCCGAAAAGAGAAACATGTTCCGACAGTTCCAACAGATCCGACAGCTCCACAGCGAGGGCATGAGACCAGACGACAAATGACATGACTACTGTGGCACGGGCACACATCCTCCTGCTGCTTATGGACTTTGGACGACTCGTTGTTTTAAGTGTGAACTGACAATCGACACTATGTTCAGCTCATGGGCGCCCTTAATAGATTCCTATACGTTCTCCGGTCTTAGACAGCGAATTGGTTTATCAGATTAGGCAGAGCGGAGAGCTTTTCAGTGTCAGGCAAAGGATTATCCATGTGGCAATCTTAATGTGGAATTGGTTGAGATGGTGTTGAAAGAAAGGACACTCGTATGCTATATGTTTTCCTGGAGTGCTTCGAATCTTAATTGGAGGATATGCGACAGAGAACACAATTCCACTCAATGGTGCTTCGGCGATAAGATGACAGTTCTCGGACGGAGACAAATTGTTTGTTTAACGATGATGCTGCCATGCCGGTCGCGAGTACTTCGTGGAGAAGCGAAAGGATCTCCTGGCGTTGCTTGTCTCCACAATCAATGACGAACTAAGCTTTGTGTGAATATTTTATGCACATTTAAGTATGCAAAGTGGTGTTGCCTGCTCCATTACATCCTGCTGCATGTCCGGCATTAAGTGGCATCTCTCCTTAGCAATCAATATTTCCTCTAGCGCGTCGTTCACACTTGTGTGTGTTTGGCATGCAACTCCTCCCGTTTTTGGGACATTTGAAATGCCGCCCATTGCTGAAATATGGATGTTGGAGCAGAACCAGATTCCATTTTGGCATGTCCCATGCGGAACTGCATGAAAATGCGTCAGCGGATGTGTACATAGAATGCGCGCATTTCGAGGCACTCGCATACCCATTCACAGGATGCAATTTAGGAGGAAATCGCGTGGTTTGGTCAAGGTAATGTGTTACAACTGTCGCGTTGCAGAACTTTGCTCATCGTCCGGCCGGGGGAAAGGACAATGCGAATATTGAAATGAATATGAAGGCATTCGTAGCTGAGAAGGGACATGAACATGGAGCTGTATATATTGGGGATAGAGTTGCCATAAATTTTGAGCTTTCAGCGGTTTAAAGTTACAACTGGGATGTCATTGCTTTGAAAGTGACGAGTTGCAGGGCACATCAGTACTGTCATTGCGTTGTCCACTGCCGCGAACGCTGTTGTTGGCAGGGTGGTGATGAATTGTTTAATTGTTCGAAAATGTCAAAAGAAGGACAGAAACGTCTAAACCAACCTCTGTTTACCAACTCTTACAATCATTTGACGGCGGATGCCTACCATATCAACCGTTCAACTGTTAAGTGACCTAAAGAAAAGTGATGTCCATATCAGTGACGTAGAATTCTCGTTGAGGAGTGTAGTGAACGATGCGACCACGATTGAACCCTACTTTGCAATTTTTTACGACTGAAATGATACGAACATCCTATTTGAATTCGGCAATATGAAAACCGAGATGGTAAGCGTATTTCCTTCCTCTTGTCTGACAAGACGAAATGAGCAACCGTAAGCATGTCACTTGTTGTAGTCGGACCCTGAATAAGCGCTCGCCGAAGCGGCCTATCTGAGACCCTTAAGCAAGCTTAGCTTAAACCGCTTACCAGAATGTGGTCGATTATCCCTCCAGGATAATCCATATTCATGAAGTCCACTAGCTCCGCATGTTGTTACTGTCAAAGTTTAGAATTTCCTTGTAAGAAAAGGACAATGAGATTGACGATGTTGGTGTTGCCAATTGTTTAACAAAGCTGTGGCGGTAGTCCAATTGACGCCACAGAAGGGTTCCGGTCCCAAGAATGCGAAAGCCAAACCGGCCCAAGCTAGTTCATCTGCAGTTTCATTACCTATAATGTCTGATGGCCATGCACCCAACCAAGCTTGACTTTGTTGTACCTGGCAAGTGAATGTGGGGTATCGTAGCAGCACTTGACTGACCTAGATTCCACGAAGTGGGATGTCAATACAATAAGCGCTGACGGAGTATCTGAATAGATATGTATTTTTTCGCCCCTCATACCTTTATCGAGATTTATCCTAACGCAGATCTTAAGAGCATGAATCTTAGCATGGAACACGTTGAGGGCCAAAGACGCCAGCACCTACTCAGGAAACCATTTTTGATCCGTCGATAAACCATATCAAACGACATGGCCTTATATTTCTACCTCTCGAGCCTACCGAACTGTACTCCCTGGCCATAACGTCAGAGATAGTGCAGAACATGTCCATACTTGGTATTGAGTGAAGTATTTTCAGAGATTACCTGATTTAGACTTGCGTTCTAGCTGCAGCTTTATAGCAAAACGCTCAGCGGTATTCCTAGCGAAGATATATAAAGGTGAGAGCTCTATGACAGCCTCTATGGCTGAAGTGGGAGGGTGGGTCAGGTGTGGTACCGAAACTGGCAGTTCTCTGTAGCTTCCCGAGCTTTATTGCTCAACGATAAAGGTAAGCAATTTTTTAATTTTTTAAATGTATTTTCTTGAAGAGGCCCCAGGAACCACAGAAACAAAATCGGATCCAATAATCTGACACAATGAGAGCATCCAACCGTCTTTCCATCATATGTAAGTACAAAACGCAATGCCAATGCCTTTCAGTGAAGAAGGAGCAGGAACACTCCACACTTTGCATAAAACTCATTTATTCAAATGACTTTCCTCGTTTCCTGTCTTTCGCCGGATATGAGTTTAGTTTCTCTACAATCGAGTTACGCATTTGTTTGCAAAAGTTTTGTGCAAATAGCCATAGCAAATGCCGGGTCGTTCCTTCCATTTAGATAATTAAGCCTTTGTTTAGAAAACACACTAGAGGGACACACGCAGGAAGAACTAGATGGAGTATGTGCAAATAACTTATTGCTGGAGGTGTGCCATGTATCATAAAAGAAACTTCCGGAGAGATAGAGTTCATCGTAATGAATATTTCGTTGGAAAATTACATGAAAATTCACAGTTTTCTGGGAAATTATTTGAAATCTCGACACAGAGTCACAGGATAAAGAGAGAGCATATCTGGGTGTCGGTTGACAAATATTCATCACTTTGATAACCCTAAAGTCATAAGGGATGTTGGGTGGACGGTAGAAGCTATCTTTACTTCCGATGCGGTCGTACCACGTCAAACGCCGTGCCATTCCCGAGAAAAGGATATAAAAATGCAAAACGAATCACGGGCTCAAACTTGGTTGAAGAGTATGTAGTCGGGGAGCCCCGATATATTTGTGTACTAAGGCTTATTAGAGACTTCTGCATAGTTGGGTGGCATTATGTGAGTGGTAGCAGAGAAACACACAAGTGCTTCCAAAAAATGTGCTCGACCATCACAAGGGCAGCAGTTCAGGTTAAGCTCCCATTTTGAGGTTATGAGTATCGCACTGAATGCTGCTGCTCTGAATTGATTCTGAAAACTCGCACATGAAACGGAACCTGGAAAATAAGAACACTATTCAAGACCGGAAAAAACTTCACCAAGCTGTCAGGGAACTTCGAAGATTCAAAGTAGAAATCTTGGGAAAAGCTAACCACATGGGTAAAGGCTGCTATATTCTTGAGGCAGCGTTCGTAGAGATGGCGTAAGTAACCGACTACATCTACATTAGCAGATATTAGAAAAATAGTTTTCTGGACGTACACGTTATAAGACGCATCGACATCGTTTCCGAGCACCACCTTGTGCCCAACTGCCAAAATACAGTTCAAAATCACTGCAACTCGAAACAAAACCAATAAGGCACCAACAAACAAGGCCAACACCTCATCGTTAAAGAAGACAAGTGCGAAGGTAGCGTGAGTACTTCTTTGAAACCTCAACTCCACTTTTACACCGACGTGACCCTCTCAGAATATAAATTACTCATCACTACCAACAAACTTCACCGACCCCAGAAACATCACCTGACTGCCAACTCTCCAAGAAATACGAAAACACGAATCAAGGATCTGAAAAAGATAAATAAATCTGCTGACTTGGAGCAAATACCAACTGAGTTCCTTAAGGTCTACCCAGAGTAAACCGCAGGCATTTTGCTCTTGAAAGACTGCCCGATGACTGGGTAAAGTTCCATCAAAATGGGTGACTTATCACTATGAAAAAATTACAGAGGCCTCATGCTTTCTCGGTTTCTTCCAAGATGTTTTCCAAGATCCAGTTAAGCCGTATCAACAATCTGGTGACCAAACACCATCTTCAGTGACGACCTGTATGAGAAGCGTACTTCGGAGAGAAACGTATTATGCACTCTTTAAGTGAAAGTGTAATGGCCACAGTCACACTTTCCGCGGAATAAGCAGGGAAACAGAAGAAGAAGAAAACGTCCAAAAACAACGTGGAAAAGAAGCTTAAAGCCATTGACAAGAAATAGGAAGAGGTGGACATTTTTTGTAGCGGCTCTATGCTCTCCGAAGCGAAACAGGACATAATGACAAAACCATCATAAATCTTCCGAGTTCATGAATAAGTTTGTTTCAGCGCTCTCCATCCACTTGAAACAGAGTTATAAAGATGTCAAATGTCAGATAAAAAATGACACATACGTCCAATCAATCGCACTCATGGACGTTTGCATGAAGTGTGTGTCGCCCCCCCCTTTTTTTTTAGGGTTTTCGTAGCTCCAACACTGATTTGACAGATATCTACCCAAATTGACATCTGCTTGACCATTGTCTCCTGGTTTTGACACTGACAGATGGATTCATCAATCGACAGGAGCAGTTCACGCGTAAAATGTCCTTCTTGTCCCAGGGACCGTGCGGCAGCAATCAATTACAAGAATTAGACGTGCCAAAAGCAAATCCCTGCGATAAATTGACAACCGAACGATAAATCCATTAGGGGAACATTACGGATTTATAATTCTCAAGGAACAACTATAAAATTAAATCACTTTGTGGCCATCTCCGGTCCGAGAGGAATTCCGCTCTCATTGTCGTCGTAAACAGCAATCTAGCAGCATTTCCTTGGCAGGGGAAGTGCTACAAATAACCATTAGATGAGAGGATAGCGAAAAAAAAAAACAAACATCCTTGTGCCATGTTCTGGGCCCGCATAAATTCTCATCTTTTTTTTTCCCGTCATACCCGCCGGGATTCCATCAATTTAAAAGCCTCCCTCTTGGCTCGTCTGAATATTTCGTCATATCGTCGTATCACAGCGAGATGGAGTTATCCTTGAGCATATACCGGATACGGAAACATGATTTTGAATGTGTTACCTCAACACGTACATACACGCGCCAAAACATCAAGTGATGCTTTTCCATTTCGTCATCTGTCTCGGGAACATCCGAATTGAAATCCTTTTTATGCGATCTAAAGTGGATCAGCGCCCATTTCGATGGAATGGGCGGGTAGGGAATTTAAAATGCTATGGCATACTGTGTGCACATCACTTGGCAAGGAGCAGGACAAACACGAAAATGACCCATAAAATGGAGGAAAGCAAAAAGTCCATTAAGCTGTCCGCAAATTACAAAACAATTAGCGACATCTGTGGGTAAACGGTGATTAGAGGAGAGGTTTTGGGAATTTCGGAGACGGGTGACGATGACGATGATTTCCTTAATCCGATTGAGAAGCTGCGAGAGATATGCTTCAATTGGGCATTTGTGGTGTGTAATTGTATTTTGGCGATACAATTGTTGTTTCTCAAGTTTTCAGTGCTCAAGGACGACGAGGGAACTCAAGCAATTCAAGTTCGGTATTCGACGACGGCTGGCGGTGGACAGTGATTACATTTGATTCAAGGACGTGGAATTTCAATTTGTCAACGAGATGTTGTTTAACCAAATGAACGAATGTTAATGGTTGCGAGATGCTGGGCCTTGTTCTAGCACGGGCTGTTGCGCGAGAGTTATTAAGATTTCGGCTGACGATGACATCAGGATGAGTCTGTATTGATCCAATGTTGAGTCAGAAAAGTCACTCCTTTTAAATGAATTCCCACCTTCCATACTGAGGATTTTCTGGACTTACATCGCTTCGAATGAAAAGCGCTACATGCGAACGGATCAGGAACCAATAGACATCGTAATTCCGCCAGGAAAGTGTCAGTAAATGTGGAACATGGAATGGAATACACTTATACAGTCAGGCAGCAGAGTGAATTGAAAAAGCAAGCATGCTGGAGGATAGTTAAGGAGAAATTCAGGTACCTTGGGATCCTAGTGATTGTTCATCAAGACCAGATGAATTCATTTTACATCGACGCACAAAAAGGCCACAACAAAGATTCAAGTGCACAATTTATTCTTGTGTATTATTGTTAAATACTTCCAAACACTTACTTACGCAACTGCGCAACAAGTTTTAAAATTAATTTTTTAAAAAAAATTTAAATTAGCTTATAGCTACGGCCGATCTTTTCGCCCAAAAACACCACAAGAGCAAGTGACAAACCAATCGCCAGAAAATTCCAGACAAAACGCAAGTGATGAAGTGTCAAAGGAATGGGTCCCGCTTCAGCTCGGGTTTCACGATCCACATTGATTCTAATGTCAGCCGTAAGTGACTGGACGATCGCGTCTCGATCCCACTTGATCAGCAAACCCGTATCCAACACTTGACTGATAAAGTTGTCCAGAATCTCTTTAAACGGTGAGTTCAGCGCCAGGAGGAAAACTTGAGGAAAATTAATTATACCGTCATGAGCCAAATGAAACAACGGTTTTGCGTAATGCGCTTGCAGGTCAATGAAGAATCGAGCTCTCCCTGAACCAATTGCGTAGGCGAAACTTGTATCCGTCGACGAGTACATCTTCTCGTAGTAAGTATAAAAATTAACCGGAAACACAATATTTTCGAAGCCAGCTGGATGAAACTCTGGATCGGATACTTCTAGCCATTCAGGTTCGGGAATCACCACCCGGACGTTGTTGTCAATCAAGTCCTGTATGGTCTCGTATTGTTTTACTCTTATGAAAACCGTTAAGAAAGATGTAAAATAAATGACATATAGGTTGCTGATTATAAATGAGAAAAGCAGTACCAGAGCCTGGAAAAAGTAAGCAGTGTTCTCACTGGATTGAAATAGCATTGCCAGGTAAGCTCGACTAAAACTGCGCCACACGTCTGTGGTCACGTTGGTACAAATATCCTTGACCACGTCCATCAGCATGATGTAGACTAACATGAGTCCAATAAATATCCAGGTCGTTGGAGAAAACGGTCTCAGGAAATACTCATTGGGATCCACATAGGCATTAAGTGGAATCAAAATAGCCCAGACGAGGAAATCCATATGATAGCTGTAGTCAAGTCCTTCAAACGGGTATAAATCATTCATGCTTATGTCGATGACATTGTTCAAGGTTGCATTCATTATTTCTTGCGATAATACATCCGTGGAATTGTAAATGAACGTATCATTGAAAGTCGCATTGTGCCTTCGCAGGAAGTTAAGGAATATTTGTCCGCAGCGTCCTCCGATTTGTAATTTTCCACGGTCATTGGTATACCAAAATGTTTCAGGAAAACTATCCTTCACACTGCTACGGATGGTGAAGCCGTTTAGATCGTCCATTGCATCGGGTAGGGTGTCAATTTGTGAAAGTTTTTGGATTGGATTATCGGCATAAGGAAGGTATGCATACGAAATGGTGTCCACAATTCCAAAGATCCTCCTAAAGTTATTCTCCTTGAAGAAGGAAAACAATTTTTGGAGGCTTTGGAGGCTGTCTGCAGTTATAATGACGAATTTCCGCACTTTTAGGCGTGGAATGAGTTTCTCCAACACTTGCTTTTGACCTCCATCGTGCACCACCAGTATCTCATTGTTATAGAATCGTTCGATGTAGTCACTGGGAAGAGTTGTAAAAATAGCCACAGGGATGTCCAAATGTGTCCTCATGAAGACACTCACGAACCCATCATCCATTCCAATGAAATACACTGTTGCCGAATCACTTTCTTTGTGAACTCTTGCGATGAGCTGACTTAACTCAAAATGGTTACCACAAACGCCGACGAGTGCCAACAGGAACGTCAAGACTTTCACGAGTAACATTTTCGAATGACTCTGTCGAATACGTTGAAGGCCACAATTGGTGTTGAAATTTTTCATTACTTAACCTGACTATGGAGTAGGACCGTTCCGTTTTTGATAATAGTGGGCATTTTGTTAATTTAACATGCGAACAGCACCCTGTGTTTCTGCAGGCCACGTTGCAAGGTGACCAAGCCTCTTGGGAATGCCGTGAGCAATGATCGATTTTCTAAAAACCGATTAAAGTATTAACGGGGCAAATTTATTCAACGAACAAACGAGTAAATTCAAATCGAAATTCACAGCGTCAATCAATCAATATCATCCTGTCAATTTTTATTGCCGAGAGAACTCATCAGCCGAGGAAAACTATCTTGGCATAGCATGGTATATAAGGGTGACCAGGATGTGTTTCACTCCTGATATGTTTTCGTAAAAATTACAAGAATAAGCTAGATGTTGGACGTTTTTTGGCAGTGTTTTGGGAAGAGTGGAAACAGTTATGGATGGATGTCATATCCTTAGAAGCTTCAGGTCCAGTTTCCCCACGAGTTCCAGGGTTATTTGTGACGTTCTTAGTAAAGTTGGGCAGTGCCATAGAAAGTGTTCTGCTTCCTCGCTGTTTCTACAAATCTCTACTTCTGTATCTCTACGAGTCGATAGATAGCCCTTGCATAGCACACTAAGTGTGGTGTTAAGGTGTCTATGCTTTTTTGTAGGAGTATAGGGCATATTGGGATTTGTATGGTGCGAAAAAGTTTATGGTCCGAATCACTTCTCTGCGTCGAATGTGCTATCCCACGTTGTTCTTGGTGCTATCAGCCTTATTGTTGATGTTATTGCTTGTTCTTATAAGGAATCAGGGAAGTGGGTGTTCAACATCTTTCTTTTTGCTTTGTAGGACTTCCAGTCTGTTTCAAGATTTGCTTCTACAGCTCTATTGAAGCACCACTGCTTCACTGATTTCTGATTTAAAATTACTTATTTACTTAGGTGGCGCTTCAGTACGGGGTGATCTCGGGCCTCAACCAACAAGCCTCCCCAGTTAGCCTGGTTGAGGTCCCCTTCTTTGGTGGGTTATACTCGAAGACTCTGCGACCCGGAGCATTTGTGTTCATTCGCTCTACATGACTCAGCCATCTGAGTCGATGGCGCTGTACAACTCGTAAAGTTCATAGTTGAATCTTCTCCTCGAGAACCCGTCAACGCAAACTGGACCGAATATTTTACGAAGAATTTTTCTCTCGAAGCAACCAAGGATATCTTCATTCGCTTTCGATAGAGCCCATGCCTCAGCGCCATAAAGCAGGGCAATGATCAAGGTCTTATATAGATTCTCCTTAGTTTTTCGGGATAGGGCTTTACTACTCAATAGCCTTCTTAGCCCAAAGAAACAGCGATTAGCAAGAGTTATTCATCGCTTGATTTCTGCGCTGGTGTTCTTATCGGATGTGATAGAGGAGCCGAGGTATATGAAGTCCCTTACTACCTCGAAGTTACAGCTATCTACTGAGACGATACGTCGATGTTGGGTGTCGCTTCTTGATGACAGAATATATTTTATTTTGACCTCATTGACCGTTAAACCTTAAATCGATGAAGAGATGGTGGGTATCGATTTGGATTTCTTGGGTTTTCTCAAGGATCTGCCAAAGTATGAAAATTTGATCGATTGCAAACTTTCCTGGCCTAAAAGCGTACTGATAGGAACCGATCACATTATTGACGAAGGGTTTCAGGCGTTCACACAATATGGCAGATAGGATCTTATATGCGACATTCAGGATACTAATTCCTCTGTTATTGGTGCAGCTTAGGAGGTCTACTTTCTTGTGGGTTTAAAACTCCATCGCTTTTAAAAAGACAGTTGATAAAAAAACGTTGTTGTTTGCAGGTTTCTTAATGGATTATGTTTTTTCAAGCATTTAATTTTGAGCTACAACACAGACTTACTTAGCAGTTTTCCAGTTGTTAATTTAATAGAAAAAAGGGGATCAAGAAAGACCAACATTCAGATTCACTCATTAAGCCCATTAAAGAAATACAAGATGGCCCAAAATGTGTCACCTTTCGGAAGTTGCTATAACTTTTGCAAATGGTGGCGACAGTCGGTTTTATTTTGATATTTTTGATACATACACGCCGACAAGCCATGGAACGCTGTGTTCCTCAAGATCGCGGAATACTCTTAACTAATTTTTTTACGGAATAATTCGGTACACATTTTGGCGCAACGTGAATTTCGGCGCAGATTCTCGGCCGCCCTACTTCAACTTGTCAAACACTAATGTGTTGAGCCGCTCACCTCTCGTTCCAACAAGAATATCGCCGCTGTGACTGAAGATGTTGAGGATGAGCCATCAACGTCGATCAGACCATGCAGAATAATGATCAACGAGTTTTTATTGCCGTAAATTGATGAATTGGGACTGGAGGACATGTTGTTAAAACAACCCCATACACAGCTCACGCGACAATGAACATTTTTGAATTAAGTATAACAGATCGCAATACCGCTTATGCCGTTGAAGCATTTGTAGAAAACATAGAACATAGAGCACATACTTACAACAACAGGAAAACACAAGAAATGGACAAGCGGAAAGAATGGATCCGCTTTCCGGTGAAACTCTAAATAAACACCACATTCCAAAGATCTATTTAGAGACCGTTTGAAGATCTTTCTGGCAAACCAATGCTGAAAAAATATAATAGACGTCACTAAAGTAATACAAGAGACAAAAATGGACGACTTTCAGTTTACATGTTTTACACTCCCAATCTAGTCACATTAAAAAAATTTTTTCGAACTAAAAGTCGAAATGCAATAAAAGACAAATTAATTCAATTAAAGCGCACAATTTATTGATGTGTTTTATTGTAAATTACTTGCAGGTACGTAAGTTCCGTAGCAAGTTTTGAAACTTATTTCTAAAAAAATTCAAAATTCGCTTAAAGTTACGATAAATCACTTCGCCCAAAAACACCACAAGGGCAAGTGACAAACCAATCGTCAGACAATTCCAGCCAAAACGTAAGTGATGCAGTGTCAAAGGAACGGGCGCTGTCTCAGCTCGAACTTCACGATCCACATCGACTCTAAAGCCAATTTTAAGTGCCTGGACGATCGCATCTCGATCCCACTTGATCAACAATCCTGTGTCCAATACTTGACTGATAAAATTGTCAAGAATCTCTTTGAACGGAGAATGCCGCGCCAAGACGAAAACTTGGTGAAAATTGTTTATACCGTCACGAGATAAATGAAACAACGGTTTTGCGTAATGCGCCTGAAAATCAATTAAGAATTGAGCGGTCCCTGAGCTTATTGCATAGGCGAAACTTGTAGCCGTCAAAGAGTGAAGTTTCGCGTAATAAGTAGAATAATTTACCGGAACCACAATATTTTCGAAGCCAGCTGGATGAAGCTCTGGATCGGTTACTTCTAGCCATTCAGGTTCGGGAATCATCACCGGGACGTTGTTGTCGATCAAGTCCTGTATAGTCTCATATTGCCTTACTTTTATGAAAACCGTTAAGAAAGATGTAAAATAAATGACATATAGGTTGCCGATGACAAATGCGAAAAGCAGAACCAGAGCGTGAAAACGGTAAGCAGTGATGGCTCTCCTCTCGCTGGACAGAAATAGCATTGCCAGGTAAGATCGACTAAAACTGCCCCAAACATCTGCGGTCACGTTGGTACAAATATTTTTAGCCACGTCCATTAGCATGATGTAGACTAACATGAGTCCAATGAATATCCAGGTCGTTGGAGAAAATGGTCTCAGAAAATACTCGTTGGGATCCACATGGGAATTGGTTGGAACCAAGAAACCCCAGAGGGGGAAATCCATATGATAGCTGTAGTCAAGTTTTTCAATTGGATAAAGAGCATTCATGCTTATGTCGATGCCATTGTTAACGGTTGCATTCATTATTTCTGGTATAACTAGACCGTTGTAATTGTAAATGAATGTATCACTGAAAGTGGCATTGTGCCTTCGCAGGAAGTTTAAAAATATTTGTGCGCATCGTCCCCCCAATTGTAATTTTCCACTTTCATCTGTGTATCGAAAAGTCTTCGGAACATTATCCTTTACACTGCTACGGATGGTGAAGCCATTTAGATCTCTCATTGCATCGGGTAGTGTGTCAATTTGCGAAAGCTTTTGAATTAGATTATCGGCATAAGGAAGATATGCATACGAGACGGTGTCCACAATTCCAAAGATCCTCCTAAAGTTGTTCTCCTTGAAGAAAGAGAAGAAGTGTTGGAGGCTTCGAAGGCTGCCTGCAGATATAATGACGAATTTCCGGACTTTTAGCCGTGGAATGAGTTTCTCCAACACTTGCTTTTGACATTTATCTTGTACTACCAGCATCTCATTGTTATAGAATCGTTCGATGTAACCACTGGGGAGAGTTGTGAAAATAGCCACAGGGATGTCCAAATGCGCCCTCATGAAGTCACTCACAAACCCGTCATCCATTCCAATGAAATACACTGTTGCCGAATCACTTTCTTTGTGAACTCTTTCTATGAGCTGACTTAACTCAAAATGGTTGCCACAAACGCCAACAAGTGGCAACAGGCACGTCAACACTTTCACGAGTAACATTTTCGAATGACTCTACCAAATATGTTAAAAACCTTGTTTGGTGCTGACTTTTTTAATTACTTAATGTAACTATAGAGTAGGACCGTTTCGTTTTTGATAATAGTAGACATTTTGTTTATTTAACACGCGAACCACATCCTGTGCTTCCAAAGGCCACGTTGCAAGGTCAGTAAGCCTCTTGAGAATGGCGTGAGGAACGATCGATGGAAAAGTTTTTTTTAAGAAAAAAAAAACAAGTTCCACAAAAAAAAGGTTAAAGCGATAGACCGACTTGGACCTAGCCGCGCTCAGCAGATATAATTGAGCCACGGTTAGTTGTTCGTATAATCTTGGTATTAAAAGAAGACTGGCCATATTTAGCGCTATTTTTAGGCTTGTTTCTCCCAACATGTTACAATTCCTGATGCGAGTTATCGCCAATGTTCGAAATTTTTGCGTTAGGCAATGGACGACATCATCCATATTTTCCAATCTAGTGTAAGACCTGTAGAAGAAACCCTTCTCAGGTCAAAGGCCTCGAAACTAGAGAAAGGTCCTTTACAGCTTCCTTTTTAGGGAGCAGGGACTTTAAAATGTTCTCATGACTCAATGATTAGATTTTACCACACATAGACTGTACGCAAATTGGCCATTTTATGTTCAAACACTTCGTCGGAAGTCCACATCTGGTTCCGTCAGGTTTGAATTTTTTTTTCTAATTTCCCTCCAAAGCAACTGTGCAATTTCTCGTTCACACATAAAAATTAAATAAACGCAATAGAAAAAGAAAAAAACAGAATTCAACGCCCACAGGACATGAGGATAACGAATTTCGTTTCCTATTCTATTTGTTTATGGGAAATGCAGAGAATGTTCCAATTGATTTTGTGCACCAACCACACCGTTGTGATTGTACGTTTTTTGTTTAACCAAATCGCCAAGGGGTGTGTTCGTTAGAGCATGTGCATAGCGAAAGGGAGACAAAGATGAAATTTATATTTTTTTATTTTCAACAATATCTGGCTAGGAAGTTTCCATTTTTTTTTTCTCCATTGAAAATGGTTTTTCAGTCTGCTGCGGATACGTGGAAAAAACCTATTCCGTGAAAGTGTCTGCAGTGCCTCGGTAATGACTGAACTATTAAACTTGCACAAAGCTGGTGGAATGCATCGTTTGTTGTATCATCATAACGTGAATCGCATCATGGAACCGAAACAAAAAAATATAACTAAACTCTAGGGTAGACAATATAAGCGGGGTTATATCATCGGAAAAATTGAACTTTTGCCGTGTTTTTATGTTCACATTGAGGTTAGGTTTGCTTGTTTGAATATTTGCACCATAAAAGTTTATATCCTGTCGACGTTGGACACATTGAAGCTATAAATATGGAAATAAGTATGGTTTTTGTTTTATATTTTAGGATATTTGTTAAGCCTAAGCATTGTTCTTGGTGCGACGAGTGGGCATTTGACAGGCACTCGACATGAAGGCAAACTTCAAATTGTACTTAGTCAAATCATCATGAATTGCATTAAATGGATGTCGATTGTTTTATTTTGTTTTAGAATAAAGCCATAAAAGAGTCTCAACCAACAAGCGTCTCTAGACAGCTCGATCTTTAGCCAGCTGCCTCTAGTTTTGCACGCTAAGTGGGTTAAGCTCGCCTTCCACTTGCGTGTGCCAACTGAGTCACGATCTTCCTCTACAGCATCGTGTGGATTCGAAGATTGTCCGGACCAAAGCATTCGTATCATTGGAGTTTCACTCTTCTGGCTCAGTCAATGTCGCTGTACCAGGACGGGACCGAAAATCACCCGAAGAATTTTCTTGTTCTTGTTTCCAATCGAAACAGCCAAGAGCAACCTCATCCAATTTTGAGAGAGTCCATGCCTCTGCGACGTAGAGCAGGACTGGGATGATTAAAGTCCTATACGGGGTCACTTATGTCGTTCGAGGGAGGGCTTTGCTACTCATTTACCTTCATAGCCCAAAGAAACAGCAATTGGCAAGGGTTATTCTTCGTTTGATCTCAGCACTGCTGTCGTTGCCTGAATTTATTGCAGAGCCTAGGAAGACATAGTCCTTAATTACCTCAAAGTTATATCTGTCTACATATAGTGACGTTCTGTCCGAGACGTCGGTGTTGAGTGTCCTTTCTTTCTGACAGCATATACTTGGTCTTGCCCTTATTGAGCGCTAAGCCCATCTTCTCCGCCTCCGAGTAATTGGACGGACTTTTGTAAGACTGCGCCGCTGGTGAGTTTTGCGCTATTCTTTCAAGAACGATGTTGAAGAAGTCGCATGACAGCGCGTCGCCTTGTCTAAATCCTTTTTTGACATCAAAGGTCTCGGTGAGGTTTTGACCGACCTTGATGAAGCAGCGAGACCTTGATGAAGCTAGACACTTCTTTCTTCACAAACTTGCGTACAGCAGACGCGGTTGGTGGGTCTTTTCGACCGAAATTTCTTTTCAAAATTCACACTGTTTCGGCAACACAGTACTCACTTTGAAAGGTTTGACTGCAAATCTGGGGCTAAATCGTCTATTCCGTGATCGTTTAAATTGTCACGATCTAGGGCCAAATCATCTTGTTTTTACGTAACAAGTTATGCGCTCACGGAAGAAATGATTTGGGCCCTGGGTATACTACAATTCATTGTTCGATTTTAAATTTTCAGTGGAGTCTAGGGTCGAATACAGGTTGTAACATCATGTATAGCACCCGATTACCAGCTCCAAGAGTCTTACATGTCGACTCTATTTTCTATAAAAGGGGACGACTTTATGTGTAGAACCACTTAGATTTGGATACGAAGCTCTTTATTTTGTGAATATCGAGTCTAGCTCGGCCGCTGCGTTCTTCGTAGAGTTTTCTATCACAGACTTGATTGTGCACAACATAGACGGTGGGTCGTTGTTTCTTCCACTTTCGTGCCTCTACGGCTTCTGCAGAAACCACTGGAAGGGACAGCCATTCGTGTAGCATCCCAACCTTTCAGGCAATACTCCGTGAGGGCTCATACGAAACAGCTTAAGCATTGTCTGTTAAAAAGCTGAATCTACCCGTTATTTTCAGATCCTCATTAGGCCAGGTCTGTTTCGATAAAAGAGAGGTGTCTTCCAGGCCAATCAGTTCTTTAAGAGCAGGCGGCTCATCACTATTTTCAGAGAGGTTCTGGCCTGCCTTTTCCTTTGCTAGGTGTCGTACCAATGCCCAGAAAAACGTCGCACATGTCAGTGGTCTCATTTAGAGAGTTGCGCCATCGATTGACCTACATGGATTGTATCGTCGGTGATTCAAACTCTACCATCTACTGCGTTGAGTGAAGTTAAGCCACAGCTTCTTCAACTGCCTTTTTTGCCTAAAATACACTACAGTGATCTGGCGGTCGCCTGTTAACCCTCACATTGACTATTTTAGTATAACTGAATACACAACTCGAAACCTGATCGTGTCCCTGGGAGAAGTGCTGAATCTGATCCAGGAGGCTGAAGACAAAGATTGCAATTTGAACAAGAAAAACAATTCAAGCTCTTTACAGGCACTTCCCTAATCCACTTCGGTGGACGGACTTTGAATAAAGACCAGAGTCCGACTCCAGTCTATGATAGGAGATTATCCACTTAAATACTTAGCAAAACCGTATATATCATCCCTTGTTACTGTATGTTGGTAAAAACAACCGCAGTTTGATTCAAGTCGTGATCGTCAGCTAGATTTCTACGCATTTTATTAGCCAACTCATCCCTAACAGTCTAGAGATCAAAGCGTGTAAATGTTTGCATACTTCTGTTTAAGAAGGTTTGAGAGCATGTACAGACATACTTGTGAATATCTAGGCCTCACTGCCAAGAAAATCTTGCGGAGTGTTTGAGAGTTTGACACATCGTCAACGGTCCATGTTCTAGTCATTTTTAGAACCCTTTACTATTTTTTATCTATCGCAACACTGTTTAACTCCACTCCGACTGTCCGGTGCCCTGGACGCCTCATTCTCAACCTCGAATGACATCGTAAAAAAGAGTATACAGTTGGGGCTTGTTACATTTATTTAGTTTTACAGTTGCAAATCTTAGTGCCAGCCGGAGTGCAATGACCGTTTTCTACTCGTCCTTGCTAATATAAACTGCCCGTTAAATTTAACACTCTGATTAAATTTTTCTCCCACTTCTGACACAGACCCGGAGCAAGGAAATTATTTTTTAAACAAGTAATGTTACTTAACAGACTCTGGCATTATTTCATGCGAGACGACATGGACGCACACACACATCTACGACCACTAATGGGTTTTATGCATTTCAACATAAACTCTTTTCAACCACATAAGGTGCCTACTACCTAATGGCCTCTGGTCTACGTTTAAAGATAGTTCATTGTAATGGCGGTGGTCCGGTTGAATGCACACGCAAAGTGCGTCCAAGTGTCACGTTCCATTTTTCCCAGGCATTTTGGTTTAAACTTCCGTTTTTTGTCCTTTAAAATACACACCGTTACGCTGCACTAATTACGGTTCCACACAAACCGATAGCAACGCCTGCGAGAAGGGAGGAATTTAAAAAAAAAAGCTCTTGCTTCGTGGGGGCTGTCAGATGGTGGTTTCGCCTGGCTATGGTGTCATTTGTTCAACTCGTATGCAATGTCAAAGTGGTGGAAGCAAGTGTACTTAGACCAGATTCTAATAATTGTGTATTACATGGGCGAAACATACACACACTACCGGTAATTACTGACAGTGTGGTGCCTCATTTAACGGTAATTACAACATTTGAGACGAGCAACTTCTGTTGACAACAGTTGTTAGGAAGGTTGTTTTCTTTTTTTTTTTGCTTTATCGTTATTTTCAATTTGCATTGAAGGAGGAACGAAGGAAGGAAGGAAGGAAGGAAGGAAGGAAGGAAGAAATCGCGGAATTTAAGTATGAAAAAGGGTGCTTCCACGTAAAGTGAAATTTTGGGATAATTAGAGCAAAGTGGTACTCGGAATCGAGTCCAACGGATGTATGTTCACTGAATTCATTTACTCCAAAGTTAACCACCATCTTACATGGAATAACTTCAAAATTGTTTGCTTTTGCAGGAAGGAAGGCAAACACCAACGTTTCTCGGAAATGAATCTATTGCAACACAATTTGGTCGAATGCCAGTCGACTGTTACTGGACTATTTTTCATTTTGATGCGTAATTCTGCAGCAGTGCATAAATATAAACTTGAACAGTGTTTATGTACACTAGGCGACGGGTTATTGAGGTCACATCGGATATCGTAAAATGACTCTTAAAATTTTGTTAAGTATTCCACATACGCCACAGTACTTGACGTTTAGCGATCCCCAACTGAGATCATCACAAAAATCGGTTAAAATGTTCCACACACGCCATAGTGTCTTAAATTTACCGATCCCCAACTGTGAGCACCACAAAAATCGGTTAAAAAGTTCCGCATATGCCACAGTATTTCAGGGTTGGCGATCCCCAACTGAGATCACCACACAAATCGGTTAATATGTTCCAAGTGTTTTGGATTGAGCGATTCCCATTTGAGATCACAAAAATCGGTTGGAATGTTCCACATACGCCACAGTGTTTTCGGTTTAGTGATCCCCAACTAAGACCAGCACAAAAATCGGTTAAAATGTTCCACATACGTCACAGTATACCTATTTTGGGTTTAGTGATCCCCAGGGAGATACGTATACTTGATTTGCATTTAAATGCAAATGAAAGAATCTATTGCCAATGACATTACGAAGCCTTCTCCCATCCCACTCACGCAGCTCCTCTCAGGTATTGCTCCCTAAAAGTTTCGTCGTTAGTTTGCTGACCGCTATTCTGCTTCGGTGCAAGGAGAGGTTGCATGAGTTAGAGATCGAGTAAGTGCCATCGTCATCGACAAAGAGCTTTTCCATCTCGATGTCAATCATCCTTAACCGTTTGTGTGTAAGGCTTCAGAAGTTAGAGACTCTTTTCTTCCTCTATCATCTTATTGTCACAAGGTGTTTTCCTTTCCGTAAAAGATTCAAAGAAGTGACACCTAGTGAGGAATTCAAGTTGGATGGATGGTCTCCTTGACGAAGAATTATTTAGTACCCCTCTATACCAAATCAGCAATCCAAAACTAAATCATTTTTCAACGCTTTTCTGTAGTCGTTTTCCGCCGTCAGTCAAATAAAAGCTTCCCAAAATGAAAGTGTCTCTAAATATTAGTCCCCGACTGTAAATTTATGAATTTACATCGTCATCGACAAAGAGCTTTTCCATCTCGATGTCAATCATCCTTAACCGTTTGTGTGTAAGGCTTCAGAAGTTAGAGACTCTTTTCTTCCTCTATCATCTTATTGTCACAAGGTGTTTTCCTTTCCGTAAAAGATTCAAAGAAGTGACACCTAGTGAGGAATTCAAGTTGGATGGATGGTCTCCTTGACGAAGAATTATTTAGTACCCCTCTATACCAAATCAGCAATCCAAAACTAAATCATTTTTCAACGCTTTTCTGTAGTCGTTTTCCGCCGTCAGTCAAATAAAAGCTTCCCAAAATGAAAGTGTCTCTAAATATTAGTCCCCGACTGTAAATTTATGAATTTACATCGTCATCGACAAAGAGCTTTTCCATCTCGATGTCAATCATCCTTAACCGTTTGTGTGTAAGGCTTCAGAAGTTAGAGACTCTTTTCTTCCTCTATCATCTTATTGTCACAAGGTGTTTTCCTTTCCGTAAAAGATTCAAAGAAGTGACACCTAGTGAGGAATTCAAGTTGGATGGATGGTCTCCTTGACGAAGAATTATTTAGTACCCCTCTATACCAAATCAGCAATCCAAAACTAAATCATTTTTCAACGCTTTTCTGTAGTCGTTTTCCGCCGTCAGTCAAATAAAAGCTTCCCAAAATGAAAGTGTCTCTAAATATTAGTCCCCGACTGTATACTGTCGCGATTGTAAATCCTTCTTCCGGTTCTTAATCTCTGCCAAAAATTTAACTGGCGACAAAATGCAATTCACTAAGAGGACAACGGAAGTACTGTTGCCTTGTACCTCTTACAGTCGACACATGGTGGCATGCAAAAGACCAAAATAACCAAAACTACACGATGCACTTGTATTTGAAACGCTAAATCATGGCACCTACTCCAAACCTGCATCAGCAACATGACATTTGACTAATTGGACCCTGCACGGAACTCTCCATTCCATTTCCATAACTTTGCGAAACTCTTCCGCCCTTTTTCCGTTGTGTGTTCTTTTTTTCGTTTCCTCTAAGGACTGCGAATCGCCTTCATTGAGTTTTTTCTGCCGCCTCAAATAAATGCGACGGTGTGGAACCCGATTGCTGGATGGCACGTGCATGTTTTACGGCTCGATTCCCCCTCTTACCAGATCGATATGGAAATTTATGAAATTATTCTCCTCGCAATGACGTAGGAGATCCTGATGAAGAACGCACGATAGAGGTAGTTTAACGCAGTCCCCCAATGGCCCCTGTCACTTGTAGTTGGAGTGCCACTTGATGATCTCCTTCCTAACGGTGCGGTGGAGTTGCAAATTCATTTCGCAATGCAAAACGCGTTGCATTGTAATTTACGGGACCACCAACGTGAAGGAAACCGGCTGGAAGAAAGGCTCTTCCGGTTTCCATTTTTTTTTATTTCGTTTGCTGTTCTTGCAGTGCCCCATCGTTCGAGTTCTGTGGAAATGCAAATTTCACACTAGAGACCGGGGCACAGTACCGCACCCAACTGGTGCATAACCTCAAATTAATTTAATAAAAGCTTCCAGAGCGGTGGTGGTAGTGCACAGGGGATGACTGGGGTAGATTTCTAGTGTAGTTCATTGCATATGTGAGGGGCGACAAGCGTGAAAAATGAGATATGATGGGTGTTGGCGCGAAATGAGTCCTGAGTGCGGAGTGCGTTGTGGAACGGAGGTTTCATGTCAGGAAAGAGTGTACGTCTGGGGAATGTGAATATGCATTATCATGGCCGCTGAAGTAGTTATAGTTTAGGTGACAGTTTTTCACGAGAAGCTTGTAGGGGTTGAAGTTGCGTCATTTACATATTTAATGTTTCGAGGGTGCTGTTGTGTTAAACACTGTCGGGGTGGGAGGACAAGAATTTGTAATGGGATTACTGTATTTGCTGTAAGGCAATTTCAAAAACTTTTCCAAACAAGAAGTTTACAGATCACAATGTACTTAGTCAGTGGGAATTTGAGTAGAGGAAGTAGTATTCAAGCTTGCACTTGGGTAAGTTTAAATTCAAGTGGCTATTTGGGCTGCAATCGAAGTCGCTTTGACAATAGGATTCTTTGGGATTTCAAAGTTACTTTAAGGCATCCTAAGCATTATACGCAATATTGGTTGGAACATCTATGAAGACCTCTATGACGACTGTGGCAGCGCTTTAAAGTGGGTTGTTGATATGAAAAGAGGTCGAGGAAAGATTTGTTTATGTTTCTCTTCCTGGCTTGGACCTTCTTTCCTGTGGAGACTGGTAACACAACCACTGTAGCATCGAAATGTCATTATTCGACAAATCATACCAGGCACTAGTCCACCTAAAAACTGTCGATTCCAATCAAGGTGCTGTGCGATCTATCCGCCTTAATATCGATGGCTCCTAATTTCTATCGTGTGGATCGGAAAAGAAAATCAAATTCTGGAATTCAAATACTGGACTTTTGCCCAAAACCTTCGGTGGCAGCTACAGCTGCGATAGCTGTCACATAGTCACCGCAAACCTAGACAAAAGCATCATTTACTGTGACGAGGGCACTGGACAACAACTGCGTCGACTACGATTTTTCCCGTGGTGTGAAATGTGTTCGTTTTAACGAGGACTCATCCATTGCAGTCTCAGGATCCAGAGACAATACAGTGATGTGCTGGGACATCCAAACACGTAAGATAGAGCCCGTTCAAGCTATAATGAAGAAAGCGAAGGACTGTATCACTCCGATTATTATTGACGATCACAAGATTATTGCCTCCTCTCTTGATTACTCCAGTAAGTGTGTAGATAGAGAATATGTACAGTGTCAGAAGGCGAGAGGTGGTGTAATCCTCTCTGGCTAATCAGGAGGAATTCGCTTCTTTCTTTATTATGCTTTCTATTATACCATGCAATCGCCCGATCGGTGGCGTTAAAGATGTGTCCGCTTGATGTTCATAGCCAACCTCAATCTTACCAATTCGTGAGCTTTTCCGTTACCTTCTATGTCCTTATGTCCGGGAACCCAGTAGAGTTTGACTGTATGGTACTTTATGGTGATCAGCGAGTCTCGACATTTCTTGACTGCCTTTGACTGGTGGCCTTTAGACATTGACAAATTTTCAGTTAATCTTCACTGATAAGGCTACAACGATATCGGTTATGATGATGTCCAGTCCCTACTTTAGTGCATGTTTGAGAATAGTGCAACATTGAAGGACTTTTCGTCAATCCCTGCTAGACGGTTCTAGTGCTTTTAAGAAACAATTGAACTGGAATTTACATATTAAGTGCGCATTTGATTTGAACATGCCACTAGAGACTTAAAGGACAGTCGGCGCCTATATGACAGAACTTTTAGCCCCAAATTAGCCCCGATACACTGGTTGTACATTTCGACGGATATAAAGCTTGAGGAGCTACAGAGAATTGCCTGTTTCCGTATCACACCTGTCGTATCACAGTGGTGCCACTTAATGCTAACAAATTAAGATGCTTGGCAAAATCGAAGTGTGCCGTTGGAACGCCATTAAGTAGTCTGCAGTCTCTTCTGCTAAGTGACAGCAAGAATGCCGCTGATTTCTTACAGACGTTCGAGAGCACTAGTTTATTATGTGTGCATTCTGGTGAGCCACAGACAATTGTGTTTGTAGGAAACCCAATCGTCAAAGGAGGCCCTTACTTAGGACGTGGGAAGACTCAACGCAGGTTCAGGTCCAGAGATCGCATTTTGAAAGATCTTAGTGTGACCTGGGACTCAGACAAGAGTCAATGAGCTCAGCCTTGTGAATTCAGAGAGTTCTTGTATTCCTGCACTATTTTGGAACTGGTTTAAGGGTTGAGCAAAGCCTTAAGGCCGGAAGATGAAAACAATTGTGGCGTTGACACTATAACACTAGTGTGCGTGTGGTCTGGGTAATATTCCAGTTTCTTTGGTGAAGGCCAGGATAACGCCGATTCCTTTGTCCTTGAGATGTTTCAGGTCCGGCATCCACATGGATTCCAGGGTCCTCTGTCGCATTCTCGCTAGGGCTGGGCAGTGGCATAAGAAGTGTTAGAGATCTTTTCGTCTACTCAGGTAGTCAGAGACCGATTATAATACTGACATTCCACTTTAGGTCAATCAAGTGCTGTTATGATGCCTTACAAGTATTTGCCAGGGACAATAAGGTCAAACTTGGATGGGTACCTTGCCATCGGAGTATTGTACACAACGAATGTGCAGATAAACTGGCTAGGGCCGGCTCAGCATTCGCGCTCTATGGACCATAAACTGTCAGTGCTTTAAATCAGATACCACCACAGCGTTGCTTAACACTGGGAACATCAACTTCGAATAGCCCATTGGGAAAATGTCCCCAACGCTTAGTCAATCCAAAGCCCTTTTTCTGCAATAAAATTCTAAACCTTGATAAGAAACCTATGTGTAAGTTGGCTTTTGTTTTGAACACTACCTTCGCCACGGATGACAAGGTCCAGCTTTAATTTAAAAAAAAACCAAAGGCACATGAGAAATTTATCAAAATTGTCCGCACATCTGTTACCCAAACAAAAAAGCAGTGAAATTGCCTACGTTTACAGGCGAAATATGGCAGAGTAACGACGCTCTTTTGCCAACACTTTACAAACACAGCCGAGAATAATCTTTTTTGTTTTTGTTAAAGGACACCGTCACACAAGCCGTCCATTCAGACTGTCAAATAATGCTGAAACTCCATCCATAAAAGGTATATCCATTGAAACAATGACTCTCCACCTCACGGCCAATAACAGTAAATTCTCCATTCGACATTTTTCCTCTGACCATAAATCTGTTATTTTTCACTCAGAAAAAAAGCACGAAAACTGAATCCTGATTGTTCAATGACCGTTTAAGGGACGTTTCCACCACCTCTGCCAGGTAAGCATGAAATTTTATTTAAAAAAAAACACGAAATGCAATCGAACCCTAACTCCATGAAATGGATAACGGTTATTATAACGATTTTTTCATTCACACCAATACCGTCCTGAATACGTTTTAGCAAAAGAGCAAGGTGCCTTGAAAAAAAAACTGTCCTCGTCCAATATTCCATCGAAGGTTTCCACCTTTGTTTTTTGTCGTTTTTGGTCAATAAATGTCCTTTCTGGCGCGCTATTCCTATGAATTTAGTTTTATCCTTGATTTTTGTTCCCAATAACTGTCACGAGATGATGAATATTTAAAAGGCCCGACACACACCCACATGGCATAACTTTCAGTAATAGTTAGAACAGCTTATGGGATGACACACATACTTCTAAACGTGCACTCCTGAGCAGTTATATCAGGGATAAAGTTTTGTATTTATTCATGAACCTCTTTCTTTTTTCCTTGCTTCAGTATACCTGTCATAATGTAGTTTGGAACTTTAATATTTGACGAAATTATTATCCAGAGCAAAGCGCACGTGTGTATTGTGTGTGTCCTTAGATTAATAGTATCCTGAAAAACAGATTGAGGAAAAGGAAAAAAAAAATTGGAAACTCCTGGCAGTTAGACAGTTGTCGGTCCTTTGTCGAAACATAACCGCACACAGTCAACTATTTGGCAGGTCATAAATCTATCGAGGACATTCCGCCCATTGTCCGAGTCACGGTAATATGTATCCAGGATAAGAGTCACAACTTGGCCAATTTGAAAAATTGAGAACTTTCAAACAATGGTGCAGTCAGAGGAGGAAAAACTAAGGAAGGGAAACACAAACAAAACACTCGCACACATCCTTCATGATGTCAGTTAGGGAAGGGATATGTTTGTTTGAAGTTTACGGTAACAGTGGGGTTGGAAATTTGTGCGACAGGTTTGCTGAAAAGACAACAAAGACCAAGGAGATAGCTTGAACGAGCGAGTTTTGGGACAGAATTGGGACAATGGATTAGGGACGATTAGTTTCGCGGAAGAAACAAAAAATTGTAACCAAACTCAAGGAAAAGACTGAAAAGTTGTTTCTGTGTCAAGAAAAGTTACCCTGTAACAAAATTCTACAAAAAAGGAGATAAATGAGGACCAAAATGACGGCAAAGACAAAGGAAAACTATTGGAAATCAACTCGACTCCTCTAAGCAAAAGATTTCACGGCAATCACTTCGCGCAAGGGCACAGCCTAGCTCACGCCATCGTTCTACCTGATGTTCTTGGACTGAGGAAAAGGACACTGAACAATAGGAAAAAGGCAGGCCGTTTCAAGAGGCCCAAGTAGGCAAAGAAAATCATCAACTCTAGATGTGAGAAACGCTTTCAACTCTGCCAAGTGGAGTGACATGCTGACCGCCAAAGAAAACACCTTCCGCTTAGGAAACTCTTGAGATTTCTATCCTTCTCTGGGTGGTTTCTAGATAAGCCAACCCTATCACATGGTTTGACTTCCATGAGTATACTTTTTATGGGTACAATTTTTTATTTTTTTTTATAATCCACGGGCTGATCAAGGGGATATGAATACCCTTATAATATAATACACACACCGCGAGCGAGGTACAGTGGTTTGAAAGTCAATTTTCGTTAAGTTTTTCATTGGCGTCCAAGGGTGGTGTCCAGGCTAGCTGGGGACATTTGTGGTATTTTGTCATTGCTTAATTCACAGGATTTTTTTTTTTCGAATCCCATGATGTCATACTCAGTGATCGCAGTAGAGTCGCCATCAGCTTTCACAGTTGATCGATTTTTATTTATTTAAGAAATAAATGTTTTTCCGACATCAGGAGTTGAACCCGGACTTTCAGCGTGACAAGCGATAATGCTAACCACTGCACCATGGCCACCCTCTACAATGGACCCACTTGAGGTTTAAGTAAGTCTGTACGACACCCACGAAACCAACCAACTAAACACCTTCCACTTACCACATTAACTTCTACAAATGGTGATAGAGAGTCAAGACTCGTATTTATATGAAACTTTAGTAGGACCTCGCAGGAAGAAAATAACAGCTGGCACTGCGCAATGCTCAATCCTAGGATCCGACTTGTAAAGGGTTTTTCACTAGGGACGGGTAGATGGTAGAATTGAATAAAACAAGTTGTGTGTGAGATATCAACGAATTTTTTTATTTTATTTGAAAGGTCTATCAACGACATTATGTGTGGAATATGACATCGTTCAAATGGCTGCCGCAACTTTGCTGGGTGGCGCGCACCCGAGAGCTTCAATTTTTGATTACTCTGGCGCATAGATAGGCTGAATTTGAGCGATGGCACGGGTTATGTTGACTTTGAGGGCACTGGCCGTTTGCGGCTTATTTGAATAGACCTGCGACTTAAGGAAACCCCGCAAGAAAAAGTCTAACGGGGTCAAATCGCACGATCTCGGTGGCCAGTTCACGTCGCCTCTGCGTGAGACAACCATGCCCTGAAATTGTTCGTGCAGAATGTTCATTGTGGCATGTAGCGCCGTCCTGTTGGAACTACATGTCGTCCACATGCATATCATCCAATTTGGGCAAAAAAAAAAATGGTTATCATCGATCGGTAGCGTTCTCCGTTGGTGATGCCGATGTCACCGTCGTTTTCGAAGAAATACGGACTGATGATTACGCCGGCCCACAGTCCACACCAAACAGTGACTTTGTGCGGATGCATTGCCACTTGGTGGACCTCGTGCAGATTGGCAGCGTCCCAAATCCGGCAATTTTGCATGTTGATGTACTTGTTCATCCAAAAATGGGCCTCGTCGCTGATTTTTTTTGCTAAAATTGGGGTCCCCTTCCAACTGCTCCAGAACCCTGTCAGCGGTCGTTTTCTTTCAGCTCCTGGGTCAGTTGGATTTTGTACGGATGTAGGCTCAAGTCCCGATGCAAAATTCGCCAAGTTAATGTCTACGAAAGGCGCGGCGAGGAATTGATTGCCTTGGGTGCTCCTGCACACTCTCACGAACAGCAGCGATGCTTTTGGTAGATCTTGCATTTCGTTGACATACGGGTATTGGCTGATTGTTCACTGAACTGGTCGACTCAAATTTGGCCATCAAATGTCTGAAAAAATAAAAATAGGAAAACTGACAGCCGATAAAACAACATGGCCGCCATGAACTGTCAGAATCTACTCGTTCTTACTGGAAAACTCTTTAGAATATGTCCTAAGATAGAATCCTTCGAATGAAGAAGCCTCAACAGATGTACCGATGATATCATGGGAAACAGACGATGCCCACAATCCCATAAATCAAGTCATAAGGCGTGTCCTGTTCTGGATGCAAGGGCATGGACTAGGTTTAGAGAAGACGTATCCCTATCTTTGAGATGCGGGTAGGCCCGGAGACAAACTAAAGATGTAGTAAAATACTTGGAAATGAGGTTGAATACAAAGCTCGCGTATTGGAAGCAGATTAAGTACGCGTTCGAAAAGGCTGCCAAGATCCGCTCAACGCTGACCAGACTGATGGCAAACTTGAGAAGCCCCACGGCAAGCAGGTGCTGCTGCTCGAAATGTGTACAAGACGAATCGGACTTGAAGCAGAGAAACTAGCGGTAGGTGGACCGCAAGACTGATCGGAAACTTCGCGGACTGGACAGGGCGAAAGTATGGAGAAATTAGTTTCTACAAAGAGATAGAGTAAACGGACGGTAAAGCTGTTTCCTGAATAGCATCAGGGTTGAATGCGATGTTCCAGTTAATTCAAGTGAATGGTGAGAAAGCTTGTCTTAGGATCAACGGAAAAAAAATTAAATAATGCACACTGGCCGTTCCATACATCAACGCGTCATCATTTTGAGGCAGACGCTCAGAGATGAGGCCAAGGGATTTAATTGCCTGGGGAGTTTTGCAGGCTCTAAGGGCCGAACGGAGCTGGATCTTAGCGGTTGGGAGATCTTTCGTTGGACCTTTGAATTTAGATCGTGCTGGTTTTGCTTAGTTTTTTCATGAAGTTGGTGCGGATAAATAGGAAATTAGAACCATGGCGCCCTCTACTTTAACGGAATTTTAAGGAAAGATCAAAGCTTATCAAAACTAACCACAAATATCATTAAACTCAACAGACTTAGTGCTGTAAAGGGCTTTGATCACAGTTAGTACTGCTGGGTTTGAGTTGGTATCAAATTCATGATGCTTTCACCTGAATGCCTCAGCATGGCATCGAAACGCAACACCTACTTGTCTTCAACTCCTGAGTACTGGTTGGTGTTACTGGTTGTCTTGAATAGGGAGATCTCAAGTTGAGAAGGATTCCATTACAATTACCTTCTCCGATTCATTACTCTTAAACGACACTGTCCTTTGGCCATCAAAAGCTTCTTGCTTCGTGATTCTTTGTAATTTCTTTTCTGTATTTTTTTTTTGCTGTTCCTCCCTGAGGACTTCTTTTTTCTTTTAACTCTCACTCTCGGATATCCTTTTCCTCGAAAACATGAGATATTTTGGCACGATACACACCGAAATGAGAGTGCACTACATTAAAGAGACAACAAGACGCCGCTGCCGACCGCCCTGCTATCAACCTCGACTAAGAATGGAAATAGGAAGCACTGTGCAAGCAACCTGCCAAAAAGTGTTATCCTGCTGAGAGAGCGCAAAAACTCGGTAAGATTTCATGAAAGGATTTCGAAGGATAACTCGCTCGTATGCCCAAGGACATAATTTATGACTCGATTCTTGTGTTGGTTTTTTTTTTCTTTGTCGGTCAGGATATTCAGTTCATACGTTTGTCGATGGACGACTGTGGCGACTGTGGCGGTGGCGGTGGCGGTGGCTGACGAGACAAACACACATACGTTCTTTGGAGTCTTGTCGTCCTGCAGTTGGTTGGTGTTGAGGACTATGTGCTCTGCTGCACTTGTAATTGTCAACCACTCATTTATTTTCAAGTGACTCACTGAAAGGATAAACGAATGATTCGAGGCTTATGGGGGAGGAAGGGGGCTTGTGTTTTTCTTTCGGCTTTAGCTTTGGCTTCGGCTCCAGATAGTCCAATAAGACGATTATGTGTGGACAAGACGGAGTAGGTAAGCATTTTCGGAAAACGAAATGGATGCGGAAGGATTGGATATGCCACTTTGGAATTAGGAGCAAATTCATTAAAATGAATGATTGGGATCGTAATGGAAGGGTGCTGTTGCCGGTTCTGGTGCTGGGAGGAAGTAGGTAGTGACAGCAGTCAAGTTTGTGGGTTTGATGAAATGGAATGCTGGCTAGAGATGGATGCTAAGGAGATTTGCTGATTGCGGTAAGTTGTCATTAAAATTTATGAATGCAGTTAGAGCAGGAATTGAGTGTAGGAAGAACGCCAGGGAGGTTTGATGAGACCGACAGAAGTACTGAATGTAACCCTAGTGACAGCTTGGATTGATGGGGACTTTAAACATTTGTCAGCTTTTCTAGGGCTGTTTGGTATCCATAATCATTTGTCGTGTTGAGTCTTTCATAGAAAGATGATACTCTGGTTAAACTGTTGGAAAGGTGATTTGTGGAGCTATGCGATATAAGATGCTCATGGCAATTATTGTGACAATTACTCAGTGTGAATGCGAAATTCTTCAGAAAACTTATGGAAGACTTACGGGTGTAATGAGGTGTTCTTGGGTAAAAGGTGTGTCTTTTGATGAGGAAAATGTGCGTGTAATCTACTGCATAATCGCTGCTCCCATTTTGTATTTAGCAAGCTCTAGGGATAAAGACTAGAAGCAGCCAGCATCTCCAGCTAGAACAATCGTTAGTTAGCTGCATCACGTTTTACACGCTAAGTTGGGTGAGGTCCCTTTTGCATCGCATGTTACCTGAGCCGCGATCTTACTCTACTGCGTCGTTCAATACTCATGAACGTGTTACTGACATCTTCCCATCAGGGACATCTAGAGGTTCATTAAGGTTTCAAGATGGTTCGAAACCCTGGGGAGAGTCCTTTGGCCATTGCTCCATGGCCAAGGAGTACCTTCCTCCCAAAATGGGCATGAGTGTGGCGCAGAGGCTTCTCTCTCCCCTCGCCAATCCATTCACGTAGCCTAAACAACTGACATTAGGCTGTGGCCATCTGTCGACGAATTCGAATTGATTCACTGACTTTTCAAAGATTGTGCTTCTGATGTTGTCATGTAAGGTCTGCACAGGTTGATGAGATCGCATTATAGCTCGTCGCCTTGTCCAAATGAATATCAAAGGTCTCGGTAAGATCTTTACCATCTAATCTTGTAAACTGGCTGAAATGAGAAAAATTTGCCTTCAGCGCTTCTTAGCAAGCTTCGGCTGGGTAGTTGTGTGGAGATCCAAGCGGTGAAGTGTGATTGCATTTAACGCAGTCTGCTACTCTAAACTAACTCATCCTTCATTGCTCTCCCCAATAGACGATGCCTACCTCCACTTTAACAAGATTTTGGTTCGTTGCTTACTCTGTCAATCCTGTGATGTCGGTTTCTTCTTTAACAGCTGCTGAAACTTTTAACTATTCCCGCGTTTTTCGAAAGATTTTATCCACAGGTGCCGGTTTCTTAAGATTTTTGTATTGACTTTCTTGATGTCATTTTCGACAGCAGGCTGTGTTGGAAGTCCAACATTGCAGACCGAGTCAAAAAAGCTATGGTAACCCTTTATACCTGATCCAGTTCAGTCAAGCTTCAAGTTCAAAGTTACCTACTGGCTGTATGCATCGACAGTCTGAAATGTACTTCTTTGTAGAGCAATAGTATGGCGGACTGGACTGCACTCGATAAAAGCTCCGACCTTAGCCTTAAGGTTCAAAGGTACAACGAATGGCCTATCTCTACATAACTGGGCGTTAAGATCGAGCCTCTCTGCTGTCCTAGATACCATCTTGAGCCTTCCGTCACGGGATTTCTTAGCCTAATAAGTCGCTTAGAAGCATCATAACCTTGGACCCAATCGATCTGGTATCTCTGGTATAAGCCAAACCTTTACGTCTTTCCTTCATTAACAACTTGTAATGGTGCTACATAAAGAATTCTCCATCTTAAGGAGTTCTATAGGACATGATCGATGAATGGTGCACTAGGAGTGGGCTTTCGGTCAATCCTCTGAAAATTGAGGAGAAAGGCATGTCAAGTCGAAGATATCCTAAGCGCTCTCAGTTTTCTGGCAGTGTAAGGGTGCTTTTGGCAAGACATGGGGCTTATCACCGAAAAAGGTCCTATGGATCTATACGGTTATGATAAGACCGTTTCTAGCTTATGCGTCGGTTGGTGAAGGGGGCTTTCGCGTAAGCATTTGACTGCCTACTGCACTATACTTCAAAGAACGGCTGGTCTTGGCTGCATGAAAGCTTTTCCGAGTACGCCTGGCGCTGATCTAGACGCTTTGTTTGATCTACCTCCCCTTGATACTTTTATCATGGGCTGTACTATCACAGCAATCTATACTCTTAGACGGGGCGGCGTTTGGTATCATCCGCACGTCATACTACGAACCTAGTTCTATAAATATGCCGTCTGATGCAATGACACCAAAACTTCGGCTGTTGTGCAAATTTGAAGTCGATTTTCCTTGCCTTTAGGACTGATTTAGGTCAGAGTTTGAGCCTGGACGGGGCTGTAGTCGAATCTTCTCGGATGGCTCCTAAACCAGTCATGGGTGCTGGTATCTTCGTGGAGGTCGAGCACACCAGTCTTCACTACTCGTTGGGCAATCCTTTGTTTCCCAGCAGAGACCTTTAATATCCTAATGGCCATGGACTATATTGTCAAGAATAGGTGGCAGGGTCGTAGCAGTTGCAGTTCCAAAATAGTGCGAGAATGCAAGAACTCTCTGAATTCGGTCGCAAGGCTGAACTATTTGACACTTGCTTGAGTCTCAGGTCACACTGGGATCTCTGGAAATGAGATCTCCGATGGGATTGCCAGAAAAGGCAGGGAAAACTTTGGTTTTCCCAAAACACTATTTGATCCTACGAAACATATAATAAATGTTCTTTAGTTCATAGCACTATTCGGTCACAGTTTGTAATAGCTTGCCAGCCTCTTCTGTTGCCTACTTTGGTCGTGGACAACTTTCATCGTAACATGGGTTTCCTCTTGACGAGGATGATTGCGCTGTGAGTCGCAGCTTCGAGTTTGGGTGCAATTGAACTTTGAGTCCTGCTCCAACATGAACATAGTTAAAGCCTAGCTCTATAGCAAAATTTCTCAAATGTGTGTCCTTATCAAAACTACTCTCATATAGTACTATACTTTGTAAAGGGTAGGCGACACACTTAACCGATGTATGTCCTTTTAGAAACAACGCTTCGCTTAAACCTTTGTTTAAGGTAATTTCAAGCTCGGATGGAACAAAATGCCAACAACGCGATAAATCATTACCAATCTCAGCGAAAGCTACCTGTTTAAAAGCAACTTGTCCTGGAATAAAGCATCTGAATCAACATAATTTCCACATAAGAGAACCTTCAAAGAATTCTTAACCTGGTATACATTCTCTAAACAACAAACGACGGAGCAACAATTGACGACCATAAAGCCGCACAGCAACCTCCTCACCAATCCCCTCATCAATTCTCCGCAAAACCTTTGTATAATGAAAAATAATTTCCCCTAGCTTGTGTAACGAGAAAACATAACCATCTAACAATTGACATCTAACCTCCTCGTTGACATTCCACGCCCCATCCCTAAGCCATTCACAATCTGTCCATCCGCATGGAAAATTAAGGCAGGAAACTCCAGAGGAAATTAAAAGTGTTTACAGGCGTTCCCATAAAATTTGCTATAATTTCCCGCCATAATAATGATGTCAAACATAAAGTGATTTATGATTTGATGGAACAATCTCTGCTGCAGATCCTGGATGTCCTGGTCCTTCCCGCACCCGGTTCCGACGACACTTCACAAGCTTTCTCCCAATGAATACCCTTAAATGGGATTTCCTTCGGGCTGGTGCTCTGCTGCTACTTTTGCGATAAATTTCGCATCCTTGTGACGTTTTTTCTGCTACCGACGCATTTTGTTACAATGTAACCGACAGGATGTGCACTTTATTTGGTCCTTAAGAGTTTATTAAAAAAACAAAAAAAACGTTCAGTGGACATAAGGGCGATACTTTGCTCCTGGCCGCTCATAAAGGCGAATGCATCACATTCTGACAGTGTGTGTGATCCTATTTGCTTGCATCCACTAGTGGAAGAGTTAAAAAAAAAAGAATTTTTAAGGACATTTTGTTGTTGTTGTTGCAACTTGATTTTCCCTTCGCCGTTTTTATCCTCTCAGCGGATGAGATGGATGTAAAAAAAAAAATGCTACTCCGAGAATAACTTAATTTTCGTTAACAGGCTTTGGGTCCTTTCAGCAGCAGCTGTGTGAAAAGTGGGAATGCAAAGTCATAAAAAATCGTAAAGAGATTAAACGGGATCATAAACCAACCAAGTGGTGTGTTCTGAAATCACTGCTGCAACAATAAAAATTCAGAAAACGAAGGAAAACATTTAATGAATGCAAACAATGCGCAAAAGAAATTCACATACAGTGTCGAAGGATTCAATTGCATGCAAACGTTCCTTTGCCGAAAGTCAAAGGAGTTGTAAATGGAGGGAGGGGCTTCCCCTGTTGAAAGTTAAAACAGCACCTGGCTTGTTCGTTTAATCCAAATTTATTAACACTCATCCGGGAGATATTGTTTACTCACGTTTTAGCTTGTGAATTCCTTGTTTGGTTGTGTGGTATCAGGAGCTGTTACATGGTTTACCGGTGGGTCGACTTGTATCCTTTAAGGCATTTTGTGGGTGGCTGTGTTGGACGAAGTGAAATAAATTGCGGAAGATAGTAGAGTTGCATACTTAAGGAGGGTTAGCGTGCTACACGTTATGCAAATGTGTAAATTCCTTGAAAAGTCAGTAAATCGATGCAGGATGTGGAACCTTCGCCTTTTGGGGCCACCAAAATCCTTGAATTATAGCCTCCAATTAAAATGTTGTGTTTAACCGGATTTCAAAAGGCGGAAGTTTAAGAGCAGTGTCTGCAAATTAAAAGAGCTATGGCATAAGGTTCTACATTGGGTTTGCACGTGATACAGACTGGCTTAGAGCAATTTGAACAATTTCTCAGACTCATTTTTGCAGAACCAACTGGGGCTCACTATAAAAGACTGGAGGCGCCCGTAGAAGTTGACTCCTAGATGTATTTTCCTTCAATTGTAGAGAAGGCCTGGCCTATTGACATGCATGACCAGTCATGAAATTTACTGTTGTGCGGATGTGCGTCCTTTTCTCAGTTGGAGCGCTTCAGATCTAGCTTAGGCTCCAACTGTCCGGCGTCTTGAGAGGCCCACTAAAGCATCTTCAGGCCGATGTTTGTACTCGGACAAGTCGGTATACAATTATTAATTGAAACAGAAAGGCGGTCTGGAAACACGAGAGTTTTAAAAGCTAAAAAAACAAATGAAAAAATAAGGAAAATCACCTTTAGATTTGGAAGACACAATATCAATTCCAAGCGGGCTATAACGATTTGAGAAATCATGGGCACGACCCTCCTTCAAACAGTGTCTTACATTCCAAGAAGGCGAAGGTTTGGGGAAAAAATAGCTGACGCGACAGTCTGGAAATTTGACATTTCCCGCTGAGAGGTGGTGTCGGGAAAATCGCTGGGTCTTCAACCAACTCGTACATTACTCCAATGGACTAATCACTGAAACAAGGCAACCACAAAGGTTTTTACCAGGTTTTTTTTTGTTGGAATATAGCCACGCTCGGGTTTTAACCCATTCTACAGAGGGGTGGACAGACTCTCCTGCTGCGTGTGGTTTTGAGTCCGTCAGTCCAAATTTACTCATTGGTTCTAGGACCTCTTAAGCTTAAGGCACCCTCTTCTGTCAGATTTTGTGAGCAGACAACTAAGCCAGTAAGAGCGCTTCCATCGTACGGGTACGCATCAAGGGCACACACGTCTCCAACAAGAAGAGCGCACTTGTTTCCCTCGCTTTGACTTACTTGAGCTGATGGAAAAGCAGGCGGCGTTGTATCCAAGTGATTGGTCGGTTCTAGTTGGTGTGTTTTCTCCGAATCTAACATCTTTGCGTCGCGTATAGTCGCTCATAGATAGGAACCCACAGAAGCACGTATGAGCCAATGTGTCATATTGGCTTTCCAAATCAGTCCGTCACCGGCGGCAGTTTAATTAGAATGTCTGTCTTTCTACATGTTCTTAGCTGAACCGAGCGTGTCAGAGGGAGAGCTCAGGGGGCCTTTTGCGATTGCAGCCGTCCGACTCCCGTTTTCCTCTTGCGTTGTCCTTGCAGTGTTCGCGACATCCGCAGACTTAACTTGACATGAAAGTTGCAGTCCTAGATAATGTTCGCCCCTTCAGAACATTTGAAAAACCAATAGCACTGGGCATTCTGTAGCACTGGACATTCTGTTTCATTTGACTCCTATTGACAAATGGCTCCCAGTGCGGCTGTTCGTCTCAAATAAATCTCATAGTAGTCCAGTAAAGAATTTGGCCACGCCTTCATTCTGAATAGTTTCAAAATCTTCGAAATTACCATCCCCTCCAGGACATTCTTAAAAGACAAGTCGGTTCACTTCTTCACCGACGAAGGGGTAGGTGGAAATGTTTTCTCTGATAGGATCAATCGCAGCCTCTCCTTCCGTTTCAAACCCTACTGCTCTTTGCTTAGTCTCCTACTTTATCAGACTAAGTAGGACGTAACTGCTGGGCTAGAGAAATCCATAAGCTCAACTTCTGTTCATCTACTAGCTATGAACCCTTTGACGGTCAATAATACGTTTTCGCCCTTTATCCAAAGTATCACATAAGTCAGTCCATTGGACCCCTATTATCAGCGTGCCTTTTGACAAGTAAAGAGTCCTCCAATAGGGATTTCCGAACTTTGACAGTTGATAGCGGCCATATTGTTGAAGCTACATCTGTCAAATTGGCTGTCATTTATTCAGCCTGTTTTGCCAAATCATCATGAACGGATATAGCGTTCAACAACACTTACAAATAATAAAATTGTTTTATCAAAAAGGGTATTCTGTTCGGGCAACGTTCCGCGCACTTCGCCCATTTTACGGTCGCCATAATCGTCCTTCCGAGAGGACTATTCGCAGTGTGGTGGATAAATTTGAGTCCACTGGTTTAGTAAACGTTCAACCAACACCCGTACGTCGACGAAACGCAAGATCTGCCGAAAACATCACCACTGTCCGTGAGAGTGTGCAGTGTGTGTTCGTGTCGCTCACAAGAACTCGGCCTTTCGCAGACCACAACTTGGCGAATTTTGCGTCGTGACTTGGCCATGCCATCACCGTCAACGGCGAGCGCTATAGGTCGATGATTATCAACTTCATTCGGTCTGAATTGGATGATATGGACACCAACGACATGTGGTTTCAACAGGACGGCGCTACGTGCCACACAGCTCACGTCACATTGGAAATTCTGCACGAGCGATTCGAGGGCAGGTGATGTGAACTGGCCACCGAGATCGTGCGATTTGACCCCGCTAGACTTTTTCTTGTAAGGTTTTCTGAAGTTGCAGGTCCACAAACCACAGCGGTCCTCAAAGCCAACAAAACCCATGCCGTCGGTCAATATCAGCCTGATTTATGCGCCAGAGTCATGGAAAATTGGACATTTCAGATGAGCGCCACCCAGAGAAGCCGCGACGGACATTTAAGCGATGTTATATTCCATACATAATGGCATCGATAGGCCTGTCAATCGAAAAAAACATTTCGATGAATCTCACACACACTTTGTTTTATTTAAATTTAAAGATAGGAACCGCTTAATGAAAGGCCTTTTACATATCCTTGGGGAAATCTGATTTAGTCGTCGGTTCAAGGATTTGTAGACATCTACACATGTGAGTTCTCATGTGGACTTGTTTGCAAAGAAGCCTCGTGCAACTCATAAAGAAGCCGCTATCTGTTTTGCTGTGTCAGGACCTCGATTTGACATCACTTCCCCTCTGTCATGAGGTCACTAAAAGCCTCCGGGCATAAATCCAATTTTTTAATTATTTTGCAGCTGTTATTGGGCAATGTGTCCACCCCCACCAATCATTGGTTGTAGCATAAACTTTCAATTAACCAAAATTATAACGGACGGCTTAACAAGGACGTTCAATGATTCCACTGGAGCTGTAGTTCCATTGGTTGTAGCATAAACTTTCAATTAACCAAAATTATAACGGACGGCTTAACAAGGACGTTCAATGATTCCACTGGAGCTGTAGTTCCATTCACATAAATTAACTCACAATGAACCTATCCCATGAAGGATGTCACATGGTCTCCATTTACAGGGATTTATTGTACTTAAACGCTGGTCCAGTGCAGTGTAAAAACGCGCGACAAATTGCTGTGCATTACTGATCGAGATTTCGCGTTCGATTAGGCTACGCCATATTGGCTGTCGTCCTTCCACCGTAGACACGAATGCACTAATGTTCGCTAAATCGCAATTAATTCGCCTTTATGCCGGCAAACATGCACCGCAGTAGCCAAAAATGATGTCGACGATTTTGCTTGCGTGCACAGCACACTCCACCTGGACCATGACGAGGCCAGTGGCCAATTTGTTGTTCCGAACAGTTTCACGCAGTTATGAGGAGTGAAGGACAGTGGAATGCATTTTTGGTTCGGTCGGCGGCGGTTCCGTCGGGCTTTTGACAGACTGACATAAATCCATTGACCGTGTCTAATGTACGAACGCACACACACAAGGGGAACATATCTACGGTGGGGAGGACATGTTTGACAGCCCCACGAAGAGTGCATTTTGCGCGGTTGCTCTTCCTGTTGCTGGTGTTGAGGTGTGTGATGCGACAGGGTAATGTGATGTTTTAATTGTAATTAGTTCGGCAGGATATGCGCTTGTATTTCAGTTTTTTTTTCTGAATTTTTTGCTTATGACTGCATTGCCAGAGTCAGGGGCGTTTGGAACATTTAATTGCTTTGTGGGGCTTTATGGCAACGTTGCGGTCCATTGAATTGAGTTTAGATTGATTGCGACCCCATGTTGTTGGACCGCAATTTGTATTATGCTAATCAAGCATTTTCAAATTTAAATGTTTTGATATGAATGTGTTTCGGGTGCAAGGAGTGGGCTTTTGCAATTAATTGTCATTTAAAAAGGGACGTTTTGATGCATGGATGTGGACTGAATGAGGATGGAGCATGCAATGCATTATTCTCTTTAAACAGGGAGTGTTGACTGTGTTATGGGCAGTAGTTCATTTCGCCAATCAAGTTGATAGAGATGGCTTTTAATTTCACAGCTATGGCTAGGGGAGCACAGACACCTTTCGGTGTTATTCAGCCTTATGGACGGGCAGTGTATCATAATGGAAAGAAACAGATGCAAAAAAAATCTAGCTGTGGTGGTGATCCGGAAAGACCTAATGTCGTCTGTCAATCTTCACTTCTAGTTTCAGATGGAGTGAGGGCCATCTGTTACCAAAAATTGATAAAACATTCACCGATAGAGACATGGATACTCTTAACTTTGAAGGTCAACAACCCATTTCCCCAACTGGACAGACTTAATGCCTAGTCCGTGATACCGAAAGCGATCTTGATTCTTCATCAGGAATCAATCAGAAATCCATTTCAGCCTTTACAGGTGAGAACTACTGAGGCTGTGCGGAAACCAATTCACAGGGCCATCAGTGCTTTCCACTAAGAAGAGTCGTCGGACAATATTCAACAAAAGACGGATCAATCCTCGTTAAGAAAAAATTCTTCGGGAAGGATCTACTCAATCGAGGCAAGTGACAAGTGTCTCTCCACTGACAACTTTGCAAGCCAAGCTACCAAAAGAAAGGAAGAAAGACGGCCCTCTCTTTGCTGAAGTGGACGACTCTTACAAGGTAGGCAATTACTTGGACAACTTCCCTAATCATCATCTCAAAGATGTGTATTAAAAGTCATTGGAAAATGCCATCATCGAGAAGCTACATAATCTTCTTTCGCTTTAGCTTTCCATGTGTAGCCACGGTGTTAGAGATAGTTATGGACTTTGTGTACCTTTGCCCTGCAATCACCTCTGATAGCGACATCTCATTAGAAATCTAATGCTGACGCTGTCGCTTCGGGCTGAGAACGTAAGGCCATATATTGACCAAAGAAGACGACCCTTATCACGTCAGTCCTATTCTGTAGCGCTGAAGCATAGCCTCCACCGAAGGCGGGTAAAAAGTTCTTTGTAAAGCATCCAATCACGAATAATACGAACTCTACAGCGACCTTGATCGAACATGAACATGAAGAGCGACGGTACACTACCGCTCTGGCTCGCAGACTCTTCGAATCTAATCCGGAGGCCCAACACTGTAAAGGAAGACCTCGCCTAGTTAGTTAGTTAGTTAAAGTGGTTCTCCAAGAAGAAGTACACTTTGACCAGAAAGTAGGTCCATTGTAATACCACTGAGTACTGGGGTATGAACACACCTTACTCCTGAAACCATTTAGATTTCCTAATGTAGCTGTTGAGATCGGTCGTGCTGGCGAAGTTAAGATCATTTAGATCGTTTAAGAAGTATCGACCTAGGGTGGCTTTCCTGGGATAGGCCAGGGCGGGACACGTGAAGAGGAAGTGTGCAGTGGAGTCCTCCTTCTTCTCGTCTCTGCAGTTCCTGCAAAAATCGTTACATGGCATATTCAGGCGTTGAGCATGGCTGTGAAGGAGGCAGTGCTCCGTAAGGGCGTTAATTAGTTTTGAAAGTTGATCTCTTTTAAGAACAGATCAGATGAGCATGGCATTGTTGCAAAAATCGAGGTGTTGCCGTCTACTATTTGCTTTCGACAGAGCATCAAAGTAATTCGGATGTTTAACAAACGACAAGGTCGAGCTTCCTGTCTTCTGTACATTGGGACCCTAGTCTAGCTAATTCGTCAGCCTCACAGTTCCTTTGAATATTCCAGTGAGCAGGGACTCAAATGAGTGTGACGTGGTACTGCCTAGCGAGCTCACTAAGAGACACTCGGCAGTACTTCACTGCCCTAGATTTTATTGTATTGGACACGAGGGACCTGATCGCAGCCTAGCTGTTGATGTAGATCGAAATATCTGTGCATGATATTAGATTACCCTTCAGCCAAGCGGCGGCTTAATTAATAGCTCTGATTTTGGCTTGGAAGACACAACAATGGTTGGGGAGACTGAAGGAGTGGTGGATGTCCAGGTCTTCTGAAAAGACACCGGTACCGAGAGATAGACTCACTAAAGAGCACGTAGAGCTGACTCCAGGCGCTTTTGTCCAGTAGCTTGTGCTTATAGCGCATGTTAAAGTCGTTTTCGGTGGGCAGCGTGTCTGTTGATTTGGCAAAGCTGCGGTGAGCTGATAGGTTTCTGGCATGTCCCACATTTTTCACACACCATTGGTGGGTTTCTATTAGTTTTAGGGCGTTAGTGGCCCGCTTCATGCCATAGGTATCTATTGGCAGTAGGTGGAGCATGGTTTGAAGCTCAGCTGTAGAAGAAATTCTCAGCGCACCAGTAACCTCGCCTAAGGTCCCGCCCACAAGTAGAAGGGGACTTCAAACAACTTGAAATGCTCAACTGGAGGCAGTTAACTGAGGACCGAACTAACTGAAGAAGCTTGCTGGTTGAATCTCAGGTTCATCCCGAACTGTAACTCCACTAAAGTAGGTAAGCTAGCCACCCTGTTTTTTCCTGGTGAATAAAGTCCTGCAGATGAGTTATTCCACTTTGTAAGGCTACAAGATCTTACAGACCAAGGATTAGAACAGTCTTTCGTCTCCCTAGGCTGTGACTTGGTTGTAGGTCTCAACGACGACATACCGTGAACAAGAGTAGTACCTGCCTGTGAGGAAGAGTAGCATCTGCCTATTTTTGTTCAAATCCTTGATACCGTCTTCATTCCATCCGGGTGAAAAGTTTCCTAATCATCCATCAGCTTCGAATCCACGAGATTCAACGGGTGTTCGTCGTGATTGGCAACTATCCGGTGACACTTTTGCTGGTTGCCTTCCTACTTTTTTTTTTCGTATTTTTTCTTGTCACCGGTTTCGTCAAGGAGTATTTTTTGCCAGTGCCCTCTTTTTCCAGATGCGTTTTAGGTTTACGACTTTCTTGTCCCTAAGCCTCTACATATTTTCTTCTCTTCCTCCTTTGCACTCGCGCTATCGCTTTGGTCTGTCTCTTCAATGCCAACAAGCAAATGGTCCTCCAACTCGTTCAAGTTGTCTACGACAGGGACTAAGGTCTTGCTGATATGTACACGTTAATTATGAACAACCGGCCTTGAATGTTGGCAAAATCGATCAAAATGTCGGGCCAAGGTCCTAGCTTGACAAATTATTAAAGCTTCAGGACAACCTTTAAATAATGTTCACTCCCTTTTAAAAGACTGCTAGTGACACCATTGACCTTTCAATCCATCAAAAGAGTCAACACAAAGAGCGTGACTATTGTTAACCACAAAAGACTCCCTGCTTCGGTAAGAGTTTACGTCAATCGCTGCGGTGTCCACCCATGCTATGAATTACTGTTATGGAAATTCCCATCCCAGCTACACCCTCTCAAAAAGTCTCAACCAAAGAATACGTAAATTTCCTTCTTTTTTTTTTCGTAATAAGACATAAATACGGATTTTGCCTTACAGTGCCCAACAATCCAGCGTACGGTGCTGCTGTGCCATAGAAAAGGACTAAACCCGAGTATCAGGCTTTGAATAAATATTTCCTCATCGACTTTGAACCAATGTGGCCACAAATTCGCTGAGTTTACGACCAACCATAACAAGTCAATAGGTTTGTTCAATACGATGAATAAAGTCGTTGCGGGCGAGGCACAGGGACACCATGAAACGAAGGAACCGAGGTAATCTGTCAATATGCGAAGGCGTTACAATAAAAAGGACGAAATCTGCAAAACAAACAAACAGGAGTCGCTGTCAGCGGGATGTCATTTTTATTTGTTTGACTGTCACATAAGTTTCAGTGAGTCATTCGTTATTAGTCGTAAAAAGTGGGGTTATGCTTATGCCCGGGCAGGACGACTTCCGATGAATCATGAGCCCGTTGTCGAGTGCGGGAACCAATAAAACACGAGAGAAATGATGGATGATGGATTCAATTCAATAAAGGACACAAAGTCCAAGATTAAACTATTGACGGTCATTTTTGGAACGAAATGCGAAATTATTTTTGCGCACAAGTGACCTTTATCGGGACATCAAATGGGAGCTGGCGGTGGGATGAGGAAAAAATAAATTTGGAAAGGGAATGGGAATTTGGATTTATTGCGTTTCAGATGCGATTATTTGAAATTTAATTCAATTGAAATGCGGGGCTGTAATCTGCAGCAGTGACAGCTAAATGCACTTTGAAAAACGTTCAGTGAGTGCCTCCCGGCGAGTTTATTGCGCGACGATTAATTAGCGGTGCAGTGCGGTTCGCGACTGTCGAGATTATAGACTTCTGCTAAAATATTTAGATTTGCAATGGTCGACTAGTAAATGAAGCTGTGTGGGTCACTGTCAGACCACAGCGGTGTGGAAATGACCGCGTCCAGCGGCTAATGATTGGCAAACAAAAGGCGTTATGTTAGTATTTTGCTTGACATTTATGGAATTCAGTTTGAATTGTGGATGCTTTGAGTTTGCATTCAATATGTTACCACAAGCTCTTCCCTTCCCTGCTGTGATAGAAGAACTTTTTCTATAGCTGAGTCTTTTGCTTCAACTCTGTTTTTTTTAACGTCTACAGAGCGGTCGTCTTACATAAATTAGGGCGAGGTTATTGAACCGCTCATATAAGTGTTGTCCAGGGTAGAGGGATAGATAGGAGGCTGTTCAGGATGAGAAGGGACAGTAACGTACAAACTTAGACCGCTAATACGCCTGAATAAAACTGAAAGACCCAACTCCGAACCTGTTGCGGGATATCCCAAGAGGAGTAGGTACGATGATACTACATCGGCAGCGACAGAACGACTTAGCGAGAAAGCATGAACTAGGACGAAAGTCTGTATGAGCGAAAGCGAAAGTCTGTATGAGCGTTGTCAAAATGAGGTTACCATCCGACAAAGAAAGGCTCATCTGCAAGGAACCGAAGAATCACCTGGAAATGAGTGGGCCATCAGTAGGTGAGAGACAGCGGAGCCAACGTGAAACTAGAAAGCCTCAATCAGGTCTCGATTGAAGAAAGGTCCGACCTTGAAGAGATCCAGTTCCCAGGGTAATCCATCTACATAAAATCCCAAAGGCTAAGAAGTCAGTTCCAGTATCTAGGCTATTCAATATGGTGACGACGTAATACTTAGTTTTTGGTATTGTTTCCAAGGTTGTCGAGGATGGAAGTATCAGCACAGAAAACGGCGAAAATGTCTACGGGCACCCTCTCCTATTGCACAATGATAGCACCAATCATCATTAAAGATGGTGGTCGGCATCGTACAGGGGCCAAACTAGTGAGTTCATACAGTCGGCTTTAGCTAAGTGTGGCAAACTGTGGCCAAACTTATGACCATGATGCAATCCCTGTTCAGCCCACGGCGAAGACATTGATGCTTTCAGGCTGTACGGATCCGAATGACATATCAGAAAATTAAAAGGTCGTCAAGGTTGTGGTTGCCATTGTTAAGTGGTCGAAATCTAAGTTTAAGTGCAACAAAGCTTTTGGACCTAAGCAGCTGTTTAAAGCAAGTGAAGACTTGGTCAGAAACCATGCAACCAATGAATACAACTTCTGTATTGTTTGTCATATCATAGGGAAGGGAGACTATTTAAACTACACCCACATAGTATAGAGGTATATAGTCTCCTCAACATTGACTACGAGTTTTTTCTTTCTGAATAATGTGGACACGCCTTAAGCCCTTTCTTAACAACCTGATTGGCCCAATCAGTGCGGGTTTTGGCAACCAACTTTAGACAAGTGTTTTCTGCTTGGGTAGGTTGTTTAAGCAGCTTCGGTCTCGTTTCACTGTTGTACTACCAAGTAGAAAACCCCACTTAACTGAGTTTTTTCCGTGATGAAGAACATATGCATGTACGTAGATCATCAGCATCTATCACATCACCATCGAAGACCTGTCACCTGATTCGAGCGAAAGCAGAACAATCCCAAGGGAAGTATTCCACAGTGTCGTAGCTGTTTCCACAGGCTTCGCAGATACATATTATCCACCTAAAACTGAACAAGAACAGGCGAACTCTTCGTAACAATAATGATGTGCGATTGGAATTTTAGAGACTGCAACGAAGTTGGAGCCTTCTTCACTTTCCTAGGAGATGATTAGTACCAGCTAACTCTAGCTGATAATAAGAAGACTCTTCGCTGACAATGACCAAATGATCCCTACAATTCGGGGTGAACCAGGACCTCACAATCTATGGCGATGCTTTTTTTATTGAGTGACCCATACAGATGAAGACAATACGCGCAATGTTTGTTCGGGTTTTTCTGAGGAGGTTGCTCGTTTTTCTATGGTTGTACTTGTATGTTGGCCTAGTCTTTCTGGATATAGCGCAGCTAGCAAGGTTGTTCCATTTGTGTTTGACTACTGAGAAGTAGCGTAGGTTGACTTTTCCCTTGACAGCTGCTAATGGGATGAGAACTTCTCTTGCCAGAGAGCTGTCAGGGGCCGACCCCTGTCTGGCAAGCTCATCAGCCATTTCGTTCCCTTCGATGCCTCGGTGGCCAGGTACCCATACGAGGGTTAGGGAAGATAAGGTCTGATGAGATGGTTGTAAAGACAAGAGCCTTGATGGCTGCTTGGCGGTCGGAGAAAATTGCGACATTTCGTTTGGGAGTGGTGTCGTTGTTGAGTGCGCGACAGGCCTCGTAGATTGCCTAACTCGCAAATAAGGCTTGACGTCTACAAATTCTTGAAAAGTCGTTACAAGTTTGCTTTGACGTATCGATGAAAAGGACATTCCATTGTTTCTTGGCAACTGCAGTCTGTGCCATCCCACATTCTAACTGAACAACACCAAGCTCAAAGCAGACAAAAATATTTCGGCAGACGGTTTACATCGCCAGCACTAATCAAGAAGAATTTTCTTGGAACAAACGAGCTTACAGGACGAACATTCTCAAAGATTCTTATTTTCGGTATTTCCACTGCGAATTCCATTAATTTGTGATCGGAGAAGGCTTCATCTTTACTTGTTGAAAAATATCAACAAGTAAACAAACAAATAAAACACAAGGGTTTTTTTTTAAATATTTAATTTTTATATAAAAAAAATTATATTTAATAGTAATAATAATAATACAATGTATATAATTCTTTCGTGTTTTTGTTTCCATTATACTAATTATATTCTCATTCTCAATCAAACAGTAAAAAAAAAAAAAAAATACTAGAAAATAAACAAAATTTTACACAATTAAATTTTCTTCTTGTTAAACTTATCAATAACTCCAAATGATAACCAAGGAAATGTACAGCTAAACAAGGAAATGCGTGTATAATTTACACGTCCCCTCAAAAAAGTACAGGACATCGAAAATAAATAAATTATGATTTTATTTTAATTGTTTCCGTTATTTAAAAAAAAAATTATGTAAAATACCCTTCAAAGAATAGAAAAAGTGCAAAAAATAAACGAAAAAATAAGGATGTGTTTCGTAAGTAAAAAACGAGTGACAATACATAATCGTAACCTAAAATATAATTCAACTTAAATATTGTATAGATACACAGTTTTGTGTTTAAAAAGGGAGAAAAAAAAAATTAAATTTAATTCCTAAAAGTGTGCTTACGTCGTGAAGGATAAAACAGAGAAAGAAATGATTAAGGACGAAGGAAATAAAATATATATATATACTCCTACATATCTTTCTTTCTCTCTCTTAGCATACATCTCAATCTTAATTTATATATATATATCTATTTTTATATATAATTCCATATTTATATTTAATTACAGGTAATGTTAAAAAATATTCTTTTTTGTTTTGTTTTAATTCATAATTATGTTTTGCTTGTTTTGTTTTTTTAAATATTCAACAGTCAATATTATTTAAATTTAGTTTTTTTTTTCTTAAAAGTTTGTTTATCCTTAAAGTTAATTTTAAATTTAGTTTTTAATTTAAAAAAAGAAAAGGACAAAAGGTTTTCTCCTAACGATATTTCTCTGGGACTTTTTCTCGGTTTATTTTCTGTTCTATACAATGGGTAGGTAGTTTTGTTTTTCCAAATCCTTGGGAGGATACAAGGAGAGGAGTGGGGAGTAACTAAAACTTAGCAGCAATTGATGAAATATATGTATATAAAAAAATCCTTGACATATTCCTAACTAAGCCTAGCTTTGAAATGAAATACACAAAACTCTGTGGAGAGGGAGTAGTTCCTCTTCGACTATCTACGAGGAAGAGGGGAGAGGACAACGACGATGGGAGAGAGAAAAGGGGGTTTCTAGAGTCCTATTAACAGTTTTTATATCCTAAATTTCAGTCGATTGGCACACAAGTCACTAAATTCGAATCCCGCAATTATTTTTCGTTTCTTTTTTTTTTCAGCCAATGTTGGTCCGTCTATCCAACCCTGCGTGGTGGAGATGGAAAAATTGTCTCATTTTCTTTATACAAAATCTCCTTTGGAAGCTGTGCTAGTATGGGTTGTAGCGGTGATGGTAGAAAAGTTGGAAAAGATCGATGGACTCATTGGAGTATGCGGCAAAGGAGGGCTATGGATGTATTGCGCGACAACGACGACAGCTGAGGTCGTCTCGGAGTTGCACTAAACTTCGGTGCCGTCTTCTCCTTCGTCGTCGAAGAGTTGACTCGTGCTGCCCTGACCCTTCGATGTAACGGACATTTTCTTTTTCGGTTTTGGCGGTGGGCGTGGTGGAACTTTAGTGAGTTTCTCAGCAGCCCCCGTTGTGGTGGGTGCATTGCCAATGACCATACTGGGCACTATTGTCACACCGCTGTGGTGCCGGGCCGTACCGTATAGCGGTTCGGTGTCGGAAGTCGTTGTTAAGTTGTTTACTAGTTCCTGGATTGGTTCGTAGATTCTCGCCGCCTGAGCGGCTACTGCGGCTTGCTGAGCTGCTGCCGCTTGCTGTTGCTGCTGCTGTTGTTGTTGCAACTGCTGTTGCATTTGCTGCTGTTGTTGCTGCAATTGCTGTTGCTGTTGTTGCAACTGCTGCTGTTGTTGCTGCAATTGTTGCCCTTGATTTGTGCTTGGTGTGGCTGGAAGCGGCCGATCTTTCATTGTATACCGGACCGGTTCCTGGTTAAGTTTGTGCAGATTTAGAATTGAATTGCCACCGGCTGTTGTGCGTAGACCCAGATTGTCGTAGACCGGTTCAATTGGTTCTGTAAGAGATGTCCCCGTTTCACTGGGATTCGGTGATGTAGGTGATTGGAATTCAGAGAGTTGTGAGGTGTTCGTTGGTGCCCAACTCGGGACGCGTGGTTTTCGTGGGATGGTCATGTAACCTTGTTTCATGACCAGAGGCGAGAAGCACACTGGTGCCGGTATGAAAGGCGATTGATTGCGCGAGTTTGCTGTCGCAACTAAGGCGAGGTTTCGGTTTTTCGGATGTTGGAGGGTCATGAAACCAGTTGGCGCCAGTGCCGTACCATAGATGTTATGAGGATTTACATGTTGATAGACTGGGCTGGCCAGTGGTGATTTGCCATAGATTATGTCCTGTGGGATGTTGGATGTTGAGCTTTGAATTGATGGTGAAGCGGGAACACGTGCTGGAAAGGCCAATAGGTCTGGCGGAAGATTTGTGCCATAGCCATCATCGACGAAAGTCTGGCGGGATCTTGGTGTTGTGTCCGACAAAGCGATGGAATGTGTTTCTTCGTCACGATTTCCTAGAAAGAAAAAGAAACGTAAATATATTAGACGAGAAAAATACTGGAAGGGATACAAAAATATTAAAATTGGCAAACACCTAGGAAGATCGAAGGAAAAGTTAGAGATTGGTCAAATTGGATGAAGATTGTGGAGTAAAAAGGAAACAAAGAGACAGTCAAAGATGTAAATGGCCTCACAGCTGACAGACAGGTAATGGAACTCCTACGACCTTTTCGAAAACTCCTGTCGTCAAATGGAACAAGGTTCATTCAATTTGGTCTTTGAATTTGCTTCTTATCTTGCTGTCTTCTTTTGAATTATGCTCATCATACCAGTCCTCCAAAAGTAAGGAGAGGTCTGATGATCTGAGAGTACATCCGTAAGATTTTACGCATTTTTCCGAAGAATTCTACGAAAGTGGGGTTCTACGATGTATTCTTCGAAGATCGGGCAAAATGGGTCGATTTCGCCTAGGTCGCTAGGTAAAGAAAGAAAGAAAGTAAAGGTCTAATGATGTCGGAGTACATCTGTAAGGCTTTTCGCATTTTTCCGAAGAATTCTACGATAGTGACGTTTTGCGATGTATTCTTTGAAGATCGGGCCAAATGGGTCGATTTAGCCTGGGTTGGTAGGTAGATAGGAGGCCAGGAGACCCTTTATGATACCACTTGGGTCTATACCCTGAAAGCCCCCCTCACTTTATTGAAACCAATTGGAGCTGAGGATACTTTTGAAGTCAGTATGCGATAGTTCGCCAAAGTTGTCGAAGTGATAGGCTCCTAGATATAGCTTCTTTCTTTGGGATAGGCCAGGGTAAGTGGCAAATGAAAGATCGTTTCTTCCTCCTCGTCGTCCCTGCATCTCCTGCAGAAGTCATTTGAAAAAGCAATGGCAATGGGGCAATGGCCTGTAAGAACGCCAATGACGGTGTTAATGAGCGACTTTTTGAGCAAAATCAAACTTTTAGATCGAGTGAGATTTGGCATAGGCCAGATCTCTCTGGAGGTACGACTTATGGTACCATCTTTAGTTTGTCTTGCTGATCGCGTCGTACTCTAAAAGAAGTTTACATGTAGCGAGTGATCGTCTCTAATGTCAACACTCTCTCACTCCTCTCGGGAAGGAATGGATATCCGGAAGTTAAAATTGAAATTCAACTAGGACGGTGTGTAGTCGGTGTTTTCCGGTATGGTTATTTGACCATTGGGAGGTCAGTCAGTCTGATGGCTGTGCTAGCAGCTGACTGTTTGCCAAAAATATCTAGAGAAAGTAGATGCAGAAGCACAGCAAGTACCCCGGATGGGTTAGTTCTTAGGGCTCCGCTTATGCATATACATACATGCCGATCTTTGGTTTTTTCCCCAATCGATTTTGGCTAAAAGTATCACTTTTGACAAAAGTTCTTCTTTGTTTCGAAGATTTATCAATGACTAACAAGGAAAGAAGGATTTCTTTCTGGCCACTTACTTCTTCAAGTTTCCACGAAAGTGACTTTCTATATTTTAAAATTCGATGCCATAAGGCTTGAAAGGCCAATTTGTTTGGATTGTCCTAGTTTCCAGATTCTGTGTCAACCTCTAGAGAATTAGGGGATTCGTGTTAATTCCCTATATTCCCTAAATGCATAAGAGTAGCCTCTTCAGTTCCAAGGACCAATTTTTGAAGGACGCTACACTCCTCATTGAACGTCAAACTTTAAATAAAACGTCTTCAGTTCACTTCCGACCACATCCGGTTTTCACACTTTCCCAAAACTCTCACCCAAAGTCAATTTAACTTGCACATCAAGCAGCTCTTGATTTCCTACTCCTCCATCTACACCATTGCCATCCTCAGAGCAGAACAAAGATGCTCTCGCTGTAGCTTCCAAAAAATTAATTAATAGCATTCAAGTCCTGCCTCGTCTGATGATTCATGCGAATAGAAAGTATTATTTGCATAGAAATTTCAACTCACGATGATGATGCACAGCAAAACTCTTCACACATCCCACTGCAGCTGTAGAGTAGGTTGGTGGAGTAGAAGAAGTAAAGAAATATTGATGCTTCCACTTGGAGATGGCGTCATCGTCATTCCCGACTCCCGCTCTGTGAATAGTGCTAGATTGGCATCTACTCGTACACTTTTCTAAAGCATTCCCTGACGACAGACGACACACACTGGGTGACTGATTAAAGATGCAAGCTCCCTGAGCTCACTCTTCCCAGTTGTTGCCGCTATTTGTATTTGCATGTGGTATGCTCCCCCAATAAACGAGAGAAATGTGCAAATAATCATGTGGAATGTTTATATCCGTTATCCATCGGACGGATGGATTGTATATCTGACAGATATGCAAGAGTCCGAGTGTGAGGAAATTCACTTATTGGCATAACTTTAGTTCTCCTCCCGGAGAAAAATGGGTGCTGGCATACGTGTGATGTATACGTGAGTGCAACGGGAGGGAGAAGAAATTCAATTGGAAACTGTTGCTAATGGAATTGCATTTAATGAGGACGATGAGGAAGATTTTGAAAGGACTTCCGAGAGGCTCGGTGCTCGGGGAGCGTGAGTGCACTTAAAAAAGCTTCGAGATAATTAAATTTTTTTGTCGATCTTGTCTCTGGTGCAGTCTCTCATTTTTTTTTAGCGACTGGATGAGAATTTCGATGTGATATCCTGCACACTGTCTTTTCAATTCTGGCACGAAGGAAGGAAATATAAATGAGTCCTGGAAAGATGGAGATGTAAATGCAGTAGGTGTCTCCGAATGAGGGACATACGTACATCCTCTAAGTAAATTTGCAAGAGATATGAGGCAGTGGGAGATGGATGAAGCAAAGACAGTAGAAATTTGAAGAGATTTGAAGATGCCTATATTTTGTTTTTAAAGGGAATGGACAGTTTCTAAGCTTTAGTCTGCTTGAGTTCCTGCTGAAAGAAATGGAATTCAGAAGTCGATATGACGACCTTGCTTCTAGTGGAATAAATACCGATATTTCCATCCATCAGAACATGATTTTGTCTGCAATGATAATTTGCAAAGGAATCTGGAATATTTTATGAGCTAACTCGGATAAGGTGGGCGCCGTGGCTCAGTGGTTAGTGCGTTGGACTGCTGACCGAGCGGCATGGGTTCAAGGCCCAGCCAGGAAAACACCAAACATTTTTCGCGGCACCACCTCTCGTCGGGGAATGACAAGCCTCCGGGAGTATAATTTGTCATGAAAGAGCTTCTCACCTCGCCGTTCGGAATCGGCAATAAATTGTAGGTCCCTTCCATTCATGCGAAAAATGTAACACGCATAGCATGAATGGTTGCGAGAAGCTAGGTCTTGGCTCATCCCGAGCTGTCGCGCCAGCTATTTATTTTTTAACTCGGATAAGGTTCTCAATGTGCAATGCAACACCACAGCTATATGTGGCTCTGGTAAATCAAGCGCTGAAAGGGGAACAATAAGGGAACAATAGTGCCTAAACGACATTCCAAGAATGGAGGCTGAACTAAGGTAGCCCACATAAGTTTGGTTTAAGACAATTTTATTATCCTTGAGGATATAAAAAGAGCGACATGATCCACCTATCTCATGCAGCAAACTGTTTTAGCCACCTTTTCTTCAGCTGCACCATTGCCTCCTTGGGTCTTCTTCATGATATTGCTCTTCACGCGACCTGGCCGGCCTAGGAATTAGGGAAGAAATGAATGTGCATCTGAGAGCCCAGACTCACGACAAACGATGGAATATTGACCACCTGCTTGCAGATGCCGATATGTCTTTGACGATAGCCTTGGCTAATCCCAATTAAAACACCTGGGTCTGGAGACTACGTTCCAGGTTGAATACTAAAAAAAGTCAGTTAAATGGCACGACAGTTGAAAATGTCGTCAAGTCTCTTAAAACCAACTTCATAGAAGGTCGTTGGATTTGATAGTGGTATGGTAGTTGCTTCACAGTAGTCTCACACTTCCTGTGAGAGCTGCGTAGGGTCGAGCCTCAGCAGAACAACGGCTTTACGGCATCATTTCTCTTCGGGGGATGACAAACCTCCGGGAGCATAATTTCTCATGAAGAAGCTTCTCAATTTACCTTTCAGTGTGAAAAATGTTAACATGCGCAGCATGAACCGGTACAAGAAGTTAGTATTTGGCCCATCTCGGGCTGCCACGCCAGTTACAGAAGTCCTCCCAGACCACCAAAATGGTTTCTAGAAGGTGCGGCCCACTTTTAAGTCCCTTGATGATGTCGTCAGAATAACGAGGAGAGCTATCGAAAAAGAACGACGAAAACATGAGAGTCAAAATGGTGCGAGCATTGCTACAGAAGACGTTATCGGACTATTTCCCAAATAGAATAGTGTTGTGCGACACCAAAGATACATAAAATGAGGAGTAAAACTTTTCCCCACGGCTCAGCGTACGGTCACCGTAAATAATTGGCTTTACGCATGACACACCACCAGACTCCTGAATAAGTAAAAGCACGATTGTAAAGAAGAGATCATGATGTTTCGAGATTGACTGATATTACAACGGTGCCAGGACTAAAACTCTCATGCAGAAAGACAGGAAAACCTTTTCAATCCTTTTAGGACTAATTAAGGTCATAGTAATCTGCGCCATCATATAAAAAAGCTAGACCTAACAGAGGACGTCTTTTGCAGAGGGTGCGGAGATGAGGAAGTTAGTGAGGACACAACCCACTTTCTCTGCCATCTCAGACATAAATCTTTTGGAAAACGCATTTTCCAGGAGAACTAAACGATGCACCTATCAATGACATCTGCAAATTCGTTAAGGCTTCAGGTGGTTTGAAACCCTGGGGCAATAGGAGTGTTTTGCCGATTGCTCCACGAGCAAAGAGTGCCTTTTCTCCAAAAATGGGCACTACTATGGGTTTCTACTGACCAGAGTATGGCGCAGAAGGTTCTCTCTCCCATTGCCAACCCATTTACCTAACCTAACCTTGGCTGACATCAATGTGTCAACAACATACAAAAAAAAATTACGGAAGTACTACTCATACTGATGAGGAACAGGAGTGGCGAGTGGGTAAGTCATGAAGACTAAAACCGTAACTGTCGATTTGGTTTCTAAGGATGTAGTTTCAAGCCGGAAGTACAGTACCTTGCGGTCTTTAAAAACGCAAGACTACCCGTTAAACAACATCTGCAGCTTGTAGCTTATATGGCAGCAAAGGCATGCTAGGTGCGAGAAAAAGATTCATTGAGCAAGCTTCAGAGGAATCTAACTGACTAAGTACTCAAAGACGTTTATGAGAGACACGGACTCCCTTGGGAACGCCCGCAGTTCCGGTTGTACACATAATGGCTGCACTTTGAGCACCACAATTATTGAGCATCTCTGGTTTGTAATGGGTTGAGTTAGAACTGAGAGTAAGGAAGGAGGTTTACCACTAGTTCATCAAGTCCTCTACACCTTACAGCCGAAACGATTTAGCATGAAAATTGTTGAAAGCATCCTGTTTGTGCAACAAGGTACTCAGAGAATGTACACATACTTTTTGAAGAACTAGAGGACCTTGCGCAAATCCCAATAATGAACATGATACGCTCCATCAAGAGTTCAAATTGGTTCGAAAACAGGGCAACCAATGGTTAAAAAGAGTAAGAAACGGCACCACAAGTTAAAAGGGGGCACAATGGACTAAATGGCCCCCGTGCAAGAACTAATGTTGTGCACTTCCCTCCTAACCTAACCTAATTTGTATCGTGCAGAGGCGCCTGTAGTATTAATTGCAAAAATTGGTGTTCCATCCATTGATTAGTCTAAAGTCAGACGGTACGACCTTCTTTAACCCAAACGGCAAACCATTTGGCAGAGTAGAGATGTTTTGTCATTAAGTGGCCAAAGCAGAGGTGTTATCATGCCCCTGTGGATGAGTTCATTACGTAAAGGCATTCGGCTAAAACACAGCTCTGGTTATAAAGTCGTTAAAGGTATTAGGGAAAGCGCACTCTTCACCTAGAAGAGCATACAGAACAATGCCATTAATGCCTAGGGCTCTCTCAATCTACAGCTTAAGACGTCGAAGTTCGAATGAAACTTATAAACTTTTTGCATCGACTGCGATTTCCCTGTGGTTTTTTTTTTTGTGAAAATCTATGCTAAGTTACGATTACCAAGAGTACGGAGTTAGGCTTCGAAGGCTGCGTTTTTTCTTAGCCCTGAGTCTTGGCCTTTACTGGAACCTATCAGATGGATTTAAACGTCTCGAAGTTGACTGTTGTTCGCAAAGTACAAACCTCGCCTTGAACGGTTAAAACGGCGCTTAATTCGTCTCAAAGGCTCCAACAGCCCAAATTTACAGTAGCTTCAACGATTCTGTGCCGTGAAATGAAAAACCTTAAACCAAAGCAAACTTCAAGGACAATTTTATCGCAACAATTTACTCAGAACATTGTCCATGAGGTTGTTTTAAAAAATTACGGTCAACTCAACCAGTATCTCTGTAACGGTTGGATTCCCCCCGTTAAAAGTTTAAAATTGAATTCTCCAAAATAACATCAACTTCCATCTGGGAGTTGCGGCAGCCACCCCCCGTGTAATTTCAATGCAAAACGCATTCTGGCAGCAAATTACACTCCAGCACACTTTGGCACCGCAACAGCCAACGCGCGCGTTACTCTAAGTTGCTGCCAACTTAATTATGTTTTCCTTTGACTCCGGAGTGAAGTGCGACCACATAGTTGCATCGCCCAGGGAAAATTTTAGCGCTAGCACGTACGGTTCAAGAAATTTACTGCATACAGCACCCTCTGTCTCTTGACGCCACAGTATGATGCGTGTTTGGGAACACATCCCTACCCTCGACAGCGTTAGGGGTTGCGAGCTAGCTTTTTTGTTTGAAGACAAATTTGCAGCTCTTCCAGGACTGTAATGAAATAATTTACAAAATTTTAATGTCCCTCTTGTGGATGTGGAGACATTTTGTAAATTTACTGTCAGAGGAGCACTTCCTGATGATAACGACGATGATGGATGATGACTGGTGCAACTAAGTTCATGTGTGACCAACGTGAGTTGAGTGAAATTGGTGTAGAGGGAGACTCGTTCGGTGACCAGGAAATGCTCATCAAGAGGACACTTTAAGACTGGGAATTTCAGGATAATTAAATGCGTTCGCTCGTAGGATCTCAGATTTTATACCCATGCGTCTTTGAACTACATTAGAAGATGTCAAATCCACTTAAGCCCAGCTATCGTTCTCCTTAAACCAGTTAAACAACTTGTCATTGTAATGCTATTCATCCGAGAATAACTCCTTCAGGACCAAGTCTGCTCCTGGCCTTCTCATCAATATGCAAATAGAGCTCGTACTCTTAATCCAAAACAAGAAAACAAACATCGTTCGAGTATGGATAGATCCCTGAACAGAAGCAATTGCCTCACTCAGCAGTATGGCATCGACATAATCTGTTTAAACAGTTCAAACTCCTAATTGAAGGCATTCGACCAATCGTCGCGGCCTGCAACAGATTAACAAATTTAAATCCGATCGTCTCCAAGCAAGTGTCACATTCGCATTGTGGCAATGCCAACCGAATCACATCCAGATTTGAATGAAATTCCAAAACCCTTTGAGGAATCGTCTCGATTTCACTTGTCACTGACCGGAGGACTCACACACCGGTAAATTATCATTCACTTGTCCTTGGGTTGGATTACATTCGAGGCTGGGGTGACGGTGTCATCGATTGACATGATCAACCAGGTTAATGTCTTCCTTGGAGACGCCTGCCTCCCAAGCTCGAGCCCACTCCGGCTAGTGTTACAGGGACTGGAGAGAGTGTCCTGCTGCCCCATTATGTACTGTGTGATTATAATCTCTGGATAACCGTAACTTTGCTTGAAATACCCAAGTGAATTGATTACTGTGGTGAATAGGCCTGTGTCAATGTTAATTCAATTGAATCGTTGATCGAATGCAGAGAGAGGCGACACGGGGAGTGACAGAGCATCGATTGAGGCATGCTGCTGTTTAGACGCCACACACTCAAAAGAGTCATCAATGCTGGCGGCAGAGGTTTGCGGTAATGTATGGGATTAAACTATGTTTCCATGTCACATGTCATTTGCATGGGCACATGGCAATTGAATTTAATCCGATTGCTGCCCAAGGATTGCAATGATTTTGTGGTCGAAATTTGCTCTTGCCGGCTGTGGTATCAATCGTTGACTAATGCAAGGAGTTATGTGGACGACAAGTCTGGTTTCATTCCGATTGTGATTGAATTGCTGCGGGGCGACCGTGGAAATGGATTTTATAAGGTTGTTTGCATCGCTGCCCTTCTGGAGTGTGGAGGCTTAGAATCTAACACGGAGGGACAATGCTGTAGAGGAAGACTTGGTCTATAGTGTTGCGGGAATACTTCTACGAGCGATTTTAACGATCTGGCCGAACTCAACATCCAGAAGATAAGAAACTTCATCTCCGGGACGAAATGTTTCATCACTTAGAGTTAATACTGTTGCGGTTGCCCGTCTCGATGTACTCTGTGTTAAATACTCAGGTTCCTGGTGCTGGTAAGCTGGGTCTTCATCGTGGTATCACAATGGGCCAATCTGTGTCCTTGTAGCGGGGCAGCCATCTAACCTAACCATTATTTTTATTAGTCTCTAGCACTGCAGTCTCCCCTGTGTGCTGTCCCATATGTTTAGACCAGTTTGTATGTTCCAGAGGCTGTTAGGAACCCAATCAGCTTTTCTGGGTGGAGCGTGGCAAGTGCATTTGGTGAAACGAATGCCTAGGGTCCGCTATCTTACACGAATGAGGTCAGGATATTCTGTGACGATGTGGAGAGAGCTTTCGTCGTTCTCCAGTCTACAAGTAAGGTCTGGTGACAGGCCAAGCTTGTGTAGATGACGTTTTAGGCGACAGGGGCCACTTAGGATACCGGTTAGAATTTTAAGGTGGTTTCTGCTCAGATTTAGAAGAAACTTAGAATTTTTTTGGGATAGATTGGGAAAAGACTTTTTGGGACATTTCTGTTCTATGCCTCCCATCCAAATTGTCTGATTGTTAACTCCACAGGCTGGTTCAGGACCAGTGAGGGGGGTTCGTGCACCTATCGTGGCCAGTGAGTCCGCTGTTTCATTGTCGTTGTGTCCCTTGTGAGCGGGGTTCCAGTGTATGACCAAGCTGTTTTATCGTATTTTATCGTAGCTGAGTTCAGTGCTTTCAGGGCAGCTTGACGGTCAGAGAAGATAAAGTTGTTTTTGCTACAGAAGTCAGAGAGCAAGTTTAAACTTGTGCACTGATTTATGGCAAATATTTCTGCCTGGAAAATCGATGAGTACGTGCCTAGACTGAACGATAGGTTAGTGCTAGACGACTCTCCGAATATTCCAGCTCCAGATCCACTGTCCATTTTAGAGCCGTCCGTATACCATACTTGGTCATGCTCTGAGAGACGGGGTTTGAATTTTTCCCAGCCATCACTAGGGGGATGACTACTGAGTAGTTTTTTTGGAACCATTACCTTGGAAGAGTGTCATTTGAGCAGACAGAGTTTTTCCTTCATTTCTATATCAACCCGAACTGACGATAGACCGACGATAGCGTTAAATGAGGTGGTGGGGGTAGAGCGCAGGCAACCAGTCATGCAGATTTCGGCTAGGCGTACAACCCGTTCCAGTTTCTTGGCTGTGGTGGCTTCATTTTTCTTCAGCCACCCGACTATTGTCGCATAAGTCAGGATAGGTCTGACGACCAAGGTGTAAATTTGGAGCATGCTTTTTGGACTAAGCCATCAGTGCATAGTTCTTATTTGGCTTTTCTAACATTCCGGTCGATGTGGGGGTAGCAGGAGAATTTATGCCTGAAACACAAAACAGCGTTGGTGCTAGCCATTCTCAAACTGATCAAAAAAAAAACTTCTGCGATGCGAAGTGTCAGAATGCACACAAAAGATCAACCCAGTCGAACTTTTCCTCAGAGAGAATGCGTTGTTACGTATGTTACTTTACTCTCTTTCGCTGAACGGTAGCACGACACACGATTGTGACTGGTGCCATTGAATTCCTTTGGTTGAACATTAAACGTCACTCGACGCTAGCATCAACGCAGTATTGTGTTTTTGGCATTACTGTCCAAGATTACCCCGAGGGCGAATGAGAAGATTTAGGTTTCTTCTTTTGGTAAAAGGAACGATAGACGTCTTTTTGCGGTTTACAGAGAGGCCTTCTTTGGCGCACCATCTCTGTATCTCAGATAGTCCACACTGCACTAACCATGGTGATGCGCACAAGTAGAAGAGGACTTAGACCAACTTAAAATGCGTAACTGGAGGCTGTTAGGTAAGGACCGGGCGAATTTGCGATACTTATTGGTCAAAGTCTGCGGATACCCCGAACTGTTGCGCCATCTTAGTATGTGAAATGCTCGTATTCATTTTGTTTTCGAACCAAATTCAGCGCCAACTAGACTACATCATCACCACCATGCCTCTATGCTGGCAGTTCCATCATTTAACATGTGTCCACCAGTAGTGCACTCATGGTTTGGCACGAAATACAAGGGAGAACCTGTAAATTTTATAGCGGGTGTTCCTTTATCGACACGAGTAATAAACCCTTTTGAAGGTGCCGCTCTGTTTTTTCATGATAAAATGTCATAAAACGATACACGTGACCCAATGGAAATGAAGTCGTTAAACAATGTAAGACGGTGGTTCTCAAACCTTACATGGTCCGGTTCTGATGCGGTAGGAAATTCAAATTTGAAAAATGAATTGTGGGTAAGCTTTTGGGAGCAAAGCTGGAAAATGTTGGTGGTCTTGCGTTACGGAAGTCTTTGAAGAGCTAATAGAGGCGGACCACCGAGTTTGATTTGGAAGAGGTTAAGGCTGGCGAAAATGGTAATAGGGCCTGATAACTGGTAACGGACTAATAAAAGCTTCACGATGGTACCTAGAAGACCCTTATCTATGCGGAACTGCAATTAAAGGGGAATGCTGGCTGTCATTTTATGAGAAAAAGGAAATGAGCCGAATTGTGTCTATGGGCGGAAAATTAATGACGGGAGAGGACCACCTCAAAGACTGCTTTCGTTTTGGAGTCAAAGATATGTGGGTGGTATACAGGAAGTTCAAAGAAGTTGTGTGTCTAGATGGATATATTGATCGTTGCCTTGCAATTTGCAGACAAACATAGAACCAGGCAACAAAATCTGTTCAAAAATCGCCTCAACTGGTGTCGGGAATCTCTCACTCTAAATGGAAATCACTCTGTAATGGGAGCGTAATGGCAATCTAATCAACTTGGCACTACTAACGCCACATATTAACCATCCAACTTACACGTGCGTCTAAATTTCACATCAGCAGTTGGAAAATGTCCCAGGGATACCAAAACTTCCATGACCTCGCAATAAACGAAAACTTGTTACTCTCTCCCAGTAAAGCCCTTCAAGCGCGTCAGCATTTACCATTACTTCAGACATGGCCCGTGTGTGTTTGCGTATCCTGAATCAACCCCGAACATAAGAGCGAAATAAAATTGACATTAAAATCTCATTAACTCCGGAGCTATATTTGCTACGCATTACAGTTTCACCCTCATGTCCTTATTAACTGCGTGCTGCACTTTTGGTCCTTGATTCAATATTCTCCTTTGTTTGTTCGCACGCGATGCTCTGGGTTATATCACATCCAGACTCGGCCGTCATCAATCCAATTTCACAAATAAACTCCGAGGTAAACATTTTAATTTACCAATTTGCATCACTCAATCCAGAGACATGCGGACAAGGTATTCGTGATAGTGACACTGACGCATGAAGGCGGTCTCTGTCCTCTTATCGATTTTAATTGAGCCGCTGAAGGACTCTTTATCTGCTCGACCACGAAATGGTGGTGTCAGACAATGTTTTCAAAAAAAACTGCATATACAACGAGCCTCCAGTGATGGTGTCAGAAGTGCGTCCTTATAGAGCTGATAATTGAGAGAAATTATAAAAAAAACGAAGCAAAGGCGCACGCCAAAAACAATGCAATCCTCGAGAGTCGAGTGCTGTCGTCACTGGGGAAAAAATATTCAACACGGCCGCGCATCCAATTTGCAGGATATTTTATTTTAGTGTTGTTGGCATTATTGTTGGTTTCTTTTGTGTGGAAAATGAATTACATTTATGTATGTGAATTGGGAGGTTTTTTTTTCCCCGGTTAATTGTTCACTGTAAGTGAATGATGGAAATTAATGGGATTTGGCAGCACTTGGTATGCGGAATAAGGTGCATCCGTTGCGATGCATGTAAAAGTTACGAGGAAAAGGGAAAATTTAAGAATTTTTGTGTTAAAATTTCGTAGTAGTCCAGAAAAGTCCACCATCGACCAAATATTTACACTGCGGCAGATCTTGGAGAAAACCCAGGGACTTTAAATCAAACGCATATGACAGCTTATGATAACGGCTGACTAACTAGACGCCAGCACTAATATTTGACAGGAAATCTAGTACAAAAATTCCCAACAGAAGTGCCTGGACAAATCCGATTGCCATAAACAACGGAGAGCTGGCCTTTTTCACAGAGGGTTCAGAAAAAGACGTACTGGAGCTCAAGTCTTCTGTGCACTTCTCGGACTTAGCAGCTAGTTAATAATTTTCAATGTTATGCAAGCTGAAGTCATTAAATAAATAAATAGCTGGCGCGACAGCTCGGGATGAGCCAAGGCCTAGCTACTCGCAGCCATCCATGTTGTGCGTGTTACATTTTTCGCACGAATCGAAGGAACTTAAAACTGCGAATTGAGAAGCTTTTTCATGACAAATTATACTCTCGGAGGATTGTCATTCCCCGACGAGAGTTGGTGCAGCGAAAAATGTTTGGTGGACATGGTTGGGGCTTGAACCCACACGGGCTTGCACAGCAGTCCAACGCACTAACCACTGAGCCAAGACGACCAGCTGAAGTCATTGCCATCAGAAATTCTGCAGCTCGAAGACCCTACGTTGGGTACCGAATCGTATGGACGTTTTTGGCCTATGAAAGATTCAGTGAGCTTACGACGAAATGGTCAGAATTAAGTCCTTCCTCAGCCTCTCCCCTTGCTCCCGAATGAATGGTGAAACTACTAGTAGATCAAAGAAACACTGAACTCATCTCATCTCATCTCATCTGGAAAGATACTTAGCGGATACTTCCCTAATCTAACTCTATCCAAGAAATGCACAACTAGTGGGCGCCACTTAAATCGAGGTCTTCCTCTACTACGTTGTCCCTTCGGATTAAATTCGAGGAATCTGAGGTTCGGAACGTCAATTTCCATTCTCTACATCGCTCTACATGTTCCAATCAGCTCAAACGTCCATTTCTCAATCGTAGTTGACATCAAAGATCTCGGTGAGTTCATTACCGTGAACCTGAATCAGAAGCAGATAACACGAATGTTAGACGCAATGTGGACGAGGAGATTTTCCAATTGAAATCCTTCGATCCGAAACCTGGAACTTTTGACACAATTGACGACTATCCAGTCAGACCGACAAACGTCCCTTTTCAGAAAAATTCCCACCCTTGAACCACCTGAAACAAGGAGATAAGTCAGAAGAAAACAACCAACAACTCACCGAATTGCGTTTCGTCCAGCAGCGTCTTTTTGATTTCATGTCCATCGTCCATGTCCATATTTTCGATTTCGGTGCGTCGCGGTGGTTTCTCCACCGGATTCACCTCGGTTAGCAGACTCTTTTGCATTTCCATTATCACAGAGCCCTCCAGCACGGAGCCGTTGTGTGACTTTTCCATCTTTGAAGCAATCAGACCGTTTTCACTCATCGTTGCATCCTTCTGATAGGTTTTTATCCTTCGGCAGTACCAACAAATCACCAACACTATGACTATCAGGAGGAGCATTAGGGTGGTCGCCACCAAACATATAATCAGGAGGGCATTCGATGACGAATCAAAGCCGTTGTCCGAGGCACCCATGCCGTCGATGACAGCTCCGCCACTGTAGCGTTCCACACCCACCACCAGTTGCATATTGCTTTCATCCTTTCCGCCACGATTTTCCGCTGCGCAAGTGTAGGTTCCTCGGTCGACGGGCCGCACTCCGAAGATAATCAACTCAGATATGAGCACATTGGAGTTCTCGATACGGTTCTGCTCGACGGAGTTACGAACCTGAAACCGGTGGTCGTTGAGGTTAATCGCTCGCTTGTTGTAGATCCAAAGGATGTCGGGTCGTGGGGATCCTTCCACCCGACAGGAGAGTGTTATATTTTCACTGTTCGCGTCGATGTAGTGTCCCGGTCGGGGATATACGATACGCGGTCGACACGCAAAGTGATCGGCCGGAATGTCTGACCAGAGTTTGCCACGCAGGTGCTTCGGTTCGTGACAGTCTGTGGGTGGAGTGTAGAGTCGATGAAAGATTGCATAATCCCGGAACTCCTGCAGGTCACACGTGCAATTCCAAGGATTCTGGGCGAGTGAGAGATGCAGCAGCTTGGGCGTGTTGGTAAAGGCCTCCTTGCGAAGCACCGTCAGTTGATTGAATTCCAAATAAACAGCGGACAGCATGGGCAGATGGTCAAAAGCGTGTATTTCGATACGTTTCAGGCGATTGTGCTTGAATTCCACACGCGCCAGGAAGTTTAGGTTGATGAAGAGATTGTTCTCGAGCACCTCGATTTGATTGTTGTTCATCACCAGGCTGCGCAGTTTCACCAGGTCCGAGAAAATGCCGGGGTACAGCACGCGTATGTAGTTATGCGACATGTCCAATTCGATGACAATCTTCAGGCCCTTGAGCGCGTCCCGATTCAGTTCCTGCAGCGTGCAGTTTCGCATTAAAATTTTATGCAAATTCGGGAGGTTCACATCGAGGAAGCTTTCTCGCTTCAGTTCGGCTATGTGGTTGTTCGACAAGTCTATGAACTGCAGGTCATTGCTCAGGTTCGCGGGGAGGGTCGTCAGCGACTTGTTTTTGCAGTCGGCAGTTTTTTTGCCGGAATTCCAATTGCAGTGACAGACGGTACAGCTCAGCAGCCAATCGGAGTCCCCGCCGCTGACGCCGCCGAAGAGTAGCAGCACCAGCAGTTGGACGATTAAAAGTTGTACGGGGTTTCGGTGGCGGTGGTGTGCGGTCTCGGCGGCTGGACTGCTCCTTGTTGGGCTGGAATTCATTTTGGTGAGAGTGTGTTTCGTGTGGGCAGGCGGGACGACGGGGTGGATAGGACCCGTAATCTTTGTCTGTTTTCTTTTCGGAGGAGGGGAGATCGTGTTCTTCTACTTGTTGTACTTCTGCTTCTTCTTTCTTCTCTTCTTCGATTCTTGTTATCCTTGAGGGTCACTTTGATTAATTATCATGTCCCTTGCGTACTGCATTTGGGTTGCGGTTGGAGCTGTGCTACGTGCTGCTACCCTGGGTGGATTTACAACTTGTAATTAGCATAAAAATGTAACTGTAACGAGAAGAGAAACGGAAAAAGTTTTGATTAATGACTCTGTTGTTGTCGGTTTGGGTGGTGAGTTAAGGACCTAACGGGTGGCACTCGTTGTTGCAGTTGTGTAACCACTGATGCAGTCAAACATTTTTTTTTTCTAATTTAAGTGGCTATTACTTCCGAGGGGGGAGGAGGGGTGAGTGAAATACGATGGAAAAGTCAAGAGCAGCGGATTGCATAACAATGGAACACAATTTGAATTCTTCTATGGTTGTGATGTGATGGTCGGTGTAAAGGATGCAAATGAAACTTGACCGATGCAGAAAGCGGATGAGAATATTCCTTTGTGGTTTCTGTAGTTATGGGAGGATATGTAAATGATTTGTGGTCTCGTGGTTGAGCGCAACAAATCTAAAGAAGTTGTGGGGGATGAACTAGAAAAAAAGTCTTTCATCAGCCATGAGGTTATCATCAGTCAATCCAGGAAGGACACAAGGAAACAGTGGGAGTGGGGTGAATTCAATCTAAAAAGAGATGAGTGGTCCTCTCATGTAAGGTTTACAAGGAAAGACGTGGATTTGATTATGCAGTTGAGTCATACGAGTGGACGGCGATACGACCGTAAACTTAAGTCAACTCAATGAATTGGTTGCGACAATTTGGACGGACCTTGGCAGAGAATTCAATTAACTTCGAGGGTCCTTGGGACGAGACTGGCTATCGAGGTCATCATCATCATCATCATCTTCCAATGGCCCGCTTATCCACTATGAGGATCGCGGGTTTAGGGAGCTTAACCCGCTCATGGGGTCCAAAACCGAAACAAGTTCACTGGATATACAATTGCGTCATCAAGTCAATCCTCTTTGATAGCGTATTGGTCTCGTGGCAAGCGCTAAAGAACAAATGTGAAAGGAAACCCAAACACAACGAATGGCTTGCCTTGGAGTAACCGGCACTTAAGTCTCGGCGTCAACGACTGCCATGGAAGTGATACTAAACATCTAACCAGCACACCTCGAAGCAGAGACTGTCCGGACTCTCATCGTCTAGATCCCTTCGGCACAGTATTCCAAGCAGAATTCCGTGCCATTTTGAGGGGAGCTGCAGGGTCAAGCAACACTTGAAGCCATCACAAATCCAATCGTTTGGTTAGGGAATGCAAAGACAAACTCAACAGGCTTGCCAGTCACAGCGACGTCCGCCTTGTCTGAGTACACGGTCACGAAGGTGTCATGAGAAATGAGAAAGCCGATGAACTGGCTGAAAACACAGTGGGCGTCGCACGAGAGGATGCAAAGGGATTTCGAGGATCACTGGGCAAACCTCCCGATGTGCAATGTGGCTAGATTACTCGTAAAGAAACCAAGCAACCAGGAAGGTTCTAGGTTCAAGCAGAGAGCAATTAAAGCTGATGGTGGAACTAATCACAGACAAACATATGCATAGAGTGAGCCTCACTGAGCCAGCGTCTCAAGATCTCTGCATAAATCATTCTCAGCAGGATAGACGCCTGCTTACGCATGATTATGACGGTCCAGAGGCACAAAAAATCACACCGTTTCAAAACTCTGTACAACTACATAATTTGCTCTCTGACTTAGCTTGAAGCCAGCTATACTGGGGTTACCAGAGTTAGGCTTTGCGCGTTGTGTTATACCTATTTCGACTGAGGGTCCTTTTCACATGGAAAAACCGGAAGCCAATTTAAACATTCTTAACAAAGTGAATGCCTGAGCACCACAGAGTTGGGATCATTAGGCTTTTGTATAGGGTCATCTTAGCTGTTCTAGAAGGGCCAAAGGCCCCCTCTTCCTTCCCAGTAATGCTGTCGTTCCTTTTCTAGCGGAGCTTAGGTAGACAAAGTCCTTTTATACCTCAAAGTTTTATCAGGCGAAGACGACTGTGGGAACCGCTGCTGGCATGAGACACTTGTTGGTTGAGGTTCAGATCCACTCCGGACTGTAGCGTCACCTTAAGTAAGAAAAGTGACTGTCTGTGTTGTCTGTCCTGTGTCACAGCATGTACTTTGTTTTGTCTTCGTTGACCGTCTTCTCATCTTGGTCTCTTTCCTCTAAATACTCACAAAAGCGCTGCAGACAGCAAGCCGAGTTCTTCCGATCTTGGCAGTGATGGAGAAGTGAGCATTTTTCGTCGTCGTAACCAGGCATTGCTCTGTATAGCACATGGCTATAAATGCTATCAGGCTCGGCCTCTAAATTGAACAAAAGATGGTCGAAATATTCGGGAAATCTTTGCTGATATTCTGGTTTAAATATTCAAAGGCGGCGGCATTGCATCCGCCTTGGACTGCCGTGAGTGGGTTCAAGCCCCAATCAATTCCGTTGAAGATTGGCAAACCTCCTGGAGTACCTACAATCTGTCATGAAAAAGCTTCTCAAGTAACCTTTCGGAATCGGCAATAAATTGTAAGTCCCTTCCATTTAAAACATCACAGGAAGTCTCTGTCAATGTTGATAGGTGCACTCACCGCCCATAACCTTCAAAGAAACCACGTAATGAAATTTAAACTCAACGATGACAAAATACATATGTAGGGGCTGCAGTGACGAAGAGGTTCAAGAGATACCCTCACTTGCTCTGCTACTGCCTAAGGAAGACATTACTACCAGGACATACAAGAACTATCTGATGTTTCAATAAACGATCTTTTCAGGTTTCTGAGGACATGACGATCCCTGGAGACCCAAGTCAACAACGAGCAGTAAGATAGAAGCCCCGTAGGAGCCGGGATCAACCCCCATGGGCATCACAATAAGTGCGAAGAAGTCGAGTGCTTTCTCCCTCATCGACCTAGATACATAACCTAACCTAAGTCCCTTCCATTCGTGCGAAAAATGTAACACGCACAACATGAATGGTTGCGAGGGGCTAGACCTTGACATATCTCGAGCTGTCGCGCAAGCCTTATATTTTTGTTTGCCCTTAAGCAAATATGACGTTCCACGGACACATATTTGTTAAAAATAAATAAAGAAAACCGCTGTGTTTGACTTAATTTTGATTTTACAAAAAAAAAATAAGAAAAAAACCATCGTTCACTCTCATTGCGCCCACAAGTTACAACGTTCGTTCAAAGTCTACTCCCACGGGCAGAGTGTAACTCAAAAGACTGCTGTCTACTCATCTCTCAAATCTAGAGTGACAGCTTCAAAAGGCCATCCTCCATTAATCCCTTCACTTCCAATCACAAATTCACCGCCACAGCGCACCCCTCCTCTCACAGGCTCTAAAATTAGAAACACACCACTCCTAAATAATGCACAACGTTTAAGCACGATTCCATATTTAATAAAGAGAATCCTTAAAGAGTCTCAAAAAGTTACTTGAGACGAAGTGTGCCACAGGCTCTGCCAAACCACCATCAAAAGATTCCCAAAACAACTTGTTCCATTTGAATCCTCCACTCGCACAAATTATGCTTCGCATCTTTTTTCTTGTTTCGCCCCTTCCACCCCTCGCAAAGTATAAATTAAAAGCAAAAAAGAAAAAAAAATCTGTTTATCCCCGCTAAACCCTGAGCGAAATATTAAATTAAAAAATCCAAAAGCAGATAAATAATAAATCTCGTCTCTCGCTTCGCATTTCAAAGTCTATAACGCGCGCCAAAAAGGATATTAGAAGCAGGAGGCACTCTCCATCCTCATCCCATCCCTTATCGCGTTCCAATTACTTTCGTATGTTTTTTTTTTTTCTTCGGTGCACACTTCCTGTGTTCAGATCTCAAAAATAAGGATAAGAAGGAGGAGTGTGCATTCCAAAGGGAAATAAAAATTAAGAAAAAAAAAAAGTGGGCTTTCACAGTCTGCAGGATCGCCCGGACGATTCATGGTGAAAGCATTTAACAAATAACCAGACTCGCTTCTTCGTCCCACCATCGAGGTGGTGATGGTATCAATCGATTTACCGTTATAACAAGAAATTTTATTACCACCACCCTGAGTCGCCCCTCCGTAGAGTGTTCAATGTGATATCGGCACCCATACCTCTTCGTCCTTTTCTTCTGTTGCATGGCGTCGCCGCTTCTGTAATTTGACTGTGGTTACGGATTACACCCTGCCATTAATGATTGAACGTAGTATCTGTGTTGTCTGGCTGAGGATACGAGTATACCCCACCGTACAAGGATCAGAAAGGGATTTTCAGCTTTTTTTTTCGGCAAAAACCCTCACCCGCCACGTGAACATTAAGTTAATGACAACGGTAATAGTCTCTAATACACGAGAAGGTGATTACTTTTCCTTGAAAATGGCTGGAGGAACGACGTCGCGCACAGGGATGATAGAGGTGTGTTGGACCATTTTGCGATGTCGGTTGAGGATTTGTGTTGAGCATACGGGTATACACGTCCTTTTTGCAGGGAATCCGGAAGGAGTATACCAAATGGACTTGGGCAACATTCGTTGTCTCGATGGTGATAAATTTCTTCAGGATAATCAAGTTTCATTTGGACGAAGTTGGGCAGCAAAACGAGGAGGAGGGGGTCCATGGACCCATTTTAAATAGCTCCTATTGTTTTCGTCGATTAGCATTCAATTTACCGTAATTCCAGAATAATGGATGATGGCCATGTGTTGTCGGCGACGATGTGAGGTGTATTAAGTTGTGGTGGCGACGTGTGGAATCGTTATGTGATGAATAGTCAATCGATTAGTGTAGTTGGACCGGACAGAGACATTGTTGGTTGGTTTTATGAGGTGTGAACGAGATGCAGTGGGGTGGTGGTAATGGGTTTCAGTAGACATGTACCACATGAAAGTAGTCATGGTAATTTCGACATATGCTTGTCAGCACTCATTTATTTGTTTGAATCTATTCCTGACCGTGATGGCAAATTGACCAGAAAATCAGAGTAAGACCAAATCCACAGATAAATATCAAAGAAATACTAGTTCGGCGGACAGAAAGATCCCTGCGTCAACAATTCAGGGATAACCTCTCACAAGGAGTGGAAATAATCAGAGGCTCAATCCACATCACCAACCAAAACCATTGAAGTGCTGTGGAAAAGGTTTTGCATGTCTGACGTCGAAAGAAATGTCAGCCAATCCCAGGGAAGTCATAGTGCGTGGCTGTCAAAAAATTCAGTTGAATGTTCGCATTGCAGCACCAGGGAGAAGTGCGACGAAACAACTGAAATTACACCAATGTCCAGGCCAATGTAGCACAAGTAGCAACAAGCAAGACGATAGGAATCCCATGTAAAGGATCACCAAGCAGCTTATAGGTGGTCAAAATTGCATTCAAGGCTAGATAAAACGCCTAAACGGTTCTCTACAAATTCCGGATAAAAATAAACCTTACTGAAGCGATGCAAGAAGCATTTTTCTAAAATTTTTAACCTTGTGTTCACCAGTAACAAGAACTAAATTCGGTTGAACTGCCCGCAGCAACAAGAACCCGCACTCGGCACTACAACACCAAGTAACGAGAAGATCACTACCGCGATCAAAGCACTGAAAACAACAAGACGGTAGGACTTGACGGGATGATAAGGTTTGGTTAGAGAGGCTGTCAACATAGCCGACACACTTAGACCAGCAGTAGGTTATGTGCTACCCCAGGATCTAGGAACAATGCTCCTTTCTAATAGTGGAACCAGTGGGAGGTTTTAATAAAGCGAACTAAGTTTCCGACATCTTGCTATACTAGGTCGCCAAGACCGTCAAACAAGAAAGCACCGAGATGGTTGCATCTTTGAGGAGAGAGCGCGGGACAGGTACAGAGGAGATGGAGGATCGTCTTCTCCTCTTCCTTGTTCTGCCGAAATCAATTGAAGGAACGTCCAGGCGAGTGGCATGTCTGCCTTTGAGGCAGTGTCCTCTGAAGACACCTATATGAATTAGCTCTGAGATGCCGTCTAAAAATGAAAATAAATAAATAGCTGGCGCGACAGCTCGAGATGAGTCAAGGCTTAGCTTCTCGCAACCATTCATGTTGTGCGTATTACATTTTTCGCACGAACGGCGAATTGAGAAACTTTTTCATGACAAATTATACTCCCTGAGGCCTGTCAGTCCCCGACGAGAGGTGATGCCGCGAAAAATGTTCGGTGGACATGGCTGGGGTTTGAACCTGCGCCGCTCACACAGCAGTCCAATCTACTGACCACTAACCCACGGCGGCCACTTGCTGTCTACTTAGCGAAGTTAATCTCTTAGAGCGCTTATGGTCTATGAAGGTCACATTTGACTGCTAATTTGGTAGGTGGTGCCATTTGACCACCTTCGATTGGCGTTGCTGATTGCATCAGCCTTTAATTTCTGTTGTAGCTAGTGGCACTCCGAGGTTCTCTTTTCAGGAAGAATCTGTATTGTAACGCCATTTTTGGCAAGTTCATAGGCCTTGCGGTTCCCTGGAATGCCTCTGTACCCTAGTACCCAGCAGAGGCGTATGTTGAATCTTTCTGCCATCTCTACAAGAGACGAGCGGCAGTCTAGATATATTTTTGATGTTGCAGAGACCGATTCCGATGACTTAATGACGGCTTGGCTGTCTGTGAAAATGCTAATATCCCAAGTAGATATTACATTCCACCTCAGTCAGGACAGGGCTTCTGTTCTCGCCAAGATCACCGCCTGGAAGACTCTACAGTGCTCTGAAAGGCGAAAGGAGATTTCGAGGTTTAGATCATCGGAGAAAACACCTCCTCCCACACCATTTTTGGTCTGTGTAGATCTCCAAGGTTTCTTTTGTAGGTGGTTTTGGTTTCTCCCAGAAATCTCTTGTGGGAATAGGAACCTTAAAGTTTCACTTAAAAGAATCCCGTGCGATGATGTAATCTGTGTTTTCGGAAATATTAGTTTGTTGGTTTAGAATTGAGGTATGGACAGTTAGTCTACTAGTCCACTGTGAGACGGCTCTAAGGTTGGACTTGACGGGATACCTGCAGAAATTCTAGGAGCAGTCCGAAGAGTCCAACAATGAAAGTGGCAGAGGATTTCGAAAGGCGACAGCTCCGTTGCTTTTTTCCCTTAAGTACATGGGGGAGAACAGTTGAGGAGGCAATAAGATGCTAGCAGACTGAGCCGTACTAGGATCACCATCATCGTCGACAGTCAAGCAGCTATCAACGCGTTAGATAATGCTAGCACCGAATTGAAAGAGGTGTCCACTTGTCGTGAAATCCCAAACAAAATAGGCGTCATCCACGAGGTCAACATCTGCTGGATCCCCGAACACAGGGACATCGAGGGTAACGAAAAAGCAGACGAACTTTGTTGGCAAGGATCCACTTTGGAAAGTGAGCCACAAAGACGAGAGAGCTAATGAACACCTCTTGGTCCGCCAGAGACGACTGCATTATATTTCGCAGCTTATGGTAGAGAATAGACCAGAGCAAGACAAAATGTCTCCCGACCATGAATAAAAAAGATACTCGCATCATAATAGGTATACTGACGAGACATGGTGCCATAGGCACCATTGCAAGCAGACTCGGCATCAACAGCAGGAGCTGTTTCCACTCTCCAAAACCGCTGACTCCAACACATGGGAAACAGGCGCCTGTGAGAACTGGAAAACCTAACAGAAGTAACAATAGCGAACATACTCCACCTTACTAAGAGTAGAAGTTGGTTTTGCGATAGACTACCTAAATAGAACCCAAAGTTGGAACAAGGCAACACAAAGGAGAACACAATGGACTAGAAGACACCGTGGACGGTCAGTCATTAGACTGGGCATTTCCCCCATGACCTTACCTTACCTAAGCGATGGAATCTGCATACACATGATGGCAGAAGAGTGGGCCGACCAAAAAATACATAACGCAGAACAGTTGAGGAGGAGTCACTTCGAGTTGAAGAGAGCGTATTAGAGGCTTCACATAAGGTAGGGTGTCCATACGGCTCACATACTAATCAGCACATAACACAATTAGTTGATTAAGGTCTAGATTTCTTTCGTCTCTCGGGTTTTTTCCTTTTGGCGTTATTTTAAGGAAAACGTTAACATAAACAAGCCACGAACATTCAAAAAGTTCAAACACAACATCCGAGTAGTTATCACAAAATGCAAGCGAAAGTTAAATGAACGAGGGATGGGAAATATTCAAAAACATGAAAGGATGGTATCACCCGAAAGAAGCCGTCGAGTGAATTTCCCTAACATAGCATTCCACACATTATTCCCAAATTTGAACTTTAGTTTAAAACCAATAACTTTTAAAATTTTCAATAATTTTTTATTTTATTGAAAAAATAAATAGCACACCTCTTATTGAATCACCCTTCACACAGCTGGTCAAATTCTCGTTTTAACTCGAATTATATGTCAATTGTTCTAGGTTCACACCCATAATCAAACAGAAAATTAGAAAACGAATAGACCACAGTAATTTTAGCTTCTAGCGTTCTTGCTGCACATAGTCACATACTAACAATCATCCTTACCTCCACTTATCTCCAATGTCAAGGTAAGCTCTCCTCCACGGTTGAAGTTGGACTTCAATTAAGTGTAAAAAAAAAATCAATATTTATACACTCTACCCAATGGCATGACATTTTACTCAATCCTTCACCTCTCAAAACACGGTATTAGGGTGAATAGTTAACAATTTTCATCGAGTATCTGTGAGTATCTTTCACCTGGTTGCCGTTGAATGTCAGCTATCACCACTCTGTAATTGAAATTCGAAAAAAAAGCTCAGTATTTGTATTTCGAGGGTAACACATACCACGGGCTAGGGGTGAATGGAGGTGACAGGGTGAGAGACTGTTTCATGAATATTTAAAAATGTCTTTTATCAGCGGCAGCTTGCGGCCCCCAGCACAGATAACTGGGTGGAAGGGTGTCAGATAAAAAATAAGCATAATGCCGCGCTTGCAAATGCAAAATTTTGTGCAAATATTGAGTGTGTTTGCGAGGAACACACTCCTAAATGTGAATTTTAGCAAATTAATGTGCAAAATTTGTCTGTGTGTGTGCGTGTGTTGTAGTGGGTTTGTAAATATTTGCAATTCTGGCCGTGATAACGGCAAGTTGAGAACTATTTACTCAATGACAGGACATGCAATCTATTGAATGAAGGTTTGTTCATCTACATGAGGTGGGTAAATACTCAAATCGTTATCTGTGCGGACAAACAGTTGGGTCAACTGTCGATAAGCTTTGTGACTCATGGAAGGATTGAGCAAGGAAAGCGAGATCTGTTCCTACGAGGAGTTTTTGAAGTAACTCCTTTGCTGAACTTATCAAAGGAAACGGAAATGCCAGAATAGAAAATATTGGTGTACGACTCTTTTAAGGGCCGGCTAGCAGATGATCACCTGAAAGCAGAATAGAGGTAGATTTTATGAGGTTGAATACGGCATGTTTTGCGTTAGCCTTTTGCAGGTGTAACGAGTTACACTATGAAGCTGAGTTTCTGCGTTCTAGTGAACCTGGCTTTCCGGTTCGATTGTCTATGGGAGAAATATTTTTGAACGATCAGCTCCGACTTTTGGGAGTAAAACACTACAAGAGGTTCACTTGGAAGGAGGTCTCTTAAGAGTATCAGGGTATTTACCTAAGACATCGACAGTAATGCCATCTGCACAAATAACCACTTTGCATCCTACTCCTTCCAGATCGATGAGTAGAAATCCAGAGCCAAGGGAGGAGGGAAGCCATCGGCCACGTCCTGTCAGTGAGTAATTGACTGATTATCACTTCAAGTGTTGACTCGAAGATACGAAAGTGCGTGAGTAATTGCTTTTGACCTGACATTGGGAAAACACTTCTCCATGCCAAGAAAGACTACAATAGAAACAATTTAAATTTGTATGACGAATTTAGGGACATCAAAAGCAAGAAAGAACCTGTCTAGGCCACAGAGCCCGGACCAAAGCCTGCAAGGATGAACAAGGGAACATCGTAGTAGAATCGCACTCGATGCTGAGTATATAAAAGAACTACTTCTGTAGATGGTTTAACGGCGACGACGATCTAAGTTTCGCTGTCAGTCAGAATGAACCAATCAACCTGGATAACGAAGACCAACAATTCCGTCCACCCGACCTGGTCCAAGTCCAATAAAGCTACTAGACCTGACGGCCTAGCTGTTCAAAACTAGCCAACGAAAGGATAATACCCGCCTGCAACGCTAGTCAACGCTTCATACTAACACACCAGTGGTTGCGTCATAACCCTGCTCGACATATAAAGAACAACGACTCTTCTGTCTTTCGGAAGATGCCACACTTAGAATGCTTGTCGGGGCGATAATTTAGTTCTGTGCTCTTGGAAGATGCGTTGTCATCTTGAGGAACGGCTTCCGCTGAAATTGTGAGAACGAAGAAGTAAGAACATCGCCTGAGCCAATGGGTAGCACTTGAAGAACGACGGCTTACCTATACGGGTGTCAGATTCTGCAAGAAGAATTGTAGTGACAGACCTGAAACGATTCATCAAAAGATGTGGGTGTTATATGTCATCCTAACCTGTGGTCCACAGTGTTTCTGGTATGACATTGTGAATGTGGTCAACATGAGATGGATACCATGTAACGACTACGTTTGTCACTGTCCAATCCAATCGAAATTGATAGAAAGCCATACAAAGAATCTTTAGACGCTTAAATCTTGATGTCAAGGACCTCTGTGTTCCCACCAGTACTTAATTTTAGACCCTTCTAATGTCTCATAGATTTTATTAGAAAAATCAGGAAAGATCGATGTCTATCTCCTTCCCCTTCCTCCTTTTAAGGTCTAATGGCATACTTATCGCATTAAAGACGACATTTCAAACGTCCAAAACGATTTGACATTTATTTTCAAAATTACCCTCGAACTTGAAATATTTTCTAAAATTTCCGTAACCAATTTGTCTTGCGTCACAAAACGCTCCATCGTAACGGAGAAAAACTCCAAAATTCTCGTTTAAACTCCGGGTACGTACATACTTCCACCGATTTGTTGACCGTAATATCGCTATTTCGTTGGCATTCCAGCATAATGGATGAGAGGTTGATAAAAAAGTTTCTGGAAAATTTTAAACTTTTTGCCCCTTTTTCTCGCGTTCAGTCAGTTAAAGTCGAAGCAATCAATCACCGCCGTGGGAGGACTACTACACATTTTGCCATGTCACCCTCCCTGACCACACGGCGGGTGGCCACCTCGCCTTGTTTCAAGTCCTTCACTCAGACCATAACGTTATGTAACATTTATTATTTTGTCAACTTAACAAACCACTTTGTGAAAGGAGTCAAGGAGAACACAGAGAAAAAAAAAAAAAAAAACGTTTAAATCCTTTTGCCTTCGAGGCCGGCCACCACCTACACACGCCGCCGATTTATTGGGGTATAATTTTTCATGGCCTAAGCAAGCTGAGAGAGTGTATATGTGGAAGCTATCTGTTGTTGTGATAAGGATTGGAGGCGAATAGTTTTGTGGCGTAACAAACCGATTTGGGGGTAATTTTTTGTGGGGGTCCTAAGCAATAATCGATATAACGAGGGGTGTGCGAGGGATGAGTATGTGGTAGGTGGCTGATAAAGACCCATAAACCACAAAAGTTTTATGATATTCGTGGCTACATTTATGTCGGGATCTGATTTACAATTATTTCATCGAGGACGTTATGGCCATGTGTTCGGTTTATTGGAGTTTTATTAAACGGTGCTAAACGAGGTTAGAAAAGGCTCAGGCTCTGTTGCTATGTGGCACGTAGTTTTCAAGGACAATTGGGGTGTGATTAGCGTTCAAATGGACGCATGATTATCTCCAGACTCTCACTTTGCCGCAACCATGAGATTGTGTTAGAAACCGGGGTCTCTGAAGGCGCACAGTCTGTCTTGCTTTTACATATGTAATTACACACTTTAGGTGGCGCTACAGTCCGGGGTGGACCTGGACCTCAACCAACAAGCGTCTCCAGCCACCTCGATCTTTAACCAGCTGCCTCCAGTCTCGCACGTCAAGTTGGCTAAGGTCCCCTTCCACTTGCGGGTGGTGAGGATTCGAAGATTTCCCAGGCCGAAGCATTGGTGTCCATCTGTTCTACATAACCCAGCGACCTCAGTCGTTCACTTTTTTGGCTAAGACGATATCGCTGTACAGCCCGTACAGTTCGTCATTGTATCTCCTCCTTCATTCACCGTCTATGCAGACGAGGCCGAAGATCACCGGAAGAATTTTTCTCTCGAAACAGCTAAGAGCAACCTCAGCCGCTTTTGACAGAGTCCATGCCTCTGTGCCGTAAAGCAGGACTGGGACGATTAAGTTCGTATACAGGGCCACCTTACTTGTTCGAGAAAGGGCTTTTCCACTCAATTACCTTCTTAGCCCAAAGAAACAGCGATTGGCAAGAATCATTCTTCGTTTGATCTCAGCGCGGGTGTCGTTGTCTGAATAGAAAGCACAGCTTAGGTAGACAAAGTCCTTAACTACCTAAGTGTCTATAGTGACGTTCTGTCCGGGACGTCGGTGTTGGGTGTCCTTTCTTGTTGACAGCATATTCTTGGTCTTGCCCTCATTGCCCACTAAACCCATCTTCGCCGCCTCTGTCCAGGTTGGAGGAGAACAGCAACATGTCGAAAGTGGAACCACTGTAACGTAAGCAGAAATTTTGAGAAAAACCACTAGAAGGGGAAACCAGAGATGACCAAAGTTGTTTATACTCGTAGCTTGCAATAGTTGTTTTTCATTCCAATTACTTAGATGTCCTTGTCCAGTTTCCAACTCAACAACTCTTTCGAAACAGTCTCAAAATCCAAAATCCAAGTAAACAAATTAAATTTTATTATTTATACTCGTTAAGTTCTTGTACAAATTTGCTTGGGGGTTCATGGTGAAAAAGTTTCTGGCAATTCACCCAAAAAATATTCACGGGATGCACAAGAAAACTTTTCGCAGGAAAAACATAAATTTTTGACGCACCCAGAAAATTTCACATTTAATATTTCCATTCAGGGACGTGTTGAAGTTGTGTACATATCAAAAATTCATACAAGTTCATCCTGTCATTTGAAAGGGAATGTTAACTCGAATGTTGAAAGTGTGTCAACGACGCAAATTTGGGAGCATAACGACCTGCAGCGGTATCCATCCATCTAACGAGTGTGTATCGTTGGTGATTTTAATTAAAATCAAACGGACGGGTGGTTTGGTTTGTAGAGTTTTAAGTGATAAATTTAAGTTTTTGATGGGAAAAAAGTCAGAATAGCTTCCTCACACACTTATGCAAGCTGCAAATGGCGGGTCATGGTAAAGTTTGGATATTTTATACACATTTATGGGTCAAGGGGGTGAGAGAGTTTTGGGAAATGTTGGATTGATAAAGCAATGCTTCAGGATATCAGCATTTTTCGAGTTTCTAGTCCTTGAACAGACAAATTGAATCAAATGACAAAGCAAATACATTAAGGAGCTGTCAAAACGTTGGTACATCGACATGAGATTGTATCGAAGACTTCCAAAACACAATGACATCCAATTCTTGCACAGCATTTACTTCAAGGGTTCTGAGCAAAACTTCGGAGAGGAGATCTACAAAGAACGTACCAGAAGGCCACACAGGCGTTTCTCGTAGTTCCCGACGAAATTAATGCAAATCATCTAAGAGATGATTTTAAGCTATTGGTGTTTAGTCTGGTTCCCGGCCGCGGAACCGGCCACAAACCTTAAGACACTCATAAAAATCCAACCATAAGAACGACTCCGACAGCAGGTCTCGAAACAATACTCCCACTCGTACCGCTCGCCCTATACGCCTACAAAATGCGTCCAACCACTGCAAGAATCTAGCTTTTGGAAAAGGGCAAAATAGGTCACATCAGTATTAATAGATGAGCGAAGCTAGAAACGAAGACTGATCGCATAACGCTGTACTCTGACTTCGAATTCAATTTCCAAACTCTCTTTCTAGCAAGAGAAAGTTAGGACCAAGAAAGAGTCATTAAACCCAGCAATACATCCATTTGCACCGACGGCTAAAGGATGGGTGAAGCAGTAGGCCCCTGAATATACTCAGAAGAACCCGCCATTGCTCGATCGATAAAACTTCCAAGCCACGCCAGTGTATTTCAAGCTGAAGTTCTAGCGATAACCGAGGTCGCAAAAGAATTATCCTCGGTAACCCCGAGAAGAAATATCGACATATTCATCGATAGCCAGGGTGCCATCAAAGCCGTGTCATCCACAATACTCAAATCACTTGTAGTAAAGAGTTGTCGCAGCCAGCTAAGGATCCTAAGCTCAAAACATAATGTATCACTCTGTTGATACATTATGCACCGAGGCATCGATGGCAATGAAAAGGCCGATGAATTGGCACGAAAAGGAACGAAACTGTACCAAATAATGGTCGATCACACGTTTCTGACCCCTAAGTAAGTTTTAAAGCAAGAGATACACCTGGACTTCTGAAAGCTTGCCGGTGAAGGTAGGTAAAGTGGCGGCTCTTTAGAGCCCAATTAGAGCTAGAGTGCGCCGTTTTATAACGCCGGTGAGGGATGGAACACATTTCCGTCAAGCCGCATATCAAGATGTGGCCAAGACTCAATAAAAGAAAAATAAAGGAAATACTTGCGCTGAACAGATCGCATGTAGCTCTAGTAATCAGCATCCTCACAGACCACAACCTACTGCCAGCCCATCCAAAGAGAATGTGACTAAGCAGGACTGACCTCTGCAGAGGATGTGGCGATATAGACGCGGAGAAGGACATGACGCACTTTCTCTGCCACTGCCCAAGCCTGAGCAGAACCTGAACGAAGATTCTAGGCGCTAACTATCGATCGGACTAATAACGATCGATATCTAGGCGGACTAATAACGATCGATAAATAATAATCTATTCTCTTCCCAACATATACATGAATGCAGGTTCCACAACTGGGGATACTATGGATCCGAGTGAGGCGGCGCCTAATATCAAGCTTCCACCCCCTTAACCTAACCTAAAAGACGATACTAGGTTAGGTTCGGTAATATTGAAGTGACTGCCAGCTGAAGCGAATACACTTAGACCCGTGAGGGGTCCGTTGTGATACCAGATGGATATCGAAAAGATCTGCCTAGTCATTGCTGGAGCTTCATAGGAAGTGTCGGTATTTATAAGGCCGCCTAAGTTGTTTAAAAGAAGGCTCCAAAGTGGAGTTCCTTGCCAGCCAGGTGCAAGGAAGATGAAGAATAGTCTTCTCCTCCTGTTCATCTATATAGCTTCTGCACAAGTCATTTGAGTAGACGTCAAGCCTAGTTGCATGAGCCGATACTAAGAGGGTATGAATGTTCGACTCATATCGATACACAGATTCAAGCTCGACCGCTTCCATCTTGCGAGGGTACCGAGAAAAACAAGTCGAATTATCCGAGGTTTGTGGCACAAATCGAAAGATTCCGAAGAAAGTCGGATCAACACTAATGTCTCGAGAACAAAAATCATTGTAGGATCATTTTGGAGCAAGAGTTTCATATTGGTATCGTATTTCGATACATAGGGCGCTCTAAAAACGGCAGCGAACCGGGCATGAGAGAATATAGAGCACCGCTACAATGTTGTCATGTTGTCATTTTTAGATTTCTGATAAAATCGATTTTTTAAAAAGTCCACAAAGGACGTGCAAAATTGGTTTCAGTCTTAGCTTGTCAAAGATCGAAAGTGTTGCCAGCAAGACTTCGACTCAGTTGAAAGCTGATTCAATCGAAGACAATGCGAGTGTGCTCTAAGCACAAATTCATAACAGTCAGGACAGCTCATTCCTAGCAGAAGTTTGGCTTTTCCTTCAGATTGTGGCAGTTCAACGCCGTTGAAAGAACCTGCCAGCTCCTCAAATAGCTAAAATTTGACCTGCAAACTGAAATTCTTCGTTGACGAAAATTTGGCCAGAGCTAGGCTTGAACAAAATAAAAAGGCTTATTTCTTAAATTTTAGCGTAGGCATTAAAGACAAAATAATATAAGGCTTAGACTTAGTAAATTCGGTGGCTGAATCAAACCTTTGTTTCAAGTGCGGTTTAGCCTTTTCAGAGAAAGGTTATCCTAATCCAAGTTTGGACTATTCGGTGAAAATTTAGCGGAAACAATCAAAGACTTGAGAAACTTAAACAGACACGATCAAATAGGGGTACATTGTACATTTAAGCCCCGAGTTGAGCTTCAAAACTCGAGGCAAGCTTAGTTCCTGGTCAAAGAGGGCACGACTATATGTCTCTCTGAAAATAGAGAGTAACTGGCAGCTCTTCGAGTTGCTAAAACCTGGAAACTAGCTAAGAAAAAAGACTCATCTCGGTTAAAAAGAACAGGCTTGAGCCTTGGAATTAGAACTCTATCCTAGCATTTGGAGACTGCTGAAATTCCTAGAGCTCGTAAATTCAATTGCTATCCTTGAAATAATCAGAGGCTTGGACAATGTAGACACACGCAATCAAACAAACGCATTAATGGTCTAAGTCCGGAGTTCAAACGATTAGCTCAGCTCCTGACCAATTATGAGTCTTAATGTTGGCAACCATCCTCCTCGGTCTTGCGCTGTGTAAAGTTGACTATAATCCGCGCTCATGGTCACCAGGAAATTTGGTTGTTAAATTGGAAGTTTAGCCTTCACAGTCGTCATAAACCGAAGGTTGACCAGAGATGTGACTTTGGCTTGTTTATGAACGAAATTAAAGACCCTATTGCAATCGTAGGGTTTTGAGTTTTCCTGTTGACTTTAACAAAAATGGCTACGTTTCTAATAGCAACTTTGGAACGATTCTACGGTAATATATAGTGATGAAACTTGAAAAACAGACAGAAAGGACAGTTTCGCTCAATCAAAAACTTACCTTTATTCTATAAGTCGTCTTTTAGCACCTTGATCCTGCGATAGAACTTATTACTTCTTCCTGAAAAAAAGAATAAACAGAAATGTAACTTTTAATTTCCCCGTTAACCTTCTTAAAAGTTAAAAACCATCTTAACGAGTCAAGAATCCTAGCCAGACCAATAAAAAAAGAAAACGAAAACTCCTTCATCCTTGCTTAACCTCAACAGATGAAGTATCCAACTGGAGCTCTTTCCTCTCACAAAGCGCCAGTTAAAATCGCTGTCAGACAGACTTTAAGGCAGTCTCATCGAGCACTGTGTAACTATCCATATTCTCTCATCGAAGATCTTACGGATACGATTATCAGACTCTTGAATAATTTATCGGATTTGCATGGATGCTGCCGTTGCTGTTGCTATACAGCACACAGCATACCACGGAAGAAGAGTGCATTCAGGCAAAACGAATCCAACCGAAGTATCACTTTGCCACGCAGTGTTGGTTTCAATGGATTGCGGTTCGGGTAAGAGGTTAAGACCGACGTCGCCGTCTTCGTCTTTCAATAGACAGACCTTACACCGCCCCCCACTCTAGTTACTTGGTTGCTTGACCTTTGTCGATTGTGGAGTACTCTGTTCATTTCTTTTTTTCTCTTTGCCCTCAATCTGTGGTGGCGGTAATCGATACAATTTTATGCGGTTGTCGTTGTCGATTTGTGCTGGAAGATACCGAGTATCTTTTACTCGAAAGCTCTACATAACGAGATGAAAATGCATTTTCCAGAATCTTGAAGGCAAAACTCTGAGAGTGTGCATCAATTATGGAGATATGCCAAGAAAAGAGCACAACCACGATGGTCGGGTGGTCGTGGGGAGTTGTGCCATTTGTTGCGCAGTAATGGGTTTGAGGGGAGGTGGGGGGATCTTTCTGAGGTCTTTCCTATTTCTTTTGTTCGTTTCCGTTATTTAATGAAGGAAAATATAGTTCTGCGATGAAATTGATATGAAATTGGGTTTCAAGTTGTTGCTCTGGAGAACAGACTGACAGTGGAATCTATTGACCGTCATTAAAGGACTTCGATTGGAATAGATATTTAGGTCGTGCATCAGGATGCAATTTATCCACATCAAGTTCGTACTTAATGGGATCTGACTGTCAAGATGAGGACAAGACGGGAGTTTTGAGAGTTTGAATGTTGGGTAAGATTTGATGCCGCTTTTGTGGTCCTCCGGATGATGATGCCATATATGAGTTTTGTAAAGCGGAGCCACTACATTCGATGGGTGTCTTGGATGTGTAGATGTTAAATGCCAAGGGTGATCCACATTTTTCCTCTTTCACTCAACAGAAGCTCAGAGGTGGTTGATATGTTGTGGAATATATGAGGAAGAAAAGGAAAGAAAATAGCAAAATTACAAGACTTAAGACTTCTCAGGTCAAGGCCAATACCACTTGGCTTAATCTACATTTACTTTCACTTCAACTAACCTTCGTCGTCGTTGTTTAGACACTATTTGTCATCTCCTAGTTAATCACAGCCGATGTCGTTGTCATGTACAGACACTTTTTCTCAAAAGCTAGACCTCTCTAAAAAGATCCTCTTTAAAAAGATTTTATAAAGTTTGGTTTTGCAGTAGATACTTTTCGCCGATCCGATTCCGATCGCCAAGTTTGAAGAACCTCCACTGACTACAACATTTAGACTTGAAACACAGTTTGTCACCATGGTGGGTCCCTTTTTTGTATAATCTCGGGTTTCTTAAGACTAGGAAATACTACTAGCATGCATGGAAGAGGTGACGATTCTTAGAAACCGGATAATGAGAGCTAGTCTCATCTAGAAACGCGTCCTGACACTGCTTCATTCACGGCAGTCAACATTATCCTCCAGCAATTCGTCCAAACAATGCCTCAATCTCTCAACGTACATACAGGTAGTCTCCTTTAACAACCTCCAGGATAATGCATTGAACAACATTCAACCCTCATCCAGACAACGTTCTACTTCAGTACGGTTCCTTCGAAGGTTTAAGAGCACAGTTGTCCTGCAGTGGTTTCCACCCAGAAGTGTTACTGGGTACTAGAACATGCAGAAGTTGAGGGAAACAAAGAAGCTAACGCATTAGCAAGGAACGGCTTAACAATCCAGTTCTTAGCACCGGAATCATTCTGTGGATTAGGACCGCACTAAATACGAGAAGAGCTAAGGAAAGAGAAAAATGGACAATAAGACAGGCATCGGGATGAAATCTTCCATTCAACCGCCCAGAGACGGGCAAAAAATGCCCAGGTTAGGTTAACAAGATGTTACTTGGCTAGGTAGGTATGTAGGCCAGGAAGGCCCTTTATGATACCACTTGGATCCATATCCTAAAAAACACCACTCACAATTTTGAAACCATTTCGAGCTCTTGATGAAGTTGAAGATACTTCTGATCTTAGGTTGTGAAAGTTCGCTCAAGTTGTCGATGTGATAGGCTCCTAGATAGAGCTTCTTTCTTTGGGATAGGCCAGGACAAGTGCCAAATGGAAGATCGTTTCTTCCTCCTCCTCGTCCCTGCAGCTCCCGCAGAAGTCATTTGAGAAGAGGCCCCTCCTTCTGGCATGAAAGTCAATGGGGCAAATGGCCGGTAAGAACAGGCTAGATCTTCCTGGAGGTACGGCACGTGGTACCATTCCATCATCTTTGGTTTTCCTTACTGATCGCGTGGAATACCCAGATTCCTCCGTTCCGGCAGGTTGTTCAGAGTAGTACCAGGTTTGGCGAGTTCATCGGCCTTACAGTTCCCTGGAATGTCCCTAAGACCGGATACCCAGCATAGGTGAATGTTAAAATTTTCTGCCATCTCCATGAGAGATGAGCGACAAGTTGAACTAGCTTATAGCAGCCTGGCTATCGGTAAAAATTGTAATGTCCTTGAAGGATATCACAACAAGCCAGGATAAGGCTTCGTTGTTCGCCATAATTTCCTCCTGAAAAACGCTACAGTGGTCAGGTAGACGGAAAGGAATGCTCAAGCTAAGCATATCGGAGAAAACATAACCTCCCACTCCGTGCTCGCTTCTGGAACTGTCGGTATAGAGATGAACGTAGTGATCGTCTCTGGGGTCATCACTCTCCCACTCCTCTCGAGAAGGAATAGATGTCCACTGGCCTAAGCTTCAACCAAAACCGTCCCCTCATCCTGACAGATTCACTCTACCCTCAAAAAGCATCTTAGGAAAATCAGAAAAGAACAGGATTAGCACTGCGCATTCTGCTGGCATCTTGAAATAACCTCAGTACACCTTATCATGGAATTCACTAAAGAAGGAACCATCTGGGGACCTATATCTTATCAGAGGATGATCTATCTTGGTTGGATTTACAGGGGATACTCCGGTTTATAACAGCAGTTGGACTGGATGAGGCACTCAAATACGAGTAATACATCAACTAGAGGCCAAGCACGAGGTCATAGTGCGGCTGCACGCGTCAATTCTACATGGACAATGGCTTGGCGACAGAACATAGAAGCATTGAGGCGTACGAGCCTACCCTGCCTAGTTTGAGAATTTACCTAGTTTTCCTGCGACCTAGCGCCAGTCAGAGACCATTGAATACCCAGTGTCCTGTTGAGATAACACATCTATGATCCACTTTCATGGTTGTTTTATCCCGAACGATTGCCTTGACGGTGCACAAGTGTGATTTCATATCGAAATTGTATCGTTGGTACCCCGCTTCTTGCCAACTCGACCACACATAGTGCCTCAAGCATTGTACGGCAAATACTGACTGCTTCGAATCTCTTGACACTCGATTCCAACGCTTGGAGCGCAGCCTGACTATCACTGTTAATAGCGATATCTCTGTTGAATTTCACAGCTTTACAACGGAAACTCTCCTTTTCGGCTGGACTGTCGTTAGGTCCTCAGTCATTAACCAACTGAACAGCCTCGGTGCATAAAACTTGTCGCATCTAATAAGTGAACAAAAAATCTGACGCAGACGAGTCTCAATAATTAGCAATGATCGTTAAGAGTGAGGAAACTACATGATCACCGGTACTCAATGAATCTGGGACCAAATGTTCTCTTCCGTGATGGTATAACTCGTCACGTAAAGACGAGCATTCTGGGGCCAAATCGTCTCGTTTTTTACGTGACGAGTTATGCGATCACGCAAGAGGACGATTTGGCCCCTGGTTAGTCATCGACTTATCAAATGACTACGGAGATTATGATCAATCTGCAGGATTCATCATTTCGGTAAATATTCCGAGAAATTCGGGGAATCGTCATGGAGGATCAGTTCTCTAAAAATCCTTGACGATAATGCAACGTTAAAGACCGGAAGAGCCTAACCGCCACCGCTCCAAGTGTCACAGCAAGGAATGTTTTCACGATCAATGGGACAAAATGGTCCCAATGGGCACTCTTTCATTCATTGATCTTTAACAGGCCGTTTTCATGGGAAATCATACGCCAGCCGAGTGGTCAGTTTATATGTAGAGGACAGCAGATTTCATTTCGTTATTTCATGTGAATTTCTCAAGTTTCTCAGTTTGAACGACTTCGAGTTGTGTGTTCATAGACCAAGAATTCTCTATATGGAAAAAACCAACAGAGTGAGGTGGTTCAATGTTGAGTCACACAAGTGAATTTCTGCTCCTCTGGTAGCAATCAGATCTTAGCTCCCATATTCCATAGAACTCCTTACTCTATGGAATCGTAAAACTTTAATGTGAACCAGTCATGTTCCTCCAATGGGTACGTTTACAAGGATACCACTTTAACTGGGAATACAACACCCTCACATCAACTCCCCCAAAAAGCTCGCATGAATGGACAGGAAAATAAATAAAAATTGAAATTTTATATCCCATCAAGTGCAGTCGATTTCCAATCAAACCGCACAATGGTATCCCACTTCCTCTCCCCTAAAAAAACATATGTAACACACAAACAGCGATCGATGACTATATGCTCTCCAGTGGAAATTCAAGAAAGTGCAGCATCTGGGGGTGGGAGTTAAAATTCATTTACTACCCTCCAACGAAGCAGAACGAACATGACGACGTTGAATGTGGTCTCAAAACCCAACCAACCAACCAACCAACCAGTCAGCCAGCCAGCCACGCAGTAATCTTAGATACTTCACGATCCAGCTGGGCTGTCCCTATTCCCTTTGGTGGGGACTATGATTCAATGTTCCTCTCCATTCAGCCCCTTTGAGATACACAAACTCAACACTAAGTGACAGTGAAATAAATTTCATGACATTATCATCTCCTCCCGGGTGCTGCTGAAGAGAACCAGACGTCGTCGTGGTGCAAAAGCTCTAAACAACGAACACGTCTCCTTTTCCCGTTTTGATGTGCTGTGCACTCGTGTATTTTGTACTCCACAATCCCAACGACGACAACGATGATGATGCAACTTTACTTCACTCCATTCGCTGGCGGTTTGCAGCATTTTTTCCAAGGAACCCACCGGCAACCGACATAAGTCACAAGCTGAGAATGGAAGAAGACCAGAGGATCAATTTATCAGATTCCAGGTGTTAACCATTTCCGTGGCAAATTGTGTGGCCGTGGTGCTGCTGAGATTTTGCATTCATCCGAACACACATGCAGAGTCACTCAGTCACACGCAGTGTGCAGATAAAGAGATTGAGGTTATCACTGAGGTTGATGTTGATGACTGGCTTTGCGGGTGTTTGCACAACAACAGAGCTGTCAACACACACACGAGTTGAACCAATGAAGGCTTGCGGTGACGTGCACCGAGTGCATGTGCGGAGAATCATGCGGTTGCGAGGGTGGATTCAACTGTGGATGACCCGGAAATTGTTTGGAGAAGATGCATTCGTGGGTAAGCGGTGCGGATAACCGCGGCTAATTTATCAATGAACATCGCACCGTGTGTATTCAATTGAAGCTGCGAAGGGTTGGAGCTGAGATATTGATAGGATTGGTCCTAGAGAGGTGTTAAGAGTGACAGTTCTTGGACAAAGCTCGCAGATGAAAAGGCATCGATGAGCCCTTTGCTGTCTGGTATAGATGTCCAATACCAGCGTTGATGACTTGGTTCAAAACTGTCCAGTCTTTGTAAGAATGCGTCAGAAGAGTCTTTGGATAGCGGGCCTGAAGCGTCCCATGATGTTCTGCTCTGAGGTTTTCTGCCACTGAGAGGTTGGCTATTTCCGAATAGAGTCTTGTTTTGGGGCAAAGGATGGTGTGAAGGAGAGTACCCCCCTGGGTCATGTAAAGCGAATGGACACCAATGCTCCGGCCCGGAAAATCTTCGAATCCACACTCGAGGGACGGCGCAGTAGAGGAAGACTCAGATGCCGTACGGAAGTGAAAGGGAACCCTTACCAACTTGGCATGCGAAACTCTAGGCCCAGGTCCACCCCCGACTGTAGCGCTACCTTAAGTAAGTAAGTAAGAGTACCCTTCAGGCACTCTAATCCCATCTGCATGGTAAAGTCTGAACGAAGATGCATTTCAACTTCCTGACATTCAACTAAATGCAACGGAATGACTAAACCGAATTGCCCTCGTCCTGATTCCTCCTCTACCTCAATTCCTAATTGATTTTTAATGAAAGTCAAATTTGCTAACGTCATTAGGGCTATCTGCTCCTAACCCAACCATCACGGTCCATTTCACAGGGTAAAAAAACCGGGACACTTGTCTCGTTACGACCAGAGCATGACCGATGGAGAAGGAAAAAAACAAAACACAGGCGCACTCCACACTCAATCTCTCTGTTCCATCTAAAGTAGCCGGCCTAGACTCAGCCACTCGTTACGACAACACAAGGCATAGAGCAGCGAGAAAAAAAATCATCAAACTGTAAACAATGCACTCTTTCATGTTTTGTATACACAAACATCCACCGACGACGGGCGGTTGGGAGCCAAGGGGGATGGTTCTGGAATTTATTGACCCCTACTAATTGCTCCAGGCCTGTCGGCTGCCAAGTAGGTACTACGGCCGCACTTCAATGGAAAGCGAACTTCGAAGGGACAGCCTTGCAAGCACCATCCATCCATCCATCTATCTATCCATCCACCATCTGGGAGTAATCCATACAACAAAAAACTTTTTGTTTTCCTCTTTCCCCTTCATTCTTCGACATTTCAAACCAATTCCTTTTCAATAAATAGCTAATTTCGTATCTGGAGCGTGAACAGTGATGTTGCTTCTGTTCCTCGCTTCCTCAATCTTGATCGTTTCATCTTCCTCAATAGCAAGAAGCCCCCCAACACAAATCCATGCCGCCAAACTTCGACTCTGCCGACGATGAAGTTAATTTTCACGCCTCTCTCTCTGTCTTGCCATTTGATACAATGAAACCGATGTTATGTAAACATTGCATTCATTAATTGTTCCACGAGTATCTATATGCGTCTCGCATCTGTTTGTCGGGTGCTGTTTGTATAGATTAACTTGCAAAGAAGTTTACTATTTCTCCATTAAGATGAGGACGAGAGTGAGTTTATAAAAGAGATACAAGTGCGCGGCGACGAGTTTGTATTGGAAAATGTATGCCACATGCACACAGTAGGGGGTTTGTCTTTAATGAAAGCAAATACGGTGTGTAATCAAGATGTTGGGGATTAATTTAACGCCACTCCATGAGTAGGGTGCCATATGATACAAGTTCTTTAGAAATGAAGTCAAACACGCAGCCGAGAGAATGTATCAAGTTTCCGATTTCAGGAAATTTCACTCGTCGAATTTTTTCATGTGGAATTGGGGGATGGAATTTGGCAGGGTTCTGCGACATTCACTAAGAGGTGTGTGATTTGTTTTAGCAAGAAAACGTTTAATTACCAGAAAATTTTAAGTTTAATGGTTTCAAAGTGAAGCTTAAGCTGGGGAATTATGCTTGGAATGTGATATCAGGAGAATGTCCTCCTTGGCTTTTTTGGCAGCCTTTTTGGAAGTTTCCCATCCCTTTTTGGGCATAATTGTGGCTTTGTTTATGCGATACTTGCAAAGATAGGGGAAACAAAAATAATCTCTTTCACTAAAACAAGAGATGACCTTAGGCTGTACAACTGCGTCACGAAACTCACCCTCTTCTTCAGCATTCTTGTATGTTGTCGCGACTGTAGTCAAAAAGTATGCGAAATGCTTGATATGCTTGAAAAATTGAAAGCCAGTATTGCACAAGCTGCTTCTATGACTTTAAATGCCTAGGGAATGATGATGCCTTTCAGTGAGTTTAAGCATCAATCCAACCGCTCCAGAATAAGACTTCTGCAGGAGTCTGCCGCAGGAGTGACTTGAGGATAAATCAAATGCATAATTGGAACTCAGATCTAGAAGGATATGCACAAATCCTGAAAAAGCTCAGGCGCTCTCCACACTCAATCTCTTTGTTCCATCTGAAGTAGGCGGCCTAGACTCAGCCACTCGTTACAACAACACAAGGCATAGAGCAGCAGAAAAAAAATCCTGAAAAAGCTCGTCGGTGGAGATGTAGGCAGTGACTACACGTCACCATTCCTCGACTCCAAAAAACCATTCTCCTGCATTTTCCCAAACAGAGAAGAATAGGAAACCAATGAACCAGAAATAGGTCTATATCCATCTACACAGAAAGGTCAAAGATGGATATAGGAACAGGTGTCGGTATAGTCTCTGAACAACTGAATGTACACAGCTCAATTAGACTCCCTGACCACAGCAATGTCTTTCAAGCGGAGGTCCTAGCAGTGACAGAGGGTTTACAACGGACCAAAATCGAGCATTGCAATGGATTAAGAGAGAGCGAGTGGAATGCAAGACCTTGACGTCAGCCAACGGTAGGGGGAGGTCGCTTACTACCTGTGGTATATCAAGGAAACTTTGGCCAAAGTACAATAAAGCCAAACCCCACAAGCTTTTGAAATAAGACAGGAAATCGCTGTCAATGTTGGTAGCACTCACCGGCCACAACCTATATATTTATTTATATTTTACTTTTATATTTTATATTTTACTTTGTCCAGCATACGGATGGATCCAAAAGGGAGACAGGAATTGGATCTGGAGTAACATGCAAAATGTAACATGCCACTTGTTATGCCGGAAACTCCTAAAGTAGTTAGAGGTCTGGCTCTGATTTGCTTGCAAAATCCCTTCGCTTGTATCCCTTCATTAGCCCTGGATCCTTCTGATGGGCCAGCAAAACCTGCTTTAAACGACAAATTAAAGGCCTATGATTACCTCAGTTCACTGGACAAGCCTGAGTCAAGCTATTCCCAATTACATCACAGAAAGAATAAATTTTTCTCGAGAACCTCAATAGGAAGATGCTTATGTAGAATCCGAACTGGCATATTGAGTGGTCTTTTACATCCACTCTGAACACAGTACTGTGAGAACGAAGAATCCTCTCTTAAACTTTTTTTCAGATTGTCCTGCCCTCTTCTGCTTCGAAAAATGGGTTCAGTAGGAAGACTGTCGACCTTCTGACCACCTTTGGAGTACAGAATCTGTTATAGAAAAACTCTCTCGCATCCAATATCATCTTATTCAAATGGATCCAGAATAGTTCCAAGAACTACAAAAAAAAAAAAAAAAAAAAAAAAAAACCACTCGAGAAGAGAGTCTTTCAGACAGAAAAGCCAGCATTTATGTAGAAGGCACTATTGGAAGCATTGCGATTATTTAGGGCAGGCAAACTGCCACAGTCTGTTAGCATGTCTAGACTTCCTCAACAAGCTATGTGAAATCAACAATATCATCTGTACTTGGTGTCAGATAACCCGAACGGACTGTAAAGAAAATGGGAGACTACATCCTTCATAGGACCAAAACCCTTCTGTGACATAGGTGAGCACATCGCGCAAGAAGAGCTCAAGAAAATGTTCATAATCAAAGGATCAAGGCTTTATCCTTTCAAATCAAAGCTATTGCGTTAGCTTCCCAACAACACACTGTATTCCTAGAGAACCTCTCAAAAAGCCGGGTAGACAAAGTGTTCAAACATAACGATGAAGCAAAGGAAATGCTGGAAACTCATATTTCAAGGAACTATGGGGCATTGGCTCGCCATAGGCACCGGAGACCTGTCAGATGGACGAAAGAGATCTGTTTCAGGTTATCAATTTTTTAGAGCAAACTTAATTCAACGTTGACCTCTAGTCCGAAGAAAGGCTCGTCTGTTACCAAAAGTGGTACAATAAGAAGGATTTTCCGGACTTGCATCTACTGTCGTTTCAGAGGTCTTGGTCATACTAAAAGTTAAGCAATGTGATCTGATTTCATCCAGACTTACAGAATTTTAGGTCTGACTTCTTATAGATCGAAGCGCTCTCTGTTCGGCATCAGTATAGGTGAGATCCCCTTTAATAGCCCGGTAACACCAAAATAGGTTTCGTTTCCATTAGTCAGGGAAATAGCTTTTTTTTTTATGTTCCTATGTCCCCAACTAGGCTCCCAAGACTTGCCATCAGGTAAGTCTCCGCTAGGTAGGCCGGGGTAGAGATGGCTGGACCAAGTCCGAAATCTCACCTCTACCCGGAAGGGGATAGCCCCTGATGATTAAGTTGGTGGAAGATCGGGAGATGTGGAGAGTCCACTTAAGCATCTTAAGCCCGCGACCTTCATAGTGGATAAGCGGGCCATTGGAAAATGATGATATTCTATCGGAACAGCCGTCGTTCATTAGATAGGATTTGCACTGTCCTTGAAACCCAGGAAGTGCGCTTTAATTAGTTTTGTTGCGAGGATGAGCGGAGTGCTGCTCATTTAAGACCTCATTTTCCCTCCGTTTTCTGGCAGAACTGTAAGGATACGTTAAGTTTGGGATACGTGTCGGAAAGGATATGGGGAAAGTGAATACAAGGCCATCACATGCTTAAGATGCAGTGTCCACGCAGATCCCATCATTAACCGTCGTATCTTCACTAAACCAGGCCATTGACATAGCAAGGTTCGAGATTCTCTTCTCCTTTCCCGCAGTTCTTACAAATCGCTATCGCAATAATGTCTTAGAATTTGTCCCATCTTCAGCGTAAATTGCTGCCATTAGCAGCTGGATAGACAGAAGATTGGATCTAACGGAGTCACATAAAATACTACAGCTCGTACTGTGTGGAAACTACCCGAGCCGAGTAGATGCCCCGTCATCCTTATCAAATCTGCCTTCCTAAAACTCGATGACTGCCTTTGCCAGTGTGGTTCCACTTAGAAAGGTTAGGTTGACCGACATATAGTCCGTGTTCCTTTGACTTCTGTTAGGACACTTGAAGTCGCGACAAGTAGTTGGCAATACATCATCGTGTCCTTGCAACTTGTTGATGAATTTTCATCCTCGTCAAAGTCGATGGCGTATACTTAACCATCCTTAACCCAGATCACAGAAATTGAGAAGCATCTTCACCGAAAACTCATTCATCCGCTTACCGAAGCGTGCGTCTACCCAAATTGAAAACGTTGAAAACGGCGGACAGGCCCAACGACCCGTCTTAACACTTTTTTTTCTCCCCCTTTTCGGGTTCATATCCGGTTTAAGCAAATTCCATTTGACATGGTAATTTCCTAAAAAAAAAAACGCATCTCACTTCCAACTCTCCTCACATCCAGCTTAGGAGAAACGAGGAGCCAAAGCCATAAGCAGGATAAGTAGTGAATAAAAAGGGATCTACCTTCCGTTCTCCATCGACGACAACGACGACGGCCGACAGTGTCCCGTGTCTCATGTTCGATGAAAATATTACAATGGATATCCTCCCTGTCACTCGCTCCACAAACTCCGGCCTTGTGTCCTTTCCGGGTTTTTAATAACAGCCTCTGTGTGGATTATCTAAATTTCCTTTGCAGGCATTTCCGGGGGGGATAAGTCACGTAGTGAGTTATTCAAATCCCACCTCGATTACATGGCCCCGGGATGGTGATCCCTTGATCCTGGAAATCTATAATTTGTATTTATTAGCAACTAATTGCCATTCGACCATGTACGAGTAGTTTGCTTTATGTCCTCCCACTGGGATAGCTGCTGCTGCCGTTCCTCATTCCACATGATCGGGTGAATGTGGGGGAGGACATCGTTGATGGGAAAATAATTCAATTTCATTCAAGAGGATATTACTTTGTACTTGTGCAACGTCGTCAGGCAGGATCTATAAATAGGCTGCGACAGGGAGTGGATGAGGTGTTCAAACGCGTGCGATTAAGTGGTGTGTAGTGCTGCGGAATCACCTCCGCCCTCTTCGGTCTTGGAGGGAACTTAATTGAGAACGTAAGTCATTAGAAACAAATTAGGAGGTTCCCATCGAATAGTGCCATCGAATGGATGGATGGGGCGGAAGCCGACACAAATCCAGATGACAGGGAGTGATAATGAAATGTTTTAGTTTAATGAGTTTTGCCGGGTTTGGGCCGGGCCACGGCACGACGTGTGGGACGTGTTTAATTACATCACATACGCAAGGGTTTATTTATAATTCCCACGGGTTGGGGTTAACTAAATTGATGGTAATATTTCAAAAAGGATTTCCTTGTTGTGAGGGCGGTGCGGTTGACTCTAAGGAGCTACTTGAGTTGAAAGATGTCATATGAGCGATGAAGTAGCGTTGAGTTTGAGGTCTTTATGAGTTGAGGGGGTGGGATTATCTAAATTTAGTTTAAGAAACGTGATTAGGTGGGTTTTCGCTTGGAAGACGCAACAAGTCGTCGTTTATCAGTCACATGACACCAAAGTGCGGTATGTCTTTGGGAAAAAATGGAAAAAATATGAAACATAATCGAAACTGTCTTGGAATCAGCCTCTATCCTTGAAATTCTCTAAAGAATTTGAAGTACTATTCTCTTGGAAGTTTTTTTCAATTAAAGAACTTGCTGATGATACAGATTGAGGCTTGAAATTCTATTCACTGACCCCTGATGTGGTACTTTAGCGAACATCCTCTCGAAAAGGGTGAACGAGATCGATTGCGGCGTTGGTTCTACTGACAGTTGATTGACTTGTTAACACAACCGTGGATGATTTTGATCTCTAAAATGTAGATGACCACTACGAGCCGAGCTTGACACTGCTAACTACTCTGTATCCGGCCTTCGACTGCACGCATTGTTGTGGACAATGGACTGGAAGCCGTCATCGACTGTGTAAATCCTTTGCTGAGAGACGAATGACGACTCTTGGTATTTTCATTATCAACGAATTCAAGAACACTTATGGGATGGCCATAGTGTAGTGGTTAGCATCATCGCTTGTCACGATGAAAATTCAACTCCTGATATCGAGAAAGATTTATTTCTTAAAAATAAACGGAAGCGATCGACTGTGAAAGCCGATGCCGACTCTATTGCACAGGCATAATACTCCCAGTAGAGAGTGTCATGCCTTAAAGAGATGATTGACCTGAAAACTGATTGATATCATGAGATTGGAAAGAAAAAAAATACCGTGAATTATAACAATGACAAATGTCCCCATTTAGTCTGTACACGAACCTGAGTTTCAAACCATTGAACCTCACTCACGCTGCGTAACTCCTCGACCACGAGTGAATTATAAAACAAAAAGAAAAAAATTCTTGAGATTCATATCCCTTTCTTTAGAGATTCCGAGGACCGAATGCATCAAGCGTGAGCAGTGTATGATCGGCTTAGACAAGGTACCCTACTCAGAAACTTACTTAGGTCCTGTTTCCAATTGCTTTCTTACTAACTTAAGGTGGCGCTACAGTCCAGGGTGGACCTGGGCCTCAACAAACAAGCTTCTAGAGTCAGCTGGAGATTTAGCCACCTGCTTCCAGTTTCGCACGTGAAGTTAGTTAAGGTCCGCTTTCACTTGCTTGCGCCACCTAAATCGCAGTCTTACTCTACTGCTCCGTCCCTAACGTGTGGATTTGAAGATTTTCCAGGCCACAGCATTGGTGTCCATCCGCTCTGCATGACCCAGCCATGCTTGTCGTTGAAGCTGCACTGTTTTGGGTAAGCCGATGTCTCTGTACAGCCCGTAGAGTTCGTCGTTGCATTTCCTCTTCCACTCACCGTCTAAGCAGACGGAACCAAAAACCACCCAAAGAATTTTTCTCTCGAAACAGACAAGAGCAACCTCATCCGCTTTTGGCAGAGTCCATGCTTCTGCGCCGTAGAGTAGGGACGGTTAAGATCTTATAAAGGGTCACCTTAGTTGTTCGAGAGAGGGCTTTGCTACTCAATTGCCTTCTTAGCCCAAAGAAACAGCAATTGGCAAGAGTTATTCTTCGTTTCTCAGTAAAATCTTGACCGACCTTGATGCAGCAGGGTGCATTCTCGTCATTGTCATCCTGCACTAGACATGGCTCTGTATAGCTCGTCTCTATAAATCTTATCATACGCGGCCTTTAAATCGATGTAAAGGTGGTGGGTATCGATTTGAAATTCCTGGGGTTTTCTCCAAGATCTGCCGCAGTGTGAATATTTGGCCGATGGTGGACTTTCCTGGCCTGAAGCTACACTGATATGGTGGTTATTGACGAACGGCTTTAGGCGTCCACACAACGCGGCAACTAATATCTTGTAAGCGATGTCAAAAAGACCGATCGCTCTGTAGTTGACGCAGTTCAGAAGGTCTCCTTTTGTGAGGATCGGGCAAACAATGCTGAGGTTTGGCTATGGTCTATGCTCATGTAGTTCAATGTAGAGTTGTTAGCCAGCGACACATTCTAAGGTGATTTGAAAGATTGTGGTGCGTTACAACGGCTTTAAACTCCCGCTTCATCTGTTTTACCTTTCTCACAGTTTGTAGACAACAAATGGTAACCATTGCCTTCCTGCCACACATTGTCTCCTCAATTTTCTGATTACTTTCCTGATCCCTATATTTATGTTTCATCGTCAACCGATTGCCAAACCAGACCCACAACCAGGTCTCGATGCTTCCACAAAAGTCCACAAAATGTATCCAATTTCCATTCTCGAACTCATATCATTGACTGAAAAAGCATACAAGTCCTCATTTGCGTGGCATATTGCCTTTCCCCTTGCCAACGTAGTGCTCGTGCCTTATAGTCATAGCATCCCCTACCCGGAGTAGTTCAGTTCCATTGAATTCCCATTGTCTGAAGCTGCTCCAGTTGAATTTTTTAACGACTTCTTAAACTGCCCCAAAGGGGAAATCAATACTCTCGTTCGCCCCACTCCCACTGTCTACGTAGCAGCCCCAAAATTAGTTCGAGAATAATAATCGAACGATAAAATCGAATGTGTATCTTAAATCTTCGGTTTATTTGCCTTTCGGTTGCTTCAATTCATAAATTAAATGAACTCACGTTGTACGTGCTTCGCTTTAAAATCCCATCAGCACTACCGACCACAGGCATGCCCGGATGACATACATAGTAGCATCTATGTATTGCAACTCCTTCATGGGCAGATGGGGAGTCTAACTCATGTGTGCGTTCTGTCTGGCTCTGGATTTTGGGCGAATGAACCAAAAATAGATTCAACTCTTCCGTTGCAGAGTTAAATTCTTTTCCTTTTGGATTCTCCAAGATGGAATGTTTATTGTCGGCCACACTGAGAGAGACTTCCTTGTTCTTTTTGACTGACTCCGTGGTGAGATGAATTTTTAACTCCAAACCAAGTTAACGGGAACAGATGGTACGTGTGCAGATAATGGCCATGGTGTCGAGCACAACGGAATGTTCTTTATTAATTAAGGCTCCGCCGGTGGGTTAAAAATGTCATTTGGTGGATTTGACCACGCGAGAGAGTAAATCAGGCGCGGGTGGGCGCAGAAAGTTCATATTTTTCGTATCTCCGTCATAAATTACTTTCAGAGATTGAGGAAGGTCTTCGGTGGACATTTGATCCGGGTAGGGAATACACGTCCTGAAAGTGAGACGATGTCTGTTGATTTTCCCACCGGTCCACCATTTTTTATATCAATTTTATGGCATCGTATGTCTGGGAACTTTGGTCGTAGTTCGTGAGACAAAACTGCTGGTTGATGTCATTGGGTTCTTTAACTAGAAATCCGGATACTTCTAGTGTATTCCAAGCAGAGGTTCTGGCTGTGCTTATAGCTGCGGAATCACTAGGGATGAGATCGATATCTGGAAGGGAGATCACCATTTACATTGATAGTCAGACCGCACTTAAAGCGCTAGAATCAAATGTTGTCAGATCTGCACTAGTCTCGGAATGCTAAAGGCATTGTGTACGCAGAATCGAGTAAGACTTTGTTGGGTGCCGGGTCATTGTGACATTGAGGGAAACGAAAGGGCCAACGAACTGGCCAGGCTAGATGGAAAGCGGCAACACACGGAGGGGGGACCACCGTGGATCCTCCTTCCTGTGTGGCTAAAGCAGAGATTCTAAGAATACCTGTAAGTAAGGCAAATCAGAGATGGTCCAACATACATACATAAGTGGGCATAGGATATCCAAGGCTCTAAGGCCTGCTCTGGATCGCTAGAAAACAATTCACACGCGGATCAAGGGGTTATGAATCCCCTTTTAATGTTATACACACACCGCGAGCGAGGTGCGATGGTTTGAAACTCAGGTAGTGTTGGATTTCATTGGCGTTCGAGGGTGGGGTCCAGGCTAGCTGGGTATAATTGTGGTGTTTGTCATTGCTATAATTCACAGGAATTTTTTCGAATCTCCTGATGTCATAATCAATGTCAGCTCAATCAATTCTTCAAGCCACGGAACTCAACTGCCAGTGTTATGCCTTCGCAGTAGAGTCGCCATCAGCTTTCACCGGCCGGACAGAAACACTGTCTTCTCAGGAAGCATGCTAAAAAAATTAGGGCTCTCAGCCATAGATGTCAGCAGATACTGCAATGACCTTTGCGCCGCTAAGGACATAATACGCATATTATCTGAATGTCAGGGAATTGCCAGGACTCGCATGAAACTTCTCGCCAAGTATTTCTTTAAAAATCTAGGAAGCTAGGCTATGACTGCTATAGGAACATGGTAAAAATCTGTAGGGAAATCAAATGCTTTCAGGAAATGGTTTAGGTTTTGCCTTTTTTTTTTGGTTTCACAGCGATCGTGATGAGACCTCTATGGTGCCAAGTGTCTTATGCAAGCGCTGGCTGCGTAACCCTGCTCTACCTAACTTAGCTGGAAATCCACTCTTAGCCTTTGAACACTCAGTTTGCAGCCTAGAGTCAGCTTGATTCCCCCACAATACCCTGCCGTTCTCACTTTTCAGTTAAAATGTCAACACACTTGAAAAATTTCGTAGAACCACCTTTGCTTGCAGCCGCATAAAGTCGCCCCATATGCCTAAATCCAAAAATCCTAAGCCTCTCACTGTAGCAAATCTTCATTAATTTCGTCATCTCCCTTTCCCTTACACCTTGTTTGGTACAAAACCCGAAAGCCATTGTCCCTCACTTTGTTTGCTTAGACCCATCAACAGTAAACTTATTTCATCATAAACAAGACTCATCCTACTTCCAAATCCAAAGGAGAAAAAAAAGAACTTTGAAAGCACCCCTCGGGCGTAAGGATGCCTACAAATCCTCGAAGCAAAATCGTCTTTCTTTTCTCATTAACTCTCAGCTGAACTTATTATTCCCTTTAATCGCATTTAATTTGTAATATGCCACACAATTCCGTCAAGGACTCGCTTGCAGCGCCGCCGAAAATTCAAATTGGACGTGAGTTGTTTTTTTTCTTTAATGAGAACATTAACGGGAAAAAAAAATTCGGAAAATCTTGCATAAACTTTGTTCTTTAGCCCATTTGCATTCAAATGACAAAAAATCCTTCGCCTGACTAAATGAAAACAACTTTGTCCCAGTAGCTGTGAAGCTGATGCTCTAGCTTATGCTGCTCCTACTCCCTGCCTGTCATCCCTTAAGGGGGTGTTTGCCTAATTTAACAAATCTACACCCGTAACTCTGTATCCAGTGTGTGTGAGTGTGTGTGCGCGAGCGCTCATTTAGACATATTTATCTTTCACTCAAGAAGGAAAGCCCTAAAACACATTCGTTGCTGGAGATAGACAATGACTTGAAGTTCCCATCAAATTGTCAAGTATCTGTGCATAGCATTCATTCCATATCCTTGACAGGGCGAAACAGACAGGCAAACAGTGAAAAAGCCTACACACGCAGTTGTCGTAATTTACACGCAGTTAAAATTGTCAAAAGTTTATGGTTTCGTTTGCTGATTTTCGACGGATTCCGCTCAAGAGATGAGATGATGACATGAAGGGACAGGGACGGGGACTTATATATTTAGCCCGAGGAATGATGTGAATTTTTGGTATTTTGCTTGTTTAGCTGTCATTTGAGATCCTTGAAACGAAACACTCCATCAGTTAAAGGAGGCACTGTTTGGTGGGCGGAGAGGAGAGGCAACAAATTACTCAATTCTAAGAAAGTTTACGGCAACTTTTAATGGAAATGGAGTTCATAAATGAGAGTGAGCTTGATTTTGTCCAACGGGCGGGTGGAGCCTATACCACTAAAAAAAAAGCAGCGGTTTCCATTCGGCGTCCTCTGAGTAAGCTGAGAATGATACATGGTTGGACCAAGAAGATGGGGAATTACGGAGGCCCCAATTAAGTACCCTGACGGGGTCTCTATAGTCGTTCGAGGAGGGCAGCTTTTTTCGACTTAAGCTTAGATATAGCGATCTTCACTGACTGACAGTGGGATTTGGTTCGTCGTCGCCGTTAAACAGTCTGCAGATGTAGTTCTTCCTTATTCTCAGCACCGACTGCGATTCTACTATCATGTTCCCTTGTCCATCCTTGCAGGCTTCGGTTCGGGGTCTGTAGCCTTGACAAGTTCTTTTTACCCTTTAAAAACTTCCGAACCTCATTTCTGCAGTAACACCTCTCTATTTCCTCGATCGCGCGCCCTTTATTCTTCCTTATGAGATGCCGGCGTTCGTCTCTGCTCTTCTGCCCGTAGAGCTCACGAGCAGCTCTTGCAACGCCGCTTTGTATGCCTCTTGTTTCGCTGCATGTGCTTGCCGGCACTCGTCGTCAAACCAGGGGTTTCGTTGTGGTGGCCGAATGAACATCAGAGGCGGTATCTCTGATGGCTTTTTGGCAATGTTGCCACTGGTCTTCATTACTTGATGCTGGCGGCATAGGACCTCTTGAGAGATTGAGAGAGACTCGATCGGAAAAGGATCTGGTGATCTCTTGCGATTGCAGCTGTCCGAGGTCAAACTCACAGTGTTTCCTTGTCATGGCGGTGTTCGGGATATCCGCAGCCACACCTTGGCTACGACAAAGTAATGTTCCGAGTCAATGTTGGCCCCTCGGAACGTTCGGGCATCCATAAGACTAGATGAATGCCTTGCGTCGATCGTAATGTGGTCAATCTGGTTGACGGTTAATTGATCAGGAGATCTCCATGTTCCTTTGTGAATATCGGGATGTGGGAATCGCGTACTAGCTGCGACAACGTTCCGCCCCGTAGCAAAGGCGATCAGCCTAAATTTGTGGTTTCAAAGATGCCCTCTACCAAAGATGCCCTCTACCAAAGATGCCCTCTCTCCCTAGCTTTGCGTTAAAATCGCCTAGGACGATGTCATAGCTAGGGCACTGATCGCAAGTCTTGTCCAGGAGCTCGTAGAATCTGTCTTTGGTGTCGTCGTCTTTCTCCTCTGTGGGTGGATGCGCGCATATTAGGCTTATGTTGGCGAATTTAGCCTTAGCAGAGACATCACCTCTCAAGAAAACCCTCTTGTTACAGTGCCACAAGTGTCTCGACCAGCCGGTAAGACCAGAATTCAAGTTTTACGGTCATTTCGCCGGATCTACTGTCCAGACTGCTGAGGTTTGCAATAAGGTATGAATGACAGCTCTTAAGTATGAACACCTTCTCACGACAATAATTAGAGGACACAATGCCAAAATAGCACTCAGTGCTGACAATTTGTCATGAAAAACCACCCTTCGTAGACGACGCATAGAGTAAAACCAAATGTCGACAGGATACAATTAATCAAAAAAACCACATCGTCCCGAGCGCGGCGTCTGGGAGTGATGCCAAATTAGACATGTCCCGCATTGAACAAAAAAGCAATTAACTGAAACGAAATCTTCCGTCTTTGCCTTAAAAAAATATATATTCCATCCCTCCCTCGCTTTGGTCTATTTTGGAGTTTTCCGGCGGCAAACGATGAGGATGGTCCCAGCCCTATGCATTAAAACTGCACCAAACCGACCTACCACACTCCCATTTTGATGGAAAATATGATTTTCTACTGTTTCTTCTGTTTCTACTGCTGCTTCTGTTCCTACTCCACAAAGGAAAAAAAAAATCTTAGGACACAAGTTCATCGTCTCCTTAATGAGGGAAAACCCGTTGAAGTGGAGTTCTTTTCCACCAGAGAAGCCTACGCCATCATTTTTAATTGCTTCACGAAAAGACGTTCCACGTTTCGTGGCGTAAATCAAAGACACGCCACATTCGTGATCTGAATCTGGATCTTTCCTTCTTTTGGGGGTATTATCCCGTTCCACAACGGAGTATACACGAACTTTTTGCGGTTCAAAGTGGAGAGTGGGTGTGTGTACAAAACGTCACGGGGACACATACGATGTGACGGTTACTATGTATCTTTTGGCACGACTCTGTGCAGCATCCAGCACTTGTATGCCGTCAAAGGAATTTTTTTTTTTGTCTAATTAGGCAAAATAGTTGGTCTGGTGTCTGGGGTCCTTTTCATATTTTTGGGATGCGCTATGACAGCGTAAGTGCTCCGTTTGATGATGAAATGGAGTGCAGAAGTGTGATAAAGACACATTCTGAGGGCGCACTTGTGGCGAAATACTTGACGAATGGGTGAAACGACGACGACTATGATGCGGTCTTGTGCGGGGATGAAAACTATGAGTGGGACGTTGAAGCCTTAAAGTTGAAGTGCACTAGGTGGTTGGTGGTGCAGGTTGCACCTAATAAGCCGTGTACACTCTCAAGATTCGAGTCGAGTGGGACATTCATGTGAAGAGGACTTTGACGAGGTGTCATGGCATTTATAAGGAGAGGTTGCACTTAAGAGTGACGTGTGTCTGTCCTTTATCCGTGGAAATAGTAAAACCAGGTCCTAGCTACCTCTGGAGGGGATCAACCATGCCATCACCTTCTTCTATCTGATCAAACCTATTGAAAGACAGTAGTCGAATTTTTTTCGAAACCACTCCTGACCTTGACAAAACGACACAAAAAAAAGGACCATAAGCCCTCCCAGAGTGATTAATTTACCATAAAGTCCATTTTTTTTTTACTGCTGATGAGTGGTTACACCCATTATCAGTGAAAATGGGTGGTAACTCGTTTAGTTATGGACTTTGATTAGCAATTGTCCACACGAAGCCTTATAATTAATGGGTTTCAACGCCTTAGTCTCTCCCTTGTCTCATTTTTTGATTGATTGGTTAATTTTTTATTTAGGTTCGGTAGTCCCCCTTGTGTCCTTTTCAAAGAGATACTCAATTCCATTGATTGAGACGCATTAATGTCCTTTTTTTGAATAGTTAAATGGGACAGCTGGGGTATTAGGTGCTTTTTTTGTGGCTGGGGACTGTCTGGATGTTTGGTCGGTTTTATAATTATACAGAGAAAAAAATTTCATCAGGGATGGTGCAAACTCGCAGGACCTTTCTGGTAATTACGATGGAGGTTCTTTTGAAAGAGTTTTAGAAATTATCTTCTTTTACCTCTGACTCGGAAAGGTAAGGCAGAGGACCGTCGACCTTAACACATGAGAGCAGACTGTTAGGAGAACAAGAAAATTTAACGGCATTTCACTTTGTATGGGTTCAGGCTGGTTCGACGAAGGGACAAGGACTAAAACACAAAGGGAAACACAATGGACCCATAAGGCCCCTGTCATGCACAGTCATTTAGACTGAGCACATTCCCCATAACTTAACCTTAACTTCTGACAACAATGCGTATACCCAGAAGGTTTAGTGAGCTTTAGGAAGACCCGTTTGTTGCAATTAGCCTGCCTCATTCGGAAAATAGGCCAAAATTGCCAATCGAAGACCTAGGAATCCTGGTTTAGCAACACTTGGAAGAATCTTTTCCTTGCAAAGTGAAGACAGGATGCATTTAACAGAGTAGCAGGAACGACTTCAAATACAGCCTTATTCAAAAGCTTGTACTTTAAAAAATGAGCCGGTATCTCTACAAGGAAGATGCCACAGGGACACAAGAACTCAACGTTGGACATTCCTACAGACTGTGCAAAATTCTTTTCAAAACCTTCACTAACGCCAAGTATCTTAAGAAATATATAAGGGTTCTGGGTAAATTAATAAATTTTCACCTACGGGTCGCTAGGATGGTGGCCCGTGCTAAGTAAGGGCTACAACCCTACAAAACTCAAAAAGGCTCCAAAGAGCAGCGAGTAAAGGCACCACGGGCGCATTGAGGTTGACCCGAACGGATGCACTTAATGTGCTCCTGCACCGCATTATGCAGTCCTACGGCTACAGCAACATCTCGGACTCGCTACCAAATGGCATGGTTTACGGTTCCAACCGACAACATCATACCCGAACTAAGCTTCAGAAAAAACCGCCACACCACTTCTCCACCCAAAGCACAGGGAAAAAAACGAAGAGGTAAAGAATTTCGACACTGCCATCTACAACATTGACGGATCAAAGATGAACTGCGGTGTGGGGGCCCGTGTCTACTCGGAATCACTGAAAATATCAAGATCATACCGTCAGCCGGATTTTTCCAGCGTCTTCCAAGCGGAATTACTGCCAATCCGAGAGGCTTTCACGCAACTCGGTCGTGACACAACGCACATACAAAACCTTGCTATCCTCATAGATAGACAAGTCGCTATAAAACCTATTGACTCGGCTCTCATATCCTCCAAACTGGTACTAGAGTGCCGAAACGAGCTTGCGCGGTTGGGCGAACGGTTAAGGGTCACACTGCTCTGGGTTCCAGGGCACAGTGACATAAAATGAAACGAGCGTGCAGATGAGCTGGTCAAGGTGGGCTCAGCTCTACACGGTTAACACGCGCCAAGGGTCCATATCTTGCTAGGAGCGGTTACAGGACAAATCCAGTCACACTTCTAGCATAAGGCCAACCTTCAATGGAAGGGATTAACCAACTGCGCCATATCAAGGAAGATATGGCCGACCTACGATAAGATTAGAAAGATCTCCTGATCTCCCGCCCAGACATCGCCAGAATAACGGCGATAACCGAGAGGCATTGGCCAATTGGAGACCATGCGGCCAAACTAGGTATTCCATACTCGTACAACCCCGACTGCCACAGCTGCGGTGTGAAAATGAAAAGGAAATCCTCTCCCATTTCCTCTGCAAATGTCTGGAACTTGCAAGTTTCAGACTGGGTGCACTAAACCGGCCATTCTTCTACGACCTTAGCGACATCTTGGGTAAAGGGATACGAGATCACATTCTAAACACCACAGGCTAGATTTAGGCCCTCCCGGCTGTCTCATCCATATTCAACTACACACATCATCAACAAGGTCACATGAGTCGCGCTAACAAAAAGGCGCATCCTAGTGCTAATTGGGTTCAGTTGAACCGCCACCTCTACCTACGTACTTTTGGGAACATTTTTCAACGATGCATCCTCGAATCTGTCAGTAGAAGCTCGTTTTCTAGCTTCTCGCAACCATCACAAGTTAAACTCTCGGAGATTCGTCATTCCCCGACAAGAGGTGGTGGCCCGAAAAATGTTTGGTGGATATGGCTGTGGGTTGAACCAATGCCGCTCGCACAGCAGTCCAACGCACTAATCACTGAGGCACGGCGACCGTAGTTCTAACAAAAATAGTACGAATTACCAGCAGGAAAGGAATCGGGAAGATAACTAACAGTGAAGGCAACCACTAACTACAAGGAGAGGGACAACGCCTAAACTGCTGCCTCCATCCTTCACGGTCTCACCATGCTGTTTCCAGTTGGTGAGACCAAGCTTTCTTGGGTCCGCGACCAAAGGGTAAACCAAAGGTTAGGTCTCCCTTTCCTTCGCCAACTAGGTGGCTGGAATTCGAAGACTTTCTTGCCCGGGGTTTTGTAGCCGAGCCAATGTGCTTTCGGTGTGATAAGGGACGCTGACATCAAAAAACACATCATGACAAGAAAATAGCCCCAAATAACACATGGAGAATGTGCAACGAGGACGAAAACTCCGCAGAACACATTCTTTGTCAATGTAACTACTCAGAGCATGTCATCCTCATTGAGGTAAATTCCACGTTGAGGCAGAGGAAATATGTATCTGCTAGTTCAATCAAAGACTGGACTCTGGTTTCATCTCGAATTCAGGCATCATGAACGAGCTCTAATTGGAAGAAATCATAATAGACCCATCTGTGGCTGCAGTGCTAAGGTGGCACGATCCCACCTCTACTAACAGTCTAATCTAATCCAAGGATGACTGGCAAGATCAGTGCTCACGATTTTGGTCTTCCGAGTTAGGAGTTTTGACCTTAATTGTTTGGACAAACCGTAGTAGCAGCAGTTCTCCAGAATTATTTTTAGTCAAATTTGCAATTGGGTGTCGTTTGTGGAATTTACATTTCCCCCGAGAAAGACAAACGCCTTCACCATGTACTTCCAAATCATAGCTGTAGATGGTTGCATTTTGTCCAATGCGGATAGACTTGGCGAAGATAGTGTCTTTCGCCACACAAACACACACCAGATTGAAGAAATTGCACGACAACGCATCTTGTTGCCAAAATTCAATGCATGTGAGGAATAATGCGGAGGTTCTTGTTGCAAGGTACACAGGGCATTGCGAGTTTTCGAGGGTTTTGTGACACAACTGGATCAATTTTTTCGGAATCCCGAACTCAGTCATCGCGTTTTAAGGCTTGATGCCACTATATTGAATCAAAAACCAGCTGATACATATATGCCTAGGCGTGTTGCTAGATGCTGTGTACGTCCAACAAATTACGCAGAAGTTGAAAGGCCCGTACACTTTAGCGCTGTTAAAGCTGATGATCGTCTTTCTGCGAGCGTCATCGTAAACCGATTTACTTAACTGAGAGTTTTAAGTCATTCGTTCTCGAGCCCACCCATGTTAGAGGATTAAGAGCCCAACGAATAATGGAGCCAATTTCCACATGAATGTCCTCTGATATTCTGTTGCCTACTTTCCAACGTTGTCACAGGAAATGTGATTTCAAAATAGTCCACCATTAGCGCTAATTAGGTTACAAATTAAGGTACCTATTACCCGTAAAATTTTAAGTAAATAAGCAAGTGCATCGGAACCTAATAAGTAACAGATACAGCATCCCGCTCTAGAGTTACTCAACCAGAACATTTGCAGTACTAGGCCACCTGCAACCCTGACACAGAAAAACTTTCCATGCAAGCTAATACAATCTTCTTGAACCCCTCCACTGGGAATGTGTATCTCTGGCAAAGTTAATTACACATGACCCCTCTCTTCTCCCACCGGCCACCAGGCCAACATGTGCATTCGATTCGTATAATTTTGCAATAGGCGGTTATCCATTACTTATGCACGTGCACTATCGCCACCCCCCTTAAACTTGCAGATACATTCATTCCACACACACACAGTAGAAGACCCTAAGAGAAAGACTCTGAAAAAGTACTGCACTAGTCGAGCAATTAAATGTTAATTGCAAGCAATTTTCGCATAAATAACGATCGAGGTCAACGGCTAGGATCGTAATTATGTACCGTGTTGCATGCACGGACGACCGATGGGCGATGGGGGTGTATCTATTGCAAAATTTATTACGCCAAACTGATATTTTTCCTCCATCCACACCCTACAGACGCAGTGGTTTGGTCAAATTTGTGAGAAATGCATTCAAATTTGCAACACAAAAAGGTCTGCATTCTCCTGGGAGAATCTTTCACTTAATTGGTGTTCTTCGCCAGGACATTGCACTCTTGTGCTAATAAAAGGACTCTCTCCTCTTTACCTTCACTTAGCGCGCTGCCAGAAAATATTTTCACCGTGAAAAACTATCCCATCATCATTGTGACATCCTTCCACCTAATTGCATCCACAAATCTCCTTTTTTTTACCTCTAACCACCACCGCCATTGTTCTCACGCCATTTCACCGTTTCCTTCATTCGAATTCGCAGCACTATTCCAACTCAGGATGCAGGATGTTCTCCAGAGAGATAGAGAGAACGAAAAAAATAACCGTAATCATGGAAAGAGTTGTGCAAATCCAGGAAGTGAAGCCACTTTGCAACGTAGCTTAATTTTTTGTCTCCCTCCTCTCCCTGTTTGGCTGTCTCGAAATTTCTCAACGACAACGAAGTAGAAGTGCGATTTAGATACTCGGTGAGAGTTGTTCCCCATTGTTTGGGACATAATAGCATATGCGCCTTCCGCTCGGCTACGCTTCTGGAAGTTCTTTGACAGAAGTTTTTTCCGACAAGTGTGCCACTAAGTAGAGGAGGAGCCTCCTCTATACGAATTGTGGACAAGTTGCAGCAGCTCCCAGTTGGATATTTAGCGTTTCATTGTTGTTAACAATGGGAGATATTTAGTGAAACTATTCGAATGAGTTTGAAGTGACCGAAGAAGAAGTGCTGGTTGGAGTGGATGGAATGGAGACTGGGGTTGGTGACCAGAGATGGGGTTTGTTAGATGCGATGAGAGATATGTAAGTGTTATGACGTGAAGTGGTTTACAAAGCTGTTGGTTAGACTTCTGGGAGTGATAAATAAAAATCTTGAGTTACGACAAACAATTTATATGAAGTGGTTTCCATAAGAGGTAAAGCTCGGTTGCTGCAAGCACTGGTAACGTGAAAAACAATGGCGGAGACGCCTGGATGAAAAATATCTGCAATATGCTTGAGACGGTACCTACTTTTGGCTTCAGCAGGTCCTACTTGGGTCTGGAATTAGCCATGGAACAAAGACTGAGGCCCAGCACCATATATCTGCAGTATTCCCTATAATGGTAAATGTCTCTGCTAAAAGTGTGTCTTGACTAAAAAAAATACGCATAAGACCACGTATGATGGAAAAATAAGGCGTAGAAAGCTTGAATTGAAATGCAAGATTCTTGTACAGAGTATATGGTTGGTTTGAAATCTGGAACGTGCAAGTATTCAGGGGGCAAACATCGACTCTGACCATTTTCTTGTTGCAGGCAATTTCAGCATATGGCTGTCATCATCACTTTTTTTTACTGACTCGCTTATCCACTATGGGGGTCGCGGGTTTCGATCTTGCCTCATCGACCCTGAGTCATCTGGAGCTATCCCCATAAGGGTGAAGACGAAATTTCGGACTTGACCCAACCATCTCACCCTGAGCTTACTTAGGGCATGGATGCTATGGCGCGTCTTGGAAGGCAAGTGAGGGGCTTGCTTTTTACAAGCCTAAACCCTCGAAATATAAACTGCTCCGTTCTAAGACGAAGCTGCTTGACGTTGAATACCTCGCGTATTCTGGTGTTCCTAACTTGATGTCGGCTAATTACCCCTTGACTGTCCTAGGACTGGGGTATTCAAAGCCTATGTATATCGCGGCACCTGCGTAAGGGACTCTCTACAACACTGGCTGGGCCGTATCGATAGAATGAACAAAAATGTTCCTGCCAAGAAGGTGGCCGTGGCTCAGTGGTTAGTGCGTTGAACTGCTGTGCGAGCGACGTGGGTTCAAGCCCCAGCCATATCCACCGAACATTTTTCGCGGCACTACCTCTCGCGGGGAATGACAAGCCTCCGGGAGTATAATCTGTCAGAAAAGAGCTTCTCAATTCGCCGTTGTAGGTCCCTTCCATTCGTGCGAAAATGTAACACGCACAACATGAGAGAGTGTTGCGAGAAACTAGGCCTTGGCTCATCCCGAGCTGTCGCGCCGGCTATTTATTTATTTAAGAAAGGTCTTTGAAATCACCCCACAGTTTTGAGATGACAAGGAAGACCAAACCTCTGGGTAAGCAACCAAATCATCACTAATGCCAGAGCGCTTAGTCTGAAGAACTGGAAGCAATATAACCGCCATTGAAAACGATGGAAAGTTGTCATGCTTCAGGCAGAGACCCTGCACCCTTAAGAGCTTCCATTCTCTATTAGAAACCGGCAATTCAACATCACAATATGGTTAAATACAGTCACGAATCGTCAAGGGGAAGGCTTCACCTGAAGGTATTGTCACAATTCACAGGTCATAACACAGACAATTTCCCAACGGCACCCCGGACATGCATAAATGAGTTCGTTTCGTCACCGACCTAGAGTTGCGTAGCACTTTTGTTAGTCTTGAACAAAAGAAAAACAAAACCCAACTCAAACCTCGCCATCACATTATTCCACACAGCTTGACAATCAGCCATCAACCTACTCAAGTGTCCATGGAATACAGCCCCCAAACAATGCCTCGAAACTATCACAAAAAATCATCAAATAATTACCATAATTTAACCTCCTTTTTCCAACAGTCCCATTCCATTCTCTCCCACAATTAGCTTTAATTGCCATTAATCACTTAAATTAGTCCGTTTACTTGCGGCAGTTTTGCATCAAATCATCGTCATAACTCAAAACTTCAAAATTATGCTGTGCGACTGTGTCTTTATGTGGCACTCTGTGTACCTCCATTGAAGCTCCAATCTCGATGTAGGCGCGTCTACTCATTATTTTGTAATTCTCCACTAATTTACAACGTTATACACATTGTTACGGGGAATCCCTCCCCCCACCATCCACTGGGGGCACAAATCACACACAGAAATTACCCCAATTTGCCTGGCATTCCCTGTCGTTTTGTGAACACAATAGCGGCACACAAAAGATACTATTTTGTCGAAAGGAAAACGAAGAAAAAGATGAAAATCTTTTCAAACCAAATTGACATCCCTACGACTACTGCGAATCAAAAAAAAAAAAAAAAAAAAAAAAAAAAAAAAATCACCAAGAAGACGAAGATGAAGTTCCTTGCAAGAGTATCAGTTTCCAAATGTCTCCAACGATGGATGAGGATAATCTTGACAGTTCGAGTGACAGAGGATTGGCTAACCTTTGTCTTTCTTTTGGAAAATTTTGACATGTCATTTCATTGACATAAATTGTCGATAAAACAACGAAAAAATTGATAAAAAAAAGGACCAAAGGAGGATGGAAGGAGGGAAGAAATATAAAAACTTTGTCAAGGAAAGTTTAGACTTAGTAATTGGAATCAAGCTGTTGGCAAGTGGATGACACTTATCCCTTTGCCCATCCGCTTTGGCTTTGTTCGATTGGTTCGAAAGTTTCTCGAGCTGAATGACATTTATTGTCGATGCAGCTTCGATTCTTGTGTCAGTGGTATCAGTTTCGGTTTATCCCACCCTGGGAGTATGGGCGCTTCAACTCCAAGCTTGCGGGTGTCATCCTGATGCAGGGTTTGGAAGTTAATCTCAGCATAGGTCGAACAGCACTACTGACACACAGAGTCCAGATAAAATTGGATTGCCAAGCGCAGAGGCATGAACTTTGTCAACAGCGGATGAGTTTGCTCTTGGCTCTTTCAAGAGGAAAATTCTTCGGGTGATTTTCGGTCCCATCTGCATATATGGTGAGTGGAGGAGGAGATACAACGACGAACTGTACGGGCTTTACAAAGCCTTGGGATCGCTGACAATACGATCAAGGCTGGTAAAGCAATGCTGCAGATCTCTCAACCAGATTGGAGATAGGTGCGACGTATCCCTGTGCTAGGTCCCAGGACAAAGGGACGTTCCAGGCAACTGCAGAACGGAAGAGTTAGCAAAAGAAGGCGCAGGACGGCATCTCCCCGAAAACCTGGGGTAACCACCTGCCCTTATCGATCAAATTCCTCCTCAACACGGATGCCAAGAAACTGGCAAACCACAGGTCGAACAATTCAGGACGTGTCTCTTGTCAAAACAAATCTCGCCTAACCTGGATTTAATGAAGACAAACAAATTGGTTCAAACGAAACAAACGAAATGGTTCACATCCTAGAGTTAATACCGTTATGATTACTCATCTGGATGTACCCTTTGATACATACTCTGATTCCTGGTGCTGGTAAGCCGGTTCTTCATCGTGGTATAAGCCAATCTGGTCTAAGTGTTTCCCTGTCTGAACGGAGGCAGACTCCTAACCTAACCTAAACCTACGCCGAGTCTTTCAACCTCTTTGATTAGGGCTTTCATTGAAGACTGAGTTTCCTATGAACATAATTGTGTACGGAATGCCTCTTCAAGTTGTAGCCAAACATAAACGGATGGCGCTAGACGTCTGTCGAAAAGCAGCAGCGGTCTTGCTCTTTTTCAACAGAAGAGACTGCACACAGCTTGTAGAGAAAGTCTTGGTACTGCAGAATGCCTCCTATGGCAAACCTCCTGTTCTAATGTGGCGAGTGCTAATACCCTTCATAATTTCTTGCCTTAATCGGCTTTCTACTACGGACGAACAAAACGAACAAAATAAGGATCTGCTTTGTGGTCACCGTGGCCCAGTGCTTAGTCTTAGTGCTTTGGAGTGCTGACCGAGCGGTGTGGCTTCAAGCCGTAGCCAGGAACACCGAACGTTTTTCGCGCCACCATCGCTCCTCGGGGAATGACAAGCCTTCGGGAGTATAATTTGTCATGAAAAAGCTTCTCAATTCGCCGTTCGAAGTCGGCAATAAATTGTAGGTCCCTTCCATTCGTGCGAAAAATGTAACACACACAACATGAATGGTTGTGAGAAGCTAAGCCTTTGCTTTTTTTCGTAGAGGTACGTACAACCAATTGCGTCTATGTGCTCTACTGTTTCTTGCGCTAAAAAAACAACACTTTTCCGTCGTCTTCCTTGAAATAATTAAACTTCTGTTGTTTTCTAATGAGCCTCCTCTACTCTCCTGACGCATAAACCTGACTTTTAAGAAGAACCGGACTTCAAGTCGATCGTTGCCGATGGTTTTGTTGAGCTTAGTTGAAAATCCATTCAAATCCTCGAACAAAATCAATCGCAGGTACTGCAAGGAAGTCTGTAATTGCAACGTACTTCCTTCTCAACACCTTAACGTATACGATGGATAGTCAACTCAACCTTTTTTTCCAAAATTGGCTATTTCTTCTCCTGTGGAAATGACAACGCGCCAGTTACAGCGCTGTCCTTGAACGTGGTCCCCAAATCTTTTTTTTGTATTTAAAATACGTCAAGCCAACTCCCCCTCCCACAATCTTATCAAGTCTCCTGGGAGTGTCCCATAAAACCGCGCTCATAAATTTTCAAAATCGTGTTTCCATTCTAATCTTGGCCCACACTTCTCATATTTACACCTCCTTTCGGGGTACTTTACCGCTAAAAGTCCCAAGAAACCCATTACAATTCGTGTTGCATAAATATGAGTCTCTCACACACACACATACAAAGTGAACAAATGGAATTTGGATGCAATTTAGAATTTTTTTTTTTTTTTCGCCAAGAAATTTGCTCGTCTACCCAAAAGTCGGCGAAAAATAGAGAAGAACAGTGTGTCCCTCGGCGCAAATAATACTGACCCAGTTTGAAAGTAGTTTTACAGTTTTCGAATTCTTTTATTTTATTTTTTTTCTGAAATGCAGAGCAAACCAATTTGCACCGTTTCGAGCATAAAAGTTTTTTTTTTCTTTTTTTGTTGCTGTTACGGTTCTTCAATCCACGACTAGGACTAGGACACACGAAGGATATTAGGTGAATTTTGTGGTACCTACTCGCCTATTTTGGTTTCTGTCCTGAAGCACAACATCAACACCATCACCAGGCAGCTGCAGCGAAGAGAATAGAAAGAAAAGAGGGTGCGAGTGCGAGTGCGAGGCAAACGGCAAACTTATATTTTCTTTCAATTGTGTGTTTATTTGCGAATTGCTTTTGGCCAACCAAATTTTCCAGCGCAATGATGATGATGATGGAGTTGGAGTGGAGTGGAACTTGGAAACAACAAAATGAAAAAAAAAAAACGAAACACAAAACTTTTCCTCTTTTCTCTGATTTACATAGAGTCAGAGTGAGACACAGAAACTGAGGAAAAGGGAGGAAAAAAAGTTGAACATTTTGGAAACTACTTGCACTTACCCCCGATTGATGTCCTTTGCAATATACACGAGCGATCTGGAAAGGAAGAAGGAAAAACACATGATTAATTCGACGGCACTTTGACAGGACTGATTTGAATGTGTTGCTAAGTTTTTTAAAATCAAATCAAAAAAAAAAATTAAGAAAGGGACTGAGTTTGGCAAAAGAAGTCAATAGGTGGCACCACAAACGGCAAGAAGAAATTGACGAAGAGAAGCTTGAATTCTGCAGGATATGACCTACAAATGAGATGTGATGCGACTGTTTCTCCTTTTTCGACCTTGGTACTAGGTTAGGTTAGGTTAAAGTGGCTGCCAGCTAAAACCGATCTCCTGCCTAGTCATTGAACCAATTTACCAATTGGAGCTTCTTATGAAACGTAGGAGGCTACTGTTTAGCAGGTCGCCTAAGTTGGTGTAGAAGAAGGCTCCTAAGTGGAGAATAGTCACCGCCTCCTCCTCCTAGTCTATACAGCTTCAGCAGAAGTCCAGTGTCCAGACCTATAATAGCCCTGATATGCAATCGCTTGGGGGAAATCAAATACTTAGAGCATTTTAGATCCAGCTTTGGCCAAATCTGTTTTGTCGCTAGACATGTTATATCACTTGTCCACCTAAGATTTGTTCTTTTGATAGCATCTAGCTTTACTTTAAGTTTACCAGTAGCGATTGGTATGCCTAAGGTGCCCTTACCAGGCCCTATAGGTAATGTTGTTTCATATCCGACGACATCAGCCTTACAGTTTCCTGGAATGCCACTCTACCCATCTCCATAAGAGACGATCAGCAATCTAAGGCTATTAGTGCATTTAAAGCTTATGACTTATTCTAAGGACTTTTACCTCAAAATTCTTGTCAAACCTTAGGCTAGGTGTGGTGTAGTCTATGTTTCTGGGAGAAATTTTGACATTTTTTAAAATGGAGGCGTGGCCAAACCGCTGTAAGGTTGTTTTGAGGTGGAGGCTGTACTAGCTGCCATTTGTCTGCCGAAAATGTAGAGGGGTGATAGATAAAACAAAATGTCGTGCTGCAAAGGGAGTCGTGCGAAGAGCTACGCTAAAGTACATGCAAGCTGTTCGATGGACTTTTCCTGTCATAGTTCTACTTATTAGCATGACTCAGAATTTGAAGATTTTCCAGATTCTGGTCCTGTGTTCCTTCATAATTTTCTTAGATTTCTTCTTCAGAGTGTGATCCCATATACCATCCACAGAGTTGTTAAGGGGACCTATAAAGAATTCTGCTGCCCCTCGTGGTGCTAGATTGTCCTCTGCTTAGTCGGACTCCATTCAGACAAGTCCGGGTGTCGAATGGAGGATGAGTGTTATTTTTGGCGAACTCAACAAGTTAATGGTGGCATTCCAAGCATTGACATTAGCGTGCCTCCGTCTAGCATCAGCCACCAACAAGGAGCTAATACATCAAGTTTGTCTTCTTAAAGCGTGTATTCCCGATATTAATCATTTTTGATCTCAAAGCACTGCCCCTGCCTGTCTGTCACTGCCTCTGTATGCAGCTACTGCGTCTCTTATCTCAGTTGAAACAAAATCAACGCTTGTGAAGTGCCATACAGCTTGAGGTTAAACTATGCTATATCCCTGAACATGAGGGCATACCAGACAATGAGAAGGCTGATGAATTGGGAAGGAAAGGATCTACTCTAGGCATAGAGCAAGCTGATCAGTCAGGGAAAGTCTCGCCATGTAAACTCAAACATGAAGAATGGATCAGGATTCTAGCGGAAGCGAATGAAAGATGGAGCTCTTTGGATTCCTGTAACATAACTAGAAAACTATGGCCACGGTGCAAGGATGTCAAAACAAATATTTTCATGCAGAAGGACAAAAAAAAACTCTTTCCATCCTTGTAGGAGTAATTACAGCTCATAATACTCTGCGCTATCACATGAAAAAGCTAAGGCTAAGTAAGGACGACTTTTGCAGGAGTTGCTGAGACGAAGAAGTTAATGAGGACACAACCCACTTTGCAAGGCCTTTTCCACCACAGACATAAATCCTTTTGAAGGTACTTTTCCAGGAAACTAAAGAACTAAGTTGCATTCCTATGAGAGAAATCTGGAGGTTAATTAAGGCTTCAAAATGGTTCGAAACCCAGGAGCAATAGGAGAGTGCTTTGCGTATTGCTCGACGAGCAAAGGGTAACTTCCCCCAAAAATGGGTATCACAATGTGGCGTAGAGGGCTCTCTATCCCCTCGCCAACCCATCTACCTAACCCAACCTTATCTCAGTTCCACCACGACCTCTGTTCGTTTGGTTTCATTGCGACAGACATTGAATCATCGCACGGCTCCTTGATTAATTGTCCTGATACCGGGGCGAACCTTCCTTTTTATACCTTGAAGTGTCTTGTAATCGTCTCTGCGCCTAGGGCCCCTGCCACGCAATAAACGGCAAGCGGCAAAGCGGCATAGCGGCAAAATTAAAACGTATGAAATCGTATAGTTGTGGCCACGCAGCAGCAAGCGTCATTTCGTGGCAGGGGCCTAAGAAGAACCCCGACCTCCTTTAAAGCTTTAAAAAATCCTCCGATCGTTCTAATTCCATACAATCATCGCACGTCTACTACATTAGTTGTATGGTGGGCTTCTATAGGTCTCTCGAGAGTCAGTATTATTTTAAAAATCTGGTCTTTCACTGATTTGAGACGGCCTCCGTTCAGCCTCGTCGTGCTTCATTCGGGTGCTCGCCTTTGACTCCAATCGCACATGTCGCTTGTCTCTTCGCAGTCGTGGATAACCCTCCAGTTACTCATACCAGATATTAGACATCCGAGGCAGAAGCAATTTCACCTATGCATTCGGTCGGTGTGTGCTCCAGGGTCGTCACATTAGTCCTAGTTTTGGTGGTATTACCACAATCCTCCTTGCTCTTGAGTCGCAAGTATTCGTTTTCCAGTCTAGGACTTTGTCACAACCTGAGACATGTAGCCAAAAACCAGGCGAATTAAAGAAGTCCCTGTGAGGCCCGCTCAAGTGTCTCGAACAGCCTAAGTCGTGTCTTGCTCGACACTGCATGGTGTCGACAGAATCATGCTTTGCTCGAATATACTAAAAACATGCTGAATTTTCTTATTAAGGATGAGATTCAGTACCATTACTTTTGGCCAAGAAAATTCGAGAGACAGTTCTTCAAGTGCAGTCTCACCACTCTTCCATAATGTCGAACATTTTTTGCCGCCTACTGTATCACCCGCCCACTCCAATAGACTCACGCATTTCTCCTGCAACCTTTTGTCGCCATTACCTGTCGTAAGCCCATTAAAGTTGACGACAACAAGAACAACAACAAAAAATGTGAAGGAAAAGTCATTAAAAAATGTTTTACGCTCCATGAACGATGGCGGGGAGTCCAAGGCGAGATATTACACACGCCAACAATTCCTCGAAAAAAAATAAAATAAAATTACGCTAGAAATATCCTTTCCAAATCAAAAGGACATCTCCCCCCACCCCTTCCCTTCGACACTCACTTCAAGAATGAAATATATTTTTGGAAAAAACTCGGCGACAAAAAAAAAAACACTTAATGCCAATCCGTTGTGCGTTTTTGCGGTGCGGGATATAAATCATCATGTGTCCCATGGTATTTAGGTATTGCTTCGAGTATTCCCTTTATTATGCCACCTGAAAGCAAAGCGCCAGGACGATGCCACTCTTCATGGTGGTGGTGTAAAGTGTAAAAATGGAACCAAAATACCAAAAATATATTCCCGCTATGATTCATGAAATCGTAAAATCTTGCCTCGCAGCAAGAAACACGCGGTTCCGCGGGACATACACCACACTGCCGTCGCTGGCGGCAGCGCCTCCTCAAAATATTATGTATGTCCTCATTCTCGTCCTTGGGCAGAGTGAGAGTTTACGGTATAGTCATGGCGTATTGTTTGTGCTTGTGTCAGATTATTGGTGGCAACGTTAAATTCGGTCGCTTTAACAATATCATATCCGGGACAATGTTTTCCGTGTGTGAGTGCGCGGGTGTGTATGTCGAGGTGGGCGTTTCGCTCCTTACCCTATGCCATGCGTGTGTACATAGCGATTCAAGACCGTGCTGTGTTCTAGAAAGCAGCGCCACATTTCAAATTCTCATTCTCATGGAATGCAATACATTGGCATACATTCTCTGTAGTCAGAGGGGCTGTGGCGGCAGCCAATATATCTTCGATCGAAGTGACATTTATTCCACATGACATAACAATTTGTATTGGACCCGAGGATGCGAGAGGTGAACAACAATTTATTGGCTCCCACACAAGCGAAAAAGACGATGACGAAGAGGTAGGTGGAAGAAAATATCAACGAAAAATATTGTAGACGACAGTAGAGAGAGATGAGGGAAGATTCTTCGTGGATTTATGTCTTTCGGTGGTGGGTGATGAAAGTTCGCCTGCGGTTAAGGGCGCAAATCGCTAAAATAACAAAACAATGTGTGTACACGGCACTTGAGTGAGGAATGAGTTTCGACAAAATCGGGATTTTGACGGCTTTAATTTGGTCTTATGTGAAATTTTCTCCTGCGATCGGTGGAAAGGAAAATCTGTCTTCCTTGTAGAAGTAGGTTTCTACCACAGACCGCAGTTTCACTTTGAGCACTTCGCATTCCACTACACAGCCTCACCGAGAATGCGACAAAAGACCTTGGAGTCAATGTGGATACCGGAAGTGAAGCATTTGATAAATAAATCGGTGATATCCTGGTTTGTGCCAAGAAAACAGGAAGATTCTCGAGATCACACGTGCAGTAGTGTCAAATTCATACGTGTTCGCTTCATCCTCAAATCACTTCCAACACATGTCACAAACTTGTCCTATTTTTAGAAATCTGAGGGCAACACAACGGGCCACACTTCCATCTAAGTGAAAATCATCCCGCTCACACGCATACCAATAGTTTCACGCACTATCCTTGCTGAGATCGTTTTCGACTCACTGCGTCGTCTTTAAGAAAAAAGGCGACGATTGCATGCATAGCCAGTCAAGCCTTGGAATGGAACCTGCTAATTCAGGATAAAAGATGGATCGACCAAAAAAAATCAGGCGCTAGAGAGACGCAAGTTAAGGCATGAAGGGCAGAAAAGTTAAGATATCGTCGGGAACCAAACACGACAGGGGTGACAAAGAACCTCAGTTTCTGTGGAACAATCGCGAGCAAATCTTCGAAATGAAGTTTTCAATTATTCCAGAGCCTTTATGGCTGGCACTGCGACTTAGCAAGATCTATTGTGTCTCCTGTCTACTTAGCCTAATAGGCTTTCTACCTTCTTGAGTATGTCATTAGAAGCCGAGTTTCTAAACTTCGCTAACGAACAGAATTCACGAAAAAAGATCCGTGCGTAGTGCCGGACATTCGCAAAGAATGTGCTCAGAGGTTTCTTTTTTTTCCAAACAGAACTGACACTGTATCTAAACAAAGGTTTAGTTTGCTGAAATTATGTCTTAGGCCACAATGGCCCACTAGCGTTCCCATGTTGTACCTGTCAAGGCTTAGAATGTCTTTGTTGGAAAAGGGCTTGATAAGTCACTTGGATTGCTTAAGCCCGGGGACATTTCCCAATGGGCCACACGAAGTTGGTGTTCCCAGTTGTTTATTAAAGCTGCCAATTAACGCCAAAGAAGGGTTTAGGTCCCAAGAGCGTGGAAACCGAACCGGCCTTAGCCAGCTTATCCGGGGTTTCATTGTCTATACCGCCCTGGTGGCCGGGCAACCAACCAAGTTAGACCTTGTTGTGCCTGGCAAGTGATTGTAAGGCATTGTAGCAGCACTTGACTGATCTAGATTCCACGATGTGGGATGTAAATGCCTTAAGCGCTGCCCAACTATCGGAGTAGATATGAATTTTTGCGCGCCTAATACCTTTATCGAGGTTTATCCTGACGCAGATCTTAATAGCATGGATTTCAGCCTAGAACACGCTGGGGCACATCCACATCCACTACTCCGCAGCTTTATAGCAAGTAAAGCTTGTTTCTTCAGATTCTAGACTCTGTTGTGAAGGAGGTGTAGTGAACCTACTGAACTTCAAGGAATGTTTGCGACTGATGTCGGACGTTAGAGGTATTATGGCTTAGACCGACGAAGTTAGATACCTGACGGATTTCTCCTGCTACTCAAATAAGCCGGAGGCAAAATAAGTTGTGAGGTCGCTCAATGTCATCCGCAAGTTGAAAGTAGTCTATCAGAACAATTTGAGACCGTGAGCGGTGTTCTACAAGAAGCTTTGAAATACAACGTAGTTCGACTATCTACCTCAAGAACCTTAACTACGCCGATGACGTTTATTTTGCGAAAACAAAACCAAAAACCAACCTCGCCCGCTCAACCTCACAGTCTTCCTTGTCCCGACAACATATTGAGGGACCACAGAGTTTCAGATAGGATTTCTGGAAATGTATACCGCTGAACAGGTTTATGGGAGAAAGCGTCAGTAACGTACAGATACAATATTATAGAGCAAATGTGACAGTGGATAGTTTTTACCCCGTGGAAAGTGTAATCTGGCTGCCTGACTGTCAGAGAAGATAGCAATCTGTATCCTCGGTAGGTTGTAGTGCATTATCAAGCACATGGCTCGTAACTCCGCCTAAAATACAGATGTGGAACAATTCTTCCTTGGCTGCTGGTTTGAAATTCTGGCCATAGATATCCCCTCCGGCTCCGAAATAAATTTTATTTGGATCTGTCTGTGTACCATAACCACTCAAAGTTGTTTGTGGTTGGACCACTATTGTTCCATTAAGTGCGCTCTACAAATCAACCCGAAGAGGCATAAAGTCCGTCATTCATTGAATTCGAAACGTCATAGGCAGCGGCTGACTTTTTGTCTTTTCTATGCATAGGTGCACCTACATATGATGCAAGTGAAGGCGGCAAGGCCTGAGTTTCTTAAAGGGTTTTCTGAGCTGAGTGGTCGCCGTGGCTCAGTGGTCAGTGTGTTGGACTGCTGTGCGAGCGTCGTCAAGACCCATCCATGTCCAACGAACTTTTTTCGCGGCACCACTTCTCACCGGAGTACAATATGTCATGAAAGAGCTTCTCAATTCACCGTTCGGAGTCGGCAATGAATTGTAGGTTCCTTCTATTCGTACGAATAGAGACCGAGACCAGTTTAAGGGTTTCGTATCATATGCTAGATGTATTTGCAGGTGATGAGAGGAACGTAAGAGGTTCAACGGCAAGCAAACGATGATTTCTTATCTCGATCACGAAGGCTGGCAACAACATTGCAGCACAGAGATCAAGTAAGTTGGACCAGGAGTCTGATGGAAAACGTTGAAAGTGCACCTCGCTTAGATGGATGCTTCACGTCTACATTCTCATAGTAGAAAGGTAGCTCCACTGGCCTTCCAGCAGCGGAAAGGAGGAAGGAAAACCACAACAGCGGAGGCCAAGAAACTTATCAAACAACGCTGGGGAAACAAATGAAGCATAGGAACCAGGTTAAGATGGACCAAGAGTCTGCTTGATGGATGGGGCGCGGCTTCGTGAAGCCATCTACTACCTCTCTTAGTTTTTTCATTGGAGCTTGGATGCTTTAATGACTGCCTTCACAAAATTAGTGAAAGTGCGAAGTCCAATTTACCAGTAGGCCGACGCAAACTAACCGTCTCTGAAGTACAGCAGATAGCTCTGTAAGGGCTGCTATATCGGAAAGGTACTCCAAGCAAAGAGGATGGAGCAGGACTGGCTTAGGTTATGTTTTAGTGGCTCATAAAATTACGCCGCCTCTCCTTCGATCCACTGTGATTGACTTGCGTTGGGGTAAATGAATGGGCTCGAGGTCCCCCTAAATTAGCTGGAATCTCAAATGAGTTGTGGGATGGTTTTTGGTGGCTTTGTTGACAGTTCGCCAAAGTCATTGAAAGATTGGTCTTCGAGGGCCGACATTATGACCTTGCTTCCTAAGCTTCCGCAGAAGTCGAATAAATCTAAGGACCGCGAGAAAGTTGTGGCATATAACGATACCTATAAGGAGTTCTAGGAGGCCTGTTCAGTGCAAGGAGGTCTCTTATTTCTGCCATGATGTGTCCATAGATTTCGTGAGAATTGAACGATGGCCTACTTTAGGTGTTCTGCGTTTATGCCAGTATTTAGAAGTTCAATTCGAGTAAGGATAGAGTGGTCTACCAGCACTTAACGACTCAACCCTCCACTTTTTTAGGTATCTTGAAGCGAGAAAGAATGCAAAAACGAGTTCCGGGGAGCCACCAAGAGGAGAGTTTAAGCAGCTAGAGTCCGAGGAAAGTAGGTTACGACCATCCCATTGATAATACTCGACGTATTCTCTTAAAAAAAAAAAAAAGCAACGACCCCATTGGTATTGAGATCCCCTGTAATAAAAAAGCAAGACTCGTCCATGTTCGTTAAAAATGTACAGCTTTTCGCAAGGCTTTACAACTCCTTCGAATCCTGTAATGACAATTCCCGAGGGGAGTCTATATGTAAACCCCCCCAAAACCCATCAACAAAAGTCCCTTAGCGTCAATATTACATTTTTCCAGAGCACGTTTTGTACTTTAAAAACCCATCCTTCGCCGAGTAAGTCCTTTTAGTGGTAATACCGTTCGTCACTTTCGTCATACACTGTAAGATCCTTGATGACATTTGTTAAATTTTATTACCCCCCAACCGATCCGATATCGAACACCATGTTATCCTTGTTGACGACGATGGAAGATGGAGGGGAGGTCCTTTTTTATGACTTGTCTTGACTACAAGACTTATGTTAACATCTTTATTTTTTTTTATCTTAACTTGTTGTACCACCAAACGGAAGCTACTACTGCGCGTATAAATCGAAGAGCATTTATCATTTTTTATCGCGTTAAAAACGGTCCGCAACGGCATGTGAGAGAGATAGAGAGAGAGATGGTGGTGAAAACGAAACAAATTCACCTCCCCAGAGATGTTAATAACAAATCAGGACATTCTCTCTCTGTATCTGTGTGTAAGGGGACCTCTCGCATCTCCTTAGGGGTTTCGGTTTCTTTTTTTTTTTATTGGAAGTAATGTGTCAAAAATTAGCAGAATAAGTAGCTATAATGCCTTATAGCTCATAACTTATGACGGGAAGGCGGTGGGTCATATGTAATAATCGTTAGACCCGACTGTGTTGTAGATAATGGCAGTTTGTGTAGGAGTGTGTGTGGCATGAAACAAACTGCCATGATTCAGTGATGATAAGAACAGTTTTGGGTCAAGGTTCCGACGCACTTAGTAGGTTGAATGTCATAAGCCGAAATGGACGAGTGATTAGTATTTTTTTTTTCTGCTGATGAAGGTCCTTTATCGATTCATGGGGAAAACAGTTTTTTTTATTTGTGACCTCCACAGTTGCAAGTAAGTTTTTCAATCCAGAGGTCAACGCTTGAGACCAGTGTACACATGTCGCAGTTCTAGGACCAAAAAAAGTACGAAAAAGAAAAAGGACATTTAGGACATCTCATGGAATGCATTATGCCTGCAACCCTTAGAAACTTTAAAGTGTCCTTAGAGTGCATTACGAAAAGCTCCATATGCCGTTTAAGGACGTTGAAAGGTATTCCGTGGAAGAAAAAAAAAAAAAAAAAAAACACACCGCCGGCGCATGCAACTATTCGAATGGAGGATATGCATTGCATTACATTTCTTGTGGCGGTGACTGGGATCCTTATTTTTTTTTTTCTACTCAAGACTTGGAGAAGAATATAAGGATGAAACTGGGTTAAATCGTTCCGCTGTTTTCAAGAGTTCACCTGAAAGTAATCACATATCCAAGGAGGACATCGCTGGTTGGGGGGTTTTTCTGCGCGTCGTGGTTCGTCCTTTTCCCTGCATCCTTTGAAGTGTTGTGAATCCATTAAGAGGTGATGACATACTTTTGCTTTTGTTCTTTTTTTTTTTACGCTTTTTTGCCTTTTTTTCTGATCGTCCTTTTCTTTTTATAGAAAGGAACGCTGTACTGAGTGGATAGGGTACATAAGCCCATCAAACAAAAGGTGACGATGATAGGTTCGGTCTTTTTTTTTTTTTTTTTTTTTTTTGAAGGACTTTTGGGTTGCACGGGGATGATTTTGTTTTGCGGTTGGGCTTTTGCTTTCTGTCTCGTCGCTGCTGAAGGACTCAGGTCTCTTCTAACTTTTAATAGGGTTTTAAGTGAAATGTGGGTCTTTGTGGAATTAGAAATCGTAATACTTTGAGAGTCTGATTTGAGGCTTGTTGTCTGCTTGTTTGTGATGAAAGGCAACATTGATGGGATGAATAAGGGGGGTGGGAAGGTACTTTTTTTTTAATGAAGTTCATGGAGGAGAATTTTTCTGCTGAGTGGTTGATCCGAGTCGTTTTTAATAATAGATCTCGGGGTTGGCCTCTGGAAGAAGAAAATAGAGTTGAGTTGATGTTTCCGGGTCTTTGCTTTTGTAAGGAGCAAATTAATTTTGGTTTGGGGGCAGAGGGAGGCATTTAAAAAGGGTAACGGAACCGCTAAGGTACTTCATGGATATTTACCATTCTTAAGGGGTTCGCCGCGGGTTAAATGGGTAAAGACGATGTCGGCTGGAGTTTATTTATTTGTTTGGCTTGGATAGGGAGAATGTGAGGGATCAGGGGGTTGTCTAAACACTGAACGGATAGAGACTTGATTAAAGGATGATAATGGACTTGCACCCCGAGAATTGCACTGCTTCGCGATGCTGTTGTTTGACTTTTTCAGTTTATGGCCAATCCATCGCCATTTTCGACACCTAACCTCTAAGCCCTAGAGCTTATGGTCCGTTCTACGCGATAAATGTGCTCAGTTGTAGCCATTGAATACTGGTGCGAGCATTGCTCAAGAGACGAGAATAGCAGTTCAGAAAACACGACAGCGGACGAATTCCGAAGGTGGCTTCGACTATACTAATCGACGTATACGTAAGAGCCGTGATCGTGATCAAAATCACAGCATGCGTATATGAGAGGTAGATCGATAGAAACGGCCCTTCACTTTTAGCAGCTTACAAAGAGCTCAATTCAGCACAGGACTTTGCAACTGGATTGGGCTGATGCTCAAATCGCGTGTCATCCACTAGATATTGGGAAACCTTCGTAAAATGTCTGCAGGGGAACTCTTTAGCGTGAAGTCCTCTTACCCTAATATGGCTTCTTTGGACGAGATCTTGGTAAAACTCAGGGACAATGGCGTCAATGTGACGGCTTATACCGACGATGTGCTCGTTCTGGTAACAGGCAAATTCCTTTCAGTCCTAAGCGAGAGGGTCAACTATTTGCTACTACTGGTCAGTACTGGGACCAGCATCAAAGGGCTGGGAGCCAATCCTACAAAGACAGAGATTGTGCTTATCACTAAGAAAGGATTAATCCCTGACTTCAAGCCTCTGAAGATGGGGGGTGTTGAACTTAATCTTTCGGGATCAGCACGCTACCTTAACAGGAAGGAGAACATCGATGAGCGCATCAGTAACTCATGCATCAAACCTCACTACGGTTCAAAGGGCAGCCTGTATGGGAATCCTGTGATCAATGCAATGAACAACACCAACAGCGGCAATAGAAACCATGTTAAGTTTCGTTCTGCTGGATCTGTACTGCAGAAACACGGCAGCTAGAACTGCTTTAAGACTAATACCAGCTTCGTACGGTCATGTCTTCGTACTGTCTCGGTGGGAGAATGTCGACAGATCGATAGAAACAGACCATATCGTCACCTGAGTGGAAGAACTTGGTAACTTGAGTTTTTTATTTGTAAATATCTGGGTTTTCGGCTTCCTGGATCGAGTTACCCAGTTCTTGCATTCAGGTGACGATATCATCCAGACTCTAGTGTTTGATAGGAGATTAAGTATCAGAATTCTGATAAAGGTGACTGGAGGACGGTTTTAAGATGGACATTGGTGCAGGTGGTGGGGTCTACTGTAAGGCCCTAGGAATAAACTATGACGACTGCAGTGTCTTTCAAACGGAAATCACAGCCATCATCGAGGCTTCAAAAACTGTCCACTGTCTACATTGACAGCCAGGCATCCCTTAAGGCTCTGGAGTCCGCGGTAACTAGATCGATGCTTGTAGAAATCTGATCTCTGTCTCTGGTCAAACTTAGTCAGTTAGTCTCCGGCATCATTACTGGGCACTACTTCATTGGTACTCATGCAGATCGCATCGCATCACAATGACTTTTGCAGAAGTTGTAGGGACGAAGAAAAAATCGAATCTGACCGTCACCAGCTGTGTGATTGTCCTGCCTTCGCCGGTAGAAGAATGAGGACTCTTGGCAGTTACTTCTTCACGGTACTGGAAGATTTGCGTGACATCGAACTGAGAGACCTCCTGGGACTCACATCCTAATATGGGTGGTTTTAGATCAGCGGTTCCATTTTTCTTTACAGGTTCTCGGGGTAGAATTCTAAAATGGGCACAATGGACCCGAATGTTGATCTACGTGAGCAGTGATCAATGTCACAAGGGACCTATTTACCTAACCTAATCTACTCGTATACTAGTCTGGCAGCATCTATTGGACAAAAATGTTCCATCCAAGAGGTTCTTTGAATCGTTGCCTCTAGGATCGACACGACAAGAAAGGCCGAAGACCCTTTTAAGGACAAAGGTATCAAAGATGCCAGAGCGTGTGCCCTGCTCGCGCTACTACATCAGAATAACACGTGAAGGATGAAGAGAAACCCATATCGCCCTAGCATCTTAGGAGGGCAAGATAAGAAGGTTTGAGGTCTAGGGAGTAATGCAAACGAATATCACGACTTTTGAGGAAATATTGACACAACCCCCGACGTCAGTCTTTGGCAACTATAAGTCCAGGGGAAATCTTTTCAGAAAGGACACTGAATCTCATCTCTTCAACGAAACTCATTTGCTTTCACATCTCGCTGTCCCAATTCAGCAGCAGGTGTTCTTCTGTAGCCGCTCTCATTCCTCATCTAATAAAATTCAGTTGGAGCAACTCAAAGAAGTTCATTAAGTGCAGTTCCAGCTGCCCGGGAGGACTGTCTCCCTCATTTTCCATTCTCAGACTTAAACTGTTTTTTAAACAACATTCCATTAAGGAAATCAAATCCTGGCCAAGAGAGAAAGAGGAAAAAACGAATATACCCCAGAAAAGAGAAAAAAAAATTACCCTCGTACAGCTGTCAAGTCTATTTTCTTACAAATTTCGTTACAAAAACACGTCCCACAGGCACTAATAGACTCCCGCAACACGTGTAATTTCAGAACTATACGCCTCACATCCTGTAGCCATCCCAATAAGGCCAATTTAGGTTCGCATCCCACTACAAATTCTGACCATCTACGGGTCCCGGAGTCCCTTAAAGTAACCTCACAGAATGCTCCGAAAAATTTATTATCTCCGCAAGATATCCTCGACTCCCGGAACAACACGTGCCCATCAAAGGGCGGGCGGGTGAACAGCACCAAAAATAACCACCGACTACGACGACGAATTACAAACCGAAATAATGTGGGACACACACACACACACACACATTACAGCCTCCCTCGCAGTGATTTCACCCGAAAAACCAGAGCCTCGGCAAAATAAAGGATTTCTCTCGTTTCGAAGGAGAAATTGTTTCGGTTATATAAGACCCACGGGGGAATCATCATCAGGCATACAGTACGTTGCGACATCATGTCCTTTTTGGAAAAAAAAAAAAATGAAAAAAATGTTTGCATGCAGCACTGAAGATTGGAGACGGCGACAGAGCCGAGGATCCAAGGAATCGGAATGGAAACACAATTTTAATGCCCGAATGAGGGTCCTATGCCTTGAGGGGGCACACACAGAGCTTAGACACACACAGTGAAGAGACACTTTTAAGTGTCTTCCACGTGACACTCTGGGGACTCATAGAAAATGAAGTCGTACACTGGTAACACTGAGAGCCGAAGAGAGAGTGGATACTTTGAATAATGCCTGCCAGTCGGATGTGACACGAAGTGATGACGCGCACTGAACCGGAGTGAGCCGTGTGAATGGAGCAGGCAAATTAATCTGACGAATGTGTTGGGTTCGGTAGGGCCTCTGTGTGTCGTGGAGTTTTAGATTTTCCTTTTTCATACTCGTGTCCCTTTTTTGGATTGAAGGAGTTGAATGGATTCTGATGACAGCTTGGGGTGAAGCATATTACAAAAGGCGCACATGTGTGTTGGACGTATAAATGTGACGTTTATAAAGGGAGATGGCACTGAGTGCCTTCGGGGGCTGGGAATGCACGTAAATTGATTTAATTGATGCAGGATCGTACTTAAAAGAGGGAAACGATGCTCACACGTGGACCTAAATCAGGCATAAGACGGTGCGGTGGAGGTTCTCATGTGAATCTCATGACGACGGGTCGTTGATGACTGGCAGAGGGCAGTGATGGAGCCGGAAGGGTTCGAGAATAACACGATTTTAAGGGTTTACCATCTGTCTGATGGTAAACGCCGCCTATGAGGGTGACAAATGAAGGCAAACTTGTCCAATTTGTCTGACGGGAAGAAACTACTCCAGAGTCTGTCAGCTTCTCCACTCAAATAGTCTGGCTCGTGTTACTTCACTGCGAAGAGCCTCTTTGTCAGTCAAGAAAAGCGAAGGGTACCCTGATGACTCCATTAGTGGCTCTTGTGAAAATCGTATGGATCATAGGACCTATTGCACCTCAGGAATGTGTACGGTACTGTGAAGGATGATCGACCTGAAAATAAAGCGTGTAAACACAGAAGGGGTTGCGGCTATACAGACAAAGAGCGTCGAAGTCATAACATGCGAATGGAGAAATGAAGGTCCTATAACACTACCAAATTCCCAAATTTGGTATGCAGATGGTTCAAAATTGGAAAACCTCAGCACAGGTGCTAGGGTTTATGGTTCTAGTTTCCAACTTACAGTATTTCAAGCGGAAGTTCACGCCATTGAATTATGTGCAAGGGAACGCCTGCGGAGAAGAACACAACGAACCCGCATGTGCATCTTTTCAGACAGTCAAGCAGCCCTATAAGCCCTTAAATCCTATACAGTAGGATCCAAGCTTGCTTCGGACTGTCTTAAGCTCCTCCAAAGCCTTTCATCGGTAAATAAGGTTACCGTAGCCTGGATCACAGGACATGAAGGCTTCGAGGGTAACAAAGGGGCTGTCTGCCTGGCGAGAAGAGGGGCCTGCGGCCCACTCGTTGGTCCCGAACCTTGTTTTGGGGTACCATCAACAGCCTTCTCCAAGATAACACAATGGGAGATCACCAAACACCTCGACTACTGGGCCAACCTCCAGGGCCTTAGACAAAATAAGTTCATCAACCCCAACCTATACAAGACCAAGACTTTACTTGATCTCACCAAAGACGAGTTAAGAACTTTAACGAGCTTTCTACCGATATTTGCCGGCTCCGTGGAGAACAGAAAGAGACCGCTGAACATATTCTGTGCCTACGTCCAGGAGCCGCAAGGAAAAAATGCCTCCACTTGACTTGGGGTCTCGGTCAGCCAAGCGGAAATTCGGAAAATCGAACCTAAGGCAATACTGAGGTTCACCAAAAGCCTCAATATAACCCCTGGTTAAACCACATGAGCCACTACAATAGACCCCATAGGTCACAGTGCGCTTTTAGGGCCCCTAATACAGAATACAGGAACTATAAAATATTTTCAACGACTTGGTTGGTTGGTTTTGTGGGTGTCATAAAGACTTCCTTAGACCTCAAGCGGGTCCATTGTATCCATAAAAAGTGTACTCATGGAAGTCAAACTAAGTGGTAGGGTTGGCTAGTCCGGAAACAACCCAAAAAGGGATAGAAATCTCAGAAGTTTCCTAAAATCAGAGATATGAAGGTCCTCCATACCGGGGAAGAAGTCACTACCAAGTGTACGCAGTCTTCTGGTGGCCAATGCGGGACATTCACATAGCAGGTGCTGAATAGATTCTATTTCCTCTACGTCTCTGCAACTTCTGCAGTAGTCATTGTAGGGTAACCCAAGACCATCCGCATGGATTCCTATTCGAGCTTCGATTTTGTCGATGCTGACTGCAGAGACTTAATAGCCGACTTTTCAACGAACTGTCAACAATGCCTCTAAGCAAAAGGCTTTACTTTCACTGGTCAATCGCGACGATGATGTGACGCTAATGTGACGCCAATTGAAAGACTACCGGACGTGACACTTTGTGTCTAGATCCAGCTAAAGGGCTATCTCCCATGGAATCGAGGCCAATGAAGATGGCAATGGTTGGGTGGTTTGACCTTTAACGGCATCAACATCACCGAACCGTGACAATCCAGTTTAAACTTCGACTTGAACTTCAGATGGTTCAGCGAGGCCTCGAATTAATCCCACGTTTCGTTCTATTTCACTGCAACCCAACACCCGACCCGATAACATGGTTCGCACCACACTGCCAGACCCACAATCCCCCTACCTGTAGGGCGACTGCGGGTCCTTTTGAATGCACTTGTTGACATATCTTCCCCTCACACTTTCCAAGGATTCATTAAATAAAAAAAAGGACTCCACCTTGACATTGGCTGGTCGCCACATGCACGACCTCAATCTCTCCACTTCTCTGTCTTCATTTTCATTTACCATCAGATAGACACAAGGATCCACGACAACAAAAAAATGCAGAATTCCAATGGCAATGTCACCAGTATTCATTTTTAATGGCCGCCGTTCTGCCAACCATTTTTTGCTTGCTAACCCCACACCTCACCACAGCAAATGTCTGCAGCCGACATATTGTTCCGCGAACTCTCGTTAAAATTGCTGTTCTTCTGCCACAGATACTTAATCGAAACCTTTTGTATGCACACACATATGTTGTCGATTCCGTTGTGCGCGCGATATTTCCCAATTGAAAGCGACAATCAACTGGAATGGGGTGGTATTGGGTGGGGTGGGGTGGTGTTGGTTCACTTATACATTTTCATCATCCAGTTTGAAGTTAATGGATTTTTTTTTTCGATTACTTATTAAAAATTCATATACGCGACAGGATTCGTTGAAAGGATACTTATCGTTCTACGGGAGGGGTATCCTTTGAGCTTAAAAAATAAAAGAGGTGATAGAGGACTCATTGTTTGTTTGAACCAGCTTTGTTTCGACCAGCTGTTTCGAAAACTAGAGACTACGATGCCTCAGGCAAGGACTGTTCGAAAGTCTGAAGTCAGACCTGGCAATACACACGAAGGTAACCACTAAATAGTTTGAATCTTGTGATAACATTTGGTGACTTCTTTGAAACTCAAGCAGACTTTTAATGAGGTTTTTCAATTAAAGGGACATATCGTCCTTCTTCTACACTTCAGAATCCCTTCTTGGGTCATTTCCTCGAAATGCTGCAACATTTTACCGATATCAGATCTAAGAATCAAACAGTTCAAGGAACCATGTCACGTTAAGAAGGCAGTCCAATTCCCAGCAGTGAACTGCTAATCAAATCCAACCTCAATTTTCTTCTCCGAAATCAATCTCTGACGTCCACCCTCGTTCTTCCCCCGCCGAGATATTAAATTCCAACTCTCCACCATAAATCAATTAAGCGCACGATACTTTCCAAGAAAGTCTTTCTTCAGCTGAGAAAAAAAAAACCAAAAATAAAGTCAATACCCAGCCAAATAACAACAAAATCATAAATCGAGAGAGAAAAAGGATAACGTCAAAGGTAAATTTACTCACATGTCATAGTTTACCGCAATCAAATATGCATTACTCAAGCTAACACGACACCAATTCGCGGCTAAGTTCATTGAACAGGTGTTCCTATTTGTTTTCTAGCCGCCGCCGACGCCGCTGCTAGATGACATCTAACATGCAATCGAATCCTTTTTTTCTTTCAAATGAAACAAAAAAAAAAAAAACAGGAAAATGTTTTCCTCGTGAGAGAAAATTACGAAAATTGAATTGAAACGTGTGACGAACGTCAGAGAGAGTTTTCCAAACGAAAATTGGGACAAATCACGACACAACACAATCGAAAAGCCGTCACATAATGTTTTCGTTGGGGAAATTCAAAAGGAAATCATCGTGCAGGTGGGGGGACGTATCGTATTGACTTTTGGCGAATGTCCTTGAGGAGGAATTTCGAACGAAAATAGAACGGAAAATTCGAATGGGCACGACTGTTTAATAAAGGTTGTGTTGTTTGTTGTCGTTGATGTCTAATTTGGGTTGTGTGTCGTACCGTATGATGGTGTTCCATCGTTCTAAAAATATCCTTTAAGGGACGGGTGGTGTTTTGATGTCGTAGGGAATCTTTAAATGGAGTGAGGATCTCGAACAAATAGATGCTTGACATGTTTTTTTTTTTTGAGAGAAATTTTGAACAGGTTTTGCGACTGAAACTTTAGAGATCTTTTAAGTCGAAGTGAGAGGAAGGATGTGGATACGGATGAGCAATGAAGGACGAAAATAGACTTCAATTCAATGGCTTCTCGTTGTGCACAACTAAGAGTTAAGTGTGTACAAGAATTTGACAGAAGTGGCGTTTCGAACAATGCCTTGACGTAGGTGGAGATGCTCAGTATGTTTTAACGACTGTGAACTGTAAGGTCTCCGGGAGAGGGGTCCAAGTATGCATGGCTGAGAGTTAAATTAGTGGCTTACGAGCTCCTTTAAGTGCCTTGGCGGTGGTTTATCGTACTAACTGCATCGCAGTAAAATCGGCTGTGCTGTGGTGATCCTTTTTTTGCCGGGTTACGACTTAGACAAGCAAGCCAAAGGCGAAAAAATGACCTTTACGGAGGCTACCTTCAATAATCAAGACAACGATTATAACGGTTGGCCATTCAAAATTGATGAAGATGAACGTTCCGACAATGGCTAGAACGTAAGCATGGTGCAAGCTTCGAAATGCCCTCCTTTCGGGAAGTATGCCAGACCAAGCACAACGGATTAAAGAACGCGTCGGTCGCCATTCCAATCCCATAGCTGACTTAAGAAAATGGACAAGGAAAATCGGCATGCTAAAGACCACAACAAAGAAGAGTAGTTCACTCTAAGCCGATGCCTTCTCTTAGGGGCAAAGACTGGGTCCATAGGGTCTTCAAGTTGATTGCTTGCGACGTTACATTTCTAAGGACCGTTGCCGGCCCAAGAAAGGAGACCCTCTCAACTCCGCCAACTACAGATGCTCCAGTCGTCTTAACATCGGCTACAAGATCTCATCTACTGTGTTGTGTAAACACCTGGAGCTGTTCGTCAATAACCTGATAGGTCCGTATCAGTGTGGCTTCAGGCTAGGAAAGTCCACTATCGACCAAATATTCACACTGTGGCAGATCCTGGAGGACCACCAGGATCGATTTTAAGGCCGCGTATGACAGTATCTATAGCGACGAACTATACAGAGCCATGTCTAGTTTTGGCATCCAAGCGAAACTCGTTCGTTTGTGCAGGATGACGATGGAGAATGCACGCTGCTCCATCAAGGTCGGTCGAGACCTCACCGAGAACTTTGATGTCAAAAAAGGATTAAGACAAGCGGACGCGCTGTCATGCGACTTCTGCAACATCGTTCTTGAAAGAGTTGAGCAAAATTCAAGCGCCAACACCAGAGACACAATCTTTCAAAAGCCTGTCCAACTTCTCGGATACGCCGACGATATTGACATAATCACAAGAAGCGTGATGTCACTGGCGCGTTCGTGAGTATTGAGATGGTGGCGGCGAAGATCGGTTTAGCGGTCAATGAGGGCAAGACCAAGTATATGGTGTCAACAAGATGGGACACTCAACACCGACGTCTTGAAGCGAACGTCAGATCATGCTCAAACCATGCGTTGCTTTTGATACAGAGGCAAGACCCTGACCTATTAGCTAAGAACTGAAAATTTATCATCGAAGGAAGTTGAGGATAACGACTTGGGAGTCCCTAGTTGGTCTAACTAATTAGGTCATGAAGTTGATCGAAACTGAAGTTCAACGAGCAGGATGAAAGTATACTGCGCTTAGTTGCAGTGGTCTCTTCATCATTTGGGTCGCAGTACCTAGTCCTCTAGAAAGGCGCACCTCGACCAAAGGGAAGGTTCGATGCCCATCACGGCCCATCAATCACAACGATGAAACCAGAATTTTTTAGCCAACTAGTCAGGATTCCAATTTAATCCAAAAACGTCGGTCGACGAAGAGAAACTTCAATGGAAAAAAGGAAATTTGCAGATTTCTGTGGTTTTGCGTTCCAAAAACATTCGCTTCTGCTCCCAAAGCCTCCTCTCTTGTGTCTGCCAAGTTCCGCACATAATCATTTCAGGATTCTAGACCAATTTATCAATTTCGAGGCGTTTTACCTGAACAAAAAAATTTACAACATGCGCCCAACTCTGTGTTCAAGTCATCACGCCTGCCATTTCAATTCAAATCACATGCCAGCGCAATAAATAAATCTGCATCCTTTCCCAGCCCCATGCATTCGGAGTAACACGTGCAGTGTGTGCTGTTGCAAACTGCAGCACCAAAATACTCCACCATGGGGAGATATACGACTTCCGGTTGAAAGGAAATACCCATCAGCAGGGCGTCATCTCCAGTTGGTGCAACTACTAGTTCACCCAGTACATGGCACACACGACCAGGAATCATATGAATTATTACCACGGAATCCGTCTGACATTTTTGCTGAATCTCCACTAAGGAATTACCTCCTTCCCTCCCTCTTTCTCTCTGTGTGTGTGTGTGTGTGTGTCTATCTGGGACAAAAAAGGTGCCAAGCGTCCTCCGCACAGCCGGAGGGAAAACATTTTAACCAAACGCAGGTACATAAATATTTCCGCATGGGTCTTCGACGTCGTCCTGGGGACTTATGATTTATGTGGAGGGAACCACTACTGCCACCATCCGCATATCAACTCTACCTCCGTCAGGGGGATTCCCAACAAAAGTGAATTAAGGCCTTCAGAAGAAATTAAAAGCCGCATGTCTAATTTCTGCTACGATTGTCCTCTGGAGGGATGTTGTTGTTGTTGTTCCATGCGGACTAACCAACCGGAGCAAATCAACCCCCTCCGAATACCCTTAATCCATTCATTAACAAAATTTTGAGGTTGATTGAAAAATGTTCCAATGGTATCGGCATGCTCATCGGAACGAGGACGAACCTTTGTGTTAACTGGAGCAGAACAATGCGTTGTGTTGGTTGGCTGGGCGACACACACAATATGGTCGACACTGGGACACAACGGGATTGTGTTTTATCGATATTCCATTAGGGATTCTGTTGGGATAGTGATTACAACCACCTGGAGGGATATTTTCCCCGAGAACCGAAACAAAAAGGGAATAATACCCCGACGGTGTGCGTATATCCTGTGAAGCGAAAGCCTTTCTTTTTCAGAGGGAACACAACAGGACCTTTTGTGTTCCAACGAATTGCCGCTATCTAGATGTATGAAATTGAAATTTTATTTAGTCCCGTTTGAGGGTATCTAAATGGAAGTTCACTAGTTTTCTCGATTCTGGATAATTTTTCGTTTGTTTCCTTGTAACGCGTGAATGGTTGTATGGTTGATGTGTAGTTTGTCGGAAGATAGGGGTTAGTGAAAGTTGTTATCGGCGCTGCAGTTGATTGGAATTGATAACCACAATGGAATTTGTGAGGGTCGATCGGTCACGGAACTCTTTCGGTGAGATATAGAGGTGGTAACTATGAGTATTTTTGGACGAATATCAGAGTCAATAATGACTAAGGTTCTAGTGACCACGCTGGATGTCTTGAAGGTATCAGGGAAGAATGTCCAAATAGAACTGAATGATCAGACGGTGATTGAAAGCATGAGGGACATGGACATGATCAGCTCATAGCTGCCTTTGGAATGGGAGCAGAAAGTCGGCAGAGTCTACAGAATTGAGATGACATTGTTCTGATCAAAAGGACACTTTGGGATCAAACGAAATAAAACGACAAGACCAACACATAAGCAATTTTCTACCTCTGCCGTTGAACACCAGTAACGGCAGACAAGCCAAAGAGGCAATCAAAAGTTTCATAGAGCCTACGATGAGAGAAGTTCTAAGTATGGAACCACACAGGGTATTCAAAGAAAAGCTGATGGCCAGATCTAGGTAACTCAACAACATCAAAATTCTCTGAGTCTCACTACGCTCTTCAGTGCAATGGCATGAAAAGTTGACCGAATTCAAAATGAAGATAACAATAAGTTAGGTTAGGTTGAGCTGGCTGCTATTCAAAGCCAACTCACTTGGACCATGATACGTACCCTTCTGATACCACATGGATCTTGGAAAATTCCGTTGCCAGCTACAGTTTGTTGATAAAGCGAAGGAGGCTGCTAATATCTGTATTGGTTTGATCGACAAGATCGGTATAAAAGAAGACCCCTCTCTTCTATGGGAGAGAGCTGGGGAGGTACAAAGAAGGTAGGGAATGGCTTCCTCTTAAACGCCAAGCCTCCAATGGGAGGAGCTAACCAACTGCGTCACACTAAGGAACATATGGCCTACCTACGACAAGATTAAAGTAAAGGATCTTCTAAACATAACCCGTACAGATATTGCCAGTATAACGATGATAACCACGAGGCATTGGCCTATTGGAGACACTGCGGCCAAATTAGGTATTCCATACAACCCCCATTGTCGCAGTTGCGGTAACAAAAACGAGATGGAGACCCTCTCCCTCTGCAAATATCCGGCACTAACAAGAGCTGACCATGATTATGACATCAGGAGATTCGAACAAAATTCCCGTGAAATTTAGCAACGACAAACACCATAAATGTTTCCAGTAAGTCTGGACACTACTCTCGGACGCTATTGAAACCTAATACTACCTGAGTTCCGAACCACTTCACCTCGCTTGCGCTGAGCTAGACTGCGTGCACTCAACCAACCATTCTTTGATGACCTCAACGACATCTCGGGTAAAGGGAGACAAGATCAAATCCGTTTTCAAAGCTCCACAGTTTGGAATTAAGCACTCCCAGCTATCTCAACCAGGTCACGCGAGTCAGGGTAACAAAAAAGCACATCTGAGTGGTAATTGGGTTCTGTTGTATGGCCACCTATACAGGCTCTACCTACCTAACACTTAGCCTTGTTTCACACTTGCCTATTAGACAGTGTCCAGTGATAATGTCTACGGTAGCGCTGATAAGCAGTCATTTAAGCGAAATCAAATTCATGAAATGTTCCAGATCCTGCTTTGGCCGAATCTGTTTTATGGCTAGACACGTTGTACCACCTGTCCACCTAAGATTTGTCCTTTTAAAGGCATCCTGGTTAATTTTCAGTTTACATGTAGCGATGGGTAGGCCTAAGGTGCCATATTCTGATAGAATGTGCATTGTTGTTCAATTTCTGACGAGTTCATCAGCCTTAGAGTTCTTTGGAATGTCCCTCTGGCCCGGCACTGCTCTGCCTTTTCTACGAGACGAACGGCAAGGAAGGACTACTAGTGAAATTGTGGAGAATAATTCCAAGAACCTTGAATGCTGCTTGGCTTTCCGAAAAGAAGCGAATTTCTAGACAAGACTTTCTTAATTGCCATTGTGTTCGCCTGGAATATGCTATAATCATTTGGGGGATGGAAAGAGCGGCTGAGATTCAACTTCGGAGAAAACACCTCCACCTACCCTTTCGTATAGAAGTGAACCGACTTGTCTTCTAAGAATGCTTCCTCCTCCCAAAGTGACCTGGACGGGATGTTAACTTCGAAGTTTCTGTCAAAATGTAGGTTGTATATGGCGTAGTTCATGTTTTCGAGGGAGATTTTGACAATCGGAGAAATAATGCAATTAGGAGGTTGGTAAAAAAAGTTAGTCTAGACACCATTGAAACCTACTATCACTCGAGTTGCAAACCATTTCACCTCATTCGCGCTGTGTGAATAACATCCTTAGGGAAGTCACTTTATGAGCGAAACTCTATTCTCCGTCCATCAAGCGCCAAAACGATTTTCTTTAAAATTTCTGCTCCTAGGGGAGCTTCCCTCCCTACATGTTTGTTAATTTTTTTTAGTTCGTTTGGGACCCTGATTTATGCTTGTACTGTGGTACCCATAGTTCACTTTACCCCGACCAGGACGATTAAATTGTTTAAGTCGTTCCACTATTTGAAGAAATATCGTAGTACGTCGTGGATGACACTAGATGGCGCGCTTAAGAAAAAAGAAAAATAAACTTCCATCGAACTGTCATTTGGCGCAATTTACATCGCTGGATAGGTGCCCATAAATTTGAGCATAAAAGGACGATAAAGTTGGCTTGGTGTAACCTCAAAGGACTAGGATTACATAATTTGTAGTGATAGTCCTAACATAGCAGCCCACATAAACTAGGCTTACCCATCGATCTAAAAGTTCAAACAAAGTTGTAGGCATCCCTACACACAGCCCTTTGCCGTCTTTGATTGATCAGTCCCATTCCATAAGCTATGTCCTGCTTTCTATTTCCGCCTTCCACTTCCAACTTCCGCATGCAACACGAAAAATAAGGGGCGAAACTATTCCAAACTTCTATCCCCAGTCCCGCTGTGTAGAGCCCACCAACCCTCCATAAGCCATGATTAAACTTGACAATTTCAAATGTAAGCACTGATAGTTTATTTCCCCGCAAAATGTTCCATTTTCCTCGGCAAAAAAAAAAAGGACATCTCCCTTCATACTCCTTCGGAGCCGGTGCTAATAAATTACTACCTCCTCTTGTAGTTCCACAACTGGAAACAACATTTTCATCCTGCGAACGTGTGTGCATGTGAGTTTCGGTGGATAGCCTCGTGGAAATGTTCAACTGTTGGCTCAGCGAATGTGCTGCGTCCTTGCCTTAGATACAGTTCCTCTGTTCATTTCCTTTTTTTTTTTTGGCTTTCATTCGTGTTTGGCAATTTCACCTGTTTTGCTTTTGAATTTTTTATTTTTATTTTTTTAACTTTATTGCGGGTGTTCACAGTTTTCACCTTTTGTGAGCGCGTGGTATATCGTGTGAAACTTCCCTGCTAGCACACGCCCTAGATTGGACGGTTTTATAACATTTTCGTGTGAAAATGAAAATCGTTAGCCAAAAAACTGGATCGAAAATCGCATAGTTTTCATTTTGGGTAATTTGGCGAAAGCGATTTTTATTCATCTGGGTGGAAGGTCCTTTTTATGGTTTTTGCTAGTTAGTATTGCGGTTCGCATTAAAGTAGAGGAAATTAAATTAATTGATTGTGAACTGGTTATAGGGCCCGCGAAGGCGGAACAGCAGCCCTTGGTTTTGGTCTAAAAATTGTCACACCACTGGTAGTCAGTTTGTTTTTAGCCGGCAAAGAGTGCTTGGTTGCCTTGGTTTTTGTGACCACAAGGCGGTTTTATTGCCGGTGGAAATAAAATGCGTCCGCTTGGGTCTGTTTATGTCTTAACCTACCTGTTAATGTTTGTAAGTGGTAAGCCCCTTGTTTTTCAAAAGACCACTCCTCCTGTGATGCAAATTGAACCCGAGGCAAGCGGATGAATCATCGCAGGTAGGAATTCAAAAAAATCAAGAGCTTGCACTCCTGCCCAAGGGAAAAAAAAACGTTTTACGTGACTTCACTTAACTTTGTATTGGCGACAGCATTAGGAATTCCAGGCAATCAGTTGGATATAGCAACGAATGACGAGGCTTGGCAATACCGCTTCCGTAACGCCCATCTCAGTTCTTCTAAAGTCTACGCTCAAGCATATGCGAAGGATGTAGTCATACTTTCTGTCGGGACATGGCTCAAGACGCGCAGGCGGCCTTAGGCACGGTCGGTGAATGATGCACTACAAGTGGGGTCAATCTTCTGAAAACGGAGGTTGTCCTCTTTCCGAGAAGGAGGGTTGTAATCGGTTTGACTCTCCGATGAAGCTAGATATCTACGATCCTGGACAAAAAAAAACTTCTTTGGGCACAGCAGGTCAATTTAAAGACATCCAAGGCGCTCTGTTTTCTGGCATTGTAATGGTGCTTTTGTCAAGACATGGGACTTATCATCGAAAAAGGTCTTTCGGATCTACACGGCTACGATAAGACCGTTTCTAACTTATGCGGTGATTGTTTGGTGGAGGAGGCTTCGCGTAAGTATGTGACTGCTTTCTGCACTAAACTCCATGGTATGGCTGGTTTTGGCTGGACGGGGGTTTTTTCGAGTACGCTGCTTAGATGCTCTGCTTGATCTACCTCCCCTTGATACTTATATCATGGGCTCTACTATCAAAGCCATCTATCGTTTTAGACGGCACAGCTTCTGATATCATCCGCACTGGAGTTTTAACGACCTTGCGCAACACTTGTCCTACGACCCTTGTTCCATTGATATGCCATCTGATGGAATGACACCAGAACTTCGGTTACTGTGCAAATTTAAAGTTGTCTTTCTTTGCCTTCAGGACTGGCTTCGGCCAGAGTCTGAGTCTGGATGGGGCTGTAGTCGAATCTTCACTAGTGCTGGTGTCTTCATTTAGGTCAACAACACCAGACTTCAATACTCGTTGGGCAAACAGAGACCTTTGCTATCCTAAGGACCACGCATCTGCGTCTGTAGCGATAGCTAGGCTGCGCCTACGATTAAAACTCTCCTCAACCCTTTTACTAGTTCCAAAATAGTGAGAGAATCCAAGAACTCTCTGAATTCGGTCACAAGGCTGAACTCTTTGACTCTTTTCTGGGTCCCAGGTCACACTGGGATCTCTAGAAATGAGATCTCCGATGAGATTGCTAGACAAGGCTTAGAGGATGTTTTTTCAGGACCTGAACCTACGTTGGGTCTTCCCGCATCCTCGGTCAGGTCCTCCATTGACGATTGGGTTTCCTACAAATACAATTGAGTGGGGCACGGCTTTCCATGATACTGACAGACTAAACGAATGCTCCCGACCCTCTGTAAGAAACTAGCGGGAGAAGAGAGTTCTAGCGCAACACTTTGCTTTTGCCAAGCATGTCTACGATGCCTGTGGAGAGGGCGACGATACTTCGGAACATTTCCTTTGCGGTTCTCCTGCCTTTGCTCGGATCAGGTGGCAAACTTTCGGTGCTGATGTGGTGAGTGCTGATACTGTAAGCTCGTCATCATTAAAGCGCCTTCTCAGCTTTCCGAAAGTCGAGAATAATTCCAGTAAAGTGGGTCAATACCAGGTCCTGATTTCTAGTAGTACAATGGACCAGTGGTGTCTGATGCTCCAGTATAGCGTTTCCAAACATGACCAAAAAAAAAGAGAACAACAACCTTTCGTCACTGACAAGAGTTCAGAGAATGGCCTGCATTGGCGGGGCTAGACATCATACAAAATCTCCTCGTCTTGTCCTATTTTTCAAGAATCTGGTGATAGAAGTACGCCAAACTGAAAGATCAAATCTAACAGAGTATGCACAGATCCTGCAAAACCCTGTTTGGACTTCACTAGACCGTTCTCAATCTCCTTTCCGAATAGAGAAGAGTAGGAGACAAACCATATTTTAACCGATAATCCTATGTTCACCTATGTACATACATACATATGTAGATCGGTAGAGGAGAAATTTCGGACTTGGTTCAACCATCTCGTCCTGGGCCTACCCAGGGGACACCCACCTTATTTCACGGATTCTGCCATCTAAGGTTTAAATCCTGGGAAGATATTTCCTTAAGCACAAACAACTGTCTAGTGACTAAAAAAAAATTCAACAAATTCAAACAAGGGCTTGGGAAATTCACAGGTCTCTGCTGAATCCAGCCTGAGTCTGACTCTATTAACTGCGTTTATACACCTCGACGTCTCATGGCAAACCCTAGTGAAGGATCTCGGAAGTCGAGCCTTCATTTTATGAATCTGTTTTCAGTTTCAAGAACTGGCTAGTGTATACGTATAAGCAGTCAGAATCGACCAAGAATGTTAACAGACTTTCAAACTTAAGTTCAAACCCATGCTTTGACCTGACGAACCCATTTTACGTCGACGTAGATATGACACTGTAATTGGTTTGTTTGTTACATGGTTTCCTCCCAAAGATGTACAGATCCAAAGCTCATTGTCCTGAACGACATCGATACAATTCTTCTGCGGAATAGTTCCAATTTTCTATGCACCACCAGCCACACATCTTTAATCCTTCCCCATCGCCATTGATCGAAGAGTTAAATTCTCCAATCCAATCAATAAATGTTTCCTTAGCGACATGGATACCCACCCGTGCCTCTCTGCTGTCCTATGTAGTATCTCCACCTAATGGTGGCATCACACAAAGATGTCACGACATTCGTTAGTTGGCAGCACCAAGCCAAACTCCGAAAAAATAAAGAAGAGAACGTGGATAAAGGACACGAACAGGAAAAAAAAGATAAAAAATGGTGGCAATGTGTCAATCGAATGATTTCTTGTGCTGGTTCGTAGTGGCGCATATGGTAATGTGTCGTAGTGCCGGGATTTGGATCTTCTAAACGCCTTTTCCCTCATATCCACACGTATCACACGTCCACGGGGACAGGCACATGTGCCCCAAGCCCACCTTGGATAGATGAAAATTTATTGGAAAATAAAAATCGACAGAGGAAAAAGACAACAGAAAACCGCATCAGGAAAAAAACGGAGAAAAAAAAAATCAAAAAGGCCCCATCGTGTGTCATTTTGGGGTGGCGGAGAAGGAGGATCTGTGCTACTGTGCTCGCACTCCCACTATTGTGAGATGGCTTTAGTGAGAGATGAGTGGATTTATTGCCGTCACAACGTGCTCCCGCATTCGTTGGCAAAAGCAGCAATTAAACGATGCGGTCTTATGGGATTCGGATACGTTTTATGCGCCCACAGATACTTTGTAGTAATTTGTAAATCCATTAGGGGTTTTGTAAAAGAGCATGATTGCCTCTCGCACAATGATGAATGTCGTGTGTGTATTTAAGGTTTTTTTTTTCATCCGAGTGGGAGTGGGACTTTTGTTGGGTGGAAGCTTTACTTTTATTGAATTGAATTTGTAATGGCACTGAGGGATTGGGGGCTTATATGTGATATTCTGTTGGGTGATTTTTTAAATCCTGCGATGGGGATTATGCTGTACACGGGTGGAAAAGACAGAGCTAAGCTGGGTGTTTTTGGCGAGATTTTAACAGCAAAATATTATTGGACACGAGGTATGAAAGGTCAAAGGCATCCAGAGATTCCTCCGCATGCACCGACGTTGAAAAACGTACAGGAAGACTTAGTTCACCCACGAAGGGGAGCTCAATCTTTAAATAACTTGTACGAGTACGTATACTAAAAAGAAAGGAATTCTTGAAGAATGCTACCATATAGCATAGTGGTTGACATGCCACTAGCTAGTGTCAGCAGAGTACAAGAGAGGCTCCACGTGACATGGCATTGCCTGGGCCACGTTTGGTGGCCAAAATTCTACATAATGAGTTTGAGACTGAGCTGTACTTGTAAAAGGTTCTCATCCCGCCCACCGGAAAGGTTAGGAAATGGAAAGGCGAGGGAACGACTAAGGGAACATGTAGAGCGAATGGACGATAATAATCCGGCTCGCTGAGTCTTAGAATCTCACCCCGAGCTACAGCGATGGAGCTTGTATGCAACTGCTTGTCAAAATTGGTTAAGTCAAGCATTAGTGTTCGGTGCAACTTTATAGGCAAACAACCCACCTAGGACGATCACTGCTCAAAAAATCGTCTTGTTGGCAGCTCCCGGAGATGCACGCGTATGGAGAAAGCCTCTGATGATAAAGATTGGGAGGCGTGGAGAGTCCACCTAAACACCCTAAACCTGTGATCCACATAGTGGATGAGCGGGTCCTTGGAAAATGATGATGCTGAAGATTATTATCTGGATGGAAAACCATAATCGTAGCTAAGCGGTAGGAAAGAGGAAGAGGTAGATTGGTTAGATTATACGGACCTCTGTAGCTTCCGGTTCAAAAAATGTACCATAAGTCCAATCTCTACTCAAAGACAGCTCCTGGAAAAGATCACAATGAAACATGAGGTTGCAATTCATTATCTAGAATTTGACCGAGCAGTGTGATCTCTAAAGCCTATCAAGAGCTAGAATCCGAAAAAATTTGGCCAAAGTGATGCTTCTAAGGCAGACTAGGCTTAGAGCACGTATCAATAAAGATGGCAATTGGCAAGGATCACCAATACAGAATGTCATGTTTAGCCCAGGTATCTCTTTAAAGAAGAGGAGACTAAGCTATCAATCAAAAAGCCACACTAACCCACGACGACCTCAATCAAGCATTGAAGGCTCAAAATGGGTGACCGGCGAGAACTTCTAGGTGATGGTCCTTCATAATTTCCCTAGTTTCAGTCTTTTAATTTGACTTACTTCCACAAAGGAGCTATTTAGAAAAAATGTTGTCACCTCCTAATGGCACATTCGATTGTGGAAGACTTTCTGTATTTTGCATATGCGGTTCAACTAAAAGCATCTCTGTCCTCTACATTGTCCGTTTACGGTCAACCCGACTAAGCTCAGGCAGAGTGTACCTCTTCCCTTCGTTGTGTATTCCAACATGAGATGAGAAATTGTTTATTTATTTTCCAAGATCCACTGGGAAAGCCTCCTCCGAAACTCCATCCCAGCCCAAATTCAGAGTAACATGTCCGTCCCGGCCCGTCTTCCAGTTGGACTACATAATTTAATAATTCTCCTCGAAAATGTATTTTCATATTCCCGGGGGTGCTAAGTGCATTTCTGTTCTCCACACATCCCTGGGCATCCATATTTGGCCAATCTGTTCTCCAGTTCGTTTGCCTGTTTCCCCCCTTAAAATGCAAAACGCAAATCATGAACATTTTCGACTTTCTCTGTGTGCATCTGGGCAAAGCCCACCTCGATTCGGTGTTCGGCTGGAGTTGGATGATGCAAAAACGTCTGCTTGAGGTGGGTCCTACTGCTAAGTGGAGTGAAACGTGCACTATGTGTGTAGCACTGCCCAACAAAGTGGAAAGTATGCCAAAGACCCAGAAGTAGTTCGAGATTTGGCAATTCGTGTCCAATATGCATATGGGAGCTTATGAGTGGGCGATCCACAATTGAGGAAAGGAAATTTATTTTTAAAATGAATTTATTTTCCAAGCTAAAGGGAGCAAACATTCTCATGTTTTCCAAAGGAATAAACGTACATCGAGAGACAGGCTCCGCTTTGAAGAGCAAAAGGGCCATGGTGTTCCCTGAAATGGTATCAGGATGTGGATTCAGTAAAATTGGGGCAATTGAAGGATTTGATTATGAGAAAATTGGTCAAATTGTGTTGGCAGATGTGAATCATACCTAAAGTGGTAACGAAAAGAATCACACCTCTGACAATAAGGACGATCAAGGTTTAATTTGACCGATGTGTCCTTAGTTGAACGCCCACCAAGCAGTGCATTAGATTTTCATATGATTCTGTTCCTTAGTCAGTAAGGAAGCATGTAGATGGATAGTGGAGATGTTCAACAAAGTTACCGAAGAAGTTAGTTCCTAGGAGCAGGACACGTGCAAGATCAGAAATCCTTTCTTTTTTATATTGGCCAAGCTTCCTCTGAAGAAAATGGTGGAGTGGAGAGCCTAGTCTAATGGCAGGCAGCGTCGAATGATGGCACTTCCTGTTATGCTGATGGAACTTAGGTAGACGAAGCATTCGATATCTAGTTCAGGTCAGAACTGTGGCACGTGGTGCTATCTGCGATTGATGATGCTAAACGCATTTAGTCAGACCAATAGCATGAGGCCTGTTGAAATTCTCCTTCGCCGATCCATATGCCCACGATTTGAAGTTGGTTTGACTGTCGGTTAAAATGTTGATATACAGCCTAGGTATCCCATTGTACTCAAACCATGATAAGGCAACAAAAGCTGCTGATTAGAAAGGCATATGTGTCGGCGTGGCTGGTTAGTGCGTTGGACTGCTGTGCGAACTGCGTGTGTTCAAGCCCCAGCCATGTACACCGAACATTTTTCGCGACACCACTTCTCGTCAGGAAATGACAAACCTCAGCGAGTATAATTTGTCATGAAAAAGCTTCTCGACTAGCCGTTCGGAGTAGGCAATAAATTGTAGGTCCCTCCTATTCGACACGCACAACATGAATGGTTCCGAGAAGCTAAGCCTTGGCTCATCCCGAGCTGTCGCACCAGCAATCAGGAAGGCGGAAGGAGATATAAACGTCTAGGTCTTTGGAGAAGAAACCTTTACCCACTCCAGATTGATCTTAAGAGCTCTGTGCACAGAAACATGTACATAAACATTAATTTTGTTCCCTAAGATCACACTTCCGATCAAGCTGGATGGGATGATGGTTTCAAAACTTTTCGAGAATAGAAGCAGGGGAAGAGTGTAATAAATGTCTTGTGGAAGGAATTCGGTACAAGGACACACTTTGTTAAATGTGGGTGGCTGAACCAACAGGCATTTCTATGGGCAGCAAATCGTATGAAATATCGATAGCCACTGAGGGAGTGGTAGTGAGAACTCCATTGATGCACAAACAGGTGATTCAGTTGATTGAGCTGGTCATGCGAATGACATTAGGAGATTCGAAAAAAATTCCCGTAAATTATAGCAATGACAAACACCACAAATGCCCATAGGTAGTCTGGACACCATTAAAACCTAATATTATTACGGTACCCATCAGAGTTTGACTTTATTTCACTAAGATAAGTCTTCAAGAGCATAGAAGCAGCTGACGACGGGTTTTGAAATTAGGTAGTAAGATCGGAATGCTTTAAGCGCGGTTTGACTATCGGTGAGCATATTGGTGGTTGCACCCATGGTGGCATAGTCAAATGGATATTGGCACACTGACAAACAATTCGCTGGGAAAGACGCTGGGATGCATTCCACATGCTTTCGAGACTTTGCGGTTTGGCTCAAAGACACCCCTATCCCCAAAACCAGAGTTAATCTTAGAGCCATCAGAATAGCGCACAAGTCCTTTGATATTGAGTCGAGGATCGCCGGTTTGCCAGTTCAATTCGAAATCTTCTCGAAAACTGGATTGATTTGGGAATGGTTTCTAATACCATGCTGATCTCAAGAAAGACTTGGCCTTATTGCAATAAACCGAAGTCAAAGGAGCTACTTGGAAAATCAAGACCAAATATTGCTAGAATTGTAGCCATTATTACAGGAGACTGGTCAGTTGGAGACCATGCGGCCAAGCTTAGTACTCCTCACAACACCTGCAAAGACATTAAAGAGAAAGAATCTCTCCGGCCCTGGCAAGGACCAGACAGCGTACTTTGGGCAAACCATTCGAGGATCTCGGCGAGAAAGCTGAAAAAAAAAAGGAAATTTCCAAATCGCAGTAGCACTCAGACTCGTTATCGGTCCATTGTACGCCCAGCCAGAAACCCTTTTTGGTGTACTGGTTTGTTTAGTTTCGGTGGCTGTGGTTATTGCTCTTCCCCGATCGGGCTCGAACCTGCACAGTTCGGGCCACAAGCAAACACACCACACCACCACCACTACACCGTGCCGCCGACCACTCACACATAAATAGATTTGAACGAGTTTCGTGGTAACATAACGGCGGACGCTAGCGCTAATTGGGTTCATAGGAACCGCCACTCTACCTACCTATGTACCTACCTACCATGCTGATTATTTATACCTCAGCAAAGTCTTAGCTTGATAAGGGATACATAAAGCCATTATGTAACTTTTGGATGTAATCCCCGTTTACGTCCTATAGATTTAATGCAGAAGTATGGACTGTGCCCAGTCTTTTAACTCGCTCTTCTTGTCTTAAATGAGACAAGGTTGACACTACAGAATTTCGAAGGATCAAAATGAGGAATTTAATCTTTCTTAGCGAAAAGGACTGGTTTTTTTTATTTGGTCGTCGACCCAAAGACCAGTATACCTTCTACTTAGTTCGAGCCTGTCTTCAAAAATATCGACTTTAGCTGATTTTCTTTTGTCGATGTTAACCCAAGCCAAAACGTATACTGAATCAAGGGCTTATCGTCCTTATCGGTGGCTGAATTGGCACAATTTGGTCACAAAGTAAGACTCGTTGAATCTGATGTGATCGCCTGGGCTCATGGATTAGTGCGTTGGACAGGGTGAGCTTCATAGGTTGAAGCCTCATCAAACATTTTTCGCGGCACTATTTCTTGACAAATTTCCGAGAAGTTGACAATTAATTGTAGGTTCCTTCCATTTGTGCGAAAAATGTAACACGCATAACATGAGCTAGGCTTTGGCCCACTGACAACTTCCTCCAGACAACTCGGTGTTGACCTAAAACCACCACTAATGTCTTGTAGGCCATTTTACCTCCCAACAACTTCGCAACAGATTAACTGAAACTCATTTACACGCTCCCATGGACTTCTTTAATATTCCATTACCGAGTTTAATTTCACACTGCAATGCACTCACTACTCTCCCATTTTCACCCTTAATTGTGTGCCAATTTATTCAAAACACCCTTTCACGTCGGTGTTGCTCCTTCCAGTCTCACTGCTTCCTTTCGACTGCGCTTACCTAATTAAAAATCAATATATGCCCCCCGTTAGTCCCGTTCTAGCATAGAACTGGCCCACAAAACTTCCAAGGAACTACCTTCGGTTTATTTCTCTGTCTCTCCTTCGCCCACCTAATTCTTCCCGAAAATTCATTTCAAACAGAAAAAGTTCAACAAAACGACCCTCGCAAGAGGAGAGAATAAAAATTTAAATAAAACTAGCAATACCTTCGGGGGTGGTGAGTGGGAGCGACACCTTGCCTCACCAAGTTTCCCCCTCCCCTCGCACCCTAATCAAAAGTCAAATCTGAGCATAATACAGTTACGATCTTTTTCTTTAACTTCCTCTATCTGCTCGATGTCAGGGAATAACTCACACTCGGCGAGAGGTATGTACACCTAGCTTCACAGACTCTCCGCCGACTCAGCAAAGATGAAGTACGGGCGCTGAGACTAGGGGCGGCTCATTTGGCACCCTAATTGGGTAATAATGGAGCGGAGCGTACATTTGGGAGCCCGTCGTCGACAAAATGAAATTAATTTAAATTTTCCAATGAAACCAGGCGAATGGAGCGGGGGGCAGGGGCTTCGAAAAAAATCCATGCAAAGTCGGTTTAAAGTTTCAAAAGGGAAACACTGCCGAGCGGGCGAAGTCTATTCCCCGGTCGGTGTTAAAATTTCCATAATTCATGGCTGTGATATACGGTTCGTTCGCTGGCGCGCCATTTAGATTGCACAGAGGGGTGTCATGCTGCCTAGATCAGAGATATACCCCGAGTATAATGCACCCACATGAGGCGTGTGTGCAATGGCATAAAGTGCATTACCCTACAGCGCACCGGTAAGGGAAAACAGCAGGGCAGACGGATACAAGAAAAAACTTCTCTGCACGTACGCCTTCTATGCGTCTGTCAATTGACACTTATTTGACAATTGCGTATAGAACGTGAGTGTTGGGTGTTGATAAGGCTTAGTTAACTAATTCCCCCGGAGCTGCACGACACAGGCACACAGTAGCTCCCTGTTTAGAGAAAAACAAAATCTGTATACACATGTGCTTATGACCCTGCTGGGGGCGGAGGAGGGTGGAGAAAAATGATTATAAAATGGAAAGACATTGAGATACATTCGTTGGGAGTGAGCTTGCTGTTGTGGTGACGTTTTACCTGACACGGTACGTATATGTGAATGGAGTTGGTAATGAGGGTGATTCATCACACGACGAACGTTCCTGACACACGATTTTCAGGGTTCTTTACCGCCTGTGTGCGGGTGGATATGTACATACGGCAAAAGTGTTAATGATTTGTTTATGCGCATCGGAAGGCTGTTGTTCTTGGTTTTCCTTTTGATTTATTTGACACACTAAATGTCAGACATTGAATTACGGTGCTTACATGGATGGAAATTGTGGAAATAAAAAACGCGTGTAGGTTGTCGGAGATTTTTTATATTCAAGACGAGGCTTTGAAGGAAGCGCGGAGTGAGGGCGATATGGCTTTGTTTTGTGGTTGACAGGGATGTTATCAGATCGCATTGCACTGAAGTGAGGAAGGACTTGATGGTGGCAATTTTCGTTTTCATCGATTCGAATCTTGTTCGGAATGTCTAGAGGTGATGGCAACTTTTGGAGGTTGAAATGTTCAAGGAAATTACGAATAAGAAATGCCCTCCTGTCTTGTTCAACATGCTATTTCCTTGGAACGAATTTGGAAGTGCTGAAAACAATATTCTATAACAAATGGCTAACAAGAAGCCCATAGACGAGGGCTTCTGAAGGGCAGAAGGAGTCACTACACATGAATTTTTTGTAATTATCAGACAAGGGGCACGCAGATACCGACTACATCACTCCTTCCTACGACTATTATAGGATATTCGACAAAAAAAATAAGCTAATAGGATTGAGATTACAGTCTGGTTTGCTTTGACGAAGAGCTAGCCTTCTACAAAGTGACTCCTGTGAGCCCTGAGGCATAAATCGCTCAATTCCAATCGAACAAGCCTGCAGCGTATTTCAAATCGAGGGTTCTTTTGCTTGCACTCACCACCGCAGCACCGAAAATCTGCCACCTAATCCAAAGAAAGGCAGGACAATCGCAAAGGAAATGATCCGAAGGCGTCGGAGACAGTGGTGTCACTTAAGCCTAACACACTGAGATGCTTGTCAAAAGCGAAGTGTCCCGTTAAAACGCAAAAAAGTTGTCAGTCTCTTCTTCTGAGTGACAGCAAGAATGTCGCTGATTTCTTACAAACGTTCGGGAGCATTCGTTTAGTCTGCCTGCATCCTGGAGAGCTGTGTCACACACACTTGTGTTTATAGAAAACCCAGTCGTCAATGGAGGTCCTGACCGAGTACGCGGGAAGAGAAAAAATCCTCTGAGCCTTGTCTTGCAACCCAGTGTGACGTGGGACCCAGATATGAGTCAAAGAGTTCAGCCTTGCGACCGAATTCAGAGAGTTCTTGCGTTCTCGCACTATTTTAGAACTGTTTGAGGGGTTGAGCAAGGTCTTAAGCGCAGCCTTGCTATCCCTATAGACGCAGACGTTCCGGCCCCTACACCTATTCCTAACAATACAGTCCGTGACCATTAGCAAAGGTTTCTGCTTGGAAACAAAGCAAAGGCATGCTTGCCCAACGAGTAGCGAACTCTGGAGACCATGACTGGTTTTGGAGCCATCCGTGGAGATCAGTCATTGGATAACCCGATAAGGGATAAATTCTCACATGTTCACATCGTTGGCTGTTGTAGCCGGATTAAGATAGGTTTTTGGAATGTGAGAACGCTCTTTGCTTCAGGAAGTGGAGGGCCTCAAAACGCTCGAGTCCTGCGAAATAAGTCAAAGTTCATGCGGTGTAGGTAAGAAATTTTAGTTTTAGGCGAAATGAGGTATATACTTGAATGCTCTACTGTACCCTGGGAAAGAATCCAGAAATACACGGAATTTTTGAGTTGGACTCTAGCTTTCGTGAAGAGAATGGTAGGATTTCGGCGGCCGGACTTTAATACGACGCGTCACAATTAGAGAGTGTTATTCCCCAATGGTGCCCTTGTCCGATGATGAGAAGTAGATCTTATAGAACCAGGCAATGACAATGAAGGGTTCAGACATATTGGTTAGTTGGTTGGTTTAGGAGGGTGAGGTTCGGAAAAAATCTCGTCACGCAGGCCACCGTTTGGGCCCGTTGCAATCCCTTAGGTACCATCTGTTGGAGAAGAAGTGTGGTAAGGGATAGAGAGTCGGATGGAATTTACCGATACGAAAAACGTCCTGTTCCTATATATGTCCAGTGAATTCCAGGATTTTCTCAAAATTAAATTGCCAAAGAGAACTCAGTCCGGACAGAACATGTCTTCCCAGACATTTGTGTCGTCGCAGAGGAAAAGTTGAAAACTCTCCTCCTCCTTCTCACATTCTAGGAAAGTACTTGATTGCGCCAGTCCCAGTCTGCGGCCATATTTATTCAGGTTGATGTGACCAGTGTACAGACCGACCATTAGTCTTAGTTGCCTTCTGTCAAGAAGAATCGTTTTCCTTGCTAGACAACAGCAGGGCCGCTTTGTCATTGATTCGGCCGCTTAGCAGGCTTGCAAGTCTCCGTTTTCTGTCTCCGTCCTAGCCAGTTCATCTGCAGCTCAGACATGTTGCAAGGACAAGACAACCGCATTGACAACGGTGAATGACTTGAGAATCTGTATAACGCCAATCCCGTTGTTATATTTAGGTGCAGCATAAAACCTGGTACAACATAGGACAAGATTGTAAGCGAGAAAGCTTTTCTCAGTTCTGCCACTGTGGTCTCCTGCCACAAAGTCAGATGGGTGACAACTGAGAGTTCCAATAAAAAGTGAAGGGCTGTCATTTTGTTTGGAAATGGCCAAAAACGCGACAAGTAGGTGCAGTGTGTAGGTGGTCAAGGCTCCAACCAACATCGCAAGAAAGCTGAAGGACTCATTTCGGGCGAAGACTAACTTAAGCGCTAGAAGGAGCATTTTGCTTCCGCTTGGAACCGTATTTTTGCCAGTAATATGTATCCAGGTTAAGCTGCCTGAAGTAACAATTAGCGGTACCACGACTCCCAGGAAGGATAACACAACGGCGATTAAAGCACTGAAGAAAAACCAGCTCGTAGAACTTGACGGTATACCTGTAGAACTCTTTGGAGTGGCTTTCCATTGAGAAGTGCGTTAAATACTGTTCGCTGTTTTACCAACTATTCATCGATTCCGAGAAGGCATTCAACAGTGTCGACATCGCTGATAAATTATATATCGAGGCAACAGATGGGTCAAGATGTCTCATTCTGCAGAGGAAAGCTGTGAGGAAAGTTCGAGATCTAAAATGAGTTTCGACAAATTCATCAGATGAAGCCACTCTCGCCGGACAATTCCAATACCTTCGGAGTTTAGAGTCGAGCGATGGCGGATTGTCAGTCGAGTCTGCAAAGCAAAGTCTGCGTTTGGAATGTTCTTCAGAGAAGCAGTACAATCAGCTTAAAGCCAGAACTTAGAGCGAAACATCTAAACGGTTTTCTGCTCGCAAATCTGCCAGGGAACGGGTGTGAGCCAATAAGCGCAACCAGCCAACGACAAAAGTGGCAGTGGGTTGGTCATGCTTTTCGAATAGGCGACAGCTGCATTCAACTTCACCTACCCAAGATGGAAAAAGAGCAGAGTCAGAAGCATCAAATTTGGGCATCATTGAGTCAACCCAAAGACGATACTATGTACCTACTTAGGTCTTTCCATGTAGACTTCTTTCTAAGGAGTAAATGTCAGGCACTGAGATTATTAACAGCATAGGAAAGAGTGTAGCATTGGTGTCCCTAAGTTTTACATACGTATCTGAACGACCGTAGGTGTTTTCATGAGATTCTACCTTATTGCCAACCACGAGGGAAGAAGAAGCGATAACTTTTTGTCGTTCACCGAGGGCTCAGCCATCCTTCTCAGACCAAACGTCCATTTAGAATGAAATTCCATGAGAGGTCTCTTCTACTTAATGGCATCAGCCGACAGCAAAAACTTCCACCGTTTCGCCAGAAACTCCATCCGGTTCTGGTTTTGTGAGGAAGAAAAACCTCCAAATCTTGTGGGATTCCAATTGTCCTAATTAAGGTCTTAATCTGCCACTTTACCATGCGCCATTCCATGCTCTGAAATGTTCCATCAAATTCAATAGCTGAGATAGTTCACCCGTGATTTTTAATGAATTTTTCGGCTTTAACATTTCTACCTGACCGCAATGTTCATCCCTGCTAGTCATCTGGATCAACGGTACTAAGCTCCCCATGGCACATTAAAATATTGATACAAGCTATGCCCTAGTGATGGCCAAATTCCAGGTAACGACAAGCAGTCTCCTAACTATGCCAACAACTCAATCTCTGTTTCATCCACCTTCGTCGAATACTCATGGATGGCTAATCCCTATAGGCAGGAGAATTTTAATTTTTTTTTCCTTTCTTTGTGTCGTTTCTGGCGAAATTGACAAACAAAAAAACGAAAAGAGAAAGAGAAAATAACAACGAAATGGCAAATTCAGCTATGGAATGTGCAATGTTTTACATTTTCATGGCACCGCCCTTCAAAAACTTTACCATGTCCATATTTTTGTTGTCGTCACTCGTAAAAGTTTTAGCTGAGCTGGTTAACTGGTAGTCAGGGTGGGATTTGATGGGGAAAATTTGGCCCGAAACTGGGGCGACATCTGATGAAAGTTGAGCTCGGCATACTGGAAACAGGTATAGCTTCCTGTAAAACAATAGTAAACTCATGGTCAAACCTCACTTTGGGTGGGGTCTGGAGGCTCAATGGCTGGAGGCTTATTGAGGCTCTGTCGTCGCGGATTATAGGAGTCTCGGTCATGTAAACTGGTTTGAAGAGGGATGAGCGAACAAATCGTGGTAAGCTATTCTTGTCCCGTTTGCGATGACGAATTTTTGAGGAAAAGATTCAACGAAGTGTTATTCAAGAATTGCTCTCTTGGCGGACTGAGCTCTGTTGGGCTTCACGACCGTAAGTAGGTATATTACGACCCAAAAGACTTTTTGTGTCAAAAATGACAAAGCTTACGAGCTACCTATACCGCGACAAAGTTTGTGTCGACTAGGACATGTAGAGCGAATGCATTGAGTCTTGGAATTCAACCCGAAGGGACAACGCAGTAGAGAAAGACCTCCGCCTAAGGTGTATGAAACTAACTATTGGGTAGCGTTCTTACAGGTAGTGGACACTCTCTTTCCCCAATAGGTATCACAATGGGTCTGAACTGACTTGAGTGTGGCGATATGGTTCTTCCTTTCGCCTGCCCACTAACCTTACCTAAGGTGACGTGTCTAAGTCGAAGGCGACCTTAACCAAATTGGAGTGCCCAACTGGAGGCAGCTAGGTAAAAATCGAGCTGACTGAAGACGTTTGTTGGTTGAGGCCCAAGCTCAGATCGAATTGTAGCGCCTCTACCATCTGACCAACGACTACATAACTCCGTCCCTGGGTCTAAGCAATGGTTCTGAAGGGAATGATGTAGAGCCTGGTAAACATTAAACCGAAATTAATTGGGTAAACTGTTTATCTTGTTGTTTTTCGCGCGCAGGGTTACTACATACCTACCATCGTGGGTGCCTCTTTAATCCCCAAAAATTTGTTGCAATGTGTCCTGAATCGCTGACACCCGAAAATCCCAATTTTTTTTTCTCTTTTCTGTTTGTTTGCCATTGTAGGCCATTTGGGTAGTTCACTACCTCCTTGTCCTCTCCATCTCTTTGTATGTGCGGTTTTGCTGTGGGTGACATTTTCTTTTGAATGTGAAAATTTAGAATAAGAAGAAGAAGAGACAGAGGGTTTGAAAAAAAAGTGAAAAAAGTGCAAAGGAAATGAAATGATTTGTCAGGGGATTTGCCTCCCACTTTCGGTAAGGCGGTGGTTTGATGGTTTAATTACCGAACTGTGGGCGAAAGACATGAAAGGAAATTTCGTTTGACTGCGTGTTTGTGTTTTTTATTTTTCTCTCTTTTCTGGAGAATTTCATCGGAAGCCATAACCACATTCGAATTTAAGGGTAAAAAAAAAGTCAGATATTGGTTGAGAGATGCAAAGTTGGATTCGAAATTGAATTGAGTTTGTGGAAGAGGAGGAAGAGCCTCCTGTCGGATTTGGAATTCACTCGGTGGGCAGAAAGTTGAAATTCAAGTAAAAAAGTTTTTTGAAAGTTATGTATCAAGGAAAGCAAAGTCCTTTGCTAGGAACACTGAGAGTTTCGTGGTGTACAGTTATCTAGTGGAGGAAACAGTGTTTTGCGGGTGAAAGTTGTCTTTGATGTGGTACCTAAAGCAACGCACAAAGCGATTGACCGAGGAGCGACTAAAAAGATCCGCGAAGAACCTATTTGTACGTCGTCCGGTCCAAGCAGTAGACCATTCCTTCGGTGTTGTCGAGAAAGTGCTTGCTTAGCATTTCTCATAGAATGACCTCAAGGTATGCTGGTCCAAACGTACAGAAACTTTGTTTAGTGTTTAGGAAACCTATTTCCGAGATCGATCTGAATATCAGCTCCTGCAATCTGATTGATAGTTCGGATCGTGCACTGGACAAAAGTTCAAGTATCCGCAGGATCAACCAAACATTTTACGCGGCACCACTTCTACATCGTCTTGTGGATGAAACTTTTGTTTTCAGTGGGTTTTTAGACCAGTTAAATGACCTACTTATCTCGGGTGAGCATCGGCAAAGGCTTGACGGGTGTTTAAAGCCGAATCAGTCTTCCGAGGGAAAAAATTCCTGAATATGCATTGGAACTTCTTAGTAGAGATTCCAACAATCACTATTTAGAGCCCTGAAGAGAGGCAATACGATGTGTACTGATGGAATCCCTGTTGATCTCTTCCAGGCGGCGCCAAATATGTAAGTCAACATAACTAGTATATCTACTTACAAGCAGTGCATGGAAATTCAAGATACTTCCCAAAAGAGTGGAGCAAGAGAGATCTGAAATCTGATGAGTGGCTGATCAAAGAAGAATTCGATTCAACACTTGAAGTGCAACAGTCGGGCTTCTGACCAGAATCTTCTTGGATCGACCATATTAACCTGATGAGAAACACAGCGTCAAGTATAGATCTCCCCTGATTCGAGATCTAATCTGCTTTCTAAATTCCAGAGGATGGATTAAGATACTCACAGCCGTCTTACTCTCCACCTCTTCATCAACAACACACATCGTCAACCACATCATGTGAGAAACAGGCACATTTCAGTGCTACTTGTCTTCCATTGAACCGCCACTTCTGCTTACCTACCTAAAGACCCAAAAGCCTGTAAAAACATGTTCTGCGAAGGCTAAGCTCGTTTAGGCAATTTAGTTTCGAGAAAATCATAGAGTTCACTGGACGTACAGTACGTTTCTTCGACGCTCTATCAACTAAACTAACCACTTCCACAAGTTTTGACTGTAGGTAATAACTTTTCCTATATCCTTTTCCAGACACATTCCAAATCTGAACTACATATTTTAGTTCCAACGGAAAAAACTCGGGATCACAACTTGAGCCCGATAATTCCCAGACCTTCCCAGATAATTGAGGCTAGATATACATAAGCAACAGTTCTATGGCTCCATTAATTCCTAACCTAAACAATTTTTTTAGAAAACTGCTGTGTTAAACACCCTCGATTGGAGATCTCACAAGGTCTTTAAGCACTTCGAAGACATGAGGTCCGGAAGTTCTCATTCTGCAATCCAAAGCTGACCAGAGCACTTGCAAGGTGGGCATCATTCCTTGGTCCCTGCAGCTCCTACAAAAGTTGTTGTGAGGTACCCCAAGCCACTTCACGTGAATACATTAAATTTGTTCTTGGTATCACAAACAGTGAAGCAGAATTTATCTCAACACCAAAACCAAGCTGATGTTGCTCCAAAGATGTTGATTCAGTACTTTTTGACAACGTAAGGTCTTTAAAAGTGACCGCTGCTACGTAGCCAACAGCATCTCAAACAAAAAACTTCTCATAAAAAATGGCGTTGAATTCGATACTCCTTGCGCCAGCCGTCTTCTTTTCTCCGGGCATTGTCCTCTTTTGAAGGGCGTCCGGCGGAATCCACTCATCCAGTCAGACAGAAGAATGGGCACAGGACAGTTGAGGAGTAATCGCGAAACTTGATGCAGAGATCCTTACGCACATTTGTTGACGCCGTATGCTCCACAAGTGGTAAGCAAGTCTGGATCGCGCTTAGACTTGAAATGTTGAATGTTTTGTGAAGAGCTATGGGTTGAGTGCATACTAACACCGCAAGTGTACCACAAGACATTGTCCTCCTTGACAGCACGAGATCCTCCAGAGTCCACAATAATTTATTGATTAGTCCAGAACCTCCACCCTGCATCCTAGTCGACTGAAAAACCTCAAAGTTCATTGCTCTTTCTCCAGAAATTTGGGTCACGTTTGCTTTTAGTTTTATGGACTCACTTCCAGACAGAGTCAGCCACCTCCCCACTCTCTTCCAACACCACCATTCTTTCAAAAAGTTTACACTTTAAAGCAAACACATTTTAAAATGAAAAACGACTCTAAAAGCCCGCATCGTCTAGCCGTCGCATATAACACACGATTGCACATTAAAATCTCGAACAAATCTTATAAATTCAGCGCACGTTCGAAGCTGGAAATGAAACCAATTTTTCGGTGTAATGTCAGCCATTACCCTCGCAAACAAAAGCTAAAAAGGTAAATCGACACTTGACTCCATTATGTTCCACAAAAAAGGTCAAACAATGCTCAACGTCTTTTGTCCCGGCCACACTACCAACAACTTGAGATGAACGCCATGAAATGGCAATCACGTTATCTCCCCCCCTTCCCCACTCGACAGCCAAGCTGATTACGAGATATCGTTTCGATATTTCTCCACTCTGTATAGTCGTCCACGCTCCAAGCCTAATGAAGTACAATAAGCTCGGTACCCCGTGCCGGGACTGGCACCAGAAGGCCGGGAACCTATCACTAAATTTTCAAAACAAACCCCAGAATGAGGCTGTTAAAGGGGGGGGGGGGAGGAGGGAGGATTCCGTTGGAATTGAAATTGTAAATTACCCCATCGATGTGCAGCGTGATACAAAGGGAAATTAATTGGATTCGATTGATCAAATTACCGTTCCATAGAAAAACATTCAAAACGACGAGCGAATAGAACAACGATGCGGGTAACATAACAACGATCCCCGCAACCATAGAACGACAATCGAGCAGCCATCGCTTCCAATTGTGTTTCAATTTTTTTTTTTGAATCCCACCCCTAGGGGCGAACGTCTCTACCCAAATCGAATGTGTTAATGAATTCAGTTCCTGAAATTACAGTTATTAGACAAAGAGTCGATGTGTGTCTACATCAATCAATCACCCCACACACAGGGGGATAGGCGGCAGGCGCATGAGACACCCCGCAAGATAAATAGCTCTCAGGGGTGCGAAGGTGGTGTTATAGAGGTGGTGGTTGATGTAAGCCTTCGCTACAAGGGATGCGAAAATATAAAGGCAATTTTGGGAAATTAATTAAATTTTCAAATTAATTTCGAACCAACAACAACAACAACAAAAATGAGAAAAACAACAACATCATCATCAAGGCGGCTAACCACCCCCCGTAAAATAGGGAAAGGTGGCCCCTTTCTAAACCAACAATGGGACGATGTAGAGGGCTATTGCCGGACTGTTGGTACGCACCCCGCCCCAAAATGAAGGCTTCATCCTCGTGCACCGAGTGATAAATTATCTAACATCATCATTTTGCGTTACATCGGACCGTTATCGTTGGCCTCTCGTGCTCCTCCTTTTTTGGTTGATTCCACGTTTTATTACCCCCGAAAGATAAAAGCAGATTAAGACGAGGGAAATAAACTAAAGAGCACACCAGCGCACAGGCCAGAAGATAGGTAATTGATGTTGTATTAGGGATGCCCGTAGTGGACGGAGGAGTTTATTTTTATGATCTCGTGGCATTTCCGTTGCTTAAATTATAATGACACACGCCCACAACCAGTAATTTCGAACGGAGATAGATGAGGTCACCTTCTGACCGGGTGCACGAACTTGAGACTGGTAGTAGACTCTGAGCGATGGGCAACAGAGATCTGGTTGAATATTCATGGGGAAATGAAGTACCGCCCACATGATTTGCGCTTACGAGGCAGTATAAGCTAATATAGCAACGCTTGTGAAGCTAGTCTTAACGGGGCAAGTCGTTATGACATGACAACTGAACTTACTCGTCAACTCGTCACAATTCGTCACACCTTCTGTTGACGACATCCCCCTTTAGGATTTCCTAGAGTGCCAAATACCTGGGACTCGTCCTCGATAAGAAGCTCAATTGAAAGTCTGAGCCTTCTACTCGTGCAGCAGAATATTTGGGAAAACCTAGGGGCCTAACCCGAAAATTATCCTGTGAATGTCTAGGCAAAGGAATATCTAGGCAATGTATCCACAACCGACTACATAACACGATACCTAGATTTCAAAAGACCGTGTTTAAGGACCTACCCGAGCAGGGAAGAATGAAATAGCGGGCAAATGGCAAACGCGAAATCCATAGTTGCCGACACCGAAGGGTCCAATAATGGACACTGGTGTGGGTGCAGGTATCTTTTCCGAACCGCTGGGCATTTCCAAGTCCCCCCGCCTTCCGAACTACAGCAGTGTTTTCCAAGCCGAGGAGATAGCAGTGACACTAGCCGCCCGTAAGACTCGTATGAGGGAATACCACGGGAGGATATCACCTTTCTCACCGACCAGACTAGGCAGCAATAAAAGCAATTTTTCTATAGAAATCAAAGCTTGTGACGTGCTGTCGAGAAGAGCTCAAGGTTCTTGGAACACAGCACAAGGTGACACTCAGCCCTGGACATGAGGGCATACCACTAAACGAGAAGGCCGACGAACTCGAGAGAAATAGTTCGGCAACACGCTCGGAACAGGTTAATACTTCGGCAAACATCCAGCCTTGTAAGCTCGAAGCAGGGCAAACAGCCCTAAGAGAGGGATATAGTACAATAGTTGAGCCTCTCTGAACGCGTGTGTAACAACAAGGAAGATATGGCCTTTATTCGATAAGGCTAGGACCGACAGACAGCCGCAGACCGATAGAAGATCCATATCTAGCTTCATAGGAGTTATTACAGGACATAACACGCTGCGGTGGCATATGGAAAAGCTTCGGATTACAGAAGAAAACCTTTGTAGAGGATCTGGCGATCAGGAGGTTTCTGAGGATACAACCCACTTCCTTTGACATTGCCCTAGTCTCTACCATCTAAAAAAATAAGTAGCTCGGACGACACTTTTTCCAGGATATTGAAGAACTATCCGATACGCCGGTGAACCAAATAATGAAATTCATCTTCTTGAGTGTGCAACAAGGGACCAACAGTTTGTTGTCGATTCCGAATTGAGAAGCTAGTTCACGGCAAGATATACTCTCCGAGGTTTATCATTCCCCAAGGGATAGGTAGGGTGGTTGCCCAAGCAAAAAACCAACACACATATGTAGGTCAAGGCCAGCCCTTTCTGATACCACATGGATTTACTACCCGGAAGTATCACACATTTACTTGGAGTCAGAAACTCTTATAAAGCTTAAGATATATTTTTTCGCCCCATCGGCCTTCATGCCAGAAGGATGCGCCTCGTCTCAAATTACTTTTGCAGGAGCTGTAGAGACGAACAGGAGGAACAAACAATCCTCCATTTTGTCTGTACCTGTCCTGCCCTATCCCAAAGAAGGAAGCTCTATCTGGAAGCATATCACTTTTACAATTTGGGTGAATAAGAGCTCCAAATGGTTTCAATAGATGGAGAGGCACCTAGGGTATAGATCCTAGTGGCATCACAAAGGGCTTTCCTTGGCCTAGGTGTGTCTATGCCTCGCATAGACAGCCGCCTTATCTACCTACCCTACCCAGGATTCATTTAATGTCAGTATGTGACAGTTCGCCCTAGATAGAAGAATTAGACAATTGCTTCTGTCTCCTCTTCGTCCCTGCAACTTCTGCAGAAGTCTTGTGGGAAAAGTGTTATCTTTCCGTATCCAGTAAAAAAAAAATTCAATCATGCTGCTGATAAGTGACATTTTAAGCAAGATCAGACTTCTGGTGACGTTAGGCATGGGCCAAACATCCAAAAGTTAAGTTTGAAGTTCAGCTAGCAGCTGCTTGCTCGCCAAAAAAGGATAGGTAGGAGCACGTTAAGTGTCACTCCGCTAATGCATATCTTTGCACTCTTCACAATACTTTATGGTGTAAGGCCTGATCTAAGCCCATCCACACGGATGAAGGGGAGACACCGGAAAGTGAATTTTTCCTCCAAAGAATTCCTCACAGGACACGGGTGTTTCAATAAAATAATAGTAAGCCCAGCGTACCTGCGTACCTGCGACTCGACTCAAACTTGTCTTCAAATGCACGAGAAAGCTTGCAGAGAGACAAAGAAACTGAAGTGGGCGGAATCACACCGGACGACATCGTTACGGTTATGTCATGAGTGAGAAAAACTGGAACACAGGGAAATGCTAAAGGTGACGAAGAGAGATCAGGATATACATCTGAATTTTTACGGAGAGCCGGGCTGCTTTTTGATCGCTGGAATCAAAAACAAACATCATAAGCCCTAGAAGATGGGAGTCCCATACAGGCTAGCGTAAGTAGCGTCACCACAAAGTAATGCAAGTATTAGTTCCAGGATTGGATTATCTGAAGATAGAGAGGCTTTAGTCTGAAAGGGTTCGACTGAAACCCTCGGAGGACCTCGGCTATCTCCAAAAAATGTATATCAGCGATTTCTATGTAGGCCTACCTAATTGGAGAAATGTCTCGGATATGATGGACAATGACTTAAGAAAACATCTGGTTTACTCTGATGATATGTATGCACATGTCGGGGCATACAAAAAGGGGCGCGTTGAGAATGCTCCACTCTCGAGCCCTGTGTTGAATATTAACCGGGGACTTACCCCTCTTATTTCCCAAATTTGGGGAGAGATATGCTGCGTCATCCCGTCTCCAGATTTGTGGGCATTAAATTGCCCGTTACCCCATCCACATGGAATCAGAATAAATTGCCTTGATGACAATATTAGTCCCCCACCAATCAATAACCCGTAATCACCTCATTATTGGCTATGATTTCCCCACATGCAGGGCTATACCGCGCGAATGGTGTCCAATTAATTTTGATTAAATCCATAATCCGTCGAGAAAATAAATCAAAGGGTTCACCAATCGCGTCTAGACGAGGAGTAAAGTTTATTTCGTTTCGGCCTTTATAACGCAAAAAGACTTGATTTAATTTGAAGAAATCAATTCAAAGCCTCAAGGGTAAGGATAATCGGCACCACAATGAATTGGGTAACCAGGTCTCCACTCAAAATCGAAAGTGAACTCCACCACCCCGCAACAGAATTACCATTTCTGTCGAAGAACAAAGAACCAATCCACGTCAAAAGAAGAGACGCAAAGGCAAAGGAAAGAAGAATTGTTTAGTGAAATCGAAACTTAAAGCCCTTCCGCCCAGCTCCGACCAACGATTCATCCATTCATCGACACAATGTGGCAATCGCCAAGGTATCCAATATGCAATCAACTTATCGGGTCTTCTCCCTTCGAGAATACAAATTAGCTAATATCTGACCGATTGAACGAGCCGTTGCTAGATACACGAGATGCGGACATGCGGGGGTGCAGGGATTGTAACCAACGACTCGAAGCCATTGGGCTAGTAGATGCGATGTAACCTTGAGACTATGGACATACCATGTGTGTATGTGCAGTGTAGGGGGCAAAACGAAGAGGACGTTCCAATAAATAAACAATTCTGGAACCATGAGGGACGGGTTGCAGAAAATAACTTGGACAGCAGACACGTCTTTGTGGCCTAATGAGGTGGGAAACGAGAAAGAAAGACGTGTGCTCTTGTTGGGTTGCGTCGTTTGAAGGTGGCCGATGAATATATTTTTTTTTTGCTTTTATCGATTCGAAGGGACGGAGGTGGTTTTGAAGTTTGCCGAAGGCTTGTAGGTAGGGAGGTAGTCTTTGTGTGTTGTTCTGTTGCACACGTTATTGGCTTTTGGTATTTTATTTATTTTTCCTCTTTTGATGGAACTTTGGTGGAAGTTGTTTGGACGAAAAAGGGGAGCAAGGGCTGGAACCTTTGACTCAGATAGAATCGCAATGCCCCTGAACCACTTTTCACGTTTGTTTCAACGTTTACCATGAGAAACTTGGGCAAATTATAAAGTTTAAGGTTCATGGCGGTACTCATACAATGCAAGAAAATCAGCACGGCATGGCTTTTGAAATATCCGCTCCTGCATTGACGCTATCAGAGTGGTAGTTGAAACTCTTTAAAAGGCTGAAAAAGGTCTAGGCCAAGATCTTGTGAGCTGGAAACGAATCTTGGACCCATAAGACAGCCTGATAGTATCAGGGACGGATTACAGTTCTATCCGGAAGGCGATGGACTAAGTTCCTGGTCTAAGTGAGTCCCGCCATGAACGGAGGACAGCAACCTAATGTGAAGGTCTATCAGCATTGTAACTTCATGTAAGTAAGCTGGCACTTAAGTCGAAGAAGGTATATACAAGCACAGGAGGAGTATCACAGGCCTCGTTCCTTTATTCACTGCTGTAGAATACAATGAATGATGTAGTACGTAAATACTTAAGCTTCATTCCTTCAGCCTCCCCAACCTCTGTAGTGTCTTCCAAGCCGAAATGACAGCTATTAATTAAGCTGCCTCTTGGCTATAGGCTAATCAAATATTACGCATAGATATTGCAATCCACTTCGACAGCCAGGCTGCGATCAGGTCCCTCGCATCCAACGCAATAAAATGTTAGGCAGTGCAGGACTGCCGGTGGTCGCCGTGGTTAGGTGGTGCTGACCGACCCCAGCCATATCCACCGTACCTTTTTCGCGGCAATACCTCTCGTCGGGGAATGACAAGCCTCCGGGAGTATAATCTGTCATGAAAAAGCTTCTCAATTGGCCGTTCGAAGTCGACAATAAATTGTAGGTCCGCATAACACGCATAACATGAATGGTTTTAAGAAGCTAGGCCTTGGCTCATCCCGAGGTTTCGTGCCAGCTAATCATTTTTGTTTTTTAGTAGAGGACTGCTGCGTGCCTTTAAACGAGATCGCTAATCAGTATAGCGCCACACTCTGTTGGGTCCCTGGTTACTGCGACTTTCGAGGGAACTCCCCGGCTGATGACTTACGTACAGACGACAGGATGCTCGACGATGTTAAAGCACCTACGAGTAGGTCGTATGTTTAACACCTAACTTACACCGAAAGCAAAGCGTAGATGGCAACGCCTCAACTATTGCAACAATGCCAGGCTCATTTAGCATGTCCTATATCTGAAAAGATCAAAAGCATTAAAGAGATCAACTTTCGAAGCTAATAAACGTCCTCACCGGGCGCTCCATCTTAGGCAGGCATGCTCAACTCAAGAAAGAGTCCACTGCGCACTGCCTCCGCCCCTGCCAGCAGTGTACGTCTTCTTGAAGAACCACTTTAACTAGCTAATTAACTATCACAGGTTGCGTCCGTAGTAGTGTTAATAAGTCGTTGGTCTGAGGCGAAGCTAAGAACAGTGAGCTTATGACAAATGATTTCAAAGGAATCGGAGCACTTAGTTGTCAGTCATGTCAAATCTCAACTCAGAGGTTGGGCCAATAAAGTCCGTGTACACCAGAATTTTGACAAAGGTTCTCTCAGAGATTTTCGCGAAATATACAACAATGGACTTCTGTTCAAAGGACCTAGACTATGCATCACGATATCTGCCTCTTTTTATACAGGATTATTGGCCGACACTAGCAGGTTTAAAACTAAGTCCTTTAGCCCCTTTAAGCATTTCTGGAAGGGAAGTCGAGAAAATCGATTTTTTTGTTTGTGCTGAAAGTAAGTTCTCCTTACATCTTCAAAAGCGGGACCAGTGTAGCTGTCTGAGACGAATCCACCCGCCTGTTGCCCAAAAAAATTCGAGGTACACTTCAACAAGCAATTTTCTCGCCGCTGACTTGGCTCCCAGTGATAAATGAAATCGTTAAAATTTTAGAACGGCTTATCCTGACGATGTTGACATTTAGTTTAAGGAAAACGTAAACGGCTGGGCGAAAAAAACCAAGTCTGAGGCTAAACCCCTCCAAAACCGATCTTCACTAGGAGATGGATTCCACTATTATACATGTAATACATGTAAGGACAGTACTGATCTGACACTTAAGAAGTCGGCAAAATACCTCAGCGTAATCGAAGATTCGAAATTGAGTTAAAAATGTGAGACTTCAAGCCGGAAGTCGTAGATTGCCTGGACTCTGACATAGTACACCTCATCCTAACATACGATTTGACTATCTGATGAAAGGCACTTAAGAAGAAATATCATCTTACAAGCATAACCAAGTTTCACAGAGCAGACTGCATAGGGGTGACAGGATCGAAAGGTTCAACACCCACAGCGGTACTTGAAACAAGGCTGAACTTGGTTCTAGTAGACATTTATTGTAGGAGCACAGCGGCAAAAATAGAACTCAGACTAGGGGAAGTAGGTCTGTTGATAGCTAATACCTGCGGTCACTCCTCCATTCTACAATAATTCGATGGGCTGCCATGATGGAGAGAACAGATATGAACTACAGGGTCATTTAATAGCTATGATAAAACTTTGACAGTCGACTGAAGTCATATTTGAAAATATTTTGCTGCCATTTTTGGTGTCACTACGTTCTGTTATAGTGACCATTTTATCATGGAGCGCAACACGATTCAACAACGCATCGAAAACCTAAATATTTGTCATGAAATTTCAAGTTCAGTTCGCGGAATGTTACATACAATTTACGATCGTAATGAGCGTCCTTCCGAGCTCTTGATTCGACGAACTATGCACAAGTTCGAGGAAAGTTCTTCAGTGGCTGATCGGGCAGTTCCCTTACGTCGATGAAATGCGTGGTTGACTGAAAATATTGCTGTGTTGGAACAGAGTGCGGGAGAACCAAAAAGTCTGAATTTCGCGTCGTTCTCAAGAGCTTGACTTGTAATACACTTTAACTTGGCGAAAATTGATCGTTTGGATATTGACGACATGTGATTTCAAAAGGATGGGGCGAAGTTCCACACATCGAACGAAATAATAAAGATATTGAAGGGAAGATTTCCGGGTCGCGAATTCTCACGAAGAGCCGACATCAATTGACCTTAAAGATCGTGCGATTTGACGCTTTTAGACTTTTTTATGTGTGCGATTACGTTAAATCTCTGGTCTATGCCAATACGCCAGCAACAATTGCCCACCCTGAGGACAGCGTTATTCGCGTCATTGGCGAGATTGAGGCCAAGTTATGTGCCCGTTTCATCTAAAATTGGAGCTCTCGGATAATTGCCATCAAGCAAAGCCATGGAAGACAGTACTAGTACCTGAATCTTCTGTGAATCCAAAGTGGTAAATCAATGCCTTAAAATCGAAGATGTCTGGTACTGGTACGGTACCTTGAAAGGGGGCTACAACAATGGAACAATACTTCGATGCGCAGGCAGGCAAGTACACTGCCTTGTCTAAATAGCAAATGAACATTCACCGCTAAAATCACTGACAAGTCTGAAGGGCTGACTGCTACAAATGTCATCTAAATCCCTCTTGGTCATCTGGATAAGTATTTCGAAATTCGACTCAGCATTAGATCGAGCAGTCGAATAGGCTGGTGTGTCTGCCAGAGCCGCCGTTTAGAGTTAACCCAACGCTCTTGGTCAAAAACAAGCAGAGCAGGTTATAAAATTTGTCAGAAACGGATCTCGGAGTTAATGTCTTTTTTACGATGTCTTTGCAAACATTTACTCGTGCATAGCTGATGAATTTCCCAAAAAGTCGCAATAAATACAAACTGCTACTTCGAACTCCTTCGATTGAAGTGGTTTTCCTTTGACAGCCTTAGCGAAGTTCTTTTACAGTCGACGAACTTCCAAGGAAATGTTCATAAAATTGACTCAATTTTATTTCCTTTTTACTGGACTCAGCCATCAAAGAGTGTTTCCTTTCCATGACCACCACACTCTTGACAACTTCGTTAAATTTTCTCGATTCTTGTCAACAAAACTATAAAACAACCATCAAAGGCCGAGGTCCTTTTCGTAGGAAGAATGACTACTATGCCCATACTCCCCCGCACCATAAAAACTAATTTAAAACAATTTCAAGGCTTTGATATTCCAAAAGAAAAACTTTTCACAAATTACCTCCAAAAAAAAAATTTCGTTCACTCGCACAAAGGACATAACCTCTTGGAAAAAAGGACAACTTGTCCAGCGAAAAACTATTCGCAAAACCACATAAAAACTTTGCCTACCCTTCCACAAAAAACCATGGCAAATCAAAGGCCTCCAGGGAGAGGCGACAAAGGAAGTGTAAGCACGTGAAAGTATTTAAACCAGACTTCTGGGGAGCGAGTCATTATCCCTTTTTTTGGCTGATGAAAAATATACAGTCTATCCCTCTTGATTAAGCTCTCGGAGGAGATGGGGTCCTCGCCCCTGGATGCCCGCATCGTTAATCGGAATTTTTATTTGAATATATTATCGAGCAGAGAGCAAAAGGGTCAAGCATCCTTGTCGCAGGATTATCTTTTTCCCTTAACTTTGCCTCGTAATAACCGCGGCCCCAAACACCAACCTAACGCTGACAATGAAATATTTACGCAAATTTGATGGGGCCAACCTGGTGCTGTGTCCTTTGACTTCAAAGATTCAGGACCGAGAACTTGTTCATTACGAAATGCCAGTGCTTGGTAACATAATTAATTCGCCAAACACCCCGCGAGGGGTGGTCCGCATAAAACACAAAATTTTTTTTTGGTCCGTTCCCGGATTTAACCGATGTGGTGGTGACACAAACTGACAGGGGCGGGTCTGTTCGCTCGTATCAAATGGCAGACGGTATCAATCACAAAATTCAATTTTGGAAATTCTGTTTGGATTTCCCGGAGCGCAAAGCGCAACAGCAATCCGCCCCGTCACGTTAACGCAATTAAATTTTGCGTCGAAAAGGGATTTTTGGTGATTTTCGGTCCTTGCGACTCTGACCTCGATAGGGATGTGGAGGCATCAACATATTTTTTTTTCTGATACCGCTGACGAAGCAGGTGGAGATTTGATGAAAAGACCGAGTGGTGTGAGGGTGTGGTGGTGACGTTTGAAATTAAATTGATTTGGGAAGCTTTGTGTTGGCGGCACGGTCCTGCTTTTCAAAAAAGGATGTAGGGGTGGTTGGTCGGGGGTTAATCGACGGGGTAATTAAAGGCCATTGTTTGGGGTGTCACCTGCAGGCAATGATGAGGAGTATAGGGATGTAGATTCGTTTTGAAATTGAGTAGACCCTTTGTTTGTGTCCGGCACGTAGTAAACGTAGAATCACGGTCGAGATGAGGTGATTTTGAGTTAATTTTAGATATAGACAGGATTATGGTGGAGGCTTGTGAAGCGCTGGCAGCGCATTTTACACAAGCTGGATGGGAGGACTTGAGAGATGACAAGAGAAGTTGGTGGGTGTACGGGAATGTTGCTTAACATAAGCTAAGGAAAAACCTAAAGGGATGCCGAGACTCGCATCATCATATACCTGATGTAGTGATGAGTTGAAAGGTGACTTTGGCTGACAAAGTTGAGTTCACTTTTTAAGGAAGACACGCTTTTTGTTATAAAAAGGAGATTGACAATATTCAGGGGCCAAATCGTCACGGGGAAAGGAGATGATTCGGCCACAGAATGCTCGTTTTTACGTGATGAATTATACGATCCCAGAAGAGACGATTTAGCTACAGGATACAGTGAAGACTGGGCGGCAGTGCAGAGTAAACGGAGCACCGAGGCTTTCTAGAGATTATAACCCGAGGACACGAATCGAGGTTTAGATAGTTTTATTGGACAGGTGAATATAACGGCGACATTTCTCATCCAGTACCAGAGTCTTGGCTTGGAAAGACTCGATTTTGTGGGTTCATTGCTAGTTTTGAGCACATCTAAATCGACGACGCTTGCGACTACAGTCCTTTAAGGCGTAGAACTTAGTAGTAGCTAGTAGGTGTGCAACCAATGTACCATATACTAACGATTAAAACGTAAAGGTTAGTCCGGATGGAAGGAAATATGTAAAAAGCGATTTAGGCCAAAACAGATCGTAACGTTGCTTCCGGAGTACATGTTTTAAATTAAAGGTCAAACGAGGAATGCTAGTTGAATTAAAAAGGTACCCCGTGGTTCACATCACAAGAAAAATTCTTCGTAAGGTATCGGGTTCCGTTTGCGTTAACGGGTTCTGGAAAAAACGACTAAACGATAAACTTTACGAGTTGTGCAGCGACATCCCCCTAGTCAAGTAAGTACGAGTCCATCGTCTGAGATTGGTTGGTCACGTAGAAATCCGGTTTCCAGAGTCTTCGAGTCTAACCCGGAGGGACAACGCAGTAGCGGAACACCTCACATAAGGCGGCATGCACAAGTGGAAGGGGACCTTAACCAACGAGTACGCAACTGAAGGCAGTTAGCTAAGGACCGGGCTAACTGGAAAGGCTTGTTGGTTTAAGGTCGCAATTCTTTGGCTATTGTTTAGCTAAGGGAGGCAGATGTAGCCTTGAAGACATGTAAGTTCTGAAAAGAATTTAATGGTGCAACTTATTTTTCAGACTTGTAGTCTGAAGGGAAACCATTGTATTCGAGGTGCCATTCCGCAAATGCGATCTCTTGACTTACAGTTTGCAGAGAGTAGACATCTATGTATCGAAAACCCGGCCAAACCCTCAGGTTATTCCATTTATTTTTCTAAGAAAGGAACGTCACAAATCGAAAAATTTACGAGTTCACCGATTCAGCTTGATTCAAGAAATCATAAGGGCTGGAATAAATAATATGCTTATGATGGAGTTACTGCCCTTAGGCTTCAGATGGCATTGTAGACGTTTATAAGGCAAACACAAAAAATAGATATCAACTCACCGAAAAATGTTAAAAGATAATCTGAAAAGAAAAGAACAAACTTATTAGTCCGACAATTACAGACGTCAATTTATTTAAAATTACATTCAACCGCAAATTAAAAGAACCGCCCCTCAGTATCACCACCACACCAATGACTACCGGAGTCACGACACAAATAATGCAACTGTCACCCCACCATATTTATTTTCAAATAAAAGGTGTAAACTGAACTCAAAAAAACCATTCGATTGTCATGCTTTATTCCACTGCAGTATCAGCAGCTACTCGCCGATAAGGATGAGATCATCAAAAGTACTCATAGTATTCTTGTTGCAATCGTATATATTTTACTTATTTTTATCGTTTAATTTGCACAAGCGACCTTGCCTGGAGTCACTCACTTAGGCAATAAACCCTCAAGATATCGCATCATGGCTTTAAATAGTCTAAAAGTCTTATTTCTCAGACTCGTAACAGTGTCATTCACTGTTGCGATGTGGCAAAGTGTCTTAACAGGGGAAAATTGCTGTTTGGAAGATGGAAGAATCTATAGTCTTCCAGTTCGATAAAATCTCAAAAAATATCGCATTTGAAACTCGACCTCCGTGAGATGTACACAGTAAAAGTGTCAGAAGTGTCGAAGAAATGCCCATATGTTTCATAGGACGAATGGCAGGTCCACCACACTTTGAAAATCCGAAGTGGAGGAAGGTTCTTCAATTATGGTGAGGAATGGTGCCGAGTAGTATGAATGGGCTCATAGCGGTGCAGGGAAATAACTCCACGAGAATTGGCTTCATTTGGGAATTTACTCCACCACAAGTGGGGAAATTACTCCACTTTTCGAAGAAATTTCCCACTGCTAGTGGGAAATTACCTCACACGAAAATTTGGTGAGAATTTTCTTCACCACTAGCGGAAATTTACTCCACTTTTTGAATGCATGCCCCCATAGATATTACACTGTTTATGCATTGTGGACTTACTATGTACATATCTGGTTACAATAGCCACCAAATACTAAAAAAAAAAAATAAGCAAACCTCGAAATCGACCAGAATCTACGTCTGTGTATTCTTTTGTCTGTGATTACAGGATTCCAAGAATAAAGTAATTTTTCTGTCCATTCTAAGTGGGAAGTTACTCCACCTCAAAAATGTGGAAGTGGGAAGTTACTCCACCTCAAAAATGTGGAGTAATTTCTCACAGGAAAGTGGTGCAATTTCCCACTTGTGGTGGAGTAAACTCCCGTGGAGTTATTTCCCTGCACCCTCATAGCTCAATAGGACGTGCTTCGGAAGCTACTACATTAGAAACCACAAGATTTTCACGCTTTGAAGATCGGTACACCAGTAAAAGGGTCGGAAGAAGCGTCTCTGATAATCAAATATTTCAAACGATGATGCCTCGCTAATTCCCTGCTGCAAAAACAAAGATGTCCGAAGCGAAATCAGCGGTAATCAGCCTCGCAATAGCTAACGCTTATGAAACCATCATAACACTCACCTCTCACTCAATATCTAATTAGCTGGTTCACACCTCGTAGGCTACTGGTTGTCGTGAACAGCATTCGAAATTAATTATCGACTCCCACACTTGTAAATATGGTGGCACCTTCCCAGCTCTCCATTGCCATACAACTGTTACTGCCGGTGGTATTGGTAAAATTTAAAATTCTTCGCACAATTCGGATACGCGCAGTAGAATACTTAAGAGGTTGTCATAGATTCCAAAGCAAAATCATCTGCACCACCACTCCTTAGGAGTCAAATTCCAAATGGACACCTCATCATTTGTTGAAAAAACCAAACCAACCGAATGGTTTCCACCGCCACCAGTTGTCAGAGGACTTCCACAAACAGAAAGAAAGCGGTGCCAACCTTATTTAAAATAATTGTCCCATGGCAGGCCTCCTCCTACTCCTACCGCCCGCTCAAGCATTCATTCTCGTTTTTGTCCACACTTCCTTAACTGGGTCATTGAGTTTAAAGTTTCTTTTTTGTCTGCACAACTAAGAATAGAAAGACCATAGCAGGGATGAACTAAAAACGGCACCACCACCCAATGGGAACAAATGAACCAGGACAAGTTTACAGCAGTGTACGAGCAAGTCGTTAGCTTTTGTTAAATTACTGCAGTGCTATCAAGGAATAGTTACACAGGTAGACACCTCTATTTGGGTTAGTGGGTGTTCTAAACCTGTAGGAAGCAGCGAAAGTGGAAATTACAAGTGATGATTTCACGCCAGGATTGCGACAGAGAAAATCTTTTGAGAGACCACAGGAAGCATGGGAAATTAAAGGTGTCACAACTGATTTAATCTGTGGGTCTGCGATTGGCAATACATTCACTCTGCCCGTCTGGTTGTACTTATGGAACACGATTGCACGAATAGGTAATGAGTTCGTTACCAATGGCCCCCTGCAGACAACCGAAAGGGGTTAATAGTAGGTGCGGGAAGAAAAAGAGGTCACGGCATCGAGGAGAAGTCATAAATTATCCGCGTAAGTATCTGCGGGTGATTATAACCAAATTTTGTATAGGGTATGTCAACTTTAGCGGAGAGGTCGAAGCGAAAAGAAGTGAAGAATCTGGTGGAATGAAACAAAAGTCTGGGACACGGTCGACGACAATTCTTAAGACTTATTTTCAACCGTCGAGTTGATTGAAGACGCAAGGACAGAAAATCCAGCTATAAAGATGGGGATAGCGTCTTAAGCAACCTCACCAGGAGTTTTATGATCACGTAGAACTTAGGAGACAGTTTTTTCGGTTTTATAAACCCTTCAGCTTACAGTTTTGCCTAAGGAGGTTTTGCGAGGAAAAAATCTGAAAAAACGCAAGCCCGTAGAGCCAAGAAGCTCTAGCGGATTAAAGACGGATTCCATGAGCTAATGAAAAACAGGGAAGAAACTCAGCATCAATGAGTGAGAAGGGAGAGGTAGGCAAGCCAACTTTAAGCATTGCAGAGATAAAGACGAAGACTCCAAAAAAGAGTAAGAGCTGGGGCCGAATTACCACTCTCGTTATCGAGTAACTCGGTAACTCGTCATCGAAATGTGAGGGTTTGCAATTTCCGCCCAAAATGAGGTTAATCGATGTTGCAATCACGAGTCCCATTCACTCAAGAATGGACTCCTACTCTTCAAAATTAAGAAGAACTATCCCGTCAGACAAGTGGCGTTGCAAGCCAAGATTCTGCTGTCAAGCAATAGGATTGCTTAAGATTTTAAAATTGTCAACCATTCAACTGGATACAGTCAGAGAAGTTTAAGTCGAGCTTAGATATTTCAAGTTCCCGGGCAGACTTGGGCGGGTTAAGCCTAGTCAGCAAAACACCGGGATAAATTTTTCTGGAGAAACCAGCGTAAGATGGTGCACATTGAGATGAGCCACGATGCGCCATATTTGGCTACATCAGTTCCCCGAGTATATGATGTTGGCAATCTAAATTTAAGGTTTTCAATTTCAGGCCGGAATTTGCATTTGAAAGGTTCGGAATCAGCAAAGGAAGGATCATATAACCTTTAGGACCACTGAGCTTACGGTGTACTTATGTAAATGTCAACCTTTAGATCTTGAGAACATGACATCGACGTCCAGATCTTGTTTGTCGATCGAAATCAGAAACACTGAGAATGGTTAATCAGTTTCACAGTGACGGGCCGGCCTACATCTCGAAGACTCTTCGAAGTAGTGACTGAATAATCACTTTTCGCGAACTCTAAGACAAAGTGACAATATTAAGTTGCGGCAAAGTCCTATAGATCAGGTTAGATAAGAGTGGCTGTTCGCACCTAGATGTAGCCACACTTAGACCGGAAGAGGTCCATTGTAATACCGTGGGATTTTTCACTAATTCAGAGCAAATCGGTACGAACTGTGCTTTTGTGAAGCGAAGCATATTTTTGACGTCGATATTCGCAATGCAATCTTTATACACAAACTGTAAGAGCTGTAAGAGCAGGAGGACCGAACTTGGCATCGGAGCTAAGCTATTGGTCAGGTTCTGTTCCGAACCTCACCTATGGTCATGAGGTTTGGGTAATGGCCAAAAGAATAAGACGGCGGATGCAAGCTGCAAGTTTTCTTTTTGTAAACATTTCTACAGCTTCTGTAGAAGTCATTTGCGAGGACAGTGTCATGTGAGGACATCAATTACGTCAATGATTTGTGTTCGATTTTGTCACATCAAACAGCATCGATCTGTGGAGAGAATGATTCCTGCGATTTTTTTTACCCGTGACTTTCCGCGAAAGTGCTTATATCCAAGGCAGGCTATTTCCGAAATGTCGACATTCTCTAGAGGTATCAGGTGAAACATTATGTCAAATAATGCGGAGGGTATTCTCTTGAGTGCACAGCTCTTTCAAGGCTGACCACCCGACTATCACACCCTAAGGTATAGTGGGCCTGATATTCGCAACATATGCTACAAGGTTGAATGTTCCAGCTTCTACCGATAGCCTAGGAGGAAGTAAAGAGCAACAACCGTTTTTTTTTTTTGCGCATTCAAATGAATAGCCTTCCTAAGAGTTCTCTAGATACCTAACGATCAAGAAAAGTAGATAAACATATACTCGTAGGAGACTTGATGGTATTTGGTTACTTGGTTGGTCATCATTAAAAGGACCGCTTTCACAACACCGCGGACAGTTCATTACAACGGAACGACGAGATGAACATAAAATAGTGTTTCACACAACCCTCCCCAGATGGATTAAAGCGTTTCTGTATTCTTTTCATTTTTTTTTTTTTTTTTCATATTTCTCGCGAATAATTTCCGTTGCCATTGAAATAAATCTCACGGTAAGTTTCGCCGAAGGGATTTCACGAGATGTAATTACACTTTTGTCGTGATGAAATTTTATTCATTGAACGGATGAAGTTGAATGATATGGCATCTGATCTCATTTTGGTAATTACAATATGGTTCGGAGTTTTTTTTACGACAGTCAGTTGGAAGGACATTACTCAGGGAAATATCCGAATTCCAGTTGTGGATAACAGGAGGGATGGGATAGTGGTAGCATTTTTTCAGCTGACTCCCTGGAGATGGAAACTGGAAAATATCTGCAGAATGGTAATGGATCGGGAGATTGACTATTTGGAAGAGTGTGGTGGTTTTTTACACGCAAAAGAGGGAGCTACTTTAGTTTCAAATCTTGGTGAACAGGCGGGCTGCTCAACTTCTCTGATATTATTGACAAAATGATGGTACCCTCTGAGCCTCGCATTGACTACATCATCTGTGCTAATATAAGACAAATGCCTTGTGACGTCCTTAACTATAACTCGGACTGAAAGTCAGAAGACAGCTGGGACAGGATTAAGTCCAGCAATATCAACTAAAGTTTTTTCGCAGGCAATGAGAAGCGGCCGAGAGAATAATTACTCATGAAAAAGTTTACCAATTCGTCGTCTGAAGACGGCAGTAAGAACTGTAGGTCCCTTTCATTGCGAGAAGCTAGACCCTGGGAGCCTTTGAACTGCTGTGACAGCTAAGTTGTTATTAATTTGTTCAAAACAGAGAAAGAGAATCCTGCTGAACTCTGAAGATTACACGGTCTCGCCCTTAATCAACTTCAAATGTCACATTATCGGCTTAATGATGTACTAGGTGCCTTGGTTGATGTAAAGTTTTTGAAGACTGTAAGAAGTTTATAAGCCTAGAGGAATATTTGACAGTTTTCAAGAGTCAGCAGACCTTTGCAACTGCTAAGAAATGAACTTGGAAGGACAGCACCCAATTCACTATAGAATACCACGGATTCAACCAGGCAACGTAGAATGCTGTCCACCAACACTGAGCACCACTTTCTCATGAAAATATTGCTAAGTAACGTGGACGTGGAAGTTTTTTGAAGACTGAAAGTTGAGTACACGGTCTGGTAGAGAAATTTCATCGATCTCTCATTACAGGAACCGCTCATTTATAAATTTTCCATTAAACAGATGGCGCCCTGGGTGTGTCACCGGGACTCAGTGGTTAGTGCGTTGGACTGCTGTGCGAGCTGTGTGGGTTCAATACCCAGCCGTTTCCATCAAACAATTTTCGCTGTCGCGCCAGTTTTTTTTTTTATACGGCGCCCTTTAGTGTGGTTCAGTGTACCGTCTACACTTGTTAGTCTTTGGAAGAACCGGGGCAGAAGTTGTCTTCATACCCAAATCTCCGACCTGTCAATCTATGGCAGATCTCCTAAAATGTGCAAGGAAAGCTAATGTAGCTGTCTCCTCCTACAAAAACACCAGGGCACCCTCACCTACCAACATGTCCTCAAATCGAAATCTTCTCGATACGCTGACTGACAAACCACAACATCCTTTAACCTTTGAAGGCAAACAGAGCCACAATTCGCTGCTGATGCTAATAATACAACAGACATGGCAGGAAGCTTGGAACACCCCCCACGGTTGTTCCTAGGAAATGATTTAAAGGCTTCTCCCGGCCCCAACTAAAGATATCACTTTAAAGAGGTCCCTTCACTTATTCCCTTTATGAGAAACATGACTCAGTAGAGCGGTTAGCTCATTAAGTACATAATACCATGACTTCCTCTGGAATTTCCTTCTATTTATTACGAAGCTTTGGATCTGCTCCCCCTCGCACATCTTTAAACCATTTAATCATCACAATTTAATCCCAAAGCCTTCTGTCATTCAACTTAACCTCCGAATAGGCTGCCTCCAACTTAATTAAATGCCAAAATCACTTAGGCTTCCTTAAAACCCCAGCCCAGGACAAGCCTAGCGAAAGGAGTCGCAACAACTTTAAACGAAAAAAAAAAACAACTATCTCCGTTGAAGAATTAAATTGTGAGGCTACCTCCCAGTCCCATCCCAGACCATACATTCTCATAGAATTCCGCAAGCGGAACCCGCTCAGATGTTTATTTAAATTTTCACATTCCCCATCCAGCCCCAAAGTGGGTTGAGTGGAAACACTTACAGCGACCCCACTTCCGCATCCTCTCCTACCCAGTTAAAGGACGACCGAGGAGAAGGCGGTGGTGGTTGTTATTTTTGTCGTTAGTACCTTCTGCTCGCAAATAAACTCTGATAATATCTGTGTGCTTTACAAATATTCATACCCCGAATTAAATTGGAACAGAGAAAGAGCACTGAGCCAAGCGTGAACCCAAGACAAACACCAGAGCCACCAGTAGGGAAATATATGCCCCACCGTCACTACACACTCGACTGTTCGTACTCAACCCACCACCGCGATATGCTGGCAAGGAAAGCCAGCAAAAAGGCGGATGAAATAGTTGAAAATAATTTTCATTTATTTCTCGATTTAATTGAAATTAACTACGAATTGCGTAGGGTCTACCTCGCCGCTCCTCTGACTCCGTGGAATTCCCATGTGTCCCGGGGGACGCACGGCGGGAGAGGAACGAAATAATGATGCAATTGGGTGTTTGCGAAGACTCCAAGTATTTTTTCTCAATTAGGATGAGCTTAGCTATCGTAATCTGAGAAGTGAAATGGAAGACGATGTGTTGAGATACTTTTTAACTTAACAGCTGCTTGTCCTTGTTTGTGGGGATGCCCTTGAGGGGATGGGGAAATTAGTGTGGAAGTTAGTTTTGGAGCTGATGTACATTTAAATGTTTAAGTGGGTTCGGGGACTTGTACTTATGCCTCGGGTGTAGAGGAAAAGATGAAAGTCTCGAGTTTGAAATCACGCACGGAGCGAAAAAGCTTCAAGACGGGCAGGCCATCAAAGGAATTTGATATTCAGAGTAGTGGTGCTTGGGGCTTTATACTGCAATACCGCAACTTGCATTCCTTTGTTGATTTAGTTGAGTCAAATGGAGTCCATTTGGAGACAAGAAGAGAAGCCTGCGATACCACAACACTAAGTCGGGCAAGTTTCCGGCACCTTAGGACTATTGATTCGGTTGAAGAGCGGAATCGGAAAAGTGAAGACCGTGTCTGGGCCGCAACACTACACACGGGACAAGATTCGAAATGGACTACGATGGTATAAGAGCGGGTCGTCTAAGAAAAACTTTGCTTAGGATGTTCGAAGAGGTGCCACGGCAACTAGCGAAAAGCTGAGAATACCATGGACAGGTCTCTCTTAATATTGTTGATCTGGTCTAGTGCTGCAGTCTCTTATAAAAAAACATCACACAAGAAAACTTTAATATCAAATGTCTTCTCAAGGCGGGCCAGCGTCCACCGATGGATGCATGGCTAAACAGAAATTCAGTCGCTCGTAAATTAAGCTAGGTGAGGTCGCTGTATCCACAGGACATATTTACACCAAGTGTAGGTGGTCTGTGATACCACATGGAACTCCGGATTACCAGCACCAAAAACCTTGAATGTTGAGTCCCCTTTCAAAAGCGGAAGATTTTATGGGTAAGTGTATTGGTGACGAATACATCGACAACCAGGCAGCCGTTAAGGCTTTGGAGTCCGGGATAACTAGATCGAGTCAATACGATGACCTTATTTTGGGTACCAGGGCACATGGATATTCCAGGTAACGTAAGGGCACGAAGGGAAGCAGCGCTGCATGCCTTACAGGCTCTCCCCTTTGCTAAAATTCCAATAAGCTTGTAAGAAAGGTATATCAATGACGAGACCATAAATCGAGCCAATACACGATGTATCCAGCTACACATATCCAACGGCTAGAAACTTACGGACGAGTTATAATAAGAAAAGATCTCTGTCTCTGGTCAAACTAAGTCGCCGTGATGTGAGGATAGCCTCGGGCATCATTACTGGACACTTGGCATTCATGTGAAGCGCCTCACAACGACTATTGCAGAAGTCGCAGGGATGAGGAGGAGATCGAATCTGTCCGACGCCTGCTATGCGAATGTCCTGCCCTCACCTGTAGAAGAATGATAGTTATTTCTTCACGGAACTGGACGACTTGCGTGACATCGAGCTGAGAGACCTCCTGATATTCATATCTTTATCTGGGAGGTTTTTAATCAGCGGCTCCCTTTCTCTTTACAGATTCCCGGGGTGGAATTCCAAAATGGGCACAATGGATCTTTCTGCTGGTGTATGTGAGCAGTGACGAAAGCCACAAGGAACCCATTTACCTAACCTAACCTGTCGGTGACGAAGTTTTATGTTTTGTAAATTTGGATCCTGTTCCTGCTAGATCGTCTGGATCTTCGTAGAAATACTCTTCTAGAAGTTTCTTCCTCAGTATTAATAGGGCTGGCCAGGTATGTAAAATGTGGGCTATTTTTTCATGCTCATACTCGTTGCTACAACTTCTGCAATAACGAACGATTCCCATAGCATAGCATACCGGGCTGTCCTATGCTCAAAGCTGCCTCCAAATTCGAATTTTTTTTTTTTTAAACACGGAAAGGAGTGCTTGCTTCTTGGTCAGAAGTCAGTTTTAATGGGTCGGCAGACCTTTGCAACTGTTAAGGACTGCAGACAATCCACTATACTTATACAACACCACGAATTCAACCAGGCAACGTAGAACGTCCACCAACACTGAGCACTACTTTCACCAGTTTTTCATGATAATATTGCAAGGTAACGTGGACAGCAAACAATATAGGCATCATCTACGAGGTCATCATCTTCTGAGTCGCCGGACATAGCAACATCGAATGTAACGAAAAATCAGACGAACTGGCTCAGGAAGGGTCCGCTTTAGAAATTAACCACATCTACACATCGATTAACATCCCTATCGGTGTAGTGAAAGGTAACGTCGAACACAAATGAGGGAGCTTATCAAAACCTCTTGCTCCACCAGAGAGGACTGTATTGTATCCCGCAGCTTATGGCAGAGCATTGACCAGAGTAAGACAAAATGTCTCCTGGCAATGAATAAAAAAGATACTTGCATCCTAATTGTGCCATAGGCACTATGTCAACCAGACTTGGCGTCCGAGACCATCAAACTCTTACTCTGCGAGTGTCCCAATCTCTAAAACCGCCGACTAAGACACATGGGTAAAAGGCTGTTTGGAGAACTGGGAAACCTAACAGAAGTACATACTCCACTTTAATAAGAGTATAAGTTGGTTTTGCGATAGACCACCCATCTAAAACCCAAGGTTGGATTATGAACCAAAATAGAAAAGGGGAACACAATGGGCCAGTAGGCCGCAGTGGACGCACAGTCAATGACTGGGCACTTCCCCCATTACCTAACCTAACCTAACGTGGACAGTTTCGACTCCAAAATTCTTCGACTTGTTAAAGAATAACCACTTCCGTTGACGCAAGGATAATAGCGATAGCTAATCTGCTCGTAGGAACAACATACATAAAAATTATTTTCACCGAGGAAAAGACTATCTGAAGTTAAAAAGTGTACGTCACTGCTTTTTATGCTGCAAAAAAGTGAGAGATGTATCCACTATATGGTCAGCGTCGATTTGAAGAAGCTGCATCCTTCCCAACATTAGACTTAACACGTGTTTAACTAGGATTCACGAACAAGAGACACATGCATGTACATACACGTATATCAAAGCAGTGAACCTCTTCAGTGCATCAAATATTCTGTGACCTCAGCATTTTGTCAAAAGGGGCATATCAAGCGAGGAGCATTGGAAAATATCCTGAAATCAATCGATTACTTCCCCACTCAATGTTCCTCAGTCGAACTTCTTTTACCAACTTCAACTTCCAATTGCTTTTGGTCTACCACTGCCACAGTACTGCACACCACATTCGGATGGAATCCTTAAAAATGCTTTATATCCTTCGACGACTCATGCAAGTAGTAGTTCCTCCTCATCCACTTTCATTTTATTTTTTTTATTTTTTTGCTTCCCTCGTCTTGTAAATCAGACAATATACATGCGCATTTATTTGCATTCATTTTGTGGCATGCTGTTGTGTTGCACAGCAGCATATCCTTACGCAGGACATACCACGTAAAGTCTGTACTATTTCCGATTCGGGATTTACTTAATGCGAAGTTATTGGCGGTGGTGGACTTGGAATTTTCTCATTTCGAATTTCTTTTTTTCCTGCTTTACCCAAGTTTTGCAAGGATAATAGAATTTGTACAGGGGTAGAGTGGGGGAGAGTTATTGGAGATACCGTAATAAATTTAGATTTCATCGACTTATTAGATAAATTCAAGTTTTGTTCCTTTTTTTTCTGGGTTGTGTGAGTCTCCCTTTTGGTGAAATGTACATAAGTGTGCATTTTATGACTCCCAGTAGTGGTCCTAGGCATTGGGGACTAACGTATTGATTCGGGGTCCATCGATGGATATCCTTCTTTGGTTTCACTCTCAATCAATTAGTGGAAGTGAAAGAAAGTAGTAAAATAGGTAATAAGGTTTATGGACGAATTCGTTTTGCTTTTGTTCATCTCTTACGCTCTTATTGGCCGCTTACTGATCAATTTCTTCGTGTTTGGTGGCGACTTTTAGCGTGGCGGATGGGACGAGAGAAAGTACGTGCCGGGATGAACTTTTTTCTCGATTCTTGGCCATCTATTCGAAGGGATATGTGTTATGACATTAAAGATGCGTTTTCGGATTGGATTTTGGGTGAGAGGTTCATTCGGACGTGGTCTCTTTTTTTGGAATTTTACGAGTCCATGTGCGCGTTCCTAATGGTTGGAGAATAAATGGAAAGCAACGTGGCCATAAGTGGAAGATGAATCAATGAACGTGGTTATTTGTGGCTCTCGAGGGAATAGTAAGTGACTTGGAGCTATCAGGTTATTGAATAATGCACTATATGTGGTGCGTACGTATAACTCATGAGAGGTTTCGTGACTGAGTTCATGGAAGAATGTGTATTTGGTCGTAGACAGGTTTGTTCGTGCTTACATTTCCAACTTCAAAGAGACAATTGTTGGAAGATTCTTGTGCCTCGCAGAAGGATGATGATCCTTTTAGGACTGATAACTTTCATATATCGATGCGTGGAATCAGACGGTATCGTAAGGAATAGTAACGTCCGATTCGAAGACTGTTACATTTTAGACCTGCAAGTCTTGTACAAACATATGTGTATGACGAAAAAGCCTTCACGAATCCAAAAATTTGCTTAGGTCCTCCGTACCCTTATAGGTCTTCGGTTCCTGGCGATGTGCAAAAATTCTGTGCAGCTTTTCGTCAGATGTCTTGACTACTTTTCGACAGTTCTGCGCCAGATTTTTCTTGGATCATTCACAATTTTTCCATCGCGGGATAGAAGATTCCAGCTTTCATTACATCTCTTGGCTGCCTGAGCAATCATCGTTTCTCCGGAGCATGTGGCTGATTCATTTCCACTAAAAGTTAGTAACACTCTTGGTCCGATCTCTCGTACAGCGGTTGTTTCGATATTTAAGTTGACAGCAATTGACAAGTTTGCATTCATATCTAAATGAATTCGCGTCTCATCAAATGGTGCGAAAACAGATGCCATAATTTGTAAAATTTGGGTTCTAGGCCGCGTCATTCCCAGGAATCTAGTAATTCACCTTGAAGCGCTTTAAACAGGGACTGTGCTCTTTTGAAGCCTATCAGATGTACATACATATGTCGATCATGTCAATGAATTCCTTATCTGCAAAGGCGCATCCAATCCGAACGCCCTTTTGCTCTCATGATTTCGGGGCACATTTTGTTGAGGATTGAAATTGTTAGATGAGAATGCAAAAACTTTCTCGAGATTGACAAAAATTGAGTCTGTCTTTGCCTTGATACGACAATTATCTGGCCACGAACTAATCAAACTCCAATGTGAACCCAGCAATAGTTTACAGGAATCTCAGGTAACCAACTGGCATAAGTTCAGAAGAACAGTAGAAAGGAGAAAAACAAAATTTGAACCACAGCAGGAACATATGTAACATCATTGAGGCCGGAAAAATAGAACAACCGAAGAGATGACATCCATTCTAAGATCGCCTTACGAAGAGACCTGTCCACTGAAGCGAAGAGCTCAAAGCAAATATGAGGTCAATGAGCGTGCCGATGGGCTGGCTAGGAGGGGAACGGCCCTTAACAGATCTCTTTCGGAAAGTGTCGATATTCCGCTGGGCACTGTTAAGGGTTATATACATTTTCACTTCTTCCAGCTTCCCAATCATGGGTGGAGCGGCCTGACCAGCTGCGCCATTTAAAGAAAGACATAGTCTAACTTCAATCAAAAGAACTACTTGGCAAATCAAGACCAGAGATTGCCAGAATTGTAGCCATTATCACGGGCCTTTGGCCAGTTGGAGACCATGCAGTCAAGCTTCTGCAGAAGGTGCAAAGACATTAATGAGAAAGAATCCCTACTTAATTTCCTCTGCAGGTGTCTTCTTCGTGGACCTCGGCGAGATAGCTGAAAAAGGATTGGAGTAGTGATACTGTAACTGAACTCCATTGGCTGGATTTAACCACATCATCCCAACACAACCAATCAGCACTCACATACAAATAGGTTTGAACGAGTTTCGTGGCAACAAAACGGAGGACCGTAGCGCTAATTGCGTTTTCAGGAACCGCCACTCTACCTACCTACATAACTACCTAGCGAAGCCATGAGTTATCCACCATCAGAAACGATACTAAAAGCTCTGTAATGCAGCTAAAAGGACGATACTCGACTTAGATTGGGATCGCTATGAAGATAGCCAGAGAAGGTTTAAAACTGAAGCCTTATGTCTAATGGCACCGCTTTTGTAATGGGATAGAAAATACCAGAATCAGCAAGACTAAGGAAGATCCTCAGTAGGGAAACGACCGCCTTAAGCTCCCTAAAGAAGGCAAAGGGGAACTTAATTGCACAGAAACGCTGGGACTTTTGGTGAAAACACTTTTCCCAAGGTCTTCCAATATGTTCCTTTCATTCCTTTCAACGAGAGTTCTGCGAGCACATTCAGGCAACATTGTTGGGGAATGGGGAAAAGATGAGATGAGCAGTGGGTTCTCATTCGCCCTCTACCCATTCTCGGGGTGTTTACGCAATACAGGTTCACTTTTTCCATAGACAGCCAAGCGGCAATAAAAGTAATTCCTGCCTTAGAATTCAGAATTAGAGAAACTGTCCATTGAAGTTGCAAGAGAAGGGGCGGGTTACACGCCTCTGTTTACAACACGCATGTTATGGCCTCGCTATGACAAAAACAAGACACAAAGGGTTCAGCAACAACCCATAGGTAGAACTTGCGATTCATCTTGATCCGTTCGTTACAGTCTTCCAAGCAAAAGCCCCTGCCGTTTTGAGGGAAGGTGGAGTTCTCTAGGAACACCACACACAAAGAAGGAAAATTAAAATCTGCTCCGATAGTGTCAAGCAGCACTTAAAGTCATCACAAATCCAACAACCAATTCTCATCTGGTCAGAGAATACAAACAGATTTACCAGCCACAACGTCGTCCGCCTTGTCTGGAAACTGGATCATGAGGGTTTCATCGAAACAGCAACCAACGAGAAGATGCAAAGGGATTTCGAAGATCACTGGGGAAATCTCCTGACGTGCAAAGTAGCTAGATCACTCGTAAAGAAACCAAGCAACCTGCTCAATAGGAAGGCTCTAGGTTCAAGTAGAAAGCAATTGAGGCTTATAGTGAGGCTCATCACACAACATAAACCCATGACTCGGCCTCGCTGACACAGACATGAAGGCTGAAGGAATTGCAAGGAAGAAGAAGATCTTCAACACTTCCTTTGCCACTACCCAGCCCTAGCGAGAACGCGACAGAAGACCCTGGGGTCCATGTGGACACCGGACCTGAAGGACAAAGGAATCGGCGCCATCCTGGCGTTCACCAAAGAAGCAAGGAGATTCGCCAAACCACACGTACAATGGTGTCAACTCTATAATTCTTTATACCTTCTCTAGATCGCTCCCAACATATGAAGGTCTCAAACCATATCTATTCCTACAGTTCCGACGATTAAAAGTAAGGAACACAATGGGCCCGACTGAGGCCTAAGTGCAGTCCCTTCCGCTCATCCTCATATACCAAGGGTTCGACATAGAAAATCAATGTTCACTTTAGTAGCAGATTAGACCGGACACAATTTGCTGAAATACCACGCGGTGAAGCTAAGACTTACCCATGACAATTTATGTCGAGGCTGCGGTAATGAGGGAGGGTCTACACCATCTCAGATCAAGAACCCTAGGAAAGCATTTCAAACTTAAGGACAAGGGCTAATTTTTATTTATGTCGTGTAATGATAGAGTTCCACAAGGAATCTAAATTGATCTTAGTGTGACCAAGGTTAACTCTATATTCCTTGATCAGTACTTGTTACCTTAGCCAACCTATCCACCAGTCACACCACCTCCTGAATGCGATTGAAAAGCAGCATACCTAGACCCATCCACAAGTTTCTATCTGGCCATGATCTCACGCAAGAATAAATCCATTCCTCTTGTCTGGAAAGATCAAGGGAAACGCAAAAGTACTTCGAGGTCAAGGCGGCCAAAAGATTTCAAAAGATTTTTTTTTTTTTTTCAATTTCGCTTAATTAACAACAAAAAAAATGCAACTCCAACGCTGAGTGTAGCTAAAAACAGAAACTGTGGGCACAGCATGGTATACCGTCTAACTTGGCAATGACATTGCCAGGCAGAGGCACAACCCACAAAAAGCACAAATCACACACGAAAAACTCATGTGCATAGCACAACCACGAGCATGTCGGCATGGATGGAGGAAATAATTTATTAACTTTTTTTTTCTGTTTTTCTTGTAACAAATATCCAAATGTGGGCAGACAAACAAGTTGAGGGACACCAGAGAGTCAGGCAGGCAGCAGAGACACTGGCATAGCGACACAGTCTGATTGGAATGATTTATTGAGATTTTTCCATGCGTAATGTTGTCATCAGCATCAGTCTTACAGGCTGAAACGTCCTCAGAGAGACGGAACCATGTAATGTCAGACGAAATGCTCAATGAGAATGCTGCATAATTCGTCAGGATGATTCCAATTTCGCAACACACCCCTGGAGGATGGGGGGGATTCAGGATTACACGGAGAAATTGGTCCTATGAAAGGATTTTTCGTAATATATCAGGATTTATGCGATTCCGATGACAGGATAATTATGAGCGGGAATGAATTGAATGGCGGTGCAGAGATGGACGTGGTTGGACTGGTGAAAGAGAAACGTGTTAACATTCCAGCCCACACTCTGTGAGCTAGATAAATGAATTGTCGTAACACTAATGCGAAGGTGGACGTAATGTGGATTAAGGCCAGAGTGAGTCATTCGTCAGCTGGCGGCCTCTGATGCAGGGAAGCTACCCTAGTGAATTGTTGAATCGATTTTTTTCGAGTGTGCACTCAGGGTCATCCGAAATTGGCTAAAACTCGTTAATGGATCCATTTCTCTCCCTAGCCACACCTACATGCAAGAGAGCAAGAGGCAGGAACAAATTAAAAGCAGCACTACCGACCGCCGCCGCGCCGGCCAGGATGTGCAATTTTAAAAGTTCTACTCCACGGGATACGATTACAGAGTTTCGTTTGACACGAACACAGAGGAAGCGCACGCGATAAGCAATTTACTCTCGAAATGAATGAGGATAATTCTCATCCGCATGCAATAGTCTCGGTGGACTGAGAGGACTTGACCTTGGCTCGAAGAGCACAAAACGTGGAAAATTTATTACGAAGCAGAGGCACAACATTAACCGTTAACATGACAACAAATCACCAGATGGACAGGACTTGTTTTGTGCTTTTTGTTTTCTGTTCCTTTTAATGGTTGACCTGTGGAAGGACGAAAGCAAATTGGTGGGGAATTGTCACAGTTCTGGGAATAACATTTATTTAATTGGAAAGAACACTCTAAGGCACCTGTTGTCAAACTGAAGGTGGTAGGAGCTCTCAGTTGACAAGGAAACGGTGGGGAGAATTTTTTTTTAAGTCCAACACCCAGAGGGAGTATCATTGCCAAAGGGACGAACTTGTATCGTAGACTTAGAGTGACAATGTGGGATCAACTTGACAAGTTCTGTCAAGATCCTCAAGAGAGTTGTTCCTGACAGAATAGTTAACATGCTCCAGATAATAGGCCTAACTTTGACAACCAATAGAAATGTCAGTGTCGTCGCGATTTGATGACGAGTTGATGGAATTCCAAAGAAGGCCTAGGACTCAGGTTGAAGATATGCGATCCTCAAGTAAGGGTGAGATGAAGTAGTCACGGTTTGGGAGTACAGTCAGCCGTCAGAAGTCCGAGTTGATCGTTGGGATGCCCAGAAAACCAACTTCAGAAAGACAGACGAGGATACAAAAAATAGCTTTCGCGACAGCTCGGGATGAACCAAGGCTTAGCTTCTCGCAACCATTCATGTTGTGCGTGTTACATTTTTCGCACGAATGTAAAGGACCAACAATTGAGAAGCCCTTTCATGACAAATTACACTCCCGGAGGCTTGTCATTCCCCGACGAGATGTGGTGCCGTGAAAAATGTTCGGTGGATATGACTGGGGCTCGAACTCACGCCACTCGGTCAGCCGTCCAATGCACTAACCACTGAGCCACGGCGACCACAGACGAGGATATCTTCGATTTAAAAAAGAAAGAAAAAGCTTGAGGCGGGCCTAGATGTTAAATGTTAAAAGTTGGGGTTTGTGTTTGCACTGCGACCTGTAGAGATCTATTGTGCTCCCCCGAACTCGTGTTGATCGATGAGTTTCGACCTATAGCACCTCCTCCACTCCAATTCCTCTGAGGAATCCGAGCATCTGGATTGGGCTCAACGATCGGAGATCCGTTTCAGAGAAAGTGTATGCTTCCAGGTGTGCTCCTCTTTTGTGGACCTATGCTCCACAGTCCATAAGGTGTGACGGGATCTCCTCCGCATCGCTGCAGACCTTGCACGTCCTTCAGTCGTAGTTCCCAAAAAGTTCCTTTGCCTACCTTAGTCCTGAGAGTGCTTCCATAGTTTTTCCTTTCGCATTCTTTCTCTCTTCGCAGTTCCTCATAGATTCCCAGCCCACAGAATGGCTCGGGTCCAACGAATGGTGTTTCTGACCCTTTCCTTGCCAGTTCATCGGCTGCTTCATTTCCCTCTAGTGGCTTTATTGTTCCTGTCCAGTTCATCTTTTCCATACAATCGTAAACCGGTTTATATCCAAGCGACGCCCTAGCATGGGTCAAAGTCTTCTTCTTGTAACCATTCATCTTGTGCGTTTCGGCTTTTTTGCACGAATAGGAGCGACTTAAAAATTGATTGCCGACGCCGAACAACGAATTGAGAAGCTTCTTCACAACGAATTATAGTGGCGGAGGTTCTTAATTCTTCGATAAAAGGTGGTGTCGCGCAAAATGTGTGGTGGATATTGCTTGAACTCACGCAGCTTACACAGCAGAGGCAACATTTCCTATAATCTCCGGAGCATTACTTATCTAGTGAGTGTTCGCCGTGGCCCAATAGAGTTAGTGTGTTGAACCTTAAGCCGGCTGAAAGTCTTGAGCAATCAGCAAAAAAAAATTGTGGCACCCTCTCTCGGCCTCATATTCTTTCTCAATCAGGACCCTTCCGCTTGTGTGAAAAATATAACGCGCACGACATGAATCGTTACGAGAAGCCAGACCAGCAGAATGATTGTTTCAATGTCATAAAAGCCGCGTTACCAACTCCACGAAGCTCGTTGGTTCTTCTATCACCAACGAGTCTGTACCGTACATCTTATTCGACCTAAGTGTATGATTAACCAAAGCACCAACTGCAGGCGAAATTTCAAGGTGAGCTTCCATCCCACCGGCCCATTCTGATTACTACCTTGTTCACAGCATAATTATTCTAGGCTCAGAAGGATGATGGCAATAATTACAGAAGCGCAACATCATTAATTTACGCGTCAGTAAGTTCAGCCCTAAATAGCTTACGAAATTCCCTCCAACAGTAGGAAGTGGAAATATTTACACAGTACCTTCCGCTGTTAATTGTTCTAGGAATCTCTGCAGCTTACAACCCCTTCACGATACGTGAATCCTCATAACACTTCCCGGAACCATGTCAATCACATTCACATGTCATCAAACCACAAGAGACTTTTTCATTTGCACACACAACGCAAAAAGTCTATTACCCTTGTGGATGCTTTAAAAAAAAACGAACCCATCAGCAGCCCAGATTTCCATGCCCACTTAGTCATTTCAATTAAGTAGCCCACACTTGGGCGTCCCCAAGTCCTTTAAAATCACACCGCAGACTGGCGCAACCTGAATCCGCACCCCAATCCAAAATCCAATTGATTGCAATTTAAAAAAAAAAAAGTAATGCCACAGCTCCGCATAAGCCCTTACACTTGCCCACCCCGCCTGACTCACGTGGCACTATGACCACTTTTTCATCAGCAGGATATTAACCCAGTGGTGAACGAGTGTAATTAATTCACTTTGAGTGGCACTGCCGAACTTAACCCCTTCCCTCCTCTTGAACTATGCGTACTCAGCCGCAGCAACCCTTTAGTAATTCTCAGCCTTAATCTGCCAGCTTTCATCTGGGATGAGAGAGAGAGAGAGAGACAGACCGCACTAGCAAGTTGAGTCAAAAACTCATTTTGCTAAGCCTTACCCGTACCTGTGGGTGTGCGTTCTTAATTTTTGTTAAATACCACGGGGCTAAGCGCTCTTCAACTACAAAAGGAGCGAACGGAAAAAAAACTTAAAGCAAAAGTAAAACGAAAAGCATTTGATGAATGGGTCCAACGAAAAAGGACACAGACGCGTACACCGAAGGAGAACTAACAAGGAACCTTCTGGTGGGCTGAGAGAGTCAGTTGACAGGATGAACTGAGCAGAAGAAAAAACAAGAAACCCGTCACCAATGATGATGATGATGATGAGGAGGAAAATACGGATGCTACTTCGTTCCAATGACGACGCTGGTGCTGATGATGATGATGATGATGACGAGAACGAAAGAATTCGCAAACTAGGTTATAATTTATCGTCGAGAAAAGTGGCGAACAACGCTTCTGCTGTCTCCTGCTGGGTGGTCTTGATGGCATCCTAAGTGCAAGCGACAAAAAAAAAAAAAAACAAGAAATGTATTCCAAGAGCTTCAATTGATGTTCTATAAGGATTCCATTAAAAAAAAAACCATTGCGATGCACTCTTGTGTCACACGCGAAGCGATAGGACAGGAATTCAAAGAAAAGAAAGAAAAAAAATGAGAAAATCAATTTCCCGAATAAGAAGAATGAACGAAGAAGAGTTTAGCACTTCCACCGCCGCGAGTACCCCCCTCATCATCGTCATCATCAGTGGAATTTTGTAAAGTGACGACAAACGACAAAGTCATAAAGGGTTTGAACTCACTTCGCTTACACTCCCTCTCTCTCTCTCTCACTCTCTGGTCGTTCACTGGAGTGGAAAAGTACATGTCGTAATTGATTGGGTTTTATTCCACATTTTCGGTTTTTGATTAGGACTCAACGGGCGGGCTTTTGGAGAAGAAAGGAAGCGATTCCGCTTGGAAGGGTTACATTGAAGAATTGGCGATGGTTATTTGACTGGGTTGTGTAAATGGAAGCTAAGAACACGTGCTGAATGGCATTACCGTGTTTCACAGGGTGATGCACAGAGGTTGGTAGAAAAAAAAAGTTTAACGCTTGAACTTTTTTCAATTGTAATCCGGGCTTCATTAGATTTTCGCAGAAACCCACATGAAGTGGGCTGGGAAGTCGCTAGGAAAATTCACTTGAATTACTAGGTTTTAGTAATGCAGTCGGTCACTATCTTAACTCCAAGCAAGTAGGAAGACCTCAACTAAGGTGGTGTGCACAAGTAGAAAGGGACCTCAACCATCTTGGCGTCCGCAGCTGGAGGCAGTTAGCTAAGAACCGGCCTAACTGGAGAGGTTTGTTGGTTGAGTCCCAGGTTCACCGCGAACTGTAGCGCCACCTAAGTTGGTTGCGGTAACCTTGGGGTATACATTTCTTAGTCGTGCTCAGACCAGAATAAAAAAAAAACTAAAGTGACACTGGGAAACCGGGAAAAATCGATCCAGTTTTGTCCATAAACCTAGGCCTTGGCACACCTCGCAAATCTTTTTTTTTTTATAATCCACACGCAGATCAAAGGGATATGGATACCCTTCGAGTCTTTTCTGTAATATAACTGAAAAATTATTTGAGACATCTAAGTTTCTAAAATTATCTTCACATAATCTGTCTGTCTTGACAGCTTGTACAGGGCCAATCTGTAAGAAGTCACTTGAATTCCTTTAGCGTTACACGTTCATCATCATCATCATCATCATTTTCCAATGACCCACTTATCCACTATGAGGGTCTCGGGTCTAGGGTGCTTAAGTGAACTCTCCATATTTCCCGATTTTCCGCCAGCGACTCTAAATCATCAGGGGCTATTTCGGACTTGGTAGAACCGTCTCATCCTGGGCGGATGCGGATCATATGGCACGGATTCTATGGCACGTCTTGGAAGCCGAACTGGGGGTATGCGTTTGACGTGCCCAAACCATAGAAGTATGGACCTCTCCGTTTGGAGAAGTAGATGCTCAGCGCCTCGTGTATTCTGGTGTTCCTAACCCGATCTCGGCAAGTCACCCCAGCAATACAACGAATAAATCTCATTTAAGCAGCTTGTATCCGCGATCTTTCGGTCATTACCAAAATCTCATGACTATAGGTGAGGGTCGGAACAAATACTGAATGGAAGACCGATAGCTTAGCTAAATTACCATGACTTCTGATTTATTCACGTTTACTCTCATCCCAGCTTCAGCAGAGACGGTGACGAACCTATTCAGCTTGCGCTGAAGTTTGGGGTGGACGTAAGGATGACCAAGTCATCAGCGAAAAGCAGATGACTTATCCTTAAGTCTCCCAATTCAAACCGTTCCTCGCCAAGGCTGCGCTGTAACATCCAATCCATTTACACAATGAAAAGGAGAGGTGACAAGACGCATCCCTGGCAAAGTCCAACGCCCACGGCGAAAGGTGTCGCTTTAAACCCGTTCACCCGAAAACAGTCCTTAAAGTTCATATGTAGAGATGAAATGGGCCTCAAAAGAGAACCGTCTATCCCATATACCTGCAGTACACCCCAGAGTTTACCTCGAGAGATCCGATCATACGCTTTCTCAAAACATACTTATACTTGGCTTACTCCCAGGCCTTTCAAGCACCATTCTGAGAGTGAATAGCTGGGCGGTTGTGCTTCTACCTGGACGAAAGCAGCACTGCTTATCGCCCAACCTAGATTCGACTACAGCACTGGAAACCGCTTCCAACACCTTAGCGAAGACTTTTCCGGGGAGACTGAAAAGAGATATACCTCTATAATTGGAGGAACAATCACCCCAGTTTGCCAGTCGCTAGGTGTTGTACCGCATTCACTGGCCACTTTAATGACACGAAAAAGCCATTTCACTCCCTCTTCCTTAAGGCCTTGAGCATCACCATCTTTGGATTTGACTCCTTTGATGATATTAAACTTCCTTCCTCTGAGGCGGCGGATGGTAACTTTGTAACGTAACGTTCTTCAAAACTGTATTCTAGAGTTGCGGTCAGTATCCGACCTCTTGTCAAACTGTGTAGGAAGGTGGGGTAGGTTCTTCAGAGAAGAATCAGTAAGTTTTCTTTAGTGACGGAGATAGGATTGTCAGATCAGTAGAGTCTAGCTCAACTAGTAAAATTCCAGTTTTCCCATGTAGAACGGTTCTGACATCAAACTTCTGCTTCTAAATCAAAGTCGTATTGGAATCTCTTTCAAACCGAGAATAGGTGAACCCCTGTCAGACACTCAAGTTGGCAGTTTTACTATTCAAATCGGTACACACAACACCACGATGACCCAATTTTTCCCTCGAAAGACACTAAATTTCCTGTTAACCCTAAAACCCACATCACACAAAAATTGAAATCGTCTATTTCCGAAACCCAAGACAGAGAATTCTCCCAAAAAACTTAGTTATAAGTGTCCCATCAGCTAATTTGAAATAAAGTCGACAAAACTCATTTAATAACGTAACGTTCGTACGTCCCAAACTAATCACAACTAAACCGCTGATCCCATATTCTTTGGGGTTAAACTAGCCCCGAAAAAAAAAAGAACAAAACTGCCAACTGCCAACTGTCTCTTGTCAAAATGATATGAAATTATCACCAGCTGGTCCAGAAACTCTCTCGCCCTATTCCCTAGGCTCCCTATACTCATCTACGAGACTCTATTATCTGAGTCAAACCTCCCCTTGGGCAATAAAATAACAAATTCATACCCAAATAGACAACTTCGTATAACTATGGGAAGAAGCTTGCATCCCTAATCCTTTAACTCAGTTTTTGGCAAATTTCCTTTCATTTTATTCGATACAGACCAAGTGTCGCACAAAAAGTTTTCTCTTCTCCCCTACCCCCAACGGATGAATGGCAATTTCCTAAGAAATGAACAAACTAAGTTGAGTTGAGTTTGGCCCAATCCCCCTCACTCTAAGACTCAATAGAAAATTTAGTGCCCTGAGGCAAGGAAAACCAAAAAAATAAAAGACAACCACCCTTTGTAGATAAATAGTCGACGTCTGAGTCACTTCATGTAGGGAGAATACGCGCGTCAGGCGAATCGGACATCTGATAAAGCGAAAATCTAAAGTGTTTGTCCTATTAGATGGGAAAAGGATTTTTATCTTCAATCACATAGGGTGTGTGTCTGTTGTGACACTTAACAGCACAGACAATAAAAGGTGGCCGACGACGACGTACGCAATGTGCTTTTGTGAGCCGGGAGTCTAGACATGCATTAGTCACAGAAAACATACATTGTAGCTCAGTACACTGAGTCATCTTAAGGACCTTTAACCAAGCTCTGGGGGATCCACATACCCAAGTGTTTGGGGGAATCCTTTTAGTTGCCTTAGGATAGTTTATGGATCTTAACGCAGCTAAATATCTGCTTAATGTTGTATGTCCTTGAGGTTAGGTCATATCTTTATTACACGTAGGTTGGGTATCTATCGCTGGTGTCCCAACTGACAGGGAATTTCATGCCAGAATTCCTTACAGAGGCGAACTTCTGACATTCGAAAGTACAAAGACTGAATCAAGCCCATTTGGGAATCATTTCTTCCGAATTTCTCTGTCTATCTTATCAGTTGTTCATTTCCATTTCTACAAAAAGGGTCGAACTCCACTTCTGACACTCAACGCGAATCTGCTGTCATATTGTCTGCCAAGCTCCTCGAATAGTTTTGTTGTCAGTTAACCTGAACTCTTCCAAAAAAAAACTATCTCACATCTGAGGCACAATTGCGCTCATATGGTCAAAAAAGGCTCGATATTCTCATATCTCGTATGGCACTTACGGAGAGCTGTGCTGTCCTCATTGTGAAAGAAGATAAACCCCACTTCTGATACCAAAGTTAAGACAGTGAAGAAGCTCTAGAGTATTACTTCTTCTTTTTATTCTTCTTAGGGCGTAGAAGTATACGCCTTTGCCCACAACAAGCCCATTTAGCGATTCTCCTTTTTTTTTCTGGGACTTTCGTTGGCCTGACTTTCATATGCCGACTTTACGTGGGATGTGTGCTGCCCCTATGCTCATGTTTAGCTGCTTGTGGGACTGAGTTTTGTGTGTCGCACTCTCGGATCATCTGGACAAGAAAGTCGTGCGCTGATTCGCAGTGATTAAGGTTTAGTCTACATTCATCTCTTAGGGATTTAAGGTCTAGTATTGCAACTTTTCTCCGATTGCCAGGCAACCATCAAAGCTCTTGTCTCTGCAACCACCTCATCAAAGCTGGTAGCACAGTGCAAAACTGAGCTCGTCCGCCTAGGGAGTTTATTTTCGCTAACACTTGTATGAGTAATGAGTCCTAGGTCGAAGAGGCTTCGAAGCTTGCCTTGACAGCTCACTCGCAAGAGAAATTCTCATCCTATTAGGAGCTGTCAAGGAAAAAATCAACCTACACTACTTCTCAGAAGTCAAACACAAATGGAAAAAACCTTGCCAGCTGCGCCATATCCAGGAAGACTTGGTCAACATACTACCATAGAAAAACAAGCGACCTCCTAAGAAGAACCCGAACAGATATTGAGCGCGTTGTCGCCATCTATACGGGTCACTGGAAAAAAGGTACCCATGCGGCCGAGCTTTGCATCCTTTCAATCCCTACTGCCGCAACTCCAAAGGCACAAATGAGATGCGAATCCTAGAATACTTCCTCTGCAAGTGCCCGGAACTTGACATGGCAAGACTCAATGCGCTAGGGAAATCCTTCCTGGACAACCTCGCCGAACTTTCAGAGAAGAAAATCTACTCTACCTTAACTCCACAAATTGGATTTAAGACCAACAGCCATGGTTTGTCGACACCCGTACACATTCATCTAACAAACGAGAACTGTAGCAACGAACCGCTGCGTTTCAGCACTATTGGAGTATCGGACGCTCTCTTGCTCATACAACCACTCAAACCAACCATTGTAAATGCTGCACTTGAAATACCTGTCTAGGAATGATCACCTGATTGTTGAGAAGTCCCATCCCATCCTGATCCCTAATGCAAAGGCTTCTTTTAACGCGCCTTTACTTCGACGGTTTAGCAACTATTCGATGAAATTCTTTCAATTTGCCCCTCGTGCCCTAGCCATGCCCACTTCGAAGTCACTGAACAGCTCTAGCAATCCATCAATACTGTTTCAATCACTGGGGACTTTGGAATCACGACTGGAATATGCTCTGTGAAAACACACGGATAGGGTATCATATGTCACCCTTCCGACGAATAGCAACTTGTTAGTATACGTCCTTCGTCCTCTTTATCCATCTGCCAACAACAAAAAAAAAGGGAAAAACCCAACGATATTCAACCTGAAAAAGAATTTAGAAGACAAAGACAGACTAAACTCTAAATCCGGAAAAGAGAATGCATCCAAACATTCCTCCGTATTAGATACTTTTCCGCAATATCACCCGATAAAGGCGTCTCGTCGCTTCGGGCGTCTGTTTTCGGTTCTCGATTCGTTCGTTTTGTCTTTGTGTATTTACTTCACATGCAGATGGACGTATCTATGGCATGCCTATCTCTTGTTCTAGCTCTCCTTCTCTCATCCCTCATAGCATTTTCCCCCATTTTGTTGCCTTCTAGAGCAACACAAAAAAAAAAAAAAAAAAAAAAAACTTCGAGCCAACTATTTCGTTATCCGATTGGAGAGTGCGGCTGCTTGGCTACAGGGACTACGGACTACGACTATGAATGGTTTCCGCACGATTTCTTGCCTGCAGATTCCATTCCATTTTCAGAGCGAGCAACCTGCCATTTATAGACCCACCAGCAGAAGCCGCAGCGATTTGCTGCTTTTGGAGCAGCAGCTAAGAAATAGAATTAGTGTCCAATTGCCCGCGACCGTTTCCAAGTAGTGCAGCGCAGGCCAGGGGCGGTGGGGGCCTGGCATACGTAATGTTAATGACCTTTTCGGTTAAATTGCAGTTTTTGTATCTGATTTCCAAACGGATTGACGACAACGACAACGACGACGATGATGATGAAGCCATGGCGTTGTGCTGTTTGTATGGTGCGGCATATTCCTTATGGTAATAGCAACTCCCAAAGTGCTTGGGGTTAGTGGGGTTGTGCGGCGTTAAGCCATTTTTTTTCTGCCATTTGAAGTGCGTTGCCAAATGCGTGACTTGCTTTGGATGGAGAATTTGTAACGGATTGCAAAGAATGGCGCCGGCATTTTTAAGTTTGTTTATGGAAATCGAATGAGTAATCGAGACGTAAACGAATATTTCTGATGGTGATGACGAAATGGGGGAAAAATACTCCAGTTGTTTTCGAATTTCCACTCGATTTTGTAACACTGAGCGGGTTGACGAGTTGAAGGGTGATCCAACAGAGCAACAGAAAGGATGGTCATCACTGGCCGTTTGGTGTGTTTCAGCAGTCGTCAACAACTCACTGCCTGATGCAGTCATTTAGGAATCAAAATGGAGTTCCACAAGGTTGTAAACTATAACCTTTCTGTTTTTATTTTATCTACGTTGAGCTCTTTGGCGTTAAAACTTTAGGGTGTGACAATCAAGTCTTCATCGTTGTAGGGCGGATTCAGCAATCACCTAGCTCTATCACAGGAGTATTAGATCTTTCACGGAAAGACTAGAGGATAATCTGAGAGCATAGCTACTTTGCATTATATGCGATTTTGAGATAGGGATAGGAAATGTACCTCCTACAGAGGTGTTTATAAAGCATCGAAACACTCGGTGAAACGGGTTCGTTTAGAAAATCCGAGGGTACCTTTCCTAAGAAATAAGAAATCGGAGAATTTCAGTCTTATCCTAGAAACTCATTTTTCAGTTTGAGTCACAGCTTGGCCCGCATACAAAGGCTGAGCTTGCCTAAGTCGCTAAACTCGGCAAATTGGGTAACCTACATCAACCGTAGTAACAGACGAGACTATCAAATAGGTTGTAATAACATTTGATACTCTCAAAACGCCTGGCATCGATGGAATGTACCCTGTTTTGCGGCATCCATATATCCTGTTTTGTGTAAACCATATGCTGGCGGACCTTTACACCAAAAATTGGTAAAGATGGCTATGACTGTAGAACCAAAGGACGACTATACTCGTAAGTAAGTATCTCTACATTCTTGGTGAAAAGCATGGAGAGGCTGGTCAGAATTTACCATGAAGAACATTCTATCGGAAATGCCGCATGCATACCAGCGTTACAAATCCTATGACACGCCGCTTAAAGAATACGGGTATTATCATCGACATAGAATGCGCTTTCCACAGTGCGACGTTTGACTGCACGTGTGGCTCCGCTAGACAGCAAGGGGTAAACAAGGTTTTTGCCTCCACTACTTGACTGACTCTCTGTTGCATTCACTCTAATGTTCCAACGTCTACAGTCAGATAAATGCGAATAACTTGCCATACTTTCTGACGGGTCGTGCTTAAAAACTGTCTGTACTAACGCGCAGATGGCCTTAAATATGATCAATGAATGGTGCACTAGGAGTAGGCCTTTTGTCAATCTTATGAAAATGGAGGTTGTTCTCTTTACGTGAAGAAAGATTGGGACCGGTCTGGCTCAACTAAGATCTCCATAGAAGTCAAATATGAAGGACTGATCCGGGATAAAAAAAAGACTTCCAAGGCACACTGAACTTCAAAGAACGACCTGCCTCGGCTGCCATGGAATTTGACCGAGTACGTCTGGCACTGCTGTGCTTGATTTACCTCCCGAAGCAATCTATCGTCTTAGGCTGGGAGGTTTTTGTTATTTTTCACACGGAAATTCTTAATTACCTTAGACGGCACTTATGTATACTTCGATATCTCCACCTTAAGAAGTACGCCTTGTCTAGGTACCGGGTCACGAAGGAATAAGAAAGCCGGCGAAGTGGAAAGAGAAGGGGCGCATGCGATAGAACGAACAGCTGAACACAGTGGGAGTCGCACTGATAATAACTAAAACAGCAACCAACGAGAGGATGCAAAGGGATTTCAAGGATCACTGGGCAAACCTTCCGACGTGCAAAGTGGGTAGATTACTAAAGAAACCAAGCAAGCTGGTCATTAGGAAGGCCCTAGAATCTTAGAAAAAACCTAGGTTGTGCAAAACTCACGCGCCAACACCAGAGGCACAATCTTTCAAAAGTCCGTCCAATTACTCGCATATGCCGACGATGCATATGCAGCGTGATGCCACTGGTGCGTTTGTGAGTATTGAGACGGAGGCGGCAAAGATGGGTTTAGCGGTCAATGAGGGCAAGACAAAGTATATGCTGTCAACAAGAAAGGACACCCAACACCGACGTCTCGGACAGAACGTCACTATAGACAGCTATAACTCTGAGGTAGTTAAGGACTTTGTCTACCTTGGCTCCGCTATAAACTCAGACAACGACACCAGCGCTGAGATTAAACGAAGAATAACTCTTGCCAATCGCTGTTTCTTTGGGCAATTGAGTAGCAAAGCCCTCTCTCGTACAACTAAGGTGACCCTTTATAAGTCTTTAATCGTCCCAGTCCTGCTCTATGGCGCAGAGGCATGGACTTTGTCAAATGCGGATGCGGTCGCTCTTGGCTGTTTCGAGAGGAAAATTCTTCGGGTGATTTTCGGTCCCGTCTGCATAGACGGTGAATGGAGGAGGAGATACAACGTCGAACTGTATGGGCTGTACGGCGGCATTGACCTAGCCAGAAGAGTAAAGCTCCAACGACTGAGGTGGCTGGGTCATGTAGAGCGGATGGATACCAACGCTCCGGCCCGGAAAATCTTCGAATCCACACCCGAGGGACGGCGCAGTAGAGGAAGACCGCGACTCAGGTGGCGCACGCAAGTGGAAGGGGACCTCAACCAACTTGGCGTGCGAAACTGGAGGCAGCTGGCTAAAGATCGAGCTGGCTGGAGAGACTTGTTGGTTGAGGCCCAGGACCACTCCGGTCTGTAGCGCCACCTTAAGTAAGTAAGTAGGTAAGAATCAAGCAGAGAGAGAGGCTCATCATCAGGACACATTAACCTCAACAAACACATTCATAGACTGGGTCTCGCTGAAACAGAATAATGTAGGAACTGCGAGGAAGAACAAGATCTCGAACACTTTCTAGCGAGAATGCGACGAAAGACCCTGGGGTCCATATGGATACCGGATCTGTGATATCGGCGGCATCCTAGCCTTCACCAAAGAAACAGCTCACCCTCATATACCATACCATACCATAACCTACGACCCTGTTTTCGTGCATATACCGTCTGATATCTGATACAGTCCTGTCACTTAACTTAACATTTCCGGTCTAAGGTGGACCTCAAGCGCAAGCGGCTAATCTTGCAGAAGAAGAAGCACATCAGTAGAATTTATAACGATTTCTCTAGAGCCTGCATGAACGACGAAGAAGAAACGATTCTCCACACATGTCTGGCTCTCATTTAGAAACTGGGTAAAATCTGGACGAACTGGGATAAATATCAGGTGCTCCTGGGTCTTAGTGGGTTTGTATCCCCTGCAGACTCCCACTTGAACTCAACCCGACCCAACCAAACCCAACCTGGTACTTAAATCAAAAACTTTTCAGTTCGTTCATTTCAAACTTCTTTCCACCAACCAAAAAAAAAAATCAAATCGAATGCACTTGCTTACGAAATATTTTATACACAAAATGCAATCCCAGAATTCCTGTCAATTCATAACAACCCCTCCACCCCACCCCGTGCCAAAAGTTCCCTATAAAGTCAAAGTGGACACAATAAATTTCGCGTCTGTCGTCCTGTTAACCTTTCACATTTTGAGCTCTCAAAACGAAACCAAAACTCCTGCCACCCACACACACAATGTGAGAGTCCTGCAGCTAGCATATTTATCCACATGGACTTTTTCACAAAACAACAACAATGCCACTGCACTAGTGTACTAGACTTCTCCTTTTTTGTTATTAACAAACAGCTTGTTCAGCTTTCAACTGCACTCCATTGCATACAGAGGGAACATTAACAAATGTTCCGAGTCCCAGCGAAACTTCAACACAATAAATAATATGCAAGTTGCAGCGGCACAACTTTTGCAATCATTTTATGGCATCCTCCGCCGCCCTTCGTCCTGGTCATGCTAAACTTTGGTCAATAGGAAATGCGAGAGTTCTCCTTCTTCTTTGCATATTACATACCCTTAGAGCGATCCTCTACAGAGTAGTCCCTCTTACACACACAGGATACTTGGGCTTTGTTTATCCTCAAACTTTGCCTTTTTTTTTTTTTGTTGCTCACTCTCTTAAGGACTTGATTTACGTTGCGTCTCCTTTGGAGTATTTCTCAGATTTTTATTTTTCTCTCCTATGAAAGGACATATAATACACAACAAGCGAAAAAAAAAATGTCTTCTTCTGCAAAATCCAGGACACAGGAGAGATAAGCTTACGAACAAAAAAAAAAAAAATGGAAGAAAAATTCGTCCTGAAATCCAATTAAAATATGCAAATAAAGGAGTTTTTTTTTCGCTGTTATTGTTGTCCTTATTCTTTATTGTGCACGAAGACAGGTATATTTATATAAAAAAAAATATCTTTTAATTATTATATTTTGTAGGAGCATAACAAAAGGATAACTCTTCAGATAAACACACACACATACTGGGGAAAAAAAAGAAGAAAACGACGTTGGCACACACAATGAGAGGATTCAAAGTCAGGAGAGTGAATGATTGACAAAACAAGACAAACAATAAAGTGTGGAGCAAGGATATTTATGTCTTCTGTTGTCGTGAGGCCTTTTTTTTCTCCTCAAAATGGTGTCATAATCCGAGTTGGAGTTTAGCTAGCATAGGTTGGTGTATCAATTGGATTAGATGGAGGATAGACTCCGCGAATACAGACGTCTATGAGTCTGCCGGATATCGGAATGGGAATTCTCCTCTGAATGCTTGAGAGGCTATTTAGGCTCAATACGTTAAGTATCTGGACACTTAATTGCAAAAAGCCGCGTCATAGAGGCAGATGTGTTGAACAAAATAACAAAAACTGTTGACCAAATGTGGGTCTGAACCCTATCTTTTCAGGAAGCAAATGTCGGGCGATACGTAGTACTTATGTAAAAAATTGAGCTATGCAGAGTGATGTCTTGTTTTGGGATCCTTGGCAAATTCGGCAGGATGACCATGGAGAATGCACGCCGATCCATCGAGGTCGGTTAAGACCTCACCGAGACCATTGATGTCAAACAATGACTTAGACAAGGCACCGCGCCAATACCAGAGGCACAATATTTCAAAAGCCCGGCCAATTACTCGCATGCGCAGATGATATTGACATATTTCGAAGAACGCAGCGTGAGTATTGAGACGGAGGCGACGAAGATGGATTTAGCGGTCAATGAGGGCAAGACCAAATATATGCTGTCAACAAGAGATTACACTCAACACCGACGTCTTGGACAGAACGTCACAATAGACAGTTATAACTTTGAGGTAGTTAACGACTTTATGTACCTAGGCTGCGCTATAAATTCAGACAACGACACCAGCACTGATATCAAACGAAGAGTAACTCTTGGCAATCGCTGTTTTTTTGGCCATAATCATCCCGGTCCTGCCCTACGGCGCTGAGGCATGGACTCTTTCAGAAAGGGATGAGGTTGCTCTTGGCTGTTTCGAGAGGAAAATTAATCGGGTTATTTTCAGTCCAGTCTGTATAGACGGTGAGTGGAGGAGGAGATACAACGACGAACTGTACGGGCTGTACAGCGACATCGACTTAGCCGGAAGAGTGAAGGTTCAACGAGACCAGTGCTCCGGGCCGGAAAACCTTCGAATCCACACCCAAGGGACCGCGCAGTAGACAAATACCGCGACTCAGGTGGCGCACGCAAGTGGGAGGGAGTTGGCTGAAAATGCTTTTTGGTTGAGGTTCAGGTCCAACCCGGACTGTAGCGCCACGTTAAATAAGTAAGTTTCAATGTAGCCGCATAAGAAGAATGTACATTAGGGTATAGGTTTGGACTGTTAACATTACCTCCAAGGATCTCAAAGAGCCGAGCAACAAATTTTTAAAAATCGTAGTGCATTCAAACTCGCCCTTCGGAGTCGGCAATAAATAGTAGGAGGTTCCTTCCGTTCGTGCAAAAAAATAAAACACGGACAACAAAAATCGTGGCAAGGAGCTAGGCCTTGGCTCATCCCGAACTATCGCGCCAGCTATTTGTTTTTTTTTAAGAAAGTTTGTTTTTGCAATCGATTATGATGACTGCGTACGTGGGACCATCAAAGCCGACATTTCTTGAGAAAGGCCTGCCTACCTCTCGATTAACCCGGGGAAAACTGATTGCCAGACTTTTCGAAGTCGACCACAGATAGCTTAAGTTTTTCAGTCGGTTCAGCCTTGGGTCTTATTCACGTCTTCAGAAGACTTGACTTTTTTTTAACGTGAATTCCTCCCTTTTATTGCGTTGCTTCTCGGATTTATGTTTTGAGGTAGCATCACGTCTTTTTTATTTTCAAGTCCAAGAAAGTATGAGTGTTCACTGAAATTTAGTTTACGTCCACAATAACCTCATTTAGAGTTGCACATTCGGAATCTAAAATAATTTCACAGGAATATACATACAAGCATGTGGTACCAGGAGTGCTCCTCGTATCTTACTTCGAAATCTAATTCAATTCTCGTTAAACAAAATCCGGCTTTCGCCTGAATCCCTTTTCATTTTATTCTTGAAAATGTATCTCAAGCATCCTTGACGACTTAACTCATTAAAATTCACTTACTGCATATGCATTTGGATTTGGACTCGTAGATAAACTATTCCACTGAGTATCAAGGACCATTCCCAGGATCCCCAAACAGATCGGATTCTTTCATCCTGTCTCTCGCACTCTCCATCTTTCAATCTCCCTTTCAACTTAAGGACACTACACAATTCATTCCCCGAAAATACTCACTCGCACTATATTTTCGTTCCCCACGAGTAAATCTCTTCGCAAATCTCTCCAAAGCCACTTTTATATCCTTTCTCTTCCAACCACTAGGGAACGAGATAAATGCAAAATTCATAAAATTTTCTCAAAATTGCACATTTGCAGCACCATAAGCTGGTACCGTAAGTCTTCTTCCTCAACAACCCTCACACTTACAGAGCAGAAAAAAATTAGGATGCTCAATTTAATAACGAGACCATACTCATACAAAGAGGGTTGTAATTGAGGGTGGGCTAACTATGGCAAGGATACCCTGAATGCATTCTCTTCTCCCTTCGTTGTGGTCTTGTGACTTATTTGCACCCCTAATCCATGGGATAGGGTTCGGGAAACTCAGGATCATCACAATGGAGCAAAAAAAAGGAAAAAATTGCTGCCGGATGTCGGATACAGATTGAATGATTCCAAAATGTCAACATGTGACCAGTATACCGTTTGTCTTCTAATGATACAGTTGCAGTGGACATAGCACCTTGATTGGTTGTCTGTGCTATGACATGAGAGGGACAGATTTCACTGCAGTTGTCATAGACATGATTGTGTATGGCATCTATGGGTAGATGATGAGTGTTGTGGCTTTAATGACATTTGAATACATCTCTGAGGGATGATGAGAGTTGACAATGCCGACTACTTTAATTGAAATCGATAATGGGTTGATGGGCTATTGGTAGACATCAACACGTAAGGAAAATGGTCTTGAAAACTACGACCTGATTCGGTTCCTATCACTTACTTGTCGCTGAAATGGTTCATACTGGACGACAGTCTTATGCTTTGAAAGTGCAATATCCACAGTTTCGTAACTTATCCTTCTCTTACGGCATCATGCACACTATGCACATTGAGCACATTCTGAAAAAAACCATCATCCTCATCCCCTAATATCATAAGCCAACAGTCCCAATGTCACAGGTACATCAACTCAGTCATTACCATTAAAAACTCATAGAAGAAGCCGGATATCCTGTCCATTCTAGAGCGTCAATTTTGCCATCTCGAGCTAGACGATTCATCTTGGGAAGGCAGAGACAAAGAAGCTTCAATTGCATAGGAAGACTTAACGATAAGTCATCTGCTTTTCGCTGATGACTTGGTCATCCTGGGGTCCACCCAGATCCAGACCGTCAGTGTTGAAGCTGGGATGAAGGTTAACGTCAACCAATCAGAGGTAATGGTAATATCCCGAATCCCTGTTTAATGCATTCTGCATGTTAGTGGAATCCCATTGAAACAGATGAAAAAAGTTTTAGTATCTCGGGACCCTATTTACGAGTAATGGAAGGAACAATACTGAGTTATCCTGTAGGATTGGTCAGGCTGGAGCAGTTTTGAGACAACTTAGTCAATCTGTTATCAGGAAGGCCGAACTTGGCATCGGAGCTAAGCTATCGGTCTATAATTTAATGTTTGTTCCGACCCTCAACTATAGCCATGAGGTTTGGGTAATGACCGGAAGCATAAGATCGGGAATACAAACTGCCGAACTAAGATTTCTTTGTTGTATTGCTGTGCTAACTCGCAGGGATCGAGTAAGAAACACCCGAATATGCGAGGCGCGCAATGTTGAACAGCTTCTTCTCCGAACGAACAGGTCCATACATCGATGGTGTGGGCACAACAAACGCATTCCTCCAACTCGGTTTCCAAGACGTGCCATCGGATAGGCGTCCGCTAGGGAGGCCCAGGATAAGACGGTTGGACCAAGTCCGAAATGTCACATCTACCCGTATGGGGATAGGCCCTGATGATTTAGAGTCGATGGCGGAAGGTCGGAAGATGAGTTCTCTAAACCCGCGAACCTCATAGTGTATAAGTGGGACATTGGCAAATGATGATGATGACAGAAGTCAAAATCAAAAGGACTTCCGGTGCAGAAGTCGAAGATTCTCTCATCTGCATCGCTCCAGTAATCAGTAAAATAAAATTCCACATACGCCACAGTGTTTTAGGTTTAGCGTTCAACGATGAGATATACTTGGAAGAAATGGGGCGGAATGGTACAGGGTAACGATGAGGACGCGATACTTTTGACAACTCACACACCACTCGGATCTGCCAAGGCAAAACTATTCTTAAACTTCCACAAATTGGCTTACCAAAGATGGGTTGTAATAGATAGCTGCATCATCTCTAGAATGATATGGCCTACATATGTATGTACAGCCAGACTAGAACTAGAGATCTCCTTATCAAAAATCGAAGAGACACCTCTCGGCTAGTAGCAATCTGCACGAGTCACTGGATGGTCAGCAACCATGCAGGGCATTCCTGGGCATCCTCTTGAACTCCTCGCGCCGCAACTGCAGAGATTTCAACTAGATTCAGCGCTTGCCAAAAACATGCATCGTACATTTTTAACATCTTTATTCAACCACTTATCGAGGAAAAACACTTTTGAAATGCTGCCGTTCCACAGATTGGGTATAGAAGCCAAAATACGAATTCCACACACGTTTTTCAGTCAAATCAGGGTCAATCGTGGTATCAAAACGGCGCCGAATGCACTGACCGGGTCTCATCCACCAGCCACCAGCCAGTCCGATCACCTACCTAGGATCGAGAAGTGCTCTAAAACAGCATGCACTTCGCCCTCCAGCTTTAACACCGCTTTGAAAATTACTCGCAGTTGAACACCAGTTTAACTGCAAGGACGGCAATCTTTTAAACATTAGAGCTTTTTTCTGATATTTCACATATAATCCCTTCCCCCTTTCTACCGACATACGGTGCAGTCAAAAAAATGTCCACAAATCTTCCTCCTGTTGACAGAGAAAAATCTGTTAAGCACCTCGTGGCTAAGAGGCATCTCAAAAGTCCTCCTCTTACACGATTAAGTCCCAAACAGAAAACACTCTCCAAAAACGGATTTAAAAAAAAAAAAAAAAAAAAGAATTGATTTCTGTCAAAGGACTCCCATGACGAAATGTGATACTCGTACAGCATTACACTCAGGGTCAACGGATAGCACCCGAAACATCCATCAACTGCTACCCCGAGTGTTATAAAGCAAAATTGTATTTTATTTTTATTTTGCTTGTTTTTGTACAATAAACCGCACCGACAACATGTACGGTATACGTAGGTGCGTGCCTGAGGATTCAAATCAACACACGCAAGAAGCTACTGGAGCATTTTTTTCCTCTTCGTTTTGTTCCCCAAAGCCGAAAAGTCATACCTCATAGCGCGATACACTTGACTGTGTGTGTGTGTGTGGATGTGTATATCCAGAGTTTGTAGGTGTAGCTAGAGAAACATATTAACCAGGACAATTCAATTGCCACTTTGCACGCAAACTCATCCACCAGCACCATAGAACACTTGCTGCTGGTGCTTCTCTGGGGGGTGGCTCTGCAAAATATGTGCCTTGCAGGACGGAAGGTTTTAGATCACGTCGCTAACCATTCCTTAAAACGTAACTGCCATCTCCCGCTGTCCCAAACCACCACACCCACAGAATTGAGTTACCTTGTACACTGCGAGGGCAATTAACGGGGCCATTATTTAGTATATGCTTGTGTAATCATTTACTGCCGTCAATAGCGGCCACCAGCGACCAGAAACGAGAGAATGTCGATAATTACTTTCAGTTTGAACTAAATTACGCACACAAACAAAAGAAGGGTTGGCGGTGGGGGAGAGCCCAGCGCACGATACGTATCTGATGGTGATGAATAAACGGAAAAAAAAAGAAGAATGACTCCGCACTTAATTGGACTGCAAATGACATTCCGGAGCTATTGTGACATAATTTCCCCCGACTCACACAGCGGAAAAGGTTAAAAGCATTCTTGTCAGAGTTCAATCATCGACATACACAACAAACATCTAGGCGATATGGCGCAGCGGAAATGTCATCATAACTTCCACCAAACCGGGGGTGGGGTATATCAAATTTTCGACTGAGGAATTCGCGAATTGTATCTTTGTATCATGAAACGCTGATGTATTTCTCATTTTACCCCGAATGGAAGGATGATAGACGACGAAGACGACGGCGACGTCGACGACTCTTGTCCCTTTGAAATGAGAAACTGAAGAATTTCACGGATGGCTTACGTTTTAATTTCGCAACAAGGCAGGAAGTTCACAGAGGGGATGGCATTCATTTCGTTTTTTTTGTAAAAGAAAATTGCGAATGGCACACGAGCGCAGTTCTAACATTCAATCTCAGGATGTTTGTCGATACGATGATGAGATTGTTGCTCTCTGTAATCAGAGTCGAAGTAACGAATACATGGGGTTGAGATTGCCAATTTGTTAATAGGATGCATTCGATGAATGGAAATCGGAAATGGGGTGCAGAACTGCAGTTTATTGAAAATTGTGGGGTTTCCCTTGAATGAGGACCATTAAGAATAATTTTTGCCATACGGAAGGGGAGGTTATTGGCTAATGCTGACGAACCCTCTTCAGATGTGGGTTTGGACATATTATATTTGGTTAGTGGCGTCCATTGACTGATTGCAATCGGTTGGTTTGATAAAGGAGGGGTGCTTCTTGGACGCCATTAGAAAACTTGGCCAGAGCGTCATTCTGTTGAGTTCTATATATGATTTGCAAATGGAGTTTGGTAAAGTCCTTTTCAGTGCAGTCTTCCAACGTAGAAATTTTGACTTTGATTGACAAAAGTTTGATGTGACTAGGGGCTGGAATACGGATGACAGATCCTATAAGGGTTATCACCCACATTGCCTACATTAGCAAAGAGAGGTTGGTTCCCTCTAGCACTGCGGTCTCACATACATAGAGGCCTATTGTGCTGTCCAATATGTTTTTAGAGCAGTTGTTTGTGCCTTTCTTCCGCTTTCTCACGTGAATGAGGACGGGGAATTTCATTGCTCTCAAAGCATAGTTTCTAGGTAGGGTCCGGTGAAAGTCAAACTTGTGTAGATGCCGTTTTAGGCGGCAGTGGCCAGTTACGACAAAAAAAAAATTACTGGCGCTACAGCTCGGGATAAGCCAAGGCCTAGCTACCTGCAACCACTCATGTTGGGCGCGTTACATATTTCGCACGAATGGAAAGGACCTTCAATTTATTGCCTACTCCGAACGGCGAATTGAAAAAGCTCTTTCATGACAGATTATACTCCCGGAGGCTTGTTATTCCCCGACGAGACGTGGTGTCGCAAAAAATGTTCAGTGAAAAAATGTTCGGCCCTGCAGTCCAACGCACTAGCGCCTCAGCCACAGCGACAGCGACCACCACAGCCACTTAGGATCCCGGTTAAAATTTTAAGTTGGTTCCTGCACAGATTCAGAAGAAACTTAGATTTAATTTGGGTCCCATACTTCCCATTCAAATTGTGTTGGATTTGAGCAGGGTCTGTTCCCTCGTGCAGCTTTTGAAAATGAATTTGTTTACTCCACAGGCTGGTTGGAACCTGTAAGAAGGGTTGTTGAACCTCCTATCTTGGCCAGTGAGTCCGCTGTTTCATTGCCGAAGGTGGCCCTTGTGAGCGGGGATCCAGTATGACCAAGTGGGTTTTTTCTACTACTAGAAGCAATTCTTCAGGGCTAGTTTCGATTTTATCGTGGTTGAGTTCAGTGCTTTTTGGGCAGCTTGACTGTCAGAGAACATAGAGATGATTTTGCCACGGAAGTTGAAGTTGGAGAGCAAGTTTAACCTCATGCATTGAATAATGGCAAATGTTTCTGCCTGGAAGATCGATGAATATATGCCTAGGCTAACCGATATGTTAGTGCTAGACAACTCTCCGAATATTTCAGTCCATTTTAGAGCCGTCCGTGCTCCACATATGGTAATGCTCTGAAGGACTTGTTTTGAACCCTTTCCCAGTCGTATTTCGAGGAGATGACTACTGATTAGTTTGGTTCGAAGCAGTACCTTGGAAGAGTGTCATTCAACGGCATGCGGCATGCATTGCCTGCATTTCTATATGGACTCGAACTGGAGGTAGGCTTACAATAGCGTTAAGCGACCCGGTGGGGTGGAGGGCAGGCAAGCAGATTTCAGCTAGGCATTGAACCCGTACCAGTTTCTTGGCTGTGGTGGCCTCATTTGTCTTTGTCGACCAGACTTATGCCGCGTAAGTCAGAGTAGGTCTGACGACCAAGGTGTAGATTTGGAGCATGATTTTGGGTCGTCCCCCATTTGTTGCCACGGATGCGGCGACAGATCCACAGTGCTCGTGGCCTTTCCAACGGTCCGGTCTATGTGGGGGTTTCGAGATAAATTACTATCCAGGATTACTCCAAGGTACTTGGAGTTTTGTCATAGATGAAGGGGCGAATGAGTAGGTTAAAGTTTCTTCTTTTGGTAAAAAGAACGAAACAAATCTTTTTGAAGTTTACAGAGAGGCATTCTTCGGTGCATTATCTCTGTATCTCAGATAGTGCGTATTTCAGCACTTCCAAAGCGGCGCTGTCATGACCACCAAGTCGTTGGCGTAACTAATGGCCTCAATCCCTGGGTTCTTTAGAGACCGAAGTAGGCTGTCAATGAAGAGCAACCAGATCAGTGGCCATTGTGACTCCACCTTGAGGACACCATCGAGTTGTAAGAGCCGATATTTCAACATGTTGGTGTGTATCACTCTACCGTTCAGCATGGACATAATCCACTCGCTTTTAATTGTTGAGAGGTTCATATTGCTGAGTGCACGTTTGGTGGATTTATACGAAGTGTAATTGAAACCACCTTCGACATCTAGAAAGACGACAAGGTCTTTGATGGAAGTTTCAATTCTAGTGACTAAGTCATGAAGTATTGACTCAGTATATTGGCCCGGTTGGTATGCGTGTTGAGTGTCGCAGAGAGGGAAGTTGTAGAGTGCTTCTCTTCTTATGTGTCTATCAATTGTTGCTTCCATCCACTCTGCCTACATGCAAAACATTTTAAAGTCGCCATCGACCAAACAAGATGACTTGCAGTATGCAGTCCTTGATCTGCATGAGATGACAGTCAATTTTCACTCATCCCTGAATAATTTCATCATTCCACTTCCCCTACCCACTGCCTCAAAACAGACAAACTTTTAACGAAATTCCTAACAAAAATAGAATTCTACAAGGACCTGTGTGTGCCCTGTGGTGCATGCATTTTACATGAATACAATATTAAATAATAAAATTTTTCGTTTTCGTGTTTTTTCCCATTTTTTCTGTGTGGAAGCGATAAAGCTGTTGGCGGAGATACGTCGAAACTCATGTAGATTACGATGACGAAGGGAAAAAGGATTCAAACGAGAGAATACAATAACCGACGCTTACATTCATATAGGAAATATATTCTCATCTTGATAGAAAATAAAGTACTCCAGGTGTTGCAGTGAATCATATGACACACCACTACACAGTACCCACTGGCATGTGAAATCCGTATTTCGACGAACGGTTTTGTGTGCGCGAGCTTTTATTTACTTATTCTCGTATTGTGGCGAAAGAATGCATTTGACACAAGAATTCGAAAAAAAAAAAAGGAAACAGAATTGACTCTAGTATACATACATAGGAGTAGAAACATACCTTTCCCGAAGTATCCTTTTTCCTCTTTTATGCAAAATGTTGTCAGTGTACGAGTATGCATAAGAAAATGTGTTTTGTTGAAGATAATATCCTTATTCTTCTGTTGGTGTGCGGGAAATCAATTGTTACCTGAAAGGATAAAAGGATGATAGACGTTAGTTTAGAATAAACATCATTTTATAAGTCGTAACTAATTTTAAGGGGTTTTAGGATTTAGTTGATAAATGTGATGTAGGGTGAAATGCGCCCTTTAAAAAATGTGGGGCAATGAAAAACCTAATATTGGCAGGGATAAACTAGACGTCTGTGTCTGAAGATTGCTTCGAATGTCTGTAAAAGATTAGGAAAAAACCTTGGGTCACGAAAAATAATTTAGCTCTAATAGTAACTGCCGCGTTCATTGTCAGACGCACAAGAAATCAACACGAATCCTTAAATTTATAGGCAGGAGTCTCCGAACAGCTTGTGTTTGGTAAATATTTTCAGTTGCCGTCCTTTCGTTCCTTCTCTGATAACCTCCAAAGAAAAGGTTTGAAGCAGGTTCTTGAAAATATCGAAGAATCTTTCCTATGTAACCTCTAGTTCGAAAAGTTAGTTTAGTTTAGGTTAGTGGACTGGCGAAAGGAAGAACTATAAAGCCACACTCAGGTCAGTTCAGACCCCCGTTAGGGGAAAAGAGTGTCGCCTACCCATAGGAACGCTACGCAATAGTAACAGCTGCATACATTTACAATGTACTCTCTATTTACGGACACCTCTTATAAGCGGACACCCCTCATAACCGGACAAATTTGAAAGAACGGAGAAAAATATCTAAATTTTGCTTATTGTCTCACAAGCAGCGTCGGTGTCCGCTTATGAGAGTGTATACGGATATCAGTAGAACATGACCAACTTATTGCGTCTGTGATATAAACCACCCTGTGGATTTGATGAATCTCATTATTTGGTCCACCGGTGTATCGGCTAATTCTTCAATATCCTCGAAAAAGTGCCGTCCGAGGGCAATGTGCCGTCCTAGGGCAATGGCAAATGAAGTGGGTTTTATCCTCGTTGACCTCCTCATCGCCACACCCCCTACAAAGGTCTTCTTTGCAGGTATTTCATATGGTACCGCAGCGTATTATGCCCTGTGATCACTCCTATAGGGAGTATATAGGGATCTTCAGTCGATCTGCAGAAGTCTGTCGGTCCCAGCCTTAACGAATTTTGACCATATCTTCCTTATGGTTGCATCTTATGAAAGGTTTACGAAAAGTAAACCATATTCTACTGATCTGTCTAAATGGTACTAAGTCGAAGTGGATTACTCTAAGTGTAGGTCTCTTCCAGAGTGAAATACCGGCAAAGAAAGGCTTGACAAAGTCGTACGACATTTGGTCGTTGTGTGTTTCCACAATTCTGACCCCACACTTTCACCTAACCTTTCCAAGAGTCGAAACGGCAAAAGCAATTTTCTTTTAAAGACTGACCGGGTCAAAGCATCTCCTTGCACATGCGGAAAAATTTAATCCACAGGGTTTCCAGTTGTAACACATCTCGGATAATCACTCTATACAAAGGTCGGTTTTTGGTCCCTTAGGAAGGTTTACTGCATCCTGAGAGGACATCTCTGCCAGAATTCAGATTTCACTCTTCTTTCGCATTTCTCACGCTTTTCCACCGTGGACTTTAGAGGCATCATACGTAGATTATGCCGCCTACGCAGCAGCTTTCTTGTACAGGATCTGAGTTCTATGATAAAAGAATTGCTATTCCTAACAGTTCCTTCGACCGGATTTTTGTGAATGCGACTGACTAGCGGGGCATCAAGTTCTCCTTTTTCTGGAACATACCGCCTAAGGACATCTTCAGAAATATCCTACTCAACGCATGCTAGAGTATTTCGTGACACAAAATCATTTGGCAGGAGGTTCGCATCCCCATTCTTCCATAACTTCCACTAAGCTCCAGAGGCAGACCAACAATTTTTCCAGTGCTCTGTGGCGTCAATTGGAATAGGAAGGAGGAATCTACAGAATTTAATTTGGGAAATTCCAGAATAAGTGCCTTCCAACTTGTCCGAGGCGATAACAATTCTTTTATTACAAGCATATCCCGTCCCTGAGAGAGGCAGAGTCCTGAGGATTATTCTTATGCGATTGGCAGAGCTGAACTCATAATAACGACGGAAGTTAACCTGAAATCGGTTTCAAGTCGATTTGTTCACATGTTTCACATGTCCTACCATCCGTCGGTTGGTGCTAAGGTTTAAAGAGCACCAGAGCGAGCACTTCTTAACAACCTTAGAGTCGATTTGGAAAGACAGCAGAGAGTTGAGTACTGCTTGACTGTCTGTGAAAACGGTCGTATTCAACGAAGGAGTCTGCCTTCCAATTCTTTTTTTTTGTGTTGATCTTACTGACGCTCCCCTTTGTTTTGTTTATTCTGATACAATCTCCCCGTCGCCGCCTCTTCACATTGTTCTAAGCAAGTGTTGATGAAAATGATGTCAATGATAAAGTTCATGCTTCCTCTGCAGAAAATATATTTGTTGCCAGCCTTGACAAGCAGGATGTCTATGGCTATGGAGGTTTTCAGAAGGGGCCTTCCGCGTCTGTTCGTTTGACAGCCCATGCGCTAAAGTCGCCTCCAATGATCACTGGTTTTCTTCCAATCGCATTACTAACGAGATTGTCCAACCGTGCTTGAAGTGTGGTAATCCCCCCATGAAAAGAACGCTTTCCGCAGGCCCATATACAAACTTTCTGGGTGGAGTCTGCCGTCTTATTCATATCCCTCCAAAGTGCAATGAGGATAGCGCCGTCGTCGTTAATCTCAAGAACATAGGTCAGGCCCCACTTTACGAAGGTAACTCTGTTTCAACGCACGAACGATCTGCATGATTCCTAAGAAAGATGAGGAGTAGTGAAAAACTCAACGTTTCTACAAATGGCCAATGCCAGGTAGGTACTTCTATCATTTCCAGCCATGCAAGTGCTCAGAACCTATGATCCCTATTGGTAGTCCTTGTGTACCTACGAAACTATTTCAACTATTCTTGAGCTGAGATCCCAAACAAACTGTTGACACACAAGGTTTTTAGTGGCATATCCGTAAGAATTCTAATGGCCATAGGCCATTGCCCAAGATTCGGTCGATCGATTCTCTGTAAAGTCGTTCTAATCACTCAAAGTTCAATAAACCCTCTGACCGGTGCAATGGTGATCATTCCTTCTGTATCACCGTGTGTAATCCATTCCTAGAAACCATCAACTACCTCTCGCTTCCAGTTCGACATTGCAATCAAGCATCAGCTCGTTATCCGACTTAGAACATCCGCCATATCCAGTTGCAAAATTGTATCATACGCTCTTGCACAGTTTGATTGCGCGACTCTCCGATCATCTTACGTAATTCTCCAGATTAACCAGACTCCGTACTGACTTCGCAATAAAAAAAGCAATCAAACTGGATGGAGTTACGTCTCTCTGGCAAATCCCCAGGAAGCATGCTATTATAATCCGAAAAGTGGAACAAGTAATCTTCGCATTTATTTTCGCTTCTTTTCCGCGAAGTGTTTGTGTAATAAGCCAACTAAATCTCGACTTCTCTCTTCCGGTAATCAAAAATCTCGAAACAAAATAACACTTACACCGTCGAACCCAAGCGCGCATGGCCACCACAAAATCGAATGGAGGCTTCGCTTCATCGCAAAACCAGTTTTGGAGTCCGCCGAACACAATGCTCTCACGACGACGTCGGTATCTAACAATCGTATCTCGTTTCAGTGCTCAGCTACATGTGCTGTAACAATGGAAACCGGTTCGATTGCAGTTGAACAACAATCACTTCTATTCGCGTGCACAGCGAAACCCCCCAAAGTTTCGACATGACTACGATTGCCATTTTGGGTTTTTTGTTTTTGTTTGTGGCTTGACTCTGTCCAGCGCTTGTTGGGCATCATTGCACCATGTACTCGACCGGAGAAGTTTTGCTCCGAGCACAAGTTGGGCTCCGATGATATTCTCCGTTCGATTCTAAAGCGAACGGTTTTTTGACCTTTTGCCATTTGAATGCTGATGCTGGTGCCGGTGCCGCCGATGCAGCGGTATTTCGTGTTGTGCACAGTGCTCTGCCCTTTTGTGATCAACTCTGGAGATATTTATAGCCTGGGACTTTTAATTCCATCGCAGGGTACAAGGCGTACCTGCCTAACTGCTGTGGTTTTTCCATGAAAATGACCTAAAGATACACAATGTGGTGATTGGAGATGAGATTTCAGGTGAGGTTTCGGGATGGTTCTTGCTTTTGTTTTTGCGCACGCTGGCTGTGTTTTGTGGCTTCGGGCGGCTCATGACTGGAGGTTGGTTTTTTCCACGCCAGTGAGGCGTGGATTTGACGGACTGATTCATTTTTCATTTCAGATTTTTTGTCGTGTGCTGAGGAGATTTATTCGCTGAGAAATGTGGTTACCTCCAGCTCGTCTATTAGAAGAGATTTTGTTGTGTTTTCCTCGAGAGTGAATTGTGTTTAGTGGTTCACGGTCCATTACTCATCCGGAGAAAGTTGAAAACATTCTGAGAGTGGGATTACTTCCCTTTCTGGATGTTAAAGCTCTTTTTCGGAACGTTTGACCTCGTTGTTGGATTTAGAGACAATCTAGAGGTCTATTGTTTAAATTTGTTCAAACCATGTTCTTTTGACAGTGAGAAGGGTCCAAACCAGCTTGTTGCGTCGCAGAAGCTATGAAAAAGGCGTGGAAGGAACGGTAGCACTTTTGACTTCTTGAACGATCTGGCCTAAGGCTTGGCATCTCATTCCAGTGGAAGTAAGGATTAAACGTAGATTTAGATGTAGCCAAAGTTGGTTCAGTGGATTAAGAAAAAAAATAAAAAAATAAAAAAAAAACGTCTCGCGAAGCTAAGTCTAGAAAGAGAATGTTCTGCACAATATGCAGATTTGGTAACGAAGCCCCAGTTATCTCGCCTAACGAATTCGCTTATAGTTCTCTTGCACCTTCTTCCCCTCATTCTACACACTCAATTCATGGAAACATGCAAAGCTGTTAGACTCAGAGAATCTGAATATTGGGTAAGCGGAAGGCTCTTCACTTAAGCCTCAGTCGGGCGCCTCACATTCATAGTCTCTACAATCAATTATGTGTCACTTGTGTGGTGCAACAAATTGGAGCAAGCCTCGGCTCGAAATGCTCTTTAAAAATTACAGAGACTTATCTGCACTGGCATTGAAAAGACGATCTACAGAACCGTAACCGTTTTGTGTGCTAAGTCTTCACAGCATAATGGAAAAGTTAAACAAAAAACAGCAGACCAAGGTCATGAATTGAACTGACTGGTGTCTCACAATCTCAGAAAGTTATCGAGAACTACAACCGAAAGATATGCGGAACCTGCATGATCAATAAGACGCTGCGAATACTCACAGGATTTCGAAAAGGCCATTGTAGACATAATAAGCATATGATCAGACTGGGCCTAGAAGATAGGGGGAACAGAAAATTCTACGAAGAAGATGAAGAAACAAATAATCTTCTGAAGGGCTGTGAGAAACTAACTCGCAGCAAAAGGAGTCGTCTCGAAAGCTAAATCTATCTGACGAAGATTTACCGTCGGTAAGTGTTTATTCGGACCTGGTAGGGGAATGCAAGGTAAAACGTAACACACTGGGTACCGGGTTACTCTAACATACCCAGGAATGAATCTGAAGATGAACTGTAAAAGGGAAGGAAGCGGGTGCATTCCCACAATTATAACCGTAGAACCCTGAAACTTATTAAAATTATTCGTAACGGCTCGCAAAACGCTACGAATTATCATGGAAGGATTTGCATTGCAGGTTTGCAGCCAAATCCATGATAGAGAGTCATTGCTTAATCTTGATAGGAGTTTACTAAGACCGATGGTCGGCCTGTACACCGTATACATTCAACCTGAACAAGCATGTCTACAGACATCCCGCGATGTGAAAAGGAGAAGAACCGCAAACATTTCCTTTGTGATTGCCAAGCGGCAGAATAACTAAGACACAAAGGGAAGGTATGTTCTGCCCTGGTGGAACTTTCTTAGGCAATTTAGCTCAAAGGAAATCCTGGAGTTCGCCGGACATAGAGGACGTTTCTCGGATATGTAATCCCTATCCGACTAACATAAGACCCTTGACTTACACCTTTTCTTTTTCCAATAATTTTCTAAGCAACGTGCCAAAAAAGTGGCCTACCTAACGAAGTTCTTCTAAACTAACTCTACCCAGCCAACCGACCTCTCTATATGTATGTATATTCTCCAATTTTTAAGAGCCATTGACCGAAGCCCTCAGGGAAGGCGATCACAATAGATCTCTTTTGTTCGCCATGTTTCTTACAGACCTCATAAACAATCCATAATCTGCAGGCAACCTATGAGACTAGTCTATTCGAGTCAAACTTCTAAATCAGCAAAATCATGGCTGAGCCATTTGCTCCACGTGCCAGGTTACTACCTTCCGAGATACACATGACCCCTATTCAATAGGGTAATAATCTCTGCTCAAATGCGGCAGACTATGGCAAAGCTAACCAAACCAACCTCTGCTTCTTCTCCGTCAAAAACAGATCATTCTCGCCAATTCATCAGCCCCCTTACACAAAGTGGTGAGGGCCTTAATCTTATGCGACTGCACTTGACAAGGTTTATGCATGGTTTCGTCACTGTCTGAACTTCTAGGTCAGGTTAGGTTAGCGCCGAGACCCTCTTCATCTCAGTTAGGTCTGTGTAGACCCCCTGTGGAGTTCTACTGGTATCTGTGATATCAAATTATTTTTCCAAGACCAATAGAATTCAGTTGCGTTCGCCGTGTGTCAGTGGTTAGTGCGTTGGACTGCTGACCGAGCGGCGTGGGTTCAAGGCCTAGCCAGGTACCCTCGGGTAATGTAATACGCACAACAAAAATGGTTGCGGGAAGCTAGGCCTTGGCTCATCCCAAGCTGTAGCGCCAGCTATTTATTTTTAATAGAATTCAATTGCAAGTAAGCTTCTTCGAAGTGCTTAGAAAACCCAAATAGAGTTTGTAGTGCAATCACCCACTTCTTCAAGGACCAACGCTCCCTTTACTCCCCAAAAAAAACTCACTTTACCCCCAATTCATTCGCTGATTTCTTAATTTTTATTCGACGCAGTCTTAAGTAATAAAAACCTCCCCCAATACACAGCAACTCCTCTCATTACCATCCCACTGGAGAATTTCTCTCTCTCGTTGAAAAATGCAGACACACACAAAGTAAAGCTAATTGTAGAGCTTCTTCATTTGCAACCCAAAAGTGTTGAGGAAATTTGTACGACTCCACTCAAGTGGAAGAGGATTTCTCACAGAAACCCCAGAGCTTAAGGTGCTGAATGGATCACTAAATCCTTTCTTCCTTCTTCCATTCCTTCCAATTGAATAAATTTGAATTTGTTTTCTTCGACAATAAGAAAAAAGAACCCAAAGAAAATTGAAACACAAGTCCATGCACTCACTTGTTATGTAAATGAGAACAATGGCGACAGCAACGACAACGACGACGGCAAGAGGCTGCGCCACAAAACGCAGCACAGCCAGCAGCTAATGCGCCGTATCTATGTATCTCAGTCTCAGTCGCAATGTATGCAAAATGCAATGCTCCCCACAACAGAAAAATATCTGAATAATGCATGACCGAGTCGAGTCGGTCGCTTGACAAGCTTACTTACACTCTACACGAGCATTCCATCCAGAAGCAGATACTTCGTAGTGGAGGAGAAAAAAAAAAAAAAAAAAAAACGAGAAATGTATATTATATCTCCTCACCAGAGCGGGGAGCGACCTGAATGAGGAGTGACGCGTTGAAGACGAGTTTTTGTGGCGCTAGGCACTCAACTTCAAAAGGGCACAAGCAACACACCCCCTCCCCATGACAGTTGTATCTATCTAAAGCTTGGCAATCATTCAAATCACGCGCTTTGCGACCAATTTATCACATCCACCCCAGCTCGCAAGCTCGCAGCTCCCGGCTCCTGCACTTGAATCCACCAGATTGCCATCTCGTGTAGGTACGGCCAAGATACGGCCAACTTTTTCGCCGGCTAAATTGTCAAATGAGCGGAAAAGCGAACGTAAACGCGTAATTTATTGCTTTTCGTTGTTGTTGCCTTGTTTGGTTTTTCGATTTTGATTGTAGAAATTTATTGCTGTTCATTGGCTCTTAACTGTGTACCGAGCGATCGGCCAACCGACCGACCGACACGACGCGTTGTGATTCTTTTTGCTTTCGCTGTTCAATAAACGCAAATTGATTACAAATGAATCAACCCGAGAGCGGGTTGGGCACGCCGGCCGCATTGACCGGTTCGGTCCACTATGGCAGTCAGGAGGGGGTGGTTGATTGTAATTTCTTTATTTTACACTCGTCGCTGGATGCTATTGTCACGTACAGTGCAAATGGTGTAGAACACGCGCGCCAACTGGACTTTAATTACGAAAGCAATTACAACGCCAGTGATTGGCGGCATAACTGCTTTGAATCAAGGACTACGTATGGCGGAGAGCCGCCTATGTGTATGTGTACGTGTGCATATGGTTCTCAAGACTGCTCATTGTGGTTGATGATATTTTATGAGCACAATGGAGGTTGGCAGTTGCTGTTTGTTTGAATATGAGTCAGGACTTGGTGGAAGCGGAACGTAATGACCCCGTGGGTTTTTGTAGTGTGGTTAGATGACTGACGCAGCTCTGGGAGCAAGATGTTGACAACCAAACATCTGTGAGAGGGAAAAACTCATGAAAGGTTAAAGCAATTGACAAGGCTTCACTTTGAGTGATTGATACCAAGGTTTTTAGAATGACGATCGGTAAAAGTTATTTTGATGCAAGACCACACCCTCGGCAAGAATTCAATTTGCATTCATTTCATGATTCTCGATTTTATCTTGTCTGGAGGAGGCACTCAAGCCATTCTTTGCATTTTGTAGACCACGTCTTTCGTGAAAGACAACTAATTGCCTCCAGCATTCACCATATCACCGCTGTGAGTCATTCCCAACCTTAGTATTGTTTACGTAATTTAACCAGAATTCGATCGACTTCATCAAGTCTGTCATAGGCAGTCTAAGCGAGATCTGGCCCGGATCTAAGCCGGGGATCTTTGAAGAGAACGGAGTTTCTTACAGACCAAAGGTGAAGGAAGAACCTTGTAGAAATCAAGCGATTTCTCTCACTAACAGCTGATTACGTGGTCGTCGTGGCTCAGTGGTTAGTGCGTTGGAATATTGTGCGAGCTGCGTGGTTTCGAGCCCCGGCACCACCTTTCGCCGGGGAATGACAAACCTCCGACAATATATTTTGCCATGAAAAAGCTTCTTCCTTCCATTCGAAAAATCGTCCACGCACCACCAAGCTAGGCCTTGGGTCATTATAAGCTATCGCGCCAGCTATTTATTTTTTGTTTTTCACAGCTGATTGCTATATTCATGGAATTTCTTTGTTAACTTTGGAGTTAAGAAGTCAGAGTTGAAGCTATTAATGGATGCGGTTTAATCTGAGGACAAATCACCACAGTCACATTCTGTCAAAGTTGCTTCGTCACCTGCGTCTCCTTCTTTGGAGAAACGCAAATCTCGGGCTAAAATGTATTTGGAGGACCCACCTTCTGGGACCACCAATACTTACAGTTCAGGCTAAGTTGGGTTAGGTGGCTGCCCCCGTTCAAACAGAGACACACGTAGACCAAATTGGCCCATCGTGATACCACGATCGAGAAACCGACTTACCGGCACCAGGGAACCAGAGTTTGTAGCACAAGTACATCGAAGGTGGGCAACCGTAAAGGTGTAAACCCTAAGATTTGAAACATTTCGTCCCAAAAATGAAATTTCTTATCTTCTGGATGTTGAGTTCAGCTATATCGTTAAGGTCTTCCTTCTTAGCGTCACAAGAGAAGGACATGTACACAGTAAGTGAGTCGTAGTTTCCTTTTTATCCTCGTATCTGCAGCTTCTACAGAAAACATGGATGCGACCCTCAGTCTGAGTGCGTATCTGCCTATCAAGTAAGGTCCGGTAAGGACCCCTATCAGTGTACCTTTTTTTTTTTTTTTTTTTTTTATAATCCACGCGCGGATCAAGGGAATATGAGTACCTTTATAATGTTACACACACACCGCGAGCGAGGTACAGTGGTTTGAAACTCAGGTTTCGTTTAGTTTTTCATTGGCGTCCAAGGGTGGGTCCAGTCTAGCTGGGGACATTTGTGGTGTTTTTTTGTCATTGCTGTATAATTCACAGGAATTTTTCCGAATCTTCTGATGTCATACTCAGTGATCGCTCAATCAACACTTCAAGCCAAGACACTCCACTGCCAGTGTTATGCCTTAGCAGTAGAGTCGCCATCAGCTTTCACAGTTGATCGATTTTTATTTATTTTAAGAAATAAATGTTTTTCCGACATCAGGAGTTGAACCCGGACTTTCAGCGTGACAAGCGATGATGCTAACCACTGCACCATGGCCATCCCCAAACCTACATAGGTTTTCCGGTTTGTTTTGACAGGAGACAGATGCTGATGTTGTCCCACCTATGGCTTGCCAGTTTCTTGGCATCTGTGTCAAGGAGGAACTTGATCGATTCGATAGGTGCAGGAGGTTCCCTCAGGTTTTCGGGGAGATTCCGTCCTGCACCAGCTCGTTCGCTCTGCAGCTGCCTGGAACGTCCCTGTGTCCTGGAACCCAGTACAGGGTTACGTCGCACCTGTCTGCAAACTCGTTGAGAGATCTGCGGCATTTATTTCGAACCTTGATCGTATTGTCGGCCTTACTATCTGTGTATAGTACAATAGCGCTACAATTCATCGAGTTAATTAAAAGCCAAGCCGCAGTTTCGCAGACTGCCTGAAGCTTGAAAGGACACCTAATGGGAAACAAACGAGTGTTTTCTCTAGATCCTTTGTAGATCACGTCATCTCTCTGAACATCATCATTGAGACCTGCAGTCCATAGAGGTTGTGTTTCGACTCATTCGGCACATGGATACGCTGTGAGCAGAATTTGATATCCCAACTGGGTTCTTGCAAGGGACCTGGAGCTTTTCACTCTTTCGCCACCTGTAAACTCAGCTGACGACATCTACTTACTCTCACATATAATAGTAAAAGTCAACCGAGTAAAAGGCTGCTCGGATAGTGGACAGATTACCTAGGATACGTTGGATCAAACAATAGCTCATCCGTGATGCTAACAAAATTTCCACTGACTCTCTGATTTTTTTTCCAACTTTCTCTAATTTTTTTTTTTTCTTGTTCCACCTTCGAACCCTTTTACACAACAATTCCACAAAAATATTTACAAAAGATACTCCAGTTCACTCATTCTATTTCGAATAGAAAAAATCAAGATCTCACGTAATTGGGGCAGACTTACACTCTCTCTTCTGTGTCTATCCACTGATAACGGTCCCTTCACATTAAGCCCTATCCGCTGTGCACATGCAACCCGTCATTATGTCGAGAATGGATTGTAATTACTATACACACACACATATACACAGTCACACTATTGTAGACAGAGGCGGAATACCTAGTCAGTAGCGAGTGGATCACCTTTGAACTCCATATTCATTAATTTAAGCGTGAAAATTAATTTTTTTTCCAACTGTGAAACTCAGCAGATACTACAAACAGAACGAAAGATACATCATCCCATTCATTGATTCAATTACTCATTCGGTTCGTGTGTTTGTGAAGCTGGAATTCTCTTGTCTAGGAAAAAAGGACTGTCTGCCGACCGACGTTATCTGCACAGCCACACACTGTGCACGTACGCATATTACAATTTTAAAAATAACCACAGAGAACTATCGTGTACGCAAAAGATACAACATTCTCATCCATGCATGCATGCGTATATGGGGATGTGGGGTAAGTTTTGTCGCCAAAGAACTTGGGTGCAACGACTGAGGCCGGGGTAGATAAATTTTGCACATGGGTCAATAAATCCTGTTCCGATATGTGGAGACCGAGACAGACCGCGAGACGAATGTGTGGCTGTAATCCTTTTTTATTTATATTTACAGGAAACGATAAATAAATACAAAAGATACTCGGATTATTGTTTTCGTCGAATCGGGGTCAGTTTGGTTTCATTGATTGTGTATTGGGCAAACTTCACTGGAGTGCTGCCCGTGTGTTTGATCATCTGGAAATGTTCTTTTGTCACAATGGAGTTGGAGTTTGCATTTGCTGTGAATCAGCTGCATGAACAGTTTGAGTTTATGTTGAAATTCGCTTACTTGTTCCTGTTGTGAGATATGTACTCTTATTTGCATTCCGATCTGTGCAAAATATCTACTTCTGACACTATCACCATCTGGTCTGGTTCGGTGACAGGCTTAATGTTAATGGTAAGTCTTGTCAGCTTCCCCATCGTCTCGAACCTTCCCTTCTTTAATTAAAACTCTACTCTTACGAATAAGGTGACGTCTACCTACCTATTTGAACAGAAGTCTCCAAATGAAGGTGCAATTTGAACATCTGACCCCTGAACCCATCGATTTTTAGAGGTTGTGACAATTGTTTTATGCCTTTAAATGAAGAAAGACGACATACATATTTTGATCTGAAGTTGAAATAAGTTTGCCAGAGCCCAGAACCGAGACTTATGTACATAACGTCTTTAGCCAGCTCGATGGTCAGCTTACTGCCTACAGTTTCGTACGCCAAGATGGTTCAATACCCTTTTTACATGCGAGCGTCCCAAGACTCGCAGTCTTCCTCTATTGTGCCATTTTATATTGGAAGACTCGAAGGTTCTCTGGACCGGACCGCTGGTATGTCCAAGCCAGACACAACAAGGACAAGCTTTATTGGGTCGCCCGGCCACCAGGGCATTGTAGGCAATGAAACTGCGGATGAGCTGGCTAGGGCCGGTTCGGCTTTCGCGCTCATGGGACCGGAACCCTTCAGTGGCGTTAATTAGGCTACCACCACAGCTTTATTAGTAAACTTGGAACACCAACTTCGCCTAGCCCATTGGGAAAATGTCCCCGGGGGAAGGCAATCCAAGAGACTTATCAAGCCCTTTTCCTGCAAGGAAATTCTAAACCTGGACATGAGGAAGCTAGTAGGCTTCCTTACCGGCCATTGCGGCCCAAGACATCATATAATCCCTGTTTGGACGAGGAAGAGACCTCTGAGCATATTCTCTGTTAATATCCGGCACTATACTGGCTACGCAGACGGATCTTTCATAGGGAATTCTGTTCTGTAGCGGAGTTTAGAAGCTCGGCTACTAACATATGTACCTACTGGGCTAAGTAGACCGAAGACACAATAGATCTTGCTAGATCGCAGTGTCCGCCATAAGGGCAGATTTATAAAAAAAAAAAAATACCGAAGCCTGATTGAGTCGATGGAGCTTTACAGTCTATACAGTTCGTCTTTATACTTTTTTCTCGATCCGATCGCCCAAAAGACTTTAAGGGTCTTGTAAAAAGTGATTCGTCTTTCGATTTCGGAGTGATTCGTCTTTCGATCTCAGCGTAGGTGTCATTGGCTAAGTAAATAGCGGAACCTAGGCCTTAACTATCTCAAAGTTACCTGTCAAGGGGGATGTTATTTTCAAAACGTCGGTCGGGGTTGGGTGCCACCATGTACTTTGTTTTGCCCTCGCTGCCGGTTAAACCCATCTTGGCCGATTCCGTTTCCATACTCACAAAGGCGTTACTGACATGCCGGTACGTTCTTCCGATATAATCGGTGCATGCAAATAATTGCACTGACTTTTGAGACACTAGGCCTCTGGTGAGGGCGCATGAGGTCTGCACAATAATTTTAAGTTTGTCGCCTTATCTGGCATCAAATGCCTCTGCAGGTCTTGACGTTGATGAAGTCAGCCTAGGTTCTTCAAGAATGCTCTGTACAACGTGTCTTACATTCAGAGTTATTTAGAGTGGTCCTCCAAGAAAAGGTTCACTTAGACCAGAAAAGTAGATCCATTATGATACTGGGTACTGGGGTTTGACCTATGCTTGGATTTCCTAACTTTATACTGGCTAGCGATCTCGTTTAGAGACACACGGCAGTCCTTCACTGACCTAGATTTTATTGTGTTGGATACGAAAGACCCGATCGCAGCCTGGCTAGATCGCATGATGATGTTGATGATGATGATGTAGATCGCAATACCTCTGCGTGATATTGGGTTAGCCTTCAGTCAAGCGGCGGTTTGATTAATAGCTGTGACTTTGGTTTGGAAGACTGAAAGTGTGGTGGATGTCAAGGTCTTCTGAAAACACATCGGCACCGACGTGGACAGCGTTTCTGTTTGGAAAAGCTGCGGTAAGTCGATAGGATTCTTACATGTCCCACATTTTCCACACACCGCTGGTGGGTTTCTCTCAGTCTTAGGGCCGCGTAACTGGCCTGCTGGATGCCACAGATATCTATTGGCAATAAGCATGGTTTGAAGGGCAGCCGTAGGAGAGGTTCTCAGCGCACCAGTATTGCTGACGCTGAGGCAAGCCACAAGCTGAACTTTCTCGAGCATTTTAATGCCAGTTTGCTTTTCTAGAACCGGCCACCAAACCATTATGCCATGCGTAAGAATCGGTCTTACATCGGTCGTAGGGCATATGACACCAACTACTCCTGCACTTAATTCTTTCCAAGTTTTGCTTCCTGCAATGCATTTTTAAAGATTTTTGCATCGTCTGTAATGGAGGTAAGGTTGTTTAGGACATGTGGAATAGTACTAGTCGGATGATTAGCTACATAAGGCCCATAAGGGAAAACTGGTTGAACTCCATTGTCCCATCGGATCAGTACTGAACGACGCTTTAAAGCTTCAAAGTTTTCTGTTGCATATTTTTGGGAGCTTTCTCAACTTGTATAGCGAGGGCTCTTTTTTACCTCTTGCATTAGGTTTTGCTTCTGCACTTTTGGAGTTGCAATCCGAGATTTGAGTGAAATGCACCTTTTTGTCTTGAAACAAATTAAATTCTCCAGCATTTGCAATTATGTCCGCCTGTCGTTAGACAAAATAAGACCCAATAGCATGTTTGCAAAGAAGAAAGTTCTTTAGTCAACTCCGGCTACGACAGAGACCAATTATTTACTCCAGGGACTCCTCTTAAATCCCCTAAAAGTCCCCTTGGGACAATCAAAGACGTAGATAGATGTAATTCATGATGAGTACCAATCAAAGGACACCTTTCCTGCGCACCTTTCTGACAAAAAAAAAAAAACAATGAAACATTTAATATCCTGAAATAATTAACCCTTACACAGTGAACGTCAAAATTCTCTTGTTTAAGCCCTCAATCTTCAGAATTCTCTGTGCCTTCATCAACATCCATTATGCCAGTCGTTGCTTTAATTTCCTAGAAAAGCTTCTAACAGAATTCACCTAGTCAGCGGGGTGCCTCCTTCGGGCGCAGTAAATTTTATTAAATACACTTTGAGCCATAGCCTAGGTTTCCATCTGGCCCGCGTTACGAAAACACTCTCAATGATGATTTATATTTACCTAAACACCTGGAAGTGTCCTAAAAATTGCGTTCTACTTCATTAGATTGGCGAGTTGGCTTTGCCAATAATATGAAAACGAAAAAAAGGAAAAAAAATCCTGAATCCTCAACAGAGAAGGACATGACAAAAATGGAAGCACAGGTGGTGGTTGTTGAGATTTTCGTTTTTTTTTTTCTACCAGTTTTGTTTTTGTCTGCTCGTTCTTAAAGGCACCGAGGGTTGATGATGAAATTTATTCTGAAGGACAACCATGGACTGTTTTGAATGCGAATATATAGGGACAAGCAGGTCCTTCGTTTCTTTTTATATCAATTTAATTGAGAATATTCCTCAAATGCAAAATTATTCACGCCGTTCGTCGCTGCCAGGTGCTGTTGTGTGTGTGGGAGATAGGTAAAGGAAGGGAAAGACCGGACGCAGCTCTAGAAGGAACCTATTTACGCATTTTCGAGAGGAGAAAAATGTAATTGGAAACTCAATGGTAATGATGATGACAGAAAAGTAATTAATGTACCTCAAGGCTGGAGACATCATTAGCTTGCGATAGCCAGCTGGAGGACAGTGGCTTATTTTTAACTTTTGATGATTTTTTGACAGGAAGGGCGGGAGGGGTATTTGCATTAATTTGTTCGAATTTAATTAAAGTTAAGAATTGTTTTGACGGGACCTGACAATTTGATGTAATGCGCGTGGTAAGCGTGTACAACAACTTTTTATTGCGTAGAGATTGAATCACTTACAGCGACTGAGACACAATGAGTCCTTTAATGAATTTTCGAAAAACTAATTTTGACTTGATGAAGGGCAATCCAGTTGAGAAGTGTGGCGAGTCTGTAAGGATACATGTAGAAAGAGATCCAATTTTGGATGCTGGGATTCCAAAATATGGTCTCGACGGCGTGCTCTACCCATCATGATGCAGGAAGTAGAAGACCTCTTGATTCACTGGCTAGAAATGACGATCTTAAGGAATTGAGTGAATTACATAGGTCTCCAGCAACTGAAGACGTGTTCTTGTAAAATTTCAACCCAAAACAGAAAACCAAGACCAATTCGGTTGACGAAGAACCTAAGAAAGGCACTTCCGTTGTGCAAAATAGCAATATACATTATCAACAAGGCCGATGCACTGTTTGAAGGGCAGTACAGCTCCGAATCCAAGTCTTCTATTGGATTATGGAAGAACCTGAAAGTTTCGAAAGTTGGAGTATTTATGCCACAAAAACTGCTAAAATTTAATTAAGTAGTATCCACCCGAACCGCGATAACCTAAGCAAAGTTCAACGCACAACTTGCATATGTATCAGCGGAGCTCTTCGCACGACTCCCTCTGCAGCACTGGACATTTTGTTTCATTTATCACCCCTAGACATTTTCGGCAGACAAATGGCAGCTAATTCAGCCATCCGCCTCGAAGCAACCTCACAGTGGTCTAGTAAAGATTTTGGGCATGCCTCCATTTTGAAAAATGTCAAAATTTCTCCCAGAAACATAGACTACACCACACCAAAGCTAAGTTTTGACAAGAGCTTCGAGGTAAGCATACCTCCCAGGTCATTCTGGGGCGATGCATTTTCGGAAGACAAGTCGATGCATTTTTACACCGACGACACGGTTTAAAAACTAGCAATGGGGTGAGTGATGGTGTTTTCTCCGACAGGCTTAACCTCAGTCTAGGGTTCCGTCTTCCAAATCATTGTAGCGTGTTCCAAGCGGAAATGGCGTTTACACAAACGACTTCTGCAGAAGCTGTATGGACGAGGAGAAGGCGACTATTCTCCATCTTCTTTGCACCTGTCCAGCTTTCTCCCGCAAAAGGAGATTCCACTTGGGAGCTTTCTTCTTTACAAACTTGGACGACCTGATTAACATCAATGTTATTAGTCTGCTGCGGTGCATAAGAAGCTCCAATTGGTTTCAATGAGTAGGCAGGAGATATTTCCGTGATCCTGGTGGTATCACCAGGCTTTAGCTGGCAGCCACTTCAACCCAACCTTACCTAATGGGCACCCGAATTGAATTCCTGAACTTCGCCTGACTGCAATACTGTCTAGACTGCTGGCAGCGGAGGAGAGCTCCCCATCGAAATTCGTAATTTGATTCTGTAAACGCCTTAGGGTTTGGAAAACTGACAATCCGCCAGTAAAAATACAATCTGACTACATGCCTAGGCATAGAGAATGCCTGGAATGCAATGCCAGTTCTGGAATAATTCACCAAGTTAGGAGTTGAGGATACTATTAGTTAGGGGACAGAACTTGGTAAAAGACTCCTTACCAAACACTGTAAGGAGACTCAAACAAAATTTAACCAAAGCTGTGTACACGTCTAATCCCAACACAAATCTTCTAGCCTCCATGGCTTAATGGCCAATTGCTCTCTGTTGTCCTCCGCGCAAGTAATTTACGAATCATCTTCAATCCAAAGCTTTGCTGGTGACTCTACATAGAACAGAAGGTTAAGGAAGAAGATTCTTGAGATGGCACTGATATGGAAACCACGCTGTTGCTTTGGATGTTCAATGATGTGATACGTCCTTTTCACACTGATGGCCCGCTCGGAGTAGAGCTTACAACATCTAAGCATTTCAACAGAGTTTTCAGCTGGAAGGGGCAGTTCGATTCCCCTTCTGTCTTGTCTAAGCGAGGCTCGTTAAGTGCTAATAAAGTATTGGATCTTGTAGTGCAGTCAGGTTTAAACAATTTGGGTGCTGGTCTGTTGCTCGTAAGCCTTGTAGGCATAGTAACACCCTAGATTAGCCTTTAATGAACTTAGTAGCACCCGGAGCAAACTACAAGATATTCAATAAAATCTCTTCCAGGCGTAAATGCTAGGAAACCTGGGAGGCGTTCCAGGCAATTACACATGGTAAGGATGTCGGTTAAAGGTAAAACCATCGAGGATGGACGATGGAAGCGCGATAGTAAGCAGTACGGCACAAACCATCCCTCTAGACGTAACACAAACACGAAAAGCGCACGCTCATGCCTAACATCGACGCATGGATCAATAGAAGACATGCAGATCCAAACATAAAGGCCTATTTTCACAGGTTTGAGTCAGATGAAAACCCCAATTGCCCAAGGTAAATGCAAGTATCTCCACAGCTGTGAACACGACAGTCCAATGGTTACTGTGCATAGAAATAATTAAAGAAGTAGTACACGTTGTGCTCAGTATGAAGAGAAACTGGACAAGGACTTAACTTCGCAAAGTATAACGAGGTAGATAATGGACGTTGACGAAGATTGAGAAGGAGTTGGTGACACTGTTGCTTGTCAGATCTTCGAGTCGCATGAGTCTATTCCGCCAGGCTTGATGCAGGGACTGCCTTGGGCCTCGCTGGACATTAACCATTAGTGCTTGTTCTGATCCACTGCGAAAAGATTCTTTCGGTTTTGAAAAGTTCTTATGTCAGTTGCTACAAAAAATTATCGTCTATCCTTCTTGCGTCAGTCGCTACAAAAATCATCATCTATCCTGACTCGAAAGCTAAGTAAAACCACTCAGGACAAGCTTTTTCCACAGAGGACGTCCAATTGCTCCAAAGGAACAATCTCAGCTAAGAGAAGTCAATGGGCAATGTTTTCTTAGCAGATCCGATTCATTCTTGAAAGTTTAAGCGGACTGAAGAGCCGCTCTAAACTTTATAAGAATCTACGCGAAAGTAAAGTGGGCATCTTGCTGCTTAAAAGTACTTAAGTTGACGAAAAAGCGAGTCTGCCGAAACGTTGTTAAGTTCATTCAGATACATACACGGGGTAGTCCTTTTTTGGTAGATTTTATTGTGCTGAATAAGAGCGACTTGAGTGCATAGCCGTGGCTCAGTGGCAGGGCATTGGACAGCTAAGTGAGCTGCATACATTCAAGCCCCAGCCATATCCACCGAAGGTTTTTCACGGTACCGGCTCTCGTCGGTGAATGACAATCCTCCGGGAGTATAATTTGTCTTGAAAAAGCTTCTCAATTCGCCATTCGGAGTCGGCAATAAATGGTCGCCTCCATTCGTGTAATAAGCACAACGTGAATGTACATGATGTTCGGTTAATCTCTAGCTGTATAGTGACGTGACCTGATCGGCAAGACGCTATAGTGGCTCGGGAGGAGTGCTAAAATGCCAAAATCTTTTGAAAAGACCCCGGCACCGCCTCCCTTTGCTGGCTTACACGTCGAGATGGAGTCAGTCAAAAGGGCTTTGCACTGGCTCCAGACGAACTAAAATAAGTCGTAGTTATGGCTTAAGAATTTGGAATAACTCAGCTCTGACAGAGGATGTGTTTTTGAACACGATTCCAAGTCCCAAATTGAGGCCATCCGCGTTAATTTTTCCCTGCCCCTTTAAAGAGCGAAGAGCGAAAACTCCATCACAGTGACGACTTAAATTGTTAAAGGACTCTTCATCCCTCAATTGATATGTGTCATCTCTAGCGAATCAGCCAATATCGCAAATCCCCATATCCTCGCCAGGCAAAACAAAAGGCTTACAACAGTGTTAGGAAACAATAAAAAAAAAAAAAAAAAAAAACCCCTACCGAGAACATGTTTACTGTTTTTTGCACGGCCCATTGATCTCCTCTGTCAACGGAGAGGCAGAACTGAAAACAAACCACTTCTACACGCAGCGCGGCGCACAAAAAACCATCAACAATCCCTCCAATCCGGCTGACGGATACTTTCTATTGATTTTGGCTAACAAGATTCAGCTCATGTGTCAGATTGGGCACATGCCTCGGTGAGATGCGATTTTCAATGCGAGCACTCTTCCGTCCCCCGTTTAGCACAGTTCCATGCATCCTCAGCAACACACTGCAAATGCCAACAAGAGTTTATTAGAGTTTTTCCAATTATTCCTTTTTTTCGTTGTTGTTGTTGTGGAAGTTCGTATCCTTTGTTGCAGCTGCAACATTCTGCGGACCAGATTTGTCGTCTGCAAAATTATATTCAACGGACAATGCATCGTCGGACACAATGGACGCGCATACACTAGAAATGCGGTTAGTTACCCCAAACTAAGGGTCAGCATAGGGCTGCTACTGTTGCCGGTGTGTAATTGACATTATGTTGCCCTTGTCCCGAGAGTTGGTGGAACAAGTATGCCTCTTGGCGACCACAGTAAAAATGCATGCAGCAACCAATTGAATTCAATCATAACAGGACCTGAGGAGTGCTCTCCTGCGCTGGTGTTGAGGAGCTGCAACCAGATCGAGGGACAGTCTACACAAAAGGGTACCTCTGGATCTCGAATAGCTTCGACGGTCGTGGTCAGGCGGCTGTGCACGAAACGTAATTTTATTCAACCAGGCATAAACAACCGGGTGAGATGGATTCTGGCGGGGATGCGCAGCTCGTTCTTTAGATGGCGAAGTTAAATTGATTTTAATTGAAAACGATGGTAAATGTCAAGCAGTGCACAGAGCACAGACACCACACACACACACCACCAGCTCACAGTTTGTCGCGGTCTTAATCAGCGGAATAATCAAGCGGTTCAGTGGCCTGGCGTATGTAAGGGGTTGAGGTTGAATTGTTGGATGGTCTACACACTCCATATGCTGAATGCATTCCTATGGGTGCTCAAAGACTCAAGGGGCCATGCCATATTGAACAAACTTGAGTGCTTCTTCGTCGTCGTCTTCATCGTCATTGCCATCGTCAAGGGAAGTCATCAAATGAGTGATGGATAAGAAGAAGACGTTATGCCGCAGAAATGATGATGATGACTTGAGACTGTGAATGACTTTATTTTTATGGCAAAGGAGGCGTGCATTGGTTTATTGGCGAAATGAGGGCAATAAGGCATCGTATGAAGAGAGGAGTGGCTTTATTAGCCTTAAAATGGATCCCGCATGAGTCCTGATTGGGGGCATTTGATGGGGCGATTGGGAGATCTGTATTTGGAGACATGTTTGATGGCTGAATGGCACTTCGATAGGATGGCTGAACTAGAAGTCTTTTGAGCCTTGAAGTCAACAAATAAGACGTAGAATTAAATCCAGGCAAGAGCTCTACATTTCCTGATCCTCTAGATCCTCTAGGCGTGCGACAAATACACTTCCTAGGGATTGATGAGATGGAAAGACCTCTGAAGACCGTTTGCATTAGGCATTCATCAGGGAGCGTATTGGAATTTAAAGCGAACACTTCAAGCCTTTTAAACGTGAGCCTGAAGCTATAAGTCACCAATACGAAGTTTGGCCCTATTTTTGAAAGGTTGTCAGTAAGTTAAAGAGCCTCAATGGTGGAAGACTTTCTACGACAAAGGGGTGTTGATGTCGCTCTAAAGGATCACATTCAAGAGTAAATTTGATTTGCTAAAAGGCTACAGGCCTTATTTCAGAAAGCAGGCGCCATCGACCCCTCCAAGCTGAGATCTTTCATCTGGAACAATTGAACGTCCTTTATGGAAAAGTAGCTTGTCAAAGACTTGTCTTGAAGGGTTTACCGAAGCCAATACTACACTTTATGAAGGATAGACAATGATTTCTGTAGCGACTGACGCCACAAGGGTTGAAAGTCGAAGCATTTCCTCTGCGCGTACCACTGTAGTCTACGCAACAAGTGTGAAGTAGTAAACTCATACGACTAGGCAAAAGTAGCGGCGTTGGAAAAAATGAAAACTGGCAAGTGTCCACAATTTGACAGTCGACGGCGACATGGTCTTTTGCTGGAAGTTTGCTGTTGTATTTCGCCCGACGATTAGAATCTGGGGATCTGAAATACCTTAGAAAACCGCCAACAAAAGACATCCGACGTGTCCTGTTTCGTTCAACCTCTGTATCAAGACTTCTGTCTGACTAGTAAGTCAGCCTTTGTGTCGGTGAAAAACTGATGATTTACCAGTGCATCCACGTACTCCTTCGGTGTTAAGGAACCTCTACCTCCACGTTAGCCTTATGTATTGGCCCTACTGTATGCGATAAATTAGCCTATGGAGCGCGTAGAGTATGTCATAGACAACTTATCTGTGGTGTTGAAATGCTTATGCAAAACTCCAACGGATGTACCAATTCACAAAACCCAGGCGTTTACATTGACACACCAGAGAGGCTTTGAATCGCAGATCTTAAGTTCGAAGCGACAAGAACACAAGAAGAAAGACAAGAGAGCTCGACTCTGTGTTTGGAAGACTAAGACTGACTTCGATTCATCGTGTCAACACTAGCAAGACATGACTGCTCCTTTGGGTTTGTTGGGCGCCGAAAATGTGATTTATTGTCCCAGCCACTCACACAGTATCTAAACAGCTGTCTTTTTATTCTTTTGACACATCATACAGGTATCATCTTCTGAAAGACCCAGATGGTAATGCTAGAAGAACACACAGGATACCAGTTATTTTCATTCATCTCTCAGGAAATTCAGAGATCTATCCTGGAAGAGATTGAACTTGACGTAGTTATTTGGCAGAGAGGCGTCAAAACCTACTGCGACGAATTGACCGTCCGCTTCCGTGGTCGATCATAGTACTCTGGGTAACACGAAATTAGTCCCCGAAGAAGTAATCGACAGACATGAGAAACCGAGTTGACAATACTTTTACACATCACCATGTCTACTGACTATAAACAGTCAAATCCATTCCAAGAGTTTAGCACAAAAGCTGACAAGTCATCAAAATCAAAGGGAATGAACTGCGAATGTATATAACCAGAGACGACCAATCGTCCGTATCAAGAAAGATTACCCAAGAAGCAAGTACCTCCACAAAGTGTCTCCAATCACACCCTGCACAGCCTTCAATTATAAATCTTGTACAAACTTATCCTTAAGTGGTTACACATGACAAGCATTGCCAAGAAGCAAATCTCTTCAGACGCACAAATCTAAAATTCAAATTTGACAACAATTTCGTCCGTGTTGACAATTTATTGTGATACCCACACCCTCCTCTGAACCACTCACTGGTCCTCAGGCACTTAAGGTCGATGAAATCGATTAGACGACAGAGATGGTACTCATTTAACTCGTGTTTCCATGGCTGAATGTTTCACAGATACTCAATCTATTGCCAAAACCAATTTCATTAATCGAAACCTGTACGTAAGACCTTTAGACAAAAAAAAAAATAAAAAAAATTCTTGAAAAGGTTTCGTTCTGGTCCCCCCTCCAATCATCCTCACACACAAAAAGCAAATGAAAGGAACACACACAACACACAGCACAAAATGAACGAAGAAATCAGAAATCTGAATCAAATTATGGAAACAGATCACGAAACTGCCTTCAGGTTACGTAAAAGATAATCTGACAAAGATTTCCGTTGGGAATTTATGCCAAAAAGAGAGAAAACAAAACAAAATGAAAGTCATAAGCCATTTTGAAATGGATTGTGCGGTACCCTATCCTGAATTTCTTTCAAAAAAATCCGATAATGTCCTGCCGCAGAGGTAACGCTGTGAAAGCATTTTAGACCAGTCAGCAGGATTACAAGGAGGAGGAGGCAATGTCCAGACAATTTGTCAATTCGTCGAAAGGTCCTGTGTTGTGCTGACGCTCTAAGGAAATTCTGTTCAATTGACTGTGTCAACCCAAAAGATGCTTCGACAGCGCTCCCATGAGTTGGGGTAAACTCTTGAAGATGCTCTAATCAAAAAAGTGTACCAAGGTACGTTAAAGAGTATACACGGTCCTAAGCTCGTTTAAAAGAAAAGGGCTCATCGCATCCAGATAATCGAAATGAAGGGCAAATGTCCGTATCGGAGTTATGGGATGTCTACGTACATGTCACCTAAAATCAATGAAGGGTGACGAAACTCTTTGAAGTGAAGCCAAACCATGCGGGGGAATAATGAGTAAGAAGAGAACTCGAAAGGCAGTTGGGTAGCCAAAGTAAAGAAACTAAACACAACTAGGTACAGAAGAAAGTTTGACAGGTTTAAGGTCTCTACTGACACCATGAAATAATGACGTTGTGTGTGAGTCAACCGATTTCAATAAAGGTTGACAACTACTGATTTACTTGCTTGTAATAGTCCGAGACGGACCTGGATCTTTACCGACAAGCTTGTCCAGCCACCTCGGTAATTAGCTATCTGCCTCCAATTTCGACCGTCAAGTTGAGCTTAAGGACTACTGACAGCTCAAATCAACTGGACTGGATCAAATCAAGCTACCTACAGCCATTTTGAATAAATTGTCACGAATTGAAAGGGAATCTGTCTAAAACCGCAGGCGACAGGGCATAGGAGGTATTCAGTCTCATCGTGACCACATTACCAACCAAAATCTCTGTTCTTCGCTCTTTGCCTGAAGAGATTTGAATTTGTATGCATGAGAAGGACTCTACCTTTTAGAGCACTACCTGCCCTTACCTAATTTTTGCTGCAAAATAACCCAAGACTGACATACAGTGAACTAAAAACTTTCAGAGAGGGATGATGAAATTATTATCTCCTTGGACTGAGCTTCGGACCTTATACTTGTCGCCTGCTTTTTCCCCTGATTGAAGCAGAAGGCACGTCTATTAATTGCACCAGAAGATAGCGCGGTGTAGCTTCAAACTTGTCGCCTGCTATCTTATCAGTATGAGCCAAAAGGTACTCAGTGGATCAAGGAGTAGGTTTTATGTGGTCTCAAACTTGTCACCTGCTGTCTCCTTGAACTCAGTCAGAAGGCGCATATTCTTAATCTATAGCCCGATTTCATTTTTGCGTTGTGACAGAAAGCGAATAACCTTGTCATAAGCTCTACGGAGCCTCAGACTTATCATGAACGATGGAAAACTTTTGTAAGTCAGATACTAAGCCAAAGACATGGGAATTTTGACATGATCAAAATTCCTACTCCTGGTAACTAGAGAGCTTTGTTTGACCAGCTCACAGTCATACAGACCTGCGCGGGAAGTTGTTTAGCGATCAAGTTCAGAGACACGCTTGAACGACTTTCTTGTGTCGGATACAAGGAATTGTCTGGTAAGCCCTATGACGTTCCTAGAGTCTGCAATGCTTCTTTGGGAAACCTATCAGGATATGTGAGTTATTCTTACTCATGCTCATGCATGCTTTGAATCTTTGTCGGTAAGGCTGCCCTAGTCTGTCTCATACGCTAAGAATTATTTTACGTTTCTGACCCTATTTCGTATCTTCAATTTCCTAAATTCTTCCTTAAGGGTGTCCCTGTATTTCAGGTAGTGCATTTACCCATGAGTACCCTCGATATTGTCAGGAAATGCCCCCATACCATACCTTTGAGAAAATGGACTTTAAGCAGCAAGCGTGCTATTCTCTAGACTGCAAGTCTTGCAGTGCTTGCTTGCAGTGCAAAACACATAATTTGAGAGTGTAAATTGAGAAGAAGGTAATGCAAAGGCAAGTTTGGGACCTCGGTAGAGCACATAATTGAGAATTGTATGCGTTTACTGTCAGTGTAACTGTTTCTATATGCAAGCAACTACACTTTTGACTCGTATGTGTGAATTGGACGCACAAGGGCCTAGAACCTCTACAGAATCCTGTAACACTGTGCTTGGTCGCCTGCGGCTCAGCAGTTAATGCCATGAAAGGTTGCGAGAAACTAGGCCTTGGCTCATACCGAGCTGTTGCGCCAGCTATTTATTTATTAATAACACACAGCGTCAGGCTAGCTTGACGTTAAATTGCAGTAGCTAAAACCCGATCAGATGTGGAATACCTTAAGGTTCAATTCTTTGCCCTCCTCATTTTATTTTGGACCCAAACAAACTGTGTACTCAAGAAAGAAGGCGGAGGCCGTCCACACTCTTCGGTTGGTTGGTTTTTCGAGCGTTTTAAAGACTTAGACCCCTGACAGGTCCATTGCAGCCACAAACACGTTTACCCGTGGGATCCTATCAAGTTACGATGAATTTGAGAATGCAATAGGAATCTCTCGAATTTTCCGAATTCAGCGATATAAAGGTCTACCAGCCCATAGAAGAAGCTACTTAGTGCCAAGAGTTCTCAATCTTCTGGTGGCCGGTCAGAGGCAATCATACAGCAGCTGTCGTACGAATTCTGTGTCTTCTTTATCCATGAAACTTCTGCAATAACCATGGTAAGGTAACCCAAGCCGTTCGGTGTGAATTCATATCCCACAGAGCCCTTTGAGGCTCATTCATATTGATTCTCATATCCATTTGACAACATCTTACGTAAGTGTTTCACAACACACCATAAGAGTCATGATGAGATAGGTCATAGGATAGATAGTTACGATGACGCTGGGCACGAAGGGTACTTCTAGGCACTAGGTGATTGATACACGGCGAGCTGTGGGTCGTCATTTTTTCATTCCTCATTTTCCAATGGTCCGCTTATCCACTATGAGACTGTTTAGGGTGCTTAAGCACACATCTTCCGATCTTCCGCCATCGACCCTTAGTCATCAGGGGCAATCCTGTAGGTCTTGTGTCAATTTAAAAAAATGGAAGAAGCTGTGGACGGATCTTGAAAAGTTTGAATCTTCTACCAGTCGGGTCTTTATAGAGAACATTTCCTCTTTTCAGTTAAAAATCCAAGGCCTACAAAGTGGTTCGTCCAGAAACGAATAGTAAGTTTGTCATATTGACAGATAGCCATCTCTCCTGAACTTATTTTAAGGTCCACACCCCTTCTTTGGATTCACAAACTGTCTTATCAAAGTTGCATACCCTACAGGCTGGAAAGTACAAAAAGATTGCCAAGCACTATATTGCCTCAACAGTTTTCGTTTTCGTTTTTTTTTTTTCATCTGGCATTTACGACTTTTGCCAGATTTTTTCCTTTTTTTTTGTTGTTTTCCATCTATAAGGGGCGACTCGACCGATTTTTCTTCCCCCGCGCTTTGAAAAATAGATTTGGAGTGTACACCCCTGGGGGAAGGAACAAAAAAGTTAAGCAAATGTAGATTTAGGTTTTTTTTTTCTTTTTACCAGTTTTTGGCAATCGGGTTCAGTTTCCTTGGAAATAGTTTGAAAGAAGAGGAAAAAAAAAAGGATGCCATAGGCTTGATAATTACATCAAGGGTTTATTATGGCCGCAAGAAATGCTTCTATTTGGACACAGTGGGACTAGATATATATTTGTCATGGAAGGGGTAGAAAAAAGGAACCTTAAAGTTGTTGGTTTATGGATAAAGAAATGCCAAGCAAGGGGGCGATTATATTTTGTAAGATATCACGGTTTTTGTAATCGTAGTCCCTAAGAGCTGAGTGTTGGCTTGGGTTAAACATGAATTGTTACATCGGTTATTTTTAATTAAAATATTTGTGGGGGTTGGTAGAAATTTTGGTGGGAGAAGTTAACACTTGGACGGTGTTGAGTACGGTTCTTGGGGAAGAAATTCGAAGTAGATTGCATCAAAGTCGACACACTGGACAGGATGATAGCGAAGTGACTGAGAGGAGTGTAAATGGATTGTCTACTTGGAGTTTTACCATCGATTTACACATCGTAGATATTCGAAGAAAGTATAAAACGACCATAACGGTTATTCAAGGCTGTATACTTACCGTGTAAGAGTTGGGTACAAGAAATACTTTTCGGACTTCGTATGGACGTTGATAATTATAAATGTCAAGTGCGAAGTCGTTAATACAATGAGCGGCTTTTGATTGTGGAGAACGTTAAAGATCATAGAGCGATGCACTGCTGTTAACAGAAGAGGTAGTAGAATCTTCGACACCTTCGCGTCAGTTAAAATGAGAGGTTCGCACAGTTTAAGCAGGAACGGTATAGGAGTGGTGAGAACCTAGTGGAGCTTTCGCCATCGTCGAATCAGGACTTACTTACTCTAGTTGCCGAAAAAGAAATATGTCTATGGACCGGTGTGGGAACTGCGAGGGTTCAAACCCCAGCCATTTCCACCGATCATTTTTCGAGCCACCACCTCTCGTCGGGGAATGAGAAACCTCCGAGGGAATTACTTGTCATGAAAAACATTCTCAATTCGCCAATAAATTGTAGTTCCCTTCTGTTTGCCCATACTGTAACCGACTTTGTTTTTGAAACACCAATGAGGGCTGGATTGAAGTTTGATCTACTCCGGTGAAGACAAAGCTTTTAACACAGCCAGATGCGAAATGGCCCTTGGAACTTACACCTCCTGTGTGTCTAGAGGTATAAATCACTGCTAGACTTCGGAGCTGCATTCAGATCCATTTAAGCCGCGGTCATCGAAGTGATGGGAGTACAGTGTACTCTCCCCTTATGGATGCCTCTCATAAGCGAACTATTTTCTCGGAACCGTCGGTGTCCGCTTATGTGAGAGTACACTGTATATACAAACAGAACCAAATGCCTTTTCAGCTTATCTTAACAGATGAGCTGGCAAGACATCACGCCACAGACACAACACAAAAATTGACATCAAGTCAATCATTAAATCTGCGGAAGACCAAGTCTCCAAAATCGACTGGAACAGATTGTTTGGCGAACTAGAATATGTAACGAAAGCACTGCTGGATCAAGGACCTAGCCAGCAAAAAGGAACATAGAGGAACACAATGGATCAGCATTTCTCTTCAAACATGAATGTGTACTTCAACCATAAGCTTACACTATCTAATGATTAGGGTGGCAAGGTCATGAAGAGCGTAGCCTGTGAACCTAAAATCCAACCTATGCAGGGGACATTATTCTTCACTGGATCCTAGCTCCCCTGGCAGATAGGTAGCCAGGAAAGGCTATTTTTGATACCACTTGGAACTATATCCTGAGTTCTTGATGAAGCTGAGGATAGTTTTGACGTCAGTATGTGATGTATGTGATAACGAAAGAGCTGATTTAAAACAAAAAATGCCACTTCAACAGTTTTAATCGGACTTGAATCCTTCTGCCTTATAGAGAGACCTAACCTTGCTTAGCGAACGCAAGCAGATTTAGGTAGCATATTTGACGAGTAATCGTGCTGGCTTGAGCGGCTGTTTCATTAAAATCCCAACACTAAAGTTTTCTTCTTCAAGCCTGTACCTTTCCTTGATAAGATTTCCATAAACTGTTCCAGGAGTGGATTCCCTCAATTTCGTCTTAAGTAAGTAAGTAAGGAGTCAATTTCAGCCCAAGGAAGTTCAAATTCTTGAGATCCTTCTGTGGAAAAGATAGTACTTCCTGGTAAAAAAAAAAAAACTAATATAGGCACTAGTCTCTCAATCCGAATGAGCAACAAAGAGGCACAGAATCAGACGACCAACTTCAAAGATGGTTTCAGAAGCTAAATCGATCCAAGCAGCATCATCGCCAGGATCGAACATTTGACAATTGAGTGACGAGGACATAACGTCAGCTGAGCAATATTTCCATCGATTCCAACTCGTAAGAACAGGTTTTCACTATCCAAAGTTGCATGCAGCAGACTATCAATCTGAAAACATTGTTCAAACCTACAAGCGGCGGGGGCGGGGGGTGTTCATGGTGCACGCTGAAAGTCCGGGTTCAACTCCTGATGCCGGAAAAACATTTATTTCTTAAATAAATAAAAATCGATCAACTTTGAAAGCTCATAGCGACTTTACTGCGGAGGCATAACACTGGCAAGTTGAGTGTCGTGGTTTGAAGAGTTGATTAAGCTGACACTGATTATGATATCAGGAGATTCGAAAAAATTCCTGTGAATTATAGCAATGACAAACACCACAAATATCCCCATCTAGCCTGGACCCCACCCTTGGACGCCAATGAAACCCAACACTACCTGAGTTTCAAAACACTTTCTCTCGCTCGCGATGTGTGTATAACATTAAAAGGGTAGTCATATCCCCTTGATCCGCGTTTGGATTATAAAAAAAAAAAAAAAAAAAAAAACGTCCAGAACCCAGAACGGTTTTGAGAATACTAATGGTAGATCTTGTTAGAGATACTTTGCTGGTGATGGGTCCGTACTTTGCTGGTCGTGCCCTTGATCCATATCGACCGTCCGGGGGAAAATTTTGGTTCAAGCTTGACATTCAACGCACAATTTGATTCCCTAAACCGAGGAAAGTCCTTTCAACTTGCACGACACTAGAGAGGACAGGACTCACCCACCTTAGGTGGAGCTAAAGTTCGAAGCGAACCTGGCTCTCAGCCAACATGACAGGACAGGGCTATGACTAGCAGATTAACAAGTGGTAGGGGTGGCGGTCCTGCGAACTACGTGTTCTCTTTGGAATTTCCTCGGGTCCTATGGAGACCCCTCTTGCTATGTTAAAATGCCTCTCAAAGAAGAAGAGGTGGAAATCTAACATAAACTTCAGATTGATGGTTGGTGGACTCGTTGACAGTTCGGCAATTCGTAGAAAAAAATTTCTTCAAAATCCTGACATCCTGGCACTGCTCGGACTTAGACAATCGCAAAGAGCAGGGTTCTTTTCTGCGTCCATAGCCCGTGTGAGGTGTGACATGATGGAAGCTTATTCCGAACCTCCTCCAGCTACTTCGCCGGTCGTCGCTCTACAAGAAATATATCCATATCCTGGGAACATTCTTCGATTCCCTCTCAAAACCAGGCTCTTCTCTATGTTTTAAACCCCAAAAGAGGTTAAAAAAAAAAAGCTGGAGTTTGGATCGTCGAAAGAAAACGTCCCTCACACAACTTAATCATAAGAAAAATCTGACGAGCTTCTGAAGCCGTCATTTGCCACTGTTTTCAGAAAGTTCGACTCCGTAACCTACATTGGAACACCTCCAATGAAACAAGTCGTATTGACCACTTTAATTCAAAACAATTTTATCCTTCGAGTGGGCTTCAGAGTGTACAAATTCAACGACGCTGTCCAATAGCTTCCACAGAGCCATAAAAGGATTTCAAACCCTCATTCAGTTCTAGGGGCATGATAAATGTACGCAGCCACATTATACAAATCCTTCACAGGAAAAGAAGCAATAAGACCTCTGTATACAAAAGAAAACTCTCAAAAAATCCTGAAATTCCTCTACCTGCCGCCCGTAATGATACATAATGCATGACATTAACGGCACACAAAGGGGACATCCGTTGGATATCTCATCCCCACTGCCTAGCCTAAGTATGCAACTTACTGCCACTGCCACCACTGGAATGCCAGTGGCATAAAGCCGTTAAAAAAAGGAAGAGAAATCCCGCATTTGAATACGAGTTTCAGCATGCCTCGTGCCACAAAGGACAGGTGGTGTCAGGTGTGCAGAAGGATACCTTTATCGCCCGCAGTACTACTGGCTGCGAATGATCGATTGTGTACGAATCTTATCGATACCTGCGATGACGTTTGAACACCACAACACCGTGGTAGTGCCGATGGGTTTTGTAATTCAGGATACACCAGGTAGGCACCGCCGCCCAAAGCTCCACACACACATAGACACATCGCTGATGACGCCGCCGCTGCCGTGTTCAGCCTGTGATTTACTCACCGACAACGGCAAACAAAAACACGTTTTGCACATTTCGGCGAGCTATCCGCTTGCCAAATGCGGGTGGGTGGTCCCATCGTCCCGTGGCCTCATACCGCGTATCCGCAGTACCTCCATACTTCACACTGTAGGAGCATCTCCGGTACACGAGAGAGTCAGAGGTGGCTCGGTCTTTTATCGCTGAAATTGCGTTCCATAGAAACAATGGCATTAACTCGAGTGCTCTGGGTGTGTGCGTGTGTGCCTGTCTTTTATTGTTCTAGCATCGGACCGCTCTCAACTGACAACAGCGAGAGCGGGACCTTGAGATTGTTGATTCATTTATGACAAGTAATGTAGCATATCTTGTGCCGTGACGTGAAATTGCTTTCTGTCAATTGTATGCCAGTCGTACGCGCGTTGGGTGAAGTTGAACGACTGTTACTGGTATTTTATCTGAAAGTGGCCTCTTCCGCTGGTGTTTACTGCTGGGAGGTACGACTACGGCGTATGTACATCTTTAACGATGCGAAGACGGGGGGAGGTTGTTGTAAATGTGAGGCAATTCAGTTGATTGACATGCAAAGGCCAGAGGTTCAATGGACGTTCAACAATGGTTTCACTGCTGGAAATGGTGTTTTTTTTTATTTTTTTTTTTTTATTTTTATTTTTTTCTTTTTTTTATCCGTGCTGGATGCTAAGTGTTACGGATTGAACGGATATAACCTTTAGGATGCGCCCAGATGTTTCATATCGTTCGGGACCAAGTGATGGAAGAAATAAAGGGAAATGAAGTCGTTACTAGGAATTGGCAATTAAAAGGGTGTCAGTCAGTGGGTATGAGTCTGTCCAAAGGTTATTGATCCCAGATGGATGAGGGTGGCATTGTTCGATGAAGACAACTTACTCGTATTGTGTTGGAATTGGAATTGATGATCCATCACCTGTCGTAGTCAATGGTTTGGCCAAATTTACCACGAGGATGGTGAGATGAGATGGGGTGACATAGAGCAAAAACCTCATCCCACTCATGAATAACCAAAAGAAAAAAAGTGGAAAAATAGAATCTACTGAGAGATCGTATAGGTAACTCAACATTGACGAAAAGGGCTCCAAAAGCCTTCGTTGGGTTGCTTGTGAGACATCCAGTTCCTTATTATTCCACCAAGCAGGTATTGACGCATTGAAAGTCCTAAGTTTGGATGCAAAAGAGTATTTTCCAGCTCTATCAGTGCAATGTTTCTCGACATCTCTTACACATAAGCTTCCTAAATTCAGAAGCAGTAAAGAAGTCGAGTTTCTTCTGTAAATAAATGGCAGCGAAGTAGAGAACTCGCCAACGAGTGGAGTTTTACCTCCAAGTGATGGTGGGTCAATGTTGCACAAGACTATGAGAATTGCGACACTTTTTTGCCAGATGGGAGCTCCGTATTCATCACTGTTATGAGGGATAATCGCAAGGAGCGAGACGAACGTTGTTGAACCAAATTGTTACTGGTATTGGGTGTTCAAAACACCCACAAACTTTTTGAAAAAAAAAAACTTCTGACAACCAGTTCATATTTCAACATCCTTGTGGTGAACGCAGAGTGCCTGGATCCTATTGAGCTTCCGACACAGGAATGTTTCGGCAATCTGACGACATCAGCCTGATACGCAGTCATCCTCCCAACAGCTAAAAAGGTCACCCAAGAGTATCTCTAAGAGCTTTTCGGCCATACAACGTCAAAATCTTATTTCGAAAGCCAAAATAGGAAACAAGGGCATCCTTGGAACAAAAGTTGGTAAATAAGTACAGTCTTCACAACACGCACGAATCATACAGTTTCCTCATCTCAATATTCGCAAAGGGACATGACGATTTCCTGATCTTAAAAAATGTAATAAAATTGAGCTCACTGCGACGCAAAACACGCCTCCAGTGTTCTGGGTGTCCGAATCTTTCAAGCTTCCAACGAAGACAAAAGACGCGCTTTCAGGCAGAAGAAAACATTTAACTAAAACGATGATCGCCAAAACTTCTGTCCACCTGAACAGAATGTGATGTGGAAACCAATATCCGCCGTAAATTTCACTAAAGCTTCTGGAATGACTTGAAACCTTGAACAGAGTGATCTTCAACGAACAGTCTGAACAAGCCAAATCATTACGGCGCTTGGAAAATTTTAAAGGGCCCTCGCTGTCTCTCATAAGAGCTACTATGTTAGTATTAGAGAAACTCATCGTTGTGTCGTCTTTGCCGATGGGACATCAGAGGCAATTTCCAGAGACGGTTCAACTGTTAGAGCGATGTGGAGGCTAGTACAGCTCCTTGACAAGCTTTCAAGTTATGAAGTGACCCCGACGACAACCTGTTTACAGTTAAAGACAGGTTTGAGAAAACAAGGAAATAGAAATCGTGTCATTCAGTCATGGTCGATTCTGTTGGGGACGCAATCGCAAGAGATAATGTAAAAACGCCTCCCTTCTATTGATGAGTGACGTAATACACGATTCCTTGCCCGACTAAATCTTAGTTGACCTCGTAGCGTAATTGTGGAAACTCATTTACAGGCTCCCGATCCACGAAGAGTCTCTGACTAAAATACTGTTGCCCTCCATCGATCAGGGGCACGTTGGTTTCAGTTTTTAAAACCTGACCATCTGGGATCCACGATTATTTGATCTTCTTTATGGAAGTTTGATCTTTTTATTTTCTATCTGCTGAGAGCTTAAATCCCAAGATTCTCTTCAATGGAGCACTGTTGTCCATTCACTCGATGCTACCAAGTCAATGCGTCAAAACTTCATGAACGGTTGATCAATCTCTCAATTATATATCAAAGAGTGACAAACGCTTCCTATGCCACTGCTCAGTTCTAACGAGAATACGACAGAAAACTCTGGGGTCCATATGGATACCGGATTTGAGACATCTTAAGGACAAAGGAATCGGCGGCATCCTGACCTTCACTAAAGAAACGGAAAGATTCACTAGACCACACGTACACTACCTAGCGTCAACTCCATTTTTCACCTTCCCTAGACCTTCCTAGCCTAAGTGAAGAGCCTTCCGCTCACCCTCACTTGCATACCATACCATCCAACAGTGGCAGTCTCTGCGGACCTGACGGATGCAAAAATACATTGAATTTTGAATTTTTGAAAGTGAAACTTTGCTTCCATTTCACGGTTGGCGGAAGGTGCCGCGCAAAGGAAGTGTTTATTCGTGCTCATGCGGAATTGTTAGACCTCATGTGGCAATCTGGTGAGTTAATGACCATTTAAACGTGGTACTACAGCCATCAACTTAGCGACTGTTAGATGCAAGTACCATCATCCCTCTTGCCATCAATCACCACGACTTCCATTTCGCGATTTAAACAAAACACAACCTAAGATACTCTCCTGTGGCACCCCACACTATCTCGCCACGTACTCACTTTTCATCAGTGTTCAATGGAAAATCCCATTTAATTCATTCCACTTCGCAGGCAAGCAATCAATAACCACTCAAACCCATCACAAGGAAACTTCAATAAACGTCAACTTAATCCTTCCGAGAATCCATTATTCAAAATCCTTATCCCACTGTGACGTCGAGTACATGGGCGTCGGTTGATGATTGGCACCTTACTGTTGCTACATACCGCCGAACTAGACCAATGGCGAAACCTTGAGCGAAAAAAAGGCACAAGTGCTTCAACTGTACAGCGGATTCGTTAAACATCTGTTAAAACAATTCTACCCGTCCCTGGTCCACCATTTAACTTCTCCACGTCGCACTACTGTCAGTCATAAATTTATGAGGAAACAAAAAAAAACCAAAATCAATCAATCTCCGCTCACCCTCTCCGAGTGCGTCCCCAAAAGATTAATGGAAATCGTTACTTTTTGGGTAAAATGTCATCCGGACACACGGGGACAGAGAGGGCGCGACAGATAGACACGGACCGTGTTCCACTCAAGAAGTCATAAAAATTAATCAACAGGTGACTAACTCAACTCTCTGTCAGTGGCGATAAAATGTCGCTCGGGTGTCACATAATGAACTCATTACTGCTGCCGAGAGCCAGAAGCCATCAAATCGAGTGTCACTTAGGCGATGGTGGGAGGAAGGGCACTCTCGGGCTCCCGGGCGGTGAGGATCGATGATAACCCGATGGTGAATACAAAAACATCGAATGAATTAGTAATTGAATTGATACGAAGGTGTTTAATGTGCCGTAATGGGGAGACTGAGGCAAGCATCAGGTATTAGTCTGTAATTAGACGGGGTGCAGGGGGGAAGGCTCTCACTGAGAAATGGCAGCTCTTAATCAAGTGTGGGAAGAAAAATGTGATTGCCAGAGGTGTGTTGTGCTCCTGTTTTTATTATGATTGCACGGGTGGGGTGCTGAACTCATTTCCAAAAATAACTGCATGTTGGAATTAATTTCCGGTGCTTACCGGGAGGAAATTGAGAAATTAGTCGATCGGTGTTGCAGAAATAATTGCGGATAAAATGACCCTGCCAGTGGTGTCAGTCACAACACCAGTTTTATGTAAGTTTTTACGATGCACACGCTGGTGAATAAAATTGATTGCGATTGCGAAGTAACACATGGCTGAAGGTACGTAGGTTGGAACACTTAGGGAAGTTTTGGTTGACAAGTGGGTTCAGCTTTCAATTGATCGAATTGCTGAGCAAGTCTCAATCAAAAAGCCGTGATGGAAATATGGACAGGAACGATTCTTAAACAATGACCACCTATCAATAGGCTCGCTCTTAAGATCTCTCTGTCTTTTATTATTGAAATACCTTATTGACGTCAAAGTTGAACCGTCGAAAAGGCCGAAAAGGAGATCAATGACGTCCTCGCAATCTCATAAGTGAGAGTACAATCGTGTATTTAGGAAACCGCAGAGGTTCTACGCCAAACTGGATGCTTTTTGAGCGGAAATGGGAAAGACTTCTGAAGCTCGGAAAATCTTTTAAAACAGTCCGATCAATAACGGCGCTAGACGGGGAACCGTAACGGGATTTACCCTAAGAGCTGAACCATTTCGTCCCGGAGATGAAGTTTTTTATCTTCTGGATGTCGTGTTCGGCCAGATCGTTAAGATCATCGTAGAAATATTCCCCGAGATGTGCACAGTAGGTGCGTTTTAGTTTTCTAAATCAGGAGCTAAAAGTATCAGCACTCTCCACATCAGTATCGAAAACCTGCTACCTGATCCGAGCAAAGGCAGGGCAATCGCAAAGGAGAGGGCGACGATACTTCGGATATTTTCGAAGTATTGTCGAGAGAGCGACTACAGGCGAAACTACAGGTGTCGCAAACAGTAGCTTCACTTAAACCTAAGAAACGGCCTACGTATAAGATGCTTGGCAAAAGCGAAGTGTCCCGTCAGAATGCCAATAAGTTTTCTACAGTCTCTTCTGCGGAGTGACAACAAGAATGCCGCTGATTTCTTACAAACGTTCGGGAACATTAGTTTAGTCTGCCTGCATCTTGAAGAGCCGTGTCACACCCAATTCTGTTTGTAGGAAACCCAATTGTAATTGGAGGCCCTGACCGAGGGCGCCTGAAGACCCAACGCAGGCTCAGCTCCTGAAAAAACGTCCACTAAGCTCAACAGAGATCTAATTTCCAGAGATCCCAGTGTGACGTGAGACTTAGACAAGAGTCAAAGAGTTCAGCCTTGCGACCGAATTCAGAGAGTTCATGCATTCTCGCACTATATTGGAACTGGTCATATCCTTGAAACTAGGGTCGTAGGATAAGTGTCGCGCAAGGTCATCAAAACTCCAGTGCCTCTGCCTATGATACCAAAGGCGCCCCATTTAACTCTAACTATAGGGTTTTCCAATAGGGACAGGTAGATTTTGACAGTTCATGGCGGCCATGTTGTTTTATCTGTTGTTAGTTTTCCCAATTCTTATCTTTCAGACACTAAAGACATACCACCATGGCAAGTTACAGCGTCGAGCAACACGTGCAAATAATGAAACGTGTGCAAACTGGAAAAAAAATCATCTTCAGCGACGAGGCCCATTTTTGGATGAACGGGTACGTCAAGAAGCAAAATTGTCGGATTTGGGACAATGCCAATCCACACGAGGTCCACCAAGTAGCAATGCATCCGCAGAAAGTCACTCTTTGGTGTAGATTGTGGGCCGGCGGCATCATCGATCCGAATTTCTTTGAAAACGACGATGGCATTGCCATCACCATCAACGGAGAGCGCTACCGATCGATGCATGTGAACGATATGTGGTTACTACGTGCCACACAGCTGTTGTCAAAATGGACATTCTGCACGAGCGATTTGAGGACATGGTCATCTCACGCAGAAGTGACGTGAACTGGCCACCGTGCGTACCAGTGCCCTCAAAGTCAACATAACCCGTGCAATCGCTCAAATTTAGGCCGACCTATGCGCCAGAGTCACCGAAAATTTGACCTTTTGGATGCGCGCCACCCAACGAAGTCGCGGCGGCCATTTGAACGATGTCACATTCGACACATAATGTCGTTGACAGAAAATTCGTTGATATTTCACTCACAACTTGTTTTATTCAATTTTAGCATCTACCTGTTCTTATTAGAAAACCCTATATGACAGATCGCTTCTCAGAATTCACAGAAAAACGAGTCCGCATAATGAGTCCCATACAACATCAAATAAGATTGTGAAGAACAACCGTGACCGCATTAACAAAGCGATGTCAGCTCGTTTTTGTCATCGAAATCATATACAGATCACTTTCAACAAGAGGTATTCCATATTCGAAGGTGACATAGATATATGTCACCACAGAATGAGAACAAAACAGAATGCTGACTTCAAGAAATGTAAGCATCTCATACCGAATAAGATACCAAACCAACAAGCAAAGATCGAAATTCAATCCGCGCCCCAAATGCCAAATTTTAACGTCAAAAACGAATCCAAACACCCGACACTCTGTTCAAACAAACAAATTACAAGCTGAAGTTTGCAAAACTCACCAGATATCCGTTTCCATTCGATGAATCTGCAAAAAACACACAAAAATCACACATTAGCTCGAGTTGGTAATTTAAAAAAAAAAATTATTTTTATTTTAATCAAAACACCATCGCTTCATGACAAAATATAATTTGAGTTCACTACCTGTCAGCCACGATTTGTTACGAACGATTTAAAATGACGACCAAAGCAAATAAGTCAGCGTTTTCCCTCGACTGTTTAACGATTACAAATAATTACAAGTATATTTGTCATGTTGGAGTGCAATTATAATTTTTTTTTTCTATTTTTGATTCAACCCACGCTTGTAAATTTATGCCTGACTCAACCGACAGTAAGTGGGGCAACAATAGTTTATTTTTTTTCTCTAGACCGAAGTTATGTATCAACTTGTCATATAGTGGTTTTCAACAAAATTAATAAAATATAAAATAAAATAAATATTCAACACTGCGGGGATGTAGCACTCGAATCATCCAAACCGCGGAAGTCCATCGAAAAGGGAAAAATACCAACAGAGGTTAAATTGATTTAATAGATTTTTTTTTTTTAGTTTTGTTATATGAAATCGGGGGAAACAGTTTTCAAACAGTAAATGACTGCATCAATCGTAACAGATAACGAATTTACTTGCTGCTGTGCGGGATTGGACCGAACCTATTTGTCCAAATTGACTCGGGGAATTCCATAGATAAAATACCAAAATTCCTGTTGATTAATTGATACAAAATATAGAGGGTACCTCTCGGGATTAAGAGATGAAAAACCATTTCAGGAACTTTTTGAAATGATGCTAAAAACTGCTGTAGTAACTTTTAACGACGTGGACTTGGTTTCGATCTAATTGAGAATTGATCTCGGAGGGCTTTTGTTCAAAAATCCAAGAAAGGTTGATGGGTGCCCTGTGACATGACACCACTAGTTGGATTCATTGCGCCAATGTTTTTGTAAAGCGAGAAGGAAAATACTCCGAAATAGGTTCACCAAGATTAGGAAATTAAACTCAGGATAAGGGTTCTCGTCAAAGAAACCACTACCAAGAGTCAGAAATTCTGAACTGAACAGAGCTGGCGACGGGCAGGCTCGACTTCATGTGCTCGTGGCTCACTCCGACTTTTTTGTCAACCGAGGACCATAGGATACAGTTGGTTGGTGGAGGGGGAGATACTTCTTTCGTAAGGCCACGAATGGGCTCTTGGTAATTCCCTTCAAATAATTATTGGAAATAATTTTGTATGGGAAAGAGGGCGCGTGGGGACTAGTTTGTTTATGAAGAAACTATGGAGTGACTGTGTGAGTTCGGGAAAATCCTCCTGTGTTTTCAGCAAACTCGTGGATGTCACCGATAATTTTGCTGTGTAGTTGCTTTGGTTGGATTTGGTGTCCACATAGATCCCAGTACTCGTTGGCGTAGTTTTGCAGTGGTTGGACAGTGACATAGGAAGTGTCCTCCTCCTGCTAGTCATAGTTTTTGCAGATTGCAGTGTCAGTTAGTCCAATTCTGTGTATGTGCTTATTGAGTCCTATAAGAAGTCCAACCATTGATCTCAGTTCTTTTTTGATGCTATTCAACGCTTTCATGTAGAGAATATTACTTGGTTTGGTGATGAGGGATCTTGCCACTCTACATGCCGTCAGGTCTGCCCGGAATTTGTAAAAATCTCGGTTGATCCTGTTGTCGATTGTTGCCTTGATGGCGAAGTCGAAGCGACTCCTATCTTGTCGTTTAAAAAAAAAAAAAAAATAGCTGGCGCGACAGCTCGGGATGAGCCAAGGCCTAGCTTCTTGCAACCATTCATGTTGCATGTGTTACATTTTTCATACGAATGGCTCTTTCATGGCAAACTGTACTCTCACTCTGTACTCACGGCGCCTCAAGCTTGCTGAAAAAAGTAGATGGTTACGAAATTTCTTCGACTGCATGCTATTCGTCGCTTGAGAATCCAGTGCTGTGCTAAGTCAGACCATCTATGGTCACTGCTATCGTAAACAATTGGCTTTAAGGCGATTCCACACCTTAGTCCTGTTGCAGCATAGCAAGGTTGCGTTCAAGGGCTCGTTACACATCTTATGTACGGCCTCACGCTGACATCGACAGATTCCTTGGGTCCTCGATGCCGTATACCTGACACAATAGAACCTTGGGACGATTCAGGAGGCTGTCCATCCCGAGGTCAAAAGCAACATCCTCAAACTCATTCCTTTTAAATGGACCTTCAGCAAGTTTTGGCCTGTCATAAGTGATAGGAGTTTTCTGTTCAATACGAATATTTCTTCGTCCAGATAACGTGTGAGATGAGGCATGTCATGAGTGCCGTCCGTGTCTCATTTGAAGAGTTCTGAAATTTCAAGGCGCTTTTGGATTTTGGAAGTTCTAAATGTGGCTGGACTTAGTTTCAGCCATCATCTGGATCATTTCAGACGCCAATCTGGCTTTCTTATTTCCATGGATGGCGTTATATCTTGAGACGCAATTGCGGGCAACACTGTGATTTGCACTTGACTTGAAGGACTTGAGTTCTTCATGTCACCGTTCACGATTTTTGATTATTCATGTAGATGTAGAGCTTCCGTAAGGAACACGCTGCTGGGATTGGGAAGTCTCATCGATTGAGCGAGATCCTGACTCTGATGTGTAGAGCTCAATCAATCCTTGTCCCATTTGTAAGTATGGATTTATGCTTGGAGTTTATCACATCTCCTTTTATCCAGCGCTCTCTAGAAGGGAATTTTATTCCGTGGTCAAGGTCGATTTCAGGGATTTCTGTAAATAGTTAGTTTATGCTTGCATCTTCGGCAATCTGATGATAATTATCAGGCTCTTGCTCTTATTTTAGGCGAAGGGCGTTTCTCGCGGTTACTTACTTCCTATAAAGGTCAATAGGTGTTTATCCAAGTATAAACTTAAGGGATCCAGTCGGTGCTATATGTGCTGTCTACGCAAATGAGTCGTTTAATCTTCGTTCAAAGTCAACAAAGTGAGTTTTTCGCTTTTTTCGCCCAATTGTTCAAGGTAATGAGGGCTGACAGTAGCAGGTCTGCAACTAGTAAGGCTACGTCATCAACAACGACATTTATGCATTCCACTGTATCCCCAGCTTCTTTCAGGTCTCATTCGCCCACAGTATTGATGAAAGAACTTCTCATTGGAAGATGCAACGAGACGCCAGAACGTGTGTTTGGCATTCTCATAGCTCTAAGCTTATGCGGTTGGTGAAATCCTAATATCGCCTGACGTGACGTTGTTGAAGGTTCCTTCGATATCCAGCAAGGCCACTATGGTTAATTCGCTGTGCTGAAGCGCTGGTTCAATGGTCGTTGTTATGTGACAAGTTCTTAGTGTTTCGGGTATAATGACACTCGATTTTAGCGCTTTGCGCTGACTGTCACTGTAAAGAGCGAAATACAGTTGGTTTCCTTAACATCCTCAAAAAAACAGAGCATGTACTGAATGACAATGACACACGACAATGTTTATACAATTTGCCCTGGTATTTGTCGGTGCATGTTTACATTATTTACTCATGATGGCAATGCAGATTTTGGTGCACGTTTGCCTGTTCCAACAGGTGTCTCCAGTCAACTCCATCGTTAGTAAACTGCCCCTCAATTCACACGCTAAGTTGTTAGAAGTCTATTTCCACCTTAGTTGCGCCGGTATAATGTCATCAATTCAAGGCCACCTACCCCTGCCATGTTGCCTCCTATGTTCGAAACCGTGAGTTTCAGCCTCTAAATATATTTTTCGCAAGACTCGTTTTACAAACCTCCTATCCCCTCCGTGTTGACATTCACCGGGTTGACAACTATATTTTTTAATGATCCAGCCTTGGTTTAAGCTATGCCAATTCATCAGCAAGCTCATTTCCATCACTGCACGACGATAACTTGTCGTCACGAAAAGGTTCAGCATTGGGCGCCACTTAATTTCTCATATTTAATAGATTGAACAGGACATGGTAGGGGAAATGAAACTGAATGAAGTGTTTCAGCTGCGATACATTATTTTTTCTGTTAGTTGACCTTTTGACATTTGCGAATTATACACGTGGTAAATTTATGGAGCACTTAGCAGTCCAGTAATGACTTGTTAACAAAACCATTTTATCGAAATGGGTTTTTTATTTAATGTGGCGTTAAGAAGAATTACGTGACATTTTTTGGTCTCGTAATTATTCGACTTCTAAGAATTTGCGATGATTGAAGGAAGTGAAAGAGCGTGGGTGTAGGATTGACCAGTGTGACGTCATGTCTAAAGGTCCCAGTAGTGTCTTGCCGACTTTGATGGAGTACCGTGAATGCTCAATTGTCACCTTACATGAGCGAATTAGTTTTGCAGGTACAGCAAACCGAGACATGGCGCGAAATAGCTCATCTCTATTCAGTCAGTCATTGCTTCAAATTCAAATGAGATTGGACTCTCTCATCGGAGAATTAAAACCAACCCTCAGATTTCCTAACCATAAAGCTGTCTCTGACATTTTAATTGCTGCACGGCGTCTGAGACGCCTTTCTAGGCACTATACATCTTCAATCTCCTACTAATACGTTAACCTTCAGTGCCAGTATTAATATCTGCTCGGACATTCAAGTTGCCTTAATGCAAACCCAAGAACCAAGTCGAAGTTAGTAAGGGAATGCAAAGAAAAATTCAATACCATGGCAACCTCTGCCAGGTCAACCTGTTCTGGGTACCGGGTCACTGCAACATACCTAGGAACGAAGCTGCAGATGAACTGACTAGGTAGGGGACAGAAAACGGCTTTTAGCGGCTCGTTTGCTAAACGCCTCAAAACTTTTTGGAAAGACTTGCAAACCTGCAAGGCGGCCGTCCTTCGTAGTTGTCGTCTAGCAAGGAGAACGTTTAATCTTGGCAGGAGATAACAAAGCAGGCATGTACACTGGACACATCAACTTGAACTAACATGCCCATAGGACTGGTGGAATCAAGTACTTGCCCGGGATGCGTGCAGAAGGAGTACAGCATCGAACACCTCTGCGATTGTATCGCCACAGGGATGTCAAGGCACAAAAGCCTGGGAAGACACATTCTGCCCGGGCTAAGCTCTTTTAGGCGATTAAGTTAGAAAATTCTGGAGTTCGCTGGACATACAGAACGTTTCTCGGATCTGTAAGCCTTATCTGAGTTCCTGTCTGCCTATCAAGCAGTGTCGGGTGAGGACTCCTAGTAGTGAACCTAAGTCTTTCCGGTTAGGGGATAAAACACTCTCCGTCTTTTTTAACTCCAGCTTGGGGAAGACAAGTACTGTTCCAGCTTTCGTTTGCCAGCTTTCTGGCACCGGTATCAAGGAGGAATTTCATCGAATCGATAGGAGCAGAAGGTTATCTAAGATCATCGAAGAGATGCCGTGCTGCGCCGTCTTTGCTAGCTCGTCAACCCTGCATTTGCCTAGAACATCCCTAGGTCCTGGGACTAGGGTTAGGTCGCATCTGTCTCCAATCTTCAGAGATCTACGGCATTGCTTTGATCGTAATGTAGGCGATTCCAAGGCCTTAAAATCTCTCTGACTATCGAGTTAATTGCAAACCAAGCCGCAGCTTCACGGACTGTCGTAATTTCGAAAATTCATCTAAATTAAAGTTCCGGTAGAGAACAAATAAACAAACGCTCATCTATCTCATATCATTATTTAATTAAAAATAAATTAATTGCTAATTAAAGAGAAAAAAAATCCACACACACACATAGAGGAGAGAAAAAAATCGTGAAACTATGCACATTTGCCCTTAACATCAACCCACTCGCGCCTGGGGTAGCAAATATTGTGGTTAAAAGCCAAAAACTCCCATTAGCACTCGTAATAAAAACAAAAACAAAATAAAAGATAAACAAACAAAGAAAAAAAATGTTAATAACAAGCCAAGTCCGTCCGAATAGAAGTGACTTGTGTTTGTGCTTCATAAGCAGTACTTACGACAGCTTTTCATTGTTTATACTCCGACGGTCTTGTGAGTAAGACTTTATTATTTATGCAAAGAACTGGAAGTGGAACTGGAAAAGCAGACAATTTGTCATGAATCCGAATATCAAAAGTCATTCGGATAAAAATAGATAATTGGAGGAAACCGGCAATTATGGCGGCGAAAAATAGCGCAACTTTTTCTATGCCTGTGCGCCCTTTTACATACAAAGTTCACGTATCATGCTAACGTTAAATAATTAGAGGTTTGAATAGAGGGGCCCGATAATTTGACCAGTGACCACCAAATCACTGAGCGCACTGTTATGAATGTTGAATGAGAAAGTTTTTGTGTTCGGTTCATGTTAATGAACGCGAAAGGATGAATGACGCGGACAAACAAACATGAGGTTTCGGTTTGAACTTTTAAGTGAAAGGTGAGCACAGTGATTTATTTGGGGTCTAATGGAGATGTGAGTGCCTGAGAACACTGGAATTATTGTCAATTGTTAGGCAGACTGAGATTTTATGTCGGGATATGGTTAGAAAGTAGTCAATGGATTGACCATAGTAATAATACGGGAGTACTTTAGTCAATCAAGACTCTATCGAGGACATCGAAAAGATTAACGCATACAAATTACAACGTCGTTAGGAGAACAAGAGAACCTTGATCCAAAAGAAGAGGCATTGCCATGGAAAGGAATACAACAACACGAACTGAAACTCATAAGAAGGCGCTGAAAAGATGGTTATGGCGACTCTGGAAAAGTTGAAAATCGCCATCACCTACCAATTCCATGTTAGACTAGTCTACGTGGCTATCCTCAGGTAAAGATACACTTAAACCAAGTGTAGGCCCATTGTGATACCACGAAGTTACTAGCCCCGATGAATCCCTTTTGTTTTCTTTTTTTTTAGAAAAGTCCAGGTAGAAGCTCAACCGAGTCATCAGCTTTTCGCAAATGACTTGGTCGTCCTTACGTCCACCCAGGCCGAACTTCCGCGCGCACTAGATAGGTTCGTCGCCGTCTGTGTTGAAGCTGGGATGAAGGTAAAAGTGAACAAATCAGAGGTAATGATAATTTCCCGAACACCTGTTCTATACAGTCTACATATTAGTGGAGTCCCATTGAAACAGGTGGAGAAGTTTAAGTATGTCGGGGTCCTGTTAACGAGTGATGGAAGGAGCAATACTGAGTTATCCTGTAGAATTGGTCAGACTGGAACAATTTTAGTCAATCTTTTGTAAGGAGGGCCGAACTTGGCATCAGAACTAAGCTATCGGTCTTCAATTCAGTTTCAATTCCTCACCTATGGTCAGAGAGGTTTGGGTTATGACCGAAAGAATAAAATTGCCGGGATGACTCGTCGAAATTGAGTTAGGAACGCCAGAATACGCGAGGCACTTAATGTCCAGCATCTACTTCTTCGAGCGGAAAGTTCCACACTTCGATGGTTTGGGCACGTTCAACGTATGCCCCCAACTCGGCTTCCAAGACGTGCCATCCTGGGTAGGCCCAGAATGAAATGGTTGGACCAAGTCTGAAATATCACCTCTACCCGTATGGGGATAGCCTCTGATGGCCCTTATAGTGGATAAGCGGGTCATTAGAAAATGATAATGATGATGAGAAAGGATTTTGTAGATGAGCATATCGCGAAATAACAAAAATAGTCACCGCAACAGAGTGATCTTAAACGAAACAATCGTGGAAAGATAACTGGGACGTATGCAAATCAGGATCGACGCGTGCTTCGACAATGTCCAGACCCAAAAAGTACCCAGGTCTCGATTTCTCTTTAGCGACATGTGACATGCTTCATTTCAGCCTCTTAGCCGACTTAAGAAAAAGGGCAAGGAGGGCTGGAATGCCGAATACCCGGGTCACAAAGAATGTCATCTCAGTCGCGAACACTGGAGGCCTTTGAAGTGCCAGACCTAATCTATAATTCAAAAGTATGGGCTTTCCTCATCGGGTCTTCAAATTGTTAAAACATTTCACTTTCTCAGGACCCCGCCACCTTTGGTTACCTCCGGTAACCTATAGACGCATGTTCAGACGGAGATCACGAGTAAGAATGACGGCACACTACTTTGTTCCTATTAGAGCCAACAGGTCCAAGCGATATTTTCCTTTTGCTACAGAAACAAAATCCAGGATCTTTCAACTAAATAACTAGATAATTACTTACATAGAAGGGGTTAAGAATTCCTACAGAGCTGTGACTATGCTTCAGAATAAGAAGTCCATTCATTCCCTGAAAGCAAAAAGGTAAAAGACTCGCTACTGTCGATATGCAGCAAAATCAAAACGTAGCTTTTTGTGGGATAATAGCCAAGCACCGAGCACTGACAGACTTGTCCGCTCGACATGTTGCGAAAGACGGGGCTTCGAGATAGGAGATTGTGATAGAGTCAACTGGACTCCAGATAAACCTCCATCACTGTAAGTTGCCTCTCCCAACGTCATCCTTCAAGGGAGTATGACCTACTCTAAGCTAACACCTACCATGTGTGGCAAAACCAATTATGTTGAGATTAACTGCGACCAAAGCTTCCACCTGCGTAGTTCTTAAAGTTGGATTGTGCTCTTGGCTGTTATGCATTCTAAAGGTTAATTGTCCAGAATTTGATGGATTGGGCCAACAAATATTCGTCTTCACACTTTGTCGGCTGTATAGTGTATGTGTGGGCTTTCCCACCTTCTCCACTTCAAAAAGCCAACCATCTTCCCACGTGTGCCTTTTTTTTTTAAGCTTCTAAACAAATTTATTTATTATTTTTTCCCTTAAAAACCAAAGGCAACCCATACCGACAGAAAAAAATCCTTTGCAGAGTCTCAAATCATTGGTGTGTCTGCCTCTAACACCACCACACGTTCCGTAAACATTCACCGATGCTCTCTAAACAAAAAAACATTCCACAAAAAATTTGTTTATCCCTTAAGGCAAACAAGATCAGCCTCAGCATAGATTCTACCTCGCAACACACAGTCACATGTGTGTAAATAAAGCGAAGCCAACCACCATCGGCACACTCGGCCCCTATGCGCCTGTTACCACCTCCCAATCTGGCCCCGAAATGGAGTGTGGCATCCAATCTCGAAGATGGGCTCCACATCGCAACACACACAAATTGCCTAACATGTGGAATTATTATTATGATAATGTGTCAAGCAATTTTCCAAAGGTTTTTCTTTTAGCAATTTTCATTGTGAGTTATTTTTTTTTTTCCGCTTTCTCTTCGTTTTGTTTTTGCACGCCTTGACTTGCGTCATCTTACAACACGTAAGTGGGTGTGGATGGGTGTTTGACGATACGGATTTCCCGGAGAAAATACTAGCGAAGTCATAAGGGGACAGCATACATCAAACGAATGAGCTGAAGATGATTTTTTTTCTTTTTCTTTTTTTGAAGCGGAGGACGAAAACGGTGAGATTAGAAATTGGAAAATATTTCTCATGAAAGGATGTGAAAGGCAGAAAATTAACTTTTTTTTTTGTTCGTCCTTTATGATGGGAAAATTGTGTGCGTGCCATTTTTTTTTTGAGGAAGTAGATGTATGCAAGTGTTACTGTGGGGGGATGTGGGAGACACAGTCCTTTTGAGTAAAAGGAGGTTTTGGTTGGGAGATACACTCTGTGGTATTCACTATCAAGCTACCAACGAGATGCAATCAAAGAGGCAGCTTACATGCTCCTTGTTAGTAAAATACTTGGCCACTAACCAAAGAAACTCCCTTCAGTATCTCTCCTGAAGCGAATATGTATTTTGGTGTAATATTCGACTAGAAACTGAATTCGAAACGAAATACGGAAGAAAGGATAAAAAAAGGGCTCATGCTACGCATGCAAACAGACCTTCGGTTTCCTGCATGCAATGGGATTCGCTTACCCAAAATGGAATGGATTGAGGGGGTCGATGATCCACTGTATCACTGTGTACTGTAAAAGTTTCTAAAACCCGTTTGGATTGAAAAATAGGCAACCAAAACCCTTTCAAAGGTTCTAGGCTGTTTAAAAAGATGAATAAAGTTTTTCTCTGAATATTGTAGATGGGATCTAGTCTCAAACCTCTGATTAAATATTTTTCACGCATCGACTAACCGACTACAGCAATTCTGTGAAGCAGAAATTTAAGCGATAAAGAGGGAGCATTGGAACTACCAGAAATGAGAAAATGGAAATTACCATTTGTGTTAGTAATCAAGCAATACTCAAAGCACTAGACTCCAACCTCACTATGTTGATATGCTTCGACGTTAAAATAACTTGAAGGTTGTCTAGTTGTGTGTTGGTTCCTAGGCACGAGGGATTGGAAAAAAAATGAGAAAAAGAAGATCAACTGGCCAGAACGTGGATAAAATGCATACTGACAGACAGAAGCAACACAGCTAACCACTTCCTGGAAACGCAGGTTTTGGACAATGTTTGACATAAAAATAATAACGACAGTACTGTCCCTAGAAAGTTGCGGCATACGAATTCCTGCCAGTGCAGAGTTTGGTAAATCTGGTTCGTCTTCCCGTTAGACTGCACATCTTGACCAACGACTTCTAGTGAGTGAACGAGGAATAAATAGAGTCTGCAGAGAATCTTCAATGTCCAGCTCTTGAAGAAGGAGTGGTCTAATGGAGAACCCGTATCACACCCAGGATGTTTGCTATGGTTTACTGACGGAGTAGATGCTGGCATCTTTGGTTCCACTTCGTGGAATCTAAATCAGTCAAATGATGCTACAATACCCTACAATCATTTGGCAGGCACAACAAGCTTGGTTGGGTGCCCGTTCACCAGGGCATTATAGGCAATGAAACTACGGATGAGCTGGATATGGCTGGTTCGTCTTCCCGTTAAACAAGTGGGAGCACCAAATTCGTCTACCCCATTCTGAAAATGTCCCCGGGCTTATGCAATCCAAGAGACTTATCAAACCCTTTTCCTACAAAGAAATTCTAAACTTTGCCAGGATCAACATGAGGAAGCTCCTGGGCTTCCTTTCCGCCCACTGCAGCCCAAGATATCATCTCAACAAACTAAACCTTTGTTCAAATACAGAGTGTTGGTTCTGTTTTGAAGAGGAAGAACCCTCTGAGCACATTCTCTGTGAATGTCCCGCTGACTACGCGAACCGATCTTTCATAGGGACTTCTTACATACTCACTTTCATTAGGAAGGTAGTAGACCTATTACGCTAAATACACCGGAGACACAATAGATCTTGCTAGGTCGCAGTGTCAGCAGATTCTTAAACAAAAGGGGGAACTGAACAAGGACACCACCAGCAAGCATCTACTTCGAAAAGATCCACTTGACCAGAAAAGTCTTCGCAAACTCGAACCCAAACTGAACTATGACCACGCTGCATAGGGGAAAAATAGAACTAAAGTGCGACGGTTCACAGAAAATGATAAAAGTTACCAGAGGATGCCCGGATTTATAATAGCTACTAGAGGTGTGGTCTTCCCATTGATCTGAGCTATACAGGATATGCAGAAAACGTCCTCATAAACATTTTGATCAAACTCGAAAATGATGCAAGGCGCTCTTGACCTGCTTTCAGGTTAGTGCAGGACCAAGGGCCTGACCATCAAAAAGTAAAAGACTGTCCTTGTACCCTTTTTCTTGAAGAGAGAGTACGAAATGAGCTAAATCTCACTGGAAAACCTACCCATCAACTTACCCGGGGAAGCGAAGTAACTCGGAGCAATCCTCGACACAAAGTCTAATTGGAACTCGCACCTGAACGAGGTAACGAGCTATGCAATACGGCTCGCAGTAATGCTTATGTGCCAGCGCATGTACGATGAGGACTGTAACCCAACATAATCGACTGGGCTTATAGGGTCATCATCAGACGTATGCATCTAAGCATCATAGTGGCCACAAACCCCGCAAATTAAAGCCGAAGAACAGCGACTTCATCGCTTAACCTGGGTTAGTATGCACAAGTACAATAAAAATGTGCTCGACGGAAGTCATAAAAGCAACACCAAACAGTGTAAAAAGAAGCTATGCTGTGTGCTCTTGTGCTGCCTCAAATACCGGAAAGCAAGATTTTGGAAATGGGAGTACTGCATCTGGTGTTTATGGTCCCAAATTCCAGACAAACAAACTTTAAGGGAACTAAATCTACATCTTTTGGACAATTAGACAACAATAAATCTTACAAGATAGGGTCAAAACTCGTCAACGGGTAATAAACGGGCGGACTGTCTGGCGAGAAGAGGCGCTTGGCATCCACTCATAACACAACATCCACTTTAACACAATTAAAAGCCGACGGTCTCGTTTAACATTGAGCAGAACCAAAAACGGCTTTGAAGGGCGAATTGAGAAGCTTTTTCACGACAAACTGTACTCTTGGAGTTTTGCCAACCTCTGAGTTTGCGAATTCCCAGGGACCGCACAGTAAAGTTTACAGTGCATCTGAGTCTCAGCATAGTCTCGTTTTAGCTGGCCTCTCCTGCAGCCGGCCTCTGCTCACAGAGTTTGCAGCTCTAACATTGATTTTGTCCAGATTGTCGAGTTTTTTTTTTTTACGAATCATTTCGAAGTTCTTCAAGTTTTCCGGCATTTGTTCTGCTTCTATACTCAATTGGTGGACCCCTAGTAAATCGTAGAAGAGTGATCATCCGAAGCCTTGCGATTGCTATTTCAACAGATTGGAATCAACACTTCCCATTCATTCTCTCTGACGCAACGTCAATTACCCGGATTTCACTAAAGCAACCATTTATCATCATTTCCCTTTCGACGCGAATATTTTGTTCATCCCGCACCCCATTCAACTGAATCTATGTGAAAGCAATTCCTAATGACATGGATTCTCCAGTTGCCTGCATCCTACTTCGTTGGCAATACAAAAACCGCACCCCATCTGTAAAACTTGCTTCAAAAATAGATGCGTTTCCATTCACATTAAAGTCCTTTTAAGCATTTTTTCATTTCCACCATCTCACCATAGCATCAGCTCATCCCTCATTCATCTTTCATTTGTGCGCGGTAACCTTTTCTCGTTACGTCTTCATTTCCTGCCACCTGGACTTCTTCTCGGCTCCCCGGGTTCGAAAAACATAATTTTTAATTGCCTTTCGCGTTTATCTCTCGGCATCGTGAGTCCCACGTCGTCATCATCGCCCTCACTGGAATCCTTGTTAACATTGAAATGACTCCCCTTCGCCTCCCTGCTATTCATTTCTGCCACCACCACCGGCAATCATTTCATTCACACACATAAAATGCACATTTAATGAGGAACCATAGCTGCTGGGTGGGGTATTCCTTTCAAGGTTATTAAAAATCCTAATGCGAGGATTCTTTAAGGAGAGCGAAAGTGCTTATGGGGCACCAACAGCACACAGCAATCCTTCCATTCAGCGTAATTTGAGCTATGAAAATCCTATAAAATTAATGCGCCTAGTGGTGTACACGTATGGATGGGTCTTGCTCTCCCCATGTTACCAGATGAGTCGCCGTAATTGTAATCATCATCATCACCATCTCCGTTTTCCACCAACAGACGGGGCTGGCATGTGGGTGTCGCATTACTCTCAACGGGGGGAGAACCACAAAAAAAAAAAAAAAAAAAAAAAAAAAAAAAAAAAAAAAAAAAAAAAAAAGCGGGCCAAGTAATTTCTCAAAAAAAAATTATGTCTTCCCGGGATCATAACCGTAATATGATGTTTAATGGAACATATCCATCCGTTGCGTAGGATGGGATGAGATCAAGAGTATCTTTCAAGGAGCGCAGAGTTTCTTCTCGCTTGGATTTACGATCCTTGCGATGCGTATAGCGTGGATGATAAATTGTTGCCCGGACCATAAACAAATGGTGAGGGGGGGGAACACACTGGAAAGTCTGTTAAAAACTCGAAACGTTTATCAATTGATGGGCCTTTCACAATTATTTAGGAAATGATGGCATCTTCTGGTGTTTTGTCGTATGGAAATGAAGGAGCATGGGGAAGGTTAAGTTGTTGTAAATGTTAAGAGGGGGCGCTGTTCCAAGGTACAGGCACGACACTAAAGAATTGATTGCAGACATAATTCTCGCTCAATTGATCACGAGGTTTATAGCTCCTTTTCATTGTAAATTTAAGATAATTGGCTACGAGATCCTTTTAGGCTGTACAAACACGAAATATTCAGATTGGATGTGGTTATACAGGGATGCTCAACAAGGAGGACGGGGAAGTTAAGTGGACGGTGGGGGTCGACATGGATGCCTAATTTGAATGTGCCTCCATTTTTACTGAACAGATACTATTTATGAGACCACTAACCAGTGGACAGGTGTTCACTTTGAAGTGAGTAGCTATAAGCCACAACAATATGAGGAAGTTATTGAAATGTTCTTCCTAAACACTGCTGTTTGGACAGACTTATGTAGTAAGTTCAGAGTGGTCCTCTAAAGAGAGGTACACTTAACCAGAGGAAAGTCCATAGCCGTGTGCGGAAGGATTAACTAAGTCTATTCCTAAAACCATGTATAAGACTATGTTAATCTGCAGTTCAAAGGAGGTTTTAACATTTATGTATGTACATAACTGATGGGCCAGATCCTTTCTTTCAAAGAAAGAGGGAGGTTCGCTAGACCACACGTACACTAGGGTCAACTCCATAATTGTTGCCACCTTCCCTAGATCCCTCCCAACATACGTACCAAACAAAACCTATCACCACAGTTCCGACGATTAAAAGAGGGGAACGCAACGGACCTGACTGAGGCTTAAGTGAAGACTCTGCCGCTCACCATCATATTCCATCTAACAGATTCCAAATTACTTAACTAACCTTCGACGGTTATATGCCAGTAGATTAAACGGAAAATACTGTTGTATTCCTTCTTAAATCTGACAAAAGGATCTAAACGGAAGCAAGGCCCTTAAGACCAGTCTGCCTCACACCCTTTCCATTAAAAACAACGAAACGGACGGCAGACTATAAAGAGTGCACAACGCTTAAAGTGTTTCTCATGAATAATAGATAGAAGCTTATCATGCAGGCAGGTCTTCGGAGACAGGTCCAGAAGAGAACCTTGGTACGTACCGGATGCATTGCAATGAACATTGAAGGTGCCTTCGATGCCTTAGTAGCCTGAACTTGTCTTTGGAAGGGCGTAGCTTATTATTGAGTGGGTGGACCATATGCTCAAGAACAGGGCGATAAAATACAAACGGGATTGTCCAGAGAAGGGGGTAGGGTCAGAAGCTTCAAGACTGGGCAAAATCCACTTCAAAAACCCGCAAGTACCCAGCTATTTGATGGGACTAGAATCACATCTGATACATGGAATCCACTGAACTTCTTCTGGACACTTATTTTCCCGACAACTCTCCAGTTGCTTTATATCCTAAACAGGATGGAAAGTCGATTTGTTTTGCTTAAGCGATTCGGAATCAGCTGCCTTATCGGTATCCACACAGGGCATTGCCCAATTGGCCCCTACGCCATCAGATAAGGTCTCTTTTCAAACAACTTCTGCAGGACCTACAGCTGCACCTGGCCGTCCCTGTTAACAAGAAGACTATTTCATGTAGGAGCTCTGTTCTTCGATTATCTAGAGACGACTATTATTCTCTAAGAGTAGCCGTCGAAATATGATAGATCCCGCGGTATCACAATGGACCTATGTACATCGATCTCTGCATCTCCACAGGCAATCAGCCCTTACCTAACCAATGGGCAGGATCGCCAAAAGTTGCCAACAGGGTGGTGTTTCAGCGTGGAGTGTCACTGTGGACTTTAAAGGCACTGAAAATAGTCAGAACCCATCTGTCACTCCAAATATTGGATATGGCGACGATGTGGCAATTATTACAAGCGATAAGTTATAAACGTTACAGCAGAGGAGAGCCATCCGAGTGGGAGAGTTGTAGTCTCAAAAACAAGCTCGTTCCATGTAGGCGAATAAACCAAATATGTACATATATAAGGTCGTCTTCACCAGGATGAGGAATCTAGAAATGATGAAGTCTCTGGGGTCACACTTGAATGTCAGAGTCCATGGAACTACCACGTTGATCAGAAGATGAAATGCCACAGCTCATCTCTTGGGTAGGAGGATACAGGGGCATTTCAGGAAACTGCATGGCCGACGAACTCGCAAAAAGAGAATCTCGCAGTGCCATTCATGATCAAATAGAACTTCCTGCCAAATTAGCAAACAACTTCGACCTACAATAGACCAGAAGTGCTCCAAGAGATTGCTGTCACTAAATAGACGCCACTTGGAAGTAACTTCGGTGTCATCACAGGACGCAGCCTAATAGGCAGACATGCAGAAGCCACAGGGACAAACGAGAGAAAGGAAAAATCCTCTATCTTCCCTATACCTGTTCAGCTCTCTCTCAAATGATGTTACCACTCGGTGCTTTCTTCTTTGACAATTTTGGTGATCTATCGTAACAAGATGTCGGTAACCTAGCTCGGTCAATCAAAAGTTTCCACACTGATTTAACGAATAGGGAGGGGGGGGGGGGAGTTCTCGTAGATCCCAAAGTATCACAATCCACCTGCGACTGGTCTAAGGGCGTCAGGGCTATACACTAATAGCTTCTCTAACCCAACCTAAACTAAGGTGTCACGCACAAGTTGAAGGGAACTAGGACTGCACAACTGGAGGCTGTCAGCTAAAAGCCGAGTGAATTGGAGAGGCTTTTTAGTTGAGACCTTGGTTCACCACAAACTGTAGCGCCACCTCAGTACCTAAGTCGGAGCTCTCTAACAAAGCAAACGTCAGCGTCGGTAATCATAAACAATTCGATCCACAGAGAGAAAAGTTCTGAGTCTGGGACGAATCATTTTAAAATGAAAAGAATTTTTGGACATGGCAACTTAAAACAGCATCTGGCAAAGCTTATACCTGTGTACTCATGTCATTGACCATTTACGAGCTGTCGAATGAATTAGTGGATATCCTGCTCCAAATTATGTCCAACTACTTCCAGAACATCTGCTCCTGCAGTCCTGTTCGATCTTAACTGGCACTTGGAGTTCTTCGGGCAGATGAAAATGTCTCCCTTTCCGTCTGGGTCCTATAGCCATGCTCTGAAATTCATCCATACTTTCACTTCCATGCACTCCTCGCGCTTCTTTGTTTCTTATCAGTGAAGCCAGTATTTGGCCTATCTGCTTTGATTCAAAGAGCCGCCAACAGTATGACTCTGTAATCAGCACTTTGGGGGGTTTGAATGAAGTCTTCCACTGACTTTTAGTTTGATAAGTTACATTCTGAAGTATTTAAAGAGATGTTCGGTTGACATCCACCGAAGAGCAAGCGACTGCAACACTGTTTATGTAATGCAACGCTGCAAAGTCAGTTTCAATACCAAAGAATTCAGCTCAACTATGAGGACAAATCTGATGAAACCGCAAACTCTGTGAGCTCCATCTATCCATGACTACTATCATCCATCATTTAATCCCCAGGTGACCTTTTTCAACCGCGCTTACATCCCAACCCTCTGTGTCATAAAATATTCAACACGCCACAGCAGTTACACATTTCGAAACGCAATAGTGCGCGCGGTACAATCAATCAACCCTACGCCCATATAGCAGCCCATTGTACACTATCGCATAAATATTCCTTTGAGAAAAAAAAAAAAAAAACCAAACAGCAATTATTACCATCGCCGACCTACAATTTACAACAAGGGCGACGAACGTCCATCGTTTGCACGTCCATCAACATCCAACAAACAAAAGCCGGTCGAGCCTGTGGGCCGTACCTTCCATTTGATGTCAACACGATATGTCAATCACTCACACATACCAGGCCACGCACAATGTATCGCAACCATGTGATTGCGTTTATGAATTCAATTTCATGTACGAATTCCGACTTAATCGGGAGACTCCATCGTCTGAAGGTAGGCACCATGTCTAGTGCTCCTTCTACGTTCCCCCATCACTGTACACCCGTACCCACTTGTGCTTTGCACCTCATTAAGCGAGATATTTTGATTGCTATCCCCAGTAGCGTTAGAATAATAATAATAAAGAAAAAAAAAAATCTTCGCACACTTGACGAAAACCGCCTAACCACCGTCATTAAGTTTAAGTGTGTGCGCCTTCAAGGATTACATTTTGGCGTAAATCCAACGAAAATACGAGCAAAAGATACTTTTTTACACGTTCAACATGAATTGGTTGCTTTTTGTGTGCAACACATCTACAGATACTTTCGCTAATGATAATGATGATGACGACGATGATAGTTAGAATCGTAATGAGTGTCTAGAGGCTAAAGCTTTTCAAATTATAAAAATATTAAAGACACAGCCAAGACAAGTTGAAGCCCCCTTCCCCAAGGGCAATATGCAAAGTCGCGGTGAAATTTTCACCATTTGAGGGTTTGTACTACAAACTTTTTAGTGTTCCGTCAAAGGTGTCAAAGGGGTGAGAGGGGGAGGCCTTAAGCTGCAGGGAAAACAAGTCAACGTGTTTCGAAATGAGGTTGGAGGGAAGTTGATGCATACGCAATGTGCCGCTATTGGGGATGGCAATGCAACTAAAATTGAATCGCAAAAGAAAGTGAAGGCCACCACATGCCCTACTCTGCATCGACCTTTGTGGAACTCTGTAACTGTCTATTCTGTGTCGGTGGGAGAAATGGGAAACATAGTGGACACACTCTTTCCGACTCACTCTGTCAGACCTCCCAACACCCTCCCTTCCAAACAGTAGGACATCCCAATGTTCAGCGAAAAGGAGCTGCCCCTGGCAGCGGAAACTTTACAGAACAGGAAAGCACCTGGGCCTAATGGTATACAGCGAAAGTAATAAAAGTGATCCGAACTTGGCCTAAAGAGCTGGAAGACACAACGCTTGGTTGTGGTCGCAAAGCAAAAGGAGATTCAGACTCCCCAACAGCGTACAGACCATGCTTGACAAGGCCGGGAAACAACTGGAGAAGATGCTGTAGGCGCGACTGATAGAAGCTGGTGGAGAGCAGGTGGCTTACCCGAGAGAGAGCAAGGTTTTAGAAAGGGCCATTCCACAATAGGCACAATAGAGGAAGTAGTTAGGGCTGCCTATAGGGGTCAACAGGGAAATCAACACTCGAGAAAACTTGTCCTATTACCAGCCCTTTATGTGAGAAATGCCTTTAACTAAGCCAGCTGGAGAGTTATGCTAAAGGTGCTCGAGAACACCTTTAGGATACCGCAAGACCGAGAGCTGTTATACGACACCGAGATTAGACCCCGAAGAAAGTCAACCACTGCGAGAGCAACGCAGGGTTCAATCCTTGGACCTGATCAGTGAAATATCTCCTACGACGGTATTTTCAGTATGGAAATGCGCGAAAATATCTTCCTGATGGGGTACGGCACGGTGATTACAGCAAGAGACACCGAAGATGCACAGCAAAGACTTAACCAAGTGATGAAATGCGTGCATGCCTGGATAGAATACCACGGCCTTAGACTGGCGGCAGGGAAAACTGAAATAGTCCTCCGAGCTAGAAGACAGATTTCGGCGAGTGTGGAGGTTCAAATCAGAGCTAATAGCCAGTATAAGTGCTGTGAAGTATCTAGGAATGACACTCGACTCCAAACTCACCTACTGGGATCAGACAAAGTCTTCAACGGAGCGAGCTGCGAAAGTCATTCCATACCTCAGCAGACTCATGGTCCAACTGCAAGCAGTGAAGACTTCTTATGTAGATCACGCGTGCCAATCTCCTCTATGGCTGCGAGATCTGGGCAGATGGCAGCGGTACAGAGACACGGAGAGCTCCGGATAGGAAGCTCTTACCGCACGGTGTCGGAACCAGCCGTCCTCATAAAGGCGGGAGTGACTCCCATCATAAAGCCCTTCCACAGGAGTGTAAGTGGCGACGGCAGAGGTGAAGGAGCTCACCAAACAACAATGCCAAGGGCAGTGGACCTTTGAAACTTGAGGAAGGTAGACGGCAAGACTGATTAGGGACGTTGGTAAATGCACGCAAATATTGAGAAGTAAACTACTACATCACCCAGTTTCTAACCGGACATGGTAATTTCTGAAGCATGCCTCCATAAGATGGGAAAAGTAGAGAGCCCAACTTGCCGATACGGCAACTTTTAGCAGATGGGCAGTAGAAAGAACCAGGCTGGAACTAGAGACGGGCAATATCACCACGGAAAACTTCGTGAGAATGATGATCTCGAACGACGACAGGTGGAATTAAATATCAAGTTCGTGCTCCGAGGAAAAAGAGAGAGAGAGACTAAAACATAACCTCATAGGAATCATAGCGAAACCCTATTTGGTATAAGGAAGACCCCTTGAAGTAATGCAAACACCGGTCTTAGGGAGGTCGTCGAAATTACCAAAGGTAGACGGGAGTTTAACCAGTGGGAGTCCGACACAGGTGAGTGGAACAACCCCCCTGACGGTGCATGATGCATTCTCCGCCTCTCCCAAAGGAAAAAATAAAAACTTCTGTGTCGGCAGACGAGATGAAAATCCGCATAGATAGATTGAGTCTGTCCGCAACAGCATGTGACGATCTAACCTACTAAAACCATCTCGGTACTGAGAATGTGGTCAAACCATCCAATTCACTTCTTTCTGTCTAGTGTTATCAAAACTTTTTTCATGGTCGTCGGGTAGATGACACCACTATCAACCTTGACAACCTGGCAGAGTCCACAACTCCGCCACTAATTAAGGGAAACCAACTTATCTCCTATTCCATTCCTTTTGATACACTCTCCCAACAAGAAGATACCAAAAGTTTCCCCCTCAAACCTCGCTTAAACTTATTTTTAATTGTATTTCTAACGACTTTCCGAATGAAGTTCCTTCTAATTCATCCCCCGCAGGCTTCTTGAAAATGTGCTGGCATTTTGTGTTTACACATTATACGCCAATGCTCTGCTCGGCTCATATAAGTTCATTACAAAGGAAGTTTTAATCAAATTTCTACCGAAAAACTCATCAAAAGTTCCCAAAGTGTCTGTGCCACACACCACCACATCCAAATAAAAGAAACGACCGAACCAACAAGCCACCGCCATTCCCCTGCCAGCAAGCTCGCACTCTAACCATTGCCAAACCATCATATCCGGAAAAATTATTTCAAGAAATGAACTTGAAGCTGGGGACGCTGCTCTCCCACCCTCATTTATCCATCAGTTCTCGCTTCATCATATTTTCGCATTTTATTTGCGAAAAAGTTTTCAACTAAATATTTACATGCTTAAACATACACATGAGCAATTGAGAGCGGCAGGGTGGCGAAAGCCAAGCCAAGTCCTCCGGAATGACATTACAAATTCTGTTTATTTGTTTTTAATGGAATTGCTTGTGATTTATTCTGAAACAATAAAAGCGGATTTTATTTTCCCCGTCTTTTGTTTGGTTCTCTGCGTGTGTGTGTGTGTGGATAAATAAAAAATCTTCCCATGTAAGTGGATTTTTTTTTTGTTTACAAAACTGTCGAAAGGGAATGGCAGCCATATCATGGTTTGTAAGCTGTTTTGAGGATACTTGAAAATTTACACTACTTTTCTGCTTTTTTCGGCCTGTGTGTCATCACTGTCAACATCACAACAGTTTGAGCCAAGTTTAACTAGTGACTGTACCATCTATACCAAATCTTCATAGAAAAGACCAACGAAGCTCAAGTCGAGATCAAGCCACGTTTTCATTAATTTTGAAAGCGCATATGACAGCTTTCATCATCTTGATGGCGATGGCTGAATCCGCTTACCGATGGAAAAAACGCGGTGCAATTTTGGAACCCCTTTACTGATCTCTTACAAAAATGTACCGGAATTCTTCATTCTTGTGCTGTAGCAAATCGAACGCAAGGTAGGTGTTCCGTGTATTTCGTGTTGGAAAACACTTTTTCAACAGATTTGTTCCTGGCAAGTGTAGACGAAAGCGACATCGTCGGTCGGTTCTAGCGTGCCATCATAGAGGCTTTTACTGCAATCAAAGAACAAACAAAACGAAGTAAATGAAGGACAAACACAGAAGCATCTGTCCACCTGTCTGCAAAAAAAACCTCACTGTTGACAACAGTTACGTCAAAGTAAGCATCACCTTCACCAATGAAACCCTATGTGAGATTCGACGAAGAATTGAACACTTAAAACTGTTTTTAGGCCCAGAGAAGGTAGAAGCCCGGTAGGAACCGGAATCAACTCCCATGGGCATCACAATGGGTCCAGAAAGACCTTAGTGTGATGAGGTTGAGTGCTTTCTCCCTCATCAACCCAGGTACTTAACCTAACCTTAGGCCCAGAGAATCAAAATTTTAATCGCATATGACGTTTGAATATCCTGGAAGCGAGCAAACGTAGATGAATTCACTGTCCAAAAAATTGATAGGAGAACCTATGGAACCAGAACCTATGTTAAGTACCAGCGCAGGTTGCTATCCTGTTAAATAAGAAAACAGTGTAGTTAAATATTCACTTAGTCTGAAGTGATCTTCTAGAGAGGTGCACATAGATCAAAGCTCTATGATACCACTTGGAGCTCTAGGGTCAACCCCAAGTGTACTCCTGGACCCATTTAAATTTTTTAACGTGACATTCCAAGTATATACTGTCAACAAGAAAGAACACTAGGCTCCGCAAGCAACCTCCTCGCTCGCAAGCCCTGTCTCAAACGACTAAAGTGACCCTTTAGAAAGTCTTAATCGTCGCAGTCCTGGTCTAGGGAGCAGAGGCATTGACTCTGTCAAAAGCGGATGAGGGTGCTCTTCGCATTTTCGAGATGAAAATTCTTCGAGTGATTTTCGGTCCCGTCTGCATAGACGGTGAATGAAGGAGGAGATAAAATGACAAACTGTACGGACTGTACAGCGACGTCAATTTAGCCAGAGGAGTGAAGCTCCAACAAATAAGTTGCCTGGCTCATGTAGAGCGGATGGACACTAATGATCTTCGATTCCATACCCGAAAAGCGGCCCAATAGAGGTAGACCGTGAGTCAGTTGGCACACGCAAGTGGAAGGGGACCCTTTACCAATTTGGCATGCAACACTAGAAGCAGCAAGCTAAAGATCGAGCTGGGTAGAGATGCTTATTGGTTGAGGCTCAGGTCCACCCCGGACTGTAGCGCCACCTTAAGTAAGTAAGTAACGTGACATTCCAAATTCGCCGTGCTGGCAGTGTTAAGGTCATTAAGATCTTTGAAAATTGGTCATTGGTTAGATTTTAAACGTTGCCTCTTTTTAAGTAAACTTACGGGTTTAATCCCTTAAGACTGAGAATTGGTCACATAAGCCAAGCATTTTCCCAGTACTCATCCATGATTCGGTTTCGATGAAACATGTTTGTAAGTCAAGTTAACAAATGATGTACTTACATATGTATGTAGGTACTTTTACGTGAACAAAATATCTGCTATTGCTACTTAGAGACCATTGTCAGCACAGTCTCAATGGTACGATTATAGACGACGGCTCTGGAAAGTTATAGTACATCTCTAAACAGCTTGCACAGCACAATCATGGATAGAGATTGCAGCACAGCTCTGCACAGCCTCCACGGTACGACGATTACTAACGACTTTGAAATGCAGCACAACTTTGAAAAGTTACGCTTCGAACTCCACCTAAAGACGGTTAGAAAGTTTATAGATGGACTTAGTGTGCTTCTAACTAAACTTAAGTAATATTTAAGGTTAAAACCTTTTAGTTCGCTTTCTGTAAATAAGCCCGGTTCGACGTTTAAAGAAAATCACGTGAGTTCGAATCTACAGAAATGTTTAGTCTGCCGAAGAAACGTAGGAATGGCTAGTTTACTCATAAAGAAATCAAAGATTTGACATACTCATTCAATGTATGTCGACAGAGTCTCATACCGACCCGCCGGACAGAGAGCCTTTTGGCATGTCGGTATTTAGAAATCGCTGAAAGTCCGGGATTACTGCACAACATAAGTTTTAACCAAACTAGTCTCCACTTGCACATCCATATCGGCAGTATCTTACTGCGAAAGTATGAGATTACATATGTGATCAGAGTTGTTAGTTTTAAAAACCCAATACGACAGGGCGTGAGGTAAATACTACCTCTTGCTTTACAGCAAAACCTATAACAACCTCCGTCATACAATGGTTCCCCATGCATGAGAAGGAGATTCCCTCAGCTAATTGAAACTTCTTGAGAGGTCCAAAGTGGTGTAGATACCACAAGGCTAAACCCTGTCGACACACCTATTTTCAGTAAAATTTTGCATGCAGTCATGCTAGAGAACAGCCGGCAAAGACATAGTTTCTTCTTACATAAATGAATGAACTTATATCTATTCAATTTCTCTGTTGAAAGAAAGCCTTGTCCCACCAGACAGTGACAACCTCGGAAAGATTAGAAGTACATCTTCCATGCTGCCGAAAATTAGGAGGAGAATCATTTTTAACAGAAAGACCGTGGTGCAACTGTTGGAGTCGGGAGGAGACATATTCCAAAGAAACAACTTTATGCAGAGCGAAAATTAATTGGTGACATCCTTCTATGCAAAAGAAATAGTTTTCCAAGTATGCCATACCATGCCACTCATCCGATTCAGAAAATTAAGTTGGGAAAAGTACCATAGAACAGTTGAGAAAGAAACAAGAATTTGTTTGAAGACTCCGATCCACAACAATTCCTTTACCACAATCTTCCTCCCAAAAGACTTCAATAACGATACCTGAATTTCTGAAAAGCCATTTAGCACTTAACCTCTCTCGCCCCCCGCCCTCGCTAGTCCAACAACAAGCGTAAACACCTAAAAGAAACTCGAAACTCATGAAACAACTTTTCACCACAGGTACCTACAGCTACACATAATTTCACTGTTCAAACCATCAGAAAGGCTATTAAAGCAACTCTCCCCCTGGGAGACCATCACCACAACATTTGCCGGCACATTCCCATGACAACGTTAAGTCGAAACTCCAAACAATCAAACACTCGAAAAAGGCCTTATCTCATCGCGTCTTGAAAGAAATCAAAAGTCGTTAAGTCCTACTAAACGACCATCATAACGGCGAATTAGCAATGCAGAAAATCCGGTACAAAACATTCAACACCAACCACCACCACCATCCTTGCCGTCGTAGTACGCAAACAGATTTTCCCATTTTAGCCAACACTGCGAGTACCATCATCAGTAGCAACACAAGCTCCCACACTCCCTTGGATTAGTCCCGGTTAGTCCCCCACTTGCAGAAAGTTTTGTGTAATTTTTGGGAAATTTGATGATTCATGGTCCACTTGAGATTCATTGAACAAACGGACCAGAAAAAACCGACAAAAGAACGTCGTATCATCCAACCCTTGGCTGTACATCGGGGACGGGGGGAGAAAAAACTTTTATTCCACCAATGTAGTCAATTAGTCAGAATTGTATCTATTATCTGATTTAGACTCCAACGCACATATGTCCATAAGAGACAGAGGAACAAAGTTGAGCCACGATAAAGTGGAAGAGGATACAATTGGGTTTTAGCCAATCCGCCAAACTGTGGTGAGGATTTCCTAAAGGAATCCGAACCATACAATCTGGGGGAGTGACTGAGCACTCGAATGCGGGTGGTGTAGCGCAGTGAAACTTTTGATAAACGTTCGAGAGGAAAATAAAAGTTTGACGTACCTACTGTGCTGCTGTTGACGCTGCGGTACTTGTTTCCGAAAAGGTAGAACGAACTGTTTCTGATTAAAACGAACAATGTTCTGTGGATAAGCTGGGGGGCGAGGGCCAGCACACTAGTGAAAAACTAATGAACTACACACCGTGTTTGGTCCCAACAGGGACAATGGCACAGCGACGCATGGTAGTGGAGGGCGAAAAGTAAATAACAAATGATACTGATTCCCTTGGATCATTTGTCTAACTGATGGGGCGGGCATGACGTTTCGCTGTTGGAATGGGAAACGCGGAAGAAATGTTCAAATGAGTGGACAATGAATGATTTGGGGGATAAGGGTGGGGATGGGCTAGGTTCGTATCGGAACAACGATTAGTCGTGCATGTGTCTCAAACAGTGACACATCCATTAAGAAAGGTAGGACGTCACAAAAAGCTTATTTGCACAAAATTGTTCTGAACCGTCCGGCGCGGCGGGGATGATGAATAAGGCGGAAGGTATTTCCGGGACGGCAATTCCAAGAATTTTTTAAAACAGTTTGTGGCTTTTATTGACTCAGTCAATATTTGCAACACAATGAGGTATCAAGAGAGGAGAAATTGTGAGAACTTTAATTGCTTGCCCCTGCTATAATGAAATGAAAAAGTTTTTAACGCCCGATCGCCGGCCTGGCATAAGTGATCCATCCAGTTGTGGGTCTTTTGCTTTAGTTCCTGTCTAGGTTTGAAAATCTTATGCAAACAAGGTCTTGTCTTAGTCAGATCAGGACATTTTCGAAGAAAATGGGTGAATGTTGCCTTCTTTTACTTGACCTGGCAGTTATGAAAGTGCCTGCTCAAGACCTTTGCGCAGAGCCTATAGATCTCAGCCTGGTCTCTGTGAATAGGAATTTGATCGAGACAAGTTATGGGTACGGCGGCGCTGGAAAGAAGGACCAGAACTGCTCGCAAGCTCTACAAGCAGAATAAGAGAGAAGAACATCGGCTTCCCAGGAGGAAGAACAAGGAGCATGAGAAGCGCGCGATCGAGGAAATAGAGAGATGTTACTGCAGGAATGAGGTTTGGTAGTTTTACCAAAGGATAAAAAGAATCTACCAAGGCTACAGAGCCCGAAGCAAAGCCTGCAAGGATGAACAAGGGAACATCGTAGTAGAATCGCAGTTGAACGGCGACGACGAATCAAAACTCGCTGTCAGGCAGAAAGAACTGAAGACAGCCATATCTAGGCTTAAGTTCAACAAAGCTGATGGTGCTGAGGGCCTAGCTGCCGAGCAGTTCAAAGCGGCAGGCGATGAATTGATAAAGGGCATGCACCAACTTATCTGTAAAATATGGTCGGATGACAGCATGCTCGATAAATGGAACCTCAGCTCGATCCTCAAGAACTGGACTGCGCCAAATACAGAGGCATCAATCTTCATAAGATTCTATCCGCCGTATGAGCGCCAACAACCTGATGAGTCCATATCAGTGTGGCTTTAGGCCAGAGAAGTCCACTATTTACACTGCGGCAAAAACAGAAACCCAGGAACTTCAAATCCACCTTTTCATCGATTCTAGGGCCTCCTATGACAGCATCCATAGAGACGAGCTATACAGAGCCAGGCGTAGTGCAGGATGACAACAGAAATAGCAGAGGCAGCTTCGAGAGGGATCTTATTCAATATTTTAATAGATAATGTTAAAGAATTTTTCTTAATTGTTAATAACTTTATGTAAATATATGATATTTTTAACATCAGTAGGGATTTAGGGCTTAGTTTTTAATGTAATATAAACTTAAAGTAAATCTATGTTTAATGTTAAATAATATAAAACTATAGTGTTAATTTAAAAGACAAATAGTCTTACAATGCTATATATATGTAAATAAATTAATTTGAAATTGAAATACACGCTGCTCCATCAAGACCTCACCGAGACCTTGAATATGAAAAAAGGGTTTAGACAAGGCAACGCACTGTCATGTGACTTCTTCAACATCTTTCTTGAATGAATTGTGCAAAACTCACGCGTCAACACCAGAGGCACAATCTTTCAAAATTCCGTCCAATTACTCGCATATGCCGACGATGCATATGCAGCGTGATGTCACTGGTGCGTTTGTGAGTATTGAGACGGAGGCGGCAAAGATGGGTTTAGCGGTCAATGAGGGCAAGACAAAGTATATGCTGTCAACAAGAAAGGACACCCAACACCGACGTCTCGGACAGAACGTCACTATAGACAGCTATAACTCTGAGGTAGTTAAGGACTTTGTCTACCTTGGCTCCGCTATAAACTCAGACAACGACACCAGCGCTGAGATTAAACGAAGAATAACTCTTGCCAATCGCTGTTTCTTTGGGCAATTGAGTAGCAAAGCCCTCTCTCGTACAACTAAGGTGACCCTTTATAAGTCTTTAATCGTCCCAGTCCTGCTCTATGGCGCAGAGGCATGGACTTTGTCAAATGCGGATGCGGTCGCTCTTGGCTGTTTCGAGAGGAAAATTCTTCGGGTGATTTTCGGTCCCGTCTGCATAGACGGTGAATGGAGGAGGAGATACAACGTCGAACTGTATGGGCTGTACGGCGGCATTGACCTAGCCAGAAGAGTAAAGCTCCAACGACTGAGGTGGCTGGGTCATGTAGAGCGGCTAGAAACCAATGCTCCGGTTCGGAAAATCTTCGAATCCACACCCAAGGAACGGCGTAGTAGAGGAACACATTCAGGTGGTGCACGCAAGCGGAAGGGGACCTTAATCAATTCAATGCTCAACTTAAAGCAGCTGGCGTAAGTAAGTAAGTTGTGGGCCTTTCAGCGAAATGGCATTTTACGAAATTGCTCTACTATTTAGACGGCAGCCTGATTTTTTCAAACTTGAATGAGGAATGTGGAAATTGGCGAGGTCTTTGTGTATTTCGAGCATGGATAGGATCACTTAATTTTTAGATTCATCTCTTGAAGTCGATCCTGCGTCCATCATGCATCGAGTGCAGATGTCCGCTTTATCTTTTTTTTTATCGACATGGAGAAGGTTTTCATTCGGTTGGCCTTGCACAGGAGGATCGCTACGAAAAAAAATTCTAAAAATTATGAAGGTTACTCACGAAGATGCTAAGTGTCGTGTATCATCCTACCCAGTGGTCCGAAGACTTTAAAGTCCAAAAGGGGAAACGACAGGGCTGTTTACTTTCACTACTGATATTCCTAGTGGTTATGTGTGATGCTGTCCGTGCAGCTTTGACAGAAGAGACTCGAGATTGTGGTCAAAAGTCTTTCGAACTTAAAAGCTCGACTTCATATTGGTTCACAAGGTCCGCAAGTGTACATGAATTCAATAACTTTCACCTCTTTTCTGTATTCAACGTCACTCAACTCGATTCCTTCTACGCTAACGAGCATATGCAGGTACTGATGCACCAATTAATTAAATCAAATCAAAGTGAATAATTTGCTAAACCATCACTACACGCCGAATCTCGTTCTGTCAAAACGCAACATCGATCCAACCCTTCTAAAAATCCAACAAACAATTACCCGAAACTGCAACTAATTGCGATTTGCAACACATTTCACCCTTTGTCATCGTCAAAGTGTCATTACTTCACCGCAGGGTGGCAAAAAAAAAAGGGTCCTTACCCTTCTCAACGCAAGATAAATTGAAAGAATTGACTTACCCTAGCCAAATACATTTTGTGTATGCAAACAAGCATCACACCCGTAACATCCTTGTACCGACAAGGCGTGTGGTATCTAAGCAGCGCTGCCTAATAAATCTAAATTGGTAACCCACAGGCGCATTTGAATAATATATCATCCCACCTCGTCCGAGCTAAACACATCGGCAATAGGTAGCAAAAGGTCATCCAAAGGATGTGCCTCATAAATTTATGATTTGCAACCAAGTTTCAGTGTCCCGGGCATGAGAAGGGGTTGAGACCTGATCAACCAAACCCTCTGTCTCTTTCGAATAACACACAGGATTAGCGTAAGTACGAAGGATTACAAATTTCGATTCCACTTTTGGTTTGTTATTGTAGCCATAAATAATTTTCATTCTCTCAAAGCATAAGTTGACGATTTTGGTCATGTGTGTCGTCTGCACGTGTGTATGTATGCGTGTTTGGGTGTCCTTGCTTCTTGGCCATTTGTGGCGTTTATCCTGTCCATCATGTCAATGAATATATTCAGCGTGTTATTAGAAATGCAAATTTGAACCTTGGCCAGGTGTGCCAGGATCATTTCAATGATTAACTTGATTTTAATTAGTTAAGGATGTCCGGGATGGCAAACACGACATATGGATTGGATTGATGATGAAGGAAAGGTTGATGTCGGTGAGTTCATTATGGGTTCATTGAGTGAAATCATTCGAGAAATGTATCAGGATGGACTAATTGAAAATGCAAAAGTGATGTCTTGGGGGGTCCGGTCTTTGTAGGTAAAGTGTTTCCAAACAATGCAAGAGGACTTAATTTATTTGCTTAACTAATTGAAGCAAATACCGTGAATTGTGCATTGGATGTTGTATTCAATTAGAGTACAAGTAAATATTCAAAGGTCTTCCTTGTTCCACTGCCCAATACGTCTTCTTGTGTGGGTAATGCGACAACCGGTAGAGACAGAATATTTTGCACTAAATCAAGGAAAAATTAATTGCAAATCTATATTCATGTCCGATACTCAAGATTCCTGTGTCGGAAATCAAGACTTAACGAACACTCGTCATTGACTGCCTACTTCGATCCCTGAAGAACATAAGAATTGAGGCAATCAGCTACGAAGACGACGTGGCGGCCATCATCAGAGGGAAAGATGAAAGCACCATTTTGGAAATGCTGCAATCCGCACTATCTGAGATACAGAGATGGTGCACCAAAGAAGGCCTCTGTAAACCCCAAATAGACATTTATCGTTCCTTTTACAGAAAGAAAAAGAAGCCTAAACCTTCTCAAAAAGTGCAGTACTTCGGAGTAATCCTAGACAGTCCGGTAGAGCACGGCTCTACAATAGGCAGTAGATCTGGGGCTGGAGTATTCGAAGAGTAATCTATTACTAACATATCGGTAAGCCTAGGCTTATACTCATCAATCTTCTACGCAGAAATATTTGCCATTAATCAGTGCATAAGCTTAAACTTGCTCCCTAACTTCCGTGCCAAATCATCTTTGTCTTCTCTGACCGTCAAGCTGCCCTAAAAGCACTGAACTCAGATACGATAAAACCGAAACTAGTCCTAAAGACTGTCAAATTGCTTCTTGAACTAGGAAAAAACTACTTGGTCATACTACACTGGAACCCCGCTCACAAAAGCCACATCGGCAATGGACTCACTGGCCGAGACAGGTACAACAACCCCCTCACTGGTCCCAAACCAGCCTGTGTGAAAGCGGATCCTAGGCAGTGAATTCGTCTCACCAACTGCACTTGCCTTGCCACGCTCCACCCAAAGAAGCTGATTAGCTTCTCGACAACCTCTGAAACAGACGAACTGCTCTAAAAACATATGGGACAGCACAATAGGCCGCAATGTGAGACCGCAGTGCTAGAGCGGACCAACCGCTCCCCACTAGAATAATAATAACGAATGCAGGCTTTTTAATTCAGTTTTCCCGTGATTGTAAGGCAATTGATGGTTGTCGTGGGCACCATCTCTAAGCACGGTCGATCGCGTTGAGTTCAACTAGTCTCAGTCCGAAAAAATTGAGCCACTGTCCAAGCGGGTAATGGACCTACGATTACCAGCACGCTTAAGCAAATACAAGGCCATAACAAGACAATGTTTCGCTCTGTCAACACGCTAACGAGTTTGGGAAAGGCATTGACGCCAAAATGTTGTCTGTAGTTTTTTTTTACTCAGATGCAGCAAAAATATCGCAGGCTTTTCGCATAAATCGGAAAATATTCGTTAGTTTGCCTTCATCCAACCTACAACCTACATCTATTCGACACCCAATCGTCATTGGAAGCCCTAACCCAAGCCAGAAGGGTTAGGTTAGGTGAATGGGTAGCTTGCGACATTCGTCATTGCTTACGTAGGCCAGCAATAGGGACCATTGTGCCCACTTTAGAATTCTACCCCGGGAACTTGATTATTGCCATGGTTATTTGGAACGATGTGAGTATTTAGCAGATATCAAACATTTCTTAAATCAAGATGACACTTCTTTAAGCGCCTGGAGCATGCTACAATGATTAGAAAGACAGTTTGTAGTCAGACTGGTATGCAGAAGTCTCAAAACCGCGACCCGCTTCGATCTTTGCTCCTTTTCGCATGACGCGGCAGGAGAAGCTATGCGAATATTTGGCGCTTCCTATGTCTGGATATGTAGGCCAGGAGATTTCATTCTTTAGAATTTCATCAAAATCTGTACAGGTCCGGGGTTAAAATAAAAACTTATCTAACCTTCCGCCGTTTGCACACAACAAGTTTCAGGACTTCACAGGTCTCCTGTTCTCCTGTGGCTTACAGCAAACTCGGCAAACAAATTGGAATCAGAAAGTTGTATGTCGCTGCCAATTCTGAGGTTCAAATCCTTGCCAAACAGACGACTGTTCTTGTAATTTCTTCGCTATAAAGCTTTGTTCCTTCCTCTTTCTTCCACAATTACATGCCTGAAGTTGACCTATCTCTCCAACCATCATTATTAAACTTTTTTAAGTGGAGCCATCTCTATTACCCGCAAATTGCGGATTAAAATTTACAACCACACGACCGGGTAATAAAAAAAATCACAAAAGGCAGATCACTTAATCTCAACTACACATACAGTCCCGTCCACAGTGGCGTCGCATTCATCCGTCAATGGCGCGTCCCAAAACTAGAATAAAACGAACAAAACTTTCCTCTTTAATGGCGGATAAACGGTTGTTTTTATTTTCAAATTTACTTTCTTTCTGTAAGCGCGCACTTTCGTGCTAAAACTTTATAGCGCAACTATAAGGCACATGTATAATTAATATTACTTTCTCCGTTTTATTTTGGGACGGAGAGGGTGAGGCAAAAGCAGCCGACTCTCAAGCGGTGGCGCCACGCAACTATTCAACTTCAAATACTCCTTAGACGGCATTTGTCTCGCTTTTGTGTGACTACAAATAAATTTTCTATTTAATTTCGCACACAGACAAAGGGGAATAATAAATTTTGTCGTCTCGTTTTAGTGGATGTTTACTTCTTTTTTTTTTTTTAGCATAAATTATTAATTTTCGACTTAAAGTTGTGTTCGATTCGATTGGCCGCGACTGTTGGTCTGGAGAGGTTTTTGTGCAAATCAAACAGATTTATTGCCCAAAGTGAGGGGAAATGAATTTCTTCGGATGCAATCGAGCGAGACGAGGATATAAAAAAAAAAAAGAGGGAAAACTATTTCCTTTGTAAGAGTTATAAACTTTTACTCGCACAATCCGCAGAGTGGAGTGGTTTTCGTGGTCGAAATAATGGCAAAGTCATGTGCAATCGGGTAGTAGCCAAACGGTGGTGGGGAGTTCGCCTCGCACAGAGTGGAATTTTATTGATTATATTTCCAAGGGTTGGTATAATTAATGGCACTCGGAAGTTTGGCTTAAGTTTTTGCCGAAATGTGTAACTTTACTAGTCGCACACACTTATTTCCTATCGAGTGCTACTACATGTGCAGGGGGTTGGGACGAACCTATTTTTGGGGAATGGACGAGAATTAATTACTCATTGGCTGGGCTTGTGTGTTGATTTTTACTTTAAGGAACATTAATGGCGTGGAAATATTTCATGGAATTTACGTAAATTTAAGAATGGTGGCTTCAGCAAAGACACCTAAATCAACTCAAGAGATAAACGATATGCCTGAGTAAACAAGGGAGGAATTCGGCACTTATGCAAATAGCAGAGCACAGGGTTACACGTTATACAAACGAGATGCTCAAAGCTCCCTCAATAAGGAGATAATGTGTCAACTGGGTGTGCCCCAAAGATATGGTTTCATACAACTTTGAGTGATTTGGCTACGGTCACTGCAAAGGACCAGACAGCAGGAACCAAGAACGGCTTGACAACTGCGCGACGCATCTTCTAGACGGAACTCGCTGCTGAATACTCTTGCATATCCCATAGATTTGGAACACAAGAACAGTCCCTATTGAGAACCATGGTCTAAAAAAAGGATTCGTTTGGGTGGAATGGGATGGAGTTACGCTCCGTATTGAGCTGCTACTTCACGGTTGTCGAGGAAAAAAAAATCTCATAAACGATATTATCAGAAAAACTAGACCGTCTGGCGGACAGCGTGGGAGAGGGCAGACGTGGTCGTTGATGACTTCAATGCCAGGACGACAAACTCGGAAATTAGCACCACGGACTCAAGGAGAAGATGAATTCCGGAAATGATTCCTAGACTAGGCTAGGACTAGAAAAAATCAACACCAACATTAAAAGGCGACCAGGACACACTGGGACCATAAGCGGTATTATGTATCTTCCCACCGGAAGCCACACCATCTGCTGCAGGAAGCTGCTGTTCAACCTGTAGGTACACAGGAGAGCGTATCAAACGTACATATCTCTTTTTTCTGCCGAGAAGCAAAAGAGTAATGGTATAAATGTAGCTTTAGATCGCTTCCACTTTTAGTCTAAGCTGGAACTGCATGAGCACTCTAAAGCAGCTGGCTGCGCAAATTAAATCATTATTCAGTGGATACCAGACAAAAGCGTGCATAGATAACCGTTAAACTCACCAAACTAGTCTCTCAGTCTTCATTCATAGGACCGCTCTCGTAGTTTATCCACCGTGTGGCAAGGGCTGCAACTTTACGAAACTCAAAAGGCTCCAAAGAAATGCGAGTATAGGCACCACGGGTGATTTGACGTGTGTGCCTCTCGACTGACACACAAAAAATACCGCACTATGCAGTCAGACTCAAAGAATCTGGGTGCTGAACTGCATGGCCCTACGGCCACAGCAACATCATGGACTTACACCAAACGCCATGGTCACGCTTCCCATCGACTACATCACACCCAAACTAAACTTCAGGAAAAAACGTCCACGTGAGATTCCACACCAGAGCACAGTGGAAGAAAGACGAAGTGGTGAAGGACTTCGACACGGTTACCTACATCGACGGATCAAAGATTAACTGCGGTGTGTTTACTCGGAATCACTGAAAATATCAAAATCATTTCGTCCGCCGGATTTTGTTAGCGTCTTTAAGGCGGAACTACTGGCAATCCAAGAGCCTTGCACGCAACCTGATCGTGATACAAAATACAAACAGAACATTGCTTTCCTTATAGAAATCCAAGCCGCTATTAAAGCTATTGACTCGGCTACCATATTCTCAAAGCTGGTCCGCTTGGGCGAGCAGTTCATGGTCACACTTCTCTGTGTTCCAAGGCACAGTGACATAAAAAGACACGAGCGTGCAGATGAGCTAGCCAAGGTGGGCTCAGCTCTACATGTCTCACTCGTTGCAAGGGTTCACATCCCACTAATAGGGATTAAAAGACAAATCCACTTACACTTTCTCAAATGAAAGGGTGGTAAACCTCCTGGCCGAGCTACGATAAAATTAGAACAGAACACCTCCTAAACAGAATAACGGCGATAACCATAGGGCATTGGCCAATTGGAGGCCATACGGTCAAACTAGGTATCCCATTCAACCCCCACTGCTGGAGCTGCGGAAACGAAAACGAGAGGGAAACTTTCTTTCAGTTCATTTGCAAATGTCCGGCACTTGCAAAAGCTAGACCGCGTACACTGAACCAACCATTCTTTAACGACCTCAAGGACATTTCGGGTAAAGGGATACGAGATCTCATCCGTTTTCCAAACTTCAAAGGCTGGAGCTAGGCACTCCCGGGTGTCTCACCCATCTTCAACAACACACATTATCAAGTAGGTCACACGAGTTGTGATAACAAAAAGGCACATCCTAGTGCTGATTGGGTTCTGGTGAACCGAAATCTGTACCTACCTACCTTATCCACCGCGTAACGAAAGGGGTCAACTCATGAGGGCACCAAGAAAAGTTATTCAAAATGGATATCACCCTCCGCACTACGTAAGTTCTTGGAAATTTATCGAATCTTCCAATAACAAGTCAAGGATTTCTTCAGATAACAGGAACACACAATCCCACCAAGACCGTCTTAGTGCAACCTACCTTGGAAACCACTTGGATTTTTAGCTCATATCCCTCTCCTAAGACCTCACAATTTTCCTGCTAAAAGGATTGCCCATTATAAGTTCCTTCCTCATCCATTATCATGCAGTCTTTCCATCTCATTCATATGAATTCCACGACAAATAAATAAATGGCGCGACAGCTCGGGATGAGCCAAGGCCTAGCTTCTCGCAACCATTCATGTTCCGCGTGTTGATTTTTCGCGCGAATGGAAGGGAAGGGACCTTCAGTTTATTCCCGACTCCGAACGGCGAATTGAGAAGCTCTTTCATGACAGATTATACTCCTGAAGGCTTGTCATTCCCCGATAATAGGTGGTGCCGCGAAAAATGTTCGATGGACATGGCTGGGACTTGAACCCACGCCTCTCGCTCAGCAGTCCAACGCACTAAGCACTGAACCATGGCGACCACATGAATTCCACGAACTTCGTCTAATTCTCAATCGCCACACAGTAACCTTTTCAGTCCAATTTCGCTTCACGTGAGAGAACGTCGAAGGAAAGGTAAGGTTAAGGCGACTGCCAGCTAAAGCCAACACACTTGAAAATTCCTTTGCCTACTCGTTGAACCAGTTGGAGATTCTGATGAAGCGAAAGAGGCTTCTAACATCTGTATTGGTCAGTTCGCCTAGATCGTTGTAAAAGCCGGCACGTAAGTGAAGGTTCTTTCTATGGCTGTTTGCCCCAATATTCGTCGTCAAATGACTCAGATCACAAGATCGGCCACCTAAACGAGAAAGCACGTGGCTCTTGCACCATCCTGTCGGAACCTTTTGTCGCTTTAGTTCACACAAAAAATCTTTAAACATGTTTCTAGCATCCTTGCATCTACAAAGTTCAAGCTTGCACTCCCTTGACTCCATATACGACCATCAACGCAGTCAAAAATATCAAAAAAACCACCGACCGACCTTAACCGCCGTAACGATTAAACCTTTAAGCAGATGGATGGCTTACGCACTCCTTTACGATGTAATTTGTCTGTGAATTCTGACAGCAAATCTCCGTAATGCTAAACCGCAAACATTGTTCGCCTTGGGTTCCACTTTTGATTACTTTACGATGCGGTTGGACCCGTAAAAGATCAAAAAAATAAACCAAAACACACATCGCTTTCTACCTTCTCTGCGGTCACCCTTGTCTTGTGTCAAACGAAGCCTCATAAAACGCCAAAGCCAGCGCCACAAAAACGCGATAAAGCCAAAGACCATTAAAACAAACAAAAAAAAATACAAAGCGTACCACCTCTTCCATCATCTTGCATCGTCATCATCAACCGAAAAAAAAAAACCTAATTTCATCTGAATCATCATCGTCATCACATCACCATGACATTGGTCAACAATTATCCTCGAAAGAAATTTCCAAGTGAAAAGATAATCCCGACTCGTAAAACCCAAAACCATAAAACCAAAAAAAAAAAAAAGCCAACCATGCACTACCTAGAGCCAAAGAGATTACGCTGCCAGGGCAGTAGCACAAATAAATGATCCAACAATGATTTGTACTTGTTGATCCCCAGTACGCCTCTGGGCACCTCCCATGGTCCCATCCAATTACAAGTCCACGCCACGGGAACTGCCCATAAAACCGACGAAAGAAAAAAACTTGCCACTCCACCCATTATCCTCATTTTTTATAGTTTTTCCGTCGCACTGTTGTCTCGTTTAAATTTTAATGGCGCGATCTAGATGGAAGCAAGTAAATTGTTTAAAAAAACACGGAAATCACCAAATCTCCATAGCTAAGCAGATTTCTCTCACATACTTCGAGCTAAACTTCGAAAGTCGAACGCATAAATTTTGGAAAAAAAAAACAGACACGAAATTAAAATTTAAAATTAGGCTTCGGCAACATGGAGTTTTTTAATTGTTTTTTCTCTCTCCACGAACAAGTACATACTTAACGCGGCGACATAACTCAAATGCCTGTCACGGTCTGACAGTCCAGAGAAAAGAACAACTTCTCCCGCACTTGCTGGAAATCAAATTTTCCAAGTGTTTTCACTTTCGTCCTCTGCGAGGAATATATGTGGAAGGAGTTGGTCTCCTTGGAGGACCAACAACCGATTTCAATGTCAGACACAGGATATACAAATATATCAGTGTGACGTCGACATTTAAAAAACAGAAATTGTATTTTTTTTTTTTTCTAAATTCAAACACTGGTACCTGGTTTGCATATTCTCACCATGTACCCGTGGTCAGACTCAAAGAAATGGAAAGTGCGGTGAAAATCGAAAGCACAGGGGGTTGCGCGGGTGGTGTAACAAGAATCCTTTTCGCCAGGATTTCGAAATGAAAGAGCTTTTTGTGTTTTGTGCTCGGGGGAAATGGAAATCACAAATGGATTACTTTTTTTTTGACAGATGGTTTGAGGGAGGGGGAGGTGTTGCGAGTAGAGGGCCGACATCTTTTGAGAAATATTTTTCCATTTATGACAAACACAAGAGATTTGTTCCGTTTTTATAGCGAAACTATGGTAATAAAAATTCAAAGGCACGTAAAATTTATTATTGTCCTAGAAAACAACGAAACATTTTCAGTTTATTTTGATGTGAATATGTCAGGAGCGGTTTACACTCGGCGACGAGGGGGTTAGGTACACTTGAGTTGTTGGCATTTAATGAGACGCTTCTCAATTTGCAGTTCAGAGTCGACAATGCAACACAATGCCCGAAAAATGTAACACGCACAACAGTAGTATGTCAAATCGGTCTGCGAGAAAGCTGTCAAGAGTTGAACCTAACATGACCAATTTATCGGCTTGCTGCATCCTAAGACCCAGATAAGAGTGACAGAGGACCGGTTGTCCAGATTTGCAAGTTACTGTCGACACTGGCTTACCAATTTAAAAGATGTGGTTACAGAAACCATGGCCTTAATTGTCATTTGGATGTCCATGTTTATTGCGATGTTTCGTTTAGGAGTTGAGTGGTTTTTAAGCTCGAGGCAAGCGTCGCATCAGTAACCTCAGCGACTTCGATATCTTCACTGTCGATTCTCCATCCCTCTAAATTGAGAATTTTGCAGCACCCCTTCGCTTTCATATTCCGTTCTGGTTGCTAAGCGCGCCTTGAAAGTCTGTTCAGGCCTAAGTGAAGGAATATTTACAGACAGATTGGAAAAAGCAAAAACTTTTAGTATTCTCCTACGGCCGATCGTTTTTGTGAGCCCTTTTTCGAACAGTTGATTAGTCATATCGGCAGTGAAGAACGAGCTACGACACATTTCTTAAAACATACGTGTGGTAGAAGATCTAAAAGTAAGATCCACAAAAAGACAAAGAACATGTATCATAACCCTGAACGTCCAAAATGCATTTAACTTTGAGAGCTGTAAGCATATTACGGAAGCGTTTCGAGATATAATGGTGAAGGCTTACATCATAACCAAGACACAAATTGGCGACGATATCGGCGGAATTATTGAAAGCTGGCTTAAAACAGAGAAACAGAGGGTACGACGTGCTTAATTTTCACACAGGGCTTACGTACTCTGCTTAGCTGGCACTAGGTCTAAGTGTAATTTTGGTCACCATTTTTTTTTTCCCTCTGTCCCCCAAATAATTAGCCGAGAAGGAAGTGTTTACCATCCCATTTTTTATTGCTCAGCTATCCTTCACCGTTTTAGTGATCCAATCAATACTAAGCAAAACCTTTACGAAAGCAGCGGACCAATAAGACCCATCACCAGATGGCGGGCTACCAAATAAGATTATTTTCAACTTGTACACCGGAGACAAAAGGCGATCCTCTAGGATCTCCATTGGAAACATCTTTATCTAGCTCAGGGTCGGTAGTACAGGCGCACAAGAAAGAAGGGTTGAAAGTATCTTCCAGGAAATCCTTGCACTCCTCATCGGTTCAAATCCGCAGCTCAACCATTTACAAAATTTTAAAGAAGTCCAAATGGTTCCTCTAACAAAGAAACAAACTATGAGCCCTTGAAGGAGTTCACGTCATAAGCAATTGCATTGACTTACACTGTCACGTCCTCAGCTGATAGCTACCCCGATCTCATTTTCTGGCGTTGGAGCACCTGTGCGCGCTCAGATAGCGTAATTCTCAACTCAACTTTCAGCAGAGCAATATAGTTCACAGTATAGCCCTCAGCGAATTTGTGATACTCCGGATGCATTACTATTTTGCTGACACTGACAGTCTTTCTTTCCGGTAAGTCCATCTCCACCGATCCGAATTTCACACTAAAGTACTGGGGAATTAGGAAAAAACAAACAATGACAAAACCTCCTTCATGGTAGTCACTTCCACCAATAATACGAATGTTTGCAGTTTGTCCCAGGCCGTCTTCCAACAGGAACAAGAGAGTAAGTAGTGTGAACATGATCGTAGTGAATCTTGAAAGAAACTGCCAAGGCAACCGTCCTTATACTGACGCTTATTTCGTCGCGAGAAATTACAAATTTTGTTTTTTAGCTGTCACTATTAGATGTCAGTTAATTCGGTGGTTTGAAGGTAACCACTCATTTTGCTTGAGTGCCGGAAAGGCCTGCCCCATTTTGTAGTTTTTGAATATGGTGCTTGAGTTTTCGCAACTATAATGTTGAGCTGGCTTAGTGCTGATCAAAATCCATCCACTCATGCTAACGAGCTTGCAGCGTGACACTGCCCAAAATCCTAAAGTGGGCCTCTTTTCCGACGACAACGGAGTACACCTCACTTCCTTTGTACCTGTCCAGGCCTGTCAATAAGAAGACTGCACCATTTGCTGCCAACGACTCTGGCCTGGCCCACAACACTCAGTAAGACACTCAGTCTTAATCATGAACCATAAACAATATTGATAGCCAGCTGAAGAACATTGCAAGGAAGTCATTGCTCAGGAAAGTCCTCAGTTAAACATCACTCTCCTTTGCGTTCCTGGCCTTAGAGGAATTCCTGACAGAGATGACTGGAGGAACCACAAAGTTACCAATACAAAGTAACTGGCCTTCTACACCTATGGTTCTAAGATGAACATTAGTACGGCAAGGACAACTACGGTCTACATCCAGACAGGCAGGCAGCCGTTAAGGCTCTGGAGTTCGCGATAACTAGGTCGAGGGTTGTAGAAATCTACAAAAAGCATCTAAATGAGATATCGAGAACAATACGGTGACCCTATGTCGGGTACCAGGGCATATGGATATCCCAGGTAACGAAAGAGCTGATGATGGCACGAAGGGGGTCAGCATGCCTCACAGGCTCTCCTTTCTACAAGGACTCTTATAAGCTCGTTAAAAACTATTATTGAAGGCGAGGCCATCAGTCGAGCCAATTCATGTTGGATCCAGCTAGACACATGTGCAACGGCTAGAACCTTATGGACGAGTTATGATAAGAAGAGATCTCTGTCTCTGGTCAAACTTTGTCAGCGCGAAGCAAGAATAATTCCCGGCATCATTACTGGCCACTGCGCCTCGGCATACATCACAATGACTATTGCAGAAGTTGTAGGAACGAGGAATAAATCGAATCTATCCGTCACCTGCTGTGTAAATGTCTTGCCCGCGCCGGTAGAAGAATGAGATGTCTTGGCAGTTACTTCTTCACGAAACTGGAGGACTTGGGTAACATCGAGCTGACCTTCTGAGATTCATGTCCTTATTTGAGTGGCTTCCTTTCTCTTTACTGGTTGCCGGGGTAGAATTCTAAAATAAGCACAATGGAGCCTATTAGTGGTCTACGTGAGCAGTGACGAATGTCATATGCTCGATATTTTACCCGACTTTTGTAAAACTCGCTAAGAATTTCAAGATCGAGAGGAAAAAAAAGTTTCATTTGTGAGGCACGAAGTCTATTTGTAAGGAAACCGCCCCTAGTTTCCCCGACACACGACTGGTCCAACTGAACCTATTTAAATGCCGCACACTGTCGCAATTTCTGCATCAAAAGGCCTCCGTTTTACAATTCCCATTGTACTTTTTGATTCTCGTTCCATGGAAAATCCACCAGAAGCCTGGGGTTGAAACGACACGGTGCAGAGAGCCCGAACAGGGGGGAAAAGAGTGAATGAAAAAGAAAAAAAAAAACTAGAGCAAGGGAGTTTTTAACTTCATTCTCCGTCAAGGTCACTTTCAGTTGTCCTTGTTTGCTGGTTATGCTCACGTTTTGTTCCGTGTTTTTTGCCATTTGTTTGCTTTATATACGTGTGTGTACAATTTTTTGATGACAATTTCTTTAATATTTTCCCAAGCGTTTTGTATTGATGTCACTTTTTTTCCACCGAGTTTCTATTTTCAGAGGGGAAAATACATTTTCTCGGTTAAAAAGTGAAAAGGAAACGTTTTGGTTTCGGTTTTGTGTTGCGTATTGCTCTCTGTTTGACATGTGTGGTGTTGAAATGTCTTTGATATGACACTCTCAAAATTGAAAACGAAATTGAAAGTATGCGAGTGAGTGGAAGGGGGTTTTCAAAAGTGTGAGGATGTTCGGGGGGTGGGCGGCATGTGGTTACCTTTTATGGTTTACCCCCAGAATGTATAAGTGTGGTGGTGGTTTGTGTCCTCCTTGACCCAGCATCCCGTCTCCTTTTCGTATCTGCAAACGTAATCTTTTGTGTATGTCGTATGGATTGTTTTTACCTCTCACTCGGCTCAGTCCTCGGGTTGACCTACATATGGACTCTCTCACAAGTGCCAGGGCAAGGGGCTTTTTTGGCAGTTTAAGTTGAAAATTCATAGCACATGCACGTGAAAGATAATGTAAGGACGTTTTATGGTAGCAGAGTGAGTCCTTATGGTTTATTGTTTCTGTTCTCTGACATTTGAGGCTATTTCACGAGTTTTGCACTTTTGAATAATGAAAATGAGGTCTTAGCTTCTTATGTTGGTTTTGAGTTGGACAAATATCTAAGAAAAGCAACATAAGGGTGGTTATGCCGTTATGAATTGTGAAATGACAACGATTTGAAATTTTTTTTCCCTCTGGTGTTGTAGTGCTTTCTTGTTTGCTACATGTGTTAAGAAAAGATATAAAGCTTTATTCTTCACAATGACTAGGTATGAGGTGGCGTTTACGTATGTCACTGTTGTAGATTTTTAACAGGTTGTAGGCCAACTAAAGTGTGGCAGTACCCGAAGTTATAACAATGAGAATGAAGAGGAAACTCCTGCTTACTGCTTTGAGAAACGTGTAACCATGTTATAGACAGCCCTACCGTAAGATGAGCTCAGTGTTGGGACGACACTTCACGTGAATTCTACAAAATTGATCAAAAGTTTAGCGTACTGCCGAAGCTATTGTCGAATCACGCCGCTTAACAACTAAGTCTGTTGCGATGCCACAAACGATGTGCCAAAAGCAGTAATTGTGTTTCAAGAGAAACTGCCTTACCTACCTAACCTATCAATCTACAGCGGTATGAGAAAACGGCTTATCTAAGGTCTGGAGTTAGTGTGCGTACTTTCGTCAGTTCATAAGACTGTCCTTGTACATCAAACAGCGAAACCTTCGATTCTGAGTAGAAACATTTCAATTTATTGCTACGGCGGGACAGCCTTAGCTCTGGATTGGACGTCAGTGGAAATGTCAAAGTTTCAGCAGATATCTAGACAACTCTTGTGCTGCATCTGTTTCCTCTTGAAGTAACTTTTTTGCTTCATACATGAAGGCGTGTACAAAATAGATGATCCTTGCTTTTCGGTTCCTAAACTTTATACCGCCTACTAGACTTTAGCCAGCTAATTTTGATCTAAAACTCTTAGTTTCCGACATAAACCCTGAGTATGCTGGAAAGTTATCTAAAAGTGAAACAAAAACGAGATGTGTATACTGAATCTGACTCCACGTTTGGAACTAAGCAGCTGCACCTGCGAAAAAACACCCAAATAAGCTTCAACACATATGTGCATGTACCAGACGAGACCCTTCTTGTCAACCTAAATGCCAAAGGGGCCTCTCAAAATTCTTGTAAAACTTTCAAGAGAAGGAGAACGTACGGCGGCAGAATTATTTTTATGGAATCAACGATTGATCGTTGAGCTTTTGGGGTAACTGGCCAGTCGTGACGAAACAAAACTATTTTATGAAGGAACGACAAGCCGGACGGGTTTACTGTTGACAATGAACTTCCGGACACAACAGCATTAAAACCAACCAGATTGTGGCTGAGCTTGCCAGACAAGAACTAAAATCATCATTCATAAGCCCATTTCACTTCTGCGGTTTATCCACAAGCAACATCAAGATCGACTTATGAGAGCACCAAGAAAAAGTCTCAAAATGGACCTTACATCAGGACTTCGACTAGCTCAGGAGTCCATCATCATCATAGTTTTCCAATGGTCCGCTTATCCACTGTGAGGATCCCGGGCTTAGCGTGTTTCAATAAACCCCCCAATACCTCTCAAACTTGAGCCCTCGACTCTGAAATATCAAGAACTATCTCCATACGGGTAAAGGTGAGATTTCGGACTTGATCTGACCATCTCATCCTGGGCTTACCCAGGGAACGCCTATTTGATGGCACGGATTCTAAAGCCAAGTTGGGGCCATGCGTTTGACGTGCCCAAACCATCGAAGTATTGACCTTTCCGTTCAAAGAAGTAGCTGCTCGACATTGAGGGTCTCGCATATTCGCGTTCCTAACGCGAGCTCCACGAGTTACTCCGGTAATACAACGAAGAAATCTAATTTTGGCAGCTTGTATTCGCGATCTTATTCTTTCGGTCATTGCCCAAACCCCATGACCATTGGTTAGGGTCGAAACAAACACTGAATTGAAGACCGATAACGAAGCTTCGATGCCAAATTATGCCCTTCTGATAACAGATTGACCAAGCTGTCTCAAAATTGCTCCAGCCTGACCAATCCTGCAGGATAACTCAGTATTGCTCCTACCATCACTCGTGAATAGGACCCCGAGATACTTAAATTTCTCCACCTGATTCAATTCTCCACTAACATGCAGAGTATATTGAACAGGTGCTCTGGAAATTACCATTACCTCTGATTTGTTCACGTTTACCTTCATCCCAGCTTCAACACAGACGGCGACGAACCTATCTAGTGCGCGCTGAAGTTCGGTCTGGGTGGACGTAAGGATGACCAAGTCATCAGCAAAAAGCAGATGACTTATCCTTAAGTCTCCCAATTCGAACCGTTCCTCACCAAGGCTGCGCTGTAACATCCAATCCATATACACTATGAAAAGGAGCGGTGACAGAACACACCCCTGCCGAAGTCCAACGACCACTGTGAAAGGTGTCGACTTAACGCCGTTCCCGATGATATGCTTTCTCCAAATCCACAAAACAACTGTTGATAGGTTTGGCATACTCCCAGACCTTCTCAAATAATATTTTGAGAGTGAATAGCTGGTCGGTTGTGCTTCTACCTGGACGAAAGCCGCACTGATCATCGCCCAACCGGGACTCGACCACAGCTCTGAATCGCGCTTCCAACATCTTAGTAAAGACTTTTCCAAGGAGACTTCAGAGGGATAAACTCCTATCATTGAAGCAATACCTCTTATCCCCTTTCTAAAAACGAGGAATAATCACGCCAGTTTGCCAGTAGCTAGGTGTTGTACCGCATTCCCTGGCCACTTTAATGACACGAGAGAACCATTTTACTCCCTCTTCCCCCAAGGCCATGAAGATTTCTGGGCGGATTTCATGTATACCAGCAGATATGCCGCTTTTTAGAGCTTTAATGGACAAAGTCACCTCCTCTATGGTGGGACACTTCTCCGCCCTACCACAAAACCATTGGTCTGCCATCCTCAGTGCCCTGTTCGGGATTGACCAGCTCCGAAAAGTGCTTGCCCCATCTGCGTAAGGTGTCTTTCTGATCGGAAAGAAGTACACCATCTTTGGATTTACCTTCTTCGATGATAATAAACTTCCTTCCTCTGAGACGGCGGATAGTCTGCCAGTTTCTCAGTTTTACTGCCAAACTCCCTCCAACACTGCTCGTCAACTACTCTAACAGCTAGCTTGCAAGTTCATCGCGCCTCCATGTACCGGTTTTGAGAAGCTGAGTCCTTCAGTTGTATTCACACCTGGAAGGAATTCTTCTGTTATCTGATGGCTTCTTGAACTTCGGGTGTTTAAAACCACGCAGTTCTTTTCTCACCATCAGCCGCCACACAGAGCCGCATCACAACAGCGGATGTCTACTAAAACTAGCTTCAGCAATGTTTTGTAGTACATTTGTGACCGTAAATTCCCTGCCCACCATGCTCAGTTAAAAGGCTCCCTGATAAAAAAAAAAAATTTAAGGCATTCATCCAAAAGGCTCTTAAAGGTTCAAAAGAATAAATCGCCCGTGTGCCTCAAAGCCTCACTTTAATTCATGCAAAAATCAAAAAAAACCGCGCCCCCTTCTAGGGCTAAAATAATAAATTTAAAATTATTTCATGTAAAGATGTGCTCTCTTCCACCGTCAAGCGGAACAAAGTAAATTTTCAATTCGTTTCAAGGCTTTTATTTTTTATTAGCTCTCCTTTCTGTATAATTTTTTTTTCTTTTTTTTGTGAAACAAGAAAAAAAAAAAAAACGTAAATAATAATAATTTCAATAACGCAACGCATCCTTTTCATGTGTTGGGCTTGGAATGTGTTTTTCTCTCTTGAAAAATTTGAAGGCATAAGCTAATTTCGTTATTCTATACAAAAATTATAAATTTTTTTTTTTTCTCTTTTCCTCTTTTGTTGTTTGGCAAAAGGCAAAATTAAAAAAAAAAAAAAAAAAAAAATCACATCCATATGGATGTATCCACACCGTGCACAGACAAAACACCGAAACTGTGGGTTATTTTATAAGAAAAAGCAAAAGGGAATAAGATTAGAAGATGAAAACAAAAATAAATTTACCATGTGATGAATTTTTACGACATCACCAAAGGACCTTCCGTTTCATATTCCACATCTCCATGCATGTTGGGGGATTTGCTTTTTTATTTTTTGTAAAAAATAATGTTTCGCATCCGTTTTGTTATGATAAAATATACATTCGGTATAAGGTGCCCCCACATGTACGACCAAAGCCGCATTGGTTGAGTTTGAGTCTCAGTTTCGGTCCCGGTGACACAGACCATTCCACGAGAGCGTATTAATTTTTTTCCCCTTTTTTTTTTTGTCCGTTTTCGGTAGATGGTTGCGTGGACAAGAGTCGCATATCATAGATTAATACAAGCACGATGGCGGGCAACGCAAACAAGAAAAACGAAAACAACCACCATCCACAGGGAAGCACACAGAAGAGCCAAAGGAGATGGAGTCCAAAAAAAAAAGAAGGAAGACCATGCTTGGCGTCCGTTTTTTTTAATGAAAATTTACATACACTCGCACGCTGAACAGTGAACGGAGGCGATGAACAGGAGAGCACTACCAGCTGTCATGTCGGGGTGAAAAACTCGAATGCAGGTGTAAAGTGTACCTTAAACGTCAGCGGAGGCTCAGGTAGAAGTGGTTTGTGTGTATTCCTTTTACATAATTTATAGAGAACGTGTTCCCGTGTAACAAACAGGGAAACATTTTCTGATAGCTCGTGATAGTATCTGGCGGAAAAAGGAGCGAAATTTATACTAGTTACAGGGCGAGATATAGCAGCCATTATCTGTAGAAGACATCCTCGAAAACGGGAGAATGTTCTCCGTTTTGACTTCTGACCTGGGTGATTTTTTGACGTGGATCATGGGAGAATATGAGCGCGTGTTACAAAATGGACGAGTAACTTTAAGTGAAACACCTATGATAAGCCAACACACACACTCGGTGCATGAAATATTGTTGACTCCACTACCGACCAAGTTAACTGCCAGAAAAGCATAAAAAGTGCACAGAAAAAGGTGAACTGACAGGACACTACACCGCAGCCAGAATATCCACTAAAGTTGATGCCAACTCCCTCGACCACTCCATGAGCTACACCTTCTCTGCGAATGTGCAAGTCCTTAAAATCAAAAACTTCTTCATCGAGAAAGATTTTTTTGAGAACCAGAAGATTCATCACGTCAAATTGAAGATTGAAACGAGGACCCTACAACAAATAACTCAATGGATGAACAGGCTCTGTGAACGCACTTTCGATTGAGCACTTCCACCAAATCCTAACCTTGCCTAACCTCAGTCAAGTGTGTAAAGCATCAGTAAAGCAGGATTGCACTGTTTCATATAGGGAGGTGGTTGCGTAAGTGAAGGATACAGAGGCGATTATGTTACTGCTTCGGGTCCAAATGCTACGTGTTACGTGCAAGCTGCACCAACCCGAGTGTAACATTCTCCACCATTACCATACTCTCGTCCAAATGTTTCCCGTTAAATCCCTGGATACGAAGGTGGTGGTTACGTGGAAGCTGATTCAGGAGGTGGTTATAGTGGAAGTATATCGTTGTACCATCAACTTGCAGCTGCTTAGAAAGTGGTTTCGAAGGCGGATATGGTGGTGGATACATTAATGGTGGATATGGCGACGATGGCTCTGGAGGTAATGCCAAGGTTTGGAGGAGTAAATTCTTAAAGTGTTTATTTACTGCCACTCTCGGGATGTTAGCACTTCTGTGATGAAATTCAACGGTTAGGGGCTGTGTGTGCAAGCTCACGAAAAGACAAAGCAAACCCAGAAGACCAGTCGGGAACCACTACTGATGTCAAATGAGCTGTGCCTAAGGAATGGCACTGCAAATAAAGATTACGGCAGAAACAAGGTAGAGTCGAACATGTCTTGAAATAATTGAGAGCTCCTGCGACCACACTATGTCCAGACTAGAGAGTTTTCTTAGATAAACAGCAAGCTAAAAAAAATAGCTGGCGCGACAGCACGAGGTGAGCCAAGGCCTAGCCTCTCGCAACGACTCATCTTGGACAAGAATGGAATGAATCTACAATTTATTGCCGACTCCGAACGGCTGATTGAGAAGCTTTTTCATGACCAATTGTGCTTCTCATTCCCCGACGAGAGATGGTGCCGCGAAAAATGTTCGGTGGACATGGCTGGGGCTGGAACCCACGCAACTTGGTCACCAGTCTAACACACTTACCACTGAGCCATGGCGACCACATCGATATCGACATCATTCTAGTTAAAAAAAAAAAACTGCGCTTTAGATAGCTAGGACATCTAGAACGAATGAACACCAACGCTGCTTTTCAAAGTCTTTGAATCAGACCAGGTAAAATAGGATAAATGGCCGCCGGGGCTCAAATTCACTGACCACATAACTGCGACTGACGGAAACAAATCAACATGGTTGTCAAAGCACATTTCTGTAACATCACATCACAGTACCCTCAGTCTGACACTGACATTTAAATCAACGAAAACTTTTTCATTTCTCGACTTTTTTCAGAATTTCATTACAGCACTATCGATGGGTTACTATGACAAACTCCATTTGCCCATGTCAACTACCAACAAATCTACGACGCTTTGACAGATAGACACAAACGATGCCATATGCCTGCATCGCGTTTTACCATTTGACATGTGAAACCCTATAAAGCTTATGATAACTTTTGATAGCATATTATGCCGACTTAGCCAGCTCTTATTTCACATATCCTTGTTGCTCCCTAATAGCTCTTGAGTTTCCATTGTACAACGCTTGGCCTAAAATGAAAGAAGAAACCCCTCTATCCTCGCCAGAGACAGCTCTCAAAAGTATCCACATCCATCCCCTCCTTCTGTCTATTTTTGTTCGATATTTTGAAATTTCATTTTCTATTACCACTCCAATCCTCCCACTTCTCTTGCCGTTTGATTCTTCAATTCCAGCACTTCAGAAACATCACGAACAAATTTCGTATACGTAAGTACAGTACAAACGAACCAATTGAACAGAATAATACTCCAAAGTCTCCTCCTTTTCGAATTGATACGTGTCTGTAGGTCGGTGTGCATGTATCCAAATCATAACTAGATATTTCCGTTGCTCTCAAGTGAAATTTGTTTTTCTTTTATTGAAAATCCTTTCTTTTTTTTTTCTAATAAAGAATCCTTTGAAGCGTTCAAATGTGCTCACAAAAATACACAGAATAGAAAAAGCGCACGTGTTATCCTCGAAATATATGGATTTTGACATGTGTCAAAACCATCAATCAATACTTTGTACAGATGAAAATATTTTCCTTTTTTTGACAGCTCAATGATTGCTGTCGTTCCAGACATGGGAATTGATATCCGCCACGCCGCCCTTAAATGATTCTAAATTTCAATGATAAACCGATTTTAGTCTTTTATCGGGCCAAAGATATCCGGCGGGAAGGTTATCATCATCTTTCTTATCATATCTGTCAGCCCACCTTGGTGGTTATGGTGTTTGGGTGTTGATTACAAATTCGTTTACACTGTGTGTCATTCGTGTTATTTTTGTTATTTTTTCTTGGAAAATGGGAGAGTTATGCTGTCGTAAATTCAATTTTGGCACAAGTTTTCCTTGATTGAATTACAAGTTTTGACACATCATGTGGAGAATTTTGATCTCAATTTGGCAACGTCGCTTGTCGATTTAAACGAAAACAAGTGATCCATCCTTCCATTCCCCTTCTCTTCCTTCCACGAAATGTGATGACAAAAAAGTGGTTTCCAGTACCTCGTCCCAGTTATGCCTGCAATGTTGTCCATCCAGCCGATGATGCATTCATGCACGCACACAGTCTTAAGATTTTGTAATGAATTTGTGTAAAAGAGGAAAAAAAAAAACAAATAACCCACGAGCACGACACGAACACGATAGCCAAACGAAGAGACAGAAGAAGAGAAGATACGAAAAAGGAGAAAAGAAGAAGTTAAATCTTGATTCTGCTGAATAGCAGCATCATCATCGGCGACCACGAGCAGAGAAGACTGGTTTTCTGTATCCAACCACCACCTCTGTTCTTCGTTCACCTTTTCATCATATTATTGCTTCCACTTAAATTATTTTTTTCCACTTGAGTTTGCGTTCCTCTTTGCTTCGTTCTTTGCTTGTTTGTTTCTTATTTTCGTCGTTTGCTTCGCATCAATATTTGCGGTTTTTGTTTTCGGTGGCTGGGCTGAAGCCTGAAGTAGAGGTGGAGACTGGAAACTGATTTGTAGTTTATGGAGCTGGAGCACGATTTTTTTTTTTTTAAAGATAATTTATTTTGTTTCTCTTTAATTTACCTTCTTCCCCTTCGTTCTGGCTGAGTTGACAGTTTTCCTGTTCTCAAATGTCAAGTGTTGACTCTTTTTTTTTGACGTCGAAATTTAATCAATTTTGTGGTCAGAAACTTGACTTTTTCTCGAAGTTGTTTGACATTTCAATAGGCTATAGCGGGTAACTCCACTTGTCTTCTTTCAATCTGACAGCACTTGGTAAATTTTTTTACAATTCAGGGGAAAGAACCGCAGGTATTGCTCGACTTAGAGTAAAAATTTTAAATAGACTAACAAAGAACTAGACAAACCGGGATTATCGCACTTGGACGTAAGGGTCTACCAAGTAGCTGGAAAACCCTTTTTCAGTGATGAAGAGGTTAAGCCACTTACCACATCCGCAACGAAGATTAATCGTCTGATCCGAGCCCTCTTGTCGTTGACCTCTTTACAGGCCTCGCTTAAGCCCAACACACCCAGTTACATGGCCAAAATGCTGTGCTCCATAAGAACGCACATAGATATGTAAATTATCTGGCATCTTAGACGATTGGATTTCGAGTAAACACAATCAAAAGTGGCAGAGTTCTTTAAGATGAAGATAAATTATAGGGATGAGCCCCGCGACGTCTCTAAAAATCCCGTGGCTTCTTTTCTGTGACGACGGTTTTCTAGTAGACGTTGGAGCACATTTAAGTGGTTTGTCTGTATCTTGGAGAACCATGTCCCCTCCACCAAGCGTCTAAGATTGGAGAGAAATCATACGAATGCCTTAAGCGCAGCCTAACTGTTGCTATAGGCGCATATCCTCCACAACCTCCAAAGCCCATCAACGCTTCTGGCTTTTAGAGGGTCGATGTTTCAGTGCCATAGACCCGGAGGATTAATGCCTTATACCGAGTCTCCTAAGTTGTTCGAGATAGAGGCTTAGTATGTTGGTTAAGAACGGTGAAGTTCGGAAGAACCTCGTCACGTAGACCACCATTTCGGCCCGTTGTATTCCCCTCTGTAGCATCTGTTGCAGAAGAAGTTGAATAAGGGGGGGAGGGGGGGAGGGGAGGCTTATGTGAAGGGTTATAGGTTAGCGATTAGAGGAGTCGAATGGGGTTTACAGATCGGAGAAACGTCCTATATGTCCAACGAACTCCAGAATTTCTTGAAACTAAAATGCCTTAAAGAGCTTACCCCGGGAAAAACATGTCTTCCCAGGGTTTTGTGTCTTAGAGTCCGTCTTGCGGGGCAATCGTAGAGGAAATGTTCAAGGCTCCCCTCCTCTTATGAGATAGAGGCTTACTCCTTAATTTGCTTTTTCAGCCCAGAAAACACAGCAATTAGCAAAAGTTGTTCTTCGTTTGATATCTTATAAGATGCTGTTGCCAGAAATAATGGCAGAAACAGGGTCGACAATGTCGTTTACTGCCTTGAACCTAGACCTGTGTCGACATTGGTTGTCCTTTTTTATTGATAACAAATGCTCCATCGCCTCTGAGCCATTTTCTGCCACTTCTGCCTGGGTACCTACACTGTGCACAAAATAATGAAGGCAGAACCGCATAAGGCAAACAATTTCCCCACGATTGGAGAATCCTTAGTTTGCACATTAAGACCTCAATGGTCACACAACAACCAAAGCTGCTTTGAACCCACGATTGACACCCGAACGACCTTTACATCCACGTCCGTTGAGAGATTGGTGCGGCATATGAGCTTTCACTTTCATGTCGCCCACTATAGTTGATACGGTCGCTAGAGAAAAACTTGTTTATTGTTACACTAACGCCTGGAACACGCTTTTACATCAAAGCGACGGAATTCCAATCAGCGCCATACTGATTCACAACCTTCTGCGGTTATGATGTCATTTGTGAGATTGTGGTTCAAAATCGGCGTAGCCAGACGACTAGCACGATGTGTGACCTAATAATGACTAATGGTACACAATCGGTTAACCGGTTAGTCAACGGTAGCGTCATGAGTGGTATGAGCTAGGTATAGTCTTGCAAGATCTTAGGCTCAGATAATGACAAACGAATAATGACTAACCGCAGCTGAATGAAGACACATTTGAAGCAGAAGCTGGAAATATTGGCAGTGCGACCGAGGTCATCGAAGAAAAGAACCCCCAGATGGAGGAATTCTTTTCAAGCATCACAGAGAGGTAGAGGAAGCAGCGAACAGGCTTCTTTCCATTTTCGTGCCTACAGCTTTTGCAGAAATCGTCAGAGACTAGCGTTAGCTTTTTGGGCTGCAGGTCTACATGACAGTGTGCTGTGGGGCGCCCGACAACGGTGCATGTTTTCCAATCGCCTTACACGTAGCGAAAGACAAACCCAATTGCCGTTGAAGGTGAATGATGAGGTGACTGTTTGATCACTACTGACTTGTCCTACTTCTCATAGCTGCTTTAAATGTATACGGGGGTGTTCAAGGCAGCTGTTGAGGTACACCTGAGGGCGCCTAATACAGACAGACAATGACACTGGTGTTGCACTACTTGTCCAGCGCCGGCAATTAGACCAAAATTCCGTCCAGCAGGATAGGCCTAACAACCGACAGATGCAACCAAAGGGAAAGAGAGAGCTGAGATTGAGCCTATCAGAAGAAACACCTGCACCACCCCCTTCGTTGGTCTTTGATCCCCCGGTGTAGAAGTGAGCCGACTTGTCTTCTAAGAAGGCATACCCCTCCCAGAACAACCTGAAGTGGATGATAACTTCGAAGTTTTTGGTCAAAATTCATTTTGGGTTTGGCGTAGTCTATGTAAACCGGGGAGATTTTGAAACTATTCAGAATAGAGGAGGAGTGGCCAAATTTTTTAATTGACCACTGTGAGATTGCTTTGAGACGAACGACTGCACTCGGAGTGATTTGCCTACCAAAGATGTCAATAGGAGTCAAATGAAACAAAATGTCCAATTGCGCAGAGGGTGTTGTGCGAAGTCCACCGTTTCCTAATTCTTTCTTGGATGTTGGGTTTTCAGCTTAGTTTCCTATTCAAAGTAAGGCCAAAATATTTTGCTTCGTCAGAGAAAAGTAAGCTCGCACCGTCCAGGGAGGGAGGATCGATAAATGGAATTTTATACATTGAAATCTTCTATTGCGGACAGCTCTCTTAAGCAGACAGCTCCCTTAAATGGACATATTTTCCTAAACAAACCTAAAAAAAAACATTAAACATTTTTTCTCCCCTTGAACGGACAACTCCCTTGGGCGAACAAACATTTTGGCACCGTCCGCCTAAGGGAGATTTCACTGTATTTCCTTGAAAATAGAACCAGTTCAGTTTTCTGGGGACTCCCACCCAAACCACATCGAACCGCCCATCTGCTTAGGTATTCTTTTAGAGTGCTAAGGTGCTTTCCTGAGAGTACTATAGCAATATCATTACCATAAGCGACCACAGCGCATCCCTCAGCTTCCAGGTTTATCAGGAGTGCATTGACCACCAAATTCCAGAAAAGAGGGAATAGGACACCACCCTGTGGGGTGCGAAACTCGGACAAAATGATTTGCATGAAACGCTGAAGCTACCATTTCTCCCGACCTACCAACCTGCAGAGAACATTGCGCTAGTTCGTCAATCAATTTTGTATTCTGCTTTTCTTAGGCTGTTCTGCAAATCTTGGCATCCCATCGTAGCGGGCATATGACCAAAGTCTAGCTCCAGTTTATTTCAGTTTTTCGAGGTGAATTTACTTCGAAACTCATCTATTAAAAATTTCGATGTAGACTCTCAATAGATACTCTTCTCATTTGACCCCAGTTAACGTGTGGTGCATGTATGTAGGTAGGTATGCACAGAGACATAGACCACCTTCTGATCTCCAAATAACTACACACAGAGACCGGGTCAGTGGGGGTCTTCTCACTGAAACTCTCGTTTTTTTTTTCTAACAATCGTTCGATATCAAGTCCCTTCAACTGCCATCACTGCTACTTGTATCTTTATCTACAAATTTGTTTGTCCGTTCAGTCAGGTAGAAGTCTTTATCTGTGATAGGGCAAGGAACGAGTTTTCTTCTTCTTTTTTTTTTTTTGTTTACATTTGTTTCTCTTTAATAAAAAAGGATCAACTCGAAGCAATCGATGACTGTCTTCATTGAATATTGACAGAGAAGCACTTAAAAGAGAGAACAAAACAAAATTACTGATCTTCGTCCATCTGGAGGGTAGAAGACCTAGAATTGTATACATTTCAGTGAAAAGTAAACACTCGCCTTGCCATAGGCGATATCAGTTTTGCTGGCAAACAAAATGTTTACTTCGCAAGATAACGCTTGGCGGCGATAGTGTGCCCAAGTGAAACGTAAAAGGAAACTCCTAACGAGGTGACATTTTTCCACTTCAAGACAAATCGATTGGGTAAGTTTTGATAAGAACATTTTTTCAGTGAAATACGTTGTTTTTCTTCGACTAGATCGCATGAAATCTTGTGCCACACACAGCGGTGCTCCAAAATATTTAGGTCTGGAAGTAGATTTTTGTGTGTTCACGTAAGGCCGGAACAGCAACTTGATCCAACATAATGCACACTCTCTGTTCGAAGCTTTGAAAGAATTTGTACCTACGTTTGTTGACGCTGACTGAAGTTGAACTAGAACATTCGACTTATACGATTATTGATTTATGTTCTCGGGTATATCGACGATTAGATATGAAATCAAACGTCTAACTCGTGGTCTGTGCTTTCCAAAACGTTTTTAAAGGGCGTGGTGCAGTGGCATGGCTCTTCAAAGAAGAGCTCTGACTGCAGAGTTTGAATGTTTAAGCAGACATTGTCCTGGATTAAAACAGAGAGCTATGGACATTGACATTGAAAATTGTAACACTAAAACCTACGTAGTCCATCCCATCAGCTGCTTGCGCAACCATCAGACTGAAACCCTCCTATCGATGGTCAACCAATCATACTGGCCACTCCGCGATCTGAGATCCGCCTAAGTTGAACTTCAACCTTAACTTTCGGACATCAATGTCTTCCAGAGAGTAGTGAGAGAGCGATGAAGCCCAAAACGAGCACTGCAACCGAGAACGGAGTGGGAGGAGGTGTTTTCTCCAAAATACTCAACCTGAGCATCTCATTTCGTCTACCTAACCATTGTAGCGTATTTCAAAATCATGACGATCAACGAAGCCTTATACTGGCTGTGGTACAAAATGTGGTAGATATCCTTCAAGGACAACATCATTTTTACCTATGTATAGCCAGGCCGCTGTAAAAACCCCCTGGAATCAGTAACTCACACCAAAGGCTTCTTCAGATTGTCGCTCATCTCTCATTGAGATCGCAGAACATTTTAACATTCACCTATGCTGGGAATCTGGTCATAGGGACATTCCACGGAATTCTAAGGCCGATGGACTCGCCAAACGTGACACTGGTCTAGAGATCCTACCAGAACGACGAAATCTGAAAATTCCACTCGATACATGTAGATCCTTAGAGTACGATGAGATCAAGAAGACAAAACAAAGATGGAAGAACGGATCCACATGCCGTACCTCCAGGGAGATCCGGCCTATGCTAAGCCTCATTCGATCCAAAAGTCTGATTTTCCTTACAAGTTCTCTCATCGGCCTTTAGAAGGATGGGCCTCTTCTCAGATGAGTTTTGCAGACGCAGCAGGGACGAAAAAAGGGGAAAAACAATCATTCACATCCTCTGCACCCGTCCTTCTCTATCCGAAAGACGGAATTGACTTCGACAATTTGGACGAATAAGAGCTCAAAATGTTTTCAATAGTTGGAATGGCACTTAGGGTATAGATCCACGGGATATCACAAAAGTCCTACCTTGGCCTACGTGTATCTGTGCTTGTATGGGCAGTTGGCACTCGAAAACTGGACATCTTCGTGAACTGATGTGTTCGCGTCGTTCGACCGAAGCTCACTACACAATAAGACGAAGGAAGAGGCAATGCATTGGGTAGATTTTATGGCTCATGGACTTATCTACCTTCAGATTCTACGTGGTCATCCTAAGCAAATGCCGCACAGAACCATCGAGGGTGAGCTTAAACGAATTTAAGAACAAGGGCGCACGGAAGACAGGACCAGACTACTACTGACTTTACCAAGAACAGTGTTCGCAAGACTGTGACTCTTCGAAAATTTTTGCTTGTAGAATCCGAGAAAGGATGCGCCTGGAACCAGGCGGTTGCTCAAAGAAGATTTTGAAAACCAGTCATCCCGTGTTCAAGTGACGTCTTCAGCTCCTTAAGTCCTTGTCAGAAAATTGTTCACTTGACCTGACACCCGTGGGTTGATAGGTAGTACCCTCGTTTGTCTGGTCTACGATACACATTTCGTTTTCAGGGACAGTACATCCCCTTTAAAGTGACGCACCAAGCAACCGAATTCGTTAAACACCTTGGCGACCGTCCAACTCACAAAACCCTTCTCCCACTATCATTGCCCTCTCATAAAATGGCAAGGACAAGTTAAAAGCAGATATTACGGTTCATAAAGCAATTGCCTGCATCAAATATTCATCGAGTTACAAATTAAAGGTAAAAAACAAAAACCGTCGGCAGACATGCCATGCTAGCACCATCCCAGACACGTCGATATTATGTACTCATATCAAGCTGTGCATTTGAATATCTTTCGCATACGTTTACACCCCTAAAAATGTGGTGCATGCAACAACTCCCACAGGCAACCCCTCCCCAATGAGAAGCGTTCAGACAGACTTAAACCAGAATTAGTCAGGCAGAAGTAATGACACCCCCTGACGCGCAACTTGTCCTACGGGTACCGACTATCATTCTTGAAATATTCATAAATGCATATCCATTATCAAAGTATCTATGCGCGCATAAAACAAATGCATTCGAATGTTTGCACGCGAGGTATCACTGGGTCTGGATAAAACCAATTTGTACCTTGAATCCCTCGATGTTGTGTTTTTTGTTTTGCATTGTGTGTAACTAGATACCCTTCGGTTCGTGGTGCACACATACTTCGTATAAAGAAAAGTATCTGAGAATCAATCCCACGGTGTGTCTGGCAATATCTCGTTACTCGTTCTCGTGTGTCATTCGAATTTATGAGTACTTTCGGGGTTTGAACACGTGCACCCGACGACCGAGCTCTGGATAATTGATGACTCTGCGATAATTTTGTGTCTTAACCCTCGAAGATACGGGTATGAAATAACGAAAATACATCCGATCGACGCGAGGGAGTGGGCGGGGAATAACAATAACCGAGGAGTTATGGCTCCTGCTGATATGGGCAATACGCTGCCATTAGTGTCGACTTTAATTTGGAGGAAGCGTGTGTGTTGTGCACTTTTCTAGGAGTATTTCTGGCCATGCAAGGGGTGTATCGAGGAGGGTGAACACCTTTAGTGGAGCAGATTTTGTAGCCAATTTTAGAAATGAACCTTGGGTGGCCTCTTGCATAAGTTGAAAGAGTTTCAGGACAGTTTTTTGAATTTTGGAAGATTCCAGCCAACGGAGGTGGTTGAATTCGATTTGACATACGGGAGTCGACTCTAGTACTGAAATCTTAAAGTGATTAGGTTACACTATTCAGTATCGAAGTAGATACAAACATATGTACAATTGTACACCACTGAGTCTTGTTGCATCCCTTACAGCTGTTTGTCACACTTTGAGACTAGAGGTCGTGTGGGTTTTGGTATTTCGGTAATCATAGCTTCCGCCTCAAACGAATCCTGATACCATCTGAGTTTCAAATTACTACACCACTCTCTTAGTGAATAACTCCTTGAGAGCGAGTAAATTATAAAAACAGAGAAGATAAATCCATGGGGTAAAGAACACTCAGATGCGACAGGACCATTACCTGGATTCCGTGCCTTCAGAGGGCACACGACTGAACTCGATCGTTAGATCGCACACATTGCTATATGGCCGCGCTTTTTGTAACTCGTCTGATCATTTTTTCAAAGACTTTTCAAAGGTTGGTAAACAGGAGCCACATACACACTGCATGTGGCAGTCTTATCCTCAAGCATCTAAACCTACTTTTTGATGCCATTTTGCAGCGATGAAGATTCAATTGACATACCCTTAGGCTCGTATGGTCCCTATGAACATACAGTGTACTTTCTCATAAGCGGACACCGACGGTACCACGAAAATTGTCCGCCTATGAGAGGTGTCCGTAAGGAGAGAGTACACTGTACATACATATTATCAATCTCTTCGACGCTTAACCAAAAAAAGTCCATCCGTCAGATGAAATAAGTTTTTTCTGCGCCTAATTGCATTTGCTTTGTCCTTAGGACGCCAATTTTATGTTTTCGTCCACCGCTGCACCTTTATATTATAGAACAACGACATGACCATCAAAAGAGCACCTTCCAAGGAGGCAGAAGAACATCTCGTAATCTCTCGCTTGTTAATGGCCTGAGAAAAGGTTTTCGGGCCTAAGCCGGCGGTTTTAGCTGTTTCCATTAGACGACTACGATTACTTGCTTGGAAGTCGGTTAAGCACTTTGCCATAACTCTAAATATACAACGAGTCTTAGGACGAAAGAGCCGATGACCTTGCCAGGCAGGGATAAGCCCTTAACGACTTTCTAGCGGAAGTTGTTAATATCCCGCTAGGAGCCGTTAAGGGCAATACTCAACACCACTTTCCAAAGACGGCCAATCAAGCGGGGAATAGGCTTACGAACTGCGTCATATCAAGGAAGATCTAGCCCAATTATAACAAACAAAAAACAAATAAGCTACCAAGCAGATCTAGGTCAGATATTACAAGAATATTAACCGTTAGCACAGGGCGCTGGCCAATAGGAGACCACGCAGACAAGCTAGGCATCCCCCACAACACTTTCTGCAAAGAAAACAGCGAAAAAGAATCTCTGCAATATTTCCTGTGTAAATGTCCAACCCGAGTGAGGGTCAGACGGCGCACTCTAGGCAAACCCTTCTTCGACGACCTCAAAGATATTTCCAAGAAGAAGAAAAGAAAACTATCAACAGCAAACAACTTCGTCAAATGACTTTTTGCTTCAAAACGGCGAATCTCGGCGCTAATTTGGTTTTTAGAACCTCCACCTCTACCTATCTAGGGAACTCTCAGAGGTACAAAATCCATCCGCGAACAGCATAGTCAGGACTGTCCTTAGCTAAGCCTCTTTGCGTAATGGAAACTTGCCCAACCATCAAGCCGTAAGGATTAGGAAACACCACAAAACACCTTTTGTTTAGGTCGCAGCGTTTAAAGGCAGTCAACCCTCAACATTCCCAGTAGAAAATTAATAATAAATCACAACAGGTTTCCCTTTTCGCCTAAGACCGTCTCTTTGCCTGACAAGGGTCATCTACCCAACCCTGCCAAGCTTCCAACGACAAATTCTTTGCCGTACAATGGCCTGAATTTTTGGGCAAATTTTACCAAGGGCAGTGACCTGAATAACGAATTATATTGATTCTTCTGCTACTGCACTTTTGACACTTTTCAACTTCGCGTATCAAGTCCTCACTCCAAAAATTTGTCAATTTTTTCCGTAATTTGACGCATGAAAAGGGTTTGTGTATTCATTCATTGATCCCACTTCTGACACTAATCAGAAATTGTCAGTCATCCCAAGTAACTAGTTTGCATACCCAACAACGAAGCTAGTGACTCAAAACACACCAAATAGATTCGGTTGCAGAACAGCCGTCTTGATTCAATTATCCAACTTCTGACACTTTTTTCCCGAAAAATTTATTTTCATCGAATTTGTAGTCTACTATCGCACATTCAATTCTAGGAACCGATTAGGGTTCTATTTCGTCAATAATCAGATTAGGGTATGGTTCTCCAAATTATCGGGAAATCCCCCACAATTCGTCAAAGACCACTAAACTAAACCCTCCTGCAGAGAATTTGTTAAATTTTTAATTTAAATTCCCCACTCACCGTTTGCAATTTAATCCTTTTTGTTGCGGAGGTAAAGAGACGATGATGTCAAGCTGGTAATCCGTTCGTGATTCCTATTGCTTCATAGGTTCGTCCTTTCGAAACAATTTGTTTGTTTTTTTTTTTTTTTTTTTGTTAATTGGAATTTATCTCTGGCCTCACTTCACTTTGACACTTTTTTTCCTCGTGAGCAGATCCTCCTTTAAGTGGAATATTGACACCAGAAAAGCACTTCACTGCGATGTGAATCCCTTCACTTCAACCTGGGCGGTACGAGAGGATTTGAATCGCCTCCACACAACACAAAAGCCTTTGGTTCCGACTGGCTTTTGCTAAATCAGAAAACAAAACAAAAACCGAAACTCGAGAAAAGAGGTGAAGAGAGAGAGAGAGAGAGAGAAAGAGTGTAAACAACAAAACGACTTGAATTTCTTTTTCGTTTTTTTTTTTTTTTTTAAATTAAAAATCAAACAACGCGCCACGCGATAAGATTGTAACGATTAATTAAATTTCCTCGTTCAATTCCCACGCAATTGGATTGAGACAAAACGAAGTGGAAATGGAAGAAACCCGTTAGTTTTGAAGGGAGTCCTCCTCCTTGCAAGCAGCACTGGATATGCCTTTTGACAAAGGCCTGCAGCCAGTAGTAACAGCAGCTGCTGTTGGCCACTTTTAGGGCACCAAACGACGAAGGGACCACAAAACAGCACCAATTACACAAACACACACAAGCCCGACACAAAAGTGTGCAACAAACCGAGGAAACAACAACAAAAAAAAAATTTAAACACACAAAAGGAGAACAAAACACAAATTCTTATTTTTTTTTCTCAAAATTTAAGCGGAGAACTTGTTTACCGGTTCACGTGATCGTCGATCGTCGATCGTCGAAATGCAAAAAACTTGTAAGAAATTCATCGAGTAATTCTCTACGAGAGATGGAGAAATAAACAAATAATTGCAGTTATCTCGTGAAATAATTTTTTTTTGTTATTTAGTGGTAAAAAGAACGAGAGCACAACACTACGGAATAGCAGCGCAGTCTGTAACAGCACCAACACAACCGGCGTTTACGAGGAAACTGACGTTTACATAGGCTACGGGAAATTTTCTGTGAAATGGAGGGGATGGGGAATTTTTTTTTTTTTTGAATTTTGTTCTGGTGTCGTTCCAGTGGAAGGTTGGTAAAGAGAAGAAGAAACATTAGTTCGATGGAAGGTGGTTTGTGTGGAAGGTTTTATGTGGCGGCTGAGTTTTTGGAGACATTTCTATGGAGAGTTCTGGAAGGCAGCAAACATGTGTTTTGCTGGAGTGGAACGGGGTGGCGTTGCCAGATGGTAATATGTAGGAAATTAATGTTTGGGTTTAATAATGAAGAAAGACATTTTTATTTTCGAATATTATTTTATTGTTTTGTCAGGAGTAGAGTTTTAATTACACTGACGATGTAGAATTCTTTTAAAAAAATATTGTTTTGTAGTCAAATGATAACAGACACAAAGAGGAATGTCGTTTGAAACCACTTTATTAAAACAAATTGCTCGGACGAGTGTTATAATTCATTCGAGGGTTTAACTTTTTGGGACATTTCTTCATTCTTCCTGAAGTTTTGCGTGAAAGCATGTATGTATGTATGAACATACATACAGTGTTGGAAAAAATAATAGAAACAAGCTTGTTTTGAACTTTGCGTTGTTAAAATATGAAGTATTTGTAGGCAATGGTTAACGAAAGATATATTTGTTGGTTCCTTGTTTTATCATTGTACTAACGAATTTGAATTTTGTTAATGGAAAAAAAAAATAACGCTAAAAAAAATCAATTTCTGTTTTTTTTGACGATTTTAGCCTGGAAAAAATAATAGAAACAAAATTTTTATTTTTTTTATTTTTTTATGCTATGAACTACTTTGCGTTGAAAGTTCCCAATCTACTATCAGTACATTGTTGTAGCTTCCTTACTGTTAATCACTGCGTGACATCTTGGCTTCATAGAACGAACTTATGAGGCACAGATTAGTGATGGTATGAACTGCCATACATGTTGTATCTTGGACCGTAATTTTTCTTCTTTTTCGCCTTTAAAGTCTTCTATCTTGCATTTTAGAATGCCCCATAAGTGTTCCCTGCAGTTTACATCGGGGGACCGTGAAGGCCATTATGTTAGATTGGTTTAAAACTATTCCTTAATTAATTTCGAGGACCGCTTGGGATCATTATCCTGCATGAACTCTTATTTTAATGGCAAATCTTCTTCAACTAATAAAGGCATGCCATTCTTAAGGACGTAAACGAACTCCGCAGAACACATTTAGCTTCTTATCCAGATTAGTGCCTCAACTCCAGATGCTCAAAATCAGACCCAACTTTTGTATATTTTGGGCCAACTTTGGAATTTATTAGTTGCCTTTTGTTAATTTTTTCATCAAATCTAAACAAATTGACCTTAATTTTATTCGACCAATAGACTTTGCTCCAGTTTTTAGGGTCGATGTATCTGTTGGCATCAGTTAGTCTTTTTGTATGTTCCTCTTACTTAGATAAGGGTCTCTTATTGGGCCCCTTGCCATTTATTCTGCTTCGATTAAGCTTTAGATGATTTAATGACTTGTTGCAGGTGAGTTTGACTCATTTCCAAGTTACTCCGAAGAAGAAAAGGCTTTAATTTTTCAACGACGTACAACCTTTTTCCAGAACAGATATGTCAAATTTCCTTTTCTGCCACTTGTACTTTCTTTGGGATCAAAATGGAGGGCCGTAAGGATCTTCATTTTAGAATAGCTTATTATCTGCGCTATTTTGTCCATTGTATTGCCGTCATTTCTTGAATTTTTTATCAAAACTCTTTCAGAATCGTCGCAGTGGACCCTACGACCTATTTTTAAAAAACTTTCGATTCGACAGCTTTAATCTTTTTCCTAATTACACTTTAATATCAGATCAAACAAATTTCGACTATTTGAAATAAAACCAAACCAAATCCTTTGTTTCTATTACTTTTTTCCAGCCTGAATTACCCTCTGACCTGTATTTTTTTCATTCAAGCTAAAACAAATTTCTAAAAAAAGCAAACGACTGCCCTATTTGAATGTACTGTTACGTAGTATTCTTTTGCCGAAGTGGTCTTAATGAAGTGGTCTTAATGAAGCTTATTTATGCTTCGCTCATTACGAGCAAGGGATAGAGGACCTTGGGCGAGCAACCACATTTGATCTCGAAAAAAAAACTTCATAATTGGAAGGACCTCAATGGTTTCTTCGGTTTGCTTCAATGGGATAATTCAGTTTTTGGAACAAATATACCAAAGCGTGCGCCAAAGCAGTCACCAAAAATTATTTTCCGCGGAATAAAGCACAACATTCCCCATCTAATTGAGAAATCGACCCTAAACAAACCTTGGATTAATAAGAACTGCGGAGAAGCTGAAGCCTTCAAAAACAGAGCAGTCAAACAATTCTACTGGTCAAAGAAATTTCAGCGAGAGAATTACAAATAAACTCTACTAGTTCGTATCCTTTCTGGAAAATGCCAAAAAAAAAATAAACTTCAGACGTTCTTTACTTCCAGCTTTAAAGAAAGACGATAGGTCACTATCTATGTAAAATACTGATCGCCTCACGAGCCTGTTTCAAGCCAATTCCACACTAAACGCGTTGCGCACTGAACTACCTAATATAGAGACCGTCTCACCATCGATGCAAGTTGCTAAACATCCCCATCGGACGGAGTACCAGCTAGAGTCCTCGGAAATTACGCACCAAGAACTATCACCGGTTCTTTGTTAACTTTTGTCCATGTCCTTCGCGGAAATGACTTTATCCCTCTTTCCCGCGTTCAACCTTATTAACGACTGATTCCACGATTTTCACAGCCGCCGTTCTACAGGGCCATAATAAGCTGCGTAACCTATTTAAAGACTACGGCCATTGACAAGACGAGTTGTCGCTTTCGATATCTCTAAAGCCTTCAACAGAGCTCTTTGAAGTAAACTTAAAACGTAGGGACTACCGCAATAGCTTGACAATTTGCTGAAAAGTTATCTGAAAAGCAAATCTGTATTTTAACGAACTCGATCTTCAAAAGGGGGATCATCTGCAAACATCTTGAGTCTCTTTATGAGCGTTTTAGGATCGCCTTTAAGCATACTCATGTCACTGCTAGAGCCCCGCCTGAAAAACGCTGCTGTGATCGGAATCTTATTTAGCTGCTAAGGTTATTTGAAGGTAAAAAAATTCTGACCGCAGCTGAAGTGGGAGGTAAAGGGCCTTCCTTCCTTGGCGTAAGCAATTTTTTATAAATCCTTGCGTAAGGCGTCAGCTAGTATATTGACTTCAATGATAAGGGGTCTTGCTTTTTCAACAACCTAATCGGGATAGCCTTGTCTCAGCAGTTATTGCGTTGGACTGTGTTGAGCACCGCCCCCCGGTTCGAGTGCCAGCAATATCCGTTTAATATTTTTCGCAGCAGCACCTCTTCTCGGGGAATGACAAAATTGTTAATTCGCTGTTCGGATTGGGCAATAGATTGTATTGGTCCCTTCTATTCACGTGAAAACTGTAATAGGCACTACGTGAACCTTGACTGACACGAGCTGTAGCGCCATGCATTGATTTTGACGTAGTTTCGAGTTAATTAATATACTGATGGCCGACTAAGTTAACAAAAAATAAGTCCGTTGCCCCGCATCTCCTATGTACAATATTATCCTAAGCGGCCGTTGAGACAATGGGTTTGAAGAACTGCTTGGAAGAATCAGATATGCTTTTGAAATGCGCTAGTTTGTACTAAGCCAGGACATCGCTTTAGACCGTGGTGTGGGGAGATGATCGTGTAATAGCTATCCACGCATTCGCCCGGTAGTGATGGTACATAGATATCTTATCGAGGGCTTGCAGTATCTCATCCTTTTCTCCATCACCCTTACGATCCATTCGCCTTCAGCCGAGTCTGGGCAAGTAAAAGACTATCTGCAGTGCTTTCTTGATGGTTTCAATAGCATCATTGTTAGAATCTACACTTTTCCCTCACTTTCACAGTTACCTACAAGATCGTGTGACGACAAGCCACGGAGTTGGGCGGTTGCATCAGACCATTTTGGTCCAAACCTCTTGCAGGAGCCGCGACCTTCGAGCAATCGCAGCTTGCAGCCTGCAAGGAGCATTGTGACATTGTGAACCCTCCTTTTATTCCCCTTATTCACCGGTAAGGTTAGATGGAATTAAATGTATGTATACAGCGTTTGGACGAACTGGCAATCGAATGAATGTCATTGTCATCGGCACCTTGCAGAAGCTCGTTGGTGACTGAGTTAACTATCAGTCTTCCATCTTTGGATTTAGTTTAGCACACCATGACTACAGTCAGTTGCGTTCAGACTTCCAAAGCCTATTCGAAAACGTCAAGGTAAGTCGTTGAAGAAAATAGTAAGAAATAGCAATTAGAATACAGAATACAGGGATCTTTTTCTTCCTCCTCGTGGAATGACTCTCGAGGCATTTACATTCAATTGGACTCTCAAGAATTTTAGGATAAACCGCTGAACGTATACGAAGTGAGTTGCCAATTCCTGGGTTCCAAAAGACATTCAAAGCAAAATTTAGCAAATTCATCTAACAAATCCAAGCCTCACTGACACAATGTGAACGAACCTTTCGTTCGATTCGATTCTATTGCAAAATAAGCAAAAGTTCAAGCACCGATAATTGCACACATCAATTCCAAATCAAAAGCCGGTTATCCAACCATAACTTCCGATACACAATACTTCAATCGAAAAGTCATTTCCAACAAGAAAAGGATATCAGCCTTTCAACATCAACAAGCAACTCTGTTTGGAAACTTCAAAAGCCAAGCATGCAACCTCTCGGAAGTAATTTGTTTCCGATTTCACTTGCTCTTGGCATGAACAACAAGAATTTGAATGTCATTGTATTGAACCCTACAAAAGAAACAAAAATGGAAAGGTAAACAATTATAAATCACGCAAGCTTCCTGCTGCAAATTCTCAAGAAAAAGAAAAATCATAACTGCCTCGAGGACATTCAGGCATGTGCCTGACGAAATACTCCCCCTCCCTCCGCCCGCACACCTATCAGTTCGATTGAAAACAAACGGAAATGTCTTTAATTGGAAACGGCCCAGATTGAGGGGCATGGGTTCGGGAGAGTTCTCAAGTCACTTTTGGATCAACCAGCCAACGTGCCGAAAATATCACGAAATGCCTTTGGCAAATATATATACGTATATCCCTTAACATCTATCATCGTGACAAGTGAAAAATACGCCAAATTCTTGGGTTTCAAAATAACCGAGGTGAATAGGATAAAGCGCCCTTGCGTTGGGCGCCAGAGCTTCCCGTGGGTTGAGGGACATTTTTATGCAAATTGCTGGTTTTGGTCGGAGCGCAGGTAAATGAAAATCGGCATTTGAATGATTCTACCTTCACAAGGACAAACAGCGGTCAAATTGGTAGTGGATTACCACATCGTCAGAGAAATTCATTCCGAAGGGTCTGAGGATGGGGTTAATTGGTAAGTAATTGCCTTCACTCTGAAGAGCCTCGAACTCACCGCGATCTGACATCATTTGAAAGTGGAAACTTCTGAGGCGCCCTCTCCGTGTATGTGATCATTGTAACAGAAAGGCGTTTCTATGTTTATAAAAAAATATTAGTCACGAACCCGGCAAACACGAGCACGTATCTCGCAAAAGTCGCATATGGGTACCCATGACAAAAGTTTTCAAAACGATTTAGCAGACAAAAAAAGAAAGAAAATCTCCCTTTGGTCCTTAATTTTACTTTTCCCCAGAAAGTTATTACAAATTCATATGTCGACTACGGTCAATAACTTTTCGCCCGAAAAAAAAAAACGAAGGAAACTCCTCTCTTTATTGACGTTTCGTGCCAAAGAGAGACCGAGAGCGGGAGAGAGGTTTGGCGCATAAATTAAGTAATGGGAGCATCCAGCACATCCAGCATCCGGTATCCTACACACAAGCTACTTCCGTATTACAAACACAGCACAAAGTAGCAAAGAAAAAAAAAAACACAGCGCATCCTCCACCGGGACCGTCTTTTGCATAAGAATTCTCTCAATTTTCCTACCAATTTACCACCTTTACAACCCGACCACACATACTTACCTGTGTATCCTTCGCTTTGTGTAACATGTAACATCCCATCATCGGGTCTAGGGGTTACTTTTTCCAACAGCACGTGCGTTCAAATTTTCCAATCACGTTTCATTGCTGTGAGCAGATATTTTCGAAGGAGAATATGTTCTAAGAAAATCGAAGATCCTTGCCACGCTAAAGGCTTCGGTGTTTAAACAAAAAAAAAAAAAACAGAAAAAAAAATTTTGTGAAAAAGGTTAAGAACGGTTTTCGCCATCAATTTGTGGGAATTTATATGAAAAGATGCGTTTCGATGAAGCTCCTGTCGAACATGGTCTTTCGGGAAAGTTAATTTGGAATAGAAACTCGTGTCCTAGAGGTAAATAATTCTGACAGGTTTAACCCGTAAAATTTGCTGGAAATGTGTATTCTGTATGGAGGACGAAAATAAATTTTTTTCGGCTGTTTAAAGATTAGCTACTTTTCTCAGAGCGCTGCTGGTTTGGAGAGAAGGGCCATCGCAGCCAGATCCGGAGCTCGTGAATGGTTCATAAAAAGACACAAGGTGTGTAGAAGGTTTGCGTTGTGTCGATGGGTCTAACTGTCTGAAAGAGAGGGAAAAAAGACGGCGAGCAGGGGTGTTTTCGTTTGAAAGAGGCTCTTTCTGCTCCGTTGTCAATGAGTTATGTACTTTCAGGCGCATCGATCACCTGATTCAACTTTCACTAAATAAAATGCTGCAAGCACGTTCTATCTGCAGAGGCACTTGCTGCCCAAATATAAAGGATTTGCTGTCTTTCGATCGGTCCTCCGACCTGGGTCGTACTTACTTCCTTAAAACGTAAAAATACCTAGTTGTCAGGCAGACAGCAGCCTCAGATAACAATGAATCCCCGCATTTAAGATCACGACCCGGAATGTTCACTGAATATGAATTGAGGGTATGCACTTGGAAAGCACGAACACAGTGCACAGCTGCAGCTCAAAAACTCTTTCCAGGTATAAGCTGGTATTACCGCTATCCAGGAGAAGCTATGGAAAGAGAGAAAGCTGCGGTTTTAATTACAGCTGTCACAGAAGACTGTGGGATCCGGATTTGTCTTGGGAAATCAGTTACGATCAACGCGAAGGTACTTTAAGTCGATGAGTGATCGCTTGGCTGTGATGCACACAAAGGCAACATTCTAAAATATCGGCGTAATATGTTCACTGCACACGCCCACTCCGACGAGGCTGAAGGCTCTTACAAAGAGCCTATGGCCTCCTAGACAAGTGTGATGGAAAAATCTTACTCGAGACTTGAGTGCTAAATCAGTTAGAAGAAGGTCGTTGACGGGTTAGTCGGCAGGCAGGGTCTCCATGACACAACAGACAACGGCGTCAGACTGACATATCTTGGAGCACTAGGCTTCGCTGTGATGTATCCATCGAGTATTCTGTGGGGCGCATTAAGGAGGTATTCAGGGCACTCATGTACGACTTGAGTAGCCAGAGCCTGTATTGAGCGTCTGAATGAGAGACTCTCCACAGTGTATTCACCATCATATATAGTAATGGTATCGTGACATCATCAATGAGACCACCGTAAGATACAAGTCACTTCTTAAAAAGCGCCCGTGGTATCTTGATGAGTGCGTGTAACATTTTTCGCATGAATGGAAGGGACCTACAATTTATTGCCGACTCCAAACGGCGGATTGAGAAGCCTTTTCATGACAAATTATACCCCCGGATATTTGTCATTCTCCGACGAGAGGTGGTACATGGCTGGAGCTTAAACCTACGCAGTTCTCACACCAGTTCAAAGCACTAACCACAAGGTGACAGAAAGTACACATCAAGAAATGCTTGAATGGAAAACAAGGACAGCACAGGAGAAGGACAAGGACAAGTATTGCGTCAAAGGAAAAGAGGAGAAGAAAATAATGCGTAGGAAGAACAGGGCATACATAGTCTCAAAACTCAAGAATATCGAAGGGTGACCTGATAGGAACAACATTCCCTAGTTCTATCGGAAGACTAAGCACATGGCAGCTAGCCCGAATACGGGCTGTTTTAATTAATGAAGGAAACCTTGATGCACAGGGAATTGCAATGTGTCTAAGCAGCACTTTTAGCAATTCCTGAATGGCCATCATGTTGAGTAATAGGGCAAACAGAGGACCCACCTCTAGTCAAAGAAGAATCAAGCGGAAGCTGCGGAGATGAGGAAGAAGTAGAATTAATCCAACATCTGCTGTGTCACTGCAGGGTCTTTGCAAGCATAGCAGAGGTCACAGACTTACAGTTAACGGATCTACTCAGATTCATAAAAAGCACTAACTGGTTCACAAAACAGCCAACAATAGGTTAGATCCTTAGGATGTCCCAGGAACCATATTGCTATTCACAACAACAGAAAAGGCAAGCTCATAATGGACCTCCAGGTCCCTGAGTGAATGTGATGACGCCGATCCACACCCTACGTAACCCAACCTAACCTATGTCTTGCAGCAAATATCCCTGCTAATAGGACTCTTTCCAATTTAGTAAGTAGCTGTGACCACGATTCGCCTTATTTAGGGATGGGTTGGACAAATGCTGTTCTCCATCTACATGAAAAGTGAGGAGTACGCCAACACCTCTTCAGAGCTATGGCCACCGTCTTCCTTCCAAGAATCCTCAGATCACATCCCAATTTCTTTGCCGACACAAGATTATCCTTCAACCACAACACTCATGTTTCCTTTTTCCACTTGATGCATTCTAACTATCTAAAAGGGCATCACACAGATAATCATTCTGAGAACATCCCACGTAAATTGCACTCCATTCCACTGTGACAAAAACAAAAACACCCACTGCCGGCATTAGAGATTGTTGAGCCATCAGTCGGAAACTATGGTGCTTTTCCCAACGTGGAAACATTAGCCAACGTGTAGGTATTCTTACATTTCTTTTCCGTCTTCCGCACTTGTTTCATAAATTATGCAAAAGGAGGTGTCAGAACAAAACTTCAAGCTGCCACGCAAAAGTGTTCTCTCTTTCTCACTTGGGTAAGTGGTGTAAGTGTTGTTTCCTCGTTGCTGTCAGGGCTGTGGTGTGGCACTGCTTAGCTTTTATTTAACGACATCTGAATTCCATCAGATGTCAGGTTGTTCTTTCTTTTAGTTTGTCGTTGATAGGTGATATCGTCTACACATTTTTTACTGGGTGAAATGTTAGACGAATGGTTGAGGAAACTTTAAGTGGAAAAGTGATGTTGACGAATCAATTAAATTTTTTACTGATTGAAGCTATTTTTTAAAATATTTGTAAGAGAGTTGAGAGAAAAGGGAGAAATTTGTCAAATAACGCTGAGATATACGAAGAATATAACGAATCCCTTCTAGAGAATGGTTGCGACTGTTCATGTAGACCGACAATAGCGTCCATTGTGCCTTTTGGAGAAGAATACTTGTTCGGATATAAGGCCTGTGTAAGGAGAACTCTTTTTTATTATATGTTTGGCTCAGCTTCTGAAGCATGTGGCGCAGCGACTTTTAAGAGTTGGCAGTTAAACAAGGAGGGCCCCAATCCTTCTAATGAATTGGAGGTTATCGCTCTCAGGCACTAGGGTTTCCTTGAGGAAAACTCGCCTCTTAATAATATATAGAGACACATACACTCGTATATACAGGGTTTTCCAATAGGGACGCTACAAAAGTAGAGCGACATGGACAGCAAACGACGCCATATTTTTCTTGCGGTTTTTTGAAATTTCTCTTCAGTAAGGTTTGCCATTTCATGATGGAAAGATATACGAGCCAACAACAAGTCGAAATTATTAAAATTTACTACCGAAATTCGGAGTCAGTGGCCTCAACGTTAAGAGCGCTACGTCCAATTTATGGTCGTCATAATCCTCCTAGCAGATCAACAATTGAGCGTCTAGTGGAAAAATTTGAATCCACAGGCACAGTATAAAATGTTCCCGTGCCAGTGAGACAAAGAAGTGCCCGTAGTGTCGAGAATATTGCTGCCGCTGAGGCTTCAGTTGCAGAAAGCCCAAATGTGTCTCTCACACGTCGTTCTCAAGCGTTGGGCATCTCTGTGACGTCGTTGTGGCGAATTTTGCGAAAAGATCTTGGCCTACATCCTTACAAGATTAAATTGACGCAAGAACTGAAGCCGCTTGACCACCAGAAGCGTCGTATGTTCGTGAATTGGGCTGAGCAACAACTTGAAAATGATTCGGATTTTCATCGAAAAATCATCTTCAGCGAAGAGGCTCATTTCTGGCTGGATGGCTTCGTCAATAAACAAAATATGCGATATTGGTCAGGCAGCAATCCACACGTACTCCATGAGTCATCATTGCAATTACGGTTTGGTGTGGTTTATGGGCCGGCGGCGTCATTGGGCCGTACTTCTTCCGTGATGATCAAGACCGGCACGTTACTGTGAATGGGGATCGCTACCGTTCAATGATAACCGAATATTTTTGGCCCCAATTGGATGATATGGACTTGGAGGACATGTGGTTCCAACAGGATGGTGCCACAAGCCACACAGCGAATGTCACAATCAATTTATTGGAAACCAAGTTTGGAGAACGTGTTATCTCACGAAATGGTCCAGTCGCTTGGCCGCCTCGGTCGTGCGATTTGACGCCGTTAGACTATTTCCTGTGGGGCTACGTCAAGTCTATGGTCTATGCCAACAAGCCAGCGACGATTGATGAATTTCGTACGAATATCGAACGTGAAATTGCAGCAGTATCGGCCAATTTATGCTTGAAAACCGTCGAAAATTGGGTTCAGCGTCTGGACTTCGGCAAGCGTGCCCGTGGTGGCCATGCAAAAGAAATCGAGTTCCATACATAATGGCATCAAACGTACTTTCACAGGAATAAAGAATTTCATTGATATCCAAAACCGTTTTTGTTTTATTTAAAAAAACTTTTGTAGCGCTCTTATTGCAAAACCCTGTACAGTATTTGTACGTTATGCTGTTTCGTCTCCTAGATAGAGTCGTAGAGTAAGTAGAGTCGACATTCGGTTACCTGCGCAATTCCCGTCTTGTATAGAAGATATCTCAAACTGCAGTGTCAAGAAAGGAAAGCAGCGAGTCTTTAAATACCGTCCTTATTTTAGAAAATAAGTCTTCGAGAGCATTGAAGTAGCTGTCGACGGCTTTTGTGCTAAGGTAGGGAGAGCCGTGCGCTTTGAACGGTGCTTGACTATATGTGAGTATATTTTTGGTTGCACATTTGATTCTGTATCGAGGAAATAGCTCGGACTGAAAGAAACAGGGATATGTTCTCAGTGCTTTTGAGACTTTGCTGTTGGAGCTAAAGATACTAGGCTCTACAATCGAGTCCATCTTAGGTGCATACTACACCAGTCTTTTGATATTTAGCAGAGAATCCCCTGGGAAACCGGAGATTTATTTGGGCATGCAGTCCGGTACCGAGATGATCTAGATCGGGAAACTCGAAAAAAATCGTTAGGTGACCCAGTAGTCGACTTGATAGGTTTCCGATCGAGTGTTGAAGATTTACTGCACTGCGTGCTGCCCCTTTTTTGACAAAGTGCCGTAGGACAAGATCGCATAGCTCCAGTGATTTCAAAGTCGATTTCAAGTGCTTGCATCTTTGAGATTGATGTGGGAATTCCAATTGAACGTTTCATGGAAAATTATTCCCAGACAAGGCACACGCGATGAAACGAACCGCTGAAAACACAATAGGAGTCGCACTGACAATAATCAAAACAGCTACCAACGAAAAGGTGCAAAGGGATTTCGAAGATCACTGGGAAAACCTCTCGACTTGCAAAGTGGGTAGATCAATCATAAAGAAATCAAGTAACCTGCTCACTAAAAAGGCTCTAAGTGCGAGCCGGGACCTTTTGAGGCTAATGGTGGGACTAACTGCAAGGCACATTAACCTCAACAAACACATGCATAGATTTGGCCTCACCAACGCAGAGATCCATAGAAATTGCAAGGAAGAAGAAGAAGATCTTGAACACTTCCTATTCCACTGGCCAGCCCCAGCGAAAACGCGGCACGAGATCCTGGGGTCAATGTGGGCACCGGATCTGATTTCGAGGATAAAGGAATCGGTGACTTCCAGGCCTTCACCAAAGAAACAGGAAGATTCGCTAGATCACATACACTAGTGTTTCCCCTAGATCCCTCCCAACATTCGCCCCGAAGATGCTCTGTCTCTACAGTTTCGGAATTCAAAAGAGGAGAGGAGGCCCCGACTGAGTTCTATGCGAAGAGTCTTCCGCTCACGCTGATATACCGTACCACACCTCATCAGAGAATCTTATTGGTGTACCATTGAGAGTGACTGTACCAAGATCCAGTTTTCTCCTTCTGGGAAACGGAACTAGGAATATCTTGTTAGCGTTGGTTGATATGCCGTCTTTGACACACCAGTCAGAGGCTTGAAGTACTGTGATTTCCATGTTTTCGTACATGGATGTAGTCCAAGAAGTCAGAACACGTCGGCTACATTGGCTTGAGCACATTGAGTGAATGCATGAGAAGTCTCCCACCAAGAGGATGTTTAAATCCTAGCTTCCAGACTCCGATTTCATATCTGTCGCAGAAATAGGTTTGATTGGAACCTGGTTGTCAATGAAGGAGGTATCATCACGCCTGGTACTGCCTTCATTATGTCTTCCCGGGCGACAGTGTTGTCACTGCCAGAATTATAGAAGAGGAGTTTATTTTGAGGTGGTCGCCGTGACCGAGCGGCGTGGGTTCAAGTCCCAGCCGGGAACACCAAACAATTTTCGCGGCACCTACTCTCGTCGGAGAATGACAAGCCTCCGGGAGTATAATATGTCATGAAAGAGCTTCTCGATTCGACGTTCGGAGTCGGCAATAAATTGTAGGTCCCTTCCATTCGTGCGAACAATACAAACACGCACAACATGAATGGTTCCGAGAAGCTAGGCCTTGGCTCATCCCGAGCTGTCGCGCCAGCTATTTATTTTGAGAGATTCTGCACCTGTTTTGGAGTCATCAGCTTAGGGGAAGATGGGTCCGGTTGCCATCGTTTCGTTGGTTTTCTATTCTATCCTGCAAGCTCTTTTTTAAGTAGGTCCAACGAAAGCGAATGATTTTAAGCCCTGCTATTGGTTTGGTTCTTAATTCGCTTATATTACCCATGCAGCCTTTGAACCTTCACACTGCCCTCTAGATTAGTGACTTTACTGACAGCCTGTTATCATCCTATCTCACTAAAATGTAGCTTTTCACTGTTAATATTTAAAACGGCTTACGAATATTTTTTTCCCATTTGCCTGCATACACTCAAATGATTTAGTCCATCCAATACAGTTAGCAAGGCTTATCCTAAACCAGATTAAGGTACAAACGTGCTTAAATGGATTAACCCCTCTACAGACCATTCAATTATTCCTTTATTCAGTCAAAGGTTATAGAAGCACAAAGCAAAGCAAAGTGCAAGAAATAAATAAATTAAGGGACCATTTCCCCTTACCCTGTGAAGCTATTAAATCTGTAAGCAATCGTGTAATGTCCAACCTAACGAAATTTACACTTTGTCCTCTAATTTGCTGCCCTTCTCCTCTTCATATCACAGGAATCGCAAATCATGAGGAAAGAAAAAAATAAAAAAAAAACCTCCCATCAAGTAAACAGAAAAATTAAGCAAAATAAAGATAAAAAAGTAGTAAACCCACTTGGTGACAGGGTTGCCATTGTCGTGTTTTTTCTCGGATTAATTTTGTTTATGGTTGGCGCGAGAGCTATTAGGGCCTCTTCGGGTTTTTCGAGACAAAATAGAGGGACTGATCTTAAATGGTGAGGATAAGTGTTAAGGCAATCAATGGTTCAGGTCAATAATTGACGTCTAAACAGTACATATATCAGGGATCTTAAAGCGTCTGTTTAAGAGATGCAGGTCTGCCTATATTGACTCATGCGTAGATTTTACGGTCAGATTGCGTATTGGCAAGCTCTACATTGATTATAGTCAATGCGAAGATCAGAGATCCTAAAGGGCTCCCCTGTGGTACTCCTGAGGTGGCCCTGATTGGGTTTCAAATGCGAGATCAAAAAAGCACTCTGTATCGGCGATCACGGCCCATATAACAAACATATGCCGAAAACCGTAAGTTTTAGATCTAAGGAGGAGGATCTGGTGAGAGTTAGCTTCTCGCAAGCATTCACGCTGTGTGTTGTAAATTTTTTGCCACGAATAGAATGGATCTTGTTTATTGCGGTTTCTGAGAAGCTTGATCACGACAAATTATTTAGAAGGTTTGTCATTAACTGACGCGAGATGGCACTGCAAAAAATGAACCCAGCTCGTATAGCGCTGCGACCACGATAAAAATCCATTACAGTTTGAAAACTTCCGCTAATGGCAATGCGTTAGCGTGGGAGTCATCACAGTGGTTCAAGTGGTTGGTGTTTTCAACTGCTGTCGAACTTGAGGTGCAAACTTCAGCGGCGACTGACAAATAGTTACACAATACGACTATGATCCTTTTAAAAAGCACAGACAACAACCGTGAATAAAATTTATTTATTTCCCTCGAAGTTAGGCGAATGGGACACTAATTTATTCACCAAATCGCTTCCTTATTTCGGTTGCATTACAATTCAGGATGAATGAGGATCTCAACAAATTTTATGGTGAATATAAGGGGTCTAATCGCAGCTTGATTGTCAATATGAATGCCAATAACCGATCGTGAGATACTAGGTTTATCTTTAACCATGCGGGGGTCTGAGCTGCAGCTGTGACTTCGGTTGGAAAGAAGCTACAGCGGTTAGAGAGACTTGCTTGCCAATGATTGCGATGATTGTATTTTCATGAAAATACACCAGCATTGACTCCCTCGGCTGTGTAAGAAAATGAGCAAGGAGTCGTTAAATAGGACTTCGCACTGATTCCAGGCGCTCCTGTCCAGTCGCTTCAATCGGTTGGATTCGCGAGGCTGCGAAGAAGCACTACAATTCTGACATATTGGACGTACTTTTCATTCCGTTAATGAGTATCTGGTAGCCTCAAGGCTGCGGTAGTCAGTTGGTACATCCCCCCTTGGTGCCAAAGTGTAAGTTAGGGTAGGTTATGGGTGAAGTGCTCAGTCTACTGACTGTGTGTTTACGGGAGCCTATTGGTCAGCCTTGTGTTATACTTCTCGTTCCAAGATTGCATTCTAGGTGGTTGGTCTGTCGAATCAGCCTGCACTGTTTATAAAGTGGAGTATATATGTTTATTAGTGGCATGTTGGTTAAATCCCCTTGCTCTCCAAACAGCCAGCTTTCCATGTGTCGAAGTCGACGTGTTTGAAAATTTGGGCACTCACAGAGAAGGTTTCTGATAATTTCTGTTTTCCCCGTATCTTGACGGCTCCTGCAGCAGTCCGGCTAGTTGACACTTATTTAGTCTATTCTATGTCGTAATCTGCGGCATATAATCTGGTCATCCCTGGCGGAAGAAGAGGTGTTAATTTGTTCTCTCATCTTGTGGTCTACGTTGCCTTTTAGTACATCGATAGGGCATAGATCCGATGGTACCAAGTGTTACATAGTCTAGAGCGCAGCAGTTGCAGGATTTCTCAGCGCACCAGTATGACTAACATTTGCCACGCGTTAGGCTTTCTCATTTGTTTTAACGCTGATTTTGTTTTTATAGGCCACCAAGCCACTAAATTAGGTGAGGATCCGTCTAACGACCGCAGTGTGAAGCCTGTGGATGATTTTTCGCTGTAAGCTCCACCCAAAACCTATGGCTTTTTTCTGCACTACTAGTGATTTGATTTCTCCCCACCAAAGTATAAGTTTAAAACTGTATACCAGATACCGCTTGCTCTAATCAAAAACTCGTTGGATTGGCTAGGATTGCTTGCAACGACTTTTTCCACTGTTTTGCCTGAAGAATATAAAAACTATAGCTTCAAGCCTGCTTCGAATTTCAATGAAGTGTAGTTTTTCAAAATTTTCTATTTGTCTGGTCATAAGGCAGGCTAGAGCCACAGAGTGTCCCATGATTCTGAAGACCATCACATGTCAATAAATTATCTTTTCCAGTAAATACCACAATCTTTCAAAAAAGCCCAACAACCCTGGCAACCCTGCTGCTGAAAGTTTGTCCTTTTCGTCCTTTTTTAATTCATTCTTCTTAGCCATCAAAAACCCAAGCAACAAGGAAACAATTAGAAAGGTAACAAAAGGAAAAGCAGCTTCATTAAACTCCCATGACACAAATAAGGTTTTACTAATTGCGATTATTCTCTGGCACAACGCAACGGTATAGAACCGGACCTCCAAAGAAGGGCGAAGAAGGAAAACGAGAAAAAATATCCTGCAGCTGATAAAGATGATGTTCGTTCTTTTCGTCCTTATTCGGCTTTTTTTTTGGTGTCACTCTTTCTTGGGTTTTTTTTTCTGTCCCTTGATTTAGGTCAAGATAAAGGGATATGTCTCCTTTCGAGAGACACAGGACACAGAATAACAATTGTGCAACACATGTACGAATGACATTAGGTGGATGATGTTGCTCCTTTAAGTTTGCTGCGACAATGATATAATCGACCTTTTTTTTTTGGAAGGGCGATGGATACATAGTACATGTTTGGCATGGTGGCGCAGAATGGGAATTACTTTGGGTGGGATATGGTTTTTTTTTGTAAAATCTTTTCCTCACCCTCAGGTCCAGAATAGCAGATGTGGTAGCACATCTCCTGCATCCTTTTATGGCTTGTTTGGATTTGTTTTATTGTGCTTTTGTCTCTCTCTCCGGTTCCGTTTTATTGTCAATTATCAGAGGGACAGAGGACTTGTGCAAGAAAGTTACGAAACTACCATCGGGGAAAGATGCTATCATGGTAATGCAAGGTGGTCGCTGTGGAAGGTCCTTTTTTTCTACGAGAAGCTTAAATTACCATTAGAGCTCTCTTAAGGTGCAGTTAAAGTGTCATAACCGTATTTTGATCTGGAAAAGGGGGTGGGAGACGATAGAAGTGGGATTTAAAGATTTTGGAGCTGTTGCATCTCGTAGTCCTGTGGCCATGAATGCCAAATACTTTCAATCTCATTCCTAGTTTCAGCATCGCTGTGTCGCTGAACGCATCCATCAATTATTCTCAAAACAAATCTCAACGAATGAGCGAACGTAAGGAAATTAACCTGTCTAGACCGTAGACTCAACGCATTTAGTATTCGTCAAGGATTTTGGAATTTAGGATGTTTATGTGAATGTACCGCATCTTAATTACTGCATAAAATGAATTTGATGAAACCTTAATTGCTTTCAGCATCTTTACAAGTTTCTGTCTCTGTGCATTGGAGAATCCTGGAGAGCTGGAAAAGTTTGAGGATACCGAGTGAGATAGACAAACAGCTGAAGCATGAATTAGGACAACAAGTTCGTAATTTACAGATCAAATTTCAGCAATTAGATGAAATTAATTATCGGGGGTAAGGATAAATGTTTTGATGGTATGATAAAGTTTGGCAGTGTCGGTTAAAGTCGCAATTAGGAGGTAATAGATCCAGACAAACAGATGGTAATTGTCTTTTTAATTAAGAATGACAAGGACAATGATGCAGGACTTAATGAATTGCTTGCGACCATTATAAGTATAAAGCTTTGGATTGCAGGTTAATTAGTTTTAAGTGATGTTTGATGGACGTTTGAGGGCACTGCTGTAATTAATCGTAGAAAATGTGGAAAAAAACTGGTTTCAGCTTGCTTATGACTGTGAATGCACATAAAAGTCTCGTAACCGGGAAATCTTGCAGTGGTTGGATATTGATAACTGGGTGGTAACTATAAATTCCTTCTCCTGCGCTGTATCAACAGATAGAACGATGGCCATTAGCTCAAAACCAGGGATCTCCAAGCACGCACTGGGGAATGACAACAGGGACACCAAAAGCAAACCATCTAAATCAGGGCAGACAGGAAAACCCAGTGAACTGCGAATTAGAAAATCATACAGCGATCATAAATCGCTAGAAAATGGACGGCAAAATAACTGACCACAACTAGAGCAGCATCAAAAGTGACTGCGCTGTGAGCTGTGGGAAGCTATAAATAAAAGCTGACGGAAAAAATTGAGAAGACACCAGACTAGCGGTCATACCAGTAGAGGAGCTTTCGCCTGATACCAGCGCGTCCATATATTCGTAACTCCCAGGGACGACAAAGTGTAGGTAGAGGTTACTACGGCTAGTGTGACCTGGCTGATGATGTGTTCTGTTGAAGATGGACACCCGGGAGTGCTTAGATAAAACCTGTAAAGTTTAGACAGCGGATTAGATCTCGTATCCCTTTACCCGAGATGTCGTTGAGGTCGTCAAAGAATGGTTGGTTTAGTGCACGTAGTCTGGCTCTTGCCCAAGCGGTCAAGCTCGTTTCGGGACTCTCACACCAGTTTGGAGGATATTTTAGCCGAGTCAATAGCTAAAATATCCCATACCGCAGTTCATCTTTGATCCGTCGGTGTGGATAACCTCGTTGAAGTCCTTAACCACTTCGTCTTTCTTCCCCTGTACTCTGATGGAAAATCAACGTGACCATGCCGTTTGGTAACGATACCAGGATGTTGCTGGGGCCTTAGGGCCGTGTAGTCCAGCACCCAGCTTCTTTGAGTCTGACTGCGCTGCATAGTACAGTGTTTTTTGTGTGTAAGTGGAGAAGCAGAAGATAAAGGAGCACAGTAAGGGCATCCATTGGAGCCGACTTCCATGCGTCCATGGTGCCTAAACTCGCTGTTTTTTCGAGCCTCTTGAGTTTTGTAAGGTTGTAGCCTCTGCTTAGCGGCGAGAAACCATACATGTACATAGGTGAGAATTGGATGCACTACGGCTGTGTACATCCACAAGGTAATCTTTGGTTAAACCCCCCATCCAGGTTCGCTGGGATTATGGGTCTTGCAACTGCCAACCTGCTTACTAACCCATTTGAGGGTATTTCCGATATCTGAATCCAGGAATCATTAGCAGCCATTATTGGTGTGAACCGATAAAATAGGAGTCGCATCAACAGTCATCAAGATGACAATCCATGAGAGGATAAACAGGGATTTTCACTGGCTCCACCGACCGACGGCTTGAAATGTGGCAAGATCCCTCATCGCAAGAGCAACAATGTCTGCCCAAAAAAGCAGTGCAATGGAGCACAACTCAGATTAATGGTGGGACTTTTTTGGTTTGGTTAGGTTAGGTAGATGGGCTGGCGTGGGGAATCCTCTGCGTCACACTCAGGTCAATAGAGACCCATTGTGATACTCATTTTGGGGCGGAAGGTACCCCTTGCTCGTGGAGCAATACTCCAAGTACTCTCCTATTGCCCCAGGGTTTCGAACCATCTTAAAGTCTTAATGAACCTCCAGATTTTCCTGATAGGTGCGTCACTAAGTTGTTCGGTGGTGGCACTTCTTACAGGACACAAATATAAATCTCTAGTTGACACCTTAATCTGCAAAAACTGCAAAGAAGAAGAGGAGAATCTGGAACACTTGCTTTGTAATGTCCAGTTGTCTAATCATTGCGATCCTACATCAATCAGTACTGAGATCTACGAGGATGTTAGACCTAGGTACCAGTAATTGGTGACATCCAAGAGTTTGTTGAAAACAGGGTAAGATTTCCCCGACTCCACATACAACCAATAGCCACACCATAGGTCAAAAACCAAACCTCCTTCCCCCATAATAAAAAAAAAAAACGTCACAAAAACGCCCGTGACAGTTGCCAAAGAGTATCGCAGCGCTCGGAAGATTTCTCAGAAAATTTTGACGGAATTACGATAAGATCCCTTCTGCATCTAAGGCTTACTGCCGATTTCCGAATTCACTCTGAGTCACAAAAGTCAAACTTCCCAAGGTCAGTGACAAATAAATTAATGACCAAGCCTGCATAGTCCAAGTTTAAATCCACTTGCATTAAGTTCATTTCCCAAACTTTTGACACCCATCCTGCACCCATCCTACGCCCTAAAATCCAATTCTGTCCAAAAGTTAGCTCCAACTTGCAACAAAATTTATGAAAAATTTATCTAAATTTGACATTTTTTCCCCCAAAATCATGTTGACAGGGATCCCCAGGTGGAAATTCTTAATTCTACTGTCTTCGAGCGGCGCGAGGCCAAAAAAAAAAAAAAAAAAACAGAAAAAAGTTTTCGTTTTTTTTTTTCTATGAAAAATGAAAATACGGAGGGAGACTCATTCATCATGGAAATTTTCACAGGAGCACGAGAAGCGTAATTAATTTTTGACAAGGATAAAAGCTGAGAAATGGTGTTGTTTTGTGATTTACAATTAGGGAGCATCATGCCCCGTTTGGGTGTGGGATTGGATTTCTTGCTGGGATATAACCCTTTGTCGACCAAAGTGCTGCGATTAATTAATCACAGTAATGCTTAGTAATTTGATGCGATTTCTTTTGTTGATTAAAATGTATTGCGCTGAGCGAGCTAAGGACTTTACTTAATTTTTTTTTTTGGGGCAAAGCGAGCGGAAGGCGAAAAGGATGAAATTAAATTTGATTTCGTGTCAAGTGGTTTCGTAGAGCTGTTGGAATGACTTGGAATTATGAGTGTACACACTGGAGTTGAAGATTATGGTAAACCAGTGTGGGTTCTGTGATAATAAATTTTGGAGTTCTCTTTGCTTAGGAGTACTTGATATTTAAATGTTTTTCATTTATAATTATTGTTTGGGTTCTAGACTTAGCAGTTGAGACGAATTTAGTGAATAGATTGTGGGCTGCAGCTTTGCGGTTGATTCTAAAAAGACAGAATATGGCGTAGGAATGTGCTATTAGCCATTGGCAGTGTTGGAACTCTGGGACTGTTGTTATTAAAGCAGTTCGCTGTTTACACAGGTGGTTATGGTACTTAGTTTCATTGTTGTCATATTGGGGATTTCTTCCCAGATTGAGAGGGAGTTGTTTAAGCAAAGTGCCTGGTTTTTCATAGTGGAGGGTTTAACTGGTAGATCGATGGTCTTTACCATTAAGAAACACAGCAAACTTGATTGATTTGCGATGTAATATTTGCATCTAAGTGACGATTAAACATTTTTTGCTAATTTGTAGTAGCAGAACCATCTATAAACAGTGAAACTTTCCACAGCCCGAGTCATGTCTCTAAATAAACAAAATAAACAATCAAGCTACCAATCAATAATGTAACACTGAGTGCTAGGCCAACTGACCTGAAAATATTTATAAATACTTCTTCCCTCTCCAAGAACTCGTAGGTTCATGGGTTTAATCCATATGGGATTTGCGCCTCCATGTCGATCTAAGAGTGACTAAGGCTGACTACTGTAACCTAGCATCAGGCTATGTTGGACAAAGCTGATACTCTACATTCTTATTTGGACCACAATTTTTCTCCGGTATGTGAAACTGAAAACGACAAGCTCTATGTATACTTTCAAAACTGAAATAAGCTGCGAGAGTCTTAGGGAATTTCGACAAAAATAAGTTTAGAATGTTTACACACAAAGGGGTTCTAGAACTGTGGTCCTTTTGGTTGGGTGGAAACTCTTGATGTCAGGAGTAGCACCTTCAATGTCGGCTCAGGCGGGAGTGGAGATACTCACGAGTACAAGGGTGGCAGACAGAGTACTGGAGTGGATACCATTGGGAGGGAGAGTTGCGATCTTAAAGCTTAAGCTTCAAAGGTGAACTCTGGCTCTGGTGCAGGTATACGCGCCAATCTGGAGTCGGAGTATGCAGCTTTCTTGGATGAAGTAGATGCCACTCTAGAACAGGTGGCAGATATGGATTCTTATGTCCTGACGGAAGACTTCGATGCTCACGAGGGTGTGGATGTAATGACATGGGTAAATGTGTGATTGGGAGGAACAGTGATCCGGATCAGAATGCGAACGGAGAGAAGTTTTTGGATTTTTGCACAGCATGTCCATTATGGACACCTAATTTCTGCACATCCACAAATACACATAGTACCGTCAGAGTCTTCAGCAGAAGTCGCTGATAGACTTCTTTGTGGTACCATCGTGTGTTCAAAGGATCGTTTGTGACGTTCGTGTTGTGAAAGGGGCGGAACTGTCAACTGATAATCACCTCGTGTTGTGCAAATTGTATCTCAACGATAAAGTACCTGTCCTACCAAAGCGTAAACCAAGGCTGGTGATACGTATACGGTGGGAGAGTTTACAGAACGATGAGAAACGAGAGGAGTTTGCACGACAGGTATCCGAAAGGTTTGAAAAAATTCCAACTGTTCCGACAAATGTAGAGGAAGAGTGGCAGTTGTTTTCAACAGCCGCAGAAGCGGCTCGATGTGGGGTCTGGTGTTGAGAGAAAGACTGCGTGGTTTAAAACACCCGGAGTTTAAGAAGCCATCAGAGAGAAGAAGAAAGCCTTTAAGATGTGGATACACGGAATCGTGTGGCTGAGATAGGGCCTATCAGATAAAACACAAAGGTGATGCTTTTCCTGAATTTACATTCCACTGCAGTCTTACTAAATGAATCTTCTGTGATATGGTTCCAAATAAGAACCCAATTTGTGGCAACTGAGTCAAAAAGCAACCTACGTAGATACATAATTATGTACTCCTATGTATGAATATGTAAATGGCACTTAAAAAAAAATAAGCGATTATAAAGCTGTCCAATTCGTGTCAAAAGCGGTGTCAAAACCAAACTCTCTGTTGTGACTACCTTAATAATTTATTTGAAGTTTATCATTCCTCCACCTCCATTGACTGACATTTTCAGTGTGGCGTCAGCCTACTCACTCGTATCACATTCGTAAGAAATCCCACTCTTGTTAAAATTTTCTACGAATTGCCTGGCTCTACCCCATCCCAGGTGCACACAAAACTTTTTTGTTGACACAGTCTGAGGTTCACTCGAAACACCTTATACATCCACCTGCTGCCGGTTATGTAAATTCGTGCCAGTGACCCAATCTTGAGCAATTTTCTCGAGAGAACTTAATACGCACGCACAAGACAAATTGAAAATTATGCTGGAAATTCCTTTTCCGATAGCAAAACTCAACCTGACATTGTCATAAAATTTCGTAATAAATTCTTAGGGACTACCTACGACGCACAGCACCCGGTCCCAAGCATGTTCATCCCCGTCAGACTATGCAAATTTTGTTTCACTCCACCCCACCCAGTGTTGGGAAAAATATTGATTTTATAATTAACTTGGGGAAAACTGCTCTGTTTTTTCAAGGCTAGTGACCTTTCGAGTGGAACACAACATAATGTGTCCGTCCAACGATGATGCTGCGTCATTTAACGAGGACTTGAACTTTTCTCTTTTCTGCTTTCTGTTTTGTGTATGTTTTTCGTTTGTCAGGACTCGTCGCCGAGAATGTCACAAATTAATTACATTCAATGGACCGCATTTAGGGATTTACTGGATTAAACTCGAATTAAACTTGCTGCAATCCCTTCCAATTAGCACAGTCGGCACATAAAACCTCTCAGCTACGTGACCTGAAACGGTGCTGCTGTGTGTTATTCACTGAAAATTAAATCCTTTTAAATAATAAAATTAATCCTTTAAATTGTAAACGGGATTTCATCCAATAAAAAAGTAATTTGTATTTCCAAATGCACTGTCACGTTTAGATGGGCGACAATGGGAGGCTTAATATTTTTTTTTTTTTAATCAACCACATGTATACATTCCGTTGTAACCAAAAATGATTTAATAATTCAAAAATTTATTAACTCAGCGAAAATAGCGAAAGCAATTTAGAAACTATCGCAATTCACCAGTAATCCATTCCAGTGTCGGGATAGTCGGTAGCACCCTCTAAACAGATACAAGTGCGATTTGGGGTACTTAGCTTGGTTTAATGGCGACTTAATTACCGAAATTAGTTTCCAAATTCAGCGCAATTAGTAGCCAGGCAGGGTTTGAATGAAATCGGCTAATTTTCAAATAAATTGAATTTTGTATCTATTACGTGTGGTTGGGGGGCTTTTCACATTATGCGTGTGTGTCTGGGAGACTGACGTTTTGGAATCGATGGGGTTGTTTCGAATGTGCGAAATTGAGTTGTGAATTTTCAGTGGATAATGGATGAGTTGTTTGCCCCTTTTGCTTTCCCCGTTTTGGTTTGGAAAAGAAACGAGATAATCTGTCGATTTAGGTGAAATTTATGTGAAATTTGTTGATGAATCTCGTTGGGAGACAGTATAATTGAATTGATTTCCAGTGAAATTTGGGTTCGTACTCCTGCGGCAGTTAGTTGTAAACAATACGCAGAAAGCTTAACTGGGCCGGGTTATCCTTTAAAGCTAATTTCGTGCTTGTTTCAAGAGTAAACCCAATTGAGAAGAAGTGAGCTTACAAGCGTGAGGATTCTCAGACGAGAGTCACGTGCACTGTTCCAATGACGAGGATACACAGTGGAAGGTACTGGAGATCGTAGAGTCCGCGAGCCTTGACGAAGAACATTCAGATGCGATTAGCGAAGCTATGGCAATGAATAACTCCGAACAGCAACAACAATATGCTTAAAGGCATCAAGCATGGCGAGAGACAAAATATGCTCCGCCATTTCTAGGTCTCCCAAGTAGTGGTGGCACAAGTCCGACAGACTGATGCCCAGCTAGTTCAGATGATAGTTAAGTGTACAATGTCGAATGAGGAAGAGAATTTCTTTGCTCCTCTTGATGTTGAAGGGGTCGATGAAATTTTTAGATTGTCGAAATCCTGGAGTGGAATTCCATCTGCGATCTCATCGCCCCCAATACCGCTGTGGCCCAATAGATGGTGAATTTGTAGGAAAGCTAGTTGTTTAAGAGTGGTAACCAAGAATTTTACGAACTGTAGAGTGATATGCATGCAGGAGAAGAAGACTTCGTCGTAGGTGACGTGCGAAAGTAGTTCCCCTCTCCTTGTGCACTTGTAGTGTGAAACTGGAAATAATAAGCTAAGAACCGGGCTAGCTGGAGAGGCGTATTGGTTGAAGTCGAGATGAAATCGAACTGTCGACCTGCCCAAGTATATAAATAAGTAACCAATTCTAACGAATGGGCGTCTGGTTTCGAGGCTGGAAGCGGAAAAAGCCACAAATCTTAAGACAATCACAAAAAACCAACGATTGGCATGCATCAGCACAACGAGTGCCATAAGAATGACCCCGACAGCAGCCCTCGAAACGATACTCTTACTCCTACCGCTCGAACTATACGATACGACTGCCAGCATCTGGCTTTTGGAAAAAGGGCCAAATAGGTCACGCCAGTTTCGCAGATGGGCGAAGATAGAAACAAAAACTGATCACACAACGCCATACCCTGACTTCGAACTCAATTTCCAAACTCTCTTTCCAGCAAGGGAAAGTTGGGACAAAAGAAGGGTCGTTAAACCCGGCAATACATCCATTGCCACCGACGGCTCAAAAATGGATGAAGGGATAGGCTTCGGAATATACTCAGAACAACCCGTCATTTCACGGTCGATAAAAGTTCCAAACCACGTCAGTATGTTCCAAGCTGAAGTTCCAGCGATAACCGAGGCCGCAAAAGAACTATCCCCAGTAACTCCGAGAAGAAATTTCGACATATTCATCGATAGCCAAGCCGCTATCCAAGATACTCAAATCGTTTGTAGTAAAGAGTTGTCACAGCCAGCTTAGGATGCTAAGCTCAAGACATAATGTGTCACTCTGTTGGGTCTCGGAGTACCGAGGCATTGATGGCAATGAAAAGGCCGATGAACTGGCAAGAAAGGGATCGGAACTGAACCAAATAATGATCGATTACACGGTTCTGACTCCCATAGAAGTTCTAAAGCAAGAGAAACACCTTGCCTTCGGGCAACTTGCCGATGAGAGATGGAGCACGCCACCGTCATGCCGCATTTCAAGAAAAATGTGGCCCAAATTCAATAAAAAAAAAAAAAAAAAAAAAGGAAATCCTTACGCTGAACAGATCGCATTTAGCTCTAGTGATCAGCAACCGCAAAGGCCATAATCTGCTGGCGGTCCATCTAAGGAGAATGCGACTAAGCACGACCGACCTCTGCAGAGGACGTGGTGATGTAGACGCGGAGGAAGACACGACGCACTTTCTCCGCGACTGCCCAAATTTCAACGACGACTCTAGGTGCTTACTTCTTAAGTGAACCAGACCAACTCTTAACCGTGCCACCGAAGGCCATCCGAAAATTCATACTGAATTCGGTGTGCCTTAAGGAGGCGAACAATGCATAACAGCTCTAAACCTTTCTCATTTCCCCACAGGTATAGACATGCAGGATTCCACAACGGGGAACACAATGGATTCTTTAAGATTCAAGTGAGGCGGCGTCTAACATTAACCCGCCACCTCCTCTTAATGGTAATCCAAAGCATGTCGGGTAGCAACTTCCCGTCCACTCAAACTCCACGAAACAATCGAGTATACATCGGTCTCTTTGAATAATTCGACAATTATCGGAACCAATTAACTCTGTTTATCCAAAAACCATCGAGTTGAAAGTGTGTCTCACCACAGAAGGGGTGAATAAGTTCGCAACAGTGAGGGCTTGCTCCGACCATTGACCTAGTTTCGTGTCCCAGATTGGAGTAAACCTGTGAGCCTAGTTAAAACCGATTTATGAGATCTGAAGATCCTACTCCCTTGACTCAGTAAAATTCCTGCAAATAAAGAAATTTCACATCCTTAAAACTTGACGCTGAATATTTTAAAGGGAGCAGCTGAAGGGGTTTCAAATTATCACCACCACCCCGAACAGGCTTAACAAATACCCTCTGTTCCGAGAAAAAAAAACACACACACACACACCATAACTCAGCAAGCACATCACCAAGCTACGATATAAACTGAACCACCCGGGACAGATAGCACGTCCTTCACACCTCTCATAAATTCCCAGAAATTTATTCAAATAAATTGTGTACATAAAGGAATCTAAAAATCCTTATTAGAGAGAGTAACTCTTGAACAACAAATTATTTGCCATAGAGAGCTAGATTGACCCTACGCCGCTTTACGTTGGCGCACGACAAGGGTCTACTTTGCCCCGGCCAGCGTTGGCCACTCGAGCTCATGCCCTGAGAGAAGATTTTCAAAAGGTTTTATCACACATCCCACCCGCTTCTAGTAGATTTATTGTTCTTGCAGCCCCATTCCACTCGGTTATACTTTAATTTTCCGGCAGAGAAAATTGTTTATTTCCCTCTCATGTATCAGGGAAGTTGGACGGAAAACAGAAACGAAAGTTCATGGCGGGGAAGTGAAAAGTTTGCCACCTTCCACTTCCAGCCCCTCGGGGGTCAGTTGTGGAAGCTATTTCTGCCCAACAAATCTGTAGGTAATTCAACAGAAGTTCGCCGGAGATGTAATTCAGAAATGAATCTCTAAGAGGATTCTTGAAATTTTATTTAAAAAAAAAAAGGACACTGCGGGGGTGGAAATATGAAAAAGTTTTCTCCTTAAAAACGGACCACGCGGGACTTAAAAAAAACGTCTTGGGTGTCATTGTGACGTGAATCCACAATAAGTTTCTAATCGCAAAAGTGCATCTAAATGCAGTCCTTTGTCGTCCTTTTTGTCAATGCTACTCCTATTTGTGTGAAATTGTCTAGCACGGGCATTTTAATTTATTTCCCTTTTTTTGTTTTTCCTCTTCCGTCATTCCAAGTGCAACGACATTCGGAAGTTGAAATCCAGTAGCCGAAGGCCTATACCCAGTGCACAACAATTATGTGGACGGTTGTGGTAACCAGATGCCACAAAGAATTCGCCCGCAAAAGACAATAATGATGACGAGAAAATCCAGGAAGCGAAGCCATATTTCTTCTCTTTTTGTATGCGGGGATACAAAGGAAAGAGCCCGTCTCTGTGGAAAGTGCATCATAAGTCATGTGCTATTCTACGTCCGCGCCTGGATTGCCTCACGTAGTTTTGAATAAGGACCCCTAATGGATGCAGAAGAAAACGTTTTACGTCCAACTACTTGGGTAATTACTTTACGGTACGATGCCGCCACAATGCAATGGCAGCCGGAAGAAGTGTTTTTCTCTGTTGGCAGAACCATTGTGGCATAGAAAACAATAACAATAATTAAAAACGACCGCCGCCACCGTCATCGTCGTCTTTGCAATCCTGTGTGAGGTAGTTCAGGCGTATTTACAAACCCTGCAGGATTTCTATGACAAAGTTATTGTGACTTGTGTGCGAACGAAGGAATCTTGGTGCAAACACAGTCCGCGAAAGTTTTCTTTAAGCTGAGAGAGATCCACTCAACCGAATGACATGCGTATGAACTTTTTCAGCTTCCGAGTGGCGAATGTATCCATTTGTGGGTCAACAAAGGCTGTCCTCAGTCTTAATTGGCCAACGAGACTGTATGTCAGTTTCAATTGGGATTAATTGCAAGATACACCATGCGTGCCTGTGCAGCTGTCAATTGAAGACGCGTTTCGGTTTATGTAAATCGCACTGGAAGCGGTTTGATTCAGTTGCACATCCGTTGACCCTAATTAGTATCTGTGATAATTAACATGATGGCTTTCGATGCAAATGGGTGGTGAGTATGGGAAAACTTGGGTGAAGGAATCAAATCGTTCATCAATGAAAATAAAGAGGAGGAAGGAATTTATAGCAGTAATGGGTTTCCCATAGGGAACGTACAACTCACAAATTTTTTTCCGGTACAGTGGGAGTCAAACTAGGATATTTTTCATTTCCTATTATCATCATCACCATCATCATTTTCCAATGGCCCGTTTATCCACTACGACGATCGCGGATTTAGGCTGCTTAAGTGGACTCTCCACATCTCCCGATCTTCCGCCACCGACTCTAAAACATCAGGGGCTATTAATCATATCAGTCCTGCTCTATGTTGCAGAAGCATGGACTGTGTTAAAAGCGGATGAGGTTGCTTTTGGCTATTTTAAAAGGTAAATTCTTCGGGTGATTTTTGGTTCTGTCTGCATAGAGGGTGACTGGAAAAGAAAATACAACGATGAACTGTACCAGCTGTACAGTTACATCGACTTAGCCAGAAAATGAAGCTCAAACGACAGAGGTGGTTGGGTCATGAAGAGCGAATGGGCATGAATGCTCCGGATCGGAAAATTTTCGAATCCACACCCGAGGGCCGGCGCAGTAGAGGAAGATCCCGAATCAGGTGGCGCACGCATCGGGAAGGGGATTTTAACCAACTTGGGATATGAAACTGGAGGCAGCTGGCTAAAGATCGAGCTGGCTGGTAACGCTTGTTGGTTGAGGAAGGCCCAGGTCCACCCAGGACTGCACCGCCAGCTCAAGTAGTTACATAACCTACCAGATTCGAAGGTTATTTTCCTGTTTGGCTGTGGGTTGCTCTAAGCAAATGCGGCGCAGAAAAGTTGCAGGGACGTCGAAGTCACCAGAGACGGGGAGGGAGATTAAATGCGTGGCATAACTCCGCTCAAGATGACACGCGGGCATTTTTAACACACTATCTCCAGAAGGGATGAACGGGTATAACAAGCATGTAAAAGGAATGTGTTAAGGGCACAAGGCTAGCACCAAAGTCTTCAAGACCGAACAAGGAAACATAATAGTAAAATCGCAGTCAGTGCAAAAGAAATGGAAGATGCGATTCCCCAGACCGTATTATAGCGGCGACGACTCAAACTTTGATGTAAGGCTCAAATACGCCCACAATGACAGATAGTTCCAAATACAATGAATTAGATGGCTGGCACAAGCGGAGTGGATGAACACCAGCGACCAGAAAAATGTTCGAATGCGAGGCGTAGCAGAGAAGGACATCGATTCGGATGAGTCGATGAAAAAAAAGGAGCTTCAACTAAATTGGCAGCTGGACACCTGAAAGCTGTTCATAGGAATGGTCGACCTGAAGTTTGCGCGAAGTAAACTCGATATGGACATTCTTTTTGAAATTTAATTTTCTGATGCCACCGTCCCCATGGAATGCTACAACAGAAGTGGACATTTTTTGAGAAGAAACACAATGCCCTTTCTCTTCCTTGTTTTGCGATCCTTGCCACCATTTTGCTTCCGCTATCCACAACCACGAAGTATAGAAGTGTCAGTTTCAAAAGTAACTCCATGGCAGAGTGTGGCCATGTTCTCATGGCCCTCATGAATGCAGAGGCGTGGCAGTCTTTGCATTTTATTGCATGCCTCCCTCTTTTTATGTTGTGTAAGTCGGTCTTGCTTCACTCATGGTTTTACTTCATAGGTGGTCATTAGTCTCACAATGGCTATGAACATCCATCTAAGGATAGTTGGGCTAGATTTCCGCGACTTACTCGCTAGGCTTCTGCAAATTAGTAGAGCTCGGGTAGCTTTCCTGGTTATCTCTCCTTTTTGTTGCACATGAACTTACAGTCCAAGTGTTTCCCTGTCTGAGCGGGGGCAGCCACCTAATCTAACCTAACCTACAGTCCAAGTTAAACTCAGAAATTTAATTTCTTTGAGTGCTGTCAGTGCCTTCAGTGGCTTCAGTCGTTAAAATTTTCTCTTATTTAAGCTGGATGTTTATGTTTAGTCCAGCTGTGTAGGAACAGTCTGGAGTTGAGGTATTTTTCAGAGGGTTTCCCCAATTCCTCTGGCAACCAATTGTCTGTGGTCTGGGCAGCTTGGTTAGCTTATCGAGCAATTCCATCCAAACTAGATTCCATGCTTCCATTGTGGACGTCGTCTCGATAATAATCACAAAATTGCTATCTTCTTAGGCAAGCTGAATGGCACCTATTCTGGAATTATTAAAATTTAGGCTTCTACCTGGTGGATGGTCTCTTTGTGCCAAGAAAAGTTCTCTTAGTTCTCCTACACACTTCTGGGCTAAGCTGGTTCTCAAATACTTCAACTGCCCAATCACCTAGGAGAGGACAAGTAGCATGTTACCGGAAACTGCATCCTAGATAGTCATGCCAATAAGCTAGGCTTTTTTGACAACGATTTCTGAAGAAATTACTTGGACGAAGAGGAGGAAGAAACGATCTATCACCTTCTATGCATGTGCCACACTCGGATCAGTAGAGACCCATTGTTATGCCCCTTTATTGATGGGACGAAGCCTTAATGAACCTCCAGATGTCCTTGATAGTTACGTCACTTAGTTCTTCGGTATCCTGGAAAAAGTGCTTTCTAAAGGATTTATATCTGAGGTGTCAAAGATGTGAGCCGTGGCAGAAGAAGTGGGTTGTGTCATCATTAATTGTCAGTCTCCATAGCCTCTGCAAAGATCATCCTCACATAGCCTTAGCTTTTTCATGTGGTAGCGCAGAATATAACTGAGCGATTGAGTTAATTCTTGATCCTCTAAGAACATGTCAAATGGACTTATGTCCAGCTTGTTGAGTAATAATTGCGTGAGCAATGTCCAGTGAGGAAGTTTGCAAGGAGTTTAGCGTCATTCATGCCTATTGCAAATTTCTTGGTTCTTTGTAATGTTTGAGTCTTTTCTGTTCCTGGGCTTAGTAGCTTTCCCTTGGATTCAATATTGTCGACTCATTTTTTTTTTTAAGTTCGTGTGATGAATTCAGGTAAATTGTTTTCATATACAAGATCTGGATCTCCTTCGCTGTAAAGAACGCATTGAAAAATTTTCGTCAGCTGATACAGAGCAGTCTCAAGTCCGCGTTGTATGAGTGTTGACGGTAGTGATAAAGGATACAAGTCTCAGCCAACATGGGAAATGAACTTCTGCCAATGAAGAGGCTTGATAGCATAAAATATACGTATATCACCAAAATCAACATGATAGCTCGATTGTTGAACCGAGACTTCGGTACCTAGGATACAGGCTTGACCACTCCAAATATGTGACATTGCCACTTTTGGTTCAACACCATTAACAGCCTTTAAAATTCCTTGGCATTATCAAAGAATTTAAAAAAAAGAAGTCCGTAGAACGTCGATATTCAATGAACTCAAAACCGATTTTCAAAATCAACATCCAAGCTCACAGGAAAAACAATCAAAGTGTGAAAACTGAAAAATAAACCCCCCAATGCGACATGTCCTCATCTCGAATTGTTATTTATTGTCCTTTTGTTCAGTCTTCCCATAGAAAAATAACATCCTCAACTCAACACAATCATACGAAGCAACCATTCGGGATGAGATCGGGATATGAACACTGAGTGAGAGAAAGAGCAATTTTGAACGTTCCACCAGCGCATTCAATTGCGTATAACCATAAACGCTTGACTAGGCTCCTATTCCGATACTGGCAACAGCTCAACCCACTCGAGGATACATGTTGTCCTGCCGAGTTGAAGCCGATATTCGTTTCCATTCAATGTGTGGGCAATGTGTTCATATGTGTGTGTGTGTGTGTATACATTTTTCATGTTTTTTGGGGAAAGGCCGACGAGCGGTAACCTCCGCAATTCCTAAAATTAGGTCCTTCGGCCTTATATAAGGAGGAATGAGTCGAGCGAGGAGCTACAGTTGAATACTGTGTCGGGAATGTTTCTGTTATGCCATCGTGTATCGAGATATCGAATCCGAGAGAGGGCGAGAGCTTGGACAAATTCCGATAAATTGTCCCAGGTTTAGTGGAGCGTGTATTTATGGTGTGATAACTGGACGAAGGACAAACACGGCTACACTCCTGCGACAAGGATGGGATATTGTATTTTTGATGATGAAATTTTAAAGGATTAAATGCGAATTTGCTGGGAATTTTCTAGTTTTCCTATTACACGGTCATAGAGTGTGAGAGAGAGGACATGGATTTTTGTTTGCAAGTGGAATGAAGCTAACTCGGTTATGCTTCCGAAAGTGGGATTAAATATTAAAAAGGTTCGCATAGGGGACTTTTCCTTTATCAATTATGCAGGGCTTAGTTGTATTTTTTTAACAAAGAGCAGGCAAATTGTTGGCATAACATCAGTTCGGACGTTGGATAGAACGGGGGAACTTGGATTTGGTAGATTACCATAGTAGATGCAATCAAAACAGTACAAAGGTGAGCATGACAGATTTTATCCAATTTGGACATGTAAAATACCATGTAGCAACAAAAATAGGACTAGCACTTGGGTGGGACTGTAGTTGTGTGGGATTGCTTTGTCAAGAATGCGTTGGTGGGTAGCGAGAAATTAAGGAGAAAGGTCACTTAACAGAAAAAAATTAAAATAGATATTGAGTGGGATGCTGGGTTGGGGTTGTTCCCCATCTCAAGGAGTTGGATGAGGACTTCAATAGATGGGTATACTACATAACGTCAGCCTCTTCCGTTTTTTTTTCAGCACTGCTGTCATTGTCTGAGCTTATAGTGAAGCCCATGCAAACAGAGTCCCTTACTGTATCAAACAAATATCTGTCGAGGGTGACGTTCTGTCCAAAGTGTCTGTGTACGGGTGTCCTCCTCTGTTAACAGCATGAACTTTGACCCAAGTATTGCAAAAGAAGGCTTTTCTAGATTTCGCAATGAGTACAGTGAGATTCAAAAAAAAGCTTCTCAAGTCTTGTGGGTAAATCCACTCCAAGGTGAACCTCACCCAGACTTTAAGAGAATGAGGCTTAAAAAAAATAACTCTGAGAGCAATTTTAAAGCGAGGAGAGCTCTATCAAGGACAGAAATCTATCCAAGGTATCTGAAGTAATCTGCCCTGAACATACTGCCAGGATGGATGAAGAAGGTCGGCCTCGGGGTTAATCCCTGGAAAACCGAACTAGTCCTTTTCACAAGACGCTATAAGATTCCGTATATCACCCCTCCCAAACTAGAAGGCGCGGAAATCCAAATTGTAGACCATGCCAGATACCTGGGGGTCATACTCGATAGGAAACTCAGCTGGAAGCTGAATATTCAGGATCGTGCTAGGAAATCTCAATTGCCTTATAGTCCTGCCGGAAGGCTCTGGGCCCGAAATGGGGCATGCAGCCTAAAGTAATCCACTGGATGTATACGGCGGTGTTGAGGCCGATCCTTATGTATGGAGTATTGATCTGGTGGACAGCACTAAACAAAACAATCAACGGCAGCCTGCTTGAAAAGGTACAAAGGAGATAATGGATCTGCATAACGGGTGCTTTGAAAACAACCCCCACTGCTGCACTGGAGGTAATGCTCCATCTGCTTCCTGTTGATATCTTTGGGAAGCTAATGGCAGTGAAAGCAGTATTAAGGCTCAGAGAATCCTCCCAGGTGATCAGCATAGCAATGGGCCACTCTAGGTTCCTCAAAGGTAACCATACTATTCCTAGTAAAACGGACTACGTTGTCCCCTATATTGACTTCAACGTCAGGTATAAGACTCGGATTCCTAGAGGAAGCTCTTGGGAATCTTGAACAGTTTTGAACGCTTCCGCGCTAGAAATATTCACAGATAGATCTAAGACAGCGGGTGATACGGGGGCTGGAGTCATCTCCAATGCACCTGGCTTAGCCATCACCACGCGAATGCCGGAAATGGTAGTCTGCGAAGCTGCCGCTTAACTTTCAATTAATGTGATAGGTTGTCAGGCACCTATTAAAGCCTCAGAATCGCCGACATTACGATCAATGTTTGGTAAAGCAATGCGGCAGATCTCTTAAAGAGATTCCAGGTAGATTGAACGTAACCCTGTGATGGGTCGCAGGACATAAGGAGGTTACAAGCAACTGCACGGTGAATAAACTTGCAAAAGAAGGCGCAGGTAGAACCTTCTGCCCCTATCGTACCGATCGAATCCCTCCTTGATACCGATGAAAAGAAACTGGCAAGCCATAGAACAACACTAGCACTTGTCTCCTGTCAAAACAAATCTGGCCTAACTTGGATTTAAAGAAGACAGAGAGACTTTTATCCACAAACCGGAAAAATCTAGAAAAATCTAGGTTCACTGATAGGGGTCCTTACTGACTGGGGGTCTCTCCAGTGATTTCTGTAGAAGTTGCAGGGACGAGGAGGAAAAGGAAACTACGACCCACCTACTATGCACATTTCCTGCTCTTGCGATGCTAAGAAGAAGAACCCTCGGGAAATACTTCTATGATGATCTTAACGATCATCCAGAAGATAAGACATCTCTGGGACGAAATGGTTCAAATCTTAGGGTTAACACCGTAACGGTTGCCCACCTTCGTTGTACGTATGCTACATATCCTAGTTCCCTGGTGGCGGTAAGGAAAATCGTCGAATCCACACCCGAGGGACGGCGCAGTAGAGGAAGACCGCGACTCCGGTGGCGCACGTAAATGGAAGGGGACCTCAACCAACTTGGCGTGTGAAACTGGAGGCAGCTGGCTAAAGATCGAGCCTACTCGAGAGGCTTGTTGATTGAGGCCCAGGATCACCCCAGATTGTAGTGCCACCTTAAGGAAGTAAGTTGCCAATAAACTGGTTTTCTTCACTGTGGTATCACAATGGGCCAATCTGTTCTAAGTTTTTCCATGCCTGAGTGAGTACAGTCACCTAACCTATCCGATGGTTCACTGTCTAGGTGGCTGTCATCAGCTATATTGAACCACACAGTAGTCTACAAAGACCGAAGTTTCTTCACACTTGTTAACGTACAAATCGCTCTTAACTTATCAATAAAACCATTTTCCATAACAAAATTTAATTCGCTTAAAGAAATTTGAAGAAAATATTTATGCAAGTCGTGCAAAGTTTTTTGCATTTTTTTTTTGACACAACAAAATTCATTATCCCTGAAGCGGGCATTCCTTCCAACTTGGCGACAGCGACAACCAACGATGACTATGACAAGACCACAAGAGCAGTGCATGTATACGTCGTTTGAATACAAATTTTCTGAAAAAAAGGAAAAAAAGAAATTCTCGAGGTCATTGAAAGAAGCTGCACATTATTCACCCGAAGAAGACATATTGTTCCAGTTGTGGGCCAATTATACTGCATGACTTTGAATGTGCAGAGGGTACTTGAAGATGCTTAGGGAACGGCATGACGGCGGAGGATATATGTATGGTGATAAAATTACTACTAAATCGCATGGAATTTTTGTAGACTATGCTTTGAATATTGAAACTCTGAGTGGTTTGGAGAGCTCATGTGACCTTTGTCATATCATTGAACTTGCTGTTAGCACTCTTCCGGGTTTTTGGTTTGCGAATACAATATTTGCATAGTGGGACCTCTAATCTCAGACAACAAAGTATTGCTTTTGGGTTTTCAGTTCAGAACAGAACTGAGGATCGGCTTGAATCGAACGGCTTGAATCGCTGTCAATCTTTCCCGAAAGTTTCGGTCAGGGCGAATCCAGCCCTTGATTAAATACTGATCACACGTTGACATCTTTTAGCTAGTGTACCAGTATTAAAATTGGTTTGTGGAATCTGAAGAGGAAGACAAGTTGCCTACAACTTAAGAAGGAATCCATACGATAGAGGCTGGACATTCAGGGTCAAAGTGGAGTGACACATAACACTCTACTATTCAAATGAAGAAATCCATGTGAATCTGGAGTGGGACTGCTGATTGCACCAACAGCACGCTTAGGCTTAAAAGTCGACGCGCCACCTATGTATGTACATATAAACTGCACTACGCTTCCATGAAGCTCCAATATGATGACAAGTAAGAGACCTTTTACAACCAGCTTCAACAGAGCTACCTTCAACACAGCTTCGAATGGAGACATCGTCTTGGTGAGTGTAAAGAGCTTCGATATGTTGCCAAGAAGCATGGGCTAAGCACGGTAGTCGCCGTGGCTCAGTAGTTAATGCATCGGACTGCGTGGGTTCAAGCCCCAACCATGTCCACTGAACGTTTTTTGCGGCACCACGTCTTATCGGAGAATGATAAACCTAATAGACTGCCGGTTGTCATAAAAAAGCTTCTCAATTCCATTCATGCAAAAAATTTAACACGCATAACATAAATGGTTACGAGAAGCTAGGCCGTGGATTATTCCGAGCTGCCGAGCCATCTATTTATTTATTTATTTTTAAGGAGGGTGCGAGGATTTCTGCAACGCCAATCACCAATTATGTAGGTGGCGCCGTATTTGAGCACAGGACATACCAGTGATTCAGCTGGGTATTCTCTTACAGGCAATCAACTTCCAAAAGCTTTACCATCCGAGTATTAACTTAATTACTTTAACTCGAAGGAAATGAAGCAGCAAAGAGTACTGTGGCAGAATCGTCTACATCAAATCACTCAAAAATTACTGATGGTTAAGGTGAAATGGTCCTGCAGTCGGCTAGCAAGCAGATGTCTAATCTTGGCAGGAGGCAACAAAGACTAATGGTCGGTCTGTACACTGGACGCATGAACTTGAATAAACATATCCACAAACTGGGGCTGGTGCAATCAAGTACTTGCCCGGAATGTGATGAGGAGCAGGAGAGCCTGGAATACTTCTTCTGCGATTGTCCCGCCAGAGGGGCGCTAAAATACAGAAGCCTGGAAAGACATTTTCTGCTCGGGTTAAGCTCTCTTTAGTTTCGAATTCCATCCGACTTGCTATCCGCGAACCTATAACCCTTTACTATCACCCCTTACTTCACTTCTTCTCCAACAGATGCTACAGAGGGGAATACAACGGGTCCAAACGGTGGCCTACGAGATGAGGTTCTGCCTAATCTCACCCTTCTAAACCAACCAAACAAACAAAATGAATTCCTAGATGGGTTTCTGTTAATTTTCGGGTGTTATCGTCAGTGATTTGTTCTTCAGGGACATGAAGGCCAGACAAGATGCCAGTGACTACCTGTAGCTGTGGTCTGCTTAAATTGAGAATGTCTCTGGTTCGTCTGTAGTCTAACGTTGGGTATACTTTGTGTCCTATTGTATTAGACCATCTCTGATCATACACAGGAAAGAGGATCTACAGTGGTCTCTCCGTCCATGTGTTGCTGTCATCCGCTCAGCTTGACCAGTTCTTCTGCCTTTTCGTTTCCCTCAATGTAACATGGTACCCAGCAAAGTCTAACTTAAAGTAGAATCTTAAACATTTTTTCACACCAAGTATGGTTTGGAGGTCAAAACAGTTGGCTTTGGTTGTCTTTGAGACAATATCGTGTAAATATTCTGAGAAATAGGGATTTCGGCAAAGAGTTAATCTGCCCCAAGGCTCGATCTGATGATCATTCCACTAAGATTCACTAGCTAATCGGACTTTCTTTGAATTTTATTAAGAACGAGTATCTTGTTGTCATTGGTTTTGAAAACGAAAAGAAGGCTGTAGATGGCGGTGTTAAAAACGCTTTCCGGTTGACGGACCCTTTGATCGGCGCATTTATCCCCCTTTCACATCGTATTGCATCTGCTGTTGTACGAGATGGCAGTCATGGCAGAGGTTGGTCTCCTTACAGACAACATGACGATCTAATACCCCATCCCTTTTTGTAGAAATGAGAATAGATATATAGAGCCTAGGAGGATTCATAAATGCTACGCTCTATTAACCAGCCGATTTTGGTACAATTTTCCATCCAAGATGGCCCCCAGGTGGAAAATTACCATTTAAACAATTCCGCGGTATAGGGAATGACAAGCAATTGTATGTTTTCTTCTTGACACAGAAATAGAAATGTTCATCATGGCCTCGGTGTATCAAAACTATCGCTGACGATGACCCCAATTTGCTTTTCATATGGTTAGCCCATTTCCGCAGCCAATCTCTCGTTGATGATACTTTGAAGTGATTCATTCCCGACTAAGTCTTGGCCTAAAATTTCCAATTTTCCGAAACTAATTTTTCAATCTCTTACAATTTTCTGCTTGAATAGTTGCAAAATTTATGAAAGCCATGTCTTGGCTGGTGCATCCTTGCCATAGTTTCTTCGAACAACCTCGTCCGGGTGATGAGAAAATAATTCCATTATAAGTTGGAACATAGTCTAATCGAGCATCACACACCAGCCATCCTTCCCAAACTATGCAGCCAATCAGGACCATTCATCAGTTCATAAGAGGAAGTCTATCTACCATCAATCGGCCACTTCCCTCCTTCGTTAGCAAAATTGGATCCCCATACCTGTTTCACTTCATCTCCTCCAATCACTCCCAGACAAGCTTGTATCTAATATTTCGAAGAAGAAAATAATACTCGTGCATTGAAATTAGATACTCGCATCTCGGGCTGTTGATAAAAAAATGAAATAACTTTGAAATGCAATATCTCATCAGTGTCACGTGTGTTTTACCTTCTTCCCCTGCGTGCCCATATTTTACTCCGTCCGGTACCCCCTGTGGAAATTCAAGAAAGTGCAATCGGGGGGTTGGTTTGTCTCACCTTCATTCGAGCAACCCACACCACACCCCAGCACAGCTCGTCGTAACTTAAAACATTTTCATTCAATCCATCGACCGAAGGTCGAATTGGTTCGATTCCACCAACAATCACCATCGCCATTGCCACCACTACCACCACCAACCATCAACGAACAACAACAACCCCAGCGACCGGCTTCGTCGTCTTGCATCCCCAAACAGAGTATAATTCAACAAACAACCTCAATTGCTTTATCCAACCGCTATCGGATGAGGATACATTTCATTGACATTATTATTGTCGCCGATAGAGTGTAAAGATGAAAACAACCATCACGTGCCACTGCCATGGACCGTGCTCTTGGTGGTCCGTTTTTGTATGGTCGGGGTGGTGGAAGTAAGTTGGCGGCAGTAAATGAGATCATGAGATGTGGTTCGAATGGAATTGAGGCTTTTCGGTTTCTTTCATTTGTGCCTTCCCCACAGAGGTGAACTGATATTCGAGAAACGAAAGTTGGTCAATTTCGTGGAAAGATAAAATAACCAAGGGATAAGTAGATACATTTGTATCTTTGAGAATTTCGATGGCCATCGGGGATAATCCTTAAATATTGTGCGTCCGTGAGGACAAATGAGTTCTGATTGGAATGGATGGTTCATATTCATTTGAAGATACATTTGCCAAAGGGGTGGTTATATGTGTCAGAGCTGAAGGATGCTCTATTTGGAATGCACAAAGTAATTTTTTAACAAAAAACCATTTTTTATTAATTGTGCGATAATATAATGATTTCAATGGAAAATAGAAAAACTGTGTTTAACATTTTGTACCCCCAGGTGAACTTTTCAAACGAAGACAGCCACTAATAAAACGGCTGTCCAAACTGTACTTTCGTCCATGGTTTTGAGTAGGACGGAGAACAGTTCCACCGTAGAGGAGGTGACCTTGGCTAAAAGTCGGCAAATCTGCTCGTGTGGACGAAATACGTCCCGAAATGCTCAAGTCGTTAGGGGAAGAGGGAATAAAATGGCATTATAGTGGCCTGGGAATGCGGTGTGCTATGAAACACCTAGAGATTGCCAAACCGAGGTGATTGTTTCTTTTTTTTAAAAAAAGGGGAACTCCAATTATAGGGTGTATCTTACTCAAGTCTCACCGGAAAAGTCTTTGCTAAGGTGTTGGGAGCGATGAGCAAGCTTTCGTATAGGTAGAAGCACAACCGACCACCTTTTCACTCTCAGAATGTTACTCGAGAAGCCTTGGGAGTATGTCAACCCCATCGATAGTTGTTTTGGGGATTTGAAGAAAGCATATGATCAGACCTCGTCGAACTAAACTGTGGAGTGCACTGCAGGATTATGGGATTAACGGAGCTGTTCTGAGAACCATTCAATCTCCGAATGCCAGTTCAATGCACTCTGCATAATAGTAGAGTCCGATCGAAATAGGTGGAGGAGCTTAAGTATCTCGGGATCCTATTCACGAGTGGTGGAAGGAGCAATACTGAGTTATGCTGTAGGATTGGTCAGATTGGAGCAATTTTGAGACAACTTAGTCAAATTGATGTCAGGAGGGCCGAACTTGCCATCGCAGCTAAGTTGTCGGTCTTCAGTGTTTGTTCCAACCCCACCTATGGTCGTAAGGTGTGGGTGATGACCGGAAGAATAAGATTGCGGATACAAGCTGCCGAACTGACATTTTTTCGTTGTATTCCTAGAGAGACTCATCGAGATAGGGTTAGGAACACCAGAATACGCAACGCACTCAATATCGAACAGATACTTTTTTGAACGAAGAGCTCAATGTTTCAATGCTTTGGACACGTTAAACGCATGTTCCCAACTGGGCTTCCAAGATGTTCCATGGAATCCGTGTCATCAGGTAGACGCCCAGAGATGGCTGAACCAAGTCCGAAATCTCACTTCTTCCCATATGGGGATAGCCTTTAAACCCGCGGCCTTCATAGTGGATAGGCGGGCCATTGGAAAAGGATGAATGATGATGATGTCTGTGAGAACTTGTGATCTTCGAACAGTCTCCGAAGAGCTGTCTTCAGTTAGTTAGATGAATGCGTTTTTCATCTCAGCGCACTACTTCTGCGCATTTTTCCCACATTCTACTGCGTTGTATGTACGTATTCCAAAAATGTAAAGTCAAGGACTCTTTGAGCTGAGGCATAAGTGTCTACTAACTTATTTAACGTACCTAGTTACTTACTAACACTGTACAACCTCTGACTGAGACACTGTAGCCTTCCAATCCTCTTCGATCCCGGGTACACTGCTTTCAGTTCTCGAGAACAATGCTTCTGACATCTGCATCTATACCTGTTCCTTGTATCAGTGGTTCATTCTTAAGGGCTGCACTTAAAGGTTACCATGTCTGGAACATTCGCTCAATTTGGCTCAAAGTGTCTTGGCTTTGAACTACATCCACGTCTTGATACAGCTCATAGAGTTCACTGTTTAATCTTCCCTGCAGTTTGGAATCCTCTCACATGGGATTTTATGTGACAAACAATTTTTCTTTCTTAAGAGTTCAGGCAGGACTATTTCTGCCTGGACGATGAAGACCGACAATTCCGTCCACCCGACCTGGACGAAGTGATGATAGCCATATCCAAGCTTAAGTCTAACGAAGCTGCTGGAGTTGACGGTCTAGCTGCGGAACTGCTCAAAGAGGCAGGCGGTGAATAATAATAAAATATGGTCGGAGGAAAGTATGCCCGATGAACGGAACCTCAGCATTGTTTGCCCGATCCTCAAGAAACTACAGAGGCATGAGTCTTCTTAAGATCTTATCTGCGATATTTTGTGAACGTTTGAAGCCGGTTATTAACAACCTGATCGGTCCATATCAGTGTCGCTTCAGGCCAGGAAAGTCTGCGGCAGATTTTGGAGAAAACCCAGGAATTTCCAATCCACACCCAACAACTTTTCATCGATTTTAAGGCCGCGTATGACAGTATCAGTAGAGACGAGCTAAACACAACCATGCTTAATTTTGGCATCCCTGTCAAACTCGTCGGTTTGCCCAGGATGACGATGAAGAATGCACGTTGCTCCATCAAGTTCGGTCAAGACCTCACCGAGACCTTTGATGTCAAAAAAGGATTTAGACGATGCGTTGGCATGCGACTTCTTCAACATCTTTCTTGAAAGAATCGTGCAAAACTCACGCGCCAGCACAAGAGGCATAATCTTTCAAAAGTTCGTCTAATTACTCGGATACACCTACGATATTGACAAAATCACTGTTGCGTTCATGGAAGTGACTGTTTATAAAACTTTAATCGTCGCAGTCCTATTCTATAGCGGAGAGGCGTGGCTGTTGGCTGTTTTGGCCGTTTCGAGAGGAAAATTCTTCGGTTGACCGGCAAGACCGCGACTCAGGTGGCGCACGCAATTGAAACGGAACTTTTACTAACTTGGCGTGCAAAATTGAAGGCAGCTGGCTAAAGATCGAGCTGGCTGGAGACATTTGTTGTTTGAGGCTTAGATCCACCCCAGACTGTAGCGCCAGCTTAAGTAAAGAGTTCAGTGCCAGCTTGTTCGCCATGGTTCGGTGGAAGGTGCGTTGGAGTCGTGTGCAAGGTGTGTAGCCTCGAACTCCAGTAATATTCACCAAAGTATCGTTTTCATGAAGAAATCGCTCAAATCATGTGAAAATGTTTCGATGCATAACGTGGGTGGTAGCGAGAAACTAAGTCTTGGCACAGCCCGGCCTGTCGCCCCAGCTATTTTTTATTTATTTTATTTATTAAGATCAGAATGTCTCTTTACCAAAGGTGTCACCATATCATCGTCCTCCGTATGGTTCTCCCGAATCCAATTGATAAATAATACACTTCGTTCACCAAAATTTTGCGCAAGCTTTGCGAAATGTCAATACAAAAACTTAAAATTGGAGCAGAATTTAAATTTTGCGCTCCTAATAGGACACTCTTCTGTTTAAGACACTAGAAAGGCTCTAGAGTGCTTGTTTGTTTGAAGCGCTACTAATGCAAAGGCAGCTCATTCAAGTTCGTCTTGACACTAAAAATACCACTCTAGAACACAATCGATCAAAAGTCACCTTCCCCATCAAAGGTATAAGCTGAACTTTTCCAAACAAAAATCCGAAGGAGTAATAAATTTAAAAGTAAATTCTGTCATTCGCACAAGAGCTTGCGCTCATTGCTTGCGCTATTTGCGTATGGCATTCAAATTAGTTTCACAGTCGACTATCAAACTTTGAACATTCTGTCACTTTAACGACTTTCTCTCATTTTTTTCGTCGAAATATGTATATTCGCCGAGGATGGAAAAAGTTTTGCGCCGAAAACTATTGACAAATAGGTTTTGTTCTCCGCGAAACTATTCCCCGTGTAAGTGAACTTTCGCCACGTGGGTGTCTATTTATTCGACTAAAATCGATTTTCGTACTTGACTGGGTTCGGTTTATCCCGTCAAGTGTATGTACATCCTTGAAACGTACATATAAATTATCCTATTGCTTCGATGGCATTAGAAGTGATATTTTCTTCTTTTTTTTTGCGAAGAAAATCCTTTCTCGTTGCTCAAAGCGAAAAGTCGGAAAGTCGACAAGGAGAACGTCGAAGCAATGTAAACATCATTCGAACGTTTGTGTGTCTTTAACTGTTTTACTTCTCTGTTCTTTTTTTCTTGCGATGAGAATTGGAGAACAGAGGATTGTATATATTTTCATTTATTTTCCAATTTGTTTGGGAATTGTTTCATTTTGGATAAGGAAAATGCAGCCAACTGATGTAATGCCATTGGCGTCAATTTTCATCGCATTGAATGAACATGTTTTGGTATCCTGTATCCTGGAAGGGAACATGGGAAATGTTTCTTAGTCCCAAAGATGACGGAAAAGTACGTGATGCAACTTGAAACCAGACTGACGTTCCATTTGTGCAAGGCAACTAATACGAAATCGGCTTTTTTTCGTTTAAAAGTGCTGAAGACATTTTGCTCCTATGCAAGTCCTAGTTTCCAATGCAATGAAGCAATGAAATCAGCAACAAGGTTGTTTCTTGTTGTATCTCGTATTACATTGTACTTCATCAATGGGTTTGAACTTTCAGTTCAGTGAAGTTGCTGAGAAGGCAATTTACCAAATTTCAATTTGCCTTAAAGAATTGGGCTGCACACATAGGCTTGTATGCAGTTGACGAGCAGAATAAAAAAGGCTCACCTTCTTCATCGTTTTGACAAAATGTTGCGGGTACGAGCTTATAAAACGCAAGTATGTAGATGTTCGATTAGTTTAAGAGGCGGAATGGTCGCTCTTTACGTGCGTAGTGTTCTAAAAAGTGTCCCACTAGTAACGAATAATTCAAATTCCGTACAATTTATTTTTGGAAGGTTGGCGGGCGTCATCATGGTTTAGCCATTGATAGCGAGCAATAACGTCACATTATTGCGAAAACCCATAAGCCCTCTGCCACGCGTTGAGTGGTAAGTGTCAAAACGGGAGAAAATTTGCTCAGAAATGACACTTGCCGCTCAGTGACTGCGTGGCCACAACCATACGATTTCTTACGTTTTAATTTGGCCCCTCTGCAGACTGCTGCTCATTGCGTGGCCTTGGTCTAAGGCATATGCGAGGTAATTTCAAGAAAATCGTAAAAAGAATTTCGACGAAGTCCAAAAAACCTTTGATGTGATTGTAAGTAGGTGAGTAGTTAGGATTGCTCTTTGGTCCTTTGTGTATCACTTGGGAAAAACGCCAATCACTTTATTAAAACCTATTTGGAGCCCTTGATAAAGCTGAGTATACTTTTGACGTCAGTATGTGATAGTTTGCCCAAGTTGTCGAAGTGATAGGATCCTAGATAAAGCTTCGTTCTTTGGGATAGGGCAAGACTAGTGCTGGGGAAATGGAGGATCGTTTCTTCCTCCTCCTCGTCCCTGCAGCTTCTGCATAAGTCATTTGAGAAGAGGCGCATCCTTCTGGCATGAAGGCCAATAGGACAATGGCCGTTAAGAACACTAATCACGGTCCTAATGAGCGACATTTTGACCAAGAGCAGACTTTTAGATCCAGTAAAGTTTAGCATAGGCCAGATCTCCCTGGGGGTAGGGCACGTGGTACCATTCCTCCATCTTTGGTTTGCCCTACTGAACGCGTCGTACTCTAAGAGTAGTTTACATGTAGCGATTGGAATTCTCAGATTTATCCGTTCCGGCCGGATGTCCAGAGTGGTACCACGTTTGGCGAGTTCATCGGCTTTACAGTTCCCTGGAATGTACCTATGACCATCTCCATGAGAGATGAGCGACAATCTGAAGTAGCTTTTGATGTAAATGTCACTGATTATCATCATTATTTTCAATGACCCTCTTATTCACAATGAGGGTCGCGGGGTTAGGGTGCTTAAGTGAACTCTTCACATCTCCCGATCTTCCGCCATCGACAATAAATCATCAGAGGCTATCCCCATACGGTCAGAGGTGAGATTTCGGCGCCCTGACAGGCAGGCAATATCCGAAGTTCGTTTACTTCTTCTTGTCATCATTGGGGTTTTGCGCTTCTTTAGCCATATGTGGAGAGGCAACTACGCACTTTCCAGACATGTTGCCCACCCCCCACCGCGAGGAGTCCAGCTGCATGAGGGGACCATGTCACTGATTCCAGAGATTTCATAGCAGCCTGCCTTTCGGTAAAAAATTGCAATATTCTTGAAGCCAGTAAAACGCTGTAGTGGTAAGGTAGACGGCAGGGGATGCTAAGGCTAAGCATATCGGAGAAAGCACTACCTCCCGTTTATGTGTGAAAAAGTTGAAGTGGCCAAAATGTGTTAAGTCGACCAAGTTCACAAAATCAAATATTTGCTTTTTCAAGAAGGGACACCCAACAACGACTAATGGAGGAAAAAACAGTAAACAGGACTCAAATCCACATAGCTCGCACAGCGGTCCAACGCAATAACCATTAAGTTATCCATCTTGGCTCTGTTGTCACTTCTGAGCACGACAACTCATCAGAAATGAAACGAAAAATAACTCCTACTCATCGCAGCTTCTTCGGGCTGAAAAGGCACATGGGTAATGAAGTCTTATTCGAAACGTTATTTTGTTGAATCCAAATCGGACATGAAACTTCCATCAGTTCACATACATATTCGACGCCACTAATTAAACACTTTAACACCAAAGGATTTTTTTTCCACCGATTTGAGCCACGTAAGCTGCTTATGTGCAAACGTGATCTCCTCTTGTCGAACTTGTTATCCCGTGATTGGGGAAAATCATTTGAATGGCTTTAGCCAATTACAAGAACGAATTGTGTTTATCTTATCAACACGGTATAATCAAATCAGGACAACACAAGTGCTCATATCTAAGGCAGGAAACCTTAAAATCCGGAAAATAATTATTGAACCGCCCTCTTTCCATCAACCCCCTTGATTTGCTGGTGGACAGGAAATTTCCGGATTGTAAAACTTCCGGGGTTGGGCGTGAGTGGTTCTTATCGTCAATATCTATTGTAGGAAATTTATATGTGGTGGCGTTGTCTTTGATTGAATTTTAACCACAAATGTTGTGTTGAACTATTTAAAGTCCCTCGAAGCAGCATTTGGAATTTAATGAGTGGATTTCCATACAGAGACACAGATCTATAAAGGCAATTTCAGCTCTGGAAATGGTTGCTCATCTTTTTAGGAATTTTGACACACTTTTCGATTATTTAAGGTTATACTATGAATATTAAAAACAGAAGATATTGTCCAGGAAAATCAGAAAAATCTAGCCACATGCACTTCAAATTAAATCGATTTAACCCCTATAAACTCCTGGGAATTTGATTGGACTGATGTTCAAATCGCATGTCATCAACTCGACATTGGGAAGCGTAAGCAGTAAGAAGAATGTCTACAGGGAAACTTTTGAGAGTGGAGTCCTCTCTTTCGTAATGTGGCTTCTTATCGTGGACGAGATCTTGGTAATACTCAGGAACAATGGCTTCAATAGGACGGTCTATGCCGAGAATGTGATCATTCTGGTAGCAGCCAAATTCGTTCCAATTCTAAGCGAGAGGCTTAGCTATGCGTTAATACTGGTCAATACTTAGGCCAGCAGCAAAGATCTACAAAGACAGAGATTGTGCTTTTCACTAAGAAGAGATTAATTTCTGACTTAAAGCCTCCGAAGATTGGGGGTATTGAACTTAATCTTTTGGGATCAGCGCGCTACCTGAGCGTTATTCTTGATTCCAAATTAAACTGGAAGGAGAACATCGATGAGCTCATCAAGAAGGCAGGTGTAGCCTTCTACTGATGCAAAAAGGGGTTCAGTTTAAACTGGCTATGGTATACTAGCGGCGATTGTGAGACCCATTTAAACATATGGCTAATTAGTCTGATGAAAGGTGCTTGAAATGTAATATCAGCTTTCAACCCTCACTAAGATTCAGAGGGCAGCCTGTATAGCCTGGGATCAATGAGAACAACACAAGGCCAAATTTTGTTCCACTGGATCTTTACTGCAGCAACACGGCTTTGAGACTGAGAGAAGGACGACAGTGGACACCAGCTCCCTACGTTCACGACTTCTTGCTTTCTCGATGGGAGAATGGCGACAGATCTACAAAACAGATCATATGATCCAGACTCTCATCTGACAGGATGTTCCGCATAAGAATTCCTGACAGAGATGATTGGAGGAACCACAAAGTCATCATAAGAAAGGAACTGGCTTTTTACAGCGATGATTGTAAGATGGACATTGGTACAGGTACCGGGATCTACTGCACGGCCCTGGCAATAATCTAGGAACTTGAAATGACGGATGTCAGAATTGCTGATTGATTGGCTCATTGAAAACGGGGTAAGATTCACTCCAACCTGAACAAAATTGATTGTCCCTCCCACTAAAAACTGCCGATTTGTGGTCGGTCTATAGTAACTCCTCCAGCTTCGTAGCTCTTAGGAGATCTCGTCAATGTTAATGAAGTAAGCCACTAGGCCAAATATTATATGAATATCGGGGAATCGCCAAGAGACCTAAGAAATTTCTCGGCAGCTATTTCTCTACTAATCTAGAGGAGCTAGGCTCTGATAGCTACAAAAACATTGTAAAATTCTTTAGGGTAAATCAAAATCTTTCAGGAAATGGTTTAGGTTTTGCCAATTTTGGTTTCACAGGGGTCTCGATGGGTTCTGTATGCTGCCTAGTGCCTTATGCAAGCGCTCTGGCAGCATAACCCCACTCTACCTTACCTTACCCAACGTATGCCAAAATCAGTATCCCCTACGACAAGATAGCGCCTCCTAGGTTGCAGTTAGATGATCTGGAAATTTGTCCACATAGTCGTAGAATCTATGTACAGTCTCTGTCATCTTCTAGACCTAATTCCTTAAATTGTTTCTTTGTCTAACAATGTTCTGTAAGCAATCTTGTCAGTCTCCAAACCTAGTTTTGTTCAAGCTAATGCATAATTTAGATCTTTTCCGATTAAAGTCTTTGAGTAGGATATATGATCGCCTTAGTCAGTGTTTGAGACTTAGCGAAAACCAAGCGTGTTGTTCACGGATGACCTTGTCGCCCATTTTGCTAAATGGCTCTGATCCATGAAACAGTGGCTTCATTCCTTTTCTTGTCAGATTTTCTGCCTTTTCTTTTTCCAGTGCTGTTTTGTAGGTATTCCAACATTAGTTTGAAGTTCTTTGACGATTTCTTGACTCTCTGACGGAATCGCAATGTTTTGCCTTTTGTACCTTCTATCGTCTGGAAGGTGCTCTTCCGATGGTTGGTATAAAGCGTTTAGGTCTTAAGCCAGCGAATTGACAAAGTGGACCGAAAAATGCACTGCAAATAGGATACGTTTGATGTGAAAAAAGTTATCTGTACCCAACTGGCGTACTTGACAATAAAAAAGGCCTCGATGGGATATTTTTGAGAAAAATAAACTCATCGCACTAACTGTCCATTCGTAGGAAGTACCTACTGCTATTTTAAAATGCCGCCATGACACCAAATCTGTCGAAATGTGCTGTGGCAATAACTTCCACTGAAATTCGCCAAAAATAAAACATTAATCTCACTCCGTCCCGATTTTCGAATGCCTGTCCCATCATCAAGGTAATAAAACTCAGCATACTTGTTGTCAAGAAACCCCCAGAGCAATAAACAATGGCGTCACACCCAAAAATTTACGTTACACGCTTATTAACCCAAACTCCAGTTAATGTCCCAAACATTCGCCCAACACAACCACACGCAATTATATTTAATAGTAACGAAAAAAAAATTTACTACCCTCGCCAAAGGGACGGGCCACTAATTTATATTCAAAAGTAAAAAGGACAACAAAATGCGAATAGGATACAATTTTACACTTTCCACAGGCACAGATAGATTTGGCCAGTGTTTGGGAGTTTGTTTTTTGGCCTCGTCTTCCCGCCACCCTAATGACAGAGCACATAACACTTTAACAACTTCATTGCCATTACTCTGGCACACTGTCTACATAAACTCTTCTCTCCTTGGTGACTGCTTGTGTGTCATTGTGTTTGTGTTTGTGTGCCCCACCGTTCCCATAAAGAGGGCGACCAGCACACTTCATCATGGGCCATGGGTAAAATTTAACATTTCTCTCCATTGACCACCCTCGTGTTGAGTTTTAGTATTCCGAGTCCAAGCCCATTGTGCTCATTATCATCGCCCATAATAATCTGGGTCATCATTTTAAGTTTCGTCCTTAATTTTATTATCTGGAAAAAAGTTTATGTGCACGTTTTCTGATTTTATTGAATAGTTATGGGGATTACTGCTCCGGTGCTTAGTATTCGCAAAAGTTTGCAGAAAAATCGGTTCGACCACAACCACATCCCCTCGAGCTAAAGGGAACGAATTTTGCCGAAAGTCGAAGGACGTCTTGGGGTTTTCATAAATTTATTAGACAGACCTACGGGGGTATGTTTATTAGTTTCAACGAAAAAAAAAAACAAAAATGCTGACACAAAGGATTTTAATTAATGCAGTTGGTGGACAAAACAGAACAAAAGTTTTCAAGGCTATGTCATCTGTCTCTGTTCAGGACTCTTTCCATAATCGAGTTTTGCATTCAACAACAGTCTGGTGGGTATTATTATTAATAAAATTTCAATTATAACCCATTTGCTGCTATTGTGTTGCCTATCGGTTACTTGCACAAAGTGCAAGGCGTCCTCCTGTGCAGATGGGGGGAAAGGGAATGAGTATCACCCTGCGGGAGCTTAACGCGTCTTACTTTGAAAACTCCATGGCGAACTTCATAATCCATTAAGATTGACTGAAAGCGGGCATCGAAAGGGGGAAGTGCAAGTTTGCAGCGAAATAAGCTGCGATTGTGATCTTTGTGGGGATGGGGAAGGATTTACTGCCCTGGGATAATTATTGTGAGTGCTTCGCTGAAAAGTTTAATGAACAATTCAAGTCGTGCAAAATGGAATAATGATTTGGATTAAAAGTGATGAAAACAGTTGCGGTTGCGGTGAAACTTAAAATGAGTGGAATTCTTGAGGTCGTTGAAAATGTCCAAATATAAACTTCAAGACATTTCCCCCAGATATAGTGGAGTAAGCTGGAAGAACAATGACCAGTACAAAATTTTGTGGAGGTGGTCTACTGGTCCCGGGATGGGCCAAGCCCTAGTTTATCGCAGCCATTCATGTTATGCGAGTAAAATTTTTCGCAGAAATGGAGCAGTGAATTGAGGCGCTTCTTTCTGAAAAATTATACTTTCGGAGGTATGTAACTCAATCCCCGACGAGAGGTAATGCCGCGAAAAGTTTTTGGGGGATATGGCTGAGTTTTGAACCCCCGCAGCTCGCACAGCTATTTTCGAGTGCCATGCGACAGTTTCTTGGGCGGAGAGGAATTAAAAAAATATATAAATAGCTGGCCCTTCTCGCAACCACCCATGTTGTGCATGTTCTATTTTGCGCACGAGTGGAAATGACCTACAATTTATTGCCGACTCCAAACGGCGAGCTCAGAAGCTCTTTCATGACAGATTGTACTCCCTGAGGCTTGTCGTTTCTCCACGAGAGGTGGTGCCGCTAAAAATGTTCGGTGGATATGACTGGGGCTTGAACCCACGCCCACTCGGTAAGCAGTCCAACGCACTAATCACTGAGCCACGGCGACAAAGAACTAAATTCTTTAAACTAAGGTTTTAGACTTCGCAGAATACATTTTTGACATTTACCTTATACTTACGTCCTTCCTGTGGGCCCTTGAGCCACTATTACTCTTACGTTTCACCGGAATTGAACGTACAAAACAAAGTTGAGTAGATATGTAGTAAACCGACAAAATTCTATTGTGACTCAAAGTTAGCGACAGGTAAATTGATACAATTCGAAGTCTGTGTAGTGAAACCCTGTGATGCATCAATAGCTAGGAACCTGATGAAATAAAGAGATTGATGTACTGGGCAGAAGATGCTATACAGTGAGTCGACTATATCAGCGGTCTCCTACGACTACCTTAAGACAGCTAATCACAATATTGAACGCAGGAGTTTCTTTGATCTCTGCCATGAAGCTGACATAAACCCATGAGAAAGGGAATACAGGGTAAACATGACAAAGCTCAAAATCCTCTGCATAAAATGGAATCAAATATATTCCCACCTCGAAAAGTAATCACATTGCGCCAAAAACCTGATGCAGATGATACCTTCCCTGGGTAGTGATGAGATCCTAGATGATTTTAGTAAATTTAAAGATAACAAGGCAGTGGGAGGCATAGCAAAGTAAGCCCTTAATCTCGTTGTAAAAATAAGACCTGAGATATTCGTCGATACATACAACCAGTAGAAGAAATCATAGCCTTCACGTCAACTTTATATGCTCAACAGCTTCCGTAAAGACAATTTAACAGCGGATACGATTAAAAAATCGAGTGCAACCGTACAGAGTGCTATAGTGGAGAAGAGGTTAAAAGATTTTGGTGCAGTTCAGAGTTATCCCGGGTCTAAACCAGACCTTCTTCAGTTGGCACGGTCTGACTGCTTCCAGTTGCCCAATTGAAGTTTGTTGAGATTCTCTTTTACTTATACGTCCCACCTTAGGTTAGGTCTTGATCTACTGTGTTGTTCCTTACGGTTAGATTCGAAGACTATGCGTTGGTATCCGTGGACGTGCTTTCGACTTTGAGCAGTGCTGCACAACGACAACTCGTTGCTCTGCCACAGTTCCAAAGAATAATAGGAAGTTGCGTAAGGTTCGCAATAGAATGAAAAAAAACTGGGAGCAGAAGAAGGCCAACCTTAACCTTTGGATGAAGTCACAGACCATAGTTTAACATCGTTAGAGGTCTACGATGTAGTTAAAAGCATGCCAGTCATAGTTATAAAGCAACTTCACAGAGTAGAAAAGAAAGAAGAAGAGAACACCCTCCAACGCACAAGCCCGATCGACCCACTTGCTGAAAAAAAACGCGTATAATGTAGCTTTTCAAAAGTGTCCTTCAGCGGATTCGGCTGATTGATGAATATTTCGACGTATAAACTGAAAAACTGTGGACTCTACCTCAAGCTGTCTGTTCTGCCTACAATGAGGATTATTGGGAAGATTTTCATTTCCATTAAGTCCCCGCCTACACTAGCAGTGTTCCACGTTTCAATCAGTGACCACACTCCTGTATTTGGGCATTTTTAGCGCGGTAGTGACTCATTCACTTTGGAAAAGCTGATTACTTTCGTCCGTCAATGTCATGATTAAAAGTTATATATGACAATTGTCGTCTAAATGGTCCACTCCCTGCCATCTATTGGATTATTTAATGAAAAAAACGTACACTCTGCTAATGGCAGCAATTGAGAATAAGTTACAACACTTTTCAACAAACGTCTTCTCCTTTTGCACTCGTCCTCTATCTGTAATTTCGATCTCTAATTCCAAAACTTTGTTTTAACATTTAATGAAACTCCATAGATACTCTCATTCGCCATGAAAAAGAATTGCAACACGCTTCGCACTAATTCGCTATTTCATGCCGCTTTGATGCTATTACGTCTTTCATCAAAGCCAATTCCACGTTCCTATCCCAAACGGTCTTAAAATAATTTCAAAAAGGAAATCATTCTCCGTTGCTTCCCTCTCTCTGTTGCTCTTTGTAATTTGTTATAACTACCATTCCCCAAAATTTTTTCCCTATCTAAAGCCAATCAATATTCATGAGGACATCGACTGACATTCCAATTTAATTAGCTTTACGGGCCCACAGTATATATCCCAAGGTTAGGATTCACAAAAAAATACGCCCTCCTCCACAAAAAATGTAAAAAAGGTCTAACAACATATTTGCTGATATTAAAAGGATTTCTCAGAGGATAATAATTGTTCTGCCTTACACCCACCACTCATTACAGCGTTGGAGGTTATCCCAAGGGATTCTGGGTGGAAGCATTGCCAAACATAGCCACCCCAGAATAATTTTGTAATTAATTCAATTGCACAGGCCAAATTGCTTATGTTTGCCTACACACACACTTGCACAGTTCTGCAAATACGACCAAAATGATGTGTCCTGGAAAATGGATTCGAAATCCTCTTATAAATTATCTCGCTGTTATAATGCGTGACCCAATTCCGGACGTTGCAAAGCCAAAAGCTGATGTATATCTCCGCAGAAAAGTGAAATAAGAATTTAAGTCGCATATTTTTTTTGCGGGCACCGAGGGGCTTATTTACGCTACGTCATGTGAATGCACAACAACTGTCAATTAAAATTTAAAAAAAATAAAACACACATTGCATGTACATGTTTTTATTTTGTATGTCAAATGGAATTAAGGTATTTAATTGCTCATTATTGGGAGTAAATTAAAATGAATTTGTAAATTTCGATTTAAGCAAGTTAACGAGCGTTAAAAGGCTTAAAGGCATACATTCGAATTATCCGCAAGTCTTTGCGTAAAATATCATAAATTTGTTTTTGTCGTTTGATTTTAATTTAAAATTTAATTTAAAGTCTTTGTCTGAGTGGAACACTGCAGGTTAATTTGACATAATTTGATATTGGTTTGTGTATATGCTAATAGTGTCTTGGATAAATCAATCAATACACTGTCGGTTTACTACTTACACTGCCGGCCATACGTTTGCAATAAATTTTATCCTGTATCCGAGTATTAATTTGAAGAAGATATCATCGAAGTCAATTATCTTGACTGTAATACAGCTTTAAAAAGTACATGATATACGTATGTAGGTTAGGTGGCTGGCCCTGTTCAAACAGCGACATCTTTTGACCACGATAAATACCGGCTTACCAGCACCAGAGAACAAGAGTACGCTGAGATAAAGGACCGTTTCGGTTGTAACTCTATGTACTGAATCACTTTGACCTGGAGATAAAGATCCTTAACTTTTGGATGTCAAATTCGGCTAGATCGTTTGGATCATCATGGAAGTATTCCCCGAGGGTTTTTCTACTTAATGTTGCAAGGGCAGGATGCTAAAAGCTATAGCCACTATAGCTACCCAGTACCGACGACCTATCTGAGAGGCAGTTTGGTTCCGAAGAGACAAATCTACTATATGAGAGATGTTAGGGTCATCCAGGCAGTTTAGATCGTTCAGGTGGTTAGAACTGTCTAGGTGGCCCAACAGAGCAGCCATTACTTCAAAAGGATCTTCGTGTGGCCAACTTTGGGTATGAGGAACACACTGCCAGATGATGCGACATGCTGAACACAGTAGAAAATATTTTAAGATTCCCGGTGGCTTAAGGGCTTGTTGATTAAGGCCACTTATCCAAATATGTAAGATTTGTGTAGTAACTTTTGCGAATGCTGACAGGGACAAAGCGAGAGCGAAAGCTGATTCGGGACAGCACTTTAATTTTGAACAAGAAAATTGCTGTGGGAAAATCTTTTCCGACTTTGCAGATAAAGTTGCACGGAGCGTGTCGTGGGAGCCATGCCCTGTTAGGTGGAAAAATACGGTCCAGAAGACGAGGGACATGCTCAGAGAAGTATTTCCACGATTATTAAATTCCGAGGCACTTAGGGCGAGCACATAGAGTACCTTGTGAATAGCACTAAATATGTGACAAGACCACACTTCGACAGCACATCAAGTTCGCCTCGGATAGGGGGGCAAAACTCACCGCATCTTAGGATGCCTAACAGCAAATAAGCGAAGTTTTTTGATATCGATCACGAACGACGTCCTCCTATATGGCTAAAAGATCATGGCCGATGCACTCAGATAAGGACAGTAAGTGGTTAGTGGTCTCTTCGTCTTTTTTTAATCCAACTTTGGGACAGATTTGTTTTGACAAGAGACAAGTATTCCACCTATTGTTTGTCAGTTTCCTTTTATTGGTATCAAGGAGGAGTTTCATCGATTCGATAGCGGCCTAAGGCTCTTTGAGGTTATCGGTGATATTCTTTCCTGCGCCTTCTTTAGCTTAGTGCTGCAACCCACCAGAAAGAAGTGAGAAAGAACTGGGTTACACTGTGGCTATTGTGTAGGGGTCACTATCAGCGTCTGTCAAGATAGGTTCCGGTTTCCTGATGTCAAGAAATATTTGATTCCTGAGAAATAAATAGAGTCGATCAAATGTGGAAGGGATTGTTTGAGCTACCATACAAATGTGTCATGGGTACCGAAGATGCTGCTTAGAGTATATTATGATGACACTAACCTTGATTTGAGAGTGTATCATGTCGTTTCTTGCGATTTGGAAAGTTCCATTTTTTTTTTTGTAGTGAATTTCCCTACGAGCTTGAGAGGAGGCTTCAAAATACAGGTATGTGCCACACTCCTTGATGGTTCTATTCATCCGAGGGCAAGGAATTAAGTGAAGAAAAGGTAGCTCGATTAAAACTGACAGTAATTATTATATATAAAACAGCAATTGAGAATAATATTAAAGGCAGGGCTAGAGATTATTGTCAATACGCTTTCATTCGACATCTGCAGTCTTTTGAGAATAAGTTGACTAGAATGCAAGAAATATTATAACAACGCAATTCTATCCGACAGTGTTTTCCTAGTCGCTATGAAGACATTGACGAAAGCCATAAACTTTGACTCTGTGATGAGAATGCCGCGTGATGAGATTGGCATTTTAATTGAAATCAACGACGCTATAAAAGCACTTTAGTGTAGTCGCGTTAAAAGCATGTACAAACCTTCTTATTTAAGTACATACGAGTATGTTCATACTTCAAAAAAATATTAAACTTTGATATAGATTATTGACCTTATTTGAAAAGTCAATTTAAAAATTTTTAAAACAATTTAATTATATGTCTTGTCACACATAATTATTTTTAACTACTTGTCCTTCCTTCTTCCGACAGCATAGTTTAATCACCCACGTACTTATATGCACACACTCATATGTATGCAGGTGTGTGGAAAAATTACTTGTTTAACGTCTGTTCCCCTAAACTATACGCCTACAGAAAAAAAAGTTAAAATTTAAACAATTATCGACAGGAACCGATTTGGCTTAGTACTTTGTATCTTTTAGTTCTGTTGACAATTGAAGTCCAAAACTAAGAAAAATACACGGAGTTACACCTCATCTAGACTGTGCATTGCAAATTTGATGAAGCTGAATGAACTCTGTTCTTCGCTAAATGCCGTGCTTAAGGTTGATGGGTGTCTTAGGTTAAGCTAAGGTGGCACTGGGATGAAGAAGGATGAAACCTTTTTAGCTTGCTCTTGCCTTTTTTTTTCGCAAAAAAAGTTGTTGATTATTTTTATTGTAGTGGCCATTCCTCTTCATCAGACAGCGATCATGAGGCTAACCTATATCTTCTCAGAGAAGGGTTTTAGGTTTCGTTACATAAAATTTGGGTCTTCACATCTTGTACGGAATTCTGCAACGAGTTTATCGGAAAACGTCGTGAAAATTATGATCTCAAGTAACGACTTAAGACAAACATATAAATCTTGATTCTCCTACAAAATCGGTAAGAAATTGGAAAATGTTACCCCATTTCGTTTTAGGTGTCGGGGTAGTATCAGAACATCTGCCACCTCCACTGGACCTCGTTTCACCAGCACTATCGTCAAAAAAATTGGACATGCTGTTGTGGAAACAAACCAGTGGTTGCGGTCTCCGATTTTACCCAGTCCCCACAGTTAACATCCCCGTAACAGTTGGTGCCATCACAAATTAACCCTCAATTACGATTCTTATCGGGATGGGCCAACACCATCCGAATTCATTTAGGTTCCTTGATTGCCAGGTGGCACCCGAAAACCCTTTTCTAGGAAAGTCCACCTCTTTCGTCCGAATTAAACATTTCCCAATTCTGCTCTAAATTTTTGAATACCTAGAAGCTTAACAGCTCAATTTAACGCAATGTTAACCCCAAACACACAGCATACTGTGTCAATTTTATATCTGTCAGGACATTCCAGTCACACAATTGCTCAAAAGATGTTTGATTGGGAAAATTTCCCTGTAAATTCCTCACAAATGTCGGTCGTAAAATTTAATATTTAACTGCTGCCAATAAATAATTTATTGTCACCAGAAATTGGATCACAAAAGTCTCTCTTGTAGAGAGATGGGTTTTTTTTGCAAAAAAAAATAAAAAAATTGTCCGTGTTGCTGTATTCGAATGTGTACATGTGTGTGTGTGTGTAATTTAATTTCGAGGTCACATCCTTGTTGTTACAATTTTGGGCTGCGGGGAGGTGACGTTTGACGTCAGAATGACCTTAACTTTCCTGTATCAAATGGCAATAAACGATTTTGGGCTTTTTGGTGTCACGTGTCAGCCAATATCACATTCGATAAAGATTCTCCATCCTGGGAGAGAGTCGTCCAAAAATGAATTTCAAATATGTTGCTGAGACATTTCCCATACAAATTAGTTTCCATATACCTGTTCCTTTCAATCATTCCCAACCACCCAGTCTCTGTTGTCAAATCGTTTAATTACAAACTGTTCACATGCTCCATTTCAAAGGCGGAAACACATCGCATTGACAGTCCCAACTTACAAGAGGGCGCACCTGTTGATTAATTTTTACGACTCTTCGTGTGTGTGTTTGTTGCTCTTCAGAAGTGAGTGTCTGCTCTGCTTCCCGAAAAACGATTCCCATCAATCTTGCCGTGTGTCAGTTCAAATTGATCACTTTTATGGAGGAACGCAGCAGACCGGTCGGAAGACATACGGATAGCAATTTGAAAATCATCTCACAACATGTTCCTCAACAGTTCATTTGACTTCAGGTATTCTTGTTTTGTCCTCGGTCCTCAGTCCTCAGTCCTCAGTTATCGTTGCTCGGTCCTCGGGCCTCTCTGGGCTAATGGATAATAATTTTTCAGTAATGGAGATGTTTTCGGTCGGTTTGTTGACATTTATTGGATCGCATTAAAGTGATTAAGGATATCAGTGTTAATAGATTGGAATACTGAGGAAATGATTTTAAATGCTTTGAACTGGTCGAATTAATTATTTACGACGGGAAAATTCGATGTATGTGCCTTGTAAAATGCTTGTTAGTCGTTTAAATGTGTGCTGCAGGGTGGTCTTGATTTTTCAGTTTCGGACTTTATATTGCTACGACTAGATTTTTATAATTATTGTGAAAGACGTCGATTAATCTTTTTATTATTGTCTGTTTATGGCTTGTGTCTTTGTTATGAAATAGCACAAACCACATAAATGTTTCGAGTGGCGAGGATGGAAATTTTTCTGATTTCTTTTGGCACCCGGGGCGATGAAACAAATGAATGCTTTTTGTCGATCGCAATGTGATCGATTCCAGTGAATGGTTCATGACCCGCATTCATGATCGCCACGTATACTGGTAAATATTGCGATCAATAAGTCAAGCAGTGAAGTCAAATAGCTAAAGTTTCAGACGTCTTGTCGTATAGGCTGTGCTTATCAAGCGTCAGGTAGGTAGGTAGAAGTGGCGGTTCAGCTGAAACCCAATTAGCACACTAGAATGTGCCTTTTTGTTACCACGACTCGTGACCTGATTGATGAAGTGTGTTGTTGAAAATGTGCGAGACAACCGGGGGTGCCTAGATCCAACCTGTAGAATTTAAGAATCGAATTAGGTCTTGTTTCCTTTTGCCCGAGATGTTGCTGAGGTCGTCGAAGAATGGTTGGTTCAGTGCACGCAGTCTGGCTTTTGCAAGTGGCAGACACCTGCAGAGGAAGTGGACGAGAGTTTCCCTCTCATTTTCATTTCCGCAACTGCGTAGGGGTTGTATGGAATACCCAGTTTGGCCGCATGGTCTCCAATTGGCCAATGCCCCGTGATAACTGCCGTAATTCTGGCAATATTTGGGCGGGTTCTGCTTAGGAGATCCCTTGTTCTGGTCTCGTCGTAGGTCGGCCATATCTTCTTTGATATGGCGCAGTTGGTTAATCTCCTCCATTTGAGATTGGCCTTCTGCAGGAAGTGTGAGTGAATTTGTCCCTTAACCACTCCTAGCGGGATGTGAACCCTTACCGCGGGTGCGCCGGGTAGAGTTGACCCCTGCCTGGCCAGCTCATCAGCATGCTCGTTACCTGTTATTTCGCTGTGCCCCGGAACCCAGAGCAGTGTGACCCTGAACCGTTCGCCTAAGCAGGCAAGCTCATTCCGGCATTCTAGCACCAGTTTAGAGGATATGGTAGCCGAGTCAATGGCCTTGATAGCGGCCTGGCTATCTATGAGGATAGCAATGTTTTGTTTGTGTGATCTGTCACGCACGAGTTGCGTGCAAGCCTCCCGGATTGCCAGTAGTTCCGCCTGGAAAACGCTGGCGAAATCCGGCAGGCGATAAGATCTTGCTATTTTCAGTGATTCTGAGTAGACACCGGCCCCCACACCGCAGTTCATCTTTGATCCGTCGGTATAGATGACCGTGTCGAAGTTCTTTACCACATCAAGCGTCAAGGCAGCTTACGATGGTTTTAAACGCTACATTCTGATTAGATGGATGTCAGGGGAGTTTGAGATCCAAAGTGGGGTTCGACAATGCTACCTTTTTTCACTGATACTGATTTCATTGGTGGTTAGCTACATATGTGCTTGATTGGTGTCAATGCAAGATCTTAAGGATCTTATGGCCTAACCGTGTCTCAAAGGTGAGTCAGGAACCAATATGCACAACCATTCAACAATAAAGTGGTAGTGATTTGGTCATATATGCAACGGAATCCGCTTAGTCAAAATGACAAAAAAGTGGGTTGACTCAGAAAGTGATGGCGCAGAACAGTTGAGAAGCAGCTTCGACAAAAGTTCATCACGGCAAGTATGCAAAGCAGAGGCACTAAAACTCACAAGGGAAAGACGACGTCATCGGGTAAAATGGCCGAGGGTAACTCTATTGGTTCAATCCAGAGTTAGAAAAGTCCATTTTTAAGACTGTGGATAAGAACAGCACAAAATACGGGATAAGAAGAGACAAAATGAACCAATGGGCCACTCCCATACCCCACTTGAGGTAGCCTAAGCGACTTCTGGATAAATATAACCGAAAGAGGAGCAAAAGCTTAATAAGTATTAACAAAAATTGGCTTCGCATCCTGATATGTATGTTTTCAGCGCCTAAGCAAACGGATGAACACTGCAGTTTCCACAAGTATCTCGAAAATTAAAAAAACACTACACAACATTCAGAAAAGAAGGAACTACCTGGTAGCCTATATTTAATCAGAGAATGATCTACTAATAATCGTTGAATCCATATAGGATTCTTCGGTTCTTTAAAAAGTTTAATTGGCGGAGGAGCTCAAACTCGAGTATTAAATTGACTAGAGGCCATGGTCTGGTATGGTATGGAGGGCCTTAGTCGAGTCCGTTGTGTTCCCTTCTTTTATTCTTTAAAACTGCAGGAATAAACCAGATTTGGAACGTGTGTTGGGAATGATTTAGGAAAAGTGGGACAATTATGGAGTTGGAACAAGTGTGTGTGTTCTTCCTTAGTGAAAGCTAAAGATGTCACCGATTCCTTTCCTTCTGTGATACAGCAGTCTGCCATCCCGCTCAAGTTGCTTCTAGTTTTCCAGAATTGGATGTTTGGTCTACTTTGTCATCTGAAGCCTTGGGACTGTGGTTCGAAGATTCTCTTGGAAAGAACATTATTTTCCATTCGCTTGATATGGTCGAGCCAGTTTAATTGATGTGTTTTGGCAGTTTACCATCCTAAGTTGTAACAGCTGATAGGGTTCGTGGTTGCATGCTTTCGCATCCCAGTTTTTTTTTATAAATTTTCTGCAACACTTAGGACAAAGTCGATAAAATTGGGAAAGACAAACTGCACCAATGTCCCAAGCTAGTCTGGATACCAACCTCGGACGCCATTGAAACCTAATACTACCTGAGTTTCGAACCACTGAACCTAATTCGCGCTGTGTGAATAACTTCCAAAGGGTATTCATAATTCCTTTAAGCGCGAGTGGATGAAAAGATTGCTCTTTCCAAATTTGTTGTATGATATTAACGCCATATTGAAGTTATTGTCCGATGCTTGGTGATCCGGATGTATGTGGCAGAATCTGTGATCTTAGAACCGGCTTGGCTTTGTATGAAGATGAAAATGTTTTCTTCGGGAGTTATGTTTCTTAGCCAGGAAGCCCTGGCTTATATGTAGTTGGTTTGATATTTTCAAGTGGAAGACACTGACACAACGCGGAATGTTGTAGAATTAAAGCAACTTGGCTCTTCATCAATACACTTATGGCTCTTTTAAAGCAGGCCATCAGTCCGGTGACCTTAAAGCACGTATCGGTGTTTCTTGTTCAGTGTCATCTTTGGTTGCATCCCACACTTTTTCCCAAATTTTTGATATGTGCAGAGGGGGTTAGATACAGTTCTTTGTTCCGTTGTTCCCTACGCAGATTTTAGCTTGTTTTGGAATTGAAAATCAAGCTTAAGTGCTCACTGAAAGGCTAAATATTCAATTTTGGAAGTAAACATTAAAGCTTTTCTGAATTTACACCAAGACCACAACGTCTGACAAGCTGTGTAGTCCGACACGGTTTTGTAGGCAAAATATCCTCAGAAATATGCGGTAGTTCTTGATGATGATCGATGGTACAACCTTCGATAGAAAAGTCCGTGATTTTTACCCTTCGCTAAGTAGACAACATCTCGGTGCTGTTATAGATGTCATCACAGGACACTGCCTAATAGGCAGACATGCCACTCGCATGGGCGTTCCTGCAAATGATTTCTGCAGGTAAAGAGGAGACGATCCTTCTTCTCCTTTCTACCAGTCCCACGCTCTCCCGCAAAAGACGCAACAGTCTTGGCGGCCTAGCACAGCAAGATATCGGAAACCTAGTTCGCTTCATTTAAAGCTCCCACTGGTTGATGAAGAAGGAGAATTGCTCCTAGATCCCGAGACATCACAATGCACCTACGACTGGTCTAAGAGCGTCGATTATGTCGACAGCCTCTATAACCTTACCTACCCTGAATCGCAGAGTTTACAGACAGTGTTCCCTCTTTTTGGGTTTGAAGACAACAGTGTCCTGATTTTACATTTCCATGAACATGTCCATGGATGACATAGGCAAAGGGATGCAAATTAAATTTTCACAAAGCGCCATCAAAGGCCCTGAAAGTAGAAACCAATAACCTGCAAAGTGCCCCATCACAAATTAATCACCCCGAGTTCAATTCGGCGGAATATCTTTACCCCCAAAATGTCGGAAATACTCAGCTAATTGATTTTCTTTTGCTTCATTTCGCATTGCATAAGCATCCTGGCAAATATTTTCACTTTTCTTTTGTTTTTATTTGCTCTTTCCTTTCGTATTTTTCGTGCAGAAGTTCCGATTTTACGGTCCATGGGGAGGCAGTCAAATCATCGTAAAATATTGTTCGGTACATTTACTTGGATCAGTGCTATACGGCTGGCGGACCGAGACGGGCCATGGGCGGGAGGACCTACCCCAAGGTTAGCCCAAAAACATTGATGTAATGTACTTTTCATTCCTATACTTGTATGTTTATGAGAGGCTTCTGTAATTGCCGTGCATGTGGCTGTGTGCGTTTGAGGTGAGTATGCGAAGGACGTCTTTTCGTTTTTTCAAGAGCGCGCGTAGAAATGTCTTCGTTTTGGCCGTATAAAATGTTTATTTAGTCGTAAAGACATTGAATGATGTATAACGGCGGAGAGAATTTAATTTAAAGCTTTCATCAGTGCTAAGAGCATAAAAACAAAACTGCGGTTCTTACTTCATTTTTCGTTTAAAGGAGACGAAATTTATTCGCGGGAATTTTTCGGGCTAAATAAGTGTCTTGTTGTATGTGTGAGTGTCGACATTTTGAGTGTGTAGTAACCATTTTCCTTTTTATTTCCTCTCTGATGTGGTAGTTAGAGGAAATACATTTCAGTGTGAGGTTATTGCCTTATGTAAGGTGATTTCGTGAAACATTGGAACTTGTGTTGTACGACTGTATGATGTTGAATGCAGGGAATATTTAACAATGTCCTTCGGAAGTAGGGACTTTACATAAAAGTTCGACAGGATACTTTAATGAGGGAAGTTATAAATTTGTTGGAATTCGTCAAGTTCGAAGGATTTGTCGGCTACAAAAGGTCATTTGCGTGTGTGGAATTTAAGTGGAATCCGTTTAAAAACTTAGAGCCTTTTCTACTATTCACAGAATAGTAGGAGGGTTACTGGATCTTTGACGTGAGAGAAAGACGGGACAGGCTGAACAAATATGGGCCCTTAGCCTATTCCAACACATTGAAAGAAGGAAGCAGGATATTAAGACTTTAAAAAAGCAGTTCAGTGGCCATAAATTAAAGAAGATACTTGGCCGAATAGCAATTTCACGGCATGTCTTCCCAGATGTGAAGACAAGTTCGAGTAGCATACCTTTCAAAAGTAGGCAGGCATAGTCATAACACCGCGAAGCATTTCGGACCAATTGGCTTATTCTCCTTCATGGTCAAAACCCTAGAGTGAGTCGTAGACAGACATTAACTTGAGGGGAAATCAAAATCTCAACACGCGTGCCTCAAGGGCAGGGTCACAAAGAAAGCCTTTTAAAAAGTACTGCGCATAATTGACAGAACCATTCATTACAAACAGTATACTCTACGTACCTACGTACATTCTTAGACATAAAAGTTGGTTTGAGTGGCTTTGATGTGGACTCTTTGGCTATCAAAGAGTCCCTCATCACAATGGGGGCGTTGGAAAAAGTTAGGATATGGGGTGAAAGCGTTGGCCTCAGTGTGAAGACTTACTGATGCTTTTCAAGACTAAATTATCCAACCAAACCCTTTTTTCTTTTCTCCAGGGTCAAGTTTTTGGCACTGCTCTTGGTTCTAAACTCCACTGGAAAATAAACAAAGAAGAACGAGGAAGGACGCTCTGGAGGCTCTAGACGTACACAGCAGTAATATTTCCATAATGACGGGTTACTTGCCCTCCATGACCAAAGCATGGTGGTTAGTTGGATGGGGAGGCTGAGGTTTAGAAGAACCTCATCACGTAGGCCACTGTTTGGCCCTCTTCTGCTCGTCTCTGTGGGAACCTGTTCGAGAAAGAAATAGGGTAAGTAAGATGCACGAGTAAGTCAAGGGCTTTACGTTTGGGGATATAACGTCGGAAGGTGTTCACAGATCTCTTAGTTGCCATCTACGAAAATTAAGCGTTCTTCCCGCGAGCAAGGACGCTCTATCATGGATTTGGGTGCTTTGCAGGTTTTCGGATATTTTCAAGAGATTTCGTGACTTTTTGCAAACGAGCCGCTAAAGATTTTTTTAATAATATTCAGGGCCATACCTCCGGTTGTAATCGAGGGAATCTCGCTGTTTTCTGCCGCCTTTCTTGCCATATCATTCTCTGTTTCGTTTCCGAGTATGTCACTTTGACCTCGTGCACATAATAGGTTGACTTGGCCAAAGGTTGTTAGGGTGTAAAGTTTTCGTTGTGAGCCCAGTGGCCGCCTGTACTTCCTTCTAGACAGCTCGATGTCTCGTTAAGATCCGTTCGTTATAATAGCCTAGGGTCTTGAGTCTTAGGACAGTCATTCCAGCCGTGTTTTTCACCTCTAGCTCCATAGGGAGTAAATACAAGATTGTTTCCATAGCTGCTTTTGAATTGGTATGCCATGCTTTGGATGTTCGATAGTGGAGTGACGGCGTCATTTTTCTCTACTATTGGGCCTGACTATACAAAAGTGTTCAAAGTATAGGTACAATATAATCAAAATAGGCCGAGTCCAAATAACTGCAAGCATAAGCATTACTGGAGTGCTGAGTTCCTGCCCAATGAATGCAATGATTGTTGTCTTGTACCTTCTTCCCCTCGAGCTATGTACATGTTAAATTGATGGCACAATGCAGCGCTGTCAGACTTAGAGAAACTGTTAGGTGGACTGACAGAACACACGGCCAGAGCAAGATTCTGAACTCAGTGCAACAAGAAGTGGTTAGGAACCAAACAGACTGTAGGTAGGTAGGTAGGGTGGCAGTTCCTGAGAACCCAAATAGCGAAACTCGTTCGAAAACCTATTAGGTGTGAGTGTTGATTGGTTGTGTTCGGATAATAAGGCTAAATCCAACTAGTGGAAATTCAAATACAGGATCAGTTCTCCAATCCTTTTTTCAGTTATCTCGCCCAGGTCCACGAAGAAGGGTTGGTCCAAAACGAAGTAGAGACTCCTTCGCAAGAGAACTTTTAAGGGTCGATCTTCCAACGACCAGATCGTTTGGAGTTGCTTCCAGGATATTGCAGTGACCGTATAGCTTCGCAGTCCAGCACTCAGCCTTCCTGAGCCGGACCGCGCTGCAGGTAGCTGTGTTTTTGATGTAAAGTTCAAGGGGGATCAAGTGCAGGATCACACTCAGAGCATCAGTAGGACAAGATCTCAATGCTCCCGTAACACCTACATACGCCGATCTCTGAACTTTTGTGAACTTAACGATATTGTCATTTTTGGCTGGAGTCCCAATTTTTTCCAAATGTTTTATTACAGGCAAAGAATGCTACGCTTGCTTTTTTTACCCGCTGTTCCATATCTATATTGACCAACACAGTTTCGGGTCTCGTATTGTGCCTAACAGACTGACTGACTGGTGTGCGCTTTCCAAGTAGGACGGAATGTGGAAGCGGGAGTGTGATCCGGACTGTGAAATTTACTCTGAAATTTAGAAGATTCCGAAATTAATTAGACTACCGGGATAGTATCAGCATTGACGCTTGTGAGTTCAAGCTCCAAAACTACCCAATTTCTAAGCGACACGTTTCTATATGCATGGACAAACAAGCGGTCATTCAGGCCACAGTTTCTAAAACCACTCTTTTACATTTGTAAAACAATGCCGGATGGAACTCGTAAGTCTGCGTCACCTCTGAGGACATAGGGGCATATGCAATCGTTCATTTAACGACGTTAACGACCTGTCAAAGAAAAATATTTCTGATATCCAGTCCTTCCTCAAATCTAAAGAGTGGATATAAGGTCCAGCAAACACTCACTCACGTTGTTCGATCAAAAGAGTTTCCCAAGAGTTGTGGTTTCAAAACGGTGCCAAATGGCTTAATTGGTTCACAGGTATATCAGCCCAATCACCCCGACTCCTAGCTACCTACCTGCTTGAATCGGAATCGAAGTTCAATCTATGCATGTCTGCACATTCGAAAGTTGACAGGGTGCTTTGCTGTTGGTAGTTGGGAATGCTGTCGGCTTTCCCTGCTTAGCTGATACTATGCAACATAGTCAACCGCGTCCCGATTAGTCGCTATTAAATCCAACAAATCACCTTTAAAGGCGGATATGGTTTCGATCGAAATCCTTGAAAACGACTCCGCGCTTTCCTGTTAAAATTTCCACAAGAAGAATCCCAAAATTCTACACAATGCCATTATCTAACGAAACTAGGTAGAGTAATGTAAGGCACTCAATCGTCATCGATAAATTCCGTGAACCCGATGAATGCCACAAGACTGCAAGTACACATTCAACGATAATGAGCACAATCCCATTGCGTAAGCATGGATGGATGTACCTACACACATATGTATGGCAAGCCACGTTTGTTCGCATTCGAATATCGCGTTTCAAGCGCATACCGTGAATTTTGCAATTGATTGCGGGCACGGTATTCGGTGCCCCTCATCGCATCTGTCTCTCATGTAAAATTCATGACTACGACTATGACGATGATGATAGCGATGGAGATGGCTCTGTTGATGATTATGATGATGATGATGATGCTGTTGCTTCGGTCGTATTTCAAAGAGCAATTTAATTATCCGACGTTTTATGATCTCGTTAATATGTTTGCACATTTCTGTGTGAGATGATTTGTATCTACCCCCATGTGGATGGCATTAGCTTCGAATGGAATTTCCAAATTGAGGGCGATAGTCTGCACGAGATGGGCACAATCAAGTTTAATTTTTATCTTATATGGTGGAATCTTCAGTTTAATCGAAACGCATGGATCTGGAATGGAGCTACAATGAATTTTTTGTTGAATGAAGAATAATCTAATGAGCAAGTGGTCTTGCGTGGTCTGTGATGTGTGCAACGTGATGTGCTATACAGACTCCAATTGATTTAAAAAGTCAAGCCAAACAAGTTGTGTGTGTTAAGAATACATTTTGCCTTCACGCTTGCGCACATGACAAAGGTGCACATAGTTCACCAATAACAAAACCGATGTTATCTCCAAGGATTGAGAGATGAGATGAGGCTCCAGACGACGTTGATACATCTGGAGAACCGTAGTAGGAATCGGGGCTAATCATCAATCCGCCGTGCGGCAATATGAAAGCTCCTTAACAACATACTTTTACACCTTGACGTGCATCGCCTCACAGCACACTCCACAAACCTGACACCGAATTTCCATGACGCGCACCCTACACCAGATGCAAATTCCCACGCCAACCTTATCAGCCACACGAAATCCCCCCAGCCGGAATCTCTCTACGTTATACGGGAATTTCCTACATCACAACAACGGCTCCCTGTGTACCTGGATTGGCAAATATATACTACTTAAGTCACATGTGTTTTTTTTCCTGATGCACAGGTAGGTGTGAACATCCTTTATGGACACTCAACGGCCCGTGCCATGACTTATGCCCGCCTCCATGCTTCTGCATGCCTACGTGCTAAAAAACACCTCCTCCTTGTTCTGTCTACTATTTGTCCCCTGTGGTACCGCCAGTCAAATTATCCTCCGCAGGGGCTGGTTTGACATTTTGTCGTCTCTTTTCAACTGCCAGAGCTAGCAGTTTCTTTGTTTCTTTATGCTATTTCCCCTGTTCACTGTTGTTGCATTATGCTTGTGATAACTTCACCTGCAGTCGCCTAGCCTTCGAGCGTGGCCACCTTAAGTGTGAACACACCTCTCGGGGTCAATAGGCCTCCAATCGCTCTCTCTAGGATGGTTCTAGCAAGTGTGTAGTTTTCACATTCCATCAGCACTTACATAGCATTCAGGGATTCCCCTTCACTGTGCTGCGAGAATGGGTCACTTGTACTTGTAAAAGTACTCCCGAAAGCATACATTCCCTGAAAGGAATTGCGTTAAGTAGTAGTGTAGTTTGGTTTCGGTTGGAGATCAGTTTTCGTGCAGTGCCGCAGCCTGAATCGTTTCTATATCGAGAGGCATGCGCCCTGAGATTACACTTTAAGCGTCCGCTGACACAGTTCATTATGTTCCATAGAATTGGTCCCAACACTGACCCTTGAGGAATTCCACCCGTAATCCTATACGTCTTCGGTCCTTCTTCCGTGAAGTAGTCGAGGGTTCTATCTAAGAAGTAGCTGGCTATTACACGCAGCAGGTCGTTTAGTGCTCTTGCTACACGGCTTCAGCCGGCTAAGTTGAACGCGTTCTTGACGTCAAGTGTGATGATTGCGCCAATCTGTTTTGTTCCTCCTATCCTTCCTTTCCCTTCACGTGCTATGTCGCACACAGCTTGTATTGGGATGATGGTGCTTCGTTTCTTTATTGCTTTGGTCTGCCCGTATAATTTTTTAGAGCACTTCCCCATCGTATTTAGCAAACACCCCGGCCTGTATGACGTTGGTAGCTCAGGTGGTTTGTCACTCTTTGGTATGAGGACCAGTCGTTGTCATTTCCACTGCCACGGGAATCACTTTTGTGTGATTCTTCGTTTACAAAATAATTGAAGCTGTGAGTTTTTCTGGGAATACAATCACGTTCACAACACTCCTGGTTAACACCGATTGGGCTCCGGCACAAGACCCTGTAAGGGATTATGTCAACCCTTACATGTCCTCAATGCTTGCATAGATAACCATGGAATCCCGTCCGAACATTGAACAGGTCTTTGAGTGGGGATCCAATAGAAAGTGGAGCATGAATAAAGTCACTCCCAATCAACGCCCAAGCTATGCGTGTCCCACAAACTAGGTAAATAAATAAAGAATGTTGGGGGATGATAACAGGCGTCCATCAGTCAGCCTATGAGAGATATCATTGAAAGCTTTAACAATTGTCTGCAATAGAGACGTTTGACAATAGAGTCAGAGAAGTTATCATGATGAATATCTTGAGTCGACTGAAGGCATCAACTGAACAGTGCAGAGGCACTAATGCCTTGGGATCGACGCATCACCAGTTCAAATATTTCAATACAAAGTACCGTCAAACTAAAACCGTTTTATGCAAGTTCCATGCAATAATGTCTAGTTCATTGTATTTCTAACTGAGTTAGGTACTCATGCAATCCAACATGCAATTGCAAATTGTAAAATTCTGTAACGACATCCTGTTACAAATTTGTAATGCTGACTGTTCGACTGCATGCAACGAAAAGTAGAAAAACACATGAACTTCGACTTATTATGTGGTAATACAACTTAATGAGAAAAACTAAGTATGATACAATGAAAGGAAACACGTGAGCTCAAGGATTGTAAAATAAAAATGAAATTAAAATTTATTTACGACTTGCATGCCACATAAGCCATTTGTCATCGTCCATTCAAAGATAAGCACACTTAAATCCACGTTGGGTCCAGGACATCATCTGTTGAAACTTCGAGAAGGAGTGGGATGAAGACCTGCATCATTTCCTTCGTCACTGACTATCAATATCATGGTTGGTAGATACAGAAATGTAACCGCCGAATGCACGTCATTTTTACCTCATCTTGATTCATCATTACCATTTTTCAATGGTCCGCTTATCGACTATCACGGATTTAGGGTGCTTAAGTGGACCCTTCAATCTTCCGATCTTCCCCGATCGACTCTAATTCATTAGGCGTTATCCCCATACGGGTAGAGGTGAGATTTCGGACTTGATTCAACCATCTCATCTTGTGAATACCCAGGGGACGCTTACCTGATTCCATGGCACGTCTTGGAAGCCGAGTTGTGGAGTATGCGTTTAACGCACCCAAACCATCAAAGTATGGAGCTCTCCGTTCGAAAAAGTAATTGTTCGACATTGAGTACCTCGCGTGGATTTCTGTGGCTTGTATTCGCGATCTTATTCTTTCGGTCATAATTGTCTTCCCGTGCTGCCCCTCTAAAGTAGAAATAATTTTCGTCCGGATCGGAGATCTGGGGTCTACGTGTCCCCTCATCTTAATCGTTGTAGTTGCATTCTGCTGACTTAGTCGATTCTGCAGGTGCGACAGGAATAGAGAAGGATGGAGTCTATAGCGCACTTCTTCTGCACGTATCCCGCTCTTACTTACTTGCTTAAGGTGGCGCACAGTCCGGGATGGACCTGAGCCTCAACCAACAAGCGCCTCCAACCAGGTCGATCTTTAGCCAGCTGCCTCCAGTTTCGCTCACCGCATTGGTTAAGATCCCCTTCCCCTTGCGTTCGCCACCTGAGTCGCGGTCTTCCTTTACTGCGCCGTTCTTCGGGTGTGGATTCGAAAATTTTCCGTGCCGGAGCATTGGTGTCCATCCGCTCTACATGACCCAGCCACCTCAGTCGTTGGAGCTTCACTCTTCTGACTAAGTCGATGTCAGTGTACAGCTCGTATCTCCTTCTCCACTCACCGTCTATGCAGATGGGGCCGAAAATCGCCCAAAGAGTTTTTCTCTCAAAACAGCGGAGTACTGTCAGTATGGTCGATCTTTACGAAATCTATATGGTCTCAAGAGCAGACTTGGGGTCAACCCTGGACCTCATAGTAGAATCACTATGAACCCATGTACCTTTAGTCTAAGTGAACCTCTCTCTGGAAGAAAATTCCAAACTAACTTACACCCCATTCTCCTTTAATATGCGACTCTATCATTTGAGCTGGTGCTCATTTAAGCTGTGATAACCCTTTTTACGGTTTCACGAATGACGTTCCTGTCACGTTAAGGACAAAAACCTCCCATGTACTGAAATGAGTGCCACATGAACTTTAATTATTGTTTGATCATCCCTTCCCTTAGCTTTTTACTTTCTCACGTAAAATTTGAAGTATCATCGTCACTTTGGCTGCAAACTTCACAAGCAGACTTCTCAGATTTCACCAGACAATTTCATTGTCCTCATAGTCGTCTTATTGCTTTCCCAGCCCACCACAACCTCCAGTGAGACACATTAAGCCTTTCACCAAGGCCAAGAGACGACTCCATCGCATTGCTGTTAACCATGGAAATTTGCAATTATTCGACTAAAGATATTTGTTTCCATGGCCATAGCTATTTTGAATCCATTTATCTATCGACTTAATATGCTGGCAATTCATAACCACAATCCAATTTTGCTCGACGAACGTATCCTTCCACCGATGCCAGCAGCAAAACTAACTTCAAAATACGTTGCGTGCCACTAGGCAATTGTAGTTGTTGCCAAGTCTGGGAATCCTTTCAACTCCCGCCCACCCCAAAACGTACATCTATCTGAAATCGTGTTATCGTTCGCCTGCAGGCAATTAAATCCAACAAAACTTGACCTTCAGCCGAGGAAACCTATTTTTAAGCGTTTCTTTTCGTTTGTCGAAGGAAATCCACATAATCTCCCATTACGTGCAGATATTGCCAAATACCCTTACAAAATGGTCAGCTTCCCGTTCGAGCTTCCTTCCGGTAACGTCACAAAAATTATCCTACATTATCCTTCTCACAAACATTCCCATCTGTGTCCACACATTCAATGGATCACAGTTAACTTAACTTCTCAGCCATTTGCACATGTGATTAATTATTTGTTGACACTTTTTGGCTCTTCCCCACCCGCCGCATCTCTATGTCCGCCCCGAGTACCGAATGCTAATCTTACGGGGCTTTAACATACCGTGCAATTGTAATAAAGTGACATTTAGGACATAATTGGACGCAGTAATCCTTATGACAAAGCCAACAAAAAACAGACACACACACAAAGCATTGTGAAGTAAACAAAGTTCTTTCTCCGTGACATGGAGAGGGACAGAGGGCTTTGGCTTCTCCAGTAGATTTACCAAATCCCTGCTACTCAACCTTATGGAGGATTACCATTCGTTTTTGGCAGATTTAATTAAGGCCAGGAACTGTCTTGAAATTAGTTCTTTGTGGTCATATACATGTGTCCTGTCGGCGTTAGTCCCTTTTTGACACACTTTGTACTGGTAATGTGTCCGCATATTGGCGGTGTGGATATCCAGGTGTCATGTCAGGCGATGGGAGGTTTTGTGGGCGGCGTTGGTGTTGGGTAAAATGTTCACGGATTGCTTGAGTGCAATAAACTTTGTCTTTGTCTCACATGTCCCCATGTTCATTTCTTAGACTTCCAGACATTGGAATTCAAATTAGAAAAATCCTTCCATGCGCAAAGTCAAAGCGAGACTTGTACATATTGTTGTCAGATGCTATGTTGATGGGAAAGGACTTCTTTCCGTTTTTTAAAATGAAAATGTCCTGCACGACATTGCAGTAATTAACAACCCGCGTCATATGTACTTCAGACGTGATAATGACAGAAGAGCCATTGCATGCTATGCGAATACAACTGTCATCTGCAATCGCTGGTGTGACATCTTTTAAAGCGAAATAATGTTTCTCGTCTACATGGCAGTTTCTCAGGCTGTTTGAGTGTTTCAACGTATGCGCGTGTAAAGGACTCTTTATAGAGTTCACTATTCAAAAAAAAGAAAATAATAATAATAAAACGAAAGGCTTGCATGCCAGTCTATCTCTTCAGACAGCGAGTATGAGTATCTGTCACGATGAAGTTTCAATGTCATCGTTAACATATGTTTGCGCCTTTTATAGTTTCACATTAATATTTTCACTGAGTGACGTGGTTTCACATACCGGAGGTGTTGTTGATACTTAAGCCAGAATGCATGTGTATTTCGCACAAGGATTCTGTTTCAATATTTCAAAAATGTGCTGGCATATTGCCAGTTTGCTGTCTAGTAAGGAGTTTTCTAATAAATCGTGGAAAAAGAATTTTGAATGACATTGTGTGTTGTGTATGAATGCGAGATAGTTGACAACCTTGCGGATGGCAAGTCATGAGGTGCTAGTTGTGATTACATCTGGTATTTGTCATGATTTTAACTGATAACAATGCCACTTTTGGCTACGATTTTAATGCACGTAGTCCCAAAGTCCTTGTGAATCTCTACCAGCGATGGGAAATGATGTCTTTTGTTGGACTGATCAGTTGAAATGCATTGTAACGCTTTAAGGGAACGTATCGTCATTTTCTCGCAGTGGATCCTGGATAAACAGAAAAATTTAGCTATCGGTCTTTAATTCAGTATTTGCTCCGACCCTCACATATTATGGTCACGAGAGTTGGGAAATGACCGAAAGAATAAAATAGTGAATACAAGCTGGCGAAATGAGATTTCTTCGTTTTATTGCTGAAGGAACTCGTCGAGATCGAGTAAGAAACAGCAGAATGCGCGAGGCGCTTAATGTGGAGCAGCTACTTCTCCGAACTGAAGGGTCGATGGTTTGGACACGTTGAACGCACGTCCGCAACTCGGCTTTGAAGACGTGCCATAGAATCCGTGCCATTAGATAAGCGTCCCCTGGGTAGGCCAAGGATAAGATGGTTGAACCAAGTCCGAAATTTCACCTCTATCCGTATGGGGATAGCCCCTGATGATTTAGAGTCGATGGGGGAAGATTGGGAGATGTGGAGGGTGTGGTAAGCACCCTCAAACCGCGACGCTCCAAGTGGATAAAATGATGAAGAAGAAAATGATGAGCACGGGAAGACTGTGAGTCAGGTGATGCGCGCAAATAGAGAGAGAATTTCAACCATCTTGGCATGCGAAACTGGAGGTACCTGGCTAAAGAGTCCTGGCGATTGAGGCCCAAGTCTACTCCGAACTGTAAATAAATACGCATAGGGAAATTGAAATTCCTCCTTCAAACCTTAGAGCACTAATGACCTCGGTTACTCCTTCTAAATATGGTCTGGCTAAGTCTACATTCTTAAATGTTGGACGGGGTTAAAGATCGTCTTTATCCCTTAAGCTGAAAATGTCCACCTTTGCTTAATTCAACTTTCCGTTAAAAGAGGTTTTAACGATATAACGCGATTACAATCGCATTTAAGTCTGAAAGTGCAAATCACGAAGGAGACTTCTCAACAGCCACAGAGTCTTCTCAACTCGATTATGCTAAGATCTCGTAGCTCTCCAAAGAAACATACTAAGAATCTGTACTCTTGAGTCTATTGGCTAGAGCGTGATATATTTTAGAGAGTAGATGTCGTCGTTGTCCTTGCCCTGGTCGTTCCAGCTTTTACACAAGCGATAGTGTGGAACAGCAATGATTTCAATGGCATGATGTCTGAGTCTTATCAGGGACAGTGTTCTCTTCTTATTGCATGTGCCTCCGTTGGATTCACCGCATATTAACGCAGCTCGGTCCGGTGCTGGTGTCTTCGTGGAGGTCGAAAACACGAGACTTCACTACTAATTGGGCAAGCATGCCTCTGTTTTCCAAGCAGACACCTTTATCTCTTGCTGTCGCTCAGTGGGATTTGGAATACTGTTCTTGACCAGGATGAAGCATCGGCTCAAAGATTTACAAGATGTACCTCAACATTTCTAGTGAGAACCGTATCACCCTCTTTTTAGCAATCTAATCGTCGATGAGCTGAACAGCGTGTAAACTGATTGGATATGCAGAGGACCCACTGTTAGCCGGATTCCAATGCACCATGAGTTCTAATTAGTTATCGCCTGTCAAGATTTCGTCGACCTTAACAAAATTCTTTGTTGTTAGGATTCGCCGTAGTATTTCAAAAAAGACACAAACTTCTATGCTGATGAAACCATTTAAGATTCAATCACTCTACATACAGTGGAGAGGTAAATAACGAAGACTCCTCCTAGAAGACTCAACTAATGGAAATCAACATGGACCCAAGATTCTCCTCATTTCATCTAAACTTGAGCATGAGATTATGGTTAAGAGAGATTATGGATAGCACTTCAGCTACACAAAGGATCTCTCTGACTCTTGATCTTATACCAAAATTATGCAGAGCACTTGTCAGTTGCATAATGAAAATACAATTTGTACATCCCCGTCCGGTGCATTAACCCATCACCCAGACACATTCTATCTACATGCACCGCATTAATTCTAATTAATCCACCAGATAGGCCCACCACACCACTGTTCGTATCCATAAATTCAGCAAATTTCACAATGAAGATATTAATTACAGACAATGTACTCCAACTGGATGGCATCATCGCACCCATTATCGTCGTCAGCTGCACACATCTCGAACACATCTGGACAAAGTTTTGAGAAATCCTCATCAGAGCATAAATAGCACGGGTCACAGTCTTTGGGAATTTATTCCCACCATCACGCCAAAAAAAAGAAGAAAAAATTATTTCAGCATTAGAAAATTTCATTTTGAAAATCTTCCGCGATTTGCTTTCTATTTTTATCGTCACCCCAGCACCAAATATGGGGAAGCGTGTCTGGTTGCCGCATGCATTATGCACTCTTTCGGTGCCCAAAAGATTTCGAAGGCAGGGAGCACAACCACTGCAAGTTGAGCTGCTTTCTGGCCCAAGCACGGCACGTACCTAACGTGAGTTAATCGGATTTATGAATTAAATTGCCAGACAGCCAGACGGGCTTTGGTGCAGGATGCATATTAAATTTTATCGGTCAGATGTTTTTTTTTGAGCTTTCGCCGCTTTATTTATTGTTGTGAACTAGTTTCTCATTTTGTGTATAGATTGCCGCCGCCCCTAGGGAACAGAGGGGGAGCTTAGGGCATAAAACTGATATCGTCAATACCATGGGGGTGCTCTGCTCGTTTATGACCTTCTTTGGAAGCGATTTTCCAGCAGGGAACCGACGCGTCCGACCAAGACTAGGGTTGTTCGGAATTATTGCGCTTAATGGGATCTTGAATGGTCGGGGGATTGGGCGGCGATAACATCGAGTTTAATTGCTTCAATTTTTATTGACTTATCGTGGGATGATTATGGATTTGGCTACCGGGGCTGGGATTTTTATTTTGGTCATTTGTAATTGCTTCGGTCGATAGGTGGGATCAAGATGACCTAGTTCGAGTCATGCTACATGATTTATTACGTGGGGAATTCTTTTCGAATTTGATATGGAAGATGCATAAGGCTTGGAGCATAAACTGTAGGCTTACCCTAGTTCGAATGAATGCCAGAGACTTTACCAAAATCCGCAATTAAAATAATGGTCGGGAAAGGGAGTGACTCCTTCCATTTAAACTTGGGTTGCATTAGGGTTATTATCAGCAATGGTTGGCCCCCTAATCCAGCGCATTTAGCATGAGAAATGAAAAACCACCCCTTACGAGGGCAACCAATTTGGCTTCCATTTAATGTTCTCCTATTCCCTCCATACGGAGTATCTTGTGCTTTTTGGCATTTAATTGCTCCTCTTAGAAACATCATCTCCAATGGTAAGATAGAAACATACAAACCATGCACTAAGATCCAAGCACTTAGCTTTGGGGGGTTGCGTCTCTAAGACAATGGAATTTGTACGGTGTGTGTGGTTAAGTGGAATTGAGCATTAGTTGTTTAAAATTAAAGAGCGATGTAAAACCCATAACGGTTTGCGTGAAACAGATGAATTGCAACCGCAATTGTTAACCTTTTCGTTTTGAAATTGATTTTAAATGTATTCATGCAGATGAATTGGGATTTACGCCAACATAGCGTATTTACCTACATTGTACATATCTACGTTAAATAAACATTGATTGGTTGCTTCTCTGGATGTCTTACAGACTTACTTCGACCACAAGCAAGTCTATTGTGTCAATACAAATTGTACTTATGGGTCCTGGTGTAATTTGAAGTAGCGACTTATTGGGGAGCAAAAAAAAAAAATACGCTGGCGCGACAGCTCGGGATGAGCCAAGGCCTAGCTTCTCGCAACCATTCAACCATTTATGTTGTGCGTGTTTCATATCTTGCATGAATGGAAGGGACCTATAAATTACGGCCGGCTCTAAAGGGTGAATTGAGAAGCTTTTTTATGACGACTGGTGCTCTTGGGGAAGTGGTGCCGCTTGAACGGCTTGAACTCACGCGGCTCGCTCAACAAGGAGATTACTGAAGTCGGCGTCCTCCAATCTATGGAAAAAGCAACTACGAAAAATTCTCAGTGCTCTAGCATGTAGTGTTTGACAATCGCATATCGGTTTCATACGAATTTTATTCCCTCTTCATCCCTGGAGATTTTGCAGCAATTATTGTACATAAGATAACCCACGTGAATTCCTATCGCTGCTGGTTGCCTTGTAAGGATGCTTTGCACGACGACCCATATATTCCTCCGGAGTTAGCTGAGACATTGTAGGGTCAAAAAGACCCCAGGGAGAGTGCATACGTCGGTAGAAGGTGACATGAAATACGCACCAACAAACGCGTGTGAAAAGTATTCAGCAGGAAGAAAACAGAAAAAGAACATTTTTCGTTGAAAGAGAATTGAAAAGTCACTACATCCAGCATCTCTGTGAATTATAGCAATGACAAACACCAACCTCGGGAGCAAGTGAAACTTAATACTACCTGAGTTTCAAACCACTGCACCTCGCTCCCGCTTTGTGAATAACATTAAAACGGTATTCATATCCCTTTGATACGCGCGTGGGTTATATAAAAAAAGGGTAAGCAACTGACAGCCGTCTTTAAGGCCATAAAGCAAGCTCTTCTAAGTTGTAGAGGAAATCTAGTCACTATCTAGCAGTTCCTGAATTTCAGCTATCAAAAAGTTAAGGAACAACAAGTCAGCGCCCTTGTCTGACGACTTAATTAAACTTTATAAATACGGAGGTTTTGGTAGAGAGATTGGTTCCATTTGCAAGAAAATCGATGCGTGTTACAACTATTGAGGCATAGGCCTGTTGAATATCCTTACCACCGGACTGTGTGGACGTCTGAAGACGTTTTGAAACACACTAAGTAGCATCTACCAGCCTGGCTTCCGGCCCGGCATATCGGCGATAGGCTAAACCTTCACACTAAAGAAAATCCTGAATAAGACGAGTTTTAAGTAACGACTCACCACCTATTCATCGATTTTTAGGCCACATATCATAGCATTCATCGTCTTCAGCTCTACAGGGCGATAGATTAGCTCGGGATTCCAACAGAACTGTCGCTATTTGCACTCAGCTCTACAGAAATTGTCTACAAATATACCGGATTTCGGCAAGCAGATGCATTATCATGTTCAGCTGGTGGGATATAGCTGGTGACGTAATCGGTAACACACATCAACATAGATACGTTAATCGAAAAAGAGGCGAAACTAGTTGGCCTTGAGTAAATGAGGACAAAACAAAGCACATTTTGCCAAAAAAAGAGAAACATCTACTATGTCTTACGGATCAAGAAAGTTTGCATATACATCTCGGAACAATCTGTTTATAACATGACAGTCGAACTCAGAAAACCTTGGTGTTCGTACGCAGATTGTAGGTTAGGTTAGGTTATGTTGAAGTAGCTGCCAGGTAAAGCCAACACACCTGACCCGTGAGGGGTCCGTTGTTATACCACAAGGATCTCGAAAGGATCTCCTGCCTAGTTATTGAACCAATTAGAGCCTCTTATACTAATATCGATATTTATATGGTCGCCAAATTTGGTGTAGAAGAAGGCTCCTAAGTGGAGTTTTCTTTTGCGGAAGAGAGTTGGACAGGTGTAAAGAAGATGGAGAATAGTCTCCTCCTCCTCTTCCTCCATACAGTTTCTGCAGAAGTCGTTTGCTTGGACCCCAAGCCTTGTTGCATCCTTTGGCCATATTTGCCTTGTCGCTTGACATGTTGTTCCACTTATCCACCTAAGATTTGTTCTTTCGATACCATCTAGCTTAAGTTTAAGTTAAGAAGTAGCGATTGGTATACCTAAAGCGACCTTATCAGGCCCAATAGGTTAATCATCCTTACAGTTCCCTGGAATGTCACTGCGCCGTGCACCCAACAAAGGTAAATATTAAACTGCTCCGCCATCTCTATTAGAGACGATCGGCAATCTAGGGCTATTAGTGAATTTAAAGTGACTGATTCCGAGGAGCTTAATGTTGCTTGACTGCACCCAAGATAAGACTTATCTGATCGCTATGATTTCCCCCTGGAATATGCTACAATGATTTGAAAGACGGAACGCTAAGCTGTAGTTAAGAATGTCGGGAAAAAACACCACCACCCATCCCGTAGCTAGTTTTTGAACCGCGTGGGTGTAAAAGGGAATCGATTTTTGTTCTGTGAATACAACATAGTCCGCGAATGACCTGGGAGGGATGGTTACCTCGAAGTTCTTGTCAAAACTTAGCTTGGAAAAATTTTGATATTTTTCAAAATGGAGGCGTGGCCAAAATCTTTACTAGACTACTGTCAGGTTGTTTTGAGGCGGATGGCTGCACTAGCTGCCATTTGTTTGCCGAAAATGTCCAGTGGTGCTTTCTCGAGACGGTTATAGTCGTCTGCATCTAGCAGACTGTAAGTTGCCCAGAAATTTGCTAATGACTCCGACTGACGGCTCTGCACCCTAGGCGTTTTATTATGTCGGCAACACTGGTTCTGACTCTAATTGTTTTGTTTGGTAGTCTATCTCGTCTCGTAATTCCCAGCATCGATCTCTCCATTGGTCTCTGCGTCACTTAAAGTTTGTTTATTGAACGCCGTGTGAGGGTCAATGTCTCAGCACCATAAGTTATAACTGGTAGCACGCTTTGGTCATATACATACTTTCCTATTTAAACATATAGGTAAATTGTGTATCTCAAAAGACTTCTGAGTTCTTTATCTCCACCACCATTTGCAAAAATTACAAACATTTCTTTTACTCCCTACTCGCTGACAAAAAAAAGAAACAACAAAACTTACTTCGAAATGACACCCACACATTCCCTCAAGCGACATTTAATTATTTAAAAAAATAAAAACCAGTGATACCGCGGTGTTGCTTTTATCTAGGATCAAGGCAAGCGTCGCTTTCTAATGCTGTTACTCTTGCTCAAACTAAATGTTTCATGGGTACTGTAATCCAGAATGCATGCATCGCACTGCACACGTAAAGCGAAATAGGACTGCACTTTGTGAAATACCACAGCGAGAAAGGAAAATTTATTCGCACCACATAAGGAGTAGAAGCCCCAAAACACGGGACACTTCTTGTTCCCCAAATGTTTTCACTCTCTGCATACCAATGTGCATGTCCTTGATAAATAAATCCGACATCATTTGCAAATTTCGCCGTTGCTACAAGGTATAGCATTCGTACATAGCTGTCGTACTTCTACTCAGCGAAAATATTTAATTCTGCCGCCATTTGTTGAACAATGGCTACAAGGACGAAGCGCGCATATGCTGACATTAGTAATGTATGCAGCCATGGGCTGTATCCTTTCAACTTGAATAAACTTATCAAATTGCCTTTAGTTTTTGGTTTTAGATTTGTCTCGTAGGGACAACGTATTACATCTGTGTTCAGTGAATTGAGCCGGAATTGAGCTTGAATTTGGCAAAGTTTTGGAGGTCTCACTATGGAACAAAAATTCATTCTTTTTCAGTGGTATTGGTGGAGAATGGCGTCATCCATAAGGGAATTGTAGACAAGTAGTCATAATACGTAACGATAAGATCATTGAGATGACTTCAAATAACGCTTTGTGACGTTTTGCATCGAATTGAGTGCGCTGTTACAAACACTAGCATTGAATTGTATATGTACACCATCCTCTATCACGGCTGGGAATGTGGCCTCATTCCGCATTCACTCTATATTTCCCTTGATCGGATACAGTGACGAAGCTGAAATATTTGCTGCTGTTTGATCGATGGAGAGAATTGAGCTCAAATCATAAAAGTATACTGTGACGCATAAGTGTGACGCGTAACATTGAGACTTATCTACACCACAAGCCCTCTAGTCTGATCCGATGGCTCACCACAGAAGAGAAAATGGATGCATCAGTGCTGGACTCATTTGAAGTGTGCCAGTGGATACCATTTAAGGTCAGCAGCGTCTTGTGGTGTAGATAAGGCCCAACGTAACGCGTCACGCTTATGCTTCCTTACCCTTTTTTCCGGTCTCTGTCTGTTGAAATGGGAAACACTCCAAAATCGGATAATGGCTTCCTAGCATCAAAAATTATTCCCATTTTTATTCCCTCATTCGTCGAGTTTTTTTTTTGACAACAATTTTCATCATCATCATCATTCGAGATGTCAATTTCCGAAACAATTCCCGAGGTATTATTCTCGAGGAATATTACACACAAAAGGACACCAAAGCACTGTGACACAGCCACACATTTCCATCCCGAGACCCAAAATTGAAATTTAAATTTTCCCAGAAAGGGTCCTGGGATGAGTGTGGTGGTGGTGGTGCCATAATGGCACCAATATTGCGTGTGTGAGTGGCTTCAAAGACTTCCTGCAGCCAAAATTGGATATCAAAACTGTGGTCTTAGGTTCCATCTTCAGCCAATATCCTCTTGCTCTGTGCCATGGGATAAAGTCTATGCTGTTCAGTGTATCCTTTCCATCCTGAATGAAACGAGAAGATGTCCTCACCAGATAAGGTAATGACACGTAAAATTATTTAGAGTTACACATACCAAGCAGGGGAGGAAGTTTACATGTGGGGCTTAGAATGCCAAAATCCACAGAACACAGAGTGCAGGATGAGAGTTATTTCCTTGATGGCTGAGCCTGAAGGGGTTCGACGATTTTCCTTTTTAAGTGATTTTGACTGAGAGGTTTTTATTCGCACTCAAGAGCATGTCTGATCGGTTTTAGCCATCATCACTTCCGAGTGGAGCGCTGTTAATTTCGAAATCAATTTATTTTTTCCAGAAACGTTCATTTGGAAAGTTTTCCTCTCAACCAAAACAGGTCAATCGACACCTTCTTGAAGTAGGTCAATCGGAACGTTGGACTAATTTTACGATTTTATTTGTGTGACTAATTATGTGGAGGTATCCTTGCAACACTTGGCAGAATGCTGTTCCTTCGATGGAAACTTTTGTGTGAAGGACAAACTTTAAAGTGACTCAATAACAATTTTTGGTTGGAAATTTTTGCAGGAATTGCTTTATCCTTTCTGGGAGGATGAGTGTGCGGAAGGGAGACAGCGAGAGTGAGATTCCTTTTGAAGGAAAACAAAATCAAACAAAGAAAGTTTTTTTCTCCTCAAAACTAGGTCAGTGTTATTTTCTTCGCTTTGCGACAAGTTTTCTCTTCGGTTTTTGCTGTGTCGGTCATAATCGTTTAACTAGAGGATTCCAAGGGATTCAGCTGCTTTAAAGTTTGTAACCTTAAGCTTAAGGGTGTTTCTGTGGATGCATTGCTCTCGAAAGGATGATGAAGAAAGTGCTCAACTAAAAGTTTTCTGCAATAGTACTCCTTCACAGTTTGATGGAAGTTTTTATTTGCCAAACCATTTTAATAAACGCAAAGTGTAGTTTTTGTAGTAGTTTTGGAAGATTTTTACAAGTTACAATTGCATCGAGTAGAACTAGAGCATTGAAAGCCTCTAAAGCCCAGTGAGAACAGTATAGAATCAAAGATTTAGGATGGGAAAATCATCAAATCCGGTCAGGGATCCGATTATGTTGGTACATCACTTAAAATCGAGTCCTACTAATTCGGCATTTATCCTTTTGTCCTCTTTGCTACGAACTCATCTCGACGACCTTGCGAAGTTGGACTTTTCTTCTGGTGACTGATTGCATTGAACCTGTTTTGACATTGCAGACCAGTGAGGGCGAATCCTTTTTTTTATAGACTTTGCCGTTCTCCCAGTGGTCAGAATTTCGGCTTCTTGTTGACACTGTAAGCAATGAGCACAAAAGTGACATCATGCAGTAAATATTCTACTCTCGATGGGAAACCCGCCAAGTAGACTGCCGGGTCACCTAGTGATTCAGTTTGATTTTTCCGAGCTAAAAATGTTCAGCTCAGTATTAGACTCCATGCCCGAATCGCTCAAAATTTGGGAGAAGATTTAGTTTCAAAATCTTGAGTCGCTTCGCCTGAAGAGTTTTCTTTCCTCTAGTGTGTTTTCTTCTAGAACTAGTGTGGAATGGTTTTAAGATGGACTTAGGTGTTTCGGCAGATTTCTTTGGGCCCAACCGATGTGTCTCGAAGTGTCTTTCAGGCCGAGCTGACTGCCATTAAAACCTGTGCCAATATCAGTCTTCATCTCCCCGATAGTCAAGCAGCGCTTTTCACTTCTACAGACTTGGCTTCAGTCTACAAATGAAGTATATACCTTCAAAACTAGTCTGAGCAGTTGCTCCTGCAACAAGATTGAGTTTATTTGCTCGTATCCAAAAGAAGGTTTGATCGGCTGCGGCTTCATTAATAGCTGCGACTTCAATAGGGAAAACACTACAGTGGTTGAGAAAACTGAATGAGTGGTGGATGTCCAGGTCTTCTGAAAAGACACCGGCACCGACACCTTCGACTGTTTAAGAGCCGTCCGTAAGGATAGATATAGACTCATAAAAGAGGACTTCGCACTGTGCTCAGGCGCTTCTGTAAGGTATTTTGTGCTTATAGGCCATGTTGAAGTCGTTTTTGGTGGGCAGCATGTTTTCTTTCAGTCCAAGGGTCTTGTTGGCCGGCTACATGTCATAGATATCTCTTGGCAATAAGTGGAGCATGGTTTGAAGGGAAGCGGTCGTCAACTCATTATACCATAAGTAAGAATCGGTTTTAGACCTACAGTATAGAGCCAGTGCATGATTTTCGGCTTTAGGCCCCGTCTGTTATCTGCTGCTCTTTAGGATAAGTAGAGTGCTACCATGAATTTCCTGCCGTATTCGGCAAATTTATCTCTTCACAAAAGCTTCCTGTCTAGAATGAGTCCTAAATATTTGGCACTGTCAGTAAAGTTTAAGTGAGCTTCCCGTTGAGCTTGAGGGAGATAATGGTAGGAATTCAGATTTTCCAAGTGAAAGGGACCAGCTTCGTTGACGAATTGGCACTAAGGCCACAGCTAAGGATTTGCATGGACGAAGAAGAGGAGGAAACTATCCCCCATCTGCTTTGCACCTACTTTGAGTTCTCCTATAGAAGATTAACTTCATTAGGTGCCTTCTTCTACAACGATCTGGGCGATCTGCACAACACAGATGTTAGAAGTCTCCTGCGTTTCAGCAGAAGCTCCAAGTTGTTGAACGAGTAAGTAAAGGAGAAATTGTCCTGATTCATGTGGCATCAAATTGTTCCTATCATTGGTCCGGCTATATCACATGTATCTTGATAACACCATCTCGTATTAGCATTGATAATTATTTCGGTACCTTCCCCAGCAAGTTCATCCGCTTTCGGATTTCCTGAAATATTTCTGTGCCCAACCTAGAGTGACCTCAGGTTAGGTTACGTTTGGCTTGGCAAGAAGAAAGAGAAATCCGTGCGCGACATTCAGGTCAGTACATGAGGTATGGTGCCCATGAGGAGTAAAACTATCTCGGACCAATCCCTAACGCACTCTCCTATTGCCCAAGGGTTTCGAACCTTACCTCCGGTACATCATTTAGAATTCGTCAGTAAAGCTTTAGTGATGGTTTTGTGTCGACCCAAGAGTCGGTGCGGTGTTGGAATTTCTCTCAGAAAGCGAAAAAAATATCATTCTTCTAACTTTCACTGAACCCGGCATAGTAAACAATAAATTTGCGAGACCTGTTGGGCAGAAAGCCATGACAAAATTTTCAAAGCAAAAACGTCGTTATTTTCAACGAAGTCTGTCAGCCCAGCTAAAGTTTTAACTAATCGACGCTTAACTCTTCGCAGCTCATTTGCTGCAAAAGACCACATTCCACTGTTTGGGGTGAAATACTCGGAATTATTGCCACCACCAATGGTCATTGAACCCTCCCTCAATTTTGTCACAAATTGGCTCTTACAGCTCCCCATGTTTTCCGGTCACTGATGTCGGCGTCGCATGCCGCCTCTCCCCTGGTTCAATGTTGTACAGTAAATCTAAATCAATAAGTCCCATTCCAATGTCATTAGCATTAAAACTTCCGGAAGAGAGGGCATCATGTCTTATCTAAAAGTTTGTAGAATCTATCTATCACTGATGTCCGCATAGAACTCCTCCTCACCCCTTTAAAAAAGTACTTTGCTAACATCCACAATGGTGGTGATTACATTTTGCACTCTCCTCGACGCGCCCCGCCTCCGAACCGCGCAACATTGCCTTCGTTCCATTTCGCTTATTGAATAAATCTCCTGTGAATGCGATCAATTTAATGCGCGCACCCATTGAACAAGCAATAAATCTTTTACAATCGAATCAACCAAATAAAATTGTTCACATTTGCACGACATAAAAGAATTTAGCGACAGAGGCGACGCCAATCAGTTGTGACGAAGTGGCTGGCGCTGGAGCACGTGGGCACGTGATTTACAAACAACATTTCAAAACAAAGTGGAGATACTTGTTTAGTGTTTTTCAGCGTTTTGGGAATTGTTTACAACTCACCCGTCGGGGGAACATCGATTTTGTCGCTAATTCCGAGCGTCTGGGGGTTATTAGACCGATTCTGTGTGTGCACAGCTGCCGTAGAGTTGCCAAGCAAACAAACCGTGGCTTATGAATTATTTAAATTTTCCACCGATAGGTACATTTACTGGATGACTACTGCTGGGGCTGGAGTTGTTTACATGACTGCATGTGAACTGGATAATTTGCTTATTGTAATTTATGTATTCGAATGCGAAGTCATTAACATGGAGGCATTTCCAGTGCCGAATCCAAATCAGCAAAATAATACGAACATGTTGAAGTATGGTGTGGGTAATGGAAAAAAATTACTCGAAATTAAAAGTTGCACATGGTTTTTGCTCGAACGAGTGAATCATGCATGATCCAATGTTTTCAATTTGACTAAGCAGTCACTTTTGAATTTCTACTGACACAGGTTGAAGTCCAGGTAAATGTACTTCCGAAGGTACAACTTGTCATGAAAAAGCTTCGCAGAAAACTTATAGACATTCTGACATACCGCTTAAAATCTTAATTTTGCTTGTGGCCGTGGTGCAGTGGTAATCGCTTGTCACGCTGAAGTTTTCGGGTACTTTTTAAAAAATGAATAAAAAGTCGATCAACTGAGAAACATTGATGTCTAGTATTTAGTCGTTTGAACCGATCATGATGATGACATTAGACGGTTAGAAAAAATACCGTGAATTTATAAGCAATGTTAAAAAAACGTTATCAAATGTTTCCATTTAGCCTGGACGCCACCCTCAAACCAAACTTTACCTGAGTTTCAAACCATTGCAAAAAAAAAAAAAAATCCTTTCTTCTCTCTCCTTTCCGGTCCATGTCATGCATTCAGGGACTATGTCCTAGGCGTAAACCAAAATTAACAAAAACGCGACACTTTAGTCTACAATGTTCCTGAAGAAGTCGACAGTCCTGCATGTCGGTTAAAATGTTCCACATACGCCACTGAGATATACTTGGACGAAAGGGGCGCATTTCCATGGAACGGAAAGGATTCACTGGGAAATGTCGTGTTCGAAGTGTCAAACTTTACAGAAGCCAGTCTCGGGTGATATTGGCATCGAATTGGATGTAAACAGCACAAAAACCATGCTGAAACTGTTCTGCTCCAACGTTGAATCAGAACTGGATATAAATAACATGGTTGTAATAATTGGTGATCAGCGTAATATCTCAACGAAATTGTGGCCGAACCGGATCTCTCACGTACAGCGCTACCAGAGAACGGGCCAAGAACCTATAGATGTCATCATAAGAAGGCAAAAGTGGCAATGGATTGGCCACCCCTTATGACGGAATATACGCCATCCTTTCGGCTTCCGAATTTTGCCAGAGTCTTCCAGGCAGAGCTCCTTGCCATCCCGGAAGCTTGCCGACTGCTGAAAAATTTCCCAACACCCATCTACAACACTGCCATCTTCATTGACAGTCAAGCCGCTATCAAAGCTATTGATTCGGTCACAACATCCTCAAAGCTGGTAAAGCAATGTCAGGAAGAGTTAAATTAGCTGGGAGTTCAGTGCAGCGTCACTCTCACCTGGGTCCCAGGTCATAGTAAAATTGACGACAACGAAGAAGCCGACGACTTGGCCAGAGGAATCAGCCCTTAAGTCGTTAATATTCTGCTAGGACTCGTTAAGTGCAATATTCAGCACCACATTCTGAAAACGGCCAACCAAGTGTGGAATAGGCTTAGCAACTGCGTCATATCGAGGAAGATCTGGCCCGGTTACAACAAACTGAAAACAAACTTGCTTCTAAGCAGATCAAGACGAGATATCGCGGGAATCGTAGCCGCTAGTACAGGGCAGTGCGAGACCCCCCCCCCCCCCACAACACTTTCTGTTAAGAGCGAAAAAGAATCTCTGCATCATTTCCTGTGTAAATGTCCGGGCCTTGCGAGGGACAGACAGCGCACTCTGGGCAAACCCTTGTTCGACGACCTCAAACATATTTCCAGGAAAAAAGATTGGTGAACAAATCCTGTTCCTTAATTCTACAGGTTGGATCTATATATCTTCGCGTATCAACCTATAACGCCCACAAACAACCAGATCAAATGAGTTGTGGTATCAAAACGGGTCATTCTCCGCTAATTGGGTTTTTAGAACCGCCACCTCTACCTACCTACCTACGCCATGCTGTAGAATCTACTCACTCAATCAGGCAGTAGAGGGGGCCGCACTAAACCTCGAGGGATGACAGGAACTAGGAATGTAGGGAAGTACCAGCTCTCCTTCAGAAAACCCTGATATAGCTTCCAAAAGTCCCTACTTATCTGAGTTGCTTTCCAGGTGAATTCGTTACGATTTCTGAGAAGACTTTCACCCACTGCTTTGAACAGGTTTTGCTAATTTCCAATTGTTATATGATTTCTGAAGCCCATCTAACTGGCCATGTGTAGACAATAGTGTTAAGCCCCGCGGACTCATCGTTAGTTTCTTTACATGGAAGGAATAACTTCCACACCACTGGCTTAAGAAAGCTTGTTAGCACATAACTATACTCCTTAACCAGATTTAAACCCGAGCATTATTGATAAACACACCACCAACATACCCAGCGGCCTTTATTTTTTAGTGCACCCACTAAAGGCGGCTGTCGTTATCCACTCGATTTGCATAGCAAAACAAAAACTTCAGATACAACCTCTCGAAAACTTTAAGAGAAAAATCCTCTGATTAAAAACTTTTCCTTATTGCCATTGCACCACTAAGGTCTAGACATTAACACTTATGGGCCAACTGGCCGGCCACAATTCAGAAATATAAAATTGTTCCCCTGTGGAAAATTGGCCTCGGCACAAAACTGAGTGTGTGCATGGAAATAACGGCGAGAACAAGAGCAAATAAAAGCAAACAACGGATACAAATAAAAGCGGAACAACCTACAGACCAACACATTACCTCTTATTTGCTGGAAGTAAATAGCCAACGACGACATGGAAGCACAAACAAACACACAATCTTCGCTTTATTGCGAGAGAAACATGCCGCAAAATTGTTGTAATCCCCGAAATCAGTTTGTGGCTATGTAGCTGACTCTGGCCCGGTGTAATGCGCCCCTAAGGGTTTAAGGGTTTGGCTGATCCAATGTTATTAGACATTCTGACCGGCTTAATATACTTTTACACATACATAAGTGCTCTGGAGGGTGATAATTGTTTTCTCGCCTTGAAAATAGGAATTATTTTTTGGTTTTATTTTTATTTTATGAAATTTAAATTTTTATTTTTATGTATTTTCAATACAAAATGGTGGTGGTGAATAACTGTGACATTCCAAATGGAGTCGAGGATATACCCTATTTGTCACTGTGTAGGTGGGCCTATAAGGGTGTCTTACATTTGAGTTGAAAATGAATCTCGAAATCGTGTTGGAGTAAAACACGGAGAGTATGAGGAAGTTCATCTCTCCAGGTTGAAACTTTCACATAAAGTAAAGGAACACTTTTTATAAGACCACAGACGGATTTTTACAGGAATCAAAACCACAGTTTGAACTTTGTCCATATGTCGAATAATTCTATTCAGAAGCACGTCGCGAGCGTTAGGCGCTACGGGGCTTATTGTTTGACAATTCTGAATGCAATATTCTATTGTCAATCTTTAACCGACTAGTTTCTGTGATCAACCTGATCTATTGGTCACTGCCTTTAATTCCGCATACCAAGTTGGTTAAGGTCATTTTTTACCATTACACAAGGTAGCATCTTTTCTTACCAAGTTGACCCGCAAATTTGGTTAAAAATAATCTTTGGGTTGGGTCCATTCACTTTGTCGATGAACGCAAACTTACCAGGATGCATGGCAGATCTGGTTGAGCGCCTTTACATGATCAAAGGGGTTGGATGGAATTTTATGGGCGAATTACCCTACCTACCCTTTTAATCTTCAGGTATTGACAGAATTCTCCAGACAGCTAACAACCACATAGTGATGAAGAAAAATCTACAACAGGATACCATCAGATATGATCGCATACACATAGAGTTGAGCGAAGTGAAGGTTGTCTTCATTTTCAAGGCTAGGACAATCCATCTAAGTACTGCTACGGTCTGTAGACCATAAGGCCCTTGAAAAGCTTAACCCTGTCCCTTTCTGTTGACAGCATACACTTCGTATTGTCCTCAATGACCGCCAAATCCATCTCAATACTCACGAAAGCCCCAGTGACATCACGCTGAGTTTGTCAGATTATGTCAATATCGTCTGCTTATGCGGATAATTGGACGGACTTTTGAAATATTGTGCCTCTGGTGTTGGTCCGTGAGTCTAGCAGTAAACTTTCAAGAATGATCTTGAAGAAGCCGCATGATACCGCGTCGCCTTGTCTAAAACCTTTTTTGACATCAAATGTCTCGGTGAGGTCTTGACCAGTCTTTATAGAGCAGCGTCCATTCTCCATCGTTATCCTGCACACATGGACGAGTTTGGCAGGGATGATAAAACTAGATATAGCTCTGTGTAGCTCGTCTCTATAGACGCTGTCATACGCGGTCTTAAAATCTATGAAGAGGTGGTGCGTATCGATTTGAAGTTCCTGGGTTTTCTCCAAGATCTGCCGCAATGGGAATGTCGATTGTGGACTTTCTTGGGCTGAAGCCACACTGATATGAACCGATCAGGTTGTTGACGAACGGCTTCAGGCGTTCACTTAACAGGGCAGATAAGATCTTAAGAAGACTGATGCCTCTGTAGTTGGCGCAGAGGTCTGAAAAAGCAATCTGTCTAAGGTGAATATCGAAATTCTTGATCTTTTCGAACAGGAAATTTGCGGTTTATCAGCTTTGAAGGACGAGATTCAACCACAAGTTGACGAATTATACAGTGACATTTGAATTAGTCAAAAAACCATGTATTGAACGTTTGAGATACTAGACGGACGATACTACGGACGGACAACGCAATAGCGAACCTGAGTTCACATAGACAAGTAGGAGGAGACCTTAGCCAAATTCTAGGGCGCAACTGGAGATAGTTAGATAAGGACTGGGTTTACTGAAGTGGCTTGTTTGTTCAGATGTAGATTCACCTTCTAAAAGATATTTACATCCAGTGGACGACAGATCTCTGGGTTCTCACCTTCTACACATTCGTTTCTCTTGTAGTGGTCGCCGTGGCTCGGTTGTTAGTGCGTTTGATTGCTGACCAAGCGGCGTGGGTTCAAGCCCCAGCCAGGATCACCGAACATTTTTCTCGGCACCACTTCTCGTCGGGGAATGACAAGCCTTCGGGAGTATAATCTGTCATGAAAGAGCTTCTCACTTCGCCGTTCGGAGTCGGCAATAAATTGTAGGTCATTTCCATTCGTGCGAAAAATTTAACACGCACAACATGAATGGTTGCGAGAAGCTAGGCCTTGGCTTATCCCGAGCTGTCGCCCCAACTATTTATTTTATTTATTTTAGAATGAGACTCAGAAATTTGGCTTTGTAAGCAAAACACAGGCGGGTGCTGTTTAGAGAAGGAGGGTCTATTGGAGGAATTTTGTACTTCCTGGGGTACTAACCAAAGAAGTGCTGATAAGAGGAGTATTACCTCAACCGGTCACAAGAGGAGCTAAGGAACATCCAACTTTTGCAAATTGAAAGAAGGCGTTCAATCTTCAACTGTTTCGTCCTTAATTTTAACACCTCACTAGCGCTGTGTTAATAACATCATAAGGGTATTCATAACCCTTTGAGTGCGAGAAACGGACGCTCTCGTAAACATTTTTTTAAAGTTCGGTCTTACTAAAATCATCGGACACAAACAATTGCGTTCAAAACTCTTAACTTGACTGACACACCGAAGGAATGAACGTCAATTGTATTTGAAATTTGAATTTTTACTGCACCTGCCAATTAAATTCACTACCGTGTCAAGAAATTTTCATTCCAAAGAATGAGTGTACAATAAATGTGATAGTTTGTCTACCCAAGCAAAAGAATGGGTCATCCAAAAGCAAACATTCCGCATGCATTGCACAGAGATGCAGGAATCCGAAATAAGCCAGAAACTCCTTTGCAAACACACAATACTCGATGAAAGTGTGTATCCTTTTCACACTAGATTTAAATAAATCCATCATCTGCTCCAGAACAGATTCATAGAACCATGCATTTATGAATGCAAACGAAATATTTTGCCAAACATTTCTATAGATTGACACATTGACTCACAGCTCGGAACAGGTGCATGAATAACCTATGAATCCTTCTCCTTAGTATTAAGTGCATGTTTCTTGAAATTCATTTCATCATTCAATTTCTCATGTCTGATGGGGTTCTGCATCAACATCTGGATCGTGATCCCCATTTCATTCCTTTCGGTTGTAATGGCCCACTTTCTCTCTGCCACATTCATCAATAGAAATTCTCGAGAAGATTTCTTGACGCCTGAAGATTCAGACAATGTGTCTCGTCTAAAGTATCGTATCCATTACATCGGCCGTTAAGTATTAGCTAACGACTGTAACCCCTATCAGACGAGATTATTCCTTGAGGATGAGTTCGGTAATGCGACACGATTGACGATAATATAATCACTAAGAGGCGAGCTCAGCTGGTACAAGTGCTGCTGTTTTCCATGTTAATTCCATAAGATGTTCACTGCATGAGTGGGTTCTCGTTCTCGGGTGTTTTGAACTTTTGTCTTTTAGGAGCTCAGATATGGCTCATGTTGGCTATGCAAAAACAAAATGCCACATCGCATACATGCAAAGTGCCACGTGTATGTGCATTTTAGATACAAGAGTGGGATTACTCAAGATCCAAGCGACACATTACTCCGGGGGTTAAGATGAAATATGTCATTCCATTGATGGAGGAGGCAATTTAGGATTATGACTTGAGGCGCCTCGCAAGTTCCATGACTGGAGAGACGCGCGTATTCTTTTTCTAATCAACGAAATGAGTGTGATTAATATTTCACGAAGTTCAATTAGGTTAACGGAAAAATTCTCACAAGAGTGAGGAACAGCATGATAAGTGCACGCAGTAACTTGGCACACATGTGCTAATCAGGGATGTGGGAGCCAAAAAGTGGTGCAAGGTGGGTGGGCAATCAGTTCTTTGACTGATGTCATTGCATAATTAGATTTATTCGAAAATGTTAATCAAATGTGTGCTTTGCTGGTTTGTATACTTGTGCGGAAGGAGCTTGAAGGGCCCGAGAGACTTGAATTGACTTTAAATAGATGACTATTGCTGAAGGTCACCAAACAGCACTTGTCTCCGGAAATTTTCTTTGATTGAGACTGAGTATTACATTTCTTGCACGAATGGAAGTGACCTACAGGGTTTTGCAATAAGAGCGCTACAAAAGTTTTTTTAAATAAAACAAAAACGGTTTTGGATATCAATGAAATTCTTTATTCCTGTGAAAGTACGTTCGATGCCATTATATATGGAACTCGATTTCTTTTGCATGGCCACCACGGGCACGCTTGCAGAAGTCCAGACGCTGAACCCAATTTTCGACGGTTTTCAAGCATAAATCGGCCGATACTGCTGCAATTTCACGTTCGATATTCGTACGAAGTTCATCAATCGTCGCTGGCTTCTTGGCATAGACCATAGACTTGACGTAACCCCACAGGAAATAGTCTAACGGCGTCAAATCGCACGACCGAGGCGGCCAAGCGACTGGACCATTTCGTGAGATAACACGTTCTCCAAACTTGATTTCCAATAAATTGATTGTGACATTCGCTGTGTGGCTTGTGGCGCCATCCTGTTGGAACCACATGTCCTCCAAGTCTATATAATCCAATTGGGGCCAAAAATATTCGGTTATCATTGAACGGTAGCGATCCCCATTCACAGTAACGTGCCGGTCTTGATCATCACGGAAGAAGTACGGCCCAATGACGCCGCCGGCCCATAAACCACACCAAACCGTAATTGCAATGATGACTCATGGAGTACGTGTGGATTGCTGCCTGACCAATATCGCATATTTTGTTTATTGACGAAGCCATCCAGCCAGAAATGAGCCTCTTCGCTGAAGATGATTTTTCGATGAAAATCCGAATCATTTTCAAGTTGTTGCTCAGCCCAATTCACGAACATACGACGCTTCTGGTGGTCAAGCGGCTTCAGTTCTTGCGTCAATTTAATCTTGTAAGGATGTAGGCCAAGATCTTTTCGCAAAATTCGCCACAGCGACGTCACAGAGATGCCCAACGCTTGAGAACGACGTGTGAGAGACACATTTGGGCTTTCTGCAACTGAAGCCTCAGCGGCAGCAATATTCTCGACACTACGGGCACTTCTTTGTCTCACTGGCACGGGAACATTTTGTACTGTGCCTGTGGATTCAAATTTTTCCACTAGACGCTCAATTGTTGATCTGCTAGGAGGATTATGACGACCATAAATTGGACGTAGCGCTCTTAACGTTGAGGCCACTGACTTCGAATTTCGGTAGTAAATTTTAATAATTTCGACTCGTTGTTGGCTCGTATATCTTTCCATCATGAAATGGCAAACCTTACTGAAGAGAAATGTCAAAAAACCGCAAGAAAAATATGGCGTCGTTTGCTGTCCCTGTCACTCTACTTTTGTAGCGTCCCTATTGAAAAACCCTGTACAAATTTCTTCTGAATTAAAATGGCAAATTGAGAAGCTTCTTCAAAGCGAATTCTTCTCTCGAACGTTTTTCATTCCTTATGGTGCCACAAGAAATTGTTGGTAGATATTCTGGTGTAATACCCCACAGAAGAGAAAGGCAACGACACTAAAGACAGGTTCTACGAGCCCTTGGATAAAACATACGAGCAGTGCCTTAGCTATGACACTAAATTGCTCTACGCGGAAGAAAGCAGATCCTACATGACATCGCCTCCTATAACGAACTTAGGCTGATCAACTTTGCCGCGGAGTGAAATGATGTCGTAGCTATTACGTTGTTCCCGCACGTTCACAGAGGAACAGACTAAAAAATCGTTAACCAGATTAACCGCATTGCGAGCGACGGAAAGCCGAACGCTTCGAGGGGTCAATATCGACTCGGACCACTAACTTGTTGTAGCCAAGGTACGGCTGGGGATATCCCGAACACCGGCAAGACAAGGAAATACTATGTGGAAGTTCAACGTCGGACGGCTGCAATCGCAAAAGATCTCATGCTGCCATTATCAGGTATTGAAGACGAGTGGCAACATTGTCAAAAACCATCAGGGATGCCGTCTCTGACGTCTTGGATTTCACCCGCCCACCGCAATGAAACACCTGGTTTGACGACGAGTGCCGACAAGCACATGCAGCGAAACAAAAGGCATACAAAGCGGTGCTGCACGGAAGGACCAGAGCTGCTCGCGAGCTCTACGAGCAGAAGAGAAGAGACAAACACCGGCTTCTCAGGAGGAAGAAGAAACAGCATGCGAAGCGCGCGATCGAGGAAATAAAGATATGCTACTGTAGGAATGAGGTTCGGAAGTTTAACTAAAGGGTAAAAAGAACCTGTCAAGGCAACAGAGCCCGAACCGAGGCCTGCACGGATGAACAAGGGAACATCATAGTAGAATCGCAGTTGATGCTGAAGATATGGAAGAACTACTTCTGGAGACTGTTTAACGGCGACGACAAATCAAATTCCGCTGTCAGGCAAAATTAACAATTCAACCTGGATGGTGGAGACCAACAATTCCGTCCACCCGACCTGGACGAGGTGAAGAAAGCCATTTCGAAGCTTAAGTCCAACAAGGCTGCTGGGGCTGATGGCCTAGCTGCCGAGCTGTTCAAAGCAGCAGGCGATGACTTGGTAAGGAGCATGCACCAACTCATATGTAAAATATGGTCGGAGGAAAGTATGCCCGATGAATGGAACGTCAGCATTGTTTGCCCGATCCTCAAGAAAGGAGACCCTCTGAACTGCGCCAACTACAGAGGAATCAGTCTTTTTAACATTGACTACAAGATCTTAACTACCGTGTTGTGTGAATGCCTGAAGTCCTGAAGTCCACACTGCGGCAGATCTTGGAGAAGACCCAAGAATTCCAAATCGATATCCACCACCTAAGGCCGCAAATGACAGCATCTATAGAGGCGAGCTATACAGAGACACGTCTAGGTTTGGCAACGGACTTTATAGCGACATCGATTTAGCCAGTAGAGTGAAGGTTAATGTAGAGCGGATGGACACAAATGCTATGGTCCGGAAAATCTTCGAATCCACACCCGAGGGATGGTGCAGTAGAGGAAGACCACTACTCAGGTGGCACACGCAAGTGGAAGGGAGCCTTAACCAAGTTGGCGTGCGAATCTGAAGGCAGCTGGCTGGAGACATTTGTTGGTTGAGGCGCAGTTCCACCCCGAACTGTAGCGGCACCTTAAATAGCCACTGATCTGCGGCGACCTCGAATATGGATAAGATATGAAATTCAACTCATCTGGTTATGCCTGGGTTTGCGACTTATTCCTCTAAAAACGTTGGCCCTTCAATCTGGTTTTCCCTTCCCTCAGTGTTTAGCAATGAACTTCTTCACCCTGAATGCCACATGGCCAGGTAAAACCTTTTTTTTTTTTCTACATCAATTCACCCCAACTTAAATTCAAATTTCCTCTTCACATGTTCCCCAAACATTCCTTCACAGAGCCTTCCCCCAATATGTCGGTAGTTGACACCAACAATGCCGACGTATACAAAGCCAAACATTGACGCAGTCAATTTGCAAAATAAAGGAACAAAAGTCCTTGAAAGTTCAACACAACTACAATAGACCTTTCAACTGTGTACTTGACAAATTGTCCAGAGCGTCAGCTAACAATTCCACCCCCCCACATTCCATTAGGACCGACACGGTTGCTCCTACAGGGTCACCCCTTTCACTTAAAATCGTAACACTTCTTTATCCGGGTCATTCCTCAAATGGCACGCATACTCGACCCCAACACTCGAGTCATCAATAAAAAGGACTCTTGGCAAATTGCCTAACATACAGTCACACACGTACACAGCTCGAAGTGGGTGGGTAATGGCTATGGCCTACCAAATTGGCAAAAATAGGTCAACACGACCATAGCAAGTCGAAATAAGCCTTTATTATGCAAAAGAAAGCATCCCACCCTACGTGCTCCTGTCAAGGTAGATTTACCGCAAAAGACAAACAGCCTGTCACCGGATTCCGACGCCACTGCTGTCAGTTCCGTACAGAAATGTTTTTCAATTTTCACTGTCAGGTCAAAGACATTTCGTGTCAACGAAAGTTTACTTCGGTCTCCTGCACCTCCTGAGAAGGACTTGCATCGAGTAATGTGAAATGGGACTTTCTTGGGGGGAGGTCGGCTTCCGCATTGGGGGTTCGGATAATTTGCTTTAGTTTTCTTTCTATTGACTGTTCCATAGCCGGGGGTTATTCAAACTCATCCATTGGAAAGCAAGAGACTACGAGGTAATGGGAACAAGAATACGCCCGGAGGATGTGAAAGGAAAGACGAAACCAACAAAATGGAAGGAAGAACAAAGTGTAATGGCCATGAAACACTGAACTAGAACTTCCTTGACCGACTTTCTACCTCGATTTGCCTTTTATGCTTTTTCTTTCTTACTCCGCCTATGGCTGTGCGAACAATGCAAAATGACTTGTGGATGGATGCCTTTTACTCTCTCCCTCTGTGTGTGTGTGTGTGTGTGCAACGAAAGAGAAACGAGGTGATAATGTGTTTCGTTTCGATGCTCATCAAAAGGTTGCTTGTGGAGTTGTGGAATTGTGTTGATGCGGTACAATGGAGATTCAATTTTTCTCGTTCTATGGACGTGCATTATCCCCAGAGGCGTGAATGATAAGCATTTTCCTCTCCCTATGCTGAAGAAGAACTGCTGGAACAGCACAAAGCAAAGTAAAACAGAAACGGAAGTTTGTTGGTTTTTTGTGAGTTTTTCCTGGCCGTTCGTTCGGACGTTGGGAACGCTCCGGCGTGTGTGTGTGTGTGTTTTTCTCGTCAGGCACTTGGCCGGCATAATACCACTTTGCCAGTCGTTCTCAAGTTTAATGCCAATCCGAAAACGGTCCATTTGTATCTGTCAGTTCGTGACACGCACAAATAGGTTGACTAGGGCCGGCGCGGCGGGCTGTGGAGGGACAGAGACATCAGATGTGGTTCGCACAATTTAAATCAGGATTGATGGTGTTTCGGTTCCGTTAATTTGATTAGTCAAATATTTCTTCTTGTCCAGGCGGACGAACAATCCATAGACATTCTAAATGTCTGTTGAGTATTTTTTTTTTTCGATGATGGTTTGCTCGGATGATGAAGATGTTGGCGAGTTTACGGTCTAATGATGACTAAGTGGGAAAAGGCTTAAGGATGAAGATTTATTAATGCTCCGGAGTGGGTGTACTTAGCAGACGAATTAAGACAAATTAAGAATGGATCATTAATTTGAAGAAGAAGAAGGATTTGGCTTTATTTTTACTATAAATCTCTCGCTTTACTCAGAGATGAAGGCTTACATTGGCTCATTGTCAAGAGACCGTATGGTTCAACCGACAAAGGACGATTGGGAATTTTAGGCATTATACACAAAGAATCGTGTAAGATTATGCAAGTTGGGTGCCAGAACATTGCGGTAAGGAGAGATATGAATTTGCTGATCAACTAGGAAGAGACAGGGGAGAATTACCTCGATGCGGTGGTCGTCAAACCGCCGTCCTAAGCCATTAAGACGATCCTGTTAAGCACTATAACTCTAGACAGACTGACCACAGATGGTCATAGGGTATTCAAAGCCTTGTGGCCAACGTTTGAACAGAAAAAGCGATTGCAATTCTTATGTTAGTAAAATTTAGCTTAAGAATAGCTGTAGGAATCTAATCCGGACATTAGCTTCTGGGAAGTACGCTGGGAAAGTAGAACTCACAGAATCAGACGCGTGTAGATATTGCGACGACTTATCTGACACATTCTATGCGATTGTGAGGTCATATCCACAAGGCGATTGATACAGTAAGGGAACACCTGTTTAGGAACTTGGAAAAATTAAGTTCTATTAACCGTAAGAGGATTTTGCAGGGATGCTTTAAGTTTGGTTGCCTTTGAAGGTTCTCAAAAGGATCGCCATGGGCCCATTTTATTGACTTAGGCGAAAAATAATGCCGGGGTCATCATGGGAAGTAATCCGTATGTACTCCATATGTTCTTCTGAAATATTTTCAAGACCTGAGAGCTGTTATGAGAACTCGACTACGTCATGGGCACCCTGAAGGAAATGTCCTCGGTAGGTGGCCCTAATACGTTAATCAAGCAGCAATAAAAGCCCTTATTATTATTAGTGGGGAGCGGTTTGTCCACTCTAGCACTGCGGTCTCACAAAGAGGCCTATTGTGCTTTCCCAAGAGTTTAGAGCAGTTTGTCTACTCCAGAGGATGTCAGGAAGCTAATCAGCCTCTCTGGGTGGAGCGTGGCAAGCGTCGTTGGTGAAACGAGTTCACTGCCTAGGGTCCGTTTTCTCACACGGATAAGGGCGGGACATTCTGTGATATCGTCAGAGCTTTCATCGCTCTCCAGGCACAGTCTGCAGGTAGGGTCCGGTGACAGGCCAAGCTTGTGAAGATGCCGTTTTAGACGGCAGTGGCCACTTAGGATGCCGGTTAGAATTCAAAGGTGGTTCCTGCTTAGCTTTAAAAGAAACTTGGATTTCTTTTGCGATACCATGGGAAAGAAGTGTTTGGTACATTTCTGTCCTATACTTTCCATCCAGATCGCGTTGGACTTGAGCAGGGATTGCTCCCTCGTGAAGTTTTTAAAAATGGTTTTGTTTACTCCACAGGCTGGTTCAGGACTAGTGAGGGGGGTGGTCGCACCTATCTTGGCCAGTGAATCCGCTGTTTCATTGCCGGCGTGGCCTTTGTGAGTAGGGATCCAGTGTAGTATGACCAAGTTGTTTTTTCCCAATTCAAGAAGCAATTTGACTGTCTCTAGAACTGTATTTTGATTTTATCGTGGCTGAATTCAGTGCTTTCAGGGCAGCTTGACTGTCAGAGAAGATAAAAATGGTTTTGCCACGGGGGTTAGAGAGCAAGCTTAAACTTGTGCACTGGCTTATGGCAAATATTTCTGCCTGGAAGATCGATGAGTACGTGCCTAGACTGACCGATAGGTTAGTGCTAAGTGACTCTCCGAATATTCGAGCCCCAGATCCACTGTCCATTTTAGAGCCGTCTGTATACCATACCTGGTCATGCTCTGAGGGACGGGGTCTGAATTTTTCCCAGTCGTCACTGGGGGTAAAAGCCCTTAGGGAAAAGCGTATAAACTCTATCTAACTGTAAGAAGCTTGAAAGACATCATGGGACCGGACAATTACGTATAGGGTCATCCAACAAGAGGTGTCATTTTATTTTTAGCGAAAGTACGGCATAGCTGGCTGCAAATTTTGGGTCAGCTCGACATTATAAGCATGGAGGCCAAGATCTTTTTCCAAAATGCAGCGCAAAGTCGTTGCGGATAGGCCCAATTCTTGTGATCGTCTCAAAATAGACACACCTGGGCTTTCAGCCATACTCTCAGCTAAAGCGGCGATATTTTTAGCTGACCTTGTCGAGTTCTTAACACTGACCTGTCCGAGACGTTCAATTTTATAGATTAAATTCATATTAGCTGTGCGAGTAGGAGGCGCCTGATGATGACCAAAAGCAGTGCGAACTTTACGAAATGTTTCCGCGTTGACATCAAAGGTCTCGGTGAGTTCTTGACCGACCTTGACGGAGCAAAGTGCAGACATGACTCTATATAGCTCGTCTCTTTAGATGCTGTCATACGCGCCTTTAAAATCGATGAAAAGGTGGTGCGAATCGATTTGAGTTTTTTTACCGCAGTGTGAATATTTGGTCAATAGTAGTCTCTTCTGGCCTGAAGCCACACTGATATGAACCGATCAGGTTTTTGACGAATATCTTCAGGAGTTTACACAACACGGCAGATAAGATCTTAAGAGGACTGATGCCTCAATTGTTTCCGCAGTTCAGAGGGTCTCCGTTCTTGAGGATCGGCAAACAATGCTGAGGATCCATTCATCGAGCATACTTTCCTCTGACCACGTTTTACAGATGAGTTGTTGCGTGGTCCTTATCAAGTCATCGGCTGCCGATTTGAATAGCTCGTTAGCTAGACCGTCAGCTTCAGTAAGTTTATTGGACTTAAGCTTAGATATGGCTATCGTCACGTCGTCCAGGTCAGGTGGATGGAATTTTTGGTGTTCATCATCCAGGTTGAATTGTTCATTCTGGTTGAGAGCGGAATTTGTATAGTCGTCGCCGTTAAACAGTCAACAGAAATAGTTCCTTCATATCCTCATTCATGCAGGTATCGGTTCGGATGGGAGTTGGTAGCCAGGAAAATCCGGTCGACGCTTGTGTCCCTCTGAATGCCTGTGTTAGCCCCTTAAACTCCCATTGGTCTGATAGTGTAAAGATACGAACTTTCCTCTACAGTTTAGAAAATTCTTCGCTGATGAAATGTTTGTTATGGAAGACCATCTGTACCACATAGAACCATCGCTAGTTAGACAGCATTCGCACTGCAACAGAGAATCCTTTCGCATTCATCCTCCATTTCATTTTCACTAATTGAAAACCCTTAACCGCCAACAAATGTTTTGATCTCTATAACCGACGTGATTTCCCTAGCTGCGTACATAATTAACATCCTGCCTTCTGCTTACATCCCACAAAACCTCCATGCAAATTGAATTAAACAAACATTTCCATTTCGTCGAAAGTGGCTCTTTAAATAATTAAGAGTCCCAGCAAACGGCACATTAAACCACTCAACTGTCGGCGGCGGTGGAATATCCTTTTTCGCATTCCGACGACAATCAGTGAAACTGGAATTTGAATGCGACTTTTTGGTTTCCTGTGTACGAGTATTGTTAATCAAAATTCAGTAGAAATTCATTGGAAAGGATCAGCAGATAGGTAAAGTGTTGTCTGTGCGAATGGATGTCAAACATTTTAGAAAAGCTCCAGCAAGGACAATTCACAACATGTGGAATGCACACTACACACTGACACAAGAAATTGTTCAACCACAAAAATGTCAAGGAATTAAACCAGTCAAAGGATTCCTGACTAACATTCACCAACCAATGCACCACAGATTTCAATGAATTTTCCCTCTCTCTGCGAGGAAGAGGTAACCATTTTTTTTTCTGGAAAACTCTAAAGGACGTGGCATTAAAAAATCATTGTGTTACTCAAGGAATTACAACTCAAGCGAAAGTAGACAAGGTTGAGTTGATGGGAAAATATGATCAAATTACTTCCGCCTTTGTGAGGAGCACTACAACAGCCAACAAGGAGTGCATTGTTGCTCTTACCTTTCATTCGAAAAAATTACATCCTGAAACATGACTGTGGAGGTACACACGCCAGTTTGAGAGCACAAGCGGATCACAAGGTGTAAAAGCAGTTTTGGATTAAAGCCAGAATGCATTTATTCCAAGGATATAAAAGACTCTCGTTTTACACACCGTTAAGGACGAGACAGCAACAAAACGACAAACTACTTGGTTGACGACGACGACAACACTAAGTCTGTGTGTAATTCGTTGAAAGTGCATACGAATGTAAAATTAAGGAGCATTAAATTGCACGTGAACAATGGCTAGAGAGAGAGAGAGAGAGTCCTAGTGGTGGTGGTGGTGCTGCCGCTGCCATTTCATAGTTCTGTTGTGCAGGCAGGACCAAAGGGACTCTTAATTTGTTTAAACGTTTCCTCCACGGTGGAAGGGCAAAGGTGCTAAGGATAATTGCACGTTGAAGTCAGACAAGGGGAAAAGTGGACAGCACCCGTGTTGAGAATTTATACGAATAGGTTGCTGTTTCGTTGCTAATTTTTGATGTGGCAACAGTGTGTAGTGGCTTATGTTGTTGTAACGAGTGCAAAGGATGGTTGTGATGTAGGTTCACCTGTTAAATTGTATGTCACATTCGGCTGGTTTTTGTGCGATAACTAGTCTCAGGCAAGAGTCCATCAGTGACGGTAAATGGAATAGCTCCCGAAATATTCAGACAACGCATGGCACTTGTGAAATTGTTAGTCCTTGGACAGGGGTAGGCAGGTTTGAAGCATTAGTGCAAGAACGTCAGCAGTTAGGGTTAGGTCGGGTTTAGTTAAAGTGGCTGTCCAGATCTGGATGCAAATACGCTTGAATCAGAAGAGGTCCGTAGTCACAAATTCAGCGAACTAATTGGACCACCCCGAGCTATTTGTGAAGCGAGGGATAGTTTTGACATCAATACTTTCAATGTCGTCGAGGTCATCGAAAAAAAAACTCCGGGACGGAGCAGTCTTCTTCTGGACGGGGCCGAATATATGCAAGAGATGTGGAAACTAATACTCTCCTCTTCTTTATTCCTACAGCGCGTAGAAATCGTTAGAGAAGATGTTTAGCATCTTGGCATGAAAGCCTATAGGGTAGTGTTCTGTGGAAGTCGATTGCTTTAGTAGGACCTAACCTTTGGATTGATCATGATATAGACTAGGGCAGATCTGGATTTTGTCAGTATTGTTTTCCTTCCATCTACGGCAGGTTTTTCTGATTGCGTCCAGTTTAAGTGATCCAGACTGAGTTTTACCTGCATTTATATACGGACTCGAACTGGCGATAGACCGACAACAGCGTGAAGCGAGGGGGAGAAGGTGGAATTGGAATACAGGCACCCCCCATACAGATTTCGACTAGGCGTTGAAACCGTTCCAGATTCTTGGCTGTTTTGGCCTCATTTGTCTTTGTCCACCAAACTATTGCCGCATAAGTTAGGGAGAATCCAAGCTCCAAATCAGTGAGCATAATTCTCGGACTAAGTCCCCAGTTGTTGCTACAGATGCAGCGACAGATCCACAGTGCTCGTGTGGCTCTTTCGACGCTTTCTTATACTCCTAACTCAGCCCAAGATTTATGACTTAGTCCGGAAGAAATACGTAGATTTCTACATACCAAGAATTCTAGATAGTCCAGCGCCCTTCAAGGCGGTTGACTCCCATGGCGTCAAGTGTAAGTTTATTTGGGAATGGTTAGGTAATGTATGAGGGTGACTTGTAATGTTAGCCATGTAGACCAACAATAATAGGGTCTATTGTGACCATTTTGAAATGTTTACTCCAGGAACCTAGCAGAAAGATAAAGCCGCTGATTGAGTACCATCCAGATAAGGATATGAATCTGAGGAGACACAGGTACTCAACTTCCGTGAAGAAGTAACTACCTTAGTCCTTATTCTTCTGCCCGCGAGGAGACGACATTCAAACAACAAGTGACAGACAGATTCCACGTCCCTCCAACTTCTGTCACACTCATTGTGATGTATACCGCGACGATTAGCATGAACACCAGTAATGATGTCGGAGACGATCCGTGCTTTGCGTCGACTTACCTAACGAACTAGAGAGGAGAAATAAGGTGATCTTCAACTAGATACCTGGCCGGATCAGAAACGAGTGTGTTGAAGGTAGGTAGTGGTAGGCAAGAAGCAGCTAGGAGCTTGGCCAGAACATGGAATAACACTCAGGTTCTAAGAGAGGTTAAGACCTAGGGAACCATGTTCAACTCCACCACAAGTGGAAAATTACTCCACATTCAAAAAATGGAGTAATTTCCCACTTGTGGCGAAGTAAATTCCCAGGTGGACTAAATTCGCGTGGAGTAATTTCCCTGCACCTACATTCGATAGAGCGGTAACTACTTTCAGAGGCTCAACTGTCATCATCCGGAAGCCCGATGGATTCTGATAATCCATAACACTACCTGCCAAGTAGCCAGAAACGCCAATGGTGGCAGTAGGGGTGTTTTACACAGTCTGTTGCTACTGTCACCCAAATATTTGTTTAAGACCAGCATAGGACCGCTGTTTGGTTACAGATTAGTTGAGCGTCAGAATCCATTTTGTGCTGCATAGATCCCCAAAAAGATATGGTTGTACCATACGTACAAATGTAAATTCAATGGAAGCCGACTGACTTTATTTTCGATTCTAAGTGTAATGCAAAGATATTGTAAACAAGTCTTTGTGACAACTTGCATTTAAGATATTTCATGAAACACAGCGTAATCTCCTTTTCTCTCCATTTTGAATCCTTAAACTGAAGTCAATTTCCCTTAAAGGGAGGAATAGTTTTTATATAATGTTTCCGTTTTTTTTTTTCTTCACAACTTCTCGGATTCCAGACGTTTCCTTATACATACACGAGTATGTTCATTTCTTGGTCGCATAAACTTTATTTCATCATTATTTGCTAGGAAGTTTCCACTGGGAGTAGAGTGATGACTCAACTTGTTTGTCGGTTGCGAGACATTTTGAAGTACTTTTTCGTCTAGTCCTTTGCTTTTCCGCATTATTGTGTTCACATTGCAGATACGCAAAGAATGATAACGGAAAGGGAACAGGCATTATCCTTTATTCACAACTTTTTTTCTATTTATTTTTGTTTATTTATAGCAAAGAGAGCTAACGAAGCTTGATAACCCATTTGCAATGGTTTATGAAAACTTAACCCATTTCTTAAGAAAACACACTTTTGAGCTTTAAAAAGGTTTGGACTGAAAGTACAATTTGTGAGAAAGTGCCCGAAGGCTGAAGAATTACCCGGCAAGTTTACCGAATAAAACAAAAACATATACGTATTTAAGGGATGTTACCCTCTGGGCACGATAGAAGCTAATGGATGTCTTTGGGTCCATTTTCATCGGTTTGTACACAGAAACAATAGAACGGGAAGACGTTATGTTCCACAGACCTCAGGATAAACTAATACGACTCCTACTGCAAGAGAAACTCAATGAGGTTTTAATCTCAGAAAACTTAACTAAACAGACGGCAAACACTGAAGAAGGTTGAAGCCCATTTACCTTAGCTTAGAAGGCTCAGAAATTATTAGGGATCTACAACCGAAAAAGGTTTAGAGCATACCCTTAACGTGGGTAAGAACAACTTTCATTCGAACCTATTTTGTCAATTTTCTTAATTTTTTTTTTCCAATGGTCGATCGACGGAAACGGGCTGTCTCTTGGATAGTGCTCTTTTACAAATCTGCATCACACAGAATTCAGACCGCAGTTTCGCCGCTCGGGTGAGTTCTGCCCTGTCAAAGACAAAGCCTGAAGTTGAAGGACAAGGATAAATAAAAGAAGGCTGTTCCTGTTAAATGTAGTTAAATCAATTCATATGGTATTTCACCTTGATACATGGGAATAAAACAGTTCAAGTTAGTTAGTTAGGCGAATTAGGGCGGACATGGGCAATGGTGTTCCTATTGCCTGTGCAGAGATCCAGCCCATCAAAACCATCAAGAAATCATTCAAGTCAAGTTAAACCTCGTCAAATATTTTACGAAAATATTTTGTTTCTTAACGTCAAGTGATATCTTCGATAGAGACCATCCTTCAGTACTATAGACTAGTGCTCTTGATTTTACCCGGGTAATACCCGTCTCAACAACTACCCGGGTACCCGGGTACCCGGGCAATGCGGGTAATACCCGGGTTCGCGGGTACCCGGTAATGTCAGCTATCGGGTACCCGACTATATCGGGTAACGGGTACCCAAGAGCCACAAATGCTCTAATTTAATATAAAAGTTGGTAAATTACACCGTATGCGTTGAATATATACAACAAGGAGAGAAGGTAAGGCACACCCGGCTGTCTCATTTACCGCCAACAACACACGCCATTAACAAGGTAAGGCAAGCCTTGGTAACAAAAAGGCACATCTTAGTGTTAATTGGGTTCTGTTGAACCACCACATCTTTCTAGCTACTTATGTACCTTAATTTACGAGAAATATAAGATATGACGTGGGTACCCGAAACCTGACGGGTACCCGATATTTTGGTACCCGGGTAATACCCGAAAATGCGGGTACCCGGGTATGCGGGTATCAAGAGCTCTACTATAGACTGAAACTGAGATGATTAAGATCTAACACAGAGTCTTATACAATTACCTCCTTAGCCAAATATATTGGGATTGACAGGAGTTATGAAAAAAAGTCCCTTACTACCTCGAAGTCCCTTAGGTTTGAAGTCATGGAGGAACCTTGTAGGTGAACGTTTGCAGCTCGACAATACCACGATCTTTTAGACAACTCGACGGGTGCCAGATTGTGCTTTGTCCCCCCCCTGTGCTTGAGAGCGTTGAATTCTTCATAGAACAAGTTCGCTTTCGCACTCGTACAGTCAATACAAATCCGCTGGTCCAGATGGTATTCCATCCATAGTACTGAAGAGGTGTTCTTCCACGCAAAACTACTGCGAAGAGCTTTTTCATATGTTCTACTCTTCTGGTCTCTTTCCGTTTAAATGCAAAACTGCATTTGTTCAGCCCTTCTAAAAAAAAAAAACTCCCTCCAACTACTTACGCATTGCACTAACGTCCCTTCTTTCCAAGGTCATGGAAACGCTGATAAGTAGTCAGCTTAAGAAGTATCTTGATTCACGAAAACTTCTCAATGGCCGGCAGTATGGTTTTCTACAGGTGATTTAATGGCATATCTCACCGAGAAGTAGAACCAATCTACCCATCACTTTGGTGAAAGTAAGATTGTTGTGCTCGATATTTTAAAAGTATTTGACAGAGTTTGGCATCAAACTCTTTTGTCGACGTATGTCTTCTTCAATGGATTAGAAACTTCCTTTTGAAAGTTTCAAGTTTGCAATTCACCATATAAATGCTGGTGCTCTCCAAGGCTCTGTTTTGTTTCTGACTCTCTTTTTCATTTTTCTAGATGATCTCTTGTCTGAAATTTTTAATCCAATCCATTCCTCCGCTGATGACGGTACCCTCAGTTTCTCATATTCCTTCCCTTACTCACGTCCCTGCTCTTCGGACGTAGAAGAGGAACGACAACGTATGTTAAGCTCATAAAATTCCGACCTTGACAGAATAATCAAATGGGGTTCAACCAATAGACTGGAATTTAATGAGTCCAAAGCCCAATGCTGTCTTCTGTTACTTAATCGAAATCCAGACCTCCTACCATTGTCCATGAATGGTAGTTGCATCGTCGAAACCGAAAGACTTTCCATTCTCTGGTATGTGTCTCACTGACAAACTTCGTTGGAACGACCACATATTCGAAATCGCCAAAAATGCTGCGAAATGTCTAGATTTCTTCAAATGGTGTAAAAAATACTTTACCCCTTCTGATCTGGCCACATCATCCATCATGATCTCTCGAGTATATCGCTCATATCTGACCTGGTGCACCCAAAACCGTCTTGCACATTCTGAATAGAATCCAAAATCGCGCGTTAAGACTTATTAAGACAATGTAAAATTCAATAGACTAGCTTCAACACTGATGAAAAGTTTTCTGCCTCTCACTGTTTTATCGCTTCTTTTACAATCAATGCTTCAGTGAAATAGCCAGTTGCATTCCACCCCTTCTATACTTCAACCGCAATACGCGTTATACTTTGAATGCACATCAGTTCACCCTTAAGTCTACTTTCGGGCGTACAGTCGAGTATAGAGATTCTTTCATAAGCCGTACAACACGAATGTGGAACAATCTACATTGCTATGTGATTCCCTATCACTACAATCCACAAGCATTTAAGACCAACGTGCATTGGTGTGTCCTTCCGCTCTTTTCTATCTTTCCTAATGCCCGTGCTCTCGTTTAAGGGTAGCCATAATCCCTCTAACTTTCACCAATTTTATAATAAAGATTTAAGAGTCGTACCCAACTTGCATAAGTCCCTAATCTCTGAAACGCGAAAAGACTGATAGAACCGTAGACTGACGACGGGAATATCCCGATTTTTCTCCTTTAGTATTAGAAGGTGTAGGTAATAGAAAAGTCTACAAAAATACAATCAAGCATTCAAACCCTTTTTCCACTTTCACCTTATTTTCATTTTATCCATGTGTTTACACATCCGCCCTCGCAGGTATTTCATCATCAAAAATATCCATCTAACCGACTTGGTTGGCATTTCAATGAAACACACGTCAGGAACATTGATTTTATCTCTGTGTATTGTGTCATCGCATCAGACATCATCTGCCGATAGCATCTATGAGTACGTTGGTATTCAACGCTTTAGTATCAAACGTCATTTACATATTTTTCTGCAAGTTTTCCCCATGCCGGTAAAGAATAACATGTCGTCTGCCTGAGTCTGGAACATATTCAATTTTAATATGCAAATGCAATCAATGATCACGATTTTTTTTTTTGCGTAGGTACTAGGATGCGTGTGTTGCAATTGAAACAGAATAGGAAAACATTTTACAGTTCAAAGGACACTTCCCCTACATTAAAGAAAATATCGATTCGTGAGCTTACAAAGCCATTACCATCGAATCGGTATGGGAAGTATCGCAATTGCGATTCACCCCATTTATGTTTTATAATTTAAATAAAAAAAAAAGGAAAATGCACGAAATTGAAAGTGGGAAATTTCCATAAGTGTTCAGGCATCCTTGCGTAGCATAATGTAGTCCACCCACTCATTCAATTTCTCGTTTGTCCTTTCATTTGCTCATCAAATGTCAACTCAACTTGTTTGCATGCGCATTTGTGCTATAAAACACGCGACGGATAATCACACATAAGAGCCATTTGTATCTTATTAAAGAAAAATGACACAGAATGGATGGCAGAAAAAGGATATTAGAACAATGAACAGCAAATATTAGAATGGAGCTTTGCGATCGTTACCATCACGAGGTATGCATAATTCATGGAAAACAATAACGTGCGCCATGGTAGTACACTATTATCGATGGGGAGGATGAGGTTTTGAGTGACTTGGGATGGGATTGTGTTGGCGTTTGATAAGAAATAATTATTGGATCAACAAGTAGTCTGCTTAGCTAGGGTCATTCCAGTCTTGTTGGTTTCAAACTGTTTACAATGTCTACGGGTAGGCTTGCCATTCGTCCTCTTTTCCCCGGACACTGTGCTCCTTTGAAACACGCCTGGAATCCAAAAACAACACCCAAATACAGTGTGCAAACCTTAGCTTCCCTCTTTCCGTGAGTCTGGGGTTATGGACGCAATGTTACTTACTACAGTCCGGGATGGATCTGGGCCTCAACCAAAAAAGCGTCTCCAGATAGCTCGACCTACATCCAGCTGCCTTCAGTTTCGCACGCCAAGTATGTTAAGGTCCCCTTCCACTTGCGTGCGCTACTTGAGTCGCAATCTTCCTGAAGATATTTCGGGCCAGAGCATAGGTGTCCATTCGCTCTAAATGACCTAGCCACCTTACTCTTCTGGCTAGGGCGATATCGCTGTACAGCCCGTAGAGTTCGTCGTTATATTTCCTCCTCCACTCACCCTCTATGCAGACGGGACCGAAAATCACCCGAACAATTTTCCTCTCGAAAAAGCCAAGAGCAACCTCATCCGCTTTAAACAGAGTCCATGCCTCTGCGCCGTAGAGTAGGACTGGGACGATTAAGGACTTATAAAGGGTCACCTTAGTTGTTCGAGAGAGGGCTTTGCTACTCAATTGCATTCTTACCCCAAAGAAACAGCAAGAGTTATTCTTCGCTTAATCTCAGCGCCGGTGTCATTGCCTGAATTTATAGCTGAGCCTAGGTGGACAAAGTCCTTAACTACCTCAAAGTTATAGCTGTCTATAGTGACGTTCTGTCCGAGACGTCGGTGTTGGGAGTCCTTTCTTGTTGACACCATATACTTCGTCTTGCCCTCATTGACCGCTAACCCCATCTTCGCCGCCTCCGTCTCGATACTCACAAACGCACCAGTGACATCACGCTGCGTTCTTCCGATTATGTCAATGTCATCGGCGTATCCGAGTAATTGGACGGACTTTTGAAAGATTGTGCCTCTGATGTTGGCGCGTGAGTTTTGCGCAACTCTTTCAAGAACGATGTTGAAGAAGTCGCATGACAGCGCGTCGCCTTGTCTAAATGCTTTTTTGACATCAAAGGTCTCGGTGAGGTCTTGAACGACCCTGATGGAGCAGCGTGCATTTTTCATCGTCATCCTGCACAAACGGACGAGTTCGGCAGGGATGTTAAAATTTGACTGTGCTCTGTATAGATCTCTATAGATGCTGTCATACGTGGCTTTAAAATCGATAAAGAGGTGGTGCGTATCGATTTAAAAATCCAAAATCTGTCGCAGTGTGAATATTTGTCCGAAAGTGGACTTTACCGGCCTAAAGCCACACTGATATGGACCGATCAGGTTGTTGACGAACGGCTTCAGGTGTTCCTACAACACGGCAGGTAAGATGTTAAGAAGACTGATGTCTTTGTAGTTGTTAGGGCTGGTTAGGTAGGTTTACCATTTAAGCCTATGTGTTGGAGTCTTTCAGGTATATTTATGTGAATCGCTTACAGCTTTTCTTTGTTCTGAAAATTTTGGCGAGTCTCTGTTCTTATTGTGCGTTCTTCAATGAGTTCGGTCGTTCTCTAGCTCAGTTTTGTGCTTCTTTGACCTCCTTGACCGCTTTTTACTTTCACCTGTATTTCGCTGACTATTTTTGCAGACAAATCATATAAATCAATGTCTAACGCTTCTGTGGGTTCTAGTTTTCCATTGAATAAAGTTCTGTACTCCTATACCTTCCTTTTCTGGACATTGAGTTGTCAAATCTAATATTGATGTGACATTACGTCCTTTGCTTTCCTTGTCACATTTTATCTTGGGACACTTTTCCCAAATCCAACCCTCCATGTCACAATTCGTCCTTGAAACCGAAATAAAACCGCCAACGGTTTATCTGTCTAATAATCCACCCAACGATTACCGCAACCGACTCCGCCTTATTTGCACACACATAGCGTGTCATTATTGCCTCCTAGATTCCCACACAATGACTAGCAGCATTCCGTCATAATAAAAACAAGCATCAAGATGCACACACACTCTCCTATCTCCCTTCGGCTCCTGACAACAAAAATTATCCTCAATTATTTGATACAAGGATACAGAAGCACACTGTAGCACGTGCTACATGTGGTTGCAATAAATCTGAATTATTAATCCGCAAAACAGTTTGAATAATAAATTACACAGATTTTGGGTTCCCCGTGCGTCGTCGTCGTCGTCCTTCGGTCGGGGTCAGAACGAGGCGTAAGTGTATGCACACATTAACGTACGGTATTCAAACGCTTGTGCAAAGGTACTTGATCCTGAGAATTACGCAAAAGGATTAGCAAAACTCTCCGGGTATAATTTTGTAATTTGTGAGCAAAACTACTTTGGGCTTTTGTTGTAATTATTCTCGACAAACACACAAATAGTGCTCATTGGGTGGCGCGAGGTGGTTGCTTGCTGCCGTTCATTTATTGCTCGAGTTCATTCATTATTCGTACGCGACGCTTGAACGGAAACATAAATTCCTTCACGATAAACACGACTTTGGTTTGAGTGTTTTCGGGCGTCTTTTGGGTGAAAATTTAAACCTTTCGGTGGTGTAGTGATGAATAGACTTTAAACAATGAGGAAGCCCGTGGTTGCGTTGGACTTTGTGAATAATGTCTGGACTCGTGGTGATTTAATGAAGCTGAATACAATTTTCCATTGTTTCGTGGGTAGATATCCTGAGCTACTGCTGCCCACGTCGCGTTCTTAATGGTTTAGTGATATTGGAGGAAAGAAGGTGTAAAATATTTTTGAACAACTTAGCTAAGAATGCGGGTTGTGTGGGTTTGGTTTGTAGTTGCGACCTAGATATGGCTATTGTGTCCATAGGAGCAACTAAGCTGGGAACAACATTCGTCTTAAAACATTTGTTGGAAACAAAAAGCGCGTGTTTGGACTGACAGCATAACAAGCCTCAGTCGCAAATGAGTAATTCCTTGACGCCCAGTTGTTCCACTTAGTTTAAATTCGCTGCGTTCAGCGGAATTTGTGCCAATGGAGTGCTGCTAAGATCCTTTACAATCACTTGCCAGACGGGGCGAGAGTAAGGGATCTTAGCAGCACTCTATTCTAATTCAGATTCCGCTGAATTTGGCATTAGTGCAAGCGGTACGTCGCTATATAGAAAGATAAGTGTTCGACCTTTACAAAAATTAATCCAAGCGAATCTCAATTGCATAGATTTCAACCTATAACACACTTTGGGGTAGGTCCAAGGAAACTTGTATCAAATTCATACTCCGTTTTCAGATTTCTTGAGTCCGTTAGGCTAGTCAATCCAGTTCAATATTTTTGCTTAAATCCTTTCAAAAGACTACCTTTATCTATAGTGTCGAGGATATTACGTAAAATGTTTGCTCTGCAGCCGTCTTGCCCGATCCTCAAGAAAGGAAATCCTCTGAACTGTGTCAACTACAGATGCATCAGCCTTCTCAACATCTTCAATATATAAAAAGAAAAATCCTGACTCACTCACTGACTCATCAACGCCCAGCCCAAACCCTTGGACCTAGAAAGCTGCAATTTTGCACAGAGGTTCATTTTGTGATATATGCAAGGAATAAGGAAGGACATTTCGAAATTCAGCTTCTACAGAGTGTTACTGGGTGTTGAAGTTTGTATGGAAAAAAAAATTTAAATTGGATTTTGAAGTTGAAATTTGGTGAGTATATTATAGAACAGAAATAATTAAACACGTATTTTACCGTTTTCCAAAATTATAACAGTGGGCCAAGATATAGGGCGTTAAAGTTTGGCCTTTTATAGTAATGCGCAACTGTAGTCGGCGGCATTGCCGTTACCATTGCTCCCTCAGGTACTGCAGCTACCTTGGTTAAAGAACGTGACGGGTCACTCTACCTTTTCAAAGCATGTCAACCTAATTCAGTCTGATTCTACACTTTTTAGCATCTCTAAGGAGAGTGACTTGGCTCAAGTGCTTCGAGAAGCCAAAGTTATAGAGTGGGATGAGTGTATCATGGCTCATAGAAATGAATTGAGTATCGAAATAGGATGCTCCGACAGTGCTTTTGGGTGGTGGCTTCAGACAGACCAAGCCTGTTGTGCCACGGGGAACACAAATGAAGTGAAATGAAGTGAAGGTCCTTCTCAAGTCATCAATCTAATGTCGAAATCTTCTCCTTGAAAGTTAACATCTTCGCCGTGACTTGAGGGAAGTATTTCTTGATATTAATGATGGAAAGAGGAGGAAAGAATAAACGTACCGAGTAACCCATGCGATGTTATGAAAGATCTGATCGGTTTTTCTGACAGGAAATATGTAATGCACCTAATTGTTCTTCGTGCTGGAGGGGATTGCGTTTCATGAGTGAGGGAAGGAGCTATTTTCACTCAAATACATGACTCAGCCAACAGCACCAATAATTTTCTGCTGAAGAAGTGGATGGTGTGGATCTAAGAAATAACTTTTTGTCCCTCAGCGGGCTCAGAGTCAATTGACCTGATAGCCTGGTCAACCTCGAGTTGTTTACAGGGAGGTCTTGCAAAGTTAATGTGAGGAATTGAAAGGCTATAATTACTCATCACAGTCTTGAAACCCGGATAAGGACATAGGGTATAATGTAACGTCTTTCCACGCGAACGTAGTCGCTGGTATCAGCTAGTCAGCAATATATTTGTAGCTTCCTCATAAAGTCAAAATGCTTCCAATACTTGGCAGGATAGCTTCGTCACTCATTCGTATCATACTGGTCTCAGATAAGTTGGTTTCCCGATGAACATGTTGCCCGATTCAGAGTGTGTACCAATCGTGTTTTCTATTGCAGGAAGTACCCAAAAGGGATTCAGACTCCTGTTGTATATGTTCGTGAATGGTGCCGATTGAAAACTACAGTGAGTCCATGGGTCTGATGCTTAGTCCCAATTTACGTCGACCATGACTGAATTTCCTTTCAGCATATGCAGGAAAGGCTAAAGTCATTGGCAGGACTCACATAATAGACACTCTCGATACATAAGTCATCAGTCTGTTACTGTGACTCCCAAATACTCTTTTCACCATCCATGTGCCATTGATGACATTGTATCCAAAGCTGGGATGCTTACAAGTTTACTGATGTTCTTATAATTAATTGAACTGAATGCTTTTCAAGGCGACTATGGTGTCGGTTCAAGCTTTGAACATGAAGCAAATCTCTTGTCGAGGACACAGTACCAATCAAAGCCTCGAGGTCAATGGAACACACTCCACATCATTGCAGTCAATTCGCATTCACAGCCGGGTGTTGTAGTGCCCTCTAATAGCGTTGGTGCCTATAGCCATTGCCACATCTATGTAGCTACGTAAACTATCTGGGTCCTCAAATTGTGCCATTTCAGCCGCCGACAGAGAAATTTGTTTCGCATACAAGTCCCCCCTGTGTGCAACAATTGTCGAATTGCAATTCGCAAGATTTCAAAACCCTCTTGGGGCTTAGATACCCTCGAGCACACACACACACACACTCACTCTGCGGAGTTTTGTTCCCTCGATAAGGCAATGAAATTCAAGTGGTTACATGCCACATGCATGCTCGTGTAATTGACTTCGAGTGACTGATGCTGCAGCAGACTGAAGAGCTCTGCTTGTCAATGATGAGGGAGATGTAAACTGTAACCAGTGTTCGGGGCGCATAGGCTCATTAATTGAGTTGCCACAGCGGTGAACGGCAAGGGCGTCCACTTGGATTCAATTAGAGCCGAAGATGCGAGTGCAATGAGGTGAAAGTTATATGAACTTGGATGTGCTCGTTACTGGTGGTAAATCAATAGAATAGTGCGCCTGGAATAGGCTGCCAGTCGGTGTAGCCTTGGAAGGGGCCATCCCTTCACTTGTCCATTTAACACTTTTTTTTTTAATTAAGCCTGTGTCCTGTGGTTACCCGGGCGTTTGATAATTAAAATCCTCATGCAAATGACTTGTGCAGTCCTGGTGTGTGTGTTAGATCACCGAGGCTTGGTAATAAAATGCAATGGCCCTATTAAATCACCACGGTGACTGGACGAGGATGGGCGCAGACCTAGGAAATATGTTGGCTCACAATGAATGGTTTTCTCGTTTGCATGGGGTCAGAGTCAGAGAGGAAGTGGTCAAGTAATAATTTATGCTGTTGGACTTGGTTGTGTTGCAACGAGGGGTAGTTGTTGAATGGAAATTATTTGTGCAGTTACATGCGTTTAGGGATGTGGTGGGGAACCCTATTTTATGCAGGCTATGTGGTCGGTATTTCTTTAAAAAAAATTTCGTTTTATTTCTTGGTGTTTTCCATCGCAAGTACTATATTCAGACTACAGACTTTTGTGAAGATGAATGATAGCAGGTTGTAGCTTAGAAGATCACGGTGGAATAGAAGACTTCATATTGCGACTCCAGTGCTTTTATATATCCTTATGCAATACAGGAAGCCTGATCAGCCCCAAGAGCGTGGTATGCATTCAGCTCGGTATTCAATAATGCAATGGGTTGGGTAGTTAGTATGTTGTATGTTGGATTCATAGTATTGATTCGAATTTTTGTACAATAACCACATATTTGAATGCATATTCTGATTCCATGAATGTTAGAATAGGCTCAGGCTGAAGGATCGATAATTTGGCTGCCCGTTGGGCGTCCTGATAGCTGCTTAAGAAGAAGGAAGTCTTAAACTTTGCAGAAGAGCGTCAAGTCAGAACTGAGGTCACCTAGAACATCGGTTAAAAGTTCCACATACGCTACAGCATTTTAGGTTTTGTGATCGCCGATGAGATATACTTCGATGCAAAGGGGCCCGTTTTCATACAACTGAAGGGATCCATTGGAAAATGCCATGAAGTCTTAAACTTTGCAGAAGCGCGTCAGACAGAACTAAGATCTCCTCGAAAATCGGTTAAAATGTTCCACATACGGCACAGTAGCTTCGGTTTAATGATCCCCGATGAGATATACTTTGACGTGGAACGCACTTTAGTGGAACGGAAACGATCCATTCGGAAATGCCATGAAGTCTTAAGTTTTGCAGAAGACCGTCAAGTCAGCACTGCGATTTCCTCGAAAATCGGTTGAAATGTTTCACATACGCCACAGTATTTCAGGTTTAGCGATCCCCGATGAGATATACTTCGATGCAAAGGGGCGCATGTTAATGCAACGGCTACGTGAAATTAGGCCACAAAAGTAAAAATGAAATAAGGTCCCAAAATTATGGTAATTTTTTACCATGAAATTATGCCCCAAAGAAATAAGGCTCCAAAAATAAATGAAATTAAGCCCCAACTTCGCACCTACTCCAAATCCTACAGTGATCTCCAGCAACTGGGTTGCCATACATATTCCACGGTTTGTTATACAAATGCTGTTCCAAAATGTTTTTTTAACTAATAAATTAGGCCCCAAAAAATTTAAACAATTTTTATTGCTGTTGTACTGTATAAACACTTTTGATTTTTCCGAGTCTCAAGCCTACGCAGATGGTCTTCGTCAGACTAGTTTGAAACTCCCTAAAGAGCCTTATTAAATTGTGTACCAGCACAGTGAGACCCATTCGATTTTAGCAGTATGTACTTGATGCAGTCTGCCAAATACGGAAGTGTTTGAGATTGTCTCGTAAAAATTTACTGAAGTTTTCTAAGTTCTAGGGTCCCATTCTAGTTCTGAAAACCTGTGTTGAACAAATTACTCGTTTTTGACGTTACATTTTCAGATCGTTGCTACACGATCTTTACCAGAGGACATCGTCTAACCTTTCTGGTCGCATGGAACTGTCTGATGGCACACTATGAGATCTACTCAAATTTTAGAGGCGATGGGATTTTCGGTACTACAAACAAGCTACGAGGTAGGAAAAACGAACCGCTAACAACACAATGGGTCCACAAAGGACTAAGTGTAACAAAGAAGTTAGTTAGCGTCTTTACCAAACCACAAGCCTAACGTTACCTTACCCTAGTGCCATGAGTGGGGGAATTCGTTTCGAAGAGCTCGATCGCCAGAAGCTCAAAAGCACAATCAACAAACAATCGTTTCGGGAGCCGTATAAACGTTAAGGTCCGCCTTTCCCGAGAGAAGTATTGAAACAAAATTTGAGTCACGAACTCGGAACAAAATTCTAAGAAAGGCTCAACCAGCAGCGGCATTTGGAGCTTGTTACAGTGCAATACCAGTCACTGCAGCTTATTTGATATGGATGGTTCATCCCCAGCGTTGTAAACAGATGCGATAAATTGTTTATTAGAAATGTATGTCCATAGTTTGACCACTCGAGTGATTAGAAGTATTTTTGCAATCTTGTACAAAGAGCCTCTGAACATACCTGTGTCCTGCATCAATGCTAAGTCCAGTTATTGAGTTGTGAACATCCATGCTTTCGCAGTACCGAAAGTCATATAAATACATCGGCCCCAGTAGGAACAGGTGCGACGCCCACGGAACCAAATTATTGTATCCCCAGTGTAGGTGCTTTTGAGGTGATTTTGAGAAAGTAGTAATTCTAAAACCATGAGCTTACGTATAAGTTGGTCGAGCTGATAATGATTTTGGCAGCAGGAGATTGGAAAAAAGAAGTTGTGAATTATGGCAATGACAAGCACTACAAATGTCGCTAGCTAGTCTGGACACCACCCTAGAACGCCATTGAAACCTAAAATCTAAATACTACCTGAGTTTCTCGCGCTATGTGAAAACATCATTAGGGTATTCTTTAGGAGTGAGCCATAGACTCCGTTTGCTTTGTAGTTTTAACTGAAGGCAAGTAAATATTGATCCTTATCATGGCGACCCTTTTTAATAGAGTCCCGCGTCGCAATTGCTTTCAAATACTTATAACCCTGCTACAAAGGCTTTATGCAAATACTAGTCGCCTTTCAGAATTTAATGTAAATCTAGTCGCCCACATTCTTTCGTGTAGGGACACAAAAAGTCAAATAATTTTAGAATCAAGAAAAAGACTCATTTCGAAACAGAAATACGCCGTTCTGCTCCACAAATCACAATCATATCTGAAATGAAATCATATACCTCGAAGTAACTCCCGCGCTTACCATCCATGCCATGGCGTACAAAATGTTCTTCACCTCCCCGCCTGGATTCAAGGCTAATCTTTTTCCAAAAGCCATTTACCGAAAAAATAGGTAAATACCATCAAAAAGGCACAAAAAAAAAAACCAAACCTAACAAATGATCAGAAAAGAGAAAAAAAGGAATTATAAATTGAAAGTACTTGACATCCTCCTGTGGGTTATCCGAGTCTATCTAAACCTCCAGCAATACGCTCGTGATCTGCTTTCATAATTTTATTACCAAGCCGAGAGTCCCTTTGCCTACATTCGCAGACAGATGGAGCGACTGTTTCTATCCTGATTTTTCCGCTCTCTCTCTGGAAGCGTATCTTAAATTCAAAGTAATCTCTTTGGAAATCATCCAAAGAACCCGAACCCGAACCGAAAACGCTGCACATACAGTCCTTCTAATCAACTTGGTATGCAAAGGGAATCACGTCAATAAGGAAAGGAAATCTCATCTCGCTGCCGCCATTGTATAGAATTTCCAATCTTCAAGTACAAATGATGACAATAGGAGAATGCAAAGCCCCCAAGGTCGGATTTCGTTTCTTTTTTGCTCTGTCACTGTGCCGACTGGCTTGTTTTTTTTGCTTTCTGGGGGAAAGAGCGTTTCGATTTCCTTCGAATTGATTACACTTCTGTGGCAGTAGGGTGGGTGTTGGTCCAACTGGAATGGGAATATCCTGCAATAATAACAAATGACAGACGACGGTTGTGAGAGGAGAATTTGAAGAGAAAAAAAACCAAACAAATTATTTTCCTCACAGATTTTGAGTCTCATTTACATCTTAATCTTGGAAAAATTGTTTCTTCCTTGAAAGGATATGTATCAATTGTTGGATCTATACAAATTACAGCGAATAAATATCCTAAGCGGTGGGTGGGCCCTGGGCAGATGGTAGTTGAACAATAAATTAGACGATCGTGAGGGTGAGGCAAATCGTCTTAATGCGAAAGCATGTAACGTTATGGAGTTCCACAAGGGTGTATACTCTCGCCTTGAAGTGTTCGTGGAGGAGATAAGTGCTCTTAAATGGTAAAAGATGGTGTGTTGAGTGTAACATGAATTATGGATGTACCTACATACATGATTGTATTGCATTAGGAGGAATGTTATTTACAGATAAAAGGAATCCTTGAAAAGAATTAGGCTGACATATGAGGAAACCAGAACACACTTGTGCTTGAAGGAAACAGTACGCCGAAGGCACAACCAAATGGTTTGGGTATAGCAACTCATCCCACGCATTAAGATCGAGTATACATTTTACCTTAGCTGGTATATCCTGTTAAGATTTAATGATTCAGGACTTTTTATTTCTTGAAGAACAGTCGTCAGGGGTGGCTGCATTAAAACTGTGGTTGGTTAAGGAGAGTGATATTTGGAAGAACCTCGTCATGTTTGGGCCCGTTGTGTTCCCCTCTGTAGCTTCTGTCGGAGAAGAAGTGGGGTGAGGGGCGTAAGTGAAGGGTTATGGGTTAGAGAATAGAGAGTCAGATGGGGTTTATAGCTTCAAGAAACGTCTTGTATGTCCAGCGAAATCCAGGATATTCTTAAAACTAGTTTGCCTAAGAGTGCTTAGACCGGGCAGAACATGCCTTCCCAGGCTTTTGTGTCTTAGCGCTTCTGCGGCGGGGCAATGGCAGAGAAAGTGTTCGAGACTCTCCTTCTCCTCCTTACATTCCGGGGAAGTACTTAATTGCACCAGTCCCAGTCTGTGATGATGTGACCAGTGTACAGGTCGACCAACAGTCTTAGTTGCTTCTTGCTAAGATAAAGCGTTCTTCTTGCTAGACGACAGCATTCGTTTCATTCATCTAAACACTTTGTAGGTTTGCAAGTCTTTCCAGGAAGGCGTTTAGCAAATGAGCCGCTAGAAGCGTTTTTAATAACCTGGTGTTGCCTCCGCTTTCTGCCGCCTTACTAGTCAGTTTATCCGTAGCTTCGTTCCCATTAAAAGACATCCTTTGCCCTACAAAATGTAGAACAGTCATCCAGAAGGCGCGACGGGATTAGCCGGGCTAACTTGACAAAAGCTACTTGACAATGTTTTTACCAACTCCTTCACAAACCTACACATATGAGCAAATGGCGTAAGTTAGGTTAGGTTAGAGAGGCTGTCGACGTAGTCGACGCATTTAAACCAGCAGTAAGTCCATTGTGATGTCCCAGGAGTTTTTAATAATTGATTTGACCACTTCGCAAGCTCCCGACATCTTGTTATGCTAGGCCGCTAAGACTGTCAAAAAAGAAGGCACCGAGATGGATTCGTCTTTTACAAGAGAGCGTGGGACCTCTTCCTCGTCCCTACAGCTTTTGCAGTTTACTTTACGAGTGATCTAGCCACTTTGCACATCGGGAGGTCTGTCCAGTGGTCCTCGAGATCCCTTTGCATCTTTTCGTTGGTTGATGTTTGAATTATGCGACTTCCACTGTGTTTTCAGCGGTTCGTTCTATTGCGTGTGCCCCTTTTCTAGCTAGCTCATCGGCTTTCTCATTACCCGTGACACCATCGTGATCCGATACCCAGACAAGGCGGACATCGTTGTGACTAGCAAGTCATTCCTTGACCAGAAGAGATCTGGATGTTGTATTTGTGATGACTTTAAGTGCTGATTGACTATCCGAGCATTTTTCCTTCATCGGGTGCGGTATTCGAGGAGAACTCCAGCTCCTCTTAAAATGGCAGGGACTTCTGCTTGGAAAACTGTGACAAAGGCATCTAGCTAGATTACAAGTTCTACCGGTGGGTGCTTACAATATACACCAGCTCCGGAGTTGCCTGCGATGTTGGAGCTTATCGAAAATAGACTTATTCCGTCATGGTTTCTTGTTTCATTGGTTTGAGCCCAAGAATTCCTTGAACGAAATTCTGTTTCAAAATTGTTTACTAAGCTGATCTGCTTGTCTCCAAAATCACTCTAATGGTGTGATCGTTCTGATCTCTTCAATACTTTTTCGGTGATTTTTAGATGTCGTGTCGAAAATATCCAAGGCCCTTCAGTCTTGCCGTTGAGTGTCCTGGCAGTCTTTCAGTCTCTCTCTACTGGTAAGATGTTTAGTATAACTTCCTTGGCAGCCGTTGCTTTCGAGGCTTGAGCGCCAGTTACTCACATTCGCTGTGTTTGGGTGAGCAATTCCTTTGCATATTTGTTCTTTAGACCTGGCCACCAGACCAGTAGGCCATAAAAAAAGATTGTATTGAGGACGCAATTGTATATCCAGTAAACTTGTTTCTGAGTTAGACACCATGTCTTGTCGAAAGCTCTCCTGCATATCCTGAAGGCTTTTTTAGCTTTAATCGTTTGGTCTTCTAGGTTCTTTCTCCATATCAGTCTAGTATAAGACCAAGAACTTTGCCGCTGTCGTGGAGTTGCAATTGTACACCTCCTATCCTAGGTACGTGGAAGTCACTTATTTTGGTTTTCTTGGTAAAAAGAACTAATTCCGTTTTATTTAAATAAATGCTAAGGTCATTATTCTCTGCCCAGCTGCAACTGTCTGGAGTGTGCCTTGCATAAGCTATGGTTCGCATTTAATAGTATAATAGTATCCGGATGACACGTGCGCTTCCACGTGATTAAAAACAAAATACGGTCTCATCTTCTAAAGTTCTTTAACCTCAATATCTAATCGGCATGACTGTGTACTCACACAATTCCAGTAATCCCTCTTTAAAGTTGACACCAACATCATCTCAATTAGTCCTGTGGACAGTAACATTTTTCATAAAATTTAACAAAGCATCACAAACGAAATGTCCATTTCCACCTCATTAGATTGATAATTTGCTAAAATGCTTCTTAATTGGCCAATAGTGTCCACAAGAAGAACCTAATGACAACTGCTATGCTATTAAATTCATATCTTCTCTTCCTCTCAAGGATTATTGTATGACCCGAAGGCAAGGACAAATGAATGAAGATACTCTTGCCGCGAGAATAATAACGACTGGCAAACAGAGCGATGGACAAAAACGACAGACAAAGACAGTAGCCCTTGTCGCCTTGAAACGAGACAATTAAGTTGAAAGAGGTTATTAGCACCACAAGCGCTTAGTGTGCTGATAATTGCGGTTATTTTCGAATACATTTTGAATTTTCACTCCAGCGCCTGACAAAGGGAAGTCCAATCCTGCCGTAGTGGGAGCGGGGACAAATATTAATTAATTTAATTCACTGTATTCGGTTGGAGGGTTTTCGTGGATTAGTACATAGTGCGAGATGCCATACCCACCGGTATTGTGCTGGATCGTTTATAAGAACTTTTCATGACATTCAACTCGCAACTAGTGGAGTAGTGTGGGTCTGGCAGGAGACCGACTGTCTGTGGAACTAAGTCATCGGACGAATGTACAAAGGACAAGTGGTGACGAGTTTAGTTGATACAACTTCACTACTGAAAGCAAAAGCACTTGCACCACAGGGCAGAATTGGCACAATTGGAGTTCTGTATAGAGCCACTTTAGTGATTCCAGAGAGGGCTTTCCTGCTTAATTGTCTTCTTATGATATACTAGCCGATACCCGCGACTACGCCCGCGTGGAAGGACGTCACATTATACCCTATATCCTTCCTCGCGTTTCAAGCCATTGATGATTAGGTATAGACTTGCAATTTCTCATATTAATTCTTTAAGGCGTCCCTGTAAACAACTTCCCTGTTATTTCTTTCTGGCTCGGAGATGATCAGGCTATCAGGTGAATTGACCCTGAGGGCGTTATGGGAGAGGTAGTCACTCCTCAGATCCACATTGTCCACTTTCAAGCTCTGTCCCTGTACCTTATTGATGTTTCTGGCGTATCAAGTCTCAATATTTGTGTTCAAATTCAAGTAAATCCAACAACAACAAAAAATTCAAATAAATGCGTACGCACATATGTACATATATAGATATCGTGATGAGTGCAGAAAGGCAGCACAAAGAAAAATGAAAACAAAAAAAAAAATCTACCCTTGTACAACTGGGCAAAACAAAAACAACACACGATCACGAACCGATGTGTCTTACTTTATTGAAAACGATCATTAAGAGGCAACGATCATTTAGAGGCAAAGAGAGAAATAAAAAAGCAACAAAAAAAAAAAAGAAGGAAAAACCACCCTTAAGCAGAAGCAACACACGATCACAATTTGCGAACGATCCGATGTGCTGCTGGCTGAATGGCGCAGGTCAGTGGTTTTCTATGGACACAAATAAATGGCTGTATGCTAAGAAAGTATGCATTTTTAGAAATAGAAATTAAGCCTATGTCTTATTTGAATATACAGACTATTTACTCACGAAGTTTCATGCAAATCCGTTTAGCCGTTTAGGCGATACGTTGGAACAAACATCCAAACATCCAAACTTTCACAATTATAATATTAGTAGGATAGGATAAAATAGGAAGATAGCCAAACACACTATGGGTGGCAAGGTTCAATCTTGACTTCAGAGCTGGTGTCGTTGACTAAGGTATTACCTTCCTCAAAGTTATATTAATGCTTAGGTTGACATTTTGTCCGAGAAATCGGCTCTTGGTGTCATTTATTGTTAACAGCATACACTTTGTTTTGCTCTTAGTAGAAATATGTACTGACGGCAAGATACTAATACGCATAAGGAACTTCATCCAAAAGAGATACATAGGGGTGGAACCGATTTTTTGTCTCTGCTCGAACCTATGCCAAGTACGAAAATGGACATAAGGTTCATTATTAATTGAGCTCCACGAACGACTGTCTAATGATCTTCTATCGGATTTACTTTTCTTTGCTGGGGCTTTCGATTAGGTGCCATGAAAAAAATTTAACCTCAAACGGGAGAGAAATAAACATGAGTAATACATACAATGGCTCTACACCGACTTAAATGTAATGAAAAAGGCCATATTCATCAACAACCTAATCCAACATTATCCTTGCTCTCAGAGACCCATACTGGCTACTTCTATGCATACGAACGCACCGGGGACAATAAGTTAAACTTTGCGGTCATCGATATCGTTACCATGTAACGTACAAGTAATTGTACGGACTTTTGAAAGCTTGCAAAGTTCTTTTCAGAACGAAGCCTGGCTCAAATCCTCATCAGGTCTCATCTGAACGTTTGGCTTTTAGGTTAACAAACACGCTTTTGTGCCTTTAAATGTTGTGAGTTAAACGAGGAAGTTCAGAGTCTACAGCCGTCTTATCTATTTGCTTGATTAACCATCTTAACCATTTGCTTGGAGTCCGTCTCAATAATAATTATAGGCTAGGTAAGGTAGATTGATTGGCGAGGGAGAGGAAACCCTTTCGGTCACACTCATGTCAGTAGAGACGGTAGTGGCTTTCTGTGACACACGCAGGCTTGTTTCTTCTTCCTCTTCGTCCCTGCAGCTGCACTGAGAACACCGATAATGGTGCTGATGAGCGACATTTAAAGCAAGATCAGACTTTAAGATCGAGTGAGGTTTAGCATAAGCAAAATCTCTCTGGAGGTATGACATGTGGCACCGTTCCTCTATCTTTGGTTTGTTTTACTGATCGCGTCGTACTCTTACGGAAATCTATGTACATGTAGCGAGTGGAATACCCAGATTCCTTTGATCCGGTAGGATGTGAGGAGTAGTACCATGTTTGGCGAGTTCATCGGCCTTACAAGTTCCTGAAATGTTCCTGAATGTTAAAATGTTCTGCCATCTTCATAGGATGAACGAGAGTAGCTTTTGATGTACATGGAGCAGCCTGGCTGTCGGTAAAAATTGTATAATAATATCCTTGGAGTATATCACATTAGTGGTCGCCGTGGGTCAGTGGTTAGTGCGTTGGATTGCTGACCAAGCGGCGTGGGTTCAAGCCCCAGCCAGGAACACCGAACATTTTTCGCGGCACCACCTCTCGTCGGGGAATGACAAGCCTCCGGGAGTATAATCTGTCGTGAAAGAGCTTCTCACTTCGCCGTTCAGAGTCGGCAATAAATTGTAGGTCCCTTCCATTCGTGCGAACACAATATAAACACGCACAACATGAATGGTTGCAAGAAGCTAGGCCTTGGCTCATTCCGAGCTGTCGCGCCAGCTATTTATTTATTTATTTTATAGTATATCACATTATGCCTAAGGCAGGATAAAGCTCGTTGATCGCCATGATTTCCGCCTGAAAAACGCTATAGTGTTAGGGTAAACGGAAGGGGATACTCAAGGTACGCGTATCGGAGAAAACACCACGTAACACACAGTTCTCGGTTATAGAACTGTCAGTATAGAAATAAACGGAGTGATCGTTTCGGCGTCATCACTCTCCCACTCGTCTCGGGAAGGAATAGATGTCCGGAAGTAAAGGTTCAAACTGAACTTAGACGGTGTGTAGTCGGTATTTTCAGGAAAAATCGACGAGTGGTTTGTCAAAAATATCTAAAGGAAGTAGATGTAGAAGCACGTCAAGTGCGGCGGATGGGATGGTTCTTAGTGCTCCGCTAATGCATATGCAAGCTAAAAGGAGCACTGCCTAAGGCACTGTCCTATTGCGCCAGGGTTTCGAAATACATTTAAGTCTTAATGAAACTACAGACACCCTTGGTAGGTACGTCGCTTAGTTCTTCGATATCCTTGAAGAAGTGTCTTCCAAAGGGTTTATGTCTAAGATGGCAGAACCCTGGACAGTGGGGGAGAAAGTGGGTTATGTCCTTGTTTTCTTCCTCGTCCTCGCTATTCCTGCAAAGTTTATCCTCATTGTGTATTTATTTTGGAACCGCTGTACTTTTCCCATAGTTTTAGTTGAAAGGTATTATAGATCAGGACAAAAAATCGTTCATCGTTTATTTATGTTTCTGCTCGAAGATGGAGAAGAAAACTCTATGATGATAAACTGTTTGACTCGTGCCAAGATATTAATGTTGTCAGTGAGATTCTCAGAATCACTTAAAAATACTTCAAATAATGTCAAACACACGACGATCGCAAGTATAGACATTGAAAGGCGGGAAGACGGAAAGGTGTGTCAAAGACACTTACTTTCTCCATGTAGGGCTCGTCCTTGAATAAGAATTGAGGCGACATCTCAGGCAATATCATTGTGATAAAAGTTTCTCAGTTGTCTCATTAGAGAAAATAGCATCACACATCCTCTCTCATTTCTATTAAATGAAATTTCACCATTCACCAAGGCGTATACTTAACTTTATTCCTCGAATTTGCAATTTGCCTTACGCTCAATTCCCCCAACCAACCAAAAACTGTTTTGTCTTCAATCCGATTAATAAAACATTTTCCACCGAAAAACTCTTCTTCTTCTTCTTCTTTCCTTCCGAGGAGTCGTTAATTATTTAGCAATTTAACTCTGAGCTACTTGAACTATAAAAGAAGAAAAAAATAAATAAAACACAAGACTACCACCATCCACCGAAAACATCACCATTCATCGTACAACATCCATCTGCTGAGAGTGTTGATGTGCTTAAATGTTACCACGAAAAACAAAAGTTAACCGAACGAGAACAAAAACACTACTTAGGCAAATAACTCGAGGCACCTCTAAAGTTTACACACAAGAGTGGCACCTAGAAATATGAGTTAAGGAGTAGAAGACGTTTACAGGACATACACCTACCCACACACACATGTGTGTGTCTCGAAACACCTTGAATTATGAATGAACCCGAAAGGTAGGCGAAAAGGGATCTTTTCCTCGGATTACTCGGGATGGCTTAAGAAATTCCTGAGAGGATTATAATATGTTTATATCGCAATCTACAGTTATTCGGTGGTCGTAAATAATGTTGTCTCACTTAAGGTTTGAGCAATAAATACCTTCATTAGTGTGAAGGGGCCTTGAAATTTTATCTTTGGGTCGAGGTTTTAGGTAATCACATTTTTTTCCTACGTCTTTTGTAGTACCTCCCTCCTTCTGATGGAAGTTTGAGAGGGTTTACGATTTTTCTTGGCAGACAAACACCATACATGTCATGCAGGACTTTGATTGACGAGAGTAATTGGTTTATTGTGCCATTCATGTGCAAAGGACCGAATTAGTCCTTTGAAGTGGAGTAAGCTTCCATGAATAATTTAAAGCTGCTTAAGCAATGATTTGCATCTTCTGTGCCACTCCATCGAGTTAAACAGTCGTATTTAATTGAATTCTTATCCTTCCGATGGCTTAGAAGGGTTACGCCTACGTACTGTTCAAAAGGAGATGGGTAAACAAGAATTTTAAAATTTGCAATTGACTACAAAGGTAGCAGCAGAGGCTGGAGTGGAAACAGGGTTCTTTCCACCGATGTCAAAAGAATAAATTGGAATTCTCTGTCACTGAGCGTGTGCCCTACAAGTCTGCTCTGGTTAACCGAGGGATCTCAAATGAAAATTAGAGTTGAAGCTGGTGTCTTCGAACCCAACACCAAAGTCTCGGTACCAATGAGAGCTTGCCAATTGTATTTCAGGCTAGACATCATTAACGTCCCACTCAGTGAAGTCTACGTCACTCACGTGGTATGAATTTCAAATAAATGTCAGACATTGAGAGGTCACAGTTGGTGGGGTGGTCAGGCACCCTGATATCCCTGCGAGTGTGTTTACAACTCCGACCAGTGACTATAGCGACAATTTCTGTAACAACGCGACCCTTGACGTGCAAGAACTTGGAGAAGACTGCGAATTTCTCAATGCATTATTTCCTTATGCGTATAATCCAGTTCAAATGCTGTCCAAAATGGGATGCCCTGTCCGATGTATTACAAGATCTAAACGGGTTTGCCTTTCGCACTAATGTGCAGAACAATTTTCCCTTCATATTTTGGTATCCAGACAGTGAACTTAAAATTGCAGGATGCTTCAGACAAACATACCATAACTTCCTGCGGAAACACAATGCAACTTTCAAGGATATTTTCCTTTAGAAGCTAATGGTGGCAGAAACTGTTAACGCAACCGTCCACAATATTCTCGACATCAGTATGAGCCCTCTTTCTCCAACTTCAAATCGATACGTACCACCCTTTCATCGATTTTAAGACCGCGTATGACAGCATCTTTAGCGACGAGCTATATAGAGCCATGTCTAGTTTTGGCATCCCTGCCAAACTCGTTTGTTTGTGCAACATCGTTCTTCAACATCGTTTTTGACAAAATAGTGCAAAACTCACGCGCCAACATCAGAGGCACAATCTTTCGAAAGTCCGTCAAACAACTCGTATTCGCCGACCCTCTCTCGAACGACTTATGTCACCGTTTATAAGACCTTAATCATCCCAGTCCTGATCTAGGGCGCAGAGACAAGGACTTTGTAAAAAGCCGATGAGGTTGCTCTTGGTTGTTTCTAGAGAAAAATTGTTCGGGAGATTTTCGGTCCCATCTCCATAGACGGTAAATGGAGGTGGAGATACTATGACGATTTGTACGGGCTCTACAGCGACATCGAGTTAGCCAGAAAAGTGAAGCTCTAACGACTGAGGTGGCTGGATCATGTAGAGCGGATGGATACCAATGCTCCGGCCCAGACAATCTTCAAATCCACACCCGAAGGATGGCACAGTAGAGAAAGACTGCGACTCAGGTGGCGCACGTAAGTGGAAGGGACCTCAACGAATTTGGCATGTGAAGTAAGTAAGTAAGTTCCGTAGATCTCTGATAGTGTGTTCTCTCCAGTGAATCCCTTGCTAAGGGTTGCGGATCTACTCTTGTAGATACTATTTTCATACTCATTATCCTTCATTGGAAGACGAAGCTTGATTTAGAAGCTAAGTTTTGAACTGCTTTTTACCCTTTCAACATTCAGTCGACTTAATTGACCTGAAGGTTTGCCTTTTATTGGCTCATGTGCCCTGTTGCCTTATTGTTGTGCCTCATGTTCAGTGGCCTCCTCAAGCGAAAAGTTGATTTTGCGGGTCATTTTTCTTATTGTACGGATCTTTAACACATGAAGAATTTGTTCAGAGCTGTTCTCCATTCCTAAGACCACCCAGTGCCTTAGCGACACGGCTACCTGCCGGAACTTGCATGTCCTGTGGTCGAAGGAACTTTCGATATATTGCGTCGTGTTATTTGCATTGTGTGACCATGGCCAGACGCTAAACCATCTTCGGCGCTTTTAAGGATCAAGTTTACTTTGCTGAAGCGGTAGGAGATGTTACCCTTAAAGAAGAAAAAGGAGAGGAGATTCTTTCACCATTACAATTTAAAAGTTTGATCAGCAAACCAGAGCTATAAACCAGATTTTAAAAGCCTTGTGTCCTTAGTTCTGTGATTGCCGAGCTGTTGTTTGACGTTATGACGCCAGTTCTCAGTTGCAGGCCAGAGAATGTTACTGGACATGTTACATTTTATGGAGTTTTTTTTAACAACATTTATCCAACTTCCAAAGGACAATCAATTTGAAGTTGAATCAGATGTCAGCCATCCTGTATCGCTTGCAACGAGTCATTAAGTTAGGCTAAGGATGCCTTGTGACATTCATCACTGCTCACTAAGATCAGCAGTAGGGTTAATTTTAAAACTCCACTCCTAGGAACCTGTAAAAAGAAAGGGGAGTAACTTATTTAAGCTATCCGGATAAGAAAATTAATATCAGGAGGTCCCTCAGCCCGATGTTACGTAAGTCTTTCAGTTCCGTGAAGAAGTAATTGCCAAGAGTCCTCATTCTTCTACCGACGGACAGCGGCATTATAGGTGGATCTACTACATCGACCTTGGGTTCACTGGCGTTCACATTTAAGAAATTCTCTCACGGTCTTCTCGGTAAACCTCTCATCCGGCCTCAAGGCCAACGACTGTCAAAAGGGACTAATTTCAAATTTTATTCGAAGGCACTCAAGGCTAAACAGATGTGAGTATAGGATCTAGTAAGTAAAAGGTCAGATATGGACGCTGGACATTTTTCGTGTATATCATCCCCGTGGGGCTTTCACAAACAGGGGCTTTCAGGAAACAGCCATCATAATCCTGCTTATGTCATGGCATCGTTATACATTTTTATTCACCATGTGACAGTGCCTAGGAATACGCTTAAATCACTCCTTGACCGGAAGGCTGATATTTCTTATATTTTACGGTCATCGGAACTCATCATCTTAGCTTGACGTTGCTTCAGTTTTATTCAAAACATTGCCTTTAAAGTTGAAACACACACACCTTCGTATCTTCATCGTTTTATTAGACAGCCATGTGAACACTCCAAACTCTCTCAACGCAACTTAAGTACTTTCACAAGAATCATCACTTGCCGGTAGCACCTAACCCCACGTCATTATGCACTTTCCGCCATCAATCCATTAGGAGTAACTTGATGTGTTAGAATGAAGTTTTCAACTGTATGTATCTTCAAACTAAAACCTCTTCACACGTTCATATAAAATTTCACTTCCGTGTACATCACGCTCGTTAACTTCGCCCCCCAACCCTCGCATTCGTATAACCTTAGCAACTTAATTAGAGGTTTCGGGATTCTCGTATCATGCCAAGGTATTGCATGCCTTACTTTCACGCACGAATATAATTTCATTTGATTACGGTTAAGTTCCTGTATGGAGCCTGGAACTTAGGTAAGTTTCCGCTGAAGATTGGCTAATTAAGTAAGTTTGCTTCGCACCCTCAGAACTGTTGTGTCGGTGTGGGTTCATTAGGAAATGTTTCCCACAAAAGGAAGCTCCTTCAATGAAAACTGGAAATAAAAAACCGAGGAACAAATAGCTTCTGTTGTTGACAGGAATTTTTGATTGAGAGAGGAGTGCGGACTGGCGAGGATTCACAGAAAATATTCCCGAATTCCAAGTAATTCGGTAAAAAAACCCTTACCCGCCAGATTGTGTGAACCATAATCCCGTTGTGACCATTTTGTCGGCTCTATCTAAATCTAAATATTGTTTGTCGATGTGAGATTTTGTGGTTTTAGCCTTGTTTTGTGGACCACCATCCACCAGGGGAATCCAGAACATTTATACTCATGTGGGAGCGTTAGGTTTGAAAACTGTTGTTGGACAGTTTTCACAAATCATGAATCTTTTGGCTAGACTGTTTTTTTATCGATTGTTTTTCTCAAGTCGTCGTCGTAGAGTCTGAGAGTTACGTAACAAAATTGCACATCGAACAAAGTTGGGAGACCATTTATGGATACCAAATATTTTAAATATAACAAGTATTGAGATTTCTTCTTTTTACTCCTGCAGTCTACATAAGATTGCACGATATTTCGGTCGGCCAAGATATTTTCTATCTATTAAATAGAATTTATGTGCCGACCAATTTTTCTCTAAGTGCTTTCCGTCGATAAAAACTAAAAATGTATTTACTAAAAATTAATTTAATTTACTAAAAATATTCTGGTTTTGAGTGCTCAAAATTGTTGTATGTAATATTCTTTTCACCTTATGGGTGTACATTTGTAGCCAAGGTGCGAATGCGGATATCCCAAACGCCTCAACAACGAAGAAATACTGTGAGAAAATATCACGTCAAAAAGCTACATTCGCAACAGACTGCCAGAGCCTTTGCCGATCGTGTATCCCGTAATTTCTCCAGAAGTTTAATGCCGCCAGCACCAAGTGCCGAAGTTCAGTGTAAACAGTGCCAACAAGCCATCAAGAAAGCCGCAACTGATGTGCTGGGTTTCAAAAGACAACCACCAAGAAACCCTTGGTTTGACCAGGAATGCTGCCAAGTGTACGCAGCAAAACAAGATCCATACAAAGCGGCGTTGGAGAAAAGGACGAGGGCTGTTCGCATGCTTTACGAGCAGAAGAAATAAGAGGAACATCAGCTTCTCCAAAAGAAAAAGAAAGAGCAGGAGAGGCGCAATTTTAGGAATGATGTTCGGCAGTTTTACCAAAAGGTAAAAAGAACATATTGAAGCAACAAAGCCCAAACCGAAATCTCTAGAGATGAAGAAGGAAAAGTTGTAGTAGTTGTAGTAGAGTTACAGCTGAGAATTTGGAAAAACTACTTTTGCGATGAAGACCAGTATCCTGTGTGACTCAGCTTAATACCAACAAAGCTACTGGTGCTGAAAGGCTAGCTGCCGAGCTGTTCAAAGCGGCAGGCGGTGACTTAGTAAGGAGCATGATAATATCCACGGCGTCAAGAATTTTAAAGTCTTTCGCTTGAAGATCGTCCATAAGGTAAGTAAATGAATCATTCGATCAAGGACATACAATTGATTAAATTTCTATTCAGTTCCGAACCAAATACTCTTCGCACATTTTCTACAGTCTACACTCATTAGTTAGATGAGTTCCTATTATTTCTCTTCGTTACAATCAATGCAACAAAATTAATGTTCTCTATAGAAAAGGTTATAAAGATACAACTTTCGTAAAATTATCCTTTTTTTTTTTTCAATTTTCCGATAACAGCAAAAAATAAAGGGAAGAGAAAAATGCTTCAACAAAAGATGAACAGGTAATCAATATTTTAACCCAGATCATCCCGTATCAGCAACGAAACCTCAATCGATTTTCATCACAAGTCGTATGGGCTTTTTTTTTCTTTTTTTCAATTTGGTTTTATTTTTTCAGAAATTGGGTATTGGAGGGATATTAAGCAATCATGGGAATTTAAAGATATAAAAAGAGAGGAAGGAAATCTGTCAGAAACAAGGAGTAAGTGATTCTTGGGATTAGTTTTTTATTTAAAGTTTCTGTTATGCTTTAATATTTCTAAGACTATGAATTCTGTGTTAACACTTTGATTTTCTCAAACATTGTAAATGGTTTTTTTACTCTTGCAGATTTTGGTACGATGTATGAATCATTCACGCGTCTGAAAATTTAATGCAGCTCAATTGTTTGAAGAGAAGCTCCAACAAAGTGTATTGCCTTGACGATTTCATGACTTAGGATCGAGCGCTGACATCTTTAAAGTCCATTTATACATTAACCAAACGAACTGTCGTTTAAAAAAAAATAATTCAGAATTAAAAGATTAGTAAAGCGTTAAAGTGTTGATGATAAATTGTTCACAAGTCACAGAAGGACTTCTCAGAGCCCTCAAGACTTTTATTAGAGCCCAGGCTGCCAAAATAACTGTGTTAACAACTTAAACTAACTTTAGGGTTTTCCAGTAGTATAAAACACGTTGTGAGTGAGATACCAACGGATTTTTTGTTTTATTTGAAAAGCCAATGACTGACATAAGGTCTGGAATATGAGATCGTTCAAATGGCCGCCGCTGCTTCGTTGGGTGGAGCGCATCCGAGAGGTCCAATTTTCAATAACTCTGTTGCATAGATCAAGCTGAATTTGAGCGATGGCACGGGTTATGTTGACTTTGAGGCACTGTTTGTTTGCGGCTTATTGGCATAGACCTGCGACTTAAGGAAACCCCACAAAAAAAAGTCTAAAGGAGTCAAGTCGCATGATCTCTGTGGTCAGTTCACGACGCCTCTGTGTGAGATTACCATGCCCTCAAATGGCTCGTGCAGAACGTCCATTCCATCAGCTGTGGTAGGTAGAGATGGCAGTTTAAGAACCCAATTAGAGCTAGGATGCGCTATTTTGAAACCACAACTCATTTGACCTGGTTGTTTGTGAGCGTTATAGGTTGATAGACGAAGATATTTAGATCCAACCTGTGAAATTAAGGAATAGGATTAGTTCACCATCTTTTTCCTGGAAATATCTTTGAGGTCGTCGAAGAGGGGTTTGCCCAGAGTGCGCTGTCTGACCCTCGCTAGGGCCGGACATTTATACAGGAAATGATGCAGGGATTCTTTTTCGCTGTAATCCTTGCAACTATGGCAGAAAGTGTTGTGGGGAATACCTAGCTTGGCTGCGTGGTCTCCCACTGGCCAGTGGCCTGTACTAGCTGCTACGATTCTCGCAATATCTTGTCTCGATCTGCTTAAATAGTAGCTCGTTTGTTTTATGTTTGTTGTAACCGGGCCAGATCTTCCTCGATATGTTGCAGTTGTTAAGCCTATTCCACACTTGGTTGGCCGTTTTCAGAAAATGGTGTTGAATATTGTCCTTAACGGCTCCTAGCGGAATATTAACAGCTTCCGCCAGTTTGTCGTAAAGGGCTGATGCCTGCCTGGCTAGGTCTTCGGCTTTTTCGTTGCCGTCAATTTTACTACGACCTGGGACCCAGGTGAGAGTGATCCTGCACTGAACTCCCAGCTGATTTAACTCTTCCTGGCATTGCTTAACCAGCTTTGTGGATGTAGTGACCGAATCAATAGCTTTGATAGCGGCTTGGCTGTCAATGAAGATAGCAGTGTTGTAGATGGGTGTTGGAGAATTTTTGAGCACACGGCAGGCTTCCCGGCAAAATTGCGAAGTCGAAAGAATTTCGACATATTCAGTTTCTCTGAGAAAATTGTGGCACGTAGCGCCTTCTTGTTGGAACTACATGTCGTTCATATGCAAATCATCCAATTTGGGCCAAAAGAAATTGATTATCAGCGTTCGATGGTAGCGCCTCGTCGCTGAAGATAAATGTTTTCTTTGCTGAAATCGGGGTCCGCTTCCAACTACTCCAGAACCCGGTCAGCGAACATACGCTTGACGCTGTAACTTGCAATGGTTATTTGTTTTTAGTGTCTGAACAATAAAAATCGGCAGAACTAACAACAGATAAAACAACTTGGACGCCATTAACTGTCAAAATCTACATAACAGCCACATATCTAACGCCTGTGAGTTTAAATTTTAATCCATCTCAATTGAATTTAAATTTACATACTAAGCCAGTGCAAGGTTCTTCCCCATCAACTGCCGCCATCTTCTGTGAGTTCGCGACTCCCTCCCACATTACAAATTCATATAAAATTCCTTCCCGACTCCTTTTTTTAACATTATGTGAATGTTTCCGACCAAACCACAGATTTATGCAAAGTATCAAGCACGGTCTACCAAGTTCCATTGAAATTAACCTCATCCTTCCAAGTTGCTCCCAAGGAGCAAGCAATAAACTGTGTGTAACTCACGGAAGTAAAACTATCCAAAGAACTTCTGTGGCTCAGATTTTCCAAGAAGTAACCTAAAACAAAGCTCGTCGGCCACAATATCCCTAATTTAGATCACCAACAGCTTAGGTATGCTTACAAATTGAGGGCGACTCCCCCAGGAAGCATATTAAGTGTGAAGAAGCATCTGAAGTAAACAATTCCCAACGCTGAATAAAGGTGTGTGCGAGAGAAAAATAGTGTGTGTGAGTGGGGGGGTGTTATCCATTTTAACCGGACCTAAGAGTTACACGTCCCGAATGTAAATATCCTTTCACTCGTGAGAATATCCCCCACCGGTCGCCAACAAGCGCAACAAAATCCCAAAAGCGAAACAGCAAACTTGCGAACAAAAGTGGCGTAACATTTTTATTATACACTTGTTGTGTGTGTGTTAGTGTGTGTGACAGAGAATATTTCCCAAGTTAGGTTCAACTCGGAGGCTAAAGACCGGGAAACTGCAAAGGCATTCTTTCGAACAACAAAAGAGCGAGTATTTTGTACAAAGTTTGTGGATTGTTTTAAGCATCCACATGCCGTGGTAGGGTGTGGCGCGGTCCTTCTGGGGTGGGGGTAGGAAATATATTTTCGTACGACTTGATGATGGTGCGGTTGCTGTTATGGAAGAATAATTACCCCTTTTCGGGTTGGGGGTGTGAGGATGAAGTTTTTTAATGAATTTTAATTTTCCCACTGCAAGGGAGGAATTATAATGCAGGTCTCACACGTTGTCATATCAATCAGTGCAATTAATTTTAATTAAATTGACGTTAAATATTTAATAAAAAGATATACCAAACTCGTCCTGACTGTGGTAAGGAAGCTGTATACACTGTCGTATGGAAAAATAACCGAAACCAGAAATAGGATTTACATGCATGGATGCATGTACTGTCGTATTAAAGTTCATTGTAATGCTGTCATATTTACTTGATCCTTGTATCAAGTTGTTCGTCCTTGCTGAACCCATGAGTGTTAACATTTTGAAATGGAAAAATGAGGGAAAAGTGTACATTTGCGACCATGTTTTTGCAAAATTGCTTTTCAATTGTATTATGATTCTTTTATCTCCTGGTGCAAGAACTAATTATCGACCGATAAAGCTAGGATGCGAACTAAAAGGACAATTTTCACAGTCGGTTGGTCAAGACGAAACGTTAAAAGTACAATTGGCTTAGTTAGACCACGTATAAGCTTTTGGGAATTCAAATTACAGAGCGTGGTCTCGGCCAACTGTGCCACTATCAAGGCAGATAGAGGAAATACTTAGATCACAGCACAGCTCCTACGGTCACGGGTTCATACTTCATCTATAGATACGGACATGTTGATCTCGAAAGGAAAACGGACAATATTAGACCATATTCAGACTTTGACAAAAAATACCCCACCCTTGTACCCAGCAAGCAAGATAAGAAAGCTAAAAGGAGAACGAGCTATCCAAATCTACACTGACGGTTTCAAAATGGAGACAGTTACTGGAGCAGGGGTGTACAGTAATAATAACAATAGCTGGCGGTACAGCTCGGGATGAGCCAAGGCCTAGCTTCTCGTAACCATTCGTGTTGTGCATGTTTGTATTGTTCGCACGAATGGAAGGGACCTACACTTTATTGCCGACTCCGAACGGCGAATTGAGAAGCTCTTTCATGACAGATTATACTCCTGGAGGCTTGTCATTCCCCGACGAGAGGTGGTGCCGCAAAAAAAGTTTGGTGTAACTGGCTGGGGCTTGTACCCACGCCGTTCGGTCAGCAGTCCAACGCACTAACCACTGACCCACGGCGACCACGGGGTGTACAGTAGTTCGCTTAATATAAACGATTCATGCAGACTCCCGTATGACACCAGTGTTTTCCAAGCTGATATTTTTAATAGATGCTAAAAGACAGAACCCAGCTGGGATCACCACCCTCTTTGACAATCAAACAGCTATCAAGGCTTTAGATAATGCTAGTACCAAACCGAAAGCGGTGGTCTAACTGTCGTGAAATATTGAACAAAATAGGCGTCATCCACGAGTGAGCTTTGGAAAGTGAGCACATTGAAAGGTAACGTCGACGACGAGATGAGAGAGGTAATCAATACCTCTTGGCCCGCCAGAGGCGATTGCGTTATATCCCGCAGCTTACGGCGGAGAATAGATCAAAGAAAAACAAAATGATACTCGAATCCTTATACGACATTTTCCTATGTAGGCACTATGGCCAGCAGACTCGGCATCAACTCCCCAGATTACTACAGGAGCTGTCAGGATGCGGAAGAGACGGAGACCATCAAGCGCTTACTCTTTGAGTGTCCCAATCTCCAAAATCACCGACTCCGACACATGGGAAACAGGATGTTTGGAGAACTGAGTAATCTAACAGAAGTAGATACTAATGCCGAACATATTCAACTTTATTAATACACAGTTTGATTTTGCAATAAACCATCCATCTAGAACCCAAGGTTGGAACATGGACCACAACACAAAGGGGAACACAATGGACCAGTAGGTTTCCATGGACGGACAGTCATAAGACTGAGCACTTCCTCCATAACCTTACCTAATCTACTCAGATCACAGCTGAGTCCCATTTTTCTAACATTACTCCAATCTCTGTAGAAAAGCAAACGGTTAAGTCGCTTTTGTATCATGTTTTGCATTTCACGTTGTCGGAGAACAAAATTACCGAACCCACACTATGCACCTCTTAGATAAGAAAACAGGAAACGCGTTGACTAATTTTGACGATTTTGTCCGGTTAAGAATGGAGTGAAGGGAGTGAAGGTTCTCAAGCTGGAGTCCCAGCAAAAGTTGAGAGAGCTGAAATCTATTTCCAGTAACCGTACACGGTAACATGATAGGAATAGTAGACGCCTTGGGGCCTTGAAGTGGAAACAACATTACACACCCCGAATTGTACACTTAAGTGCACTATGCTGCCATTAAATTGTTACCAACTATTCACCCTAGTCCCATTCTCTCTCCTTACCACCACCTTTCCTTGAAACTTAACACAATCCTCCACGTCGATCTAGCACTCTATTGCAACTTCCAAATTCCAATAATTAAATTCATAACGAAGTCCTGTTACATTTTTGCCCATTATCATCCTTCAGCTCTTCCTGGTGTCCGTTGCCTCATAACTTTCCCCACAAAATCTCATATCTTATGGGAAATTTAAAATAATTTCAATATTGAAGGTTCCGAGAAAGGATTATTATTTCTTTCATCCTCGGCTGGCAGGAGGACACTAACTTCCTCTTGATTCCTCTCGTGTCCAGTTTTCTTAACATTCATAACTTTCTATCGGGTGCCATGAAAGTTTTTGTGAAACTTTTGCTTCTGCTCTTTTTCCTTTTCTTTCTGACAGATGAGACAATTGGAAGAAAATCATAGAAAAAAGTTTGACTGACCAACACTTTGTGCGTTTTCACAGTTTATAAAGTGAGCCAAGGAGCAGGGACAAAGGAACAGGAAACGAAACCGAGAACTCTGTCAGTAAACACTGACACACAACGTTGGACGGAACAAAAACGAGCCAAAAAAAAAAAAAAAAACTTTTGCAATCTGCTCGTTTTGAGTGTCAAAATGTAGGGCGAAGGAATGAGAAAAAGTTTAGGAAGCCACAACTTTAAGAGGGGCTACGTGTATCAGTGTGTCATAATTGGACATGAACATATAAATCCAAAATCATGTTTGGTTGTACTTCTTATATGTATATCAACTACAGATAGATAGAGTATGGCTGTCACGCGGACAGTTGTGATGAGTGACAGGACTATCTTTTTTGCGTGACCTTGTTTTGTTGGTTGAACTAGTTTTGGTCATGGATCTGTACACAGCACTTGGCTCTGTTTACACAGTTAGCTTGTAGCCCCAATTTTTGGTTGATAAAAGGAAATAAAACTGAAAACTTTCTGGAGAAATGGACGGTGGCAAGACAAGTGCTGTACTGACAAGAAGGTGCTGCAAAGGTTAGAGGAAAACTCCGGTTTTTTAAGAGCTTAAATAGTTTTTGGAGAAGATTCTGAAGTTTTCATGATTTTCCATGCTGCATGACACCGAAGTTTGGACAGTTTCTTGGTCTTAAGGCAAGTCTTGTTTTTTGTTAGGCTTGGAGCCACAACTAGGCCAGGGCAACATAACAATTTTGTATTTTAATACAGACGCACCCTTAAACTTTTTGCATGATCTGTCAATGTCAAAACGTCAGTCAAAGTTTACATTTTTATCATGGTAAAGTTCACCATCGTTCCTGTGCCAGTGAGACAACGCACCGGTCGAAGTATCGAAAATATCGCACTCGTAAGTGCTTCAGACCAAAATGAGCCAAATCAGTCGATTGGACGCCTTTCACATGAATTGGGTATCTCTGTGTAGAAGAGTGGTTGAAAAACGCCTCCAAAGAATCGATCGCTACAAACCTACTCGCAGTGGTCTTATGAACGAGATCGAATTCCATACTTAAATATGGAAAAAATATAAACATATGTACTGTACGTGAAATAAATTTCAGCCCGATATCCCAATTATTCTGTGTTTTATTTAAATACAGAGTTGTTATGAAAAACCCTATACAACCAGGAAGCAGGACCCAGTTCTTACTAATTCTACTGCAATTTTCTCGACTTTCGGAGAAAACCGAAAGGGCACTTCAGTGATGAGCAGCTTACAGTATCTGCATTCACCACATCAGCACCGAAGATCTACCACCTGATGCAAGCAAAGGCAGGACTATGGCAAAGGAAATTATACAAAGTATCGTCGTCCTCTCCTAGATTCTAGACAAAATGAAAATTGTCCCATTAGAACGCCAATAAGTTGTCTTTGACTGAGTGACAGCAAGAATGTCTCTGATTTCCTACAGACGTTCGGGAGCATTCGTTAAGTCTGCATGCACCCTGGAGAGCCGTGATACGCACAGTGGCGCAAGATGCAGAAAGATCCAACGCAGGTTCATGTCCTGATAAATCATCCTCTCTGGGATCGGAGATGCCTGTTTACCCGATCCTCAACAAAAGGGACCCTCTGAACTGCGCCAGCTACAGAGGAATCAGTTTTCTTAATATCGCCTACCAGATCTTATCTGCCGTGTTGTGTGAATGCTTGCCCCCGTTCATCAACATCCTGATCGGTCCATACTAGTATGGCTTGGGCCACGAAAGTCCACCATAAACCAAATATTCACACTGCAGCAGATCTTGGAGAAAACCCAGGAACTTTAAATACCCACCACCTCTTTATCGCTTTTAAGGCCGCGTATGACAGGAACTATAGAGACAAGCTTTTCAGAGCTATGTCTAGTTTAGGCATCCCTGTCAAACTCGTCCGTTTGTGCAGGATGACGTTGGAGAATGCACGCTGCTCCGTCAAGGTCGGTCAAGACCTCACTGAGACCTTTAATGTCAAAAAAGGATTTAGACACTGCGACGCGCTGTCACCAGTGGCACAAATTTTCAAAAGTCCGTGCAATTACTCGCATACGCCGACGATATTGTCATAATCGGAAGAACTCAGCGTGATGTCACTAGTGCGTTCGAGAGTATTGAGATGGAGGCGGCGAAGATGGGTTAAGCGTTCAATGAGGGCAAGACCAAATCTGTGCTGTCAATAAGAAAGGACACTCAACACCGGCGTCCCGGACAGAACGTCGTTAAAGACAGTTATAACTTTGAGGTAGGTAAGGACTTTGTCTACTTAGGCTCCGCAATCACTTTAGACAATCACTGAGACCAAACAAGAATAACTCTTGCAAATTACTGCTTCTTTTGAGCTAAGAAGGCCAATTAGTAGCAAAGCCCTTTTTAGAACGATTAAAGTGATCCTTTATACGATCTTAGTCGTCCCAGTCCTGCAATACGCCACAGAGGCATGGATTCTGTCAAAAGTGGTTGAGGTTGCTCTTGGCTGTTTCGAGCGGAAAATTGTTCGGTCCCATCTGTATAGACGGTGAGTGGAGGAGGAGGTACTACGACGAACTGTGTGGACTGTACAGCGACATCGACTCAGCCAAAAGAGTGAAGCTCCAACGACTGAGGAGGCCGGATGGACACCAATGATCCGGCCCGGAAAATCTTCGTATCCACACCTGAGGGACGGCACAGTAGAGAAAGACCGCGACTCAGGTGGCGCACGCAAGTGGAAGGGGACCTTACCCAACTTGGCATGCGCAACTGGAGGCACTTGGCTAATGATCGAGCTGACTGGAGACGCTTGTTGGTTGGGGCCCAGATCCACCCCGGACTGTAGCGCCACCTTAAGTAAGATCTTATTTTCAGAGATCTCAGTGTGACCTTGGATCCAGACAAGAATGGAATAGTTCAGTTTTGCGACCAGAGAGTTCTTGCATTCTCGAATTATTTTAAAGTTGGTTAAAGAGTTGCGCAAGGCCTTAAGCGCAGCCTGGCTATCGGTACATACTACATAGGCGGGTGCTCCGTTCCTCCTATCTATTCTTAACAATATAGTCCGTGGCTATTACGATAGCAAAAGTCTCGGCTTGGAAAACAGAGGCATGATTGCCCAACGAATAAAGTCTAGTGCTGTCGGCTTCCACGAACAAACCAGGACCGGATTTATGATTGGAAAACATTCGACTACAGTCCAGTCCAAGCTCAGACTCTGACTGAAGCCACTCTTGAGCACAACCAATGTTGGCTCTAAATTTCCAAAGCAAAAAAGTCGAGAATGCTGTGCAAAGCGAAAAAGATGTAATACTCCTGGTACTTTTCTCTGCCGAACGTGCCCCAGCTTAACCTTCAATCGCCCCTTAATCTCATTCTGAGAAGCGCCGTAACAATCAACTCTCAATTGCATAAAATATTATTTTTATATTTTATTTCTATTTTAAGCTTTAATACAATAAATAATAAATCGCACGTCATTCTGATTGAACTAATAGCATGAACTTGAACTTGGCTTAACTTTTTGATGACTGATAGTAATATTACGGCCTAAGGTCAATCCAACACACATCTTCCAGAGAAAACGAACGCCCACTTTGTCATCATCATTGACAGCGTTGACACAGCAATCAATTTCTTTCCTAATTTCCCAGACAATTCAACAGAATTTCGTAAAGGATTTTCAGTAACAAATAACATCCGCCCATATATAGATTAACAACGAAATGAAACTTGTTCGTAGAATCCTGAATAGCATCAAGCAGTTTTTTTTTTGTATCCCTTGTACGTGAAGTTCTTCTTTTTGCGAAAGCATCAATAATAAAAAAAAAGTTAAACGATTGATTTTTAGCATGAGACTCACAAACCTGAGTAATCCATGTATTTTGACGTAATGACGCAGGGAACATCGATTTCCAATCCCAAGGCATTAATCATTGATCGAACTTCTCCTGCAAACTGTTTCCTAGTGGCAAAAATAAATAAATAAAAAAAAAAAAACAATAAGAACTCGGCTTCACTTTATGTAAATTTACATACTTTATAGACAATTAAACACAATGGCTTAACTGTGTTAATATTATATAATTTTTTGTTTTTAATTTAAAAAAATAAATATTCCGATAATATCCTGTTATGCAAAGTACTAAATATAATTAATTATTTAAAACGAAACGACTTAATTGAATAGCATTTCGTGCACAAGTATTTCAATTGAATTTTAATAGGGATTCACCCGGTGCAGGACATTGTGCCAACAACAACTATTTATTGTGTTAATTTAATTTTCATAAAATACATTTTATTTTTGCCATTCAAATTAATGAAAACATTGTTTTTAAATTGATGTTTTGTTAGCTAAATTCAATGAAAATAACCCAACTTAATTTTGTTTTGTTCGAGAACTTGTTGCTGCGAAAAAGCAAATTAAATTTCGTTTGACAACTATAAATAGTTTTTAAAATCTTGTTATAGTCCAATTGATGTTGAACAAGTTTCCCTGCTAGATGCTTTCAGTCAAGTGTTGATCAAAAAATTGCTTTAGAAGTTTTTGGGAAAAAACAGTAAACTTTCTGTATCCTATACGAATAGTCCTTAATTCGTGGAGTAGAAGTGGACTTTGAAAAGGACGTATAGAACAAATTAGTACAGAGATGGGAATAAACTTTAGGAAGCTATGTGAAGCATTTCAAGTTCTCAACTTCTCAATGGGAGACGAACTGGGTCAAGAGAGTTTTCTGCCTGAACTCCTCCATGAGAGTGAAGAAATCAAATTTGTTTGTTGCTGGGATGCAGTAATTGTCGCCGGAAGAAACAAGAAATAGATTGGTTAGTCCTGTAATAGTTTAGGTTAAAGGTATCCTTCAGCAGAATAATAAAGTAATGAACTTAATTTTTTATTTGATCAAGTGGGTTCTAGGGTCTCCACATTCTTTCTGTCAATGTCTCTCACCTGGTGATGGGACAAAAGAGTCGAATGAATTAAGACAAAATTACAAAAATTAGTGACGCGTCTTGAAGGAGGAGTTCAACTCTTGGATCTGGTAGCACCGCCGGAAAAAAAAAATGTAACGATTTCAAAACAATTCGGACGGATTGACGGATTGTTGCAATTGAAAATTACTTTTCTTAAAAGACCGCATGAAGACGATTAGCTACCAGAGGCTCTAGACTGCTTTAACTGTTTGCAGATATTACCACCATGATACTCAATGCTAATTGCGATTTTTTCCGATGAAAAAGCATTACGTATCCGGATATGAATTTGTTACTGTTCTTGTTCTTCTGGTTTTCCAGCATGTGGACATGGTTGCTGTGACTCAGTGGTTAGTGCGTTAGATTGCTGTGCGAGTGGCTTGGGTTCAAGCCCCAACCATGTTCATCAATCATTTTTCGCGGCACCATCTCTCAGGGGAATGCGAACCTCCGGGAGTTTAAATTGTAGTAAAAATCTTCTCAATTCGCCGTTCGGAGTCGGCAATATATTATAGGTCCTTTCCTTGAGTTCGAAAAATGTAACACGCATAGCATGAATAATTGCGGGAAGTTAAGCCTTGGCTCATCCTGAGCTGTTACGCCAGCTATTTATTTTTATGCATTTAACGGCCTCCTCATGAAGATTCGCACCAAAGTTTAATTCGCCAACATAAGCTTGATAAGTATGAGCACCCCCATAAAAATACACCAGCTTTTATAAAAAACGTGCTATGTTGAAATTGGAGCTTCTCTGAACCTAGCTCTCGAGCTGTTTAAAGTGGCGGACAGCAACATGAATCAACTCATTTGGAATATGTGGTCGGACAAAAGCATATTCGATAAATGGAACCTCTGCCTTGCTTATCTAATCCTCAAGAAGGGAGACCCTGAAACTCCGCCGGTTAGAGATCCTACGGTTACATAGATTCTACTACAAGATCTTAGGTTGCAACGTATGAACACCTGAATTGAATGAAACCTGATTGGATAAATTTCAGTGTGGCCTTAAAATAGGAAAAGTCTACCACCGTAATAAGAACTGTGTCTTAGATTCTAAGCAAAATGCAATACGCCCAAGAGCCGAACTGTTTAGAGCAATTTCTAGTTCTAGCAATCTTGCTAACTTATCCGATTGTGCAGAATGATGATGGAGAATGCAGCTCGATCAAAGTCAGTAAAGACCTCGCCGAAACCAATGATGTCAAAAAAGGATTTAGACGACAAGCCGAGAATTGTGTAGAACTCACACACCAACAACAAGCGTACAAAAGTCCGTCGATGATATTGACGTATCGGAAGCACACAGAGTGCTGTCAGTAGTGAGGAGAACGGCGAGGATGGGCTATTCGTGGACAGAACATGGTTTATTCTGTTAGCAAAGGGCACCCAACAAAGCCTTCTCTTGAGCAAGTGAAACTCTGATCCCAGTCCTTATTTTTGACGCAGAAGAATAGACTTTGTCAAGAATGGATGAGATCGCCCACCGTGTCTTCGATAGCAAAGTCCTTCGGTTAATCTTTGGTTCCATCTTCGTAGATGGTGCGCGGAGAAAAGGTTTCAATGACGAACTGGCCCATATAGTCAAAAGATCGCAATACAAGGTCTAAGATGTCTAAGACATGTAAAACAGATGGAAACCAGTAGTATGAAACTTTGTCATAACATTGGCTGTCACATCACATAACTTTTCGGTCCCAACTCTTGACAAATATAACTTTGAGGAAGTTAAGAAAGTCTATCGAGTCTATCTTATTTACTCGGACAATGACATCTGTGATGAAATCAAAAGAAGAATAACACTCTTGCCAAACACTTTCTCTTTGGGTTCAAAAGAAAAAAGTCCTTACGTAAATAAATCCAATGAGTCTACGCAGGACCCTTCTTAGCCTAGTCCTACCGTGGTTATTTCGAAAGAAAAGCCCTTCACTTATCTCTAACATAGTTTGAAGAGCCGAAATTTAATACAACCACAAAGATGACTGGGTCACGTAAAGCGCTTTGTTGGCGAGGATCTCCGAATGCCTGCAAAGGCATAACACTGGCAGTAGGGTGTTATGGCTTGAAGAGTTGATTATGACATCAGGAGATTGGAAAAAATGACTAAAAATATAGCAATGACCAACACTACAAATTGCCCCTGATAGTCTGGACACCACCCTCGGATGCCATAGAAACCTAACACTACCTGAGTTTCGAACCACTGCACCTCGCTCGCGCTGTGTAAAAAACATAATAAGGGTTTGTATAACCCCATGGATAATAAAAAAAAAGGGACGGATCAGTAGAGGAAGATCGACACAGGTTGGCAAATGCTAGTAGAAATCGACAAAAGCCAACTTGTAGAGCGAAACTGAATGCAGCTACCTTATTGCTGGCTTGTTGGTTACGGTTCTGATAAATCGTTAATCGTAAAACTTTATCGAAACGTTTCTTAAAAATTTTCTGATATTCTGTGTAAGGTTCTTATATAGTCTTTTAGATTCTGAGGTATTCTCCATCTATCACACCAAGTCCGGATACAATGCTTAGGAGAGTGAAACGTGCTATAAACGGTTTTAATTACCTGACACAGGCAACTAGAAATAGATACAAGACTCTCTGTACTCTCTATTGGCGATCCATTTTGGTATCGCTTTAGAATTTCAATTGTAAACAAACAATTTTGCCACAAATCAACATATCACACCCATATCCTTATCAGCAATATATCGACCATAAAAAAAGCAAATCTAAACCGCCTTGAATGGCAAATAGCCCTCCAGCCATTAGGGGTATACTTTTTCAATTACTTTGGCCCTTCCCAGCTGCGCCATCCGTTCCAAGGCGAGTGCAATAACGTCCACGTGTACCGTTGTGAATTTATTGGTATGTCGTACTGACACAAGGACCAGATACAGAGCGTACAAAACAAATTGCATTCGCAATTAAAATTTAATTGCGGCCACTTTACACCGTAAATTTATGTAATTGCAGCATGGCGTGCCATCGATAATTTCTCACCACCATCAGTGTGTCCTGTCCATGGATTATTAATGCGAAACGAGTTCTACATACATTCCCACATGGATCTTTGTCCACGTTGTCATTTATCCTGAGGTACTTGAACCAAAGACGGTCCCATTGTTAGTAGAAGTGACAATCATCCAACAACGCACAACAACTAGCCCTGGGTTGATTAAAAATATCGTAGTCGGAAGTAATAAGTCACACACAAGGACTGGAAGGTTCTGTCATGGTAACGCTCCAATGGTGCGTCCTGTATTAAGTGGTCTTACGAGTGGCTTCCACAATTTGTCGGATATCGTAATCTGATAAACAATGTTATTAACTTGATTCGGCGGAAGCGCACAAGGAGTCCTTGAAATAGGGAGAGAGATCCTCTTTCAGGGAGAAGAACATGGTTGCGTTCGGATTGAGTTGTTTTACATCACCAGCAGCGGAGGGAGCCCGGAAAGTGTGCATAGCACCTGGGGGTTGTGATGCTTTTGTTTGTTTTTATTTGGAAACAAAGTGAAGCCACTCAATAGTGGATATACCACAGCTTGTAGCGGTGTTGTCTAGGGGTTTTCCAAGGATCGATGGGATTTGAGAGTGCTTGCGATGAAAACTGTAAAGGTGCAAGCTTGCCAAACAAATTGAAACATGACGAAATGGTATGTTCGCCTTCATAGTAGTAAGCGTCGTCACATGCGGAGGTAGCAGTCTGGCTGATGGATTGGGCAGGTACCTTGGGTGTACGGAAATGAGTTTCGTATGTTGGTGGTACCAGGAAACAACACTAAAGGAAGAAGTGACGGATAAATTCGACCTGCTGAGTCTGTGAATACCCCTCTTGGGATACTGCCTTAAGCTGCTAAGGAATTAACACAGACAATTTCGCATAACCTTTGCTGATGAAAAAAACATTGTCCCAGGATACTTTCTACTTCGTTGACCTGCGCAGACAGATAGCTCTCTGCCAGACTGCGAAGTGAATCAAAATAACCTGCAATGTTCGCCTTTGTTGAGGTAACTGGATGGAAAATTCCGTACTCCGAAAGAGATTTTTGGCTTATTACTTCAGGTCTGTCTTCAATGCAGCGAGCATTGAAGGGTGAAGCGAGCTAGAAGATGAGAAAAGCGCATCGTAGCGTGCAACAAGAGTGTGCTGGCCACTGGAGTAGAAGAAGCAGCAAGTAGATGCGATAGCAGAACCGTCTACAGAATCGCTTGAGAGCTTATAGGTTGTTAACAATACAGCCAACACCCCGTGAAAGTCTTAGACGGTTCTCTGCTTATTTCGAATGAATACCAATTCAAATGATGGAAGGAGCACTTTGCTACGTGTATTCGCCAGTGATTTTCACCCAAATCAAGTTTAGTTGGTAGAAGCAGCTACTACCCGAATCAGCACCACAACTCCCAGTAAGGATGAGATCACTACCGCGATCAAAGCATTGAACAACAACAAGGCGATAGAACTTGAGCGTATGCCAGCGGAACTTTTAGCGGCAGTGCCAACAATTTCTTTAGAAATTCTACACCCACTTGTAGAGAAGGCGTGGTAAGCCGAAAGCCTTCCCGATAAGTGGAAGCAAGGAATGATCGGCAAGCTCCCCAAGAGAGGTAATCTTAAGCAGTGCGAAGACTGGAGAGGTATTTGAGTCCTGCCTGCAGTAGACAAGGTAATACCTAAAGAAATTCTGGAGCAAATAACGAAAGAACTCGAAAACACTCGATGCCAAACAAGTAGGTCTCCGCTCTGGATTATCCTTCCACATCACCACCCTGCGCATCATCATTGAGCAGTGCATTGAATGGTGTCCGTCACATCACCTGCTGTTCATCGATTTGGAGAAGACGTTCGACAGCGTGAACAGAAAATTTATCTGGATTGCCCTGCACCTTATGAAGGATCAATTTGCAATGTTCTGCACAGAGGAAAGCTGTCAGAGCAATTCGAGATCCGAAGTGGGGTTCGACAAGGATGCGTTCTTTCACTAATATTGTCTTTACTGCTAATTAGCGATAAGCTTCGTGCTGCCCTGTCAGTGGGAAATGGAAGAATTCGAAGGACTCTTAGATCTCAACTGAAACACTTGGACTACGCTGACGACTTATGCATGGAATACACGACATAGGACCTAGCAAATCCACCAAATGACGAAGGATGTTGAGAGACAGGGAACGTCGTTTGAGATTAACACAGCCAAAACCAAGATCATCATCCTCGGAGCGAACTCATCTTCTCAAGTTAGCATCGCTGGGCAATCGGTAGGGAAAGTAGAGAGAATTTTCAATATCTTGGGAGTATTGTCTCGACCGATAGTGGAACCGAACAAGATATCGCCAGCCGAATCGGTGCTGTTATATTGGTGCTTGAAAAGTGACCTTTACTATAACAAGAAAGCTGCAAGTATTCGTTGATAGGTATCTGTGAAACATTCTGAGGATTTTTTGGCCTAACAGGATCTCTAAGGAACATCTTTACCAGAGAACGGGTCAAGAACCGATAAGCACAACCATCCAATGACGAAAGTGGCAGTAGATTGGTCACATATTTCGAAAAGGTGACAGCTCCATAGTTAACTAAGCTATGCAATGGAATCCGCTTACTCAAGATGACAGAAGAGTGGGTCGACCGAGAAAAACATAGCGCAGAACAGTTGAGGAGGAGTTTTGGCCATTGTGGAAGAATTGAAGAGAACTGAGGTATATTGCCAGAAACCACGCACTATGGTGCGTAGGTGTAGAAGAGGCCTAGGACCCACAAGGGGAAATAGGACATAAATAAGTAAAGTATCTTCCATGTGATTCTAGATAGCAAATGTTGTGACAAAGTTCCATACTACTGGTCTCTATCTGCTTTACATGTCCCACCAATCTTCGTCGTTGTATTTGGGATCTTCTGACTGCATAGCCCAGTTCATCGTTGCATTTTCCCCCGGTCACCATCCACGCAGATGAGACCAAAGATCGAAGAACTTTTCTCCCGAAAATACGGAGGACGATCTCATCTGTTCTTGAAAAAGTCTAATTCTCTGCGTCAAAGAGCAGGACTGTGATCAGAGTTTTGAATAAAGGGACTTGACTTGGTCAAGAGAAGGCTTTGTTACAAGAGGCAGCGGCTAACAAGAGTCATTATTGAACCTGGCTCAGTTAGTCTAAAAAATTGGGAAAAGTCATGTTTCTTTGTATCGTTATTTTAGTACACACAGATGGTTGAGTTCCTGAACCATTTAAGCCGAACAGTGAAGTAAAGCTTCATAACTGTCACTTTCAAACTCATTCATTCCTCGGAATATATTCGCGTGTATAAAGACCTTTTTGTAGTCCTCAAAACAGTGCCCTTAGTGCATTTGCTTTAATTAGACCAAAGAACCTTAAGCCGGTTCATTAATCACAATGTTTTCTTTTCTCATTTGCATGGTAATTACACATTGTAAATCTGCCCCTAGGAAATAGGGTAAAAGCAGGTAAAATATTAAAAGGACAACATAAAGGAAAGGTGAAGTGAAAGAGAAGAAAAAAGTGACGGAATGAGGATGTGGCAATTAATCAAAACGAAAATTGTGCAAAAACGAAGGAACTACCTACGAAAGTTTCATGTGACCAAATATAATAACGAAATGAAATAATTGAAATAAGAATAAATTAAAAGGAGGACATACAAGACAAACCTGTCTACAGGGACTACAGTAGTTTGTATATTTTTACAGAATTTCGTAATTTTACCAATCGAACTTTGGAACGATATTGACTATTAACCGTGAGTTGGAATTAAGACTGCCTGCAGACAACCCTGTACTTTTGCTTGAGTGTAATTTTGAGTTTGTCATTTGTTTAAATTCTTTTTTGTGTGGTCATCAGAGTTTGAACTGATTGCTCAGCTCAGAATTCGGCCCCAGTGCGGCTTTCATTCAGTTAGAAGCACAACCGACCGAATCGAACTTGAGAAGGCCTGGGAGTATGTCAAACATATCAACAATTGTTTTCCGGATTCGAAGAAAGCATTTAATCGTTTTCCATTCAATCTCTTAAAACAAACTGTAAAAGCTGTGTTCGGGTGAGCAACACATTTCACAGTGGGCGTTGGATTTCGCCAGGAGGCGTTCTGGCACCCCTCCTCTTCAATGTGGACATGGGTTGGATATTACAGCGTAGTCTTGGCAAGGAACGGTTCAAATTGGGAGACTTAAGGATAAGTCATTTACCATTCGCTAATGACTTGGCCATCCTTGCGTCCGTCCAGACCGAACTTCAGCGCGCACTTGACAGATTCAAAGCGGCTTGTGGTGAAGCTAGGGTGAGGATTCCCGAACAACTGTTCAATGCACACTGCATCTTAGTGAAGTCCCATTGAAACAGGTGGCGAAGGGTAAGTACCCTGCGGTCCTTTTCACGATTAGTGGAAGGAGCAATATTGAGTTATTCTGTTGAATTGGTGAGGTTCTATGCCATCAGATAGGCGTCCGCTATGAAGCTCCAGGATGAAATAGTTGGACCTTGTCCGTAACATTTCCTCTACCCCTATGGGGATGGCTCCTGATGAACTAGAGCCGATGAAAGAAGATCGAGAGATATGAATGGTTCACTTGAGAACCCCCACAGTGGATTAGCGAAATACCATTCTCTTTCGGAGCTAATAAGAAATGTCTCAACTCCCATGGAGTTCTCTCTGTGATTGCATGTCGGGGATCATTTCACTTGGATCTGTCAAGGTAAAACTATTCCTACACTTTATAAAAATGGCTAAATGGCCAAATATGAATTCGACTAGTTAGCTACATCATCTCTAGGACGATATGGCCACGTACAATCAAACATGAACCAGAGACCTCGTAAGTGCCATCGTGTGGTAGTTATCATCATCGCTTGTCGAGCTGAAAGGCCGGGTTCAACTCCTGATGTCGGAAAAACATTTCTTAAAAATAAATAAATCGATAAACTGCGAAAGCTGGTGTCGATTTTACCCTAAAGGCATAACACTGGCAGCAGGGTGCCATGGCTTGAAGAATTGATTAAGCTGGCCATGATTATGACATCAGGAGATTCGAAAAAATTCCCGTGAACTACAGCAATGACAAACACCATAATTGTCCTGCAGATAGTCTGGATACAACCCATTGAAACTTACTAGCTGAGTTTCGAACCATTGTACCTCGGGCTCGTTGTGTGTATATAACATTACAAGTGTATCCATAGCTTCTTTAAGCCGCGAGTGGATTAAAAAAAAAAAGTAAAATTCCAAAGAGATTGTCACGAGCTACAGAATTCTACACTGGTCACTGAACGGTCGACAATCATGCCCCAGGTGTAAAGGTTCAAATCAAAAATAATAGTTAAAGGATTCCTTACATCATTTAAAGTTTTCTACATCACCAATAGACTAACCGAACTCCTTGCTATAACTCAACTGTTGAGCCACCCGCTATTTGCAAGTTTATCGTCTTTTCTTTTGGAGAAAAGTTATGTCGTAGCAATCGCCTTTTGTTTTTCCCAAGGATATTGAATATCAATGGCGATTTGAGTCTATCACAGCTGACCACAGTCTTTGCTGACCGCATTTTCAAAAAAGGATCAAATTACAAGCGATATTCCAACAAACATCTTAATTTCTTCCCCATCAAAAATATTCGTGTTTCTTAGTTTATAATTTTCATTGAAATATGTTTTATCCTTGTTTGGTGTGTGTAAAAGTTTCACATCAGCATAAGCATACTCATTAACGACTTAATGCTATGAAACCTCGTCAAAGTAAAAGTAAGTGCCACTTAAAAATTCTCATGTTGCTGCACTTGTAAGTGTAAAAGAGGATACGAGTAGCAACAGTAACACGTCGCATATCATATTCGTGTGTAGATACGTTTGTCCGTAGAAGGCGGGCTTGTTTGGTAGGTCCTCACACTCATTTTGGCCCAAAGACAACCGTGTTTTGTAATTAAAAATGCACTTAGTCACATTTACAGAAAATTGTAAAAACCTCCCTACACAGAGTGAACTTTAATTTTTCAGGACAAAGTTTTACTTAAGTAAAGTGCAAACATACAGAAAATTTACACTTCACTTGGGATAAAATGAAGGATACCCTAGTTCTTGAATGAACATGGTTGCATTTCTGGTACACTGACATCTCATCAAAAGCCTGGGGGTATCAGGAAAACAAAGAAATCGTAGGGACCATCAGTTCTCAATTTCGGCTGCTGTTAGACAAAGCACAAAGCCAGCAGAGAGGACTCTGCGAACGGATGTGGTGAACCATGAATCAGTCGTATTGCACCCTATGGAACCAAGTTAAAAAGGAGAAAATTTGATATCACTTCTATTTATCTTTTTAACCAACAAAACTTTTGGTGATATGGAAACTTTTCGTTGCATGTCAGCAAATGTTCGGAAAATCTTGTTGGTAAATAATGAACGAACCATGTATGCGGTTGACGTGTTCTTATACATTTATTACCTAAATCAAGAAAACTAACGAGGAACGTCAGCCTTGTTGAAAGACTGCATCACTATTTTACTCGCATCATGGTAAGAGAAAGGGGTATGTGTGAGGGGATCAGTCCATTCCTAGAAGAATTCCTATGGTGCACGGATATTTTCTGGAACGTTCGAATTGTACCAGATTATAGCAGTGATTTCCAGGCAGAGGTTCTGGTAGTAACCTGCCTGCGAAGAAGCGAACGATGAAGCCGATACCGATGATATTACCTTTTTCATTGGTAACCAGGCCACTATAGAGATGATTTCTGCCACAGCAAGTGCTCGGAGCTGCCTCATAAAGAGGTACGGGGTTTTTTGTTTAGTTTACCGGGTGCTTGGACACGAGGATATTCCAGGCAACAAAAATGCTGACGAAGTGGAAAAAGAAGGTTCAGCAATAAACCCTGAACAGGCTGCGTGATCAATAAAAATCAGGCTTGCAGAAAGCTTTACAAGAAGCATACGGAATTGAAGAAGGAAAATGGTTCATATGAGCAAAATGTTCCTTATCTGGCTTAGTGTCATAAAACAAAAAATAAAATAAGCGAAAATGTTATATGTAGAGGCTGCGGTGATGAAGATGTGAGCGGCGTGGGTTCAAGCCCCAGCAAACACCAAACATTTTTCGCGACACAACCTCTCATCGGTGCATGAAAAACGTCCGGGAGTATGACTTACTTACTAAGGTGGTGCTACAGTTCGGGGTGGATCTAGGCCTCAGTCAACAACCCTCTCCAGTTAGCCCAGTCCTTGGTTAACTGCCTCTAAATGCACATGCCAAGTTGGTTGAGGTTCCCTGCACGTCGCTTTAGGAGATGTCTTCTTTTACTGCGTTGTCCCTCCGGATTGAATTCGAAGACTTTGCATGCCGAAGCGTTAGTGTCCATTCGGGAGTATTACCTGTCATGAAAAAGCTTCTCAATTTTCCGTTCAGAGTCAGCAATAAATTGTAGGTCCCTTCCATTCGTGCGAACCATTCAACAGGCACAACATGAATGATTGCGAGAAACTAGGCCTTCGCTCAACTCGAGTTGTCACGGCGCTATATATTTATGCATATTAGCAACTTAAAAACAGTAGCCCTATAGCTATTAATGTCAATCGTAATATCCCCTTCTTACTAAAAGGTAGAACCTCCGCCTGGAAAATGCTGCATTGATCATACCCAACTAACCCACTACGTACTCATGAGTAGAAGTAATGTCTGTTCTACCATCTGGTACCTCATTTCTACTTCGCTGAGACTGCTGTCGCTGGAAGTAAAAATCAGTCATCATTAGTTCTTCTTCAGGCAACATTTATCAATACATGTCAGGATTGAAAGATGAAACTCATGGAATCTCTATAAAAAGTTAATTTGGGACACCTGATTCGAAGCATCATTCGTTGTCGAATAACATTTTCTGCATGAAATCGATTGATTTTCCCTACTTGAATTAAACAAAATTCAGTCTCCATTCTGCCTTCGTAAATTTAAGGTAGCGTTAGACATACATTTGTGACACTGTTCTTCGCTATCGTGAATATTGGTGGCGTATACGTAACATTTTTTTAATTTTTCTCTTCCTTCGGGACAGATGAGCAGGATATATCGCCGAAATCACAAAATCGAACTCTATTTTTTTTATCGAATTAATTTTTCATCCCACAACTTCATAGAACTAACCTCTGTAAGGAACTTTCCGTAAATACGGATTTCGCCTTTATCTGTTTGATGTCTGGATTGTCCTCTCCCTCTACCGCTCTCCTTCCAGTTTTCTGTTAAATGAGACAAAATAAGTCTCACAGCAGCATAACTTCATTATCGCACTGTAAACACTAACATCACCCAGCTGTTCCATCAAAAGGATATTTCACAGCGAACGAACTAATCCGCTTAAAATGTCGCTCCTTTTGTTTAAGGATTATTCAATTTATACGAATTCTCTCTTTAAGTATCAATTCAAAAAAAAACCAACTCAACTCTGGTAAACGAAAATGAACTAATTTTCTTAGTAATCAAAACAACTGCATTAGTGCTGATTAATTTAATGAAAAAAAGGACGAAATGAGATATAAGATTGCTTTTGCAATTTCATTAACTTCTAGAGGCAAACAAAAATTGGCGTAGGCACTTTTTTCGTAAGCGTGCCAAAAAGGCAGGGGATCCTTTCATGTCCATCCAATTAGGCAAGGGCAATTGGATACTTGTTTTAACCCTTTACCTTTACAATTAACAACAAATTTTGCTTTAATTAGATTTACTGTGCCGAAGAGGGCATGGGAACCTGAGGACAGTTTAAATGCCTTCCATTTAAATTTTTATAAACAGTTTATGTTTATGCGGACGTAACGAATTGTTTTTATTTTAAGAGAATGTCCTCGTGAATGAATTGTCTCGTGGTTCTTTTGCCCACAAACGTGAACACAAAAAACATGACAACAAAATGAAGAATTTCAAGGACCACCTTGTCAAGATTCAAAACAATATGGTGGAACCAAATTACAAACCACGCACGCAACCAAAGTCCTGGTTGGGTTTCCAGTTTGATGCATTTCGAACCGCAAAAGTTAGTTTTACAAAGGACCGGTGCAAATTACAAGTGCAACACAAGGGTTAACCAAATTGTTTGCTTTTCTCTCGCTCGTCAAGATTGGGGATACCGACTGCATTGGGGGACTGCAACCAGTAGCTCTCGAAACTCGGCTGCTTTTGGGTTCCCTCCACAATGTGTTAATTTGGCATGCATCGGGCTGACACCAGCACGACGGAGGTACTGTTTGATTAGCTTTCATAGTTTATGCAGTCAACAACACGACTGGGAGTGGGTTTGCCTCCAATTGCCAGTGCACATGGTAATACCCTCAAGAATGCTCTTGACTATGATTATAGTGGGGATGCAACCGTATCCTTGATGATGTAATGTCGAATGTGGTTTCGTGTTTGTCCTCTTGACGTCATTAATGGCATCAGATTCAATGGTGTCTTCTGTGCGATGCTTTGTTGAAATTTCTATGAGCTTACCAGGAATCAAGTATTTGGTCTCCTAAGGCGATTCAGGTTGCCATGGCTGTGCGATGGACTACATATCAGTATCTACTCCACAGCTTTTGCGGCATCGCCTCCGAAAGAATAATATTGCATAAAAAATCTTCTCAATTCGTCGTTGGCAATATAGGCTGTCCCGTCGGCTAATTAGTTTTTATTTTTATCTCATCATGGATGCGTTAAATTTTGTATACCTAGGGACTAGCTTCTGAGGTCTGCTAAGTCGGACAATCTTTGAGTAGTCTAGCGAAATTTCGCCCGCGATTTCATGACATGCTCTTTTTGTGCCTTTTTCTTGCACCTTGTAGTAGCCGTAGCTCAGTGATTAATGGACTGGATTTCGGTGTAAGACGACATTTTGCCATCTTCATGCTTCAAAGACTTTTGAAAACTGCTGGGAAACCTTTAACCTTGCCCTTAAGAACGAGTATATCCACTGGGAACGAAAGGAAGTAAAAGTGATCTTTATCCGTAAGGTAGTTCACTTGTTCACTTTGCGGCAAAAGACTTCAGACCCATTAGTCAATCGTACACATCAGAAGCAAAATAGGTACGAAGCGGTTATGTAAAGCTCAACATTTGTACATGAAAGGCAAATCGGAAGAGACAGCTCTGCATGAAGTTCTAGGAAAGATTGAAAAGAGCTTTTGCCATGAGGAATGTTTTTTCTTGATATTAAAGGCACTTTTAATAACGTAGACGAAGTGGCCATTAGCCAGGCCCTGAAAGATTGATTAACTGGTTAAGAAACATACTTGCCTTAAACAACATCAGCTCGAAAAAAGGACAAAAGTCAATTAGGAGATCTGTAACCAGAGACACCCCGCAGGCCGGAGTCATCTCGCCTCTACTTTGGATCCTAGTTATAGATGGAGTCTTGAAGAAACTTTGCTTAGGAGAACTAAACGTCTTCGCCTAAGCCGATGACGTAGTTATAATTGTACAGCGAAAATTTCTAGACACAATCAGTAACATCATGCAAGTTGCCGTAGTTACCTTGAGTAAATGGGAAAAAGATTACGGATTACGTTCTCTTGACAAGGAGCAACTATATACCTCCTTTCAGACTACCTAAACCTAGAGGGGTCGAGCTGTTCCTGTCAGACAGCTCCAGATATCTTGGTATAATTCTTGACAAAAAATTAAACTGGAATCTAAATGCACAGGAAAGGGTCCGTAAGGCCCTCAACGTTCTTTTTGCGTGCAAGATGGTAGCAAAACCACCAACAGAGTGGGTTCCGGGATTTATGTGCCGCTGAGGACACATAGTATGTGAATTTCAGGTAATCGCCAAAACACGCATAAAACTTCTCGTCAACTATTTCTTTAGTAATCAAGAGGAGCTAGGCTACGATAGTTATAAAAATATGGTAAAATTCTGTAGGGAAATCAAATGCTTTCGGGAAATGGTTTAGGTTTAGCCAACATGGTTCCACAGGGACCGCAATGGCGGACATAATGGAGCCTAATGTCTTATGAAAGCTCTTACTATATAACCCTATTCTAACTAACCTGACCTAACCTTGCTGTTTCAAGAAGGTTCGAGAACTAAGAATATCCACCAAACATTTTGTACAGCAAAACTTATCTGGTTTGGGAATAACAAACTTCCGGTCGATTGCCATTCGGTGTCAGAAAAAAGACGTACGTGTACATGCAGTCTTAGGCGCATCCTTCACAGCTGATTGTGATAATCTATCCTCTTTCTAAATAGAACATTTCTAAAACAAACAAATAATCAAAGACTACCTCATTACTTTGTAGTACTAAGTAGAGAAGTAGGTTGGACAAAATGAACTTTTTTGCCTCTCAAATGATTTTTATAACAAATGCACTGAAAACTTTTAAAAACTTTTTTCTTTAAATTCTCTGGATGCTCGCATAAAGAGACAGTATCCTGCATTTCCTTTCCTTTTACATTTTCCATTGCACACCTTAAAAATATCCTTGATTACCGTTTACATTATTTCCTCGTCACACAAAACTTTTTCCGAATAAATTGAAATAATTGACTTTATTCAAAGGATAAACCAAATCAAGGACCTGCCCACTCTCAACTTGAGTTGCAATATCGCTGAAGTGAAAGGACAATCAATTCATTACACAAGTCCCCAACGAAATCACTCAGCTCTCGCTATTGTTGCAAGAAAAGAGAAACCATTCACCCCCACCTTATCAACTTGGATAAGTTCTCGAGTTCCGAATTGTGAACCAAAGACTGCACGACATTGCTGAGCATTTCATGTCATTGTACAGAAGTGCAGTTAAATTGACTGTTTCTATGTCATGACGATGGATAAGGCAAACAAAAAGTAAATAGTTTCGTGTCGCTTGCAATTAAGAACTTACACAATTAGACAAAGTTAAAAACAAAGGCCTATGTTGTAGAGTAATTACTAGGAAATCTTTTGTAGATAAAAACAAATAACAATAAAAATCTGGCGCGACAGCTCGGGATAAGCCAAGGCCTTGCTTCTCGCGACCATTCATGTTGTGCGTGTAACATTTTTCACACTAATAGAAGGGACCTATAATTTATTGGCGACTGCGAACGGCTACATGTAGCGCGGCCTAAAATTCTAGAAAATTGTTCCTTATTAAATTTTCCACTAAAGACGAATGGAAGCGTTATCAATTACTAAGATATTGGCATATACACAGACGGCTTGAAGATGGACTGCGGAGTCGGCGCGGGCATCTTCTCTGACCAAATATATGAAAGCGCTTTCGTCTCCCAGACTCTGCTAGTGTTTTTCAGGCTGAGCTTCTCGCGATTAGGGAAGTCTGCCACTTGCTGAACAATCTCCAAATGTCCAATCACAGCATCGTTATTTTTAGGATAGCCAAGCCGGTATCAAAGCCATTGACGTGGTTACCGGTGCAGGGAAATAACTCCATGGGAATTTGCTCCGCCTGGGAATTCACTCCACCACTAGTGGGAATTAACTCCACTTTTCGAATATGGCAGTGGGAAGGTCACGGCAATGAGCGTGCCGATGACCTGGCTACGAGAGGATCGGTCAAAAGTTCTCTAGCGGAGATTGTCCATTCACTGGGCACTGTTAAGGACTATATATACCTTCACTTCCTCCAGCTTGCCAATGATGGGTGCAACAGCCTGACCAGCTGCCCCACTTCTACAAATACATGGTCTAATTACAACAAACTTATGTCAAAAGAGCTACTTGGCAAATCAAGACCAGATATTGCTAGACTTGTAGCTGTTATCACAGGTCACTGGGCGGTTGGAGACCATGCGTTTAAGTTTGCTATCTGCAGAAGGTGCAAGGACATTAATGAGAATGAATCTCTACTTTATTTTCTCTGTAGGTGTCGGGCCCTAGCGAGGACCAGGTAAACCCTTAGGTAAACCCTTCTTGAACCTCGTGAACCTCGGCAAGATATTTACAAAAAAGATTGAAGAACTGATCCTGTATCTGAACTTCATTGGCTGGATTTAACATGCCAGCACAACCAATCAACACTCACACGCAAATAGGTTTGAACGAGTTTTCGTGGCAATAAAACGGCGCACCATAGTGCTAATTGGGTTCTCAGGAACTGCCACGCTTCCTACCTACTGAACGACGATTTAAGAAGCTTTTTCACGACAAATTATATTCCCGGAGGTTTGCAATTTTCCAAAGAGAGGTGGTGGTGCGGAAAATTTTGGATGGACTTGGCAGAGGCTTGAACCTACGCAGCTCGCACAGTGATCCAACGCACTAACCACTATCACTGGAAGAGTGATAGAGAAGATGAAGTCAGTAGAAGGTCAGTTTTCCCGTCCCTGAATTGTGGGTGAAGCAAAAACAGATGATACATTTTTTGGATTCTTTTTTAGATTCGTTTCAATTTTCGTAAAAATATTTAAATCAGGAAACTTCAATCAAAAATGCGTTCATGTGTACGTATCTCGGTCGTAGTTCAAATTAATGAATATACACATTTATCCCAAAAATCGTTTCAGAAAATATGTTCATTCCATCCCTCGTTGAAGAATTTTAAGAATCTACCCTCAATATAATGTGTTAAATGGTTTTTTAAAATTTTTTTTTTTATAACATAACCGCAGACATACATATACTTTTGTCATTTTGATAACAATTATTTTTTTGATTTATAAAATAATTGAAACAAGAGAGAGGGTAATTATTTTATTTTGCAGCAGAGGGCAATAAAAAATCAACATTACCTCCTCATACATAATGTCACTGTCAATTACGAGCCAACAAATCTGACAAAAAAGCCTTCTCCGCTCCTAATTATGATATATTGCTTGTTTTGTTAAACCAATAAATTTACCGCCAACATATTTTGTTTGCCTAGAGGGGGCGGCACAGCCAGCGACGGATTTATTTAATCTATCTGGGAATAAATGGTAATTAAAGGAAATCGGAGATTCGATAAGACAGGGAAATTGTAGATTGTGTTCGAGGGGTGTAAATATCACTCTACTGATAGTGGCCCTGCTTAATGTATTCCTGATTTAGTGCCCGTGCTCCAATTTAATTCAATTCTTCAGTAGACTTTACGAGGCTAAATCTCCATAGGCGATATGTCTCTAAGAGATTCCTTCTTATATTAGTGCCGCACATTATTTAAGAACACGTTTTGGGGTCTCTTCATCTTCATCAAAAAATTGTCTCTTCCCATTATCTTCTAAGCCCAGTCTATTCATATGTTTATTAAGCCTACAGTGGCCTGTTCAAAATCCTCTGAGTATATGAAGCTTCTTCTTAATTATGGTGACGAATTTGGTTAATTCCTTTTGGTTTTTGTTCCCAGAGATGTTCTTAGTCTGCCGGAGACAAAAGAGATCAGTCCATGACTTAGTAAATTCTTGCTTTTCTTTTAATCTTAGCCCCTCTATTACGTAGAGACCTATGTAGTCAACAAAAAACTTCTGGTCTTACAAATTGTCTTGCCGACCGTTTCCTTGCCTCATTTGCTTCTTGTTACTCACAGATCTAGCGTAGCGTGGTGCCAAGTGGAAGGTAATTTTATCACTTTGTCCTGAGTCTTCGATTTTCTTAAGGCAGATGTATACCATCATTGACTTGACTTCATGCTTCTTGACGGCTGCCTGGTTGCCTAAACGTATCGTGATTCATCGATTGCTAGGAACGCCGAGTGTTTGTATATGATCCATATATTTACATACACCTACCTCAGATCCCGTGGGTGTCTCTGATCAGTCCACATACCACTTGATGCAATTACGTTCAGTTGGACGTCGGATTCCATTCTCTTTTTGCTGCTAATCTAGGAATTAGAGTCCATTTGGAAGCAGTACTTCCTGAGCTTAAGTTAGGTTGAGGAGGGATTGGTTTCTGAAAGGTTCGCCCTATTCTTTTTTGTGACAAATCTTTCTCCTCCTCCTCCTCTTTTGCTGATCTTTCTAACACGGTGGGTAAAGAATCTATTCCAGTGCTGCTGTAGGTAAAGTGGACATTGTAGCCGTCATAGAAGCTCAGGCCGGGCTTTGCGTTTTGTCTCAGTGATTTCCTGCATGTAACTAGCCTCGTCCGTTTGACCCATGCTACTGCACCATATGTACTTGAACTTTAAATTCAATTTTGCATCCATCAATAAACCAGACCCCACTCCGATGGCGATACACCTCGAAATATTTGCAAAAATTATTTCAGTGCAATTTGGATAGAAACTCTCACTGCTCAGTAGGGAATTGAGTTGCATCCTGTAAAATTTACGTTAGAAACAAAAAAGCCTTAAAATATTTTAACCATGCATGTACATATGTATGCACATTAGTCGCTGACTGTTTATATCATACAGCAGATGCCATCCAGAAAAGTGTTCTATTTCTGGATCATAAAGACCAACAAATTGTATTCACATAAATTTATGTGAATTCAAAATATTGCTGGAATTGGACCAGATCCCCGTCTATACATATATCACATTACACGTATCCCTTCGGTGTCACGTGAAAAAACATAAATACAACCAGGGTTCCAAAGCATAACACCCACATTGGAACAATACGCGATATTATGACAACCTTGCTGCTACAATCTATGTACTTTGAGGTGGTGTTGCGGTCCACAGGCCTTGAGTTTTCTGATACGTTGGAGGATTTTATCGATGTCATATGAATCATGGACGTGCACATGTGTATTGTTTTTTATCGAGTGGTTTATACGAATAAATGTTTCATTTTAGGTGAAATAAATGTCTGTTGGCTAACGGTATAGTTAATCATGAAAAATTGCAACTGCAGCTGATATATTTCATCGACGCATGTTCGAGAAGTGGTCGCCGTGGCTCGGTGGTTAGTGCGTTGGAATACTGTGCAAAGCTGCGTGGGTTCAAGCCCCAGCCATGTCCACCGAACGTTTTTCGCGGCACAACCTCTCGTTGGGGAATGACAAGATTGTCATGAAAAAGCTTTTCATTCGTGCGAAAAATGCAACACGCACAACATAAATGGTTGTGTGAAGCTAGGCCTTGGCTCACCTCGAGCTGTCGCGCCTACGTGAATTTTCCCGCCCCTCGCGTAAAATAGTCCTGGCACACAGTCCTGAATACCATAAAACAATCAATGGCTTATCATAAATCCTTTCTCAGTAAATCTCCGCAAAAAAAAAAACGAAAGTCAAAATGAAAAAAATTATATATTATTCCATTTAAACTGTTGTTATAAATGACTTTAAAAGTATACGACTTTAATTAAATAAGCATTTATCCTTAAATCCAGGGAAGGGATTTAATCCAAGAGTATCACCATCGACCCTCCCAAAAAACACACCAGCAGACGACTACTCGAATTTATCTTGCACACATGTGTGGCTCATGCATTTAACATGAATGCATTTTATTAAATAATAAAGGAAATATAAATTATTTGCATATGCAAATGGGTTTGTAAAGCACGCAGCACTTGACGTTGACGATAACTCGAAGGACACGAGTACAAACAATAACACCCGACAAATGGCGGCGGACTATGGACTGAGAGAGAAACCGTCAACGAAATGGGAGGGACATACGAGTAACGCTTGTGACACACAAAGGACTGGTATTCAAATTGGTGAAATTTTCTTTGAAGGACTTTACCTGATGTTACTGGTGATGTGTTTTATTTGGTTGAAACTGCAAGGATAAGTGCAATAGTGGATTAAGTTCCAAAATTTACCATTCCGTGTGTGTATGCCCGCTCGACTTTGACGCTCGCTTAAGGTGTCATAATATTTTATTAATTTTCCTTAAAAAAAGCGAGAAAAGGCCAACCGTACAGGGAATATTAAATCTCGCGAATAACTTCTTCATCAAGAGCAGGACTGTTGGGAATTTTTGAAGTAGGTAAGGAAGTCATGTGATGTGTTACATTAATGGTTAGACCAGCTGGAGTGACACTGATGGAGTAAGGCTCCACACACAGTGAAGCGATAAAGCGATGTGATGCGAGAAGCGAGAAGCGAGAAGCGTGCCTTAAAACTGTTCACTTGAATTCTTATGTACATGCGCACAGTGAAGCGATAAAAGTTTATGTGAAAAATCGCATACTTCTCGCTTCTCGCCTCGCATCGCTTTATCCCATCATTGTGCGCGTAGCCTTAGACAGTTTCCAAAATGTGTGTCTTGGTAATGGTGTTCGGACGTAAGAACGAACAGATGTGTGACCTAGTTTTTCGACGAATTGCAATAGATAGCTGATACTCTGTCGATCCAGACTTGAATAAATCTATCTGTGAGAAAAGTTTTGATCCAAATGCGAAGCTGTACTCCGGACGCGCTTAGTTTACTGTAAGGAGGTTGGTGCCAGATTCGGTCGAAAACTTACGAGATGCCTAAGAGGACAGCTCGTGATTCCGGATGCGGTTCAATGGCTGGTGTTCATAGGTGGGTACCGTAACTGGAAACAATGTTATCTGTCGTTTACTAGCTCGCGGGTTTCTAAGTACCCATTTGACTGTCTTGATGTTGATGACTCTTTCTATCACCTCAAGGCCAGATGCTATAATTTGGTTCCTTTTTTTAGAACCGGTTGAACTCTTATACCGAAATTGTGGAATTGACTCTATCAGCCTTTTCCTTGGGTGTTGTTGCCAGGAATTCGTCGTGTCTTGGTTAAGGTGGACATCAAGTTATCAGATACTTTCCATAGGCGGGCCCTTCCCTAAGGCGGACAGTTCTCTTAAGCGGATATGTTTTTTGAACAGAAAATTCCCTATCTAGACGGCGTGTACTTCAATTTCTCTTGAAAGACTCTCATCTTGATGGACATGAACATGAAATTCGCATATGGCTTTACTCGCGCCAGTAGGCTAATGATTTTTACTCGCTCCTGAACATTTGTGTATTAACTATGTCCGCTCGGGGGCGCACGCGGTAGAACGAACCGCTGAAAACAAAGTGAGAGTTGCACTAACAATAATTAAAACAGCAACTAACAAAAAGATGCAAAGGGATTTCGAAAATCACTGGACGATTCTCCTGACGTGCAAAGTGGCAAGATCACTCGTAAACAAACCAAGCAATCTTCTCACTAGGAGGGCTCTAGATTTAAACAGAAAGCAATTAAGGGCGATGGTGGAATACATCACACGACACATTAACCTCAACCAACACATGTATAGACTGGGCCTCGCTAAAACAGAGGCATGAAGGAACTGCAAGGAAGAGGAAGAAGATATCGAACGCTTCTTAACTCACTGCCCAGCTCTAGCGAGAATGCGACAGAAGACCCTGCGATCTATGTGGATACTGGACCTGAGGCATCTCAAAGATAAAGGAATCGGGGCATCCTGCCATTCACCAAAAAAACAGAAAGATTCGCTAGACCACATGTATATTATTGTGAACTTCATACTTGTTTCCATCTTCCCTAGATCCCTTCCAATACACGTCCCAAACCAAACCTATCCCTACAGTTCCGACGATTAAGAGAGGGAAATGCAAGGGCCCTGACTGATGACTAACAGAGCCATCCGCCACCCTCATATACCAACTACGTTCGCCCCAGCACTGGGATCTATATTCTAGGTGCCACTTCATCTATTGAAAAGATTCGGAACTCTTGATAAAGCTGAAGATGCTTCTGACATCAGTATTCGATAATTCGCCCAAATTGTTAAAGCGATATGCTCCTAGATAGAGCTTCCTTATTTGGGGCAGGGCAGGACAGGTGCAGAGGAAATGGAGGTTCGTTTCTTCCTTCTCTTCGTCCCTACAGATCCTGCAAAACTCATTTGAGAAGAATCTTTCTGGCATGAAGGCCGGTGGGACAGTAGTCCGTTTAAGCAGGATCAGAAATTTGCATCGAGTGAGGTTTAGCATAGGCCAGATCTCTCTGGAGGTACGGTATATGGTACCGTTCCTCTAAATTTGGTTTATCTTGTTCATTGCGTCGTACTCTAAGAATAACTAACATGTAGCTAGTGGAGTACCCAGATTCCTCCATTCTGGTAAGTAGAGGAAAAGGTCTGGAGTATTCTGGTTGGTTCGTCCGCTTATGCAGGTGAGGCAGACAGCCTTACTAAAACCATCCACCGCATGACATTTCAGCTTTCAGTATCCATCCCGGAATCAAGGACTGTTTGCAGTTTGCTGTCAATAAGAAAAATCCTGCTACGTGCCAAAACGCTCCGGCTACGGTATGCACACATCCATTATTCGTCCTACTTTGACAAATGCTAATATTAGTATAAATGGAGCCATAAGAATGTCAGACAGACACTTCCTGACCCCGAAAGCTCCATGAAACTGCACGAGTCAACATCGATCACAACACATTCGATAGTGGTGGCAACAAAATGAAATCCGTTCTCATATTATAGTCGCCAAGAGGCTCATATATTCAAATTAATGACACTTTCCCGCTGTTTTAGTATGTGTTCCTACGGTCTATGTCGCTTTGGTACATCTACAAACAACAAATCTTCTTAGACACTCAGTTCACATAAATAATTCACTGACGGAATAAAGCCATTCCCGTGGCGAAGTAATACCATCGGATGGATTGGTATATTTTTTGCGTCGTCCCGCACATGAAGACCGCCAGTGTACTTGAGTTTTGTGTTTATGCCTCAAAGGCCGTCGCCTAAGAAGAGTAGACTTGATTTCGTTCGTTTTTTGCTTTTATCGTTGGACATTTGAGAATATTGATGTAATCTTTGACATTATGTGCTTCTCTCTTGAATTACTCATTCGACCAAGAGACTAGACAGCTAAAATCTGATTTACTGTCTGTGATGGTTTTACGTTGAATATTTGTGGTTATATCTCTTGATTTAGCCAATTTTGATTTAATGAAGCTTGTGGTGGTTAGGGTGGATCAGAGGGTATGAGACTTGAAGTAGGAACAACTAGTTTACATGATCCCTTGATATGTGTACAATCAACATAATGTAAGCAAGTGTTACGTTTGACTTATGGTTCTTCCTGGGTTGAAGGAGACTCAACCATGAGCTATATAAGCATCGTCTGTTCAAATGAATATGCGAATATCAATTACGTCTTGTTGAGCAGATGAACACCGATGATAAGCCCGAACCGTGCTTGAATTCATCTCTGAAGGATGGCGCACAAGAAGAAGACATGTCTAACTGACGTTAATGTAAAAGGTTTTCCACTAGGGATGAGTCAATTTTGACAGTTCATGGCAGCCATGTTGTGTTATCTGTTAGTTTTCCCCGAGCGTATGTTCGTTGACTGGGTTCTAGAGCAGTTGGAAGCGGGCCCTGATTTTAGCAAATAAATCATCTTCACAGTCGAGGCCCATTTTTGGATGAACCAAACATTTTTCGCGGCGCCATCCATCGCTCGTAAGAAAACTCTCAATCCCGGTACATTTTGATGCAGTGATGATTGCGATTATGAGTCGCCTGATGCAAGTCCTTCGATAGGTAGAAGCACAACCAGCTATTCACTCTCAGAATGGTACTTGAGAAGGCCTGGGAGTATGCCAAACCTATCTATAGTTGTTTTGTAGATTCGGATTCAGCATATGAGCCCCTAAAGGAAAACTCTGGAGTGTACTGCAGGTGTATGCGATTGACGGTTTTTTTTTTTTTTATAATAAGCGCGCACTAAAGGGATTATGACTACCCTTAAACGAGAGCACGGGGATAAGGGAAATTAGGGGAGAGACGAAGGAGATACCGATGCACGTTGGTCTTAAATGCTTGCGGGTTGAAGCGATGAGGAAACACAGAGCTGTGAAGATTATTCCACATACGTGATGTATGGCTTATGAAAGAATCTCTATATTTGACTGTACGTCCGAAGGTAGGCTTAAGGGTAAACTGGTGAGCATTCGAAGCGTGACGCGTATTGCGGGTGAAGAGTTGAAGGGGCGGAATGCAACTGGCTATTTCGCTAGAGCACTGTTTGTGGAAAAAAACGATAAAACAGTGAGAGACAGGAGACATTTCGTCGATGGTTCTCTTTTGAGGGCCATTCAATCACTGTATACAACTGTAAGAGCTGTGTTCGGGTGAACGACCTCAAATCGAGACTGTGGGTGTTGGACTTCTCTAGAGCCGCGTTCTGTTACCTCTCCTTTTCATTGTGTATGTGGTTTGGGTGTTACAAAGTGGGAGACTTAAGGGTAAATCATCTGCTTTTCCCTGATGACTTGGTCATCCTTATGTTCACCTAGATCGAACTTCAGCTAGCACTAGATAGGTCTGTGTTGAAGCTGGAATGAAGGTAAACGTGAACAAATCAGAGGTTATGGTAATTTCCTGAACGCCTGTTCAATGCACTCTGCATGTTAGTGGAGTCCCATTGAAACAGGTGGAGAAGGTTAAGTACCTTGGGGTCCAATCATGAGTGATGGTAGGAGTAATATTGAGTTATCTCGTCAGGCTGGAGCAATTTTGGTTAATCTGTTAACAGGAGGGCCGAACTTGACATCGGAGCTATCGGTTTTTAATTCGGTGATTGTTTCGACCCTCATCGCTTCATCGCTGTCGAAATGAGATTTATTCGCTGTTTTGTTGGGATAACTCGCCGAGATTAAGTTAGGCACACCAGAAATGTCGAACTTCTTAAAACAGAGCGGTCCATGCTTCGATGGCTTGCGCACGTTAAACACATATTCCTAACTCGGCTTCCAAGATTCCATGGCATCCATAGGTGTCCTGTGAGTTAGCCCCGAATTTTTCCAAAATTCCTCTACCCGTATGGGGATAACTCCGGATTTGAGTCGATGACAGGTAGGTCGGAAGTATGAAGCGTCCACTTAAGCTCTTTTAATTATGGCCCTCCCCCATCATTATTGCAACCCACAATAGTCTAAACTCTAAACGAACGTCCATTGGCTTATAGGTTGAGGCCCAGGTCCATCCCGGACTGTGGCGCCTTTCTAGGTAAGTAACTTTATCTGTACTTTCTTCGCCTCTTCTCTTCACGGATGACTCCAAAACCAGTCATAGGTCCGGTGCTGGTGGCTTTGTGGAGGTCGATAACATCAGACTTCACTACTCGTTGGGCAATCATGTCTCTGTTTTTTAAGCGGAAACCTTTGCTATCCTAATGGCCACCGACTATATTGTTAAGAATTGGCGGAAGGCTCGACGCATCTGTGTCTGTAGCGATAGCCAGGCTGCGTTTAAGGCCTTGCTCAACCCATTACCCAGTTTCAAAATAGATTCTCTCACTAGAGACCTTTTTGAATCCGGTCGGAAGGCTAAGCTCTTTGACTCTTGTCTGGGTCTCAGGTCACACTGGGATCTCTGGAAATGATATTGGGTCTTCCCGCGTCATAGGTCAGGGCCTCCATCGACGATTGGGTTTCCTATGAACACAATTGTGTGTGGCACAGCTCTCCAGGATGACTAAACGAATGCCCCCGAACGTTTGTAAGAAATCAGCGGCATTCTTCTATCACTCAGCAGAAGAGACTGTAGACAACTTATTGCCGTTCTAACGGGACACTTCACTTTTTCCAAGCATCTAAGTATGTCAGGCTTAAGTGACACAACTGTCTGCGACGCGTGTGGAGAGGGCGATAATACTTCCGATCATTTCCTTTGCGATTGTCCTGCCTTTGCTCGGATCAGGTAGCTGTTCTTCGGTGCTGATGTGGTGAATGCTGATACTGTAAGCTCCTAATCGTTATAGTGCCTTCTCGGCATTCTCCGAAAGTTCAGAAAATTCCAGTAAAATGGGTTAAAACTGGGTCCTGATTTCTGATAGTACAACCAGTTGCGTCTGAGTGCTCCAGTATAGTGTTTCCAAATCCGACAAAAAAAAAATGCAAACTCTGGATACCAGGCGACGCGCGACGTCCAATAATATTCAAACAAAACTCTGTTACGTATGACGTTTTTTCCGGAAATCTTGTGAGAAGTTCAAAGCTTCTCTCAGCAGATAATTGAGCCACTTAAGAAGTACCAGGAACATATATACCAGGCGACGCTTGGCTGTTTCATCCGCTTCCCTTAAACCAAACCTAACCTAACCTCTCTCTGAATAATTCAACATTTCTGCTAAACTTGAACAAAATCGCCTTTCGAACCATCATCAGCATAACAAGTGGCCATTGGCTCCTAGAAAAGCAATTTTTCGTGAGAACATATCCGCCCGACATGTCGGAAGCTAGACGAAACTTTTTTGTATTTAGAATGTCACCCTCTCCTGATTACAAGAAAATAAACACCAGACAGAGAACTCACCACCTCGAGTATCCTAGAAAAGATCATAGATTTTCTGCCACAAACCGGAGTGGGAAAGCTCCTCAATGAATACCCGAAAGATGTTACAAAAGATTTCGTTAAAACCACAGTATCAGAGATGAGCAACCACACCACATCTAATATTAATTTAATCTTTCCTACGATCTCAAGAAATCTCGTAGCATTCACTGGAATTCTCGGAATCTCAGACGACAGGGCACTCCTATGAGCAGAGTGCTGCTTCATTTAGTCTTCATTTCATGTATGAAGCGATATACCGGAAACTTGCAGGATCTGTAATCAGGACGAAAAAGGAAAACATTCACCACTTCCTGTGAAAATGTCCTTTTATGATGGAAATTCCTAGAAGTATTTTCGGAAAAAACGTGCCAACCAAAGCTACAAAGAGCGAATCCTTAAATAATGAAATGGTAGGAGTTCGGTGTAACACTGTAGCCAGCAAAATTTTTTTATTAAATAATCTGCACAAGACCCCTTAAAGCAATTTACGTAAATAACTTAAAGGCCGAAGACGAAAAAATTTAATAAAAATTTTCTCCTGAAATTTACGAACGGACACCAATCAAAGGAACATTTTCGAAACCATTCATCACTTGTTCGACTTGAATTCGAAGAACATAAAGTTCGGGTCCTGTTCATTCTTAATTTGTGTCATATTGCATACATGTCAACAAAAATTCCAAAATGAAAAAAAGGGTTGGACGCCAACATTAAAGTGCAGAATTTGTTTTTTAAGCAATGACCACCTAAAGGACATTATTTGTTTTTTTCAACTCGAAATCACGTAACTGAACACAAAAATAAATGAAGAGCCGAAGATAACACCATCATGAGCCACGTTTATAGGAAAACTAATGTTTACAAGATACAAAGGACATTTTCACAAACCACTGGAATGTTGGGATTTTTGTGATACCTTGCGAAAAGGACGAATGTTTAGAGAGCGAATGATAACATTTTCTCTTTGGTCGTATCCTCTGCAGCTAAAGAGAAAATTCTTTGGAGACTTGAAAGTAGTGCTGGAACTGGAAGTTTATTTGGTTCAAGTGTACACCCACAACATTGGGCTTACAATTTACACGGAAGAATTTAATTTAAAAGAATTTCTTTGAAAGTTGTATGTAAATTGGTTTGATTACAATAGATTTTCTAGGAAACTTTAATATTGAACTATAAGGTCACAATATGTAATGATATTCATAGCTGGACACCCACAGAAAAAGAGTCTGACATTAATAAGGGAATTTTTGAAAAGAAAAAAAATACTTCAGACTTTTAAATTAAATGTCAATGACGACAGCCAATGGTGGTCGGGTTGGAGGAAAATCAAACTTTGGACGTGTTACTCATCAATAACAATAGTGACCTAAGCCAAATCCCCGTTCGTAAACTCCTATCCTTTATAAACACCTCTTAACGGTTCTACGAGTAGAATTTTCCGTCAGAAGGAATTCCAAGGTAGCACAATGGGCCTTGAGCCTAAGTGACTCCCATAGAAGACATCTATCGTACCTAACCTAACCTGCTTGTATTATGACTCTTATTCTTCTAACTCGCTCGTAATTAGTGTAGGCACTGCTTGCTAGTCAATTTTTCTACACTATTTGGGTGACCTATTCTCCATTGCATTGTATGAAACGTAGGTTATGTTGCACGAACGGAAGGGACAATTTATTATCACTCCGAACGTCGCATTGAGAAGCTCTTTCATGTCATTTCCCAACGAGAGATAAAAAATAAATAGCTGGCGCGACAGATCGGGATGAGCCAAGGCCTAGCTTCTCGCAACCATTCATGCTGTGCGTGTTACATTTTTCGCATGAATGGAAAGGACATACAATTTATTGCCGACCCCGAACGGCGAGGTGAGAAGCTCTTTCATGACAAATTATATTCCCGGAGGCTTATCAATCCCCGACAAGAGGTGGTGCCGCGAAAAATGTTTGGTGTTTTCCTGGCTGGGGCTTGAACCCACGCCGCTCGGTCAGCAGTCCAACGCACTAACCACTGAGCCAAGGCGCCCCAACGAGAGATAGTGTCGCGAAAAGTGTTCGGTGGACATGGCTGGGGCTTGAATCCACGCCGCTCGCTACAGCGAAAGTTAAATACGTTAACAAGTAAATAGCTGACGCGACAGTCCGGGAGGGCTTAACTTCTCGCAAGCATTGATGTTTTCTCGACCTCCAAACGGCGAATTGAGAAGTATTTTCATGACAAATTATACGCTGGGAGGGTTGTCATTTCCCGAGGGGAGAGTTGCCGTTCCCCAGTGGAAAGTGTTTGTCGGAAATGCCTGGCGCTAGAACCCACATTTCTCGCAGAGCAGTTGAACGAAATAACCACAGAAATAGGGCCGCTCCTATACGAACGATAAAACTCCTCCCGGTCAAGGAAACTTGAAGAAACACTGACAATGGATGGACCCTAAATTCAAGGAGACATCTTTCTATAAACAGAAACAGCATTAGTTCCACCATACGAGTACTAACTGGTCTCTGCTTTCTAGGCATGAATGCCACTCAGTGGGAGTCCCTTCTAACGAATTCTGCAGAAGCTGCTGCAGTAACGAACAAGAAATCAAATGATACTTCTGAGATAAATGCCCAGCACTAGCTGCATTAAGACATACATAGCTCAGGTAAGGTTAGGTTAGAGGAAAAAGAAGAATCCATTTCGGCACACTCAGGTCAATTCTTACCTGATACCCTTTGGGGGAAGAGAGATGTCACCTGCTCGTACAAATGCTACGTCACGTATGTGTCACCGTTGAATGAGTGATTTTTGTTAGAGCTGAATGTACGAGTCACAGTTACAGTCAATGACAGAGAAATTCGGCAGCTATCTTGCCCTGGTGGCAATTTGCCACTTCTTTCGGATTCGAAAAAAAAAGTTACGTATACGCTACCGCTTATTTGGTGATTTGTGTGGAGATATTCGGCAGCAACGAAGCCCTTCTGGCAATATTGCCACTTTTCTCGTGTTCAATAGAAAAATGTTACGTATACGCCACCCCTCAGTTTTTGTTAGCACTGAAGGTCCGAGTAACAGTCACAGTCAGTGACACAGAAATTCGGCAGCAATGATATCCTGGTGGCAATGTTACCACTTCTTTTGCATTCGATAGAAAAATGTTAAGTATAGGCCATCGCTGAGTTGGTGATTTTTGATAGAACTGAATGTCCGAGTCACAGTCACAGTCAATGACAGAGAAATTCAAGCTTCAGTTTCTCTGGAGAGAACTTTTATCACAGAAGTGTTGCACGAATAGCTGCTAGTTCTCTGGGTCTCATTTTTGAAATTCCTGTGACTGGCTATATATTGCACCAAATCAGCTACTACTTTTGTTTTTTCTGCTACATTCAGGGGATTCCTTGTTAATTTCCTGATTTTGGTTAGTTCCTCATTCTTTTCATCACTGGAAACGCTTTAGATTATGCCTCTCTAAAAATGGAGGTTACATCCTCGGCAATAATGATCTCTTCGGTAGGTCATCGGATAAGAAAAGTAGTGTGACCGAAGGTCTCGAATGGTTAATTCCTAATCTCGTGGAGTCTCACCTTTCTGTAGAACCTTGCACTTTTTTAATTAAATTTCCACGGTAATTTCTTTTAATTCCAATTTCATGACCACTCCTAGAGACTTGGCAAATTATTTTTCATTTCACCTTTATTACTTATTTAAAACTGTTCATTGTGAACTGTGAAATTGGGTCACACCGATGCAAGAACCTCACCCAGTAATCCTCACCCGCAAAACGTGTTTTCACGTAAACCGCTGCTTACATTCGGTCCGAAACCATGTCTCTCGCTTGAAACTAAATTGTGGTTTGACTCTGCCGCAACCAAGTGAAATTGTGTGTCCACCAGAGTTCTCCCATTTGTAAATGGATAGAACGGCTGACAAAAATGCATGCCTTGGTTAATTAGTGAAAGCTTGCATGCATTGTTGTGATTATCCTTTGAATCAGAATCCCATTCACCATGCCATTTCAGAGCAATCTTATCTTATTTTGATGGTCACATTTATAATTAAGATCCTGGCCAACATCAGCGTCTTGTCCATCAATGTATCTCACAACTTCCTGCAGACAGTTCCCCACACAGGAGATGTCCGATTGGAGGAGGAACCTCAACACGTTACGCAATATAATTAACATTCAAGAAACAATTTTCATTATATCACCGTGTTTTGGTCTTTGAATTAATAGCAGGAACAGCACCATATTGTTATTTAGGCTGACTGTTGTGTGTGATTGTGCAACAGACTATATTATGGCCGTCATGACAGCATTAGATGTGTTTGAGATAAGTGGTGAATTCTATTATTGTTGTATCCTGCGTGAGTGTGGAGCTTTATAAATTAATTTATCTTCCCCAGAAGATAACATCTTTCTAAAGCCAAGCAAGTGGGCATCATGATTTGGCAGAACTGAATGGTTGACAAAAGAAAAATATTTTCAATGACGAAGCTGGATAACATCTTTTAATTCTTTAAAACTAATTTTCCGCTTTAAGGCATGCATCGCTTGTTTTGAAAACTTAGGGGATCTGTTGCCCAGATATGATACTGGAATTAAGTCGATGTTGGTCAAGGAACACAAATGTGAGAATGGTGTGAGGTCTGAAAAAATGTGTTAAACTGTCTTGTTTGGAAGGTGGTCTTGCAATTACGATCACGGGCCGGACTATTTTGAATCCACTGTCGCTAACGGTGCAGGGAAATAACTCCACTGGAATTTAGTCCACCTGGGAATTTACTTCACCACAAGTGGGAGTGATTTTATTGTACAGTTGTACATTGTAAGACTACGGCACAGAGTTCCAGGACCTATGAGTATACCAGACTTTCGGCACCTAGATAGCAAAGTGATCATCCTGGAGTTTGTCAAAAATACAGAGAGATATTTCCGATCCCACATAGCCATTCCACAGATCTCCAACAACTAACACCCCCACAACAACCCTTTGAGGGAACTGAGAACGGCTTTAAATGGGGCCTAAGATCAACCAACTTATCCATTTCCTGGGCTTAGATTAGTTTAGATGGCTGATACCACGATGAAGAACCGGTTTACCAAACCAAGGAACCAGAGTATGTTACACAGAGTATATCGAGAGAGGTAACCTTAATGGTATTAACGCTAAGCAATGAACCATTTTGTCTTGGAGATGAAGTTTCTTATCATCTGGATGTCGAGTATGGCTAGATCGTTAAGATCATTAAAGAAATATTTCCCGAAGGGTTTTTCGTGGGTGGGTAATTGTTTTCTCCTCCTCTTCGTCTTTGTAGCTTTCTCAGAAATTGAAGGAGAGGAACCATAGTCTGAGTGGTTGCTTGCCTATCAAGCAATGTCCGATGAGGATCGCTGTCGGTGAACGTACATTTTGAGATTTGTTTTGACAAAAGACAAGTGCTGATATTGTCCCATGTACAGTTTTTCAGATTCCTGGCATCCATGTCAAGGAAGAATTTGATCGATTCAATATTCGCAGGTGGTTCCCCCAGATTTTCTGGGACATGCCGTCCTGCGCCTTCTTTTGCCAGCTTGCCCGCTTAGCAGTTACCTGGGGGACTGTTCAATGCTCAATGCGTGGGGATAGCATGCAACGATTTGGTGGATTGATGAGGAGGAGGAGGAGTCCACCGCACACTTCCTCTGGACGTGTCCCGCACTGGCCCATATCAGGAAGGTCACCCTGGGCCAATGCTTCTTTAGCGATCTGAATGATCTGAATTCCGCCAACTTGGCCGACCTTAACAGCTACATTAAAAAATCTAAATGGTTTCAGGAGTAAGCAGGGTACCCCAGTACTCAGTGGCATCACAATGGACCTACTTGCTGGTCTAAGTGTACCTCCTCTCGAAGGATCACTTCTAACTAACTAACTAACTACCTGGAACTACCTGTGTCCTGGCACCCAGCACAAGATTACGTCGCCTGTCTGCAATCTCGTTAAGAGATCTGCGGCATTGCTTTACCAATCTTGATCATAATGTTGGTGAATCTATCTTTGTATAGTACAATACCGCCTACAGTCTTTCGAGTTAATTGAAAACCAAGCTCCAGCTTCGCGGACTACCCTAATTTTCGCTTGGAATACACTACAGTAATCCGGCAGTCGCGTGGTAATGGCTAAGCCAGATGCGTTGAAGAAGACTCCTGCTCAAGTACCACACGCTGTTTTAGATCCGTCTATGAATGCTTTTAGCGCGGATTCGCTCAATACTTTATCAGACTTCTTAGACCGTCTCATGGGAATCTAAGCCTTGCACCTGAGGTTGAAGTCAATATTGGGGACAACGTAGTCCGTTTTTCTAAGAATAGTATTGTTGCCCTCGATGATCCTAGAGTAGCCTTTCATGGGCTTCCTTTCCCAACTTTTTAATGGCACACTTATCGACACCATAGCATTTTTGCACAAGGTGACTGTTAATCGGTTTACTGGAATCGATCTGTCAGAAGAGGATCGCACTAGCAAACGCGACGTAAAAAGGTTGCACGCGAAAATGCCATCCTTAGAAATTGTTGGTGACGTATACCCAACGAAATATGATTTAAATGTGGCAACGAATCCTCTCATTACATTTTGATCAACTTCCTAGCAGTCCTTGGAGCTAATCTAAGGTTTTTTCTGCTACCAAACGCGCTTCTGCAGTACAAAACGAACAACATTACACAACCCTGACGAGTTTGCGTTAAGTTGAAAAAGGACCTTAAACTGGCATCCTCATCCCTTGAAAACCCTAAATGGACACAAACGTTTTTTTGTGATCATTTAACCCACAAACTATACACATTCCCTGCGACAACGTATGTTGCAGCAATTTGCCAAATGGGACAACAGAAATCGACAAATGTCTGGTGAGCTTACATTCCGACAAAAAAACACTGACAATGACAGACCGTGTAGATTCTCGAGAATCAATTCGAATCGATAAAGAAAATGTAAATGATTTCATAGTGCCAAATGTCCAGATAAAATCACTACAGCAGAAGAATATTGTCATGTCGTCCAAATTGTTTTCTACGTCGTCGTGAGAATCCTTGAGGAGGTCCTGCTGGGAATTAGGTATACTCTCTCTCTCTTCCTCTCTCTGACTGGCGTCGCATGTGGTGTCACATTATTCGTAGATGTTATTGCTTGGTGAAAGAATCGATTGAAGTGAAAATGATCCGTGTAAGGGACAAAAAAAGAAAAGAACATTAGGCCACATAGGGACCGTTTAACAATTAGGGTCATTTGACAAGATTGTTGGCGTCTTTCTTTCGCTATTGTGTATGAAATTTGAGTGCTACACAATCCGAAATAGGATTGATAATAAAGTGCCTTTTTGTATGAGGTGGTCGAAACTTGACACAACATCCAGTGGAAGTGGAGTAAGTCCCTGTTTTCATGAAAGCAAAGGACATTACAATTGTGTGAGTGATTACAATGATTCATCTAGTACCTTCCACCATGAACATATCTGATCCATGTAACAAAATTAGTTCCACAAATCCTAGGTCCCCGCCTTCGATCAGTCATACAAAATTGTTCCCCTTCTATGCATGTTGTTGAGAGGTCATTAGCATGTTCACATATAAACACTCAATTGTTTAATAATTCAATTACCGTTACAATTTTTAGAACGTGATTCTCACCTTGGGATATGAGTGTTTCGTATACGGACGTAGCTCATAGCTCTCCAAAACCAAAACTCCTGTCGTTAGCAGACCGAAACGATAGTCCTTATAGAGTAGATTTTTGTTTTCGTTGAACACGAATACACCCCAGGGATATAATCAGACTATGTAACACCCAAACATGGGCGTGACGTGAACGTGAAAGCCAAACACGTTCGGATGATGGAAGTTGGAATTATTGTAAATTTTTTGGAATTGCTGAAAAGTTGATTGGATATGGATAGCTGCAAAGTGGCAAAGGGGTTACGCTTTAAAGGATTTTTAAAGGACTTGGCTTCTAGGTTGACTGTTTCACTCGTGGTTATTAAATCTTTACTTGAGGTTGAGTTGGACTCATTTATTTTTGAATTTACTTAAGACTTTGGCGGTGATTTTTACGTCCGAAAAATGTGTAAGCACGACATGCTTAAGAAACTCATTCTTCGGCAAACATGAGGGTGGTTGAACCTGTAAGTGGGAATGCAGCTTTTTGATGTACAAATGGTGACGACGTACGCAAATCAAGTCATCTATCACCATCCTATCCAATGGTGATAGATACAATGGACATTACATAAGGGATATTTTTCATTTCGCCTAAGTATATGTGTGTGTTGCGTGCAGGTGTTTCTACTTCAGCGTTTGTGTACAATTAACTTTTGTTCTTCCCTTTCCTTGGCTTCCAAGGTTTGTAAGCTCCTCACTTCTCGCTGTCCGATCCTCCAGGCGCAGTTGCTTCTTCATGCTTGTAATGACTTCATCTACTGTATTCCAGGCTTCGCTTGTCTTGAGTATGGATGTTATAAGTCCTTTCGGCGTCACCTGGCCGCCAATTTCTCTTTCTACGATGTTTTTGGCCGTCGACGTATAACTCCGACACTCCATTAAGATTTGTCTTTCGTTCTGGATTTTGCTTTCGCAATGCGAACAATATGGGTCATCTGCGTACCTGTTTTTGTGGAGGTACTCCCGGAAGCATTAATTCCCCCATAGGAACTGTGCCAGGTAATAATTTACTTCTCGGTGTTTTCTACTGATCCACTACTCTATGTTGGGTATCAGCGTATGCGTCCATCTTCCTTTTGGGTGAAGTGTTCCACCTGTGTTGCCATTCTAAGTATATGGTAGCGCTAATGGCTATTCTATTCTCCAGCCGGTCCTCGCTTAGTGCCGCGGACTTATGTTTTTCAGATCGATGGGCATACGACCGAAGATCACGCTAATCGCGTCCGCTGACACCTTTCCAAAGGCACAACATACTCTTAACGATGCGATTCTGTACACCGAGTTGAACCACCTCTTGTACGTCTTCCGATTCGTCGGCTGAGACCATATGAGGGACACGTGCGTAAGGATCGACTTGCTCACCGTTGCTAGTAGGTTTCGAATTGGCAGTGATTGGATTGCATTGGATTTGAGGATCGTCCTCTTGTGTGAGTTTTGAAAAGACATTTAATTACTCCACAGACTGGTGCGAGACCAGTGAAGGGGGTCGATGCACCGATCTTGGTCCGCCATTTCATTGTCATTATGACGTTTGTGTGCAGTGTAATATGACCAAGTTTTCTTTGCTAGTTCCACAAGCATTCAAGGCCAATTTTTTCACCTGGAAGATGGTTAAGTCTGTAAGTACCTAGGATAACTGAAAGATAAGTGCTTCATGACATGTCGTATATTTCAGACCCAGACTCGCTATCTATGTATATTTCAGATTTCCGTATATTATACTTGATGGTTCTTCGAAGGACGGGGTTCGAGCTTTTCCCAGATGTCCCTTGGGGAGACTTTAGCTTAAAGCAGTAACTAAGACTTATATTATCGAAGGCATGCTGAAGTCTTGGATGTTCATAGTTTTTATTTGTGGAAGATATTCTGTAGGCTTGGTTCTGCTATGTGAACTTGTACTGAAGGTGGGATATCGTTGAAAGATGTAGTAGCAGTGAAGCGAGGACTGCCCTTCACGTCCTTTAAACATTTTTTCACCTAAGGTGACCTACCAAAACTACTACTATGTATCCAAAGATGTGTATTTAAAGACTTTTTCGGAACTTAGTACCACAATTCCATGCGGCGACAAATCCAAAGTGCTCTTTTGTTTTTTACCACGATTCGGTCAATATGGGGGATTTAGGGCTATAAACTTCGCAGAATTACCCTAATGTACTTTGCTTCTCGTTAGAATTGCAAAGATTCGCCATAAAGGAATGGTGATAGAGATGATTTAAAGGTAAGGGGCGAATAGACTCCCCCTTTATGAATATTTTTGAGCTACAAGTGCAGCTTTATACGCCTCTTGCTTTGCAGTATATGATTGCCGACATTTTCTCGTCAAACTATTGATTTCGCGGTGCCAGTCAGGTGAAAAGCACTACAAAAGTTACGGAATTTCCGATGGTTTGTTGGTTTTGTTTAGCACTCAATGCTGGCAGCATAGAAACTTTTAAAACATTTCGGGATACGTGTTCGGCGAAGGCTCTGTCCATTTTTGGCGATAAAGTCTGGCGAGGTTCACTGAAGCAGCACTCGCTGGGTGATTACTTCCCAATTGAGGTATAAGCAGCGGCCATGCTGAGTTCTTTACCGATTTAGGCCGACTCATGTGTGCCTTGGCAGATAGAAGCCTTAAACAGATAGAAGCCTTAAACAAGAGGAGAAGACCCTCATTTTTTTACCACTTCTCACCTACTTCAAGCGTTGGGATTCCTTTTCTATAAAATATTGGCGGACTTGTAGGTTTTGGGCTAAGTTGATTTTTGCCAAGTGATTTTATCAGTATTGGGTAGGTAACCATTCGATTGCCACGGACCTGAACGTACAGGAAATAAACCATCGATGATGCTTGGTCTTACTCTTTGTATTATTTAGCATGGATATTAGTCACCTGCTTATGTTCGATGAGAGATTTAAATTACTATGAACGCATTTAACTGATACATCTGAGGTATTATTGAATATTCCATTATTGATAAGGAGCTTATGGTTTGACTGCTCAGCAACATCAATCCAGTCACAAGAGTTCAAATGAATGGTGATTCAATAAGATGTGTAGGATTTCTATTTTACGTTGTATGCGTTTCATATACGTAATTTAATTATTTTTTTGTAATATAAAGTTGGAAAATTCATTATTGTGTTGTTCGCACTTCACAAACGCCTTGAAATAGTACAAATTTCATACCAAAATTCTATGCTAATGCGCTTATAAAATTTAATGAAATTTTTAAACGAAATCATTTTCCACTATCGACAACGATTCGAACAAATTTTTTTAGGTTGAGAGGATTTAGAGGGTATGTGGTTTCAATAAAAGTGAAGAAGTTTAGGTTGTCTAGAATCATTTCTTGTTTTTGTGACATAACGTGGCCGACAAGATCTTACGACCAGACATGTTTATGTTTGTTCCTTTGGGGAAAAAAAAAAGGGTTTCACGCTTGGAAAGTCTATTCAATGTACAATCCCCACATATGGTCTGAGATCTATAAATTTTAAAATTTTCTAATTCTTTTGGAATAAGAGAATTTTGCAACCCTTATTGAATCGCTCCATAAAGACTATGCCATCACTTAAAACAATGACTCATTAAACTCCTTAAAGTTATTTATAAATTCAATATCTCTCCATCAAGTTTGTTAAATTTCTAGACCTCCGGGGCGGAGAGCCTTTTAAAAATCGATGGAACCATTATCTTTTGAGTGCGTTTCCTTTCCACCTCCATTCACCCACCAGAAATATCTACCCCACGTCTATCTATGTATTTTCAGGCAAAAAATTCAAAATACGAAGCAATTTAAATGCACAAAATTAAGTCATTTATATCCACTCGTTGTATAATAAATTATTCCGAAGAGCCACTTTGTAGACTCCTTCTACGTCTCCATCCCGCAGAGATACTTAAGAAATTCACGATCTCAACAAATGATTGCCAGCTCTCATGCGTTCCACTTCGATTGCTTCGTTTTTGTGAAAATTTATCTGATTTCATTCCAACGATGACGACCAAATGGTTCGAGTTATTTAAATTTAAATCGATTTTTTGCGCTCTTTTGTTTTCGTTGTATTCAGGTGGTCTGGCAGCGAAAAACCCTTACGAAATTATTTACTTTTTTGCGATATTTGAGAAATTTTCGAAACCACTTTCGATATCCACTTTCAGTTTCAGTTTAAATATTTTCATTTCTCTTCGGTTACTTACAGTAGGACTTCGCTCTCGTCCTGCCATGTAGAACACCACACTGGGTGCGGGAATATTATTGTAAAAACAAAATTACAATTACACGCTTACAATGTGTGGAAGTGTATAAAATTAAATAAAATTTTCGTGTTTAAGTGGCTCACATTCTGGGATTTGTTAGACAGTAACTCTATTTATTATATCCAAGGACTTGGAACGCACTGGAGTCTCGCTAGAGTTGCATATTTCCACTTTCGCATGAATAAAATATGCATTTTTGCACCGACTGCAGCAGCAGCATTCTTCATGGCGGAACTCATTTGTTTTATGAGGGTTGGTAAGGGCAGGCCCTTTTTCACGTTCACCTTGATGGAACGTTTAACCCATCTGCTACTCCTGACGGTTCAACAAACCGGTTGTTACTAATTAACTTGGAAATAATTCATATAATGCACCATTGTGTTCCGTTGGAGCATAATGATGTTGTTGATGAAAATGAAATTTCGTTTTGAAAAAAATGTTACAATGGATAGAGATACATTCCTTGTGATTCTATTATATCTAAGAAATGAATACATTTTCTAGAATATTTATGGACTTGAATGTGAATTATTGAAAAACAAATGAGAAATTGAAGAGCAGAAGAATTTTTTACCATCCAAGGACACCCACCCTTGCACAGGATGTTTGATAATAAAAAGCTTTCTGCGGGAGACGATAATTATTATACCGTCTGGGTATTTTCTTCAATGAAATGCTGGAATAATAAAATTTTCTTTTCAGATAGAGAAGGAATGCGTGTGACATTAGTTGAATTAATTTTCCAAAGGCCAACGAATTCTTTGCATTTCTGAACTTTGTTTGGAAAAATAAAACTAAAAGGATTTCATTGGCGTGTTATTGGACGGACACTTCATGAGCAAAGGAAGTATGATGAGCATGGTCTCTATATTCACTTCTATAGGAAGGTAAATCCTGTCTTCTCTCGATGGAAGAGTTATGCAACTTTTTTTCTGTCGGGTTTTGAATGCTAGACTGGACTCAAATGCAACTGGTCCATTTTACTACCAGGAAGCAGGACTCAGTATTTATTTATTTTACTAGAATTGCCGCAACTTTCGAAAAAAAAAACTAGTAGGCACTTTAGTGACGAGGAGCTTACAGTATCAGCATTCACCATGAAAATCTGCCACCTCATTCCAGCAAAGGCAGGACAATCGGAAAGGAAATTATCCGAAGTCGCCTTCTCCATAGGCATCGCAGACAAACACTAAGATGCTTGGAAAAAGCGAAGTGTACCGTTAGAACGAATACGAGTAGAGGTGAGATTTCGGACTTGGTCCTAGGCCATCCCAGGGGACAACTACCTGATGGCACGGATTCCATGGCACGTCTTGGAAACCGAGTTGGGGACATGCGTTTGACGATATAGCTGCTCGAATGGTGCTGGTTTCTTACAGACGTTCGGAAGCATTCGTTTAGTCCGCCTGCATCCTGGTGAGTTGTACCACACGCAATTGTGTTTATAGGAAACCCAATGCTACATGGGGTCCCTTACTGAGAACGAGGGAAGCCGCAACGCAGGTTCGGGTCATGTGAAATCATCTTCTGAGGCTTGTCTAGGAATCTCATCAGAGATCTCATTTCCAGAGATCTCACTATGACCTAGGACCCAAACAAGAGTCAAAGAGTTCAGCCTTGCGACCAATTTCAGAGAGCTCTTGCATTCCCGCACTATTTTAAAACTGCTTAAAGGGTTAAGCAAGGCCTTAAGTACAGCCTGACTATCATTACAGACGCAGATGCTCCGATCCTCCCACCTATTCTTAGCAATAGAGTCCATGGAAAGCAAAGTTTTCTGCTCGGAAAACAGAGGCATATTTGCCCAACGAGTAGTGAAGTCTGATGTTGTCGACCTCCACGAAGACACCAGCACCGAATCCATGACTGGCTTTGGAGCCATCCGTGAAGATTCGACAACAGCCCCGTCCAGGCTCAGATTCTGGCAAAGAAGTAAGGGTAAAGAAAGTTCACTTTAAATTTGCACAGCAGCCGAGGTTCTGTGTCATTGCATCAGACGGCATATCCATGGAACTAGTAAGGGTGGTATGGAAATTTCGGTATGGAAACTGTTGTGCCCACTGAATTGTTGCATCAATCCTTCCCTCGTTAGAAAGTAGTGATATTGGTCACACCGATCATGTGGGTAACTTTCCAATCACAGACATTTAGATGGTATAGTTCTTCATAAAAGTGAATAAGAGACAGCTGATGTTGGGTTAAGTTAGATGGGTCTAAACATGTATATTTATGGCGAAACGATTTACCTCATCGTGGCGTCAAATAGACTGTCCTACCCATTTGCTGCATAGTACCTGACAGTCCAGTGACCCGTGTAAATTGCTTCTAAAAAGGTCACTGGTTGTTTGGTTGCATGTGGTTGTATATGGGCCATGTCATTTCGGAGATGACGCAGCTATCTAGTCCAACCTCCAACCTGACAGATTCCAGCAGAATGCCCACTCATGTAGAATGGGTGGTTAAGGAGAAGAATTCGAAATGGATTTTGACAATGGTATGTGGAAACAACAGTGAAAAAGTCTTCGTTATCATCAGCAAATGGTTGTATAGCTTTGTTAATATTCTGAAACATTTAGGACAAAGTTTGTTAAAATTTATTCAAACCGAAAGATGGAGAAACAAGCAGAGACTTTGGGCGAACAAGAGGATTATGAATTTATTTATATTAATGAGGCATGTCAAGCCTTCATTCGTCTTACTAAACAACATTTTAGTAAGAGGACCAATTTAACAGAGAGTTTCGTTAATCTTCATCCAAATAAACTCCGAAATATCTTGGCCTTATATAAGGCCTTGGGGGTCGCCGTGGCTTAGTGGTTAGTGCATTGGAGTGCTGTCGAGCTGCGTGAGCTCACGTCTCAGCCATTTTTACGGATAATTTTCCGCGGCACTACCTCTCACGGAATGGCAAACCTTGAAAAATCTTTTGAATTCGCCGTTCGGAGGCAGTAAGAAGTTGTAGGTCCCTTCCACTCGTGCGAATATGTAATAGGCACAACATCAATGGTTGCGAGAAGCTAGGCCTTGGGTCATTCCGAGCTGTCGCGCCAACTATTTATTTATTTTTATATAAAGCCTTTAAATGGTCAAACCCTAGTTTCTCAGAACAACTTGAACTTTGTGTGTAGTATTATTGCCTCGAGTGAAAGGACAAGCGGTGGAGGGTGAAAACTCTTTTGATGATAAATTATACTCTTGGAAGTTTTTCGCCTTTATTCCTTTGCTAGTCCGACGCATTAGCGGTATTGCTCCCAAAAACTCGTAATTCGCCAGAAAAGAGAGTCTACTATGGTCTATGATGCATGAGTCGTGAATCGAAGAAAAATACCTTAGGCTTTTTTAAAACAAACATTATTCTAGTAATTTTAGATACCTTCCCAAAATATCTTGAAGTATGTATGTGCGCAAATGTACTGTAGCCCCTATAGCTAACATTCACAGTAATCATCTATGCCTTGAAAATACAAAGCGAACACAGTCTTTGAGTGAAAACCTAAATTCAGCTAGAACAGGGACGCCATTCAAAAAAAAAAAGTCGGAAAAAAATAAGCTTTCTCGGAGGACATACCGTTTTTTTTTAAATTTTCCATGTGGTCATCGTAACCATTGACCCACTTTTGGAAACAAAATAGTTATGCCTTTTAAGCTCTCAGTAATGCATTACTTGTGTTTTTACCTAAGTCCAGCCAAACGACATAGACAGGAGAAACAGATATGCATACGAGGATTCAATAAAATATACATATGTAGGTGTTTCCATCAAAAGTTTTCCTTTTTAAATTTATTTTTAAAAACTGCTGCTGTTTAAATTTCAATATAAAGTACAAACTCTAATAATGAACTTGTCAAGTGAATAAGGCTTTCAGTACCACTATAAAGTGGTCATCTCTTTCGTTAAATCTTGCATCAAATTTTTGCAGAAATGCAATGCCGTTTTGCTACAGTATTTTCTAACATTATTTTTGTAGATTTTGCCCGAATTCAGAGAATGTCAATCGATGACGTTGTCCTGCTATAGTACTTAAATAGTTTAAGGTCTTCTGAGGATTACGATGCAATTTTATTGGAAATCGGCATCAAAATTTTTGATGTCATCTGCTGATTCTGAAATATTTAGTGTTCAATAACTTTTCAAATTATATTTTGAATATTACGTTTTATGGGCATCCACAGAGAAAAGTATGTATATAGATAAATGGCGTGACCAAGAGAGGCTAAGGTATAGCTTCTCGCAACCATTTATGTTCTGCGTGTTAATTTTTTCTACATATAATGGTATTTACCGATTTACCGATTCTCAATACATTGTTTTGCAGTTTACGAGGTATCCAACCCAAACCATCGATGTTCCACTTTCAAATTTTCCCCAGACAGGAGGAGAAAGTGTTGTTGAGAAATAGATACAATTTAAGAGAATCTTCTATGAATTATTTTCTCTTTTATATTGTTTTTGGAAATAGGAGATAGAAGCTTAAGCTTTTAAGGACATGGTGAGGGTATTTAATTTGTTGCCCAATTCGAAAATTTATCTAATATATATATTGGAATCTTCTGTTTATTTGATTTAATCCCGCGGCGGATGCCGAGATCTATTGACATTGAGAGATTTATTGACATTGAGATCTAAGAAGTTTTGTTCGAAACGAGAACTTTTTCAGGTTCAATTAAAATAACTGACAATCGACTGGGAATGACACCAGTAGATAGCTCTATGACGTTAAAGTATCTTTGTCATTTGTTAAGCATCTGACCTGCAGTTGAAAGCAAATTTGGCTCATTGGGCCTATCCTCGATACTAAGTTATCGTAAGCGCGAATTCGGCTAAGAGGATATAATATTTAAAAAAGAACCAATGTCATTACAGTACGCCGCATTCCCCCAAGAAAAGGTACACTTAAACCAGAAAATAGGTCAATTGTGATAGCACGTATTCTGCGTTTTGACTCCTTCTTACTTCTGAGACTATTTGGATCTCCTTACGCACCTGTTGAGATCGGCCGTGCTGGCGGTGTTCATATCATTAAAGAAGTATTGGCCTAAGGTTGCTTTTGTAATGTTGGCAAGGGCAAGACAGGTGTAGAGGAAGTGTGCAGTAGACTCTTCCTCCACCTCATTCCTGCAGTTTCTGCAGAAATCTTTACATGATATACCCAGGCGTTGAGCATGCCTGCCGAGAAAGTAGTGCCCCGTTAGGACGTTAATTAGTTTTGAAACTTGGTTTCTTTTAATTCGTATAAATGCTTTTGATCTCTTCAGATCCAGGACAATCCAGCTCAGCCTGGCATTATTGCAATAATTGGGGTGTTGCCATCTACGATTTGGTTTCCACAGCGCGCCGGTGTAAGTCAAGTGTTTAACACACGACAATGGCGCTTTGACATAGTCGAGCTTCCTGTCGTCTTTACATTGAGAGCATAGTTTAGCTAATTCGTTCGCAGCACAGTTCTTTTGAATATCACAGTGACTATGGACCCAACAGTGTGGTCGCCGTAGTTCACTGATTAGTGCGTTGCACTGCTGACCAAGCGGCGAGGGTTCAAACCCCAGCCAGGAACACCGAACATTTTTCGCGGCACCACCTCTCGTCGGGATATGACAAGCCTCCGAGAGTATAATTTGTTATGAAAGAGATTCTCACTTCGCCGTTCGGAGTCGGCAATAAATTGTAGGTCCCTTCCATTCATGCAAACAATACAACACTCACAACATGAATGGTTGAGAGAAGCTAGGCTTTGGCTCATTCCGAGCTGTCGCGCCAGCTATTTACTTTTTTTTTTATGGACCCAACAGAGTATAACGCTATACTGTTTATGGATCTCGTTTAGAGACACGCGGCAGTCCTTCAATGCCCTAGATTTGATCGCAGCCTGGGTGTCGATGTAGATCGCAATATCTGTGCGGGACATTGGCTCAGCCTTCAGCCAAGCGGTAGCTTGTTTAATAGCTGTGACTTCGATTTGGAAAACGCTACAGTGGCTGGGGAGATTGAAGGAGTGGTGGATGTCCAGGGATTTTATAAAGACGCGGGCATCAGCACCGGCTCCTTCGGCAGTTTTAGATTCTTCCGTTAAGATAGAGATGGACTCATTTGGGAAGACATTACGCTGACTCCAGGTGGTTGTAGCCCATGTTGAAGTCGTTTTCGGTGGGCAGCGTATCTGTTGATTTGGAAAGATTGCAGTGATTTGATAGGATTCGGGAACGTTCCACACTTTCCTCACACCATTGGTGGGTTCCTCTTAGTCTTAGGGACGCGTTAGTGGCCTGCTACATGCCATATATATCTTTTTGCAGTATAGACATCGGGCCTACAACGTCAGTATAGAGCCAGTGCATGATTTTCGGTTGTAGGTCCCATCTGATATTTGCTGCACTTTTGTATGAGTAGAGTGCTACCAGAGATATCTTGGCGTGTTCGGCAATATTATCCCTCCATAGAAGCTTCCTGTATAGAATGAATCCTAGATATGCGGGGCTGTCTTAAAAGCTCAGATGAGCTTCTCGTTGAGCTTGAGTGGGATAATGGAAGGAATTAAGATTTTCCTAGTGAACATACCAGATGTTGGTGGCAAAATTCGCACAGCGCACCCCTGCATCTTACGATGCTAAAGGAAGCCGTTGCAGTCACAGCCTGGGTCGTATATTTCGTCACGTAAAAACAAGCATTCATCTCGTTTTGACGTGATGAGTTATGCAATAACTGTTTATCATCCATCACGTCACGTCATTCGAACACTGTTATTGACACTCCGCTTCCGCGTTCAGTTGCTTCAATGAACTCACGCACGTAGCTTGAGGCTTGATAAAATAAACTTGATTTTCACCCCAATACAGATTTCCCCCCTCAGGCTTACCAGTGATTGTTGGCTTTATTTAAACGAACAAAAACTGTAATTGCATTTAAGGCCGAACACAATCATTCCGATGAGGCCTCTGCCATAATCGCATCCACCGCATGCTTGTCGGTGATGTACCCGTCCGTTAAAAACCCATTCAATTACAGTAATTGACTGTTTTAACGAAAAGTAATTTTTTAAAAAGTTAATTTGCGCAAATTTAATTTTCCCTTCATAAACAATCAGAGGCCTGACTCTATTTGGATGCAGCCGGTAATGCATCTGACAGTGCAGTGTCCTGAAGCATGCAGCCGCCATTGTTTAAAGCCAATAAAAAGCCACCCTCTGTGTGGCAGGCTAATTTCGCACTAATAACTCAATCAGGAAAAGTTTTTAAAAGTTTATTTAACCTCTGCTCTTATCACCCACCAACCGATGAAGCCAAGAAAACTTTCTTCCGTCTTACGATACCTGTATCGATGCGTACGCCCTACACCTGTGTGAATTATTTATTTATTGGAAATTCCTCGGATCGTTGCCATCATCCCCGCCCCGACGACATCCCAGCACACACAAGAACGACACATTGACGTCTCAAGGCTATAGCCATCGCTTTTGCCAGCCTATTGTTTGTTTATTGAATGGGAGTCGGGTATATTGGCTAATTGATATGCTCCTAGGGTAGAACTGATAAGTTTATTGTATTGAATACCTGCCATATTGCGTGCGAGGCATTTTACCTTTCTTTTGCACTGGGGCCAAGGAGACGGTGTTGGTTTTGGAATTTGTGGCACGAAGTCTTCTGAGGTTTCCCTTACTCTGCCGTCGCTGATGTGGAAATGATGACTTTTACCCAATCCACCTCATGAATGGGAGCGAAACTTGTTTATTGCCCCCAACAGGAATATTAGGGAGACTTTTGGGTTTTGTTTACATTATTGGGGCTCCGTGGTTTTGTTTGACAAAACAATAAAACTTCTGTTGACAGAGGGTGAGAGGGAGTGGAACGGCTGGTTTGTGTTTGTGCCAAGACTGAAGTTCATTGATTTGAAAATTCAATTTTTAACACACAAATTTCTAGAGAAGAATGGAGTGCTTAGTGCGATTTGAGTTCATTGAAGGGTGGCGAAAGAATAAGAGATGATGGCGCTTGATTCTTGAAAGTTGAATGGGAGAGGGGAGAATCTCAATTTGTGTTTGGAGACTGAGTTAGTTGTAATTGGCGATTTATTAACACTAGAGATGGCAATGAAGGCAGATGGTCCTGTGCCGTTTAGAAGAGCAGAAGGCACAGTGGCAGTGGATTTCATTTTGTTTCGCCGCTCCTGTCATTACACCGCAACTGTAGAAATATCATTGCCCACCACTATAGGTTTACCTAAGCCAGCATTGGGCGGTGGCAAGCTGCAAAAAAAAACCACCATCCTCAAAGTCATCACAAAACTGCTTAGATAAACGTGCATTGCAGCTACCAGTGCTATAACAACAGCTGAACTAGAGACCTTCTTCAACCCCCTATGATACGTGTTTATACGAGAGTTTGGGGCCAGTAGTGTTCTGAATATAAAGCAAACAGATGAGTAGAAGCTGAGGAAGGCGGGATATACCTAGGTCTTAAATAAGTAAATAGGCAATCATATAGAGTCCTACCAGTTCTTTCCGAGCAGAGAGAAGTCAGTGAATAGCACAATGCCAAGCAGGCAAACCAAAGCCGTATTTACTAATGGATCAAAGACGGATCCATTTGACAAACCAAATCTGTCTAGGTCAGTCAGACTCCTGGACCATAGCAGCATCCTCCAAGCGGAGGTCCAACACATGACAAAAGCTATCCGTGAGACTGTGATGAAGGCAATATCACGCGATGAAATCAGCTTTTTCATAGACAGTCAGAGAACGAAAATCGAAGCCTGTGAAGTGCTGCCTGGAAGACCTTTGTGTTCGTGGTACAACCCATTTTCTCTAACTGGCTTCTGCCATCTCTTACATAAATTCCTTAGGGGACACTTCTTCCAAGTTAACAACTATCCTATTACGCATATCGATAGGCTTATCAAAGCTTCTCATGTGAATCGAATCGCAAGGGCAATAGGAGAGCTTTTAAGGGATTGCTCCGTGAACAAGGAATACTTCCTCCGCCCATGAGCATCACAATAGATCTATTCTGACCTGGGTGTGGCGCAGAGAGTTCTCTCTCCCCTCGCGAAGCCATTTAAAGGGTTTTTCAATAGGGACGCTACAAAAGTTGCGGTTTTTTGACATTTCTCTTCAGTAAGGTTTGCCATTTCATGATGGAAAGATATACGAGCCAACAGCGAGTCGAAATTATTAAAATTTACTACCGAAATTCGGAGTCAGTGGCCTCAACGTTAAGGGCGCTATGGTCGTCATAATTTCTGGCTGGATGGCTTCGTCAATAAACAAAATATGCGGTATTGGTCAGGCAGCAATCCACACGTACTCCATGAGTTATCATTGCATCCCGAAAAAATTACGATTTGGTGTGGTTTATGGGCCGGCGGCGTCATTGGGCCGTACTTCTTCCGTGATGATCAAGACCGGCACGTTACTGTGAATGGGGATCGCTACCGTTCAATGATAACCGAATATTTTTGGCCCCAATTGGATGATATGGACTTGGAGGACATGTGGTTCCAACAGGACGGCGCCACAAGCCACACAGCGAATGTCACAATCAATTTATTGGAAACCAAGTTTGGAGAACGTGTTATCTCACGAAATGGTCCAGTCGCTTGGCCGCCTCGGTCGTGCGATTTGACGCCGTTAGACTATTTCCTGTGGGGCTACGTCAAGTCTATGGTCTATGCCAACAAGCCAGCGACGATTGATGAACTTCGTACGAATATCGAACGAGAAATTGCAGCAGTATCGGCCGATTTATGCTTGAAAACCGTCGAAAATTGGGTTCAGCGTCTGGACTTCTGCAAGCGTGCCCATGGTGGCCATGCAAAACAAATCGAGTTCCGTACATAATGGCATCAAACGTACTTTCAAAGGAATAAAGAATTTCATTGATATCCAAAACCGTTTTTATTTTATTTAAAAAACTTTTGTAGCGCTCTTATTGCAAAACCCTGTACTTAACCTACCTTAAGCTAGGTTCGGTAAAGTTGAAAATGGTTTGTGGTGGCTCAAATAATAATTTCCACTGATTGACCCTAAGATCCATTATGAATCCCTTCATGTTTAGGAAATTTGTCTTTTTTTTAATGTGCTGTCCAAGGATTTATGATCCAGATCACAGAGGAATGCAATTTGTACCGATGTCGATGCAAGGACTAATGAATTTGGATATCATCGTCCATCAGAACTATTGAATCGGTCCTACCAATGGCTAAGATACTACACTGGTTCCTAAACTACTGAGGAACAAGTTGCAGGTATTTATACACGCTACTAAAGCCAACCTCAGGGACTTGCCGACAAGACCTGGAATGAGATTTTCAAGGCTATAGAAGATCAAGAGGTCGGGGAGCATCATTGAGGAGAACGCTGAAAAATAAGTGGGAGGAGTTCTGAGCTCAAGTAAAAATCATCATTAAAGACTGCAACAACTAAAGACGTTTTTGAGATCCTTTACTTCTCTAAGTAAGGTTAGGTCATGTTGAAACAAATTCTTAGAACGTTTCAGATTGTTTTTTCGACAGCATCTAGCTTTAGTTTTAGTTATCAAATAGCGATTGGTATAGGAGGTACCCTTTTCAGGCCCAATAGGTAATGTTGTTCCATATCTGGCAAGTTCATCAGCCTTACAGTTCCCTGGTACCTAACAAAGGTGAATATTAAACTGCTCCACCATCTCTATAAGAGACTTTCGGTAATCTAGTTCTATTAGTGAATTTAAAGCGACTGATTCCAAGGACTTAATATTGCCGCTTGACTGTCCGAAAAGACGCGGATATCGGTGGCTGATATCAAGTTTTTCTTTAGCTAAAATAGGACTTTTCTAGTCGCTATGATTTCCGCCTGTAATACCCTACAATTACTTGGAATATAAAAGGCTAGGCTTAGGTTAAGCCTGTCAGAGAAAACCCCACCACCCACTTACTTTTCTAACAACTAAGGAAACAGACGATTTTGTTAAGTTCATCTTTTAGATAATATCCTTCCAAGTCCATAAACAATATTCTGTCCTATTCAGTTACCATAGCTTGGTGGCAGGCTCCATTTGTATCATTGTCAGTCTAGGGAATATTTCTGAGGTGAAATTGCCTTATTTGTGTGCACGTTATGATCTATAGAAGACCTGTGCATCAAACTACATATGTATGTACACATATTGAATCCGATCGTTGCCCAATTTTACATTTATGTAAGACGTTCCACAGGTTTATTTCATTAAGTACAAAATTTAACCCTGCATCATTTTGGAAGAAAGCATCCACTGTTGCATGTGCCTTGAGCTTCATAGAAGTCTTTTACACTTTTTCTTCAAAACTGGTCTTCCATTTCAATTAATTTCGAAGAATCGAGCTTAAATATTTACCGAATTCCCCCAAAGAGAAAGGACCTAGATTGGTTACTTCAATTCTAGGAAATACATCGCATGATTGGGACGAGGATTAGATTGGTTTTCCACACAATTACCCGTAGTACATCTATTTGCAAAGGAAATTATTCAATATTGCGATGATCCACGCCCACCTGCTTGCACTATCCAAAAATAGGAATTCTCCCCAATATTGAGAAGATTTATCCGTCTTTCCTTCCTTATCCGTTCCCATACCCACTATCCTCTCTGTAGCGCATTTAAATTTCTCTTCAGCACGTGGTATAAGCTCACCTGGCCATTGCTATTTTATGATAAAATATTCCAAGAAACTCACTTGTAACTCTAATGGGAGGCAAAGACTTTTGCAAAGTTGTGTGTTGGAATTACTACGGGCCCCAGGAGCGACGATAAGCTGACACGCAAGCCGCGTGTATTCAAATAGCACGCATTTCCATTGAAATCTATCAAATCGAGATAAATTATGTACGCGCGTTTGAATTGCCCGTCGCACGTTAGTCTAATAAGAAAGCAAACTTTAATGTGAATAAATTGTGTTAAGCTATTTACAAACACTTTTATATCGCAGGTTAGCGGGCCAAGTAATTGCATACGACTTTAAACGGATTTGTGTTATGAAATGTTTGCGTGCAAGGGTGCACGTTGACAACAATTGTTAATACTTCCTGAAAGTTGAGTTTTTTTTTACTATTAACTTGCATGCGCTTGGGTTCATTTAGTCTCTGTTCGAGAAAATATGCATACATCTGACTTTTGACCCAAAAGGACACGACATGTACTAGATTGGAGAAAAAAGCACAAACGACCAGTTACTCACTCTCAGAATGGTACTTGAGGAGGCCTGGCAATATGCCAAACCTATCTACAGTTGTTTTGTATATCTCGGGGTCCTATTCACGAGTAATGGAAGGAGCAATACTGAGTTATCCTGTAGGATTGGTCAGGCTCGAGCAATTTTGAGACTGCTTAGTCAATCTGTTATCAGAAGGGCCGAACTTGACATCGAAGCTAAGTTATTGGTCTTCAATTCAGTGTTTGTTCCGACTCTCACCTATGGTCATGAGGTCTGGGTACAAGCTGCCGAAATGAGATTTCTTTGTTGTGTCTGGGGTGACTCGTCGAGATCGCGTTAGGAACACCAGAATACGCGAGGCACTCAATGTCGAGTAGCCGCTCCTTCGTACGGAGAGGTCCATACTTCGATGGTTTGGATACGTTAAACGCATGTACTCAGCTCGGTTTCCAAGACGTGCCATGAGGTAGGCGTCCTCTGGGTAGGCCCAGGATGAGATGGCTGGACCAAGTCGGAGAACTCACCTCTAGCCGCATGGGAATAGCCCCTGAAGATTTAGAGTCGATGGGGGAAGATCGGAAGATGTGGACAGTCCACTTAAGAACCCTTATCCCGCGACCCTCATAGTGGATAAGCGGGCCACTGAGAATAATGATGATGATGGTGGAAGAAGCTGATCTCATCTTTGCAGATATAATTTTGGTTAGAAAAACCTTTAGTGGTTTGGACAGGATTGACATCAAAAGACTGGCAATCTGAAGACCGGTGCGGGCAGAGTAGGGCTGAAGATAAATGCCGGAAGGCTCTTAGACTTTCGAACTCAAAGCGCCCAACTGAAAATTGTTGAATAAAAGGTCTTTTTTTTTAGGAAGTATAGTCTCGGTTGGCAATGACATTGAATTGGATGTGAGCATAGGCAAAGCAGAAGTTGCTCGTTAAGATCTAGAATAGAAATATTTTCATTCTTCAGTGAGTAGTATAGTTAAACCGGGCCTAGCTTCAGGTTGATCTCAGACACGACGCGAACTGCAACCAACTTCAAGTTAGACTCGGCCATTTCCTTTTGGTATACTGTACTGACACGTAAGAAGACGTAAAAAAGTAAGACGTAGTGTTGTCAGATTATAGAAATAAAAATAAGAGCACTAAAATCCCAAAACGAAGTTACTACTGTTTCGTTCCAACGTAAAGTCGTTCGTTACTGGTGTTGTGCTTGGAAAATTGCCGCTGCTGACACTGTTAAGCTACAATAAGGCACAAAATCAAAGGTTGAAAGTGGCTGCTGTAGATTTTAGGAGTGAGTGTTTCTCCCATGCTTATTCGTATGTGCCGTGCTCAACCTGACAGCCTGGTAATCCTCCAACCAGAAATGTTGTTTTAAGTTAATAAGAGAAATTGAAAGTTTATATATACTTTTTCTTTACAAGCCTGCCCTTATGGCTGACACTGCGACTTAGCAAGATCTATTGTGGCCTGGATTTACGTAGCCTAATAGGTCTACTACCTTCCTAAACTCCGCTAACAAACAGAATTCCGTATAAAAGATTCGACTGTTCGTAGCCAGTATAGTTCCGAACATTCACAGGGAACGTGCTCAGAGGTTTCCTCTTATTCCAAACAGAACCGACATTCTTTATCTGAACAAAGGTTAAGTTTGTTGAGATGATATCTAAGGCCGCAATGGGCAGTGAGAAAGCCCTCTAGCTTCCTCATATTGTTCATGTTAAGGTTTAGAATTTTCTTGTAGGAAAAGGACTTGATAAGTCTCTCAGATTGTCTAAAGAGCTAGGCGAAGTTGGTGTTCCTAGTTGTTTAACACAGCAGTAAGGCAATTACGCAAAAGATGGGTTCCGGTCGCAAGACCGCAAAACTCTCGGCTTACTCAACAATGTCTTGAAGTCGGAAAAGGACTAAAGGTGTAATGTGATGTCTTTCCTAGCGGACATAGTAGCGGGTATCAGGTAGTCATTCCGTAAAACAAAATACGCCCTGTTGGAGGCATTTTCTTAGGATCTGTGACAATGGCTCGGAATGCCTGGAACGAAAGAATCCGAATCCCTAGATAGCTTTTTACTCGTGCAGTAGAATATTCGAGAAAATCTGGACACTGTCACGAGACGGATACCTACGTTTAGCAGCCTAGTGCAATAGCATGCTGATTGTTTAACTTACAACTCAAGGCCATCATGAAAATTCAATCTCTCTATCGCTATCCGATCCTCTACCATCTCAGACATGTGGCAGAAAGACACCTCTTCCAATATATCGAAGAACTAAGCGGCATACAAGCTATCTAGGACAACCGTGGCTTCATCAGAAATTTAAAGTATTTTGAAATCCAAGGACAACCAAGATTGCTTTACGAGCAAGGGATACCTTCTCCCCAATGAGCACCAAATTTGAATCATTGAAATCGTATTCCAAACGTAACTGGTGATGGCGAACATGTATCAATGAACGTGTATCCTGCTTCATTTTGTCCATTTTGTGTATATTTTTCTGGCTAAAATACAACCACAAGAACAATCGTTCATTCATCGTTTCGTCGCCCAAAGGTGGTAGAACTTTTAATGCACAACATTCCTCTCATGTACAACATTTTGCCAATAAAACAATGTTTGACTGTCGGATTTGTGTTCTAAATTTTAGACAAGTAGGATCAGGACAACGAACCACAATTATTGCAATGAATCGCAGTGACCGAGTACATTTTTTCCTTCATTAGTGCAACACGGTCTACACATAGTTTTCATTTACATATTACAGACCAAAAAGAATTCGTGGCCACATTTCGTTTTTTTCGCGCCCAACTCTTATTTTAATTTATTACGTAACATGGATTTGATTTTAAAAAAAATCCAATTACCGCTGTTAAACTCTGCACAATGATTTGATCCAGACGGCTTGATACGTGAACGAAATTTGCATAAACTTTTACCAAAAGGGTTCTTAACTTTGCTAATGTTCGTGAACAGGTGTGAAATACTGATGAGGGTTCGCTTCGTGGATTATGCGTAGGCAATGACAATGTATTGGGTGACCTAGTTGCTGCCGATTCGATGCAAATGAGATAAGATTACTGATATGGGTTACAGATGGCAACAGATGAACAGGTACCAGATTTCACATGTTCATTATGTAGCGAGGTAACAATGATGGCGTTGGCAGTAATTCGCCATGGGGGAAGAAATTATTGTCACGTCCTTTGCCTATAGAAGGATGAAATTACGAACGCAGGAGAATTGGTGTATAAGATGGTTTGTCGCGGCGGTTTATTATGATTACGTCTGGGCTGTTGATGATAATGTTTGCGTTTGTTTCTCTGCGGTGCATGATTGTGTCAATATGACTTGGAAAGCCGTTTGGCACAGGTGGCTAGGCAATGTCATTCCAGTTGGATGGTTTTAGAACATAGAAAAATATGTATCAGAGAGGAGAAGCTAAACACGGGAGGTTTAGCGACCGCGATTATGGCAGTTGAAGTTGCCTTCGACAACTTTGGAAGAGTGTAAGCCGCGTGACTGTCCAATTTTGTTTCTAAGAGTGGTAAATATTAAAGGCAAGATCTTATGACTAAGAGGCAAAATCAACGGAGGATAGCGAGGCACATATTCCTCTTAACATAACTTTGAACTTTCTTCTGTGAAGGTTAATCTGTCGGTATTGGCATGAGGCAAATTTACAGAAAACCAAATGGAAGAATACTTAATGTATCTGGAGTAGAGCCTACCTATAAATACAAATAAGACGTAATCAACTTCACCTTGCTCTAATTGACACAGCGTTACAGTCCAGGATGGACCTGAACTTCAACCAAAAGTCTATCCAGCCAGCTGAATCCTGAATCTGAATGGGTTATAGATCCGCGAAACAACCTGCACTCTAGGATTTTCTCGAAACTAAATGGCATAAGAGAGTTTAGCCTGGGCAGTACATGTCATCCCAGGCTTTTATGTCTTAGCGCCCCTGTGACGGGGCAACTACAGAGGAAGTATTCGAGGCTCCCCTCCTCTTTCTCACATCCCGAGCAAGTATTTGCTTGCACCAGTCTTAGTCTGTGGACATATTTATTCAGGTTGACATGTATGTCCAGTGTACACGCCGACCATCAGTCTTAATTGCCTCCTGCCAAAATTAAACATTCTCATTGCTAGACGACAGTGGTCGCCGTGGCTCAGTGTAAGTGCGTTGGACTGCTGACCGAACAGCGTGGGTTCAAGGCTTAGTCATGTCCACCGAGCATTTTTCGCCGTACCACCTCTCATCGGGTAATGACAAGCCTCCGGGAGTATAATTTGTCATGAAAGAGCTTCTAAATGAGCCGTTCGAAGTCGGCAATAAATTGCCGCTTTGCAGGTTTGCAAGTCGTTCCAGGAAGTATCGAGGCGTTTAGCAAACGAGCCGCTAAAATCCCCGTTTTCTGCCCCCTTCCTAGCCAGTTCATCGGCAGCTTTGTTCACAGGAACGTGCCAGTGACCCAGTACCCGAGCAGGTTGAAGTTCGATACCCCTGAGTATCGCGAAAAACGAACTATTCCAGATGTATAGCGTCTACATTCGGCAGTAGACCCCCACCTCCTATTCTTTGTCGAAATGATAATCTGTATTAGTAAGATCACTAGGGAGCCTTGTGAGTCCAGAGGCTGTCTGCACTTCCTTCAAGGTAGGCTTGTGTCCCGTTAAAGTTCGCTCATTAAAGCGATTAAGGTCTTGAGTCTAAGGGCTGCCAACCCAGCTGTCTTTTTCACTTTATCTCACCATATGTAGGTAACCAAATTGACACTTACTTTAGAGTGTCCATATGGCCCGACAAAAAAGAGAACACAATTCATGATCCACTCACTGGTGTCGTCATAGCTGAAGACTGTTGGCTTACCAACTTATTCTAAGTGAGATTTCATTTGAAAGTGAGTGAAGGACTTAGATTCCTCAAACACAACCTTATGAATGCATACATACATGTATGGGTACTCACACAACTCCATAAAGAAATAAGATCGCTTCTTCTTCTTCAACGCAACCCCTTTAAAGTGAATGATTCCCAAAATAAGATGATAAATTTCGTTATCCTTTTCCTGTGCACGTATTCATATTTCAAAACTTATAAATGAAAAATTATGGCAAAATCCATACAAAACCAGTAGACTGTCCTTTTCTGTTGGTTAAGAGATGAATTGGTTATCAATATTTCATTCCTCACCCAGCCAGCCATACAATCGATATTATTCCTACAGGTTCGCCAGAATTCGATTCAACATTTGAAATGATGTTCGTGTCAATCGCAGTAAAGAAGGATACTATAGCATGCCCATTCCAAGGAAGGTATCTCTCTCTCTCTGTCAGAAATTTCGTTAAACTTTCCTTTAAATTTAATTTCAACTCCATTCAACCGACAGAAGGTGAATGTATCCTTCCATTGATATTGCTCCTTTGTAGTCAGACAACAAAACTGTTTACATTGTTGTATCCCTACAACATTTCACTGCTATCACATAATGTCTCTTCTCATACCTGTGGGTAGAATCACTTATCAATTTGAAAATGCAAATCATATCAAGGACATTATCGTCAATAACCTGCTTTCGATGTGGGTGCCTGGGATATGATGCGTGTACTTCATTCATTAGGTGAATCTTTTTGCACAAGGACATGTTTAGAAATGTAAATGTATACAAGTGCATTTTGCTTTACAGAAATACGAAAGGCAGTGTGCTCTTGTTGGCATTTTGAAAGGAGGGAATTTACATTTAGATAGATTTTGATGAAGTATTACATGAGCAAGTGGAGGAGTCACAAATGGTTAAGGACACTTTGAACAATTTACCATTGTAGAGAGGACGACATTAAATTGTTGGAAAATTATTTATGAATTTGATAAAGGAATAGAATAGTTGATGTGCATCCTTGGTCTTTTGAAAGCAAGATTTAGAAAAGCACGCACTGAATGGTACGTAGTGCTAGGTATCTTTAAAGAGCTCATCCACTCCTACTGTTTAAAGGAATTTGGAATTTTTTTTATGGCTTCTTAGCATTGAGATTCAGTTGCTGAAAATTCTTTCTTTTGCGGATCAGCGCTTCTTGAAAATGTGTGCTTGGGTCTTTCGTATTTTCTACTCCAGTGCCGTTCAAGACTTGGCACTGACGACGATTATGGAAGTAATACTGTCCAACGAGTAAAAAGGAATTTCTCTCAGAGGAATCTTTGACACAAACTTACGAAACAGGAGACTGTCACAAGTAACTCGGGGGCTAGCATGTATTGCAGCAATTTAGCGGAGGAACTTGCAATTCATCTAAATTCCATCATCGCAGTCTTCCAAGCAGACGTTTGTGCCATTTAAAGGGAACCGAAGTTGTTTTGGGCCACCACCCCAAAAAGCATGAACAGCCAAGCAGCAATCTAAACTAATACCAATTCAAATGTAAAAACAAACTTTAGATGATTGCTAGTCATGTCGTCGTCGCAGTTATGGTTGGATGCAAAGGGATTTCAAGCTTGATGGACACATTTCTCGACGGCAAAGTAAAAAAGATCAGTCAGAGGAAAACAAACAAAATTCTGACCAATCGTACCAATCAAGCAATAATCCCAATTAACATAAACACAGCGATTTGTAGGAATTGTTAGAAAATCAAAAAAATTGCATGGAATAGTTCTTGCATCATTGTCAAATCTTAGCAAGAATACGACAGAATCCACTTCGATACCGGAACTGAAGCACATCATGAATAAAGGAATTGAAAACATTCTAGAAGCAGGACAGTTCCTCCGATCACACAGACCCATGAACACATAGCGTCCTCTTAAGATACATATGTTATGTCCCAACTGGCCCTATTTTTAACCTCAAAAAGAGAGAAGAACAGCCGACTCCGCTGAAGCCTAAACAAAGAACATTCCATTTACCTTCAGGTACCAGCCCATTTCCTTCCATGAGGTTTCAACCTGCAGATCCAATTAATGGGGATACTGAGCCTTGCTATTTTGGCTGACTCTGTTTATCTTTTTCAAAAATTCGTAGTCCAATTGAGCTCCAGTTTCACATCCGTTGCCGCTGTAGAATAGGTTCTAATAGTATTGTACTTCTCAAGAGTTTTTTTTTCTTTTGAGTGCCTCGTTCTACAGTGAATGTAGTATAACTGGTTTACATCACCAGGCTTTGCCTAAGTCTTTCCTACATTTAGAGCTTCTCGTGGGTCTTTGAATGAGTCTATTGACTACCGCTTTCAAGTAAGCTTTCCAAAGAAGCTTGATATCGAGTTTTATGAGTGAATATTCGATCTGCAGGTAGGTAGGTAGAGGAAGCGATTCCACTGAACCCAATTAGCACTAGGATGTGCCTTTTTGTCTTCTGTTCTAAACTTATCGTAGGTCGGCCATATTTCGAACCTTTGTAGGAAGTGTGAGTGGATTTGTCGTTAAACCGCTCCTAGCGGGATGTGGACCTTTACCGCGAGTGAATCGCGTAGAACTGAGCCCTGTCTGGCCAGCTCATCTCCAACCCCTTTTAAGTCACTGTGCTATGGAATCCAAAACAGTGTGACCATGAGCTTCCGCCCAAAAGCCCAAACTCATTCCCACACTCTTGGACAAGTTTGGAGGATATGGTGAGTCAATAGCTTTGATACCGGCTTCGCTATCTATAAGGATAGCACTGCTCTATTTGTCCGTTGTGTCACACCCGAGTTGAGTGCAAGCCTCTCGGATCCACACCGCAGTTCATCTTTGATCCATCGGAGTAGATGGCCGTGTAGAAGTTCTTTACCACTTCGTTTTTCTTCCACTGTGCACTGGTAGAGATTCCGACGTGGAAGTTTTTCCTGAAGTTAGTTTGGGTGTGATGTACTCGCTTGGAAACGTGAAAATGCCGTTTTGTAGCAAGTCCAGGATGTTGCTGTGGCCGTAGGGACGTGCAATCCAACATCCAGATTCTTTGAGTCTGTCTGCGCAACAAAGTGTAGTGTGTTTTGTGTATAAGTCGAGAGGCAGAAAATGCAGAAGCACATTAAGGGCATCCGTTGGAGCCGACCTCAATGCCCCCGTGGTCCCTGCACACACTGTTCTTTGGAGCCTTCTAAGTTTTTTAAGGTTGTTGCAGGCGACCATACTATCGACCCGTAGGTGAGAATTGGACACACTAGGGCTGTGTCCATCCACAACTTTATCTTTGGTTGAAGTCTGCACCTCTTTTCAAAGGTTTTGCTGCAGGCATAGAAGGCTACAAAGGCCTACCTTACTCTGTGTTCAATGTTTTGCTTTCAGTTAAGTTTTGGATCAACAATGATACCCAGATATCTAGCGTTGTAGGACAATAAAGTGAGTTAGCTGTTGTGAATTTTGGTAGGGTTCATCTGAAAGATATCATTGCCGAGTGCCAAACAATTTTTTCTGTATTATGCCCGAGAAGGTCTTCTCAAATCTTCCTCTTACTATGTACCGATGCCATTGGTATAGCCTTGGTATCCTCCCTCCCGACGTGCTCACCGCAAGGCTTTCGGTTCAAGGAAAGACCAATTTAAGCTGATGGTTGGATTCATCACAGGACACAACAACCTCAACTGGGCCTCGCTGACTTTGAGACATGTAGGAACTACGAGGAAGAAGAAAAAGATCCCAAACACTTCCTTTGCCCTAGCAAGAATGCGACAGAAGCCCTTGGAGTCAATGTGGATACCGGACCTAAGGCATCTCAAGGACAAAGCAATCGGTGGTTACGTGGCCTTCACCAAAGAAACAGAAAGATTCGCACACTAGTGCCGATTCCATAATTGTTTCCACCTTCCCTAGATCCCTCCCAACATACGTCCAAAACGACGTACAGTTTCGACGATTGAAAGAGGGGAACGCAACAGGCCTGACTGAGGCCAAAGTAAAGAGTCTTGCGCTTACCCTCATATACCATACCATACCACCATTGGCATACTATTGTCGAAGGGACCTATCGATTTTATGTCCAATTCTGGAGGCAAGGTTGGTTGCTTATCATTGGCAGCTGATAAGTGGTGCCGTAAAAAATGTTTGATGAATTTTGTTAGCACTTACCACTGAGCATTACTTCTCCGAAGTAAAATTCCTTATGAAGTTGAACTCCTTATGAAAATGACTCCTGCAAAAGAAATGCGAGATTCAATAGCTTCCTCTCACTTCTCCTTGAACTTTCTATTTACAAAATTCATTGCATACTATGGCCAAAGTCTATAGAAGCTATCATATTGTTTTCGTACAAAAAGCTCAAGCTAAAATTATTTCCTTGCATTCCACATATTGTAAAATAGTTTCTCAGCTTTAGGGTCCACTTTGTGGTAATCTTCATACCAAACATGCATTTGGCAGTACATTGGGTTCTCAGTAGACTAGAAGTACGTATACCAATTTGTGCAAATAAATCTGTTCACTAAAATGATATTTTGCATATAAGCCATTCCAGTAACCAGTGCATTCTCTTTCTATGCACATCTCACTCGGGATGTCCTGGAAGCCTTTGCGTTGGCATAACTATCTAAAATTGCAAAACTATGAAATTCCTGTTTCAAAACTTTTCCATTTGTGTCAATTAGAGGAAGCACTTCATATTCTCTTCCGCATTTCCTGTATCTTTTTCTCTAACATCCTGCCTGGAATGCAATATTGTTTTCCTTAGAACGAATATATTCCATCATGTAGCAGTTCACACAAAAAAGAAGAGCAGTTTCCTTTTATTTCATATCAACGTTCATGTTCGCATATGGAAACACAGCAATTTAACCAAATTGCTGGTACTAGTCAAAGTCCAACAACAACAACAACAAAAACAGAAACAACAACCATTTTTTTTTAAATGCTTCAATGGAGTCAGTGTGTGGGGATAGAGTTCAGCGAACACAATTTTATGGATAAACCTTGTAAAGCGCACACACATAGTGAAGTGTGCTGTGTTACCGCATAAAACAAAAGGCACACAAGGACACACTTTTAGTGGACAGTTGTTAGCGACACAAAACCAAAATATTACAGCCACCGTCACCATCACCATCATCGTCTCCATATCCTTCCGGTTCGTTGAGTGCGGACAAAAACATATTTTGTTATGGTCAAGCACAGCACTGGTCATGGTTGTAATTTATTTGGTGGCACAGTAGCCGGACGGGACAGATGGATAATGGGTCATAGGGTGGTCCTGCCAGTATAAGAAATCGATACTTGCCATATGTAAATTTTGTCAACTTGTCTCATGTTATCATCCGCACAGCTTGCGAGACAAAATTAATTTTAACGAAATGGTTTAGCGTGTGGATGGGGTATGGGAATTTTGGTAGGGGATGGGGCCTGTTGAGGAGGGTACTTAGCAAACAGTTGCGTGATAAGCAACTACATGAATGGTGGTAAGTTTATTGCGCTGGGATTATGCTTGTACTCATGCTCGGACATGAAAAGCAGCAGACATTACTCAGGATTCCGCGAAAAATTGTGATTGCTATGGAGATTTGCAAGGAATTGATTTTAGCTACGCTGCACAAGTCGCCTCTGCGATTTAAGAAATATTTTCTTCAGCTTGCATAGCTTGGATGGCCATGGTGTAGTGGTTAGCCTCATCGCTTGTCATGCTGAAAGTCCGGGCTCAACTCCTGATGTCGAAAAACATTTATTTCTTTAAAATGAATGAATTGACCAACTGTGAAAGCTGGTGTCGACTCTACAGCAAACGCATAACACTGTCATTCGAGTGTGGCTTGAAGAGTGGATTAAGCTGACCATAATTATGACATCAGGAGATTCGAAAAAAATTTACCGTGAATTTAAGCAATGACAAACACCACAAATGTCCTCAGCTAGTCTGGACACCACCCTCTGCCACATTGAAACCTAATACTATCTGAGTTTCGAACCACTGGATCTCGCTCGCGTTATGTGAACAAAAGTACCCTTTGAATTAATCGGAGACTTTGATTTCTCCCCAAAGCCCTGCGGCAGATAATTGAAGCGTTCTGGTCTCTCGAAACCTTCATTGACTTAGCCTTTTGCCGGTCCCTGTCTGACTAAGAATAGAGAGTGAGTGCTATATATTTGTACGAATAGCTTTTTCCGATGAGAAGGACATCTTGCGCTGATTGGGAGAGCACTTTTCGGAGCTGCTCAATCCCGAACAGGGCACTGAGGATGGCATATCCATGGTTTCGACTAAAAAAAAAAAAAAGAAGTAGCTGGGGCGACAGCTCGGGATGAGCCAAAACATAGCTTCTCGCAACCATTCATGTTCTCCGTGTTATAATTTTTGCACAAATGGAAGGGACCTACAATTTATTGCCGACTTCGAACAGCGAAGTGAGAAGCTCTTTCATGACAGATTATACTCCCGGAGGCTTGTCATTCCCCGACGAGAGGTGGTGCCGGGAAAAAAATTTTCGGTGTTCCTGGCTGGGGCTTGAACCCACGCCGCTCGGTCAGCAGTCCAACGCACTAACCACTGAGCCACGGCGACTAGGGCGGAGAATAGTCCCACCGGAGGAGGTAAGTTTGGCGATTAAAACGTTAAAAGTTGGCAAATCTGCTGGTGTGGATGAAATCTGGCCAGAAATGCTCAAGGCTCTGGGTAATGAGGGAGAGGTATAGCTTTCTCGTGTCAGTAAATTGGCAAACTGAGGTGATTGTTCCTCTTTTAAAGAAAGGGGATAAGAGGGATTCCTCCAATTATAGGGACATAACCCTATTAAGTCTCCCCGGAAAAGTCGTTGCTAAGGTGTTGGAAGAGCGTTCCAGAGCTGCGGTCGAGTCCAGGTTGGACGATGAGCAGTGCGGCTTTCGTCTAGGTAGAAGAACCACCGACCAGCTATTCACTCTCAGAAGGCCTGGGAGTATGCCAAACCTATCTAATGTTGTTTTGTGAATTCAGAAGAAACATACAATATGATCGGGTCCTTCGAGGTAAACTCTGGAGTGTACCGCAGGAGTATGGGATTGACGGTTCTCTTCTGAGGGCCATTCAGTCTCTATACACAAACTGCAAGAGCTGTGTTCGGTTGAATGCCTTTCAAGTGACGCCTTTCACTCAAGGTGTTGGACTTCGCCAGGCTTGTTTTGGATGCTACAGCGAGGCCGTGGCGAGCAACGGTTGGAATTGGGAGACTTAAGGATAAGTCATAAGCTTTTTGCTGATCGGAGCTAAGTTGTCGGTCTTCAATTCAGTGTTTGTTCCGACCCTTACCTATGGTCATGAGGTTTGGGTAATGACTAAAGAATAACATCGCAGATACAAGTTGCCGAAATGAGATTTCTTCATGGGATCGCTGGGCTGCCTCGCTAAGATAGAATTAGAAACACCAGAATACGCGAGGTACTCAATGTCGCGCCGCTACTTTTCCGAATGGAGAGGTCCATACTTCGATGGTCTTCGACTTTCTGGTTCCTTGACTTCCAAGGTGCGCCATGGAGTCCATGCCATCAGGCAGGCCCTGGATGAGATGGTTCTACCAAGTTCGAAAGCTCACCTTTACGCATTTTGGGATAGCCCTTGATGATTTAGAGTCGATGGCGGAAGATCGAGAGTTGTAGACGTTCCATTTAAGGCACCTAAACCCGGGACCCTCATAGTAGATAAGCGGGCCATTGGAAAATAATGACGATAATGAACTTTTTTTTCATGTTTTCTGGATTCATAGATCCGGCATATCCAGGCAGACAATACGTCGAAACCTCTAACGTAACCTTTAAATCCTCTGCCACTTTATTTTGCTTCGCTGTAGATATTCAAATGTGTCCACCATGACCTCATTACAAATGACTCTCCTTTATTTATATTTTTTTCATTCTGGGCAAATTCACTCCGATGGGAGCATCATTTCTGAAACGACCATTTCCAAGAATGTGGAGTCCTGACAGACATCCGTTCAAGGGTATTCAATTCTCAATACAAAAACAAAAATGTTTTTCTTGTATAAATTTTCGTCCTAGACTAAGGAGACTAAGGAGTACCCTTGACAGATGTCCCATTGATTCATCTGAAAATATTTATGATTGGAATGTCTACCCATCGTAAATGAACATATGCACTGAATATGTCTACGCCAGTCCTTTTGGTTCCATCTCCTTAGCTTCCAGACGTTTACCTCGTAGGTACATATGATATATGTAGATAGTTATTATCGGATTTTGTTAAGAAAAAAAATAAGAAAAAACTTTGTGTGTGTCTGGGAATTTTTTTATCCGATTTAAAATCAATCGAACCTTTGGGCAAAGATACTTAACTCTGATCGATCGATTGTTTTTGAATCAAATATCTTCCAAGGTAATTCACTTCGAGTCATGTATGGGTAGAAGCATTTTTCACCGAAAACCATTCACTCCTTTTCATTAGCATGTAAACACACACATGTGTGTGTTACCTAATCCTCCAGATAACCATTAAAAAAAAGTTACTTCTGTTAATGTTTACAACGAAAACCTTGGCTTTGTTCAACATGCAGTCCCACCACACCCGGCTATCGTTATCTGATAAATTATTCACTAAACCCCTCGTTGACTGTAGATGCCAGCGCAAAAGAGGAGAGGGAAGGATAAAGGTACCTTACTCATCGTTCAAGAGACTTGCCATTGTACCATTCACATCTAAATACACTCAACCCCCTCTAATGCTAATAATAGTTTCATGAACTTTATCCGACCATCTAATGCATTACGGATGCTTATGCATGCGAGTGTGTGTGTGTACTAGCGGCAGGATGTGGTTCGGAACGCATTTCCAATACAGTGGTTAGGGATTGAACTCCAAGATAAGAGTTCAAAATTTACTGCCTGCTCATGTGCATCTTCGTGGTTGTTAGTCGAGTGAAACGTAGTACTTGTATCCCTGTTGAACTAGTTCGAGGACTATCCATTGGAATTGAGTCTTTAGTTCAATGCATTGTTGTGAAAATGGAGGATACGTATTTAAGCTTGAACGGACAGCATTGATTAGGGCTGGATTTTTATTGGTTTTATTTTGAAAAAGTGTGTTTGATGCTGAGGGGGTCTTGGTAATATCGATTCTTTGTATGATGGGGGTATAGTTGTCATTGATTCCCAGTTTGGACAACTTCGGGCCTTGCCAGTCTGTGAGCATTCAAGGAGAATCCTTAAAGACATCGTATAAGGGAAAAAGTTTTTTCCTAAACAATTAAAGCGATTTTACGCTTTTGATCATCGCGGCTCTGACTTATGGTGCAAAGGCGTGGACTTTGTCAAGCGTGGATAACTATATATGCTTTTTAAGCGACATCGGCCACTAAAGTCAAAAGAATTTATATCCAATGAGACTAAGAATTTAAGGACGCCTTTAATGTCGATTTCTACAATTTGCTCCTCTTTGATTTGTCTAATTCGGGTTGTCTCGCAAGGCCAATCAGTAAATTCAAATTAGCCGAAGTCTTTATGAAAAATTTTCCTCCGAGAAGTGCAACTTATATTCACTTGTTGAGCTCTGCGACGAATTGCTGTGTTGTTACACAAAAGAATGGTAGTTTCACGAAGCTTCTTCTTTAATTGGTTTGCACCAACTTTCTCATTACAGGTCAAATAAACCTCAACAAACATAATGCATAGAATGGGGCTCGTCGACGTAGCGCTTTGTGAGAGCTGTGAAGAATTATTAGATTACGTTGAACACTGCCTAGGCTATTGTCCAAACTTGGCGAGAATGTGACAGAAAACCCTATAGTCTATCGGGAACTTAGGGATAAGGAAATCGATGACCCATTGTAGGAAAGATTAGCCAGATTAAACGCACTCTAGTGCCAACTCAATAATTGTTTCCACTTTCCCTTGATCCTTTCCAATTTCAGTCCCAGATCTGTCCTATTCATACATCTCTGTGACGCTTATAAGGGAAGAATAATAAAAAAGGCATGTATTGACAAAACAACCGCCATGGAAACTAATTAAAATATGAAAAGATCGGTACCACATGATAGCAAAGAGAGTCAAATATCTCTAGGTACCGTCGTCGCCGTTCCTTAATGGTTATTGCATTGGACTGCTGTGCAAACAACGTGGGTTCAAACCCCAACCGTTTCCACCGAAAATTTTCGCGGCACTATCTCTTCTCCATTCGGAGTCGGCAATAAATTGTTGGTCCCTTCCATTCATACGAACACTACAACATGCACAACATGAATGGTTGCGAGAAGCTAGGTCTTCGGTCATCCCGAGCTATCGCGCCAGCAATTTTTTATTTTTTTTTTATCAAATTGCTCACCTGGTTGCAACGCTATCGGTGGATGGACGAAAATGGAACCTAAAATGAACTACCTGACGCTCCCACGATCAAGACAAAGCTGGGATGACGAAGGGGTTATCAAACAAATTGACACATCTATTCCTGCAAAACGTCTGAAAGTAGGCGTAAGTGCGGCCTCAGGAACCTATTTAGATGAGCTTGTTGTTTCCCAGTCACAGCAGTGCGTTTCAAGACATAGAACTTAAGGCCCAAGGAAATTCTTTTGGTTCCCAGGGTATATCAGCATCGATGGCAATGAAAATCAGAAACACTCATTGAGTAATCATTTCACCGGGTCATCCTTAGAATAAATTAACTACAAATATCCCACTCCATCCTAAAAAATGTGATAAAACTTTAGGCTATTGGCATTTGGATTTTAATGTGTGTGGATTGTATTGGTGATTTTTTCCACAATCCTTGTGAGTAAGTAAAAGCAACTGGAAAAAACTTAAGAGAAAAAGGAAAATTTTCTCCGATTTCCCCTTAAAGGACTTTTCATTAGCTTTTTTCAAAGTTTCCTAAAGCTGTCAAACTGAATATTGTTCCTCTTTTTTAGGGAATTTTTTGGTATTTTTTTGTGAAAGTAAGTGTCAGAGATGAAGGGCACAATAAAAGTCCTTTTCAGATACTTTTCTCTTAAGGGTAATTTTCATTTCAATGTTTCACGGAGCAGATTTAAATAAAGAAGAATATAAATAGCTTCTTTCTTCTTTCCATTTTTTCGTTTGTGTTGGAGCAATCCGGTGTGATGGAGTTTAGTCAAATAGTCGTTGTGTCTATACATGGGCCACCACCAGTGACCACAAAAATTAATTATTTGTGCGATTACGAGTTATTAGTTGAGGCTAAGCCAAGTTTAAGTCCGTTTTTCTTCTTGAATTTCTCTAGAATCTTGAGTAGAGATATTGCTTTAAAGTTGGCTATTATCACCGAAGCCACTTATGAGGACAAATGGGGGAGTACTCTCTCCTGCTCTGGACTTTGGTCATAGATGAACACTTAGAACTTCTTACAAATGCCGACTACAAAGTAGAAGAACATGCAGACGATGTTGTTATTAAAGTAAGAGCTAAATTCGATGACATCATATCAGATATGTTGCAAAATGTCCTCAAGGTAGTGTAGGACGAAGGATCTGACCATAAATACTGCAAAAATTCGAAAACCCTTTTCCAGAAAGAAAATAACACAATATCAAACAAGTTTCACTGTAAAACACCCATATTGATCTGTCCAGCAAAGCGCAGTATCTTGGCGTAATACTTGACAAAACATTTACCTGGAACTCGCACCTTAATACGGTTCCCAGTAAAACTTCGGAACTAGAACCCAAGATGATTTATTGGTCGTACAACGCCATAATCAAACGCCATGATCAGCTACGTGTCCTTAGTGTGGTAGCCCTAATCCCTAGAAACCGCAGCGAGGACAAGCTGAGCAATTTATTGCTTAGCCTGCGAAGGAATTACCAGGGCTAGGAAAACGTGCCCAATGGCTGCTATAGCAGCAATGCTTAACTTCACGCTACTACATCTGGCAGTACAAAAATAAACTGTGACTAGTGCTTTTAGGCTGCATCAGATGGTGGACCTCAAAGTCCGTGACTTTACAAGTCATCAGAATACTAAAATTCATTCATCGTGATCGCCGCCGCTTAGTGGTTCGTGCGTTGGACTGCTGTGCGAGCGGCGTGCGTTCAAGTCACAACCATGCCCACCGAACATTTTTCGCGGCACCATCACTCAACGGAGAATGACAAGCCTCCGGGTGTATAATCTGTCATGAAAGAGCTTCTCAATGAGCGGTTCGGAGTCAACAATAAATTGTAGGTCCCTTCCATTCGCGAGAAGAATGTAACACGCACAACATGAACAGTTGCGAGAACCTAGGCCGTGGCTCATCCTGAGCTATCGCGCCAGCTATTTAATTTTTTTATTCATCGTGATTCAATTCTCAAGACGGCAGATACCATGCTCAAGAGATTTTGATTCTACAAGAGTTTCGAAGTTGTCTGCGCAACCACTGCGAATGGAGAAATGAAGGTCCTAGATAGTGTGGCTGTCTTCGCGAACCTAGGCCAGAAAAGACTTTTCGTGATGAAGCCCCTTTAACACTACCAAATTCCCAAATCTGGTATACAGATGGTTGCAAAATTGGAAACGGCAGCGCTGGTGTCGGGGTTTATGGTCCCAGTTGACAACGCGCGACAGCGCTTGGAAAGTCACTAACAGTATTTTAAGCGGGTAGGGTGCAAGGTTGTCTGGGACTGTCTTAACCTCCTCAAAAGTCTTGCATCGGTAGACTAGGTTACCGTAGCCTGGATCACAGGACTGTGTGTGAATGTTCAGGAGCCGCAAGGAAAAGATTACTCCACTTGACGCGGGCCTCAGTCAACCTTGCGGCTATTCGTAAAATCGAACCTACTGACGTTTATCAAAAGCCTCAATACAACCTCTAGTAAAACCATACAGACCACCACAATAGACCTCATAGGTCAAAGTACACGTTTAGGGCCCCTAATACAGAGTACAGAGTCCACCACAAAGTCGACTTTCTCTCTATTTCTGTGTAACTTTCTGGCAATAATCGAAAATGTAAGCCCAGTACTAGGGCGTATACGTATCATTTTGTGTCTGTGCATTAAGTGCGAATTGAATTTAACAATTTCTAAAAGTGCCTTTCAGAAACAACTCATAGCTCTACCTACACAAAGGAATCTTTTCTTCCATTTATAAGAATACTTTCACCCCCCATCATGCTCCAATATCATCTCACCTTCTGTTGCACTCCTTGCTAATATCCAATGCTCTTGACACAATTCAATTCTCTGTACAATGATAATTGAAAATTCCCCCTTACCGCATTTACTAAACAATATAAAGGATTCATTCTTCTACTCCGAGCAACACACAATGCCTGTTGCACATTAATATTCAAGTCGAGACTTTCTCTTAAGTGATCCCAAGGTACTTGACCCGAAACCAACTTAAAAGGAAGAAAAAAGCAAAATTCGAAGAAATATCGCTGGCGAAAGTCAAACCTAAGCAATCCTTCGAAAGATAAAGAATATCCTGCAGCAAACGGAGCCGAACTTTTGTGTAATTACCCAAAGTGGTTTTCAGTGTTTGAATTAAAAAGTTTTGCATTGTGATGCAAAAATCTTTTTTTGCACAAAAGTTGTGTCGTCCAGTCCAGACGTTGCTGGTGTTTTTTTTTTTTTTTCTGTTTTTGTTGAGGGTAGGTAACTACTCCTTAGTGGATTCTAAAGAGAAAAGGTGTTTACGATATTATTTGTGGAAAGGATGAAATAAAAGCATAAAGTAGAGGAAACAGGCCAAGAAAGTCTTGGACAACTTGGTGGAAGTTTTAAGATAGAATTAGTTAATCCAGGTCTGATGGAATTAATTCCAGAAAGATGAAAGCAAAGTAAATGAGGTGAAGCATAGGTCGGCTTTCGGTTTTTTTTTTTTTTCATTTTAAAGACTAGAACGAGAGTGAAGGGAAAAATTATCTCAACTCAAAGCCAAATGGAAGGCAACATTAAGAAAGAATGTCCAGCTATCAAGTCCATGTGGGAACATTCTGCCACCGAATAAGTCGCATTTGACTAGTTTCTAAGTCGTCAGTTCTAACCACTTACTTATGATGGCCCTACTGTCTAAGGCATAAGTGGGCATCATACGAAGACTGAAAAATTCTCTGGTCGATGTTTCAGCACTCACCAAGTCAGAATCGAAGAGTGGGAACGTTTAAGAGCTGATAAAAGACCCAAGAAGTTCAAGGCAATAAAACTGTTCCCAGTAAAACGCATTGTATCATCTCCACTCATCTTACTTAAGTGTGAAATACAAGACCAGAACTGATTCTATGACAGATGCCTACACAAAGTAGGTGACGCTGTCAGGCAGAATGAACCATTCAACTTGGACGATGAAGACCAACAATTCCGTCCATCTGACCTGGACGCAGTGAAGATAGCCATTCTTAAGCTTATATCCAACAAAGCTGCTGGAATTTACGGCTTAGCTAACATTCAAAGCGGCGGGCGCTAATTTTGTAAAAAACAAAGACAAACTCATCTCCAAGATATGGTTGGAGGAAACTACAGATACATTAGTTTTCTTAAGATCGCTTACAAGATCTTATCTGTAATGTTGTGTGAGCAACTGAAGCCGTTTGTCAAGAACCTAATTGGTCCATATCAGTGCGGCTTCACGCCAGGAAAGTCAACCATTGATCAAATATTCACATTGCGGTAGATCTGGGAGAAAACCCAGGCACTTCAAATCGAAACGCACCACCCTTTTCATTGATCTTAGGGCCGCCTATGACAGCATCTATAGAGACGATGTATAGCATCTATGTAGACGACTGTGCAGGATGGCGATGGGGAATGCACGTTGCTCCATCAAGGTCGGTCACGACCTCACCGAGACCTTTGATGTTAAAATAGGATTTAGCCAAGGCGACGCACTGTCCTGCGACTTCTTCAACATCGTTCTTGAAAGAGTTGTACAAAACTCACGCGCCAACACCAGAGGCACAATTTTTCCTAAGTCCGTCCAACCAATCGGATATGCCGACGATATTGACAACATCGGAAGATGGCATCGTGATGTTAGCAGCGCCTTCGTAACTATTGGGACTAAAGCGCCATAGAAGTCGGCAAAGAAAAAACGTAGACTCAGAGTTGTATCACAAGAAGTTGAGAAAGCTAGAAAGCCGATCAATTTGAAGACCAACCCATCCCGAATAACAGAATACTTGGTATAAAGAACTGACGATGGATGTTACGCCTCTCTTGTGTAAACTTTCACAAAGTCAAATAAACTGTAGACATTAGGTATCACCAGTATGCCAGTCACTTTACTGGTTGAGAAAAGAACCAACAATATCGTGCCCAAAATATAGGAGAGGATTCCTACCGAAAAACTATTCCTATATCCTCTTCTTCTTCATTCCGTCTACTTTGCAGAATTGATACTGAAGAACTGCTCTCTATGACGATAATTATGGACCGATGTCATGAAGTTGAAGAAGGAAACCGGAGGTCGCCTTATGACCTACCTACTCAACGCACTGGGAGCCAGTATCGACTTCTGGACAAAATTCTACAATCTGACGTACATGGTGGCTGACCTTATATCTACCCCCCCAACCTTCTTCCAAAAAAGTGCAGCAACTACTCGCCCATAACCGCAGGAACAACAAACAAAACTCTAAAACAATCCATCAAGCCTAGATGGTCACGTCAGAGATGGGAGAATTATAGATCGATACATATAGTCATGAAGAGCTCTACTTCGACCCGAAGCATCTTGTAGCAGGCCATGAATGTTTAAAGATCTGTTTATGGACATTCGGACATGACTACAACCTCCATTGGTCAAAGTGCATGAAAATAATTGAATCGGAGTTAAGAAATAAGACATCTGCTGGAAGATACACTGGTTGAGGATTTAGCCTCAGACAACATAACTACGTAAATAAATGGTGGATACTAAAGGTCAGTTTAAAAAATTAAATAAAAATAAAAACTCACCTGGTGATAGATGTTTTGTCGAGACTTCTCTATTCATAATAGGACTGTCACAAGCTTTCTTGATCGGAGAAGGACATTTTCGTTTTGATTGTTAATTTTGCCGACGGCAAATTGTCAGTATTTCTGCCTCTCTGCCATTTTTTTTCATACGCATATATGTATGCATTCACACGATTTAACTGAAACCGAACGCGCATCGCTAACCGATGGGCAATTCACATTCACATGGGAAAAAGAAACGCTCCCCTGCAAGGGCAGGGGAAAGAGCAAAGCAAGGACAAGGGCAGGGTGCGCGTACACTTTTCACAAATTTGTTCTTAATCGACAGCAAACACAGGCTATACACTTACGCGCAAAAAGAAGCACCAAGGAAACGAAACAGATCGCTATTCTTTGCTAAAGAAGAAAAAAAATAAAAAGTAGGCTGAGCAATGGGAGAGAAACTACACTTTTCACCTTTTTTTCACAAGAAGAAAACAACACACACAACAGAACACAAAATACTCGACATTTAGCTTTACAAAAACAATGGTTACCACAGAAACGCGAAGAAAAGTTTTAAATTTACAGAACCAAAAAGACATTTTCTTCAGATCACACACAAAGGGGAGAAATTCACTAAGGGAAAAGAACACAAGGAGTGAGTGGTGCAGAGACAGTTATTTTCTAACAGAGCTGAGACGAAACGACGCGGATTTGCACTAAAACAATTTCCGGTCCGGACCGGAACGACCGAAACGGAACGATCGCGCACTCGATTTAATCCGCGCACTACTAACTAAGCTACCACTTACCTTCAAGGTTACTGCGTCACTGTGCAAATGTCTGCCTTGACTTTGCATATAAAAGTCATAGATGGTGAAGCACTTTGTACTGCATGCTTCCTCTTTCCCTCTTACAGAAGATGCACAAGCAGTTCATTACACACATTTGGGAGAAAACGGTAAAGACGGTAGTGGGCAAAAAACTCTCAGATGGATGACAGTCATAGCGATGTGCAACTGCAAATGAAAACAAACGAATAATTCGACAATTGCTTCAAATCGAATACAATTTTTCACTAGCTATGCACGTGTTTGTTGGTAAACGTTTTCAAATTCTTGTTTTATTATGGAAACATTGATGGGAAATCATTGCAACCCTTGCGCTTATGTGTAAATTGACCAAATAAATGCGCTAAGAGTCACATTTCATAATAAAACTGCATAAAATAATAAAAATGAGATTTTGCTTCGTCACATAACTTGTGACAGATGTACTTCGTATTAAAGTTAATTTCACCAACAATGGCAATATCAGTTTTAGAGACATAGACTGATTGTAAATGTTGCGATTATTGCTTAAGATTCATTTGTTTGTCACTCGTTTGTTTGAGTTTTTAGGAGAGAGACGTACATATGTGGTGTCCAGAAGAGACTGATCGGGGTTTCTTCTCTGTATTTTTCGTCGACACATTCACTTTTGACAATAATTCCTTTCATTATTATGTTCGTCGCTTAACTTTGTTTTTAATGCATGTGTTTTTCATGTGACGTATGTGCTATCCTAATGGCTGCAAACTTCATTGTGAGAAGTAGGTGAAAAGCGTAGAATCTGCATTTGTTGCGACGCCAGCGGTCAGGCCTTTTTTAGTCCCTTCAAAACCAGTCTTCGATTTCGGGGGAAGGAAGACCTCATTGAATCTTGTTTGTGTTCAGAATACAAAGGAAAAACAGAAAATAAGACCTACTTGCTAAACTTATTAAAAGATTCGTCAGGACCTGACACTTGTTCGTTTTGCCATTGTCTTCTGTTGTCGGCTGTATTTCCAGTGAATACAAGCAGAGATAGGCTCATGCAATAAGATAAACCAAACGAATGAACCCCGACGTGAGTAAGAAATGTAGGGCTTTTCTGACTTATAGACAACTCAAAGGGGTTTTTGCAATACCTGAGTAAAGTTAGGACGCCCCGACAAATGAAACTATAGACAGAACTATAGGTATTCCAAAGGCCTAGTCGGAAAACAGATCGACCCTTATAGAAAAACGTCTTCAAATCTGTAGTAAGTGGAGAATTTACATTTAGCTTCTTTATTGAAGCTAGACATCTGGAAGGTTTCAGACAAGGTCAATAGTTTTGGGTACCAAGCCCTGTTGACTTAATCTCTCTCAAGGTCAATTTAAGTGTGAATCTTGAATCTGCATAGCCTTCAGAGGTGGGCCACCTTTCTTAAGATTTCTTAAGTACCTAATTCTACTCCTTCTTTCCAGGTTCACAATTCCTTATCTTACGGTTCACATTGTCCAGTAATTTTTTCTTAATTCCATATCGCATGTTACGTACACAAAACAGCAATCTTACCGTGAAACCAAATGGGGGGAAGTAAAAAATGCCGAAATTTTTCTTTTTTAACCAACCACTCATGTACAGACTTCTCCATTACGAAGCAATTAGTTTATTCCCACGAACGAGGGCCAGGACAAGGACTATAAAATCTAATTTGCTTTTGGAAGAGGGAATCGTTTGCGCTAATTTCCACTGGAAACAATTAAAGCCATCACAGCAGAGAAAATGTTAATTTGAATTTGCGAATGTTTCAATTAAACGAAATCAAAGTACCACTCTGGGCTAACTAACACACCGAAGCCTGATGTCATTGCTAATTATTTTGCAATTTGTGGACAACTTAACGAGCTTTTGCCGGCCTTATTTTATGGGCTGAATTTTTTTTTTTTTTTTTCTTGTTGCTTTGGTGTAACCTTGGATAGAGCAGTTGTAGTGATTTGAAGACAACATGTGACTAACTGGAAGAAAATACGTGTCCTCTCATAAGGTGGAACATGCTCCATTCATTTCCCCCCAGAATCCTTGTTGAACAACAGTCTTTATCGTGTAATGAATGACATTGCTCTCTTATCGACCAATCCTGCTGATTCATTCGTTTTCTCTTCTTTTCCGTCGATTAATGATACAACAAACTCATTTCAACGAGTTGTACATAAGTAGAAAAACTTGCTCCTGCAACAGCATGTTTGTAATTGTAAATTCAATCTGCTTTGGTTTTTTTTTTTTCTTTTCTTGGACAGAATTCCTTTTCTGCGTCGAATAAAGTAACTCTCCACTGACTACGATGTTTCAGTAGATTTAAGCGAGCGAATTGTGTTAAGTTGCGAGTGATATTTAACGGTGTAGTGGAAAAGTTCTTGATGTAGTACTTTTGCTAAATACAATTAATTTCACTTCCGGATGGTATTGGAAAAGTTGCAAAAAAATTCAGGATGCAATTACCGAAACTGAAGGGATACGTTGTCTTTTTAATTTGGTAGAGCGAACTAGGATTCACACTAAGGGGCATTTGCCTGTTTCACGGACGAATAAATAATTTTTTTTGTTGAAAGAATCGTATATGAAAGTGAGCTTTAGCGTGAAAATATAAATTATTCGAAAGGACTTCGTTCATTTAAAGGGTGGTTAAATTTTAAGGGCCGATGTTGAATGTGAACCACACCTAAACGTCAAGTTTTTTCTGCATTTCATTTGTCATTTCTCAATTTCAGACTAACTCAATTTGAACCATGGAAAGATACATAATCGAGCAACGCGTTAAAGTTATTCAGGCTTATTATGAAAATGGGCGTTCAAATCAAAATGCATATCGTGTACTTCGTGATTTTTTCGGTCAATTTAATCGTCCAAATGTGCGTCCAATCGGAAAAATCGTGCAAAAATTTGAGCAAACCGGGTCTGTAGGAGATGTAAAAACACCAGTGTATGCTCGTACAGCTCGTACTGCAGAAAATATTGCTGCTGTTCGCGATAGTGTGGCTGAAGAGCCGTCCACCTCAACTCGTCGTCGTGCCCAACAGTTACTGTGAATGGTGTTCGCTATCGTGAAATGATAACGAACTTTTTATGGCCCGAATTGGAAGATATGAATGTGGACGATATGTGGTTTCAACACCCAGCTAACGAAACAATGGGTCTATTGCGCGCAAAATTCAATGGCCGTGTTATCTCACGTGGTGGCGATGTCAATTGGCGGCCAAGATCATGTGATTTGACACCGTTGGATTTTTTTCTTTGGGATTATTTGAAAGAAAAGGTGTACGTCGATAAGCCAGCAATAATTCAAGAGCTAAAGGATGAGATAATTCGGCACATTAACGGTAAGAACCTCAATTATGCTTCAGCGTCATCGAAAATTTGGACCATCGGATGGAGGTGTGCCGCCAAGGTCGCGGCGGCCATTTGGCCGATATTTTGTTCCATACATAATTGAACCATACCAATATTATCATAATAAAAAGAAATGACAATAATTTCCTAAATAATTTGTGTTTTATTCAAAATCAACATCGGCCCTTAAAATTTAACCATCCTTTATAAACCAATGCATGTGTAGTTTGTTAGATTGTTAGAGTGGTCCCCCAAGAACCAGAAAAGTAGGTTCATTGTAACACCATTGAGTACTGGGGTTTGACACCCGCTTACGCTTTCCTGATGTTGACAAGGGCGGAACAAGTGCAGACGAAGTTTGCAGCAGACTTCTCCTCCTTTTCGACTCTGTAGCTCCTGCAGAAGTCGTTGTGTGCTATAAATAGGCATTAACCATGCCTGCCTAGAATGCAGTGCCCCGTGAATACGTTAATTAGCTTTGAAAGTTGGTCTGTTTTAAGTCGTATTAACCCCTTTGATCCTTTCAGATCCAGGACAGACCAGATCAGCCTGGCATTGTTGCAATAATCGGGGCATTGTTGTCATCTAAGATTTGCTTTCGACAGAGCGTCGGTGTAAGTCAGTGGCTTAACTTGCGATACAGGGGCTTTGACATTCGTCGTCTGTACGTTGAGAGCCTTGTCTGGCTAATTCGTTAGATGTGCAGTTCCCTTGAATGTCGCTGTGAACAGGGACCCAACAGAGTGTGACGCTATAGATTTAGATTTAGATTTATTATTAAAACAAAATCGCTGTACATGAAGCAGAACTGGTAAGCGATTTCATTTAGAGACACACCGCAGTTCTTCACTGCTCTAGATTTGATCGTGTTGGATACGAGGGACCTAATCGCATTCTGGATGTCGATGTAGATCGCAATAACTGTCCGTGATACTGGTATAGCCTTCGGCCAAGAGACGGCTTGACTAAAAGTTGTGACTTCGGCTTGGAAGACACTACATTGGTTGGAAAGAATGAAGGAGTGGTGGATGTCCAGGTCTTCTGAAAAAACAACGGCACCGACTCCATCGGCTGCTTTAGAGCTGTCCGTGAATACTCTTTGGGGAGGACATTGCGCTGACTCCGGGTGCTTCGGTCAGGTATTTTGTGCTTGTAGTCCATGTTGAAGTCGTTTTCGGTATGCAGCGTGTCTGTCGATTTGGGAAGGCCGCAGTGAGTTGATAGGATTCTGGCATGTCCCATATTTTTCTCACACCATTGGTGGGTTTCTTTCAGTCTTAGGGCTGCGTTAGTGGCCTGCTGCTTGCCATAGATATCTATTACCAATAAGTAGAACATAGTTTGAAGCGCAGCTGCAGAAAATGTTCTCAGCACACCGTTGGACAGTGCCTACTTCGATTTCAGATTCATACTTTCCTATGGATCTTAACAATCTCATAAGTGTACAGGAATTAGTATGAGATAGTACAACAGAAACAAACAAATTAACAACGTAGGTAGTATGTAAACCGCTTACCTTTGAATGAAGATATACGACGCACAGCAGCCAAATGTATGCACGATTGGCATCGGATAAGTGATTGTTGATTTTTAATTCGGAAGTTATCTGATAAAATTTCCGCTGTTAAGCAAACTGTCAGTACTACATAAAAAAAGGATGAGATATCAGTTTAAAAATTGATAAAATGCATCCTATCTTGGTTTCTTAGGAAAGAACTTCTTCCAATTAATCTAGGACCCAATGCTTGCAAGGACATCTATAAACTCCAAATCCTTCCCACCAGCGAATGAAGTCAGACCAGTAAAAACTGCCATCATTTATGGACTACAATCAGTTTCCACATTAGTGAGCATTCTTCCAACTATAACTTTGAAAAATCCAAGTGTCCTGCACCACCATTCTGGCATCCTCTTCTTCAATCACTGTCTTGTACCATGATGAATTCTCACTCTATTATTCGACTATTCATCTTCAATCCCTGTGTGCACTGACCACAACCACATACTTCAACAAATAACCACAACCTATCCAAACAAATTTGTTTTTTTTTCGCCGTACCATCATAAATTTCCCCAGATACTCAAAAAAAAAAAAGCTTAAGATACCATAAAATGGACCACAAAAAGCGTAACCAAACTAAACACGACGGTCGGTGTTTGCTTCTTGCTTCAATTTCAGTTTCAAAAGGAGAAAAAAAAAACCCACACAAACATTAATCAGAGAGAATGTTTCTTCCTTACGCTTTAATTTGCATGCTAATTACAAGTCCTGAATTCATGTAGACGCAGAGGAGAAAAACACTAAAAACGAAGGAAGGATCTAAATCACAAGACAAAGAATGAAAGCGAATGAGTCGCGTTTGAGAATGAAAAGGACGAAAGACAAAGAAAAAAAACTTCTCTGTAATGAGAACTTGGTAATTAATCAACACTCAAGGAACGAGGAAGGACCTCACGCATATTCCTTTTCTACTTTTGTATTTCTTGAATGCTTTGCAAACTCTGCACCAGGAATTAAGCATCCTTAAACAGGAAAGTTGAAAGCGAAAAATAAATAAACGACGTCGTCCTTGACGAGGGTGTACAAATTTCACGTTTGTCTTTATTCATCAGTGACGACAGAGCGATGAAGTTGTTTTAAAAATAAAAATTTTGCGGTGTAATATGCTATAATTACCGGACGACTGGAATAGGTATGCTAACAAGATAGGACGACTTAAAGGCGGCGCTGTAATGAGGGGTGTTTAGGCAATAGCACAGCAGCAATTCCATGTTTCCGCCTTTATGCCGCTTTATACGAAGGATTATGGCTTCGCTTCTCATTCAAAACCATATCGCACACATATCCTTGTTACAGCAAATAGTTTTGTAAATTTTCTTGGCATTAGCCTCCGTTACGGGGTAATGTGTACACAATTTGTTTGAATGGTTGAGAAATTTGCACCTTTGCTACATAAAAGTTAAAGGTTCACCCGTTAAGCCTTTCACTGTGAAACGTTGCCAACATTCGCTGTAAGACCCATAACATCGTTTAAGCTATATTCGAAAGCATGGAACTTTATTTTTATATTTTTCCCTTTTTTTCTTTTTAGATTTTTCTTACAAGGATTTGAAACATCTAGGGCAATGTAAACGTCGTTTTATGGACTGACGGCAAGGGATTTGAATTTTCTTAAAAATTTTCTCTACGTGGAAAGGGAGACGTTCGCTAGTTCCGCTTGGAAAGGATTTCGAATGTTTTTTTGGTGTACTTTGTTCAGATGCGGATATTAAATTCTTTTGGATATTTGAAAGAGTTCTGGAAGGGGGTTTGTTGCTATGTTTTGCGTTGTGAATGGTAAGTTACTGTTCAAATCAGACCTATGAAGAGGCTTTGTATGTGTAAGCGCAGAAGAAGACACAAGTCACAACAGAAGCCTTCGAAAAATATTCTTTCAAAAACTTCTCTGTTTTTTTTTTTTTGATCTGTGAATAAAGCAGAAAAACAATCCTAAAGGATTCCATATACTTGTGCATCGAAGGCATTTATCTAAAATTTGGACATTTTTGGGGAAAAAACTTCTATTCTGACCACTTCTTGGTTGTAGGTCTTTAGAAAAACGAAACTACGATCTACCTTCAGACAAAAACTAAGCAGGGACCAAACTGGATTCGGTTAAGTTTGCTTTGATTTAATGGCTTCTCAAGTTGTGGCACTTAGGCTAAGTGGAAGGTCGCATGTAAAATCACCGAAACCCTGCGGCACTCGTAGCCTCTTTTAACACATGGATTTTCTATATTTTGAATCAAATCTTATATCGTGACTTCATCTTCCTCTATATTCTCTTATAAATTGTGAATCGGACTGGATGACACTTGCAGTAAGGTCAGTTAAAGGATCCATTGGAAAATGCCGTCTATGAGGTTTTTAATTTTGTAAACGCGAGTAAAGCCAGAACTGAGATCACCCCAAAAATCAGTTTAAATGTTTCACATACGCCACAGTATTGTTGGCTTAGCGATCCCCGATCAGGAACACTTAGTTAAGTCAGAACTGAGATCACATCGAAAAGCGGTTAAAATGTGCTACATACGCCATAGTATTTTAGGTTTAGCTAGCCCCGATCTAAATGTCCCGATTAGTCCCATTTTTTGGGCTCCGATGTCCCGATTTTAATAAAGTTTTATCAGGGAGCTCTTGTGAGAGAATATGTGGGAAATGAAAAGGCAAACGTCCTACCGAAGCTGGGGTCAAAACAGGAAATTTTTTGCCCCGAATCGTTGGCTGTCATGGGTAGGGGATTGGTAAGGTATATGATTCACAAGTGGGCCACGAATAAATAATGAAAAAGGGGGGGCAGACGAGGCAAATTGAAGATGAAAAATGTCTCCTTCCTGCACCAAGAGGGTAGGTCAAAGTCTGAAATAGATTGTAGCGCTCTCTACTGGACACGAAAACTTCAGAGGACCCTTTAGGAAAATGGAAGTTAACACCTGCAGACTATACCTTGGGGATGTGGAGACGGCGGCCTATATGGTTTACACTGTGCTTATGTCTCTCTTTGGCTAGTGGAGGGAAACTATCTATCTATCCTCGACTGAGAGTATGAGAAAAAGAGAGACGGAAAAGGACTCAATTAAATTGACCTGGTTCGATTTCTTTCGAAGTTCACAATAATAGTTGCACATCAACTTTTACAAGCAAATGTAACAGCGATTTGTAGATGTAGAAACTCTATATTCCAGCCTTATTCAGAATGCGAAAATGTGGATATCGGACTTTAAGCATCTCATGGATAAAGTAATCGGTGGTATCCTGGCTTTCACTAGGGAAAGAGGTAGACTTGTCACGCACACATACAATTGTGACATCCATAATTGTTTCCACTACCCCTAGGCGATACAGCTCGCGGACTTTTTTGGATGACGCTCTCCTCATACAAGGTGGCACATAGTTGTCACCCGATGTTCTTTGGCTGTAATTATTTTTATTTTATTTTTATTTTTTCCATCAAGTCGAAAAAATGATATCGGAAAATGATAGTGGCCGCAGTCAGGATTGATGACCATTGGGGCCCTTTTTGTGGCATTTTCCATCACTCTTGCCAGAACTTCCAGCGATAGGTTCTCGCGTTCTTGACGGATATTCTCTTTGAGGGCCCAAGAGTCTGAGGCTTTTTGACATAGACACGTGACTTCAAACAAACCCACAAGAAGAAGTCTGGAATGGTTAAATCGAGGCGATCTTGCCGGCCAGCGCAAATTGCCAAAACGACAAATTATCTTGAGCGTAGGTTACACGCGCTTGGCGGTCAAAAGCTAACAGCTGATGCACTGTCTGCACTTTGTAAGGGAACATCTTACAGTCTTTCACCAAAATTCTCTGTAAAGACTGCCCATTGATGCCCAATTGCATGGCATGTCATCTGGTCGATACTCCGGTGTCATTTGCGACGTCTTCAACCACAGCTACGATATTCTTAGCAGAACATCTGCTCCCGGGCCGGGCAGACATAGCAGCATCTCGTGTTTTCCCATACTTTTCTAGGCGAGCGGCTAAACGTCGTAGTGTTTGCCCAGGTGGTGTCGGACGACCGGGCAATCTGGTCGAAATTCACGCTGCTCCAACACCACCGACGAATTATGCCGGAAAAATATAGAGACAATTATTCCACGTTCTTTAGGAGTACAGTGATTCATGTCTTGTTGACGTGTATTTTGTATCTGCTTACTTTACAAATGTCAAAGTTGAATTGAAATTTTCCGCCATTTGCAAAAATTATAGCATCTTCCGATAGGGTGATGACTTTTGCGTCACCTTGTATATATATAGGATCATTCAACAAGGGGTATCATTTGAATTGACCTTTAATAAGTGAAAACTAGAAAATTATTTATCATGGATCGATACACACTCGCAAAACTTGCTGAAATCGTGAAAATTCACTACAAAAAATGGTGAAAATATCGCGGAAACGTTTCGTAAAGTTCGTACTCATCATCAAGCGCCTTTTCGCACAGATGTAGTGAATTTAATTGACAAATTTTAACCTCTTGGACAGATTAGTGATGTGAAGACTCCAATTCAGCAAGGTCAGCTGAAAATATCGCCACCGTAGCTAGGAGTGTGACTGTAAATCCAGGGAGGTCCATTTCGAGACGATCACAGGAGTTGGGCCTATCCGCAACCACTTTGCACCGCATTTTGCATAAAGATTTTGGCCTTCGTGCTTCCAGTTGACACAAGAATTGAAGCCCGCAGACCATACAAAACGTCATACTCTCACTAAAAAGAATAACTACACTCGTTGTTGGATGACCTTACGAACTGCGTGAAGTTTCATACTCAGTTCGCTGTATTATGCTCAACTGGAAGTGGATTTTTGTTCAACATTTTGTGAAACACCTTCAAAAGCGTTCCAATTGTGAAAAACGTGGGAGTGTATCTTTAAAAATTAGAAATTTCTCCATTTACAATCCTTCCTGAGTTCGAACACTTTGACAGTTCAAGGACAATACATAAAACCACAAGAGAAACAAGAAAAAAAGAAAACCCATTAACCCAACCACAACTGACAACGACCACAATAACAACAACAAAATAATCCATTATCCTCCAACTTGAGGAAGAAGAAAACCTCTAACCCAATGAAGCAATTAGAAGCAATAACCTCAACGAATAACTGCTTCATTATCTCACAAGCATAAGGAATGAAAATCGTACTAATTACAATCATTTCCAAGGACAAGTAAGAATTATGTGAATGTTCCTTCTGCAACATCTTGTCTAGTTTGTACAGAAAAAAAAAAAAGCAAAAAAAGGATTCTCCATGAAGGATGAACAAAGTGCTGCGAGAAAACACAGAGAACAGTAGTTGTTCTACCGAAAGAGATACCTTCACGTCGTATCGCTTTGTTTTGTGTACGTGTTGGATTCCATTCCATTATCCTTGGACAGTGCTATGAACTTTGCCAACATCAGTTTCTTTTGCAAATGGTTTGCCTCTTTCCTTTTGGTCTTCTCCTTTAGCCTGTCACGTTGTTGGTTGGAGTCCACTTCACGATTGTTGCAGTTGATAGAAACCTTGCACATCGTTGTTAATTTTTTTAATGAACCTGAAAATGTACTCCTGACAGAGGTTGAGTTGGTCGTCGGTATCCTGGAAGAAATTTGAAGAGGACGTACTTGTGCAATGCTTATGACTGTTTCAGGAATGCAAGTGGAAACTTGATATTGCACAGAGAATACCATAAGTTTGGAATTAAATTCTTGGAATCAGGACAGTTCTTTCTCTCAAAAGGAAGGTTTGTCCCAATTCAAGTGTTTTGATGCAATTAAAGCGGGAAATTTGCTTCAAGTCTTAAATTGGAAACCAGTCAACCGAAAAACTGTAAACTTTGACCTTCAAATCGCTCACGTTTCACTTACACACCAACAGATCACGGGGAATTTGGTTCCATTTTGAAACTTCAATCCGTCAAGCTATCAAAGGCTGTGCAGTGAGGTCACTAAAGTATAAATACAGCACACAAAATACCTTAAGTAACTCTGTGGCATTTTGGAAAATAATCAAAGTTTACTTTGCGGCTTTGCGGCCATGCCAAGGACAAATATTATACCCTGCCTGTCAACAGTTCAAGGTTGATTTACCATGAATATTTTGGCGAGAGTTGCCTCCTGCCTGTGAGTTGATTATTGAAATTTTGTGAAACTTCCCCTTGGGTTATGTTAAACTTGTTTGTAAGGGGGGGAGGCGGTGTGCATAAGAGATGCTCCTACAGTTCTCGTTGTTTTCAACCGGGTTGTAATTAATATTGAGACTCAACTGTACCTGAGTGTACATGAGACTTAAGTGTATCTGAGATAGGACAGGTATTTGGGTTTTTCAGTGAATACAAACCGATGAATGTGGAAACGTCATGTTGCTTATAGCTTTTGCTCATGTCAATGAAGGTCGGAGTTAGTCCCTGGATCGAATATTCATTTTCAATTAGATTTGTTTCACAATTTTTCAACAACGCATAGGGCCACAACAAGAGGTCTTTGTTCAGGTCTGGTAAGCCGGTAGAGGTGGCTGTCTGCTTTCTTTATAATCCGCGCTTAAGGGAATACCACTGTTGGTGTGCTGAAGAACTCAAGGAAATGATTACTAAAAAAAAAAAAGGATTCGAATGTCCGACCACTCGCGCAACCAGGAACCAGAGAGAACCAGAGAATTTTGTTGGTGTTATTACAATTGCTTGAATTCAAACATTTAGTGCTGATGCACCTTTTAGGGCACACGACTTAGCCAGTGATTATCAGATTCCTCTTATGAAGTAGTGTTAAATGCCTGGGCTCTGGCTAGTACCGGGCAGTCACAGAGAAAGTAAAACGGTGCAGGGAAATAACTCCACAGGAACTGGAAATTACTCCACATTCGAAAAGTGGATACTACCAAGTCCTGGTGTTTGATCCCTGTTTACTCCTGAAACTGTTCAGATTTCCTAACGTAACTGTTGAGATCGACTGCGTTGGCGGAGTTCAGATCATTTAGATCGTTAAATAAATATTTCCCTGATGTTGTCAAGGGCGGGACACGTGGAGATCAAAAGTGCAGTAGACTCTTATTTCTCCTTGGCTCTGCAGCTCCTGCAGAAAACGCTGCATGCTATACGTAGGCGTTGAGAATGCCTGCTTAGGATCCAGTGCCAGTGAGGTCGTTTATAAGTTTTGAAAGTTGATTTCTTTTAAGTCATATTAGTGCTTTTGGCACCTATCACAGCGGTTTTTGAACTCTACTGAACTCAGTTCTCTCCAACAATATTTTTCTTATGCTTGTGCGAAAGTAAATTGGTCCATAGTGTTACTCTTTTATTTTTGGCATCACTTCGAGGACTTATATTCAGTGTTTGTCTTTTTAACTCAACTCCTGACTGTTCATCTTTCTCACTTAAGCAAGACTTGTACAAGATCCTCTAAATCTTCAAAAAGTCTATTTCCCGATAACAGTTTATCTCTACGGAAAAGAAGTATAGACAGGACTTGAGTAGAACCACAGAGAACTTGGCGTTTTCATTCCAAAAAGCGTCCACAGTGGCTTGAGAAAGGGAAGTAAGCTCGCTTGGTAGGGAGTTTCGCTAAAATGCCGGTCTGTCGCCTTGCAAAATCCGTGTTCTTTTCGATTTCAATTAAAATTGGCTCACAGATGTGCAAAGAGCACGATCTTTTGACCAAATGACTGAGAATTCTTAAAAGCTGGAGAAGAGCAGCTATCAGTCATTGGTAATCGGATTAAAGCTTGGAAGAGGTAGTAATTGATTAATGAATAGCGAAAAAAAATATCCAACACTGATTTCAAACAGCTATCTAGAGCTATCTGGAGTCTGTTTGGTTGATCCTCTTCTCAAAGTGGACTTAAAATACGTCGTGACTCAGTAATGACTGTTAAATATGGATACTTAGGCCCTTGCCACGCAATTAGAGGCAAGCGGCAAAGCGGCAGAAAATTTGCTCAGAAATGACGCTTGCCGTTTAACGACTGCCTGACCACAATCATACAATTTCATACGTTTCAATTTTGCCGCTCTCCCACTTTGCCGCTTGCCGCTCATTGCGTGGCAGGGGCCTTAGCCTTAAGTCTCAGTTCAACTAGTCTTCCAGTCTAGTCTAGTTTGTCTTTAGAATCTTCAGAACCTTCAGTTTAAAGTCAGTAATAAAAAGTGGAAGTCCCATCTATTGGTGTAGGAAGTCAAAACTCGAACAGTAATGGAAAACTAGATTATGGCAGGCTGTGAACTGAGTTGAGATTAGGCCGATATGAAAGGTTTACATTTTTTAAAAATTCATCACCCTCTGCGTTCTTTTGTGAAATTTCTTTCGATAATTTTTCGACTTCGAGGCACTGCTTTACTTGCTGAAACTCTCAGTTGAAGTTACTCCCTCTGATACTTTTTCGCTGAACAGTACATAGATCTTTAGGTTCAACCACTTGCTACGCTAATTTGATTGTTTACAAGCCTTTACCGTCCCATTAGCAGCTACAAGATTAATGACTAAAGGAAAGTTTCTGTCATTGGTCATGTCGTAGTCTTCAACAACATCAATAAACTCAATATGAAGATTAACTGCACCTGTCATTTACACTCACCACACACATATGTATTGTATCACAGTGTAATCAGCATTTTGTCGAAGCTTAGTGACAGTTTCTCACCGATTGTAATCAAATTATCCACACAGTCGGTCGCAAGTAAACCACCCCTTCATGTCTATCGCCCGAACGATCCAATTCACTTCTGACACGCGACGCGGAAAATTAAATCCAAATCCATCCATTTGACCGCTTTCCATGACCGAAAATTCATCAGCTCACTGAGAACAGTTGTCCTGTCCATCACAGTCTCGGTTTCATGAAATTTGTGTGTCATGGCCGTGTCGTCAACAGCAATAATTTTCAAATATTGACATTTGTAAATGCCCTTTCTGTCATATCTGGTCGAAAGGATGTCAGCGAAATGAGAATTGCAGAAGGCTGCAGTGGAATCGTGAGTGCTTGTGTGGCCATTACAGTCAGTAGGTTAATGGGTAATCGTTCATATTCACAGTCATATGGGATAGAGTACGTCAATTCAATTAAGACGGACTGATAGGTGCTTCGATGGGACGCACGGTAGTGTCCTAAATTCCACACAAATCGATCGATGACAGCAGTGTTTCTGGGTGCAGCGATGTTAATAATGATGATGAGAGTGAGGATGTCCTTGGTGATGACGATGATGAGATTGCCTTGCCGGGATGTTTGATTGGCTGCACTTGCCAAGGATGGACGTTGTAAATGTTACCCTTGACTTGTGAACTTCGATGAGCTGAGTGGGTCGATTGTGGGGAAGAGCTGCTATTGCGACTTTTGCAAGAGGCGGAGGTAAGACAAAATGAAATAACAGAACAATCAAAGGCGGAACACAATTCAGCACAGCGAAGGTTGATGGATCGGATTACCTTGGATCCATCAAGCTACCTTTTGTGTGTTGGGATGACTCAAAAATCCTCCTTGAACAATCTGGAATCCGAAAGGATTTTATGATGTGACTTTGCAGCCCAAGTCAGTGGAAATTGTTTTTCCGATGGCCGACAAACGAAGTCATTTGTGTCTTCTGTGTTTTTGGATTAAGCTGTTGGCATAGCACCCAATCACTGAAAGTATGGCGTTATCCGTGGTTTGCTGGCTTCAGTTCTTGTGTCAACATGATCTTTATGCAAAATTCGGTGCAAAGTGGTTATGGATAGGCCCAATTCCTGTGATCGTCTCGAAATGGACAGACCTCCGTTTTCGGTCACACTTTCAGCTACGGCGGCAATATTTTCAGCTGACCTTGCCGGACGAACACGAGTTGGAGTCTTCACATCACTTACCTGTCCAAGAGGTTCAAATTGATCTATTAAATTGACTATAGCTGAGCGAGAAGGTTGATGACGACCAAAAGCAGTAGGAACTTTACAAAACATTTCCGCGTTATTTTCATCGTTTTGTGGTAAATTTTCAATATTTCAACACTTTGTGCGAATGTGTTTCGATCCATAGTTAACAACCTCCTAGTTTTTGCTAATCAAATGTCATCGCAATGACAGTTGGATGACGTAAAATTTAAAATGACATCTCTTGTTGAAAGACTCTATATATAAAGGGTTTTGCAATAGGGACGCTACAAAAGTAGAGCGACAGGGACAGCAAACGACGCCATATTTTTCTTGCGGTTTTTCGACATTTCTCTTCAGTAAGGTTTGCCATTTCATAATGGAAAGACATGATGGAAAGACATACGAACAACGAGTCGAAATTATTAAAATTTACTACCGAAATTCGGAGTCAGTGGCCTCAACGTTAAGAGCGCTACGTCCAATTTATGGTCGTCATAATCGTCCTAGCAGATCAACAATTGAGCGTCTAGTGGAAAAATTTGAATCCACAGGCACAGTACAAAATGTTCCCGTGCCAGTGTCGAGAATATTGCTGCCGCTGAGGCTTCAGTTGCAGAAAGCCCAAATGTGTCTCTCACACGTCGTTCTCAAGCGTTGGGCATCTCTGTGACGTCGTTGTGGCGAATTTTGCGAAAAGATCTTGGCCTACATCCTTACAAGATTAAATTGACGCAAGAACTGAAGCCGCTTGACCACCAGAAGCGTCGTATGTTCCTGAATTGGGCTGAGCAACAACTTGAAAATGATTCGGATTTTCATCGAAAAATCATCTTCAGCGATGAGGCTGATTTCTGGCTGGATGGCTTTGTCAATAAACAAAATATGCGGAATTAGTCAGGCAGCAATCCACGCGTACTCCATGAGTCATCATTGCATCCCGAAAAAATTACGATTTGATGTGGTTTATGGGCCGGCGGCGTCATTGGGCCGTACTTCTTCCGTGATGATCAAGACCGGCACGTTACTGTGAATGGGGATCGCTACCGTTCAATGATAACCGAATATTTTTGGCCCCAATTGGATGATATGGACTTGGAGGACATGTGGTTCCAATAGGACGGCGCCACAAGCCACACAGGGAATGTCACAATCAATTTATTGAAAACCAAGTTTGGAGAACGTGTTATCTCACGAAATGGTCCAGTCGCTTGGCCGCCTCGGTCGTGCGATTTGACGCCGTTAGACTATTTCCTGTGGGACTACGTCAAGTCTATGGTCTATGCCAACAAGCCAGCGACGATTGATGAACTTCGTACGAATATCGAACGTGAAATTGCAGCAGTATCGGCCGATTTATGCTTGAAAACCGTCGAAAATTGGGTTCAGCGTCTGGACTTCTGCAAGCATGCCCGTGGTGGCCATGCAAAAGAAATCGAGTTTCATACATAATGGCATTAAACGTACTTTCACAGGAATAAAGAATTTCATTGATATCTAAAACCGTTTTTGTTTTATTTAAAAAAACTTTTGTAGCGCTCTTATTGCAAAACCCTGTACTTGCCTCGCCATCACTGGGATATCACTCGACGAACCAAAGCTCCTCAAACTTCTATGTCAGCCAATTTCTGGAATTTAGAAATGTAAGAGGGTAAAGCTCAACATTCTGTCCATCAAATAAAGTACTAAATTAAAGTTTTCCTCTTAACTGCAAAACTAACAGATATTCCAATGTAAATTTTCGTGTAGATTTTATTAGATGAACTTGCAAGTTAAGCTAAACATCAATGCAAACAGGTGCAGGCCGACACGGGATAAATGTTAACACAACGCTAACACCTCCTAACTAATGTTTACATTTTGAACATTAACAGTGCACTGCTGACGATTTGTTGTAGACTAGTCGTGCACACGTACCCGCAAACAACGAAAATTTAATGATGGATAGTGCTTCTGCATCACTGGGTCGAAATGTGCAAAATTAGAAAGAATATTTTTATGAAATTTTAATAGGATACTCTCATTATGAATGGGTTACCGTAGTTGCGTTGAAATAACGTGGAAAACTATAACGAGGAATTATGCTTCGCATTATGAAGGAGAACAATATTGTAAAAATTAACTCGAAGTGGCATGGAAGAACAATGTGGTGCATGAAATTTAATATACTTCGTGGTGCTGCATTATGCTCTCTCTAGCATCAGAAAAAATTAATTGCAAATCTGTCAACAGGATAACCAAAATGAATCAGTTTTTCTTTCATGATGATACCCAAACGACCAACAAGATAAATAATATTCCTATGCACTGACCAATTTTTGGATAAGGATGGTCGTACCACACGATATAAGGATTATTTAAAAAAAAAAACATTTTCGGTTTTGTGCATGGAATATTTGAATCCTTAACGAGCTGTTACCTCAGGAAAGGAGAACCTCAGAACTGTGCTAACTACAGAGGCATCAGTCTTTTGAACATCGCTTACAAGATCTTATCTGATGTGTTGTATGAACCTATGAAGCCGTTCGTCAACAAGCTGATCGGGCCATATCAGTGTGGGTTCAGGCCAGGAAAGTCCACAATCGACCAAATATTCTTGAAAAAAACCCAGGAACTTCAAATCGATACTCATTACCTTTTTATCAATTTTAAGGAAGCGTATGACAGCATAAACGAGCTATGCAGAGCCTTGTTAAGATTCCTTGTCAAACTCGTCCGTTTGTGCAGGATGATGATGGAAAATGCACGCTCCTCTATCAAGGTCGGTCAAGACCTCATCGAGATCTTTGATGTCAAAAAAGGATTAAGACAAGACGACGCGCTGTCATGCTACTGTTTCATCATCGTTTTTGGTAGAAAAGTAAAAAAAACTCACGTGCCAACACCAGAGGCACAATCTTTCAAAAGTCCTTCCAATTACTTGCATATGCCGACGATATTGCCATAATCGGAGGAAAGCAGCGTGATGTAACTGTCGCGTTCGTGGGTATTGTGATGAAGCTGGCGGAGATGAATTCAGCGGTCAATGAGGATAAGACGAAGTATATGTAGTCAACAAGAAATGGCACTGAATACCGACTTATCGGACAGAGAGACACTGTAAAGATATATCTTTGAGGCAGTTAAGGACTTTGTCTACGTAGGCTCCGTTATCAATTTAGACAAAGACACCAGCGCTGAGATCAAGCGAAGAATAACTCTTGTCAATCGCTGCTTCTTTGGGCTAAGAAGGCAATTGGGTAGCAAAACCCTCTATCGGACGACAAAAGAGACCCTTTGTAAGACATTAAACGTTCCAGTCTTGCTCTAAGGCGCAGAGGGATGGACTCAGTCAAAAGCGAATGACGTTGCTCTCGGCTATTTCGAGAGGAAAATTTTTCGTGTGATTTTCGGTGCCTTCTGCATAGACGGTGAGTGGAGGAGGAGATACAATGACGAACTGTATGGGCTGTACAGCGACATCGACTTAGCCAGAAGAGTGAAGGTCCAACGACAGAGGTGGCTGAGTCGTGTAGATCGGATGAACACCAATGCTCCGACTCGGAAAATCTTCGAATCTACACCCGAGTAGAGGAAGACCGCGACTCAGGTGGCACACGCAAGTGGAAGGAGACCTTAACCAACTTGCCGTGCATAACTGGAGGCAGCCGGCTAAAGATCGAGCTGGCTGAAGACGCGTATTGGTTGAGGCCCAGGTCCACCCGGACTGTAGCGCCACCGTAAATAAAGAGTTAAATAATAAACTAATAAACTTAGTCTACCTTGACTCTGCTATTTGGCAATCAAATGGGATACAATTCTGGTTGCTGGCTGTTTTTTTTATCTTTAAGTTAAGCAACCAGTGGAGTAGTAGTGCCATGTAATAAATAACTTAGGAGATTCTCCACCAATGGGCTCTTAATCAACTAGCTGGTGTTGAAACACTGACTCTGTCGAAAGATGATATATACATATATTCTAGGTCGCTTCGAACGAAGTATTAGTTCGTCTCAATTGCATTGACGGGCTTTGGAGGAGAAGATTCAACGACAAGTTATTTGAGCTGGACAGCAACATCGATTGCGACAAAATCTGCGTATTAGGTGTTTGAGATGGCTAATGCATGTAGGGCGAATGTGCACAAACTATCTGGCTCGGAGGGTGTTCCAATCTTATCTGGAGGGACGACCCAGTAGAGAAAGGCCTCCGCTTAGATTATGTCCACAGGTTGAAAGGGATCTCAACCAACTTGGAGTGTGTAACTAGAATCAGAGAGCTAAGGATCAGGTTATCTAGAGAGGCTTGTTATTTGATACCTATTTTTACCCCGAATTGTAGTGCCACCTATGTAAATGGGGAGGGGAAGGGGTTTTAATTGAAACACGTCAGGTAGTTTAAAATAAGATTTCAAGCAAAATAAGGCGTGTTTTAAGAATTCGGATGATTCCGTAGCGTTCGTTGCGATCCGTTCCCCCGCATGGCCGTTGGTCAACTCTCTCGTTCGTCTCTGACGTAGTTCTTGTTAGTGCAATGATGATGCTGTTGTTGTTGGTTTCTTTGTCGCGGACTTAGGGATGAGCTGAGGCACAATCCCTACACGTATGTACATATGTATGTATGTACACATGTAAGTGAGATTAAATTTTTTTTATACAGAACTTTAGGTAACATCATACCACTTCCAAAAAGAGCTTCTAGAAAATGTTTGGCTGCAAATGACGGTAACGACATTGCAATAGTTACCGTCTTGCTCTTCAATAGTCGAAAAGTAAAATTTACCAAAGAAATCAATTTCCATGCATTTTTTATTGGACAAATCCCTGAAATATAATCTCAAACTTTCGCAAGACAACAAAACGGTCGATAAAGCAATTTAAACCCAAAAAAATAAAAAAAATAAAAAAATAAATACAACCCGGACATCCTCTTTTTCTTTTCCTGTTTCATACAGTCTGACTGGAAATTTCATTTCACTTTTTCTTCCCTTTCAATAAATCCGTCACGCTATGTCGATCCTAAAACGACCCCCGATACTCATCTATTTTTGCTGTATTGACCTTTTGGCAATAAACTGAGTTTGAAATTTATAACCAGGACTTTTTGAGGGTAGAAAAAAAAAATTAATTAAGCAGTCCCAGCATATAGGGATTTTTTTTTTTCTCGCTTCATTTATCGTATCCATATTGCTTGCCAAAGGACTTAAACGTGATTAAATGAGGATAAATGTAATCAATGATGTGTGTCAGGATTTTCGACAAGAAGATTCTCTATGGAACGATTCTCTAATCAATCACGTTGTGAATTAAATTCAATAATTTGGTGTTGAAGGTAGGAAGTAGATTTCAATGACAAAAACCTTGACCATATATTATTTCTGAATATAAAGCTAAACAGAAAATTAAATCCAAAGCGCAAAGCCTTCTGAAGCTCTTTTATGGGAAATGTTCCCCATTCCTTGGAAAGTGGAATGCGTTGGTGAATTTTTTGAAGGGGAAACAAAGAGTATTCGGGAAAGAGAACGAAGTGAACTTCATATACAAGAGAGTCGTACTCGTATCCTTGGAGAGCATGTGCAGCAAAAATGTATTGATATTCTTTAAGGTGGTTTCTGGCCTAGTGACCTTGATACCAAAATGGAAACTACTTAAAGAGATTCGATAGGCTGAAAAGAGGGCGCTTTAAAGTGATTTAATGATTTTACAACGTATTCCTTCTGTGGTCTGTGGTAGGGATTTAACACTTTTATAATTTCGTTGTTATCTTCTAGTAATTTTCTGCCTATCAGTAGGGTTTGAGCTGATTTAATGAACGACTTTCATCCTTTATTTGGGACCCTGATTTCTTAAAAAAAAAATTTCTCGATGTGGTATGCCCCTATCAAATTGATTTGAACATAGTATTTCGGAACAAAAACTCCATGATTTTCGTGATATAAAATTCAAACGATTGTATAGGAAAAATAAACAAAAATCGACATCCTTTTTAAAATCTTTAACGATCTAGCGTTGTATAATTAAATGACCACATCTTCCAATTTGCAATCCACTGACATCCTGTCAGCAAAGCAGACTTAAGAACTCATGAGTACTACATCCACTCTGTTTTAATGATTTTTAAGATAATTCTTAAGAAATCCCATATAGCAGATGTAATATGGTTGAAGAATTTCCTGGAAGTTTACAGGAAATCCATTCAAAAATGACACAGCAGGAAGAGTAAGCTTATCTAAATTCATTTCTTAGAATTTACCCAATATATCTCATGTTGGTGCTGATTTAAATGTTGTAGTGAAAGCCAATGATGGTAATTATGAGGATTTTTTTTTTGTTCTGTAGCAAGTGGAAAAAAGGACATTCGACAGCAACCCAGAAAATGTGAGAATAAGCGGACGGCCAAGGATAAGATGGAAAGATAGTGTAGCTAGAACAGATTGGAGGAATGGTGTCCAGAAGGCTTAATCCGATCGCAGGATGTAATGCGAAGAAGAATAAAGAGGCAGGTGAAACACAACCTTGGGCATCTTTTCGAACTATCCCTCACACTCATATGCATGTTTCTTTCCTTAGACAAATGGAGCACGCTAGGTTACGTTCAGTTGAAAATATCACTTGTCGGAGCGTTTCTGGTGTGCTCAGAGATCAGGGTGTCCTTGAGAAAAACTAGCCTTAGTATATCTTCAGCTGTTTCGTCTTGCTCAAGGCAAAGTCGACATTCGGTTCCCATATTGAGAGCAAATCTTTGAATACCGTTGCTATTGTAAAAAATTATTTAGTAAAATCTTTAAATTTTTATTTATAGGGCGAATGAGCTTGTGTGTAGGCTTAGTAGTTGTGTTTCTCCCTTTTGTCTAGTATAAAAAAATAAGTTAATAGTTGGCGCGACAGCTCGGAATGAGCCAAGGCCTAGCTTCTCGCAACCATTCATGTTGTGCGTGTTACATTGTTTGCACGAACTGAAGGGACCTACAATTTATTGCCGGCTCCGAACGGCGAAGTGAGAAGCTCTATCATGACAGATTATACTCCCGGAGGCTTGTCATTCTCCGACGAGAGGTGGTGCCGCGAAAAATGTTCGGTGTTCCTGGCTGGGAGTTGAACCCACTCCGTTCGGTCAGCAGTCCAACGCACTAACCACCGACCCACGGCGACCACAAGATTATTCCCACTATTTCGTTGGTTCCGGGCATCCAACGAAGTTTTACACAGGTTTACCTGAATAGTGTCTGAAACAACCTACGACGGTCGTTTTAAATAAAAGGAAAGCGTTTCATAAAAAAAGTTGTTGACGTGTGGCTAAGAAACTCTTGTCAAAATAGCTTATTGCTGCTGAACATTATCGCGCGGATAAGGCAATCTATATTTAAACTAGATATGCCCTCGTTTGTAAAACAAATTAAATTGCACATCGTATTTAAAAATCGTCATTCGGTGGACGTGGCTTGGGCTTGAATCCACGCAGCAGTCCAACGCACTAACCACTCAGTTGCGGCGACCACGTTAAAAAAATCTGATTGATTTTGGTTGTAGTTGTAAGTGTGACACGTAAGCTTTTGAATTTAAAGTTTACTCAACAGATTCATTTTTTGGGTGAAGTCCGATAGTAAAGTAAAAAGAGACGCAATTACGTAGGTGAGGTTAGGTTAAAGAACCTGGCGACATAGCCGACACATTTAGACCACCAGTAGGTCCACTGTGATGCCTCTGGATCTAGGAGGTATTCTGAATCGCGGAACCAGTGTTAGCGTTTAATAAGGCGAACTAGGCTCCCGACATCTTGTTGTGCTAGGCCGCCAAGACTGTCAAAAAAGAAGCCACCGAGATGGTTGCGTCTTTTAGGAGAGAGTGCGAGACAGGTACAAAGGAGATGGAAGATCGTCTCCTGCTTTTCATCAGCCCTGCAGCTTCTGCAGAAATCAATTGCCGGCGGGTAACATGTTTCCCTATGAGGCAGTATCCTGTTGTTGCACCTATAGTAGCTTCGTGATCCCGTCTACTTAGTGAAATGATTCTCTTGGAGCGCTCATGGTCTATTGAAGGCCAGATTTGTCTGCTAGTTCGGCAGGTGGTGCCATGTGAACACCTTTGTTTAGCTTTGCTGATTGCATTTGCCTCCCCAAGGTTTCTTTCGTAATTTGTTTTGGCTTCTCCTAGAAATCTCTTGTGGGAATAGCAACAGTCACCTAAGCATAATTCAATTCTTTTTAAAATAACTCACAAAGCCCAATAAAGCAATTTGGCTTGATTAAATCCGGTTCTGACAAATCGATATTGCCATTTTCGGAATAATTTGTCCACACACCGAACTACAAAAATCTAATTCATTACTTAAAGTGTTTAAATTCAGTCAGACTCCATAGTTTTTTCATTTAACCTTCCATCCTGTTGTTGATCCAATCGACAAAAATACCTATAATTCGTTGTTTCACCTCATATTATTATTTTTTCTGTGTATTTCAGTGAAATAAAATTAATTTGTTTAATTTCGACTAGGAGTTTTTTGAAAATTCATTTCCAATTAACATACTTAATCGAATTGTCATCAGGGATCCTATTTAACGACCAAGTCATTCAGTTGACTTTTCAAATGTTAAATAAATTAAATTTATCTTAAATATCCACTGAAATAGGGGTTCCTATTGTATGATATTATCCTCGCAATATTAATCGTTTTAATTAGACCAGTTTATTTCCCTCTTACAATTTCTAAAATAATTTCCTCTTCTTCGAAAAAATAAAAAAAAAAAAAAAATTGAAACACTCTTCCTTGCAGAATTTAACAATGCTGCAGGAAGAACTGCACCGATTCAAAATGAAAAGAAATTTATCACCGAACTCGAAAGCCAAGTCCGTTTGACAAGGATAAAGTTAGCAGTTCACGATGAAATAAGGATTTATGCAGTCCCATTTTAATCCTTTCGTCTTTTGGATAAGTTGATTTGGGGGAGTTTATTACAAAATTAAGTGTCGTGACTATGGTGGAAAACGTCCTGTTAGGACAGGGATTTCGTTATTAATGCAGTTAGTAGGGAGAATGGTGTCTTAAGTTTAGTGAGGACAACAAAAGCAGCTGTAGTTTTATTAAAGCTGAATAGACTATGAATTCTAATGTCAAGGTAAACAATCACAACGAAGCTCTTCACCAAGAGATGAATATACATAGATCCGGTAACCTAAATGGCACAACGGAACGCTTTGTAGATGTTTGCAATCTGGCTACATGAGGGAAAATAATTGAACATAAGGCTACGCGTACAGTGATGCGATAAAGCGATGCGATGCGAGAAGCGAGAAGCGAGAAGTATGCGATACAACTTTTCACATAAATTCTTATCGCTTGACTGTGCGCACTTACATAAGAACACAAGTGAACAGTTTTAGCGCACGCTTCTCGCTTCTCGCATAGCATCGCTTTATCGCTTCATTGTGTGTGCAGCCTAAGATGTGTAATAGTTTCAGTTCAGTCTCGGCTGAGAGCCAGTGAAATTCGAACCAAATGAAATTAGCTTTTAGAAATCCGAAACAGGCGTAGAGTCGATATCGTCATGGAGCGAAATCGACACCTTAGTGTATTATAGAGTCCTGTTGCTACAGATTGGAGCTGTTCGAAAGAGTGAAATACTTAAAAAAGCAGCAGCCTTAAAAGTCACATAAGGGATTAATATTTTATTTTTATCGACAGCGCTTGGTTCCCAACCACAGAAGATCACTGCAATTCTGTAAAATTTATGGGTATCCAAATACCTGGCTGCGAATCGATTAGCAGGTTAAAGCTCGGATTTGAGCCGCCCATCTAAAGGCAGGCAGTCAAATAGCGCCTCAGTGCAAACACGAGAGAATTGCAACACACCATGTGTCATAACAACGAAAGAAATTGTATCAACGGCCTGGTTGTACAAATTTAACTGTTGCTGGCAGATGCGACTATAGAACCATTGACGGAATTTCTAAAGGCAGAGGCGAATCCAGTGGGAAAATCCTGAGGATCTAGTGAGAAAATTTTGAGGATCCTAAAGGAAAATTTTCATAATTCTTTGGGGATGCTAACCATCACCAGCTAACTCACCAGCAATTCAGGTATACCTTCTTGTATAAGGCGTTCGTATGACTAAAAAATGTAAGTACCTCCCACAGTTGCTAAGGTACTAACCACTATGACTAGTTCCGTTTAGGGACTTTCCTGCGTGGACCCCATCAATCCCCTTAGAATCATCATAGAATCAAGTAATACTCTCTGCTACACCTGCTATTCATCGATTTTGAGAAGAGGAACTATAATTTTAACTAATTTTAATTTAAGAGGATCTATAATATTCCAGATAAGTTGGTTGCCATCGTGAAAGCAAGCTATGGCGGCAGAAAATGTCAGGTGCTCCACAGGAGTAGGCTGTCAGAGGAATTTAAAATTCAAAGCGAGGCAATCTATCTTAGTAAATAAATGAACAGCTCGTATGAAAATAAAAATGTTAAGCAAGAGATAGCTTGGACAGATGATGGACAAGAGCAAGAGTCAGGGGAAGTTATTATTCCGTGGCACAAGTGTGAATGCCTTTCGAAGCGCTTCATGGGCAGGTCCTAGAAAGAGGCACGGGTCTTATCTACGCCCACACGATGTATATTTGAAAGAAAAATTGGTTTGCAGAGCGGTACATGTAGCCTTCTTCCGCTGAAGGGTCGCTGCACCTCAAGGACATCCTAGGTTAAACTTTTTGAAATAGATGTACCCTTTTACAACTTCTCCTACCCCTAGCCGGCTTTGTAGGGCAAAGTGCAGTGTCAGATTTTTTGGCTAAATTTTATGCTTTCTCAAAACAGGCATGAATAACCCAATCTAGCAGACGTCAGAGATTAAAAGGGCACCCATAGACAAAGCTCTGTAGAAAGTAGTGTGTAGTGTAAGTAAGTATGGGTTAACCTGCCACAATTGATTTATCGATGATTTACCAGGCAGTGTCATCCCGCAAAGGTCCAACATTCAAGGCCGTCTAGACCTTGACATCTCAGGTGTATACTCATCAATTTTTCGTAAAAGTCGCTGAAAATGTCTTCAAAAGAACACAAGTGTGCGTTCAAAGAACTTTCTTGAATCCGATGACTAATTTCTTCGATTTTCTTAACGAAAGCTAAGTATCTCCAAATGACCCCTGGCTTCAGGAGTACTCCAATCGTCGCCAAAGTACCCTATCAAGTCACAGCAACGTAGCGCAATACAATATCTCAAGCAGTTAAACTTTTCTTTTCAAAAACCGGTTAAGTATTACGAGTAGCCAGCTATAAAATTGACATTTCGTCCCTTGGTGCCCAATTACTATTCAAACACTTTTGAAACTTCCACACCCCCTCCCGCGATGTCCATTGCGATCATTGTTACAAAACACCGTTGCACGTAATTTGTAAATCATTCAGCCCCGCACCCTGCTCATGAAAATTTGATTGAATTTTACTACCCTGTCGCGTCGCCATCATCATCGTCCACACTAAGTTCGCCTGAATCTTCATTATCTTCATCAGCGCGTTACAAGGGCCAATCCACACCGCTCACGACGTCAAATTCACTCCTTATTTTATAAGCCAACAAAGTTTATATGCATTTTCGCTATTTCATTGAATAATCCCGTCTTCGGGCCCCCGCCGGAGAATGGTTGCGATATAAATCTCGGCTAAGGATTCGCAAACTTTATCGATTACAATAAAATATCCATTTTCCAAATGGTGTGAAGGGCGGCATTGGCACTGGCACTCTGGCTTGACAGTGAAGGGCAGTCCACAGTCGTCAGTCGATGGAATAATTTCTTATTCTCGCCCTTTTTTTCAGTTCGTCATCAACTTTTCAAATTAAATCAATGAAGTAATGGAATGCAATGAGAACAGATCACGAGAATGGTGTGGAATTTTGAATTAAAGTTTCCACCTTCGGAATTGTGAGAGATTTTGTAATTAGAAATGGAAAAGAGAAGAATTTTTGGAATTCAAGTGACATGTAGAGGAGGAGTTATGAACTGATTTCCATTTCAAAGTAGCTTGAGAGAAATTCAATCGGTCTGTGCAATTTGGAATGATAACTGAGGAGCAATTCAATTGGAGGTTGCCATCTTAAATTCGCCACCGCTTTGCACAAGTATCACTTTTGCATTTGCAATTGCGAAGTGTGTAACCTGGCAAATGAGTCAGTACCACAGCGAATACTAGTCGCTACAATTTTCGGTCCGTCAGTCGCTTGAAAAGGAATGCAGTGAGTTGTGGTACCCATGTGTTTTACCAGCTACTTCCCACTGCGTGCTTTATATGCCTGATGACAGCCACTTGGCTGTCTTTGCGAACTTAAGCAGATCCGACAGTGAAAAATCATCAATGTCATCGAAGAGGTATCTGCCCAATGTTCTTTTTCTAATATTGCAGAGGCTTGGGCAATTGCAGAGGAGGTGATTCGTGTCCTTATGCAACCTCTGCAAGTGCAGCTTTTTTCCATGGTACCTGAGCATATTGTGGCCTGTAATTATCGTTAATGGAGGCCCTGACCGAGGACGCGGAAAGAACCAACGCAGGTTCAGGTCCTGAGAAAACATCCTCTGAGCCTTGTCTAGCAATCTCATCGGAGATCTCAATACCAGCGATCCCAGTGTGATCTAGGACCCAGACAAGAGTCAAAGAGTTCAGTCTTGCGACCGAATTGAGAGAGTTCTTGCATTCTCGCACTATTTGGAACTTGTTAAAGGGTTGAGCAAGGCCTTTAGCGCAGCCTGGCCATCGCTACAGAGCAGGTTCTCCGAACTTTCCACCTATTCTTAGCAATAAAGTCAGTGGCCATTAGTATAGCAAAGGTCTTTGTTTGGAAAACAGAGGCATGCTTACCCAACGAGCAGTGAAGTCTGGTGTTGTCGACCTCCATTAAGATACCGGGCGTACTCGGAACAGCTCCCGTGCAGCCGAGACAAGCCGTTCTTTAAAGTTTAGTGCAGCACGCAATCATATACTTACGCGAAAGCCCTCTCCACCAAACAACCGACGCATAAGCTAGAAACGGCCTTATCATAGCCGTAAGACCTTTCTCGGGGATAAGCCAAAAGCACCTTACACTATGCCTTGGATTTCTGCGACTTGACATGCTTTGCCCAAAGAAGATTTTATCCAGAATTACTCTTAGATATTTATCTTATTCGGTGATCTGAATAGCACTGGCTGAGTCAGACCGGTCACAACCCTTATTCTCGTGAGCGGTCCACACTTCGATGGTTAGGGCACGTTAAACGGAAGTTCTTAACTCGGGTTCAAAGACTTGCCATGGAATCTGTATCTTCAGGTAGGGGTCTCCTACCTAGTCATAGGATGAGACGGTTTAACCAAGTCCAAAATCTCAATCTACCCCTACGGCGATAGCCCCTGATGTTTAAGAATCGATAATAGAAGATCGGAAGTAATCGAGAGCAGCTGCATGCGGCTATTCAGATCGCGAACCCTCCACTCTCAGATCTCCAAATCATTATCCTTTCAAAGTCTAATAAGCGACATCGTTCATCTTAGCGGCATTTGTTTATTTCCAAGGTAGGTAGGTTGGTAAAGTGGCCCATGAGAGACAAAGACACACGTAGAGCAAGGAAGGTTTTTGTGATGCTACTGGGATCTATCCCCTAGGTGCAACTTCAACTATTGAAACTATTTGGAGCTCTTGATAGAGCTATGATTACTTTTAACACCAGTATGCGATGATTCGCCCAAATTGTCGAAGTGGTAAGCTCTTAGATAGAGCTTCTTTCTTTGAGATAAGGCAGGCCAAGTGCAGAGGAAATGAAGGACCATTTCTTCCCTTTCATCGTCCCAGCAGCTCCTGCAAAAGTCATTTGAGAAGAGGCCTATCCTTCTGGAACGAAGGGTGATGAGTGATCTTTTAAGCAAGATCAGACTTTTGGATCGAGTGAGGTTTGGTATAGGCCAGATCTCTCTGGAGGTACTGTTCCCCCATCTTTGATATATCTTGCTGATCGCGTCGTACTCCAGGAATAATACACGTGTAGCAAGTGTAATACCCAGATTCGTCCGTTCTGGGAGGATCTCTAGAGTAGTGCCACGTTTGTGCGAGTTCATCTGCCTTACAGTTCCCTGGAATGTACCTTTGTCCGTGTACCCAGGGAGATGAATGTTAATCTGAGGTAGCCTTTGATGTATTTGTTACTGATTCCAGAGACTTTATAGCAGCCTGACTATCGATAAAAATTGTGATGTCCTTGCGCGATACCACATTATGTCTAAGCCAGGATATGGCTTCGTTAATCGCCATAATTTCCCCATGAAAAAGGGAACAATGGTCGGAGAAACGGAAGGAGATGCTCAAGTTGAGTACTTCAGAGAAAAGCGCTCACCCCGTTTCAGGTTTTAGAACCTTCGGTATAGAAGTGAATGGAGCGCTTGTCCCTGGCGCTATCATTTTCCACTCCACTGTGAAGAAGACTGATGTTCGGAATTTAAGGTTGAAGTTCAACTTGGACGGTATGTAGTCGGTATTTTCCAGGATGAAGGCTGGAGGATCTAAGATTAAGAAGTGGCCAACATAATTATTTGACCATAGAGACGAGGCCTTCAGTCTGAGGGATACGCTGACAGCTGATGGCTTGCCAAAAATATCTAAGGGAAGTAGGTGCTTATTTCCAAACCTCCTGAGAAAATGTCTCAAGTGAACATCCTTTCCACATCGTTTCGGTGCTGTTTGCTAGTCCCCACTTCCTGAGAAGATATTTACGTAGCACACATGAGCTCATGGTTCGATTCGTCCAGGGCACTGGGTGGAAGGCACACCGCGTTGCCTCTACATGTGTCTATTTCCTCCTCGCTTTGTATTCGACTGGTTTCATTGGATGGTAGGACCGTTTTCTTTTCAACTGACACCTCTACATCCCCGTTCGAACCTAGTCTTGATCACCCTCATCTTGCTGTTGACAAGTTTTCTTCTAATTCGTAGAAGAATGTGGGTCAATGACTCTTCCCAAGAATAGATAACCCTCGTGTTCCAATTGAAGACAAACTATACACGACTTTGAGTTAAAAAAAAAGGCAAAATCTAGTCACATCCAGTTGCTACGTTTACAACAAGACACCGAACCAAACCCATCGTTCAGCACTTTTCGCAAGGATAACTTCGTACAAAACCACTGTAAGACCCTTTATTCTCGTCGTGATTTATGTGCAGAGTTCTGCGATAATAAGTCCTCTGATTTATATTCAAATTTTCGGCTACGCATTTATCATTTCAGCACTTGGTTGCACTAATATTGCGCGTTGATTTGTTATTCACCCTTGATCGTGGGTACTTTGTCCCGGGACAATGGGATGAAAGCAAAATGTCAGCCTATTTTTAATCTACAGGCGTATGTATCCCTATGTGTAGTTACAGCGATGAATTCTTAGAAATGAAACCCTAAATACCGCACAAGAAATATATATTTTCGTTTCGTTACAATGAAACGTGTAACATTGTTACCGATGCTATAAATATTCAGTGTTATCTTTTCCCGTTTGTATCGTTTTCGTTTTGAATTTGGTTTCGTAAATCAGTTCAGGACTCATGAGTATTTATGGTTTTTTTGCCTGATGAATATGCCCAAACACTCATCAAGTCAAGTATGTACATATGTGTGACTTTTTCAAGATCAACCCCTTCCTATGATTCGTAGAAAATAAATTCGCCCACGGACGTATGAGAACCCAATTTAAAACTATGTACGTTCCACGCTTTTACAGGAAGTCCAACAATCGAGAGATCAAAAATTGTTGATTTATCCATCAAAATCAAGGGTCATCACGCAGCAAGAGGGTCCTTTGAAAAAAAAAAACAGAAACCCTTTTTTTCCCTCGTCGTCGTTATAATTAAATTGCGTCCTTCCCGGAAATACAATTTTCTGCGATATCGATTTAGAATCAATTAACTCTCACCCATTACTTCGTTCGAGATGAGAATATTTTTTTTTTCTCACAGTTCCAGTTATCAGGACTTATTGCACATGACCTCGATTGATTAGAATCGAGGGGGCGAAAGTTACTCAATTTCTCATTACCAGTTCCTTCTAATGAATTCTTTTAACCTCGTTGCGGATTTAACCGAGCACTGGGAGTTTGGCTTCCCTTGGTCCCTCTTCTGTGCCCTACCTGGTGTACAATCTGTCGCTCATTTATTAGTTTTTCACCATTCCTTTCGTCGGTGGCCAAGTCCAAGTTTACTTCTAATCAATGTGTAGGAAAAGTTTTCGTCCTTTTTTTTTGCCCCTCCGCATTCTGTTGCCTGGGTGGATACAGATCCTTTTTTTCCCGTCTGGTAGTCATACTGATTAGAGTTTATTGATTAATAAAAGGAACGCATGACTTGATATAAATCTAATAAGGACGTGAAAGGATCTGTATGTACATGAATATTTCCTTGGAGATGGTCGCGGATAACACCAGTCTGGTGGGAGTAAGAGATGGATGGTATCTGTGGGCCCATTTGATTTGATTGAGGGTGAAACTTTGATAACTTGGAAATTGAAATGAATTAAGGATATCAATCATTCGCAGGAAGTGGAAACAACAACGAAGGGACTCTTTTCGACGAAAGGACTGTTTAAAGGGTGACAACAAATGTAGGGGCCACAAAGTTAAGAGGTTACTCTTAAACTTCGGCATGATATGCTCTCGAAAGACTTCTTTTTGTGAAGTCTGAATTATTCGCCATTTCCTTCACTTTTAACCAATGCGGGGGGGTATTTATTAACGTCTAAGCTTTTTGCCGTGAATTGATGTCCTCTATACCTCTGCCGATTCAGTAGATGAATCCGAATCGTACTCCATCGGAAGAGGAAACAAACTTTCAGTCGACTTTCGTCTCGGAACAGTAAGAGCCCCATGCATTGTTTTCTTGGTTGTTCCTTGCTCTTACCCCGAGGACAAATGCGATTTAAGGAAACGATATTTCACTCAACTCGTATCGTACTTTGGTTTTGTTTTTCAGCCTCGAACTTAGTTTTGAGGAAATATGCTTTGAGAGTTAACCAAAGGCCGATGTGAATGTATGCGCGTTGAACGGCCTTGTAGGTTCAAACCCCTGCAAAACCCACTCAACATCTTTTCACGACACCATCTACAGGCGTCGCTGTCTCCACAGTCGCCGTAGAAAGGAGCGTCAATTAAGCTTTACACACTAATAAGTTGTCTACAGTCTCTTCTGCTGAATGACAGCAAGAATGCTGCTGATTTCTTACAGATGTTCGGGAGCATTCGTTTAGACTGCCTGCATCCCGGAGATTCGTACCATACACAATTATGTTTGTAGGAAATCCAATCGTAAATGGAGGTACTGACCGAGAACGCGAGAAGACCCAACGCAGGTTCAGGTCATCAGAAAACTTCCTCTGAGCCTTGCCGAGCAACCTCATCGGCGATCTCTTTTCCAGAGATCCCAGTGTGACTTGGCGCTCAGTCAAGAGTCAAAGAATTCAGCCTTGCATTCTCGCACTATTTTGGAAATGAGCAAGGCCTTAAGTGTTGCCGACTTCCACGAAGACACCAGTACCGGAGCCATGACTGGTTTTGGAGCCGTCTGTGAAAATTCGACTGAAGCCCCGTCCAGACTCAGACTCTGACTGAATCCAGTTCTGACAGCGGGGAAGATCGACTTTAAATTTGCACAACAACCGAAGTTCTGGTGTTATTGATTTAGACGGCATGGAATTAGAGTTGTAGGATTAGTGTCGCGCAAGGTCACCAAAACTCCAGTGCGGATTATATCAAAAGCCATCCCATCTAAGACGATAGATTGTTTGACAGTACAGCCCATGATATAAGTATCAAGGGGAGGTAGATCAAGTAGGGCTAACTCAGACCGCTCATAACCCACCTTCTTGTAAAGACGCCAATCTTAGTTTTTAGAGGGTTGACCGAAAGCCCACTCCTAGTTCATCGATGTGTCTAAAGCCGCCGCCGAGTATGCAACAGAGAGTCAACTACCATGCACCATAGCAGTAGAGACATCGTCTTGCGAAGAGTCCCTGTTTACCCCTGCCGTAACATAGCAGCCACAGTCCGCATCTACAGCCAAAGTTCTATTCATCAATGGATCCACAATAGCTTGGTCTGATTCACCCCGTCTAGCAGAGTCACACATGCAGCCAAAGGTCGCATTATCGAAAACACCCTCTATGTGGATGAGGATGCCCATGGCAAGCGCGCATTCATTTCTGCCAACTAGATTTTGAAGCGCAGTCTCGCAGGATTTCCACGCTGGTATGCATGCTACATCTCCGATAGAGGAGACCCTGCACACTTAAATCTCGACTAGCCTCTCGATGCTTTTCAACAGGAAGGAGGACAGGCTTAAAGGTCCGCAACTTTTAGTGACAGAGTAGTCATTTTTACCAGTCTTTGGTATGAAGGTCACTCTAACCGTTCGCCGGGATGTAGGAATATATGCTAGTGGCAAACCCGCAGTGAATTTTCTCTTCAGAGTTAAGACGGATTGGTTTATACCCTGTTGCGGCAAGGCTGGGTATACTCCATCAGTTCCAGGCGATTTGAAGTTAACAAATTACGCTTGATGTAAACGCTATCCATTGCTAGTACACATCTTCCTGATTGTGACTACTTAGTCGCTGCCTGAGACACAGCAGTTATCAATCCCAGTCGTGCTACTTCCAATTTTCAAGTCCAAGCGCTCTGCCATCCGTGATGCCTTGCTTCTGTCTAATTTTCGGTCTTTAATCTAGGGGCCGTGATTCGAAGATGCTTTTGACTGGATCATTTTTGTCTATTTGGTCGATGTGTCCTATATCCACATCTTTTCAGCTCTACTTTCCTGCTCAATGCCCAGCATTCGGGACCATATAGGAAAATCAGTCTCTTGTAAGTCATGCATTTTAAGGCCTTCGCGACGTTGGAAAAATTGACGTCAGAAGTACTTTCCTATTTCATAAATAGCTCTGGTTGTATCAGTAAGTCCTTCGTGTAGCTTGAGATTAGTGACATATCCTGAGGTATCCTGCAGACCTACTTGGTCTAAGTTTATCTGCATTTTAGATGCGGACAAGCTCCTTAGTCTTATTATTTTGCCTTTTGTCGAACCTCCACTGTGGAGTTTATCTTAACACGGCTTCGATAAAATCATTGGTGCTTAGCTCTATTTGCTGTTTGGTGCAGTTTGGTTGATTGGTTGTCCTAAAGACTTACGTAGACCTCAAGCGGGTCCATTGGTGCAGTTGCTAATTTGTTTGTTGACAAGGAGCGCAATCTATTGTTCAGCACCTAGTTGTACTGAAATATGGTCAAAAAGAGCCCCAAGTACCAGAACCGTCTTGTGCATCACGTTAGTCCTTATATCCTCTAAATTCCCTTGAAGTTTGTGTTTTCACTTGCAGATACCATGCCCACGACCCACTGCGACAATCTGCCAATGACCCTTTCTCGGAATTGCGGTACATCGACATCTATAAAATTATCTCGTGGTTTGGTCTCTTCTTTTCCAAAAATGTTGAACAGCAAAACTAGAAAGTTGTCGTGTGTTGAGAAACTTCGGATCGACACATTCACTGTTCTTTAGAGATCCTTCCTTGAAGGACGATATTCGTATTGTCACCACCGAGACATTATCTGTTCAGTAGTTCCATGCGATGGAACGATAGGCTTCTAAAAGGAGAATGTGCACCAGAGCTCTGCAAAGATTCTCCGGTGTTCTACTACCAATCCTATCAAATGGACCTTCTACCGTAAGGTATCTCCCTCACTGAAAATCATTTTATCTTGGTCGAGACAGTCAAAGATACATACATACATATATACTCGTAGGCATACTTTAAAATTCAACAATCAATCTTTATTCTCGTATCATTTTTTGTTTACAATTTTTCAAAATACACAAGAGTCCCCTTTTGAACGGTAAATTTCCATGTACATATATGCGACCTCATAACCTCAGGTCAGTGTAGATAAATTCCCCGTAAATGGTTGCCAACATCCACCATCAATAAGCTGGTCACACAGAGGGAGTTGCGTAATTCCTGTAAAGAAAGTAAAGGAAGAGAAAATTAATTGCATATTATGGCTTGCGAAAGTTTTTCAAGTTTTTTTTTTTCTCTCTAATTAAAATTTAGTAATCACCATGGCTTCACCAATACAGAATGCCTCGAGAGGATTTATTCTCTGCGAGGTTACACTGCAGGGTCGCGCAGCTAGAACTCCGAATACTAAGTAATGCGCTTTTTAATTAAACGCTATTAGTTTTCAATTGTGCCGCGGATTGTGTGCGGGTGTGTGCGGGTCGTAACAGTTGGCGCAGTGCAGTGGGAGTGTGGGGGGGGAAAAGAAACGAAAAGGACCTCAGCACTTCTGTGGATGAGGATGGTATGCGATGCGCTGGGAATATCGATGCCGCAAGCCCTGTGATTAGAATTCAAATAAAAACGAAAAGAACGGGAATAGCGCCATTTGTCGAGCGATTCAGTATGCATCAGATGTGCAGCTATAAAGTACTTTGATTGGTATGAGAGGGTGCAGCGACACAAACTCGCATGAAGGATGTGCCCAAGTTATCGTTAAGGAGGTACAGTCGCCGCCAGCGGAAGGAAGGATGTGCCTTGGAGAATGCCTGGGAACAGCGGATACGGAAATTTTGTTATTTGCATAACTTCAATTGAATGAGGACTCAATTTGCAAGTAAACTGAATTGGAAATGACATTTGAAATGGTGTATGTGTGTGTGCATTGTGCATATCCATTGGCACTTTACCTTTTATTCTAATGCTAGATGGTGGGAGTGTATGCGGGTGTGGGACGTAATGGCAGGGGATTTTCCCGTTTTTGCTAATGACAGATCGATTTAGTTGGCAAAGGCAAGCAAATAGAAATTTAATTTGCAATTTTCAAATTTGTATAACTTTTAGCAGAAAAATCATTGCAAAAGATGTGTTGCCGAGAGGGTAAAATTCAGCTTAAGGACTGGCAATTATTGAAAATGAAAAGCAGTCACGTTTTGACATTTTTTTTAGGTTTTCCACTAAAATATGTACGTGTATGCCACTGTTAAGTGTTATCGAATATAATCAAGTGGATTGAAGCTGTTATAGATGCTTCAGCAAAAAAAACATGATAATTGGATTGAAGTTGAGGACGAAAGCATTCAAAAAAGTGGTGGAAGCATTCAATGCTTAATCAAATGCTTTGAAGAGGTTCAGGGCAATTTTTTGGCGTTCATCCCGATGACGAGTGAGTTTATTCCATTTTTCTCAAGTAGCAGTTAGTGTCAGAAAATTAGCTGACAAACCGATCGACCCATAGCCCTTCTAAAGCTTCTACTACAAACTGTTGGATTGCGTGTGCTGTGATTCGTCGACGCTTTTTCTTACAGAACAGAATTAATGAAAGGTGATTTTACAGAAAACCGAAAACAGTTTACCAACAAAAGAATACTACCAGAGTCCACACTGCCTAACATATCCCTTTAACTGTCTGCGAAATACCTGATACTTATACTAAACAGAAAACTAAGCTGAAACCTAAATGATAAAGACAGAACCAAAAAGGTCTCAACTTTTGAGAAGAACTGGGGACCTAAAGTATAATCCAACTCCGCCTGGTTGCGCAAGTAATTTGCCGGTCCCAAGCTCGGATAAAGAAGGAGGGTTTGAAATAACGGCTCGTCCAATCCTCAGTAAAATTCTTGTGTAGGACTGAATCAAGGTGTTTGACGAACCGTGCCGAAGACCTACCAAGCTGGGGGCAGTACTCTGGACAACAGACGTCCTCCAGTTTTATCTAGCCTTAACCACGCACGCGGGGCTTTGCGTGGATCTACAGCGTATTTCCCTAGCTTTTCGTGGGATTAAAATAGATTCAAAAAAAGAAACAATTATTCCTGAAGGTGATCTGGAAAGTCCTAATCCTGTCTGTCCGGCCTCGGTTGAACCTACCCCTTGTCGCAGATGGAATAATGACCATCTGCTACAAGAGATTAACAAAACTCTGACCGAAGGAAGTCTGGATAGTCCTAACTCCGCCGGCCAACTACCCACAGAACAGACTGAATGTCCAATCCGTGAAGTTGAATCCGACCTCGACCGGGTTTCAGTCGGCACAGCGAATTTAACCTTCACGGACGAAAACTACAAGCGCTGTTCTAAAGGTCCTGATGCCAACATGTAGGAAAGCACAGTGCCCCCTAGCAAGAGGGACCAGCTAGCCAGACCAAACAAAAAAACGGCTCAAGTTCCTCATGGCCCAAGGCCTGCCCTATTATTCAGCGAAAAGACGCTCTAGGAACGATTCCTCCAAAAGAGCCAAGCGCCAGGTGCACCCAACAAAAGATCTCACTCCAGTGACAATTTCGATGACATGGCCAGCAAGCGAATCAAGAAACCATCTCCTGCATCTTCCCAAGCAGAGAACAGTGGGAAAACAAAGAAATTCTTAACGAGACAAAGTCCATCTAGACAAAGTCCATCGAGCTACCCAATTGGCGTCAGTGCTTATGGTATTACGGGAAAATATCACGATCTTCATAGACAGCCAGGCGGCTATAAGAGAAGTAGGTGCTACTCAAATTACATCAAAGTTTGTAAAGTGCTGTCGGAAAGAGCGGAAAGTTCTTAGCATCTAGCATAATGTTAAACTCTGCTGGGTACCCAGCCACAGTGGTATGCCAGGAAGCGAGACTGCTGACAAACTAGCCAGGAGGAGATCAGCCGTAGAACCAGAACTAGCGGACGGTACAATCAAACCTCCACTTCGTCATCTGAAAGAATGAGTAAGGCTACGATCCTTAACTGAGGCCAATTACAGGTAGAAAACACTGACCACCTGCAAAACTTTTAGAAAACTATGGCCACAATATAATAAAGCCAGAACCACCAAGTTCTTGGATATAGACAAGGAAATTCCTGTCACTACTGATAGGATTAATAACAGGCCACAATATGTTCAGGTACCATGAAAAAGGGCTGCACCTAACCGAGGACAATATATGAAGAGGATGCGGGGATGAAAAAGTACATGAAGACACAACCCACTTTCTTTGTCATTTCCCAAGCCTGTGCAAGATTAGAAAAAGAACACGGGGCAGATACCTTTGCATAGGCCCACTTACCTTACCTAACTTATGGGAAAGGTGGCTGGATAGTTGGGAAAGAGCTACTTGTAGGATTCTTATGAACTGGGATGAAGCCTTAGACAACTCTTTGGGAAGCTGTGATGTTCAGATCCAAACGAGAACCAGCAGTATGGAACTTTTTTTCATAGACCGACGTCAAAAGTTTTTAAAAGAAACAAGACTAGGAAATTGATTTGAATCAGGAATTACATCAGCTTGGAGGTAGCTTTGTAGGTTACTTTCAGCTTGAATTTGGTAAAGCGTCCATCTACTCAGAGGAATGCCTGTAGAGTGCTGTCAATAAAAAGTATCACTTCCCCAGGACGGGTGCAGCTCAACTCCTATAAAGACTTGTGGCTGTGAATTTTACACCAAGTTTGCTGCAGTCATCAGCCCTGACGTTATGTTCTTCTATCAACCAGAATCATGAAAGGCTCGAGAAAGAAGCCTGCTTTTCATGTTGAGAGATTTTCTTTTCCTAAGTGTGTCAGCTGTTTCCAAACTATTTGATTTCTTGACTAGATACACCTTTTATGGTATTTGGATTGCAGAAAGATTCCACGTTTAAACACATTTCTTACGAAAATATAACTTTTTAGGACATTCGAACACGTAGTCTGTGGATTATTTTTTGCTCGAACTATCATCAAAGTGAAACCTTCCGGGAAGAGGGTAGCTAGGCGATATTTTACCAAGGCCTCCATGATTAAAAAAGACACTTCCTTGACAACTGCAAAAGCACTTAGATGCACTCTGTTTGGCGACTTCCACTACCCTTCACACTGAAATGTGCGAGTACCACAGAACATTTTGAAAGAAGGAGCACTTCTCCAACAGAAGTTGTTCCTTGCTCTTTGAACAGTCGAGACATTGTTGGGTTTAATTAGTTATTCAAACCAAGAACTATCCTGTGTCTCTGAATCCTTTATCAATTCAATTTCAACAGAAACCTCTCTCCGGTGCAAAACGTCCGAAGGCAGTGTTCTCTGTTTTTAATTTAATCTCACCGCCTGCCATGCAGGACAAAAAGGACATATACTTTTAATTATTTCCTCTTACCGGTAATAAGTCACCAATCGTGTTTTCCTTCCTCCATTTTCATGAACCGAAAATCCGATTAAGTACTCGAGCGTGAAAATAATTCAATTTCATGACCGAATACTCAGGTGATTCACTCACTCATGAAGGACAACTGCAGAATGATATCTTCCCGGAGGAGACGAATAATCAGTGCGCACCACCAAGTCATCAGCACAGTGTGGAATTAATAATAATTAAAAAAAACTCAAATTGACCTCTAGCCGCCGGTCAGTGCGTAATCTCTCACATTTTCGTGAAACCAGTGAGCAGAGATGAAAATATCTTAAAACGGCCAGGCAAACTCCAAGTACTCACACATAATGGCAAGGTAATTCCATTTAAATTCCCACAAACGGACATGCATTCGAGCAATAGCAGATATTTCGATTGTGAAGGCTCTTCTATGTACGTCCATCGTTGGTTGTGTGATTTGTGTGTACATCACCGTGAACGTTTCAGGAGATTAACTGAGGCAGTCGGATCGTGGACTTTTAAGCGAGTATCCACTAAAGCAGTGGGCAAATTCCAGGTTTATCCGTTGTCCGAGGGTGATTAGTCCGAGAGTTTATGGTAGTTAGGATGATTGAGCATTTGAGTAATTTAAGGGCTTAAGAGTGATTAGCTGGCTATTGGAATGTGGAGTACAGATATTGTTTGATTCTGGAATTAATTTCAACGTACCTGGGGATGTAATTCAACTAAATCCAGCTTGGACTGTTTGAAAGGCCTTTGAATTGAGTGCCATGGAGCAGTATGAATGAGGATAAGCTAAGCTATGTTAAGTTCTTTGAAAATATAGAGTAACTGAATGGAATGATACACATATGCATGTGGCAACGAATGTCCCAAATGCGCCGAAGGATACGTTTCAGTTTAGATGCAGGTTAGGAGCACACCTGTTCCACTTCAGCCATAGAGGCTCATCGAGTTCTCACCTCTATATGTTTTCACTAGGAATACCGCTGCCCGTTGTGCTCTAATGTTGCAGCTAGAGCATAGGTATAAATCAGGTAATCTTGTGTATCATCTGAAAATGATTCACTCAATTCCAAAGTACGGACATGTTCTGCTTAGACTGTGTCGACTGGTCGAAAGGAGAACCCGTACAATGGATCAAAAATAGAATCTGGAGTAGGTGGTGACGTCTTTGGACCCAACACTGAGGTCGCGGTAATAATGAAGGTGCCCCAGCGTGTTCCAGGCTAAAATCCATGCTATCGAGATCTTCGCCAGGATAAACCTCGATACAGGTATAAGGGGCGCAAAAATACAATACTTGCCAGGCACAACAAGGGCAAGCTAGGTTGTGTTCTCGGCCACCAGGACACTGTAGAGAATGACACTGCGGATGAGCTGGCTATGGCCGGTTTGGTTTTCGCGCTCTTGGGACCGGAATCCTTCTGTGGCGTTAATTGGGCTACCGCCATAGCTTTGTTATACAACTGGGAACACTGACTGCGGCTAGCCCAAGCGCTTATGCAACCCAAGAGACAAATCAAGGCCTTTTCCTACAAGCAAATTCTAAACCTTGACAGGAACAGCTTGAGGAAGATAATGAGTTTCCTAACCGGCGATTGTGGCCTTAGATATCATCATAACTCTGTTCATTTACAGAGCGTCGGTTCTGTTTAAAAGAGGAAGAAATATCTGAGCACATTCTATATGAATGTCCGGCACTATATTGACTTCGCAGACAGATCTTTCATAGGGAATTCTGTTCGTTAGCAGAACCTACAGCCTTCCCAAAATTCATCCAGTATTCTACTAGGCAATAGTACTGGTAATTCGAGAGTTTTTTGAGATACTAAGACTAGATCCAATCTCCAGTAAAATATGGATTCGGTATCTCATCTCCCAAGCTGGTAGAGCGGTGCAAAGAACAACTGACCCCGTAAAAGTTGTCTGTTCAGGATGGTCATTTTTTTTGAGTTGTTTAGTATGAACTGGATCTGGACTCCACGCAAATCTTTCACAGAGAAAGATCACATTCCGCCAGAAGTTGTGAAGGGATGTCCCCTTCCACTTTCTTTTGAAGGCCAACTTTACCACGAAGTGCTCAGTCCCGCATCGCCATTTTTGCTGCAGATGTGCTTTGAGTATGAAAAGCTTTTTTGAATCAAAAATCTGGACTCCAAATCTGACCAATTTGGATAGGTACATGCAGCATGTTCAAGAAGATGACGCGTTTACAGCAAATTCAGTGCATAGGATCTCCTTAACGCAATTCGGGGAGATATCGCCAGAGTTGTTTTTTTACTTTTTCTTCATTTGTCTAGTCTCAGCTCTGGATCCAAATATTACGGATCAGCAGACTCTTAATTGAGGGCATATCGTCAGTGGACGTACCGTGAAGTGATCTGAAGGTGTAGTTTGATCTGACAGATCTATTCTGTTGCATTACATGGCATTCGAAAATGGCTTACTGTCTAAGAAACATGCTACGAATATTCTGGAAAATTACAAGGAAGCCGTCTAAAGCAGCCGAAGGAGTGGGAGATCCATCACTGTCTTCAGCTATTAATCAAGCCGCCGCTTGGTTGGCTCCGGTCAGGTCCTTCGTATCCAACATGATAAAATGTAGGGCAGTGAAGGACTGCTGCGTGTCTCTAAACGAGGTCACTAGTCAGGGACATTCTGTTGGGTCCATGGCCATCAAAATTGCGCGGCTGACGAATTAGTCTGACAAGGCTTTCGATGTACAGAAGACAGGATGCTTGACCATGTCAAAGCGCCTATGTCGTATGTTAAACGCCTGACTTACACCGACGCAAGCAAATATGGCAACGCCCAGTTTATTGCCTGTCCTGGACCTGAAAGGATGAAAAGCATTAATGCGACTTAGAAGTGACCAACTTTCAGGCCGGCATTCCCAACGCCTGGGTATAGCATGCAATGATTTGTGCAGGAGCTGCAGAGACGAGGAGGTGAAAAAGTCGACTGCACTTCCTCTGCATATATCCCGCCCTTGCCAATGTCAAGAAAGCCACTTTAGGTCAATATTCCTCTAACGATCTAAATGATCTGAACTCCGCCAGCACGCCCTATCAACAGGGGTCAAATCCCGGTACACAGTGAACCAATGGACCCACTTTCTGGTCTCAGTATACCTCTTCTTGGTGGACCACTCTAAATAACTAAGGAAGCGATTATACGAAAATGTTAGTGACTATGGATCAGCCACAAGTTTCGGAAAGGCGACGATTGCATAGCCAGCCAAACCTGCTTAACTTAGATGAACGAAAAGTGCTTCACCCAAGAAAAGGTGGCACAGGACTGTCGAAGAAAGTCAAGGAAATTGTGAGAAAACTGAAGAGAATTGAGGTAGATCGCAAGGAAGTGAACGGCATGGTCCTAAGTGAACGATGATGAAGAGGAAGTAGACATCCCACCCCCAAAATTTTTTTTCCTGAATAAACACTTCTCACAGACTTAGCTCGAAGTTAACGCAAGTGTCTTCTCATCCAATCTGTAGCCATCTAACCCAACCTAAGTCAACAAAGTTCACTGGCATCTGCTTGAGGTTTAATCGCTTTTATGGGTAGAACCCATGAATTCATAATACTTGCTGTCCTTCAACATAAACCATCACAATCCAGTGTGGAATCAATGTAAACACAGCCTCGTTCCCTGGCTGAATAAAATCTCTTTAATAAAATGTTCCTCCTTCAAAAAACGCGTCCATTAATCATAAACATTTCCATTTTTCCTTTTCTCTTGTTTTCCCAGAAACGTATACTTTTTAGGCTAATTAAACGCAAAGAACCTCCCCTGACGAGCCAATAAAAGTCAGAAACAAAAAGGGAAAGTAAAAAACTCTGTCATATCCCAAGGACATGATAATTAATCAAAGCTAACCATAGGGAAAGCCAACCATAAGGAAAACATAACAAATATTCCTAGGCGATGAAGTACTCTATACAGATACATATGTACTTTCAAATTCAAAAAGAATCAACACAGGACAACGAAAGTTATGTAACAAAAAAAAAATGTACACTCCCCGATGTACTCCGATTCACTGCTTATCCCAATCAATCACGCAATACACCGATCAATAAGAAAACTCCTACAATCCAGTTACTTTGCTGTCCATCTCCGTCAATGGTCGATAAAATCCGTTGTGATGCGATATTGAAAAGTAATCAATGGGATTTCCATCACTAGCCACCAAACTCCCGTCCAGAAGTGGGCCAAAAGAAGATTTACTACAGCAGCAGGCGGAGTCCTCTTTCCACGAATTCGATGGAACAGAGGCTGTTCGCTTATCTTTGTACCTTGTGCGAAGGGATTGATCCGTAGGGGATCCTTTTTGGATTTTGGCCGAAAGCAAAATAGTACTGTGTCACCATGTGTTCAATTATAGAAAAGTGCTTAAGGCCATTTCCGTTGTGAGTAGGTAATACGAGATAAAATCACTTGTCATCGGAGATGAAACGATGAACCCTATTGAAGTTAGATACACACTAGCAGTGTGTGTGCGTGTGTGGTGCTCGGTACGGTGGATGTTCTGTTGTAGTTTTTGTGGCAGTATCTGGAGCAGAGATTTGAGAGGTGGCAGGCGCTCTAGGCAAGGAGTTTAATTAAGGTTTTCGATGGTGAACATGTTGGATGGATTGCGTACCTGTGTGTGGGCATGTTAAATGTCTGCAGGAAAAGTTCTCTGTGATTTTTTGCAATTTATTGAGTTATGACTAAGAATTTGTCCGTCAGAATGCTGCAGTTGAACTTTGTTGTATGAATAGAGACTTTTATGTTGAAATGGATGAAAATTGATACGTGTACAGCAAAAAGGGGGAAAGAAACCCCTGCACCACAGTAAGGTCTATATAAACACATTGTTATGCCCTATGGGGAGAAGGAATCTCTTGCTCCTGGAGCAATCCCTTAAGCACCATCCTGTTGCTCTTGGGTTTCGCACAGCCTTTCAGCTTTGATAAACCTACAGATTTCCTTGATAAATACGTCACTTAGCTTCTTGATCTCTCTCAAACAACTAAGGTGAACCTGTATAAGACCTTAATCGTCCCAGTCCTGCTCAACGGTACAGAGGCATGTACTCTGTCAAAAGCGGATGAGGTTGCTCTTGGCTTTTTGGAGAGGAAAATTCTTCGGGTGATTTTCGGTCCCGTCTGCATGGAGGAAGAGATACAACTACGAACTGTACGACTTCGACTTAGAGTGAAGCTCCAACGCTTGAGGTCATGTAGAGCAGATGGACACCAAACCAATGCTACCGCCCGGAAAATCTTCGAATGCTCACCATAGGGACAGCGCAGTAGAGGAACCGCGACTCAGGTGTTGCGCGCAAGTGGAAGGGGACCTCAACCAACTTGGCGTGCGAAACTGGAGCCAGCTGGCTAAAGACCGATCTGGCTGAAGACGCTTGTTGGTTGAGGCCCAGTTCCACCCCGGACTGTAGAGCCACCTAACATAAGTAAATGAGTAAATTTTTCGATACCCTCCGATTAAAATCCGAGATGGCAGATGCAGTGCATGGGTTGTGTCCTCATCGACTTTCGCGATCCCACAGCCCCTGCCAAGATTATTCCTTAGTAGCCTTACCTCTTTTATATGGAAGATGACCTACTATGTCCTGCAAACATTCCTGCGTGGATGAGACACTTGAACGGATTCTTACGAAGAAACGCTAAGGTACTAATGAGCACCCATTTTCCTGGATCTACCGACGTGTCCTTTTCCGGAGATAATTTATCTTTTTTTTTTTTTTTTTATAATCCACGCGCGGAACAAGGGGATATGAATACCCTTATAATGTTATACACACACCGCGAGCGAGGTACAGTGGTTTGAAACTCAGGTGTCGTTAAGTTTTCATTGGCGTCCAAGGGTGGGGTCCAGGCTAGCTGGGGACATTTGTGGTGTTTTTCTTTTGTCATTGCTTAATTCACAGGAATTTTTTCGAATCCCCTGATATCATACTCAGTGTGTATCTATTCTAGGGACCACGGACGGTTGGGATGCAGTGGAAACCAATCACATCTTTTGCTCCATTTAAGGCACTAAGAATGGATAACATTCAGCCACTGCAACAGTCAGAAGAAACTGTTATTCCATGGCTCAAACTGACCTTTACAAGTAACTTTAAGCTAGGTTATGTTTCTAAAGCTTGACGGGATGGGAAGTACGTGTCATTTTTATTCCCAAAGCAAGGAAGGTAGACTACACGACCCCAAAGGTCCAGACCCATTAGTCTGTCGTCGTTTTTGCTGGAAACACTGGAACGATTGATTGATGTATATATACGGCAGAGACGTGTTCAGCGAAAGTTACGTATCAAAACCATGAGAAACGTCTATGAGAGGTAGATCGGTAGATAGGAATTTACTCTTAGAGCATTTCTGGACATCAAGGAGTTCAACTCAGCACCGGATCTTGCAACTGAATTAGGCTGATGCTCAAGTCGGGTGTCACTCGATTTTGGGAAACGTAAGCAGTAAGAAGAATGTCTACAGGGGACCTCCTCAGGGTTGAGTATTCTCTCCCCTAATATGGCTCCTTTTCATGGACGAGATTTTGGTAATACTCAAGGACAATAACTTCAATGTTACGGCCTATGCCGACGGTGTGGTCATTCTGGTACCCGGCAAATTCCTTCCAGTCCTAAGTAAGAAACTCAACTATGCGCAACTATTGGTCAATACTTGGGCCAGCATCAAAGGGCTGGGAGTCAATCATATAAAGACAGAGATTGAGCTTTTCACTAAGAAGTGATCAATCCCTGACTTCAAGCCTCCGAAGATCAGGGGTGTTGAACGTAATCTTTCGGGATCAGTATGCTAAGTGGGCATTATTCTTGTTTCTAAACTAAGCTGGAAGAAGAATATCGATGAGCGCTTCAAGAAGGCTTGTGTAACCTTCTCATCAAGCGAAGAGGTGCATCGAATTACATGGAGTTTTAAACCGGTTGTGATACACTGTACACGGCTGTACACGGCTCTTGTGAGACCCATTCTAACATATGGCTGACTAGTCTAGTGGAAAGTGCTTGAGAAGCAATATCAGCTTTCAAACTTCACTGAGATTCAAAGGGTAGCCTGTATAGTAATGAGAACAACATCGCTAGACCTTTACTGCAGCAATACTGCAGCTAAAAGTAATTTAAGACTGGGAGAAGGACGACAGTGGACACTAGCTACCTACGGTCATGCCTCCGTACTGTTCTGATGGGAGAATGCCGACAGGTCGACAGAAACAGATCATAGTATCCAGAGTCTTGCATTTGACAGGAGATTTAGTAGAGGAACCACAAAGTCACAAATAAAAGGCTTTCTACACCGATGGTTCTAAGATGGACATTGGTTCAGGTACCGGGGTCTACTGTAAGGGGTGACACGATGACGGCAGTGTCTTTCAAACCGAGATCACACCCGTCATCGAGGCCTCGAAAATTGTCCGCAAGAAGGATATTGCCGAAAGAACATTTACTGTCTACAGCCAGGCAGCCATTAAGGTTTTGGAGTTCACGATAACTAGATCGAGGCTTGTGAGAATCTGCAAAACGTATCCCGATGAGATATCGAGAGCCAATACGGTGACCCTTTATTGAGTACCAGGGCACATGGATATCGCAGGTAACGAAAGGGCTTACGAACTTGCACCAAGGGCTCTCTTCATTGCGACGATTCCTCGTTATACGGACAAGGCCATCTACTTACTTACTTAAGGTGGCGCTACAGTCCGGGGTGGTCCTGGGCCTCAACCAACAAGGGTTGTAGACAAGGCCATCAGCCGAGCCAATACACCTTGGATACAGCTAAACATATGTGCAATGGTCAAACTTAGTGGGTGCAATAGGGTGTTCTCTGGCATCATTACTGGGCACTGCGCTATTGGTACCCACGAGACGAGGAAGGAATCGTATCTGTTCGTCATCGTAATAACCAAAATGGCTTCAGAACGGGAAAGTCACATTCCCAAGTGTGATTCGTTCCACGAGAAGAAGAATATTGCAGTCTCTATCCGAGTTGGAGTGGACTTTAAGAGGTGTGCCCTAAACCATCTCAAAAATCGAGATATGATATGAGATTCACTTCAAATTCCTGTGACACATGTAGTCATCATAGGCGTATTCTACCTAACCGACTGTCAATTACTTGCTCCAGCGCATCGATTGCTCTCATTATCTCCACACTTTACCAAGGTGGAGGGCCTCTTCATAATTGCAGTGTCAAGAACAGCACATCTTCGATGACCCAGGGAGGTCTTAAGTAACTGGGCTTGCACTCAATTCAAATCCCTTTCCTCTCCATTCATTTACTTAGTTGCATCCTTAGTGATTTGCACCATCGCTACCTCATTTATACCAAAGGCAATGCATTATTGCTTGGAACTACAAATTATATATACGCTGTGCAGCTAACATACCGCACGTGAACACCTGAGGTTGCCTGTAATTAATTTTCAATTTGACGCTTTAGCCACAGGACAGGAAGCTCACTTATTAATAGGACTCGAGGAATTATAGGGATATTCACACGTCAATATATCGATCAAATTTACGTGAGCCTTAATTACAGGGAAATTATTTTTCCATTAACTTCCTGGCGAGCCCTAATTGGAAGCAATTTTTTTTTATATTTTTTCGCAAGTCTAGTTATAGCTCTATGCACGGGAAACGATGGTAAGGTGAACGACGAAGGAACAAGGAAATACCATTAGGTTGGGTTATGTAAATGCCTTTCATTGTCCGGATATCGGTATATATAGTCACAATCGGAAAGCCGGAACAATCAATTTAGAGAATTAAACGGACCGATAGACACACACAAAAAAGTGTTAAAAGCTCACACGTGTTCCGTGCCAGCGACCGATAATCAAAACTGTGTGCTTGGGATGAGGAAAACTGGGCGTGCGTCAGTGGCATTGGAAAAAAACACAACAAAACAGACGAAGCTTATCAATAAATTATTTAAAAATATTTTAGGTAATTGGTCAAGCCCAGTTTCGGTTAACCGAGCTGGCTGTTCATCCTTTGTGGCATTGGATAATTGTTTTGTTGTTTGTTGCTCACTGGGTGGTTGTGGGTGGTCGACAATGATTGCCGCACGCAACAGGAGTGACTTTTCAAAGTTCCACATCATCACATTTGAGTGGGTGGTGTAAATAGAGAGCGCCAATCCAGACTGGGATAAAGAGGTGTAAGAAATGTTAGAGATATCGAACGTATTTTTGATGGAATTCTTTGACGCTTAGTGATTTTTCAATGATATGTATCAGTGAGTGCAAAGTAATTCGACAGATCTGCCTTTCCAATAAGCATATTGGGAAGCTGAAAGAAGTTTGTTATCTATGCTGCAGCGTATGTGGGCGTCGAATAGCCTTTCCAGTATATTTTATAGGAATAGACGGACTAATGGGACGCAGATCCTTTGGGTAAACGTGTGAGCTCTTGCTCGCCTTAAGTATGAAGACGACTTCAGCCTCAGCCCACCCTCTTGGAATGTGGACAAGGTACAGGCAGCCTTTAAGAATAGTGTCTAGCCAGAGGTGGATTATATCCAGGGGTTGCTGAATTTCAGCAGGAATAATGCCGTCCGGTCATGGAGACTTAAATGGCTTGAAGCTTCGTATGGCCCATCGGATCTTGCTGTGTTTGGTTATAATTTTAGAGTCTTTGCATGGTGGGATGGTCGTTAATGATAATTTCGATGAACGAATGTTGAACTGTGACATATACGTAAAGAATTTGCCTTTTTCTTCTCGTATCTTTTGTCCTTGTCCTGGCTCTTATACTCTTGTCCGAAGTCTGACCATCTGAATGGCCTCCATGATATGACTTTACAAACAACCCTTGAACTAAAATCAGGAGTTCATAAAAGGCGCTGCCGCAAAAGGTGCACTCAGATTGAGAGAATCCAACCTGTGGAAGCAGACCACGTATGGACACGCGGGAATACTGGACAAAATTAAGTTAATGGGCGAGAAATATAACTCCGAAAGCCTCACAGCCACATCGGACTTCCTAATCCCCTATAACGATTTCAACACTGATTTTCCTATTCTATTCCCAACCCGAGAGGACTGGGAGTCAAACAATGTAATCAAAGACCACGAAATCGCGATTTACACTGACGGCTCAAAAATGGAAACAGGAACCGGAGCCGGATTTTACTCGGAAACCCTACAAAAACAGGAATCTTTTAGATTGCCGGAAACCTGTAGCGTCTTCCAAGCCGAGATCCTGGCAATAGAAAAAGCAGCAGAGATTGTAACCTTCCCCCATCGGAATTCACCATCTTCGTTGACAGTCAGGCCGCTTTAAAATCGATAAAATCCAATATAATCAAATCAAAGGCAGTTAGGAAATGTCGAGACACGCTGATCACCATAAGGCACCATACTGTCAAACTCTGCTGGGTTCCTGGACATAAGGACATAGAAGGGAACGAAAAAGCCGACGAATTGGCAAGATTGGGGTTGGCTATGAACATCAGCGAAGCAGACACATCTGTAATGCCACCGATAGGGAGATTGCATGTAATAATAGATAGCATAATAGAGAAAGAAGCCAATTCCTTCTGGCTAGCCAGAGAGTATTGTGCCACCTCTCGGACGCTATGGCCGAAACTAAATAAAACTAGAACAAGGTGCCTTCTGGCACTGGACAGATCCTCTATTCGCATGCTCACTGGAGTTATCACAGGACACTGCGCCATCGGGGTCATGCTCCGCAAGTGGAGAATCGAGTCCAACGATTTATGCAGAAGCTGCGGAGATGAAGAGGAGGTAGAATCAATCCAACATCTGCTGTGCCACTGCCCCGCCCTGCAAGAACGACGACTACGCGCTTTAGGATCAAGGTTCTTTGCAAGCATAGCAGAGGTAACAGACTCACAGTTAACGGACCTACTCCGATTCTTAAAGAGTACTAACTGGTTCACAAAACAGCCAACAATAGGATAGGTCCTTAGGCTGTCCCGAGAACCATACCGCTATTCCCACAAAATTAAACGGGTACTCACAATGGACCTTCAGGTCTCCGAGTGGAAGTGATGAGGCCTATCCATCACACACCCTTCTAACCTAACCTAACCTAAAATCACGAGAACTCGCTTTCTGATACTTGGATCCTGGGGTTATGGGAAAATTTATCCAATTTGCTGGCTGCAACCTGAATCTCTATTACAATATTCGGCGCCTCATGAACAGCTTAAGTAAATCTGATGCAGTTGACTAAGTTTGAGCTAAAGGAAGCCTACACTCGGCTACCAGTGGGTACAAGTACTTCCTTTATGATTTTTGTAAATTCTGTTTCGAGCTGCTTATGCAAAGAAGTTAAAACTGATTATGCACGCACATATGTACATTTGTACGTGTATAGTATATCCCACCTTCAGGATACATCCTGACGAAAGTGTCAAGTAAAGTAAAATAAAATAAAACTTTATGTCCTTACATCCAGACCCTAACTCAGGCTACTCCCAACAGATAAGTGAAAATTTACACCCCAAACAATCTCACAAAAAAAAAAAATCCCCTAACAAACGCCGGACTGTGAATGAAAAATAAACATTAACTGCATAAAAGAAAAGAAAGGATTGTTCAAGAGAAGCGCATACAAAGCAATGTGCAAGCATGAAACGAAAAGGATTGCCATTGCAACAACTACTGCCAGCAAAAAACGGAGATATTCTCCCGAATTTATAAAAGTTGAGAATTATGTGTTCCATTTCGGTGGTACCAGTACATTTTTGCCAACGCAACGCGGATGTTCAAATGGACACACTAAGTCTGGCCAACTGGCATTTAATTACAATAAAATTCCGCATACAACCCGCCAGTTGGGGACTTTCCCACAAAAAAAAAAAAAAAAAACAGGATCCAGCCTGAACTTTTGTGTGAACGAGAAGGACCAACACGTTTAAACAAAAAAGTTGACCTTAATGGGTGACAAAACAACTGTGAAACTGCAGCCACTGAGCGTGGACAGAATGAAAATAAATAGCCGAATGGTACAGAGGAGACAAATGTCTGTGTAGATAATCTTGTTTTAAATTTAAATTTAAAAAATTGTTTAAATTTTTTTAGTTAGAAACCTTTGAAAGCCAAGTAGAAAGCTAAACGACGTCTTTTGGATATCAAGGAGATTTTTTTTTTTTTGTAAGAAAGGTGGAAAGCTTCGAAAGCCGGGGTGTCGGACTTTAAACCTAACTAAAACCACATTCCCATGGTCGCATCGTTAGGCATGTCATGGGGGATATGAAGGAGAGTATTTGATAAAACGGGGGGCTGCAAATGGAAACGAGTAACTGGATATAAAACTACGTCATCATCAAATCAAGTGATGGTTTGGTGGCCAGGTCTAGACCCTCAATCTTCTACACCAAATGTTTGCACAAGTGTGACAATCACTTCTCTGCATTTCGAAGAAAGAAAACTGACGGGACACTCATTCGCAAGATCAAAGGTTCTTGGTATTTCGATAAACGTTAAATATTTATATGGCATCAACCAAAAAGGAGGGATTGGGGGGGTTCGAACTAAAGCAATAAGAAATCATGTCGCGATAAGGGTATGTCCAGACGATTCCTTTTACGCCAGCAACACAAGGCTGGCCAACTTGCGATTCACCTAGAAATGCCCTCCACAGTCCTCCTGGCAGCAGTCGTTTCTTTTATAATGCACTCAAGGTGTTATAAATACGCAGAACGAGTGAGGTTTAGGTAAGTACTAAGGTAGAGGAGGAGTGGTCGACGTAGGTCGGTGGTTAGTGCGTTGGACTGCTGACCGAACGGCGTGGGTACAAGCCCCAGCCAGTTACACCAAACATTTTTCGCGGCACCACCTCTCGTCGGGGAATGACAAGCCTCCGAGTGTATAATCTGTCATGAAAGAGCTTCTCAATTCGCCGTTCGGAGTCGGCAATAAACTGTAGGTCTCTTCTATTTGTGCGAAATGTGAAGCACGCACGACATAAATGGTTGCGAGAAGCTAGGCCTTGGCTCATCCCGAGCTGTCGCGCCAGCTATATTATGTTATAAGGTAGAGGAGGATGTTCACAAGGCTCGTTTAAGAAGCGTTTAGGAGCCGTTTTGAATCAACAGCTCATGTGATCCGAAGTTTGTGTGAGTGCTCGTGATAGAAAATATGATCAGGGGTCCTCAGATCCACCCGGTTAAGTTGAGGAACAGCACCAGTCTTCCCATTCTCCCAACCAAAATCTTCTTAAGGTTGTTCAAGAATGGATTGCCTAATGCTTGTTGTCTGAACATTTGTAGAGGAAGTGAACGAGAGAATATTCGCCAATTGGCCAGTGACATGTGCTTATCTCTAGAGTTTTGGCGATATCTCGACAGGATCTATTAAGAAGTCCTTTGATCCTGCTCTTATTCTAGGTTAGCCACAACGCTCTGGATGTTATTCAGCTGTTTTTTCTGCCCCTTTTGAAGTTGGCTAGCGATCGAAAGCGTAATCGTATTTCGCCCTTGACAGCGCTCGCTGGAATATCGACTTGTTCCGCGTGTGAACTGTGAAGGGCTTTGCTTTGCCTAGCAAGTTTTTCGGTGTGTTAGGGATAGGTGTAAACACAGACATTTTCCACTTCGCAGGCAACTCACGTAGAAATATCTGTCGCAGTATTTCTAGCAGAAGCTTTTGTTATTTAAATAAAAGTCAGAGTTCTCTTGAAACATAACATCCAAGCCTGAGAAAGACAATTCTCAAGCAGCACTCAAAAAGTAAAAATCCAACATTCAGATGACATGCAATTAAAACAACACTTAACGAGAGGATTTTTTCATAGCTGACACTGCGAACAAGTCTACAACCTTCTTGTTCCTACTGAAGGTGAGTATGTCATTAATAGCCGAGTTTCTAAAATCCGCTTAAAGGGCTAAGTCTCTTGGATTGCCTAAGTTCGGGGACATTTTCCCAATGGGCAAGATGAAGTTGGTGTTCCCAGTTGTTTAACAAAGCTGTGGCGGTAGTCCATTTAACGCCGCAGAAGGGTTCCGGTACCAAAAGCGCAAAAGCCGAACCGGCGCTGGCCAGCTCATCCGCAATTTCATTGCCTATATTGAAAAGGTGACAGGGCACCCAACCAATCTTGGCCTTGTTGTGCCTGACAAGTGATGGTAGAATGCTTTGCATTGAGCGCTGCCTGGCTATCTGAAAATATGTGTAGTTTTGCGCCCCTAATATCTTTATCAAAGTTTATCCAGGCGAAGATCTCAAAAGCATGGATTTCAACTTGGAACACGCAGGAGCAAATCCCCATTGCTAATGAGACTTTAGTGTTGAGTTCAAAGACTCCAGCACCTACTCCGAAAGCCATTTTAGATGTGTCGGTAACCCATACTAAACATCCTAGGTTGGACATGGGTTCTCCATTAGACCAGTAGTCTTTCGAAACTGTACTCCCTGGCCATAACGTCGGGGAAAGCGCAGAACATATCCGTACTTGGAATTGAGTAAAGTATTTTCAGATGACGCACAAGATTAGCTGATTTATACTTGTGTTCTAGGTGCAGTGGTGAGAGGGGTGAGAGCCCGATGACAGCCTCTATGGCTGAAGTGGAGCAGGTGCGCATAGCACCTATAATACCGAGACAGACAAATCTTTGTAGCTTCTCAAGCTTTCTTGCCGTCGTTCGTTCAAGTACTTTTGGCCACCAAACTTTTGTCCAAGTTTTGCCGTAGAGACGCCAAGTAGCCCATAAGACCCTAGTGGTACGATCAGCCGCCAACTTGATACGTGCATTCCAATTCACGCGTATGTCTAAGACAACGCCGAGGTACTTCATCTCGTTAGCATATCCTACAGTGGTGGCTTTGACAATGATGGGTCCGAAAGTGACCAGTTTTCTTCAATTTATAAAAGGCACTAGAACAGTCTTGCAAGGATTGATAGAAAGTCCTTCAATGACCGTTCTAAAACATGAAGATCGTCTAATCATGTTTACCACTTATAATCATCGCTAGGTTATCAGCATAACCAATAGCTTTGCAGTCCAATCTGTGGAGATTGACCAAAAGATTGTCAATGACTAAAGACCAAGGATAAGAAGATGAGAAAGAACTCCCTCTTAGGGGCATCCTTTCACTACAGACACTGTAACTTTTCCTGAAGAAGAAAATATAATTCGACTTTCCTACGTTGGTATCCATTAATTGGTCAAGTCTTCGATTCCAACACTTCTGAATACCCTTTCTACCGAGTCTTGGCCGGTATTTTCGAAATCGCCCTAGATGTATAGGAAGGCAGATTGGGCTATTTCCTTAGAGCGGTGTGCCTTTTATATCTCTCTGACTAGATGGTGAAGGGGACCCTCCTTGGATTTGCTTTTCCTTTACTCATGTAGTACAGAGGGCGGAGGGGTAGACATCTCTAGAAGACCTCTGATATGGACCTCTATTTATCTTTGTAATTTCAACGCCCAGATTGCTAAGATCACTTGTGAAGAAAGCAAATGGCCTCCTGTCCAACCAAAGAGCAGTTCAGAGCACAATAACCTCAGCAAACGTGTGCATAGACTGGAGCTCACTAACAAATTCACAAAGCAAGTAACAAACTTTTAAGTTTTTGGACAAATTCTCCTAGCATTCAGTGACTGAAAGAATCATTGTCATTCCACGTTAGATGGCTTCAACCCTACATTTCACTTCAAATTTGAGTCCTACACGTGGCTGTTTTTCAAACTTCCTATAGAAACCTACAACATTCGGTCAGAAATGACCACTTAGTCTGTATGAGCTGCACCTAATTCGTTTGAAGCAAATCCTAGTTCTAGGAAGGACCTCTTGGACAAAAATAATAATAATCATCACTAACGATCAGTCTCCAACTTATTAAGATAAATTACCCACTAATGTGCTCTATGAATACCATAAACCATCACAACTCACCGAGCGCTCTAATAGAACCCCAATTATCTATTTAAAAAGTTTCTTCCAGTCAGTGGTATTCCTTGATGTCTCCTCCATCAAATTGTCATCGACCATCAATTCGTTCCAAATTAAGTAATCATCAAGAGTGCTGACCTCAAATCAAAGTCAAATTGAAAATCAATACCCACCCCCCTTCAAATGCACAAACCCACAGGGACAGAAGAACACACAAAGAAAAAAAAAACAGAAAAAAAAAAATAAATATATTAAGGAAGCCACATCCTGTGTCCTGGATACATTATTGCCTCTGGCCAACGACATCATGGACATCATGTGTTTGTATGTGCGGAAGTTTTACGACCGCCAAACTATTGTGCATCAAATCTTTTCGGTTTCCTCTTCCATTAACTTTTCGCAATAATCTGGAGATATATGCTGTGTGCGAGAGTTTTATTCCCTCTGACTTTGGTTTTAACATCTTTTACCATAAAAAAAAGGAAACCTATCAAACTGGGGAATGATTTCTTTTTTATATGCGAGGGGCTAGTCTTGCGGGTGACTTCTGTAAGTGATATCCTGGGGGAAGAAGTCACAGAAAGTTTCATCAGAAACTTTCATCACATGAATGATTGCAGCACAGTGGAGCGTGGAGAAAGTTATTTTAATTTGGGCTTCCGGAGGTCCTTGGATGTCGGTCAAAACAGTAGTTAATGCCCCAGCTGAAGTTATTTAATCGATGAGTACACAAGTGTTTCCCGCAACAGACTGATTTGATCATAAGCCTGTGAGTGGCCATCGGAGAACTTAATAAATATTCAAGAATAAGTTGTCAGCAGAGACACACATTCCTGGTTAACGATGGAAGTTGTAACATAGATAACACACAGGATGTACATCTTTAACATACAGAAATGCCAAAGGCATGTCACTGAGTTTATGAAGGTTAAGGAGGCTCGTGAAGAGTTTCTGCAATCAACATTCCAGCCTTCCATCCTCTTTTTAGACACCAAGTCTTCTTGCATTCGTTCACATTTGATCCATGTCATGAACATCATCCCTATCGCCTAAACCAAAATTTTCAGTGTCACTAGCTGGACAACAAATTGAGAGAATATTCGCTAACCAGGCTATTCTATATGAACTGACGATGGAACTGAAATGGATATTTACAGCCGATTTGGTAAAGATTTGAATAAACAGCGCTTTCAACTTACGCACCAAGCTTCGACTATTAAGCTCAAATGCAGAGACGGTTCTGTGCATGAAAGGTGACAACCGGTGTCACAAAAATGCTGCAATCCTTGGTTAATCGCTGTCTTGAACACGTACTACAAGTGCTGTGGCCGAGACGAATCTCAAATGATCAGCTGTATGAGAAAACTGGCTTAGAATAGAGGTGGAATTGGAAATGGATTGGTCAAACTAAAGCTATGGAACTTATTAACCCAAAATGAAGCGAGGTCGGTTCGTCCTCGAACAACTTAGTCAAACTTAGTGCAGAGCCTTGGTAGTTGCGTAAAAGCTGGAAAGCTTTGTTGTACACATATTCCTACTGCACACGATAGTGTACAGGCGGAATAGAGACATATAAGGGGAAAAAGAATTCAAGCGTTCCTTGGACCATATTTGAAAAAAAAAAAGTTTGGGCATGCTTCTTGGTTGGTTGGTTAGTTTGAGAGGATGAGGTTACCGTCACATGTTCAACTGAAAGCTGGTTTGATGTGTCATGATGAGTTACAGGTCCGGGAAATCTCCTGTATGTTCAGTAAATTTCAGCATTTTCCTGAACTTAAAGATCTTAGAGAACTCAGCCCAGTCAGAACATTGTATTTGTGTCTTAGCGCCACTGTTGCGGAGCAGTTGCGTCGAAAAGGCTCAGGACTTACTTAGTTCTCTCTCGCTGCTTTAAAAGCTGTCAGCTCTAGTAGTCTTTCTACTTCATCTTGTTTGAATAGACGCAGTTCTTTGATCGATTGTAAAAAACATTAGACGATCCACAAAGCTTGGACGTAGAGTTGCATCTGGTGCTGATGTAACTTAGTTACTTAATTAATGAACTTCCGACCCGTGAAAAGTCTCTGCCTGAGACACCGCACTTCTCCATTCTCTTCGCTCCCGGGTTTGTTGCTTCCAGTTTGGTGCTGACGTAAACTCTTTAAAATTGTTTTACATCGTCAAGAGTGCTTGTGATTGTGCAAATTTTCTACGGTTTCTGTAAGAATCTTTATGGTCCACATACTAGGTCGAGGTCGAAGTATACCTAACCAAACCTGAGACCATTATAGTCGACGTAGCTCATTGGATAATAGGTTGGAGTGTCGTATCGACGTGCATAAGTAGGTTTGAGTCGCAAAAATATTCATCAACTCCAACATTTTGCACGACACCAACTCGCGGGGAGTGACAAACCTCCTATAATTTGTCATGAGGAAGATTCTTAAATTGCCGTTCGAAGACGGTAATATGAAAGTGTAGCATGAATGTCTCCGAGAAACTAAGCTTTGAACCGTCTTCGACTGTCGCACCAGCTACTCATCAATACTTTCAGACTGGCTTTGTAGGTTTCCTGTTTCACTTTATGTATTACCAGGTCTTTTCGTTGAATCAAACATTTTTCGTCTAGTATATCAAAATCTACATTCCTGATAACTTATTGACAATATTACAACAATATTGCCAATCTGCATCAATCTGTTTCGGCAAAGGTTGTATTAATGGCGAATTCATTTTACTGCCCTGTGTAGTGCAAGAATGTTTGTAAAGAAGCAGAGGTATTACTGATTAGTTGCTTGGATCTGGAATACAAAATACATTTTTTAAAGTGGTTTTTGCTGACTTTGCTGACAGTTTGCCGCAATCGTTTAAGAAATATTTTGCAAAGGCCGAAATTTGGTAGAGACGGAGCTCTTTTTGAATAGTACCACCACTGCCAAAATATTTAAGGCAGAAATAGTGTGGAATTTGAAAACGGCTCTCTTCTTTTTTTTGTGGGAAAATGTCCTTCATACATCATTATCCAATGACCCGCTTATCTACTATGAGTTTCGCGGGTTTAGGGTGCTTAAGTGGGCTCTTCACGTTTCCCGATCTTCCGCTATTGACTCTAAATCATCAGAGGCTATCCTTACATGCCTTTAGCGTGCCCAAACCATTGAGTACCTAGCATATTCTAGTGTTCCTAAAATGATTTCGGTGAATCACCTCAGCAATGCAACGATAAAATTTCATTTTGGCAGCTTGTACCCGCGATCTTATACATTCGGCCATTACCCTAACCTCATGACCATTGATGAGGGTCGGAACAAACACCGAATTAATGACCGATAGCTTAGCTCTGATGCCAAGTTCGGCCCTCCTGATTTCTCAAAATTGCTAAAGTTTAACCAATCCTTACCGAATCCACAAAACAACTGTAGGCCTTCAATAGCACCATTTTAAGAGTGAACTGAAAGTGATCCCACCTTCTTTACGGTGCGACTTCTTTTAGTTTATGTTTTTGTTATTTTCATAGCAAGATCCTAGATCTGGGCCCGCTTTGGGTTGCTGTGGCATATTTTACACAGAGTAAGGCTTGCTTTACTCAGACGTTGTGGGCATTTTAAGCCCAAAAAACTTAATAAAGAATTAAGTACAGCAATATTGCAAAATGCACTAATCCTTATGAAAAAATTACTTCACAGAGAATTGTGTGCGCTTATTGCAGACCCTTTGTCCTTCAAGGATCTTCATCCATAAGTTACAACTTGTAAGCCCTTTGGGTTTATGTCTCCTACCTACTCTCCACTGCCACAACTTCGTTTCTTTACTTTCCCCTAAATTATGCATAAAGAATCCTAGTCACACTATTCCTTGTAGTCCTGGCCTCCCCCCAGAAATCCGATTACAATGCTTCCGCTCAAGTCATTGTAAAGTGCATAACTACACTGACCTACATCATTTCTGAAGTTTTTCAGCAGCAGCACACCCCACCACTTGGGCGAAAAAAAAATGAAATTTCCACCGGATGAAGTTTTCGATTCATCAAGCCAATCCCTAGGACGTAGTTACATTATTAATCGGTGCACAACCCACCCATTTACTCTCGCCCATCGAATGGCAACAACCTCCGACAAACATTGAATTACCGCTCACAATATGTTTCGCAATCTGTACTTAGTATGTCAGGCAATGTAACCCATTGCTAGGTTCACTGTTCCCATCCATCACATTCCGAGCACGTCCGATAGGAGCAAACACACACACACGTACCAGCGTCAGTGCCAACTCAAGGATTCCTTGCGTTTTAGCTATTTATTACTCCGCTCTGTTGCAGTGTGTTTAGATTGTCTTAATGGGGATACATGCATGGTTAAATCTGAGATCATAACTCAGACGTATGACTTGAAGTAAACAAAAAAGCAAAATGGCGAGGAAGAGCATGTTGTGCCATGAAATCAGTTCTTACTCGCTAAGGATATCATTCCGGAGGAAGAAAGTGCTTGCTGGGATTTTTTTTTCATTTTTTTTTTTGTTCGCGATAAACGAATGTGAACTGAATATGAATAGGAAATAGGTTACTTGGGGACGTCCTTTAAGAAATAAATTCTCTTGTGAGAAATTTAATGGATTCTGTCGACTGTAAGAAAAGATGTGTGGGTGGGACAAGGAGTCCTTGGCATATGTACATGCTCTTAAAAATGTATTATGAGGACAAATGGCATCAAACACTACTGGTGCGGTGAATAATTTGTAGGTTTTGAAAGTATAGTTTCAGTATACGAAAGGACAAAGATTCTTTGAGGACAGAATCGGTAGCTGGATAAATTCTTTAACAACAGAGCAATGAAAACCGAGGTTTGGTTGGTATAGAAACTCAAATACGCAGCTTTCCAACGAAGAACTCTGTTATCATTTAGTTCAAGAAGGACTCTCCATCACTCCGGATGCATTTCTTCCATCACAGAGCATGTGGTCAGTTGGTCACGTGCTGTGGGCAAAAAATCCTTTTGAAAGACGTTATCTTTTTGCTTCATGCAAGGTTTGTTTTCTGCCTGTATTCGCTTAATTTTCTTTGCCGATTTAGACGGTGACATAGGGCGATATTTACATTGTGCTTCGAGAGATAAGTGTGCTTTTGGGAAATTACTGAAATGCTTCTTAATGACGAAGATTTGTTTGGGCTTATTGAAGAAATTACGCTTACGAGAAATAAGCTGGCTTTACGAGAAGCTAAGTTTGGTTCACCTCGAGGTGTCGCGCTAATTACTTACATACTTAAGGTGGCGCTACAGTCCGGGGTGGACCTGGCCCTCAACCAACGAGCGTCTCTAACTCTAGCCAGTTGCCTCCGATTTCGGCCGCCAAAGGCGTTAGGGTACCCTTCCACTTGCGTGCGCCACCTGAGGCGTGGTCTTAATTTACCCTGCCGTCACTCGAGTGTGGATTTAAAGATTTTCCGGGCTGGAGCATTGGTGTCCATCCGCTCTACCTGACTGAGCCACCTCAGTCGTTAAACCTTCACTCTTCTGGATAAGTTGATGTCGCTATACACCCCGTACAGTTCGTCATTATATCTCCTCCTCCATGTATGTAGATGGGACCGAAAATTAGACCAAGAATTTTCTTCTGTAAACAGCCAAGAAGAACTACATCCGCAAGGCATCTGCGCCGTAGAGCGAACTTAGACGATAAAGGTCTTCTAGAGGGTCACCTTTGTCGTTCAAAAAGGGGTTTGCTATTCCATTGCCTTCTTAGCCCAAAGAAAGGTCGATCTGTTTTCCGGCTACACCTTTAGCATACCTATAGTTTCAATTGTCGAGGCGTGCCAACTTTACTCAAGTATCAAGAACGCCTTTGCGTTGTCTATAAAACAAGAAAGCCCAAGATTTCCTACTCACGTCGGGGTTCATTCGCTTTGTTTGTCTCATTGCATTACCCCTTCTCTGCTTGTATTCACTAGATATACAGCCGACAAGGGCAGACCTTACAAAAGACGTTGGCAAAACGAACGAATGTCAGGTCCTGAAGAATCTTATAAGAAGACTAGCAAGTAAGTCCCATTTTCTGTTTTGTTGTTGGTCTTCCGCCTAAATTTAAGAACTAGTTTGGAAATGGCTAAGTGATAAATCCAGGTCTGATCGTCGGCGTCGCAACAAACGCAGAATCTACGCCTTTCACCTACTTCTCACAATGATGTTCTCAACCATTAGGATAGCACATATCTCAGATGAAAAACAAAGTTACGCGTAAGCGACGAACATAATAATGAAAGGAATTGTCAAAAGTGAATATGTCGACGAAAAAAACAAAGAAACACCGATCAGCGTTGCTGTCTTTCCTGGATACCACATATGTACGTCTCTTTCCTGAAAAACAAACAAATGAGTGACAAACAAACGAATCTTAAGCAATAATCGCAACATTTACAAGGAGTCTATGTCTCTAACACTGATATTGCCATTGTTGGTGAAATTAAGTTTAATACGAAGTACATCTGTCACAAGTTATGTGACGAAGCAAAATCTCATTTTTATTATTTTATGCAGTTTTATTATGAAATGTGACTCTTAGCGCATTTATTTGGTCAATTTACACATAAGCGCAAGGGTTGCAATGATTTCCCATCAATGTTTCCATAATAAAACAAGAATTTGAAAACGTTTGCCAACAATCACGTGCGTAGCCAGTAAAGAATTTTATTCGATTCGAAGGAATTGTCGAATTATTCGTTTGTTTTTATTTGCAGTTGCACATCGCTATGACTGTCATCCATCTGCGAGTTTTTTGCCCACTACCGAATTAACCGTTTTCTCGCCAAATGTGTGCAATGAACTTCCCAGGCACCTCCTCTAGGAGGGAAAGAGGAAGCATGCAGTACAAAGTGCGTCAACATCTATGACTTTTATATGCAAAGTCAAGGCAGACATTTGCACAGTGACGCAGTAACCTTGAAGGTGAGTGGTAGCTTAGTTAGTAGTTAGTTAGTAGTGCGCGGATTAAATCGAGTGCGCGATCGTTCCGTTTCGGTCGTTTCGGTCCGGGCCGGAAATTGTTTTAGTGCGAATCCGCGTCGTTTCCTCTGAACCCTATTGGAAAATAACTGTCTCTGCAGTTCTGCACCATTCACTGCTTGTGTTATTTTCCCTTAGTGAATTTCTCCCCTTTGTGTGTGATCTGAAGAAAATGTCTGTTGGGTTCTGTGAATTTAATGCTTTTTTTTGCATGTTTCTGTGTTAGGCATTGTTTTTATAAAGTGAAGTGTTGAGTGTTTTGTTCGTTGTGTTGTGCGAGTGCGGTGTTTCCTTGTGGAAAAAAATAAAAAGCGTAATTTCTGTCATTGGTCTGCCTTTTTTTTTTTTTCCTTTAACAAAGAATCGCGATTTGTTTCCTTCCCTTGGTGTTTCTTTTTGGGGGTAAATCAATTGCGTGGGTTTGCTATCGATTAACAACAAATTTGTAAAAAATGTTAGCTCCCTGCCCATGCCCCTACCTATGTTTTTCTTTTCCCCTGTGAATGTGAATTGCCCCTCGGTTAGCGATGCACGTTCGGTTTCGATTAAATCGTGTGAATGCATACATAAGTACATGCGTACAAAACTAAACAAGCAGACAGAAATACTGAAAGCTTACCGTCGGCAAAATTAACAAAACTGTAGTTCTCCGATCAAGAAAAGCTATGACAGTCCTACGTACATATGAATAGAAAAGTCTCGACTACATCCATTCATCACAAGGTGAGTTTTTATTTTTATTTTATTTTCGAAACCAACTTTCTTTAGTGTCCATCATTTGTTTACGTAGTTATGTTGTCTGCTTAGTCCTCAACCAGTGTATCTTCCAGCAGATGTTTCATTTCTTAACTCCGATTCAATTATTTTTATGCACTTTGACCAAATGTCCATAGACAGATCTTTGAACATTCTTGGACTGTTAGCAGATGCCTCGGGTAGAAGTAGAGTTCTTCGTGACTCTATGCATCGATCTACTATTGTCCCATCTCTGCCGTGACAATTATCTAGGCTTGATGAATTGATTTAGGGTTTTGTTTGTTGTTCCTGCGGTTATGGGCGAGTAGTTGCTGGACTTTTTTGGAAGAAGATTGGGGGGTATAAGGCCAGCCACCATGCACGTTGGATTGTAGAATTTTGTCCAGACGTTGGTACTGGCTCTTAGTGCGTTGAGTAAGTAGGTTATAAGGCGACCTCCGTTTTCCTTCTTCAACTTCATGGTATCGGTTCGAAATTATCGTCATAGACATCGATTACAATTCTGCAAGGTAGGCGGAATGCAGAATAAGAGAATATTGAAAGCAATTTTCGGTATGCAGCTGGAGAAACTCAGGTGGGATCCGTAAAGTATTTTTTACGTTGAGACTCTTGTAGGTGGGAATCCTCTTCTGTATTTTGGACATGATCTTGTTGGTTTTTTTTTTTTCAACCAGTAAAGTGACTGGCATTCTGGTGATAGCTAGTGTCTACAGTTTAATTCAAAGTTTCCCCAGAAGATTTTTAGCATCCCGTCGTCAAATATGCTGGTATTCGGGACGAGTTAGGTTACCTTAGGTTAGTGGGCAGGCGAAAGGAAGAACCATTCGCCACACTCAGGTCAATTCAGTTCCATTGTGATACCTATTGGGCGAAGAGAGTTTCCCTTACCCGTAAGAACGCTACCCAATAGTTAGTTCAATACATATATAATATTAGTAGAACCTGATCAACTAACTGCGTCTGTGATACAAACCACCCTGTGGATCTGATGAATCTCATTATTTGGTCCACCGGCGTATCTGATAATTCTTCAATGTCCTCGAAAAAGTGCCGTCCGAGGAACTTATTTCTTAGATGGCAGATACTAGGGCAGTGGCAGAGGAAGTGGGTTGTATCCTCATGAACCTCCTCGTCGCCACACTTCCTGCAAAGGTCTTCTTCTGTAATACGAAGCTTTTTCATGTGGTACCGCAGCTTATTGTGTCCTGTGATCACTCCTATAAGGGTGCTTAGTCGATCTGCAGAAGTCTGTCGGTCCTAGCCTTAACGAATTTTAGCCATATCTTCCTTGTGGTTGCACAAGTGTTTCGAGAGGTCCATCTGTTGTTAACCCCCCCCTAAGGCTCTCTTCCCTGCTTCAAGCTTAAGAGTGTAAGGCGGGTTGTTCACCGAAGTTTCGGCTTGTTCCGGGCTTTTTGCCCAGCCGTTTCTCGCTAGTTCGTCAGCGTTCTCATTTCCTGGTATTCCCTCATGTCCAGGGACCCTGCAGAGTGTCACCTTGTGCTGTGTTCCAAGAACCTTGAGCTCTTCTCCACAGCACCTCACAAGCTTCGATTTTATTTCATTAGCAGAAATTGCTTTTATTGCCGCCTGGCTGTCAATGAAAAAGGTGATATCACCACGTGGTATTGCCCTCATTGCAGTCTCACGGGCGGCTAGTGTCACTGCTAGGACTTCCGCTTGGAAAACACTGCTGTGGTCCGGAAGGCGGGCGGATCTCCAAGTCAAGCTCAGCGTTTCAGAGAAGATACCTGCCCCCACACCAGTGTCCATTTTGGATTCATCTGTGTAGATAGCAATGGATTGAGCATTTGGCATTTGCCCATTTTTCCAATCCTCCCTGCTCGGATATATACTTAAAAATGGTCTTATGAAATCTAGATACGGTGCTATGTAGTCTGTTGTCGATACATTGCCTAGATACTTCTGTAGTAATGCAGTATGACCTTTTGCGTTGGGTTTCCAACAGTCAGACTGGCTTATTCGCAGTGCACTGAAGGCTGCTGAGAGTCGTACAAATATATCCACCGGGAGTAGGTTGAGGATAGCCTCAAGTCCTGCAGTTGGTGTTGTTCTCATTGCACTAATAGTTCCAATGCACGCCAGTCTTTGTACCTCGGGACGGGTTGGTCTTCAATTTGTTCAGCTTTCGAGCTTCTTACAATTTTTGTGGTACAACTCAGAATCTGCGTTGTTTCTTTGTCGACATCTAAGGCACCTTCATCTCGATACTCACGAAGGCGCTGCTGACGTCACGGCATTATCTCGCGATGTAGTCGATATCATCACACCTTAAATTTAAAAATCAAGCTTCTGGTTGTGTGTGAATTAGGCACAATTCTCTCAAGAAGAAGGAATCGAAGAAATCGCATGACGCTCCGTCGACTTGTTTGAATAAATCTGGTTCCAGCTTGATTGATCGTAAGACTGTGTGCTAGCTACAACAGTCCTTCGTCCTGAGGCAACGTCGATTATCTAGAATCCGTCATGGTGAAAGGTATTCTCTCTTCCTAGACTTGAACCTTGTCCAAGATTGCCGTCGTCATATTTTTCCTGTTTTGCAGGCCACATATCAGACTGATGTTGACAAATTTAACCTTGATTCGAGTTACCATGTTTACTTATTCCTTGAATCTCCGTGATCAATCCATCAATCATCAAGGCTGTGTCCTTGCTGACACGAGAGCTGTGTCGGCTTCGCGGATATCGAATGCCTCTGCTATTTGTTCGGCTGGATGTGGTCTTTTAAGTTTACATACATCGATATGAGTTAAAGGATTTTTTTTTAAGCCCACGGGCACTACCCATTCCTCTCGAGTTATTGTCGTAGGCGGTTTAAATCTCGCACCTTGTTTTAATCATAAAATACCAGAACTACTTTGACAGCACTTCCATAGTCCAGTCAACAAGTTAAAGCCCAAAAAAAGAAAAAAATTACTATGTAAGCGACGAGAAGAAAAAACGCAAAAGCAATTCAAATTTATTCCAATAGCTGTTGGCGATTTTTATTTCCAAACAAAAAACCATAACGGATAGCCCCCCCACATCCGGGCCAGAGGACTTTTTACGGCGAAAATGAAATTTAATTCCACACCCCCTAAATGGAGGATAAAACGATTTTTCGCTTCATTTTTGGCAGATTTAATTGCTTTCCTTCTCGTCCATAAATTTAATTTCGTTTACATTGATTTTTTAAAGCGTTGATCCGGGCGTGATGTGATGGTGTTGGTCTTGCGTCATAAACGAATTTGCAAGACTTCATTAAAGAGGTAAGGCAACGGTAAGGAGGCAGAGTGTATTGTGCATGTTTAGCACCCCGTTGTGGATAGACGGAATTCTTAATTAAATAAATGCTAGAAGCATTATTTAGCTTTATTCAGCTTAATTCAGCGTTTGTTCAGCGCTATTCAGTTGACGTCTACTCATTTGAGGGCTTTAATCAAACATCGCACATCGCACATCGTATGTAAACGCAGAAACTTGCTTAATTTCAATTAAATTGCCTTACAAAACGAGTGCTATAAGCCACCAGATACAAACTCCCTGCTGGAGAAGGTAGAAGAGGGTGGATGGAGAGATGTGAGCAAAAATTAAGGAAAATCATTTTCAGTTATTTCTCACATTTGTTTGCTCAAGTTTTACGCTTTTCTAAGTAAATGCTGGAGTGTGTGCTTTAGATAGAGATACGAACACAAGTGCGAGTATCTCATGGGAATTTAAAGATAATGTCCTCCTGGTGACTTTAGTTGAAATTCCATTTGATGCTAAGGACGAATGTAGGTAAAGTAAACCGATGTAATCGGGCCACACACACACTGCCTTAGACAAAGGAGAATTTTCTGTATGCCTTGCTCTCTATTCACCAACTTGACACTACCATTCGAATGAGATGAATTCTAAATGCACCGACGACGCACGGCAAGAAGGATATAAGTTTCATGGAAACAGGATGTCTTTTGGAATTTTGATTTGACTATTTGACTTGGTGTATTAGCTTTTCAGTCTATCCGAAGTGAATGGATTTAAGATGAGGGGATTTTACATTGAATTTAAAGTTGATGAAGATGTGCAGCAAGATATGTTAATTGAGTAGGCCATCCTTATTCATTCGTTATCACTATGACAGGGTAAGTTATTGAGCTGCTGTCTAGGGAAATCTTGTTTAAGGTTATTATTGTTAGACTCGGGCAATTTTAGAAAAGCCGTATAGAGTTTAAAGAGAGAAGGGTGTTTGAAAGGCAGGCAGGTATGTGCATTAAAGAGGACATGAGTGCCCAGAGGCCCTCCCAAACCAATCTCTGTATACCAAGTTCTACTTTCCAGTGAACGAATCTCTTTATCGATTTTACATCCGCCTGTTACAACATTTATGGAAACGAGCTATACGAGCCATGTCTATTCGAGCCTAGTCGAGGTGGGTAATGATTTCACCGAGAGCTTCGACGTCAAGAAAGGAATGGGCCAATGTGATGCGCTGTCATGTGACTTCCTGAACATTGTATTTCCAAATTTTCTGCAAAACGCCAAGTCCTGAACAGTTGTATCATGGACTCGATTCCAGGTGGAAGAAAATATCCATATCCATGGTCATCACGAGCGAAAATTTCTTCGAAACCTTTTGCTCTGACGGGCTTTGAACAAGGACATATGTACAATCAGGAAATATTGTATAGGTTAGGTAAGGTAAATGGGTGCCTTGTAACATTTATCACTGCTCGTTGACCAGCATCACTGCTTGGAGACCAGACAAAATGGTCCATTGTGCCCGTTTTAGAATTCTTCCCCGGGAACTTGTAATGAGAAAGGTTAGGTTAATTTAAGGTGGTTGTCCCCGCTCAGGCAGGGACATACTTAGACCAGATTGGCCCGTCGTGATATCATAGTGAAGAAAACCGGCTTACCGGCACCAGGGAACTAGAATATGTAGCATAAGTACAAAGAAGGTGGGCAAACGTAGCGGTGTTAACCCTTAGATCTGAACCATTTCGTCCCAGAGATAAATTATCTTATCTTCTGAATGTCGAGTTCGGCTAGATCGTTAAGATCATCATAGAAGTATTCCCCGACGGTTCTTCTTCTTAGCATCGCAAGAGCAGGACATGTACATAGTAGGTGGGTCGTAGTTTCCTCTTCCTTCTCGGCCCTGCAGCTTTTACAGAAATTATTGGAGGGGACCTTCAGTCTAAGTTCATGCCTGCCTATCAAGCAATGTCCGGTGAGGACTCCTTTTAGTGAACGTATGTTTTTTTCCGGTTTGTAGATCTGTTTTGACAGGAGACAAGTGCTGATGTGATTCCACCTATGGGTTGGCAGTTTCTTGGCATTTGTGTCAAGGAGGAACTTGATCGATTCGACAGGCGCAGGGCGTTTTCCCAGGTTTTCGGAAAGATGCCGTCCTGCACCCTCTTTTGCCAGCTCGTCCGCTCTGCAGTTGCTTGTAACGCCCCTGTGTCCTGTGACCCAGCACAGGGTTACGTCGCAACTATCTGCAATCTCGTTGAGAGATCCGCGGCATTGCTTTATCAACCTTGATCGTATTGTCGGCGATTCCAAGGCTTTAATAGCTGCTTGACTACCTATGTATAGTACAGCTATGTCGTAGCTTCGCGGACTGCCGTAACTTTCGCTTGAAACACGGTACAGTGATCTGGCAATATCGTGGTAATGGCTAAGCCCCGTACTACCCGCTGTCTTAGATCCATCTGTAAACATTTCTAGCGCAGAATCGTACCAGATTCCCAAGAGCTTCTGCTAGGAATCCGAGTCTTGTACCTGACGTTGAAGTCAATATAGTGGACAACGTAGTCCGTTTTACTAGGAATATTATGGTTGCCTTTGAGAATCCTAGAGTGGCCCATTGCTGTACTGATCAGCTGGGCGAATTCTCTGAGCCTTAATGCTGCTTTGGCTGCCATTAGCTTCCCAAAGATATCAACAGGAAGCAGATGAAGCATCACCTCCAGTGCAGCAGTTGGGGTTGTTTTTAAAGCACCCGTTATGCAGATGCATGATCCCCTTTTGTACTCTTTCAAGCAGGCTGTTGTTGGTGAATTTTTTTTGTCCAGTGCTGTCCACCAGACCAATACTCCATACATAAGGATATCCAGTGGACTACTTTAGGCTGCAGTCTCCATTTCGGGCCCAGAGCTTACCGGCAGGAGTGAAGGGAAATTGAGGCTTTCCTTGCACGGTCCTGAATATTCAGCTTCCGGCTGAGTATGATGCCCAGGTATCTGGCGTGGTCTACTAATTGGATTTGTCCCCATTCACTTCAAGGGCAACTTGTTTCGCCTGATCTTCAATTGCCTTGAAAGCCTCTAAGACGACAAGTTAAGAGCGACCAATGAAGTCGATGTCGTCTGCCTATTCCAACAGTTCGACAGATTTCTTAAAGGAGCTTTCGTTGTTAACACCTGCTCCTCGCAAGATCTGTTTCAGTCTGAAGTTGAGGAAAGCATATGAAAGCAAGTCTCCTTGTCGAAATTCGGTGCATGTTTGAAAGAGCTCAGAAGAGCTGTTCCCAACGTGCGTGTTTTCCAGCGTTATCAGGCACAGCATGATTGGTTTCATCGAGATCTCTAAGTCGGCTATCGCCATCCAGAGGTCAAGGCGATGAATGCTATCGTATGCGACTTCAAAAGTGATGAAAGGGTTATGAGTTTCGACTTGAAATTCATTAGTTTTCATAGCTCCGCAAAGGCTTCTCAAAAAGTTTTCTCACGAACAAAGTTAACTCAATAAGTTCACCTTGTTGGGCTCGGAGCTTACCAATGTTCTTCACAAAGCTGGGATGCAGATTGTTATGACCTGACACTTTAATTTCCGACAAGTATTATAACAATACTTGGTTGGACTAAGAGATGGTTGACAGTATTTTCTCTTCCATAGTTCTGGTGAAGAAGGTTAGGTCAGGTAAGATTGGTGTACCGAATGGGACTCACCTGGGCTCAAGGCCCTTCAGAATGCCTTATGAGGAAGAATTATACCCGTAGATCCATTTGAAGTTGTTAATGAAAGATAGGAGTTTACGTATAGGGGTTTGGTCTAGGTCACCAAAATCATTGAAGTGGTAGTGATTTCGAAGTCTGCTTCTGCAAAGTGGCAAAGGAGGTGAGTTGTAATTTCTTCTTCCTCTTTGTCTCTACGGCTTCTACCAAAATCATTGAATAGAGCCATCGTTGGTTTTAGCGCCGCCGCATCGATATATGTATACATGTGTGAATCTGTGTGTTGATGGATTTCTTGAGGTTAAGCCAGTCCTCCTGTGTGGGAAATGGGACTTTTTGTTTGGAAGGTCATAGAATCTGCAAAACATAGAAGACAGGAGATTGACTATATGATTGTTGGATGCAGAGTCAAGATTCTTTTAAACGAGCTGCTGTAAGTTACAGCAAAAACTTGTTTGGCTTAGAAATTCAGAGGCTAAGAAATTCTCAAGGCGGCAGTTATGTAGAGACAGGCCACATGAGCTTTTCCAATTCCACCATTCTTTTGCGTCATAAAGAAGAACGGGTATTACTATGGACGTATAGGGTCAGTATGTAACTTTGGACTTTATTCTCCTCTTGGATTAGAGATTTCTTACTGAAATTGACTCCTCTCGTTACTCTCTTAAGGCGCGTTTCTTGTAACCGAACAATCTAGAAGACTACTGAGACATAAAGTACCACAGCAGGTTGCTTGGTTGCCGCCAACCAGGAGACTATGAACTTCTTCCGCATCTAATCACCAGTATTCACTTCCCATTCACTTGAGTTCAGTGTATAAGAAAACTCTGATTATCACCCTCCTCATCCTCATAATCATCCTCCTTATCTTCATCCTCTTCTTGTCGGTTGGTTGGACAGTTTTCCCTTTCGAACAATCACCGATGTAGCTCAATAGAGAGAATTTCCCAATTGGGACATTTGATGTTATCATCTCATGGTCAAGTCATGGAGCCGCAATTAACTTATACAAAGGGAATTCTCCATAAAGCTGGATGAGTTCTTGAAGTTTTCCTCTACAAGGACAGGTTGTTCGATAAATTGGTACATCCATGCATCACCTTTCACCAGTTGAGTCTTCCCTGTGGACTCTGCTCCAACTCTCATCGAAATTTTTCCATCTGTAAGCTACTTAAAGACTGTTTGGATTAAAGTTCTCTTTGATCACTCGTCGAGCCTCTAAGCCAGCCTCCCACTGAACTTGACATTGCTTGCTCTACCTCGAAACCAAGATTTGACATTGAACCAAACACCCACGCTGTTAAACTTTCATCAGCAAATTTAAGCAGAGAACAAAAAAAATAAATGAAAATGTGTGTGCACCCGAAAAGACGGAACAAAACATACAAAGCAAAGTATAAACAAATGCTGTGCGTGTGTGTGTTTGGAAAGTTTCGCCCGTTTCGTCCTTCATCCACTAGATCTTTGGTTAGATGAGATACAGGATTTTATTTTTTTTGTTTTGTCCCAAAAACGACATCTCAATTATTAATAATTCAGATACACGCACAAAAAAAAAAAATTGTATACAAACGAGAATGAATGACAACGAGGATAAGGACAACGACCAAGAGGAAGACTAGAGGACGATGAGAACAACGACAACCATAACCATCAGATTGTAGGCATGGAAAACGTCTAGCGTTCAATCATCATATCCTTCCTCGAGGGCAGCCACCAGTTCGTTCGTCCTTTTCCCAGGGAGAACATGTTTTTACTCCGTTTTCGGACCCAATTTTGTCCACAAAATTCAGACGATTAAGGTAGATGGCACAGTGGACGGCTGCCACCGACACTGGCGGCAGAGTATAGTATGTCAAATCGTATATTTTTGTATTTTTAATGGGACATCCTTGGGGAGGATAATGGAATTATTAATATATCATATTATATTTTGTGATTTTGGTTTCGTTCGATCAATGTTTATGCGAAGGTTGTCAATTTTTTAGATGGGACGTTTTGTCATTATGTTGTCAATTTTGGTTCTCTTCCTTGTGTCATTGAATTAGGGAAGCAAAGTCTTGCCGGGGGGAGAAAGGGGAGGGAATTCCCAGAGGAGGTATGTGCATTACGTGGACAACATTTTAAGTGGGTGTTTTCAATGGCACTCAGCACGGGCGTTGTTAGACACATTTTTGCAATTCAATTGGGTTATGTGATGGACTGTGGTTGAGGCGAAGGTGGTTATTCAATCACCGTGTAGGCTTAGCACTTAATAAGCTTTTGAATTTGCGTGTATTTATAGATTCAGATACATTTTGTGTTTCACGTGAAGCTCTTGTTGAAGGAGGTAAAGGTCACGAAAGGGATTGGTGCTACAGTCCAAGTACGACTGATTATGCAGCAGCAAGACCGATATTGACGTATTGATAAAAAGCCGGATAGACAGCAACAGAGAAAGCCAGCCAACAGCACTTACTTGGTTTGGCAGCGATTCAGTTCGGGATAAACCTTGGTCTCAACAAGAATCTCAATTGACAACTTCTCCGGTCCTTAGGTTATGACACGAAGGGGAGCATCACTGCATCCCTCACGGGCTCTCGCCTTTTCGAGGTCGTTAAAACGGACCAAACCATCAGTCGAGCCAATACACGTTCGATCCAGCTAGATACATGTGCAACGGCTAGAAACCTATGGACGGGTTATATTAAGAAAAACGGGGCACTGTGCCATTGGTACTTATGCCGAACCCCTTGGTGTACATCACAACGACTATTGCAGACGTTGAAGAATTCGAATCTGTCCGTTACCTGCTGTGTGAATGTCCTGCCCTCGCCGGTAGAAAAATGAGAATGAAGGACCTCCTCAGATTAATATCCTTATCTCGGTGGTTTTAAATCAGCGGGTCCCTTTCTCTTACTGCAGGGAGGTTTAGCCTTGCTGATCCCCTGGTTATCTCTAATATTTAAGAGCTGCTTAACCTTTGGTTACACCCCTAGATCCTGGCAGAGGGTTAAAGAAGTCTTCATACCGAAAGCCGGTAAGAAATCGCACAATTCGCCCAAAGACTTCCGTCTATTAGTCCACTAGACTTGAGGGAGCCTTCAACAACGTCAGAACAGAGGCGATTTCCGCTGTACTCCGCACCCTGAAGATCGACAACTGCCTCTGCTTTTGGATAGAGCAAACGCTTAAAAGCAGGCTGTTTCAGGTTCAGCTGAGGAATTATTCAATGAGCACGACGGAAAGTGACTATTGCTATCAAGTTATGAGTTTTTCCCAATGGGCTTGATGAATCAACCTCTCACATATGAGTATTTTGGCTCTTTTTCAAGAAGCGATTGAGCACATCTCGATTAAGCCGAGCAACAGTCGTGTGCAGCTTCAGTTTCAAAAATCGAGATGGCTAGCTTCTGCTGAGTCGTCGTGGCTCCGTGTATAGTACGTTGGACTGCTGAGCAAGCGGCTTGGGTTCAAGCCCCAGCCATGTGAATCGAATATTTTTCGCGGCACCACCTCTCGTCGGGAAGTGACAAGTCTCCGGGAGTATAATCTGTCGTGAAAGAGCGTCTCAATTCGCCGTTCGGAGTCAGCATCAAAATGTAGATCGTTTCCGTTCATGCGAAATATCTAACACGCACAACATGAATGATTGCGAGAAGCTAGGACTTGGCTCATCCCGAGCTGTCGCGCTAGCTATTTATTTATTTTAGTTTTTAGTGGGCTAAACTTTCCAATAAAGGTTCGTTTCCAAAACCATAAGTCGTCCGTAGGCTCTCTCCGCAAAACATTGGAGAAGTTTGGGCCATGATTGGGGCTCGCAGTACTGCTCGCATGAGCAGTTATGCTAAAGGCTACATCCTTCATCTTATTCTAGCCCTCATGGTGCCTCCATGGACACATTTACCGTCGTGAAGGGTAGAAAACGCCTAACACTTTGGCTAGGTCAAGCTGATCCTCAAAATTGCGGAAAGGTTTCACGTTTGGTTTGACAAACTTGGGACATAACCGTGTGCACCAGGTCATCGGTTTTGTAGATGAACTGTCATTAGTTGTAAACATGACATGACACTTTTCACATTGTCGCACCAAAGACTGTTTTAGTATATTTTACGAATAAAAGATAAGTGAATCTTAGTCCATCTCCAAAAGTACACAGAAAACAAGTAACAGGCTTAAAGATTCTCCGAACTCCACATTTTCTATTGCCAACAAGGTTCCAGCACTCTTTGCCATCTAGCAAAAGGTTTAACTTTAACAATTCAAACAACAAACACTTTCTTTTGAATATCCAACCGCCCTATTCGCACTCACTTTCCTATTTCTGAGTCCATTCATAGTCCCAACACATCAAAGGCCATTCGAAAACCAAATATTTGTGTGAAGCTATACATTCCAAGACTTTGCCATTCCCCTTGTGCGACCATTATCAAAACAATTTGCGGCTTCTCAAAACCGCAAACCAACCTCCCACCACCCTGCCCACAGGATCCATCGTACAAAGTCAAAGTCCTTATATGATATCCTAGCCAAAAACTTTCCTCACACTTATCCTGGCCTTATATTTCACAAAACAATTTAAAGAATAATTTTATGATTGAAGGTTCTAAAAACTTCCGACGAAGAAGTTTCCTTAACTCTGTCGGTCCGACATGTGTATATGTATGTGACTGTGTGTTTGTCGTATGAAAGGCTGTCCATTAACCCCTGGCACCCTTTTTATGCTGGTGTCCTGGAAACTTTTTACATTCTAAAGAAAACCCGTCAACGGACAACTACTGGCCGACTTGCTTGGGGCAACATGCAATAAGTTGAAACAGGAACTTTTTTTTCAAAAGGTCACTACCACATGTTTAGTTAAAAAACCCCTATGGCATGTGTGTGTGTCTGTATGTGTGGGTGCAAGTTTTGCAAAATTGCCGCATGAAATTTTGTAAAACTTTTACAATATCCTCCTTTCAAATACAGAAGGCTGAACGGACAAAAAAAAACACAAAACACATTTCGAGTGTTGGCTATGCCAACGGAAGACAAATCTCTTGAGGGCCACAAGCTCACAGTTTGAATAGATGCAGAGGGATCCGGGAGAGGGAGGAAGATTGCGGTATTAAGTGCGTAAAATGGTCTTAACAAGATTTTCCTCCTGCTCCTCGTTGATTGACACTTTTTTTTTTGTTCGCCCTACACGCAGGCGAATAAAATTCGTTTTTCCCTTAAGCGTGCAAGTCCTTTGGCACCTTTTTTCGGTCTGAACGTCCTCATTACCACCATGGTAAGGGGTTAAAAGGTGAAATCCTCTTTTCGTATTATTTTCTTAATTCTTTTTCCATGCTCTTGGAACTTTTACTCTTTGAGTTAATCCCGTTGGGAGCGTGAGTGTTAATTTATACCTTTCGGTAGCGGAAGGAACGAAAAAACGAAGTATGCCACGTTTTGGGTATTTATGAGCTGATAGCAGCGCTATATGGTTAACCTTTGAGCCGTGCAGAGATTATTCAGTGTTAACAGGAGAGCAAGGCGTACAAGAGCTTAATGAAAATAACTCTCAAGGATTTAGTGGAGGACACGTGGTTCATCAATAATGGTTTGTGGGGTTACGTTGGTTTTGGTAACTCTAAAAGGTTTTTCAAAACGTGCAACTTGGACAGCTTAGCACAGTTCGAGTTGCTACAGGTTAGACTCGTATCACGGTATGGTAATAACCAAGTGGAAGTGCGAAACACAGCCGAAAATAACTTGTGGAAAATAACAGAAGAAAGGATGAAAACAGGAACAAAAATATTATGACTGACGAGTTGGAAAATGTTCTTTTTTCTCAGAGTCCTGAAGGCTTGCTATATAACGTGAGCACTGAATCTTATACAGTTTACGTAGGGCCCGACTTAGCAGGAGAGTCAGTTCGACACTAAGGAACGCTAAGCTAAAAACACTAAGAGCCTCATCCAAGCACTCTTTAAGAAGGAATTCTCTTGCCACTGTTTCGGGTCCTAAAAATAAACAAATCGTCAAAACAGTGAAACGCATGAGTTCTTTATCGTGGCGGCTTATGCTGACGATTTCGTCTGGTTTCATGAAAAAATATGAAATCGGTGAGCAGATGGGCCAGGTCTAGGAGTTATTCAATCCAAAACCGAGATTGTGCTCATCACTAGACGAAGATCGATTTCACTTCACGGACGAAACTGATCTGACACTTAGGAAGACCGAAAATACCTCGGTCTAATGGCAGACTAAAAATTTAATTGAAAAGCTATCATGGAAGAACGCTTAAGGAAGACCCACTTTTCTTTCTAAAAATCTGATCACATGGAGAGTGGCAAGATCTTTCATCACCAAACTTAATTATATTCTCCGAAGGAAAGCATTGAATTACGATCTATATACGTATCTGGACACCAGACCTTTAGAAACTAGACTGCAAGGTTTTCGGTGACATCTTGCAGTTAGCAAAAAAATACAGGAAGATTTTCCTGACCCCATAAATTAACAACAGACACTCTATTGTCTCCCCGTTCCCAGTCCTGCTCCCCACAAAAACCCTTCGCCACGCTTACCAATTACTCCAACTCCTTTGAGGTCAATTACAACGGACCCAGGTGAAACCTAAGAAAATAAAGATTCTCAGCCTTTAAAGCCAAACAATCAACCAACAAAATGAAGAACTAGAACCCACATCCATCCTGCCTGGTGCAAGAACACTTATCATTACTGTTGAGTGTTCACAGAGAAAGAGATAAGGAAATCATGTTCGGGGCTAATTCGCGATCGTGCTATATGGACACGTGTGCTGTAACAAGATTGCTCTGTCCAGTCTTCAATAAGAAAACAAAAAAATCATGACTTGGTCCAAAGCAAATTCGAATCGTTTTAAGTATCCTTGCAGGGTATCACGCGAAAGGAATCAACGCGGAACGACTTGGGTCACCCTCTAACGACTAATGCGGAAGCTGTAGGAACGAAGAAGGAATGGAATCCGCCTGACAGTTGCTGTGCGAATGTCTCGCACTAGCCACCAGAACACTGACTACTCTTGCATATTGCTGGTGTTGGCCCTTGCTGAGAAAAAAATGAGTAAACTTTTTGTGACTATGTACAATGCACCCGTTTAAAGTCTGAGTAAGTCTTAGGAAAATCAGACCAAGGACTTACTAGGATTCATTGGAACCTTTCATCCATGCAATGGTAGAAAGTGATGTCTTATAAAGGAACCTTGTTAATAGCTTAATGTTACAACAACTGGAAAACTTGGATCTTTTAGTTTGCAGCCAGCACTTGCATAAGACACTAGGCACCATAGTAGGCCCAACGCGATCCCTGTGAAACCAAATTGACAAAACCTATACTGTTTCCTAAAAGCATTGTAGTTGTGCCCTGCTTAATTTGAGAATACCTCTTGTTTTTCTGGGATCTAGTGGCGGCCAGAGAGCCTGCTTTGATTTGCCTTATTTTGTACGATTTTTGTTTTAGCTACACAGGAAGGAGGATCCACAGTGGTTCTTCCCTTTAAATGCTGCGGTTCTATTTCAGCAAATGATGTAGCTAATGATCTTGCCACTTTTGCCTCCCATGTCAGCTCAAAACGTCTATCCCACCTGCAAAGAACTCGCTCCAATTTTAAAAACTACTATCGTTCCTTACCTTCCCCCCAATACAGCTGCTCGTCGACCTAATCCATTAAGACCCTCTTTCAAGTGCTTATCCCTTTACTACCAGAATGTAAGAGGGCTGCGCACTAAAACCTCCACTGTTTTTCTAAACTCCCAAAATCTCCCCTACGATATATTCGCCTTAACCGAAACTAATCTATCCTCTGATTTCAATAACAACGAGCTGTTTACTTCAGACTTTAATATCTTTCGGGATGATAGTCTTGAGAAAGAGGACAATTCCTGCGGCCGCGGTGTTCTACTGGCAATACACAACTCTTTCGACTCAACACTTTTTAAAACGTCACACACCGCTGATTTTGAGTTTATCTGTGCAAAAACGACTATATCCAAACGCAACCTATACATAATGTGCTGCTACATACGACCGTCGCAACCAATACAGGGTTACCAGCTTGCCGTAGACGCAATCGACTCTCTCTGTGAAGCTGTGGATCCATCCGATGATGTCTTGATTTTAGGTGATTTTAACCTTCCATATCTTCAATGGATTGAGTCCGATGACATGTCCCACTTTATTGCCTCAAATCCCACGTCAGAAAAAGAGGTCCTTTTTATCGATTGTCTCTCCGACTCCGGCCTTTACCAAATTAGTAACATCACTAATAATCTTGGCACACAACTGGACTTAATCTTTACATCCGATGTCGACAACTGCGTCGTCACAGCGAGTAATCATCTCCTATCCACATTAGATAGCTTTCATCCACCATTATCCCTCACTTTTTCATACGAGAATGATTCTAAAGCCCTTCACTATGAAAACTCGTTCTATTTTAATTTTCGCAAAGCAGATTTCATAAAACTAAATTCTCTGCTTAGCAACGTTAACTTCAGCCCCATCCTAGACAATATTACTACCGTCACAATCGACAATGCCATTGCCCTTTTCTACACCGAAATTCTCACCTGCCTCATTAAATCAGTCCCTTATTTGCCTCAGAGGAACCCCTCGTCATCACCACCCTGGTACAATAAAGAACTTCGCTCACTCCGTAATCACAGAAACAAATTGTGGCTTACTTACCTTATTTCTCGATCTGATTCTGACTATTCTAACTACCAGCGCGCATATACCCATTTCTCTGAACTTTGTGAATTCCTTTACCTTGATTATCTCACCCGAATGCAATCTAACCTGATTTCTAATCCTAAGCGTTTCTTCCGCTTCATAAACGCTAAAAGGAAATCTGATAGCTATCCATCCACTTTAAACTTTCTTAATACATCGTCAGCAGACCCTAAGATTGTTGCAAACTTGTTTGCTCATTTCTTTAGCCAATCGTTTACCGACCAAGTCTCGGATCCAGATAACGACTACTTTTCTTATATGCACAACTGCGCCCATACGTCTTTAGCCTCTATTCATATAACCTTGCCACTGGTTAAAGAGAAGATAAATAAACTAAAGGACGACTACTCCCCCGGTCCCGATGGCTTACCGGCCATAGTCTTAAAAAAATGTGCAAACTACCTGGCCCAACCCCTCACTGCCCTTTTCCAAAAATATATCTCACAGGGGATTTTTCCTCAATTGTGGAAAAACTCATATATTATCCCCATCCACAAAAATGGTCGTAAGAACGAAGTATCTAACTACCGCCCCATCGCCAAACTGTCTTGTATACCCAAGCTCTTCGAAAGCATTGTCTACGACTCAATGTTTTTCCACTGCAAGTCCATCTTTTCCCCAAACCAACACGGCTTTCTTAAGGGTAGGTCAACAACCACTAACCTAACCGAATTCGTTTCAGGTACTCTGTGCGCCTTAGAAGAAGGCAAAGAAGTCGACGTTGTTACCACCGACTTCAGCAAGGCGTTCGACAAAATCTCGCACAGTATAATCCTTCTAAAACTTAAGGCTCTTGGTTTTCCACCACGGTTTATAACATGGATCAAATCGTACTTGGAAAACCGCCAGTACAAAATCCTCTTTAGATCTTTCGTTTCTGACCCTATTAAAGCCACCTCAGGAGTCCCCCAAGGTAGCCATCTTGGTCCATTGATCTTCATCTTGACAATTAATGATGTCGATTGTATCATCAAAGACTCCTTTATATCTGTTTATGCTGACGACATGAAAATTTACAGGCACATATCATCTCCCGCTGACCCCCGGTCACTTCAAGATGACTTAAACAGATTTTCAACCTGGTGCCAAAAAAACTGTTTGCAGCTTAATGTGAGTAAATGCCAAGCTATCACATACTCCCGTAAGCGCTTCCCACCACCTCCCAGACTATACTTTATCTGCAATGAACCTGTGCCCCTAGTCACCTCATTACGTGACTTGGGTGTTATCTGCGATCGGGAACTCAATTTTCGGCCCCACATTGATAGCATTATTCGTAGAGCCAACTCTGCGCTCGGTTTTGTAAAGCGTTGGTCCAAGGAGTTTTCAAACCCGTATGTCACGAAATCCCTGTATATCACTTTCGTAAGGCCTCTGCTTGAATACGCTAGCCAAGTATGGTCCCCTCATTATGATATCCATATCAAGAGAATTGAAGCCGTTCAGCGCAGGTTCATTCGCTTTGCCCTACGTGGTCTTCCCTGGGTAGACACCCACAACCTGCCACCCTATAGAGACCGCTTGAAACTGATCAACCTGGAATCTCTTGAAAAACGTCGCGATGTTGCCGATGTTCTATTCGTTCATCAGCTATTAGCCGGCAACATAGATTGTCCATCGTTGCTTCAAATAATTTCTCTTAACACCAATCCCCGCAACCTCAGGTCTGTTCCCCTCTTTCGTCTTGTCTCCCACCGTACCAACTATGGTTTGCATGAGCCCATGTCCAGAATGCTACATAAAGCGAATAACATGCATGATGACGCTTTCAATTTCCACTGCAGCAGAATAACACTGCGAAATGCCCTTTACACCCCCTCTACCTCCTCTTAACCCACTCTCATCTACCCTTCCATCTCTTTTCATAGTCTTAAGCTTTTAATTGTTAGTTAATAAGATCTAAAAAAAAAAAAAAACTGTACAACTTCCTGCCCTTACCTTAACTGCCTGTTTTTCTTAGATTTAAGTACCAGCTTGTATTAAGTTGATAAATAAATAAATAAACAGTCTCCTCCTAGTCTGCCCACTTCGTCGACTTTTTCGTTTCCCTCAATGCCGAGCATCAATGAGAGACTTGTGTAGATCTGACAATAGTAGATTTAAGGACTTTAAGCGCGCTCTGACTATCAATGTTAATGGCGACATCCCTTCCGGATATCGATTTCATTCCCAGAGATCCTGCAGCTATGAGCACAACCAGAACCTCTGCTTGGAATACGCCAGAAATGTGAGTCTTATGGATACTTTAAGATCTGGCTCTTGGGAGTAATTCCTGGAACCCGACCACAATCTTATCCGCTGAGATGTGGCGTTTCTCTGTCAGTCTTCCCTCTCAGGATACAACGTGATGTATGGTGTATGAAAGTCCAGGACGGAAGCCGTCTCATCTGTTCTTTTTAGAGAGCCGAAGTTATAATTCACTCAGGATGAAGAAGTGACAAAAATGTTCATTTCTAAAGAAACCTTAATTCTTGAGCCTTAGCGCACTACTCCCTGCTTTGTGATTTATCTGTAAGTCTAGTGGTAGCAAGTTTAGAAAAGTGTTTAGAGCTGCCCGTGATGGCGATACTGGCAGTTCCTTGTACTGCTGCTAGCTTGCTTAGCGCTGTTTTCTTTCTGGTTGGCTTTCACCAGACGAGCGCTCCATACGTGAGCATGGATCTGACTACCGCTGTGTATAGCCAGGTTATCATACTTGGATTCAGGGCTCATTTCCTCTCTGCTTGGAAGACGGAAACATATTTGCCTAATGAATTGTATATCAGTTTTTGAGACATTTGAACTAAAATCCACTCTTGGGTCAGATTCTGATCGAACCCATTCTTAAATGCAAGAAAGGACAACTGATGTTCAGATGTCATTGCATCAGAATCGAAGAATAGACGTCGCGCGAGGTTATCAAAGCTCCAAAAAGGTGACAGAGAAATAAGATGACTTTGATAATACTGCCCATGACATACTTATAGGTATCAAGGGGAGGTTTATTTAGCAGTTCATATAGAGCAGATACAGGTTTACTCTAAAAAGATCCCCGGCAGTCGAAACAGATTATTTTTCGGAGTTTAACGCAAGAGGCATTCACCTGTTTACGTGAGAGCTTTCGAGGTCATTGGCCGAAAATCCATTGCTAGTTCACTAAACATCGTATGAACCAAGTTTCTCTGGGTCATAAGAGGCAGTTGTGTCCATGTTTCCAGTGCGGAGTTAAGACCCGTCTCCCTATCGCCCATCCGAAATTTCTTATTTTTTCTAATTTTGAATAAAATTTCAACTAAAAATTCATAAGCGCCTTAACAGCAACTTTATATTCAAAAGAAATCATTTTGTGGTTAAAAAAAAAAACCGAACACCGTTACACCCTTAATTACACATGGCACATGAAAAAGAGCAACAAACAAGAAGAAGCAGAGCCATAACAGATAATGTCACTCTTATCACGTAATGTCCATCAGGAACATCTGTGTGATCCTTACCGGAAAAGTAACCAAAGTAGGTACACTACCAAATGAACTCTCCCAAATACACAGAGCCGTCCTTTATTTAATAAAGGGTAATCATCATTGAGGAGAGATAATAGGATTCGTTAGGCAGCAAAACAAAAAAAAAAGAAGAAGAAAAAAACCGAAAAAAAAGGACGAGTGTAACAAAGGGAAACAACAGAAAAGGAAAGGTAAACTCAATCACTTCCACCTGTGTGCATCATTCTTAGGGAGATTATTATTAACAAAGGCAACCAAGTGAACTAGCGACATTAAGGACACTTCCAAGTGTTTATTCTAATGTAAATCAGTTGGGCGGGATGAAACCGAAAAAGGTCCCTTCCATGCATAGGAGAGCAAGCAGACTGGTATGTTTGTGAGCCCTTTACCCCATATACTCGTAAAGTGCGACAGAATGTGGGGTTTAGTGATTTGAATAATGAATGCAGACGTATTTTGGGTGAAGGAATATGACGAATACCGTCTGGAGGATAGATGGAGCTTGAAAGGTCGATTATAGCACTAAGGGCTATTTGACTTGACACGACTCGATGAGAAGTTTATGTGTTTAATTAATAATCTGCTGAGGATTTTTGAAATTTGGGGCAAGACCCAGTTTTACTAAATCGAATATTGATCGAAAGGTGACTACGGCTAGGGAATTTTTTAAAAAATAAAACCTTCCCGCATGGCCGACATTCCGATCCAAAGGGTTTTCCAATAGGGACGGGTAGATGTCAAAATTGAATAAAACAAGTTGTGTGTGAGATATCAACTAATTTTTTATTTTATTTAAAAGGCCTATCAGTGACAAGGCTTATCAGTGACAGTGGTTAGTGCATTGGACTGCTGTGTAAGCCTGCATTGCCACAGCAATGTCCACGAAAAAATTTTCGCGGCACCACCTCTCGTTTCCTAAGCTTGGAGACATTTTTCCAGTAGGCTAGGCAAAGTTATGGCGGTAGCCTAATTGGCGCCATAGAAAGGTTCCGGTTCTAAGAGTGCGGAAGCTGAGCCGGACTTAAACTGTTTATTAGCAGTTTCAATGCCTCAGCTAGGGAAAAATTCGACCTTCTTCGTATAACTCGTGCTACTTAAAGTGCCAGGTGGATGGATGCTGTAGGAATAGGTTACGTACTGACTGGCATTACAAAGCCACAAGGCGGTGAAGAAGAGTTAAATACATGGATGTCATTATTAGTGGGGAGCGGTTTTTCACTCCAGCTCTGCGGTCATACATAGAGGCCTATGCCATAGAGCAGTTTGTCTATTCCAGAGGCTGTCAGTAAGCTAATCAGCTTCTTTGGGTGGAGCGTGGCAAGTGCAGTTGGTAAGACGAATTCACTGCCTAGGGCTTTTTCACTTGACTGAGGGCGGGTCATTCTGTGACAGAGCTTTCGTGTGGAGAAAGATTTCGTCGCTCTCGCAGCATATTCTGCAGGTAGGGTCCGGTGGCAGGCCAAGCTTGTGTAGGGGCCGTTTTAGTCAGCAGTGGCTACTCCTCGCCTTGGCTCAGTGGTTACTGCGTTGGACTGCTGACCGTCCGGCGTGGGTTCAAGCCCCAGCCATGTCCAGCGAATTTTCGCGGCACCACCTCTCGTCGGGGAATGGCTAGCCTCCGAAAGTAATATTTTGTCATGAAAAAGCTTCTCAGTTCGCCGTTCGGAGTCGCCAATAAATTGTAGGTCCCTTCCATTCGTGCGAAAAATGTTACGCGCACAACATGAATGTCGCGCCAGCTCTTTATTTTTTTTTATTTATTTCTGCATGGAAGATTGATGAGTATGTGTTTAGATTGACCGTTATGCTGGTTGTAGACGACTCTCCTTTTATTCCAGCCCCAGTTCCACTGTCCATTTTAAAGTTGTCCGTGTACCACACTTGGTCGTGCTTTGATATCATTCGGGGGGATGACTACTGAGTGGTTTCGTTTGAAACACACACATGCTTCTAGTTTTGGCGGCAAAGGACCCTTCCTACTTCGTTTTCGAACAAAACTGTTCCACACACTGTTTCTATACATCAACAAATCATACAATTTGAAGGATTCACGCACTAAACTCTATTCCATACCCAACACCTCAATTGCATTGCTACACCATCGACCATCCTGTTTTTGAAATCGTCCTTCCTGTGAATCATACCTCAATTCTCCACAGGCACCTTTGACGGTTTGTGTGTGACGATGGCTTTTCCTATTGATTCAGCTATGGGTAGCACTTACCTTACGGTTGAATAAAAAATAGCCGACGAGAGCATTTCATCAAGTCTTGGTCTTACGGTCCTTTTAATCGATCCGGGCAGCATCTCACACCAAGCATACACTCCATCGAAAGTGCATCTGAATCAAACTTTCACTGAGGTCTAGACACATTTGCAAACATGTTTCATTTCATCAGTTGCTGTGCTCTCCTGGTGCTTCCACAAATTGCCAAATTCATTCATTTAGCACTATGGACTATATGCAAGGAACTATATCGACACAATGTCTGTTGTCCACTTTGAGAGTGGGCAATACTTCAACAACTGCAAATTCTAGATAAACGGATGGTTCATCCTGGAGACTTAATTAACTCGATCGTACCCTCGAAATGAGACTGAATTTCCCAGAGGAGGTTAAAACTGCTTTAGAAGTCGTTGCTGCATTTCCTCTTTACCTCTACCTCTTGAGGTAATTTTATATTTTAATTAAAATATAGGATTGAAGGGACGCCGAGGCCGGGTACATTATTTAAGGATTTGTACTTGCAGGCAAAGGGACATTTCAGTTCATTGCTGGTTCGAATAAAAATCGAAGGTGGACGACTGTGGGTGGTAGATAAACTGCGTGACAAAAGGGGTGTAAATACTGACTCAGACGGTGATAGCATAATTATTCCTTTCAGGGAGAAGCGAATTGTGGACACAGTTTCACGCAAAGGCTGATAAAGAGGACATTTTGGTGAGGTTAAGATTCCTTTCTGAAAAAAAAAAAAAAAATTCTTTGGTGGTTTGAGGTGAAGACTTAAATGGAGACCGCCAATGAAATTAAAACCACAACCAGAGACAATTTTTGTTTAAAAACTGAATGATTTTAGCACAAATTAAATTGAAAAAAAATCTGACAAAGGCTTAAAATTCAGTCAACCAAATTTATATCACTCACGTTATTGATTTAAAAAAAAAAAACATACACAATACCTTCTGAAATTTCATTAATTTATTTTGTTGATTTATAAAGAAAACTATACACCGATTATAGTATATTTGCGAAATAAAAATATAACGTGACGAAAAAATATATGTACATAAACATATTTAAACGTTTTATTTCTGTTATGGTTAAATTGTTTTACCACAAAAACATTATAATGAAAATAAACGAGGAAAAAAAAAACACGATTGCTATGTAACACAAGCCACAACATTTGCATTTATGTACATTTTCATTTTATTTTGTGCTTTTTAGATGAACATTGGATATTTTACTGACGTTGTAATACACACATGCATATATGTATGTATGTATATTGTATCTGCTTATACACAAGGTTCCTGTTGGCACAGTTAATGGAAACAGGCTTTACTTGCGCCCTGAATAGCTGCATGGGATTTTCGCAAATTGCATCTGGGATTTCGATTCAAAATACGACGAACTGGTGGGAAAATTATTTGTATAAAATGGGAAAATACCATAAAAGTAAAAAATAAAAAAAGATTCGTTGCCAAACTGAATAATGAATCAGGGTGCGGTTTTCATATTTGATTGGGGATGGTAGAAGCTGATATTGTGTGAAAAGTTTTCTCGACTTTTTTTTCTCCTTCCTGTTTTTTAGGCAATGAATAGTAAATTTATTTTAAATGTGAGCTTGAATGCTCTTAATATCCTTTTTTAGTTTCCCGAGATAACCAAAAAAGGGTTGCACCGAAAAACCGCAGACTAAATTAGAATTTTTGTGGTTTTTATCATTATTATTTTTTTTTGAATGAAATGAAAAATTCGTAATGAATTTCCAATGATCTTGGATGAGGGTGGAGATATTTGTGTTATCTGTGCAGATATAATAGATTCTTCATCAATGAATTCGGGTTTTTGTATGAAACTAACGAACTACTGAGGCATCATCAACAATTTCATTAGGGACTTGAATGACATCTATCAGAGTAGTTTAAGGCTTCGTGGGCATCCCTATTTTCTCGGATAGCCAAGCCACTTACAAAGCCATTGATGCGATTACAGATCCTCAAAACTCGTAGAGCAATGCCGGCTTGTTATCAATCAATTAAGTACCCACTCCATAATTGCCCTCATCTGGATGCCAGGTCATAGCAATCATGAGGGCAATGAGAGTGCCGATGAGGATCTGGCAGTTTTCTTACGTAAAGTGTCGCTATCCTGCTGGGCACTGTTAAGGGCTATAAACATCTTCACTTCTTCCAGCTTGTCAATCATAGATGGAACGACCTGTTACAGAAAACCTAAGTCTCAGTATGTCACAGTGAACATCTGAAGCGTCGAGGTAAAAAAGAAATCTATCTACGCTGCTTCTGCTTTTACTTCTGACAATTCTATTCTTGTCAATTGAGTATTAAAGTCAAATCCTCAATCCTCAACAACGTAGGTAAGGTGGCTATTCACGCGAGACACAGACACACGTCTTGATGAAGCTGAGGATACTTTTGACATCAGTAGGTGATAATTCGCTCAAATTTTCGAAGTGATATGCTCCTAGCTTCTTTCTTGAAGATAGAACAGGACAAGTGCAGAGGAAATGGGGGATCGTTTCTTCCTCCTCTTCGTCCCTGCAGCTCCAGCAAAAGACATTTGAGAAAAGATCCGACCTTCTGGCATGAAAGCGAATTGGACAGTGGTCAGTGAGAACACAGATAACAGTTCTGATGAGCGACTTTTTAAGCAAGATCAGACTTTTAGATCGAGTGAGGTTAAGCATAGGTCAGATTTCTCTAGGAGTTTATCCTGCTGATCGCGGCATACAGCGACATTGGCCTAGAGAAAATAAATGCGCTTTGGACATTTAAGATGGCTAGGACCGGAAAAGCGATTTTAGATTCAACCGAATCCAGCAAGAAAACACAATGCTGTTGTGGAAGAAGACCTGGCCTTAAGGGATGCACGTAGGCAGGGCCGGACCTCAAGCAGCTTGAAGTCCATAATTGGACTCAGTTAGATAAACACTGGCTTTACTGAGGAGACCTTTTACCACTTAAGCAAGTAAGAAGTAGCCAACTACCAAACCTCTTTAGCTTAGTTTTCTTGTAAGCAGCAAGGTTTCAGGTGGTTTCTGTAAAATTTAAGCGCAAGCTTATGGCTATATTGGGAATATCTGCTTGATGTCGAGACATGCATTAGTTAAACGGCAGAGTTTCGACAGCGGGTTGTCTTACCTGCTGATTTCGCTAAACTCAGTGTTGATAGCAGCAGAATATGGAAGGTTACTTGGTTCTTTGATTGAAGTGGCTGTCTCAAGTGACCCTCCGGAACTTTAGTTGTGTTAATTTGTATAAATGAGTTGTGATTTGTAGACCTTGATGGATGCATTCGAATGGAGCGGCTATCATTATCAATTTTTTCCCTACAGAGTTCATTTGAGTTGTCGAAGAAAGCCTTCTCTAGTGTCTTGGCTTGTCAGATCAGACCGTCTACTTACAATAAAAATAATCAAGTCATGACTTCCTGTTCCTGAAACTGAGTTTTCAATGTCGAATAGCCCGAAAAACTTGTAACAATTCGGGTTCTGCGTACAGGTTCCACTTCATCCAGGTTTTGCCTGCTTTCCTTTTACTCTCTCAGCAACAGAGGTATCAACGCAAGAGCGATTATTTCCTGGCCAGTTTACTAACTTCCTTGTTTCCTATAGTATTTTACCCAGATTAAGACGATACAGAAATGACTTCCCTGAGACAATTTTCCAGTGGCCAGCTTATCCACTATGAGGGTTGCGGATTTATGGTGCTTAAGTGGAGAGTCCATATCTCCTGATCTACCGCCATCGACTCTACATCATCAACAAGCTTCTAGCTTCAAGTACACGTCTCTCCTAGCGGCTCCTTTATATAAGAAACATTCCTGACACTTAAATCACGACATCGTCCGCAAAGGAAACCACCCTAAATCCTTCTGTGTTTTGTCTCTGCCTAAGTTTCATCCAATTGGATTATTGAAGGGTAAGATCTCTGACAGTGAGCTGACGAGATTTATTAAAGATATGACAAATAGACAGACAGTTCCTTCGGAACGACATCAAGAACTCGACGCGTGTAAACCACTTTGTTCAGCAATCAATTTAAACTACCTTCGCACATATTCCTCCAAAACGTTCATCCGTTGTATCACGACCCACATCAACAAGTCAGATATGTGACATCATTTCCGTAATCCCTCCAGCCACTGTTATCTTTTCCATCTCCAAAAACCTTTTCTGAACGTCATTTCCATCAGCAGATGTGTTTTCCCACATCCGAACGTTCATTGTCAATTCATAAAACCATTTCTATCCCCGATTAAGAATCAATTAGTTAATACTTGCGCTCGACAAAGTCCACCCACCCACCCACCCGCGCTCACACCAAAAAACAACTTTCGAATGGAAATTCGAGGAACAGGAACAGGATACCCCCGCAGACATACGCCGCCGCATCCACTCTGATCTCTTTCAAGCGACACTAATGAGATATTCCATTTTAATGGTTATTCCAATTTGAAGGCATTCTAGTTACCCCAAAGTCAGCATGGCAGAGCGCGATTATCTCAATTCGTCAAGGAGTTAATGTTGATGAAAGTGAATTCCCACTATCGCCGTCCCGGTAATCCCTCCCCGGGCATGAATTTAATCCAAAGTGGGTTTCGGCTTTATCGCTAGCGAATCGCTATGCCATTCCGAGGCAATTACCCAAATGTCACTTTAATGAAGTGGAAACAGAACAGAGAGGCCTTCGGATGTCGTAAAATTCTGTGTACGCTTTTGAAAAGTGTCGCACAAATCCCAATAAAACCGGGACCGGGAATAAAAAGTTATTACTTTAATAAATCCACTAGTTGGAGAGCAATAAAGTTGCACTTACACATAAAAGATTAAAACTTTTGCTTCTTCTCCTTCTTCTTCTACTTTGGCGTGTTCTTCTTGTTTCTGTTCGTCTACTTGTGCGGGCGTATGAATAATGTCGGGTAATGGGATGGAACTAACACTGAAACGGTGGCGCGGGCCTGAGGCTGATTCAGCGTTATGAAATTCATTGCGCTCGGGAAAATAAATTCAGTGGAAAATAAAAGCCAGTGCTCCACAAGGTTCTCTCTATCCGGAGAGGAACGTGCAAAAATTTGCTACAACGTCCTTAAATCCGATGGGAAACTTTCCAGGAGGCAAAAAAGCAATGAATCCTTCTGTGAGAAATCTGGAGAATATTTTCAGACATTTTTGGTGAATGAGGAGATCTCTTTTTTGGGTTTTTGCGAATCGCAGCGAAATTGAAATACTAATGGAGTTCGGCAGGAGGGAGAGCAGGGAGCAGTTCTAATGACAAGGCCATAAACAGCTGACAAGTGATCCTTGGTGGCCTACACTTGACTGATGTTGATTACAGACAGTTCTATCGCGCATGTAGGAGGATGAGTGTGCTTAATGGAATCCTGCATAATTTATTCGGAACTGGACATAAAATGTGACTGTTTTGCTAATTGGACTTGACTGACTACTTTGTGGATGAAGCAAAACGGGGTATAAAATATTTGCTGTAGCAACAGTATAACTCAAAATTAATTGCAGACAAGTGGTGCCAAAGGAACTGTCGTTGACTTTGCTGGATAAGAGTTTTGGCGTTAAAATTGTAAGCAGCCCAGAAGCAGTTATTTAAAATTTGCTTCATCGGTAATGATGATCTTCCGTCAAATCTGTCAACTTTTAGAAGAAGGACGACGAAGATAGTGAAATGGAAGATAATGAAATCGAAAAAAATGTTACGTATACGCCTACGAATCCTTAATTTCAACAGTGGTTTTGGGTGACAAAAAAATGTGTTTCAACAAATTGATCCAGGGACCTGATCAGACCTCTGTTGTTTCTGAACGTTGTAATAGAATTGATCCCAAATCAGCCCAATCAGCCCAACCAAAAAACACAACGGTGTTTAATTTCTCCCAGAGGACATGGGCAATTTTGAGACAACTTCGTTAATGTCTGATCAAGGCGGTCGAACTTGCCATCGCAGCCAAGCTATCGGTCTTTAACTCAGTGTTTGTTCCGACCCTCACCTGTGGTAATGAGGTTTTGGATAATGACCGCTGTATCGCTGGGGTGACTTACCGAGATCGGGTTAAGAACACCAGAATACGCGAGGTATTCAATGTCGAACAGCTACTTCTTTGAACGGAGAGGTCCATACTTCATTGGTTTGGGCACGTTAAACGCATGTCCCCAACTCGGCTTCCAAAACAGACGAATTCGTGTCATCAGGTAGGCGTCCCCTGGGTAGGGTCAGGATGAGATGACTGGGCCGTGTTCGAGATCTCATCTCCACCGTTATGGGGAAAGCCCCTAATGATTTAGAGTCGATAGCGGAAGGTCGGGAAATGTGAAGGGTCTACTTAAGCACCCTAAACTCGCGACCCTCCTAGTGGATAAGCAGGCCATTGGCATCAAGTAGTGCTGGCATTTGTGTTGTTGAGAGATTAAGAGATTAAGGGATACGACGGTTTTGGTGACCTCATTTGACTGCATCTTGTCGACGTTTGCGTCTTCCGCAAAATCCTTCTATGCGATGACGTCTGGGATATTTGTACATATATGTACGTACGTATTCGTTTATTGGGTGTAAGAAGGTATAGATCTAAAATAATGTGAGTAACTTGTAGGGTTCGAGTATCGATAACACCAGAGACGTGTGTTTCTTTGATCGCAGTGCGTTAAATGTTACTAGAAGTCTCTTTTGAGGAGTCTCTTCAAATATTAAGGCAGGGAAATCGTGCGCCCTTTACCGTATAGTGACGTTCTACGTCACATTCCTTATTGGAATCAGCACTTTATTACTAGAATTAAGCAAGGGCTGGAGGTCTTTTATAAGAAGACTAAACGACGCATTTCGTAATGTCCTCCCGTGACATTTTATCATCTAAATTTTGTTTATGTCATTACAAGAGCCCTTCGAAAGCCCTTTGAAAGCTGTACCAGCCCTGTGATTATATGCATGTTATTTAAAGTACGTGAAATTTTAAAGATGATGCTAGTCCGGCAGTCACAACAATCCCCTATTAAAAAATGAATACCCACACCTGTGATAAAATTTTTAAAAAATATTCATTCTGCTTGTCACGCCTTACAGTCCCTCCAAATGTTGCGATTTATAGAACATTGAAATTAAAAATAAATAAGCGGTACCATACCCACTGTTTCCTGCCATTAGAATAAATAATTTATTTTCATAGAATTTCGCTCTCCACACATATGCTGATTTGACAATATTTCCGACTTAAAACCCATTTGCAACGACCACGAATACTCACACACAAACACACATGCATGCACTAAGGATCCCATTTCGTTGATAAAACACGAATCACCCCTTTGGCTCTGAATAATAACAATTCAAACAAGGCAACCCATTGGCACGTGTCTGATGTGCCTAATGCGGAAGTTATTACGCGTTGGATTGCTAAAAAAAAAAAAGCCATGACAACGCAAAATTCCAAACATCCTTTAGAGAATTGAAATAACGAGCAAAAGCCCAACACACCCTCGTAGATACATCAAGCACCTTCTAATTCGTCAGTTTAGATTTTTTTTTATTTTTTTTTTTCTATATTCGCGCCTCAACCATGTGACGTATGTATAAATTGAATCCAAAGCAAGGCAAACCTCATGACATCAATCAATTTCAATTAGGGAAACAATCTGACAGGATACGAAGAAAGCAACTCTACCGAGCCAGCTTAGTGAGTGGTGAAAAGTGTTATTCCCTTTTTTTTTTTTTCTCCTTTCTTTCTTTCTTTCATTGAAAGTGTACGTATATCCTTGTTACCTATCATTCAAGTGTTTTTGACATTCTGACACAGATTTCGCAGAAAATGCAGACACACAGCCACAGGTTTTCATAAAGAAAAGGATATCTCTGTCGTTTTCTCACACTGTCTGGCATGCGAGAAGAATCCTTTTTTTTTTTTTTCGAAATAATTGACACGATTTCTCTATTGGATTGCAGACGCTAACAAGGGGATTTTCCTTAAATCGCTTTAAATTCATGACGACAAGAGCAGTGTCCTTTTGAATGACAGAGCTATGGATAAAGCAGACATTTTTCAGTGAAAGAGAGGAGACATTTTGGCAGATCTGACACGGTCTATGCATGGACCTCCCGGGAAAAGTTTGTGGACACCAACTTTTCATTATAAATGGAAATATTACTATAATTAACTGGAAAGGATGAGGATACGCATGTACGACAGCAGTCACATTGAAGAGTTTTTTTTTTTTTTTTTTTTTGCGAGGGTAGGTGAAAATCTTTCATGAGACACCATGAGGATCTACCGCACGTGCTCATGGTAGTGTGAGATTCTTACTCACTAAAAACACCTCCCCTTTTCGTGTTGACTACGACTAAGTACAAAAAAAAGCCTTATCAAGTAGTTTAGCTTTCGACAATAAAAGTTCGCGTTGTGCAGGTAGCTTTCCAGTGAAAGCATCTACTTATACCGTCATTATATGCGGCTATTCCTTATTGCGCTAAATCGAACGGCTTCGTTCTTTGTAGTCGGCGCACAAGGTTTGTCACGTCCAGAATTTGGAGTACGGCGTTATTGCAATGTCCCTGAAGGCGAACACGGAGTTTGCGTGCAAAATTTGTTATTTCATCTTCGACGGTGGCTAGACCGAGGTCTCTATGGATATCGTCGTTTCTAATGTACCACGGCGCATTAACGATTGTTCTGAGCACCTTATTTTGAAAGGTTTGTAAAATATTTCTATTGCTGGTTTTGGTACAACCCCAAAGTTGTATACCATACGTCCATACAGGTTTTAAGACTTGCTTATATAAGAGCAATTTGTTATACATGCTTAATTTGGAATATCTTCCAAGCAGCCAATACATTTCTCTAAATCTAATTTCGAGCTCGTCGCGTTTCTTTTTAACGTGCGGCTTCCATTTGAGTTTCGCATCTAGTGTCATTCCTAGATATTTTGCTTCGTTTGCATACGGTATTTGTACCGAGTTAATGAAAACGGGTAAGTTGTTAATTTTCTTGTTAGTAAAGTTAACATGCGTAGATTTGGTTTCGTTGAGAACAATGCGCCAAACCTTTGTCCACTCGCAAATTGTATCCAAAGCTCGTTGAAGCTTCACAGTTGCTGACTCGACTGAATTTTCTGTTGCCAGAATAGCCGTATCGTCCGCGAATGTAGCAACAACGGTGCCTTCTTCTTGGGGTATATCGCGAGTATAGAGCAAGAACAAGACTGGACCAAGAACACTTCCTTGTGGAACTCCGGCAGCGATTTCCTTGAATTCCGAGTATTCGGCTCCATGCTTGACACGGAAAAGTCTGTTCTCCAAGTACGACTCTAAGATTTTGTACAACTCTTCCGGAAGTACCTGTCTTAGTTTATAGTTCAAGCCTTCGTGCCACACCTTATCGAAGGCTTGAGAAACGTCAAGAAAAGCCCTAGAACATATCTTTTTCTCTTCTATGGCCTTCTCAATTTCGTTGGTTATTCTATAAACCTGGTCAATTGTGGAATGCTTGATTCTGAACCCGAATTGATGATCAGGAATCAAACGTCTTTCTTCAATTACCGGTTTTAACCGTTTCAATAAGAGTTTTTCGAAAACCTTTGATATTATCGGCAGGAGCGATATCGGTCTGTACGACTTTTTGTGGTTTGGCGGTTTTCCCGGCTTTGAAACCATTATAACTTCGGCGACTTTCCATTGCCTTGGAACGTATAATAGTCTTAGCGAAGCATTTATAAGGTAAACGAGCTTTATTAAAGCTTTCTTTGGCAATTCCTTCAGGACCTGTCCAGTTATTAGGTCATATCCAGGAGCCTTGTTATTCTTTAGATTTTTTATTACCTCACAAAGTTCGGCTAGTGACACGCTTCTTATTTTAAAGTTGTCTGGAGTCATAATAGTATTATTAATATTTTCTATTAATGCTTGCCCGGGAAATGGCTTAAACGTTTCTTCTAGATGCTCAGCAAATAAGTCGGCTTTTTCTTTATCGCCTTTTGCCCACTCGCCATTACTTTTTCTTATTGGTAGCGATTGTATTTGGGGTTTTTTAACACCTTTTATAGCTTTCCAAAGAGAGTAATTCGAACTTTTTTCAGCAGACAAGCCTTCGAGATATGTAGAAATCTCGCGATTTTTAAAATCCCGTATCGCTTTTTTGAGCTTATTGCATAGGAAGTTCGAATGGGTTTTGTGCTGGGGAGCGCGAGTCTGTTGCCATCTTTTGCGTGCTCTCCTCTTTGCCAGCATCAGTTCTTTTATTTCCGGCGGATATTTAACTTCGCTATTTCCGACTACTTTCCTTTTATATAGAGTGCGTTCTAAAATGTGGAAACGCCAGAAAGAATCAAGAAATTGGGCCCAGATAAAACTGATCTGTCCAGGATAAGAACACCCAAAAAAAGAACCTTTCGGCGGCTCTTGGCGGATTTTGTTGCTAATTTGTACATTAGTACAAATCTCGAGATTTGTAAGGATTTTCAATTTAAACGAAATCCAATCTATTTTGAGGAATTTCAAGATGGCGGATCCAAGATGGCGAATGGCATTCAAATTTTTTGAAAGTCGCGTCATGAGGACCTCTGTAATAGGCGGTATTTCACAGTCACTCCTGGTAATGGTGAGATCACTTTCGCGATCAAGGGTCTGAACACCGGTAAGATAGTATACTTGATCATAGGCTAGGTTAGGTTAGGTAGATGGGTTGGCGCCGCACTCAAGTCAGTAGAGACTCATTGTGATGCCAATTTTGAGGAAGATATTACCCCTTGCTCGTGCTGCAATACCCATAGCACTCTCTTATTCCCCCAGGGCTTTGACCCATCTTGAAGCCCTAATAGACCTCTAGATGTCCCTGATAGGTACATCACTTAGTTCTCTGGTATCCTGGGAAAAGTGCCTGCCGAAGGTTTTATATTTGAGATGGCAAAGACTGGGCAGTTTCAGATGAAGTGGGTTGTGTCCTCATTAACTTCCTCATCTTCCCAGCCCCTGCAAAGGCAGCCCTCACTTAGCCTTAGCTTTTCCATCTTCATGAGGGCAGAGTATTATGACCTGTAATTACAAGGACGAAGAGGATTTTCCTGTTCTTCTGCATGAGAGTATTCGTTCTGGCACCGCTGTACCTTAGCCATAATTTTCTCGTCATTTTACAGGAGTTGAAAAAGCTCCGTCTTCCATTCGCTTCCGCGAGAATCTTGATAAGCGCTTCATGTTCGAGTTTACATGACGGAACTTTTACTGACTGATCAACCTGCTTAAGGTCTAGCTCAGATATTTTTCAAATGAACAGATTTATCATTCCCTGGTATGCCCTCATGTGTGGCAAGAGCACTGAGCACTTCGCGACAGCACTTCACAAGCTTCGATTTTATTTCGATAGCTGAAATCGCTTTTAGCGCTGCTTCGTTGTCGATGGAAAAGGTCTAACGCAGTCTCATGGGCAGCAATTATCACCGCAAGGACCTCCGTCTGGAAAACGCTGCTGCGGTCTGGGAGTCTAACTGATTAAAAGAGGCTACGTTTGTCTGAAAATATACCTGCATATACACCAATGTTCATTTTGGACCCATCAGTGTAGATGGCTTTCGTTTCCGCGTTGGGTATTGTTCCCTTGTTTATTCCGCTCTGTTTGGGAATGAGCAAGTGCATGGTCTTTTGATGGTAGAGCGCCGTACAATGAGTGGTTGCTACATTGCCCAAGTACTTACTTAGGATCGACGCATGCCCCGTCGTGCTTGTCTTCCAGCCATTCGTTTGGGTGATTCTCCGAGCACTTCTGGCCGAGTGACGCTCTACCATCGCACTCTTTAGGGTCCCTTTGTAGGCTGTGTATGATTGCTTCAGTGCCCACGTTATTGAAGGCTCCTTCAATGACGAGGAAGGCACCCAGTGTGAATTCTGTGACATGGAGCGATTTCTCGATGGAGTAGGGCGCTGATCTTCCCTTCATGTACGCATTGTGTGACTTGGATATGTATGTATCCCCAATCGCATTCCTTATGTGCACAGCTATAAGACGTTCCAGAGTCTTTAGAAGGAAGGAGGATAGGCTGATAGGCCTGTAGTCCTTAGCGATCGTGTGACTTGGCTTTCCCGCTTTGGCAATGAAAACCACCTTCCCTTTGTTCACTGAGAATTGGACGGAATTTGCCGGTATGATCATAAAACGCCGCTCAAAAAAAATTGGAGAGATTTACATATATCTATATAGAGTTTTCCTCTATAACCACATCATCATCCACATGGTCATAATTGACGAGGCGATTTTTTTCCACCTGCTGTTAGTTTTTTTTCATAATCCTTTCAAACTTCAAGTGGTTATGAATACCCTTATAATGTTTTTCACATAACGCGAGCGAGGTGTAGTGGTTCGAAACCCAGGTAGTATTAGGTCTTAGTTACGTTAGAGGGTGGTGTCCAGACTAGCTGGAGACATTTGTGGTTGCCATTGCTAAAATTTAAAAGAATAGTTCCAGAGAGTCAACAGAGAATTGATTTGGTTTGCCTTGAGTAGAAGATGTTACAACCGATGTGTGAACCTTTGTCGATGGGATATGGCGGATTTCAACTTAAACGTGAGCCTTTTATGTCGGGGGATTGGGTAAATCTTCTAAGTTCCAGCGAGTGTTGTGAGTTAGGCAAATGTCGTTGGGTTGAAGACTGGTGATGGAGAGGCTACAGGACCAGCGAGGTGAAACAGGACATAATTCAATTAAATTCAACCTTCTAGAGATTGACGCTATTAAGGCAGCCTTGATACTAAAAATTAGTCACCATCAAGTCTTATATGTCTGTCTGTCATCTTGGTACATGCACTACACCCTATCTAATCCAACACGAGGTTAAGGAAGCCACATTGTAACGTTATATTGAAGTAAAACTCCTTGCGATTGAGCTTCATTTACTTCTTCACTACTATTTGAGTAGAATAATATTCTTTTACTTCCGAGTGCTTGATGGCCAACAGGACCAGCCCTACCCTACGTACAACTCAGTCTACACCTAGTCAAACTTAGATATTCAACACAAGGAATGATTTCCATTTCAAGTTAGAAAATCCGTTTGGAAATCTGGCACAGGAGACACTCCCACTTCACTGGCATATTCCCACCCACTGACTGCTTACATGTTGAATCACACCGTCATCCATAGCACGTACACACACATATACATATTGTATAAGGGTTCTCATTGTAATCACTTCAACATGAGCTTATCACACGACGTGCAATCTTCCATGTCAAAATGTCATATCCACCTGCCTTCGTCTTGTAATATCATTCTCAGGACCTCCGCGCCCCGCATGCAATCGGTTTCATATTTTTTTCATTCTCCGTTTCGTCCCACCCCGCCATCGCCATCAGCAATCACTTAGATTTTTCTTTTTCTTTTTTTTTTTTTTCAAATTAAAGCCCCTTAAAGTGCCCCTAAGAGAGAGAGAGAGAGAGAGTAAGGTTTTCACCGCACCTGAGTCCACCGGAGATAATCAATTTCTTAAGCGCGTCCCAGCAACGTGCGTAGGGGTTGCCAAACATTTTGGTTCAAAGAAACCAAGTACAACCTTGGGAACTCCTTGGATCTGTACAGGGGCCGGGTGTCCCTGTTTACTTTTTAACACCGTTATCATATGTTGTTGAATAATACACTCGGTAGCACCCTAAATAAATAACCGAAGCGCCAGGACGAGAGCAAACGAAAAAATATGAGTTGACTCCTTCGATTGATGGCTTCATGCTATGCTACATTTAAGTTTAACACTTTCTATCGGTGTCGCAAGGATTTGTGCGTCGCCTTTTGTTTTCTTTTCCGTTCATCGGGGAGCAGCCCCCCTTTACAATACTTAAAGGTTGAGGCTTTGCTTCGTGGGACATTTTTTCTCTGTGTGTGTGGTTGGTTTTTTTTTCTCGTTTTTGTTGTTTTCAGTTCTCATGAGAATTGGTAGATGGATGTGAAATGATTAAGGATGCGAAGCTTAATGCATGATACACCTGAGACAATTCGGATTTTGCGAGACGTCTGTTTGTCTGAAAGATGAAAGATGGTGCTTAAATTGTTTTTTTCTGGTGTCAACTTTGAGGACACGACAATGTTTTTCCTTTTTTTCTGTTGGTAATGGATGGGTAGGCATGAAGGTGCCAAATTACTTTTATGTAATTGGGGTGATCGGGTGGTAAAAACTGAGGCAATTTTTCAGTTGTTTACTTTTGGGGGGAGTGAACTGAGAAGAGTGCATGGGAGTTAGCCTTGGATTAACCTGTGGTTTTAAATGGAGGTGAACTAAGGTAACCGACAAATATGAATAGAATAAGGGGGAATGATCCCCACAGGAAATCCCAGCTGTCTCACTCTCCCTCCTTCCATCAACAATGTGAGTTATAATGACAGAAAGGCGCTTTTACCTACCCATGGTGAATGATTTCCAAAACCAAAGCTAACTCAGTGAGAAATGATTAATAAGCTCAAGCCTCGGAGGCTCGAACTAAATTTAAGGACTGCAAAGACGTACCAATTATACATCCTGGGCAGAGATCCTTTCAATATTGAATGAAGAATTCCAAGCACGCTGCTTCCAGTTCTCAAGATACACCATGGTTTGGTCTTTAAAATTGATGTTCGTTTCTCTCATTCGTCTCGAAACTGGAGGCTCCTATTCAAAGATCTTTTTGGCTAGAGAGTTGATGTACATACATTCGCTGTAACCAGTGTAGTTGACGTCTACTGTCCTTTGGAGTACATCCCCATCTTGATACAGCTCAAAGAATTCGGAATTGTAAATTCTCCTCCATTCACTCACCTCGCATCAGGGACCAAATAGCCAATGAAAAATATTTCTCTCGAAAGGGTTCAATATCTGCTCTGCTTTCCTGTTTATCGTCCCATTCGGTACCATAAAGCAGAAACTGTAAGATCATTGCTTTCTTTAGCATACGTTTCGTTTTCCGAGCTTAGAGTCTGTAACCCATATGTTTCGCTAAACAGAAGGAGAGAACATTTACTGGGCTTAGTCTTCGTAGAATCTTTCCTTGGATGACTTTTGTGTGTCGTATTTGGAGTACTCAAAAAAAAATTGATCCAGATTTTACCCATTATATTATTGCTGCTACTTAAAAATCTACAATACCACGACTTTTACTGTCAAAAATCATCCTACTTAGGACTACGAGTTGTCACGCGACTTATTCTTGAAAGAATAATTGTTCAAAACTCACATTAGAGCAACAATAGTCTGCCCAAATACTCACATACCCAGACGACATTGACATGCCTACATAATGTATGCAATTGGAAGAACGCAACATGCTGTTACTGAACACATCCATCAATATTGAAAAAGTAGCACAACAAATGAGTTTAATCGAAAATGGGGGTAAAACAAAATGCATGTTTGCTCTCACCAATAAAAGGACGAGTTTGGTAAAAAGTTTGTGAAGTTCTCTAGTTAGTAAGTGCTGTCAGGCCTGAAAATGACATTAACCAAGAGTTGTTAACGGAGGCCGATTTATTATCTCGATCCACTTTATCGCCATGAGAAGGTGTAGAAGGATGCAGTAGTCCTCAAGATGGGAAGCGTAGATACCTACTTTCAAGTTTTCGAGATAAAAAATAAGTAACTGGCACCACAGCTCAGTGGGCGGTGAGTGGGAAATAAGGGACACAGTTCAAGTTGATGGAATAGGAAGAATTTTTTCCTATACCAATAAGTCAAAACTTTTTTAGGCAGACGCTTACTGAACATCATTTCCTTGTACCGAATCTATGAAGAGTGGAATAAAATTTATAAAACTGAACGTTAAGAAATTCATACTGGTCATCACCATTTTCCAAAGGCCTGCTTATCCACTTTTGGGGTTTAGGGTGCTTAAATGGACCCTTCACATCTCCCGATCTTCCGCCATTGAATCTAAATTATCAGGGTCTATCCCCATATGAGTAGAGGTGAGATTTCGGACTTGATCCAAACTTCTCATCCCGGGCTTACCTTGCAGACCCCTACCTGAAGCGATGGATTTTCAAGTCTTGGAACTTGAATTGACGGCGAGCGTTTAACGTGCCCAAATCATCGAAGTGTGGACCTCTCCGTACAAAAAAGTAGCTGGTCGACATTGCTTCGCATGTGTTCCTAACTCGATCTCGACGAGTCACCCCACCAATACAACGTAAAAATCTCATTTCGGAAGCTTGTATCTGCGATATTATTCCTTCGGTCACTACTCAAACCTCAGGAGGGTCGGGACAAACACTGATTTGAAGACCGATAGTTTAGCTCCGATACCGAGTTCGGCCTTCCTGATAACAGATCAAAATTGTTCCTTCCATCACTCCTGAATAGGACTTCAAGATACTTAAACTTCTCCACGTGTTTCAATGGGACTCCACTAATACATACAAAATGCATTGAACAGGCGTTCGGGAAATTAGCATTACCTCTGACTTGGTAACGTTTACCTTCATCCCAACTTCAACACAGATGGCGACAGCTGTTACGGTTTGTGTATAAAGATTGAATGGCCTTGAAAAGATCGCTGTTAATCCCACATTCCTCCAGTATACTGCAAAATTTACCTCGAGTGACCCGATCATACGCTTTCTCCAAACCCACAAAACAACTGTAGACAGGTTTGGCATACAGGCTTTTTGAGGGTGAATAGCTGGTCTATTGAGCTTCTACCTGGATGAAAGCCGCACAGCTGGTCGCCCAACCTGGACCCGATCACAGCTCTGAAACGCGCCTCCAATACCTTTGCAAATACTTTTCCGAGGAGAGTTAAGAGAGATATACCTCTGTAATTGAAGCAATCCCTCTTATCGCCTTTCTTAAAAAGAGGAATATACTGGACATCTTGAATCAAAAAGGAAAAATTACCAAGAAAAATCTGAGATACTCAACAACCTTGTAGCTGTGCCTTTACTTACAGATGGTTAGAGGTGGAGAAATTGGCCGTCTGACCGACTACTGCAGTACCTTCCAAGCTTATATTTATGCGGTTAAAATAGCGACACAAGCTGTCACTGCATTTGAATTATTATTTTTGAGAACAGTTAAGCTGCAATCAAAATTCTACTTTTCAATCTCACAAAATTGAAACTTGGCACTAAAGGGCGACAAAGCACTGTAATATTTTGCTCTTTTAAATCCCTGGATACGTTGGAGTAGAAAGGAACGAAAACACAGATGAACTAGTCGGAAACATCTCGGTATAGGACCTAACACTGTCTTACCAGACGGCAGGTACTCTGTCTTCAATGCAGCTAGGTTTTTTATAAGCCGTGTCACTGTGAAACTAGTTAACAACCGATGGTAGCACATCATTGTGTTACGTCATAACATCGCAATCGATGTCCAGCAGGAAGCCGCAATCGAGCTCTTCTCGGTGTTATAAGAAAATCTTAACAAATTACTTCTACAGAAGTTGCAAGGACAAAGACGAATTAGAGTCGGTACCAGATATTTTTCTGAAATGATGACAAGACCGGATGCCTACTAGGCGCTTTGTTAGTCTGAGCGACTCGACAAAGATACCAACAACACACGTGAAACGATTCATCAAGATTGTTTAGCTTGATATGCACACTGTACGTGTACATGTCCTAATCGCCTACGAGTATCATTTTCACCGTGGAGATGCCCCAAAATACGTTTCTGGTAATGACATCGCTATAACAATTACAGCACGAGACATCAAAGAGACCCAAAGATGGTACAACCAAATCATAAGACAAGTCCAACCCTGGATGCAAGATCATGGACTTGGAAAAGCAACAGAGGAGGCCGACTAGGAGACAGATTCCCACTCTCGTTGAAGTAGTGGCGAGCTCCTACCGAAAGTGTCAGAAAAAATATTTCTCCTGGTCGCGGGAGTCGAGAAAAACTCACACAAGAGATCTTAGGAAAGAATCAGCAGTAAAAGCTAACAAGTTCACCATACAACGCTGGCAGAAAGGAAGTAAATTTGCACCTCACACAATTCCTTACCGGACACGAGTGCTTCCACTTTTTTTTTTTTGTAGACCAATTTCTTACATTGGAACTTACAATTCTGAGCAATCGGTTCTCTGTCACTTTAGGAAGTCGCCGATTAATTTTCGGTCTCGAGAAAAAGTCTTACAAGAGAAACCCAAGAAACTTAAAATAGATTGAAAAGTCACCTTTGTTGGCCCAAGTTTACTCATCTCAACTGAGACTATTTGGTTGTGAAGGATGACGACGGATAATGAACGCTGGCGCTTAAAAGTCAACAAGAACTTTACTATAATTTTCTCACTCCATTCGCCACTTTCCTTTTTGATTCGATTTCTGAAAGGATTGTTCCAAACTCAAATTAGAGTCACAAAGTTTTAAAAGTCTACCCAAACCATAAAAGTCTATCCAGACGACATTGACATGCATATATAATACAAATAAAAGAACACAGCATGCGACGACAGGTTCGTAAGTACTGCCATTTCAAACAGGTAAAAGAACACGGGGGTAAAACGAAATGCATGTATGCTGTCACCAATAAAAGGATAGACAGCACCGACGATTTTAGTAAAAAGTTCTCGCAGCCATGTAAAGCGAAGTATGTACTGTCAAACCCAAAACTGATTAATTAGTCTCGGTACACCTTATCGTCATAAGAAGCTGTATGCATGCAAAAATTAAGGAAAGAGTGCTTTTAAGACAGAGCCCAGGAAGGATCGACGCCTAGTTTCTTGCAGCAAATCATGCTGTGCGTGTTAAATTTTTCTCACAAATGGAAGGAACCTACAATTTTTTGCTGACTCCGAATGGCGAATTTAGAAGTTTTTCATGACAAATTATACTCTCGGAGGCTTGTCATTTCCCGACCACAGACATTGTCGCAAACAATTTTTGGCGGATTTTGGTCGGGCTTGAACCTACGCAGCTCGCACAGCAGTCCAACGTATTAACCACGGAGGCATTACGGCTACACGAGTACTTCCAGAACGGAGTTTAAAAATTCGTCAACAAAATTTTCACCAACAAATTGCTTTTATTTTATTAACCACAACAAGGACGTGGTTGAAATATTTTTAAAAAATTTTGTAAAACAAGTTCTTAATCTTGAGTTTCGTTTATTCAGATGCGCCTAGACTCAGATCGCCTTTAAGCAACTTTCCCCCTTTCCACTTGATTTTTGAACAATTTTTGCCGATTTTCTAAACATTTTGCAAATTTGTGTCTGAACAGAACAGAAAAATTTAAAAAAAAAGCGAGACAGCTGCTTTGTTTTTTAAAATAAAAATTAAATTTTCTTACATAAAAAAAAGTTATAATTCTCAACTTAACTTCAGCCACAATATCCAAAATATAGTACTCGTGCAGAAAATTCCTCTGAACCACGGCCATCCATTTGAAAAGTTCATTCAAAAATTTCGTATCCTGAAACAAATCGCACAGGATATCCTTCAAATACGAACAAGGATTCCATTTTCACCCGTAACACGGTACACAGAACTAATATTCCCGACGTTTCGAGGGAAACTAAAGACTTTTGGAGAAAATTCATTTTTCTGATTAAATACACAAGTTCTTGTATTCTATTCGAATGAATTGAGATACTCAAAAGGTTCTGAGTGAGTTACACGGAGAGAAAAACGTCGAAGAGATTGGGATTTAGTTCGCATGTGCAGGACATTTGTATCAGAAAACGCTTTTTGTCAGAGGCTATGCATAGTCGTATATATTTTCGTTTCTTTTTTTGGGAGTGATACTGATAGCCACTTGGATTTGGATTCAACAACTGTATGAATACATTTAGCAAAAATGTTTATTTTATCCTGTACGGGGGTGTTTTGAATTTAGAGAATTTATTTTTATAACTTGTACATATCTGTGGGAGTTTTTTTTATTTATAACGTCGGGTAGGTATTTTTGAAAATGAAATTTAAGCCGGCAATCTCAGAGGTTGAATTGTGGTCGTCTTGAAAGCCTTCTTTGAGATGAGACCATATTTATCACATGACTCAGGGCCTGGCGAAAATCAGTGTGTGTTATGGTGGGGGTTTAGCAAAGATGTATCCGTTTACTTATTTCTGCATCCATTGCAACAGAAACATGATGGGGGATATTCTTAGCCAAAGATTCATCAAGTTTTGTATCGGAAGTAAACTGATTTTCAATAGGAGATTGCTCAACCTAGGTAGTAAGTTGGGGACTCATCCATTAGGTTTAAATTAAAATTACTACGTATTCCCGTATGGGGATAACCTCTGATAATTTAGAGTCGATGGCGGGAGATCGGGCAATGTGAAGAGTGCACTTAAGCTCCCTAAACTCGCGACCCTCATAGTGGATAAGTGGGCCATTAGAAAATGATGATGATGCCGTAACCCGAAAACAATTTTGCAAAAAATCTGTAAAATGCTGCACCTGACCTGTTCTTTTGTAAATAGTCCTAGGTTAGGTTAAATCATGGGTCAGGCACCAGAATAAATTCATCGCGATCTTTTTAAGACACCGAAATCCAAGCACTCATTCATTAAAGCATTTAACTACCCTGCAGGACTTAAGACTCCTCTTATGGTTGATAAAGAGTAATTGTTCCAAGTTCCTAAAAAAGTGGTTTCCTAGATGTTTTATTCGCCTTTGAGCTATGCCCTCACAATCGTATAGAATGTGTACGTCATCGCAGTATGTACAAGCGTCCGATTCTGTAAGCCGTAAGGTGCTAGAGTCCTTTCTAAGTAGGCAAAATCCAGGTAGGACTCTTACAGCTATTCTTAGGCTATGTCTCTCTGACTTAAAGATTTCCCTCGTTTTTTTCTTATCTAGCGACGGGCAAAGAGCTTTACATACACTGTGTTGTCCTATATCCGACCATCTGTGGTCAGCCCGTCGAGTAATATTGCCAAAGATTTTCGCCTTAACCGTACCAGATGGAGCGGTTTGACGACTACCGCATCGTTTTGGGCTTATTCTCCGCCATCTCTTACTAGTTGACCGGCAAGTTCATTTTCCTTCTATCGATAACCTAGATTTTACTCTTGCGTTCGTCAAGCATTGACGGTTTTGAAAGGTGACACAAAAAGAGCTGCTCAATGTTTCAAGTCCTTGTGAAGGATGGTCCCTGAACTTTTGGAACAACGTAAGATTCCTCCGTCTGTCGATGTTTTAACTAGAAATTAATGGGTTTGCGTGGGATCGTCGTCATTCTCATATCAGCTCCTTATGTCCTCCGGACCTCCTGGACTTTAAAATGTTGGCTAATGGCAAATTGGTCAATTTATTTGAAGGTTGTATGCCTGTCAGTGGATACCCAGCTCACGTGTGCTCAAACGTAGAACATCCTACATATACCAAGACGATTGGAATTGCAGTGACTAACCCGTGCATTAAAAACTCCCATTACCAAGACAATATTTTCATTTATTGTTGTGGTAAACACGATGCCATGTCTATTACTGGTTATAAGACTAGATCTGCTTTGAGGCACAACACTGTATAATCGCCGTCCTATAGCCGTACTATAGTCCACAACCCGACCATCACAATCCTGTTCCCATGCGGCCGCCCGAAAATGAGCCTCCTGTATGAATGTCCCAGGTTCTGGATTTTCTTAGATTTCTGGAGTTCTCTCTCGGATGTAACCATCTCACTTCGTATAGCCCCAAAATGTCCACCCTGCATCGCATCGAGTTGTAGGCATCTGACACTTTAAAGTTCTTCACTCCCTAAGTCAAGAAGCGTCCTCAAAGAAGCGCCAAAAGTTGTCAACGTGTGATCAGTCCTTATTCGAGGCATAATCTCGGCTTTGTTAGTTGGTTTTGGTGTCTGAATTGTAAACTGAGTATTTCAGCCACCTATTCGTTAACCGGGGGACCGTTTGTACCCACTTGAAATTCTAGCCTGTCTTTACAAAGATTACATACATATGTACAGAGCCACTGGAAACCATCACGAGGAGGTACAACAATCGCTTGGATATTAACTTGATTGTTGTACATACTACTGGCCATAACCAATTTTTGAGCACTCTGTGGTTTCCCGATCATTTGCAGGCCAGACAATGTAAAAAGATCCCCTGGCTCTTCTAAAAATTTCATATTCAAGTTGGTGGTCTCCGTGGCTCAATAGTTAGTGCGTCGGACTGCTGTGCGAACGACGTGGGATCAAGACCCAGCCATTTCCACCGAACACCGAATGGGGAATGACAAGCCTCCGGGAGTATCATCTGTCATAAAAGAGCTTCTCAATTCGCCCTTCGGAGTCGGTAATAAATTGTAGGTCCCTTCCATTCGTGTGAGCAATACAACACGCACAACTTGAATGGTTGCGAGAAACTAGACCTTGGTTCATCCCGAGCTGTCGCGCCAGCTATTTTATTCAGAGGTTGCAGGCTTTCTTCAAAAAAGTTTACGTCTTCATATTTTGATTCAGGCAGTGGATTGGAGTGCATGTACACATGTATATAGTTGGCTCTATACTGAGTACTTCTGTGACCATAATTTCAGCATCTAACATAAGTCAGAAAAAGCTGACTGCCAGCTGGCGACTGACGTGGTGGTTTACCCAACCTACTCCGACTATCTCAAACGATTTTCTCTTCCTGTCTTCCCCTCAGCTCGTGCAGTAATCCTCGACGATAAATCGCTTTTATACCAAATCCTTAAGTCCATTTACAGGAAATAAAATTATCCTCCCCTAATTGAGGAGCATATGTTCGAAACCACGCGCCGGCCGGTGACTCGGCATCACAACACGCGACTATAGTGTTAATATCCTTAAAATCGAAGCAATTACCTATCTGGATACGTTGCCTGCTCTTTAATTCCGAGCAAACACAAACCTTAATGTATTGTATTGATCCTGGGATCCGTTGTGTCCGTTTCACACTCTCCCTCTGCGCTGTACGGAATAAAAATTCAATAACGTTAATCCCCTGGAGCAACATGAAAAGGACATTCCCGTTCGTTCGTTTCATTCGGCATAGAATCGATGACAATTTAATATATTTAGCAGGCGTGTTTACACTGCCCTTGACGTTCATAAAACCCGGAGTACATTTTAGCCAGCATGTGTGCACGTGTGTGTTTGTGTGTGAATGTTTTGTGTCCCGTTCGGGGCTTCTTAATGCAGCAGCATGTGACCATTATGCGGGACATGAAACAGTAAAATTGTTTCCAATATAATCCTTTCGAATTGAGTTTGTGTTTGTGCGGCGGAGGAGAGGACAAATTGAGTTATCCAATTTTTCGCCAACCGATTGTTGCAGGAATCTGGTCAGCGAGTTTGCAGGGATGGCACTACATTTTGTTTGCAAAGCCGAGCTGAAGCGTTTAACAGTGTTATGGGTATTTTGAGTGGGCTTTGGACATTAGTCGGATTATGCAGATAGTGCTTTAAGGTAAGCAATGTTAGATAACCAGTCAAATTAGCATTTGAAATTGCGCAGTGTAACGAGGGTACAAGTCGTGAATACATTTAAGGGTATGGGGATTTTTGAAGCACCTTGAACTGCATTAAGAATCAAGATCCATTCAGAAATACTTGTGACTCACTGTAACTGCTTAGTCCTTTTATAAGACCTGCTGTTTTGTTCCATAACAGACCGTCTGGACATTACCTGTGGAGAGAACCTTGGTTCGTTGCGTGATATTTCTTTGAATTGACTGGGCCTTAGTGAGTCAAGTCGATTCTAGATGATAACATAATGAAGTTTATTGCGAGCTAAGGCGATTAACTGTCCCATCTGCTAGTACTGATTTTCCTGTTATTCAATCTATTTGTCTTAAGAAAGGAAAAAATCGGTAGTAAGTCTGGAGAATACAAGTCTCTCTAATCTGTTGGACAGCTAAAACTTGTGAAGTTCGATGAGCACCACTTTTCTACGAAATTTGCGTAGGCCTGCAGAATCTGCATATAAAATTTTTGCAGCGTCTCATGAGGACAACATTTTCGATTCAAAATTCCCAACAGCATAAGTATGGCACTGTGACCTTTGAGGTCTATTGTGGTGGCCTGTATGGTTTAACCAGAGGTTATATTGAGGCTTTTGATAAACCTCAATGTACCCTCGGCTTCGATTTTCTGAATTTCCGTTGTGTTGACCGAAGCCCGCGTCAAGTGGAGTAATCTTTTCGTGGGCATACGCACAGAATATGTTCAGCGGTCGCTTTCTGTTCTAAATAAAGCCGGCAAATATCGGTTTCTGATAATTTTATTTTATTCAGATGGTATCTGATTGGACAAGGCAGTCTCGGCCTTGTTTTAGCTTGGGGTTGATGAACTTTTTCTTTTGTCTAAGGCCCTGGAGGTTGGCTCAGTAGTCAGCGTGTTTTTTTGATCTCCCATTGTGTTATCTTGGAGGAGACAGTTTTCGGTGGTACCCCAAAACAGAGTTCGGGACCAACGAGTGGGCGGCAAACGTCTCCAGGCAGTCAGGCCTTTCGTTACCCTCGAAGTCTTCATGTCCTGAAATCCAGGCTACGGTAACCTTATTTGCCGATATCAAACTTTCGAGGAGGTTGAGACAGTCCCTGACAAGATTGTACCCTACTGTATAGGATTTAAGGGCGAAAAGTGCTGCATGGCGTTTGCCCGGTCCTCCAGAAAGAAGACCCTCTAACTGCGCCAATTACAAAGGCATCAATCTTTTTAACATCGCCTATAAGATCCTATCTGCCGTGTTGTGTGAACGCCTGAAGCAGTTCGTCAACAACCTGATCGGTCCAAATCGATCGATCAAATATTCACACTGCGACAGATACTGGATAAAACCCAGGAACTTCAAATCAATACCCACCGCCTTTTCATTAATTTTAAGGCCGCGTTTGATAGCATCTATAGAGACGAGCTATACAGAGCAATGTCTAGTTTTTGCATCCCTACCAAACTCGTCCGTTTTGTGCAGGATGACGGTAGAGACTGCACGCTGCTAAATCAAGGTCGGTCAAAACCTCACCCTGACCTCTGATGTCAAAAAGGGATTTCGGCAAGGCGACGCGGTGTCATGCTACTTTTTCAACATCGTTTTTGAAAGAATATTGCAAAACTCACGCGCCAACACCAGAGGCACAATCTTTCAAAAGTCCGTCCAACTACTCGCATACGCAGTCGATATTGACATAATCGGAAGAACGCAGCGTGATGTCACTGGTGCGTTTGTGAGTATCGAGATGGAGGCGGCGAAGATGGGTTTACCGGTCAACGAGGGCAAAGAAAGGACACTTAGCGCCGACTTCTTGGACAGGACGTAATACAGGACACATATAACTTTAAGGTAGTCAAGGACTTTTCTACCTAGGCTTCGCAATCAATTCAACGACACCAGAGCTGAGATCAAACGAAGAATAACTCTTGCCAATCACTGTTTCTAAGAAGACAATTGAGTAGCAAAGACCTTTTTGTCGAATGACTGAATAGACCCTTTACAAGACCATGATCGTCCCAGTCCTGTTCTAAGGCGCTGAGGTATGGACTCAAAAGTGGATGAGATTGTTCTTCTCTGTTTCCAAAAGGAAAATGAGTGGGGGAGGAGATACATATAACGACGAACTGTACAGGCTGTATAGCAACATCGACTTAGTCAGAATAGTGAAGGTCCAACGATTGAGGTGGCTAGGTAGAGCACCAATGCTCCGACCCAGAGAATCGTCGAATCCACACTAGAGGGACGGCGCACTTAAGGAAGGCGGCGACTCAGGGTGGGCATGCAAATTGAAGGTGAATTTAATCAACTTTGCGTGCGAAACTGGAGCCAGTAGACTTAAGATCGGGCTGGCTGGAGACGCTGGTTGGTTAAAGCGCAGGTCCACCCCGTCTATACCGCCACCTTAAGTAAGTAATGTCTAGAGAACGACAAAGATCCAATGCCGCTTTTACTGTGAAAATGTTCAGCACTAGCTGCAATTTCTAGTGCTGACACGAGAAGTCGACGTCGGCAAGGCACGGCAGCTAAATATGATAAGGGTCTGTTTGACAGAGACGACTAGAAAATAAAAAAGAATTACAGCAACACAAAAAGAAGGAGTCGTTTCGACATGTCTCTGAAGACGGTAGATTTTCCATACTGATCACCATACTGTAAAAAGTTCTTAGGCGTAATATTTTTTACCAGACTGTACCTTATGTACGAAATTCAAGTTCAAATCCATAGCTGTGAGGAGTATATAGGATTTTGGTTACCGAATTTGTAGAAACTGTCATCAAAGTAAAGGGGGTCCTATTTCCCTTCGAACAAGAACTGATTCTTGAATCATCAAAGTTGCATCAATCACTTTTTATCAGTGCCCCAAATCAACAAATTTTCCGTCAATAAAATCAAAATCAACGATATTCTACTCCCGGGACAAGCAATCCAATTTAGTCCAAACTACTCAAAAAAAAAAAACATAAATAAACCCACACGTCACCTGAAACTCCTTCAATTACTTCCGATCAATAACGTAACTTTGAAACTTTTATTTCAACCAAAACAGGACTTTTGCGAAAACTCTCACCACAAATTGCACAAATCATTGCTGCATCCTTTACCTAATTGGCTTTACGGACAAACTTTTCGCAAAATGTCCCGTCTCTGCGAGTGCAACTCTTGTGAAAAACCAATGGCAGGATCTAACCCCTCATATTTTGCACCGAAGAGCGTTGTAAAATGAAACAAATTGGACATCCAGGCGTTGGTGGTACGTTCTGGCTCAAGCTGTCAGAGAAAGTGGACATCCAGGCGTTGGTGGTACGTCCTGGCTCAAGCTGTCAGAGACAGTGTCCATTCTGCCGCTTACATAATAATAATCTTTTGATGACTAGTGGTCTTAGATGGGATGTGTGTTACTTGTCAATTCTATGGGATGTGGGATGTGTGTGGGGTCTTGTGAAAGATTTTCTCTTTATTTTTACATTTTTCAACTGATACAGATTGAACAGGTGTTACAAGGAGAGAACTTTATTTCCTCGGCAGATGACATTTATTATCCCAAAAGCATGACTTTTTCTATGGCATGTGTATTGTTGAGAGAATTGGTTTTATTACTGGAGTCAGAGAAGGTTGAAAACAATCGCGTACAATCGCAGATTTGAAACATTGATAGCGAAGGGAAAGGAAAAAGAGTTAGAGGGTAGTGACTACGGAGGAGTCAAGTACTAGGCAAATCCATCAGATTTGGCCCATTTGAGTCGATGATGTCGCCCAACTTTAGCTGTCAAATGTACCCTCAAGGAAGTCGAATACATTTGGTTTCGGGTTCATTTCGAATGCATTTCGACTTGTACAAAGTGCCTCGGGAAATTCACACAATTGGTTGGGATGGGAATCGCATTTGAAGTTGACTTTGACTTGCAGTTGATACTGACGGTATGGATTGGTTCAGAGAAATGCAATTCAGAGAACTATTTTAGTCGAATGGCCACCGCGGTATTGCAATTAAGAATCTTGGAAATTCCTTCTTCAAGTCAAAATTGACTAACCGAAGCTAAAAAATCACTGACACCTGAACTGTATTTAGAACAGCGTCTCGATTTAAGGCGTTTTTCATACACTTTTGAGGATAACCTCTGTATAGTTGGACTATTTAGCAATCCGATGAGCTCCAGCAAAATAACTAAAATGTTGTTCTTAGCCCCACTTCCTTCCAGGAAGTGGCATGACCAAATTTCTCAATCCATTCTTCGCAGTTGGCATTGAAAATTGGTCTACGTGGTCTTTTCAGGTTCGTCTGCTGCTTCGTTTTGATAAGCTAAGATAGAATGAGCATCATTTTTACATCGAAACCCTTCCACTGATCTTCTTGAAATTTTTGTCAAAATCAGTTTAAAGTTCTTGGTGGACCTAGTCTTTCTGATTGTAGTCGCTTTCATCGTTTCATATATACATAATACGCATTATTGGAGCAATAATAACTACTCCTCTGCGGCACTTGACAATATCTTCTTCATCTCAATATTTTTGACAAGCATCAGCTTCTAGTACAGTCATCAGCGTAAAGCCTTCGAACATTAAACCCGTCTGGAGAGGAGTATTCAACTCACTTCTGCTCCATATGGACATCACAATTTTTTGCAGATAGCCAGACTGATGTTAAATCCCTAGAATTAGTAACAATACATCAAAAGCTAAAATATATTCCAATAGGAACGGGTAGATGTTAAAATTGAATAAAACAAGTTGTGTGTGAGACGTCAACGCCATATCAATGACATTATGTGTGGAATAGGACATCGTTCCAATGGCTGCCGTGGCTTCTTTGGGTGGCGCGCATCCGAGAGGTCCAATTTTCGATGACTCTGGTGCATAGATCAGGCTAAATTTGAGCGATGGCACAGGTTATGTTGACTTTGAGGGCACTGGTCGTTTGCGGCTTATTGGCATAGACCTGTGACTTAAGGAAACTCCACCAGAAAAATTCTAACGTTGTCAAACCGCACGATCTCGCCGGCCAATTCCACATGGAATCACATGTCGTTCACATGCATATCGTTCAATTCGGGCCAAAAAAAGGCACCCTCCGTTGATAGTGATGGCAATGCCATCGTCATTTTCGAAGAAGTACGGACCGATGATGCCACCGGCCCACATTCCACACCAAACATCTGCGGATGGACGTCGTGTAGATTGGCATCGTCCCAAATCCGGCAATTTTGTTTGTTGACGTAACCACTCATCTGAAAATGGGCCTCGTCGCTAGAGATGATTTATTTGCTGAAATCCATTGAATCATTTGCACGACGCTGTAACTTGCCATGGTGACAGATAAAACAACATGGCCGCCATGAATTGTCAAAATCTACCCCTTCCTATTTTAAAATCCTTTATTTCAGATTTTCGCTCATTCCTCACAGAAATGGCAGAACAATTATTTCAACATTTACCCATGCTGGGGGTACATCTTCATACAATTCCAGGGAATTGTAAGGCCGATATTCTACCAGAATGCCATAATCTATTAATATCACTCGCTACTTCTAAGTCTTTTAGAGTTCGGTGCGATCAGCAAGACAAATCAATAGCATATAGCAATAGAACCATGTACATGATACATGACATATCTACATACCACTTGCTTTTACTTAAATTTAGTCAATTTCTCAACTAAAACAGGAGCACGCCATATGCCAATCCAAACGGCAAGATACTTATACGGCTTATCCACTATGAGAGTCGCGGGTTCAATGGACGCTCCACATCTCCTGATCTTCCGCCATCTACTATAAAGTATCAGAGGCTATCTCCTTGATCCAAGCATCTCATCCTGTGCCTACCCAGGAGGCGCCTACCTGATGGCACGACTTGAAACTCGGCTGATGGATAGAAGTATGGACCTCTCCGTTTGAAAAGTAGCTGCTCGACATTAAGTGCCTCACATATTGTGTCTTTCAACGAGTCACCCCAGCAATACAACGAAGTAATCTCATTTCGGCGGCTTGAATCCGCGATCTTATTCTTTCGGTCAAACCTCATGACCGTAGGTGAGGATCGGAACAATCACTGAATTATAGACCGATGGCTTAGCTCCGATGCCAAGATAACAGATTGACCAAAGTGTCTCAAAATTGCTCCAGCTTAGTCATTTCTACCGCTGTAATATCCAATCAATATACAAAATGAAAATGAGAGGTGACAAAACGCACCCCTGGCGAAGTAGCAAAAAAGAAGAAAGACAGCGTACTCTATAAGTCTTTGAAAGACCAAGTGAACCCGAATGTCAGACGGCTTGATATTGATAACTGGAAGTAGAGTCCCTAGAATTGAACATAATGGAAGACTGCAGTGTCTGAGGGACTTGACTGCCATCCCACACGCTTCGCTTAATGATAGGTCCATTGTAGTACCTCATGGACCTTAGAAATTTCCGAAAGCCACTCGTTGAACCAATTGAAACTTCTGATAAGGCGCTTTATTGGAAAGCTCCACGATGAAGTTTTCTCGGAAACATAATCTTCACGGTTCGTTAGTCTACAAGTAAAGGTGAGAGTCCCCAAGTAGAAGTTCCAAAGGTCGGAGAAGAAATACTTTATTGTTTTTCCTTTCAAAACGTAAATCCACAATATTATCCAAACGAGATCCGAAAAGTTTAAACCACGTGTCAGAAATATAAACTTCAAAAATGTTCCAAAAGTTGATCCAAATTCAGTCCCCGATTTATGGCCGTCAACTGAACGCAATAATCTTTTCGTGGAAACCACCATCACCATCACACAGAGCGGGAGATAAAAAGGACTCGAAATTAATCCACTGCCAATTGAACTTTTCGTAAAAATAAATGTTTTACAATTAACGTCACTCACGACATTTATAACTCTCGCGCCCTTCCAACCAATTTAATTCTTCGTTTTTTCCGATTAAACGTGATTCCGCCAATCAATTGCTCTTTCGTGTGATGGTGTTAGAAATTCAATTATTCAATCAATGCATCGACATCAAAAAATTTTTATTTTCCACTTCCCAGCCGTCCCTAGCGCACCAGTCATAACCCAGAAAAAATCAAGCGAAAGGCAACGGAAAGCACTCTTTTACCCACAAAAAAAGCAAATAAGGACGCGAGACCTCGCAATCAATAACTTTTGTTTCACGTTTATCGCCGCGGTCCTGTCGGGTGTTTTCGAAGTTTATTGGGGCGCAAAATAGAATATTTAGCGGGAAAATAAATTTCCTGAAAGTTGCCTGTTTTGTTGTTGTTCGACGGTAGGTCAACCAACTCAATCGGTCCACGGGAAAGACGAATGAAAAAAAAAAAAAAAAATTAAGCAAATGACCTTAAAAGCGAAGCAAGGATAACCAATGCAAAGGCGAATGAATCTCGAAGTCCCTACAACAATCAAACTTTGTTACTTTAAACGAAATACAAAACTTTACCGTTTACTCATCGATCGTGGATGCATAGGGACGCCCGGTTCCCGTTTACACGCGAGTATGGGAGATTTGTTATCTCAAGTGGGGTTGGCGGGGCTTAGAAGTTATTCAAATTGATTCGATATACAGAGCTGTGCTCCCCACCCCCGATGACTCGGGGAAGGTCCCATTTCGCTTCCATGAACTGAATCACTTTAGTTTTAGATTAAACTTCAATTTAAGTTTGCTGTCGGTTCGATTAGGTTAACCGTCATCGCCCTAACGCGCCTGGCAAGACCGGGGCACTCCTTTGCCAGGATGCAAGTTTGTTTTGTGTGCGTTAAATCTTTTTCTCGGTGATCACATGTTGGTTGGTAGCTGAAGAACTTGTTGGAATAAATTGTTTAGAGAAAACTTTTTCGATGGCAAATTGTGGGGGTTCCCCTTGAAAGGGATGAATTGAGCGAAATTTTCAATGAAATTCTTTTCGATGAGAAAAGCAAATTGATGAGTCTTGCTTATGTACATACTTCTCTTTTTCATTTTTGGTATCAAACTTGGTTTCAATGAAACAAATTGGACGGGGAATAGTTGGCACGAGTTTTAGATACAAAGTGATCCATCGTCCTTCGTTGGATTATGACGCATACGTTGGATGAATGCATGTATCTCCCAAAGGTTTCCATCAATTTGCGAACGACTGCAGATTATGTCACAGTGCAAGGACTTGTTTCGCTTTTTGAAGTGACCCATTGCACCCGACATGATTTTTCATGACTTCACCATGTAAAGCGAATGGGAACTAACCCTCTAAAGTGCCGAGTTTTTGAATCTCACCTGAGAGGACAACGGATTATAAAATGTCCTCGCATAAGGTCCGGCGCACAATTCGAAGTAGAAGTTGACCCCTACTACTTGGAATACACGTTGGAAGCAGTTAGCTAAGAATTCTCATGGCATGGCTGTAAGAAGTCTGTAAGACTGTCACTATGTCTCAACAAAAAAGACTAAAGATTAGTCACCAGCACTCTATAGAGCCACCACGCTTTCGCTTTGCTCTGAACACACTACAAAGTTATTGTAGAGCGCTAAAGGTAGGACTGTTTCGCTTACGCCCACAATAATCTCGCTGATTCAGTTTCTGACGACGCCGACGTGCTTCAAAATATATCCAATTGCCTTGATCCTTTATTGACGTCATGGTTTTTCTTATTATCAAATCAAATACATACATCCCATCTCCAGCAAAATAGAACATAGATAAGCAGTACAAGGTGGAAACACGAGGCGGTTGGCCAGTAGAGCCTACCCAATTCTGGTGTAATCATTTCACCATTTCTCTCATGCCGCTGTTCAATTCAAATTTGGCCAGAAGGCACGTACTCTATGCTTCCTGGACTGCGTTTAACAAAAGTTCTGACTCCACGTTTAATGGACCACATTCGGGTGGGTTGATGAATTAAACTCCTCCAACCGCACGAAATTGAACATACAGAGCAAAATTATTATAGCTCTCAACTTCAAGTGGACCTACAGCCTCCATGTGGCGTCGGGGTATGCAAGCCTTTGAATAGTGAAATAATGTTACCACTTACCAGCCAATGTTCTAGGAAAGAGGACATTATCTCACCACGACTGAACTGGCGGTTATAAGTGAGGTTAACCACGTGAAAAACGATTGCCACGAAAATAGCAAATGCGTCGGAAAATGACGGATCCGATACAAGAATGCGACATACCACGAAAAAGGACAGCGATTTGGAACTACGTTGAATAGGATCTTACTTACTTACAGCAGTCCGTGGTGGACCTGGGCCTCAACCAACAAGCGACTCCAGTCAGCTCAATCTTTAGCCAGCTGCCTCTAGTTCCACTCATCAAGTTGGTTGAGGTCCTTTTTCACTTGCATGCGGCACCTGAGTCGCGGTCTTCCTCTACAGCGGCGTCCCTCGAGTGTAGATTCGAAGATTTTCCGGGCCGGAGCATTGGTGACCATCCCCTCTACATAACCCAACCACCTCAGTCGTTGGAGCTTCACTCCTCTGGGTAAGTCGATGTCGTTGTGCAACCCGTAAAGTTCGTCGTTGTATCTCCTCCTCCATTCCCCGTCTATGCAGACGGGACCGAAAATCACACGAAGAATTTCCTCGAACAACCACGGCAACCTCATCCGATTTTGACAAGGTCCATGCCTTTGCGCCATAGAGTAGGACTGGGATGATTCAGGTCTTATGATTCAGGCCACTTTAGTCATTCGGGAGAAGACTTTGCTACTCAATTGTCTTCTCAGCCCAAAGAAACAGCGATTGGCAAGAGTTATTCTTCGTTTGATCTCAGCGCTGGTGTTGTTGTCTGAATTTATAGCGGAGCCTAGGTAGACAAAGTCCTTAACTACCTCAAAGTTATACCTAAGTATAGTTACTTTCTGTCCGAGACGTCGTTATTGAGTGTCCTTTCTTGTTGACAGCAAATCCTTGCTCTTGCCGTCATTGACCGCTAAACCCATTTTCGCTACCACCATCTCAATACTCACTAAGATGCCAGTAACATCACGGTGCTTTCTTCCGTTATGTCAATATCGTCGACGTATCCGAGTTATTGGATGGACTTTTAAAAGATAGTGCCTCTGGTGTTGGCGTGTGAGATTTGCACAACTCTTTCAAGAACGATTTTAAAGAAGCCGCATGACAGCGCGTCCCCTTGCCGAAATCCCTTTATGACATCAAAGGTCTTGGTGAGGCCTTGACCGACCTTGGTGGAGCAGCATGCATTCTCCATCGTTATTCTGCACAGACGGACGAGTTTGGCACGCATGCCGAAACTAGACATAGCTCTGTATAGCTCGTCTCGTTAGATGCTGTCATACGCGGCCCTAGAATCGATGAAAAGGTGGTGGGTATCGATTTTAAATTCCTGGGTTTTCTCAGGGTTGCACGCATCGTAGAAAAGCGGATGAGAGTGCAAATAATCGATTTCAAGCCTCTTAGTGGTGGCCTTTCAGCCTGTTAACATCATTCGTCAGATATGGGCCAGAGCTAGTATTTTCCAGTTTGCTCTTGAGGTAGGTTCTTCCTGCTTGTTCTTTTCTTTCATCATCTGTCACACGTGGTCATGTACGAATTCTCCGCCTGGCTGTGAGCCGAATCTACGCCAAAAATTTGAATCTATCTGGGAGGATGGCGAATGGGGTAAAACACAATATGACAAACTCTATAGATTGTACAAATATGTGAATGTAATCCGAAAGGCAAAAATTAGCCGATTCCACTGGTTTGGACACCGCAGTTAGACGATCATATTATAGCTAAGAAGGTCTTTGAATTCCAGCCACCTGGTGCGCGAAGGAGAGTATTACTAAACCGTGAATTTGAGAATCAAGAGATTTATGCGCCGATTTCCTGCGGCTCTAGTTAATAAACGGTTGACTGTGATAAATTGGGATATCTTTTCTGGCCTTAGCGAACGTAAGTTTGTGCCGCACAGTCTTTAAGAAGATGCACTAAGGTTTCTCCATCTTCGCCGCAAAATCTCCAATCTCATTATATTTTAAGCCCAGTATGCTCATAGGCTTATTAAGTCTACATTAGCACGTTAGGAATGCTTTTACGAATACTAATTCGTAACTTCAAACTATAAAGATCTACTGTGTTTTCAGTCTACTAAGCCTACCTTCCTCATGAGGATGAGTAAGTCATTAGTAGCTCAGTTTCTAATTTTCGCTAATGAATAGAAAGATCCGGCTATTAAAGATCCGGCTGCGAAGCCAGTTTAGTACCGGACATTCAAAAAAAATGTGGTCAGAGCCTCACTCTGTAGCTGAATATAGGATTAGTTTGTTGAGATGATATCTTACGCCGCAATGGCCGGTAAGGAAGCCCACTAGCTTTATCATGTTCTTCCTATCAAGGTTTAAAATGTTCTTATAGAAAAAGGGCTTTATAAGTCTCTTGGATTGTCTAAGCCCGAGGACATTTTCCAAATATGCTAGGCGAAGTTGGTGTTTCCAGTTGTTTAACAAACTTGTGGGGGTAGTCCAATTAACGACACAGAAGGGCTCCGGTCCAAACACCGCGGGAGCCGAACCGGCCTAAGCCAGTTCATCCGCAGTTTCATTGCCTGTCGGTCACCCAACCAAGCTTGAATTTGTTATGCCTGGTTAGTGATTGTAGGGTATCGTAGCAGCACTTCATTGACGTAGATTCCACGAAGTGGGATCTCAATGCTTTTTTAAGCGCTGCCTGACTATCTGAGTAGATATGTATATATTTTTGCGCCCCTCATAGCTTTATCGGGGTGTATCAGGGCACAGATCTCAATAGCATGGAGTCTGGTACACGCTGGGGCACATCCTCATTCTTACAGAGTCTTTTGTGTTGGGTCCAAAAACGACAGCATCTACTCCAGATCCACTTTTGATCCGTCGTTGAACCAGGCCAGACATCCTTGGTCCGATAAGAGTTCTCCATTAGACCAGTCGACACGGTCTAATATTTCTGCCTCAAAAATCTTTCCGAACCTGTACTCGCTGACCATAACGTCTGGGATAGAAGATGTCAACTTTTGCTTAGTCATGTTGATGCCGGTGGTTCAACTCCTTCTATTGTAGTTCCTAAGACGCAACCTAGCCTGTCAGAGAAAGGTGAGTCAATTGTCTTGTTCTGCCTTTCTCTTTATTTTCTTCTAACTTTTCCCTTATGGTGTGGAGCATAACTCTATCACATTGTCCCACAAGTTATTGATTTTTTTTTATCCATTTTTGATTTCATTTCATGGGAGCTTAGTCGCCTGACGGCTGCCTCGCTGTCAAAGAGTATCGCAATCCTTTTCCCGTGATGCTTCCTGTTGAAGTTAAATTGAGCACATATTGGAAATGTGGAGGGAAATGTTCCTTGGGATTCCCATTGTCTATTCTAGTCTCCATGATCCATCCGCATGCAATTGTGTTCAGTGAGATACGGATTCAAACGATGGAGAAAATATTCAGACGTATTGAATGCCGCGTTTGATGCTTGCTATCTTTCCCAAAGCACACAAGAACTTGAACTGAAAAATGAAGCTAAAAGCATCAACTTTTGTAAAGTATGATATAACAGGAATCTTCGCATTTCTTGAACTTGAAAAAAACAAACAAACAATTCAAATACCACGTCCTCCTACCAAGCTCAAGTCATCACAAAATGAGCAGCCCCCGTCCTACATTTGAATAATCATTGCCTGCCACTTAAGCTACGTACTAGTTCATGATTAAATCAACCGTCAATTTACACAGTACTTAGTGCTTATTCCCTTAAATCAAAAGTTGTAAGTACACTTTCTTCAGCAGAGCCTGTGCAAATAACTTGTTGAACTTATTTTTGTCGAGCTCAGCACTTCCCGCCTTCGCCATTTGATTCCAACGAACAACTCCTAAGTCAACTGGAGCCAAAGGAAAACAAAAACAGGCATCCTTCCTCGATTTGGACTTATCCCCCACCCACCACCACTAACCTTAACCCATTAAAAATAAGAAAAAAATGAATAAAAATCAAAGACTCAATGATGTTTACACAAACGAACCCCAACTCGGCTTGTTAAGTACGAAAATTATTATTTTTAACAACCATCCCCGCCTCGCCCCTGTGTGGGGGGTCTCTTAAAATATCAAACAACGTTTTGAATCAATTACGGGCGGCACTGCCTTTCCCTCTAATCTCATGGGACGGCGGAGAGAAATGAAATATTTCCGACTTCCGATGAAGTAGCGAGGGACTCCATAGCATAGCCATGGAATTACGACTGCAAAACCGATAGATACAACCGCCAGCAGGCAGTAACCAACCGTCATTCCAACGTCTCATTACCAGTTTCCTAATGGATTCCCATGCTTCCGTTTGATCTTACTAATTTCCAAGAAATTTCCCATAGCCTTCCTCTTAACGGTTTCGTATTTATTCATAAAATATACTTTTTTTTCTTCCTTCCTATCGTCCTCCGTTTGCGTTAAGCATCGTAGTCCTTCCCGCTGAGAACGGTGCGCGGTGTTAATGTGAATTCGATACACAATCAGCGAGAACGGGAATGTATCTTGATTCCAATTTATGCATGTTGTTTAGGATTTCCACCCCTCACCCCATCACCTCTCGGTTCTTGATTTTATTGATTACCCAAGCAAGTGCTAGGACGTTTCAGGCAGCAGGACTAAGGACGAATTGGAATTTTGTTGAATAAATGATGTGAAAGCGTAGAAGTGTGTGAAAAGGATGGAGGGCACATATTATTAACCAAAATGGACACTTGATTGAGGATTGATGATATCATCTTCTGGGTAAGACCCAAAGGGATTTCGAAATGATTGTGCTGCCATTCGGATGGAGGCACTGCCCATGGTCAAAGGATACATGATACATCGAACTAAGAACACAGAGTCGGAGTATGCTGATTATGTTAAGGACATATTAATCGAGCGAGAGATAGTGGAACGTATTCATTCATTACGAGGGTTCTCACTTCATTATTGGCGGCGCCCGGGAATAAATGATTGAATTGAGGTTCATCAATCATCGAGCGAAAGCTTATACCGTCGCAAGATACATATTCAATGAAGTTGAGAGGTATTTTTTCTCGGATTAGACGATGTCAGATTGAGGCATTTATTATGTTTTTTTTTTTTCTCCATTTAAATAGCCATCAGGCGTGTGGATGGAAATTTTGGTAACTAGGTCGGGAAGTAGAATTTTATTTATCCCTTGTGGTTGTTTTATTCATTTGGGACGAGAACAACGTACGCACTCAGAGGTAAATGCTATCTGTTGTTCACAAAAGTATCTAAATGATTGGAATCTGGTTTCACAAAAGGACGAACAAAGGCTTCGTAGATGCAGAAGCCTCAGAGATGTCTTTGTTTGTGAAATAATAAAGGAGAGCACTGGCGCACATGACCTACTCTCGACAACGTACAGGGGGGCGTGGCCTTACTTTTGAATTTTCAAAAGCAAAATCCAGAATGACAAAATTTTTTTTTGTGAAAAATTATGTTTATAATTTATCCAGCGACATGTATGATGGAAAAAAAAAAAAGATTCCACAGGATCTTTTGAACTCTTTGGAGCATATCCTGATTGCTACGATTGTCAAGAAAGTTTCGTCGGCCTCTTAAGGGGAAATAATATAGTTTGATACTCCCCATCCCATAGAAGCAGTTGGCCTGTTTTTTGAGTCCAATAGCTCAGAAGGCTCTTACAGCGGTGACTACTCTGACAACACATGCGTTTTTTGAGTCTACGTTTGATAAATACGAAGACTTTTTCACGTATAAAATACCTCTTCAGATAGTGTTAGGATAGTTTAGACTTAGAGTGATGGTTTGCATCTACAAGGTGGCGCAAAAGTTGTCACCCGATGTTCCTTGGCTGTAATTTTGTTTATGAATGAAAAACTTTGGTTTTGCCTTGGGATTATGTTTATTTGAAGTCTTAAATATTTTTCCATTAAATCGAGAAAATCATATCGGCTAAGTGGCCGCGCCAGAATTGATGACCATTCGGGCCGATTTATGGCATTTCCATCATAAGCCCTTGCATTCTTGAAGGATATTCTCTTTGAGGGCTTCAAGAGTCTGAGGCTGGTTGACACAGACTTTTGGTTAAATCAGGCGATTTTGCAAGCCAGTGAAAATCGCCAAAACGAGAGGTGATGCGACCTGGAAATGCAGCCGTTCCTCCATCCTGTTGGAACCACATGTTCTCCAGTCCCAATTTCTCCAATTGAGGAAGGAGAAAGTCGTTGAGCATGGCTCTGTAGCGCTCGCCGTCCACAGTACTCGTTTGGCCAGCGGCGTTTTCGAAAAAATAAGGCCCGATGACGGCTCCAGCGCAAACAGCACATCATGCAGTAACTCTGAGTTGATGAAATGGCTCTTCGTAGATTATACGCAGATTTTTGGTGCCCCAGAAGCGATTATATTGCTTATTCACACATCCAAAGAGATAGAAATGGTCCTCGTCGCTAATGATGAATTTCGACGAAAAGCAGTCTCCCTCGTGGTCGAAATTCGGGATGGCTTGAGCCTAGGTTTCACGCGCTTGGCGGTAAACAGCTAACAGCTAGTCCACAGTCTGCACTTTGCAGGGGAACATCTTTCACCAAAATTCTCTGTGAAGACCGCTGGTTGACACCCGATTGCGTGACACGTCGTCTAGTTGATACTCCAGTGTCCTCTGCGATATCTCCAGCCACAGCTGTGATATTCTCAGCAAAATGGCTGCTCCGGGGCCGGCCAGATTTGACAGCATCTCGTGTTGTCCCATACACTTCTAGGCGAACGGCTTAACGTTGTAGGGTTGGCCCAGTTAGTGTCGGACGTCCGAGAAATCTGTGCCGTAATTCACGCTGCGCTAAAACCACCGACGAATTATGCCGCAAAAAATCGACACAATTATTCCGCGTTCTTTAGGATTATAGCGACTCATGTCACGTTGACTTGTATTTTGCATCTGTTTACTTCACAAATGTCAAAGTAAAATTGACATTTGCCGGAATTTGCAAAAAATATAGCATCGTCCAATAGGCCCCACGAGTTTTGCGCCGCCTTGTAGATGCTGGCACACTAAGACTAGAAGAAGTCCACTATGGTACGTCATGGTGTTCCACTGTTGCAAATCTACTCTGAGGAATAATTGAACCAATTATGCAGTGGAGGGTACTTTTCAAATCAATAATCCAGAACCAAATAGGTACGAGGAAAATGGAGAATAGTGTCCAATTGTTTGAGAGGAGGCCGTTCCCCTTGATTACGGAACTGATTTTTGATTACTTTGGCAGGATCGATTCTGATCCATGTATTTTCGGTCAGATCGGTGTGGAGAGTTGGCAAGTCAAACCTTTCTCCAGTCAACAGTATGGAGCTTCAGTTGGTTTTCCTGAAATCTTAAGACGTGTTAAGACGTAGAGAGAGAGAGACCACATAAAGCGCGACGAACTCGGTAGGAATGTCTCTATGGCGTGACAGTACGGGTTAAACTTATAAGCGCTGTCGAGCTTGCCTGCATGGGTTCCCACCGCCCAGGGACTCGTACAGATGGCGACAACGCGCACAATGTCTGTTCGGATTCTTCTAAGGAGTGCTAGCAAGGTTGTGTTTGGCTACTGAGAAGTAGTGTAAGTTGATTTTTTCCTTGATAGCTCCTTCCCTTGGCAAGCTTATCAGCCAATTTGTTCCCTTCGATGCCTCTATGATCTGAGACCTTAGGGAAGATAAGCCCCCTAGGCGGGCGAGCTCGGTTCTGCATTGTGCTACCAGCTTAAATGAGGTGGTTGTGGAAACAAAAGCCTTGCTGGCTGCCTGGCATTTTGTCTGCGGATGGTGTCGTTGTTAAACGCACGACAGGCCTCACAGATTGCGAGTATTTCAGCCTGAAAAACACTTCCAAAGTTCGTGAGTCTGAATGATATTGATATTTTCAAGGCTGCTGAAAATATATCCGACCCTACCCCGCATTCCATTTCCGAACCGTTCGTGAAAATTGATGTGTACCGTAGTCTTTTGTGACCACTCCGCTGTTCCATTCCTCTCTTGATGGAATACGCACGGCGAAGTCTTTCGTGAGCCTAATGTGGGGGATGTTAGCAATTTCTGAGGCTAGAACACTACAGTGGCTATCGGGCCTAGTCGACCTGTACCCAGATTCTCTGCTTCTTTAGATTAAAAAAATTCTATAGTAATTGGAAGAACATGGTGGAGAATTGTGAAGTATAATTCATATAACATTGAGGAAGAGCTGTAACCTCGATTTCTGGTTTAATGTATTTCGGGAATCTTCTCTCTCCTACTCCAGACGATTCATATTCAAACTAAAATTCTGATAAGTTAAACAATTAAAAAAAAAAAAAAAACGAGGGAACTTAGCACCTTCTGTATAAAATTCTTCAATTCTACTTCAACACGCCAAAATCATCACTTTCAGTCCCTCATCTCAATAAGCAATAACACGTAAATTTTTCTACGATACCATCGTAGTCCACCAAAACATCCTTTAGATATTTCTTAAACATTTTCTTTCTAATGAATGAATCCTTTTTCACCCCTTTTCGTCGCAGATTTTTGTCTGCCCTTTTTTGTTGAATATTTTAAATGGTATCGAATATTTTAATCGCTTCTTAACACCCTAGCTACTCTGTATCCTTTAGAAAAGGATAATCGACTGAAAAAAATTGGATTGTTCTATATAACAGCTTTAAATGGCTTCGAGATAATACATAGGAAACCCAAATCAAGTGCCAATTGAATAGCTAATTCGAGTAGACATTGATTGAGGCCACCTAATGGTGTAGGGAAGGTCTTTATTTGTTCTTGTTAAATCTATACCCACAAGATAGAGAGATTGAGTGGACAAAAAAACATAAAACAGAGATAGGGAGAACTCGATGTACGAGAAGAGGAACTTCATCCCCAAGAGAGATATAGACCAATTCCTGCAATATGAGTTTGTAATTAGTTGATCAGGTGAGTAACCTTTACGGTAAAACTGGATCTGACTCTGACGATGGAAATGGGATATTTTATAGTGGCATTGAGGTTGAAATGGTTTAAATTTGCCATCGGTTATAATACACATTTTTTCGGGTAATTTTACCAAAACAAAGTTCGCTCTTGCATTGCCTTCCCCGTCCCCGTTCTCTTGTCGTCTCTTCAAATCTGGGAGACTGGATGGCAGCCACGATCCCATCAGCCATTGGCCCACTTTTCTTTCCCCTTGAACAGACAACCACAAGCTTGAGAAGCGGTCTTTTAGAAATAACAGACGAACGGTGTGAGAAGTAGAGGACATAACAGACAAAAGAGACGGACGAATTCGGACAAAAGGAGACGTACAGTCCTTGGCGAAAGAGACTGACAGTCTTAGACTGTTCCTCCCCTCTCCCTTCCCTCCAACCAGACAAGACGGACGGTCTCGAAAAATACAGAGAGCACGGCATAGCAAGTCCACAAACGACTTAAAAACACCAATTACTACAAGATGAACGAACGAGACGCTGAATAAAGGATTGACGGAAAGTCCACCAAAACTGAACAAGACGAAACAACATCACCCACTGCAACAAAAATGCGAGCGACCAGACGACTAAAGGAGTAGAGAGGAAGACGTTGACGACACTACCTATAGCCCCAAACTAAAGGTCTACTGCATGAATGGAACAGCGCACTATTCGATAGCCCGAATTCTCAGTGTGCTAAAGTCCATTGCCAGTTAGGTACAAGGCCCCACAGAGCCTTATTTTGGTTACGAATACCAGAAAAGCTGCCTTTCTCGAAGAAACCAATTCCAGAATAACAAATTCGGGGCCCTTGTGAGCCTTAGGTCGTCAAACAGTTTCCCTTGTGGGTCATAGGGCCCCTACTTCACCTACGCGCTATCGTTTGTAGTTTCTGGCAGTATGCCTTAATTCTCTCAAACTTTTGCCCAATCGCCAAGACTCCTTCTTAACAGTTCTGCCTTATGTGTTTCTCGGTCGATCCACTCTTCTCCCATCTTGAGTAAGTATCAATGGAACTGTCATCTTGAGATGATGAACTCGTTCCAAGGCTGATGATCTTGGTGGTGGCTGTGTTAATCTAAAATCCCAAGACGTTTGCCTCTCTCTCAACACCCACTGTCATTTGGTGGAGTTCCATGACCCTACGTGATAATAGGCATACGTCGTCACTAAGGTCCAGGTGTTTGAGTTGAGATGTAAGAGACCATCGAATTCCTTCATTTTCCACTGACGGGGTAGCACGAAGCACATCGCTAATCACAAGTAAAAACAATAATGGTGAAAGAACGCAGCCTTGTTGAACGCCACTTTGGATCTCGAATTCCTCTGACAGCCTGTCTGCGCAAAACGTGTGACTTTTTCCCTTCATAAGTTACCTTAATAATAACTATTGGTTTCTCAGACAAACCTCTCCTGTGCAAGGCAACCCAGATAAATTCTCTGTTGACACTCGAAATCGATGAACAGCAGGTGAAATGACGAACAGTATTCAACGCACTGCTCAATGAAGATCCGCAGGGTGTCGTCGTCGACATAGGAGGAACCAGAGCGGAAACCTGTTTGTTCGGCATCGAGTGTGTTTTCCCTTATTCGCTCAAGAATTACTTAATTAGCTATAACCTTGGACAATCTTCGAATTCACATCCGACGGACGGCGCAGCAGAAGAAGACCGCGACTCAGGTGGCGCACACAAGTGGAAGGCGGCTTCAACTAACTTGGGGTGCGAAACTGGAGGCAGCTGGCTAAAAATTGAGCTCGCTGGAGACGCTTGTTGGTTATGGGCCAGGTCCATCCCAAACTGTAGCGCCACCTTAAGTAATAAAGTATTACCTTGGATACTGTAGGCAGGATCGGAAAAACTTTTGACTTCCCACGCCTTCTCCACAAGTTGATGCAGGATCTCAGCAGAATTGTTGGGCGCTACCGCTAAAAGTCCCGCAGGTACAACCTCAAATCCTACCGCCTTTTTGTTTTTTAATACTTTGATCACGGTAGTAATCTCATCCTTACTGGGAGTTGTGGTGCATATTCGGGTAGTTTTTGCTTCGGGCGGCTCAACGTGATTTGGGTGCATATACTCCTTCCATCGCTTGAATTGGTCCTCATCCGAAATTAGCAGAGAACCACCTTGGGCTTTCACCTGGGGCTCTGACCACCAATGACAATATTACAAGTCCTAATTAAATGGACTATAAATCCCACCCAGCGACCTAGGGCCAAATTCAAGACTAGAAGAAGAGTTTGAGACTCTAGGGCGGTCTTGATTGAATCTGCAGTCTACAGGAGCACTGTTGTGTAATTCAGGCAGAAATTACAGTGGTCGGAGGAGCTGCTGCTTTGGTATGGTAGATGCTATCGTATTATACATAGTCAAGCAGCGATACAGCCATGGCGCATAGAGGTGACAATATTCACATAATAACCTCATTGGGCCACATTTGTGAGAAGGTAAACCTAAATCCGATTGAGGTAGCTCAAGAGAAATGAATTGTGTTCAAGACGAGGAGCTTTTTTATATGTCTGCTAGACGTAAACCACGAAGGTTGAATACATGTTATGCCCCTATGGATAGAAACTATTTATCACGCCTTCATGCGTAAAAACGTCCTTGACAGGTCCAGACTGACGAAATTAAACTAAACCTCCAAATCTACACGAAAATCTTCTTTCACATAACTAGAATCACGGTGCCACCGATTGATACCAATGGAAGGTGGCGATGTCAAAAACAACGGCAAACATTCTTTGAGGTCTATTCTCTTCTTAGATAATTAAGTTCACCCCATCAGCCAGGATAGCACTCGATCTCTCCCCACTTTATCGTCAAATTAACACATTACCCAGCTTGAAAGTCTATCCTTTAGATAAAGCACTCCCATAATTAGTTTCGGTTACAATCCAACTTAACACATTCCCTGAAAGGATCTCTTTGCTGTGCCCATTCCTGCGTTCGCTCTCGTAAATTAATTTAATCTTTCGCCGTAAAACTTTTTCTCATTTGGCGAACATTTCCAGTTTTTTTTTTTTTTCTCCTTTTTACAGAGAACGAGGTATAAAAGTGAAATTACAGCAAATCAAAGGAATATGAAGAGATAAAAGATCGCGTCGTAGTTGAAGTCCTTCGCTCCAATTAAAACAAGTCTGTCAAACAGCCCCCACCTTCTGGAAGCGACGCTTACTTCATTCCCTAAGAACCGTGATGAAAGAACGTACTCCAACCTAATGGCAACCATTAAACGTCATAATGAGAAAACTCTTTTCTATTTCTCGCTTTAAATGGCACTTAGCAGGATGACATGAGTCCTGGTTGGTACCTACCGACAGGATGCCAGTCATCAACATCGTAGTGCGTGGCATTTTTACGAACTCATTTCGGTACGGTTACGTACTCGAGATATAATGTCAGTGGGTGGGTAGGACTTCAACTTCGATGGACACTTTAATTAAATACGTGATACGTGTTCATCAGTCTGATTAAATGGATTATCGCTTGTCGGCGTGTGCCTCTACTAAGTGCGGAAGTGCATATTGGATAGTTGAGGCTTGCGACGGATCATTAAAACTAATGGCTACGTGTTGCCTGGTCATCACCATACACTCCGTCCCCCGTCCATTTTTACAATAAATTCAAAGATAATCACAAGAAAAGCAGGGATTACGAAGATCCTTTGCCGAATGAAAACATTACTTTGCACTTTTCTACCGGTGGCAGCTGCACGCTTTTCCTGGATGGCAATGCAATCCTGTTCCCCGTCCCCATTGTCGTGCAGTAATTCCATTAATTAAAACAAGAAATGAATCATAACGCTCGGGCGGTTCCAAAAAAAAAATGGAAACAACCATTCCAAAGTACTTCTCCATGTAATTCCTCCAAAATGTGCGCGCTGCCTGCCACACTCATCATGAAAAGCTGGTCTCAGACGAGTCCTGGGAGTAGGGGTACCACGATTCAGTAATGAAAAATATTCCAGAGAAAGGCGAAAAAATTACGCCTCCCAGTGTGGGGATGTTGCAACGCACAAAGAGCAGAACATTTTCATTACATTATCGCGTAGCCAGGAGCGTTTTTTAAGCACATTTCCTGTTGCCAGTTTTTGAGAGATCTGAAAACTTACTTATGCACAGAACTGCGCGCCAAGGCAAACCAGTCAAAAGCTGGAAGAATTTAATTTGTTTTTTGATGTCAGTTGGTAGCGCAGAGCGCAGAGCAGAGCCTCCGGTAGAGCTTAACCTTGCAGTGGATCTGTGAGTTTTGTTGAAGGTTGTTGACTAAATCAGTTGTATCCTTGAACATGAATCTGTGAAAATGCTTTTCCTGGTGACTCTCTGTGGTTGCGAGCTGCCTGCGGTATTGAACAGAAATGTTAAACTCAAATTTTAAACTCTGAGTCGACTGTGCATTGGATGTGTTAAAGCCAATGTTGCCGACTTGATTTAGCATCAGCTCTCAACTTTGTTAGGTTCCTCTTTTTACTTGTTAAAATCCAGTGGATGTTTGGAAAGGTTTTAAAGAAGTCGTTCCACGTTGTACAACGTACATTGTACGTTACGTCTTTTCATCGCATTCAGGCCTTATTTTGAATAGATGAAAGCTGCCGCGACAAGTCGGGATGAGCCGTGGCTTAGGTTCTTGCAGCCATTCATGTTGTTCTTGCAACATTTTTCGCACGAACGGAAGGGACCTACAATTCATTGCCAACTTCAAACGGCGAATTGAGATGTGGTGCCGCTAAAAATTTTCGTTGGATATGGCTGGGGCTTGAACCCACAAAGCTGGCGCAGCAGTCAAATGCATTAATGCATAAATCACGGCGGCAAGACAATTTCGGGAGCAACTTTGAAATTATTGAATAGATGGTGCCTATCGCCTTGAGCTTTCTGCGGCCCAAGTGTAAAAAATTTTGAATTATCATCGTACCAAGCTTGAAGCTAGATGCCGGCGGCCTATTTTGCTGATAAAATCTATGGATTTGGTTGAAACCACGAGGTTCTGAGTAGGGCATGTTCTTGTTAATCTTTTCCGTGATGTGCTTGCTGTACTTTTAAGTGACCAACCAACGAGCCTCTCCAGCTAGCGTGATCCTAAGTCGAAGCCGCAATCTTGGCTCCTTTTGGAAACAATGATGAAACCAAAATCTAATATTTAAAGGCTGCAATGTTCACTAGGTTAGCGTAATCGTCTTAAATTGTTAACGGTGAGGGTATATAAATCCGCCGACGACACTTTTGTCGTCGAGTCCCTATGAATTGGTGGAACAAGGAGATCGCATAACTCAGCAGAAGATGACATAGAGTGAGACTTTTAAATCAGCGGTTCAGAGGAGCGAATCTCCTTGACGAGTTACAGCAACAATATCTGGATTACCACAGCCCGCTTTTAAATAGTCATCCGCAGAAGCAAAATCTTTTCTCTTTAGGGGTGGTCATGGTGTAGTGCTTAACAGTGGTGATGTCGGAAAAACATTTATTCCTTAAACATTCAAAAAACGAACCACTGTTAGAGCTGGTGTCGACTCTACAGCATAACACTGGCAGTAGGGTATCATGTCTTGAACAGTTGATTGAGCTGACCATGATTATGACAACAGGCAATTCGAACAAATTGCCGTGAGTTATAGAAATGACAAGCACCACAATTGTCCCCATCTAGTCTGGACACCAACCTCGGATGCCATTGAAATGAAATAATACCTTAGTTTCGAAGCACTGCACTTAGCTCGCACTGTGTGAATATTAGCAAAAGGGAATTTAAAACCACCTGAAGTGCGAGTGGATTATATAAAAAAAAAACATAAATCCATGAAAAAGCTCATAATATAGTATACAGCAGCACCACTCCACTTGCACGACATTAATGCACAAAGTTGAGTCAGCTCCAAAACTTTTTGTCGTGGAAGCCTATAAAGTAGAAGAAGATAAGGCCATCTGTAACTAATAATGAGATGCTACATATATATATGACTGTAGCTGATTTCGAGATTAGAAGGCTCTGGAAATGGCCACCAGACCCGTACGTGAGAATAAGTCGTGCTTCGGTAGTGTACATACACAAGGTCCCTTTCGGACTCACTCCTCACCTTTCCAATGGTTTTGCTGCAGCATATAAAAGACTATACTTGCCTTTTTGGACCTTTGCTTTGTGTTAAGCTTCTAATTCTCTTAAGAGTGGATAATGATATTGAGCATTAGAGACTGACGAGAGTTCTTGACCATTTAGAAACAAACCACATCAAGAGGAATTTCGTTTGCCTTTTTCAGTGGTTCGGCAATTCTCTTTCTTTTAAGCAAGAGTTGTATGTATTGATAAACAACTTACGCGTTATTTTTATAACCTGGATTATACAGACTTTCGAACTTCGCCAGTGTCTTTGAAGCTGAAATACTCCGTAAGGTCTCTCGTTGATAAGTAGCTGAAAATAGAGAAATATTGTCTCATAGGCGAACACAAAGCACTTGGAGACGATGATAGATGCAAGTCCATCATAAGAAACGCCCACTAAGCCCCAATGATAAAACAGTTCGACTGACTGCTGTCCCACCAAGTATAACGCCAAACCAGAGTAAAAGACAGCCGGTTGCAAGAATCGCCAAATCATATGCATATGCTGCACTAATTTGGGACATTTCAATGTTAAGCACTGTGTGTCGAACCTCTAATGCTATCCCTTGCATCTCCCATTTGTATAATTTGTTTAAAGATTACAGGAAATAGGCGTTTATTCCTAACCTGCGGGACTGTCATGTTTTTTTTTTCAATCGTTGGCTGAGATTTTCAAACCGATTCTGATGTGCAAATGTACCCTTCAATGCCTTGTCTTCAAAATATTTAATTATTTCCTGTAGGATTCTAGAACTCTGGAAGTGATAAAGTCGTCAAAGGCGTATATCCAATGAGTGGGTGTGGTTCAACTTTTGCAAGCGCCTGCTGTACATCGTATGGCTTGACCATGTAACAAAATTGGAACTCTCCAATTAAACAGTGGTGAACACAGACGTATCAGACTTGTCGAGATCTTGACATATCTCTCAAATGGCTTGACCTCCTGTCGTAAGGCATAATGTCATTAATTAATCAAAATATTTTTCTTTTTGTCCAGCTTCGGATTAGGGTGATCATTTCGTGATTTATGTAAATAAAACTACTGAACATGTAAACTTTTCGGTCACGTCCCGGTCACGTCGTTTCTGTTGTGCAAAATACGCTCAAAGAAGATCTCATACCGATTTTTCAAGAAGCACCCACTTGTCGATCTTTTTGTTTAGTTTATTCGAAGCAATGACAGACACCACAAATGCTCGAATTTAGTCTGGACAACACCCTCTTACGCCATTGTAACCTAAGTTCCGAACCACTACGTCTCACTCGCGCGCTTTGGGAATAACATCAGAAAGGGTATTCATAGCTTCTTGAAACGCTAGTGGATTGAGAAATAAAAGCGATCGTCGGCCATCCCTGATGCTCTTTATTTTTGAGGTTCTCATCTCTACTAAAGGGTTTTTCAATAGGGACGCTACAAAAGTAGAGCGACAGGGACAGCAAACGACAGCGACAGGGACAGCAACGAAACGAAATTATTAAAATTTACTACCGAAATTCGGAGTCAGTGGCCTCAACGTTAAGAGCGCTACGTCCAATTTATGGTCGTCATAATCGTCCTAGCAGATCAACAATTGAGCGTCTAGTGGAAAAATTTGAATCCACAGGCACAGTACAAAATGTTACCGTGCCAGTTAGACAAAGAAGTGAACGTAGTGTCGAGAATATTGCTGCCGCTGAGGCTCCAGTTGCAGAAAGCCCAAATGTGTCTCTCACACGTCGTTCTCAAGCGTTGGGCATCTCTGTGACGTCGTTGTGGCGAATTTTGCCAAAAGATCTTGGCCTACATCCTTACAAGATTAAATTGACGCAAGAACTGAAGCCGCTTGACCACCAGAAGCGTCGTATGTTCGTGAATTGGGCTGAGCAACAACTTGAAAATGATTCGGATTTTCATCGAAAAATCATCTTCAGCGATGAGGCTCATTTCTGGCTGGATGGCTTCGTCAATAAACAAAATATGCGGTATTGGTCAGGCAGCAATCCACACGTACTCCATGAGTCATCATTGCAATTACGGTTTGGTGTGGTTTATGGGCCGGCGGCGTCATTGGGCCGTACTTCTTCCGTGATGATCAAGACCGGCACGTTACTGTGAATGGGGATCGCTACCGTTCAATGATAACCGAATATTTTTGGCCCCAATTGGATGATATGGACTTGGAGGACATGTGGTTCCAACAGGATGGCGCCACAAGCCACACAGCGAATGTCACAATCAATTTATTGGAAACCAAGTGTGGAGAACGTGTTATCTCACGAAATGGTCCAGTCGCTTGGCCGCCTCGGTCGTGCGATTTGACGCCGTTAGACTATATCCTGTGGGGCTACGTCAAGTCTATGGTCTATGCCAAGAAGCCAGCGACGATTGATGAACTTCGTACGAATATCGAACGTGAAATTGCAGCAGTATCGGCCGATTTATGCTTGAAAACCGTCGAAAATTGGGTTCAGCGTCTGGACTTCTGCAAGCGTGCCCGTGGTGGCCATGCAAAAGAAATCGAGTTCCATACATAATGGCATCGAACGTACTTTCACAGGAATAAAGAATTTCATTGATATCTAAAACCGTTTTTGTTTTTTTTAAAAAACTTTTGTAGCGCTCTTGTTGAAAAACCCTGTACTTTGAAAACCACCATCATACTGTGTGTTCATTTGTGATTCGTGGGAAAATATTTTTGGGTTTGAGCACGATCCACAGCAGAGGTATTAAAAAAACGGAGTTCACGGCGTTGAAATGAGATTTGAAATTAGAAGATGAGATAGAGGCTCAGACTTTGGTAGACTTCGTCCCTCTCCAAATCGCTCTTGTCTGTCACGTTTAACAAAAAGTTGTTTTAATCTCTAAAACTTTATCATTTGCCTCTGCTTACATAAAGTATTTATATGCGTGTCAAAAGTATTACTCATCCCTCTCTTGTCTAACCAACTAATCGCTCTTTCATTCTACGTAAGCAACCCCCACTTGGAATCATTAACGGATTAATTTACGTCACAGTTATTACAAATCTTTGAAATCCATTTACCCAGAAATCGATTTCTAACTCATCCTCAGGCAGGTGTAATCGTATACTTTGGAAAAGTTTTCTTCTATCGCAATGTGCAGTGAATCGTAGACACTTACATATGTATGTGCACAATACAGCCAAAAACTGTGCCAACAAGTTCAACAGTTTCACCATGCACAACGGATGCGAATTGGTTTGGAGGAGCGGAACTAAACATCTCACAACCGCCACCAGCGATGGGTATCAACTATTAATTTCGAATCCGTTTAGTTGGAAAATTGTTATAAAAAAAAAAAAAACTTTTCTGGTCCTGAAAACACCGGCAACAGACAATGACAGTGGCCAATGTGAGTTGAAAGTTTTATGTCACCAAAACTTTTAGGAAGGATAGATAGTAACCGCAATTCTAATGTTTTACCTCGGAATATATACGTCAGTTCAGTGAACTTTACGTCAAAATAAAAACTAATGGGAGAAAGTTTGGTTTTTAAGTTTTAATGGATGTAATGAATCCCTGAGTGTAGCGCCTGAACAAGGGAAACTTGAAGACCCCAGAACTAATATTAATAGATCTCAAGGGAATTTGTTTGCAAATGTAAATGATGAGTAAGGACGAACATGGAATGAATTGTACTTTATGACAATAGAATTGGTGGGGTAAGCCGGAGGGCACTTATTCTGGGATTAGGTCATGTGGGGCCTCAGACCTGTACCAACTATACCATTTTGAGGGTTGGGGTTGCAGGAGTGATCTTCATACCCTCCAACAGCTTGTCGGTGGCGGAGGCCTTGTCCGTGTCATCGCCCTGGTTTGAAGATCGAAAGATCTTGAGTTTAGAATGTCTGATGCCAAACCGCAGCCTGTTGTCGGGTTTCTCCAGATCCGCCAAACATTCCTCGTTTATGGGCAGGAGGAAGGTCTTAGGGTTTGTCTGACGTTCAGATCCCCGGATTGTGAAGTTTAAGCCAGTGCAGAAGCTTTCCACCGTTAAGCTTCATATTCAGCGAGCCCTCAGTTTGAAAGGAATCTTGATAGCTGGGATTAACTTGAGCTTCATGTCGTTCCAAGCGTCGTCTAAGGAAATCTTTGGAAAATTCGTCCCCAAACTTGATTACCCTATATTCCCTCGCACAATCTTTGAAGAGTTAAATATGGGCAGGGGTCCCTGGTTTGCTGAGGTGATCTGGTCCACCACCAGCTCCGACAGTCGCGCTTCGATGTCGACCCACTTCTCTGACCTCTTTTGTAGATAACTCATCCACTATCGTTACTTGGAGGTGGTTCCTTACGACTTTGCTCATAGTACGGATGAGCTTCGATCCGCCGGGTGCTGGAGTGGTTTGATTGTTCGCGGAGCCCCAACTTCGCTTGGGCGCAGATAAGGTCTCGTCTTGAGACCGGTTGCTTTAAGTAGAAGCGACTGGTGTTTATTTCGAAGCGTAGCTCTTCTTGTACTCCTCGATGGCCAGGTACTTTGCTTTGTCCGCTTGGTCCTGTGCCTGCACTGTACCTTTAGCCTCATTTGTGGCTATCTTGTCTAAAATGATTACATCTTTCTGTTTAAACAGATCTGCAGGGGACTCTTTTTTCTTCAAGGGTCATGTAAGGTTACGACTGGTTACCTTAGACCAGGTGTTGGAAGAAGTTGAGGGTTAAGACGGCGCGGGAAAACTATTGTTGGTGCTCCCTACGTTGTCTATTAACTTAATTGTATCTGACTGGAGACGAGTAGTTCGCCGTAGAGCAGGAGAGTCTCAATGCTCCCGAACGCGCCGGTGACATCACGCTGCATTCTTTCGATTATGTCAATACCGTCGGCGTATCGGAGTTATTGAACGGACTTTTGAAAGATTGTGCCTCTGGTGTTGGCGCGTGAGTTTTGGACAACTTTTTCAAGAACGATGTTGAAGAAGTCGCATGACAGCGCGTCGCCTTGCCAAAATCCTTTTTTGACATCAAAGGTCTCGGTGAGATCTTGACCGACCTTGATCCTGCACAAACGGACGAGTTTGGATAGATGCTGTCATACTCGGCCCGAAAATCGATGAAGAGGTGGTGTGTATTGATTTGAAGTTCCTGGGTTTTTTCCAAGATCTACCGCAGTGTGAATATTTGGTCAATGGCGGACTTTCCTGGCCTGAAACCACACTGCTATCGACCAGTCAGGTTGTTGACGAACGGCTCCAGGCGCTCACACAACACGGCAGATAAGATCTTGTAAGCGATGTTAAGAAGACTGATGCCTCCGTAGTTGGGGCAGTTCAAAGGGTCTTCTTTCTTGAGGGCAAACAATGCTGAGGTTGCATTCATAGGGCATACTTTCCTTACCAAGTCATCGCCTGCCGCTTTGAATAGTTTGGCAGCTAGACCGTCAGCTCCAGCAGCTTTGTTGGACTTAAGCTTCGATATGGCTTTCTTCATCTCGTCCAGGTCGGGTGAACGGAATTGTTGGTCTTCGTCGTCCGGGTTGAATGGTTCATTCTGCATAACAGCGGGATTTGATTCGTCGTCGGCGTTAAACAGTCTGCAGAAGTAGTTCTTCCATATTCTCAGTATCGACTGCGATTCTACTACGATGTTCCCTTGTTCATCCTTGCAGATTTCGGTTCGGACCCTTTGGTAAAACTTCCGGAACTCATTCCTGCAGTAGCATCTCTCTATTTCCTCGATCGCGCGCTCCTCATGCTCTTTCTCCTGAGAAGCCGGTGCTCATCTCTCCTCTTCTGCCCGTAGCAGCGCTGTTTTGTATGCCCCTTGTTTCGTCGCGTGTGCTTGCCGGCACTCTACTTCAAACCAGGGATTTCGTTGTGGTGGCCGTGTGAAACCCAGCAAATTAGGGGCGGCATCTCTGATGGCTTTTTGGCAATGTTGCCACTGTACATCTTGAGAGATTGAGAGAGACTCGATCGGAAAACGATCTGGTGATCTCTTGCGATTGCATCCGTCCGACGTCAAACTTCCTCACAGTATTTCCTTGTCATGGCGGTCTTCGGGATATCCGCAGTCGTACCTTGGCTACAACAAGGTAGTGGTCCGAGTCAATGTTGGCCCCTCGGAAAGTTCGGACATCCATAATACTGGCGTTGATCGCAATATGGTCAATCTGGTTGAAGGTTGATTGATCAGGAGATCTCCATGTGCCTTTGTGGATATCAAGATGTGGAAACCGCTTACTAGCTACGAGAACGTTCCGCCCCGCAGCAAAGTCGATCAGCCTAAATCCGTTATCGGAGGTGGTGTCGTGTAGGCTGTACTCTCCGACAAAAATGCCCTCTCTTCTTAGCTTTGCGATAAAATCGCCTAGGACAATCTTAATGTCATAGCTAGGGCACTGCTTGTCCAAGAGATCGTAGAACCTATCTTTGGTGTCGTCGTCTTTCTCCTCTGTTGTGTTTTAACTCGGGTTCCACCCAGTTGTCAAGATCATTGCGATTATTTTCAAAGGTTGGTGTTGTTCCTCAACCATTCTGTAAGCGTTCCAGTGTCTAAATACAAAAAAGTGTGAAAAATGCTTGTGATTATTGCTGCCAGTAACCGACAACTGTCTAGGGTCCGCATATAGTCATCTGTTAACCCTGGACCATCACATCCTCATCATTTTCATTGACCGAAAAACGCCCATGAGTTCATCCCAGCTCCTCTTATCGCAATCTCCTCGATTATCACAGCAAAAGACCTCTCAACCCTGCCCTTGATGAACTTATCCATTCCCAACCCCAAAAGCATACATCAAAAGGTTGACAGTTCTTTTCTTTCGTTTTTTTTTTTCACTTTATTGCGCTACAATATATGACCAACCATCTATCTAGCCAAGATCTATGCACAGTTCCATCATGATGAGGTGCTTCATGTATCCAATAACCGTATTCAGTGGCACAATAATGAGTACTGCTCCTGCTCGTGATGTACTTATTTTCCCTTTGTGCTGAGCTTTCTTTTGCTTGGTTTGTTGTAAGTGTGTGTGTGTGAGCCCCAATTTCCTGTGAGAGTTTGTAGTTTTTATGTGTTTTTGACGATGAACAGTGGAGATATGCGGGCGTCGTCATCGTCGGGAGATCATTTATCCCTTTTACTGTTCATTCAGTGTTTTTCTTTTTCTCGCTTTTTTTTTTTTCGTTTTTATTATGCGGGAAACTTCGACATACTTATCCCCATGCTAGCAGCTCTGTGTAATATCGAAAGAACAAAGTGTTGATGTGAGGTTTTCATTGTTAAACGAAAGTGCTCACATAAGAAAGTACGCCACTGACAACAGACAGGACGTTTGGCTGACAGGGTGAAAGGATTTGCTTTTGTATTCAACAGGATATGAAATCGGATATGAAAGTATAAGTTTGTTGTTGTTTCGTGCATTGTTTGTATACTGATGAAGGTACTTAAAAATAATTTAGATTTCATGTCGGAAGAGAGATTTGTTGTGATGAATATGGGGGATGAAGGGAGATGATGATTGAGACCGGCAGTAAGTGGTTGTGGGGTGAAAACATGGATCAGCGAGTGTAAGTTATTTTTTTTTTTTTCAAGTTTAGTGTTTGTACAGGAAATTGTAAGTGTGTAAATTAAACTATTTAAAGCTAGATTTACTTAAAAAAAATATTTTTATTTACTTCTTTACGAACTACTTCTTACGAACTACTTATGATTACTGAATGACAAAATATTTCATATCTTAAAACTAAGTGCATATCCCATACTGCCAGACGACAGGTCAGCATACCTGTTGGTAGCTCAAGTATCCGCTCGTTGTCGATGCCTCGTGTGTCCGGTTGAATATGATTCGCTGCATTCCATCACGTACGGAGTTGATGTTGTTGCTCGTGGGAACTGTATCATGCATTGTTTGCATGATGAAATGTTTCTGGCGTTAACTCCTCCACCCTTAGAATCTTACGTCCTCGTGAGATGTTGTTGACGTCACTAGGTGAGGGATGTCTTCAAGTCCTATGGTTATTGATGATGATGATGGCATGTTGGTATTAGACTGTTCGTTTTTAGTCATGCCTTTATTTCTTATCAATTTGTATGCGAAGGTTGCGATGGCTAAGACTGTAACCACTAGTATGATGTTCACGGTTAAGTTGATCTCGTGTTTCGTTTCAAGCAGCTTGATTTCCTTCGTTCGATTAACATAAAGATCCTTGATCATCTCGAGAGACAATACTTCTTCTATCTTGTCAGGTTTATATGACGGTTGGAGTATCGCTGGTAAAGGTTGATGACTTGTGACTTCTTTTGACATGATCGTTCTTCCTTTAACTTGAATGGTAGTGTTGAAGTGTTTTATGATGAACGTACCCTTGAGCATGACAGTATCGTTGTTGATGAATATTGGGCCATTAAACTGATTTAGTAGTAGGATTCCTGGAGCTATTTCATCTACATCTGGGATGTGCTCATTGTTGATGATGGGACATGTTGCTTTCTGACTCTTTATCAGCATTGGGATGCACGATGAATTTCTTAAACTTACAATGTTATTTTCGTTACAAATAGAAAGACTATTATATGTTTTACATTTGTTTGTAATGCCATGAATGTCTGTATCGCATTCCAGTATTGAATCGTATTTAATTTTATTGATTATTTTATTTACTTTAACAGGTTTTATTAATGACAAATTACATAGTTCTTTAGTAGTTGTTGGAATGCTTAAAATATAAATTAAGTTATTATCATTTGAAGCGATTTTTATCTCGGCAAATTCTAATGCTTCATCTACATTCACATAGGGAATATTTTCAACTTTCATAATTGTTTCTGTTATATTTATTTCGGTGTTAGATAATATAAAAGAGTTTATTACATTTACTTTTGCCCAATGAATGGCATAAACTACATTAACTATTTCCTCCTTAATTATATCTAATTTATATTTAATTTTTGTAATTAATTCACTATTATTAAGTTCATTTTCTTTGAATGTTTTCATAATCTTATTTGTAATGTTCGTTAATTCATTGATCTTTTCTAATGACATTTTATTAATTATTACTTGATTATTATTATTTCTTAATACATTATTCATTTTATTAGTAATTATTTCATAGTCGTGGTGGTCCGGGCTACCCGCAATCCACTTCCACGCTGAGCCTAAAAAATCTAATGATCTCTTACTCTTACTTCTATTATTTATCTTAAGTCTATTTAGGTAAGTTCGTATACGGGATATTTCAAAGGAAAGGACAGGAGTTAGGATATGGTTGATAGTAATGGATGTCTTTAACGTAGCTTCCAAGTTGTTAAGTGTTGTTTCGTAAGCTTCGATGTCGATCAAGTGTATTATCTTGAATGATCCGTTCTGCAATTTCGCGCGACCTGTATTGATCTTTATTAGCTGTGAATTCGAGTAGTCCAGAATTTGTGCCTCGCCATTGCAGAGTGGTAATAATGTTCTATTGAAAAAGTTAATTTTTTATAAGATTTTTATGAATGATTCTTCCTGACTGGGTAATAACTGTTGTATTTCTATCTTGTGCAACTGTCTCCTTTTTATATCTAGAATCGAGCTTATTTCCTATTCTTTTGTTAGTTTTTACGTAAATGGTTTCGCCAATAGAATATGTTTTAAGTGGACTCTTTCTTGCATTATGGTATTTTAAATCTGCTTCTTGTTTATCGCGTAGTTTATTCATGTTTTCTTGTCTTTCTTGTCTAAGTTGTTCTGGATTGGTTAGTAGCTCTCTACCGAAAAATGTGTCTATGGGTTTTTTGCCTGTAGTGGTGTGAATGGATCGGTTGTATTCATAGATTGATCGATCTAGTAATTCTGAAAAGGTGGTATGAACATTATCTGTCTTAAGGCAGCGGATTAGTTCTGAAAGTGTGGAGTGGAATCTCTCCACTTGACCGTTGACGGAACTTGTGTAGGGGGGTGCTTTGAAAACTTTAATATTGAACATATTCTCTAACATGAATGTTATAGAATTAGAGGCTAGGGATTTTTCATTATCCATGACAATTGTTTGGGGTACTCCAAAAGCCAGTATAAGTTCTCTTAGAGGTTGCTTTATGTCCTCTGAAGCTCTTGATCTTAGGATTTTGACCAGGGCATATTTAGAGAACTTGTCAATTGCAGTAAGGATAATTTTTTTGTTAGTGAAGTAGATATCTATATGAATAATCTGTCCGGGATATTCGGGGATAGGTGTAGGTTGTAATTCATGCTTGTTCGGGTGTCTGTCATATTTATGCTCTTTACAGATTTTGCATTGTTTTGTGACTTTCTCTATTTTGGCTCTCAACCGTGGAAAATAAAACTTTTGCAATAATTGCATTTTATTTTCGCGGGAGTTGCGATGTGCACGATTATGTTCCTTGATAATTTCGGTTTCCTGCTGTGTTTCGTCGATTAAGTCTATGACTTGGTTTCTTGCGAAACGTAATCGGTATTGGCTAAAATGTGTCGGGTAAATTTCTTGAAGTTTGCCTAAAATTCTTTCATCAGTTTTGATACCATTAATAACGGATGGATTAAGGTATCGTTTAAGAATGTCAGTTAAAATTTGATCAGTGAACTCAGTTTCAACTATTACATGACGGTGATAGGTAGGGAAAATAATTTTAAATTCATAGGATGGCGTTGTTCCAAGGGAAAGGATAATCTGGTTTTTAAATACGTTGATCGGCTCATTTGCTATAGGTATTAGATATTGACCGGAACTCTCATCGCTATGTTGGGTTGCTGTTAAACTATTTACTTCAATGGTTCTGGGTGGCCTTGACAAAGCATCTGCGACGACATTCGATCTACCAGGCTTATATCTTAACTCGTAATTATATTCCTCGAGTATAGCCTTCCATCTTTTTAATTTGTTGTTGGAATTTTTATTGCTCAATGCATATGTCAGCGGTTGATGATCAGTAAATATTTTCAGAATCGTAGGACCGTAAAGGTAATTTCGCAAAGTTTTTAGAGCCCATACTATAGCCAACATTTCTTTTTCGTTTGTGGCATAGTTCTCTTCGGCTTTCGATAGAGTTCGAGAGATGAAGGTTATCGGCTTATTTTCTTGAGCGAGTACCGCACCAATAGCATAGTCCGAAGCGTCTGTAGTCAAATGGAATTCTTTACTAAAATCTGGAAAAGTTAGAACAACGTCTTCTGAAGTAAGTGAATTTTTAATTTTGTCAAAAGTATCCATGGCCTCATTATCCAAATGTATGAATTTTTTGTTTGACATTTGTCTAGACGTACGCCCATCCTCCCCTCTTAAAAGGGCTGTAAGGGGTTTTGCCAGCTTCGCGTAATCTTTAATAAATCTGCGGTAAAATCCCGACAGACCAAGAAATGATCGCAGATCTTTTAAAGTTCGTGGATATGGAAACTTGGTAATCGCTTCCACTTTGATTGGGTTGGCTTTTATACCATCCGAAGATACGATGAATCCGAGGAATTCAATTTCTGGCCTTAAAAATTCGCATTTATCCAATTGCACCCTAAGGTTGGCTTCTTGAAGAGTCTCGAAAATAGATGCCAAATTTTGAAAGTGCTGTTCAACGTTCTCACTGAACACAATTATGTCATCAATATAGACATAACATATCTTACCGATGTGTTCTCGCAAGATGTCGTCTAGAGCTCTCTGAAAAATAGATGGTGCATTTTTCAGACCAAAGGGAAGTCTTACGAATTCGTACTTTCCATTGTTTACCGAGAATGAAGTTTTCTCGATGTCGTCCTCGTGTAGAGGTATTTGGTGAAAGCCACTTTTTAAATCAATAACTGAGAAATATTTGTTCTTCCCTAGTTGCGCTAGTACTTCATTAGTTTCAGGAATCGGATAACGGTCTGGTATTGTTATCGAATTGAGTTTTCGGTAGTCAATAACCATACGGTATTTCTTTTCACCAGAGGCGTCCGTTTTTTTTGGTATAATCCATACCGGAGAATTGTACGGTGACCGTGAAGGTCGAATGATTCCATCATTTAGTAGCTGATTGATTTGCTTATCAATCTCTCCTTTAAGCGCCATAGGATACGGATAATGCTTCGAGTAAACGGGATCTTCCGTCGTCGTGCGAATTCTACCTTTGACTTTCGTAGTGAAAGTTAATTTTTCATTTGGTGTTCCAAAAAGCTTGGCGTAATTCAAGGTTAAGCGATTAAGTTGTTGTCGTTGTTCTTGCGACAAGTGCTGCGTTCTGAGATTAACATTATGGATTGATTCTGATACTTGTTGTTTCAGTTTAATTTTAATGTTTTTGTTTACAGTCATATAGCTTTCCTTAGCATGGATGACAGCTGACAGTTCTTTAAGGGTGTCATTGCCAAGAATTGCATGAAAAGATCGTAGTGAGGGTAAAAGGAAGAATTTAATATTTGTGCCTGGTTCAAAAAGATTTATTATAGTATGATGAGTAATTTCTATAGCACCACAGACTGAATTTGCATTAAATATTTTTTGATTTGGGATGGGGTTTCGAACTAAATCTGGTTGTATGTAATTTTTATTCGACCCTGTGTCTACTAGGAATTTTAGGATTTTATTTTCTCTCGTCCTACATTCAAAATAAGGTAGTGACGAGTTCGTCAGTCTAAAAAATGAACGTCGACAAAATCAGAAAATGTTTCTGTCGGTTCTCCGCTTCCTTGTTGAACTACGTACTGATTAAGATCTTGGTCATCTTCTTTCTGATTATTCATAGCCGAAATCATAGCATTATAGTTACTAACTTCTTGAGATTCTATGGATGTGTTATTATTGTGGGGGTCAACTTCTGAAGATTGCAAGTGGAAATTTCTTTGCATCTTGTTGGGATTTGGATATTCTCGTGAAGGAACCATAGGTCGTTTTGGAGCTGGTGGGAAATTTTTCATCACCGGCCGATTCATATAATTTACATTGTGTGTACGGATGGTTGTAGCATCCATTGGTTCAGGCCTTTGAACAGATTGTGGCAAAAAGTTACTAGTTGGTTGAGGATTCCTTCGGAATTGATGTGGATTTATTTGAGAATTCGATGGTTGGGTAAATTGATTTGGGGGGTATGTAGGTCGTTGGTTAAAATGTTGACGCGGTGGAAAATGTGATGATTGGGGTACATATGCAAGTTGTGGATAGAAAGGTTGCTGTTCTCGGGTTCTCCGTGAAGGAATTGGAGGAGGAGGTGGTGGCCTCCTAATTTGGCTGATATTATGGTGAGCATAGTTGGCTCTAAATTGCTGATTTTCGAGTTTTAAACAGAGATTAAGAGCTGTAGGAAGGTCTTGCGGTTCCCTTATACCTAAGAGTCTGGGCAAGTCACCTCTTAGACCTCTTATAAAGGTATCTAAGGCCTTGGCTCTGTATGACGATGTAAGGTGGTATAAAGCATCAGGTGGTAAGTCCATACTCGAAATTTTGTTTAGTATCAATGACAAATGATTGTATACCGACTGATAATAATGCTCCAAGCCATTGTTGCCTTGAATAAGAGTCGTCATCTGGTACTCCAATGTTCCCAGATCACGCTTATCCGCATAGTGAAGCGTTAAGCATTTCGAAATACATTCCCAATTTAATGGGGTGTTATATGACTCTAAAACGGCATCCGCATTACCCACAATCTTATTGCGGATTATGTTAAGGATACCAAAATATTTTGGTGTTCCTCTAAATTGGTTATAGATGCTTAAAACCCTTTCAACGCTCTTGCGCCATGAACTAAATTCGCCGGGAGTTCCGGAGAACTCTCTTAAACATCTCACGACGTCTGGTACCTTGTCCAGGTCGCTTAAGTTCGTGCGCAGATGTTCATGAATAGTTTCATCGGTTCCCCTATGAAACTGATTATCAGGATTTACTATAGATTGAACGAGGTTTCTGCACTCAGTCATGCAGAAGCGACTTACAATGCTTGCGATTAGCGATTCTAGTTCTGGAGTTGCGTTAATCCTCGCATTTGGATTCGAAATCGATGAATTTTGATTAGAAACTGATGGAGTCGGATTTTCGATGTTCAACATCGGTGGACGCAAAATTGGATCGGTCATAGTTGCAGGACGTTTAGACATAAGAACTCAAATAGATACGTTAAAGGTTTTCGAAAGGAACGGGAAGGATATTTTTAATTGGTTTACAACTACGGTTAATATGATTATTCTTTATGACTTCTAAATGTTTCGTTTTCGTACTGATTAATAATTATGTCTTAGGGCTATCACTTTATACTATTACGCTTAGTACACTATTACACTATATATCGATCTCAATGTGAAGAAATATAAATCTTAAATTTAGCTTACATTAGGATAAACCAACGCTGGTGAAGGGGCTGCATTCCTTTTTACTCGTAGTTACTTGGGGGCCTTTCTCCACACTCCCTCGTTGGCGGCAGAATCTACAGATGCTGCTTCTTCTTTGTCCGGAACCCAGGTTTTTCACCACGCACACGCTGGCGAGCTTTTATAAAGGTCGTCTTACGGTAATGATGTTCAAGGTACGCGCACTGCACTCGCGGCGAGCTTATGAGGTCGACTTATGCGTTTACGACAGAGCACTTTACGCGACGCGATTACACTTTGATGCGATGATTTTCCTGGGCCCCACGTTGGGCGCCAATTAAACTATTTAAAGCTAGATTTACTTAAAAAAAATATTTTTATTTACTTCTTTACGAACTACTTCTTACGAACTACTTATGATTACTGAATGACAAAATATTTCATATCTTAAAACTAAGTGCATATCCCATACTGCCAGACGACAGGTCAGCATACCTGTTGGTAGCTCAAGTATCCGCTCGTTGTCGATGCCTCGTGTGTCCGGTTGAATATGATTCGCTGCATTCCATCACGTACGGAGTTGATGTTGTTGCTCGTGGGAACTGTATCATGCATTGTTTGCATGATGAAATGTTTCTGGCGTTAACTTGTACATTGTGTTCTATGTTGATTCCAGAATGAAATGTTTTGTTTGGGGGAATTTGCATGGCTGCGCAAGAATCAAGTACGTATAGTGGATTGTACAACAAGAATGGAAACAAAGTGTTGAATTAAGCTGAGCGCAGGTGGTTGAGGTTTTACTTTTGCCAAGGCCACAGTGAACTGTGACTACACATTTGTCTTCAGCTCTCAACAATTTACGAATTGAAATCGTTGATACGTTGTCTCATACTTATGTTAAAAAGTTGGGGTGTGCATGCACTGCGACCTGTAGAGATCTTTTGTCTTCCCTTGAACTCGTTTTGGCCGATTAGTCTCGGTCTATAGCACCTCCTCCAATCCAATTCTGAATTGGAGTATCTGGATTGGGTCCACTCCCAGGTGTGCTCTTCTTTTGTGGATCAGTGCTCCACAGTCCATATGGAGATGTGATGGGGTCTCCACGGCATCAGTGCAGAATCTGCAGTTTCCGTTCGCTTCTATTCCTATTTTTCTGAGATGCTCCGTGAGTCTGCAATGGCCCGTTAGGAAGCCCGTTAGAATGCATAGCTTGTTTTTGTTGGTGCTTAGGCAGACCTTGCTCCTCCTTTGGTCGCAGTTCTCGAGAAATTCCTTTGCCTGTCTTAGTCCTGGGAGTGCTTCCCACAGCCTTATTATTATTATTAGAGGATGTCACGAAGCTAATCAGCCTCTTTGGGTGGAGCGTGGGAATCGTAGTTAGTAAAACGAGTTCACTGCCTAGGGTTCGCTTTCTCACATAAATACGCGACATTCCGTGAAGTAAAGAGAGCTTTCGTCGCTCTCTAAGCACAGTCTGCAGATAGGGTCCGGTAAAGGCCAAGCTTGTGCAGATGCCGTCCCACAGCCTTCTTCTTTTGAATTCTTTCTCTATTCGCAGCTTCTCTTGGATTCGATGCGGTCCCAGCCTGCAGAGTGGCTGGAGTCCATCAAATGGGGACTCTTTGTCAGTTCATCGGCTGCCTCATTTCCCTCTATTCCTACATGACCTGGCATCCAGTAGAGGGTGACCTTGTTGTTCTGGCTCTCCGATTATTTTTCAGACACTCGTTAACCAGTTTAGATCGGATTTCATAGGAACGGCAGCTTGGCTGTCTGATATTATCGCGAGGTTTTACTCGTGATACCTTCTATTGAGGCTGAATCGTGCACATCTCTCGATCGCATATATGTACCTCTGATTGAAAAAATATGTTCCCATGAACTCCAAAAACTTAGTTCGTGGCACGTATATTCCCGCCCAGGTGCCCGTGTATGTTTTGGAAACGTCGGTGTACCATTTGATGGTGTTTTGATCAAATTGATATTGTACTTCGCCGTTCCGTGCTTGAGAAGTCTCTAGATTTGCTGTCCTTTGGGCATTTCTTGTATCTATGTGTAGCCTCCAAGAACGTATGAAGCCTATGTGGCCGTAGAGATCACCGTAAAGTAATTTTGTCTCATCCAGTGGCAAGTTGAGGAGAAAATCCTCTTCCGGTTTTGCTCTTTTTTATTTCGTTTCTTACACGCATGCGACATTCACATGTCGAATTAATGTTTCAAAAAGCGATTCTTAGTATTTTCTCATGTTCTCTTGCAATTACTTGTCAATGATCGTCGGTTAAGGGGGACGCCATAGCCCGCTTTATTCCGCTTTCTATCTTTTGGATTTAGGTTTAGTGTGTGGGTTGCCACCTGACAAGTAAAATAGTATCCCCGCTGGAGAGATGTGAACGCCGCCGTTGATATTTTATGGGTTACCAGTCCACCTTCTTCCCGAGAATGAAGAGTCCTACCTGATCCTCCATACTTTGATGAGGCTTTAAGCTGCAATATTTCAAAGCAGCCCCAATTTCGCTGACCCTGATCTTACTTCCCACGGAGGTTGAGTGCAACATACTCAGCGAGGTTGCTCAAAAAAAAAAAAAGTTTCCAAGGGGCACCAAACGTGGAGATGAGAATGAGAATTGGAGAGGTGGATGAGAGTTCGGTCAACATTTTCTACGAAAAACAGGAAATGAATAGGCAATAGGAACCGTCGATCATATCAGAGTTGGGCTAACGATATGCACTAAGTCAATCCATGGTTTTGACTTCCAGCGTAGGATTTTCTTTTACTTCTTTTTTCTTTAAGTGCAGGCAATCTAATTGGTGGATCGTTTAAAAAAATTAAAGACGACTTACCTACACACATATTTACTTACTTAGTTGGGTCACAACCGACATCTCTCTCCAGCTAGTCCAGTTCTTAGCTAACTACCATTACTTGCCCACTCCAAGTTAGTTGATGTTCTCTTGCACTCGTAGAGCACTAGCTCGGCCTTTTTGTACTGCGTTTACCCTCCCTCGGAATAGATTCAAAGACTCAGCACAGTTCGTCGATACTCAATACAGTTCGTCATTGTATCCTTTTCCCCACTCACTGTTTATGCAGCGGGAATCTCAAAAAAATAGAGGACGACAGCATCCATTAATCCAAGACCAGGTAGATGAGGGTCTTCTTAAGTTACTCTAAGCCTAAGTCGAAACAGCGATTGGCACGAGGTTTTCTTCTCTTGATCTTATTTCTGGTATCATGGTCTGGGTTTATAGCGAAGTCTCTAGGTACATCATGTTTTATTTGTCGAGGGTGACGTTCTTTCGGAGACATCGGGCATTGACTTTCCTTCTTTATTTTCAGTATTTGTTTTGTTAAACCCTTCTTGACGGCTTCCGTTACAATACTCACTAGCGTGGTACTGACATTAAGTTGGGTACTACCAACAATGTCAATATCATGTTGTTATCAAAGGGCCTTAGGTTAGGTTTCGTTAGGTGGCTGCCCCCGTTCAAGCAGAGACACACTTATACCAGATTGGTCCATTGTGATACCATAATAGATACAGGCTTTCCAGCACCAGAGACCAGGAGTATAACGCCTATGTATTGCACCACTTTGACCACATTTATTTTGAATGTCGAGTTCGGCTAGACAGTTCAGATCTTAATAGAATTATTCCCCGTGGACTTTCCTTCTTAATGTTGCAGGGGAGGACAAGTGCACAGTAGGTGGGTAGTACCTTTCTTCTCCTCCTTATCTCTACACCTTTAACTGAAATTCTTGGAGATGACCTCCAATCTGAGCGCATGTCTGCCTATCAAACAGTGTCCGGTGAGGACTCATATTAGTGAACCTAGGTTTTTCCGGTTAGTAGATAAAAGTCTCTCAGTCTTTTTTTAATCCAGCTTGGGCCAGATTTGTTTTGACAAGAGAAAAGTGCTGATGTTATTTCAGCTATTGTTTGCCAATTTCATGGCTTCGGTATCAAGGGGACATTTGATCAGTTCTCTCGGGGTATCGGTGAGATGCCGTTCTGCGCCTTTTTTTACCAGTTCGTCTGCTCTGCAGTCCCTGTTTCCTGGAAGCCACCACCGAGTTACAACGCATCTGTCTGTAATCCACAATTACCACAAAGGGCGTAAGGTGTTTATACAACACAGCAGATAATATGTTTTAGGCGATGTTGAGAAGACTCATACGTACAGTTGGCGCAGTTTAAAGAGCTTACTTTCTTGAGGCGGAAGTATCATATCGAAGCCCTCACTAATTGATATACTATATACATATGTGAACATTTCCCATGAGAAAGATGACAGTTTCCCGAAATAAATTTTAGTTCCCTCAATGCAATCTTGATTATATGCGAATTCGCTGATAAAGCTTGGTGGATTCTCTGCTTCCGGTTTGTATTTTACCCCCTGAGTGGGAACCGCCTTTGTCATTAAAGAAAGTATATGACGCATAACTTTTCTGCAAGGGGTTTGTGGACTAATGGCGCACATTCCTCGAATCCCCGATGACCTTTTCTTTTATTCCATTTCATGTTGCGAGAAACTTGCAACACCCTTCTACACCCTAGAACAGCACTCAGCTAACAGCTCATTACTAATTCTATAGGCGGTTCAGCTACACGTCGTTGCTCCTTAATAACGGTTTCAAATAATTATATTGAAACAAATTGAAATGGAATAAAACCCAATTGGGCGTAGCTCGTTATAGAAAATCATTTTTCAATTAAAATCAATGTGGCGCGCCGCACTTCCACACCCAGGATCCGAAAAAAAGGCGTCTATCCCGATACCCTGCGACATCCTTTTAGGCTTGGAAATCTATATCTTAATTATACCCCAACAGCATGTCTGCAGAGATAAAAATTAATGAAACATTTTATGCATTCATACGTAAATGCTTTCGATAAAAGCGAAGGAGACCGAACGAGTGACAGGGTGCCGAAAAAAAAAGGTGCGGAACTCACACCCAACCCTGCGTTTTTTCGATCGAAAAAGGACGACTTGAGAGCGTCAGCCAAGTGCAAAATCGACAGCACTTACAACGCTTACAATTGCGCCAACGTTTGAGGAGGGACAATATAATGTCGTCACCGCCACCGCCTCCCTCGAAGGGGATTACATTACACACAACACATTCGGTGTCGTGTCGTCGTCTGTCGCCCGTAAAGGTATCACATAAAAATATCATTTTATTGCCTGGAAATTGATTATGTGGAAGGAAATTCCCCCGAGGGCTGAGGTGGGACTGCTGGTGGTGGCGTTTTCACTTCGGTATCATTCCTCCGAAGCTGCTGATGTGTTTCGCCATTTTGTTTGGATTCTTTTTTTTTTTTTTTTGTCTCTTTGTACGGTGTCCTCGTGCGTCGTCCTTATAGTTGCTGTTTAACTTGTTTTGATATTTGTTTTATCGTCCTTTGGCCCTTTTGTCTTTGCTGCCATGATTAGGATGAAATGGGGTATAAGAGAAACGACGATGATGATCCCCGGAGGAGGAGGAGGACAAGGACAATATCCTGGAATTGTATTTTCGCCATGAAGGTGAAAATCCAAATTGCACTGAGAACTAGTAAAGTTGTTCTTACGACGATTGTGGGTAGGTCCACATGTGGGATGGTGTTGACGATGCTGTTATTTGTGGGCTGAAACAATGAGGGAAATGTGTGTAAGGATATTCATGGCGTGGAAGGAAATAGATAACTCGTGGATCGGTGTGAATTTATGTAATTTCTTATACACGACCACTCAGTGAGGTTTTATAACAATGAGGGCATTTTGATACGGGACACGTGTAAGTCCATCATTCGAAATGGCCAGGGCGGGGTGTTTTGAGTAATAAAAAACTCAGGATTGACTTTATGTGTTTTAGGTAGAATTTTCTCAGAGGTCGCAATATTTTTCGAGGAACATTGGTCATTTGAGATTTTCATGGAATTTATAGGCTTCAATTAGTTTTCGTTTTGGAAAGAATGTGCTTAAGGGCAAGCTTAGTCTTGAGCCTTTTTGGGGACAATTTGAGATTTTGATAGTTTGAGCCTAAAAAAGTCAAGAGGGAGCTAGGTAAGGAGCATGGACGAGCTTATATATTTGGAAAACTTTGGATGATGGCCATTAAGAGAACACACTGTCTAAGCTGCGCAAAATATACAGGCTTAAGTCTTCATAACATCGAGGACAAGGTCGAATCTGCTGTAGGTATTGTGGAAGTTTGTTTCATACAAATGTAACTTGAGGCCATCAGGCAGATCTTGAAGAAAATTGAATTGAAACCAACTCTTGAAGAGTCATTGCTTGAACTTCTGCTCTTCACCCTTCAAGGTGTACGGTGGTACTAGTTGGCAATACCAGTATTTCACCAAGCGATCACTTGACTCCCAAATCGGAGCTTAGATCTTCTTTTCCTTCACTTACCAGGACAAAGGTTTGGCGCATTGTTCTCAACGAAACCAAATCTACGCATGTTAACTTTACTAACAAGAAAATAAACAACTTACCCGTTTTCATTAACTCGGTACAAATACCGTATGCAAACGAAGCAAAATATCTAGGAATGACACTAGATGCGAAACTCAAATGGAAGCCGCACGTTAAAAAGAAACGCGACGAGCTCGAAATTAGATTTAGAGAAATGTATTGGCTGCTTGGAAGATATTCCAAATTAAGCATGTATAACAAATTGCTCTTATATAAGCAAGTCTTAAAACCTGTATGGACGTATGGTATACAACTTTGGGGTTGTACCAAAACCAGCAATAGAAATATTTTACAAACCTTTCAAAATAAGGTGCTAAGAACAATCGTTAATGCGCCGTGGTACATTAGAAACGACGATATCCACAGAGACCTCGGTCTAGCTACCGTCGAAGATGAAATAACAAATTTTGCACGCAAACTCCGTGTTCGCCTTCAGGGACATTGCAATAACGCCGTACTCCAAATTCTGGACGTGACAAACCTTGTGCGCCGACTACAAAGAACGAAGCCGTTCGGTTTAGCGCAATAAGGAATAGCCGCATATAATGACGGTATTAGTAGGTGCTTTCACTGGAAAGCCACCTGCACAACGCGAATTATTATTATCGAAACTTAAACTACTTGATAAGGCTTTTACGTACTTAGTCGTAGTCAACACGAAAAGGGGAGGTGTTTTTAGTGAGTAAGAATCTCACACTACCATGGGCACGTGCGGTAGATCCTCATGGTGTCTCATGAAAGATTTTCACCTACCCTCGTAAAAAAAAAAAAAAAAAAAAACTTACCAGATGGCTGGACCCCCTAGCTATAGCGTTGTGGTCTATTTGCTCCATTTGGCTGAGCCAGTGAAGTCAATGGATTTTTTTACTTTCCGGATAGCTAATGTTAGGTTAGGTTATGTAGGAAGTGCCTACTGGTCCATTTTGTTCCCCTTTGCTCGTTATCGGTACATCTGTTCGATTACCTAGTTCTCCAAACAGCCTGTTTCCCATGTGTCGGAGTCAGCGGCTTTGGAGGTTGGGACACTCACAGAGTAAGTGTTTGATAGTTTCTGTCTCTTCCGCTTTCTGACAGCTCCTGGAGTAATCTGAGGAGTCGATGGCGAGTCTACTGGCCGTCAGTACACCTACTAGTATGCGAGTATCTTTTCTATTCAGAGCCAGAAGACATTTTGTTTTGTTTTGGTCTATTCTCTGCCATAAGCTGAGGGATATAATGCAGTCGCCTCTGGCGGACCAAAAGGTGTTGATATGCTCTCTTATCTTGTGGTCGACGTTACCTTTCACTACACCGATAGGGATGTTTATCGATGTGTGGGTGTGCTTTCTTTCCAAAGCTGACCCCTGTCGAGCAAATTCATCTGCTCTCTCGTTGCCCTCGATATGGCTTTGCCCGGGGACCCGGCAGATGTTGACCTCCTATATTATTTAGGATTTTACTGCAGGCAGGCACCGCTTTCAATTTGGTGCTGGCATTATCTAGATAGCTGCTTGACTGTCTAGAAGGCTGTTGATCTTCGATGGGCTCACTCTCCTATCATCTTTTATTCTTGCTGCTCTATCAATGGCGAACATTTCAGCTTGGAAGACACTACAGTTATCCGGGAGTCTGTACGAATAGTTTATATTTAGCGAACTACTGTACACCCCTGCTATAGTACCCTTCTCCACCTTAGAACCATCAGTGTAGATTTGGATAGCTTGGTCTCCCATTTGGGTTTTGACTGCCCAATCTTGCTGGGTATGAGGATGGAGTAGTTTTTGTCGAAGCCTAAGTATGGTGTGATGTAGTCCGTTTTCTTTTCGAGATCACGTATCGACCCGTGACCATAGGAGCTGTGATTCCAAGCCTGAGCCTGAGTACTGCTTTTGTCTCTGTGCTATTTATGCAGTGGTTAAGTGGGGGTAAATTCAACATAACTTCTAAACCTAATTGGGGTGTTTTTACCTTCTTCTCCATTGGCCCTCCTCCCAGAGAAGATCAATTGAGCGTAGGATTTTTCTTTGGAAGGAAGCTAAAATTGGCTTTGCTGTCTTACCGATCGTATATCATTCGACTCCATAACAAGACCAGCGTTTTGTAGAGCACTAAGTATTTATATAAGTTTTTTGAGTTTGAAGCATTTTCCCTAGTCTTTTGGAAAACTGTTGGTTACGCCAAATCTTAGTCAAATTTCTTGTGAGACATTCATATTAGCCTCGAGATAGAAAAACGGGCTTACCACATCAAAATTATACCTGCTAATGGTAGCACTTTATCAAATGACGGGACAGTTTTCTGTCGACAGCATGTCTTTTGTTTTGCTTTCATTGAATTTAAGACCAACACCTTTGGACTCAGTTACATACAAATTCGTCACTTGTCGTTGAAGAATGTTTCGGGATCGCTAAACCTAAAATACTGTGGCGTATGAGGAACATTTTATCCGATTTTTTGATTTTCAATCGAAGCGGAATAAAGTAAAATCGATCATAAGGTAGGAGAAGTCGGACAAAATCGCGATAGATATCGGAGCAATGCTCAAAAATCGTGTGTGTCCTGCCGAAATCGGGACATCTGGCAGGCTTACTTTGGACTTTTTTTTATCTTACCATTTTACCCTTAAATAAAGTACGTATGACAACTGCTGGACGGACTTGAAAAGAATAATACCTTCTGTGTTTATGTCACACTGCCGCACTATTTGCTCAATCACGTGATTGAAGAAATAACACAACAATGCTTGTCCTTAGTGAAGTCCAGCGCATGTTTGGAATAATTTTCAAGCTGTGCAGTATATAACGGCATTTTGAGAGCCATGTGCAAACACAAGACCACTTTTCCCGATCTCGAATTCAAGTTCGAAAAGAAAATATACTGACTTTCTATCTGCAGCTCCCTTGACAAGACCACACTGTTTTCTGTGCATTTCTTAGCTACCTCAAGACTTCCACTCTATCCCCCTCTATACTTATGTAAGATCTTCGAATTCTGTATGGGACACGTCCACTTTCGGAACCATACAGTCGCAGGAATAGTTAAAAGTCCTAGCATTCTCAAATCCGTTGGTGTAGATGACATTCCATTCAAGGCTATAAGGAGGTGTTCCTTGATGCTTGGAAAACTACTATTTTATCTATCCGATCCCTTTGGTAATTTTTTGAGTATGTGGATAACTGAATTGCCAGTCTCAGTAGCACTTATTACATTGGCACCGAAAGTCTGCCACTTGATGGGCAGAGGAAAAAAAATCACATGGGAAATGTTCTGAAGAACAACCCTTCACAAAGATCGGAGAATGTCCTTTCACCTAATCTTAAGAAATGGTAGAAATGCCGATGCCTTATATATATACCCTAAAAGTCATGCCAAACCTATTGTGAGAGTCTTACTTACGCCATCTACTACAGCTCGGGGTGAACCTGGGCCCTCCCCCTCCTGTCCTCTTAAATGCATATGTCTACCCTTTAGTCACCCTAGAGAGAGTCAGTCTTCGATATGATGTCCCTTTTTCTGATTTTCCAAACACCATTAATTCTCAAGTCCATAAGAATACAGTGCAATACACTCCTTTGGAGTGACACTGGATCAGTATCAACGAACGCGATTCCTATCCTGAAATTATATTATTCCAGCCAATTGCGTTCTTTGTCAAGAATATCATGAAATGTCCTTCAGTTTTCACTGCCAGCACATAACCACACTCTTGAATCAACAATTTTATGATCGGCATTGACCTCGATTTATGTCACTATTATCTACGATACCGCTAGTTAATAATTTACCCACCCAAACCGCTACCGCCCGAAACAATAACTCTCATCATTTTGTAATAATAAAAACCCGCTCTCAGCGATTTTAGCTCCGTCAAACTTGGCCCGTGTCCTTTGGCAGAATATTTTATATTTACAGCCGCCGCCATTATCATCGCCTACATCGGGCGATGGCCATAGCCATCGGTAATAATCTGGAATCATGACTTTGAAATTTACTCTAAGAATTTTATTGGCCAACAAAGTTTATAGGCTCGGGGTTGGCGCTCTAAAACCATTTACAGTTATTTTCGTTTTTTTTTTTTTTTCCTTTTTTTTTTTGCATTTCTCCTCGCGGGCGTTCGTCTATTTTATTGAATAATGATGGGGATTACTCGCGCGCTAAAGTATCTGAAACGTTATCGATTACAATAAAATTTCCATTTTCACATAAAGGCGCGTTGCGAGCGCAGATAGTATCTTTCAATCCCGCACGGTGGCGGAGCGGGTTGAAGGATCAACTTTGGAAGTTATGTTTCAATTTTATGCGAGTGGTGTGCGGGCAGGAGGTGGCGGGATATATGGATTTAACATGTTATATGCCGCACCAGACATTTGGTTTAATTGCATAATTACTTTGGCATTAGTAATTAGAAAATTTAACATCCCGGCATTACAAGACAGAATGCCGCCATAAGTAATTATCAAATCGAGTGACACACACAGACGCATGGGGGCGGTGGCGGGGGTAGCCCAGTGATGATAATTAACCCGGGGATGTGCTTTGTAGTTTGACATGTTGAGGCTCATGTGGTGTTACCTGGAACGATAAAATAATTTTGATACCTTAAAGTTTCAATTGTTCTATTACGGTGGGTGAGTGAGTGGGTGGAATGGGATTTGTTCTGTGCAGGTGTCGTTTGCATTAATCATAAACAGTTTCAATGATTTATTACGTTTTCCATTACGGAGGCAGTTACAGATGTGTCTTTTGCTGATGGAAGAAATGCATTCGGAATGATTATGTGGAGCTACTTAGTTTGACTCCAGCCGAAACTCAAAACGAAAGAAATAAAGAGCCAGTAAAGCTATCCCATACCGCAACTAGGCAACTTGGTTTTGAGTTGAAATCAAAACCGCATGATATAACCTAAAACTGACTTAAACTAATTCAGGATGTATCCTTCTCCACTAGTTCATAGCTCCTTGCTAAGTCCACGTCGATTTAGGAGCAAATACATATGTACATCAAAGTGTTTAGCACCTTAGTCAGGTGACAGCACTTTTCACTTCAAGCAAAACTAAGAGTTCGTGGGCGTATACGCAACAATTTTTTTTTTTTTTCAAATTTTTATATTTCTATCAAAAAACCTCTTTAACGTCCTCCTTCTTTTGGAAGTTTGGTGGTTTGACTGCAGATCATCATTATCGACAATTTTAATGCCAAAATAAAACAATTTCATTTCACTGACCGAGCAAAAGCAAAGTCAGTGGCTTGGCACCACTTGTCTGTTATGAACAATTTGCTGTATTGCTTCATGTAAGAGGTCTAGAGACCTGATCTTTAGATCAGTTGGTTAAAATACACCTTGTAACTACACAATTTTTACTTCTTTCACCTTTTCTCATCACGGAATGACAAGTAATAGACTGTAAGTCACTTCAATGAATGGTTCCGATTCCTTTATTCTTTTCAGGCTGTTGCGCCAGCTTTTCATACATTTATAATTAGACGTGGGACAGATTGATTCAGTCGAATTAATAAAAGAAATAGCTAGCGCGACAGCACGAGAAGGGTAAGCAACACTCAGTTCTTACTCATTTCGTCGCAGACAGTGGTGTAACTTAAGCCTAACACACTAAGATGCTTGGCAAAAGCAAAGTGTTCCAATAAGTTGAATACATTCTTTTTCGCTGAGTGACAGCAAAAATGCTGCTGATTTCTTACAGACGTTTGTGAGCATTCGTTCAGTCTGCCTGCATGCTAGTAAGTCGTGCCCTACACAATTGTGTTTGTAGGAAACTCGATCGTCAATGGAGACCCTGACCAAGGATGCGGAAAGACCCAACGCAGGTTCAGATTCTGAGAAAACATCATCTGAGCCTCGTCTAGCAATCTGTTCAGGGATCTCATTTCCAGCCATCCCAGTGTTGTGACCTGGAACTCAGACAAAAGTCAAAGAGTTCAGCCTTGCGGCCGAATTCAGAGAGTTCTTGCACTCTCGCACTATTTTGGAACTAATTAAAGGGTATAGCAAGGCCTTAAACGCAGGCTGGCTATCGCCACAGATGCAGATGCTTCGACTATTCCACCTATTCTCAACAATATAGTCCGTGGCCATTAGGATACCAAAGGTCTCCACTTGGGAAATAGAAGCATGCTTGCCCAACGAATAGTGAAGTCTTGACCTCCATCTTGACCTCAACGAAGGTACCAGCATAGATCTGCTATGACTGGTTTTGGAGCCATCCGTGAAGATTCAACTACAGTGCCGTCCAGGCTCAGACTCTGACTGAAGAAAGTCATAAAGGCAAGAAAAAATTTGCACAGCAATCGAAGTTCTGGTGTCATTGCATCAGACATCATATCCATGGAACTAGGGTCTTAGCATAACAAGGTCATTAAAACTCCAGTGCGGATGATACCAAAAACCACCCCGTTTAAGACGATAGATTGCTTTGATAGAATAGCCCATGATATACGTATCAAGGGGAGCATCTAGAGTAGCGCTAGGCGTTCTCGGAAATGCTCCCGTGCAGCCGAGACAAGCTTTTCTTTGAAGTTTTTTGCAGTAGGCAGTCACATACTTACGCGAAAGCCCCCTCTACCAGAAAACCGACGCATAACCTACAAAACGTCTTATCGTAGCCCAAAGAACCTTTTCGACGATAAGCTCCATGTCTTGCCAAGAGCACCCTTACACTGCCAAAAAACTGAGAGCGCCTTGCATGTCGTCGGCTTGACATGCTTTGCCCAAAGAAGTTTTTTTATCCAGGATCACTCCTAAATATTTGACTTCATCGGAGATCAGAATAGTGACGCTCTTAAGACCTTATTCAGACCGGTCACAACCCTCCACTTCGTAAAGAGAATAACCTCAATTTTCAGAGGATTGACCCCTAGTGCACCATTCATCGATTACGTCTAAGGCCATCTGCGCGCTGTGACTGTTAGAACTGTCTTAAGGTATGATCCGAGAGAAGGTATGGCAATACCATCCACCATACGCCTAAGCGTAGACGTTAAAACAATTGAGAGTCAACCACCGGCCTGCGGACAACCTGTTTACCCCTGCCGTAATAAAGCAGCCACAGTCCGTATCAACTACTAAAGTTCTACTCATCAACATTGTTCTGATTCACAATACCAGGGTCCAATTCTTCCCGTGTTGTCTAGCAGAGTTACGCATGCAGTCATACGTCGCACTTTCGAATGTCAATAAGCGTACCAATGGCGAATTCTTTCCTATCAAGCGCAAATTTAATTCTAGCAACTCGCAGGATTTTTTTTTTTTTTTTACGTTAGGTCTCACGGTCTCGCAGGATTTTCCACGCTGTTATGAATGCTACATCTTCGATAGAGGATGTATCCTTAGAGCAACCCTGTGCACGTGAATCTCGACCAGCCTATCCAAGGTTTTGAACAGGAAGGAAGACAGACTTATACATAGGTCTGAAACTTTTTGGCGAGAAAGTTGTAAGCTTGACCAAATTTTTGGTATAATTTCCAGTCTAACCAGGATATATATGGCAGTTCTGAGCCCGGTGTGAAGGTTCCTTCCAGAGATGGAAGTAACTGGCTAATACCCTGTTGCAGCAAGGCTTGAAGAGTTGATTGACCCTGATTATAACATCAAGAGATTCGCAAAAATTCCCGTCAATAATAACAATGACTAACATCACAAATTTCCCCAACTAGTCTGGACACCACCCTCGGAGTAGTCTAAACCACCTCATAATGCCCGAATTTCGAATCACTGCACCTCGCTCACGCTGTGTGATAAATACATCATAGCTAGTGGATTATAAAAAAAATGGAACCGAAATGATTGAGAATACTTTTCCTTGACTTAAACTTCCCGACTTAAGCTAAATTCTTATTCACATTCCGTTTTGAATAGACGTCTTTGAAGGAAATGTAATATTTTTGCATTGAAGCCCTTTTAAGAGATCCCAAAGCCCAAATGAAACTTCTAAATTATTCCCAATTTCCTGCCCATGTTCCACAGAAGACCACACACACATGTGTATTTACAATAAATCAATATGTTCGCTTCCCTCTAGGCAGCGTTGAAAAAGTCTCCATTACACAGTTGTGAACGTGCACCCAACTCAATTCCATGTCCTTGTCTCGCCTCGCCCAACTCGGTATTATTGGCAATTTTTGAACCACCAAACTCCCAATTTGCAATTCCCAACCTAAGCTTCCCCAACCACCGGTTGACTTCAAAGTCGAGACAGCAAGGAAGCAGAGAACTTCCACACCACCAAAGGTCACCGAGTTTATGGAATTATAAGCTCCCTTCAAGTGACATAGAAAAATGGCCCCACCCAACCCAAAAAAAAAAAAAACAGGGAAGGTTCCCCCGAGCGGCAAACCCAAAGCAGAAAAGTTCCACTCTCCGTTTGAGGTTGGCCTAATGAAGGCACAAACCAACTGCCCGGGTATATTCATAAGGAGAATACTTCCAAAAAATATTTGACATGTTTTTCATTTCAATTTCATTTCTGTGCCAAAAATTCCGGGTGGTCTCGGAGTGGCGGCAACAGAGCGACAAAGCGCCCGCTTTGCCTCGACTGAATATAAATTTCCACCCGTTAGGGGTGAAGCCAGCAGTGGCCTGGCTTAGCTTGCCATTTGAGGAACTTGTTGCTTATTGTGGTATACGAGCATGAAATCATGTTTATTTCGGTCAATGTGCTCGGAGTCCCGGAGTAACCCTTTTAGGCAAATTGGAATGTGTGTGCGTGCATGTGTGGCTTATTTAGTTTTCGGGTGCTTATGCTGGCAATCTTTGTTCATATTTGTTGGTTAGTCCTGACAAAAGGCAAAATTCAACGTTCATTCGGTTTGTGTATCGTTTTAGGTATGTGTGCGAGTGTGTGTGTATTCGTGTGTGTGTTCTTCCTTGAAATCTATTGTGTAAAAGTTTCATTCTTTGTAAAAAGTTCAGGAACTCCTGTTGTATGCTGGTGTTTGTGTGGCATCGACATCGTCTTGGAGGTAAAGAATCAGCAAAAGGACTCCCAACAGTTTTGCCGTGCATTAACATTCATGCCGACACCAATGCCTTTTTCTTAAGAGAAACCCCGGGACTTGACCCAAATAAATTGAATGAAAGGAAATATTGCAACGGAACACGGTCGCAGGAGTGCAGGACTTAAGTTTCCCACCTCGGATATCCTTTAAATGGGCTGACGGCAAAAAATGGGTTGTAGAACCTTTTGTGTTGGTCCTGGCTAGCAAGCGAAGCAAGCATTTGTGGGATAATTATCCGAAGTGTTTTTCAATAATAGTCTAGGGATAGGATGAAAGGTTTTTGTGGTTTTTCACAGCACATGCTAGGGTTATTCATGCAGCGGTCTGTGAGGTGCAATTTTACAAAAAAAACTGAGAAGACGAATGGGATTCTATGGCATAGCCATAGACTGTGCGGAAGGTAATTTTCCACGATTAATATTTTTTTTCTAAATGGAGATGGTTTAATGTTGGAAATAGTAGCCACCAGGATGAGGGATTCTATGGACAAAGAGAATGGGAGGATTTATGTAAGAGGAGATGAGATTTTTATATTTACTTTACCGGACAGTGATATGTAGGTATCTCCATTGAAAGCAGAGACATAAATGTGTGAAAACGTTCGCGTGACTCCTTATCTCCTGTGTGTTTGTTCATGGGGTTCGTTGGAAAGGGAATGAGGTTTATAAGGGAGGGGGGGAGGGGCAGGAGGGCAAGGGTTTGCAGTTCTATTAACTTTATCGTGGTATGTTCTCAGTTTATAGAGCTCATTTGATGGTGGAATACTTATACTTATCCCCGTGATTGAACTTTGAAGTGAGTTTTTTAAGGCAGTGTTCTGTGTTAAATTTTAAACGCCATACAAAATTGACGTTGACTTGGACGCTAGGGGGTTAAGTACGTATAACATGCCTAATCTCCAAAAAACTGAATCAGAGTCGATCCAATGGTGTGACCCTGGTAAACCGAAAGTAGGTAAGCCTTAGCCAAGAGGGTTGAGTTACTTCTCAAACCATTTCTGCAAAAGATGTAAGAGTAAACGGAGAATAAAACTTATATTCACTTCTTTTGCGCCTGTCTGGCCAAAGGAAAACTGCTCCATCTGAGGAATCTATTTTTCGATGAACTTGTAAGGAATATTTAACACGTTACCGACTATGAAAAACGGCCAATTGGATTTCAGTGTCTCTAAGTGGAATTCAATCGGTGGCATGGCATGGCGGACGGTTTTTTTTAAGAACCCGCCCTTATGGCCGACCCTGCGACCTAGCAAGATCTATTGTGTCTCCGATCGACTTAGCCTAATAGGTCTACTACCTTCCAAATGAAGGTGAGTATGTCATCAGTAGCCGAGCTTCTCATCTCGGCTTACGAACGGAATTCTCTATGACAGATCCGTCTGAGTAGCTAGCATATGGCCAGACATTCACAGAAAATATGGTCTGAGGACTCTTCCTCTTCCAAATAGAACCGACACTCTGTATCTCAACAAAGGTTTAGTTTGTCGAGATGATATCTTAGGCCACAATGGCCGGTAAGGAAGCCCACTGACTTCCTCATGTTGTTCCTGTAAAGGTTTAGAATTTGCTTGTAGGAAAAAAGCTTACTAAGTCTCTAGGATTGCCTAAGCCCGGGGACATTTCCCCAATGGGCTAAGTGAAGTTGGTGTTCCCAGTTATTTAACACAGCTGTGGCGGTAGCCCAATTAATGCCACAGAAGGGATCGGATCCCAAGACCGCAGAAGCTGAACCGGCCCAACCAATCTTGACCTTGTTGTGGTGGCAAGTGATGGTAGAATAATTCCACAAACTGGGATGTCAATGCTTTAAGCGCTGCCTGACTATCTGAAAATATATGTAGTTTTGCGCCCTTATATATTTATCGAGGTTTATCCTGGCGAAGATCTCAAAAGCATGGATTTCAGTCTGGAACATGCTGGGTCACAAACTCAATATTACCGAGACATAAGTGTTTTGTTCAAAGATGCCAGCACCTACTCCGGAAGCCGTTTTGGATCCATCGGTAAACCATAAGAAACATCCTGGGTCTGATACGGGTTCTCTATTAGACCAGTCGACAGGGTTTGACCCTTTGACCTCCAATAGCCTTCCAAAATTGTACTCCCTCGCCAGAAGGTCGGAGATAGTGCAGAACAAGATTAGCTAATTTATACTTGTGTTTTAGCTGGAGCTTTATAGCACAACGGTTAGCGGTCTTTTTAGAAAAGATATGTAGGGACAAGAGTCCGATGACAGCCTCTATGGTTAAAGTAGGGCAAGCGCGCATAGCGCCTGTAATACCGAGGCAGACAATTCTTTGTAGCTTATCAAGCTTCATTGCCGTCTTTTGTTCAAGTACTTTTGACCACTAAACTTTTTTCGCATATGTCATTTCTTGTCTAACAATCGAATGTATCATTTTGGGACTAAGACCCCAAGTTCTGCCGTAGAGAGACCGGGTAGCTCATAAGGCCCTACTAGCACAATCAGCCGGGAATTTGATATGTGTTTTCCAATTTGTGGGTCTGTCTGGGACAACGCCGAGGTACTTCACCTCGCTAGCATGACCTACAGTAGTGGCTTTGACGATGATAAGTCCGAGATTGACCAATTTTCTTTTCGTTAAAGGTGCTAGAAGAGTCTTGGAAGGATTACTGGAGAGTCCTACAATATTCCACTATTCTGAAACATGTGGTATGTTACTCTACATGACAATGGAGATCGTCTGGTTATTTTTACCACTTATAGTAGGTGCTAGGTCATCAGCATAACCAATTGCTTTGTAGTCCAATCTGTGGAGATTGAATAAAAGATTGTCAACGACTAACGACCACAAAAGAGGAGAGAGAACTCCCCCTTGGGGTCATCCTTTCACTACGGTTACAGATACTGACACTCATTCTGGCATCGGACTTTACAAGAGAGCTTTGGTTCCCAGAAAGGTTAAGTAATAGAAACCTGCCGCTTACTTGGAAACACTGATAGCGGTAGAGTTCCGTATAAATCTAAACATCAATCGTTGAGCCTCTTCAAGCAGTTCAATTAGCCAGCTGCGTCTATTTCTGTTCATCAAGTTGACTGTGAAAAGATCGATTAAACTTAAAATTCGAGTTCTCGGTTGTATTGTTCATATATCCTGTGAAGGTATTTTTTCTTTAGAAAGTGTCCTGTTTATAGTTCAGCTCATGGGAAGTTATAGTAGAACGACCAGAATCACTGAACTTTACAAACCGATCACTATCTAGAACGGAAGGGTCTTTTTTCAGGCAAAGGGTCTCTAAGGGTGTTCTTTCAATCGTAAAACTCTTTGAATTTCTGAGTCCTCTTGGCATGGAATCATACTAGATTCACTGGTCGTTGGTTTTTGCTAAAGTTGCTCCTATTCGGTGAAACTTTACACATAAACGAACTTGAATTTCCTTTTGTTGTCAGAACAGAGCTCCATTCAGTCCAAATTTGCAATTAAACCTTGGGGAGTGCGCACTAGCTAAATTCTAGTTCCGTGGCTTCTCTTCAACTGCTTCGAGCGTCTGTTCAAGTCTCCGGATTCGAATATTCGTAACTTGTTGTTTGTGACCAGATTGTGAAGGTTTTCTTTCTAGTAAACATGCCAACGATATATTTTCTTCGATTTTGACACTGAAGTCCCTAAGTACGACTTTAACATCGTACTCCATAGGCATCATCGTTTAGGATGTACAAATGTATCTGATTATATTCTGGTCCCTTACCATTCAAGCGAAAAATAAAACACACACAGCCCAAATGATTACAAGGATCTGTGCCTTGATCCTCTAAAGGGCTGTCACATCAAATACTTGTTTTATTTTATGCACCAGTTCATCTTAAATTTCCCCTCCTGATGGCTGACTAAACTTTAAGCCTCAAGTTCATTGGAAATCATTGACTTAAATTCAACGACAAGATGCCTCCTAATTCACCCCCAGTGCGACGATACTTCATTTCCGTTAACTTACCCGTAGATTCCCCTAACTCGAGTCTCAATATCCTTAAATCTAAATCAGGAAAAACACATACACACATATATCAACCGTCTAAATCCACTCCTTAAGCCATTTGATCACGTTTTCTTCAAAGTCAACTGTCAACGAATTGCAAGTTGGAAATCCTCTAAGAGCTTCGCCTAGCTAACCCACACAGCACACGAATACCTTCTCTCGTTACATGACAAACATGACAGTATTTCCTTCTCCTTAAACCGGAGACCATATTCAGTAAATATCCCGAGTTACTAGACCGCAGTTTTTGTCCTGTAAAAGAAAATGAAAAAAAGTATAAAAAAAAAAACCAAATAAACATCGAAAGGATATGCATGTGGATTTTCAATTCGTTGAAATGCACTCAACTGGATTTCCTTGGGGGTACTTTAGTCAGGTCCTTCCACCTTCTTCTTCCTATTTCTGTGCTCAGAGGGTATGTGTGTGTGTGTGTGTGTGTGGTTAGAATGCAGTTTGTCTCTTTCCCCACATAAAAATACTCAGAGAAAAAAAAAAAACAGAGAAAATTGAAAAAAAAAAAAAAAACTCGAGGAAAAGGATATTATCCGTTGATATATGTACGTATCGAGCAAGGGTAATGATGACCATAAACAAGGGCTCACCGAAGAGCCGGGGCGGAGAGTGTTACGGTTGCCAATGAACATGGTTACACGACAACCGGATACAATCTAATCGAAATGAAAGATTAATTGGGTGGCATTGGTACGATTCGAACACACTGCCGCCTGCCACCCACCCGATTTGCCGTGCTTTTTCCATTTGTCGGTTGTTATCCTTTTTATTTTTTTCTCGTCCGTCTCTCCGACTCGTTTCGCTTCTATTTTTCAACTTTAATTGAGTTGAGTATAACAAATGCGACCGCACACAGATGTCGGAGTACTTAAATGTGGAAAAGCCAAAGGACGACCGAGCTGGGGACTGTCCCACCCCCTGGAGGTGGGAAAAAATCGAAGGATATCCCGATCGATTAGTGTTTTATTGTACACATTTCATGTGTGTGGACACATAAACTTCTCTAATTTAATGTTTAATCGATTGATTGGCAATGCGTCGGATACGTTGTTTGTCATTGGCAGGACCAAAGGCGGTTTGTGTAAATGGAAAATTCAAAAGTTAACATTTTCCTTTCCTGGAAAATGACTTTGTACGGGCATTCCTTTGTCAGTCGACAGATGGTGGTGTGATGCGAACAGGTGACAAGGTTCATTTGGTAAAACGTGTCCATTCGATTTGGAGTTTGGGTTTTAATGGCCCGGAGCTCACTTTCACAGAACCGAAGTAATATAGATGATTATCGGTTTCTTTATGCGCCACAGGAACTGAGAGAAGGCCATAAAGCACCGTTGTGGACAGAAAGATTTATGTGTTGCGTAGGACTTAACGTTTACGATGATGAAATGTGGTTGCAGGTCGTCGTGGTTTCCTTTGCATGTTTCAGGTGAAATATTGTATGCCGGCCAATGTCGGAGCCTGTTAAGAAGGCTCATCTCAACAAATGAGAGAATAATAAAGCGCTAAGCGTTGGCACTAAATTTTTGTTTCAATCGACATGGGAATAGGAAAGTTGGGAAATTGGAAGTGCGGCGTGATCTAGAAAAAGAAGTTGCATGTGGGTATAGAAATATCTCAATTAGCAGACAATGAAAAATTAAGGCACACGAATAGGAGGCTTCTCAGAAGCTGACTTTTTGAGAAAAGTTCAGAAAAAGGCTAAGGAAGGGAATATAATAGAGAGTCTAAGTAGTGTGTTATGCCTCTGTTCAGCTTTCAAGGTTTCGAAGCGAGGCTCTGGTGTTCAATGAGCGAATCATGCATTTTTTCCCTTGTAAGAGTCTTGTTTATCATGTCGGTTTCGTCATAGGTCGCCTTCTCTCATGAGCAGGAGTCTTCCAAAAAAAGTCGTTTACACAACGCAATGATTTTGTCCCGACTACTTGTTTTCAATTTTAGTGTGTTAATCCAAATGGTCGCCGTGGCTTAGTGGTTAGTGCGTTGGACGCGGATTGGGTTCAATCCCCAGCCATGTCCACCAAACATTTTTTGAGGCCTCACCTCTCGTCGGGGAATGACAAGCCTCCGGAAATATAATCTGTCATGAAATAGCTTTTTTTCCCAAGATCTGCTATACTGTACCCCTTCGGGTAGGGGTTAGAATATACCCGAGGTAGGCATGCCTGTCGTAAGAGGCGACTAAAATCCACCCTTTGTATACCGAGGTTAAAGAAGTATACAATTATGCAATGAACAAAACAAAGATATTTAATACCCCAGGTGGCACTCCAGGTTTACTGGAAAATCCACCCTCTTCGGAGGTCGGCTCTATGGATTCTGGGGAGAGCCATTTATTGCAATTATGCAACCCCTTCACAAAAAGTGCAAGGGTATCTCGATCGCCACCACCAAGATCGAATGTCTCCGGGAAAAGAAGTCCGCCGGAAGCGCTAGCGCGTGAAAAACAGGACTCAGCGAAATTCAAAAGCTTCGAGGAGGAAAACAACGAACTCCGTAAGAAGCTTAACGAAATGGAGTTACTCTACCAAGAGCTTAGGAAAGAGGTAGATTTACTTCGGGAAGAAAACAAGGCTCTGAGGAACCTAAACCCTCCAAAAGAAAGTGAAAGTAGTTCGTCTCGCTCACCTGTTCGTGAATATCACACGGACGAAGAAGAGCTAACGCGGGAAACGGCTTGGGTTTCAAAAAAAAGACCCAGCAAGAAACGAAGGGCCGGTTCTTCACCCGAAATCGAGCCACAAAAAGAAAACAAGCGCCTGCAAGAGACAAACAAATTAAGTCCCCCGCCTCCAATAAACGTTATCGGGATTACGGACTATAATAAGCTGTATTGCCTCCTTAAAGGAACGTTGGCTTCGAAATATAAGGTCACCTCACTTCGCAATAACGTGTGGAAAGTAAGCGTCGATGACTCGGACGATTACCGAGCATTTTCGCGGAAACTTAATTCCGAGAAAATTCAGTGGTATACATATGAAAATAAGTCGGAAAGACCATTGCGCGTTATAGCAAGAGGACTCCATCCTTCGTGCACTAAAGAAGACGTTATGGACGATCTTCAAGCGAAAGGCTTTAAAATTCTTGACGCTGTAAATATTATCAAGAAGGAAAAGCAAAAAACGCAAGAAGATCAGGAAATTCTTGTTAAGCGTGGTCTTCCGCTTTTTATGCTCAGTTTCGATAAAACCGAGAATATAAAGGAAATTTACAGTATTAAAACGATTTTAAATATTGTGATCAAAATCGAACCGATGCGTAAAAGCACAAGATCAATCCCTCAGTGCAAACGATGTCAAGGTTTCAACCACACACAGGCATACTGCAAAAAAGAACCACGATGCGTGAAATGTGCCGGTAAACATCTCTCGAATGAGTGCCATTTAAATAAGCAAATCGCAGCGACTTGCACAAATTGTAAGGGGAAGCACCCAGCGAACTATCGAGGCTGCGAAGTAGCCAAAGAGCTACAAAAAAGGCGCGATACGCTTAAAAAGAACATGCGTCCACAACCTAAACCGAATAAAAATAAACCGGAAAAGTTACTAGAAAATGAAAGCAAGCCCGCAAAGGAGAAAACGGAAAAAGTCCAGGATAAACCGCCATCTGCTGATACGCAAACGTACGCGCAAGCCGCATCGCAAGCAAATAAGCAAAATAGGCCTGCGCTAGATCCAATGCAACAAGTTTTCTCTATAATTCTCACAAAACTCGAGGAGCAAAGCAAGACAAATAAGCTCATATTCGAAAAACTTAACAACCTCGAGCATAATGCTCGCAAGCCACGGACAAAATTATGAACATGAACCAGTTACTTAAAATTTTAACATGGAACGCAAACGGCCTTCTGCAAAGAATCGACGAACTGGAAGTATTCCTACGCAAACAGAACATTGACATATGCTTGATTTCTGAAACCCATCTGACAAAGGAATCTCGGGTTAAAATTAGAGGATACTATGCTTATCATGCATACCACCCATCCGAAAGGGCTAGGGGCGGATCGTCGCTCTTAATTAAAGACTGTATTGAGCACTCTTTGAATTCACCGATAGAACTCGATGCAATGCAAATAACTTCAGTTCGAGTAAAAACTAAAAATATGTATTACAACATCGCGTCCATTTATTGTCCTCCGCGATACACGCTAGAAAAGAATGACTTAATACGTCTATTCAACTCACTTGGAGCGAAATTTATTATTGGTGGCGATTTCAATGCGAAACACACCTTTTGGGGTTCGAGATGCATTTCACCTAAAGGCAGACTTCTCTACGAAACCGGCATGCAATTTGCTGTTGACTTCTTTTCGACGGGGAAACCGACTTATTGGCCCTCCGACATAGCAAAAACGCCTGACCTCATAGTCTTCTTTATTGGAAATGGGGTAGTGAAAAACTTAACGAACATCGAGGAATGCTTTGATCTCTCCTCAGATCATTCACCAGTCATATTGACAATAAGCGAACGCCTAATAAGAAAAGAAGGAGCGCCCAGATTAACTAGCAACAAAACTAACTGGGATGGCTTTAGGAAAGCTTGTGAAGAAAATATTGCCCTGAATGTGTCGCTTAGAACACCGTGCGAAATAGAGGATGAAGTCGGCAGATAGCGGAAATAGCGAAATTAAATATCCGCCGGAAATAAAAGAACTGATGCTGGCAAAGAGGAGAGCACGCAAAAGATGGCAACAGTCTCGCGCTCCCCAGCACAAAACCCATTCGAACTTCCTATGCAATAAGCTCAAAAAAGCGATACGGGATTTTAAAGATCGCGAGATTTCTACATATCTCGAAGGCTTGTCTGCTGAAAAAAGTTCGAATTACTCTCTTTGGAAAGCTATGAAAGGTATCAAAAAACCCCAAATACAATCGCTACCAATAAGAAAAAGTAATGACGAGTGGGCAAAAGGCGATAAAGAAAAAGCCGACTTATTTGCTGAGCATCTGGAAGAAACGTTTAAGCCATTTCCCGGGCAAGCATTAATAGAAAATATTAATAATACTATTATGACTCCAGACAACTTTAAAATAAGGAGCGTGTCATTAGCCGAACTTTGCGAGGTAATAAAAAATCTAAAGAATAACAAGGCTCCTGGATATGACATAATAACCGGACAGGTCCTCAAGGAGTTGCCAAATAAAGCGTTAATAAAACTCCTTTACCTTATAAATGCTTCGCTAAGACTATTATACGTTCCAAGGCAATGGAAAGTCGCCGAAGTTATAATGGTTTCAAAGCCGGGAAAACCGCCAAACGACAAAAAGTCGTACAGACCGATATCGCTCCTGCCGATAATATCAAAGGTTTTTGAAAAACTCTTATTGAAACGGTTAAAACCGGTAATTGAAGAAAGACGTTTGATTCCTGATCATCAATTCGGGTTCAGAATCAAGCATTCCACAATTGACCAGGTTTATAGAATAACCAACGAAATTGAGAAGGCCATAGAAGAGAAAAAGATATGTTCTAGGGCTTTTCTTGACGTTTCTCAAGCCTTCGATAAGGTGTGGCACGAAGGCTTGAACTATAAACTTAGACAGGTACTTCCGGAAGAGTTGTACAAGATCTTAAAGTCGTATTTGGAGAATAGACTCTTCCGTGTCAAGCACGGAGTCGAATACTCGGAATTCAAGGAAATCGCTGCGGGAGTTCCACAAGGAAGTGTTCTTGGTCCAGTCTTGTTCTTGCTCTATACTCGAGATATACCCCAAGAAGAAGGCACCGTTGTTGCTACATTCGCGGACGATACGGCTATTCTGGCAACAGAAAATTCAGTCGAGTCAGCAACTGTGAAGCTTCAACGAGCTTTGGATACAATTTGCGAGTGGACAAAGGTTTGGCGCATTGTTCTCAACGAAACCAAATCTACGCATGTTAACTTTACTAACAAGAAAATTAACAACTTACCCGTTTTCATTAACTCGGTACAAATACCGTATGCAAACGAAGCAAAATATCTAGGAATGACACTAGATGCGAAACTCAAATGGAAGCCGCACGTTAAAAAGAAACGCGACGAGCTCGAAATTAGATTTAGAGAAATGTATTGGCTGCTTGGAAGATATTCCAAATTAAGCATGTATAACAAATTGCTCTTATATAAGCAAGTCTTAAAACCTGTATGGACGTATGGTATACAACTTTGGGGTTGTACCAAAACCAGCAATAGAAATATTTTACAAACCTTTCAAAATAAGGTGCTCAGAACAATCGTTAATGCGCCGTGGTACATTAGAAACGACGATATCCACAGAGACCTCGGTCTAGCTACCGTCGAAGATGAAATAACAAATTTTGCTCGCAAACTCCGCGTTCGCCTTCATGGACATTGCAATAACGCCGTACTCCAAATTCTGGACGTGACAAACCTTGTGCGCCGACTACAAAGAACGAAACCGTTCGATTTAGCGCAATAAGGAATAGCCGCATATAATGACGGTATAAGTAGATGCTTTCACTGGAAAGCTACCTGCACAACGCGAACTTTTATTGTCGAAAGCTAAACTACTTGATAAGGCTTTTTTTTGTACTTAGTCGTAGTCAACACGAAAAGGGGAGGTGTTTTTAGTGAGTAAGAATCTCACACTACCATGAGCACGTGCGGTAGATCCTCATGGTGTCTCATGAAAGATTTTCACCTACCCTCGCAAAAAAAAAAAAAAAAATGAAATAGCTTCTCAATTCGCCGTTCGGAGTCGGCAATTAATTATGGGTCCCTTCCATTCGTGCGAAAAATTTTAAACGCACAGCATGAATGGTTTATTTATTTAATCCAAGCCAAATGTTACCGACCTCGTCTACTACTCAGCCCTATGTCGTTAACTTTTCTCAGAATATTAAGATTCGAAGTAATCTTCTGGTCGGCCGGAATAGACGAGGAGCTGATATGGGAATGACAACACCTTATGATAGCTACTGTGCATTTTATCATTGGTGATTATCGGTGTTTTGGGCTGCCTTGTCATTAAGAAATGAAGGAGTTCGTTGGACTCCTGTATCTTAACTCAAACGTCTTTATAACGGACCGCCACCAAATGAAAGCGAGTGTCTAGAGAGAGAGAGAGAGAGAGAGAGAGAGAGGAAGAGAAAATCCAAATCGTCATTCCCGAAATGAACTCATCACCTTAAGTTAGCATCGCTGGACAACCGGTAGCCAAAGTAAAGAGCTTCCAATATCTTGGCAGTATTGCCTCAATGTATAGTGGAATCAAACCAGATATTGCCAGTCGAACAGGCAAAGCGAAGTCTACATTTGAAAAGCTTTTTAAGCATGGCGAATGACGACATTCAACTCATCAGGCTACGACTGTTCCATTCCAATGTTAAGCCTAAGTCTCAGCACGAGGATAAAGGTCTCTACTCTCACGACAAATCTGCAAACGTTCATTAGCCTTTCAAATCATATTAAGAATTTGTCGTCCTAGTCATATCTGTAACGAAACTCTTTGACACCACGACACCTTTGACGTTTTCAATTGAAGTTCTCTTGTAACAATTGTGATCAACTTCCATAAGAAGACCAAAGTCTTCCAAGTCCGTAAGAGGATCACGTGTTAAATTCGTTTGGAAAGAAAAGTTTTCTTCGGAGATCTAAGAATATCTATCGAGAAGGCTACGCGTCCTAGTAAGACGTGGCATTGAATGCGTGCCATCAGATAGCCGTCTTCTACTAAGTAGGCACAGTATGAGATGCTAGGGACAAGTCCGAAATCTTATCTCTACCTGTACGAGAACAGCACCTGATGATTTACTGTCGGTAGCGGAAGATCGAGAGGTGTGGAGAATCCACTTAAACGCGTATATAAGCGGGTCAATTAAAAATTATGATGACGACGACAGAGACCCATGAAGAGCTTTGCACATCCGAGCTGCGGAGAACATTTTATTTTTGCCGTTCCTGAAACAAATCAGCCTACAGTTTCTTGTTATACGGGGTAGTTGTCCGAATTAACTTGAGCAGCTTTATTGAACCCCAACTCTTTTTTAAATTCTCAGTTGCGACTAGCAATTCAAACTTAAACCGAAGTTATGACGTTAAATTATCGAAATGTTATCGTATCTTGACAAGTTAAACCTGTGCAAGCGCTGAATTTGATGGCCAGTGAATGTCCTATACCCCTATTCACTAAAATGTTCACTCACTCAGCGAAATTTCCCCAAAGAAAAAAGTCCAACACCTCAATTTACAACCATCCACTTGATTAGCCCGACTAGATGACCATAACAATGTCCTGTGACTGCTGACCTGTTTTAACTACATTTCTCGAAAGCTCTACCCACTTCTGATCCCTCTCCCACTCGGTAAATGGCCTACAAAATCCGATAAAAAAAAAGCATCCTTTTCGGAAAGGCAAAATCCTCCGAAGGCCTCTAAAACTGTAGGCAATAAACAAACCGGACTGCCAAGTACAAGTTGCGAATTTAAATGAAACACTTAAAGCGACTGGACCCCGGGATGGAGTTATGGGGTGGACCCACCTTTTCGAGTTCATCCGACCATAAAACGCAAACCAAATTCAACGCTAAGTCGGAAAAGTGTGAAATGTTCAGACTTCAAAACCAGAACCACAAAGAGTAGGACTCATCGTCGTCGTACCCCTACAAATTTATTTCCTTTATTTTTTTTATTTTTTTTTCTCTGCAGGTTCTTTTTATACAATGTCCTTCTTTTATTCTTGAATCGGCAAAAATCACGGTAGGAATTGTCGAATGGGGGTGGGTGCAAGAGCGGGATAAGTGTGACAATACAAACACATTTTTAACGTGCCATTTCGTTTCGTCGATTGCGTAAATGTTTGGAACGCTTCAGTGGGTCTTTTAATACTCGTACACACCGTGTAGGCGGAAGTAAGGGAAAATTAAAGAAAGTGAAGGGACAAAAAAAAAAAAGGAAATGAAGGTGTGAAGAGATTTTGAAAAAGACGGGAAGTTTTAAGTGATTTAAGTTTGAGCGTTAAACATCAAAAGAAGTCCTTGAGAGGATTTTAGTTCAAATTAAATTGGTAAATTGTAATTTAAATTTGAGATAACGCTGCTATTATTTGGATCCTTCTTTACGCTACGTAGTCAAGACTGGGGATAAGGAGTTTTTCTGATTTACCTTGTATTTACAGTCTGCGCAAAATTAAAGTGAACTACCCTTTGAAAGTTTAGATAGCGTCCTTTCTACCGAATCGCATTGTAGAACTCAAGTTCTTGAATCAAATTTAAGACCACTAGGTAGTTAGGAGGCCTTTTAGTGATCTCAGCAGCAAAACCAGTAGTAAAGGCATGTCGAGATAAGTGAGCAGGAGGTAGCTCTGTATCAACAAGCTGGTTGGTTCACAATAGAGCGGTCTTAGGGCAAGAAAATCGATTACCGACATAATATTTACAGTAGAGGAAGACCGTGATTCAGGTGGTGTGCGGAAATAGTAAGAGACTTCAATCAACTCGGAGGCAGGTAGCTAACAATCGTGCTGGCTAGAGATGTTTATTGGTGGGAGCCCTGTTCTACTCTGACGCAATCTCAAGTAGGTACGAAAGTTAAGTTAGGTTAGGTTACGAAAGGTGGCTGATGGATAGGTCTCATCACTTTCACTCGGAGTCCTGGAGGTCTATTGTGAGTACCCCAGATATGTCGGCTTTGCTAATGTTCATGGTCAACCCCAATCTTGCCAATTCATCGGCCTTTTCGGTCCCTTCTGTCATCATGTCCAGGAACCCAGCAGAGTTTGACAGTATGGTGCCTTATGGTGATCAGCTTGTTGCGACATTTTTTGACTGCCCTTGATTTGATTGTATTCGATTTTACCGATTTTAAAGCTGCCTGACTGTCAACGAAGATGGTAATATTCAATGGAGGAAGGTGACAATCTCTTATGCAGCCTGAAGCTTTTTCTATTGCCAGGATCTCGGCTTGGAAGGCGCTACAGGTTTCCGGCAATCTAAAAGATTCCTGTTTTTGTAGAGTTTCCGAGTAAAATCCGACTCCGGTTCCTGTTTCCATTGTTGAGCCGTCAGTGTAAATCGCGATTTCGTGGTCTTTGATAACATTGCTTGACTCCCAGTCCTGATAAAATCACTATAGGGGATTAGGTAGTCCGATGTGGCTGTGAGGCTTTCGGAGTTATATTTCTCGCCCATTAACTTAATTGTGTACAGTATTCTGGCATATACATGGGTGGTCTGCTTCCACAGGTTGGATTCTCTCAGTCTGAGTGCACCTTTTGCGGCAGCGCCTTTTATAAACAGGTCTAGAGGGTGGAGGGCGTATGTACGAAAGTAAATAAGCTCGTAAAAGGCGCATCAATTTGTTATCTGAATCGGATTCAGAGCGATTTAAGCTCGCATTCTAATTTTAAACAAAATTGCTGTATGAACTGCAGAATGATCAGAGCTGGGCCTATATGGTTGCATTAACAGTGCCACATGTACATAGAATCCTTTTGATCTATGGGTACACGAATTTTCACTGGTAGCATTGTAAAGGATCTTATTGGCAATAGAAGGTCCCAGGTTAGCAGCAGAAACCAGTAGAAGTGTTGTAGTTGTCTAGCTTGCTAACAGCTCATGGGTTTTGCGGCCATGGTGTAGTGGTAACATCTTCACATGTCACGCTTAAGGTTCCGAGAAACATTTGTTTCTTAAAAAAAAATGTATAAAAAGTCGATCAACTATCAAAGTTGATGTGAACTCTACTGCGAAGGCATAACACTAGCAGTAGAGCGGTCATGTCTTGAGCAGTTATTCGAACTGATAATGATGGTAACATCAGGTGGTTTTAAAAAAAGTTCCATGAATTTCATAAGCAATGGCAAAAACCTCACCAAATATCCTCAGTAAGTGTATACGCCAACCTCGGATGCCAGTGAAACCAAATAATATCTGAGTTTCAAACCACTGCACCAAAAAATTCGTTCCTATCTTCTCCACTTTCCGGTTGTTGTCGTGCAAATTCAATGCCTTCAGGAACACACATCTCAGGCGTAAATTAACATAAAAAAAAAAATAAAAATCAGATCTTTGGTGTTAAGGACTTGCTCGTAGCACTGCACAGCACTGCACAGCACAATCCAATAAACAATTAGACCAGAGTTAGTAAAACAATTTCGAGAATCTGTATTGCGCAGCATCAGGAAATTCATCTGTAGATCTAAATGGTTCAATTTATTCCTGGGTAGACTATTCTAAAAAACCAATGGGTTTATATCTTAGCTATTTAGGGCTACGACTGACCAAGTCACTCTTGTAGAGCCCCCTCCCACCTCCCTTCTCCATTAATCTCCGGCTTCACCCCCTCTTTTAACGAGGTTTGCCCTGAAACAGTTACCTCATCTTTCACCTATTCCAGCAAACCACCTTTCTCCACTCAACTAAGGCATCCTCGAAAACTGTCCGAGATAGCGGCATCACCGCGAGGACAATCACGACCTACATATATCGATAGCCAGGCAGCCGTTAAGGCTCTGGAGTCCCAGGTAATGAAAAAGCTGTTGAATTGGCACCAAGGGGGGCAGCGCTGCATGCCTCACAGGCTCTCCCCTTTGCCAGAATTCCAATAAGCTTGTTAAAAAGGTATATTGATGACGAGGCCATAAGTCGAGTCAATGCACGGTGGATCCAGCTAAATACATGTGCAACGGCTAGGAACTTATGGACAAGTTATAATAAGAAGAGATTTCTGTCTCTGGTCAAACTAAGGCGAGGATAGTCTCTGGCATCATCACGGGGCACTGTGCAATTGGTATTCATGCGGAACGCCTCGGTATTCACCACAACGACTAAAAACTGCAGCGATGGGGAGGAGATCGAAACTGTCTGACACCTGCTGTGTGAATGTCCTGCCCTCGCCAGTAGAAGAATGAGGACTCTTGGTAGTTACTTCTTCACGGAACTGGAAGACTTGGGTGATGTCGAGCTGGGGGACCTCCTGAGATTCATTTCTTTATCTGGGTGGTTTTAAATCTGCGGTTTCAAACCCCTTTTCTCTTTGCAGGTTCCCGGAGTTAAATTGGAAGATGGGCACAATGGACCCTTTGTTGGTCTAAGTGAGCAGTGACATTGTCACAAGGCACCCATTTACCTAACCTAAGGCATCCGGCAATAGCTATTTACAGACCCACATTTCCAAGCAGGACAAACTTCTCAGTAGTTATAGTTTGATTGTACTCAGTCACCCTTCCTACTCCTGACACTCCACTATTAGCCTGAAAGCAGGCGAGGTTTGATTGTATCAATTACCTTCTCTGTATACTGGCGAGCTATCGATAGATCTGAAACCCACTTCCCCCCTTATGGTTCTATTGTATTCAGTCACTTTATCACACCTGTTAACAGGTATGTATATTGAGGTCCTTCGAACCCTGTCTCCGCAGACATTATAGATTCTTATAATAAGTCCGAAACCCCAAGCATGCTCTAGACAAAAAACTGGTCTAAACGTGTCCTAATCTTCTGTTTGACAGTTTAATAGCATTGTACAGTCCTTGTTTGGCAGTAATAAGCATAGGCTGTCACCAGAATAGACTTCGGTCTGGTGGAGTGTGGCTCTGGTACAGGTTTCTATTGGGCTTCTTTAGTTAAAGCTCTAGGTTAATTGCAGATAGAAAGTCGTCAATTTTAGGTCATCGATATTTGATTTAACTGAGTGTAGATGACTTTTGGGATCCTTAAGAAAACTGGACGAGAATCGATGCAGGTTTTCTTTACGATACCAACAAACAACATAAACACATAAACTTACAAAGTTTTTTACATTATATTGGCCTGGGCAAGGTAGACGAAACCTAGCACAAACTTCCATAACCGATCCTCTAGCCACACATACTGGCTTCAAAATTTTCCAAGCCTTGAAACATACATTTGTCGAAGACTTTTGTTTTCCAGATAGTCTCGAACACAACCCAACCCTAATCATCGCTTGAGAATGTACCTTTATTTGACTTAAGCCGTGCTACGGATGATTTGAATTTGATTTAATCGTGTCTTTGGTATCCATCATCTCGTTGGACCGTGTGGCTATAAAATGCTTTCCTTCGTCATTTTCTAACAGTCTACAGAAATATTCCAACGGTATTCTCAACACTGGCAGCTTTTTTCTCGGATTCACCGTACGGACTTCCAAGAGTTCCAATTTGTCTATAACAACCTTGGATCAACACTCTTTAAGTCTCTATACTCCATCAACGTTAATGAAACTGGTGCCAGCTTTAAGTCAATCTACCAGACTTCCCTTAAACACCAATGGCTTCTTAAATTTCACTAAATTACGAAACTTCTCTCCTGTAATGGAATTTCGCTCACACAAAAGCATACAAATTGGGACGCTCATCACGGAAAGTGTTCCATAAGTGAACGACCAACCAAAATCCTCTCACAGAGTGAGATGGCCAAAAATTAAAGTTGTATCTGGAGGCAATTTAAGTCATTCAATGAGGTATATATATACAGCAACAAGTCTCATGTTCCTACTCGGCGCCTTTGTAGTTGATTCTGTTCATCTCTGGTGTCCGGTAATCTACACGTGATCAAAGTGTATCCACACGTACATATATATCCCACTTAAGCAAGGACCTCATACGGTCGAGGCGGAGGGGACAGGAAATCTAATTTTCTGATGAATTCTAAGTATCCTGCACACCGACAGCAAGCGAAACACCTTTCATGATATCACCTCTGACCTTAAATCGGCCTCAAGCTAACTACCACTACACACTGACGATTCGACATTAAGCTATCCGATATGTTCGTCCTAGAAAACCGTTTTTTGTGTGCACAAATTATCCAATAAAAGTTGTTGAATTGTTATTATTAGATTTGCACTAGTAGTAGCAACAGCAACAGCAACAGCAGCAGCAGGATAAACGTGACTTGGCAATGAGAAAATTACTGGGCGTGTAAATTACTATGTATCGTGGTGGTCCTGCGTTTTTTATTTCGTTTTTTGCTTTTCGTCTACTTCCGCTGCCATTTTTTTCCAATTACAGGAAGTATAAGTGGTTGAGAGTCTTTTTTTTTTTTTTTTTTTGCAGTCTCGTAGTCTTCGTTTGTGGGAGAGGAGTATCGATTTAATTTTAGGTCAGTTGTTGTACACGTATCCTGTGGTCAACACTCTTCAATGTTATCCTGTATCCTCCTACTCGGTCATCGATATGGCGGGGGTATTCTCTTTGTCTGCAAATTGTATGGGATAGAGGAGGAATACTGTGTTCGTGTTCGGTCAGCACAAGGTTGTTCTTTGTTTCCTTTATGCTCTTTCTCGTCCTTGATTGATAGCTGCGATTGAATAATTGATGGCAAAGAGAGAAAGAGGAAGTTTGTTCAGCTATAAAAATGACAACCAGTTGAATAGGTATGATAGGATAGATTCCAACAGATTCAGCATTGAATGCGACAGAAAATTGGTGTCATTTTACTTTGTTTTACTTTGTAAGGACATGACTGGTGCTGGAGATTTTTTTTTTTAATTTTGTCAGAGGTTGTGTCGGATTTTATTGAAGTGTGAGATAAGCGGACGTAGAACATTTTAACTTTTACAAAATTTGCAAACATCTAAGAAAAGGATGTACGTTGCTGAACGGCAATGACGACTTAAACTCTAGTCTCTAAGCATTTTGACCTTTTCAACCAATCTACCAACCATCCAATTAAAATAAAGTGACACGAGAAATTTGCAAGCCTAAAACCATATAAAGCGAGGGGCGGAGCATATATGAACCCGCTTGAAGCTCATCCTGTGATGAAAGTATGTCCAGTTGAAAGCATTTCAAGAAAGAAACCCTCTGATCTAAACTACCTGAAGTGTCAACTTAAAAACCTTTCTGCTGTACCAGATTCGCCTTCCAACAGGGCAGAGCCTGTAGTTGAGATACGGGTTAAACGCAGTCACATTGATGTCAGCTCACTGTTATTAATATAAAGCTGTGGTCTATGATTTCTAGAGTCCTTAAAGTGGAGTTTCGTCCTCATTTGCCATTTTAAAAGCCAAAGGTTTGTATTTTATGACTTTCCTGGCTGAGGCAATACCATCCACTAAACAGATGCAGGGTTTGAAGGTTTTTTTTTTATCTTGATGGCAAATATTTAAGTCCGTTTATATTGCTGTGCTTAGTACGAGGATATTGGGGCGTTTTTTATAGTCTCAGGCTGTTACCCAGATGATCCGTAGTTTCACCCTCTTTATTTGAATTTAATAAGGCGCGCATATCAGGCAGTTCGTTGAGTATCTGGTAGGGTCTTATTTTGGATAGGAAACTAAGGTGAAAACCCAAAATCCGCGAAAGAGTTAGAAAGCTACAGTAGCACTTTTCTCATGTAAAAAGACATTCGGGAATAAGTGGAGATTGCAACCCTATATAACTCACTTGCTCTACATCGCAGTCAAAAAACCAATTCTCACGTACGGTGTAGTCATCTGGTGGAGTGATCTGGATATAGCCTTAATCCGTGATAAGTTAAATAAAGTCCAACGATCAGCTTGTTTGTGCATAAGTGGTGCCCTTCCAACAACAACCTCTGCAGCACTGGGCATTCTGTTTCATTTGACTATTATTGACATCTTTGGTAGGCAAATGGCTGCCAGTGGAGCCATTCGTTCCAAAGCAATCACACAGTGGTCCAGTAAAGAATTTGGACACGCCTCCATTCTGAATAGTTTCAAAATCTTGCCAAGAAACATAGACTACGACATATCTAAACTGAATTTTGTCAAAAACTTCGAAGTTACCATCGCATTCTTGGAAGACAAGTCGGTTAACTTCTACTCCGACGGATCAAAGACCATCGAAGGGGTGGGTGAAGGTGGTTTTTCTGATAGGCCCAATCTCAGCCTCTCTTTCCATCTCCCAAATTATTGTAGCGTGTTCCTAGCGAAAATAATGACGATCAAGGAAGTCTTTTTGGCTAAAGAAAACCGTGGTATTTGCTTCAGATATCCGCATCTTTTCCAATAGCCAAGCGGCTTTCAAGCCCTTGGAATCATTCTCTACAAATTCACAAGAAGCCCTAGATTGCCGTTTATTTCTCGTATAGATGGCACAGGAGTTCAATATTCACCTTTGTTGGGTGCCAGGGCATAGGGAACTGAAAGCTGATGAACTCGCCAACGATGTCCATTTTCCCCAGAATATTGTACCTTAGGCATACCCATCGTTACATGTAAACTTAAAATTAAGCGAGATGTCCTCGAAAGAACAGGTAGTAAAACGTGTCTAGTGACAAAAAAAATTTGGCTCAAGCTGAATCTGAGGCGCTCTAAGGATTTGATTTCCGTCAAGAGATTGTATATCAGCGCTTCTATAGGTGTCATCATTAAACACCATGCAAAAAAGTCTGGGGTCTTCTCAAATGATTTCTATGGACGGAGGAGAGAAGGAAACTATTTTCCACCTTCTTTGCACCTGTCCTGGTCTCTCTCATAAAAGAAAACTAATCTAGGTGCCTTCGTCTATAAAGATTTAGAAAAGTTCAACGTTTCATCAGAAGTTCTAGATGGTTTAACGAGTAGGTAAATGAGAATTCTCGAAGATCCACGTGGTACCACGTGGTATGGACCTATCATATGTACGTGTGTTGGCTTCAGCTGGCAGCCACTTCAACCTGACCTAACCTTACCTAGTACTTAAGCCGATTACACTGCTCTTTCAGAAGTAAGGCAGCAAACCAAAAGCAGTCTTTACTTTTCCGATGAACATGTTATGTTTATTTATTCAGACTATCTATCGACTGAGATCATATAGCCAATATTTCGAAAATTGTGTGTTTCTTGGATTTTCCGTCCAGCAATGCACAGTTGCGAAGATAAGTTACGACTACGATGTTGATGCCTAGAAGCACCGCGACCTGTAAGATCTGCTAGTAAGCCTTGGAAGTTTAGTTTTCTTCGTTTATTTTTAGTCCCATAGTGGGCATTTGGTGGAGAACCCAACTGCAATTGTAGCAATAACAAGCAGATATGAGCGAAGCTAAAATGTTTGAATTGTGCTACAGAACAACACTGACTACCAATAGGAAAATGAATGGTAACAGAATGCAGCCTTTTAAGATACCCTACACCTGCGCAGCGTGTGACATTTAACTCCTTCGTAGCTTGGCTTGATAATATCTGTCAATATGTCTCGAGCGCCTTTCATGAGTAAGCCCTTCCATATCAAAACTATTGAAAGTAGCGGAGATTTATGAAAATTCGAAGATTTTATGTGGCGGTTGCAAAAAGACCCAAAACGGACACGGTTTTCCTCTTCTGCACTCGGACTCTTTTAGGTCTTTAAGGAATCTTCACTATCGTTCCCTTTGCCCAGAAGGGTGTTCCAAGTGCTTTGATGCTTTGTTAAGCTTGGCAGGAATGCAATCCAGTCCTGCTGCTTTATGGATTTTGAGTGCTGCAACAATGCGATCCTTACTAATACGCACCATGAATTCGGGACTTTGAAGCAAATATCCCTCCACAATGTGATTAAAAATGGCGGATAAATGCCTTTTCATCAGATGATTACCATCCGAGAGCAGTAAAAAACGTCTAACCTCTGAACCTGTCGTGTCCTTGATAATTCTTCGACTAGTTCACGGTTTACGTTCCTTCTTTTGTCCGAGCTTATACTACACCGCACTTTTCTTGGTTTTTTTTGTGGTACTGGGGCTCAAGCTCGCTTCTACTGTCTGCATGTTCAAGCTACAAACGTTGAAAGAGTTCAGTACGAGGTAAGGCGCCTTCTTAACGATTTTCTCACTCTAGGCCAACATTTCTGTAAACACACATTTCCTGTGAAACCAAGTCTAAGGAGACGTAATCCCATTCCCATTCTAACGAGTTCAGGACTCAAAATCTTCAAATTAGTTCGCACTGCACAATCGCACTTTTTTAATGAGTATATTAAAAGGTAGAAGAATGCATACTTCACTCGTTTGTTGAATACAAGGGAGTTTGTGCTACATATGCTCGTTGTGTTTAAAGTTTTTTTTTTTTTTTAAGTTGCTCAACATGTGTGTAAATTTGTCAGATTTAGAAGGCTGGGTGGACCTGTGTAAATTATACTTTCTGCGGCATTTAACTATCTGCGGACCAGCTACCACGATTTCACAGATCACGGAAAGCATACATGCTACTAAAACGCAGATATACCCTAGCCCTACAACTACAACTTGTTGCTAAAATTTAAAAAAATAAAATAAACGATAAATATGCTTTCAAAAACTTCAGGCCCCCATCAATGATACAATCCATCTAAGTTTTTTCCATTTAAGGGACCAGCACAACTACCCTCTTTTCATCCGACACCCTAGTCCTTATTTTAAGATGCCAACCCCCCCGCAAATCTTCAATACGGCAACCCTCACAAACATAAAAGCTCAATGAAACAATTTAACTTGTTTACGACTTGAAAACGTCGACACTTTAATGTTATCGTCCATATAAAATCGACACCACCCAGGGTGTCCCCTTTCAATTTTCATCCCCCATCATCCCTCCACTGCCATTCATTAGAATCGTACTCACAGTTCATTCATTGAAAAGCCAGAAACACTCCCAAAATTGCGAGAACAACAATACCGGGTCGCACAAATTAATTCCAATTCTCCAACTCATTCATTGGCGTAACTTCACTATCGCAGCCAATTTTGTTTAATTTCAACACTTGTGCCACAAACTCCGTAAATCATGTCGATTGCAACTTCAATTTCTAATTGACAACCGGAAGAGGAAGCACAACCATAAATACACACACACACACACGAGCGCACATAGCGACGACACAAACGCACAGATAAAGCTAGAAGAGATACGAATAAATCTAATGCCACCCTTAGGTAGTGTAACTGTCGTGCAAATGCCCTAGCAAATATTTATTAAAATTTAAGGACTCTCCTCGTGCCTTGCCTTGCCTCGTCTTCAAAGTGGCGCTGTTCTTCGCGTGTAACTCCAAAAGAAAAAAAAATAAAACGAAAAAGTGAAAGAAAGGCGTGGGGGATGGTGGCGGCGGTATCACATCACAAATTAGGGTAGTAAAATACAAAGCTAAAGCAAACGTACACAGCCAGAAGGGACAACGGGCCGAAAGGAGGGAGAAAAAGCGAATGAGAAAAAAAAAACACATCCCCCCAACTCAGTGCAAACACAACAAGACAGCCAGCGATGATGATGAGAATACGATGAGAGAGGGACAGCAAGTAAAAATGATACGAAAACAAATAGAAAGTGGGTTAATGTTCACTCCAGCTTCGCTCCTTAGGGGGTGGCTGTTGGTAAGGTTGGCTCGCTACACCCTCGGTAACACGGCGTTTCGTGTGAGTTAAACACGAAGACTTTTGAGGTTGATGTAGGCTCACCAGGTCGAAGAGAGAGCTGATGTTGGCCCCCGTCCTGCCACAGTGATGTAGTGTGCCGTATTCCTTTTCGAGTGACAAAATATGTTTCGTTTTGGAACACGTTTGTGGTGTTGTTGGCAAAACGGCCTCCAAGGTGGGCGGTGGCGGTATAAAGGACTTGAATGGAGCAAAAGGTTCATTACAGGTTCATTGAGAAGTTTTGTAGTCTGTCTAAGGAGAGACAAACATAGAGAGAGAGGGAGAACATGAGAGACATGCGCTGGCGATGTGAAATTGTCTCTTATACTGGTGTGGAGAGTGTATTCTTGGTTTGAGTTCACTATGAGTGAAAGCTGAAAGCAGGTAAGGTAGTTTGAGAGTGATTTTGGATGTTCAAAAGACGCTTGTTGGGCTCCACATGCTGTTCGAATACAATAAAAATTCTAGTTAGGGAAGAGTCAGAAAAAAAAGAAAAACTTAATAAACCATGCCCATTGCCCAGCTACTCCACGACGGTCATAGAAGCCGTCAATGGGCTTTCACACGTCTAGGGCGGGGGGCTTTTATATCCTCTAGCAGAACTACATCTGACATCTGAAAATACTTGACTCGAAAACAGGACGAGATAAGTTTTTTCTGTTCTATCCTCGACTTTCTGGTCAGGAATTACTGTTTTGGCGTGTGGGAGCGTGAACATTTGGTCATTGGTTTGAATCTGAATTTGTAGCTGACGTCTTTGGAACCAACACGAAGGTCTCACTACCAATGAGAGTGTGTTCCTGTGTATTCCAATCTGAAATCCATGCCTTGAGTCTGCACTTGATCAAACCTTGAAAGATGTATAACGATCGCTAGGATAGACATCTTCTCATACAGTTAGGCAGCACTTACAACTCTCGACTTTTTGACAATGCGACCACAAGGACCTAAGTTTGATAGAGTCGAGTGCACATCAACGCAGATAACTAATCTAGGCAGCGCTTAAAGCCCTGACGTCCCATTTCGTGAAGTCCAAGTCAGTCATGCGCTACACCGATGCCATTCAGCCCTTTATGAAACACAACAAAGTCAGACTGACTGGGTGCCTTGTCACCAACGAATTTTAGACAACGCACTGACAAGGGCTTATTTGACTTCGACATTTTTAGGTAGTAAACCATTTTAAAGGCTCAGTTGATAAGTGGGTTTAACTACTGAGCAAGTTTCGTGGGTTCAAGCTCCAGCCATATCCACCAAACATTTTTCGGGGCACCACCTCGGGGAACGCCAAGCCTCTGAGAGTACACTTTTCGCCGTTCGGAATCGAAGGTCCCTTCCATTTGTGCGAATAATAAAAACATGGACAACATGAATGGTTGCGAGAAGCTAGGCCTTGGCTCACCTCGAACTGCCGCGCCAGCTATTTATTCATTTAGTTGGATTATTGTCTCTGCGCTCTCTGGATACCGGGTCACTACAACATACCTGGGAACGAAATTGCGGATAAACTGGTTAGGAAGGTGCAGAAAACGGGGACATCACCACAACTCTAACCGTAGAGGTGGCCCTAAAGGTTATTATAATTGAAGGAGGAGGAGAGCCCAAAACACTTCCTCTGCGATTGCCCCTCCACATTGACGCTAAGACACAAAAGCCTGGGGACACTTACACTCCACTTTCTTTGCAACAGATGCTAAAGAAGGGAATACACCGGGTCACCCTCCTAAACTAGTCAACCAACCATGGTCTCTGCGTTGGTTAACAATTGGAAACACCAAGTTTGACTGCCTACAGAGAAAATGTTTCGGGGATGAGCCATCCAGAAGACTATTCAAGCCTTATTTCTTCAAGAAAATCCGTAACCTGGACATTGAAAGTATCATCAAGCTGTAAGGCTTCTCACAGGGCATTTCTACCTAAACAAGTTAAGTCTGCGTTGAGAGGCAGAGTACTGATTCTGTCGGGAAGGGGAGGAATGACGAAAGTCACGGATTTACTATTCCATTTGAATCTAGTTGGCTCTACCTTCAGGACCTTCACTTCCATACGCCCTGATAACCAGCAAACGGTCACGTACAACTTGCAAAGTACGATTTCACTAACTTTGATCTAGTTACTGCTGAATTCAGAGCCCTAATAGCTGGCTGATTGTCTACGTATACGATGTTGTCTTTGATGCTGGTTTGGTAGCTGTCATAGGTGTGGTTTCGGAAGTCGATATTTATTCTTAGCTACATTGTCCCCAAAGGTTTCCTAGCCAACCTCTGCTCCAAGACCGACATCCCATGTATGTTTTTGGCTTCTGACGCATTAGCGAACATCTGTGACATATGAGCCATCTAAGTCTTAAGTATGACGATAGGATTATGTTTTGCCAAATTTAAACAAAATTAAAAAAGGAGCCGGAAGGTCACAGGGTTTTTCCATCTCAATATTCACGAGGGGACCGGTCGTAGCGATCTCCTGATCATCTAATTGTCAGTAAAATCAATCACATTTGCGTTTGTGGACTTTGAAGAAGCAGACTCCACTGCGAATAATTCGAGTTGTACAGCAAAATTGATCTAGTCAAACGAATGGGACAACGCAGTAGAGGCTTGCTGGTTTAATCACAAACTTACTCCAAATTCTATTTTATCGAAGACACCTTTTCGTCCTTTAGGAGAGACGGAGAATGCATCGTGTAATATCAGGGGAGATGTTACACTCACCTGGTGTGGAAGACTGATTAAATTCCCCCTCTACCGTTGGTATCCTTGGCAATTCCTCTGCGACCGGTGTTTGCATTACTTCCGGAGGGGTCCTCCTTATACCCAAGAGAGTTCCTGTATGATTCTTATGAGGTTATGTTTTTTTTCTTCCCCTCTCTATTTTCTCGCAGCATTAACACGATAAAGGAGGCTATTTGGTTCCACCTGTCCTACAAGTGTGGTTTGCGTAGGACTTCGCGTCTCTGTACTGATGCCATCTGTGTCCTGTATTTCTACTTTTTAAGAGCATCTGCCCAGATCTAACATCGACGCAGGATATAAGATCGATATAAGAAGTCCTCTCCTGCTTGCAGGACGACCACCTACATTCCCCATGAATCTGCTGGGTAAGGTGATGACTTTCGCAGCTGGCGCCGATGAGAACTTTACCAGTAGGTGAGTTTGGAGTCGAGAGTCATTCCGAAGTACATCACAGCACTTTTACTGGCTGCAACCTCAGAGCCTATTTGAAATTACACAAACCCCGGTATCTGTCTCCTACTCAGGAGAACTATTTTTGTTTTCTCTGCAGCCAGACTAAGACCAATATGTTTAATCCAGACATGGACGCATCTCATCACTTAGTTAAGTCTTCGCTGTGTCTCTTGCTGTAATCATCGCGCCGATGTCCTCTCACCAGAAAGGTATTTTCGGGAATTTCTTTACGGAGAAAACTATTGTCGGAGATTTTTCACAGATCAGGTACCAGGATTGAGCTCTGCGCTGCTTCTGTAGTGATTGCCTTTCTTCGGGGTCCAACCTCAGTGTCGTATACCAAAGTCACTTTTTAGGTCCAGTTTTGTGGTTATTGCTATGCCTCTCAAATTGAGCTTCTTTTATTGGCATAGACACACATTGAAACTTGAGTATTTGATATACTCACAGAAAAATGTTTCATAGCGCTTATTCAATAAAGGAAGTCCACTGAAGACATATCCAATCCACAATGTTACTGTGTGAGTATCTATGCAATGGGTTTCCGCTAAGAAGAATTATCGAATGAATTCTAAACCAATGCTAACGTTGACTGTGAATGGTAAGGCCAATGAATAAGTGCACTTCCGGCCAAAACCGCACATAAAAGAGAAACGTGAAGGGACTCAGTGATCCATACCAAGGACTGTCAGATAAAACTTCATGAAATTCGGGGCATCAATGCCCAAAATCGGGACAAATCGGAAGAAATAATGGTAACACTATATACATACCTTCGTCTAAGTACATTTTCAATGCTCATCGCGTATCGCTTAACATAAAATACTGTGGCGTATGTGGAATATTTTCCATAATTTTTGAGGTGATCTCAGTTCTGACTTGACTAGCTTCTGCAAAGCTTAAAACTTTATAGAGGACATCTTCCAATAGCAACTTTCAGTTGCATGAGAATGGGCCACTTTTCGTCCAAGTATATATCGGGGATCGTTAAACCGATTTTTGAGGTGATCTCAGTAGTTGAACATATTGCACCTATTTGTCGGTTGAACTTGTGTTGGAAGCATATTATTGTCTGGTCGATTGGACCTTCCTTTAAAAAGTAGCTTCCAATGCTTCGATTGACAAGCCGTTTATTTCCTTTCGACATGCTGTCGTCATTGGGACAGATATTAGGAGAGGGTTAAAAAAAAAATTCCAGACCGTCTATCATATCCTCAGTATATGAATCGTTTTGTTGAAGGCATGACGCCAATGGAGCTGCCCACACTTTCGCCAGTTTCGCTCACAGCCATGGCACGTTTCATCAATTAGACACAGGCTGGCTCGACTAAAGATCATTCGACTAGAAACTGCCTTCTATACACATGTGTGTTACGACTGTAAAAGAGAATCCCAAGAGTTTCCTCCACTGCACAGTTTTACACTATTTTCCTCCACTCATTACCAAAATGTTCCCTTCCAAGTCCAGCACCTCCACTTGAGCTACACATCTCGAAATATCACAACATCAGTCATCAAGCTAAACATAAACTTCCACTAACCAAAATCCATCCATCCATAAACTTTTCTAAGCATTCTCTTCCGTCGCACCTTCATCAATCCCCCCCGCGCCGAAACCGAAAAATCGGTCATTTTCCTCGTAAAACAAAAGGACGAAAATCACAAACTTCAATATCGATAATGAACGCCCATCACAGGAATTTGTTAACAAAGTTAATACACTCCTACCAGGCCCAAACCGAAACAATTTTTCATCCAAGATTACAGGTCAAGTATAAGCCCACCCGCACACAGGCCGACACCCACACTCGCTGGATGGATCAATAAATCAAGGAAATCCCATTCGTGTCCATTATCCCAATGCACTGCATAAATAACACTTGTCTCCCGGAGAACATCTTCTCAAGATACACCGACCGCCCCTCAGTTGGTCCTGTCAGGCGTCAAATATTTCGCAGTAACACAAAACCTCAATATGAAAGCAATCTGTGCCAGGCACCCTTGTGACCTCCTAGGGCGTCATGCCGGCGCCGGCCCACCCCACTTTTAATTTTATTTTAATCCGACAAAATTGCTCAGATTCAATGGCGGAATTAATGCACGTTACGGCACCTCCTCGCAACGAACATTTTTGGCGGAGCTCTCTCTAGGTCGGCTCCACATCTGCTGATGGTTTATTAAACAAAATCGACAGCGAGCTACAGGAAGACAGGGAGACTTGTCCTAAACCCGCTAAAGATTATCAACTGAACCAGCTACGACGGAGCACCCGTTTCACATCGCTCGCGGCGGCAGCGGCAGTCCCTTCAGGAATTGAGTTCTTGTTTTTTTTTTCCTTTTTTTTTTTCAGCTCAAATTGTATTTTTGCATTTCTTTGTGTGCGGGTGGCAGAGATCCTTGTAACTCATTAAAGGATTATGATACGGACTTGACTCTTAGAATGGTTAGCTGCCACCATATATCGCGGGACTCCGAGGGGGAGGTGTGAAAACGACTGGAAATGTATCTGTCTCCAGCGTGGTTGTTGTTGCTGTTTGCTTGATGAACGCGTTATTAAATTTTTAATTAAATCACAAGGATCATTAATTCTCCAGTTGATGGGTTTCATTAATTTTACGCTTACGTTGTAACATGATTTTCTCGGAGCGCGAGCTCGAAAAAACGGAGAGAAAACCCGCCCGCTAAACTGGGTTAACTGGATAGAGTTGTGGAAATCCATTTCAACCCTCCCCTCCATTCTGACGAATTAAAAGACAGAAGGACTCAAACATCATATGGAGGAAGATGCGGCAACGGAGGAGTGCCACAATTGTTGTGCAATTAAAAATCTGCGGCGATACTTTTAGTGTTTCTATCGCAAGAGAGAACGTTCCGCGAATTCACAACCCAAGTATCAAGGGCGCGGCGGAGAGAAACAATTTTCGAAATGTGTCAGGGCTAAAGCAGGCGCTGGATGTGGAACAGGTGATGTTGTAGTGTGATGTCTGTGAGGGGTAGATACATTTTTTGGGGTGGCAATCTGTTGTGGATGTGTATTGTCATATGCGGCATTGGAGCCTGTACAGGAGTGTGCGAATGAGGTTTTAAATTTGAGGAACATTAGCTCTTGAGGTTTAAAGTTTCCGCACAGAGAACAATTTTCAACATGTGTAAGAGTTTTCCGTTGAGCGCATATTTCCCGTTCAAAGGAAAAATGCCAAAGACATGCAAGTGCTGGCATCACAGGCAGTATACACTCATTTAAAACTTAAGGAAGTCCCTTCGGATCTTTTTTCACTTCGCATGAGAGTTGGAAAGTCTTTGCAAGGGTCTTTACATTCAGCGATAAATCAGATGGTTAACGATGCTATTTGTGCATATGCACACCACTTTCTGTGAAGTCTATCATATAGTTGATGGAACTAACCATGGTGCTTGCAAAAGCAGAGGATTCAACTTCAGATACTCGCAGTCAAAAGCAATCTACTCAAAGACAAAAGTGGGGAAGATGTACTGGGGCGAACATTTATACCCAAGCGATGAACACAAAAAGTGTTTGTTACCTGCAGCCCTTGTAGATAGGACATTTACATCTTTTGGATCCAACAAGCCGATCTAAATGCAGTAGTCTTCCTTTCCTGTCTGTCTTATCCTGATAACAGCGATATTACATTCATCTTCATATGAATTATCTTTACTTTAGTTCTTGAGATATGAGAGCATATAAGGAACCGAGATGAGGTGTGATTGGGATAGGTTGGATGGTTGTCCTCGCTTAAGCAGAGACCGACGTAGACCAATTCTAGGTCCATTACAATACCAGTGACGATTTTTTAAATGTACTTTTCATGAGATAGACGAACCTATAACGCTTATATAGCCCCCCGCGATGTTTGCAGATGTTTGTTTCTTCTTGATTATGCTTTTGAACTTGTAAAGATCGAATTCTTACTTAAAGTCGCGTTACAATCTGCGGTGGATCTGGACCTCAAACAAGAAGCGTCACCAGCCAGCTTGATCTTTAGCCAGCTGCCTCCAGTCTCGCCGGTTAAGTTCCATGCGCTATCTAACTCGCGGTCTTCTTCTAATGCACCGTCCCTCGGGTGTGGATTCGTAGATTTTCCGGACCGGGGCATTAGTGTCCATCCGCTCTACATGAAACAACCACCTCAGTCGTTGGACCTTCACTCTAGGCTTAGTCGATGTCGCTGTACAGCTCGAATAGTTCGTGATTAAATCTTCTCCTTCAAATCCCATAAACGCCTACGGGACCGAATAGCTTACGAATAATTTTTCCCTCGAAGCAACCAAGGATATCTTCATCCGCTTTCGATACGTCTTATACGGAATCTCCTTAGTTGTTCAGGATAGGGCCTTACTACTCAATTGCCAATTTAAGCCCTTAGAAAAATCGAATAGGAGCATTCCGAATTCGTCCAGAAATATTTCTCCTGGAAGCACGTTTCATAGTTTGCCTTTGTTTTAAAAAAAAGATTTCGTGGGCAAACCTATCGATGTTAACCCCTTACTGTTCCAAGTTATGTGGAGAACCATTTAGATTTCCTGACGAAGCTCTTCATTTTGTAAATATCAAGCCCAGTTAAGTCACTTCGTAGAAGTACTCCCTCTGAGTTTTTCTTTTCTGTTTTAATAGGGCGGGACGGATGTAAAGAAGGTAAGTTACTCTTCCTCCTCCTTTAGACGAGATACCTAGTATTAAAAGCATGTCCATCAAACTAGCAGTGCTCCTCTAGGACTTAAACTGTAGACCTCAGCCGTTGCCTATTAATGACAGTCTGACCTTCCTATTCAGCTCCAGTTCAGGCTAGATCGACTTTGACGAAAGACAAGTGTTGATCTTATTACAAATGCTCCTTGTTGTTTTTCAGGGCTCAGTGCCAAGGTGAAGTTTACCGATTCCTTGCGATTTTCAGAGAGTCATCTCTGAAACGTCCTTGTGTCCTGAAATAGGTTCAGCCGGTTAAATCGTCAGCTAACTGCCCCAAGTTTCAGATGTTAAGTTGATTGCGGTGGTCTGAAGAAGTCTTAGCCGCATGAATTATGTCTTTTTCTATCTCTAAATCGCCGCAGACTATGCAGTGGCCTCTAGGTCTTAGGGCCACCAGTGAGGCCTGATGTATTTTAAGAGTCTCTGGTGTTTTTTTTTTTTGAATTTTTGAATGGGAAACTGATCATGTATTCAGTGATCGTGTAGGATTTCCATCCAAAGCAACTTCCGATTATTCAATGTTCCTCGCCTCCATATCCATACTCCATACTTATACTTTTATACTTTTATAAAGGGTGGTTAAATTTTAAGGGCCGATGTTGATTTTGAATAAAACACAAATTATTTAGGAAATTACTGTCATTTCTTTTTATTATGATAATATTGGTATGGTTCAATTATGTATGGAACAAAATATCGGCCAAATGGCCGCCGCGACCTCGGCACACCTCCATCCGATGGTCCAAATTTTCGATGACGCTGAAGCATAATTGAGGTTCTATGCCGTTAATGTGCCGAATTATCTCATCCTTTAGCTCTTGAATTGTTGCTGGCTTATCGACGTACACCTTTTCTTTCAAATAACTCCAAAGAAAAAAATCCAACGGTTTCAAATCACATGATCTTGGCGGCCAATTGACATCGCCACCACATGAGATAACACGGCCATTGAATTTTGCGCGCAAAAGAGCCATTGTTTCGTTAGCTGTGTGGCAAGTGGCACCGTCCTGTTGAAACCACATATCGTCCACATTCATATCTTCCAATTCGGGCCATAAAATGTTCATAATGTTCATCAACGACGAGCGTGAGAGGTGCAATTGTTGGGCACGACGACGAGTTGAGGTGGACGGCTCTTCAGCCACACTATCGCGAACAGCAGCAATATTTTCTGCAGTACGAGCTGTACGAGCATACACTGGTGTTTTCACATCTCCTACAGACCCGGTTTGCTCAAATTTTTGCACGATTTTTCCGATTGTACGCACATTTGGACGATTAAATTGACCGAAAAAATCACGAAGTGCACGATATGCATTTTGATTTGAACGCCCATTTTCATAATAAGCCTGAATAACTTTAACACGTTGCTCGATTGTGTATCTTTCCATGGTTCAAATTGAGTTAGTCTGAAATTGAGAAATGACAAATGAAATGCAGAAAAAAACTTGACGTTTAGGTGTGGTTCACATTCAACATCGGCCCTTAAAATTTAACCACCCTTTACTTATTATATTAAAATTATAAATGCGAAAGTGTCTCTGTCTGCTACGTTTTCACGGCTAAACCACTGAACCGATTTCGATGAAATTTGGTACGGAGATAACTGAAGCCTAGGGAATGAACATAGGCTAAACATTTTCAAAATTATTCCACTGCCACGCCCATTTTTCGAAAAGTGAATTTTTTTGAGTAATTTTACAAGGAACTCGAAAAAACTTAAGCAAACGTGTGGGTATTCATTTACTCTACAAATAATCCTGACATTATGTATAGACCCGCCTAGGCGCACTTTCTTTAAAATAGCCGTTTTTTGTCCATTTTCTTAGAATATCAGTTTTGGCGAACAGTAATTGTTGAAACTCGGAAGTAAAACTCGAGGATGCTGTACATTTATTAACCTGTAGAGTTATTGCACACTTTCTATCCACCAGGAAACCCACCTCACATCCTCAACCTTAAAGTTGTTGCCCAATCTATTCAGACGTCTGCAATTTTCTGCACGCGGACGTAGTCGCGGGTATCAGCTAGTTACTACATGTGGCTAATAACCACTGAGACATAGAGACCACATCCGGCTTTTTATGATCTCCTTGCGAAGTTTTTCAGTTCTTGGGTAGATTCAATAAAAGCCAAAACTTCAGCTTGAAACACATTGGCTTTGTTTGGAAGCCTTATTGACCAAGCGCTTGCCGGCTGGTCTGAAAAGCTCCTTGAATCCACACCTTATGGAATTTTTAAAAGCATTATGCCTTACTTCTCAGTCTCTAAGGCTTCGAATCCCACACAGAGATTATGCAGTTGTGTCTATCTATGTAATATGTTCTTTAGGGACCCATATGTCTTCATCTGATCACAACTAACTGTCGTTTATATTAGCTTCAATCCGCTCTTCCAATGCCTGAGAAAGCCATTTGCATAAAAAATCTGCTCGAAGAAGATACGTACGTACCTAGGTCGTAGTTCTCTCTCAAATTCCATTTCTGTTTGTGTTTGATTCGCCTTTTCGAGGAGCGTGTTGCTTCGTCAAGAAACCATTATCATCATCATCTTCCAATGGCCCGCTTATCCACTATGAGGGTCGCGGGTTTAGGGAGCTTAAGTGGACTCTACACATTTGCCGATCTTCCGCCATCGACTCTAACTCATCAGGGGCTATCCCCATACGGGTAGAGGTGAGATTTCGGACTTGGTCCAGCCATCTTATCCTAGGCCTACCCACGTCTGCCCGATGGCAAAAATCTAAGGCTGCTCCTTAATTGTGTCCGTTTCCCATCTTCAAGAGTCTTTATCTCACATCTCATGTTCTAACTTTACCGACGCTTGATTTCTGCAGAACCTGCATGGACGAGGAACAGGAAGAGACGATCCTCCATCTACCCTCTACCAGCCCCGTGCTCCCCCGTAAAATACGCAACCATCGAAAAAAGAATGCACCAATCTTTTTGATAGTATTGGCGACCTAGCTCAACGACCTAATTCGCTTTATTAAAAGCTCCCACCGGTTCCATGATTAGGAAAGAGAATTCCTCTTAGATCCTGAGGCATCGCAAATCAAACCTAACCTACTTTATCGACTGGACAAACTTTTCCTACATGACAGAGGAATATTCTTCATTTGTAAGCCCGTTCAAAGGCGATTAATTGGAACAGAATCGTAGGTGGTTTTCAGATAAATGAACTCTAGGAAAGGATCCTTGTTATAGACGTTTGCCGTGGCTCAGTTATGAGTGCGTTAGACTGATGTGCGTGCGGCGTGGGTTCAAGTCATAGCCATATCCACCGAATATTTTCGCAGCCCTACCTCTCTTTGGGGAATGACAAGCCTGCGGGAGTATAATTTGTCATAAAAAAGCTTCTCAACTCGTCGGTCGGAGTCGGCAATAAATTGTAGGTCCCTTCCATTCGTGCGAAAAATGTAACACGCACAACGGTTGCGAGAAGCTAGGCATTGACTCATCTCAAGCCGTCGTCCCAGCTATTTATTTAATTTTTTTTTTGATGATCTTTTTTTCCATAATGCTCCTAATTCTGTGTGTTCATGTTCCTGTTTGCTGACAGACCCTATTAATCATCGTCAAAATATCCTTCCCGGAATACCCTTATCCCAGTTGTGAACAGAGATTCATCGTTCTGTAGTTGATATGTATAATCGTTCTCCTCCCACTCGATTGAGATCATTATGTCTACCCAGACCTTTCGACACAGCCACTCCCATATTCGTGAAAAATCCATCAAAGCCGGGGCCCTCAAAAGGACACGAGCTCTGGAGCCCCTCGGCATTTGCAATTTCAAGTAATATTGCGACTTAGTCTGCTAGGACTCAATTATGCAGACTCTGTCCTGGCAGACATTGGATAAATTTATAAGTTTTTCCAAAAACTCGCAGCTCAAACATCAAACAATGCCATCAGCTCAACTTGGAGCTCAACAAATGCATTTCATTTCCCGTCTCCCAACAAGGACTTCATATATCTCAACAAATGCATACAACAGTTTTTTTTTTCCTCATGATCCGTATTTGGTTCAAAACATTTTGTGAACTGCTTCCTCATATGTGTGTATATGTCTGCATGAACTCTTTAAAAAGAATTTTCCCAGTTGCGTTGTGCAAGGATAACAATCATCATAGCAATCATACTGGCGATGAATGAGGCAACAACGAAAAAAAAAAAGAGGTGGAGAAACAAAAACAAAAACATCCTTCAGCACGACTGAGTCCAGGCGGATTAAAAGTCAAGTCTGCCATACCACTCTTCTGTACTCTCTTCCAATGCACCAGAGTACCGAGTCGAGACCGAGACTACTGCCGAGTTTTCTGTGCGTTCTCGTTTTCCTTGATTTAGTCATTGTTGTTCCTCTCAGCGATGATGTTTACTTTGGTGTTGGTTCTACAGCGGGTAACACAAGCAGAACGCTGCTCCTTATCCTCTTCGTTTGCCAAAACAATGAAAACCATGTCAATCTTTTATGTTTGCTTCTGTTTGCCTTTTTCTTTTGGAAAACTCACAGAACAAAAAAAAAGTCTCCACCACCCTGCCTCGTTTAAGGATGTGTTTTTGGGGAGTTTTAGAAAAAAAAAACGAAACACATTCGTCAGGACATGCATGCGAATATTTGGAGCAGGACAATGGCTTTACTGCGAATCAACTGCAGTGATGACGATGACGTTAGCTGTGACAGGAAGTATCCGTCCTGTGGCCGCACTTTTGAATCCTCTCCACTCACAAGGATCTTTTCGAAACGAAAATTTACCCACGTAGGATGGAAATTTACCTGACTTAGGGCGAACAAATAAATTTTGCAAAAAAAACGAACAGTATAATCGAAAACGTATAAAACAAATTCAATAAAAAAAATTTACAATTTCCAATAAGCGCAGAGCTTAGGCACACCGCTGCGCGGAGGTAAGACATCCAAGGACGAGAGGAAAATACGAAATTTTAAATTTTTTTTTCCACAGAAACAACCCAATCGGATGTTAAGGTCCTTTGAACATACCCACCCTACCTTACCTACACACTCTGTGATCACGGTCCTAGTTGGCCCCCCGTATTTTTTATTTTGTTGTCCGTGTGGCAGGAAGTAAAACAAAACCAAGGAGCAAGTACTATGCGAAGGTGTGGCTAGAGGGATGCACCACGCTTCGGGGTGTTGGAAACCATCGTCGTCCCTTCTGGCATTTAGCTTCAGCTTCATGTGCGATGTGTAATGTTGAACACGTCCGAACAATAGTGTCAGAGAGAAACGGGAAATATATGTACACATTGCATAAGGACGTGCAAACACAGCACCACACAACAAGCCATTCTTTTGCTGCTGCTGCTGCTTACCTTCCGTCTTCCATTCATAATAAGGAAAAACGGAGAAGAAGTGTTGTGTGTGTCCCGCCAAAGGATGCAGGCGAAATAACGAAACACCATTCACGAACTGGTGGCAGGGGAGGCAAAAACGAGAACGAAGAATAGGATGAAATAAGTAGCCGGGTACGTCGTTTCTCGTTACCTTTCTGTGTTGGCCATCGTTTACATATTGCCGATACCTAAATAAGCATTTCTGGCGAGAGATCCTTCTGGTGCCCGTGCCGGAGCCAATTCCTCACACCTATTGCCCGGTCGGTGTCAGTCGATGGCGTGTGTGGAGTGTGTGCAGCACGTGACCTTAGTGTAGAACAGCATTCCGCAGCGGTGGCAGCAGTTGTTGATGGTGTGGTAGAATGGCCAATGATGTTGCTGCCAAATGCAATGCAAATGTGCCGCTGCATGCTTCGGTGTCACAATGTCCGAGAGTGTACGAGAGTCCATGTCAATGATACTACTAAACTCATGACGGTGAAGTGCTCGGGCAAGTGTGGCAAGAAAGAAACCCAACACTTTGAAAGATTTTTCCAATCGTTTTAGAGTCAATTTTTTGGGGTGGATCTGGATGCAGCCTAAGGCTCGTGGAAACTAATGGTTTCACGGTCACTGAGTTTAAAGAAATCAAGGAGTTTTATGATCGAAGGATCTTCTGCAGATTCAATGGAAGAGAAAAGTAGCTAGGGGCTGGATTGAAAGATGCAATTTGGGCAGTGGAAGATAAAATGTAGTAGAGGAACACGACTTTCAGAAACTGGTAAATGGACATCAGACAGATTGAACGATTTCAAATATCTCAAATAGTGTTACACTGCAGAGTAAGTTTGCAGAATTTTTCAAATTTGAAGGCTTTGCTTGTTAACGTGCAAGCTTGGCTACAACAGGATCAGCTTCTCATGCTCTTTCAGCGAATATGGCAAATTTTTATCTCTAGGAGGTCTCAACAGAGATTGATTATTCATAACAAGCCCTTTCAGAAGCCTTCACTGTAATTGCCGATCGAATGAAAACGGCTAGACATGAAGTTAGCAACAGGCTAGGAAACATTTTTTCAATACTTCCTCAGATCGCGTCTGTTAGCATCTTATGTAGAGTTGCACCTTTAAAGTGGTGTTTCAAGTAATACCGGCTCGACATTTCACTAAAATGGAAGCATTGATGTCAGAAAAGCATTGTCATGCGTACTAAACTTTTAAAATCTTCGTCTGTTTGGTGAGCACGTTTCTCGTATTCAATATTACCAGGCCAAGCAAAAGAGGGCTTCAAGGAGCATAGGTGTTAGATGTACAAAGTGGAGGCGTGTATGCACTGTGACCTGTAGAGATCTATTGTGGATGAGTCTCGACCTATAGCACCTCCTCCAATCCAATTGCTCTGAGTATCTGGAGAGAAAGTGTACGCTCCCAGGTGTAGTCTTCTTTTGTGGATTAGTGCTCCACAGTCCATAAGGAAGTGCGATGGGATCTCCTCGGCATCGCTGCACCTCCTTTGCCTGCCTTATTCTTGGGAGTGCTTTCCACAGCCTTCTTCTTTTGTATTCTTCCTCTTCTCGCATTTCCTTTTGGATTCGATGCGATCCCAGCCTTCAGAATGGCTCAGGTTCAACGAATGGGATCTCGGACCCTTTCCTTGCCAGTTGATCGGCTGCCTCTAATTCTACATGACCTGGCACCCAGTAGAAGGTGACTTTGTTGTTCTGGCCCGGTCTGTTTATCTTTTCTAGACACTCGTGAACCAGTTAAGATCTGATTTCAAAGGAACCCAGAGGCTTGATGGCAGCTCGTGATACCTTCTATTCAGGCTGAATTGTGCACATCTTTCGATCGCATATATATACCTCTGCTCGGAAAATACTAGGCGATGTTCCCATGGACTCCACAGCTTCTCATTTCTCCTGTTAAGCAGATGCATGCCAGTCTCTGCCGTCTTTCCAGGGCTTTCTTTGCTGTGCTTCGCTTTGTTCGTCTTGCCCAGGGTACTGTCCCGTAAGTTATCACGGTTGAGACCATCATTGGTGGTTTACATCCTCAGGATTTTCATGAGATACGCCTGCATATCATGAGTGTTCATGTGCATCCTGGATTCGACTTCCCAGCTAGTATTGTGCGGTTTCTGTGGATTTCCCGTCTTGATACGCATGTTGCCTGTAATGTATTCTCTCCAGCACAGTTATCTCCAGTAGTTTTCTATGACCTTCTCCATTGTTTTCAGTGTGAGTGAGGTCAGCCTTATTGGTTTAGAGGATTTCGGTGAGGTGGTGTCTTTCTTTCCCACTTTTGGCATGAAAATGATTTTTGCTCTTTTCCATGTTCTCGGTATGTATGAGAAGACTAAATTGCTCATTATTGTTCCGAGGAGGTATGGCATAATTGTACATTGCCCTCTCTGTAGTAAGACGGGAAATATGTCATCTACTCCTGGTGCTTTGAAGGGCTGAAAGGTTGGTCAATTCAGTCGCTGTGTTCGGTCAGTCAGGTCTTCGGTGTTCAAGGAGCACACTTCCCCTCCTGTTTGTTGCTTACCTCCCGCAGTCATTTACCCGTGCATTGAAATCGTCTGTGATTAGTAGAGGACTCGAACTATGGTGTCCTCAACGAGTCTATTGAACATTTCTTCGAATTAATTTTCTCCTGAAAAGGACCTTTGTTGCGGGTCCATATCGCTCGACATGTTCAATCAGTTTCTCGGTTTGTGTACTGCCCGCTCAGTGTCGCGACATCTGATTTAAGTTCGAAGTCATCATTATCAGCCATTTGCCAATGGCCTGCTTATCCACTTATAGGGGATTAACGGAGCTTAAGTGGACTCTCCACATTTCCTAATCTTCCGCCATCGACTCTAAATCATCAGGAGCTATCCCCATACGGGTAAAGGTGAGATTTCGGACTTGATCCAGCCATATCATCCTGGGCCTACCCAGGGGACGCCTACCTGATGCCACGGATTCTATGGCACGTCTTGGACCGCGACTTGGGAATATGCGCTTAAAGTGTATATTGAGTGCCTTGCGTATTCTGTTCCTAAATTTATCAGACACACTATCGCTGTTCGAATCCAGACTTCTCACAGGTTGGCCGTGATTGAATCCACATCGTAGAATGTTGTCCATGGCTATCCAATAAAACTTCCATCTTCCTCCGGTCCTCTCCTGTCAGCCTCACTGTAGAATTTCCAATGTTCAATGAGTGTATTTTCGGACAACTTCAGAAGCCATTATTGGAAAACGAATCCGCATTGAATTTACAAAAGCGGATGAACAGGACCTGCTACACATACACGATGCAGCTTGTATGGCCGAGCTCACTTCTTCGCCTGATCGCACAATAACATTGTGTCTGCCAAAGTACAAAATATTTCTCCTCACCATATACGTACATATGTGCATAGACACTTTTTTTTATACCCTCCTCCTGTATAGACCATACACAAATACAAAGACAAACAAATTCCTTGGTCGTGATGGTACTCTTTGTTTCATATTTCCCTTACTTCGTGCCGTTGCACAGCAACTCCAGATTTCTACCAAATACCAATGAGTACTTCTAGGTCAGGACACCATTCTCTAGTTTTAATCCTTAAAAGCTAATAACAGGCAACGCTTCACTTCCATCACCGTAAAGGACGACAAGGATTTTCACTCACTTTTCGTTTTGTACTGTGAAAAATTTGAATAGCTTAACATTTCCTGGTAACACTGAGTGGAAAAGGAATTTAAGAACAATGTTAACGGCACTAGACGAATCTGTACACCACTATTTGTTGTTAATAAGGCGATGGACAAACTTCAATGACTTGACAATTGTCCTGGCTTATAAAATGCGCACTTGAGAATGCTCTGTCTGACGGTGAGAATTCGTCTCTAATCATGATCCTATTACCAATTGAGGACCTGCTGTTCGCTATTAGTCACTCAGAGGGCAGTCGTAAGGACTTCCTTTGAAGGGATTTGTTGAAATTCTTTCAAGTTCCGAAGAGACTACATTGCCAGGACTTCAATTAAATGCAAGCTATAGATGCCAATCTCCACAGAACAAAGTAATGCGTATGTCCTTGGAAATATTTTCGAAGTACATACCTCGTTTTTGTTTGACTTAGACCGAGTCCAGACGTATCTAATGAATTTAGTAATCGTCAGCAATTCAATATTGCCTCAGGAATATTGCTTCACAAAAAGATGATCCAGATGCAGGACAACACTTTGGAAAATATTCAGTTTCTCCCAGAAATTCCTTCCTTCTGGCATCGATCCAACTACATTCCATTGTTGCATCCATCTTAAGGTCAACTTTGTGTGCATATGAGCTACCTCCCAGAGGCAACGCCAACTTAATGTGCTTTACACTAACCCAGGAGTAATTTTATATAAATTTATTATCATGTTGCAGTAATGTGTGTCCCAGGATTCCCGAAATATCCATTCTTATCCCTCGTGTTCTGCTGGATTCTTTCTCCCTTCCTCTGACCTGAATGGGAGGAAATACTGCATTCCCCTGTCGTTTAAGTTATATTTACATTTCGGGGAGAGAGCTCCTTGAAGGGGATGCCTATTAGTCTGATGTATGGCTTACATGAAAGACGACTACCCAGAGGCTGGGAAAGCGAACAACGAAGCGAGACAGGCGATGTGCAGCTATAAAGTCTTGTCAAGACGTAAATCTCGGCAACAAGACATTCATCGCCAACCTCTTGGTCGCCCCCTCCTCCCAGCCATCAGAGATGTTGATTCTGAAACATGAAAAGGGTTTGACGATGGAGTCTCTCACATACAACGTATGTGAGCACGTTAAGCAAGAGCTCTCCTCCATCGGATTGTACACTGCAATTATAAGCTGTTTCTGAGTCAGTCAGGCGACGACAACGGTCGGATGCGGACAAAGAGGAAGGACAACAACAGACAGAATATATTTCCAAGAGATACAAAATTAAATACTCAACTTAATTGGAGTCGGGCTATAATGATAAAACAGAACGACGGACACTGTGTCCGTGGAGGTGGGGGGAATTCTGAAGATGGAAGGACTGCAAGTGGAATGCTCATCATCATACTTCCTGGTGCGTTAAATTGTCGTCTGTTGCCCCAACTGTGTGTACAAGGATTATGGCAAAACAACAACTTGGGTGGAAAAAAATATGTTATTGGACAGAACATTGTACGTCCGAGACAAATTGTTATTTGTGTCCAAGTGATCAAGTTTAAAATGTAAACAATTAAGGAATCCTACAATCAAGTTTGGAAGAGGAAGAACCCCTTCGAGGTGGCAGGAAAATTCGTTACACAATTTAGTGTGAAAAGTCAGTAAGGCCTTTCTAAGCTTAACGGAGTTTTCAACTTTTTAACATGGACTCGGATGAAGACGGCGACTTCGAGGGAAAACTTCTTGAAACTGTCGCTGACTGTGAAGGCTTGTAAAGTAGTATTCTTACTCTAACTCTTCTTCTAAAAGAGTCTGCAAACCTTTTCATTTTTGTGAGGGTACAAAGACTGGCCTGGACTTGAGGTTATCCACAACCTACTCCCGGTGGATATCTTTGTACCAACCTCGGCGGCTATCAGTGCATTACGAATAAGCGAGTCAGACTGCTGGAAACTAAATGCAAAAGGTCATACTGCGATTTTTCAGGAATATCTAGGCTATGTGTCTACAACCGACTACATAACCTAGATACCTAGATTCCACAAGACCGTTTTCAAGTACCTACCCGAACAGGAAGGAATGGCAAAAGCGGGCAAATGCCAAACGCGCAATCCATAGCTGTCTACACCGATGGGTCCAAAATGGACACTGGTATGGGTGCAGGTATCTTTCAGAGCCGCTAAACATCTCCATGTCCGCCCGCATTTCAAACTAAAGCATTGTTTTCGTAGCGAAGGTCTTAGCAATGACACTAGCCGCCCGTGAGACTGGGATGAGGGCAATACCACGAGAAAATATCTCCTTTTTCATCGACAGCCAGTCAGCAATAAAACCAATATCAGCTATAGAAATAAAATCGAAACTTCTAAGGAAACACAGGTTGAAGACCCCGCCTTGCACACTTTAGCTCGTACCGGGCAAAAGAGCCTTAAGGTGGGCAAATAGCAGATGGACCTGTCTGGACACCTGTGTAACCACAAGGAAGATCTGGCCTTTATTCGATAGGGCTAGAGACGACAGTCTTCTACTGATCGCCAGAAGATCCATATCTACCTTTATAGGAGTGATAACAGAGCATAACACGCTGCGGTACCATATGCAAAAGCTTCGGATTACAGTTGAAGACCTTTGTAGAGAGTGTGGCGATAAAGAGGTCCATGAGGATACAACTCACCTTCTCTTCCTCTGTGGCAAAAAGGATTCTTCTTCCTTTTACCTGCCACTTAACTAACCTAACCTTGGTGAAACTCGGAAAGACAATCCGTAGAACCCTGACTGGAATAGATTTGCGCAGAAGTCTGCACGAGGTATAGACAGAGAAGCTCGTTTTGAGCCGAAACAGACTTTTGAACCAGTAGGCCGAAACAGACTAGAGTGCGTAGTTAGTTGGTTAGAGTGGTTTTCCAAGAAGAGGTACTCTTAGGTCCCCTCCTTACTCCTGAAACCATATATGTAGATTTCCTAACGTAAGTAACTGTTGAGATCGGCCGTACTTGCAGAGTTCAGATCATTTAGATCGTTAAAGAAGTATTGACCTAGGAAACTTTCCTTATGTTGGCAAGAGCGAAACACGTGCACTCTTGTCTCTGCAGCTCCTACAGAAATCGTTACATGCTTTACCCAGGCATTGGGCATGCCTGCCTAGGATGCAGTGCTCATTGAGGACGTTGAAAGTTGGTCTCTTTCAAGTCGTGTTAATGCTTTTGATCAGCCTGGCATTGATGCAGTTTTGAGGTGTTGCCATCTACGATTTACCTTCGACAACGTGTCGGTGTAAGTCAGGTGTTTAACATACGACATAGGCACTTTGTCATAGTCGAGCCTCCTGTCGTCTGTACATTGAGAGCCTTGTCTGGCTAATTCGTCAGCCACGCAACTCCTTTGAATATCGCAGTGACCAGAGACCCAACAGAGTGTCACGCTATACAGGTTAGAGATCTCATTTAGAGACAAGTGGCAGTCCTAAACTGCGCTAGATTTTATTGTGTTGGGTACGAGAGACCTGATCGTAGCCTGCCTGTCGATATACATACATAGATTCCAATATTTGTGCGTGATAGCCTTCAGCCAAGCGGCGGCTTGATTAATAGCTGTGTCTTGGGCTTGAAAAACACTACAGTGGTTGGGGAGACTGAAGGAGTTGTGGACGTCCAGGTGTTGTGAAAGGCCACCGGCACTGATTCGTTCGGGTGTTTCAGACCCGTCCGTAAAGATAGAGATAGATTCATTAAGGAGGACGTAACGCTGACTCCAGGCGCTTCTGTCAGGTATTTTGTGCTTGTAGGCCATGCTGAAAACGTTTTTGGTGTCCAGCGTGTCTGTTGATTTGGGAAGACTGCGATGAGTTGGTAGAATTCTGGCATGTCCCACATTTTTCTCACACCATTGATTGGCTTCTCTCAGTTTAAGGGCGGCTTTAGTGGCCAGCATAAAATATTATTGGCAGTAGGTGCAGCTTGGTTTGAAGCGCAGCTATAGGAGAAATTTCCAGCACACCAGTAATGCTGAGGCAAGCCACACGTTAGACTTTCTCGAGAACTTTAATGCCAGTTTACTTTTCTGGAACCAACCACCAAACCATTATGTTATAAGTTAGAATCGGTCTTACAACTAAAGTGTAGAGTGCATGATTTTCGGCTGTAGACCCCATCTGATACCTACAGCTCTTTTGCATGAGTTAAGTACTACCAGGGGTTTCCTGGCGTTTTCGGCAATATTATCTCTCCACAGAAGCTCCCTGTCTAGAATGAGTCCCAGATATTTGGCACCGTTGAGCTTGGGTGGGAGAATGATTGGAATTTTGATTTTTTTAGTGAAAAGGACCAGCGCCGTTTTAGATGGATTGACACAAAGGCCACAGCTGTTTGCCCACGTAGTGAGCATGTTGAATAATATCTGCAAGTGTTCGAGGGAACTTGCATATGCTACCACCCCATAGCATCCTCTAGCTTCAGAAGCACCCGCCTTAGGGTGTGCCCCAGTGTGGCTTCTTCCTGTCTGAGCTGATACCAAAAGAGGCGTTTAGGACTCTGCTATTTAAGACGTAGTATATTAGGTTGCAGACTGGTTCGAAGGTGTTTAAATTTTTCAAAGCATTGATTATCGAAAACGTCTTAACGTTATGGAATGCTCCCTCTATATGAACTCCCTCAGCGCGATGGATCTTTCCATAGGCAGTATGATGGAATGAAGTGCCGATTAGACAGATTTAGCCATTTGATCGGTATCCTTCACAAACCTTTTTTTATCATACTTTTTCTTCCTAACAAAACGGTGCCTTAAGCCAAAGCCACGAGATGGGCGGCAAGTGGTAAAGCGGCAGAGCGGTAAAATTGAAACGTATGGAATTATATGGTTTTGGCTCGCAGTCGTTGAGCGGGTAGTGTCATTTTTGCTTGGCAGCGGCCTTAGCATTAATTGGGCATCTACCTCCCAACACCTATTACACATTCTAGGTGGGATGAAAAGTGACCAGATAGATATTATGTTCAGTGGCCTTCGCTTCCGTCGGTATTTCCGTAGACCTAAGGATTTGCATCTCATGCACTGACTTTGACATCTTGCAGCTCATAACTCATTTATATTGTCAAGGGTATCCTTTAGCTCCAGAAAGACGCAGATAGTTGTCTCTTAGATCTCTACTGCTCTCTCTACGGCAGTATTCGATTGAAAATACCACAATGGGTGTACAAGTCAATTGCAGAGAAGCAACCACGAGACAAGCTTAGACAAGCGAAAAAGTTGAGCAACCCAAAGTTGATCTCAAGACGAGTTAAGAACCTTAACGGCCTATCTAGCAGGACATTTTCCACTCAGATACCACCTGGGTAAAATGAAAAAGTCAGTTATCGATATTTGCCGGCTCTGTGGAGAACAGAAAGAGACCGCTGAACATATTCTCTGTATTTGTCCAAGAGCCGCAAGGAAAAGTCTACTCCACTTGACCCTGGCCTCAGTCAACCCAATGGAAATTCGAAAAATCGAACCCAAGGCTATGCACAGGTTTATCAAAAGCCTCAATATAACCTCTGGTTAGACCACATGGGCCACCACAATAGACCTCATAGGTCGCCGTGCGCATTAAGGGCCCCTAATACAAAATACAGAATACAGAATACACACACTAAGCTTTGCCTTTAGGAGAAAATTCTACTTCAACTTTATCCTTAATTAAGCCCAGCAGCACCCCTCATAAGTCCGTTTCACGAAAAAATTCAACTCCTACCGCGTTCTGCATCATAAAATTCACACACATCCTAGAATTCTGGTGAAAATGTATTCGCGTTCGCCAATCGTTTTTATGACTCCGCTCTCCATATCCCGTCGAAAAAAAATATAGTTGGTCCTCTTCAATTTGTGATCAGTCTGCCAGAACACACACATTTGTATATCTATTTTGGTGCATCCATGCAAGCAATTCACTCTTGGCTCTGTAAAATATTGAATGCGCACTTCCGCGTCAAAACTACACAAACAAACTCGCATACTGTTGCATAAATTCATGTATCACATGATGTCCTGGGGAAAAAAATTAAGTAAAACTTCAAGTAAATTTCATATAAATATTTACAAATGAACACAACAAGGACATTGCTGTACAAAAATCATTGGTAGTGCATGCAACACGAACAAGCGAGGGTGTATGCGTAGGTTCTAGTGTCCTGTTCATTACTATCACCATTTGCAAGCGAGCTTATAGGAACTTTACAGGCAATTCATGACTAGTTGAATGGCCTCGAAGCGAACTTACAAGCCGACAGGACTTTGAGTTAAAATGGGTATAAATGTTGAATGGACGTACATATGTCCTGTTTGGTCCAGTGACTGAGCAGAGTGGACTGGAACGAAACTCGTTTAATTGTAAGTAAAAATCATGATAGCTATGCCTCGACAGGAGTCAATATTTTGTAAATTTACAATTCGTTTCATTTGGTGGCGGATTTCTTTTATTTATTCATTACGTCAACGGGGGAGCTTGGGGGATTTTTTTTATTTATGAAGAGAGTTATTGGAAAAAAATTGGGTTGTTGTCTGTTGGAATATATTGCAAAGGATTCTGATGGAATTGAACATATCATGTCATCTTCCCATACTCCTGTTCAACTTGGGGGTCATACTACCCCTATAAGCCGCTATCAACGATATTGACTCGGCTACCATATTACTTAAACTGGTGCTGGAGTGCCGGAACGAGCTTATCCGCTTGGACGAATGATTCACAGTCACACTGTTTTGGTTTTCAGGGCACAGTGACGGGCAGATGAGCTTGCCAGGCAGAGCTTAGCTTTTAACGGCTCATAGCAGCAAGGGTTCACATCCCGATAGGAGCGGTTAGAGGACAAATCCACTCACACTTTCTGGAGAACGCCAACCTCCAATGGAAGAGAGGAGGTCCAACTGCGCCATATCAAGGAAGATTGGACCATACCTTATTTTATAGCATATTGGTCTGGTGGCCAGCCCTTAAGAACAAATATGCAAGGTATTGCTTACCCAAACACAACGAATGGCTTACCTGGGAGTAATCGGCGGTCAAGTCTCGATACCATCGGCTGCCATGGAAGTGATTCTCAACATTTTACCAATACACCTCGAAGACTGGCAGAACACTCAGCGGCAAGACAGAAGGCGATAGAACGAACCGCTGAAAACACAGTGGGAGTCGCACTGGCAATAAGAAAAACAGCAACTAGAAGATGCAAAGGGATTTCGAGGATCACTGGGCAAACCTCTCGATGTCCAAAATGGCTACATCACTCATACAGAACTCAAGTAACCTGCTGACTAACAGGGCTCTAGATTCAAGCAGGGAGCTATTGAGGCTAATGGAAGGACAAACCACGGGGCACATCAACCTCAATAAACATATGCATAGACTGGGACTCACCGACGCAAAGATATGTAGGAACTACGTGGAAGAAAAAGAAGAAGATCTCGAACACTTCCTAAGTCACTTCCCAGCCCTAGTGAGAACGCGACAAGACTCTAAGTTCCATGTGGATACCGGACCTGAAACATCTTAAGGACAAAGGAATCGAAGGCATCCTAACCTTCACTAAAGAAACAGTAAAATTAGCCGGACCACACGTACATTAGTGTCAATTCCATTATGGTTTCCACTTTCCCCTAGATCCCAAACGATACCTATCCCTACAGTTCCGACAATTAAAAGAGAAAAACACAACGGGCCCGACTGAGCCCTTCAATTGATTCCCTCCATCTTCTATTGACGAATCACATTCCTTACCTTCACCAATAAAATGTGAAGGGACACAGCTTTGCCGAACACCACCTTGGATGTCGTCTGCCTCGACAATGGAACATCCAGAGCGGAAGCCTTCTTGTTTGGCATCGAGTGAGCTTCTCTGTTTTCACTTCATTCGCTCAAGTACAGCCTAAGCTTATACATTGGTTTTTGCCGGAAGCACACAAATACGTCTCGCTCTGCGTAAGATTTTCTTTTTTCCATTCGTTTTCGGCATCCAATACCATTTCTAGAAGTGGATGCAGAAACTCGCCAAATTTGAAGACTAACTTCTTACTTAAGGTGGCGCTACAGTCCGGAGTGGATCTGGGCATCAACCAACAAGCATCGCCAACGAGCTCAATCTATAGTCAGCTGCCTCCAGTTTCTCCCGCCAAGTTGGTTGAGGTCCCCTTCCACTTGAGTCGGGGTCTTCGTCTACTGCACCGTCCGTCGGGTGTGGATTGGAAGATTTTCTTGGATGACGCTGTTCTAAAGACAGTTGCAGAGAACCTATTCATTTGCACAAGCTATGCTAAGGTGGTGATCTCGAGCCATTTCGCTAAAGTCATCTTCTCTATCAGCTGACTTTATGGTTGATATTGGACTCAACTATGGTACCACCAACATGTAGGCATAAACCTACAGAAATTTCCCTGCAAATTTTGCCCAATCGGTGCTTTCCTATTACATGCCAGAACCCAACCCATTCTACCCTAGCATTCAAGTTCTCCATCGCCATGATGATGGTTGGCATTGTGTCTAAGACGGTGTCTAGCTCATTGAAAATGGGCTCCTTCTCCTCATCTTACTGTGGGTGCCAAAGCCAACACACGTCAACACTTCTCTCTTCTGTCGGTCCGACAAATGGCTGTCTAGGTCACCTCCGCTCTCTTACATAGTAATCTCGTCGAATTTTCGACTCAACAACTCCTTAACCTGTCAACTAGCTAACCTCACAACTCTTCAACTTTTCAACTATTTAAATCCTCAAATTTGCCACTCCCCAGCTCGTCAACTTCACAACTTTCCAACTGCGCAACTTCCCAACACCGCATCTTCACCACTCCTTGATTCTTCAACTCATTTTCATTTCCATTCCCACCTCCATCGCCACTCCCATCTGCATTTCTCTTGACACAGCTTAAAATCATAACAGCTTTGTATAAAGTCCTTAACACCACTAATTGTTCGTGGAAAAGTCTTGTTTTTTGTTGTTGTTTTTTTTTTTGTTGGATAAGGGGCCGTGACACGTGTTCGTTTTCAATTAAATTTCCCAACCATTCTCCGCTAATCAATTCAATGTGGGTCGTAACACCAAAAATTAGCGATATTTCATCAGAATTCCCCCCGCTCCAATGCTCCAAAAATATTGCCTCAATGTCACTATTAACGAAATTCGCGCCGAAGGACAACATTCTATGCCAAACCACCCTCACGTTCGTTAGGCTTGTGCACACTGCATATTTGTTCGTTATGAGTTTAGGCCTATGGCAGACCGCATAATTTACAAAATCCTGCGGCAGACCGCATGAACACTCATTTCGGCAACCTGTTTGTGATACATCGCGGTTTTCAATTATCCTTCCAGTTACTCATTATTTTTCGGTCTCCCACTGCCGCCCGTCTCTGGAATAATTATATATCTCCACGCATTTGCTCGCAATCAAAATGTAATCCCATAGAGCCGCTTTCATTCTCCATAGGCAGCGGCATCATTACAGCTGCCAACGTGGTCTCCTTCATTATGCATGACGAAAAGAAGTGGTAAATGATAAGAACATCCTTTTCCCTCAACCTCCTCGTCGTCTTCATCGTCGTAGCTGGCGCGCCCACATGCCGTTTTCGCTGCGAAACATCTGTTTAACGATTTATTTCGTCCTTGTGGGCAAAAAAAAAGGAAAAAAAAACTACTCGTAAATGTCATCTCTGCACCTGCAACTAAAACGTCCTTTAGCCTTGACTGTCCACAACCAACCACGCCCAGAAGGGAAACTTTAATTTCATTTACTCGGTCCCACAAATGGCGTTAGTCGACGGCGCACACAATACGCGCCCGGTGACTTTGATTCTACTCTCAAGTACGGCACCCACAACCACCCATAGAGGACACAAAGGAGCAGACCTAACAGCCACCGAGGATGCCCGGCTTTTGAAAGCGACGCGCTCAAGAGAAGGCCTTCGTTCTCTGCCAACCCCTTGTGACATTCAGCACGCAACAATGAATCATTATCATTGTAATGTGTCGAGGCCTATTCGGCCCTGTTCTGTTCAGTGTTTGTCTGTATTTTTGTTGGCTGGTTTTCACTGTAATTACGTACAGATACCGGGTGGCACCAAATTAGTGTCCTTGCTGCTGGTGTTCATTCTCCGCGATGATGACCCACGCCGTCATCATTGTCGTTGTTGCTATCTGCATTATGGTGTAGTTACATGGGAATCACCGCAATGGTTTCCGTTTTGAAAATATTATACGACGCTATCCCTGGTTTAGCTCTCCTCCGGCTGTATCCGTTCGGAACGAAGCAACAACAATAAAATAACTGAAACTGTAGGCAGGGTGGGAGTTGGGATGAAATATGAGTAACTGCATTCGAAATTCATTTGCCAAGCTCAAAAAGTTCATTTTTTTTTTTTTTTTTTGTGTTAAGCTCTCAGTCTTGACCCATTTCAATGATGACGGTGACAGATACACATAGATACAATCATTATGGATACAAGGATTGTAGATTGTAGCAACGGCAGCTCCAGGAGTCGTTCAGTTGCCAAGTCATATGGTATGCGTTGCAGGTTTTGACTTATCATTATTTCTGCACTGGCACTGGCACAGGCGATAGCGCAAGTAGGAGTTGTATCTTTTTAACAAACTATCCAACGCCAGCATAACCGTACTACTACCACCATTACCAACATCACCATTACCACTACCACCAGCACCTCCACCGGCATCCTTCTTTCTCAGGCTTAATTTAAATATGCATTTTTCATGTTTCCAGCAGATTTGTTAAATTTTTGTTTCCTTTGTGCCGGAATAGAGCGATAGAGCCGTGCTGGGGTGGAAAGTGTTCCCAATTTTTTTTTTTTTTTTTTCGTTTTTATAAGAACTTAGAAATAAAGTGTTTTAGCGTCTGTTCAACCTTAAGGCGGTAGGCGAATACCTTAATTTGATTCACATTAGCGTTGCTTTTAGAAGATTAGCCCACGTCATTGTCAGACACTGACGACACTAAAAAGAAACACTCCTAGGAAAACCTATGGAACCTGGTCAGGGTATGATGTCCAAATTGAACTCGGTGACATCAGCGCTAAATCGGTGAGAAAAATATTTTGGTAGCCTGGTCTCCACCACACGATATCAGCACATAATGCGTAACACTGAGCTATCCCAAAGAAGGACCCACTATAAGAGCTGCGATGCTAAATAAGATCCACACACAAAGACTACCGAGGCAAAAGAATTAGAGGAAAATCGGAAGAAAGAAGAGGGCCTAAGCCACATTCTAACCCAAGAACATCACAAAGCTTAGCTTAAAGAGAAAACTCCCAAGAATTCTACATGGAAGACGAGCAACCAGCCCTTAACATCCATCTTGAAATACAGGCGCTAGTGAAAAAAGCCTTATCACCGAAATACAGTTCCACCAGCTGCTGAATAAGCAAGAAAGTGAAAGAGAATACCAAGCCCGAAAGCCTTACGTGAGTCAAGGCTTAGCTTCTTGCAAGCATTCATGCTATGCCTGTATTATTCGCACGAATAAAATAAACTTAGAAGTGTTATTACCTGCCGTTGAGTTTAGAAGCTTTTTCCGTGAGGTATTGTACTCCTTGAGATTTGAAACAGTCAACTTCATTGAGTCAAAATCAGTACCTGAATTTTTTCCAGAAATATACTCGTCTGACTTATAGGAAGTCGAACTTATAGGAAAGTGGTCACCGTGGCTCAGTGGTTAGTGCGTTGAACTGCTGGCCGAGCAGCGTGGGTACAAGCCCCAGCCAGAAACACCGAACATTTTACAAGGCGCCACCTCTCGTCGGCGAATGACAAGCCTCCGGGAGTATAATCCGTCATGAAAGAGCTTGGGAGTGGACCTGTAGTTCAGCCTACATATGTATAAGCGTCTCTAGCCTGCTCGATCTTTAGCCAGCTGCCTCCAGTTTCGCACGCCAAGTTGGTTCCACTTTCGTGCGCCACCTGAGTCGCGGAATTCCTCTACTGCGCTGTTTCTCGGGTGTGGATATCGAAGATTTTCCGGGCCGAAGCACTGGTGTCCATCCGCTCTACATGACCCAGCCTTCTCAGTCTTTGGATCTTCACTCTTGTGGCTAAGTCGATGTCGCTGTGCAGCCCATATAGATCGCCGTTGTATCTCATCCTCCACTCACCGCCTATGCCGAAGGGACCCACAAATCACTCGAGAATTTTCCTCTCGCAACAATTTTCCAAGAGCAACCTCATCCGCTTTTGACAGAGATTATGCCTCTGCGTCATAGAGAAGGACAGAGACGATTAAGGTCTTATAAAGTGTCGCTCTTGTTGTTCAAGAGAAGACTTTGCTACTCAATTGCCTTTTAAGTCCAAAGGGACCAAGAGTTATTCTACGTTTGATCTCAGCGCAGGCGTCGTTGTCTGTATTTATAGCGGAGCCGAGGTAGACAAAGTTCTTAACTTCCTCGAAGTTATATCTGTCTATAGTGGCGTTCTGTTTGAGACCTCGGTGTTAAGTCTTCTTTCTTGTTGACGGCATATACTTTGTCTTGCCCTCATTGACGCGAGACCTGTCTACGCCGCCTCCATCTCAATACTCACGAATGTGCCAGTGGAATTAGATGGACTATTGGCGCGGGAGTTTTCAAGAACGATGTTGCAGAAGTCACATGACAGCACATCTCTCTAAATCCTTGTTGACATCAAAGGTCTCGGTGATGTCGTTGATGGACCAGCGTGCAATCCCCATCGTCATCCTGCACAAACGAGTGAGTTTGGCAGGGATACCAAAACTATGTAGACATGGCTCCGTATGGCCTGAAAATCAAGGAAAAGATGGGTATCAATTTGAAGTTCCTGACTTTTCTCCAAGATCTGCTTTAGTGTGAATATTTGGTCGTTGGCGAACTTTCCTGGCCTGAAGCCAGAGAAGAAACAGTTTTTTTTTTTTTTTTGGAGCCTGCAGCCATAAACTATATTCTAGCTCCTAACTACCCGCATATTGGTTGGATAGCCAGCTTTGAAAATAGAACATACTATGAAGTGAGTTCAACGACTGACATGCAGTATTAGTATCACGCTTTGTTGAGAATGTTCCTGACTGCTCAGCTCCAAACTATAGCATACTTGTCGCAAATAAATTTGTATGTATGGCCTGCAGGAAGCTTCGAATGCAGTCCTGAGGCAACGAAATAGTCATCAGTGATGTGAGGAAAACGTAGGATATACCATTTTAACCATAAAGCCCACATAAACAACCTTCAATGGGGGCTGCAAGCATATAGCACAAGACAGGTGAGCCTGGAGTGCGAAGCTCTGTTCAATGATACTATCCCATCGGAGCAGATGTCTTTTTACCAAGTAGGGCCTGTAACCACACATAACTCACTGACTCTATACCACTGTCATCCAACCTATACTTATGTACAACGTGATTGTCTGATGGACCGCTTCAAATAAAGCAAAGCAAGCGGAACAGTTTACACAGGTTAAGTACAAAAATCCACATGTCTTTGTATTACCAGTGTGCTGATAACAATTCTCACCGACACTTTAGACATTCTCTTGCACCTGATCCCCTTAGAAATTTTCGGCAAACAAATGGCAGCTAGTGCAGCTATTAGAATTAGAGCCATCTCACAGTGGACCAATCTGACAATGGCTCCATTCTAAAGAAACACTAATAGATATGTAGTTTCGAATTACTACACCATCGCATCGTATTCTTTTAAGAGAAACTTCAATATTGCTATTCTCACAAGAAATTTCTGGGAGAATCCAAAACCGCCTGCGAAAGAAACCTTGGAGATCTACACAGACGGTTCTAAAACCAAAGATGTGAGAGGTGATGTCTCTGATGATCTAAATCTCCAGATCTCCTTTCGCCTTCTACAGCATTGTTGTGGTTTTCAGGCGGGGACCATGGGGACAAAAGTAGCCCTGGCTTGGCTGAGGTACTCCTCTGCTGGGTAGCAGGACACAGGGACAGTCCAGGGAACTAGACGCCCTATGAACTCGCCAAGAATGGTACTACAATACAGACTTTTCCTGAAAAAGAGAACCTTGGAGTACCACTAGCAACATGCAAACTGAAATAAAAGGCAGATGTAATCAGCAAAGTCAATCTAAGGTGGTCAAATGGCACCAACTGCCAAACTAGCAGACAAATCTGGCTTTCGATAGACCTTCAGCGCTACTGTAGGTGTTATCACAGGCAGACATGCCACTCGGCTGGGCGCTACTGAAAATGATTTCTACAGAAGCTGCAGTGACGAGGAAGAGACGATTCTCCGTCCCCTCTGTACCTGTCCCGCGCTCTCTTGTAAAAGACGCAACCATCTCGGTGCCTTCCTTTTTACAGTCTTGGCGCGATGTCGATGTCGGAATCCTAGTTCGGTTTATTCAAAGTTTCCACTGGTTCCACGATTAGATCCTGAGCCATCACAATAGACCTACTGCTGGTCTAACAGCGTCGGCTATGTCAACAGCTTCTCCAACCTTACCCTAACCTTACCATGCTTTCTGTACTCCGCTGTCACCACTGACTGTTTTCCTTACTGTCACCCAAAAAACTTGAAATATTTTCCTATTTTGTAGGGATCTACCGATCTTTAGCCACAGATCATCCTTGCTTTTTCCGTGCTTCCAACATTCTTAATTATTTTAAGCTTAATCTAGATATGTATCCATCAGCTGAAGGCCTTTTGTCCGATTCCTGTTCATCCCTAGAAAATGAGGGAATCAAACATTGCTGAAGGAAGTCTTTATAAAGACCCTGTAGACCTATACTATTCCTACTGACATGGCGGATGTCTATTTTTGGTTCTCGCCTTGTATTACGACGCAATATTATTTCTGATTAGCTGAGAGGCCTGTGGAAAAGTTGGTGTGGGAACACCAATTCTTTTACTAACTATGTGTACACAAAACATTGTGTATTCACGACGTGCTGCAGTGAAGTGTGTGTGATGGCAGCTCGCGCTCGTCCTGGGACTAGCGCGTGTGCATTTTGATAATGATTATGTGATATAGAGATGATGTTGCCATCTTCAGTTGAGCAAATGCATGAGAAAAAAAGTCCTGTCCACGGGCCGGCTGCCTGCATTCGTCTTTCATCTCAGTGATTTTCCTTTTTGTTCTGCTCTACTGCTTAACTTGTTGTCGTCGTTGTCGTTGGCGTTGTAGTCGTCTTCATCTTTTTGTGGTCTCAAACTAATGAGGTGGCAGAGTGAATAATATTTGCATGCATGCAAAATAATAATTACAGCACATGCTGGCGCACGTAGGACTCGCTAAGGACGAAAAGAAAAATATTATTCTTTCGTCGTTATGTTCTCGTTTTTTTTTTTTTTAAAGGATTTTTCGCCTCTACTCGCTCATTTGTACCCAGCGAAGCGTTCTGAAAACAAAACGAGTCCGCATTTATTACACACAGTGTGAGCGAGTGGAAAAGGATCCGAGTCGGAGATACTGACGACGGAGGTGCGGGCGATTGAGGGGGGCTACCTATGCTTGTATGCATTGCTACCAAGGCCGTGATAGTAATCAGGGTAAAGGAAAACATTCACGCACATACACAGCTGTACATTCATTCATCGTGTAATAATTTCATATGCAATTGTGGCAGCTGAGCACTTCAAGGATGATTCGAATGCTAAAAGGACAGAAAACCACCTGAGCCTGTGCATGACTCCACCGTCAACGTCGCTATCGTTGTCGTAGTCGTCGTCGTCATCGTCGTCGATATTACAGAATCGATTGAGGGCGAACAATGGTTTCGAGTGTGAAATCGACACACAATAATCCTTAGCATCCCGACTTCAAGATACGCATGTCAATTGAGGATTGAAATGAGGTTGGTTAACTGCTTGTATAAGCAGTGTGCAAGGATTTTGAATATGAGATGAAGGAAGCCAAAGGAGAAGAGAGAAAAAAATCTGCATACTGTGACTTGTACAGCACTTTCTCAAGTATTTCGGTTTTGGGGTTACTTCTGCAGGAGGTGGATGTGGACTAAACCTTGACACAGAAATATCACACGTAAGGATTTCATCAGGTTTTCTTCATCCTTTTTTTTTTGAGTTTCTTGTTCTTCTTCGTTTTTTTTTTCTTTTTCTTGTCAAGTGTTGACCTTTTTTGCATTTGAAATAAGGATGTCTCTTTAATCTACAGTGTGGGAAGTAATTCAATGGACTGGTAGCTGGTGATGGACACTTTATTATATTGATCCTATTGCTCCGTTAGTTGTTTCGTAGAAAAGGAAAAGTTTTAATTTTATCAAATAATGGATTAATAAGATTCAAAAGACTAGACCGACCTTGTGTTTGACTGTCGGTGCCACAGAGTCCAACTTAATTTTTCTTTCAGTCGTCCTAGACGGTAGTTCATCTAATGATTTCCGATTGTCCTTTTGCAGGAATAACGGGCAGTTAGCCTTTTCGCATTCTCTATTCAATAATTTGTTGGCAAGGGAATGTGTGGTCTTGTCTCAGGCTATTGTATTGTACTTAAGTCACAACAATAACTGGTTAAAGGCGCATTTTATACATTTAGGACAAGAAAGGAGATGATATTCTCTTCTAACTGCTTTGACGTTAACTACGTGAGCTCAGTTTTTAAAGCTGGTATCCTCTCAGGCAGATTTTTCTAGCATAGATCAGTACTTCGCAGTTTTTAAGAAGATTTGCTGGTGTCTTCTTCGCAATGATGGTAAATGTGCTCCTTACACATTATGACAGATTCGCTACTCAAGTTGAACGAAAATTGAATTGAATTGAGTCTTCATCGATAGCTTCGCTGAGAACTAAGCAAGATAAACTGCTGGACTATCCGCAAAAATCTTACCTCAATATAACCTAAGTTTGCTAGCTCGTCAAAAAAGTGTTTATCAAGAACTATTTAACAAGGACGATATTTCAAAAGCAGAAACTGAACAGATTTCAATTCTTTTTCCTCCCTGCAGTTCTTACAGAAGTCGCTGTTAGGTGCTATGAGCCGCGAATTACCACCGATCACCTCGAAAACTGGTTAAAATGTTCCAAATAGGCCGCAGTATTTTCGATTTAGCGATTCCCGGTCAGGTGCACTTAGTTAAGTCAGGTTTAGGTATAACACCATTGCACAATGGTCGTCGGATAATACTTTTTAAGCGAAGATTACCTCTTAGTGTTGAGTTCATAATATGATACCAAGGGGCTTGAGGTTTATCAAAGCATCTAAAGTAGAGTCAATCGTACTGGTGAAACCTCCGAGAAAGACACCAAACAGACCGCGCAAGCTTCTTCCATCAAATAACTGACGCGTATAATGAAAAGACGTCGATCGAGAAGAGGCGTAATGTAGTATGTCGTCTAGTTACTCGGTTCGTCCTGGTCCTCTAAAGAGACGTACTTCGAACGAGGGCGGGTCCGTTGTAAGTGCTATCAGAACGCTGGACGTCAAGAATGAATTAAATTCCATGAGCTGAAATCACACCCTTAGAGCGCTGTGCGACTAAAGTACATTTATCTGGAACATTGCTAGAGAGTCCTATTATATGTACATATGCATACCAAATACAGAAACTGAAACGAAGGAGTACCCGGTAAAACGAGAGGTACTACAAGACTTGGGATCAATGCTATGGCACGAGATGCACAATTTCATCCTCCGACTAGAAGTATCGAACGAAGCAAATATCGTAGGATTTGTGGACGATATTGCCATGTAACCGCCAAATTATTGAACAAGGTGTGGCAAGTAATTATTGAAAGCATTTCAATTATTTGACGGTGGACTACAGCGCTAGCTGTACATTAAAAGAATAAAGGGCTTCGATCGGATCTATGAAAGTGACATCATGAACATAGATGCAATGATTTGCTCACAACTTCCGATCAAGCAAACAATGTATTATTCTAGTTGAAGAACTGTCGAGAAAGTTGCAAACCAAAAGGGAGCACAAGCAACGATCACTCATCAATGAAGATCGAATAGAAGGAGCCATTAACTTAAGAGAATGATAGCAACCCCGGAATCTTTCCGATGGTGAGCGATGGACCTACTGTCCATACAGATACTATTAAGATATGACAGTTTCCAAGCATACTTTCATTGTTTTTAAAATGATAACTCTCCCATCTGTTCACACTGCAAAGATTTCGAAGCTGCGAAGAACATTTTTTTTCACTGCCCACTCAGGGAAATGCTGCGAAAAGAAATCGATGAATCACCAGCACCGGTCGCATGTTAGGCTACGCGCACAGTGATGCGATGCGAGAACTGAGGAGCATACAACTTTTCACATGAATTTCTATCGCATCACTGTGCGCATCTACATAAGAATACAAGTGAACAGTGTTAGTGTACGCTTCTTGCATCGCTTTATCGCTTCACTATAGATGCAGCCTTAGGCTAAGTGATTAAGCGATGCGATACGAGAAGCGAAGCGCATGCGATAAAACTTTTCACAAAAATTCTAAATACTTCAGTGTGCGCACGTATATCGCATCGCATCGCTTTATCACTTCACTCCATGTGTAGAATTAGGTTCACGGGAAAAGTTGATTGCGGTGAGTTCCCTTGTCAATAACTTGCGAAAAAAGTTAAGGCTTCTGGGGCTCAGAGAGAGAGGTAACTAGAAAGATCCATGAGTTACCAACATGATGTGCACATAATATCTACAGTTGGAAGAAAATTTAATTTTCCTGGATATTACTAGCTCCGAAAGCATACTTTTCGCCACATCATCTTGGAGTCCGTGATATCCAGGAAAAGTATATGGAACTTCCTTCGAACTTCGTTGTTGAACTTTGCTAGTCTCAGTTTGTAGCCTTCAAACTCTGTTGAACTTGCTGGTACATAATGATCGGTAACTGTAAAGAAACGCCTTTTTTACTTCCCACCTTGGTAAGGGAAGTATTGTAATCGGTCCGATCAAAATGTTTCGAGATATGAACAGGGCTTGACATTACTATATACTAGAAACCGTTTGCACCCATTTTTGGAATGATGTCTGTGTGTTGGTGCGTGTGTGTGTGTGTGTGTGTGCGTGTGTGTGTGTGTGACAATATTTTCCTCCTACGATATCTGGAGAACGAAACAACGTAGGACCATGCGGTTTTTTTTGTTTTATTTGTCAGCATAAAACTTAGAGCTGATTAGATTTTGAGCATAATCGGTCTAGCGGATGCGGATGCTCGTGTTCGCGCAACAACTCTTTGTGGAACAATATTAAACAGTGTGTCTTCGAATTTTCCGCTCTCTATGCATGTTTTCTTTAATTATTAAATAAATAACAGTATCACTGTTTTTGATATAACATAATATGAGGTGGGAAGTATAGGACTGGCTCCCCAGTCGAATTTTTTCTTCATCACATCGGCATAAGCGTCTGCATTGTACTTAAACTCTCTTAGTCTCGTAACAATACATTTTTTCTCACAAAAGGTTGCAACCCAGAATACTTCCCTCGGAAACTATTTTAGCCTGAAAAGCAGCCCTAAAAAGGCATTCACCTGATTAGCAAGCACTAGGCATGTTTTTTTTTTTTTTGAGTTCGAGGCTCAGGTTTTTTTCCAATTTATTTTCTAAAAAGAGGAGAACCTCTTCAACTCTATATTTCAAAATCTCACCATCGCCACTCTCTTTGAAATTATTGCAAAAAACTGTTGTTTTTTTTTTTTTCAAAAACTTTCCTTCCCTCCTTTTAAAAGTGAATTCTAATTGTTTTCCATTAAATTGTTTACAAGTATCTACCCCAGTTCGAAAAAAAAAACTCAATTTTAATAAATTTATTTAAAGCTAATGCGTAGCAATGCAGCGTGTAATTGCACTTTTGCGTTACCCCATTTTGTTTTTATTATGCATATTCAAAAGTAGAACAAAACACTGGCGACATTTTGATTTCGTTCTTTTGGAGGGGAGAAACTTTAAGTCGGACGGCGGCCTTTAATTTGATTCGAATGACCGTTCGGGTGGGTGTGATGAAACGCCTCGAATGTGTCGTAGATTAAGCTAAATTCACGGGTAACTAGCATTGGACTTAATTACACGAAATTTAGTACTTTCGCAGCAATTAAAGACAACCAAGCTGGGTGCTGTAAATCGCAGTCTTGCGTACGGGTATGATACTCTAGAGGGTGTTCAATTCAGTGACGCAACTGTTGTGGAATGGAATCAATTTGGAAAACGTGGCTTTGACTATTTAGGACAAGGTCCATATGGATTTGAGGCCTAATGAAGAGAGATTGGTTTCTAAACGTTAAGCCTCTGTTCTCAATTCATTTATCATTTTTTAATAGAACTTTTGATTAATGGCGTTTAGATTTGAGAAAGTTTTTCAAATTTAAAGTCACAGTACACTAGACCAAGGGACTACATGGCAATAAAATCGAAACAACCCCCAAAGTGAGAGCATTAATTACAAAGTCAAGTTGGTATTTTCTTCGCTTTTTTGTGTGTCGAAATCTATTAACTACTTCTCACGGTCCCCTTCTAGGGTTTCTCTACAGATACTCGTGCAATAACCATTAAACTTTGCATATCGCGCGCATATTTCTTTTGTTTTATCCTCAAATGGTACTTACACTAAGTTCGAGTGAAATATGACGGTAAATCTGTATTTGAAGGTCTGTTTGGTTCTTGAAATGTGAGTGGAAAGTGATGAACAAGGCCTTAGGAAATGTTATTGATTGGCTTATGCTCGATTGAGGTTGATAATATTTTTTCGAAGGCAACAGGGCTCTCGAAAGGGGGCCAAGGAGTATCGCTGTTTCTTTGTGCCATTTTTTTGGATATAAGAAATGGTTATGGGTGATAACTGGAAATAAAGAGAAATCTATTCACTCCATGGTGAATATCTTACTAAGATGTACGAGACGGCGTGCATATAACCCATCATCCAACTTAAACTAACGCCTCGACCAGTTAAAATCAACACAATTTGCAGTGATGCCAATTTAACACGTCATGTTTGGAAAAGACGCATTGACGTGCGTCACCTAAGATAATTTCTTCTCTTCCGCGCTGTTCTTCCGTAATCAAATAGTCCACTTGCTTAGATGGTGAATTTCAATCTCCTTAACCTAATTCACGTCACCTTAACCTATCTGTCGCTCTACTCATCATCCGATTTAATGAACTAAAAATGATTTGCTGAAATATTTGTGCGACTGCTGTTTGCACTAGGGTTGATCCCTATCATACTCCGTCAAGATTTCGTAACATAACAGTTCAAGTCGACTATCAGGATTTAGATAATTTAGATGGATGAGAAGATATTCCCCTCAGGTAGCCCGTCTGGGTATCGCAAGATCGGGTATGGTTCAAAGGAAGTTCGCGCGGTGACTTTTTTGACTGATTGTGTGATCGAGCCGTTTGAACAAATTTGCGCATTTGATTGGGGTGCTGTGATAAGGGTAGATGATTGCAATCACATAAAAGTCGAGTATTCTCTGCAGAGTTTTCAATAAAACGGAGTTTAAGCTAATCGTCCTGTGATTCTTAGGCAACGGGTACATGAGACATTAGCTGCCATGGGCATAATATCTACTTTTATGTCAGTTTGGGCACTCCTCAGTCCACAAGTTGAAATTGACACGAAAGGTACCTGGTTCTTTGTATAATTCGAAACTCCAAACTTCTCTTTCAAGCTCCATTCCTCTTGTTCAAAGTTGTGGTCGCGCATTTTCATTCAGAGCAGAGCAGCAGGAAGTGAAAGCGAGTTTAAAGACAGGAAAGTGAGGGTCCATTGGTCGATCCAGAGATTTCTCGTCTGAGTCTACCAAAGTATCATTCGAGCATAGACGTGGTTTTAGAAAGGACTTTGCGTAGTCTGAAGAATTCTGTTGTAGTATCAATCTTGTCGCAGAAACTGCGCCAAGATCTACGTTAAGATTTTCTGACTTCATGGAGACCTTATAGGTTTGCCAGTCGGTACTGAGCCAAATGAGTTTGACTGCGTTGAACAATTTTTTTACTTTTGCATCGAAGAGCCTGAGAGCAGCGACCTCACTAGCGCGGACTTTTGTCATCTTTATTTTGACAGAACTTAGTGATCGCTGCATCCAAAGCAGAAGAACGTTATTTGACTTATCTAGTTTAGAATCTGTGCTGGGTGTGCCACAGTCAAGGTTACCCAGTTTAGCAGACACATTGCAATTGGAAGAGCGGTCTGAGAAGGAGGATTCTCCTGATAATTTTCAGCCCGTGACCGCGTTATAAAGGTTCAACAAGACAAAAATAATGTCTACAACTTTTTGACAGTTTTTCGTAATAAAGGCTGGGCTTTTCCCTAAGGACTGTAGACTTTACCTAGTTCTTCATCAGAGGACCTAGCTACGTGAGAACGAAGGTTAACGCTTTCACCCATAGGGAGAATCTTTCGGTTTCGGTTTTGCCTATGCAAGTACCCTTCATGAATAATGGCTGGAGGTTTGGAATTTACTTAAGCGAGAGTAGACATCATTAAATAGAAAAAAATAGCTGGGGCGACAGCTCGAGGTGAGTCAAAGCCTAGCTCTTTGTAATAATATACGTTGTGCAGTGTGCATGTTACATTTTCCTACGAATAGACCTTATTGGAGAGATCATTGAACGCATTAAAATTCCACTCTATTAGAGCTTAACATACGTTGCTGTTCCTCTTCTACATACGAAGAGCAGTAATGTGGCTTGGGGAACGAATAACAGCAACTTAGGGTATGAAGGAATGTATTGGATTAGAAGTTGCAGACAAAAGACACTTAATGAAAACTAAAAAGAGAGTCAGAGACAAAATAGAGCCTTGCATGACACCAGCATTTATGGTGAATTCCAGACCTGAAGTCGTCCAAAACAACTTGAATTGAACGGCCTGAAGTTTATCGTCGACTGAATAAGAGATAGTTCGATGCCATATGCACAGATTTTCGACGAACGAGATTGGTGCGGAACTCGATCCAATACCTTTGAAACACCAAGGGGAATAATCTTACCTTTACCAAAGTGATGAAGAGATTGGTTCTACTTCTCGGTGAGATATCCCATGAGTTCACCAGTGGACCTATAGGTACTCAATCCGTACTGCAGGAACGTTAGTGCTAGGGATGGACTGGGATAGGTTAAGTTAAGTTAAGGTGACATTTCAAATGCAGACTTACTAATGTAGGGTTAGGTAGAGGGGTTGGCGAGGAAAGAGAAGCCCTCTACCCCGCACTCTGGTCAGAAGACACCCATTGTGATGCCCGATTTGGGAGGGCAGGTACCCCTTGCTCGTGGAGCAATACCCAAAGCACGTTCCTATTGCCCCAGGGTTTCGAACTATTTTGAAGCCTTAATGAACCTCCAAATATCCCGGATAGGTACGTCTCGTAGTTCTTCGGAATCCTGGAAAAAGTTCCTTCTGAACGATTTATGTCGGAGTTGGCAAAGACCTGGGCAGTGACAGAGGAAGTGGGTTATGTCCTCATTAACTTCCTCGCCTCCGACACCCGCGCAAAGGTCGTCCTCACTTAGCCTAATCTTTTTCAAAGCAAAGTATTATGACCTATAATTACTCCTACAAGGATGAAGAGGGTTTTCCTGATAACATTGGTTATTTTACAGGAGTCCAAAGAGCTCCGTCTTTCATTCGCTTCCGGTTGAATCCTGATCCATGCTTCATGTTTGAGTTTACATGGCGGGACTTTCGCTGACTGATCAGCCTGCTCTAGGACTAGCGTAGATCCAACTCATCAACCTTTAGACATACTTAGACCAAGTAGCTCCATTGCGATACAGAGTATCTGTCGCTAATACAAGCTACAAGAGGACTAATGGAACCAACCAGAGCTGTTTATGCGGCGGAGGGTACTTCTAATGTCAATTTTCCCAATTTTCTCGAGATAGGCTGAGATATAAGAGGGTAGACAAATACAATTTTTCATTTCTCCGGAAAGAAACCAAAGGAGTGGCACAGATGAAAAAGTTTAGACAGTGCTTTTTTCTGCAGAACACCTCTTCAGAACTGTAAATGAAAGGTCTTGTAGACTTATTTATAAGAACTCCTGCACCTATACGAGTACTGACGTTTAATATTTAGTTAAAAAATCAACTATAGTGCCAGATCCTCACTCCAGTGGCTACCTGTTACCAATGGTTAAAACAAAATAAAACACAATAAATTCGTAAAATATACTGATTTTCTTATTATTTGATTGGAATTTTACAATTTCCTTATTATTATCGTTTACATTAGATTCCTCTTTCGTACAGAAGTGTAATAATATATAATATAGTCTCCTTATAACAATAGATATACCCCTTACGTAAAATTAAAAGTAATTCTTTTATTTATTTTGTTTTTAAAAAAAAGTCTTCAATTTACATTATTTGAATACTTGTTTTGTTCTATGAAATTTTTATTTATTATTATTTATTCACAATAATTAATATAAATAATATTTTTTATTTAAAATTTTTTTTCTTTTTCTTATTTGCATTTAACTACACAAGTCGTTTTTGTCGATTTTATTTTTCATCATCACTTATTTGATTACAATGTGGATACATACATATTCGATTTAATTAAATTAAATTTGTTTTTTTTTTTTAATTTTATTTATTCTCCTACTTATTATGTAAATTTTATTCACAATAATATATTATCTTAGTCTCGAGATTAGATAGTGAGAACGCGGTTCTAAAGGAGAGTTCCTCATTATTTTCTATACAAATTTCACTGATTGAGTATTTTGGTCCTGATTTTGTTTTTACTTTTTTTTTTTTTCACTTTGAATCCTGGTAATGTGGCATGAAGCTAACATCACAGGTGCAGATGACTTTTAAAATAAGTTGAACATATGAGGGCAGTCATGCAGATGTCATGAATTGCACATTCGACTGACAGTGACGGTTGGCATTAAAATTAATTTCGGGTATCGAAATTGTTTTCAAATGAGTTGGCAGTTCTCCGAAATCGAAATGTGTTTTCAAATGAATCGAATAAATACATAGTGCCTTATGAATAATTTAACAAAACAATAAAAAGCCAAATGTATTACAGTCGACTTTGAGAGCCGGATTTAATGTAATTTCGAACCAAAATGAATTGAGATTGAGGACCAGAGATGCTGGTTGGAATCAGTGAATTCAGTACATAATTGAGAGGGTGCGTTCTATTATAGATATTTCAAAGGGAAACTCTGCGTTGATCGATGTGTTACAGTTGAAATATTCAATGAAAGGCAGGATGAGCATTAGCTCACTGGCTCAAAAAACTTTGACGAACTGGTATTGAATCAGGTTGCGATTGCAGTTTTCACTGTATTTCAGTTTCGCTTGACATATTTCTCACAAATCGACAATTCGTCACGATATCGATGGCAATTTTTTAAATATTTATTGAAGCTTTGAGATTTTTTCTCTATTCAGTGCGTAAATTAGGCCAGTGTGTTTCCATACAAGCACCTTCCGGCCACCAAGAATAAGCGGAAGATTCATACCCTTAACAGACAACGTGCTGCCAAGTGTACTCGAAATTTGAAAAATACGTGGAGATGCATCGGACATTCGTAAAAACACACTCGTGACTTCTTCTATGGTGACTGCCACCAGGCACAGAGACAGCGACAGTATGAATGCGGTTTTTCCTCACGAAAGGGTAATTTGCTCTCACATCTGCTCACGCCACCATAAAGGAGTGAGAAGAAGCCACCAACAACGTTTTACGAGCAGTGTAAGACACATGACGTTTAGGTTGACCTTGAGTATTTTAAAGTCAAGATAGGCAATACGGACAAATTTGGTAGAACCATCGGAAGTCATAACCTGCCCAACACGACCATGAAAAATAGATTCAGGCTCACAATCTTAGCCAAGGAGCAGAATATGGTAGTGTGCAGCGAAGTTACCAGGAATGCCCAGATCTCAAAATTTACACAGCAACTTGGATAAACGCCGAATGCAGTGTCTTTCAGGCCGAAATCACAGCCATCATCGAGACTTCGAAAACAATCCGCGAGTAGGGTATTACCGCAAAGACTTTTGCTGTCTACATCGACAGCAAGGCGGCCGTTAAGGCTCTGGAGGCCGCGATAACAAGATCGAGGCTTGGAGGAATCGCCAAAAAGTATCTAGATGAGATAACGAGAGCCAATACGGTGACCCTATGTTGGGTATGGATATCCCTGGTAACGAAAGGGCTGACGAACTTGCACGAGCGCTACATTCTTCTTAGACTCTCCCCTTTGCGAGGACTTCAAAAACCTTGAGCTGAAAAAGGTATCAGTCGAGCCAATACACGTTGGTTCCAACTAGACACATGTACAACGGTTAGAAACTTATGGACTTGTTATAATAAAAACAAATCTCTGTCCAGTATATTGAATGCTTCAACGTTACAAGGTCCAAGATGGAAATAATTGTGGTGTCATACGTCATGAGAAACCGCACACAATAGCGAGTATGGTAGATGGTTGACTCACCTTAACACGCCTTCTCCCTAATCCAAAGTAGCGAGTTAAGCATATCATTGTAAGAAGTTCTCCCAAGATACTGCTTCAAACGAAACTCATCAGTAGTCATCCCCCCGAGTGGCGACTGCGAAAAATTCAAACCCCGTCCTTCAGAGCATGACTCAGTATGATACACGAATGGTTCTGAAATGGAAAGTGGATCTCGGGCTTTAATAATCGGAATGTCGTCTAGCACTAACATATCGGTCAGTATGGGCACATACTCATCAATCTTCCAGGCAAAAATATTTGTAATTAACCAGTGCATAGGCTTAAACTTGCTCTCTAACTTTCGTTGCAAAACCATCTTTATCTTCTCTGACAGTCAAGCTGCCTTGAAAGCACTGAACTCATCCAGGATGAAATCGAAACTAGTCCTAGAGACAATCAAATTGCTTCTTGAAAGAGCACACTGGATCCCCGCTCACAAAGACCACATCGGCAATGAAACAGCGGACTCACTGGCCAAGATAGGTGCAACTACCCCCCTCACTCGTCCTGAACCAACCTGTGGAGTAAACAAATCCATCTTTAAAAGCTCCATGAAGGAACAAACCCTGCTCGCATCGAACACAATTTGGATGGGAAGTGTAGGACAGAAATGTACAAAACTCTCCAATCTGTCCCAAAACAAATTCGAGTTTCTTCTGAATCTGAGCAAAAGCCACCTTCAAATTCTAACCGATATCCTAAGTGGCCACTGCCGACTAAAATTGCACCTACACAAACTTAGCCTGTCACCGGACCCTACCTACAGATCATGCTTGGAGAGCGACGAAAGCTTTCTTCACATTCTCACAGAATGCTCCGCCCTCACTCACGTGACAAAGTAGACCAACCGCACTTACCAAGTTTCGCCCTGAGAAGCTGATAAGTTTTCTAACTGCTCTATGGGACAGCAGAATATCCCTCTATGTGAGACCTCAGTGCTAGAGTGGACCATCCGCTCCCCACTTATAATAGCGATAATGGTAGACCCATAAGGGGACACAGGTCCTTAGTCAGTAAATGTCATAAGTAAACTGCAATCAATACCATTAATAGGACACTGACCAAAAGGCCTTCAAGCCATGAGGCTAAGTCTCTTCTCAGATGAGTGGCTATAGGGACGAAAAGAATATTTTTTTCCACTGCCCCTGCACTTGTCCGGTTCTATGCTTCTTTAAAGACTTGTGACATTACTTATAGTGACACCAGGGGGCGTATCGACGAAAATGATTGGCAAGTACTGACTTAAGCTACTCTGGGTGGAAGAGAGAGGATAACTCAAGTAGAAATTGGACGAATTATGGGTATAAGCACAGAGCAGTTGCCAATTGGGGACCATGCAGCCAAGCTTCCACTGTTGCGACTTCAATACGCCTGACCTTCTCAACAAAGCACATCAACAGCACGGTCGCTTAAGTCGTTGACTAGGTTCCTCGATGGATGAACATAGGCTCGAAGAAGTTGACGATGGTAAACACCCAATTAAAATTACGACAATTGGAACTGCAGCGTTATTCAACTAATTAGAATCTGATTTGCATCGAAACACTTAGTCCTCTGTGAAATAAGAAAATATACGTATACACAAGAAAACCCAAGACCTCACGTCCACCTTTACAGAGAATTTATCATCCCCACCAAAACACATCCGCCTCAGCACAAAGAATACCTCCATCATCGATGACAATTTCATCTATCCAACACACATTTAGTCACGTTCATGTGACTCACACTCGATTCAAAGGAACTCATCGCAGGACGAATGATAATTATGTAAGTCGCTCTGAGAAATTTATACAGAGCACGAAGATTTGCGGCGGTAAAAGGTACCGTGTCAAATCATTACATATGCAACAGCTGTCCAGGGGCAAAGTCCACGTAGAGCAAACGCTGTGCCTTCCGTAGATAGTCCTGAACCAGAATTGTGACTGCAACAAAGTGGTTGAAAAAGACGGCATTCACTCATATTGGAATTAGACACTGAAATGTGGCATGAGTCCATCGGATGTAGCCAATGATTTCATTCCAGACATGCTATCACGTTTTCCTGATGCATAGATGCAACAGTGATGCCTGTATAACCCCTTTGTCATACCACAACTGGTAAAGGATGCAGGAAAATCTATCCACAGATGCACGTACTCAAGAAGTTAGAGCCAAGTGACAAGGACTGTTACTAGTTCATGAAGCTCACCTGGATAACCTCAAAATCTTCACTTAAAAAAAGCACATTTACCCCAATTTGTGGTGTCCTCCCCCCAATAGGTGAACCTATGCAAAGCTTAACTCGAATAGGAAGCCATTGCACCAAATGCCTCATCTATCAAATCTGCCCGTTAGGGCCCAAAAATCCGCTGATTCATCTAATAACATGCTTCCGTGGGGCTACCACTTTCCCACATCTAAGTCCTGTTCAACCAATTCACTAAATCGAATTTCCGCTCCTGAGGAAACAATTTCCATGCCACATTACCATAACTCTGCCCTAATCCATCCATTCTGGCATTTCAATTCCAACACATACAACGACTTGCCCTTAATCATGCGATTCAAGTCTTCCGGACCATATAACCCCATTCATTCCCATCGTTCCCATCGCAGGACCTTGATTTACCTTATCGACCTCATCCCGAGTGAAGAATATGAAATCGCACCTCGATAAATTTTTTATTTGTCCCTTTCATCCCGGTTGGGACATTCATTCGATGCCATTTGCATGAATCCTTACGAAACTGCAGTGTCCTCGTCCTTTGTTACGTTTCTGCAGTGTCATCATCATCTGAACCGCAATCATTCGTATTCATCGATGCGGCAGCCACCCATCATTTTTTTTTTTTTTTTGGAATCATAGGCCATGTGTTGGGGCAATCATTTGGTGTCCTTTTGGTTTGGAGGACAAGATGAAAATGAAATTTTCGTGGCACAGTCGGTCCGCATCAGAAATCCCAAGACTGCCAAAGATGATGGATGACCGGGGGTGACAAGAGTTCCACACCTGACTACTGTGGTGGTGTAATGCGGGCCTTTTCAGGTTGGCCTCGGCTGCTCCGTCTTCCCTCGGCCACGGGACACAGGAGGCCAAGACGAGACATCATTACTCATCGGTGTGACGACTTTGGGGCTGGTTTTGATTGATTAACCCAGGGATGCGGGCGGAGGAAACTTTTTCATCCGCCCTCAAGTGTTTACCTCATTGTTTTCTCTCTCGTCTTGCTGAAGGACTCTGTATGTCACAAAGGGGATGTACACTTCAGTTAGCTTAACAAACAGAGATCAGTGCCAGTCCCATGTGTGGTGGGTGGTTTTGTTTTGTTTTCGGTTTTTTTCTTCTTCTTTTTTTTTTGTTCTCTTAGGAAGGGAGCGAGGTCCGCCTATATCAACCACGTGGTAGAATGATGGAACTCTCGTCTTCCGGCCTCCTCCTATCAAAGTAATTGCCGCCTGGGGGTGTAGCTGGTCAGAAAGTTTAAGGATGGTGATGTTGTGACAATCGTCTGGCGTGAGATGTTCGTCGTGGTGTCGTCTCCTCGATTTCCACCGCCCAAGTCGGACCTCGATTCGGTTCCGTCATCGAATTCCCTCTGCGTTACACTCGTTCGCCTTAAGGGCACTGTAGTGGAACCCGCAGAGGTCGTTGTAGTCCCTGTATGACTGGCTGTATAGGGCGGCGGCGGTGGTGGCTGTCTGTAGTCCAGAATACTGGCATTGTTGCTCACGGTGGGCGGTCGCTGGTATGATCCTGTTGAGGGATAACGCAGCAGTTGCTTTGTCAGCACGAAGCTCGGTGTGTCGTTAGGTGGCGCCGGTGGTGGAGGCGGCGAATCTGAGCCACCCACTGTTGACGCTGTCGGCGACGATGATGCTGGCGCTGGGATGCATGACATCTCTCGCATCAGGTCCATATATCTGGACTGCAAATAGTCCGTTGTGGACCGAGTGACATGGTCGTATTTACTTTTGGCCAAGTTGCTGCTGCTACTGTTATTTGCATACTGTTGGGCGGTGGTGGCTGTTGAGGTGGCATCTTGGGCTGCAGGACTCGAATGTTTCATTGTTGTTGCAGACGATGATGCCAGAGATGGTGCTGTCGGCGATTGTGGACGATAGTTGTGTAACTGATGGTGATGGTGAGAATAATGATCCTGTAGTTGGCCATCGTATGAACTCGGGTGATTTATTGTTGTTGCCGTTGTTGTTGCTGTCTGACTGTACAGGCTGCCATTGCTGTGACTTTTGTTGTTGCCGGTGAATGACTGTTGGGTGTTGTTGGGCAACAGATCGGGTTGATATTCAGCCGTAATGGTACCGTCCGCATTCTGATGGTGACGTTTCAGTGGTGTAATGCGATTAATTTCGGATATATTTGGGCCATGTGGCAAGTACACCGTATGGGAGGGTATATGGAGAGAATCTGCAAATGGAAGAGAAGAAAAGGAAATTATGTGAAATGCTTGTTGAGGGCTGATTTAGTGGGGAATAATAAGCAGGATGTATGTGAGTTAAGCCTTCGGAACACTAAATTGGTGAAAACGAGAACAAAATAAATGATGGGCAACTGGACATCGGATCGAGTGATTTGTTTGCATCCTGGAGAGTCATAAAGTCTGGGGTCATGTTCTCTTGAAATCGAATGATCGATGGAAGCTCAGATTCAAGTTGAGCCTGTGAAAAGTTCTTGCGCAAAATTCTTATAGGAAATTCTTAGGGAAACTATGACTTTAAGGCTCAGTGAGCTCGACCTTTGAGCGTTAGTAAACGAAATTATGGTTTGGTATGTGGTATGTGCGGCTTGAGTAATTCGAAGTCAAAACTTTTTAGAGCAGAGATAGGAATGCTGAAGTAAGTCAAGGTCCTGCAGAAAAGGAGGACAAATGACGACCTTTTAAGTCAAGTTATAGAGACACAGAACCGGGGGCTATGCGTCATGCCATGAAGAACAAAATCACCTTAAGTAAATCTGGAGATGAATTGAAGGCTTTTTCGAATATCAATGCCCGAATCAATGAGCCCGAATGAGTTCGAATGCTGAAACCAGACGAAAGAGTACATCAAAGCTTTTGGTAGACAAGCCAGACAAATAACAAAATCAGTATGAAAGAAAATAGTTGACCAAAGTTCTAAAAAAAATACCTGTAGGGAAGTTAGAGGGTGCTTTCGATAATGCGATCTTCGACTGCATGTGTGACTCTGCCAGATGGCACGAGGAGAATTGGATTAGTGGATCTGAGCAATGTTGACGAATAGAATTTTGGTTGTAGATGCAGACTGTGGGCGCTATGTTACGGCAGGGGTAAACAAAGGCTCCACAGCTCTCTGTTGCATACTCCCAATTCTTTTAACGTCTAAGCTCAGGCCTATGCAGATGATGTTGCCCACACTTTCTGTCGAGTCATGCCTCAAGACTGTCTGTGCTAACGCGAAGGCAGTTTGAGATATGATCGATGAATGGTGCACTAGGAGTGGGCTTTCGGTAAACCTTTTAAAAACTGATGTTATCTTCTTTACGAGAAGGAGGGTTTTGACCGGTCTGATCGAGCCAGTGCTAAAAGGCGTCATTATCTAGATAATCGATGAAGCCAAATATCAAGGAGTGATCCTCGACAAAAAATATTTTTAGGGCAAAGCATGTCAAGTCGAAGACACCCAAGGCACTCTCGGTGTATGGAAATAACTCCACGGGAATTTGCTCCACCTTTATAGAGAGGTCCATACTTCGATGGTTTGGGCACGTCAAACGCATGTCCCCAACTCGGTTTCCAAGACGTGCCATGGAATCCATGCCATCGGGTAGACGTCCCCTGGGTAGGCCTAGGATGAGATGGCTGGACCAAGTCCGAAATCTCACGTTTACCCGTATGGGGATGGCCCCCGAGGAGTTAGAGTCGATGGCGGAAGATCGGCAAATGTGGAGAGTCCACTTAAGCTCCGTAAACCCGCGACCCTCATAGTGGATAAGTGGGCTATTGGAAGATGATGATGGTAAGTGGAGTAATTTCCCACTTTTTGAATGTGGAGTAATTTCCCACTTGTGCTGAAGTAAATTCTCAGGTGGAGCAAATTCCCGTGGAGTTATTTCCCTGCATCGGCGCTCTCCGTTTTCTGGCAGTGTAAGGATGTTTTTGGCAAGACATGAGGCTTATCAGCGAGAAACGTTCTTTGGATTTATATGGCTATGATAAGACCGTTTCTATCTTCTGTGGCGGTTGTTTGGTGGAGGGGGTTCTCGTTTAAGTATGCGACTGTCTACTGCACTAAACTTCAAACAGCTTGCCTCGGCTCTACGGGAGTTTTTCCGAGTACTCCTGGGTGTACTCTAGATGCTCTACTTGATCTACCTCCACTTATATCATGGGTCGTACTATCAAAGCAATCTATCGTCTTAGACGGGATGGTTTTTGGCATCATCCGCACTGGGGTTTTGATGACCCTGCGCGACACATATTCCACGACCCTAGTTTTATGGATATGCTGTCTGATACAATGACACCAGAACTCTAGTTGCTGTGCAAATTTTTAGTCGGCTTTTAGTGCCTACAGGACTGGCTTCGGTCACAGTCTGAGCATGGACGCGGTTGTAGTCGAACCTTCTTGGATGGCTCCAAAAACAGTCATGAGTTCGGTGCTAGTGGCTTAGTGGATGTCGGCAACACCAGACTTCCCTACTCGTTGGGCAAACATGCCTCCGTTTTCCAAGCAGATACCTTTGCTATACTAATGGCCACTGAATACATTGCTAAGAATAGGTGGAAGGGTCGAGCACCTGCGTCTGTAGCGATAGCCAGGCTGCGCTAAAAGCCTTGCTCAACCCATTAAAAAGTTCCAATATAGTGCGAGAATTCAAAAACGCTCTGAATTCGGTCGTGAGATTTCCGATCAGATTGCTAGACAAAGCCTAGAGGATGTTTTATCAGGACCTGAACCTACGTTGGGTCTTCCTCCGTCCTTGGTTAGGGCCTCTATTGCCCATTGGGTTTCATACAAACACAATTGTGTGTGTGGCCCGACTCTCCAGGATGCAGGCAGACTAAACGAATGCTCCTGAACGTCTGTAAGAAATCAGAGGCATTCTTGCAAAAGAGACTGTAGACAACTTATTGGCGTTCTAACAGGACACTTCGCTTTACCAAGCATCTTAGTGTTTCAGGCTTAAGCGACACCACTGTCTGCAACGCCTGTCGAGTCGACGACGATACTTCGGATCATTTCCTTTGCGATTGTCCTGGCTTTGTGTGCTGATACTGTAAGCTCTTCATCATTGAAGACCCTTCTCGGCTTTCTCCGAAAATTGAGGAAATGACAGAAAAATGGCGTTCCATAAACCTATGTTTCCATAAACCTAGGTTTATGTTAAATGGTAGTTATGTACATTCAAGAGGACACAAGCGTCCTCAACTAACCTCTGTCTACCAACTCCTACTCTCACCTCCACGAGGTGAACGCTGGGTGCCTAGTACCTCAACTGGAGATAGGGTGCAAGCCCCTGTGGAAGGTTGTTGGTGGTAGACGACGAGAGAGGGGGGGGAGGATGTTCACACTAAGGCACTCTCCCTTGCATCTGGACGGCAGCGGAAGAACTCCCACGATGGAATCAACGGTGGCGTCTACAGTCCCAGTTAGGTCGGACTACTTGGTGAACACCTTATTTGGGCTACTCGGACCTATTCGGAGCTTCAGGCCAATAAGGATCGGTCTACCCGACCCCTCTTGTCCGAGGGGCACAACAAAGGACCTGGCCCTCCAGGTTGGGGGTTGTGCGTGGGGGTGACAACTCCACCATGGAAAAAAGAGACTGTTCCGAAACAACCACGAGCCTCGGATACGGATGATTTTACTGTTGACAACCCTAGCAAACGGAATAAGGACAATGATTTTCGGTTCTGCACGTGGAATGTTCGCACCCTTAACAGGCCACGTGCAGCCGAACAACTAGCAGAGGCCCTGGACTGCTATAAAGCAGACCTAACCGCCATCCAGGAAGTTCGATGGGATGGACCAGGCATAAGAAGGATGAAAAACTGTGACATCTACTACGGAGATTGCTACAGGGAGCAGAAGCAGCGCTTATTCGGATGTGGATTTGTCGTAGGCGGCAGACTTAGGCAACAAGTCTTAAGCTTCCGACACGTAAGCGAACGTCTTATGACAATCCGCATCAAGGCTAAATTTGCCAACATTAGCCTGTTATGCGCTCATGCGCCGACAGAAGACAAGGACGACGCCACCAAAGAACGTTTCTACGAGCTTCTCGACAAAACTTATGAGCAGTGTCCTAGATATGACGTTAAGATCGTGCTGGGGCCAACATTGACTCGGACCACTACCTTGTTGCAGCCAAGGTACGAATGCGGATATCCCAAGCGCCACAACGAAATAGAATCACTGTGAGAAGATACAACGTCGAACGGCTGCAATCGCAAGAGACTGCCAGACTATTCGCCGAACGCGTATCCCGAAATCTCTCAACAAGTCCTATGTCACCAGCATCAAATGTTGAAGACCAGTGGCAACGCTGCCAACAGGCCATCAAAAACGCCGCAACTGATGTGCTGGGTTTCACACGACCACCACCCCGAAACCCCTGGTTTGACGACGAATGCCGGCAAGTGCATGCAGCCAAACAAGAAGCATATAAAGCGGCGCTGCAGAGAAGGACGAGAGCTGCTCGTGAGCTCTACGAGCAAAAAAGACGGGAAGAACACCGACTTCTCCAAAAGAAAAAGAAAGAGCATGAGAAGCGCGCGATCAAGGATATTGAGAGATTGTACTCCAGGAATAACGTACGGAAGTTTTACCAAAGGGTAAAAAGAACGTGTCACGGAAGCAGAACCCGTACGGAAATCTGTAGAGATGAAGAAGGAAACCTCGTAGTAGAGTCACAGTCGGTGCTGAGAATTTGGAAAAACTATTTCTGCAGACTGTATAACGGCGACGAAGGCCAACATCCCGCTGTCAGGCAGAACGGACCATTCAACCTAGACGATGATAGCCAAAATTTCCGTCCACCCGACCAAAACGAAGTGCGGAAAGCAATATCTAAACTAAAATCCAACAAGGCTGCTGGACCCGACGGCCTTCCGGCCGAGGTATTTAAAGCAGCTGGAAATGACCTGGTAGAGAGCGTACACCAACTCATTTCTAAGATTTGGTCAGATGAGTGTATGCCCGATGAATGGAATCTCAGCATCGTTTGCCCGATCCACAAAAAAGGAGACCCCCTCAACTGCGCCAACTACAGGGGTATCAGCCTCCTCAACATCGCGTACAAGATTTTATCTGCCATACTGTGTGAACGCCTGAAACCTTTTGTCAACAACCTGATTGGCCCCTATCAGTGCGGTTTTAGGCCAGGAAAGTCCACAATTGACCAAATTTTCACACTTCGGCAGATCCTGGAAAAAACCCAAGAAGTCCAAATCGATACCCACCACCTCTTCATCGATTTTAAGGCCGCCTATGACAGCATTTATAGAGACGAGCTTATAGAGTCATGTCTAGTTTTGGCATCCCTGCTAAATTCGTCCGTCTGTGCAGGATGACGATGGAGAATTCTCGCTGCTCCATCAAGATCGGTAACGATCTTACCGAAGCTTTTGATGTCCAAAAAGGTCTTAGACAAGGAGACGCGCTGTCATGTGACTTTTTCAACATCATACTTGAACGAATTGTGCGAAACTCTCAAGCCAACACCGGAGGCACAATCTTTCATAAATCTGTTCAACTGCTTGCGTACGCTGACGATATTGACATTATAGGCAGAACGCAGCGAGCTGCCAAAATGGGTTTAACGGTAAACGAGGGCAAAACTAAGTATTTGCTGTCAACAAGAAGGGACACCCAACACCGACGAATTGGACAGAACGTCACAGTTGATAGCTATAACTTCGAGGTAGTAAGGGACTTTGTCTACCTTGGCTCTGCTATTACCTCCGGTAATGACACCACGTCGGAAATCAAACGAAGAATAACTCTTGCCAATCGCTGTTTCTTCGGGCTAAGAAGGCAATTGAGTAGTAAGGCCCTATCCCGAAGAACTAAGGAGACTCTGTATAAGACCTTAATCATCCCAGTCCTGCTTTATGGCGCTGAAGCATGGACCCTGTCGAAAGCGGATGAAAGCCCTCGCCTAAGGTGGCGCGCACAAGTAGAAGGGGACCTCAACCAACTTGGCGTGCGCAACTGGAGGCAGTTAGCTAAGGACCGGGCTAACTGGAGAGGCTTGTTGGTTGAGGCCCAGGTTCACCCCGAACTGTAGCGCCACCTAAGTAAGTAAGACAGAAAGATTGGTAAATACTGGGCCCTGGATTCTGATTTAATAGCACAATGGACCAGTTGCATCTGAGTGCTCCAGTATAGCGTTTCCAAAACCAATAAAAAAAAAGCTAGACGGTACTGTGCTAATTGAGTTATTATCATGTCACGGTAGCGTATCCCACTAGAGAACAAAAACATACCTCTCTGCACCTTGCTCATATTTCAAAGCAGTGCCTTAGCATTACTACGTGAGTGTAACAAAATCAATCAGCACTACCAACCTCATTAATGTCCAACAAACCGACTGAAATCATGTCACTCATGCTCCCAAACCTTTATACCATTAACCTCAGCCCAACTGGACTCAAATGAATCTCCGCCTCTGTAACCGATATGTGTCGCAAACAGCATCCAGCATCCATGCCTGTTGGCTACGATTTACCCACAAAATCTTGGGTCAGCCTATACCGATTGGCCGCAAATCATGGAACACGTGCCTGTGGAATTCATAATCCGAAGAAAAAGTTGGTCGCCCTCAGCAATTTCGTTAAGAATGAGTTTAAAAAGATTTAAATGTCATGTCCAGTGTAAATCACAAGCAAACCTCTTTTATATTCAACCTTGACCTTGAAAAATGAAAAACAAGAATTGACCTACACCACCCGCAACCATTTCGAACTCCTAGAAGACTTTTCTCCAGAAAACTCGCCGCTTCATCTTCTTTAAAGACACACACACACACCCCTCTCAAACGTCCTCCTTGATTTGTAGCCTGCACCTCCTTAACGCTCTACAGCCGTCAACTCCAATGCCAGCGACAAATTTTATTAATTTCTCACGTCATTTCGTATGCCAGCACATAATCACTTTCTTTACAGGACCTCCCTTCCGGCACCGGATTAGCACCCATAAATACATGTCCCGCTGTCAAAAGCCATTACAACAAACCGATCAATTAAAATCCACCAACGTGTCCCACACCTCTCACACCCCCACAGGATTGTGCCTTCTCACCAATTGCTCACTAGCACTGTTCAATTCCCCATAAATTCTCCTTATCACTTCGAATAGGATCCGCACCGCTGGCTGCCCTGCCGAGCTATCCCAGCTACAAGCTGCCACCGCCAGAGGTCGGCGCCTACCTTTTAGCACCCTCTTTGACTTTAGCTCGCAACATAAAGCAGCGCGTCCCAATTGTTTCTTTATAGCTCATTTATTTTTTGATTTATTGCCATTATAGGCGGACCTTACGTGAATTATGAGTGCCAAAAACCTGTGCCTGTACTATGCTTACGAAACGGAACGAAGGGAAGAAAAAAAAAAACAGCATAACAGGAACGAAATTATTAATAAATTCTCCCCCTTGGTTCAACGCCTGCAAAAAAAAAAAAACACATTTCATGGTATGCATACTGGAACACGAAGGCGGGAAGATTTATTAGAATATTTTCATTTAATAAATTTCCTTTGTATTCTTAGTCTTGTTCTTTGTTTTGGGCGGCGTAATGAGCGGACGGGCCAACGGCCGACCCGGCACTTTTATAAATTTAAATGTATTTCTTCCTTTTTTATTGTGAAATATTGGTTCTATAATGGCGGAAATCCGTTAAGTGGCACGGAAATTAGAACCGATTTGGTGTGCCTGCTGACTCCAATCGAAAATGGATGATCTGGCTTGAAATTAAAAAAAGCAATTGCTAGGAAGTCACGTTTGGAAATTAACTGCAATATGATCAAGAAATGGTCCTTGACTCCAGATTTGAGGACAGTTTTAGTAGGTTCTGCGAATGTGTCAGTTTTGGTGTCATATAGGAGGTAATATATGGTACCTAAGTAACCGGTGATTCAGTAAGAGGTGTAGGATTTGTATTTTACTCCATTTTCGGTTTACAAATTTTTTTTCCATTTTTTTTACTGTCTATTTTGTAAAAAGCCCGACAATTTTAGCAGATAACTGAGAGAAGTAAATGTTGTCTTCATACCAAAAGGAGCTAAACAGGACCACACGACTGCGAATTACTAAAAACTTATCACTCACCCGTCGTTTTTTTTTTTAGTCATTAAAAAGGTTCCATGACGTTCACATCAGAAGTAAGAGCGGAAGAGAACTGACGAAACAAGAAACCATGACTGCATTCACAGACGGCTTTAGGTAGGAATGCTGGCTGTCTATGCTAAGCACAGACACACCTAACAAGTGCAGAGGAAATGGAGAATCGTTTCTTTCTCCTCTTTGTCCCTGCATGTTCTGCAGGAATCACTTGAGAAGAGGCCCATCCTTCTGGCTGTAATGACGGGGCTAATGGGAGACCTTTTTAGCAAGATCAAATCTTTAGATCGAGTGAGACTTAGCAAAGCCAAGATCTCCCTGGAAGTACGGCACGTGGTACCATTCCTCCATATTTGGTTTGTCTTACTGATCGCGTCGTACTCTAAGAGTAGGTTACATGCTGCGAGTGGAATACCCAGATTCTTACATTCCGGTAGGATGCCCAGGGTAGTACCACGTTTAGCGTTCATCGGCCTTACAGTTCTCTGATATGTCATAGGTGAATGTTTAAATGTTCTGCCATCTCCATGAGAGATGAGCGACAATCTGAAGTAGCTTTTAATGTATATGTCCGAAAGTCGAGGTTGAAATTCAACTTAGACGGTGTGTTGGTGTTTTCCGGAATAAAACTTCGGGGATCTAAGATCGAGGAATGGCCAATATGTTGTTTGACGAGTGAGAAGAGGCTTTCAGTCGGATGGCAGCGCTAGAATCTGACTTTTTGCCAAAAATATTTAGAGGAAGTAGATGCAGAAGCACGTCAAGTACCGGGAATAGGGTGGTTCTTAGTGCTTCGCTTATGCATATGCATGCTAATCTTTGCACTTTTCCCAATAGATTACGATGTAAGGCTCTATCTAAAGCCCTCCAACAGAGGATCACATCATTCATGAGTATAGGTCTGACAACGCACACGTAAAGCCAGTTCATGGTTTGAGTTTGTAGTCCCCACTTCTTACCAACCGCTTTTTTGCCAGCAGTATAGCGCTACGGTGGCTTTTTAAACGCTTTCAAGAGTATTGCCTTTCCAGTTTAATTTACTGTTCAGAATGAGACCTAGAAATTTGGCTTTGTTAGCAAAGCACATGGGGGTGCTTTTTAGAGAAAGAGGATCTGTTGAAGGAATTTTGTACTTCCTAGTGAAGACTAGTTCGTTCTTCTCAGGGTAGGCACACAGATACCTTTTAGCTGCTCATCTTGAGAGGATAGAAAGGGCATTTTGAAGAAGTTCACTAACTGTGCTCCGGTATTTACACGAGACAACTATCGCAACATCATCTGCATAAGACATCACTTCACACAGAGATGGCTCTAACATTGCAGGCGACTCTGGGGTTGGCATATACAACAACTCGCTGATAGATCTGGCGATTCACCTAGAACCCTTTGTCACAGTCTTTCAACCTCCTCGCCAGCCACAGCAAAATCCACTTTGTCTGGGTACTGAGCCACGAAGGTGTCACGGGTAATGAGAAAACTAACGAACTGTTAACACAGTGGAAGTCGCACTGACAAAGCGAACTTCTCAACATGCAAAGTGGCTAGATCACTCATAAATAAACCAACCTCAATAGAAGGGCTCTAGGTTCAAGCAGAGAGCTGATGGTGAATATGCCAATTTTGGGGTCACAGGACACATCAACCTCAATAAACCCAGAAAACTCTGGGGTCCATGTGGATACCGGACCTGAAGCTTCTCAAGGACAAATAAATCGGTGACGTTCTTGCCTTCACTAAATAAACAGGAAGATTCGCCGGACCACGTACACTAGAGTCAACTCCATAATTGTTCCCACTTTCCACTAGATCCTTCTCAGCATTCGTCCCAAACCTACTCTATCTCTACAGTTTCGACGATTAAAAGAGGGGAGGGACTTTTACGAGCTTCGATTTTGTCGATGCTGACTGCAGAGAGCCGCCTGGCTGTAAACATACATCGTAATAGTTTCTCTGACAATGTTGTCACTTTTGTTTAGCTTATGGGCCTGTAGAATGACAGTTGTCTCGGCTTGAGAAAGGCTGCATCTGTCTCAAGTTTTGAAGAATTGGTTTACCTCTTTGGATTCATACAAGATACCGGCCCCAGTGCCAGCGTCCATGTTGGAGTTTATGTACAAGACTAGCTCTACTTCGGTGCAGACTATACCCTCATTCTAGTCCCCTCTCCTTGGTATTTTGACATCAAATCTGCTATCGAAGTCTGAGGTTGGAATGATGTAGTCGATGTCTATGTTCTCCTTCGTGGTAGTCCATCGGGTTAGAGCGGAGGCATGACCATAGGTGTCAGTTGTCTATAGACCTATTTATTTATTTCAGCCTTCTCTTTCAATCTTGGTTACCCTTGCAAGATGGCATTTCTTCTCAAGTGCCTTCCACTGGCAATGGAACTGTATGTTCGGATGGGTCATACTACCGCAGTGTAAACCCGGGCTGAAGGGCTATGTATTTCCGAAGATGCATATAGAGCAATACAGGCATTCTCTTCGCAGTCCTCTATGCAGGCTTTCCAGCTCAAATTTGTGTCTACGTATTTTCCCGTCTTCTAAAGTATCAGATCAGTTTCGTCTATACAGGAAAGGTGGAATCGATCTTATTTTTGATGGGCTAACTTCGAGATGGGTTAAGGCCGTTTACCAATGACAGTGTGTGTTTGAGCCTTTCGCTTTATGTGAGAGTAAAGTTTCTTAAAACCAGAATGACGACATCGTCAGCGTAGGCTGTCACTTTGAAGCCGTTATTTTCCACTGTCTTTACGATTTTGTCTATTACTAAGAGCCAAACGAATGGTAGAGAACTCCTTCTTGAGGGGTACCTCGAGTGATACTCTTTCTGCCTTTAGCAGACCCTAGGGTCAAGTGCATGATTTATCAAGTTGCATGCAGGCACCCAGTGCGAATCCTTTGACTTGGAGCGATTTCTCAATCGTTAGTCAGTAGAAACAGCTCTGCAAGCACCTACCCAACTTCTGAAGAAAGGCTATCGGTAAAAGTTGAAATATTCAGCGTCGCATCACTCACTGGCTCTAGGACAGGTTGATTTTTTGGGTTGCTCCTGCTTAAACGATCGCAAATTCGTACAAGTCTGAATGCGAAAAGACTAGGTGTCTTCTCAAATAATGCTAAAACGACAAGGAGGAAGCAGAAACCAGTCTACATTTCTCTTGCACCGGTTTAGCCCTATTTAAAAGAAGACTGATTAATTTAGCGGCTTCTTTCTACGATAACCTCGACGGTATTGCCAATATTGACGCGAGGAACATCCTCGGCTTCCTCCGAAGCTCTAAATGGTTCGAAAGCGAAAGAATTAGCGACAGGTCCTGTAGTATCACAACAAACCTCTTCTGGTTCAAGCATATGTGCATCCCAGTGCGAACAGCTTAACCGCACCATAGTTTAGCTCTTGGGAAACTTAACCAAGGCTCTTTGATGCATCCGTTCTACCAATAATATTCTTAACGGTCTTTGCGTGGCCTTCGCGGAAATTAAGCCAAGGATGCGGGGCTGATTGTCGAATGACGGTGCCTTACGATTACTTTATCTGATCCTAAAAGGCGTTGACCTTCAATGACAAGCCTAAGGCCACATAAACACTTTGTCAGGTTCCTCTCATGGTCTTGTTGCTTTTGTACTTAAACCACATCTTTACCCTTTTATGTGCAACAGAACGGATGCTAGCCTTTATCTACTGCAAGCTTGAATCCATCCAACTCTTAGTAGGCGTACGATTCTTCCCAATTTAGTCTTATATTTGACGTTGAAAACAGCGACGAATACCAGTCTCCCGACCAAGGCTGGAAACTACGTCTTATTAAGCAAACGCCCGTAGGAGGATCTATAAAATCTTTAAGGCAAAATGCCACAAATTACCCATGTTTCCTACTCTCGCCAGCCAACGAATTACCAACCCTAATCTTAATTGCACTTCTCCATAAAAAAAAAAACACTTGCAACTGTGCAAAACCCTACTCAGCACTGCAATTAGTTGGCTGGAAAAATTCATAAATTTTCCGCACCACTAAACAAAAAGCACTCTCCGCTCCACTCATCGTCCATCCAGTCAACTTGCAGCAATTAATCCATACCCAGGCCAAATTAATTGCCGTCACATGGAGGCATTCCCACGAAAGCGCAAGAGAGACACAAACACATTCTAATCTTTGCCAAGGATTTACACTCTAATATCCGTAATTCTCTCCAAAATGGAGCGCCCGCAGAGCCATCACCTAACAAAAACCACAAGCAATGCCACCAGAATCAGACCCAGATCTCCATATCCACTCGCTTCATCTCTCATCCGCTGCCTGTCATTGTGTTCCCATGATAAACCCCATGGCTCTTCAAAATTTAATTAATTGCCAGCGTGGTATTCCGAGCACGCACCAGGATAAACCGACAGGCAAAAAAAAAAAGCAAGAGCATCATCAAAAATAAACAACCCCCCGGCCCGCCCCCGTTCACCCACCTGACAACCCCTTACCTTCGATGCTTTTCTCCAGATAAATCTTCTCGGAATGAGCCAATTTCGTCTCCTTCAAATCGTCCCCTGTCAGGTGATGGTGTAGCTGCTTTTGCTGCTGATGATGGTGATGATGATGGAGTCCACCGCCGCCGTTGCCGGTGCCCCCGCTGCCGCCCACACCCACTCCATTCTCCATAATCTTAATGGCCGCATATTTATCCCCATTTGTCGTCTGGTGCTGGTTTAGGACCGATCCACCGCCGCCCACCGTCGTGCCCGCCTTCTTCTGATGAATCAAATGGCCGTCCCCATGCAGATGATGGTGATGTAGATGATGTTGACCCACTGATGTTTCACTACCTGCCGTCGTGGTCGTTGTCGTTGTCATGCCCAGTGCTCCGCCGTGGCTGTGGAAATGATGTTGTTGCTGTTGCTGTAAATTTATTGCCTTGAAACGCTTGTAAATGCAACACGTGACCATGGCCAGGAACACGGAAGCGGACAACAGTCCCAGAGCCATTAAGCAAATCACAATGATCAAATTGCTCTGCAGCAGCAAATCCTTCTGAGATTGCTTCTGCACGAGCAGGCTCATCTGAACGGCGTCCTTACCGCCGGCATTCTCCGCCAGGCAGGTATAAATGCCCTCATCACTCTTTTCGGCGCCGAGGATGGTAAGACGTGAGATGAAGATATCGCGACCGAATTCCTTTTCGGAATTCTGCTCCTCGCGCAGCAGTTGGATGTGGACGCGAGCCGGGTGGTTGCCACCACTGGCACTGCTGCTGCTGCTCGTGTACATCTGTTTGTTGTAGTCCCAGGCGATTAGGGTATTTGGTGAGGCGTGCACGCGACAAATCAGCGTCACATTCTCCTTGGAGGTATTGATTGAGGCTCCTCGGGATGGATAGATAATCTTGGGCTTGCAGGCGAAAGCCTCGGGCTGGTCTTCGATCCAGAGCATGCCGCGCAGGTGGGTTGGGTAGTAGCACGACGTGGGCGGAGTGTAGAGATTCCTCCGGAAGGCAAAGTCGCGAAATATCTGGAGCTCGCACGTACAATTCCATGGGTTGAGCTCCAGCGAGAGGCTGGTTAGTCTCTGTAGCGTCTCGAAGGACTCCTTCCGTAGGAAGCTGAGGCGGTTGCCACTCAGGTAAATCTGCGAGAGCAGTGGGACGTTCACAAAGACCGCAGTTCCTACGTGAGAAATCCGATTGTCCTTCAACTCGACTTTGTGGAGGTACTTGAGGTTCTGGAAGATTCCATCGTCCAGGGACTCCAGGAGGTTTCCGTTCAGCACGAGCGCTCGTACCTTCACCAAACTCCCAAAGATATTGGCGCGCAGCCTTCTCATTAGGTTGTTGGATAGATCCAGCTCTATGAGGATCTCTAAAGACCTCAAGGCCAGTGGGTCCAGATTCTCCAGCGAGCAATTCCGCACAAAGAGTTTGTGGAGATTCTGCAAGTCGGCCGTCAGAAAGGCGTTCTCCTCCAGAAACGAGATTTTATTGTGTGACAGGTCGAGCACCTGCAACTCGGAGCTCAGATTCTCCGGCACCGTTGTGATATTTAGATTCTTGCAGTCGGCCGTCTTCTTGCCCGAGTTCCATTTGCATCTGCAGTCACCGCAATTCACCAGCCAATCGCCGCTGACATACACCACTTTCGTCGTCAGGATCATGAGGATGTGGAACGCTGCTATGTAACCGTACAGGACAAACTGTTCTCCCGAGATGCGCATCTTTGGATTCATTTTAAATGCGATGTTGCTGCTAGGTGATGGTTCCGCTCGTCACTCGTACACGGATAAAGGATGCCTGTCCAACAGCTGTTTGAAATTCATTTTTGAGGTAGGGACGCAGATAATCCGGCAACCAACGGGCGTGTGTGTGTATATGTGTGTGCCCCTAAGTGCCAGTAAAAACCTTTCCGGAGTTTTAGTCTTCCGCTACTTTTTGTTTTCCTGATGTCCTTCCTCTCCCCCTGCCGCCCTTGAGCATATATTGTTTTTTCAACTTCCTTCGATGTCTGTATCATTTGGTTTTATGGCTGCATATGGACCACATTGGCGTTACACAAGCTCATCCTGTCATTGCTCGTCGTTTGCTGCAGTCGTGAGGAGCACAAGTTATCCTGGAAAAAAGAGAAGAGAAATCTGTTACATACACAAATGCGATAGAAATATCGAATTTTGACATTAAATAAGAATTTTTGAAAGACATCCCTGCTGATGGTGGTGGTTGATGCCTCCACCAGATGGTGTGGGCACCAGGCGCCCATGTTGTCGGTTTATGGCGTGATGCAGAAGTTTAATGAACAAACCGGGTGTGTGCTTGTGGCGCGGGGGCGGACCGGGAGGGATGGTTTATATGGCATTTTTGCCATTAAAGGGACGGAAATGGTTTTCTATTGTTTTCGAAGGATAAATATACAATGCTCACGCCCTGAGGACGGTTGAGCGACCGACGTGGCACGGCTAACAGTTCAGAGTGTGTATAGAAACCACTTTACCATCTCTATCGGGAGGATGGCAAAAGGACGGAAACGAATCCGTGCTTACGATCATGACCATTAGAGGAATTGTTTGGTGTAATAGTTTTTTTTTTTTCCAGTAAAATCTGTGGTTGGGGTCTCCACACACTCACAGAGAGAGAGAGAGCATTCGGTTGGCACTTTAATGTCCTAGTTACAGTATCAATATTTGAACGATTTTTATGTGCGTATTTCAATTGTTAATCCTTTCTGCTCCTCGAGGAGCATATCGCTGCTATGTGGTCTAGAATTGACCGTGATGAGTTTGTAATTGAATTGGGTGCACTGTGGAAATTGCATTTTTTGGAGAAAAGTTCATTGGGGAGGTTTACCTGCAGCAAGTCAATGGGAGAGGTAAGCAACAGTTTTCACTTGGAATCCACTTACTTCTTAATTTAGGTAAAATGGGTGTCAAGAGTGCACAATTGGAGGTTTGCAGGAGAGCTCACCTTAAATTTGGGAATTGCTTTCTGGGAAAATTGCGGAGAGGATTGCTTATTTGGTTTCAAAAAGAGGAAGGATGGAGGACTCTTTGGGTGACAACGTGTCGTACTGGTATGAGCTGCAATTTCACGAAATTGTTGATTTGGGAAATTTTCCATTTGGCCAAACGGCGCCGGCTTGTTTGTGTCAAGGAAGAAGTTGACTGAAACTACTCCATTGCCTGAATGACACGGCAGACCGCATATCATTACTTGTAACCAGTTTAAGGAAAATTTGAACTCTTTTGAAACCTGAGGTAACTACACCAACAAACATGATATTGTGCATTTGGTGAGATTGGTTCCTATAAGCTCTTCGAATACAATAAAGCAGATTCATTTGATCGTCCACATGAAGTGGCCCGACACTGCCACAGCTAAGAGTTGAGAAGGAAATTCTCACCCATTTCCTCGGCAAACATCCGGTACTAGCAAGAGCAAGATTGGGCACACTCAGCCAACGACGACCTCAAGGACATATAGGATAAAAAGATACCAGACCTGTTTTCGCCGTGTGTCAGCGGTTAATGCGTTGGACCGAGCTGACCGAGCGGCGTGAGTTCAAGCCCCAGCCAGGTACGCCGAACATTTATCGCGGCACAATCTCTCGTCGGGGAATGACCAGCCTCCGGGAGTATAACGTGTCATGAAAGAGCTTCTCACTTCGCCGTTCGGAGTTGGCAATAAATTGTAGGTCTCTTCCATTCATGCAAACAATACAACACGCACAACATGAATGGTTGCGAGATGCTAGGCCTTGGCTCATCCCGAGCTGCCGCGCCAGCTATTTATTTTATAGACCTGTTTTCTAAACTCCACAGATTGGATTCAGGCACTCCCAACTATCCTCTTCTCCACCAGCAATACACATCAGCAACCAGGTTTCCTGAGTTGGGTAACAAAAAGGCACATCTCAGTGCTGATTGGGTTCTGTTAAATTGTCCCTCGTTTTAGGACAAGATGTGCTTACTAGCAGAATATATCTGGTACAATCATCTGAAGCTTACATACTTAAGGTGACGCGTCTTCAGCCCGATCTTTATCCAGTTTCCTCCAGTTTTACACGCCAAGTGGGTTAAGATCCCCTTCCACTTGCGTGCGCCGCCTGAGTCACGCCTTCCTCTACTGCGCCGTCCATCGGGTGTGTATTCGAAGATTTTCCGGGCCGGAGCATTGGTGTCCATCCGTTCTACATAACGCAGCCCCATCAGTCGTTGGAGCTTCACTTTTCTGGCTACGCCGATGTCGCTGTACAGCCCATACAGTTCGTCGTTTTATCTCCTCCACGACTTACCGTCTATGCAGATGGGACCAAAAATTTCCCCAATCGTTGCCCATCTTTGCCCCCTCTATCTCAAAGACACACAAACGCACCTTAGACATCACGCTGCCTTCATCCGATTATGTCAATATCGTCGGCGTATGCGAGTGATTGGACGGACTTTTGAAAGATTGTACCATTAGTGTTGGCGCCTGAGTTTTGCACTATTCTTTTAAGAACGGTGTGAAAGAAGTCGCACGACAGCGCCTCGCATTGTCTAAATCCTCTTCTGACATCAATAGCCTCCATGAGGTCTTGATGGAGCAGTGTGCATTCTCCATCGTCATCCTGCACAAACGAGTGAGCTTGGGAGGGATGCCGAGACTATGTACACTTGGCTAGACGATCTCTCTATAGATGCTGTCATATGCGGCCTGAAAATCTATGAAATAGTGGTGGGTATCGATTTGAAGTTCCTGGGTTTTCTCCAAGATCTACCGCAGTGTGAATATTTGGTCGATGGTGGACTTTCCTGGTCCGAAGCCGCACTGATATGGACCGATCAGGCTGTTGACGAACGGCTTCAGGCCTTCACACGGCAGATAAGATCTTTTAGACGATGTTAAGAAGACTGATGTGTCTGTAGTTGGCGTAGTTCAGATGGTCATCTTTCTTGAGGATCATCTGAAGCTATCAAAGTTATTAATAATTGCTTATGTCAGAGCGTCCTGATCCTACTTTACAACTTGTGCAAACTCTACTAAACCTGACAGAAAAGATTGCATGACTCTACATTGCCTCCCTAGCCGCTTAATTCGTTTTTCTAGTAAAAACCTACCCTAAGGTTTTTAGTTCTTTTGGACAAAGGCGAGATTTATTGAGATTTATTCATTAAATTGTCGAAAAACCTTCTATTCAAAATTCTTTAAATATTTGCATAAGTACCTCCTCGAAAGATATGACAGAAGCGAGTGAGTCCTTATACTGCACGAGAGAGAATTGGAGCACAGCATGTAACGAGACTATCAATGCCATGGCCACTTAGAGACGTAAAGCAAAAATAAAGGTGCGATACCATAACCGTCTGCAGACCTTAAGTCCTTATAGGTGGTCGGATGTTAAACCGGTAAAATCCTTAGAAGACCAACTTAAGGTGAAGGTACAATAGCACTGATAAACAGCAAGACGGTAGGACTTCACGACATACTTGCGCATCCCCTAAGGAACAACGTCAACCATATCTACCGATCTTCTGCACCCACTTGTAGGTAAGGCAGGCGATGTCGAGAACTTTTCCAATGAACAGAAGAAGGAAAGAATCGTCAAGCATATTTGATGAGAAAACTGAAGAGGGTCTTGCACACAGCAGTAGCTAAAGTAGTCCTAGAACAAGTTCACGAACGCAGGTTCAACTGGGGAATACATTGAATGCCACGCAAGCAGGTATTTGTTCTAGATCCTTTGTGTAGACTACATAAACGCCGTTGAATACCAATCTCCTTTTCACCTGCTGTTCATCGATTTTGAGAAGGCGCTCCAAAGTATCGACAGAGGAAGGCTGTTAAAGGAATTCAAAGTCCAAAGTGGAGTGCGACAAGGCTACCTTTCTTCACCAATATTTCGGAGTTTGATGGGTCTTTCCGACGGAACCTAAACGCTGACAACATATGCCTAAGTCGAAGATATGCATAAGTCGAAGATAAGTGCTGCCAAAACCAAAACCTTCAGCCTCGGAATGAACTCAACAGCTCAAGTTAACCGAACAGCAGGTGGAGAAAGTAGAGAGTTCTCAGTATCGTGGTAATTAATTCTCGACAGAAAGTAGAATCGAACAAGATATTGACAGCTAAATCATCCAGGCGAAGTAAGACCCAAGTTTTAAGTGTTGGTAGAGTACGTGTAAGTGACCTCTTCTCCCACAAAAAATCTGCAAACCTTCGGTAAGAGGTGCCCAAGATTGCAGAAGAGTGGGTCGACCGGGTCCGAAACTTGGAATTATAAAACAAGCTGAAGAGAGCTGAGGCATATTGACACAATTGAATCAGTAGTGTTGTTCCATGCCTTTGAACTTAGTCAACCCTTCCCTATCCACAAGTGCCTCCCGGTTTTCTTTCTCATTAAGAGACAAATAGCAATTAAAAGCAAACTCTGATGTGAAAGACTTAGTTTCCATTTATTTCACAGCCTCCTGGATTGCTATGATTGGTTCAGCCTTGAATATGCTCTAGGTACAGTGACCTGGAAGCAAAATTGAACTGAGATGTCTAAGGTTATTGTTCCCACCACTCATGTCTCCCATGAAAATTCAAAACTCATTCATTGTGTTCCTTGAAGTCTATGAAGTAATCTGCTCAACAGCAACCCTCTGCCTTCTTCTAAGGACATTAGTTCCACTTTCTTCACTCCGGCACAGCGTTTTAGTTATTCCATCTCCGTACACAAAGTCCTTATAAAAGTTGCACAAGTTATCCGGTATCTCGCATCCAGCTCATGTCTGGTCCCTCAAACTATGCCAACAATGAGGCAATTCATCATTCGTCCGCATCAAGTACAGTTTTGTCAAAAAAAAAATTTTTGCTCCTTCAGTCGCCTAATTAAACAAATTAAAGAGCGTTCCTCGAGATAAAACATGTTACTTGGCAAAGCAAAGCGTAATTAATCCTGCACGCGACACCTACGGCAAACTTACGTAGTACCTACCTGCGACGAGGAATTAATTAGAAGCGATTTTATTCGTACCTAGAAGCCTCTCAACTCCCTGAATGCCTACCGTGTTGGCTATGAAAACGAGGTAATTAGCGCTATATGTTAATTTTTTCGCGTTATTTTTTTTCTCTCTCTCTCTCTCTGTGTTCGTCCTTATTACACGCTTCTCGGGGAATATTTCATCGGCTTCATTGTCATGCTGTTGCGGCTATAGTCGTACACCTTTAGTTATGTTTCTCAGTAAATCCTTGGGAGAAGAAAAAAAAAAGACGAAGAAAATTATCCGCGAAATGCGAAAAGAGAATATCCTGTCGGAAATGAGGTTGTAAAAGTTTTGATTTTAATAACACGTAATTATGTGCTAAAGAATTTATATCCTGCGATGTAAAAGCAGCGATGCGAACAACAAAAAGGGTAAAGGCGTTCCTACATAATTTATGTAGACAGAGGAAATTTATTTGTGCGTTTGACTGCTTCACACGTGTGTAAAAGCAGTCTATGGTGTGTTGGCTTTGCTTCTGGGCCCTGTTCTGAGATTAAGATTAAGAAAAAAAAATGTACCTAATTGGCCCATAGGGTAAAGTCCTGCGGATGTCGAACTTATGGCGGATTGATATTGATTTCGAGACCAGCTCTGAGAACTATTGGTTGGACGTTGGACCCGTGACAAGTCGTTAATCTGTATCTCAGTCGAAGACGAAGTGAAAAGATTGCTTTCACATGGATCTGCGGTGCGAGCTTTGACTTTGTGTAGGAGAAACATTGCATAGGTGGGTTCAAGCTCAGGAATTGTGGACTCTGGGTAGTCTAACTGCAAAGCTATAGAGATCTTCCAGTATTTTGACAATCTTGGCTCAATATTTTCTAAAAGTCCAAACTAAAAGAGGTCCGAAGGAGCGACTTTATCCTTTTTTATTAACTTTGACTTGGCTGCATCATTTATTTTTCCAACACCTTTTCACTTAAAGGGTTATGAATGCTCTTCTTATATTATTTACACAGCGCGAATGAATTGTAATGGAAAGAAACTCAGGTGGTATAAGGTCTCAGTAGTAAACGAGGTTGGTGTCCAGACTAACTGGGGATATTTGTGATGTTTTGGCTTTGCTTATAGTTCACGGTAATTTTTTTCAATCTTTAACAACATTATCAGTTTGATAAACTCTTTTAGGAAAGACCGCTCTATTGGCAGTGTTACACCTTTCAGAGTTCATCGGTCCCTTTTTAACAATTAAATGTTTGCCGACATCAGAAATTGCCTTCGGACACTTCAGCATAACAAGTTGTGGGTTGTAAATTGCATTCTAGGGATGTAAGTACAACTGCAATCAAAATGCTTGACTTAGAGCCTATCCTCCAATCCAGTATCTTTAGTGGACTAAACTTTCTTAAGATATTTTTGGCAAGCAGTCAGCTGCTAGCGCAGCCCTCAGATTAAAGCCGCCTCTCAATGGTCAAATTCCCCAACGTTCATCCCGGTAAACACCGTCTAAGTTGAACTACAACCTCAACTTCCGGACATCAATCCCTTCCATAGTGGAATGGGAGAATGATGACACCAGAGACGAGCGCTCCATTCAATTCTATACCATACCGACGGTTCCAAAACTGGTGTTTTCTCCGAAGTGCTCAACTTGAGCATCTCCTTCCATCTCATCGATTATTGTTGCGTTTTGCAGGCAGAAATTATGACGATCAACGAAGCCTTATCCTGGCTTAGGCATAATGTGGCATCCTGCAAGGACATCACAATTGTTACCGATAGCCAGGTTTCTATAAAATCTCTGAAATCAATTACATATAAGTACATATGTACATCAAAAGCTACCTGAGATTAGCGTTTGTCTTTCATGGAGATGGTAGAATTTTTCAGTGAATTTTAAGGTCGATGAACTCGCCAAACGTGGTACCACTCTAGAGAACCTACCAAAATGGAGGAATTTGGGTATTCCACTCGCTACATGTAAAATACTGTTTGAGTACGACGTGATCAGTGAAATAAACGAAAGATGAAGGACTGGTACGACATGCCGTATATCCAGAGCTATCTGGCCTATGCTAAACCTCTTTCGATTTAACAGTGTGATCTTGCGTGTTCTCACTAGCCACTGCCACATCGGCTTTCATGCCAGAAGGATGATGAGGAAGAAGAAACAACCCTCCATTTACTCTGTACCTTTTCTGCCTTATCCCAAAAAAAAGCTCTCTCTAGGAGCGAATTATCACAAACTGATGTCAAAAGTATTCTCAGCTTTATCAAGAGCTTCAAATGGTTTCAATATTTGGAGTGGCACCTAGGGTATAGATCCCAGTGACATCACAAAGGGGTTTTCTTGTCCTTCGTGTGTCGTGTCTCGCATAAACAGCCATCTTACCTACCTAGTGGACTAAGCGTAGGTAAATCTTCGCCTAGGTGAGCCCTTGTGCTGTGAGTGCCACGCAGATATTAAGAAAACGGTTTCATCATCTTCGTCGCGTAATCTGCAGTTTACATCTCCTTCTAAGCTCAGTCTGCTCATACGCCTATTTAGTCTTGATTAGAAATCCAGTCTCTCAATTGGAATTTAAGATGGCAAATGCTTCCTCTGCTGGGACACAGACCTTTTGTTTCGTCTCACTCGAAACTGACTAGCAGAAGTACAACGTTATCCTGAAGCTCTACAGGAAACAAGTCAGGACCTTGGCCAAACGTGGAACTTGGCGTGGTTTTTGTGATATCACAATAGAATTTTTCATATAATTTAATATTCCACCTATGCCGAGTATCTAAATGCTCTCAAACGACACTTGGGTAGACTTAGATGAAAAATCTTTCTTGGTGGTACGTCCAGGACTGCCAAACGAAAAATGCCCGGCTACAGCTTTGATCTGAATTGTGCATTTGAGAGCTGGAATGGGATGTTTACATTTTTAAACTATACAAAGCAGCACCTTCTGTATCAACTTCAAAGGGCCTTACAAGATGTAAAGCACGTTCTGTAGCGTATCTTGAGAATCTCTCGTGCTACAAACTGGATTGAGCTGAGGGCAGTTATTATACCCGAAATAGGTAAGTTGTCTCATACACGTCCTAAGAATCTCAGAGCGGTAAGTTTGAACTCGTTTCTATTAAAAACGAGACAATTCTCAACCTTCGACACCTTCCTTGGTGAAACTTCCGTCCATTGCTCTTAGAGTGTCATCCCTCAATATCTTCGGCCGCTTGCTTCTCGTGCTCGTTCTGTTTGTTTCACAGCCGCCATTGTGTCAGCCTCTTCATTAAACCAGGGGTTTTGTGATTTCAGTCAGCACTTCAGTTGCTGCATTTTACCAGTATATTCAACTGAAAATTTGCATATTCAGACTCAAAGTGCAATACACCCTTGCCGGGCCCATTAGATGCCACAATATAATGATTGTGCCCAAACCAACCATTTGAGACAAAGAAACCACAGCTGGGAAGGTTCGTCCAGCAAAATTACTGCAGTCATACCTTGTATAGATCGCGATGTGATCAGTTTGATTGCCCATTTCATAATCATAAAACTCGACGGTCTTATGTCCCCTTGGGAATGTTAAGGCGAAGGTTCCGTGTGATTGCTGAAGTGACGTTCCGCCCCGCAGCGTATCTAGACGTAGTATTTTGTAGACTGTGCTTGCCAATCGTCCCGTCAACTTACAAAATGTCCACTATGATCCTCCGAATGGAGATTCCCACAAACACCTTATTGGATGCTATTACGTCGATATTGCAGCAGTCATCACCATCCAAGACACCGTCTTTTTCTAGATGAACCACCGCCGTCTAAGCCTAACAACAAATAGAACGATGAGAATTCGCTGAACAGGAAAAAGATTGTCATTTGGGCCTCAATGAGCTAAGTAGTAACCACAAAACAGGTAGCAAATTGCCCAGGGAGTGAGACTAGACACAAAGCTCCCGTACTGACAGCACAATAAGTCCGCATCCAAAAGGACGTAACTATCAGTGAAAATTTTTCATGACAGCTGCACACACAACATCTGTTACCTGTTACCTATCCATGAACTTTTCACGGTGCTAAGGCATCTTCACCCGCCGTAAGTTCAATTGGAAGTCCGACAGAATACCAATCTAGACCCTCAGTCTCTAGAGATACATGCAATACATATCTGTAAATAGCTATCAAGATTTATGACTTTAAAGTTAAATGAGCTTCGCTTTGTTCAATTTGATACAAACACATTGGTACACAATTCCAACAACCAAACGTAAAACAACTTTCTGTTCTGTAATGAAAGCTCATGCCTCGTGGGACTTTGTTGTATTTAAAAAATCGATACTTGCCCATTGTACTACGGTTGCAGCCCTAAACCAACACCTCACAATGGTGTACATCCTCCTCTGATAAAACTGTGCTCCGAGCCAACATTCCCGATTTTGTGTTAAGCCCGCAACAAACAAAGCCAATCACTACCGTCATGCCTCCCAGGCCATTTGCATGACTTCCACTTTCAGAGAAATCAACTGAACTCTCCTCGATATGTGCTCAGTTATGCAAACAATTTGGTGAGCGAAATCACAAAAGGATTACAACTTCCACTAGTTCCACAAGCAGAAGCTCCATCAGAGACCATTAACCTTTAATCCGAACAATAAATTAAGCAAATTGGACATGTGTACCGCTCCACGCATTGTTGAGGCCAGCGTACACAATGCCAGTGTAATTATTGATTCCGAGGTTAAAATATACATTACTAGCCTGCCCACTCGGAATTGCGCAACAAGCCTGGATAATCCTTTTGTGAATGAACAACGATTCGGGGAATTTTGCAGGCGGAAGAAAGTCTGTCCCGGCTGGAACTCATTGCGACATGAATAGAGCACATGGATTCTTTGAGCGGATGCAAAGCCACAGTGTGTGTGTGTTCCTTCTTAGAAACAATCCAATGAACCATGTGTGTGGCCATGTACTGTCTTCCATTAGTTTTCGCATTCTTCTCGAGGATACACTTGCAAATTACAATACACAATCGCAGAGGGTCGGATCGGGTTGGGTAGGTAGGTGGGTATATTGCTTCTCAGGGTCGACACAGCTGCGACGCGAGCAACAACAACCACTACGAACAACACGACGCAGCCAAGTTCCTGGGGATTTAATTTAAAATCAATAAAATTCTTGGGGTTTCATTGGATTCTCTGGCAAAAGATTGCCTCAGCGGGCGGCAGCTCGGGCCTTGGCTTGGAACTACAAACACAGATGGAGAGCGCTATTGATTTTCGCTTAGGACAAGGTATGCAATTGGGTTTCGTCTTTCTAATGAGATTTGTGCCTGTTTATAGGCGTTGTCGTCGTGAATATTGTGATTGCTTCCGCAGAATCGAAGGATCGGCGCGCTTTTAAGTGGAATTTCCACAACGCAAGTATCTACATCGATGGACAGTGTGTTCCATAATGAAAGAACCGGGCGGAGTGACGGATTGCTATGGGTGCTTTGAAGTATCCATAGTCATGGTCTGGCTGGTACATGAATGTACTTTGGCTGATTTGCATTTAATTTAATTATTTTGTGTTCTACTTGGACACTTTGTAAGATGGATCCAGGGTCTTGTGTGAGAGAAGGCCTTGGTACGTTGCTGGGGAAGTCTTAAGTCAGTCCTCTTTCCATCACATCTATAAATAAGCAGACGTGGCTCTTGAAAACTGTATGGACATAATCATCAGCGTTCTTCTTCATCAATGAGGTCACAAGGTTTACTGAAGACGAAGCTGACTTTTGGGCAAAGGTGATCTCGCTATGTTTCCTCACGCAACTTTTGGTGGCTTCATGGTGTATTGGCGTTCAGTTTGTGAACGCTGAAGTGTCAAAGCTTCCTTACGACACGATAATAACTTCAAGAAAATATTTCGCAGCAACATTAGCCAATGGACGTAGCGTGGGATATTGACACCGCAAAACTGAACGATGACCACAGAACTCCCTACCCCACCCTCCAAACGTTGCATCAAGTCTACTGGTCGTGAAGGTGAGGGGACAGCTTCGAACGAAGCTACTGAGGGGATACTCTTCCACTCAGCATCTCGAGCCTAAGTTCGTCATGTATGGGCAATGCAAATACTTTTCATAAGCCTGGTAAAAGTGGTTGCGACGTCTCCATCAACTCCACACTCGAAAGCTTAACAACAGTAGTAGGCGCCTTGCCAGGCAACTTTCAGTACCAGATTTTAGCATTGCATAGTGCAAAGGTCGCTAGGAGAAAATAGACAGAGCAAACGTTAGATCCAAATGCTATCCTACGCAGGCAATGACAGGACCTACAATCCAATCCCCAGCCGACAGAGCATTAATGGTGGCTCATTGAACTCAGGATCCTCACAGAGGTGAATAAGGCAATTTTGAAAAGCAAAGCGTCCCTTAGCATCATTCGATCTTCGACTCTAACATGGCTGAAAGAATTTGTTTCAAGAACCAAGAACCATAGCCTTCTTGGACAAACACCGACATTCGAGTGATCGACATAAAATAAATTGTCCTTCCCGGGACGAAAGGTCGCTTATTTGTACCTGACATCTTTAAAGCCGACTTTTAAGCCGTAACTGGGAGTCGTCGAAAAGGGAGAGCACAAATAATCAGGGACTTAGGTCGTTGTATTGCACAATGAATGCACCATGGTTCACAAAAAAAATTTTGAGGCTCTAAACATGACGCTCTGACAGTGCTTCAGATAGACCTTACCTTTGAATAATTTTCGTAGTACTCTCAGTAAGACCTTTCACAGGATACTTGGTGCTTTTAAGAAACTTAGTTTAACCACCTGAGCTTGTCGGTCTTATGCTTAAACCTTCTCTGACGTCAGTAATTTTTTTTGGACTCTTAAGGATACGTTTGTAGTTAATGAACAATCTGAGATCTGCTTGCTTATAATTCTTGTTCTGTATTTTACTAACGTCTGCATGGCTGAGGTCAATGAAACTCTTAAGACGAAGCGTTCCTTCAGAAAGTTCACCTACCATAGTGCCTCAACACCTTAACATGTTCAACAACTAACTTGTCGAACTGTTGGACAGCCGTGCTTGCAGGAGATTCTCCCGTTGTCTGAAGCATAAGCCAATGGCACTGATCAAGAAATTGAGGAAGGCCAAGAAAGAGGCCCCACCAAATGTGAAGCGAGAAATCATCAAGATAATCAGATCAACGCAGGGTGACGTTCGTGGATATTGAGACGGAGCTAGATCCAGCGGTCAATGAGGACGAGACAGAGAATACGCTGTCAACAAGAAAGGACATGCAACATCCATATAACTTTGAGGCGGATAAGGACTTTGTCTACCAAGGCTCCGGAAGGGGACCTTAACCAACTTCGCATGAGAAACTGGAGGCAGCTGGCTAGAGAAGCTTGTTGGTTGGGGCCCAGGTTCAACTCGGTCTGCAGCACCACCTAAAGTAAGTAAGTCTTCTGAAGTTCGTGCCATCCGTCTTCTGCAGATTTGAACGGTTTGAAGCTGTGTAACTCCCAAAGAAGTTTGTCCTGCGTAATCAGGTGTGAAGAGTTGGCTAGTTCTGCCCTTGGTGTGTAGTGCTGCTAACAACTTAAGAGTTACGTGGAAAGTATCAACAAGTTGGGCGGCATAGAAATGTGTATTTTCTCACAGGAATTCTCTTTATTGTGATCCGAGTCGACGTTGGCAGCTCAGTGCTTTAGAACATATGGCTATTTGAGGCGATCGAAAGGCGGTGAATTTGATTGAACGTTTCTCAAGCTGAAGACCACCATGTGAATTTTGAGATGAAGAATCCATGTGCTTGCTAAAGTGAGGGTCATTCCCGCAGCAACCGCTCTCGAACGTGATGTCAGACGTTGGCACCAAGTTGCACCGGCAGAATAATGAGTACCTCCATGCGGTACCCTCTGACAAGTTTCCAGTGCAATCACCAAAGGCATATTTACCGAATGATTAACGATCTCAGAGGGAAGTCTTAATTCCGAATCTCAAATGCGTTAGAAAACTGTTCTCATTCAACTTGGTCTACAAAACTAAGAGAACTGCTGCTGGCCCGTCTTCACGAACTTCTACATATATCCCCACGTGGATCTATCATCAATTTCAATTACTACTCACTCACTTGCCTAAAACAGCGCGTAACTCTAAAACCTTCTACCTTTCTGGAGTCAAATACGCCACTAATTTGTCGAAATTCTAAATAAGGATTCATCTTTCAAATTTCAATCCCATAACCTCAGGCAATCGCTTCCTTTAAATTCCCTTTAAACTCCCTTCCACCCGCAAAATCTTAATCCTCATCTCACCCCATCCCTACACACATATTCATTGTACCACTCAATAAATAACGACTTTCCGTCGATTGGTTTTATTTTCATTTCACTGGCATCCTACAACATTTGCAATTACTCTCAGGACTTCGTCCTCTTCCATCCACTCCACTTGAACATAAAAGCTTCCCCGTTCGACAACGTACACACTCTTAGCAATCATTTAATGATGCATTTACCGTATGCTTCGAATATAATTACCTTCGCTGGTAATGGATCCATCATTATCGATGGCTCCTCAGGCGTATACGTAACATTTTCCGAAACGCATCGATGGCAGTTAATATTGAAACCCACGAGAACTGGATACACGCCTCATGTACATAGTTCCACATTTCCTTCGTCCTTTAACGCCCTGTATGCCCGCATCATCATCTCATCATTCTGCAGATCGTTCGACAAATTGCAACAGTAATTCACGTCATGTGTCGTTGTAACTCTTAACAAAGTTGCCAGCCATAACGCATGCGAGGCATGGTGAAAAGTTTTTCCACAGCCCTTACCGCTCACAAGTGGCTTGTGAAATGTGGTAAATTTTATCCCCTCCTCGGAGGCTATGAATGTCGAAGTTTTCCTCGAAATATTTAGGCTGAGGAGCCGTTTCCCCGATGCATATTAATCCAATTAAAGTGACAATTGAGTGAAAATTCAGGATGCAGGAGACCAAAAAAAAAAAAACACTTATTTCCCTCATCATCGCTGGCGTCATTGTCAACCTCCTTACCCTGCCGTCGTCGTCGTCCTCATGAGAGATGTAACTCAATTAAATTGTCTTTCATTACGATGCGGTAACATTTTTTATTCCATCTGAAGGCTGCTGTCACTCGGTTATATAAATAATTCTATATGTGTTTTAGTCCTTATTAATATCCTTTTCCGTTGAAACACACACAAACACACGAACAGTGTAATCCGATTTGAGTTGTCTCTATTGCGGAACGCAAACAGCCACTGCAAATGGAGTGGCAACCCAACAAGGACATTTTTCAAATAGTGGCAAGGAGTAATGAGCTTATTGGAAAAAAAAACTATCAACTAGGACAATTGTAAATTTTAGGCAATTACTGGGAATTAACTCACCACGTCACTTCGCTGAAAGACCAGTCATTGTCGAGTCAATTGTTAAGGCACAGGCATTGTTTCAAGGATCATACCCTTCATGAGTTCTGGATAAATCATTTTAGCAATTCGACGGATGTATATGTTTGACTTCCGCCTGTTGTTGTAATAGAAAACGAAAACATCTGAAGAATTTATAAGAACAGGAGAGGGAGTAGGTGGCAACTCTGTTGGGATGTGCCCACCACCTAGCGTGGTTGGATTTTCAGATATTCTGCACCCACGCAATTGGGAAAGTGAAAGCCTTCCGGGAAAGTGGAATAAGGGAGTGATCATCAAAGTCTCGACGAAGGGTAATTTGAGATACTTGCGTTCTGGTTGTGGTTGTCATAATAATTGCAAAAAATATTCCTGGAACTTGAGGCGGTTCCATTAGGAGCGATTGGTATTTGACAACAAAATCCGCTTTCTACTGTAAAGCGTTTCGTAAAGAACATGACATATACGAAAGACTTAATCGTCTTAAAGGAGCTGTTACAAAATCCCGGCTATACAAAGTGACATGTCCGATGGAACGAGAATGCTAACGCGATTATGAGTATGGAAGTTTTCTTGTCTTTATTTTGGCAAATTATGTAACCAATTGAGGCCTGTAGGTTTCAATGTCGTTGTTACCACGACTAACAACGTGGTAACAGGTGGCGCTACGGTCCGTGGTGGACCTGGGCTTTAACTTACAAGCGTCTCTAGCCAGCTCGATCTTTAGCAAGCTGCCTTCAGTCTCGCACGGAAAGTTGGCTAGGGTCCCCTTCCACTTGCGTGGACCACCTGAGTTACTGTCCCTCTACTGCACCGTCCCTCGGGTGTAGATTCAAAGATTTTCCGGGCCGGAGGATTGGTATCAGTCGTTGGACCTTCAGTTTTCTGGCTAAGCCGATGTCGCTGTATAGCCCCTACAGTTCGTCGTTGTATCTCCTTCTCCATTCACCGCCTATGCCGACGGGACCGAAAATCACCGAAGAACTTTCCTCTCTAAACAGCCAAGAGCAACCTCATCCGCTTTTGAAAGAGTCCATGCCCCTGCGCACTTAAGTGGGTCGAGAGAGGACTTTCCTACTCAATTGCCTTCTTAGCCCAAAGAGCCAGCGATTGGTAAGAGCTATTCTTCGTTTCATGTCAGCGCTTGTGTCGTTGTCTGAATTGATAGTGGAGCCTAGGTAGACAAAGTCCTTAACTACCTCAAAGTTATATCGATCTATAGTGACGTTCTATCCGAGACGTCGGTGTTGGGAGTCCTTTCTTGTTGACAGCATATACGTTGTCTTGCCCTAATTGACCGCTAAACCCATCTTCACCGCCTCCGTCTCGATACTCACAAACGCACCAGTGACATCACGCTGCGTTCTTCCGATTATGTCAATATCGTCGGCATATGCGAGTAATTGGACGGACTTTTGAAAGATTGCGCCTCTGGTGTTGGCGCGTGAGTTTTGCACAACTCTTTCAAGAACGATGTTGAAGAAGTCGCATGACAGCGGGTCGCCTTGTCAGAATCTTTTTTTACATCAAAGGTCTCAGTTAGGTCTTGACCGACCTTGATGGAGCAGCGCGCATTCTCCATCGTCATCCTGCACAGACGGACGAGGTTGGCAGGGATGCCAAAACTAGACATGGCTCTGTATACGATATGGTGCTGCGTATCGATTTGAAGTTCCTGGGTTTCTTCCAAGATCGTCGCAGTGTAAATATTTGGTCGATGGTGGGCTTTCCTGGTCTGAAACCACACTGATATGGACCGATCAGGTTGTTGACGAACGGCTTCAGGCGCTCACACAATATGGCAGATAAGATCTTGTAAGCGATGTTGAGAAGACTGATGCCTCTGTAGTTGGCACAGCTCAGAGGGTCTCCTTTCTTGAGGATCGGGCAAACAAAGCTGAGATTCCATTCATCGGGCATACTTTCCCCCGACCATATTTTACAGATGAGTTGGTGCATGCTCGCCTACTGCTTTGAACAGCTCGTCAGCTAGGCCGTCAACTCCAGCAGCTTTGTTGGATTTTAGCTGAGAAATGACTATCTTCACTTTGTCCAGGTTGGTTGGACGGAATTGTTGGTCTTCGTCGTCCAGGTTGAATGGTGCATTCTGCCTGACAGCGGGATTTGGTTCGTCGTCGCCGTTAAGCAGTATGCAGAAGTAGTTCTTCCACATCGTCATCATCGATTGCGGTTCTACTGCGATGTTCCCTTGTTCATCCTTGCAGGCTTCAGTTAGGGCTCTGTACCCTTGAATTGGCGGAAACCATTCCGTTTTAAAAGAACTCATTAACCACCAGGCTTCGTTCGACGTGCACATTCTCACAAATCATCCTGCTGAAATGCCAGATTTCAATGAATCTCATATCATTTTCGAAACACGACGGTATTCCATAGAAAAGCTAAAGTAAATCATTCCAAGGAAACTCTCGCTCATACCACTCCCTGTTCCTATTCCCTGTTTCCATTACCAACCCCCCATATCACAAATTGTAAATTTCAAATGAAAAAAAAATTCATTCCGTGAAAAAATGCAAGCAATCCTGCATTCCTTCGCCAGTCTCCTCGAATTTTCCCATTTTTCCCCCCCCTCAGAGCATGGTGTGCAGAACACCGAAACCAATTCGCAGGTATTCGAGTCTGAGAAATGGTTAAGTTCATGGCTCGATGCATTTTAATTTCACACCCATTTTCGCTGTATTGCTTTGGTACAATGGCCCTCTGAGCTGGAAACCCAATCCTCATCGCGAACAATGAGTTCCGACGCGAAACAGGAGCACAAAGACGGGCGGCCAATCCCGGAACAAGGTTAAAATATAACAAGGAGCCACGATTCAGTGTACGTATGTGTATGCCATTTACCATCGTCAACAGCCGGAGTGCTTTGTCGAGCTTAACGCCATTCCATTCAACTTTGTCCGAGATTTGTACCGAGGAGCTTGACCTCCCTCCGAAAATGTATCCCATCCACCATCCAAAGTCCCAAAGGACTTTGCCTCATTTTTTACTTTTTTTTAAATTTTTTTCTTCTGTCTTTCCACTCTCCGGTGTGTAACCGATGGCACTGAAGTGGGCGACGACACGGTGAGCAAGAGGAGAGGACGCTTCGGGGTGTTATCCTTGAGGAGCACACTGCACAAGATTGCAAAACTTCCGCCTTGGTTCCGTACCAACCGACAGCAGCCAGGTGTAAGGCCGATGGTGACACAGTTTGTGTGCCAAAGGATACACAAACACACGGCACGATGCGGTGTATGATGTATGTAACTGGGTTATGTAATTGCCATGAATTACATCCCTTTTTGCGGTAGGTAACGGCGGGAATGTGTTACACCACCATCACATGATGAATACACCGCATACAACTTGATTGGGTAAATAAATTTGCATTCCTGTGTTTCTTTTTCCACCGTGTCGTCGTCATTCTCGTCGTCGTCGTCTCTCAGCTCAGGCCACAAGGACGTAAGGCAAATCTTCGTCCTGATTTAGGATATTATTTCGCTTTTTAAATTTTATTTATATTTATCCTTCCGCGCCACCGAAATGAACAGCATATTTCGTCGTCCTCGACGTCGAGGAAAAAACCTTCATACCCTTGCTCTTTAGTGGATGTCCTTATTCACGTCGTTCATTTCATCTCCCTCTCTTTCTCTCACTCTCCTGGTAAGCGTCTTCATTCCTTGGCATCGTGTTTACTTTTGGTAGAAAGATGACATATCTTTGCGAGTGTATGTGTGTGCTTGTGTCAGAAACCAGTGTGCCATGCCAATCATTCTGTTTGTTTGTTCGTTTGTTACACCTGCTTTGCCTGCTCTGATCCTTATCCAGGACGAAACGAGCAGGAGCAACCATATGATTTTATTTCCAGGCAACTCGTTAGAAAAACGTTATGCGAAATGTTTAATTAGAGCAACACACACACAAACACCCACTTTTACAGCCATTACGTGTGTAGTTAGACATGGGGATCATACACACTCGCAAAAGGGATTCACGACGAAAGGACTCACTCTCCGGCGAGCTCTCCGAAGTTGACAGGGGATTATGTGTACGTATGTGTTTCAAGTTTTAGGTTTGATGAGGTTGTCAAATGGCATTTCTCTTATTACCCCACATTTAGACTACATTTAAACTTGTTAACAAGGTGCTGCCTTCGGCAGCGATAAGAAGGAAGGGCGGTAGTAGCTCGGAACGGGACACATCACATTTCGAGAAGAAAGTCATGGAGTATGTTTGTGTGTATGTGTGTGTGTGTTTTTTGTGTGTTTGAAGTTGTTTCATCATATTTTGCGGATACTTAAGCGGACCACAAATCCACTTACTTTAATGCAGAGTGCGGTCGTATTAGTCCATCTAAAGGACGTCTTCGGGCGATGGTGGGAGGGGGACTTTAAAGGATCTCGTGGACGTGGTTGAAGTGTTTTGCGTTATAAGATGATGGGATGGAGAACGTTTTGTGGTCCAGAGATAGAGATTAAGTCGCTAAAGGAAATCGTCGTGTGACCTAAATTCTTTGTAAAATATTTCAAGCATGTTTGCGTATTTTTTTTCTTTCTGCTTACTTGGGACGGATGGCTTAAAATCTGGGGACGTGTACATTTTTGGAAGCTTTTTGTTGAGAAAAGGAAACAATACGAGTTTAAGGGTGTTTTCGAAAAAAAAATGTCGGGACCGGTGTAAATTTAAAATGAATACAAATATTTTCTGAAGATTTTCTGAAAAATAGGGACCAGGAAAGTTAGGCATTAGGCTTAGGCCCGTTATATAGTGTTTAGTAGATCCTTTCTCTGATCATTTCGCATGGATAACTTTTCTTGGCGTTCGAAAATCTTGAATCATTCCCAGTTGGAGGAATTTCGATTAATCACGCCTGGTACTTTTAATGCCTTTCAGGGACACACTACGATTTGACACCTTCCAGCTTGAGAAAGGCAGATTTATTTGTGCCAACAAGATAAACAGGAGACGCCAGCAGATGTCGTTAGGAGGAACGCAATTTCATTTACATTTCTTCAGAGGCGTAGTTGTTTCCTTTTCCTTTAGGTTGTCGTTTTAAACGATAAACTTGAGGAAAATGAAACTAAAGCGTAGGAATTAGCAGAGTTCTTAAAACACTGGGTACTTCGAATGGAACTGCGAACTGACAATCAGTCTTCAGTACCATGTATCGGTCATGCTTAAACACCTTTTTAAGGATGTCCCACTAGAAACGCACGATTTAAGCAATATTGCAATTTTTTCTGTAGAATTTGTGGCCCTCAAACTATGGCACGTTCCTCGACCAATAATTCAATTATTTTATATCGGAAGGAGCCTCAAAGTCGTCAGGAAATGAGACCCTCTGAACTGTGCCAACCACAGAGGCATCATCTTTTTAGCATCACCTACAAGATCTTATCTACCGTGTTGCGTGAACGCCTGAAGCCCTTCGTCAACAACCTGATCGGTTCATGTCAGTATGGCTTAAGGCCAGGAAAGTCCATTCACACTGCGGCAGATCTTGGAAAAAGCCCAGGAACTTCAAATCAATGTCTAGTTTCGGCATCCCTGCCAAACTCGTCCGTTTAGCGGTCAATGAGGGCAAGACGATGTATATGCTGTCAACAAGAAAGGACACCCAACACCGACGTCTCGAATAGAACGTCACTAAAGACAGCTTTAAGTTTGAGGTAGTTAAGGACTTTGTCTACCTAGACTCCACTATTAATTCAGACAACGACATAAGCGCTGAGATGAAACGAAGAATAGCTCTTACCAATCGCTGGTTCTTTGGGCTAAGAAGGCAATTGAGTAGGAAAGTCCTCTTTTGAACCACTAAAGTGCGCAAAAACATGGACTCATTCAAAAGCGGATGAGGTTGCTCTTGGCTGTTTCGGGAGGAAAATTATTCGGGTGATTTTCGGTCCCATCTGCGTAGACGGTGAGACGAGGAGGAGATATAATGACGATCTGTACGGGCTGAACAGTGGCATCAACTAAACCGAAAAAGTTAAGTTCTGCCGACTGAGGTGGCTGAGTAAAGCGGATGGACACCAACGCTCCGGCCCAGAAAACCTTCGAATCCACACCCGAGGACGGCGCAGTAGAGGGAGACCGCAACTTAGGTGGGAAGGCAAGTAAAAGGGAACCTCAACCAACTTGGCAGTTGGCAGGTAGCTTTCTAAAGATCGAGTTGGCTGGAGACGCTTGTTGGTTGAAGCTCAGATCAACCCCGGACTGTAGCCCCTATAAAGAGGGATCAATACCCCACCTGGCGCAACAGTCCGAGATTGGCCAAGACCTTAGCTTCTCACAACCTTTCATGTAACATGTGTAACATTTTTGGCACGAATGGAAGGACCTACAGTATATTGAGAACCTTCTTCGTGACAAATTATACTCTTGAAAGTTCGTCATTTCCCGACAAGAGGTAGTGCCATGAAAAATGTTGCTGCGCTGCTCAAACAGCAGTCCAGCGCCCTATCCGCTTAGCCATGACGACCACAAAAATGATCAGCAAATAGCAACAAATTAAACGACGGTTTTAGGGTTAATTGATGAAACTGTGCTCAGACTCCAGAAACATCACTTTGACATCGTTCACAACAATTAAACATCTCGAGAACCTATGCATTGAGTTCCCACAAAAGTAACTTCACTCCAGCCATCTCCCCTTAGTGCCTTCAATTCATCAGTAGTGTTATGTCGAACCAAGAGGAAGACATCGAATTTGCCAAGTAAATTATCTTTTGTAAGACATGTTCAACTGGCCGACTTCGTCTCTCAAGGACATTGAGGGGCATTCGTAGAATCTATAAAGAAATGCGGTTCATATTATTTCATACATGTAGGATGCGCAACCGTCCTGCTCCCTGAGATTAAAAGTTGCGTGCGTAACACCGGTAACACAAAGGTGCGTGCACAATACAAGTCAACTTCGTCATTCTGGACCTACAACCCCTGAAGATTGTGCACTAAGATCGTCACTGGGATAAAGAAAATTCAACTCAGTTTGTAGACAAGTTAAGGTTCCTTATGTCGACGGTCACCGCCAATCGCAGGAGCATTGTCTGGTGCCAGTCAAATCTGCGTTTTCCCACCTGTCTTCAGTAAGAAAAAAACACAATAAAAACCAGTTCGGCCTTAATTCGCTTTTAAGGGCTATTAACAGGTCTCTGACATTATCGCAGACCTAATTTGACTTAGAAAGCAACCCTTTATCCCAAGGAAATCAATCAACTGAGAGCCAAACCAAAGCGCTCTGCTTCAATCCAAGCCCTGTGATTGTTTACTAAGGTGAGTAGCTACCTGCAAAAAGTCCCCTTTCAGTGCTCACTCAACTGATAGTTAATTTATTTCCCCTCAGCACATAACCTAGCAGACAGTTCGATATTATTTTAAAACCCTTTAAAAAAACCCACATCGATGAGAAAACTAGTTCATCCTTCATAACAATACCTACTCCTCCTCCGAGTACCTATCATCTGTTGACATAGTTTCCAAACTCTCCACAGGGACTTTCAAAAGCAATCATTCGCTATCGGAAAAAAACGACAAACAGAACAAAAGGCCGAAAAATGATGAGAACAGTAAGTTCAAGGGCACAAAAGCGTTTCTCTTCCCCTCACAGATACTCCAGATAAATATTAGTTTTCATAGTTTTTTTTTTTTACGTTTTTCTGTTTTAGTTTTCTCCAGTTTTGTATTATTTTTCCGCCCGATTATCCAGAAGAGTTTCGCTCTAATTTTTTTCTCTTTTTTTTTTTTCGCTTCAATATTTTCGTTCAAACAATGCCGGAGTAGACTTTTGTTATCCTTGAACAGTTTGTGTATTTTTTTTTCTACGTTTGGTGTTTACATAAATTTTTTTTTAAAACAGAAATGGAGTAGAGAGAGACGGAGAAAGTTTAAGATTTTTTTATTCTCCAAATAGAGCAAAGAAATTTTAATTATATCACCTTCTTTGAATTTTTTTGATAAACTTTCTCCGAAGCTAGGGAAGGTAACGAGAGTGTTTTGTTAAGTGGAAAATTGTTAGTTAAAGTATCCGGTACTTTGAAAATGATTAATTTGTTTAGCACAGGGATTTCTCCAGAAGACGATGAGATTTTTTACAAATTTTTTTCGTGGGAAAACACAAATTTATTCTGTGGGCCATGGGAGAATCTCGTTAAAAATGTCTGTAGAGGTGCAACTAGCACTTTGTGAACTCGTAATGTGGAGGAACTTTTCAAGATTTCATAACACTAAAAGGATGGAGACTTGAGGCATTTTTGAAAAGTTTTGTAAAACTTATTTGCAATCGCAACAAAAGTTTGAGCAATTTAAGGATCTACATATGGGAAGTTTGTATGAAGATAGTGATTCAATATGGGGTGTGCAATTCAATTTTTTTATAAAACGCTAAATAGTTGGAAAATTCGTACTTAATTTATTCCAAAATAAGCTTAAAACTTAAATATTTTATGCGTAATAACACACCAAGTAAATGCATTTTTTGACATCTTTGACATGATGTCATCGATTTTGGAAGGAAACAGGTAGCGTCTGGTATAGGTTTCCATCTTTTTTCGCGATATCTAATCTTGCTCGGGAAAACACCTTAATACCTTAAAACAATTCCTCCAAAGTTCTCAAATCAAATGGGCAGCCCGGTTTGGTTTGAGTGTGAACCCCCACAAAACTGAGCTTGTGCTCTTCATTAGAAAGTATACAATTCAACACGTCGACCCTCCTTCAATTGGTGGTAAATTTAACTTTCTCCAACGAAGCAAAATACTAGGATCTTATTTTGGACAGGAAATTTAGCTGGAAACCAAACATTCAAAAGAGAGTAAAGAAAGCTACAGTAGCCCTTTTCTTTTGCAAAAAGGCCATCGGAAATGAATGGAGTCTGCAACCCCGCATAATGCATTAGCTCTATATCTCGGTCGTAAGAATGATACTTACTTACGGGATAATGGTTTGGTGATGGTAAACCGCGATTATTTGAGCAAAGTCCATCAGTGGAGCTATTGGTGCGACTCCCTCTGCAGCACTAAACATTCTGATTCATCCATCACCCCTTGACATTTTCGGCAGACAAATGGCAGCTAATCCAGCCATCTTCCTTAGAGAAACCTCACAGTGGTCTTATAAAGATAATGCATAATTAGGTACTGTGCGAACAAAATTCCTACAATTCTTTATCCATAAAGCAACACAGAAGGTCCTATAATGGAGAAAGGACTCTTCAACGTTTGTAGTGGTCGTAGTTTCTAAAGTTGAGGCCCAGGTCCACTCCGGACTGTAGCGCCACCTTAAGTTAAGCTCCGCTAGTGCAAGCATCAATTCTACTGAGAGAATCTAGAGATTTTAGATTCCGAAGCATCATCGTAAGAAATTTCAAAAATTAACAACTTAAACATATCTTAAAAGACCTCTGGAGAAGTCCTATGACTACATGCAACAGTTATCGCAAGCCACCAACATAAACTTCGTCATGAAGCCATCGGAAGGAAAGCAACTCAAACGAATGTTTTACCACACCATTCAGATGAATCCTCTAGTCTGGTTTCTTATGAATGGTGTAGAAGGAGAAGGAGGAAGACAGAGATATTTAAGCAAAATGAAGTGTTGGTCAAGCGCTAAGTCCTCCTTGAATAAGGAAGTGAGTAAGTACACAGAGGGATACGAGTCATTGCCTTCGCAGAACACAAACACAGAACTACTAAAGTCGGCTCTAAATACCTTACACAACTGGGTGAGGGGTTCGCGCATAAGAGCAGGAACCCCTTTTTGTGCTAATTGTCACTTATACTTTTTGCTCTTTCAGAAGGAATTACTCGCTCAACAATCAACAGTTCTGAACGACGTCATTTTATTCCCAGCGAATCTCGACACAATGGTATCCACAGGAACGAAATGGTGACTGAACTAACAAGGTAGCGATCAGAACAGGACCCGTCAAAGGTCGACAACTCAGTTAGCATTTGTTTAATGCAGCATAATACTGACTGGAGCTGAATCGCGCTTTCAACATATCGTGTCTCCAAAAATTTCAGAACGGAAGAAACACCAGAAAACATAATAACAAGGCACTTTATAGAGCTCAGCAGATCACACATAGTGCCCTTCACAGCGACAACCTATTGGAGCACCACCTTAGAACAATGAGAGCACAACTCACTTGCTCTGCAAAATCCTCACCCTATGCAGCAAAAGAAAAACGCCCCTCAGCGAATACATACTCATAAACTTGGGCTATCTGTCTAAGAAGTCAGCAAGAAGCATTCTAAAATTCGTCACGAACTCGAGATGGTTCAAGAAGGCCAAACAATCACCAGATATTCACACTAGACATTCTGCACCCGGGGAACACAATCAATTCAATGAGAGAAGGCTACATCGTATAGGATGTAGCCACCCCTTCAACATACACTGGGTATCTGCACACCAAAAACCACATGGGCAATGAAACGTCGGACTCGCTGGTCAATTTCGATGCATCCACCCACTGGTCGGTGTAGTCAGTAAAATCTTTTCACAGGGGGAACAGACTTCGGACAGTTCAATGCAATCGGCTTGAAAAGTCCAGGACAGAAACGTGCCAAATACATACTTTTTCCCTCCTGTATCTCAATCTAAGTTAGGTTAGGTAAGGTAAGGTGGATGCCTGCCCCCGCACAAGCAGGGACACACTTGGTTCATAGTGACACCACGATAAATACCGGCTTACCAGCACCAGAGACCATGAGTGTAACGCCGAGTGCGTTGAAATGAGTAGCAACCCTATTTATTGAACCACTGGACTTGACCTGGAGATAAAATTTCTTATCATTTGGATGTCGAGTTCAACTAGATCATTAAGATCGTCATAGAAGTACAGTGTACTCTCTCCTTACGGACACCTCTCATAAGCGGACAATTTTCTCGGAACCGTCGGTGTCCGCTTATGAGACGGTACACTGTATTCCTCTTTTAAATGTTTCAAGTGCAGGACAAGTGCACAGTAGGTGGGTAGTGGTTTCCTCCTCCTCTTCATCTCTATAGCTTCTACAGAAATCGTTGGAAGGGACCCCTAATCTGAGTGCATATCCGGCTATCAAGCAGTGTCCGGTGCGGACTCCTCTTCCTGGCATCAGTATCGAGGCGAATCGATTGGATCGATTGGATAGGAGCAGATGGTTCCCTCAGGTTTTCGAGGAGATGCCTTCCAACGCCTTCTTTTGCCAGCTCGTCCGCCTTGCAGTTGTCTGGAACGTCCGTATATCCAGGGATCCAGCAATCAATTCAAGTTTCTTGTAAATCTGAGCTTAAAACCCGAACCGATGCCTTAAATGACCACTGCCTATTGAAAGTGCTCCTCCAAGCACTTTTTGTATCATCCAACCCTAACCCCCTATTTATATTGTCACAGAATATCTCTTTAGTCGCCGTAGCTCAGAGATTAGTGAGTTGGACAAGCCCCAGCCATGTCCACCGAACATTTTACGCGGCACCACCTCCCGTCGGGGAATGACAAGCCTCCTGCAGTATAATCTGTCATAAAAGAGCTCTCTATTCGCCATTCGGAGTCGGCAATAAATTGTAGGGCCCTTCCATTCGTGCGAAAAATGTAACACGCACAGCATGAATGGTTGCGAGAAACTAGGCCTTGGCTCATTCCTAGCTGTCGCGCCAGCTATTTTTTTTTTTTAGAACATCTCGACTGCTGTAGATCCTGGACCATCAATTGAAAGCTTCGAATGTTCAGACAGAAACGGACTCCAAAACTTGAACACTGGCCAAACTTTTTGATCGCTCTACACTCCGACTGGACTGGGTGTAGAGAGTGGCCATTTCCTCAAACATCGATCCATGTTTAAATAAGTCAAAGGCTTAAAGTTATAAAATCCTAAGCGAGTCACCTTCTGAGAATTGCTGTCTCCAACTCAATTTCATATTAGCAATTCAATAACCGGACACAAAGAGGGAAAACGAACTACGTTATGCATTAGAACTCATCAGACCGTTCTCGACTATATTTGGATTTTTTTTCTAAAAAAGAAGAAATCACACAACACATACATATGTATGCTCTTCAATCAGACATATACCATGTGGGTATTCAGACAAAGGAACTCACATCCCCACTCACTGTATTCTCATTTATTTTTTAAAATCAATCTCATGACTGACCCTCTGCCGAATTCGTATAGATTTCTAATTCCCTCATCCATAAATCATGAGGGGCTCCCTCCGCTAGTCATCAAAAAGCACAGGGCACATGGACTCCCGACCAAGTTGCCAAGACGAACCTATTCCTATTCGTAGATTTAATTTAATTCAAGTATAATTTACGCCTCCCTTTCGGCATTCATTCGCATTCATCACATAAATAGAATATTTTGTGTTTATCTTAACTCGCACTTTAAAGGGCTCCCCCTGCGAATCCCATTTCCTTTCGATTTATCGAAGACCATCTATCACCTGCCATATTTCATATTTCTCTCCTCTTTGCGTATAAATATATCGTCGGGCTCACACGAGCTCACTCGTTTGCGTTCCTTTGCAGGCGTCTACTCTGGGGGAGTCGCCTGCATAGTGGCTTTCTGGGAAAAGTCATCGAACTTGAAACTGTTTGTCGAACGAATGCTGCACAAATATGTACATAAAAACGGTTCATTGTAAATAAATTACATTTTCCACACCACGGAGCATGAAACCCACATTTGCAAGCCTCCGCCATACCTTATCTCTGTGAGACTCCCCCGACCCTTCTAAGGTTCCTGTGCTCAACCACAGACACACAGGGTGGAGTGATAAGTGAAAATTTTCCCCTCCCAAACAGGCATCTACGATTGAAAGAGAATAGAAACGAGGACGATTCCTTTCCTTTTTTTTTTTTTTTTTTTTTTTTTGATAAAACGGAATTTAATTTCGTTTATTGATGACGCTGATGATGACAAATAAACGGAATAAGAGCGGAAAATGGAAAAGGCGGAGGAAAAACGACCCAAAATGGCGAAAACATTTCGTTTGCTTAAAAGTTTTCTGTGGATTTAATTATATTTGTTTGGCAATTCATAGCCGTGTTTTGGTCAATTTTGCGCTGTGAACTATTCCAAGGACGCCACGATGAGTGGTGTTTCACTTTGGCGGCGCGGTGTCATGATTCGGGACAGTAAAGCCGTGGTATTCGCTCCGAGTCAAGGATAACCTTTCAAAATGGCGTACATGCTGGTGAAATGCTTGTGTGATAATGGCTACGTGTGTTGTGGGAATCATCATCGTCGTCTGTGGCAATAAGAAAATTGGCCATTTGGTCGTTTCGGCAGTCCCACCGAAATTATGTTACTTAATTAAAATGTGATGGGAGAACAGCTATTTTGTCGTGTCCCTGTGGAGGGAATAACAGTGAGTAAGGCCGAAAGGCTTTAACGAAAAACAGATTGAATCAATTCTGTGACAGAGAAGGATGAGTTCAAAGCTAACAGCTGCTAATTTAAGAGCAAGATGAGCAAGTTCTACACCAAAACAGGAGGATCATTACGATGGTGACATATGGAAGCCATAGAATGTCAACTTACTCTCTGACACTCATTAGACCCATTCCCATCAATTTTATGTCAGAATTCACAATCTGAGGATGTCGACTGTTGAAAGGATCAATCACCGAATTTCGAATTTTTCGGTGACCAGTTCTCTGAATTTTGTGAAAATAATTGAACAAGTTTTTCCTTGTCGGTAGAATAATGTTTCTACTCCACAGGACATGTAAGGACTTCACCTGTGGATGGAAAAATTATCGTGCATTGTCATCTCTTCAGTGAGCAAATGATTCTGGTGAAAATAATTTAATACGTTCGACTAAAAGTAGTGATACAGTAAGAGGTGTAGTATTTGCATTTCTCCGTCTTACTCTTACAATAATTTTTTTTATTTTTTTCTTGACACTCGTAACTTAAAAAATTGAAGAATTTTATAATAGAGCAAGTCCAACTTAACCAATATGTTAAAATAGTGAAAAATTTTCTATAAAAATTCAATAACTCATAGACTAAACATTTTTGGAATTTTACCACATATTCAACTTCAATTCTGGGGATAATAAAAAAAATCGAAGGAACCAAGAAAATATTACACAGCACATGACATTTATGGTTTTGTCTATATTGCATGGTCAAGGTATACACAAAGAAGTCACAAATGTTTGACGAGCTCAAGGACATCATCTGAGTAGGTATCGCAGAAATAGAGCCACAAATATGGCAAAAAGTTGTACATACTGTACTGTGGTCTGTAGAGATCTATTGTGCTCTACCGAACTCGTGTTGGTCGATGAGTTTCGACTTATAGCACCTCCTCCAATCCAATTGCTCTGATGAATCGAAGTATCTGGATTGGGTCCAAAGATAGGAGATCCGTTTCAGAGAAAGTTTACGCTCCCAGGTGTGCTCTTCTTTTGTGGATCAATGTTTCACAGTCTATAAAGAGGTGTAATGGGGTCTCCTCGGCATCGCTGCAGAATCTGCAGTTTCCATTCGCTTCTAATTCCATTTTTCTGAGATGTCTGCAATGCCCATTAGTAAGCCCGATAGAATGAGAAGCTGGTTTTTGTTGGTGCATAGGCAGGCCTTGCTCTACCTTTGATCGTAGTTCCCGAGACATTCATTTGCCTGCCCTAGTCCTGAAAGTGCTTCCCACAGCCTCCTTCTTTTTCATTATTCCTTTCTTCACAGTTTCTCTTAGATTCGATGCGGTTCCAGGCCGCAGAATGGCTTGGGTTCTTGCCAGTTTATCGGCTACCTCATTTTCCTCTATTTCTACATGACCTAGCACCCAGTAGAGGGTGACTTTATTGTTCTGCCCAACTCTTTCTTTTTTTTTTCCAGACACTCGTAAACCAGTTTAGATCTGATTTCATAGAAACTCAGTGTCTTGAGGCTGAATTGTGTACATCTTTCGATAGCATATATGTATGTACATACATATGCATGTACCTCTGCTTGAAAAATACATGGACTCCGAGAACTTAGTTCGGGGGCAAAAAGTAACCAAAAACTAAGAAAAAAATGGCTTCAGCTAATAAAGCCGAAGAGGGCATTTGCTCGATAAGTTATTCCGCACACTGAAGCCTGAACTGAATCTTAAAATCATTGAATTTTGAATTGATGGTTTAAAAAAAAGTCAGATGCACTTAAGAGGACACAAGCGTCTATATGTTTTCCCAAACCAACTATTATTTACAGATCGCCACTTTTACCTCCACATAGTAAGCGCTGGTTGCCTAACACATCAATTGGAAATTGGGTTTCAATCCCTTTCAGCGGTGGCGTCTACTATTCAATTTAATTGAACTAAGTAGTAAACTTGTTATATGGGCTACCTCGATGTATTCGAAGATTATTCCAATAAATACTTGTTTTTCAACTCCTCATTTAAGCAACAATGTATGTAGGGATCCCCCGTCAGGTTGGGGATTGTGCCGTCAGAGTAAATACCCGGCAACGAAAAGCAAAAACCTATGTCTTAATATCTAAAAGGTTTGAATAAGGAAGATAGGGCCGTTGACGACCCTGGCATATGAAATAAGGACAACGATTTTCGGTTCTGCACGTCACGCCGATAGAAACTTTAGTTGAAACAGAGAAATATTAGCCGAGGCCCTAAATTGCAATAATGCAGACTTAACCGCCATACAAAAAGTATCGATAGATTGAGCCGGGAAATGTAAGGATGAAAACTAGGAAACATGAGCATCTCTACAAGGCACCACGTCTGGAACCGGGTTTAGACTTATTGACTTAGCTGCAAGATAAATCGTCACCATGTTCTCTTAATCTTAATATTCACAGAGGAACGTGACGGTCTCCTGTACCTGAAATAGTACCGCCAACGACAGCAGTCAACTTCGACTGGAGTAATTATTTCCTTGCAGCCAAGATACGAACGCGAATATGTCAAGCACTTCAACTAGAAAATAAAACTGTGAGAAGATACCTCGTCGATCGGCAGCAATCTCAAGATATCAACAATTCAACCAGGATCAATGCCATCGGAAACGCTGAAACTGATGTGCTGAGATTCACCCAACCGCTACCATGTATCCGCGGTAGCTGGCGACAAACGCAGCATGCTACAAACGCGAGTAATGTACGAAAGTTTTACCAAAACAGCGTGCTAAAGCACCAAAGTCCGTGCAGAAACCTCTAGAGATGAAAACTGAAACCTTGCGGCACAGTCACAATTAATACTGATATTTTGAGAAAACTTCTCCTGGCATAATGTATGAACGCCTGAAACCTTTAGTCCACAACTTGAATGTCCTCACGAAATTTCACAATCAACCAAATTTTTACACTTCAACAGGTCTTGGGAAAAAAAAGTGGAAAGGCCCAAACAGATACCCATCATCTCTTTATCGAGTTGAGTGCCACCATACAATGCAAAAAACCAGTCGCACAGGCCGAGCTAAATGAATATATGAACCTAATGTGAGACCAATGAGGTCTCACGCGGCCTAGGTGTCCCGAAATCGTGTGAATTCACGTTGGTGTCATGTGGCACTCAAAGTGATAAAGATTTATAGAGATAAGCTCTGTATACAGCCATGTCTACTTCTGGCATCCCTGCTAAACTAGTTCCTATCTCCTTCGTCTCTCGTCTAACTTCCCTCATACCCTTACTTTCATTTGAGATTAGTCACAGTTCCTTCAGCGCGTACCAATTATAAAAATAATGGATATGGAATTGAGCGAACATTTTAAGCGTTTTTAAGTACTTTTTTGCGTAAAGCATCAATCGGCGGAATTTAGGGAGCTATTACCATTATTGTTTCTAAGCAATAAAGGCATAATCATGCTAAAAAGTTGCTGGAAAACTTACATATAAAAAAGGATTAAAATTTGCCAAAAAAACCGAAGACGATATTTCCCTAGTTTTACATTGCACATATAATTCTTGAGCTTAAAGTTTAAAATAAAATAAAAAAATAGCTAGCGCTACAGGTCGGGATGAGCCAAGGTCCAGCTTCTCGCAACCATTCATAGTGGTGCGTGTTTCATTTTTCGCACGAATGTAAGGGACCTACAATTCATAGTCAACTCCGAACGGCGAATTGAGAAGCTTTTTCAAGACAATTCAAACTCCCGGAGGTTTGTTAATCGTCGACGAGATGTGGTGCCGCGAAAAATATACGGTGGACATGGCTGGAGACCCATGCAACTTGCACAGCAGTCCAACTTACAAAACACTGAGACACGGCGACCACCAGCTTAAAGTTCATTTTTATAATTTTTGTAATTGTTTAGCATTTTTTCAAAAAAAAAAAAAAATTCACGTTTCTTACTCAATAGCCCTTGCATTGGCCCAATGGCCATCGATTGTGAAGAAGTTCTTTGACAACGTAGCCACAAGATCATGTGAGATCAGCGAGAAAGAAATGCTTTAAACGTTCTAAAAGTTTCAAAAAAATTCACTGGTGATGTGCAATTCTCTATAAATTCCAGGATACAATACAATATTCAGTTTTTATCTTAGGCTCAAAGTAGTAGCTACATCTGTAAAGGAGCCATAAAAAACTGCCTCAAAATTCGGCGCACACTTGAATAACAAAGAATGCATCTTACACATTTCACACTAACAGATTGATAAAATGCTTCACAGATACCAATGCAATGCGTATGGAACAGAAACTGAAATCCATAAATGGGAATTCAAGTAGGAGTGAACGGCCCTTGGGAATACTCATCACATCGTGCCAGGACAAGTACCCGTAAGAAAAAAAACTTTAAATAATTTTGTCAATTTATGTCTCTCAAGGGAATTACCTGGTGAGAAAAAAAGCACGATTGTAGGTTGAATAATTCAAAAGCTAAATTCAAACAAAAGTTTTGACAAAGAGATGGACACACCTGCCAAGAGGGGACTGACCATTTAAAGAGTTCGTTTCCAGGCATAGGCAGAACGTTGAATTCAAAAACTACTACAAGTACTACATCATCGAAGAAATGGAGTAGCCAATGCTTAGCTCGAAATCACTGACATGCGGCCTCAGGCACCTCTCCAATCGTTTTTGAAACCCGAAAGCCAACCTAGGTTTAGAACAGGCCTCCTAGATTCGTAGACCAATTCAACCGATCTTTTTCGTTATCTTCTCCACTTTGACTGATCCCTCAAAGCTCTCTTCCAATTTTCTATATGTAGCCACATCAAATGTTCGAAAAGTAATTTCCAACTTATGTAACAACCTCTGCCTGCCCCACCGACAATTCAATCCAATAACAGAACATAACCCTCACTAAGCCACCCAACACAACACACATGCTCCACATATGAGAAAAGATTCCCAAATCCCTATGATTGGCTGTCAATTAAGTTAAGCCCCCTGGCCCACCCGTTACAAAATACCTTGGGATAGGTCATAAAGGAGACCAATAAATTTCCGAAAACACATTATGTTGTGTGTGTCCGTAATGTACTCTCCATAGCATAACTACCCAGGAGGGTAGCCATAAAAGCAATTCACCCTCATAATCCTCACCGAAGAAAACAAAATGTAACACACAACTCCATTAATTTGTTTACACGCTCATTAAACCACCCGCTCTCCAATAATCCACCGACTTAGTCAACCACGAGAAAAACAAAACAGAAATCATGTCAACAATCTCTGATGGCGCTCGTGGCACTCTCTATAGCACAACAATTCCGCCCCTAAACATCAGAACTTACTTTACCAACCACTCCAGTCCGTCCAATTTACACTAGCAAGTGCCAACGACATAACGTGCCGCTACAGAAGTCCTCCATTATTATAGCATTAACTGCGTCAAATAAAACAAAAAAGCCTGCACTTAGCGGCGGACTTATCGCGGCACACCATCGTTTTGCTGCAAATTACTTATTGCAATCGAACAGCACTTTTCTGTTAAACCGTTTAATGACAGCCAATAATTGCCCCCCCGAAGCAATATTTTTATGAGCGAGTGGGCGGGGTAAGCTACAATAAACACTATTAGCGGCCAAATGGGATTATCGACTGGCGCCCAACGCCGGACTTACCCCAACTTCCGTGTGCAAAAATCCAAAAAATCACCAATTAATCCTTTAATGCGACAACTGCACCCACTTTCACAACACAATTCGTAAGATTGATCCTTAAATGCGACGAGCCGCAGCGGAATGGAAGGAAAAAAAAAATCACAAGACCGCATTCGACTCACGTCGGACGGTACACTGAACAGTGAACAACACACCCGGCCATCCACTCCAATTGCTATTCATTGGGAGGCCCGAGTGTAATAGGTTAGGTGACGAGACACCAGCACCACCTTTTGGTCACACTCAACGGAACAATATTGCACTCGTACACTTCTCGGATTCTAGAGGTCTACCCGACGACGACGACAATGACAACGACGACGGCACAGTAGAGACACTAAGCCTCTTCTTCGTTGCTTCCCCTTCCCAGTTTCCACTCTTATGCTTCGCACTGATATAATTAAGGCTCTCCTTCGTGTGTTGGTGTGTGCGTACTTGACTTTTACCCCCGGTCTACTTTACACTACACTTTGCTTTGCTTTGCTTTGCTTATTTTATGCACTATTTGCTCTAATGAGAGCTGAATCTGGGGTTGGAGGCGGCGGCGGCGGTAAGGGCTCAGGTGGTACACTAACGAACAACACTTGGCTGGTTTCCGGGAAGCGTGATATAATTCAATGCCGCCAAAAACGACTACCGTTGCGCTGAGAAAGAGTATTTATGCGGTGTATTCACTGTGTGGTGACATTTCCACCGCGAACTGCTGACGATATCCGTGTTATACTTGCAGATTCCATTATCATAACCGATAAGCCCGATGAATTGTGCTTTTCTTTTTTTCTCTTTGGTATCCCTGTGAGGATAATAACTGAGTTTTCGTGTCTCGTGAATGGGGAACGTTTCGATTTGGCGTACGGGTATAAACTAAATGTGAAGAAGGGATGCCGTGAACTTTTATAATACTGGACAGAGTTGAGTGAGCTTTTCACTGCGCGAACTACCTTATCGTCTGCGAAAATAGGGGTGATGGGCGGGAAGGCCACTCAATTTGAGTGGAAATACACTCTGGAGATTATTGTTTCTATTTTCGCAGTAAAAGACTCAAGGCTAACTATAAAAGTGGAAAAGGTTTTGTCTAGACCTTCGTATGATTTTGCTGTTGAGCATGTGTATGAGTAGAGGTCAGGCTCTTTGTTGTGTGAAAGCCTACAATCCCTGGTGGGTATAATCTTTTTTATGTACACAGTGACTGGCAAGTAAAATGCTATGATCGAAAGGATGAGGGAAAATTGCAAATGGTTGGGTTTTAGTTTTATGGGATTAGAGGGGAAATGGGAGGACCTCAGCTTCCTGTGGAATGAGTATCCGTTTGCATTAAATTAGATTGAAAGATTGTTTGTATAATCTCTCTCGTATCAAGTTTACAAAGGATAGCGTCCCGGAAATAAACTATGGTTCGGCTTGCATCTGTACCACTTTTCACAACAAAAATTGTAATGGAACTGTTACGTGTAGAAAGAAATCAACCAGCAGTTTGTAACGCAATTTCCATGAAATTTGTAATCCTTTTCTTTAAGTTTGAGGTTGGAATCTAAGATCCTGAATCGGTGATGTAGCTCCTGACGTCAAAAGAATTTTGTGTCATACTGATGTATGGAAGATTGGCTCTTGCTCTGGTGCTATCAAATTTGAACCATGAGGTTAGAAAATCGTTAGTAGTGAATCCCACCAACCTTTTCAGGAAACACTTCACATTATTGTAGGCTATTTTTATAGGAAAAACTCTTAAATATTCGAATCTCGCCTGCACGTTATACAAACAGGCACTGACTGGTGTTAACTGGACGATGTATCTGCAACTAAGCAACAATTGTGCTCATTTAACCTTTATCGGATATTGATTGGTGTCGCTCGACCACGGATAAAACCTGTAGTTACGAAGCCTACCACTTCGATTATTTGGGCTACCTGTCGCATTCTGACACGAAAAATATCCTTAGCTGCATCAAGAGCTCCAATTGGTTCATTTTTTCGAGTTTGTAGGTTAGGTTAGGTAAATGGGTGCCTTGTGACATTGTCACTGCTCACTTAGACCAGCAAAGGGTCCATTGTGCCCATCTTCCAATTTTACTCCGGGAACCTGTAAAGAACCAAGCAGTATTACAAATGGCCTACCTTTATAAAGGTAGGTGAGGTAAATTTACCTATGTGTATCTGGTTAGCCACCCTACCCACCAAAGAAGCAACAGCAAGAAAAGGATACGGACGGGTTTATAAATGAAATAAGGACAACGACCTTCGTTTCTGCATAGGAATGTTACGTTCCCTAGTAGACTGAGTACAGCCGAAAGATGAGTGGAGGTCTTGGACTGCTGCAAAGCAGATATAACTGCCATTCAATAGATGCAATGGGCTGAACCGAGAGAAAAGAGGATGAAAAACTCCGAAACATATAATCCATATATTGTCTACAAACTTAGACAGGAAGTCTTGAATTTTCGGAAGGCAGATATCACACTCGCCTCCATAGAGAAGGTACATATATGACAGCGCTAAAGACAGTATCTACGATCTATTGGATAAAACTTACGAACAGCGCCCTTATTATGAAAAAAAGATTATCCTAGGTGATTTCAGCTCCAAGTCAGAAAAACCTTTGGTAGTGCGGTCAACCTTTGAAAAGAAGTGGGAACTTCAACCAAAGATAACCTTGTGGATGTGCACAGTCGAAGGCTTCCAATTCTTACCTACAGGTCGCTAGGATGGTTGTCTTACGTAATTCAAAAGGCTCCAAAGAACAGCGAGTGTAGGAACCAACGGATGCCCCTACCGTGCAACTGCATCTTCTGCCTCTCGGCTCACACACAAAAAACACCGCACTATGCAGCGCAGTCAGACTCAAAGCATCTAGACTTCACGACTCTTTGACCACAGAAATATCCTGGACCCACTACCAAACAGCATGGTCACATTTCCAACCGACTACATGACATTCGAACTAAACTTCAGAAAAAACTTCCAAGTGGAATTTCCCACCAGAGCACAGTGGAAGAAAACGAAGTGGTAAAGAACTTCGACATGGCCATCTACACCGCTGGATCAAAGATAAATCCGGTGCCGGATATTGCCAGAGTTTTTAAGGCGGAACTACTGGCAATCCGAGAGGCTTGCACTCAACTCGGGTGTGGCACAACGGACAAATAGGGCATTGCTATCCTCATGGATAGCCAAGCCTGTATCAAAGCTATTGACTCGGCCATATCCATATCCTCCTAACTGGTGCAAGAGTGCCAGAACGAGCTTGCCCGCTTCCAGGGCACAGTGACATAAAAGGAAGTGAGCGCGCAGATGAGCTTGACAGGTAGGGCTCAGCTCTACACGACACACTCGCAACACACACTAGCAAGTGCTTGCACTAAACCAATCATTCTTCGAAGACCTCAATGACATCTCGGGTAAAGGGATACGAAATCTAATCCGTTTTCTAGACTCCTAAGGCTAGATCTAGGGACTCCAGGATGTCTCACCCATCTTCAACAGCACACATCATCAACCAGGTCACAAGTGTCGTAGTAACAAAAAGGCACATCTAGTGCTAATTGGGTTCAGTCGAACCGCTGTCTCTACTTACCTATCTACGATCAGCAAGCTTAGCCACATCGACTTTGCGGCGGGGCGAAACATTTTAGACAGTAGCACGCGGCTCTCTAGAGTCTATATGCGGGCATCTCTATTTTTATAATGGAACCTAGAGGTCCCTTGCGATCAACGCAAGGTATTGCTTATGTATAACGAATGTCCGTACATTTTGGGGGAAACATTGACTCCGACCACTACCCTGTTGTAGCCTGTGTACGGCTGCTGATATCCCGGACACCACAAAGACAAGTAGGAGGTTTGACGTTGGACGAAGAAGAAAAAACAGCGTGAGAAGCGTGGTATTGAGGATATGTGATGCTATGGCAGGAGTAGGGTTTAAAAGTTTTACCAAATGGTTATAAAAGGTGGTCGCCGTGGCTCAGTGGTTAGTGCGTTGGACTGCTGACCGAGCGACGTGGGTTCAAGCCCCAGCCATATCCAACGAACATCTTTCACGCCACCACCTCTCGTCGGGGAAAATTTGTCATGAAAGAGCTTCTTAATTCGCCGTTCGGAGTCGGCAATAAATTGTAGGTCCTTTCCATTCGTGGTTGCGAGAAGCTGTGCCCCCTGATGTACACGAAGTGAAAGTACCCATATCTAAGCTTAAGTCCAACAAAGCTGCTGGAGCTGATGGTCTATCTGCCAAGCTATTTTAAGCAGCGAAAGTTGACTTGGTGGGATCAACTCACTCACAAAATATGGTTTTGCGGTAAATAGAATGTCAGAACTCCTCAAGAAAGGAGTATCCTCCACATCGCCAACAACCTACAACATCGACAATTTGATTGGTTCATATCTGTGTGGTTTTAGACCAGAAACCACCACCGACCGGACCTTTCTATCGATTTCAAGGCCACGTATGACAGCCGCTATAGACCTGAACTATACAGACCTATGTTCAGTTTTGGGATGGAGAACGCACGCTGGTCCATCAATATTGGGTACCGATCTCAAAGAGGCGTTTGATCGGAAAAAGGGGTTTAGGCAAGACAAGAAAGCTCTGTCAGGCGATAACTTCAACATCATTCTAAAACCAGAGTCACAACCTCTCAAAAACCCGTGAAATTTCTTGAGACGATAATTGAGACGCAAGCAGTCAAGATGACTCTGACAGACAGCGAATGTAAAAGCAATTACCTACAAGCTTTTAACAAAAATGAGCACCCAACACCAACATCTCAGACAGAATGTTCCCCTCGGCAGAAATAACTTAAATTAAGATAGGAACTCGGTCCTACTAAGAGGGCAGTTTACTAGCAAAGCTGTCTCTCGAGCTGAAGTGACAAAATGCTAATCATTCCAGTACGGGGCCCAAGTCATCTCTTTCGTGATGGCACAACTCGTCACGTAAAATCAAGTAGGAATCTGGAAGTACGACTTGGCCCCAGAATGCTGGTTTTTACGTGACGAATTATACGATCACGGAAGAGACGATTTGGCCCCTGGTTGATTCCAAGACCTTCGTTAGTAGCCTTACGGGTCTCTACTGCCCTGAGTGTGCCGCAGAGGGTTCTCTCTCCCCTCGGTAATCCATCTACCTAACCTAACCTAGCAGCCCTACATCCACTAAAACAGTGTTTCTTGGTGTCTATTGATTTGACGCTCACTTCCTCCAGGAAGTACCCGTCTCCACTCTCTAAACAAAATCTAAATTTCACCTTCGATGCACCTCCTCCAACTGTTTAAGTTTCAATTTCCACGGAAAATTCCGCATACAATCTCAAAATTCCATCACATTTCATTGCTGCCATTTCGTTGCATCTATCTTCACACACATTCGCTCGGATAAATAAAAACGAAAAAAAAAAAAACTGGAAATGCAAAGATAAAATTAATTTCACAAAAAATTCTGAGAAAATTCAATAAGATTTTTCCAAAAGAATACCCCGTCCACATTCTCACAGCGTCGTCCTTCCGCAAGAGTTTCCAATCGCATGAGTTTCGCGAAGTCGATTTAAGAACAAACTCCTACCTGGGCGCCCACCCAATGCACCACCCAATGCATTTGAATCCTTCCCCACCGTCAATCGATTTATGCATTTATGTTTGTGCTTATTGAATTGCAGCAGCAACACCAACAACAACAGTTATAGAGTTACAGCGGCCCCAAGCTAGTGTCAGGACGAAATCAAAGGGAGAATATCCTTTGAAGCAATTTAAATTTTTATTTTTCAACTTTCTTTTTTTTTTTCGGTGGAATACGAAATCCTTGCGGAAGGATTGTCCTTCCCTCATCAAGATACACCACTAAGTCCTGTTACCCATACATGCTAGAGTGTGGAATAGTGCAGTAGTTGCAATGGAACAGAGGATCCTCCGAAAGGTAAGATTATTTAGAGAAAGACCGCCTGGCGTAAGGGTCGTCCCTTGTAAGTCCTTTTTGCATAAACGATGGATAAAAGTGAACTGGGAAAGGCACGGCAACGAAAATCGCCTGTGACTTGAGTCCATTGCCCAAAAGAAATAACTTAACCATCTTTTTTGTATGCCTCCCTCCTGGCTGGCTATCCGTCCGTCAGGACTTCACTAGCACCGGCACAGACGTGTAGTTTATCCAACTCATACCAACTCATCTGTCTTACTCCGGCATGGAGGGCATGGAGACGTTGCCAATATATTGTGTTGTGAACGCCGAGCGAAGGAGAAAAATGGCTTTCATTCGGCTAACTGTATGCATCACTCTGACTTCATTCGGCCGTTACACTCCACACACACACATACACACACACTATGTTTGCTTTTCTGGTTCTTGTTTGATCCTTGCATTCTTTTCTGTTATTTTTCTTTTCCTGCTTCTTGAAGTCAGCTCGCTTGTAGGTAAAGAGATTCCTTAAATGGATTTCCTTTTCTTCAACTGCACATGTATGGAGGACCTGAAGTGATACACAGGCAAAGGGAATTCAAGCAATGTCAACTGTTTTCCAAAACGACTTCCTTTCGCAAAGAACGAGGAGGGATTATACTCTGCCGTTGAAGTAACTTCCAAAGAAGATGCTTTATGCCGATCGAGATCAAAGCGATTTCCTGTTGAACCATACCATGGGATGATGATCCTTAAGGATTGTTCATTCACACACAGTTTGAATGGTGAGTGAATGTTGACTGCCGACTGAATGGGATACGATTTTAATGGCCGAGCAAGTGTATCCTTTCAGCAGAGGAAGGTGCGATAATTGTGTGCAGGGTCAGTGTGTCTTTGGTGCGATTCATTTTCGTTTTTAATCCTTTTCTCCAGTGCGTTTCAGTGATTTCAGTGTTTTTGCCACATTTGCGGAACCTGAAATGAGGTTAATGGCTCTACTTGCAGGTGAAGAAGTGGAATATGAATTCAGAAAAAAAAAACAAAATTATTTTAAAAATGTTTGACTCGAGGACATTGTGCAGGTTGCGTAGACGTTGGTTTTTCTTGTTTATGGGTTCTGCTTCCGACTTTATCCAGTTGACATGATTGCAAGTACGATGAATTTCGATGTGATTTAGAGCCTCTTTAGCCTGGATACCATTGAGGCATGGTGTGTGGCTCTCGTTAGCCGCATTTATTTTGAAATTCATACGACTCGCCGTCCGGGTCTTCTTTGGTTGCGATGGTGAGATTTATCATGTTCCCAAGGCATAAAGCTGAGCTGTGGAAGTAGGGTAGACAATGACACAATGACTGATGACAACCTGGCGATGCCCAGATTTATATCTGTGACTGTGCTTCTTGCTTTACTTCATGCAGTAGCCGTCGAATACTGGTGGCCGTTCTCCTCGATTCCACTTGTTGAACTTATGAGGCAGACAATACGTACATATGTATCTGTTTTAGTACGTAGATGACGGCAGTGATCACCGCACAAGATACCGAAGATGCCTTTGAAAAGTCTGCATAGATTATGACTGCATTGAGCAGACTAATGTCAAATTGGCGAGGACCAAAGACAAGTCGGCGAAAATTTCTCATAACAGATCTGGGCTGATTGGCTAAACCAAGAAAAATACAAAAAAACAAATGGCACCGATACAGCGAGTGGGGAGCTCCTTCCGAAAAGTGTCAGAACCAGCCGTTCTCGTAGTCACGGGAGCAGGGAGCAATTTCCATCGATCTGCTAGTGACAGAGAGAACGTACATATGCGAGACGAAAAGCAGAAGTTGGAAAGGAAAAGGAAACAGCGGAAGCACAACCAACGCTGAGTACATTGCAGGTTGGTTGGGGCAGTGGTTCGGAGGGATGAATTTAACAATATCTTATTCGGTACGAGCGGGCGCTCTAACGATTATCTATACATACAAGATGGGAAAGCAGTGTGTCCAGCATGCCAGCAGTACAGCGACTCGAATCAAGACAGCGCCAAACACCTATTCTTCGAAAGCACTAGATGGCTTGCAGCGAGAGGAAAACTAGAAGTGCAAGTAGACAGAATCACACCGGACAAAAAAAAAAATTCGACTAGGGTGCCAGTCCTATATTTCCCACCTCGTATTGTGTTGTATCAAAAACAGTAATAGTATTATTTATTTCATAATTAAAGAAAACATTCATCGGACGCGAAAAGTTGAATACACACTGTTTAAATGTTCCACAAAGAGTTGTGGTGCGAACTTGATAGAAAACATTTCTTCAATTTCCTCAGCATGCGCTACACCGATTATGATCAAAATCTAATCAGCTCTAAGTTCCATACTGACAAATGAACCGAAAAAACCGCATGGTCCTACGTTGTTTCGTTCTCCAGATATCAAAGGCGAAAAATATTATCACACAGACATCATTTCGAAAATGGGTGCAAACGATTTCTTGTGTATAGTAATGTTCATATCTCAAAACATTTTATTCGGACCCATTGCAATACTTCCCCTACCTAGGCGGGAAGTAATAAATATTATAAGTACGAGAGTTGACCACGAGGCAAAAATAGTAGCACTATACACACGACTAGCACTAGATGGAGTCAACGGCGGCGTCAAAAACTTCCAGCAAAACAGCCTACTTTTACATTTTTGCAGTTTAGGCCGATAAGGAATTCCAAGAATAAGTCAGGGATAAGCCCCCTTAGGGACCAACTGTAGCGCTTTCATCCCCAAAGTAAGTCACTGACATCGGTTTATCAAATCTCTCGTTCTATATCCATTTACAATGGACTTGTCCTCTTGACTGACCCAATGAGAACAATGATCTTCAGTTCTGTACTTGAAATATTCATACCTCCATCAGGCCACTTAAGGCCGAACAATTATAAGAGGCTTTACACTGCAGAAGTGCAGACTTAACCGTGATTCAAAAAGTGCGATGAGAAGGCTCGGCAAAGGAGAGAAGAAAACCTGTGACTTTTACTTTGAAGACTGCTCCTGAGGGCAGAAGCTGCGCTTACTTGGATGCGAATTCTTAGAAAGGGATAGACTTAGGCAATAAGCCTTACGCTTTCGAGGCATGAACGGACCTCTTATGATAATTCTCATCAAGGCCAGGCTCGCCGACATCAGCCTTATGCGCTTATGCTCCCACAGAACGCAAGAACGATGCCACCAAAGAATGTTTCTACGAGCTTCTAACCACACATTAAGTCCGAAGTCCCAAATATTAAGTTAAAATCATGTCAGTGATCGCCATGGCTGCAAAGCTAGTGCGTTGGATTGCTGTGCGAGCGGCGTGGATTCAAGCCTTAGCCGTATCCACCGAACATTTTTCGCGGCACTACCTCTCGTCGGGGAATGACAATCCTCTGGGAGTATAATTTGTCGTTAAAAAGCTTCTCAATTCGCCGTTCGGAATTTTAGGTTCCTTCCATTCGTGCGAACAATATAACACGCATAACATCAATGGCTGCGAGAATCTAGGCCATGGCTCATCCCAAGCTAAAGCGCCCGATAGTTTTTTTTTTTCATGTCGGACGGTTACAACGCCAACATAGGAAAAGAGGACGACTTTGGCAGCACAGTTGAGTTCGATCGCCAACAACTAGATCCAACACAGGAAGAGGAGGGCAAGATTCGTATGTGTTTGGATGATAAAAGTGACGAAATTACCATCTTAACTCAAGCCTTCTACAGCGAAAGGACCATATGGTCACATGGGTGGATAGGGCGAAATTGGTAGAAGCTTCCAGGATAATGTCAAAGATCCTAGGTAGTAAAAATATCGGCTTTGGTCATTTCCTTCTTTTCTATTCTGTTGCATTGATAATAGGGGCTAATACAGCCTGATTGGAACTGAAGACATGATTCTTTATGCCTTTCTTCCTAAGCTGACGCTAATGATTCTAAAAACTAACCAAAGCATAATCTGCAATCAAGGTTATGTCCACAGACCTCAATCACTCAACCACTTTGCATCTCCAGTAGTCTTAGGCCACTAATAGCCTACACAATGCCTTTGTTCCTCCATAATTCCCTGACATTTTCTCTCCGGAAGTCATTTAATTATTCAAAGGAGTAAGTCGAATACCATCATATTACAAAACCAAAAGCTATTTGTCCTTCTTTCACAATAACCACCTGGTTGTCCCTCTGCAGTTCTTCTTAGCCTTCCATCTTGTCGCAGAAAACCAGTACTTTGCCGTCAACTTCGCGACACCATTGTCATCTTTCACAAGGCTTTTCTTGAAAATGATAATAATTTCAGTAAGTCGAAACCATTTCACTTCCATTACTCCATCTGTTGCCAGAGAAAGGAAGGATTTCATTCTCATTAGTTGCCACTGGTGCACAGTAGTGCACCACTAATAATCTGGTTGCAGTTTGACTTTCGGCTCAATTCTAACGAAAATCCCCTGCCAAAGGACATTTTATGCAAAAGAAATGACAACGGCAGCAAGTCAATGACATTAATAAGAAATTTCTCCGCAAAGAAATGAAAGGCAAGGAGTAGGGATTGTCGCCTTAATATCCTCGGCAAGATACAACCATAGTTTCCCTTTGCAGTTGAAAAGCTTATTGAAAATTTTCATCGCACTATAGTGGAAGGATATTAATAGAAAACAAGGATAATGACCCAGATTCCGGTGTAACAAATCTCTACCATGAATTTAAATAACCGACAATTCCTTTCAAGAAAAAAAAAAAAACATCCCGCACCCCGCCACCAATAAAACGATCCAAAAATACTCGGAAAAGACTTTGAATATCCTTGAGTCACCTCCTACGCGACCAACAAGATAAGAAGTGAGAAGAGCCACTGCCGCTATTGTGGTGCAATTTGTAAACGCAAAAGACTTTCATAAGATGGCTCATAAAAACGAAATTAGGCGCGCCCCGGCATTTTTATGGGCATGCGGCTTTATTTTACCTTTTGTGTCCTTGTAAGGCGAAGTCATATTAAAAGGATTTCGAAAAGCAGAATGAATTTTACGGAATAAACCCACTGTTACATTGTTAAGTTGTTGATTGCGCTTTCAAAAAGGGACTTTTAATTTTGCGGCTACAATTTGAATGGGAGGGGGTAGCTTTGATGGTATGGTAATACACTCGTGCATATATGAAAAAAATGTTTATTTCCTGGGTATGTCTTCAGTCAAAATTTCATTATATTCTTGGAGGTTTTAGCTGTGGATGGAAATAAACGATCAAGCATGGCGGCGGTGAAGGCTATTTAAAGCGCAAGTTGTATAAAGAATCCTATATCCTTGCCGCTTATAGATTTTAGAGCCCACACGTCTTTGTATGTGGCTCCTTTAAATGCATAAATATGTTTTCTTCTTCCATTTTAGATTAATGGCTTCCTCTGCATTCGTCGATTTGCACTCATTTCTTAGTGTGTAACCAACAGGGCTTACACAAACCTTCACTTCCGCCCGTTCACTCACAAAGTTCTTCATTCGATATTCTTACTTGCTACAGTCCGGGGTGGACTTGGGCCTCAACCAACAAGCGTCTCCAGACAACTGGATCTTTATCCAGCTATCTCCCGTTTCGCACGCCAAGTTGGTTATTTAAGATTCGATTTAGCCAAAGCACTCAAAGTATATAAGACGACGATTTGCAAAGGTTTGGATCTGCCTTAACATCGTCATTTGCTGGAGGTCCATAATCCTATCTGAAAGTAGGCATACGTCGTCAGAGTAATTGAAATGTTTGAGTTGAGCCCATCGAACTCCTCCATTTCCCGTCGATAAAGCAGCGCGAACTACACCACAATGTTTATGAAAAAATGCTGTCTTGTCGCACCCCACATTTTGAACTCATCTGGAGGCCTTCCTTTGTCCAAAATGTGACGCCTTGATCCATCATAAATTGGGGTGATAATAGTTTTTAGTTGATCATGGATACCTTTGAGGAGGGATCTGGTCACCTCATGATAACCTGATGAATTAAATGTGGTTCATGAGGAATATGTACTATGTCATCCGCTTTAAGATGGAAGTTAGAAGTAACCGATGTATGAATAACGCTTTTGCATAATCCGTAAACCGTAGGTGAAATGGTGAATGGTATTCAATGCTCGGCTCAATAAGGGTTCATTGCGAAACCCTGCTTGTTTGACGTTAAATATGGTTTCCAGTTTTCCACTTCTATTCGTTCAAGACTATTCCTCTGGCGACCACCTTGGCTGCTGCAGACAGTACGTATACACAAATACCTCCCACTGAATATTTTATGCATATTTCTAAGTAGGCTTGACGATCATTCCCTTCTCTGTTAATAGGGAAGCTCTCGGCATCCCATGCCTACTCTTCAGGTGGGTGTCGACAAACTGTAGATGTCGACGTATGGTGCATGTCAAATCCTACCACCTTCTGCTTTGATCCCGGTAGTTGTCTTAACCTCACGTAGTTGTTCGGACGGTTCAATCTGATCTCTAAAATACTCTCGATAGCAAACAAACAGTCCCTCCTGCGTACACCACCTTTAAACAGAACAGAGCGTCGAGTATAGGTCTTCATAACACTTGCAGTTTTGAAAGGGCTTTCAACAGCATAGAGAGTATTCAATTGGAGAATTTTGCACTGGACAGGTAGTCTAGAGAAATTTGTGTCACAACTTGAACTTATGCTTTCTCAACTTGAACTTATCGTTGACTTCGGTCACAGGCGTCACGTTTGCGGTCGGGGATGGATGAATCCCTATGCCACGATAAGCTAAATATAGTCCAACGATCAGTTTTTCTTGTGCATAAGTGGTGCACTACGCATAACACCCTCTGCAGCACTGGACATTCTATTTCATTTGACTCCTATTGACATCTTTGGCAGAAAAATGGCTGCCAGTACGGCCGTTCGTCTTAAAGCAATCTCACAGTGGTCCAGTAAAGAATTTGGCCTCCTTTCTGAATAGTGTCAAAACCACTCCAGGAAATATAGACTACGCCATACCCAAACTGAATGTTAATAAAATCTTCGAAGTTACCATCCCATCCAGGTCATTCTGGAAGGTGGATTCATTCTTAGAAGACAAGTCGATTCACTTCTACACCGACGGGTCAAAGACCAACGAAGGCGTAGGTGCAGGTGTTTTCTCTGCTAGGCTTAATCTTAGCCTTTTTTTCCGTCTCTTGGCTAAAAACGTGATATCCGCCTCAGATATCCGCATCTTTTCGAACAGCCAAGCAGCCATCAAGTCCTTGGAATCATTCTCTACAAATTCTCTAGAAGCAGTAGATTGCCGTTAGTCTCTCGTAGCGATGGCAAAGCAGTTCACCTTTGTTAGGTGCCGGGGCATAGGGACATTCCAGGGAAGTGTAAGGCCGATGAACTCCCCAAACGTTGTACTACTCTGGGCATCCTGCCGAAACGAAGGAATCTGCGTATTCCACTCACTACATGTAACCCACTCTTAGAATACGACGGGGTCCGTAAGAGAAACCAAAGATGGAGGAATGGTGCCAATGACAAAAATTTGATCTTGCTCAAAATGTCGCTCATTAGCCCCGCCATTGTTGTTCTTAGCGGTCATTGCCCCATTGGCCTTAATTTCAGAAGTGTGGGCCTCTTCTCAAATGACTTCAGCAGGAGCTGCAGGGACGAAGAGCAGGAAGAAATGAACCTCTATTACCTCTGCACTTGTGCTGCCCTATTCCAAGGAAGGAAGCATTATCTAGGACCCTATCACTTCAACAACGTGGGCGAACCATCACATCAAAATTCATCAAGAGCTCCAAATGGTTTCAATAAATTGATTGGCATTTTTCAGGGTATAGATCCAAGTGGTATCACAATGGGCCTTCCTAGTCTACGTGTGTCTGTGCCACCCTACCTACCATCCTGAAAATTCTCTACTTGGTGTAAATTTCACTCCGACGGCGGCATAAGACAACTTTTTTTTTTTTTTGCTAAGACGTTCCTGAAATAGAAATCCAATACCTTTTCTCACGTACAAATGTTTTCTCAAATGTTTTCACTGCTGACCACCCACATAGATGGTAAATTAAGACACTAAGTACTTACGTGCCTCATTCCTTGGCAAGTTTCCCTCCCTCCGGAAAAACCTCGCCATTTAGTGTCGTCTTCCTTCTCCAGCCCGAACCCCGAACAGCGTTTGATGTCTTAAAATAAGTCCTTCGTCGTTAGTCGAATTAGAATCTTTCATCAGCACTGATTGAATTTGTTGACAATGAGGTCCTCCCTCCACCGCCTCACTGTTGTTGACCCAACAACCCACGTCCTTTGTGGAAAGACTTTTGTTATCATTCAGGTTTTAAATGCTAAACAATTTTCGATTCTTCAGTCGAAAATAAATAATTGATCCTTCCAGGAATCAGGAATCAGCCCTCTTTGATTCCTGGAAAAGAAAAAAGTAGAAAAATGTATTTAAACTCAACCCTCCCTAGTGCAAGCTCTAATGATAGACAGCTCAACAATCACACTAGACTCTAGTCCTTGATGGACACTTGTCGTAACCACCTGCAGGGGTCAGACAATAAAACGGGGAAAAGAACATCCCCCGGCTGACTTAAGCAGACTCTTGTTCCTGGAAAATTTTAATTCATCCCCATGAATACTTAATACTTGTGTCAAGACCAAATTGTCCACTTGAACGTAATTGAAACGTTCCACTTGCAATATGCAGCAATTATTATACGGACCCGAAGGTCCGTGCCGTTTGCGAGCCATTCGAACTGCGATGGTACTCTTCGCCCCTCCGAGTCAAATTGATTGCCCGAGTTATGAAATTGTAATCATTTTACTCCACCCTCCGTCCAGCACACACGATGATGGATAAAATTGGCACGTGTAAATGCAAATGCTCTCATTCAACATGGCCGGCGCGGCGTGGCGGTGTCGGTGTGACAGCCATTATTATCTGTCGCACGGCCATTGACAGGATTAACTCAACGGTTATGCCACGGTTCAGTGTTGCATGCGGAAAATTACGGGCGGATAATTTAGAATTTTTACACATTATCCCTGAGTGATGGCGGTGGGTTGGAAAGGACTCTCATGCAAAACCGTGTGTACCCGTGCGAGTGGGATCGGGACACCCGCTCATGCCCCATGCTATGCGACAAAATTGAGCAGTCATTTTGCATTTTGATGTCGAAGGCGGAATAAGCACTTTACGGTGGGCGGAGGGCGAACGGGGTGGGAAATGTATATGGCATTTCTTTTATAGGCACTGGTACTGGCATTGACACTGGGACTGGGAGTGGAACTGGTATCGGTACACTCCTTTCTAAGAGCCACCATCGTCCTTGTTGTCATCGTCGTCGTTGTCGTTTTGTTTTTAATAATGGGAATGTGCTCCGGCGGGACAGAATGCTCGGTTTTAATATTTCGTATCCGAATGATGAAAATGAAATCCTGTGCGGAGCAAAGTGAGGATTCGTGTGTGCGATCTTGCTTGAGCAAGCGCAGATGCATGTGAATAATTTACTCAGCATTAGAAGCGAATGTGAAAGGATATTAAATTTTGGAATCATTATATAGCCGAGTGCTGTCATGGAATGAGTTGTGTGAGTTTTAATAGACTTGAACTTGGTACTACCGGCATGTGTGCGCGTGGGCTGTTTACTGAGGAACCGAACATGCGGGTGATTGATTCAGGTTTTATGTGGTGACAGAACAAAAGAGGAGTCTTGAGCGCTCACCACAAGATTTTCTCTTTTTTTTTTTTTTTTTTATTGGAAAAATGTTCGTTACTGTCGTAATAGATAACCTTTAATGTTTAATGTGTCTTCATACATTTTACAAGGAGCTGAGAAATTTAGTGACGCTTAGGGGTTTTGAACTCAAAGCGAATTATGGTACAGGCCATTTTGTCTGCGGGTCAGTTACAGTGGGAGGAAAAAGTCAGTATAAATTGGAAGAAGGAAAGAAGGTTTTTCTGAACCATAAGCATGTTTAGGGACTCAACGCATGTTTCGAGGGAGACACCCTAAAAATTCGATGATGACCAAACAATGAAGTGGTTTACAAGTTTAATGCGGATAACACGGAAGCACCAGAGTTCTTGATAATTAAAAAAATATCAGTTAGAGATCATCCCAATTTTGACAAAAACCCGATGGCAGTTTATCTGCTCGAACCTACGCAGCTCTTAAACCTTCAGCGCTTCTTAGACCATACTGCACCGAAATGTTTTATTTATTTTAGCCACCTTGTCAGCGCTAAAACATATAAACACACCCATTTTGCGTGATGACGTTCAAAGCTCAAAAAAGATCTGCCCTCCAAATGTCCGAACGTTTAGAAGAGATAACATTGACTCAAACGGCAACCTTGTCATAGAAAAACTACAGCTACGCATGTCTCGAACACGGTGAAGAAATTTATCGCCAACTTATTGTCGCCTGCATAGAACCAGAGCCTCCTAGGGCCAATGTCCCTTTACCTATTCAGAGGTCCTACCCCGCCAGCATCAGATATTGGCAGAAAGCCATTAGATATGCAATTTCTGATGTACGGGGCTTTATTCGTCCATGATAATTAAACCTTGAAACATGCAGTGGAAAAGGATAGCAATACCACCTGATTAGCACAGCAATGAGTCACTCTAGGATACTTAAGGGCAACCATACTATTCATAGTAAAACGGATTACGTTGTCCACCATTTTGAGATTGCAGCCGGTGTGACGAAACCCTGCGCTGGGCTCAAGGCACAGGGAGCGGACAACTGCAGAGCGGATGAGCTGGCAAAAGAAGGCGCAGGACGGCATCTTCCCGAAAACCTGAGGAAAGCACCTGTACCTATCAAATCGGATAAAATTCCTCTTTGACACGGATGCCAAAAAACTGGCAAACCATAGGTGGAACAACATCACCACTTCAGACAGAGAAACTTATCCATAAACCGGAAAAACCTAGGTTCACTAAAAGAGATCTTCACCGGACATTGCTTGATAAGGAGACATGCGTTCAGACTGGAAGTTTCCTGCAATGATAACTGAAGAAGCTGTAGAGACGAGGAGGAGAAGGAAACTACAACCCACCTACTATGCACGTGTCTTGCCCTTGTGACGCTAAGAAGGTTAACCCTCGGGCAATACTTCTACGATGGTCTTAACAATCTTCCCGAACTCGACATCCAAAAGATAAGAAACTTTATCTCTGGGATGAAATGGTTCAACTCCTAGGGTTAATATTGTTACGGTTGCCCATCTCGATGTACTCTGTGGTACATAATCTTGTTCCTAGTGCTGGTAAGCCGGCTCTTCATCGTGGTATCACAATGAGCCAATCTGGTCTAAGTGTGACCCTATCTGAGCGGGAGTAGCCACCTAACCTAACATAGCCTATCTACTGGTGCTCTATTGGAAATTTGACTAAAAATCAAATCTCTACTGCAGGACCACAGTAGAGACCACTGCCGCTCATCTTTCCATACGTTGACCTTGTTCTTCTAAAATGTTAGTTGTTTCAAGCAATTTTCCTTCATTAACAATGACACAACCTTATTACTTAAGTAAGGTTAAGTTTGGTAGATGGGTTGGCGGGTGGGAAGAGAGCCCCTTGCGCCATTTGGGGGGAAGGTACCCCTTGCTCGTGAAGGAATACCCGTAGCACTCTTCTATTGCCCCAGGGTTTCGAACCATATTAAAGCCTTAATGAACCTCCACATGTTTCTGTCCACTATCGGATTATCCTTACTGGACAAAATAGCGTTTCAGTAATTGTAGTAATATGCAAAAGAGTATTTTCAACTTGCAATAAGTAAAGCACTCCCGCCCCAAAAGTTCGATATCCCCTCAAAGGACATCGTTGATTATACAAAGCTCCAGAGCCTTACATACGAGTATTAACCCACATGCATAATGCATTTAATTTAAACGGAAAACAATTGTAAAACAATCTACAGATGCATGACAGAGCCCTTATTTAATATCCATTTGCCTTTTTGTTTACAGTATTCCTGAAAATTTAAGGACACACATTCAGAGTAAATACTGCCACACAATGGGAAAACGAGTAGTTGTGAGCCTCCCACCCAAAACACACATGCAATACACAAGGATAATTATCAGTTTGTTGAAATCTTTAGAAAAGTATGCGGGCCGCTCTCCCTCTCCGTGGGGTTAATGTCCTCCATGACAACTTTATTGCCAGAAACAATAAACTTCACACACACACCCGCCGCGCTCGCAGTCAGATACAAAATATAGCAACAGAACGACTGCAGATTTCAAATAATCATTACCAGTCGTGTTTATTTTCGCGAAAAGGGTGTCTTTTCATTCCAAAATTTATCTATTCGGTTACACCCCGCACTTAAATGGCACGTTCTTCTGGCGCCATCCTCCCATATCGTCCTGTGTAAAATCTCACGTCGTACCCGGCGCTGCACAGCGAATCGCAAATAAACTACAAAATGTTCCGGGGAATGTGTTGCTAGTAAAGTTTATATGGGCCACCTCCCACCTCCCTCCGCCTATAGTCTCACTCTTGCAAATCATTGTATGTATGTACGAGTACGCACCGCTTAGCTAGGACGTAGGATATTCTCGAAGCGCGAAGGAGTGCGAAATTATTCGTGAAATTTCATTAAAAAGAAAGTCAAAAATTTTAAGAGCTTTGAAATGACTTTTACTACCCCAAAGACACGCATGCATCGCAGGCTGTCGTCGTCAGCGTTGACGGGTGGAAATAGAAGAGGCCTTGGGGAGGGTCCTGCTCATCTTATTCCGTTAATTTAAAACTATAAACCCGCTTGGAAAAAAAATTAAGCAAAATGTCAGGATTTCGTCTTGGATTTGATTCTGGAGAAAGTTTTCCCAACCCTGCGATGAGTATGGAATGTGTTGTGTAAAAGTTTCCCCGGGATAACTACTTGGTTATGCGAGTGTGTCACCTTGTGCAAGTAGTGTGCACATGTGCGTTTCATGTTGTAATTGGGGTCTGGGGGTTAAACTGAAAAGTTGGATGAGCTTATTTGATGAGACCTGTTTATAAAGAAAGTTTGCGTTTGAATCAACCTGGCTGGAGGGGGTTTTAGGATTTTTATGGGGCTTTTGGAGGAGATAAGTTCTAAAGGTTGTTTCATTTCGCGTATAAGATACATTGGCTGACCAACACGATTCTCCAGCGTTCGGATATCCAGCACGGTATTGTAGGATTAATTCAAAAACTGTTCAACCTGTCCACAGCATTGAGGTTATGTAGCCCTGCATGACCTGGTGAGTCCTGCATGTGTATGTTCTGTTGCTGTATTATTAGTAAAGATCACGACATAAGTGGTGCCAAGAAGTTCATTTAAAGGACTTTAGAACACAGTTTAGACCAAATCCTTGCACAAGTCCATTTTTTTTTTTTCATTTAACTTTAATATAATTTATTTATTTAAACTTAATACAAGCGAAACTTAAGACTAAAACTTAAAACCAATATTTGATTCGAAGGAAATGAAGGGATAAGGGATAAATCAGGAAGAGAGAAGGTCAGAACGTAAGTCGTAGGGGAAACTTCTGATAGAGAATTTGGTCGCATGGAAGTCAAGGACTTGAGCGTTATTGGCTTTAAGCAAAATTCTAGACATTGGCCCGTGTTGGTCATAATTGGTGCAATGGACAGCGAGACGAAAGAGATGTACAGAACTGAGGTTACGAGGATTTGTGCTAAGAGAAATCATTTGAAGTAGTGCGGGGAATCGATGGTGCCAGCTAGCAACAGATAGGCGAAAAGTACACCGAAATCATCGCGTCATGTTAGAAGGGTTTGAAAGTTAATTGATATCGGTCTGTATTCGGTCTGTAATCACGCAGAGCGAAGCACATAAAGTAATGCTGATATGGACCCCAAATTAAGCTCGTGTATTCAAGAAGAGGTCTAACAAAGGTAATGTAAAGGGATTTTGTAACGTAAGGGTCCGAGAATTCTTTTGACCAGCGCTTGATGAGTCCGAGGGTAGAATTGGTTCTGCTTTGTTGTCACATAATACACCCATCTCGTCAATTAGGTTGACTGAGGCACAAGCTCATCATGAAAGTAACAGGGTCTGGAGGGAACAGAAAGGCGATTACTGGAGAAGGTAATGACTTTACATTTGCTGATATTGAGCTCCAAGAAGTTTTTACTGCACCACAGCGAGAACCTGTTGCTTGTTATGTGTCCAGAAATCTACCACAGGGTTTTCGATGGTAAGCACGGAACCACAAAAGGCAGACGGGGTATGCTATGCCGTTTTTAACAAAACGTGGGGTCTGAAATTAGGGGAAGTCCAATGGATTTACATTTGTACAGTTAGACCCATTTTACTCTACGGAGTGTTTAGCTGGTAACCGATAGTGGAGAAAAAGTACGCCCTCACTCTATCTATGAACATCCATCCTATGGCCTACCTTGGGATAACCGGCTCAAAAGCCAATACTTCCACAGCAGCCATAAAAACAATCCTGAATTGACTACCTAAGGGGCTAGAGGTGAAATGACAGATGGGTTGGCTGCCCTAAGACTCAAGGCCCTACGCCACTTTAACGAGCAAATCTTAACGGGATACAGGGCTATCTGAAAGGAAGTACATGCAGCCTCTGGACTCACAAGGTTCCCCAGTGACCTTACTACTAAAGCTTAACTTTCGATATAGGCTATACCGTCAGGTTCTCCGAACGAAAGGAATGGCAACAGGGCACTGTCATCCCCTCCAAGGGAAGGACTGTAGTATTTACGAATGGATTCCACATCAACGGATAATCGGTGGTCTACTGCCGAACGCCACTTCTCAGTCCAGCTATCCATCTGGAACAGTTCTTGACTGTGTTCCAGGCAGAGAACTCGGGGGCACCAAACTCTTATTTAATACGGTAACCCTCCGTGAAGTATTTATATCTACTCAGACAGTCAAGCTGCCTTAATGGCACTTGCAAACCCAAGAGCCAACTCAAAGTTGATAAGAGAATGCAGGGAAAAATTCAATACCCTGGCAACCTCTGCCCAGATCAACCTGCTCTGGGTACCGGAGCAACAAACCTGGAAACTGGCTAGGAAGGAGGGTGGCCCTAAACGCTAGTAAACCCGTTTTTAGCGGCTCATTTGTTGAAAGAAAAACTTGCAAACCTGCAAAGCGGCCAAATCAAAGATAGAGCGCCCCCTGCTGTCGTCTAGTAAGGAGAAAGCTAAACCTTCGCAGGAGGCAACTAAAAATGATGGTCGGCGTGTACACTAGGCACATCAACCTTACACAGACTGCGATACAATCAAGTACTTGCCCGAAACGTGAGAAGGAGGAAGAGAGCCTCGAACACTTTCTCTGTGATTGCCCAGCCATAGGGCTAAGACACAAAAGCCTGGGAAGGCATGTTCCACCCGTGCTAAGCTCTCTTAGGCAGTTTAGTTTCGAGAAGATCCTGAAGTTCGACATACACGACGTTTCTCGGATCTGCAAAACCCCATCAGACTCTCTATCCACTACCCTATAACCCTTCACTCACACACCGCCCTTACGCCACTTCTTCTCCAACAGATACTACAGAGGGGAACACAACGGGCTAAAATGGTGGCCTACTTGACGAGGTCCTTCCGAATATCACCTTCCTAAACCAATCAATCACTACACTGTCCCAAAAAGACAGTCTTAAGGCACGACAGCGCCTAGTAAGATGACTTGGTAAGGTAACTAGTGATATAGTGGATATTAGACGAAAGCGCAAACAAGTGTACACCTATCCAGATTGTCAAATAAACCACAGTCACAGTGTGATACATATCGAAAGATGCCTTATCCTCTAAAGAATTCCTTAACTACAACCTGCCCTTTACAGAACCATGTAAGTTTTTTTTTTTTCTATTTCTTAAAGTTTAAAATATCATAAACCGACTCCATGACTGGCCTAACCTTCAAAGTAACCTTACCCTTATTTTTTATACGAAATTGAATCCTTTTATAGGAAAAAAAAATACAGAAAAGGAATTCTGCCATTAAGAAAAGTCCAATCCATTTGTATGTCGGTCCACATCTAACCTCAGCCTTGTTGTACCCGCAAGAGTCTCATAAAATCATCACATGTCCAGATGAAGTGATATCCACTCTCGTCCGATGTACGTGCATTTATTTTGTCATCCATGGCATCTCTATGTAACAGATGTTTCCATGTCTGTCGCCGAGATCTATACATTTTTCTCTTTTTCTCTTGCCCCCGTCCGACCGGTCCATTTTTGTCGGCCGATAGAGTTTTTCGTTTTTATTTGTTGCCTCTTCTCTCTTTTGCTTAATTGCCATATGAAAAGGAAAGCTTTCCGAATAGCTGCCGGAAAAAAGCCACATAAAAGGATACAAATTGAGGATAACAAAAAAAAAAAACAGAGAAAGGCAAAAACAACACGGGTGTCCTTTGAATCACGATTCCTAAAATGTTGAACTACTCCTGACGTTTGTGAGAATTGGGTTTGTAGGTTTTTTTTTTGTTGTCTTTTTCGTCCCCTAAATCACATTTTTGTTCTGGTTTGACGTGTATGTCAAAGAATTTGATGCACCGGAGTTGATTAGATGGAAGTTGGTTGCGATTCATGATACTTTTGGTAAAACAAAAATTTTGGCAGGCATACCTCTTTAGAGAGTTAGAATTTGTAGTAAAAGAATCCTTTTGCAACAAATGTTGCACACAACGATATTTTTCATTGAATGCATTTGGAAGTTTTAATGGAAAATGTCATTCAATACAAGTTTATCGTTGGAAGTTGGGACTTGTTTCCATTGAGTGTTTGTGCACACATCCCTTTGGTCATCTCATTAGGAAAGTTGACATTTTAATTAAGCCTTGTCGGAGGCAGAAGACTGCTTATGTCATGGCTTTTATGTCATTGGACATGTGGAATGAATTTTGGTAAGTTGAGGGTCAGTTTTTGCAGATTGAAAATGAGAGCTCGTTGACAAAGATAGCGGGGAGAAACTGTAGGGTTGACGAATTTTGTTCAGGGTGGCTTAGAGTGTCTTAGAGCGTGGGGCTGTTACCCTACAAAATCCACAATGACGTCTGCTTGATCTAGACATCAGGTCACGAAGGTATCACGGCAAGAGGAAGCGCGTAATGCATAAAGTGAATCGCTAAAAACACAGTGGAAGTCACATCGACAATAACTAAGCAAACAAGAGGATGGACGTGGATTTCCAAGCCTCACCACAGAACTCCAAGTTCACACCAGCAATGTTGATAAGTACCATTCAGACACTTACTTTTGTGGACTTGAGGAATCTTTCTTCCAGGTGAGCGGCTTAACCTTCTTGTCAACAATCTGTTTGATCCTCATCAGAAAGGCTCTAGAGAACCCCACCACTGACCCCAAATTCACACTACGGCTAAACGTCGACAAGAGAACAGCCACATGCCTTCAAATCGAGGCTGACTACTTTTTTTCATGATTTTCAGCGTTTAGACAGAACTATGTCTAGTTTTGGAACCCCTGCCAAACCTCGATGGATAATGGACGGCGAGATCTTCACCGACCTTATTGGCGAAGGCCTCGCCGAGACCTCCGATGCCAGAACATAGCAATGCCTTGTCGTTCAAATTCTTCTGAATTGTGCAGCAGTTACACACTAATTCCAAAGATGCACTCTTTCAAAATTCTGTGCAGTTACTCACGAACATCAAAGATAATGCTGAGTATTGGATGGTAAATCCTAGAATCCTAAAATCACGGCGCAATAGAGGAAACCGTGATTTAGGCGGCTGGCATGGTTTAAGTAGACAGAGATCTCAACGAGGTATACCTAACTGGTGGTAGCTACTAGCTATCTTGTTAATTGATACCACGGTCTGGTCTATAAATTGTAAGTCTTTACGATTCATACGAAAAAGGTTACACGCACAACAGGAATGGTGGCGAGAAGCTAGACCTTGCCCCTCATCAGGCTGTCATGCTAGCTATTTATTTTTTCATTTTTTTGGTACGTCATGCATCAACCCATTTTGGTATTATTTTTAACCCTACGTCAGTCTTGCCCCTACCTCTTAGGTTTGGGTAGGAGACCCGTTCAACTGGCCTTTATTCCAGCATATTGTCCTCATGATGTTGTTCGTAGTAATGTTGTCTCCAATTTCAAAGTTCACATCTCTGGCAACAATCTGCTACACTATTAAAACGTTCGGTTTATGTCATCTGCAGAAAAGTCATTATATTTAAAAGCTGAGCTTTTTGCTTAATGATTTTGTTAAGATATCCATAAGAGTACATTAGGGATATGGCTGAGGTAGTGCTTCACTTGTACATGCCCCATTCCATCAACTCAACAACCTTTCCGATCAGACTCTAACCGACTACAACATACCCAAACTGAACTTTTGAAAAGCTTTCACGGTAGGTCCCCCATCCAGGGTGGACTGGGAATATAAAACGACAATTTATACAGAAGGCTTAACAATAAACTGCGGATTGGATTTTTCTCTGACATACGCCAGATATTCATTAAACATTTCCATCCTTGCTGATAGCCGGGCTGTCATCAATGTCCCGGCATCGAATCTGACATCCTCAAAGCAGCTAGAACAGTGCAAGGAGGTAATGGCTTCAATCCGGCATCGTTTCAAGATCAGTCTTTTCTCCGTGGTGGGTCACAGTAACATAGAGGGGAACAATCGGGACTATGAGCTGGCGGGGCGCGCTTAAGGTCTTTATAGACTCGTCGCGAAGTGTATTCATATCCCACCAAGGAAAGAATACTCTCACACTTTCTATCAGAGGCTAACATCAGGTGCTATAGGCTGCGGAATTGTGGCCCAACTAAAATTGGTCGAAAACACAAGATCTACAAAACAGGAGTCACACTGATATTGCAAAGATCGTGGCAGTTAGATCAGGTCACTGGCCTATAGGAAGACATGAGTCCAAATGAGTGAAATATCCCAGAGCACTCAATTTAGATCAGTTTCTCTTAAGAATATGAAATGATTCAAGAATGGCACCAAATCTTTGAATCTTTTATATGTCAGTCTTCAGGACTTCTTCTGCTATACCTAGTTTCCTTAAGGTCTCCTTACTTACTTTCTTATGTCCTGTTTCCCCTTTTGGGTCCTAAGGCCTCTATTACACCTACGTGCCATTGTGTGCGGTTTCTGGCAATATGCCTCAGCTCTCTCCAACTCTTCCCTAATTGCTAAGACTCCAGTATCTCAACTGTTCTCCTCCATGTATTTCTCGTTCGACCCACTACTCTGCCCAGAAGACAACAACTAAAACGGCGGCTGATGGCAAAACGATCAATTTGATTGGAAGGTTGCTTGCTGTCTTTGGCACACAATTGACTTTATTGCAGGTCTTGTGCTCAAACATAGTGGCCCCTATAACAGGGTGGTTGGCGTTGCAGAAATCAGCAAATCGTTCGCCATTGTCATTGTGGTTGCCTAGACCGTGCTTCCCGATACCTTGGAATTAAAGTCCTCCGTTGGCGTTGTGTTAAAGACTGCGCCAAGTTGGTATCCTTCTTGTCATCAAGATACCGTAACGCGTCGTACTCTTCGTCGGAATCTGGCCGTTAAAATCCTATCTCCGTGCGGCTCCCAGGAAAGTAGGCCTTTGCGCGCTGTTGGCGAAAGAAGCAATCCCACTCCAGATTCCCGTGAGTTTCTAGATGGTTTTTTCGGTTTAGAGTAGTACATTCTTGCACGTTGGGGATTGGTGCTCTCCCGCATCTAACCACTTTACTTCATTAAACTCCAAGATGTCCAATCTATATCGCATGAATTCTTGCTCAAGCTGGAGGAATTTGGCGTTTTCAGGTCCTTCACTCTCTGAGTCGAGAGGCGTCTTCACATTCCACAAACCAATCTTAGTCCGGGTACAATAGCCAAAAGTCGTCAACGTGTCATCAGTGCTTATCCGAAGCGTAGTGTCGGTTTCGTTAGCTTATTGTTTCGGCAACGCGGAATACTAATCCACGTTAAGTATTCTAGAACCGCTAAACCGTTCCCATTTGCAATTTCAGCTTACATGTATAAGGATTGTACAAGTGGCTGCCAGATGCCTCTGGCCACAACCTAGCCTATAATCAAGCTGTCTGGCATCATTTGTTAAGTAAGCGTTAAACCATTCCCCCGATCCTTTTTATATTGCTCATGTATGTATGTAGCTGCGTAAGTGATGCCATATTTTCCTGCCGACTAGACGACGTCTAATCTATCTTCGTCTCGTCAACTCATGAACTCCGTAATCCTCTTTGCCATTAATTTCAATAATGAAATAAAGTTTACTCCAATTCCTCCCAAATATGGCCACAAAGTAATGTCCACCTTCCAATTGTTATCATTTAGAAAATTCCCAATAAAAATTAATCAGACTTGGTAAGTTCGGCAGGAAAAAAAAAACAGCGCGAGGACGATATAGCAAACTTTTCTAATAAGCGTCCTGGCAGAAAAGTCGGTGTATTGAGGACGCCGCCACTTGGAACACCACTTGCAGCACTTACAATGGCAAATTGAAAGCCAGAAAAGTGGCGGCATTTCGTTTTTTTTTTTTCCTGATCACGTCCTCATCTCAATGACCTCTTAAAACTTCGCTGCTAAGGAACCTAGTTAATGGCAGGCAGTGCCTCTTGCCACTTGCCCACTTGGCGTTAACTTTTTTTTTTTTATTATTATTTTCTTTCGCGTTTTTTTTTTTCAGCCAACTTGACTGAATGAAGATACACAGGATAGGATGCAGCGAAAAATCCCTGCCGTCACATTAATTATGGTTCAAGGATATATTTTGAGACGCTGATGGCTTTTGCTTTTGGCTTTTGCCTTTTGACTAGTGGAGTGCCTATACGTGAGCTGGAATAAAAGTGACAATAATTTATATTTTTATGAGAGATTGTCAGATGGAAGGATGTGGCTTTTGAGTTGAAGTTGAAGTTCTTGAGGTGACTTAGGTGCGAACATGTATTTTTAAATTAATTGTATGGTTAACAGGATCAACTTGTAGGGAATGTAGTTAAAGCAGCTTTTTTCCCGGATACGTTGGGCAAATATCTTTGAATTCTTGAACATGTTCCGCATAAAGAGATAAAGTTAAGTGTTTGAACTGGACAAGGCAAGTAGCTCACGATTTAGGTGCCTGATGTTGTTTTTAACCATTTGCTGGACAACCCAAGTGCTTGCTTAACATCGTTGCGGTGGTGCTTTATGTAAAACAACAATACTTAGAAGTCCTTGAAAATGAAGACTTGTAAGTGGAAATAGGCTGGGTTAACACTCTGCATTACAGAAATCACAAGTTAGGGAGAACAATACTATACCCAGGATAAGAAATGATCCCACGTATAAAGGAAACCAGCAATCCAATCAGACTTAGGCGAAGGAATATATGAAAAAAGTGATAGTGGCCCGGTTAAACCTATAAAGACTATTGCAGGAACGAATAGACTGTCAAATACTAGTCACGATCTGTTTGACTGATTCTCAGGGCACTCCTGGCCGCTGAGTTCTATATACACTGATCTTGTTCAAGCATATTGAGAACAGCCTCTAACCCTACCGTTGTTGTGGTTCTTATAGCACTTGCAGCTGCAATACTCGAATGATTACTCTTAGAAGTCGTTTCTTCATTAGGCTGGAGGACCCTTAAGTCGTTGATTATAGGAAACTGCCGAGTCCCGTCTAAACTTGCCCTCTGCTCGCCCTACTGGACAAATTGAGTGACAAGTCCATGACATCAGAAGCGACCTTGACTTCCTTGATCGTGAGTCAATCGGTACAACTAGTTCCACCTTTAAGAATGAGAACTAGGAGCTTTGAAACCAATTAAAAGGAAAGATGAAGCCTTCCATCGATAGAAGTCCTATTACACAACTCATTTCAGAACTACCACAATCTGCGTTATATTCACTAAATACGTGGGCGGGAAAATGTGGTCTCAACGTCAAGAATGAACGAAGAAAGCAACTTTCGCCTCCTATGCATGCAACAGAATCCTTGAAAAAAAATGGGGGCCAAGACCCGCCATAATCCTCTGGCAATATACGGCAATCATGAGGTTAATTCTAACCCATGGGTATCTGGTATGGTCGCCAGCCACAAACCTCACAAAAGTCCAACGTTTAGAATGCATCAGCGCAACGAGTGCCATAAGAACGACCCCGACAGCAGCCCTGGAAATGATACTTTCACTCAAACTGCTCGACCTATACGCTAAAGAATTGGCAACAAAAAGCGGCTCACGACTGCAAGCATCTACATAGCTTTTGGAAAAAGGCCCAAACAGGTCACGCTAGTATCGCTAGATGGGCGAAGATAGAAACAAAAACTGATTTTATGACGCCATACCCCGACTTCGAACTCAATTTTTACAATCTTTTTCCAGCAAGGAAAAGTTGAGACGAAGGAAGGATCATTAAACCCGGCAATAAATCCATTTGAGCCGGGGCTCATTGGTTAGTGCATTGGACTGCTGACCAGAACACCGGAAACTGTTCGCGGCACCATCTCTCGTCGGGGAATGACAAGCCTCCGGGAGTACAATCTGTCATGAAAAAGCTCCTCACTTCGCCGTTCGGAGTCGGCAATAAATTGTAGGTCCCTTCCATTCGTGCGAAAAACTGTAACACGCACAACATGAATGATTGCGAGAAGCTAGGCCTTAGCTCATTCCGAGCTGTCGCGCCAGCTATAAATAAAATAAATCCATTTTGACCGACGCACGGCTCAAAAATGGATGAGGGGGTAGGCTCCGGAATATACTCAGAAGAGCCCGCCATTTCCCGGTCGATATAACTTCCAAACCACGCCAGTGCGTTCCAAGCTGAAGTTCTACCGATAACCGAGGCCGCAAGAGAATTATCTTCTGTCATCTCGAGAAGAAACATCGATAGCCAGGCCGCCATCAAAGCCGTGCCATACACAACACTTAAATCACGTTCAGTAAGGAGTTGACGCATCCAGCTTGGGATCCTATGCTCAAGACATAATGTATCACTCTGTTGGGTCACGGGGCACCGAGGCATCGATAGCAATGAAAAAGCCGATGAATTTGCAAGAAAGGGATCGGAACTGAACTAAATAAAACGAGGAACACAATGTATCCTTGAAGATTCGAATGAAGCGGTGCCTAACATCAAGCCACCACACCTTTAACCTAACCTAAGCGATTTTCCCAACCGAACCAAGCCCCTCGCATACTAACAAAGCCCTCGCTTCAGCCACAACTTTTTTGACAAAGTGACGGCCTTAATAAAGGTAGGGATTCTCAGCAAGAGCAAGTGGCCATCATCAAGGAGCTGCAGATGAATCAAAAATAACTTGTTTGGCTGCTCGCGCAAATCGAGATGATTTTTGCAGACACCAACAGCTGTGACACCTTGGGAACTATTATCAGCAAAGTTTTGGCACGACAAACTTATCACCGTAGGTAACACCCATAAACCATGTGTAGCCGCGATAGATCTAATCCGCGGACAATATTTTCTGGTATCTGAGGCTACAGCACAACATCTTACCAACGAAGACTGATTCCGAAGGAACTGCCTTGTACGTTTCTATGGATAAACAGTCGAAACTTCTTATTAACACTTCCACCGGGTTCAGTTCAAAATCCAAAAAAATCGCCACGTTCACCAACCTTTACTGAAACCCAAGTATCTTTGGAGATTGATCCACCACTTGTCATTTCTGGAACATTAGCGCTAAAAATTGAACCTGAAGTAAGACCTAAGGCATTTAAAAGCCAAGGCCCATGCGCTCAACTCCAGGACAGAAATACAGGGTTCTCTTGTGAATATTAGCAGAAAGCACCTTAAAGTCTTAAGCAATGTTTTTGAACTGCCACTGCCTATTGACTAGGTTCCTCTTCAGACTTAGCCTCTCACCGAAACCAACCTGCAGAGCATGATCAGAAAAAGATCAAACCTCTAGCCTACGCACTATATGAAAACGGACTCTAGGCTTTTGTTCGACCGACTGCACTACCTGCGTTACACCCTAAGAAGCTGAAGAACTTCATGACAACCTCTGAAGTAAACTAGATGCTTTAGAACTCTATGACACGGCACCATAGGTTTCTCTGAGAGACTGCAGTACTAGAGCGGATGAGCTGCTTCTCAATAATAATTTTAGTGGCATGCGTTGAAATCCACTCACTCAAGAGTGGGTCACCCTAAAAATGTGTAACGCAGAACAGTCGACGAGGAATCGGGTTAACGAGGGATGAGCTGATGAGGATGCTCGCAACCATTCTCCACGCCCTATACCACACGAGGATAGATAAACAGTTTTACGAAAGAAAGCACAAATGAGTCTAAAGCCAATGAGTCATCGCCAACGTCTCGAAATTGGCCACGAACTTGGATTCAAGACGCAAAATCTCCCCCACCCATAGTTGACATATCCATCGCTCTTTCGAAACTCAATCAACAGCCAATTGAGCATAAACACAAGCCTTGTAAAACCTTTAAAGTCCACCCACAGTTTTTCCTATCCGATGCGATACAATGTAATCAATTGCTCGTGTCACTTCTTTTCCAGCACATTCAATGCGTTTAACATGTTCCCCGTGCACATGCCTCGATGAGCACAAGCTGCTTCCAATGATTCGGCAAAAACACCTACGCACTCCCAGCTGCGTTTCGCCATACAATCAGCGGCAGCCAGAAGCTATCATACCTCTTATCACAGCAAAGGAAGTCGTCCTTTATTCTCATTTTTCCTTTCATGGCAGGACGACAACAGCACCCTCTCACTGCCTATCCGCAGACTAGTAACAATTATTTATCCCCGTCATCCTGATAGCGCGAGTGTCGACTGTCGACCTACCAGTTAATAAATCATAACTTTCCTCTGTCTCAGCAGGGAATAATCGAATCCCATCCGCTGCCGCTTGCACGCCGAAAAAGGGTCACATTGTGTGGGATCGTTTTTAAAAATGCGTAACCTTCCCTCCCCCGCCATCCGAGGGGCTAATGAAAAATCTAACTTCACACCTCATAAATTCACCGATAGGCCATAACCTATTCGATGATCGTAATCACAATCCAATAAACGTGTGTTTATTCCCTTGCAACAAATTCAGGACCTGGCCCGCCTCCTGGGGCAGCCGAATACGCGCCGAGGAACAAATTTCGAATTTATTGAACTCCGTATGGGTAGTAGGACCGTTTTTGTGAATCCACCCCAGCCACCCCATCGACACTATCCACGGCACACTGGGAAAACCAATTTCCTAACCAATGTATTTGTTTATGCCTAATAACAGATTCGATTCCTGCAGCCATCCTTCGATATCCATTTGCGGTTACCACACGAGTGAATGCTGTGCGGTGGTGTCTATGGCACCTATAAACGGGAAGCTCTATTTCAGGCAGGAAGCCGCAGTGTGGCGGCGGGCCAAGGGCGAGACGGAATCAAAAGAACGATGTGGGACGGTGTACCCCGCAGGAGAATGAGTCATCGTTAGCCGGTGAGCTTGCTCGCTCCCACTTTGAATGTATAAATTCCTATCAGGATACGCAATAAATTTCCTGAAGTGTATCCAAGTGCGGCGCGCTGGAGATGCTTGCTGCTGATGGTACTGCTGCTCCCTACCTACGCCATACTCTCTACGCCCTGCACAGTGCATAAAAGATCGAGCTCTGGCATGTGGGCGAGCGGCGACCAAGGGAGGCCGAGGAACCCTCACCCACACACTCGTATATCCTCGGCGCCATTATGAGGTGGATAAAATGAAAATTGTAAAGTTAAAATGAATTTATATCTTCTGCGGGCGGGGACTCCCGGGGACGGTCGTCGAATAAATTAACTTTTTTAAACCTTTTCTGTGCCTCGGTGTGTCCTATTCTTTGGTGTAATAGAGTGCACAGGGCTGGGAGAGGTTGATTTTGTTGTTTATTTATGCGACTCCATTGGGCGGATTGGCTGCTCGGTGCCTGATGGTGGCTGGTTGCTTAGTTGCTCGGTTGGATTCAACCAGCCTCCAGGATAACTAACTCATTCGAAAGTGAAAAGAGACGGCGACGACGACGGTGGCGGCGGTTTGGGCGCCGAGAAGGTTTTACCAGGGATAAGCTCGTATTTTGAGATAACTGGGGAACCAGGTTTTCGGGTCTATTATTGAAATTGATGCTCATTCGGTGGTGTGCAGAATGGAAGTTGGCTTATTCAGGTTTTTCTCCTTTATTTTTTTTTTTTGTTGGCGTCGGCGTTGGAATCTATTCAATCATTTCAGGGTCGCTGAGTACAGTTTAGTGGAGGCACCAGGGTTCATGTGAAACTCATTTGGAAATGTTCCTGCATAGAAATTAGATTTTAAGGGAATCGGCTTTGGTGTGCCGCAACCATTTTCATTTTTCTGACCAACTATTTTCCTCCTTGATGGAGTCTGTTTGAGAGTGCTCATGAGGATGGGATTATTTTTTCCAAGAAACCTTTGTGGGCCCAAGTGGGGAACGAGTGGAACTCTTTGAAAGGTATTCAGGAGAGTGGGGAGAGCATTTTGACTTGTATTGAAGGAAATCTTTGCTGGGACAAAGATCGGACGGAATGGTCAACAGATTTTGGTCAGCATTCACTTGCCCCTTTTTCGATATGCGACCGCAAGAGAGAGGCGTTCAAAAACGCCTTCAACACCATAAACTGAAGAATATTGGCACTCACCCCTAGATGGTTGCCGGAAAAGGAAGAATTTTTGGAAATGACATCTTAAGTCTGAGCCTCCCGAGGTTAAAATTCATTCATTTTGCAGATGGCATAGCTAGCATGGGATGGTTGTTAAATTTCTGAAAAAGTTTGAATGACATTGGCTAAGGGTAAAGAACTTCGAGACGAACAGAAAGACCATAGAGAAGTCATGAAAACTATAACCATAACCATTGGCGGTCACGACATAATTCCCAAGCCGGAAATAAAATGTCTTGGCCTCGTTATAGGTGCAAGGTCTTCAATATATGCCTGGTAGGAATCAAGCCTTTCTTTGGCTGGATAAAATACGGGTACTAGCATCCTAAAGGCTGTACACTGAGACGTCTGTGCCATCCTAACAGGGTAGATATGCAGATGCCACAGATGCCACACGTTCACTTACCTCCACTTCTTTTCTTATTTTTTTTTTTCCTCACCGATGTTGTGACCTGAATTTAGGGACTCACGGAACTCCCACTTGTCTGCATCCCTACTGGTCGGCCGGTGGGGTTCTCCAGTTTGACATCAAAAATGTCGACAGAGTTCCTGGTCCTGCATCACTGAAGCAAAGCAATTGCTGGTATTTTTAACTCTTTTGCATTTGGCTTGGAACTTTGACTGATATTGCCTCTCAGGATCTCTCCATTGAACATGGCAATACAAGCTGAGCTGTTCGCGCTCTATTTTCCGTGCGATGGTTTCATTGGCGCCCTCGAATCCTAGAATTTTTTAATTAATAAAGCTTTGTCACTCCTGCTGTCATGTGAAGTATCTTCGTCTCTCATATGAACATATGTCCAACATTGTGAACCGTATGTGAGTGCCGGACTCAAAACTGTGGTGTAGAGCCTTCCCTACAACTTTGGGGGCATTTTCCGAAATGGAAAATTTTCCTGTCACTTCATCCATCCTACACTAACGCGATGATTAATGTCGTCATCACAGCTTGTTTCGCGATTGATTATAGACCCCGGCTACTTGAACTATTCGGACTGTTCCACTCAAACAAATATAAAAAGACCGAGAGCTCGACTGAAAAAAATCAGGGTCCCCGCACACCGTTTTTTACAATTCTCGTTGAAGTTTTTGTAAATGTTTTACGACATGTACACCTAGTTAGTATACCGCTGCTGCCCAGGTCCCTCTGTCTGTCTTGTCAAACACACACACACCCTCAGATTGTCGCTTAAAAATTGCCAGCATACTCGAACAAGGAGCTCCAACCGAGGGGAACCAGCGTTTTCAACTTCATCTCTCTTCCAGCGGAATAGTGTTCGCAGTTTTATCTAAATTGCTTTCCGCGATGACTGCCACCACTCTCCAGGACCCTCATCGTCCGCACGAGAAAAAAAAATCCTGAAGAAGGAATAGATAGAGGGTGTATACATGTAGAGGAAAGATATGATAAGATAAGATACAAATATCTGGAAAACGCCCGATTGGATCAGAGGACGGACAGCACTAGTATTTGAACTTTTTTGGTCTATTGCGGTACCCATTTCCCGCCAAAATGCAATGGGTACGTGACGTACTAGGTACCCATTGCAGGGGCTGGTGATCCTCGCTTATGATGACTCCCCTTACCTAAATTTCATATGGAAATTTTTTACGCCAAGGATACAAGTTCTAAATTAAGTTGTATGATTTGAGAAGAAGAAGTTGTGCCCTTAACCCATCATCTGATTAGTATGAATCGACGTTACTGGATGAAAGCCAAGTTAAGCCACTTCTTCAAGGAGAAGCTTAAAATTGTCAGAAGTGACTTAATTGTGATGCAAATGGATGAGAACTCCCTTCATAGGTCTTTGCGACTATCTTCATCAGAGCTCCCATCAAAGTCTGTGGATCGGGACTGCTGAAAACAGTAGACTCCAGGTCTCCGTGTGAATGTGATGAAGCTTATCCATCGCACACGCTACGTTACCTAACCTAACCTAGCCTAAGTGTAGACTCACTTAAGTCGTAGCTAAGCTTGACTTACTCAGTCCATAGTTGAACTGGAGTTTACTCCATCCCTTGGTTGACAACCTCCCTATCATGCAAAGGAAAGAATTAGAATTAGTAGAATTTTTGGCCCTGGGAATCCCGAAGAAACTTCTTTTGGCAATTGCCAGTCCAAGACACAGGTTCTACTCTTTTATCGAGTGGTAGATCTTCTAAGCGGACTGCTTCAAGTATGTTCATGAGTATTGGACTGGAGAAAACGCTCCAGGCAAAGACTTCACGATGCGGATGCAAACTTCACGTTTCCAAATCACGGTTCCAAAGCTTGCTTATTTAAGGTGGCGCTACAGTCCGAGGTGGACCTAGACCTCAACCAACAAGAGTCTCCAGCCACCTCGATCTTTAGTCAGCTGCCTCCAGTTTCACACCCCAAGTTGGTCAAAGACCTCTTCCACTTGCTTGCGCTGCCTGATTCGTCGTCCCGCGGGTGTGGATTCAAAGGTTTTCTGGGCCAGAGCATTAGTGTCAATCCACTCGACATGACCCAGCCACATCAGTCATTGAAGCTCCACTCTTCTAGCTAAGTCGATGTTGCTGTACAGCCCATACAGTTCGTCGTTGTGTCTCCCCTCCACTCACCGTCTATGGAGATGGGACCAAAAATCACCTGAAGAATTTTCCTCTCGTAACAGCCAATAGCAACTTCATCCACTTTTGACAGAGTTCATGCTTCTGCGCCGCAGAGCAGAAGTGGAACGATTAGGGTCTTATAAAGGGTCGCCTTCGACAGATGGTATTGCTACTTAATTGCCTGCACAAACGGATGAGTTTGGCAGGTATGCCAAAGCAAGACATGGGTCTGTATAGCTCGTCTTTATACTTGCTGTCATAAGCGGCCTTAAAATTGATGAAAAGATGGTGGGTATTAATCGGAAGATCCTGGGTGTTCTGATTTGCCGCAGTGTGAATATTTGGTTAGAAACCAAGTTCTTGTAGTCTTGAGAAAGCCAAGGAAGCCCAAGACAAATCGATCTGCGTCTACATAGCACATCCCCGGTACTCGCGCTGTATTTCTTTGTCGGCTTCAAATCATCCACATCCTGCACCCACCAACTTTCTTGCTTAGCGGTAGCTTTCCTTAAGGGGAAATCTTCGTTCTAACCCAGGTGATCCTGCTCTGATCTTCCTTAGCGGTCAAGTTTTTGTGACAGGCCTGTACCCTCGGAATTTCAAATCCACCTTTACCTCAGCTAAGATTTTCTTGCAAAATCCTTTGCGTCTTATTCTGTTTAACAGGAGATTCTCTTCGAAAGAAGATGATTTGATGATCTAAACCGAACTTTAGGACAGACCTTGCACCAGAAAGAACTTTATGTGTCATTTGTCGCAGATTTTCAAACTCATCTTTCCCAAACTCTTCATCCCTCCATAAATGATTTGGATTGGAAAGTACTTCTTCACTTAAGACTCCGTGTGTCGTGTGACGGTCAATGTGTTCCGTGCACCATACAGAGGGTTACGGCACCAGTCTTGGAAGTTGTAGATACTAGATGGCTGTACATCTATCAGCAATCAGGGTGCTAAAGGCGACTCCATCGCTGGAATACATAAATTAAAGCCTCCTTCCCGGTTTTCCACGGTTTAAATGTTCAACATGCGCTTCAAAATCATAAATAAAATCGCCCCTCGCTCTTTAACCGCCTTTCGACCGATAAACATTCCATTTTACATCATCGCCTTCACAATAATCGTGACGATAAAATGTGAATTATGTCAAGAGCCCGCCCGCTGCAGCTGGCCACCTCTGAGAGTAAGCACCATCTCATCCCGAAAAGGTGACAAAATTTTCAAAATTTATTCGCAATTATAAACGCATAAAACGTCATAAACCGTCGAATGACCGCTTTTAGATCGTTTGACACCGAGCGCGCCGAACACCGGACTCCACTCTTCCTTCCGCTAATAAACTTTCCCAACTTATTTGATTGCGATCAAATGTTTGAAATTACAAACCTAATTTATTCCGTTCTCTGCTCTCTTTTCACCTCATTATGCCATAAAAAGACCGAGAGCTCGACTGAAAAAAATCAGGGTCCCCGCACACTGTTTTTTTTTTTTTTACAATTCTCGTTGAAGTTTTTGTAAATGTTTTACGACATGTACACCTAGTTAGTATACCGCTGCTGCCCAGGTCCCTCTGTCTGGCTTGTCAAACACACACACACCCTCAGATTGTCAAGGAATCGCTTAAAAATTGCCAGCATACTCGAACAAGGACCTCCAACCGAGGGGAACCAGCGTTTTCAACTTCATCTCTCTTCCAGCGGAATAGTGTTCGCAGTTTTATCTAAATTGCTTTCCGCGATGACTGCCACCACTCTCCAGGACCCTCATCGTCCGCACGAGAAAAAAAAATCCTGAAGAAGGAATAGATAGAGGGTGTATACATGTAGAGGAAAGATATGACAATGTTCTCTGTCAGCGGCATGGCACTCAGCGCTCTGCTCGTCATGTTTTATTAGATTTTTTGGTGCTTTAGGATGCTCCTGCAACAACTGCTGATCGTTACTGTTACTTTTACTGTGTGCTAGGGAGCTGTTCCTGTTCCTCACAAAACTTAGACGAGAGGAAAAATTCCCTGGAACATATGCTACTTCAAGTTTTTTTTTTTTTTGTTTTCTTTTCCTGTGCTCCGCGGTATCATGTCGCAGGAAACTGTCGCCGAAAAAGAAGAGTGAACCTCTCTCAACCGAAAATGGCTCTATCAACGATGTGCTGCTGAAGATTGAATTTGAATTGGAATATGCAAACACACACAGACGCACACGGAGATGTGCATATTTGTCTCATTCTTCCCAGCAATTTGTTATGATATTTCATGTGCAAGCGAGGGTGTATGACAAGCAGGATGTGACTTTTTCGGTGGCATAACATCTCGATGACAAGTTTTTTTTTTGTGGTTAGGGATGTGTGAGATGTAAACGGGTCCAGGTATGGTTTCAGAAACAATAAGGCGAATGTTAGTAGAGGAACCTGAAAGGGTCTTCGAAAAATCTTTCATGATCACAGCGACCTTTAACCCTTGACGGGTCTCTCACGGAACGAGATCTTACTTACTTACTTAAGGCGGCGCTGCAGTCCTGGGTAGACCTAGCCCTCAACCAGCAAGCGTCTCCAGCCAGATCGATCTTTAGCCAGCTGCCTCTAGTTTCGCACTCCAAGTTGATTAAGATCCCCTTTCACTTCCATGAACCACCTGAGTCGCGGTCTTACTCTGCTGCGCCGTCCCTCGGGTGTTAATTCGAAAATTTTTCGGGTCGGAGCATAGGTGTCTATCCGCTCCACATGACCCAGCCACCTCAGCCGATGGACCTTCACTCTTCTGGGTAAGCCGATTCTGCTGTACAACTCGTACAGTTCGTCGTTGCGTCTCCTCTTCCACTTACCATCTATGCAGACGGGTTCGAAAACCACCCGAAGAATTTTCCTTTCGAAAAAGCCAAGAGTAACCTCATCCGCTTTAGACAGAGTCCATGCCTCTGCGCCGTAGAGCAGGATTAAGGTCGTATACAGGGTCACCTTACTTGTTCGAGAGAGGGCTTTGCTACTCAATTGCCAAATAAACAGTGATTGGTAAGAGTTATTCTTCGTTTGATCTCAGCGCTGGTGTCATTGTCTGGTCCTTAACTATCTCAAAGTTATAACTGTTTACTGTGACGTTCTGTCCGAGACGACGTTATTGAATGTCCTTTCTTATTGACAGCATATACTTCGTCTTGTCCTCATTGACCGCTAAACCCATTTTCGCTGCCTCCGTCTCAATACTCACAAACGCACCAGTGACATCACGCTGCTTTCTTCCGATTATGTCAATGTCGTCGGCGTATGCGATTAATTGGATGGACTTTTGAAAGATTGTGCCTCTGGTGTTGGCGCGTGAGTTTTGCACTATTCTTTCAGGAACAATGTTAAAGTAATGGCATGACAGCGCGTCACCTTGTCTAAATCCTTTTTTGACATCAAAGGTCTCGGTGAGGTCTTTACCGACCTTGATGGAGCAGTGTGCATTCTCCATCGTCATCCTGTACAAATAGACGAGTTTGGCAGGGATGTCAAAACGATACAGACATTGATCTATATAGCTCGTCTCTATAGATACTGTCATAAGTGGCGGTAAACGTTTGATGAAAAGGTGGTGGGTATCGATTTGAAGTTCCTGGGTTTTCTCCAAGATCTGCCGCAGTGTGAATATTTGATCGACGGCCTTAAACCGCACTGATATGGACCGATCAGGTTGTTGACGAACGTCTTAAGGCGTTCACACAACATCGCAGATAAGATCTTGTAGGCGATGTAAAGAAGACTGATGCCTCTGTAGTTGACGCAGTTCAGAGGGTCTCCTTTCTTGAGGATCGGGCAAACAATGCTGAGGTTCCATTCATCGGGCATACTTTCCCCCGACCATATTTAACAGATGAGTTGGTGTATGCTTCTTACCAAGTCATCGCCTGCCGCTTTGAACAGCTCTTCAGCTAGGCCATCAGCACCAGCAGCTTTGTTGGCCTTAAGCTTCGTCCAGATCGGGTGGACGGAATTGTTGGTTTTCATCGTCCAGGTTGAATGTTTCATAACGAGTTCACATAAGGGAAAACTTTTCTTGCACTTGGCTTTCCTAAAATGGATTGCATTGCTTCATCTAGTTTCAGTCCTCTATCTCATGCTCGACATGAGGTTAGTTTGTTGAATCCATTGTCACCTTAACACCTCGATTACAGTTTCCTTTGTGACTCCTCCTAGGAAACAATTCGAATAAAAAAATAATAAAATGGCAATCGTCCCGCTTCTTATTTTATTTCCCCAGAAACATATCCTTGTTCAACTGCGCTCCTGGACATTCGATGCACTCACCCATTTTCGTGTTTTCCAATATTTTCACAATTCAGTTACATTCCTAGGCTACCGATGAACAAAGATGCATTTGACGAAATCTCTCACTCTCCTGTCGTCGTGTCGCCGCTTACAAAGCTCAAAACTAATTTCATTCTCAAAAGGATTGCGTACAATACGAGTATAATATCCTTACACAACTCCATTGTGTTATATTCTGTCAGGGGAATTTTCAAGACATTCCCTTCACTCCGCTTCGCCTTTGTTGTTGCGGAGCGACGGGGTAAAGGGATGAATAATGCAAAAGGATTTCATGCTTTCACTTAATTAAATTTAAGAACCTGTACAGTGACTACATTCACTCTAACTATGCAGGTGGAACCATCGTTTCAGATATACGTGAGAGATGCGGGAAAAATGATGTGCAGTATGCAGTCTTCTAGACTCACCCGTCCGTGTTCAACTGCGCTCCTTGAAAGGGAAACAGAATGACTTTGCACTACACTACCATGCTGCGGCTTTCGGATTCCGCAGATAGATGTCCTGGGGACACAGCCTGGAAGGACGGAAGTTGGATGAAACTAATTTTAATTGCGATTTGATTTGACAATTTGCATGTGAAAGCATTACCGCGAACTTGCTCTCTCCGTCTGTTTCTGTGGAATGATGATGTGATTCCATGGGAAACCCAATGACAGGTCGTAAGGTTTCAAACGACTTAAAAGGCGGGTGGCGTTTGTATGGAAGTTGTGTACTTTAGAGGAAAAGCGATTTATTAGCTATGACAGTTGATATCCTGAAGGAGCGTGTGCAAGAGCGCAGAATGTTGGTAAAATGTAATAAGAAACCGATGAGGCAAGGGCTGATAAGATTCCTGTGAAAGAAGGAACGGGAAAATAGTTAAACGTCAAAGAATGCGGATCGGTAGTGGAAAGAATTTTGGTAGAGATTCCTCAAGATCAGGGATTGATGAACGGAGGATGTATTTGCTTCACTAATAGCAACCACTGGCTTCAGTATTTTCAGATACAATGCAATACAATCTCTGAGTGTCGTCTGCATAAAGCTCTGGCTCTGACGAGACCATTTTTTTTTTTTTGCTCGAAAGAAAGATGGAATGACACATCGATCACTCATGAATGCCATTCCCGGCATGAGCCGGAGTGCACAATCATGCCCGGAATGTCAATTATGAGTGATGGTGGATGCCCAGCTTATTACCACTTTCCAGCGCTAATTGTTGTAGATCTTCTCCCTATTAGACCATCAATCCAGCACAATCTACCGGCAAAAGAAGACTCGATGAAAATTGCGAGAAACTGAAGCCATCAAGTGGGTCATTTCCTCCATGAAACCTTTAAAGTATCCGGGAAAGATGACATATGTACATCAGGATTAACTTCAGAAAGGGGAGAATATTTTAGCTCCAGCTCTGGGTTACACTTGCCGGGTGCATCGCGCAACGGCATCTCTTTAAGGCTGCCAACATGAAACCTTAGAATAGCTAGCGCTATCCAGTTCACAAAATCGGACGCGTGTAGATACTGCGACGATTTATGTGCCACAGAACATAAGAGATTTCTGGGAAAAGCCAAAACCACCTACGAAAAAAATCTTAGAGATCTACACGGAGGGTTCTGAAACCGAAGATGGTGTGGGAGGAGATGTTTTCTCCGATGATCTAAACCTCGAGATCTCCTTTCGCCTTCGAGAATATTGTGACGTCTTCCAGGCGGACACCATGGAGATAAAAGAAGCCCTATTTTGGCTAAGGTGGAATGGAATGTAATATCTACTAGGGATATTAGCATTTTCACAGACAGCCAGGCCGCCATTAAGTCCCTAGAATCAATCTTTGTAACATCAAAAATAATTCTAGATTGCCGCTCGACTCTTGTATCCATCTATATAGAGCAATTCAACATACTCCTCTGCTGGGTACCAGGACACAGAGACATTTCAGGGAATTGCAAGGGCGATAAGTTTGCCAAGAAAAAGTGAACCTCGGAGTGTCACTAGCTAACTGCAAATTGAAACTAAGGGCAGATGCAATCAGCAAAGCCAATCTCAGGTGGTCAAATGGCACCACCCGCCAACTAGCAGACAAATCTGGCCTCCAATAGACCATAAGCGTTACTGTGCCACTCATCTGGGCGTTCCTGCAAATGATTTCTGCTGAATCTGCAGAGACAAAAATGAGGAGGAGACGATCCTCCATCTCCTCTGTATGTACCTGTAACGCGCTCTCCCGCTCATCTCGGTGCTTTCTTTTTTGACAGTCTTGGCGACCTAGCACAACAAGTTGTCGAAAAGAGCATAGCTCGAAGGCGATTAAACCATCTTGGAAATCACTTTTTTAGAAATTTCAGTGCCAATCAGTGCCAGTGGGGTTAGATAGGAAAGATTGGGTGGCCTGTTTAATGAGGCAAAAAAAGGAACTCAACCCCATCACATGTCGATCTTTGTGGGCCTTACTGTTCTTAGTTATCATGGAAGTAGTGACTTTATGATACAGTATTGGTATTTTTCTTTTATAATCCACTCGCTATGAATACCCTTTTGATGTTATTCACACAGCGCGAGCGAGGTGCAATGGTTCGAAACTCAGGTAGTATTAGGTTTTTTAATGGCATCCGAGGGGGGCATCCAGGCTATCTGGGGTAATTTGTGGTGTTTGTCATTGCTATAATTCACGGGAATTTTTTGGATTTCCATGGTCTGCTCAATCAACTCTTCAAGCCATGACACTCTACTGCCAGTGTTATGTCTTTGCAGTATATGTATTGGGTACGTCACATTTGTATGTACACAAATTGGAAACAATTATGGAGTTGAGGTCCTCCTCGTCTTCCTCACAGTTCTAAAAATCCCTGCGTCGGTCAGCCCTTTGCTTGAATCAAAAACCTTTTCGTGAGCAGGGTGTTTGGTTTGGTTTAGTTTGGATGTTTCCATACTGCTCGTTGATATCTCTTTAATGTTAATTTTTTGTTACAATCCTCTCGTATGTTTAAATCGAGAAAAGACCTTTTCCTATTCCTTGCCTAAATTATTTACTAGGTGGATACATAAAAATATAGAAGGGAACAAAAAAGCTGATGAATTGGTAAGAATGGAGTCCGCTATGAACATCAGCGAAGCGGACACATCTATATTACCACCGATAGAGATATTGCATGGATACTGCGCTATCGGAGTCATGCTCTGCAAGTGGAGAATCGAATTCAACAAATTATGCAGAAGCTGCAGAGATGGCGAAGAAGTAGAATCAATCCAACGTCTGCTGTGTCACTGTCCTGCTCTGAAAGAACGGACGACTGCGCGCATTAGGATCAAAGTTGTTTACAAGCATAGCAGAGGTAACAGACTTAGCAGAGGTAACAGGTCTGGTTCATAAAGAACGCTAACTGGTTCACAAAACAGCCAACAATAGGATAGGTCCTTAGGTTGTCCCGGGAACCATATTGCTATTCACACAACAGAAAAAGGATACTCAACTCCAGGACCTCCAGGCCTTCAAGTGACACCCTACATAACCTACTAGATATGTACATAAGTGGGATGTTGGCCTCTCGTGAAAAAGGAAAACGTTGTCTGCATATGCGGTCATCAATCTTCCGCGGACGTCTATGGAGCAAAAGATTAAGGATTTCTTTCCCGCATCCATTCTACGTCCATGATCGGCGGCACATAAAGTATCCTCAGCTACATCCGTACAGCTAGAGAGATCGGTGATCACACAAATATTCAACGTCTCTCTAGGTGAGTCTGATCAACTGTCATTAACTTATCGACATATTTTTGTCAGATTAGGTCCATATTCGTCAGTTTTTCGGACTTTCTGGGAACAATATGTATCGAGAACAATGTGAGATGGGATATTTTTGGAAACCGATATCTGTGTCAGTAAGCAACCGGGAAGCTGATCAACCCCTGCATTGCCACTTCACAAGAGAAACATGAACGTTCGAAGTCCTCGTCAACTTGAAGGTGCATCAAAACAGACGGCTAACGACTGGTCACAATGCACCAAGTCTGACCTCAACTTTATAAAAAAAAAAAAACGATTGCATACAACTGAATTTGAATTTTAAAACTTCATCAGGTCAACGATAAGCCTCGCGATTCATACCACTAATCCCATTCGAGAGGAGAACTTTCAAAAATTCAAAATTAAATTCCAACGCCAAGACTTTTTTTTTCATTAACTTTCCAATCAAACACAATCAATGCCCCACTCCGACCGCTGCACATTGTGTGCCCAATTACACCAGCTCCATAACGAGCATGCCAAGAGCCCTCACGACGAGTGATTCTCTTCATCGAACACATAACTGGCGGCAGTAAACCACTAGTCCTCCGCAGCCATTGCTTCTGCCACCACTAGTCAACAAAACGTTCAAATACGGAATTGAATATGCTAAGTTTGACATAATTTGCAGAAATCCACTTAATTTGTAATCTACTTTCGACCCGAACACCGTTTGCCCGAAGAGGACCCCAGAGAACACAGCAGTAGCGACGCAGACAGACTGCATGAATGCATCCCCACACGTATGGTGTACGGGCTCGTCCCGGGCGCAGCATAATTCTCAGAATTCATGCGGCAAATGCCGCATATGAGCGCCAGTGAATGGCAAAACCCTTTAAGTAGATTTAATTCAGCCGCCGTCATCAGCGTCGTCATCGCCGCCACCACCAGTGCTGGCTGAACTGGGCCATAGCCCTTGATTACCATGCTACACTGCTGTGGAGGAGTCTCAACCTCCCATATGGGTGTGTACACGAGTATGCACCAGAAGTGGGTACTCCTTGGAAAATTTATTGCTTTTCCCACATGGTTGGGGGGAGGAGGAATGGCCGTAAGCCCTCCTTGACGGTGAATGCAAATCAACGGAATTCGAATCGCAATTAAATGCACACCAGGCACCTTGTTGTGCCACGACCACACTCGCTGCAACCATCCCGTCCCTGGATCGCATCTTCGTATGTAAGTCTCAACTCCCTGCTGCCGTCGCCTGTCGAGCCACTGGATGGGGTTAACTTTGAAGGATTGATGTGTGCGGAGTTGTGGAGCACACTCTGGCTCCCGGCAACTTATATCTGGAGTCACAACTTAATCGCTTGGAAATTTCCAATTTTGTGCATTTTTCCTCAGCGCGCTTAACTGATGGCTCTTGGAGCATTGACTGACGATGGCGCAATTGCTGCTGGTGCTGCTACACCGGGGGCGGATGGAGGAGATGTCAGCCATCGATTTGTGCCTCAATGAACGATGTGGCCTGAACTAGTTTCCTCTCGTTTGTCATCGTTGTCATCATCATTTCTGGATGCCAAAGAGCCGAGTTGTTGCTGCTGCTGCTGAAAAGAAAGGAGAACGCCAGTCTAATGGACTCACGTTATACCGAAAAGGATGTGGCAATTATGTGGGTTCGGTATTTTCGCCTCCTGCCTCCACTGCCATTCCCCGCCGGGGCTATGCCCTGAGGCGGAAAATGGCTTTTCTTTGTGAGCAAAAAAAAAAACATTTTTTATCATGGATCCGTCGCCGAAGCCAGCTAAGAAATGGGTTTTCTTCGATTACTAATGATGATGGCAGCGGCGGCGGTGTTGGTGATGGTGGTCGGCGGTCGGATTAGTTTGTTGGATTGATGTCAATATAATGGAACGTGGGTTTGGGAATGTCACGAGTCGCAGACAAGATGAGGCCGCAACGAACAAATTTCAATCTCCTCCCGATGACAGGAGTCAAAATGAAAAATCACACAACGAAAGAAGGTTTCTTGTTCGAAAAAAAAAAAAAAAAAAATACGTATACGCCAGAGTCGTGTGATTATTTTTTCGATGGGAAGCGTTATTTAGGCCGACGAAAGGAAGCCATTTGTGTCTTAGGATTGAAGAGAACTCAATCACAGTTTGATCTGAATTGGATGTAATGAATGGGAACATATGACGAGGCAGAGTTCATTGCGGTTCAGTTTGATCGCAGGATGTTGACCTTCGATTGTGGGGTGAGGAGGACAAATGAATCTCACTGTGTATCACACAAGACATTAACGTGGACAAAAGCTATTGTCTTTGATGGCGGGGAAGACTCACTCGCTGCCTTACCATAACGAAGGGCTTAGTTGCTTATTCGACATTCGTGGGCAACTCGATCTACACTGCATAGATCTTTTCCTGAATCCCTGCAATCTCACAGTTGCTCCTCTCATGCACCTTTGGTTAAAGTATTTTATCCTTAAAACCAGTTGGCCTATTTTTCAAGACGGAGAAGGATAAATGACGACCAACGAAAACGGTCCTTATCTAAGATTTTACAAAGAAAATTACATGGATAGAAGTGAACTAAGTCTATGATTGCGAATACCAGATGCCTCGAAACCTCTGGTTTCAATGCAAGTCTCTTCCAGTGGTAATGCGTGGCTCAGCCATCGGTGAATTCCTTTCACTGGCTACTCAAACTAAAAGCTCCTGCTGCAATACCACTACAATATCTTCTCTTCAAGAAGGAGTCTTTCTCTAACGGGCTCATGTGAAAGCTGATGTCGACTCTACTGCGAATGCATAACACTTGCAATAGAGTTTCATGACTTGATGAGTTGATTGAGCTGACACTGATTATGACATCACGAGATTCGAAAATATTTCTGTGAATCATAGCAATGACAAAAACTACCAATGTTCCCCATGGATTATAAAAAAAAGGTTCAGCCTCTGTGGATTATAAAAAAAAGGTTCAGCCCCCGAATAGTGCAAGCAAGATGGAACTTTTCGAGACCGGTTAAGCGGAGTTACACGGAAAATGCTTAAGTGGCTAGTCACCAATTTGCCGAAAATCCCAGGGTCATAGCGAAAACTGCTCAGAAAACCAAAATGATGAACTGCTCCGATCCTTCAGTTAGTCGCCTCTCCGAAAAAGAACCCAATTGTATGGTTCTTGCTCTTCCGGAGGAACCAGAAGTAGTTTCTACCTCGAAGTCCTCACATTGAGGGAAAATCTGGAAAGCTGTATGTGTGAAATCTTTTTTATCCTCGAACTAGATGAGTGTTGGCCAATGATCAGTATTCGAACTGATACTCGTCCAAAGGGGAAAACAAATCCCACTCAACGAGACATCCACCCTCTCCTTAAAAGCCGCATGTAGTGTAGTTGGTACATGTAGCTGCCGACTCTCAACTGAAAGGTCATCGCTGAGCTCTGGAATTCTCAAACATGCATACTCACCCTCTGTAGCCATGTACCTGGGAGTACAACTGAATCACAGACTCACCTTCAAGGACCACCTAACGTACACAGGCGCGAAGGCCTTTAAGGCAGTAGCAGCACTATCCAGGCTCATGCCAAACATTGGAGGACCAAGGCAGCCGGTCAGAAACCTTTTGACGACCGTGGGCAAATTCATGCTCTTGTATGCGGCCCCAAAATGGGCGTCAACGACTCTCCATAAGTCGTACATCAGAAGGATGAACTCGGCGCACAGGATTGCATCCAAGGAGGGGTAAACTACCACCTAATGCAATTCCCATCAAGGCATGTATGCTTTCGGGAGTACCTTTACAAGCATGTGGATGGCCCATTCTATCAGCACTGTGAAGGGAAACCCCAGAACGCTGAGCATGTGCTAATGGAATGCCAAACCTAGGCACGTCCTAGAACCATCCTAGAGAGAAAAGTTGGAGGCCTTTTTACCCCAAGAGGCCTGATTACATTTATGCTGGCGATACGCGAAGGCTGGGAGACTGCAAGTGGAGTTATCATAACCATAAGGCAGCAACAGCAAATAGAGGAAGGAGCTGCGTGAAACGGAGGACCTGCTAGCTCTGACAATTGAAATGAAGTCCGCGAAATGTCAAACCTGCCCCAGCGTAGGAATGCCTTGACTGGCAGTGCCGCAGGGGACAAACATTAGACAGAGCAGGGAGGAGGTGTTTTTTAGCACGTGCCGGAGTGTTTTCGCATCAAAAAACCCCCCTCTGTAGCCTAAGTTGTGGATAGCCTGTCCCCTAAAACTGTGAGTCCTTTTCCTTGAATCCAAAAAAAAAAAAAAACAATACTAGCCAGTACATCGTGTGATTCATCGTATATACAAAACTTTCAGGAAGTCAACGACCTAAGGTTCAAATAATTTTTTTCAATTATCCTCCAGATTCCCATCTTGTCTTACCATCACCCGCATCATTCAAGTCCTTGAAGCTGTTCACAGGACAGTATTTCCTAATTGTTCTCCCTAAGCACATGCCATCGTATCTCAATTAAGGACACCCACTATCATGATGATGACAAAAAAAAAATTAAAACATTCTCCTGACCTGACAAATGTAAAACCCGATACACATCACATCTTGCATCCTTCGTCCCATTTCAAGTTATCCTTCAAGCAATGTAATAACATTTTCTTGAAGCGCCCCCATCACCACTATTGTAATGGTAAAAGTTTTTAATTACTAATTAAACTTTCGTCGTTGCACTCGAACAGACTGAAAATGTGTCCTTTATGTTTGCCACAGATAAGCCAATGGTTATTTCCCTTATATCCTTAGAAATACATTTTCCCGTTCCTTCTCTCATTATTAATAATAATTTAGAGGGAAGAAAAAAACCGGAACAAACAAAGTGAAGGGACAAAAGGCGCACTGTCACCTCCTCCACCATTGTGGGGCTCCAGTGATGTTTGCAAAATTTTCGATATGATTTGACAGCGAAAGGACGCTTCGTTTCGCTGCTTTGCCAGCGAATAGAAGGAGATTTGAGTAGAGGAAAGTCCCGTTAAGTGGAAACTTTAGCTCTGATCCTTTAAGCCTATTAACAGTTATTTTAAAGAGATTACCCCCGCATCAAAGATGGAACACAATGGTAATGGAAATTATTATTTGCCGTAGATACAAATGCGCACATCTCACCGGAATCGCCATGCCCGTCCTTGTTGGGGAAAAGTTTAATCAGTGAAACGCCAGTCATTACTGCGATGCAAGTGTGAACAAAGGGGGAATAAAAATAATTCCAAAAAAAGAGGAACCAAAAAGGCGGCTGCGATGCAGTTCCCCAGAGTGAGTGGTGGCCATGGATATGGTTGGAGTCCTTTTGCGTAAAAAAAAAATAACAAACGCTCATCCTTCCTCTGATGGGTGAACTCGTGAAAGGACTCATTCATCAAACAAATTGAATTTCTTGGAAATTAATAACCGAGCCTTATGGAAAAGCTTTTGCGCTGGACGGAGCAGTAAATTCCGCTTCCACATAAGCAGACATCTTAAATGGCATCAACTTGAGGGCTCCTGGCGTGCGGGCTTTTGTAGCCGGGTGATGGAGAAGAGATGGTAATCAAATATTGAAAAGCCTGCCGAAGGATGTAATGATTTTCTATAATTTTACGAAATTGAGACAGAATTACGCAAGGAACCGCGGAAATAGAGAACTTTTGTCAAACAATTGCGTTGGGCACTCTGGCGTATACGTAACTTTAAAATATTATTATTTTCAAGATTTTGAATTGCTTTCTTGGGTTGAATGAGGATGGGGATCATGAAAGACGGCTGTGTTGATTCAGTGGATGAGGTGTAACCATCGTGTTTCCGCTGAGCAGGTGAAGACGGGTGGGCCCTCTCCGGCTACTTCTAGAACGACTTGCTCTGAGTGATAAATTTCTCAATTTCAGATTCACAGGCGTTTGCTAATAAGTACATAGGCACTGTCTCTGCAAAATGTCTGCTACTAGCTATCACCAGCAGCAGCAAATTTTAACATCAACTTTAATAAAATTTCCTTAAAAACTGAAGCAATGATTTGAATCTTTAACCAAGGACCTAGGACATGATCAAATGGTACACAGATCTGTCAAAAACTAATAAAGGAACTGGCCTAACGACAAAATCTTTCGGGCTTAAGCTACATAAATTGTGACATAGCAACAATGCCAGACAGTCAAGCAGTCATGAAACTTGACTCGCATGCTATCAAGTCTCAACCTTTGTGGGAGAAATGAGGTTACCCACCCACCTTTTCCCGTCGAAAAAGGGAGCAATGAAGCAGCAAACAAGGATCAACAAACGCTATTGTGGGTTTAATAAAAAATATTCTGCGGTATATAGATGGGTAGATGGGTAGGGTGGCTGTCCATGCAAATCAAATCATTTGAAGCTCTTAAATGAAGCTAAGGACACGTTAAAGTCATGTGACAATTCGCCCAAATTACCGAGGTGACAGTCTCCTAAGTAGATCTTTCTTCTTTGAGAGAGTGCTGGATAGGTGTAGAAAAAGTGGACGACAATACTCTTAAGAATGCAGGGAATTAAAATTAGAGAGAAAGAATAAAAGCAGAACCTAGACATGAGACAGGCTAAGAAACTACTGAGGAGCTGCAACCAAAAATTATGCAAAAAATGTATTAATTTGAGTAATAGTAGCCAACAGCTTTCTTACAGGTTTAAGGAACACCATTGCCGAAGGAAACATTTGCAAATGAAGACAGTGAGACCCCAGAATACTTTCTGAAGTCTTTTGGCGCACTAGCCCACAAAAGACTGAAATCTTTGGCCACATATCAGCAATTGTCAGAGGACGATTTTCTCAAGTTTGGAAGTAATTGAAGAAAGTCATTTAAGGCTGACCATCGTCGGCAGGGTTAAATCGGCTTATGAGACTCCCAAAAAATAAGAAGGCTGAACCATTTTGACAGAAAGTTTTATGATAAATGGTAAATTGGGAACGTGCAGGCAGACTTTTTTCAGAATCTATAGCTCGAGTCAAAAGCTCATCATCACAATCATCATCATTTTCAATGACACGCTTATCCACTATGAAGGTCGCGGGGTTAGTGTGCTTAGGACTCTCCACATCTTCCGATCTTCCGCCATCGACTCTAAATCATCAAAAGCTGTCCCCATACGGGTAGAGATGAGATTTCGGACTTGGTCTAGCCATCTCATCCTAGGTCTATCCACTACCCGATGGCACTGATTCCATGGCACGCCTTGGAAACCGAGTTGGACAAAAGCTGAAGTACAAAAAGCTTGTGGCACTGCTACAAGCGTTGGATCATTCGACACTTAAGGATAAAGGGCAAGTTAGGAATATCTTAACCCGAAGCATTGATTAGCAATATGGGGCAAACCAAGGAAGTATCATTGACAGTGAAATGTTCTGAAGACACGCGAATCATTCGCTGAGGTTCTGGGTCCTGAATGACTAACCAAATGCAGAAAAAAACAAGCCGACGTAATTGCTGCAGGAAAAGGAACGTTCAAGGCGTGACGTGAGAAACCCACAAACGTGTAGAAGCATTGTCCACAAACTGGTAATCTTTTGTTCATAAAACCTGCGAGCTGTGTCTAGAGAACCATGAGATTGTAGTGCGTATGCTGTGCGAGTACCCGACACTGAAACTTGCATTTTTAATTGCCAACCGTTTGAAATCCAAAAGTCCAGTCTTTCACAGGAATGCTAACGTTAACATTACGATCAGGGAAAACTGCAGAAAAATCTCTAGGCCTTCTCTGAGGCGACCCTTTAAAGAGATGAAGGGGAACGCAATGATTTGTCTGGTCAAATGTGTCCCTTATCCTTGAAGTTTATACTCTTTGGAGTCTTTTAGAGCATATCAGCTGCTCTTCAGTTCACTAAGATCTATGTTAACCCATTGTGGTGCCCATATGGAAAGATAAACCTCTTCGGATTGATCAGTTTCTTACTTCTAGTCCTCCGGTCTTCTTTGCAGATCTCTCTGCAGGAAGTTAACTGACAGTTCTTCACTGTGGTTGACGAAATATGTGCCTAGAGTTTCATTTCTTGTAGATCTCTATAATATTCCTCTTCACTGCATCCACTGGACAACCTCCCACTTCGTGGAATCTAAGTCAGTCAAGTCTTGCTATGATACTCTACAATCACTTACCACAACAAGGGCAAGCTTGGTTGGCATTGGGCATTGTCGGCAATCAAACTGCGGATAAGATATTCAACTTTCGCGCTCTTGGGACCGGAACCCTTCTGTGGCGTTAATTGGGCTACCGCCACAGCTTTGTTAAACAACTGGGAACACCAACTTCGCCTAGCCCATTGGAAAAATGTCCCCGGGCTTAAGCAATCCAAAGCGTATAAAGTCCTTTTCCTGCAAGGAAATTCTAAACCTCGACAGGAACAACATGAGGAAGCTAGTGAGCCTTCTTACCGGCGATTGCGGCCTAAAATATCACCTCAACAGACTTAACCTCTATTCAGATACAGAGAGTCAGTTCTGTGAGGAAAAAACCTCTGAGCACGTTCTCTGTGAATATCCAGCACTATACAGGCTACGTAGAGGGATGTTTCATAGGGAATTCTGGTCGTTAGCGAAGTTAAGAAACTCTGCTACTAATGACATACTCGCCTTCATTAGGAAGGCAGTGTACCTATTAAGCTAAGTAGATTGGAGAAACAATAGATCGCGCTAGGTCGCAGTGTCAGCCATAAGGACAGGTTCTATAATATAAAGAATGGTCGACACAGGACATCACCGTTCAGATGCAACTTCCTTACATGAGTTTCCTATGTTTCTGTGCTTTTGTCCCATACTTGCAATGATGGCAGTAGAAGCAAATGACAAAGATTACCACTTGAGGTCTACAGACCACGAAGTCTTGAAATGGAATTTAAATTGTACGATCTCAAAAAGACGCCAGTTAGTTGAAATGTATTGTCACAAGTCAGAGTGGCCACTTCAAATCAAAGAAATGTCCACCGTTATCCTGGTGTATTCGAAACTACAAAGTTCCTTTCAAGAAATTGCCGAGGCACTCAAACTAACTTCCATCCAAATAAAAAAAAACCTGGCTATCCTTACCAATGCCGTCTCCAACCACTTTCCTTTGTCATTTATGGAATTTCTTTGAAATCGAAGATCCTACTTCCTTTACTGAAGTAACCGAACTGCACTCCATCTCGTTTTGTCTGTGTGCAGCTTCTTCTACAAATTATTTTAAATCATTGAGCGGAAAATTTAATTTAAAGTTGGTGAGTTTCATTCAAAAAGAAAGCCACAATATCCTTATCGCATTAAGGATACTTTACATGTGCGTTGCAGCACACATACATCACTGGATATGTCAGGTTTTACATGAAAACGACAAACGAATCGACTTGAAACCATGGCACACAAGTAAAACATTAAAAGAATGTCATAATGTGTCCTTTCTTCCAACAGGAGGGAGACGGAGGAACCCAACTTCCATGCAGAGAATATAAAACAAGAATTCCAATCGAAAGCATCAGGGTCTGGAACAGCATCGGTAGGAGTAGGCAACAACACAGCAGATAGCATCAGAGAGCAAAACAATGCAAAACATGAGCTTTTGAGATTCTTTTTGAAAAGGAAAATTCTTTTTCCATACATAGCCGAACTCCAGCAACGACGATGACGACGACGACAACAATGTCGTCGTCCCCTACCATCGCCATCGTCCTTTTCTTCTTGATCATTATCCTCAGTGTGTTTACCATAGCCGTCACAGTTGTTAATATGTTTGCTGCATATTACATTGTAAGAAGAGGCACCCGGCTAGGACAAGTATTACACCCAAACTCCAACTCAGAGCTGCATGTGGGGATAATGCTGCCGAACAACCAAATTGTCGTTGTCCTCACCATGTTTGACAAAAGTGTCCTTAACTTCTGTTTCTTATGCTGAATTTCCTCGACGCTGAATTTTGTTTTCAATCTGGGGCCAACACATATGAATGGATTTTGGGTAGATGCAAGCGATGTGCTATGCATGACAAATGAAACAGCGATGCTGGAAGGAAAGGCAACGGACTGGGAGAATGGTGGAACAAATGTCTGTTTTTAAATTTTTATAGGATGGCTTTATGGGAGTGTTGTAATTTCCGCCGGACATGTAAACCCTCAAGTCAAGTGCAGACATTTAAGTGAAAACGAAAAATCTTCGGTCATTGGACCGCAGAAGTGTCGAGAATGATTTGTGACGCGTTGAATTAGAATCTAGCATTCTAGACTGTAGCACTGGTGAAAGAAAACAGAAAAATCACACAACTTTCACAACTTGCACAACTCTCGAGCCATGGTGCACATACATTAATCAGACCCTAAGCTCCACAAAAAAAAAATGGAAAATCCTGAAATTCCTTTGGAATGTTTATAATAATCGACACCCAGATGCGGGAATTTCCTTCTGTGCAGCTGAGAAACCATAACATTCATCATTTGCTTTGATGGTTGGTTGGTTGGTTTTGTGGGTGTCCTAAGACTTACTTAGACCTCAAGTGTGGGTCCATTGTACCCATAAAAGTATACTCATGGGAGTCAAACCAAGGGATTGAGTTGGCTGGAAACCACCTAGAAAGGTATAGAAACCTCAGGAGTTTCCTAAAATCAGCGATATGACGGTCCTCCAGCCCATGGAAGAAGATACTACATACAATCCTTTGGTGGCCAGTGCGGGACATTCGCATAGTAGGTGCTGGATAGATTATATTTTCTCTTCGCCCCTGCAGCTTCTGCAGTAGTTATTGTAGGGTAGTCCAAGACGCTCCACATGGATTCCTATTCCGCAGTAAACTAAGGACACCGAATTCGTATTTCCCTTCGACTAAGTTGTACGAGATTTTTTCAATTTTTCTTATCGAAGATTGGCCATAGTGACCTGGCTATTGCACATTTGTCTATGTAACATCATCGCGTATTAGCCCTGAATGTGGTTTCCTCATCTATTTCCCCGTAAAGAGTGCTAATTGGATTCTTTGCGACCGGAAGGGTAAATGCATATGCTAGTTCTGCACCCCCCCCGGCAAGTTCGTCCGCCCTCTCTTTACCTGATATATCTTTGCGCCCCGGTATTCAGCATAGGGTCACCTTTTTGGTCGTTGATATATGTATCGTAGAGAGTTTTTCTACAGCAGACCTCTACAAGCTTCGATTTTGTCGATGCTGATTGTAGAGACTTAATAGCCGCCTGGCTTTGATTTATTACTCATGGAATGCTGCACCAAAGGGCAATGCCTGCTCATTCCAGAAAAGAGCTCCAAATTGAGTCATGTTTGACTTCAGCCGATCATTGGAGAATCCGGCATCAGGATACCTGCAACTCCATGCTTACAAAAGTCAGAGGACTGTCCCAAGGATCGCCAATTGATTAATTGGGTTCTAGATAATCTGGAGGAGTACGATGGCTTTCTGGAGCAATTCAGTGATGTGGTACACTTTCGACTAAATTGCTTCATTGACAATATCTATACCATTTCAAAAGATTTGCATGTTGAAAAAGGCAACTTCATTGGATCCCTTTTTCATCTTTCTTCCAAAGGCAGTCAGAGGTTCCTCTAGATTTCTCCGCAGTTCTTCGCTAATCTTGTTTCATCATGTCAACTGAAGTATTTTTGTTTGAACGACACCTGGTTACTCCTGGCAACCTGATTTAGTTGAAAAACGTGAGTAGGATTGCAGTTTAGTGGCTCTGATATGTAATCAGTGGATTTGACAAAAGGTTGCATATCAGAAATATTTTTCCTCGACATGTCGCTAAGGTTGTTAAAGAAAGTTTAAGGAGCTGTCAAGGAAATAATTAACCTACCCTACCTTTCAGTACCCAAACACAAATGGAACAACCTTATTAGTCCAAGAAGACTTGGCCAGCATGTAACCATAAGAAAACCAACGAACTCCTTAGAAGAACCCGAACAGACATTGCGCGCATAGTCGCCATCTGTATAGGTCACTGGAGAGAAGGTAAATATGCAGCCAAGCTTGGCATCCCTTATAATCCCTAAAACACTTCCTCTGCAAGTGCCTGGCACTTAAGCAAGACTCAAGGCACTGGGAAAACCCTTTCTCGACAATTTCAACGAATTTTTGGAGAAGAAAATGCCTACCATTCTACTCTTCCTTAACTCCACATGTTGGATTTAAGACCAACAGCCATGGTCTGTCGATTCCCGTCCACATGCATCTAACAAACCGATCACGAGATATCAAAACGGTATATTTCAGCACTATTCGAGAATCGGGCGTATTTCCGCCTGATACAACCACTTAAACCAACCAACCAACGATGCCCGGCGAGTAGGACATGTACAAAAAAATTGACCGAGGGTTTCTCCCTCCTTCACATCTTTGCAGCTGTGGCAATAAATGTTAAAGAAGATCTTTGGTCTTACTGCATGGATAGTGACTGTCCGGAACCCGTACTGAGAAATATTAATTCGATTTTTGCATCAGAAGGTGTATGCCATATCGTCCTGGAGGTGAGGCAGCTATCTACTCGGACCAGACTGTGCTTAAAACCTTGCTCAACCCGTTAACCAGATCCAGAACGGTAGTTCGAGGATGCAAAAACTGTCTGAACTTGATCGCAAGGCTTTCACTTTGTCTGAGTCCCAGGTCACACTGAGATTTCTGCAAATGAGATTCTCTCTAAAATTGCGAGACAGGGCTCAAAGGATGATTTCTCAGGACCGGAATCTGCACTGGGTTTTCCCCGGTCAGAATCTCCATTAACGATTCAGTCTTTTTTAAACACAATTGTGTGTTGCACGAGTTTCCAGGATGGGGGCACAGTAATTGAATGCTCCCGAAGGTCTGTAACAAACCAGCGGCATTCTGGCTGTCACTCAGTAGAAGAAACTCTAGGCAACCTATTGGCATTATAACAGGACACTTCGCCTTTGCCAAGCACCTCAATGTGCTAAGCTTAAGTGACAATACTATCTGCGACACTTGTGGAGACAACGACGATACTTCGAAACCTGGTCCTTTGTTATTGTTCTGCCTTTGCTCGGATCAGGTTACACTTTGTTGATGCTGATGTGATGAGTGCTGGTACTGTAAGTTCCTCATCATTGAAGCGCCTTCTCGGTTTTCTCCGAAAGTCAAGAAAGTTCGAGACAAGTGCGTCTTGCTTTGTGATAGTACAACGGACTAGTTGAGCGTGAGTGCTTCAGTGCTTCCTTACCTGAGAAGAAAAATTCCGACTCATCCTTGCTCGGGATAAGCCAAGGCCTAGCTTCTCACAACCATTTGTGTTGTACGTGTTACATTTCTTTCCACGAATGGAAGGAACTTACAATTTATTGCCGATTCCGAACGGCGAATTAAAAAGCTTTTTCATGACAAATAATTCTCCCGGAGGTTTGTCATTCCCCGACGAGCGCTTAGTCATTTTAAAAAGTGCAAGAAGAACTTTCTTTTGACAAATCCAAATGGAATGAGAGCTCGTTTCGCGAGAGAGTTGTTAAGTGGTAAACCCCGCTTAGCCAATTAATCGGCCTCTTCCTTACAACCGATCCCCTATGTTCTGGGACTCAGGTTCCGAGATAATTTTACCAGTTTGTAGGATGTGGATACAGAGGCTGTGGGTTGGATAGTTTTTTAAGCACGGGGCACTCATCAAGAATAACTACCATTTTCGTCTGTCAAACGCAGGTGAAATACGAATGCCTGAGCGGATTCGACATCTTTCAAATTTCGGAATGAATACCAACCACACAAGGAGTTCGCGTTCTACCTTCTTTCGTTCAACTTTTCCAAAGTTCGTCCTTATAACGATTACATGCTTGCAGTCTCGAATTTTACCACACAAAAACCTTTAATCTCAAATTAAATATATGAGTATTTTAAAAAACAACATTTTGCCATCAATTTCGTCGAAAAAACAAAAACATTGATTACGCATATTCGTTTTTCACGTTATTTACCATCACATCAGCTTCCTCATCATCACCAAGTGAGAACAAATAAAATAATTTCCATGCATGTCTCCTTAATTATTTATTAACCCTCCGTAATCAAAATTAATCGATAAAAAAAAAATGCTGTTAATTAAATTTCATTTTTTGCGACGACAGCTCCTTTGACAGTAATGATTTCCACTTACAGTCCTTGTGCCACTGTCCATCGCTCGTGTCATATTTGTCAAAAGTGATGTTTGATTTTTTTTTTTAGTTGAAGATGTCGCGCTCTTGTAAGGTAAAAAAAAAAAAGGATCCAGGATCCCCTTCTGGTTGTGACAGTGAATAAAAATTGCATCATTACATTTTCTCTCTAAGGATGGAAAGAAAAACTCCGTCTCTAATGCTCTTCAGCGTTTTTCTCCCGTTTGCAAGTGGATTTTCGTTCTTTTTTCTTGAAGTGCAGTCAGATGGGCGACAAACGATAGAAGGTTGGACATTAGAATTGTATGTATGCCTCCTCCTTCGTGCGAAGTTGGTATTGGATATGAGTCGGACGCACACCATCTGTTTAGAATAATTAAAAAGGTATACCACCAAGCGTGTTGATTTGGGAACACTGTCACCTGACAAGGTGGTAATCAACCCACTGGATCTCCACCGAGCGGTGTTCGCATGGTAATTTGTCGACCCGGTTTTTGCGGTTGTAGGTGATTTTTCATTGTTATGCTGATTTCGTATTTCAAGACAAATTACAGCCGCCAACAATGGGTCTAGACAGTATTGAGAGGGTACATCTGTTGTGTTAAGGAGCGTCATCAACGAAAAGGGTCAAGAAACAGAATAAAAAACATAAGGACTCGCATTAATTTTGTGAGAGGATAACGCAGTGTGCTCAGCGATGGGATTGAAGAAGAATATGAATTATTGCTTAGAGTGATTGGTTCGCTGATGGTCTAAATTGAGGGAATCTATTCACTTTTATTGCATAATCAGTCATTTGGAAATTGTTCACACCGAATAAATGAATTCATGTCAGTTAAAGTACCGTGCGACCTAAAAAATACCTAAAACTAAATCAATTGTTTCTCGCTCTTCTCCAGTTCAATACCGATCAGTAGAGGGCTGCAAGAACTCGATAAGGATTTCTGCGATTCACCTCAGGTAACGAAGGACCTCGATGAAAAACGAGCTAAACAAAATGTAATAGTTAGCTGTAATATACGTAGAGTACCAATTCACTGGGCGTACCACTGCACTAATCTACACTGGTAAACCATCTAAAAATACACGGAAGTCTGACTGTTGCTTTCGCCTACAGAATGCAGAAGCCTAATCTCTGACTAAGATTTTGACGCCCAGATTCCGGACAAGTGTACGACTTGTCACCATTATGTAGTACTAGGGGAACGCCCCGTCTTCGTACGGCTACAATTAAGTTATTTTATTATTGTTTCTGGGTATGTTTCGCTTTTAATAGCCTTATTCTAAAAATAAATAAATTCTGTGACATGTCTTGGAAGCCGAGTTGGGGCATGCGTTTATCGTGCCCAAATCATTGAAATATGTCCCATTGGGGATTGCATTAGACAGGGTTTGGAGAAATTACCATTACTTCTGATATGTTCACGTTAACCCTTATCCCAGCTTCAACACAGACAGCGACGAACCTGTCAAGTGCGCGCTGAAGTTCGGTCTGGGTGGACCTCAGGATGACTAAGTCATCAGCGAAAATCAGATGACTTATCCTTAAGTCTTCTAATTCCTCGCCACGGCTACGCTATAACATCCAATTCACATACATAACGAAAAGGAGAGGTGACAAAACGCATCCCTGGCGAAGTTCAACTGCCCACAGTGAAAGATTTTGATTGACGAACACCTATCATCCGAACACAGCTCCTACAGTTTGTGTATAGAGGTCGAATAGTCTCCAAATGAAAACCGTCAATCCCATACTCCTGCAGTACACTCCAGAGTTTACCTTGAGGAATCCGATCATATGCTTGGACTCGACAACAGCTCTGGAACGCACTTACAACACCTATGCAAAGACTTTTCCGGGGAGATTTAAAAGAGATATACCCCTGTGATTGGAGCAGTCCCCTTATCCCCTTTTTTTTTTTGAAAATACGAACAATCACCCCAGTTTGCCAGTCGCCTGGTGTTTCACCGCATTCCCAGTCTTCTTTAATTACACGAAATTTTCATCTTACTCCCTTTTTCCCACAAGGCCTTGTGCATATCTGGCCAGCTTTCATAAACATCAGCACATTTGATCGCCTAAGTCACCTGCTTTACAATGGGACTATTCTCCGCCCTACTTAATCTGCCATCTAATCCCTGTTTGGGATTGAACAGCTCCGAAAAGTCCTCGCAAGATATTTTTCTCATGTACAGAAAGTTAACCATCTTTGGATTTGACTCCTTCAATGATATTAACTATATTTCGTCTGCGACGGCCATGTTTTCAAATCTGTGATCTCGGTCCAATTTGAGAAGCATTATTTGCGTAAATCCTCACCAACGCAACTGAAAGTTCTCCATCTCCGTTCCCCATCTACGTGCGCGAATACACCGCACCAATCGTCATCACAATACGCATTCCTTTATACTACTATTTACTTTAAAAAATCTTTTAATTCTTCCTCAGCTTCAGATCCAATACGTAATGCATTTTCACAGAACCAAAGATAGGCCACATTAGAGCTCTTGTCGGAGGACAAGAAGGATGCCTTCTACAACCAACTTAATACCGTTTTCAACACAATATCAAATGGAGATATCGTCATGACTATGTGGGATTTGAATGCCAAGAAAGGCAACGCTAAGACAGGCCATGCCAAAGCAGGGCTTAGACATGTTGTCAAGAAGCACAGACTAGGCAACTGCGTTTTGCAATGTCAATCGCCTCTGTATAAAAGGCATTTTGTTAGCTTTGTGTCAACTGACAGGGAAGGAACCTCAAATCATTGACCATTTTGCCTTCATACGCCATTTAAGAAGTAGTCTCATGGACGTCAGAAACCAACGAGAAGCTGATATGAGAAGGGAACGGGATCCTCACCTTATGACAGCTGACGCGCAACTGCGTACTGCTACAGTTCGACGATTCCATATCAACACACGAATGCCTTGGTATACAATCGATAGGTAAAATGCTCCGTCAATTCAGCCCAATGCCCGTACCATCGTAAACCCGTGAAATCCTGTGAAAAACGTTTCCTTACCTGGCGCTGATAGAATTGCCAGGGGGTATGAAAGAAGTTGTGAGTTGTCAAAGCCAAAACCCAGCGAAAGCCCTAAGCCGTTCTCTGCTAAGTTCAAGAAGAGAATCACTCAAGCGACGATAATAAAAATTTGCTACGCTTTTGAACCATGTACTCGTATCCACTACCGACTTGCACCCAAATCAGGTTGAGCTGCCCGAACCTGTCAATAAGGAGGAGATCACCACCGATATCAAAGGATTCAAGAACAACCAGGCGGTAGGACGGCATACTTGCAAACAGAACGTGTTTAACAAGCAATATCCTGACCACAACTACTGGCTACAATATCTGTACAACCATGTACAAACAGTTCTCTGCACTTCCTTACCTTCAGTCTGTTTTCGTCAAAATCCTCACTTTTTACCTAAAACAGTTGAGAAGGCCTTTTCCGTTGTTTTATGTTTGACAGTTAACACTAAATGCGAATGCTGCTGTGGTACTACTCACCTAATGGTGGTTAGGCAGTGTGATTTTGTATGTTTTGTCCTTTTTTTTTATGAAGAATGCCTTCCCCTCTAAAGTTTGACAAAGCTGTAAGGAAGTACTTGCCTAGATTATCAGTATTATCAGGAAGGAAAAACACCACTTATACTCATATTATGACATGATCCTCATAAGTAACTACCTGAGTCCTTTCCCTGCTAGTTAGGCGTCGTCAAAATTTTGTTCAGGAACATAAACCCAAGTGAAAGAGAGGTAACTTCAATTTGGGAGAGTGGCTGACTTCATTCTGAAGTTTGGTTCGATGACTATGACTAGTGTTGCGTAAATAATTCTGACAGCATGGATATTGTTCATCGACCAAGGCAATCTTCCACATCTAGTGTAATGAGGGAGGAGCACAGGGACAAGCATTATGCAAACTGCACCACATTGTTACATCTACTTGATATCAATATAATTGTTCGACTTGAAAACATCACAATGACACACGAGTGAGCTCGCTTTTGTTAACCTAAGCATTGCTTTTGTAAGAAACTTCTAGAATGACTAAGACGGTTAGAAAAATTCAACGATTTCTGTCAAGTTCTGAACGTACGCCGAATGCCAAAACTTCCATTTCCGGGTTCAACTTAACATCCAATCATACAAAAACCTCTTAGCAACAATAATGCAAGACTGTTGCTTTTAAGGAAGGTCACAGGTCATCTATTCCGGGCTTAGTACTGTGAGTTTTCTTCAGCCAAGAGAGATGTAGCCTGGTTGTTTAGACCCTTATGAGTAAAATCTAAGATCCGATCAACCCTTGTATCATAGTTACAGCAGTTTCTTCTGTGACAGGTCAGCAGGACGAATAATAGCCATCATTAAATTCCGTAAATCACTTTCAAGGTGGAATTCTGTCCCTTTTGGAGAATAAAGTTTACATGCTTTGCCTCAGTGAACTCTCCCTCACTCCATCAAAGAATCGAATTTTCCCTTTAACCAAATTACAGACAATCGGTCCCACACAGACACGGCCACTATTATCCCATGATCGTCGCCCTACAACTTAATTAGTCTCGCATTCCATGAAACTATGTTTCCTTTCGACAAAGACACAGCAAGTGAAAACCGATCGCTTGACAGAGCAAAGAAAAATCTGTCCCCCTTCTCCCTGGCAAATAGAGAACTTCCCAGACAGACACCTCATTAATCGCCTCATGCCCTCCAAAAAGGCACCAGACAACTCCATGAAAAAGGGACAAAGCATTATAAAGTGTAAGAAGGTACACTCACGCGTTGTCCCGGCTTCAAGGTACATCCAACCGACCCACTTTGCTCAGAAGATGTATCACATTTCTAGTTTCCACACTGCACTGCACAGAATGATAAATATCCTCTCGTAAATCCTTGTCGGGGTGGGGTGTCTCAGTTTCACTCACCCAGCTCTTGTTATGCATCAAGTCGCGCACAACCTTAATAAGAGAGACTCCCCTGTCAAAGGACGCTAAAACTCCTCCGACTCCTTTGGACGAGCACATCCCATCCCCATCACTCAACATCGTGTCATCCTCAAAGAGATGATTTCCTTTTCCTGTTTCTTGTGTTTCCCCACGCCTGCATGACCATTTTGTCAAATGATTACGAGCTAAATTTCATTTGACTTGGAAAACCCACGACTGAGGACTGAGTTCATAATGAGGTGAGCCCCTGCATAAACGTTGTTTCAACGCCCGCAGGTTGCCGCAGCAACTGGCTGGCCAATAGAGGAAGTATCCTGTCTTCACCGGTAAAACACTTGCCCCATTCAGTGAGGGCGGCAGCGGAAGGATTAATTTTCAAAATGAAATGAGTGAAAGAAAACTTGAAACAACTACGGTACCGGTCCCGTTTCTATGCGAAGGATTTCTTTAGTCTTGTACGCGTATAATCCGCTTAATAGCTGAGATACACGTTTTCTCCGGAAAAACCGTTGAGAAAAAAACATGGCAGAGAAGATTCACGAAAGTGAGAATACCAGGCGAGGGAAAACTGAAGAGCCTTCATGGGCCAAAGAGATTTGAAGTTGAAGTTTACCCTCAGTTGTGGTTATTATTCAACAAAGGAGTTCTGCGGTTGCAATATTAGTAGCAGTGCCAGGAGCACACTGCAAGTACTGTTGCCACGGAAGTAATGAAAAATGAAGCTGGCGATGGGAATATAAACTTTAAACTTGGTTACAGTGAAACTCCATCATCGTGTCTTTACGAGTAGTTTGCGGTTCTTGTTTGCTTATGTGTTACGCTTTTTGTGGTCCTCAGCGGTAGTTGGTTAAAGGTTTTGTTTTGTTTACCCGGGGGAAAGGTTAACACAACAGTCTGAGAGACAAGAAGGACTACACAGGATTTTTTTTAGAGTCTGAAAGGATCAGCAGTAGAATACCCATTGCGTTGATCAGGTAAAGTATCTGAATCTTTGAGAAAGGATCAAAGTGACAACAAGACAGTTCGAGTGAAGACTTCACCTCTTGAAAGGTTTGTAAGACCTTCTTTTGGCAAGAAGCCATACTCACAAATATTGACCAGTCCCTCGAACTTAGCAGCGAGCCTTGGTCTTGGATATTTTAGGATCTAACAATCTGTCATCTACAAGCAGGAGGCGAAAATTCCCGTTTAGTCCGGACACCACCCTCAAACGCCACTGAAACCTAAGTTTCAAACCACTAAACCACAAAAAGTGTAAACTTCTTTCAGCACACACTGTCTGTCATTATAAGAAATGAGACTTCAGGTAAACTTGAGGTGAATCTTTTTTTTCGAACTTAATTGCCAAAATAGCAGAGCAGTAAAAAAGCGCAAGGAACCGAATGAGGGTATACCTTCGGTAAAAGTTGGTAAATTAGTGAGCAGTAGATACTGTGCAAAAACTGGAAAAGCAAAATTATTGATGAAGTGCAAGTCTTAAGAAAATGATGCGACGTAGTCGTGCATGGTACAGAGCATTAACTGTGGTTGAAAGAAATTTGGTTCAGTGTACTGGAAGATTGAATGAAGGAAACTTCAAAAATTCATCATAAAACTCTATCCCTCCCAGTTGAACTTACTCTCTACTTATGTTCCGCAGTTAATTGTGAACACGACACTAGTGCAGGGATTAATTGGAGATTTACTCTCGCATACATTAAACTCACTTATGCCGGCGCTTTAGTCCTTGGTGGTCTTGGGCCTCAATCAACAAACATTTTCACCCAGCTCGATCTTTAGCTAGCTAATTCTAGGTTTTCATCTCAAGTTGGTTGAGGTCCCTTTTTACTTGCACGCTCCATACACCTGCTTCGCGGTCTCTAATGCGCCCTCCTTCAGGTATAGATTCGAGGATTCTCTGGGGCGAAGCCATCTTGTACATTATATTGGGGCACCGTGTATGCAGACTTGACCTAAGACCGAATGACTTTTCTCTCGAAACAGCAAAAGCTGACCATGCCCCTGTACCATAAAGCAGAACTAGAGCCCTATTTAGAGTCACTTCAGTTGTTCGGTAAAGGGTATTGCTATTCATTTGCTTTCCAAGCCCAAAGGAATAGCAGTTGACAAGAGTTTTTCTTCCTTTGATCTCAACAATGGTGTCATTGCCTGAGTTTATTGAAGATCCTAGTTAGACAAACTCCTTAACAACCTCAAAGTAATTTTTATCGAGAGAGGTGGTCTGTCGGGAATGTTGCTGTTGGGTGTCCTCTTCTAGGGATACCACGTTCCTGGTTTTACTCACGTTGGCCACTAATCTCATCCGCATTGGTCTTCGTACTTACGAACGCGCTAATAACGTCACCCTGCGTTTTTTTTTTTCAAAAATGCCAATATTGTCGGTGAATGTGTGTAATTCATTAATTTATTCATTCATGTGTGTAATTGCCTTGAATAAATGTGACTCTGTTGATTCGCACAAGAACCATGTGAAGCAAATCGCTTGGCAGAGTGTCGGCTTGTCTTAATTCTTTTTTTGGCATCAAAGGACTCTGTGAGCTCTTTGCCGACCTTGATGAAACAACCTGCATTCTCCATCATCATCGTGGAAAACCAAACAAGTTTGGCAAGGAAGCTGTGCTTTTTTGCCTTAAAATGTCCTTGAATCATTTAGGTAAACTTCCGTACTTCGTTTAATTGTTTTTCCTTCTGAACGCCGATGTTTGTCTCATCCCTTCTGCTCATTAAGCTCTCAAGTACCTCTGATCCTTCTCTACAGCGTCGCTCCTTACGCCTCCTATTTTGCTGCCTGTGCTTGCTGACATTCTTCACCAAACCAATTATTTCGTTATGGTGACCGAGAAAACCCTAACTCCTAACCCCAACCTCTTATGCCTTTTGACAGCGTTGCAACTGCTCTTCAATACTTGATGCTAGAACCGCTGAAGAGGCTAAGAGTCACTCAATATAAAAGCATTTCTTTCAATTGTAGCCGTCTGATATGAAATGTCCTTGTCTTGGCCACAATAAGGTAGTGGTCCGAGATAATGTTCTCTTCTCGAAACTTTCGGATACCAATTATACTGAAGGAGTTCTTTGCGTCGATCGCAATGTAACCAATCTGGTTGATGTATCAAGAGACCTCCGTGTTCCCCTTTTTTCGTAAGCTAGGGTTTCCTCATTGCATCAGAATCCGGAGTGTGGGACGTTAATCCATTAAAACCGCCTCAGCCTCTAGCTCTAGCCTCAAGCGCTGCTCCTTTTTCCCTTGAACCGAGTGTATGATGCTCCATGTTCGCTTGTTAATATCGAAATGCGAGAATATAGTGTTAGTGCAACAATGTTTCGCCATATATCTTGCCCAAGGGCTCGTAGAAGCCTCTACACGAGTTAACCGTCTTATTCTTTCGTTTGGCGAGCGTTTAAGAGACGATCTGCCACTTCCCATTGCAATATTCTCAACTGGAGTACTTCCTTACTCTGGACTAAGCTGATTTTAGTACGGGATTCAGTTATCATTTCCCTTAGATTCGCTGGAGTACCAGTAACAATGTCAGGTAAGCGAAAGAAGGTTAAGTAGCCACCTTCCAGTGTGGTTGTGCTCTATGGATTCGAGTCAATGTGATCGACCTGCTTTATCGACTGGTTCAGTGCCCAGTCCTTCCCACAAAGAGAGTGACTCGAAATGTCTGACATTTAACAACCGACTTTCAACTGGTGCTAGAAAAATATACAAAGTGCGTCGTAACAATCTTTTACAGCCCAGACCCGCTCAATAATAAAAGCCCTCCCCTAGGGGACTACATCCATTTGAAAGGCAATTAAGATAAATCATCTGTGACCGACTTTGTGTTCCAAATTATGATTCCCCGGCTCTTAATTCAATACACCCTCTGGTGTATCCTCAAAAAGGAACCCCAAATCCAATTCCAGAAACTCTTTCAAAAGTACACCACTTTCACTTTCACTTTACAACAGTTAACCAACCGAACTTACTAACTCTTGTACAATTACCCCTGTAGCAGGACAAGTTAATTGTTACATTAGCGCTCGTTTAAGAAGCGGGACTATCTGTTTCTGTTGGGCGCCCCCATCCTCTGCAGCCAATTGTCATTATCCGAACTCATCAACAACCAATTACAACCGCAAGTAACCAAACCACCAGAAGCCAGGCGAACCAGTAACACAAACAGTCTAGGGAGTCTGCCCCCCCATTGACACAGGGTCGGTGACACAGTGCACAGGGAGCAAAGCCTTGAATAACCAAGAGCGCCACTTAATTTAATCCCACTGTGTCTTAATTACGAGTCATTTGTTTGCGGGTATTGAGGGTGCCCGCCCCTTTGACATACAAACATATGTAAGCCGACAAGGGACACCTGGTAACCCAGAGGCAATTCCACTAGATCACCTGACCTGACACATGGTTTGAAAATTTCCAAAATATTTCGGCTTTGCTTTCGGAAAAAAAAAAACCTGCGATTATGATACCAAATAGTTCAGGTCTGCTGGCCTCTTATCGAGTCCTATCCGGGATTTATCTAGTCCCGGTCCACCCTTTCCAGCCCACAGAGTAGTTCGTTGTAATTTAAATTCCATTTGGATAGTACTTACTCGGAAGTCTTTTACTCCTTTCATTTGCCGGTCTGTGTTGTGCCTCCTGCAGGAGGCACTCTGCCATGGAATTTGAATGGAAATGCGTTTAGCATTTCAAAAGGAAGACAAAGTGATTTGGACCCAGAGACACGAGACACAGGTCGGCGGAGCGGGGCTGGAACTCATTGTCTCAGGGTGGAAACCAAAACTTTATGCTTCAAGTTTTCTTGTTTTTTTTTTTTTTTTCTTTCGGAAAATTAATTTTTAATTAAAAAATGTTCCACCCCGTGTACAGGCTTTGTGTTGAGAGGAAAGTTTTGCGCCCGCTTAAGGATTGAAGGGCCAACCGGGGAAGGGTAGGGTGTCTGGGTTTTTGTTACATAAATTAACCCCACTGGCGGGGGTGGGTGTGGGGGAAGGTTTTTGAATTTTAATTTGTTTTGTGTGGGGGAGGGGGTTTGTGTGTTTTTTTTTTGGTTTGTCGGTGTTACTCGGGAACCGGAAAAAACGACATTTGTCCTGGGTAAGCCTTTGAGGCTTTGACAATTTTTTGTTTTGTTTTTTCCTCAGATTTTTTTTTTTTTTTCTGAGGATTAACAGGGCAGTGGTGTATCTGTGTTTTTGTGTCGTGGGCGTGTTATTTTGGGATTGTTATCCACTTAAGTGAGTGAATAATTTCCAATGGAATTATGTCGAACTTTTAATTTAACACAAATTAAATATATTTTGAGTGGTTGGGTTTTCTTTTTCCAGGGATGGGGTGAGAATTTGACGCCTTTTTTAGGGGTTACCGGCGATTGAAAATGGAACAAATTGTGTTTTTTTGACTCTTGTTTGTGGAGGTTCTTCCTGTTTGGTGTCGCTAATCGATTGGGGATTTATGGGTCATGTCTGTGGAAAAAAAAAGTTGGAAATGGTGAAACATGACGTAAATGTTTGGAAATAATTTATAGACGTTGAAGCGATTCCTTTGCAAAGTGAGAACGTGCATAACGACAAACACTTGACGCCCTTCGCCTTGACTCTTCGCCCTTGGACTGAACACATGCATGATCAAAACGAGGAGAATTTCGTCAAAAAGGTATGGCTGGCGCGGCAGGTCGGGATGAGCCAAGACCTAACTTCTCGCAATTGAGCGCGTTACATTATTCGCACGAATGGAAGGGACCTACGATTTATTGCCGACTCCGAACGGCGAATTGAGAAGCTCTTTCATGACAAATTTTACTCTCGAGGATTTGTCATTCCTCGACAAGAAGTGGTGCCGCGAAAAATGTTCAGTGGACACGGTTTGGGGCTTAAACCGACACAGCTCGCACAGCAATCCGACGCATTAACCACTGAGTCCTCAAGGAGGATGGCTTAAAATTGAAGCATACGTTGACGATGTTCATAGACTGACGTAGCAAAATCCGTTGTGGTCGCCGTGACTCAGTGGACAGGGATTGTGCTCAAAGTATCTCGAAATAGTGGTTGGCGTTGTAAAAGTCTTCCAAACGGCATTGTCATTTCCGTAGCCATGAGCTCATGTATTTTGCTTGAGTGTCATGTTGCCGCCAACTTTGATGTTCCCATTGTGCACTTAGTTGCAAAACATGTCTCCCTATTATGAGGTTTCCACACAGAAGCATCGAAGGGAACGAGATGCCTGATGAGCTTGCCAGGTAAGGCTGGGCCCTTGACAGCTCACTCGCAAGAGCTGTTCTCATCCCATTAGAAGCTGTCAAGGAAAAAATTAACCTACACTACTTTTCAGAAGGCAAACACAAATGGAACAACCTTGCTAGCTGCGCCATGTCCAGAAAGACTTAGGCAACATAAAACCATAGGAAAACAAGCGACTTAATTAGAAGAACCCAACCAGACATTACGCGCCTTGTCGCCATCTGTACGAATCACTGCTAAGTAGGTACCCATGCAGCCAAGCTTGTCATCCTTTTAATCCCAACTACCGCGGCTACAAATACACTACTGAGAGGGCACTTCCTAGAACACTTCCTCGGCAAGACTCAATGCGCTAGGGAAGCCCTTCCTCGATAACCTTGGCGAACTTTCAAAATCCCTAACATTCTACTCTACCTTAACTCCAAAGGTTGAATTTAAGACCAACAGCCATTGTCTGTCGACACCAATCCACACTTATCTAACAAATCTGTCAGAAGAATTGTGGTAACAAAACGGCACTTTCTGGGTATCGGGCGCTCGCTGCCTGATACAACCACTAAAACCAACCAAACTATTAGTACGAGGCGAATACTTCCAGTTAGAATCAGCATCAATCGCGGGCTTACGAATGCTTCCAACTAGTTTCCCAGGATAATAAGAGCAAAGAGTCTGTCGTGTGTGAACCATACATACTCCACGAGATATTTTACCTTACTCACGTGCACTTGCACCTGAATCGAAGGAATCCGGTAATTTGAAGACTCTTATTCCTCTGAGGAGAGAAGTCCTTACTCTCCAGAAATGAATCGTTGTCCATAGTCTGTACCTAAAGATGGTAAACATATTTTCAGTCGTTTGGATTTTCTTCTATGAGAAGATGAACATCCCCTCTTCTAGATTTCCTATTGTTGAACCTAATGCCCACAATGTCCTGAAACTAAAATCTCAAAAATCTCCAATAGGACCGCTCCTCTCAAAATTTATGAACACCGACATTTTAAAGCTTCAAATTTACATTGAACGTCGATACTGTACAGCATTTTATCCACAACTGTCGCAATAAATTTCCGATCTTTCGGACTTTAGCGGTGAGTGCTCTTCTTCACATGAAAAGCAGGAAGGACGTCAAGTACAATATAAATTCTACTCATTTGACCCATTTCCTATGGCTAGACCCTCAAACCAATATCCATAAGCTGGCGTGCAACTGTTTATATACCGAAAAAACACCACTTAAACACCATCATAACTGTAAATTGTCCAGAAACCATATCCATGTCCTTGTCCAGGCCCCTGCCTGCGCCTGTGCTTATGCAAAAATGTCATCCAAAAGATAACATTAAACCATTTGGTCTGCTGGCAATTCATTCCCAAAAGAACATCATGATATTAAAATAAATTCCGGTCAACCACACACAGGACTTGACGTCGTCGCCGCCTCCGGCCGAACCGGCCTGGACCGGGCGACCAGCTACTACCATGGTAAATAGTAATAAAAACCAAACGCTCTCTCAAAATTCGTATCATGTACGAGTACACTTTTCGGTGGAGAGGTGTCTCGTAAAAAACCGAATTTGTTTCCAAGGTGATTATAGATAATAACCACTTTAGGTCTCGAACCCTGTCCCGTGCCTGCAGAGCCAGAAATATTGTGTTTTCCGCCAGCACATGTGTGCTGGCCGCACCAAGGAGCGGTATATACGAGCGAGCGAGTGGGTGAATGTGTGCGTACGTGCGTGCGTTTGGTGTCGTTGTCAAAAATTGTACATATTAGGACGCTTCTGGGGGATGGAAGGATAATGTGTTAGGTGACTGTCAGTCCCACTTGCAGGAGGCTCCCTGCGGTACACGCGCTCTCGAAGCGAATGATACGAGCCCATCATCATCCCTTTCTGTGTAAAATTTTGAATTTCATTTCGGTCGGCCGTGGGAATACCGAATGCCCCTGCTGCCATCCTGTGTATGGTTGAGCGGCGGGAGCAGAACCTACGTTCTTGGCAGAAGCACACAACAGATTGCTCTTGTTGCTGCCACTGTCGGTGTTGGCAATGCCATTGAAAATGTCTGTCGTGTAGCCAGTCAACTGGTCCAGCAACAGCATAAGCAGGAGGAATAGCAGCATGTGCCGAATTTATGGAGCGGGCCCAGCAAATCCCAGCACTTAATTCTCATTTCGGTTAAAGGATACGCACGGGATGAGTGGGATGTGTGCGCTCCTGCTGCCACTTACCAGGCTTTTAAGCCATCAAGCTATTTTATAATACATTGTTAAACCACCGCCGGTTGGGGCGCCCCAGCCCCTCGATGACAAGGGATAACAACATACCTACACACCGCTGTGCCGCCCCGGCAGCATCCGGAGCGACAATCCCTAAACAACAACAATGGCATCAAGGACAAGCCTCCAAATGGTCGGTCTGCGAAGGCAAAACATATTTATTGGATTATAATAATATAAACTTGTATTCCAAGGGGTAATCTTTCAGTTCTTGTTAGACCTACAGCACAATCCGAGTAGGGGGCGCTTCTCCGCTCTTCCGCCGCCCTGTATGGAACAAGGCAGCTTCATAGTAAATTATAATTTTGTCATTGTCGTGTTAAAGGTTGCGTACAAGTCGATAATGTCCTGGTGTGTCGTTTGCTTACTTTGGAGAGTTTTAGTTCGTGTTGTCCTCGGCGTAGGTGGATGTTTTGGATTTCGGATTTAAACTGTTGCTCTGCGGAGGCGACCAAAAGCCAAATGGCCATGTGGTGGGTGGGTGCATTAATGATGTGGAAAGACTTTTGGGACGTCGTGTGGCTTATGCAATAAAATTTCACAAATTACCCCAGAGTCGGGGGTTACGGGTTGTGATTTGATAGGATTGTGCCAGGAAGTGATTACTTAAGGAAAATGACAGCTCGTCCTTTAGCTAATGGGTGAGTTGTCATCAGGCGATGGAAACTTGAAGACAATTTAGAAATTCACGCTGAATCAGGAGAAGATTGATGTTAGTAATAGGGAAAATCCCAATCTTTTCGAAATGAAGACAAACAACTCGATTAAGGACCGAAAATATATTGATCCCCTTTGCCTATAGACTGCGTACATCCCAAACCTGAACTACTTCTGAAGTTTCGATGGAACACATGGGATCCGACTGAGGAGCATATGACACACCCGTCCCATACGCTTCGCCGTAGACACTCCGACGAGCCATGTGAGTTCATCGCTTTGAAAATGAGAATAGCGACCATTTGGTGGACTTTTACAATCTCAACCACTTGGTTCTGCGAGGTACGATGTTTGAACACAATGCCTGCTGCAAGAATGAATGGATTTCGAGAAGATCGACTGTATTGTGACGATGTTTCAGAAAGGTTCCCAAAGCAGGCGCGAACCGTGCCAATTCACCAAAGTTTTTAAAGGACTTGACACTGACTGATAGTCGTCGTTCTTTAGGACCTGAACAGCATTAAAGACATGATTCTCCTACAACTTCTACTGAAATCATTGTTTAGCACCTTAAAGCCATGTTTCCTTATTCGCGGTGCCGAGTTTTTATATGCACAAGCGTTTGGAAGTAACTGCTTCCAAGAGACGGAAGAAGGATTGTTGGTCTTCTTTCATCTAGCACTGGTCACAGTTTGCTGTATTGCTTGACTGTCTACAGACATGGTGATTCCTGTGCTGGTAGTGCCAATGCAAGGACGGTATGTGTTGCTCTCCTACTTGCTCCTTCTTCTGTTCATTTCTCCATCTGCTATCCAAGTATAAAGATTGATACAGCGATAGAAATTGAGAATTGTTGGGGTCGTTATTAGATTATTAAGTCAAAGTGCACTCTGGCCTTATTCAGTGTAGACCCAGAAAAACTTCCTAAAAAATCAGTTACCACCGTATCTTGGATGCAGAAACAATCAGCAATTCAATGCCAAGGAGCCTAAGTGAGCATTTCAACGCGTAAAACTCAGCAACGGAGATTCACGTCAGCAGAAAAGCTGCTAAACATGGCTATCCGAAAGACCAATAAACATATCGGTGAGTGTACGAAGAAGGTTTCATTTTGTGAAAATCGGTCCTGACTTGGTCGTTGAGTTCTTTTGAGAAGTACTCTCCTACAGTTTTCCTTCTCAATCCTAACGGAACAGGGCAGGTATACATACGTAGAAGATGGGTTTTCTTATATTCCTCCGCGTCAACTCTACATACAGCTTCTCCATAAATCGTTGGATGGGACAGTAGGCTTGCCAGAGGTCCGGCTTTGACAGGACAGTCCCAATTTTTAACCCCATACCGATTTAAAAAAAGTTTCACTTTGTCCCGACTTTTGCTACCTCATGTTTGAATTGGAACACTGAAAGCAGCCTTTTGAAAAAATAACCTATTGGCCTTCCAAAATAAGTTTAACCGACAAATGTGTGTAATATGTAGATCAACTACTGAAAATACTTGAAAAATCGGGTAAAATGTTCCACATACGCCACAGTATTTTAGGTTTAGCGATCTCCAATGAGATGTTTTTAGACGAAAAGGGGCGCATTTTATGCAACTGAATGGATCCATTGGAAAATATCATATTGGATGGTAGGTATGTGTGAGTTTTCATTTGTTTCTTGATTGTGTGTTTAACATTCTATGGTTATTTCCAAGTGTCCTGATTTGCAACGATTATTGGACTCTGGTGTCCCGATTTCTTTAAAGTTCTATCTGGCAGCCCTAGAGGACATCCGTTTCTTTAGCATACTTAACCATCAAGCACTGTCCATTGAGAGCTCCTACTAACTTAGATAAGGTTAAATAATGAGGGAAGTGCCCAGTCAGTGACTGTGCGTCCACGGTGGCCTACTAGTGTTCGCCTTTGTGTTGTGGTCCATGTTCCAACCTTGGGTTCTATATAGATGGGTGGCCTATCGTAAAACCAAGCTGTACTCTAACTGAAGTGGAGTACGTTCGTTATTGGTACTTCTGTTAAGTTTCGCAGTTCTCCAAACAGCCTGTTTCCCATGTGTCGAAGTCGACGGTTTTAGAGATTGGGACACTCACAGAGTAAGTGCTTGATGGTTGCCACTTCTTCTGGATCCTGACAGCTCTTGCAGTACCTAGTCTGAGGAGTGTGGTGGCCATGCTGCCTATAGCACAATATCCCGTCAGTACACCTATTAGGATGCGAGTACCTTTTTTATTCATAGCCAGGATTTTGTCTTGCTCGTCTCTGGCGGACCAAGTGGTGTGGATAAGCTATCTCATCTTGTAATCAAAGTTACCTTTTAGTACACCGATAGGGATGTTTATCGATTTATGTGTGAGCTCACTTTCTAAAGCGGATCCTTGCCGAGCCAGTTCCTTTGCTTTTTCGTTACCCTCCGGGGACCCAGCGGATGTTGACCTCCTGGATAATACTTATTTTGTTTAAGATTTCGCGACAGTTGAACACTGCCTCAAGCTGGGCGTCCACAATCACTCATGAATGTCATTCCGGGCATGAGTGTGGAATTCAAAAATATTTGAATTCATTCGCGCATGAATATGCGCTCTTACACGCAGGCCCATCCACCGATATTCATGAGTGCGCTCATGCTGGGAGTAACATTCACGAGTGATCGTGGACGCCCAGCTTTAGATTTGGTGCTGGTATTCTCTAAGGCCTTGATAGCTGCTTGACTATCGCTGTGGTTGGTGATTTTAGATGGGCTCGGTCTCCTAGCATCTATTTTCATTCCTGCTTTATGGCTAAGATTTCAGCTTGGAAAACACTACAGTTATCCGGAATCCTGTATAAATCCTTTATATTTAGTGAAGTACTGTACACCTCGCTCCATCTTAGAGACATCAGTGTAGATTTAAATAGATTGTTCTCCCGTTAGGGTTAAAAATTCCTACTAAGGCCAGATTTGCAACGACAAAACACAAGTACTAATATTATTCCACCCGGAATTGCTCTTCTTCTGGCTTCAGTACCAAGCTGAAATTTTATCGATTTTCAGAGAGGTAGGTCCCTATTTGTCCGATCCGCGTGAACCTTGAAATGCCCCCAGTCAGTGGTGGAATTCAGCTCAGGGATGCCTCGCACTTATTGGCGACCTGTGGCATTATTTTACCATCGTAAATTGAATTGTCGGTGACTCCAAACTGTTATCGCTGCCTGGCTATCTCTGTCAAGTATAATAACGCTACGATCTACCGCGCTTATTAAAAGTCAAGCCGCAGTTTTCGCCTGAAATAAAAAGCAATCTTCACATTGAATGCACGGAAAAAGCATTTCCACTCCCTTTCACTTTTCGTCAACTTCCACCTCAGAATACCAAACCCATTAACCACACACAAAGTTCACCGACACACAAGTCATTTCAAAAAAGTCAACACTACAAATTTTGACATTTCTCCCTAAAAAAAGAAGAAACAAAAAACACAGTCAATTACCACCGCAATAACAATTCAATCAATGACCAAACACAAATGTCAAGCCTCGTCCAGCATACGAATTGCCAAATGCCAAACCGCACATCATTATCCACACAACCAAGTGGTGGCAACCGGCAATTTCTATTCATCTTCCTTCGGGCACTCTTAACGAACGAAAAAAAAAATTCAAAATCCCATTAAAGCGAGGGAGATTCTTGCGGTAGCAACTCCTACCAATGCCTTGGCCCCTGCCTTTCAAAATGAATTTCCCAAAGTCACATACCGTTAGTGTATGCAAGCGAGTGCCGGGTAGAAGAAGCCATTAATCTTTTTGACAAATGTCAGAGACAATGCCTCTGCCATCGACTCCCCATTCCCGCGCCAGCCCAGAGTATTGTCGACGAAAAGAAAAACAAAACAAAACAAAAAATAAAAATGAGAGTCAGTCCTTCGTCCTTGAATCGAGAAAGGAACACACAACGAGTTTATTACTGATACTGGAAAGGACGTGATTGTTTATTCAACTAAGTTGGTTAAAATGGAGACTCGCCGAATATCCACGAGTAAGCCCCAGGAAGTGAACGAAAGAATGAAATCCGTATACGCCATACGGCATACCGCACACTTGTATGTGAATATTCACAGGACATGGGCTTTCGAGAAGCGAACATAATAGATGATAAAAGATTCAATGTCATACAATCGTTTGGCAGGAATTATTACGCCAAAAATGTGAAATAATATTTTGGAGAGTTTCGTTAACGAAATGGAGTACAGTCGGTGCGGTACGTTTCGGGTAGTAACTCATTATTATTATCCGTTTGTCCTTTTTATCCCGCTAGTAATGTTACTCTTCCTGCTGCGAAGGGAATCGTTTTAGCAAGTGGTAAGTTGGGTTAAATAAAAAGAGGACCAAGTATACAGAGATGTTACACGGAATGTAAAATGAATGACCTAATGCCCTATGTTCCTTAATTTAAGGACCTTCAGTTGACAGCAGCTGTACTAGTCCTTCGATGAATTTGATTAGTTCAACTGGAGTGACAGTGAAAACAACACCCGATTTGAAACAGTGGAACCATTACAATTTTTTGTTTTTAAATCCTTTTCCCATTGCTCACTACAAACTATGTGTTAGGAGTTGTTTGACAAAATCAGGACACCCTACAAGATGGGGTATATAAAACGGATAAGGCAATCATCATATTTTGGTACGTGCAAGGATGTGAATTAATAATACCACAAAGTGTAATACACATGTATCCAACGTGATGGACTAAGAGATATATTTTGAAGGACGTGCTCTTAGGAAAGCAAAAGGAGAAAGTGTTATGGCTTGCTTAGTGCACATTGAGAATGTCCTGTTTTTGTTTGGTATGATGGAGTTATTCTTTTCTTTTGTTGAATCTGGGAGGAAGAAAGGGAAAAATGAAGCACAGCACAGATTAAAGCTTATTGTGTGGTTTTATCGTTGCATATATTTTGACAGAGGGAATGATATTAAGATGGAAATACGTACAAGGACTGCAATAATCGGACTTCAAGGACTGTAAAGATTGACGAGTTTTTTCTTTAAGGAGCAGAACAATTCGTTGAGGAAGAGCATCGTGGTAAACTGCTAAGTACAAAAAAGAGCGAGTAATTGACTTTCGCGGATCAAAATGCTCTACAAAGTATTCAAAGACTTGGCTGCACTGGGATCATATGTAGGTGCCTTTAGAACGGTGTCAGCGGAAGCTATTATCGTGATCTCCAGTCAAATGCCCATCGATCTAGAAATAAAAAAGTCCGCGGCACTGAGCGAACACGAGCTGGAAGATAGGATAACCATCAGCGAGACTATAAACGCAGAATGACAAAACAGGTGGAACACTTCACCTAAAAGAAGATCAATACCAAAATAGGAGAGTAGACCAGTAAAAAACACGAGAAAGTAACCTTCTACCTACACAGTTCTTATCGGGGCATGAATACTTCTGGTAGGACCTCCATAAATACAGTCACGTGGATGATCCATATTGCCCGCACTGTAAAGGCAATATCCAAAACGCAAAACATGGAAGTATACGACGGCTGGAAACATACCAGATAGGGAAATTAGCGATCAAGTGACGCCGAGAGGACTTATAACATCCATGCTGACTAAAAGCGAAGCCTAGAGCAAAGTAGACGAAGTCATCACCAGCATGATGCAGCAACTGCGCCTGGAGTGCAAGAGTGCAAAAGAATGCAAGAGTGCAAAAGAATGCAAAGAATGCAAAAGAGTGCAAGAGTGCAAAAGAATGGAAAGAATGCAAAAGAATGCAAAGAATGCAAATGAGTGTAAAAGAATTCATGAATTCTTAAGTGAGTGCATTCAATTGAATGGTAGAGGAAATGAATGCAATCTTTTGAATGGTAAATGAATGGTGATTGCACTCTTTTTCTTGAAGTCTCAAAATGAATTCAATGAATGCAATCATGAAAGTGACTTCATTAAAGAGTGCATTCAAAAATGAATGCATTCTTTTACAACCCTGGTACGCCGGGATCAGATTCCAGTTCTCAGTGGTACCACAATGCACCTACTTCTTTTTGGTGGTCTAAGTGCTCCTCTCTTTGAGGACCGCTCAAACTAACAAATTATCTCAACAACCGGAACAACTGCAGAGCATAGTTTGTGCGACTGCCCGCCATGTCTCGTTGCAGACTGAAAGATATCGGCTGGGGAGTCCCCTATATAGAAGCAGTGAACCACGCTACCGCTACTGCTCTATGACCTCGATTTTGCTCAAATTTTTCCTCAATTGTAGGAGAACTTTGCTTAGTAAAAAATATTTTTTAGGTCGCAGTGCATACATAGCATGCCACACAGTTCCTATGTAATTTAGGTTGGGAATACCAGAATACCGGTTCAATCCGAGAGACCCTACAGTCCGGGGTGGTCATATCTAGCTAACGATGGATTTTAGGACTCAATCACTACAATTTCATTAAAGAGGTCTAGAGGAATTTTTTCGCACAAGGGATTGTCGAGATGTCTAGGTTATACTGTGGCTTTCTTTAAAGATGACAGAATTACCAAACATTCACCATTTTGCTTTAAAGAGAACGACATTCATGAGTCCTCATCAATAAGATGCAAGGTACCTTAAAGAAAATATTATGACAGGCAACCTTTCTGAAATCCACTGAACTGGCAAAGTCAAACGGAGGACTTAAAAAACAAAAACCAACAACACGTAGTTCCGCATATTTACATACCTACACCCGGTGCCACACCAGACATTCCCCGAATCGATTACTCAAATTCCTTTTACCCATACGTACCTAGCTTTCCTGGAATATACCTACTCAGTATCCCCCACAAAGCAGTTCCCTCAAAATGGTTCATTTAATTTTAAAGCTGGCGTCAAACGCACCCACTTATCCGGTTTTCCCGCTGTTTAGCCTTTCATCTTTGAAAGTACAACTTTGTTGTACGCATCGGTGGAGGTTTACATTTATGCCCCTTACACCCTTTAACACATTAATGCGCAATCCTTGCGCCTGGTTTTAGGTTTTAATGCAACTCAAACACCAGCTCATGGTGGCGGTTGAGAGTAAACTTTCAAATGTCAAGCCAAAGTCACACCTAATGCGAAACATCAAATTCGGCTGATGGTGGTGTCAACATGCAGACTCACTTATGCGCATACCGTTAGAAGTTTCTCTATTTCCTTGACATTTCTGTGCGAAATTACTTCCAGTAGTTGGGACTAAATTTGGCGAATCATCATCGAGATCTATGCTGTCACACAAAAGCGTCAAGATGGTGAGAAAGCAGAAGCAAAACAAAAACGCTTCCTTGTGTGCTATAGCATTCACATGGACATAGCTAGAGGAAAGGACGTGCTATTGCATTCAGGTTATTCCCAAGAAGCACCAGTATGTAGATGGGTGCTAGCCATTTTCATATTGAAACCCGGAAGAACTCGTAAAGTTTATACCTTTCGCCTGTGAGTGAATGCGAATGCACGGATGCTCTTTGTTTGATGACACTATGCCAGTGAGGTACTATGTAACACGAGACTGTGCGTTATAGGGACTTTTGTCGTTAATCCCTTTGAGTGATACTCTCAGTGTATATATATATATTGTAGCCATTTGATCCTTGGGAAATCAAATAGACACAACTGAGATCTGTCAAAATCAAAAATTTGATTTGAAATAAATAACAAACGAACGCAGCTTGTAGTGAATGATTTGACATGATGCATAGTGTACCAATGATTAAGGACGATTGTCGAGATTTTAAAATCAGAAGGACACCACCGAAACTTTGAATACCAGTAGAGATTTTGCATACGAGAGCAGTCACTGACGCCTCCGAAAACATTGAATCAGAAGCTGCTAGACCGGGTGTGGTTTTAAAAGAGGACGCACACCCAAACACAACACCATCGTCTCAGGCAGACGTCTATAGCTTTGAGGTAGTGAAGGATTAGGTCTAAATAGGCTCTGCTATGAATTCTGCCAACGACATCAGTCAATAGGTGTTACTATAGCCTTTGGAAACACCTATGTATCTAACAAGGCAAAAGGTCGAAGCACTATAGAAGACCCTTATCACCACTGTCCCTGTGGGACTAGCCCTCATCTTGGATGGCGTGCGTAAGTACATGGTGATCTTAAATAACTTGGCGGCGCAACTGAGGACTGCTGTCACGATCCATGCTAAAAGAGGCCTATTGATTGAGACCTTGATTGACTCTGATTCACCCTTATAGTGCCGTCATAAGCAAGCAATCAACTGACCAACTCACATTTTATTCGCATTGAATGTAAGTGTTTCACACAGAGACACATTTCTCGGAGAACCTATAGCACCAGCTGACGCATGCAATCACCACAACGTGTGGGTCAGCAATACCCAGAAGGTCAGCTAGCAGAAGGGTTGACGAAGTCAAGACGCTCAGAGCAAAGTGCCTTCAAGCCCAACACAGATCCCAGCGATCCATGAGAATACCAGAGTTCTAAATACGTCTGGCTATTTTCAAGCGGGCGAGACGCGACCTCGATAAGGCCATCAGGGAAACCACGGCAAGCTTCAGATGGCTCTGTGCTGAAGCAGATCTATACCCCTAAGGGATAGCCAGACGGTGAGGAAGAAGCTAAACGCCAACAAATCCCCACAAATATCCTGTCCGATATAGCTGAGGATAATAGTAGACCACCTACTCTGTGCACCCTAACGAGGGAGATCAGCACAGAACACATCTCGGCAATCAAGTCGGAGGAACCCTATGAAGTATGCAGAAGGGAAGGCGATAGCAAACCGCCCAGACCCGATGGCATTCCGAACAGGGCAGTTAAAGAAACACTAGAAAAGAGACCGGACCTTTTTATAGCAAAGGTGCGTTGAGGATGGGATCTTCTCTGAATCATGGAAACTCCAACATCTGTGTTGCTACCAAATGGAAAAAAGCCACCCGGAGAACTATCGGCAAATGTGTCTGCAAGATACAACGGGACAGATCCTGGAACGTATCATATACGGTAGACTGGTAGCGGTGGCAGAAGAGAAAGGAGCTTTGTCAGACGACAAGTATGTATTCAAAAACCGCGTTCTACCATAAACACGGAAGCACTGGGGAAAAAGTGGCTATGGGGCACAAAGAAGTACTGCGCACTAGTAACACTCGACGTTAAAAGCGCCTTTAACTCGGCGGACTGATCATGCAATAGAAGATCTGTGACCAGAATGGGTACACCGTACTACCTGATGAGCATAGTCATGAATTATCTCACAAACAGGAAACATATATCAGGCAGACGACGGTACAAAGTACTACGACGTTGCCGCGGAAGGCCCACAAGAGTCGGTCTTTGGACCTCTCCTATAGAGCATAGTATACGACGGAGTTCTGCGACTAACTGTGCCACAAGCAGTGAAGGTGATCGGCCTTGCTGACGATGTTGCCGTAATTACCGTGGCCAAACACATCTGTGAGATAGAGTCCGCCACGGATGAAGCAGTCCCCATAATCAAAAATTGGCAATTGTCTGGCGGCTGTCCTAATAATCAGCCTAAAGACTGTGGAATACGCAAGTTTCGGGGTCGGAAGTCAAACCATCAGGTCTAAAAGGGCTTAAAGATACTTAGGAAAAATGGTCGGCAGCAGACTGAACTCTCAAACGCACGTCGAGCACACAATCAGAAAGGCATTACAGATGCATCCCGAATCCTGCCTAACCTCGATGGATGGATACAACCAAGAAAAAAAAGAGACGCATTTAAAAAAAGTTCTGTTCCCTTTGAAATCAAATCAACTCCACTCTGTCATATATGGGCTATTCACCCTCAAGAGGAAAATAAATGACCTGTGTCCTTATAAAGTATCAAATCCTTAACCGCCACAGAAATATAATCAAATAAAAGTACATACATATATCCATCGGCATGCATCCTTATGGAGCCTGAAATTCAATATTACAACGCAATCCCCTTCCGGTTCTCAAATAATATAAATAATTAGCTAGTAAGATGAGAGGATACAACTTAAATAGAACAAGGATGTACATAGCATTGCAATGTAACTCGAGCATTAACTACTGAAAAGGAAATTAGACTCTTTCCGTTCCAGTCTTGAGGGAAAACTGATGAATTTATGTGTATTTCCTTCTAGATTGCCTAGGAATAGGTCCTCGAAGTTCTTAAATTTCAGACCCAGTGTGAAATTGAACAACCATAAGGAGACAGACGAAATGCGTCATCGTGGATTTAAAGGCTCAGGGATATTTTTGGAAAATCCCATCGTCATTTTGTTTCTTTCGAAGGGAATCCATTTTCTTTTTTTATATCTGCGGCTGATGTGTTATTTTTGTGCGACCGATTTATCAGACAAAGTGCAGGACAATGTTTGAATAAGCCTTGAGCTTTTCGCAATAATTTTATTATTTGGACTATTCGGAGTGGGAACATGACTAGGCGTGGAGATGACTTGCATGATTATTTATAACCTTGTAGACGATAGTATAGATGTGTGTCTCGTATCGATATTGGACATGCTGTCAATCATTAAGGGACGCAATGGATGGAATTTGCAGAAGAATTGCTTAAATCCAGTCATTTGTAATTGCACAGTTAATCATTAAAGCGTGACATCACACTCCTTGAGACGATTGGCTGATTGATTGGTTTGACCAACTCTCTCTAGGGTATACTTAGACAACGAGCACTTAGTCCCGACTACTTATAAAACCACCCATCATTGGTCTAAGCTGTCCCTAGAGGACCATTCCAAACTAACTAACTAATTACAAGCATAGCACTTAAATCAATGGGAGGGAGTTACGTAAGAAAGCTGATGGCATTGCACGTGCAAATGAAATAGGTTGCTGCCCTTTTTTCTTCTCATCCCTGTGACTCATACAAAAATCGTAGATCAAAATACGTAATCTTTGGAGCACAGTCATAAGCAAGTTATTCTGCTGTGCTTGAGTATCTTTCTTGACATTTTAATGTTCCTGCCTGGGAGTAGTTCTGCCGACAGTAAGATGCTTAGCTGACGACATGGATGCCAATAGCCTTCATGAGGTGTTTGCTGTAACTGCACGTGCTCATGGTCACTATTCAGATCTCCGATGAAGCCGAATATCTAGGAGTGATCCTGGAAAAAAAAACTTCTTTGTGCAAAGCATGTCAAGTCGAAGACATCCAAGGTTCTCTCAGTTTTCTGGCAGTGTAAGGTGGCAAGACATAGTGTTTATCATTGAAAAATGTCCTTTGGGCCTATACAGGTATGATAAGATCGTTTCTAGCTTATGTGTCGGTTGTTTGGTAGAAGTAGCTTTCGCGTAAGTATGTGACTGCCACCTGCACTGAACTTCAAAGAACGGCTTGTCTCGGCTGAACGGGAGCCTGACGCTGCTCTAGAACCTCCTTTTTTATCTACCTTCGGCTATCTTAGGGCATTTGGTATTATCTGCACTAGAGTTCTGATGACCTTGCGCGACACTTATGCTACGACCCTAGTTCCATGGATATGCCGTCTGATGCAATGACACCAAAACATCGGCTGCTGGGCAAATTTAAGGTCGACTTTCCTTACCTTTAGGACTGGCTTCAGCCAGAGTCTGAACCAGGACTGGTCTGCAGTCGAATCTTCACGGATGGCTTTAAAACGAGTCATGGCTCCGGTCCGGTGCTGGTGTCTTTGTGGAGGTCGGCAACACCAGAATTCACTACTCGCTGGGCAAGCATGCGTCAGTTTTCCAAGCAAAGACCTTTGCTATCCTAATGGCTACGGACTATATTGTTGAGAATAAGTAGACGGGTCGGAGGATTTGCGTTTGTAACGATAGCCAGGCTGTGCTTGAGGCCTTGCTAAACCCTTAAACCAGTTTTAAAATAGTTCGAGAATGCTAGAACTCTCTGAATTCTGTCGCAAGGCTGAACTCATTGACTATTGTCTGGGTCCCAGGTCACACTGGCTCCTCTGGTAATGAAAATTCCGATGAGGTTGCTAGACAATTTTCAGAAGCTGAAATTGCATAGGCTCTTCCCGCGCCTTCAGTCAGGGCCTCCATTGACGGTTGGGTTTCCTGCAAACACAATTGTGTGTGGCACGGCTGTTAAGAATGCAGGTAAACTAAACGAATGCTCGAATGATGTCTGTAAGAAATCAGCAGCATTCTAGCTGTCACTCAGCAAAGGAGACTCTAGACAACTTATTGGCGTTCTTTGGGGACACTTCGCTTTTGCCAAACATCTTAGTGTGTTAGGCTTAAGTGACTCAACTGTCTGCGATGCCTGTGGAGAAGATGACAATACTTCGGATCATTTCCTTTGCGATTATCCTCCCTTTGCTCCTGTGCTGATACTATAAGCTCCTCATCATTGAAGCCCCTTTTCGGCTTTCTCCGAAAGTCAAGGAAATTCCAGTAAAATAGGTAAAAACTGGGTCCTCCTTTCTGGTAGTATAATGAACCAGTTGCGTCTGAATGCTCCAGTATAGCGTTTCAAAAAACAAAAAACCAAGGCACAGTCGAAGACTACTTTTGACCAAAGTAGTAGCAACAGGATGCAAACGGGGTTTATATTGCCTCAGTGTACCGAATTTGTGCACTAAGAGTATGCTATGCCTGAGGTGACTGAAGATGAGCTCAATTAAGGCCTGCAGCGCAAAAGAAGGGCAGTGAGACATAAGTTACGACCCAAAGGAAAGGAAAAGAAGAAAATCCAACGAAGAAAGAGAAGGGCCTACGCCGTCTTACATCTCAAAAAAGCTAGAAAGCCTCGGGAGCACTACAGCCAGCACTTTTGTATGAACGCCAAGCAGGAGATGCAGGAGATGATCGCGGTTGCCAGATGGCTTGATATGGAGAACTGTAAGAAGTGTGTCCAAAATGGAGGAAGATTACAGTATCTCAGGCAAGGATTAATCCTCGTCGGGAGTCGCTTGCGTAAGAAGCAAGTAATGCCCACCCTCTTAAGTAATCTGGCTGAAACTGACCTTGAAATTCTCTAGATATTTCTACTTGAGATAAGCTGTTCTTACCTGACCTTTATGTTTGTTAGACTTATACTATAGAATGAGTCTTGTCCTCAGTCGCATTGTCACCGGGTATCGGGTACCTTCTGCTGATCAACCTTCTCGGTGGCCGGCACTTTTTTAATGCTCTAGATGTTCCAGATATAGGCGTGGCTGAATGGCTTGTTGAAATACTTCATTTTACGGCGCTATACTGACAAATTTTCTGTCGCACAATTTTTCATGAGCAGATCATTATTCCGCCTTTCAGAATCAACAATAAAGAAAATTATGGGTACCTTTCATTCGTGTGGAGAATATAACATGTACGACATAAATTTTTACGAAAAGCTTGACCTTGCCCTTTTACCTAATGTGGCATTGTCCTTTAAAGTTTGTTGACGCCCTGTGCAGGAAACCGGGGGTAAATAAAAGAGTTAAAGGTCACAAAGTTGACACAAACTTTTAACTTCGAATGGAAAATAGCACGATTCTACTTTAGGCTTAAGAAAATCTAATTTTTCATACGATCCCTGTATTCCCTTAACGATTACAACACAGACGAGCACGTATACGTCTCGACTTAGCCATACGTGCCCTTGTCAGTGGGCTCTTACTTGATGTTCTTTTTTTTCTTCTGAGAAACTATGTATGTGACTTGAACCCAATTTACCCTACAGGATGGGTGGTGGATAAATACACTATGTGACGTGGCTCCTAACTAAATTCTCATTAAGTACATTTCTGATCCTTGGCGGCGGTGGTGGATGCATAGCGGAGATACATTCTTTATTTGGCCACATCCACCGAATCTTGCATTCGTATTCCACGACAGCCCGTACATTTATCATCAATCGCCTTGTGGTCTTCTTGAAAGCCCTCTCCCCCCTCTCCCACTGTCGCTGCCTATACCTCATCTATGGTTGGCAATGAAATAAATCTCGTAATTCCATTGAGATAGGATTTCACGTTGCATTATCCTTTTATAACCATGTTTCTATTTCGGGTTTTTTTTTTTTTTTCGTTTTTCTATTTTTTTTCGTTCTCGTTGAGTTGCTTCAATAGTGTGTAATCCTGGTTTGCCTTTGATGTGTTGAGATTTTTTTTTTTAATTTTTCTTTCTGTCCGTTGTCGTTGTGCTGTTGTTCACTGGTGAAGTGTATCAACACAACAATGATATATTGTTGGGCGCCATTTTTTTATATCCTTGAGGCGGATTATTAACAACCCATCGTTCTATGGGAGAGAAGTGAAATTTTTGCTAGAATCAATAGTTGTTCCGTTGAAGCCGAATTCAATAGCCGACCGGGTCGTGCGATTGGATGAGGAACATCTTTTTTTTTTTTGATGCAGGAAATTGGAGCAAATACCTTTCGTCCGTGGAATTATTCAAATACGATAACAACATCTCGCGTAAAATGGGTCAATTGGATGATTTTTGTTTGACTCTTGTTTGAAAATTGTTGAATTTTGGTTAACGAATAGCAAGGTGAGATTTTCATGGTTTGAAATAATATTGTAATTCAATTTGGCAAAAGCAAGCATTTGCTGCTCAAAATTTGTTAAACAATATGCTTACAAGCTTCTTGGGTGGGTAGGGTGTCGGCAAACGCAGTCGGCAGACATCCACTTCCTCTTCAGCGAAGTTGTTTCCGCAGTCACAGTACTCCTTATCAGAAATCCCTCTTTGAGCCACAAACTTTCCAACTTTTTTCGTACCTCTCTCCCGGATAAATATCCAATAATAGTTGCCACTCCGCTGAAAACCTCGAAATATAGTCTAGCATCAGCTACAGCTACACTCAATTAATAAGGAAAAGTTTAGAAGCACCAATTGCCAATACTTAAAATGCCGACTGTAACAGAATCAATCACGTTTTTTAGTCATCTTACCACGTTTCTATGGATCTTCTCAATGACGTTAGTGGTTCTATTTATGTCTATGGTCATAGACATTATTTGACTAAGAATCCATTCCTTCATTCCAAGTATTATACATCAACCGGTTAATCTAAGACCATAGCAAGGATTCCTGCGATTTTGGCCCTAAACACCTTCTGACGAAAAGCAAAGAATTTAAATATGTGCTAAGATTCTCCGAGAGCAAAAAGTAGGGCACAAAATACTGCAGGCTCATGAGAGCAATAAAAAGCCGTGGTATTTCACTTTAAGTACTAAAAGCTTAATATCTTCTACAATGGAAGCTGTTATATACAATTAATTCTTATCAGTGCCTATAAAGATAAAGGTAATCTGCGGGCTGCACTTTTTCCAATACATTCCAGTAGTTCGAGTCTTAAATGGTCTTAACATTAACCAATCTACAGGGCCAGATGAAATTTCTATACTTCTTTTTAAAAAAAAGTATTCTTCTACCTTAGCTCTGCGTAAACTCTTCCACTTATCCGTCTCAAACAGACGGAAGCTTGAGCACTTTTAGGCCATTTTCAAAGAGGTGATTAAAACTTCCCTTCCAGAAGCCGACAAATACCTTTAACTCAATGCTTTCCGTGGCGTAGAGAACATTTTTGAAGCTTTTCGTTATGAATTATCTAAGAATAAATTATGTCACTTATTTCCGTCACTTTTTACTTAGGTTTGGGGCGAATCGGAGCTTTTGACAAACAAGTGAAGTCTTGGGCATCTGTTTCTTGCTCGATTGCTCGTGACCTATTAAGGGTCTAAACATTCCGCATGGAGAACTAAACAACGTTGTCCTTCAACAGTATCATCATTATTTTCCAAAGTGTCTGGTCGGTTCATAACATACCTCTTTGACTTGAGCCCTGAATTCACCGAGGTATCCACAATGATGTTATATTAGACTTATACCACTTTTGTTCTCACAGCCTCATATGAGTTTCACAAAGTAATCCGACCTAACTGGTCCTAATCCAGAAATATTCTACAGCAATATAGAATCACTCTGTAGAAGCTCCTTATAACACTTTCAGAACCGTATAACACAATTGTGCGGGTGATTTTGTCCCAGTTTTATATTCGTGTTTTGCTTTGTTTTACTTCGTTTAGTCATGTTATCTAGTACCCATCTAGTGCATCATAACAACAAAAATGATGTGTTTGGCATGTACATTGCAATGTTTTTCGTCATTCTTGTGTTAATTATGAAGAAAAGTAGACGTAAAGTAATAATATTGCCGGGAAGAACGAAACATCATTGGTTCTGAAAGGGATAACTTTCTAAAAGGGATTAAAACTCATCTCCAGTTGATGAACTGGGTACTTGACGCTCACCGCGTGGAGGTAGGCCGCTTGTGTCCTCTTGAGTGCACTTATTTTCTGTATGACTAAGTAGTCTGCATAACCTATAGTTCTTATTCCTTTCTCTGTGAAGTCTAGCATGGTCTTCTAATGATAATTGTTTTTCTGTAAACCAGTTCCGTTGAACGAATTGATAAATCTTTTATTAATCATTTCATCTATCTGATTATAACGATATGGTTACTTTTTGATCTTCTGTCCTTAGACTTGTTATATATTTGAGATGTCGGCATTGTGTATTCCTCTAACATCAATGGGTTCAAAAATTCAATTTAAAACAAAAAATAAAGAAAAGCCCATCGAATCTGCTGGTTTAAACTCGCACGAAAATTGCAAAGTTCAAAAGTTATTATCAAATCGAACAGTGCCATCGAAGAAAAAACTCAACTGTCAAAATCCCACTCAAAGGAAAGCGAGCGCGTTTGCATTCAAATTTTGTTGTCTTCAGTTCTTCGTACAGAAAGCATTTTCTGTGGTTACAGCAATTCTAATTTCGTTTAATTACTAATCTATTTCGAAAATGGATTATAAGGTAATGATTTTTATTATTCATACCATACAGCTAGTGCAAAGTGTATTACTAATCGAATAAAAGGCGTTTCAAACAAATTTCATTACGTATACGCCTTACATTTGTGTTTACATAAATATTTTCATAAAGAAAACTACAATTGGATGCGAGTGAGTGTATCTATAAAATAAAGGCAATTTTCCATCGCCAGAAAACAGGCGGATTATGGCAAGTCGTAGTTTATCACATAAGAGTTTACGCGGAACTTCCCAACGCGTTAATTATTGATTATTACAATTAATTATTGACTAATACAATGAATAATAGTTGCTGCAATTCGAAAATCATAGACTTTCTACTGTGTGCAATCCATCAGGAAACGAGCGCTGATCAGAGGGCTGTGGCTATTCACATTTAGACGTGGAAATGATTTACAATCAATTTTATCACAGAAATCAGCAGAGTTAAAGTTTCAAAACACGACAAATACGTAGCATAGATACCTACACAATTCATTTTAGTTTCCACTCCCCCTGGGTGAAGGGTGTGCCGAAACAATATAAACAAACGTTACTACCGCCTTGTGGAACATGTTATTCTTCCAAATTTTCAATTAGCACGTCAGAGATTGAAATCGATATGAATGTACACATGTCTAGCTCTAGATACGTATACAATGTATACTTCCGCCTATAAGAATGGGAAAATCGCGATGAGTCATCGCATATTCAAGAATTACTACAGAGAATAAGTACTGCATCCAAATTGTAATCTGTGTAACTATTTACGTGCGTCACTAACTAAAACCTTTGCATTTCGTTCCGATATACCAAACACATTACTTACTATCATTGCGTACGCAACAGGTGCTTCTGACTAGAGTGCTTCTTGCATAAATTTGAGTGTAAGTAATACCCCCATTGCTTCTCTGTTACGGCTGAGCACAAAATGTAGTTTCATCCAATTAAAAAACGGTAGCAATGCTGTCTGGTCTCTATCTTAAGAGCCGAAAACCATTCGAAACTGGTCTTCGTCGCTCAAATTGACTGCATTGGTGGGGAGATTCAAATAAAATTGGAAAGTAAGAAAGTGTACGTAGAGCAAAGAGAACAGCCAAGAGTACGCGGTGTATACAATTTCATTACCTGCCTACAGGCATTCTATCAAACGGCGTAGCTGTTGGTTGGTGAAGAAGTAGGCGATGGCATTACTTTCATCAAGTTACTTGTAGGCACAGATCTAGGTTCAGCACTATTTCATTACTCCAATCAATTTAATTTCCCTTTTCCCTTTCTCCAGCCAATTCCAACTGTAGTCCCAGCTGCGCCATTCGACGCTGCAGCCGATGGCCAGGCCCTCCGTACTGCCATGAAGGGTTTCGGTACAGATGAACAGGCCATCATTGACATCTTAACCGCTCGATCGAATGCTCAACGCCAAGAGATCAACGCATATTTTCTTCATGAATTCGGTCGTGATCTGATAAAAGATCTTAAAAGTGAACTCGGTGGAAAGTTTGAGGATGTCATCATTGGTCTGATGTTGCCACCAGTGGAATATTTATGCAAACAACTTCACAAGGCTATGAGTGGCATTGGAACGAACGAGGAAGCTCTTGTAGAGATTCTCTGTACAAAGTCCAATGAGGAAATTGCTGAAATTGTTAAGGTCTATGAGGACAAATACGATCGTCCATTGGCCGAACACATGTGCAGTGAAACTTCTGGTCACTTTCGACGACTCTTAACTCTTATTGTGACTGGTGTACGTGATCCAGCTGGCACAACCGACCCAGAGAAAGCGAAGGAGCAAGCTGAGGCTTTGTATAACGCTGGTGAGGCTAAACTTGGTACTGATGAGGAGGTTTTCAATCGTATCATGGCACATGGAAGCTTTGCACAGTTGCGATTGGTCTTTGAGGAGTACAAACAGCTCTCCGGAATGACTCTGGAGCAAGCAATCAAGCATGAGATGAGCGGAGAATTGCACGAAGCTATGATGGCCATTGGTGAGGCTTTACTCTGAAATAATCTGTCATGTTGTCAAATTTAACGAGTTTCATCTTTTTTCAGTTGAATGTGCTCAATCACCACCCGCATTCTTTGCCAAACGATTGTTCAAAGCAATGGATGGTGCTGGCACCGATGATACAACACTCATTCGCATCATTGTCAGTCGATCGGAAATCGACTTGGGTAACATCAAGGCCGAGTTTGAGCGTTTATTCGATCGTACTTTGGTCAGCGCTGTGAAGGTAACAATTATTGAACTAATTTAAAATGGAAATAACCTTTGTCATATTTTAAATTGCAGTCGGAGACGTCTGGAGATTACAAACGTACTCTTTGTGCTCTAATTGGAGGCGCATAAAACAGCTTGTATCTGGAATCTCATTACCTGAAGCTTACCACCTGTGTGAATCTCTCTCCGTCACTAATGCCTTCAGCATAAAGTTGCCTAATAGAATCTCGAATATTTACATGAATTGTTTTCCTTTGTTTTATTTCTGCTGTTATCCTTGAACTCATTCCTAAAGTGCTTTTTGAAATTTGTGTCTTTAAAATAAAGGTTTTATGTAGTTTTTTTTTTTTACAAAAATTGCCTTCTGATTCAAGAAAGACCCTTCATCCAAATGGTATCCATGTTTCGCGGGTCCTGTAGTGGAGCGAAAACGAATCGTGACTTCCTTGCAGTGTCCTCTGGATTAAGTAAAAGGTACGAGGCCGTATGTCCCGCACGACTCTGCTTAGTGCGTTGGACTGTTTTCGCGATACCATCTCTCATCCTCTCATGAGGAAGCTTTTGATTTCGACTACCAGACTTATCGTGTCACCTGACTTAAAGATTCGAAAACACGTCGGGCGTCAGCGTCAATTGTCCTGCTGTAGTGCCGAAGCATGGATTTCGTTCAAATCGGGTGAAAGTGCACTTGGAACCTTCGAGAGAAAAGTTCTATGTTCGATTTATGGTCCTTTATACATTGACGGTTCATAGAGGAGAAGATTTAACCACAAACTCTAAGAGGTGTACGACGACATCGACCTGGTCAGAAAGATACGTATACAACGATAATGTCACCGCTCCATCGCGAAAAATGTTCAATTCCATCCCAGGAGGACGGAAGAGAATAAGTGGGGAGTGACCTCAAACAACTGGAGACAGCTGGCTGTCTAGAGAAGTTTCCTGATTAAAGATCCTGATTCATCCCGAACAGAATCATAACTAGAATTATTTTCAAATCAAATGACAAACTTTAATCTTAACCTACACACAATATACATTCAACTTTTCCGCCTTATCTGCCGCCCATCGATTCTTTACAGCTTCGCAAAGACTGGCTTCTCTCCCTTGGCAAGCTGTGCCATGGTTGCATTGGCAAAATCTTCACTCTGGAGGTACAGTTTATTCATTTCACGCTGAAAATGAATTCAAAAATAAATCGAGAAAATCACAAGAAAGCTGTAACTACTCACAATCTGATCCAATCCCTCCTGATTAGTTCGATTGAACGAGTAAACCATATTCTTTTTGGTTGCTTGTACGGCAATGGGACTCTTACTAGCCAAGTCTTCGGCCAACGCTAAGGCACCCTGAATCATAGCATCTTTGCTATCAAAAACCTTTAAGTAAACAATTACAGGCCAACATACAGGTGAAAGTTAGGGATCTACCCACCTTGCTTACAAGACCACAACTACTTGCTTCTTCGGCAAGAAATTTTCTTCCGGTAAGACATAGCTCACGTGCCAAACTCTGACTGTTTATGACCTTGGGGAATCGCTGCAGAGTGCCAACATCAGCTGCCATTCCGATATCGACTTCTTTCACTTGAAAAAACGCATCTTTGGTACAATAACGAATGTCGGCAGCAGTAATGAGATCGACGCCTGCTCCAATGCAAGCTGAATGGACGGCACTTATAACTGGCTTGTTGCAGACCTCTAGAGAGGATAGGGAATCCTGTAGGAAATCGACAATTTAGTGTTCTAATTGGAGTTAGCAATGAATCCATTAAATACCTGATACAACTTGATGAGTTTTTCTAGAGCACAGCCTTTGCGAGCGACTTCTTCGATTTCTGCCAGTTCTTGAGCTAGTTTCATCATGTCCGTCAAATCAATTCCTGAAACACCGATTAGTCTCTGTGTCCAATGGAACTTTCTTTTTTCTCACCTGCAGTGAAATGTTTTCCCTCGGCTGAGATCACAACAGCACGACAATCTGGATTGATGTTCAGCGATTCGAAGCAGTCTTTGATGTCCCTTTAAGCAATGCGTTAGCCACGAGTACACTATAGGGGATCTGTGTGATACTTACACCCACATCTGCTTATTGATAGCATTATACTTGTCTGGTCGATTCAGTTGGACATGATAGACGAAGGGTTTTGGAGTCGTCAACGACAATGATTTGAAATTATTGTCAGTTTTCGAAGTTGGTATGATCTTTGAACTCATCGTACGAAGAGTGGTGTGTTGTAATGCTAGGATACAGAATCATGGATGTAGATTACCCATTAAATAGACGAGATTCCATCGGTTTGGACTTTGATCTTTGATCGAAAATAGATTCAATCGAATTATGGAGTGCTTACTTACCGACAAAATTCCTGGAGACCGAGGAGATAGATAAAATTTTGTTAAGAGACATCTAGTAAATTAAGAGAATGTACAACAGAAACTAAAGACAAGTGAAATGTTTTTAAATGCAAAGTGCAGATTAAAAATAAAATACAGCAACACTTTAGTATTAACGAAATCAAATAATTTAAATGGTGACAGTTCGTCAAATAAAAACAAAAAAGTGCATGGCTCTGTTCGTTTGTTGGTTTAGGGTTGTGGCAGGAAATTTTTTTATTGGGAGAAAGTGTCTTTACTGGGCATTTACTTTCATCCAAGCTCCTCTATCATTCAACTGCGCTAATTTAAGAGGCATTGCCCTCGTACGTTGTTGTTCCTTTTGCAGGACTTCGCTGTGTCTGTTTTGAGGTGCATTGTTTGTTGATATGCATTTTCTGTCACCGTTTTTCGACAAATCATGTTGTCTTTTTAAGTTAACGGCTAGTACCCTTCCATAGTGTCGGCTATATTTCTGATGAAATCCCCACAGATTGTTCGGGTTTGATGATCGTTAATGCACAACAATTTCTGTAGGTTCTGGCTACTTCAGCCATGTAAAAGCTTTCAACGTTAAATTTGTTTTTCTGGGCTGTCAATAGCACTTTCTTGTTGGTTAGCCAAAATCTGGATTGTTCTATCGGTCGAAAGTCGTTGTCTGTTATCCTGTCGAATATACTCTGTTTGCCGACTAACCTGTTAACGAATTTGAGTGAAGTCTCCGAGTACTATTTTTATATCACCCTTCGAGCAGGCTCCGTGCAGGCAGTTTATAAGACAACTCCTCGATAGGGTTTTCAACTTCGTCGAAAAAGTAAGATTTCCTTCGTAATAACAAATCTTAAATTTTATAGAAATCCATTCAAACGTTCACCTACTGAATTTGCCCCTTTCAACTGTCACCCGGCATGTCATTTGCGAATGTCAAAATACTTGAAAAAATTCTTTGTTTGGTTTTTCACGAATGCAAATAAAATTAATTTCCAAAAAATTTACTTTGCAATCTATTTTTATATTTATATAAAACCCTAACTACTTAAGCCAGTTTTATTAATCATAACAAAGTCTCATTTCCGGCAGCAACATGGATGTAAGTAAAGTTTACACAGTTTTTCTTAGAACAACTACCCAACAACTGCAACAATGTATAATCCAAAGGATGACATCGTTCCTCGTTTGCCAATGGATCGGGACAGCATAGAATTCCAAGGTTGGAGCATTACATATGAAAAGTCACATATTCTGAAGAGTGTCTGCAGCAATGGCAAAGAGAATTGCCCAGAAAACAGTGCCAATTGTTGTGAATTATGCACGTAAGTTGAAAAGTGCCAATACCCAATCGAAATGATGTATGAAATTGCCCTTCAAAAGTTATCGCTACGCTCTGGATTTGCCCCATCTTCCTGATATGGTGTTTCACAAGAACAAGTTGTCTCTGGTTCATTCAAATGGCGCTGGTATGGAGTTTAAACCAATGGACGCACTACGTTTGGTTGAGAATGGTAAGCAATCATTGCAGGTCGCCTGTGCCGAGGAGTGGCAAGAAAGCAGGTGAGTGAAAAACACAAAAACTCTCGGTAAACGATGTTAGAATGGGTGTACTTCCAGATCTGGTCATCTTTTGGAGGAGAAATTCAAACCCTTCGACTGGACATTCTCAACAAACTATCAAGGCACCCTAAACGATAAGTTTCGCATTGAAGAGACGGACAAGAAACTAGATGTTTACAAGCTGATGCAACGTGAAAAAATTCTTTTCTATCATGATCTCACATTGTTCGAAGACGAACTGCACGACAATGGGATCTCGTCGTGTTCCGTGAAAATTGTGAGTCGTATTCAATGGCAGTTTAAGGTGTATGTCATGGTTCTTGTGTTTCTAGCGCGTCATGCCATCAGGTTTCTTTTTACTGCTAAGATATTTCCTACGTGTGGACAATGTTATGCTTAAGATGAACGATACGCGATTCCACTACGAAATAGAGAATGACTTCATACTGAAAGAATTCACCGGGAGGGAGGCAAAGTACGATGAACTTAAGAACGTAAGTATGATTCGCCTTCTGTAAGACGAAATTTCCATGATTTGTAATCATTTTTAGGTTCCTGTGGCGTTTTTCACTATACCCCATGAGATCGAGAAGTATTTACCGATTAAGACGAAACAAACGTACAAACTATTCTTTAAGTGAAAATCAACACTATCGCTGTCGTTCTAGGATCGTTATCCTCCGTCAAATCCGTTTGTGTAAAGAAATTTATTCCAATTCTATGGTGGTGCTGAAGAAAATAAAAGTTTTATGCAAGAGTTTGTTCATTTTTATTGCCATTAGGAGTCGGGAAACATCTCAATGTAACATTTGGGTCAGCCTCTCCCTGTTCACGGAATAAACTGCGTGAGATGCTATCATATTTCTGTCGTTGAACGCCCTCCGCAGGTCTTTCAGTGTGATTAAGTTGCCCTTCTGTGGGAATCTGCAAGGAAAAAAGCGTCTGCTTAGAGGGTCGATGCAACAACCTTGAACTTACACTTCTTCGCAGGCGGAAAGAAATATCCCTTCGTCATTGGTGCGCCGCATAAAGTTCGGAGATGTTATTTCCTTGTCCAGCGCCAATGGACCGTCATCGATTTTCTGTCGCGTGACAGTATTTCTCAGAAAAGGATCTTTAATCGGGGCACCCACATCATAGTAGAATGATCCCTCTCCAGTCACTTTGTAGTGCTTGCGCTTCATAATAATCGACGAGATGAGATTTTTCAAAAGAAACTGAACTGCTGTACACATATATTCCGCCACAGCATCATCCACATTCACCAGTCCAACCTCCCAAGCGCCAACCAAGAAACGTCCCAGAATGAAACCCAAATCAGGCAGGAACAATTCTTGTACGCAATATCGTTGGGCGGGCATCATTTGGATGGAACTCTCAAAACCACTCGGCGGACGAACAATTTCCACATGATCAGGCGTGAGAAAGTCAAAGAAATCATATGGTTCGAAGGTGGCACGTTCGTGTTGCAATCTTGAGCTACGTTTACGTTTTCGACTCGAGCGCGACGATGAACTATTGCCACCGCTAGCAGCAGAACTACTTGATATCAATGACAATGGTTGTGGAGCCTTGATAGCGCCAACTTTATTCATAATGGCTCTATAAAACGCATTGTGAAGATGTAGTTTCTCGGCAGTCAGTAGTTTTCGGGCTTCTAAATCGAACTCGGCAAACTCAAACTTTCGACAGAAGTAGAATTTCATGTTGTTCAAGTACTTTTGTGCATTGTCACCTAGTGCAACCATTAAGGCGTTTTTAGCTATAACTACTTTTTCACTTAAATCACTCATTTTAATTGTAATTGTTTCTGTTTTGCATTCGTTTGGCTTAAATTTATTTATTTTGTGGAAAATTAATTGTTGACAGATGATTTTTGTTGTCAGTTGTCAGTGTCACTTGTCTAGTTGTTCGGTAGCCGAGGTATTTTTGTGATTCAACGATAAGGTAGTGCGTTGGTGGTTTACAGAGACAAATAATAACGAGTAAGTAAATTGAAACGAGTATCGTGAGCCACCTGCTAAACGGAAACAAACGCCTCGAATACGAACTGATAATTTACCTACCACCTTTGACTATTGGTTACCGATTGGATTTTGGAACACTAGGACCCTCTCAATTGATGAAAATGAAGTTTTTCAAAACGCAAGATTTCTATAACTCGAGCGAGAATTTACGCGGTATAAAGTGGATATTTTGGGGTTGAGTGAAATAAGACGGTTAGACGCTGCAGGATCACTCGCCGATGAAAAACTACTCGAATGGACACCAATGCTCTTGCTAACAGTCTATGAATTTAACTCCAAGCTATAACGCACCTTATGTGCCGCGCAGAAGTAGAAAGTAAACTCGACTAACCCGAAGTGCCCAACTGTAGCCAGTTGGATAAGGACCGGGGTAACTAGAATCGTTAGTTTGTTGTTCACATAAATAAGGGTGACATTAAAGCTGGTGGTGAACAGGAGCCTTAAAATGTCCGTTCTTTGATAGGTTTGTGGTCGTTGTTCAAAGTTCTTCTCTTCTAGAAAGCGCTCAGCGATAATCAAGCTACAAAAGAAAGGAAATCCGGACAATAACCAAACTAATGGATAAGATAGTTCCGGATACCTGTCTCGTACCTTTCTTCCTGCTTGCAGGGAGCATCAGTTTAAGAATATGTTTACACGTTTCGAGAGGTATACCCAATTCTTTTAAAAAACAAAAACCACTACTCATCCCTCTCGTGAAAGATTTCTTTTATTTAAAATTTAAATAAATTCCGCACGATATAACTTATCTCCAATAAACACATTCATTCGCGTTATAGCATCCGGTGCAGCGATGATGTACGTGTGCCGTGGATCAGTAAATTCATTGCCTTCACCTGTAAGTAGATTCCAAAGTCATTTAATACAGTCAATCATAGTCACACTCTAACTTACATAGTTCAAGTTGTGTAAACTTTGATGAGAGTCCAACTTTGGGACGTTTATAGCTCCGCAGCTCTATAATCTTTAAATCCGTCAGGAGCTCCAGTAGAAACATAATATCCGCGGCGTGCATTTGCTTAAAACGTAAGCAAATCGAATGAACAGTGCAGCCACTTTGCACAGAACACTCAATAACAATGCTGGCCAGCCATTTGTCGAGAACTCGTCGATTAAGTGAACCGTTCACTCGAATCCAGGGACAAGGCTTGATAATCAACAGGTCCTTTGAACTAAAATGAAGAAAAAAAGGAAAAAAATACGATGGCACAGTCAATCAAGAAGCGACTTACTCATCGTAATTTGTCAACGTTGAGGTGGTTATTTCCATTCGATCTTCGAAACGATCAACCGGTTTCGGTACGCGTCGACCGTCTTCGTTGGATTTGCTGCATTTAGGTGCAGGCTCTGCTTCCTCATTCTCATCCTCTTCGAGGGGGTGTTGTCGTTTCTGGGAGGTGCTTGCGGCATTGGGAACTAGTTTTCCCATCGATTCACGTGCCAGACGTTTAATATGCCGCGTATGTATGACCCAGTTCCGCACGTGATTCTTTTGAACGTACACGAATGAGGAGACCCCAGCTCTAAGAACTAGGAACTGCTGCCGCAATAATTTCAAAGCTGTTTGAAGGAAGTCAACATCGGGAAAACGTGCCTAAGGAAACAAATTATATTCCATAAACTGCGAAGGTTTTGCAAGTCCTTACCACAAGATCAAAGGCACTAACGCCAAGCTCTCGTGCCTCGATAAAGTCGTGTATTTTTACCACCCGCCTCTGTTCTCTATCACTGAGCCCCTCCGCATCCATCACTGTTTTAAGAGTGTCCAAATTGTTTTGTGTGTATGACCAACAAGTGTCCCTGTAAGTATTAACCATCGTGAATGACGAAAGAAAGACCTCACTTCTAGACTTTTACTTACTCAGAAATTTTGTCAAGTATCTTCTCCCGCAGCAAGGATGTTTCCATCAAACTATTTGGCAACATCGCGTCTTTGTACTTTGTCGCGTTGGTCTCATCTACAGCCACTTCATTCGCAGATATCTCTAGCGTTGGCAAATTAACAACAAAAACATCCTGAGCCTTGGCAATCCTTTCCTCCTTGTTCAACGTCGGCTCGTATTCATCACTGTTTGTCACATCATCACTGGCTGTTACGATAGCTTTACACATTTCGATGAGGTCTAGTGGTTTCCGTTTCAGTGTCGTTTTTCCCAAATCCTTTGATTCGTTCTTGGCCACTTTGCCTCCCAGGAAAGATGAGAACTTTTCAAACACCGCCATTAGATTCTCCACACTGATCGTGACAGAATCACTCTCAGCATCTGTGTCCATGTGATTGTCTTCGTGAATTTCATCGAGGGTACCTTCGCGGTCGTTTATGATTTTATCAATGGCGTTCAGATAGTTATCGCTTTTCATCACACAATCGGGGAATGGACAGATATTTTCCGATTCCTCACTGTACCAGCTGAAGGTCAAGTCGAGGGAGCGATTCAAATTGGCCAAGAAGCAAAAGAAGTGTATCTGCACATGGTTGAGTTTGGAGACAACGTCGTAGGGGTGATAGTATAGGTTGTACTTCTCATTGGCCGCCTTGAACTTCACCCTTGTGGCAAGTTCACCCAGTGCGTCAAATTGTTTCAAGTACTCCGTCAGCGGAGCATTTTCCAGCACATGATGGTAATGGTCCATAATTCGCTCGGATGCAGTTATGCTCGATTGCTGAGCCGATGGATCAATGGTCAGCATGTTCGAAGGAGGCTTGATGTTCACTTTGATGAAGTCATTCCAGATGAGCTCTCCCATGAAAATCAACTGCGCTGAGTGTGGTGATCTGATTTCCATTGGCGTTGGCTGAGCGGAGAAGATTTTCTTCACAGTCTGGTCAAAGAACGTGTGGAACATGTCGAAAACTATGTACGGAATCCGTAGAAACAGTAAACTCAAACGGTATTTGTTGGAGAAAACATACGACGGACCCGTGAGTTGTATGGTGTAGGTCTTGATCTGATTTTTCTTGCGCGCCACTACCAAACCGTCTTGACGGGCTTTCTTGAAAGCTGCGTGCAGGATGTCTTCCGAGTATGTTTTGAAAACCTCAAAGATTTGCAGGTTATACTGTGTCTTGTCGCGGACACAACACAAAGAGCTGTGCAGCACATTGTTGATGGTGGAGAGTTGAACGTCCAGCTTCGTGGTGGGATTGAAGTGCAGCAAGGTCTTGCTCTCGTTGAGAGGAGAGCATTCGCGGAATTGCCTGTAAAACTCGGATATTGTGTCGGGAAATTTGGAGCCGCGGTGCCCACTGTCTTGGGGTTCTGCTAAATCGAGTAAAGCTTGCAAATGATTGAAGGCGTACAAAAAGTGCACGGAGAGTGCGTTATGAAACTCTGCCTTCAAGGGGTAGAGCTTTCTTAACTCACGGTAGAACTTATCACCTTCGTATCGGTTGCTGAGGTGTTCATCGGTTTGCATTGCATGCAGCCATGTAGGCAACTCAGGCAGATGGCGGTTTGTCTTGATGAGAAATTGAATCCTGCGGTGACAGGCCTGAGTGGTCTTGTTGTGAATACCGCATTGCTGTCGAATAATGTCGCGAGTTATCCGAGCTACATCTCGATGACTGAAATGCAATACTGGCACTACGAGGAATAAAAACGTGGCTCTTGTCATTTTTAGGATGAGATCTTCCTTGACACTCCAGCGGGCGCGTAAGGATCGCATTTGCTTGAGAGCATCCCGATCAACAGAGTCCACGGGGAACTTGTGCTTTGGCTTTGTCTGAACAATGGTTCCCTTGCGCTTAACCACTCTGCCGGCATATGACATAGCAAAGCGATTTACCTTTTTCACAGTCATCGAAGGTGGCGTGCCAGTTGACTTCTTAAAGCCGGTTCCTGTCACCAGTTTGGACAGCTTTGTTCGCACAAATTTGTTGCTTTTCTTAAGCTTCTGAGCAGCAGCTGCTGCGGCAGCCGTGTGCTTGTTGTTCACCAGCCAAGTCCAGTTGCGTTGAAATGATGAATAGAGACCCGATGCGATACCGCCTGCCCCCAGACGATCACCTGGTGGCTGCCCCAAATCCAGGGCAGGAGCTTCGTCGAAACTGGCCAATGGGGAGACAATGTAATTCAATTCATTGCGACGGAGTTTGTAGAGTGCCTTCGTGTTCATTCTCGACGTTACGTTCTTGTGAACGAAGCCCAGTTTCGTGTGAACGCAAACTTTGTGCAGGCTGCTCCAATATTGCTGAAGGTCCGAATAGCTGTCGAAGTTGAACTTAATTTCAGTATATTCACGATCTGCATTGACCTTCAGGTATCCTGCCTCCGAAGTGGTCGTATCCAGAATGGAGGCTTTTCGATTGAAGTACACCCAAAGCTGCAGTGCATCTTTGCCACCTTTTTCGCTCACCTGAATCAGCCCCATGCGATGCAGTACCCGAACGATATTTACCAAAATTCGCGACAGTCGACCGCGGTTTATCAGAGCTTGCAAACTCAGCGGCAACTGCTTGATTAGGTAGTGCTGACGAATGGGGTGTAGCAGGTATTCCAAAGCCAAAGCATCAACTCCCGGTGGAACGTGAATAATTTTATTCAACAAAGAAAATGGCATCCGTTCGACGACATCCGGGAGCGATATCCAACCGAATGGCTTACCGTCGTAAGCCGGCAGCGGCATTATAAATGTCTTCCAGTTAATCGTGTCCCTATATGGAGTGATTTGTTCCTCAGTCATGTCGCTATAGAGATCACTAAAGTTGATATTCGGTTCGGATTGAAGCCACACCTTGAGAAGATCCTCCGACAACTTAATTGGCTGCCGACTGGGTTGTAATTCAAACAGCATGTAGAACATAAACTCGTGCATGAAACGGGCCGTTAAGAATTTCGGAGACTTATGTGGTCCAGCAGGGATGAGACCCACGTGCTCTTCCTTCGGTTTCGAAATCTGTCCCCTTACCCTTACAGGCGCTTGACGGAATTTTCTCTCCTCCAAGTACAAAAATAACGCATTCTTTAGCTTGATGATCTCCTGTGATATAATACTGTGATCCGAAGTTATTTTCGGATGCGTTATATAGCGGTAAATACGTGCATTCTGATCAATTCGCAACGATATTTCATACAAGTTGACAATTTTCTTTTCCTTCAGCCGGGCAATGGTTCGATAGAGTGACTTATTGCAGATTTCGTCTTTGTAGCCAGCTAAGACCTCGCTCTTGATGATTTCATGGCGCAGCGTTGGCACCTGCATAATACAATACTCGTTTACCATGTCGACGATTTTTTGTTTGCGTTCAACTTGTTTGGCTGTCTCATCACGAGGAATGTGTGGAACTTTTAAATGCGTAATTTCCTTGACAACGGCTATAATTTGAGGAATGTCTTTCAATGGTGGATCGAGATCGACGGGAATATTCTGTGCCAAGGAGAAACCGAAATTGCAGAGCTATTTGAAGGGAAGGCATGGGAATAAAGCAACTCACCGGTTCCTCATTACATCTGAGGTTCTTAGTGATGTTTAAGTTGACTTCCTTGACTTTTGTGACTGAATTCGAACAGTTTGTAGCGACTAACCTGGAAAAGGAATTTGATTTCATTAGAAAAAGTAAGAGGGAAGTTGTTTTGGTAGTAGACGGGCGTTATGGTCATCAATGATCTTCCATTTACGGTGGGTTCACGTTCACTACGAACTGTAATCATTTCCATGCAATAAACTTACATGTTTGTCCTTTGTCGTCCCATGTCCTTGCAGTATGAAGTTATTATTTTATCCGCCAATGCCTTCTTCAGAGCCTGTCGCACATTCAAGTGGTTCATGGATAACAGTGAGCACAATCGCGATTGACTAACACCGGCACTGCCGTGCTTCTCAATTGTACGATACAACGCCTCAAACATGGGCATATCGACATACGAGTGCTTATAGTCGAAGAAATCTGCAAGAAAAACACAAAACTATTAAATGAAACAGATAACTACAATGTACAAGCACCAACCATTGGACTCCTTTTCATCCCCTGGTTCGTCTTCATTGAATAGTTCATCTTCCGATAAATTTGGATTTTTCAATCGGACGCATATTATTTCACGTTCCAAGTTCATTCTGGGTGTTTGCTTTACATCAGCCAATTCTTTCACACGAACATGCTGAAAAAAAAAGGATAAGGAGACCTTGTCTTCATTTGTCCAGAAGAAAAAACTTCATCCTACTTACACAAGTTTCAAAAAACTTCTTAAAGAAATGCGTCAGCAGAATTTTCTTGATCATTGCTTGGTTCTCTGGCGGAAACAAATTCCTAACACTGACTAGTGACATTTTCTGATTCGGCGTGTGCTTCACAGCAAAGAACATTTTCTCAATGATGGCAATGAATGCAGTTTTATTCGTTGAATGGAAGCGGGTCAAGGTGAGCAGACTGGAACTGATCAAACGATCAGCACGTTTTTCGGTATATGCCTGTCTTGTGATTAACCCCAAGCGAACCAACTTATTTCTGTAAAAGAAAGCATTCAATCAGCCTTTGTTTTCGCACTTCAATAAGATTATTACCTAATGTAGAAGGCAATTGCTGAATCTTTACAGCAATGCAATATGGAGAACTTTCCCGCTGATGATGCACCATTCTGTCGAGAGCGGCCAATGAATTCAAGCACACAGTACTGAGTCGAAGTTATTTCCTTTGGTATGCTAACATTCGGCGGAACCAGGCAGTTATAGCGTAATTTTTGACTGCCAACAACAACAAAGGTATCGCCCCATTTCTCCTCGACATCCTTCAAGGTCATTTCCTTGATTTCGTCGAACGTTACCAGTTTCCTAACGTCATATGTGTCACAGGAGCCGAGGACATCACCATCGGATATCGGCACACATTTGTATATGGTGTAGGGACATTCAGTCTATCAATGAACAAAGGGTAATCTTATGATGGTCAAAAAAATGCATATAGTTGACCTACCAAAGTAAGAGGTAGTCCATAGTCTGGATCGGTGACAGCAAATCTGTTCCAGATTTTTAGCTTCTCTCGTGGTTCGGGAAGAACAAAAAATTGTAGGTAGTTTTTAGCTTGTAGGATGACCTTCCAAACTTCAGCTTGAAAACTATCTAACAAAGGTAGAGGCAGCTGTAGACTGTCTGAAAGTCGAACCCATAGTCCTTCGAAAGAAAATTCAAAGCTAGATAAGTAATTCGCGATTCAAAAGATGTGCAGACTCACCAGATATTGTAATTCCTTCCAAACCCTCGAGACCGATTTCATCTAGAATTACCGCAGCAAGGGTTTTACCTTGTGCAAACGACATTATAAATTATTTTCCTTACAAATTCGACAACTCTCAACAACTTATCCCACCGATTTCTGTTTATTTTATGAAATGTCAGAATCAGATGTAAAGTTGATGACATTCGAGCGACCAGAGCTTCCACAACATACAGCGTTCAGTGTTAATTTTACTTACACCCCATGCACATTGACTTCATTTACAATTGAAAAAGAAAACACAGGAAAATTATTCCATGCACACATTTTCTGAAAAGTGATAAATAGGGCAACAATGCCTTTATTGATGAATGAAAGAGAATAGTAACGTTCGTTAGCGCGGAAAATGGAGAAATATTGCATGGTATCTGCAGTAGAGAAAGCAAAAGCTAATGTAGTTCTTAAGTGAAAAGGAATAACTGAAAAACATATTTGATACCAAGCAAGCTGCATTCACCTCTGGATCCGCCCATCAGTTTCTTGTAGATCATCATTGATCAATGCGTTGAACACCGTTCATCACTTCACCTGCTGCTAATAATTTTTAAGAAGGTTCCAAAGTCTCCACATCCTCGTTTTCTTTAAAATCTAAGTCCAAAAAATCTTGTTCTCAAACCAGAAATCAGTCTACAAGTCACCAACCTCGCAACTTAGAGCCCCTTTGTCGTTCACAGTCTGATTACCAAACTCAGCGACAAAATTAATAGCATGTATTGTTCTGTAATTACATACCTACACTACACACGACGGAAGTAGGAAATCGGAAATGTTGCTATAATGCGACTGTGGGTAAAACCATTTCTACAAATCCATTATCGTATCATTCTGATCTGCAATTATCTGGGTGCAAGTGTCTAAAGAGAACCCACATACTCCGCCTTACATGACTCATTCGGGTTTTTCTAAAATTAACCTGTAGACGTAACGAATAACATGTGCGAGCATGTTTCACTTAAAATAGATTGAAACGGATTGCAATTTAGGGTCTCGTAGATCTATGCAATTAAAGGGCAACGACCTCATGGAATTTATGATGGACAATATTGATCTGACACCCAAGAAGACGGCAAAATATCTTGGCGTAATTCTGGAGTCAAAACTGAGCAGAGATATTGCTTCTCAAGTGCGTTAAGAATTTAAAGAGTAGGTTGCTTAGGCGTAGAAGTATTGATAAGATCAATAGACACAGCGGCATAGAAGCTATCTGCTTTCAATAGACGTCAAAGTAAAAATAATAAATAAATAGCTGGCGCGACAGCTCGAAATGAGCCAAGGCCTAGCTTCTCGCAACCATTCATGTTGTGCGTGTTGTATTGTTTGCACGACGTTAAAGTATTACCGGCAAAAATCACACTATAGGAAAATAGTTTCATGGACAAACGACTACTTCGTCTCTATTTTTTTAGTTATATGTACTTACGGTCACCGAAATCAGTCGTATCTCAAACTTCGATAGGAGCTAGTTTTTTTATTTCTAAATGGACATGAGCATCTTTTGTGAGTCCTAAGGCATACATATGTACATATGTGCAGAAGGTTTGGGTGCCCTTTTAAGCTGAAGTCATCGCCATTTTACCGGCCGGACCGTTAGTTTAAGTTGATAACCAGACCAATGTCAAGGTCCTTTCATCGACGTCGATCAAGTTTAAATGACCCACCCCGGCCATCGTAAGAGCTCGTTGAACTCCCTGATTTTCGGAAACACCTGAGAAGCACATTGTTTTCAAATTCGCCGTCACTTCCTATGCACAGTGAAGCCGCCAGAGGTTTGAGCGAGTCTTTTAAAACACTCAGCTAACCAAACAGCCTTCCTTCAAGTATGTATACATTTCGAATTCCTTAGCCAATTTTTGTTCTTGTGGTGAAGTTCCTGACGGAGCTGCACTTTTTGCTCATTTGATTTCTGGAAATTTCAAGTGCGACTAAAACATTTTTTTTTATAAAAACATCACAAACAAATTTTATTAACTCTAAATATACGTATATGTATGTATGTATGTTTAAGTAGATAAAAGTAAAATAAAAAATTAAAGTCGATGGAATGTCATATCATCTCGGTTTCTTGTTCGAAAGTTGCATCCAACTAGGTAAAATGCGTTTTTTTGGTGAAAACACTGGTGCTTCACTTTCCGAGTCGATATCATCTTCATACTCGAATGGCTCTGAAATCTTTTTTCTTATAATACGTGGCTTTCTATCGCATTGTGTGCTACAATTTTGATTCAAATCCAATTTGGCAACAGTGTTAATAGAGTTCTCCTCAGTTTTTTCTTCTTTTATTATAGGTTGTGAAGGTAACAGCTTGGCTTCAGGAGCAGGTCGCTCTTCCGATTGACATTTGTACTTTTGTTCGGCCAGTTCGGAGACCTGAGACAATTCCGTTTCGTCGACATCGAAATCCCAGTCACCATCGAATATATCCGATAAACAATCGTTTTCATTTTCCTGTTTGATTGATAAGCCATTTTCATCTGCACTGGTACTTGGCTTATCACACACCATTTGATCTTTATCCTCCGACTTGAGGTATTCAATTAACCGATTTAATTCACTGTTGTCGGAATCTAGTTCGTTGTTGCTGTCACTGACTTGCATTTCAACTTTAACATCCCAGGGTTTGACATCAGGTTCTGAATCCCAATCGACAAAGGCAGTATTATCGTTATCGGAATCTATAACAACAAGTGGTGGCGGTGTGGGTTCAATAACTTCAACCGATCCTTGGCTCATATTTGAACATTCATCTCCTTCGCCATTTTCGGGTGCACTTGGTTGAATTGCAACTCCATTGGTGAGGGTTTTGGCCTCCGTGTTTGACTCTCCATCGCTGTCATCGGAGATAACTACAATTTCACTAGGTGGCTGGTGGTTGGTATTAGCTGGAAGTAGAAAATAAAATCAGAGTTGAAATAAAGACATTTTATGGCGAGATAATACAGAATATCGTAGTAAAGTAACAGTCGGTGCAGAGGATTGGGGGAGACGTCTGCTGTCAAGCATAACCACCATCAACTTGATCAAAGCAAAACTAAATCCTGAAGTTGGCTGGAGCTGACCGCTTACCAGTCGAACTTGGTAGAGACCATACACGTATCAATTTCGGACTTGGTACAGACCAAATTCCAATCAATTTCAAAGATTTGGCCAGAGGAGGGTTAATTACATATTATAACCGCTTTGAGATCGCTAGGGCTTGTATAGCGAATGGACACCAACCCTCAGGCTCGCAGAGTTTTCGAATCTTATCTGGAGGAACTACGTTACAGTTCACCCTGAACTGTAACTGCCATCTCGCCGTGAATGGTTGACTCAAACAAACTAAGCGCCAAGTGGTTGAAAAGGAAGGATCTTTGGGAATAGGCTGCAAATGTCTAAATCGCATTGCAGAGGTTCAAAACTGCGGTACAGGATGTCTTGTTAACGCCGTAGTTACCCGGATCGGTTACTGTGCTTACTCGTGAGTATGAAATCGTTTATAGATTTTAGCATCGCTGGATAATTGCTAAAATGACGAGGGTGCAAACTGCTCTGAAGTCAAGTGCTTAGCAAACGGGATACCTACTATAGATACGAAGAAAGCCTTGTCTGCCTAGTTCGTCAACTGCACAATTCTCCGGGATGTCGCTGTGACCCCGGCGGATTGTGATTTAACGCAGTATAGTGATCTCATTTACTGGCTGACTGATGTATAGCTGAAGGAAGCTACAGTGTCAAGATTTTTTGAAAAGACTCCGGCAATCATTCTCTCTACCGTTTGGAGATTCGCCTGTAAAGATTGTATGGAATCGTTTAAAAGGTCTTCGTGTTGACTTTAGGCTGCACAATGCAACACTAGCGTCATGAATGCTTAACCCCTTTAACTATGATAAATCGGTAAAAGACTCACCTTCAAGCTTTGGTTTCATGTCTATTGTAATCGGTGTCTCATCCACGAGTTGAGTCTCTTGCTGCTGTGGAGGTTGTTGCTCCAATTGAACTATCTTCCCAAACTTAGCCTGATAGTCCTTAATCACCTTGAGGAATACTGGTCCAAAACGTTCTGTCTTCTCATCCGAGTACCCATCCAGTCGGATTTTTCTCAATTCATCCATTGTGGTGGGCTGTAATCTTGCCAATTGCTGTAGTGCTCTAGTTGATGCTACAAGGTAAGGCATTGCATCGTACAAACCGGCCAACTTTGAGCGAACCTTGACAAGTGGACGATAGATGTCAGACAAAGATTTATTTGATGTTGTTGCTGCAGCCGCCGATGATGGTTCAGCAGAGTCTGCTGTGACAGCTTCAGATGGCTTGACAATTGCGGGTTGGAGAATTTTAGGCGCACTCAACACCTTCGGCTTGAGTAATCTGATAAACTCCTCACCCGGCACGATTTTGATTGGGTCTCGCTTTTCATCGTCCAACCACAATTTGCCCTTTGAAGAAACCGTGTATTTGTTGTATGGATAGGGAAAATACCTGCTGGGTGAGATTTGAATCATCGTCAGCATCCGCATTTGTAGTAAGAGTTTGTTAACGGCTGACAACCATTTCTCTGATTTATCCTTTAAACTTCCATAAAAAGGATGAAAGTAAAAATGCGCTGGCATCGATTTCGATTTGGAACCTCGCAATACTAAAATCACTTTGCCAATACCCAACGTATTGTTTAGAAGGGTGAGTATTTTAAAAGACTCATCTGTGATATCCAACAAACCGTCATCATCTAAGCCATGGTATTTACCGGACTGATTACTCGACTGCGCCAGGGCATTGGCATCTCGTCTACAGTTATCACAACAATCTCTACGCAGTTGCAGTCTGCTACAATCTTCTCCAAAGTATGAGAGAATAAAACGCCTCCGGCAATCTGTGGTGTCAACGTATTCGGCCATGGCCATTGTAAGTGCTTCCATGTGTTCTTTTGTGGTCCTAAGCTGGCATCTATCCCTGATCATTCGATGAATTGCCCAATCCTTTGGTCGATAAAACATTAAACATTTTGCTGGTAAACCATCGCGGCCGGCTCTGCCTACTTCTTGGTAGTAACCTTCGACATCTTTGGCCACTCCGTAGTGGATAACAAGTCGGACATCTGGTTTGTTAATGCCCATACCAAATGCTATCGTAGCGACAACTACACGAACGCGATCGTGAATGAAATCGCTGTGTGCTTTCTGCCGTTGTTTAAGCGAACGCCCAGCATGATATACGCCGCATAAATGTCCATGTGCTTCAATCACAGTGGCTACTTCCTCGCTGGTTCGCCTCGAGATGCAATAAACGATCACAGAACCAATTTTAACCTTCTCAATGTAAGGACCAATGTCTGCCCACGCGTCTGTCTTCTGTTTGACAATAAATTCCAAATTGGGACGATCAAAACCCGTGCAGACAATCTGGGAACAAATAAGCGAGATCAGTTTTTCAAAGACTTCTGATTCAGATAAATGCAAATACCTGTGGGTTACTTAGTTTCAAATTATCAATGATATCGGCTCGAACTCGTGCTGTTGCAGTTGCGGTCATCGCAAGAATAGGCACCATCGGACATATGTCTCTGATTACATCTAACTTGCGATAGGCTTGCCGAAAGTCATGGCCCCATTTGCTTATACAATGTGCCTCATCGATGGCAATCAGTGTTAGATGGTCACGTATTCTTTCCAGCAAGAATGTTCCAGCTTCAGATGTAATATATTCCGGAGTAACATACACAATATTATACTTGCGATCAATTACTTCATAAACTGTATCTCGATTCGTTTGAGCCGAACCGAGAAAACAAGCTTTGAGTTTATAAAAGAGCAATGCTTGCACTTGGTCCTGCATTAGGGATATTAAAGGCGATACCACGATGGTAATTGTATCCCGATACACTGAGGGAAATTGATAACACAACGATTTACCATAGCCGGTCGCCATTATTACACAATTATCGCGGCCACCATCAAGAATGGACGATATAACCTTCCATTGCATTTCACGAAATCGCGTATGACCGAAACACTTCTGCAGGCATTGCATGTAAATCTCTGGTATCGCATCCTCCGACGTAGGATCAGCTAGTTCGAATGGTTCACTCCAGTTGATATCGAGCAGCTCGTTGTTCACCACGGTTTCGCTTTTTATTCTGAGCATGATGGGAACGTCGCAGCTAACCAAAGGTCTGTTTCAAGTATCTACCGATAAGGAAAATGTTTGCTTCGACTTGTTTGAATGTTATTTTGCGACACAATGAGTTCACATTTTTCCGTAAAATGAAACCCAGCGTGCTAATACAGTTGCAAAGGAGCCCGGAACAGAAGTAACTATGATATGCCGCATATACGAAGAATGCAACTTTAGCTGCAGATAACTTATAACCTTATTTCGTCTAAGCTGCGTATATATCGGAATGTTTTCTTTATACGACTTTGTTGACTGGGGAGGCGACCTGTTTGATTGTTATTATACTGTCAAAGTGCTGTCAATGTTTGAAATGACAGGCGCGGTGTGTTCTACTCTGCAATCCAGTTACTTCCAAGGTTTAATTTTTTAATTGTCCACAATAAAAGGAATTTTAGTTAAAAAAAAATTGTTAAAAAATGTTTGTAGCTACCAATCTCCAAATGGTAGTTAGAAGATCCTCGCATAACAAGCTCAGCTATTTCAACAGCGTTGGCCTGTGTTCAGAATAGCATGTGTTCGTGATTTCGAGATGATGTCAACTTTTGGCAAGCGTTAAAACTTTTCGTCTGGTAATCGCATACTGGAAGTAGATTAGATTAGGAGCTATCGGGTCAGTGTTGGCAAAAGGCTTACTATTGTACTGATATTGTACACACAGCACCGCGACGTAGTGTGGATTATTTTAAGCACATCTTCATAATCTGTGGAAGCTCCTTAAGGTATGCAGCGATGTGGATGAGGCATAGTGGTTAGTGTATGATCGGTTTGTTTTTCAAATTGATATGCCAGGAAAAGTTGCTGTGAAAGCCTGGAGTTATGCAGCTTTTGCTAGAGGATTTTGGTATAAGCATGTGGGTGATATATTTAGGTGGCATCTTTAGCATGGCTGTGCTAAGGCAGGCCTGGAGATTCTTCTTGTGCGTGCTGTTAAGTTATTGTGTCCGGAATGAAATGGCATAGTTCAAGATGATATGATCGATGCTTTTGAGGGTAACGAGTAGCGTCTTTTTGTCCTTGCTTCAGGGACATCGACAAACTTGTCATGCGGAACTTCTAGTTAACGATTGAGCTGGAGATGACTGTCAACTGTCGCCAGGTTTCAAGCAGATGTCCATAAGTAGGACTGCAGCTGAAAACTTTGAGCAAGATGGGAGCTTATGAATCAGTTGCTGGAAGAAATGCCATCTTCACTTGAATGTTTTTAGGAGTTGCGTCACGATGAATGTATTATAGTATTCTCATATGACCTGTAAAGTCACTGACTTTAAGGTCCAGTATCTGAGGCGTGAGGTTAAGCATTGTTCCTATAGCTGCGTTGGGCGCGTTCTCATAGCCCCGGTGATTCCTACGCAGGCTAAGCGATAGACTTTGCTCCTGTGTTATGGATTGTAGGGTCTTTGGCCACCATGCTAATGACGCATAGGTGATCACTGGTTTCATTATGGCGTTGTACGATCAAAAAAAATCATTTTGGGATTCAGACCCCAAGTTTTGCTGTACAGGTGTTGCCATATGAACATTGCCTTAGTCGCCTTATTGGTAATCATGTTAAAGTGCAAGTTCCAGGTAAGCGTTTTATGAAATATTACTCCGAGATACTTTGCTTCGCTGGACAGATTAATAGGGGTGTTTTCCAGTGAAACTTGTTTGGGGTTGTGATTGAGGTTGGCATACATTTGTCGCAACTGTCCAGTCTTCCCAAGACAGAAAGCAATTCAACTCCCTTTGGGCAGGCCAGCTAGTCTTAATAAGTCTCAAACTGGTTCCTCAAAGTATTACTATTAGGTGTACAAGTGCGACAAGTGCTTATGTCAAGTTCGCAACACCTAGAGCAAGTATATTTTCATAGCGATGCCAGGTGATAATTATGATATTATAAATAAATATTTTTCCCTGAGATTCTGTCTCTATTCCGATCTAGCCATTAACACCTACCACCTGCCTGTTGACCAGAAATCTGCATGAAAAACCTCATAACACATGTGACATCACTGAAATGTGAGAAGCAAATCTCGTTTCATTAATCAGATCATTAGCGTCCAACGCCAGATCTAAGAGAGCGTTTCGAAAAGCCCAAGCTCTTACGTGGCTTTGTTTGTCTATCCATAGCTGGTAGCAGTGTTAGTCATTTTTGCTATCCAACTTGAATGCGATTTTTGTTTACACGATTAGTTAGTACCATAGGTGCCCACGATTATCAACTAATTTTTTTTTCATTTTTTTGTGCCGACTTGATGGCTTTATCTAATCCCTCGTAGGCCAGGTACTAGTGACGACTCTTATCAGTCTTGCATCAGAGTTCGTTGGTTAGCACACTAGTGGTCATTTGAATTTAAATTAAATTCAAGTTATTGTTTTCGAGTGTTTTAGCAGTTTCAATAGAGTAAAACATCGGCTTTGAGAAGATGCGACCTTACTTGGTGTTAATTGCGGTTCTTGTGAATTTTCTGTGGTTAACTACTGGAACAATCCGACCTGCTTCGGAACTAAGCATTACCAATGGTCAGGGATTTGTCACGTACCTGGAGGTGGGCAAAAGTTTCGGGAATATCAGTCGCTGCTGGTTTGATTTTCAAGGTGAGTGTCACAGTGTTTCAAAGACTCGGATCGAGGGAAGGGAAACAAATTCCATCTCATGTGATCAAATTTGTTTCAATTAACTTCAGAAAAATCACGAATATTTTCGAAAAAAAAAATTACAGTGAGATACATGGACTTTTCGACGTTAAGTACCTTTGCTAGAACTCGTTTTGAAATTTTCGTCATTTTGGCAACAATTGTTCAGTGGGTAATAAATTTTTAAGAGAACTTTTGGCAAATCTGTTAAATTGGGCGTATTCCTACCAAATATTTCAGTTTTCATTGGCATTTGGGTAATCATGTCGAAGTAACTCCATGAACGAAGGCATTTTCATTAGCTCTAAACATGTTTCAGTCTAATCCAACCGAATGTGTAGCTGAAAAGTGTAAAATCTAATCTTTAACTAAATTGTACCGATGTTGATTTGAAAATCAAACAAATCGTGCATTTCTGTTGCACTCAAGCAGAAACGTCCAAATTATTTATCGTTCCTTGTTTAATTGAAATGTTATTTCCGTAAATTTGTGTGGATAATACGTTCGGAATAAAGCTAGTGTACGATAGAAACCCCTTGCCCCTAAATTACAAGAGAATCACATCACCACTTCCGGACTGGTGGTAAAATAAGCGAGAATCGACCATCTGTCATGTTGCGTGCACTGTATTTTACATGCAAACTTCCATATAGAAACGCTTGATGGACCGAAAGGTGATCTAAGGAGTAGCCGTAGGTGCATGTGGAATTCTAATCGCAGAGACAGTCCTAAATTTGACAAAATTATGCTAAAAGCGCACAGGCAGACAAAGTAGATGTCTGTAAAGCGGCGCTGGAAAAACATATCAGAACCGCTCGTCAGCTCTAAAAGCAAAAATTAAGAGACGAAAACCAAGAACTTATTTACTTAGCGGCCTTCTGACCTGTGAAGTGTCGTTTCCAGAGAGACACAGCAATTTCCAATTCTTAAGATAAAACCCGGTGGCATCCGTCATAGAAAAAAATAAATAGCTGGCGCGACAGCTCGGGATGAGTCAAGGCCTAGCTTCTCACAACCATTCATGTTGTGCGTGTTTGTATTGTTCGCATGAATGGAAAGGACCAACAATTTATAGCCGAATCCGAGCCTCGAATTGAGAAGCTCTTTCATGACAGATTATACTTCCGGAGGTTTGTTATTCCCCGACGAGAGGTGGTGTCGCGAAAAAATGTTAGATGTTTTCCTGGGTAGGGCTTGAACCCACGCTACTCGGTCAGCAGTTCATCGCACTAACCACTGACCCACGGCGACCACGGCATCCGTCATAGGCTGGTCCTGAAAACGATGGTTCGGTCTTTCTTTGTGTGTCGAACCTGGCTGTGATTTGATGATCCTCTTGGCTGGAGCATTATTGTCCATTTGCTCGATGTATCTGAGTCCTTTTCGTATTCTTGGACTACACCCGTATCTTGACACAGTTTATAGAGTTCACGTATTCCTTCCAAAGGATTCATTCAATACTTCGCAACTTATAGCAGACCTGGTAGGATCAGCGTTTTGTAGAGCGTGCATTTCATTTTGCGAGGGGAGAGTTTTGAACTTATTTGTTGTCCCAAACTTCGTTGAATCTCCACTAGGGCGTCATTCGCAGAGTTGATGTTTTCCTTGAGGTAGGTTAACTGTTTAACGAGTTGTGTTGTCAACAGTGATATTCTATCCTAGATCGTGAATATCTAGTTAAAAATAAATAATAAATAGCTGGCGCGACAGCTTTAGATGAGCCAAACCCTAGCTTTTCGTAAACAATCATGTTGTGCCAGTTACATAAGCACGAATGGAAGAGACCTACAGATTTTTGCTGACTCCTAATGGAGAATTGAGAAGCTTTTTCGTAAGAAATTATACTCTAGGAGGTTTGTTATTCCGCGATGAGAGGTGGTGGACATGGCTGGGGCTTGAACATACGCAGCTCGCACAGCAGTTCAACGCAGAATCCACTCAGTTATGGCGGCAGATAGCTACTTTTTTGTTTATTAACAACATGCACTGGGTTTTTTCCTCATTTCCCTCAAGACCAACTCCTGGTGCCTATTCTGAGATTGTCGTTAAAGCCTTCATGGAGGCATGCCTTCAGCGACCAATAATGCCGATGTCGTCAGCATATTACAACATTTGGAGAGGTTTGTTGTAGATAGTACCTGGCGTATTAACACCTACCTTGCGCAAAACATTATATTTCTTCCAGCACTAGATTGATGAATTCACATGATAACACTTTTCCTTGCCGAAATCCTGCGAGTTTCAACTTGGAGTTCGTTGGTCTTTTCTAGGATATGCCCCCGTGTGAAGATTTATTTCATCATCGATCTGCTGAGCACGAAGCCACATCGGTACACTCCGATTAGTGTGTTGCAGCACGGCTACAGATATTTACACAGTTCGTTGACATCGTCAAATCCAATTCTGATAGCCCGCTGCGTTCGTCCCATTATATCAATCTCATTAGCAGCGATAAGTTGTACAGATTCTGAAAGATCTTACCTCTAGTGTCGGCTTCTGCGTTCCTCATAATCCATTCCAAATCATTGTTTAAAGAACTCCAAGACAGTGCACCTTCTTGTCCAAAACTATGTCTGGCATCTAAGGTATCGGTGAGGTCATTGCTAACCTTCACGGAGCAACGATCTTTCTCCATACTCATCTTGGTCATACGCGGTTTAATAATCGATAAATATAAGGTGACGAGTATCGATGTATTCAATCCGTCAAAGTGTGAAAATTTGGTCGGTAATCAGCTTTCCCAGCCAGCGCATGCTATCGGATATAACGTGAATCCCCACCGACCAACCGTTGCCTTGGTTTAGTCCTATCCTGTAGCAAAGTGCCTAGCATAGGATCAAGTTAAAACCAAACATCCAAGAAAGAGTAAAGAAACCTGCGGTAGCCCTTTTCACTAACAGAAAGGCCATCGGAAATAAATGGAGTCTGCAACGCCGCATAACGCATTGGGTATATATTGTGGTAATAAGGCCGATACTTACGTACGGGGTGATGGTGTGGTGGACCGCTTTGAATATAGTTATTAACTGCGATAAATTAAGCAAAGTCCAACGAGCCTTCTTCTATATCAAGTTAGGCGACCTGATAAACATCGATGTTAGTAGCCTCCTACGCTTCAGAAGGAGCTCCAATTGGTTCAATGACTAGGCAGGAGATTTTCCGTCATCCTTGTGGTATCACAACGATCCCCTCATGGGTCTAAGGGTGGTTACTTTAGCTGGCAGTCACTTGAACCTAACCTCTAAAATTGCGGCGTCTAGGCAAAGATTCTTTAAGGGCACAGAAGAGTAAAGTTGTGCTTTACAATATAGTATTGAATCCAATCGTCTGATAACGCTTCACAAAGACCTTCGATAAAGCGTCACGATTACATGATAATCTCTTGAGAAGGTGCACGATAAAGACCACCGTCGAGCAGCGAATAACAATGTGTAGATACGTATTGCAATCGCTGCATTCATATGTCTTTACATGTGGCTTTGCATTATCTTTTAACAATTTCAGACTATGTATTGCTTTAAGAAGAAGGTTTGCTAAGAACTCCAACGCGAGTAGAAGCTCTAGTCGAAGATGCAGGCAAATCTAACGTACATAGGTTTAGGATCGGAGATATTCTGCTCTTAACCTGGTGAGAGCTCCGTTCAGTTCAGAATACGAATATTTCACATGCGAATCCTCAAATCGTTATCCTTTATATGTTGGCTGGTGTAGTCAGTTCAGTCGAAAACATAAACGAAGGATGAAGTTTCTGGTTGTCAGTTTTCTCTCTGTCATTTGTCATCTGAAATATTCCCATTTGCTTTTAACGAATTCATCTACCAATTAATGCATTTTTTTTTTATTTAAGGTGATCGTCTCGAAATCGACCTAAATGCAAGTGAACTCATAACAACCGTACGTGGAGAACAAATACGTCCATTTGCCAAAACCATTTGCGGAATACGCGTGGACAAAGTCAGTACAGCTTCCATGGGTGTTTGGAAACTCCAAGGCGAGAGTATCCACGAGGAGTATACCGAAGGTGTCATCAAGATTAACATATTAGCAGCGCCCAAAATGAATTTCACAACGAAAGTGACGAAACCACTGGGAAAGAATGCCATTTCGTGCACCAAACAGGAATACACTAAATACTGCAAGTTGATAAATCCAATATCCGGGGACACATGGAATCAGTGTGACCTATATACGACAATTCGCAATGGCAGCAGCTTTGAATGTCGCACCATGTCCTGGGGCAATATGGACGAAAGTATTGAAATGATAACAGTTGAAGCTGCTCCCAGTACACAGTACTCGGAGGCCAGTGTCGAGGAGACAGATGACCACTATGTGTTGCGTTGTGAAATTAAGTCGACTTCGTTGCATACATGCCGAGCGGAAATGCCAGACAGGAAGACACAATTGTATATCATGGACGGACTTAGCAATGGAAGATATTCATCGTATGACACGGTGTAAGACGGGATATGCATAGACTTATGATTTGATTTATTATGTTGATAGGGGATTCAGTTTAGGGATAACTTGGGCTTACAAGTCCTTGCAGTTATATCTTTCATGGACCATTGACTAGTAAAAACTCACTGGCTGACAAGTTTTCTTCTACTCCCTGCGTACCGGTGACCAGGTTTCTCTTTCTATGTCAAAGAGATTGTGTTTCCAACTTCAAGTTGACATTTTCTGTAAAGAATCTCCTAATTCTTTGTTCCATTTTTACACAAAATCCTCTTTTTCTGTTTTCTTCTGGCTTTGTACGCTTCACTCATTGCCTCAGCTTTGCTTTTCAGTGGTTGTTTCTATGGCCCACCTGTCTCCAGGTGTCTACTAGTGAGGCCAAATAACCCTACAGATTTCCTATAGTTTTCATTTACTTTGCCATATTTTGATCATTGGCCAACAAGTTCCACGCCATTTGTACTTTATTTTGGTCCTCAGGATTTAGAGTTGAAGTTTGACAGCTCCATCCACTTGTTCTCGGTCTACGGCTGATCCATTCATTGTTAGTTCGTCATCTGTTTTATTGTCTTCAATACCATCTTGACTAAGGACCCGTCAGAGTTTGCCGTTGTATTTTATGCCAATAACCTTAAGATCTCCGCGACAACACATCACAAGCCTAACTAGTAAAGTCGTTTCTTCCTAACAGAACTATGCCTCTGAAGATAGATTTAACTTGCTGAGATGGTATTTCAGGCAGCATTGGCCTGTGAGAAAGCTCAACAGCTTTCTGATGCTTTCCTTTGACAAGGAAGGAGGAATACGGCTGTTTTTTTTTTATACATATAAGGCCTTAGCAAGGCAATATTTTCCCAGCAGGCTAGGCAAAGCCGATGTTCCCAATTGTTCCCATTGATTCCACACAACGTCTCAGGTCCTCAGACTTCAACAACCTAGCTTCCTCTGGCCAGTTTGTCTGCAATGTTCTTACTTACTTACTTAAGGTGGCGCTACAGTCCGGGGTGGACCTGGACCTCATCCAACAAGCGTTTCCAGTCAACTCGAACTTTAGTCAACTGCTTCCAGTTCCGCAAGCCAAGTTGGTTGAGGTCCCCTTCCACTTGCATGCGACACCTGAGTCGCGGTCTTCCTCAACTGCGCCGTCCATCGAGTGTGGAGTCGAGGATTTTCCGGGACGGAGCATTGGTGTCCATCTGCTCTGCATGACCCAGCCACCTCAGTCACTGGAGCTTCACCCTTCTGGCTAGGTCGATGTCGCTGTACAGCCCGTACAGTTTGTCGTTGTATCTCCTCCTCCATTCACCGTCCAGGCAAACGGGGCCGAAAATCAAATAAAGATTTTTCTCTCGAAACAGGCAAGAGCGACCTCATCCACTTTTGACAAAGTCCATGCCCTGCGCCGTAGAGCAGGAATGGACATTTGCTAAATTCGTTGCCTGTAATTCCTTGGTGACAAGACACCTAACAAAGTTTCACTTTGTTGTGTTTTGCAAGAAATTGTAGGGCATCACTTGACTTGACTTGGCATCACTTATTTCTCACTTCATCACTTAAGTGAGACGTCAGAGCTTTGGGTGCAGCCTGGCTGAATAAGAAAATGTGTATCATAGCGGTCTCTAAACCCTTTTCAAGGCTTACTCTAGCGCAGGTTTCTGGGACACATACATATTTGTGTCTATACTTTGGCGTTCGGTCCAAAGGCGGTGGAGACTCCATTTTCGATTCTTCGGTAAAGAAGACTTCTTGGGTCCAGTAATGGCTCTCCATTAGAATAGTCTACTAGATCCATAAAACCAGGGATAATGCAGAACATATGTATGTACCAAAGCATTGCCTAGCTTATTCGTGCGTTCTAAGGCCGATTAATAAGATTGAAGGCCCGATGAAGGCTTCTATTACTTGTGCATTACACTTGCCATAGCAGGACCGGCAATTCTCTGTAGCTCCTCAAGTTTCAAGTACTTTCTGCCACCAAACTATAGCAGTGTAAGTGATGATATCTCTCTGCCCAGCATTATGTACAGTCACTGTATAATTTTGGGATTTAGACCCCAAGTTCAACTGTACAGGCGCTGACTGACCCAAAGGCCAGCTGCTTACTTCTAGCTCCTGAGAGCAGAGACCTGCTTCTACGCTTATGTCAATTGTTCAGCCGTCGGAGTAGATGGATCTCGACTCATTAGCGATTTCGTTGCTCTCCCACTGATCGGCCAGATTTGCTTAAGATCTGGGCGCGATAATCAGAGTTCGTTCTTCAGCATTTCGACATTTGTGATCGAAGAAATCCAGTCAATCGCGCACAAGATTCCGTACCCAAAGCTTGCCGTATCATCTTTTCCTCATCAAGTTTAAAATACTCGACCTGATCGTTGGTGTAGAAGAGAATTTACAACACAATTTCGTTATCGTAAGTCAAATCGCCCTGTTGAGCTGTTGACACGCACATTAGCCCTCTAACGGTCTCAAAAGTCTACTTCTTTATTGACTGTAAAATTAAAAGTATAAATTTTCCTCTAATCACCGGCACCATGTACATACGCATTCCTTTCCAACCAGAGTTGCCTTGTTCAATTAGGAAGCACAAGCTCCCGCCCCCAAACATGAGGCAAAACTCCATATACAGCTCCCTGCCTCACTCAATACGCTTTTTCCTCTTTTGTAGGTCATCCCAATCCAAGTGTGCCTTGGAGATACCCAAACCCCTTGAACAGCACGAGACTGGTCTTTGGAAAATTCAACATTCCGATGCAACCCAACTTACCGGTTGTCTCTTTTATGTTGGTGCTTCGAGTAAGGAAACAATTATCGAGGAGGAACTAAAACGCCAACAACAACAGTACGGGGAGGGTAGCATCACCCCCACCAACAGTACCAGCAGCAGTACCAACCAGGCAACTACTCGCAACAGAAGGATTGAGTTGTACTCGACGGAGAGTACAATTTCCGAAATTACATGTACCGTACCGTTTGTTGTCGAGGACTGCTATCTCAGGGATCCAAAGAATATTGTCCATTTCCCGGAGAGTGTAAAATTTGAACGGTCCCGTGCCCTTGGCATTTGCACATTCATCAATGTGCCAAGTGCGCCCGGAATATGGTCGTGCGGTCTACGTGGATCCGATTACAAAGACGACATTGTTCAGGACATTGAGGTAAGTTCTTCGCCGAAGGACTGTATGTACGAGGGTGGCAGTTCTCTTATTAATTAAAAGCTAACCAGCTTTCTTCTCCCACTGTCCATTCATCCCATTAAGGTTGCCATGGAATCAAAACTGGGCCGGGTGCTTACGGACCACATTAAGGTTGCACAGCGTGACTCCCTCGAGCTAATGTGCAAAGCACCATTTGATGAACCGATTTCCAAGTGCGTTTATGTGGATCCGTCGAATCAGGTGCATTTGGTGGCCAGTGCCACTGGCGGTACCAAGAAAACAGGGTATGCAAATGGATTGGGCTAGAAACTTGTCTTTTGCAATGCGTCTCTCTTCCACAGGCATGTCCAGTACTCCGGTCGGGGCATTCAAAAAGGATTTTGCGGCATGCGAATCGACGATGTGGATGTGGATGATTTTGGCGAATGGAGCTGCCAGTTCCAGATGTACAACAATGGAGGAACGGTATCGAATTTCACGATAACCGTAACCGAAAGCGGTAGGAGGCGTTTTGTTAGTCGGAAAATTTAGTTAACTACAGCAGAGCAAAACAAAATTCGATTTCTTTAGTCCTTTCGTACGCATCCTCGTATGGACTTGGCTATGGTCTAGCAGCTGCAGTCCTGCTGGTGGTATTAATCGCATCATTTTTTGGCTATAAGAAGCGGCGACGTACCATGAGTTCAACCGAAACGATGAGCATGTCAATTGGGGAATAAAGTTCAAGGGATGTTTCTTTCTAAGAGAGGTTTTGTTTTTTTGTTGGTCATGGAACTGACCTTACATCACACAGAGTGATTCGATTCCCCAAGGGTTCGTTATGCTTTCAGGAAGGACTCATCTCTACCATCGTTCTCCTCTTTCATGTGGAGTTTCACCTTCACCTCAGAGAGGATGGCAACTTTACCTTTCGAGTGGCTGGAATGAGTGACATTTCGAAGGGGAAACGAGCTTTCGCAGCAGCCTTGTCAAAGCTTAAGGATACAACTGACACAAATGCCAGTGGTAGTCTATGAAAAAGTGTAAAAGGACTACGTCTTGACACTCGTTTGTCTCCCCCTTTTTTCGTACAGTGACTCCCCATGAAAAGACTATCCACAAAAAAAAGGATGTGAATATATAAATCTGGAGCGAGGTGGCGGCAGCAGCGACGTTTTAAGGATGACAAAAGTTCCTCACTTGCCCTTCGGCCGAATGTTGGGATGCAAATGTAAAGTATTTTAGGGTCGTTAAATCAATTCCTAGTGTTGTTTCTTCTCGAGAAGTCGGCAATTGAGTCCTTAATGACTCTGTGTTGTTTTTTTTTTTCTCCTTTTTTTTCCCCTGTAGAAGGAAGAGTTTTAACAAGATTTCATCGCATAAAGCATAAAAGAAATGGCCAAACGGTTTTAATGGATAAATTGCGTTAGGAAGGTGTGTATATGGGTCTCTTTTTTGTTTGACACAAGGAAACAAAGGTATGCAATGTAGTTGGGGCTTGGGAAAATCCTTAAATTTATTACATGTTGATCCAGGGGAGGCTTAGGGAAATTGGTAAATGGGGGAGAGAGTGTAATATGAATCGTATTTCATTTTGTGGAATGTCTGCGCCATCTATTGCAAAGAAATGAAAAATGATGACAGTTCTACGATCAGGTTGTGTTAACATTTATTCCATTGCTGGGAGGGACAAGAAATGATGATGACTAGGCTTGAATATACCCTAACTCATCATGTTACGGAATAAAAGTCGCGTTTTGGGTCAAAATACTCCACAGTTTGACAGCTGTCAATGTTTGGTTAAAGGAAGAGGGTGTTGGTTTAATAATGGATGACAGTAGATCTCGTGAAATATTACAAAGACCGTATTTCTGTGCAAATTGGAGGTGGATAAATGGTCATCTTGCATGCAGGTCATACCCACAACTTAACATCGTATTGCTACGGAGCAAAAGGCAGATTTTGATGCTTAACTATTTCACGTACCGGATTAGTAGATGCTTGCGTGTAGATTCGTGTTAAACTATATATTTTGGGCTTCAATTCACTGCGGAGTAGTTAGCTAAAATTAGGTAGATGAGCTGGCCAGGGAGGGAGAACCCTCTGCGCCGCACACAGCTCAGGTAAGACTCCTTGTGATCCCTATTAGGAGAAAGTCTTTTTTGCGCGCTGTGCAATATTGGTTTTATATAACTTAAAGCTTTGATGGACCTACAGATATCGTTGATAGGAATGTCGTCTAGGCGTCTTTTGGTAGAGAAAGTGGGATGTGACCTCATTGTCTTTAAAAATATGAAGTCATTGCCTTCACGGACAACAATTGTCACTGCTAGGACCTAAGCCTAGAAAACATTGACTGATTTAAATGGGCTAAGTTTCTCAGAAAATATGCCTGCACTTCACCTAATGTCTGTCTTGGATCTATCGGTAGAGATAGCTTTAGTTTGCGTTCTGGACCTACCGCCATTTACCCAGTCTTCCCTGCTTAGAAAGGAACAAGAGAAATCTAGATAGGGCGCAGTGTAGGTGTGGTACATTGCCAATGTACTTAGATTAGGTTAATTTAGGTAGATGGGTTGGCGAGGGAAGAGACGCCCTCTGCGCCACACTCAGGTCAGTAGAGACCTATTGTGATGCTCATTTTGGAGGGAAGGTATCCCTTGCTCGCGGAGCAATACACAAAGCACTTTCTGATTGCACTACGATTTCGAACCATTTTGAAGCTTTAATGAAGCTCCAGATGTCCCTGATAGGTACGTCCCTTAGTTCTTCGGTATCACGGAAAAAGTGCCTTCTAAAGCATTTATGTCTGAGATTGCAAAGGCCTGGACAGTCTCCGCAACCCCTGTAAAGGTCGTCCTCACTTAGCCTTAGCTTTTTCATGTGATTGTCTAGGTATGTACTTACTTATGATCAGGTCATGTCCCTGAGGGCTCGACTTCCAGCTACTTGCTTAACTGATTCTCAGGGACCTTACCGCCGCAGATTCCGGTCTAATGGAGCCAGGTTGGGAATAGATTCTAGTCCTGGTCTTGGTGTGGTTCTTATCTATAGAATATGTTTAGAACTTGGTGCCTTGATTTTCCCGAACATTTTGCTCAGTAGAAAGGTATCATAAGTAAATAGGTGGCGCGACAGCTCGGGATGAGCCAAGGCCTAGCTTCTCGCAACCATTCATGTTGTACGTGTTACGTATTTCGCACAAATGGAAGGGACGTACAATTTATTGCCGACTCCTAACGTCCAAGTCAGAAGCTCTTTCATGACAGATTATACTCCAGGAGGCTTGTCATTCCCCGATGAGAGGTGGTGCCCCGAATAATGTGAGGTGTTCCTGGCTCGGGCTTGAACCCACGCCGCTCGGTCAGCAGTCCAACGCACTATTACCTGCAGGGGTTAAATAACCTAATAATTCATTCATCATTGAATTTACTCCTCCGTTGGTAGATTCTACCACATTGGTTTGCTGTTCACCCTGAAAAGTGGATATCCAACAGTAATGTCAGTGTTTCTGAGCACGACTCAGGCCAGTCGCCATTAGAACCCTTGAGAAGTACTAGAGCTAAAGAGAATCTTCTACAGTGGTGAAGATTCTGTGATTTGCATAATGTCGTTGGCTCTCTGGGTTTCCTGCTTAAACTTCCTCTGGCTTATTGCTCCCAGTCTTCATCGGAAATCGTCCCTTTAGCTGCATTCAGTTTCCTAGTTTCTTTTCTAATGCCGACGAGTTCTTTATTCCACCACGGAGGTGCCTCTTTGGTTTGTTTTTTTTCGCGCGAAATGCCGTAGGTTTTGCTAAAGACGTCAGTTAATTCTTTGACTGTACTGCCAATATCGCGTGGTCCCTTCAAAGTACGAGATTTACTGCTTTCTTTAATCTCTCTTAGTTAGGGTAAACTTCATACTGCAAGCAAAGCAACGCAGGCACCCAATCCCCAAGTTGTTGGGTCCATAAGCCTAACTTGTTTGTTTCCAAAGATACTATGTAGAGAAACTATGTCCTCGAGATTTTTCTCCAACTCAACATGCCTACACAAAGATCGGTTGAAACAGCCCTGCATAAGTTGGTATCAACAATCGAAAGATTGCCAGCAACTTCACCTTCGACATCCTCATTCGTGTTAATTTTGTCTGGAATTTTTGGAACTCCACCAAAAGGGCTCTGAGCAAAAATCACTAAGCATATCGCCTATTGAAAATCATTGCCAACAATCAAACACTTTGCCGCTTGAAAAGGTGTAGCGAGTCCCTTGCGGGCCAATATTCTGTGAAAATCAAGAAAACATCTGGTGAATTAATCCTTTCCACCTTTTCCACTTCGCCGTGGCCTTTCTATTTTAAAATCACCATTCGCACTGCGGCGGTTTTTTTTTTCCTCACTCAACAACAACAACAGCAAACCCCATTTTACCTTGTGTTCTTCGAAAATAAATACCGTTATGCAGATTTATAACGACAACAACCTCGTAACAAATTTTTACTGCGAACAAGAAAAAAACAAACCCATCGACCAGCTCTAAGGACAAAAACGAAAGAAAAAATATCACAACAACCACAGCAACCCACATAGATGGGGTGGCAAGTGGAAAGTGGCAAACTGGGAAGAGCACCATCGTATCCTTGCGCAAAGGAAAGAAAACACTTGAATTGGAATTGAACCTTTTACATGCCATAAATTGAAAAATTCACCGCCGGCTTGAAAACAAACCTCTCAGTTGCAAAATAAATTCGTCCTTAGCGCCATGTTCACCCGGCATCCGGCGTGTATCAAATTGACGAGGGGGTTGCCGAGAGTCCTTTTTAAGCGAGAGATATGCAAAAGACGGAACTCTGCCGATCGAAGGAGTTAAGTGAAGGGGTGCACAGCGAAATCAAAGGAAAACAAAAATACTGATACCCACACGCACGCAACCGCATGGGGATTGGGTACCAGTACAACAATAACAAGGCGATAAAGGACGACGGACGCGATGACAACGTCAAGACGAAAGGCGGAAATATTGTAATTTTCATTTTATTAGTCGGAGCCCGTAAGCAGCGAAATAATATTGAATTTTATGACTTTTTTTTCCGAATTTCTTTGCTGGGTCCTTTTCTTTTATTTGTAGCTCCTGTAGTCCTGTGCAGAATGGCCGCTTGCAGCCATTGCCGAGCGTGTCATTATTGAAACGATGAGTATCCGGAGAACAAACAGTATTACGATCGAGTATACGGCTGTTCAATTGATTTGCATTTGATTGGGCGGATAAAAACGGAACCGGGGCAATTGAGGAAATTGGACTTGTTAAATAATGTACTGTGTATGCGGGAAGGTATCCTTTAAGGAGGTGGAAAATGCAAAAAAAAAAGATGTGAATCAATTTAAAAGGAGTCTGGCGAAGATCTAGACATCGATCCGTACCAGGTAAAAGCTTTTTTTCCATAATTATTGTGTGGCATGTCCTTAGGGTTAAGACGGTCGACCCCCTACACACCGCTATTGTAATTGGCAGCTGGTTGTCAAGTCTATGAGATTTGTGTTTTTTTGGAGTCACTGATTCTGTCCGCATAGATAACGTAGAGAAAAATCTTGGAGAACCTAGAACTCTAAGGAGGTATGTTTGCAAATTGCGTCCGATTAAGAGGTCACACATTGAATTGCACACTGAGTTTTCATTTGTTAAGAAGACTACGACAATTGCTACAGGAAGAACGGATTTTGTAAACTTTGAACGATTCTACTATAGCGACTGCTATCAACAATAGGGACAGGTTTCCTTTGGAAATGAGACAAGAAGCCAGCAGCAGCGATCAAGATTCTGAAAATGTACTGCATAACGGGTGCCTTGAGAACAACCCCCTTTGCTGCACTGGAAGTAATGCTTCAGCTGGTACCTCTTGATGTCTTTGGGAAGCTAATGGCAGTCAAAGCAGCATTAAGGCTCAGAGAATCCTCTCAGCTGATTAGCGCTGCAGCAAAAGCATCCTATTTCTAGTAAAACGGACTACGTTATCCTCCATATTGACTTCAAAGTCAGGTACAAAACACGGATTCCTAGCAGAAACTCTTGGAAATTTGGTACAATTTTGAGGGACTCTGCGCTAGAAATGTTCAAAGACGGATCCAAGACACGCAACTGTCCGATCACTGTAGTGTGTCTCAAGCGAAAATTACGGCAGTCTGCGAAGCTGCGGCTTGGCTTTTAGTTAACGCGATAGATAGTCAGGCAGGTATTAAAGCCTTGGAAACGCCGGCAATACGATCAAGGTTGGTAAAGTAGCACCGCAGATTTCTTACCAAAATTGCGGACAGGTGCGACGTAACCCTGTGATGGGTCCCAAAACACAGGGATATTCCAGGGAACTGCAGAGCAGACTAGCTGGCAAAAGAAGGCGTCAGATGGCATATCCGGATGCCAAGAAACTGGCAAACAACAGGTGGAACAACATCAACACTTGTCATTGTCAAAACAAATCTGCCCTAACCTGGATTTAAAGAAGACAGAGAGACTTTTATGCACAAACCAGAAAAGCCTTGGTTCACTAATAGGGGTCCTCATCGGACATTGCTTGATAGGCAGGCATACACTCAGACTATATACGGCAAAAAATAATGATTACCAGTATGAATCTTCCTCAGGGGTAAGATCGGATAAAAAGCTGGGACTCGACGTACACTGTAGTCAAGACTACCGGGTTTGCAAAAAGGGAAATTTCGGGCAGAGACAATCTGATCACTCAGTAAAATCCCACCTAAAACACGAACTAGGGAATAGGTTTGAACGCCTGTAAGACAACGAGGAGGCTATGGCCCATGCACAATAAGGCCAGAACTAATGTACTGATGTAGAAAGACAGACAAACTCATTTCATAAACAAGCTAAGCCTAAGTAGGGATAACCTTTGCAGGCGCTAAGGAGACGAGGAAGCCATTGAGGACAAAACCCATTTTGCCTGCCACTGTCCAAGCCCCTGCCATCTCAGACATAAATTTCTTGGAAGACTCTTCTTGTACCTATCAAGGATATTTGTAGGCTCATCAAAGCTTCTAAGTGATTAGAAATCTAAAGGTTATAGGTAGGAGAGTGCTTTCTGGGATTGGGGTCTAAACTGATCTGAGTCTGCCTGGACGGTTCTCTCTCCTCTCGCCAACCCTAACCAAAATTTACCACTACCGCTTTCTATCAGACTAGCGGCCCTCCCCGGCTTTGCACGGGTACAATTAATTTATTTGATTATTGTTATTGGGTATGTTTCGCTTTATTATAGCCATTTTTTAATTAACAAAAATATAATAACGTAAAACAGCTACGGCTACGAAGCTATCAAGCGCTCGCTGAAGTTCAGTTCAGATGGATCCAAGCGAAAAGCAGATGGTTTGTCCTTAAGTCTCACAATGCGAACCGTTTCTCGCCACGGTTGCGCTGTAACATCCAATCCATAAACACAATGAAAAGGAGAGGTGACAAAAAGCACTCCTGACGAAGGCCAACGCTCGCAGTGGAAGAGGTCGATGTAACGCCGTTTACCCGAACACATCTCCTACAGTTTGTGTATAGAGATCGAATGGCCTCCAAATGAGAACCGTTAATCCCACAATTTACCACGAGGGACCCGATCATTACTCTCGTGACACACTCCCAGGCCTTTAATGAAGGGCCGTTTTACTTCCTCTTCCCCACATGCCCTTGTGCATTTCTGGCCAGATTTCATAAACCTCAGCACATTTGATCGCAAAAGTCACCTGCTCTACAATGCTGTAGGACTATTCTCCGTCCTACTCAGTCTGCCATCCAATCCCTGTTCGAGATTGATCAGCTTTGAAAAATGCTCACCTCATCTACGCAAGATATCTTTCTCATCGGAAAAAAATAAACCATCTTTGGATTTAACTCCTTCAATGATATTAAACTGCCATCATGAGACAACGTGTGGCCTGCCAGAACTCCTTGTTTGCACATCTGTGATCTCGATCCAATGTAAAAAGCAAAAAAGCATTCTTGTGTAAATCCTCACCTACGCAACTGAAAGTTTCTTATCTCAGTTTCCCCTCTACGTGCGGCAATACACCGCACAGATCTTCATCGCAATACGCATTCCTACATACATACGTACATACTTCTATTTACTTTCAAAACCTTTTAATTCTTCCTCCCCTACGGATCTAATACATAATGTACTTCCACAGAACCAAAGATACAAACAAAGAAAAAATTAAAATAAAACTACCCTTGTACAACTGGGCAAAACAAAAACAACATACGAACGATCATGATCACGAACCGATGTGCTGGGCTACAGTAGCGTATTCTATAAATGGTCAAACTTTAAAACCTCAATATATCAATAACTATACAACATATGTGCATACTCTATGGCCTATGTTAATTTTATACCTATAAGCTATCATATTGTGAAAGTTTTATGTCAATCGCATTAGTAGTATTTGCGTTTATCCCGAAAGCATTTTGATGCCAGCAATCAAACTCTTCCTCTTTATTATATTAGTAGGATAAACAAGGTCAGGAAATTGAGCACTGAGCTCCGATTGAGCAGAGAGCTCTCCACGTTCAAAGCAAAGCATGATGTGCTATCTGTAATTCTCACTCTCTTCATAAGCTGCCCATTATCGAAGACTATCTCTGTCTTTCGAAGGACTCACCGCATAAAATAAGGAAAAATCAACCAATTTCCAGATGTCAGATGTGCTCTGTCCCTCTCTCACTCTCTATCTCTGTAAAAGTTTTATGAGCCGTGCTTCAGTTAAAACCTCAATTGCCAACGAAATTGTTTTCAAGTATCCAAAAGCACTTCGACTGAGCCAAAACCCCATCCAAAAAGGCCCACATCATGGCAGCTCGTTGAAATCCATCCAATAACCTCGTAACAAACATTTTCTCTTCTCTTATTTTTTTTTTAATTAAATGCTAATCTAAGTTAATTTCATTATATCTGCGCCCCTGCCAGCAAAACAAGGAAGAGCGGCCAAACAGGAAAAAATTCCCCGATTACAACAAAGAAAATCAATAATTTTGCCAAAATCCCGAAACCAGAAATACACGCATTGCTGCGTGTCCATGTGGCTTTTACAAATTATAGCGGTTTTCCCATTTACCGAAAACACAATTAAAATTTAACTCAATCCCCTCTTTGATATTGAAATTATCTTCCAACTACAACCGAAACCAGTGGAGAAGGGGGGTCGAGGCTGAGGTTACACGAAGTGGGCAGATGGATAGATGGAGTGCTGCGGCTGGATGCCGCCTCATTCACGTCATGAATATCTAATTAATTCCCAGAAGTATTACACCGGCACGTCCCAAATGTCCCACAGAGTCTCCATTTGTAGGCTCAAGGGGGGATAAAGTCTCCGATTGTTGTTTGTTTTTTTTTTACGGCGAAGCATTCCGGGAACAGAGATTTGCATGAGTAACCGTGTGACTACGACTGTGTGACTATGAGACTATATCAACTGCCATCTATTGTCGTCAAAGCGAATTGAAGGCATATATCTTGTATCTGCGAATTAGTAGCTATAGTTACTTTTGAGTTTACTGTTTGTTCTTGCAGCCATTTTTGTTTTTCATTTGGCACTGTTCAACTCATCTGCAAAAAGGACACTTTATCAATTTAACTGCCGCAATATGTAAAAACTGTTTGCCTGCAGTGCTAGCCGTCGGTCGGCTCAGCGGTAGTAGTTGAGGTTGTTGCAGGCACGGACGCTTCACAAATAGTGAAGCAAATTAAATTCGCTTCCTCTTCCTTTTTTGTCCTGTGAATTTTATTGTTTTTTTCTGTCCGTTTGGTCCTAATTGCAGTGGCAACGTAGTGCTAGGGAGCACAATGCACGGCAGGATGTGCGTCGTGCGTGTTGCTTTGACGCTGTTGTGTGCGGAAGCGCTCGCCAACACATTTTAATCCGAAACAATTAATATTAAAATTTAAAATTGAATTGACTAGTGCTGGAGCGGTCGGTGGCCGGAGGTTGGACGCTGGAGGTGGTGTTAATTGATTGTGGATTTTAAATTTTCGAGTTATTAATTCTTTTATGTTTCTAGGCACCGGCAGTGGTATATCGGACCGTTTACGGTCTGTGCAAATTTTTTCTTCGCCTGATTTATCTTTTGAATACAAATGAAATAATTAGTCACAATCGTGTAAACAAATCGGTATTGGGCCGCAAGGATTATTGACGCTCAACGATCGATTTTTAAGTGAAGAGATTAAAAAAAAATTAGTTGAAATGTAATTTGACAGATGCAACTGCGTATTGTGAGTCTGAACGGAGTCATTTCAGACGGACGCAACAATATGGACGGACAGGAGTACGAAAAGTGATCATAATTTAGGCTACAAGCCAATTGAGTCAGCGAATGAGGACACAAATTAGTCTGTCACCGTGTCTCAACATCGTTGACAGGATGATTACACGACCAACGAAAATAGTCAGCGTGTGGACTCAAAAACTCGTGTCAGTGCGGGTGTCAACGCAGCCGTCATCGCGTTGACGGCGTTTTACGTTGACGATCACACGAGTTGACCACTTTGGGACAAACTCTGACGTTATTGTGACGTCAGAGAGTCAGTGCGTTGACGGTTTTCGTTGTTCGTGTAATCGTAGCTTAAGTTATTTAGTTTAGAGTTGGATATAAAGAGGCGTGCACTTTGGTTCGTTCTGGACCAACTCATTGGCGTCTGTATTTCTACACCGAACGACGACATAGTCATTGTGCGGGTGGATTTTAAAGTCAAATGAAATGCATGTGATAGGTAACCATGGTCTCGGTACGCGAAATGACAACGGTGAACGCTTTGTAGATTCTTGTAGCAGCAATCACTTTGTCATAGAGGAATAATGTTTAAATACGTGATGTGTCATAAAATCAGTTGGGATTCGACCGACAGACACCGAAGTTGCAACCAATCAGATCATATGGCAATCAGCCGAGGTTTAGGTTAGGTTAGCGGGCCGATGAAGATAATGAAATCCTCTTCATCTCACTTAGGTCTATGTAACCCTTTTGTGGTATCCATGTGTTTTATCAGGTACTTCCTACTGCGTGATTCTATATACTTGATGACAGCTAATTGGCTATCCTTTCGAACTTGAGCAGATCCGACAGTGAATCATCGGATAGCTCCTCGATATTTTCTAATATTGCAGAGGCTTGGGCAATGACAGAGCAAGTGTGTCGAGTCGGTATCCTTGTCTCCGCGTTCTCTCCATAGGGCGTCCTCGGTAAGGTGCAGCTTTTTTCCATGGTACCTGAGCATATTGTGGCCTGTAATTAATCCTACCAGTAATGACAGGGATTTCCTGTCAGTCTGGTAGTTCTGCCTTTATTATATTCTCGCCATAGCCTTCTTCTAGAAGTTGTTAGTGTTTCCCACGTGACGAAGTGGAGGTTTAGGTAGGTAGGTAGAAGTGGCGGTTCAGCTGAAACCGAATTAGCACTAGAATGTGCCTTTTTGTTACCACGGCTCGTGACCTGATTGATGAAGTGTGTTGTTGAAAATGTGTGAGACAACCGGGGGTGCCTAGATCCAACCTGTGGAATTTAAGAATCGAATAAGGTCTTGTACCCTTTTGCCCGAGATGTTGCTGAGGTTGTCGAAGAATGGTTGGTTCAGTGCACGCAGTCTGGCTTTTGCAAGTGCCGGGCACCTGCAGAGGAAGTGGACGAGAGTTTCCCTCTCATTTTCATTTCCGCAACTGCGGCAGTAGTGGTTGTATGGAATACCCAGTTTGGCCGCATGGTCTCCAATTGGCCAATGCCCCGTGATAACTGCCGTAATTCTGGCAATATCTGGTTCTGCTTAGGAGATCCCTTGTTCTGGTCTTGGAGGAGTGGAGGTTTAATTTTATTGTCTGCTAGCTCTCGTTCTGAGCTGATCCCTTTCTTGCCAGTTCGTCAGCAGTCTCGTTCTCTTGCACACCTTTGTGGCAATCAGCCGAAGGTTTAGGATAAAGAAGCTGTCAGTATACAAATGCTGACGCACTTAGACCATTATTAAATCCATTGTGATGCCTTAGAAATTGGTTTTTCAAAATAAGTAGCTCGTGCGATAGCCTAAGGTGAGCCAAGGCACGAACAGATGGAACCTACAATTTACTGTCGAATTCAAACGTCTCCTTCATGACGGATTATACTCTGGGATATCTGTCATTCCCTCACGAGAGGAGATGTCTCTGTTGGATATTAGTGGGGCTCTAACTTGCGCAGCTCGCATAGCAGTTCAACGCACTAATCACTGAGCCATGACGACCTTTAGCATTCCTAGAGCAGCACAACGATCAACCCTTGAAAACTCAGCTAAATTAGTGTTCCTTGGCAAAGAGGAAACTTTCGCCAATGTGAAAAAGGGAAGACTAACGAACTCTGTCACAACCTAGTTAGTAATACTCTTCATAGCGTGAGTAGGACTTCAGTTCGTGGTGAACCTGGGCAACAAGCAATTAACCTTTTCAGTTAGCTCGGTCCTTGGATTGGTTCGTTCATAGGTGCATACGAAAAATTCTGAGGATTCTCTGCCTTACGCTTGTCTCTAACGAACATCTTTACATCTTTAATATCAAACTAACTTGCCACTACAGACGTCTGATGGATCGCCTCCAAGCACTATTTTATACAAAAAATTGCAGAGAGAATCGAATAAAGGTTGCAAATGACCTCTAAGAAGGGCACTTCAACCGTATCCTGCTATTATAAGGCCGATCATATGGCTGCTGGAGCCTTCTGTAATAGAAAACACGATTGCCTTTGACTAGTACCTGCTTAAAGGCGTCTTTCAAGCAAAATACCCAATAACATCAGTTTTCGTCCCAGGATTTAGCCAAGCAACCTCCTCTAGTGTTCACAATAAAAATCTGTCAGTTCCACAAATCCCCATTTCGCTAATACAGGTCCCAGCAACTTAAGTGATTAGTCAATCAAAAATTCACACCACGTGAAAGGCCAATTGGAACAGGCCATTCTGTGCGCCCAAGTCATTAAACTTTCAGTAATCCATACACGATTCAGGTCCACACTTCATCCGGGGAAATTCAATTCCAAAAGCAGCTTAGCGTACCTACGACAAAAGCTAAACGAAACAACAAAACACACTCCTTCCTCCCCTAAATAACACGGAAAAAAGGGTAACAACTCCTGGAACAATAAGATATTTGTCCAACGCCTCCTCCATCTACCCCATGCCCGGCGAAGCCTTTTTTAATAATCATAACACTGACATATTCGTCGGGGAAAAATTACCATGTATCGACACGTATCAATACTACGTGACCCGAATGGTCAATTGCCAGGCAAACACTCACGGAAGTGATGATATGTTGCTGGAGCGCCGATATGGCGGGTTCGGGCACACTGGCAATGGCACAATGGGGTGGCCAATAAAAATCTAGGATGATGGGGTGAAATAACAATTCCTGGAATGCTAACGGGCCACGAGATACGATGCATACCGCCCTCGAGGGCTTAGCGTGTGTGCGCTTCGGTGTGCAACAGTGGATGACGATGAGGATTTGTCTTTATTTTTCCGTTCTTTTATTTTCTTTTTGTTGCTATCCTTCGATGCAGGCCAACGTACATGCATATGTACTTGTACATGTGTGTACCATCTAGCCAGAGGAAGGATGTGCAGTTCTAGGAGAAAAATGGCGAATTTAAAGCCATTAAAACTAATTTAGAAATTTATTTACGCTGTTGTTTGCTTTAATGGCTGGAAGTTTGTTTTGCTTTGATGGTGCACCCTAATAAAGGAAGAAATGTTGGATAATTGATGATGACATGTGGCAGAGCAGGATAATAGGGAAAGGTCTCGGTCTCAGCTGGAAGAACGTCAAGTAAATAATGTCAAACAGGGGTGTACATCTAGTGGAACTAGGTGTTTCAAAAAGATTCTCTTTCGAAGGAAGTTCCTAGATAGCCCGTCCTGTTTGAGAAATGTAGGTTAGAGCCGTTTAGATCCGGTGGAGTGATTAGATCGAGTCTCATCTGTCAGTTGAAGGATACCGACAATGTCTCGACTGGCATCCAATGGCAGTACAGCTAACAAGATTGTAACTGCAGATAATTGTAATTAAATCTTAGCCTTCCCTGTGGTTTTCAACAAGAGGACTGCCGTTTAAAGACCCTTTTGACTGGAGTTTTATTAAACTAGACTCTCATGACGCCAAACAAGAGGATCAGCTATGCTCTCAAATCTGACAATTTCGAAGCCGTCTCGTTAAAAGTTTGCTTTATCTAGAGAGTTGATGTTCTTCGTAGAAGTTCTCCAATGTTTCTCCAGAACTGCAGAACCTCTCTATCCTTGTAGGAGTAATTACAGGTCATAACACTCTGCGTTATCATATGAAAAAACTAAGACTAAGTGAAGACGACCTTTGTAGGGGTTGTGGAGACCCCCTCCAATTAATGGACATCACAATGGGTCTCTATTGACCTGAGTGTAGCGCTGGGGCTTCTCTCCCCTCGCCAACCCATTGATCGGGCGGAACAAACACACCCATTAGGTTCTCTGTCGATAACAATATTTTTGTCCAATCTTATGGACTACGTACCAAATTGTGATGACTCTACAATCCGGCGCAGGATTGAATCTCAACTAACAGGCATCTCAACCAGCAGCGTGAGTTTGAGCATTTTTCGTGGCGCCATTTTTCGTCAGGAAATGACAAACATCCGAGAGTAAAACTTTTCCTGAAGAAGCTTCACAATTCGCCGTTCGAAGCGGAAACTAGGCCTTGATCCATCCCAAACTGTCCATCTGCTTTTTTATTTTTTTTATTTTAGTTACTGAAGGATTTAAGGGACCCATAGACGATTTACCCTTGATTTTAGGACTCCCCTCGGTAATATATTTCTAGAGTTTTTGGCTTAAGGGACAACAGCTCTTCAATTCAGTTTACAGAAAAATACGACTATCTAGCATTTTGCAAACAACATGTATCAGGATGAGATCCAGCTGCTGATGAGTATCATGTCCATTGTAATGCCGTATACAACAACTGACGAAGGACCTTCTGATTTGCCTGTCTCATTATAAAATTGTCAAGACTCTACCTCGATTGTTCGACAGAGTGTGTGATTTAGACTGACAAAGCCTTATCCTCTGTTGCTGAACGACTTTAAACTCATTAAGATATTTTCTAGACATCAGAAGATTTCTAGAAATGCATACTTACCAAGTTAAGTAGGCCAAGAAAGCACAGAATTTCGGGCTTGGCAGTGGCTTATCTTCAGTATAAACTCAAGGATCTGTAGAGAAATTTTCGTCAACCAGAGTGTAATAACAAGCAAAGTGTAATAACGAGCAAAGTTCGATCTAGTTATAGAATTCCATCCGTTTCCATCATAAAAATCGAGACATCAGAATCCAAAAGTCGATTAAAAACGGGAAATTTAGAATTAATCATACAATGTCTAAACCCACAAACAAGAAAGAGTGTTTCAAACACACTCATACCTACCTTCGAAAATGGAATTTTCCAATGGATCCTTTCAGTTGTATAAAAATTCGCCCCTTTGCGTCCAAGTATATTTCATCGAGAATCGTTAAACCGAAAATACTGTGGCGTATGTGGAACATTTTAACCGATTTTTCAGGTGTTGTCAGTAGTTGAACTAAATATTTACATGATTCCCGGTTAAACTAATTTTGGAAGTCCACGCTTGTCTGACCAACGGGATCCGCCTTTAAAAGCTGTTTCCAATGTTTCAATTGAATTGGCAGGTAGCACGTACAATGCAGACACATCCTTATCCTTTTCAAGACTGTTTTTTGTCTACATCCGAGTCACTTAAGACCTTAAGCAAGACTGCCTCCATCATAACTTCCTCCATCTACCTTTCTATTGTGAACCACAGTGCAATACGTGGTACCTGAACAGAGGGCACCCAGTCTAATCTCTGTGATGAAGTTTCGAGTTAAAATGAATCCAAGTGCCTTCCAAAATGTTCCTTCAATCTAAAAACCTCCATATATTTGCATTTCTTCACACTTTTTCAAACAAATTTGAAAAGTTTAAAGTATTTTCAAAACTTAAATTCACCGGAAAATCATTACAGCTTTCCCTAGCAACGTCTTACCTTAACCTTCAATGCCTGTTTAACCTTTAAAGTGGAAACATTTTGCTCGCAGTAGGTAACCTAACTTACTCGACTTGCAAAACTTTTAACCTTAAAGTCCTCCACAGCACATGCAACGCTTTATAAATAGCCTCAACAGAAATCACCCGCTACGACAATCCCATTTAAACAGATTCGCTGTTTGTAGTAGGTATACTGGCGTCCCTTAGCAAATACCTACGTAGCACTCCCTTTGTGATATACAACCTTGAAGCGTACATAAAAAGCCTTTTATTACTCCACCCAAGCCCCTATACCTGCTCACTGTGCCTCCATTGAACTGTTGCTGTGTATAAGGGTTCCTCGTTCCACCGCTGTTGCTCTTGTGCTGCATTAACTTCACATATAAAAACCTGTTACGCCCTCAGGTCATACGAGTATACCTATACATAAGTATGTATATGATATGGGTAGACCACGTCGCGCCATAGTAAAAACCGGAACCGGAATAAAAATAAACTAAAGCGTATGCCGCAAGAAACAAGGGGCGCAGAAAAAACCTATAACCGACAGACTTGCAATTTCAATAACCGCAGAACAATTTCTTGCCGCTTAAAACTTTTCAAATAATGTTATTTTGATACGAAAAAAACCAGTGTACATGTGGTTGTGTTCTTTTGGTTCCGGTTCCAGTCTTGGCCTTGTCGTCTTGGCGTCCCTTGAGAAAGTTTTATTTCTGACTTGTGGTGGAATTTTTCTTTTCATTTGCCGTCATTCTCAATGGTTTTCTTTCGGTTTTTCTACTCCTGCTTGCTCGTCTAATACGGAAGAAACTTTTTCGTTTAATGACTTGTATAGCGGTTTAGTTGTCACTTTCTGTTTTTTTGTTTTTTCTGTGGAACACTATTCCAATCATTATTTTCCACAGCCTTACCGCTGATTGGATTTATTAGGTAGGACTGCGACTAGTTTGTGTCAAAATTTACGCCGCACTTTAGTTACCTGTGTTTCATTGAGGGGCATGTTCAACAACTGTGGTGCGCAACATTTCCATTATTGTAATCATAACCATCACCGTTATCATTATTCACACAACTAAGTGAAATGGAAAATCGTACTTTCCACTTCCCATTTTCCACTGAGTAGTTGCCCGATGCCGTGTCGCGCTGTGCTCACTCTCAAATGATACAACCCAGAGAAATCCATTACACCGTTAGGTACACAACAACATTCCGACTGTGACTGTTATTTTAATTGAATTAATCATGCGATGCAGTTGCCCCGACACCAACAACAAGGCAACATTGCAACCCTTCCAAAGTTGAACTTATGGGGGATGCACACGGAGAATACGGCAAAATACTTGACAGCGACTGGCGTCGGTGGTGGTGATGGCGGCGGTGATGTTGGCGAAGTGATTTTCCGCTGACTAGGTGTTCATTTCGAAGGAGAAAGAGTGCCCCGCCCCTCGCTTGCCTTGGTAACCTTTACCTTTCCATGAATATTTTACATTTCCCGAAACGAGGGCGAAGTATTTCGGAGCATACGTTTGTTGAATTTTAGGGTTAGAGGTTACACCGAACACCACCGAACGTCTGGGGCGAAAAACATTTGTAAATCTGGCGAGAATGGGTTGTTATGGTGAAACGGAATGGAGTGTTGAGCTTAACGTAAGGATGGGGGTATTTCTTGGAATTCGGTTGTCCTTGGGAATATGTACATAGCTCTGCACAACGCAACAATGTGGTTAAAACGGAATCGGATGGGATTTTCGATGGTTTCTTGTGGACGATATTTTTGTGTAGTTGGTAAGATTTAGGATCAATCAGACTTATGTTTTGTTGCGATTGACAGGGGAAATGTTTTTGTTTTGTTTTGCTCTTGACATTTGACTTTGACATTTCAAACTGAAAATTTATTAAAATTAAAACAAACTGTAATAAATGTTTGACGAGGAAGCACAACTTTCACAGCAAGAAGGTGGAAATATTAAAAAGACGGAATTGAGCCCTAGGTAACACTTTGGGATTTTTACTCACTAAACCATCTCCCTTTCAAGGCAATTTCCCTAAGCATTTCACCTTAGATGTCATTCCTACCTTACATTAGCCCGGTTGGACTCATCCGCTCTGTTTTGATGACCGTTGCATTTTCAACTACTGAAATCTTCTTGGCCTTCAAGCACGACTTTTGCAGTAGTTGCAGGGACGAAAAGGAAGAATAAACAATACTCAACTTCCTCTCTACCTATTCTGCCCTAAAGAAGGAAGCTCTATCTAGAAGCCTATCACTTCGATAATTGTCACACATCGATATTAATAGTATCCTTACCTTCATTAAGGGCTCCAAATGGTTTCAATAAACTGAGATCCAAGTAAAACCACAAACGTCCTACTTTGTATTACGTATGTCTGTGCTTACGTAGCCACCCTACGTTTTTATACTTACGAACAGCTTGGTGAGTTCTGCCGATGATATGAACATCATCAGCATACAAACATTATGCCGCTGGTCTTACCTCAAGAGTTTCCCAGATATCGTTTAAGACAGACGTTAACGAAGGCACATGACCGCACATCACCCCAATCCTTTTTTGACATCGATCGTCCTTGATGAAACTGCTAGCATTGTACATCATGCACAGATAACTGAATTTGGCAATGATGTCAAAACTAGACATGGCGCTGGTACGCGTCATACGTGGTCTTAAAATCGATAAATAAATGACGGGCATCGAATTATAGACTTTTTGGTTGATGGTGCATTTTACTAGGCCGAAACAGCACTGACAATAGCCAATCAGGTTGATGACGAAAGGTCTTAGGCGTTGACAAAAAATTGCCCTAGGAGTAAAGTAAACGCAGCTCGTCAGGCATGCACTCGTCTGACCAAATCTTCGAAATGAGTTGGTGTACATATGTTTTCTAGCAAGTCATATACAGCTGCTTTGAATAACTCGGCACTTCCCTTTTGTTAGGTGAATGGAAGTTTCATCGTTGTCTAGGTTCAATGGTTTGTTCTGCTAAGCAGTGGGTTTTGGTCTTCGCTGCTGTTATACCTTTCTAAAATGACTTTTGCAGGACCTGCAGGGACGAAGAGGAGGAAGAAACAGTCTTCCATTTCCTCTGTCCTGCCCTATCCCAAAGAAGGAGGCCATATCTAGGAGCCTATTACTTCGACAATTTGGGCGAACTATGTCAAAAGTATCCTTAGCTTTATCACCTAAGGTATAGATCTTAGTGGCATCATAAAGGGCTTTCCATGACCTAGGTGTGTTTGTGCCTCACATGGACAGCTACCCTACCCGTTTGCTCATTGAGCTCGGGAGCAGCCCCCGGTCTTCTTTTCCCCACCGCTTTGCACGCCTTTTGTGTAAGTTCAGGAACTTTATAGGAGTGCGGAGAGAGGTTTATCACCTTTTAACAGAATGTGAAAGTTAGTTGAAAGGTACTAGGTACGTACTAGGTAGAGTGACGGTTTCAGAGAATCCAATTAGGTTCAAACATTGGTTGTGTTTGGATAAAGTGGATACAGGATCAGTTCTCCGATTCTTTTCTGAACTCGCTAAGATCTACGAGGCAGGGTTTGCCGAAGGAGCGCTGTCTGGTCCTCGTTAAGACCTTGTTAAGACTGGACTAAATATCTTGTGTGTCAAATACTCGAATAGCAGCTATCTGCTAAAATGAGTTGCATGGTTTCATTGAAAGCTTTATCAGAGATCTCTCGACAGAGCAATATGTATTTACAGCTTAAAATTTTATTTTCTAACCAGACTGTGCCAAAGTTAATGCATAATAAAGCCAAGGAGCGGTATACCCACACCACGAAACCCAATGCCACTACGAAAGAAACTTTTCTTGAAATTATTATTTTGTAAATTATCCTGATGCATGCTTCCGAAAAGCAAAAAGTGCTGACAATTTGCTTAATTGCAATATGCCCCGTCGCTTAGATACAATCAATAAAACGATGAAGGACTCACAAAAGGGAAATGTGTACAGTTGCAAGTCCATTTGCTGAGTTACCCAGCAGCACTGTGAAGGATTCAAAACGAGTGCAGCGCAAAAAACAAACACTCGAGTAGAATAGCATTGCAATTGAATTGTGTATTTCATGCCGGACGGAAGGAGTGCACGAAAGGAACTTTAACTGCTGTTGGTTTTCCATTAATGTGGGGTTATAGAGGAATCATTATTGAAGAGAGTGTTTTTGGTGGTTACAGTCTGTGGTTTAGTTGGTAAGAACGAATGACTTTAAAGGGTAAAATGGGTGGAGGTACTGAAGTGGTTTTTTGGAAGTTTTTAGCAAAAAAGTAAATGATTTTTGGTGCATATGACATGCCACTAATCTAGTACTTTTTTATGGTTATGTTCGTAGGGTAAGATAAGATTATAGAGGAAAAGTTAAGGATTACGTCAAATCTCACCAAAAATCTCAACAAATTGAAGAAGGAATCACGCGCCGGGTAGTTGAAATAGTTTGACGAGTCTTGTATTGTGTTGTATAAATTATTGACGCTAAAAGTATGCATTTTGCGTGAATTCGTTGACTGTTTATTACCATCACCATTCCTAGAAGAGAAAAGTGGAATTTCGATAAATTTACCGATGGACGGGATGTCCAAATCTAGACTAACGGGTCTAAGATGGATTAAGGAACCGGTTCCGGCGTTTTGTATAAGTCACTTAAGATCAACAACTCATATAAACTTCCTGATTACTGCAGTATACTTCAAACTGAAATCTTCGCCATTGAGAAGGCCGTGCAGACTATGTACGCTAAGGAACTAAATCCTTCCAGGAATACAATCTTTGTAAATACTCAAGCAGTAATCAAGGCACTAGATAGCGAGACAATTAGATCAAAAGAAGTTTCCACCTGCCGAGAAATCACTTACAGAATATGCGATACTGACGAGATCAATCCCTGCTGGGTTCCAGGACATAGTAATATAGAAGAAAATGAGATGGCAGATGAACTAGCTTGGAAAGGATCAGCATTAAACACAGAAGAGATTCAAATACCGGTAAAATGCTGAAAATGCTGATTAAAACCAAAGTAAGTGAACTAACCAATACCACCTGGTCCGCCAAGGATGACTGTGTTATATCTTGCACCCTATAGCCGTTACTGAATGCAAATTAACTGGTGAAAAAAAAAGCAAGCTTCCTAATAGTTGTACTGACAGGGCTCTGACCGATAGGAACGATGGCCGCTAGACTAGGTATTAATTCATTGGACTAATGCAGGAGCTGCCAGGATACAGAAGAAATAGATACTATCAAACATTTACTTTGGGAATGCCCGAATCTTCAAATATCCCTCATATGGAAAACAGACTTTTTAAAGAACTAGATGACCTTGCGCAAATCCCAATAATAAACGTGGTACGTTTCGTCAAGAGCTCAGGTTGGTTCGAGAACAGGCCAACAGACCAGGTTAACGGCACCACAAGTTAAAAGGGGAACACAATGGGCCAAATGGCCCCCGTCTAAGGACTTATTATGTGCACTTCCCCCTAACCTAACCTAACCATCACTGACGTCAGAACAGTTCAAAGCCGAACAGTTCTAATGGTTGGATATGATGGCGCTGCTCACAATCTTGGAAAGCGAAAGGATCTACACAAACGTAATAGATTTTACGCTTGATAGTCCGGGTTTAATAATGAATTGGAGAGTCTGTAATTTTGTATGATCACGGAATAACAATCTTCGGCATAAAAAATACATGCATCACAGGAATAACTAGAAAGCAATCTAGAGCCTATTTGCATTAGAAAAGCTCCAGCTCACTATTCATGTAGAACTGAAGTCATTAGGAATGTGTATGTACCCCCTTAAGCAGAAGTAGAAGGGGTGAATGTGAAAGAAGTAATAAAGGTGGAGCAGGAATCTGTCAATCACAAGATCCAGAACGTACTAACTATTCAACACAGTGCAATGGAGATTGGTTCTAGTGTGTCACTAAACAACGTCAATAAAAAACTGAAAAAGCTTCTGGAAGTTCTGCGAGGCAATCTTAAACGCATCCAGACTGCACAAAGCGATGACAAAATCGAATGGGATGCAAACGTTTCTAATAAAATCTGAATGGTTCAAAAACACCAACGGAACGGATTCCAGGATTTACTCTCAAGAGGTAGACCTCAAAGTATTCACAGGATTCCCGGACACTTCTAACGTATTCCAAGCAGAGGTTCTGCCTGTGTTCGTAGCTGGGGAATCACAAGGAATGAAGTCGATATCTGGAAGGAATTTCGACATTTACATTGATAGTCAGGCAGCACTTAAAGCGCTGATATCAAATGTCGTCAGATCTGCACTAGTCTCGAAATCAAGTAAGACTTTGCTGGGTAGCATAACGGGTCACTGTGACATTGAGGGAAACGAAAAAGCCAGACTAAGTGACCGGACTAAGTGAAGAACGGCAACATATGGAGGGAGGAACAACTGTCCTCCTTCCTGTGTAGCTAAGGCAGAAATCTTTCTAAGATTAACTGTAAGTAAGGCAACTCAGAGGTGACCCAATATAAGTGGGCACAAGGTATCCAAGGTCTGCATTAGACGACATAAGACTGAGGTCAAATGCTTTCAGGAAATGGTTTAGGTTTCGCCAATTTGGTTTCACAGGGATTCCGATGGGTCCAGTATGGTGTCTATTATCCTATGTAAGCGCTGGCTGCATAACCTTACTTCACCTAATTTGCGATCTTGGTCCGGTTTTGAAGACCTTCCTCAGACCTTCGTGTTCGCCTTGAACTCCTTGCTCTGGAGGTGAAAGAAACCGAGGAGTTTCTCCGGAAAAGCGTAGGGGCAGGGGATCCAAACCCAGTGTACTTGGCCAACTTTGCGAATCGCCGGATCTACCCTTCTTGCTAGTGAAGCCCTTCTTCTTGTCTTCGGTACTGGCCTTAGTCTGTAATGAGGTAGGATTGATGAATTTATCTTGCTTGCCTTTGCCTACCACTATGGGGTCTACATGTTGACCGGCAACCCCTTGCCTTACCATTGGTTTTCCGTGGGCTTTTGATGTTGTCGCTACCTCATATCCATTTCCCTCATGTCCATTGCCCTCGCTTTACTGTTCGCCATCTGTTTTGCGAGCGTTTCGTCCGCAAGAATGGTTTTGCCCTTGCCCTTTTGATAGTTATTCCCTTAACCATCACAAAAAAGAAAAAATTAAGGTCCTAGCAAGCGGATGTCCATAAGGAGGAGTATTATTTCCATTTATTTGGACGATCTTACGATCTTCTGTATGACCGCCTAAAGAAGTACGTATTTAAATTCAACGAACTTAAAGCCGACAGAGCTTGAATACAACTGGTGCCTTGAAAAAAAGCTTAAAGGAAACCAAATGTTACACATAGTGAACCTGGATAAAAATGTTTACCAGTAATTTCCATACTTCCATTGAATTTTTAACTTCTTGTTTTCCCAAGCCCTTGCATCCATTAGTGAACATTTTTTTCATACTTCTGCCCACAAAAACCGCATTTTTCTCACTCTGTAACATTTAATGATAAAAACTTTCCCAATTACTACTTAAGTTGGTTTTTTGAAAGCATTCTCGTGTACAGTTCCTCCGGCTTTTGCTCATGCAAGCCTTGAGTTTGTTTTTTTTTTTCCAGTCCAACTTTGCGTTAAATTTCAATTCCCTTAGCGCAAAACCACCGATGAGTACACAACAAGGCGTGCAAAAATAAATATTTCAATCAAAATGTGATGAATTAATTCATTCGCAGTAACAATGATGGTGGAGGCCGGGACCCACCTGCTGTCCCATTTCACTGGTCGCACATATCAGTGTCTCCCGGCAACAGTGATTCATTTCCGATCATATAAAACCATCATTCATCTACCTCCATCGGGATGAAATAAAAAACACATCATCGGTTCTTAATTATAGGAAGCGAAACTGGATGCAGTTTCTCGCTCATTGGACGAGGCAGGACACTGTGACGGCAGCAGGACAGTGGTCTACATTGAGTTCTTTCGCAGCTAAATTGAAGGATGGGCCTGGGAATTCGGACAGAAAAGCTCCTTACAGTTTGTTTTAGGCCCACAGCCTCTTGTAGACGAAGATGGTATAAGCAAAAACTCGACGCAAGATGAAAAACTACATAACAAGGCCTGAGGGATATAAGGAGCAAACCTCGTACTCTGAGGGCTCTAGTCCGTGAATCTAGTCCATGAATGCTTGACTTAGAGCCCATACTCCAATCTAATAGCTCTGACAAATTTGAGTACCTTCAGTGGACTTGCAGAGGGAAAATCTTTGTCAACTAGTAGATACTCTCCTTGATGAATCCTTCAGCTTTGATTTAGTGCCGCACAATCCTTAAGAAGATGTTTCGGGATCTTTTTATCTTGTTCTAAGCCCAGTCTGCTTTTATTTAGTATAAAGTGGCCCCCTTAGCAGTTCTATGAGTTTTCTCACGGTCATACTGATGCATGTGGCGTAGGTCCTTAGGTTTCAATTCCCGAGAAATTTCTTAGCCCGTCGGAGACGAAGTTTAGTCTACGACCTTATAGTTTTTACTTTTCTTTTTTTCTGAACTTGTCGCTTATACTCTCGGGGCCTTGTCTCTTCGACGTCCGACCCTTCGGCGCTATCTAGAAATTCTCGGTCCGTACAAGCTACGCTTGGTATCCAGTGGAGGGTAACTAAGCCCACCTGAAAGGGTCATGCTTTTCTTTGCTGTAATACATTTTCCTCTTCCTACACCTTCCTTGTCGATTCTTAATAAGGTTGCCTTTGCTGACCTTTCTGGCCCAGTGTGTAATGGCAATAGTTCCAGAATCACTTCCAATGCGCATTTCACTGATTCCAACTTCGTGGGCCAGTCTTTGTATTTTGCTCAGTGTAGTCCTGGATGTAACTATTGTGATCCTTTTGACCCAGGCTACTGCACCATTTTTTATCATTATGTCACGTATTCGACACACGTTTGGACCACTGTCAGTTCGACAGTAGAGTGCCTTAACACGCTCATCATTATAATCAACAGCACTTCTCGTCGCTGGAATCGTTCTCGTCGTCGTTTGACCAGCACCACTGCCACTGAATGAACTCAAACTGCCGCACAGTGGGTTATTTATTAATATCAGAGCTCCAATTAATGTTTCTGATTGCAACAGTTAACTCAATTTGTCCGAGTTCTCCCCGAGGTGCGATAATTCGAATCGTATTGAAAATCAATAACTTCCTCCTTCCACAGCGTCCATGGTTGGTCGTCGCCCCCGTAACTTCTGTCAAATGTGCCCAGAATGTGTGCGCTGCATTTATGAACACATACTTTCCGATAGGTGGGCCTGTCGGCCGGCGCCCGGAACGCGGTAGATCACATTAAACGCGAAATTTATTTACATTTTTCCATTGCGGAAGAACGCAACCAATTTGAAAATTGTATTTATGTGCAAATAGTAGATACATTCTCTCCGGCTCTCCGGCGATGAGGATAAATTAAAAATTCAACAATAAAATCGTTTTCTATTGTTTGAATATTGTATTCGAGGTCTGAGTATGCGATGCATTGTCCCGTTTACTCTTTGCATTGCCAATTAATGAATTCAGGAGGAAGTGACGCAAAAATCAATTGCTGTAGTGGCGTACTCTCCTTTCTTTTTTCGCTGTTGGACATTATTTGCTAATAAACTTGTTACAATGGACCGGCCGCCGGGTGGGAAATGTGCATAAATCTACACTTCGTGATTAAATTCGATGAAATGCGCAAATACGTTTTTTTTTTAATTTAATTTGCGATAAACTAATGCAATAATCCCAATTTATACCGGAATGCCATTCATTTTGTATTAAGCAATTATTGGCTTTTAAATTTAAATATTTGATAAAAAAATACATGAATTCTATTCAATTTAAGAAAAATCTGCAGAGGGAGTGGGGTGTTAAGGTGGATGTTTGCGTCTAAGATAAAGATGCACTTAGACCATTGTGATACCACATGATCTATTATTAAATCAAAGGTACGGGCTAAGAACTTAATGAACCAACCTTCTTCTTCTTAACGAAGCGCTTCAATCCGTCCAGTCGCTTTAAATGACCCAGCCACCTCATTCGTTGGACCTTCATTCTTTTGGTTAAGTCAATGTCGCTGTACAGCCGGTACAGTTCGTCGTTGTATCTCCTCCTCCACTCACCGTCTAGGCAGACGGGACCGAAAATCACCCGAACAATTTTCCTTTCGAAGCACCCAAGGGCAACCTCACCTGCTTTTGACAGAGTCTTTGCCTCTGCGCCGTAGAGCAGAACTGGGACGATGAACTGAACCAACCAGAGCTAATAATAAAGCGGATGTACTCCGGACGTTTATTTTTTTTTCAGATGGAGCAGTATTCTTTTAGACAGGGCTGGACGACAGGTACTGTGGAAAAGTCTCCTACTTCTCTTTATTCCTGCAACTTCTGCAGGAATCGTAAGCTTCTTGGAATGAAGGCCTAGAGGACATGCTAAGTTCTGAACGCTTAAGCAGGACCAAACCATAGGATTGATTCGGATTTGATGTGGGCCAGATGTGTATGGAAATTTGCCAGGTCGTGCCTGCGGTTGGTTTTCCTGATTGCGTCTTGTTTTATGAAAAGTTTATACGTAGCGAATGGCATACCCAGTTTCTATCATTTCCGCAGCATGTTTAATATTAAACCAAGTCTTGCGAGTTAGTTTGTCAGTCATGCAGATTTCTGGAATATCTGTGTGGCTTGGTACAACAGCTCTCGATGAGCCAAGACCCTATCGATTGCTGAAGAAGTGGTAATATTGCCAACAAGGCATCATTGCTGCGTATACGCAACATTTTTCCATCGAATGCAGAAAAAGTGGCAATAAACACAACAAGCCAAAAGAATGAAGCTTCAACGACTGAGGTGGCTGAGTCATGAAGAGCGGATGGACACCAACGCTCCGGCCCAGATCCACACCCGAGGGACGGCGCAGTAGATGAAGACAAGTGGAAGGAGGCCTTAAACAACTTGGCATGCGAAACTGGAGGAACCTGGCTAAAGTTCAAGCTGGCTGGAGACGACTGTTGGTTAATGCTTAGGATCACCCCGGACTATAGCGCCACCTTAGGTAAGTAAATTTGATCGTGTTGGGTGATTTCAACACCATCACATGGTTTCCTCATCTCAATATTCACAAGGGTGCATGTTAGTCTCTTGATGATTAAGATACGATCGATACAAGACACGTCTCCATTATTCTGCTTCGCCGAATCATCCGAGCTGCCAACATCGACACCATTCACTCGCTAATAATTGCATCTAGAGTACGAATGTGGATATCCCCAGCAACACCACAAAGAAAAGCTTCTGTAGGAAGTTGGAACCGCAAGTGACCGCAAGTGACCGCCTGAATCTTCGCAAAATCCGAGTCCCGAAACCTTTCAACAACTCTTATGCTGCCAGAATCAAATGCCGGAGACCAGTGGCAATGCTACTATCAGAAACGCGGTAACTGAGGTCCTGGGTTTCACTAGAGCATTAACACGAAACGCCTGACTAATAATTCAAACATGTAAAGCGACGTTACAAGAAGTATTTTCCCGACATTTGTCTCTACTCTACTGTGCTATCTTTCACCCATAAGCCAAGACAAGAACCGACTCATAAATAGAACTCAACGCGGGGTCTTCACCAAGTCAAAAGACTCATCGCACAGACACCGAAGGGATCCGATATAAAATTCATCTGCCAGCAAACTAAAACACTGTTCATCCCCACCCTCACACCGGAAGTCTGCCTTTGAAACTGCTTATCTGCAATATTTTCAATTTCATTTCACAAAATTCCCATAAACGTCTAGTCTCCCCGGGGAGACTACCCACTTTCATCTCGCCGACCTTCCTCACTGAAAAACACCCTCAAGTCTATGTAGCAGTCGTCCGGTCATTCGGTCCTCTTGGTCGTCACCCTTGGGCCATGTGTTACATTATCAGATGATGGTCATGTTAAACACTTCATTGAGTACTGTCACATCGCAGATGATTTATCTCCGTTGAATAATTTTTCCTGTCAATTTGACAGTTCAACGAGGCCATGACTGTTGTCACTCCAGATTGTTATCAAACCAATTATCGAGCGGAAAACTTGTGTGTGTGTGCTGCCATTTCTCCCCGGATGCGATGATGAACTTTTCGTTTTCGTTTCCGTTTTTTCCATTTTTTTTTCGCCTCATTTTGCTGGTACAACAAAGTACTCGTACATCCCCAATGCGCTTATTTCACTTTAGAATTTCTGCAGGTGGTTGCAGATTATAATTGTTATTGTGTAGTGTACTACGCGCCTCACAGACATGCGGCAAATGTCTAATAGCACAGGGGCTTCGGCTTCTGGTGCTGCTGACCTTGCATTCATCCTGCTTCTGATGTGGTTCGGCTCCATGCGGATATACACCTGATGCTTCGAAGCACGTACATATGTTGTTCGTGTGTGTCTGTGTACGGTGCAGGGCATAGGTTGGCAGTTGTTGTGCAAGGGTTGTAATTGTACTGCAATTACCAGCTCTAGCTGAAATTACAATACGTGTACGAAATGCTAGAATTCTTGGATGTGCACGATTGCGAGGCAGCACAACCAATGTAGACGGAGGGGGCCTACGGATAGGGATACATGTGCTGCTAAATTAAAATCAACAGTTTTCATTTGTATTGTATGCGGTTTTGTGTGTGTGGAGAGATGATAGAATGGAAGGGCAGGTGGGGACGAATGAAAAGTTATTATTTTGAGGGCAGAAGTTGGTCGGATTTTTGTTTCTTTGTTTTAAGGATACGGAAACAACTCCAATTGGAGCATGTTCGAAATGCAAATGGAGTAAGGCACTTTACTGTAGAATTTTCCAGAATACAACATGGGGGAAGTAAGCTCGTAAACCCTTTGTGGTTGAAAGAAATGGAAAATGGTTGTTGCGACGCGATCATAAGCATTCATACTTGCTGACAGGACACTAAGATTAGGGTCAGGTTAAGGTGGTTGCCTGTGCATATGTGTACAAACAAACTTGAACTAATGTAGCTCCGTTGTGATACCACGGGATCTAACAAACACCATCCTCCAGAAGCGGTCTGAAAAGACCGAAGATAATGTCCTGTGAGGATATCAACAATGGAGCTGATGACAGCCAGTGGGGGACCTTTCTTTTCTTCCATTCAGAAAGCGTGAGGTAAATCAATCTGGGTCATTGGACATGAGGGAATCAGAGATTGAGAAAGCTGATGAAGTGGCAAGAAATGTATCTGCTTCAGACCTAGAGTAAGCCGATCACTCAGTAAAAGTCACACAGTGTAAGATTAAACACGAAGCAGGAAATACATAGATCTCCTGCAGAAGTGAACAGCAGATTGAACTCTTTTAGCACCTATTGAGCAACGAGAAAGCCACGGCCAATGTATTACAAGTCCAGAATAAATACCTTGATACAGAATGAAAGGAAAGTCCTTTCCGTCCTTTTGGGAGTGATTACGGAGTTTTCAGGACACACCCTTCTACCACTGTCCAAGCCTCTGTCGTTTTAGATATAAACTCCTTGGAACACAGTTTTTACAGGAAATTGGAAACTAAGTGACATACCCAACAGCAACAAAGGTATACTTAAGGCATTGCTCCACACGCAAGCTATACTTTTCCTCCAAAGGCCATCACACCAGGTCTTTACTGATCTAAATGTACCGCAGGAGGTTCCCTCTCACCTCGCCAATACCAATTTATTTATTAATGTAACCCAACTTTTTTTCCTTTTTTCTAGCGCAATAAACTGAACCTTGGTGGCGCAAAGTTACCTTACTTACTTACTTAAGGTGGCGCTGCAGTCAAGGGTGAACCTGGGCCTCAATTAACAAGCGTCTCTAGTCAGGTTGATCTTTAGCCAGCTGCTTCCAGTTTCGCACGCATAGTTGGTTAAAGTCCCCTTCCACTTGTGTGCACCACATGAGGCGCGGTCTTCCTCTACTGCGACGTCTCTCGGGTGTGGATCTGGACCGGAGCATGGATGTCCATCCGCTCCACCTCTGTCGTTAGACCTTCACTCTTCTGGCTAAGCCAATGTCGCTGTACAGCTTATACAGTTCCTTGTTGTATCCCCTCTTCCAGCCACCGTCTATGCAGACGGGGCCGAAAATCACCCAAAAAGTGTTTGTCTCGAAACAGCCAAGAGCCACCTCATCCGCTTTTGACAGAGTTCATGCGCTGTAGAGCAAGACTAGGACGATTATGGTCTTATACAGAGCCTATTTAGTCATTCGAGAGAGGGCTTTGCTACTCAATTGCCTTCTCAGCCCAAAGAAGCAGCGATTGGCAAGAGTTATTCTTCGTTTAATCTTAGCGCTGGTGTCGTTGTATGAATTTATAGTGGAGCCTAGGTAGACAAAGTCCTTAACTACCTCAAAGTTATAACTGTCTATTGTGACGTTCTGTCCGAGACGTCAGTGTTGAATGTCTTCTCTTGTTGACAGCATATACTTGGTCTTGCCGCTGAACCCATCTTCGCCGCCTCTATCTCAATGCTCACGAACACCCCAGTGGCATCACGCTGCGTTTTTCCGTTTATGTCAATATCGTCGGCGTATGCGAGTAATTGGACGGACTTTTGAAAGATTGTGCTTCTGGTGTTGACGCGTGAGTTTTGCACAACTCTTTCAAGAACGATGTTGAAGAAGTCGCATGACAGCGCGTCGCCTTGTCTAAATCCTTTTTTGACATCAAAGGTCTCGGTGAGGTCTTGACCGACCTTGATGGAGCAGCGTGCATTCTCCATCGTCATCCTGCACAGACGGACGAGTTTGGCAGGGATGCCAAAACTAGACATGGCTCTGTATAACTCGTCTATATAGATGCTGTCATTCGCGGCCTTAAAATCGATAGAGAGGTGGTGAGTATCGATTTGAAGCTCCTGGGTTTTTTCCAAGATCTGCCGCAGTGTGAATATTTGATCGATGGTGGACTTTCCTGGCCTGAAACCACACTGATATGGACCAATCAGGTTGTTGACAAACGGCTTCAGGCGTTCACACAACACGGCAGATAAGATCTTGTAAGCGATGTTAAGAAGACTGATGCCTCTGTAGTTGGCGCAGTTCAGAGGGTCTCCTTTCTTGAGGATCGGGCAAACAATGCTGAGGTTCCATTTATCGGGCATACTTTCCTCCGACCATATTTTACAGATAAGTTGGTGCATGTTCCGTACCAAGTTATCGCCTGCCGCTTTGAAAAGGTCATCAGCTCCATCAGCTTTGTTGGACTTAAGCTTCGGTATGACTATCTTCACTTCGTCCAGGTCCGGTGGACGGAATTGTTGGTCTTCATCGTCCGGGTTGAATGGATCATTCTGCCTGACAGCGTGTTGTGATTCCTCGTCGCCGTATAACAGTCTGCAGAAATAGTTCTTTCATATCCTCAGCAACGACTGCACACAGTTACCATGGAACGTTAATATTGACTGTCGATGGCAACCCAATCAGTTTTTATTCGGACACAGTAGATTCTTGGTGCCCAAGGAATGCTTTTGTTTCAATTTCTATCATTTTGTTCAGTGGGTGTCTGAGGTTAGACGGTCGGCCTTGAATCAGTTCAAGTTGGTAATAGGTTTTTTGATTTAACCTATCAACGATGGTTTTCGTGTCGACTAAAATCGTTCACAAGGACTTCAATGCCAATAAATTAGGGCCATATTATTAGACTAATGTAGCCATGATGAGAATTACAGTTAGGATATAATTTGTTTTTTTATAATCCACGCGCGGATCAAGGGGATATAAATACCCTTATAATGTTATACACACACCGCGAGCGAGGTACAGTGGTTTGAAACTCAGGTGTCGTTAAGTTTTTTTTTCATTGGCATCCAAGGGTGGTGTCCAGGCTAGCTGGGGACATTTGTGGTGTTTTTATCATTGGTTAATTCACAGGGATTTTTTCGAATCCCCTGATGTCATACTCAGTGTTCGCTCAATCAACTCTTCAAGCCAAGACACTCTACTACCAGTGTTATGCCTTCGCAGTAGAGTCGCCCTTCGAAATAAATGTTATTCCGACACCAGGAGTTGAACCTGGACTTTCAGCGTGACAAGCGATGATGCTAACCACTGCACCATGGCCACCCTCATTGATCAGTTTTGAGTCGATCTCTCTTGACTGCCACAGAGTCCCTACTGTGAATCCAAATTCTAACATGTGCAACAAACACATTATGGCGGCCATCGAACTCAGGCCTTTCCTCATTCCTGGTCCTATCCAGAGTACATTTCGCCCGTAGTGCGGAAGGATAAGTTCTAGGTATACAATGTTCCTACATTTTAGAAGCATACTCCCTATTCGTACACAAAATCAGAGGGTGAATCTCCTGATAAACGTTGGATTCAAGAGGTTGTCGCAATGAATGAGCAACAAAAAGTAATTGTCCCTTGCTACAAGATAAACTGCTCCAAGGGATTTAGAAGCAGTACTCGGTCAGTTGACTGAACTAAACAAGTCCTGGTGTTAACCTACAAAGGAAATACTGACCACCTGAACGTGAACATGGCGAAAAAAAATTCCAATCCTAGAACGCCAATTGTTGCTAAGCCGCAGGATAATAAAAAAAAAAAAACCCTTACACGGCAGCCTTTCTATTCTCAAATGTTCAGCGTCCATTCTAGATTGGGCAACAAAAAAATATTTAATTTCAATATTTAAAGTTTTTCGCAATTCAATTTCAATTTTTACGAGTTCACTTCACGTTGTGCAGGATATTCGCTTGCATCGATTGTGTGCATGTATTCGTATTGTTCCCGTCGATTGTGTAAACCAAAGTCGTACAATGCACTTGAAATGAAAATCAATACATATGTGTACGGACGAGTGTATACCGTTGACTACAAGCGATTCCATTACAACGGCGAATCTATGCGGCTCGGCATAAATATTCTGCAGCTGCCTGGGTGTCCTTTTCAGCGGGGCTGACAGGGTTCCATGCACCAGCGCTTGGGGATATAGAATCGAAGCCAGGCAGTCAGTCAGTCTCGCTCCAAGGATACCATTACTGAGAATCGGACGTGTTTATGCATACAATGAGGAGTGTAGTGTGCGGTGTAGCTTTCGCCGGGACGCTATCATGTCGTGTAAACAACGCATAGACACACACTGGGACCATATTATCTGTGTGTGTTCAACGACTACGTTCTGCCACATCCTGTCCTGTCACTATGAATTGTACACACGACCAATACGTGTGTGTGCCGCCATTGTCGCGTTACTTCATTTGTGCCTCGTTAATCATGATGGGGGCAGACGACAGCCATGCTTTTTGTTCCTTTCATGTTTCCGAATTGCATTACACATCCTGAGTCAACCTCGGAGGAATCCTTGTTTTTTTATCTTTGTGTTCTCCTGGTTACACCAATGCCAAATCTGTGATATCAATGAATCTGACAAAATGACGGAACAGCATTAACTCGCGCTGCTGTGGTGGCTGACGTTTGTGTGGGTGAATTCATGATGGCGTGAAATGGAGGCACTTGAACAAGGATACCCGGCCGGATGTTCATATACATGTGCTTCAAGGTGCTGAAAATGTTTGGAAACAGAAAGTTAAGTTCCTGTCGGGTGGAGGATGCGGAAACACGTGGATTACCAATGGTCACTATACGAGTACCACACATAATGGAATTGAATTACTAATTTCGATTTGTAAATGTTTTCCGCGACACAGTCCTGTGTTGGACCGAGGTCGGTTGAAGCTGTCATCGCTGGGTATTGATAGCTTTCGGCAATCGAACTCGGCGTTGTTGGGGAGGATTTATTGACGGGCTTGTGAAAGGTGGTTTATCTTTTTTGACCAGGTGGCAGCGAGAATTGAGTTGCCATTTGAAAGCCGATGAAATTATGTTTGGGTTGTGTGTGAGCAGCAGGAGCGTTTGGTTTGTATCATGTTTTCGACTTTTGTTGTTAGCCAGTAGATATGCGAGTTCTCTCTTGTGATTAATGACATATGGATTTAATGGTATGTGTTTTTGGGAGGAATCTGAAGCTTTCTTGTGCTAGGTATGGTTATTAGCGCCAGAGAAAGAGGATTCTTGCTTTGGCAAACTGCAATCGAAGTTGGCTTGACCGAGCTGAGGGTCGATCAGGATGAAAACTACGGTCTAACTTATAGTCCACATACTACCAACAGTTGTAGAGAATTTAATGTGAGACTTTCAGATCGAGAACGGCCTGGGAGCAACGTTGTGTATGAGCTACTTTGACATAGTAGCGGAAAAAGTGCAACAGAGTTTTTTGAAGGACAGATGATACCAGTGACCACACTAAATACCACACTTAAATACCTTTTTGTCATCGACACACCTGGTCTAGTTAGATAGCTTGGACTGGTTCTTTAGAGACATGTCTATGTGGGCGCTAGTGTGCATCCCAAGTCCACTCCTCAAAAAACAATTTAGACACACTTGGTCTTAGTGTCAATGTTATGTGCAAGAGGCAATAATAGTGTCGTAATTACCAATCGGTTAGATGACGAAATTCAAGTTACGCCAGAGGCGAAATCTGAAAATTGACTCCCTTATCTCTTTTATCTCAGGACGACAAGGGACTATAACTTGAGAGTAGACGGTAAGCGACAAAGCTTTTCCCAGCTCAAGGGGTGCAGTATCTTCCAAAATCTTGTTGTGATATTTGTTGGGAGTCTTAAGTAGTTGCTTGACTCCAGAGGTAGTCAAGTAAAACAGCTTCGTTGTCACTTTTTGAAATGATAGAAACCAAAACATTCTCATAGATTATGATAAATTGTTGCTTTAGTCTGAAGCCATAATCTGCAGAGTGAATCTTATAGAAGACTCATTTGGTTAAGCTTGTCACTGATTATACCAAATATAACACTGAGGAGAACATTGTCTCGGCTATATCGAGGGAATAAGCAACAATATTTCAGCCAAGATAATCTTTGAATCCCATCCCCGTTCGAGATGACAAGGAAAACTTAACCCTTCTTTCAAAAATCAAGTGATAGCGGAAGGCAGAAGGCTTGGGATGGAGAATTGATAGCAGTGTGTCCGGGATCAAGAAGAATGGAAGGGCGTAGTGTCTCAGGCAGGCCATCTTCCCGGGTCGTAAGTAAGTCAGTAAGTAGGTTGAGAACTTTTGACGAAGAAAGCCTATACTATAACTTCACCAACCATTGACGGCAGGGGCTATCGTACAATACAAAAAAAGACAGAAGCGGCACATCCACAGGCACAGCAGCTTAAGGGTATCGAATGCCCGAAAGTGCTAATACGGCCTCTTAGCTTAAGGATGTCGTAGATGGCAAGGTACTGGCAGCATGCTTTTTACTCGGATATGCAGACTTTTTGAAGCCATGACGGAAATTTAGTCAACGATTTGTTAGTGGTAGTTGACGTTTTTAAGAAGTAGTTTGCTCAAGCTCTTACGTAACTTGGTTAAAACCATTTGTTCCACCCTGAATGTTGAGTAGACCATCGAAATTAGACACTTGTTTCGTTGGCAGAGATATGTACATATGTACATAAATTTGTTCACTACATTCTGGACACAGCATGTTGTCCTCGTTCCCTTCCAGACTCATCGTAACTACTTCTGATTCAGTACAATGAAATTCCATCCGTATTTCGAAGGAGTTCCACAGATACATATATTAATCTCAGAGTTTCTTACAACCACGAAAATCCAGAAAAACTCAACAGGTAACAGAGACTGGATCCGAATTTAACAGAGCAGCAAGACAAGGTCCCAACGATGAAACCTTAGATTTGAGACCAAAAATGATTCAAAGATTGAAAATTCGCCCAAGCAGCCCTAAGGAACTAAGACACCCCATCAACCGGTAGAAGTGCCTTTCTGCCTTCCTCGATCTTAAACCCGACATGCGTAGGTGATGCCAAATTTAAAAAAATTAATAAAAAAAAAACCAATGCAAACTCCTAATGGCGTTGCTATGTTTTTAAGTAAATGACAGACGTCTGTAGAAGTTTCCTTATTACCTTCACTAAGTAACCTTCGTTGCTTTTCAAAGAAAAACTCAAATCCAAACTCGCTCGCTTTAAAGCACCCCACGCACATAGACACATTCGTATTAGAACTTCGAATGTCTTTGCGACATCACCAAGTGACAACCACACGGATTCACGCTAATTACTTAAATACTTCGTCGCTAAAACACCCAAATTAAGTCTAATTAAAAAAGAAAAGAACAAAGCCACGTAAGAAGTTCTTCCGACTCGAGAAGGAGCGCCAGAAAGCGCCAACTTTACGGCTTAAGAAATTCATCACCCACTTTCCGACCAATCAACAAACTAACACACATCCCACATGGCGTCGCCGTTCTCCATCTCGTATGTGTGTGCGCGCCTTTGTTTGTGATTTTCCACCCTTGTGCCTTTCAAAAGCACCACCGTAACACATATACCAATCTAACATCTCAATTTATTCTTACCGAGGAGCCCGGTGATGACACATCTGGGTACGTGATTCCAATAATAAACGCGGAAGGAGCGTAAACTTCGGTTTCCACTTGGAGATCTCTACCATCGCCGCCGAGGCGTTGTCGAAGCCCCCCAAGCCAGTAGTACCTACACAGAGGGTACAATTACCCGCTTGACTTCATTTTCAGGCAAGGATGCGACATCCTAGAGTACGAATTAAGGTTTCCTTGCAGACATGTTCGGGCAGAAGTGTGCGAAATTGTTTTTATTATTCTCTCTCACTCTCTGTTTCCGACTCTGTCGGTCCAAAAAAAAAAACGTGTCCTTTGTAAGTTGTCGAATTTGTTCTAAGGAAGGATGAATGGAGGTGCTCGAAAGGAACGACGAAATGGCATCCTTTACGTCAAAGAACTATTTGTACTTATATTCCTTACAGATGTTCGTGCCATTGTTGGAAAACAAATCAAAGGTGCACGCCTTGAAATCTATTCAACCACCAGGCTGTCTGTGCTGCAGCAATCGCACCCTCACCACTTTGTCACCAGAGCCGAAGAATGTCAATAATGCAGGAGACGCCACTGATAGCAGCGGCGGAGTCGTTCGCCGACCCCCAAACACACAGCGTCGTCAAAGTGGAGTCTAAATATTTATTGCCACGGTAGGACACCCTCCTACGACATTACCTTCATTTTTTTTTTATTTGTTAGTCGATCATTTGAATTTGAACTTGCAAAATACGACTTGAATGCTGGTGGTACACTTAAAGAACTTTGACTGGTCGACTGTGTAGTCTCCCGATGGAATTCGATTTTCTATCCGTATCTTTCCACGTTTTATTGACCTTTTTTATTAAGCCTCTTTGGTTCAGTTTCACGCTCCTTAAAGTTTCACTAGTCCTAAGCTCTAATAGCTTTAAACTTGCCGGGTAGAAACAAAATCAAATGCGAGAACAAAAACAAAAGGAACAAAAAAAAAAAACATCAGAAAGGACATCGTAAACTGAAAGGATGAAGTGAAAAGGGCAGCACTGGGACACATCTGATATGTGAATGTGTGTGCGGGGGTTAGAGAATAGATCCGAACCGGGTGCCATATAACTGAATTTGTTTTCCTATTCCTGAAAAGTATCCCATGAGGATACGATTAATCTGGTATTTAAAAGTTACTCGACCGTAAAAATGCCAAAGTGACATGTAGGTGTGTGTCGGTATTTTACTTCACACATGTACAGTGACGATGAAAAAATAAATTGAGAAAAATGAAAGTGCGTTTGTGAGAAATTTGGCAGCACTAAAGTTGGTGAAGTGATGTAAAGAAGCTTCTCAATTTGTCGTTGAAAGTCGGAAATATATTGTAGGTCCCTCTCAGGGAAAGTACTCCCCGACCGTAGAAGTTAATGCAGCTGACAAGTCTTTGCCTTAGCTGAAATCGTAAGTGGTAACGAGGGTCTCAGCAAAGGAGGTAGCAAACGACTTAAGCCTTGATTCAAAGTTGGAGTGTGTGTATGCACTGCGACCTGTAGAGATCTATTGTGCTCCCCCGTGTTGGTCGATAAGTCTCGACCTATAGCATCTCCTCCAATCCAGTCACTCTGAGGAACAGGAGCACCTGGATTGGGTCCAACGAAGGGAGATCCGTTTTTGTTGGTGCCTAGGCAGGCCTTGCTGCTCCTTCGGTTCTAGTTCCCGAGGAGTGCCGTTGTCTGCCTTAGTCCTGGGAGTGCTGCCCATAGTCTTCTTCTTATTTTGCACACTTCCTCTCTTCGCAGTTCATCTTGGATTCGATGCAGTCCCAACCCGATGAGCCTAATAACCCCATCCCCAAACCATGCTGTCAAAGGAGGGGAATAAACAGGCAGTGGAAATAGAAATGGTATCCTCAAGTCTTCTACAGGATCTTTCTGTCTATGTTTAGGCCTATTCTCAGCTACTCTATGCTCATCCCCGGAGGATCATCAAAAGAAACTAAAAAACCTAAACTCTGCCTTCAAAGCACGCAATTGTTTTCCAGTTACTGTATCGACGGAAGGAAGGACATCATTTTTCTAAAAAATGGCATTCAGCATTCATCAGTTGTCCACCTAAGGACCCCTGAAACTAGAGCAGATTCCCCAACTTCAAGTTCAAACATCACACCTCGCAGATCTCATTTCCCCCTGTAGATGCCATTTTTCTCGCCCCACTGTACATGCTCCGATGTTCTCCACTTTAGCCGCGTATTAAATCCCAAACTACATCTGGTCGACATTTTTATTTACTCAGGTATCTCCCGGACGAACATTTCCCGTTGCTGCTCCATCCGTCTCGCACACGGAAAAATGCAAACATTTGGGTCTCTGAGCCTTTGTCACCTTTCCATCTGAGATAAGCAACTTGATTTGTTCCGACCACCTCTCGAGCGGAAAAAAAAAGAAGAAAAGAAAAAGGTTCACCCAACGTATCCTTTCAATGCTAAGACCGAAGTGATTGATTGGGAAGCATTGTGTGTCCAACTATGATATGGGAATTAGGTTACACAAACACAGATTGTCCTTTCTGTTCGCATTGTAGCTCGTCCAATATTCATGGCCTAAGTAAATTAACCTTTAATGGATTCAAGCGGCTCGAGGCACTTTGCACCTCTGAGGTGTTCCACTGTCACTTTCTATCGAAAAGTATGACACGTCGCCTTAGCTGACAGATGAAAAAAGTATCCTTGACAGGGAGAAGTTATTTTCTATAAACCTGCCGCCCAAGCATACACACACACACACAAGCAGGCCTTCTGTAAGGACGACGTCCGCCCATCCAGCAAACATTGCTCATAAATTTCGTCACTTCTCTCGCTTTTGCTCCCGGTCTGCAACTTGTGGCCGTGCTATTCCCATGGTAATTGACCTGTTGATATGCTAAATAAGACATGCGACTCGCCTCGAGGGGGGAAATGGCTCCTTAAGCCCTCCAAACGAGTTGATGCTTGAGTGCTTGCCTCTGCCCCGAGTATCTATTTCATAATTTCAGTGTTGAAAGCAAGATGCGCTGGAGTGGGATCAGCAATGGCAACAGGAACGGGAAGATGAACTCTTATAAGGGTTGTGTTTGTTGCTTCGAGTGCGGTTCCTGGAATGGTACTTCAAGGGTTCTTATGTTATTTTTGGCTGAGAATACAAATGAATTAGTACGACGATGGCCCTTTTTTTTGGAAGTTCCTCGAGGATCCTTTTTTTGGTTCCTTGTTTATTAATGAGCGACAGTGAAGTCGCTGGGATTTGGTTTCACTGGTTTTCTGTTGGCCAATTGAATATTCTTTGAATGGAGGCATATGCCGTGGTGATGTAATGACTTCACAGCCGTAAGGAATAATGATTGGGGATGGGGAGGGAAGTTTATTTTTGTTTAGTTATCAACAGATGGCAGTACATTCCGTGAGCTCCGAAGGGAAGGTTGGTTTCTAACAGAGCACAGGGTATTCATTTATGAGAAGCCCTGTGAACTGGATAAAGTCAAGTTTAAGTTTAAAATACCTTTTAGGTAAAATGTCATGTCGTGGACTATTTCTGGAAGCGGGAAAAGGCTCCCTGATGTAATCAGCACTGAGCGATGGCTTGAGGCTTGAAACTCAATACCCAAATAGGCAAACTGCAGTCAAAACAGCCGGAGATTTTAAACTTTTCTCTTAATAAACTATGAGCCGACATCGGAAGGACACTTAAGCGCGGTCTTCTAATTGCCCCGATACGCATTCATTTCTTCTCAAGGCTTCTCACCCCTAAAGAGTCTCTGCCTGAAACAATGTACATATCTTCGCTAAGTGACGAACATCGTGTGTCGCTTCTGAGTTTTAAGTTTGTACACCGTTGAGTGCGGCACTGCCATGTTTTCAGCGCCTTCCTTTAGGCGCATTCCTTTTAATTTGAAGTCCTTATACAGCTATTTCTTCTTCGTAGCCACAAACACTTTACTGTCAAGCTCATATGTGATTTTCATCACTGGTACACTGGAAAAGCATGCCTATTTCTTATTTTTTAAGGGGGTAGACCCAGTTGTGACTGCCAAAAAACGCTCTTTTTTAGGATTTTCTTGTGGCGTCGCATTAAAATAATTTATAACAAATGTTTTTTCACGTGATAGATATGTATTTACAGAATCTATAAAAATTGTTTTTTATGGCAAAATACTAAAAAATAAGTGAGATACAGCAAATTTTTGAGGGGTCCAAAAAAAAAAAGTGTTTTGCGGTGATCACTGCTGCTCGTCACTGGATCATGCAAATTAAAAAAAAAAAAAACAAAATAATGCTCCGGTTGAACAAAGGGATTTGAAAAATTTTGATCTTTCACAAAATGTCGGATGTTGAAAGTCAAAATTCTTAATTCGACTACAATTTCGCTCGCATTTTTGGCTATAAAAAAATTATCGTAAAAAAAAAAAATAATCCTTCATTCAACCGGAGGACAATTATGTATAGAATAAGTGAGAAAAATTTCAAACCGATCGGCAAAGCCGTTCTTAAGTTACAGTGATCACCGACTTCGAAGACATGGTTTCGAGAAAAACGCGTCTAAAGTTTTGAGTACGAGTAGTTATGCACTAGAGACGGCTCCGTTCAAAAATATTTATCTCCATAAATAACGGTCCAATTTGTCTGAAATTTTCGGAGAATACTTTTGAAATATTTTACTTTGAGAAAATGCAAAAAAAATTAAAATTGATTTTTTCAAAATTCTAACTGGGTCTACCCCCTTTAAAAGAAAAGTAACCGACAGGTTGAAATTCGTTGTGAATGATCTACTACATTAACTAATGCATGGTTCTACTGTCCAAACTGATCCGAACCGTCACTCAAATCTAGTAGTGCTGCCAACACAATTTAATTTTCAGAATAAGCCGCAGTTTGACACTTTTGTAAGATGCTGTTATTCGCTATTTTCCTTGTAAATTTAATAAAATTTTCTAAAAATATTGCATTAACTTACAAATGCACTTGAACATAAAGTAAACACGTGTATATCCGCAACTCAATATCCACTCAAATTACAGATAAATGTTTAAAAAATTCAACTTGACATAAAACGTGACATAATTTTCGTCGGCGAAGTTTGAGTAAAAGTGAAAAAAATTTGAAAAGACTTTCAATGGCGGCGGCAAGGCTCTAAATGTTGGGGTGAAATGATATGTGATACGAATCTAATTTCTTGACATTTTTTAACCCCAGTAGCATAGGGTGCGTAGTTTATGTTACTTAGTTTTGGAACATACGCCAACGACTCGGGACAAGTAGGACGTCTAAAATTTACAAAATTCTGTAGTCTTCATACAGGACATGTCTTTGTAAGTTATGTAGAGTCATAAAAACTATTGGGGCCGTAATTACTAGACTTTAGTCTTGGTAGAGCCTTTAGGATATTTTGTTCCCTTTGATCGTAGGTATTATGCTCTATAAGCCCATCTCTTTAAATGGTGTTTGATGATGTCCTATGGACAACGGGAGGTACTAGATATTTGAAAGTTCTCAGAGTCTCCATAACTTTCCTGCTACTAATGAGCAGGAACATCCTGTGAACTTTGGGAACTTTTCTTGTGAAGTCGTTCTATCTCGTCTCAGATTGACGGGTGTCTATCAACAGAACGCAATTTTAAGCGTTTAAGCCTCAGTTCAAGATCCGGGATTAGGATCAGGATCTAAGTCTCATCAGAATCTAGACCCTATCCTGTACACAACAGTCAATAACAGCAAACAAACTCATCTAACAATGGATTTCTAGACCGTCCAGATTCTTAAAAGTTTGGTCTTGCTTTTGATGTGACGGTGTAACCTAGACCATCGACTCAAAAAGAGCGAGACTTTGAATGATGAAATATGTCATAGCAGTTCTGCCAGTAGATGACAGAATTAAGAAACAAGTTGAGAAAAGTAAAGTTATTTTCCAAGCACTCATCCATAAACTGACGGCCATCGATCTGCTTTCGCATGATATTCTGGGTGTCAAGGACGCATCCGTTGTGAATTTCATCGATAGCTCTCAATCTTAGGATCTACATAGCCCTACATATAGAGAACGTGCTGTGATGTGATTCCACGGCCATCGCTTGCCTGATCTCACTGGTTGCCATCATGTACAAAGTCACGCTGAGGTCTTGCTTGAACGAGTGAAACGCGTGGTCCTAGAAACTAATCATCGGAGTCTATTTCTAGCCCCAATAGGATATTGAAGTGGTGCTCCTCTTTCCACATTGGTGCGTTAAGAGAACTTCTGATTTGAGTTAATCTTCGTTATGATCTAGCCGACGACACCCCTTATTGTTCTGTTTTCGTGTCTCATGTGATAGACGTGCTCTGTTATGTTCTTGTATCAGTGTATCTCTGAGGGACAGTGACGAGGTGTTGTAGAGCGACTGGTTAAAGAGGAATAGCGCGCAAGGATGTGGATTTTTGTCCAGTCCTTCCGTTGGTTAAACGAATAATCATAGTCAATGTGGTTCGGCAAAGATTTGAAAATGGCGTTAACGTCCACCGGCAAGCTGTTGGCTCGACATGCTATCTCTTTCGGGTTCTCCTCTTGCAAATTTTTCTTGAGTAAAACATTGACGATTTGAAAGAACTCGATGTTAGCATCAACAACGGGACTAGAAACTAACCGCCGTGGCTTCTATCACAGGGCTTCGCAGTGGTAGACTATAGACGTGGCCTTAGCATGATCAGTGGGCTAGGATTATGTACAGGAAAAGATTGTAAGAACCATAAGCCGAATCCATTGCTTTTTTCTTGAGAGAGAAAAGTATTCTCTACTCCTTGCACAATAGTGTATCAACCCCCTTAGTTCAAACTTATTGCAGTATTTCCTGTATTATTTTGCTTGCCAACCACCAAAGGACCAAGATTTTTGAAATCATTGCAGGATTTCTCGTCTCGTCTTGTTCGTTTTGTTTTTTATTTCTTCTAAGACGACATAACGCGCGCCATGAGATGAGTAAAGAGTTAAGCAATATCATCGCTAAGTGACATTCATCTGAAATATTACATAAGTGAGGTTATGTCTGCAAAAAGAAATGTTGGTAATATGTTGTGACATTTGGAAGTGAAAGTAAATTTTTCAGTTACCTTCCCAATTCCGAAGCCAAGGAATGTTCAATTAAATTAATGTCATTGTGGGGAGAGCCTGTAGAGCGGAAATTTATTGTGCACACACTTGTAGTCACTGCACTGCAATACCATGAATTATTAAAAGTATAACGTGGGGGTTGGTGTGTCATTCGAATTTCATGAAATTTTCAAATTGTTCACGGACTGTATTCGCGAGTAAATGCAAGTTTCGAATTTTTTTTTCAATTTAAAACGTTTCGCTGTTAATGGGACGTTTGTTATTTATTCAACTGCAATTAAAATTCCATTGTGCTATCAGAATTTGGAGAATTCATTAAGATGCGTCGAATAGTTTAGTTTGCCGATTTAGTAGTAAAAACTATTGTGGGTAAGGCAGTTGAAGGAGGAAGGTAGTGTAACTTATAAGGATTTAGACCGACCAAGAGTATGCATGCAAGCTCAGTTCCAGAACAAAAAAGTAGACTAATGACATAAAGGCTAAAATAAACTGCCTGGATGTGTTCCACATTACGGCCACATTCTTTCGCAGTGGTAGATGTTGGTCTACCTGAAGGTACACATCAGTCTAATATTTATGAGGGACAGGAGACTCCTTATAGGCATAGTGTTATCTTATTCTCCGTCTGTACGGGTCCATCCCATCGAACTTTTTCATGACGGTCATCCACTAGTTGTTCAGCTGTTGAGAGATTTACATGCAGATTGGAACGTCGTTATCCTTTTTTCGTTTCCAAGGTTAGTCTGTGATGCGTCTGTATCTTAGGCCTGGATTTTGCTTCGTAACATATGTAAGTTATTTCCATGGCCAGGCAATTGCTCCGATGGTACAACCCTCATCCTGGAGGGGCTGGTTAGTAGTTTAACTTTTCGAATGACTATTGTGTATTCCGATTTCAGTAGCCTACTTCGAGGATATGAGAACTGCCATTACCATTACATTACATTACCTTCCTCGCAGTGCTGAAAATACTTATTGACCTGTGTTTGAAATACATTAATATGTCGAAGTAGGTCATATAAGCAAGTCCTGACTGTTAACACCGGTATTGATGTTCATCAGCGAATCCTGACCACCTTTACATATTAATATCACGACTCCCAGGCAGCATAGCATAGAAACAAAGATCCAGGTCTTTTTAGTCAGATGGTTCTTTCAGTTGTGATTTGAGGAGGAGTCTGATTCAACCTCGACGAGAACTCCACAATCAACGAGTTATGTTTGTGCTGGATCGTCAAGCTGTCATAAAACTTCGTGATTGATTGAGCCGTGATTGATTGAATCTAAAATGTTGTATGAATGCCTAGAACCTAAAATAACTCAGCAGCGCAGACAACTTTACTGTCACGCCAAGCGAACAGCTCGTAACTCATTCATAGAACCCTTTAGCGAAATGCCAGCCACACCATCCGAAAAACTGAGAAAAGTGGAGGAAACTATGTTCATTAAAGATCCAAGCTCTGAAGAGATCTTCCAAAAATAAGGCAAGCAAAGGCCCTTCTTACAAACTTTAAGCAAAAACGCCCTGGAAGGGTCTAAAGCTTACAGTAATTTTAATAATTTTGGATGAAGTAGACATCAGTGGCTTCAGACCAGGAAAGACCACCGTCAACCAAATATTCACACTATGGCAGATCTAGGAGAAAACCCAGAAACTTCAAATCGATACACACTACCTTTCCATTGATTTTAAGGCCGCCTATGATAGCATCTATAGAGACGAGCTATACAGAGCAATGTCTAGTTTCGGCATCCCTGCCAAACTCGTCCGTTTGTGCAAGATGACGATGAAGACTGCACGCTGCTCCATCAAGGTCGGCAAAGATCTCACCGAGACCTTTGATGTCAAAAAAGGATTTAGACAAGCCAACGCGCTATCATGGGACTTCTTTAACATCGTTCTTGAAAGAATAGTGCAAAACGCATGGGCTCTGTCAAAAGCGGATGAGGTTGTTCTTGGTTGTTTCCAGAGGAAAATTCATCGGGTGATTTTCGGTCCCGTCTGCATAGATGGTGAGTGGAGGAGGAGATCGACCTAGCCAGAAGAGTGAAGGTCCAACGACTGAGGTGGTTGGATCATGTAGAGCGGATGGACACCAATGCTCCGGTCTGGAAAATCTTCGAATTCAAATCCGAGGAATGACGCAGTAGAAGAAGACCGCGACTCATAAGGCGCACGCAAGTGGAAGGGGACCTCAACCAACTTATCGTGCGAAACTGGAAGAAGCTGTCTGAAGATCGAGTTGGTTGGAGACGCTTGTTGCTTGGGTCTCAGCTCTATCCCGGACCTCACGGAGTTGGGCTCTATACATGATAGAACATGAATATTCTGTAAAACATCAGCTGTAGTGAACCATTGTGAAGGGACCTACTCTTGACGAGAGGAATTTCCTCTAAGATTCAGCAAGATAGTCCTGGCTAACAAAAAGAAAACGATATATCTTCTCGGTCACAATTCGACAGACAATTTGCATTCCCTTAGATGAACTCAAAAATTCCTCCCCACGAATCACGTCCTCCAACCCCCGTCAAACTCCGTTGACCATCACATGATTCAAAATGAAGAATCTAAAAAGTAAATTCCAATCCATCTTCGAACGCAATTCAATTGCTTTCAGTGTCAAAATTGTTCTCCTCAAAAACTGATTTATAGACCGCCGCCATCTTTCGTCCTGAATCTCATTCATCTGCATGCATCTGCTTGGGATGAAAAAAAAAACTTTCACAAATCAAAGTTTCTGCTGGAGGCAAACAAACTCTGCATCAACAACAACTGCAACGATAAAATGAAAAAAAAAGTAGAAAATTTATAAAGAAAATCCTTTCTCATTTTTCGATTGAACAAGTGTTTCAGTTCGCCTCCATATATCCTTGCATGCATGCAAACACCGGCACCCACACAGACACACATACATGCATAAATAACATTTAACACCACAATGTCAGGGAGCAAAGTAATAAATATCCAAGAAAATGAAAAATGTTCTTCCGCTTTGCCTCCTGGTCGATAAACTTCGGTCCGAAACCGGATCCTCTCCTTAGAGTAGCCCCCATATCTCCGATTGCACGTCATACCCCTTCGGGCAGCTTTAAGTGGCCTTCTCGAACTTCAGCATCCCGGGGACAAAACCTTAAGCAGTTGACCGGCGGCAGGGAGCTGGAGTTATCGCTTCCCACTCCCACACACATGGCTAATATTGCTCCGGCACTACGATGTCCCTCTGCCAAAGGACTCGGGGGAAAAAAAAAGGGTTAAAGTTTCAAAAAGTGATGCCAACAATATCCCTGCGAACCGATGTATACTGATCCACTTATACGACCGAAACGAGTATGCTTCAGTTTCGGCTCCGCATCCTTCTGGGTCGTCGGTGGCACGTCCTTCGTTCCTCCTTTCTGGTAATATCCAATAAAATATATGGAAATGTCCAAATTTGTTAAGCAGAGAGGAAGCAAATAAATCTCTTTCACTCTTGTGTTCTGTGTAGCCCACCCATGCCCGGCCAGTTGCCGCCCTTCTTAAATGCTGTCCGCCCCCCTTCTCTGTTCCAAGCGAGAGCGGGGAGAATTTGAGTATCATCCATTTGCAGGAGTAGGTACCTAACCTACGTACGACAACGACGCTTTGAAGATGATGTGAAAATCTTGGACACGAAGAGAGATTCACTTACAATTTACTGGTTATTGGATTAAGGATTTCACAGGGACTCCACGAATACTGGTGGAAATGCTTTTCAATTTAGAAAAGCATATGTGAGCGATTGTTGAGCGTACGGCTTTCGATGGCGAACTTGAATAGATGTGAAGTACGCTCTTTGTTCGAACATATTCAACAAAATCAGCTTGATGAGCATGAGGTCCTTTTTGATAAATTATCAGGCTGCCTGTGAAGGGAGTGTGTAATTTTTGAAATCGGCTTAAGAGCTCTCTGTTCGGATGATTGTGAGGGCAAGCGATGGTCAGGCATGGGGCTAAGTTCTCAAATAAAACATCAAAGGCTTATCGGTGAAGAGCAATACCTTGTTTAAAGTGACAGCTCTTTTCGTTTCTAAACGAATGCTGAATGAAATCAATAATGAAGTGAAATGGCTGGAGGCTCTCCACAGGAGTGCTTGGGTCACTTGTTTGACATGAATGAGAAGCTTTTCTCGTACTGCGGTTTGAGCGATTTTATGTCCTTGTCAAGAGGAGCGTCTGTCAATACGTACAGATGTGACTTCATGTTTCCCGAATGATGGCTTTAATGCGAGGGAAACCCTCGAGAGGTCTCGGGTAGACTCCAACTTGATGATCAGAAAAGCGCCGAAGACCTGTCAAACCTTTTCTCTCTATTTTTATGAAGTCCCTAATGTTATGCATCTTGATTATAGGGATCGTATTCTGCCATACGTACAAGAGACCACTTGGTGGCTTCTAAGTTTTGATTTTTCGTTCTCTGAGGCTCTGTCGGGGCGGGGACTATACAACAAATTTTAAGCCGCTTCTGGGTCGCTTTCTCTTTATATCCAGAATTTTCGACCACCGTTCCCTGGGAACGTGCGTCATACTCTATTCCTTTACTTAAGGATTTCACGCTGCGTTCGTTAGAGGTAATGTTCCATCAGACCCTTAATGGTCTTAGGCTTCAGTCACGTCATGTAAATCAAAAGTGCGGCTAATCAATGTGTTGGTCATGTTTCACGTTTGGAGGAAGCAAATTTACAAGCGTGTACGTGTACTTTAACACGCTTATACTCTTACAAGCGTGAGAAACTATCGTAGCCTTAGGTGGGTAGGTAGATACGATGGCTTTGAACAGACACAAGTCTGTAGGTCAAGAAATGCCCTTTGTGATACCACTTGGATCTACACCCTGAAAGTGCCACTCACTTTATTAAACCATTTCGAGCTCTTGATGAAGCCTAAGATGTACATATGTACGCAAAGTCTGGTCATCAACACAAAGCTTTGCGTTGCTTCTTTAACTTTCCTTCGTAGATCTTTTGAGTAACTCTCGACTTTCTCTGGTGAGATCTTATACGGTGCCAGCACAAGCCTAACATCTCGAAGGCAGCACTTCTGATGGTTTGTCAGTGATGTTGTGACTGGTTTTCTGTACTTGATGGTAAGAAACTTGGTCGGCGTAAATTCTATAAGGCTCGGGTGGCAAGTTCCTACCGAACGCTGTCAGAACCAACTGTTCTTGTAGTCACGGGTGTAAATCCCACCGAGATTGGGGTTGGCTATGAACATTAGCGAAGCAGACACATCTGTAATGCCACCGATAGAGATTGCATGGGATAATAGACAGCATAATAGAGAAAGAAGCTAATTCCTCCTAGTTAGCCAGAGAGGATTGGGTCACCTCTCGGACACTATGGCCGAAATTAAATAAAGTTAGAACAAGGTGCCTTCTGGTATTATACATATCCTCTATCCGCAAGCTCACAGGTGTTATCACGGAACACTGTGCTATCGGAGTCATGCTCCTCAAGTAGAGATTCGAATTCAACAATTCATGCAGAAGCTGCGGAGATGAAGAATCCAACATCTGCTGTGCCACTGCCCCGCCCTGCAAGAAGGACGTCTATGCGCATTAGGATCAAGGTTCTTTGCAAGCATAGCATAACAGACTGGCAGTTACCGGACCTACTCAGATTCTTAAAGAGTACTACCTTTTTCACAAAACAACCAACAATAGGATAGGTCTTTAGGTTGTCACGGGAACCATATTGTTATTCCCAAAACATCAATAGGGTACTCACAATGGACCTCCAGATCTCCGAGTGTAGTTATGAGGCCTATCCACACCTAACCTAATCTAACCTAATCCCCATTGATCTCTTAGTGATGAGAGAAATAACTTTTACGGGAGAAAAGCAAAGAAAGCATCGTGGGCTAGATGGGACGGAGGTATAGGGAGATAACTTAACTTCACACAATTCGTTACCGAACCCGGGTGCTTGAGTGACTATCTACTTAGGCCTAGTATGCCAGTACGATGACTCGACTTTGGACGACACCAGACATTCTTTGAATACACCAGATGGCTCATGATGACACAAAGACTAGAAACCGAGGTAGGTGGAATCACGCCGAATGATATCGTTGTACCTAGTAATGTGCATGATACGGAAAATTAGATCCAACTGTGCTCTTACTATACACTAAGGAAATTCTGAAGGTGAAGATGAGAGAACAGGACATAGATTCGTGAAGAAAAAGAAAATGAAGTCCCTAAGAGGCTGTGAAAAGTGGTTCCGTCCCTGCCTGAAGATAAAGGCTGTTCAGACTCTCACATTTCGATAATCTGTTGGAATTTACCCAAGCACCAAGCATTCCTTTTCAGAAGAAAGTCACCGTTCCATCAAGGCGAAAGAGATAGCTATCATTGTATATGGTTATCCTGTATGCTGACCTCGGTGAGACTCTCCTTAGCTGTCTACGCACTTTTAGCTCCACTTTTTTCTAAAGTCAGTTTCATGTTATCGAAACACCCCTCATTGAAGGCACTTTTGATGTCTATGATAGTTGTCAGACGAAACCTTCTAGGAAACAGATTTCCAATTTTTTCAGCGAAAGACTGTCCAAACGGCAAGACTTTGCCAAGCTAAGAAGTCTATCAACTCCTTATATAACATGAGAAGCAGAGAAATGCTCCCTTTTAATCAGCTCAATAATTTCGCTTAAGTCCTTTAGGCTTATGTCAACTTTAAGGTCGATGTACTTTTCTAGTCTTCACAAGATAAGGTATGAGGCTTCTACAGACTATGTGTTTTCTGGCTAGTTTTAAAACCCTTTAAGGTGCTTTCCTAACCTAACTTCTTTAGAGATCCTAAGGGAAACGCACTACGTATAAACTAAAGGAAAGTCTACTCTATGAGCATTCTCAAAAGGCTTTGCGAATAATAATTGTTTGGCAACTCTACCATAAGAAGTGAAGCGAGATCATTTCAATTTCATCTGTCAAATATCGTGTTTTGGCAAGCAAATTTCGTGCTTGTGTAAAAAACAAATAAGAAATTTGTTCTATTTTAGAGGCGGAACACTGCAACCAGGTTTGGATTCTCTTCTTCAAGATTCACCACCTTGTTCGAGAAACTGCGAATAATAATTCGGAGTTACCAGCTTCAAGTTTCTCATCACTTCAGGCACAGCTCACAATTTCAAATTAAAACCTCATACGATGTGGTCGTTCATCACGTTTTGTATTCCATAATTTAATCGCGTCATTAATGCGATAATCGATTAATCTAAATTTACCTGCGGCAGCTACTGTTTGTTGAAAGAGCGATTAAAATTTCATCTCATTTCCAATTTTCAGCTTCCACTGAAAACCCGAAAACAAAACAAAAAAAAAATGCACAATTCTCACAAAAGACCGTAATAATTGAAAAATGAAAATGACGATAATTACTTTAACGATCCACGCGTTCCATAGCATTCCACAATTAATAAAATATAAGCAGAGCCGCCAGCTTCCACCGGCCCTGTTGCGAACACCGAACTTAATTTACGTATGCAAATAACAATGACATTGTCATCGCAATTATGCGGGACGGTCACAAGTACAACATACAGAGAGCAAAACTCGTGGAATTTTTCACGAGTTCATTTCACATTAACTGCGTGGAGTCCTGCTGCGTGTCCTGGCAAACAACGTGGCCCGACCGCGGTGAGGGAGATGATCTCTCCAAAAAAAAAAAAGATGCGTTTGCTTTTTTTTATTTTCTCATTGTCTGGCCTTTAATCGACCCTGCGCTTGATTTTAATTATTTTTATTGTTAATCGGCAAAGTCCTGAAATTTGTTCCTTTATCCGCGGCACAGGGCAGGAGTGGCCACCTAATTGAATTAACTGACTTCAATGCGGGACACTTGAAACTTGAACTAAAGGCTGAACTTTCTCGCGCTTAATTATAATAATGCAACAAGATTTCAGGTGAATCAATTCCTTTTTTTTTTTTTTGAGTCGAATCCATTGAAGTCTGCGGCGGTTTATTCGGTGCCGGTGTTGTTTGCGGAAAAAAAGTTTCAATTGGTTTGGAGAAATCCAGTTGCCACTTTGATTGGGCGAACCAGTAGTGAATCGGTTCAATGGACATTCGAGTAGAGGGCGCCACAAGAGCCCTCTATGTGATTGAGTTGAGTTGCCCGTTCGGTTTTTTACTGGACAGAACTTTTGTTTTGTGTTCAATTTAAATGCTGGTAGTCAGTTTTACTTTGATGGGAAAATGGAATTCGGTGTGATTTCGATAGAGTTATTTTGACTCCCACAGGTTGGTGTGAGATTTAAAAGAACAATCACGGGACAAGACCGGCCATTGCTCTATTAAAGAGTTGATTAAACCTAGAGTAGTTGTCGTTCGGTTTTTTTTTTGGCCTCGAATGGAGTTTTTCGATGTTTGACTTGGTAATGTTCGCGTTCAGCATATTATGGCAGAATAGTGCTGGGAGTAACGTCAACTTTATTGAATTCTAGACTAAACCGATACTTTACCAACGCCTTCACTTTCTTTAGTTGTTTGGAAAAAAATTGCGGAAAACCTACAACGCCTCGAACTTTTCGCCTGTGTTGAGTAAGGTAACCATGGTGGACAAGTATGATGGCTTGATGCCTGTTAAACTGTCAAAATGTCGTACTCAAGCAGCCGTTGTCACCACAAATTCCATCAAATTCTTCAAATGGTATCCAACTGGTTTCATGGTTAGTTTCGTTGTGTCCATGTTGTCCAACCTCCTGATGTTGGAACCTGGACCCATCTCGCTCAAAAACTCAACCTAATGTACGCCAAGCCGTCTTCGTTCAATGATACGTCGGCAAGGTTAGGGAATAAGGTGACTCAGAGGCCTGTAAAAAATTTACCACTCTCAGGAAGACTTGCGAGAAGACATGGACTTGGGCAACATGGGTAACCGACGTACTTACTTATGTACGGGATGATTGTCTGATGGACTGCTCTTGGATAAAGCAATACCGAAACAATTTAGGTAAGGGGCAAAGATCGACATGTCGTTGTATTACCGGTGCACTGCAAAACAACTCCCACCGACGCATTAGATATTCTCTTGCACCTGACCTCCCTAGACATTTTCGGGAAACAAATTGCAGCCAGTGCAGCTATTAGACTTAGAGCCATCTGACAGTGGACTAGTAGACCAACTGACCATGCTACGAAAAAACCTTGGAGATCTACACAAATGGTTCTAAAACCAAAGATGATGTGGAATTAGGTGTTTTCTCCGATGATCTAGACCTTCAAATTTCCTTTCGCCTTCCAGAGCACTGTAGCGTCTTCAAGGCGGAGATCATGGTAATAAAAGAGGCCCTTTCTTGGCTGAGGTAGAATGTAATATTTACTCGGGATTATACCATTTTTATAGACAGCCATGTCGCCATTCAAAAATAGTTCTAGATTGCCGTTCGTCTCTCGTAGAGATGGCAGAGCAATTCAACATACTTCTCTGCTTGGTACCAGGACACAGAGATATTCCAGGAAACTGCAATACAGATTTTTCCTCAAAAAGAGAACCTCAGAGTACCACAAGCTACTGACAAACTGAAATTTAAGGCAGATGCAATCAGCAAAGCCAATCTAAGGTGGTCCAATGCACTACCTGCTAAACTAGCAGACAAATCTGGCCCTCAATAAACCATAAGCGCTCCAAGATATTAATTTCGCCAAGTAGACGGCATCTCGGAGCTACTATAGGTGTCAATACAGGACACGGCCTCATAGACCGACATGCCACTCGCCTGGGCGTTCCTGCAAATGATTTTTGTCGAAGCTGCAGGGACGAAGAAGATGATGAAATGATCCTCCATTTCCGCACTCTCTCGTTAAAGACGCAACCACCTCGATAGGTCTTGGCGACCTAGCACAACAAGATGTCGGAAACCTAGTTCGCTTTATTAAAAGCTCCCACTGGTTCCACGATTGGGAAAATAACTCCACCTGGATCTTGAGAATGGACCTAATTCGCACTGCGACCTATGAGGTCTATTGTGGTCTATTTGATAAACCTCAGTATAGCCTTAGGTTCGATTTTCCGAATTTCTGCTGGGTTAACCGAGGCCCGTGTCAAGTGGAGTAATCTTTTCCTTGCGGGTCCTGGACATACGCACAGAATATGTTCAGCGGTCTCTTTCTACTCTCGACAGAGCCGGCAAATATCGATATCTGATACTTTCATTTTATGCAGATGGTATCTGAGTGGACAATGTCCCGTTAGAAAGCCCGTTAAGATTCTTAACTCGTCTTTGGTGAGATCAAGTAAAATCTTGGTCTTGTATAGGTTGGGTTGATGAACTTTGTCGCTTGTCTAAGGCCCTGGAGGTTGGCTCAGTAGTCGGCGTGTTTGTTGATCTCCCATTGTGTTATCTTAGAGTAGGCACTGTTAAGTGGGACCCCAAAACAGGGTTTGGGAGCAACAAGTGGGCGGCAAGCGCCTCTTTTCGCCAGGCAGTCAGCCCGTTCGTTACCCTCGAAGCCTTCATGTCCTGTGAGGCTACGGTAACCTTATTTCCCGATGCAAGAGGTTGAGAAAGTCCCAAACAAGCTTGGACCCTATCTTATAGTATTTAAGGGCTAATAGTGCTGCTTGGCTTTCTAAAGAGATGTAGATGCGGATACCTTGGATTGTTCTCCGCAGGCATTCTCTTGCACAGGATCTGATACACTCTTCACCAACCCACAAACCTAGCTAGCGTAACCTGCGCTTGTGTGCAGTTTGATCCGACGCATATGCCTCTCTATTTGTGAGACTAAGTAAGATTCTTATAACTTCAGGTCCGGCATTCAATATTTAAGGTAAATATGTCTTCCTATTTGTATCTCATCGATAAGTATACGGGAGGAGTTTGCACGGCAGGTACCCGAAAAATTTGAACAAATTCCAACTGTTACGACAAATGTAGAGGAGGAATTACAGTTATTTCCAACAGCAGTCATTGCCCGGGAATGCGGTAACGTCTTTGCTAAGGTGATAGAAGCGGATTCTAAAGCTGTGATTGAGTTCAAGTTGGGCGATGAGCAGTGCGGTTTTCGTTTCAGGTAAGAGCACAACCGAATAGCTATTCACTCTCAGAATGGTACTTGAAAAGGCCTAGGAGTATGCCAAACCTATCTACGGCTGTTTTGTGGATTTGGAGAATGCGTATAATCCGGTCCCTCGATGTAAACTCTGGAGTGTATTGCAGGAGTATGGAGTTCACACAAACTGAAGAGCTGCGTTCGGGTGAACGGCGTCCAAATGAATAAGATCGCGGATACCCGCTGTCGAAATGAGATTTCTTTGTTGTATTGCTGGGGTGACTCGTCGAGATCGAGTTAGAAACACCAGAATACACAAGGCACTCACTCGAGAAGCTACTTCTTCGAACGGAAAGATCCATACTTGAATGATTTGGGCACGTTCAACGCATGTCCCCAATTCGGCTTCGAAGATGTACCATGGAATCTGAGACATCAGGTAGGCGTCCGCAGGGTAGGCCTAGGATGGAATGGTTGGACGAAGTCCGAAATCTCACCTCTACCCGTATAGGGATAGTCCCTGAAGATTTAAAGTCGATGGCGGAAGATCGCGACCCTCATAGTGGATAAGCGAGTCATTGGAAATGAGGATGAGGATGATTTCTCATACCAATAACCTCAAATGCTCGCTGCTAAAACCTAAAAGCTTTATGTTGACGTTGTTTGGTTATTTGCATCACGCGGAGGTTAGCTGCACAGTAAAAATCCTTTCGCATCCTCACGGCTGTTTTAGTCAGTAAAACTGCCATTGAGTCATCAGCTGTTTTGAGCTCTATCGTACGCGCACCTTTTGACAGTTCGTTGGTCTTCTGGAGATCATTCTGACTTGTGTGCTTAAAACAAAGAACTTCTTTCTATTGAAATGTCCCCTAATCTGTCTCAGATACCCCATCAACTAAGACTTGATCCTCTAAAAATATGAATCATAACTAATACCATCTGGATCGGGTGTCCTATCAGTCTTTGTTGTTTATCTACCACTTTCCGAGAAAGAAACTAATCCAATCTTGCCATATCATAAAGACCACATGTGTTTCCAAAACGCTTGATAATACGTCCAAATGGGGAGACACCTACTCCCATATCGAAGTTCGAATTATCTTGGGAACACGCTTTCCCAATTGAAACGTTGCCAAACCGTTTTTTTTTCTTCGTCCGATACTAGGAAAAATGGTCTTTGAAACCCTTTTGTCGCCTCATTGCCAGCACAGGCGACCGACCAGTGGGGATAACTTGTGTGTCCCGCATCCTTAGGCCACAATAATAAGAGGATATTCTCTTAACGGTATTCCCTCTCTTTGCCATCTGCAAATTGCCAAATTCCCCCGTCCAAATTAAGGGGTTTATTGTTTTTGGTCAATTTTTCATAACTCTCCAAGCGGAATAATATTTCCACTCTGGCCCATGGTTCACAGATTGTTTTCTTTTTGTCGGTTTGGCCTTGTGTGTGTGTCCAAGGGGATATCCTTTTTTTCGGTTGCACTCTCCCTCCTCCCGCACAGCCCCTGGTGGAGGTATATGTTTTTTTTTTTTTTCTCTTGCTCTGCGGATTGCAATAAAATTTCCTAAAAGGATGCTAACATATAAAAAAGCAATATTGTGTGTATGATGTGCCATAGAAGGAACCGAAAACGAAGCACACCAGTTCAGTACAAGGACGAGTGGAAAAAAAAAAAAAAAAACACAAACACACAACAAGGAACAACAAAAGAAAAAGAAAATAAATACGAGGAGAGAAAGTACATTGAAGGGCTGAATTGCTCACTCGTCCTTTTCATCGCCTTCTCCGCCGCAATACCATTTAGATAAATTGTATTGGGGTTGTGTTTTGAATACGTTATGTGTCTGTGAAGCGATACGGTGTTCCTGCCAATCCACACCCATTGCCCATTCCCCCCACAAAAAAAAAAAGTTTGTGTGTATAAATAGTGATCACACTGCTTATGAAAGCAAATAAAGACGAAAGGATATTATTATACGTATTAAGGCAGGCGGTGGGCCGGAACGGTCAGCAGGGCCAGCAGCACAGAAGGATATATTGAAATAGAGTGAAACGAAATTCATATCAATCAAGGAAAGGATGGCCTTCTCATAAATTAGGCCGATGCTCTGGATCGGTCATAGAATGGATGGACGGGTGTCCCGGCCAAATTGAGTGGGGAAAATTGTGAATTATGCGGTTGATTTGTGTGGGAATACGGTCGGAATTTTAGAAAATGGGGTTCGATATGGATTTGTGATATAGGCACTTACTTTCAAGGTGTTAAGTGGGTTTTTGTTTAGATATATTTAGCCTAGGAGTAAGGGCCCCTCATCAACCCCCATAATCAACCCAACGCAATCTAAGTTGCCAATCGAAAAAGTATGCGAGTAAAATACAAACGCGAACACAACGAATGACCTGCCAGGAGTCATTGGGACTGAAGCTCAACACCCTTATAATACAAAGCGAGGAGACTAACCGCATACTCAGCCGCAAAACTGAAGGCCTCTGGATATTTGGACACGACTTATGCTGCAAAAACATTCCAATATAACTTGGGATTCACCCGAAATCGTCAGGTAGGTAAGGTTAGATAATTGGGTTGATGAGGGAGAAAGCACTCGACCTTATCACACTTAGGTCCTTTTGGACCCTCTGTGATGCCCATGGGGGTTAATCCCGGCTCCTATCGCTATCTTGTCCAAAGTTTCCTTAATATATTACAGATGGTAAGCGACTTCCATCTCCTGTTGGCTGTCATCAGGGTCCTACATTCCACTCGCCCTTAGAGATTACAGAGTGGGGGCTTAATCCTTTGTAGTGCCCGATTTTGGTCCATTGTAGACCCCGTTCTTGCAAGCTCGTCGGCTATCTCATTTCCGGTTATGTCCCTGTGATCAACCCACCAGAGAGTAATACTGTGCTGCGAACCAAGAACCTTAAGCTCTTCGCCCAGAAGCTGAAATTGCTTTAATAGCCACCTGACTGTCAATAAAAATGGTGACATCATCTCGTGGTATTGCCATCATTGATACCATACTGGCTGCCTCTGTCACTGCCAGGACCACCGCTTGAAAAAGAAATCGTCAGGTAAAAATGAACTTCATTTGCAATTGTGGTATATCGGAGAGTGACCCAACTCAGGCCTGGGGTAGGTAAGCTTGGAGTACCTACCAGCTTAAGCCAACACACTAAGACCAATGATAAGTCCATTCTGATACGACGTGGATCTTGGAAAAATTGTTACCTGGTCGTCAAATTAATTCCACGTTCTGGTAAAGCGTAGAAGACTTCCATCATCATTGTTGTTTGTAACATAAAGCTCCTAAGTGAAGTTTTCTTTCGTAGAAGGTAGGAGCCAAACAGTTTCAATAAAAATCGTTTGAGTATACATCGAGCCTTATTGCATGCTTGCAGTGCTGAACGATGACATCTATTGAGACGCTAATGTGCAACCTGTTAAAAGAGATCTAATTCGTATAACTTTTTCGATCCAGATTCGGCCTAAGATTTGTTTTTCGAAAGCGTCCAGCTTAAATCTAAGCTTACAGGAAGCAATCGGTACAATCGGGATATGGCTGGGCTTAAATCCAACGCGCTCGGTCAGCAGCCCAATGCATTAACCACTAAGCCACGGCGACCACAATCTTTTGCTGGTTGTTGTTCCATATCTGGTGAGTCCATAAGCAGTTCCCTGCAGTATCACTATGTCCCGCCACCCAGGCCTAATTGAAAGACATTCTGCTCACCTTCACATGTTTCCTTTACCAAGTCCCCATTTATTGTAAAAAAAGGTTCAGATAGAAGGTGCCACAGTTATCAGCACTCTGATAAGTTCTTGGGTCCGCGGTCTATTGTATGCAATCCACAATTTTTCCGACTCAGAAACAACATGCGCTCATTCATAAGAGTCATATCTTCGGCGACTTAAATGCTTACTAAATTGTAATGGCACTACAGTTCAGGGTGAAACTGAGCCTCAACCAAGAAGTTTTTTCAGTTAGTCTGGTCCCTAGCTAACGGCCTCCAGTTGCGGACTCCAAGTTGGTTGAGGTCGCTTTCTTCTTATGTGCGCCACCTAAGCTGAGTTCTCATTCTACTCCTTTGTTCTCTCTGCTTAGATTAAGACTCTGTGAGCCGGAGTGTTGGGGTTCATTCGCTCTATATATCCTAGCCAACTCAAAGCGTTCAATGCGCAGTTTTTTAACTTTCCACCTGCATAGGGGAAGTATTGGAATCGGCCCGAACAAAATATTTCGAGACATTAACAGGGTTTCGCTTAACGACACACTAGGAATCGTTTGCATCCATCTAATCGATGTCGCTGTACAACTTGTGTAGTTTGTGGTTGAATCTCCTTCTCCAAAGGCCGTTAACACACAGGGCCAAATATCTTACGAACAATTTTTCGCTCGAAATGACCAAGGATATATTCGTTTGCTTTCGATAGAGTCCATGCTTCAGCGCCATAGAGGACTGGGATGATTAAGGTCTTATAGTCTCTATTGCCTGCTTAGCACCGAAGAAACAGCGATTGGCAAGAGTTATTCTTCGTTTGATTTTCGATTAGACATCGTTACCAGAGTTAATAGCAGAGCCAATATAGACAAAGTCCCTTACTACCTCGAAGTTATAGCTATCCACCGTGACTTTCTGTTCGATTCGTCGAAGTTGGTTGTCCCTTCTTGTTGACAGCAAATACATATTTAGATACCCTTCTTCCTTTGTTATTGCACAAACTGGTTGAGTGTTGTCAACACGAACGACAGTAGTTTATTGACTTTGGTCAACACATGCAGCAACGCCTTTTGTTTAAGTTATAAGTTTCCGCTAGAATTAATGTGCGTTAAGAAAGTACGGAGTGTTACCTTAACAGGCTAAACCGCCTTAAAAGTTCAACACTTCATCTCGTTCCATCAACTTCACAACTATAATCTTAAAAACCAGCCCAAAGTGAGCCGTTTGCCATGAAAACCGACGCCAAATTTACTTACTCCTTAGCTGTCTCTTGGTCGAAGATACTTCCATTCTTCTATTCCCGAGTCAAATTAATTAATTCAACCATTGTCCTTCCAATCGAGAGCATCAACTACCTGTAAATTGGAAAAATTAATGAGCAAGCAAGTAATTAATGAATCACGGTTCCATAGAACATTGGCATACTGTCCCCTGTTCACTTCGGAACCGACCATAATAACAATTAAACTCGAGCACCACCAAAAAGGTCGAGGTACTCATCCAGACTCCGTACTTACACTGACATCAATTAAAGTGGCTGTCGGGTGTCGGGTAAGAGTTTTTTTTGTAATGATGAGGGAATCAAATACCGTTTACTGACGACCGAATGTTCCAGAAGGTTCTGCTGTGATTGTTTTTTCGGAACATTCTTGGAACTGATAAACGGAAAACCGCGAAGTCATTGATTGACACCGAGGTCAGGAAGCTCTGTAAGATCGGATTCCATTTTCTCCGCTAAAGTGGCGTTCAGTGATTCCAAATTTGCATAACGAAAACTAATCAATTGCCCTGGAAGCTAGACTAGAGGACTGTGCACACATATAAAGAATCCACAACGAAAGCCTTGAAAAACTTCTTATAATTAAAATCAAAAATTAAAATCAAAATCACTGTGTGTTCCCTGATGCATTTATCATCCAAAAACACAACAGAAAAACCCAAAAACCGGCAAAGTGAAAACATTTGTTAATTAAAATTTGAAAATTTCTTCATTTTTCGTATCTCATTCTAAGGATGAACACGAATAGTGTGGGTGGACTTATTTAAGTCTGAAGCCAACGCACACACCCACAACACTTTCTGCCTTTTTGTGTCAATATTTGAACACTGGTAAAAGTTTTCCTTGTCGCCTCTTTCCTGGGCAAATGAAAATGAGAATAAACCTGGAAAAGGGAAAAGTGAAACGGAAGTAGGTTCGGTTAGTTTGGAATGGTACCTAGCTAGATACATTACATACAGATGCAAGAGGTGTGTGTGCAATGGGAATAGGTTTTCTGGCAGGATGCGAGTAGTAAAACTATTTTCAATCAATTAGCAATTAGAATGGTAGATGATTTGGACAGGTAAAGCATTCTTGTGCATTGGATTCGTTTGGAACAGAAGTCTGGCCTCTTATAAATTGTTGCACAACATGAATTGGTGTGTGTTAGTACAAGAGCGAAAGCCTAAATGAAGTAATCGTGTAGATTGCAATTAAGATAATTTGCACGAAATAAAAGAAATAAAAAGGAGGAGTTTCGAAACATGCATCATGGGCTTCTGAAAATCCTTCACAAGCTCTGAGAGATACTGATATAGGCAGTTACTTAATACGGTGTTCACTCGTGGTCTCATTTAAACGAATATGTACATACATAGGAACGCGTGTGTTTGCTGTTACTAGAGATTAACCAGGCATATAGGATAGCCAATAAAAAGCTAACGAACTCTAGATGATGATCTTTCTTCGACTTTTCCAAAACAAACAGCATGATAGAGACCACCAACTCGTTTCTAAGAGATTTTGAAAAGAATGGATCGCAGATGAATGGAGTCTCAGCACAGTTTCATCGAAAAGAGAACCCTCTAGATTAGAGAAAGAAGTATGTACGTCTCCTCAACATCGCCCATAAGATATTATCTCCTTCCCATATGTCAACCATCTCAGCTTGCGCTTATACCAGGTGAAAAGCCTAGACGGCTGTCTGCCAATTTCGAATGAGGACCAACTCAAACGATAGAAGAAGCTATTTTTACTAGTGATATGCAGCCAAATAAGGTTCAGTCCCCCAAAGCATCAGTTACCACTATTACACCACAACGTCCAGTAGGGAGGAGACCACTTTCGCGATCAAAGTACTAGAAAACAACAAGGTCGTAAAAATAGACTGTATACCTGCGAAAGTTTTAGGAGCAGCGCCAATAACATCTGCTAAACTTCTGCACCCTCTTCTAAGAAAGGCGTGGGACACAGTGATAATTTCTTTATGAGTGGAAGAAAGGAATGGTCTAGAAGTTTCCTTAGAAATGTAACCCGATAAAGTGCATGCACAGTGAATCTTTTTTAGCAAAAGTTTAGGTTTTAGGGCAGGTAGGCAGGCAGGTAAAACCCCAAAAATTTTAGAATAACGTCTAGGCGATTCCTGCTCAGCTTACCGATCAAGCTGACACCTTTAGAAATGTAAGCTACAAACACCTTAATGAATGCATCCTAGGTCCAGGTGGTCGCCGAGGCTCGGTGGTTAGTGCGATGGACTGCTGAGCAAGAGGCGTGGGTTAAAGCCCCAGCCATGTCCAGCAAATATTTTTCGCGGCACCACCTCTCCTCGGGGAATGACAAGCCTCTGGGAGTATAATTTGTCAATAAAGAGCTTCTTAATTCGCCGTTCGGAGTCGGCAATAAATTGTAAATCCCCTCACTTCGTGCGAAAAACGTAACACCCACAACATGAGAGAACATAGGCCTTGACTCATCCCGAGCTGTTGTGCCAGCTTTTTATTTTTTTCTTTTTTTCTGTCCAATTACTTACTAACTCTTTGAAGGGCAACGGCAGCGTAGTAATTGCCTGGAACGGACATGCCACCCAAAAAAACCACAGTCAGGAACTTGCAATACTTTCCAACGGATGATGCCAAACTTCCAGCTAAAGTTTCCAAAGAACTCGATCCTGATGAGATCTTGATGATAATGTTTAAAAAATTCAATCTCGCGTTTCTTTTCAATCGCTGCATATTCCAAGTATATTGAAGATCTCGCATGTAATCCTTTATCCAAAAGTGAACAACGCAAATCTTATCGATTCATCTCTCAGCTTTGTTGCATTCCGATTTTGTCGAACATCTGGAGTTAGCGTATCACAAGCGTGGTTTCTGTAAGAACCACTTCACCACCTCGGCCCTGAACGTGATTTAATTGAAAATCACCATTAACCAGTCGCACTGCCCCTTTCCAAAATGTTCGACTCGTTGCTACACCAAACGCCAGACAATTGCATCAGAAACACCAAATCTTACTATCGTAGAGTGAAATAAGGAGTATCACGAAGACGTGTTCTCTTCTCTCTCCTTTCGAACTTTAACACCTCTACATTGCCTCTCCCATTGGATGGAATTAACATTGCTTCATACGCTGATGCCTGCATAGTTCTCTCCACCAATCACAACGCCCTTATACTATGCACAGCGCTGAACTCCGATTTCCCTGACTGCCATCTTCAACTGTCGACTGAAAAGGTCTCAGCAACACTGGTCTCAGCATGATTGTCCTGAAAATCAAGTCCGTTTTACACATAAGCATAGCAGGATATCGATTTCTAACACAGAATCATGACGTTCTCCCCACATGAATCAACCATTAGAAACTAAGGCTATAACTAGAAGCTATGCATTTCTCGTCGCCTATAAAGCCTTAGGACGTTCCAAAGTAAACTCTGTTATCTTTATCTAAACACCACACTAACTAAGTGATTTAAAATGGTGGCATCTTCAAGTCTGCAATAAGAACCGTCCACGGATGTCACCTGATGTCTTATGAAAATCACCTGGATGTCGCTCGGAACACAACACCATGCTTTCCACGCAGTTCACTCTAAATTACCTCAAACATTCGCTGATAATAGTGCTGCAGCTACCTCGTTCCATTCACAACGTTCCATTCATGACTTTTCATTTATCAAAAATACATCTTTACCTACATACACGCAGTACCTTGAGCGTGACGCGCCAATCTATAGCGACGCCCTAAAGAGCTTGTATCACAAGAGTGTCCCACACAATGGAGAATTTCACATTAAGATAATCCTTGACGATCGCTAACCACTCAGCGTTGACAAAGAACGGGGTCTACTGCGTAGCACTAGGACCGACGAGGCTCAGCTACGTCGAAAAGCTGCCTAAAGCGTCCTGAACCCCCTCCTTTGAAGACAAATGACCACACGACACAAGATGTATGTACAACTGCGAAGCAAAAGCAACTAATCTACGCCGAGAGGCACTCTGGGACCGCCCTATTGATGTGGCTCCTTCCTGGGCTTAAAACACAACCGTCTCAAAGGAATGGTAGTTATTACAACAACAAAAATTTACATTCACATAATTCCAAAAACATTTTCATATCGAAACATATAAACCTTTTATTTTTTAACGTAAGGAAATTTGGCACTACTGCACTGTACCATTCATTTCCTGAATGCTGTAGAAGCTGTCAGAATTTGTATGTTTTTTTTACTGCTGTCACTACTTGTTGTTTTCTACGAAAACGAGCGTCTGGCGTTTTTGCCGAGGTTGCTGAAGTTTTTGTTACGTTTTTGTGCTATAAACGTATCCCGTTATAATTTGTTTTCTTTTTCCTTGCAAATCCAAGCGCAATCGACGCTCTATACAGTTCAGTTACTTTTTATTTTCTTTCTTGCTGTTCACGTGTGAAATGTCTGGAGGTGGTTTTGGCCGTGGCAAGCGGCTATTTATGCCACAAGATGATGTACCACAGTCTTCTTTGGGATCAACAAACTCGAGCAGTGAAGGTAAATCAGTAAGAGACAGTGGAATTGACTCAAAAAGTCCTCCATCCAGCGGTGAACATCAGCGTCTGGGACGCGGAAGGTTGCTCCAGCAACTTTCTTTATCATCGACAGTTTCACACGAGCCTACTCCTCGGGGTCGTGGCAGAGCATCAATAATCGAAACATTGCTGAACTCTTCGACCACAACTTCGGACAGTATTATATTTCCTGGATCTTCACGCGGTTTATCTCGTGGGCAAATCTTGCAGGGAACCTCGCATTCCTCTGAACTGACGAAGACTACACCATCGGGAGCTTCTGCAAGCGATTCATCGTCGTCGCGGGACGTGGAGAAACTCAACAAAAAAGTAAGCAAATTACAAGTTAGCCTTCCAACTTCAAGTGCAAGGGAGCCAATCGAAGAGGTGACACAGTTGGATCCGGTGCTAAAGCACGGAAACAAGGGCAAGCCCGTGCCATTGGTTTGTAACTACATACGATTGACTCAGTCCGATCCGAATAAGGGAGTTTATGAGTACGAAGTGCGCTTCTTCCCCGACATTGATTCGCGTTCCGTGAGAATCAAGCTCTTGAACGAACAGTCGGCTAATTTCGGTGGAACAAAAACTTTTGACGGGATTGTGCTCTATCTGCCCATTTTATTGCCGAATAAGTTGACCACCTATGTGTCACGCAATCCAGCCGATGACTCTCCGATTGAGATTCGAATTATGTACAAACGCAAGAAGTCTCTGGTTGACTGCATCAACATGTACAACATTTTGTTCGACCGAATCATGAGCACCCTCAACTACGTGCGTTTTGATCGCAAGCAATTCGACCCAACTGCTCCAAAGATAATACCCCAGCACAAGCTGGAAGTGTGGCCGGGCTATGTGACCGCTGTCGACGAATACGAGGGCGGGCTCATGTTGTGTTGCGACGTCTCACATCGGCTGCTGTGCCAAAAAACTGTGCTGGAAACATTGAAGCAGGCTTATCAGGCTGGTGCCAGCAAGTATCAAGAGAACGCCAAAAAAGCCCTGCTTGGATCGGTGGTCCTGACAAGGTATAACAACAAGACTTACCGCATCGACGACATCTCCTTCGAGTTGAATCCTATGTCGACGTTTAAGGCGAAGACGTCTGATATCTCTTACTACGAGTACTACCGTGTCCATCACAACATCGAAATCAAGGACCGAGGGCAGCCATTGCTGATCAGCATAAAGAAGCAGCGGGTGTCCAACCAGCCACAAGCGGAAGAACTAATCTTTTGTCTTATTCCAGAGCTGTGCTATATGACGGGTTTGCGCGACGACTTGCGTTCGGATTTCAAGGTTATGCGAGATATTGCCACGCATACGCGAGTAACACCTAACCAAAGGGCACTCGCTTTGGACAAGTTCTGCAAGAACGTGAATGGAAACCCCGCTGCTCGACAAATTCTCGGGAACTGGGGTCTTCAGCTGGCCCCCACCCCTCAGGACGTAATTGGTCGCCAGTTCGAGGAGGAGCAGATAATCTTTGCCAAAAACAAGGTCCCTGCCGGTGTGAACGCTGATTTCGGAAGGTTTGCCACAAACAACGAACTCATCGATGTGGTCCACCTGCGCAATTGGTTGCTCATTCATTGCCAAAGCGATTCACGAACGGCCAAGGCTTTCATGGACTGTATGGAGAGGAACTCCCGCCCAATGGGTATAAATGTCCAGCGGCCGACGGTTATTCCGCTGCAGAGCGATCGCATTGAGTCGTATGTGAGCGCCCTCCGCGAGCACATACGTCAAGGAGTGCAAATAGTCGTCTGCATCTGCCCGACAAGTCGCGATGATCGCTACGCTGCCATCAAGAAAATCTGCTGCGCAGAGATACCTATTCCATCGCAGGTGATCAACTCTCGGACGCTGGCCAACGAAGCCAAAAACCGTTCGGTAGTGCAAAAGATCGCCCTTCAAATGAACTGCAAGCTGGGCGGAACACTCTGGAGTATTCACATCCCGCTGAAGAGCGTCATGATCTGCGGCATCGACTCTTACCACGACCCTTCCAATAAGGGCAACTCTGTTGCAGCATTCGTCGCGTCGCTTAATTCCAAGTACACACGCTGGTACAGCAAAGCAGTGGTGCAAACCAAACGAGAAGAAATCGTCAACGGTCTCTGCGTTTCGCTGATATCGGCCCTCAAGGCCTCTGAGAAGGAGAACGGTGCACTGCCGGAGAAAATCATAATCTTCCGCGATGGTGTGGGCTATGGACAGCTGGATCTGGTCGCCAACTATGAGATTCCCCAGTTCGAGGCGGCCTGCGCTAAGGGCTTCCAAAATTACACACCAAAAATTACATTCATCGTAGTCCAGAAGCGAATCAACACGAGGATGTTTGGCGTGGAGCGAAGCGATCTGTGCAATCCTATGCCAGGCACAGTCCTCGATCACACCGTAACCCAACGTTATCTCTATGACTTCTTCTTGGTCTCGCAAATGGTTCGACAGGGTACGGTCAGCCCGACGCATTACGTTGTGGTGCGCGACGATTCGGACTTTGCACCGGATATCCTGCAACGACTCAGCTACAAGCTTTGCTTTATGTACTACAACTGGCCGGGTACTGTACGTGTACCGGCGTGCTGTCAGTATGCTCACAAGATGGCCTATCTCATTGGACAAAGCGTACGGCGACCCAACAGTGAAGAGCTGGCGAACAAACTTTTCTACCTTTAGACACATGGATATATGGATTATCCAGCTACACGGTGTTCCATAAGCAGTAAAATGGATTTCAGCGGGCACCTTGTGCCTTATATTTTTTGTTATTTTTTCCCGTTAACCATCTCTTACCCCCAATATGTGGAATATCATTTTTAAGTTTTGTTTTCTCAAATAAAGACAATTTTTTCAATTAAGTTTAAGTTTTCCGTTGGGTTTGTGGTGTTAGTGCTGGGCAGAAGGGTACTGATGGGGTAAGTTAACGATGTTCGCTTTTACTCATTGAAAGGAGATGTGACAATGGAAGGGGACTTGGTGTTCATGAGACATGTGGTTGCATTTCTCTAGTCGGCGTTGGGTAGTTGCAGATCTCTTGGCGTAGATTCGAGGATGTGTGTTGGATTTTTTGTTAGTAGCTCCAAACTTGTCTAAAATTGTCGAGATAAAAATGCATGGAAAGGACTTTCCCTTGAGGAAGAATGAGTTTCAATGTCACGTTTTTTTTTAAGCCATTGTATCACAATGAACCTTCCAAGCTGAAATTCGTAACAACGAAGGCGAACATGTTGCTCGCCACGGCCTCTGCATAGAGTTAAAACACAGGATGAAGCCAGAGGTCCCCGAGCACTTAGTGTTTTCGGGTGATGAAATGACAAAAAAATTTGGCTAAATTTAGTCATGGGACGATAACGAAACTGTGTCTGGTATCCAATATATTGGAAAAGACTTTACAAAGGTCGCTTTCATCTGCTTGAATGACATGCTAGTTTTGGAGTGGTATACACCTCTGTAAGAGGACAATCGATGGAATGCTCCACACCATGAATGACTTGTTTATGTTTTCAGCTACTTTCGGAATTTGATGAACTTGCTAAACACCTGGATGTAAAACTGGAAGATACACGTCGAAAACCATGGTTGTAGTACTTCTAGTTCTTCACTGAGCTGATCTAAAGAACAATCTTGACTGAATGTCTTTAGTGGTAATCTTGTTCTTTTGTACAAAATCTACGAGGTACACTTGGCCTTATGCTTCTGTTCATACTACTGTAATAGAGTTCAAACTGAATTACTAAGTTCAAGTAGCTATCCTTGCTAAGTACCTTGAAACAAGAAAGGTTGGAAACCGAAAACACTGGATAAGACGGTTGTTATACAAATATTTGAAGAGACTGCAGCGGCTACAGGTTAAGAGACAAATAAATCGACACAACTTGTCAACTGAATTAAGGTGATGCGATGCATCAAAGTCTAGGAACGTCTATGTGCTGGTGGAACGAAGAGCCCTGCAGGACAAGGCAGAAGATGCCTTAAATTAAGATGATTTAAACAGCGGTCTAGAAGAGCGAACTCATACGAAGAATTACGGGGGGATAAAAGGAGTGCCACAGGGAACTAAAGACACCAATTCTTGTGACTGAAGTAATTCTTGAGATCCGAGAGAAAAAGATAGGGGAGGGCTTTTAAAAGTGCAATACGTAGGTTGAAAGAAAGATGAAGAAAAAAGTTAACATAGACGCAAAAGTGAAACGTGAAAATACTTTTGCTCGAGTATGCCTATTGCGTCGGACTTTAACAGACAAAGTCATATACTTGGGTAATGGAATGCCTGGCTCACTGGCCAAGTCGATGTATCAACTTGACTACCGAACCATTTTGTGAAGAAAATGTCTTTTCTTATCCTTTCTCCATCAACAGACCTTGTTCGATTCCAAACGGATCTGGATGAAAACTCCAGGATAGTCATGTACCAAATACTTCTTAGCTGCTCTATGTCACCAGCAATCTAAGCTCATGGTGAATCTGAGACCTTAAGAGCCCACTGCCTATTGAAAAGTCTCATCCACAGATTTAATTTATCACGACTTAACCTTAAGACTTGGACTAAGGTACAATGAAGTCTCTTTTCCTTTTTTAAAGAATTCCTTGCCCTCAAATATGTATGAACTTGCCGTCACCGCCTGCAAGTGTTGCGTCGAGAAATGTTTGAACTTCCTAACAGTCACTGAAGTAACAAGTGAATCTAGAACTCTTTGGGTTAACCCAATAGATCTCTCGAAGAGACCGCATTCATAGAGAGGATTAATTACTTGGAGAACGTCACAACTTGTTTTGATTGGAACCTAGCACAAGCTGAAATTGTACTGACCAGTTTCCTTGTTTAGATATTCGCGGACGCCTTTTACTCTTTTAGACTTTGCGGAGCTAGATAGCAGCGTGACCATCAAACAAGCGAATGGAGTTAAGAGCAGAGAAGACTGTCGGCATCATTTTTTATCCATTCTGGTACTATGCAGGTCAAATATTACCAATAATTTCAGAAATTTAGAATCAGTTCTCAGAGAGAGGCAGGCGCAGGAGTACTGGAACTGATTAGCGAGTTACCTCGATGGACCTCTTAAACACTCAGCGACAGCAGAGCCCTTTATTTGAAAACTTTGAGCGGTGTGTGGTCTCAGCTAAATGGTTTTTTCTCACAATATATTTCCCAAAGAAAGGGACTTTGTTATCCTTTTATCCGGAGTCCAAAATTTCCTTATATTTAACGCTTCTTCTTTCTCAAAGGGAAATAGATTGCCGAACCGTTTCGAGGAAATTCTGTTCAATCCAGCAAATGAATGTGGACAATGGCTTGTGGATGGTAAAGTTTCCCACTTAAGGACGTTTTCGTAGTTCTAGTTTTGCTCGCCTTCGATTTTCCAGCGCTGAATAATATCATTTGCCTGGACTTGTTAGTTCTATTGTAACTAGGGATGGCTCTTTTCATGGGATGAAATTTTAGTGCTTGCCTTTGCTAAGTGAAGACTCATGATTTGTTGTGGAATCCTTGAGGTAGATATGTACATAATCAACGACGATGGGATTTATAGAATATCTACTTCTAAAGACACTTGACGAAGACGGGATACTCAGGATTGTACACCTCAACCCAACAAATCTTCCCAATCTTTAGGAAACAACTAGACATTCAAAGGGATTGACTTGAAAATGTATTCATTTGTGAGTGGATTTACCTTGAGTCTTGTCTCACCACTTCATGGCAGAAACACTAGTCCAGTTCTATTCTGTTTTTTTATAAGGACTTCTTACTCTACCACCCACTCCTCTTTCTGTGTCGAAATGCACAACTTCCTCTACGCAATAGCATCCAGCAGCAGTATCAGAAGCATTATACTCTTTGGTGTAACACTGCCCATGCGCTTGGCCATTCAAAACAAAGCAAAAGGCATCACGTCCAGGTGAAGGGGAACGAATGCACCGAAATGTTTGGAAAAGGACGAACCTACTTCTCGCCATGGCATGGAGAACATTTTGCCAGATTGGGGAACATTGTGAGACAACCAGTGAGATGCGGGTAGCTTTCACTTAGCATCCACATCTCTCAAATCTCACACCCTAAAAGGATACACAGTGATAATGGCTGCTGGTACTATGCCTCTTATCATCGAATGTGTGTATCCTACGCTCATTATGTATTCCGCCATACATCCTTCCATGTCTGCTTGTCCCAGCACCACCCAGTAGCCCATTTTCATGCACACAAAACAGTGTAGAGAATTTTTTTTTCCCGTCTGAAAACTGGGATAAAATTTTCCATTCCATCCGTTCGTTGTCCTTTTTTGTCGAAGTCTCCCTCTTTCTCCCGAAGGAAAATCGAAAAAGGAGCAAACATTTGATGAGAAACGAAAACAGGATTTTCAGATTCACTGGGGTACAACTATTAATTCACATAAATAGTGGTATTAGGATGGACCTACATACATACAAGCAAACATAATTGTGCGATACACCATCCTTGTATCCTTTTTTTGCGATACTTTTTGCATCGTTTTTCGAGTCCTTTTTTGCCCGCTTTTTTTGTGTACACAAGAATGTTTTTCACTAATTGGAGTCGGGTGGATTGAGGATGGTGGGCTGATGCTCTCTTGCCTGATTTTCTGTTTTGAACGATGCTTCGATGAGAATGCTCACGAATCGGGGGCAAGGATGGTGATAAGGACTTTGTAGGGATTACTTGTGTGCATCGTATGTACGCCTACATATTTTATTTAATTCACTTCTCCGAAGCATAGTTCCTAGACATCGAAATGTTTTCCCGAAGTGCACGGACATGGAGTTTTTTTGTTTTGTTTTGCATGGTCGTCCAGCTGTGGTGCGCGCTATGCAAACACTCAAGCATACGACTGACCCACACTTTGGATGGGCACTTTATGGAACATTGAACCCACAGGTAAAGGCGGATAGATGAATGGGGTATTTTTTTTTTGTATTGTAAATGAAAAACTAGGAAAAAATGAAAGGACCCTCGAGCTTTTTGGTTGTTTGGAGCAGAGCTTTACATTTTTTTTTTTTTTTTATAGAAATGTTGGGAACGGGAGGATTTTGTGGGGGTGCCTAGGAGAGGGATAATTAGTTAAGGAAGCTGGAAAGTTAAACCCAAGGGAGGGCGTGGCAGGAGGCAGAGGACAATGAATTCTGAGTAGACACAGGGTAACATTCATTGTAAGGATACGTGAAATGAGGCGAATATCCCCATTGAATATTTTTATTGCATGCCAACAACACAGTGGAAGACAGTAGTAAGAGATAGTGTGTTGGCGATAGTAGATAACCTTGTTGTCCCTACCTATTAGAGAATGCTGGACCTAGGGAGTGGAACCCTCTTTTCAAGACTATTTGCATACACCCCAGTGCTAGCGTATACAGATTTATGCAGAAAAATGTCATCACATCTGCAGAGATGTACTTTGCAATGCAGCGCTGGTAAGGGCTGCACTGCTTTTAAACAAGATTTAGGCTCTGATGTAAGCTAAATGCACTGCTGTGACTTATATCCTGCCAGTAAGCTAGACTTCACACTGCACAAAAGGACTGACGAATGCTTCCAATCAAGGGCTATCTATTGGCAATAAGATTATTGCTGTGTTAAAAGTGGAAATTCATAAAGTTTCAACCGAAATTCATACAGAGGCTGACAAATAAACTTTCAAAGTACGGCCATACAGATCTGATAACTACCTTCGTCCTTCAGAAGAACACTGCTGGCAATAAAGAAGGACTACCTAGCGCTGTAAGGGCCACAATGTCAAGCCAATCACGAGATTATTGTCCAGCAAATGTACATTAAGAGTAAAAAGTTCCGTCAATGGCCAGTAACCAGCAAGAAACTTTTGAAAAAAGAATATTATGTTTGAACTATTTAAAACATTTTCTTTGATCAGAGAGAGAATTGACGGATTAATTCATTTGGTGTGAGTCGTGGCCGTGGTGTGAGCTGCCAGAGGAAGGGCTGGCGGGAGCGGTAGTTGAGGCCGCGACCTCAGATGATGACGTTAACGCCGGCGAACTTGGATGGACTGAAGTCGCAGATGAAGACGACGAGGTGGGTAGCAGGGATCAGGGGAGCGCCGATCGTAAGAACGCGAGCGTTGATAGGATGCCCGAACTGTTACACCGGAGTGCAGACGTGTAAAGTGAACAGCTGCTGAGACTGTAGGGCATTTACGAATTAGCATTGAGTGAAGCAAGATCTCTAATTAAGAGCCTGGCATAGAACGGTTTTTTTTTTTTTCTAATTTTTTGCGTCGCTGTTCATTTCCGACAGAATTTTTTAAAAAATTGTTCCTTCGAGGAAACAGATAACCTCAGCCATTATCGGTCTGTCGTACATCCAGTAACTTGTCAAAGCAACACTTAAATTCCTCACAATTGTATTATCATCAAGATATGCCTACGGACTGAGCCTTTATCATCATGTCTATTACGAACTTGCCTTCTTAAAGAAACAAGATGACCATATTCATAGCCCTCATCGTTTATAAAACGTTCGCTCTTCAGTTTGTCAAACAACTTATTCAAAGACAAAGCTCACTCTCCAGTTCATTGAGCAACTCGTTCGGGCAGCGACTTGATCAATTCAGCATTCAGTGTCGTCTAGATTACAATCAGGAAGATTCCTCCCAATATCTTGGTTTACCTTGTAAAGGGCGACAATCTGTTAATCTCGACGAAAAAGCTGGGAAACGTCGTTTAAGCGCCTTAAGTTTAAGCGTTTGATTGCGGATCGCATTTTGTACTGACTGAAACCTATGAAAGCTTTATTGGACCTTGAGACATTAAGATTAGTTGATGTAAAAGGGTATTCTGTGATGTCAGTCACCGATGCACTTATATATTAAGTTAGTTAGAAGTGGCCCTCCAAGAGGAGATGCACTTAGACCAGAAAGTAGGTCCATACCCCACTGAGTACTGGGGTATCCCTGCTTACTCCTGAGACTATTCAGATTTCCTAACGTGGCTGTTAAGATCGGTCGTGCTGGTGGAGTTTAGATCATTAGGATCGTTAAAGAAGAATTGGCCTAGGGTGGCTTTCCTGATGTGGGCCAGTGCGGGACACGTGCTGAGGAAGTTTGCAGTGAACTCTTTCTCCTCCTCGTCCCTAGGCGTTGAGAGTGCCTGCCTAGGACGCAGTGCCCGTGAGGACGTTGATTAGTTTTGAAAGTTGGTCTCTTTTGAGTCGTATTAATGCTTTCGATCTTTTCAGATCCAGGATATGCCAGATCAGCCTGGCATCGTTGCAATAATCGAGGTGTTGCCATCTACCATTTGCTTCCGACAAAGCGTTGGTTTAACAAACGACATAGGCGCTTTGACATGGTCGAGCTTCCTGCCGTTCGTACTTCGGGGCTTCGGAGCCTATTTCAGCTAATTCGTCAGCCGCAAAGTTCCCTTGAATGTCGCAGTGACCATGGAACCAACAGAGTCGAGCAACTTAGATCAGTATTGGATATTGATATAACTTCCTCCTCATTACTGTAGCATCTAAATATATATGTATATTTGACTCTCTCGAGTTGTCCGCTATCAATCCAATGGCGCAGTGGCCTGTAGATCTGCTAGAGATAACCAGAGCGTTCCTGTTGATGTAAAGAACACATTTAACAAGTGAATCTAGAACTCAGAACACATTTAACTGATTAGAATCTTTGGTCCGATAGTCTGGCTTTGGCCCGGGATACCTGTTTATCCATTCATAGAGATAGATGGCATAGAGGTATCTAAAGCCACATTACATATCATCATGAAGGATAAGCTGTGGATTTGGAGAGAGCGTACGATTAGGCCCCTCGAGATAAAGTCTGGAGTGTACTACTGTATGGGATTTACGGCGCTCTTCTGAGGGCCATTCAATCTCCATACACAAACTGGAGAAGCCGTGTTCGGGTGAATGGTGTTAAATCGGCACCTTGCACTGTGGGCGTTGGACTTCACCAGGGGTTTTGTTACCTCATTTTTTTATTGTGTATGTGGATTGGACGTTACAGAGCAGACGTTCCGAGGAATGGTTCGAATTGGGAGGGTTAAGGATAAGTCATCCGCTTTTCTCTGATGACTTGGTCATACTGGGGTCCACCCAGAGCGAACTTCAGCGCACGTTTGACAGCTTCGTAGCCGTTTGTGTTGAAGCTGGGATGAAGTTAAACTTGAACAAATCAGAAGTAATGGTAATTCCCCGAACGCCTGTTCAATAGACTCTGCATGTTAGTGGAGTCCCATTGAAACAGGTGGAGAAGTTTAAGAATCTCTGGGTCCTTTTCACGAGTGATGGAAGGAGCAATACTGAGTTATCAAGTTGGAGCAATTCTGAGACAACTTGAACAATCTGTTATCAAGAGGGCTGAACTTGGCATCAGAGTTAAGCTATCGGTCTTCAATTCAGTGTTTGTTACAACTTTCACCTATGGTCATGAGGTTTAGGGAATTACCGAAACAATAAGATCGCGAATACTAGCTGCCGAAATGAGATTTATTCGTTGTATTGCTGGGGTAAGTCGTCAAGATCGAGTTAGGAAGACCAGAATACGTGAGGCACTCAATGTCCATACTTCGATGGTTTGGGCATGTTAAACGCATGCCCCCAACTCGGCTTCCAAGACGTGCCATGGAATCCGTGCCATCAGGTAGGCGTCCTCTAAGTGGGTCCAGGATGAGATGGTTGAACCAAGTCAGAAATCTCACCTCTACCCGTGAGGTGAGAAGGTTTGGGACAAATATTGGAAGGGATCTAGGGGAAAGTGGGAACAAGTATGGAGTTGAAACTAGGGTACGTGATCTGGCGAATCTTCTTGTTTTTTTGGTGAAGGCCAGAATGTCACTGATTCCTTTGTCCTTGGGAAGGTTTAGGTCCGGTATCCATATCCACCCCAGAGTCTTCTGACGCGTTTTCGCTAGGGCTGGGCAGTGCATAGGAAGTGTTCTAGATCTTTTCTTCATTTTCGCAATTTCTACAGATCTCTGCGTCGATGAGGCGTTCATGCGTTTGTTGAGGTTAATGTGCCTTGTGCACATTACTTGCCTAAATTGTTTTTTTTTTTTGTCTTAAATACTTTTCTGTAAAGACTGGTTCGTGATGGGTTTTTTACATTCACCGCGGAAGTATTGCCATTGCTATTCATTCCCTGTACGTGCCGCGGCTACCTCTTCCTCCACCCAAGAACGTGCCTGGTAGAGAGCCTACCCCACAGGGAGCTGCAGTATCGGCGAAGGTTAAGGTGTGGTTTCAGAGTTTACGAGAAATGCTTTAATTCGCACAAGCATCGATTAAATTACTATCGAAAAAAAGGTGGTTGGTAAATGCAAGGAAACAGTTCAGAGGGAGAAATGGTCCCTAAGCGATACCAACGTTGATTGAAAAGGGGTGGATGTACATACGGACAACCAAAAGTAAGTCCAAGGTGACATTTTGTTGCCTGAATCCATGGTAACGGTGGTGCTCATTGACCATGATCTGCTTGACCTTAGAAGGCATTGACATCAAATCCATTGGTCGATAGTAGTAAGGGGAGCACTCAGTGGAAAAAATGGATTACTGCTTTCCTAGTCTCTTAATGCTTATTATTGTGAGTCACAACAAGCAAAGATCGTCAGTTTAAAGCCAGTGGTCGAGGTAAGTTTTGAAATTGAAAGGCTTTCACATAGTCCCTTCTTTTTTAGCATTGATTGATAATATTTACTTAAGTCAGGCGAAAAATATTTAGAGGTAGAAAGTTGGCTCAGAGCGTATGTGAGAGGCACGGGAGGATAGATCTTCTGAAAGCGTTTGAGTGAAATATCGTCAGTATGTGAGAGTTGGCCCAAGTTGTCGAAGTAATATGCTTCCTTCTTTGGCACAGGGCAGGACAAGTGCAGATGAAATGGAGGATCGTTGCTTCCTCCTCTTCGTCCCTGCAGTTCCTGCAGAAGTAATTTTAGAAGAGGCCCATCGTTCCAGTAAGAACACAAATGACGCTGCTAATGAGCCACCATTTGAGCAAGATCAAATTTTTAGGTCGAGCCAAATCTCCCTGGTGGTCGCCGTGGCTCAGTGGTTAGTGCGTTGGACTAAGAGAAGTAGATGTAGGAGCTCGTCGAGTGCCGCGGTTGGGGTGGTTTTTAGTGCTCCGATAATGCATATGCATGCTGATCTTTGCACTTTCCCCAATAGATTACATTGCAAGGCTCTGTATAAAGTCGTCCACTAGACGATCACAACATACTTGAGTATACATAGGTCTAACAACCGACACGTAAAGCCAGGGCCCTCATCACGTAACTTTTGAGACGATTGTCGTCTGGACGATAGTTCGAAACGCTATCGTCAGAAGTTTGCTTCATGTAACTCGATCGCTATCGTTTCATCTATCGTTTATTTTTTCTAAAGTTTGAGAGCTATCAGTAATTCTCAAACTTCAGAAAAATTGGTATTTGTGTTGTAGAAAATGACATTTGTGCTATTATTCTCGATTTTTGTTTTTTGTGCCGTGTTTAGGGAATTGAAAAAAATATTAAGCGCATATTTCCTTGGACAATTCTCATTGCGAAAAAAATATAGCAGTATTTTGTGCAATTTTTGTTAAGATTGGATTCCAAGGGAAACAAATTTCGCAGCGAAACATTTCAAATTTTATCTTGACGTTAGAGAAGCTAACTCTTCTGCTTTCGAAAATTTTTTTTTTGATACGTTTCCGCAATTGAATTGATTCTCTGAAGCAAAAACTCATTTGAAATGAATAGAAATCGGACAGCAAACGCCAAAATATTACAATGAGAAATATTCCATTGGGGGAAAAGAATGGTCGATTCACTCAGCTATTCAGATGCAAACGGAAATTTTAATCAATTTCACGGAGGAGCACACAGACAAGGCACGGAACTATATTCCCAAAACATTTTAAAATTGATTTCTTTGATTTAAACACAAATCTCATAATTTTCTTTACCTCTTTGATTCACAAACGATACCGAAACGATACCGATTTTGCTATCGTCTAAAAACCATCGTCGAGACGATAGTACTGACAGTTTTCGCGTTATGTGAAGCAAGCGTTCAATCGTCAAAACGATATCGCCCAGACGATAGTACTTTTTACATGTTACGTGATGCTAAACTATCGTCGAAACGATATCGTCAGACGACTATCGTCTTACGTGATGAGAGCCCAGTGCGTGGTACGAGGTTGCAGTCCCCACTTCTTACCAATGGTTTTCTTCAGCAGTATAGCGCTACAGTGGCTCTCTTAACGCGTTCAATAGTATTGGCCTTCCAGGATGAGACCCAGAAATTTGGCTTTGTAAGGGAATACCTAACTTGGTAGCATGTGTGCTAATTGGTCAGTAGCCTGTGAAGATTGTCAATAAGTAGAAAATGTTAGAAGACTACCCCCGCGAGGAAATTCTTAAGACTAAACTACGTCTGGATACCGCCGCTCTCGTTCCCCTCTACTGTCCCTCCACACGAGAGACTTCAAGTAAGAATATAACGAACTACGAATGTGTCTGATCCGCAGTACCATCTTAGGTCAAAAGTTTCGCTGCATGCGTAGAGGGCGGCACATCCTTTGGAGCCTGTGACCATTATCAGTCGAGCTTGGGTTCAAGCACAGCTTCTTTCTTACTTCCTTTCGTTATCAGAACTGCACTTTGTCTAAATTTATAGTGGAACCTAACTACCTCAAAGTTGCACATTCTCTCAGAGAGTAAGAATAAAACCCTGTTTTGATTGATTGTTTCTATTCTGGAATTTATTTTACTCATAGGTTGTTTTTTTTTTTTGTTATACATTGTAGAAATAAAATGTCTCTCTACATTGTCCACGAATTTTTTATTTGTTTTTAGTTTTAAAATTAATAGTATTGCTTTGGAAAAAAAGAAACAAAAAACGTATATAAATTACAAAACCATTCAAAATAAGTCGTTTTCGATCGAATAATTATAATTTTTTTTTTTTGTATAATTTCTTTACCAAGCAACTAATTTTTATTACATACATATAGCAGTATAGTTTTTTTTTTAAATTTACCATTACAATATAAAATACTTTGAAGTAACAAGTTAAATAAATAAAATATTTCACTGTAAAACTTATTGGCTATTAGAATTTTTTCAATCTTAATTTTTTTTAAATTAACTTTTGTAAATTACTTTATATTATAAATGTGACATTTTAATTTAACGTATATCAAATCCATTAGAAAGATTTTTTGCATTTCATTACATATTTTGAAATAAACAAAACAAGGTTTATTTTTTATTTTTAGTTTAAATATTTGGCAACATGTTATTTTTCAATTGTATCACTCCTTAAATAATATGTTTCAAGTATATTTCTTTTATTAAATTTGTTTTTTTTTTTATTGAAATTTGAATAAAAATGGCAATGCGAATTCAATTGGTACGTACATACATTTATATATATTTTTTTGGTTTTTTTTATACTTTTTTTCTTTGATTATATATATTTTTGTTTAATATCGAGTTTATATTTATTTATTAGTTAGTTCAGTTTTTAGTTTGCGAAATAATGAAGATGTTTTTTTTTTTTGTTTATTTGTTATGTTTATGTCAAAAAATTATCACAAATAAATTATTTATATGTATAAACAAATAACAGCAAGCAGAGCAACATATATTTATCATATTTTTCTTTTTAGATTTTTAGTTAAAAAATAAATAGAAAAAGAAATCGTTATACGACGAATGGCGAATGATGATTAAGGAAAGGATGAGGAAAATTTTTCATTGTGTATGATTATGAGTATTTATTTTTTGTTTATATGAAATGAACACTCAATCAGTCTATGTAAGATTTTTTTTTTTTAGATTTACATTTGGAATAATTTCCTTTTTTTTGAAGATTGATCTTGTGTGATGCGTTTCTTGGTCTACATTTTATTGTATTTTCTGTGAACTATTTGCAGCTAGAACACTCCTAACTCAATCTGTCGGTGAGGTGTATTTTGATGCTGAAGATGTTAGTTAATAAGCTGAAGCACACTTGGGGCTTTCACATGATTTTGATTCTTTTTCGTCCTAGTTTCTTGGCTGTCAATACTCGCTGCTTTGAAAGGTTATTTTTTACTTATTTTTTTAAAACTCCGCAAGTATTTTGCGAGTAAAAAGTTGTTAAAGACCGATGAAGGCTTTGTCATGTGGAATTTGTAGGTACATGTGCCAACGCATGTATGTAAAAACTTGGGGACTGACCCCAAAATGATTTATTGGTCGTACAACGCCATAATCAAACAATTCATCACCTACGCGTCATTAATATGGTGGCCAAAGACCCTACCACAACGCTTAGATTGCGTAGGAATCACTGAGGCTATGAAAACGTGCCCAACGGCAGCCCTAGGAGCAATGCTGCCGCTCCATCTGGCAGTACAAAAAGAAGCTATGCTTAGTGCTCTCAGGCTGCCTCAGATACTGGCCCTTAAAGTCGACGACTTCACAGGTCATCTGAGAATACTACAATACATTCATCGTGACACAATTCTTAAGATTCCAGATACCATGCTCAAGAGATTTCGATTCTACAGAAGTTTCGAATTTGTTACAGGCGGCCGCAGCGAACGGAGAAATGAAGGCCCTATTACACTACGGAATTCCCAAATCTGGCATATAGATTGGAAAACAGCAGCACTGGCACTGGAGCTACAGCGCTTGGAAAGTCACCTACAATACTTCAAGCGAAAGTCCGCGCTATTGAATTGTTTGCATAAAAATGCCTGCAGAGAAGAACACAAGGAACCCGCATCTACATCTTTTTAGACAGCCAAGCAGCACTATTAACCCTTGAATCCTATACGGTAGGGTCCAAGCTGGTCTGGGACTGTCCCAACCTCCTCGAAAGTCCTGCATCTTGGATCCCACGACATGAAGGCTTCGAGGGTAACGAGCGGGCAGATTGCCTGGCGAGAAAAGGCACTTGCCGCCCACTCATTGGTCTCGAACCCTGTTAAGCGGTGCCACCCAACAGTGCCCAGTGCTCCAAGATAGCACAATGGGAGATCAACAAACCATCTAACTACTGGGCTAACCTCCAGGGCCTTAGACAAGCGATAAAATTCAACAACCCCAGCCTATATAAGACCAAGACTTAACTTGATCACACCAAAGACGAGTTAAGAACCTTAACTGGTTATCTAACGGGACATTGTCCACTCAGATACCATTTGCATAAAATAAAAGTATCAGCTATCGACATTTGTCGGCCCTGTGGAGAACAAAAAGAGACCCCTGAACGTATTCTGTGGGTATGACCAGGAGCCGTAAGGAAAAGATTAGTCCATTTGCCGCGGGCCTCGGTCAACCCAGCAGAAATTGGGTAAATCGAACCTAAGGTTTATCAAAAGCCTCAATATAACCTCTGGTTAAACCATACGGGCCACCACAATAGATCTCATAGATCGCAGTGCGCATTTAGAGCCCTTAATTCAGACTACAGAATAGGTACATGCATATGTATGTATTATATGCAGAGTGAAGGGGATAGTAGGAGGATACTTCAGGCATCTTGTCCGGACATTCCAGAAAGCTGACATCGAATCTGGTCCCTATCTTGTTTTAGTCAGAGTACGAACGTAAATTTCTCAGACACCGTGGAGCCAAAGAAGTTATATGAGGAAAAAATTGCAAACTGTTAGAGTCTTTGCCGATTGAGTGTCACTAAAGTTCTCGAGAATTTCTTTACCGTCAGTATAAAGTGCAAAGATCCATCATAGATGCCGCCACTTATGTGCTGGGTTTCTCTAGGCCTCTGATGTAAAGAAAATGTAAACAGAGAAAGGGGTGCCCAAAAAGCAAAAAAAGGACGAGAGCATTTTCACAGAGGTTTTGTCGTTTCCAGTCGAAATCAGTCCGCAGAAATGGTCACTAGGCTACTGCTTGGACATACAAAAGGATTAAACCTAATTTTTGGTCTGAAAATGTCCTTCGAAAAAGTAACACTTCAAGGAGGACCTCTTGGAATGCTCTTGAGACGCTGTAGACCTTGCTCAATCTTTAATCACAATCTTCTGAAGAAAAAGTCATACATTCCACACTTATTTATGTAATTTTTCAATTTTTGTTTTTTGTTTTAGCAACTTGAATATGATTTGGGAAATAAATGTTTTTTTATTTTTTTTTTAATGAAATTTAAACACTTTTTTTTGCTATAAGGAAAAATGTCAAAAAAAACCACTATCTACGTTGTTTTGTTGTTAAAAATTGTTCATTGTTCGGTTGTGTATGTTTCATTCCTTGTATATAAGAGTTACAATACAAAAATAGTATGCATGTGTGTTGTATATTATTAGTTTTAACCTCGTGGCTTGTTTGGTGGGTATTGTAGTTCGATCCAAAAAATTGTAACATTCATCCAAAAGAGAGAGGAAGATCGGATGTAAGACTTATCAGCAGGAGACTCCTGAGTTAAAGGAGCCTTCCAGGGGTGAAGGGGTGTAGGATTTGAGTATTTGGTTTTTTGTGTATTTACATATCTGATAAGTTTATATATCGATTGTTTATTATTTAAGGACTTAAGGATATGTTTTCGTCTAAAATTTACTTTTTATTGTATTGTTTTGTTTGATGAGAAAAAATTGGTCATCAAGGGTTTTTTTGTTTTCAAAAAAAAGGTTTTTTTTTTTTTTTTTGTCATAGGGGGACTGTTTGAAAATTTAAAAGGAAAAACTCTTAAAACTTTAAATCTTTGTAATAACTTAGAGACTAAACTAAAGGTTCTTAACATTGGTAACTTAGTTGGCTTCTGAAATAACAAAAACAGGATAACGATCCGCTTGCTCGCTGCGCGTCGATGAAACTAAATCTTCACGATAATCTAAATCAGAGTAACAATAACAGCGCCCCCTGGCACATTCTCACATGTAAGTCGGCTTGAGTTTGTAGGCCCTCTTCCAGATCTCGCAGAGGCAGACAGTGCTGTGGAAGCGATAGAAGATCGCCAGTGGCATAGACACATGAGTGATTATCGTCCATGCCCAGAGGCCGTAAAAGTTCAGCTGAATGGGGTGGGATTCGGCGCGCGACTTCTCCAGCGTACTGATTGCCCACATGGCTAGGTTTACCACCAGCATAAAGGTTACAATCTCCCGTCCGGGCTTTTTGCGGATGTGTTCCGGACTGACGGCTTGACGTCGACTGGCGTCTAAAATGAACATCGTTTGGCATGCGGTTTGCACGATTGACGCTAGAGCGTTGATCAGCACGAGGATTGTGTCGCGGCGCAGGGTGAAATGTCCAGCGATCACGGTAAAGATGTTGTAGAGGAAGGAGCCGGTTTGTGCGCCTACCAGCAGGATGTCGTCCAACTGGAAGCTCCGTGCTGCATCATACTGCAAGTGTCGGATCTGGATCATTCCGACGAGCGTTGCGATCGTTGCTGTTCCGTATATGAGCAGCTCACAGATTGTCACTTCGGTTACGGCGAGGCTTACAAAGTCTGGTCGGGATATTAGCACAAAGAATAGGATCAGTGAGATGATTGTCAGGACTAGAATGAGGATGCCGACAAAGAGACCCTTGTGAGCTCGAGCACAGTCCACTGAGTAGTGGTGAGGCGATCGTTTGCATGGTGAGTTCACGGTTTCCTGTCGCAGAGCCGGTGGAGTTTGCGGTCGGGATATACTACGCCACATCACGTACAAAATGGCGGCGCAGATCAAGGAGTATTCGATGGTGCAAGGGAAGAGGAACGGTGAGGCGTCCTGCACCAATGTGCCGAGAATGTTTGTACGACGGCACTCAAATATTTGGTACGGGCCCTTGAGTCCACGTGGTACTCGGATGTGTGCCATCGGATCGAGGTTTTGTATTCGATGTCCTAAAAGAGAAATAGACGGCGATTAGCTATCGGTTGTGGCAATAATGTCTTGTAACTCACCCAAGCGATGTGATATCCTTAAAGTTCGATTCTCTGGATTGTAAAATGTCAAAATTTCGTGCTTCGTTTCTTGGATGAGTACGTTTAACCAAACGGCCAGATTCGTTCCGATCATATGCATTAGTCCAAAGCGTGCTATGATCTTGTAGCGGTAGACTTTGATTTGCTAAAAATGAGAAAAAGGATGAGTAAGAGCTCCTGTGTGGTCTGGGCGCAAAAGCGAAACCCACCTCATTGTTCAGGAAGATAAAGTACATCTGAATGAAAATAAAAGCCATTCTCGTTGCAGGGGTTAGAGCCAACATGACATTATGACACTTCGTATCTCGTTCTAGTTCGAAGTATTGTCCAAATTCAAGTCCCGAATAGATCATGCTACCAATTCCAAAAGCTGAAATCAATAAGAGGGACAGTGGGGTTAATTGAAGGCATTGGGTTAGAAGCTGATAAAGGGGATCAAAAGAAGGAGGTTTTGTAAACTAAAATTTTAGAAAAGTTGAGGAAAAATCGTTGTTTTTTTATATCTCTTGGTGATCGTTTCTAGGGGATCTTCAAAGACGACTTAACATAGAGTGAGAGGTCTGACCCTTACTAGGTCTAGAAAATTGCACAGGAAGTAAAACAGAGATTCCTTTTCGCCGTTATCCTTACAAATACGGCAAAATGTGTTGGAAGGGTTACCTAGCGTGGCTTCGTGGTCTCCTATTTGCCAGTGGCCAGTGCGAATAGCTGCGATTCTAGTCTTGATGTGTTCAACAGCTCGTTGATTTTCGAGTTGTTATGACTGAAAGAAGTTTTTCTTGATATGACGGTCCACTCCGCTGAACTTTAAAAAGTAATGGTGAATGAAGCGGCGACGACGAATCAAATCCCGCTGTCAGGCAGAATGAACCATTCAACCTGGACGTTGAGGGCCAACAACTCCGTCCACCCGATATATACGAAGTGAAGATATTCTTACCTAAGATATCCATTCAAAGCGACAGGCGATGATTGGTAAGATCTTGGAGAAAACCTAGGAACTTCAAATCGATACTCACCACCATTTCATCGATTTTAAGGCCGCGTATGACAGAATCTATAGAGATGAACTATACAGCGCCATGTCTAGTTTTGGCATCCCTGTCAAACTCGTCCGTTTGTACAGGATGACGATGGAGCATGCACGCTGTTCCATCAAGGTCGGTCAAGACCTCACCGAGACCTTTGATGTCCTTCTTCTTCTTCAAAAGCGTTCTTGAAACAGTTGTGCAAAACTCACGCGCCAACACCAGAGGCACAATCTTTCAAAAGTCCGTCCAACTATTTGGATACGCCGACGATATTGACATAACCGGAAGAACCCAGCGTGATGTCACTGATGCGGTCGTATTGGGACGGAAGCGAGACCAAGTATATGCTGTCAACAAGAGAGGACATTCAACACCGACGTCTCGGACAGAATGTCACTGTAGACAGCTATAATTTTGAGGTAGTTAAGGACTTTGTCTACCTAGGTTCCGCTATAAATTCAGACAATGACACCAGCGCTGATGTTAAACGAAGAATAACTCTTGTCAATCGGTGCTTCTTGGGCCAAGAAAGCATTTGAGTAGCGAATCCCTCTATCGAACGACTAAAGTGACTCTGTATAAGACCTTAATCATTCCAGTCCTACTGTAAGCCGCAGGTCCATGGACTCAGTCAAAAATGGATGAAGTTGCTCTTGGCTGTTTCGAGAGGAAAATTTATCGGATGATTCTCAGTCCTTTCTGTATAGACGGTGAATGAAGGATGAAATGCAACGACGAACTGTACAGCCCGTACAGCCACATCGACTTAGCCAGAAGAGTGAAGGTCCAACGACTGAGGTGGCTGGGTCATGTAGGGCCAAAGTTCCGGCCGGAAAATCTTCGAATCCACACCCGAGGGACGGCGCAGTAGAAAAAGACCACGACTCAGGTGGCGCACGCAAGTAAAAGGGGACCTTAACCAACTTGGCGTGCTAAACTGGAAGCAGCTGGCTAAAGACTGAGCTGGCTCGAAACGCTTGGTAGTTGAGGCTCAGGTCCACCCCGGACTGTAGCGCCATCTGAAGTAAGTAAGTTAACAGTTCCCAGCAAAATATTGACTCGGCCTTACCTCCGCCTTACCAGTTGGCCAGCTATTTTTTTGTCTTGGAACTCAGGTGAGAGTGGCTCCCGATTTCGTTACCCAGATGCCTGGTTAAAATTTATATGCAAGAGCTCCCACTTAATCAGCACCTCGCTTCAAAACGGAACTGAGCAATTCGCCACCACCATTCTAGCTCAACAATGGACACACTCATGTATTATTTCCGTGGTCTAACCACCACCGAATCTTTGTAAGGACTTTCCACCATAAATCGTCGTTCATATCGTCGCTTCCTATTAAATAAGTTCCCGCAAAGCTATTAATCCAAAGTGTTCACTTAGAAACTTGATCCTTGGAACTTTTATCTACCCAAAAACCAACGCCCTCTCCCTCTCACTCTCTCATTCTTCCGTTTTTGATTCCATAAATCAGGAAACTTTTCCAAGTATGAAAGCGGAAACATAATTAATTACCACACGCGACTCCCAAAGGAGCTTTCCGCAACAAATTTACATTACATTTCCTCCTTCGCCCTACCGTGCTATGCTCGTCTTCCTGAATAGCGGTAAAAAAAGAAACACACTCGGGTTTTTAATTCAATTACAAGAGCTCGAGACAAAAGGAGGAAACGAGAGAAACACCCACTGAGACAAGGTAGCAGCAAAAACTCTCAGCGAAATCCTTCCTTTTTTCATTCTCATTCAGGAAGTGCAAGGATGCTATAATGGAGTTCAAGTTGATAATCACATCGTGGAACACCTAATTTGTCAGCCCAGAGAGAGAGAAAGCGCGAAAATCTCAGCGAGACTTTGGCAGGACCACTCCAACTCTAGAAGGAACTCATTAGCACAATTCGTGTCCTTAAACTATTCCTTCAACGGAATACTTCAAACGCGTCCTTTTTTTTTACTGTTTTCCTCTCTTAAGATCCAGTCACGTGGAGTGTGTTCATAATTCTTTCAACGAACCAAGTTTGTAAAGTGAAAATTTCCGCAACCGGTCGACCAGTCTCGGTCTCGGTCCCGGTTATGATGCCGGGCCCGGTCCCAGTCACAGTCCCAGTCTCATATTCATAATTATTATTCAGGATTCTTCGCGGGTAGTTGGAGAATAAATAATCTTCTTTTCATTATCATCTAGAGATTGAGAAACAGGCAAAGTTAACAAGGAAGTTTGTACATTTGCATACGCAATGTGCAGGATCACTGCTCCTGCAACAGTAATGCATGCATGTGCAAGTAGGTATATCTGTATGTATTTACTTACCCACAGCGCCCATTCGTAAGTAGAAACTTCCGTAGTGATGCTGCCGTCCCAATGGGGCCAACAATGATGGCCTACGCGCTGATGGTATTGTACTTGGTATCGGTTTGCTATCTGTTGAGTTGCTACTTTCCGTATCCGATTCGTCCATGCTCTCCGATGAGGCACTAGTTGAGTTGCGTTTCTTCGACGATGAAGATTTCGATGGAGATCCTGTAAGAGAGAAAAGGAGAGAGAGAGGAAAAGAGAATATTACAAACAAAATTAAATTATTTTTTAAGTGCTTTTGCGGGGCGCAACGGAACAGGCTTGGAGAATGATATCCTGGATGGCGGTGCTTTTTTTTTTTCATTAAATTTACATTAGAAGTTCACACAAAAGTGCGCATAATTCGTATAAAATATGCTTGCGAGTGGTTCGGATGTATCCCCGGGGATGGGAAACTTTTGCAAAGGCCCTAGGAGGTAACTTTAAAGTAGTTGAACTGTTGCCAAAAGCAGAAGGAGAAAGATTCACGCGTATAAGAAGGAATCGTGTGTTCGCAAACTAATGGAAGATGTCTTGGGAAGGCTTTAGGAAAATGTCTAAAAGAGTATCTGCTCCGTGACTTGGGAAGTCGAAGTGGGGAGAGCCTACTTCGGTGTGACAAGAGGAGGCAAGACGAAGACCAGGGGCCGAATTATCGCAACGATAACGAGTTAGTGAGTTGTACTCGTGCTCGAATGATAGATTAACCTCATTGGGAGAGGTAGTGTCAAATCCTCACATTTCGAAGACAAGTTACTCGTTAACGAGTGGTGTAATTCGGCTCCAGCATTCTTTAATTTCCAGAGCTTCTATTCGCTTCTACTCACGCTCAAGGGGCTTCGGATACCCTTATGATGTTATTCTCACAGTGGCTCAAAAGCTCTTCTACATACATATGGCTGGCGGGTCTTTTTTTTTGTGGAATCGGCAAATAATACACAGTTCCCATTCAACAGGCATTCACTCATTTGACCAAATCTTTCAAATGAATTGGAGTTGGTTCTCCATCAAGTCATCTCCAGCTTCTTTAAATAATTCGACCGGTAAGCTCTCAGGTCCACCGAATATTTTTCGCGGCACCACTTCTCGGGGAATGACAAGCCGCCGAGAGTATAATTTGCCATAAAAAAGCTTCTCATTTTGCCATTCGGAGTCGGCAATAAATTGTAGGGCCCTTTCATTCCTTTAAAAAATGTAACACGCACAACATGAATGGTTGCGAGAAGCTAAGCCTTTGCTCATTCCGAGCTGTCGCGCCACCTATTTATTTATTTAAGCCATTTAAGATCCAGCAGGTTTGGCTATCATCGTCTGGGTTGAATGGTTCCTTCTGCCTGACAGCCAGATGTTGCACTCCATCGCTGTTAAATCGTCTACAGATATAGTTTTTCAGCACCGATTGTGACTTTATTACAAGGTTTCCTTCTTTATCTCTACTGGTGGCAAATTCGCCCCGAATCTGCACCTTCAATAATCGGAAAAATTTCCTAGCATTGTCCTTCAATTTGTCTCCCTGAATCGTAGCCCAACAAGGTGCAGTCTGTAGATGTTTTGTGCATCCCCAATCATTTGAACTGTCAAAATTCTTTGAGTGATGCCAAATTGCACGAGTCTCTGGTCAGAAGCCAAATTGCTTCATAAACCTCAAATTCCTCCTTTTGTAACGTAACTTCCATCTGGACTGCCTCGCTCCCAGAGGACCGAGTATTTTTTCGAAAAAAGAACGAAACCCACCAGCTCTGTGTTTCATGTTTGGTGTTTGAAATTTCCTCCCCTGTACAAAATTCGCGTGAAATGCAATTACACTCCTGAAACACTCGTCTCCCCACAAATGGTGCCACTCACGCTGCCACCGCATCGTCCCTTAATGTTATAAACTAACTGAACTCACCTATGCTTAATGGAATTTTCGGTCGACCCCAGAGCAGTGTGGCGTACATAAAGAACAGAAACAGCATGCTGCCGATGTACAGATACAGATAGTACACCTGAAAAGATAAAAGGGAAAAATCATTAGAAAAAATCAAACAGCTACAGGATGTCATTCCAAAAGTGCATTGCAACTAGGAGAACAGAAAAAAAAAACGACGAAAGTGAGGTTAGGATCACAGGAAAAACTTTGCCAATTTTCAAGGTGCGATGAAGATGGAGGTGAATATCCTAAGGTATGCCAACACCGTGCACACATCAATAAACCCGAAGCAAGTGAAAGTGTTATATCCAGTCGAACGAACCAGACTCTACTCTGTCCCGAGCTCGGAATGGAAATTTTGTCTGCAGTTGTGCGCGTTCGTCCCTTGTTCATTGTACAGTGGGGGGAGAGTAACGTGCAAGGACAACGTAGTGGCGCATCCCTACGGTGGAATAAACTGTCTATGCACACCGGGGTATGTACATGATTTACTGACACGAACACACCCCATCCTGACGAAAGTACCTACTTCGCGAGAGGCAGGGGTTGTCGGAGAAATTAAGGCAGACCGGTCGCATTGACGGGGGGTAATTTGACTGTGGGGCTGTCTGAGATTAAAATTGATTCCACGTGATTAATTTCCGGCGCTAAGTCAGGTACAGAAGGGCTCTGGTATCACATACGCATATTGTCGACGGTGAGGAGTGCTGGACTTCAGGTGCAACCATGGAGAGAGGACGTTTCATGAAATTGGAATTTTAGTAAATTTTGATGATAAACCAAATTGGAGGGCAGCCCTGTGTGTTGGGCCTGGTACTGTGCTTAAATTGGACTCAGGTGGGTACAGATAGATGAAGAGTTTATTTAACTTTGGGTTGTGCTTGTGTGGGATGCAGTCGCGATGAAGGATTGTATGTTCAAATTGCATACTCAAGAACAGATGGCTCTCAAGTGTCCGTGGAAAATGCCTTGAACTGTCAAGTGGTATAAACAAAAGGACCAAACCACAAAGTCCTGTGCCACCAAGGATGATTTTAGACTCGTATAAACCTTATTGGCCGCCATAGTTTAGTGGTAAGCGCATTGGACTGTTCTCCGATTTGTAGAGATGAAGAAGCCAACCTCGTAGAAAAGTCGTAGTAGGTATTGTGGAAATGGGAAAACTATTTCTGCCGACGGATAGAAAAGTTGCGGCCATTGACTTTAGATCCAGCATATAGACATTGTTTCCCGAGAGTTCGTTAAGGTTGACGAAGAAGGGCTTGTTCGGTGCCCGATACCTTGCTCTAGCCGGGGCACCGGTGTATCAGCTCGAAGAGACCTGAACTTGATCAAGTAGGGACAACAAAGTAGGGAAAAACTGCACTTTAGGTGAAGCTCACAGTTGGAATGGAACTGGCTCAGGATCGAGGTGACTGAAGTTCACCTTGAAATTCATGTCCGCTCCATACTTTGGTACCACCTAATGAATACTTAGCTAAGGAATTGATTCACTTCTCCATATGGTTAAGATGCAATGAAGTTGCAAACTGAAATGTGATTAAATGCCGTAGAATCAGTTGGGTAGTGGTGCCGCGAACCCTCGCCGGAATGGTACTGGACTACTTGTAGAAGGATTTCGTAGCGTCCTTGAACCATTTGGAATCTAAAATGGGTTTTTAGAATGGTTTTTAGTAGCTTTGAGGACAGTTCTTCAAAGCCATGGTAGAAGTACGTTTCAAGGCCTGAAGACTAGGGCATTCGCAGAGAAACAGACTGTGTACTCTGTGTGTGTCGGCGTCTGTATTCAGAGCGAATTCTCTTCAGGGGGGCGCCTGGGTTGGCAGTCATACCCGCCCAAGTCCAAGACGGTATGGGTTGGTTCGCGACGGGCTTTTACAGCGGAATTTTCCCATCATCACTGCTATCACATCATTCACCGCTGGAGCACAGCGATAAAGTCCTTTCGCTGTGTAGTGCTGCGGCTCCACCTATCCACCACCCGGGGACGCGCCTGGTAGGGAACTCACCTCCCAGACAGGAGGCATGCTTATTCTGCCGATGCTATATTCACAGTGTCTGTCGACAGTGTGAGTATCCTCATCTTCTTCATGTTCGTGAATGAAGCGAAATTTTCCGAGACGACCAAATGTGAAACACAAGGTCATCTTATCAAGGATTTTAGTAACGTTTTTACACAGATGGCTCTGGCACTGTAAGAGGTGCAGGAGTTGGTTGGCTTTTGGAATTAATCTACCATTTTGGGTAAACTTGCGGCTGTCTTCCAAAGTACTCGAAGTAGGTAACTGATTGATTGGAAAGATGAAGTGATAAAAGAATTGGCATCTGTAGTTCCAGCTAAGCTACATTGAGGGCGCTCGGAACAGCTACAAAACAAGACGAAAGTAATGTGAAACTCCAGAGAAAGCTGACAGCTTATGGCTAGCAAAAAACAAGGAAAGAGTGTCGAATTTTTTGAAAAGCTCAACGACTGCCTAATAACGCAGAGGTTAACTGAGCAGATTTTCAAATTTAACTGATTGTGTCCTACTTGAGCTCTGGACTGCATGGTTGTGATGCTGTATTCATGCTCAGACACATTAGCGAAAGAGACCTTAAAATCTCTCCCTCTGAGTCTGGAACCAATTATTGATGTTCGTTCCGTGGAGATTCTCTCCTCCTCTGACAGTGGCCTGGGAGGATAAGATTACGTACTTTGAGCATTGACGCTGCGAAATTGGACTCAATCTAATTCTGCATTTCGGCAAATATAAAACTATTTATTTTTATTATTTATAATCCACTCTCACTTCAAGGGTTATGAACACCCTTTTGATGTTATTCACACAGCGCGAGCAGGATGGTTCGAAACTCAGGTAGTATTAGGTTTCAATGGTGTCACTGGATGATGTCCAGACTAGTTGGGGAAATTCGTGGTGTTTGTCATTGCTATGATTCACTAATCGCTACACCATGGTCACCGCCATGTTCCTAAACGAATCTCCATATGTCACACCATCAGCTGGTACATCGGCTGGATAGCTTTAGAAATTAATTAATTGTAATATCGACATATATATGTCTTCTCCACAGACGTTTGCCAAGTTTGCGAGGCCCAATCAATGCACATTAGCCTCTCCCAGCCTCACAAACAAAAATGAATCTTAAGACTCCATAAGCCCCAAGATTTCTATTTTCATTGAAGGACCGCCAACATCTGGAAAATTTCATTATCTCCGAATCATTAGGCAACTCAAAGACCAGTCGCACGACTAAACGATTGTAGAACTGCCGCATTCCACCATTGAATAATGTATGGGTGTAATCTGCAATTGAAACGCAAAACTGGCACCAGATAAAACCATCTCACTCAGCACCAGAATAAATGGCTGCACAGCTCATGCGATGGCCATTTCACAAGGAAACGCCATTAAGCACAAAAACCCTTCGATGGTTTTCAATACTCAAACTTTATTGTTTGCCAATTTACTTAATCGCTTTTTTGCCACCACCCTGTAGATCCTGTCGCCTGCATATGGAATCCTTAACTGGGCATACACATAAAATGTTATTTTCATGTTTTCATTCCGATTAATTGCTCATATACAAGGACATCATCATGTTGTTGTTGATGATGATGACGATGATGATGATGATCATTCTGACTAGCGATGTCTGCATTTCACGCCAACACTTCCAGAGAGCACACCAGACGCGCTACGGCTTTATGGAACGCATAAAGTATTTAAGCAAATTATTTGAGTGATGGTGGTGGCTTTTAAATATTAACGTACTTCAATGCGGATGCACACACACACACACAGGATACATACCTCATAGAACGATGGCGGGATGTACGTAGAGATGACTTCAGCCATTGGAAAAGCAATCCCCATCACTACCAATAATTTTCCATAAAGTGCAGAGAAAAGTGTTGCCAGTGCATCTCCCCTGCAAATAGAAGGTGAAAACATATAAAACAGATCCTTGTGCGGGTACACTTGGGAGGAAATACAAGAAGGATAAGGGAATTTCTAAAAAAAAAAAAAAACGCAACGGAATGAGCAAAAAGAGGATTTGGCAAGGCATTCCACAGGAGCGAAGTAATGTTGTGGAATACTTTCACTCCGCGAATGTCGTAAATCTTCCTCATGATAGCGTAGATAAGGGACGACTCGTGATGGGCGATGAAGGCGCACTGAAGGGGATAAAGTGTCTTAGGTGCGCGCTTAAAGTTTCGTGTAAATAAAATATTAGTTAAAAGCCCAAAAAGGACGAGAAGAAATTGCCGGTTTAAAGTCGAAAAGTTGAAAGTCAAAAAAAGTTTTCATTGTCCCGCTCAGGTGGCAGTGCTTAAGTGGGGTTCCTTTCCCTCTTAAAGTGATGACAACCGTGCGTTTAAGTTGATGAAGGATATTTCATTAAGTCGGCAGAAAAGGATTTCATTAAGGCCAGGCGAGGTAAAGGTTCAACGAGTGGCGCCTTTAAATAATGTGAGCAAAACAGAATATCGCTGATATCCTTGGCAAGGTGAATTGTAGTAGAATTTGACAGATTTTCTTGTCTCTGACCTTCTGTCCGTCAAAAAAGTTTTGTTTTAGGCTTCAAACTTTGATCCCGCACAAGCAACTGTGAAAGACGTGGGCCTTGGCTGCGATTGACTAGGAAACTATTGGCTACACAAAACATGGCTTAAGCCAGCAGCGCAATAATCAAGTTCGTAGCCAAGAGCTACATGTATCAATCCTTGTACATAGACGAAGGCAAAATTACAAAGACGAACAGTCTAGTGATTCTAGAACAGACTTCCGTTTTACTGAAACAGCTAGCTAACGTAACCGACACTAAGCTTCGGATAAGGTCGACGACTTCTAGAATGTGAGGACGCTTATCTACTCAGTAAGCAAAGGACTTAAAAATCTTGGATTTCTGCAACTTGGGCGTGAATTTATGAGTTATACATAGGTTGCGCTAGGCGATGTGAGGTGGTTAGATGCGAGAGAGTATCAATCCCAAACGTGTAACTCTGTGCTACTCTTCTCTGGCAAACCACCCGAAAAAGCACGGGAATTTGGAGTGGGAATGCTGCTTGTACTAACAGCACGCATAAGTCTAAAAGCTCTAGAGATTAATTTCTTAGTTTAGAGGCCTGGGCAACAACGCATCACTTTAATACAGTCGTCCTCCAATGAAGCCTTCGTTCAATGACGAAAAAGATACTTTCTACAATCATCTCGGCATTGCCCTCATCACAACGCCAACCGAGGACATCGTCATGGTGATGGAGAACTTGCACTTCAAAGTTCGCAATGACAGCGTAGGACTCAACCATCGGGAAGCATGGACTGAGCATGGACTGGTAAACTGGAACTAGTCTCCTAGACGATATGGAAATAGCACGAGATTATCACTGCTGCCGTTCAACAACCACACGCCAACACACGAACGCCCAGGTATAACATCGGCGGACTAAAGGATCAATAGGTGCGCCAACAATTCGTGGACCACGTTTCGCAACGAGTGGAAGCTCAATGCTTAAGAGCCAAGGCCCGTCACCATCCGAAACCATTGGAATGCTGTGAAGAATGTTTCCTGAAGAAGGACCGACGACTGAAAACAGATGAAAGCTCGTCCTGTAGCTACCTCAGCAGCAAGGCGAGCTACAATCGATATACCCCATGAAGATGTGTGAAGACGAGACACTAACACAGAAGAAGGAGCAAGCAACTCAGTTAGCAGGACCTACAAGAGCTAGTAGGTGGTCAAAGTTCCACCCAACATCAAGTGAAAATCTTGGACAGTTCTGATTTAAGATCAACTCAAGCAGTGGAAGGAGCAATTTGGTAGGATTTTGAACCGCCAGTGATTTGTACCCCGTAGTCGCCATGGCGCAGTTGTTAGTGCATTCGACTGCTGAACAAGCTGACCCAGCTATGTCCAGCGAATAATTTTCCCGGCACCACGTCTCCTTGGGGAATGACAAGTCTCTGAGAGTACAATTTGTCATGAAAAAGCTTCTCAATTCGTTGTTCGGAGTCGATAATAAATTGTAGGCCCTTCCATTCTACGAACAATACAAACACGAACAATATAAATGGTTGGGAAATGTTAGGCCTTGGCTCACCTCGAGCTCTCGCGCCAGGTTTTTTTTTAGTGATTTACCCAAATAGGGTTGAGCCTTCCGCGATCAAAGCGCTGAAAGACAATACCGACTTCACGATATACATGCGGAGCTTCTACATCCATTTGTAGAGAACGCGTGGGGTGCCGAAACCTTTTATTTCATGTTCTGCACAGGGAAAGGTTGTTAGAAGAATTTGAGTCCAAAATGAGGTCCTACAAGGTTGTATTCACGCTGCCTTATCGACGGAAAATGCAGGAATTCGGTGGACACTTTTATCTCAACTGAAACATTTCGCTACTTCGTCAAGATCAGAAAAGGCACCACCAAGAAATTCAAGGCCCTATCAAGAAGAAGCAAGAACACGATATATAAGATCCTCATCATATCCGTTCCACAAAAACTTGGACTTGCCAAATCGGAAGAAAGCGGACTTAGAATTTTAGAGAGACTAGTCCTACGTTCGATTTATGCTCCCACTTATGTTGACGATTCATGGAGAAAAAATCTTAACCATGAACTACGAGATCTGTACACCAACACAGATTTGGTCGAAAAAAATGTGTACAACGGTTAATGTAGATCTTGTAGAATGCCGATGCTCCAGTTCGAAGATTCTTTGATTCCACCCCTGAGGGACTACAAGTCCGAGGAAGGTTAGGTTAGGTTAGATTATGACTGTGCGTTCACGAGGGCCTACTTGTCCATTGTGTTCCCCTTTGTGTTGTGGTCCTTGTTCCAACCTTGGGTTCTAGATGGGTGGTCTATCCCAAAACCAAACTGTACTCGTGATATGTTCACTATTGGTACTTCTGTTAGGTTTCCCAGTTCTCGAAACAGACTTTTTTCCATGATTAGGACACTCACAGAGTAAGTGTTTGATGGTTTCCGTTTCTTCTGCATCCTGACAGTTCCTGCAGTAGTCTGGGGAGCTGATGCCGAGTCTGGTTGCCATAGTGCCTATGGCACAATGTCCCTATACATCCTATTAGGATGGGAGTATCTCTTTTATTCATCACAAGGAGACATTTTGTCTTGCTCTGCTCAATTCTCTGCCATAAGCTGCGGGATATAATGCAGTCACCTCTGGCGGACCAAGTCGTCTTGATTAGCTCTCTCATCTTGTGGTCGACGTTACCTTTCAGTACACCGATAGAGATGTTTATCGATGTGTGGGTGTGCTCATTTTGTAAAGCGGATCCTTGCCGAGCCAACTGTTTTAAGGGCTTTAAGGCTCGTTGAAATCCAGGACTGGCGGACAAATTCGTCACAATCAAAAACTCAAACTTCTAAGTGGCTGAAGGGTGAATCTGGCAATCTTGCCACAATTTCGGGCTGCTAAACCTCCATAAAGGTGACATGAGATGCCACTCCTTCAGTTTAGTCCTCAACCCATTAATGGTTCATTTGCCTACCGAATGCCATGAAGGATAACCGCTTTGCCAAACGACTTTAATAGGAGATCTTCAAAAAGTCATAAAATCGGACGATGAAATCCAGTATAACTACGGACATTAAAATCTCAAGTTGTCCTCCAACAAGGTACAGTCAGATCGAGTAGCTCTATTCGGTGTGAAGCACTCTTCCCATGGGATGCTTCCTCAAATTACTGCCAAATGAGTGCATTGTTAAACAAATCCCGCATAATTACTCACACAATGAACAAATTACAACAACGACAAAGTTGCACACCCACATAAGTCAAAGGAGAAACTAACTGCAATCCTTAGACATTTATCACCCTCGGGGAATCCTTTCCCTTCGCTCACTCGCTGTGTGAAGTTTATTGTGAAACTTTTTCACCATAACTCCTGTTGCAGATTTTTGAGTTCAGCCCTTGTACAGGAAAAAAAAGTGAAGACTTCACCGAACAGACAGTATTAAGGACGAAGCGGAGGATTATTCATCGGGAGATAGGTGCGAGTGGGGAAAAAAAAAGTGCACAAAACTTTCACAAATAACAACATGCATCGTGTCGTGTAATTAAGGCTCCTGCCGGCGCAATCCTGCAATCGTCATGCAAATACCCAAACAAACAGACGCCCTCGCACACAAAGGAAAAGTGCACGCAATCTTTGCACGACACTTGGTGTGCAACTCCTCACCCCGGTGTCAGCCGTGCGCGCTCTGAATGACAATGACGTGGGGTTGTTGCACGCGCACTTTAATGAACCGAGAACTGAGTGTGTTTCACCGACTTGCTGCTGCACCAGCCCAGTGCACACTTGTTGTTCTGCACGTCAGGGATGCATTCACCCCTTTTGGAGCAACAGGGAGCCTGGGAATAAATCACGTATTCCAACTCTGGACGAGTATGTGCGTGTTCGTGTGTGTGTATGCACATTGTTTATGGTGCGGTGTTGGACTAGTTGTATTTAGGACATGCCAATGCGATTGAAAGGATATCACTGATGTTGCTGGAATTAATTCCCGGCCAGCCCTCTGTGGGAAGGATTAATAGACGCAGGCAATTACATGAGCTTTGTGGCAGTGGCAGATGGATGACAGTAATTGTTAGGAAAATCTTGGACATTAACTATGGTCCTCATGTCGGTTTCATCCTGATTGGGACTGGCACTGTAATTGATTTGAATGAAGCCAGGTGAAGCATGCAACCTGGTTATCGTGGTTACTTAGTGGTTGTCAGGAGTGATCTAGGAATCGGTAGTAGATCCTCAAGTTTGATTTGCACTTGTGACGGTCATTGATGGGAGTGGTGAAGTGAATGTCGACATCAAAATGGAAGTTGAGGTTTTCCAGATAGTTGATATCCAACCTTTGAGTTGGATTCTCAAAAAAAAATGGATTTGGATTCTGTTTTTCAACATAAAGACCCTCCTGTCTCAAGGCAGACGCCAAAACCGAATGCTTGTCGGTGCAATATCTGCGCACTTTGCTATAGGAATGCAAGGGGCTTTGTGGTCTTCGAGTAGAATTACACTTAATCGTGGTTCTAAGGAGATATTCCAGATGATATTCGATGAATATATGCCAAAATAGTGCCAGTCGATGAGAATTAATTCGGTCGACACCAACTTTTAGTGAGGCAATTTCCTTTGAGCTTCTCTTTAAGAACGAGGGTTTGATTAAGTTAGCCTGACTGCCTGTAAAGGTACAGACAGACTTAGACCGATGTTGGCCAGTTGTGATATCACAGCGTGAGGTGGTAGCTCACACAAAGATTGTAGTTTTCACATTTTTGTCAGAAAGGATGTGAAGCTTTACAGACCTTAATGCTGAGAAGAGAGCATACACCAACTAATGTCTAAGATTTGGTCGACAAATCGAAGACAACAGTAAACACCAGCTTCCTACGATCACGCCGCCGTACTCTGTCGATAGGAGAATTCCCATTGATCGACAGAAACAGATCTTATGATCCAGACTCTGGTATTTGACAGGAGAGATTCAGTATGAGAATTCTTGACAAAGATGACTGGATGAACCACAAAGTTACCAAGAAACTGGCTTTCTACACCGATGGTTCTAACGGGGACATTGGTACCGGTGTCTACTACAAGGCCCTAGGAATAAACCACTCCTTTAGAATAAACGACGACTGTAATGTCTTTTAGGCTGAAATCAAAGCCATCATCGAGGCAAGGACAATTACGGTCCACATCGATAGCCAACCAGCCGTTGAGGCTCTGGAGTCCGCGATAACTAGATCGAGGCTTGTAGGCATCTACAAAAAGCATCTGGATGAGATATCGAGAGCCAATACGATGACCTTATGTTGGGTACTAGGGCATATGGATATCCAAGGCAACGAACGGACTGACGAACTTGCATGAAGGGAAGCAGCGCTGCATCCCTCAAAGGCTCTCCCCGTTGCGAGAATTCTTATAAGCTCGTTAAAAATGTATATTGGAGACGAGGTCATAAGTCGACTCAATACACATAGTATGTGCAACGGCTAGAGACTTATGGACGAGTTATAATAAGAGGAGATCTCTGTTTCTGGTCAAACTTAGTCGTCGCTAAGCAACGATACTGTCCGACATCATTACTGGACACTGCGCCATTGGTACTCGTGCTGAGCGCCTCGGTATGCATCACGACTATTGCAGAAGTTGTAGGGACGCGGAAGAAATCGAATCTGTCCGTCAGCTGCTGTGTGAATGTCTTGCCCTCGCCGGTAGAAGAATAGGGACTCTTCGTAGTTACTTCTTCATGGAACTGGAGGACTTGAGTGACATCGAACACCTCTTTAGATTCATCTCCTTACCTCGGTGGTTTTAAATCAGCGGCTCCCCTTCTCTTTACAGGTTCCCGGGGAAGAATTAGAAGATGGGCTCAATGGACCCTATTGCTGATCTAAGTGAGCAATGACGAATATCACAAGGCACCCATTCACCTAACCTAACCTAAGATTTGGTCAGATGAGGAAGATCTCGCTTTAGGTGGCGCTCACAAGTAGAAAGGGCATCTCAATATGGAATGCGCAACTGACGACAGTAAGCTTAGGACCGGGCTAACTGGAGAGGATTATTGGTTGAGGCCTGAGTTTACTCCGAAATGTAAGAACAGAACAGGCGAACAGAATGTTCGCCTAGTTTAAAAGACCGCGCACTCAGAACGCACTTAGAACAAAAATAGTTCCTAAAGCTTCGCCGAATGAGTCAGCAGGTTAGTTGGACACTTCCGACTATAGAACCCATGAGCAGGCTGAGGTAGGTAGGTAGAGGTGGTGGTTCAACTGAACCCAATTAGCACTAGGATGTGCCTTTTTGTTACAACGACTCGTGTGACCTTTTTGATGATGTGTGTTGTTGAATAACGGTGAGACAGCCGAGAGTGCTTAGATCTAGCCTGTGGAGTTCACAAAGCGGATTATATTTCGTATCCCTTTACCCATAGATGTCGCCGAGGTCGTCGAAGAATGGTGGGTTTAGTCCACCTGGCTTTTGCAAGTGCCAAATATTTTCATTTTTGCAGCTGCGGCAGGGTTAAACCTATCAGTTGAATGAAAGCATATCTCCTCAAGATTTTCTGAAGCCTATGATTGTCATATGATTGTCGTAGCCGAAGATTCAATTGAACTTTTCAGTTTCTATAGGGTGCGTATGCCTCAAAGTTCTTAACAAACGTTTTCACAGATCGTTGGTCGACACTCCTGCATGGTCCAGACCTCAAACTTGACTAAATATATTCCCTGCTCTGGAAACTTTAACTGAAGAGGTCAAAACTTGTTTTAGGTTACGTTAAAGACATCACGCTTATGAACATCAAGGCTTAGGACAAGACTACGAAAACACAGGAAAGAATTCACAGAAGAGTTAGATCTCATGTTCACGACACCTTTGCACTAGCTGACACTTGTACTTGGTACTTGTCGCAGAAAATTATAAAAATTTGACTAAAAAGGTCGAAAGATGGACGAATGCTTGCTCATTTCTATACAAAAATGTAAAACTTGTTTACTCACGCTTTAACCGGTGGATACCGCTGTTCGATGTAACTCAATCGATGGGATGGTCGCTTGATCGCCGGCAACACAGGAAAACTTGTCAGCTGATGATGGTGGTACATCAGCGCTAGATGTCCTGTTTGTCGATCGGTTATGTTGGCCAATTGATGTTGGGATGATCCACCCGATGGCGGATCGGTTGTTGTGATTGTCACCAGCTGATGATGCGTCGATGAGGCCGACAGCGGAAGTTTTGAATCGTCAATTGTCACCCGATGATGGGAGTGTGTGGTCGATTGCAGGCGAGACGATGACTTTGCCGGCGAGGAATTATGGCTGCCAGTCTCGGATGATAGGAAGAGGTTTGCTGAAGACATCGGCGATGGCGGCTGTGGCGGTGGCGGCGGTGTCGGATGACGATCCTGATACGGTGAATGATGATGATGGTGGTGATGCTGCGACGGCGGCTGGTGGTGTGGCTGATGCTGGTGATGATGGTGGTGATGCAAGTGATTGCTGAGCGGTGATTTCATATGCTCGTCATAGTAGTTGATGTGTGTGGCCGACGCTGGGGCCGTTATCGTTGTTGCGATTGGCGATGGCATATCCGTCACTGTGCTGCAAGTGGTAGAAGACATAGTTGGATTATTTTCTAAGTCTCGAAATGGAAATTGAATGACAAGTGTGATGCAGAAGTGGTCGAATGAGAGAAAGTGAAACAGATACGAGTCTTATGTACTTGAAGTAAAAATTATGCAAATTTGGTCATCGTCACTACACTACACTACGCGGTGATTCGACGACGCTACTATACGCCTCATACTACGCGCGCCAACTGGTGCAAATCAAACACTGTGCACTGGATGGGTTGAGCGCTTCCTCTCGGACCTCGGACTACACCGAGGGCTGGCCAGCGCTGGCTAATCAAGTCAATTGTATAGTACTCATTCTGATGGAGGAGAGACTGACTTGATTGTGTGGCGTTGTTTTTCATTTTATCGTTTGTCGCTGTCGTTGTCGTAGTCGTCGACGTAAATTGTTGGATTGGACATTTCTTGTACTTTGTTCGAGTTTTTTGTTCTGTGGAAAAGCAATTTATTTCTCTGTGTTGTTTGGGAGGCGGATTTAAGTGGAGTTAAGAGGGCACCGAGATTGTAAAGAGCAATGGGCGCTCTGTCGGGGGGTTTTATGTAAAAGTTTTACTTTGTCGAGAGAATCGCAAGAAGTTATGCGAGCTAGAGAAGTCTGTCAAAAACTGCTTTCATTTTGAATATTCAAGAGAACATCTTGTACGACCAGGTATGTATGATCGACTAAGGGTTGAAGCTTTACTTTTTATAAGTTGGGTTAACCTGTTGCTGACGGAATTCTTGGAAACCACCCTCGAGGTCTGTGTGCCGGGAAAGCATTTCTCTAAGCAACATAACCGGATTCGTTTTCCGTCCTTCCTCGACTTAAGCAATAAAAAAATGTATTTTTGCAGAGCGCAATCAAATTCAAAGAATTTGGGTATGGGACTACTTATTCCTGTCATGACCTCTTTAAATTCAATCGAATATTTGTGTTATTCCATCAAAGAGAGTTCTGATACCATGAAAGGTTTCGACCAAGTAATCTTCCTAAGAAAGGCTTACTCAATTCAATTCAAGTCCACCAAGAGCTGTTAAAATGTCTTAAAAATCACGTTCGAGACACAATTGGATCAGTGTCACAGAATGGGTTAGGAATTGGAAATACCAACGTGGCCTTGCCCGTTGGCTAATTGTCCCGGGTCTTATAAAGAACTTGACAGGTGTTTAAAGGGTAGACATGTGAATTCAAGAAAACACAGCGTCCACAGGTTTGTCTCAAGCCAACTTCTGTCTACCAACTCCTACTCTCACCTCTTCGGGATGAACGCTGGGTGCCTAGTACCTCGACTGAAGATAGGATTTCAAGCTCTGGACCGTTTTTGGTGGCAGCTGACGAGGGAGGGGGGTGGGTGTTCACACAAAGGCACTCTCCCTTATATCCAGGCGGCTGCGGAAGAACTCCCACGATGGAATCAACGGTGGCGGGGCGTCTACAGCTCCAGTTAGGTCGAACTACTTAGTGAACTCCTCATTCGGGCTACTTCGAAGTAACCGGATTAGGTTAGGACCTGAGATGCCATCTTTACAACCCAAGCCTGTGTTCAGATTCAGAGTGACAGCTCGGTCTGTCAATGAATCAATAGTCCTGTGGTCCGAAAAAGGTTTTAACGTCAATGAACCTAACATAGTTCACACAATCCCTGTCATAAGCACCATAGGTTCCATAGAGGACTTGTCTGACAATTTTTGTTTTTTTTTGCATTTTTTACTTCTTGATTCATAGAATCTGGATGGTGGACTGCTTAGTCGTACGACCACAGACACATGTATCCTCGATGCAGCATTCTTCTTAAGTTGCCTGATGAAATGGTCTCATTTCCTATAGATTATCATAATCCCAGAGAAAACTTCATTTTCTCATGTGTCTACTCGACTCAGAGTGGCTAAGACACAAAACATCATCTGCCAATGATTCAAAAATGGACTACAAGGTAGGTTAGGGAATCTTTTCACCGACTTGGAAGGTGCCAACGTCCTAAAGTTTATCAAACTTTGCCCGTATATTTCAGGGAGAGCTCCTGCCAATCCGCGAGGCCTTTTGTGTGTTCAAGAACGATCCAACGCACCACATCCTCAAAAATGATGGAACACTCCCGAAAAAACTTGCGTCTCTAGAAAGTTATGTCGTCTCCATTGTCTTGTCTGGTTCTCAGATAAGATGGAATAGATGTTTCGAAACAAAATCCTGGCACTGGCAAATCGTTTGTTTATCACATAATACGACAAAGACGGCAACTAACCATGCGAAGATCGCCCCTTGACAGTTTTAATCCAGAGACAGTTTACAGTCGAAGAGAAATCGTAACCCAGTAGGCCCCGGCGACGGGCCACAAGAAACCAACTAGCCCTTGGAAGATCGCCCCTTGACAGTTTTCATACGGAGAGACTCGACAGTCCTAGAGACAACGTAACACACTAGCCCTGGTGACAGGCCACAAACGACCATCTAACCACGCGAAGATCAACCCATGACAGTTTTCATCCAGAGACAGTCTACAGTCGAAGAGAAATCGTAACCCAGTAGACCCGGTGACGGGCCACAAGAAACCTACTAGCCATTGGAAGAACGCCCCTTGACAGTTCTCATACGGAGAGACTCGACAGTCCTAGAGAAAACGTAACACACTAGCCCTGGTGATAGGCCACAAACGACCATCTAACCACGCGACCCTTGACAGTTTTCATCCAGAAACAGTCTACAGTCCAAGAGAAAACATAGCCCTGTACCCCCAGTGACGGGCCACAAGAGAGTAGGAGGGAAATAAAATACCTCCCACAGCTCAACAGGTTTGAGACAAAACCTCGTTATCAAGGACTACTTTGAGGCTTCCTAAACATGCATGGAGCAGAGGTTTTAATCAGAGATGATCCACTATTCTCACAACTCACCATATCGCTTCAAAAAAACAAAGTCAATAGGCGCTCTTCGGCTTAGCCCGAAAAGATTCCCATACTCTCCTGGATGTTCTAACTGTTTTCACGAATAAGAGCATCGGTTTTTTCATCCTCAGCAGACGCACCTTTCTGAATGGCCCTCGAAATATCGTAAAAACTAACTTTCTTCCAGAATCATGAATAAAAAATGAGATCAGCTGGTCCATCGCCCCAACAAGCATCCTTAACCACACTTGCACTTGACTCTCCCTTCAACAGACGACTCTTTTAACATTCATAATCCATCGACCCAGACCCAGAAATTGATACCAGAAATTGTCACGTAAATGCTCAATAAAACACAGTTTCCAATAAACCCAAGGGGGAGAGAGTGCGCCAGTGAAAACACATCATAGCACAGGCCAACTGAAAGACACTTAATCTGTCAAGATTTTTCCGGTGTGTGTGTCAAGTGTTTATTTGCATTCTCTGCATTCTTTTCGCAGAGACTCAGTCCACCCACCCCCATCCACTCTATAATGTCCACCGCCTCCAAATCAATTAAGTTAAAATCCTTATCTTTGTTCCAGATAATGGACGGATCTCCCAGCCACACTCTGTCAAGGTTAATCACAGAAATTAACGGCTCACTCCTCAAAAAAAAAAAATTCCAAACAAAATCCCCACTCCCTGGCACACAGTCAATGCTCTGGCACACTGCTGTCTAATGACCTATTTAGATGAACCCAATGATAATATCATCGCCCGTGGCCGGTGTGAGTGATATAACAGTTAAACGAGTCATAGCATCACACTACGACGTGATAAAGACCCCACGATCCGTCGCTGGTCCCGTGCCCGGACTCTCTTCTAAATTAAAAGTGAAGATGAGATTTCGCTCGGATAAACTACTTAACTTGGAGAGCATCTGGGTCTCCTCCAACTTATCCCCTCCGAGGTTTGTATTTATTTTTCTGCCTCCCATTCAGGTTTCTGCTTATCATGGGAAAAGTTTGCACAAAGCCGCTTAGCTAGGATTTTACGAAAAAAAAAAAAAACGTATCCTTCTGCCTGGGATGAACTGCATCTTGACCCCTTTTTGTTTTGAAACATCGCTCGAGTGGGGCCCAGATTTCGTCGCACAAAAAGGTAAACGAGAGGAGAGAATACCATTTTCATTCGTCCTTAATCGGTGTCCTAAATGTGCCGACTCTGTCATGGTTCGTTGGTTGTAGTAGTGTCATTGAAAAAATTCATTTGGAAGATTTAAATGACTTATTTGTGTGAGATGTTGGCCAGCTGCTGGCCTATCCTACTTTGTCAAACTTAACGGTGGATGGGGCGGTGGTGGTTGCTTAATTGGAAGTTGGCTGAGGGTGTATCCGCACATATTCTCAAGTCGTTAATGGTTGAATAAATATTTGATGCTTGGCTCGAGGTGAATTTGATACTGGCTGGGTTAAGTGGGTACACTTTGGCACCGGAAAAGCCTGAGCAACAGTTTTACTGGGACTCCAGGTCGATAAAGCAATAAACTTCCAGTTGATTAGGGGGTGGATACTGAAGATTTCATTTAAAAGTCGATGTAGCAAGGTATACCTGCGATCAACGAGGAAAAAGATTTAAAATTCATTAGCTTCTTGGTTTGAGTGCTGTAGAACTACCAAAGGCCTTGGATTAGTTGAATTGGAGTTTGAAGAAATAGTCTACTGTCCAGCGATTGACAAACTTTTCGGTTAGTCTAGGTAGGGTGGCTGTCTGTGCGAAGTACGGACACACGTAGGCCAGGAGAGGCCCTTTGTGATACCAATTGGATCTATAACCTGTGCCACTCACTTTATTGAAATCATTTGGAGCTCTTGATGAAGCTGAGGATGTTTTTGACATCAGTATCTGATAGATCGCCCAAGTTGTCGAAGTAATAGGCTCCTAGATAGAGCTTAGTTCTTTGGGATAGGGCAGGACAAGTGCTCTTCGTCCCAGCAGCTCCTGCAAAAGTGGCCCATCTTTCTGACATGATGGGGCAGGGGCTAGTGAGCAAAAATTGATTTGTCTCTGAAGGATGTCACATTGTGCCTAAGTCAGGATAAGGCTTCGTTGATCGGGATAATTTCTGCCTGAAAAACACTACAGTGGTCAGGTAGACGGAAGGGGATACTCAGGTTAATCATATCGGGGAAAGCATCACCTCCGAATCCGTTCTTGGTTTTGGAACCGTCGGTATAGAGATGGACACAATGCTCGTCGCTGGCGTCATCATTCTCTCACTCTACTCTGGAAGGGTTTGATGTCAAAGTTGAGCTTGAAGTTCAACTTAGATGGTGTGTAGTCAGTGTTTTTCGGGATGAATATTAGGAGATCTAAGATCGAGGAGTGGCCAATATAGTTGTTTGACCATTGGAAGGGGACTTTCAGTCTGATGGCTGCGCCAGCAGCTGACTGCTTGCCAAAAATATCTAGAGGAAGTAGATGTAGAAGCACGTCAAGTGCCGCTGATGGGGTGGTTCTTAGGGCTCCGCTAATGCATATGCATGCTGATCTTTGCACTTTCCCCAATTGATTCGGTTAGTCTAAGTCTAGGCGTGATTTGGAAGGATGCACTGTTTCTGAGAAATATCTTCTTGTGTCACACTGCCAAATTGTGATGTGTTGAGCTTCTCTCGACTACTACAATGGAGTCCCTGGTTTTACGTTGAATGCCGGCAACAAGACAGGAGTCATACAGAGCGGCGCTGTATAAAAAGACCAAAGTTGTTCGCAAGTTCTTCTCACAAGCAAGCTTCTCAAAAGGAAGAAAAAATAGCATGAGGAGCGCACGGACAAGGAAATAAAGAGATGCTACTGTAAGAATGAGGTTCGAAAGTTTAACCAAAAACGGAGGTGCGATGCCCCCAAAGCGCGAACCGAAGACTGCAAGCACAAACAAGGGTCAGGGTCAAGGATTTGGAATAACCACTTCTACAGACTGCATAACGGCGATGATGAATTAAATTCGGCTGCGTGGAAGAATGAACCATTCCAGGATCATGTTAGTCAGCCCGAACTCGTGGAACTAAAAAACAGTTATGTATATATAAACTCAAATCCAACAAAGCTACTGGAGCTGATGACCTAGCTGACGAGCTATTTAAAGCAGCTGGGTATGATATTTGGAACGTACACAAAATTATTTGCAAAATATGAGCAGACGGTGCTTGATGAATGTAACTCCAGCATCGTTCGTCCACTTCTGGATAAAGGAGATTTTTTAAACACCGCCAACTATTCAGGAATCAAAATAAATGAATATCTGGCGCGACAGCTCGGAATGAGCCAAGGCCTAGCTTCTCGCAACCATTCATGTTGTGCGTGTTTGTATTGTTCGCACGAATGGAATGGACCTACAATTTATTGCCGACCCAGAACGGCGAATTGAGAAGCTCTTTCATGACAAATTATACTCCCGGAAGCTTGTCATTCCCTGATGAGAGGCGGTGCCGCGAAAAATGTTCGGTGGATATAGCTGGGGCTTGAAGCCACGTTGGCCGCACAGCAGTCCAACGTACTGACCACTGAGCCCTGTCGACTGCTGACCAAATGTTTACACTTTGGTAGATCTTTCTCCAAGATCAAGAATCGATACTCACAACGTTTTTATCGATTTCAAGGCAGACAACATTGACATAATAAGGAGACAAACGATTAATGTCAGTAGCGCCATCGAGGCAAAAGTGACCGAGGAGGCTTTAGCAGTTGAAATGACAAGCATTCTGTCAATTGAAAGGACATTCTGCAAAGACGTCTCGGCCAGTACTTCACCCTCGATGGACTTTGTCCACCTGGACTCTGCAATAAATTCAGGCAACGATATCAATGGTGAGATCAAAAGAAGAATAACTCTTGTCAATTGCTGTTATTTTTGGCTAAGAAGGTAATCGAGTAACGAAGTTCCCTCTCACACTGATGAAACTCTACACAAGACGTAATTAGCGTCATGATCCTCGTCCTGTTCTATGGCCTAGAAGCATGGACGTTAACAAGAGTGGAGGAGGTTTGTTTCTGTGCAGAGAAAAACAGCGACTTAGCTGGCAAATATGAATAGAAAGGGATCCCCACCAACTTGAAGTGCGGAACCGAAGGGTAACGATCTAGTTAGGCGAGATGAGGACTCTAATGAACAGATTCTAGGATCTGGATCTGCGTTACATCTACCTGCGTCTCTGGTCAGTCTCATAGTCAAAAGAAGAGAGTCACCAGGAAGACCGACACACTCTTTCGGATAAATGTCAGTGTTGGATTAAAACCCAGCTACTAGAGCACCCTATGGCTGCAAGGCAATCTACGAACTTGTGAGAACACATTTCCAGTTTACAGCAGAGCTCTCTATATCCAAAATTCACACGTCGTTAATTCCCCTCAATAGCTAGACTCCACGTAAACCTGTCCAAAACTTTAGCTTGGCCATCTGCAGAGGACTCCATTTACTTTTAGAAACTTTTCCAAGAAACGCGTAGTAAATAACGAAAAAAACCCCTTCAACCGATAACTGTATATGTATCCATTAGTGAAACCAGGACAAAACAGGATGCATAACTTTAAGTGGACTCCCAGACAATTACACTACTCCCGGGTAACTACCACCTCCCTACACGAAATGCTATTAGCATATTACTTCACTGGAAAGGGGCAACGAATTACAGATGCCTGCATGTATGTATGTGTATGCAGAGCCTTAAGTGGCGCAAGGATAGTGCTCCTCCACTGAATTTTCCATCTGCTGGCTGTTCCAGAGGACGACGTGGAAGAACATAAACTCCATTAATATTTTGTCGTAAATTTAGTCATGTCTCTCGTGTTAATTTTTTTCTTGTTCCTTATAGTCCCTCCAGCTCCCAGCTATTACTTGAAAGCACGGAATGTCATTAAGATTGCCAAGGCATATAGGGTGTTAGGGATCCTTGCGTCTGTGTGCGCAGATTCTCAGCTATTTTTCTCAGTTGTTAGGCATCGTAATGAAGGAGACTGATGTGCTTGTCGATTAGTCATGTCGGCTGAAGGGTGTCTCACATATCCTTTGATGAGTCTTTAAAATTTTTCAAATTTAAGGACATTTTCATCAAAATGTCAGAAACGACTGAATCACCTCATCTGGGAAATGGGTGTCAGAACACTTTCGTCACCTTTTCAGGGAAAATTTACAATGGGAAGCTGCACTACACACACAAGAGGTGACATCGGGTGACATCTAGTGACATTGTGTTCTTTTTTATTTCGTCCTGAAACTTGAGGATTGGATTTTTTTTTTTTTTTTTTTCAGTTTTGAAATGAAAACTTGTGTAACAAGAGGATTGGAAAAGTTTCGCCCTTTGTTTTGTGCATTGATAATGTTTTTCGAATTTGGAACAGGGAGTGGTGACATGGGTGATACTTACAATTGTTTTCTTTTTCCGATTTGTGTTTAGGGGTTGGCATAGATCTGTTGCAGGTCATGAGGTGGGGTTCAACGTATTGAACTGGTTTAGAAAAAGCTTTTATTTTCTAATTGAATACAAGTGTTTTGTTGGGGATAAACAAAGTTAGGGAAAGAGTTCATGATGTCCTCGTTGTGACGAAACCGTTGTGTATAGGTCGAGTAGGGATTACACGGATCTGCTACGAAGTATGGATTTTTTGTCCTTAAACCACTTTTATGACAAGGCCGTCCATAACAAGGTCAAAATTCGCCATGGAAATGGACACTAGGACCTAAGTTTAAACACGCTAAATGCAGTTTAAAGTCTCGTACTGAGATTGATGTCCCAGTTTGGACAAGAGAATTGGTTTAAAAGTCTTAAAAACAAGCAAAGTAAGACGGTTTGGTGTGAGAAGAGGATGATGGCTTACAGTATCAGCACCGAAAATCTGCCCCCTTATCTGAGCAAAGGCAGGACAATCGCAAAGCAAATGATCCAAAATATCGTCGCAATCTCCACAGGCTCTGCAGAGAGTGGTGTCAGCTAAGCCTAGGTTAGGTTAGGTTAGGTTAAAGGGGTGGCAGCTTGATGTTAGGCAATGTCTTACGCGGATCTTCAAGGATCCATTGTGTTGCCTGTTGTGGGACCTACAGTTATGTACCGGTTGGGAAGAGAATAGATTATTTATTGGTCGTTATTAGCCTCCCTAAGCCACCCTGAATTCAGTATACATTTTAGGATGGCCTTCGGTGGCATGGTTGAGAGTTGCCCTGGATCACTAAAGACGTAAGCGCCTAGTATCTTCTGTCTAGTTCTGCTGAGGCTTGGGTAGTCGAAGAGAAAGGGAGACATGTCCTTCTCCTCGTCTATATTGCCACATCCTCTGAAGAGGTCAGTCGTGCTTAGTCGCATTCTCATTAGATGGGCCGCCAGTAGATTTTGGTCTGTGAGGATGCTGATCACTAGAGCTTAATGCAATCTGTTCAGCGTAGGTATTTCCATTGTTTTTCTTTTATTGAGTTTTTGCCACATCTTTCTTGATATGCGGCATGACGGCAAGCTTTCAGAAGTCCAAGTGTATCTCTTGCTTAAGAACATCTTTAGGGGTCAGAACCGTATGATTGACCATTATTTGGTCCAGTTCCGATCCCTTTCTTGCCAGTTCATCGGCCTTTTCATTGACATCAATGCCTCTGTGTCCCGGGACCGAACAGAGTAATACATAATGTCTTGAGCTTAGGATCCTAAGCTGGCTGCGACAACTTTTTATTACAAGTGATTTGAGTATTGTGGATGACACGGCTTTGATGGCGGCCTGACTAACAAAGTACATATATATATATATTGATGTTTCTTGCGGCTTCGTCTAGAACTTCAGCTTGGAGCACACTGGCGTGGTTTAGAAGTTTAATCGACCGGGCAATGGCGGGTTCATCTGATTATATCCCGGAGCCTACCCCCTCATTCATTTTTAAGCCGTCGCGTCAGTGAAAGTGGATGTATTTTCGAGTTTAATGATTCCTTCGTCCCAACTTTTCCTTCCTAGAAAGAGAGTTTGGAAATTGAGTTCGAAGTCGGGGTATGGCGTGATGAAATCAGATTTTTTTTTCTAGCTTCGCCCATCTAGCGATACTGGTGGGACCTATTTGGTCCTTTTTCCAAAAGCTAGATGCCTGGAGCTCAGATGGCTGAGCATGTAGAGCGAATGGACACAAATGCTCTGGCTCGCAGAGTCTTTGAATCTAACCCGGAGGGACAACGCTATAGAGGAATACCTCATCTAGGTAGCGCGTACAAGTGGAAGGGGACCTCAACCAATTTGGAGTGCGCAACTAGAGGCAGTTAGCTAAGCACCGGGCTAACTGCAGAGGCTTGTTGGTTGAGGCCCAGGTTGACCCCGAACTGTGTCACACATAATTGTGTTCGCAGGAAACCCAATTGTCAATAAAGTCCCTGACCGAGGACGCAGGAAGACCCAAAGCAGGTTTAGGTCCTGAGCAGGTTCTGAGCCTTGTCTAGCAATCTTATGGGAGATCTCATTTCCAGACATCCCAGCCTTGGCTTTGCGACTGAATTCGGAGTTCTTGCATTCTAGCACTACTTTGGAATTGGTTAAAGGGTTAAGCAAGACCTTAAGCGCAGCCTGGCTGTCGCTACAGACGCTACAGATGGTCCGACCCTTCCACCTATTCTTAACAATATAGTCCGTGGCCATTAGGATACCAAAGGTCTCTGCTTAAAAAACAGAGGCATGCTTGGCCAACGAGTAGGGAGGTCTGGTGTTATCGACCTCCACGAAGACACCTCTGGTCCTCTGTCTCACGCTATGCGGTTGGGTTGGTCACAACCAATTAATTGTGACATCTAATGTGCCCCGTAAGAGGTGTTTGCCGAGTAATTGAACTTGAGTTTGGTAAGAAAAATTTCAACGTGTGACCAATCCAGCTACAGTGTATCTTGCTTGTTACACATTACAGAAGGTTCCTTCAATGTGGGGCAATGTCTACTAATTTATCTAGGTAGTTATTCCCTATCGCATTTTAAAGTTTTAAGTCTAACAGTCTCTCCAAGGCCTTCAGAAGGAACGCGTAAATGCCGATAGTCCTTGACCTTTACGCGGCTACCTTTCTTTGAGTTGGGAATGGATCTCACTTCCTGAAAGGACTTGAAAACCTACCTTACCAAAACATACTTTGTAACTACTTCTGCAAAAACTGCACTTTTTCTGCATCTTTCTGGCCCTGTTGAAAGGGAGACGGGTTCATCTTTGGCACCTCTCTTCGATGACCTAACCAAGACGTCAAAATTCCCAGCTTCGTAAATGGTTCTGTTTGATTCAATTAGTCTTCGGCGTACCCCTGAGTTAGTGATAGATCCTGTCAAATCGCCATGGATCTTCTCTGGTCTTAATGTGCCTGTACCTAAGTGTGGACAGCAACCACAGCCTAACCCAGCCTAACCCTGGCAAAAGGCACCCGTCAGAGTTTTGTTTAAACCTTGGAATGACAATCTATTCAGATTCATACATTCAAACTGGAGGGATCCCGTTGATCAATGAATGCACTGCAGGCGTTGTCATAGGTGTAGTTCTTAGAAATAATCCTAAGCATCTTCGTTTTTGCCATCTGTCGGGGCCTTGGCATCTATGGCGATATCGACTTAGCTAGAAGAGTGAAACTCTAACGACTGCGGTGTTTAGGTCCTGTAGACCGACCCGACCCGGAAAACCTTCAAATTCACACCCAAAAGACTACGGCGCAGTAGAGGAAGACAGCGGCTCAGGTGGCGGACGCAAGTGCAAGGGCACCTTAACCAACTTGGCTTGCGTAACTGGGGGCAGCTGGCTAAAGATCGAGCTGCTTGGAGACGCTTGTTGTTTGAGGCGCAGGTTCACCCTGGACTTTAGCGCCACCTTAAGTAAGTAAAGTAAGGGGGGTTTGGCCCCAATGAAGGAGATGTTGTGAACGAGTTTCTTAAAAACAATTATAATCATCGTGATGGCAGACATCCTGGACTTTCTGCTCCTTTTAAACGTCCAATCGTTCCACGAACAGGCTCAGGCTCCATGTTGTTTCATCAGCTAATCGTTTTCCTCAAACACTGCCACTAGGTGGCACTTTTTTCGAGCATAAAGCTTTCCTTCCCTCTGGCACCATTCCAGTCTTCTAGTTTTAAACTGTGCTGGATGCTATTGACAAGATAGGCGACATAATAGTGAATGGAGTGTCCAATAACTAAAGTCACCAAGAACCCATTTATCCGTTCCTACCTTACCTAGACTAAGCTATTCTCGGATTTATGCTTGCATCGCCTTTCATCACTCTGTAACCCCAACAAAAGTTCAAAACGTTCAAAGTTCCATTAAGGAAAAAATGTTTCAATTAGCATAAAATCCTTGACCCAAAATGTGGTCCTTTCCTCCGTCTAATCTCCTCCCAGCCAGCTCTGGCTCTCGAATCAATGAAAAGAAAACACAATTTCAGTTCCGGCTTTCTTCCGTTTAATTGAAACGATAAATTCAGTAGCATGCATCCCCTCACGTTGTTATTAGCAAATTGCAAATGAATACCAACTGCTACAGTTGCCTGGCTTCCCGGAGCCAGGGCCGCCTTTTAAATCGCATTCATCGCATCGCATCCTTCCATCCGTTTCCGCTAATTCACATTAACAAAAGAAAATCATAAAACGACGAGAAATGGAAAAGCACATCCATAGGATGCTTCCACACCGTTTTCACACGCACACACATACCGCCACATCCTCGGGAGTTTTCAATTTAAAATGAATTTTCATTCTTTGTCGAGCCCCCTCGTCGAGTCGAAGGCTGCGACGAAACAGCGCACTCTGCGGGGTGGGATTTGGATAATAAAATCCCGACAAAAATAGATTTGTTGCAATCCGATTTCCGTTTCAAGAGAAAGAAGAAAAAAAAGAAGCTAAACTGGGTTATGCCAGCAATCAGCATAGTGCCTCGGTTGTTGTTGTTGCTTTTTACCCGTCGAATGTCCTTCCAGTATGGTGGAGTACTGCGGCTTGACCGAATTTCAAAATTCGCTCCCGGAATAGAGTTTTTCTTTCTCATTTTTGTTGGTCAGAAACGGAGCCTACATTTCAAATGACTACGTCTCGCACGTTACGTTAGTTCTGTGGCAAGCGAATAAGGATAAGGAACTCTCAGCGCACTCAGACCTCGTTTAATAGTAAAAAAAAAAAGGAAAAATAGAAAATTATGTTTAAAAAGAATAAAAAAAAAAAGGCCTTGCAATGGATATGGAAAGGGAGGCCGGACATTCCACTCGTCAGAGCGACGGAGAAGGTGGAAATGGAATGTGTATCCTTCGGAGTCCTTTCATTCCTATTATTTGACGACGGATGGTGTTGGTTGTTGCAGAGAAGGGAACAAGTCTTTGTTTAGTTGGATGGTGGCTCCACCGAGAGGCGAGAGGGAAACGCTTCATTGATTCCGTGTTTTTTTTTTTCTTCTTCTGCTTCTTCTTTTCATCTCGTTGTGAATTTTAGTAGCAAGTGCTTTTATTTTCGTCCTTTTAGAGAAAATTTACAGAATTCTGTTTTTTTTTTTGTTCTTGTGGTTGTTGGTCGATATTCTTTGATTTTTTTGTTAACATGAGGGTAACGGAAGAATGGTCAGAGGAAGAGAGGGAGAGAGCGAACTGTAGTAGTCGCCCAATAACCACATTATTGTGGAAATATGGTGTCAGTGACCCCTACAAATAGAATGGATACTGTCAAGGACTTTTTTTTTCGTTTCTTTTTGTTGGAGTTTAACGAAATGAAATGAGATGAAGTGCTGTGGCATTATGGACTCTGTGTAAGGAGCTTATGAAGAGGAATACGATTTTTTTGTTTTTTTTTTTAAATTGAAACGATAAACTGAAGTGACAGCAAGTGTCCTTTTATTTTTCAGAAGAAGGACTTAAGGGGAGGACTTGTAGTAATTGGATTGAATTGTACCAATTTTGTGTCAGACAATAAGGACCGAGAAAGACAGAGAGAGAGAGAGAGAGTAGCTACTTTGGTTTATTTGAAAAATGATCAAGAAATTGTGTGTGGCAAGTCATTCATTTTATGTTTAGTTGGGGACGTCTGCTTGAAGAACTATAATTAATCATTGCCTGAAAGTGTTCACGAGTCGCAATGGGTCCTTAGTAGTCCTAAGACAAACATTTCGGATTTGTTGGGATAGACCTTAAAATTTCAAAGGCTAATGTCCACAATTTTCCAAAAAAAAAAAAAAAAAAACACGTGCAGCTTTCGACAAGGACGTTTCGCAATACCATGAGATTTGAGCTGAGCATGGCACATGAGCTGCCACGATTGGGTCTTTCAGGACTATCGTAAACCGGATTCCTTTCCGAATAAGAACAAACTTGAGTTCAGAAATCACCGATGGACAGTCAATCGCATGATGGATACGCTAGTTGTTGGAGCCGCTGTATAGCCCTTAAGGTCTTTTCAAGTTTTTGATAAATTTCTGTCACTGACCAATCGACACTCATTTTTGTTGAATTGAATTTGGCAACAGTGACTATCGAAGGAATTCCAGAAATGGAAAAGAGAAGAAGCTGGCAGAAAGCTCTATGGTTCAGATCTTCGGATTCGGACTTGTCGTGAGGGACAGTTGTAGTCAATAATTATTGACTTCGGAGTGATACACCATTAGTCTTATCCATGCTCTCGCGTCCCAATCAAAGCCGCTGGAGATGGCATAAAAGAGGAATCTGAAAAGATTGTCTAAAGTTTTCCCAGATCTTTGAAAACCCAACCAGATTCATCATGTTTTATGCTTGTGGAATGCATACATCCCCCATTTTAGATTTTCACACATTCAGAAGGGGAAACGTCGATTCGAGTCTGTAACTTTCTCAAAAGAAACTGCAGCTCGTCTTGAAAATAATAGAATTCACCTGCGAGCTGATAAAAAGTTGATAAAGCCATTAAGTATAGAAAATGGCAAAGCGTGTCTTGTGTGTTGCCCCATTATAAAGGAAAAAGCAGAGATTATACATAGTTACCCTTGAGTCTGTGAACACTATGGAAAAGGTTACTGTAGCGGAACACCTACTAACCTGAAGCTTGAAAGTTCGCAACCTTCTCATTAAATATGTTCGTAAAGCCTCTTGATCGTAATTACCACACTCATTAACGAGTAACTCGTCATCGAAATGTGAGGATTCGGCCTTACCGCTCCTAATGAATATTATCGATCATTCGATCACGAGTGCCACACACTCACTCGTTATCGATCGCGGTAATTCGGCTCCAGATCTTGTAAGAAAAGACTTTGAACCAAATTGATCATGTGGCGATCAGTCGAAGCTTTAGGAATTGTCTCTTGGATATCCGTGACAGGCGGGCAGTCAACATCGGGGTGGAACGAGATCATAACCTTATGAAAATTTGAATCCGCCTTGACACTTGAGCCGCCAGAAATAGCGGAAATAAGACACTTCGAGGATCCAGGTATAACAGTGATGGACTGAGAGGGAACGTACAGCAGCACGGTGTCACAGAATGTAGAAGAGAACAGCGCTGTGGTTGTGTGCAGACCCATGGAAGCGAATCAACGCGCAGAAAGAACTTAAAGCTCGAATTGCAGCGGCCCTTGCAGAGGGTAGAAACGAGCTTGGGTCTCAGTGTCACATGAAGATGCGGGAAGTCAAACATGGAAAGTCGTGGCTGAACAAGTGGAAGAAGCCGGAAGTAAATGCGGCAGCAAAACCATTTACAGAATTTTTAGAGAACTGATAGACTGGCATATGTAGCTCACGGCCATATCTGGCGAAGAGCTCAGATGGTGCTCTGTTGGTTTTGGATGAGAATCGACTGAGAATACGGAATATGTTCAGAGGTCTGTTTCTGTTCTCCACAGAGCCGGCAAAGATCGGTATCTGATGCTTTTATTGTATGCAGATGGTATCTGAGTGGACAATATCCCATTAGACAGCCCGTGAAGGTTTTTAACTCGTCTTTGGTGAGATCAAGTAAAGTCTTAGCCTTATATAAGCTGGGGTTGATGATCTTTATCGCTTGTCTAAGGCCCTGGAGGTTGGCCCTGTAGTCAGATGGTTTGTTGATCTCCCATTGTGTTATCTTGGAGCACTGGGCACTGTTGGGTGGTACCCCAATCGGGGACAAATGAGTGAGTGGTAAGCACCTCTTCTCGCCAGACAGGCTACGGTAACCTTATTTACCGATGCAACGCTTTAAAGGAGGTTGAGACAGCCCCAGACAAGCTTTGACCCTACCGTATATAATTTTAGGGCTAAAAGTTCTGCTTGGCTGTCTGAAAAGATGTAGATGCGGGTTCCTTGGGTCCTTCTCCGCAGGTACTCTCTTGCACACAATTCAAGGCATTGTTGCTGTGATCAAGGCACAAAGCATTCTTCTCGAACTCTACAAAGCTACCTCAACAACAGCAGCAGCGACCGTCCCTGTCGAGCGGAGGAAGGGAATTATCGTCCAGCTCTCAAAGGAAGGAAACTTGACAGTACAATAGGCCTCTATGTGAGACCGCAGTGCTAAAGTGGACCAACCGCTCCCCCTAATAATAAGGCAATTTAACAGAGTTGGAACGACGTATCTTAGAATTACTAAGACCATAGCTGGGTGACCTTCGAATGCATTAAGGAACAAGCAGGTTTCCAATCTGGATAAATATATAGATCTCTGCTACACCTGCCTTTCATAGATTTCGAAAAGGCTAAATATTGAGAGAGAGTATGGTAGGTCTTACGGGAGAGGCATTCCGAAAAAATTAATGTACAGAGGTTAGAATAATTGGAGATTCGAAGCGCGTCCTACGGGGCTATGTACTATCAAACGTTTTTTCAGTAGTCGCCTCCGGGGACAAACCAATCAAGATTCTATATGAAGCTAAGATCCATATGCACTACGATCTGCAAGATCTATTGTCTTGGCGCAGTGGTTAACCAGAACCTAAATTTAGGGCCCTTAATGAACCTCAATAATGCTTTAGGTTCCGAATTCCAAGTGGCCGCCTCCGAACTATAGAGTCCTGCGATTGCGGCCCCTGGCTATTCAAAATGAATATGTTCTGTCGTCTATTTTTGCTCTTCGCCAGGGTTGTTTTGAACTTTTGTCCAGAATCGCTGAGTCCAAAAGTCGTAAGGAAAAGTATCAAATCTAGGCGCTAGGGTCTTAAACTATCTAACATCCGAAGGTTAACAAGTTCCCTCTTCTGTTATTGCCTTCTCTGTTATACTGGTGACTTCTATCGCCTTTGACTCCTTATGCTTTTGCAGGCAACTGTCAAAGGAACTAAATTTCGGCTTCACCTAGAGGAAGTTGACTGTATAGCTTGACTCAGTGTAGTAGTTTGCCCTCAAATTGGTCACGTAATGTGTCTTATTCAACTACCACTTCCTGATTCGACTACGAAACCAGAACTTGCCAATAATTGGAACCAATCTGTGGTCTCCCGACTCCTTTTCCCAACTAGTCTGCGAAAAGTACATCTGTGTCTCAGCAACTCAGTCCGGTCGTTTGTTTGGCCAAAAACTCCCCAACAAAGGACATTCAATTTGTGCACACCTAATTACTTTCATTGACAAATGAGAAGTGTAGCAAAAGAAATGTCCACCCAGCCATACTGGTCTACTTAGGCTGCCATTCCAATTCGACTGGCCGTCCATAGCTAGTTAAGCCAATTCAAGTGACAGCGAGAATATAAATCCCTCTCCGTGAGGTCTCTCCAGTACATTTATCACAAGTCCACTTCATACAGAATGGCAAATGCCAAATTCAAGAGCCAAACCCTATCGTCCTGGTGGACAGAAGCAGAGAAAGTAATTGTTAAGCCAGCAATGTGTCAGGTCCCTCAACACTTTAGGCTGCTGACCCCCACCCCCGACAAAACACTTGACTCCATCAATTATGCACATCCATACTTCCCAGGCACTGGACGTGTCTCCTTTTTTGCAATTTGTTGCCATTGTAACCGAATCGATCTATCTTCGTGTGGCCGGCAGCAAAGCGAAAAGAAAAACAACCATTTGAAGGACATAATTGAATTTCTGAACACAGTTTAGTGGTTCATTTGGAGAAAAAACTTGCAAGGCTTCAATATTTCTTTCCTCCCTCTGTCAGGACAATAAGTAATGAAACAATTCACCAGTTCCAAGGTTCGGGACACAAGAAAAGGAATTTCAATTTCTCCAGAGATTCAGACCTGAAATGTGGTAGAAATATCCTTGCTTGGTGTTAGCTACTGTTTACTGTAATGAATAGCAACCATATAGCAACTAAAACTTGTCCACAGGAGAGATGATGGAACGTCGTCCCAGACAGGCGGGAATCCTTACCACCCGCTTGACAAAATCCCATCTCGCCGTTGGGCGAAAATACTTTATCCAGCATCGAGCGTTGTTGTTGTCAGTTGAGGGAATAAAAAGGATCTTGGAACACTTTTCGATAGCTCGAGGACACACCAACACACACGCAAACTATAAACGGATGCAGGAGAGAAGGTGGAGGAATGTCACCACATTAAATAATGAAAAATAGGAGACAACAAAACAAGTATAAATAAAGGATACACCAAGGATACACCAAACCGACATGGGAGTCGACCCGCCAAAAACCCCCCATTGTCGGTCGGTTTCCACTTTCGTGTATCCTTTTGATTTTGTCCCGAGTTTTTCTTAGTTTTACTCTCATTGTTGTTGCTGTTGTGTTGTAAGTTTTCCCTAGTGAAAGAGGTTAATGGCCGACTATATGTCCTGCACCTGAAGGTGTATAGTGGGACGAATGTCTCCAGCTCGTAGTACTTTTCATTGTTCCTTTGAATTTTAAATGGCCCCAGAGTTGACTGGAAATGGAGCATAACCATTCTGAGATACGGATTAGGATTGGGCGATGTCATGCGATGCGATGAAATAAGATGAGATGAAGATGAAATAGATTGCGAAGCGTTTAACGTAAAGGATTGCATGTGGAAAAGGATTAAGAAAATCTGAAGTTTGATGGTTGATTTATGTGTATGACGACGGTTTGTGTGACACTGACTAAGGGGAATGTGTTTGCATTCTGGAGGGCTTTTGTGTGCGATGATGGCTCGAAGATGAGCATATACTCGTATTTGTTTCCAAGGGCGGCGGCAGTGTCTTTGTTGTTCTTGAAGTTCAGTGTAAAGTATAAGACATATGCGACTTTGAGACTAAATATTTGAAGAATAACAGACGTCTTCGTATTGTGCGAGGGTAAACTCTGGCAATGTTAAGGCGAAGATGACTGTGACTGTCTGTCGGCTTTGTTGAGCGTTTACGGAACGGAGTATTGGGTGACTTTGCTAGGCGATTGTTAGTTTAACTAAGAAAATATTCAATAATGCCGTCCAGCATGTACTTTATGTAAATATTGTAAATGCCAACTTTTACTCTATCTCAGATATGGACGAATGTTGAATACCAGCCTCATCTGCAAGCTGGGTTTCAGCACCCAGTTGCTTGATCCATTCAAATGATCCATGGCACAGTGAAGGACTCCCACTTACAAATGCATATGTCTCCTTGGACATACATATTCATAGCTTTCACATTGTGAGACAAAACAATCCAATTCTCGCGCACAGCCAAGTTTGTAGGAACTAGATAGACAAAATCAACAGAGGTACTAGGCCTTATGGACTTGCCATCAAATCTGAGGTAAAACTGGAGTTTCTCGCTGTATACCCAGATAATCAGTCCGATAACATTAAAGGCTAGCGTAGCTAAGTGGACAAGAACCAACGAAACCCTCACTGTTGGAAAATTAGAATGAGTCCAATGTCTAGTTTAGGCCTGGATATTCTAGATGGCCTATAATTTCTCAGAGTTTGATTTTTTTGAGCATTGATAGGTTCTGTAACTTATTGCAATAGGGCTCAACAGGTCTTCGGTCAATTGAGTAGGATACCGGCACTTCAAGCGCTTCTTAGCTATCTGTAAGGATGTGTTTACGTTGGTACTAAAACTAAGCTTGAAATTCTATAGAGACTTCATAGTTGAGCCCGAAGAAGTCATACCACGCGTTTCGATTAGGATCAAGAATCGACCCGTTGATGGCTTCAGCCTTACGGTTAAGGATATCGATTCGAGAAAAAGTTTGCAAAGGCAAAACAAAAAAAACTCGGTTCGTTGTTAATATTTAATCCATATACATATGTATCTACTTAGAGAGTTAGAATTAGACAGCGACGATACTGACAAGAAATATTGCTCCACGTGATCAGAAAATGCATTCAACTCAAACTTTACAGGAACTATCGCGTAATACATTGAGATTTGATTGAAGGTTGTAACCTATATAAGACTTAACAAATACCAGCTTCGCATCTTGACAGATATGTTAACAGGTCACTGTAGGCTTAGAGAGCAGCTTAGAGAAGGATAGGTACTGCAGAAACCCCAGCACACCTTCATTTGGAATGTGAACCTTTAATTCACAAAAGAAAGAACCACCTGGAAGCCTGTGACTTATCAGAGAATGATTAACCTTAGCTGAATCCACTTTGAGGTAGCTAAGGACTTTGTCTACCTAGGCTCCGCTATAAATTCAGACAATGACACCAGCGCTGAGATCAAACGAAGAATAACTCTTGCCAATTGCTGTTTCTTTGGGCTGAGAAGGCAATTGAGTAGCAAAGCCCTCTCTCGAACGACTGAAGTGAACTTTTCTAAGACCTTAATCGTCCCAGTCCTGCTCTAAGGCACAGAGACAAAGGCATGGATTCTGTCAAAAGTCCGAGAGGAAAATTCTTTCTGTGATTTTCAGTCCCGTCTACTCGTACATAGACGGTGAGTGGAGGAGGAGATACAACGGACTGTACAGCAACATCGACTTAGCCATAAAAGTGAAGATCCAACGATTGAGGTTGGCTCATGCAGAGTGGATGGACACAAATGCTCCGGCCGGACAATCTTCGAATCCGCACTCGAGAGAGGGCGTAGTTGAGGAAGACCGCGACTCAGGTGGCGCACGCAAGTGAAAGGGGACCTTAACCAACTTGGCGCGCGAAACTGGAGGCAGCTGGCTAAAAATCGAGCTGGGTGGAGACACGCTTGTTGGTTGAGGCCTAAGTCTACCCCGGACTATAGCACCACCATAAGTAAGCAAGTAAGCTGAATCCACAGAGAATGATCTACCTTAGCTGAATCCACACTGAATACTCTGGTTCATCTCAAAAGTTGAGCTGGAGGGGGTGCTCTAACTTGAGTATTGCACCCGTCATACATCACTAGACAGCGATGAACTGGAATATTCTGAAGCATTTGAGGCAAAATGTCCTGAGGAATCTGCTTTTCCTTTGGTGAAAGTTAAGATGAAACCAATTTCTTTAGTGGTTATTGCGTTAGACTACCCAGGAAGAGCCACCGACAATTTTTCGCGGCACCACCTCTCTTAAGGATCTACAGGGTTTTCTGTCTCATTCTCACTAAGGCTGGGTATTGGTAGTGGCATAGGAAATGTTCGAGATCCAATTTTTTTTCCACGAAGGTTTAGTCGCTGTTTCGACTAGCCACAGTCCATGGATGCATTTGTTGAGGGTAATATGTCCTGTAATCCCGTTTCCATCCGCCTCAACTGCACTCTGCTTGGACTTAGAAAGAACAACTTTACGCACTCCGGACGTGTGGAAAATCTGGGACAGTAATAGCAGATCGTTTGCCGCAGAAGATTCTTGTTCGTTTGAGTCTGAATACTGAGATTTGAAAACTTTCTTAGCTGGGACGTTGTTGTCCATTTTCTCATTACGTCGAAGCCAATGTTAGACGTTTTCGACTTCATCCTCTTCTCAGTATTTGTGGTTATATATCCTCCTCGCTCAAAGAATCAAATATCAGCGCTCAACATCTTATTTGCTTTCCTAAAACCTAAACAGACCCTTGGTACTATTTTCCTGTCTGGCTCATTGCTCTTCTCTTTCGGGGGGACCAAAATACAAGTACCAAGGTTTCTTAAAGTCAATCTTTGTCAGATTACCACTTAAGTTCCAATCACCTCTTCTATTTCGTTTAGAAAATGCTTATCTCTGGAACAAGTGGATTGATTCAAGGCACAAGGTGAGGCCTTTTGAAAGGAATCCTACGTGGTATCTAGTGTGTTACGCCAGGATCTACCCACTACTACCAAAGTTTTCTTCAATGTGAAGGTTGTATAGTCCTCTGGTTCGGCTTTCTTATCCAGAAAGCGAAGTTAATATTTTAAAATGGCCACTGTCATCCTGTCTCGTTTCATTGTAACTCTTCGGGTGTAATAACGCCCCCAAAGGCTTAAGTGATTTGGGAATATTTTCCTTCTTGAACCAGGAAAATCCTAGAAAACAATAAAAACGCAACAAAGAAACACACGCGCACACACACTAATTTGACAGCTGCCATGGCATCTTTTTAGATGAGAAAATATTTTTCATCTCCTTTTGTTGGTTCCTTTGTCCGTCACAGGAGTGAAAGGAAAAAAGAAATAATTTTCAAAACTGTGCCGTGTGATAAATGGAGCAGTAGTGCAATTGTTGGGAGAGGATTCACCATTATCATTGCCGATGCGGTAGGAGTGTACTCCCTATTCGAGGAATATCCTTGCGAAAATTCATATTAGACTAGGAGCACAGGCATTGTGTTAGAATTTCCTTTGTTGGCGCAGAGATATGCGGAATATGCAGCACGTTTCGTGCCCTCTGTATGGGTGAGAACCGCGCTGGAGAGACAACGTGAAAAGCGATAATTTTCCGCATGAAAATACGGTGATCATTGTGTTGATTAAATGAATCTTTTGTTCAATTGTTATGCGTACGAGCCTGGTTGGCAAAAGAAGTCGGCGGGAAGGAGCGCATACGTAAGAGTGTGTATCCAGACAGGTTTAGAACCGCAGCGACGGAGTATAGACGTTAGAAACTTGTGTGTGGCAGGTTAATGTCTGGAAAAGTATTATATAACAAAGCGGGTCCTGATGAAAGGGTGTCTCAACAATATAAGTGAAAATGAGCTTTTAAATGCTGTTCACATTTGTTTTCATAACCAGTGCGTGGATTAGCCAAAATGGATATGAAAAAAAAAAAGGACAGATGGCAATAGTGGGTGGATGTTTAGATTGGTTAAGAGTATTCCGATTGTTATTGAATACTGACCATCGCAGCAGCTCAGCATTTATCCGCACGTCTTAGACTTGTTTTCGAAGGACAAAGCTGTCTGGAAATAAGTATGTGATCAAAGAGAATGAAACAATGGATAAAAATACTGAAAGTGTCCACTTGGTGACATTAATAGACCGGATTAGGTTAGGTTAGGTTGAAGTGGCTGACAGCTGAAGCAAACATACGTAGACCAATGATAGGTCCGTTGTGATACCAAGTGTATCTTGAAGAATTCTCCTTTACCTACTCCTTTAACCATTGAGAGCTTCTGATGAAGCGTAGGAAGAAGGCACCTAGGTGAGTTCTATGGGACACAGCGGGGCAGGTGCAAGGAAGATGAATCATAGTTTCCTCCTATTCTTCATCCATGCAGCTTCTGTAGAAATCATTCGAAAGGACGTTAAGCCTTGTTGGATGCCTGCCTATTAGACAGTGTCCAGTGATGACAGCTATAGTAGCGTTGATATGCAATCTCTTGAGGGAAATCTTCATTGTCACTAGACACGTTGTACAATTTGTCCACCTAAGATTTGACCTTTTGAGAGCATCTCGCTTAATTTTAAGTTTACATGTAGCGATGAGCATACCTAAGGTACCATTAAGCACATCTGGTGAGTTGATCAGCCTTACAGTTCCCTGTATGTCCTTATACCCCGGCACCCAACGAATGTGAACATTGAACTGCTCTGCCCTTTCTACAAGAAACGAACGACAATCTAGGGCTACTAGTGAATTTGTAGAGAATGATTGCAAGGACTTGGCTGCTGCTTAGCTGTCCGAAAAGATGCGGATATCTAAAGCGGATATCACGCTTTTCTTAAGCCTATATACGACTTTCTTGATCGCGAGACGGAGAGCTAAGATTAAGCCTATCAGAAAAAACACCTCCACCTGTCCCTTCGTTGGTCTTTGGTCCGTCGGTGGAGAAGAGAACCGACTTGTCTTCTAAGAATGAATCCCGCTCCCAGAATGCCCTGGAGGGGGTGGTAACTTTACAGACCGGATAACTTCGTTTCCTTTAAGGTTTGTTATCACCAAGCGGTGGACTGTTTCGATTTCTGAAATGATAATACTTTTGTGAGATGGTGCCTAAACTGTTGGCGCACTACAGTCAGTGAGGTGCTTTCACTGTATGGGTGCGGATGCGGCACAAAGGCATATAAGAGCCAAAAGTAGTCAATCAATGTTCACTTTTCATCCGATGAGGTTTAACTGAACTTATGGCAAGCCCTATGCTCAAACGGTGTCCTCCCAATGAATAGGTGGTTGTTGTGTCACAATCGTTCAAACTCGGATACGCAGGCAATATTGACATAATCGGAAGACCGCAGCATGATGCCACTGGTGCGTTTGTGAGTATTGAAACGGAGGCGGCGAAGATGGGTTAAGTGGTCAATAAGGCCAAGACAAAGTACATGCTGTGTACAAGAAAGGACACTCAACACCGACGTCTCGGACAGAACGTCACTATAGACAGCTATAACTTTGAGGTAGTTAAGGACTTTGGATACTTAGTCTCCGCAATCAATTCAGATAACGACACCAGCGCTGAGATCAAACGAGAATAACTCTTGCCAATCGCTGTTTCTTTGGGCCGAGAAGGCAATTGAGTAGCAAAGCCCTCTCTCGAACGACTAAAGGGACCTTTTGTAAGACCGTAATCATCCCAGTCCTTCTCTAAGGCGCAGAGGCATGGAATCTGTTAAAAGAGGATGCAGTTGCTCTTGGCTATCTGCATAGACGGTGAATGGAGGAGGAGATACAATGACGAACTGTACGGACTTTGACTTAGCCAGAAGAGTGAAGCTCCAACAACTAAGGTGGCTGGGTCATGTAGAGCAGATGGACACCAATGCCCGGAAAATCTCCGAATCCACACCCGAGGGACGTCGCAGTAGAGGAATACTGCGACTCAGGTGGCGCACGCAAGTGGAAGGGGATCTTAACTAACTTGGCGTGCGAAACTGGAGGCAGCTGGCTGAAAATCGAGCTGCCTGGAGACGGTTGTTGGTTAAGGCTCAGGTCCACCCGGACTGTAGCGCCACCTTAAGTAAGTAAGTAAGCGGCGAGTCCTCCGAAGGCCGTGGACTCCTATCATGTATTTTAGCGCGGGGTGATCGTTTCCTAACTTCGCATTGAATCGCATTTCTGACAGGCGTTAAATTATACACGCCTCCTTTGGCTTTGGTAGATGCCTCACACTAGACAATGACGATTTTTCTCATACTGCTTTGGAATCTTGTTGTTAAGCTGTACGACGAGTTGAACTCTCTAGCGTCCCAGCGAACTTAGGTACTTTACTCAACCCTAGAATTTCTATTCTCGATTTCTCGAAAATCTAAGCGCTGACTGTGGTCAATAGCGAATACCTTTAACCAACTATTAGTCTCTAACCAACAAGACATCACTGCAAATGTCAGATGTCAATTGTAGTGTCAAAGGAAAACTGACTGAATATTTCCTAGATTTTTCTTTCAGTGTTCAAATTCAAAAATGTATAACGACACACTGAAATCGAAAATGCCCAACTTCATCGAAGATTGCTGATTAAAATTTATGGCCCAACTACAATATCCTGTCTGAAACATAAGTAATATCCTGTCAAGCCATGGACTCGTTTTCGGATCCAGTTCTAATGCGTGTACTTAAGTTATCCACATAACTTCACACTACAATTTTGACATTTGTTTTCATTCGAACAACGACATCTACCGCCTACTTTAACTGCACCACAAACGTCAGAGTTTCTCAAATGATTAATGGAACCCTTTCCATTTCCTTTAAATCTCTCAACGATGACGAAATATTTAAATTTTTTTCAAACACATCTACGATTGACATTCCATGACTTTATCCTCAACCTTCCTTTCATCTCGTGCGATTTAATATTCAAAATGAAAATCACGAAATCGCAAATACTCTCACGTTCCTTATTGATTTCTTCAACTCTGACTCCTCCTTCCGGTTTCGTTCGCCCCGACGAAATTCATTTCCCCCGTGGCAACCTCTTGAATTTTGATTATGAACCCCGCGTGAGTGTGTTCACAGACGTTCCAATTAATTGGGAGGGGAAAACTTCACCAAACTGCACCAAACATCTGCCATGTCTCGTTCGCTTGTCAGACGCAATTTTCACGGTTAATTTGATGCATTCCCTGTCATTACCCAGTCAGCGATGCCTTAAACACTGACGTCTTCTATTTTTAGAATACCTGCTGCCAGCGGATCATTGAGTCCCATAATTAATGATCTCTTAATCAAAACCAAACCGGCAGATAGGCAAATAGCCCACTGACATAACAGCAATCAAGTGTAGCTCAACCATAGGCACAGCACGATGCCCAATTTGCATGACATCCAATAAATGTCAAACCACTACAACTGTGTGGAACTGTGCATGACCAGAGGGGATGCTGATGCTGATGGTGATGAACAAATTTCATAAGTTCCAATTAATCCCCTAGAGATTTTTGTAAAACAAAAAATGATTCAGGCCCTCTTTTGAGCACACACATGAGCACCTACCGCTTGACAAGGTGGGTTTGACACTTCCACATGACAGTTGTCCATGGATGGCACGGTTTTTCTTCTCTTTGATACCGAGGGTGGTGAACAAAAATTGAGAACACTCGCACTCGGTATCTGGTAACTCTCGCGTTTAACAGGTCATTTGGCATAACAGTCGGGTTTCTGTTCAATTTATACGGATCTTCCGGCTTCATTTGCTGAGTGGTTCTGCTGACTGATATTGGAGGGGTTATTGAGTCGATTAGAGGCCATCAGCTGATGTGTTACACGGCAGGGCATTAAATGTGATTTAGGGCACTGTGTGTGGAAGTGTTACTGCTGCTCGGTCAAGTGGTAAAACGATGTAAGAGGCGACGATACAGATTTCCATAATGCGGGGGCTAAAATTGTGCATAAATTCGTGAAGCATCAGGCAGGATTGTGTGACAGTTGGACCTTGACTTTGTTTGCAAAACATTGTGGTTGGACCTGGGATTACAGTGATTTCAGCGAGTGTGTTTAGAACGGCGTGCGGCTGACTTGAAGTAATTTAGTGAATTACTGGTGACAATTAAGAGAGATTCACTTTACACGTTGTGTGATAGAATTTTCAAGAAATGTGCAGCTTGCTAAACGAGGCAGATGTGACACCTACAAACGTGTAATTTATTGATTTTTAATTGCAAGAGTTTGAGAAGTAGTTGTGCAAGGATTTTAGGAGTCAAATTTGGGCGGCGTTTTCACTCATTTGACCTCTTGAGGCATAGGGTGAGTGAGGCTTTTTTTGGATAGAGTTGGTAAAGACTCGAATGTATGGAGAACGCTGGAGCATGAGGTAATTACAGCGCTGTCTATGGTGAGATTTGGCGTTATTGAGGCACTGTCTGGAGAACGCTGGGTCTTCTTGGGCGATTGAACCATTATCTGGACGAGTTGCTGGGTGTACGGGTGATCGATGAGTGCTGGGTTTATATGGTTTTGAAGACAAACATTTTAACAAGTCTAGCTTATGATTCGTGTCGACTATGCTTGACAATCGAGCCATGAAGAAGCTTCTCAATTAGCCGTTCAAAGTTGGCAATAAAAACTGTAGGTCCCTCGTTACAAATGTTCCACTTTAAATCTCTTCTTGTGGGAAACCTATCTACATATTTCTCTCCGTGTAGCAACTACATTAAATACAAAATTGATTGCTGAAAACAAATGTCCATTCTGTGACAGAGTCCTTCTTGGATAACATCCTTCATGTCATGGTATAAATATGAGGGGCAAATTTCAATGATGATTTTGTAGTTCCGCAACACCTCCACTGGATCGAAGACGACAAGACCCTTATCAAGAAAAACAATCAAAACCAATAATTACAAGGATGTCGAGTATATTTGGCAGTGAATCGATCGAATTCATTTAGGGGGTGGCAATTTGGATATCAAATATTCATTAGGCGGGACACATGAAGTGATTAGGAGCTACATAGATTGTAGGAAGTTGGAGGAGGATAAGCACATGTCTAGTCTCGAAGGGTGATTAATGAACCAACATCCTGGAAATGTCTGAGACATGATTGGCAATATTTTTTAAACTTTAACATATAAATTTAATAGAGGAGAAAGATCTTGAGTTATTTTTTTGCGAATTTCATAGTCGTCCTGGTAATGCACTTACGGTTAACAGGTTATGGTTGATTGGTTTAGGTTGCGGTCAGTATGATGTTTTTTTTGTCGGGTTTGGTAACGCTATACTGGAGCATCCACACGCAACTGGTCCATTGTACTTCCAGAAATCAGGACCCAGTATGTATCCATTTTACTGGAATTTCGCCGATTTTCGGCGAAAACCGAACAGTATCATCACATCAGCACCGAAAGTCTGCCACCTGATCCGAGTAAAGGTAGGACAATCGCAAAGAAAATTATCCGCAGTATCGTCGTCGTCTGCACAGATGTCGCAGATAGTGGTGTTACTTAAGCCTAACACACTAAGATGCTTGGAAAAAGCGAAGTGTTCCGTTAGAACGCCAATAAGTTGTTTACAGTCTCTTCTGCTGAGTGGCAGTAAGAATGCCGCTGATTTCTTACAGATGTTCAGGAGCATTCATTTAGCCTGCCTGCATCCTGAAAAGCCGTGCCACACACAGTTGCGTTTGTAGGAAACTCAATCGTCAATGGACGCCCTGAACGAAGACGCGGTCAAGTCCTGAGAAAACATACTCTGAGCCTTGTCTAGCAATCTCATCGGAGATTTCCAGAGATCCCAGTGTAACTTGGGGCCCAGACAAAAGAATGATTTATACTAGGCTCTCTATGAACATGTGAAAAACAACTGTTTACAGCACCAAAGCCAAGCTGCGTCTGTTCTGATTAAATGTACTATTGTATGGTTGCAGGACTTAAAAAATCAACGTGAAGATTTACTCATCATTTTCTGGCCTCGTCGCATCTTGAACAAACATCTATAACTTGACAGGAACACCTACATAATAACATCACAACTCGACAAAGAAAATCGCAATAGGCTGGTCACACTGCACCGTAAGAAGCGAAGACAATTTTAACACCGAATAGCCCCTGCAATGGAATTCTCTATTCTTACCCAATCAGGCGGAGCAGAGGGTCGCCCAAGGCATATGTGTCGCAGAACAGTTGAAAAGGAATCTAAAACTTTGAGAATGGCTTGGAGAGAGTTGAAGACCATGTAGAACTCCGAATAAGGTGACGTACAGGCGTTGTTAAAGCCCTATGTACCTTAAGGGGTATCAATCTAATTAAGAACATCGCAATCATATTGACCTAAAAGTGGCGCGAAGAATGGCCCGGAAGAGTACAATTCCACCCCTGCAAAGGCCATCTACCGACTCTTAAGATGACTTTGACTGTTAGCCTCACTAAGCTTAACTTACGGACCCGTATTGTTGACAAAAGGCTCGAGATATTACCGAGTTTTAGATTTCTGCAAAACTGTCAAAATAGGTTGTGGGAGTACACTCAGTAAATTAAGAACGCATAGACTCGAGGATCCACTTGGAGTGGATCCTCTGTGTAGATAGAGCAGAATACCAAATAAGAAGAATGGAAGAAGGATCTCTACACAACGCGATCTTAAACGTTCTCTTGACATTCTCTAGGTTGAGTCTTGCATTTGTTTCAGAACCCGAGGAACTTCCTCCCGAGGAGGAGCCAAAATTGTACAGGAAGATCCACTCCCTGCCGAAATATTTTGGTCTATAGAAAACTGAGACTGAAAAGTTCACAAAAAAGGTGTTTACAAGTTTTCCAAGCTCCAGAAAAAATGTCTAAATGTAAAGTGTGTGCCAAGTATATGTCTGTAAAAAAGTTTTAAACCTTTAGGGCTAGAATTCGGTCTTGAAATAAATATCACACCGATAGACGGATTCAATTTCGACAAATGAAACTGTTCGGCGTCGCCTAGAATCATTAGAAATGGTAATTGGCATGAAGACCGAGTAGAATCAATGAAACCCTACCCAAACACCACACAATGTCCTGAAAAACTACCTGCCCTTCCACACACACACACAATAGCATCCTTCCACTGAAACGTCTTTAATTATAGCATCACACCTCTTTAAGGACAAACAATCCACCCCGGAGGTATGTATATTTGGCCACCACCTCTTGGCCACCCCCTTCGGCGAATATGAAGAAATGTACTTTATTCGCCGTCGCCGCAGCATTCGAGGCCAGCATACAAATTCAATCTCGCGTACCATTGCAACGTGAACCGAAGTCGAGTCTTCCATTTTTACCTGCTCCACGGTGCCGGGTCTTATCCTTTTTGCGTAGCAATTCCATTGAGAAATAAATAAGACGGCGCAGAGCGGAGTAAAGGGAAAACTTGTACTTTATCGGATGTGGTGGAGCCACCACCACCATCGTCCTCACTAACAAAAACAACAAACAACCCCCAAAGCTCCCTCAGACTCCCGTCCCAAAAAGAAGGGAAAAAAAAATTCTATCATGCGCCACTGAGTTCCGTTCTCCTTTCTCTCTTTCTCGCTTAATTCGTCATCCCCTCGATTCGACGCTTCAACCGGAAAAGTAATAGACAATTTAAGAATCAAGTTAAAGCCGTACGGTACACTCAAGCCCACATATCATCTATTCGGTGGTAGGAGGCCTGAAAGCGAGGATGATATAAGGTCCTTGTCCCCCCCCCCGCCGCCGCTGGGGCTCCAAACTCTCACTCCTTCTCAATGGCGTCGTGGAAAAAATTGAAAGGAAAAAACGAAGAACGAAGTAAAAGACAATTTAAATGGAGATAAGGAGACACAGGGTACAGTCAACCGGAGGAGTAGATATTCCAGCTCTTACCCAGAAATAAATTGCTGAGGCACATATCCTTGCCAACGTGTGGTGTACTTGCGCGTGTGGGCCTGGTGTGTGCGACTCCCATCACATCGCATCACGTCACTATGCCAATTGAAAGGACAATTTCACATGAAGCAGTAACAGGCGCGCGTCCTCTGAAATTTTGTGTTTATTTCTCAGCTTTGCAATGATATTATGTGACATTGATCCTTTTTTTGTGGGATGGTGGCACATGGCCCACCACGCGGGCAAATATGAACGAGTGTGCATATGCGAGCGGTTGGAATAGTTTTAGTCCTTTTTTTTGGTCGTTGAAAGTTTATTTAAGTAAATCACATGGAATTGCCTTTAATGGCGGCTGAGATTCCTTTATGCCGGTGACCTGATTTCGTCCTTTTTTTTCTCTCTCTCCGTCGAAAGTTTGTTGTTTATTTTTCGGATTGAATGGCAGGCTAACGTTAGAATTTTAATTTTCGAAACACAGCAAGTGGATTGAGTTTATGGATGTTTGCAAAATTTATTTGTTTATCACGGAATGGGTTCGGGAGAAACTTTTTATTGAGCAAATAAGTAGGGCTGGGGGCGGCAGAGGGTCCTTGTTAGAGGAGCTCTTCTGATCGAAAGGATATGATTTGGAAATTTTAATGGGTAGGCAATTTAAATGTATGTCGCCATTTTGCTTTGAAATATTGGTTAAGGGTCATAGAGGGACTTAGAAACGAAAATATAAACTTTTGCCATCGATGAAGGTGTATAAGCAGACTGGTGAGGGGGGGAGATCCATGTTCAGTGTTTCTTTTTACCAATGGATTGATTCAGTGAACCGCATGGTTTGACTTACAAGCTGAATTTCTGACTTACTTTTGACTGACGGAAACACATCAAATATTAAGGTCTTTCAGATGCGACTCTATTCGACTTTATATCTTTTCTACGACTGTGTCTGTAAGGCAAAATTCAACCAACTCGGCGGGTACAACTGGAGGCTTTTAGCTAAGGAGTCGTAAGCTAACTGAAGACGCTTGCTCGTTGAGAACCAGGCAGTCTTCAATCCTAGGTTTCGGTTTCGCCTGGGTTGAGAATTGAACGAATGATGACCGCCGTGTCTGAGTAATTAGTGTGTTGGACTGTTGTGCGAGGTGCGTATGTTCGCCATGTCCACCGAAAAATGTTCAAGGCATCGTCTCTCCTCGGCTATAGACAATCCTCCGAGAGTAAAATTTGTCATGAAAAAGCTTTTCAATCCGTCATTTGAAGTAGGCAATCAATTATAGGTCCCTTCCATTTGTGCGAAAAATTACTGGTTGCGAGAAGCTGGGCCCTGACTCATCTCAAGCTGTCGCGCCAGCTATTTACTTATTTATTTAGAAGATCAGTGAATTGAAGAAGGCTGCGGTGAACATTAACACGCCAAGTTAATTGTTCTCATCACTACGCACTGTGATAAGCTGCGTGCAAAAAACGTTTATCAGCAGCAGGTGAGGAAGGTTTTCAGTGGTGCATTAGTGGTGCCAAGGCTGTCTGGAGATGTGACAAGTCGTTCTTATTTCCCATCCCCAATTACTTTGATTTTTGCATCTGGATTGATGAAAGGTGTAAACGTAGGTGATAGGCAGGCCCAATTCCGGCCGTTTTTGTAAGCCTATTAGGGGAGTTTGTTTAACGAGCTATGGAGAAGCTGCGGAGATGAAGAAGAGGTAGAAACAATCCAACATCTGCTGTGCCGCTGCCCCGCCCTGCAAGAACAATGTCTACCCGCATTAAGATCGAGGTTCTTTGCAGAGGTAACAGATTTACAGTTAACGGACCTACTCAGGTTCTTAAAGAGTACGGACTGGTTCACAAAACAGCCAATAATAGGATAGGTTCTTAGGCTGTCCCGGTAACCATACTGCTTTTTCCACAAAAACAAAAGGGTACTCACAATGGACCTCCAGGTCTACGAGTGAGATGAGATGAGACCTATCCATCACACACCCTTCGTAACCTAACCTAGGGGAGTTTGTCAGACCTGCAGTTCATTGGAACGTATCGGTAGCCTGCCACCAAATGTATGTGAATGTTAAATTGCTTCATCATCTCCTCAAGAGACGAGCTGTAATCCAAAGTAAACGAGCACAATTTATGAGCCCCTTGGCTATCTGTGAAACAACAGATATTATATTGCATCTAAGGTAGAACAAGTTTTTCTTAATCGCAATTATTTTTGTTTGAAAAACCCTACTGTGAACTGGGAGGCGAAAGGCGATCCTCAAGTTGAACTTTTTAGACAAAACACCACCATCCACTCCACCTTCAGTCTTGTATCCATCAGTATAGAAGTGAATTGAACTGCTATCTGGTTTATTAGCAGTGTCTCCGGGAAGAGTGGTTCATAGTCAGTGTTTTCAGATGTGACGTCGATTTGGTCTAAGATCGATGCGTGGCCAGTTTGGAATCTAGATTATTGCGAGGACTCTTCAAGGCAAATGGCCGCATTGACAGTCATGTGCATAGGAAATTGAATTGGTTAATGCTGCAGAGGAATGGTATACGTACCACCGCATACAGGTTTTTTGCACTTTTTTCAGGAGATCAGACCTACCGTCCTCTCAAGACTCGGCCATCAGATGATTGGACACGTACAGTTAAAGTTCGATACCGCAGTTTCTATCAGCAGTTTTCTTTTATATATAAAAGTAGAGACCTTCACTTGCTTGACCCACTCATATCTGTGCTTTGTACCTACTTAACTTTGCTTTATAATGTCTTCAAGAGGAAGGTGGCAAGGCTAATCGGTCGGAGATCATTCCTGTTTACGTGATAGCTTTCACCTTCTTGAGGTATAGAAACCACTTCTACCTGGGTCCAAAATTTGGGAATGCGAATGAGATCCAAGTTAGAATAATTTTTAGCCAAAGGAGGACGAATTCAACAAAATATTTGGATCTCAGCAGGAACGATTTCATCCGGAATCGAATCGAATCCGGACTTGAATGGTTTGAAGCTATGCATGGCCCAACAGCCCAGCTTGTTGGTCGTTACTAAAATTGAGGAGTTGCTGCCTGATGGGTTTTTCGTCCTGTCAATAGGAATTGTAGCAACTTGGGTGCTACCGAAAAACGTATATCCAAAAGAAAATGGAAGGATTCCATGAAAGACGTGACCTTTTGACAAACTGGTTTCATTTTTTAATGGTTATTATTTTTAACGTTATGATGTTATTCACACAACGCGAGTGTCGTGCAGTGATTAGAAACTCAGTTAGTATTTGGTTTCAATGGCGTGGTGGTGTCCAGACTAATTAGGAACATTTTTAATTTTTGTCGTTGGTATAATTCACGGTATTTTTCTTTCCAATCTCCTAATGTTATAATCATTATCAGTTCAATCAACTCTTCAAGCCACGATACTCTACTGCTAGTGTTTTGGCTTTGCCGTAGTGTAAAGAATCTGGCAGGATCTTCTTATCAATGAGCTTCTCACAAGGCAGAGCGGAAATACCATAGGTGTCTGCCAGAGTCTGCAATCAAGCAGGGCTTAAGTTTCAGAAGAGAAACCCTTTTTTCGTAGTCAAAATAAATCTGAATCCACTACAGTAAAGTCGACATCGGCTAGGGGGTTTTCGAAGAGAAATTTGCGCGGTTTGGAACCTTCTGAGGATTCTTCAATGCCGAAGTCTCCAAGAGAGACGTTACGTTATTGCATTACATATAGGACATGCTATGGTATGAGAGAAGTTAGTCAAAATGCAGAAGCTCATAGCTAAGGAGTGTGGTGCGCCTTAGTGTGCAGCTCTCGAAAGTAAATAAAATGCAGATCATTGCCAGAGCTGCATCTTTTGAAACAAAGTTTGGTAACACAAAATCTATCAACTGGGCCTTGCCTGAACTGAACACAAAAGAGACCGAAAGACGCTTTGATCCAGGAAAACCATAAAAATCCCCGGGTTACACCATCGATAGAGCAAATATAAAGAACAGGCTTTGCTCAGTCACCAGAAGTCTTTTGAAAAATGGACACTCACAACGCCCTTCTCATTTTTAAAATATGAACCTTCAAAATCCTCCAATTAAACGAAATGACTAACGACATTTCAATTCCGCATAATTCCCCCAAACGACGAAAACCATTAATTATTCCAAAGGAGATTGTAATGTCATTACTCGCCTGGTAATTCCCGCTCCTAGCAGACCGTAAAAAGAGGCATTTAGGTCACGTTGAAATTTCGCCAACCAGTTCCGCATTACACTCCTCTCCAGTGGGGGAGGTAGAAAAACACCGGATTACCCCGGTGTGGACCCACTGCTGTAAAATCATTGATGCAAGCCTCAATTAGTGTAACGGCCACGCCCAGCGGGTTCTGCCACATTCAAAAGGCACAGAACCTAACCCAACTAATCCTCTTAAGGATTCTTCAATTCCCCATAAACACAAACACCTCGACACGTAAACTCAAGCCCAGTGTTTAGCATATGGGAACAGACGCTTTTGTTTTTTTTTTCTCACATATCTGCATTGCAGGATCAGAAGTAAACGAACTCACCATCCCCGACTGTGCTATGGTACTGATGATGCTGAACGGTTCAGCTTTGGATATCTTTCTATCCACCACCCGCATGTGTGCACTTCCAATTCAAAGTAAAAAAATAAAAAAAATTCAAGTGCATACCCTCTCGTAAAAAATACATTCACGGTTCTTGAAAAACATCACGTCCTTACATAAATTTTGTGTAAATGTTGTTTTTCCTTATTTCGCCTCCCACCCAGGACGCGGTGGGTCGGTGGAGCCAGGGCATGGGCGTGGTGGTGGCTTTTTACGCGCGCTCCGCTTTTCAATGGAATCAATACGTGAAAGGTTGTTACCCTTCGCTCTCTAGTCGGGGTTGCTCGAGCTGGAGATGTGTGGTAATAAAAGAGATTTCCCCATTGGATTCGATTTATTGCGAACGGATGGGGAGCGGAAAGACCGTTTTATTGCGCGCGTAGGCTTTAATGAAAAGTGTTGACCGCACAATTGTCCGGAATTGGGTCGGTTATTTACAGGTATACCCCGCTCAAGTGGACTTCAAAAGTCGGCTGCAATTAAATGGGTTAACCTGGCGAGTGAATGAACTTTTTGCTGTTCCTTTGAGCCCACAGAGTTGGTCCTGGTCCTGGTCCCGGTCCTGGTGCTCGAGTTGAACGAATTACTTGCTGTTTTGCGCATTCGGTTGGGAAAAGTATGCCAATTACTCAGTTTTGTAAAAGAATTCCATAATGGATGGCTTCTGGTGGGTAAAAATCGTTAGAGTGACTTAAAAAATAGAAAAAAGGAAAAGAAGGCCTTTGAGCTGCTGCTTGTACTCGTCGTTAGAGTAGAGGAAAGGAACGTGCTTGGTATTTCAAAATTATTCTACAACACACTCAGGGAGTACATTTCTTTGAATGAACGTCGACATTTTCGCCGAAATGTAACGAGAAAGATGAAATATCTGAAGCGTCCGTTAATGAGTTTTTGAAATATGAAAAGTACGTATCTTGGGTTATTTCATGTTTCACCTATCTTGTCGGGTCCATGAACTTGCTTCTGGCGGATTCAGGAACTCCTAGCTATAGAAATGGATGACAAGTCCTTCACAAACTGTATTCGAAGACTGTGCGGTAGAAATCTAACCAAAAAACATTGTTATCGTGGTCGAAATTCTCAAAATGTAAAAGAAAACTTGAATCGATGTTGCCCATGTTTTGCTGAACCATTTTTCCTTAGTTCTTCCAAAGTAAGTGTCCTTTCAAGTGGAACCAGAATAAATTCAATGCCAATTCGTCTATGATTACGATGCTGACGCCCAGATGCACTGCGAGCAGGAAAATCTATTCTGCTGGTCTAGTGGTTATCCAGAAGCCAAATCGAGGCTCCTTATAAACGTTAATAACAATCTCGATGCCATGTTTTGAGTCCCGCGATTGATGGAGTAGTTTTTTCTTTGCGGCCCTCATCATTAATTTCGTCATTTTCCAATAGTTCGCTTATCCACTATGGGGGTCGCCGGTTTAGGGTGTTTAACACACATTCCCCGATCTTCCGCCATCAACTCTAAATCACCAAGGGCTATCCCTATACGGGGGATTTGGATTTGGAACTTGATCCAACCATCTCATCCTGAGCCAACCCAGGGGACGCCTATCTGATAGCACGGATTCCATGGCACGTCTTGGTAGCCGAGTTGGGGGCATGTGTTTAACGTGCCCAAACCATCAAAGTATTGACATTTTTAAGTCATTACTCAAACTTCGTGACGAGGGTCGGAACAAACACTGAATTGAAGATCGAGAGCTTAGCTCCGATGTCAAGTTCGGTCCTCCTGATAACAGATTGCTCAAGCTGCCTCACAGTGAAAGGTGCCGATTTAAGGCCGTTCACCCGAACACAGCTTTTACAGTTTGTGTGTAGAGATTGAATGGAACGCCTTCAATCCCATGTGCAATACACTCCAGAGTTAACCTCGAGCAACCCGATCATATGCTTTCTCCAAATCTAAAAAACAACTGTAAGTAGGTTTGGCATACTCCCAGGTCTTCTCAAGTACCATTCTGAGAATAAACAGCAGGTCGGTTATGCTTCTACCTGGACAAAAGCCGACCTGCTCATCGCCCAACCTGAACTCGACCACAGCTCTGGAACGAGCTCTGGAACACCTTAGCAAAGACTTTTTCGCGGAGACTTATAAGTAAGATATTCCCCTGTAATTGAGGCAATCCGCTTATCCCCTTTCTTAAAAAGAGGAACAATCACCTCAGTTTGGTGGTGGCCTGGTAATAGTGTTTCACACCTTTTCACACTTCCGACCGCATTTCCGACCGGATTTTATCCACTCGATCAGATATTACGATTTCTAGCGCGGTTTCTGTTACGGTGTGACTTTTCTCCGCCCTACATAAAACGATCGTCTCATTTTGTTCGCGGAAATCTGTTCAGCGCATTTTTTGAATGCATTTTAGGATCCTCAAATGGCATGTAAAGTCACTGGTTTTAAGTTTCAAAATCTCAGGCGCATTTCAACAACCACATAAGAGGACAGGGTGTAGAAGATGATGGGAACTTCATATTTTACGACGAAGATGAAAAGTCCTCAAAACATGTTCGTAAGGACTGTGCGGCACAAACTCACAGCAAACAGATTCATCTCGGGATGTATGTATCTACTATCTGACGAAGATTAACCCTCGCTAAGTAATCTAAAAATACTGAAATTTTTTAGAAGCCATTAGATGGAAGTTTGGCACTAAATCAAACATCTATTGAACAGAGCCCCTAGGAGGAGGGCCACATTAAAAGAACTTTGGTCGTAGTACTAGTTACATCTGTCGAATAAAATCTACAATCCATTAAGATGGAAATAGCTATACCCGCAGTTAGCATTGGTCACTGAGGACCACATAGAGACATCTGGGAATCTTCTTGAACAGATAAGGGCGGGTGTATGGTTCTAAGGCTTTGACAAGCAGAGTAAAATGTATTTTAGGTTACCACTGACATGAATCTAGAACAGTGAAGAGCTCGAGATCTCTTGATATATTTATCAAGACTTAAAGAAATATTAAAGAACTTTTGGGAAAGCAAGAAGACGACATCGGCTAAAAATGGCTGGCGCGACAGATCAGAGTGAGCCAAGGCCTAGCTTTTCGTAACTATTTAACTGTAGGCACCTACAATTGAATAACGACTCCGAACGACGAATTGAGAAGCTTTTTCGTGACAAATTGTGCTCTTGAAGGTTTCTGGTGCCACAAAAAATGAAACGACTTTGACTAACACGACGAAACGAGACCCATTTCTTGCGTACAGCGTTTGAGGGTTCCTCGGGAAAAGAGCGTCGGTACAGACAATTAATGTTCTGACTCTGACTCCCGCCTAAAGGGCAATAAGAGTTATATGTACAAACATATATATATGTAGCTCAATCGTATGCCCTCGTCATCACCGTTTAGAACCAACAATTGAATAAAACAGCACCTTTCGAGTTTTACCCTTCTGTTGAAGCAGCTCTGTAGCAGCGTGCTTTAGGTCAACACACTATTGGTGATTTGGCACCTCTGTCATGTGTCTAGAGAAACATGACAGCCTCAAATGAGCGCTACTCGCTATGTAGCAGTTCTGAGGAGCTGTAACCCACGCAGCATTCCAACGCACTAACCACTGTCCCATCACTAAAGGCGTGTGGGAAGAAGGATAATCCTTTGAGACCAGTCTCATACTAAACGTCCTGTGTCTGGAAAGAGTCTTGTATGTTTACATTCTCCCAAGACGTTCATAGTACGCATCTGATGTAAAGAAAAACCGCTGATAGATGGCTTCTTGGTTCAAAAACAAACTTCACTCTTATCCTATTAATCACGCACAAGGACTTTTTCCTCGCTCTGTGTTTAAACGCGCATTTGTCATCCCTTAATGGACTGCTGCCTTATGGACTAACTTGACTACCGTAATCGCATTAAAGCCGGTAGGTAGTAAAACAAACTCCATCACTCTGCATGACCTTAGATCAAGGCCGGACAGACGGAGAAAATTGAAATAAAAACAAATAATCCTATTCCGTCATCGTTGTGTCGTTTGTTGAGTGTATACAATTGACAATCACGGTGTGCATCAGACACCTCAACAAGGGTGACAGCAACGATGGCATTTCCTTCCAGGTGGTGACTCTTTTCCACCCCCCATCCGGGTAACCAACCACCACCGGCATGCATACTACATACAAAGAACACAAAATGCGAGGGAAAGTCCCCGTGTGTTGTTAAGAATTACGCTTCCACCTTTAATCCGTGTTCCTTCCTTTTTGCCAACAGCAGCACCCACACACCAGCAACCCCCCCACACCCAACTGCTTGTTGCTAGGATATGCATGGAGTGCCGAGTCCTGTTTACGAGAAATCCTATACCCCTTATACCTTTGTGTGACGCCAGCTGATTGCACGGCACCTGATTGAAGTGGAACAAGAAGACAAATGTTGCAAATAGCAACAGCGACAAGCAGGGGTTTCCAGTTCGCCGCTGTCATAACAATGGCGGCGGGAGCAACGGTATCCCCCCCACAGAAACCCCTTAACGTTGTTGGTTTGTTTTTGGCCGTCGAAAACAGGCGCAAATCACCGCCATCTGGTAACAGGAGCTGAGTCCTTGTCTCTGTGTATGTGTCAGTTTTATTAGGATTTATATAAGTGTCACCGCTGAAATAAATTTCCCTCTTGCTTTGGTTTATGCACGTCGAACGGAGGCGCACGGAGTCATAATTTAAGGCCGGTCCGACGCGAGGGTGGGGGCACAGCACATAAATAATTTACAAATTAGTTTCCTCCTTCGACTTTCTCTTTTATTGGATTCCGGCACTTTTTTTTTGGCGCGAGATTCCGCTGTCAACAGATTGTAATAAGAGGACGATGAATGGATGGATGGATGGTTGGACGACGTGGATGCTAGAGTTCGAGGTCCTTGCGAGGAAACTTTAAATGGAATTAACGGCATTAGCGGTCGTTAAAAGTTGCGTGATCTGGAAAATTAGTATTTAATTTTCGGAGCGCGTCTTCGCGTGAAAAAGGTTCATGCGCGCCTGACATGTTTCTCTACCTACAACGGCCCGAGGCGGCTTGTGCACACATCAGGGAGGAGATTTAACTTCCCGACGATGTGACAAGATTACAGGGCTCGGCATTCATGGGTGTACTCGGCTACCTTACGTGGTTTTCTGCCAACGAGATGGTAATTTGGAAGGTTTTTCACAACGCGCCCAAGGAGAAGTTGATCCCTTTTTACAAGCGCGGTTAGGCATCCAGCCAGAAGGATGTTTTGAAGATTTTTTTTTTCCTTTTCGGGGAAAATTAATTATCTCTTGTGAAAAGAATGGAATGCCTGGTGGCAGTGCACGGAGAAAAGTTTCGATAAATAATGAAACAAAAGACGTTAAGCACAGGATGTGCTTTGTTTGAAAAAAGTGAAAGAGGTGAGAGTCGGGAGAATTGGGAGCATGGACGTAACAATGTCCCGGGAAGATGTTAGAAGAAGTTTTGGGACTTTTAATTGAATTATTGTTGGAGTTAATGGAAATGTACACTTGACAGTGAACCGAGGTAATCGGAGGGTCGATTGCAACGATGGATGGGCACAACCTATACCACAGTAAATATTTACATTGCTTACAACGGTTGAACTTTCTCTTCTGGGCTCCTGTGGTCGACTAAGGGTTAAAAGACACGTAGATGGCGAGTGACCTAAAAACCCTTCACAGCCTGAAGGTGACATTCTGTTGGTATTCGACACTGAGGATGGCTGCAAAGCTGCGAATGATCTGCATCACTCCATCACGGATTCAGTCGTCCTTATTATTTGTCTTGAACAAGTCTTGATCCTGGAATACAGAGTTTTTGGGCAGCAGCATAAAACCAAGGTTTATTTCTATATCCTTTCTTGGAACTGAGAACTGAAAGCAGCTGTCTGGGGCTGGCCACCCCCTCCTGATTTGGAGAGTGAAATTGCGCAAGCAGAAAGCATAAAAATTGGTGCCTGGAGACTCTTCTGTCACAATGAATCCAGACGGTCATTGAATTACCTTTAGCAAGGAGACCATTGTTCTCAAGATAATTACATCTTTATTAGATCAGAATTGTTCTGTGGGATAGGAATACACACAATTTACAAGACTAATGTAGGAAAACACTTAAAAAATCGAGACTAGCCAAGAAACTCGTCAAAAACTTTTATTAGAAAGAGTCTGGAACATCAGCTTAAGAAAAACCAAAAAGTGAGAATGATTACAGGCTTCCTGATTGAACTGTCTGAACTCAGGAAATACTATAAGGAGTTAAGCCTAAATGCAATGTTAGCTGTAGACTTTGCATTCCTTAGAAACTGTGAGGCACTGATCTGGGTCAGATTAAACTATCTGCTCGGGATCCTTAGGTTCACAAAGAATTTCAACGGATATGTATTCTGATCTGGGAATAGTACCAGCTAGTATTAAAAATGAAGTAGGACACTCTGACATCAGAGCTGGGGCTCTGACATCTGAAAGGAAATAAAACCAAGGATCACACAGATTGAAGAGAATTCAGTGTAGAAGAACAAGAAGACCACGTAGAAGACTCACGGTTTGGTACTGAGAATCTTAAGAGACCATCTTATTTATACAGACGGTTCTTAAACCAAAGACGGTGTGTGTAGTAGGAGGGGTTTTCTTCGATAATTTAAGCCTCAATATCTCCTTTCGCCTTCCAGAGGGTTTTAAGTGTCTTACAGAAGAATATTATGATGATAAGAGAAGCCCTATCCTAGCCGAGATGGAATGTATCTACATAGCTAGTCCGCCATTAAGTCCTGGGAATCTGCGCATTGTTCCTAGGAATGGCGTCCCATCAATCTATCATTCTTCCTACTAAAAACACTGGAGAGGCTGATAGACTCCCAGTTACGCTGTAGCATGGATACCAAACTTCTATCAGCGTCTCAAGATTCTTATTGCAAAGGCAGATCTGTCGAAATTGCTTTGCACTCACTGGTACGTACCATTGAAAACATTACTCTGCGTGCGTCAAAGAGTTCACCATGGTTGCCTTTTTGGACATCGAAGAAGCCTTCAAGCCTGTATTCACAAACTTGGGAGTCGAGGCTTCTTTAAATATAAGGGAGGCTGCCTTAAAATATAAAAACTGCTCGTAGGCAAAACAAATAACACCAAGCTGCTCAGTGCCTCGGCACGCACATCTGTTAGCAAGGCGGTGTTCCATCTGGATTGTGGCGGTTAATAAGCTGCTGCTCGTTCTAACACGGGCTGGATGCGATGTGCTTGCTTGTGTAAATGGTGTTGTGATTGCTGCCTCCGGTTAATACCCACGAACACTTAGTGAACTTCTTCAAAACGTGAACTTCTTTCAAGACGGACAGCTAAAAGTGGCGAAAAGACCGAACAAGATATCTTCACCAGGAAAAACAAAATTCCTCCAATAGACCCGGCTTCTCTAAACGGCACCAGCCTGTGCTTTGTTAACAAAGCCAAATTCCTGGGTCTCATTCTCTTTCTCCCGCTCTTCGATCTTGGATCGCCTAACATTTATCCCGGAAAACACCGGCTACACACCGTCTAAGTTAAACATTTACCTCAACTTCCGGACATCATCCCCTCCAGTGTGGAGTGAGAAAATGATGATGTCAGAGACGAGCGCTCCGTTCACTTCTATACCGACAATTCTAAAACCGAGAACGGAGAGGGAGGTAGTGTTTTCTCCGAAGTGCTCAACTTGAGCATCTCATTTTGTCTCCCCGACCATTGTAGCCTCTTTCAGGCGGAAATTATGGCAATTAACGAAGCCTTATCCTGGCTAAAGCACAATGCGATTTTGGCCGATAGGCAGGCTGTTAAAGAATCCCTGGAATCGGTGCATCAAAAGCTTCTTCAGATTGTCGCTCATCTCTCATGGAGATCACAGAACATTTTAACTGGGTACCCGGACATCGGGACATTCCAGGGAATTGTAAGGCCGATTAACTCACCAAATATGGTACTACTCTAGAGATCCTAGATGGAGGAACGGTAGCATATGCCGTATCTCCAGAGAGATATGGCCTATCCTAAACCTTACTAGACCCAAAAGTCTGATCTTGCTTAAAAGGTCGTTCATCAGCACAGTTATAGGTGTTCTCATTGCCCACTGTCCCATCGGCCTTCATGTAAGAAGGAGCTGCAGAGACGAGGAAGAGGAAGAAACCATCTCCCATCCTCTCTGTACCTTCTAACCGCTCTCTCTTCAAAGACGAAACCATTTTGGGTAGTTCTATTTCGACAGTCTTAGCGATCAAGAACAACAAGGTTTTGGTAGTCTAGTTCGCTTTATCTAAAGCTCCTACTGGTTCGACGAATAAGAAGGGGAATTCCTCCTAGATCCCGAATATAATAATGGACCTACTACTGGTCTAGGGTAGTTAGGTATTTAGAGGTGGCTGTTCTAAGAACCCAGTTAGCGCTGGGATGCGCCGTTTTGATACCATAACTCATTTGACCTGCTTGTTTATGGGTGTTAAAGGTTGATAGACGAAGATATTTAGATCCAACCTGTGGAATTAAGGAACAGGATTCAGTTCACTAATCTTTTTCCTGGAAATATCTTTGAGGTCGTCGAAGAAGGGTTTGCCCAGAGTGCGCTGTCTGACTCTCGCTAAGGAGGAAATGATGCAGAGATTCTTTTTCGCTGTTATCCTTGTAACTGCGGCAGAAAGTGTTGTGGGGAATACCTAGCTTGGCTGCGTGATATTCCACTTGCCAGTGGCCCGTACTAGCGACTACGATTCTCGCAATATCTTGTCTTACTACTGGTCTAAGTGCGGTAGCGATGGCACGCTGCCAGCTTCTCTAACCTAACCTAACCTAACTATGCCAAGGGGTCTGGACTAGATTGGGCTCACGAGCTCTATTGTGGATGTAAAGAAATAGCTTGCGATTGGCGTCACGTCTCGTCGGGAACTATACATTCGGCAGAAAGCGTTCTTCGAGGAGGTCCACTTTGCTGAAAATCTTAGACAATCCTTAGGAAACCGCTTAGATGAGTTCACTTCAAAAAAGTTCATAGGGACAAACTTTACGAAGTCGCTTTTGATGTTTGGCATGTGGTGGAAGTTAACTACCGAAGGGGATGTGGCTTCTCCACAATTCTTAACTTTTCAATCGTCCGGTGTGCAAAATTCTTCTTCACACGTTCAATGTGTCACTGAACCCCACCTCTATTCCCTCCACAGTTCGAAGTCATTAGGAGTGCCTCGTGGGCTACTGTTCCGATTCCCAATTATCCCTCCAAGCCTTGGGAGAGCCATTATCTTGTTAAAATTAGCACATCCATCGGACGAATCATTCTCACTGAACGAGCGAAAAAAGCCCCCAGCGATTATATCTCTTACAAATTATTCCCATCCAATGTGGGTACCAAAGTACAAAGAATAAGTTTGCCCAAGCCCCGGAGCGGCTTTCGGTTGGCAAGTACTCCTTTGATATTCCTTTCGGTGCCATCAACTTGGTTCCGCAATTTAGGTCATTCCATTGCAAATAAAGCAGATAACCACATTTACCCAGAGTGGCAACGCCGGCCGGTTACACAGAGGAACGATATTCAAACGAACTGCTCCCAGCCGGCTACTGGGTTAGTACACCCGCGTTAATAATTGATGATTGGATGTGGGAATGGCAAAACAGGACTCAGTGCTCGTATTTGTCGTAGTCATTGTTTGTCTGCGAATTTCACATTTCGCTGCGCGCCAATTAGCGGAGCGGGAGGGGGCTGGGGGTTCACTGAACCTCCCCCCCCTCCGTTCGTAAATGATAAATGATCCTTAAAGCTCTAGTTGGCAGGAAGTTAACTTACCTTTCTCGTAGTGACAGCGATTTCGGTTGAATGACATGCGGAGCTGTGCGCGGAACAGTTGGTCCTGGAACTGGAATTGGCATCGTTCGGTGTGGGTGCGGTGCAGGTACAACGACAATTGGTTCTGTATCAATTCCGGTTAAGTCCGTTGCCATGGTCATGTTACTGCTGGCTGCCGGTGTTAGGGCTAATGATGCTGAGAATCCATTGCTCGCCGGTGTGGTTATTGTTGTCGACGAGTCATCATTGTTGCCTCCGCCAACGCTTTGGGTTTCTTCCGGCTGTGGTGGGAAATCTTGTAAACCATTTACAACACCGCGTGCTCCATCATCATCATCTTCTACATCGGCTGCTGCTGCTGCTGTTTCATCAGCGTCTCGTTCGCCTTGTTCTGGACGTTCTTCGTGAGTGACCTCTCCTCTGTCTTCAGCGGCGGCAGCGCCAGCTTCTGACTGCTCGTCCTCGCCATTAAATTCTGGTGGCGGCGTAGTCGGACCATTGTCACTGCCAACGCCATCGTAGAGGCCACCATCACCACCTGGCGGAAGTGGTTGCTCCTGATGAATCATTAGTGGCATTGGTGGGGGAGAGCCCGCTGGCGACATTGGCAATGGTGGCAGCGGCGGCGGAGGTGGAAGCACTATGGATAGTGGTGCACATGGCGGCGGAGTCGGCGGTGGTGATGGTGACGAGGAGGTTGGCGTTGTTTCCTCCGAATCGAGGGTGTAATGCATATTTGGGGGGAGTGGGGGGAGGGGTGGTGGCATTACTGGTCGATCTGCATCGTCATCATCATCGTCGTCGTCGTCCGCATCGTCGTCATCATCTTCGTCGTCTCCTTCCGTGTCGGTTTGCAAGTCTGCATCGGACGCTCGTCCCTTTCGATAGTGCGACGTGGGGACCTCAGGAAGTTGCGGTAGTGGGTGTGAAGGTGCCGATACCGATGGAACTGACATTGAAATTGTTGGTGGTGGTGGATGAGCTGAAGAACTAGAACTTGAAATTTGTTCCGGTTGTGTTGCAGCCGGTGCGGGAACCGATGGTGCTGGTGATGGAAGAGTCTGTGGCGGTGGTGGCGGAGGCGCTGGCGGCCGGGCAATAACCGTAGTGTCCACCTCCTCGATGTCAGAGTCAATTCCTTGAGCAAAATCCATGTAAAATGAGTCGCGCGAGTCACTCGACCCGCGACGAAGCTTCAGCGATAGATCCGGAGAGCTATCCATGTTTGCCAACTACCCGGAGGCAAAGTTTTTTCGTTACGATTTTTGGTTTCTTAGCTAAATGAACACGCTGTGGTTGTAAATTTATTTATTTTGTAAAGATTTTCTTAGAATTTGCATTTTCTTCGTCACACACACTCAACTTCCTAAGCCGCGACGACACAAATTTTCATCACAATTGTAATCATCCCCGAAGGGTGTGAGAAGAGAGCGCGCACACACTTAACAAACGCACACAGGGGCACAATATGTATCTGCGACGTCACCGAAAATTTGGTGCAAAACTTCCTACTACGAGGAGTTTTTTTTTTTTTTTTTTTCTTCTTTTATTCGTTTCGTCTTCCTTTTCGTTTTCCTGTTTCCTCCCCAAAAGAACGCAAAAACGGACCGAGTTGGGTGGAGGGCTGGGGAAAGGGTGTTGGGAAGCTTTACTACGTTGCACGACGAAGGCAAAGTATTGTCTCAACGATGGGACATTACTTTCAAACAAAAAAAAAATATCATATCTCACTAATCACTTGTTTTTGAAAAATTTTAGTATTTTATGTGCGAAAACAGAAATTCAAACTTTCAGATACACAACACTGGATTGAGAACGTTCTTCACTCTAGCGACGACCCTTCTGCGACAACACTCGCCCGAGGAATAGCGTTTCGAACGGCGACGGCGGCTGATTCAGATTCAGATTCGGATTCGGTGTGTAAAAGCGTCCTAGAGTATGGAATGGATACGAGAAAATTATGTTGTTCCCTGATGCTCTCTTGGAATGTATCTATGCACGTTCTGTGATTGTTGGATGTGTGTGCTTTTTTTTTGTAATGAATCTCTGTAGAAGCTTGAAATGTATCTGCTGGATACTATGGCCGAACAGAACCAGACATTGGAATGTTATGATGGTTTGTTTGGTTCAGCTTCAGAGTTTCAGATTCACTTGTTCGCTAGTCGGATGTGTGGCTGTGTGTGTGTGTGGGTGGGAGAGATACTCACAATATAGTGGCGGAATTTTTTGCTTTCTCTCATCGTTTTTGTCGTTACCGTAGTGATTCGGATTCCATTCATTGAGCCTTTCCAATGGGATTTCGTATGTTAGCTTTCAGACTTCATCCCTTAAAGTGCTTGGTTGGGTGCCGTTGCTGTTGTCGAAGCTGATGATGAATGAACTGGGAAATGTGTATGCTGTGGGATTGGGGGTGGGGTTGTGTTGGGTCGTTGCCTAGCGACCGAGTTCATTTCTAGTGAGATGATGAGAAATGATTAGATGATTTGTTGGTTCATTTTGGTGATAAAACTAATTCGGAGAAGAGATTTTTGAGTTTGCAGGGCTGCCATGTGCACGAGATGATTTATTGGGATTTTATTTAAAGGAGCTCATGAGTCATGTGAATCTCCCTGGGTCATGAGTTTTGATGGGGTGTAGGCGGTCTATCTGTATAGTAATCTGCATAAGGGTTTGTATTTCCTCGTCAACTACTATTTGGTGCAGAGTGTTGTAGAACATTGATTGTAGAACATACAGCTAATATCTAGAACAGCTACAGGAGGTCTGGGGGCGCCTCGATACCATTTGTTTAATTTTGCTCATCTCAGAGAAAGAAAGTGACCGAAGTTGCACAAAAAAACAAGCACTGCAGCCAAAAACTAGTACATGAGTATCAAGCCACAAAAAGAATATCCTCTGCGGAAAAAGGGGGTTTTACTCGGTCTTTCAGCTTAAAAGAGTTGAATAGGCTTGCAGGCACATAACCTCTGCTATTTTTACAAGAAAGTCAAGCGATTGGTGGCAATTGGAGTAAAGGAAATCAAGCGACCGAGAGGTAGGGAATGGTAGATGGATTTAGGCAGCATTTTCACCAGCTGCTTACTGGGCATCAGGTAGAAGTATGATAGGGTAACAAGATAAACCAAGCTCGAATCCAGTCAACGAAAAGCAGTACCTTTTCCCAACCGAGGTTGGTGTTGCCATAAAGAGGCTGGAAACTATTGTACAAATCAGCCGCCTCTGTGTCTTAGACTCTCTGAACTGCGTTAATTACAGAGGCATCAGTCTTCTTAACATCGCCTACAAGATCTTATCTGCCGTGTTGTGTAAACGCCTGAAGCCGTTCGTCAACAACCTGATCGGTCCATACCAGTGTGGCTTAAGCCCAGGAAAATCCACCACCGACCACTTCGACAGATCTTGGAGAAAACCCAGAAACTTCAAATCGATACCCACCACCTTTTCATCGATTTTAAGACCGCGTATGACAGCATTTATATTGGCGAGCTATACGGAGCAATGTCTAGTTTTGGCATTCCTACCAAACTCGTCTGTTTGTGCAGGATGAGGATGGATAATGCACGCTGCTCCATCAAGGTCGGTCGAGACCTCACTCAGACCTTTGACGTTAAAAGATTTACACAAGGCGGAGCGCTGTCAGGCGACTTCTTCAACATCGTTGTTGAAAGAATGTGCAAAATTCACGCGCCAATACCAGAGGCACAATCTTTCAAAAGTCCGTCTAATTACTCCCATACGCCGACGATATTGACATAATCGGAAGAACGCAGCGTGATGCCACTAGCGCGTTCGTAAGTATAGAGACGGAGGCGGCGAAGATGGGTTTAGCCGTCAATGAAGGCAAGACCAAGTATATGCTGTCATCAAGAAAGGACACTCAATTTCGATCGGATAGAACGTCACAATGGACAGGTATAACTTTGAAGTAGTTAAGAACTTTGTCTACTTAGGCTCCGCTACAAATTCAAACTACGACACCAGCGCTGAGATCAAAAGAAGAATAACTCTTGCCAATCACTGTTTCTTTGGGCCAAGAAAGGAAATGAGTAGCAAAGCCCTCTCTCGAATGGTTAAAGTGACCCTATATAAGACCTTAATCGTCCCAGTCCTGCTCTACGGCTCAGAGACAGGGACTCTGTCAAAAGCGGATGAGGTTGCTCTTGGCTATTTTGAGAGGAAAATTCTTCGGGTGATTATTGGTCCCGTGTGCATAAAGGACGAGTGGAAGAGGAGATACAACGACGAACTGTACGAGCTGTACAGCGACATCGACGTAGCCCGAAAAGTGAAGGTCCAACGACTGAGGTCGCTGGGTCATGTAGAGCGGATGGACACCAATGCTCCGGCCCGGAAAATCTTCGAATCCACACCCGAGGGACGGCGCAGTAGAAGAAGACCGCTACTCAGGTGGCGCACGCGAGTGGAAGAAGACCTTAACCAACTTGGGGTGCGAAACTGGACGCAGCTGGCTAAAGATCGAGCTGGCTGGAGACGCTTGTTGGTTGAGGCCCAGGTCCATAGCGGACTGTAGCGCCACCTTAAGTAAGTAAGTAAGTAAGATGTCTTCGTCGGACGCATGGCCCCAAATGATGTACCCGATTACTGAGTTCTCAGCTCTATATATATGGCGCGCATTAAAAAAGCAATTCTATGTCTTGCAAGTGGTCGCCATGGCTCAGTGGTTAGTACGCTGGATTTCTGTACGAGTTGCATAGGTGGAAGTCCCACCAAGAGCCACAAAACATTCTTCGCGGCACCACCTTTCAGCGGATAATGACAGAACTCCGGCTGTAAATGGACTTAAAAGGTAACAATTCATGTTGCTACATGGAAAAGACATTGGAGGCTTTGAATCCTACGTAATGAGGTTGCCCTCAAAGCTTCAAGCGACTGTTAAGCTGTGTACGTAATTCTAATTGCCTTGGTTTTTAGCTGAAAGATTATGTTGGCGGATGTCGTTTTTATGACACCAATTCTGTTTACATTTGAAAGAATTCAAACCCAGGTAGCGAATACAACCGAAAAATGTGGTTAAGAGCAGCATTGTTCTCATTATCTGATTTTTGATCTTTAGTGATGTATCCAAGGTATTTTATGCTTCAAGGCTTAGAAAATTCCCATATTTTCGGCAACGATTGGCAGGGACCACATATCGCTTTTGATGGCTCTTCTGTTACTGAATCTGTGTCAAATTTGGTTGAAATAATTTTTTCCCCGTCATCATGGCAACCCTACTGCATTTACTAACAAATATGTGAGATACGAATTCTTTCCTCAAAGCTTTTCTCGCTTTCCCAACAAAGTTTTCTCTTTTTTTTCAAAACTCTCTTCTCGGCATCTAAGTTCATCTGGAATGTTTGAGCTTTCCCAGCTGCATGTACACAACATTCCAACAAATTCCAAATTAGGTGTAAACAAAACCAAATTGCAATTAGACTACGTAAATTTACTCTCTCGCCTTCCAGTTTCCTGCTTCCAGCTTAGCTACCATTACTGAGAACGTTGCATCAACTCACAAAGATTATCCTTTATCCTTGTTCCCATCCCGACCCATGTATCCCAGTTAAATGTAAATTTTCGTTTCCTAACAAGAGAGCAAATAATGGAATCATTATCCATTTCCATTTGAACACTCTCGCTTGGTTGGTGAAAAAACGTTTTGCCAGGACAGCGCGAAGGATCTTGAGGGATGCTATGACTGTCGTTATGGCGCTTGTTTTTTTGAGTTCTAATAGGGTGTGGACGAACTTTAAGCGCCGGACGACCACTTGGACACTTCACACAGAGCACCAATAAAAAAAAATCGGGAAAAGGGATGCAAAGCAAAAACAGAAAGTGTGAAAGCGGATATTTGAAGAGATAAATGCTTGAAATAGGAAAACAGTTCCATTTCAGCGGTTTACACTTGAATGGATGGGGTTTTGGGTGTGGGGAGACTGAAAAGTTTCACCGCTGAATAGAACCGCACAAACCGGTCTATGCATCCATGCACATGTGTGAGAAAGTGTTATTTGTCCGAAAGGGCCTGCGGCGAGGAGAGTGACGATGATGATGGCCGAGAGAAAGCTTTGATTGTGGTCAAATCGTTCTCGCTTTTTGTCCTTGACACAAAAGGGGTTGTTAACTTTTAATTTCGCCTATCAGTTGTGTAATACCTGCCCGCTGAGTGAGAATTGCGTGCAAAGGATGAGACAAGGGAGTTATTTTTTGCGTTGTAAGAGCTGATGGCTTTAGTTAAACGGTTCAGTGGAGAGGGTGTTTTTTTTGTCCTGAAGAGTTTCGATTAACAAAATGGTTTCATACAGAGATGAGAGAATGAATTTTTACGAGTATGTCTGTTATGACCGATGTCACCGATCCTGATCCCCGAATTGACTTATCGGCCTTGAGATGCCTAAGCAAACTAATAACACTGACTAAGCTACGTTATACAATTGTACATATGCACATACATAGGTATGTAAGAGTGTGTCTATGTTTGAAAACTGATTTGCAGCGGAAAATCATAAAAAATCGTCACAGTGAGTTCACTTGTTCTTAAACCAGAATGGGAACTCAAAGACCGAGTTGCGTGCATATATGTATGTATGTAGTAAGAAACATACTCCCAGTGCCATCTTATACAAGAAGGGAAGAACGGCTAGATCATCCTAGACCCTCTCCTAAAAATGGGAGAGACTAACTGGGATGAAAAAGAAAAAAATTGGCTAAATGTGCAAAAGGCATGCTTGAGCAGCGATGGAGGATAAGGTTATGGGAGAACAACCAAATCAACAAGCCAATAGTCAAAGACCAGTTGTCATCCGAAAACGGAAGGTCCTCCAGAGACAGACTCCATTCCGATAAGGGAGGGCCGTTATCGAATGGAAGTCAGAGCAGTCAGCTTGATACGGAAAGGTCCTCAGCAACATACTCAGAAGGAAGAAGGGATCCGGTCTATAAAAGGGCCAGGTCACAGGAAAGCCCTAAAGAAGGCCAAAACGGTGGCACCGTTGTCTTGGTCTTAAATGAGGTGGCAAAGGGGAACTTGATCTTTGGAATCATTGACTAGAGTGACGAGGACGGCAGCATCACAAATTAAAAATGGAGGTGCGTCAAATCCAAGGTGTCTTAGGACATCCTCACGCACTGCTCCACCGACCTTTATGGATGCTGGATGACATCAAAGCGGGGTAAAGCAGATTACTTGATACAAAATCCTAACCTTTTGTAACAGAATTGGAGAGTAATCAAGGCCGGGAAGCTTAATGATGCCGGGAGATTAGTACCACTGAACTCCTGGGAGAACCATCTGCCCCTATCGAATCGAACGAATTTTGCCTCGATACTGATGTCAGGAAACTGGCAAACGATAGGTGAGACCACATCAGTACTTGTCTCTTGTCGAAACAAATCTGGCCCAAGCTGGGTTGAAAAAAAACGGAGAGAATTTTATCCAGTAACCGCAAAACCTTAGGTCCACTAAAAGGAGTCCTCACTGGACTTTACTTGATAGGCAGACATGCACTCAGATTAGGGGTCCCCTCCAATGATTTCTGTAGAAGCTGTAGAGATGAGGAGAAGGAGGAAACCACTACCCACCTACTGTGCGCTTGCAACATTAAGAAGGAAAACGCTCGGGGGATCCTTCTATGATGATCTAAACGATCTATCTGAACTCGACATCCAAAAGATAAGAAAAGATCTCCAAGTCAAAGTGGTTCAATACATAGGATTGCTACCGATACGGTCACTCATCTCAACGCATTCGGCGTAATATTCCTGGTAAGCCGGTAGTTATCGTGGTATCACAATGGACCAATTTGGTCTAAGTGTGTCCCTGCATGAGCGGGGGCAGCCACCTTACCAAACCTAACCTTAGTTAATTAGAGTCCGACACACTGGGACAACTAAATCAGCCCTGACGGTCCATGAACATTAAAAAAAGTGATCATCGATCTGAAAACATTTTGGCGACCCCTTGCAGTTGTAGCAATCAAAGCAATTTGGGCGTGACCGCGTGTAAGACTGATTTCGGTGAATTTATCATAAGAGTCGAACAATTGCATCCAGAAAATTTTCGAATCCACACGCGAGGGACGGCACAGTAGAGGAAGACCGAAACCAACTTGGCATGCGAAACTGGTGGCAGCTGGCTAAACTTCGAGCTAGCAGGAGACGCTTGTTGATTAAGGCGCAGGTCTACTCCGGACTGAAAGAAAGTCAAACATCCAACTAGATCCGAACGTTCCACATGCAGATTCTAAATTCTATCAAAAGTATGACTCTCTTTATTCCGTTTCTGTTTCCGTTTCCCTTTCGCAAAGAATGATCAGTATTTGGTTAGCCTACCTACCTTAGACAATGTAAAACCTGCCTCCTCAAAGAGATCTTCCGTTACCATTTTTCTTTCAAAGTCCTGATGAAATTTTGGATTTTATATTCCAAGCAAGTTGAAGTAGGCAGCTTTGAGGAGAACCATCGTTGCAGGGTAATTGGTTGATTCGTTTAATCGACTTTTGGTGTATCTTAGTTTCTTTGCAGCCGAAGTTCACGCCTATCTACACCATACTTACTTACTTAAGGTGGCGCTACAGTCCGGGGTGGACCTGGACCTGGTTGAGATCGCTTTCCACTTGCGTGCGTGACCTGAGTCGTTTTATTCCTCTCCTGCGCTGTCCCTCGGGTGTGTATTCGAAGATTTTGAAGGCTGGACCATAGACAAAGTCCTTAACTATCTTAAAGTTGCTCTTGCCTGTAATGACGTTCTGTCCGAGACGTTGGTGTTATATATATACTTGGTCTTGCCATCATTGACTGCTAAACCTATCTTCGCCACCGGCGTATCCAAGTAATTACACGGTTAGAGTTTTGCACTATTCTTTCAAGAACGATGTTGGAGAAGTTGCATGACAGCGGGTCGCTCTGTCTAAATCCCTTTTCGATGTCAAAAGTCTCGGTGAGGTCTTTATCGATCTTGATGAAGAAATACAAACAGCGGTCCCAGGGGAGTTGCCGAGGATACCAAAGGTAGAGGGGGAGTTTAGTCAGTAGGAGTCTGACACACCAGGTGAGTGTAATAACCCACTTGACGGTGCACGATGCCTTCTCCGCCTCTCCTAAGGGTGACAAAAAAAAGAAAAAAGGAAAACACATCCGACCTTGATGGAGTAGCGTGCATTCTCCATCGTCATCCTGCACAAACGGACGAGTGTGGCAAGGATGCCAAAACTGGACTTGACTCGGAATAGCTCGTTTCTATACATAGATGCTGTCATAGGTGGCTATGAAAAAGTGGGGGGTATCGATTTGAAGTGCCTGGGTTTTTTCCAAGATCTGCAGAAGTGTGAATATTTGGTCGATGGTGGACTTTCCTTGCCTGAAGCTACACTGATATGGACGTTCAGATTGTTGAACATGGCAGATAAGATATTGATGTCTCTGTAGTTGGCGCAGTTAAGAGCGTCTCTTTCTTGAGGATCGGGCAGACTTTGCTGAGTTTCCATTCATTGGGCATACTTTTCTCCGACCATATCTTACAAATGAGTTGGTACATGTTCTTTACCAAGTCATCGCCTGCCGCTTTGAACAGCTCAGCAGGTAGGGCGTCGACTCCAGCAGCTTTGTTGGACTCAAGCTTCGATATGGCTATCTTCAGTTCGTTCAGATCGGTTGGACGGAATTTTTGGGCTTCATCGTCCAGGTTGAATGCTACATTCTGCCTGACAGCGGGATTTGGTTCGTCATCGCCGTTAAACTGTCTGCAGAAATAGTTCTTCCGACTACACCATAGTGACCGTAAAAATGTTCTCATTCCGCAAAAAGTTGAAGAAATTCGGTGTATAACTCACCTCGACTTGATCGCCATCTTAACCTCCATCCCAGCATCCCTTTCAAAACAATAGCCACTCACATTTTCACATTTAGTAGTTCATTAATATCTTCTCTTCGTATATACATATACATTTCTCTTCTTTTATACAATTAAACTAAAAGCAATCGATTGTACTTCTTAAATATAAAACTTAACTTTAAACAATTGAATAATAATAATAGAAAAAAAAAAAATAATAATAATTGTTAATCAGTGTGTTGTGTGTAGAGTAACTTTCTTCTTTCATAGTGTAACGTTACCGACTAACTTTATATAAAACCGACGAACTGTAAGGGATTCCTTTGTCCTTGGTTTTGGAACTTGTTAAACTTTTCTTTTTCATTTGTTACTTTTTTTTATACGTTAACTACACCGATATAAACGTCTATTTTGTGTGAATAGGGAACAATCTAGAGAGATAAGAGGGTGGGATGTTTGCTTTTTGAATGAAATTGAAATCTCTCCAAATAGGCTTTAAGAGATTCGTGAAATACAATGAGGATGGTGGTGGTTGTGGTGGACAGTGGGGGCTTTGCCTTTGTGCAATGGAAAATGCGTGTCACATTACAACATTTGAACTTGGTTTTCTTTTGTTTTCTGCTTGGAAAGAGTGTGGGGTTTTGGTGAAATACACAATTTTTCTGCTTCTGTTCGGTTTCCTGTGTAAGTTGTGTGTGGGTTTGTGTGAGAAGTTGGAAACTAATCTAATCAGGTAAATCAATACTAATGATGGGTACGACAGGTTTCATGCTGTCATTTTTGAGTCCTTTTTTACTCTTTTTGTCGTGCTTCTCGTATTCGCTTAGGTGGACGGTGGTCGAGTCAAGTGGTACAGATTGGCCGCCGTTGTCGGTGTGATACGATATGTTGCCGTATTCTTGTAGGAATGGCATGGCGGAGAGTAGGAATTGACTGAAACTTTTACGTATGCCGAACCACCATTTGTTGCCGCCTTTAGCACTGAAACTGAGGATGATGAGAGTGAAGATGGCAACCAGCAGTGGACTAAAGATGACGATGTAGGGGAATTTCAGTTCGCCTTCAAGTTTGTCTGCTATTATTACCTAGAATGAGAAAATTAAAGGGGTATGCATTAGTTTGAGTCGGAAAGGACATTTTAGAAGCGTTTGTGCACCACTGCGAGGGGTTGGAAATCTTAAGAACTAATGAATCGTAGTTTGAAGTAAAGCTGTTGGATCACCGACTAAAGACAAGATTGCAGCGGGCTCCCGACCAGTGATTTCTTAGCTTAAGACGTTATCTGGTTCCCGAAGCTGTTGGTTTGCCAGAAGGAACATTCGCACATTGCGTTGCCCTTAAAGCAAAGGATTTTCTTGGCGGAACTGTGCTGACTGTTGGAATTGGATCAATTTTCCCCTTTATGATGGGGAGAACTTCTGGTTATTTTCCGCCGTGGTCACTGACGACCTTTACTGTGGCCTATTGTCTAATTTACAGCTCTTAAAGGAATAAACCGCATCGCTTCGGTTCAAATTACGTTCTTACCTGGAAGCAGAGTAATGGAAGCACAGTACACGCATTGCCAATTGCAGAATTTAAAGCTGCCTTCTTCTGCTGGAGCGAAATCTCTGGTGTTCTCATCATTATTCCACAAAAAATTATGTTGTACAGGACACCTGTAAGCATACACATTAGTCTCTTTCGTAGAAACTCCTTCGACTTGCGGCAACTTACTAACTAAACTCAAACAGACGACAATCCACATCGGAACAAATACCACTTCCCAGCTCCAGTAAACGAAGCCGTCTAATTTCAGAGGCAATGAAACAAACTGCAGTGCATTCACAGCCAAAAACAGCTCCAACTCGAATGACCGGTCGTGCTTCACAGCCCAGACACAGGCCCCGACACTGGCCACACTGCCAAAGATCAAAGGAATAAAAACCAACACCCAGATATGACGACCCGAAGTGAGTTTGTCACATGCCAACAGTTCAAACATTAGCAGTATCAGGTGTAGTGACAGAGAGATCAACATCGCCTTGAATTGGGTGTATGAATCGCCTTCCAATCTGAAATAGACAGCATTAGACCTCCGCATGAATTCTGTTTTTTTGTTCTATTCACCGATAGTGCGGATATCGACACCAAACTATGGCACCAATTGTCGCACCCAATGCTGCTATGCCCTTCCATATCCAGAGTGGAGTGAATATAGCCCAATACGGCCAATCTACGATACACATAAACTTAATTCATCACTTCCATGGACAGCAAAACCATTCACTTACCAATATAACCATCTAGCCGCAGACAGAAAAGAGTTATGAACGTAAACAGACTGCAGTGAACTATGAATTTGCTGTAAAGAAATTTGCAATTGAGATTAATGCATCGGAGATAGTGAATGATTTTCTCATTGCAACTCACCTGGGATTGAAGTCCCGAAATAATGACTGTAGATTCATTCTGGAAAATTAGTTGGACATTGTTATGCGGCTAAACTTGAGATAAAAACTCGAAGGAAAAATTAGAATTTTCTTAAAAAAAAAAGTTTTCAGTGTTTTGATGGAAAAAAAAGTTGTGTAAATGCAAAATGCAACAGAGAAATGAAGTGACACAGCTGATGACAGTTGTGGTGTCAAAATATGCCTTCAATTGATAACAGCGGCATCTGTGGGAATTGATTTGAGGAACGATTTGGTTCCGGAACTTGGTAGCTACGTTTTATTTGGCAAAAAAATTCCGTATACATTTTTAAAACTTAAACGTGAGATTAAAGATTTATGTTGTCTGCGAGTACTTTTAATTATTTGTCATGGTATTTACTTTAAACCTTATAATAGACGACGACAGAGAGCGAAGCACGACGACACCGCTTAGCCTGACATTGGCACGAGGTAATGAGCCAATCAGAGAACTAAGACTCGATAATGTAATTTAGGCAACCAACTTCAATATCAGAGCGTTCGTCAAAGATGGACTTGACCACTCCATGGTCTACAAAACAAAATCGAAATGTGTTTGATGGACCACTTTTTGAATCAAGATTTCTTAGGTCAGGTCGATTTTGAATGCTTTAGTTGAGCAGTGGTGGCTAATAGTTAAACTTATCGACGTTTAGCACACCTAGTTGATTTAAGTCCTTTTCTACCCGATTCTTCTTCTACTGCATCATTCCTCCGAGATAAATTCGACGATTTTGTTGGTCTTACGTTCACTAAATCGTCTCTTCCGTGATCGCTTAATTCATCACGTAAAAACGCGCATTTTGGGTCTAAATCATCTTGCTTTTAAGGAAGAGACGATTTAGGCCGTATAACTTAAATGTTCCAGCCTTCTTAGTCATTTTATTTCATTTTGTCGTTGTATTTTCTCTTCCACTTTCCGCCTATATTATGTAAGACTTTAACTGTATAAACGCGCTCTCAAGTTGATGGAATCTACAAAGCTTAGCCCTTTTCCTAGACTCAAGCGGGGCTCTCACATTCCCATATCAGATTTTTGTCAGGGTACGATAACCAAACGTCGTCAATACATTTTTATCAGCCCATAGCTATGTGGAAAGCATTTTAATTTCAGTCAATCAAAATGCTAGTCCATGCTACGTAGCCTAGAATGGTAGAACTAAACCGCCGCACTTAGATTTCAGCCCGGATGTGTAAGAGTTTACACAAATAGAGCCCTGGTTCTGCCACTAGGAGGTCAAGCAAGCCCGTGGTTTATTACGTCTCGATCAAACGAGGTTCAGGTTTTAGAATATTTCTACTGCTCAAAGCGGACGAGGGTATTTACACTGTCAAAGATGTTCTCGAAGTCGACGAAGAGTAACCACATGAGTTACCATACCACCTGCATTTCAAATTTCCCTCAGTCGGAGGTCACTTTCGATGTTCACTCGAAATGAGTATCCCTTGCATGGTTACTCCTTCCAAACAATTTATTCAAATCAAATGAAAAATTAACTTTCATATGCGATCAGATATTTTATGTTCTCGCTTTTAAATTATTTGTGTGGGCTTCTCTTTAAATTTATGGTAAAAAATTTCTTTAAATATATCTACAATGGAAGCTTTCGATAGCAAGGATTTTTACGGACACAGCCTCTCGCCTGAACCGAGACTGACATCAACAGCCAGGAAATCTGAACTTAAGGTACGTGTTTAGGAATAAATCAAATAAAAAAAATCTTCCTTCTGAGCTTATCAACAAATTTTTAGTACAGCTCCTTCCCCGCTTGGAGAAGAATCTTAATCGCGTCAAAAAGAAACGCGAAAAACGCCTGCAATTTCTGACTCGGGGGTTTCTTTCGGACATAACACGGTTGTGCTTACCATATCCTAGAGCTTCACAACTATTTAAACCAGTAAAAAATGTCGAAACGCAAATTAGTAAATTAAACTCTAGTTCAAAGGTGTATAGAGTTATGAGCGACGAGGAAATTGAGTCCATGATTTCCCAGGCCATGCAATTAACGATTAGCTCCACCGATAAGGCTGGCGCAACTTCGGTTACAACTAATTCCAGTACAACAGCAATATCTGAAATTGAAATTGAAACAGAATCGTTTTCTTCAGCAAAAATGTAAAAATTCAACACAATCCGAATGTGTCCGGTTTCATCCGCCGTCCGTAGACTTCTCATCGCAGTCATTTGCAGTCGTCGCCCTCCTGTTTCTTCAACAGCCTAGCAGACCGAATCAGTCAAATACAGCTCTTCTCGGGTCTCTGAAGTACCTACTGTTCCAACGATTTGTTTGTAAAAATGAAAGGCGTTTGAATTTCTCATTCGAAATGATTTTCTTTCCAAAATAGGTCGTCTCGAATCTATTTCTATGGATGATGGGACAGTCTTCATTTCAAAATTTTCCAAATCGAACAAACTTACTCGTGTATTTAATCAGTTGTTTTGCTGTCAAAAAATGTGTACACCTGGCGAAGAAATCGTCGAAAGTGATTGCTGTGGAAATGGCTGTGCAAATTGTATTCTCGACTCGAAACCACTATCATCTCGGAGCAACAAAGCAGATTTATCCAACAAGAGTAATGTCCTGCATAGCTATCGCAAGTATAAGTTAATCCAAAGAATTCAACTCCAGTCCAATGTAATTCAGTTGAAGTTCGCTCTTGCTGATAAGGAACAGCTGATGGACTTTATTTTGGACTGTCCACCGTGTCACCATGTAATGATGCGAGCGCCAAACCTCGAGGCAGCGGGAATTTCCGACAACAAGTACATGTTGCGCCCATACTCTCCATTTTGGACGGATATACTTAAATTTGAATTTGAAATTATCGTGAATATGAGACCAAATGGAAACATGACAAAATACATCAGTAGCCTGCAATTGGGGGATGAGGTGGAGTTCCGTGGACCAATTGGAGTGTTTCTTTATGAGCCCACAGTGGAAAATCGACGAGTTTTAATCACCTTTTCACATGGTGTTGCGATTGCTCCAACAATTCCGATTGTGCAGAGTATTCTTGACGATGAGGAGGATATGACACGAATTTATCACTATTCCTGCTTCCAAGATGTGGATAGTATAATATTTCGGGATAAACTGATGGAGTTCAACAAGTTCTGGAATTTCTGCAGTCGGATTTATCTGTCACAACAAACGTGCGATGAGTGTGTTGCGGTTGATTGCCAACATTTCACGAAACGTTTGAGGTATAAGGAACAAATCTATCCCTGTCGGTTGAAAAAAGAAGACATCTGTAGGGAGTTTGAGGGATTCGGATGTTGTCAGAAAGTTGTCGTAATTTGTGGATCAAAAAGTTTTCAAAGTTTTATCGAAGAATCTCTTGTTAGTTGTGTAAATAAAGAAGACATGTTTATTCTGTAATCAAAGGTGGACATGGGTCAGAATCAACAAGTGTTTTATGTTAAAATGACTCCAGGCAAGCTGTTTGCAATTGTGTGCATCATGTGGTGTGAAGGCATCTTGTCTTTTGCGGAGACCTACCGTGACGAATTCAGAAACTTCCTGCATCGATGTATTAATTGCACTCTTAACACAAACGTGTGAAATTTTCTCAGTAGAGTACACATATATAATGTATATAATGTATATAGACTGACATAACAAAAACAGGGCCCAAATCGTCTCTTCCATGATCGCATAACTCGTCTCGTAAAAACGAGATAATTTGGCACCAGAATGCTCGTCCTTATGTGACGAATGAAACGATCACGGAAGAAACGATTTGGCCCCAGGACGATAATCGCTTTTTAAAACGTTCGTAGTCGAGTCTTGAGCCGAAAACAACCTCGATTGACAACCATAACGCATAGTTTCAACTCAATTGGACACTAAGTGCCCTCTGAACAGTAAATAACGAGAGAGGGAGGAGGGGTATTTCTACTTGTATTGCCTCCTTGGATCCAGGTGGCAGGAAAATATCAACGCTGGCGTCTACAATTCCAGTTAGGTAGAATTTAGTGAACTCCTCACAAGGGTTACTCGGCTTATTCGGGACTCAGACGTTTAAGGACCGGTTTATCTGGCCTTTCATCCTGTGAGTACATGTAGGGATCTGGCCCTTCAAGTTTGGTGGCGATGGTGTCGAAGTGACTGTCTTGCAACGACATATAACGAAACAACCAATGACCTTGCTATGCAGCATACACTTCATTTCTGCAATTAGGCCCTTAATAGGCTCTGTGCAGCTGAATAGTAAGTTATGAAACACTACACCGGCAGTGATTACAAATACACAGTATTTGACTTAAAAGAGGACCAGCGCTTTACTCTGGTAAATGAGCACTGATACGGAAGGTTGGCAAACTCAACGAAGAGCTACTAGAAGACTTGCTCGGATAGGGAAAGACGCGATCCCAAGAATGGCAGGTTATGTCAAATTAAAAGCTGAAGCTACGGTGGAATTTATACGTTATGCGTGCGATGGATCGAGCCAGCATTTTGAATGGAAGCAGAAAATTGCCATACAGGATGCTCTAATGTTCAGCAAAGAGAAGATTTTCGCGGCAGAATACCAGCGGAAGTGTAAACGTAATTTCTCGGGCTTGTACTCAACTGGAAGATACAACTCATCGTATCGATCATTAAAGGAAAATGAGATCCAGATTCCCTATCAGCGTGCAGACTTCTGTGCATTCTAGACATGGTAGGAAAACTCCTGGAGAAGACGCTGAAGTCGCGACCACCCTTCATTAAGCACAATCGAGGAAGGAGTTAGGACCATCCATGTGGCCCAACAGGACCCCTTCGGCTCAAGGAAAATTATCCTGTTCGTAGCTTTAACTCAATCAGGTGGAAAGATATAGGTGCCGAACATCTGACGAAAGTAAAGAATTACCTCAAAGGCCGGGAGCGTGTGTGTAACCACGAACGGACTTCAACGAAAGGTAATTACTGCCGCAGTAGCACAGTTCTCAATCCTGAGACCTAGCCTGTAAAATTATCAGCAAGAATGCAGTGAAGCATATGTGAATGCCTTTCGATCCAAAAACATACTCGCAAAGTCCAGGAGCTAGCTTAAAGATCACAGCACTCAGCAGAATCGGGCAAACGTATGTAGGTAGTCCATCTGTAACCAAGTGAAGACATTTTAAATCGATTACGTCTGTCATTCCTTGTTATGGTTGCGAGATCTAGGCCAATGCACTCAGGGAAGGAAAGTATAGAAAGACATAGAGCTCTTAGAGTAGCAAGGTCTTTTCGGCTGTGGTTCGGCTGTGGTTCCTAGAGAGACAATAATGGAAGTGAAAACAGCGACAGTTGTGAAAGAACTCATCTGGCAAGAGTAGCAAAGCCGATGAAGCCCAAAACATAAGAAAGAAAGACTGCGAGACTGATCAGCGGGGTTGCTGAAAAGACGGAGCTGAAATTAGAGTAGAAGTTAGATGACATTGGTTTAGATAAATGGATAAGGAGGAGTCTAGCCTCTAGCCCCTTAAAATCGCAACTACTAGTAGACCTAATATAACAGGTATCCTTATAGATAAAGTCTATCAATGGTTCAGAGTTTAGTCAATCAGAGTCTGGCAAAACAGTGAGGTGTAACGACCTCCTGATGGTATATGACGTACTCTGCGCTCTCTGTAAATGAAGAAAAGTATGTAAGACTCTTTCGGATTTGGAAGCGTTGCTAACAGAAAAACAAATTTGTCCAACCTTCGATAAGGAGAAGGCCCTTACTTGCTTATTGGGTTGGAGTGTCTATGCAGAGCCGGATCTCCACCTAGGCCTACAAGGCTCCGGCCTAGAGGCCCATGCAGCCTAGGGGCCCAGCCAGCATAGAGACCCCAGTCCCAGTGGCGGAACCTGCATACAAACTCAAAAGCCTGGCTAAACCAAAATGGAATGATTTCGAGATGGGTCCCAAATGTCAAGTGCCTAGGGGCCCAGGCCCTCTAAGTCCGGGCCTGTGTCTATGTACCTCACGAGTTCCACTGGCGAAGAAGAAATAGAATCTGTTCGGTACCAGCGTTGCAAATGTCGTGACAGTCTATTCTTAACGTCTTTTTGAGACTTCTATCTTTCAAGGCCTTTTAGTAGGTTCTCACTTCAGCAATCAATGGAGCCAGCTGTAGGGGTATGTGGGCAGCAATTACAATCGCAGCCACTCCACTAACCTAATCTAACCTAAGATTTCAAAAACTCTGACCAAGATCGACGGTTAATAGGTTTATATTCTCAAAATACGAATGACATCCTCTGGCAGACATGCGGTGTGTATTGTTCAAAACACGTAGGCTTATAAATAGTTTTGTTTTCCTATTCCCCAATATGTGTTTTTTTACAAAACACAAAAATAAAACAGCAATCTCTAAAAAACATAAAAAAAAAATCGTAAAAAGTCTTTAGAACACGAAATGACCTTAATTTGTTGCCTTTACTCTATTTTTGTTTATAATTAAATAAAATTACCAACAACAGTGTTTTGTGGCCAAGAAAAACTTTCCGTAATCTCCTACCTACCTGAAAGCATCGTCACCGCGCGCCCACGGTCTCCGATCGATAGTCCGGAAGAGAAACCACCAATCGCCAATAAATGGAATCCGCGCGCACACGTTCGTGTCCAGTTCGGCACCACTGTATAAGATCTGTTTGTTTACACAATTTCTCCTCGATTAGTTGTAAACAAAGAACGAAACTATAAAGCTCCATGATCGGTGCTCGAACACCACAGGCTTCCGTGGGCCCGGTATATGTTTGTCGGAGAAGCATAGGCATGCCGCGGCTCTGTTTACACCGCAGTACCCACCTTCGCGTCATCCATTGATCTGCGTTGAGGGAATACATTGCGCGCTGCAAAATCCCAGAACGAAAATAAAAATCTCTCGGTGGAGAAAAACGTTCGTTTTCTTCGTTTGTTTAAATGATTTGCCGTACCCGCCCCGCCGCTTCGCCTGGAATCTGTACTCGTCTTGCGTATTTCCTGGGTATTGTCCAGGGAAATTGATTCGAGTTGGGTGTTTCAGTTGGACGACCATCGTCGCGGTATTTAGACGAACCGAAAGGAAGGTCCTAGTCTGTTCGAAAGTGAGGTCTACGCGGAGTGAGGTTTTTAAAAGTGAATTTTGGGAAATTCAGTGCGATATAGTGGGTAGAAGTAGTGGAAGAAGGAGGAAAATGACGACGAATTCACATCGTGCTGCGAGAGCACCTCCACATCAGCATCAAGTGAATATGTTTCAGGAAAGGATTGTTCCGACTATACCTGTCACGCCAGTGCATCAGGTTTATCAAGGATTAAAAACTTGTGAGTGTTTGTTAAGTGCGAAGGTTTCTAAATTAAAACGCGCTAGGGTAAGGAAATTTTAAAAGAGCCTTCTAGAGACATGTCAAGGTTTTAAATAATAGCCGTGGGCAAAGGTAGAGCCGATCGACTTAGAAGAAAAGAATCGGAACTAGATCCTTTGCAGGGACGAACTGACTTTTGAACAAGGAATCTTTGTAGTTGGAATCTACTAGCCAAGTGCCCTTCTCTGTTGAATAGAATGAGCATTTCTTCGATTTCTATCCGCATGGGTCTACACTATTGGTTTCCTTTTATAGGTTCGGGATAGCAATCAATTGGTACAGCAAGTCACATCTAATTTAGGCAATTGCTAAATATTTCTTCAGTGACCTGTTTTTTTAAGGTTCCATCACATTCCTTGGGGTATTTTACTTCAAAAATCATGTGTCATCGCTTTAGCTTTAGATCGCTCTAGCTTTTCCTAAAGACTACCTCGACCGTCTTACATGGAAAACAAGTCTTTCTTCATCTTTCGAAGAAAGATGTGCAGGTTCTTAGCTTTGTTCATCAGCACTCACCATATCAGCACCGAAGACCCGGCGCCTGATACGAGCAAACCCAAGATAATCCAAAAAAAGGTTTGCAGACGTTACAGACACAGTACTTGCTTAAGCTTGATGCCGGCGGAGTTATACCGCCGTCAATGCAAACCCCAACCGAAGACGATGACATGTCCGTAGGGAAGATTGGTTTCTCGAGAGTGCTCAGGAGATTTTGATGGAAGCTCACACACAAATCGACAAATTCTTCTCTCGGTGAATAAAAATTTCCAAAGGAGCTCCCCCAATCTCAGAGGGAGCTCAGCTCCCTTCAGCACCTAGCTGGCTACGGGCGTCGACGTTGGGAAGCCTAACGTGGGATCATTTAGGTATTCACTTAGGCCGCGCTCTTACTTTCGGGTTGAACTCAAGCTTAAGCTCAAGCCTCGGTCCTTATCCAACTTCAGTTCAAGGAATGCCTTCAGTTGAGCACTCTAAGTTGTCTGGGGCCGCCTTCTATTTCGGTAACACCCTTAACGAGATCTTTTTCTAGTGCGTTATTCCTCCGAGTTAAATTGGAAAACTCCTTAGGTCAGGGCGTTCTTGTCACTCTATATCTCGCAGCCATCTGAAAAGGGCAATGCCGCTCATAAAATTTGTAAATTAAAGTGACCAAGGCTATCTTTCTCCGTGTCAGCTATTTTTGTAGAGAATTTTTTGCTTGCAAACGGCGCGGAATTGCGGCAAATCAGGTCAGAAAAAAACTGTTCAAGATTCTTATTACAAGTTTTACTTCCAAAAGCGGAATTGTTAAGCAGCACAGTCCCTGCTCGACTGAACTGCTTCCTTTGTTTAGATTCTGATCGCTGACTACACCTCTCTAAACCATCGTCTCTTAAATTTTGTTCAAGATTGTGGCCTCTTACAAGTTCTTGACGAAATTGGTTGTCTCAATTTTGTGCATTAATTACACAGAAACCTGCATTTAAGGGAGCAGAACAGCGCTTGTTTCACAAGTCCAGTGGAGATTGCCATTGGTTTGCTTCCATGCCTCTAAAGCATTGCACTGGCATTGCACGCAGTCAGAGTTTATATCAATCACAAGTGGGCCCCCGCCAGGTGGGAGTTGTGCACTTCGTTCTGGTCTGCCAGCTGTTGCGATAGCACCATGAGATTCATGGGATTCATTTTAACTGTGTTTCGTAAAATGCGATTATAAGCGGTGAAGTGATTATGGTTTCGGAAATGCACTTGGAACTCGCGCGGCCAATTATCTTAACAGCTTTTCATTGAAGCCGGTAGTTATGTCGTAAAAATCGAAAGATTGTTGTTGGTGTGAACAAACGTCTTAAGGCTGCGGAATTTTATAGTCAATTAAGTTAACGTCCTTAAAAGCGTGGCGAGTTATTTTGCCATTCGTGACGGTGCCATTTTAATGCCTTTGAAGGGAAGTAAACATGGGCTAAGGGAGTTAATGGGTTTCTCTCTGCAGAGTCAGCACGCCATTCGCTTCTTTCGTTTTCTATTGCCAGAATTCTGAAAGCCCTTTGACGACTTTATAAACAGCATCTGCTTCTGGCATTTCGTCTTTGAGTTTCGCTATTCTATCGACCATACAAGTCTTAAACATTTTTGACCATTTATACATAGGTTTAAAGAGAATTGCAATTCGTTACCCACCCCTTTGCATCGATTTCAAGGCATTTATAGAGGCGAGCTATACAGAGGAAAGTCTAAAAATGCCAAACTTGCAGGATGACGAAACACTGTTCTAAAATGCTCGGTCCAGACCTCAGAAAGACTGTTCATGTCGAAAAAAGATTTGGACACATGTTTTGCGATTTTTGATCTTCACAGGCAGTGTGTTCGATAATCTTACTTACGAAGATGGCGCTCGAGTTTGAGGTGATCTGGGTCTTAACAAAAAACCTCTTCAGTCATCTGAATCCTTAGCTACCTGTTCCTAGTTGACTATACCGAGTTGATTGAAGTCACGTTCACGCTGTCGAAGATAAGATCAATCTCCTCCGCTGGTATAATAAGTGAAGCATAGCCGAAGCACTGGTGCTCCGTTTGCTCTACATGCACAAGTCATCTTAATCGTTATATACGTATCCTTTTGATCAGGTAGATGTTCCTAACACGTAGTATAGTTTGTGGTTTAAAGTTGGACATCCACGATCACTCATGAATGACATTCTGGGCATGAGTGGGCACTCTGGCACGCAGCGCCATACACAGGCATTCATGAGTGCGCTCATGCAAAAGTGATCGTGGATATCCAGCTTAATCTTCTTTTTCATGAGCCGTCAGTGCAGATTTTCTCTCGAAAATTTTTAGTTTTTTTTTCTTTTTCCTTCGATTTTGAAAAAACCTGTGTTCTTCACCATCTAGCAGGATGATGTCTATATCGCCTGTTCAAAGTACGAAAATTCCACGTCAAGAAAGGCAAACTATGTAAGCTGTAAGGTTTGACGCCTACAATATCACAGACCAGTCTAAAGTGAAATAAGAATTTGAGTTCGAAACTGACAAACTGATTAGACTCATTTGGTTGGTTGGTTTTGTCGGTGTCCTAAAGGCTTACTTAGACCTCAAGCACCCATAAAAGGTATACTCATGGGAGTCAAACCAAGGGTTAGGTTTGGCTAATCTGGAAACCATCCAGAAAGGTATAGAAATCTCAGGAGCTTTCTAAAATCAGCGATATGAAGGTCCTCCAGCCCATGGAAGAAGCTTCTACCAAGAATACGCATTCTTCTCGTGGATAGTGCGGGTCATTCGCCTAGTAGGTGGTGGATGAATTCTACAAGGTAGCGCAAAAGTCATCATCTTATCGGAAGATGCTTTAATTTTTATAAATGGCGACAAAGACATGAATCGCCATACTCCTAAAGAACGCGGAATAATTGTTTCGAATAATTCGTCGGTGGTGTTGACGCAGCGTGAATTTCGGCGCAGATTTCCCGGTCGTCCGACACCAACTGGGCAAACACTACGACGTTTAGCTGCTCGCCTAGCCAGGGACAACACGAGATGCTGTCAGGTCTGGCCGGCCCCGGAGCAGCCGTTCTGATGAGAATATCGCAGCTGGGGCTAAAGATGTCGCAGAGGACCCTGAAGTATCGACCAGACTACGTGCCATGCAATTGGACATCAATCGGCGGTCTTTACAGAGAATTTTGGTGAAAGACTATAGATATTCCCTTACAAAGTGCAGACAGTGCATCAGCTGTTAGCTGTTGACCGCCAAGCGTGTGTAACCTACGCTCAAGCCATCCTGAATCACGACCACGAGGGAGACAACTTTTCATTGAAAATCATCATGAGCGACGAGGCCCATATCAATCTCTGTGGATGTGTGAAGGTGGGGTTTTTTGAATTCACGAGTCTATGTCAACAAGCCTCAGATTTTTGAAGCCTTCAAAGAGAATATCCGTCAAGAATGCGAGGACCTATGAAAAAAAATTTATGACATTTAATAAACATAATCCAAAAGCAGAACCAAAGTTTTTCATTCATAAAAAAAATTACAGTCAAAGAACATCGGGTGACAACTTTTGCGCCACCTTGTGTTTCCTCTTCGTCCTTGTAGCTTCTGCAGTAGTGATTGTAGGGTAATCTAAGACGCTCCGCAGGGATTCCTATTCCGCAGGGCCCTGTAAGGTCACCAAAGACGATTCGTGTTTCCCTTCGACTAAACTGTACGAGATTTTTGAAATTATTTTTATCGAAGGAAGAAGAAGTCCATGTGGCACCATTGCGTATTAGTCCTTATAATGGTTTCCTTATATATTTTCCTGTAAATAGTTCCAATGGATGTCCTTGCAATCGGGAGGGTGTATGCATATGCTAGTTCTCTATCCTACCTGGCAAGGTCGTCCGCCCTTTTATTCCGGATATACATATTTTTGTGACCTGATACCCAGCATAGAGTCACCGTATTGGTCGTTGTTATATCGTTGAGAGTTTGTCTCTCTGATTAGACTTGAAATTACTTCAAGGAACCAGCTGAAGTAGCAGAAGTACAGCATTTCATTGCTAACAACCTCTCTTAGCTGCCTCGAACAGATGAAACTTACGTATTTGACATGGTTTCGTTCTGAAACAACGCTCGGAATGCAAAATCCTTTCGTTTGATTCTTCTACTAAATTCGAAGATAAATAGCCTCATTAATTCAAACGTCAACCTTCCATCGTCAAGACTGCATCACTATTCAACGCTCATTCTCTAAATATTTTTATTTCTCATCTATTTTCCCCCGCTAAACTTGTCTAAGCGCAAGACGAACGTATTCGTACATCCACCAGACACAGACGTGTAAACATAAATATTTAAATTTAGATATCTTCTTGCGCGTAAATATCCCAAAAGTGCATATCTTCGATTTGTTCTCTTCCCTAGTCCCGACCGTGATAGATGTGTTCTTTGTTTGAAATGAAAAATCAAACAAAATCCTTGCTTGACATTGCCCATCAAAACACTTTGGACAAAATAAATAAACCAACGATTTTTATTTTTTTTTTTTTAAAATGTTTATTTATTTATATAAAAACAGAATTATGTTGTTGCGAATGATTTAAATAAATTTTGTTGTAGAAAAGTTCGAGTGTGTTGTCTTGACATGTTAACAAGGCAAAAATTAAATTAAGCTAAAATGCTTTTCTTTATTAGAAAAAGAGGAAAAATTGGGAAAGGAAATATTCTCCCGCTGGTTAACGGGCGAATAAAAAATGTTTTCGTTAAAAAGATACATCAATCTAATCGGGTTTCTGCCGGTTGACAGATGATTTATAAACATTTTGTTGAAATAACTCGATCGTGTTTTTGTTTATACACAATGTACATTCCAATTCTGTTTTGAAATAAAGACTCTGGCAGGGTTCAAATTCGTTTTATTTAATAAAATGTTTTGTTTCTGCAAATTTAACGAGGAGTGAAGGCAATTATCACCGAGTTCATGGGAGTATTCAACCACCAACGAAGATGACCGCTAAAATGCGCGATTTTGGTTGATGCATTGATGAATTAAAATAGACGGGCGGTTGGAATCTAATGCGGAGGGACAAAGCAGTAGAGGAACAGTTCGCCTAACCAACCGACTTAGAGTTAGCCACTGAAGACAGTTAACTAAAGACCGGGCTAACTGGAGAGGGTTGTTGTTTGAGGCCCAATTTCACCATGAACTGTGGTGCCACCCCCGTACGGTTGGGCCAGCTATCACTTCACTTCGTACCTGGTAGGAAGCCTGACTAAGAAATCTTTTCTAAACGTTAGTTATGGGACGATATAGTCGGTAATAGTGGCGGAATTTCTCGACATCGTGTTTATATTGCTGTCATAGAATATATTTTTGGAAGATCCATCATTCTGATTGTTTAGGTTTTCCTTCCCTATTTTGATTTTTGATTTAGAATTTGTTAGGTGGGAGTTTCAATACAACTTTTAGCGCTATTTTGAATGGATGGATGAACGTATGGCCATTGCGCTGCGGGTGCGCGAATTATGAATTCCTTCTACGATTCAGCGCTCCCTTTGTGTTGACATTGAGGAGGATGTTTTGCAATACGCCATCAAAATCTACTCCTAAACTCTACTCGATTTCTGCGCTGAGCTCGAGGAGGATTTTAATTTTTTAGTTATTCATTTTTATTTGGAAATTTTCCTGCATGTCAACACAAAACGAGACGAATACATTTGGCAAAAATACGCTTTCGCATCGACTTGCAGGCAATCAACTGATATTCACTTAAACATAAACAGTTGGGGAAAATGTGCTTGCTGCGCTTGCTAATAAAAAACTATGGACATCTCTTTGATTCATACACCGAACGGCCTTCGGCCTCAAATGCAGGTGTAGTTCAGAAAACTGGGCGTACTGAGATGTAGTAGGGATAATGATACACATTTTAGATAAACCCATTGGAAACACTACTCGTTTTTTGTGTTGGAGGGTTTAGGTAAGTAGAAAGGCGGTTCCTAAGAACCCAATAAGCCCTATGGTGCGCCGTTTTGTTACCACGAAATTCGTTCAAACCTATTGGTGTGTAGTGTTGATTGGTTGTGTTGGGATGATGTGGCTGAATCTAGCCAGTGGAATTCAGATACAGGATCAGTTCTCCAATCCTTTTTTTAGCTATCTCCCCGAGGTCCACGAAGAAGGGTTTACGCTGTCTGGTCATCGCAAGGGATGGACACCTGCAAAGGAAATCTAGGAGAGATTCTTTCTCATTAATGTCCTTGAAGCTTCTGCAGAAGTTGTTGTGAGGAATACCAAGCTTGGCCGCTTGGCCTCCAACTGGCCAGTGGCCCGTGATAACAGCTACAATTTTGGAAATATCTGGTCTTGATTTGCCAAGTAGCTCTTTTGTCTTAGGTTTATTGTAACGAGAAGGGTTTACAAAGTTTAAATCAAAAATACGCAACTAAAACCCTCCTTGATGTCAATATAATGAATTCCGGATTCTGTGTTCAGTTCACTTTAAGTTTTGGAATCCCTAGGTATTTAGCAATTGAGGGTTAAATTCAGTTCTCCTGGTCTTTGGTGTAAGTCTTGTCTCATCTGAATGTACTTCCAGGTCAAATATGGTAACTTAAAGCCCTAGCTCTCATACGTCTAATTAAATCTCAGGGAACAAACCAGTTAAGTTCACATGCGCCATAACCTTGATTTTATTTCTGTGTAGCCTAAACAGAAAAAGACTTATGTCGGTAACGAGGCCAAAACAAAAGTCATCAGTCTACTCGTCTCCAATTCGAAAGAAACTGAACTGAAGCGTTTAAAAATTCCTTGGATTTGGCATCACAAGGTGCTTGGATGAAGTGAAAGATAAATCCAGCAAAATTTATACCCAAGGTATGAAGTCTTATCCTATCAAAAGCAGGGCATGGACAGAGAAAGTACTTCATCGTTTTCAAGACACGACTTGTTTTGACTTGTGATTAGCCCGACCATAGTTTCACAGTTTTTCCTCCCAAAGTTGAGAAGGTATTTCCCAGTGCCCTTGTGGGGCAAAGCACTTCGTGATTCTGCAAGATAGACGGTTTTCCTTTATCAAGCGACTCTGGACTAAAGTGGAGAACCTTCACTGAACTGACATCAATAATTTATTCTGGACTCGCAAACCCCCGTAGACTTACTAATGCGTTTAATATTAAGTTATCCTGTGACCTAGAACACAATTAAAACGAATCCGGTCCCTCAGAGCAGCGTGACTGTCACTACAGATGCAGATTCCTCGAAGACTTCATCTTTCCCGATTCAGTTTGGAAGATAGTCGCACATTTTCCCACAGCACTAAAGTATTTGGATTCAGTTTCCCTTGTGCCCCTGCTCTGCTAGAGCTCGTCCTTGCTACGTTGAGTGAGACTGTTTACCCATAGATTTGCCGCAGTGATTAGGTTCTAACGCATGTTTTTAGATAACAACAACGCGTTGAAGCCCAGCTTATGGTTTCCACGATAATTTTCCTACATAGGGTGTTAGTTGGTGTTCTTACAAAGATCAGGATGCCAACGAAATCTAGTCCTGCCTTCTCCCTGTGAGTTCATCTGGTTTCTCATTTATGATACTATAGCCTAGCGCTCAACATAGAGTCAAATGTTGTTGTCAAATATCAAAAAGGCTACTCAGCTCTGGAAGAGAAGGTTTTGTCGCTGTTGACTACAGAGCTAGCAGGCTCGGAAGGTTCACTTATTTGAGGCCCATCAGTGCAAAAAACTATTTCATCTACTGATGCTCCAGAGCGGATAAGGGCTTTGACCCTATAGCTTTGGGTGTTTATCCACGAGTGTCCAGAACCTGGCCGGGTACAAAGGGTATCTATTTCTGCCAGCTCCCAGTAAGTTCATCTGCTTTCTTATTTATGTTACTTCATATAGAGTCACTTTTTTGACCAAAACTATTTAGGGTTTGGCTGCTCAGTTTCGCAAGCCTATAGTTTACCACTGTTACCTTGGAAAACCTACTTATTTGAGGCTTAGCAGTGCAAAAGGCTACTTCATCTCTACTTTGCAAGGCGGATAAGGGCTTTGAAGCTATAGCTTTGGGTGCGCAACCCCGAGAGTCCCGCGAGTCATGTGCGAATTGTACATAATGTACAATAACAAGTAAGATGTCTTGAGGTAGGTAGGTAGAAGTGGCGGTTCAACTGAACCCAATTAGCACTAGAATGTGCCTTTTTGTTACCACGACTCGTGACCTGGTTGATGATATGTGTTTTTGGGAATGTGTGATACAGTCGGGGGTCCCTAGATCCAACCTGTGGAATTTAGGAACCGAAATAAGGTCTTGTATCCTTTTGCCCGAGATGTCGCTGAGGTCGTCGAAGAATGGTTGGTTCAGTGTACGCAGTCTGGCTTTTGCTAGTGCCGGACACTTGCAAAGGAAGTGAACGAGAGTTTCCCTCTCATTTCTATTTCCGCAACTGCGGCAGTAGGGGTTGTATGGAATACCCAGTTTGGCCGCATGGTCTCCAATTGGCCAATGCCCCGTGATAGCTGCTGTTATTCTGGCGATATCAGGGCGGGTTCTGCTTAGGAGATCCCTAGTTCTGGTCGTGTCGTTGGTCGGCCATGTCTTCCTTGATATGGCGCAGTTGGTTAATCTCCTCCATTTGAGATTGGCCTTCTGCAGGAAGTGTGAGTGGATGAGTCCCTTAACCACTCCTACAGGGATGTGGACCCTTACCGCGGGTGGGCCGGGTAGAGCTGACCCCTGCCTGGCCAACTCATCCGCACGCTCGTTACCTGTTATGTCGCTGTGCCCCGGAACCCAGAGCAGTGTTACCCTGAACCGTTCGCCTAAGCGGGCAAGCTCGTTCCGGCACTCTAGCACTAGTTTGGAGGATATGGAGACCGAGTCAATGGCCAGATGTCTTGAAATTGTCGCACAAATCAAAAGAATAAGCTAGTTTACCCACGAGTCTAGTTCTTTAAAATTGACCTTTCCCAGTGGGATGACTATCAATCTTTCCCCTATGAATTGCCCACAGAACTTGGGTCGAGCTATGAAATATGGGCGTCCGGAAATATCTCTTCAGTGCATGAATTACTTTAATGAATCCCTATTGACCTGTTTAAAACAGACTATAAAATAAATAATATGTTCACCAAAAACCTAAAGCCCACTGCCAGACACTTGTCTCAATTAATCACCTAGAATATGTCACATCACCAAGAACACGAAACTCCCATAGGCCATCATCGTCGTCGTCAACTAATAAATTGTCCACCCTGATGTGACTGTTCACGTGTCATCGATAAAATTCTCTAAAATCAACGATGAAACAACATTTTCCTCTGAAGATTCCCCCATCCATCATCTGGCGTGGCGGCGTAACTTATCCGAAAATGCCATCGACGCCTGGGTGTCAAAGCCTGATCTCCACCACCTGATGACGAATAAATAATAAAAAAACCGCTCGCCAGACGTCCACATTTATTTCACATTTCCTGCGTCTGTAAGTCAGCGCTCCGCAATCAATCAACACGCGTCCAGATGAAATGAACCAAAGTTCGAATAAACATGTCATTTCGAATAGATCGTTTCAGACGTGATTTCGAAAAGGCCTCCGGTGGCTGATGGACACAAACACCGATCGTTTTGTATCTTTTTATCTTTTTTTTATGGTTTTCTCCTTCATCCTCAGCCACCATGAAAGACAAAGTATCTGTAGGTGATGTACAGGGGTTTTCACAGACTTAAACTTGCTTCGAAAGTGAACACGAGGGGAAGCATTTCTTTTTTTTTTTGTTGGTCGAAAATTCTTTCCAAAACAAATATTCTTAGGAATTGTGTTCCGAAAATAGACCGACTCTGTCTGCCGGATGAGGTATTAAAAGATATTTACTCGGCAAGTTCATTAAAAGTTCAAAAAGTAATAAAATTATGGAATCAGCTCTCGATTATGTATCACACCTCACACACGCGAAGGCGTTTACTCATTTCCCGACTGATTTTTGGCTAATTTTAGGTGCAACGATGATCGGCACATAAATCGATCTTGGGGATATTCACGCCCCATTTAATGTTCCGCTCTTCTTGAAGTGATATTACTGCCGGACTAGCTGTTGTTGTTTTTCATTGAACGGATCGTTATTGATCTACAAATTGCCCGGATCGGAGGAATTGCAAACAATGCAACACACGGCGAGCCGATCGTACTGAACATGGTTTCGTAATCCGTTTGAATTTTTATTTGATGTACGACTCGTGTATCGGGGAGCGCCTGAGAAGAAACTGTAATGAAACACATAAAATTGGCAAATTGGTGTGTGTTGATGCAAGAGTTATGGGGTGATTTGGAGAGATATTCAGACGGTGATGCGTCCGTCCAGCTAGGCAGTTGAATGTGGTTCAAGGGGATGTTTGACAGCGATAAAAATAAACGTTTGCGACTGGTCTTCAGTGCAAACTTGGTCGAACAAGGTCGCAGATGTTTGAATTGACATGAAAGTAGTATATGCGGGAAGGTTAGAGCTTGCGGGAAGGTTAGAGCTTGCGGGAAGGTTAGAGTTAGAGCCAAACAGTCTACCTCCTTGGATATAGCCATAAACTGCGATCATTTAAGCAAAGTCCAACGAACAGCTCGCATGCGCATCAGCGGAGCCCTTTGTACAACTCACTCTGGTTCAAGCAGAAATCATGGCGATCAGAGAAGTCTTATCGTGGTTGAAGAAAAACGTGATATCAGCCACGGATATCCGCATCTTTCCAGACAGCTAAGCGACATTAAAGTCCTTGAAAACAGTCGCTTTAATTTCACTGATAGCCTTAGACTACCTTTGTTGGGTGCCAGGGCACGGTGACATTCCAGGGAACTGTAAGGCTCATGGACTGGACAGATTACCTATTTGACCTGATAAGGGCACCTTAGGTATGCCAATCGCTACTTGTAAACTAAAGCTAGATGCTATCGAAAGAGCAAATCTTAGGTTAACAATTGGTACAACATGTCTAGCGACAGAGCAGATTTGGCCAAAGCTGGATCTGAAACGCTCTAAGTATTTGATTTCAATAGGTCTCATTACTGGACAGTGGACACTAGCTAAAAGGCAAGCTTGCAACAAGACAAACGACTTCTGCAGAAGTTTTATGGACGAAGAGGAGGAGGACACTATTTTCCATCTTCTTTGCACCTCTCTAGCTCTATTCCACAAAAGAAAACTCCAAATAGAAGCCTTTTTCTATACCAACTTAGTCGACCTGATAAACACAGATGTTAGTAGCCTCCTACGCCTCATAAGAAGCTCCAATTGGTTCAACGACAATAGGAGATCTTTCCGAGAACTTTGTAGTATCACAATGCACCCCTCATGGGTCTAAGTGTGTTGGCTTTAGTAGGCAGCTACTTCTCCCTTACCTAACCTATGATCTGTTCCACCTTGTAGGTCCTAGGACCGTTACTGCGCCCACTCGTTGTCTGTCCTACTTTTCTGTGGGTCATCTTGCCGTATATTTCTCGGTCGACCCACTCTTCGATTGTCTTGGATAAGCTGATTCTAATGAATAGCGTGGTTAGGTATTTCCTCTGCAGATGGCCGGCCCTGGTAAGGACCAGACAGCGCACTCTAGGCAAAGGATTAGAGAACTTCTCCTATACTTGAGCTCCACTGGTTAGATTTAACCACATCATATCCGAACACAACATATCAAAACTCACGTACGAGGTTCGGTGTAACAAAACAGCGAATCCTTGCACTAAATGAGTTCTCAGGCACTACCTAGCTATCCAGGCATGGAGTTGTGACCTTTTCGAAATGTAGGACTAATCCACTGCCACTTTCGACGATGGTTAGGTGTAGTTCTTGTTGGTCCTTGCATCGATTCACCCTTTTTTTTTGCGATAAGTATTCCAAAAACAGACTTTGTTTGATCGATTGTCGAATCGATATTTCTTCGGTTCCACTACCGGTCGAGACAATGCTTCCAAGATATTGTCCGGCTCTCTACTTTCTACCTAGGTTGTCCGGCCGATGAGTTTATTTCTAGGTGGATGACTTTGGCTTTGACATAGTTATTCGTCAACTCCTCGACGTTTGCATCTCGCTCAACACAAGATGTCATTCGGTAAAGGCCCATGATTCTATGTGATACTGGGCTAAGAGTCCACCCAGTTCCTTCATTTTCCATTGACAAGACAGAGCGAACCACTCTAGGGAAGGCCGTACGGAATATGAGAATATTTGCCTAGAGAGACATGTTGGATAAAGTCCTGGTCCAACTTAGCTTGCAACGCCAGCTAAAGTTACAACTTTCGAGTCTACCTTCCCCATACAAGTCAACTAGTTCCAAGCAGGAGCTCATAAGTTTCCCACATTTGTCGAAAAGTAGAGGCTCCAAGGCCTTTCTTGCATCAGATCTCGCCCATAGATTTCTACAGATGCCTTCTACTTAAAATGTTTAGAAATATCTCAAGAAATCCGTTTCGAATCCTTTATCCTTTTACTTTCAGCCGAAAACGACGAGATGAGCTGTGTGGAAGCGATCGCCATAATCCTTTCGATGATCATCATGTTCCTCACCTTTCCCGTCTCGATATTTGTTTGCTTCAAAGTTGTATCAGAGTTCGAGAGAGCGGTTATCTTTCGAATGGGTCGCTTGAGGTGAGTATGAATATCCTTTCCATGACAAAGTCAACAAAGACCAATTTGTTTCCTTAGGAGTGGTGGTGCTCGAGGACCAGGAGTATTCTTCGTCTTACCCTGTGTAGATGATTATTGCAAAGTTGACCTTCGAACAGTATCATTCGATGTGCCACCACAAGAAGTCCTATCAAAGGATTCAGTTACAGTGACAGTGGATGCAGTGGTCTATTATCGAATAAGTGATCCACTAAAAGCTGTCATCCAAGTCTCCAACTACAGTCACTCGACAAGGCTCTTAGCTGCCACAACACTACGCAATGTCTTGGGTACACGAAATCTTTCGGAGCTTCTTACTGAAAGGGAGACCATATCGCACACTATGCAGGTATCGTTAGATGAGGCAACAGATCCTTGGGGTGTTAAGGTCGAACGAGTTGAAATGTGAGTTTAAATTGCCCAGAGACACTCAACTTTTGCATTGAATTCAATTTCAGAAAAGACGTATCGCTTCCGACGGCACTGCAAAGAGCTATGGCTGCAGAAGCTGAGGCAGCTCGTGAGGCAAGGGCAAAGGTTATAGCAGCTGAGGGTGAAATGAAATCATCACGGGCACTAAAGGAGGCTTCGGATATTATTTGTGAAAGTCCTTCCGCGTTGCAGGTTACTTTCTCTTAAAGATAGTGGGGACGACTTTTAATTAATTTTTCTATTTCCAGTTGCGCTACTTACAAACATTGAGTAGCATTTCAGCAGAGAAGAACTCAACGATAATCTTTCCATTACCGATGGAGTTGCTGACACCATTCCTCTCGAATTGTAGCAATTGTACGTTCAAAAAGTGTGGCAGCTAGTTTTGAATCGAAAGGAGAACACCCTGTACTCCACAGATCTGAATTCGTAGGAATTGTAGTTCCTGACCTCAGGAAGCGAGAATAATGTGCAAAGCAGATGTCACTAGAAGCAATTGCTAAATAAATTCGTTAATGTGGTATACCGCAGGGTTCTACGTTGTTACCACCATTGCTTCCGAGTTTTTTTTTTTTACAGTAGGACCCAGATTTCCACTTCTTTTTAATCCTCTTCTTTGGTTTGGAATTCATTTCTTCCATACGGTCTATTGGTCAAACTTTTTTCAATGGAAATTTAAAAAGTGGCTGGGAGAGCACCATAGCCTGACAATCCGATGTTGTTTCTGTGGGTTGAGAAGGGAAGGGAAGGGTTGAGTAGAAAAGTGCTATCCGGGACAACTGAGGACAAACACTTGCTACGCGGTCAAGGTCCTTATCCCAAGGACTAAAATTATTCTCTACAACGTTCATCTTGCCGGTCTTGGTTCATGAAGACTAATGCTGGACGATTAGCAAGACAGCTGAGCTCATCTTGGGCTCCTTTAAGTGAAAAACACTACGCTGAACATTCGATCCTATTTGTGAGGAAGACGAATGGAGAAGGAGGCTTGACTGCGAACTCTACGAGCTGTACAAAAATGTGTATGCAATCCGGATGGTAAAAATCTGTCACCTGATGACAATGTTTCGGCCAATTGATTCGCAAAGAAAATAAGACCAAACCTCTGGTTTAAGGATTAAGTTATGGCGAACGTCATAAAACTATTGGTAAGAAGTTGGGTCTTCAATCTCATATCACTAACGTGTTTGGTGCGATTGTCTAGTGGACAGAGCCTTGCCCCGTAACTCATTGGGAAAAGTGCAACGATCAAAATGTCTGGCCTTTCCTCGATCTATTGGCCACTCCTCGATTTTTGATCCACAAACATTTATCCCGAAAAAAAAAAACTTTACACCGCCTCGGTTGAACTCCAACCTCAACTTTCGAACATCAATCACCTCTAGAGAGGAGTGGGAAGTGATGGCCCAAGAGACAAGTTCTCCACTTATTTGTACACCGACGGTTCCTAAACCAAAAGGGGAATAGAAGGATCTCGTCTAGCTGTACATTGTATCTTATTTTAGACGGAAATTATGCCGCTCGAAGAAGCCTTATCCTGAATGATGTACAGTTTTCCTGAACTTCACAATTTTCACCGATAGAAGAGGATCAGTATGAATGGGGAAGAGTGGAGGTGCTGGATACATCGCCACACCCACAGGGGAAGAAGAAGAAAAAGAAGAAGAAGAAAGGCTTCTATCAATGACTGTCGCTGATCTCTCATTGGACCTACCTAGGCTTACGAGTATATTTGTGATTTATTGCATTGTATGGGCAGGCAACCTATCTAGCTGAGCTTGACCTCGCCAGTTGCAGGCGGCGTCCTGATGCTTCTAAAGTCCCTGACCTTATAGCAAAACGGCATGTTAAACGTATGGACATCAACTTCCAACTCGTAGGTTCTTCGAATGTAACCCGGAGGTACAATGCAGCCAAGGAAGCCTCCGCCTGCAAGTGGAAGCAGCTAGCTTAGGGCCGGCGAAACTAGAGAGGCTTATTGGTTCATGGATAGGTACACCTTCGCAGGAATACCGCACGTGGATGCAACAAATGGGTTATCAAAATGGAAACTCAGTCATTCAGACTGTAGACAGGTCGCTTCACAAATTATGGAGCCCAAATCACTGGAGTGCTGCACACTAAACAGAGTATTCAGTGCTCTATCAAATGACACAATTTATGTAGTAGCATGACTGCCTCCAATTATATATTGGGTTGGAATGCATTGGCCCAACATAGAAAGGCGGAAGTCAAAAAGAAGTGTGGCAACGTGTGAACCTACTGGCCAAGATGAAAAAGAGACGGGAAATGAGGACAACGCCTTCCTCTCATGTCCATGTTGCGTTCGAATAAAAAATTTGCTGCTCTGTGGAAATCGTCATAGTAGTAGGGGGCAAGTATGAGCTCCGTGGTGTAGAAGGAGAAAGGGAAAGAGTACAGTCACCTCGCCAATGGTTTGGACTTCCACGAGAAGTGATGTTTCATAAGGGTTCCGAGAAGAAACAAGGGTCAAAAGCAACCCAGATTATAGTCGTGTTTAACAAATGCTCTCTTAGATCATTTGAAGAGAACCCTGTGGCCTTCTTGTCAGAACAGGACCACTTGCCATTCGACCCGACTGCTCAACTGAATGCAACTTCTCCGTCTGCTTCCAGATTACCATTGCAAAAACCCACTCAAGGCAGCCAAATTAAGTACCACTTCGCGTGCTTAGTTGGAATTCAATAAGTGGTGAAACCAATGCCTAAACACCGCAAATTACTGTCGTTCTGTCGTGTTTCCCCATAACAACTATGTACATCAGTCCATTCAATCACTTAGCACACATTCATGTGCACATATGTCCCCAGGTTAGTCCACACTCCTCCTGCCAGTGAAACGAAAACGAAAGTAAAGCAATCCAGCCAACACATGCAGCCAACCATTCGATGAATCATCTACCGATTCCACCACGCATCCAATCTAGTTTGCGAACAAGAAGAAGGAAAAGACAGAAATCGACAAATCCGCAACACAAATGATAATCATCGCGCTGTTTATCCACAGTTATGTGAGGCAAAAAAGTTAAAGCCGGTCCAACGGGTAACGCTGCGAACTGAATAACTAAATCGAATCCATTCGATTGCCACGCATTTGGCAGATACAATCCCCAAAGCCAAGCTCATCCGCAACACCGGGCTTTGGACTTAGACTTAGATTCACTTTTTCTCTGTCCAACGGAATCGATTTGGGTGATCAGTAGAGTATGAGCGATCGGATTGGAGGTGTGGCAGTGGCAGATCCCAAGCGACTCTTACTTTCCTTTTTCCAGTCACTCTGGCCCGTGGACAAATGGTTCCTGACAAGCGAAACGGGGAAAGTCCAGCAAATTGAATTCCTTTGAACTTCAGTCCTTCTGGTGTCCAGTCGGTTGATTTATCTGGGTGAGGTGTTATGTCATGTCCATGCCAGGCAGCGAGGATCTCCGAAGTGCGTTTCGATGCGAAAGATAAGCTGACAACGGCCGCTGGACCGTCGCCATTGAATTGGCAGTTATTTATGTTCGATTACGTATCAGCGCAGAGCTGCTCGCATGGGTGTAGCTGTGAAGTGAAAATTGTTACATAAGCCTCTGGAGTGACCTCTTGTTGCTAAGTGATGAGTGACCCAAATGACTGGAATTTCATTCGGATGTCGACTACCACTCGAGACAGTGAGATGAAGAGGTTGACCCAATTTGTATCCTCATTGCTGCGATGAAATTCATTTTTCTGTCAATGTATGGCGGAAATGGATCGCAGCAAGATCTGAAATTGAAAGAGACCAGTGGGCTGAGCCTAGAAAAATGAAAGGGAACTGGTTCGATACCAGTTTATATGGCGGCTGAATTCAGCTTTCTTCCGCAGGATAGGTAGTTAGAAATGAACAGTAGTCTACCGCATTTGCCTGTTATTATGAAGAAATAAAATGCCGGACGCAAGTAACACATGTGCATCCATGTTTCGAGCTTAAAATTAACATTTTGCGTCATACACCGATTACTTTCAGTCCGCACGTCGACTTTGTTTAAATCGCCAGAGTTGGCAGCAGCTGCACATTTGGTGGAGTTTCGGCACCGCAATTGATTTAATTGCCTTGATCTGTGAGAGTGAATGGTGTCGGAGGGTGTTAGCATTTCTAGAAATTGCAAGGCATACCAATTCCGACTTGGAGGCATATTTGAGTGGCATTTATCCCAAAAGACGGAAGACGTGGTTATGAGATTGTGTTCGTACAGATCTAAGACTTAACTGGGAGCACAGATTTCCCCTAAACTAGATCGACTGGATGCTGTAGAAATATGGTAGGCTTCGGCTGCCGTTAACTTGGCGATGCCCAGTGTTGTTACTGTTACTACCCAACACGTCATAACCATTGGTTTCTGGTTGTGGTCCACCTGGACTGTTGGCTACGAGACTAGCAGCACTAGAAACACGAATCAACGATGGCGTGGGCTACTTCCACATATTCCAAGCTCAGGATTATGTATAAAAAATTTCAGGTATGACTCAGGGCCTTGGAGAAGAGATGATGTAGGTTGAGCCCATTCGGAAAGATCGGCAGCGCTTACATCCCCAAAGCTTACATCCTAAGGGTTTTTTTTTTGGAATGGAACTGGTCCTCCAGGTTGGGGGTTTTGTCATCCGGATAACTGCCCGGCCATGTAGAAAACGACATGTTACATACCGACCACAAGCCTTGTATAGGAACGATTTTCCTGTTGACAACCACGGTACACGAAATAAAGACAACGATCTTCGTAATTTTCAGACTGTTAAGAGGTCACGGGCAGGCGAACAATTAGTAGAGGCCTTCAACTACTATAATCTAAATTTAACCGCCAGCCAAGAAGTGCAATGGGATGGGTCGGGTAAAAGGAGGATGAAAAACACTGACATGGAGATTGCAACAGAGAGCAGATTTGGATGCCATAAACGACAAATTGCCGACATTTTTGGGAAACTTACTGCAACCGCTGTTGTCTTGGGGGAGAGATGATTTATTTCGTGGTAATAAAAGATAGCAGCGTGGTATTTTCACAGCGGAACCTACGATGTAAGGGGGGGAAATCACCTCTTACGAAAGCAATGCTTTGTTCTCTTCAAAGTCTCGTATATTAAAAACAAATTACAAAGCCCTATTTGTTATTCACAATAGAAATATCCAACAAAACTTGAGACGTAATAGACCGTCATATGATGATTTTCATAAAGGCTAAGTTCGGCAGCAACAGCCAGATATGCACTAATGACCAAGGAAGACAAGGTCGAACTTCTCCCCAAATTAAGATCGTCTGGGGTAATGTACAAATATGGGCGCCAGAAAGGGCCTGCGTAGACCTTAGTGAGGTGAGGAGGATATTCATCGTTCATTGGCTTGCAAACTTAACCTAACCTGGGAAAGTAAGAGATTTCTTGCAGGGCTGTTGGTAAGAACAGCTTTCATAACATAACGTCTGAAAACGAGCTAATTCGTAATGGGAAGAATGACATTGCAATCGACGCAACGCATGCCTCCAATTTTCTTGATGTTCGAACATCGACACAGACACCTTGTTGCAGCCATGGTACATATGGGGATGTGCCAAGCCCCACAATAAGCAAAAAAATACAACGTCAAAAGGCTGTAATCGCAAAAGACCGCCAGAATTTTTGTCGAAGGCGTATCCTAAAATCTCTCTACAACTCCTATACCACCAGTACAAATGTTGAAGACCAGTGTCAACGCTGCCATTGTGCCATCAAAAATTCCGCTATGGATGTGATGGGTTTCACCAAACCATCACCAAGAGCCTCTAATTGAACTTAAAATAAAAGTCACGCAAAAGGGCGCTGCAAAGAAGGAAGTGGTCTGGTAACGAGCAACATAAACGTGCAGATTTCAATGAAGCTGATTTTCGTCTAGATGGTTTTAAACTGGCAGGACGAGACTTAACAGAGATGATCAGAGAAAGCAAGACGAGATGCGTTAAAAGTATCTGTAACAAAGCCGACATCAATCTTTGGAGCATGACATGCAGAATGTTGATGACAAAGCTGAAGGGCTGTAAGTCCTTCCAATAAACATGCCTATCGATGCTCGGATCCATTGCACAGCATCTGTTCCCCAGATGTCAGGGGAGAGTATGGCTGATGAATCGAATTTCAGCATCGTTTGCCCAAGAGGTATCAGTCTCCTTAACATCACCGATCTTTACTGCCATATTTTTTTTTTTTATAAATATTCTGCATCACTTAGGACTATGTCCTTTATGGTTTATTATCACCCAGTGATGCAGAGAAAATAAAAGGTATAGGGAAGCGTTGTGAAATTATGATGCGCGTTAATTTTGAACCTATGCAGGTTATATGTTTTTGGAAATATTGAGATTGTTCCATAGTTGTGTTGTGTGGTTAAAAAAAACGATATCGTATATCTCACTGTTTAACCGAAAGCAGACTTAAAGATGTAAGGGTGTACGGAAGATGTCGGACGCGTATTGCGATTAAACAGACGGACTGGTGAACTGGATACAACAATAAATTTCATCCGAACAGTTGTGGTGAAAGTACCAGTATAAGAGCGCCAAGCATCCCAGCGTCGGAATTCGACTGCAAATTAATTGATCGGCGATCAATCTAAACGCTTCCCGCTGAACCCGATCGAGTAAATTCAAGTATGAGGTAGGAGCACCTGCTCAAACCTGAGAGTTATATAAGCTTTATAAATTGTAGCCAATTCGGTAGGACTGAAGAACTATTTGGAACGTTTCAGGAAACCTAGGTATCTGCCACCGCCCTTAGCTGGATCAGATATTTGCTGGTTCCAGCGAAGGTCTGGGCTAATATACTCCAACTCCATTCATTTTTAATTTAACTACATTCGTATCCCGCTTCAGAGACAGGAGACAGAAGTGGGATTTGACGCGTTGAACTCAACTCGGTTTTTAGCACCCCAATTGATGATTGCATCAATATCTGAGTTGAGCTTAGTTGACATTCGCTGACACTGGAACTCCACGAGTTTGGGCCCTTGTCACGGATTCGTTAAAGAATATGTGCAGTCGAGAGTGCTATCATCCGCGAAGGAATGGATTGGATTGCGAGTCAGAAAGAGAAGGTCATTGATGAAAATCAAAAAAAAATCTCGGAAAAAGAATGGAGCCTTGGGGGATACCAGCGTTATTTGAGGGGTAGAAGAAGGTAGTGTATTGATCGACTACGTAAGAAGTTCGCAATCCATTTTGAGAAGACATTACCAACTCCATATGCTTTAAGCTTGTTTAGAAGGACGCTGTGCCACACTCTGTCGAACGCTTTCGAGATTGGTTCCATTGGTTTCATTTTTCGTAAATTCGATTCCAATGTCCGGCTTGTGGTTTATAAGCCGCTGAATAATAAATGTAATTAATTTTGACAATTTCAAAACCCCACATTTCCTATATAAATCAATGGTGTCGTTCATTGTTTCTATAGTGTTTGCTCCAATATATTGTACGTTTTGGCCGACATTTCTGTGGCCAATTTAATCTCATGAAAACGATCCAAACAATGTTTTAATTGATTCCCAGATTTTACATAAATAATTACATGATACACTTTGTGGCCTTGAGGCATGCTAACCAGCTACTGGTTGCAACTGGCTGGAAAACTAATCAAATCTTGTATACAAACAATGGATTCGTTTCTATTATTAGAACTCAGTCAGAACTCAATTTAAAGTTCCTGGGAAACCCACTTATCAGGTTTCAGGTCGAAAACAAAAGAAATCAGAAACACAGCAAAAAAAAAAACTTAAATCATCGGAAAGTCCAAGCATAAGTGGTACTCCAGCAAAAGGGGAGAGTTACACAAACTCAAAAGACATCACCATCAATCGGTGTGTTTGGCTTCAAACCTCGGCGCAAACATTTTGTAACTTAACCGCTATTTGATGGCCTTTCTATTTTTTTTTTTCGTACCTTTTACACCATCGTTCACGTCGAATTACGTAAATTAATTGCCTGCTCTCGAGTTAACCAAATTTTTTATTGGTTGCGATGCAAATTTGCAAAAAAAAAAAATAGAAACTAATTTTGATGACATTTCGAAACGTCAAAATTTGCATTCTATGGTTATTCAGCAAAAAAAAGCCTTTGGCTCTGCCTCTGTCCGATGGAATAGTGCAGATCAGGAAACAGCGACGAAATTTCCATACGCAGTGACATGACAACAAATCAAAACAAAAGAGTTGGTTAGCAAACTTTTTCGCTGTCATCCCGTGTAGGTGTGTGCGAAATTGCTGTGCAAACTTGTTTGCTCATCTCAAGTGAGGGTTTTGAGACACACCCACCTTGGCAGCTGCTAACAAGTGCGAGATACATAATGCAATTATCGACCCACTCGAGCCTTTTTTTTCGAGTGCAAACCTGAATTGGAGTCAAGCATCACACCTCTCAGAGGCGATGGAAAGACAATTGAAAGTCCTACAGCTGGTTATCGTTATAAAAATATATTTAATCACTGTTAGTGTGTGACATTGTTAATGGATATTATGCCATAAACGACAAATTGCCGGCATTTTTGGGAAACCTGCTGCAACAGCTGCTGTCTTGGGGGAGAGATGATTTATGCGATTTATTTCGTTTTAATTAAAGATGGAAGCGTGGTATTTTCACAGCGGAACCTATGATTTTAGGGGGGGAAATCGCCTCTTACGAAAGCAATGCTTTGTTCTCCTCAAAGTCTCGTAGATTAAAAACGAATTACAAAATCTCATTTCACTTGGTTGCACTTAATTATGTGCTGTTTGTTGGGCTTCCTGCTTGGCCCAGTGGACCAGTAGGTACCTATTGCACTGGACTTTCATTTTTCAATTTCATAAATCGGTTCGTACATGCAACTATCACAAACTGTGTTATTGTAGTGCAGTGGGCATGTTATTTGCTGGAGCTGATTGTGATTTGGCAATTTTTGGCGGGCCTTGCTTCAAAGGGCTGCATGCAGCAAAGCAACTGCAAACATGATTTACGACTGAACTGAGCCAGGCGTTAATTGCTCACCTATGCGATTTTGGAGTATTAGTTGAGAGGGCCTATTACTTTGTGAATATCTTTGAAACTGAGATTGCTTTCCCATTGAGATGGGGTTATTCTTACATTTTTTAGTTTAGAATATCCATTTTTGACCTGAAAGGCACTTTTAATAGATTAGATAAGGTTAGCGGCCCGGTGAAGACGATGAAACCCTCTTATCACACTTAGGTCTACGTAGCTTGTTGTGGTACCCATAAATTTTACCAGCTACTTCCTACTGCGTGGTTCTATATACTTGATGACAGCCACCTGCCTGTCCGTGCAAACTTGGGCAGATCCGACAGTGAACCATCGGATAACACCTCGATGTTATCGAAAAGGTATCTGCCCAGTGTTCTTTTTCGAATACTGCAGAGGCTTGGGCAACTGCAGAGAAATGCATGTTTGGCCTAGATTGTCCTCGTCCAGGTGCAGATTTTTGCATGGCCTGTAATTAGTCCCACCCGTAATGACAGGAATTTCCTGTCCATATGCAGGAGCTTGGTGGTTCCGGCTTTGTTATATTCTGGCCATAGCCTTCTAGAAGTTTCGCAGATGGTTAGTGTTTTCCACATGTTATTTGCCTCAGTTAAGGATCTTAGCCTTATTATTTATTTCAGATGATAACGTGGAGGTTTAGATGTACCGTCAGCCAGCTCTTGTTCTAGGGCTGACCACTTCCTTGCCAGTTCTTTAGCAGTCTCGTTTCCCGGCACACCACTCGAGTTTTATATTATGCTGCGTGCCAAGAACCCTCAGCTCTTCGCGACAGCACTTTACAAATTTAGATTTGATTTGAATAGCATCCAGTGATTTTAAAGCCGCCTGGCTATCTATGAAGATCGTGATTTACTCCCGTGACACCGTGAGCATTGACGCCAATTGGGCAGCCCTGGTCACTGCTAGAACCTCTGCCTGGCAAACACTTCTCTCGTCAGGGAGTCTTATTGAGCTGCTGAATCCTAGCTCCATAGAAAAGACACCTGCATCCGTGCCTATGTTCATCTTGGAGCCATCCGTGTAGATTGACTTTGTTTCGTTAAGAATTTCTTTGTTTTCCCACTGTTCTCTGCTGGGGAAGATGCAGGAGAAGGGTTTGACGATCCCAGATATTCCAGACTCGGAATCATGTCGAGATTTGTTCAATATATGGTCGTTTCCATATGAGCTCGCTTTCCAGAGTTTAGACTGGTCTAATCTCAGAGCGCTCCTTGCTGCAGATTCTTGCATGTAGAGATCTAGGGGTAGCAGATTGAGAATCGTCCCCACCCCTGCCGTCGCAGTTAATTTCAGTGCACTGGTCGTTCCAATGCAAGCTTGTCTTGGTCAAGACTTTGAGGTTAGCGGTTTTAGTGTCAGACTGCCACCAGACTAAACCTCCATACGTTGATATCGGCCTAACAATCGCAGAGTACAGCCATAAGATTAAACTGGGTTTAGGTCCTCAGTTCTTCCCAAATATCCTACTGCAAGTGCTTTTAATAACATCCACACGGAATCTGTTCAAGAGAAGTGTAAGAACATCTCATTAATGTTGAGGACGTACATAGCAGAAGTAAGTTCTATCTTCACTTGCGGGGCACCTATCTGTTGGTCCATGATGACCAAAGCTTACAACATAACCAAACTAACCAGAGTTCAACTACAGTGGCAATAAAAATCATGCTAATTTTCCTTTTGCTGGATCTGTATTGTAGCAGCACGGCAGCTAAAACTGCTTTGAGACTAAGAGAAGGGCGACAGTGGACATCAGCCCCCTACCGTCACGCCTCAGTACTGTCTCGATGGGAGAATGCCAACAAAACGAGAGAAACAGATCATATGATCCAGACTCTGGCATTTGATAGGAGATTTAGTATCAGAATTCCTAACAGAGATGACTGGAGGAACTAATAGGAACTGGCTTTCTACACCGATGGTTTTAAGATGGACATTGGTACAGGTGCCGGAGTCTACTGCAAGGCCATAGAAATAAACCACTCCTTTGGCATGAACGACGACTACAGTGTCTTTCAGACCGAAATCACAGCCGTCGAGGGCTCGAAAACTGTCCGCGAGAAGGGTATCACCGCAAGGACAATCACGATCTATTTCCACAGCCAGGCAGTCGTTAAGGCTCTAGAGTGCCCGATAACTAGATTGAGGCCTTTAGGAATCTGTAAAAAGTATCTAGGTGTCGAGTGCCAATACGGTGACCCTAGGTTGGGTACCGGTAGAAGAATGAACTGGTACTGGAGGATTTGCGTGACATCGAGCTGAGGGACCTCCTGAGATTTATATCATTATCTGGATGGTTTTAAATCAGGGACTAGTTTTTCAAGATCCTGAAAGATGTGTCTTTGATGCAAATTTTCTAGTGGTTGCCGTGGCTCAGTGGTTAGTGCGATGGACTGTTGTGTGAGCTGCATGGGTTCAAGCCCCAGTCATGTTCACAGAACGGCACCACTTCAGCAAATAATGACGAATCTCTGGGTGTATAATTTGTCATGAAAAAGGTTCTCAATTCGTCGTTCGAAGTCGTCGTTACATTCGTGTTGGCTCATCCAGCTCTGGGTTTAAGAATGATCCTTTCTTTGCTATTTTATCAGCTCTTCTATTGTCTCGCTCGTATTTATGTCCGGAAAACCAGTAGAACATTGTGTTATGTGCTAATAATCCGTAGCACTCCGCGACAAGAGAAGGTGATGTGGTTTAACTATTTCCGAGGACACATTTGTGTATTCTTTGCATTCCGGCCTTTCATATTTTATAACCAAGATGCCTTTTCCTTAGTAGATTTTTGCCAACTGTTGACGACGCCAAGGAAATTCGCACAGGCATCTACGTTTCTTCTGATGTTTTACAGAACAGGGCCCGTATCCTTATGTTTTAGAGTGCTCCTAAGATCTTCTAGTTTTCAACGTTGGTTTTGGATGTCAATTTTCTTATCGCCTTTTGCAGGAATGGTCATCATCTGCTTCCTGTGAAATGAACGCATTCTATATGTTACTTCAGAGAATGAAGTTCACGTGGCATGTGGCAATTTTTCTCTTATCACTTGGAAACAAATTTTTAGCCTTTACTCTGTTGCATATATCCCAAGTCCTTGTATATGTAGGACTTCAGTGAAGAGTGATCCTTACGTGTGTGGCAGATCACCAATCGTACGAGCACGAGTCTCTTTGCTTCTTAAACTGAAACTGCTGCCGTCTGTCTACTGCCATGGGCTGTATACAGTAATTTGACTGCAAAAATTCGTGTAAAACAACTACAGAGTTCCTCTTAGATGACATGACTAAATTCTCCTTCTATTGCTACCTCGTCAATGTCTTTGATGAGTCTGCGTCATTATCTCGATCCGAGTTTCTGGTATTTTCCAGATAGTTTCAGATCGAGGTATAGAATTTCTTGACCATGGCTGGCCAAGCACTGGTTCAATCTTCACTTTCCTAAGCAGTCTAATCATATTTCTTGGTGGCTGATTCGTCTCTTTACTTGACAATTGATTGGTCCGGCTCTTTTGAATTCTTCCCTTCCTTGTTGGTTGTTCCACGTCCTACTTTTTGTGCTGAATACTGTCAGTCGGTCGTATCACAATTGACTACTCTTGGTCTTGTCTGCATCCAGAGACCTCACTCTAATTACCCATCATAACCTGATCGGTCAGCCTTTGATGGGTTCTTCAGAGTTTAGAAGGCTGCTTTAAAATGTTTGGACCATGAGCTTCAGTCTTTGATGTCTCTTCCTATCGATCTTGGCCAAGATCTGGTTATTGGTTATTCGAAGTTTATTTACAACTGCAGGCTTTCAATTATCCACTCACATTATAGTAGCCTGAAGCCCGTCCTAACACTATTGAAGATGAAGACTCATCCTCTTGCCATGAAACGCATTCACCTCACTCATCTTCCTCCTTGAACTTGTCATGTAGACTGATCCGGTTCACCCGTCTAATTCGATTTCGCTCATTTGCGGTGTGTCTGCAATGGTTGAGCTTGAAAGTACTCCTTCGCCGTGACTCTCGTCAATGCTAGGCACTCCAACTGGGAATTTCAGTCGTAAATAAACTCTGACTTTAAGAGGCACACTTCTCACTGCTTTTAGAGACAGTACTGCATCGATTGCATTGCATACTTATGTCGAAACAACTGCAGTATGCAAAGCAAAGAGTAAACCTTTCACTATCTTGCTTGCACAACGTCTACCCTGGCTGTTATGAAGTTCAACGACCAATGCCACCCGATAGGCAAAACCAATAAACTTCAAGTTGAAGTCCATGCATCCAGCTGGGAACTGAAGATGGTTTATGCAACACACACACACACACGGGAGACGCCACAAAGTCTAGCACGAGATGAGATCTAATCGCGGAAATCCACAAGTATCCTTTCCGCCCCAACAGCGACTTCAATTCATCCGGCAGCCAATTTGCCCACTTCCACAGATACAATCCGAATCCGAGCGATTTCCTCACTTTCTTCGAAGAACCATTACGACGCGAGTTACACTTTGTATCTCTCCCAACCGTTTGGGATTATCTAAGAGCTGGTAATCTATTAATTGACCTGCGGCGCCGTGGCATGGTTGGACGTGGGGTGCGCAAAAACAAAAACAAAATCCAAAAGCACACAACGAAACCAAATGTATCTGTCGAATGACTGATGATGATGACGATCTGCAACAGGAAAGGGGAACAAAACTATCTTTTGTTGCTTCTCCTTCGCTGGCATTTCTCTGTCGTGCCAAGAAGCGCCACCGAAACCAAGCGACAAACGCCACAGAGAAAGAGAGAAGAGAGAAAGCAAAAAACAAAAAAAAAAGTTTTTGGATTGTGGGTCAATTCTCTTGGGTTGCACTTGCGGGTAACTGCCACAATCCACGAATTGGTATAAAAAGATCGTCCGCACATGGCTAAGGCATCAGTTTCTGGCTTCCATTCCAGTTTGGTTAACATCGTCTGAGTCTCTTGCACAACCAAGTCGTGTCTACAACAATATGAAGGTGGGACACCGGGACAGGATTACTCGAAAGGATTTTGACTAACATTCGTCTCTTCTAGGTCTTTGTTTGCTTGTTCGCCACATTGGCAGTTGCCTCGGCTGGATTCCTTGGCGGAAGCAGTGGCGGTTCTAGCCATGGCGGAAGCATTGGTGGCAGCATCGGTGGCGGCTATGGTGGTGGATACAGTGGTGGCCATGGAGGCAGCATTGGTGGTGGATACAGTGGTGGCCATGGAGGCAGCATTGGTGGTGGCAGTATTGGCGGCGGTTATGGCGGTGGATTCGGTGGCGGCCATGGCAGCTCCATCTCTGTGGCTCCAGTCAAAGTGATCAAGGTCATCAATGAGGGCGGCTCCATTGGTGGTGGCGGAATTGGTGGAGGAATCGGAGGCGGTCATGGTGGATGGGCCAGCGGTGGTGGATTCGACAGCGGCTTGTCCCTTGGCGGTGGTCACGGAGGAATCGGTGGAGGAATCGGTGGTGGAATCGGCGGTGGTGAGGTGAAGATCATCAAGGTCATCTCTGAGTCATCAGGAGGATCATCGCTGGGAGGAGGCCTTGGCGGTGGATGGATTGCCGGCGGTTCAGGAGGCTATGGCGGTGGCTACGGAGGCGGTCATGGTGGAAGCATCGGTGGCGGCTATGGCGGTGGTGCCGAACAAGTCAAAATCGTTAAGATCATCAGCGCTGATTCCGGCATCGGAGGAGGCATTGGCGGTGGTATCGGCGGAGGACACGGTGGCTGGGCCTCCGGTGGCAGCATTGGAGGAGGCAGCATCGGCGGCGGTTGGGCTCCATCCGGTGGATGGGACTAAGCGACACAAATCACCGATCACCAACATCCAATTCATAATCAAACGCCTTTATGTGATAGTCTCTCATAACCCTGTATGTATTTTTCCCCCAAATTCCCAGTGTGAATGTGTGAGTGTGTTGTACCTGAAAGCAAAGATCAGACGTTGTTAATGTTGTTAATAAACTCTTGTTGTTACAAAAAAAAAAAATATCTGAGATAGTTTTCGCTTACTTTCGCTCTCGTCGGTGGTTATGCAAGGGAGCCGCCTTGAGTTATTTAACTCCATCTTCCGTGCTGAACATAACTCAAGGCGCTGTCTACGACAATTCGTATCGCATCCATTGACCCCTGCGATACATTTCGGTTTCTTCGCAAAAACACATGTGAAGCGGTTGGCTTTCCAAGTTTACTTTCACCCGGGAGATTACTTTTAATTGCCTCTTCGTATGGGGAGGCGGGCATATTCCATTCTTCACTTTTCGGGGGATTCCCGTGATTTCACTTTCAAATGAGGGAACACTTTGGCGCTGTCGAAGTGAAGTGAATCGCAATTTGGCAACACGATTGTGTTTGATAGAGTCGAAAGTGCTGTTCGAGTTCCCTAATTAGTCGCAGTGGAGCGGAGTTAAGTGGCAAATTATAGCTGCTTCCACCGACAAGCTAAGGTTTACGATGGCGAATTTGGTTTACTTTTGACAGCCTTTGGCTATCGTCAGGAATTACTGGTCTAGCGCGGGGATGTACCTACCTGTCGGTTGTTGGTTTGATAGATTTTCTTGAGCGCTAAACTGAGCTACTGACATCCTAACCGGTTTTGGACACTGTAAGACGATTACTAAAATGTTACGAGGTATTTAGAAAGTTTAGTCATTGGAACTGAAGATCATATAATGTCGCTTAAGGCTCGGAAGAGACACGTAAGTTAGTTTGTGAAGGGTTGGGAGGTACATATGATTGAATAATTGGCCGTGGGTTGCCAGTGGTTTGGAGTTGGACAGGAAGAGGTTATGTTATGTACGCATTTTGGATGAATCCGTTAAGGTCTGTCCTATCTATATCAAGCCACCATCGAGGAAAGGACTCTTTATCGAGATCTAGAACCAGATGACTGCAAGTCCGAACAACCTAAGTGCATGCATGTACATACACATGTAGTTACAGTCAAGGCTTCATTCAACTTTGAACGACTGCAAGACCCAAGGGCTCGTTAGTCTCTTAATAAACTAAATACCACCAGTATTTACTGCGGAACGCCAGTCATTAGGACGGGTGTTGGCAATCAAATATACATAGCAATCCAGAGGCATACTTAGGGACTGTAAAGAAGACTAAGAGCTGTTGGCGAGCTATTCAAAGAAAAAATGAAGGTCTACGTCGAGTAAAGATTCGAGAGGTACTGTTGCAGGAGTGATGTTCAAAGATTGACTTTCCAGAGGTTGAGAGAGCATCTCAAGGCCACAAGTTCTGGACAAAAACCTGCAGAGATGAACAGGGTACAGCGAAGACGGATGACCACAAATGAACCAATATTCAAACTAAAGTCTTTGAAGATCCATCATCACAGACTTTTATGCAGCCGATAGGTTACTAAAGGAGGGGCACTGGCAGATTGCAAGTATGGCTTCCCTAATGTGTAGTGATTCATGGTGTTGCGCTACGGTGATATATTTGACGCGAACGGCAGTCCAGGACAAACGATGAAAATGTGGACCTCAGAATGACTGTGTGATTCTTACACTCGATGTTAGGAATGCCTTTTACTCGGCGATGGGGAAACATCCAGGAGATGCTTTGAAGCATTTGAGTAACAGCAGACATTGTTAAGAACTACTTTCGACGAAGAACATCTAGAAGCAGGTTCGAATCATAAGAATAATAACGTACATCTTGAGCATAACCAACGCCAACCGAAGAATAATGATCTGTTGTACTGAAGAAGGCTCAAAGCAAGGCGAGGGCCGATCTATGAATCCACCAACAGCCTCAAGTCGTAGAGGTTAGGGATGACGTAGCTGTAGTTGTGATCGAGGAAGCAACGCTGTAGGGCCATTCGCATGATGGCTGAGGTGCGTGGGTTTACAGGTGGATGAATGGAAATCGTGCTTCTCGGGACTAGAGAGATAGTGGAGAAGAGGGCGTTTATAGCTGAAAGACACAAGAATACCTCCAATATGACTATAAAGTGCCTAGGAGTCTATGTAAAAGGAAGTGTCTCACATATGTATGTAAGGGAAAAAAACTGGAAGAAAAGTGAAACACTGCTGCCAATCATGATGCCAAACATGGAAGGAACAAGACACAGATGGAGGCTTGTATTTTTAAAAGTTCTGCTCCTATAGGTTGACTATCCCAGCCTTTCCTTGTGTTTTCTCTCGTTACCTAGTTGAAAAGTAGAGAGACAGCCTAAGTCTGAGACACTAACATGCTTTGCAAAATCGAAGTGTCCTGGTAGAAAGCCAATAAGTTGTCTATAGTTTCTTCTGCTGAGTGATAGAAGAAGAATAGCATTCGTTTAGTTTGCCTGCATCCTGATGAGTCGTGGCACACACAATTGTTTTTGTAGGAAATCCAATCGTCAATAGAGGTCCTGGCCAAGGACAAGGGAAGACTAAATGCAGGTGCAGGTCCTAAGAAAATATGCTCTGAGCCTTGTCTAGTAATCTCATCGGAGATCTCATTTCCAGAGATCACAGTTCAGCTTTGTGACCGAATTCAGACAGTTCTTGCAGTCTCGCACTATTTTGAAACCTGTTTAAGGGTTGAGCAAGGCCTTAAGCGCAGCCTGGCTATCGCTACAGACGCATATGCTCCGACCCTTTTACCTTAATATTTCAGGGCCATTAAAATAGCAAAAGTCTCTGCTTGGAAAACAGAGGCATGCTTGGCCAACGCGTAGTAAAGTCTGATGTTGTCGACCTCAATGAAGGCACCAGCACCAGACCCATGACTGGTTTTGGAGTCATCCGTGAAGATTCGACTGTAGCCCAGTCCAGACTCAGCCGAGCTCAGTCCTAAAGGCAAGGAAAGTCGACTGTAAATGTGCACAGCAGCCGAAGTTCTGGTGTCATTGCATCAGACGGCATATCCATGGAACTAGGGTCGTTGGATAAGTGTCGCGCGAGGTCATAAGAACTCCAGTGCGGATGATACCAGAATTCGCCCCGTCTAAGATGATTGATTGATTTGATAGTACAGCCCATGATATAAGTATAAAAGGGAGACATGTAGATCAGGCAGAGCATCTAGAGCAGCACCAGGCGTACTCTGAAAGGTTCCGTGCAGCCGAGACAAGCCGTTCCTTAAAATTTAGTGAATTAAGCTGTCACACACTTACACGAAAGCCCCCTCCACTAAACGGTCTTCTCTCCAAAGGAGCTTTTTCACCTGTCTTGGCAAAAGCACTTTTACACCGGAAGAAAACTGCGCCTAAGGTGTCTTCAACTTGACATGCTTTATCCAGGATAACTCCTTGATATTTGGTGTCATCTGAGATCTGGATATTGGGGCCCTTTAGCTCTGGCTGAGACAGACCGGCCACAATCCTCCTTCTCGTAAAGCACTGTGCCTTGTTTGATTCTGGCTTTTCGCCATATTTTGTCCATTAAACTTCCTGTTGAGGTTAAATGGAGCGAATTAATTGCATATACATGCCTTGGCTTGAAATGTGCTCCGAAAGGTACCATTAATGCAGCTGTGTTCTACTAAGTATAAGTCGGCGTCGTTGTTTCATTCTCGCTGGTAACTTTGGAAATAAATTTCCTTTTGAAGTAGAATGTCCTGGTCATAGTGTCTACAGGTAGGTTGAAATGAAGAAATATTTCTCAAGGGGTCATGTTTTGCTTTTCTGTGTTACATTTTCCTCTGCTCTGCCTTTGCTGATCTTTTTAGCACGATGTGCAATTGGGATACTATCATCATCACTGGCGTAGGACATGTGGGCCTTGGCAGGTCAGTCTTTGAACTTTTCACTGTGCTATCCTTTCTTCAACTTGGTCCCTTTGACCCAGTTTACTGGTCCTTTTGACCCAGTTTACTGCACCATATCAATCTAGAAATTATTATGGCTTGCGTAGCCTTGAAATCCTTGACTTTCGAGTGTTCGTTCCACATCACCTTGCTGTCAAGTGTTAGGTTAGATAAGCACTCGACCTCTTTACACTAAGATCCTTGTGGATCAATTGCCCATGTGGATTGTTCCCGGTTTGTACCGGGCTTCCAACTTACTATTCGTTTGTGAATTGTGTCTCCAGCCATCGTGATGTCCTCAAAAACCTGAAGAAGGTGGTTTAGTTGAACATCAGATAGTTCCTGTATGTCATAGTGTTTTCCTAATGATCTGTTCCTCAAATGGCATAGGCTTGGGCATTGGCGGAGGAAGTGAGGAGTATCTTCTTGAACCTCTTCGTCGCCGCAATTCCTACATATACATTTTGCATGTGGCCAGTGAGTGCACCTACAAACATTGACAACGACTTCCTGGTATGATTTAAAGATTTGTTGGGTCTGGCTTTGTCGTATTTTGGCCAAAGTTTTCTTGATAAACTACAGGTGTTAAGCGACTTTGACTTTCGTCAGGATTTTATATTCAACTCGTTCTCTGGTATTACATAGTGGTGGCTTAATCCACTGAAGTGCTCGATTGTGGTCCATTTGAGACCCTTTTCTTGCAAATTCGTCAGCTATCTCATTTCCGGTTATATCCTTGTGAGCAGGGACCCAACAGAGAGTAATATTGTGCTGCAAGCCAAGAACTTTAGGCTCTTTGCGACAGCTTGCTGTCAAGTGTTAGTTCTAGATATTTAACCTGCCATTGTGACTCGATTGTCGTACAAACATACATTTCTTAGAGGAAAATCCTATATCATTGGGCTTCACGAATTGGTTGAGAATCCTATGAAGCACTGCAGATGTAGCACTGGGAGGAGTTAAGTCCTCAGAATGATAATACTTGCAGACAACTCTGATGATCTTCTAGAGAGCTCCTGTTTCCTCAAACGAACAATCTTGTGATCAACTTAATTGATTACAAAGGCTAGACGCACTAAGGCCTTTCACTTTGCATGAAGAGTGGAACTGTCTATCGTTCTAGATGCACTGGCTAATTCAATCACTAAATAGTGAGAAAAACAATACTTTGATACTTCCTTTACACTTTACCCATGGTCGCACCAATTCTACTCTATCCACGATGTGCCATCTCTGGCAAACCACCTCAAACGCAAAAATGACTCCAAAATACACCTGGTAATCCGCTTTTATATTTCTCCGCCGGTTAACTGTGAATAACCAGTTTGTTTTCGCCAAAAAAACATTCCAAACTATTAAACTTAAGTGTAAAACCCATAACTCACACTGAAAGGCTCTTAAAATTTTAATTCGCTCATTACGCTTGAAGTAGGTTGTCTTGCTCAATCGGAAGAAAGGTGCATCCGAGCAAGGGCACTTATTTCTGCTCCAACGGCCGGTGTTTATCTTTCATCAAATTCACTTTCGATTTTTTTGAAGATCAAATAAATCAGTCAGAGCCGCGCGCGCCGCTCAACCACTCAACGATCTTTTCGCACGATCGCTTTGCATAAAATCAAATCCATAAGCTTCCACTGATGCATCATCGGCTACATCTGTATCTTATCGCAGATGACCTCGTCGTCGTGTTTTTTTTTTTGTCTTCTGACCTACACCAATCCGGTAAGTTATAATTTATAGACGGTGCGGGGCTCGTTTCCGAGATCTGAGACACATACATCTCACAGAGTCCAGTTATGCTAAACAGCTGGGTTTCTATGTTCCATCCGAGAGTAATTATATCGCCTCCAAAAATAATAGTTAATAGTTGCTGAACTACTATCATTTGTTTAGATAAATAAACAAAAAAAAAAAAAAAATGCTAGACTTGGGGATACCCCATTCGGGTTTTTCGATTTTTGGACCTCATCCCAAGGTGGGGCAGAACTATAAAATCAATTCACGTCGGGGGTACACCATCAGTGCAGTTCGATAGAACATTTGTTAGAGATCGCAGTGCTGAGTTAGAAAGATGAAAGTGAGTAGTCTGAGGAGTTGGACGAAGCGACGGAGTCGAAGGATTCGAATTGGACAAGGATTAACGATGTTTCTCTTCTTAGGTGTTCGTGTGTGTCCTGTTGGCCACTGTTGCCATTGCCCAAGCTGGGTTCATTAAGTCCATCGGAATCGGAGGACTTGGAGGTGGTGGAGGTTATGGCGGCGGGGGCTATGGCGGTGGTGGCTATGGCGGAGGCGGCTATGGCGGTGGTGGCTATGGCGGTGGCGGCTATGGCGGTGGATATGGTGGTGGAGTTAGTGCCATCCATGTCACTCCAGTCGTCGTTAGTTCAGGACTCAGTTATGGAGGCGGCCATGGTGGATATGGCGGCGGCGGCTATGGCGGTGGCGGCTATGGAGGAGGTCTTGGAGGATATGGTGGTGGTGGCCATGGAGGATATGGTGGTGGCGGCTACGGAGGCGGCTATGGAGGCGGTTATGGTGGTGGCGGCTATGGCGGCGGTTCCACTGTCAAGGTCATTAAAGTCATCTCCTCCGGAGGTGGTTCATACGGTGGTGGCGGCTATGGCGGCGGCTATGGAGGCGGTTATGGAGGTGGATACGGTGGCGGTCATGGTGGCTCCGGCGGATGGTGGAAGAAGTAAAGTGTACAATGAAGTGATATTGTACATCAGTACAAAAGCGAAAACGAATTAAATAAAAAAATATTAGTTAGACTAGAACCAAATGTCCTTTAATTGAAGAAGAAGTTGAAGCTTGAGTGAAGTTCTGTCCAAAGAGTGTTTCCAAGTTTCAGAGATTTTTAAGACTTTGGCTGATTGTGGTGTGATTCCAGTGCTGTATCGATTGGATGATTTCTGTCTTGTCTATCTTGGCACCATTAGGAGCGGAAAAGAAGCCTACCGGCTGTGTAAGTTTTTGGACTGAAAGCTAGGCTTAGTTGACAGACTTTTGAGAAGAAGATTCAGCCAAAGATGATACGACCTATACATCGATCTGGCCCAAACGCTAGGACATGTAGAGCGAATGGACAAAACCGCTCCGTCCCGCGGAGCCTTCGAATCTAACTTGTAGGGACAACGCAGTAGAAGAAGACATCGCCTAAGGTGGCGCCCGTAAGAAGAAGAGGAGCTCAAACAACTGGGAATGCGCAACTGGAGGCAGTTTTTTAAGGGTCGAGCTAACTGGAGAGATTTACCAACCTATGAAGGAACATGCTAGATTTGTTTTAACCGAAATCCAACATATGTGAGGTTAATAAACCAAATTACGACTTGGCTAGCTCCTTGATTGGTAAACTTCTTCAAGCCTTAGTTTTCGGTCTGGTTATTGTTGGATAAGACTGTTATTGTTGGATAACTGTGAAAAGCTTGCTTAACTATTTGACATCCATTTGCCATTGGATTTCGAGAATCCTCTGTCTAACTCCAACTGAATTATTTAACAAAGCTGCTGGAGACTTCCAAAATCCTTGCTTGCTGGCTTGCTGTTGAAAACGAAGAGTGATCTCGTGCGGACTTCATTTGAAAAGAATTCAAGCCAGTTTGCGTGCGTGTCCTAAGACATTATCTCTTCGATGACATAATCAATTTATGATCCAATGGCTAAATTTGTCAAATTATATGACACATAGTGCCATTTACCCTGACAGTTGGGTTTCGCTAATTAGATCCGGATTTAGCAAGCGAAAGGCAGAGGCTCCCGTTCCAGGCAGATCTGTAATGTTGTGCCATGATCGGTGAGTTCATCAGTCTTACAGTTGGGAGATATGCAAATTTTGACCTGTTAAACCGGTTTAATTGGGACGATGACCTAAACGTTTCTTGTAAAGGAACATTTTTTAAAAAGACCGACGGCTACTTTAATGAATTCCGGTTTGTTTAGAATGTTGTTAACCTTGACTTCATCGATCTTTGCCAGTCATTGTGGAAAAGAGACCACCATGGTGGAACGGAAGACCAGCGAATTTACCAGCTTTGTTTAGGCCAAGTCTATTCAAATTTGGGTTCGGTTTCATTATACATTACGACACAAACAAACCGCTTCTTGTGTCGAGCTCCCACCAGTTCCTCGGAATTATTGGAGTCTATGGCTTTGAAGACACCGCCGCTCGCCGTAGTAGTCCAATGAACTAACCACTGAGCCACGGCTTTGAAGACTTCATTTTAACGCGGTTGGTTTATCGAGAGATTAAGGTACTTCAAGCCGTCAAACGTAAAAAATAGTTGGCTGTTTGGTAGCGGCTTTGCTGTCTAAGATGGATTATGGCAAAAGTCTTAAAATTCTGCCAGGCCAATTAGCGAATGAGGACTATCCACCTCAAAATTTAATTTCCTTGCTGAGACTGATTCATTTGTGCTCAATTTCCCAAAAACGAGTGGAAAGACAACATTACCAAAGGTAGTTCCTATGAGGTCCTTGTCAAGACCTACGTTCCGACCTACGAAGATCGTTCATAAAGATTTCAATGCCAAGATCGGAAAGAAGAACCTCTATCGTGGGATCATCGGAAGACATAGTCTGCCCAACACGTGACGACAGTCCTTTAGCGTATTGGACCATCATCTCGTTGCTGAAGTTTAACGTGGGGAAATTTAACGTTGATGAAAGACTGCAATAACCGACCACAGTGATATGATGACTTAAATTTTTTTAAGGCCGGTTTTTGTTTCTAGAGGCGATGGCACTGCAACTCATAAAATCAAAAGTCAAGAAGATCTCTGGTCAAACGTTTCCGATACCCTCAGCCCATGACGTCCCTGTAGAAAATGTGTCTTTCGATCTAGCCAAAAGTATTCCAAGAAGAAGTCCTTGCAGTTTTGAGGAGAGCTGGAGTTCTCTTCACCCAAAGAGGGAAAATTGAAATCTGCTCGGATAGTCAAGCAACACTTGTCTGGTTACCGCGTCACGAAGGTGTCACGGGGAACGAGAAAGTCGACGAACTGGTAAGAGAAGGTATAGAACGAACCGCTAAAAACACAGTGAGAGTCGAAATAACATTAAAACACAAACAAACGAGAAGATGCAAAGGGATTTCGAAGACCTTCGCAAACCTCCTGAGGTGCAAAGTGGCTAGATCACTCCTAAAGAAACCAAGCAACCTGCTCACTAGGAATGCTCTTAAGGCTGATGGTGGAACTCATCACAGGAACATTAACCTCAACAAACACATGCATAGGCCTCGCTGACACAGAGACATGTAGGGACTGCGAGGAAGGAAAACAGATCTCGAACACTTCCTATGCCACTGCCCAGCCCTAGCGGGAATGCGAAAGAAGACCCTGGGTCACATGTGGATCTCTGAGCTGGGACATCTCAAGGACGAAGGAATCGGCGGCATCCTGGCCTTTAGCAAAGAAACAGAAAGATTCGCCAGACCACACGTACACTAGTGTCAACTCCATAACTGTTTCCACCTTCCCTAGATTCCTCCCAACATATGTACGTCCCCAACCAAACCGATTCCTGCAGTTCCGACGCTAAAAAAAAAGGGAACACAACGGGTCCGACTGAGGCCTAAGTGATAGAGCCTTCGGCTCACCCTCATATACTATGCTACTGAACTATACTAGCAGAAAGCTGCACACATAGTCCGTGTCCCGCTGATTCGTAGGTATTCAGTTTCCTGCGTTACATTTAATTTGTGTAAAAAATGTCTGAGGGTCCAGTGTCCTGAAAGGACAGACGCTCTTCTCGTACTGTCCCTGTTGTATTCTACGATGTGGCGTTTTTACTTAGGGTTAAGATTTTTTCCTGTCTAAAACAGCTGGCGCAACAGTTCGGGATGAGCCCAGACCTAGATTCTCGCAATCATTCCTGTTGTGCGTGCCGACTCCGAAGGGCGAGTTGAGAAGCTTTTTCGTGACAGATTATACTCCCGGAAGTTTGTCATTCCCCCACGAGAGTTTTACCCCATCTGAGTCCCAGAATATTATTCAAATAGGACAGATAGCGATTTCACCAGAGTTTGACTTTGTTTCGCTTAAATAAATCTTGAAGAGCATTGAAGCAAGATATGGGGTGTGAGGTACAGTACTTAGATCGCAGTGACTTATGCGCTGCTTGACTATTGGTAAAATTATTGTTTGTCGCAGTCAGTTTCAGAACGAATGATAGCGGAACTATCAAAAGCATGTAACTCGACCTAAAAGACACCTGGACACATTCCTCCATCGAGACTTTGCCGTTGAGGCCATACAAGCCGGTCTCAACCCCAAAATCCATCTTTGATCCATCAGTCCTTTTATGTTCAGCAACCGATCGAGAATATCAAGTCCGAACTTGCTGTCAAAGCGGGAAGTTTTAGGCATAAAATTGAATACTGAAAAGTAGAAGAGACTAGGTGACCCATTAGTCTAGTTGGCAGGTTTTGTATTCAGCGTTTTCCCACTATTTTTTACAAAGATGTGGACTGCAGAAAGTCCAGACCTTAGGATCTTTAATCTTCGGACGTCATCGCAACCATCGCGATCCACAGTACCGAGCCTAGTTCAGAGCTTCACTGTGACGTTATATTGCCCCTCTCAATATTCGATGTCGCACGGCTGTACACTGTTTCAAAAAAAAAGTCTGTGATTTTGTTCTGTAGGAACTCTGTCAACCTATTGGCGCTGGGTACTCATAGGATTTGTGGAAGTGAAACCTTTTTCACGCCCGCCAGAGTAATGACAGTAGAGTATGACTTACTCCCGCGCTTTCACCAAGCTCCTTTGATAGTTGTCTTTACTTTTCTTAATCAATGGCATCGATGGTGGCATGATTCATCCGGAAACCATATTGGTGATCAGCGTAGCCGCCCGTCTCAACGATTGTAGACTCTAGTCTGTCATTTATGATGCGTTTCTGTATTTCTCCTTAAGCGTCCAGGATGCCTAAAGGTGTTTTCGATAACGGGTAGTTCCAAATTTTGTTCTCTTTACACAAAGGTATCAGTCCATCGATCCGGGACCACCTCTTTTTCCAGACACGTGTGGTAGACATCTGCAAAAATGTCGAAGCCATCATCGACGCTTGGTGCCCTTTCACGTCAAATTTGTGTGCCGATTTCAAGAACATCTTCTAGTTTGACAAGAGTTTGCTTCTTTTCTCCAATAATCCACGTGGTAGCGGGAACAGAACTGTGACCACGGACGCCAAGCGCCGATCTACTCTGGACCGCAGCGTCTTCTCAAATAAATATGTTGAAACGACAAAACTTCCTTTTATCTCCTTCCGAATGTAAGACACGAATAGCATTGGAAGGGGCTCGCACATTATGCAAGCGTTTAGGTGTTGATTTCCTAACCGATGCATCCGCACACCGATACGAATTTCTGCTCCAGTAGCTCGCTATTGTGTATATGTATCTCATCGATCTCACTTTCGAATTTCCGATGTTTCAATAAATCAGATTTGCACGATCGGTTTGCATAAATTGACCTCATGTACGCCCCCTTGGAAGAAGCTGCCTGACAATGCTCTTGGTCATCTGTGTCGTTTGACCTCGTATCTCAGTGACCTACACCTATCCGCTAACGTATTGTTATGTTAAGCAGATGTCTTCGCGAGCGTAATTATTATATATCCATCGCCTGCAAATAATAGTTAATAGTTGCTAAACTTGGCAAATTTGTTTTGTGGCTGTTGATGGGGGATAGCCCCCAAACGGTGGTTGCTTTGGTTCACTTTGGGTATAAAATGGAAACACTTTGGGGGTATATCAGTGCAGTTCGATAGAACAAGTGCAACAGTCAGCAAGTGTTGAGTTAGAAAAATGAAAGTGAGTAGTCGAAGGAGTTGAGGAAGTCGAAGGATAAGGATTAACTGTGTTTTTTTCTTAGGTGTTCGTGTGTGTCCTTTTGGCCGCAGTTGCCGTAGCCCAAGCCGGGTTCATTAAATCCATCGGAATCGGAGGGATCAGTCTTGGTGGACTTGGAGGTGGCGGCGGTGGCGGTGGCTACGGTGGTGGCTATGGTGGCGGCCATGGAGGTGGATCGGGAGGAGGATATGGAGGTGGCCACGGAGGCGGCTATGGAGGTGGTGGAGGTGGAATCAGTACCGTCAAGGTAGTCCATGAGGTCACCCCAGTTATCATCAGTGCCGGACACGGTGGTGGTGGCGGTGGAGGCTATGGCGGTGGAAGCTATGGCGGTGGAAGCTATGGCGGTGGTCATGGAGGTGGCTACTCAGGTGGCTATGGAGGCGGTCATGGTGGATATGGCGGTGGCGGTTCCGCTGTTCAAGTTGTTAAAGTTATCTCATCCGGCGGCGGTGGTGGTGGATACGGTGGTGGCGGTTATGGTGGCGGACATGGAGGTAGCATTGGAGGTGGATACGGTGGCGGTCATGGAGTCTCCAGCGGATGGTGGAAGAAGTAAAACGTATAGTTAAGTGAAAGTGTACACACACGTTCCATTGTTGTTGTTTTTTAAATACAAAAAAGTTAGACTGTGAATAATGTTTTTTTAACTGAAAAAGTGGAAGTGTCTACTTCAAATTGAGGAAGAGATGGATCTTTTACTGGAAGTCCCCATAAAGTCTTCAAGGAAAGGTGTTCTTAATGTAGGATATCGGGTTCTAACTGGGCATTTCCAAGCGAAACAAATCCAAAATCCGTTCTTTTACAATGGTGGAGGATTATTCTTACAATAGGAACAGGCGTGTCCATTTTTGCACTGATCTACAAGATTCAAACACCAGAAAAGGATTCAAACACGCTGTCATACTTACACTTGTCCACTCTTGTCCACTTTATGCGCCGAAATGTTAGGTACAACCTAGCTTTCGCTAAAGTCTGCAGACGCTTCCATTAGGATAGGAAAAGACTCTGCTTGGAAAATAGAGGAATTTGGTCAACGAGCAGTGAAATCTAGTGTTGTCCGGTAGTCAATAAGACACCGGCATGATTCGACCACAGCCCCGTCAAGGTTCAGACTGTAATTGAAGCCAGTTCTGAACGCAAGTACAGTCGCTTTTAAATTTATCCAGCAGCCAAGCCTCATTGTACGATAAATGTAGCACAAGATCATCACATCGCCAGGGTGGATAATACCAGAAGCCGTCTGAGTCAGATCGGTCACAATCCTCCTTAAGGAATTACCTCAGTTTTCACAGGATTGACCGAAAGCCTGAGCGTGTACGTTGGAACAATGGATAGTATGTAACACAGAGTCAACCTTACGGAAAGCCACTGTTTACACTTGGCGTAGAATAGAAGCTACAGTACACCTTACTCTCTGGAATCAGTAACATGTACATCAAAAGCCACTTCCGATTATCGCTATTCTCTCATGGAGATGACAGATCATTTGAACATCCACCTATGCTGGGTACCCGGTCAGAGGGACATTCCAGGTAACTATGAGGGGAATGAGCTCACCAAACGTGGTACTACTAATGACATCCTTCTGGAACGAAGGAAACTGAGAATTCTGAACACTCGCTACATGTAAACTTATCTTAGAGTACGACGCGATCAGCAAGACAAACCAAAGATGGAGGAATGGTACCACGTGCCGTACCTCCAGGGAGATTTGGTCTATGGTAAATCTCACTCGATCTAAAACTTTGATCTTGTTTAAAAGATCGCTCATTAGCACCGTCATTGGTGATCTTACCGGCCATTGTCCCATTGGCCTTCATGCCAAAAGGATGAGCCTCTTCTCAAATGACTTCTGCAGAAGCTGCAGGGACGACAAGCAGGAACAAATGATCCTCGATTTCCTCTGCACTGTCCTGCCCTATCCCAAAGAAGAAAGCTCTATCTAGGAGTCTATCACTTTGACAACTTGGGCGAACTATCACATACTGACGTCAAATGTATCCTAAGCTTTATCAACAACTCCAATTGGTTTCGGTAAAGTGAGTGGCGTTTTACTGGGTTTAGACCAAAGTGGTATCACAAAAGGGTTTTCCTGGCCTACGTGTGTTTTGTGCTTCGCACAGACAGCCCCCCTGCCAACGCACCTACCCTCACCTTGCTCTTATCCACAATACGACACACTGTGTTGTCTAGCAGAGTCAAAAGTCACATTGTCGAAAGCGCCTTCTATGCATTCTCTAGATTTTGAGGATCAGCCCTGCAAGATTTTTCGCACTGGTATGCATGCTGCATCTCCGATAGAAGTTGCATTCTCAGAGCAGTACTATGCACGTGAATCTCGACCAGTCTTTATAAACTTATCAGCAGAAATGAAGACTTATTTATCTGAGACTTTCAACGAGAGAGTAGTCATCTTTACCAAGTTTTGGTATAAAAGCAACTCTAACAGTTCGCCAAAATGTAGGACATTCATGTATCCCAGTACCAATGTTAAATCCGCAGTGAAGATTATCCGTTGCAGCAAAGCGGATAAAAATTCTACACTGTAACTGGGTATGACCCAGGGTCTTCTTTTAAGGATTCGTACCTCTCCTCGCATAAAAAAGAACCAACAGGATTTTTGGGCTTCAGTTTCGTTTTGATCAGGCGGACAGAAATGTTGGCTATCATCATCTATCAGCATACAGTCTACAGAAGAAACTTTTCCAAATTCTCTACAACGTTTTCTTCTTCTCTACAAAGCTTTGTTCCCTTGACACGATGCAATGTTTGGGGGATATCGCTGGGCTTAAACCTAAGCAGCTCACAGTGCAGTGAAATTCATAAATTTCTCAGCCACCTTAACGCTTAACAAGTGAGCGAATGAGTTTCATTAATTTTCTTCCAGGTTTTCTGGTTGGAGTCATTTGAAGCTTTGCTTAAATTGTATAAAGCCCATATTATGTTTAATTTTATTTAGAGTGAAATGGACAGCTGATGATCTAGGAATCAACTCTGGTCCTTCTAGGATTGTTTAATGCTGTCAACGCCTTTAGTGTTGTCAGTAAGGCTTGTCTCTAACGACCAAATGCAAGATTACCATCTGTCAGTGACTTATGTCTAGACACCTAAGGTGGCAGAACGTGTTTTCTTTTTAAGGCAGACTATCGAAATGCGGTTCTCATTTATTGACTCATTTAATCTGACAGTTGGGTTTTGGAATTCAAGTCCCCGAATCCATATGGTTTTACTAATATAATTTTGCAAATGATATGTGGGCCCGAAATAGGTTCGGATTTATGAAATTTTGTTTACTAAACTTCAGAACATAAACAGAACAAGAAAGTGTCATATCCAGTCAAACGTGAATCGTGAAACCATTAGTTCTGATTATGCATACAAATCATATTGACAAAATTGTTTTTCAATTAAATCTGTCCGTCAAAAATTGTTTCTTGAATTTCAGGTTGTAGAATATTGAATAATCATTTACATGAGCTATTATGTCCAACCTTGAAATGACAAACTCATATCGCTTAAACACAACTTAACGACAGAATTAGAAATTAGTTTAAAAATTTGCATTTTTTGTGTATAAATATCCATAAATCTTGTCAAAATGTTGTTACAATTCTTTTCCATTGAATTGAATTCCGCTTGTTTGAAGTTTTTTTTTAGCAAAAACTTGCTGAAATGTCAAACTTTACACATTGCAAATGTCACTTTTGAGACAGAGATGGTATAAGTTGTCACACGTCACTTTTATTGTTGACACTTTCAACAAGGACAACCAGTATATGATAATAATCCATTTTGATCACCTCTCTCTTCAAGACGTATCCCCATCCGTTTTGTGAGTTCTGACAAGTTTTTCTGTATCCTTTTTCTTGTAGTCATCAAAGTATGATGTCTAATCTCCAGCGCCAGCATCGAACTACATTCCCTACGATATTGTGCTCCAAATTTATACCCAGATCGATGTACCCCCAGACAATTGATACTGTCCAACCATAGCTCAGCATTTGAATGATGCAATCCCGGTGTCACGAAGAGTCATCTTCGTTTTTTGTGTCTTTAAATAGAAATCTAAATTTATGAGACCTGCACAAAAAATTAACATACTCGTAATTGGGCGTGTAAGACTGGAACCTCTTTAGACCTGAGACCTGAAATAATTCAAATCAAATTTGACAGGATTGAGAGAGTTGAAATATAGGATCTAAGCCTGTGACTGACATTTTCAATTACCGGTCTACTAATCTCTTGTTATTGATGCCCAGGTGGTAGGCGTGAATTTACGAAACAAGTCGCATAAACCGACATGTGTGATTCTTTTTAATAAAATATTCTTATAGCTCTTTTATTGGCGCAGATAAATGTGTTCTTCAATGGTTTATTGAGGGGTGTAATAAAAATGTTAAAGAATTCGTTTGCGTGTGAAATTGGTTATCTGAAATTCTACGATCTGTCATTTTAGCTGGATAGCCTCTGTTTGATAAGTCAGAGTTGTCATAGACAGGGGCGCCTTAGGCGTATAATATTATGAATTGATGAATTAACCTCAAGCTTCGAGAAAGTGTGCCAACAGCCAGACAGCAAATATTGCCTTCTGGGGGATGTGGACGCCCTATAAAAATTAAAAAAAAAAATCAAATTCAATAGGATGCGTTTTCGAAACTCGCATACATTTCTAAATTGTCGACAGAGGTAGAAGTTGTCGTCATTACTAAAATAGGAAGAAGCTCACATGTCAAGAAAAAGGACCTTGGAAATGTCACTCTTTCTTCATTCTTTCTTCATTGCTGTCAAATTGATTGATATCCACCTGCACATCAGCTCGAGCGACGACAGCCTTGCACTCACTAATTTCAATAATTGAAACGTCACTCAGCATCAGGGATGGCACTTTGTTAGTTTTTCTTGATGTTGAATTAGAGTTTATCAATGTTAGACCAGACGCTATTACTTACGCATTTTAAGATTTTCAAGTCGATACTCCGCTTAGAACGCTAATAAGTTAACAGGGCTATCAACATTAAACTGAGTGGCTCATAGGCTAATTATTTGCGGAGCATCTAAGGGTGGGATCATGTCCCCTTCTCTCTGGAATTCAGCCGTCAACAAGGTGTTCATCGGTTCGCAAGGAGTAGGTAGTAATGTGATTGCCTTTCCAGACGATTTTGCTATCGCTACTTCAGAGAGTTACTCGTTTCCACTCGGAAATGTAAGATTCCCACGTAGACCCTCCTACTTAGACCGAAAATTATCCTCTGGATGTCACTGCCGTGGTACATCCCGCACTAAACAAAGAATACAAAATCACTAAACTATATCGAATCCAGAGAACCGCTGGCTGGTATAGGTACCAGGGTTGCAGGTTGTTTATGTCCGACGGATGCCCTAACGGTTATTCTAAACCTTCTACCCCTCGACCTTCACGTCAGAAAGATGGCAACCTGCAGTGCGGTTAGATTCAGAGAATCTGGGTGCTAGTCAGCCAAGCCTCATGCCACTGTAGCATTGTGGCTTCACTGCCTTAGAAGGTGGTAATATCCCCCACAGACTATCTTACGCAAAGACTTCGCCGTGCGCATTCCATCAAGAGCGGAATGGAACAGTGAAGTGGTCACAATTTTCATGGTCGGCTCGAAAATAGAATGTGGGGTAGGTTCGGGTATATTTTCAGCAGCCTTGAAACTATCGAAATCATTCAGACTTTCAAATTTCGCCAGTGTTTTTCAGGCTAAAATACTCGCAATCTACGAAGCCTGTCAACAACGACGCCACCCCAAAGCAAAATGTCACAATTTTCTCCGACAGCCAGGCAGCCTTCAAGGCTCTTCTCTCCACAACCATCTCATCACAGATGGTAGCAATGCAGAACCGAGCTTCTTTCCTAACCCTCATATGGGTGTCTGATCACAGAGGCATCGGAGGAAAATGGCTTGCCAGCCAGAGGTCGGCCCTTGACAGCTCACTCAAAAAAGAAGTTCTCATCCCATTTTCACGGGAAAAATCAACTGCTTCACAGTAGCCAAACATAAATGGAAAAACCTTGCTAGCTGCGCCATATCCAGTAAAAATTTGCCAACATACAATCTTGGGAAAACAAGCGACCTCCTTAGAAGAACCCGAACAGACATTGCGCGCGTTTTCGCCATCTGTACCGGTCACTGGGCAGTAGGTACCCATGTGACTAAGCTTGGCATCCCTTGTCGCAGGAGCAAAGACACAAATGAGAGTAAAACCCTAGAACACTTCCTCTGCAAGTGAGCGGCACTTGCTATAGTAAGACTCAATGCGCTAGGGAAACCCTTCCTCGACAACCTGGGCAACTTTCAGAGAAGAAGAATCCCTAACATTCTACGAGTACTCTACCTTACCTCCACAGGTTGGATTTAGGACCAATAGCCATGGTCTGTCGACACCCATTCACACTCATCTAACAAACCGGTCACGAGAACTGTGATAAAAAAATGGTGCATTGCAGCAATATTTGAATACCGGGCGCTCTCTGCTGATACAACCACTAAAACCAACCCAAGGTCCTGTTGAGGTGATTTTGAAATATCGGTTACCACGTCCCTTATTGGGCCTTTTGAGACTGTGGTCCATAAGCCAGTTGGGGTCTGAAACCGAGAAACAGTAACCTTTTCGTCGAATGTTGTTTAAAAAATCAGATGCTTCCGATTCGTGAATAATCGTTCCACCGGCCAGATGGCTTGAAAATCGATTTCTTAAATGTCAAAACATGCAGCTGACAGCTGTAAACGTCAAATAAGTGCTCTGTCAAAGAAATTCGCTCCCATAAACGACAACTTGAGGTGTGTTTCGTTTAAAACTTCTGTGTTCCGAATTGGTTCGGTTCAGGGCGGACTCTGAACAGAACTGACCATCACTGGACAGTGCTCGTATTTAAAAGAACGCCTTTGTCGAGAATCACATCAAAGGTCATCGTTAGGCTTATGCATATTAAAACATTTTGACAAAAGGATTTGAAATCACGTAGCGATTTTTGATTTAGACTCAAAGCTTTTTAAAAATGCACGCATGTGTTGTTTAAATTTAACCTCCTTCTGTTGTTGTCACGTCGAACGAGACAATAGAATGGGGAAGCAGCAGCTCTAGCCCCGTTTCCAGCGGTTCAAGGTTTTTGACATCCATTGTTCCATCCGCATCTAGATGATTTAAATTAAATAAATTACCAATAATAAACATAAAATTGTCAATTTTGATTAAATATTGTTTTATTAAAGTGAATCGTTTTGGGTTTTAGCAGCGGAACCAGTCGGGCCAGATAAAGAGGTCTGTTCGCGGTTCTTGGGTGTTTTCTGTGGTTGATGCAACAACGGGTTTTTACTATTCCGTATCACGAGCAATCTAATTTTATATTCTTTCCTGTGCAATCCGCTGAAATAGAACGAAACAACAGAGGGCAAACAACTTTCAAAAAAAAAAAAAAAAAGTACCGAAGTCGGATTCCATGTTTTGGGAGATGGCAGGTTGGATCCTACGAGTATATAAGCCGGCACTTGGTCCAGCAACAAAGTAGTTCTTTCTCAGAGTTCTATTGCAATTCACATAATGAAAGTAAGACTGGCGATTGCGGATTAAGGATTTTGTCCGGGACTAATCGGTTTTACATCTTTTCTCAGATCTTTGTTGCTTTCCTGGCCCTAGTGGTTTATGTCAGTGCTAGTGGAATTGGCATTGGCGGCATCGGTCTTGGCGGATATGGTGGCGGTGGATATGGTGGCGGTGGATACGGTGGTGGTGGATACGGTGGCGGTCTTGGTCTTGGTGGGGGCTATGGTCTTGGTGGCGGATATGGCGGACACGGCGGATATGGAGGATACGGTGGATTAGGTGGCATAGGCGTTCGTAAAGTCATCGTAACTCAACCTTTGATTCTTGGAGGAGGCTATGGAGGCGGCTATGGAGGAGGCCATGGAGGTATTGGTCTTGGAGGAATCGGAGGAGGACTCGGCCATGGAGGTATCGGTCTCGGAGGAGGACTCGGACGTGGAGGTATCGGTCTCGGAGGTATCGGAGGATATGGGGGTGGACTCGGTTACGGAGGAGGACTGGGCTACGGAGGCGGCATTGGTATTGGTAAATATGGCTACGGCGGTGGCCTGATCAAGGGCGGTGGAATCTGGAAGAAGTAGATGTTACGTGTAGTCAAGCACAATGTGACCTAAATAAAGTGATATTTCAATTGATAAAATAAGAGTGAGCCTTTCTTTGTGATCTGACAGTGTTAAGTCGGGAGCTACGGAGATTGGGCTAGCTAAATGTTGTGCTTGCTTCGAAAGGTGTTTCAAAATGTGGTGTTTTTTGATCCTCGAAGTATTGGAGTAAAGCAAGGTGATCAGTGTCTTTACTGTCTGTACTTGAAATTAAGTATTGAACTGGTTTTTTGAGCAACGTAAGGAAAAGTAGACTAGAGCTTATGTGAATAGTTTCGACGTACATGCTGTCAAGGCAGAGTTTATCGATGAGGATGTATTGCACCACAATCACATTCAGTTTTACGTGGATTGGTTCCATCTAAATGGCTACTTAAGCTAGAGGCTATGAGTACAACAAAATGTAGGTCGAACAAATCATCGGCTTTCGTGAGAAGAAACTCTGTGAATTGCCCAGCAGAGACGTCACCTCTCAAGTAAACCTTTATATTCTTTTTGAGGAACAGTTTTTAGATGGATGGCCACATATATTTTAACTTCACCAGCTGGTTACACTTCCATTCCCGCTCCAAATCACTTCATTCATTTTCCTGCTGTGTTTAAGGTCCTGCGATATACTCAACCGAACTGTTTTTATATGTACTTCTAACAAAGACCTGTTTATGCCAGATAAGCCTGCCAAATGCATGGCATCGGAAACATGCTAAACTAACAACATCTTGTACCTCCCCTTAGGCTTCGAATTTCAAAACAGTCCTTTCTAGTTGATGCATTCGTCACTGAATGAGTATACTCACGAATTTTCCTGCTTCTACGGCCAGTGCTTTTAGACTGGACTTGGTTGATGAATCTGTCAATTAGAACTTTTAGATGACTGATAGATATTTGTTATGAGCATTCATAGGTCAAGTCCCCAGCTGCTTGAATTTGTATGCCGCTCCAGCATATCCAAATGAAAAACCTCATATTGTGAAAACAAGTTTGTAAGGCACTGACCGAGGTTTCAATTAACAAGCCCCTCGATCGCAGTTTAAAGACCAACTATAAAGACGCTGTCTTTTAAGAAGCGCTAGTCTGGTTGTCTAGGGTTCAAAGAACTGCCTGAATATGGTCAGACTGTGATCCTGTGGGTATCGTGCGGCTCAAAGGATATTCTATTGATCCGGTGCGGATATCTTTCCACTAGTACGCCGCATCCTTATAGCGGAATTGATGGCAATCTGGGAGGGACTGCCAACGACAGCCCAACAAAAATTAGCTTTGTTCATCCACTATTTTCAAGTGAGTATAGTCACTGAAGCCCGTCTGGTTGGGCTATAAACTCAAGGTCACTCTTCTCTGGATTCTTGGTAAAATGGAGAGAAATTAGTGGTCCTTTGAACAAACTAGGTGAGAGGTGAGGAACTGTGAACGTAGAAGTAGAAGTTTAGAACAGAACAATGGCAGTGATCGCCTGGGTTATGGCGATCTCCATGGGCCACTAAGAAGTAGAGGTCATGCAATCGAATTTGACATTCTCGGCAGGGTATCCACTAGTCATAGCCGGATATCTTATACTAGCCGAACTTTACTTTAAAGGCCTCATACAAATTTAAAAATAAATTAAACTGAGCTATTTCCCCACGTATTTTGCGTTATATTTCTCGCACGAACGGAACGGAATCCTTGCAAGACTATGAATAGCAAATTGAGAAGCTTTTCATGACAAAATTTACCACCGAGAGGTGGTGTTGCGGAAAATGTTTGCTTGATTGCTAGACTCGAACACGTAGCAGCTCGTTTACCAGTCCAACGCAATAACCATTGAGTCATTGACAACTAGATTCTATAAAAGTTTTAAGTTTAAGTAGTCAGCCGCAGGTCTCCAATATTCATAAATGAAGCAAAGCCTCTAACTTTGCTCAAAAAAATTAAGGTCTTTGCAGCTCTATTTCGACACTTCCATTCTGTGGTATTCTTTGCTGACAAATTGTGTCTCGACCCTAAATAATGGGTTCCTTCTGCGCGACCTTAACAAAGTGTTATGGAGGCTATCTCTGCCTCTTTCTGGCAATAAAAAAAGGGCTTTTTAGTCGGTGTTCAATCGGAACAAGTGGCGATTCAAGGTAAAGGTTCTAAAAATTCGATCAGGTAAATCCGGGATAAGTATTTAAAGGCAAATACTGGAACAGGTATACAAAGCATAAATAAGCAAATGTTGGTTGGGAGTTTTGAACACCGATTAAACTTCTTTGGTGCCGTTGGCGTTGAAGATGTTTTTTCGTAAAGATCAATCAAAATTCATTTGGCTTACTTTCATTGTTTACATTGCTCTCTTATATGGGAGGAAAATTGCTTCTAATGAAGGCACACCGGAGTTGTCACAACACTTACATCCCACATTGACTCTAGACCTTCAGATGTCCAACAGCCAACGTCAGAGGCACGCTCCATTTATATAAACATTTTTCGAAGAATATTTATGTTTATGTTTTTATTATGTGCTCGCAAAGTGATCATAAAATAATCATTTAATATTCGTCATCATTGACACACTAACGCTTTAAGTAAATTGTATAAGGGCGTGTAATAACTTAAAACTCATTCTCCGACACTAATTTTGTTTCCAAACAAAATTAAAATTATTCAAAAATATTCCCTTAATCCCATAGTAAATTATAAATTCACAGTCATTTCCAATTAGATTCGATTAAATCCGACCGACCACGCACGGAGTGTGCTTCGACCACGTGCAGACTATTTTGCAGATAGAGTCGGTGTGTTGAATCGAAAGTGAAAACATTCAACTCGTTTTCTGTTTTAAATAAATGACATGGGAATTAAATATTATGGTAAAAAAAAATAAATAAAAGCAGAATAAATGTTTACGCAAATGCTTTTGAATTGTTTACATTCCACAATATTCTAGTTCTGTTGGAGTATCTTCCTGTTTGCAGTGTCATCAAACTTTCAAAAAGTCGTCTAGTTTCCTAGATTCGATTCGACTTGATGTTGGTGAAAATGGAAATGAGTATTTTGTTTTAGGAATTTATAAAGTTCCATTTGAGCATTATTAGCATAAGTCACTGTAAAAATAAAATTAAAACTTTAATCAATCTGAAGGTAGGGTAGGTATGTAGAAGGGATGACTGCATTCTGTACGATGCAGACTCGGATCGCCATGAATCAGTTGTGTTTCTCTGGCATGCAAGGTCCAGTATGGAGGGAAGCAGAAGAAAGATAAAAGTTGTCTGGCAGTTGTAAAAAATTTATGGACGGTTTTTAGTGGCTTCTTGGATAGGTCGCCCAGGGTGCTGTAAAGTGCTGGCTGATGAATTTACTTTACTTACTACGATTTCCATCGCCCTTAATCTTTTCCCTCGCTATGGACAGCCTACTCTGAACTCTTAAAAGCCTATAGATTGAGGGAAATACAAAAGCTCCATTTCAGAAGTGCTGCAATGCACACTATACAGAGATGATGCACCAAAGAAGGTCTTTCTGTTAATCCAAAAAAGATTACTATCGCTCCTTTTACCAAAAGATGAAACTTAAATCTTCTCATACGCATCTTCATCGACGGTGAAGCTACCCAATTCTCGCAAGAAATAGAAGAAGTAATTTGTCTTGGAACATTGACCGGACTGTCGAAAAAGCCATACGTGCATTGTGGTTTTGTGGCCGGGTCTGTGCCAAGAACTGGGGACTTACTTCCAAAATTATGCTTCAAATCTACACATTAGTCGTGAGACTTGCATTTTCATATGCGTAAATAGTCTGGTGGATAAAGACTAAACAGGTCAGTCGAAATCTGCATATCCATTCCCATCGAATTGCTTACCGCTATCGTAGACCTACCAAATCCACATAGAGATGCAGGCAAAACTTAGCCTGCACAGACAACATCGGGTTGAACCTCACTGAAACAAAGCAGCGTGTTCAGCATGCCATTGGACGACATCATTTCAAAGTACTCCTTCAAATGAAACTACTCAGTAGTGATCCGCCCCGAGTGATGATTGGGAAAATTTCAAATCACGTACCTACCTCAGAGTACGACGACTCAAAAATGGACAATGGATCAAGGGGGGGAATATTTTTGCGAATCGTCTAGTACTAACATACCGGTTAGTCTAGCCATAGAATCAACCATCTTCCATGTAGAGGTATTTGCCATCAATCAGTGCAAAAGTCTTAACTTGGTTTCTAAGACCCGTGGCAAAACCATCTTTATCTTCTCTAACAGTCAAGCTGATAACAACTCTGGGTCATGCCACTGTGGATCCCTGCACACAAAGACCACTTCGGCAGCGAAACAGTAGATTCATTGTCCAAGATATGTGTAACTACACCCTCACCCATCCAAACCATCCAGAAGAATAGACAAATGCCTTTCAAAATCCCCAAGAGGGAACCCTACTCTACCCAAAAGAAATCTAAGAATCTTCTGAATCTGTGCACGAACTACCTTAAAATCCTAACCCGTATCCTAAGTGGCCACAGTCTATTAAGCCTTTCCAGGCTTAAAATATCGCTGGACCCTACCTGTAGACTATGCTTACAAAGTGACGAAAGCTCTGTTCACATTGTCACAGAATGTACCGTCCTCCGCCATATGAGAAAGGGGACTATAGGCAGTGAACTTGTCTCACCGACAACAGTCACTGCGCTTACCCTGAGAAGTTTATTAGCTTTCTCTGGAGTAAACAACTGCTCGAGAAACATAAAGGTTGGCACAATAGGCTTCTCTGTAAGACCACAGTGCTGAAGCAAAAAAATTGTACAAAAATGGTGCATATATAGTTCCTAAGGACCTTTTGCCTTGTATAGCACCGTCTTGACTGTCACTCAAAAAATAAATAAATAGCTGGCGCGACAGCTCGGGATGAGTGAAGGCCTAGCTTCTCGCAATCATTCATGTTCTACGTGTTACATTTTTCGCATGAATGGAAGGGACCTACAATTTATTGCCGACTCCGAACGGCGAAGTGAGAAGCTCTTTTATGACGAATTATAGTCCCGGAGGCTAGTCATTCCCCGACGAGAGGCGGTGAAGGGAAAAATGTTCGGCGTACCTGGCTGGGGCTTGAACACACGCCGCTTATACAGCAGTCCAACGCACTAACCACTGAGCCACGGCGACCACTACTCTCCGGCGGGTTAAATCCTTTGACTTCTCGGGGGGTATAGAGCGTTACAATGCTTGTGGGGAATTTTGCGAGGTACATAAGCTCTGTCCAGCTCATCTTCAGGGACGCTGATTCCTCCTCAACTGTCTTGCAACACGTTAACATAAACAACCTACTGGATCGCCTAATTGGGTGCGTAAATTCTACTGGCTCTTCCAAATTAAATTGGAGCGAAACCGTTTCCATATAGAAAACATTACTTTATCCAGATTTTAAGGTTTCGTCAAAGAAAGAGCGTTCCTAACGACCTGTTGATCTCCTGGTGCTTCATTGTACCAAGTCACATCTCGGTATAATTTCCATAAATTCCATCACCGTTAGCTTTCAGAATTGGAGTCGTTTATCGATGCCAGAAATCACAAGTCCATCTTATCTTATGTCAAGTTCAACAAATTGGCACGACTGTAAGGGTGCTGCAATTGCTTCTAGGTCCCAGAAACTCAGCTCTGTTGTCGCTGGACCAGAGCCGTTGGAAAGGGAAAGTAAATATCTCCTCCTTACATAACAAAACCGTAGAAAATAATTTTTTTTCGAATTTTATTTACATTTCTAGTCAAAATCAACATATTTACCATTCACCCTTAAGGACTTTGATAACCTTGACAATACCTCCAGAGCCACCGTTGCCGTATCCACCACCATATCCACCACCGTTTCCACCACCGTATCCACCTCCATATCCGCCTCCATAACCACCACCGTAACTTGATGGTACAACGATGCTTCCACCATAACCGCCTCCTAAACCAGCTCCGTAACCACCTCCATAACCACCTCCATAACCGCCACCACCGTATCCAGAGACTCCGTGGGAAACAATTGGAGCAGCGTATGATACTGGTGCTGGTGCAGCTTGGACATAGGACACAACTGGTGCAGCAGCATAACCACCTCCGTAGCCTCCATTTATGTAACCACCGCCATATCCACCTCCATATCCACCTCCGTATCCACCGCCGTATCCACCACCATATCCGTGGTTATATCCACCACCGTATCCACCATTTCCACCACCACCACCACCACCGTGACCACCGAGTAACTTCAGGAACGTGGCATTGGACACAGCCAAAATGGCAAACAAGCAAAGGATGATCTGGAAAATAAAAGAGGATGAGTACAACTCCAACAACCTAGACCCAGTTTAAACTCACTTTCATGATGATCTCTATTCACAGCTCGAGTAGAACAAACGGAATACTTTGCCTCGGTCCATGGTCGAGATTTTATATCAAAACCGAACAACAGCCAATTTCCAAGACCGCGACAAAAGGCTCGTCAAAACTTTACATAAATTAGCAAACGAATTGTAATTTAATCTCGATTGGACATCTACATCCATCGGATGTGCTGTGCAGAGCTTGCAAACCCTGAGAAGATTGGACAATAAACGGATACACACGCAGGCATTTGCATAACCAGAACCAAATTGATTCTTCACACAAAACTAGTTCGAAGGTGCGAACTAAGGGATCAAACTAAATGCGGCACCCATTGCCAGGAGGTACTTGTAAATTTTTTGTTGTTGTGGAATAAATTTATTTTTTATGGCCGTTACCATGGTGATTAGGGGCAAATGGTTCTGACCTTGCCCAAGCCAAAATGGAACACGTGCTGATGTTGCCAAACAGAATTGATGATTCTATGTCGCGTTGATGAGTAGATACGCTGACCTAATACGGTTGGCTCCTCTGGCACTTCGTGTCTGTCGCAGCTGAGAGTGGGAAGTTAAAACTAGGTCTCTGGGATTCTTCTGATTTAATCTGGAGAAGGAAGTTATTTGCAACGACGTTTCGGCAGATTGGGGATAAAGCAGAACCAACTTTCATATCTCACGAAGATTTAGAGCGCTGCCTGCGTCGAGATAGTGGAAGCAATAAAAACGACACCTGCAAAAAGAGTGGAAACCTAAAACTGTGGGTTAGGTTAGGTAAGGTCGCTCAGACAGGGACACATTTAAACCAGATTGGCCCATTGTAATACCACGATCAAGAACCGACTAACCAGCACCAGGAACCAGAGTATGTAAATCAAAGAACATCGAGATGGGCAACCGTAACCGTATTCGTCCCAGAGATGAAGTTTCTTATTTACTGGATGTCGAGTTCGGCCAGATCGTTAAGATCATCGTAGAAGTATTTCCCGAGAGTTTTCCCTTCCTAGTGTCGCAGGGGCAGGATACGTGCACAGTAGGTGCATTGTAGGTTCTTCTTCCTCCTCGTCTCTGGAGCCTCTCCAGAGGGGCCCCCCAGTTTGACTGCATGTCTGCCTATCAAGCAATGTCCGGTGTGCACCCTTATTAATGAACCTAGGTTATTTCCGGTTTGTGGATAAAAGTCTGATGTTATTCCACCTGCCGTTTACGAGTTTCTTGGCATCCGTGTCAAGGAAGTATTTGATCGATTTAATTGGCGCAGATTGTTTCCCCCTGGTTTCGGGGAGGTGCCGTCCTACGCCTTATTTTTCCAGCTCGTCCACTCTGCAGTTGCCTTAAACGTCCCTGTGTCCTGGGACCCAGGACAGAGTTATGTCACACTTATCTACAATCTCGTTTAGAGATCTGCGGCTTTGCTTTACAAACCTAGATCGTATCGTCGGCGATCCCAAGGCTTTAGTAGCTGCCTGACTGTCTATGTATAGTACAATAATCGCGTGGTAATGGCAAAGCCAGATGCGTTGGAGAAGAATCCTGCCCACGTACCACCCGCTGTCTTAGATCCGTTTGTGAACATTTCTAGCGCGGAATCGCTCAAAACTGTACCAGACTTCCAAGAGCTTCTGCTAATAATCCAAGGTTTGTACCTGATGTTGAAGTCAATATGGGGAACAACGTAGTCTATTTTACAAGGAATAGCATGGTTGATCTTGAGGATCCTAGAGTGATCAGGAGTGATTATATAGCAGTGCCTCCATCTTGATCCACTGCACACAAGTTTGGTCTTACAATCGCCACGACTGTGGTACTGCCACCCCTCTCAAGACAGCACTGCCCTGCGACCGGACGGACGAGGAAGTAATTTCAATGATTATTGGATATACGCAGCAATCGTAAAACCTATCATCTCCTATGGGTGCTTAGTTTGATGGATTGCAACGAAGATCCGGAGCTATCTTAATGAAGTCTAAAAAGTAAAAAGGCTAACTGCACTTTACACCACGGGAGTCGTAAGAAGTTCGCCGCGAGTTGGTCTGAATATGATCATGCATCTCCACCCCCTGGACCTGTTCATAAAAGGCGCTGCTGCGAAAGGTGCACTAAGGTTGAGGGAATCCAACCTGTGGAAGCAGCCTACGTATGGACATGTAAGGATACTGGACATAATAAAGTTACTGGGCGAGAAATATAACTCCGAAAGCCTCACAGCCACATTGGACTATCTGACCCCTTACAATGCCTTTAAGTGGGAGACTGGGAGTCAAACAATGTAATCAAAGACCACGAAATCGCTATCAGAAATGGAAACAGGAGCAGAAGCCCGATACTACTTGGAAATCCTACAAAAAGAGGAATCCTTTAGTTTGCCAGAAGCGTCTTCCAAGCCGAGATCCTGGCAATAGAAAAAGGTGCAGGCTGCATAAGAGATTGTCACCTTTCCCCATCGGATGTTACCATCTTCCAGTCAAGCAGCTCTAAAATCGATAAAATGCAATACAATCAAATCAAAGGGAGTTAAGAAATGTTGAGACTTCCTGATCACCATAGGTCACCATACAGTCAAACTCTGCTGGGTTCCTGGACATAAGGACACAGAAGAGAACGAAAAATCTGATAAATTGGCAAGATTGGGGTTGGCTATGAATATTAGCGAAGCAGACACATCTGTAATGCCCCCGATAGGAAGACTACATGAGATAAAAGACCACATAAGAGAGAAAGAAGCTTATTCCTCCTGGTTAGGCAGAGAGGATTGCGACACCTATCGGAAATCAAAAAAAAACTAAAACCAGGTACCTGTGGCCGCTGTGGCTCAGTGATTAGTTCGTTGGAATGCTGACCGAGTGGCGTGTGTTCAAGCCCCATCCATATCCACCGAATATTTTTCGCGGCACCACCTTTCGTCGGGGAATGACAAGCCTTCGGGAGTAAAATTTGTCATAAAAGAGCTTCTCAATTCACCGTTCGGTGTCCGCAATAGATTGTAGGGCCTTTTCATTCATGCGAACAATACAACACGCACAACATAAATGGTTACGAGAAGCTATAGGTCTTGCTTCATCCCGAGCCTTCGCGCCAGCTACCAAAACAAGGTGTCTATGGCACTGGACAGATTCTCTATCTGCATGCTCGCTGGAGTTATCACAGGACACTGGACTATCGGAAAATCAAGGTTCTTTGCAAGCATAGCAGATGTAATAGACTTAGCAGGCAACAGACCTACTCAGATTCATAAAGAGCTGGTTCACAAAACAGTCAACAATTGGATAGATCCTTAGGTTATCCCGGGAACTATGTTGATATTCTTACAGCTGAAAACAGGGTACTCACAATGGACCTTCAGGTCTCCGAGTGAACGTAATGAGGCCTATCCATCACACACCCTACGTAACCTAACCTACATATGTCTCTGCAGCGAGTCATGTTGTCCTACCACCATTCGCCTCCGCTACTTGGTCTTCTGCCCTTATAAACTGGCACCACTTAGTAGAGGTGTTTGGATCTCTTACACGATATGAACATGTGGATGAATGGTGACAATTTATGTCTCAGGCGTCTTGTCACTCTTTTCGGACTAATGTCTGTATCCCTGGCCGAATGATGGTATTTTCTTTGTCTCCATCGTCACTGTGGATGGTGGTCTGCTTCTGTGTCTACCATTGTTTGAATCGCACTTCCTTTTCTCTCAGACTGGCAACTATTTCCACATTCCCATCATGGCTCAACTGCCATAATTAGATGGTATCTCGCCTGCTCAAAACCTCTGCCAAATGATCCATCCAATTCCAGTTCCATAACTCTTTCGAAAAAACCAATCAAAACAGGTGCAGCCAGCGCTGCTGCTTCTGTGCAATTTGACAAATTATTCCCGCTTGCTGTGACGAATAATGGCTCGCGAATATAATTCCGCTCTCGGCACTCCTGGCTGCAAAAGACAAATAATGTTGCACCAATCCTATTATTCGACACACAATTGCATAACACCGGCTCTGGGGTAGGTGAGACACAAGCATACATGCGTGTGGGTACCGCTAATTTAATTCGCAATTATTAACCAAACTATTAGCACAAAATCAGCCAAAGCACAGCAGACACACTTGTCTGTCCATAGTCACTTTGTGGGATAATTAATGTAATTTACCGTTGGCCAAGTGTAGTTTGTCTTTCGCCGTCAGACTGACATCATGGCGCTATAACTCACTTAAAGAGCGCAGCGCACTTTTAATTGCACCTTGCAAATGAGCAAGCAATCAAAATTGTTAGCAAATCGACACACGCCACCGCAAAGCCAGGCAGTCTGTCGATCTGTCAAGCATTTCAATTCGAATCATCCTTGATCCACACACACTGGGTGCTTCGTATGTAGGTACAGCGCCCTCCATTGGCCGTATGCCACATGTCGGACGATCGATGACAGCAATCCGCTGTCTGATGTCTGATCTAATCTCACTTAAGCACGGTTATGCGATTTAAACGCAATCACAGCTCGTATCCGTTGAATGCGCCTAAAGAGACCGCCGCGAGAGTGCGCACTGTGCCTAGCAATTGTGCAAATGTGCAACAACAATGGCGCGTTGCATAACACACGGACAGTCTTACTTTGTTGCTTTGCCACAGCAGGGAAACGGATACACTCTCTGAGATACTCAGCTGATTGTTACGACGATGTCTCGATCAAACACGGCAATTTGTCGAACAATTAGAGTGGATCCACATCCAAGCCGGAGTGACTAACACAGTAACACCACCACCGCCGCCGAGGGGTGTGTGAACCAGTTTTAATAGCCACGGCTTGGGTAATCCGTACATCTGTAGCAGAATTTTAATGGAGATATATTTTCATAGCCTGTCGTGACTGGAATGGCTAAGCCGGTGATTGAGAGATTCAAAGTCCCAGGTGGAGGTAGTCTCGGGTGGATGGTTTGGGGTTTGTTGGGTCGCCTTGGGCTGATTTCGACGGTCAGACTTGTGCGATCGAGTCGAGGCTTCTATCAAGTTGAGCAATATACCCAAATTCATAACTTAGTCACAATCAGTCCTAAGTCCAGTGATGAACCACACGTTATAATTTGCATGTAAATCATGTTCCAACGTCATCCTCCCTTCGCGATGTGCATGGTAATGTATTTGTCCATGAAAAAATGGTAAAAAAGAGATTCAATCGCTGCGGACAGGATTCGAACCTGCGCGGGCAGGGCCCAATGGATTTCAAGTCCATCTCCTTAACCACTCGGACACCGCAGCTGTGATATCAGATACTAGCAGAGGATATCCCATTGTATCTTTCCGATGACATTTTATCTGTAGCAGATAAACTACGCTGAATATAATTTATCTGTTTATCTCGTTATCTACATATGACATGTACTCGTAGTTGACAACGTATCTACAATAGATGGTGTGTTACGTAAGATGAGCGCTTAGTGTATATTGGTGGTCTGGGCACGTTTGTTCATCTGTTTGCCTTTGATAAGACATGTAAACAATGTTAACAGATATGAGAAACACAAATCATCTTTGTCACGTACATTGTGCGAAGAAGTAATAGAGCAGCAACTGATTTCTTTGAAGGTTAAGGCCGAGCCAATGTTTTGAAGAAAAGAAATAAAGTTGCACAACACATTAAAATTTGTACAATTAATTTCTTAAACCGGGCTTGCTTGGTTACTAATCATAGCGCTACGGTTCGGGGTAAATCTCGGCCTCAACTAAAAAAGAGTGTCCAGCCAGTTCGATTGCTACTTACTTACTTAAGATGGCGCTGTAGTCCGAGGTGGACCCGGGGCTCTACCAACAAGCTTCTCCAGCCAGCTAGTTCTTTAGCCATCTGTCTGCAGTTTCGCATGCTAAGTTGGTTAAGGTCCGCTTGCACTAGCGTGCACCATCTGAGCTGCGCCATCCCTAGAGTGTGGAGCATTGGTGTCCACCCGCTCTACATGAGCCAGCCACCTCAGTCGTTGGACATTCACTTTTCTGGCTAAGTCGATGTAGCTGTATAGCCTGTACAGTTTGATGTTTAATCTCCTCCTCCACTCATCTTCTATGCAGATGGGACCGAAATTTACCCGAAGAATTTTCGTCCCGAAACAACCAAAAGAACCTCATCCGGTTTTGAAAGAGTCCATGCCTCTGCGCCGTAGAGCAGGACTGGGACTATTAAGGTCTTATACAGGGTCACCTTAGTTATTTAAGAGAGGGCTTTGGTACACAATTGCCTTCTTAGCCCAAAGACACAGCGATTGGCAAGAGTTATTCTTCGTTTGATCTCAGCGCTGGTGTCGTTGTCAGAACTTATAGCAAAGCCTAGGTTGACAAAGTCCTTAACTACCTCAAAGTTATAACTGTCTATTGTGACGTTCTGTCCGAGACGTCGGTGTTGAGTGTCCTTCCTTATTGACATCATATACTTCGTCTCGCCCTCATTGACCGCTAAACTCTTCTTCGCTGCCTCCGTCTTAATACCCATGAACGCGCCAGTGACATCACGCTGCGTTCTTTCGATTATGTCAATATCGTGCGCTTATGCGAGTAACTGGACGGACTTTTAAGAAATTTTACCTCTGGTGTTGACGCGTGAGTTTGGGTAACATTTTTCAAGAACGATGTAGAAGAAGTCCCATGACATCGCGTTGGCTTGTCTAAATCCTTTCTTGACATCAAAGGGGTCGGTGAGGTCTTTACCTAACTTGATGGAGCAGCATGCCGTCTTCACCCCCATCCTGCACAAATGAACGAGTTTGGCAGGGATACCAAAACTAGACATGGTTCTATATAGCTCGTCTAGATGCTATCATACTCTGCCTTAACATCGATGAAAAGGCGGTGAGTATCGACTCGAAGTCCCTAGGTTTTCTCCAAGATCTGCCGCAGTGTGAATGTTTGGTCGATGGTGGACTTTCCTGGCCTGAAGCCACACTGATATGGGCCGATAAGGTTGGCGATGGACGGCTTCAGGCGTTCAGGCAACACGACACATAAGATCCTGTAAGCGATGTTTAGAAGACTGATGCCTCTGTAATTGGCGCAGTTCAGAGTGTCTTCTTTCTTGAGGATCGGGCAAACGATGCTGAGGTTCCATTCATCGGGCATACTTTGTTCCGACCATATTTTATACATGAGTTGGTGCATGCTCCTAACCAAGTTATCGTCTGCTGCTTTGAATAGCTCGACAGCTAGGCCCTTCATCCCCAGCAACAGTTCGATTGTTATTACCACGAATTCTATTCATTTCGGTGAAGTCTTTGTTCAATGCACTGGCCATTCCTCTCGTGTAGATTCGAAGATTCGCCAAATCTGTGGTCGGAATGTCTGGTTGACTGGAGCCACAAGTCTTCCCACTTTTCTTCGTTGTTAAGAACTATGCATTATATACACAAGAATACCTCCATCTGTATGGAATCAAGTTGAATTAGACACTTGAGTCAACCTACTTTGAAGCTGGAAATCACCCTGGTCTTAGACTCAAGTGGAACAATCGTTGCAAGAAAACCATTAAGAGAGCAACAGTTTTAGCTGACCTCGATGCTGTGCAGTGTGTTCTTTACATTTCAAGAAGTTTTCTGATAACTTCATTCGAAGTATTATTGAAGAATCTTTAGATGACTAAGCAAGCACAGATGGCTGTTTTTTTGTAGTTCAGTGCATCCTGGACTGAGAAATCTACGAAAACGACACTATATCAGTCCTGGATGTCCTGAGTCTCTTTGGTCTGTTCCGTTGTTTTTAATGAAAATGAAGACAGTCTTTTCCAACTTTAGCTTTACTCTTCTCCAAGTTCGCAGAATATTCCAGAGGACTAGTCTGCCCCTTATTTTTTCAACAAAGACCTCCATGTTTGCTTGTTAGCTTCTCTGTACAAAGGAACTATAATGTCTTTTCCTTAAAAGGGCAAAAAGGTGTCGTTGCTTTGTGCAAATAATTGATGCTACCTCCCAGTTCTCCCTGTTGGGTATTCGAGAGGTTTCTCTTATCCACGACAGGCTGAATATTACACTACTTGGTGAATTAGTTTGCCAAAGGCGGTCTCCTTTATTCCGACTGAGCATGGCTATCACCGCCCAACACCAATGGTGGTGTGAGCAGGTAAACGAGCTTCCATAGATGCACATGGGAGGCCTATGTGTATTCAACCTTACCCCGTTACAGGCGACTCTGCCAAGGTGTACACTTTTTCCGGCCATACTCGGGGGAAAAAAATTAGTAACCCGGTCACAGATGCCCTAGAAGCGGTCGCAGGCGAAGTAAAAAGTGCGCAGAAGACAATAGAGATCGTCGCGGTAGAAGAAGAGATCTCCATGGAGCTGGAGGAGGAACTGCTCAGATCTCTCGGAAAAAAAATGCGAAAGGCAAATGGACTCCAGGAACAAGATCCTAATGCCAAAGGACTCTCTCACGTTAACGGAGAAAGAACGTAAGAGCCTAGCATTGAAACTGCTGCACAGGTTCCTATCAACCAGTGACTATAACACGTTCACCAGAGATAACTTCAACTTCCGTCCCTCTATCCCCGCGACACCCATTTGTTTACATTGTTGTAGTTGTAGAGCCATATTGCTTTTCCTCGCTGACAGCTCTTGTCTGTGAATACGTGTGAGCATAAAGCAACAACAATTTCTACGGTCCCTTTAAAAACGATGCGGTGGATTTCTCTTATGCCACAATCATATGAACAGTTTCTGATATCTTCAAATGGCCTCCATGGACACATTTTTAGGGTGATGTACCTGGTTGTACCCCTAGCAGCTTAAGACAGAGTTATACTTTCATTAATTGACAGTAATTAATCTGCTAAATTCAGAAAACTCTTGAAATGTTCAATTTTAAATTTACGGCTGAAATTGTTCAAATTTTTAATTCCCCACTACAAAATGCGAACAACAAATCAGCTGTTGTGTTCGTAAAGTATAGCAGTTGGTGAGTTGAGCTAACATTCCAGTCTAGGAATCACGTAATTATTATTATGTTTTAACAAATAGATGCGTTTTGTAAAATAATAATCAATTTTAGTGTGTACAACATACACAAAAGTGTATGTGATATTAAATGTTGTAAGCATTTGTCTTTACTGAAAAGTAAGATTGCAAGGTCAAAAAATGGAATAAAAATTTGAAATTATTCAAAATTGCTTCTAAACAAGAAACATCCATACGGTTTTGAGCAAAATAATTTTTGGTAAGCCTTTTCTCAAAGTTTCTATTGCAAAGTATGCAGAAAATACGAAAAAACCAAGAAATGCCTTTTAACAAGAACAAAAATGATGCACTGTTAATGGCTTCTAAAATGCAAAATTTGCTTAGATATTAAAAAGTATTGGTAACTACAACAATGTTTTGTTTACTATCATGATAACTCTTGCATATTTTTATAAGTCTTGTTGTCGAGGAAATTTTCAATATTTAAAAATATGACTATGGTTATTTAACAGACATGCCCACCTTTCCAATAATTCTGACATTTGCCGTCATCTTGGGGGGAATTCGTTATTTCACGCATATTTATAAAGAAAATGAGACAGTATTGGAGAATATTGGAAGTTTTTTTTTTTTCTTTTTTTCTTGGAAGTCAGCTTGTGGGCACTGGAAGATGGGCTGGAAAGACGAATATCTCTTTATAGTTTATCTCTGACGTTCACCCTTAGTGGTTGCTTCCGCTGATGGTACCCTCCAACAAAGGTCAGTTTGAAGCCTGTAAAAAGGTGCACAATTCCGCATAAATAAACAAAACAATCATTTTCTCGCTAATAAAATATTTTAAATAGAAATTATGGCAACTTTGACTACAAACTATTGACACAGATTCATCTAAGCGTTAATCCTGAGACACAGTTGATTGCATCTCTGCCAAATGTATGACAATCGCAGCGTACACCCGGCTGCTATCACATTCATCATCCATGGCACTGCACAGCAGATATCCTCAAGGTATTCTGATAAATCCTTCGACAATGATCGTAAAAAAAACATCCAAAAACGTTCCAAGCATGTACGTCCACGTCCCTGTACTCTGACCGACATTTCTTAAATTTTACTCCAAAAGTGTAGCTCAATGTAGCACAAAACTGTTTCATTCCAATTAAAAATTAAAATAAAACGACGTTTCGACTCAGCAGTCAAATGCTCACTGACTCACCTTGTTTGGAATTTCAAAGCAGTCTCTCTCTCCTTGATTCCACCATTCTACCTGCAATTTCGTCCACAACAACATTCATTAAGTCATCCAGCCAGTTCCCAGCCAGGCCATTACCGACGGGCTGACCTTTCGATATCAAATCACCGAAAAGTAATAATTCTTTCAACTAAGCGCTCAACACCAATCCGTGTAACCGCAATCTATAAACAATGTCTTAGGCTTTGTTATTGCATTTTGAAATGCATAATTAAAGTAATCCAGTGCCTTGCCGCCTCAATCAACTAAATTCAATACGGTGAGGCGCTGTAGGCTGGCGCCGAATCACGTTTCGTCATCCAAATTGTGGCAATTTTCTCCCGAAAAAAAAAACATAAAAATATGAAAAATGTATCTGTAGGCATAAGCTCTTTTAATTAACCACGGGAAATAAACAAATCTACACGCTGACATTGAATTTTTACCCCAAACACTGGTAACTCATCGACCATCGACACTTTAATTGGTCGTCCTCTCCTCTCGGGGCTCATCTCTCGCTGCAAGAGCTTCTTCTTCTACCTGAATGTTACCCACAAAAAAAAAAAAGCAAAATGAAAATAATATTCAAAATTATGAATAAATAAGAGAAAAAAAAATTTCTTCACGGCAATCAATTAATCACCTTCATCCACACTTGGAGGTCTACCGAGGAAAATTCACAGAGAAATACTGAAAAAAAAAACTCCAATCAACCAACAATGCAGAGATTAAGATGAAATTTACACTCAGCGACGATTTCATGTGACTGGGATCTTCAAGAAAGGAAATGTTTTAGCATCGATTTTAATTCAAGTCTGTTATCAAGCTATGGTTTCTCTCCACAAAGAAGGTGAAAACTAAAAGATAAGAGAAGGAATTGTGAGATGAAGATGCGTGCTAATTCTCAAGAAAGGAGACCCTCTTAACTGCGCCAACTACAGAGGCATCTGTCTTCTTTACATATGTAGCTTACAATATCTTATCTGCCGTATTGTGTAAATGCCTGAAGCCGTTCGTCAATAACCTGATCGGTCCATATGAGTGTGGCTTCTGGCCAGGAAAGTCCACCACCGAACAAATATTCACACTGCAGCAGATCTTGGAGAAAACCCAAGAACTTCAAATCGATATCCACCAAGTTTTCATCGATTTAAAGGCCGTGTCTGACAGCATCTATAGTCATATAGAGCAGATGGACACCAACGCTCCGGCCCGGAAAATCTTCGAATCTACACCCAGCTGGCGCACGCCAGTGGAAGGAGACCTCAACCAACTTGGTGTGCGAAAAAGGAGACGGCTGGCTAAAGATCGAGCTGACTGGAGACGCCTGTTGGTTGAGGCCCAGGTCCACCCCGGACTGTAGCGCCACCTTAAGTAAGTAAGATGCGTGCTAATTGATGGTAGGTTAGGTAAGTTACAGGAGTATCGACGACTCACTTGGACCACCTATCGTGCTCTATTTATTTAAAAATCTTAAATTTCTCAACTACTAGTTAACTCATTTAATCATCATCATCATTATTTTCCAAAGGCCCCCTTTTCTACTATGAGGGTCACGGGTTTAGGGAGCTTAAGTGGACTCTCCACATTTCTCGATCTTCCGCCATCGACTCTAAACCATAAGGGGCTATCCCTATACGGGTAGAGGTGACATTTCGGACTTAGTCATAAGGGGCCATCACTATATCGGTAGAGGTTATATTTCGGACTTAGTCCGGCCATCATATCCTGGGCTTACCCAGAGGACGTTTACCTGAAGGCACGGATTCCAGATAAATTAATAAATCTCAAAAGATTGAGTTCAGAATATATCGCAACTCCTCCGTTCCTATCAACCATGTGTCATTTGAGGGCCAGTCCAAGACAGTCACATATATAGAAGGTGGTGGATAGATTCGACGTCTTCCTTGTCCCTACAGTTTTTGCAAAAGTGATTGGATAACTGCCTACCGACGAGTGCCCAGTTAGAATGCCAGTGACCATTCGAACTCAGCTACGGCTAAGTTTTATTAGATTTACCGATCTCTTCTTATCGAAGACGGGCCATAGCGAGCTAGTTGAAACTTATATATGTCTTATTGGTACTAGCGCTTGGTAGCTTTCTCGACGGATTCTATATCCATTTCCCTGTATCGCGTGATAGGCGGTGTGCTGGTCTCGGTAGGTAGGTGGGCAGATAAGGTGGCTGTTCATGTGAGACACAGACACATGTAGGCTCTTTGTGGTGCTACTGAGATCTATACCCTAGATGTCATTCCTTCTATTAAAACCATTTGGAGCTCTTAATATTGTCGAAGTAAAAGACTTCTAGATAGAGCTTCCTTCTTCGGAATAGGGCAGGACAGATACAGAGGGAATGGAAGATCGTTTCTTCCTCCTCTTTGTTTCTATAGCTCCTGCACAAGTCATTTCAGAAGAAGTCCATGCTTCCGGAATGAAGGCCAATGGGACAATGGCCTTTTGAGTAAGATTAAATTTGTAGATCGAGTGAGATTTAGCATAGGCCAGATCTCTCTGGAGGTACAAAATTCGGTACCATTCCTCCATCTTTAGTTTGTCTTGCTGATCGCGTGGTACTCTAAGAGAAGTTTACATTTGGTAGGATCTCTAGAGTAGTATCACGTTTGGTGAGTTCATCGGCCTTACAATTTCCTGGAATGTCCCTATGACAGAATTTTACAGCAGCCTGCATATCGGAAAGAAATTGTGGGTCATACCAGACCTGTTGCTAGATAACTTATATGGTACTTCTTTTCCGCAGACATCCATGTGTTCCGGCACTTCCAGCATTGCGTTATCTTGTTGACTGTTGATATACATACCTTTACATTGTTTTGCGTGTTTGGATCTTATTGAGGTTTATTGCAACGCTTTTATGGATTCTTGGCTATCAACGTAGATACTGATTATTTTACCTGAAGTGTTTTCTTCTTCAATAAATTCCACAGCTTGCTTTATCCATGGAAACGTCAGCCTGAAATACGCTGTAGCTATCCTTAAGTCTGAAAGAGTGATTCGTATTTCGAGACTCGCAGTAGACACCAACACATGATCCAACATCTATTTCAGATCCAACGACATAGATCGCCTGTTCGTCTTCGGTTTAAATTATGTCCTTATCCCACTGCTATCTGGTTAGAGTTCTAATAGAGAATATGTGGTTGTAGTTGGAAGGTAGGATGATGTAGCCCATAGCCTTTTGGAGTTACGATTTGTTTCGTCGTTTTAGAATAGAGGCACCACCGTAGAGAATCGCTGTTCAGAGACCGGCTTCCATGAGTCTAAGTGCAGGTTTAGCTGTCATCCTTTTGAAATATATGTCTAGTGGCGAAAGATTTAATATCTTTTCCAGACCTGCTATTGGTATGTACCGTCACTATTGTACAGCCTGGCCGTTGGTGATTGGAAAGCATTTCTCCGCAAGCATCTACTTAACTCACTAGACGCAGTCACCCAGTCAGGAAGACACAAAGACGATCTTGGCGTAGTTTTTGCTTGAAGATTGGTGCCACAGCAGACTGTTTCGGACAACGCAAAACCATTTCTAAAACGCCGTCCATGCCGAGCGTATAATTGTGTAGAATCAGATTAAAACAACCTCGATATGAATCTAATGAACACTTACTACAAAAAATTATAGACCAACCTTCGACAACCTATTGCCCTGAGCGCTGACCATGACTTAAACACGAACGGTGCTGGAAATTGACAGCAGTTGCAGAAATTTCCTTCCATGCCTGCGTTCAAAACTAAACTCATTACAACGTCGCTGACTGTACAGGAAAAAAAAAAAATGTCTGCACTTATTTAATTGGCGGGAGAATGAAAGTATCTTCCGATGCAGAGTGTACCGTGACCCGAGTTATGATGCCTCCAGCTGCCAGTGACCTACATGAGGTTCAACATCGGTCGATCGCATCACACCTACTTAACCGTTGATCTCGGACTAGACTCGTGTCATCACGTCACCGCTCGTCGGTCATCTTTTTTTATGACTATGACCACCTCAATTCCAATGGCAATGGCAATTGTTAACAAACGGTTTTCTTAACTTTTTGCCAAAAGGTGAGCAAGACAGAAGAAATGAGATACCACGACAAAGCCACAGCAGAAGTGGAAGAAGGTAAGCGCAGCGACTAAGAAGGTTACATAATGGCGAACGTTTTGACAAGGCTTCGCCGATTTTCGAGTGTCAGCCATGCACGGTGTGTGTCTGGAAGGTGGGGGGCGCAGCAGAAGCAGTACAACTGACTACTGGTCGGTCATCCCCTCCCTCTACGTGTGTGTGTATGTGTGGAAATGACTCAGTCTCCGACGCGGACACGAAGGAGGCATAGATAGAGTGTTGCACTGATTTTCCACATCGCCGCCAGACGGGAAGGGAAAACTCCAAATGTTGGTATAAAAAGATGCCACTGCGGCGGTAGAAGGCATCAGTTTTGGTTGTGCTATCGTTCGCTCTACACTTGGACCATACACACGATGAAGGTGATCATTTGAGTGGATTATCTAGGATAAGAATACAAAAGGATACTAATTGCTCTGTGTTTCTCTCAGGTATTTGTTTGCTTGCTGTCGATCGCTGCGGTTGCTTCTGGTGGATTCCTGGGAGGTGGCGGCGGTGGTGGAGGATATGGAGGTGGCGGCGGAGGATATGGTGGAGGAGGATATGGCGGCGGTGGTCACGGTGGTGGTGGCTTCGGAGGCGGCTCCAGTGTGAAAGTCGTCAAAGTCATTAGCGGAGGAGGCGGCGGTCTCGGCGGTGGCGGCGGACATGGAGGCTGGGCAGGTGGTGGTGGTGGTGGTGGATACGGCGGTGGCGGCTATGGCGGAGGCGGTGGCTACGGAGGTGGTGGCCATGGAGGTGGCGGCGGAGGTGGTCTTAAGATCATCAAAGTTATTTCCGGCGGAAGCTCAGGCGGCGGTCTCGGAGGAGGATATGGCGGCGGTGGCCACGGAGGGTGGGCTGGAGGCGGCGGCGGCGGTGGAGGATATGGCGGCGGCGGTGGCTACGGCGGTGGTTCCAGCATCGGTGCCGTGAAAATCATCAAGGTTATTGGTGGCGGTAGCTCTGGCGGATACGGTGGTGGTGGCTACGGAGGTGGTGGCGGTTGGTCCGCTGGTGGCGGCGGTGGTGGCTGGTCCGGCGGTGGTGGTTGGTAAGAAACCAAAAAGCACCCGCAAATGTCCTGACTATTTGTATATATGTAAACAAGCAACCAATTGTGATCCTTAAAACCGAAGGAAGTTGTTAATTTGAATCGAAACTGATTTGCGTTGTTAAAAAATGAAAAAATAAAAAGTTTTTTAGTTTTGTGATAAATTCTGAATTTTATTGTGAAGACGAAAATGTGCTGAGGTTTACGAAGTTCTGAGCTTAGAAGTAGAAAATAAAAAATAAACCAATGTCGGGATTTATCTGATTGAAAAGGACTCGCAGTGTGATTACTCAAATGTTGACACATACAAGCGTGTGTAGTTCTTATCGAACTCGTAAGTGGTCACTCTGTTTAAGCCTAGCAGGTTCCATCCAGGCTTTTCTTGCGGTCTCTGTGGACAGTCTTGGATTTTTTTTGCTTGTGATGATTTTCCAACATTTGCTGGTTGCACGCTTATAGAGCATGTCTCTGACTCCTCGCCAGTTGGATCATCATTGTTTTTCAGAAAATTAGTGTAGGCTAGCAACCAGTCTTTAGTCGATTCAATCTTTCGTTAAACCTGGAGTTAATCGTAAAGATCTGCACTGGGGTGATCTGAATATCATCAACATCATCATCATCATTTTCAAGTCGCCCGCCTTTCCACTATAAGGCTCGCGGGGTGCTTAAGTGGACTCTCTACATCTCCTAATCTTCCGCCATCACTCTGAGTCATCAGTGGCTATCCCCATACGGAGGTGAGATTTCGGACTTGGTCCAACCATCACATCCTTTGCCTACCTAGCGTACGCCTACGGGATGGCACAGAACTGAATATCGACGGTGTAAAAGAATGTGCTATGCCTCTGGTACTATCTGACCTGTTTAACTTTATTTAATTGTTCGACTTGTCTATGACCGAGGCGATAATTCCCCATTTGTCATGAAATAGAAGTGAACTGCTGGACATCATCGATTTTCTATACTCTATCGACGTCCCCAATCAAAGAGCGTCGTACAAGGCGTCTCTGTCTGACCATTGTTGGATGATCTTTGATTTAAGACTTAACCCTTTTGGCAGCAAGATAGTGAAATTCAAGTTGTGTAGGGCACCGATTGATATATTGATCCGGTGTCCTATTGGGGACCCTAACCTTACATTAATGCTTTCGAAAGGTCACGTCCGTTTAGTGGTAAAATACGTCCACCTCCAGTTCAAGATCAATGTCATACGTTGACAAAGAGGGGGTAAACGAGTGGCCCACATACAAGATATATGTTACGTTTCTTAAGAAAGAAATTATTTTGGGAAAGATGAGCTCTTTGAGTAGCTTCTGTGAATCGAATAAATAAATAAATAGCTGGCGCGACAGCTCGGAATGAGCCAAGGCCTAGCTTTTCCCAACCATTCGTGTTGTGCGTGTTTGTATTGTTCGCACGAATGCAAGGGACCTACAATTTATTGCCGACTCCGAACGGCGAAGTGAGAAGCTCTTTCATGACAGATTATACTCCCGGAGGCTTGTCATTCCCCGAAGAGAGGTGGTGCCGCGAAAAATGCTCGGTGTTCCTGGCTGGCGCTTGAACCCACGCTGCTTGGTCAGCAGTCCAACGCACTAACCACTGAGCCACGGCGACTACTGTGAATCTATAGAGCCCAAAAAAAGGTCTCCCATCTGAGGTAGATACTCGCTAAATCCCTATCATCGACGGAAGCTGATGTGACTCAAACGAAGAAACCCTTAACACTCTGTTGAGCACTCACCTCCCTGACAGAGCAGTCAATATGCCAGTGGCCAGGTTGGGGTGGGGACACTATCAATGACATTCCAAAATCGCTTGCTTTCTGCACAAGTGTCTAGAGACTGCGCGTCGTGCTCAGCATTTTGAATTGCAATATCATCATTTGCTGGTGGCAAACTAGGTTAGGTTAGGTTAGGTTAGGTGGCTGTCCCCGCTTAGGCAGGGACACACTTAGGCCAGAATGGCCCATTGTGATACCACAACGAAGTAAACCGGCTTACCGGCACCAGGGAACCAGAAAATGTAGCATAACCACAACAGAAATGGGCAACCGTAGCGGTGTTAACCCTAAGATTTGAACCATTTCGTCCCAGAGATGATGTTGCTTATCCTTTGGATGTCTAGTTCAGCAAGATCGTTAAGATCATCATAGAAGTATTCCCCGAGGGTTCTTCTTCTAAGCGTCGCAAGAGCAGGACATGTACAAACTAAGTGGGTCGTGGTTTCCTCTTCCTCCTCGTCCCTACAGCTTCTGCAGAAATCGTTGGAGGGGACCCCCAATCTAAGTGCATGCCTGCCTATCAGGCGGGTCCGGTAAGGACTCCTACTAGTGAACCTAGATTTTTCCGATTAGTAGATAAAAGTCTCTCCGTCTTCTTTAAATCCAGCTTGGGCCAGATTTGTTTTGACAAGAGACAAGTGCTGATGTTGTTCCACCTGCGGTTTGTCAGTTTCTTGGCATCTCTGTCAAGGAGGAACTTGATCGGTGGCAAACTAAGCCCCAAAGAGAATCATCAACGTGACTCCGCACGGATAGTTACAAAGCCTACACAAACTATCGATCGAAAAAACCCTCTTCTTGGTAATTAAGCCAAAGAGCTTGAGGACATATATTTCAATTTGTCTTGACAAATGGTGGGAAACACGCAAATAACTCTTTAGTGTCCACCCTCCACCATATGTGTTTGAAAGGTTAACCGACATTTCCCACGCTCCCCATGAGAATACCCATGTGTATTTCATTTTTAATTGGATTTTTATAATTTTTTTGAGTGCTCCCATCGTAATAGTGATGTAATTTTACAAAGAGGCCTTAACGATGGTTAGGTAAGTTGTAACATCTGAATGACACATGATAAGATGTGCCATCCCAATGGGTGTAATGAATGTCGTCGTTGATTGTAGACTAATTGGAGGGCAGCAGAAAGAAAAGTGCTCGTAACTAAATTTGAAGCAGAGGTACGTATGTATATGCGATCGAAAGATCATCCTCAATAGAAGCTATGACGAGCAAATCATTGCGATACATCAGACAGTCAGGGTGCCGTCAAGGCACTGAGTTCTTACGAAATCAGGTCTAAACTGGTTTACGAGTGTCTGGAAAAGATAAACAGACTGCGCCAGAACAATTAAGTTCCCCTGGGTGTCAGTTCATGTAGGAATAGTAGAGAGAAATGAGCCAGCCGATGAACTGGGAAGGACTCGAGCCATTCTGTGGCCTGAACCGCATTGAATTCAAGAGAAACTGCGAAGAGATGAAGAATGCAAAGAAAAAAGACTATGGGAAGCACTCCCAGGACTAAGGCGGGCAAAGGTACTTCTTGAGAAGGGGGAGCAAGCATATAAGATAATGAAAGGGAATACCTTCGAAAACCTCTTCGATATTTAACGCTGATTTCTGTTCGATTTTAAATGGGTTGCACCGACTTCCTGTCTCACTCTTGCCCTTTCATATGCTGTTTAGTTTGAAATGTAATTCGTCAATCAGGAATTAAATAGTTTTGTGAACATTAGGTTTCTCTATCAGAAGGATCGCATCAAACAGTTGGAAAAGCACTTCTTGATATGATCGGGATTGAAGTAGTATAAAATTCCCAATAATTTTAGAAGAATAACATTTCACTTTTTCATTAGATACGAAAACACTTGCAGTCAAGTGCCTCTTGACTTATGCTTCTCTCTGAATGGGCTGTCATGTAACATAAATTCAGCATCGTCATGGTTAATATAACAAACAAATGCATCCAAAGCTGCATCGTACCAGTCACATCGATTGTTGTGAGCATAATGTCATAAGAGATGCCATTATCACGTCTAATTGATCGAGTGCAGTGATAATAGTTCTCCAATCACTTTGCCATTGATATGCTTAGATGAATATGCATTGCATAAGGATTGAGTATTATAAAATTGTCTTGAGGACTATGTTGGTTATGGACAACCGGTCAGTTTAAAGAGATGCCATTGGGAGAAAGTTGAATAGAATCGATTAATTCAGACGATATCATCCCTTCGATTCTGCTCGTTTAGTCTGTTTAGTCTGGGAATGCAGGAATCTATTGAAGGACGCGAATATTGAATAATAGACTATCAACAAACAGTCTAACATTTGAAACCGGGAGCGATCAAAGACGAGGATTTATACAGCCAAGTCCAAGAAGAATGGTATTGTCTAATGGCGATAGCACAGTGCTGGATGCAGCAGAAGCGGCAAGGCAAAAACTGCCCTCAGAAAGCCCAGAAAGCTGTGATACTGCTTAACAATGTCGAATCGGTACTACCCTATGGGTACTACAGGCCCATCAGTCTATCCTCCTTCCTTCTAAAGACCCTGGAACGCCTTATATGTAGATGTGCACATAAGGGATGCGTAGATGAGGGAATGATCTGTGGACACCGCCCTACACAGGGTGGTATACACGATAGAGAAATTGCTACAGGTTAAAGAATTCTCACTGGGTGCCTCCCTCGACATTAAAGGAGCCTTTAATAACGTGAGCACTGAAGCAATCATACACAGCTTACACAGGGTCCGACTTTATAAGGAACTTTACAACTGGATTGTTGTATGCTAAAATCACGTACTATAAATTCAACCCTAGGGAGTGTCAACAGTCGTTAAGGAGGAGTTCTCTCCCCGCTGATCTGGCTTGAAATGAAATTATTAAGACACTAGATAACAACGACTTCAATGTGGCGCCTAGTCTGGTCTCAGGAAAATTCACTTCCACACTCAGCGAAAGGCTCAATCACGCACTGTCATTGGTGAGCGCCTGGGCCGAGATGGTGCTCTTCACTAGAAGAAGATCGATTCCATCTTTCAAGGATCCATGTATGGACGGAGTCGATCTGACACTTGGAAGGACGGCAAAATACCTCTGCGTAATCTTAGACTCAAAACTTAGCTGGAAACCCAACATCGAGAACCGCATTAAAAAGGCTTACATTGCCTTTTACGCATGTAAAAAGGCGTTCGGAAGCACATGGGGCTTTAAACCGTAAGTGGTACACTGGCTGTAGACTGCTGTGGAATGACATACGGTTCGATTGTTTAGTGGAAGGCACTTGCGAAGAAATGCCATCTGACAAGTGTAACCAATATTCGAATAGCAGACTGCATAGAGTTAACAGGATCGATAAGATCAACACCCACAGCGGCACATGAAACAAAGCTGAACCTAGTTTCAGAGGACATCCACTGTAATGGTAGAGCGGCAAAAACATCACTCAGACTAAGGGAAGTAGGTCTTTAGGCAACTAGCACCTTTGGTCACGCCTCCGTTCAAATCCGATGGAATACCACGAAGGAGAACATAGACACCGGCTACATCATTCCAACCTCAGACTTCGATAGGAAAAGACTGGGGATGATGGTATACTATGCACTGAAGAAGAGCTAGCCTTTTACACCGACGGATCCAAAATGGACCCTGGTACTGGTGCCGAAATTTTCTGTGCATCCAGAGGCGTAAACCAATCCTTTAAAATTGGAGAAAGATGCAGGGTTTTTCAAAGCCGAGATAACTGCCATTCTACAAGCCGCAAAGCTAATCAAAAATGACAACATTGTCAGAGAAACTATTACTATCTATGTTGACAGCCAGGCAGCTATTAAGTCTCTGCAGTCAGCATCGACAAAATCGAAGCTGGCAAAGGTCTGCAGTCAAACTCTCAACGATGTATCAGCGACCAATAAGGTGGGTACCGCGGCCATAAAGATATATAAGGTAATGAGAGAGCGGACTAACTTGCCAGGAAGGGCGCAGTACTAACAACCCTTCTGGTTGCAAGGACACCCATTAACACTCTTTACAGAAAAATGGGTGGTGTCACATTGACACATGTGCAATAGCCCATATGGCCAGCCTTCGATAAGAAGAATTTCAAAAATCTCGTACAACTTAGTCGAGGGGAAATACGTATTGTCTTCGGTGTCCTTGAATAGGAATCCATGCGGAGCGTCTTGGATTGCCCTAACAAAGAGGAAATTGAATCCATTCAGCACCTTCTACGCAAATATCCCGCACTGGCCACCAGAAGATTGGGTAGTCTTAGTAGTAGCTTCTTCCATGTGCTGAAGGACCTTCATATCGCTGATTTTAGGAAACTCCTGAGATTTCTATGCCTTTCTGGTGGTTTCCAGATTAGCCAACCTTACCCCTTGGTTTGACTCCCATGAGTATAGTTTTTATGGGTACAATGGACCCGCTTGAGATCTAAGTAAGTCTTGAGGACACCCACAAAACCAACCAACAAACTATGGGTACAGTATCCAGAGAATGACTTCCACGAGCACTAGGATGCTGATGCCTTTTAACGATTGCCTTTTTTTGGCGAGGAACGTCTTATCCACAAAGCTTTCCATTTAGCTTAATTCGGTACAATAACCTGAAGCGATTCGGTTTTCTTTGAACGACGGCAAAGGCTTCACCAGTCAGTGGCGCACCTCAACATGATTTAATCATTGGTAACATCCAAGCTCATCTCATAAAATTGCCTCAAGATTAAGTGAAAATCCGACATTTTCCTTGCACCCAAAAACTCATTAAAAAAACTCCCCTCCGTCGTCTACTCTACCGACATCCCATACTTCATGTTGAAAATCATCAAAACGTATTATTTCCGTCCACAGTCTCGGAACGAGTTTTCTACCTCCTAACCATTCAAATTGACTTCAATTTGTCAAGGCAAACAAACTTTTGTGGATAATTTATCCGAATCCATGTGAACTTTGAAGATGCTTGTCTGCTGGTGGTTGCCCGGCCGAGTGCCATTAGTGCGTCACAATTTGCGCTACTGCAAGTTTTCCCAAGACCACATTTTGTAGTTATTTACCGTCTTACAGCGTCTAATGTCAGACGAAAATGACAGATGATGCGATTACATTCACGTCTGCGTACCAGATACGTGCGCTGCCGTGGGCAAACAATTATTTTCTTCTTTGCCTTTTGTTGATGAAGAGATGATTTAATTTTTGTTTGTTGCTCTTCCGATTCGATTTGCTCGAGTCGTGCAATTGATTGATTTCAACTTAAAGTGAAGAGTGATGAGAAAGCCATGGCCGTGGCTTGACCAGTGGGCAGTCAAGTGTTAACGGGTGTATCTGACACGTGCAACGTCAGTTTTGCCAGCAAATTCCCTCCATTTTGAACAAATATCTTCGTCATTTTTTTTATTTTCCCGTTTAGCTGCACTTCGATGTAGGTAAACTCATGAGATACTACAAAGTCGCTGTGAGATTTTCTTTTTTTTTGCAACAAATTGTTGGGAAGTTGCTTTTATGTCGATGGCGTATATGTAATAAGACAGCAGGACAGGTTTGCTGTCTGCTTCAATACTGAGACAGAAGCAGCAACATTCCAGTGAGTGTCCTCAAAGAAATCCGGAGCACAGGTGGAATAGATTCAGAGGAAATGCTTCCAAATTGCACAACGCACAGTGAGTTTTCCAGTGTTGAAGTTGATGAATTTATGTACATATGACAACATGTGAAGAAACGAGAGTAAAGGCAATGAAATGGCAAGTTTAATGCGCATTTTACGAGTATGCAAAGAAATCACCGCGTAGGTTTTATGTCGCGAAGCAAATAACCAACCGGCTCAGACGTTTTACTACCGTTCCGTTCCAGTGTCGCTGATGGCAGGTGTTAACTACGATACACACATATTTCCTCAGAAGAATATTTGTTGTGACGGCCCGTGATAAGGGGCCGCGATGGGGCCTTCGGGTGGCTAGTGTTTGTCTCAACATTGCTTCACAACCGTGCTCAATTCAATCTAACCTGAGCTAGAGAAACTTACTGACTTACTTTCTTAATAAGATGGCGCTTCAGTTCAGGGTTAGTCCGGACTTCAACCAACAAACCTAACCGGATAGCCCATTCCATAAATATCTCCTTCTAGTTACGCTCGCTAAAATCTTTTACTTGTGCACGTCATCTTCTGTGGGCTCGCCTCTCTACTCAGAGATGTCAAATTTGAAAAACTCTTAAGGCCGGCGAGTTGATGTCCATTCACGCTCCATGTCCTAACCATCTCTATCCTCCAATGCTCAGTTTTTTGATTGTCTCGTTGAGCCGACTTCTCAAACGCAATTGGAACTAAATGTTCAACAAAGAGTTTTGCCCCCACGACCAAGGATGTTTTGTACAGCCTAACTCTTAGCACTATAAAGTGGTACTGGAATGTTTAAGGTCTGATAAAAAATTGCTAAAGTCGTTTGAAATAGGGCCTTCCTACTCAATCGCCTTCTTAGTACAAGGAACCATACAATCTCGAACAACTGCTTTTAAAATTTGGATTCGTTCTTCCATTCTGTCTAGAATTTGCGTCATAACAATGAGAGGAATGACAATCCTCCAAGAGTACAATTTTCTATAAAAAAGCTTCTCAATTTACCAATCGGAGTGGGTAATAAATTGTAAGTCGATTTGTCCGAAAAAAGTAACATAAATGATTGCAAGAAGCTAGGCCTTGGCTCATCCAGGGCTGTCGCGCCAGCTATTTACTTATTTTTATTATAATTGTTGCTCGGTACTCCGAATCATTTAGCAAAACTGTGGAGTATCCTTTCTTTATATAGACGTCCGGTCATCGGACTGAGATAAGACTGGTATTGGTATCTGCAGTGCTGAGCTAAGAACCTTGGATTGCTGGCGATTGAGCCGCCTGAACCAACAATTACCCGCAAAGGCACCAAAACTCCAGTAAAGAAGAGATCACCATAGCAATCCAAGCACTAAATACAACTAGGCTTGAGGGTATACCTGCGAGACTCTTCGAAACCGTGCCAGCAATATCAGACATGGAAGGCTGAAAATGTTCTCAGTGAGTGGAAAAGGAAATGACCGTCAAGCTTTTTAAGAAAAGAAATCTTATGCAGTTTCCCAGACTCTGCTAGTGTTTTCCAGGTGGAGCTTCTCGCGATTCGGAAAGCCTGTCGCTTGCTGAACAATCTTCAAACATGCAATCACAGCATCGCTGTTTTTTCGGATAGCTAAGCCGTCATCAAAACCATTGATGCGGTTACCACATACTCAAGACTGGTAGAGTAGTGCCAGCTTGAAATCAATCAGTTAAACCCACTTCATAATTACACTCATCTAAGTCCCAGATCACAGCAATAATGAGGGCAATCAGCGTGCCAACGGGCTGGCTAGAAGAGGATCGGTTCTTTACAGTTCTCTAGCGGAATGGAAAGTGTTGATATTTTACTGGGCACTGTTCACGGCTATATGCATCTTCACTTCCTCTAGTTTGCCAGTCATAGGTGGAACGGCCTGACCAGATGCGTCATTTCGGAAAGGACATGGCTTTATTACAATAAACGTAAGTCAAGACCATATATTTGCCAAAATTGTAGCCATTATCACAGGCCACTGGCCAGTTGGAGACCATGTGGTCAAACTTGGTATTTCCCACAATACCTTCTGCAGAAGCTGCAAGGACATTAATGAGAAACAATCGCTACTTTATTTCCTTTGCAAGTGTCCAGCCCTAGCGAGGACTACAGAGCGCACTTTAGGCGAACCCATCCCTGTGGATCTCAGCGAGATAGCTGAAAAAATGATTGGAGAACTGATCCTGTACCTGAACTCCACTGGCTTGATTTAACCACGTCATACCAATACAACCAATCAACATTACACACCAACACAGGTTTGAACGAGTTTTGTGGAAACAAAACGGCGCACCCTAGCACTAATTGGGTTCTCAGGAATCGCCACTCTACAAAGCTTAAGAAATGACAGAACCCCTTCGTCGATTTGGAGACAGCGTTCGATAATGTCAACAAAGAATTGATCCTCTTTTTCCTTGGTATGGTTTAGTATGGTATATGAGGGTGAGCGGAAGGGTCCTGAGTCGGGCCAGTTCCTTTCTTTTAATCGCCGGAACTACAGGGATAGGTTTGGTTTGAGACGTATGTTGGAAGGGATGCAGAGAAAGTGAATCTGGCGAATCTTCCTGTTTGAGATGCCTCAGGTCCCGTATCTACATGGACCCCAGGATCTTCTGTCGCATTCTTGCTAGAGTTGGGCAGTGGTATAGGAAATGTTCGAGATCTTATTATTCTTACTCCCAGTTCCTACATGTCTCTGTCAGCGGGGCCTATGTAGTCTATGCTATGTGTTTATTGAGTTTAATGTGTCCTGTGATTTACTGAACGTTTTATATAGGAATTCGAGATACAGAGTGAGATTTACCAAGGCCGGTGCCTATTTCTCTGTAAATAGCGATTCACCCTGTTTTATCGATGAAAAATGGAGGAATTTATTGGACTTCGATATCTCTACGCTGACGACGTATGTTCTCTATCACCGGGAATAGTGCATAATCCGCCAAATGTCAGCGGTTGTTGAGAGAGAGCCCTCATCAGCTACGGAACACACTCATCAGCTCAAGACAGCGTGCGTCACTTGTCAAGCGGTAGAGAATTAAAAGCGACTTTGAAGTCTATAACGTGGGTCATCTTATCAAATTACCTCGTCGAATGTATTGGAGGTTTCTTCTTAACAAAGTCGGCTCAGCCATGATACCATGATGAAGTACCGGCTTACCAGCATCAGGAACCAGAGAATGTAACACAGAGTACAAGGAGATGGGTAATCGTAACGGTATTAGTACTGCTGTTGCTTCATACGAAAACTATCGTATTCGTGCCGTCTCTTAATGTTTCTTGAGCAGAAGGTTTGTCCAAACCTGACTTGAAGCTTCTACTTTCTTGGATTTTTTGTAGAATTCCTGGATATATTTGGGATAACCTGGAATACTGTCATTTCTTTCCGTAGTGTGCACGGATTCTCTTAGTTTGTGGCTGTCAACTTGAGGGGCAACACGTGATCCACTGATTTGTGGTTGGTAAAGGCACAGTGTAGCGTTCCTGACGATTCAAGCTTATAATCGAATTATCCTTTCCGAAAATATTGCGAATTTTGTTCCTGTCGATATTCGAAGGAACAAGTAAGACTAACACAAAATATCTTTCTGGTTTTGGTGGGGTCATATGCGCATTAGGAGTCAAGCAGCATCATCCCATCTCTGTAGCCACTCCCTAACCGGATACGAAGACATCTTCTCTTCAGCATGCCATCATTCCCTTAAATAAAAAGGGAAAACCCTTCAGCCTAAATAATGCCTAAAACCAGAACACATCAAGGCGAAAGTGAGGTTGTTACACCCTGTCCAAGAATGCCTAGTTCATTTCACCAGTTTAACCTTGAAAGATCACCAAGGGAATCCCCAAACAAAATGTTCCACAGCTTACATCAATTAGTTCTTGTAATTTATTTGTGTTCACGTCAAACGCGTCTTAAAATAGATTCCCCCCTGTTGGTTGGAGCTGTTATCGAATCTGTCCGCCATTACCCATTTCGCCGCCAATTAACCTTTTCATGTCTGTCTTCGCCCCCCATAAACGGAAATGTTAGCCCAAATTAACTCTCATCTAGAGAATTGGTGAAATTAATCAAAAGCCGGCTAGACAAGCTTCGTCTTCTCCACACTGACAGGTGGTATGACGAAGCCAAAAAAACAGACGGGAAGCTTCTCTTTCAATAATTGTGATTTGTGGATGAGGAAACCACCCCGAAACAATAGACCATAAGCAGGATCCACAGATATGACAGCCGGCCAATGATAAACACAATTAAGCGCCGACAGTTCTCTTTTTGTTTGAAGCTCGCGGGATCATGTTATGCAAATTGTGGGCAACAATTAGCGAACGATGACGACGATGAGTAACTCTAGACGAGCGGTTAATTGCGTTCCTTTCTTGGGTTTTTCTCAGGAGTTCCGATGAATTTCGTAGATTCTTCGATGGAGTGTTTGATTTTTTCATATAAAAGTGATGCCACCACCCCATAGAGGCATCAGTCTGATAAGTTTTACTCGTGGTTTGGAAGTCTCAACATGAAAGTAAGGAGCTGGAGCTAGTTTAACTGGATTAAACTGTCTTTCTTCTAGATTTTCATCTGTTTGGTGGCAACTCTGGCTGTAGCCAGTGCCGGAGGACGTGGATACCTTCCTCGGGGTGGCGGTGGTGTCTCGTATGCTGGTGGACAGTCATATGCCGGTGGATTTGGTGGAGGTGGCATTGGCGGTGGGGGTTTGGGTCTGAGTGGTGCCGGTCTTGGTGGAGGTGGACTCTCATATGGCGGTGGTCAATCAATTGCAAGTGCTGGCTCGTATGGATTCGGTGGCAGTTCTTTGGGTGGAGGACTCGGTGGCGGCTCTCATGGTGGATTTGGGGGTGTTTCATCTGGTCTAGGACTCGGTGGTGGCTCTCATGGATTTAGCGGCGCCTCATCTGGTCTAGGACTCGGTGGTGGGTCCCATGGAGGTAGCTTTGGACTTGGTGGCGTCTCATCCGGTCTAGTACTCGGCGGTGGCTCTCATGGTGGTAGCTATGGAGTCGGTGGCATCTCATCTGGTCTAGGACTCGGCGGCGGCTCTCACGGTGGTAGCTATGGACTTGGTGGCATTTCATCTGGTCTAGGACTCGGTGGCGGCTCTCATGGTGGATTTGGTGGCATCTCATCTGGTGCAGGAGTCGGCAGCGGCTCTTACGGTGGTAGCTATGGACTTGGTGGCGTCTCATCTGGAGTAGGACTCGGTGGTGGCTCTCACGGTGGCAGCTTTGGACTTGGTGGCGTCTCATCTGGCCTGGGATTCGGTGGTGGCTCTCATGGATTTAGCGGCGTATCATCTGGTCTAGGACTCGGCGGTAGTTCTCACGGTAGCAGCTATGGACTAAGTGGCGCCTCATCTGGTCTAGGACTCGGTGGTGGTTCTCATGGCTTTGGCGGAATCTCATCAGGTTTCGGACATGGTGGTGTTTCCCAAAAACTTGTCAGCATTCCTCGTGGCAATAGTTACGGAATTGGATCAGGATTAGGACATGGCAGTAGTTATGGCCTTGGTGGCTCTTCCGGACTAAGTTTTGGTGGTGTTTCACGTAGACATGGTGGTATTGCTCGGGGTCACTCCAGAGTATCGCATGGTGGTAGTTTTGGACTTGGAGGTATCTCATCAGGTGTTGCACTTGGTGGTGTATCCCATGGACATGGCGGTGGACACAGAAGCTTCTCATCCGGCCTAAGAACTGGTGGCTATGGACTTGGAGGTGGTTCCCGTGGAGGATACTCCTTTTTGGGTCAAGGTTCTGGACTTGGTCTCGGAAGTGGAATCGGAGGAGGCATTGGTGGGGGTCTTTCCCACGGTGGTGGCGTTTCTCATGGCATCGGTGGCGGACGTTGGTATGGCAGTGGTGCGAGTCTCGGAGGCGGACGTTATGCTGGCGCATCACTCGGAGGAGGTTATGGTCAATCGTCATGGGCTGGTAGCTCTGCATTAGCTGGCGGTCAGTCTGGCTGGGGAAAAGGTGGTTGGTAAGGCCGGTCCTAAATCAATTCTACATTCGAAGCTAACATGTATCTTAATCGTTTGTGAAATAAACTCTCTTCTTGTGCTGTGTCTAAGTGCGCCTTTGTGTTTCTAGACTTGTACCTCTTAATCGCAGACAATAACAAGCGATCGGAATGGATAATAAACATCGGCCAGTGGAGCGGGGAATGCTTCAATGTTGTAACGACGGAATAATGAGTCGTAAAGTGGGTAAGAAAAGTGATTGTACTTCAGACTAATTCGGCGTTTGGATGTCTTGAAGTTCATTAATAGCAAGGCGAGACTTAGATGGGAAAATGTATGGACAGTTCACACGCGACAATTAATCAGACAGTGGAAGTGTGTCTGTAACGAGGGTTTCCCAATGCAAGAGGAAGTGAATGGCACAGAGCTGGAGCAGTTGCATCGGATAATGGGCAAATGTTTTGAAATTTGGGGAACTAATTGAAACAGCCATTGTTAAAGAGTGATTCTGTGAGAAGGCAAGCATTTGATTTCAGTTAGTTGGATGATTTGATAAGATAGTCAGCTAGTTAGGTGGTTGGGGGTCATTAGTGGAAGTTGTTTGTGGGGTCCGATTGAAAATGACCTCGATGGATGGAGTTTGAAAGTCTTTTCGGCTCACGAAGCAGATGGATGATTCGTGAAATATGGAGAATGCCAAGAGATCTTGGCTTAGAAAAACGAATTTTGAGAAGAAGAGGTAAACCACCCACCTCAGTTCTAGTTGGTTGGCATCAGTAGGGGAATAAGTAAAATGAGCTGAAAAAAATGTGACAAGAAAGGAAAATGCATAACTCCTGGGAAACCGAATTCGAAAAAGGATAGACAGTTCCTTCTGGACTGCAAAACTTTTAAGTCTTGAGAAGCTGGTTGTAGAAAACAATGCGACAAAAAATTTTGTTGGAATCTGTGGTAACTAAAATGTATGAATAGAAAAAGAGTAGACCAACAAGACTGGCCAATAGCTCTGTCTGTCTGTCTGTTATTCCAAAGCCGTGGTCTGTCGACACCCATTTACACTCATCTAACAAACCGGTCTCGGTAACAAAACGGTGCATTTCAGCAACCACTAAAATCAAAACCAACCAAGAGTTTCAACGTATAAGACATTCCATAGTTAAAGTTCCACAACTGAGTACTTCTGTTGGGTTGTTAAGCAGCTCTTGTTGCTGGGGCACGCCGAAGATTATATAATGTCGCACTTTTTTGTTCATGAAATGGGTCAGTTAACACTCACACAGGAGGCGTTCGTCATCGACATAAGTCTTGTCTTGCAGAAATTATCGCTTAGCCTGCGTTGCAATCATCGAGGCTATGAGAAAGTACCAAACGGCAGCTATAGGAGCAATGGTTAATCTCACGCCGCCACATCTGGCAGTACAAAAAGAAGCTGTGCTTAGTGCTCTAAGGCTGCCTCAGATAATGGACCTCAACAGGTCATGTGAGAATACTGGAATCCATTCATCGTGACCCAATTCTTCGGATTCCAGACATATGCTTAAGAGATTTTGATTCTACAGAAATTTCGGAGTTGTTATAGGCGACCGCAGCGAATAGAGAAATCAAGGTCCAATAATAACGCCAAATTCCCAAATCTTGTATACAGATGGTTCAAAATTGGAAAAAAGGACAGCACAAGTGCTGGCGTTCACGGTTCCAATATCCAACCCGCGACAGCGCTTGAAAAGTCACCTACAGTATTTCAAGTGGAAGCCCACGCTATTGAATTGTGTGCAAGGAATGCCTACAGAGAAGAACCCAAGCTACCCGCATCTACATCTTTTCAGACAGCCAAGCAGCACTATTACCCCTTACTGCCTGTCTGGGCTGTCACAACTTCTTCGAAAGCCTTGCATCGGTAAATAAGGCTATCGTAGCCTGGATCCCTGGACTTGAAGGCTTCAAGGGTGACGAACGGTCTGACTGCCTGGCTAGAAGAGGCTCTTGTCGCCCATTCGTTGGTCTCGAATCCTGTTTTGAGGTACCACCCAACAGTGCTTACTCCAACACAATTGGAGATCAACAAACACGCTGACTACTAGCCAACCTCCAGGGCCTTAGACAAGAGATAAAATTCATCAACCCTAACATATACAAGGCCAAGACTTCACTTGATCTCACTAAAGATGAGTTAAGAATCTTAACGGGCTATCTAACAGGACATTGTCCACTCAGATACCAATTGCATAAAATAAGAGTATCAGATATCGATATTTGCCGGCTCTGTGGAGAACAGAAGAAGACCGCTGAACGTATTCTGTGCGTATGTCCACGAGCCGCCAGGAAAAGATTACTCTACTTAACGCGGGCCTCGGTCAACCCAGCGGAAAATTGGCAAAACGAACCTAACCAATATAAGCTCTGGTTCAACCATATGGACCACCACAATAGACCTCATACGTGGCAATGCGCATTAAGGCCCCCTAATACAGAATACAGAAGTGTTGTCTTCAAGGCTTCTATGTTTGTCATAATTTTACTGAATTTATTTGTGAACTTTGCAATCGGATGCAGGAAAATGTCTATGACGCTTTGTCCCGCCAGTAAAATTATTAAGATTCGCTATTCGTTTCCAAACTGAAATTGGTAGTTTCCTAGATGTCTCGTTCTTGCTGCTCTCTCAATGGCGAACAACTAAATCAGGGGCCGAATTACCGCAATCGATAAGGAGTGAGTGAGTGGGACTCGTGATCGAATGATCGATTAACCTCATTGGGATGATGGCACTCGAATGCCCAAGTATCGAATGAAAATAAAATTGTACTAGAGAAATTCTACTACAACTCACAAAGTGACGTTTCTCCGGTTGATACATATAAAAAATAGAAAAAATTATTTGCTGTGAAATTTAAGTAGAGAATAGATCTAATGGATCCAATGGAATGGATTAACTGGTGGCCCTTCTGCATTTAACATGTTGCTTTTCCCTGTCTGCAGTTCGGCAAAATATTCTTTGCTAAATCGGGGCCAGAATATTTTTTGCAAAAAATTAATTAACGAGTTATTCGTTATCGATTGCGGTAATTCGGCCCTAGGTTTGAGAAAAAAACTTGTTATCCATTCTGTCTCTTATTTTATATGGCTGACGCACTAAATTTCGGTCAGATCAGTCGGGTAAAGCTTGACAAGGAAAAAGGCGCTACAAAAGTGGACGAACTACAAGACATCTTACCAGAAGGGGCTCTAAAAAGCACATAACAAAGGATTTGACTCTGTAATAGAGGATAGTTTGGACCTCTTAAGAATCCCCTTGAACTCGTTGTACAGAATGACTGGATTGAAGCCAAGGAAGGCTCTGTGGCATATTTTGATAGTGGACCATACATTTCCTAAAACCAAAACAGTCGACACTCGGTCACTTGGTCAATGGACCAAGCTGCAAACATTTTGACTTAAGTTCAGTTGGCATTGCCACTTGTCATTCCTAAATCCCACATTTCCATCCTCAGCTCTGTCTAACTTACAAGGCGAACGGAAATTGCATTAAAAACAAAACAAAAATTAATTGTTATTGTCCATGTCCAACACATGTTGGCTGACCATAATTAAGACTAAGACCCAGTCTTGGACGAAACCTTTTCACTTTCAAATTAACGCTTCGTCCAATTATGCATTCGAATCCAAAGTGCTCACCCATTGTTGTAAGCCACTGTATTACTCATCGTTTTTCGTTTTGTTTATTGTATCTTGCCGCAACGTGCGATAAGGCCAACGTGTGAATTACTTCCCCGCTTATGCATGTGTTTAGGCAAGTTAACGCGGCTCTAAACTTAATTTTTTTTGAAAGACCATTGACTCTGTGGTTTAATTTTTGATTTCGTATTTCTCTTCCGTAAGCGAGTCTTTGAGTCAGTTTTGGTGTTTGACAGGGATTCATACTTGGGACTGCTTGCCGAGTGTTAATTTATTCAAATCGCCAAAGTTATTAATATTCATAACCAATTAACTTACAATGTTATCCAATTTCATTTAAGCCGTCGCTAGCATCATTAGAAAACTGTCAAATTGATCAGCCTCTGAACGGGTTTAGGAAGAAACTTTGTTATGAAGACACTGTTTTGTTTTTCCCCACCCAACGAAAAGATCAGAGACCTGTAGGATTGTAAGGTATACTTCACAGAGGAGTGGGGAGGGCTTGAAGTCAAATCGGAACCGGTTGGCGGATTGCGCTCTTGAACTTTTCATGTTCTATCACCATGAATAGAATCCTATTAAGCTAAGTAATTTGAAAATTCACAAGTTGCTCACCTTGGGATTTAGCATACGGCAAAGGAATGCTTAGACGTGTGGCAGCAAAAAAGACTAAAAGTTGCCAAACAATGTCGAATGTTGAAAAATGACTAACAGTCTTTAGCCGAGTTTCTGCCGGCAGCTAGTGAGTTTTTAGATTTTTTTTTTTTTTTATTTAATCACGTATGAGAAATCAGATGTTATGTAATCGAATGGGATGTGCATAATTAAACAAAAACCAAAAGACGTACTAGTGGCTAGATGCTTTTGTGTGGTTAACTGAGAGTATCTGCGATGCTAGAGGAGGGAAGTGGTGTTCGATTTATAAACGAAAACTTGAAGTTTGTTTTGGGTAAAAGGTCATTGAATTTGAAAATGATTTGAAAATTTTCTTACCGACAACTAATGCAGATAGTTTACCTTACGTTGGTGGTAAGGTTGTCGGCTTACTCTCATAAAGCCACCTCATCTTCTGATTCTGCATGTATCCTGGGGGGATTTGCTTCTGTCAGCATTAGAAGTTGGTTGCACATTCGGTAGTGACCTTCCATGGATAGCATTTTCACAAAAGTGGCCGTTTCCCATTTAACAAGTGTTGCCGTATACATACCTTCCATGGTTTGTTCGACGACCGTTGAGACTGACACATGTTTTGGATGGATGTTCAAAACGGAATAGATCGCTTACAGAGCAGGATCGCCATTCATCTGTCCAGATCACCGCTGCTTGAAAGTGGTTACTTTCCCAGTCGTATGCCAAAATTGGGTGCCGGTATGTTGCATATCACAGTGGATTGGTAAGACCTTGTCAGAGTTCATTTTATTATTCACGCTTAGCAGGAAGTTTGATATGTTGCTAAGGACGGAGGGTAGATCTCGTGGACGTCGATATATTTAGATAGATGGGTTGGCGAGGGTAAAGAAGCTCTCTGCGCTTCACTCAGGTCAGTAGAGACCCATTGCGATGCTCATTTTGGGGAGAAGGTGCTCCTTGCTCGTGAAGCAATACCCAAAGCACGCTCCTACTGCCCCTGGGTTTCGAACTATTTTGGAACCTTAATGAACCTTCAGATGTCCCTGATGGGTACGTCATTAAGTTCTTCGGTAACCTGAGGTGGCAAAGACCTGAGCAGTGGCAGAGGAAGTGGGTTGTGTCCTCATTGACTTCCTTGTCTCCGCAACCCCGGCAAAGGCCTTAGCTTTTTCATCCTTCTGGATGAGATTATTAATTCTTGCACCGCTGTACCTTGGCCATAGTTTTCTAGTTATTTTACAGAAGTCCAAAGAGCTCTATCTTTCATTCGCTTAAACGAGAATCCTGTTCCGTGCTTCATGTTTAAGTTTACATGGTGGGACTTTCACTGATTGATCAGCCTGCTTCAGGTTTAGAGTAGATTATTTCCCTGCCAATTCATCAGCCTTCTCATTCTCTGGTATGCCCTCAAGTCCAAGGACCGTGCATAATTTTACCTCAAGCTGTGTGGCAAGAGCACTTATCTCTTCGCGACAGCACTTCACAAGCTTCGATTTTATTTCAATAGCAGAAATCGCTTTTAGTGTTGCCCTGATGTCGATGATAAAGGTGATATCATCACGTGGTATTACCTTCATCGCACTCTCATGGGCAGTAATTGCCACTGGTAGGACCTCTTCCTGGAAAACGCTGCTTTAGTCTGCGAGTCTAACTGATTTAAAGACGCTAGGTTTGTCTGAAAGTTTTTCTGCACCCATGCCAATGTCCGTTTTGGACCCATCAGAATAGGTGTCTTTGGTTCGCGGGTTTGATAGTGCTCCCCTTGTTCATTCTTCTCTGCTTGGGAATAAGCAAGAGAACGGTCTTTTGAAGTCTAAGTTGGGCACTGTATAATCAGTAGTTGCTACATTGCCCATGTACTTACTAAGAATCTGAACGTGCCCCGTCAGGACTCTTCTGGCCACAGATTCCTGTATAAACAGGTCTAGGGGAAGCAGGTTGAGAATAGCCTCTAGTCCTGCTGTTGGCTTGGTTCTCAAGAGACTAGTAGCTGCTATGTATACCAGACTCTGTATTTTCGTGATGGCCTTGAGGTTGGTGGTTTTAGTAGCAGCTTGCCGCCAGACAACGCTGCCATTGATGTATTAGGTTGGCAGTCTATTTTGCAGACACACCCCTCGGCAGTGGAGAGAACTAATTAAACAGCAGCGGAACGGAAAGATTTTTGAGGTAACTTCCCGCATTGCAGAGGCTATTTTCTGGACTATGCTATTGTGGATTTTAAGCTTCCCTGTAATGTCAGTGAGAGGTTTTCTGAATGCAATCCAGATTTGCTTTGGGGAGTTTATTGTTCAAATGATAACGTATTACCTCCGTTTTACTTATGTTTGGGCAAAACTTCACTTCATAAAGAATGAACTAAGTTAGAAGACATCTGCATTTGTTTCAGTGTAAAGTATATTCTGGTGTTGCGTCTTGCCATTACAAATCATCGGCATATGTCAATTTTCTGGATGTTATTTCTGGGAGGTCTTGCGTATATAATTTGGAAAGTAGCGGGGCTTTGTCCACAGGTCCTTGTGGATGCCCATAATTTAGATTTCTTGGTCTGCTAGATGTATCGTTGAGATACAATTGAAACGCCCTATCGCTTAGCATACATATAAATATATTCTTAGTCAGAACGCAATCAGTAAAACCAACTGTTAATTGAAAGAATGGTCGACGTGTCAAATCTTCAGATAGATCTGGCTTAGGATAGACCAGAACCGATCGAATGGATTCGTCGTGCCAAACTGATTTCCAATCAGTAGCTTTGTCGCTATTCTCACAGGACACCAACGATTCACAAACAATTTGCAGAAAGTTGTACATATGAGAGGAGAAGGAAATGGTTCGTATCTTATGACCGAAGTTTTGAAAATGATGAATGATGTGTTCTGGATCTCTTCCGGTATTGTCCTTCTTTCATATGGGTATACCTCCAAAAGAAGTGAACGCTTAAAGAAATCAACTGACCATGGCTTGGTTTCGAATGAAATTAAGAAGCGACGCTGCCAATTAAATGCTAATACGAAACATAATCGCCATTGACCAAGTCTTCATTACTTGACTCCAACCATCAAATGGATTCTCTTAACAATTTTCCATTGCAACTTTTCCCGTCTTTTCCCTTTGCCTTTTCCTCTCTCTAACTTCATTTATATTGATTGCCTTTATTTAAACTCGTCGAAGTTGTTTTCAATGAACGTGCATCTTCACCATGAATGCCAGGATGTCAAAGCTGCTCGCGTCACATCATTCTGTTTACAGTACCCCTCTTCCTATTAACAGATAATTAAGACACACTATAAATAAGCATTAAGTCTTATTTCCGTTTTAATGCGATTTTGATGTATGTATTTCGTTTTAAATAATTCCCATGGTCTGTCGGATAATTAATCAATTTGTGTTCGACCATCAAAACAAGTTCGCATAACAACTCTTTTATTTTGAAGTGTTTATATGATTTTCACTTGGTTATCCCCTCACTTTTAATGAGCTTAATGCAAGTCTCCCTCTGTGAACATGTTAGAGAACTAAATCAAACTTAGAGTTTTTAATAATTTCACCAAGGTGGCGCTTAGCCAAAGGTGAGCAAAAAGCTCACTCAACCTGTGCTGTCGGCTTTCGGTTTTGGTTTTGTTTTTGTTTTGCTTTTTTGTACACATGTCTAACACGTAAGTTAATGCATTCCCTTGGTTATATATTGACATTGCAGACATTGTGGTGGCTTTCGATTTTATCATCGAAGATGGTGAAGCCGACAACGACGATGATGCAGTCAGCCGGGTGTGTGATGTGATGTGATGTGATGACTGAGTGAATGGTTGGGAAAAGAAAGTGAATTCAAGTTCAAAGTCATTGGCGTATGGGAAACAGGTTTTGGTCGGTCGACAGCATGAAGAGGTGTGGTGTTTACTATAAAGAGTTTGATTTTGGATGTTATGCAACCGCTAGATGAAGCGTTCGTGGGGTGATGTTATTTGTTTCCCTAGATTTGCTGGTAAACAAAGTTCGGAAGATCTGATAGATGGTTTTTCAAATTTGCAATACTAATTAGAACTTGGCGCTCCTGAGACTGGTTTCCTGGTGTGTTATGGAACACAGTTCAAACGACAAGGGTTCGATCAGAACATAGATCATTATTTGTTAAATGTGGATTTTCTTAGAGGTCGATAATCAGGTTTTCCATCTTGGATGGGATGCATCGGAATTAATGGAAAATTCCTGCTGGTAACAGGAAAAAAATTTCAAAAAATTCCGACTGACTTTCGTGTTTGCTGACGGGATTTAGCAAAGCGAAAATGGCAGAGAAAAGGAAATCCCCACGCTGATACATTTCCGAAAGAACAATGATATTCAACGCCCTTTGTATTCGACGCTCTGTAATCAAATAAAACAGTGACACCCGGTAACATTTATTTGTCACATTGCAAAGTTTCTCATCTTGAAGGCTTAAGACACAAAAGGGCGAGTATGTAGAGGTTCTCACACTCACTTTTTCAAGCCAGATACACTGGCTTTTTCGGTATAGTATACAAATTCAAAGTCAGATACAATAACCACCAGAAGACTTTGGGTAATCTGCAGACAAAATAATGAAGAAATTTGAGCTCAAACCGGTTGTGGCTGAGAGGCCTTTTTCGGAAGAATTCTTCGGTTCGCGTGCTGAAAATACAAATTATGAATTTTAAACTGCGGAATGTGGGGGAACCGAGATTGGACGTATGATGTGAAAATAGGTGGAGGTCGTTTCTGATGAATTGCCTAGAGGGCTAACATTTTACCGCACATGAAGAGGAAATTATTTTGCTCGCAGGTACGCGAGCCTTTTTTTTTTTTGATGTTGGTCATATATGAGGTTCAAGATGACTCGTTATCTATCTCATCAAGATCATGACTGGAATGTGAAAATATAAATTCATCAGCCCTTAACGATAGAAGCAGAAATCGTAGCAAAACCGATATTTAGACTTAAGGAGAGTGCGGTGGGTATGGATCTCAGCAACGTCTGTTGTTTATCAACTTCGAAAAGGCGTTTGTAAAATATTAACAGAGAGCTCATCTGGCATCCTTCCAAACGAAACATTTCACAGAAATGAGTTGGTATCAAGTAAGTTATGACGAAGAAAAATTGGCTGTGCTGCACGGGAATAAGCTGCCAGAGGAATTTAAAATTCGATGTGGCGTCGTATCTCGACAAATTTCGAAGTGCTTGTTCGCAGAATTCCAATGGAGCCTTAAGTGAACAATTGAGAAAAGGCTAGGAATCTTACAGCAAGACCTAGATTTTTGGTAGCTTTATTGATATTTCATTCAGGTTATTTGAGAGGTAATTTCCGAGGGCTGTCACTTTTGTCCTGCTGAGGCTTTGACAGGCGATAAGCTATCAGGAAGCTGTAATAATGAGTATAAGTTGTGTTATGTTCAGCGCGTGGATGTCTTTTGTGTTGCTGAAACACGCACAACATGGCGAATTGATCGATTGATATCACAAGAAATATTGCCGACTCCGAACAGCGAACTAAGAAGCTTCTGCATGACAAATTGTACTCTCAGAGGTTTGTGATGTGTCAATGAGGGGAAGTGTGGTGAAAATATTACTGGAGCTCGCGACGTAGCTCGCAGAGTAGTCAAACGCTCGATGTGGTCGACTACATAATTCTTTTCGAAGTCTGAAAGAGATAAGCTGCATTCTAGAAGTCTCTCAGGAGAGAAGACTGCAGTCACTGTCTAGGATACTGGTAAAGAGGGCGATGATATTGTGAAACAGTTGGCTTTTCTGCCTTCGCCCGTAATCGGTGGCAAATTTTTCAGATTGATGTTATGAGTGCTGATAACACAAGCTGCTAGCTACTGAAGCGCAATTTCTCTAAAAGACAAAGGAATCTACTAATAAAGGATCTTCCAATAGGGACTTCCGAACTTTGATAGTTGATAGCGGCCATATTGTTGATGCTACATCTGTCAAATTGGCTGTCGTTTATTCAGTCTGTTTTCCCAAATCACCGTGGATGGATATAGCGTTCAGTAACACGTGCAAATAATAAAATTGTTATAGTCCAATGGTTGTTCTGTTCGGGCAACGTTCCGCGCGCTTCGCCCATTCTACGATCGCCATAATCGTCCTTCCGAGAGGACTATTCGCAGTGTGGCGGATAAATTTGAGTCCTCTGGTTCAGTAAAAAATCAACCAACACCCTTACGTCGACCAAATGCACGATCTGCCGAAAATATCACCGCTGTCCGTGAGAGTGTGTAGGAGAATCCTTGCCAGTCGATTTCGCGTCGCTCACAAGAACTCGGCCTTTCGCAGACCACAACTTGGTGAATTTTGAGTCGTGACTTGGGCCTGCACCCGTACAAAATTCAACTGACCCATGAGCTGAAGGTAAATGACCATAGACAACGATGTGTGTTCGCTGAATGGGATCTGGAGCAGTTGGAAACTGACCCTAATTTTCATCGAAAAATCATCTTCAGCGATGAGGCCCATTTCTAGATGAATGGGTACGTCAACAAACGAAATTTTGGAATTTGGGACGATACCAAGAGCGTCCAATGCATCCCGGAAAAGTCACTGTTTGGTGTGGATTTTGGGCTGGCGGTGTCATCGGTCCATATTTCTTTGAAAACGACGTTGGCCAGGCCATCACCGTCAAGGTCGATGATTACCAACTTCTTTTGGCCTGGACTGGATGATATGGACACCAACGACATGTGGTTTCGACAGGACGGCGCTACGTGCCACACAGATCATGCCACATTGGAAATTCTGCACGAGCGATTCGAGGACATGGTCATCTCACGTGGAGGTGATGTGAGCTGGCCACCGAGATCGTGCGATTTGACCCCGTTAGATTTTTTCTTGTGGGGTTTTCTGAAGTCGCAGGTCTATGCGAATAAGCCACAAACAACAGCGGCCCTCAAATCCAACATAATCGGTCAAATTCAGCCTGATTTATGCGCCAGAGTCATGGAAAATTTTACCTTTCGGATACCATACATAATGGCATCGATAGGCCTTTCAGATGAATAAAAAATGTTTGATAATATCCCACACACACTTTGTTTTATCTAAATTTAAAGATATTAAGAGCTTAATGAAAGACCCTTTAGTACAATGAACCTCTTGAGGACCATCTTTACAGAAAATATACAGTCTCATGCGTCGATAGATAGAACTGATCGACAAATCGACAAATTTCACTTTGAAACTCAGGAAACGTTCCAAATTCACTTTAAAAGAAAACCCTGTCACTATTTTTTCATTTCAATTATTTTATTACTTAGCTTAAGAAAAAAAAATTAACTTAAAGTCAAACTAAACACTTGACACTCGCTCAGCGTCTACCACGAACCAGAACGACTGCTACTCGATGCGGACGCCGACGATTGTGCAGTGGAATATGAGCCACTGTTTCCGTAAGGTGCGTATCCACCACCGCCACTATTGCCGCAGCAACCTCCACCATTTGAGTATCCTGAATTGCCGCCATTGCCAGCCCAACCAGCGTTCGCGGAACTGACAGCATTCGCATTACTGTAGCCACCATATCCACCGCCCGAGCTATATCCTTGACCGCCATATCCTCCCTGACCACCGTATCCACTCTGACCGCCATATCCGCCATGACCACTATATCCACCACTAGACACAGGAATAGTCTTCACCGTGTGCACCGGAACTGTTTTGATCGTATGAACTGGAACATGTTCAACTGTGTGAACTTGAACCGTTTGTGGGACGGAATAACTTCCTCCGCCATAGTTGCCACCGCCATAGTTGCTGCCGCCATAATTACCGCCGTATCCGCCGCTATATCCACGATAGCCAGATGCGTATCCACCACCATAGCCACTGTCATATCCACCACTGTAGCCACCACCTAGTCCAATGTGCTTAGATAATCCAATGCTTAATCCGAGACCACCCCCCAGAGCACCCTTCAACTTGTGAAACGTGGGTGTTGCCATCACCACCGAAATGCTGAGTAAGAGTATTGCCGCTTCCTGAAAAGATAGTGAGAACAGTATTCGATTAGAATGCGTGAGGATGACACGTATCCTTAGTCCTCGTTACCGTTCTCATTTTGATCAAAAAATGTCTGTTTGGCTTGATTGGATCCAAGAACGCTTATTACACTGAACTGTCCCGTTGGGTTGACAATCACTTTTATACTTCGATGGGGCGGGAATTTATTCCATTCATGTCCCACACTGCTGTGCACATTTGGAATATTTAAAAAAAATGAAAAAAAAAACCAACAATCCATATCACAGCAGACGGACGGAATTATACAGGCAGACGAGCAACGGATAGAACCCACGGCACGAAGCTTTGGAGACACTCAGCAATTAAGTTTATTCACGATATAAACTGGGAAATCCGCGGGTAATCGTCGATTTACTTTTGCTTTATTGTTCGGTGCTCTTCCTCCCTGGAATTACCTCATTGCGATAGTCAGGTACAAATCAGAAGGCGTTGCTGGTGTGGCATCTGCTTCCAGATGCATCATCATTCGCTAATTGTTGGTGTTGTTTGTTACTGATGCTACTACCCGGTGGTTTGTTGATGGATGATAAGGGAACTAATCTAGTGGGAGAATAAGTCGAATGGAGTTCACAGCAGAGGATTATGCTTAGTGAAGATCGGGGGATTCCCAATGTGAAGAGATACTTTGATGGGGAAACCATCTCGTGAGTTGTTGAGATGTCTTATTGATTTGAAGTGCATCCGAGGAGTTCTTCTCACAACAGATGACATTTGGGGGAAGAACATCAAATAATTGTTGATGGACACTCTTGAAACTGAAGAGAAACGAGCCTGTCAGAGAAAGAGTCTTTTGAGCCATGATTCACCGGCAGATATAGTGGATGCCGCTAAGTCTTCATTATGCTCATCATATCTATGCGCCATCGTATACATACAGTTCCTGACAGTGGTGCCTTTTGCCTGAACTCCTTATCAATGCACTAAACTTCGTATATAAACGGCTTGTGAATCGTATATGGCAAAGCCTGGTTGTCACACCGAGCAGCTGATTTCGCGATAGGGCGGTAGAGCATGGGAATTGAAGAGATTAAGTTTGTCTCAACTGACGCTTCTCTATACTTCTTCTCTTTTCATGTGATTTTCGGTCTAAATTTTACTTCAAGAAGTAAAACATTCTGTTCCAGAAACATGAACCAGTAAACCAGTCTTCACTCAGATGTTCTTGCCCTAAAGTAGGAATTGCGTTCGTTCGGGTAGATGGTACCAAATTGTCGGAACTCTGTCAATATTAAGAGACAAGTAGAAGTACCTTACTACCATACCTCGCTTGTTGCGGACATCGTGTACGCAACCTATAAATAACCTGCAACCAAGTCCCGAACTAATTTTTCGGTGTTCATCCGACCATCGCCCAGTCTTTTTCAATCAGAGGTATATGCGATCGAAAGATGTTAACAATTCACCCTCAACAGAAGGTATCACGAGCAAAACATCGCAAAACTATCAGACAGCCAGGATGCCATCAAGGTACTGAGTTCCAGCTGAGGCAGCCGATGAACTGGCAAGGAAAGGGTCAGAGACCCATTCGTTGGACCCGACCCATTCTGCGAACTACGAAGAGAGGAAGAATCTAAAAGAAGTAGGCTGTGAAAAGCACTCCCAGGACTAAGGCCAGACCAAGGAACTTCTCGGGAACTACAACCGAAGGAGGAGCAAGTACTGCCAAGGCACCAATAAAAATTCCATTGCAGACTCAAGAAGCATCTCAGAAAATGGGAATAGAAGAGAATGGAAACTACAGATTCTGCAGCGATGCCCATCACACCTCCTTATGGATTGTGGAACATTGATCAACAAAAGAAGTCCACACCTAGGAGCGTACACTTTCTCTGAAACGGATCTCGCACCGTTGGGCCCAATCCGGATTTCTCAGAGTGATTGGATTGGAGGAGCTGCTATAGGTCGAGACTTATCGAGCAATACAAGTTCAGAGGATCAATCTTGTAGGATTACCGCCCAGCTCTGAGTTTCACGTCGGCAATGAAAGATTCACAGATATGATTTGTATACGTACGGCCAAGGTGTGAAGCAAACTCATACCAGACTCGCAAGTGCTTTAAATAGTTCTGAGGGCAAACCTGCTTACTTGACTTAATGGCGAAGTGTTCATTTTGAAAAATCTTGGGACCATTTTACCTTATCCAGAAAACCATCATGGACCTTATTCTATAGCCAAAGGCTTTCGATAAAGTGTCAAGCAATTTCCAAACCAATTTCCAAAGGAAGCGGACAGTGCTTGCTATTCAACCCCAGATTTCCAAAGAAACTCTCAGATGTCCCCGTGGTAAGCAACCTACTTGGTCTATGTTAGTCGTTTGTTGTCCCAATAAACGCTTATCAGTTCAGTTTGTTTGAGATTTATTGCAAATCTCGTTTTTCTGATACATATTTCCTGTCGCATGTTTTCTCGATATTGTGGAAGAGAATTTATATCTAAGATGGCAGAGGCCAGGACAGTGCCAGAGAAAGTGGGTTGTGTCCTCATTGACTTTCTCGTCTCTATAAAGGCGTCCACCCTTGGCTTTTTACTTGATACCTTATGTATTCACTCCTACATGAAGGATAAGATTTTCCTGACTTTCTGAATCAGTGTATTAGTTCTGGCCTTGTAGTACATTGGTCAAAGGTGTCTCATTGTTTCACAGGTGCCCAAATAACTGCACCTGCTGAACGCTTCCACGGGAGAACTATTCCCACATAATCAAATTGGAAGTTCATAAAGTCCAGCAGGCCACAGGATCTAATGCAGTCATGCCAGCCTTTTCGAAAATATTCCAGTAAAGATGACTATGCCCACATCTCTCATCCGACAACTGTTCTTTCAATACAGCTCAAGAAGGCCCAATCCTAGCTTCTCGTAACCATTGTTGTTGTGCGTGTCACATTTTTCGCACGATGGGACGTAAAGCCTTGAACAACGAATTAAGAAATTTCTTCATAACAAATGATACTCTCAGGGCTTTGTGATTTCCTAACAAGAAGTAGTGTCTTGACAAAATTTACGTGGATATTTTTGGAGCTCGCACAGCAGTTCAAAGGACTAACAGCTGAGTCGGCATTGGTCCGCATTGTGTCAAAAATGTAAGAGAACGTTAAAGTTTAAGGAGAAAGGCGACCATTGGGCAAAAACCCAATCGTGATGGAAATCATAGAAGATATCGAGCGAATAGGCAAAAAACCGAACTGAACCAAACAGAGTTTCTGATGGTATTAAGCTTCAAGTCCAACTGATGGGGGGCTGACACCTCGTCACAGCATCGATGAGAGTGAAAGCCGGCGGAGTTCTATGAACACATCATTTATAGATCCAAAGATGTGAGGAAACTACCTCCAATGCTGAAATTTTTCTAGAGCTACCCGTGTAGGCCGATACAGTCGTCGCTTTTGACTCTTCACACCCAACGCATTGCTCATTAAGAATTGTGAAAAGTGACGTTTAAACTCGATTTGCTTGAGTTTAAGCCACAAGCACCATGCTTAGCCTGCGAATTAAAATTCGTTTGACCAACAATTCAGATCCGCATTGGTCATCCAAAAATCATTGCCCCACTCACTTACAACATACCACTCCAAACCAAGTCAACCATTCTCCCATCACATTCAATCCGTAACCACAAGTCAATATTTCAACTTAGCTCCCAAAAAAAAAAAAAAAAATTCTCCAAACAGCAATGCCCATCATAGTTAGATTAATTGGGCGGGGGAAAATCCAAACTACCAGCTCAAGAGACAACTATTTCCTCTAGCTCATTGAAAATGCAAATTGGAACAACTTCCCAGTGGTACAAGTACTCGTACTTATCGCCGAGCCGTGATTCTAATTTCATACGCTAGACGCGCCACTCCCGTCTGCAATCAAGCTGTAACCACAAAACCTCAATCAAACACAATTTGCCCTTGTCCCAAGCCAAAAACAGTATTAACCGCCTCCACCCCAAACCAAGTCCGAAGCCAGTCAGTAGCAAAAGATACATTTTATCAAAACTCCCTGCGTTTTCAGTGCTCGTCCAAATCGGCGAATTACTATGCCACAGGAGCTGCGCGATTCTGAGGCTTTATGCCTGACACTCGGCACGCATTCGGAATGGCTAATTGGCGCGGGTCTCTGGGTTTCTGAAATCGTTTTTGAGTGATCGGTTAAAAATAGACGATTGGACGCAGAGCTCTGGACAAAAGCCGATGATGATGGAATAGGTACGCGAAGATGACAGTGACGGATTTTGTTGAACACCGAGGTACGTAATAGAACAGTGATTGATGATAAGGATGTAGACGTGATGGGGTAACTCAAACAATGAAACTATCAGTGGAGCGAGTAAAGTGAGGAATTGCGTGACGGAAGTAGATTGGTAGTTTGCTCCAGGGGTAGGATGTATGTGGCGATTATGGTTTGATATCGAATTCCTTGGTGTTTTGTTGTGGTTAATGCTTGGGGTTAGTGCCTCCTCATTTGGGTTTTTCATTGCCAAAGCAAAAAAGTGGGTTATTCATGAGGTAAATCGTGGGAAACTGTAAGGTTTTGAGGATGTTAAAGCATCGTTTATCACAAAGTACTCAGACTTTTCCTCTCATTATCCATTCAGTTATCTTCTGCAAATTTGATTACTCAAAACCCAAACAAAGGCCACGTTCATTGACTATAGCATTCGCCCAGAGCACAAGCACGCCTACTTGGAGCTCAATCAACCGCAAAATGTGGGCCAATTCGAACGCCTTTGCATTGGAGCGATGAAAAGTTCAAGGTTTTCCTCTTGTTAACTCGTAAATGGACAAACACAACACACACACGCACACGATTACGCAATGAACCAATCCGCACTCCAGTCAGAGGCCCCATCTATGTGGTTATTGCTTATCTTGTCTCAAACAAAATTACAAACTACCTTGTCCGTCAGAGGTGCATCCGCCATAGCATGCGAATCTTCAGTTTTTTTTTTTTTTTTTTCGAATTAATTTTCTGCACAAAGAAGCAAAAAGTGCAACGCAATCCAATCCACACATTCCGCTCACCACGGAAGGTTGGCTTTTGAGTTTTGCTCTTACCAACTTCAACTTTTGATTATCTTTCGAAATGTATCTGATTATTTGTGTGTTGCGGGGGTAGGGGAGGCCTGTAAAGTTAATGAAGTTGTAAGGTACAGATTTATGCGTTCGACTCCTTTGGTTAGACAAGTGAATTAATTCGGAAAAATTGCAATAAGCTCAGCTTACACCATGAGAGCAGGTGGCGGTAGGTTAAACCAAGAGAATGGCTTGAATTGTTTGTTAATTTTACGACAGATAAATTATTTTGAGGAACGTGGCTTTAAATCAAAAAGTGTCAGAAGTTGGTTGCTCTTTGGTGTCAGAAATGAAATGGAAAGTAATGAGCGATTTGGTAAAATAACGACCAGCTGCCATAAGGTTGATTGTGACGCAACGAACGAAAAAAACATTGCTATCCTCATTGATTGCCAAGCCGCTATGAAAGCTCTTGACTCGGCTACCACATCTTCCAAACTGGTGCTAGAGTGCTGGAACGAGCTTGCCCGCTTGAGCGAACGGTTCAGGGTCGCACTGCTCTTTGTACCAGGGAACAGTGACATAAGGAGAAATGGAGCGTGCAGATAAGCTGGCCAGACAGGGCGCAGCTCTACATGGCTCACTGGCGGCAAGGGTCCACACTCCGCTAGGAGCGGTTAAGGGACAAATCACCTCACATTTCCTGCAGAAGGTCAACCTCCAATGGAGGGGATTAATCAACTGCGCTATAACAAGGAAGATATGGCCGACCTACGGTACAATTAGAACAAAGGATCTCCTAAGTAGAACCTGCCTAAATATCACCAGAATAACGACGATAACCACGGAGCTTTAGCCAATTGGAGACCATGCGGCTAAACCAGGTATTCCAAACAACCCTGCGGAAATTAAAATGCGACGGAAACTCTCTCATTTCCTCTGCAAATGTCGAGCACTTGCAAAACCCAGACTATGTGCACTAAACCAACCATTCTTTGACGACCTCAGCGAGATCTCGGGTAGAAGGATACGAGATCTTATCCGCTTTCTAAACTCCCCAGGCTGGAACTAGGCACTACCGGCTGTCTTAACCATTTTAAACAACAATCATTATCAACCAGGTCACAAGAGTCGAAGTAGCAAAAAGGCACATTCGGTTCAGTTGAACCGCCAGTTCTACCTACCTAAGGTTGGTTTAGAATAATGGGTTGACAGGACAATGTAGAAGTTGCGCAACGAATTTACTTATCTACTTATGTCCTTTGCCCACTTTTGAATCTTAGGACGTCTACCAGCTCTACCTGCAATCGTATGTGATGTCCTGAAATAGATCGAAACTCCCTGCAGCTTTTTGTTAAGTCGTCTAGAGACCTCGTCGCCTATTCGATTCCTAGTAGTTTGAAGTCAACTCTTCTTAATGGATTCCACTGCTCAGCTTGATTTTCTATTCAGTCATCAGCCTTTCGTATTGTGTGCCCGCCCAATCCAATCTCACCTCCGCCTCTATATAATCATATACGTTCTTCTGACATCCTTTTTGTGAAACTGTCACATTCCGAAGATATTTGGTCTCATATGCGTTGACAGGCTTTGGAGGAAAAGATACGAGCTGTACAACGACCTAATCAAAAAGCTGCTCCTTGGGCGTTTGAAGTTGCTAGGACATGTGGAGCAAATGAACACCAACGCTTCGGCACGCAGAGTCTTCGAACCTAACCCGGAGACACAACGCAGTAGAGGAAGTCCTCGACTAAGGTGGTGCGCATAAGTAGAAGGGGACGTCAACCAAGTTTGCTAAGAATCGGGCTAACTGGAGAGACTTGACTCAGTTTCACTCACGCTATCTAAGTAAGTCCGTCACCTTCTTAGTGCTGCACCCGTTTAAAAATACTGACTTTGCATTTAAGCAGAGTTACCATCATTGTTCATAGCAGATTCAGAGATTTTTCAACTGAATATACCCGGCGTCTAGAAACGACGTTTTAGAAAGCACATTTCATAGAAGACGATTTCAACCTTCTCACTGGATCTGCAACAAGATCTACGCTGAGATTTCCTAACTTCTTTCTTGTAGCGCTTCAAAACGACCTAATCCGTGTGGCAGTCAATGTCGAGCCACTTGAGTTTGGCTAGATTGAACTCTTTCCTGTTTTTCATCAATGAACCTGAAGTCCAGCGCTCCACCAGAATGGGAGTTTGTAATTATCGGAGTTCTGAAATGGTCTTACTCACTTAAGGTGGCGTCAAAGTCCGGGGTGGACCTAAGCGTCAACCAACAAGCGTCTCCAACCAGCTCGATCTTTACCCAGCTGTCTCCAGTTCGCACGCTAAGCTAGTGTCCCCTTCCACCTTAGTCGCGGTCGTCCTCTACTGCGCCGTTACTCGGGTGTAGATTCGAGCATTTTTTGGGCTCGAGCATTGGTGTCCATCCGCTCTACATGACCCGGCCACCACAGTCCTTGGACCTTCACTTTACTTGCTAAGTCGATGTCGCTGTACAGCCCGTACAGTTCGCCATTGTATCTCCTCCTCCACTCACCGTCTTTCCAGATGGGACCGGAAATCACCCGAAGAATTTTCCTCTCTTAACAGCCAAGGTCTTTTCAAGGGTCACTTTAGTCGTTCGGAAGAAGGCTTTGCTACTAATTGCCTTCTAAGCCCAAAGAAACAGCGATTGGCAAGAGTTATTCTTCGTTTGATCTCAGCGCCGATGTCGTTGTCTGAATTGATAGCGGAGCCTTGATAGACAAAGTCCTTAACTACCTCAAAGTTACAGCTGTCTATAGTCACGTTCGGTCCGAAACGATTGTGTTGAGTGTCCTTTCTTGTTGACAGCATATACGATCTTATAAGTGATGTTAAGAAGACGGATACCTCTGCGGTTGACGCAGTTCAGTGGGTCTTCTTTTTTGAGGATCAATCTGATATGGTCGATTCTATATATACTTTCCAGCCCTAGCTCGCATGTTAAGTTCTGTGAGACAAGAGCGATGTCAAGAACTTCTTGCCGATGTTTCCTAATAACTACTAGATTAGTTTCCATCAAATGCATATAGTTACCAAAAGAACGAGGAAGTAAAGCGAGTACTAGAGTACGAACTAGGTTTTTGCTCTACTAGTCTATTTCACGTCAGTTATTTCACTACCAATCGCTGTCTACATCACTAAATAAATCATTGCTCGCCATCAACTCTTGCCATTCACTGTATGCAAAGTCAAATAGTTTAATTTTAATTATTTGCTAAAAAAAAATTAATTAATGCGAATACTACCAGTTTATGAATATTTTTAAACATTTTTATTGCCCGGCCAGGAATTTTTAATTTGTATACACACGCGTTGTTTTGTTTGTTCAAATCTTAAACTTTTTTTTTTTTTTGATTTATCTGTGAATGGACATCAATGTCATGTAAAACTCGCAGACATTCGGTCGCCCAATGTTAAAATTTAAATTCATCTCCGAATGATCCACAGGGCGAGATTTGTTTAATTTTTTTTTATTTTTAAGTATTACATGGCTAAATCGGTTTTACATTTCGATATGCAAACAAAATTCAAAAGCGGCCATGATGTAATAGAAACTATCAATCCGAGCCAGAAGTGTACAGTTGATTGAAAGCCAAAAGTACATAATCGATGACAACACCGATTGAGGATTCATTTTCAACGTTCCGCTTGTCAATCTGCAATGCCTTCATCGGAATAGTGAGTGTGATGACATCAAACGTCTCTGGCCAGTGCACGACATCAATCCACTTACTGTCAGCCACTGTCGCCGAGATAACGTTGCGTGCCAAAGATCACTAACTTTATCTGTCATTTCTTTTGACACAATCGGATCGCTATTTGGTTACTAATGAGAATATGCATGGGAATTTCCCAATGACTAAGCGATTGGATTGTGAATTGTAAAAATTCAATTAAACGCAAGTAAATAGCGATAAAGTGTTAAAAAAGTATAAAAAGTTGCTGTTATAGCTCCTTGGGGCTATAAACATTTAATTTTATTTGCAAAAAATATGCATTAATATGAGGCAGTAGCTGAGTGATGTCTCAGATAATGTTATTCTAAAGTGAGCAGATGTATGTATGTACGTTAGGAAACGTGATGATGTTTTTCGTGAACGGTGAGCATCTCAGTTGCAAGCAAAATCATAACCAGCACAGTGAAGTTAGTCAGGTAACCCTTGGATATTTATAGTTTGTTCCCTTTTCTACCGTAGCTGACCCTTAATCTTCACTACTTACGAAGATCCATAGGCGATCAACTTGGTCATACATTTTGAAGGTAACATATTTTTTTATCAATTGGTGGCAATTGGTCATTCAAGAAGAGGTGTCATTTTAAATTTCGCGGCATTGTTGAACGGTCAATATTCAACTTTCACTGTCATGTCTTTTTATAAGTAAAAACTAGAAGGTTATTAAATAAGGATTGATACGTACTGAGACATTCTGCTAAAATATTGAAAATTCACTACAAAATCGGTGAAAATATCGCGGAAACGTTTGGTAAAGTTCGTACTGCTTTGTGCGCGTTCTCGCACAGCTATAGTAAATTTAGTCGATGAATTTGAACATCTTGGACAGATTAATGATGTGAAGACTCCAACTCGTGTCCGTCTAGCAAGGTCAACTGAAAATATCGCCGCCATAGCTGAGAGTGTGACTAAAAACCCAGCTGAGTCCTTCTGGTGACAATCACAGGAATTGGGTCTATCCGCAACCACTTTGCACCACATTTTGCAAAAAGATCTTAGCATACATGCGTATAAGGTCCAGTGGACACAAGAATTGAAGTCAAAAGCCGAACTTTCGCTAAAGAGGTTAGACCCAGTTGGCACTGCCAAAAAACGCTCTTTTTTAGAATTTTTTTGTGGCGTCGCATTAAAATAATTAATAACAAATGTTTTTCACATGAAAGACATGTATTTCCAGAAACTATTAAAAAAATTTTTATGACAAAATATTAAAAAATAAATGAGATACAGCAAATTTGGTAGGGGTCCAAAAAAAAGGGTCCAAAACAAAAATCCTTCCGGAGGACAATTATAAATAGAATAAGTGAGAAAAATTTCAAACCGATCGGCAAAGCCGTTCTTAAGTTACAGTGATCACCGACTTCGAAGACATGGTTTCGAGAAAAACGCGTCTAAAGTTTTGAGTACGAGTAGTTACATATGCACTAGAGACGGCTCCGTTTAAAATTATTTATCTCCATAAATAACGGTCCAATTTGTCTGAAATTTTCAGAGAGTACTTTTGAAATATTTTACTTTGAGAAAATGTAAAAATGAAAAAATTGATTTTTTCAAAATTCTAACTGGGTGTACCCCCTAAAAAAAAAAAAATGACACCTCTTGTTAGATGACCTCATTTCTTAACGAACAGTTCCCCCCTTAAATTTTCCCCATAAACTTCTGTCGTAATGCATAGTTGGCTTATTTTTTATCCTACAAACTGATAAAAGATCTTTTTTTCTAAGGTTGGGTAAAGTGTTTGAAATTTCGTTTGAAAGTTGACGAAATTGTGGTAAAAGAAGAGAACGAAATACAAATCCTAATAAAGCAAAGACAGTCTTACAGGGAAACCAATTTTTGCCTTGCCATAGTCACAGCTCATGGAGAATTAAAGACTTCAACATTCTTCACTGAAAATTAAAAAAATTGGAGTTCGTCACCTCAACTAAGCTTTACCGAACTGAACTGGTTTTCTTTTGAGCGGAAATATAAGATCCAGTCTTTCCTACTAATAATGATGTCAATCTTGGCCTTACTGACTTTCATATTCATTAGAACGGGCTCTACGTGTTCAATATTCCATCCGTATTGAGTAGACAGGTTGAAAGGGTCCTGTACGATGCAGCCTTTACTCGGATCTCTGTAGATTGTGCTCTCCTGTCGTGAAATGTCCAGTGTGGACGAACCACTACACCATACTTGCTAAGTGTGAAAAACGTCATAAGAATATTCATAACACCTTGAGGGCTGGTGGATAATAAAAAACAAAGGATTAATTGTTCGGTAGTTGTATGGCTGCCCTGCATGAGCAGCGGCATTCGCACGAAGAAGTAAGCTGTGCTCTGTTCTTATGTCGCCACGGCCTCTGCATTAATCATCTGTACTAAAGCGTACTACTGCGAGGTGCTCATTACCGAAGTGAGAAAAAATATGAGGCATATCGGCATGCATAAGCACAGCATGGACTTTTCATGACTTCATCTCAATCCTCACAGGCGGCTCTAACATTTCCGAGTGAGTCGATGCCAGTTTTTTACTCCAAAATAACTTAGCATCCATCAATCCCTCAGTCTTCTTAGCGACAGTAGCTTTCAGGTTGAAGTCACAACCAAGCGAACATCAGGCTACCTCACACCTGAAAATTGACCCAATTTCTTGCTCAAATTTTGTGAATTATATCGACAACAAAGCTGCGTTTAAATCCCTTGTGTCTAGCATTCATTCATTCACTCATTTTCCAATGACCCGCTTATCCACTATAAAGGTCGGGGGTTTAGGGTGCTTAAATGGGCTCTACCCATCTCCCAATCTTCCGCCAAAGACTCTAATTTATCGTCACGGACACCTACTTGATGGCACGAATTCCATGGCACTTCTTGAAACCCGAGTTGGGGCATGCGTTGAACGTGCGCAAACCATCGAAGCACAGACCTTTCCTATTGAAGAAGCAGCTGCTCGACATTGAGTGCCTCACGTATTATAGTTTTCCTAACTCGATTTCGACGAGTTACCCCAGCCATATAACGAAGAAATCTTATTACCGCAGCTAGTATCCGCCATCTTATTCTTTCGGTCATTACCCAAACCTCATGACCATAGGAGAGGGTCGGAACAAACACTGAATTGAAAACCGATGCCAAGCTCAGCCATCCTGATAACAGATTAACCAAGTTGTCCCAAAATTGCTCAAAATTGCTCGTAAGGATTATCAAGTCATCCGCGAAAAGCATACGACTAATTCCTAAGTCTTCCAATTCGAACCGTTCCTCGCCACCGCTGCTATGTAACATCCCATCCATGCATCCAATCAAATGCATCCCTGGCGAAGTTGAACGCCCACAGCGAAAGGTGTCGATATATCGCCGTTCACCCGAACACAGCTCTTACAGTTTCTGTATAGAGATTGAATGGCCCTCAGAAAAGAACCGTCTATCCCATACTGTCTAGGATAAAAGGAAATCTAGGAAAGTGAAGGACTGACGCTTGTCTCTGAACGAGATCACTTAACAGCATATTGTCACATTTTTCTCAGATAACAAAAAAAACGCTGCTTCTTTTACCGTTCGAATTCAGCTTGATCTCATGCACCACCAACTGTTTTATACATTCTGGATAGAATCCAAAAGCACACGCTAAGAGCTTATGGTGACTCAGTAGACTCGTTTGAAGGCCGTAGAAATGTTTCATTCACAAAATATGGTCTATCAATATGCATTCCTTCCGACTAACATATCATCCGCAGGACTGCAATGCGCATTATCCTTCATATGCTCATTAGTTCACCCCTAAGTCTTGAGGGTCATCATAACCTCTTCAACACTCAAATCTGTCAATGCGTGTGCATCGTAAAAAGGCCTCACAACAGCTTGAGTTTGATATCCTTTAAAAAAAAATTCGAATTCTTTAGCAAGATAGGGATCAACCTCTGATTTTTGGAGCCTGAACTGGCATATTCAGAGGACTGGTAAAGGACAACATCGATAGTTGGAGATTAAAATGTCGCCTGGAAGATGAGCTTTCAGCAATCCGCAGACAGTCTCATCTTTGTTTGGGTGAGGTAATAATTCTCGTTAACCTTCAGTAAAGGTTTCAAAGTTCATTACAACTGTAAAGTTCAGATTGGACCGGTTGACCTTGTAAAATAAATTCTTCGGCTTACGATATTTTTATCCACTACTAAGCCGCCTTGAGAGTCTCCAAAACATGTTAAAGTCCAAGAATCTAGCATCAACAAGCGTCTCTTTATCTTCTCAGTGTGTCCAATTGAATTGTTTTTCTAACCCCATCGAGACAAAGTTTCAAAATCAGGAAGCTATAAAGCATAGAAATGTTAAAAAATTCTAACGATCCTATTGCCATCATAACCTGTTTCAACCCGAGCTTAACCTACACCAGATGATTTGTTGATTCTGATTTTCCGGTATTTGGCGATACAGTCACACATAATCCCCATGTTTCCCTACGAAAAAAGTCCTATTCGGTTCTCAAGTCGTTGATTAACATATTTTTCTTCGATGTACGAGTGTATAATCCAACGAGTTTTGAAATGATAGTCCAACGAGGGAGTGGGGAAACACATATGTACCATTTGCACGTTTGCACGCTTCTAAGCCCTGTCAATGGGAAGCTAATTAATAAAATTTAAAATTTCACAACCGTTAAAAGTACTTCAATGGCCGCTAATGATGGCGTTCACACCCATTTTGCGGTCTTGCTAGTGTATGCGGGGTAAATATTGGTGACATATTAGCAAACATGGCAGCGCTTTACGGAAAATGGGCTTAGATTACTGAACTTTTGATGATTTAATTGATTTGATTTGCTTAGTCTGTTGGGATTGGCAAACGCTGTTAAGTGCTCTTGCAGAAGAAATTGAATGTTGACTCGGAGAATTGGGTCGCGTTTCAGTGTTGTTGAACTCGTGAGAATGAAAACAATGACACTAGGGACCTATGACGTTTCAAACACCTGACGTGTATCTTTGAACTGAGATTGAGTTTGTCAAGATCCTAGGAGGACCAGAACACGAACTAAGGACGTGTTCGTCGTCTTGGGGAAAGACGTATCGAGTACGAAACGGATATCCAACGCCTGGCAAGATTGGCGTACTCGAAATTTCTGTCTGCAACAATTTTTCAATGGCATCGCGGATGCTGACATTCAGTGTCACGTCTGAGAGGAGAAACCCTTATCGCTTAACTCTACACTAGAACATTCGTTTGGCCGCGCAATCTACAAAACTCGCAATACCTACACCTTTCTATGATTCAAATCGACGATCAGCTAAACAATGCTACTGGTGGTCAGCTTAAAGGAACCAAAGCTGACTTCACTGTTTGTTTAGGCAATTATTTGATTTGATTTCCCTCAAGAGATTGTACATCAGCGCTACTATAGGTGTAATTACTGGACACTGTCATATAGGCAGGCATGTAAAAAGGCTTGACGTCTTTTCAAATGATTCCTGCAGAAGTTGGATGGACGAAGAAGAGAAGGAAACTATCCTCAACCTTCTTTGCACCTTCCCCGCTCTCTCCCATAGAAGGAAAATTCACCTAGGTGCCTTCTTCTGCAATGATCTAGGCGATCTAATCAACGCAGATATAAGAAGTCTCCTAAGCTTCATCAGAAAGTCTAAGTGGTTTAACGAATAGGTAAAGGAGAATTCTTCAAAAACCACGTGGTATGACAACGGACCTATCATTGGTCTACGTGTGTTGGCTTCAGCTGGCATAGGGAATTATATCTATTGCCTACTCTCATCCCTAGAGTTGTTATAGAGCTCACCACTTTCAAAGCGACTACGTCTAGATTCCTAGAGAGAATCTCGAAAGCTGCATTGATGATCTCACTGGACTTTTAGGGCTTTAGTGGTCATAGTGACTGAGGCGCAATGTGCTGTCAGTACACCTATTAGGATATGAGTTTCTTTTATATTCATTGCCAGGCAACATTTGGTTTTGTTTTTGTCAATTCTCTGCCATAAATGCGGGATATAATGCATTCGCCTTTGGCGGACCAAGAGGTGTTGATAAGTTCTCTCATTTTATAACCTACGTTATCTTTCAGAACACCGATCGTTGTCTATCGATCCATGTCGGCAGATCCACTCCGAGCCAGTTCGTCTGCTTTTTCATTACCTTTAATATCACTGTGTTTGAGACCAAGCAGGTGCTAACATTGCTGACCTCGTGGATGACAGTTGGGCACTGCTTTACATTTAGTGCTAGTGCCTTGAAAGCTGCTTGTTTGTCGATGAGGATGGTAATCTTAGACGGGCTCAGTGACCAAGCATCTATTGTCCTTGCTGGTCTATCAATGGCGAAACTTTCGGCTTGGAACACACTCATCCGGGTAACTGAAAGAAAAGTAAGTATTGCATTACTAGAAAGGAGCTGCTAGCCGTGGTGAAGGCTTAGAAATCCACGATATACACTGCTCATAACAATGGCTTTTACTTAACCAGAGGGTCAAGTAGCACGATAAATTGAATTGGTAATTTCATCCTTTCCATGCAGTTTCTACAAAGATTGTCTTGAGGTTCCTGAACTGCTTCGTGCATCACTTTGACTAATCAGGGAAAGGGTAGTCGGAGAAGTCAATTTGTTAGACACACCTGATCTTCTTGAAAAGGCGACTGGATACCATTCTTCTTCTCAGGTCGATGTTGAATGTAAAAATCAAACTCTCCAATTCATCGTTCTACTTGACCTTTGCTTTGTAAATGTCCTGCTTGGGCAAATAGAAGACTCAAGACTCTCGGCAGTAACTTTATTGTCGAGCTCGAAGATTTATGGTACGTAACACTGAGTTTTGCGATTTATTTTCGATTATAGTCTCTATCCGAATGGTCCATACGCAACAGTTTCTCTTCCTAGATTCTCAGGATAGTGATCAATAGGCACAATAGAATAATTTACATAATCATCGTCTTAATCCTCAAGCATCCACTCACCAAGTCTTACCTTGAACCTTCTCCATAATTTTACCTTTTTTCAGCTTTGCAGCTTTCAAGTCGATTTTAAAGTCGAAGCAAATCGTGAAGGCTTTGAATCGAAGACCCGTATCCAAGGTGATGAACCCAAGCTTAATTGAGCTGAAATATGAAACAATTCAGCTTAAGGAGCATTGGACCCGTCGATTGTGTTTGTTTCAAGTTTTACTCCAGGTTTTCTGATTTCGATTCCAGAAATGACGACCAACATCTGCCTAATAGATTTTGACTAGTTTCATCATTTAACAGGAAGAGTCTCTTCCAAGAAACTTGTGACTTAAGCTCACGTAATTTATATGTAAGAATGCTCATATGTATGTATATGGTTTGTAATTTTGCGCTGATTTTTTAGTCTTCAGCTTTGACTGTGGGTAATCATCCAGAAACCAGAACTTTTATGTAGCATTCTTGATTCCATTAAAGTCACATCTTTCAGTGAATTTCCTGTTGGGCAGCCTGCTAATCTGGCAAATTTATTTTTAGATTTCCAAGAAGCTGTAACCTTCTGTTGCCCACTAGCTACCATCGGCTTAAAGACAATTCCGAATTTAGTTCTACAGCTTCATGGGCGTTCCTTCATGGCTGACCCGAGCTCGAACACTTACGTCATGTAGAAGCTTCTTAGGTGTCTATCCCTCCTACTTCTACTGAGTTCTATCCCCCTACCTTCTCCATCACAAGCCCTTAAGGTAAAGCCTCTCGCTCGCACTAAATGCGCCACACCAGTGATCATCATATCTCACCCGATTAGAGGGCAATTAATCAAACTCTTCATGCGTATTCATTGATAATGTGAACGCTTATGAATATGTAAACCTACGTCGATCGTCGATTCCACTGCCAGCCATCCCGCAGTGTCCGTGTGCATGTATTAGCTGTGACCTTATCCGAGCGCGTCTCAGCTCATCGTCGGGATACAAGTACGTGTTGACAAACTGCTTCAACGAGAAATTTAAATATCTTGAGCTGGCAAATCTGCATGACAACGTTGCCTCTGCCCGATGAAGGGGCGCACTAAATCGACTGAATCGACTCGTTTGACATTGGTCTCACGTGTTTGCGGAGCACTATTGTTGTCACAAGCCACCGCCTAGATTTGCTGCCAATCCAGCTGCCGCATACGACTCTCTGTTGCGAAAAGTGGTCGCGCACGCGCCTGGAAATCTTTTCGGGGGAAATGTATGTAAATGTTTTAAAAAAAATTGGCTTGGCCTATAAATTAATCTGACGACCAGTGGTGACGATTAGTTTCCGATAGCTTCTTGAACCGAATCGTAAGATGAAACCTTTCTCCGCTTTATTGGCTTTGGCCATCGTGGTCGCCGTCGCTAACGGCGAGGAGTTGGTGCGCCAAAAGCGTACAATCGGTGAATTGCTGGGCAAGGGCGGTTCCGGCGGCGGCGGTGGTGGTGGTGGTGGTGGTGGATTCGGCAGCATCCTGCAATCCTTGAAGGGTGGTTTCGGTGGTGGAGGCGGTGGTGGTAGCCGCTATGCTGGTGGATATTCCGGTGGAGGATACTCTGGTGGAGGATACTCTGGTGGAGGATACTCCGGTGGCGGACATTCTGGCGGACATTCTGGTGGAATTTCATACAGTACCCCAGTTCAAGTGTACCTTCCTCCTGTCCAGAGTTATAGTGCTCCCAGTTACAGTGCCCCAAGCTACAGTGCCCCAAGCTACAGTTCGGCTAGCTACAGTGCTCCAAGCTATAGTGCCCCAAGCTACAGTGCTCCATCTCACAGCGCTCCAGTAACCATTGTCAAAGTCGTCGATGGTGGCAGCTCTGGTGGATATGGTGGATACAGTGGTGGTCAATCATACGATTCAGGATATTCCGGTGCTTCATCTCTTGGAGGTGGATACTCTGGCGGTGGATACTCTGGTGGTGGACACTCTGGTGGTGGATACTCCGGTGGTGGATACTCTGGTGGCATTTCATCAGCTCCAGTCACTATTTTGAAAGTCATCAGCTCTGGTAATGAAGGATACTCCGGCGGACATGGCGGATATTCCGGTGGACATGGTGGATATTCCGGTGGACATGGTGGATATTCCGGTGGACATGGTGGATACTCTGGCGGCCATGGTCTTAGTTCTTACGGTGGTGGCTCCTATGGAGGTGGCCATGGTGGCTACAGCAGTGGATCAAGCCCATCTATTTCTATCGTCAAAGTAATCAGCGATGGAGGACACGGTGGATATTCTGGCGGAGGGCATGGAAGTTACTCCAGCGGAGGACACGGTGGATATTCCAGCGGCGGACATGGTTCCAGCTACGGTTCGTATGGTGGTTCCTCAGGATGGTAAACAGCGACCCAATGAGGAGTTTAGTTTAAATTATTAAATTTAGGTTCCCCAAAAGAAGTGCAAATAAAAATAATTTTAAATATTTTTTTTATATTAATCTGTGCCTTTTCATTCAGGGCTTAAACTTTTTACAAGGTTAGCTTGGGAAAGCTTATGACTTGTTTGCTGTCCTTGTGGCACAATGACACCAATTACTTCAATCGGATTTCAGCAAACGTGCTTTCTTTACATCTGAATGCATCACTTTTCGTGGAAAAAGTGATTTGTTTGGAAAGTTTGTGTATCTTTTGGATTTTTTCTAGCCTTGACGTGGATTACTGAAGTGATTTCATTGAAATTTTCGATGAATATGTTGACAAGGTGGAAGGCCATTGTTTTGGGATAACGTTTTGCGATTGGTGTTGGATATTTGCAGTGTCAACATAAAGTTTTGAAGGCACTTCATAGCAGTAGGGTTTGTAATGATCTTCAATTCGCTTTGAATCTACAGCCCGACTTGATGTTGTCAGATGACAGGCGCTTTGCGAATCGTAATAGCAGAATCGGTGCGGTAGTGGTTTACTTTTGATTTAAAAATCTAGTTTCGTTAACTTGGAATTAACCTCAATGTGACTCGAAAACAACGAGATAAACTTCTAATTACCGTTTCGATCTTTTCGCGATACCATTGTAGCAATCTCCGAGCTGAGAATTTGATTTCCATAAGCGTTAGCCACTTCTAAGGACCATGTAGGTTCCGAAGAAAATTTCCTATGATGCGAGTTCCCCCTTCTAGACTTTCGCAGGAATAAGAATCCTCTCGTTGTAGAGCGAAGATCTGTCGAAAAATTGTCGTACTTTCTAACCGCCTTCAGCCGAGCACCTTTCCAAGGCTTAATGTCACCTAAAACTCCCTCCAGGACATATCCTGGCAGTTGAAAAATGAACCAGCCGGGTTTGGGGCTAACTCCGCGGAATTTTGGCTTTAAGGGCCTGTCCGTTGGAGCAAGGATCAGTTTGAAGATTGCAACACGTTCATTGGTGAGAAGAATATCTTGAAAGCTAGTGACTAGACTACCAACCTTGTAGCACTCCAGAGCATCATTGAAGGATGGAAAAGCTTCACTATAGTAAGAAGCTTTTGGGTTGGGATAAAAGCTAAATTCACAATATGAGGTCCAGCGGGAGCCATCTTTGGCTTTTCAAATAAGGCACCGTCAATAAAGGTGCCAGAGCGACTCCTCTTATTGGCTACCCAGTTCCCTTTCACTGAGTGTGGCCTCATCGGCATAATGCTCATGGTGGCAAAACCCCGCATTACCGACAATAATACCGAAGTTCCCCAGTTGTCCGTATTACGCAGCTCGCTACTAAGTCTTCCTTTAGTTAAGCAGGCCTCAGTGTCGCTGTTGGCTTAAAGTTGATTTTTTTGGATCGAAGATCTTTGTCCACTTTAATAAAATGGCAACTGGTTTGCGGATAGGACACCTCAACAATTGGTAGGGTTGCATTCATTTGAGTTAGTGAGGAAACAAGCACTCAAGAAAAGACCACTATAACTTGCCTCCTATCGCTTGCGCTTTCCAATTGTCCAAGGTACAGGGGTAGGAGTCTTCTCCAGTGAGGATTACAAAACGACTGCCGAATGAATAAACGTGCTTCAGGCAGAAATCACGGCAGTCTGAGAATTTGCAACTGCAGAGTGGACGCGATAGCAAGGAAATGGGATGCCAGAACCTCTTACAAAAATTTAAGAGAACCATCTGCTCCTACAGAATCGATTAACTCTCACCTTGATACTAAAGCTAGACGAATGTCAGCTTAAAACAGCGGTTAAAATAATCTCCGCTTGCCTTTCATTGACGCAGATTTACCCTAATTTGCACCTTAAAAGAACAGCAAACATCTGTTTATTAATAAACAATGTCTAAGATCCTCAGTAGGAGCCGTCACACGTCATTGCTTGATATGTGGGCATGCTATAAAAATTGGTGTCTCTTCCAACGATTTCTACAAAAGCTTTAACGACAAGGAGGAGGCCGAGACGATAACCCACCTTCTATGTACCTATCCTGCTCTATGAAGACTGTGAAAGAAAAGTCGCAGACTTTACTTCTATAGAGATTTCAATGACCTGCACATACAGTGGAGCTGTAAAGGGTTGACACTGAAAGGGTTGCACATAGATTCTCTACCTTAAAAAAAACGAATCTTTTGCTCCACGTGGTGTTGCAACCTGCACTCGGTTTAAGTGTGAGTGTACTACGTGACGGTGACCACTGCAGTGACGGGGATCACTACTGTAACTCGTAAACCTAATAAACCTAAATCTCTAAACATTCTCCGGCCAAACGATCCAATGGATCACAATACAGCGAAGGAAGTGATGGTAGACCAGACATGCCGTACGGCGAAAAAACATTTCTTTTCCAGTGTATGCCATTCAATGGCCCTGAGCTGGGGCACAGGGAAAGACCTGGAGGGAGCCAAAAGTGTGGGAAGGAAAAGGGGATCTGAACTTCCAACCACAATATTTTCGTATGGCGGGCTAACCGCACACTACTTCTTAATCCTCCAATGGAAGTCGAGACATATTTAATGGATTTATGCCCAGCTGATTGAGTTGTTAATTGAGCGAGCAATGTTCCGTGGGGAAGTCTTTAGGAGCGTTGCATCACCCTTGCCAATATTGTTTGACTTCTCTTATGGTTCGAGAGGTTTTGGTTTATCAAGAACCTTTTTGTCAGTTCCATTTTACAAACTTTTCTTGGTTCTTCGACGAGTTGAGCTCCAAGTTCATGTAGCTGGTGGATAAACTAAAGACGGGAAATGTGTCCAAAAATAATGATTCTTATCTGCGTCTGGCAATCTAGTCAACAATATCAGTGCCGTGAATAGTCTTTAAGCCTGTCCTTAAAATTTTGACTCTCAATGAAAATGACAATCTGTTGCCCGCGTAGATTTCGTCTTAAGGCATTTTTTGCTGTATAGATTGACCGCATGAAGCAGAACGCTTTCTTGAAATTCGGACCCCAGATACCCGCCACCACACCGATTTACCTTTTTTTTTTTTTTCTTTCAGAACGTGACACTGACTGGGAGTTGGTGATATAAGTTTATGATAAAGGCTGCATACGACCTCTAAATTCGATGTGCAAGGGAGGAAGTTCGAAGAAGATGAATCTCTACTTGACTTCCTTTGAGAATTGGATTTAACCGCTGTTCAGTTACATGACGATGGACACCCTGCACCATCCCCACATCCCGCCCACTAAAAGATTGTGGATCAGTTTGAATGGATAGGCCAAAATATAATTCAAAAAACTTCGCAATAAATTCTGAGCTTCCTTATTGCTTCCTCGAAAAATTTGCAAACCCAATCAATGCCATTTTTTTAATCGATTTTTACCTAGGCCTGTGGTCAATAAAACCAGTTAACCCGTCCACCAGTTGGACAAGCCTACCGCAGCAAATTGAATTTTTTTTATTTATGTATCTCTCTATTGGCGGCCATAACTTGAAAAGGAGAAAGAAGCAGAGGAAGAAGGCCATGGGTTATAAAATTTTTCAATTTATTATCAACACGTAGCTAGTAACAACAAAAACAAAACAAATTCTCTCCTCACAATTCCCTCACTGTGCCCACTTGCTTGGCGCTGGACCACGAGCTTTCTTATCATTGTACACCTCACTAGCAGATTGCCACGCATTCTTATTGTTGTTGTTGTTATCCCAGCCACTTGCAGCTGGAGCAGCATCCTTTTCCCAGCCACTTGGTGCAGCAGCATCCTTTTGCCATGCGTTGGAAGCAGCAGAACTCTTGGCAGCAGCTGCCTTTTGCCATGCATTCACAGCCTCATCCTTTTTCCAGGCATTTGCGGTGGCATCCTTCTCCCAGCCATTGGCAGCGGTCTCCTGTTTCCAAGCCTTGAAGTCAGAATCAGCATCCCAACCACTGGACTCAGCATCGCTTTTCCATCCAGAATTGGACGCTGCTGCTTCCTTTTCCCATCCTGCTGGCACATCATTCCATCCAACTGGAGCGGATTCCTTTTGCCACGCTTCTTCGGATGAGGTGTCTTTTTGCCAGGCATTCGCAGCAGCACTCTTCTCCCATCCAGCTGGGAGGGATTCCTTTTGCCATCCATTTGAGGCCGACTTCTTCTCCCAACCAGAGGAGGCGGCTTGCTTCTGTTTCCATGCGTTGAGGGCGGCTTGCTTTTGATATTGAGCAGAGATGGCATCAGCGGCAGCATAGTCAGAGGCGGACTTTTTCTCATCTTTTTCCCAACCAGATGGGGCAGACTTCGCTTCCCAGCCAGACGCAGCAGACTTCGCTTCCCAACCAGATGGCGCAGACTTCGCTTCCCAGCCAGATGGCGCAGATTTAGCCTCCCACCCCGATGAGGCAGCAGCTTGCTTTTGTTGCCATTGCTTCAAAGCAGCATCCTTCTCCCAGCCAGCTGGTACGGCAGACTTGGTGACAGAAGCCTTTTGCCATTCCTCCGCAGAAGCTTCCTTATCCCATCCATCAGAAGAAAGTGGGGATGGAGTCCAGCTACTAAGTTTTAATGACGGCACAGGATGTTTCACAATGAGTCCCTTGGCAATCTCCTGTGACTGCGGATTCAGGGCTGACTTATCCCATCCATTGTCAGCTTTCTTCTCCTCCCATCCACTGCTCTTGACCCAATCAGAGTTCTGCTTCTGAACCTTTTGCCAGCTGGTCGGTATCGACTTTGGTCTCAGATCTTCGACACTCTCGGAGGACACCCAACCCTGTCCCTGAGCGTCGTCCCTCGCTGCTGATGGCTTCCAGGCTTCAGCACTCTTCGCTTCCACCTTCTCATCCTTCCACCCAGATCGCAGACTAGCTTCTGTAGTCCAACCGGAAGACGATTTGGTATTCCATGCACTCGGTGGCTCCGCCATGACCAGCGAGGCTAAACACACCAAAGTTGAGATACAAAAGAACTTATTCATCCTATGACCAAGTGCTCGAGCTAATTCCAAGTTGAACTGTACTGTTATGTGGATCACGGCGATCTTATACCATTTCCAGCCGACACCCACCGTATATATAGCCAACCGAGTGACACTCTTGGGACACATTCGCGAGCTCATTACTCGGTGCACTGTGGTGGCAGACAACAATGCCAGCAACAACAAAGTACACTTTGGAGACATTGATTCGTACTTATGTAACCGTTGATGGAGTTTTCTTTCATTTTTTCTTTTTGCAAGTGTAATCCTCTTCGTGGTCATATTGTGGGCGGGTGCTCTTAGAAAATTAACAATAGGGACCGCATTAGATACGAATGGCTGCGGTCGTCGGTTGTGACTTTTCGATTTCAAATTTTGAAGTTCAATTTTATTTTTTGATGAATAAATTGGAAACGGGTAGAGATTATAACCGCTTGTGGACCGTTGAAGTGTGTTGCTACAATGATTTGTTGACACAAATACCGTTTTTTTTTTGGTTTCAAGGTGATAAAATGACGAGGCGGTATTTTAACCGCATCATGTTGCGCATGGGCATGGTTGGAAGATGACTTTGTGATCGGTCCTTAAAGTTCGGATAAAGTTGATGGGTCTTAGCCCTGATGAAACTCCATTTGGATTTTGGAGATAAGCCATCCTCAAGTGATATTGTTGCCTAATGTTGACGTTATTCCTCCTTCATACGGTTTGTCGCGTTCCCGGATGTCCACAACCAATCAGTTTTCAACCCTGAGTCATGATTTTCGGATAGTATCCAGCTTTCAGGCTAACCATTCAAAGGACCTGCTATGTATACACATACTTTCGGAAAGCCACTTCCGGAGTTACCACCTCGTTTCTGTTATATGCCGTTCCATACTGCGCGCAGGCACTACGGACAAAGGATACCAAAAGGAGATTATCGTCAACTTACTGACTGTGCGCAGCGGACAATTAGCAGCTTTCGAACCATCCCAGATGAAGCCGCCTTTTTTAGCTGTCCCTATTGACATTCTCGCAGTCGAGATGTTAAGGGTATACAACAGAAGAAGATCTTTGAGGCTGCGCGATGCCAATTGAAGAAAAGACAGCGTCAGCAGCTATGTGGCACTCTCGTTGGGCCAATACAACAAAAGGCAGATCGTGGTGGAAGCTGATACCGACAATCCAAGATTGAATAAATCGAAAGCATGGGGACTGCAACTACCATCTGACTCAGTTCCTGGTTGGGAACGGCGGCTACCGCAAGTAGCTCCACCGATTTAGGCACAGCTCAGCATTCTGCCCAGAAAGCCCAGAGGAAGACGAAGACATTGAGCACGCAATATTTTAATGCACACGGTTTACGGAATGGAGAACTTCTCTACCCAGTCCGCCGTTACTGCTCGACCTTATGTTGCGATCAGAAGAAAACTAGATGGGAATATGTAGTTACATAACAACTCTCTACGGAGAAAAGAGAAGCTAGGAAGAGCAACAGAAGCAGCAGAAGCTTCAGAAACAGATGGCACAAGACGCGTAGCATGATACGCTAACCAGCTCCGCGAAGTAATACTTTACAAAGCATTCCCGCAGGGAGAGTGGTAGAAATATGTTGGGCGTGGATTAGTACTTAGGCGCCTTCCTGGAATCGAGAAACCGGGTCTGGGAATCCTACATGCTGGTAGCCCGAACTATTAGTATCCCTAGAAGATTACCACATCCACTGGCGCAGCAAAAAAAAATACACTCTTCACTTTCTTTCAGCCTCATCTACGGTTTGTTGAGATCTATCTGAATCTAGTGGATCAAAAGACCTGCTCCTGCCTAACAAAATAATTATGAGACTTCTAAGTCCAGCGACCTCAAAAATGAGCCTACGATAGACCACAGATGCACAGGATGCCTGTCCGAGTCTAGTCAGAACCAGAATGATGACCCTCGGAGGTAACTTCTTCAACCAATTGGAACCACAAGTCACCAAAAACCGTCCTCAATTCAACAAATGAAATCTTACTTCCAAATCTTTTATCCCATGTTGATCCGCCTTCTGATTCTCTGTGGCAGGGATCAGGAAGACTGACCTTGTCGACCGTAAATATAACGCTTAGGGTTTGTCTGCACATCCTCATGAAAGTAGACCCTCTGAACTGCGCCAACTACGGAGGCATCAGTCTTCTTAACCTGATCTTTAAGATCTTATCTGCCGTGTTGTGTGAGTGCCTGAAGCCGTTCGTCAACAACCTGATCGGTTCATATCAGTGTGGTTTCAGGTCAGGAAAGTCCACCACCGGAAAAATATTCACACTACGGTAGACCATGGAACAGGAACTTCAAATCGATACGCACCACCTTTGTATCGATTTTAAGGCCACGTATGACAGCATCTAGAGAGATGGGCTATACAGAACCATGTATAGTTTTGGCATTTCTGCCTAACTCATCCGTTTGTGCAGTATGACGATGGAGAATGCACGCTGCGCCATCAAGATTGATCAAGACCCCACCAGATCAAAAAGTGTTTTAGACAAGGCGACGCGCTTTCATGCGACTTCTTCAACACCGTGCTTAAAAGAATAGTGCAAAACGCACGCGCCAACATCAGAGGCACAATCTTTCAAAAGTCCGTCCAATTACTAGCAAACGCCGACGACATTGACATGATCGAAAGAACGCAGCGCGATGTCACTGGTGTGTTCGTGAGCATTAATATAGAAGCGACAAAGATGGATTTGGTGGGCAATGAGAGCAAAATAAGCACTGAGATCAAACGAAGAACAACTCCTGCCAATCGCTCTTTTTTGGGCTGAGAAGGCTATTGAAAACCAAAGGCCTCTTTCGAACGACTTCAAGACCTTCATCATCCCTGTTCTGCTCTACGATGCAGAGGCATGGATTCTTTCAAAGCCGGGTGAGGTTGCTCTTGGCTGTTTCGAGTGGAAAATTCATCGGGTGATTTTCGGTTCCGTCTGCATAGACGGTGAGTGGAGGAGGACATAAAACGACGAACTGTACGGATTGTATAGCGACATCGACTTAACCAGAAGAGTGAAGCTCCAGCGCCTGAAGTGGCTGGGTCATGTAGAGCGGATGAACACCAATATTCTGACCCGGAATATCTTCGAATCCACACTCGAGTAAAGGCGCAGTAGAGGAAGAACGCGGCTCAAATGGCGCACTCAAGTGGAAGGGGACCTCAACCAACTTGGAGAGGCTTGTTGGTCGACACCCAGGTCCACCCCGGACTGTTGTAAGGAAATAAGTTTGTCTGCACAGCTTTAGAAGATTTTCTCGATGTTGACTAAAGAGCGTTGATAGCTGCCTAAAGAAATCTTCGTTTCCTCCAGATCTCAATCATTTTGGTGAACTCTTGATGTGTCTTGTAAGACGCATTACAGCTGTTGTCAAGAAATGAAGGGATTTGCTTGGAAAAGGTATTAAAAAACTTACCTACAATTTCAGCTTCAATTACGCCGATTGTGCATATGTTGTGGCAAAAATCGTTGTGGCCCTCAGCACAGCATTTGGGTCTTGAGGATTCTTACCGAACTTCTTTGTCAACAAGCTTAAACAGGTCCTGTTACTGATTCGTTTGTGTATCTTATTGCGTTGCAACCAGGACTTGTTCATCCCCACTATGTCTCTCTAATTGAAAAATCATTTGCTGATTTCCATTCCATCCAAGGCCGCATGACCATAAACGCAACGTTTACGATTGAGGAGCCTCATCATGTAGAACAAAATAAAAGTCATTAAACAACTTAATTAAAACCGCACAACATACATGTTTATGGCCATCCAATTGTTCCGCTGCCAAATGGAAAACCTTTATTGTCGACCCAACGACTTCAATAAACGCTTCGTCTGCTCAGCGGCCAAAAGCATTAATTAATCAGCACAGCAAAGCGCATGTCATTCGCCGCACATAGATGAATCGGTAGCCAAATTAGATAAAAAAACAAATCTCCCACCATTCCGGCGACGGCAGGGCACTCTCAACATTGTATCTTGACAGTGGATATGCTGAAGCCATCGCCACGCTTAATGCCACCTGAACAGAGTTGAATAATTACTTGGCAGTTGGCACCCATTCCGTGATTCAAGCCGCCACGGGCTCTGGCTCCATCGGCACTTGGCAGTGGAAATTGTAATTAGATTGCTTACAGAGCTTAGAGGAGGCTCGGTGCGCTTTCGAGGGGTTGCCAAAGCAATTTATGATGTTGGCGTCCATCATGCGCGTTCTATAGGCTAATTAATGGCTGTCATAACGTTTTGTTTAATTTGCTTAAATTGTTCGACATAAACTTTTGGAATTTGTTTGCCAATAGGATGTCGGTGTGCGAAGTGTATGGAGTGTGATGGCATCGCGTCCTTGGTGGCTACCATCTTCACCTGAGCATTATTTATTGCTGAAACATTTATCATGCAATTTCCTAGATTTCCGAATGATAAATGCGACGAGTTTCTGAGTGCACATCTGTGGGGTTATGCAGTGCAGTCTTGTGGGTGGAACATGTGGATTCTTGAGAATGTTCTCAAGTGGATGAAGGCCTTGGGTTCGCAACTTCGTATTATTATCTTGCTGGAAGTAATTGCTTCGACTTTTTGACTTTCATAGCTCGGTTTCAACGAATAGATCATATTCTACTGAGTCGTGTTCTACAGACCTGGAATTGTATTCGATCCGCGCTTACCCCCTAACCGGTAAGCGGCGTTGTAACAGCCATGAAGGGATTTAAAGATTTTAAGATACAAAAGTTTTCTTAGAAACCGAAGTAGGTGTTAAAATGATCGTGTCCTTTTGATCCCATTCAAAAATGGCTAAGAGGGTTAGGTATAGAATTGGGATGAACCATCTCTTCCGGACATATACCTACAGCTTCAGAAAAAGTAGCCTTGTTCTTCTGCCTGTCTGCTGGCGCGGAAGAACAAGCGGCGCGATAGCGGTAAAAGAAACCGGACATAGGATCAGTCCACGGAAGCTTCAAAAAGAAGAAAGGTTGCCATAGCCACTGAATCCAATCACTCAGTATATTCTAAGTTCTTCGTCTGACTACCATCAGAAACCGCTCTACCAAACAGTGTAGGTTAGATGGGTCAGCAACGTCGGCAGGTTCGCCGAGTTAGCAGGGAACCAGATCCTTGCTAACCAATATGGACCTGTGGCTGGTACTGATTTCGAGGAGATAGCCATGAGCTACCGTGTATTCAGGTGCATAGATATCCTGCGTCGACCATGGGAAGATAAGAGTGGGAGTTGGTAGACAGAGATTAGTAAGGCATGGTCTACAGGCTTGACGCTTGCGTCCTCTTGGATGCACATATCAATCCGTGAACATCGGAAGTCGGAACTTTTTCCCGCCAGAAGCGGTTAAAGAACAAATCCACCTACGCTTCCTGCAGAAGCCCAACCTCCAATGGAGGAATTTAACCAACTGAACCATGTCAAGGAAGATATGGCCGACATACGATAACATTAGAACAAAAGACCTCCTAAACAGAACCCGCCCAGATATCGCTAGAGTAACAGCGATAACCAAGGGGGAATTGACAAAATGGAGACCATGCAGCCAAACTAGCTATCCCCACTGCCACAGCTGCGAAAACGAAAACGACAGGGAAACTCTCTCCCATTTCGTCTGGAAATGTCCAGCACTAGCAAGAGCCATTTTTTGCCGACCTCAACGACCTCTCGCGTAAAGAGATACGAGATCTAATCCGTTTTCTAAACTCCACCCTCAACAACACACATCATCAACCAGGTCACACGAGTCGTAGTGACAAAAAGGCACATCCTAGAGCTTATTGAGCTCTGGTGATCCGTCACCTCTACCTACCTACCTATACCTACCTACCTGTTCGAGGAAAGCCCGCTTCTCACAAAGACAGATCTTAAATTTAATTTGAATGGAGAACTGCATACAGACATATTCTGTTACTTCCGATACAGAAGCCGTCATTTTTCAGGCTGCAGAAATAGATTAGGTTAGGTAAGTGGGCAGGTGAAAAAAGAAGCCATTTCGCCACACTCAGGTCAATTCAGACCCATTGTGATACCCGTTGAGGGAAGAAGAGATGGATATCGGTAGAACGTGACCAACTTACAGCGTCTGTGATACAAACCATCCTGTGGATTTGATAAATTTCATCGGTTTATCGGATAATCCTTCAATGTCCTCGAAAGTGTATAGTCCGAGGGACCTATTTCTTAGATGGTAGAGACTAGTACAATGGCAATGGAAGTGGGTTATATCCTCGAGACCTCCTCGTCGCGATACCCCCTACAAAGGTCTTCTTCTGTAATTCGCAGGTTTTTCATATGGTACTGCAGCGTATTATGCCCTGTGATCACTCCTATAAGGTTAGATCGAATACAGGCCATATTTTCCTTGTGGTTGCACAAGTGTTTAGAGAGGTCTATCTGGTATTAGCCTTCCTTAAGGCTCTTTTCTCCGCTTCGAGCTTAAGTGTGCAAGGCGCGATTTGTTAGCGGAAATTTGCTATTATTCCTGCCTGGCTGTCAGCTCGTGGTATTGCCCTCATCGCAGTCTCACAGCTAGTGTCACTGCTAGGATCTCCGCTTAAAAAACCCTACTGTGGTTCAGAAGGCGGGCGGACTTGGAGATGCCCAGCGTTTCGAAAAAAATACATTCACCCAAACTAGTATCAATTTTGGATCCATCGGTGTAGATAGCTATGGTATGCGCTTTTGGCATTTGTCCACTTTTTTATTACTCCCTGCTCGGGTACGTGGTTAAAAATGGTGCTGTGAAATCCAGGTATGGTGTTATGTAGTCAGGCTGCAGAGATAGTTGCTGCTGAGGATGTGGTTCTGAGACCTCTACCGATGCAGGATGATCCCTATACTTGGAAGTAAATATGAGTCTTGAGTCAGATTTTCTAAGCTTTACACGAAGAATTTGAAAGTCACCAGCAACTCACGTCAAAGATGCATAAAACGACAATTATTCGGACTAAGATTAAGCATTGCAATTTAAGATCCTCAAACCAGTAAAAACATTTAATGTGATCTGCCCGTAAATCATCACTGACATTGTTTAATGTTTAATTGCACGCCTCGGGTCATAATCGATCGTTAATTCGCAACAATTGATGCAAAAGCCACTCATCTACATAAATCACTGTGCTGCTAATAAACACATCAACAATTCTAAGTTGAATTTAACGAATCAACTATTTTGTTTAATGGAACTCATTTGTATTTCACTGAAAGTTGTTTAGATTACCAGATGTCACACAGAACATAAATAATTTTTAAGACAAGCACTGGTCGAGTGTTTAGAATTATTTGTTTGAATAAAGTGTCCTTGAGTTCAACGCCATCTAGATGTTTTTTTACCCAAACCTGGTACGTTTGGTTTGAGTCCAAGATACGCTTTATCAATTACTTGCATATGTCAGTTGGGCCGTGCACCTTTTTCTCAAATTTAAGACAGATTTTCCCATTTTTATCTCATGTCCTCTTATGATTCCGTATCTGGACTTCGTGAAACCCTTCTCCTGCGTCTTTCCAAACAGAGAAAAGTGGGAAAACAAATAAATTTTTAACGAAACGAAGTCCATCTACACGGATGATTCTAAGATGGACATAGGCACGGGTACTGGTGTCTTCTCTGAGGAGCTATGACTAAGCAGCTCAATAAGACTCCCTGACAATAGTAGTGTTTTCCAGACAGAGGTTCTAACAGTGACCAGAGGTGCTCAACTGGCGTTGATGCTTACAGTATCACGGGAGGATATCACGATATTCATAGACAGACAGCCGACTATAAAAGCACTCGCAAATTACATCCAAGCTTGTAAAGTGCTGTCGCGAAGAGCTGAGGGTTCTTGGCACGCAGCATAATGTAAAACTCTCCTGGGTCCTTGGCTACATTGGTGTGCCAGGAAACGGGACAGCTGACGAACTGGCAAGGAAGGTATCAACCCTAGAACCAAAGCTAGTGGGCGATACAATTAAACCCCCACTTTGTCATCTGAAAGAATTAATAAGATCCCAAGATCCTTAACTAAGGCGAGTAACAGGTGGATAACACTAACCACCTGCGAAACTATGAAGCTATGGCCAGAATATAATAAATGCAGAACGACCAAACTCCTGCATATGGACAGGAAATGCCTGTCGTTACTGGTAGGATTAATTACCACAATATGGCCAAGTACCACGCAAAAAGTCTGCATCTGCACGGGGACGAAATGCAAAGCATTCGGGGACGAAAAAGGACAAGAGGACACAATCCACTTTCTTTGTCATTGCCGAGGCTTGGGCAATATTAGAAAAAGAACATTGAGCAGATATCTCTTCATCTAGGAGCTATCCGATGGTTCACTGTCGGATCTGTTCAAGTTTGCAAGGACAGTCAAGTGGCTGTCATCAGGTATATAGAACTCTGGAGTAGGAAGTAGCTGGTAAAACACATGGGTACCACAACAGGTCTACATAGATCTAAGTGAGATGAAGAGGGTTTCATCATCTTCATCGCCCCTTTAAGTCACCTTACCTATCTCTAGACCTAGATCCGGTCTTTAGTAGGAAATTTCCATAGACACACAGTTGTCCATGACAAATGCAAACGCAGCTGTTTCCAACGAACTTGTCATGTTTTCAATTTCCATTATTATAGTAATTTGGTGAAAAATCCAATCTCGAGGTGCCCAGCCACCTTGAGTGGCGCAGTTCATTGTGTTCAAGCCACGAAAAGATGACTAAACTTTGCCGTTTAATTATAGCAAATTTGAAAAGGCGATCATTAAATTGTACAAGGTGTACCGGGAATCTGTTCGTCCATTCGAAATCTCCGCCTAACCACAACTACAATGTTAAACTTCAGTTTAATCTGACGTAGATGCACTCGGTAAAAGAATATCGTAAAACATGTTGTGTGCGCATCTCAAGTCTCAAGAGTTCCCATGATACACGAAACATGAGAGAAAAATTAGTCGAACCTACATTCCTATTATGTATAATTAATTTTTTTTTTTTGCAATTTACTCTGCGCAGCTGTAAAGAACTTGGCAGCGGTAGCGGCAGCATGTTTGGATGAGGATATTCATCTATATGCGAATTACATCATCATTGTTGCGATCGTTAGCATGGTACATTCGGGGTTTTAGTGCTTTGTTGTGATCACGTTTGTAGTTCTACAACTAAGTTTCAAGCCGGCTTTTTCTATGCGTTTAGACCATCTTGGCGAGGTTACCGAGAGCTTTGCCAAGACAAATTAGTAAGTGATGGCTATGCCGGCTAAGTGCGATAATGGGAGTTCAGTCGTTGAGACTGAAGTGTACGAGGCAGTTGGAGTTTCGTTTTTTTTTTTAATACTACAAAGGTTTCACACAATCGTGGCCAAAGCTAAGTTTCTATCTGAGCCTCAGAGACTATAGAAACTATTTGGTAGAGACGAAATAATTGTATATATCGGACCTCTCCTCTGTCTAGAAGGGTTGAACAGCAAATAGCCCACCCTTTACTGATTAAAAATTTTCCGATATGCCGAATCTACTACTTACTGTAAGAAACTCACAGAAGACACTGGATGTCGGCTACAGAAGTCTGCATAACAGATAAACTTGAATGAACACTTTATACCTGCTCTACTTCAGATAGGTAAAAACCTTCGCCTACCCCACCTGATTGACATCAGTAAAAAAAAGTCCAACGTGCGGCTCTATACCGAAATTCAGGAGTACTTTAAGGACAGTTTTCTATTCAAAAACAAGAAAATAGACACCAAACACAGAATCAGCCCTTACTTCATTTATCCCAAATTTAAGAACAACTATCCTTGGGGGAATACCTCTTCATGAAAAGCAACAGCCATAGACCAACATAAACTACACTCTACCAGCTAAAAAATCAAGTGCAAGAAGCAAAAGGCTATAAATAAACTGGCATATGTGCTTTCTTAGAAAAGGAAGAGCCTTCGACAAAACTTCTAACGAAGCGATGAGGAGGGCTCTTAAACTTACTGGCATTAGACAGAAAACTGATGTGGAATAAGAACTTGAAAACCATATCTTCCAAGGCCACACGGCCATCATGTAGAAATATCTCAGGAAAAACCTAAAACCACAGAAAGATAAACGAAACCACACTAAAGCTGTGCAAGGTACGCCAAAGGAGCGACACCAACGTGGGACAATGAGCCAATAGCAAACCGTAAACCAGCCTTCAGTGAGGATCTTACACAAATTTCCATAGATTTCGTATTAGGATCGTCGTAGAAGATGGAAAGAGCATATCGCGGCAATTCCGAAGTGAAAATAATTTAGCACAACGATCCTGATCCAGAAAGGTCAAACCGAGCCAATTATTCCCAAATATCTACTTACAGCACCTACCAACATCACAGAGATGATTGAGATTAATGGCAATTATGCTGAACTTTTCCAATCAACACCAGTGCTGCCACTAAGAAAAAAAATCCCGTAGCAAATTTGCGTAGCAAAACTAAATTTGCGTAGCAAAAGCAAAATCATTGAAGTTCCAGCGGATCTCCAGTCCGAATCCAGTCACATTTCAAACACATCCGAAAAAATATATGCTGCTTGTGTAGGGTAAGGAAGAACTGTAACATAAGTTGGAGTCGTGGAAGTGAATAGTTTGAAATTACGTTCGTTTAATTTTCATTAAATTGTGATTGTGATTATGAGAGGTCTAAAAATTACAAGATTCTTGTTAAAAGTTCGTGTTTCAAAAAAGCGTAGCAAAAATTGGGATATTAGCGAGAGTGCGTAGCAGCGTAGCAAAATCGACTTTTTCGAAAATCGCGTAGCAGTTTTGCTACGATCGTAGCAAAGTGGCAGCGCTGATCAACACTAAGTTTTAGACAACTTAATCCGATCTTGAAGTTTGGAATGGAACATACTAAAGCTCCAAAGCTATTACTAATGATACATTTTATGTTAACACAGGCCTGCAAAAATTTGGGTCATGTCAGTTGTTGGTAAACTGAGGGTCTTTTCCGAAGTAAATTTTGGCATAGAATCCGAATGTCAGAATTGTCCCATCATGTCAGGATTTTGAGGTATTTGAGGTTATGTACCCAAAAAATGACGTTTTTGGCTAACTTTGAGGTTATGTACAGGGTGCGCAAATTTTTTCTGGTCTCTATCTCCAAATACATCTTTTGGTGCTACTATTAACCTTCAATTTAAGAGTTTGAGAGATCGATTTCGATTTTTTTTCTCAAAGTTTCGGCTGTGATATCTCGTCGAAGGCTTTTGAGCTAAGGTAAAGGGAGCCCCGGTGTTTGAAGCGCTGCTTGACTATCAGCAAATATATTGATGGTTGCACCTTTGATCCTATAATCAAGATTGGTATTGGCACAGGCGAAGAGCTCAACCTAAAAGACACTGGGAAACATTCCAAGTACCTCCGGAACATTGTTGTTGGGGCTAAAGACACCTACCCCAACAGCAGAGTTAATTTTGAAAAAGGATCTTATTTGGGCTCCTTCAACATACTCACACCTAAAACTGACAAGAATTTCCAAGAAATTAATCAAAAAGGGCTAGTGGCGCGAGAACAGCTAAGCGGCCAACGACAGCGCTCACATCCCCAAAGGGCGATTCAGACGTTAGTTTAATAGACCCTTCGTCGTAAGGGATTTTTACGTGGAACTAGTCCTCCAGGTTAGGAGTTGTGCTGGGTTCTGCCTGGCCAAGCAAAAAATATCCATTTTTCGAATCAGGATGAGAATTTTTTTGACGATCCTGGCAAATGAAATAAGTACAACGGTCTTCTGTGGGACTCTTAACAGTCCACCTGCCGCCAAATATTATCAACAGACTCTACACGCAGACATAACCGCCATTCAGAAAGTACGATGGGATGTGCCGTGCAAGACAAGAATGAAAATCTGTGACATTTTTATGGAGATTTTTAAGGAGAGCCGAAGTAGCGTTTTTTCGAATGCGGGTTTGCTAAACTCGGCAGATGTCTAAAGAGAGTTGAGTACTAAATCCCTGTCCTAACTAGACTCTTCTACAGTCCTACTTTATGGTGCTGCAGCATGAATTGTTTCAACAGTGGATACAGATATCCTTGGCCATTTCAAGGGAAATATTTTTGGAAGTTATTCGGTCCCTTTTGTGTTGATGGGCTATGGAGAAGGAAATTCAACAACAAATTATGTGAGCTATACAGTGACATCGACCTATAAGATGACTAAGCCATATGAAGAGAGCTAATAGACACTAACGCTTCGGCTCGAAATGTATTCGAATATAATCTGGAAGGACAACGGAGTATAGAAAGACCTCGCTGTGAGTGCGAAGGAGGCAGTAAGCTAAAGGTAGGACCAAATTGAAAGGCTTGTTGGTTGAAGCAGGAGTTTCATCTGAACTGTAGGACCATCTCAGTAAGTCAGTCAGTAAAAGTGAACATATTCTTATTCATGATGTTAGGGGCAAGGCGGAACACTTTCAAAAACCAACTAAGGAGTTTGAAGAATATATCGGATCCAGACTGACTTTTACACAAATTTCCATAGATTTCGTATTAGGATCGTCGGAGAAGATGGAAAGAGCATATCTCGGCAATTCCGAAGTGAAAATAATTTAGCACAACGATCCTTATCTAAAAGGTCAAACCGAGCCAATTATTCCCAAATATCTACTTACAGCAACTGCATCCTAAAATCATCAGAGTAAAAAAGATGATCGGCTGCTGTGCCGCTGTTTTGACAAGAGGTGTGTCAATGTAAAAAATACTTTTACCTGAGCAAAGTTTTTCAGGTTCGCAGTAATCTCTCTTGAAGATGTCTCTTGAGTAAATTCGTCTAGTCTGGCTAACCGAGATACATCCTAGACTCGGTCTGTTATAACAGTGCATGGCTGGACCTCCAATGAGGTCGCCGCTCTGTAAGTCAATTCTACAGAAGATTTTCAGAAACCTAGAATCCCATTCAAGGTGTAATGTCCTCTTCAGTGCCTACAATGGTGAACCTCACAACTCGCTATCAGTCAATTCCCATTTAAGAAGATTTGATCAACAAACCTATGTAAGATCAACAATCCGAGCAAAACCAACAGTTTCACATGCTACTAGGTACCAGGATATGCTGAAAAAATGGATGAACAGATGCTAATCGGACAAGTAGAATTGAAAAAGAAACCAAGGAACCAACCTCAGCAGAGAACTTTCAATACCGGAAGAGATCAGATTTTAATTTGCTCCAAGTAAAACCGACAATATTGCAGGCCATTCTAGGCTCAGAAAACGGTTAAGAGAGCTACATACAGAAACCGAGACTAGCAATATCGGTACTGAGCGAGAGAAGGTTCAGATCTAGCTTTTATATATAACTGAGACAATCTTTCCTTCTCCAGTTTCCATCCATATACCCAGAGTTTGAGGAGGAAGTGTTTTTTTCCCAAAACAAGAGCAGTACGCATGTGATGACTCTCTAGGAGGAACTCATGGATTAAACTTTTCAAGAGCACCTCAACTGATCTCCGCTGAATCCCCCCTCCATTCGAATCAACAACGATTTCACCTCGAATCCAAACAGAAATTCAATAACAATTCGCAAAATCCCTTAACGATCCATCCGTGGGAACAGTATACAGCTCCAAGAGATTAACAGGTCTTCTTCGATGTCAATGGCACGGCACTTGAAAACTTCAAATCATCTTCAAGAGTAAACAATATTTCGACGACTTTAAGCAAACTCCTCCAACCTACACTCATGTACATATGCACAACTGCCAAGTGGCACTCCAACACCCATCTCATCATTGTTTGTCTTGGAGGTCGTCCAAATGGGTTTTCTTTCGCGCGACATGCACACAATACCGCGTTGAAGTGCGTCATTTGAAGCTTTAGCATGCCAATAAGCGTGGAGTGGCTCATTACAAATGATCCGCAGGAGCTCTATGGAAGACTCCATTGCACCGTAGCCAAAGTGCATCTCATGTCAGCTACTGTCAGCGGAAATGTCGGTTTGCGCTGTTGCAATTCGTTTGTTGGATTCATGAAGCCCCCGGCATCACCGCAATGGTGTAAGAACTCACAACTCTGTGACTATTCTTGGCTCATCTGTGCGGTACTTGAGCTTCGCTTGGGATTTCAAGAACACACTGGACGTTGGCGTTTGTGGTGGTGACGATGATTGCTCTCGTACACGACTCGAGTGTGGCAATTAAAGCCGGTGATGCGGCGACACGGTGATTAGATATAAATAGAAGGTTCCAATCTGGATGCGATATCAGTTAGAATAACGCGGTCTAAGTTGCAAGATGCATAGAACAGTCTTGATCCTTTTGGGTGTCGCAGCGGTTGCCACTGCTGGTTGGATTGGCGGTGGAGGTGGTGGATATGGCGGTGGTGGCGGTGGAGGACATGGAGGCGGAGGATATGGAGGCGGAGGACATGGTGGCGGTGGATATGGAGGCGGTGGAAAAGGTCGCGGATGGTCGGGTGGCGGTGGCAGTGGTGGTGGTGGCTGGAACTTGGGAGGCGGTGGCGGCTCCGTTGGTGTCTGGAAACTAGGCGGTGGCGGAGGAGGTGGCGGTAGAGGATGGCAAGGACTTGGAGGCCATAGTGGTGGTGGCGGAGGATGGAAGGGAATCTCTGGAGGCGGCGGCGGCGGTGGTTGGTCACGAGGAGGAGGCGGAGGTGGCGGATGGAAGTCCGGCGGCGGTGGTGGATTGATAATCGGTGGAGGAGGTGGTGGCTGGAAGAAAGGAGGCGGCGGCGGCGGTGGTGGCTGGTCCGGCGGTGGTGGTGGTGGCGGTGGATGGAAGAAGGGCGGCGGAGGCAGCTACGGACACGGCGGCGGCGGCTGGTAAACGATCAAAGGCGATGTGTGCGCATGGAAATTGTAAAAATGTTAAATAATTGTTAATTTTGTATCGAATAAAGAATTTTTTGTAATCATATCAGAGTCAGTGGTTGCAAATTGATTGGCCTTGCTTCGAGGGTCTGGTAACATCATTAGTGCGGCAACATTGTAACGTCGATTGTTTCGCGTTTGATTAATCGTTGTGTGCTCATTGGGAGCGTGAATTGACGTCGAATTTGTGTCACTTCTGTTTCATTAATTATCGTGCGATGTGTTCATGCTGCGACTATGAGGGCAGCAAATCGATTTTGGGTGAAGGAAATCAGTGGTTGCCAAGTGACGGCGGTGTTGCCAAACGATTTACCAACTTTGCATGCAACTTCCTGCCAAGTATATTCATGGTATTCGTACCGAAGTAACTGGTCTAGCAGGTCCACCAAGGTCCGGATGTTGCTGAATAGAGTGATGAGGTTGTTTTTTTGAAGAGGGCGACTAAAGGAGAAGAGTTAGTAGCACACGGTCTGATCTGTATCAACAGCAAATATGTAAGTCAACAGAAACTGATTACATGACTCCGCAAGCATTTGACAGGAGATTCACTATCAGAATACCTGACAGATATGACTGGAGGAATACAAAGGTAACCAGCAAGAGCACTCTAGATAGATGGTTCTAAGATAGAAGTTGACACAGGAGCCGGGGGTCACTGCAAAACTCTAGAGGTAAACGACTCCCTAGAATAAGCGACGATCGCTCACTGCTTGGCCACTGTCCAGGCTGCGGACATTATTTGAGAGTACAATACAGTCGGTGGGACGATCACTATGTACATAGACAGCCAGGCAAGCGTGGAGGTATCCTTTGTTAAGTTCCACCCCATATGGACATCACTAGCAATGAAAGGGTTGGCGGTGCGTATCTATCAGCCCCTCTCTTTCGTGTTCCAATATGCATTAAAAAAAAATTAAAACAACCTGTCAAGAGAGCTTGGTTCAGCTAGATAAATGCGGAACAGCTATGTCACAATGAGTAGCGAAGATGCACCTATGCTAAGATCACCTTCGGCATCATTACTGCGTACTGCGTCATTGGTATACATCCAGACCGTCTCGATGTACATGGCAACGATTACGGTAGAAGCAGCAGAGACGAAGAAGTTGTTGAATTCTTCCGTCACCTACTGTGTGAAAGTACTGCCCTTTCAGCGGATGAATGAGGACTCTTGGCAATTAATTCTCCTCGGAGCTGAACGACTTAAGCAATAAAACTGAGAGGCCTTCTAAAACTGATATCCCTACCTGGGTGGCTCTGAATCAATGGTTTCCCTTCTTCACAGGTTCCCAGGGCTTGCGCGACAGCTCGGGATGAGCCAAGGCCTAGCTTCTCGCAACCATTCATGTTGTGCGTGTTGTATTGTTTGCACGAATAGAAGGAACCTACAATTTATTCCCGACTCCGAACGGTGAATTGAGAAGCTCTTTCATGACAGATTATACTCCCGGAGCCTTGTCATTCCCCGACGAGAAGTGGTCCCGCGAGAAATGTTAGGTGTTTTCCTGGCTGGGGCTTGAACCCACGCCGGTCGGGCAGCAGTCCAACGCACTAACCACTGAACCACAGCGACCACACAGGTTCCCAGGGCATATCTTTAAAAACAAAAATAGGCACAACTTCAGTCGTTGGTCGAAGTGAGCAGTGACTTAGTTACAAGGCACCCAGCTACATACCCAGTTCAGCCTGTGCGTTGTACCAAGATTCGGATGTAGTTGCTCTACCAAGACGTGTCAATATGTCAACATAGATAACAATGTTCCAGCCGAGTGAATCTTTGAATTCAATACCCCAGGTTCGAGGCAACAAGGAAGAAGTCTTGCTTTATGGCGCTGAAGCATTGACTCTATCGAAAGCGGATGAAGATATCAAGGGTTGGTTCGAGAAAAAAAATTCTTCATAAAATATTCGGTCCCGTTTGAGTTGACGGATTCTGGAGGAGAAGATTCAACGATAAACGTTATGAGTTATACAGCGACATCGCCCTAGTCAAGAAGATACGTATCCATCGGCTGAGATGGCTGGGGCATGTAGAGCGAATGGACAAACATTTTCCGGCTCGCAGAGTCTTTGAGTCTAACCCGGAGGGACAACACATTAAAGGAAGACCTCGCCTAAGGTGGCGCGCACAAGTGGAAGGCGACCTTAGCCAACTTGGAGTGCGCAACTGGAGGCAGTTAGCTAAGGACCGGGCTAACTGGAAAGTCTTGTTGGTTGAGGCCCAGGTTCACCCCGAACTGTAACACCACCTAAGTAAGTAATGCCTTAAGCAAAGATTCTTTACGGTTCCCGCCCGTGAGTAAGTGTCTGATCTCCCTGCGCAAGGATTCTACTGTTCCAGATTCTGATGTCGAGTTTCTTTGCTTCATCAGGCTCACGGTGCGAAACGTCAGCTTGAATTCAAAATCCCTAAAGTAAAGCCAGTTTCATACCAACGAATTGCCTGACTATGATAGATGGCAATATTCAAGTGGTCTGGGGGAAAATGTGTAATTGAAGTGGTATAACATGAAGTCATTCGGATCTTCAATGGTATGAGGCCAAACTCTAGCACTGTTCTTAATTGGTTGACCTTTGTTCGAACCTAATTAACAAAACTCGCAAGAAAGAAGATTGACCTCGGTATGTGACAAACGTTAGTATGTCTTAAGAAACAGCAGATGATCTGTATCAACGTCCCCTCCTTAATTGACATTTGATCTCAACAACATGCAATCCCTTTAGTTCCATTCAACAGCCAAACACGATTCGAGCCTCTAACGTTCTAAAAATGTCCTGATGCTTCAATCGCGTACTGCAGATGCCGTCTGAGGTCTCACTCCAATCAAATTTATTTATTGTAACGACAATGTAGGATGGTAACATTGTCGATCGATCTTAATGAGTCCATGTCTCACATTTCTGACTGAAAAGTAAGTTCTAAGTTTTCTTTTTTTATGACCCCTAACCTAGGAGATGCCTTCCATTTCAAGAACAGAAACATTTCACAGATCATTAAGTTGAACATAAATCAGTCAATGGTCGTTCCACGGGCAACTAGTATCATGTCGACCCACATGTCATCGCCGAAGGTTTTCATTGTCAGATAACCAATAAATTTTCACCATTCAATCATCGACGACGATAAAACTATTTTACGATCGTTAACAGACTGCTACATGCAGTCATTTCATTTCCAGTAGCTCATCAGACCTTTCGAATACTTACAAGTTGCCCAACCCCGCTTAACTTGTTAACATCATCCACCCAATCAATTTAAGTGAAATCGAGACTGAAACACAACAAAATTGCGAGTAACTCCGCTACCAATTGGGTCAGCCAGCCAACGAGCCTACAAAACTCTGCCTAACGTAGGTGGTTACAAGTAATCTACTCGCAATTACCTCGTGCCGAACCAGAATCAAATCTAATTGTGCCCGTCAGCCATTATCTCTGATGTAAGTTACAAGACACAGATTGCTGGTTGATTACAAAAAATTCGATCGTTTATTTATTTTTCTTTTTTGTGGAAGTTTTTACCATCCTCCCTTGCCGGACTGCGACCAACCGCCTGATTTTCCTCCAAATCCACCGCTACTACCGCCATAGCCACCACCACCGTAGCCACCACCGCCATAGCCACCACCAAGTCCACCACCGCCGCCACCTTGTTGCCAACCACTGCTACCACCGCCATGACTGATAGAGCCTCCACCCAATCCGTAGGAACTGCTACTGCTCCTTCCACCTCCTTGCCATCCACCACCACTGGAACCGCCATATCCTCCCTTGCCGCCAAAACCACCTCCCAATCCGCCGCCGTAACCACCGCCCGATCCGCCGCCTAATCCACCAGTATAGCCTCCTCCACCCAGGACACTACCGCCTCCGTATCCACCACCGCCACCGCTTTGCCATCCACCGCCTCCACCACCTCCCTGTCCGCCTTGCCAGCCACCGCCGCCACTGCTACCGCCTCCGAGATATCCTGCCGAAGCCACCGCGGCCATGCCAAAAAGGATCACTACAGCTTTGTGCATCTTCCAACGATGATTGATGTATCCACACTGATATCCATTCAAACGGACGATGGAGTATTTATATCCGCGAGCTTGACGTACCGAGATTTAATTGTTAACTCTCTGCCACAACGGGGGCCCCTGTGGAGGAGAGAAGCCTGCCTAATCGGCGACCTTCAGATATGTTAACTTACTTCCTTTTATGGTTAATTAAGACAGCTCGGTGTTGAATGTGGTGCTCTATTGCAATTGTTATGAGCTTATACGACGCGACTTTTCTTCAATAAAAAAAAAATGAAGTTGTTGTTTGGCCAGTTCACGCCGATCCGGTATTTGGAAGAAGATTTTCAATTACGTTCGGGCGGAGAGGCTTTTGGGCTTCGCAAAGTACTTTGGCGTTTATTTATAGACTCTCTCGCACAAAGGAGGCGGTAAAGTTTAAATGAACAATTCACAAGCCCATTAGAATTGAAATGGTGGCAGATAAAACGTATGTCAGAGCGACGGCGGCGGCGGGGCTTTACGGAGAAATGAGTCTCGAAACAAATAGAGTTCCGTAGAAGCGGATTTCGGGAAAACCTACTTTCAGGCTTTAGTTTTACGACGAACGGCAATGTTTTGTTTTGATTCGAGTGAAACACTTTTGGGACGATTGACTAGTAGGGACAGGTTGGGTGGTGTCGAACCAAGGTGAGATTTTCAGTCAAGCTGAGCTTGGGAATAGTTTTGATTTGGTTTGGAAGCTGTGCAGTTATAACGCAGGAGCTCAAGTTTCAAAGTAAGTTGAAGTCGTGAAGCAAGCTGTGTCTTGCAGAGTGTGTGTGTCTCTGGTTGACAATTTCCAATTAACAAATATTTCAAGACGTCTTGAAGATCAATCAAGCAGAAGCTCTCGGTAATGAAATGATAGAACTAGAGCAGAAATGTCCTTGAATCAAAATCCCTTGAAGGCAGCCTGGAAAAACCTCAAGCTTGTAATACCGACAAACTACGAACGAACTTTTCTGAAATCAGCAATTTCGAACAAATGAAGGAAAAGGATATCCCCATGATTCGAGCTCTAGTATCACTATACAGCCGGACTAAGGGGCTTATCTTTGCAGAAATGAACTTCGCTAAGACTACCTTTAAGCCACTGCATGATTGGAAGCCATTTATTAAGGCCAAAAGACATGAATTGAATCACATTACACTTAATTCATCGGACATCGTACGGAGGAGCATTGCAATTCAACACGAAAAATGATCCAAGAGTGTGTCTTTTGACAGAAGTGAGAGTCTCAAGTCGCATACGACTTCGTTCTACCTAATTGCTTGTATAAATTGTGCTGATGTCATAGACAAAAATCTCTTTCGTGCATCTAAATAGTAAACCTCGACTGTCAAGTTCGTCGGCTTGAGATTGGAAAAGAAGAGTAATCGTAAAACTTATTTTTCTGAGCCACTCTTCTTGTAACACATAAAAAAATAGAACTAGATTTTCGGTTATGGGGCTTAAAGTATAAGTTAAAGTACTTAATGAATATTTCATTCAAGGCTGAAGCCTACAAAATCTTTTCAAATTCTGCTTCGCAAATTTGATCTGAAGAACTTAAACCCCTCGAGAGTCGTGAAAAAGTCTTGAAAAATAATTCAGTGACTCGATCTAAATATAGGTGAAGTTTCATCACTTTGCGAGATACATACTTCCAAATAAAACCAGCATTCCAAATTACATATAGAATATCTATGTGACTTGGGCTAAAAGCAGTCAAAAAGTATTGGAAGCCCTAATGGAGACTCATTTCTCGGGGTTAACTTCATACGGCTAAGACTATGCAGATGTAAACAGGGGATGTATGCCTGGTACTAACTAAAGATGCTTCTAAAGCCCGATTGCTTGCACTAGATCTCAAAAAACAAGGAATGTTATCCAACAATAATGAATCACTGTCTTCTGCAGAAGTGAAGACTGAGACTCAAGATATACGGCAACAAACTAGAGGAATAAGGGGACATTTGGCACTGAAATCAAATGGTTCGAGGAAAGGGTTTAGGGCTTTTAACACCTTGAAAGGTTCTTCAGAGAATCGCCTCTCTATTTATAACAAATATCAGCCTAAATTTATCCACCCCTTCCCAATTATCTGAATAAACCGGACTTCTTGGATACATCTTTCCCACTGTTTGACCTACATTCGAATACTGACCATTGACTGGACTTATTGAGAACAGAAAGCCAGGTTACCCAAATAATGATAAATGATCAAAAGTTCACGAGAATTACGTATTTCTTTTGAGTAAACGACACATTTTTCAAATTGCAATTGAGACTTAGGTTTGATAGTCCTGTCTCTAGTCAGCAGGAGGACTTACTTACTTACTTACTTAAGGTGGCGCTACAGTCCGGGGTGGACCTGGCCCTCAACCAATAAGCGTCTCCAGCCAGCTCGAACTTTACCCAGCTGCCTCTAGTTTCACACGCCAAGTTGGTTAAGGTCCTTTTCCACTTGCGTGCGCTACCTGGGCACGGTCTTCCTCTACTGCTCCGTTTCTCGGGTGTGGATTCGAAAGCATAGGTGTCCATTGTCTGAATTAATATCAGAGCCTGCCTGGGTAGACAAAGTCCTTAACTACCTCAAAGTTATATCGGTCTACAGTGACGTTCTGTCCGAGACGTCGGTGTTGAGTGTACTTTCTTGTTGACAGCATATACTTCGTCTTGCCCTCATTGACGGCTAAACCCATTTCGCCACCTCCGTCTCAACACTCACGAACGCGCCAGTGATATCACGTTGTGTTCTTCCGATTCCGATGTCAATATCGTCGGCGTACCCGAGTAAATAGACAAACTTTTGGAAGACTATGCCTCTGGTGTTGAAGCGTGAGTTTTGCACTATTATTTCAAGCACGGTGTTGAAGAATTCGCATGAAAGCGCGTCGCCTTTTCTAAATCCTTTTTTGACATCAAATGTCTCTGTAAGGTCTTGACCGACCTTGACGAAGCAACGTGCATTCTTTATCGTCATCCTGCATAGTCGGATGAGTTTGGCAGTGATGACAAAATTACACTTGGCTCTGTATAGCTCGTCTCCATAGATGCTGTCATACGCGGCCCTAAAATCAATGAAAAGGTGGTGGGTATCGATTTGAAGTTCCTGGGTTTTTTCTAAGATCTGCCGCGTTGTGAATATTTGGTCGATGGTGGACTTTCCTGGCCTGAAACCACACTGATATGGACCGATCAGGTTATTGACGAACGGCTTCAGGCGTTCACACAACACGGCAGATACGATCTTATAGGCGATGTTAAGAAGACTGATGGGTCTTAAGCTGGCGCAGTTCCGAGAGTCTCGTTTCTTGAGGATCGGGCAAACAATGCTGAGGTTCCTTTCATTGGGCATACTTTCCTCCTACCATATTTTAGAGATGAGTTGGTGCATGCTCCTTACCCAGTCATCACCTGCCGCTTTGAACAGCTCGATAGCTGCGCCGTCAGCTTCAGCAGCTTTGCTGGACTTAAACTTAGAAGAGGGAAGATCTGTGCTTATATAAAACAAGGCTTCAAAAAAACGAAGCTTTACGAATAACTACAAATAAATGGACTAAAGCAAAGTGCCACGAACATCTTTTCTAATTCTCGTAAGATCCTAGTTTTATGACGAACGACTTCGTGGTCGCAGTGGCTCAGTGGTTAGTGGGTTGGACTGCTGACCAAGTGGCGTGGGATCAACCCCCAGCCATGTCCACCGAACATTTTTCACGGCACTACCTCTCGTCGGGGAATGACAAGCCTCCGGGAGTATAATCTGTCATGAAAGAGCTTCTCACTTCGCCGTTCGGAACCGACAATAAATTGTAGGTTCCTTCCATTCGTGCGAAAAATGTAGCACGCACAACATGAATGGTTGCGAGAAGCTAGGCCTTGGCTCATCCCGAGGTATCGCGCCAGCTATTTATTTAATTATTTTTTTCTTTTGACTCCGCTTATCTGGAATAAGAACCTCATTTCTGATGAATTTCCTCAACGCGAAAGACACTACCAGATTCGATACACGAAAGGCTGCGATTAAATAATTTCAAAGACACTTGCACTGCCCGTGGACTAAATATTTCTTTTATTTCAGCCTTTCACCGCACCTCGAGTAAGCCCTACTTGTGCGTGAGTAAGCTCTACAAAACGTAAAATATGGACAAAAATATTCAGCTCCTAACCAGATAGTACTTATACAGCTCAGTAGCTACTGTTTCTTTCCGAGTAATGTGGATAACAGAAACTGAGACTTTACCCCAAATGTACGAAGTGAAGCTTAGTAGGTCTAACGTCTGCTTCTCGGTAGTTCCTTACTTACTTAACAAGCTCCCGATCCTTGAGAATATTTATCTGAAAAACAGCAGGCTTTCATCTTCTTCGATTCCGAGCATGCTGCTTTCAGTTCTCCATAACAAGCGCTTCGGCCTCCATCATGGCTTAGTTTTAAAAACGGAGGATCGGTTAACGTTATAAACTCGAAACTGAAGATGTGTTTTGGCTTTTGTGTCCACATCTTAATACAGGACATAGTGGTCGTGATTGTATCTTCTCCTCCATTCGTAATCCTCTCATGTGGGAATTCATATTCGACGAAGCTTCTTGCTAGTTACTTCACTGTCAACATCCACTATGAGGGTCGCGGGTTTAAGGTGCTAAAATGGACCCTCCATACCTTCCAAACTTCCACTATCGACTCTAAATCAACAGGAGATATCCCCGTATGGGTAGAGACTTGGTCCAACCATTTCATTCTGCGCCTACCCAGAAACCTCCTACCAAGGATTCCATGGTTTAACGTGCCCGAACCATCGAAGTATGGATATTTCGATTCGAAGAGGAAGCTGCTCGAAATTGAGTTCCTTGTGTATTCTGGTGCTCCTTACTCAGTCCAGCGAGCAAGCCCAGCAATCCACCATCTTATTCTTTTGGTCATTAAAATCTCATGATCAGGGTCGGAATAAACACTGAATTTAATGACGATAGAGACAATCCTAAAGCGATCCTACGAGTACTTACCAGCTCTATGAGTATCCCAAGATATCCTGTGATATCGTCGTCTAACATCGCACCTGCACTTTTGTCTCTATTCTATGCTTGGTGCGTCACTTTGTGTTCTTCTGCTTAGAAATTGTCTCGTGAGTAATTAATTTCACAGATTCTTTCGGATTACGATGTTCGCTTTTAATTAGATGAAGCCTCTGTCGCTGCAAACATGTTTTCTTGATCGGATTAGCATCTGCTTTCGTTGACCTTTAGACAAATTTCCCATGACTTTGGACGTTAATTTACATTTTGAGAATCTCATCAATTTGGTTGCACTGAAAATTGAAATTGAACGATGAATGCATATGTTTTAGATCAATGGCCGGTGCAGGCTTTACTCGCGGTCTGAACAATTAGCTAGCTGCCTCCAACTTGCACTCTCCGCAGCACATCTGCTGCGCCGTTCCTTTGAGGTAGTTTCGAAGGTTCTGGGTCACTGGTGTATCCACAATACTTCAACTTAAAAGAGGCTGAACTCCCGGCCAAATGATTCCAGATGACAAGGACGATCGAACCAAACGGCAAGCGGACCTGTATCTACTAGAATGGAAGACGATCAATTCTCACTTCACTTGAACTCATGAACTCACGACCTACCGTTCACATCGGATGCATCCACCAATTGAACTGCAAACCCCAATGTAAAACATCGAACGATAGGAGTGCCCATCATAAATATGGCAGCTTGCTAAGCTCTAATTAAAATTTAGCAATTCTTGCACCATTTGATCTATGTTCCTCGCGGTCTGAAGCAAGCCCAATTGGATTACTTTCGGCTGCACCACCTGACCCAAATAGCTGCTACTAAATGAACGAGACTCCTCATAGCTTTTGAATGCTTTTTTCGTCAAGGTAAACTGTAACGCAATGAACCGCACTTGACTACGAGGGAGATGTAGTTTTTTCTTTCAAACGATCTCTTGACGGATCACTCCGAAGCTCGCATTCAATCCCAATGACGTTCACCATTGCATGCACATGCCATAGAACCACAATTTACGATCATCATTGGCGGTAAATCTAACGATTTCGACACACAATACCTACGAATTACGCGCGCGCAGAAGCAGATTAGAATCTCGGGCGAGTTTCGACGCACCGTGGTGCAACTACTCCCCCTGGCATGGGGCCACCACTGTTTCAGTTCATGATCAGCGAGACATGACCTGACAGCAGAAGTCTCGCCGATACCACCTTCCAGGGCGACCTCACCATTGGGAGCCAAAAATGAGCATTCGCTGCGGACAATATGCCTCCGCCATCACCACCACCGCCACCTGTAATTACGTTCACGTTCATCATTCGATACGCGATCGGTTAAAGGTCAGTCTTGTGGTCAAACTTAACTACTTCCCGCTAGCGGTGGTCCTAGATCGTGGACTAGACCTGGCATTGTCCGAAGAGCACTGCGAAATCAAAGCGAAGCAGCGCGCAATGGTCTTCGGCGGGGTAATTGATGGCTCGAGTCAGCCAAATGATTTTAATTGCACGGCCCCACGACCGAATGCGAAGTTAATTGAAGCGCAAAAGTGGGGCGGTATTTGGTCCGGTATTCTTTTTCGAGTCTCGGATATAAATATGGCGTGTGGGATTAGCCAAAGTATCAGTCAAGTGGATTCTATCGGTTCGCAAAGATGCAGAAGTTGTTGATTGTTGCTTTGGGCCTAGTGGCTGTTGTTAGTGGTGGATACATCGGCGGCGGTGGTGGTGGCGGTTCCGGTGCATGGCTGGGTGGCGGTTCCGGTCGTGGATGGTCATCTGGCGGTAGTGGCGGATGGGCTGGAGGAAATTCGGGCGGCTGGTCCGGCGGTGGCGGTGGAGGCGGATGGAAACTGGGCGGAGGTGGAGGCGGTGGTGTATGGCAAGGCGGTTTGGGCGGTGGTAGTCTAGGATCTGGTTGGCAAGGAGGTGTTGGAGGACTCGGCGGCGGCGGCGGTGGCTGGAAAGGAGGTGTTGGTGGACTCGGAGGCGGCGGTGGCTGGCAAGGAGGTCTTGGTGGACTCGGAGGTGGTGGCGGCTGGCAAGGAGGCGGTAGTGGATGGAGAGTCGGTGGAGGATCTGGAGGGGGATGGTCAGGCGGCAGCGTGAGCAGTGGCATTCCTCTAGGAGGTGGTGGTGGATGGTGGCAATAGATATTCAGCTTCCAATTTTCGATCCTCAAAATAAAGTTTTTTTTTTAAATTTGTAAGAAGTGCGTTTCGTTTTAAGGAGTGAATGGTGGATTGTGCTTTTAATGGTTCGGTCTCAAGATTTTTGTGCGTCTTTTGGTTATGTGAAGTCTTTTACTTTCAAGACTCATGGTGGGCTGTAATCACCTTTGCTATGACATTGAGTCTGCTAATGAATGCATCGCATGGTGCATGATTGTGAGACTCCGTGATTAGTCGCCATTTCCGACGAAGATACGCCATATCTTACTTGATGATGGCGTCGCAGTTTGTTGTGAACCAGAGTCTCAACCAAAGTTCATAACTTCGTCGTTAATTTGAAGCACATCGTGACCTCTGGACTTTCACTCCGTGAACATGGGTGCCAAAGTTGCGCCCAAATGGACACAGAGAAATTGTTGACTCTTGTGACAATCGTGGGATGTCGATGACCCAGTTTCGAATTAATTAGTAGCCCATGGTTTGATTACAAAGATTTTGTTGAACTCATCAACTAAAATAATCGTTCATATCCTCATTTATTTTTTTGGTCAATTAAAGTTTTCCTAAGCCTGGCTTATGACTCTAGAAATAAAATTGTATTTACGTTGACAACCCCTAGTCTAAAGAGTTACACAGGACCTTCCCGCGCTTTGGGATGCAAATTCTACCCTTGGCTCGTTCGAAATGCATCCACTGAAATATAAGCTCCCAACTCTATCCCATATAGTTTTTTTTGAGACTGTCTGTGGGCCTGGGTTCCGATTAGTTGGGAAACTATTGCTTGCTCTGAATTAAATTTGAGCCAGTAGCACAGTAATCAATTTCAAGACCAAGAGCTTGCTTCACCTCCTAATTCTAACCTCCCCCAACTATAAACATGAGTAAGTTTCGAAGTATCGCCATGAAGCCTGAAATTGCAAATGAGAATGAACTAGCGCTTCTAGAATAGGTATCGTGCGGTCAGTACTTCTGAAAAGAAAAAGCTAACAAAGCCAACCTCTGAGAAGAACTGATCACACGTTGGCAACTTTTGGCTGTTGTACCTGGACCAAGATTGGTTTTCGGAAAGTGAGGGCGCTCCTTGACTATGGAAGCGAAAGACCTCAAAACGCTAGATTCCTACAACTGGAGTGAAACACACAAACAGCCAATGCGTTGCTTAACTTTCCAGGAGCAGAAGTAAGGGTTTCGACAGCCATATTCTAAGCTAGAGTACGACGCATCAGCATAGCTTTGACTCTCTCCATACCTAGTGCCTCCAGAAGCTCTCGTCTGATAAAAAGAAAGAGACCTTCTGCAACCAGCTATGGCGCCCTCAAAATAAAACTCCAAATAAAAATATTATCATGGCGATTCGGACTACGTAGATCTCCCAAGGTAGGCAATGACAACGAAGGTCTCACCCATATTATCGAGAAGCACGAACTACATAGCCAACTGCGATAACAAAGGCATCAAGTTTGAGCACAATACCTGCTACAAAGTCAGTTGGGTGTCAACGGGCAATCTTCAATCAATTTTACCATTTTGTCCTGGGCTACCGTTTTGGAAGTGGTCCCCTGTACGTCCCGAACAGACGAGGACTAATATGGGAATGGCACTAGTTTACCACCTTCTCTGCAACTTCGTGCAACGCTTACTGATGCAATTCGTCGATACCATGCCAAATGCTGTAAAAACAGTTTTCATATCCAGAGCTGCGTGACGTGCGAAAAATACCTGGAGAAGAACCGATAGTCGAAAATAGCTCAAAACGCGCGTTATAGCGAACTAGACTAGTTTCTAGAGCTATAAAGTCCTTAGCTCTCAATGCCGCAACAGCAAACAGCCAGAGTTGGTCTAGAACCATCAGCTGTGTTGTGATGGCGGTTAGACGTTGCTTTCCTAATTGTTTTGTCAAAAGGAGTATTCCAGGGGTAAGAAGACACCTCCCTGAGAGCAATCCTGTCTTCGCAGAAATAGTTCTGTTGCTGAGCATGGCACGGACCCCTTAGAGTGAGAGCGGGTGGATCTAAAAAAGTGACCTTTGCCGGCTTGGGGAATAATTTTGGCATTCACTTGATACGATGGCACAAAAAGGTAGCAGAACTCATAGCATTTGAGGCGCACATACTTCGTGGCAAATTGTTGGATCTTCTACTGAAAGTCAGGGAATGCTGTTGGAAGGATAATTAATCGAAGTTTTCGGAGAGAGGAAAATGGGTTCCTAAGAGTAGGCCCAGTGTTTCCGTGCAATTATTGGCATAACTAGCGTTTTCCCTTTTCAAAAGGGTGGCTGCGGTGTTTGGATTCTTTATCGTCTGAACCCATGCCGTTTGTGGGGCTCTCTCCGTTTGCAGAATGATTTGTAGGCCTTTCTCTGGTTGACCTATAGTAATGTTGTACGTTCGAAGGAAGGGTCATTTAACATCCATTTTCACCAACACGGCTCAAAAATGGATAAAGGGGTAGGCTCCGGAATTTAGTCAGAAAAACCCGCCATTACCCGGTCGATAAAACTTTCAAACCACACCAATGCGTTCCAAGCTGAAGTTCAAGCGCTAACCGAGGCCTAAAACATTTATCCGTGGTAACCCCGAGAAGAAATATCGACATATTCATCGATAGAGAGGCCGCCATCAAAGCTATGTCTTTCACAATACTCAAATCATTTGTAGTAAAGATTTATCGCAGCCAGCTCAGGGTCCTAAGCTCAAGACATAATATATCACTCTGTTGGGTCCCGGGACACCGAGGCGTCGATGGCAATGAAAAGGCCAATGAACTGTCAAAAAGGGATAAGAACTGAACCAAATAATGGTCGATCACACGGTTCTGACCTCTATAGAAGTTCAAAAACAAGAGATACACTTGGACTTTTGGAAGCTTGCCGATGAGCGAAGGATCACACTTCCGTCATGCCGCATATTAAGAAAGATGTGGCCACGACTCAATAAAAACAAAACAAAGGAAATACTTACGGTGAACAGATCGCATTTAGCTCTAGTGATCAGCATCCTCACATGCCACAACCTACTGGCCGCCCATCTAAGAAGTATGCGACTATGCACGACTGACCTCTGCAGACGATGTGGCTATATAGACGCGGAGGAGGACACGTCTCACTTTCTATGCGACTGTCCAAGCCTCAGCAGAACCAGAAAGAAGTCCCTAGGCACTTTCTTCCATAGTGACCCAAGTCAACTCTCAGCCATGCCACCGAAGGTCATCGTAAAATGTATACTGAATTCAGGGTGGCTTTGGGGGGCTAATAACGACCAATCAATAGTCTATTCTCTTCCCAACAGGTACGTAAATATAGGTCCCACAACTGCGCTCATGCTTAGGCATTCATCAGTCATGAGGTTCCCCAAAATGGACCAGACAATATGCATAAGCTCCAAGCTCCAAATGATTGCTGCTGTTGCATGGTCACATTCAATTTTTGGTTCATCAAATTTCAGGCCTTGTACTCAAAAAGACCAAATTAGTCCAACAATTAACTGACAAATTACTCCTCGCACCAGTCTCGGGAAAACAGTCCGACTGAGAGCGTGATAAATTAAAGGCTTAGCCACAAGATAATAACTCACGGAAGATTTTAATTCACAGCCATTTTCTCAGGCCATTAGTCATGGGATAATTGCTCCATAATGCCGGTCGGTCTGAATTAATTAAACAAATATACATCGTTGGGTAAATCATCTCAAATCGAATTAATGTTAACCAGTAGTCAGACTGCTCGAGGGCACGTCAATACTGACAAATTATCTTCCCACCTTTAAACGCGTCCAAACCGTCCATCAATGCGATCATCCGTGCAATCAACATGCCAACAACATTCTATGTCATAAATTTAAAATTAATAACCCATTTGAATCAATTTGTTATAGACACACACCATCGCCAAGGTAAGACCCTCGCGTGGAAACATGTTCTTTGGCGTGAAAATCACGAATCGATGATGCAAAGTCGCCCTCGCGTGGTAGAGCTGTGAAGAGCGCAAGTCTAAGTGCAAGAGCAAGTGCTTAAAATGAAATTGAAGAGCTGTAATCACTTTGATTAGATCCGCGTCATAAAGTATCAACACAGAGACAGGAGCATTTGCATTTAATGAAGAATTTACTCGTTAAAATTCTCATTACAACTTGAGATGAGCATAATGCCATGTGTGACGCTAAAACTCAAGGTCTACTGAGAAGCATGCGCCGGTCAAAGGTTAAGGATTTTGTTGAATAGCTTCAACCGAGACTGACAGGATTGGTTTCGCTATTAAGCTCATGAGGATGAAGTGGTTTGGAGGTTTCTATTCGATTTAACGAGTGGCACGTATATATAAAGAAAATGAACAAACCACGCAAGCATAGTGGCATGAGGATTCGCGTTAACCACATCGGAGCTAAGAGAAACCAATCTGAAGCAATGCCCTCACTTCGGTGTTCAATATGAAGTTAGAAGTCGATTGGAGTTTAGCAAAAAAAAATGGATCACTTAATCCTGATTCCCATAGTTACTAACTTATCTCCTGTTTCCATTTGTGGGCCTTTTCGCCTCTACTATGCTCGCGCAATAGACTTTATAACGTTCTATATACCAACTCTCTCAAATTGGAAGGCACGGAAATCCAATTTGTAGAATACGCCAGATACCTGGAGGTCATACTTGATGGGAAACTCAGCTGCAGACTGAATATACAGAACCGTACCAGGAAAGCATCAATTGCCTTATATTCCCACCATACCAACTATATATCAACTCTCTCAAATTGGAAGGCACGGAAATCCAATTTGTAGAATACGCCAGATACCTGGAGGTCATACTTGATGGGAAACTCAGCTGCAGGCTGAATATACAGAACCGTACCAGGAAAGCATCAATTGCCTTATATTCCCACCATACCAACTATATATCAACTCTCTCAAATTGGAAGGCACGGAAATCCAATTTGTAGAATACGCCAGATACCTGGAGGTCATACTTGATGGGAAACTCAGCTGCAGGCTGAATATACAGAACCGTACCAGGAAAGCATCAATTGCCTTATATTCCCACCGGAAAGCTCCAAATCCGAAATGGGGCCTGCAGCCTAAAGTCGTCCACTAGATATATACGGCCGTGTTGAGGCCGATCCTTTTATATGGAGTACTGGTCTGGTGGACAGCACTGGGCAAGAAAAGCCACAGTAACCTGCTTGAAAATATACAATGGGGCTCATGCACCTGCATAACGGGTGCCTTGAGAAAAACCCCCACTGCTGCATTAAAGGTAATCAGCTTTTTGTTGATATCTTTGCGAAGCTAATGGCAGTCAAAGCAGCCATAAGGCTCAGAGAATCCTCCCAGCTGATCAGCACAGCTACAGGTTACTCTAGGACCCTTAAGGGGAACCATACTGTTCCTAGTAAAACTGACAACGATGTCCCCTATATTGATCTCAACGTCAGGTACGAAATCGGATTCCCAGCTGAAGCTCTTCGGAGTCTGGTACAGTTTTGAACGAATCCGCGCTAGAAATTTTCACAGATCTGTCTGTTGCAGCGTCAGTCTTCTCCAACGCACCTGGCTTAGCCATTACCACGCGACTGCCTGATCACTGTAGTGTGTTTCAACCGGAAATTACGGAAGTCTGTGAAGCTGCGGCTTGACTTTCAATAAACGCGATAGATTGTAGCGCGATTGCACTATACATACATAGTCATCGTCGAAATTACGATCAAGATTGGTAAAGCAATGCCGCAGATCTCTTTACGAAACTTGTGAGACGTAACCCTAAACTGGGTATAAAAACACAGGGACGTTTCAGGATACTTCGGACGAGCTGACATGACGGCATCTCCCTGAAAATCTGGGGGAACCATCTGCGCCTATCAATCAAATCAAAGAAGAATTTAAAGTAGACGGAGAGGCTTTTATCCACTAACCGGAAAAACCTAGGTTCACTTATAGGGGTCCTCATCGGACATTGCTTGATAGGCAGACATGCACTCAGTTTAGGGGTTTCCTCCAAAGATTTCTGTAGAAACTGCAGAGACAAGGAGGAAGAAGAAAATGGAACGCACCTACTGTGGATGTGTCCTGCTCTAATGACGCTAAGAAGGAAAACCCTTGGGGAATACTTCTATGCCGATCTTAACGATCTGGTCGAACTCGACATCCAGTAGATAAGAAACTTCATCTCTGGAACGAAATGGTTCAACTCTTAGGGTTAATACCGTCACGGTTACCCATCTCGATTAACTCTATGTTACATAGTCTAGTTCCTGGTACTGGTAAGTCGGTTCTCCATCGTGTATTACATTGGCCCAATCTGCTCTAAGTGTGTCCTTGTCTGAGCGGGGGCAACCACCTAACCTAACCTTATCTAATTCATTTCTATCGATGCCTCGGTGCCCCTTGACCCCGCAGAGCAATACATTATGTCTTCAGCTTATGATTCTAACTCTTTACTACAAGTGGTTTGAGTATTGTGGATGACACGGCTTTGATGGCGGCCTGGCTATCGATGAAAAGGTCGTTACTTCTTTTCGGGGTTACGACGGATGGGTCTCTTGCGGTCTCGGTTATCGCTAGAACTTCAGCTTGGAACACATTGGCGTGGTTTGGAAGTTTAATCGATCGGGCAATGGCGGGTTCTTCTGATTATATTTCGAAGCCTACCCCTTTATCCATTTTGGAGCTGTCGGTGAAAATGGATGTATTGCCACTATTTGCCAGGTTTAATGACTTTTCTTCGACCTAACTTTCCCTTGCTGGAAAGAGAGTTTGGAAATTGAGTTCGAAGTCAGAGTATGGCTTTATGCGATAAGTTTTTCTAACTTCGCCCATCTAGCAATAGTGCTGTTACCAATCTTCCCCTTTTCCAAAAGCTAGATGCTTGCAGTCATCGGGCGCTGTGCCTTTTGGTTCCTCACCTGTTCTCTGGTAAAGATGTTTCTTAGAGATACGGTTGGGCCAAATTATCCCTTATATGTTTCGAGGACACTTCTTCGAGAGCTTTCTTGTGATAGCTGAAGCCGCTTTTCATGTGCTGCACTCACTTAACATCACGAATCCAATATTGGAAAAGAAAAGTCGTAGCTTAGCGGTTAACATATATTTTGAACAATATACCAAACGCAGGCATTGTTTTGTCGGTTTCGTACGCGATCACTTGTTCAGTTCCACTATCGAACGAAACAGTACTCAACGTAGTCCATCGAATTTCATCCCGTCGACAAAGCAGCGCGAAGCACTGTCTGCATCATTTTGGCGTCGAAAATCATATATAACGTGACACCTTGACCCTGCTTCCTTCAAGTTTTTAGTTGTTTTTGTCCATTAATCCCTCCTCGGGTATCTTCTTTCAGCCCCAGATATGAAAACGTTTTTCACAACACACCAATGGTTCTTGATGGTAATGGGCAATGAGCTCCGGATTATTTCCACTCCAAACTGAATCGTTGGCTCGCTAAAGAATCCTCTATGTTATACCTGTGCATTTGTGTGTGAGATCATCGAAAAGCACCAAGACCCAGTTGCACGGCAACCATCATAAGCTTGTGTCATTCCTATATAGTCTCCTTGTCTGTTCCGGACTTCCAGAGACTACTTCTAAAAATGCGGCTGATGGCAAAAAAAAAAGGATGTAAAGCAAGAAATCGGCAACAGCGCAATATTTTGCACAATATTCTCAAAGGAAGATGGTGGTCATAGGATCAAGAAACCGTAAATCAGATTAAGCATGTTGCGATGTTCACAAGGAACGTTTCCGGCCAGAATCGAGTACTAGAGACAGTGGGGGTATTGCTAGGTTGCAGCCAAATCTCTCGTTTCTACAGAGTTAGACAGGAATAGCTAGTGAAACAGGGGAGCAAAAGAGTCGGAATGAATACCGACTTCTCGAAAAGAAAATAGGGAACGCGAGGATACGCTACAGTAGGAATGATTCAACGAAGGAGTTCCTGAAAGGATTTTCCTGGGGTCCTTGTTTATATCACATTGGGGGGAATGAACAGGCTGACTGATCAAGCAAGCGGTTCACATTCCAATTCACATTCTATCTAGTGAAGCTGGATGTTGAGAAACATTTGAGAAGGATTTCACGCAGCCTGAGTACTTCCAAAGTTTCCTCTATGATGCCTCTGTTTCTGGACCACCAACATCTTTGCACATTCCTGGTGATCTACTTTTAACTTAGATCTGAATTGCATCTCCACTAAATCGAAATCGAATTGAAGCGATCTTCACTTCAGATAGCCAAGCGCAAAACCTTTATCAAGTTATGACGTAGAACGTAGTCGTGTCTAGTTACGCTAAACGAATCCTTAAAAAAATAAGTAAAGGACTTCGACAGGCACAAAAACCCTAGTATCCATGAATCGCCGCATTAAAAACTCCTAGAAGTGCACTAAATTCTGGAACTTTTTTACCAACTTTCAACAACAATACGATGTAGATACAACGTCGACACTCTTTTACATCCAAGTTTACCTTGAAACCACAGACTGGTTCCATGCCATCTTCACTCATCGATTTCTATAAATAAATGTCCTTGCCACACATTCCAGTTTCACATTCAAAAGCCAATTTTCGTTTTTCTTTACCACTTTTGCTTTTATTGAATAAAAATCCTTGAGTTCCTTCGCATTTCACTTTCACAATTGTAACACTTAACAACTAAACATGTGTCCCGTCATCGATTACCACCATCCGCTGCGGTATCCAGAGTTCCATCCGTTGCCGTATCCACCATTGCCATATCCACTGTTCCATCCACTGCGGTAGCTGCCACCATTCCATCCGTTACCGTATCCATTGTCCCATCCATTGCCGCTGCTAATCACACGAATAATCTTCGATCCGTATCCACCTCCCCAGCCACCGCTGCTGTACCGGCTGGGATAACTGCCGGACCATCCACTGCTCCAGCCAGCAGATGCAACTGCGACCAGGACCATTAACACGATGAGGACTTTCATTTTCGATACTCGGACTGTAGTTGAAACCCCGAAAAACTCACTTCAATTACTATGTCAAGTGAGGCCCGTCGGTCGGTATTTATATGAAACAAGCTCAACGTACCGTTCCATTGCCCAATGACACAGTCACACCGTGTCCATAAAAACCAATTCATATCGAGATTCTTGTTTTGAAGCAAGAAATTCACGAAAAATAAACCAAGACGCGTCGCAACAACACGGTCAACGCGGGGATATGCAAAAATGCAAATAAAATGCGTGCATCGAGCAGATAGCTTCCCAGGAGTCGGGGTGTGCCCGGCACATCGTGCCGCGCTTGTATATTGCGGTTTAATTCTCTTTTAGCCAATTCTGGAAATAATTCAAAAACCATTAAACTCTGGTAACTGCTGATTGGGATCAAGAATAACAACAAGTGACAGTTGTGCGCTTGGTCTCGCGTGACCTCCGGCGTGGCGGAGATGGTACACTCACAAGGCGTCAACTGACGCTGATTAGGTCATCAATTTGGCATAAATCGTAAAAGTGTCGGTTTTGGAGGTTTCATTTGGCCATTCGCTGGCTTGGGACATAGTGATCGTGGGCGTTGATGGAACGTTAATGCCATCTAATGACAGAAACTAGTTGGAAAACAAATTGAAGCATTTGTACGTGACTTTGATTTGTTTGTTTTCAAACACTTCGTCGTTCTACTTCAGGATGTCTCTGGAGATTTTATGGAATTCTGACATTTTTTTGGCGAATCGTAATTTCTTGACGATCTGTCATGAATTTTGAGTGTATGGACGAGGCCAATATGCGATCTGTCCATCCTAGTTGGTCTGTTCAAGTGACAGAATATTGTTGAACTGTTTCAGTATCGTGACAGATTTTGCAGAGTGAACATCATTGTGGTTGAAGCCTCCCTTGCTGCAAGTTTCTGAAGTGCCAGTCAATCCTGTCAAGTTGCAATGGATACAAGGTTTTTCTCTTGTACGAACGTTTCAAGAGGAAAATGTCGACTTCGTGGAACGCAATAAAGCAGAATCTTCCTCGGTCAAGTGTACTTCAGTTAACAAAACGTCTAGTTCTGTCTGTATTACATACAAAAGATTAGTGACATTACTGCAATCACTCAAAGTCCTCGAATTATGCAGGATGACAATGCGGAGCTGAAACCAAACACCTACGATACGATCACTAGAATGTTTTCCAATGGTTCGAATGCAACGTTAGTTTAAGGATTCTACCTTGCGTTGGTGAGATGTAAGAGACAAAAATGGAGTCGGTTTATTTGAGAATAGTTAAGTCGAGCCCCTATGACTCACGTCGTTTCTCAGGTTAACCAACTATTGGATCAATTGCCTGATAACTTAGAAATATTAACCTCTGGGCTACTTAGTTCGGAATGGGCCTCTAGAGAGAAGTGCGCTTAGACCAAATGGAAGGCCGTTCCGAAAGTACAACTCAAATCTACTCCTGCAACCACTGTTTACATCATTGTCCACTGGATTTGGATCATCCGGATAGAAAAAAAATCTGAGAAGATCCCGCAGCTGGATATGATATTCTGGATGAGAAGCGATTTCGTTGGTAGAGAAGTTAAAACCACAGATTCGTTGGTTGTGGTTGTATCGCATTCTTCACGCAGGGATACGCTTAAGAAGTAAGTAGCTTTGATTCGAAGAGCGACGTGACAGAAACATCGTGATGGGTTTTCAACGGTTGGCTCATCCAACAAAGGCGATGAAGCCCTTGGCATCATTCTTAGGTACCTCTTCCTTCGACTGCCTGGTCATCCATGTCGTTGGATGGCAAGTAGGCCCTCAAAAAGTCAAGAGGTTTTTGGTTTTCCTTGGTTTATGGTGAGCTGTATTCGGAAATTCCCAACATGGCAAATGAGTGGGTTGACCGAGAAATGCATGGCGCGGAAGAGTTGAAGAGGAATGTTGGCAACTGGGAAAGAGTTGGATACAGATGACAGAAACCATGCATCATTACATGTAGACGTAGTAGAGGCTCTAGGACCAGGTGAAACAAAACATAAGAAAGTAAATTAACCAAATAAATCTAAGGAGTGTTTGTGTCACAATCCAGTACGATGACGCCGCGGAGAGAACTTTACCTTACCAAACGTGGGGACAGAAGAGCCTGCATTCCACCAGACATAGTTAAGGATGGGTTTGACTTAAGCCACTAGAATCCACTATAACTTGCTGTCCACTTTTTACTAATCCACTGTGGACAGCGTTACTGTACTTCGCATTAAGTTCGGCTTAAGGTATTTTGAAAGTTTTTGGTGTCTTCAGAAGACTGGCCGAATTTAAGCCTCGTTTTCTAATTTGTGCTCCGCTGGAACCTGTCTTAACATTGGTAGTCTTTGGGTCAGTCCTGAAAACTTGTTTAGACTCGTTCCTCTGACCTGTTTTATTGAAAGCCTACAGCTGGGTGAACTTAGGTTTCTCAGTGCCTTCAGACCCTTTCTAGCTAACCCGTCGAGTTTTTGAGAAAGTTAAGCTTTATCCTTCTCTACAGGAAGATTGCACCTACAGGCATGTATTTGGCTTTTCAAAACTTCCTTCTGCCCTATAAATGTTGGTTGAAAATCCTTGAACCACCAGCGACAAATTGCTAGCTATCTGCACAGATGCAGTTGAGACTTATTGATCCGGAGGACATCAGGTATGCAAAACTGAGCTCTAAGCCAGGTTAATCCTCAGCAAAAGTCTTATGACATTTTGACCTATCCCATGCGCAAAGAAATCTCGCAGAAATTGATTGTAGTGACGGAACACTTTCAGAGAGTTTTTGTCTTTACTTAGCCCCACACCACGGCTTCTTTACACAGTAGGACATGCATCTAACTAAACCTCACAGTTCTCTGAGTGAATTGTTTTACATCTATAAGTGATATCCTTTCCAACACCTGTTCTTGAGAAACTGAGCAGTTGATTAATATTCTGCCTGAAAGTATGCAAATAATTCGATTAATGGTGTTCATGAAGACACTCCCTTCTGCTCAGCTTACAAATAGAATGACTCCGAAGACCATATCGAAATATTTGACAAAAAAGAGACCTGGAACTCCCATTCCCGATCACGTTTAAGTCTATTTTATGACACTTTGCTTCAGAGAAATGTAATATTGCACTACTTACGCATATGCAATCAAACTTAATCATCCCCAGAGCACTGGTTTTTGCTGGACGCTTACATATGTATATTTGTACTTCCATTTACTTTTATTTAAATGCCGACCTACTGCGTTACACCGCCAATAATTCAAAGCGGAATAAAATCGGATGAAACCAGTTTCACGCATAAGAAACCGCGAGTAGGCGATTTGATGTCAGAGTATACGATGCAACGCAGTTTGTATCAATGATTTTCATTGCAAATGTCACACACCACTTCATCGACGTCCTCTCATCTAGCCTTCGTCCAACTTTTTTTTTTCTCCTTTTCAACTAACACCTCCTATCAGGATACACTTCGAAAATGTAATTAATGGCGCAGAGCGTGTAATACGTCGTGGCGTCAAATTCCTTCATCGAAAGCATATCGACGGAAAGTTATTAAATCTTACGTAACTGGCGTGTATCTGTTCTTCGCATCTCGTATGCCAATAAGACTCCTTGCACGATTTCACATGCGTGGAACACTACAACAGTGTCAACGAACACACCCCCAGCGACTAAGTAAGTTGACCGTTGTCTCGTTTTATTTGCACAACGAAAATCAGAGGCATTTAAGGCGATCATTTGTTAACTGTTAATATTGGGTAATTAATTATTATTATGTAATGCCAATCGAAATTGATAGTACGGCATACGTGCGTGGAGCGTGACATAATTTTAACGCTGCGACAAACTCCAGTGAGATGTAATTTCGTTTGTTTTTCTCTTTTTGCCTTTCGTATGGAGCAGTTCTTGGTCATTGACTTGGAATGGTTGGTTGATTTTGGAGTACCCCTCGATGAGGTGTTAATCACGGGAACTTCACCGAACTTACCCGAATACGCTCTATAACTTTCGGTAAAAAGTGAGAGGGTGGCCGCCGTGGCTCAGTGATTGGTGCGTTGAACTGCTGTGCGAGCGGCGTGGATTCAACCCCCAGCCAAGTCTACCGAACTTCGGGGAATGACAAACCTCCGAGAGTATAATTTGTCATGAAAAAGCTCACTTGCCGTTCGGAATCGGCAATAAATTGTAGGTCCCTTCCATTCGTGAGAAAAATGTAACACGCACAAAATGAACGGCTGCGGAAAGTTAGGTTTTGGCTCATCCCGACCTGTCGCGCCAGCTATTTATTTATTAATGAGGGAATCACTACCACAGTACCACGATAAAAGCGCTAAGGAAAGCGGTAGGACTTGATGGTAAAGGCGTACAGCTTTCCCGTTAAGTGGAAGATAGGACTAACCGGCAGGCTTGAAACTGGAGAGGTATTTGTGTGCTGTCTGCCGTAACCAAGGAAATAGCTCAAGTCGTTCTTAAGAACACACTGGACTCCGAACAAGCAGGTTTTCGCTCTGGATCCTTCTGTGTCAGCCACATGGAAACCTTGTGGATTATCAGTGCATTATCGAGACTCAACTTAAACACTACTGTCGCATTGAGTTGTGGACCAGGGTGTTGAGAGGGTGGGGCTCAAGATAAGCACTGCCAAAACCCAAAACCCTGAAACGAACTCGTAAGCTCAAATTAGCATGATTTGACAATCAAGAGAAGGCAGAGAGCTTTCAATATCTTGGCAGTATTGTCTCGGATAATAGTGGAACCCAACACAATATTTTCACCAGAATCGGCAAAGCAATGTCTGGGCTTGGAATGATATCCAAAATATGTCAAAGCACTAAAATCAGCTAAAATACTGAACTATATGGTAGCCTTATCTGCGAAGCTTCCCAATTAAGTGCGTCGTCGATTTCAGATCACAGAAGAGGAGAGAGTACCGCAGAACAGAACACCAACATTTTTCCATAAGAAAAAGTAGTTGGTCCACTGGTTAGTATATCCTTTGATCCTTCGGCAGCTGATTGCTCTAGCCTGTATTATTGAACCAATTACTAGAATCATCATAGAGGGTAATGAACGGGCTGACTGCCTGGCCAGAAGGGGCTTGCCGCCCATTCGCTGGTCCCGAACCATATTTTGGGGAACCACCCAACTCCAAGATGACACAATGGAAGATCAACAAAAACCCTGACTACTCGGTCAACCTCTAGGGCCTAAGACAATCGAAAAAATTCATCAACCAAGACTTTACTTGATCTCACCAAAGACGAGTTAAGAACCTTAACGGGCTATCTAGCTGGACATTATCCACTCGAATACCGTCGGCATAAAATAAAAATATCAGATACCGATATTTGCCGGCTCTGTGCAGAACAGAAAGGCGCCGTTGAATATATTCTGTGCGTATGTCTAGAAGCCGCAGGGAAAAGATTACTCCACTTAATGCGGGCCTCGGTCAACCCAACGGAAATTCGGAAAATCGAACCTAACTCTATACTTAGGTTTATTAAAAGCCTCAATATAACATTTGGTTCAACCATATGGGCCACCACAATAAACCTCATAGCCAAAAATCTCACACCTTTTGTCTACACGTCCTCAAGTCATAATCTACAATGTTCATCCATCAATGGATAGTACTAAAATCCACTTGAGAATTCCAGTCGTGAGGAATACACCTTCTCAATTGATGCAGCCAACAAACACATTTATCTCCATGTTTGCTTGTTTGCTCCCTCGTGTTCTCACATTTTTGTGTGTTCATTCGTGTCCTAAAGCAGTAAACGGCTCTGGCGCACAAAACTTTAAGGTTGACCCCTGCTTCGCTAGGAAGTCTACATGTCCCTTAACCCAAGCAAGCGTCAGTTCGTCAATTAGTTTTTGGACGCTCTCCACCGCCAGTGATGAGTGAATTACCGTCTGATTCGCATTTGCCTGATCATAGCTTGATTATACAGGGGGACTAGGACGTGGCTTCTCCTTACCTAATCCTCATACAGATGATCTCGCGCATAGATTACAGCCAGCAGAGCGAATTGATTCACTGAGATTTTTGTTCCCCGACTAAGATGGCAGTATGGATTATGTTCCTCGGAGATTATGTTCCCGCTCCAGCAGTGAACATTTTAATATTACCCGATCTACTCTGCGGAATCGATCCGTTACCGACTAGATTTCTTTTCGTTTTGTCCATGGGCATACATATACCAAAATATTTAATCTCGCTTTTAACTAGATCAAAAATCTTCCTAAAGCTAAGACCAGACGACTTGCAGTTGTGGGTACATTTTTCATAAATTTCGTCCCAAAAGTCCGCAACCGTGTGATCAGCAAGTTTGTATCTTCAAATGCTTCCACATATGTCATTTGCGGACGATTTGCAGACGTCGTCCGCAAACGTTTGCACACGTCATACGCAAATCGTGTGTTCGCCCTTTTGGGACCGTTTGCACACATTTGCGGACTTTTTTGACATTTGCCCACAAGCATTTGCGGACTTCTGACATTTGCAGATGTTGCTTTGAAGACACATGTGCAAATAGCAAATTTGTCCGCAAATAACAATGTGGGCTCTTCTTTTCGCATTTCTCAAACGTGTGCGATCCTTCGTCGGCAATTAGCTTTCATCGTCCTCTTCGCTTTGATCATTCTCCTCGCTTTCGTCGTTCTTTTCGCTGCTACTCTCAAACACATACGCAGCCAATACAACTGCGAGGGTATCTCGGGTTGTTTCATCCCTCCAAATAAATAAAAGTGATGTTTCCGCAAATTGGTTTGCAAATATTCTATTTGCATGTATCGGCAAGCCGTGTGAGTCACAAATGCTCCGGAAAAATTTGCAGACGTGTCATTTGCGGACATTTGCGCACACCCAAAATTTTGCAGCTTTGGGACAAACTCCGCACATACATAGTGTGATCGCCCTGCAAATGACATTGCTGCAAATCTAAATTTACGGATGATTTGCTAATGTATCAATTGTGCGCACATCTGCAAATCGTCTGATCGTGGCTTAAGGTTACCACTGTTTTCGTAATGAATACTTCCAATGGCAGCATTTTTAACGCACGGGTTAGTAAGGTTCACACCTGTTGCTCCAACACATGCTCTCCATTGCACTCTTTCCAGTCGCTTCTTAGTAGTAGTTTGTGATGTATTAGACCACCACAACACTTAAGCATACGATCATCAAAGTGTAAATCCAATACGGTGATATGCCCCACCACTGGCCACAGACGCTTTAACACTCGTTCAGCGCCCTCTTCACCTTTTGATTCTTCAGATCAACTTTGTACTTCCAATTGCCCTTCCTGCCTATTCCTTTTGATCCCTTATTGCATTTGCATATAACGTTGAGGTAGAGGTATCGTAGGACAGCATAAGTAGAATATATCATCGATTGATTGGCTCAAGTAGATCCAATCAGACTGCCTTCTACTTGAAGACATCTCTGTTGGCAGTCACTCCACCACTGGCAATGAAATCTATCCTTTGTCTCATGCTGTCTACTCCCACTTCTCCACTTAATAAAGAATCCCCACTGATTCACATGCGTGCGGATCTCTAATGGAGTAGACAACTTCCCCTGTTTTTGCTGATTCGCCATAACAATGACAGCCGTCGCAAACCACGACGTAATTAAGACATTAGTTGGGTTTCATCTCCGGAATAAATACAAACTAGCAGTTGCCCCCTCAGGAAGTGCTACATAAATCGGAAGAAACCATGTTTGCTCGGCAATGGTCATCAATTCCTAAAAACTCGTCGATTTATTTTTACGTTTTCTATTTTAACATTTCTTGCCTGCGTTGCATAGTTTGACTTTAATTTCTTTCTCCTTTGTCTGGTTGAGTGTGGTAAGTGGCGATACGGTATGCCTTAAACTATGTACGGATATATCCTGATTTACAGGTATTTACCATTCAGTACGCAGAATCCATGAAGCAACAATCTTTGTGTAGGAAATGAATACTCCAACAGCTGCAGAAGCAATTATATCTGCGAATGGTGTTAGAGTTCGAAGACCGTCTATTGTGGAGCAACCATTTGTTCAGAGTCAAGCCTCAGTCGTGTCACAATGCCGGCTAACGAATAGCTGTTAATGGACAATATGCTTGAGGAAATACATCCGATTGGGTTCAAGTTGAATTGGAAGGAAAACGAAAACTAGCGCCATTTCTTCTATCCTGCACAGAAACTCTTATTATTTTGGCTGCAGGTCTGTTGTTAAAGGCAGACTTCGCGTGTAATGGGTGCTCATGTCCTCAATGCTATTCAAAACTGCAACCTGATTTCAGCGATCGAAGCGATTGCAGCCACATTGTGTAACCAAAAACACTTGACGAACCTGTATTCACATAAGTCTATGTGCATCTGGACCACAATCATGGAGATAAGAGTTGAATGGACAAACCAGGAGATGAGTTATAGTCATGTTAAGCTCTGTCGAAGTATTTGCGGCATTAACCGTGGCAAAAGGCTTCCTACAAGGTTAAGTTTTCTCCCCTTTGCTGCGGGCGAACGTTATGGCTGCGTTATTAACTAAATCAGACGATTCAGGCTACGATGTCAGTGGATATCCGTAGTTGCCTTCTTCTACAATCATCAAAGAGTTACAAGCATTGACGTGTCTCTTAAGTGACGTTATGGCGAGATAACATGCCCTAAACTGTCATGCTCAGCATGATGTCTAATGCTTAGATATAGGTTGAGTTGCGTATCATGAGTGGGTAGAAAAAATCGATCACACTTTCACGCAATGGCACCATCATGACCAGCTATTCACTCTCAAAATGGTACTTGAGAAGGATTCGGAGCATACCCTTCCATTCGTGCGAAAATTGTAACACGGACAATATGAATGTTTGCGCGAAGCTAGGCCTTGGCTAATCCTGAGCTGTCGCGCCAGCTTTGTTTTTAAATATGATCACCTCTCCTTTTCATTGTGTATATGGATTGAATGTTACGGCGCACCCGTGGCGAGGGACGGTTCGAATTGGGAGACTTAAAGATGAGTCATCGATATACTTGGACCCATCTGGACCGAACTTCAGTGAGCACTTTATAGCCTTGTAGCCGTCTGTGTTCAAGCTCGAATGTGGGTAAACGTGAACAAATCAGAAGTCAATGCACTCTGCATGTTAGTGGAGTCCTATCGAAACCGGTGAAGAAGTTTAAGTATTTCGGGGTCCTATTCACGAGTAATGGAAGAAGCAATGCTGAGTTATCCTGTAGGATTGGTCAGGCTGGAGCAATTTTGGGACAGCTTGGTCAATCTGTTATCAGGAAAGCCGAGCTTGGCATCGGGGCTAAGCTATTGGTCTTCAATTCAGTGTTTGTTTTTACCCTCACGTGCCATAAGTTTGTGTAATGACCGAAAGAATAAGATCGCGGATACAAGCTGTTGTAATGTGATTTCTTCGTTGTATTGCTGGGGTAACTCGTCGAGATCAAATCACTCAATGTTGAACAGCTACTTCTTTAAAAAGAGAGGTTCATATTTCAATAGTTTAGACACGTTAAACGAATCATTTTGGAGCTCTTGATGATGCTGAGGATACTTTTGACGTCAGTATGTGATAGCTCGCCCAAGTTGTCGAAGTGATAGGCTCGTTCTTTGGGATAGAACAGGACAAGTGAAGAAATGGACGAATGTTTCTTCCTCCTCTTCGTCCCTGCAGCTTCTGCAAAAGTGATTTGAGAAGAGACCCATCCATCTAGGAGGAAGGCCAATGGGACAATGGCCGATAAGAATACTAATAACAGTGCTAATGGGAGGGGGTTAAGAGGTTATAAATATTTTTACGATGTGATTCACACAGGTGGAGTTAGGTGTAGTGGTTTGAAACTCAGTTAATATTAGGTTTCAATGGCGAGTGGCGTCCAACCTAATTGGTTTGCGTCCAGACTTAGTGCAAGCAATTTTGCTGCTATTGTCGCCATTCCTTCAATTCACGATAATTGTTTCCAATTTCCTGATGTCATTATCATTCCCAGTTCGATCAACTCTTCAAGTCATGGAGCTGGAAACAATTGCAGCAGTGGTGGTGATACTGGTGATGGAATAGCCATTTCCCAATATTGTATGGTTGCAGCAAGCCGAATTGCTGATTCGATTTTTATAAATCGCCGTATCCACACGTACAACAAGTTCTTATCCCTTCCACTTTGATTTGAAAAAGATCTCAATACTGACAGAAGACCACCTTGCACATTCCGGCATTTGGTGCACGTAAGAAACTCCAGACGATACAGGCTAACGAAGTTGCCGCTCTAGGCATGCCATCGTCGTCGAATTTATTGCCACATTTCTAAGGCTTTGATGCACCAGGTGCAAAGAGGAGAACTTGAAATCGGTTGTAGAATATTTTAGCGATACGCAGGGCTTTCCTCTGAAGTTTTGCGATATTACAAAGAGCCCGTGAACTTGTGCCTTTTATTTAAACACTTCTCCTCTTTTTTAGTTTGCTAACTCTTGTGTTTAATTTATCTTACTTATCACTTACCAATAAAACCCTTTATCCTGGGTCATAAGAGACCTACATTCATCTCAGTCTTGCTATCAGCTTCGCTCTCACCACTAGCCTAGGATTTAAATGTCCACAATCCGCTTTTATTTTGTTGACGTACCCTGAAAAATGCCCAATTTTCCATGATCCTCTCACAAGAGATTTGCTTTAGCTCGCACGTGTGCAATGAAATTTGATTGACTGGCCCACTTTGCTGTGCCACTTCTCCAGATCCAGGCCACCTTAACAAGCAAAATCTAAAACACATGTACAAACTATGTAAACACCCCTCTGGCAATCACTTGTTGAAGCCTCTCGAACTACAATCACCCCACCCACACTCAGTCACCGAAAATGAATTCTTTTCACCAAAACCATCACGAAACCAATAAACCCGCTCATCTCGACCAGAGCCGCCGTCCCAGATTCGACTCATTTCCCCAAAATAAACCCAAAAAAGCGTTAAATAACACTCTCACCCGTTTCGCTCCGTAGCCATTATTCCTCTTCAATTGGCGCAGCTATCCCATCCCAGTGTCCACCATTAACACGTCCAGACAAAGGCATTCCAATAATTTTTCTATTATTCCACACGTTACCTCATCGCCGCACCGTATCGTGTAACATCATCGGCCCAGTTTATACCGCGCACCTGTGCGCATCTTTTTAATCATCAAAACAATAGGTGATTCCATTAACACCGCGCGAATATAGACCGCCGAGCGGCGATCCAACAATAATCGTCTAATGATCGATGGCTGTGGCTGGCGTGCGCTTTTTTGCGCAAGATGATTGAAGACATTACACACATTGGCTGGCTTACGCACCACGAGGGTATAATACATCAGCTTAGTCGAACTTAGCTTAGCTCAGCGCCAGCACACCCGGACTAATTGGACAAAGATGACACTTGTATGGGCTGTAACGTGGTAGATTGGTGAAAGAAGCGCTCTCTTCCACGATGATGCACATAAATCCAGTTTTCGCTTCGTCTAATGGGCTTTATCTTCCGTATGTAACTCGCTTGTAAAATCCCATTAGGTAAGCAAATCTGAAAGAAAAACGTGAAACAGCGCGGAGAAGGAGTAATGCCGATCGTTACTATTATGTGGAGCATTTCTCGTGTGTGCACTGAGCGCCTGCTCAACGGCCTAGAGAGGGAAAGTCATCTTGGTTGTGGCATGAATGTGGGGTCTATCAGTGGCAGAATTGTAAGAAGTCAGTTTGGTCTGATCAGAGACAGCAATTACACTATCGCTGGTCTGTGAGTTTGTCCAAAATGTCTACAGAGTCATAAGGTGTTCCTTTTTCTCAAACATGCGTCAATTTTACCTACCATCGCTTACCGCTCTGGTAAAATTCTTAAAACCTCATACCAACGCTCTGGTGAAGACCTATCAGTGTGATTTGAAGACTCAAAAATCGACGATCGACTGGTTCTTGTTCCAACCTTTAGTTCTAGATGGCTGGTCTTTCGCAGAACTAGTCTGTACTCCTAATAAAGTGGAGTATGCTTATTGTTAGAACTTCTGTTAAATGGCTGTCCACTGTCTCACACTACTAATCATCTACTGTGACCTGCAAAGCGTGTTTCTTACTTACCGTCCCGGCTGGACGTGGGCCTCAACAACAAAGCGTCTCCAGCCAGCTGCCTCCAGTTTCAGACGCCAAGTTGATTAGGGTCCCCTTCCACTTGCGTGCGCCATCTGGGGCGCGGTCTTCCTCTACTGCGCCGTCCCTCGGGTGTGGATTCGAGTATTTTCCGGGGCGGAGCATTAGTGTCCATCCGCTCTACATGACCCAGCCACCTCAATCATTGGAGCTTCACTCTTCTGCCTAAGTCGATATCACTATAAAGACCGTACAGGTTGTCGTTTTATCTCCTCCTCCAGTCACCGTTTATGCAGACGGGGCCGAAAATCACCGGAAGAATTTTCCTCTCGAAACAGCCAAGAGCAACCTCATCCGCTTTTGACAGAGTCCATGCCTCTGCGCCATAGAGCAGGACTGGGACGAAACAGCGATTGGGAAGAGTTATTCTTCGTTTAATCTCAGCGCTGGCGTCGTTATCTGAGTTGATTGCAGAGCCTTGATAGACAAAGCCCTTAACTACCTCAAAGTAGTAACTGTCTATTGTGACATTCTGTCCAAGACATTGGTGTTGGCTGTCCTTTCTTGTTGGCAGCATACCATATACTTGGTCCGCCTCCGTCTCAATACCCACCAGTGACATCACGCTGCATTCTTCCGATTATGTCAATATCGTCGGCGTATGAGAGGAATCGGAAGAACGAAGAACGAAGTCGCATGGCAGCCTTGTCTAAGGTGAGGTCTTGACAGACCTTGATGCAGCAACGTGCATTCTCGATCGTCATCCTGAACAAACGAACGAGCGAGTTAGTGATACCAAAGGGGTGTTTGCCGGGTATAAAACCGACTCCTTAGTTTATGCCAAATCTTAGAGAAGATTTAAGACTTCCAGAACGATCCACACCATCCATTTTACGATTTTATGGTCGCATATGAAGATGTGACCACTCCGACCTTGTGGAGCACGGTCGTTGCTCTATCAAGGTTTGAAAGGACATCACAGAGAAACTACAGGTTTTTAGATAGAGCGATGCACTGTCCTGCAGTCTATTTCACCTAAGAACAAAGTTAAGCATGTGAAATTCCTAAGTCAAGACATCAGGCTATCGGTCATATCGTTGAAATAAACAGGCTGTGCTATCAACATGGCCAACGACATCAGCGCTAAAATTCAACGCAGAATACCCGCTCTTACTACAGCCCCTTAGGATGAGAAGGAAACTCTCCTCCATTTCCTCTGCAAATGTCCGGCACTTGCTGTCTCACCCATTCTTAATAATACACATCATCTTCCCGGTCACACGAGTCGTGGTAACAAAAAGGCACATCCTAGTGCTAATTGGGTTCAGTTGAACCGCCACCTATACCTACCTTCCATAGGCCCTTAGGAGAAAACTATTTAGCAAGGTTCGAGATGAACCAAGGAGGAAATATACGACTCCACTATCCTGCAATAGCATGGACTTTGTCAAAACCGAATGGGAGCACACTTGGCGTATTTTTGAGAGAAAAGTTCTACGCTTGAGTTATGGTCCTACCTGACGGTACATGGAAAACCAGACTTAACCAAGAATCCATACAGCCACATCTACCTGGTCAAAAATATAATTCCACAAAGGTTGAAATACCTTAGTCATGTAGACCAGATGACCACCATTTCTTAACCTAGAGGAACTAAGCAGAAGAGGGCGACGCTATCCCCGATGGCATTCGTAAATGGTGGGTGAACCTAACCAACTCGGCATATGCAACTGAAGACGGCTGACTAAGAAAGGCTGGCTAGAAAGGCTTGTTGGGAAAAGCCCTTATTCACCTTCAACTTTCAAACTTTAGCGCCATCAGAAGTTAGTAGCAATGCATATGACCTACGTATGTAATTGGGTGGCTTGGTTTCAAAGGCCACTATCATTGCAACCACATGAAGCCCGCAAATAGGCCGTCATTGAAGCGTAATGTGTTGGAGTGCTTGGCGAAGAAATAATGATGGAATTCCAAAACTTTGTCTGTCTTGGAATCGAATAAGTCTCCTCTGAACCTCACCTTGTCATCTAGGACCCAAACAAGATTTAATTCATTCTTCTATCCGCGTTTAGACTAGCCTCGTATTTTGAAACTGGATTCTCCGATTGAGGCTAATGTTTCGAAATTATTCTTCACTCATTTTTGGCCATTGGTAGCCTATAGAGTGAAGGTTTAATGGGTCGGTCATCTCTTAAACCTGATCTACGTTTGACGATAGCTGTCCACTCGATAGCATCAGAAAAAGAAGACTGCCTGCTTTAAACTCACCGATTTTGTAAGAATTTAGGGAAAGGCTCCTCCAAATGAGCTGGCAACTAACTCCCCGTCATCGTAGTCTTATTTGGCGCAGAGACTTTTGGCGACATTTCTTCACTAGAAGCCAACTTTGTATTGCAAGAGACTTCGCTTTGAAAGTCTGCGTTGTTAAATTATCCGTCTGTGACTACTTTACCTTGTCTGTCCACGAATAGGTAAATGTTGAAACGCAATGCAGATGATTTCAAGTCCGTAGTAGTAAATGCTTGCAGAAATGCTTTGTATTGCTGCCCTCTGGTCTGCGACTAACCAACTTCGACTGGCGTTAGAATTGCAGCTGTAATGAGACCAAATAATTCTTCGGATAAACTGTCGTCAGACTGTCATCTATGCCCAAAGCATCCCCTCATCTCCCACTTATCTCAAACTTTCTTTGGTCACTTTTCAGAGTTTTGACCCCACTGCTTACCGACTGCCATCAATCTGCTTTTCCGTTAATGAAAGTTTACCATTGAATAATTTGGATCAAACCGTTGTTTTATTTTGATTTACTGGATTGCAGATCGTTGGTGGTGGTGCGGCATTGTGGGTCCCACCACACAACTGTTACATGATGACAATGATGATGATGTCGATGTTTGATGTTTAACGGTTGCATTTTATTATGCGAAAAATCACCACAAGAGGGGCATGCGTGGACTAACACAGACACCAACACCGATGACCACTCCGAAGGAGGGGCACGACTATTTCACTTTTCTATTTTTTCTCGATATAAAAGTCAAAACCGTCGAAAGTTGCTATTTAGTGTGCCAACGTTTCTCTCCGACATTGCCAGCCGAAAGGAGAACGGGAAAAAATGACGAGAAACATTGTGTGCCAGGCCATCATCCTCGGAATTGTGTCGTCATTGACCACAGCAGAGTATTCAGGAAGTAGCAGCGGCAGCGGTGGATATAGCAAAGCCAGTTTCCATACTTCGTACAACAGCGGATACGTTGGCGAATACGCGGGACAATTAAGTGCTGGAAAGGCGCTCGGTGAACTACACGGCTATGGTGAATCGCAAATTGCCCCGGAACACGGAAGTCAGTACGACGGGGGAGAATCACGTCATACCGAGGCGTATGGACAACAAAACGATGGTGGGCACAAATTCTCCGGCGGTCATTACGGCGGCGGATATAGTGGAAATTTGGATTTGTCGAAGTTTCCCTTGGATGTGGAGGCTCATCATTACACTGGCGGTGGTTCATCTGACATTGGATTGGGCGAAGAGGAGCACCATCAAGAACAGCAGCAACAACAGTATGGAGACCATGATGATTACCAAAATGATGATGATGGTGATCAGAAGCAACACGCGCTGCCATATCCCTACATTGGGGGACAGAAGCAGACGAACTATAAGGGATTTCAAGATCCTTTGGGTATGCTGATAGTTCCATACAGTGGTTACGAGGAGGCCGAGCAGCAGCAAGAAGAGCACCCATCAGAGTATTCAGGATACGAAAACTCTCAACATCAATACAATCAAGTTTATGAGGAACCCAAGGAACCAAGCCCATCCTATGAATCACCAAAGGCACCAAGTTCATCGCACACTTCGTCTTATGAAGCTCCAAAGGCACCCAGTTCTCCCTACAGTTCTTCTTACGAAACACCAAAGGCACCAAGTTCTTCATACGAATCACCAAAGGCACCAAGTTCTTCATACAGCACATCTTACGAATCACCAAAGGCCCCAAGTCCATCGTATGAATCATCTTATGAGTCCCCAAAGGCTCCAAGCACTTCATACAGCTCATATGAAGGTCCAAAGGCACCAAGCCCATCTCAGAACTCTTTGTATGACTCCGGTAAAGGGGTGAGTTCGACTGCATCCTATGACTACAGTTCAGGCAACTCAGCCAATTCAGGAACTTATGGAGGGAAATATCAGCACTCGTCAGTGTCAGAATCTCCGTCAAAAGCGTTGGAACTAATTCAAAAAATTCGCGGAGCCGGCTTAAAGAACTTCCACACCCCGCTGCAGAAGAACATTATGACAATCGATCACGGCGATGGAAGCTTCAGTTACAGCAGTTTGTACAGATCGTAGGTGATAATTTAGTACGCAAAAGTATTGTAAGGTATTTATCCGTAAGTTAGTAGTCTAGAACGAGTGCAATAACTTTTTATATACGAAACCAAATGAATTATAAAAAAATTTAAGGAGAACAAAATGAATTCTTAGCGTGTGTGTTGTTTGTGAACACTTCCGGTGACTGTCAGTGCAGAGACAGCTGTCAGATTTGACAATTGTGTAGATTTTTTATTCAATTTATTGTGCAAGCAAAAGATACCAAATAAATTTTAATATCTAATGTATGTAATTGAGTTTTTTCGAGGCTTTACTCAGTTGGATCTTAGTTGGAGGTTTGACTAATAGAATCCAACATCATGTGAAACTGAACAGAGAGGGAAAGCCGTGGAAACCTTTGTTTGCAATTGAGGTATAAGATTCACTCGGTAATAAGCGGTGACTACAGCATTTGGCGAAGGATGGAAGATCCTATCTTACAATAAGCTTCGACTACTCAAAGCTGGATTGTAACGGAAACGAAATCCAGCATAGAGCCTTTTTATTAACAACCCGATTGGGCCCCTTTAGTGCGGTTTTAAGCCAATTAACTTCGCAATCGGCTAAATGTTCACATTTTGGCAGATCCTGAAGAGAACCCAAGAGGTCCAGGTCGATGTCCCTCATCGATTTGAAGGCCGTCTATGACAGCTGTTATAAGAACGAGCTATATAGAGTCATACCTAATTTTAGCGCCCTTGCCAAACTCGTCCTTCTGTGCAGGAGAAAGCCAGATGCTTCCTCAAGGACGGTAACGATCTCAGCGTGACCTTTGATGTCAAAAAAGGATTAAGCCAAGGTGACGTGATGACATGTGACGTAAGCCTGTGCAACTACTAGCATCGGCAGAACTAAAAGAGCTGCCGCCAGTTCGTTTGCGTGTGTTAAGGCAGAAACGGTCAAAGTGTGTTAGTCTGTGAATGAGGGTAGGAAGAAAGGTAAATAGGTGGGGTGGCTATCTGTGCAAAGAGCTTCCTTCTTTGGGATAGGGCAGAACAAGTGCAGGAGAAATGGAGGATCGTTTTTTCCTCCTCTACGTCCCTGCAGCTCCTGCAAAAGCCATTTGAGAAGAGTCCGATCATTCTGACATGAAGGCCAATGGACAATGGCCAGTGAGAACAGCAATACCGGTACTAATGAACGATATTTTGAGCAATATCATATTTTTAGATCGAGTGGGATTTAGCAGATCTCCCTGGAGATACGACATGTGGTACCATTTCTTTATCTTTGGTTTGTCTTGCTGATCGCGTCTCTAAGAGTAATTTACATTTAGTGAGTGAAAGACCCAGGAAACATTCTGCCATCTCCATACAATGGTCAGGTAAATGGAAGGGGATGCTCAGGTTAAGCAAATTGGAGAAAACACCACCTTCCACTCCTTTCTCGGTTTTGGAACCATCGGTATAGAAATGAACGTAGTGTTCAAGATGGAGCAGTGGCCAATATGGTTGTTTGACCATTGAGAGGAGGCTTTCAGTCTGAGGGCTGCGCTAGCAGCTAACTGCTTGCCAAAAATATCCAAGAGAATCAGATGTAGGAGCACGTCGAGTGCCGCGGATGGGGTGGTTCTTAGTGCTCAGCTAATGCATATGTCCTTGCACTTTCCCCAATAGATTACGGTGCAAGCCTCTGTCTAAGGCAAGTCTAAGTATAGGTCTGACAACGGACACGTAAAGCCAGTGCGTGGTATGAGGTTGAAGTCCGCACTTCTTACCAATGGCTTTTGTGCAGCAGTGAACGAAGGTAAAAGCAAGTAATTGCTGTGGACAAGAAGGAATACCCAACATCGTCGGGTCAGGTGGGCTGTCATGATGGGTAGCTATAACTTCAAGGGTATTTCCTTGGACTGAGAACGCAATGGAGTAGTTAGGTTTTTTACGGAAAACCTAGGGAGACTTTATATAAACTTTTCAGCAATACAGTCCTATTCTATGGTACTGAAGCATGAACCCTGTCGGATGACGATATGCTTGGTCTTTTCGAGCGAACATTTTGGTCTCGCTTATGTTGACCTCTTCCTCAATCCGGAACGCAGATAGCTCCCTCTCAGAGTCCTAAACCGGCAAAGACGTGCTTGAATTGAATTGTATTTGAAGACCGGTCTTTACAGTCCACATTGCCGTCTCTATGCTTCCACTTCATCCTCTCAAAAGTTGAAGGGGCAAAGCAACCATTCTTCCAAAGGTGATCATAGACCAACTTTGATCTTCTTGACACATTTGGAAAAATATAAGCCACTGTGTTGCTCGAAGTCTATCGTCTATCGCAACTTGGGAGAATCGGCTATGGACCTTTTAAGTAAGATACATTCAAGTAATAGACGGAGGTCCTCTGAGGTTACAGCCAACCTCCCTCTCTTACGTGTGCAAACCTCCTTCTTGATTATAAGCTTGGTCGTAGAACTCCCACTTGAACGTTTCTTATTGGCAAGAACACGGATTTCTTGTAAGAGTTCTAGACCAACTAAGGCTGAAGTCCGCTGCTCTTCCCGTTCTATCGAGATCTTCTTACTAGTGGATTCCATCACAGTGGGTCAGCATCTTCTTTGGAGTTTCGGTTGTATTTAATTGAATGAAAAATTTTGTCAGAACGATGCAAAGCTTAACAAATCGCCTTGTCTTGAGCCCCAGTCTCGCATCCTTCATCACGTTTTAAAAATTGCACCACAACCAGAATAGGGTTAGACTACCACTTGCCAAGCAATGGTGCCAAACTACCATTCTTACAGAAACCATTCACTGAAAGGTCACCGTAGACCAGGACTTCTATATTCTTTATCGACGTTATATCAACGAATGACAATTGCCAAGTATACAAAGTCACACAATTGTTTTCCCACAAAATTGACACTGACATTCTTTCGATTATTCACAAAGAATTGCGTGACACTTCCACCGGTATGCAGCCATCCAAGCCGAATTCCCTCAGAAGATGTTTATCATCTCATCAAGCTCAAAGTATATAAGGAATGTGTTTCCACTTGTCAGTCACAAACGAAGAGCATCCAAGTCCCCAACATGAACAACGCAGTCATTCTGATTTTTGTTGTGTTCGCCCATGCCACCGAGTTGATTTTCGGGGCACCACTGGCGTTCCAGAAACGGGGAATTCGTGGTAAAAAAAAAATTCGTTGCATAAAAAAAATCTAATTAAATAAAATATGTTCCACAGAATACGGTCCACCGATTCATATCTCGTCATCAGTCATTGGACTCCAGGTGGAGGAGGGAAGCTTCTCTAATGATGAGGTTGGAGCTTCAAAACCTCTATCAAATGGCGAGTGGGTTGAAATTCAAGCAGGGGACGACAACTATCATGATTTCGATGCCGGAAGCAGTGGTCTTCTAAAATTTGCCGGTGTCGTTGGAAGTGGACACGTCTACGTTCCAGATGGTTCCAGTACTCATTTTGGGAATATCAACGATGGCGTACATGGAAATTTTTTCAATGCAAAGCATTAATGGATAGGGGAAGACAGAAAAAGAATACAATGTCAGATTACGGAGAATAAAAAACACGTCCTTGCCATCTTTTGAGTTTCACATTTCAGATCTGAATGCTTTCGCAACAACATTTCAATGGAATTTCAGTGCTTCCTTCCGTTTTTGAGGCCGAAAGTGTTCCAATTCAAAGACGCGTGTTGGCACCTACCATTAGCACATGCTCCCCGTCCATGCCGTGCCTTGCGCTCATTATCATTCAGGGGATTGGCGCAGACTGGAGAATCCATCGCCTATTATCTTCTCAAATTAGAAGCTCTGCGTTGATTTTGGATTTATTGACTTTCAACATCAGCGTCAACATCCACACCAAACGGGGAGAAGACACAGAAGCCATACGCACGGTATACAGACCCTACGCATGTGTGTTGAAAACTTCTATTTACCCGGCATTTTTGTTGGTACCTCGAACGTGGCATGGACCGGCTAGAGCAAACATGTAGCACTGTAGCACATAACGCCTCATTGGCTGATGAAACCAAAAAACGAAACCGAAACCGTAGCCGATGCCAAGTAATGGACAATTCAAGGCCATGAGAGCTGGCAATTATGTCATATGCCGTGATACATAAAGATGTTTGGACAATAAATTGTCACATTTCTGGAGAGGGTGCTATAAAATGGTGATGCGTCTGGGAGAGTGGCATCAGTTCGATAGTATTCTGCTCGTGGATTAGCCAAACAGTGTCTTCATTCAAGTGTGCCATTTCATCATGAAAGTGTTCCTGTGCATTCTGGCTGTGGTGGCAGCTGCATCACCATCAGCAGCATTCCTGGACAAGCTTCTGGGACTGGGTGGAGGTGGCATTGGAGGTGGTAGCTACGCACCCTCATATGGTGGTGGATACAGCGGTCGAGGCTATGGTGGAGGGTATGGCAGTGGATATGGCAGTGGATATGGCAGTGGATATGGTGGAAATTATGGTGGAGGTTATGGCGGTGGATATGGCGGTGGAGATAATGTCAAGGTCATCAAAGTAATCATTCCACGTGGTGGCTACAATGGCGGATACAGCGGCTATGGTGGCGGATATGGTGGCGGATATGAAGGCGGTTATGGCAGTGAATACAGTGGCTATGGTGGCGGCTACAATGGTGGTTATGGTTCTTCATATGGTAGTGGGTATGGTGGAGGATACTCCTCTGCAGTCGCTTATCCAGCTCTTACCCAACAAGTTGCTGCTCCAATTACATATGCAGCTGCACCAGCTCCAGTTGCTGTTGCTCCAGCTCCAGTGTCAGTCTCCTATGCACAAGCTCCTGCTCCAGTTGCAGTTGCACAAGCTCCAGCACCAGTCTCAGTCTCCTATGCACAAGCTCCAGCTCCAGTGTCGGTCTCCTATGCACAAGCTCCAGCTCCAGTCGCAGTAGCACAAGCTCCTGCACCAGTATCTGTCTCTTATACTTCTGCACCAGCCCCAGTTTCAATTGCACCAGCACCTGTTCAAGTGATTTCTCGCCCGATTTCAACCGGATCAGTAGGAGGTAGCTACGCTGGACAATCATACAACACCGGGGGCGACAGCATTGTAAAAGTTATTAAGCTCATCATCCCAAGAGGCTACTCCAATAACGTTGGATACTCTGGTGGTGGCGGATACTCATCTGGTGGCTATTCATCCGGTGGATATGCTAGAAATCAAGTGGCCACTCCAGTGACAACACTTGTTGCACCTGTAAGCAGCGGTAGCATTGGAGGATATTCCAGCGGTGGATACACATCTGGTGCATCAGCTGTGAGTCAAGTTTCACCACCTGTCTATACAGTTTCTGCCGTTCCTATCTCGACGGGATATGCCAGTGGTGGCTATGGCACCGGCAGCAGCAGTGATTACAGTGTGCAATCGGGATGCTAAGTATGAAGTGTTCAATCAGAATGTATGAAGGAAGCTCTGCCATTATAGTTATTTTGTTAGCTCATCCTAGATATGAAATACTTAATTTATAGGTACCGAACAAATTGTTATTAAATTTCTTAAAGTTAAACGAATTATTAAACGAATGAACAATAAATGTATTTCTCTTGAAGTCCGACTTTCCTATAGTGGTATTCACTTTCTTTTTACAATCCAGGCACTGAGTCGTCTTGACTTTCAGTCTAACTGCAGTTAACTTGATTCTTTTGAAGATACAATGGAACTGGAAAAGATTAAGAGTATGAGGTACTCTTAATTTCACGCTTGATTGTGAGCTGTCTTTCTTGTCAAAAAGAAGATGTTAAGATGGTTTTCCTAGGTGAATCCAATGAACAAGTCAATCTGTCCGCTGTTTTCCACTTTTTCACATCAGATGTCAACAGTTCGTAAAGTGCATCAGATCATTGCCAGTTGCAGGTAGATAGAAGAATTTCTGGCATTCTAAACCCGTTCCAATAGGGACGGGTAGATGTTAATATTGAATAAAAGAAGTTTTGGGTGAGATATCAACGAAGTTTTTCTTTTATCTGAAAGTCCTATCAATGATATTATGTGTGGAATATGACATCGTTCAAATGACCGCCGCGGCTTTGCTGGCTGGCTCGCATCCAAGACGTCAAATTTTCGATGACTCTGGCGCATAGATCAGGCTGAATTTGAGGGATGGCACGAGTTATGTTGACTTTGAGGGCACTGGTCATTTGCGGCTTATTGGCATAGACCTGCGATTTTAGAAAACTCCACAAGAAAAAGTCTAACGGGGTCAAATCGTACGTTCTCGGTGGCCAGTTCACGTCGCCTCTACGTGAGATAACCATGCCCTCAAATCGCTTGTGCAGAATATCCATTGTGGGATCAGCTGTGTGACACGTAGTGCCGTCCTGTTGGAACCACATATCGTTCACATGCATATCATCCAATTTGGGCCAAAAGAAATTGTTTATCATCGATCGGTAGCGCTCTCCGTTAATGCCATCGTCGTTTTCGAAGAAATACGGACCGATGATGCCGCCGGCCCACAATCCACATCAAACAGTGACTTCCTGCGGATGCATTGCCACTTGATGGACCTCGTGTGGATTGGCATAGTCCCAAATCCAGCAATTTTGCTTGTTTAGGTCCCCGTTCATCCAAAAATGCCTCGCCGCTGAAGATGATTTTTTGCTGAAATCGATGTCCGCTTCCAACTGCTTCAGAACCCAGTCAGCGAACACACGCTTGACGCTGTAACTTGCCATGGTGAGTTTTCTTTAATGTCTGAAAAATAAAAATCGGGAAAACTAACAACAGATAAAACAACATGGCCGCCATGAACTGTCAAAATCTACCCGTTCCTATTGGAAAATCCTACAGCTCACAACTTACTGACATGCGAGTTGACCTAATTTAACCTCATGGCTCGAGATTTGCCCGAATTTTCATTAATGTCATTGATAGGCAATATGTTCTTGGTGTTACAATACCATAAGAGGAGCAAGAGGCGCCATACTTGGAGCAACAAGCATTCGGTTTAGACGTTTATTCCTGGGATGTGTTAAGTTAACTTTTGGAATGCGCAGACTACATCTGACTTGTTCTGCTGCCTGCGATGGCCGTTTGAAAATTTCACGTTTTTATCATAAAAAAAAAAGAGTCCGAACCTACAAACTGTCCAGAGATCATGTTCTTGAGGCCTATGCAAGTCTTTTGGAAAAAGAACCTGTATCGGCGGAAGCTACTTTGATGAAGATGTTCTAGAAGCCTTGAGTCTTCAAAAAAATCGCAGAAGTCAGGCATGTGCTGCTTACTTATGCAAGACTGATTCCAAGAGCAGTCCCGATTTTTAGAAAATGCCTTCTATCTAACCATTTTCCACATTCTTGGAAACGCTTTCGAGTGATTTTCATTTATTCATAAATCTGGGAAGAATCTTAGACGAAGCGACATTACCATCAACAACAGCACTACGATCAGCTACTTGGCTGTGCTGAAGTCACTCTCTCCTTCCTTCCAATTCATCCTCACGAACGAGTCAGAGAGTGAACCGCAGGACAATTCAGATGCCAACGCTCTTCCTAGACCTGTCCCATCGCTTGAAGAGGCTAAGCCAAAATGTATGTTGGTTTAGGTCTCCAGAATCCTTGCCTCGACCGTGGTCGAAAAGACTGCGGGCGGATTTGGGCTTTCGCAAGTACCACCTGGAGTAATAATTCTACAACAAAAGGTTTATCCAACTTACTTCTTACAGACAGATTAAACGTCACAGTCAAGACCCAGATTTAAATCGCCTCTTACGACAAGCGTGTCTGCCTCCATATTCTGATTCCCTGCTGCTGGTAAGCCAGTTTTTTTCGCTGTGGTATCACAATGGGCCAATCTGGTCTAAGTGTGTCTCTGCCTGAGCGGAAACAGCCACCTAACCGAACCTAATCTAACCTATGCCTGCTCCGGGTAAATTCTTACACCTACCCGAAGAGGTTTCTCGGGCGTCTTTCCAAGCAAAGACGTTTGTGTTGAGTTCAGGTCTATTGACACCAACGCAACAGGTATAGACATAGACCCAGCAGTGACAAGAGCCACCAGTTTAGCGTCAATTGTCACAAGATCCTGGGAGAATATTAAGATTAACATTGACAGCCAGGTGGGTGCAGAAATAAAAGCTGCTAGTCAAAAAACTTCGAAGCTTGTGAAATGCTGTCGCAAGGATCTAAAAGTTATCGGCATGCAGCACAACACCTGCTGGATTCCTGGTCACAGCGGTGGATCAAGAAACGAGGCTGCTGTCGAACTAGCAAGGAGAGGCTCAGCCCTACACCGAAAACAAGCGTACGTAAAAGCCAAGCCAAGACTAAGATCCTTTATCGATGCGAGGCAAAACAGGTGTTAAATAATCCCTAACCCCTTCAAAAATACTATGGCCTGAGTATAACAAAAAGGACCAAAAAACACCTACTTATGGACAGTAAGTCTTGTCTTTGGTGTAAGAAAGAGTGACTGCCACAGTATGCTAAAGTGGCATTCAAAAGAGCTGCATCTGAGTGAGGACGACTTTAAAGATGCTGTGATCACCGGCAGATATCCTTTAAGTAGCCTAGATGTTCCTCAAAATATTGCATATAACCAACGTCGATTCGAATCACTACAAATCAGAACGTCAAAGAGACACTATGAGACTGTGAGATGGCTTAACATTGTCAGGCTTGCAATCACAAGAAGATGCAAGAACATTTCCCTTTCGATTCGATTTAATTTCATCAATCAATTCTGTCCATTCTGCTTTACTGAACCAAAAACCGAGTGATAAGTCAGATAGCAAGTCCTGCAGAAAAAAATCATTACTTTGGCACATCGAATGGACATGGAAAATAAATTGCTGATTAGTCTAACTACTAGATGCAATAATTAGAAAGACTTGCTTCTCCCCCTCCCTGCGATGAAATGCCAAAATGGCCGTACCACAAGGAAAAGCGGAAGAAGCAGGTTAAAAATCCCACTCTTATTGAGTTATTGAGTACGGGCTCAGTTTCGTCTTTTGAAGGTTACCCATCCCAGAGCGAATGGACAACAAAATTCTAACCAAGAGTGTCTTCAACACACGTTCCGAGAAGACTAAACCTTCATTCTAAGAACCATTGTGAATCAAAGACAAAGAGATATGTCGGTGAACTAGTATATTGGATTTATAGACCACAATCATTGTTTCTAATTTCAACAACGCCCATGAGCCTCTTCAAGTTCTAAGACCGGCAAGTCATTTGAATTAGCTTCTGGAGCTGATGCTTGCTACTTCTGACCTTGTGTTACCTTTAGGGCTTCAGGAAGCTGAAAATCTGCTATCCACTTCGGTATTTCTCTCATCGCTAAGTGATTCCAAACACATGGTGCTTAAAAATGAAGCCTCGCTTATATACATCAATCTCTGAGTCTGAGAAAAAAGTCACAAAAGCCGTGCGGGTATATTATGTGTCTCCACACAAATTTGCCATAACCAATTGACTTCGGCAGCAAATAGCTGCTCAAAACCACACACAAGTGTCCTAATCATCCAAGCCTCGAAGTGTAAACATTTGATTAGTACAAACGTACTATCCAACTGGTGTTTACCTAGCCCTACCACCATACGGTACCAATGAACTCTTTCGCCCGGAACTTTTTGTTTAATTTAATTTCAACGAATTAATTGAAAACTAAACAAAAAGCTTAAAACTAATTTCTTCTTCGCTATATACCACTTAAGCTTCTCCACCGAGAGCTCAGTAACAACTGCGTGTTTGCTTACTTATTAGACCACCAGAGTTAATTGACCTGACAAACATTCCAACGCACAGGCGAGCTCGCAAACATATCCCAAATTATGTAATAAGAAAAAATAAATAGTTTTTCGTATTACTTTCGTCTACAATTCGTTTATTTCGATAAAAATTTGTTTACAGATCTATGATTCGAGTATTAGTTAACAAAATGACTACAATGACTTTGACCCTTTGGGCGTGGGTGATCAACACAGGGTTGATCCGTAACTGCCGCCGCCTAAGCCGTAACCGCCTCCGCCCAAGCTGTAGCTGCCACCACCCAAGCCGTAGCTGCCACCACCTAAGCCGTAGCTACCGCCGCCCAAACCATAGCCGCTGCTTAGACCATAGCCACTGCTTAAGCCACCACCGTAGCCAGAGCCGTATCCACTGCTTAAACCACCACCGTATCCTCCCCCAAGTCCGTATCCAGTGCTAAGGCCATAACCACCGCCCGATGAATATCCACCACCGTATCCAATGCCGGATGTGACAATAGGTGTGGCAGAGACAGTAGTAACTGGAGTGGCGACTTGCGTCACAACTGGGGTGATCACGGGAGTTGCCACAGCTACAGGAGCAGCATATGCGACTCCTCCGGAATATCCACCTCCACCGTATCCACCTCCGCTGTATCCACCACCACTGTATCCACCACGATATCCACCACCGCCATATCCACCACCACCGTATCCGCCACCTCCATATCCACCACCACCATATCCACCGCCTCCACCGCTTGGAATGATCACTTTGATGATTTTGACAGTTGATCCACCGTATCCACCTCCATAGTTGCCTCCTCCATAACCACCGCCGCCATAGCCGCCTCCTCCGTAGCCACCGCCGCCATAGCCACCGCCGCCATAACCACCACCGCCATATCCTCCACCGTTGTAGCCGCTACCACCACCACTGCTGCCAAGGAGTTTATTGAGGAAAAACGCGTCCAAAGGTGAAGCCGCCGCCACCAAGGCGAAAACGCACAAGAACACTTTCATGATGGTCAAGATACTCGATTGCTCTGCTACTCCAATAGAAGGATGCTCTCGAACTGATGCCCAACTGACGGCCTCATCTGCATTTTATACTTTCGCCTAACAATGCGACAAACTGTTGTCCACCGCCTAGCCATTCGGATACACTATGACATAATTGTTAGCACTCATGACATTGATTCGACAAACCGTCCATTAGTGGAGCTGGGACCGGCTCTCGATGCCACACCGGGTTGTTTGTCTATAGTTGGTTATTCCCCAAAAGCTATGTAAATACATACGTCGCCGCTTGCCACATATGTGCAAGGGTATGTGCTATCGGATGCTTCGCACCTTTTTCAATGTCAATTTACATGAAACGTCCACATATGTAGGCATCTGTGGCGGTGCTAGACCAAGTTCTGCCCGCACACTGTTAAAATTTGAACATTGATCCTAATTGGCTGAGATAATTAGATATGAGCTTCTCGTAGTTGAATTTTTTTTTGCCTGGGATGATGTGTACCTCGTAGTCGGTTTAGTGTCGTTGGCGCGAGAGATGTGCTAACGCAGTGTGTCAACCTGGTTAAGAAAACTTTCGATTTCAAAGATTTTTATGAAGTCATAAGCCAACAAGGTTAATAAGTCTGCCATCACTTGATCAATTTGTCGGAAGCCTTGAAAGATGTGGATTAAGCCGGTTTTATTGTTTCAGGGCGTGACCGAGACTTTGGATAAAAGCACTCGCGGTAAACCATATGCTTTTCAAGTTCAATAGAAGATGGAAGATAGATTAAAGGTCAAAACGTAAGTCCATCAGTTGATGGAAAAAAGATTCAAGAACTTGACAGGAGGCTGCCAGAATAACCCACTCGGATTCTTGGATTCCATCAAACACAAAGAAATCATACAACCATTATACAATTGAAACAGAACCACTTTGGACCCCTTTTCTCCTTAGATTCGGTTTTCCGAGCTACCATCAGCATTTCTTAAAAGGATATCTGGATAATGGAAGCCCAAGATCCCCTCTGCTTTTACTAGCTAATGACGAATACAGACATCGTATATATACCGCGCTACCCCCTCTAGGCCTAGTCTGCAAGTATGGTCTTTCAGAAGACCCATCTTCTTCAAATGATATTCGAAGTAACTCTGGTTGGAACTTCTGTTTTGACAGAGTCATAACCCTTTTTATTTCATTCACAGGCACGTCAAGATCCCAAACCCTATTTCTGAACTAACGCTGGTGTCCCACAAGGCTCCGTCCTTTCTCCGACATTTTATTTTAAGTGTTAACCAACAACGTTCTCTCATTTCCTCGCAATTCAATCAATTCCTTTCCAAGAGTCTCAAGTCGTCGAATTCCACCGATAGCGAATGTCTACCGAATTCAGCTCTGATACCGATGCAATCATCAATTGGGCTGTCAAACTCGAGGCTGTCGCGTGTGTATGAAGTGAGTTTAGTATAGTTGAGCAACTTAAAATGAATGAAGTTGATAATTGAGAAAACGAATAGTCGATCAATGCTTGGTTTCCACGTTTTCACAGGAACCACCTAATCTCTGATGCTGTAAAGATGGTGCTAGATGCCTTGGTTTCTTCAATCGATGCAAACAGTTCATTACACCAACAGACTTGGTTACAATCTGTAAAGCACACATTCGTCCAAAATTCGAATACAATGCGCTTGTATTATTAGATGCTTAGCGCTGCTGTACCGAATTTAATAAATTTTTCAGACGAGATATACAATTGCACCCCGCCTATCTGTGTATTCAGATGCCGTATATGTGCGGCTTCAATCGCGCACCCATTTAAAGGCTGCTTTTGGGCATCACTCATCAATACTCACTCATCATGCCAGATATCGCCCTTATGCGGAACGAAGAGCAAAAATCCACATTATTCCGTGAAAAGGGAGCAAGTAAACCCAAGGCCTGAACTCAGACTTTGCTTGCGTCAGGTTCGAGCGTGAAAGCGAGAAACTAGTGGGAATTTCCTCCGGTCAATAGGCATAGAAACTTAGGTACACCTCCGTGGTAGAATATAACCCTAAACGAGCTCCATTCAAGCGACCCAGAGGATTGTACATATTTGGTACAAATGGGTGCCTTGTGACATTCGTCACTGCTCGCTTGGACCAGCAATAGGGTCCATTGTGTCCATCTTCTAATTCCACCCCGGTAACCTGTAAAGAGAAAGAGGCCGGTACTTTAAAATCGCTCAGATAAGAATATGAATCTCAAGGAGGTCCCTCAGCTCGATGCCACGCAAGTCCTCCAGCTCAGTGAAGAAGTAACTACCAAGAGTCCTCATTCTTCTACCGACGAGGGCAGGACATTCACACAGCAGGTGACGGACAGATTCGATTTCCTCCTCGTCCCTACAACTTCTGCAATAGTCGTTGCGATGTATACTAGGGCGTTTCGCATGAGTTCACGACGCAGTTCCCAGTAATGATGCCGGAGACTATCCTCGCTTCGCGACGACTAAATTTGATCAGAGACAGAGATCTCTTCTTATTATAAGCCGACCATAAGTTTCTGGCCGTTGTACATGTGTCTAGCTGGATCCAACGTGTATTGGCTCGACTGATGGCCACGTCTTCAATATATTTTTTAAACGACCTTATTGGAATCCTTGCAAAGGGGAGAGCCTGTGAGGCATTCTGCACTGGTCCCATTCATGCAAAATCGTTCGTTACCTCGGATATAGGTATATCCTGGTACCCAGCATAGAGTCACCGCATTGGCTCTCGATATCTCATCTAAATGCTTTTTGCAGATTCGTACAAGCCTCGATCTAGTTATCGCGGGCTTCAGAGCCTTAACGGCTCATATGATCTGTTTCTGTCGATCTGTCGGCATTCTCCCATCAAGACAGTACGGAGGCGTGACCATAGGGAGCTGGTGCCACTGTTATCCTTCTGTCAGTCTCTAGGTAGATTTTGCTGCCGTGTTGGTATAGTACAGATCCAGAGGAACAAAACTAAGCATGGTTTCCATTGCTGTTGGTGTTGTTCTCATTGATCCCAGGATTCCTTTATAGGCTGCCCTCTGGATCTTAGTGAGGTATAAAAGCTGATATTCCTTCTCAAACACCTCCCACCAGACAAGTGAGCCCTATGTTCGAATGAATCTCACAGTCCCCGTGTACTGCCAGTGTACCACAGCCGGCTTAAAACCCCATGCATTACTGAAGCATTTTTGTATGAGTAGAAGGATACGCATGCCTTTTTGATGCGCTTATCCTTCCAGTTTAGTTTGGAATCAAGAATAACGCTCAAGTAGCGTGCTGATCCCGCAAGATTAAATACAACACGCCCTACATTTGGCGTGTATTGAGTATTGACCAGTAGTAGCGCACATTTGAGCCTCTCGCTTAGGATTGAAAGGAAATTGCCTGCTACCAGAATGACCACATCGTCGGCATAGGCCGTCACATTGAAGCCATTGTCTCTGAGTAATACCAAGACCTCGTCCGCGACAAGAAGCCATATTAGGGGAAAGAGGACCCCTCCCTGAGGTGTTCCCCTGCAGACCTTCTCCTTACTGCCAACGTTTCCTAACGCTAGGTTGATGACACGCGATTTAAGCATCACCCCCATCCAATTGCAGGGTGCTGATTTGAGCTCTTTGTAAATAGCCTAAGGCAACATACATTGGAGGCATTGCAAGCTCAGAGCATGTGCAAATATAAAAAAAACCAGCGACTCTTCTTGGAAAATCCTCTATGAATCTCCGTCCATGGTTTCATCAAAGTACCTCATGAAAACTAAACAAAGACCAGCGAGAAGTCACTGGAGCTTCTCATGGGCATCCATATTCCTGGGAGCAGAACTGTGTCGAATTATCGATTAAAAATAGTATCACTCCTCGGACATTGCCAATAGAGCTGCAGGATGACTTTCTTACTCTGAGTGCCTGGCTTCACTCAACCTTTAAACCTTGAAGTAGCTGCAAGCCACTTAAACTACTGTCATACCACATGGATCTTGTAAATTTCCGCATCGACTCTTGAATCAATTGGAGTTTCCGCTTTTTCTTCATTTAAATGCCAAGCCTTGCTGGATGCTTCCCATTAAACAGTATTCTGTTGTCGCGCTTGAAAGAGATCAAATTCTGTTCAAAAGGATGCGGATATCTTTGGCGGACAGATTGTATCGCGAGAGATGTTTAATTGATCGCTGGCCTCGAACTTATGTCAGATCGCTCAATAGTCCAATAGTCCAGAGCACTTATCACTGAGCCATGGCGACCACTGCTTGCTATTTGTACTTCATGTTAGTATTACTCTGATAACTACCAAGAAGATTTGAGAAGTGTGGTCTAAATAAAAGTGAAAAGAACATAAGCAACAATTGTTTGAAAAAATACTATTCAAACCGCGCCGGTAGACCAACATACGTACACTAACAATGTCCCCTTATGCTGGTAAAGCATCTCAAACACTATTCCGTCCATAATGGAAGAGTAAACATAAATCATGATGTGAATACCCGGGCTAAAAACCCATCAACTTGTACTGATTCCTCAATTCGCACCTCTGCACATAGAACCGAACAGAACAACATCTAGATCCTCTTCGTTCAGCTATATCCGTATACTTGCTAATTTATTTCTAAACATTTTTTCATCGCTCAGTTAGTTGGTGTATTTCCCCAAAAACTAAAGAAAATCACATGCGTACCTGTATGTATGTACATACGTTTGTTCCAAAAAGCATGTATTTCCCTATATTCGTGCAATAAAATCGTGTTAATCGATGCTGTGTATTCACGAAGCATTTGTTTTTAATATCGAGGTTAGAAGCTCACCTGCTCTGGGTATCGTTTGCATTTTAATTTTCCATATGAACTTGAAAATTTGTGTGCTTGTTCCCCGTTTTTCTTGTGGGCTTTTGCGCCTTCAGAGTTCAACAAAGCAGAAAGTCAGATACAATGGTGTGTTTGCGTTGCACAGTGAGTTGGGTGCGGTGGGAAGAAGTGACAAAGGTGAATGCAAACAAATGACAAGGAAAAAAAGACGAATAACGTGCGCAAGATAACAATTTGTTTGGTGTTTGCTTTGTTGGATTTCTGGGTAAGATGAGGGCAATGAATGAGTTCGTTATTGGACAGATCTATGGGCGTAGGGATTACGTAAGCGATGCTAATAGGGGAGCTTATCTTAGAAGTATACATAGGCATGGTAGGAAGTGGTGAGTTCTCATTTCGATGTCAATTTAACAACGAAAAGGCCAAGCGTACTTTGGAGCGTTTTTTTTTTCTTGAAATTTGAATTTTTGTTCGAGTTCGCCTTACAACTCTTTTGTTTTTTGTTTGTTTACGGACTTTTATGGACTTTACTGTGAATTATTTTTCCTGCTTTGTTTGGAACTGTTTGGTATCGGAAATATGTTTTTGATTAATTATAAATTTCAATTGTGGGTTTCGGAAGCTGTTGCGGATCCTGGCATACTGTTCTAGATTTATTTCTTACATGCGCGGAACAGATAAGCACTTGATGGCATTTCGCCGATGGAGATGGATTCATCTCTGAAGATTGCCGTCAAGATCGTCCAAAGGAGCATGTTTATTTTCGACGAGACGGAACCTCAACCCAACATGAAGGGTCTTACGTCTTTACAGCCGTTTGTTGATGAAGCTGGAATTTTAGGAGTAGGAGAGAGGTTACAACAACTTAATCAAACCTACGAATAACGTCATCCTATCATCTTAAAACCAAGCCACAGTTTTCATTAACTCATCATAAGGGACGCCCATGCTACAACCTACTATGACGAAACGATTTTGGATACTAAGCCTAAAAGAACACTGTCAAAAAATCTGCCTATGACTGCAACATCTGTTTTAGAAAAAAGCCACAACCCATTGACCAACCTATGGGCAATTTGCCAGCACAAAAGGTAAGAAATTCTCGAACCTTTTCCTACACCTTCGTTGATTATGCTGGCCCAATAGAGGTCAAGGCATGGAAGGGTCGAGGGTCAAAAACCTTAAAGTTTATTTTGCAGTTCTTGTCTGTTAGTTACCAAAGCGCTGCATTTGGAACTGTTTAGTTACATGATGACGCAGGCCTTCATTGTCGCCTTAAGAAGATTCTCTCCGAAGAAAGGAGTCTGCAAAGAGGTGTTTAGCGACTGGATTTGCAGAATTTAAGAAGAGCAGCGAACCATTCCGAGAAGCAGATAGCAGAAACACTACTGGCAGACGGCACGCAGTGGAAATGTATCCCGCCAGCATCGCCACATTTTGGCGGTTTATGGAAAGCTGGTGTTAAGATGGTGAAGTACCACTTAAAACGATTTGGTGGAAACTGTACGCTCACATTTGAGGAATTGTCAACACTTTTGACACAAATTGAATACTGCCTCAACTAAAGACCTCTGCGTCCATTCACCAGCAATCCCGACTACTTTTCCGCCTTAATACCAGCACATTTCCTAACAGCCGAACCCATACAAGCCCTACCGGAGCCAGACACTATCGATGAAAATCTCTGCTGCAGTGATCTCTGCAGAAGCTCGGAGTACTTACCGTGTTTGCAGCAACGACCCAAATGGGTGGAGACAGAAGAACAATCTTAGCTAGGGGACCTGGTTCTACTAAAATACTAGACAATTCCACCTTTGAAATGAATGATGGCCCGCGTTATAAAATTACACCCCGGAGCAGACAAGCTAATTCACGTCGTCACATTAAACGACCTATCACAAAAATCTGTCGTCTACCGAGTCACTCATCAATTCAGTGAGAAGCGCGTGAAACATCCCAGAATTCGAATGCTTTTCTGCTTAAACACGAGCTACAAACATTTAATACCAGACATGAATACCTGAAGCGCCCTTAATAGCCCCAAATAGCAGTCCAATGTCTTAGAACGACATCGCTGAGCAACGTGGTCCCAGGCCACAAGGATATCCCAGTGAACTGCGCGATCGACTAACTAGCTAGACGAGGCCCTCTAGGTAACAGTAAGTATCTCAATGACGTCAAAGCACATACACCACATCCTACACCGGTACTCTCTCGAAAGCAACTTTACATGGACACAGCGTCCTCGACAGACAGACAACGACTGTGGATAGTACTTAACGTAACAATTTTTGCAGGAGTTGCAGAGGTGAGGAAAAGGAGGAGTCCATAGGGCCCTTCCTCTGCATATTCATATCACGGCTTTGCAAGAATCAAGAAACCACGTTGGAAGAATGTCTCTTCAATAATCTTTACTATCTTAACCCTGAAATCGAAAGCTTAGCAAATGCTAACTACAAACCGCATAGTGGTGGTCACAATGCACCTACCTTTGGTCTAAGTGTACCTCTCTCGAGAAGACCATTCCAAATGTCTGAAGATGATCGCACTAAGGCGAGAGCAGGTTTACGGAACAACACGGTCAACATGGTCATATAAAGTTTCTTCCAGAGCAAATGCCTATAGAAACTTGACATTTTGCCAACTTAAATTGCCATCTGGCTTATACTGCATGTTTGTAGGTAGATTTAACATTCGGACTTAGTCAAATTAATCTCAACTCCTACAGAAGTCATTCCGATTAGGAAGGTTTTTTCCTATCGTCTAAAACTTGGTTTTGTTTAACTCTTCCCTGACCATTTACTGTGACTGCACCTGCTATCTGTTTCGACTTTACGAGAAAAAAACATCTCCTTGGCACTATCGCATACGAATCGAATTGTCCTTCAAAGTTAATTCCCTTTCTTGCACTAAAGTGATCAAAATCTCGACATTCAAGTTACAGTCCCTTTTCTACCACTCTTTCACTTCAGTAACAAGTCACACTCTCACCAGGGTCATTCAAAAGGCGTCCACCGTAATGGAAAGTAGGTCAATTCCTCACAGGCCAACCTACCAAACTGTCCAACCAAAGTCAATGCATTTTATGTTCCCCCTCCAAAAAACAACCCGCGTGACTAGCAATATCCGTGGCCATCGTCATCAGTCATCACCAGTCAATGAACGGAGCCAAGTTACACTTTCACACGCACTAATTGCGACCGTAAAACTTTACCCCAGGGTGGTCATGTCACAGTGAACTCTTTTATGTCCACAAGCCGGCACGTCGTCGTCGGTCAATGTGAATCGAATTGAATTAGCATTTAAATTAGTTCAACGATTTTAGCGGCTTTTATGCGACCGAGGTGTTGAATGAATCGCTGACATCATATAAACGAGACTTGTCCTGAATTTTGGCTGCGCCTAAATCTTTCACCACACCTGGTTAGATAGATTCACGCACAACACCTCAAGGCTATGTACATCTTCATTCATAAATTTTAATGGTGAGCCGGTCGACTGGAAGTTGGAACAGCGCTCACAGCACGCACTGGTAGTCCAAAAGTACGTGAAGGTGATAAAATATCTTCAGCGCTCGTGTACAGATTGTTTGTTCTGTGCCACCTTGATCCAAAATGAAAGATGTGCGTATACCGTGCTTGAATATGAATTTCTGAAAGAGATGCTGGATTGGTGAGAAATTTGTGCGTAAACATTGGACTATAGCCTACGCTATCGGTGGAGTAATATTTAAGGTCGAAGTTACTTAAGAATTCCAAAAGGGGTGTGGACAGATGAAGAAATTGGATACAAAAAAGTTTTTGAAAATCAGAAATCCAATTGTGTGGAAAGTTGCTTATTGACATTGATCCCGGATTTAAGGTGTGAATCGGTACGTCCACTTTCCCGTCTCCTGCGATGTTGGATTTGCTAGTGATTTCCTGCCAAGAAAGATACAATGCATCTATAGCGACTCCAAGGCAATTACCAACTTGAATGTTATTTTCTGCCCGTCGGCCAAAAGCATGATTCTTTCTCCTATGTACATACATACATCAGTAAGATAGTCCCCCCTTCATTGTGTCGGACTCCCACTCACTAAACCCTCCTCCTCTCCAGGCATTTGTTTACCCCAAAATTGTTGCTCGCAGCTCTTCAGCATGGCGCTCTTGGAGTTGGAACTGCCCTCCCTTCCTATCTTTGAGTATTCCCTCTATGTAAAGCACGACCGGTTCCATCGATTCTGTAGGAGTTGAGAAGTGATTCTCGTAACCATCTTCCTCTTCATTTTCAGCCTTCATGGTTCTTCTCGCAATCTACAGCACTCGAATAAAGTTGAATATGCGTGATGCGTCGTTAGAGAAATCACTACATTAACACGCTGAAATGTCACAGACTAGCCTCTCGGTCCATCCTCCTATGGTCTCTGTTCTCCAATGTTCTCGTCAGTGTTACCTCTCCGGCTTTTGTTTCTTTCCATACTCCAGCTTTTAGCTTTGCTCTCGAAAACGTACTTTTTCTTTGCAGTCACTCTCACCACTGAGAGAACGGAAGGGTTCGAAACAGTCTGGTAGACACTTACTATCGATACTGCACCCAAGGCCATTCGTTCTCTGTACTTTTTTCTAAGTGCATCGGCTTATATCATACCGTCGTCGTACGGAAGCATGCAGCACGTGATCGACATCTCCACTTGCTAACGGCAGGGACTCCTATGTTTGCCATTAGTCAGCTCAACGACGGTGGAATGTTTGCGGCTCTGCAGTATGCTATCTTTTTCTTTTGCCAAAATGTGAGCTATAGGTCTCGTTCCTAGGTATGTACTTCACTGTACTTGGAGTTAACTTCGAGTTCTACCGAATTTTCTCTTGGTAAAAATCACTACCTCTTCTCTGCTTTCAGAATCAGAGCGTGGTTATCATCAGGTTTAACTTTCTCCGTGCGTTCACAGTGTCCCGCGATGACTGCAGACCAGGCACAACAGACCAGGGTGCTTAGACCAACGCTTAGCCTTTTTCAACCATTTATGTTGTGCGTGTTAGAATTTTCGCATGAATAGAGGGAATCTACAATATATTGACCAGTCCGAATGGGAATTGAGAAGCTTCTTCAAAATTAACTATACTCTCGGAGGTTTGTCGTTCCCCGATGAGAGATGATGTCGCAAACGTTATTCCCTAGAGCCCGAACTTACGCAGCTCGCATAGCAGTCCAACACAACAACCACTGAGCCACGGCGACCATCTTAAGACCTGTTCCATAAATCCAATCCCAAGATTGAGCTCATTGCTTGAAAGCATTTTATACATTTAGAGTTGTAAGACTATGCTAAGCCCTCTAAGCCCGTGCTATATATAGGACAAGTCCCCAACCTTCTATACGGCTGCATAAAGTAGAGTCCTCAACCTCCTCCACGCCTTTATTCAGATTCTTGGTGACTTCACTCATTCTTCCTATTCTTCACTGTATTGACAGCGTTCAAGGAGAGAAAATTCCGGAAATTTGCCTAATGGCAGCATGCTACATCGACATGAATCTGGTATTCCTTTGAGCTATCATTTCAGAGACTGGCTTACATTGTGCGAATGGCCAGCATTGGCTTTCACACAAAAGCTTGCACTGACACAAAAAATTGGGTTCAGTGAAGGATTTCTGAAGAAACCTGAAGTCTCTTGGTTTGGTACGTCTGAATGAGATGACCTGCGAGCCTTTTGAAATTAAGAGATCGAGATAGATCCTCCTCAGCTTTCAGAGCTGACAATTTCCAAGAGCACATGCATAACTCGTACTCGTCTATGAATCCTCTAATTCATATTTTGAAGCCAAGGTACTGTTGCATCCACAAAAATGGCAACAGAAACGAATCAACTAATCAAATTGACATACAAACTCAAACATTGTCCGTCACCGATTAGACCAATTTAGCAAAGTCAATAAAGGAAATGCTACTGGCTACTCGCCGAAGGCCTTTCCTGTTTTAAAAATAAACAAAATCAAAAACCAAAACATAGTTAACCAAATCACAGGTTTTTTTTTTCTTTTACTTGTTGCAGTTCGCATCGAGGCATAAATTCAATTATCACTGTCAATGTCCGTCAAAATATTTTGACACCTCACCAAAGTTATCGGGGGTAATTTAACAAAAGTGTTAAAGGAAAAGAAATTATGCAATAGGCATCTGAAGTATCTGAAGTATCTGTAGCTCAGCCAAAAATCAAACCAGTTAAATGCAAAATGTAAATCTGCACAAAAATAATTCAATTTGACGTTTATGGCTGTGACGGTAGTAATGACAGTTGACAGTGACAAAATGCAAGTGGTTTCACTGGTGTTTTTCGATTTTTACAGACGTGATTTGAATTATTATTCATTGGAGCTGCACAATTGCAAATAAATCAGAGAAAATCGTTTCGACTTCATTGCGGGTGATGTTGTATGAGATAGCAACGACAGTGACACGCAATCTCATAAATCCTGTTTGACTGGATGTCTATAATTAGACAGTTACTGTTAAATTGGTGTTAAGAACTTTTTTTGATTTAATCATTATAATGTACACCAATTTTATTGTTTTATATGAGAATTAAGTTGTGTTTATCGAAAGACACTGTTTTTAAAGTCCGGTCGTCAGCACAATTTATTTGTAGTGTGTCTTAGCTTAATCATAACGAAGCCTTCAAATGAATGAACTCAAATGCAGAGACACTATCCTTGCTTCCCACGATCCTTTGCTTTTACTTCAGTTTCCTTGGCCGCGATCTGATAAGATGGTTGCCATTCGTTCTCTATATCCGGAGATCAACTTCCAACCACGTTAGTAATCCAGTTCATTGTTTGATGCACGTTATTTGCTCTTTTATTAAGTCCAAACCAAGTAATGTGAATGTTTGGAGTCACCTGACAGAAGGCAAACCATACAGCATTTGTCCTTTGTAGATCTGACTCTCCCTGTTGTGGCATCATCTGAGAAAGGATTAATGGATTTAGTAGAACTACACCTACGTTCTGTGCAATTTTTGTTGCAAAGTGCTTCAAATAACACAACGAGAAACTAGAAGATAGTTTGCCCGGCAATCATGCCAACATCACATCCTCTAGAAGCATCTTCACCTCATTTTGCATGATCTTGGAAAAATTGTTCACAGCTGCCTTCTCAATCTCATTGCCTTTGCCCTCTACTTGCAAAGCACATATTCATTCCATTTAGTGGCAATTTGGCCAAGATGGTTCAGCTCAGTAGAAATACCACAACAAACGGTCGTTTTACTTTGCAAATGGCTCCGAATTCTTCATCCTAAGTGTAGTCTACATTCTTCTGATCGTTACTTGCGCCCTCTATCACAATATAGACTCTCTTGAAAATGTTCCATCAGCTGTAATCAAATGACACAATCTGTCATTGTAAATGTCAACATTTTTTCCTACCGCATTTTTTCTCACCCAAGTTCTTCATAACAAAAGTAATTTTAATCATTTTATCAATTACATAAATTAAACCATCTAAGTCAACTCACCGACTTCTCCATTTCAGCTGTGGAAATGTTTATTCGCCAGGTTAGTCGCTTGCCGCGAAGTGCTATCGCCTCTTACAGCACCGCTGCCGAACCAGCCGTACAGAAGCTTGCCGACTTTCGTACACTCAAAGGCAACACCTCAAATCAATCGGGAAATCATTTGGGAAAATTCTATCAAATCCCAGCGGAGGATAAAAAGCAACTCTTCACCCACGGTGGACTACCCAAATCCTTTGAGAAACAAGTGAAAACCTTTGGTGAGACGTGTCTTATGATTCGTGAGCCGGCTCTCGAAGTCATCGATTACATAAAGTCGTCGAACTTAAAAAATCCTGCTGTGCGATACGTGCTCTATGGAGATGATGGTGTCGGTAAGAGTCTGAGTATGGCCCACATCATTCACTATGGCTTTCAGAGTGGTTTTCTACTTCTTCACGTGCCATGGGTGGCAAATTGGTTCAAGAGGCCAAAGGAAACGGCGAATTCTACATCAAACGAAGGATTTATCGATCTACCATTCGATGCCGCAAGTTGGTTGGTACATTTCAAAACTCAAAATGCAAAGATTCTTCAGACACTGGACCTAAAAACTACCAAAGACTATGTGTGGAGCAAACGCGAGACGACACCTGCCGGCTCCACACTGTCCGAACTGATAGAACATGGAATTACTAGAGTGAAATTTGCCTCTGACACCATAGCCGCGCTGATTGGTGAACTAAAGCAGCATGCGACGGGGGGGAAATGCAAAATAATGGTCGCCATCGACGGGTACAATGCTCTGTTCCATCCGATCACGAAAATCGTTGCCGATAACAAAGCTAAAGTGAGTCCAAATAAAGTGACCATAACACAGCCGTTCTTGGACATCACCAACTACGATTGGTGCAATGGAGTTTGTGTGCTATCAGTGGACAAGTTGGCCACATCAGAGGGCTTCCGAGAATCGTGCATGCCGAGATATTTGCTTGCGAAAGAGGGCTTCGAGCATGTCGACCCATTCGTGCCAATTCGAGTGGACAACTTCAGTGAAAAGGAATTCAGCAGCTGCATTGACTACTACTTGGATCGAAGGTGGATACAAAACTGCGAGAAAGGCTTTGATCAGGAACTGAAGTTTCTAAGTGCATCGAATCCTTTCAGGCTAATGAATATCTGTGCACCGTTGTAGATAGATAAATCTACTTTGTTGCTGTTAATTGTAGAAATAAAGTTCTTTCGAGGGAATTGACAAAGATGAACTTTTTGTTGTTGTAATAGAGTCCATACGCTGATCTATGCAGATGTTCTGAGAAGAGTGCGGTAAAGGCAAATGGAAATCGATGTTTCAGAGTTTTTTCTTTAGAAGGAACAGGATCACGGATTTCATTACTATTCCGATTGGCATAACTCATGACTTATGCTGCTTTCGTAAACATGCTTAGCTTGCTGCTTGTTAAACCAGATACTACGCTGATTTTGCTTAAGACAGCAGTTGAGTACCCCCTGCGTGGTCGAAAGTAGACTGTCCGCCCTTTTGCTTTCACGAAACGCATTTTTCCTCGACGAAATATTGTTGTATGGTAGGAACGTAGAAGTGACTGCCTGGATAATCTTTCTAGAAACACAAATAGCACTTGAGCGCTGTTTCGATAGTACAACTCACGTGACCTAGATGTCGATGTATATGTGGGGATTCGTTTTCAGAACTTTATGGCAGAAATGTCTGACAGGTCTTCAAAAAAGACCGGAAAGTGTGAGGTGCCGGGCTCTAGTTAGTACCCGGCAATCGCAAAGAGAGCCCGACAGAGCTACCTTTTCCTGTGTATTGTAACAACAACGGCAATGGACATCGCATGGAATACCGAACGTGGCAGTTGGACAGTAGCCAGTTCGGGTTCCAATAATTAGATCATGCGTTCAATTTCGGTTTTATGTGTTCCACGTCCTTCTGAATGGCACAGTCTTCTAAACTATTCCACCTAGAGTTGGTAATTGATGGAGTGTTTCAGCATTTTGCCCTAGACGAATCTCATTGAGGGACTATCAAGGGCTGAGCCCCGTATCGCTAGCTCGTTGACATTCTCATTCCCCTGTAGCCAGTTACGGTCGACGTCAGAGCCCTTACCAGCAAATCCAGGGCGTTGTTATGGTTATATGGTTACACGGACCAAAATCAAGATTCTTTGAGTCTGACTGCGCTACTGCGCTCATGTAGGAATAGAGGGAAATGAGGCAGCCGATGAACTGGCAAGGAAAGGGTCAAAAACACCATTCGTTAGTGCCAAGAGGAACAGAGGAGCAGACTCAGGGACCATCTCAGAAACATGAGAATAAAAGCGAACGGAAGCTGCAGACTCTGCAGCGATGCCAAGGAGACCCCGTCACGCCTTCTTATGGACTGTGGAGCATTGATCCACAGTAGAATAGGACACCTGGGAGCGTACACTTTCTCTGAAACGCATCGCCCATCGTTGGACCCGATCCACATACTTCGATTCCTCAGAGCGATTGGATTGGAGGAGGTGCTATAGGTCGAGACACATCGATCAACACGAGATCTCTACAGGTCGCTGTGCATACACACACCCCAACTTCTGAGTTTTAATCTTAATTCAGCTCAAGCCGCAGCTATATGCCTTCAGTGTCGAACAGAAAGATAAGCACGCAACCTTATATGACGTTTTCGTTGATTGTGCAACGTTTCCTCCAAACGAGTTTGCAAGCTATTGCAGATAGTGTATTTCTCCGCACTAAAACATTTCCCGCTTGGGTACACTTCGTCAATCAGATCGCAAACATCAACCATCCTAGTGACCTTAACTCTTGCAATCCATGCATTGTAGCCTAAGAATCGACGTACAATTCCATTCGTGGGCTCTACGATCAATGAATCTTGAAACAGAAAGTCCCCCCATGTGCTTCCGCTCTCTGAGAAGCCCATGAAAACCCCGTTTAAACAAGAAAACGCCGTTTTTTTTAAATTGTGATTCTCTATTTGTCTTTGTAAATGGTGATATTGTTCGATTTAATTTCTTTTCTAAATAGTTTTCCCTTAAAAATAATAATCTACTCTCCGCTAGCCGTCAGTTGGAACTTAAAATTTGTGGTATAACGCAAGGGCCCGGGTAAAAGGACACAAACACGGGTCAACAAAACACGCGACAAACAAAACAAACAGAAAAAAGACAATCATGATGGCATTCGTAATACATCTCTGGCATTGTGGGCAGATGAAGCGGTCTTGACACTGGTACATACCCCCCTCCCCCTTAGTACGCTCTTGTTTTCATTCCTTCTACTTCTAATTGAGCTGTATAATCATAGAGTTGCGACGCGGTGGTGGCTCTATGTTAGGCTTCGATCTTGAATGGCGGGTATAATCGTGGCCAATCGACGAACTCGGCGCCATAGCGAAAGATACCAGTGGCGGTTACACCGACCATTGCACCCCAGAAGAGGAAAAATAGAAGATTTTCCGTGCGCATTTCCGTGGGGAAAATCACCGAAGCAAACAACATTGAGACGGCGAACAGCAAGATGGGTGGGAACTGAAAAAAAACAAGAAAAGTTTGCAGGCGACGCGTAAGTTGGGACAGCCATCACTTACAGTTCCATACTTCCAACCGCGATTTTGTGTGAGCGGTGATCGTACGATGACACCTTCACCCTCTTGAACGACATAATTGCCGAGGAATAGGTCAAACGAGTCCTGTAAGTGCACAACGTCAACGTTAGCTGGCCGAAGTGGATCTCACACTCACCTGTCGAAAGCCATCACAGAAATTATTCAAATAGTAACGCGTCATGGAATTCACACCGTCTTGGATGAGTCCAGCTGTGGTTCGCTTGCCTGTGCGTGTATAGTCTGTTTTCAAGGCACCGGTACCTGAGTATTGAAGGGAAATCATGTCAGCATTGTCCGCCCAGACCTGCAATCAAAATGAGAGCGTGAGACTTTGCACACTTTCGCTGTCACTCTGTTCGGCCGTACCCCCTTGAAAAGCATTTCAAAGTTCGGAGAAACCGTTTCGATCTTTTGTCCCGCCTTTATGATGCCCAACTTCACCAGAACTTGGGTGAGAGAACGCCGTGCCAGCATAGTCTGTACAACATTTGTCCGATCCAGACAATCAATGCAATTCGTCCGAAACACTCCATCCTGCGACGAGACCAGCGTGCCATCCTCTCGCAGATGAAACACCGAAAAGTCGTCCTGTTCGTAAGCCAGACGGTCGATTAGAATGTTCAACCGGTCGTAGCGCATTTTTTTGCACTCCTGATGGAAATCGAACGACTCGTAGCGCACAAGCGGATTATTCATTTGGCTGACAAATGTCTCATAGGCCTTCTCCATGGTACCCTCTGCACCTTTGTGATCAACCTAGGAGAGATCCAAAATATCCATTGATCACCGTTTAGTGACAAAGTTCCATAGGTTATCTTACCAAATTGATAAGAACTTGCTTCCCGTACAACTGCAGCTGCACGTCAAAATGCTTCAAACACGCGAGCAGATGGTCTTTTCCCTGTACCAGCTCTGGTGGGGGTTTGTAGCGTAGATTAGGCGTCTGGCGCCAGAAGAATGGCATACTGCCACGTATCTGCACAAATGATATCCTCTGTCCGTTGTATTCTATAAGTTGTTCGGTTTCCACGTAATTCGATACATGACCGTTCTCATCGGCTCCCCGACAGAAGAGGCGAGTTCCAGCACGTTGAACCGAGCGCCGGGATATGATTGACCAGTAGAACGTGTGACCGCTGATGGTGACTTGATTCACTGAGACAACTAAGGGAGGAAGAGGAATAAGAAACATGAAATCGAATTGAGAACACAGGAGACATGAGAATGAAGTCGCTTCCAGAGTCTGGTGGGACACGAAAAATACACGATGAATACTTACATCCGAGGACCAGAGGCAGTGCAAACTTTTTCATGTCTAAGCATTTGAAACTCTTCAGAAGCGCACCGTTCCAAACAAAACGACTGTCCGCCCGTTCGAAGAGGCCACTCTGCAAAGCAAATCATTAACCAATTTACACACAAATATATCTTGACGTAATTTACCCTTAAAAACTCAGGAGGCATGGAATGTAGTCTCTGTTGCGTGTGCGTCAAGTCATACCAATACGAAAAATAAAAAGACTGTGTGTCCAATGCCTTCCGCATCATACTTAAATACAATTCGTTCTGTTCACGTTGTGCCTGCCTGAGATGTGTTATTGATGGAATGTATGGTATCACATCGTATCCGGCGAGCTTCCAAATGATTGCACCATTTACAATGCCCACAAAGAGACGATGAGTTGCAACTATCAAATACTGACCGCCGAGTAAACGGATGGTTCCGAGAATTCCGCATACTCGCCGAATGGGCACTTGATTATCCAGTTGATTTGATTTCACTATCAAAGGTTGAAGGTCATGGGAACATATGATAACAAAACTATTGACAACGGAATCACTTAATTGAATGCTTACCCTGAACTTTAACAAAATTCGAGACACGATCGATGATAAGTAATTCATCTTTGCCATTTGGCTCAACGATAAATCGTTCCGGTGTAATATACCTGAGGGAGGAACTCATAAATAGGGTGGAAAAAAAAAGAAGAAAACATCAATAGAAATGAGAGAAGGTGCAACCCACAGATTCATGTCGTCGTAAACATCCCAACCAGACATGATGAGTTATATGTTTTCGATTCACTGAGGGCTGACTAGCGAGCATATAATCACTGTTATTCTGAGGCTGTGCCGTAATAAGTAATTTAGTTGTTGTTTTCCAAAGATTTTTTTTTCAAACACCACAGTTGAGGCTTATTTTATTTTATTCAAGTTTCAAGAGAAATTAAAACCAACAGAGGAAATTTCGTTGATTGATTAGAAATATGTTGACAGGAGTGCCTACGATGACAGCTGCTGATATAAGAAAAATCATTCCGAACAGAGCGACACCGAGTGGCTGATAGGGGGTGAATTAGATGGAACAGTTCATTTACAGTGGCGGATGAGAATTATTAAACTTCCAATTAGACTTTATAATCGGTTTTAGGATTAGAGGAGAGTATTTCTAGACGGCTTGATTTTTCATACATTCTCTTGAAGGGCTTAGGGGCTGTAAATAGGTCGTTTTTTTGTCAGTGGTCTATGTGGCGAGCTCATCATTGATTTTTAAAGCTGTCAGATGCTAAAAAAGTTCTATTGCAGTCCGAACAGGCTCTGCCGAGTAAATCAGGGAAACGTTTTAAGCGTTGTAGGATATTCCTTATCGGATTCTTAGATCGAAGAGAAAATTTGTGTAGTTTTAGAAGAGTAGTCCCCTGATGATGTAATTTTCATGGAATTTAAAAAACCCTGGAGTTTTTCACAACTTTTTTGTCGGGACGACTTAAACACTTATCAAAGACTGGACAAACTACCATGCAGATAATTCCCTTTCCACTGTGTTATTTTCGTTTTTATACGAAATACGACTGCACGCTTAAGTCCTGATGATGTGACTGATTGCTGATGACCTAACCAATCACCACATCTGCATCGGAGATTCGCCACATGATACGAGTTAAGGCAGAACGATCTCATATGAAGGGTTCTACAGTGTCGTACCTCTTCTCACAGGAATCGCAAATAGTAGTACACCCAGGTTCTTGGCGAAAGCACTGAGACCTTAACATGGATTCAGGTCTCGAGAAATCCTCGTACAAATCTTGCTCATAGAGACCTTGGGTCAGTGGTTAGTGCGTTGGACTGCTGACCGAGCGGCGTGTTCAAGCCCCAGCCAGGAATACCGAACATTTTTCGCGGCACCACCTCTCGTCGAGGAATGACAAGCCTCCGGGAGTATAATCTGTCATGAAAGAGCTTCTCAATTCGCCGTTCGGAGTCGGCAATCAATTGTAGGTCCCTTCCATTCGTGCGAACAATACAAACACGCACAACACGAATGGTTGCGAGAAGCTAGGCCTTGGCTCATCCCGAGCTGTCGCGCCAGCTATTATTTTTATTAGAGACCTTATTACCTGTTATATCATTGCATCCTTGTTACACACAAGCTTCCACAAGTTTTTCAAAACCAACCTACTTCTGCTCTCACCTCCACGCGATGAACACTGGATGCCAGGCACTGGATATAAGGTATCAAGCCCTTTCGGATATTGTTGGAAATATGTAACGAAAAAGGGCGGTGAGGGGAGTCTACAGTCTTTCTTGGATCCAGACGGTAGCGAAGGAGTTTGCGTTTAAGAGTTGGCCATTCACGTAAAGGCCATCTATTCTGGTACGTGAAACAAGGGCAACGAGCTTCGGTTTCACACGTGAAATGTACGGACCCTTAACAGGCCTCGTACACTGTACAGCCGTACAATAAGTAGAGGCCACAGTCTGCTATAATACATGACAGATTTAGGCCGCTGCCACGTAATGAGCGGCAAAGGGACAGAGCGGCAGAAAATATACTCAGAAATTACGCTTGGCGGTCAACGACTGCGTCGCCACAACCATACGATTTTATAAGTTTTAATTTTGCCGCTTGCCGCTTATTCCGTGGCCTTTCCCTTAGGCAACAAGTCCTAAGCTTCCGACATGTGGGCGAACCTCTAATGACAACTCGCATCGAGGCTAAATTGGCGAACATTAACCTGATGTTTGCTCATGCCTTTACGGAAACGACGCGACTATGGAACGCTTCAACGAACTCCTTGACAAAACATATGAGCGGTGTTCTGAAATATGAATAGGAAAGGATAGCAGGACATTTGGTAAGGACAGGGTAATGGCCTACGATGGACGTCCATATTTTCCTTATTCGCTAACTTACTACTGTCGTCCTAAACATGAGGACTAGCATTTTATCCTTTTTTTTTTTTAACTGGAGCGTTTTTGTCCATTCGCTCGATTTGTCTTACTGGTGATCTGGCAGAATTAGTGTTCTATAGAGCACCACCTGTTTCCTCTGCACCTGGAACCTTGACCCTAGATGCTGTGTTACTGCACTTTCCTAAAGTTGTTTTCGGCTGTGTAAATGCGGTTCTCTTAGAGTTCAGATGACTCTGATTGACTAGACTCAACTGCTTCTTTTTCCTCGTCCAAATAAAGGCAAAACAGGGTGAAACTTCCACCGCTTAATGAAGACTTAAGCACAACAGTTTTTTTTTTTTCGAGTTTATTCGGTGAATACTATCATACCAAGCCGTGTAGGCGCTAAAAATCTCCAACAATAAAATAACTTTTTCCAGATGTTAAGATTAAGTTCCGATGAATGCAAGACATTGCCCATGAAATCACGTCTGTCATGTTAACATGCTTACAGCGCTGTAATTGTTACTGATAATCAGATCAAATGTACCAGCAACCTTAAGTTTTCCAGTCATCAAGCGTCAAAGTAAAGGGCGCGCATGTTATAACTCAACAAAGCGGACTAAAAAAAATTAAGGTAATTCACCTCAAGCAGTCCACACCTTGGTTTGGTTTCCTCTTTAATTATTTTCCGTGTCCCTCCTCTGACAGATAAAAATCAATTCGAACCAAAGAAACATCAGGTGTGTGAGCTTACACGCATAACAGCTGTCAAATATCCACAATCTTACTTCAAACAATCTTCGACACTTTCTCATGCAACTGACAGAGAATTTCGAATCAGTGCATGAACTGCACAATGGGGTTGTCGGCGTGGTAAACTTGTGGAGAAAATATCATTTATTTCAGGGAAATTACAAAACTCAAGTCATTTTCGGAAGTTCAACGCGATGAAGTTGGTGTGTCTTGTTCCAGAGAGCAATTGACATTTTGTATAATTGCTGACGGGAAAAGAAAGTGACATTCGCTATATCATTCCACTCAGTCAATGATGGTACTGCCAATCATACAATGGAACGTTTAAAAAAAAAACAAGAAGCACCACAGTCCAACGATAGTGACAGCAACAGCCGCAATGATGACTTATTAAGCCGGATTCCAGCGCATAGGATAATATTACGTTGAAAGAATGGCAATCAATGGACTCTCGGGTATTTGTGATGTCAAAAATGCCAATCAACAGCAATCTGTCAGTTTTGGCTGGTTAAAATGTTAATTATCGCATTATAAGATTCCCGCTCATTTTGTATGTTAATCTCTTTGAGAATGCCTCCAACTAAAAGCCCACCAAAGGCAGAGAGAAACAAAATGCAGACACGAAACCAAACTCGTTTGACACAGAGTGTGAACTTGTCTACACTCGAGTCAAGACCTCTCAAGGACACGTAAAAGTCGTTTTTGACAGTTTTTTTCTTGTTGCTGCCAACCGTTTGGTGGATATCGGTGAACCTAAATCTATTTTGCCCAAGAGGTAGCATTTGTCCATATGAATAAGAAATTTTACAACCGAATAATCGACGCCAAGAGTTGACAGTATTTCGTGTCACTTGACATTGATCTACTTCGGGAGGGAGATAATTGTACGTGTTTCTTGTTTGTGTTCGATGGCTAATTAGTGAGTATTGTCCGTAAATAGCGGAGGATTACGAAAGTGGACGCATGCGCTGGGAATAATAAGAATATCTTGTTGTGTTGAAACAACGACTTGGCAATGGTGTGCAGAATGTGAGCGTGAAGTGGTTTTGGGTGACAGTAGATGGCGATTTACCGAAACAGGTAAAATAAACAGAACGAGAATTACGTGTATTACGGTATTGTTGACCTCACTGTCTGTTTTGGCGAAACATTCTTGTACAATTTCTAGTCGTCAGTTGACAGAGAGTGGAAAGAATTGGAGTGTATTTGAATGTGTGTATTTGAAGTTGTTTCGAGTAGGCATGGGAAGCAAAACGGAACTGGACAGTGGTCTATCCAGTTTCGAGCAAGAATCATTGTGGGTGAAACTCAAGTCAAAGAGAGTTAAGTGCGGAACCCACTAATGAATTTCCTGTGGCATTTCCAAAGTAAAAGATGGCACTAATAACTTAGCTATACCGGTTACTTTAACTCCTCATGCTAAATGAAAGTAGGTGCGGTTGAGGTTTTGAGACTGCCTAATCGTTGATGTAATGTGTAGAACTTGTTCGGAGAAACATGCTGTGGACTTCGTTGAGTATGAATCTTAATTGATTGGTTGAAAATTTGCTTATTAAGCACAGTGAGCCATACAATCTTCCTAAGCTATAGAAACGTTTTGTGAAGGCCGCATTGCCTTGGGGTCCTTAACTACAATTGACCGGGAACAATCAAATTTGTAATCAAGTGCTTGCTGTACCTCCTAATGGTCTCCAGCAACTATAAGTGTAAAACTTAAAATTGCATATACCAACGGCTTTGCATAAATGGACAAGAAACCGATACGATATGGTAGTGGCTAGAGGGAACCACTTCTGTACACCACCTCTGTGCTACTGTGCAACTACATACTGCTGGATTTCAAAGATCCATGCTATAACGATCCCTTGGTGCACCAACAATTAAGCAACCACATTTCAAAAGGAGTGGAAAACCATTAATGTGCAGGCGAAAATTGTTCATCGATTGTAAGACATAGTGCGTGGCTCTTGAAAAAAAAAAACCTGCAAAAGGATCGACGATCGAAAGCAGCGGAAATCTCGAGACGAAGACAAGTGAAGTATGGCCTAGAGTTGACGAGATAAGCTCTGACCACGGGATGGACCAAGTCTTCAACCAACACAACTACAGCACACTCACCAATCACTTAAGACAACAACCAATGGTTCCATTATGACACCAACATCAATAAGGTAGCCAAAGACACATTGGACTACCAGCCACCACCGAAGAAAAGACCGTGGTATGATAACGAATTCGATCAGTGGAAAAAGGTGAAAGAAGATAAACACAAGCAAATTCTGCAGCGCGAAATAGAAGCGGCAAGAGATGATTATCGAAGAAAGAAAGAAGGAAAGGAAAATTCTGTGCAAAAAGACGAGTACCTACGCGATCTCCCAGCGCATTTAAATCGAAAAGTTTCGCGAGCGCAATAACATCTTGAATTTTTACAAGAAAGCCAAGCCACTGTCACCTGGCGTCAAACCTCGAATGCACACTCTTCGAAATAGTTTGGAAAATCTGGGGTCACTGAGGCACATGGAGTTGTAGATGTGTTAAAGTAGCTGCTTAATGGGCATCAGATCGAATGAGTGATGAGGCAACAATTCCATTGTGCAATGGAATCCACTTAGCCAGGCACAAGTGTGCGTTGAACAGAAAAAACATGTCGCAGAACAGTCGGGGAAGAATGTTGGCGATTGCGAAAGGATTTGAGATAGCTGAGACCCACATGGGAATACAGGGCATACATATGTAAATAATGAAGAAAGTCCAAGCCCGAACTCAGTCAATGAAGGAGCATAACACCGTTTTCATTTTAAAGTAATTGGCGAAACCATAACAAGCTGAAAAGCAACCAAGCTGTGGGTTCTGAAAGAGACGACGTCTGGTTGGTGTGCATGCCCCAATCCTTCAACCAAGTGTGGGTCAGCAAAAGGATGCCCAATGACTGTGCGATCCTAGGTTTTCGAAGAACTACAGAGGCCTGTTATATGCCGCATATAATCCTATCCAGCGTAGTCTGTGAATATATTAAGCCTTTCTGCAACACACTAATTGAAATATATAAACGTGGCTTCCGGTCAGACAAAACAACAAAAGATCAGAAATTGACACTTAAATCCTGGAAGATACCAACAAACTCGAAGTGAAAGTTAAACATTTTTTCATCGATTTTCAAGTTGCATATGATAGCGTTCATCATCTTGGACGATGGTTGAATTCAAATCCCGTCAAACGCTAGAAAACATGCCATCCTCCGTGTAGCTCAATAACAGCTTAACTTTTCCAAACATTTACCGAATTCCAGCTTGAAAACGCACTGTGATTTGAATTTGTTATGAGTCAGAATAGGGCTACGGAGACATATTCAGTATAGGTGAGGAGGACGATGGCACACCCGCCGTCGTTCGATTCAATTCATAGCTATTTAGAGCCAAAAATACTTCACATTGTAGAAAATACTTCTCGTCTACAAATTACAAGTTGGACTAGAAAGCAAGTACAAGGTAATTCCAGAAAGGGCAAAGTCAAATCTTCCACTGAAGTCTAGTAGCAGACTAATGGTTTTACTTAGAACCTACCATAATCAGGCCCGGACTTAGAGGGCCAGGGCCCCTAGGCACGTGGCATTTGGGACCCCCTACCCCATCTCGAAATCATTCCATTTTGGTTTAGCAAATTAAATGCACTAGAAGAGAAAAATACTTTTGAGCTTGTGTGCAGGTCCCGCCACTGGGACTGGGGCCCCTAGGCTGGCTGGGCCCCTAGGCCGGGGCCTTGTAGGCCTAGGCGGAAATCCGGCCCTGACCACAATAGATATTCCAAAAAACTCAAGGGAATAATCTTCGAACTGGCAGTGTTCAGATGTCTTACAACACATGCCACAAAAACCTATAATATTCACAAATAGAATCAGCAAGCTTTGGAACGCGCTACCAGGAATATATAGAATTTGATCTCCAATACACGTATGCCAAGAAACTGGCAAACCGCAGGTGGACAACATCAGCACTTATATCTTGTCAAAACAAATCTGGCCTAACCTGGATTTAAAGAAGACGGAAAAACCTAACTTCTGGAATATGTGTCCTCACCGCACATTGCTTGATAGACAGATGTGCACCCAGACTGGAAGTCACTTCCAATGATTTCTGTAGAACCTACAGAGACGAGGAAGAAGAAGAAACTACAACGCATGTACTTTACTACTGTGCACATGTCCTGCTCTTGCGAGGTTAAGACGGAAAACCCTCGAGGAATACTTCAACGATGATCCTAAAGATCTAGCCGGATCCAGAAGATAAGAAACTTCATCTTCATCTTCATCTTCAACTTCATCGAAATGATTCAACTCTTAGTGTTAATATCTTTACGATTATCCATCTCGATGTACTTTGTGTTACATACTCTAGTTCCTGGTGCTGTTAAGCAGCTTCTTCATCGTGGTATCACAATGGGCAAAACTAGTCTAAGTGTGTCCCTCTCTGAGCGGGTGCAGCCACCTAACCTAACCTTCTAGTGATAAAAAATCACGTATACGCCCCCGTTTTAAAATTCTTTTTCCTACATTGCGTACAAAGAAGGAAACCCATGGAATTTCACAACAGTCCACGTCTCCCGTTGTAAGCACATAAGCATAACCACTTAAGTGGTTAATGCTAGGAGCGATATCGTAAGCATTTCAATTAGAAGCAATTAAGATGCATCGATTTGCCCACTGGCTATAACTCCAAATCCTGTTTAAACACCTCACTCTAGAAAGCTATAAAAGAGTCTGGACTGCATCCACATACAATACTAGTCTTCTAAATGCAAATAATTGATTTTCCTAAAACCCCCACATTAACTTGACTTAATTACCTCATTACGTTCGGCTTTCTAAATTAACGAGATCTATTCATTACCCAAAAGTGAATCATTTATCCATTGTCCATTGCATTTCGGTTGAGATACTTCGACTAAAACACTCTCTGTGGTGGCTTACATGCCACAGTACATTTGCAAAAGTTGCTCACCTCTTCACAATTAATTTGCATACCATCTCTAGTCTCGATTTCAATCATTCTTCCAACTTTAAACTAGTCTCTCCTGTGTCTCTTCTTTGCTTTACGATAAACAAGCATATCGATCGCCTCAAGAAATCATTTAAAATGCGATTTTACCGGCCAATACCGCACCTTTCTTGCTGTTAAGCCTCTCTTCACCCATCATTCTGGTGTGTAAGTAGACACTATAACATCGCAGATGCACAGAGAAATATGGTAAAGAAGAAGTAGCAACACCGAGAAGAGAGAAGCAAAAAAAAAAAAAATCAGAAAAAAAATTTACAGATATCGAGATATCGGAACGGCCTTCAGGGCTCCATGAAGTTATGAACACAATTTCACAAGACGCAGCAGTAACTGGTTTTTTTTTATTTTCTTACTGACACTTTTAGTTGTTGTTGTTGTTGCTGTTGCTATTGTTGGTAATTTAGTGGTCACCAAAGAAATTCTTTAAATACTCGTTTACACCGCTATCGATGAGGTTTTGCATTTTGTTTTTATTGTCGTTGTACATGACCTATAGGGTGAGTGTGCAATGTTTCATATCTTTCGGAAACTTCCAACATTACAATGCAACTTAAGCTTGGCCTTGTTGATGTGCTCAACGAGGCATCTGTTCTTTTTGTATTCGTGCATCATATACGTATCGCATACTAAGTCCAACTCCTTAAAGCTTTTAAGAGCTTACTAATTCTTTGAGGAATAGTTACGGTGCTAGTATGGAACCCTGAGGTGCTTCATTTTATTCTAACCTTGTCTTCAACCCTTGACATATACGTAAGATTTTTCAAAATCAATCACATCCTCACATATTCATCAGATCATTGATCCAAGGCCTCCTTACACTCTTCATCAGAGTTGACTGATAGCTGTCCATCAAATTACATGAGTTCCACTCCATTATTGAATGAAATACTTGAACCGAAATTTTTTGATTGCCAAGCGGTTGTCAAATTGATGTTCAATAATGTAGATGTTGTTTATAAAGGTCGTCAGAGAAACTTGGATCAAATACCATCAGCAACTGTTGACGAGAAAAACTTTGCATTATGACAACCATCGAAACGAACGTCAAATTCTGAAGACCACCTTAGAGGAAGGATATCACAGAATGGTACTTAAAAATATTCCAATTGGCTAACAGATTTTGAGTGGGAGTCTTCACTGCTATTAAGAGAGTAAATGAAGGAAGGTCTGACGCCCTTTTAATGAGAAACATCATTTTCGACATCTACAGCTACACCTTCATTCGACTAAAAGTAAACTCTACAAATAACTAGACAAAAACTACCAAAATCAAAGCCAAGCACTTAAGACCCATAAGCCTTTCCTCGTTTCTTCTAAGGATTTTTAAAAAAAAAATGCTAAAAGTGTTCGTTAGAGGTGGGGTTGTCTCCTACCCCACCTCTAATGTGGTGTCCATCCATATCAAAAAATATATTTACACACGGTCTTACACAGGGTGGTCTACATGAATCAGACATGCCTTCATGTGAAACTTGGTGCTTTCTTCGACATTGAAGTCAATTGTATCGATCTGCAAAAGCCTTTACTGCAAAAACAGGACTCTGCAGATGGGTTCGTCATTAATCAGACACGCAACACAAAATACCTCGAAGTAGTTATGGACCTAATACTGAGTAGGAAAGACAACGCCGATAACCTCAACAAAAAGCATACTTTGCGTTGTATGCATACAAGACGATGTTCAACGGTACCCAGGAGTTTAAGTCAAAGATTGCACTCTAGTTTTGGAGCAGCAGCAATATGATTCAATGGTCACCCCACTATTCTTACCCGATGAATCAGTCTAACAAAGGACCATAGGAATATTGAATTCATCATCGCTACCTTAGACTTTGGTAGCAGCATTCATTTTAAAATAGCAAGCATAGAGAATCTGGTCTTCTACGACGAGGAACTAACCTTCAACACAGCCGGGAATTCGAAATAAATGTAAGAATGGGAGCCGAGATGTTCTTCTGTGAGACCCAAAGTATATATCATTCCTTCATAGTCCTTTACCGGTTCCAATGAGTGAACTTGTATGAGTAGAATAAATCTGCCAGAAGTTCAAGTAAGTCTTAGACAAGGCTAGGTCGAGCACTATCTGCGGGTTATGACACAACCCCCCTTGTTCCTGAACCAGTTTTAGAGTGATCTCTTTGGCAATCAGCACTTTATCCATCACCGATCCCTGACCAGTTTATCTGCTCTTTTCTTTCATTCCATTGTATCCTGGGAATTTAACAGAGCATTTTTGATATTTGAAGCTAATACTTTGAACTCTGACTGCCAACACTACCTGCTAGTTTGCTAGTTGCTCAAATCCAAAGACGATTTGTGCAGCCATCTTACCTTACCTGATCTAACCTAAAAGTGTTCACGCTTTGACATCCACAGAATCGGACATACTAGCTATTCGTAACTTGTCCATTCTCTCTTAATTGGCATGCGTCATATTTGACATATCGAGTTCCTATCAACTTAAAAATGCTTTGAACTAGATGGACAAAGAATTCTGTCGTTCCTAGAACTACGGCAGAGAACTCACCAAAATGACGGTGCAAGTCCAGTTCCCCTGTATGCTTTCTCGAGAATTTTTTTTTTTTCAATCAATGATTGAAGATGATTGGTAATTCCACATCTGGATTGGATTCGTAATTACAGCCGAATGACAATTTTGTTTACGAGTATTTTTGCGGATTTAACGAACGTCCTCTCTTAAGAAGCTTACATTCACCTTGTTCTTGTTTTGTGCAAGTAAATTGACTTCAAATGTGGGACTATATACTTCTTTAAGATTTAATGAGAACATTTATTTTTATATTTTATTTTAAAATAAATTCAGTTACGGCCTATAAAACGGCTGCGCAAAATGGACGATGACTTGTAAAATTTGTCACAAATGTAATTAAAATTCATGCTGTGTTACTTGGTCCTTATTTAGATTCGGTGAATTTGCAGAAAAGGTGGTTATTAAATATTTATTTTAGGGGCCCATAAACTTTTTCTTATAAGGAATATGAAATTTTTATATTTTTAATGAGTTCAGAGGTTTATAGTTTATTGCTGACGCAGAACTAATAAAAGCAAAGAAAATATGGCCCCGATAGTGATTCACAAAGAATTGAACAAACTGATGGTATCCGCTTCGACTGTGACATAAATAAAAGATTGGTAGTCGACTTCAACGACATGTGTTAAAAGAGCAAAAGTCGGACAGGAGCTGCAGTTGGTAATTTCTAAGCATTACCATGAGCCAAAGAAGATTTTTAAAACTTTAAAAGACCTCTGATCCTTTCAATTAGCCGTTCGAAGTCGAAAATGCTTTGTAGGTTCCTTCCATTCGTGTGAAAAATGTAACACGTATATATGTAAATGGTTACGATAAGCTAGACGTTGGCTAATATCGGCCTGAGGCGGCAGCTATTAGTCGGCACCTATTAAGCAGCTGTTGGAGCACACATGAGGCTGCCTGTGATGCTGAGCTTAGCACGCGTTCCACCACCAACCAGCACATAAAAACACAAACGGACCTGCCTTTGAACTGAATCCTTTCAGTTGCATAAAAATGGGCCCTTTTCGTTGAAGGATCGAGGATAGTTAAACCGAAAATACTGTGGCGTATGTGGAACATTCCAACAGATTTTTTCAGGTGATCTCAGTTCTGACTTGACTAGCTTCTGCAAGGTTTAAAGCTTCATAAATGGCATCTTTCAATGGATCCTTTCAGTTGCATGAAAATCCACCCCTGTTCGTCCAAGTATATCTCATCGGGGCTCTTCAAACCGAAAATACTGTGGCGTATGTGGAACATTTTACCCGATTTTTCAGGTTTTTCCAGTAGTTGAACTACATATTACACATATTTGTCGGTTGAACTTATTTTAGAAGAACATAATTTGGATCTTGGATCTTCCTTTATTGGATCTTCCTTTAAAAAGCTGCTTCCGACAAGAAACGACAAGCTGTCTTTTCTTTTCGCCATGCTGTCGTCATTAAACTGAATACTTTGAATCGACAACAATCGGGACTCTCTCGCCAAAATCGGGACCTCTAGCAAGCTTAACTAACACCTATCAAACAAGCCGGTCACGAAAATTGTGGTAACGAAACGGTGCACCTTCAGCTCTCTGAGTGAAAGTGATAAGGCCTATCCATCACATACCCTCCGAGACCAAACCTAACCCACCTACTGTTTCTATCTATGATGGATTGGCCTTTTTTCGTCAAACAAAATTTCGTGTTGTCAAGCTATGGTGGGACTATGACTGGTGGAGAGTTTTAGCTCAATTTTAGACGGGGTAACACTAAATCCCACCTAAGGGCACTGTATCTAGAGCTGAATTCATCAGATTTTTTAGCGTGCGGTTGAATTTCCCCGAAAAAGGAAAGTTATGCGCAAATGTTATGACTTTGTAAACCCTAATTTCCCAAGGTAGTGAAGACTCCTCAATGTGGTTATTGAATTCTACACGTTACATAGGTTAGCGTCAACATCCATGGAGTGATCTTTCAAGTGAATGTTTTTATTTGCTAACACTTCAAACCTTTCGCTAATCAGTATAGCGTCACACTCTGTTGGGTCCTTGCAACATTAAAGGGAACTGACTGGCTGACGAATTAAACAGACAAGGCTCTCAATGTACAGACGACAGGATGCTCGACCATGTCAAAGCGCCTACGTCGAATGTTAAACATTTGACTTACACCGACGCTCTGTAGATGGCAAATTGTAGATGGCAACACCTCGATTGTTGCAACAATGACAGGTTGATTTGGCCTGTCCTGGGTCTGAAAATATCAAAAGCATTAAAACGACTTAAAAGAGACCAACTTTCAAAACGAATCAACGTCCTCAGGCACGCATCCTGGACAGACGTGCTATGTATGGTATGGTATATGAGGGTAAGCGGAAGGCTCTTCACTCGCTCAGGTCCGTTGTGTTCCCCTCTTTTTATCGTCGGAACTGCAGGGATAGGTTTGGTTTGGGACGTATGTTGAGAGGGATATAGGGAAGGTGGAATCAATTATGGAGTTGGCACTAGTGTACGTGTGGTCTGGCGAATCTTCCTGTTTTTCTTTGGTGAAGGCCATGATGCCGCCGATTCCTTTGTCCTTGAGATGCTTCAGGTGCGGTATCCACATGGATCCCAGGGTCTTTGTCGCATTCTCGCCAGGGCTAAGCAGTGGCATAGGAAGTGTTCGAGGTCCTTTTCTTCTTCCTCATATTCGGTATAGCATATAACGATTTCTGATGGAGCTGCAGAGGCAAGAAGGAGGCAGAGTCTAATGTACTGTCCATGTGTTCCGTCAATGCCAACATCAAGAAAGCCACCTTAGCCCAATATTTCTAGGTCGACCTTAACACCTACGCTAGGAAATATAAATCGTTTCTGGAACAAGCAGGGGTCAAACTCCAGTACTCAGTGGTATCACAATGGACCTACTTTCTGGTCTTAGTGTACCTCTTCTTGGAGGACCACTCTAACTAACTAACTAACACTTCTAAGAAGAAGGTGTAGAGTATACCACATTACATTTTGATATAAATAACACTTCGACCGTTTCGAAAACGTTTGATAAATGTAAAATTCTGCTTAAGCTCTAGCATATGCAGATCACCACAGATTCGCGGAGGAATCGCTTAATGTCTGGTTGGTAAATGTATTCGGTTCAACGAACCTTGCTTATCAATATCTTTACAACCGAAGAGCAATCTACTAAACCCCCTTATCTACCTAATCAGAGGCATAAAAGTGTCAACAATAAACCCACTCATCAGTCCCGGTGATCATTTAGCAAAACAATATGATATACCTTCTGCATGACACTCCATAGAACTCCCTACCTGTACCATAAAAAGGAATTACCTCATCTCCGTAACAGAAAAATAAACGACAACTCACCACGCCATCATCGGCCATCAGCGAAAAAACCACAAGAACTTAATAAATACCACCAACCAGAGAGAAGGAATTGAAAAACAAAAACCAACGGACTTCTTTTTTAAAACAGAAGAAGACAATAAGGCAGAGGCAACAACAAAACCCCCAGAGCGACAATAAGAAAAGAAAATTCCACTCAAACTCAAAAGCCCTAACCCACCAGCCACCAGGTAGACCCCCAAACCCATCTCTCGTCTTATACTTATCCACCGACCGACGACCAACCAAACAACCAACCTAACCTACCTACCTACACCAGTCATTTCGATCTTAGCCGCGAATTTTTTTTTTTTTTTTTTGTTTCTCTCTGTGGAACGAACGAAAACAAAAAAAAATCAAAACCTCAACTCGACTGTTTTGTCTTTAGTTACCGTCGCGATACTGTTAGGAGCTGTATGTACACCGCACTGCGCTGAGCTGCTCACACCGTTATTCTCGCGAATAGTACCTGTTCGTCTAGTGAGATACAAGTTTTGCGTCGCGCTATAGCCACTGTTGTTTTTCCTTATTTTTTTTTCTCGTGATAGATGCATCTGCATCTGTGTATCTAGAAAAGCAACAAACAACAACTGTGTGTGGAAAATTCTATCAAAAGAAACTCCAAGAGATACAAAATAGTAGAATGAGAATTATGTGAAGAAGAGGGACAAGATTAGTGTTTTGTGCTGTGCGGTGATCCGATTTGTGAAGCCGGTATCCTAGCAAATAGTGAATGGGTGAACTTGACTCTAGAAAAACTGGAACTGGTCAAGTAAGAATCGCTCTACTTTTCGATGTGTCAACTGAGATAGATACGATCGTATTTCCCCGTTTCACATAACGGAAGACCAGTAGGTAGACTGTGTGTGTGTGTGCCAGAGTTCGCAGTTCGCAAAGCTGAAAGCAGGAAATCTTTGATTGAATTTCATCTCAAAGTGACATAACCGATCGCTAGTCAAACAAAACCCAGATACAGAGAAAATTACGTCGAAAGTTTATGCATCCTCGGTGGATGCTTGCTTAGTTTATGCCAAAGACAAATGGAAACGTTAAACTCGGCTTCCGCTGCTTCTCCGACGATTTTTGCAATTCAAAGCGCGAATTTAAGCAGATCTAGTTGAAATTGCTTTCTGCTGTGTGTCGTCTCCGCGCCTCCTTTCCAACAATGCCATCGACAACATATATCAACGACATCAACGGTGTGGCTCCACTTAAAATACCAATAGACACAAGAAGAAACTCCAAAGAAATCCAAGAAAAAGAAGAAGCAGAAAACCATAAGAGATACATCAGTGAAATGCCCCCAGTAGTCATTTCGAATGTGGCCAAGACCATTTCTGTCACGAATACCACCACTGCAGCATTTAGCCCCACTTTGGTGCGGCCAAAGAAAGAAGCAGAAACCTTCTGTCGATCAGCAAATATGAAAGAACACAACCAAAGCAACGTCGAGTTGAACGGAACGCTGTACGAAGTTAAAGATGCGGCGACACCGATGAAAGTGGAGCCAGCCACTACTGGTGCGGTTGCACAAAGTCACACAACCATCTGCGTTGGTAGCACCAACTCCACCGATGATGGTATAGATGTCGATGAAAGTAGTATTAGTGGTATCTTACCATCTCCATTCACTACCAACACTCTGACTGGCTCTTCCCCAGTTTCACAAATCGAGATTATTAACCATAGTCGAGGAGGAGTAGCAGATTGTGCAAGTGCACTGACCGAATCAGTTTCATCGACGGAGAAAGACTTTCATGTTGTCAAGATAAAAATTTCGCCCGACTCGGAATTGTGTTGTGAATCAGTAGTGAATCCCCAGCCAAAATTTGAATCTGAAATTAAGAGTGTTCCCAATTTAAAATCAAGCCAAAGTGTGGTGGGAAAAAAAGTAACCGTGGTGAATTTGACCAGTGACAGTGTCCCTCCAGAGCACCATTTACAGCTGAACATTGAAAAGGATATCAGTGAAGGATCCGACACCATGGTTCAGAAGGCGAACAACAGTGGAACCTCAGTTACCGAGCTGAACGTCAGCAATCCCACGTATCTGTACTACATGATGACCAGTGGCCAATTCTCACCGAGTGACACTCTGGACAGTGGAACATGCAGTGACATGGACAATGGATGCAGTACCGCCAATTCAACTACACCACCACCGTTGCCGAAAAAAGTCGGTCCAAAGCTGGAAATGCATCTCCAGACCACCAAAATCCTCATGAAGGACGATCACGAGCATCATCATCGTCCGCGAAAGTTACATCACGACCATCAGCGTGCTGGTTCACTAACCGACAGTGAAGAGAGTGAGTCCAGCCTCAGTTGTGATTCCTTAAGTTTGTCCGATGGCCTGCCATCGAAATTGTCCTTCCTTCCGGATTCACTGCTGAGAGACATTCGCGATCGTAAGTTTCCCAATTCGGCGTCGCCACCACCGACCGGGGGTTTTTCGACCAAAATCGACTTCAAATACACGGTCAACGATAACAATGATAAATTGGTTAGTGAGCGCAACAAAACAAATTCGACAAAATTCGAGAACACCTATCGAAAAGATAACAATAAGAGTTGTGTTCTAATCAAGGAAGGTACGTACGGCGAAAAGTGCGGCATTGTCGGATCGATGGAACCGCGGAAATTCGAAAACGATAAGTACTATACATTCCATGTGAACGAACACGATTTCGCAAGCCTAGTCGAGAGTGAACCAAAAAGTTTAAGTGACGATGCATTTGCCGGGTATAAGGATATACGCAGTCCGTCGTCGGGCACGTCGACCATACGGAGCTCCAAGGGAACCGTCAGGGGTGTCAAGAATCGCGTGAGGAATGGAATTGCCACATTTTTGCAGTTGCAACAGACAAATGTCAAGGTGAGTGTTGGAATGAAACTTAAACTCAAATTCCACAATTTCATGGCAACCATATGGTGTAAAAATTGCACAGTAATTCTTGGGAAATAAACTGACCACCACTTTCTGGGTTGCTCCATGAGAAAGTGAGGGACTGTTGATGCCGTCAAAATCCACGAAAATCCTTATGCATTTCCCCCCTTTAGTAGTCCCCTCGTTAAGGTCTTGTCATCATCATCACTTGAGGAATTTTACGGTAATCCTCCTCTGCATCACTCAGGCAGACGTAATTGCCAAAACAGATCTGACAGTATTCTCGGAAAAACGATAAGAAACTTTAGAATTTGTAACAAAATCAACAAAGTGAACGAACTATTTGTTGTCACTTTAAGCCAGAGACGTCAGTGACAGAGATGCCAGTGATTCTGTTTAACTTTTCACTTAATTGTCATGACTTTGGGATCATGCATTTGTTAGTAAATTACATTCCGATTACAAAATATTTATTAAAGCTACTATGCGTCAAACGCAGATATAGGTGACTTATGATGTTTCACAGTTTCTGGAAATGTACCAATTCTGTTTGGTATTTTTGCTCGAATGAGATCTGAGAACACAGAATTCCACAACGTCAAAATTCACCCACAAACTGACACGCGGTTTAAATTGTAACCTTACGAACTCTGTCAACTAATTTTTCAAGCTTATCTCGATTAAATATTAAAGAAAACATTATAATACCAAAATTATTAGGAATTTATTGAAAAAAGATCGATGGAATATTATAAAATTTAGATGGACTGTCACTGCGAGTTCTTTGATTTCTTCACTCCATTTATCACTGTCTAACGATTACTCGACGTTCACAACCTTCGTTAGTAATGCGTCAGTCGGCAAGCAAAGTTTCATTTGTGAAATGACACATGACTATCACAATTGATATGATTTTACTATCAGTTAATCTATATAATTAGTGATACTACTATCTATGTTTGTTTTATTTGTACAGAAGTTTTGCTGAAGTGGTCAGCGCAAAAAAAAAATATTAAATTACTTTTGCGGTAGTAATTTGAGTAGGCGCACTCAAGAAGTGGACGTGGAAGTGCTAGGTTTAATTGTTTTTCATAAGTTTCCACTGAATTGAACGGGTCGAACTTAAGAACAAATACTAGTGAAGCCCCTACTTCATTTTATTGAGGATCTGGGCAAAGAAGGTGGGAGGATTTTGAGTGATCAGGAATTCCACGGGGTAGGGGAGTGCTTCAGTACTTTGAACCATAGGTTTCACAGACTTTATTAGTCCCTAGGTGTCGGACAGCAGGACTCAACGAAAACCACAATGGGGGTCAGTAGAAATATATTGGTAGAGGCAAGGCAGGTTTTTCAGAAATGGTTCCTCCCTCTCAGTCAGGAAATACTGGTCCCAAAGGTGGCAATAAAATAAATTCGACGTGCATCTGCTCGACGTGGATGCTCTTCACTCCTTAGTCGGTCCCGTTGCATTACCATCTTTAAAGCGTTAGAACTATATGATAGGATAGGTGCGGGGAAGGATGAAAGGAAAGTGAAAACAATTATGAGGCTGAAAGGAGAACTTGAGATTTGGCGAATTCTCCTGTTTCTTTGGTCTCCAAGTCCTTAGTCAATAAGATGCTTCATATACTGTATCCACATATCGCGTCGCTAAGGCTGAGTAGTGACATAGAAACTGTTCCAGGTCCTTATCCTCGCAAAATTCTAAAAGTCACTCCGTCGGTAAGGTTCAATCCTTTCATGTGTTTGTTGAGGTTGATGCGCCCGTCGATAAGTCCCACCATCATTCTCAATTGCTCTCTGCTTGAACCAAGAATCTTTTTAGCGAGCAAATTGCTTGATTTCTTTAGTAGTGATCAAGCTACTTTACCCAGGAATCCGCATACGAACGGATCAAAGACATTCATGAAAACTGGACGCCAGAACACGCTAGAATTGAAGGTAATGAGAGAACAGATGAGGTAGTAGGGACATGGTTCGAAAAAGAACCTATTCGACCTAGAACCTTAAGCTCTAGGATATTTGCGGATCTATGATAAGTGGGTAAGTTTGCCTATGTACTCCTCAGGATGTCGCTTAGCTTATGAGGTGCTGAGGATTTAAATCCACACCTTTCACTGTGGGCGTTGGACTTCACTAAGGGTGCGTTTTGTCACCTCTCTTTTTTTATTGTGTATATGGATTGGATGTTACAGCGCAGACTTGGCGAGGAACGATTCGAATTGGGGGATTTAAGAATAAGTCATCTGCTTTTCGCTGATAACTTGGTCATCCTTACGTCCACCCAAATAATATAATCAATATAACTGACCGAACCTTAGCGCACATTTGACAAGTTCGTAGCCGTCTTTGCTGAAGCTGGGATGAAGGTGAACTTGAACAAATTAGAAGTTATTGTAATTTTCCGAACGCCTGTTTAATGCATTCTGCATGCTAGTGGAGTCCCATTGAAACAAGTGGAGAAGTTGTAGTAGTGATGGAAGAACCAATACTGAGTTATCCTGTAGGATTGGTCAGGTTTTGAGACAACTTGGTCAATCTGTTGCCAGGAGGGCCAAACTTGGCATCGGAGTTAAGCAATCGGTCTTTATTTCAGTGTTTGCTCAAGACCTAAAGAATAAGTTTTCGGACGTAATCCGGCGAATTGAAATTTTTTTGTTGTATTGCTGGGGTAACTCGTCGAAATCGAGTTAAGACCACCAGAATACGCGAGGCACTCTATGTCGAGCAGCTATTTCTTCAAACGAAAAGGCCCATACCTCGATGGTTTGGCCAAGTTAAACGCATGCCCCCAACTCGGCTTCCAAGGCCTGCCATGGAAACCGTGTAGAGATAGTTAGACCAAGTCCGAAATCTCACCTCTATCCCTATGAGGATAGGCCCGGATATTTAACGTCGATGGCGGAAGATCGGTAGATGTGGAGAGTCCACTTAAGCAACCTAAGTTCGCGACCTTCATAGCGGATAAGCGGGGCATTGGAAAATGATGATGAAGATGATGACATTTCTTGCCTATTTTGTTCAAAAATAAAAACCAAGTTTCTGGGTTCGAGGAAGTATGTATATCCTCTTGTTTTTGAGTCAACAATTGAGACACTGCTGGAATGATAGGAGTTATCCACCCCTTAGATCTTCGATAGAGTAGATTTTAAAGCTTTCGTGTTTTTGTATTTTTGTCAAATAGACAGCTTCCATACTCCTGACATTGTTATCGTCCATAAAATCGGGTTTTCCTGATTTCGCGACGCTACTGTTTGGATTTTCACCTACATATTACATGTATTCCACCTGGAGTAAGTATTCCTTCTTGTTGTCTTTTCATGTTGGTTTTGCCTCGTGCCTCTTTTCTTAGTTAAAAGGCAATTCTAAATTAAATGTTACAGTCGCCATCTCCCTGTGGCACAACTAGAATTTGAGCTAGATGAGAATGGGCGGCTTTTGACAGTGGTCAACGTGGCTTGGACTTTTGACCGAGCGGCGTGGGTTCAAGTCCCAGCGGCACAACCTCTCGTCGGGGAATGACAAACCTCCGGGAGTATAATCTGTTATGAAAGAGCTTCTCAATTTGCCGTTCGGAGTCGGCAATAAATTGTAGGTCCCTTCCATTCGTGCGAAAAATGTAACACGCACCGAGAAGCTAAACCTTGGCTCATCCCTAGTTGTCGCACCAGGTATTTATTCATTTTTACCCACCCCCACCAACCCTTAATTTTCATTAGATTGTCAGAGAAAATGGTAATAGCATCCGGCAGAAATATATATAAAACTGGCAGCATTGTCGTAGGCGATGACTTCACTATGTTGTAAAGGAATTATCACTGCTATAACTGACGCGATATTACCATCATAACGACTTTTGTCACCTTCCAAGCCTCCCACTATAAGTAAACCTGCTGTGGAGCCCAAATGCCCAAATGCCCCGGTTACAAAGGCTTCAGCACGTAATAAAAAAAAGTACAAACGTTTTATTGAAATTTAAGTACACCGCCTGATGCATATGCATATGTGTATCCATAAATTATTTAGCAAATTTAATTGCCTAGACGAAGTGTTTGTTTGCATACAATTTTCGTAGACTTGATTTATCTTTCAACCAAAAGTCGTGCGCTTTCTAGTTATACAAGATCCTGAAACGTAAAATGCTTCTTTTTTTTTTGTATTTATTTTACTAAATAAAAATTTGATTTTCCACTCAACTATCCCCCCGAACCAGTTTAAATTTAGTTTAAGTGAATTAATTTGAAATATAATACCCACCAGCACAGGCCCACTTGACAAAAATAAACAACCAAAACCCGATGATAGTTTTTTAACGACAATTCAATTACAAGCACAAGTCCATCAACTATCTCCTCATTAATCACAATTTAATTGATACCAGCTGAGAGACCAGCCGAAAGATCAGATGAAAGATCAGTTGAAAGACCAGATTATTACCACGCACTTCTTCTTGACCAGATATACCACCAGTTCCTAATGCAAATTATTGCATTTGATGAGGATGAGAAACACATAAAAACGTATCTGGTTGTCCGTTTTACGAGGCTCTGCTTCGTTTAGGAAGCATTGACCCAATGTATGAGTAGTGCTTAAACGTAAATGGCGCACCACTATATGCATTTCTATGCAAATATTGAGTGGTTTTCATAATTTTTGAATTGTTTTTCGTTGAAGCGTGTAAGTTTTTGGTAGTTATTACCACAAAAAAAAAAACTGTTTCAACAATAACGAAGTCAAGGTTGACGTGATTGGTTGTTGAAACGTGTTGTTTAGGAAGTTTTCCATGAAATAAATTTTAAAAAAAAAATTGAGAAATGCACTGTGGGTTTGGTAAGAATATAATTTTTAATAATGACAGTAACTGAAACAATGCGTTGTGGGTACCACCTGACCAACGAATACGCTGACAATTTTCTTGCACCCTCTTCCCTTCAACCTACAAATGCAGAGAATGCTGTTACTGGACTTACTTACTTACATAGGCGGCGCTACAGTCAGGGCTCAGCCAAAAAGCCTCTTCAGTTGGCCCGATCCTTACCTAATTGCCTCCAGTTGCGCACGCCAAGTTGGTTGAGGTCCTTCCACTTGTCTTCCGCTACTGCGTTGGCCTTCTGGGTTACTATAAGACTCTGCGAATCGAAGCATTTATGTCCAGTCCCTCAACACGCCCCAGCCATCTCAGCCGATAATTTCGTATCTTCTTGGCAAGGGCGATGTGGCTGTACATCTCATAAAGTTAGTCGTTGAATCTTCTCCTCCAGAGCCCGTCAACGCAAACGCGACCGAATATCTTACAAAGAATTTTACTCTCGTAGGCACTAAGGATATCTTCATTTGCTTCCGGTAGAGTCCAAGCTTCAGCGCCATAAAGCGGAACTGGATGAATAAGATCGCGGATACAATGGTTTGGGAACGCTAAACGCATGTCCCCAACTTCCATGCCGTGCCATGGAATCCGTGCCATCAGGTGGGCGTCCTCTGGATAGGCCTGGGATGAGATGGGATGGAAGTCCGAAATCTCACATTTACCTGTATGACGATAGCCCTTGATGATTTAGAGTTGATGGTGGAAGATCGGGGGATGTAGAGAGTCTGTTTAAGCACCCCGCGACCCTCACCGTGGATAAGCAGGTTATTGAAAATGATGATGATTTTGCAAATGTCACATTGTTCTACACGAATTATTGTCATGAACCAGAACATGGCATCGCTAACATAAAGAATTATTTCTTATCTTTCACAAAATGCATCGAGCATTCTGCAACTTAAACTGCCAAAAAGCACGTTCTAACAACTCAGTCTCGTGACGTGCCACCTTTAGAGGCAATTTGGATTCAAGCAGAGGTTTCCGGTTCATCACTTTGCTACTAAACTCATAGACGCTGTTTCTAGCGGATATCAATATTTGCACAAAGACATGATAGTAAATTCCGGAAGTTTATTTCTTAGTTTAAATTTAATTCCTCTTATCAGTTTCACTATAAGTTCGAATTCTTAAGCATTAAATTGTTTATCTTGGCTTATGATTTCCTCTGCAGATATCACGTCAGCAAAACAAATTCTTTGAGATAAATGTTTTCAAATAGATTTCAAGGCATTTTGTATGTTTTATGACCTATAAGACTTAAATGTTTTAATTTACCAAAGTTCTTATCTTCAACGCATATCATAAATTTTTTTAAATTCACTGGAAATTAATCATAAATTTAGTACTTAGTAGAATAATTTAAGCAAATACATATCTAAGATAAGAAATATTGCATTCGCATTGTACAAATGAACCGATAATACATGACTCGTAATTGTTTTAAATAATTTATTGAAGATGCAAAGTTTTCACTGTCGTAGGTCTTGACAGTTCTTTAAACTTTCACCCAAAAGGGAGACAATAGTTTCGTTAGGTAAGATAAATAGAAACATCTACTTGTCCATCTATTATCATTAAAACTCAAGAGTTATACGTTGAAGATTCACAATGGATAATGAAAAGTGAAAACCGATGCAAAGTAAACGCAAAACGATTGAGTTGAATGTGATAAAATATTGAACTGTCAGTTAGACTAAATGCACTCATTTTTTATCTGATTAGTTAAAATATTCTCATGGGTTTTCCATGGACGCCGTGTGACATTAGTCATGGCATGGTTCAGTGAAGATGTACCAGTGACAATCAAGATCTCATGGTTTACAATTTATTAGAAAGGGAAATTTGAATTACAAATGATAAGATGAACTTTCATTGGATGCAATTGGCAACTGGGCATTTTCTTTGATGAGTTTAATATGAAGCGTGGATCAGGATTCTAGTAAAAGCGAATGAAATACGAAGCTTTTCGGGCTCCTGTAAAACAGCGGTGCCAGAACTCAGACTACTCTCATGCAAAAGGACAGGAAAACTCTCTCTTTGCAGAGGTTGCAGAGACGAGAAAATTAATGAGGACACAACCCACTTCCATGCCCCGGGCCTTTGCCACCTCAGACATAAATCCTTTGGAACACACTTTTTCCAGGATACCGAAGAACTAAATAACGTAACTATCTGGGTTATCTGGAGGTTCATTAAGGCTTCAAAATGGTTCGAAACCGTGGGGCTTTGGGCATTGCTCCACGAGCAAGGGGTAGTTTTCCCCTCCAATGGGTCTCTACTGACTTGAGTGTGGCGCAGAGGGCTCTCTCTCCCCTCGCCAACCCATCTAGTTAGCCTCACTTAATGAGCTTTATACGAAGTGCATCGGAGAGTAGAATGCCTTGTCTTAAAGAAGCATTCTTGTTGAGATGGGCGTAACAACTTACTTACTTGTTGGCATACATATGCTGATGTCAATAACCAGCAAAGCCAAAGTTTAAGGTTTTTAGTTCTAATAGCTAATCGTTGCTACTAACAGCTGCAGCGAAGTCCTAAGTTTTTTTTGAGGGTAATTGCCAAAAAGCATTGCAACAAGGAATGATCTTTCGCACTATTTTCTTAGTGGTTACAGAAGGATCCTTACTCACAATTTTCTGAGTCTACTTCGACCTAAATCCAGACAGTTCCCAAATATGTGCTAGGCGTCGGCAGTCTCCTGATATTCTAAACACAGTCGGCAAAAATCCAATGTAAATTTTGGGGAAAAAATTTTTTGAGATGATAGGTTAGATTAGGTGGATGTCCCCGCTTAGCAGGAACACATTTAGATAAAGTGCAGTTCGATTGTGATATCTGATTAGCAGCACTGAAAACCTTGTACAGACCTCTATCTATAGACAGAAGTCTGTTAAGCCGAATCTGCCCCGATGAAAGGCTAGTGTCTATATTATTCCACCTGCTGTTAGCCATTCTTTTTGCATCAATATCAAGTTGAAACCTCATCGATTCTACAAAAGGTATTTCCAGAGAGAAAAACGTTTGTATCCTGCAGTTGCCCTGAACGTCTTTGTAATTCGGAATCCAGCATAGCAAAACGTCCCATCTGTCAGTTTATTTAGAGGCATGCAGCATTGATTGATACATGATGATAATTGTTGTTAGCATCGTCTTTCTTCTCTATGGGGGTGTGAGCACAAATTAAGTCGATGTTACCAAATTGAGCTTTGATTCGGATAGTTATCGCTCACTCGCTCGGAAGACTGTTTCTCTAAGTCTACACTTTTGGTTTATACAGGCAGCACCGTGTGAAAGTGACGATGCGTCACTGCCCCATACTGCCCCATCTGAAGACCTCTCCTAACTCCTCAGATCCTTCATCAAGCAAAAAAAAACTCAGTTTAGAGGCAATGAACAAATCAAAGCTCCTCTCTCTCTGCAAAGAGCTATTTGTGGAGAAGTATGATACACACAGCTGTCTAACCAAAAAGACATAATGACTCCATATTGGCCAAATGTGACAATTAGTTTGCTAAAACACGTTGTATTATTATTATTATTATTATTATTTTAAGTTCATGAATTAAAACATAACAACCGTCCGTTCATTACCTTTTTGCAATTATATTTCGCTTTAGGTGTTGTCCCCACCTTAACCTTGATACTTTTGCATTCCCCAAAACCAAGTTAACCATAAAAGTCCAAGGTTATGCCGATTTCCCACCAAATGCAACTCGAAATGTCATAAAAAATCCATGTGACTTCCTTGCGTCAAACCTAAAAAAGCTCCAATTCAGTGTTCCGGTTCCCATGTCAAGTCATTATCCATTGTTAACCCAAACATTACTGCACTATTGACATATGTGGTAATTTTCTCACATAACCTACAAAATTTTGTCCCACATGGCCGACTGTCACCACCATTTACCTCTTGCCAAATGTTGAATTTGGTTGACAGATTAACCGCGACTCATTTCTCTTGAGTTCACATTAATTATTCGTGTCCACCTTTCAAAAATTGCGCACATAAAACCAATAAAGCCAAACCACCACCGGATATCCACAAGCTGAAACAAAAACAAAATTTCACTTTTACTACCTACTCTGCGCACCTCATTCTCGGTTTGCTTTGTTTCTGTTCTTGGACATGTCAGAATAATGTTTAGCCACAAAAAATCGTCAGAAAAACTAAATTTAATTACACATTTTCTATGCCAAAAATGATTCATTTTAAGTTTCTATTTACCCAAATCTGGACAAGCAACGGATTTTGTTTTTGAAAAAAGGAAAAGTTAACTCAAAGACGGCAGATAACAGTGCGTACACGTTGCGGTCTCAATTTGCATACAACCTCCATTTAAAAATAAATATTCCAACGGCCTAAAGTAATTTAAAACAGCTAAGCACACGTGGTATTGTTTGGTCGGGGAATCGTTGTTGCTTTCTCCATCGCATCGGATGAAGTAGGCATACATTTCTATCTTTGGAAACTTGAAAACAGCAGTAACTGAATCACAATGATCCCCTGAAGGTTCACCTACACCCTTAAACTACCACTTGTTGACAGATGACTTATGAAATGTCAGTTTTTTTTCCCAAATAATTAACACGAAAAAATAACCATCAGGCTTGATTTCAAAACTTTGACTTATTACTGACATGCACTGTGAGCAAGAAGAAAACCAACTCCTGTCACTGACTGACAGATTGTCTCAGGGTGGAGATCGTGTAGCGAGTAGGTGGGTAATAATGCCACCAGCGCATTTGTCAGAGTTAACTAAAGTGGCATTGTCTTTGAATTACCATAAATCAAAGAGAAGCAAAGTAAAAACCATGCTCATGTCAAGCAGTCGTGACTATCGCAGGCGTTAGATACTCTGCATGAATTGCATGCCTTTTATTCGCTTTATTAATTGCAAAACAAAAAAAAATTAACTCATATCTCTTTTTTTTAATTGATGAAATCTCCCACGCTGGAGAGATCCCAAAATCATGCCGCAGAAGACTTTTCTGTAAACGGAATTCGTGCGTGTTAATTGAAAGCAACAAATTCAGCACGCAATGACGTCTGTCATCTGTCAAATGAAGGGAATTGAATGGCAATGGCTTTACCATCCCTGGGTTAAATTTTATGGGAAGTCATTTCGCATTTGCATGTTGAGTGCATGAAGGAACGCTATAATGTGAAGTTTATGTAAATACCTTTCACGGTAGCTCACGGTAATGTGCAACTAATTGGGAATATACTCGGGCTGTATTCAGGGCTACTGGGTTAATTCAAAAATTTATTTTTTATTATGTTACGCGTTTAAGGATATTTATCGCTTTCATTGGCATTACAGTGGACCGACTATTAACTATTCATACGATTATCAACGGTAATTTAAATACAAGTTAAAATAAGAACGTGAGGTGATAGGTCCTTTATGAAAATCAGAAGGGTTTGCCATGATCCAAAAGAAGCAATTTTCTCAAGCTTACGTGGGGATGCGATTTATGTAAGTAAACGCTTTCTGAACAGAAAAAGTATCAAAGTTCATTCGGTTTTTAAGCCAGCAATTCAACTCGCGTTAAGAGTGTCCTAGGCAGCGTTTTTTTTTAGGACAAAGGACTAGCGACTTCTTGGATGTAAAAGCTACAAATCGCTATGTTTCAATCCTTCAATACCGAACAAAATCTTAGACATCGTCCCTGCAGCTTCTGCAGAAATCATTTGCAGAAACGTCCAGTCGAGTGGCATGTCTGCCTATGAGGGAGTGTCCTGTGATGACACCTATAATAGCTCCGAGATGCCGTCTACTTGTCGAAATTAATCTTTTGGAGCACTTATGGTCTATTGGAGCACGCTAGATTGGCTTTGGTAACAAGTGGCACTCCGAGGCTCTAGGGAAGATAGGTGATGTTCATAAGAACCCAATACCTAGAGCCAATTGTCTGCAAAGGAGGCAAATGAATAAGAGTTTCTTTCTTACTGACATTCTCACAACTGCGACAGTATGCGTTTTGTGGGATTCCAAGCTTTAATGCATTTTCTTCAATTGGCCAATGACCTTTACTGATAGGTACAGCTACGAGGTTCATAAGTCCTGTTCTTTTTATAGGTTTCCCGCATCATTCTAGATATTTTCCAATAGATAAGCATACTCCTTGTGAGATTGGCCAGCTATAAGAGATGTGAATGTCCCGATGCCCTTAGCTTTCATAGCGGATAATCGACTTATTCTATGAGCTAACTATCCAGGCCTAAGACCCACCTGCGCAGTTTGTCTGCAAGATAATATTCAGCGATGTGACCTGGAACCCACAAAAGAGTGAACAATTCATTACGCGGATTATCAAGGATACCGTCAGTGTTGACGTTGTTGAGGGCTTCTCAACATCGTGAGGGGGTTGAAGAGATAAGCTTGTGTTTTTCAATAGGGAAATGAATAACTTGTAGTTCCAAGAGTTTCAAAACAGTGTACATATAATAACTACCACTAGATTCTTCAAGCCCTTACCAATACGTAGTCTATGCATGTACACTCGGTCTACATGTGTCGCTGTCATGCCTTAATGGTTAGTGCGTTGAACTGTGCGAGCTGCGTAGGTTCAAGCCCCAGCCGTATCCACTGAACATTTTTCCCGGCATCACCTCTCATCGGGGAATGACAAACTTACAAGAGGACAATTTGTCATGAAAAAGCTTCTCAATTCGCCATTCAGAGTCGGAAATAAATTATAGGTCCCCTTTCATTCGTGTGAAAAATATAACACGCACGACAAGGCTTGGCTCATCCCAATGCTCAGTAAAAGCTAACATTTATGCAATGAAATGACAATTCTCCACCAACTTCATGATACAAAGCGACACCTTCAAAGTGTTCGCATTGCGAATCTCAAAATTTACTCTCAACCTTACATAAATCCGTATAACAACTTAAGGAAATAACATTCAAATTTACATAATCTCAGGTATAATAAAAATAAAATAATCACCTCACGCATGTAATGAAAGATGACATCGTTTCTTCTTCCTAAATTTATGTCACTTCACTCACAGCGATATTTTTATCAAAGAAAAAAGAAGTGCGCGAAAAAATAAAACCATCTGTCGGATGCGGCATTGTTAGATTTAATTTATTTAATACTGCCCGTAGCTTAATCCAATGTGAATGGAGTTTTTGCACGGAACATTACATAAGGGATAGTTTTTGAAAAAAATAATAATAAAATTTATTTAGGCAAACATTTTCATTTCTTTTTTATGAATTATTTTCTTCTTTTTTTTTTTTTTCTTTCATTTCTGTTACAGAAATGTACACTTATTTTTCTTTTTTGCCGAATTGATTAAGTTTGAACAATAAATCTTTCGTTTGAAGATTTATTGACATGTTTTCGAACAGACGACATTAATTTAGAAAGTGATTGGAGAGATATGTAGGTTGACTGTGAGATTTTAATATTCGCAGTGAATATGTACAATGTTTTTCTATTTTTTTGAAAGATTTACCTGTTTAGCGGAGATCAAGTGGACACTTTGATTTACACAAGGCGGGACACAGTTAATTATCCAAAATGCTTTCTTTTAATGCTTTCTTATTGTGTTTTTGTAATTTATTACATTTATGTGGATAAATCGGGTGTTAGATGTCAACTAGCGAACATGAAACATTACAAAACCTTTGATTAACATTTTGAGTTCAAAGTTGCCGATTTCATAGCGCGTGTTCTCGCACTTGTATTGTTAAACTTGATTGTTGTTTAACAGTTCGTTTGCAGCGAATACACGGAACTTTCAAATGTCTCTTTTGTGAAACCTTGGCACCTTGACAGCTATGTATTTCATTTCGTAACTGACTTATTCCATTTGTTGGGCATTTCGGTTCAGTTTTCCTTCAGTCTTGGCCAAAACCAATGTGAATTAACAAAGGAATAAAACAACTCATTTACCGGCCACGGCCACGGCGGTTCAATTGAACCCAATTAGTACTAGGATGCGTGTTGTTGAAATTGGGTGAAACAGCCGAGAGTGCTTAGATCCAGCCTGTGGAGTTTAGAAAGCGGATTAGATCCTTCATCCCTTTACCCGAGATGTCGCTTAGGTCGTCGAAGAATGGTTAGTTTAGTGCACGCAGGCTGGCTCTTGCAAATGGCGGATATTTGCAAAGGAAGTGTAGGTTAGGTAAGGTTAGTGGGCAGGCGAAAGGATGAACCATTCAGTGGCAAATGAAGTGGGTTGTATCCTCATGTACCTCCTCATCGCCACACCCCCTACAAAGGTCTTCTTCTGTAATACGAAGCTTTTTCATATGGTACCGCAGCTATTGTGCCCTGTGATCACTCCTATAAGAGTGCTTAGGGATCTTCTATCGAACTGCAGAAATCTGTCGGTCCTAGCCTTAACGAATTTTGGAATTATCTTCCTTGTGGTTGCACAAGTGTTTAGAGAGGGCCATCTGTTGTTAGCCTCCCTTAAGGCTCTATTCCCTGCTTCAAACTTAAGTGTGCAAGGCGGGATGTTCACCGAAGTCTCGGCTTTTTCCGGGCTTGTAGTGTAAGAGAAGCGTAAGAGAATTTCCTTCTCCATTGAAGGTTGGCCTTGTGAGCCATGTAGAGCTGACGTCTGTCTGCCCAGCTTATCTGCACGCTCCTTTCCTGTTGTCACTGTGCCCTGGAAACCAGAGCACTGTAACCCTGAACCTATCGCCCAAGCTGGCAAGATCGTTCCGGCACTCAAGCACCAGTTTGAAGGATATGGTAGCCAAGTCAATAGCCTTGATAGCGGCTTGGCTATCTATAAGGATAGCAATCTTTTGTTTGTGTGTTTTGTCACGCTCGAGTTGCGTGCAAGCCTCGTGGATTGCCAGTAGTTCCGCCTAGAAGACGATGGTAAAGTCCTGCAAGCGGTATGATCTTGCTATGTTCAGTGATTCCGAGTAGACAAGAAAATTGTACACTTTTGAGTGCACGGATAGGTCAGGAACTATCGACGCAGAAACAAACCAATTTCAACCCGTGGTCGAAAATTCAAGCTATCAGAAGGTGTATTGGGTGGGCTTGGATCTCATATAACAAGCCTCTCCAGCCAGCTCGATCATGATCTAGTTTTGCACACCATGTTGGTTGAAGTCATTTTTCACTTTTATGCAACCTTAATTGCGGTCTTCCTCTATTGTGTTGTATACTTAAGATACTGCCTATGATTCTCTTGGCCAAATCGTTATTGTCGATTCGCCTTACATCAGCCTGTATTGAGAAACTGATATCTCAAAAGTTGGAGCAGTTACTTGGGGTTGGGTAAATAATGCTGGAACCCCATTCATTTGTCATGCTTTCATCCGACCATATTTTTCAGATGAGTTGGTACATGCTCTTGACGAAGTCATCTGGCCCGCCACTTTTAATAGCTCGGAAGCTTAGCCTTCGGTAAAACAGTGTATGGACTGAGATTGGGCATTTCATTGACCTCGTAAATGCTGGGTATACGCATTGATAGTTAGAACCATTGTGTTCTATGCTTCGATGGTATAGTAGCAGCCCAACTAATCACATAGAAGCATTTCGATAGGGTGAAATGGCGAACGAAATAAACATACACGATTGAAGTTATTCCAGCAATTCTGCCATGTGACTTGACTTCCACCGGGATGCCAAGTGGAAACTATCTATGTTGACAGTCAGGCGACTATCATATCTCTGCAGTCCGCATCGACAAAATCGAAGCTCGTAAAGATCTGCAGACAAACTCTCAACGATATAGCAGCGACCAAAAAGGTGACCTTATGCTGGGTACCAGGCCACAAAGACATATCAGGTAATGAGAGGGCGAACTTGCCACGAAGGGTATAGGACTAGCATGTGCACGCAACCTTCCGGTTGCAAGGACACCCAATAATACTCTTTAAAGGAAAATAGATTAGGAAACCATGATCAGAACTAACACGCGATAATGTCACATGGACACATGTCCAATAGCCAGAAGAATTTCAAAAATCTCGTACGACTTTGTCGAAATGAAATCAGAATCGTCTCCGGTGTACTTACAGGACACTGCGGAACAGAAATCCATGCGAAGTGTCTTGGATTACCCTACAATGACTACTGCAGAAGCTGCAGACACCAAGATCAAATAGAATCCATCCAGGACCTGCTATGCGAATGTTCCGCACTAGCCACCAAAAGACTGTGTACTCTTGGTAGTAGCTTCTTCCAGGGGCTGGAAGATTTTAGAAAACTCCTGAGAAGAGGATGAAACTCTTATGGGTGGTTTCCAGATTAGCTAACCCTAATCCTTGCTTCGACTCCCATGGTTATACTTGTTATGGGTACAATGTACCCGCTTGAGGTCTAAGAAAGTCTTTACGACAAATTGAACCAAAGAACTTACCAATAACTGTTCATTCGTTCATTCTCTCAATCCCTGTTTGCTAGAAACTTCAGTTTATGGAGCAGCGACAGAGTTAATGTGCATGCCGCAGTAGTACTGATGGTGCTCCTGTAGAAACTGCAGAGTCCTTGGTAAATTTTTGTTGCAAGCAACTCTAGAATCAGTAGATTATTGCAAGCAAGAGCTTGACGTGAGTGAAAGTCTGATTACTTGCATTTTTGGTTTCTCTTTAGCGTCCCAATTTTTACTGCTATATTAAGGTCGGAAAAACAATGTTAAATCTGTTTACCTCTTTCAAAGTGTACCAAACTGCATAATCCACTTAAGTAAAGTCCCATACTTGGTTCTTTTAAACTTTTGAAGGTCCAAGTTCCTAAGAAAACACTGTGATCACAGAAGTTTATGTAAATTCGTAGGAATAACATTTCCCAACTACCAGATACACTTTCCTTGTTTTCATTTTAAATTCACCACCCAACACTTATCACACATATTAAATGCTGGTAAATATTTATGTTCCCATTCCTCGGACTGATCTTAATTAGAAATGAAAACAAGACACACCGCATACCCATCGTTGTAGACAGACCAAGACCATGTTAAACCCTGAGCATTGCAACAATGTGAGGTTGTCTGTCCCGGGGAATAATGCCGAAAGACAACAAACCCCATTCACCGCGATGACTGGTTTCTTTCCAAACCAAACATTGACAATTAGCCAACGAAGTCACATACGAAAAACTGTGGCAAGACCAGGCAAAAAAATAAAATGCGTTTACGCCGTAGATACTCCTTGAGTGGAATTATGAAATTTTTTCTCTTTACTTCACCAGATACGTACCGGTGTGCATACCAAATACGCGCTTGATGTCTCGTCACCATCGACTCTAATCAGCGCAAAACTATCAAAAAGTACAAGTATCTCTCTGAGATTTAGTAACGTTTGATTGCGTTTTGTTTTTTTAGCACGTATACCACAGAGTGTGCGAGATTGCATTGCTGATGTCGGATTTGTTTGCTTTTGTTTTCTCATACGATGCTTGGAACGCAATCGCTCATGCGATGCAAGAGATTAGAAGTATCTTATGATTGTCTATCGAGGAATAGTGGATTAAGTAACGCACCTGTTGTCTATGTGCACACAAACTTGAGTGGAGAAAAGCTGAGGAAAGCCCTTATATTGTTTGCTTTACCTCAGATCGATTGGGTCTAGCTTTCATTCGAAAGACGATGATCACATAAAAGATCTTGAAAATCCATCAAAATTTTCCGTCAATTATTGTGTTTCCCCCTTCATTGAGCCGATCATCTTCTTTCAAAGAGTCACGCAGATGTGATTTACCAAAGCCACGACTGATCTATCTCACAAGTTCAACGATCTTGTAGCTTCTTTTCTTCGTTTCTTTATGTGCATAGCTTCCGATTTCCATTTCACCGGCTTGTGATCGGCACCTGTGATGACAAACTTTTCTTCACATTTTTTTTTCCGTATCCGGAATTTTTCTCTTTCTCGGTGGTGCCATGATTTAAATGCCAAAATGTGAGCCTAAGCGGAAAGCAACATCTGTCATTGACAGCGTCGCTATGGACGGGATTAAATATTCGCTTTGTGGTTTATTGGAAAATTTTGGACTTAACTTTTCACTTTCGTTTGCAATTCGGAATTTACATTTTTTTTTGTAAGTAGCTGGTCACGTCTCTCCCACGGTTGGAGGGATTTTACCGAAAAAGAGTTTCTATTTGTTTATGGTAGTGTCTCTGAGGTGTAAATTCGGAACATTCGATGCGCCTTCTTTTTTTTCTTTACAATCGTGTAAACGGGTAGCCATCTGGAGATCATTGACATGTTTGTTGTCTTTAGCGGTATCTGTTCAAAGATTTGACAGAATACTTAGGGTGATAGTGGTAAAGGGAAAGTGAAAGCTAGGGAAAAGAGTACTTGAACCTTTATTTACCATCCTCAAAAGCGGGAATAAATATTCGTCGGAGGATTTGTCACTATTCCTATAGAACTGCTAGGTATTGTTCCTGTCGCCTGTCTTCGATTTCATTGGTTTGGGAGGCTGTTGTACATGCCCTCTTTTTCATAGTTATGATTTTCTTCTTTTCCCTTCTTCTGGCTTAACACTCTTCTACCGATGCCCTTGATTTGTGCTGCAGTGTTTGTTGGTGTATACTCTATGGCACCTTCTTTCGACATATACCCTCATCATCATATCACAGGTTTTTTTTAATGGGTGGCTAGTACCCTGCGGTGATTTAGGCTTTAACGATGTCGTGATAGTGGCCCAACAAGTAATTGGCATTCTTGGATGGTTGATGCAAATCGGAGAGTCTCTCACTCAGGCGCACTCTCTATGCTGTGGCTACTCCAGTTGTTCTAGGGCTTCTAACGTAAAATTTCTTTTTTAAAGTTGTTCGCAACTTCTTCTAGTTGGATTGTCGAGCTCTGAATCTGGCTATAAAAAGATCCAGTTTCCAACCTTTTTTGACAAGTTCCTCGGCTTTCATGTTACCAGCAATACCTTAGTCCTGTGACCCTACAAAGTTGTAAAGTTATTCCGTCGGCTGAAGACACTTTAGCGGTTTTAGTCTTGACTTTATTACTGTGGATAAGATGGTTTAAATCGCCACCTGATAGACATCAATTCTAGACATCTAGAGAATTCTCCGCTTGCTCTTTGGATCCACAAAGGAGTCTTAGGCGAAATAATACCCCCCACCATTCCTGAGTTATGCGGCAAAAACTCCATCCATTCTGTATCTTTTACCTAAACCAAACTGATCGGTAGATTCAATGATTCTTCCTCAGATTTAAACGACACTTGTCCCTAGTTTTAGTGAGAAGCACAAATCTGTCACACTGACTTAGTGATTTATATCAGCATCAATTAATGTCAAAGTCATATACAATCTAATTTTTCTCTGCTTTGTTCCAGTGACATCTTAGACAGAGTGTCATCTTAATTACGAATTATTTCCACTTTGGCATCACCTTCTACATCAAATTTGTCAAAATGCCTTCAAAAGTACTTGCGAATCTATTCCCATTAGAAGAAACAAAAACTATCATCAAGCGAACTTGTTATTTCTCCTCCTCCTTTTATCTCCAAAATCTATGTGATCCGGCCCCAAAAACCAATTACCTCAACTTAATCTTGAACAAAACCCAAAAAGGCACATGTTCACCCTCATTAAAACAATCTAACAAAACTGATAACCGTCAGAATGCATTAACCGCCACTTTAGATGAACTCACCCACGCGCTCTTAATAGACTTCCATGTCAGTGAACTTTGCGGTCGATCAAATTGAATCGCAAATTATTCATACACCTTTGTTTGCTGTACCGGACGAGCTGTCAAAATCTCTCAATGTACCCTCAAAACTTAAAGTGTGTTATTATGTTTTTTGCTTTTCTTTTGTTTTTTTCTTTCTCTCTCTCTATCTGTTGGAGATTATAAAACAATTTGGCACTGGAGTATTCTTTCATCTTGAAGTGCTGTCCATCTTTGCCAAACGTCAAGCCACGAGAAGAGTTTGTTTCCATCACTGACGACAACAACGATGATAATGATGACTTTCTCGTCTTCGAAACAAAAATCGTAGGTGCGTGTGTCAATTGTCTGTCAAATAAAAAATCATTCAATCTGTCAAATCAGATGACAGCAAAAAAATATGTATATTGTATATCTCCACAAACAATTGACATAGATATGTGCAAACGCAAATCCATCAGCGACAACTGTGGGAGGCATGTGCAGAAGTTGTCGAAATCAATTGAATCCACCCGAGGGATTAATCAAGATGGATGTCTGCAGGCCGCAATTTTTGCTTCACCAACGAGAAATGCCCCAATCTACTACACAGCACTCGTCACACAAGTGACCCGCTTTCTCTTTTCACTCGTAAGTGAGTAAGATCACTGTACAACTGTGTGCTGTGTGATCGGATCGGATCGCCGTCGACTGATCTAAATTATATCGTATTGCACATTTTTTTATTCACCACAGCCTTCCATGGCGTGGATTTTCTCGAGCCGGTTATACCGCGCCAGCTAAACTACCCTACTTAACACTGTTTAGGTTGATCAGGGGTATTATTTGGTTTCGCGCAAACAATTGGGTCCGACAAAATTGTGCAGTTTTGCGTTTATTTTATATCTTTTTCTCAGCACTCTGTGACGAGATGAATAATTTCGCGATTACGTATACGTGATGCTGCCATGATGGGGATTTGGCTTTTATTTCGGCATAATTTCCAAATCAAATAGGATGTCATGTGCGAAGTTTTACGTGAAAGGTGAAAAGTTGACAATGCGAATTGGATGAGATACTGAAGTAACAATTACGTTGATGTTTGTTTGTTTTTTATTTAATTTATTGAGGGAAAATGCTTATGCGTAAGCACTGTATTTTTCTGAGATGAAATCATTGTTTGCTGCAAGAAGAGCTTGAAAACGAAAGTAATACTTCGCGCAGATACGCCGAGATAGTTCAATGTCTTCTGGTAAGAAAAAGGTTCTGCTGGCAATGCTGTAGAGAAATTTTGCAAGTGTCATTGAGTTAGGTAGAAATGATAAAATTTATTGGCGTTTCATTAGTTTTTCCTTAGATTGAGTTGCGAGGATTATTCACGTCGGTGACAATGAATCACTGTGTGGGTAGGATTCCATGGTATGTATGCAGAAAGTTGATTTCTTTTGACAACCGCAGTGGGAATTCCAACTTTTTGTGAACTACCGGTTTTTTTTTTTTATCAAGCGTCTTGCAGATTTTTTGCTCGCAACAGTGTATGTCCATAAAAAAAGAAGTGAAAATAGCCAGAATGTAACATGTTGCACAACTCTCAGCATGACATTCATGTCAAAATAATCCCCCAACATTTATGATCGCTAAGAGGGACTAGCTATATTTTCATTTTTTTAACCGATGCCATGGTATGTAATTTGCCTGTAATATAAACAATCACTTTGACACTGATGTCAGCCTGACAGATACGTGACAAGTTGCAATAATTTTCGACAGTCATTTAACCCTGTCAAACATGTACCCGAATTTCTATTTTTCGTCTGTGTTAACTACAGTAATCATAGATGTTTGACAGATGAAACTGTAAAAATTTTGAATTTTCTGTGCAGCTGTCAGAAGAATGACAGCGCAGTGATTATTTGACACCTAGAGAAATAATTCTCGTATTTACAAGACATTTCGATTGCAAGTTGCATATTTCCTTTTGGGAAGACTTTTGAAAATAGGAAATAAATTTGAAAGACGAATACGTCAATTCATGAAGCTTTGCATGCATCGGAGAAGAGCTTCAAGTTTAGACTTCTCTATTGCTGAACCTGTTGCAATGCGAACTTTACGTAACTTGCCTTCTTCGATCCTTTAAAGTTCCTAGCATAAAATGATCCTTAAATGCTTGGCGCAGTATGAGATTCTGAAGTGAGTCGGCGCTACTGGCAGGTAGTATGAAGCTGAAGAGGGCTTTTATGAGATTATGGTCGCATACCAGTGGCTTTACGTCTGTTTTGGACATCACAGAGCCAATTTAGGCTTTTGTCACAATGTAACCGATCTGGTTGAATATTTGCTTCCAGTCAGATAAGATCCAACTAATCTTATAGAAGGCCTGAAGCTTAATCACAGTGCCCCCATTGGTAAGGCGTTGGCGTTGCAGTCTTCCATCTCAATGGCGATGCCTTCGTTAGGAATTCAATTGCCGGCAGAACCTAATAAAGTATACACAGTTTGTAGTTCTCTTCGTTCTTAGTCACAAAAAATAAATAGATATCTGGCGCGATAACTCGGGATGAGCAAAGGCCCTAGTCGCAGTTTCAGCTAATTTTCAGTCACAGCTAAATTTTCAAGATAAAGCTTGCCTCGTGCTGTTACGAAGCGGATTCATGAATAATTGTAGACAGTTTTCCAAAGTAGCTTCTGTGTGCTGCCAGATTGAAATCTCGAAAAAGAGGTAACAATAGTTATTCGCTGCTTTCAGCCTTCTAAGGAAGTCACTTTTGAATGGCAAAAGTATTTTCGATCTGGGTTATGTACTGAACCGGTGGAAACGTATAATATTCTGCTCAAGCAATTTTTTAAGAAAGAAAATGTGTACCTAGAGGGTAATAATACACTTAACCCAGGCAAAGGCCAGTAAAACCCTTAAAAGGCCTTAATTATTCTGCAAAATAAAACAGCATGTCCTTAAGAAAGAATTCATAGAAACAAGATGAAGAGACAGGCTACAAAAATTCTATGAAGCTGCAACCAAAAAACGTTCTAAGCATGCATTAGCCTGAGTTAGAATACCCAGGGGCCATAAAAAAAAGACTACCGCGGGACTGGATAAGTCAAGAGCTTATCTTACTTTGAACCTATAGCGTTATTCAGGTTTATCAACGTTATAGGTTCAGGTTTATCGGGCGCTACAGTTCGGGGTGAACAAGCCATTCCAGTTAGCCCAGTCCTTAGCTCCTCCTTAGTGCCACCAGTTGCACACGCCAAGTTGGTTGAGGTCCTCTTTTATTGGTGCGCGCTACCTTAAGCAAGATCTTCCTCTCCGGGTTAGATTCGAAGACTCTGCGTGCCGGAGCGTTAGTGTCCATTCGGGTTTATCAAGGGCCTCAATTTAGTTTCTTGTTAACCACTGACCCAGTACAGGTTTGTAGTACATTTGGGTCTTAGTATCGTATCGTAGAATACCCAATGTATTCCAAGACGTTCCATAGGAAAACTAGGTTCAGCTGCAGTAATTCTAGTGCAACTTTAAAACAACTGAGGAGCACTAACTTCCAAAGGAATGAAATAATGTAGACAGTACCAACTCTAATCAATCGGAGAGGTATGTAAGTATGTTCCACCTCTCCAAGGTAATAAATCTAACCAGTTCGCAGTTCAACACATGTATATCGACTCAATATCCGCCTGGCAAGTTCTAAGTCTCACTTGACACTTGACAATTCAAAAACAATTACATAGTGGAATATTTTCTGACTGAAATTACTTCTCTATTCCGAATTGTTCTGCCAAATCGTTCCCACTTGTGTTGTTGAACAAAGCTAATGCTCTTTCTGTTCACAGAGCAATATTTCAAAATCCTGTGACACTGATTGACTTCATTAAGAATATTTTACTGTCTGTGGATATCACGTACTTCAAACACAAAATGAAGGACATAAATATCACACATTGTTGCAGGAATACAAAAATCAACTTCAGTTGCGTTTGTTGGTCATTGTTTCATTTTATTTTCGATGACTAAGTACTTTGCTGTGTCTGCATTAAAAATTCTCATGGTTTAAACAGGAAATCCGCTTCGATGCGAAAACAACAGAGACACTAATAGTGCATCCAAGTCTGCCAAAACTTGATTGGACACAATGAATCATTGGGCTCACTTCGGATTTAATTTGCAAAAAGAAAACACTAAACGACAAAAAAGAGCCATTAACTCTCGAAAGTTATGATAAATTGACTACATCGGCTGAGGTGCCCACCTAAAAATTTAAATCAAAAAAATAACTCCAACACATTTATTTATAGATTCTTCTGCAGTTTTTGGCGAAATTAAAAAACCTTGTTAGGGTCGACTCTCTAACCTTGACAAAGTGATGAGGTTAATCACATTTGTACAGCGGCACATGTTTGATTTTTTTTTTCCCTATACTTATGTTTGATTAGTTAAAAGCGAATACGAAATGCGAATTTAATTCAATTATTTCAAAGAATTATTTAGTTAAGCTCTTGGCCTGTCCTCTGAATTGGAAAGAAATGGTAATGACAAACCTTTTTCTGTAGAGTTAGCGATGCTAGTTCGACCAGAAATGGGCTAATTTCAATATTGTATTTCTTTATTATTGGTTGGAATGATATGAATTTTAAATTAATTGAAAAGAATTTCAAGAAATTAGTCAAATTTCCCGAATTGAGGTGTGAACTCCACCGCAAATAAAAATTCAGAACGAAGAGAAATCCCATAAAGAATTTTACGAAGCTGGAATCTTTTGTTGTGTCGAATCGAATCAACTTGTATGGGGTCTTTGGATTGAAATGACTGGAAATTCCAGTCGAGCTATGACAGTTTATGGATTTTACAATGAGTGCTCGTGAATGTTTTATTTTTGGGTTGGGAAACATTCTACTGGATCCCACAAACGCAACGGGTCCAATGGTCTATCAAGTGGTAAGACCCATTTTTTCCCGTTTTCTTGGAATTTTTTCGACTTTCGATTTTTTTCGACTTTTACAGTAGGCGGTTCAATGAGGAGGAATTAACTATAAGCACTCAACACATTAGCACCGAAAAACTACCACCTGATCCCAGCATAGGCAGGACAATCACAAAGGAAATGCTCCAAAGTATCGTTGCCTCTTTATACAAGCGTCGCAGACAGAAGTGTCACTTAAGCTTAGCACATTGAGATGCTTGGCAAAAGCAAAGTGTCAGTAAGTTGTCGACAGTCTTTTTTGCTGAAAGACAGTAAGGATCCCTCTAACAGACCTTCAGGAGCATTTCTTTAGTAAGCCTGCGCCTTGGCGAGCAATGCCATACACACTTGTGGTTTTCTTTTTGTTAGAGGCCCTGACCGAAGACGCGGCAAAACCCAACGCAGGTTACGATCTTGGGAAATCATCCTGTGTGCCTTTTCCAACAATCCCATGAGGGATCTTATTTAAAGAGATTCCAGAATGATCTGACACCCAATTAAGAGTCAGAGAGTTCAGCCTTGAGAACAAATCTAGAGAGTTCTTGTATCCTCGAACTATTTCAAAACTAGTTAAAGGGTTGAATAAGGCGTAAGGCACAGTGTTGCTATCGCTACAGACACAGATGCTACAGCCCATCCACCCATTCTTTACCATATAGGCCTTGGCAATTGCAATAACATAAGCCTCCGCTTGAAAAACAAACGCATACGTATCTAAAGAGTAGGTAGGTCTAATTTTGTTGCTCTCCACGACACCAGCATAAGACTCATACCCGGTTTCGCAGCCATCTGCGAAAATTCAACTACGGTCCAGTCCAGACTTAGGAGCTGACCGAAGGCAATCCTAAAAGAAAGGAAAGTCGACTTTATCTATACAGCAGCCGAGGTCCCGATATCATTCTATTAGATGACATATCCATGCATCAAGCATCGTAGGAGGTAATAACAAACTTATTTACATAAGGTGGCGCTACAGTCTGGGTTGGACCTGGGCCACAACCAAAAAGCGTCTCCAGCCAGTTCGATCTTTAGCCAGCTGCCTTCTGTTTCGCACGCCAAGTTGATTAAGATCCCCTTTAACTTGCGTGCGGCACCCCAGTCGCGGTCTTCCGGGCCGTAGCAGTGGTCTCCATCCGCTCAACATGACACATCCACCTCAGTCGTTGGACCTTCACTTTTCTGGCCAAGTCGATGTCGCTGTACATCCCGCACAGTTCGTCGTTGTATCTCCTCCTTCACTCACCGTCTATGCAGACGGAACCGAAAATCACACGATGAATTTTTTCTCGAAATAACGAAGAGCAACCTCATCCATTTTTGACAGAGTCCTTGCCTCTGAACCATAGAGCAGGAGTGGGACGATTAAGGTCTTATAAAGGGTCACTTTAGTTGTTGGATAGAGGGCTTTGGTACTCTATTGCCTTCTTAGCCCAAAGAAGCAGCGATTGGGAAGAGTTATTCTTTCTTTAATCTCAGCCCTGGTGTCGTTGTCGGAATTTATAGCGGAGCCTAGGTAGACAAAGTCATTAACTACCTTTAAGTTAAAGTCTGTCTAAAGTGAATTCTGTCCAAAACGTCGCTGTTGAGTGTCCTTTCTTGTTGACAGCATATACTTCGACTTCCCCTCATTGACCGCTTAACCAATCTTCGCCTCAATACTCACGAACGCGAGTAATTGGACGGACTTTTGAAAGATTGTGCCTCTGGTGTTGGCGCGTGAATTTTGCACAACTCTTTCAAGAACGATGTTGAAGAAGTCGCATGACAGCGCGTCGCCTTGTCCAAAACCCTTTTAAACATCATATATCTCGGTGAGGTCTTAATCGACCTTGATGGAGCAGCGTGCATTCTCCATAGTCATCCTGCGCAAACGAGCGAGTTTGGCAGAAATGCCAAAACTAGACATAGCTCTGTATTGCTCGTCTCTATAGACGCTGTTACACGCGGCATTAACATCGATAAAAAGGTTGTGGCTATCGATTTGAAATTCCTGGATTTTCTCCAAGATCTGCCGGAGTGTGAACATTTGGTCGATGGTGGACTTTCCTGACCTGAAGCCACATTGATATGGACCGATCAGGTTGTTGACGAACGGTTTCAGGCCTTCACATAACACGGCAGAAGACCGATACCTCTGTAGTTGGCGCAGTTCAGAGGGTCTCCTTTCTTGAGGATCATGACAAAGTCAGCTCTAATTATACCAAAAGCTCCCCTTCTACATACATATGGCGATTTTGTTTGGTAGTTCAGGCCATAAAAAATTCAAGAAAGGTAAAACAAACAGAGAGTCTAAAGCAGCACCAAGCGAACACAGAAAACCCTCTGTTCACCCTGAAACAAGCAGTTCCCGCTCTTTGAATATTGGGACACCCTTTATATGTAAATATATTTTTTTGTCTCGCTGGCTTTGAGAAAAAAAAAAGCATGTAGTGAAATGACACATGTGTCGGTTTTATCCCTCATTTCAACGCAACTTGCAGGGACTAAATCAAATTTTACGATTTTTAAAATGAATCCAGTCATACAACTTTTATTTTATCGCCACAAAAACTTGCCCAAAACTTTAAACATTTGCATGTACATATCTTTCACCGTAGATGTCTTACCTGCTTACTCATGTACCATTAATCTCTGTAATCTTGTTTAATTGCTAGCAGATGGTTATTTGCTCAAGACTGTAAATTATATTTACACCGCCAAAAAACTTACAAACGAATGACGAATCTCTCTTGTGTATGGCAATTACGCACAGAGATTGTAGCAAAAGCAACAAAATGTAAAATGAATGGTTTGCATTTATGCAACAGCGGATAGTAAATGAAACTATCTGATGCTGAGAGATAATCCTAAACTGAAGATAAATTAAATGGAATCAATGATGCACTGCCGACTAACTTGGATTCATATGTCAGCCAATTAAAAGCCTACGAAATGCAAAATACTTTTGTGTCCATTACGAGATACTGGTAAGACATCTCTCTCGTGTTAGGCTCTTACTTTTTCTTTGTCTCCACGCTTTTCCTCTTGGGATTCTACCAACACTAAATGCCTGAACGACCACAAAATTCATTATCCATCTTGTTTACTCGACCGGCGATTGCATTCGAATGCAATTGCATTCGCACGGATTTATGTTTCCTACACACTGCGAATATGTGCACACCTCACCAGAAAAAAAAAGAGTGGTGAAAACAATTCAGGAAAAAGCTGGTCTTCTGCCGGATGCTGACATTAGCTTAATCAATTCACTGTCTCAGAAAACGAGCCTGGCAACATCTTGAATTATTTCAGAATGAAAAACAGACCAGTGAAGTTGGCAATGTTATGTGTTGTTTACTGTGGAATGAATCTGGTAACATGTCAATTTAACCTTTCTTAAGTCTCGGTGGGGCGTTTGCAAAGTTGGGAGAAGACAAGTACATAGATTGGTTTGGTTCGTTGAACCAGTCTTAGTGTAAAGCGACTTGTTTGCCAATTAAATCACGCATTTAATTAAGTCGAGACGTCAAAGAGCGGTAGTTGAACTGTGTAACGTGTTACTCAAGTCGATTGCAACAAAATTAGCTAATGAGTGATTGACGTCGTAGCAAATTGCTCAATTGCCGCCATTGGTGTCGCAACGTGTTTGACATTTGACAGACGTGGGAGCATGTAATTCTTATCACTAAAACATGACTTTTATTGATTTATGTTTGAATTAACAGGTGCTGATTGCCGGTTTAATCCTACAAAATGTCGAAGAAAAGTTAAAATCATCTTTGCTTCGAAGTGACAGGATGAGAGTCTTTGTGTTACCTAGTGTAAATGTCAAATTTAGGCGAAACTAATAATTTAATTACATCATTAACCGGCTATTCAACAGTCAAGGAAATTCACCTTGAAGCTGTGGTAGAATTATGTCCTTGATTAGCGTCCCGTTGTGCGTGCATGATTTTGTCCGCGTGATATTTTCGTTTGACGCTGTAGGTTTTGACTGTGAGAGTGGCAGTTGAAGTGTCAGTTATTTCGATAGCTAGAGGAATACCTGGTCGCCGTGGCTCGGTGGTTAGTGCGTTGGACTTCTCAGCTCTGGGTTCAAGCCATGTCCATCGAACGATTTTCGCGGTACCATCTCTCGTCGGGGAATGACAAACCTCCAAGAGTACCATTTGTCATGAAAAAGCTTCTCAATTCGCCGTTATGAGTTGGCAATAAATTGTAGGTCCCTTCCATTCAAATTCATCACTACATTGAAAGACCATACACATGCAATGAAAGCAATTCACCATTCTAAAGTTTCCCATGCTCTCTATACCCACTATGTTGACAGCTAATTGAACCCATTCTGCAAGGAAAAGAAGGGCCATTTACGATTCCCTCCTTGACAACAGAAAGTGACCAAGATTAATTGAGTAATTTAACTAAATCGTCCCAACTAACAGCACTTGTTAAAAACAATGCCATAGACACTTTCTTCCGAACGCAACCTCTAGTGACATGACCAACTGCCTTACAGACCTTTAACAAAACGGTTATTTATTACCCACCTGATGTATCACTGGGTTAAAGCTCACTTTCTCACCGGAAGACGAACAACACCTCCATGTCATGGCGCCCATTCACCTCCTCCAGCCATCAAATAACTGCACACTCACCACTCGCTAACGAAGAGTGCAGCGAACTTAATTACCTTGGTTACGTACTATTCAAAAAACGAGAAAAAAAAGACAAAAAAAAAACATTCTACCCATAATGTCTTCTCTAACGGCCTCGCGCACACATTAACCATGTCGACCTCGATTCCGTTCAATGTCTTCAACGCACATTTTCTTCTCGCATCTGCACCTAATTCTCGTGTCTCTCGGGTTAAATGCGCATTGACATGGTTAACTGATCAACAAAGCAGAATAAACCTAAGACCCCCCCTGCCTCTCTGTCTAGAAGAACTAATTTTTCCATGCCTCCAAAAAGAAAGCCGACCAACGAAAACGACTTGGATTGTCATCAGCTTTTGGCCAGAAAGAATCAAATGAGAATCTGTGGAGCATTGAACCGGTTATTGGCCGAACTCCATGCGACCAGGTTTTTGGCTTTCTAAACGATGACTTCTGAGTCCGATTTGATTGCTAATCCAAATGATTAGGCCACCTAAGCCGGTGCTAATTCAACCAAAGGGTCGAACTTAATGGAAGATCGACCTACTTTTGGGCCCCCGAACTGACCCTGGAATTCATCTTTGCTCAATCGAATATTTCTGGCGCGTATTGAATGAATTCGCTCCGAGGCTTGAACGAGGCAGCCATTAGATTGGATTGCAGCAGATACAAATTCGAGATACCGAGTCTGGCTTGACTTACACGCGCTGCAAGATTGTTGCTGTGATTTATTGATCAACCTCTTCCATGCTCAGTGGTGTTCAGTTGGATTAAGAAATGTTTCTTCAAAAGGAACGAAGTTGAAGATGAGGGAGAAAGAGGAAACCAAAAACCAGATAGCTGACCATAAATCTGTGAATTATTCCGCTAATTATTGGCCCCTTGGGGGGCCTAGTCTTGGGCGAGACTGGTAGGGCCAAGGTCACACTTGAGGTTGGGCTTACATTTTTTTGGTGATTTGCTGTGATGAGTTACTGACATAATGACACTCGGTGGGCTGGATAGGCTTAATTATGAGAAGTGGTGCAATGATTGGTTTAACTCGTTCGCTCATTAAGAGAGGCTCAAATGTCATGAGTTAAGCTTGAGTTTTGTGTCAACTTGAACTTAGTTCTTAAATTTGAATTTTGAATTTTTATTGACACTCTGTGACATAAGCTAAATGGTGCGATAGAGGTCAAAAAGGTTGAGGTTTGCCTGCAGGTTATGTTTCATCTCCGCTTAGCTAGTTTCTGGGTAAAATTAGTGAGTTAACGAGTTCAAGTTATCTTCGAAAGATACGTACATCGAATCTTATCTTTTTCCTGCTTAGTTTTAGGATGAGGCACAAGTTTTGCTTATAATTTTGTTCAATGTTTACTGCCAAGAACTCCCAAAGAACGTCTACAGCCACTGCCACTTTTTTCGTTCCTCATTCGCTTTAGGAGAAACCATTAGATAGTGAAACATTTTCAGTCATATTATGGGAATTTTATCAACGGGATCCAAACTACGGAAAACATTTTGGCTTTTTCTTTCGTTTAATTAGTCTCGTTACTCCTGCCAAAGAAGTGGACATTTAATACATGTCCATTCGCAGGCAGACATCACCGGTTCATTCGAGGAGTTTGCTTGATCAGGAAATTGCATTGGATTTCACTGCTTCCTGCCGAAAATGTCACAACGAATTATAACAACCGATACAGGCAAACACTACTCAAGCACGACTCAACGCATCTAGCTTGGACTTTTGGTCTATTCAGCAGATTGCAGATAGTCCAGGACGGAGTTTCAATTAAAGCTTCGATGGTTTATTTTTTCAATTGGAAGCTCATCTGCCCAAACGCCAGCACTGAGATTTAGAGACCCTTCTACCTCGACCATTGTTTTTTCACGATGTACACGCACTTAAAGCGCTACGAATACCCTTGCGATGTTATTCACATAATTCGGGTATGGTGTAGTGGTTCGTAACTTAGGTGATATTAGGTTTCAATGGCGTCCGAGGGTGGCGTCCAGACTAAATCGATGCAATTATGTTGATCTGGTTGCCATTCCTTATAGTTCACGGTATTTTTTTTTCCTAAAGTCTTCATCCCTAACAGTCTGACTAACCGTTCAAGCCATGACTACTCTACTACCAGTGTTATGACTTAGCAGTAGAATAGACATCAGCTTTCGCAGTTAATGGACTCCATTTATTTCCTCATGAATAAATGTTTCTTGACATAAGGAGTCGAACCCATTACCTTTAGAGTTTGGAATGACAAGAGATGCTGGGGTAACTCGTAGAGATCGAGTGACGCGGGACACTCAATGTCGAGAAGTTACTTCTTTGAGCGGAAAGATCCATATTTCGATGGTTTTGGCACGTTCAACGCAGGTCCCGAACTCGGTTTCCAAGACGTGCCATGAAATCCGTGAGATGGTTAGACCAAGCCCGAAGTCTCACCTCTAGCCTCTGATGACTTAGAGTCGATGGCGAAAAAACGAGAGATGTGGAGAGTCCACTAAAGCACCCTAACCCCGCCACCCTCATAGTGGATAAGCGGATCAATGAAAATGATGATGATGATGATGAAGAGATGATAAAAACGACCATGGCTCATTTGTGTATTCAAGTCCTTGTTGAGTGTGTCTTGGATGTTGTCTCGAGTTTCCTTTTTTGAGGTCTATTCAGCCATGATCCATTTTCAAAAATGGTTGAAAAAGCAGAGTAGTACCAGCAGGCCTGTACCTGGATGCAGTTGGTCTTGGCTATCTTTTTTAAGATTATATGACGTTTATGGTTTTGGATAGTGATGGTTTGCTGGGGACTTTACTGTCTTACTGTCGTGAGTTTCGAGGGAATAGAAGCATCTTCGAGAGTTCAACGTTGAATTTGTCTTTTACGTTCATGGCAGTCTCTACTTATTGGACAGTCAAGTTTTGAAACGTAGGAAGAGAAGTTTAGCTAGAGATCATGTGCAGGAGACCTGAATAACGAACAGACGGTGTAACATTCAATGGCCATGTGAAGCTTTGGCATCGGCTAGAAGCTTACTTCAGAACAGAGCCCAGAATAATAAATGATGTACTTAGGTTATTGGGTTAACGAAGGGCAGAGGAACCTTCCTCCATCACACAATGATGTAAGCCAATATTTGAATTTACATGGTTTTAGAAATTGGTTGCTATATCACTCCCCTCGCAATGACTTCTCGCCACTCATGATTCTAGTCAACAACTGGTGTAACTGCAGTTGAACTGCATCCCAGAGTGTACAAAATGATAACGGACAGCGGTGGATGACAAAAAATACGCACTAATTCCCCTAAGCGTTCCTGTTTCTGTCAATATTTTCATCACGCAATCTTTTCAAATCTTAACCCATCTCTTGGCCAACCAACTCCAGTCTTATGTGAAATAAATTCCAATCAACCCAAATTGTTATAGTAATCAAAAATGAATCTAGAACCCAAATGGTGTAATTAAGTTTCAACACTAATTTGGACTCCTTAAGTGGTTTCACCAAAGTAATAAACTCATTCCTGGTTCAATTTTATGAAGAGCAGTATAAGTTTCAAGACGAGATTCCTTTCTCAGTCAACCAGGCTCAATAAAACAAGAGCTTGGTTGAGAGTTGGTTTTGCTTTAAATGAAATTTACTTTCAACTCGAAAGTGATACGATTTAGCAATTAAATCATTATGAGTATAAGACCTTAATTAAGAAGATCATAAAAGAGAATCGCAGAGTCGACAGAATGCCTGGGAAGCCTAGGAAGTAGTCTTCCATTAGTTTTTTGTACTTCATTCGTCTGTCGATTCTCGGAACGTGGTCTAATTTGAAGACACTTCACTCGAAGGCAAAGATCACACAGCCAAAGTCAAGGTAAATCAAATTTTCCACAGTGTCTACCATGAGTCACGTTTTGAAGTAAATTGTTTCCTGTTTGTGTTTGACTACTGCAATTGGAGCTGGTTGTTGTTATTTTTAGGGCGAAATACAAAGAAAAATATAGTTAATCCTATGTTTGGTCGGAGAAGCCATAATAGTGCTTAAATGAGAAAGATGCGATGTGGTAACGAAACGTAATGATAACTTTGACAAGTCTACCGTGTAAATACACCGTAAGCCACGTGGATTAGTTTGAATGTGGAACAAGCTTAAATTATGGCCGATGTTACGCTTTAAACTAAAGATTTACTATAGACTTTTCATTAGGGTTAATTTCTTTTCTATTAAGAAGGAATGTAGAGTGATAGAAAACAGGAGTTTCGCAGATTGATTTATGGAGAAATATGGAATCCTTACAACTTGTCTTACATGCTTAAGTTCAGTTGTGGTGCTTAGGCTGTACGGTACTAAGAGCCGGCCTTCACTTCTTTGGAGTACGCTCAACTCAGGATTGCAGTAGTAGATTCAAGCTCGAACAGCGACTTGGAAATGCTCACTAGATTGGGTTTTTCGTCACACTTACGTAACCACGGCACTCATCCCGCAGTCAGTTTTCTAATGCTTATGCAGCATTCACCCAGTATGATTTGGCGACCTTTTTCGATCTTACAAGTGGTTGTCGCAGTTGCTATCCATCCCGAACGATGATTATCAGCACAGCTGGTACAACCCAACTTTTCACAGTTCCATAAACAGCGTCAAATTCGGCAGAGATTCGTTATGACATGAAATTCGATTGGTTCCATTTTTATATAAGCAATAACGGCCCTTAAACAAAAGTCGTGCACAAAAAATCGATAAAAATAGAACAAATCTTCTACATCTAAATATGGATGTTTGTATGTATGTAGGAGACGCCTGCTCTAAGATGCTTAGCACCATCCCGATTTGTGATGGCCGAATTAGATGGCGTCAGGTTCAACCACAATCACAAACTGTGGAGGTACAGCATCATCATCATCATTTTCCAATAACCCGCTTGTCCATTGTGAGGATCACGGTTTTAGGGAGCTTGAGTGGACTCTCCACATTTCCCGATCTTCCGCCATCGACTCCAACTTATCAGGGGCTCTCCCCATACAGTGACATTTCGGACTTGGTCCAGCCATCTCATCCTGGGCCTACACCGGGGACGCCTACCTGATTGGATGGATTCAGAGGCACGTAGGAGCATACAATAAGCATCCTGATTACACTGAATCTCTTGAATATGGGAAATTCCTTCCTTCCAGGGTAGTCAAGTCTTATTCGAATTCACAACTGTTAAGATTTTGAACGCATTTCATTGCCAATGACGTGTTGACCTCAGTGTGCTTTATGCTCTTGATAACTACTTGATTATCCTATGCAGAGCTCGAAAATAACTCTCAACCTTTATTTTCATTTGGTTTCTCACTGAGAGATATTGCATTGAGCACTGACATTTAGGTCTTTCTCCGAGATATATTTATATATACTCATCTTTTCGCTCTTCGCTTGAGAGATATTTTTTAATTTCAAATATATCTCTCCTCTGTTGACTTTTTTTATAAAAATTAAATGGAAATGATCAACCTAAAACCAATTTCGTCAAGAATAAATCAAAAGTCTTCATATATAGAATTCAATTGATGTGTTCATTTCACATATATATATGTATGTATTATCAATTTAGAAGAACTTTGTTAGACAAGTGTTTACCGATGGCTAATCAAATCACTAATCGGCAATTCCGCATGCATTGCTTGCTAACTAAGCGACAATGCTAAATGACATTTATTTTTATCTCTCAGTGATATCTGTCATTGATTGACCCGAACCTAAAAAAAAAGTAAAGTAAAGGTTTCTCTCCGACCAAGAGTGAAAAAAGTACGGTGATGCAAATCGGTTATTCAGTGACCTTATTTCAAAATCTCAACAACAGAGAGTAATTTGAAAACCTTTGAAAAGGTTGAGAGTTATTTTCGAGCTCTGATCCTATGCGATAATAATTTTTCTGTCCCTGGCACACCCATTTAAAACTTCTGTAAGAGTACTTAATGGCGACTAGCAACTCGCTCAATAGAAACCTTAGTAAAGATTAAAATTCCACCACAATTCACCAAAAAAAAAAGATCTAAACAGGCGACGACATTTTGATGTTATCGATAGACTACCCCATTTTCTTGTCATCGTCAGTTTGTCTGCCTAAACTGCTTTATTGAATCATTAAAGGTTTTCGCTACAACGAACTGGTAAGTTCAACAAATCAATACCGGCAGCTTTCTTCCAAATTTTGCATTAATTAACAAATTGTTAATTGAAAAACCTGCAGAAGAATTGCAAAACACATCACTACCAATAAAATAAATGACCGTCGTCCTAGACATTGACCATTGAATCATGTTCGCTAAGATACACCATAACTAGTTGTAAGCCAAGCGAAACTCCCAAATGAAAAGTCACGAATCAAGATCATGGCTACGAGTACACGCACACAAGGAGTTCAACAGCGCCATCGGCACTAAGTGAACATTTCCAACAGTCGTTGACTTTTCCGTGCGACAAAAATGAACCGGGCGGCAGCGACAAGTTTTCCCTCACGTAGTCAAAGCGGTTGTGTACATTTAGTTTTTGTTTTTTGTTTTCCTGAGTTGATTTCCCGAAACGAAGCCAATCTGGTGGACCTTAACCCCACCTACGTAAAAAGATATACTACGCCCGTCTGTATGTGACTAAACTAAATTCACAATCTTGTACAATCAAGTGCTAGACGATCACTAGTGCTGTGCACTTTTTAGGGGCGGTCAATTCAATTTACAACATACGTCTTGTCAGACACTTTTCCTGGAACGGAACGTATGTATGTACTTAAGTCTACCATTTGAATGTATAATATTCAGAAGAGAAGGAAAAAATGAATGCAAAATAGATATATGGATGCAGTATTCCGGTTACTGTGTCATGTTTGATACCTACCGTTAGAATTGCTGACACACTGCGCTACTTTGAATAATTTATTAATTTCACTAATTGAAATCAAACGCCAAATGCAGAGGAATGAATATTATTTTCAAATTAATTCAATTGATTAAATCTAGAACCGAATAGGAATGCAATGACAGCTGGGGGATTGTTCGTAAACTGCTTTCGGAACCGGAAAGAAACGTCACAGACATTATTCTCGCTCGTTAACAAGTGTTGATAAGATTAAAAGGAAAAGCGTTACTAATATAGCTTCCCGACTTTAAAGGCAAAGTGAAATGGAAATTTATGTTTTCATTTGATTATGAGATAAGTGGCTGTCAAATGATGGGAAAATGTGGTCAAATAAAGGTCAAATGAATGATTGATTTCATTTTTATATTGCAATTAGGGAGGGTCAATTGCATGCCTGTAGCTATTCAGCAAGGCAACAACTGTTCACGCCCGCTGTCTGGTGTGAAAATTTAGCCATCGAAGTGTTTATGTTGGTGTTTTAGTCTAGCTACGAGTTCGAGCTTGACGTCAGACCTAACGATGTCTCTTCTTGACGTCTCGGGCACACATTTCTTTGATGTGTGAAGACGACAAAGAAGAAGACAAGTACTTGTGAAGAGCCTTCTTTAGCAAAGTCCAATATATGTTTCCCGGTGGGCGAAAGAAAACTGATGGACGAAAAAGATAAACAAGATCCAAGCATATCCGGTAGGGATATGACGAACACATCCAGCAATGACAACTTGCTGTCCGTCAGCTTGGTTGGATCGGAAGAATGGAGTGAATTCGGAAAATGATTAGAAGTTCAAGGCCGCCAGCCATTTTTTTACGAAGAACTGATAATGAAAACAAATTTTTGGTTTGGCAGATGAGGGGTTATGCTCAATAGGGTTTGCTTCTAAATCAATATTTCTGGGTATGGGACAATAGTCGTCGTCGTGGAGGAGAGAATAAAAGTCCCTTAACAGTTTTGAGTTTGCTAAAACTTGTGGACACTTGTGTAGGACAATTTTGAGGAACGAAATGTTTTTTTTAGTTCGGAAAGCCCTCCGATTTCCGTTAATATTAACACAAGCCCCCATCAGGTCTAATTCTTGTTGCTCTAGAATAAGTTCCTTGTGGTTTACAACAAAATCCAAAATTTCATTACCTCTGCGGTTAAATCAGTTTGGTAGCACTGCATCTGCCAGATTATCTATCGATTCATAAAAATCTCATTTTCACTAGACCATTATTCGACGACTAATCAATTTATCTGCATCGAGCACTTAATCTTCGCAGTCTTGCATAATCTACCTAAAACCCCAAAGAAACAAGATCACTGATCTGCTATAATTGAAAGAAGATCAATGCTCACGTCATTTGAAGTGTCAAAAGTTATAATTATTCTTGATTAGCACGCAGAAAACTATGAGACCATCAAATTGCACTGCTAATTTCTTCTCAAGGTTGAAATTTAATTGTCGTGTTGTCCAATAAACAAGCTCATGTTGTTATTCTGGTCGAAATGTGCAAAATATGACAGTTGACATGTCAAATGTCGAAATCGCTGATTGAAGATCACCTTTACGCATTTTTCTCATCAATACTTCCAGCGGAAGTAATAATCTTTCAATTTCCTTAACGTCTTCCGCGTCGGGAACAAAACCACAAACACCTAGCTATCCAACCAATACTGTTCACACTAACGTAGCCACAACCCTATTTTCTATTTCCTCATACGTAATTGATTTTCTTCACAATTATCTATTCTAATCGACTGTTTCTCTTTCCATTCCACAGAACTACAAGGAAAAAGACATCGGCAAGGTTGTCCTATACACCACCAGCATGGGCATTATACGCGAAACCTACACCAAGTGCTCCAACATGAAACAAATCTTACGTACACTTCTGGTGAAGTTCGAAGAACGTGACGTCTTCATGAGCACTGAATACCAACAAGAGATCAAAGAACGAATGCATTCAGATGAAATTAAAGTACCCCAGCTGTTTGTCGAGGGCCAGCACATTGGTGTAAGTCAAATCCCGACCACACTATAATCTATTAGAGTCGATAAAATAATTTACTCTGGGTGAGACGAGTTTGACATTTCGCATCCGAAAAACAGATACTTAAATGTCAAACCAAAGTGAACAGAAAACACACAATTTTCGAACTAATTGCGCGAATAGCAGATGATTCAGCCAAAGAAAAATACTTGACTTACAGAATAAAAGGAGATGTGGCAATGGCGTCGTAGCGGTATCACGGAATATTTAGGTGTGCATCTACGAACGTGTGTCGACAGAATGAAGAGCCATAAAATGGGACACACAACCAGTTGGATTAGTTGCAACAGTAATAGCTGCCAATTGCGCATCGTTGCAACAACGGGTGTAGTCTCTGATTTAAACTTTGTTGTTAATACCTATACACACTCTCCGAACACAATTACCTTTTAGAACGGTATCAAGCGCTTGCGTCTTCTGTGTATCGCCATGGCTCATTTTTAAATTGCTAATTGAAAAGTAACTGGCACTGGTATCCATTGTGAACTCCATTTCTCGAAATGTTACCAACTTCAGAGATCAGAGCAGAGGCATGCGTCATTCACCGCGACAACAGCGGTAATTCAATTTTTCAAATTGTTAAACCACTTTCATTGCCCATACTATTTAAACAGGAATAACAATCATCACGATGACAATAGGGGTTTATCAATTTTTTTTTATTTTCGCAAACGAAAAAAGAAAGTTTTTTTCTTTTCTTTTGTTCGTGCGACTTGTTGCAAGTTTTTGCACCTTTTTATCGCGCTCGTTTTAGTTTTGCTGCGGCAAATCACGAGAAATTACCCATGGAAATTATTTATGAATAATTGAAATAGATAAAATGTGGATCTAATTTGATTGAACCATGTAAACAGATCGAATTGGTGGGGTGTTGTGATTTTCTTTTAATTAATCTTTGTTGAAAGCATGCATGTTGTTGGTTAACTCGAAGTGATGGGAGATCCATAAATGCGTCGAGAGTAAGGATACTGATGAATGTGATTATTATCTCTTGTGACAGGTCATTTATTAAGAAATATTTATTGCAAGTGGAACACCTGACGATAGGTAGTTTTAATTTGTTTTATTCATTTCCAACTATTTTGCAGTGTGCACCGACCTTAACTGACTGCAAGCAATAACACATTTCAAGGTTAGTTGAATTTCTTGACGGAAGACAGAATTGCCATTTGGGAAAGAGATTGAAATCAAGCCATTCTCGCGTCATACTTAGATGGCGCTTTAATTCGGGATGAAGCTGAGCCTTAATCAACAAGCTTCACAAGTTAGCCCTTAGGTCCTTAGTTAGCTGCCTCTAGTTGCACATCTTAGGAGGGCATGTGTGGAGTGTTCTGTTGAGTTTTATACTGCCCCGTGCCGTTCTGTAACATCCCAAACTCAAGGGCTTCGTCATGCTTAAAAAGTTGTAACAGTCTTCCATAAAAAATCCAAAGAACCCCTGTACTACAAAACACATGATATCAGAAGACTGGGGTTTATGACGGCTTGAAAGACGACAAAACCGCGGAACACATTTTATTGTGAATGCAAGACTCTAAACGCCATAAGGGATAATCTTAAAGTCTGCACTAGAGACAACCTCAATTTTGTCAAGAAGTTTGAACCTCTGCTTCTGGTCTCATAAAGCTGAGTGCGTGGGACAAAAGATCTTTTAGGTAGCAGCACAATCCGCATTTGGTGGGGCAGTTCCTTTAAAAAGCAAAGAGACTAGAGGAGGGTCTTTCACTTATGCAGAGCGGTACTGGGCCGGACAGAAGCCCCATCTTCCTTCTCTGTCTCTGCATTATCGAAATCCTTCGAAATGAAGCTTTGCCGCTTGGCACTACGGCATATAAGAGAGTATCCTGTGAGAACATCGATGTCGACATTGTATCGATTTTAATCTAGTGAAGGCCAGATCTGTCTGAAGATTTGGCATGTCGTACCTTTCTCACATTTGCTGTTGGTTTTCCTGACTGCGTCTAAAATAAAAAAAGAGTTGGCGCTACAGCCTTTGGTGGGCCAAGGCTTCTCGCAAGTGCCGTGTCTTACGAGCTCTTCAACCATGAAATAGTTAGTTAGTTAGTTGCAGTGGTTGTATCAGACATAGTGAGCACCCGTTTCCACAGTTCTTTTGACCGGTTTACTAAATGAGAATAGGCGGATGTTGACAGACCACGGCTGTTGGTCTTTAATTCAACCTGCGGAGTTAAGGAAGAGTAGAATGTTAGGAATTTTATTCTTCGATAATTCGTTGAGGTTGTCGTGGAATGGTTTCCCCAACGCCCCATGTCTTTCTTACTGTCAAGTACCGGGCACTGGGCAGAGGAAGTGTTCTCGTTTGTGTCTTTGCGGCAACGGCAATATAGGTTATAAGCGATCTCGAGCTCGGCTACATGGGTTTCTACTGCCCAGTGAGCCATACAGATGGCGAATCTGCGCGGTATATCTTTTCGGGTTTGTTTGTTTTCATTTGGTTGTATGTTGACCAAGTGTTTCTGGATATATCGCAACTATTAGGTAGATAGGTAAGGGGGCTGTCCATGCGGAGCATAGACACACGAAGACCAAGGAAGGTGCAGTTATTAAGGTTGTTCCATTTGGCTACTTAAAAATAGAATAGATTGATTCTTCTCTTGGCAACAACTGGGCAGATCCTTGCGTGGTATACTCATCCGGTATTTCTTTCCCTTCGATGCCTATGTGACCTGGGACCCCTATGAGATTAGGCTTCCTAGGAAGGCAAGCTCGGTTCTGCATTGTTCTCCCAGCTTTAATGACATAACTATGGAGACCCGGCCTTTGATGACTGCCTGGCTATCGAAGAAAATACCACATTTCGTTTTGGGGTTGTGTCTTCGTTGAGCGTGCAACAGGCCTCATGGATTGTACATATATTTCAGCTTGAACGATAAGGCGAGGGAACCTAAACAACCTCGATATATTCAGCAGGACTGCTGACAAAATACCCGAGCCTACCCCGCATTCCATTTTCATACCGGCCATGAAATATCTTGTAATATTTCTGTGTCATGGTATTTAGCCTACCCTACCGGAATTGTTCCAGAATTTAAAAAAAAAAAAAGTGTGATACGGATCTATGAAGTGAGTGAGAATCTAGTCTCTGTGCTAAATCGCAACCTCCTTAGCGCACGCCCTTGAGTAGGTACTCATTGACGAAGGATATCTTCAAAAAACTATTCCACTTCCCTCCCCGCATCGTTTGTGAAGATGTCTAACTGACATATTGGCAATTTGATAATCGCAGGCTTACAAGTGGATGTTGAGTGATTACTATTTCCTTCTTTTTCTCGACTCAATCATGGAAGTAGCCTTCCTTGCTCTTGTTGTCAAATTTTTTGTCAGCTACCAGTTCCACTTGACATCTTAAATTTCCTATTTCCTCTCCAAAATAACAAGAAAATGGAGTTTAAAACTCCTTTTTCCTCCTTTTCTGCAGTCGATATTTGTGGTCCGTCAAAAACCATGATAAGGCAAAATGGAGTTAATCCCAAAAAGCATGCGCATTAATAAATTTAAACGCTTTCATGTTTTGCGCACCATACACTTGTATATCTTATCTAACAAAAATCCTTAAAGAAAAAGCTATCATCGCCATAATTTAACAAAAAACCAGATTAAAATTTATCTGCGATGACTGAACCAGACAGCATTTTATCAGTAAACGAGAAAAGAAAAATTGGTTTGGACCACTTAATAGCTTCGTTTGTGTCAGTTTATCTATCGTAATGGATTTAGTAATTCACCAAGAGATTACTTTGTAAACAGTGGCATTCCTGACTGAGCTCAAGAGAAAAAAAAAAACAAAGTCAACATCGATCCTGTGAGCGTTCACAAATAAACAAGAGTCTTCATGACTTTGCATGCAAAGTGTCATGTGTGGAGTTGGCATCCTTAGGTAAAAAAAACTTTGTGTCTCTCTTGATGAGTCTCCACGCGCTAGAAAGCCTAGACTCGAAATCTTGTCTTAGTATAAACAGAATTACATTTTTTTGGCGGTTGACTGACAGGCAGTCTGAAAGAACCACAAGACAACTTCTGCTTTCAGCGTGACGCACGCAAGGCAGGAAGGGTAGAAACTCTGTCTACCAACTAATACCCCCGACGTGAAGAACTCAGAGTTTTGACTGGTGGATTAAAGAAAATAAGGACGATTTTTTGGGGCAACATGGTTCGAAATCTAAAATTAAGTTCAGTCTTACTTAGGCGCTCTTCCCGAAATGGGGCCTGCATCCTAAAGTAGTCCACTGGATGTACACGGCGGTGATGAGGCCGATCCTTAGGTACGGAGTACTGGTCTGGGGGACAGCATTCGACAGGAAAAGCAACAGTAGCCTGCTTGAATAGATACAAAGGAGATCATATATCTACTTAACGGGTGACTTGAGAACAACCCGTACTGCTGCGCTGGAGGTAATGCTCGGCTTCCTGTTGATATCTTTGGTAAACTAATGACTCAGAGAATCCTCCCAGCTAATCAGCACATCTACGGGTCACTCTGGGATCCTCAAGGGCCACCGTATTATTTCTAGTAAATCGGACTAAACGTCAGGTACAAAACTTGGATTCCTAACAGAAACTTTTCTGAGTCTGATGCAGTTTTGAGCGAATCCGCTAGAAATATTCTCAGACGGTTCTAAGACAGCGTGTGGTACGGGGGGCAAGAGTCTTCTTCAACACATCTGGCTTAGCCATTACCACGCAACTGCCAGATCACTGTATGTCACATGCACACAGACTGGATTTTCCCTCCAATGATTTCTGTAGGAGCTGTAGGGACGAGGAGAAGGAGGAAACTATAACGCACCTTCTGTGCACGTGTCCTGCATGTGCAACGCTAAGAAGGAAAACGCTCGGGGAATACTTCTACGATGATCTTAACGATCTAGCTGAACTCGACATCCAGAAGATAGTTCAAATTCTAGGGTTTATACCGTTACGGTTGCCCATCTCGATGTACTCTGTGCTACATACTCTGGCCCCTGGTGCTAGTAAGCCCGCTCTTCATCGTTGTATCACAATGGGCCAATATGGTTTAAATGTAACCCTGTCTGAGGGGGAGCAGCCGCCTAACCTAACCTAGGCGCCCTTTCCGGAAGTAATCATCATTTAAGAATAATTCTTGCATATTCACGTCTTCTTGGGCTTCTAAGTCTATTAGGTATTTTCGTTCGATCGTCAACAATAGTATTGCTGGCGTTTTGGTATTGTCGCGTTTGCGTTAAGCATTCATCTCAAATAAGCAAAAATCCGGCCTTCTTGTCGATCTTGTTCTTTGCCTACGCACTATTCATAAGCGATGCTTCCAGGATATTTGAACCACATCGATATCTCTTAAGAAATACACTTTGAATTAGTAATACAAAATAATAGTTGAAATGCCATCGAACGAAAATGCTTCGTTTCTAGAAGACACAGGAACTTCCTCTATCAGTTCATTGCAGCAGCTTCAGCAGTAACTGGAGCGACAGCGGTTGCAAATGTGCTGAGATCACTAGATGTTGGTAGCTTCCTTGTACACACCCCTTAACTTTATTTTCTTCGTCCTTCAAAGAAGCTTTGTGCTGAAAACCCAACCATTACTGGAAATACTTATCGCTGATATGGATAAACCTAACTACGGTTCAGAAGAGAACTCCTCCAGCTTTGCCTAGAAAGTTGATCGGAGATCATAAATTTCCCTTATGACATTTTGTCCTTCAGCCCCGACAAGACTCAGCACATTCAGTTTTCCAACTGAGCACAAAGAGGTCCTGTATTCGCGAAGTACTTAAGATCTATTTAGGGAATCAAGCATGACCATCCTTAAAGCCAGTTGCTTTTCGCATATACATACATATGTTCAAGCCAAATATTGCATAAATCTCCGCTTGGAAGGCAGGCGCAAGTGAATCCAATCTATAAAAAGTCAAAAGGATTAAAATTATGTTCTTGAAGACCCAGTTGCTTTTACGTACCCGCTTTCTTAGGCACGTACTTTCTTCATCATGACCTTCCCGTCTTCAACAGAAAAAAAAAACAGACGCGGCAGCTTGGGATGGGCCAAGGCCTAGCTTCTCACAACCATTCATGTTGTGCGTGTTACATATTTTGCATGAAGGAAGCGAATTTACAATTTATTGCCGACTTCGAACGGCGAATTGAAAAAGCTCTTTCATGACAGATTATACTCCCGAAGGCTTGTCATTACCCGACGAGAGGTGGTACCACGAAAAATGTTCGGTGGACAAGACTAAGGCTTGAACCCACTCCACTTACACACCAATCCAACGCATTAACTACTAAATCACGACGAGCCTCTCCGTGCTCTTAGTCTAATAAAATCTTGTTAACGACCAGTGTCCAGTAATAGGAGTCATCCTTGTCAAGCTCCCCTCGACGGCAAATAATGTACATACTTGGCTGCCTCCCAGTTCTGAGCTTATGTGTCTCGAATTACTAAGCATGCATTTCACCCAGTCTGAGAGTATCGGGTTGGTCTAGTGCTTGCCTTGATTTATTGAAAACTCCTTAAATATCCAACACCTCTAGCGTGAAGTCTTTATGACAAACCAATCGTCTGACTGTTACTTCCACAGCGGTTACGTCCTTGCAACCATAAATCAAAAGATTTCTTAATTTGTAGTACCGACATGCCACCTCAAATGAAGTAAAAGTCACAACCTAATACAAAGGTGTCAATTCAAATTATGAACGCTTTCCATTTATGTGATACACAGTCATGTTGACAAGATTATCCAAACCGCTACCAAAGTCTTATACCAGATTTACTAAATCAAGCAAAGTCAATCAACTTGACAGGCAACTCCTGAATGTTGCACCTTTTTCTTTGGACCTAATGAAGTGTTCGTGTCTGGCTTTTTCCGGCGAAAATGTGTTAAAACACTAGTTTCATCAAACCGTTGGTTCATTATCACTTATTACCACTCCGATAAATCTCAACTTACAGAGTGCACCCCATAGAAAGTGAAATTCAAAGGAAAAATAAATTTTTAGCGACACATTTTGCGCCCATCACGTGTGATCGTACCTCAACCAACAAACGAATAAAACAGTGCAGCCAAATTACCACATGTAGAGAATACTTTGTTTTTTTTTTTTCTCTCCTTGTGTCACGTTTACCAGTGTCTGACTTTCTTTATTGTGGCCACGAATATTTCTCAAAAAACAAGTCGAAGAAGAAGCCATGAGGGTTTTTTTTTGTTGTTTTTTGCTTACAAAGCAAAGAAGCTGCAACCAATTGTTTAAATAAATTTCCATTATTTTCATCATCATATGGTGAGGTCTCCGTTGAGACCGGTTCACATTGTTAAATTGTATTCACCTCACGCTAGTACTGTGCCGGAACGTTGAAGCATGAATTGTAACGTTTCGCTATAACAAAGGCAACAGTAGGCATAGGCATAGGCAGCCTTTCTTCATTTTATTGTCTGTTAGCAGTGCATAATACCAATTTGAATGTACATGTACATGATCTGCAGAGCCGTCGCTTGTTTGTTTATGGTCTACGTAAATTAAAACAGCACGCGTCCATTGGTTGAAGAGCGTCATCGTGTTAAAAGTGAAATTTCGAAAGAGTGGTAAGAGTACCCCTCGGCGGTTTGGGTATTTTACACACGAGAATTAGATGCACATGCATCATTAAACTGGACTGGACTATACCTACAAAGTCAGAGTAATGAAGACAAGACAAACAACCGCTCAAGGTTAGACAATAGAGATTTTCAATTGAAGATCATTGGGTCGTACATTGCGCTGAACTGAACTGTTGCATCTATTGTTTACAGCGCAGTTTGCTTTTGGTGGGAAGTGTATGCCTGGCGGTAAGATTGGGTTTGTAGATGCCGTTTAATGGCTGATCTTTCATTAAGTGGGTCGGGGAGTTAATTATTATTCTTCTCAGAGGCATAATCAACATTTGAACAGGGAGCTTGTTAATTGAAATGAATACGAAGTATACATATATGGGCAGGACAACTCTTACGTTAACAATGATTCTACAGCCCAGAAGGTCATAGCGTGGGTTGAGGTCGTCTAACCGATTTCTTATAAGATAACAGACTGCAGAGAGTAGTAAAGTTTATATAGGATGACAGGACTGATATGTGAGTAGGACAAAAGCTCTTGAACAACCTGCCGGTGGTCTTGAGTTCTCTTGTTGAGCTAGAAGTAGCATCTGAGATGTTTAGGTATTCAACGTTCTATTAAACGGCTTTGTGCCATTTGTGCTGCACATTTTATGAGAAGCCGCAGTTTTCTAATTTTCACATTATTGTCATTTGCCTCCTAGGTGTTCTTGGAACGTTCTGTTCTTCTAGATTCTTAAGGCTTCCATTTCCATGCTGTTTGGCCTTTTTCTTTGCCTTAAGGTAAAGCCAATCCTCTTCTTCATTTGAGTATGGGTTCTTCTCCCTTTCTGAGCCGTAATTTCCGGTTGTTTATTGAGACTTTTCAAATTATTCAGAGACACCATGCTCCGAAAATTATGTCCTCCAACAACCTCATGTCTCCTTTAAACTTTTAGTCTACAGGTATAGGTACAACTTTTGTCCATTTCTTAACTTGAGCTTAAAGACCTTCAACTTCTTTTCACGGCATCCAAGTGCTAATTACCGACTGAAATGCTTGCCTAGGTCTTCATTAGTCCTAAGAGTTACTTAGACCTCAAGAGAAACTGCGAGGACAGGAAAAATTGAGGAAATAACTTTCGGAACCAAGGCCAAGGACCAAGAACTTCTCGAAAACTAGAACCGGAAGAGGTGCAAGGCCTGCCTAAGCACCAATAAAAAGCAGCTACGCATTCTTATGGACTTTTTAAGCAGTCATTGCAGACTCAGGAACCATGTTAAAAAACTGGTAACAGAAGAAAACGGAAACCAGCAGATACCGAGGAGACCCCATGTGACCTCCCTATGGACCGTTGAGCACTGATCCACAAAACAAAAGCAAATTTGGGACCGTACCAGTTCTCTGAAACGGAACTCCCATCCATTCATCAAAGCATTGAAAAGAGGCGCATTGAAGGAGGCGCCATAGCTTGAGAACCTCATCGACTAAGACCAGTTCAGGGGAACACAGCAGATCTCTAAAGGACGGAATGCATACAGACCCGAACATCCAACATCTACACGGTTCCTTGCAAATTCATTTTCCCAACAGAGGGTCACCTGATTGGCTCTCGATATACCGTTGAAAATTTGACTGCAAACTTTTGGAAGCTTAGATTTTGTCGATGTTGAGTGAAGGGCCTTTATACCTGCCAACTTGTCAGCTATGTCTGGAACCATATTCGGTTTTCAATCGATTGCTTAACCCCTCTGGAAGAAGCCGATTCCAGTACCAACGTCCATTTCGGATCCTTTAATATAGAAGGCTAGCTCCTCTTCGATTCAGACTGTACCATAACCCTTCTTCATAAAAAATAAAAATAAATGGCTGGAGCAACAGTGACCCAAGGCCTAACTTCTTGCAACCATTCATGTTGGACGTGTTTCTCACACAAATGGAACAGACCTACCAATTTATTGCCGCTCTCGAACAGCGAATTGAAAAGCCTTTTATGACAAATTATATTCCTGTAAGTTTGACATACCCCAACGAGCATTGGTGCCGCGAAAAATGTTGGGTGAATGTGGCTGGAGTTACAACCCACGCAGGCGCATGTCGCACAGCAGTCGAACGCAATAACCAATGAACCACGATGACACACTCCTCCTCCTTGGAATTTTTTAACCAAATCTAAAGCATTTGCCTCATTTCTGAAAACTGTTTAGAAAAACTAAGCCAACATAATAATAAATTTGTCAAAATTTTCTCATTTCAGGATGCCGAACACGTAGAACGTTTGAATGAATCTGGAGAACTACGTCAGCTTTTGAAACCATACAAGGTATACACCCCATGAATTCAATCAAATATTCGACCTTCTTTAACCTATTTCTCCTTTTCTTAGTCCATTTCATCAACATACACATGCCAAACATGCGGTGGCTATCGTCTCCTGCCATGTCCCTCATGCAATGGGTCTAAGAAGTCGGTCCATCGAAATCATTTCACCGCTGAATTTGTCGCACTCAAATGCATGAATTGCGATGAAGTTGGCCTGGTTAAATGTCACAACTGTTAATTTTTTTTTTTACTAAAACTGCAGCAAAATTATTTATTAAATTAAAATCTTAAACATCTTACACATAAAACAAAAGTGAAACCCTATTAACAAGCGGATGATTTAAAATGTCGGTTGTGATAATTTAACAAAATAAAAATGGAAAAGATTTTTGAAAAAAATGTTTAAATGCATGTGCCTAAAGTATATAATTTCTTTTTTTTTAATTGTTTTAACATTTACACTATACAAAATTGTTATACACATTGACATTCAAAAATATATACACGCAGTAGGTATATTTTTAATTGAAGGACTTTGTTTGAGTATGAAAAATTATTTTGTTATTATTTTGTATCGGAAGACCTAGCCCAATCGAAAATGTCAAATAATTTTGTTTAGTAAATAATTTAACTATAAAGACATTTGTATATTTTTTATTATTTTAGTTTTAGCCATAAAGAAAATATCGTTATAAAAATAAACTATGCTATTGTAAGTTAAACAATATTATTTTTAATTATTAAAGAATAGCATTTTAATAAAAACTTTTATAGGAAATAAAAATGTACTACTGTGTATTATTTAAACGTACCGCGGCTCCGCCCACGTTCAAGTTGAAACACGACAATTTTTTGGCGAATAGAGAAACCGCATCCAAAGGGGTCGTAAAAAGGACATAATTATGATTTTGAAGGAAATCCATAGAAACTGCTCTTCACTCGCTGGTGAGAACCATTGAGAAATCTCTGCATAGCAAAGAATATACGATTATATCTTTTTTCGATATTGAGGGAGCCTTCAATGATGTCAAAACAGAGGCAATATCCGCTGCACTCCGTAATCTGAAGGTTGACAGTTGCCTTTGCTATTGGATTGAGCAAATGCTAAAGGCAGGGTTGTCCGTGCTGAGCTAAGGTACTGTTTAACAGAACAGTTTGCAGTGGTACACCGCAAGGCGGAGTGCTATCACCACTACTTTGGCTCGCGGTAGTGTACGTTACCACGGCATATGCTGATGATAGCGCAATAGCGACCTCAGGTAAATTGTTCCCTACAATTAGAGACCTTATGGAATCTGCCCTTAACAAACTGGTAAGATGAACAAATAAGGTAGACCTTGAGGTTCATCCCTTAAACACTGAACTTTTCCTTTTCATAAGACGACACAAAGTTCCACATATCACACCTCCTAAGCTAAGAGACACGGAACTAGAATTTGTAGACCAAGCCAGATATCTTGGGGTCGTTCTTGACAGAAAGCCTAGTAGGAAGCTGAATATACAAGCCCGCGTAAGGGAACCCTTAATTGCCATATACTCCTGTCGGAAAGCTCTGAGTCCGAAGTAGGGCCTTCAGCCTTAAATAGTCCATTCGATTTATACGGCGGCGGTAGTGAGACCGATTCTGATGTACGGAGTACTGGTCTGGTGGCCAGCACTAGGCAGGAAGATTAATATTAGCCTACTTGAAAGAGTACAGAGGCTATCATGCATCTGCATAACGGGTGCCCTAAGAACAACCTCTTCACCTGCTTCCTGTCGATATCTTCGGAAAGCTAATGGCGGCCAAAACGGCACTTAGGCTCAGGGAATCCTCCTAAATGATCTGTACGACAACGGGCGACTCTTGTATCCTAAATGGCAACAATACTATCCCTAGTAAAATGGACTAAATTGTCGCTAACTTTAACATCAGATACAGGGCTTGGTTTCCCTACAAAAGCGCTTAGGAGTCCGATGCAGTTCCGAGCAACTTCGCAATAGAAAGACGGATCCAAGACAGTGTGTGGTACAGTGCGGGAGTTTTCTCCAACGCACCTGACATAGCCATTGCCAAACGACTGCTGGATCACTGCAGTGTTTTTCAAGCGCAAATTACGGTAGTCCGTTGTAGCGCTATTGTACTGTACATACATAGTCATGCAACTATATATTAAAGCCTTGGAATCGCCGACACTACGATCAAGGTTGGTAAAGCAATGCCGCAGATCTCTTAACGAAATTGCAGACAGGTGCGACATAGAGATGTTCCAGGCAACTACATGGCGGACAAGCTGTCAAAAGAAGGTGCAGGACGGCATCTCTCCGATAACCTGGAAAAACCTTCTGCCTCTATCGAACCGATCAAATTCTTGCTTGACACCGATGCCAGGAAATTGTCAAACAGTAGGTAAAATAACATCAGTACTTGTCTCTTGTCAAAAGAAATCTAGCCCAAGCGGGATATGAAAAAGACGGAGAAACTTTTGTCCACTAACCACTCACATTGGGGGTCTCCTCTAATCATTTCTGTAGAAGCTGTGGAGATGAAGAGGAGGAGAAAAGTCCTTGGGGAATACTTCTATGATTATCTAAACGATCGACGCAGAGATTTGTAGAAACTGCGTGAAATAAGAAGATCTGTAACATTTTCTATCCCTTTGGCAAGCTTTAGCGAGAACGATGCAGAAAACACTGGAAAATCCTGTAAGAAACAGGAAGATTTGAATTAAAACCCCATAGTCCATCTTGAACCCATCATGATAGATACTTGTGGTTGTACATCGATGCGATGAATTTGATTCAAATCAATTGAGAGAAGATGCAAAACGCATTTAGTGTCGTCCAATGTACCAACACTAAATGCATGGACAGGAGGTACCATTGCATATAAAACATTAGGAGGATGTTTTTTTTTCTACCAGGTTACACTGCATAGCCCCAGCGTTAAGCTTACATAAGCGTCACTACTTAATTTTGTGGTAAAAAATAAACTTTAAACGCTTCGCTTACCGATCAACTTTAGACCCAAAGATGCTTCTGGCAAGAATCATTCTTCGGTTCAATTTGTGAGGCGATGTGAATAGCAAATCATATGGAAGAGACAAATTCCTTAGATTAGAACACTCGCACATTTAATTAATCGCGTTTTGTTTAAATAAATAATGCAACTATCACATTTCAAATTAAAGAAAATATTTTATCTTCAACTGAATTTTTCTCGGCTTAAACTTCCGGTTCTGCTATTTGACAGCTGATATGAGCTACAGTGCCATCTATGTTTTAGACGTAAGCAATGCGTTGTGTAAACCAAGCATTTGGGAGTTACTACGAGCTGTTTCACATACAGGGGAAAATGACAGTCTATTTATGTGGGCCAAAAACAGGAAAAACGAATAAAATTTAAGAAATTCGAGGATACTCTTGGCAAGGACAATGTTGTCTAAGATTGTCTATATTCTGAGCCGCCTTGCTTTTCTTGCACAATCGCGATACCTTCTTTAGTTTTTCGCTTAGAATCGTTGATTCACCCAACATCAGTTAACGAACTTTGCATTTGCTTTGGCCTTCAGTAAATATCTGACAGTTATCTCTGGCAGCTTCAAACATCACATCCTTGAAATATCCGTTCTGTCATATTCCGTCAGTGGATTTATCCACAATTTTGATTTTAAAATGATCATAAAAGAACTTAGTAAATTTATTATTTTGGACGAAATACGCACAAATGCCGATGTAAGTAAACGCTTAACAGTTTCACGTTCGTTCTAGTAACATTAATGGCTTCCTTTAGTCCGCCGAAGTGTATTTTTTGAGTCATCTTCTGGGCAATGAGATGCTAACCATTCCAGAAAATTGGCCAGGAAAGATATATACCTCTGAGTTTATACTCGATGTGTTAAGCAAAAAACAACCAGTAAGTTAATTCAGAATCTTGGTGAACCTCTATGCATTTAGTTATCTTTTTCCAAAGGCAGTTCCCCTCCAGTACTTTAAAATACTCCAAGCGAATGTGCCAATGAAATTAAAATCCAAGGACAAAACAATTATGGCCACAATGTTTGAAACAGGAGAGATCACGCACAATGTGATGTTCTTTTTCGATGGTAAGTCATTGGCCTCTGGTGTTTGGTGCTCTTGAAACTTTATTCGTGAATCTTCAGATGGCTTAGCAACATATCTATACACGGGAGTGTTCACTGAAATCGGTAGCTTGTATCTTAACGAAAAATTTATGCTCCACGTCCAGAAGGGCATAGATAAAGTCTACATAGATACAACACGATGTAAGGGAAGATACTACATATTCACCGAGGACACCGTCAATGAAATCAAACAGATTGCAACGTAAGAAAGTCTTCGAATTGTATTCTCATTCTCCTGTTCGTGCGCCTCCTTTAGATCCCATCCGGACACAAAGTTAGCTGTAGTAATACCAACATTTGGATATGAGAAACTCTTAGTGCATCTGGCTAAGGAGTTTCCACAGGATGTCTATCCCACCAAGAACCAACGAAGGGTTCTCGCGAAATTGGGCTACAAGGACTTGATGGCCAAATCCTCTGATTCACGGATAATTATACTTTCGCCTGGCATCACATCGGACTTCATAGAATCGTGCAGCAATCAAATTGTCACTGTGTACATATCAGGTTTGAAAGCTCCTACAGATAAAGCCAGTGTTTGTGGAATGTATTTGCGACAGTGGTCACCACTTCCATCACTTATGGACCTGCAGGCTCTATTAGACATAATTCGACCGAAAAGTATTATTCCCATTAAAAAAGTTCCTCTTGAGCAGAGTGCAGCTCTGCCAGCGTGTCTGGAGTGGTTCACTGACCGAAGGCGAACAACAGAAGATGATGTGCGTTCAAATGCAGCTGGCGGTGATTCACATGAATCTGATGCTGACAGTGAATCAGTTCGAAGCATACATTTATCAGACGGCACTGAAGAAGAAGGTACCAGCGAAGTTAGGTAGGTTGAACATTTTTTAACTTACGTGTGAATAGTGTGTCTGAATGAGAGCATCGACTTATATGTGAGAAACATTACATCCAGCCAATCGTCAATCGATTTTATTTTTCAGGTTTTCACAGACCTCTACAAAATTGTTCATAAAAAGCTGGTAGGTAAAAATTACCGAAAATAAAATGTTTTCTTTGTTTTATTATTTTTTTCTGACTTATGGACACTTTTTGATGTCGTCGGCGATTTGACATCGTTGTTGACGGCAAAAATGCACTTGAGTCTTCCAAAGTTAGATTGCTTTTCCGTTGGATGCGAGTTTGCTAAACCATTCAAAAGTACGCATTCCCTCTGGTTTGGGTCCACAAAATGTACTTGCGCATCTGACAGAGATCGTCACAAACTCATTGTAACCTGGGACGTATAAGAGTGTGACGTTTTCTCGTTCAGAGACATGCGGCAGGATACAAGGCATCCGATCGCTAAATGGCGATCAATATAATTCACAATATCTCTGCATTGTGCTGAGTTAATTTCCAGCTATGCCGATGGACGGTGACCTGACGTTGAGTTGTAAATATGGCCTGAGAGCCGCTACGCAGCTCACACAGCAGTCCAACATACTTGCCGCTGAACCACGGCGACCACATTGCGAGTGTTAAACTTATTCAATTTCGATTTTAACAACGGAAATGTGGAATAGTATATCGCACTCGTTCCTACCGCTTTGTAACGCATGGTTTTCCGCTTCATTTAATAATTGTTTGCATCCCCTTTTTATTGAGACATTTTATTTTAACTTAACCAGCTAATAACTTTTCAATTCTCTTTTCAGTGTAAAGAAAGAAAAGTCCAATTCACCAGAAGCGAAAAATCAAAGTTCAGAAAAAGTAGCTGAACCAACAAAGCCAGAGGAATCTCCACAAAAGGAACCAGTCGTTTCCAAAAGCCGAGGGGAACATTGCGATCTTACAGTGAAGCGATGTAGAATTATTTCTAAACGTACACATTTTGATTTCACAGAGTCTGATGAGGAAGAATTAAGAAATTTAAAGAAATGAAAACAGTAATAAATTTATCTATGCTAGTGAAATATTCTTTGTTCATTTTATTGGATTAAGTTCTACAAAAGAAATTCTTGATACTCGATAATGTATAATTAAGATCACAACTAAAACTTCCAGGTACGCAGCAAAAAGTAAGATTCTGCCTGAGTATATGGGTCGTAAACGTGAGAAAACTGATGGTCGATTTTTGGCACAGATGACCATTGAGCTACCAATGAAAAATGTAAAGCAATCGCCAGGGGACAATGAAGAAATGTTTCAAATATTCTCTCTTTTTTAACTATGAGTCGATATTGCGAGATTTTTCAATGAACCGCGTGTGAAATAAACAGGATGAGCTACACAGTACCATTTTTTCTGTTCCAGTTTTACTCACCTGGCGATAGTGTAGTGGAGGCGTAAGAATGGGGCTCTAGCAGCGGCTTTTTGTATGAATCTAAGGAGACTAAACACCGAGCGTTGTTTCGAAGGTCGACGTTGGCTTGACTTTGTTTTCAGAGGTGTGGCTATGCATACGAAGCTTGGTGGTCTTTTCAGTCGTTGGCCACCATACCAGGCCTATCCTATCTTGGGTCTAATAGCTGAGTACGGAAAATCCAGCGGACGAGGGCAGTTTTGAGTACCAATCTTTTCCACATGCATTTGTTACGTGGACGGAAATACAAATCGTATAAAACATCCGCACGTGGCTCTGTGCGAAAGAAATTTCCACAAAATGACTTGTGTTACCGTACCAAGACTACAGTAAATAGAAGTTGGAAGAAAGGCAATTCGTAAGTCTACTGCTAGTCACCAGAAGATTGAGTTCTTTTCATGCAGATTTCAGAAAACCTCAGAGATTCGTATCTCTTTGTAGGTGGTTTTCAAGTTCGCTCTTATTCCATAGGATTCCATTGGTACAAAGGAAAAAGGTGAGTGCCTACAGTGAAAGTGTCCTGTGAGCACACCGATAAATGGTTTCGAATCGCTTGAGCAAAATCAGTCAATTGTCCCCTTCCGTATGCTAGGGAAATCGCTTTTTTTCTTCAAACTAACGCGTTTTGATTGGTCGAGAGCCTGATAATCAACTCAATTGTTGTTGTTTGACAAAAAAATCTCGGTGGCCTACCACGAAACATAGGAATGTTGAATTGTGTTTATTCCGGATGTTGCCGCACTACCTTATCCCTTATGTATGCCATTTTGCTCTGCACTTTAGTATGTACTTGAGCGCATAGATGGTACTCAAGTATCATACTAGTCTCCAAAAATCAAACCTCGATTTCTTGATTCCTAATACGTTCGCTTGTTTAACTTACCCTCTTCGATGTAAGATGCTTTCAGCTAATAGAAGTATTTGGTAATATAGGTAGAACACTCCGTTTTCAACTTCTTTTTCTTTTCCCAATCAAATTTGAGCCTCCGGCAACCCAACAAATTGTTTTTGCATCTCTACAAGAGATGGCCGGCAATCTAAAGCTAACGATCACGATACCAGCGACTTAATTGGCGCTTGACCATTCGTGAAACTGCGATAATCAACGGCAGATATTACATTGTATTTGAGACACAACAGTAGTAGTTCTTTAATCGTCATAAGCTAGAGTAAAAAGTTTAGAAATTCGCATGAAAGTAGGCAAACTCAGCAGAAGGGCGTCGTCATGCAACAAAGTTCAACGACTGATTTCTAAAGTAAGTACAAGCATTCATTCACTCAAGGTATGTAAGCAAGGACAATCTACTCGTTACTGTTCGTCACAAAGATGGGCAACAGCCGCTAAAACATGGCGACCTTCCTTCCAATCAGTTCCAACCCACTTTGCGTTTTTACTATTTTCTAAATATATATACACAGGGTGTCTCACGATGGTTCAGGTAAACAAAGGAAATTACAGTCGAAATCGGTTATAACGACCTTCAAGGCACCGATGAATTTGGTCGTTATAAGCGAAAGGTCGCTACAACCGATATCAAGGTTAGTTAATGGAACTCGGCCGGGACCATAAAATTTGACGTCGTTATAACCGATGTCGTTGTAAGCGTTTTTGACTGTATTAATAAATAGCCAGCGCGACAGCTAGAGATGGACCAAAGTCTAGCTTCTTGTAACCATTCATGTTGTGCATGTTAAATTGTTTGCACGAATGGAAGAGATCTACATTTTATTGCTGACTCCGAACGGCGAATTGAGAAGCTTTTTCATGACAAATGGTCATTTGTCATGGAGGATGAGATGTAAATGGTGCTTTGTCATTCCCCGACAATGAAGGAAATGATTGTATAGAAGAATTTCTATTTTTGCTTCGCCTCGTACATATGTACCTACCTACTCTGGTTTTAACGAACAGTGTTTAGGCAACCTGTGGTATTTTTTCGGCTATTTCGTAGAAACTAGAAGTGAACGGATGAATTGAAGATTAACTCAAATTTGTTGTAATACGTGCCAGTGTGCACAGTACTGCATACGTAACACGCATCAAAACTCACGCTCAAAGCTTTATTTGACTCATTGTACACACATGTTCATAAGTGTCTGCCTTCTCTAGCAAACTACGCATTTGTTCAAGTAAATCCTTGTAGTTTTTAGAAAAAAAAAAAGGAAATGAAACCAGCCCCATGCATAGCCACGAACCTACATATAATTCCATTCGTATGCAAGTCCTGGTTTCATTTGAATTGTTTCCATTTTTTTTGGATATGAAAAGTAACAGTAACAAAACCACCCTTGGAACAACAGCGGGAATTGGATTAGTTCCACATAAAAAAAGAAAAAGTCTGCATTCAACAATAGATTGCGGCGTTAATGACGCAATAGGAATAGACTTTCAACCCTTGACGGGAATTCCCCTGCTGATTCAAGAGACACCCCCATTGAGCGGGAAACTTCTTGTTTCCTTTTCTTTGGCGGCAAGTATTTACCTACTCACGCTGAATTGAGTGAAAGAATTAAACGAATAAATTTGATTCAAGTGGCTACATTTCAGATAAGAGCCATTAATTTAGTTAACAAAGAGTGTAGAGATAAGAACACAAGATCAAGTTGGTTAAATGTTTACCAAAAAAACTATACAAACAAGAAAATCAAATAAATACAGGGAAATGCGTCGCTACAATCAGGATGTAGTTACTCCAGTCCATAACAATGACAGCATCTAATGGGAGATAAGCGTGCTGAGATATAACTTAGAGCAGCCCCAACTGTTTACATCTGTAGGTACATGCACATTCCACAACGGGTGGAACAGCTGTTAGCTTGAGTTATTTCCTATCCGAGGCGAAAGTTGTTTGCTTCCATATGAGTGTCTTTGACGAATAACATTGGTAAGAAGAAGTAAAACACAGAAAGGCAAAAAAAAACATATGGAAATACTACTCTTTTGATACCTAAACCTCGCTAATACTTCCATATTGTAGCTTCATCCTGAAAGTATTTTTTAGACTAAACAGCATGCTCGATAAGACAGACGGATATCCTAACTATGGGCTGCTGAGCAACCTCCGGCAATGACCAATGAAAACAGCAGTGACTCCAAGATTGAATCTCGGCGATTCCTGTTGGCATTGAAATGAAGTCAGTTCTCCTCCGACACTGCCTGCCTTCTACCAAATAGCTGAGAAAACATTAAATCCACATGGGTGAGATTTAAACAATTGCTCATTAGAAGGCTTTTGACATAGGACGGGATGACTGATTTGTGCGAAATGCCTTGGGCTTCTGAGTTCCTCACGATCTGTTCTAGAATGATGCTAAAAGATCGAATGACAACGCATATGCTTGTACAAAGCCTTTTCTGACAGCAACGGCATCGGAACAGTGAGCGTTTTCTTGCTTAGATGAACGAATTTTGGTGGGATGTCCAAACTAGACGTCGGTCTGTATAGCTCGTCCCCATATCGATTTGGAATTCTACGGATTTCTGCTTGTAAATGAGAAGATTTGAACGATAGTGGACTTTTTTTTGTCTACAACCGCACTAATAAGGACTAATCGAGTTGACGAAAGTTTTAGTCGCTCACATAAAAAGAAACTCGTGTTGTGCGTGAAACATTTCTCGCATGAGTGGGAGGGACCTACATTTTATTGCCAATTCCGAACGCCGAATTGAGAAGCTCATTCATGACAAATTATACTCCCGGAGGCTATTCCATCCCCCACGAGAGGTGGTGCCGTGAAAAATGTTCGGTGGACATGGCTGGGCCTTGAACCCACGCCACTCGCGCAGCAGTCTAACGCACTAACCACTGAGCCACGGCGACCACACACAACTTCATAAAAGATCTTATGCGCGATATTCAGAAGACTGATGTCTCTCAAGTTTGCACAGTTTAAGTGGTCTCCTGCCGCTGCATTTCTAGTGGGTTTCTGGCAGTGTTGGTACTGGTCTAATGGCGGTATAAGACTTGTTGAGAGACTGAGGGATACTCGACCGCCAAAGATTCTGGCAATCTGCTCTGATTATTACCTGTCAACGTTAAATTGGTTTCTTTGACTACGCGGAGTTCGATAGATCTGCATTCGCACTCTAGCTACAACTACATATGTAAGTAGTTATCAGAATCGATGGTGACTACTCGTCTGGGCATTCAAAATAGTCTTGGTTGACTGTTTATTGACCAAGAGACCAGGCCAGGTCCGCTTTTTCGAAAACTGAGGTGTAGGAAACGTCCGTTACAGTGATACTTCGCCCAACCGTAAATTCGATTAGACAAGTCAATTTTCGGATGCAGATGGGTGTGTACGAGAATGATCTCAAGGCCGCATGGCTTGTAGGGCTTGTAGAGGAGTTCATAGAAGCAATCTTTAGTGTCACCGTTCTCATCTGTGGTGCATGAAGGCATACACCTGAGTCTTACTTACTTACTCCAAGGTGGCGCTACAGTTCGGGGTGAACCTGGGCCTTAACCAACAAGCATCTCCAGCCAGCTCGATCTACAGCCAGCTGCCTCCAGTTTCGGACGCCAAGTTGGTTAAGGTCTCTTTACACTTGCGTGCGTCACCGGAATCGCGGTCTTCTTCTACTACGCTGTCCCTCGGGTGTGGATTCAAAGATTTTCCGGCCTGGAGCATTGGTGTCCATCCGATCTACATGATCCATCCACCTCAGTCGTTGGACCGTCACATGTTAGTCTTACATTCGTTAATTTCGCCTCAATGCGTATTGCGATTAAATTTTCATTTGAATGCTTAAAATCTGCTGTCTTTAGTAAATATCGAAGATTTTCATCTTCTTTTTGCCCGGCCCGTGTCATTGCACCTCACGGATGACGATAGTGTTTGTTTTATACGACTAAGGCCTTCTTAAGCTGTTCGACTGTACGCGGTTTGTTGAGAGTTCGCACATTCTATTGTCCTTTTTTGTATGCTAGGGCACGCCCTTAGCCAGGATTGAATTCTCGAGAGTGGTCAGGAGTTTTTGAAGGGAGCTCGAGAACAAATAAAGAAATTCTTCTCTCTGTGAATGTAAATTTCTAAGGGAGCTCCCCAATTCTCAGACGGAGCTCAGTTTCCTTCAGCACCTGGCTGGCTACGGACTTTTACTAGGGTCGTCAACAGTTAAGGAGACGGTCCACTATCTCATACCGTATAGTTGACTTGGCGACAAAAACTAAATTGTGGCATCTGATGGACCCCGCCTGGGTGTTTTCCGAGATCTAAAATCTTTATCCGAGACTTGTATATGCTTTGCCACGGGCTTTGTTTTCTTTCACAAGGGTTTGCGAGTTCCTGTATGATGCGGGGAAGGATTACGTTGGAGGACATCTACATACAGCCCATTAGACGAGCAAGAGAAGTCTCTTCACCTCGCTCCAAGATTTCTTTCACCGCTATCTCCAGAGGATGTGTGGAGATCCATACTTCGTCATATTAGTCACGCAGATGTGTTTTCGCAGTTCTGGCTGTTCAAAATCTATGTGTTACAAGTTCACTATTAATTAGTTATTCAGCATGCATCGCGAGGAGGTGATAATATGTTTTCTCCGTCCACGAAAAAAAAAACTCGCTACATGCTGTATCCTAAAGGGCTTCAAGATGAACGATGGTCCCTCGATTTTTATCTTCCTTGATTCAAACTAAACGTTTTCCTCCATTTCGATCTCAGTGTAGACATTTTCAAAATAAAAGCTTATCAATCATGACTGGGAAACATATTCTATGTCAAAGAAAAAACATAGCCGACCTCACCCTATGTTACCTCACTCACAATCGTGAAAGAGAAACCACACAACAATTGCGTCATCCTCATGACGAAAATGGTTTACCGGCGAATTTAATCGGAAGCAACAGCTTTGAGCAAGTGTGGTGAGTGGCTTTTTCTCCATTTCCACTCAAGTTGCACACACGATGACGCCGTTGCCGTGTTTGTGTTAAGATTTGTTGTGTCGGTTTGTATCGGCGTCGTTGGGTTTTTCGGTTGCCTTGCCATCGGTTTCAATCAAAACGATTCAGTCATTCAACGGATTGTGTGTCGCTTGCATTTGTGGAGTATTTTCGCGCTTGGTCTCGTAAAAATTCACAAAAAAGGTGGTTGTTGGATTTTTTTCTCGTAATTTTTTGTTTTTCGTTTGAAAGGTAAACAAGTTCTCTTGTTGTTGTTGTCGTTGTATTTTTTTTGCACTTTTCCAGTTTCGCTTTGTTTTGCTTTTCGCTTTTGATTTCGTTTCACGGTCAATTTTTTGCGGTTTCCGTTGTCGGCCAAAAGATCAGCTTTTCGTAAACCCGATTTGGGATGATGTCATGTGCGCTTCGTGACGTCATGTGATCTAATTTACTTGAAACAGTGAACAAAGGGTCGGTCGGTACATAGGCTCGGAATTCAATCGATACAAGCGAATGTAATTGCGCCGATACCTCTCGTCGGAATGTTATCAGGTGCCGTGGAGTGATAACGCGTTTACATGTATCTCGTGTGCGTCCGCTGAATACAAAATGCCTCTCAAGTCCTTAATTGATCACAAGATCGGTTTAATAATGTGTCAATTCTATATTTCCAGTGAATAAATCAAACAAAGTGTTCGCCTTCGATTAAGGAATAAACAAACGTGCATCGGAGACGAGGGAATACACAATAGAACACCGAGCAACTCCACACAGAAACACACGAGTATCTGCAAGTTTTTTTTTTTTTTCATTCTCAGGTGAGTGTGAGTAACTGATTAGATATTGGTACGAAAGTAACCGACCTTCGTCGGTGGGTGACTGAGACATGCCGTCATTTTTGCTTATACACTCAGATGTGGGCAATTATACCAGGAATTGCGAAAACTGGCTTAGTCGGGGCTTCAGAGTGAATAATCGATGGAAACTTGTAAATAGAACCAATCACCCGTACGTATACGCGACATTCACCTGCACGATCTGACGCTGTAATTCGAACAGCGATCGATTCCAAGCACGAGTGGCATTGAATTGAAGTTGCTGCTTCAAGGGAAATTTAACGTGATCGAGTTACGTTGTTAGGATATTTTTGGCGGAGTGAGTCAGCCCGTCAAATGGTGATGGGGTTTTACGCGGCGAGGAGGAGGATGCAAATAATTTTTTGAATCAGCAAATCAGCGCTTTCTCTTTGTGTAGATGATGGTGGCTGCTAGTGCATTGAAGTCTTTGAGTTGAGGTTTGGCTGACATCAGAGAGTTGTTGATTGTTTCCTATCTTTTCTGGCGGATTTTAGTGTTTTTTGTTCGGTTTGTTGGCCTTTTTTTCGTTTCAATTTGAATGGTTTTTGGTTGAATACTTTCTAAAACGGAAATCGAACGGATTATCATCTGTCACTGTCAGTGAAATCAATTTCCGATGTTTTGTGATGGATTTTGGATAAAGGAGCTATTTAGGAACGTGATTCCATATGGATTTCGTCATTTCGTTTTGGATGAGTAGGTTCAACTAATCTAACGCTGTTGCAGTGTAACATTGAAGTGGAGCAAGCCGAGTTTCATTCGGACTTTCCAATGTTTTCTCTATCGTTCTTAACATTGCGTTGGAGACTGACTTGCTTCCCGGTTCCCCTTTATGATTCTCTGGTTTTTAAGCAAATGTCAAGGAAAATAGGGCTTGGATTGGTTCCTTTTTTTTTAACGTCATCGACTTATCGATCTGAGTCTAGAATATTCAGCAAGACAACCTAAGCAAGGCTCTCGGTACAGTAGGTCTTAAGGTGAGACCGCTGAGCTATATCAGACCAACCGCTCCCCTTTAATAATAATAAGGCTCTCGGTCAACCCTGGCAAGTACTCCTTACTTCAGGCAACATTTTGGCTACGAACTAACCTCTAAGGTTGGCCTGATTGACAGAGAAGGTGAATATAGTCTCGTCAGGGGTTTTAAGGTGCAAGATTGTTCGTGTTCTCTCTCTTAAGATTTTTCTTGCACTGAATTTAATTGATTGAATTTTTTAAATTCATTAAATTACCGCAAGTCTCTAAATCTGTCGTAATGCTCTCGAATCTGTTCAGTAAAATCTGATCATCCTGGACACAACGAAATGGTTGCTTCGCTTTTTAAGACCGATGCTGCCCATTCTTTTTTCTAATATTTCTGTGGAGTCAGGGGAGCAGTGGACTACTCTAGGAAAGAATGGCTACGAGCTAGTTCCTGTTCTCTCTCTCATAGTCTGGCTGAACTTGATTGGCAACTCCATTTGAATCATCAACCCGAACCCTGCCTTTATTCGTAGAAAGTGTGAAACGTATCCTAACAGTCAGTTATGAACTCGTCAATTAAAAAAAAAACCACTGTAGGTTGCTTAGCTGTAGATGAGAAAGATGATATCATCCTAGCTATTTTCACTTTAAGGAACTTTGCTTGGAAAATGCCACTCTGGTTCGGAAGTCTGAAAGTCTAGCAAGTCATAGAAGACCCTCACACTAAGGTCAGTGTTCATCATGGACTCATCATTGGCTGTGGTTTCTGCTCCTTCTGCTCCTCGCTGGTAGAAGAACGAGGACTTTTGGTAGTTACTTCTTCATTGAACTGGAGGACTTGCGTGACATCGAGCTGGGGACGTCCTGAGATTCATATCCTTACTGGGTGCTTTTAAATCAGCAGATCCCCTTCTCTTCACAGGTACCCGGGGTAGAATTAGAAGGTGGGCACAATAGACCCTATTGCTGGTCTAAGTGAGCAGTGACGAATGTCACAACCTATATGGAGAAAGGGCCTTTCTCGACATTTCGAGTTTCTTCTTGTAGATTATACACTTTATAGCAGTACCGTGTAGCACAATGGTTTCTCGATGTTCCTTACCTGTTTCTAGTCAGAGATGAACACCTGCTGAAAAAGTTTGAGAGAGTTGTTGGCAGTAGATGCTGAAGGGAATTCCAAATTTCGTTGCTTGTTCCCAAGTGAGGCAGTGAGCGCTGCAATGTTTGCATACAAAATTGGCCAAATGTTGTCTCATAAACTCATAGGGTTATTCTTCAGGATGAGCCCCGTTTATTTCAGAAGAATTATGACAGAGGGAGCGTTTGTATCAGCATCTTTCTACAATTTTCAAGTCGGGATTATTCCGGAAGGTCTAGTAGTAATGTTGCTACAGGCGTCTCCACCGAGATAATCGTGGGGATGCCCAAGGGAAACCCCAAGCATCCAGTGAGCCTTGCTGTCAAACAGCAGAAGAGGCTGTAGACAACTTATTGGCCTTCCAACGCGACACTTCGCTTTTGTCAATCATCTTGGTGTGTTAGGCTAATGTGACACCACTGTCTGCAATCCCTGTGAAAAGAGCGACGATACTTTGGATCATTTCCTCTGTGATTGTCCTGCCTTCGCTCGCATCAGGTGGCAGATCTGCGGTGTTGATGTGATGAATGCGGATAATGTAAGTTCCTCATCATTGAAGCGCCTTCGAAAGTTGAGAAAAGTCTAGCAAAATAGGTAAAGATTGGGTTTTGCTTTCTGGTAGTACATTGGATCAGTTGCGTCTGAGTGCTCCAGTATAGCATTTCCAAACCCGCGAAAAAAAAACCCGGCAATGTTTAGGGGATGCTAATACGGCTCTGAATATTGCTTCAATTAAAAAATTATTTTGTCCAGTATTTTGGTGTAAAAACTCGTCATACATATGTGTACTGTGAATCTGACTATCTCTAGGTATGGTTGTTGTCAATAAAATGAATAAAAACCTTTTTGAGATCAATTCTAGCTTGCAGATAGTTTAGGAGGGCTTCGAGCTGCGAACAAATCCCAATTCCTCTGCAGATATTCCAACCCTACAACAAGGAGCCAAAAGGGATCCACGGAGAATTATTTTCAAAGGTCCGATGACCCTCCTTCAGGTTGAACTTTTTGTTTTTATATATTTTCTAGTTTCGAGACCAGCTTTGTACATTTATTCCACTTAAACAACCTGCTCCTGAGAGGTGGGCTTGTATTTGCTTCAATTCTCCCATTGAAAATGGTAGACTGCGCCAATCAATCCCACTCAACTTCCAACAGGGCAACCGTAGTACCTTTTAACTTTAGATCACCACTTTGCATCCCATAAAACTCGCATTAATTAGTTTTCAAGTTCCCTGGAGCTGAAAGCAAACTTTAAATCCGTGCACAAAAGTGTTATTCCTGCCACACCATTGAGTTCATCTCTGCACACCTGTTTCACAGCGCGTCCTGGCTTGCATATATTATCCGTTGAAAGCCGATATATGACTTGATCCCTAAATGAACCTTAAAGGCACCAACTTCCCCTTTGCAAATCTTACTGCTAGACACTTTGCGGAAGGTAATGGTATGGTGTCCTTCAACTTTACCCTCATGTATTTGCATTTTCTGTCCACCGAATGTGACATAGAGGCATGACTGCTACAACTTCATTTCCAGAAGTGCGTTATGCTGGCTGGAGGTATGCATGTGTATTCATCTAATCCGTAGTCGTCGTCCGTCGTTTCTTTGGAGTCACCGTACCCGTATTGAGTTTCACAAGAAAACTAAGCACCGTCCACTTTTCGCATTTAGGATTCACAGAATAAATGGAGTTTCACCAGAGATACATACAAGTTGACTCTTCTTTTCATCATAGTTACGACTTTTTGTACCTTCCACCAACCACCATCGCCGTGTGGGATGATGAAAGCCAATGTAATTACAAAAAATATTCTAGAAAAGTCATTGACGTTTTTTTCGTTTCCCTGTCGTCGTCGTCGTCGTGGTTGTCGTATCTCATCCCTTCCTTTCACAATTTATCTGAGGAATATAGGCGCATTCGTTACTCTAGAGCACTTAGGTACTTAGATCACAGTGTGGATTCTACTTCAGAGTATAAAAAACATTTTCAAATCTTAATGAGCATTTGTTTTGAGATGGGAAAAAAAAAAAATTAAAAGCAACAACCGCTTTATTGCAAAAGGAAATAAAAAACAGAAGAAAAAAAATCCGCATTTTGTTTATAACGATTTAAACACACAACAGAAAGAAATACACAAGCAATATTTTTAAATTTATTACACATTCGCCCACTTGTGACGTGATTTTCATTAAAGATTTTTCCTTTTAACAAAAATTTTAATTCAAACAAAAATGTATTTTACACCACGTCTGGACTTAGTAGCGGCGTCATAATTCCCTCTAGAATCTAGATAAAACAACTGGTGGACATGTAGATTGGACTGTCTGTGGAACGTTTTAATTTTTTGACGAAGTAAATTGATTTTGTTGGCTATTGGAGTTCTATAGTTTTTTTTTTAGTATGCATTTGGGGTTTTGCTGTATATATAATTTTTATTATAGGTTGTGAAATCCGGGCCTGGAAAAATTCTAGCAGCGACACGGAATTTGGTTGGTTTCATTTTATGAGGATTTAAGATTTTTACAAGCTTTTTCGTTTGATTGAATGCTTTCGTTGAATTATGAGACCTTCTCTGGAAAATTTTGGATGATCGGGAAGGCAAATATCATTGGCGTAGTCAGAGTGTTTGTGGTAGGTTTTGAGACTCCGTTAAACTTCTCGGATTTCCATTGGCAAGACACTGCAAAGCATACTATTTAATCATCATGAGAAACAGCAATGGAATTGGTGTACAATCTTGTCGGACTCATCTTTGAATTGGAAATTCCTCCGACAGCCTTTTTCTGTGCAGCACGTGGCGTTTTGCTCCTTCATAGCCCGAAGATAGCCACCGATTTCTTTGGAATGCCCTTTCGGCGCAAGGCATGCCAGATGAACGCTATGTAAACTCTGTCCAAAGCTTTTTCTAAGTCAGGTGTGCACAGCTCACTCGGTAGGTAGAGGTGGCGGTTCATCAAGAACCCAATTAGCGCTGGGATGCGGCGTTTTGAAACCGGAAATCATTTGACGCGGTTGTTTGCAGGTGTTATGGGTTGATAGACGAAGATATTTAAATCCAACCTGTGGAATTAAGGAAAACGATTAGTTCACCAATCTTTTTCTTGGAAATACCTTTGAGGTTGTCGAAGAAGGGTTTGCCTAGCGTGCGTTGCCTGAACCCCGCTAGGGGCGGACGTTTACACAGGAAATGATGCAGAGATTCTTTTTCGCTGTTATTTTTTAAACTACGGCAGAAAGTGTTGTGGGGGATACCTAGCTTTGCTGCGTGGTCTCCTATTGGCCAGTCGCCTGTGCTAACGGCTACGATTCTAGCAATATCTTGTCTTGATCTGTTTAGTAGCTCGTTTGTTTTTCGTTTTTTGTAACCGGGCCAGATCTTTCTTGATATGACGCAGTTGTTAAGCCTATTCCACGCTTGGTTGGCCGTCTTCAGAAAGTAGTGTTAAAGATTGTCCTTAACGGCTTCTAGCGGGCTATTATCACCTTCTGCTAGTGAGTCGTTAAGGGCCGATCCCTGCTTGGGCAGGTCATCAGCTCTTTCGGCGTAGCTCTACTCTAATCAATATTTTATAATATGATGACACAGAGTTTTGATCTGGTCTACGCAAGGAGACCCAGAACGGAAACCGGCTTGATCATATTCGAGACTTCTTTCGAGATTGTTTTATTGAGAACTATATTGGCTGATGTGGTCGCCGTGGTTCAGTGGTTAGTGCGTTGGACTGCTGGCCGAGCGGCGTGGGTTCAAGTCCCAGCCAGGAGCACCAAACATTTTTCGCGACACCACCTCTCGTCGAGGAATGACAAGCCTTCTGGAGTATAATCTGTCATGAAAGAGCTTCTCAATTTGCCGTTCGAAATCGGCAATAAATTCTAGGTCCCTTCCACTCGTGCGAAAAATATAACACGCACAACATAATTGATTGCGAGAAGCTAGGCCTTGGCTCATCCCGCTGCTGCCTTTGAAAGCACGCATATACATATGTATGTATCTAGTTCTTTCTTCAGCATTTCGTCCACCAAAACTCATTCTATAACACAGGTCTGCAAATAATTGGGTCATGTCAGTTGTTGGTTAGAAGAAAGTAAGCCAAGAACGTCATTTTTTGCATACAATTCTGACCCCGGATTCAGATTCTACGCAAAAAAAATACTACGGAAATGACCGTCAGCTCTTCAACAACAAAACCATGTTAGCCTTTGTAATTGATGTCGAAATTGTTTTATATAACTCGCCAGGACTGCTGTCAAGCCCAGCAGACTAATTACTTTTGAGCGCTCTAAGTCCGACCATGATCTTTTTTTACTGCTTGTTTAGGAATTCTGGGCTTGGAATTCTGTGGTTCAGGACAGTAGATAAATTCCTTTGTACTTTCTAAGCTGGTCCTCATCTGCAACTAGGAGGCTACCACTTTTGTTTTGGTGTAATCTGAGTCCAATTATCTACTTCTGCTGTTGCATCTGCGGGCAGATTTTTCAGCTTGTTGTTGTTGATGTAATATCTAAGCCTCATCATAGGTTACTAGAAACCTCATTTATCCTTTCCTTTGCATAGGTGGATAAAATGAGGACTTTAAGGTTCAGACAGACACCTGCTATGTCTGTAATTTTTCGACGAAATTGTCTGCACTCGAGGAAAATACACGTTTAACAGCATTCCGGTGATCTTCATTGATCGGAGGCACAGAGTTGCTGAGTTTTTCTATTTCCTGTGCAAGATGATTCCTTAAATACTACTGGCCTATGGGATCCTTAAGCCTGTCTACCTCCAGTCTTTCGGACACCTGCATATCGCAGTCGAATGTACGCTACCATGAGGTGGTGATCTCGTTCAGCACTGCGCTTGTTTCCGACATCTAAAAGACAATTTAAAAATCTGCTGCCTATCAGTCGAAACCCGATTGAGTCTTGTTTTTAAAGGCATTGGAAATTGGTCAAGTTTCTACATAGCAAACCAGCAGAAAACAGCTGCTGTTACCTGTTCTCGAAGAAGCAATGTGGTTCTCTTCAAGAGCGACGACTAACCTCTACGGGTGACAGGTTCTAAGCGACTTCCCGAGCTAAAATGATGCAAATTAAGGTGGTTTAGTTCAATGTATGCCTATCATTGAATGCTTAGAGCTACCGCTGATTTACCAAACGTCAGCGTCAGGCCGACAGGCTAAGCTGTCTTCAAAGTACACCCTTTAATGGTCGGAGACTCTCGTTAAAATCTGTTTTCTCTTTCTTGCCGATCCATTAAGCCTTTTTGTGTCAAACAATTTGTGAAATAGGTTAACGAAGGCTCCAACCAATAATAAATTGAAAATCGATATTATTTAAGAAAAACAGAACGCACAGCTGGGTTACATGTAATTACATACATACGAGTAGGTTACTTAGATTTCAGATTTAGTCCGTGTTTTTGTTAAGGAATCGATTTGGAGGTCAGCGAGTTGTGACTCCAAAAAGCTTACAAAAATAACTTCAATCGGCGTTGCTTTATGGACAGACAGTCGTACAGACAATTTGATAAAATGAATTTAAGCACGTCCTGCCCAACCTCAAGACACTTTTACGAAACAAATATTTCCGCTTTAGTCAGTAAATAATAGGAGAAAGCCTAATTGACATGTTGACCATCTGGCTAATGGAGGGGATTAACCCATTTCTTGATCATTATTTGCTCGCCATTAACACAATTTTTGTTTATCAGATAAATTCGGATTTGACCTCGAAAAGATAATTTATGGAAACTGAAAGTAGTTGGTCAGAGATACGTCATAATGTACATACTTTTATTGGAGTTGAAGTCAACAAATGGTGTGGCTATGCTCTATTTACGTCTGGTAATCCAAACCCAGATGTGTTTGAGTGGAAACTACAAAAGTTCAGGGTATAAATTATTGAAATTGGTATCGTTGTGCCGTGTTTGTCATAAAAGTAGTAATTGTTATCTTTAGTACATTTCTTTTCGTTTGATTGGAATTTTATGTGAGTTGGTGTTTTCGTCTTAGTCATTTTAGGGTTCGAGCTTGAAAAGTCATGGATATTTATATCTTATGTGGTAGACTACTGTGCAATGATGGGGAACCTCGATGGCAACTTTGCAACCGTCATCATCAATAATGTTTTATCATATTTACAGTACCCATAGTTTCCTTGTTTGTAACATTAAGCGGAACTGGCCAATGCGGTATAGATTAATGTTCGAAATTTCCAAAAGCCAGTATCGCTTTGATTTCAGACTGGATGCCTAAGAGATGCCACTACACCTCCGGGTCAAGTTGACTTCGTCTATTGACTGCGACCTCGATGCGTTTATGGCGTTTTATTCATCTAATATCTAGGTTGAGCGTTCAAGTTGATTGTTCTGAATCTTTGAATATTTAGTTCTTCTTACTATGGAGACAGGCCGTGGATCTATGTATACATCAACCAACAAGTATTTAGTCCGGGTTTTCCTCCCTTAATCACCTCAATTGACGTCCGTACACTATATGCTCCTGGAAGGTGTACCTTACAGTTCAATTTTGCAATTTTTTTTTAAATTTTTCGAAGCTTTTGCGTCTTTTGATAGAGCATGGTACGCGCACCTACATAAGAGCCAATAGACTTGGAAATGGTGACGAAACTGTTTTGAGACAAAAAGTCACTTGTGTGGCCGATTAGAAGGAACGAAACCTTATAATTGATCATGGAAATCACACAATACATCCAGGTCTGTATCCACAAGTTTGCTTCTACACTATTTGGTACCGATTGGCTTTTTCGACTAGGTACCTAATCCTCATCATCTTGACAGCTAGATTAGTCCTCAGTTTTGCTGGTAGGTTTTGCTTTCCAAAAAATAATGTTATGGCAGCATTGGTTGGGTTAATATTTCGAGCCACTTTTGGCACTATTTCCCAGGGATCTAGAGTTCTTTTTGAATACCAAAAGTGTCTCCCGATTTTACTGGCTTATACAATGTCACATGCCTATTGTTAAGTGCGTGCTGTGGCCTTTACATAGAGACATTTTCGTAGGTTGTAAATCTTGATGGTATACACCATTACCACAGTCCAAGATCTTTATGCAAAATGCGGTACAAAGTGGTTGTGGATAGGTCCAATTCCTGTGATCGTCTCAAAATGGACACACTTGGGTTTTTAGCTACACTCTCAGCTTCGGTGGCGATATTTTCAGTCTATCTTGCACGACGAACACGAGTTGAAGTCTTCACATCACTAACCTATCCGAGACGTTCAAATTTATCGATTAAATTCACAATAGCCGTGCGAGAATGCAATTGATGATGACCAAAATCAGTACGAATTTTGCGAAACGGTTCTGCGATATTTTTAGCGTTTTTGTAGTGAGTTTTCATTACGCTGTGCGAGTGTGTATAAATCCATATTTAAGAATACTCGTATTCACAGTTCAATAAAATGGCGCAAAATTAATGAAAATGATACCTTTTGTTCAATGACCCTCTATTTGGCACTTATTAGATTTTTTTAAAGAATTTCATGAATTTCTTAACCTAACCATTACTCCTTTCATGGCGTCACTACAACTGACACTAGGTCATTCCTCATAGCCACCAAACGTCAACCTTAACCCAAGATCACATCATCGAAGTAGTGTATGCCTTTAGCAACCCCCAAGTCAACATTTACTTGTGACTTCCGAATTCATTGGAAATTCATCAATCATTTTCTACATCATCGACAGTGAATACGTCTCCACTTATAACTGGACTTCTGCTCATGTCTAACAGTAATCTCATGAATATAAATATTATCATCTCGATTACAAGTTCTTCCAAGCCGCACTAGTATGAGTATAACCAGATTGTAAGCAAGGCAATGACTCAACATCCATGAATACAATAAGAATTCAATGACGCCAGTTCGCATTGCAAAGAGTGTTGAAATAAGTACTCATTACAGCAAAGTGCAATAAATGCATGTGCTCATGCATAAATGTGAAACTCCCACTCGAGGTTAAGTCATCCACTTCACTTGTTTCGAAAACAAAGCAAAACACTAGGCACGACCATTTCCCCCGTGTTGGAATATTTCCAGATTCAAAAAATAAATAAATAGAAAAAAAAATTTATTTTGCAGAGAGAGTCAGACAGTCTCCACTCGAATCGGCACAAAAAGCCAACGCCAGTCTCAAGAGATTGTGGAAAACAAATTTCGAAGAGAGAACGATCATATCCTGGTGGGGTGTCAGAAACACATCTACTCACAGAGGAGTATTCAAATTGAAAGAAAAGTTTGTTTTATACTCGATCGTGGATACTAATTTGTCTCAGCACGCGAAAGGAAACGAGTATCTGAGCGATAATTTTAGATTTGAACTACTTTCTGTGATGTTTGCGGTACGATTTGGAAATCACAATGTGTTTCCGTGGTCTTTTCGTGTGTATTTCAAGTGTAGGCAGGCGGATCTCAGATGTTTTAGATTGTCTGGATCAACAATTTTTGTTGGCTTTTATTGTTTCTCAAGTGATTTATTGGGCGGGAAATGGAAAAGTCGGTGAAATATGCAAACGTGCATGGATGATGAAGGAATTTGATTTTCGCGCGGGAATTCAATGAACGGATGTGATGGACTGGCATCTGCTTTGCTTACTTTTCAGTATACGACACTGTAACGAATTTGATGGTATTATTTATTTGAAGAGATGGTTACTGATCTCCATTCGACTTTTTGGAAGAAACAGCTGATAGCTGATGATCTGTACAACAGAGGGCTGTTGGCGAACCTGTCACTTACATTGTTTCTGTTTATCGTTGAATGAATGTATCTGAGGATGGTCCAAGGGTAGCTTCTCCGAACCAGTGGACCCTCGTCTATAGTCATGAGATTTGTGGCTAATGACCGATAGAATAAGATCGGATTAGGAACACCAGAATACGTGAGGAACGTATGTACGTCCAGCAGTTACTTCTTCGAACGGAACGGTCCATACTTTGATGATTTGGGCACGTTAAACGCATGCTCCCAACTCGATTTCCAAGATGAGCCATGGACTTCGTGCCATCAGGTAGGTATTCCCTGCGTAGGCCCATTATGTGACCAAGTCCGAAAGACCAAGAGGCATGGAGGGTTGCTTTAAGCACCCTCAACCCCCGACGCTCATAGAGGTGCAAGACGTGGAATTTATTTATTAAGTGGAACTTATTCGTCGTACCATTACATACCATTCCCAACATAACCTACTTGAACTGACGGCTATTTAACACGTTGAGTGCCACATGAGACCAACGTGGTTTCACACGAATTTGGGACAGCTAGGCTGCGCGAGACAACATTGGTTTACATTCGGTTCATATTCATCTAGCTCTGGCTGTGGAATTGGTTTTTCGGATTGTATGGTGGCACTTAACGTGTTAAATGTCACTAAAAATGTCATTTTGAACAAGCTGGTGCTTCCAAATCTTCAATCTCCTCTGACTTCTTCTTTCCGACAAAAATTCAACAAAACACATGCCTTGTATTTTCTGCTAAATAAACCTTTAACTTTCTAGACTTGATTACTTTTCATCGCCAAACTTTCATTACCACACTTCCGTTTGAATTCGCAACAAAACTCGTTTTCTTATCACAAACGTCAGTTCATAGCACGGAGATGGTACCCCTAAATTCAAGTAACCTCTTGAATTCCATGAAATAAAAAACAAAAACCCACTCAACGATAAGATAAGACCGTAAAAATTTGGCAAAACATGCTGCTAGTTCACACGATTATATCAAACGACAAAAAAGTTAGGGCGACATTATCGACACTACACGGTTTTTTTCTTTTTTTCTTCCTATCTGAAGCATTTGCAAGTTTATTTTCACTTCCTTTTATCAAATTCGTCACGAAAAAAACTTATTCGGTATCCACTTCATTAAGAAATAACAACACGACTCTCCAAAGTGAGAAATATCCAGCCAAAAGTTATGACATCAGCGTGACACTTTTGGATTATTTGCGCCAAATTAGATTTAATAGCCCTGTTTGGTGGTGGGGTCTCTGCTTCAAAAACAAAGCATCCCAGTGCCAGTGCTAAACTATGACAAGTTGACATTGAAGAAATTTCATCAAATTGTTGACATTTAAATGTGATATGTGTGAGGGTGAAGGTGAACTCGAATGGCGGTTCATTATTGAGCAATTGGACGAGGTTGCCCACACTCAAGTTCTTTCTTATCGACAAAGTCAAATGGAATAAAGTGACAGATTAAAATAAGAGCAATAGAATGGATATGACCACGAGCTTTTGGAAAGACGACTAATGGTATTGACTTTGATATTGAATATCAAATAAAATGCAAACTGAAGCAATTAAGAGATTTGCTTTGATTAAACCGCAAATTCGCATTGAAAGTGTGAAGTTACTTTTGTTGGAGTTTCAATATGTGGTCGGGGTTACTGTTTGTTGATAATAAACAGAGAGAGTGACATTTGGTCCGATCATGTGTCATATTTCGAGAAGACAGAGCTTATTAAACGAACATAACTTCTCACCATCAACACATACGAATAATTTATTTTATTTTCAAGGTCTGACTTAGATTTTAAAGAGGTACTGCTTCATACAACACGCGTTTAACTGGCCGAACACAATGGTGTAGCAGTAGTAGGATCTGTCAAAAGTAAAACACATCAAATTTGATACTGCGAACACAATGAGTAGCGGTAGATGTAGCATGCGGCTGTAACAGTAGTACGAGATGGCGAAAATTTAACTTTTGTAACGGCCAGTAAGACCTTGAACGCTATCAATCGTCGAAAGAGCTTGCCAAATTCAAATAAATAACAAACCAAATGTTTTTCCAAAGACGGGAACTCCACAATGTCATTTCCGCCTGAGTAAACACTAAAGAATGTTCCATTTGGATAGCAAAACGTGTTTTCGCGCGGCTGGTCATGTCTGGAGGTCTGCGTTAACTGATTACTTATCAGTTCTAGGTATTACGCATCAAGGGCACAACTTTTGCTTTTTAAGTACACTCTGGACTGCTCACAATTGTGAGCTTTCAACTAAGGGTAAATTGATCACTCAAGAATGAAAAATAGTGTAAACGTGCTATTTTTCGTTGCCAACTTGAAACGAACAGTTCTAGTTCAAGCAAAGCCAAATCATGATGATTAGTTTCTTGACAGTGGATAACGGCCATTTGTTAAAAGATTTAGCTGTCATTTTTGACGCTTGGTAAACTTTGCTTCATATTCCCAAGACAAAGTGATTTCGTTGTGGAAAAAATAATCTTTACCGATGAAGTTTTATGAATTAGAGATGTGGTCGAATTCGTTTTGAAACTTCATGTACTAACTTTAACTTTCACAATCAAAAATTAAACTGCAAGTTCTTAGTAACTCAAGGAATCTTCAAGTTTCAACAATTTTTGAAGTCTTGTGTTACATGGGGCGCCAAGCGCCTCTTCTCGCCAGTTCATTTCATTTGAAACCTTCGTATCCTGTGATCCAGGCCACACTAACCTTGACACTGTCCAGCCACTCCAAGACAACGCCATTGAGCACTGGAATCTATGTGAATATCAATGATCGATGATATCCTGGAGTTACATCGCCTGGCCACACCCCCTTACCCATACAAATCTTTTTCCACCCGTCATTTGAGAGGAATTGCACTGGGCCCAACCGTGGCCTAAGTAAACAGCTGTCTTACTTGACCTGAAGCCTGAAGGAAGTAAATCCTACAAAACTACATAAATCGAAGAGGTCACACAACAAACTTTAGACAGCTGTCTTACCTTTCAAAACCAACCAACCAACTTTGTTTATGGACGAAAGGTCTTCGATGAGGTTAATACAGTCCCAGACAGGTTAGGTTACGTAGGGTATGTGATGGATAGATAGGCCTCATCATTTTAACTCGGAGCTCTGGAAGTCCATTGTGAGTACTCTATTAATGTTGTGGGAATAGCAATATGGTTTCCGACACAACCTTACGACCTATCGTTTTGTTGGCGCTCTTGAAAAATCTTAGTAGATCCGTTAACTGTAAGTCCATTACCTCTGCTATGCTTGCAAAGAACCTTGATCCTAATGCGCGTAGTCCCAGACAGGCTTTTACCCTAACGTGTTGGGTTTAAGGGCCCGTCCAAATAGGCATTCTCATCCTCATAACTCAATTGTGTAAACCTTTGATCGAAAGATAGCCGGTGACTTTCGAAGGCGTGTCGAACGCTGGCATTTCGGACCATAGACACCAGTTCTAGTACTGCCGCTTTCCAATTTGGAACTTTCAAAGAGCTAAGGTGGCAATTGAATTGTAAGGTCTTATATGGGAAAATTGGAACAACTGAGAAGATTCCTTGCAAAGATCTTAACCATCTCTGTTCGATTTTATGGCGCTGAAGTATGGATTCAATCAAAGGCCATAGAGGTTATTTTTGGTTTTCTCGGGCAAAGATACTCGATCCTGGGCGCATTAAACAAGTTGCACAGTGACAAAGAGTTAAAACATAAACTGTACACTTGATTTTTGAGATGTCTGGGACAAGTAGAGCGAATGGACACCAACGCTCCGACTCCCAGAGTCTTCGAATCTTACCCGGAGCCACTTGGTAATAGAGTAAAACCTTCCATAAGGTAGTGCGGTCACAATTAGAAGGGGGTCTCAATCATCTTTGAGTGTGACGCAGCTTGAGGCAGTTAGCTAAGGACTAAATGGAGAAGCTTATTGGTTGGGACTCAGTTTGACCCTGAATTGTAGCTCGACAGATCGACGGAGGTCTGGCCCATCTAATATTCATTAATTTCTCAATCAGTTCATCGAGAGATAAACTTAGATCTTGATTATGTTTCGAATGCCTTGTGTCCATGCCATGTGTCAATTTGCATAAAATGGTTTAAGTTTACTCATGACAGAACCGTAGGTAGAAGCTTGTGTCACGCTCTTTGGTCTGGTAACACAATTTTATGCTTATTATCGTGATAAGTGGATTTTAAACTGAAAGTTTGCTTCGCCGCTCAAGCGAAACTTAATTTTTCAACCAAAACACACTCTTTCTGAAATGACAAGCAAAAACTTCACTGTTTTCTTTGCCAAATTGTCATTTTCATAGTTGGATTGGATGTAGTAAGTGGACTTGTAAAGTGTCCACAGATTTCCAGCTAAAATGCTTTGCACCGACAAAACTTGACATTTTAACAAATGCTAATCGAAGAAATCAAAATCAAAATAAAGTGTGTATCTAGGACAGAATAAATACAAAGTAAATCTGCAAGTACCCCTGTTATTTCTCAAAAAGTTGACTCATAAAATCTATATAGAACGAACGATGAGGCTCTGAGGTTGAAAGACGGTCTTACAAAGCCAATCCATCTGACGAAAACAGCAAAAATGTAAATAAGCCAGAAAGGATTGCAATGTTGGTATTCGACGTGTCAAATTTTTACATGATCTAAAATTGAGGCAAAGAGTACTACAATGTTCCAAGGTAAGTAAACATTTTTGGTCATTCGTCAAAAATATAAAGATAAGACAAGGCCAATCTGCTTGCCGCGCATTTCGCACCCAGCTCAACGCTTCCAAATTGTGCTTTGTACTTGAGAGCGTCGAATTTTCCATGGGACAAGTCCACTTTCGAACGTTCAATCGCCCAAAGCTCTATTCTAACGCTCATATCTGGTCTGGTGCACCCAAAACCGTCTTGCACATTCTGGATAGAATCCAAAATCGCGCGGTAAGACTTATTGTTGACAGGGACATTGCGAAGTCGGTAGACTCGCTTAAACACCAAAGAAATGTTTCCTGTCTATCACTGTTTTATTGCTTTTTCCACAAACAGTGCTCTAGACTCTAGAGAAACAGCCAGTTTTATTCCGCCCCTTCAATTCTTCATCCGCAATTCGCTTCACGCTTTGAATGCTCATCAGTTTACCATTAAGCCTAGTTTCGGTCGTACAGTAAAATAAAGAGATTCTTTCATAAGCCGTACAACGCGAATTTAGAACAATGTGCACAGCTCTGTGTTTCCCTGTCACTGCAACCCGCCAGCAGTGAAGGTCAACGTGCATCGGCATCTCCTTCGTCTCTCCTTTAATTTCCCTAATGCCCGTGCTCTCGTTTAAGGCTAGTCATAACCCCTTTAGCGCGTAAATTATAAAGAAAACCTTTCTAAAAGGTGTGGAGGCTATTGTCTCAAATAATTAACAAATAAACACGTCAAAGCTTTCCATTGGATTTTGCAAAAAAAAATTAACACACTGGTGCTGTCTGTTTGTTGAATAATTAGCATCTCTTTTTGTACAAGAATATTAAATATCGTTCGAAATTTGTAGGTGATGTGATATTTGAGAGATCATTTGCTCCTATTCGGTCATTGAACTACGGAATTTTAGAATAAAAACCTATTTTGTCCTATCGGCCTACACAGCTGGGAATTGAAAACTGTCAAATGGAGAACGTTAAGAGTTTATTTACACCTAAGCTTACATAACAGACTGTGCACAAGAGATTGAACGCATAATCCTATTAGGAACGTACTGTGCCTGTCGTCATCCATTTCTTCTTTTATACGATTCAATCAATTTCTGAAGTAAATGAAGTTGACTTGACACAAATCAGATCACGAAGAACGAAAGAGTAAGCACTTTTGTTGGATAATAAGTAGCTCTGCCTCGTTAGATGCTTCTGAATACCGCAAGACAGTATGTAAACGGGTGGGATTTGTCAAATCATGGAGATGTATTGTCATTGAGGGCCGACTCGCTGTCAAAAACTTTTGACAACAGATAAGGAATCAATGAATTGTGCTCCATCGCCTTGAACTCCATGCAGCTACAAGTCCGCTCCTGAAATGAGCACATACAACTTAAACTATAAAATTGCATTTAAAATTAGGTCGCTCCTTACAGAAAGTTTATCGCTATAAATACCACTATGCGCTGCCAAGCGTAGTGGAAATAATCTATTTTTAATTTATTTTTTATTTTTTTAATCCAATAACTGGAACTTGCATTCGGAATTATCGCGTGAACTGACTGACAGTCAATCAGTCAGTCATTCCGCACTGGGTCAGTGGGCACCGACAAGAGGAAGTAAATGGGTGTGTTTCCAACAAAAAACGAGGTTAAGTGAAGCATCGTATGGAATTTGTAAGTGGTTGCGTGAGTAATTGCAGTTGCATTGCTATTATTATCGGTGTTCTTTCATTTCGAAATAGTGGAGAAGCTATGTATGCTCTGTGTACATGCATACATAGTTCTGAAAGTTTTACGAGAAATAAACAGAGCAAGATGTTGTGATGATTTAATTCTGACGTTTCATGGCGAACAACCTTGAAAGGGTATGACTATGTACAACAGACGTGGGTGTCAAAGACCAAGCGACCCACTTTGTTTTTGAATACCCAAGACACAGCAGAAACAGGAAGATGGACTTCAGACAAAACTTCTGTAGAGAACTGGATAAAGTGACCGTAAAGCCACTGAATGTAAGCATAGAGGTCGTCATACGCTCGGTATGGTACATTTGGTTAGACAAGTTGGACTTGTAAACTCCTTGTATTTTCAAGCCGGACCTAAGGGATTTTAGGTTGACCCTGCCAGATGTTTATCGACACTTGTCGTAAGTGTAACGACATATTTATATTTTGTCGTCGCTAACCCTAAAATTTTCAAGTAGAGCATGAAGAAAAAATGGCCGCGCAATATTAAGCAATGGGAGCAACTCTTTTGGAAATTGGCATGGGGGCTATGTATGCTGTGAAGAGGGCAGCTTTGCGCCAAGTAGACAGTCCAATCAATTCTAGTATTTCTATATACTATGTAGAAACAAGTTAAATCATAAATCTCTCCGTAGGTGTTTATAGCAACTCGCTTAGAAGAATGTTAGACCAGCTTAATTGGAAGGCTTGCGAGGTACACGACAACATACGCATCATTGTATGCCCTGTCACAGTCGACACGTCTGAAATTCAAATTGGAAGAAGGTGGAACAAAAAACGAAACTAGTTCCCGACCAACCAGACACAGGATATCTCTCAAATTTGAGGGAGTGAAGCTCTGCCTGTCGAATCAGGAAAAATATCTTGGCATGGTACTGGATAGAAAATTTAACTGGAATCCAAATGTGCTGGCATCGAGTGTCAGTAGATCCACCACAATCAAAAATACTTTAAAAGGAATGAGTTTTCGAACGCATAGCAAGAAGACAGATAATTTTGTCACAATGGAACGAAGATTTGGACGTTGAACCGCTTTTGTGCGCCGTCGAGACAATCATTTGGAATGAAACAACGAAGATGGCAGACCAAGAGACCTTATGGCCTGCACTACATCGCAGGAAAATCTAACCGGACTGCATGCAGAAACACTTAGACTGAAAGAGGTCCATTCCGATACCACAGGATCTATCACTCATCGAGAACTACTCCGAAGACTGTTTAAATAAACCAGAGCTATTTGTAAAGCGGAAGGTCACCAAAGAATTCCACCCATCTTCTTCTGAACTTGGCCGTGTAGAGATAGTGGAGAATAGCATTCTGATTCTCTGTGTTACTGCAGCTTCAATAGAAATCGTTAGAGGAGAGGCGTAACCTCTTACAATGAAGGCCTATAGGTCAGGTCAGATCGGATTTGTTTGGAAATTTTGAACGTCGGTCGTGCCAATCGGCGGTTGGTTTGCCTGTATGCCACTAGCTCAAGGATATGTACTGAGAGGCGTACCCAGTTCCCATGGTTTCGGCAGGATGTTTTGCAAGCCCATCGGCCACAAAGTTTCTAGAAATGTTTTTAGGGTTTCTGTTTAGCCATCTTTATAAGAGAAGACCAATAATCTAGAGCGATCGTTAAACGAATGAAGAACAATTTCAGGGACTTGATTGCCACTTGGCTGTCCCTGAAATTGTTAATATTCAAGATAGGTATTACATTACATTTTACAATTGTGTGCAACAGAATGCCTGCGGAGGAGAATCCGAGGAACCCGCATCTACATATTTTCAGACAGCCAAGCAGCACTATCAGCTCTTAAATCCTATACGGTAGAGTTCAAGCTTGTCTGAGACTGTCTCAACCTCCTCGAAAGCCTTGCATCGGTAAATAAGGTTACCGTAGCCTGTATCCCAGGCTTCGATGGTAATGAACGGGCTGACTGCCTAGTGAGAAGAGGTGCTTGCCGTCCATTCGTTGGTCCCGAACCCTGTTTTGGGGTACCACCCAACAGTGCCTACTCCGAAAAAACACAATGGGAGATTAACAAACACCCCGACTACTGGCCAACCTCCCGGGCCTTAGACAAGAGAAAAAGTTCATCAACCCCAACCTATCTAAGGCCACGACTATATGCATGAAATAAAAGCATCAGTTACCGATATTTGCCGGCTTTATAGAGAACAGAAAAGGACCGCTGAACATGTTCTGTGCGTATGTCCAGGACCCACGGGCCTCGGTCACAGCGGAAATTCGGAAAATCTAACCTAAGGCTATACTGAGGTTTATCAAAAGCCTCCAGCCTCATAACCTCTGGTTTAACCGTATGGGCCACCACAATAGACCTCATAGGTCGCAGTGCGCATTTACTTACTTACTTACTTAAGGCGGTGCTACAGACCGGGGTGGTCCTGGGCCTCAACCAACAAGCGTCGCCAGCGATCTCGATCTTTTGCCAGCTGTCTCCAGTTTGCGCATTTAGGGCCCCTAATACAGAATACATTACATTTTAGTCAGGATAAGAATCCCTTAATCGCTATTATTTCCAATTGAAATACGCTACACTGAATAGGGAGGCGGAACCTACATTCAGCTTTCTAAAGAAGGTATCACCACCTACTCCACTTCCGGTTTCGGAGCAATTTATGAAGAAGCGAATTGAATTTAGCATCCATGTTGAATTAGTTCGGTTCACAATTCCTGAATTTTGACCATGGCCACCGCTTTAGTATGAAACAGTGTCTTGTTCTGTTGAAACAGCACTTTCTTCTTCCTCAAATATGGCCATTGTCTCGCAATTTCCTCCTTCAACTTGTCAAGTGATGAGGCGAGGTACTCCCCAAAACTTATTGAAGACATATTTTTGAACTCCTTTTTGGAAACCATTACAAATTCTGAGCCCTAGACTTCCGCTTTATTCGCCTTGCCCTCAGGCCGGCGCTGGCTAGTTTAATTTGATTTGATAACTCAGTAAAAGTTGGTGAACATTGTAAAGGAATAATTTAGAAGGAACCAGTGGGTGTTAGAATAACCTGACAGGTCATGAAGGATTAGAAGGTAAAAATAAATCATAATCTCCCTCCCAATTCACACAAGAAACTTACACACACCTACCTATTTTCTGTCACAATGACTTCTTCACATAAAGGGCTGTGCATCCAAGGCATTTTCATTTCCATTCAATGGCTTTCCATGAAAGTGTTCTACTTTTCTTGGGCATGAATAAGTTAAGTGAGAAGTTGACATGCAACATGCAACTAGATACGGAACACCTTTGCAAGACACAGCCACCACCTTTGGGGCATTGTTTACGAACCTTTTTTTTGTGTAGGGAAGAACTGCTACTAGAATTCTTTAATCACATAGAATACCTACTACAATCTTCCTGGTTTGTGCTGTTGACCTGGAGAATTTTAATAAATTCTTTGGAAAACACTTTGACAGTCTATGTGGGTGTCATCAAGCAGGTAAATGTTAAAATACTTCCGGGTTTACAGTGTGTAAAACGAACACCAAAGGTGAGGCAAAATGATAGGAATGCCAAACCAATTGCTCCACCCACGTACTTAAGCAAATCACGAGCACATGCACAATTCCCCAAAGCAAAGCAAAAGCTAGAACGTAAAACGAGAAAAAACCCCCCGTACTTCCGTCCTAACCTATCCAACTTTCACTGGCAGACAGAACCACATTTGGAACATCAAAAAGAGTTTGTCTACCATGACAATCGGTGTGTAGACTGAGTCTGATTCTTGCACTCGACATAAACGCCACACACTGAGGTGGGAGTTCAATTTAAACGCCCTCTAGGTTAGTTTTCGTAATTTCTGTACATTGTCCCTTTTTCGACACACGATGGGGGAAATGGTTCCAGCGGCCAACGCACCATCCGGGTCGAGGATATTGTATGCGCATACATAATCCGCTTCGTTAAACGACGTGATAGACCGACATTGTGTGGAGGAAATTCAAGACCCCCCGACCACAATAAATTTGCATTAAAAATGCAAAGACTTGTGGGGGATCTGTGGTTCGTCGTCTACCATGTGTGAGTTTTCACTTTTCATGCAAAATGCAATTTTTCATTGAGGCCACAATTACGAACGTTTATGATTATATGGCGGAAGGTACGAGTATTGAGTCGATTACCTATCGATGATATCTAATCTTATCTATAGGTAGACCAATATGCCGTAGAATCTAATCTTTGTTAAGTCATTTCTGTTGAGAATTGGACGAACCGTTGGGGTTGTGACCAACCAGATGTTTTGTAATGCGTTTCGCATTATACTTCCGGAGTCATTTTAACTAGAAAGGTGTGGTAACGAGCTTTTTGACAAATGTTGCCGCGTCATAATGTGCTTCGACAAGGTATAACCTAAGCGATTTTCTAGATAAAAAAAACCGGTGAAATTCGTGTTCCATGTTAACGTTTGTTTGTGTTCTGCTTCCCCTTCACCACGGAGACCACGGGAACGAGAAGTAGCAAGCAATTGGCTACGAACTTCGTTCTTGCACTACTGAGCCGTTGAGTGGGTGAGGTAGAAGTCAACTTCTCCGTTGGGTCTGTTTGTCTATGAAGTTACATTTCGTATTAGCCGTTTAGTCCATATTCCTATATCGGATGCGTTCCATCTTCTTTCAATTCAGCCACGTTTCAGGCTCTTTCTTCTGTTGTCTAGTTTTTGTATCCGAGTATCTGGGAGATACACTTTTCTGTTTGTTCGCCCAACTATCTATTGGGAGCACGTAGCATTGGTAGATAATGGCCGAAAACGACTGCATACCCTTAGTCGACACAGACGTGTATGTCGGTTATTCCTGTACCCCGTTTCTGGATTTGTATAGCAGCGTTCTTCCCCAAAGCAGTTTACTACCATTTTTCTCTGGATTCTGTTATCATTTCCGAATTTGAGGAAATGGAGGCGTTTTTGACGTCAACTATTACGACAGCCAACGGATACTCTCGAAAAAGTACGATTGTCTGCGTTGCTTCACAATCAGCTGATGGTTCGAGTGGATTTGAATGCGAATGCATTGCCAACAGAGTTTAAGGTGAAAAGCTCCTGTTAGACTTCAGTGTTTGAAAACTGATCACTCAACCCTAGCATTAGGTTGGTTAATTACTTACTTAAGGTGGCGCTACAGTCCGGGGTGGACCTGGGCCTCAACCAACAAGCTTCTTCAGCCAACTCGATCTTTAGCCAGCTGGCAAGTTTCCTACGCCAAGTTGGTTAAGGTCCCCTTCCGCTTGTCTGCGCTACCTGGGTCGCCGTCTTCCTCTACTGCGCCTTACCTCAAATGTGGGTTCAAAGATTTTTCCGGCCGAAGCATTGGTGTCCATCCGCTCTACATGACCCAGCCACCTCAGTCGTTGAACCTTCGCTCTTTTGACTAAGCCAATGTCGCTGTACAGTTCGTCGTTGTGTGTCCTCCTCCATTCACCGTCTATGCAGATGGGACCGAAAAACAGCAGAAGAATTTTCCTCTAGAAACAGCCAAGAGTAAATTCAACTACATTGAAAAAGCCCATGCCTCTGCGCCGTAGAACAGGACTTACCCTTTATAAGACCTTAGTCGTCCCAGTCAATTAGGTTGGTTTTTTTTTTATGTCCTAAGACACGTCAAATGGGTCTGATCAAGGGGTGGGCTGGCTAATTTGATAACGATCCAGAAAGGGATAGGAATCTTAGGAGTTTTCTAAAATATAAAGGTCATCCAGCTGACAGAAGAAGCTACTACCAAGATTACTCAGTTTGGTGGCTAGTGCGCAAAGTATGTACCTGCAGGGTTGTTGTTCGGTAATCTAACTCGTTTCGTGTGGATCCCTATCGTGTAATGGCATGTAAAGATACCTGAAACGATAAGTATTTTCTTTTGACTGAGTTTTACGATATTTTTGAATTTCTTCTGATTGAAGACTAGACACCGTTATCTGGCTACTGTACATGTATCCTGATGGTTTCCTCACCCATTTCTCTGTAATGAGTGCTGATCGGTGTCCTTGCGACCGGTAGGCTGTATTCAAGATCAAGTTCTGCACCCTTCCTGGTAAATTCATTCGTTATCTCATTTTCTGATACATCTTTGTGGCCTGGTATGCTGATGTTGCCTTTTGAGGCTTCTGAAAGGCTTGGAGATGTTTGACGTTGACCGCAGGGATTTGATGCCTGACTGACTGTCAACATAGATTGTAACCAATTCGCTGACTTTGTCATTTTTGATTGTTTTTTCGGCCTGTAAAATGGCGATTATCACAGCTTGAAAAATGCTGCAGCTATCTCCAGTTTTAAAGGACTGACTTACTCCTCTGGGTTCACAGAAGATGCCCCAGTATCAGCATACATTTCGGATCAGTCAGTGTAGAAAACTAGTTCTTCTTCAGTACAGACTGTACCCGCATCCCAGTCTTCTCTTCTTGGTATTGTGATATTAAATCTTCATATCTGCTGAAGACTCAGGTTGGAATGAGGTAATCGGTATCTGTACTCTACATCGTGGTCCTCTATCGAGTTAGAATGGACGCTAGTACTAACGCAGTCTTGTGCTCTAAACATTCCGGCATCTGAACTTGGTGTTGGTTCTATGTATACTCCTCCTACAGTTCTTGTTGAAGGACTGTATTTGGCTTGCTGGAGTAGTCTTCTCGATCTCTGACAAATTTTACGTAGGCGGGCGACTAGCTCTATGAAGCTGCTGCTTGACGTATAATGTCATGTTTGTTGCAGATTCTGTTGTTACGTGTTGTAAAGTGCTTGTCCTTCTTCTTCACCCTGATGTTTTAGTTCTTGTGTTTGGGTGCATTTTTGCGTTGATTGACTGTATCAGACGTCCGAATCCGTTTCTTCTGAAGGTTAGGTTAGGTTAGGTGGCTGACCCCGCTCAGACAGGGACACACTGAAACCAGATTGGACCATTGCGATACGTTCCTGTATAAAGAAGAATCGGGTAACAAGCAGACATAAAAGCGATAAAGGCAGTAGGTATCGATATTAAACTTCTGAGTTTTAGGCGTGAGACTTGGCAAAATCTCCAAGGCCACTGCGTGTCTTATTATTTAAGGGCTATTTTGGTTAAACTATCGAATTTCCACGAAAAGATGGTCTTACAATCTCTAGACAGAATGTGTAAAAAAGCAAGTATCCACGATCATGACGAAGCACTCAAAATGCATGTAAGCTTCCAATAAACAATGGAAAACATCAATCTTGTCCCCAATTTGCATTCTTCCAAACAAGTGGCATTACCTTAAAAGCAGTCCAAATCCATTATCCACAAAAATGACACCATTCAGCAGCAGTCATTCTACACGACAATTTGTTAATTGAGGCGTTCCACATGAACTCAACTCCGACGCCTAAAAACGGAAGGCAATTCCCCAGGTGGTTAATAATCCCAAAGGCATACAGTAGCAGATAACCTGACCCCGTATTCAAAATGGGTTCACATAACCAATCCCAGGAAAATAAATGGACAATACCAACCCTGCTGTAGAGACTTATGACCGAATCCATTCAAATGCATTGAAGCATGCAAACAACCGACCGAACGTAGTGATTCGAACTCATTTCGTCTTTTACTTGCAATTACCCCAACGGATGTTAATAAAATTTACTTTCTTTGCCTCAATTGAACGTAACCATGGGTAACTTGATCGATAGAAATTCTGAAAGTTAAAACAATGACAAGCGGAACACGTGAAGTTTTATTCACTTGATTGCACTTGACGGCTGTGTTCGTGTGCACACTCGTGAATCGTGTTCAATGGTTTTGCACTTTCATCGAACGAACAATAGATATGCATGACATGCACCTAAAGTGCAATTCGATTTGGGTTTAGGTGCGGATGACACTTGCCTGAAAATGGATGCAAGCGCCGGAAATACTTTTTTTTCCATTTAATTGAAGGGCCATTAGAACAACGAATGGGCAGCAGACAATTAAAGAGTGAAACTGTGTCTACGCAACCTTTACAAGTGTTGCTGTGGGGCTTAATTAGAAAGGCATATGCCACTTATGACTTTAGATTACGCATATGTCAGTGAATGACTAATGAGTTACACACAAGTAGTTCTAGCTTTGGGAAATAAACAAAGTAAATTAGTTTCGAGAAAAACGTCGTTGTGTCTATGAGTCATTATTTGTAAAGATAAGCAGCTGTAAATAGCTGGTATTTCTATATTTTTTTAAACAAACAATTTTTATGTGGGAAATTTGAGTGCAAATTTATTCAGCATTCATCAATCGCTGTTTCGTTTAGAAAATAAAGCAACGGAAGTGGATATACTTAAACATTTTGACGCAAAACTAAAATATTTGAAGGTTATGCTTATGACATTTAATGTATTCTAATCCATTTGATGGCAAACTTATAAGATTTGACAGTTAAACTTAGTGGAGACTTCATAAAATATAATTTTAACGACTCAAATAAATTGAATTTGGAACCGTAAAACATTATATTGTCAGACCTTCGCTTGTCAAATGGGAATAAGTACACACTTGCGTGTCGAAAAATATACTAATATTTAATTTATGCCGACAGTAATTTGGAAGAAAAGAGATCAGCTAATGTACGCATATGTACATAAAAACAGAGGTGGTAAATGTCAGTTTGTTGTGTAATAAATCAAACCTCCCCTGTCATCTAAATGTCCAAATAAAACTCTAGAGAATTCTTGCGCGGCAGAGCTATCCCTGACACAGAAATTACGATATTAAGGCAACTACCGATGAGTCAAGGTGTGACGTTCTGCACAGAGGACGATTGAATTAACTCAGACGGTCAAAGTCAGGCTCCGATTTGAGGATCATAGATGAGGGGGAGCACACTAAACAGCTCGAAAAGCTGAAAAATGAACTCTCAGCTCAGTCGTCGCAGTAACCGGCATCGAAGCTGTCCTAGATACATACGTGTTGAGCGCGAAGCCATCTTACTTGCCTACTTAAGTTTGCGCTACAGTTCGGGGTGGACTTGGGGCTCAACCAAGAAGCATCTCCAGCAAGCTCGATCTTCAGCCAGAGAGATCCTTCCAGAGTCGCGGTCTTCCTCTACTGCGCCGTTCCTCGGGTGTGAATTGGAAGATTTTCCGGGCCGGGCATTGGTGTCCATCCGCTCTACATGACCCAGCCACTTCACTCGTTGGGCTTTCACTCTCCTCCTCCATTCACCATATATGCAGACGAGAAGACTTTTTCTCTCGAAATAGCTAAAAGCAACCTCATTCGCTTTTGACAGAGCCCATGCTTCTGCGCCGTAGAGCAGGACTAGGACGATTAAGGTCTTATAAAGAATCACTTTAGTCGTTTGAGAGAGGGCTTTGCTATTTAATTACCTTCTTAGCCCAAAGAAGCAGCGATTGGGAAGAGTTATTCTTGGTTTAATCCCAGCGCTGGTGTCGTTGACTGTATCTATAGCGGAACCTAGATAGACAAAGTCCTTAACTACCTCAAGGTTGTAACTGTCTATTGTGACGTTCTGTCCGAGGCGTCGGTGTTGGGTTTCCTTTCTTGTTGTAGCATATACTTCGTCTTGCCCTCATTGACCGCTAATCCCATCTTCGCTGCCTCTGTCTCAATACTCACGACATCACTCTGCGTTCTTCCGATTTTGTCAATATCGTCGGCGTATGAGCGTAATTGGACGGACTTTCGAAAGATTGTGCCTCTGGTGTTGGCGCGTGAGTTTTGCACTATTCTTTCAAGAACGATGTTAAAGAAGTCGCATGACAGCCCGTCGCCTTGTCTAGAACCTTTTTTTGACATCAAAGGTTTCGGTGAGATATTTACTGCCCTTGATAAAGTAGCGTGCATTCTCCATCGTCATCCTGCACAAACGGAAGAGTTTGGCAGGTATGCCAAGACTAGATATAGCTCTGTATAGCTCGTCTCTATAGATGGTGCCATACGCGACCTTAAAAATCTATGAAGAGGTGGTGGGTATCGATTTGAAGTTCCTGGGTTTTCTCCAAGATCTGCCGCAGTGTGAATATTTGGTCGATGGTGGACTTTCCTGGCCTGAAACCACACTGATATGGACTGATCAGGTTGTTGACGAACGGCTTCATGGGTTCCACAACACGCGAGATAAGATCTTGTAAGCAATGTTAAGAAGACTGATGCCTCTGTAGTTGGCGCAGTTCAGAGGGTTTCCTTTCTTGAGGATCGGACAAATAATGCTGAGGTTCTATTCATCGGGCATACTTTCCTCCGACCATATTTTACAGATGAGTTGGTGCATGCTCCTTACCAAAACATCGCCTGCCGCTTTGAGCAGCGTGGTAACTAGGCCGTCAGCTCCAGCAGCTTTGTTGGACCTAAGCTTAGATATATCTATCTTCACTTCGTGCAGGTCGAGTGGATGGAATTGTTGGTATTCATCGTCCAGGTTGAATGGTTCATTCTGCCTGACAGCGGAATTTGATTCGTCGTCACCGTTAAACAGTCTGCAGAAGTAGTTCTTCCATATTCTCAGCATCGTCTGCGATTCTACTACGATATTCCCTTGTTCATCCTTGCAGACTCTGTGGTTTTGATAGGTTCTTTTTACTCTTTGTTAAAAATTCCTGCAGTAGCATCTCTCTATTTCCGCGATCGCGCGCTTCTCATGCTCCTTCTTCTGCCATCGCTCGTGCTTATATTGTGATGCACCAGAAGTTATGCGTAAGGCATTGTCGTCCAGAGATGCCAACAGAAAAACTGAAGAAAATCCGCACGAAGTCGATCTATCCACAGAGGAAAATTGCTGTCAAAGCATAGGCGCCTGAAACGGATTGCAAGCAAGTCCTCCTTTTTGTAATAATTGAAACGCAATAAAACAAAAACAGAGCAGACTGTCAGACGATTTCCAAATCTAAAGTGGGGTTTGGCAAGACTGCATTATTTTATTGGTGCTAAGCGCTGTGCTTCGCGCTTCCTTGTCGACGGAAAATGGGGGAATTCTATCGATTCTCACATGTTAAATCAAACATGTTGACTATGCTGACGACGATTGCCTACCATCACATAGGTGACCAATAGTAGGTTAGGTTCACTCCCATTGAGAGACCTAATTCCTATAATTGTTGCTAACAGCACGCAAGAAAGAATTGTTAACCCTATCGAATGATATACATACATATGTAACTACCAGCCTTTTCAGCACCCTAAATTCCACATCAATAAAATGTTGTTTATCCAGCTAATTACCCCTTTGTAAGGACACCGCCATAAAAAGCTTATATTTCAAAACACACATGCATTAGTTCCTCATTTGCACATTCCTGTGTCAAATGTAAAACACACCTTAGTCAGCATATAAAATTCCATTTTACCATTCAAAGGGAATGAGGACATTGTGGTGGCGGTGATATAAGAGGATTCCTTTCCTAATTGACTCTAAGCCACACCACCAAATATCGTCCATAAAACAAAATTTCCAACACTGTTTGTCGGAATCACCCCTTGTGTGTAGCCGAACTTACTCAGCCGAAATAAATGGTGTATAAACCTTTACCCATGTATCACTCTAGGACAGTCGTCTAGATATCCATACACAGGGGGTCATCCGTGAATATGGACGGGAAACTCCTTTCGCTAGGTGTGCGCATTCAACGACCCTGTGACATTACATTTGATACTCGAGGCTATGGCAGTTATTTATCGTTTGGTTAATTGGATTAGTCTGCGCCCTGGATGACGTATGAAATATGCTTGGTTCAGGAAGAGTTGCAAAGAGTTCAGCGAACCCGAAAACACCGAAGCAACGGAAATTGTAAATTGTAAAGTTGGATGGTGACGTTGCAACAGCTGCTTACACAGTCTCTGTCACTCCAAATGAAGGCGGTGGCGACGATCAATAATTCAATTTCGCCAATTAATGCAAAAATGCGAAGGTCTGGCATGAGTTCTTTTTTTTGTTGTTTTTATCATTTTTCACTGACAAATTGTTTTAATTTAATTAACCTCTTCGAATCATCGGAGCTAGTGAGTGGCCGAAGATGGAGAGATGATACAAAGAAAATTGATTCCAATCATTGCATACTGATTTGATGAGAGTTTTAAAATTGAGTCTCAAGGATTCGAGACAGTGATGTTATTTGGCACGGAATGCTAATGCTAGTTGATGTCGAAACTGATCCATTGTTCTGTAATTTGCATTGATAGACAAGCACTTGGACATAAATGTCCATTTCACTATTCCGCACGTGTCAGAAGTGTAGAGTTGCCAAATTTTACGTTCGTCAGCTTTATGTCAAAGCTCAGGAACAAGTGTGCCATAGCGTGGGGGCACTATAAGTAGTTGTAGAAAATTTCGTCAGAAATAAAAGTTTAAGAAGAGTTTTTATCGTCCAATGATTCAATTTTTATCCAAGACCATTAAGGAACTACCAGCTGGAGCTGGACTGCATTGAAATTTACAGGCAACCCTGTGGGAAATTTACGGAAATTTAAGCTCAGCTCAACTTTCTACAGCATCCTTCCTTGGCTCTTATTCTATCTATGTAACATATTCATACATATGTATGTAAATAGTTCTTAAAGCCTTCTTTCATCTCACTTAGGTCTATGTAGACCCGTTGTGGTACCCATGTATTTTATCAGCTGCTTCGTACTGCGTGATTCTATATACCTGATGACAGCCACTTGGCTGTTCTTGCAAACTTGAACAGATCCGACAATGAACCATCGGATAGCTCCTCGATGTTGTGGAAGTGGTATCTGCCCAATGTTTTTTTTTTCTAATATTGCAGAGGCTTGCGCAATGACAGAGAAAGAGGGTTTTGTTCTCATGTAGCTAATCGTCCCCTCATCCTCTGCATGGATATTCCTCGGTCAGGTGGAGCTTTTTTGCATGATACCTGAGCATATTGTGGCTTGTAATTGATCCCAACCAGTATTGGCAGGCATTTCCTGTCCATATGTAGGACTTTGTTTTATTCTGGCCATAGCCTTCTGAAAATTTCGCAGGCGGTTAGTGTTTTCCACATGTTATTCGCCTCAGCTAAGGATCTTAGCTTTATGACTTCTTTCAGATGACGAGTTTAATTGTACCGTCGGTTAGCTCTGGTTTTAGGGCTGATCCCAGTTCGTCAGCAGTCTCGTTGCCAAGAACTCTCTGCTTTTCGCGACAGCACTTTACAAGCTTGGATGTAATTTGAGTAACACCAGCTAGTGCTTTTATAGCCGCCTGGCTATCTATGAAGATCGTGATATACTCCCGTGATACTGTGAGCATTGACGCCAATTGGGCGACTCTGGTCGCTGCTAGAACCTGGAAAATACTACTATTGTCAGCGAGTCTTATTGAGCTGTTAAGTCCTCAGAGAAAACACCTGCACCCATGCCTATGTCCATTTTGAAGCCATTCGTGTAGATGGACTTCGCTTCGTTAAGAATTTCTTTGTTTTCCCACTGTTCTCTGCTTGGGAATATGCAGCAGAAGGATTTAACGAAGTCCAGATATGGAATCATGTAGTCAGAATCGACACTTATGCCCAGAAATCTGTCCAATATTTGGGCGTGTCCATATGAGTTCGCTTTCCAGAGTTTAGGTTGATCTAAGAGCGGTGTTTGCTGCTCTGGCTTGTAGAGATCTAGGGGCAGCAGATTGAAAATTATCTCTAACCCTGCCGTCAGAGTTGATCTCAATGCACTGATCATTCCAAAGCAAGCTAGTCTTTGTATCTTGGTCAAGGCTTTGAGGTTAGTGGTTTAAGTTGCAGCTTGCCACCAGATAAAACATGATAGGAACGCTGCACTTTTTCTGCAATAGTTATGCGCTAGGGCATTGAAAACTTCGTAAACAATTCGCCTCTTTTTCAAGCATTGACTGCTTAAAAAGCGACCTACTTCTACAACGTTCTGGCTGAAACAGAGGTGTGGTTGTACTTGGTTTTATCCTCGCCTTCAACATGACTCATTTTGGCAGCTTTTGACTCTTTAGCTTGCTTCTTCCTGTAGTTAGCTCGATAGTTTTACATCCCCTTCTTCGTAAGTTGAAAATGAGATTTGATGTACCCGTATCACACTTGGTAGTTCTCCATGAGATTAAGCCAACCCATGTCTCTCTTTGTGGAAGGAAGACTAATGAAAATGACTGCTCGCTTCGTTCGTCCGATGATACCAATGTCATTTCCAGATTCCCTGAAATGATTTGATCCGTGAACTTCGCACTGTTTTCTTTAAAAGATCCCGGTGTTGCTTTTTCCGATCTTGACGGATACGACATACGGGCGAAAGTGGATAAATTTAAATATGAACTGTTTTAGTGGCTTCGGCGAACCTTAGTTTCCCCTGACCTGCTCACAGTGACCCAATGACTACGGCACCAGAGAACTAACTAACCTAACCTAACCCAAAAAACGAAGCACTTGAACAACGAACTCAAATCCCCTCCTTAAAGTCAAATATCGATTTGGAGCTTGACACACTGGGAAACCTGCAGAACTTACAGAACAACGCAACATTATAAGCAATTACCGTCCCAGTAAATTTCCCTTAACCCGTCCATGAATCCCCAGCTGCGTCCCCTTTTGCACGACGTTGAAAGTTCGGAATCAACGACAAATCGTAAAACCGTTTCTATTGATCGCAACCAGCAACCGTCCTCATAAATCATTTTTTCGTTGCAAAATATTCTGCAGACGTCGTAGAAGTAAAACTGTAATTACCTCCCTCCATTAGAACTTCAGAAACTCGAAAAAAAAAAACTTATTGCCATCGGATTGTGCCAGGTACTATCGTGTCACCCATCCTCGGGAACTTTTGGCATATGGACGACAACGTGCGCCATGACTTTTGTCGTGCATTCCTATAAACTTCCATCAAATAGTGCTCAAATAATTTACATGACTTCTAACACGATTGCGACAGGGACCCCCTTGCTTTGCAAATATTTTTAGAAATCCTCACAATCCATGTCCTTTTTGTACTAATTCCCCGCATTTGTATTTCCAGGTTATCAATCGTTGATGTTTTCAAGGACGAATACCTAGGAAACCAGACCACGGGAACACAACACCACTACAAAACAAAGTAAAACAATAACAACAACAACAGCACCAGACAGAACTAGCAATGTCCTCGATTAATATGCCCCCACCACCGCCACCGAAACCGAATAAAATGAACGGCAATCGGTCGGTAAACGGCAGCACGAACAGTCTTTGTGAAATTCAGAACGGCAATGGTCGTAGTCCTTGCCACACGCCGCCACAAACAGACAGAGAACAGGTCGTGATGACACCGAAAGGCAAGACAGCCAACAGCACAGTGATCCTTATCGAAAGGAAATTGGTAGACGAGATCAATGAACGTGTCCATGTTGCGGGAGGTGATCACACCGGCATCATCATCAACAAGGACACAGTGAACGGTCAGAAAAGTGCAAGCGTCCCAGCCCAGTTATCGTTGGAATTTCGCGTGTTCTTGGTCAGTGCAAACAGTGGCAATCACTCACAAGAGTCGAGATTTCTGCGATTTTGGTTCCGCGATTGGTTGAAGGATAACGAGAAGCAGGCACATATAGCACAAGATTTCTTCAGAGAATTGGTCAGCCCGAAGGAATTTCCCAGAGGTGTGTGTTGCCGAATCATTGTGGCGAGAGTCAGACTTAAATTTTTGCTTCTGTTTCAGATTACGTGGGATTCATCAAGAAGATTATGAAGCTGTTACAGCGTGGGTATGATGAGATTCAATCACTAGAAATCGAACTGAGGATACTCGAGGAAACATCTGCTCCTCCGTCCAGACCACGTGAGTATCCACACATCAAATTTTCCATCTGTGTTACGTTATTTCTTCTCCCGTTATTTTGTATCTCTCTGTTCTATTTATCTTCCTCGCCACACACATCCTTTGGATATTTTTGCGCGTTTTTTTTTTTCCATTATTTAGCTAGAGATGGTTACATTATCTATTGTTATGGTGATTGCAATCGAAAGTTCGAGGAAGCCCTTCAGGCACAGAAGCAAACAGGTGATGGCGATGACCTGATGAAGGCCATTTGGTTGGATATCTATAACGAAGGCGCTCTAACAAGAAAATAATGTTCATGTGCTTTGGTTGGTGTTGTTTTTCTTTTGCTTTTCTAAAACTTTGGACAAGTATTGCATGCCCAGGAACAATTATTAACGAAAAAGGATGCGCCGCCCAATGTTTTTCTTTTCTTTTCTTTTCTTTTCGCCTTATTTCCATATTTATGAATTATTGATATAATAAAAAAATATAAAACGAAGGATTTATGGAAATATAAGCGTGTAACATACTAATGAGAGTCTTTATTACTAATTCTTGTTATTCGCTGCTTGTATCTAAATTTATTCAGAAATCTAACTATAGGAACCCGGTGGATGAATCACTTAATTTATCTAATTGTCGTAATTAGCCCACACTACCGAACTTGTTAAGCCTATCTCTTGTCTTGTGCATACGCATCTGCTCGTCATCGTACATGGAAACTGGATCCTACATCTTTGCAAAATTATCCTATAGACTTCAAGCAGTCTTGGAGGATATTTATTCAGACAGAGGCTTCTCAGAAAGTAACTAGTGACCAAAAGAACAGCTATTTCAAGCCAAACTTTGTCCCTGAGCTCTTTGAACTCACAAAGAACACCATAGGAACTCTTTCAGCACTTAGCTGATTTCGTGAATATGGAAACTCTGCAAAAATCACGAAAAAGATGAAAAAAAAGTTCTCACCAGTCTATTTGAGCTGAATTAGCTAACATTGAGGAAACAGGAAAACGTATGTCAACCTGTGGCGATAAAATGGACGTTTTCCTCGTTCAAATCATTCAAAGCAGCAGGTGAATTTAGCATTTTTCCAGTACATATTAGGAAGAGCTGTTGGTTCAATAAGAACCCGTTTAGCGCTTCTTACTTAGGGGGCGCTACAGTTCGGCGTGAACCTAGGCCTCAACCAACAGCGCTTTCCAGTTAGCCCGACCATTAACTAACTGCCTCCACTTGCGCACGTCAAGTTGGTTGAGGTCCCCTTTTACTTGTGCGCGTCACCTTAGGCAAGGTCTTCCTCTACTACGTTGTCCTTCCGGATTGGATTCGAAGACGCTGCATGCCGGAGCGTTGAAGTCCATTCGCTCTACATGCTCTAGCCATCTCAAACGTCCAAGCGCTAGATTACGCCGTTTCAAATTCACAACTCATGTAACCTGGTTGTTTAAGAAAACCGAACCCGTGGACTTTAATCAGAGCGTTAGTTCTCCTATCCTTCCATTGGAGTGAACCTAGAATGCTCGGATTGACCCTGACTAGATGGTTTCCTTTCTAAGTATTTGCAAAGAATTGAAACAGATGTTCCTTCTCGTTTTTATTCTTGCAAATACGCCCAAAGGAGTTATGAGGGATAACCAACTATTGACCTGTGGCTTGTTTTAATGTCTAAATTTTTTGCAATTTCTGGTCTTGATCTGCCCAGTAGCTCCTTTGTCTTTGGTTTATCGCAACTGGGTTGGTATGGTACGCTATATGAGGGTGAGCGAAAGGCTCCTCATTTAGGCCCCAGTCGGGCTCGTTGTGTTCCCCTCTTTTAATCATCGGAACAGCAGGGATAGATTTGGTCTGGAACGTATGTTGGGAGAGATATGGGGAAGATGGAAACAATTATGAAGTTGACACTAGTGTAAGTGTGGTCTGGCGAATCGTCCTGTTTCTTTGTTAAAGACCAGGATGCCGCCGATTCATTTGTCCTTGAGATGTTTCAGGTCCGGTATCCACATGGACCTCAGGGTCTTCTGTCGCATTCTCGCTAGGGCTGGACAGTGACATAGGAAGTATTCAAGGTCTTGTTCTTCCTCCCAGTGGTGTCAGCGAGGCCCATTCTTTGCATGTGTTTGTTAAGGTTAATGTGTCCTGTGATCAATTGCTCTCTGCTTGAACCTAGAGCCTTCCTGGTGAGCAGGTTGCTTGGTTTATTTACGAGTGATCTAGCGTTGGGAGGTTTTCCCAGTGATCCTCGAAATGCCTTTGCATCCTCTCGTTGGTTGCTGTTTAGTGTTTTATTTATTGTTAGTGCGACCTCCACTGTGTTTTCAGCGGTTCGTTCTATCGCGTACACCCCTTCTCTTGCCAGTTCATCGGCTTTCTCATTCCAAGAGACACCTTCACGATCCGATACCATGACAAGGCGGACGTCGTTGTGACTGGCAAACCTGTTGTGTTTGTCTTTGCATCCCCTGACCAGATCAGATCTTAATGTTGGATTAGTGATGGCTTTAAGTTGTCCCCGTGGCTCAGTGGTTAGTGCGTTACACTGCTGAGCGAGTTGCATGGGTTCAACTTCCAGCTATGTCCACCGAATATTTTTCGCGACACCACCTCTTGTCGGGGAATGACAAACCCCCAAAAGTACTAATTGTCATGGAAAAGCTTCTCAGTTCGCCGTTAGGAGTCGGCAATAAATTGTAAGTCCCTTTCATTCATGGAAAAATGGACAGCTTTTGCTAGTTAGCTAATTTGGGTACGCAATTTTACTGTACTCTGTGACCCAAGATAGAGTAACTCTATTGCGAACGACCGAAATGGATAAGATTCGTCTTGCACTGCTCTTCTGATTTTAAGAATGTGGTGCCCAAATCAATGGCTTTCATAGCTTTCATAGAAACTCAATGCTGTCAATGGATGTTTTTTGTTTTAGCGTGCGGCAGGCTTCGCGGACAGCGAAGAAGTTCCGCCTGGAAAATACTAACCAAGTCCGGTAGGCAAAAGGATTTCGATAACATCTTGCCCGAGAAAATACCTGCCCCATCTTGTAAACCATCTACGACCCAGCAGCCCATGTTTGGATCTTTCGTGAATTTCGCTTTGTCGAGCTCTTTAATGCGTGGAAAACTTAATGTTCCTAGGGTCATATCCAGTAAATTGCTATGTCCAAAGTGCTTATCATACCGGCCTCCAGACTCTTAGCTTTACTGCGTTACATGGCTTCGATATGACGAACAAGAGGTGGAAGGTGTAGAACACATTAAAATATTCGGTCAGACATGACCACTGTACCCGCGTTTGTTGTTTTTTCGATCGTCCGAACCACCTGATGACTCAAGATTTTTCATTAACACTAAACCTCATTCGGTCTTACGAAAATTAGATTGAGCATTCATTTGAATAAATGTTTTCACTGCCAAGTTAACCATTGAACCTTTGAAACGGAAGTGGTCGTTTTCAAGGATATTGTTGATAAGTAAATCTGTTAATGTAAACATATTATTCATAGTTCTATGCTTTTTGCTGTGGAGTAATAATAAGAAGTCAAGGCCTAACTTCTCGTAACCATTCGTGATGTTCGTGTTGTTTTCTTCGCACGAATAGAAGGAACCTAAAGTTTTTATTGCTGACTCCGAACGATGTAAAATTACATTCTCGGAAGTTTGTCATTTCCTCGTCAGGCAAATAATGCTGTAGAAATTGTTTGGTTGATCTTACTGAGATTCGAACCTGTGTCAGATTGCTCAGCAGACAAGCACATTAACTGGATGTTCCTGAGATTCGAGATTTCTTTGGTAGTTCTAGAAGCGTTTTGAATGTATTCAAAATTAGTTTCAATTTTATCGTAGCGATTTTGCCACGGGTGTCAGATAGCAATTTTAAGTCCAATTCACTGGTAATTGGCAAATTTTCTGCCTTAGAGATGGTTCAGTATGTGCCTAGACTACCTAATAAATCCGGACCCAGATTCATTGTCCATATTTGAATTATGTTAGATGTTAAAATCTGAGGTGTGTGTATGCATTACGACCTTTATACCCGAACTCGTATAAGTCTCGACCTATAGCACCTCTTCCAATCCAGTCACCCTGAGGAATCTGAGTATCTGGATTAATTCCAATTATATGAGATCCATTTCCGTGCTCTTCTTTTGTGAACAATACTCCACAGTCTATAAGGAGGTGTGCCGGGTCTCCTCGACATCGCTGCAGACTTTGCAGTTTCCGATCGCTTCTATTTCTATTTTCCTGAGATGCTCCCTGAGTCTGCAATGACCCGTTAGGAAGCCCGTTAGAATGTGAAGCTGGTTCTTGTTGGTGCCTAGGTAAGTTTTGCTCCTCCTTCGGTCCTAGCTCCCGAGAAATTTCTATGCCTGCCTGTCCTGGGAGTGCTTTCCATAGACTTCTTCTTTTGCACTCTTCCTCTCTTCGCAGTTCCTCTTGGATTCGATGCGGTCCCAGCCCCCAGAATGGCTCGGGTTCAACGAATGGTATTTATGACCCTTTCCTTGCCAGTTCATCGGCTGCCACCCAGTAGAGAGTGACTTTATTGTTTCGGCACAATTTATATATATTTGAGCCATACTACCACATCACCCACACTGCACCGTGTTTCGAAAGGCGGATTTTGAACTTTCTTCAATCAACCCTTGATGAAATGATTCGTCGCGCCGAATTCTATACTTTGTAGCTCTTTGCCAAGCATGTGAGGTGACCGTCAAGGAAACGTTTAGACCTAAGTCAACAGGAAGAGCCTATGCAGGCTAAGTCTTGCTTGCATCTCTGTTAGAATTTATGCTGACGGTAAGTCAAAGATAGTGTTGAGAGATGCAGTAGGGGTTGGTCGCAAATAGCCAGCCTTCAGATTTCATCTTTGCGTTGAACTCTTTCCAGCTGTTTAACTACAGTGTCTTTGTCCACCAAATTATTAAGGTAGGTCTGGCGACCAAGGTGAATATTTGAAGAATCATTTCTGGAGCTAGTCCCCAGTTCCTGTCATAGATACGGCGACAGACCTAAAGTGGTCGTTTAGCTCCAGGTCAATTTACTGCCCAGGATTACCATTAGGTGTCTTTTTGGGATTTAGACAGTGGTCTTTCCTGGTGTTTAATCTTGTACCAATTCACTGAGTTCTGAGCCAGTCGACTTAAATGGTTACATGGAATCGCAATGTGGAAAGTCCCAGAGAAGATTCACTACTGTTGGTAGGAATTTCTTCCTTTGCTACCTATAGGATTTTAAATTTGAAATGAAATCACTTTAACTCCGAAAGATACCCTTCCTGGGCTCAATTTTACTCATCTCATTTCCTGGCCTCTTAAAATTTAAATTACAGGAAATATTACCACTTTCCTCGCAACACTGGCAAATTACAGTCCCGTCCTCCCTTGCTAATGTTCTTAAACGTTTCGCGGTTTTACACGACAAATTCACTAAGAGCTTTAGACATGGTATCATCACCAGGCTCGGTAAAGTGCACTTGAGTTTATAATTGCAAACGCAGCACATATTCCTTATATCCCTCAGGTGTCGACGCCCCACGTTCATTTCTATTTTCTCTAATGGAAGTCATACATTCGTGTATCTATGCATCCGTGATGTGTTGAGTTGATGTCTCATCGCCATTCAAATCAAAACAAATAAGATAAAAATTAATTCTTTTAAACCAATTGTGATTCAAAGAGAAGCCCTCAGCTCCCACAGATCTCTCCCAGACATCGTTGAAATTCAGCCTCAAATTCAATTTCTCTTGCTTTTTGTTGTTATTTGGCGCGTTGCAATGCTTTCAGGCGGCAGTCCAATGCATCTGTGAGTTAACTAACCCAAGTTGTGCTCCTCCGAGCCGACGCCGCCATCACAAACTAATTTAAATCTCCCTCATCGTTCATGAAGCCGCAATAATACTTCATTGTCTTGTTTTTGTTATTTCCCTTTCCTCCTTCCATTTTGTTTTTATTTGTTTTATATTTTTTATTGTTTTAATGTTGTGATAAACTTTTCAGATTTGCAAGGGTCGACTCGTCCGAGCCACCCTTTGCAAACAATTCCCTAGTAATTACTTCAATTTTTTATGAAAAATTTGTTTCTGTCTTCTTTTTTTTTTGTCTAGTGTCCATGGAAGAGTCCCAGTTTGAATCGCCACCACTGACACCGGAAAAGGTGCTTGAACTAATTGAGCAGGCCTATCCGAATCCCATTACCCCAGAGGATTTGGCTAAGTATGTTTGAAGATGATGGGCTGATGTCGGGAATTTTATTTAATTAATAATTGTTTGCTTTTTTGGTTGCAGAGATTATGGATGGGATGAGCATGAAGTTATCCAAGTTTTCATATCGCTTAAGAGCCGTGGTCTGATTAAATCTATGGAATATAACTCGTACACTAGGATCCATCATGAGGATAAGGAAATTAAGGTAAGTTGATGCCAAGGACTTACCCGACCATGGAATAAGGGAGCAAATCATCATGTAGCCTCTTTTTTATTAACTTCGAACTGCGGAAAATGTATGTGAGCCTTTAATACTTAAAGTGGCGTTATGACCGTTCAACTTCTCCAAAGAAGGATTATTAATCGACTGCTTTACTACGATTTCTAGTACATTGAGGTGCTTAACAAAACCGTAGTAATCCTTAAAACGCCAACGACTAGACCACAGGCAGAATTCCGAGAAAAATGTACAGATATAGGGAAGCAATGGACGTGATTTGTTGGATTCCTGTTGTCGTGCTATCTGCTGTGTCTATCAAACATGATGTCAAAGAGATCCAAAGATGGCTAGGTTAGGTTAGGGTGGAGCGGCTGCCATCTAAAGCCAACACACTTATACTAAAAGGATCTCGGAAACATCTCCTGCCTACTTATTGAACCAATTTGGGCTTCTTATAAACCGTAGGAGGCTACTAACATCGATGTTTATTAGGTCGCCTAAGTTGGTATAGAAGAAGGCTCCTAAGTGGTGTTTTCTTTTGCGCGAGAGAGCTGGACGTGCAAAGAATATGGAGAATAGCCTCCTCCTCCTCTTCGTCCATACAGCTTCGGCAGAAGTCGTTTGCGTACCCGCCAAGCCTTGTTGCATGCTTGCCTATTGACATTGGACAGTGTCCAGTATTGACACCTAATATAGTGCTAATCTGCGATCTATTAAGAGCAATTAAATACTTGGAGCGTTTCAGTTCCAGCTTTGGCCAAATCTGCTTTGTCGCTAGGCATGTTGTGCCACTTGTTCACCTAGTATTTGTCCTTTCGAGAACATCTAGCTTTAGTTTAAGTTTACAAGTAGCGATTGTTACACCTAAGGTGCCCTTAGCAGGCTCAATAGGTTATTTTGTTCCATATCCGGCGAGTTAATCAGCCTTACAGTTCCCTGGAATGTCACTGTGCCCTGGCGCCCATCAAAGGTGAATATTAAACTACTGTGCCATCTCTTTAAGAGACGATCTGCAATGTAGGGCACTAATAAGTGAATTAGATCCAAGGATATTGTGCCGCCTTATCAAATGTCATGAGATTATCAAAAGTACTGCCTGAATCGCTGTTGTAGACGGTCGTAAAATAGGAGATGGCAGGTACTAAAAACTTCTTATCTGATGCAGAATGACAAGAAAATCCTTTCCGCCATCCTGCAGGGCATATTCTGTGATACTACTTTGCAAGATCTGTGGAGACAAGGAAGTCAATGAGGACACACTTCGATTTCTCTACCACCCTCCAAGCCTCTACAATCTCAGACATGAATTTTCACTTCTTCCAGGGTAAATAACATCTGTAGGTTCAGTAGGAAAGTGCTTTAGTCCTCTCACACGAGCAAGGTTTATTTTTCCTCCAATAGATCTATACGAACCTTAGAGGGGCGCAGAAAGTTCCCTCCTCCCTCGCCAACCCATCTTTCTAATTCGAACTTAAAATCTTGTACGTTTATGATTGGCCATTCATAAATACAGCAGTGACTCAACAGATTAAACATGATCAAACTAATAACAATTGTATTATAACTGCAATTTCCTTTCCAGGTCGTTAAACAAATGCCAACGATAGCATCAAACAAACAACCCACAATCGCCATCATAACCGCACAATATTGCGAGAAACTGGCCGTTGATTCCATGTTAGAGAATAAGGAAACCTTTGTGCGTTACACCACAGTCGGTAAGTACTACCATCTACAGCTTCAAAGTTCTAACAACTTTAAAAATCTACTATTTTCTACTAATAAAATTAAAAAAACAAAAAAAATATTGGTTTCGTATAAATTGTACTAATCAAAACATTTTCTTTCTTTAATCGTGTCCCATTGACATTTGTTTCCTCAATTGCTACACGGCCCTAAAATTTTAGAACCCAACTCTGTGAATTCACTTAAGAAAAATAAAAAGAAACGAAAATTTGGTAAGAAGTACTTGCAACAAGCAAGAAACACACAAAATCAAAATCGAACACACACAAAACACTTTTAATTGTTGAACGTACTCTAGGTGGAAGACCGTAATTTGTGTGGCTTGTGGTGATGGATTACATAATTGTTTAAACATTTTGTAAAATTAATTCATACACTTTAAGTTGTTCCGATTTTTTCTTTTTTTTTCTGTTGTGTCCTTCTTTTTAACATCGACACTGTTTTATAGAGCACAAAGTTATAAGACTTTTCTGTTTCAGTAATTGTTAGACAAAGCCCATGTATTCTAGCATTCCTCTGTTCTTTGGAAAAGCTTCTTCTGATTGTATAATTGTTTGTAGAATGTCTTGTCCCTTGTTTATGGTTTTTATTATTTGTTTTTTGACTGACAGACTAATTGAATGTTCGTGACACAGACAGTGAAGAACCAGTTTGACAGTTTCCACTTGCTGCTCATTTCCCTCGCTGTACATGGTATTTTGAAAAGAGTTCCTGGACCGCACTGGAATGCAGTTTCTGTCGGCGTTGTTTCTTTCACAGAGTATCTAACTGCGTCTACAATTTTCACCATCTATTATGGTCGTCGCTTTGCCCAGCTCACTTACTCAACAGGCTCCATACCCGTGGTAAGACTCTGGCTGCATCTTTCAATTTTCGCGGGTATACTGATTTCAGTAGTCCAGATAAAGCCTTCTAGTATCGGCAATCACTTGGTCATTCTAGATTGCTCTAAAGTAGACCTGTCAGTTGAGCTCCAGTCTTAAGTTAAGTTACAAGCAGAAGGGTTTTCTAAAATCTGTGTTAATCTCTTGTCAAATCATATATTCGTTCGTTAAATTAAACCTAACTCGAACAGAGTGCGTTCTTAAAATAGTATCAAGGTGTCCTTAACGAATTCATTGCTTTGCCGTCAAATCACACCTCATTCTACAAATGTAAATAAATTACAAACCATTTTCATTTGATTTCCATCGGTATTTTCGTTCACATCATCCCTGGTAGTATGTACTTTAACCCTTTTAGCACAGATGTACATTTTCTTTTCGTTTCGTTACTAGAGTTTCAAAAATTCATTTCGATGTTCCACCACAAAACAGAGCACATACTCGTACCACAGAATAGTGCAATCCGATTGCATTCCTGGAATACTAACTAATCCACTATGACATCTCTCCTTTCATAGGTGAATCGAACGTCTACACTCTGGGCAACATTGGTGCACATCGCATAGTCAGCACCAAACTACCGTCGGTGGGTAGTACCCGCGAAGCAATGACTGCCACTGGGAATACAACGACCCGTCTGTTGGGTACATTCCAGAAAGTTGATTACGTTTTTCTCGTTGGCGTAGCTGGCGGTGTTCCACATTATACAGATTTCAAGAAACACGTGCGGTTGGGTGATGTAGTTATCTCATACGTTGACAAGAATCGCGCACTGATGGGACGGTAAGTGGATCCACCTAGCGCCAAGAATCGCCTCTAATCAATTTCTTTCTAATGACAGGGGGCCAAATAACAAGTCCGAGAAACCATATGTCTACGTATACAGCAGTGGAGAAGATTTGAAGACCTACTTCCCTGTAAATGATTGCCTGCAACATATCGCCGAAGGCCTGCAAGCCAATATGGAGGGCAAACGCCCTTGGGAGGACTATCTCAAGGACGGTCTGAAAAATCTGTCAATGAAGACTGACATCGATTTCAGTCGACCAGCGGCCAATACTGATAAGCTATTCATGAACATCGGTAACAATGAGGTCATCGAGGTTGCACATCCAATAGCTGGAGTTGATGCGGTCGATGGAGAGTCACCATTCCGACTACACTTGGGACCCATTGGTTCCGGACGTGACTTGGTGCGTAACGATGGTCTGCGTACGAATTTCGTCAAAAATCATGGCCTGCTGGCGACAGATGTTGAAATGAGTTCGGTGCTGGACAGTATTATCGGAAATTGCCGGGATAGTTTCATTCTAGTTAAAGGTAAGACTGAGTCACATCCCAGATCTGACTTCTTTTTCAACCGATTTTTCTCTTCGTAGGCATTTCTGATTACAAAGACGGCATGACGACGCGTAAATGGCTAAACTATTCTTCTCTAGCTGCCGCTTCTGTGATGAAGGCAGTCATCTGTGGAATGGATGCACCAACAAATGTCTAAATCAAAATTGGATCATAGAATACTTTTATCAACTGCATTACGAGTAGATTTTGCATTTACAATAATATTATCGTGAAAGTGAATTTATTTACAATTTTTATTTTTTACTACATGAGTAACTATACCAAAAAAGCAAAAAAGAAAAAAAAATTAAATTAAAAACATAAATTTAAATGAAAGTGAAAGTGCAAGAGTTTTGCATTGTTTAGAGTGGACAAGTCGAATTCAGGGTTTTGTTGAGTTTTGTTTTCGTTTTCTTTTTCCTATTTTTTTTTTGTTTTTGTTTTATGTACATACAATATTAATTTTTAATATAATTTTTTTTTAAAATTACATCTCTTAAAAATAAATTAATATATTATTATTAAACAATCAAAATCATTAATCGCATTTGTTTATGATTGAAACGACGATGTCGCTTCACCGTCTTAGAGTTGCACAGGGTTGCGTAACGATTAACTTTTGCTGCAACTTCGCCCACGTTCCTCTTCTATGTCTTTTTTCCTGTTTCATATGCAGGGCCGTCATAAACCCCAAAAATCATTACTCTTTTAGGCAATAAGCAAGTGAAAAAGTCTCTACGCTCTGTAGAAGAAGCGCATAGCTTGCGAATTATTTCCTAACAGAACACTGTTCGCTTAGACTCCGTCTTAATAAGCCGGCCAAAGTGTTCTCAAAATAAGGTCGCAATCTTAAGTAGAATTCAGCTGGCTACAACAAAAAGAAAGGGTGACCCTTTCGCAAATTTATTGCTAGCAAGTTTTAAACTAGACCTCGATGTAAACCGACTCACCAAGTATTGCGGTCGTCCACACATCGATGTCAGGCGTTAAATTGCATGCCCGAGCAGTTCGGCGTGGCGGCCTATTAAACAAATCGGCTGTGAACTCCGCCAAAGTCGGCCCTAAGCCTGGATGGAAATTTATACTCGATTCAAAGTCCACAAATGAGCCTCAGAATAGAGGGACCAACAAGACGACGACCGGATTTGAGAATTGGAACCTGGAACATAAAAAAGATTGTAGGAAAAGAAGTAGAGTTGGTGCAAGAAATGAAAGACTACCACTTGGATATGCTGGGACTAACAGAGGTAAAAATAAAGATAGTGGTACCGTATCCTAGGTTTGCAAAACGGATACATACTTAGATCCCAAGGAATAGGAAAAAAGCCAAAGAAGGCCTAGGCATAGTTACTAGGCCAGGACTGGGGAAAGAAATAAGTGGTTGGGAAACCGTGAAATCTAGGATACTAGTGATACAACTAGATTTGGAAATTAAAGTGTCGTTTATCCAAGTGTATGGACCTACGAAGGAGAGCTTGGTACTAGACAAGGAAGAGTTTTTCCCAAAACTGCAGAGTATCACTGACAAGCAAGCAGCGGCGGGAAGCACAGAGTGCCACGAAGACTCCAAGAGAACTAAAGTGATGAACCATCTAAATAAATTCCAAGCAACAGAAAAGAAGTACGTACAAAGCGTCGCAATAAAAACCAAGAGAAATAGGGTCAGAAATGAAAGAATACGCTCTGAAGTTCTGAAGTAGGGCAGAAGAACTCGATTATACAAGAAATCGAGGAAAGACAGCTAAAGTAGTTCGGACATCTGCAAAAGATGGACGAGTCAAGAAGTCGAAGAGGTACTGGCAATGAGAGCAGAAAATACTTCACCGAGAGGAAGACCCCGAAGAACTTGAAAAAACCGTATTCAGAATGTGGGAAGGATGAGGAAAAACCGTAGCCGAGATAAGAAGAAAGAGCCGGGACCGAGTTTATTGGTAAAGGTGGATACCCAGAGGCTACCCCGACGCTTAACAGACAAGTGGATACTGAATAAGAAGAGAAGAAGATCGTGCACTGTTGTACACGAAAAACCGGCCGTGTTCAACCGATTCCTAAAAATGGAAGAAAGTGTGTAACGCGACAAGAATCCACGCAGAATGACTTGGGTTACCACACAGCGATCTATTGTGCTATAGTCGCCACCATAATCTTTGCTTTATGATTTTTTAACGTAATGTGTACAAATTTGCGTCCAATACTGTGAATTTTGGAGAATCCAAGTTCATCATCGATTCAGTTTTCGTTAAGTTAATACCTAAACCATTTGATTAAAGTGGCTGGTTTTCATCTATGTTGAGTACTTACTTGAGCTTTATGAAAAAGAGCATAAGAGGATTTGAGTTGCTATAAAGAAACTGAATGACAAAACATAAACATAAGCTTTCAGAAGTGAAAGCTTTGCATGCAAAACATACTCAGTTAAAGAATCAGGGGGGTATCTGAACCACATTTTAAATATCAAGGACTATTAATTGAAATTAAAAGACTCTAGCTCGGAGGGATAACGCAGTAGAGGAAAACCTCGCCTGAGTTGGCGCTCAACAACCAACCGGTTGAGGTCACCTCCTGCCCTGTATCATAAGTCTCGTGGAAGCAACTCAACTCAACTTTGATTGATCGCTATACTGTCTGACAGCGAAGCTAGAGTTAAAGCACTGAACTTGCACGAGATCAAATCAAAACTAGTACGGGAATACTTTACCGAAGTCAATCAATTAGCCCAAAACAATAGAGTTAACTTATGCTGGGTACGAGGACATGTATGGGCGCATGAGCTAGGAATGGCTTGGAAACCCCGTTCTTAAAACCAGAACCATTCTGTGAATAAATACTAAAAGCGCTTAGAAGAGAGAAAATGAACAAGTGAGTCTGACATTGGGATGAAATTCCTCATTTGAGGCAGGACAAGGAAATTCTGGAGAAGCGCAACCAGAAGAGGAGAAAAACTTGCCTAGGCCTTAACAAAGACCAGCTTCGCATTTTGACAGGCATGTTAACGGAAACTGAGCATAGAAGGGGATGATCTACCTTCTGGTTCACCAAGACTGTCGGACTGAAGGAGGTGTTCTAACTACAGACATACTATGGGGGCACAATAGATCTACTAGGTCGTCGGACTACTGCACCCTTCAACTCTACACTATACCTAGAATACGGTTTTTTCAGACTTGACCGAGAACTTGAATTGAGTAGCAAATAGGAGGAAAAAAGTTACAGAAAAGAAGAAAACGGGATCAAGTTCGGCCTGTGATTTCTCAAAGTACATATGTATTTAATTCTAGCGTTTTAGCTAGTTTTCTATCTTCCACCAATGACAAGAAGCAGAATGGATTGAAAAAGACCCAAAACTGTCGCTCCATTTGGAGTACATCCATTTGAAGCACACTCATAGGCAACGGTTGAAATGTGCCTTCAAGGTTTTTACCTTTTTACTCACTTTATAGCACGTCGTATAAATTTACCCGCGGGCGGGAGTCTCAGCAGTGATGTCAGATCATGGGATTTATCCCATATTTGTGCCCCCGTGAAACGGATAAAGAGAATTTGCCTCAATCGTGGGATTTTTGCTTCAAATTAAAGAAAATATTTCATTGACATAGGGTGGACAAGGTGTGTCGTGGAATTGTAGGTTATGTGGTGGTTCATTTAGTTCATTTTAGTTGGGTATTAAAAACAAGAGTTTTAGAAGTTAAATAGGGTGTTTAGTGATATCGAAAGGTAAGATGGTGGTATTATAAGGTAGGCTATGGTTTGTTTGGCATTTAAGTGAATAATGATAGTTGGGCGTTGGATATTTTAGTGCCGGAACGGGTGTTTTGGTGGTATTATAGGGTAAGTGGTGATTTGTTGGGTATATTCGCGAATACTGTCGGGCCGGAGGTTAAGCCGGAGGCTTGTGTCATTAAGCATTTAGTGTTTTTTCAGTTGATTGAAGGCCTTGTGGTATTTGGTGTTTTTTTTTAACCATTCGGTGATAAATTTGAGTATGTGTATCACTGAACAGTTAAATACAAATGGGGGTTTACATAAATGGGATTTTTTTTTTTAACCGAAATTTGGGATTTTCGGAAACAATGATCTGACATCACTGGGGAGTCAATACCCGCAATACTCTCTTATACAAAGCCGCTGCTGCGTATGAAGTCCAAACGATACTAGGTAACGTACTCGTGCACTTGTACACAAATGAGCTCAGTCGTTGACTAGTGGTCGATTAAGCAGGTTCGTTTTTATTTACGGTTGCTTAGTGGAAAGATACAGCGGCCACGTGGGTGACTTCTCAAGTGACAAAGATTAATTTATCGTGTGAAATTAGAGTGAAAAGTCCAAAATTACTTATCCAAAGTGTTAAACACTCCGAAACTGAATAGATTCTCGCGTATCTTTTGAATTGTTTGGTGTAATTCAACCTTGAACCACACGTTGGATTATATACACACTTCGTAGGACAGGTAAGTCACGATTTAGATACCTACTTCCTTTGTCTAACTACGCGTTAATCGAGTGTAACTACGAATTGCAGATACACACTGCTACGCCTACGTACAGATACTGTCTGCGTACCAGTTTATGTTCTGAGATACATTTGACCTTTGAAGACGAGAGCGCAATTTAATTAACTGAATTTAATCACTTGAAGTGAATTGTACATGTACCTACCTATCTCTTATCAGGGTTCAAAGATATGGCGTCTTATACCAGGCGGTGCGAGGTGATAACCGGTTTGGCAAGGTTTCGCAGATGACAGGATGCATGTACATAAGTGCAAATGTGGCGGTTCGAGTACTACATTCCCCTAGGTCGATCTAAGAGAATTGCTACTCTTAGACTTGTCTTTGGCAAGGAATGAACATACGAATGAGCTCTTTCACAAACTAGTTTCCCGGTCTCAGGCAGAGTGTTTGTCTGTCTGTATTTTTGTTTACATTTGTTATCAGCGTTGATTTGATACTTGATGGACTGGTCACTGTATAATATGTTCCCTTCTCCACATGGTGATTGTCATCGCATCGCGCGTATAAACTGGCACCACATGTTAACCTACACACTACAATTTTTGTTTGTGTAGGCATAAAGACTGCAGACTATCTATCCAGATGAGCTGTTGCCGGCGAGTGTTTTTTGTTTTTAATTTTTGTTCTTTTTTTGGCGCGTATTCTTATCGAAAGAAATTTTTGAAGTATGTGTTAACCCCTGTTACTTGGAAGAAAACAATGTTTTGCTTCGCTTGTTAGACTTTGAGCTTCCATATTACCTACGCTATATCTGGTATAATCCCCAGCTAAGGGATTGAGTTCTCTCAAGCGATAGCTTAGGCTTAGGTGTCAGAGTAATTGAGGTATAAGTTGTTATACTTCATTGAAATCTTTTGCTTCTCACCAAGAAGCACTGCAAAGCATGTCACTAATCACCCCCATAAATAGTTATATCGGCCAGCAAAAAGGGTCATCCGCTTAATAAATAAATATTTAAAGAATGTCCTCAAAAACAGGGACGGTATTCGAAAACTCGTTTACTTTCTTTCTGAACACTGCAGTCTGTGATATCAGCTACACAAGATGGGCATTGGTCAAGAAACCGAATGTCGATTCTGCCTAGAGGAAGCCGAAACAGCAAAACATATACCAGGCAAATTTTTGTCAAGGGCACCTTGAACCTTGACGGTCCTATGCCGAAGCAGTCCAGATAAGCTGTAGTTTTCGGTTCGGACATTTTTGACGCCATCGTTTTTTTATCTAGAAAATTCGTCCGCCGTCGTGTTTATCTTAGTAAGTTGAATCCGCGGACAGCAATCATTAACCAATGGCTACCACATGCAGTTCAAAGTTTCAGTTTTGTCCCTGGACTCCGAAATATCTGCCCAGTTGCACTTTAAGCATCAAAATAAAAAATGCCGCCGTAAAGTGAGTAAGACGCAGAGGGATGAAGAACATTAGATTCACTTGTTGGTCGTTAATTAATTTCACATGCACATATTTCTTTTTTACGCTCAGAAAGTCGATTCCATAAAAAAAAACAATGTCAATTGTCAAGTCAGAAGTTTCAATGGCGAACGCCAAGATGGTAGCGATAAAGTCACACCCACACTCTTGTTGCTTTGTTACGTCTAAAATTATGTGTGTCTGGCTCTGGTGTGATAAGAATTGCAAATAAAAATAAAACGACTTTACTGTTCTCCTAATGGAGTCGTTTACTTGTTTTATTCATACAATCCTTCCCAAATCAAATCAGATACCCGCGACGAAACATGAGATTGTAAGTCTATAGAAAAGTAAATCTTAGTTTTAAATCGATTTGTGACGATCTGTTGTCTAGATTAGCTGTCAATGTGACGGAAGTACCTTAAGGGACTTGTACTTCTTGGCTGTCGCTGTCGTTGTCTTCAGAGAACTATTAGGGCGCGTCGTAATTTGGTCCACCCTTACAATAAGGTTTGAACTGTTCAGCCATAGTTCGAGCAAAAAAGTCCTCATCGACAGCATTCCTTGCGCCAATCTAAAACGTTGAGCGTAAAGTGTACAAAAACAGCAATTAGGTGTCTCAAGAGAAGAAGATCTCAAACACTTCCTATGCCACTGAACAGTTCTAGCGATAATGCGACAGAAGACCCATGTGGATACTAGACCTGAGGTATCTCAAGAACAAAGGAATAGGCGGCATCCTAGCCTTGACCAAAGAAACAGGAAGATTCGCCAGACCACACGTACTCTAATGTCAACTCGATAACTGTTTTCACCTTCCCTAGATCCCTCCCAACATACGACCCAAACCAAACCTATCCCTGGAGTTCCGACGAAAAAAAGAGGGGAACACACCGGGCCTGATTAAAGCCTAAGTGAAGAGCCTTCCGCTCACCCTTATATACCACACCATACCAGGTGTCTTAACTCAATCTCCTGAAAAGCGCTCAAATCTCTTTCTCAAATGAAGTTGTCTAGAAGTGCTTTTAAATCAAAGATTCACTTAAACGCCACACCATCCATGTTCGAGACTATTTGGAAAGAAGTTTAGTCTGGGGTCAAAAATTATACTTGCGTCACCTTTTTCTTCACTTATAATGTGAAATAAACTTCAGCGAGGTGTCTTCAAATGAAGGCCTAGAAGCGTATGCAATCGAGCTACTGATTAGAGAATCCCTCACAAGAAACTGATTGTCATGTTCCCTGGCAACCTGGCAGCGATCAAAGCTCAAGGTTCATACGGTTTTGATTCAAAACTTGGCTGGAGCTATCTGAGTATCATAAAGCACCCGGCTGGTGACATTAAAATAACCATTTTCCCGGGCATAAGGGCATAAGGCATAAGATTAGAATCAGAGTCAGCTTTCATAGGACCATTTTTTGACTCATGGGAGCTCAACTCCTGAGAACACGAATAGAATCTTTCAGCATGTAACTCAAAAAACAGAAGTGAAGAAATGTTCGCAAGCAAGCAAGCGTAATACTAAGCTTCTAACGGATTTCCTTGCTGGGCATTAGTCCCTCCGACATGTACCTATCGACTTTGTTTGTCCTACCATAGCTTGAAGTTGACAAAAATACTTCTGTGTCCGAGCACGATCTTGAGTTAGCTCCATAACCCTGATCTTGCTTTGGATTTCTAATCTCTTAGGTGATCAGAGGAACAATAATTTAGTACCCTGTGGTCTCAATTAGTGAAGGTACGAGGCTAAAGCCTAAGTTTAGCAACTTCATTTGAACGGGTTCATATTTACATGAGTGTGGCGCAGAGGGTTATATCTTCCCTTGCCTTATTATGAGGCTCCCGACACCGTCTGAGAAGATACCAAAGCTATTAATTACCAGAGTACTAGGCGTGTTCACTCTCAAACTGCGGGATCTTTAGACTCATAACATTATTTTAATATGGTTGTTGGATGCAATGAATGAGAACCGAGTCATGAAGGCGAATAACAGACAGTCGACGATCAAGGGTGGGCTACTACATTCATGTGCTGTAGAGGCTTGTTTGGCTAAAAAGTTATTTGAGTCTATGGCTTTCAAGGAAGTGAACAGAGCTATCCATGAATCCAATAGAATTTACAGATTTGTTCTCAACATCAATCCCTCGTCAGATTCTAGCACATACAGTTTCATTGATTTCTGCTGTCTTGTTGTTCTCCAGAGTATGGGCGCTCGTGGTAGCTATGTAGGACTGTATTATATATCTGGGCAGTAAAGCCGCGTCAGTTTGTCAAAACAAAACAATCGCATTGATTCCAGCAAACAACTGACAAACGTACGATCTTGCAATATAATATGTAATGTCTCACTGCAAATGCTGCGTGCCTCGTTGGTGCTGAGTGAGTCTTTAGCGTACGACCGTCCTAATAGTACTTGGAAATAGAATTTTAAACTAACTGGTATTCGGAGAATAAAAGAAATAGCGTTTCCAGCTAAAATTTGTTCCTCAATTTCAAATTTGCATGAAGAATTCTGACATCAAGCGCCATCTGCAGCATGTGTCATCTGTCAATGGAAGAACATAATTTAAATACAACGAACAAGATGGGCGTCCCCTGGGTAGGGCAAGGGTGAGATGGTCGGACCAAGTCTGAAATCCATCTCCATCTCTACCCGTATGGGGATAGCCGTTGATGATTTAGAGGTGATGGCGGAAAATCGAAAGATGTGGAGAGTCCACTTGAGCACCTTAAACTTACGACCCTCGTAGTGGATAGGCTGATGATGATGATGAAGGCTTTGTAAAAGTGTAACAAATGTCCACAGTTTTGGTTAGGTCTTCGAGGGTAATGATTGTGGATCTTGAAAACTGTGGTTCATATTGTGGTAAGCTGTGCATCAAGAAGCTAAGAACAACAACCAAGCTTTTCAAGATTCCACTTGTTCTATAGTCTATGACTGCATCTCGGCCGGAGACCTAACTACGTTTAGTTGTTGAAAGTAAATCCTGTTCATTGGAACAGCTCCTTGGCAAGTTGATTATTTTTCGCCACAAAGAGTGTGGTGAAGCTTCAAAGCCTCTATAACCATTGTAGACAGAAACTGAGAAGGAATACTTCCTTAGATAACGTCTCCTCAAGTCCTGCAGCTTCATTTAACAATCCCGCACCTTTATTTAAACTATCAAAGCTACAACCACGTGTAATTTGCTTCTCTGTGCTCATTTCTCCCCATTGTCTTGCCCTAAGGCCGTTAAAAATGTCACATTCACAGCTGCGAAATTGCTACAAGTTTCACATGAATTAAAATAATTCAAAGAATCAAAAAAAGTGTTCGAAGGCCTTCGTCGCTTAGTTTTTTGATATTCTGGAAGAAGTGGAATTCAAGTCAGAGATGGGAAAGGTGTGGTCAATGGTAGTGAAAGCGGATTGTGTCTCCATTGGCTTTCTCGTTTCTGCAGGCCTCTCTGATAAGATCATCTTCACTTTGCCTTAGCTTTTTCATGTGGCATCGCAGAATGTGCCCTGTAATGACTCCCAACAGGGTGGTATTCTTTGTCCTTCTAGATCAGTGTATTAGTTCTGGCCTTGGCGTACATTGGCCATAGCTTTGTCACTGTTTAAGTGCTCAAAGAGCTCCCTCTGCTGTTCGCTTCAACGAGTGACGTTTTTTCTGCTCCGTTTTTAAGAACAAACGGCGTTACTTTCATCATCAGTTTCCTCTTGGTCTAGGGCAGGTCCATGTCTTGTCAATTGATCATTCCCTGGTATGGCGTTCCGTTTCACCTTATGCTGTGTGGCAGGAACACTGAGAACTTTGCAACAATAGTTCAACTTCAACTTAACTTTTGCTGCAGAAATCGCTTTATTGCCACCGTACTGTACGGCAGTTGCCGACTTGGTTAAAGTCATCCTCTACTTGAGCAGACCCTAGAAGACGAGATCGCCCTTTGCTGTGCAGTCCTTCACTCAAATACTGTTTACGCCTAAGCGTTGCTCTACATGACGTATATAATCGTTGTATATATGTTCATACATCTTATTGAATAAGTCGGTGTCGCTATACAGCCCGCCATTATATTAAGCTTGGAACCATTCTTCTTATATTGGCAAACTGCAAGATCTGTGTTCGGATGAATGGCGTTAAATCGACACCTTTCGTTGTGAGCGTTGGACTTCCCCAAGGCATGCGTTTTGTCGCCTCTCCTTTTATGGCTCCAGGCTGGAGTAATTTTGAGACAGCTTGGTCAATCTGGCATCGGAGCTAAGCTATTGCTCTTTAATTCCGACCCTCACTTATGTCCAATAAACGACAAAAAATCTAAAGATAAACTTTCTTCTCTCAGAACCTGATAACATTCAAAAATATATCTCCGTTGATTCAGCCACAATGTGGATCAAACGAAGAAGTGGAAAGACTCCTTTTTAAAGCCACAAAAGCTTTAATATAAAGAAACCTCCTAAATAGGGCTCCAAAGGGTTTAGCTTATAGTTCTGTCCAGAACGTTAAGAATATCGCAAAATTAGGTGATCGAACGTTCACAGCTTCTCCAAAGTGTTTTATAAACTTCTGTGTTTCCCAAGTTATGATTTTAGTTTTTACGAGCTCTTCCGGTTCCGGTTTTAAACGATTTAAGGCGTAACCAATGGTAACGAGACAATCGCTTTGACCGTATGGCTTGAATGAATGGAAAAATTATTCGGAAGCATGGCGCACACTCCTAGAAAGATCTGTTGGGCAACGTTAAAATGGAAAGGGGAAGTTTGTTGTGTTTGTCGATAAGCGCTGCTTAGTCTGACGCAAGTTTTCTCGATTTAGCGTAACTGTTTTCATTTAAAAATTTACTTCATTCAGGCTCCTGTTTCAGATAATGATGCAGACGGAGTAGGGTCCCTTTTGCCGGGTTATGAGCTCATTTCACTCTTAAGACACTCTAGAGGAAATGACATGCCAAGATAGTAGGTTTAATGTCAAGGAAACGTCTTCTGTGCTGACCAGGACATTCCAGATTCAGGTGTTAAGGCCTTAGCTCTGAGCCCGAATAAGGAACAGAGATATGGAGTGTGCCTTTCGGATATCGTCACCTCTTTTGGGCGTCAATTTCTTAACCGTTCGCGAGTATGGGACCTGACGCCATCTACTACTGAAGTAAACTTAAGCTTTGACTTTTCTTCGCAGACAATTTTTTCCCGAAAGCATCGAGTATAATGCTGTCGCCTTTCTGCCTATCCACTTTCCACCTGACATCTGCCTTCCTAACTATCGCCTTCCTGCCTAACAACTTCTTCCAGAAGTCCTGCCCCAATAGCATCCTCGTCCATGCCACGATATTTTTCTAATGAAATCCCTTTTCATTTTTTCCACAGAACTTGACCTCACCTCAACAAAAGCACAATGACGTTAGACTGTTATCTAGCTCTTCAGGATGGAACAGTTCTGTCAGGCCGAGCGTTTGGCGCCCGTAACGAACGAGATGGTGAAGTTGTCTTCCAGACTGGTATGGTCGGCTATCCAGAATCAATGACTGACCGATCTTATCGAGGACAAATTCTTGTGCTCACCTACCCATTGGTGGGTAATTATGGCGTTCCAAATGCGGATGAATGTGACGAACAGGGTCTGTTGAAGCATTTCGAATGGACGGCTGGAATATCCGTATCCGCATTGGTTGTGGGGGAAATCTGCGATATGCCATCGCATTGGCATTCAAAACAAACTCTGTCCGATTGGATGGAAATTCAGGGTGTTCCTGGCATCAGTGGTATTGATACGCGTGCTTTGACCAAGAAAATTCGTGAGAATGGTTCCATATTGGGACGGATTTTGTATGAATTACCAGCGAACCCAAGGAGTTTTGTGTTCCAGGATCCAAATGAGAGAAACTTGGTGGCAGAGTGTTCGGTGAAGAGTCCGATGGTTTTCAATGAGTCGGGCTCGCCAAGAATCTGTGCTGTGGATTGTGGCTTGAAATTGAACCAGATAAGGTGCTTTGTGGCACGCGGCGCTAGAGTGGATTTGGTTCCTTGGAATCATGAATTGGATGAGAATGAGTTCGATGGGCTGTTCTTGAGTAATGGTCCAGGTGATCCAGTTGCATGCAAGGATACAGTTGTTCAGATCAAGAAGGTCTTGGCCGGTGGAAGGAGGCCAATTTTTGGAATTTGTTTGGGCCATCAGCTGCTGTCCACTGCGATTGGTTGTAGGACATTCAAGATGAAGTATGGTAATCGTGGTCACAACTTGCCATGTGTGCATCATGGAACAGATCGATGCTTTATGACGTCACAGAATCATGGTTTCGCTGTTGACAGCGAAAGTTTACCCGTCGATTGGGTACCGCTGTTCACAAACGCCAACGACCAGACTAACGAGGGTATAATCCACAAAGAGAAGCCATATTTCTCGGTTCAGTTCCATCCGGAGCATACCGCTGGCCCAGAAGATCTGGAGCTCCTCTTTGATGTTTTCTTAGATGTTGTGCGGAACGAGGGAATATCGGGAGTTAGCCTTCGACAGCAGCTTCAAGAGAGATTGTGTTATATACCGACGCCTGGATCGATTCCAGAAGAAAGGCCACGAAAGATTCTGATACTTGGCTCTGGAGGGCTGTCTATAGGACAGGCAGGGGAGTTTGATTACTCGGGATCGCAAGCCATCAAGGCAATGAAAGAGGAGAAGATCCAAACAATTCTGATCAATCCGAACATAGCCACTGTGCAGACGTCGAAGGGATTGGCCGACAAGTGCTACTTTCTTCCGTTGACACCGGAATATGTGGAACAGGTTATCAAGGCTGAGCGACCAAATGGAGTATTGCTTACTTTTGGGGGTCAAACAGCTCTGAACTGCGGCGTGGAGTTGGAGAAGGCTGGAGTGTTCTCGAAGTACAATGTGAAGATCCTGGGAACTCCCATCAAGTCGATCATTGAAACTGAGGATCGGAAAATTTTCGCTGATCGAGTGAATGAAATCGGGGAGAAGGTGGCTCCATCCGAGGCGGTCTATTCGGTCGAAGAAGCACTTGAGGCAGCAGAACGTCTAGGGTACCCGGTGATGGCGCGTGCTGCATTCTCGCTTGGAGGACTGGGTTCAGGATTCGCCGACAATCAGGAGGAATTGAGCGCTCTTGCCCAACAGGCGTTAGCACATTCCAGTCAGCTGGTGATCGATAAATCCCTCAAAGGTTGGAAGGAGGTGGAGTATGAGGTCGTCCGGGATGCATACGATAACTGCATTACAGTGTGCAACATGGAAAATCTGGATCCGCTGGGAATTCACACTGGGGAGAGTATCGTAGTCGCACCATCCCAAACGCTTTCTAACAAAGAATACAACATGCTTCGGACGACAGCTATCAAGGTGATTCGCCACTTTGGCGTCGTGGGCGAGTGCAACATCCAATATGCTCTCAATCCCTTTTCTGAAGAGTATTACATCATAGAGGTCAATGCAAGGCTGTCCCGGAGTTCTGCTTTGGCCAGTAAGGCAACTGGATATCCGTTGGCCTATGTGGCGGCAAAACTCTCGCTAGGTGTTCCCCTGCCCACGATCAAGAACTCAGTAACAGGAGTGACAACGGCATGCTTCGAACCAAGTTTGGACTACTGTGTTGTGAAGATACCACGTTGGGATTTGGCCAAGTTCGTCAGAGTCAGCAAGAACATCGGAAGTTCGATGAAAAGCGTAGGTGAAGTCATGGCTATCGGTAGAAATTTCGAGGAAGCATTCCAGAAGGCCCTTCGAATGGTCGACGGAGGTGTGAACGGTTTCGATCCATACCTGCAGCCGGTCAAGAACGAAGAACTCACAGAGCCAACGGACAAGCGTCCATTTGTTCTGGCTGCGGCTCTTAAGGCCAAGTACACAATCGACAAACTACACGATTTGACCAAGATCGACCGGTGGTTCCTGAGCAAGATGAAGAACATCATCGACTTCTTGGAAGTTCTGGAGTTAAATGGCACTAATATGACCCGAGAACTGATCGTGCAGGCGAAGCAGATGGGTTGCTCGGACAAACAGATAGCTGCGGCCACCAAGAGCACAGAATTGGCTGTTCGGAGACAGCGTCAAGAGATGGGAATCACGCCGTTTGTTAAGCAGATCGATACAGTGGCTGGAGAATGGCCTGCTGCTACGAACTACCTCTACCTAACCTACAATGCGATAGAGCATGACTTGGACTTTGCCGGAAACTTCACCATTGTGGTTGGTTCTGGCGTTTACCGCATAGGGTCCTCTGTTGAGTTTGATTGGTGTGCCGTGGGGTGTCTACGAGAGCTGCGCAATCTTGGAAAGCCCACCATCATGATCAACTACAACCCGGAAACTGTTTCCACGGACTACGACATGTGCGATCGACTTTACTTTGAGGAAATATCCTTTGAGGTGGTCATGGACATATACGAAATGGAAAACTCAGATGGAATCATACTCTCGATGGGTGGACAGTTGCCGAATAATATCGCCATGGATCTGCACCGTCAGCAGGCAAAAGTGTTGGGAACATCCCCCGAATCAATTGACAGTGCCGAGAATCGGTTCAAGTTTTCTCGCATGCTAGACCGAAAGGGAATTCTCCAGCCTCGTTGGAAGGAACTGACTAACCTGCAATCTGCCATCGACTTCTGCGAGGAAGTAGGCTATCCATGTCTGGTGAGACCATCGTATGTGCTCTCAGGCGCCGCAATGAACGTGGCCTACTCAAATCAGGACCTTGAGACCTATCTGAATGCGGCGTCCTTGGTCAACAAGGAACATCCAGTGGTGATATCAAAATTCCTCACTGAAGCTAAAGAGATCGATGTGGACGCTGTGGCAGCCGACGGGGAAATTCTCTGCATGGCCGTGTCAGAGCATGTTGAGAACGCTGGTGTTCATTCAGGAGATGCCACACTGGTCACTCCACCGCAGGATTTGAATCCCGAAACTCTGGAGAACATAAAACGTATTACACGAGACTTGGCTAGTCTCCTAGATGTCACCGGGCCCTTTAACATGCAACTCATAGCCAAGAACAACGAACTGAAGGTGATCGAATGCAATGTCAGGGTATCGCGGTCGTTCCCCTTCGTCTCCAAGACATTAAATCACGATTTCGTGGCCACGGCTACTAGGGCTATCATTGGAATGACCGTTGATCCCGTCGACGTTTTGCATGGAGTCGGAAAGGTTGGCGTGAAAGTTCCACAATTCAGCTTTTCACGTTTGACCGGAGCCGATGTACAGTTGGGGGTTGAGATGGCATCCACCGGAGAGGTAGCCTGCTTTGGAGACAACCGATACGAGGCTTATTTGAAGGCCATGATGTCCACGGGATTCCAGATACCGAAGAAAGCAATTTTACTTTCAATTGGAAGTTTCAAGGTGAGTCACTGTCATTGTCAAAACTTAATACTCATGAACTTCATATTTCAGCATAAAATGGAGTTGCTGCCATCGATACGGGATTTGGCCAAAATGGGATACAAGCTGTATGCCTCCATGGGCACTGGAGATTTCTATGTGGAACATGGAGTGGATGTAAGTTGATTTCGTTTTTACTCTTAGTTGAGCTAATTCCTGAAATTTGTGCAAGTTTCCTCCAAAGGTCCAGTGTGGCAAATTGAACTTATCGTTCGGTCTGTGCACATGGGAACAACGTTGTTGGGCCACGCTGGGCTCACTCAGAGTTAAGCAACGTGAATGCATTTCAAGCGCTCTCGAGTGCATGGTCTGAATGTCGATCTTGATGCTCTTGAGTGCAGAGCAAGCTCTTGAATCCAAAAAATTAATTTGCGTTCTGCTTGGATTCAATTAAATGTATGGCACTTGTGGATGAAATGAATGCTGAACGTCATCCTGTCCGCATTTTACTTGTCGAAGTTGAGGGCTGGAAAGATGGTCTTTACTCGTGCATACCATACTTGTCCATTCGATGCAGAGATGGTAGATAATTCTTTCTATAAGACGCGTTGAGAGCAGGTTAAGTCATTTGTGTTTTCAACAGGGTACACCCGATGAGGCTTTCCTTCCCTTTCATTTGCTTTCGTCGATTTTCAGCAGGGCTGGCAATCCCCGAGGAAGCATCTTAAGTTCTCTTTCTTCTTTTCGTTTGTTCTCTTGGATCGTGAAGAAGTTATTTCCATCTCTCCGGACTAAGTGCTCTGGCATGCGCGATAGTTTAGTCCCTTAAACAAAGGTTGGGTGTTCCATCTAGTCTCAAACCTAGGGTCTGTAGTTGCTTTTGATTTAAGCATTATTGTCCTTTCACTCGGTGTGATATCAAAGTACCGTATATCAAATATTGTAGAAAGAATGTTTCTCTCGAAAGTATTAGGTTAGGTTAAGTAACTGGGTGCCTTGTGACATTCGTCGCTGCTCACTTAGACCAGGAAAACGGTTCATTGTGCTCATCTCTTAATTCTACTCCGGGAACCTGTAAAGGAAGTGGAGCCACTGATTTAAAACCACCCAGATAAGGATACGAATCTCAGAAGGTCAATCAGCTCGATGTCACGCAAGTCCTCCAGTTCTGTGAAGAAGTAACTACCAAAAGTCCTCATTCTGTTACCGGCGAGGGCAGGCCATTCACACAGCAGGTGATGGACAGATTCGATTTCTTCCTCGTCTCTACAACTTCTACAGTAGTCGTTGTGATGTATGGCGAGGCGCTCCGCATGAGAAGCAATGGCGCAGTGCCCAGTAATGATGTCTGAGACTATCCTTGCTTCGCGACGACTAAATTTGACCAGAGACAGAGTTATCTTCTTATTGTAACCCGTCCATAAGTTTATAGCCGTTGCACATGTGTCTAGCTGGAGCTCTAGCTCGAAAGTATTAGGTATCTGCTCTGCTTTCCTGTTTATAGCCCGGCACCTGCCACCACATAGCAGAACTGGAAGAATTAGAGTTTTGTAGAACACGCATTTACCTGAATTTTCCCGAAGTTTTGAATCCATTTGTTTTTTCAGACCAAAGAAGTACTCTTTAGGCTGAAGTATCCAGTCACGATAATGGTCGATTGAACCTATTCTCTAAAACAAAGAGGCATCCAGTAAAATTTCTTCATATTCTTGGCGAAACACAGAAGCTCAACCTGTGAAAGAGACTAGTTTACGAAACGTACGCGATGTTATCCTTGCAAAAGCATGAACTGCAAGGAAGAAGAGGAGAACCTCGAACAATTCCGATGCCATTTCTCAGCTCTAGCGAGAACACGACAGAAAACACTGGAGTCTAAGTAAATATTGGACCTGAAACATTTCATGAATAAAGGCATCGCCGACAAAAAAAATCTTCGCCAGATCACACACACATTAATGTCAAGTCCATAAGTGGACCCACTTTCCTTTCCAATATATGGCCTAAATCTGTCGTAGTCATACAGTTCTGAAGCCTAAAACAAGGGAAACACAACCGGCCTGACTGAGGTCTCATCCTCACATACTATGTTTTGTGACTAATGGAATCACTATTTATTCTCAATCCTTTCCACAAAACGCTTGATGTTTTTGCATGAAATTAAGCTGGACCATCTTTCTTTACTTATTTACTTACTTATTGACTACTGCACCAAACATCAAAGAACGGCTTGTCACGGCTGCACGGGAGCTTTTCCGAGTACGCCTGGCTCTGCTCTAGACACTTTGCTTGACCTACCTTCCCTTGATACTTATATCATGTGCTATACTATCAAAGCAATCTATCGTCTTATACAGGATGGCTTTTGCAGTCTTCCGCACCTGAGATTTGATGATCTTGCGTAGCACTTATCCTACGAACCTAGTTCCATAGATATGTCGTCTGAGGCAATGACCCCAGAATTTTGGTTGCTGTGCAAGTTTAAAGTCGACTTTTCTTACCATTAGGACTGGCTTCGACCAGAGTCTGGAGGAGGCTGTAGTCGAATCTTCACGGATGGCTCCAAAACCAGTCATGGGTCCGGGGCTGGTGTCTTCGTGGAGGTCGATAACATTAAAGTTCACTACTCGTTGGGCAAGCATGCCTCTGTTTCGAAGCATCTGTGTCTGTAGCGATAGCCAGGCTGCGCTTAAGGCCTCGCTCAACACTTTAATCAGTTCCAAAATAGTGCGAGAATGCAAGAACTCTCTGAATTCGATCGCAAGGCTGAACTCTTTGACTCTTGTCTGGGTCCCATGTCACATTGGGATCTCTGCAAATGAGATCTCTGATGAGATTGCTAGACAAGGCTCAGAAGATGTTTTCTCAGGACCTAAACCTGCGTTGGGTCTTGGGAAATCAGCGGCTAAAGTGACACCACTGTCTGCGACGTTTTTGGATAATTTCCTTTGCGATCGTCCTGCCTTTGTTCGGATCATGTGGCAGATTTTCGGTGCTGATGTGGTGAGTGCTGATACTGAAACCTCCTCATCATTGAAGTGTCTTCTCGGCTTTATCCGAAAGTCCAGGAAATTCCAGTAAAATGGGTGAAAATTGCATTCTGCTTTCTGGTAGTACAATGGACCAGTTGCCTCTGAGTGCTCCAGTGTAGCTTTTCCGAACCCCACAAAAAAATAGAAGGGAGGCCTTACGAGAATCGATTCAGTACAGAATCTTCACTTAACTGACACCAATGATTGGCTCCAGACTCAGAGAAATAAAATGCCTCTGACACCTCGTTTCCTATAATTTTCCTATGACCCGAAACTCAAGTAAGACAAACCCAGTTCCATTTGCAAATCCTGTTTACTTGATTCTTGCATTCTAAAGCAATCTTCAAGGATTTCGTGGGAAGCTGAAGCTTGTACCGGATGCCGATTCTTTTATCATGTAGTATCTTCCCAAGTATCCACTAAGCTACTTGGCATCACTTTCGTTTAGAAAACAGTCGTTTATTTTCTTAAAGCAATGGAGTAAGTATTTGGTCAAAAAATCAACCAGCTCCAGCACCGCCAGCAGTTCCAGGGCCGTCTGTGAAGAATTTAAGTTTATCTGGAACTTTTCGTTGGAAACTCTTGAGCATTCCCACTTCATATGTATTTACGTCTTAACTTGACGACCAAACTCATAGATCATATTCTTGTAAAATGGTGTTCCATGACGGATATCAAGACCTGCATGCTAAACCCGGTTTTCCTAAGTCTCCCACTAAACTTTGCAGTTCAAACTGAGAAGAATTTCACCAGGATTGGTCCGCATAGCTCGAAACGTGCCATGGCAGATTTCTTTGTGTAACCTGGCGTCCATACCTTAAAGGCATACGCCTGTCTAATCGAGACACGTTTGTGGATGAAAATAGACATCAAAAAGGAGTTGGGACCTAGTCTTAAGAAAAACTACTGGGCCTTGATTAAGGGCACGTATTGGTTTTGTTCGAGTTTAATGTTCACGACAGTCGTTTTGTGCTGGGTGACTTGCCATGTTAGGTGGCTGTCTCCTCTTACGTATGAACACACTTAGGCTTGTGTGACTACCTATGTTGTTGCAATTATCTTGATGTAGATCATTGCCTGCGAATGAGGTCTCACTGACTAAGAGTGACTTCTCTAGAAATGATTCATTCGTCGACTATCTCCGCAAGATTCTTGATTAATTAGAAAAATTCCTTCCATGACTAGAGACTTTACCACAGACAGTTTATAGCTCCCGTGACTACCATTGTGTCTGCATAATCACCCGTCCGATGTTTGCTTCCGGAAGGTGAGATAAGATATCATAATTGATCATTCGACGTCGGTAAATGCCGGCAGCAATCAAAACGTTATTACAAATCAATTATTGACGGTCCCGTTTCGTTCCGTCCCTTGAAGTCGGCGAAACAAAGACAAAGACATTCTTGTTCCTTTGTAAGAACTTCTATCATTTATTTACCTTCACTATGCATATTTACAAATAATTTAGAGACTTACAGACTGTCTTCAGTGCTACAAGTCTGTTGCTTCGGAACTACCGACACCATTTACCAGAACAAGGCTTTCAGTCTTTTTCCGTAGCATTTGCTTGATGAGAGCGCGCTTTTCTGCGAAGGTTTTGGGAGCTTGCAGTGATGAGGCTGATGATGCTGATGCTGTGCTTGGCAGACGTTTTTCCAAGCCATTGGAGTTGATTGGAAGTTCGGCTTTGCCGTTTTCGTACCGCAGTATTGTGGTTGGGGTATGAGCTGTCACTTCAAGTTTGCTTAAGTTTTGATAGGTTGCTTCCAATGTTTGCCCCGTTGATGGACTTGATTTGATTTCGTAGCGATAGATTATGGATGGACTCTGAGATGGTGACTTGCTCGGTGACATACTGGGGGAGTCGATTTGTGTTTTTATTGGAACTGACCACTCACTGGTGCCGTTTTGGAAACCATAAAACAGCGAAGGGCTCCCTCTATCATCGCAGATTGCGTCGGAGTCCGAGTCGAAGTTTGATGAATGGCTGTGAGTCCTTGATTTCCTTAATGATTTTGGTTGGTTTAAGCTGTGGTTGATGTGATTCTTCGTCCGGATGTCAACCTTTTCCGACTCCATAGAAGCAAGTCTTTCTGGCCAGTGCAAGGGATCATCGTCGTCAAAGCTGAATATGTGTGTTGGACTTGGAGCTTCGTCGGAGAATTTGATTGATCGTCGTGGTTCTCTGTGGCTAAAGACATCTTCCACGGATTGAGCTTGTTTCAACGTTTCCAGCCTGTGAACATCAGCCTTGACTTGTAAGGACGACTTTATTTCGGCGGGATTGGCAAATTTTATGGACCGTCTTGGTTCCGTGATTAGTTTCGGTGATTCTGACTTGGCTCGAGAGACTTGTCTCACGTAGAGGTTTCCCTTGGTTTGATTTACCTCCATCGGGTCTTTCGTTCGAAAGGATTTGACTGGCTCCAAGCCGGTACGGATGGGCAAGGCTGGCGGTGGGATGTTGCTCTCTGTATTGCGGAGTATGGCTATCTGCGATTCGATGTTTTCTATTTGTGAAATGTACTCAATGGCGCCCATGTCACAGCCGTAGTTGCTGTAGAAGTTGCACAGCCTCTTGGCCTGATTAAGGTAGATCCGGGCTAGGTAAATCGATCGGTATTCCGTGGCAACCGTGCAGGTTTCCCCCATTGCGATAAGGTTGTCAAGAATTACCTCGAGAAGGTTGGTTCTACGAAGATTCTCCACGCCTTGGTTGAAGTCCTTTTTCTTGTCCGAGTCCTTGAGGTTTTTTGTAAACACAAACTGGAAAAATCACCGGAATTAGTAAAGGGAAATCATGGACTGAGAGCTCAACTCACCTCAAGATCGATGGAGTCCACTGACTTTCTGTTCTTCTCGTAGTCCAGCTTGCGGCGCATTTCGATGTTGTGTTTCATCATAAGGGTACGCCTCCTGAGAGGTCCCTTGGTTTTGTCTTTTTGCTGAGCGTATCCAATCAGTCCTTGAACATCGGCATCTTCCTCCACCTCCTTGGACAGATCATTGCGTTTTTCCTCGAGCATGGTCATGTTCTTGGCATTCCTGGAAAGTGTCTTCAACTTGAGGTAGTTGTTCTCCACAAGGTTGTTGTAGAGCTTTTTAAAATCCATCTTCGGGATGAATTCGTCAACAAATTGAAGATTTCTGAGTGCCACTATGAGATGCATCACTGGATTGGCGACAATCTCTGCTAAGGCGCTGTGCAATCGTACAAGTGAGTACTCGGGTATGCTTTCGAAAAGATTCCGTTGTTGGATAAAAAAGTCTGGGAGACTTTTCTCCCTTAGTCGCATCATGAAGGTCTTAATGAAGCGAAGGAGAACATCGCCGAGGAACTCCTCGGGCCAGGTGACGTAGTTCCTCTCGCATTCCCAGAACAAATGCATGCGCAGATGGTCAATGGTGAACATCAAAACGTTGTTCCTCTCGCGTGGCTCAACGAAAGTCTTCACTAGCGCCTTGGCTATCATGAAGACCTTTATTTGGGTATTGGTCAAAGTGGTCTCCAGGAATCGCTCAGCCTTGGGGAAAATGATTTTCCATTCGATTTCGCGGTACGGATTTCTCTGTCTCTTCGGAGCGTAGCCGAGGGGTATGACATGAAAGCCGAAAGTCTCAATCCGTTTTATCATGTCCTGCGTGGGCCACTGGAACTTCTTCTGAGTCAGGGGGTTGGTGCGAGTCGGTCGGGCGCGTCTCTTAAACTGAAACGCGCAATCCGGCCAGTTTTGTGCGTTGTGAGCCACATGAATCGCAGGAATAATCTCGTACCTCTGAGTGTGGATCGATGCACCACGATAGGTTCCACCTTCGAATTCATTGGCAGTGAATCCAAGCTTTGGTGCGAGCTTCTTTCGCAGTAAGTCGCCAAAGTAACGCATGAACTCCTTCGAGTTCAGGTACTTCACTTGGGGAATGTTGAACTTTGGATAGATTTCCTCCTCGATGTTTGCAGGATCTTCATCATCGACCTGATACCCTGCCTTTTCCTCCTCCTCCTCGTCATCGTCTCGGATCTCGATGAAGTCTTCAAAGTCGGCGATGCAAGACTCGGGAAGAATTTTTGTGTCGACCTTCGCCTTCTCGTGGGTGTTGCTCATTGTGAGCTCCGCCAGAGGATGATGCGAATTGAGATGTGTGATGTAGGCGTAGTCATATTCTGGATTGAACAAGTTGCCGTTGCTATTCGAACGACCGGTTTCACTCTTGCGTCGGCTGGTTAGTGAAATCACACTCTCATTGGAAATGTAGATCCCTTCGTCGTTGTAGACCGTCTTTTGTAAGGCTACTGTCTTTGAAGTATTATCGAGTTGGGTGTCGCGTAGCTTTAGACGAACGTAACCCTTCCATTTGGTGCCTTCTAGAATCGGAGCATAGGCTTCGCTGCAGGGTGTTGTTTTATAAAAATCTGTTTCCATGTCCACCTTGCAAATGGGCGACAGAGAGTCGTAGTTAGCTTCATTCGGTCGGGCGATGTCTATGTTTTCGAAGACGACGTACATGGTTTGGAGTTGTAATGGTTGCATTTGATATTTCTCTGGACCGTGACTGTGAGAGAGGAAGTTGTGAGTAAATGGTGGTTGAAATGGTTACACACTTACATTGGCTTGTATTTGACACGTCTCTCTACGGCCGCGTCCAAGGCGTTGGCCATTAGGATTGAATGTTCCTCGAATTGCTGATTGAGTTCATTTTCTTTTCGCTTCCATATGTTTTCATAGGCTGCGGATATTTCCCTAAAAAGACACACGTTTGGAAATTAGAAGAGGAACACCAAGTGTTATTTTGAAGTTTACAATACTGGATGGCGAATCAAAATGTTCAGGAGCAATGAGTGGGCGCCAAACGCTTCTTATCGCCAGGCAGTCCGTCCGCTCATTTCCTCTCGAAACCTTCGTGTTATGTGACCCAGGCCACATTAACCTTGTTTGGGGATGCGAGGTATTGAAGGAGATTGCGACAGTTCGAGTCAAGCTTTAAGCCTATTGTGTAGGATTTAAGGGCCCTCAAATCGTGCACAATGTTTATTTGACTTTACAAGCGCGGCTTTACAAGTGGGCGCCGTGGCTCAGTGGTTAGTGCGTTGGACTGCTGACCGAGCGGCGTGGGTTCAATCCCCAGCCAGGAAAACACCAAACATTTTTCGCGGCACCACCTCTCGTCGGGGTCTGACAAGCCTCCGGGAGTATAATCTGTCATGATAGAGCTTCTCACTTCGCCGTTCGGAGTCGGCAATAAATTGTAGGACCCTTCCATTCGTGCAAACAATATAACACGCACAACATGAATGGTTGCGAGAAGCTAGGCCTTGGCTCATTCCGAGCTGTCGCGCCAACTATTTATTTATTTATTTACAAGCGCGGCCGCAGCCTGCAGTTTAGCACCATAGACCCCAGCTCCAGTTCCGTCATTTCTTCTTGGAAAAGGGTACAACGACAGTTTTTGCGAAGTCAAGCCCTTGGTCTTGCACCGCTCTGAGGTTAGGTTGAGAGCACCTTGCATCATTTCCGATATGATGTCTTCGAACTTCCCTGTAATGCTGATGACGGTATCATCTAGATATCCTTGTAGCTTGTCACCGGATTGCGTTAGCAATTCTATGAGTTCGTCAATGGGGAGAGCTCATTCCCCTGCAGGAATCCTCTGGTAGCGAACAGTACACGAAGGTGAATAGGTATAATAGAGGCCACAAAGAGAAACTAGACATATATGTGTACAAAGGGAGGCTAACTTCATTAGACATGTTAAACCTCACCTTTGTGAAGACTACTCTGAGGCTTCCTCATAACTTTGACGTTACACAAGATCTAAATCTCGTTCAATTTTAGAAGATCTCAGGAAAAGCAAATTTTCCAATGCTTTTGTTTCTTTCTTGTCAAGATCAAAGGATTAGGCTCACTTAGCCAAATTTTTGGCACATTCATACCAAGGATGAGTTTGTTTGAACAGAAGAGGCGGTGTATTCTTAACCTAACTTCGATTAGAAAAAAAAAAAAAAATTCGGTAGGGTAACATCGAAAAGATGGCCAAAGCTTAAGCTGGAGTGATGGTCCGCAACGCTACAGGGAAGTCTTTACACCCAATTTCAGTGTTCTACCGAGCAGTAGACTGGCTGCTGACGCCTAGACTCCTAGACTAGGTAGGAACTGAAACACGCTCCTAACAACGATCTTTTCTGTTTTTCACTTCCTGATAATTTTCTGTCATCAATTCTTTCGTTTCTTGTCCCCTCTCTCTCTTCACCTCTTCATACAACAGTATCAGTTTAATTGTTGATAACAATTCAACTGTGTTTTGATTGTTATAAACGATATCAAACAACTGGAGATCCGGTGGAAGTGATAAGTTATGTACGTGCACGTGCAAAATTTTGTTCTCAATTTGTATCAATTTGGCAAAAATCGATTACGAATTTTTTTTTATCCAAGAGTTGAACTAAATTTCACAGGGCGGCCTTGATCTAATTTTTAAAAACTTTTAAACTGATACGTTGGTACTTTCCTACCTACATACACACGTAGAATAAAGTGAGCTACTTGTAACTAAAAGTTGTGCCGATCTCTGTCTTTCATATTTGAACTGAAGAAGATTCGTCGTTTCCCAGAAGCACTTCGAATTTTAATGAAACACAGAACACAGTCTTTGAAAATCCAGTCTTTGAGTTAACACAGAAAACTGAAAGATAGACATACTTAGATCCGTAGACTGCTATAAAAGTTAAATGAGACTCGGAGGGAATTACTGACTTGACTATGTCATGTCAAGGATCTGCATGTGGAATATTTGTACAGACCGCGTCCAGCTACAGCATTGGAATATGGCGTGTTTCTGGAAAACACAATACCTGCGACATATTGGCTGTTTTGCTGTCAGAAGTAAGTTATGGCAAAAGGTCTTGAGCTTGTGCCACCCATGCGGTGTGGGAGTGATGACAATTCAAATGTCAGCCTTTTTTGTGCTCACGCCCACACAAAGGAGAAAGACAATGACAGCAAAGGTTGTTTTCATGAGTTCCTTGAGTAGCCGTACCTACAATGCCCGAAGTATGATGTCAAAGTCGTCCTTGGAGATTTCAAAGCTAGAATCAGGAAAGAGGACATCATTGTTCTACCATTGGATGACATAGCCTGGACGACACGACGTCCTTTATCCGATTTAGACTCATCGACTTTGCCGTGAGATAAAACATGGTTGCATGAAATTTCTACATCTCAGCATTTACAAGGTAACTTGGAAGTCACCTTAGCAAACTACCAAATTCATCACGTTGCGGCCAACGGAAGACACTTCTTCAGTGCATTGGACATTCCGAGGTGCAAACTCTGACTCGGATCATGACCTTGTTGCAGCAAAAGTAAGGACCCAATTATCCACCAGAACCATCAATGTAAGGAAGAATAATGTTGAAAGTCTGTTCTCGCAATCGACTGCAAGAGCCTTAGCCGATCAAGTGTCTATAGAATCCTTAGAAGTTCCGCAACAGAAACAATAAGCGCAGAAGATCATTGGCAGCACTGCCAGCAAGCCATCAAGAATGCTACGACTAATGTGCTAAGTGCAACTCTACAAATTGCGGGGGAACATTGTGGAGAACCGTTCGGTGCTACAGTGGAGGAGCAGTGGGTGCTTAAGATGTGAATAGACTATTTCTAACCACCGAAAATTTTTCTTATGTCAGGGAATGATAAACCCCCGAGAGTATAGTTTGCCAACCTTCTTAATTCGCTATTCGGAGTCGGCAATAAACTGTAGGTCCCCTTCTTTCGGGCCACCCATCGAGATGGAGAATGTTCGCTAGAAGAAACTTCTAACTAACACTGAAGGTTTTAGACAGGGCGACGCACTTTCGTGTTGTTTCTTCAACCTGGTCCTGGAGAAAAAAGTGCGAAACTCCAGGTCCACATATCACGTGCCATTTTCCACAAATCTGTACAACTACTTGGTCACGCAGACCTTGTGATAAATAACTGTGCGAAAAAATTAATCTACTTGTCAACGACATAAGCACGGGGATCCAAGTATGTAGAATAACGCTCGCCAACCGATGTTGTTATGACCTTGAGAGACTTCTGCTTAGCAAGGCCCTATAGAAAAGTATCAAGGAGAAGTAAGACCCAGAAATTCAAGAAAAAGTCCTACTGTATGCTGCAAAAGCACGAAATTTGGCTAAATAAGATGAAAGTGCACTCGGAATATTTGAGAGAAAAGTTCTACGCTCGATTTATGGTCCCAACCTCTTTGACGGTTTATAGAGGAGAATATTTAACCACCAACTATTCCAGCTGTAGAAGGAAACCGACCTGCGGCCAAATCGTCTCTTCCGTGATCGTATAACTTGTCAAGTAAAAACGAACATTTTGAGGCCAAATTGTCTCGTTTTTACGTGTTATGCGATCATGGAAGAGACAATTTGGCCCCTGGTCAAAAAGTTACGTAGTAGGTGTACAACGTCATGTGAAACGGATGGAAATCAATGCTTCAGCCCAAAGAATCTTTTATTAAACTATAGCGGGACTACGCAGGAGAGGACTATGACGCATACAACTGGAGACAGCTAAATCGGGAATTTGCATTCTGACGAGGCGTGTCGTTGTTGCGTTTGATAGTTCATCGAAAACTTGTGCCTCGTACAGAGCTGACAGGGAGTGTAATGCCGGCCCAAACTATTTGACATACAAAACTTCATCAGTTCTAAAAAATCGTCAAATATTTGAATATGACACTTTGACTTTTGACACGTGTCAAATTAATAATATGTCAAATTATCGGTTTTTGGCGAGGCGGAGGTTTAAAAGAGTGGACAACTTCTTTCTCTTCTAAGAAGCCATTCGCAGCTGAGTAGAGTTATTCTCTCAGACACCCGCTTTACGTCACTCAACCAATCGTACGTGTAATATAATTAATTAGAAGGAAAAAACAAAAGAATTCCGGGGATTTTTAACGACGTAAACAATATCTTATCAGCGTTACACCTGCGTTACAGGTGAATAGGATTCACCACACACTCCATTGTTCTAACTTCTCCACTTTGAATCACAGTTATTGTTGACAAGTTGACAGTGCAATTACCAAGGTTTGTTTGCTTTATCAACTCGGAGTTCATTATCAATGATTGCCATTCCGCCATACTGAGTAGTCCCCTCTGTCAAGTGGTCACTACTATTTCCATCCCGGTACTCACCGTTCAAAGTTTCCAAAGAACTGCAACGTGAAGCACGTCTGGTTGAGGATAAACCCACACAAGTCATTGTCCAGCTGGTATTTCAAGCTCTGTTGGATTTTTAACTCGTACTCCTGCTGATTGAGGTCATAGTTGGGCTGGGGCTCAGGAGTTGGCGGAGCGTTGTTGGGTTTCTGGTGTTTCTGTAGCTTTTGCTGCTTCTTGATGTTTTTCTCTTGGATTTTGCGTAGATTTTTCTGTTCTTTCTCCTTTTTCTTGAGTTTCTGATCGCGAAGCATCTCCTTGAGCTGCATTTCCTGCAGCGGATTGTTCGGAGTTATTGGCTTCGATTTGGAACTTCCCATTTCGCTGTTGTCACTTGTACACGAGTTAACCGATCGTTTCCTTCCGGTTCGCGATAACTATCGACCGACGGATCTTTCAGGACTGAATTCGAGATATCCCACAACCGTTTTGCTGTTCCGCTGTTTGAAAACTGCGATGGCTGCTCTCAAAGTGGCGGCGAGCAACCATTTCGTTTACTAATTGATAAAATGATGACACTTTTGATTACACGTTCGATAACAAAGGCCATTATCGATGAACGAACGAGATCGTTCCGAGTTTTGTGATTGTTGCGAATGTGCATTTCATAGTTGGGTGAGTAATGGTGTTCCATTGAGAATGGTCAAACGAGAAAGAGGTATTGACACAGTTTGAGGGTATGATAGGGCTGTTTCCTGGGTTCTTATCAGTGGAATGCAATGAAGAACTCCACGATAGTTACAAGTACCTACTTGGAATTGTACTTTCATTGTAATTAAGTGTATTTAAATCGAATTGATGACACAGGGCTTACGTGGTGGATGGGAAGGGCTCAGTGCTAAGTGTTTGGCAGGGTAATTAGCATTAAGGGCGGCCAATTGGTGTAAGAGCCCATCAACTGGTAAGCGAATGTGGCTTATTGGCTCAGAGTAATAAGTGACGTTGGTGTAATAGTTTCAATCAGTGAAGGACCCCCATAAACAATTACAATCGATTTATGTTATCAGTCTTCTATAAACGTAAACATGAAGGCGACACTTTTATGGTCTTTTAGAGCCTTGGGGGCTTATTATTCCCTCAAATCGGTGTCGGTGTTGCGACCATAAATTGGTTTCAAGTGAGAATGCAATGTTAGCAGACAGGCTGTCAAGTAGGAAATCGAGGTTCAACCAGTCCTGCTTGAAGTCAGGTCAGGTTCGATGGCGGTCTTAACTATGGCGAGAGCGCACTTAGAACTGGGTCTATGATTTTGGATTTCGACATTCATGTTGAAGTGGTAGGTCGATAGTTTTTAGTGGACATTAGGGTCTTTTAACAACATTACCTATTGGGCCTGATAAGGGCAGCTCAGGTATACCGATCGCTACGTGCAAACTCAAATTAAAGCTAGATGCTATCGAAAGAACAAATTTTAGGTAGACAAGTGGTATAACATGTCTAGCGACAAAGCAGATTTGGCCCAAGCTGGATCTGAAACGCTCTAAGTATTTGATTTCCCTTATTAGATTACATATTAGCACTATAATATGTGTCATTTCTGGACACTGTCTAATAGGCAAGCATGCTGCTAGGCTTGGCCTTTACGCAAATGACTTCTGTAGAAGCTGTATGGACGAGGAGGAGGAGAAGACAATTCTCCATCTTCTTTGCACCTGTTCAGCTGTCTTCCGCAAAAGGAAACTCCACTTGGGAGCTTTCTTCTTTACAAACTAACTAACATTGATGTCAGTAGCCTTCTACGCTTCATAAGAAGCTTTAATTGGTTTCAATGAGTAGGCCGGAGATCTTTTCGAGATCCTGGTGGTATCACAACGGACCCCTCATGGGTCTAAGTGTGTTGACTTTATCTGGCAGCCACTTCAACCTAACCTAACCTAACCTAGGGTCTTTTTAACTGTTTAAAGCCCCTAGTTTAGACTGTATACAAATTTTAAGATGAGGATCGACAGCATACTGCCGGCAGGCATGTCAGATGATCTCTTTGTCAAAAGAGATCCACAGATTTATGATGATCCGAAAGGCCTTGATGTAGTCCATGATCCAACCGGCTTGTTCATTTCAACTGTAGGAAGTACGCCTAAGCCCGTCCTATATTTACACTCACTTGGATTGCTTTTCTTCGGGATTTTGATAATTATCTGGGAAGGTCACAGTCGCCGCAACACTTTCAATACGTAGATGCAGAAGGTCTACTAAGATTGTTGGTAAGGTTTTATAAAATTCGTCAGAATTGCCGTCAAGCCCTTTCGCCTTAGCGCTCCAATCGCGGTTATGATTTCGTCTTTACTGGGGGTGCAATGAATACTCGGGAATTTTGGGGATCAGAGAACCCTATTAAATTTTGGTGCAAACCACCTTCCGTAACGAGTTTCAAGACAGCTGAAAAAAGCTCCATCGATCTTCTAATATGAACATCCTAGGGTGGGCCAAGAAGTAGCTTCTCATAACCATTCATTCTTGGCGTGCTACATTTTTCGCACATATTCCGAACCGATTTCGAACGGCGAGGTAGGTAAGTAGAAGTGTCCCGAACATACACAGGTTTCACAACAGTCCAACGCACTAAGCACTGAGTCACGCCACGGCAACATGATATTGCGATTGTTGTTGCATGAATCTGCAAAGCATTTTCTCTTGTGGTTTGGCCATCACATAACTGAGCGTTTCATTACCATTGGCCGTTCGGTGTTGTAGGCGGCACTTAGTTGGTTAGGGGAATCGTCTTGGTCTTGCTTAGTCCCTGGATTAGGGTCACATCTTTCTAACTCTTGTCCGTCAACCAAGGTCACTGGAAGGTTCTGAGGCTTGTAGGTGCATTCATAGTCTCGCGTTGTCACGTAGGTGACAAGATGACAAGGTCCCAAGAAGTCAAGTTTGTACCGGATGATTCGTTTTTAAATTAGCAGGATCCGACGTTTTGGCGGCTCTCTTAGCCAGAGTCAAGGAGGGTTCTCACATTTCGTAATTCAATCTTTGTCAGGGTACGATAGTCACATGTTGTCAACAAGTTATTAGCTCATTATTCCAGTTACGCAGAATGCTAACCCGCACTTGAGATATTGGCCTTCATGGATAAGGTTTTACACATAAAGTTGCCCGGGACTGCCACCAGGGAGGGAAGTAAGTACTTAGTTACTTAATGATTGCACTATTGGCTCATGAGCAATCAATAGTTTCTTGATCAATCGCAGCTTAGGCCTCTAATATTTCCATAAACGATTCTGAACCTGCCCTCCCTTCGTACTCAATTCTCGAACTTTAAGCTTTGTTGCCAAAAATGCAACAAATCCGACGAAACTGACGAAATTGATATCAATATTCCTAGGTCCGATGACGGATGGTCTAAAAAATTGCAGTAGACACTGATGACGAAACAGTATAGTATGTTGTTCCTAGGGGCTCGAAGATTTGCTCAAGTAATTGTCAAACATTTGCTAATGATAACAATTTATTGTAGTGTACAAGTACTAATGTAAGTGAAAACAAATAAATTGAGGAAAAGATGGCAACAAGTTCTAAGCACTCGTGAGCACGCACTGCGGTCCTTTGCTCCGTGTCGGAACGCAAAGAGAAACCGCCATAAAATAAACAGTAGTCGGCCTAATATGTCACGTGTCAGGTGTGAAGTGGCAAAACAAAAGCAGACAGACCGACCGTCTCTTTGTTCTTCCAATCTTCTTTAAAGCTTTTATGTTTTCATGGACTTGGTACAGATAAGTGCTGTACGTGTCAATTTGACTACAATTTTTGTCTTACTTTGTTGTCAATGTCAAATGGTCAGCCCTACTCCAACATTCCCTAAAGGAACCTGACAGTTTCAAAGCTAGAGTATCACCTAAATAGGAAGGAGGGAGGCGAGACAATGAGATAGGTGTGGTCTTGGTTGTTTTTAAGGAGCTTCTGTGAATCATATCGGTCTTTGATGGAAGTGTAATCCGATAACTGCCTTTAAGATTCTACTGGGACTTGCTTCGCAAAGGCCATTGCAAACTGACAAGAACAAGACCCGACGCAGTCTTGATGAACTCCACTAAGACATTAAAGTCTTCTTCTACCTTTATGAACAGAATTCGTCATTAGGTGCCTTCTCATGCAGGCCTTATGCATAAATCCCCTTTATTCCCCAGCATTTTATTCCTCTATGATAATCTGACAGGTGAAATATGAACTTAGCTACCCGATTTGAATGACATGAAACTGAGTTACGAGATTCCTGTCAACTTTTACGATAAATTCGACAAAACTCCACCCTATGACACCTTGTATACCTATATTGACAGATACGTTTTAATCTTTTCTTTTTTAGGTCGAATCAGTACAATGGACATTTGACAAATTGGCGCCTGAAGATGCCAGCGGTGAGCTAAGACACTTGGCTGAGTTCTTGGCAAATAAGCAATTTGACATAATTATCAATCTTCCTATGCGTGGAGGTGGTGCAAGACGGTAAATGACTTCAAACAATTCCTACAAAGCTGTTTCTTAAAGGTTTCCCTCTCTTATTTTTACAGCGTTTCATCGTTCATAACTCATGGTTATCGAACTCGACGTTTAGCTGTGGATTACTCCATACCATTGGTCACAGATGTCAAGTGCACTAAGCTTCTGGTCGAAGCTATGCGTCGCATTGGTCGTGCTCCTCCGTCGATGAAGACGCACACCGATTGCATGACCTCTAGACGAATAGTAACCCTTCCAGGCTTCATTGATGTTCATACACACTTGCGTGAACCGGGTGCGACGCACAAAGAAGACTTTATGAGCGGGACAGCTGCGGCTCTAGCCGGCGGAATAACGTTGGTTTGTGCCATGCCCAATACGTTGCCGTCAGTGACAGATCGAACCACATTTAATCTGTTTCAAGAACTCGCCCGAGTGGGTGCCTGTTGTGACTACGCTTTGTATGTAGGCGCATCTGACACCAATTGGGGACAGATTACCGAGCTCGCCTCACAAGCCGCCGGCTTGAAAATGTACCTCAATGATACATTTAGCACGTTGAAAATGACGGACATGACTGTCTGGGAGAAACATCTTCAGAACTGGCCAAAACGTTGCCCTATCGTCTGTCACGCAGAGAAGCAAACCATGGCGGCTATTATTTTACTCGCACACATGATGGATCGGTGCATCCACATCTGTCACATAGCCCGCAAGGAAGAGATCATGATCATACGAGCGGCGAAAGAGAAAGGTATCCGGGTGACGTGTGAGGTGTGCCCACACCATCTCTTTCTATCGACGAAGGACATTGACCGCATAGGCGCTGGCCGCGCTGAGGTGCGACCAGTGCTGTGTTCACCAGAAGATCAACAGGCACTTTGGGATAACATTGACTATATTGATGTGTTCGCAACAGACCATGCCCCGCACACTGTTGAGGAAAAGAACTCAGAGAAACCCCCACCGGGCTTCCCGGGTCTTGAAACCATCCTGCCATTACTCCTTAACGCTGTGAATGAGGGCCGCCTCACGATGGAGGACATCAAGAACAAGTTCTATCGGAATCCAAAGAGGATTTTCAATTTTCCCGAACAGCCCAACACGTATGTCGAAGTTGACTTGGACGAAGAGTGGACGATTAAGCAAGAAAAAATGCATTCCAAGGCGAAATGGACACCATTTGATGGGAAGAAGGTGAAAGGCCGTGTCCACAGAGTTGTGCTGCGTGGTGAGGTCGCATTTATCGACGGAGAGGTTCTAGTTCCGCCGGGATTCGGCATAAACGTCCGGACGCAATATACTCGCAAATCCCTGTTGCATCAATCGTTGGAATCTCTAGACTATAGCCATTCCACTGAAGCTCTCGACGGTCTGACAAAGGTAGACACTCTAAACCGAAGCTCGGATTTCGTCACTGACCTGCAGACCAACGAGGCATTCTCCAAACTTCTGCCAGAGCCAATTCCAAAGCTTGCAGTCCACTTTGCTGGGGATCCCAACTTCTTACGGCCAATGTCACCAGTTACACGAGTGCGCTGCGATTCATCTTCCAACACAACTCTGAAGGAGCTGATACAGAAGACAAGCAGCGCCACTGCAAATCCTGCCGCACACGGACTCCTTGGAAAGCATATCATTTCGGTGGACATGTTTAGCAAGGAGCAGCTGAACGACATCTTTAACTTGGCACAAATCTTTAAGAGTCGTGTCACCAAGGACCGCCCATTGGACGACATACTGAAGGGCAAAATCATGGCTTCCATCTTCTACGAGGTCAGTACGAGGACTTCATGCAGTTTTGCCGCAGCTATGCAGCGCCTTGGAGGACGAGTGATCTACATGGATCAAACGAGTTCATCTGTGAAAAAGGGTGAGACCCTGGAAGACAGTGTGGCAGTAATGGCAGGCTATTCGGATGTTGTTGTGCTACGGCATCCCGAGCCGGGTGCAGTCAGTGTAAGTATTTGATAGGTTGTCAAGCTGACCTGAGATAACATGTGTGTCTTTCTTTCAACAGAGGGCAGCACTCCATTGCCGCAAGCCAATGTTAAACGCCGGCGATGGCGTGGGCGAACACCCTACTCAAGCTCTCTTGGACATCTTTACTATCCGCGAAGAAATTGGCACAGTGAATGGTCTCACAATCACAATGGTTGGTGATCTCAAGCACGGACGGACGGTGCATTCTCTAGCGCGCTTGTTGACCCTGTATAATGTGACACTGCAGTATGTCAGTCCTGAAAATTTGGGTATGCCAGAGCATATTATGCGATATGTCAGTTCAAAGGGCATTAACCAGAAGACCATGACCAGTATTGAAGAAGCTCTGCCCACAACAGACGTCTTGTACATGACTAGAATCCAGAAGGAACGCTTTGCCTCAGAGAAGGACTACAATAACGTGAGTACTGAGACTTGTTGATGGAATGGATTGAGAGTTATTACATTTGTTTATCTGTTTCAGTGCTGCGGACATTTCATTGTGACTCCCAAACTCATGACTGAAGCTAACCGACGTACGATTGTCATGCATCCGCTGCCGAGAGTTTTTGAAATCAGCAAAGAGTTTGATTCGGACCCAAGGGCGGCTTACTTCAGACAAGCCGAGTATGGAATGTACATACGGATGGCCCTGCTGGCAATGGTACTTGGAAGGAACTGAGTTCATTTTGGGCGATGGCCCTTTTATGTTTTTTATACGATTTTTTTTTTTACATCCTTATACCCCGTATGTGATTAAACTCCGATTTTTATAAAACAAAAAGTGCTGTTGAGGTTTTAAATGGATGCTTTGGTTGGAAGAATATGAGGGGAAGGATACGGGTAGGTTGGAGAAACGGTGAAGTCTAATATACCTCTTAAGTGGATTAAAGCTGATCTGGCCAAGATTCTAAAGTTCCAAATTGAGTTAAGGTCGCCTGTGGCGTGGTTCTAGGTCAACAATATCCAGATCTTCAAAGACGATGCGACGCGATGTCAAGCAGGTTTTTTGGCTTGACATTTCCATCATTCCATGGTTCAGTTTTAAATGACTACAAATCGAAAAGGGAAGTGTCTGTGAACAGGAGCTATGCATGAGCGGAACCGCTCGGTCATGGTTTGGAACGAGAAATGATCCGTCAGATATTTGATTCTGTCACCAGAAGGTCTAATGAAAGGGAAGTTATACATAACTTCGAGCACTATGAGGTCTATCAACCGACTACATTAGTTAAGACACATCAGTCAAATAGGTATCAATGCTTTAAACAATATTGTCTTTGAATCCCTGCCTTCAAGTTAGAGATGAAGAGAAAGACTGGGTATTCGTTTTAAACTTTCAGTGATGGCAGACATGAGGATGCTTAGTGTAACAAACTTACAGACAATTGGTCAGGATTGGGCCTGCAGTGTCTCAAGCTGACTCTTTACAGGACCGGACCTCATTGGAATAAAGTGAAATATCTAGAAAATACTGGTTCTACAACGAAAGTAGTTGTCGGTTTGTCTAAAGCCGCACGTAATGTAGATCTACCTTCACTTGGGGAATCCCTATGATGGGTTTCAGCAAAACGCCTATTTATCTTAGAGCACGCGGACCTACATATCAGACACGTCCGTCTATGAGATTTAAAGGCAAACTTTCGCAGCGTTACCTGCTTAATACTCATATCGCATGCTGGTGTCCTCTGAGCCGTGAAACATTAAGCCACAGGGCTTATATCAACTTTTTCCACCATTAAGCACACCCCCAATATGCAACGTTCGTCCAGTCTTCACGTTCGGATTTTACCGTGACGGAATTGTCAATTGTGGGAGACTCAGGAGAATGGCATTTAAAAATATTGAAGGGAATTTACAAAACTGTTGTTTTTTATTGGATCTTGGTTTCAGTGGCTCCATGGTTTGTGCCTTAAATTCTCGCAAATGCTGACGCACCGTTCGGCAGGGAGCGAGGAACCTTCGAGAGTATACATTTCCAAGAAGAAATTTGGTGCAAATACCTGGATTTCAAGAATCTGTCCTAAATCTGTACTGTAGGCACCTGACTCCTGCTCTACGGCGCAGAGGCATGGACTCTGCCAAAAGCGGATGAGGTTGCTCTTGACTTTTTCGAGAAGAAACTTCTTCGGGTGATTTTCGGTCCCGTCTGCAGAGACGAGTGGAGGAGGAGATACAACGACTAATTGAACGCGCTGTACAGCGACATCAGCATAGCCAAAAAGTGAAGGTCCAATGATTGAGGTGGCTGGGTCATGTAAAGCAGATGGACAGCAATGCTCCGGCCTGGAAAATCTTCGAATCCACACCCGAGGGACGGCGCAGTAGAAGAAGACCGCGGCTCAAGTGGCGCATGCATGTGGAAGGGACCTCAATCAACTTGGCGTGCGAAACTGGAAGCAGCTGGCTAAAGATCGAGCTGGCTGGAAACATTTGTTGGTTGAGGCCCATTTTCACCCCAGACTGTAGCGCCACCTTAAGTAAGTAAGTAAGCTGCCTGACTCCAGACCCTATTTGCGCCACCATTTGTTTGTTACGAGAACGAGATCTTACGCGTGGCTGGGTCTTGAACCCACGAAGCTTGCACTGCAGAACACTTCCAAGCTAAGCTTTGTTTAAAAATTAGTTACTTTGAAATTCTCTAATAAATTCGAACCAATATTTAAGGAGTTGATATAGCTGACGCGCTAGGTCGTGATGAGTCAAGGCCTAATTTCTCGCAACCACTCATGTTGTGTGGGTTAGCCTCCGGGAGACTATTCTCCCGGAGGCTTGTCATTTCCCTACGAGAGTTGGTACCGTCATAAATGTTCGGTGGACATGGTTGGGGCTTGAATCCAAGCCGCTCGCACGGCAGTCGGACGCACTCACCACTGAGCCAAAGCGACAGAGTTGATAAATAAAATCCTAGGGGATCTAGCCAAATTCTTTCCTGTTAAATCGCGAATATCACCTTCGGACGGTGCTGAGATCCGGAGAGCAGGAGCTATCGAACAGAAGCACCGAATGATAAAAGTAAAAGGCCTTATTTATACAATTGGAAATATGTAAATGTGCAGCTATATTTTATAGGTGTAATCTTATTTCTTGTTAACATTATATAAATTCTTCTTAAGCCTATTCGTATAACTGAGTCTCAATCTACGTCTTATGATATAATATTCTCGTGTAAAATATAAAATATTAATTAAAACTTAATTTTAAAGAAAAAAAAAAATAAAATAAAATACTTTGTACGCATTCAAAAGTTCACTCAATATTCCATCTCTTAGAATCTGTTCAGTCTTTCGTTTCGGCTCTGGTTTAGGATCAGCATTCTCAATGCAAACTTAAAACTTTTGTAAATTGCTAAAGGACGTTGTGTCCTTATCCGTCTTTGGTCCAAGGCTCATTTCACTTGCAACGAATGCTGGATTTAATTTTCCAAAATTATTGGATATAACCGATACGGACACCAGTCGGGGGCTGGTATCATCTATGCTGATACTTTTGCAGAACAGTGGCATGATCGATGATCTTTTGCTGCCCAGTTCTGGAATTTCGCTTATTCCCGGCGATGGTGGTGGACCATTTTGTGAGCGTTGTCTAGAAAAAGTTTTGAAAAAGGAAATTACTCAGCGGATGGTTGATGAGGAATTTGTTTGAGTTTACCTTTCTTTGTTCTTACAGCCGATTAGTGTTATTAAAATTCCTAGTATCAAAATTGCCGCCAAGACTCCTGATAGACCAGCTACCAGAGTCATTACTTCGTGCGGTTTTCCATCAGATGTTACTTTGGGAACTACGAAAGAAAATAAATCAAATTGTTAATTGAGTTAAACAAGGATTACACGAATTTTCAATTAGATAAAACCGAGTGGTCGTACTTTCCGAATTGTACACATGTATGTTCTGTCCAATCCTAGCTTTTTTTTTAAAAAAAGCGGCTTGCGGCCTAGCAAGATCTATTGTGTCTCCGGTTTACTTAGCCTTATAGGTCTAATACCGTCCTAATGAAGGTGACTATGTCATTTGTAGCCGAGTTTCTAAACTCCCTTAGGCCGCAATGACCGGTAAGGAAGCCCACTAGCTTCCTCATGCTGTTCCTGTCAAAGTTTAGAATTTTCCTGTAAGAAAAGGGCTTCATAAGTCTCTTGGATTGCCTAAGCCCGCGTACATTTTCCCAATGGGCTAAGCGATGAGCGATTTTTCTGAGCGACAGAGCGACGTCGCTCTGAATTCAATTTTGTTCTAATTTTGTAGTTCATCGCTCAGCGATAAGGTAAAAATGGAGCAAATAAACTTGGAAATATTGATACAGCTGTCGACAACGCCATTTTCAGTACCATTCGCTCGACGTCGCTCAGTAAAAGGCCACTCGTCGCTCAGACTTGTCGCTCTATCGCTCGTCGCTCATCGCTCAATCGCTCAGACGGTCAATGCGTGGCCCTAGCCTTACGCGATATTTCGAGACTAGTGCAGATCTGACGACATTTGATTCTAGCGCTTTAAGTGTGGCCTGACTATAAAAGTAAATGGCGGTATCCCTTCCAGATACTGATTTCATCCCTAGTGATTCCGCAGCTATAAGCACAGCCACAACCTTTGCTTGGAATACGCTAGAAGTATCCGGGAGTCTTATGGATACTTTGAGGTCTGCCTCTTGGGAGTAAATCCCGGAACCGTCCCGTTGGCGGTTTTTGAAATATCCGTGAAAACCGCAATTTCATCCTCTCAATCGCTATCTCAATTCTCTGCCAGTCTGCCAGTCTTCCCTTTTTTTGGGACTAGGACCCCAAGTTCTGCCGTAGAGACACCGAGTAGCCCACAAGCCTCTAGTGACACGATCAACCGCGAACTTGATATGTGCATTCCAATTTAAGCGTCTGTCTAAGACAACTCGAAGCTAATTCACCTCGTTGGTATAAACTACAGTGGTGATGATAGGTCCAAAATTGACCAAACTTCTTTTCGTAAAAGCCACTACAACAGTTTTGCAAGGATTGATGCAGAGTCCTTCAATCTTGCACCATTCAAAAACATGTAGTAAAGCACTCTGTGGAATCCCAGCTTAGAAGAGTCTAAGCCAAAATATTTACTCTGTTGCGATATCTCTAGCTAGCCTTCCGAGCTTCATTGATTTCTCAAGAGTTCAAGGGACACTCTACGACTGCCATTAGTTGATTGACTAATATTTCGTAGCCAGCTTAAGTGCGTCATTGCAATCCAATCGTATGTCGATTCTTGACAAACCTTAGTCTCGACAGTGATAGCAAGTACACACACCTTATCGGATAAAAAATGTCTACCAAGTCATACAGTGCTATTTTCTACCCTGTTACTACAAACATCTCAACTCTTGCCTAACTAAAGAAACACATTGCTGCATCAACTACACTTCCACTCACGAGTACCCCATGTGCCCAATTGCGTGCAGTTTACCAGACACTTCCGCATCACTTATACCAGCTTCCATGCGGATTTACACAGACCTTGGGTCAAAACTGAAACAAAAGACTCGCTGCACCCTGTTCTGTGCCGTAACGCACTTAAGAGGTTCCTCTACGAGCCCGAACGTGGGAAAAGTGATTCGTGTCAAGTTGAAGTTCATAAATGGTTGCAAGTTTTCAATCAACTTGATGAGTAAGCGGTGTAGTCGGCGGTAATCGAGATATGAACGGAGGCATAGAGCTCAGTGCGTGAGAAACCTGTCGAAGGACATCTGGCTACGAATCAGTTACAAGCGTTCTAGTTGTGTAAATGCGTAAAACATGTTTTAGTCGCCAAATATGGTTAAGTGGTCCAGGTGCAGGTTCAAGTTCTTCCGTTGTTGCACTTCCTGTAGAAAGGAATCGAGGTTCGATGCCGGATATGAGTGACTGATGCTAGAGGGTTTTTCTTTCTTTGTTTGAAGTTTTAATTATAGATTTGGAATAATCCACAGTCTGTGGTTTATTTTAAAGTTTACTGCAGTTATGGTTGCATGCAACCATGTTCAACTGGTTTCAAGTCTAGTATCAGGCAGAAAAGCTTTTGTGAATGGCGGCGACTGGTGGTCTGAGCTGTGTGCCATGTAAAACACATTGGCAATCAAGTTGGCATTGGATTGCTTATTGAACACGTGCTTCGGTATTCAATCCCTCCTCAGGTTTTTTTTTGTATTGCTTTCTGACTTTAAAATGTCTTGAGGAACTATCATCGCGATGGTGCTTCATGGTTCAGGTATTTTCAAAGTGCGACTCCATAAATTTTCAATAGAAAACATAGGCTGCCTTGGTGAACCTGCATTGAGAATCCACAAAAACCATAGCCACCGAGCAATGCAAACTACTGCACCAAAAAGGGGTTTCTGCCTGGGAGTACCACAGGCCGATAACGACTCTGAGTGCTCCTGGGATTTGGAAATTTCCTTTGAAAAAAAAAAAAAATCTGTACTACTCAGTCAAGACCAACCCTAATGATGACAAGACGAAGTAAACGGGCCTCGGATATTGCCAAGCCTGCTGCATGCAAGCGTCTGGTGGTCGGCTGAGTTTAACCCGAAATGGCTACGGGCTTCCCGGCCATGATCCCGCAAACTCAAAGGGGAGATGCGCTATGCTCCGATGGGGGCATAAGTGGACCCTCGGCTTTTCGAAAATAGCATCGACTTAGGATAGGCATATGGAACGTTACCTCGCTCACAGAAAAAGACCTTGAGCTTGTTGGAGAGGCTCTAGAACTGTGGATCTTACGGATGGGTGGAAACTCTTCATGGCGAGGAGTACCACCTTCAATGCCTGCTCAGGCGGGAGTGGGGATACTCACAAGTCCCAGGCTGGCAAGCAGAGTATTGGAGTGGATACCATTAGGAGGGAGAGCTGCGATCTTAAAGCTAAAGCTTGAAAGGTCAACTCTGCCTCTGGTGCAGGTCTTTGGGCCGAATCTGGAATCGGAGTATGCAGATTTCTTCGATAAGTTCTTATGTCCTGATGGGTGACTTCAATGCTCACGTGGATGTGGACGTAATGACATGGATAAGTGTGATTGCGAGGAATGGTGACCCAGATTAGAGGGAGAGATCATGTTGCTCGTTCCAAAGCCGTGGTCGAGTCCAGGTTGGGTGACGAGCAGTGCGGCTTTCGTCCAGGTAGAAGCACAACCGACCAGCTATTCACTCTTAGAATGGTACTTGAGAAGGCCTGGGAGTATGCCAAACCTATCTACAGCTGTTTTGTGGATTTGGAGAAGGCATATGATCGGATCCCTCGACGTAAACTCTGGAGTGTACTGCAGGAATGATGATGATGATATACATATGTACATAGATCAAGTCATCTGTCAATCAGTTTTCTGCATTAAATTCGAGCTTAAATATCGGCGTATAAATCATCGTCGGAAAAGTTTTTGAATAGATTCCAAAACCTAAGCTTACCTCAAAGTGCCACAATTTTTTTTTTTCACAACTACTCTATTGTTTTTGACATTAACACATAGACAGCCATTTGTCAATGTCGACACTTATTTCACTTTACGAATGCAATAGTTTTTGTTTGCCCCCGAATTAATCATTTTGATTCGAGACAAGCCTGACAGTTGGAGATACGTTCAAAATCATAAATCTACTCACTTGAGTCTTCAATGATGTATCGCTTAGTGTTCGGTGACTTGAAGTAGTTCTCCATGATTGTAACTGCAGCAGTAGTCACCTAGTTAAGTGTGGACCTAGATTCGTTTACTTGGTATTTTCTGTTCTTCCAAAGAATATCGCGTCAACCATGAATTCAACTGAAATTATAGAGAAAAAAAAATTAAAGTTGTTATAGACTTGTAGGTTTGGTTTTTAGTTTTAAATGAGCTTAAGCATATGTATGCGCAATTATTTATAATTTTTACAAGTAAATTGGCAGATTGTTAATCACTTGAAATCACAACTGCAACCGTCTCACTACGACTGATGGATAGAATTTCATTTGGAAACCGTAGAAAATGAGACATAACTCGTGCAAACATTCATGAGCACTTATCTACACCGTATAACCGATATAAAAATGTTTTTTGAGTAAAAATTAATTCTCAGAATGATAGTCGAAGGTTACATAAGGTTTGGGAATTACCAATTGAAACTTATATAAGCAATACATTCCTCATTGCTCCATAAAGCTTATACCTCGCAGTGGTAAACGAGACGTAAGTTGTTTGCCTGAAAATATATCTGCACCGACGACAATGTCCATTTTGGATCCATCACTATAGAGGGCTTTGGTTCGCGCTTTTGGTATTGTTCCCCTTGTCCATTGTTCTCTGCTGGGAATGAGCAAGAGAATGGTCTTGAAGTCTAGGTAGGGCACCGTATACCCTTATAAGATCTGGGCATTCCCCGTCGTACTTTACTTCAACCTATTTGTTTGTCTGATTCTCAGGGCACTTCCGGCCGTAGATTCCTCAGAATAGCCGCGTACGTCTATAGAATGTTTTTGGAACTTGGACCTCACGTTTTCGCAAATATTCTACCGCAAGAGTAGAAAGCTATCGTGGCCCTCTGAATTCTTTTTTTATATTCTGTTTCTAGCTCAACTTTTTGTCGAGAACAAGTTCCAAGTATCTTGCACTTTCAAAGATCCTGAGGGGGATACCCTTTTATATTACATATGTACGACGATACCTCTTTCATTGAAAAATTAGAGGACTGGGCTGGACCATCAATTACGGCCGCTGTGACCGCTGAGTAGATCCCACCTAAACCTTTTCAACCCGGTTCACATTGAAATTAATGTAAAGATCCATTCCCATGATTATTGAGTTCAATAGCTTCATTGCAGATCATACCTAGGGTTCCCCGAGGATTTTCCTTCTTAGCGTCGCAAGGGTATTACACGTGCACTCGTCTCTACAGCTTTTACAGACATTTTGAAAGTGACTCCCAATCTGAGTGCATGTCTGCTTATCAAGCAATGTCCAGTGAGGACCCCTATTAATGAACTTAGGGTTTTCCGGTTAGTCGATAAAAGTTTCTCCGTCGCGTCCTGCGCCTTCTTTTGCCAGCTCGTCCGCTCTGCAGTTGCCTGGAACGTCCGTGTGTCCTGGAACCCAGCAAAGGGTTGCGTCGTATTTGTCTGAAATTTCATTAATTCCAAGGGCTTAAAATCTGCCTGACTATCTATGAATAGCACAATAGCGGTACAATCTATCGCGTAAATTGAAAGCCAAGTCGTGGCTTCGCAGACTGCCGTGATTTCCACTTGAAGCACACTACAGTGATCTGACAGTCGCGGGGTAATGGCTAAGACAGGTGCGTTGGAGAAGACTTTGGCCCCCTACTACACGCTTTCTAAGATCCGTCTGTGAATATGCGGTTTCGCTCAAAACTGTACCAGACTCCCAAGAGCTTCTGTTAGGAATCCGCATTTTGCACTTGATGTTGAAGTTAATATGGGGGACAATGTAGTCAGTTTTACTAGCAATAATATAGTTGCTTTTGAGGATCCTAGAGTGAACCGTTGCTGTGTTCATCAGCTCAGATGATTCCCTGAGTTGTTTACGTTAAACTTCTAGTCATTTTAAGGACGATTCTAGGTGTCTAAACCGAGACTTAACGAAGGTTCCTTAAGCTGCTTCTTAACTTACAAGAGGTAGGAGTTTGAAAAAAATAATAGTCCACATGTCAGCTGCAGGTATATATGTACAAGATTGTTGGTAGGTTTACTTTAAACTGGTGATGGACCACCTTTTTGAATCTGAAGGAGACCCGGTTTTGAGTCCGCCGGGGTCTTGTACGGTCAATCGTTATGAAGATCAGAAGGGCAACATATCCCTCCTGCTTTCATAAAATGAGGAGAGTTACCTGCCTTAGAAAAGCCTGAGTCAAAAATCTTCCAATCGTAAAATCCAGATGAAGCATACAACACAGCACAAGAACTGTCCAAAGAATGCGCTAACCGTTTTCTTGCAACTTCTTCCCCTTAACCTACATTCTTAAATCAAAGATGCAGCGCACTGGATGCTGGTCTGTCAGAACAAAAGGCCACAGGAACTTTCTCAACTCGATACCACAAGAAGTGATTACAAACCAAATTGACTCCCTCACTCGAAAATTAAACTTTGTCGAGACTTTCACGATACGAGTCGTGGTATCAAAATTGCGTCACAGCACCCTAATTGAGTCTTAGGTCTCACGTCAGCCTGATAACCACGACTCCTAAATCGCTAGAAGGCATTTTGAAAATCTGGAACCGCACATTGTCTTCCTCGAAAGACGAAAATTTTAAAATATTTTGGGATAGGTCATCACAACTCGTGCGTCCGTGAGCCAATTTTTTATTGGTCATTTCTGACTGTGCATAAATATTTAATTTTACGATTCATCTTGAAATTGAATACAAAGTAGCTCAAAATTTTTATGTGAAAATCTCCTCGATAAAGATAGAGATACTCTGTTCGATGAAGGCGTGATTTTCACGCACAAATTAGTCACAAAAAAAAAAATTACAATTTGGATGATTAAATTCCCACCACGTGCTTCATTTTTACGAAGTGCACGTGAAAAACATTAAAAAAGAGTTAAACTCACGAAGGATTGCGGTTTGAAATTTTTGCAAAATTTCAGCCTCAGACTGTTGCCGGTGAACACACAAACGTCGATGAACTCAATCAGACTTTATGTTGTCGAAAGAGCTTTGAGATACAAACACAGATACTGTTGTGATTATTCTGCTTGCGCATGGATGGTGCTTCAATCCAAGTGATGGATCGTTGAGATAGATAGATTTAATGCAAATCGATATTGCCACACTAGGTATTTGAAACTTGTAAGTGAAGGAATAATTCGCCTAATTTGAGTATCAACATGAATATTTCATTAATTCTGTTAATCCACTGTTAGTCCACCGCGCCGAAGCCAGTAGGACGATAAAAATCCCCCAAGTATTGAAGCGTAAATTAGAAAAAAAATTTCCCAGTGCCTGTAATTATTTAATTACTAAAGCCTAATTTTTATCAATTAATCAGCTGCAACATGTCATAAACAAAATTGATGCAATTTTCTGGGAAAACAGTTCAGAGATACATTCGATAAGGTTGGACAAGTGCATGCAAATGTATCAGTGAAATTTTAGCAATTCCCCATGAATCATAGACATTCGATTAATAATTCTCAGAAAAAAAAACGTAACATAGTTCCATTCGCCATTACAATTTTTCGTGCGACCACTATTACATAGATTATTAGGTGATCAGGTAAAGCCCCTACGCCCAAAATAAACATTTTAGTCAAAATAAAATGGTTTAACACTCGACTGGTCAAATGACTTTACAATGGGCCTGTCAAATAGCTTAATTAGTTGAGAATGCGCGATGATGCTACAGCCAAAGGGCCAAAGAGAGTTTGGGTCCGAACCAAGATCGGAACAAACACATCGAGGTTTACGAGAACCAGCAACCCAATATATAAGCTATAGAAGGATCTAATGAGCCCTTCACTAGCCACAGAAAGCTAGAGCTAAACGATAAGAAAGGTAAAAATGCGTAATTACCTCCATGGTGATGCGCCCTAGACAAGCCATAAGGTGATCTAACAGCAGAGGTTGAAATCATGTAGGGCTACACAGAGTAAAGACGAAGGCGGCTATTCGGATCCACAAAGACCGTCATGTAGGTAAGGCTAAGTTAGGTTTGTGGATTGATGAAAGCGTTACCTAGACTCTTCATCACACCTAGGTCTATGCGGACCTTTTGCCAATTACCAATTCAATGAGTAATGACACGCCAAATTCTGCAACATAAGCCTCAGTACAGAGGAATGAGACAATATAAGGACACTGTAAGCACTCACAAGTGATGCCTAGATAATGTGCCTTAAGACCTCTTTAAAGTCCAACGGAAGTAAAAGGAATTTCGAAAAACGCGAGAAGTGCAGCAGACATTTCGAAAGGTTGGAGCTGGTAGTTTACAAAGCGACGCTGCAAAACAACACAAGAGCCATTGGGAAGCCCAAGTGCCGAACACACTTTGTGCAACTTATAGTTTAATAGGTCGACGCGGACTCATTTACTTCTCTAGAAGCTTCACCTTCCGGACGATCTTCATTATTTAATAACCAACTTTCAATCAAGGCTACAAGGATGAACAAGGAAGCATCGTAGTAAAATCGCAGTCGATGCTAAGCACACGGAAAAACTACTTCTTTCAAAAGTTCGTCCAATTACTCTTATACGCCGACGATATTGATATAATCGGAAGAACCCACCGTGATGTCACTGGCGCGTGGATATTGAGACGGAGGCGGCGAAGATAGGTTTAGCGGTCAATGAGGGCAAGTCGAAGTATATGCTGTCAACAAGAAAGGGCACTTAACACCGAACTGTCGGACAGAACGTTACTATAGACAGTTATAACTGGAAGGTAGTCAAGGATTTTGTCTAGCTAGGCTCCACTACAAATTCAGACAACGACACCAGCGCTCAGATCAAACGAAGAATAACCCTTGCCAATCCCTGCTTCTTTGTGCTAAGAAGGCAATTAAGTAGTTTCTAGAGGAAAATTCTTTGGGTGATTTTCGGTCCCGTCTGCATAGATGGTGAGTGGAGGAGGAGGTACAACGGCGAACTATACGGGCTGTACAGCGACATCGACTTAGCCAGAAGAGTGAAGCTTCAACGACTGATGTGGGTCCTGTAGAGCGGATGGACACCCATGCTCTGGCCCGGCAAATCTTCGAATCCACACTCGAGTGACGGCGCAGTAGAGAAAGACCGCGACTCAGGTGGCGCACGCAAGTAGAATTGGACCTCAACCAACTTGGCGTGCGAAACTGGAGGCACCTGGTAAAAGATCAAGCTGACTGGAGACGCTTGTTATACAATAGTTGAGGCTTAAGTAAGTAATTTAGATTAAGGGCGAACAGATCTTCACTATTCAGCAGTTAGTGAACAAACAAATGGAACGTAAGTCCGGTTAGAAAACAAGGAGCTACTTCTATTAAAAACGTCGCTTTCTACTCTCTTTTACAGACATCAAAGACAACAGGACTCAGCACTGTGAATAGGAAGAGAGCAAGATCTGTATGGCAGCACAGGAAACCAGCAGGGCTTTCAACAAAGGCTTCAAAATTGGTATGGAAGTTCACCAAGGGCTAGTTCTAAGGCCACTATTGTTTAAAATTGTAATGAACTAACTACTTTACAGCTAAAGCAGCGTAAGTAGCACTGCGACTAAGTGGTCAATGGGTGCTTGACTTAGATCTATCCCATGGAAGATTCTATATGCCGACTACAAAGTACTGATAGATGATGAAGAAGATCTTCAAAACATGCTTGCCACTCTGCTATGAATTTACGAGGCTTCTGCATCAGTAAATAGGAAACCAACTACATGCAAAGGGAATTTTCCGACGTTTTGCTCCGAGGCACACCGATTTTCTCTAAATCAAACCTCCAACTTAAGGTATTCAGTATCGATTCTTTCTAAAGATCGTTACGTCAATGCAGACGGAGACCATAGCATCAAACTCTTATCCAGAGTTTTGTGCGACAAAGAATGCCAATTCCAGTCATGCGAAAAAGTATAGAAAAAAACTGTTAGATCTGCCATGATATGTACACGATTCCAACTTGCCTACTATGCACGCAATAGGAAGAAAAATTGCACGTACATATAACTAAGATAAAGATGATACGTTGGACAGGTGATATCACAATGCTAAACGAAACACGCAACTAAAATATTCGCGGAAAATTCTAAATAAAGCCAATCGAGATGGTATTGCACTTCATGAAAAGATCAGCAGAGTATATGACATGGGAAGTTGAAGATGAACACGGCACTCAAAGGGCTTTATAAATCCGTCATTTCTCGCATTTGGGAAGCCGACTTCAAGCAAAATGGGATAAGGACTGGAGAAAAGAAGGGAAGAACGTGAAACTTACTCAACAACATAACATTGTCTAACCTGCCCAAGATATACATACATCAAAACGTACACATTTTCGAAGAATCCAGAGGCACTCACTTAGCAGTAACCCCCTTTTTCAAAAGTAATTCTAAGAACACGATCAGTAAAAAAACAAATTTGTAAAAATCATGTAAAAGTTTACAAGGTATTTAGACATAAAATCGTGATGCTCGGTGCATAAAAGCAAACCCTGTACAGTCAAAACAAACCAATAAAACATGTAAGCATCTCAAAAACTTGAATAATCACCTTTTCATTAAAAAAGAATGTAATTCTCGAGCGATATCTCGTTGTAAATCGATTTACAAAACACAATTCTGCATCAATCACACTGACAATGACGCGCTGAACGCATTACACGAAACCACTTCATTAGCGGTAATTAGTTCACAATATGTACACAAACTCTTCAATTATAGTTAACAACAAATGCCTGTCCAAACTCTTACAATTTTTTAAATCAATAAACACTAGTGATTGGACGTAATTTATTCAATTTGCGAATTAAATTTGTTTTTATTGTTATGCGTGCCTGGTCGCCGTGGGAATTCCTTCAACGGCGACAATCAAATCACGAAAACTAATTCGAATTCAACCGACAGAACAACGTGATACTAGAACGCGGAGGAAGATCACTTCAATGGTATTACTTTCAATAGAACGTCAACTTTTATATGAAAAACGAGACGAAAAGAAAATCCAACCCAGCAGCGATAAGATACGAGCAACGAATAGTGGTCTTGCTATTGAGCAGGCCGACGGCTGATGATAAACAGTACCGGTGTCGTGCCGCTGCACAAGTGTATATAGTATCTCAATTTTCACCGACTGACAGCCTCTCAAAGTCGATAAAAAAAAAGCTCAATTGTAACTTATTAAATATGCACTGCAAGATTCGTGAGGCGACAAGGGGGTAGTGTCTATCGAAGCTTCGAGGGCGGCTTGTATTGTGATCCGAGTGTCAACACTCTGATGGTCCTGAGAATTTCCTCTTCAATAACAAACGACCGCGACGATGACAACAGCACGACGAGACAAATCTGTATCATGGCCAAGTGCGGATATGGTTAGACATCTGCTGCGATTTTGGAAGTTTCCATGATCATTCACAATCGGTATAATTAGTTTTAAAATGCTTTTCTGGACGCGGACGACGCTCATTTCGGACGCCATAATTGGATGAAAGGCCATTTGTATTCGCACGAGCCAGAGCCGCCGGCGCAACGACACGCTATTATCATTGACATTTTGATTTGTCACAATAGGAAATTAACAAAATGTCTCAAATTCGAACGAGAAGACGACGACATAACAATGTGTTCCAAGCGGTAGCACAATTTAACCACTTTTCGCAGATAAATTACGAGTGGAAGATGAAAAGTTGTGTGTGTTTGTCGTTTGTGTTAAGTCCGATACAATCGTAACATAAATCAATTAACATGCGACACAATTGGAAAGCGTTCTGTGCGAATAATTGAAAATTGGCATGAAGCTTGGTTTTTTTGACAAAACCATCGAAACATACACATGCCAGCGGAGCAAATACCTGTAATCAGTTTAGATTCGACTGGAATTTTCGTTGTCAACACGTTCGCGATTGTAGCGAGTGTAAGCCGAGTTTAAGTCGTGTTTACCTGAGCGGCTTAGTGGCGATCATTCTCACAGGACGTGCCTTTGTTGGTGGAATACCAAATTCGTAAACAACGCCGAAAATTCCCCCTTAGATGTTCAAGGCCGGGTGTGACATATGCATGTATGTATTTTGTTGTTAAATTTAGAAATAATTTCAAGACTTATGCTGATTTTTGTTGACTGCGACTGGAATTTGTTTAATATGGCGGCAGGATGTTGGGCTTTAGACTTATTCAGACTTCTTCAGGGCTGTCAAGTAAGTTAAGTCTATTCTGCTTCAGGGCTAATTAAGGCACAGGCTTCCAAATGTTCGAGTTTGTCTAGTAAGTGTTAGTAATGACGCGGTGTGCAATTGTTGAGCAAGACTTGAACTTATGCTCGCTGCCAACTTCTAGTATAGGCTTCACTTCGGCCTCTCGAAGAAGATCACCAATGATGCATTCGATTCTTATCATGTCAAATGTCTGCATTGTGAATTTCTATTCAAAGGGGCTGCAAATGAATTGGCACAGGGCTTTCACAAACTCATTTGAAGATATGGTCAGAGGAGTACATGCCTGATCAATTGAATCCTTACATTGTTTATCCGATCCACAAGAAAGAGAACTTTTGACACTGCACCAACTACAGTGAGTCTTCTTAGCGTTGTTTTCAACACCTACTATTCTTTTACAAACTGATTAGCTCCTACCCGTGCTGTTTTCGATGTGGTGTTCACATCGCCAACATATTCTGATTTCAATAGATCCTGAAAAAAATCCACGAAGTCTAAATCGAAACCCACCATCTCTTTGATCGATTTTAAGAGGTTAGTTTGCAGGGATAGCGGAGAAGTAAAACTGTTCCACATAACTTTGATTTTGGTGGTTTTGTTGATCCTTCATCCAAGTCTTGGAATTCATTGCAAGGGCTATCTTTCTGCTCCTGTTGAGGCTTGGACACTTACATAGAAGATAAGTTGTGCCGAAGCTTATCTTCAGCGAGTTGTGGCCTATAATGATACCTATCAGGCGCCTTAGTTGTGGCTTGTGCCTCCAAAGTCAACAGCATTTAAAGAGATGAGTGATTTAAAGATCGTCCAGTGCAGATTTATGCCATTCATGCAAGAGTTCTTAAAGGCTGTGATAGATATTGTTCTCATAAAGGCCGCCATTTTAGTTTTGAAAAGATGTGCTTAAAGACCTCATTGTTTAGCGTAGTTGTTTGGTTGAGTCCTCGCCTAGTATGGCTCGAGGCTCTCTTCATCGCATCCCAGGCAAGTACTAGACGTCATCAATTTGAAATTCAGTGCTATTTTTGTGAGGGTTAACCAAGCCACTACTACAGGCCCCTTTGAAGAGTATTTGATGAAAATCTTGGAGAATGTCTTTAGACATGCTTGTTCAGGTTGATATATCCGGTGTGCAAATCGATCATGGAAGTGCCCCTGTTCCCCTCCCCCATTCCCGACAGTTAATCCGCGGCTTCATTCTCTGATATATTACACTGACCGGGTACCGGGACAGAGCAGGTTGCCCTGGGAGGGGGTTGCCAGGGATATTAAGCTTTTCGTTGCATTCCCTCTTTTTAATTTTCTTTGCAAGAGCCTGAAAGATTTGACATCAAAGCTTCTTCCAAAGAAATGACAGATTACTAGAAATTAATTGCACTGATAGTCAAGAAGAAATGTATTCTGTCCGTTTTGAGCTCGGCATCGATACATGGCATAATGTACACTCATCTTTCTAGCCATCGACAGATAGTACTTGTTTCACTAGTGCATTTCGTAATTTCGTTGGAATCAAAGGCGACAATCAAAACTGAATTATAACCTTTTAACCTCAAAGGTTTCGGCGTCGTCGGCGTTGAGCGATAAGCCAACAATGCAGGCATTCACGGCTGACTCAATCAGCTCAATTTTTTGTGAACAATACTTTCATTATAAATAGTAATTTTCTTAAAATACAACCACGCTATTGATCACTGAAAAATTGATCTACTTTCATTTTGAAGGCCTCGCTGCTGTAACCTCTGTGAATTTTGATTACGATGCGTCGAACATACTGAAGTCTATGTTTTTCTAGGTCACTAAGTGGCAGTACACATTCTACTGCAAGTAAAGATTCATCATAAATCCAAATGATAAGATGCTGTATAGTTTAAGACGGACGGACGGTGTGCCAAATTGTTTTTGTGAAAAAAACAAATAACCTTTGGGGAAAAACTTTAAAAAATAAGCGCCATTCGTGAACAGCATAAATGCGATTCATTTTTCTCCGTTGTAAATGTCAGAAACAAACATGTTGATGATCACCAGTCAAAAGTCAACAACAAATTTCTTTACGTCATTTGTTTTGGTTCTATTAAGTTTAATGACACAGTTTTTTAAATTGCTATATTTATTGACCTTAAGTTTTTTACCGATTTGTACTTTTGGATCCCTGTAGAACAGGTGATTTATGGAATGATACTATAATTTGAGCAGACTATAAAGCGGCCATTAGAATAATGACAGGTGTCATATCAAATCGAAAAGACGTCATAGTTGAAATGGCGCATATAAGAACATATAAGAACATGAATGTAGGTATGTACATACATGTAACTTTGACTTCTGAAAAGTAAAACAAGTTTGACATCATTGTAAGTTAGCAGCAGCCTATAGGGCCTGACATTGGAGAGCTAATCGAAGAAATGTCCATATCAAGAAGATGTAACAACATTAAACGGTCATAATTGTTTGACAAGATTTTATCGAAAGTTACCTAGCACCTCACAGATGTTTAGCTCTTGTTGGCAAATTAAAACTGTAAGTGTGGATCACTTCAAAAAAGTTAACATATCATACTATCAAGACCAGATGAAAGAGAGTTCCGCATTCAGGATTATCCGTCAAGACTTGCAAAAGAATACGAATTTTAACCACCTCCGGTCTACTGGTAGCCTGTAACAGATTCAAAGTAGCGAAAGAGTGTGTATCCTGCTAGTATCTAGTACTAAACAATGGAGGTCCATATCGCTGTATCTAGTAGAGATAGCTTGGACTTGTCATCTACGGGCAAGATGAACTGCTAAAAACTATTGAAGCATCAAGATAAATTCGATGTTAAACAAGTGTCGCAGAATCGTAAGTCCACAATAAATCTACAGACCACGTATGTATACTTTGAAACTTCATAATCCGATAACACACCCCGTTCTACACACCTTGTGTTTCTCCAACAGAGTGTACGCCCATTTAAAGCATTTACATTGCAATGTATATTTAATTTGTGGACTTATGATCAACTTTTTGCCAATACTGTGAACAAACATACGAGTACATATGGTAGTCGCCATGCCTCAGTGATTAGTGCGTTGGACTGATGGGTTTTTGGTGTACGCGCTGTGTAGGTTTAGGTGTACATCCACTGAAATTGCTCGCAGCGCCACCTCTCGTTGGGTATTGACAAGCCATCGAGAGCAGAACTTGTCATGAAGAAGCTTCTCAATTCGCCGTTCGGTGCCGGCAACAAATTGTATGTGGGGTAGTTGTCTACAATTGTAGCACTGCTGTTTCTCCAAGAAACTTGCTCGTTACCTCTAAATGAGACTAGAGAAGCGTGTTTACTCCAAATGGCAGTCAGGAAGTCAAGTATCTCATTTGGATGGCTAACAGTTGAGTTAACCAATAGGACAACTTCGTTAACGAAAATAAAAGCTTTGGCACGAAAGAAAGCAGGGAATTTCGTTACAAAGTGAAGTAAGGTTTCTTCACTCTCAAGGCGTAAACTATGGAGTAGATTTCATTAAAGGTTTCAGATGGTAAAGTGTAGGTGAAGGCTGTGGACACTTATTTTTTCAATAAGGACTCTGAGATAGTTCCTATCAAGATTCACGAGGAAATTGATATTGATCAAAGCAGCTTGGGGCTCATATGCCCTATGGTGTTCGACCAGGCTTCACTGAATCAAGACGTTTCGCGTGACTTTTCCATCACCTAGCCCGCACGTCAGGTTGGTCTGTCAATTTATGCGCGCCACTTGAATTATTGCCTTCCTCTGGGGTAGGTTCTATGATTTTCCGAGCCGGTGTACAATTTTCTCTACATATCGTAGCCAAGCATCGCTACGTAGATTATCAATGTCAAATTGTTCGACTTAATTGTTAAAAGTTCTTTGTGCGACTTTTTATCGCCCAATTAAATGCAACACCTTCTCTTTTCCGTCAGTAAAAAACTTAAGCGGTGCTCTAAAGATGTGTGAACACCAATTAAATCCTAGTTTGGGACTTAATTCGATTGATATATGATAATGTGCTTTTTTGGCCAAATAAGTCGAGTCTCAATGAAACCAAGAACAGGTGGGCGATTGGACAAGACGCGTGCATAAATCAATTTGAATTTTAAATTTGATTTGAACTCGTCTCTTAGATGGTGTTGAGTTTGATCTAATTAAGTTACACATGAACGTACATACATACAAATGTACACATGTTTGTACTTATAGAGCAACAACTTGATTGAAGGTTTGATTTGACATCGCGTGTCTAGCGATAGCAATAAATCAGATTTATCTTCGCAGACTTGTGCGCTAGTTAATTACACAAAGCGACCGCAAGAAGATACTTTCTCGCTTGAAGAAGATGTTCTTTCTTGGGCAATTAGATACTTGATATGTGGGCTTTAGAATGCGTGGCTTGTTCATGTTAATAACAATCACTTGATTTATTAATTTTATTTGTTGAATTGATTTCCTCTATTTGAAGTGTTACTTGAGTTAATTGTTTATTTATTCGATTGTTGTAAAATATTTTGTGCGTCAGTTGTCGTGGATATGTTCACAATGAAAAGCTTCTTCCAACGTAGATGAGGAAAGGAGCAAGAAACCTCTGTACCTAATCCTAGCCCGGCATCGTTCAAATTAGAGAACCACGAGGATAGATATTGCTATTCATCCTCTTTGTCTTAGTTTTCTTGTACACACCCACAGCTCCTAAACTACCACTTGATCTAAGCCCCTGGATTAGCTCTAATCTCTATTTAGCATAACCTAATCTAAGCCAAAAATGTGCCTCCTAGCTAAGAAACAGATTCATTTTCTGACTGGTTGCGGACAGGAATGGTTGGTCGGATATTTCGATCAATAATATGTTTCGGAGGTTTTGAAGTCGATGCTATTTTTGTGGGGGTTAACCAGCAGAGAGCATTTGATGAACATCTTGGAGAACATCCTTGAAGTCTCAGTATAATTGCCTGAGGTGGTCGGAGCGGCGCAGTAGTTAGTACGTCGGACTGATGTGCGAGCGAGTAAGTTCAAGCCCCACACATGTCCACCAAACGTTGTTCACGGCACCGCCTCTCATCGGGGAATGACAAGCCTCCGGGAGTATAATTTATCATAAAAAAGTTTCTCAATCCGCCGTTTAGAGTCGGCAATAAATTGTAGGTCCCCCCATTCGTGCGAGAACAACACGAATGGTTGAGAGAAGCTAGGCCTTGGCTCATCCCGAGTAGCTCGTTGACTACTGAATTCCAGAGCAAATGGAATCACCTTAAGGTGTTTCGTCATTCCCAAGTCTAAAAGGCGATGCTTTTCCTAGTTTGGTGTTGTTAATCCTGCCAGTAAGTGTTGACTTGAAGGTTTCAATGCCTTAGCGATTCTCGATTGTTGATGCGTTGATAATTAATCTCTTCAATGTTTTTAAAGAAATGCAAGGGGACTGATAAATTAGGTTAGGTCAATGGGTGCCTTGTGACATTCGTCGCTGCTGACTTAGACTAGCAATAGGGTCCATTGTGCCCGTCTTCTCATTCTACTCCGGAAACCTATAAAGATAAGGGGAGCCGCTAAATTTAAAACACCCAGATAAGGATATGAAAATTAGGAGGTCCCTCAGCTCGATGTCACGCAAGCCCCCCAGTTCCGTGAAGAAGTAACTACCAAAAGTCTTCATGCTTATACCGGCGAGGGCAAGACATTTACACAGCAGGTGACGGACAGATTCGATTTCTTCCTCGTCCCTACAAGTTTTGCAATAGTAGTTGTGATGTAAACCGATTCGATCCGCATGAATACCAATGGCGCAGTGCCCAGTAATGATGCTGGAGACTATCCTTGCCTTGCGCCTACTTAGTTTGATCAGAGTTTCCAGCCGTTGCACATGTGTCTAGCCGGATCCAACGTGCATTGGCTCGACTGATGGCGTCGTCTTCATACATTTTTCACGAGCTTACCAGAATCCTCGCAAAGAGGACAGCCTGTGAGGCATGCAGCAGAACACTGATAGGTCGCAGATTCTTTGGATGGACGTAAGAATTGTTTGGGTATAACGACAAGGTCTTCCTTGCTTCACAATAAAGGAATGAAAATGAATTCCAGACAACCCGTCAAAATCGTTTTCAACCATGGACGGACAATGTATTTCAGTGGTCGCCGTGGCTCAGTGGCTGGTGAATTGAACTGCTGTGGCGAATTGAGAAGCGTCTCTATAATAAATCTAACTCCCAGCGGTTTGCCATTACTCGCTAGGGCTTGAACCTTCCATGTCTTTGTGTGGTGCTATGCAATCACAATGCCAAACATGCTTTGCTATAAAATTCTCTTGCTAAATTAGATCGAACAAAAAGTCGGCGAAGGCATTTTAATTTGGCACAGAACAGATGAAAACGAGTCTAAAGATTTGAAGAAAATTGAGATGCATTGAAGAACTCCGAACCATATGCGGACGCCTTTTTGAAGCGAAATCTGAGTTTTCGGAAAAAAGGTTACGAAAACTCTCTGAACCATTCTCACCGAACATTGACTTTTTTTTGCTAGACCTTTTTATCATTCTCCCAGTTGCTCTGCTGAATGTACCAAAAGGTGTGTTTGCTTCGACGACTTTAACACTGCCTTACCATTGCGAGACGGTCGAGTAGGTTCCGGCGAAAATTGGTTAAAACTCGAGTTTACGAAAACTGAAAAATGTATGGGAAAACTAAGATTTTGGATGTAGGTTTCGTGAGTTTTCGCGAAAACCTAGTTTTCTTCCCGGTGAGAAAAGGGTATAAGCCTTTCAAGGGGTGACTGGACTTATAACAGTGCAGAAGAATGTCGCTTGCTCGCCGTTTTAGTATAAAAAATCAAAATCCGTGGTCAAAAGAAGAAAAGTATAAACAAAAAAAATATATATCTACAACAGCTACCAAGGGTGGACGGTAACTTACCAGTTCCCATCCAAAGGCTGTAAGTATTCTGAAGGACCTTGCAAGTGTCTGGAAAATGTAGATAAACACAAAAGTTTACTGTACCAGAACCACTCAGCTAGCAGAAGAAAAGTCATCTTTGACTATAACTGACATGCAAATTCGCATGATTATGCAGATAACCTTCAAAGTCATACCAACTGGCTTGTCACAAGCCCTGACTAATAAACCAATGTCAAGACGTGGTTTACTTCCAGAGTCACTATGATTTTTCAAAACAACGCAAAACTTTTCAATTTTTAATTAAAATTAAATTTTATGTGCAACAAGTATTTGCACAATGCATTGCAAAACATTCGTCCATGCATTCAACTGTCACATGGTAACCCAGCATTTACATGCTATGGAAACTAAGGTCTGCCAAGTTGACATTTTCAGAGCGTTAAACTATTAAATTAATATTCTCACTACTGTCTTGTGATAACGTTAGAATTCTATTGTCAATTTCACTATGGGACATGTCATTTGAATTAGTTACAACGCCGGTAGTTTTCCCCCAAATGTGGACTGTGGACCCATCTATTCCATTGTTTAACATCATGACGTGGTACTGACAACAATTTGAATTAATTTCACTGAACCTAAGTTTAGTTTGCCTAGTGAATTAAGCAATCGCAGTTAAAATCTGCTGAGTAATTTGCAACATTTAACTTGGAAGCTCGGTTTTATCCAAACCCATTAACTGCGACGGGGTATGAAAATCGTCTATAGACGTATTTCCGCAGTTGATGTGCCTAACAGTAATTACATTACACAACGGAAACAATGGAAAATAAAACATCTAAACGTACGTCACAGTCTAATGATAGATGAGGCAAGGAGTCTGTTTGGATGTGCATGCATTCTTTCCCGACGGTTTTTATCACAAAATTTCGTGCAGTTAATCTGTTATGGCGTCCCACGCAAACTTACATATGATTCAGTAATTTTTTACAATTTTGCCACTTTGTTAGAAATTGTAAATAAATTAGTGATGAGATGTTTTCCGATTTGAAATGCAACTGGCTTGACGGCGGCGAGATATAATCTCTCTCAACAAACCGATGGATAAATCTCTCACTTTCACTTGCAACACCTTTAATTTTATTTACAAACTTTGTAAATTTTTTTTTATAATTTTTTTCCCCCAATTATCACGATTATCACTTTTGTTGCTATTTGTAGAGACATTCCGATTGTTGCGGTTGTCTGCTTTTGCAATTCACTGGACACATCGCAACTGTGAAGGAGGTAAAAAAACGCGTTACCTACTAATTTTTTGTGTGTAAATCAACCGCTTTTTTGTTATAAGAAAATCGTTTCTCAACTGAAAAGATTTCGCTTTGATTTCGCACTAAACGGCACATAAATGGGTGACGGAAAGAAAAACTTTTAAAAGAAAATTTTATTTATTTTTAGAATTGTTTTAGTGTTTCTTTTCCCTTTTTTTTAGTTTTAGAAAAACATTGGCTCGTATGTGAAGCACACTCGTTCAAATAATGTGCTTATTGTTTATAACAAAAATACAGCGAGAGGAAAACAATAAATAAAAAAGTTCAATGCATACGAAAACGTTACGAAGAACTAATTTTAAACTATTTTTTGATTTCGTTTTTCAGAGCATATGTTGCACTTTTAGACGACTGACGAGTACGTGTGGTATTTGATTGAAAATCGATAGGATTAACATCGGTCAAGGGGAAGACAGAGAGCACAGTGCCTTGGTTTGTGAATGTAAGCAATCAAATACAAATGGGTTTGTGTAGTCCTTTATTTGCTTATTTTACTTAACGCAGCGGTATTAAAATTTAAGCCCTTTGAACAGAGTAACGTGCAGTCAAACACTCGTGTCCAGTTAAGTACAGCCAAAGAAAAGGTTTTCCACTGTAAATATCTCTTGAAGCTTAAATAACTGCCACTAGGGACAGGGACATATTCAATGTCTGCTATAAATACAACTTTTGCCAGCCCTACCAGAGTTGCCTTAAAATATACAAAGAGCAGTGGGAGGAGTTTAGTATGAGTCTTTTACAGAGTACTGCCATTACACAAAATGTTCTATCTTACTTACTTGCTTAAGGTGGAGCTTCAGGCCGAGCTGGACCTAAGCCTAGACCAATAAGCGTTTTCTGTCAGCTCGATCTTCAGCCAGCAGCCTCCAGTTTTGCACGCCAAGTTGGTTGACGTCCAATTCAAGGCCGGAGCATTGATGACTATCTGCTCCACATGACCCAGCCACCTCAGTCGTTGGACCTTCACTCTTCTAGATAAGTCGATGTCACTGTTCAGCCCATATCATTGCTGAACAGTGACATCATTGTATCTCCTTCTTCTATCACCTTCTAAGCAGACGGGACCGAAAATCATCCGAAGAATTTTTCTCTCGAAACAGCCAAGAGCAACCTCATCCGCTTTTGACAGAGTTCATGCCTCTGCGCCTTAGAGCAGGACTGGGGCGATGAAAGTCTTATACAGGGTCACTTTAGTCGTTCAAGAGAGAGCTTTGCTACTCAATTGTCTTCTTAGTCCAAAGAAACAGCGATTGGCAAGAGGTATTCTTCGTTTGATCTCAGCGCTGGTGTCGTTATCTGAGTTGATAGCGGAGTCTAGGTAGACAAAGTCCTTAACTACCTCAAAGTTATATCTGTCTATTGTGGCGATCTGTCCGAGACGTCGGTGTTGAATGTCCTTTCTTGTTGACAACAGATATTTTGTCTTGCCCTTATTGGCCACTAAACCCATCTTCGCCGCCTCCGTTTCAATACTCACGAACGCCCAAGTGACTTCACGCTGCGTTCTTCTGATTATGTCAATATCGTCGGACTTTTGAAAGATTGTGCCTGTGGTGTTGGCGCATGAGTTTTGCACTATTCTTTCAAGAACGATGTTGAAGAAGTCGCATGACAGCGCGTGGCCTTGTCTAAAACCTTTTTTGACATCAAAGTCTCGGTTAGGTCTTTACCGACCGAGCATTCTCCATTGTCATCCTGTACAAACGGACGAGTTTGGAAGGGATGCCAAAACTAGACGTAGCTCTGTATAGCTCGTCTCTATAGATGCTGTCATAAGCGCTTGGGCAACAAGTTGTGGACATTAATCCAACCAAAACAGAACTTCTACTTCTTCTTCTACTTTCACCCTCCCATGCCCAAGCAACATTTCCTCCAGTGCAAGGCATCAACTGGAAACTGCGAAACACTTTATGTGTTCCTTAACTTTCTGCCTTTTGACCTGTATATGAAATACGTCGTTTAGTGTAGCGCGATAAGACTCAAAGACATGGGTTTTTGAATTACTGCCTATGGCTCTGTCCTCAACCATTATGGAAACGCAATACCCAAACTTAAATACAATCAAAATATTCAACTAATTATAATACCATCGAAGAACCGATCGATCGATCTTTCCGATGGCTCCAAAATGAAATGTGGCATTGGATCCGGTGTCTTTTTGGTGAAACTAAACGGTTCCAAATCTTATGGTCTTTCAGACTCTTCTAGTGTAGTTCAAGTGAAAGTACCAGTGATTAAGGTCTCGGTTTCATAACAAAGAACAATGTAGTAACCTTTATTAATAACCGAACCGTCATCAAGGCGATATACTCTCGCTCTACGTCTTGTAAATAAGTAGATCAATGCAGGTAAGGTTAGATTAGAAAGGCTGTCGACATATTCAAAACATTTAGACCAACAGTAGGTCCATTGTGATGCCTCAAAATCTAGAAGGAATTCTCTTTCTTAATCGTGGAACCAGTGGGAGCTTTTAATTAAGCGAACTAGGTTTTCGACATCTTGTTGCAAGAACGCCCAGGCGATTGGCATGTCTGCCTATGAGGCAGTGTCCTGTGATGACACCTATAGTAGTTCCGAGATGCCGTCTACTTAGCGAAATTAATCTCTTGGAGCGCTTGTGGTCTATTGAGGGCCAGATTTGTCTGCTAGCTTGGCAGGTAGTAGGCGCTTGGTTAAACATCACTCTCTTCTGGGTTCCTGGCCACGGCCTACCAACAATAAATATAGAACGCTCAACTTTTTTCATTCATTCATTTTCAACGGCTCGCTTATCCACTATGAGGGTCGCGGGCTTAGGGAGCTCAACTTAATCATCAAAACCCGTACTGAGACAGCAAGAATTGTAGTAGTTAGCACCTGGCCACTGACCAATTGACAGACACCTGGTCAAGTTAGGTATCCGCTTTAACGTGCACTGCAGTAGCTGCAACAACACACAGGAAAATAAACCCCCGCTTCAGTTTCTCCGTGATTTCCCGGCACTAGCTGGAGCCAGAAATTTAACACATGGCAACACTTTTATTGAACACTTGTCAGAGATGAAATTATGTAACTCGATTAACTTTCCTTACTCCACAAGAGGGAAAGCGCCGGAAATGAAGACCTCACTTTAGATGTCGTGCACAAATAGAAGGCGACCTCAACGCAACTGGAGGCAGTTTGCTAAGGACCGGGCTTACTAAAAAGGCTTGATGGTTGAGTTTGAAGACTGACCGACTGACTGCGGCTAAGACTGGCAATAGTCTTTGGTTTATGTTATCTAATACAAGTGATCGCCTTTTTCTTGCAACAAAAACCCTCCCAGCTACGCAATATCTTTGCTGAACTTAAAGTGTACAAAAGTATTTATGCCATAACCCTGAGTCCAATTCATTCTGTTTTTCTTTTGTCGGTTCGATCCAATCTAAATTTATTTAATTTGATCTTTTGTTTCACTTCTTTTCGTGCGGGTGAAAAACATTGGTCGCCGCCACCCATCAGATCGGGCGGTGTGTCAAAAAGTACTCACAAACAATATAAAGATACACATCTGCGCACTATTTTGTTTGTTTATTTGTTTATTTCCCGAAAAGTCTTTGTTTTTGTGACGCTTTTTTGCACATAAGAATGAATGTATCCAAAACATTGCAAAGTTCAAAATTTCTCAAGAATTCTCTGATGGCAAACCGATCAGTTTTTATCGACACGGCAGCAAGCAAATTAGAATGCAAATCTGTTCTGTGACGATAAAAAATCCAAAACAAAACCACGACGACGGTAAACAATGAAAACAAATGCAAATGCTTATTTGCAATGCCGCATGCGAACAGCTGTTTCTGTAAAAGCGTCTCGTTTAAACGAATTTCAATTGAACCGAGTGTTTGGGCTTTTGTTTCCTCATAGATGATGAGATTTTTTAAAACGTGACTGACGTTTTAAGTTGAGACGTCATCGTATCAGGAAGAGAATTTCGATAGAAGTTTCGCGTGTGTTATACATTTTGAGGTTTTGTACAGAATTCGAGGTACAACTCTCGACAGAGGATTGGTAGCCATCACGCTTTGATGTCTGCATTTAAAAGAATCACTTTTCGTTTAACTATATTAAGTTCCGAGGTCGTGCAAAGTAGTTGGCGTCTTACGTTATGTTAGGTGGTTGTCCTCGCTTAAGCAGGGACACACAAGGACGAAGTGTAGGTCTACTGTGATACCACTAGGTGGGAGGTGGGATCTAGTCGCCATATCAGTGCAGCTACTACGTAGAGCAACGGATTACCAACACTGTGGTCCTTATACGATGAGTTCCCTTCTTTGAAAAGGGTAAGGATTTATAGGTAACCGTATGGATGTTAATCTCTTTAGATTCGGCGCCGAAACTTTTTATCGAGGCGGACTAGCTCCTTTCCTTCAATTTTCTATTCTTAATCTTGATAAGGTCTGAGACGTACACAGAAAGCGGTTTGCTATTTTTTCCTTCTGCTCGTCTGTATAACTTCTACACGAATCGTTGAAAGCGACACCAATTTTTATAGAATATCTACCTGTCAAGCAATGCCCTGTGAGGGCTCCTACTATAGAGCTTTGGTATGGCTTAATGGACTCAAGTATGCCCGTTCTTTTAAGATCCAAGTTAGGCCGAATCTGCTTTGATAAAACGGAAGCTGTTTGCCATTTTTTATTGCAGTATCAAAGTGAAACTTTATCGATTTCATAAAAGTAGACGGTGCCTCCTTATTTCCAGAGAAGTTCTTGTCTTTGATCCCTTCTGTCCCAGTTCGTTCACACTGCAGGTGATCGAAACGTCCCTGTGTCTTGAATCCCAGCACAGGGAAACTTCGCTTCTATCAACGGTCTTATTTAGAGACCAATGGCATTAGACCAACTTGAATTGTTTTGCCTCTTCTTGCCTGAATCCAGTGAATACGGTGGGTATCCTTTCAGTTTGAAACGCAATTCGTACATTTGTGCCATGATGACCGACGAAGTAAGACTAAGACAGTGCGTTATATTGTTGAAGCAGCTTTTTCTGTTTCTTCAACTGCGACCATTGTTTTGCAATTTCTGACTTCACCTTGTCAACTATGAGTATGAGTAGTACTCTAGATACTGAAACTATTTTGGCCTTCTTCGGAGCAGATTCATCCTTTGCAATCCACACTTCGGAGTGTAGATGTGGATTCAAGTTTCATAGCCCAATACCGTTATAGTCTAGGCGGGACTTAATTGGCCAGAAAAATAGTTTTTTTTCTTATCCTCAGATTTTTTCTTACACTGCTCTCGAATCTTAGTATCAATATCTTGTCACTATAAGGGATCCTGGCATGAGGCTGCTGCATGCTATTTGAGCTAGCACCAGCCTTACTCCGTTTTACAGAGTAGAGCAAGACGCTATCTTAAGTCAGCGACGGGCACTGTAAAGCGTCCGGCCTTCTTACTGCACTTACCCCCGATCTTATACTATGGGCAAGCTTTCGCTCGAGTTACAGGAATCCCCTGTCTTGGGAGCCTTTTTCCTGCAAATCAGGAAGTTATTAAAGATCCAAAATCTAAGCATTGTCTGCAGTGGATAGCTTAAGGTCGTCCACAAATTGTCAGTTAACATCCGATATGTTTGTATCCGTTTCGAAGAGCTACCGAAACTTATCCTGTCTTGTGAGATAGGGAGCGTTCGTCGACTTCACCTCGCTATTTCTGAATAAATTCCTTCATAAATGCATGTTTGACGTCACGAGAAAGCCTAGGGTAGGGCTTAGTAATAGAGCAGCATGATGTCAATTTGCAGAGTCTATTACCATTCGAAAGAAAAATCTACGCATTTATTTTAGACCACCCTGTACCCATGCCAAAACACCTCCTCGGCGAAAAACCCCCATTTGCACTATTAACACACATCGCATGATCTTCAAAATCAACTGAACTTGAAATCCAGCATGTCTCCATAAGTCACTAGGAAAAGCATGCATTTCACGTGAGGAATCATAATACGTACCTACCCAGTGCGCTTCATCGAATCGTGACATAACGATCGACGACGACGTCGGTCGTGCTGCCAGTATATTGACCGTAGTGGCAATGCCTCCAATCCGGTCCCACACACGTTATTGCATCACGATTTCGACGCGCAGATCGAACACCGACGACGGCGGCTATGAGGCATGCTCCATCACTCGATCAATTCACCTACTCGCGATTCCAACAGCGTAATAGGTGCTCTGATGGATCTATCTGCTTCGTTGTGTGTTATTTAATTTCCTGGCGTTTGCCGCTGCTCGTTTTCAGGCAATTACCAGCGGAGACGATAATTATTGAAAATTGCAATTGTTTACCGAACGCAAACGTAATAGTTATGCGATAGAATTACACTGAGTGGGCTCTGCCGGTCTTATGATGCAACGGTGTTGGACCATTGCTTTAGAGGGAACGCCTAAAGGCACGTCAGCCATCTCAGAGTGTTCCTTTGAAGTGCTTCATGACAAAATGAAACTATAATTGCTATCGCTGGTAATTTGAAAGAGAAACGCTTATGCCTGGCTCTGGTCTGGCTCTAGACGTTTCGAAAGACTCAAGTGTCAGGGAGTAACAGTCCCCAAGGTCAGGAAAGTTTGAAGAGAATCATTTTGCTTACATTCAACCATGAAGCAGCATGAAGTATTGAAGAACTCGTACATATGCATATGCAATGCTTGAAGGTGGATTCCATTTGCCTTTAGTAATTAAAACATCCTCAAGACCTCAACACTTCCGATCGTGATGGAAGATCGTGAAGTTTCTAATTAATTGGGGGGAAATCCAAGTTGCATATTTTAGGGAGGGACAGCCAGAGTGCAACAAAGATGGAAAAAATGTTATAAGGTTGTGGGAACCTTGATGGCACCTCGTTTAGATGAGAACGTTAACTTAAGCCATTTCCTGGTTGAGCAACTTTTCAGAGCTCGAGCACCAAAGAAGCTGTAAGCTTCACTGAAAAGAGGATTAAGCATTGAATTGAAAGAGACTACAGGCCACATTAGGCCACCAAGCACCACCGAAGGGAACTAGATGGATGATCATGAGTCAGCACCACGCAAAATATTACAGAAACCGCTTTCTTAGAAACGCTTCAACAAAAAATGAGAGCAGCGAGGTTCAACAGCAACAAACTGCTTATGTGCCTCTCCACATTGGCCCAAGAAGGAAAGACTGTCCGAGAAAGAGAAGGGTTTATTCCACCGAAAATTCATTCCCAACATTATTTTTGGCGTGGGCATTATATTTGGCGTGGGTTCCTTTGTCATTGCATTCTGTTTTTGTCAGAAATCTTTACAGAAAAATGTGTGGAGAAAATTTCCTCCGTACGAACCTTCTGCTCTGACGACATGTTGTTTCCATCTGCCAAATTGCTTTCGTTCCAATGAAGCTTTTCGCTGTGTTTAGACACGGCGTTCATGGACACTACTTTCATTCCTGCGCCAATGTGGGAGGCACTATGGGAGGACAACAGGGCAATGTCAAACTAAGATGAGAGAGCTTCAGGCGTGATGCTCGGTTGCTAAAGGATTTCACCACTAGACATTGCTCACTCAACTATCATCTCAAAAAGTCCTTCTTAGAAGTGTTGATTACGTTGGAGGATCAAGCAACTGGGGTATGGTTGACGAGACTGTGCTTAAGACTGTAAAGAAACAGCACAAACAGAAGAGTCAACGGAATTAAGTGAAGGAGCCTGTAAATATTTACGAAAGAACTGAACGCCTTAAGTTACAGTCCTTCCGCGATAAAATATTTGACGGAAGTGCTGTTGAATCGGTTCTCTAGTATCTTCAGGGGCCAAATCGTCTCTCCCGTGATCGCATAACTCATCACGTAAAAATGCGGCTATTTGGCCCCAGATTCCACCCGTCGCTGTAGCTCAACCTGAGCCCCTGCACCACGTCAAGATGAGTGATCTTCCGTCGTCAGATGGCATCCAAATGGCATCAGCAGCGGTAAAGGTAGATCCCTTAATTTCCCTAGATTGCAAAACCAAACGGCATAGAGACAAAGACGTCCAAGAACAATTCACAAAAACTAAACCTTTATTGCTCAATCTCCTCCTCCTCATCTGGCCTTTTGAAGTATGGGAACAAGTCCATCTCCCACACAACCACGATAGCACATATTACATGTAGAAAAGTAGCTGCGACTGCCAAATCCGTGGCAAAGTGAAATCTATGTTGAGCCAAATTACCGCAATAAGTTATTCCAAAATGGAGGCAACCTGCAGCCAGTGAACAAATGATCGTCGCCAAGACATGATACGCTATAGCCTGTACAAACAAGATCCCTTTAGTCGAGGCTATTCTCAAGAATACATTTACCACGGCTTCTTACAAAGGATCGAGCTGAGGTCCGTAAGTCGAAAATAACCATGACGCTGAATATGAAATCTGGGACAATCACCATGCTGATCAGCACAAGATATGTTTGCGTATGCCTATGGATCTCATGAGCTTGGATACATATACTTTCATGTTCCTTCAGCACAACGTCTATTCCGTAAACTTCCAGAATCTATAAACGAAAATTTATTAGTTTTGGACTTCTCGAGGCAGGCTCGCGACCTTACGCCACACAAGAGGGGAAATGCAAAATTGAAGATACCCTGTGCGATGTCCTTCGAAGTGAATGTCACCGGTCGCAAAGCTCGTTTTGTTACACAGAGTCCCATCCCAGACACTCACAATTCCTTGGACATTAGTTTCAGAAAAATTTTCAGATAAAACTTCCAAGATGCGAGTAATATCTAGGCACACTAAAGCGGTGAAAAAATATTGCCAGTTGCTCTTGCCTTCTGATAGGTGGTGTGTTGGAAATTGGCTTACCTAGGGTTTCTTGTAAATATCGCCTCCAAGCTCTTCCACAAGTCTGCCTAGCACAGGCATAAATTAAGGTTATTCCCAACAGATGTCGCACCTTTTTGTATGGCTAGACCTTTGACGTTCGATGAAATAAAGGTGACATGATGGGAGCATTGCACGTTAATGTGCGTGGTCATGTTGCGTTTTTACCGCTGCATCTTGGAGCTACTGGGAGAGATGGAAGACTTCAGCTAAGGGCCTGATGAATGGGATGCAGGCTAGATGAATGATATGAAGACCATGCATGACTTACAGTGTAGGGACGGATCCAATCTTTTGAGATGTTGTTGGGAAGATATTTTCCAATGACAATGACAAGTTGTTGCAGCTTAAGTGAAGAATGTTCTTTAAGCTTCTCTTCGTTTTCTTCAGCTCCACTTATTGCTCCTGAGTCTAAGATCGTCGGCATGGATTGCGTATGCATTGTGTTGATACGCAAGAGTAGGTAGACTACAACTTTGTACCACTAACGTGAACTGTCTGTTTAGATGTCAATGGGGAATTGTGAGATAAAGCTAAGCTGGTGGAGTGGTGTGAACTTGGTTTTGGTTGTCTGTTTGCCAGAAAGCGCAGACAACAGGTCGATGATTTGTCTTGATAACGATGGATCGGCTATTAAGGACAAGTTTATAAAAATCGATACTTGCAATGATAGTGAGGAGCTCTCTACTAAAGATGCTGTGAGCCCAAGCGACTTCCAGACATTTCTTTCAGCGGTTCTAGTGGCGTACGTCTGCTGAAAGAACAAGAGATGCAGACTGTGACTCCAGTGCTTTTCTTGCACCTTTTGGAAGCAGCATCCGAGTCAGATGTTCATTCATTTTGAGCTTGTCGTAGTCCTGGAAGTAGTTGAGCTGTGTTTGGATCTACGAGGCGTGAAGGATACAACGGCTGTATTGGTTCGTAAGAAATGTCGAGGTCCATGATGAGTTTCACCTACGGGAAATAAAGGATGTCTAGGACTTAATACTGCAGTGTGTTCGGTAAAAACGTCACTCCGATTAGGTTGCTATCATACTTTACACCAGGACATCGGCAGTTATTGAGACTGATTGTTTTTTTTTTTGTAAAGGTGGGATGCTTGATACAGCTAGAAGTCATGTTTGCCCGGTATGTCAGGCTTTGGCCGGCTAATTTTTATACATCAGGCAACCCAACCTCGGAGCAACTAACTGCATTATTTTAAAGCGGTGCCACTATTTTTATGTCCTGTTCTCTGTTCTCAACCTTCAGCACTTCCTCATAGAAGCATACCCTGTTCCACTTTCCCTCACTTGTGCGCATTACTCCAACGATATTGTTCGGTGATTCCGCTAATATCCTCTTCTCTCTCTACAACCCAATTGGTCCATTCGGAAAACGTCTGTCTGGGTTTATTTTTCCCATCCTTTGGCAGGTAGAAATCCACTTCTTCATATCTTCATCCCGTCTAATCTGCGATGTTTCCGATCAGCCTATTTCATCCAAGTTTCTTTGATCCAGGGTCGCATACTGATCTGCTTGCCTTCCAGAGTTCCCGCTTCCTTTTGTACTTCTGCTTTTTACATTTGAACTTCTGCTTCATCTCTCTGCCGTTAGGAGATCCGTGAGAATTACGCTTGCAAGGTAACGATCAGGCCCTGTGTACCTACGCTTGTCTCATGGCTTGAGACTACTCAGCCACTCTGCCGCTTCAAAATGATAACTTACACGGACACCGATTGCAGAGCTCTGGGCTAGTTTGCATCTTGCGACTAAGTCAGGCCCTGAAATCGCTGTTCAACGTTAGCTCATGACGATTGCCGCTGCTTCATAAAATCTTGGAAAGGAGTTTCTGTTAGACAAGACACCTTAAGGGGGGGATGCCTTTGGTTGGGTGTAAAAGGCAACTGTAAGACAATCCGCATTCAAGGAGAATAAACTTGAATCCTAACCTAACCTAGACGGCCTTGATAAACCTTACAAAACATGTCATGCAAACTTCTAAATTTTTTAACTTTGTGCTCAAAATGACTTTTGCATCTCCTTTACTATTTTTACTGAGAAGATGTATTACGAAAGCGGAACCCCAACCGAAAACGCTTACCAACGGGCTAATTGCACAGGGTGCTTTCAATTTTGCAATGCCACTCATCTGCTTCGTAAGATCAACCAAACTAATTGATTAAGGAGTTCCAACTCTTTTTTTATTTTTTAGCTTCTTGAAGGTTACGCCATTAACCTGGTCAACAGTGAACATGAAAGTGCATGTGTTCAAGCTCGTAAGATTTCTCATCATGCGAAAACGTTCCTCTTGCTCGTCAGTACGATGGTTATTCCAGATCTTGTATTCTCCGTCACGGTTTTGTTTGATTTCCAGAACGCAGCTCGACCATTTGTACGATACTGTGGTAACTTATACGTGTACCTTCGACTAAACTTCTCTCCCCCTGCAGGGAATATTGTATCACATCTATGCGACAGTAATTTCAGGAACTGCAGCGATCTGCCTTCACAATGGAATAACCTCTTGTGGCAATGTTGCGCAATTAACGTTTCATACTGCTTTGGATTTGTTAAACATGGCTACTCTTTTGCATTTTCTTATTATTTTTTTGGTTATCTGGCAGATGACCATAAGTCCGTGCTTCAAAGTAGCCCAAGAAAATCAAGAAAACGATGAAGATGACAATGAAGACGATGCGGAAGAGTATGAAATTAATACAATTTATCAAATTAATGCGTGATGAAGGTTTCATTTTGTTTATAACTTGGTTTTTGAAAATCTTATTTCCCTACAGTTACTACAGTGAACAGTTATACAAATTACACAAAAAAAAGAACTAAAGGACTTAAGGCATTTGCTGTGGCAAAGTAAATGTCTTATGAAAACTGTACACCGCATGTGGCTGATGGACCAAAGATAGGGACAAAACCACTGGTACCAAATTTCAATGGCTTCAAAGACCAGCTTTAGTAAACTCAATGCTCTTCACTTAGACCTCAGTCGTGCTTGTAGTGCTCCGCTCTTTTCCTGTTGAAATTGTAGGAACAAGTCAGGTTTTAGTTTGGTGTACGGAAGTAAGTAAGCAATTATGGAGTTGACACTATGGTATGTATTCCTCTTCTTACGTCTTGTTTTCGATTTTGATTGCAAGGTCGTCTACTGGGCCTGTCTAAGCTTTCTTCAACACTTTCTCCATCGTCGCGTCATTCACCAATGTCGTTATGCGTGAAAAGTAACGAGCAATATTTAGCGCACTATGCCAAGATGATCCTTAGGGTGTATTTTCTAGTTATTTGTCCGGTGGTCTCTGTGGGTCAATGGTTATTATGTACGTTGGTCTCCTATGCGAGCTGCAACGATTCGAGCCCCAACACTTTCCACCAACCATTTTCGGGACACAACCACTCGCTGGGGAATGACAAACATCCGAGAGCGTAATTCGTTATGAAAAAGCTTCCCAATTCGGAGTCGACAATAAATTCTAGATCCCTTCCGTTCTGACTTAAATAGTTGAAAGAAACTAGGCCCTTCATTCGCTTGCGAACCAAGCAACTTGCAGATACTTTCCTTCTGTCACTCATGGGACAGATCTTGGGTGTTTCACTCCTCCTCTGCTGAACGTCAGCAGATCTTGGTGCAGATTAAAAGAATGATCTCCTCCTTCCTTGGAGTTGTGGTACTTATTAAGGTTATTGTTCCGCTTAACCTCAACTTCCAAATGGCTTAAAACTGTAGCTAATTGCTTCTTACATCGCTTGAATTGGTCCTATTTCAACCGAAAACCGTCTGAGTCTCTTTTCGGGCCTTGGATGGGGCTTTGACCGGCTTTAAGCTCTTTAGTGATTCTTTTATCACAACCTACTTCCTGCTCATTCTGCTCCAGAGGCCAGCTGGCTTGTACAGTTGCACACTAAGCTGCACTTCTGTCGTCTTGATGCGATACAGAAACTATAGCTGGCTTCTTCCTACTGCGAGCTATGATCCATGACCCTATTATCTATTAAACCCGGCTCGGGCATTTGATTTCGCTGGCTGACAGTTTGTATACACCTTTCCTTACACCTGTCATTGTGTCATAAATATATGCACACTTCATATTTCAACACGTATTCATATTGCGAAAACTGATAGTGATATTCCCTCGCATCTTGACAATCATTTGTATCTAGTCATCACTTGTATTGCACTCAGATAAACTTCGTTAATTTAATCCCAACACAATTAATTTGTGGAAATTTTTTTATAGCATTTAAAGATGCTGTTAGGTGCCTAATAGAAAATATCAATCACACGACAGATTGACAAGCTGGCCACACATAATTTACAGACGTGCGGTTCGGCCGGTACGGTTTTATTCATGGTGGCGTCTCCATTTTAGAAGGAAAAAACCCGTTGAATGGAATAGAAATTTCCACGCAAACATATCACGGCAAATTAGCTCGTCAGATAATCATTTGAAGTGCTTTGCAATTACCGTTAATTGGCTAGCTCAGTCATAGATTTTCTTTCTCGCTACAAAGTGCCAGAGTGATGTATGGTAAATGAAGTAATACATATGCCAATCATTGTGGCTGGGAAAATTGCGGAATTTCTAGAAATAATTGGAAGTTTTTACGCCATCGTTGAGCGAAGTGAAATTGAATAAAAGATACAAAATTAGTTTTAAAGTTCAATATAAACATTTAGTCGTTTTTATTTCGTTTGAGCAAACAGTCTCTCTTGGGTGCCCCGCATCTCTTTTTTAGACAGAGGTAAGTATGTATGCGTCAGATGCATTAAATGAAACTCTGCAGGAAACAGAACACCATCCACCCATTTTAGACGAGGTAAGGACAGGCATTTTCGAAACGTGGGACAAACCCAAACTTAAATCCAACGAAGTTGCCGAAGCTGACGGCCTAGCAAATGTTCAATATGTTTAGAACCGTACCGTTGATTGCTCGGTGCTCCGGAAAGAAGACCCTTCAAACTGCTAATTCTACTCCTCTACATAGCCTACAAGGTCTTTGCCAGCAATCTAATTGGACCATATCAATGTGGCTTTAGACAAGAAAAGTCTACCACCGATCAAATATTCACACTGGCAAATCTTGAAATAGCTCAGGTGTTTCAAATCGATACCCACCACCTTTTTATCGCGTATGACAGCATTTACAGAAAGGAGGTATTCAGACCAACGTCTAGCTTTGGCATCCTTTCAATCTCGTCTGATTATACAGGATGACGTTGGAAAATGCAAGATGATCCATCAAAGTCGGTAACAACCTCACACAGACCTCAGAAAGGGATTCAAAGAAGTTGTTTCGACTTCCTCAACATCGTTCTTGAAACGATTATTCAGAATTCACACATCAACCAGAGGCACAATCCGTACAATTGCTTGCATTGGTAGGCCATATTGACATCAGAATAACGCAACGTGATGTCAGAGGGCGTATGTGGCTATTAACGTGGATACGGCCAAGATGGGATTGACGGTCATCGAGAGCAAAACAAAGTTAAAAAACCGATGTCGCGGGCGGTGCGTCACACTCGGCACTTTGTCTGCCTAGATTCCGCTATAATCTCAGTTAATGCCAACATTGTTGAGATGCCTTTCGCTGGTTCTTTTGGGCTTAGAAGGCAAATGAGTGACAAAGCCAAAACCAACACCCTTATCATCCCAGTTCTGCTCTATGACGCAGAGACACGGAATTTGACAAGAATGGACAAGCCCACCCTTAGTATTTTCGACAGGAAAGTGCGAGGATTAGAAGATATAACGACAGTATGGGCTGGACAACGACATCATATAACAACTAAGGCGACTGGAACTTTTAAGGCCTATGAGCACCACCAATCTTGTGCGGAGAGTCTTCCTCTTCTTCCTCGGAGAAATGGGGCGGTAGAGCACGACCTCGACTAAGGCGGCGCACACAAATGGAAATAGTTCTCAAATAACCAAACCGATCTCATTGGTTTCAGTCCAGATTCACTTAGAGTGCAGCGTCCTCATAGGTAAGGAACTCCTCATAAGTCGAACTTTGATTTGCTCGACTTTCAAGGGTTTATGACTTCTGAAAAAAAATTTGGAGATTTGTAGTTCTGTGGTCGCAAATGGCACTTCAGAATTTGAACGAGTATTTCGATTGTGTCTTTGCCTAACTCGCGCTTCTTTATTTTTAAAAGCAAACCTGCAAAAACTTGATTATATATTGGCCCTGCCATGCCAACGGGACTTAAGCAAAAACACCTGGATGTGATAAGGCTACAGGCACACAGAACAAACGATGGTATCCGAACCAAGTTAGTCGTCCAATCCCAGTGCTTGAACTATAGACCACCGAATAGGTTTCAAAGACCCACGTTAAGCCAAGATGTCAGAATGGTGGCAAGCATGGACTTGTAATAACGAAGGTTTTGCCAGACATCAGTCAATTCTAAAATTTCCACTTAATTTTTGACACTTGGACCAGACACAGAGGTCCTTGCCCTTAGGTTTATTATCTTTCAATTGCAAACTTTTCTACCTGAGGCATCCGCATTCCAATTTCGTAAATCGTTCCAAAATGAAACAAGGCAGCAAACATTCCACAAACCATAGCACAAATGAACGCATATTGAGCAATATTTCCACAAAGTGATAGTCCCGTACCGAGGACCACCGTTGCAGTAATGCACAGCACAAATGCAAAGACATTATAGACAACTCCCTGTAAAATAAAAAACAAATGTATATTTTCACTCCTCTTCATGAAAAGGCTTAGATGCTGATACCACAGGCCGGATAGAGTTCTTTGAATCTACAGCGACCAGGATAAAGAATATAAAATCTGGGATTATCAACTGGCCGATGGCCACGACATAGAAATCAGCTTGGAATGTCACTTCCCTCGCTTGAATACAGATGCTTTGATTGTAAAGTAGAACCAGTACAATGCCAATCATTTCCATGATCTAAAAAGGTTACAAAAATAGTACAAGCAAGAGTTGAGACCATTTAGAATTTTGACTTACGAAACTAAGCATCGGAAAGTAACTGATTGGCTTACAAAAACGTTTCGACATTTTGCTAAAATTTTACAAAATTGTAACAGAAAAAAGCGGTCCGAAAGCGGTTTAACACGACAAGGTTGTCAAAAATGAATAAAACGTTGAAAGGCTGTCAAATTTTTTGAAAACTTGTTTGAGGAGAAAACAAAAATAGGTTACTCTGGAATTTAAAAATAATTAAGAAAGTTCTGAAAGAGCAGTCTTAGGTAGGTTGGTAGGTAGGGTGGCTTCGCGTTCGCACAGACAAACATAGGTCTGGAAGTCCTTTTGTCATATCACTTGGATCTAAAGGGTGGTTAAATTTTAAGGGCCGATGCTGAATGTGAACCACACCTAAACGTCAAGTTTTTTTCTGCATTTCATTTGTCATTTCTCAATTTCTGACTAACTCAATTTGAACTATGGAAAGATACACAATCGAGCAACGCGTTAAAGTTATTCAGGCTTATTATGAAAATGGGCGTTCAAATCAAAATGCATATCGTGCACTTCGTGATTTTTTCGGTCAATTTAATCGTCCAAATGTGCGTACAATCGGAAAAATCGTGCAAAAATTTGAGCAAACCGGGTCTGTAGGAGATGTGAAAACACCAGTGCATGCTCGTACAGCTCGTACTGCAGAAAATATTGCTGCTGTTCGCGATAGTGTGGCTGAAGAGCCGTCCACCTCAACTCGTCGTCGTGCCCAACAATTGCACCTCTCACGCTCGTCGTTGATGAACATTATGCATAAAGACTTGCATTTACACGCTTACAAGGTGCAATTGACTCAAGAACTAAAGCCTCTTGACAATTTCAAGCGTCGTCAATGGTCAGAATGGTGGCAAGAAATGGCAACAGTGGATGATCAATTTTCGAAGAAAATCATCTTCAGTGATGAGGCACATTTTCACCTCAGTGGATTCGTCAATAAGCAGAATTGCCGCATTTGGGCGAATGATAATCCAAGAGTGATTGTCGAAAAACCAATGCACCCACAAAGAGTGACTGTTTATGGGCTGGCGGCATCATCGGGCTGTATTTTTTCCAAAATGAGGCCGGTCAGGCAGTTACTGTGAATGGTGTTCGCTATCGTGAAATGATAACGAACTTTTTATGGCCCGTATTGGAAGATATGAATGTGGACGATATGTGGTTTCAACAGGACGGTGCCACTTGCCACACAGCTAACGAAACAATGGCTCTTTTGCGCGCAAAATTCAATGGCCGTGTTATCTTACGTGGTGGCGATGTCAATTGGCCGCCAAGATCATGTGATTTGACACCGTTGGATTTTTTTCTTTGGGGTTATTTGAAAGAAAAGGTGTACCTCGATAAGCCAGCAACAATTCAAGAGCTAAAGGATGAGATAATTCGGCACATTAACGGCATAGAACCTCAATTATGCTTCAGCGTCATCGAAAATTTGGACCATCGGATGGAGGTGTGCCGCCATACCATACATAATTGAACCATACCAATATTATCATAATAAAAAGAAATGACAATAATTTCCTAAATAATTTGTGTTCTATTCAAAATCAACATCGGCCCTTAAAATTGAACCACCCTTTATAACATGAAAAATGCCACTCACTTTATTGAAATCAATTGCAGCTCTTGATGAAACTGAGGATACTTTTGACGTCAGTATGTGATAGTTCGCCCAAGTTGTCGAAGTGATAGGCTCCTAGAGAGAGCTTCCTTCGTTGGGATAGGGCAGGACAAGTGCAGAGGAAATGTAGGATAATTTCTTCCTCTTCTTCATCCCTGCAGCTCCTGCAGAAGTCATTTGAGAATAGGCCCATCCTTCTGGCATGAAGGCTAATCAGCGACCTTTTGAGCAAGATCAAGTTTTTAGATCGATTGAGATTTAGCATACGCCAGATCTCCCTTGAGGCACAGCACGTGGTACCATTCCTCTATCTTTGGTTTGTCTTACTGATCTAAATACCTAGACTCCTCCGTTCCGGCAGGACGTCCAGTGTAGCACCAGGTTTGGCGAGTTCATCGGCGTTACAGTTCCCTGGAATGTCCCTATGACCAGGTACCCAGCGTAGGTGAATATTCAAATGTTCTGCCACCTCCATGAGAGATGAGCGACAATTTGAACCAAGTTTTGATGTATGTACATGTTACTGATTCCAAAATGTTATAGCAGCAGCATATCACATTATGTCTAAGCCAGGATAAGGCTCCGTTGATCGCCATAATTTCCACCTGGAAAACGCTACAATGGTCGGGGGAACTAGAAGAGATGCTCAAGTTGAGCACTTCGTAGAAAACACCACCTCCCACTACGTTCTCGATTTAAGAACCGTCGTCGGTATAAAAATTAACGAAATGATCAAGAAGTATATGTAGGAGCACGTCGAGTGCCGCGGATGGAGTGGTTCTTAGTGCTCCCCTAATACTTATACATGCTGATATTTGCACTTTTCCCAATAGATTACGGTGTAAGGCTCTGTCTAAGGCCGTCCACTAGACGATCAAACGATACATGAGTATAGGTCTGACAAAGGACACGTAAAGGCAGTGCGTGGTACAAGGTTGCAATCCCCACTTCTCTCAGTACCACGCATCGGTTTTACGTGTCCGTTGTCAGACCTAGTATGTCAAGTATGGTGTGATTGTCTGGTAGACGGCCTTAGACAGAGCCTTACTACGTAATCTATTGGGGCAAAGTCCAAAGATGAAAATTTACTGTCCAAAATGAGACCCAGAAATTTGGCTTCGTTAGCAAAGCACAGGCGGGTGCCGTTTAAGTAACGAGGGCCTATTGGAGGAATTTCAGTACTTCCTGGTGAAGAGGACTAGTTCGGTCTTTTCGGGTTAACACTCAGACCGCTTTTAGATGCCCATCTTAGGAATATAGAAAGAGCGTTTTGAAGAAGTTTACTAAGTGTGCTTGGTATTTACCAGAGACAGCTATCGCATAAGCAATCACTTAACATCCAACCCTTTCTAGGCGGAGCAGCAACTTATTAAGAGCAGTCTTACTTCCGTCAAATAATAACACCCTCTAGTTAGACCGGTCCTTAGCTAATTGCTTTCAACTGCTCACTTCAGTTCAGTGTTGGTTGAGGTCAGCTTCAACTTATGCACGTGACCTTAGACGAGGTCTTTGTTTAATTCAATATCCCTTCAAGTTAGCTTAGGTTAGGTTGAAGTGGCTGCCAGCTTTGTGCAGCCTTGTGATACCACATAGATCTCGGAAGGACCTCTTGCCTCAGGTTATATTCGAAGACTTTGCAGGCCAGAACTTTGGTGTCCATTCGCTCTTTGTGTCCTGCCCATCCAGACTATGAAATACGTCTACGACTTCCAGTCCTGTATACATTTCTTGAAAAGATTCCTCACCATAACCTCAGATCGCTGTGTTCCCTGTCGATTGCCTGTGAATTGGTGTTCAAGTTTCACAATTCACAGCATTGGAGGATCGAAATTTCTAGGAAACTGTCTTATGACACAATTTGTCAATATCTCCCGAAACACTCTGTCCAGATTTCCACCACTGACAGTGATTCATTTCTTCCAGCTACAGCTTGAACTTTGTTCAAAGGTTTAACGTCATTTGATGTGATAACTTCTATTGTAATTGATGAATCAACTCCAATATTCACATCATCGTAATTCACAGCATATAACACTTTTACCGGCTCGGTAATTAGGTAATTAGATCTAAAAGCGTGACCATACCCATCCAACGTTACCTAAACAAGCAATTAACAGAGATATCAACGAATTGCCACCCCTACGTCCCGACGTGTTTTATTTTAAGTGAAATTCTTTTCCCAATCAATTAACTTAATTCCGTTGTATAAACAAAATATGGCAAATAAATAAGTGGCCATCACTCATAACGAAAAAAAAAAAAACAACTAAAGTTGTAAAACTTTTAAACAAACAGACCTCCCATTGGTCGTGCATGTCGTCTCGATTACGATGTTGTAATGTTCAAATTGTTATATTACCGCATATGGGATTGCAACAGTCTCCAGCGATTACATTACTTTTTAGCAAGACTATTGTGCGGATGTACGAGTAATAGTTGCAATGTTTACCACATTCATCCGTCCGACAGCCCTGACTTTGACACTCCGACTTCTCATCTTGCGAAAGGTACGATGCACTGGAACTCGGAATACACACTGGAGTTTAATTCGCGTGTGTATCGGCGCGCGGTGCAGTGTTACAATTTTATAGCAGAATATTAAAGAAGCATTTTTTAATCGGGGTAATTAGGTTCTAATTACTATGCTTAGGCCAAAGTTGTGGATGCACTTGAGCTTACATATTTGCGGTGTATAATCAACAATCCGTTCTGATTAATTAACTGGGTTAGGCACCGGTACTGCCTTATAAAATGAAACGATTACCTACATACTTAACACATCGTATAAATCAATGTCTTCACCGATATTCTACAGGAACTTTCCTGTCTAGGTAAGGTTAGGTTACGGAAGGTGTGCGATGGACAGGCCTTATCACGAAGACCTGGAGGTCCATTGTGTGTACCCTATTAATAGTGTGGGAATAGAAGTATAAAGCATCTTTGGTTGTACTGTCGGAAAGTACAGCCTACACCACCGGAACGAACTACGACACCACTTCCGATAACGGATTTAGGCCAATCGTCTTTGCTGCGGGGCGGAACGATGTCGTAGCTTGTACGTGGTTCTCACATTTCGATATTCAAAAAGTAACATAGAGATCTCCTGATCAATCAACCGTCAACCAGATTGATCACATTGCGATCGACGCAAGGCACTCCTCCGTTATTATGGATGTCCGAACGTCCCGAGAAGCCAACATCGACTCGAACCACTACCTTGTTTTAGCCAAGGTACGGCTGCGGTCATCCCGCATGCCGCCGAGACAAGGAAACCAGATCCTTTCCCGATCGATTCTCTCTCGATCTCTCAAAAAGTCCTATGCTGCCAGCATCAAGTATTGAAGACCAGTGGCAACATTGCCAAAAAGTCATCAGAGATGCCGCCTCTAACGTGCTGGGTTTCACTCGGCCACCGTAACGAAACCTCTGGTTTGACAACGAGTCCCGAGAAGCACATGCAGCGAGACAAGAGACATACAAAGCGGCACTGCATAGAAAGACCACAGCCACTCGCAAGCTCTAGGACCAGAAGAGGAGAGACGAACACCGGCTTCTCAGAAGGTAAAAGAAAGAGCATGAAACAGAATGAACCATTCAGAAGTGAAGATAGCCATATATAAGCTTAAGTCCAACAAAGCTGCTGGTGCTGACGGCCTACCGGCCGACGTGCTCACAGTGGCATGCGATGACTTGGTAAGAAGCATGCACCAACTCATCTGAAAAACATGGTCGGTGTCCAGTATGCCCGATGAATGGAACCTCAGCATTGTTTGCCCGATCCTTAAGAAAGTAGACCCTCTGAACTGCGCCAACTACAGGGGCATCAGTCTTCTTAACATCGCGTACAAGATCTTATCTGCCGTGTTGTGTGAACGCCTGAAGCCGTTCGTCAACAACCTGATCGGTCCATATCAGTGTGGTTTCAGGCCAGGAAAGTCCATCATCGACCAAATATTCACACTGCGGCAGATCTTGGAAAAAACCCAGGAACTTCAAATCGATACCCACCACCTATGACAGCGTCTATAGAGACAAGCTATACAGAGCTATGTCTGATTTTGGCATCCCTGCCAAATACGTCCGTCTAGGTCAAGGTCGGTCAAGACCTCACCGATACCTTTGATGTCAAACAAGGATTTAGTCAAGGTGACGCGCTGTCATGCGACTTCTTCAACATCGTTCTTGAAAGTGTAAAACTCACGCGCCAACACCAGAGGCACAATCTTCCAAAAGTCCGTCCAATTACTCGGATATGCCGACGCTATTGACACAATCGGAAGAACGCAGCGACTTAGACAGAAGAGTGAAACTCCAACGACTGAGGTGGCTGGGTCATGTATTGTAGATCGGATGAACACCAATGCTCTGGCCCGGAAAATCTTTAAATCCACAACCGAGGGACTGCGCAGTAGAGGAAGACCGCGACTCAGGTGGCGCACGCAAATGGAAGGAGAGGCCCAGGTCCACCCCAGGCTGTAGCGCCACCTTAAATTAGTAAGGTTGCAGTGTACTCCAAGCAAAAGCTCCAGCCGTGCTTACAACTCCACACATACTGAAGTTGAAATCGGTACTCCAATATCGGAATATCCAATATCGCCATTTACATACATCGATAGTCATGCCGCGATCAGAGCTCTAAATGTCATCGGATCTAGACTAGTCGTGAACTGTGTCGCACAAAGATTAAGTGCACACAGTACCATGTAAGACTATAGTGGGTACCTGGACATTGCGGTATAAAGGGTAATGAACATACCGACCAACTAGCAAGAGACGGGGGAGAATTGTCTCAAAACAACGCTGTTAACCGTCAAACCGTGCGCAGCCGTTTCGCGCGCTTAAGGCGAAGTTCTTAGGCAATATAACCGGACAAGCTGACCACAGATGATCGAACCTAGATTACAGGGTATCTAAAGCCTTATGGCCGGGGTTATATAAGAAAGACAAGGGAAATTCCAAGAACAACTGTAGGAATCCTATCCGGGCATTACCTTCTGAGAAAGCACGCTAGGAGACAGTAGTTCACTGAGTATTGACGATTCATACAGACTCCCAGACGACTGTAGTATCTTCCAATTTAAAATTTTCGCCGTTGATAGAGCAACAAGGACAACAGATGTTAGAAAACTGAGCCCACCTAGGATCACCATCCTCGTCGACAGTCAAACAGCTATCGAGGCTTTAGATAATGCTACCACCAAATTGAAAGGGGTGTTCAGCTGTCGCGAAATCCTGAAGAAAATAGGCATTATCCACGAGGTCAGCATCTGCTGGATCTCCGGAAACAGCGACATCGAGGGTAACGAAAATGCTGACGAACTTGCTCGGCAAGGATCCGCTTTGAAAAGTGAGCACGCTCACACATCGATAAACATCGGTTGAAATGTAACCTCGACCACAAGATAAGAGATCTAGTCAACAGCTCCTGGTCAGCCAGAGGCGACTGCCTTATATCCCGCAGCTTATGGCAGACAATCGACCAGAGCAAGATAAAAAATCTCCTGGTTATGAATAAAAAAGGTACTCGCATCCTTATAGGCGTACTGACTGGACATTGTAGACACTATGGCCAGCAGACTCGGCATCAACTCCCCAGACCACGGCATGAACTGTCAAGATGCGGAAGAGACCGAGACCATCAAGCCTTACTCTGTGATTGTCCCAATCTCCAAAACCGCCGACTCCGACACAAGGGAGTTACGAGTTGAGGTTGGTTTTGCGACCGACCACCCGTCTAGAACTCAAAGTTGGAACATGGACCACATCATAAAGGGGAACACAATGGACCATTAGGCCTCCGTGGACACACAGTCTTTAGACTGGGCACTTTATCCATAACCTGACCTAACCTACTGTGACGACTTATACATCACATTTGATTCTGAGGGTAGAGCTCAAAGGCGCTGGGAAACTACTTTATAGGATTTTAAAATTTTGCTCGCTGCAGTCCTTCGTAAACCGATACTTGTCCAATATTCTATGCATCTTTTGCTCAAATCACATTTGAAGACTTTACTTGAAAATTGCTCGGGAGCAATGGCAGTCGATTCATCACATCTTATGGCTGGAAGGAAACTTTTTTGGAAAATATGCAGATGCAGTGGAATCCGTTCACCCAGTTGGACAAAAGACTAGATTGTTATCCTGGCGTAGGAAAGATGAGGAGCAAGCAATGCCTTTGGGAATGCCTTGAAAAGGGTTCAAACGCAGAACTCCAGCTCTCTCTCTCTCTCTCTCCAAGTGTGACAGGATTGCAATTTGTACGCAGTTTTCACGACTTACTTCTGAATTCCAAACGCAAATCTCTTTGACTTTCTTATTTAAAGTGTTCGTGGTGCAGCACGTCCTTTACTCCAAGGATAAGCGATGGGATTATGAAAAAAAAAATATTTCTTCTAAGCAGATACTTACACAGTCGTGAAGAGAGCATACAGACCTGTGTCGGGATTCTACCAAATCCACAAAGACGAAACCTGAAAAGGTCTATAAAACAAATGTGAACACTCCTCCTTTATTACACACATTGTTTCTTCTGCTTTATTTATCTTTTCTTTTATTACAATCCGGGAATATCCCGTCATCACAATCACTATCACATACCCAAAGTATTATTTTATTGCCGCTTCGAAAGAAGAATACGTAATCCTCTCATAGGATTATTCGAGAGCCATGAGTGTTGGCCACTCCAACAGGTAATCCAACGGTTGACCTTCGAAGATGTTGATTTCGGCGCAATGATGAACCACGTTCGCGTACCGATTGACGACACTGACGAAGGCCAATGAGCCCATTATCGTTGTTACCGAGTCGTCCGGCAGCGGCATTCATAGCTGCCAACATGTCGAAGGCAGCTCGTTTATTCTCCGTGGTCCACATCGAGGATAGTTCCTCTGGTTGGCATTTTTCAATCACTTCCATGGAATTTTTCGAATCCTGTTGAGTGGATGGTGGATTAATTTTATTATCCTTGTTGCCCTTGCTTAGGCCGAAGATTGATAGAATCGATTTCCTTTTATGACTGTGACCTCCGTCGGAATCGTCGCTGGTTTTGGAAGAGGTACTGGAACGTAGTAGGTTGCTTTTGGAATCACGACTGTTCGTTGCTGGTGGAGGTATATTTTCGATGTCGTACTTTGTAAACTTTTTTGGTGACTTGAAGGTCACCTTTCTGGCGAGAGACTTTGGTGGGGCCATACTAGCCAGGTTGAGCTTAGCAACGGTTGGAGCTAAAAAAGTTTCATTAGACTCAATGCTACAGTAGGTATCATCGCAACTTTTTACGGGGATCTTCCTCGCGGCTAGTGAGGGACGAGGTGGTTTTGGTTTCTGAACAAACTCTGCTCGTTTAGGGATTAACTCAACGGCAGCCTGCTTTGCTTCAAAATTTCTTTCCCTGTCCAGTATTCGCTTTTCTCTTTCATTAAGTTGCTGTTCCCGCAGGAGCAGATTAGCCTCCCTTTGGTTAAGAAGGGCCTCGTGAGCTCGTATTGCATGTAAACGATCCTGAAGCGCCTTTTCGAAAATGTTGTGGGTTATTACAGTCGGACTGTAGCCAGTGGTTGTGGGTTTAATGGTAGCCTCCTGTTCCTCCTGAAGTACACTCTCATACAGCACTGGATCAGAGCATCTAAGGGTTCTGGGAAGGATCTTTCGTCTAACTGAACCGAAGATTTCCGAACGCAAGACTGGTGTTGAAACTCCTGTCACATGTTTACTCTCATCCTCAGCGTCTGTGAAATGGGTCAAAGCGGTACTGGACAGATCTGTCCTTGGTGTAAAAGTGAGCTTCAACTTGGATTCTCCTTCCTCTGAAGCAGTTAGAGGAATCATATTGGGAAATTTATTTGGAATATCCACGACATTTCGTATCAAAATCGGATGCCTGGTAACAACGTCAATTGTGGGCCTTTGATCGTTTTCCACTTCGAGCATAAACGAGATAATCTCTTGCATATCTGACGTATAGCAATCGGGAATACAATTAAACTTCCCACCAGAAATGTTCTTTGACAACTGTTCAAAGCGACGTCCGTTAAATGGTGGTTTCAGCGAGCACATTTCATAGGTTAGGCAACCTACAGCCCAGACATCCGACTTCCGATCATACTTCGAACCCTTAACTATTTCTGGACTCATATAGTATGGTGTTCCAACAAATGATTCCGCGAAATTCTCATTTCTCCGTAAAACACGTGCTAATCCAAAGTCACCCAGTTTGGCATTGCCTTCTGCATCCAGAAAAATGTTTGCAGGCTTTACGTCGCGATGCAGGATGGTGCCTTCTTTGATTTTGTTGTGACAGACCTGTAAGGCCTTACAAATCTGAAAGAGAACCCGCCAGATGTACTTCTCGTCAAAACGCGACTTCTCCACTCGACACTTCTCGATCAGTTGTGATAGATCGCCTCCTTCACAGCACTCCATGACGATGAATATTGACTTGGTCTCGAGGTTCACCAGGTGGTGATAGTATTGCACTATGTTTGGATGTCGTAACTGTCGTAGAACATTTATTTCCGATATCAGGGACTCTTTCTTTGTTTCACTTAGTTCGTCATAGTCTACGCCCTTCCAGGCGTATGTCTCACCGGTGTCTTTGTCGCGCACTTTGAAGCATGTCCCGAATGCCCCGCTACCGATAACCGATATCACTTCGTAGTCTTGTAAGGTTTTCATTTGGCACAGTAATTGGTAAAACAGCAATCGACTGAGAAAATTAGAAAAAAGATCGTGCGACCATTGAGACCAACAGAGATTCCGACCAACTAAACCAGATTCACAAGTGTCCGTTACTTTATTTCAAAATTCCGTGAACAGCAAAGAAAAAAGAGAAACCACGCCCGCACTTGTCCCGAGTTCGTTTCGTGTTCCTCGCCAAACTATTACTGAAGAAGAAATCGGTCTAACTGTTGATAATCCCGATTTTCGGTTGGCTTTTCGCCTACACTTGCGGGAATCTGCAGGTAGAGTTGTAAATGTATGGCAGTCATGTAGGTATGTGCACACAGCAAATAACGTCTTTACGGGGTTAAGGGGAAAGAAACACAGCACGCCTACCATCGACAGGGTTGAGAATACCATAACATGGACTTTTAGTGGTTCTTTGATTTATTTTTATCTGGACAACAAATCAATCTTCTGATATGGACTGGGATGTGAGGTGTGGGCACATTTCAAAAGTAATGAATGCCTCATTCGATGGAACAAATACAGTGAAATCTCTCTTAGGCGGACAACGACGGTGCCAACATTTTTGTCCGCTCAAGGAAGATATCCGTCCAAGGAAAGAAACAATTATTTAATGTTTTTAGATTTGTTAAGGAATATGTCCGTTTAAGGGAGCTGTCCGTCTAAGAGAGCTATCCGCTATGGGAGATTTCACGGTAGTCGTGATGCAATGAAGGATATTTCCTAGACGTTGCAGTCGCATCTTCAAGTCTATGTCGCAAAAAAAAAAAGCGAAAGCACGAATTTTGTCTCCCGTATTCAATCTGACTGGCTGTTCCTTGATCCAATGGCTGGCAGGTCCCTGAATGAATATTGAGCTTGACTAACCTGACTCATTTTCCGGATTGGTGCATAACGAATCCTTCTAACCGAAGGCTTCATCAACTGACTCTAAAACACTGAACGTAACTTCTGTTCTCGCACTGCCACCAGCAGGACTATCTTAGCACTTGACTTTGTCAAACGTTGGTCTAAAGAAGTTTCTTGCCCTCACGTCACCAAACTCCTATATATGTATGACCTTCGTCAACCCGTTCCTTAAATATGCCAGTCAGGTCTTGTCACCCTACCATCAAGTCCAGATTTAAAGAATCAAAGCTGTTCAACGTAGATTCATAAGTTTTGCCTTACATGGTTTGGGCGGGGATAGGTTAGGTTAGGTTAGTGGGCAGGCGAAAGGAAGAACCATTCGCCACACTCAGGTCAATTCAGACCCATTGTGATACCCATTGGCGGGCGGACTTGGAGATGCTCAGCGTTGGACGGGGATGATCCCTTCAACTTATTTTCCTACGAGAATTAAATCAAACTGTCCTTAAACACACGCCATGAGGTCACTTTACCATTTAAGATCAGTTCACATCACTTGGCCTTACCTGCCATCAACACGAATGAGTTCCCTCATATCCTTCATAGCTACAAATGAAGGATCCTGTCTAATATAGGGAATCTCGCAACTTCCCTTTCCACTTATTCCACTTACCAAAAAGTGAAACACTAGTTCCTTTCGGAGTCAGGGCGTTTGAGCACTGTATCTGATAAACGAAGTGTATAAGAATACAGCACATTTTCCGATTCATTTAAATGTGCTTCTGCACAAGCAGCAGACTACCTGAATATCGCATGAAGTTCCACTTACGTTCAACATCTCAGATTCTTAGATTATCTATTGGATACTTCTCTACCACTGAGTTTGGATAAAAGAAACAAAAAACCTGTCTACGGATTAGTATTGTGTGGTCACATGCAATTCTCGGGATCAAGATTTCGGTTACCTATTTGTTTTCGGTTTGTTTAGAATGAGTGGATGAAGAGAGATCTGGAAAGAGCCGTTGAAAATAGTCGTTGATATATGAATGGGTAATTTGTTTGCAAACCTTCTTTTGTTTTTTTCTTTTGATCGAGGAGAAAACAATTTGGTATTTGATAAATTTTCAAACCTGGACATTGTTAACTTATAATGGCGGTAAATTACGGTTTCAACCAAATCGCCTCTTCAAGTCGGTTTTTAGCCAACAGCCTCTAGTTGCGTACGAAGAGAGGTTGAAGTCACCATTCTCTTCTGCGTGGTCATTTAGGGGTGGAATCGAAGATTGTTCGGGTTTTGAAAAAGATGTCTATCTACTCTACGTGATCTAGTCATCCTAATTGTTGAACACGGATCTTTTTGACGAGTCCGGTGTCGCTCGGAACAACTTTTCTTTCGAAACCCATTTTCTTCTAATTTTGGTGAAGTTTAGGGGTGATGAGGGTCTTGGTTCTCTTCGATATGGCTTTGATAAATAGTTGCCTCCCTGGCCTGAGAAGAGAAATTTCTTAGCATACTTCAAAGTGACCGATGTTGGTGTTGAGCCTGAATCCTTTTCCGAGAGCGTAGCATGCAGGTTACCAAAGATACCCTCCTTTCGGATTTTGGTGTTGAAATCTCCTATAACAATTAAAACATCATATCTCGAGCACTGCTTGTAGGTTTTCTCGGGAGGCTCATATAAACAATCTTTGGTAACATCGTCTTTCTCCTTTGAGCAAACGTAAGTACAAATGATCGGATCATCATCACTCAAGTGAACCTCTGGCAGCAAAACCGCATCCAAATAGCGTCCATCCTTGCTCATGATTGCGGGCTGGGACCGCAACATATCAAAGAGGAACTTCGAAGAAAGGAAGAGTGCAAAATAAGACTCTCAGGACTAAGGCAGGCAAAACAACTATGACCGAAGGAGGAGCAAGGCTTGCCTAGGCACTAAGAAGAACCAGCTTCGCATTCTAACCGGCTTTCTGACGGGCCATTGTAGACTAAGGGAGCATCTCAGGACAATGGGAAGAGAAGCGAATGGGAACTGCAGATTCTGCAGCGATGTCGTGAGGATCCCGTCACACCTCCTTACAGACTGTGGAGCACTGATCCACAAAAGAAGAGCACACCTGGCAGCGTACACTTTCTCTAAAACGGATCTTCCATCGTTGGACCCAATCCAGACACTCCGATTCCTCAGTGACTGGATTGAAGGAGGTGCTATAGGTAGAGACCTATTGGCCGATACGAGTTCGGGGGAGCACAATAGATCTCTACAGGTCGCAGTGCATACACACCCCAACTTTTAACATCTAACATCCGCTAGCAGTCACCATGGTAGATGTCGAACGTGTTTTGTCTTTTGGACAGAGCATTCATATCTGCCAAACATTTTATACTTTTATACGTTTGCTGTGGCCGTCGACAGTTATATCATTCCATCTGTCCTTCGTTTCGTTTCCGCCAACGATAAGTAACACTGATGCACAATGTGAATTGGACTTTTAACTGGTTCTTCGCGGGCGCTCGTTGTTTAGTCCCGTATTCCCTAAGAAGAGAACTCAGATGACAGGGTTTTCTACAGCTCAGGTGACACAATAAATGGTACACATGAATCCAACGCTGGTATACCTCTTTTTGTCGGTTAAGAATGAGTAACCGATTTTCCCCGAGTTGGTCGTTGATTTTAGTTTAACGGTGAGCTGGGTACCGCCGACCTTGTCAAACGCTGTCGTAGACGAACGAAGGTCGCAAGGGTAGGCGTTAATTGTCCGGAAATTGTCCAGGAATTTCGCAGTGGAGCTCGCGTGAAAGCCAGCACAACAATTTTTGTGTTTTGATGGCATGTTGATTGCATTGCTCTACCGCCCCTTGTTGCCTGAACCGTGAGCGAAACTATCAGTAACTAAGTGAAAGGCGACCCAGCTACCTAACATTCGTACGAGATGAAGAGGCTTGTTGTCTGTGAGCCACTAAACGCCCGATATGCCGCTGAATCTACTAAGGAATTTGTCTAATGCCAACAATCACAAGCAATAAACCCAGCTCCAGCAAGAAAGTGAACCGCACACTCCATCATCTCCGATTCGTGATGTTTCCGTCTGCAAGATATTCAATATCCATTACAAATTTAAAGACAAAATTACGCAACTATAACCAAAGAAAAAACACAAGACACATTTTTCTAGAGCATCTCACTTTAATTACTCATTCCTCGGCACACGTCTTACAATCGAAATTCTAGAATCCGAATTCGTAGTCTACCAGGAGGGCGACTCGCCTGGCTTCAGCTCTCGATAATACAGCGCACTCTTGTCACGGAACAAGGTCATTCGCTCGGTTTCTTTTTGATCGAAATAATTTCCAAGAAGACCGCCGAGAATCGGCAGACTAATCCAGACCCACTGCTTCGTGATGCCAATAACCATTTTGTTTGACTTCTAAATTAATTCTTTTGCTGTTGGGTCTTTAGGGAACGTTTCCACTCACGCGTATGCGACCAATCGGCGTAAATAGTTGTAACTGCAAAGGTTGGGAAGAATATAACAGCACCGTATCGCTTTGCAAATGATGCTACTATTCCTCTGGCCATTAAACTGGGAAAGAAATTTTGTGCAATTACGTAAGATGAAATGTCAAATTTAACAAAGTGACAGAATGTAAACAACAACTTTGTAATAAGAAAATAGACTTAAATTACATGGTTTTTGTTTCTATTTTAGTGATTCAAAGAGATTCACAACTTACTTTTCATTTAAAAACAATTTGGAAATTTCATAGAATTTCTTTGGTAAATTAGACAGATGACAGACTGCAGTGACAGATGTGAGGAAATGTGGTTTGTGGAAGGTAAGTTGATAAATTTCTACAGCGGCTACTTTGGGGTGTGTTGGAACTTGTTGCTTTTTATTCTTATGTTCCATATAAAATGAATTTAATATTTATACATTAGAATTAGATAATCGCGCCTCTGATTAACTTCGATAAAATATCAATAACTACAAAGTCAGGAAGAGGAAAATTTACTTGGTGTGCAAAAAAAAATAGATGTCAAGCATAAAAGAGGCACGAAGCACGGAATAGGTCTCTTGTGCAAGAGAAAAGCAGATTCAAAGCTTTGAGCACCTACGTTTAGAATCATGAGAAAGCTATGAACAAGAGCTAGAAATGGAACTGGTAGGAGTGATTTTAGCGCATATTGTTCTGCGATATCACCTGAAAAAGTTAATGATAAGTGGGGGTGGCCTTTGCAGGGGCTGCTTAGACGAGAAAGTTAATGAGGATACATACCAATTTTTCTGCAAATGCCCAACCTCTGCCTTAAATTCCTTGGAAGGCACTTCTTAAAAGATATCGAAAAACTAGGCGATATACGTATCAAAGACATCCGTAGGTTCTTCAAAGCTTTAAAATTGTCCGAAACCCAAGGGCTATAGAAGAGAGGTTTTTAGGGATTGCTCGACGAGACATCACAATGGGTCTATACAGACCCCAAAGTGGCGCAAGGTTTTCCCTCCCCTCACTAACCCATCTACCTAACCATATCTTTGAAATTTGGCTCAGCTTTGGGACTTTGGAAAGATATCAGCTTTCATACAAACAGCCTTTTTGGATCTAAGGACCTGGGTAGAATCCTATTCCATTCAAAATCTCTCTGCTTAATATTAGAAACTAAAATCTAATATAGAAATTTGAGTTGGAAATGATGTAGTCGGCTATCTGCGTCATAGGTCGTTGGGTCAAAATGAAAGACTTGCCCACAGACCTATTCCACTCAGTCTGAGTATCGTCTTGGCACTATGTTACTACAGGTTGATGCTTAAAAAAGGTTCCAAGTCTCAAAAAGCTTGTAAACGACTTAACACACATATGCATTTGCAACTTCATTTTATTTTATCTTTTTGTTTTAATTCTTATACATGGATTGAAAGCATTTGGGAGTTTGTCAAAAACATCTAATTCTTCTTCAAGTTGCGAAGGGCTTTCTTACGCGTCGCCAATAACTGATTGAAGACCAAATTTTGGGCAAAATCTTTGCATAACAGGCAGGCAGCTGTATCGACAACAAGACCCATTACTGTGTGTGGCAAGTATCCAGTTGTTTGACCACAAATTCCCACTGTCTTCAGGGCGGAGCTTACAAAACAATCTGCCGATGGGATCATTGCACTTGTCTTTCGAACTTTTGACATATTGGTGGCGACGAAACCCGGCCGAATACTTTGTACTATGATGCCCTTGTCTTTGTACTCGCGTTGTAAGTCAGCACTAAACTTGTCCACAAAAGCCTAGAAAATATAAAGTCGTGATTTGGATTGTTACATGCATATTTATAAACCAACCTTTGTGCCACTGTAAACAGAAAGCAGTGGATTGGGAATGACGGCGGCAAGCGATGAAATGTTAATGATGACTCCTTGCTTTTTGGCCACCAATCGTGGCAAGATGAGTTTAGTCATATGTGTGACGGAATGAATGTTGGCTGCGACGATATCTCGCAGGAAAGTTTTGTTGTCGTCGGTGTATGTAAGGAAATACTCCGGATATTGGTAACTCATTCCGACATTATTGACAAGAACTCCAATGTCAAGACCTTCGAGATTGGTTCGGATTTTCTCGTAGATTTCTGGCCCTTCAGTGAAGTCGATTTCAATGGTTTTCACTGTTACTTGTGTTGCTTCAGCTGAAATGTTAGAAAATAGTAAGAGTAACATATGATGCTTGAGCTATTGCAATGGGGATAGTCTTACAAATTTCCTTAGCGACTGCGTCAAGTTTGCTTGGTGATCTGCTAATAAGCACAACATTGAGACCCTTCTTCGCTAGCTGAAAGAAAAAGACATGTCAATAAAGTTGTGAAAGTTTATAGAAATTAAAGAAATGTTTAGGAAGTGATAGCTAGAGCGAGTTAAGAACTCTAATATAAGAGGATCGCCAGGCGCATTTAAATTGTTCGCCTCATTTTCAAGGAAAAGCCTTGCAAAGAATGACGACGGTGAAACTCGAAAGGAAACTGAATCGGAGACATGGGCAAATGAAGGAGAAACAGGAAATTCTGAATCCTACCCGATCCAGCTATGGAAAATTAATGGCCGGTCCGCTAGTTCCTTTTTTGAAATTTCTGTTACCCAACAAAAAAAGACGGCTCTCATGTCCAACGTCTACCTGATGGCACGTCCTGAAAGACAATTTAGGAGAGATGACAAAGGCACCCCTAGCGAAGTCCAACGTCCACAGTGAAAGGTGTCGATTTAAAAGTTAGTGATAGAATGACCCTCAGAAGAGAACCGTCAGTCTCATACTTTTGCAATACAGTCCAGAGTTTACCTTGAGGGACCCGAGATAGGTTTGGCATATTAAGAGCCCTTCTCAGGTACCATTCTAAAAGTAAATAGCTGGTCGGTTATCCTTCTACTTGGACGAAGGCCGCACTGCTCATCGCCCAATCTGGACTCGACCACAGCGTTGGCACGAGCTTCCAACACCTTCTCAACCTAAAGAAACTCCGATTGGCAATGGCAAGAGACATTCTTCGTTTTATTCTTAAAAAATGTTATTGTCAGAAGTGATAGCACACTCAAGATAGACAAAATCTCTTAGGTTAGGTTAGGTTAGGTAGAGGAGAGTTGTGCAACCAGCGCTTGCATAAGAAACTTGCCACCATAGTGGGCTCATCGCGTTCCAATTGGCAAAACCTAAGTCATTTCATCAAAGAATTTTACTGTGCTTTTATTTCCTACGTGTTTTGACAATGCCCTGACATTCACATATGTGTTACGTCCTCAGCGGCCCATAGATCTTTGCAATACCTGCAAACAACTGTATCCGAGAGCCCTAATCTTTAAGCGTGTTTCCTCAGAAAACAGTGTCTGGACATGATTACAGTGACTAGTTGTAGCTGTGCCCTGCTTAAATTGAGAATATCTCTGGTTCTTCTGCGGTTTAGAGCAGGCCATAGAGTCTTGGCAACCTCGTGTCTGGTTGTATTAGATTGTCTCTGATTTACCTCACTTATTTCCTGTTTCCCCTTGTAAGTCGTAGTGCCTCTAAGATTTCTGCTTTAGCCACGCAGTGGTTTCCCTATTCCCTTTGTTGCTATTTCTCGCCCGACCTGGCCCGTTCGTCAGTTTTTTCGTTTCCCTCAATGTCACAGCGACCTGGTACCTAGTCTTATATAATTTAGCACTCATAATGTCGTTAAGTCGATAAGTGGCAACGCTGATTAAAAGTTTCTTGGCAGGAACAATGTCAAGTTCGTGCACAATATGTACGCTCGGATCTACTTAAAGTTTTTAAGGTTAGGTTAGGTTATGTTAGGTGGCTGTCCCCGCTCAGGCAGGGACACACTTAGGCCAGATTGGAACATTGTTATACATTGTTAGACGAATCTTATTAAATTACTAGTGGTACATTCGTTTCACTTTTTGTTTCAATTAACTCCAACTAGATATTTGGAAACAAATGGAAGCATTTCTTCAATTTTTCATTTCCAGTCTCCGCATTGTGAACCCCATTCGATGAAATTAAATACTTTTGTCGCCTACAGTTGACAACACACGCATAGAATTTCCAATGACATGTTTAGAATTTTAAATTCGAAATTGTTTTAATTTTGTTTTTTATACTTTTCCTCACGCAGTTTGCGTATGAAGGGATTTTTGCTTGCTTTTGGTGCTGCAAAGGGAGTCAAGCAAAGTTCACTGAATGACTAAATCGATTACGTCCGCAATTTGAAATTGCAAATGTTGATAATTTTTTTGTGAATTTCTATTAATTCAAGCCATGACTTGAAACAGAGTGCAAAGAACTAGCAACCGTTCGTTAAGTCAAATAACAATTAGAATGGATTTTTATGAATTTCCCCGACTTCCTAATCGAAATTGTGTTTAGTTTTGCAGGTAATGAATTGCTTTGTAATGTCATCGTGTGCACATTAAACTCGCATTGCAATTGAAATTTGAAAGCAAACAGTTTTCGAATGCACTTTTCATATTTATTTAATGGATTTACACGTATTCCATGCGGAAGTGTGAGAACTTTAAACAAATGAATATTTGTTTAATGTTAACAATGAACTTGCAGTTTTTGCAAGTAGTATGTGTTGCTGAATAGTCTATTCTATTCGCCATGATGGTTTGTTTAGATTGTTAATGCAAATTAAGTGTAAATGCGAATTGAGTGGCTTCTAAACGAGTAGAGGACTAGTAAATAATAGCTGGATGGTGCTGATCAATGTATGAGGATATAATCATTCCTTTGAGAGGTGCCAAGCCATTACTGTCGATTTACGACGAGTATTGTATAGCCATCGTTGTTGTAAGAAAAGTAGTCATGCGACTTCTAAACCATCGAGTCCTTCTCTAAACCTCTTTTTTTATAAACACTGCCCAATTGACTGAAGCTGCTGCTAGGTCACGGTGACTATAAACTTAAAACGACTTTCCGCCTCCCTTTTTAAAAATGAGTACAAACGTACGTTACTGTGTGCGGTGTGGGTTCAAGCCCCATTTTTTCGCGGTACCACCTCTCGTCGGGTGATGATAAGCCTCCGGGAGTATAATTTGTCATCAAAGAGCTTCTCAATTCGCCTTTCGGAATCGGTAATAAATTGTAGGTCATTTGCATTCGTGCGAAAAATATAACACGCACAACATGAATGGTTGTGAGAAGCTAGGCCTTGGTTCATCCCGAGCTGTCGCGCCAGCTATTTATATTATAAGGAAAGATTCGGCCTCATAAAAAAATTTGTAGGTCTGGACATTCACAGGGATTATGTTCGGAAGTTTCCTTCTTCTTCAGACAGAACCAGCGCTCTTCAATTGAACATTGAACAGACTTCCTTATAGAAGTAGTGTTTGATTAGTCTTTTCAGTTGCCTAATCCCACGTTTGTAGCCAGGATTAAATTCTCGAGAGTGCTCTGAAGATTTGGAAGGCAGCTCACACACAAATCGAGAAATTCTTCTCTCGGTGAATGAAAATTTCTAAGGGAGCTCCTTAAATCTCAGAGGGAGCTCAGGTCCCTTCAGCACCTAGCTGGCTACGGGCGTGCCTAAACCTAAAACACATTTTTTAGCGGGCTAGGTGAAGTTGCTGTACCCAGTTGTTAATTAACGCTGAGAAGGGTTCTGGTTCTAAGAACGAGGAAATTGAGTCGACTCTAACCAATTTATCCGCCGATTCATTGTCTGCAATTCCTTTGTGGTTTAGCCAGGTTTAAGGTTGATTTATCTAGTAAGGGATTGTAGGGCCTCTTGGGAGCACTTAATCCGCGCTGTCTTACAATCTGTAAAGATATGTATGTACGTGGATTTCACCTCGGAATACACTGGGGCATATACCCATTGATATGGAGACTTTGGCATCCAAAGACGATGAACCTTACCACACTTCTTGAGTCCCCATAAGGATTCTTCTAAGATAAGAACACTTTCATGCGCTAGAATGCTGCAACAAAACAAAAAGAGGACCAAGAAAGAACCACATTATGAACTGAACTCCCTGAACCTCGGCAGACTAAGAAACTCCTCGGGAACTAAACCCGAAAGTGATGTACCACCTGCTTCAACATTATCAAGAACAAGCTACGCGTACTCACAGGATTCCCAACGGGCCGCCGGAGTTGAAATAACTTGTATATGAACAGACAAGGTCTAGAATATAATCGTAACTGAATATTCTGCGATAAAATAACGAACCCAATACTTTTTCATTCGGACTCTCTAGCACTTACTCACAGCCGACACATATCTACTATCCGACGAAGATCTACCCCCGCTAAATCTACTTCAGATACTCCAATTTATGATGCTGAGTGAGGCAAATAATACGAAACAATATATGTATGTGATGTTCAGTCTTGACTTCAACTCCTCGAATGGCTACTGCAAAACCAGCATGTCGTGTTCACCGATGGACACATGTGGCTAAGGTCATATAACCGGTGAACGCCACGGTCCAATTCGAACATTCCAAAATTTACCGGTGTTCTTTACAATTCCAAATAAGCCGGTAGATAGAAATCATGAGTCACTGAGGATGTCTTATGCTTTTCGGGTAACCGAGGGAGTTCAAACGAACCATAGACGATGATAGCCAAAATTGCCGTCCACTTGATCAAAATGAAGCGCGGATAGCCATATTCAAACTAAAATCCAACAAGACTGCTGGACCCGATGACCTCCCGGAGCAACTGGAGATCACCTGGTAGAGAGCGTTCACCAACTCATGTCTAAAATTTAAACAGATGAGTATATGATCTCAGCACCGGGTTTCCGATCCACAAAAAAGTAGACCCTTCAGCTGCACCAACTCCAGGGGCATCAGCCTCCTCAACATCGCGTGCAAGATTTTATCTCCCATACTGTTTCTATCAGTCTGGTTTTAGACCAGGAAAGGCCAAGAAACACGTCCGCTTGTGCAGAATGACGATGGAGAATATTCGCTTGCCCCATCAAGGGCGGTCAGGATCTCACCGAGACCTTTGATGTCAAAAGCTGGGCGATGCGCTGTCATGTGACTTCTTCAACATCATACTTGAACGAATTTTGCGAATCTCTCAAGCCAACACCAGAGGCACAATCTTTCATAAATCTGTCCAACTGCTTGCGTACGGCGAAGATATTGACATTATAGTCAGAACACCACCAGTGTTTTCGCGAGTATGGACACAGAAGCGGCCAAAATGCATTTAGCAGTAAGTAATCACCGACGAATCTTGCAGAACGTTACAGTTCATATCTGTAATTTCGAGGTAATAAGGGATTTTGTCTACCTTGGCTTACTCTTGGCAACCGCTGTTTCTTTGGGCTGAGAAGGGAATTGAGTAATAAGGCCCTATCCCTAAGAACTAAGGAGACTCTTTTATATAAGACCGTAATCATCCTAACCCGCCTTATGGCGCTGAACCATGGGGTCTATCGAAAGCGGATGAAGATATTCGTAGTCGTTTCGAGCGAAAAATTCTTCAGAAGGTACTCGGTCCCGTATGCGTTGAAAGGCTTTGGAGGAGAAGATTTGATCATGAACTATACGACCTGTACAGCTACATCAACCTAGTTAAAAAAAACTATGGATTAGACCTTTTAGATGGTTAGGACAGGTAGAGCGAGTGGACTCTAACGCTCGGGCACGTAGAGTTTTTGAATCTAACCCGGAGGAACAACGCAGTAGAGGAAGACCTCGCCTAAGGTGGCACGCGTAAGTAGAAGGGGACCTCAAACAATTTGGCGTGCGTAACTGGAGGCAGTTAGCTATGGACCGGGCTAACTGGAGAGGACTAGGTTCACCCCGCACTGTAGTAAGTAAGAGGCGGTTCAAATATTTCTCAAGTAAGCTATGATGCACTTACTGGAACTCAGGCTATGATAATTTAATGCAATTTCCTCCTACGGAAAAAAATCAATAAAGATCCCTTACCTAGCATTTTGTTGTGGTAGCCGACAAAAATCGATAAATCAGGACATTACCGACTATAAATACATACATATGTACCTATGAGCCTTTTAAAAACCACAAACTTCAGTAAATACTTTGTAATATATGAGAGTATGTAAATATTTCAAAAGGATACAAAAACATTCTCTAAATAGGAGCACTGGACACATTTCTCAAGAGAGGACACACGCGAGAACCTATGACGTAATAGATTCCCAACTATTCGACCATTTTCGCTTTCGACCGGCATAAACATAAATTTCAAATATATAGATCTGCTATCACTAGGAAACCAAAATAAATATCTCACCGCTTTGGCGTATGCCTTTCCAATGCCATCTGTGGCCCCGGTTATCACTGCAATAAAAAAAAAGATAAGGCATTTCAATTGAACTTTCAGCCGCTCCGTGTCATATGTTTTTTATATCGAATCTATTTTTCACTGCACGTATTTAGATACTTTTTCTTTTCAGTGCAACACATACCAGCCCATTCACCCAAACGCTTGAAATCAACTCTCGGTCCGAGAAATTTTGGCCCAAAAACATTCGAATACAGCCATGGCAGAACTTTTCGCACAATCTGATAGGAAACCAACAATATGGCCAGACTACCGGCTACGTTCCAGGCGGAACCACAAAACTTTTCATTCAACTCTAAGGGCATTTTCAATATAATTAAAAGAAAAACCGTTCCGACTTGACGACGATCGCGTTATCACTGATAGCAACGACAAAATTCTTGTGAAATTTTTTTTTTTTTTTTAAGTAATGGAAAAGTGCTTGCTAAGCATTTGGAACTTCCCTTTCGGAATAAGTAATTTGTACGCTTCTCCGCGACCCATTGGCTTGCTTTCTCGGCGACATACGATGCGGCGCACAGTGGTGGTGTACACGTTTCTGTATTGAGTTTGAATTAACGGGGAGCGCTGATTGCTGAATACTAAACTAAATCCAAATCAATTCATTTGGATAACGATGTGTTTTCGACGCGACAAATATGCGCAGAACCGAGAAATACCGCCGGTCGGCGATAGTGTTAGTGCTCTTCCCCTATATCCGTCGGATTCCATATTTGAATTTATGTATAAAATAGGGAACAGTGTGCTTGCTGCTCGAGAATTCATTATTTCCGTACACAGCTGCTCATAGCCGAGTCATCAGGGCGAGGAGAATGATTTTCGAGAATATGGTGTACTTTACTCCCGACATGCGCATAAATAGTCTGTGTGGGGTGGCCAAAAAATCATAGAGAATGAAAGAGCTAATGTAGAACAAGAGATTGCATAAGGGTGGAAATTTAGGGGTGGCTTGATGTTTTTAAATAGGATGTGACTCATATGTGCGGTGTTATTAAACTCACTTTACTCATTTTGAATTATACAGATGGATGTGGACACGGAACACGAAGGGTATGAACCCAATTCAACTTAACTTAGACGCTGTCTCCTTATAAATCCGAAGGCATCTACCACAGCTGTTTGTAATTTTTCTCAATTTTCTTTCCTTTGCTGCCAAAACTGCTGTGCGTATTTCTTGCACAGACACTCGGTCTATTTTCCACTCCATTCTCAGCAGTAGTGTGGAATTTTTACCCACTAAACCCACAAATCCCTGTGGTTTTGCCGCTTAAGCATTTCATCGCAGGGGCTTCTGGCTATGGTCACGATTGGTCTGTAGAATGTTGCAAAGCAATGTTGACAAGCCAAGGATGCACTTCATTTAAAGAAGAGCCATGCATTGTCATTCGCTATGTCCTGCTATAGGCTTCATACTGCTGTAAGCTATGCTCTGTTATTACCTACACACTGCTACCTAGCATTGTACAGAGCTGGTAGGCTACGATTATCTACTGCCGATGAGTTGCTTTTCAGTGCTTCCAATGCAGTGGTTTTGCTTGTAACTAAGATCCACACAGAGCTGTTAACATTGTTTTCCAGTACATCCAGCAAAGCCTTAATCATGTCATGTATCAATACCTCACTGACTAAAGCTCATCATGCATCTCAATCCATCACATTTGGATTCCGCTTAAGTGGCATTCACAACTCGTCCAGACAACGTCTTAATAATCGTGCCTATTAGAAGCTGGACTGCAATAACGCCAGGCTCATTTGGTTGAAAACGTTATTCAACTAAAAAGACACAACTTCTCAAAACTGTCCAAGTAACCAATATCGTTACAGGATACGGCATTGTATGGAAACATGTTTAGCAACTGGGAGATGAGCAAGAGGAGAAGTCCACAGCTCACTTGCTCTGCACAGGTCTGGCCCTTACCAGAACTAGAAAAGCTACCTTATGAGAATACCTTTTTAACGATCTAAATATTCTGAACACTGCCAATACGGTTGATCTAAGCTGTAACCCTTGAAAATCTAGGAGTCAACTCAAGACCTTTGATCTAAGTCCACCTCTCTAGAGGATCAATCTAAGCTAGCTCCTCTCGTCCTGTAGTACAACCAGCAACTCGTCAAGAGAACCTTTCAATGCAAGCCAACTGGAATATCGTCAAGATAGTCTTTATTACTACCAGGAGCTTAGGAGCTAGATTTGTTAGAAAGATCATCCTTTACAGTTGAACACTTCCTTGCTTGCCTTCCATGCCAAAAGAAATATTTTGCGGTCGATCTCTGGACAGAATTGTATTAGTTTTCAATCAAACAAATTGTACTCTGTTGTCCGTCCGGAGAGTACTTGCATAGATCTACATACATGAAGTACATCATAAGCCATCATGAGGCAGTAAAACGATCTAGAACATATGCTGATCTTAAATGGAAACCTTGACTGTGTGCCAACCACTTGTCAATAATTCGCTGCAGATAAATCTTTTGTGTTCGACGGCTCTCTCTTCTGCTACAGACCTTACGTTGTATTGGAAAGTGAAACAGTATTTAACACCTTTCTGTTTCGCTTTTATCCATTACCTTCTGTACCCTTCGAAACAAAGTCAGTTAATTTTTTTCGAATACAAATAATAACGACTTTTTCTTAAAAAAGTAATAATTTCCAATAACCCATGCACATCCTCATTTAAGCACCATTGTGAATTTACCGAACATAATGCGGCAGTAGATGTCAAAGTGACACTAGTGATAAGGAACTACACAAATTAAACAAATCGCTAGAAATTTCATACCTTTCCTTTAAATTTTTCAAACAAACGACGAAAATGTATAATTATTCATAATAATATTACTTACCAATTAAGTGGAATACTAGCTTTAACACCGTGTGGGTAAAATGGAACAGATTTAAGCCCCACAAAACAAGCACAACTAAGCCTTTACAATCAATTGCCTCAATTTTTAAGCAACGATGATGAGCAATATTAACAGTGAGTTACCCAACCGGCATGAGCTGCAATCGTTATTTAATAACTCAATTCCTTTGCAGCTGTCCTCTTAGTCCTTTCTGTGATTTACATACAGACTGTGAGTCCACAAACCAATGCTTGTCGATTCGAGGAAATCTTCGAAGATCCGAACGCACTGCAATGCAGTTCATCCAACAGGAATCTAGGAAAATCGATTTACCTTTTATACGACGTTAATCCACCGGAGGGTTTCAACCTCCGTCGGGATGTATACATTCGTTTGGCGGTCTTTGTCAGGAATCTCCAAATGCAAAATGGTTTGGCGCATGTAAAGTTGGTGTTGCCGCCGTTTAGGAGGCTATACCATTGGAAATCTAGTCATGTCCATCAGGATAATGTGTTGTGGTCTAGATTCTTTGATATTTTTAGTATGAAAGCATTCGCTCCTGTGATAGATTTTGATGAGTTTCTTGCCGAGATTCAAGAAACTCTGGTTGATCCCGACCGAATTCCGGTTGATGTGGTCTATCAGTTGAAACATTTCGAAGACATGTTCGAGAATGGAGTGTTTCGTGATAAGTATGAGATTGAAAAGTGCAAGCGAGAGGATCATCTGCGGGGCTATCTGCTGCAGCAGCCTAGATTAGTAGAAAATAAGTTCATTTGTCTCAAATTTCAAGGCGGCGCCAGTTTGCTTACCAATGTCCTAACGAGTTCCATTCAGAGGTAAGTAATCGACTGTCGTTTTGTTTGTGATTTGTGATATGTTTTCCATTTTAAGGGTCAAAAGTTCTCCAAAGATATACGCGCTTTTGAATGCAGAAATAGTTCTGCACGATCAGTGGGGAAGCGACGAGTTCTGGATGGCACGACGATCGATGCGTTTTAATCGGGAATTAGTTAGAATAGCGAATGAATTTCGAAGAGATTACCTCAATTCAACGGATGAGTTGGATGCTGTACAGAGACCATATAGTTGGTTGGACGAGATGGTTAGATTGTCGTTAAACTTTCTTTGTGGTAATCAAGTTATCTTGTCCAACAGCCTTATCGTAGAGCTACAGGTGGCGATTATTTGTGCGCACATTTGCGACGTGGAGATTTCATACATGGCCGGGAGAAGACCACACCCACACTGAAGTCAGCAGGGACTCAAATTCGTAATAAAATGCGGGAACTTGGCTTGGAAAAATTATTCATTTCCAGCGATTGCTCACAGTTTGGTAAAAGTTGAAGTAGTCTTTTACGAAAATGGTGTCAACGGATTAATTTTTTTCTTTTTTTCAGAATATAAAAACCTGAAGTCGTACCTTCAAAGGGGAAAGGTGTATCGATACATGGCAGAATCGCTGCAACAAAAGACAATAATTAAGGATGGTGGCATTGCTATTATAGACCAAATCATATGCTCACACGCAAGGTACGTTACACTTCCAAGTGTTCCCATGAAAGCGCTCTAAGAACGTATAATCTGTGCACCTAAAACATGACCCATAGCTCCAAAGATCATTGTAAATGTTGTTAAGGCTCGGAAAACATGAGAGACCATCATGAAAAAACCCAGCATCGTAACCAAACGGTCATGTACAGTTGCATTCGTTGGTACAGAACAATTTGTCACAGAGCGTTGCATGCAAACATATACATGGGAGTTGCAAGCGTGTTATGCAGAGATTAATCAACTTTTCGTGCTAACATTATCCAAAGCCCTAGCACCCTTGATTGAAGCAAATCACTATCTTAGAGAGGAGATGGCTTAAGGAAGGAAGCAAACCTAAAGTTCATGCTGCAGCTTTTTCAGTAGTAGGGGCTCGAGCTTGAACACAAGATAGCTAATAGGTTAGAACAACACTCGACATCTCGTGCTGCTTGCTGGCTTAATTCGCATGAAGACAAATCACCTGAATCAATGCGAGCGAAGCCTGCTTGGCTTGTCTGGCGCACAGTTCATAATAAAAAGAACAAAACACTCAAAGCTAACAAGTCACTTGGAAGACCTTGAATGCATTTCGCTGTCCCTTTAATCACTCAAACTCCAATGAGATCTAAATATACATTTCGCAACAAATGTGAGCCGATCCGTAAGAGATCGGAGCGCTATATAAGCGTTAAAGGCTCGCCTTTCCTGAGAAAATTCTATAAAAACCAGAAGGATTCTAGGCCCGAGAGAGCGGTAATCGACCAAAACCTGGCTAGCGGATCCGCAATCTCATTTTCCTAAAAACAGATTAAATTTTGCATCTCTAGTAAAAATTCTCCAGAGATCTTCCATCAAATCTATGTCCAAGCTAACCCTACACAACCAACCTTACCTCCATCTTTTGCTGTTTGATTTAATTCATTTTCTCTCTCATCATAGGTACTTTATCGGAACGTATGAAAGCACATTCACATACCGCATCTACGAAGAACGTGAAATTCTAGGATTTCCCAAGGACGTTACATTCAACACGTTCTGCAAAAACGAAGACTTAATTAACTGCGCAAAGAATTCCATTTGGCCTATAGTATACTGAATACTCAACGATTCAATACTCAACCTCTACCATCTATGACTTTAGTTTTTAAATACTCTTATTGCTTTTTACTTACATATTTCCTATGACACACTAATAAATGACTCAAAAGCTGGAAACCAAATGCAACCGATTTATTCAAATGTTCACAGCAGCAGCAGTGGCATCGAACTCAAGGACAATAGGGCAGTTATTGCGTTCATTTTTCTGCATCCCACTCTTATTCAATAAATCTTTGATTCAAAGGACAACATCTTAAGAATCCCACACCACTTGGCCTTTGGTCAGATTATAGATAGAAGTTGATGCTCGGGCGAGTGCTTGCTGATTTCGTCAGACAACTGGGAATACTTGTTACGAACATAATTGGATTTTTTAGTATTTCTGTGAACGACGGATGTAGTAGACGTTTTGCTGTAATTGTGTAAGGGTATCCCTTCGGATTCTGTATTGAGTGTGTTAAGTGATTGAATTAAAATACGAATAAAAAAAAAATGAAAGCCTCATCGTTCTCCTTGCGTGTGATGCGCCGTGTAAGTACGATAAGAATATTGTGTGTTGAAGCAGGGTCTGAGCAAAGGTAAGCGAAAAGGTGTAAGTGGAAATGTCTGGATAAAAGTGCTACTACAATATAAAAGCGTGAGGAAAGTGAAAGGGCAAGTGCATTACACTACGCAATTCTACTAGCTATTCTATGGATTTTCTGTGCGAATCGTAACCCTGGTCAAGAGCATCACCTTAACCTAAAATCGATTCTGGTTATTACAATCCATTTAAAACAAGGTTTCCAGTTTTCATTTGTAGTTGTCGTTCGGTACTTGGTTTTGCGTTTTAAAGGTGAAAGGTGATGGGATACATAGCGGCAAGCGTCTGTTACGCTCCCTGTGATAGTGTTTATTTTCAAAGTTAACACGTTTGCAATCCTCTATTACTTCGAGTACAAATTAACATTCAAAAGAAACTTGACAAAAGTTACACATTTTCCAAAGCCTCGGGTCAACTACAACGAAGCAAGATCCAGTCCTATTACAACTATTACTTATTATGCTGTCAAAAAATGTAACGACAAATTTCATTTGTCTTCTATAGGCTTTTACCTTCAAGGATTTGAGCTAGTTGAAGTCATCTGCGACCTTATTTAGGTGGCGCTACAGCAGAGTTTCACCTAAGTACTTCGGTTATCTAACTTAATGTATTTTACCCGCGCCAAAAGGCATAGCACATATACTCGTGAATGGTGCCTGAGGCTGAACATTTTTATAATTTTTTACTTAGGTTAGGTTAGGTTGGGTTGAAGTGGCTGCCAGCTAAAGCTAACACACTTAGACCCACGGAGGGTCCCTTTGCATACCACAAAGGTCTCGGAAAGATCTTCTGCCTACTCATTGAACCAATTGGAGCTTCTTATGAAGCGTAGGAGACTACTTATGTACATACATACATAGCTGGCGCGACAGCTCGGGATGAGCCAAGGCTTAGCTTCTCGCGACCATTTATATTGTGCGTATTACATTTTTTGGATGAACGGAAGGGACTTACAATTTATTGCCGTCTCCGAACGGCGAATTGAGAAGCTCTTACATGACAGATTATACCCGCAGAGGTTTGTCATTCCCCGACGAGAGGTGGTGCCGCGAAAAATGTTCGGTGGGTATGGCTGGTCAGCAGTCCAACGCACTAACTATTGAGCCACGGCGACCACTACTTAAATCGATGTTTATCAGGTCGCCTATATTTGTATAGAAGAAGGCGCCTAAATGGAGTTTTCTTTTAACGGCAAGAATTGGACAGGTCCCAAGAAGACGGAGAATAGTCTCCTCCTCCTGTTCGTTCGTACTTCTGTAGGAGTCGTTTGCGTAAACGCCAAGCCTTGTTGCATGCTTGGCTATTAGAGAGTGTCCAGTAATGACACCTATTTTAGTGCTAATATGCGATCTATTAAGAGAAACCATATCTGGCAAGTTCATCAGGTTTACAGTTCTCTGGAATGTCACTGTGCCCTGGTACCCAACAAAGGTGAATAGTTAACTGCTCCGCCATCTCTACAAGAGACGATCGGCAATCTAGAGCTATAAGTGAAAGTAAACCGACTGATTTCAAGGACTTTAATGCACCTTGACTGTCCGAAAAGATGCGGATATCCGTGGCTGATATCACGTTTTTCTCTAGCCTTGAACACGCTACAATGATTTGGAAGACGGAACGCTAGGCTGAAGTTAAGTCTGTCAGAGAAAACACCACCACCCACCCCGTTGCTAGTTTCTGATCCGTCGCAGTCGATGTAAAAGTGAATCGACATGTCTTTTGAGAATGTGTAGTCACAGCGGATCCATACGTGTACGCCTAGGATGAGGAGCTGGATATGCCAGTCCTTATTGGCCTTAGCCTCGAATATTTCAAAGTAACCTATATTTTATTTTATTTTTTTATAAGGGGCTTAGTAAGTATCTTAGTTTGACCTAACCGTTAATTTCATCTGGAAGATTTTTTCGCTACCATCCGGATCCAAGGAGGAGTACTTTAGTCGAAAACTCCTCCATATCTTTCTCTTCAGCTATCAGTCACCAACTATTGAATGGGGTTGAAGTCTAATATTAAGTTGAGATACTAGACACTCAGCGTTCACTATATTGTGTGATTGATTTGGGAAAACCTGGGGATACTGCTTGTTTCTACTCTTCAAACGTCTATTATATGCCCCACCAAATTCATATTGACTTTCTAATTGTTTTTCCGCTTCCTTGATATGATTTTCAAGTTGGTAAGTAGGTAGGGTTACTTGCAAATCACAGATTCTGTAGGTCGAAGTATCCTCTTTTTGATATCACTTTGATCTGTATTTGAGAAAGTGCCACCCAGTATATTGGAACCATTTGGAGCTCTTAGTGCCAGGGGTTATTACAAGTTATCAAAGTGATAAGCGCCTTACTAGAGCCTTCTTCTTTGGGATAGGGCTGCACAGGTAGAAAGAAAGTGGAGGATCGTTTTTTCCTTCTCTTCGTCCCTCAAAAGTTTTTAAGCTATCAAATAGTTTTTTAGGGTTTTGTTTTCCAAGTCTTTGGTCTTCCACTTGGGGGCCTTTCAATAAGGAAGCAGTAATTTGCCTTAAACTGGACAACAGTGGCCTTGCTTTCTTTAACTAAGAAGTACAGCTTGAATTTTTTTCCATGCTTCAAAGATTCTTAAAGTAAAACCTCAAAATCAACATATAGTACATATTTACATATTGTCCATTTGAAGTAAAAATGAGTAGATGCTATTGTATTCCACTTATGTATTTCCGTGTAAACTTATTTTAATTATAAGATTGAACCTACCACCATTCAATGAATTGAGTGCTCTTGAATCCTTGCAAAAAGTTTTCGTTCATAGTCGTTGCTGAAACATGAGTTTCCCTAAATTCTGTTCTCGACACGTATATACACATGAATGTATCTGCTACGATTGGCCTTAATTTTCCTCAGCCACCCGCAGTTCCCACATTTGCAATCAACTACCTCACATTTGCATTGAAATTAAGAAATATGCAAAACAACATCAATGTGAATTATTTTGGATAAGCTTTAGCATAGTTCAAGTGAAGTACATTATTTACTCGTTCCTTACACATTAATTGCATCTCTAATCCTCTTCTCTCTGTGAGTAGTCGGCAACATGACACAGCAATGGCAATGGCAATTCAAATTTAATTATTTTGGCAAAACAACAAAATTGGATAAAAGCTCAGGAAAAAGAGAGAAAGAGCTCTCCGATGGGTCTCCTGCATCAGGATTATGCGCAAAAGCATAATGCGTGGTGACTTATTACATTAAAAAGTAGTAAAACCTGAAAAAAAAAAGACAAGGAAACCGATACTACAGGGTACGTGAGTAGTGATTTCTTGGAAAAGGGTATACTGTACTAAAGTGTGACTTAAAGTCATTTCTGACCTTTTTTCCAACACCATTTTTCAAAGACGACTTTGTACAAAACTTTAGGCTCTCGACACATGAAAAACCCATCTTTTATTTTGATTCGCTTTACAAAGCCACTCGGCCCGATTTTTATAACAGAGGTACCTCGAGCCGGTGGGCTCGAATTCAACGATCCTCTTAACTTGAACAGCAACACAGTGACATGTAGAAACCGCTAGTAAGAAGACGAAGATCTCGAACCCTTCCTATGCCACTGCCCAGCCCTACCAATACCGGACCTAAGAAGTCTCAAGGACAAATTAATCGGCGGCATCCTGCCCTTCACCAAAGAAAAAGGAAGATTCGCCAGACCACTCGTACACTAGTGTCAAATCCATAACTGTTTCCACCTTCCCTAGATCCCTCCCAACATACGTCCCAAACCAAAACTATCCCCGCAGTTCCGACTGAGGCCTAAGTGAAGAGCCTTCCACTCACCCGCAGATACCATACCATAGCTTGAACATACAAAGTTCAGGTCTCGGCAAGGTATATAAAGTTTGCGGTTATAACCATTTTAACCATTTGTAACGCATCGATTTCATTAATCGAGTCAGGAGTTTTGTACTCAGGTAAAAAGCAGCAGCAGCAGTCTTGTACGCTCAATCTTCGTCAGACTTCCTCAAGAGGCTCGTTTGCTTAGCCACATAACTCCTAAATCACCCCACAAACTCCGCGACTATACTTGAAAAATCAAGACATGCTGAACACATGTTGACCCTTTGTTCTCCTATAGCTCTAAGTACTAGCCTTACGACTAGAAGCATCTAGCCTTTGGAAAAAGGGTCAAATAGGTCACACCAGTATCGCTAGATGGATGAGGCTGGAAACAGAAACTGATTGCATAGCGCCATACCCTGACTTCGAACTCAATTTCCAAAATCTCTTTTCAGCAAGAGAAAGTTGGGACGAAGGAAGGACCATTAGACCTAAAATACATCCATTCTCACCGACGGGTCATAAATGGATTAAGGTGTAGGCTCAAAAGAACCCGCCATTTCCCGGTCGATAAAAACCCTAAACCACGCCAGTGTGTTTCAAACAGAAGTTCTAGCGATAACCGAGGCCGGAAGAGAACTACCCTTGGTAACCCCGAGAAGAAATATCGACAAATTCATCGATAGCCAGGCTGCCATCAGAGTGTGACAAATCACTTGTAGCAAAGAGTTGTCGCAGACAGCTTAGGATCCTAAGCTGAAGACATACTGCAATGATAATGCCCATGATTTGGCAAAAAAGAAATCGGAACTGAACCAAATAATGGTCGATCACACGGTTCTGACTTCTTTAGACGTTCTAAAGCAAGAGATACACTTGGACTCCGTCATGCCGCATATCAAGAAAGATGTTGCCAAAACTTAATAAAAGAAAAACAAAGAAAATGCTTACGCTGAACAGATCGCACTTAACTCTAGTGATCAGCATCCTTACAGGCCACAACTTACTGGTGACCCATCTAAAGAGAATGTGACTAAGCACGACTAACCTCTGTAGAGGATGTGGTGATATAAACGCGGCGGAGGACACGTCTCACTTTCTCTGCGACTGCCCAAGCCTCATCAGAACCAAAAAGAAGTCACTAGGCGCTTACTTCTTTAGTGACCCAGGCTTACTCTCAACCATGCCACCAAAGGTCGTCAGGGTGGCATAGGGGGGCTTATAATGATCAATAAATAATCTACTCTCTTCCCAACATGTACATGAATGTAAACCCCCCAACGGAGAACATAATGGATCCTTGAAGATTCAAATGAGGTGGCGCGTAGCATTAAGCCGCCATCCTTTTAGCCTAACCTAACCTAGCTCTTTGGGACGGGGTTTACATCCCCAGTTTTACTTAAGCATTCACCCACAAGCATTCTTGTTGTGGACCGAAATATTCTCCAAATGTTGGAGAACTTAGTTTCGGCACAAAGATCTTTTAGGTCAAAGTGGTCTCTGGTCTTAATCAGTGTAGGTAGGTTGGGGCATAGCTAGGGTCTGGTACCCCAGAATTTGTGCCTTCCGGCTTAGATCAGAGAGACAGATGTATGCTACGAGTGACCTGCTATTATCCCAATAACCGGTCAGAGAAACTAGTGGCGTCTACTAAGATGTGAACTCTTATAATGTAGTTTCCCACTATGGTGACTTAGCATGTTGTGGCCAGTAAGTATTTCTACCAGCACTGACACGGACTTTCTATTTTTATCTTGTAGAAGCTTGTTGGTTCTTAATTTATTATAGTTTGACCGTAGCTTCTAACTAATTAGTTTTGAGATGACTTTGGTCCTTAGTTTGTAGAATGGCAATTCGACTATAACAACTGTTGGCTCTTGGTCTAGGACTTATCCCTTCTCCAACTATGTCATTGCTTGGCACACAATGGTAACAGCAAAGTTTAAGGGTGTGCTGTGTACCAAGAACATTTAGCTCTTTGCGACAACACCTCACAGGCTTCAATATAATCTGCGTAACAGCGTTTCCGGAGTGAAGTTTACCTCCTTCATCATTGTGCGACATTTGCTTTTAAATCTTCTAAAATTTTGTCGAAACTCCGTTTTACGGCGAATTCATAAGTTGAGTTTTACGTATGGCGTATACGCAACATTTTAAAGCTTTTTTTTTTTTTTTTTAAAATCTTCTAGAAAATTCGTCATATGTTTGAAACAAATCAAATTCTACCCTACACAACTTTGGAGAATGAACTTTACAAAAACCAAACCAATTTGCCAGAGCCTCACTGACCTGTCCCGGAGAGAGTTCCTCAACACACACCCACAAAACCCTGTCTCTTTGGCAAATACCTGTTGGCTACGTTTCCTGTTCCATTGCACGTTTGTTATTGGCAAAGGTTTTGACATAATGAATACACAAAAGCTTTTCTCTTCTGTTGCTTCTATTGCCGGAGGGGTGCTTTTTAAAACCCGCCGACTTGTTACTTGCGCCGTTGCGATTTCATATCTATACCAACAAAAAAAAAACCACCCTGTGCGCACCTCTATCCATGTACCGACAGTACCAGTACAAAGGATCTACCTATCAGTCAACACAAAAAGCCACAAGTTATGACGAACAATGTGCGAAGGATTTTGCACGCATCTCTCATGTTTCGCTACCCTATCTCTGTCTTTCAATCGCTTTATCTCGCTCCGCCACTACAACTACAACATGTTGTTGTTGAGGAGAGCTCTTCTATTTCTGTGCAAGGAAAGGATATTGCAATTACTACAGTGACATACAGGACCTCACAGCTCTCCCGTTCGCAGAAAAGAAAAAATCCAGCGGAAAAAACCAGTCGACAACAACAACAACAAGTTCTATCGGAAAAAAGGTCAGAAACAGAAGGACACGAACATACATCGCCAGACAGTATGGTGTGGCAACGGTACGTACATACCACAAACAGGATCTTCGGGAATATTTTCACTATCAGTTACCGCCCTCATTCGGAATCGGTTGGAGCACAGTCGCTTGTTCTCCCCAGCAGTAGTTAACTAGCCACCGTTGGTCTCGTGTGATTATTGCATTCTAAAAGGACCTGAGTGGAATCCTATAAATTTTTTTTTATAGTGAGTTTTAAAATTGCCGTCCATAGTTTTTGAATGAGTGTCCATCCTTCTCGGAATGCAACTGCATTTGTGGTGTAATTGAAAAAAAAAGAAAAGAAAAAGTGCGTGAAGAGTGCAAAGGATAATTAAATTTTGTCCCTTCCTACACCGAACGTAGTTCATATTTCTCTAGATACACATCCAGCTGAGGAGTTAAATAAAGAGGAGCAACAAAAAGTTGAACCAAAAAGAAAAAAAAAAATAAACGACTTTCTAGACCGTCTCATGCCGTTGTCGTCGTGTCGCATATTAAACCACCTGTTGTAGGGATTCCTTTTTTTTTTTTTTCTAAACTCAATGTTGAGCCTATATACACACCCGCTGGTGGAGGACAAATCAAATCAGTGAAGCGGAAAAAGTCCCCGGCACAGGCTCCTTGTTGCATTTAATAAGAAAAAAGGGAAGAGAAAGGAATAAAAAGAAAAATGAAGTCGTCATCCTTTTCCATACGCGTTATGCGAAGGGTATGTACCTCAATATATCCTTTTACCAATTATGTTTCTCGATTGCAATTTCTTTTTGGTTTCTCATTCGATTTTATTTATATTTCAACACCAATACCATTTATATATAACACACCTCCGCCATTATCCTTTCGAAAGGAAAAAGCAACCATCTCTCCAATCGGCCAGTCAGGAGTGTTGTTTATATTCACTTAGACTAATTGGAAAAAATTTGTCGTTCATTATGGGATTATGGAAAAAAACAAAATCCTAATCCTTCGTAATTCCTTTCGTCTGAAATCATGAATCCTTTTTTATTCAAATCCTCTTCAGAGGGGACTATCGCATCAAATGTCATGTAAACATATTTAATTAGGACGAAAGAAGTTAATTACGAATTCGCGACATGAAATCTTCTAAATTGTTTGATTTTTGTTTTATCCTTTCTAGGATACGTCTCTTGAAAGTGTAAATAAAGTTAAAAAAAAAATTCTTTTGTATACGCCATTTTTATTTGTACAATTTAGTTTTTTTTGTATGCGATTTTCCTTTGGAAGCTTTTTTTTTCCTGTGTATAATTCCAGTGAAGAAGTCCTTAAGGATTGTGTACAAAGGGGGGTGGAGGAGGTGGTGTGTGTAGAAGTATTTTTTTGCTCGATATTTGAATATACTTGTACTCTGCTGCTGATGGTGAAGTGGTGTATCTATAAGGATATGTTTAATCGAGCTGTGCGCTTGGAATGGGGCGGCGCGGGCGGGGAAGGAGTGTATAGGAAAGTAATTTGACAGTGGAAGGATACTAAAAGGATTGTGTCCCCGTTTTGGAAGAAATTTGTAAACAATTTTGCGTATTTTTTTCGTTCCATTGCACAATGGATTTTGTTTTCCAGATGCGTCGCAGGAGATAGAGAGTGTCTGAGTTCACTTGGTGTAATTAAAATGTTTACAAGTTACACTCGATTGGATGGGAGGGTATTTAAGGCTGTTATTCGCTGAAGTGTTTGTTTTGCATTAGCAGCAGACAGGAAAGTATTTGACGAGGGATTTAATGATGTTAGACATGTGTGTGTCTACAGAGTGGGATGGATGTCAGTTTGCTGCTTTGGAGGAGTGAATAGGTGGAGGGTCTCTAATTGAAGCATTCTTGCCATCTATCCGGACGAGGATTAAGCGCAATTAGCCGAAATTTCTGGAAGCCATGGTTTCTTTTCATCTCCCATTTATTCCCACCATCATGATGGGCATTTTTCTCGTGACTTCTAAATATTTGGCCAAGTTTCCACATTCTTGTACGAAAAGTCAAAATGTACAAAAAGGGCTGATCAGATAGACAGTCTTCAGGACTTTTAATGATCTGATCGTAGCTATGCAAATCACTTTAGGAACGGCCTCTCTTCTGACAGACGGTGAAGGTGAAGATCGAAGAAGAATGCTTTGCAACTATCACTATTTGATCTTGTCTGGTTTCTTAAGAATTGCATCCTACAGTTTTAGAGATGAACACGGTTAACACAAGAGCTAGCCTGCATGAGCCACCCTCTTCCACCACATAAACAGAATCCCTTCAGCGAATTAAGCACAATATTGGAAGATGCCCCAGTCAGGAACACCTAACATTTTTCACGGCACCACCTCTCGTCGGGGAATGACAAACCTCCAGGATTATAATCTGTCATGAAAGAGCTTCTCAAATCGCCGTTTGGAGTCGGCAACAAATTGTAGGCCCCCTTCATTCGTGCGAACAATACAAACTCGCACATCATGAATGGTTGCGAGAAGCTAGGCCTTGAATCATCCTGAGCTGTCGCGCCAGATATTTTTTATTGGAAGATGTGCGTTTCTTTTACTGCTTCAAGCGACGACTGGGCATAGTTCAAACCCTATCCTTCGAAACACGATCAATTAAGGTGTACGGATGGTTCAAATGGACAGTGAAGCTAGGTTGAATATATCCGGCGCGCCATCCATAACCAATCAATCAGTAAGCCTTGGCACATACTTAAGCATTTTTCAGTCAAAAACATTGTACGTCAATCAGTACCAAAACCATATTTACTAAGGTGGCGCTACAGTTCGGGGTAGACCTGGACCAAAACCATATTAATCTTTTCTAATTTCAAACCCACTCAGAAAGGCGCAGATAGACAATAAAACGACCAACGGGCTAAGATCGACTGGCTAAAATTGACGCCTTAGCCATCACTGGTTCCGAGCCATTCAGTAGAGTAAGCCTTTTCAAAATTGATACCAGTAAACAGTCCTAGCCCACATTCAATCCAACCTGAACGGAAATACCAGACCTGTTTACCGTATACTTAATCAGATTCTTCTGAATCATAAGTCGCCATTGCCGGTTAAAAAGATTTCCTCAATTACTCTCTCCATGTGAGTAAAACCTTTCTCATACATTTGTTACTCTAGGCAGAAAATTTACGTATTGCAACGACTAAACTCGGCTTTACACCTTCAGAAGCTGGAGAGCTTTCTTACAACCTCTGGAGTGAACAAATTACTCTGATTATTGGAAGTAGAAGTCCATCGAGTTCCTCCAGTTCTTGTTGATAGAGGAGCGTGGAGCATATCATTTATCACCAATAAGAACAAATGAAAGAATGTGTTCGCCGTGACTCAGTGGTAAGTGCGTTGGACTGCTGTGCGAACTGCGTTGGTTTAAACCCCAGTTATGTCTACCGAACTATTTTCGCGGCACACCCTCTGACAAACCTCCGAGAGTAATCGACAATTAATTGTAGGTCCCTCCCACTCGTGCGAAAAATATAGCAAATGGTTGCGAGAAGCAAACGGTCTCGAGCTGGAGCGCCATCTTTAACAACAAAGGACTGCCCTTACTGCGCTGTCGAACGCCTTTTCAAAATCGATAGGTAAAGTGGTTATCGATATTCAATACACTGCTCGATGATGACTAACAAGGTGTTAAGGTGATCGACACAGGAGGATCCAGAGCGTAAATGTGCTTATTCGACGTCAAGTGGTGTTTCATTTTCTCAAGAATAGTTTAAGCTATTATTTTGGCAACTGCAGACGGTACTCTATCTTTATGCAAACCAGAATCGGGTGACGGAGGCAACTTCGGCGCAGGTGGACAAGACTGAGCAAGCTTGCAGTTGCTCGGCTCAGCTCGTCTCGGACGGAGGTGGCTCTTGTCAACCCCACAATCATCTCGTGCCAAGTAGATATTGGTCTGATTTGTTAGAACTGACTGTTCAAGTCACAGCAATGAAAACCAGTTGGCAAACAAACCGTCATGTACTTAGGTCGTAAACTGAGTTCCAATACAGGAAGATACATGGGTAGAAGTGGTGGTTCAATAGGAACCCAATAAGTCACAACGCGTGTAACTTGGATGTTTCCAGATATTGTTACCCTGATGAACGAAGATAAAAAAACCAAACCAGAAACTTAACACCAGAAAAAGAATAAGTTCTCCAATACTTCTCCAATCTCCTGAAGGTCGTCGAAGAAGAATTTGCCTAGAGTGCCTTGTCTGACCCTCGTTAGGGCTGGACATTCTGTTTTAGGGGCCAAATAGTACTTTCCATGATCATTTAATTCGTCACGTAAGCCCAGGCATTCTGGAGGCAAATTGCCTCGTTTTACGGGACAAATCATGCGATCACGGAAGAGACGATTTGGCCGCAGCTTTTCTGTCAGGCGAAGGAATTTTTATTTTGACAAAACTGTTAATTCACTTTCACTTTCCACTATTCCACTATGTAAACTTCCGACCGTGGAATAGGATGCTACAGGGATCTAGGCGAACAGTCCCAGAAAGTATTTTTAGAAGTTTTAGTACAAAATCAAATCATCCTCTGCCTAGCATTCCAGCCTAAACTTTGATATTTGGTAAAGTTTTGCACAAAATTTATGCACATACATATATATGTATGTACGCAACTCTCATAACTCGCTGGTTTTTTCCGCAGTCGGGCAATCACCCCGCCGCACAACCCCCAAACCTGTAGGACCAGTTCCATTGTAAAAACCTATAAGACGAGGGACCGGTTTAACTGCGTTGTCAGTAACCCATTACGGGGATGTGAGAGCTGCCATTGGCCCCTTTAGGGCTCATTCACTACCATCTCTTTTTCAAGACCCTAACTAATTCTTGGATTCCTTATCGGCATCAGCTCCAAATAAGTCGATGCAGCCCAGTTAAGCGCCTGTTTCCGCTCCGGACATTTTTATACGCCATCCAAGAAATTCGTCCGCTGTCGTGCTTATATATGCTGAATTTTTTCTTTTGGTCAGCACTCGCGCTTATAAGTTCAGCAAGTTGACAACAACCAGTTCCCAATGGCTATCGCGAGGAGATGAAATAAGCACAATTGATGTATAGTAACACTTCGGGCGGTCCACTGTCTCGCAGTATATGGTCGGCTTGGCCCACAACCAACAAATTGTGACATCTAATATGTCCCGTAAGGGGGTGTTCCCCTGAGTGCTTGAACAGTTACAATATCAGACATCGCCTAGTTGATACCAACCAGAGTCTACGCTGTTACTACAACACCCAGCTATCGTGAATATTGAGACGAACGCAGCGAAGAAGGGTTTTACGGTCAATGAGGACACTCAACACCGACGTCTCGGACAAAACATTACTGTAAACACATATAATTTTGATTGAGGCCCAGGACCTTAAGTAAGTATGTAAGCGAGTGCATCTATAAACACTAAGCAAATAACTGGCATAACACACTTCACGTCTTCTTTCTCCACACCAGGATGGATGTATTCTAATATTCATGCTGCTAACCCAAATGTGAATTCCTTAAATTCATTTGAAGAAAGCTCATACATATCTCTTTGATGTTATCATTCATTTTTATTTTCTTCTTATTCGGGTTATGGCTCCTTTCGTTTTATGTGTTTTAACGCCATAAAGCCAACGTGTCATTTTTTATAACGAAAAGAACCATAAAAGATGCAATTAAATTTTGAAATTTGCATATTGAAAATTGTGAAATAAATTAAAGTGCATAACACTTTCGATAAACGTTGATGAAAATCGCTCGCTATAAATTGCACACACTCTCTTTATTTGGAAAAAAAGTTTTCAATTACGGTTTCAAGTTTTTCTCAACCACCATAGTGGAAAAGAATATTTATTCTCCTTGGCTTTGTTTATAAAACAGAAGTCGTCGGTGGCCTTTAGAATGTCGTTGAGCTAATGGACTCTAATGCTGGGTGACAATTCAACTGTTTGTAAGTAAATTTGTATGCGATTTCCTTTGCAAAAGTTTGCATCTTGGGAAAAGGAAATTCTTGTGGAGTCCTTCCAATGATAGTTGTTTGCTTTTTATTTGACATTTATAGAAGACTTTTCCATTGAAAAGTAAGTGACACTAAATTGGTGATGAATTAACACATCCGCTCTTTTCATTGGGGAATTGGGACAGTGCCGAAGCATAACATTTTAATGTCAAGTTTGAAGTTTAGAAAGTTCCGCACGGACATGTGTTCACAGATAGTCAGAGATTTCCTTAATCTTGAAATGTGTTCGCTTAATGTTCTTTAACAGTCACAGTGCATTGAAGTTGCTGGATTCATTGAACAAGACTGACGTTTAAGACTGTATTCACCTTTGATATGTCAGTTTGGTCTCCAGAAAGTGGTCGTGCAAGCTGGAATTACCACAGATTGACAAAAAATAAACACCCTGACGGGAGGGGATGTCAGGTAACGAATCTCCCAAAGCAGTCCAAAGCAGTCCAACGCACTAACCACTAAGCCCCGGCGACCACACGATCCGCCACGATAACCGAAGTCTATTTTAAATTTCAAGAAATGCGTTCAACTTACTCTTAATAGCGCTATAGTTCGAAAATAATCAGGGTCCTAACCAAATAGTTAATTCATCCGTTACAATCTCTAACCAGCTGCCTTCAGTTGCGTACGCCGAGTTGCTTGAGGTCATCCCCAACTTGCGCACTCGTCTTCGCCTGGCACGGTCAGCTAAACATATCGCCGACGAGTATGACCGTAAACCTAGGTGTGTCCATAAGAAGTGAAGCCATCAGATCACACACAACGCTACGCTTTCGTTAATTGGGTGCTAGGCCTTAAAATGACAACTATTGTTAATTGACCCTACACTTAACTTAATGGCGACAGTATGGCGAAATGAAAAGAAAAGGTTGTCAATTGAATCATTGGAAACAGCTTTTTAATGGAAAATCCAATTGGTCATTCAATTACGTTCTTCGTGAAAAATCGGTTAACATGTTCCACATGCGCCACAGTATTTTAGGTTTATCGATCTCCGATAAGATATTCCTAGATGAAGAGGTGCGCATTTAAGGGAAAGGATCCATTCGAAAATGCCATCTTCGAAAGCGGGGTATGTGAGCGTTTTTATGTGTTCGTTGATTACGTGTGATTTTAATGCAGTTTTATCTGGCAGCCCTACCTAAATCCTTCCACGGAGCCAGTTCGAATGCCAAATAAAGAGCATATACCAATTTAATCCAGTGAAGCCTGGAAGAAATCACCAAGCAGAAAGCTTACACCAGGCTGCTGTTCCCCAAACTCCACACCAGCATAGGCAAATTTAATCTTATCAAATTTCTCTGCAAACTGTGTCTTGTTAGTAAAAAAATCTCACTTCATATTCTCACAGATTGTTCGGCCCTCTGCCACCTTATATAACGGACTCTTGGTAGTAAAATCATCCTGCTACGAAAGCTCAAGTCCATCTACATATCTAGAGAAAAAATATTACTTCTTAATAGCCTTTATAATAGAAAATCTTCTGTCGATTTTCTAGAGAATGGAACTTGCTTACTTACTTAAGGTGGCGCTACAGTCCAGGGTGGACCTGTGCCTGAACCAATAAGCGTCTCCAGCCAACTCGATATTTAGCCAGCTGCCTCCAGTTTCGCACGCCAAGTTGGTTGAGGTCCCCTTCCACTTGCGTGCACTACCTGAGTCGCGGTCTTCCTCTACTGCGCCATCCCTCGGGTGTGGATTCGAAGATTGTCCGAGCCGGAGCATTGGTGTCCATCCGCTCTACATGACCCAATCACCTCAGTCGTTGCACCTTCACACTTTTGGCTAAGCCGATGTCGCCGTACACAATAGGATTAAAAAGATACCGCAGTGCCAGGGCCGATAAAAGCTCTCCCAGATCCAGACTTAATATTTGGTGTAACCTACATAATCTTTCTCTGGCGCAGAATAATTCGTGAACTCACCATAAAACCAATCTAGTCACAGAGATCTCCATAAAGCCGAGCTTTGTGTAAAATCAGTGTTAACCTTATTGAAGCCATCGAGATTGAATTGTTTATTTTGCAGCGAACTTGCAACCGAATAGAAGATCCTGTGAAGTCTGTTGATCCTCTACAGTCTGTTGATAGGCACCCCTCCCCCTAAAAATCCTCAACCTTGATGAAAATCCTACCACAGCAGTTTTTTTTAATGAAAATGGCGAAATGTCTACAACCGTTACAATTTTATTTGCAGCTATTTGTGCGTCACGGTCGATATAATTTCAAGAAATTTCACATTAAATTCGATCGTAGGATATACCCAGCTCCACACAGGGGACTCACATCTTATGGAGACAACACATTTTAACACACGCCTATCCGTATGCAAATAGGTATCCAGCATGTCCTTTGATGTACTTTGATATGCAATTAAGTCGCTCAGCATCCCATGGGAGTCATCCGATATGGTTATGCTTGCTTCTTTATTTTTTATTTTTTGCTCTCTCTGACTCTGATACAATTAATTGAGAAAGTAAATATCCTTGTTAGTGTCAATCAAAAGTGTAATGCTCATCTTTATGGTTTACAACGAAGCCACTTTGCCAGTACTAATTTTGTCGGTTTAACGACAAGAAGGAATATGAAACAAGCTATACATCGGCTGTCCAAAATCCAATTAGGTGGCTGCTACACACATATGAAAGTACTAAAAGGAACGACGACTGTACATAAGGGTAACAAATGAAATATTCATTCGTCGATTCATTATTTAAGAAGTCCAATTATTCAAATTGGGATTCAGGAGCGCGTTGTTTTTTTCTCTAAAAAATTGAAAATGAAAAATGCTTGTGGAATTTTCAAGTAAAAGTCGTTTTACACCTGTTTCATAAATCATTTGTTTTCGGCTGTCTTTGCCTTTCGAAATGATTTGTCATGCAAATGTAAGTATACTTACGGGATTCGACAAACGGATGTAGAAATATCCTTTCCACGGTCAATAAATATTCATATGGGTTTCAGAAAATAAATCTGTCATCGCCCGGTTGTCGTTCACACCTCTCCTTCAATATTGATTGCACGTTGCTGGTCAGGTATTTGTGCCAGCACCGTGCAAGGTGACATTTTAAGCTTTAGCTAGGATTTGATGTTGGATTTTGTTGGAATGACAAATAAAGTTTTTTTCTATTTGTGAGAAACAAGCATTTGTTACTACTTTCAAAATATTTGCGATTGATTTCCCGGGTGCACGATTGGTAATTGTTTTTGTCTTGTTTTGTCTATGTACAATTCATTTCGAATTTGATTGAAAACAATGAAAATAAAATGTGATTTCATGGCTGAGTATAGATTTAGTTTCCTTTAAGCCTCGCGTAGGCCATAGATAAAAACCAGTAGAACTTTACCGAAGAAAAAACTTCTACGCCAAAGCCGTTAACACTGCATGTTGCTCTTCCCTGAAATTTATCTATGTTTGCATAGGCATTCTGTCCGATAGAAAGTATCAGACAGAACGTTACTGTGACCAGCTAAAACTTCGAGGTCGTAAGGGACTGGGTATATCTCGGCTCCGCTATCACATCCGACAACAACACCAGCACAGAAGTCAAACGAAGAATAACGCTGCTTTTTTGGGCTAAAAAGGCAATTGACCAATTAGGTCATATCCCGAAAAACTAAGGAGACTTTATATAAAACCTTAATCATACCAGTCCCGCTTTATGGCCCCGAAGCATGGACTTTATCGAAAGCGGATGAAGATATCCTTGGTTGCTACGAGAAAAATTATTCAGAAGATATTCGGTCCCGTTTGGGTTGACAGGTTCTGCACGAGAAGATTCAACGATGAACATTACATGTTGTACAACGACATCGACCTAGTCAAGAAGATACGAATCCATCGGCTGAGATGGCTGGGGCATATAGGCATATTATCGTCTACCCATAGTCTAATGAAGGTTAGTGTGTAGACGCTACCATCCCTAACTGACCAATGGACCAAGGGGCCTTATTAAACTTCAGTTTATATATATATCGTTGCCTTTACTTCATTATAAACAAGTGGGCCCACTTGTCACCGAATGTCTTGCCTTTCACCATCCAAAATGAATGATACGATTTGCCTGATAGCAGTATCTTGACCATCGTTGGGGTTTAATACTTTTCCAAATATTCAGCACCGACTGAGTTTCCTACATTTCCTTCTGTGTATATCCTTGTACACTTCTTTTCCTGCTTGACATGTTTGTTAAACCATTTGAGGAAACTTTCGAACATCATTCCTGTCGCAACACTTTTCGTGTCTTTTCGACGTTAAAATTCTAAATACGGTTGGCTTTATAGGGTCGTAATTGTTGACAGCCCGTAAACGTGCAAGATGTGCAAGACAATTATTGTTATATTTTTCGCACAAATGTGGGGAATCTTTAAATTTTCACGAATTTTATATGACAAATTACTACGACTTGCATATACGTTACCCTACTGAGAGCGTCTTCTGGAAAAAAACGTTTGGTTCACTTTCCTAACATCCAAACCAATGCCGGCTAACTAGCAAGCCTCCGCATTGATCACCCAGCCAAGCCGATCGTAATTAGACACATTGTTCTAGGAAATCTCGCAGTAACCAGGTACGTACATAGGTTAGGTTAGGTAGATGGGTCGGCGAGCCCCAGAGCCACACTCAGGTCAGTAGAGACCCATTGTGATGCCCATTAACCATGTACATACGTAGCTCGTTAGAAGTCACCGATCTTTATCACTGTGATGCCTTTACTGGATCACATTCAGTCTACACCCTACAATCGGAACACGATCATTTGAAGCCTGAGTCTGCCTATTATTTCAAATACTTCGCCATTCCTCTATCTGTTTGTAGCAGTAGGAAAATAATGGTGTCGATCTGTTCTTTAGAGCTCCTTTCCTAATGACTAAAACAACAATTCAAGTGGAACACAATCATTCTTCCTCAAGACGGATTCTTTGAAGAAAACTAAACAAAATCCATTCAAACCAAATTATGCACAGTCTCCAAAGAAACCCCTGGTGTCCCTTTAAATTTGGTTCAACAGCACAAACAAACAAAAAAAAATATCACTCAACAGCACCGCAGTGTTTGTCTGTATTCAAAGGCATTCCTCCGCATTGACTTTCCTCCTTGAAATCTTGAAACCATCTCATGAGCGTGCAGCTAACAGAAATAATCCTTCTACGACTCCAGAATTCACTTTTTTTCGGTTAAGTCAAACAAACTTGCATCTCGACCACAAAAGAAGCACACACACAGAGAAAAAGCAAAGCAATTTCCTCTTCCGCAGTACCGAGTCGCCAGCACATTGTGAATGTTGCCAACAGGAGTGTGCGTCCTTCATTGGAGTCCTTTACAAAGAAGGCGCTCATGTCGTGTCATGCTGAGGAAAAAAAAAAAATTAAATTAAATATTTTCTTTTTTCTACTGATACCGAAACTCATCTGGATACTTACAACAGACGCCCCAGGCACTACGCCAGGGCGTGCATCCCAACCATCACTAATTTGCGGGGAAGTGTGGCCATCGCAGCCTCTGGCCAATTCACAGAAAAACTGCACAATGAGGTCGAGAACGAGATTCTTTCTTTTTTCGTCATCCTACCATCAATTTTCTCTAAAATAAAGTCATTTCAATGCATTACAGGATCTCACTCAGATAGACAAAGCAATTTTCTAACATCGATGCAGTATTGCAGTACCTTCTGGGATGGCATTTCGCAATGAATACTTTATGAGCAGAGCGCTGTGCGACCTTTTTCGATTAAAATAAATAATATCAATGAAATTGGAAAAATAAGTGCCCCATCGAATCGGAAATTAGTTATAATACAACTTGATGTGTGCCATTCGCGTGTCACACTTTTTAGAGCATGGGACGAAGGGAAAATTCCACTCACACAATACAGGGACGAACGTGATGTTGGTTGCACTCATGGAAATACTTAAGGGATTAAGGGAAGTTGTGGGAACTTATTCTTCGGGAAAGGCATTGAATTTCAAGAGAAATATGCTGCAAGATGGCTGACATATGGTTAAGATTAAGTAAGACTCTGGTTGGCTGGGTGCCAAGGAGATGCGGTGTGGAATTGCATTTTATATAGTCACGAGTAGATCGAATATCATTATGATTGATCCTACTTATGTGTGGCTTCAATTATTTTAATCTCTACTTGTTGATGTCAACTCCTATTTCGATTGATACTTCATTTGCTTTCGAAGGCTGCTTGGCTGATCTGGCTGATCTCAACACTAAGACCATGGTTCCCTTTTTCAAGGGGGTCTTGCCTTTTTCAGTGCGTTACTTTAGTCTCGACAGACAATTCTGAAGAAGGGACCTCTTAAGCAGAATCAAGATGTCGGTATACAAAGACCACATCTCCCTTACAGAGACTCGCATAATTCGTTCAAGTAAAATGTTAAAGAAGTCACCTTGTCTAAATAGTGTTCTACCTCAAAAGTCTTGGTTTGATCTTTACCAAGGAGCAGTGAGCATCATTCATCGTCAACCTGCCCCGATGAATGAGTTTGACCGAGATATCAAAACAGGACATGGCTTATTGCCCGTTTCTATATGTACATAAATGCTGTCAAAAGCTTCCTCAACCAACAAGCGTCTCCAGCCAGCTCGATCTTTAGCCAGCTCTCTCCAGTTTCGCACGCCAAGTTGGTTAAGTCTTCTTCCACTTACGTGCGCCTCCTGAGTCGCGGTCGTCCTCTAGTGCGTTGTCCCTCGGGAGTGGATTTGAAGATTTTACGGGCCGGAGCCTTGCTTCACTCTTCTGGCTAGGTCGATGCCGCCGTACAGCCCATACAGTTAGTCGTTGTATCTCCTCCTCCATTCACCGTCTATGCAGACGGGACCGAAAATCACCCGAAGAATTTTCCTTTCGAAACAGCCAAGAGCATAAGGCCTTATTGTCTTTGAAAGGAAATCTACCGAAATTCGAATCCGAATAATTGGCTTTAAATGTTTCGGTTAGGTAGCACTTTCAAAGCCTTCGTAGTTTACATCAGCGTGGCGCGGACCACAGAGTTTTAATGGCTGTCCAACAATTTACGGACTGAAGCGATACAACCTTAGCTCACGTGTTAAGTGCTTTGCTAACTCAAGTTCGAAACACAACAAACGTTCTTTAGATATTCCCCATTACAGTGAAAACAGTAGGTTCCATCCATTTATTTGAAAAAGTTTAGCGCGGATAATAAAAGAGAAGCTTATCTCTGGTCCCTATCATTTGATAGTAAATCCTAGTCCTTATATTTGTTTGACTTTCAGTATAGAAAGTCAGATAGTAACAACACTAGCGCTAGAGCCATCCCATTGCTTTCGGTCCGCCAGCTTGCAAATCCATGTTGAGACAAAATAAGCTGGTTATCTTACATAGAACTAGTATCAATTGAACGTCAAATGCTAACTTTTTGAATTGAGAGGCCCTAATTTTTATCTTTATTACTGGATTATATTCACTTTTTCAGGGTGTAGTTACTATTCATTAGTTTTGACAAATGAATTGTGAAGCACTTAGTTTCCATGCAAACTATTTTCCACCTAGAAATGTCAATTCGTATTCAAGATGTCAAATTAGAACCAACTCTTAAGAAACACAAGGAATTGTTAAATTTCGGAAAAGTTCATACAACTTATTTGGTTAAGTAGAGAGGAACTTCATTTGGGTTTTAATGAGTGCGTGAGATTGACATTTTTAATCATCTAAGCAAACCAAAGGAAAATGGAAGTTTACCTCGAATCAGTGACCTAAAAAACATTCCAGTGAACACAACCGGATTAGGAGTATATACCGAAAGAACTATTTTTCAACAAAAACAATATGAAATGATTTTAATTTCTGTTGGCAAAGCGAAGCTAGTTTTAGAATTAACAAAAACCGATAAAACATTGTTATTCGTTTCAGTTCCTGCATCAAAGCATCACACATTTTTCATTGTTGCGTGCTGTGGGTTAATCTTTTCACTAAATTATCCTGAATAAATGAATAAGCGGAAATTTAATTCAATTCGTACGCGCACATTTCCATTTTCCACAGGATGTTGGTGATTTTTTAAAAGGATAATGCTGCAGTTTCAGTTTGAATGAAATTTATCAACAAAAGGAAAGGGGAAATGAACCATTATGATGACAGAAATTGTAGAACCAGATCTGATTTTTGTTTGAAAGTAAAAAACGAAACAAACATTTGCATTGAAACGGGTCTAGATAAAAGAAAACCAAATTCGTATACACAAATGGTTGCCGCAGGGGTGTAATGCACTATACGATTTCAATTTAATCACTATTTTAGGAAACCTGAACTTCAATTAATAAACTTATTAACAAGTTCACCTAACACTTGATGACTTGTGCAAGAAGTTATATACCCTCTCCCTCTCTCTATATATACTGTAGAATCTTGATCACCATCTCATTCAACGATGAACGATGAACTTTGTCTTCCTTGGCTCTGCTAAAACGTCTGATAACGACATCTCATCAGAAGTCATACACACATACACATTTTTAAATGACCCTCTTATCCACATCTCCCGATCTTTCGCCATCGACTCTAAAACATCAGCGGCTATCCCCATACGGGTAAAGATGAGATTTCGGACTTTCTCCAACCCTCTCATACTTGGCCAAGGGATGCCTACCCGATGACACGTCTTGGAAGCCGAGTTGGGGACATGCATTTAACGTGCCCAAAACATAGAAGAATGAACCTTTCCGCTCGAGAAGTAGCTGCTCGACATTGAGTGCCTCACGTATTCTGGTGTTCCTAACTCGATCTTGACGAGTCACCCCAGCAATATAATGAAGAAATCTCATTTCGACAGCTTGTATCCGCGATCTTATTCTTTCGGTCATTACCCAAGCCTCATGACCATAGGTGGGGGTTGGAACAAACACTACATTGAAGACCGATAGCTTAGCTATGATAACAGATTGACCAATGTGTCTCAAAATTGCTCCAGCCTGACCAATCCCATAGTATCAGTATTGGTCCTTCCATCACTCGTGAATAAGACCCCGAGATACTTAAACTTCTTCATCTGTTTCAATGGGAACGCACCCCTGGCGAAGTCCAACGTCCACAGTGAACTTTGCCAGGGTCGATTTAACGCCGTTCACCGAACACAGCTCTTAAAGTTAGTGTTTAGAGATTGAATGGCCCTCAAAAGACAACCGTCAATCCCATACTCCATAGTTTACCTCGATGACCCGAGATAGGTTTGGCACACTCCCAGGCCTTCTCAAGTACCACAGAAAATAGCTAGTCGGTTTTGCTTCTACCTGGACGAAAGCCGCACTGCTCGTCGCCCAACCTGGACTCGACCGCAGGTCTGGAACGCGCTTCCAACACCTTTGCAAAGACTTTTCCGAGGAGAGTTAAGAGAGATATACCCCAATAATTGGTGCAATCACTCCCAGCCATTTTACTTCCTCTTCCCTCAAAGCCTTGAGCATTTCTGGCCGGATTTTATCCATGCCAGTAGATTTTCCGACTTTTAGCGCTTTAATCGCCAAAGTCACCTCCTCTACTGTCACCTCCTCTAAGTCACCTCCTCTACCAAAACCATGGGTCTGCCATCCTCAGTGATCTGTACGGGATTGAGCAGCTCCGAAAAGTGCTCGCACCATCTGATGCCCTTCTCATTGGAAAGAAGTACAACATCTTTGGATTTAACTCCTTCGGTGATATTAAATTTCCTTCCTCTGAGACGACGGATAGTCTGCCAGAACACTTTGTTTGCAGATCTGGGATCACGGACCAATTTCCCGCCGAAGTCCTTCCAGGACTGCTCCTTAGACGCTTAAACAATCAGCTTGCAAGTTCTTCGCGCCTCCATGTACCGGTTGCAAGAGCTGAATCCCCCAAGTGTATACACACCTCGAAGGCTTTCTTCCATCTGATGGCTTCTTGAACTCCGGTTGTTTTAAACCACCCAGTTTTTTTCTCACATCAGTCATACAGAAATCAAACGAAGAATAACTATTGCCAATCGCTGTTGCTTCGGGTTAAGATAGCAGTTGAATAGTAATGCCCTATTTCGAGCAAATATGAAGACCGTATACAAGTCCTTTATATTCCCAATCCTATTTGATGGCGCATGGAAGCTGGCCTTTATCGAATGCGGATGATGATATCCTTTGTCGTTTCGACACAAAAATTATTCGAAATTCTGCCTCGTTTGCTTTGATGGGCTTTGAAGTAGAAAATTCATCGATGAATTACATGAGCGACATTGGAAAAGGCAAACAACTACGCACCGCACTTTTGAGATGGCTGGGACATATAGAGCGAAGGGACACTAGCACTCCGGCCTACAATACCCTTGAACCGAACATGGAGCAATATTGCATTAAAGGAAGATCTCTCGTAAGTAGTGCGCACAAGTTGAATCTGCAGTGCTCCACTGGAGGCAGCTAGGCAAATGACCAATGTCCAAACGACTCAATTAGGCAACTTCAAACTGATTGTGCTCTGGAACCAGTTAGCTAAAGACTGCGCTCATTAGAATGGCCAACTGGTTGAGCCCCAGGTCTATCCCGAAACGAAGGGCCACCTAAGGAAGAAATTATCAATAGAAGATTGAAGAATCTCATATCTGCTTTTTGAGAAAAGGGTCGGTTTTCAAGTAACACTAAGTTGAGGTTCCTCCTGACATTAGTTTCTCTATTTGGGTGTTAGATGAACGAATACAATGTCGCAGCTGGAGGTTTACATGAAATGATTAGCTTCATCCATAGACTCTCCTGGACTGATATCTTTAATTTAGGCAGACAGACTGAAATAAATTAGCTTCCATTCCCGTAAGAAACGTCCATCAGTTGTTAGCTGGCACCATCGACACCCCCGTACTACTTCAAATGACCACAAATCCTCGTAACTTCAGCTCCATACCTCCCTTTCGTCTCGCTACCAATCGCACCAATTACGGGCAATACGAGCCTCGAATTCAAGTAAAACTAATTTTTCTCAGTTAAGGCAATTCTATATTTTTAGGTTAGAAGTTCAAAGTCGAATTACTTTTCGTCCTGCAAACAATTAAGATTTTATTTCCCATTCGGACAGAGTCCACACTTTTCGTTTTGTTTTTCCCTCGCCTTGTCACCATTCAAACCGTATGGTTTGCCAGCGTTCACATCGAGGAAATAGTTCCCCTTCAGGTATGACGGTGCAGCATACCCCATTGGAACTGAACCTCCTGGGCATTTATGATTTGCCAATCTGGTCAGCGAAGTACATCGCACCGCTAGGAAGTTTGACTCACTGCCTGGGTAGACAGTTTCGACGTAGTATTCCCAAGCACGCGCATGAGCACACGTCACTGTAACACAGCCTGGTGGTAGTGGACTCAGACCACCCGGGTAGAAATCAACATCTCCTGAGGGATCACGCTTGCCCAATACACCAGGATTACTATGAATGACATCTATAAACTCAGCATCGCCACGCAGCAGGCCCGACAAACTCTCGCCCTCATTGAAGCATGGTTTCGCCGGATCCAGACCAGTGATGCGTGGTATTAGCTTGCCAGTCATGTATGTGAAGGTACGTGCTGCTGAGCTAACAATATGCGCTCCCAAACTATGTCCTGCAAATGGAGAAATACAGGACATTGTGATGTATTCACAAGGTGTGCGGTGACCTACCAATAAGATGGATGTTCTCCACAGGGACTATTTCACTCAATTCCACCAAACCCTTTGCGATGTTTTCACCGATTTCTTCGGTGTTCAGAGCGGACCATGAATAGAGGGTGTCCACATAGGATGCCGCATCAACTGCCTAAATAAAACTGAATTTAGTTCAAGTGCAGTTCAAGTAAGTTAAGTTTCCTCACAATAAAGTTAACACCGCCGCGGCAGTGGTACGCCTTGGCCATGAGATCAATCGTATCTGACTCATTAACAGTTGTCGTCCATCCAGTCGCTAAGATCACAACTTGCTTCGTCTTATCGAATTCAGGACTTTTCCACATTTCGTTGGCTTTTAGTAGCGGATAACTGTATTTCTTACAAGGTGTCCTCAATTGAAATTGCATTTTATTGATGTCAGGAGTTATCTTTGGAACAATTGAGTCAGCAGATAATGCTACCGAGCCTGTCATGGTGAAAGTGAATGAGTTAATCCTATCTGTAGTTCGTTTCGACATCATACTCACACACAGCGTTAATGGATGAGGATACAAATTCAAAGGGATAGCCAGCAATTACATTCTTTCCAGATTCAAACAATCCCTTGGGTGTTGGCAGCAATCTTCCTGCGCTGTTGAACAAACCAGTTCCAACATCCCTGGAGGATGTCAAGAAATCTCCAACTCCGAAGGCATCGGCTGATATTGCGCAGTATTCTATTGCAAATAGCGTGCTAATTATAGCTATCGGTAGCTTCATCGTGATGACAGTCTGTGAGTAAAAGATAAACAAGAATTAAAAGGAAACAGAGGTGTTGTTTCTATTGTTAAACATGTTGCAGGCCTGCTAGCAAGCCTTACTTGACGCTCACTCGCAGTGGAGAGGATTGCCAGGCTCTGGTATAAGTTTCGAGTACAAAACCTGATTTCCCTGAAAGACGAACAAGCCACTCGCATACAGAGTGAACATTTGTTGATAATGATTGAGTTCTGGATTTTTAGAATCTCCTTCGACTCATAGAATGATTCCGTCAAAAAGCGTCATATGCCTTCAATTTAAGCGAAAGTTGACACGATACAAGACTGATATCTTTGAGCTGAACGATCCGAAATGACTAGTTGGCAGTGAGTCGCCGACGAAAAAAACTGCTCAGTTCGTATATTAGCCGGCGCCTAAGAACACACAAAAAGTATCAAAGATTGAGGTAGGCGTCCCCTGGGTAGGGCTAGGATGAGATGGTTAGACCAAGTTTGAAATCTCACCTCTATTCGTATGGGGATAGCCCCTGATGATTTAAAGTCGATGTCTGAAGATCGCGAACTGTAGAGAGTCCACTTAAGCACCCTTACCCCGCGACCCTCATGTTATAAAAAATAAATAGCTGGCGCGACAGCTCGGGATGAGCCAAGGCAACCATTCATGTTGTGCGTGTTGTATAGTTTGCACAAATGGAAGGGACCTAAATTTTATTGCCGACTCCGAACGGCAAAGCGAGAAGCTCTTTCATGACAGATTATACTTCCGGAGGCTTGTCATTCCCCGACGAGAGGTGGTTCCGCGAAAAATGTTCGGTGTTCCTGGCTGGGGCTTCAACCCACGCCGCTCGGTCAGCAGTCCAACGCACTAACCACCGACCCACGGCGACCTCGTATTGGGCATTAAAAATGATGATGATAATGAGACATATATTAACCACTGTTAAGGACACGTACGATGCAACAAAAACAACGCATTTATGTAGACAGAATATCTAGGTTGCCAGTGAGCCCTACTCACTACATTCTCTTGGATGGAATCGTCCTATACTCGGTCAGCTTTGTATTCATTCGACAATCATTTGGAAGTCATTGTTTAAGGCTCTCCGTAGAAACTTCACTTTACGGTTTGATGATCCCTTGGCCCGCCCTCAAAGAAAAAATATACACCTCGTGCAGGGTTCTCCACGATGTGCATTAATGGTACACTCAGGACAAGCATCTCTACAGCCCTTGATATTTCCATAAACATATGGTGTCGAATGCAGCTATTGATTTAAAAGACTCACCGCAGTAGTCTAGCCACAGCGCTGACCATTTCGTTGTTCTTAGTGTACAAAATCTTTTAAAAGCACAAACAACACTTTTGAATGAAACTTTTGTTGAACCATTCTTGCCCGCAACAACTACTAATATATTGTTGCTGCAATGGATATTGACCCGAAACCGAATAGGTATGGAGTGAGTGGTGATGTTTTGTCTAAAGAGTCCAATGTCACTCCACCTCCTCCATCACTGTAGTACACTTTTAGACGAAAAAATTGCTATTGAGGAGTCTTGGGTTGGCTGAAATTTGCATTTTGACTGGCAGGCAAGCGGTAACTAACTGAAAGTTGTTCTCCCTTAGTTCAAAGGCCACTCTAGACAGTTGGTCGTTTTTCATCTACAGATGATAGAATATTTCAACATTCTGGGTGGCGGGCCACAAATAAAATCCACAAACTGCATACCTGACGAACTCATAAGACGAGGTACTACATGACGCGTACTGAACAATCAAGGCAAGGCAAAACGTGCCAAAGCTCCAGACATATCTGGCCCATATTTGATCAGAACCGATCCAATGGTTTGGTCCTGCTAAAGCCTTGGCAACTGTTCTATAGGCACCCTTCTTCGATGGCCTCGGCGACATTAGAAAAATATATGTCAGAAGTATTCTTCGCTTTATAAACACCTTTGATTGAATCAGGTCCGAGGACATTATCGTGAGGAAAGCCACTTTAATCTAACCTAACCTATGATTCCTATGTCAGCGATAACATTTCACACACCGCACAGTAAGGAACACTACACAACACAATGCACTTTACACCTCTTTCTCAATTTTATTGTTAAAAAACAAAAATTAAAGAAAACTTTTTTTCGTTTTAAAAAACTTAAAAATTATTTTCGTACCAGAAATCTTAACAAACTTGATGAATCAGTAGAACTAGTCCCACTAAGTGCAAACAGATTTGTGAACACACGATCAGAGTGGACTTGGAGCAGTCACTTCAGTAAACAATACAAGCCGTTCGATGGTCAAGACTAGAATGACAATTCGATTGACACGCGTCACTGATATTAAGTTTGGAATAAAAGTTTTTTTTTCGCTTTATTTTCCTGAGAATCAAATCGCGTAATCGATCGCACGTTAAGTCTGTCAGGCGGCTCATTATAAGGGAGTGTGGATATCGTGACACAAGTCGTTTATATTCCTCATTCGAAATAAGATTCATCTTGAATTCTCAATTTGGAAACTCTGACGTGATTAATTTTGTAATATACATGAATTTATGTTAAATGGCAGAGTAATTGAATAGCATCTCTTGTAAATAAATGCAGTTTTTCCTTGTTTAAGTTGTAATTGCATTTTTGTTGGGTTTCTCGGTGAGAAAACAGGTAGATAGATCCAGTTTTCCGCATTCAATTTGAAGGTTCTATTGTTTGGCGAAGCAGGTTCATGTCGAAAATGTTTGCTTTATTGCATTTTTTAGCTGCAAATTTGTTACAACTTACAACAGATGTCTGTATTACTCAGAATGGTATTTCCTGATGCTGTCTGTTTGAACATTTGGTTTTCTTGAACATGCCCGTCGTAATCATTTTAAATAAACAAAGTGCTGTATTTAATCATTGTATAACTACAGTGCAAATTAAAGACAAAAATCAGTAAATCAACAACCTTATCAAATAATTAGTAATTAACATTAACTTTAGTTTATTGTCGAGGGTAATAATGAAGCGTATAATCAATTTTCTATTGGGTTGTCGGAAAAGTCATGACGCATTTCTCGAACAGATGGCGTTTGTTAATTTTTTTAAAGTAATGGATTAAGCCCATCTATATTATTGGTAAGCCATTTGACAGTTAACGGTTTAAGCGTAATTCTGAAAAAAATTGATCGGGATTAATCGTGTTTTGAAGATTTTGTAGCAGCTTAAATATGGAAAACCAAAGTGTGCATTTTCGGCATATTTTACTCTTTTATTTCCGTAAAGGGAAGAATGCAAGTGAAGCTTGTGACGCTCCTCGGTCAGGAAGGCTCAACGAGGTTGACGACGACCAAATCAAGGCACTGATCGAGTCAAACCCACGTTACACGATACGAGAGATTGCAGAGACATTGAACATCCATCATTCAAGCGTTCATGACCACCTGAAGAAGCTGGGATACGTAAGCAAGCTCGATATGTGGGTTCCTCATGAACTCAAGGAGGTCCAATTGACGAACCGCATAAACATCTGTGATATGCTCATTAGACGTCAGGAAAACGATCCTTTTTTGAAGCGACTGATAACAGGTGGAGAGAATGGGATTGTTTACGACAATGTTGTACGCAAGCGGTCTTGGTCCCATCGTGATAAAGCGCCTCAAACAAGAGCGAAAGCCAACATTCAACAGAGAAAGATTATGCTGTCAGTGTGGTGGGATTTTAAAGGCATCGTGTTTTTTGAGCTCCTACCAAGGAATCAAACCATCAATTCTGATGTTTGGTTGGTTTAGTGGGTGTCCTAAAGACTTACATAGACCTCAAGCGGGTCCATTGTACCCATAAAGAGTGTACTCATGGGAGTCAAACCAAGGGATAGGGTTGGCTAATCAGGAAACCACCCAGAAAGGGATAGAAATCTCAGGAGTTTTCTAAAATCAGCGATATTAAGGTCCTCCAGCCCATGGAAGAAGCTACTACCAAGAGTACGCAGTCTTCTGGTGGCCAAAGCGGGACATTCACATAGCAGGTGTCGGACGGATTCTATTTCCTCCTCGTCCCTACAGCTTCTGCAATAGTCGTTGTAGGGCAATCCAAGACGCTCCGCATGGATTCCTATTCCGCAGTGTCCTGTGAGGACACCGGAGACGATTCGTATTTCCCTTCGACTAAGTTGTACGAGATTTTTGGACTTCTTCTTATCGAAGACTGGCCATAGTGATCTGGCTATTGCACATGTGTCCATGTGACACCATCGCGTATTAGCCCTGATCATGGTTTCCTCATCTAAATCCCCGTAAAGAGTGCTAATGGGTGTCTTCGCGATCGGAAGGGTATATGATGTTTACTGTCGGCAGTTGGACAGTTTGAACGAATGCATCATCCAGAAACGTCCAGAGCTCGTTTATCGTAAAGGAGTTGTGTTTCATCACGACAATGCAAGACCACACACAAGTTTAACCACCCGCCAAAAGTTATTGGGCTTTGGATGGGATGTGTTGCCACACCCACCATACTCACCTGACCTTGCGCCATCGGACTTCCACTTGTTTCGTTCTCTTCAAAACTCGTTACGTGAAAAAACGTTCAATTCAGATGAGGCTGTAAAACAGCACCTTTTTCAGTTTTTCGCCGATAAAGACAGGTCCTTCTATGAACGAGGAATTATGCAACTTACTGAAAGATGGGAAAAGCTCATCGAATAAAACGGTCAATATGTTATTGATTGATTTCTGTTCTTTATATAAATAAATAATCTTTGAAAAACATAGAAAAATGCGTCATGACTTTTCCGACAACCCAATAAAAGTTGACCCAAACTATCCTGTCCTAATAAGCTAAAGTTGTTGCCAACGAAATATTGTCTTGTTTTTCCTAACGCCTGTCAACTGTCATGAAAAATGTGCTTCTTCTTTGACAAATTGCATAGTCTAAAGAACATGTAATTTAAGCTTCAATGTCATCAATAATGAAATTGGAGTAAACTCGCAAGAAAGCATGCCAACTTAAAGATTTGAAAGTGAGGCAATAAATACTAAAATATCCTAAAGGCGGTGGAACAATCTATCGGTGAAAAAAATCCTAGGCTCTGCTATGTCAATCATCCTAGCTAATGATATAACGCACACCATTGAGAGAGAAAATCAATCTCCCAGCTGCATGATTCGCAGAGAATACTTTGCAGCTAGACAGCTCCCTCAATCCACTTGGACAGAACGGCGTTTAATATCTGTTTAAGAACAAATCTTTAAAATCTCTTCTGCGAGGGGATAACACCAGCAGTAGGGTGTCATGGCTTGAAGAATTGATTGAGCTGACCACGATTATGACTTCATTATTGCAATGACAAACACCACAAATGTCCCCAGTTAGTCTGGACACCACCCTTGGACGTCATTGAAATCTAATACTATCTGAGTTTCGAACCACAGCACCTCTGGGGAAAACACATCATAAGAGTATGCATAACCCCTTGAAGCGCGAGTAGATTATAAAAGAAAGAAAAAAATTGGAATTAATCCTTACTACCAGGTAAATTTGTTCTTGTACTTTGTTAACCGCTACGTAAACTTTTTCACTCTTGTATAGCTTAATCTGAATTCCTGGCCAGCCATACAGTACGATTCTACAATCCAAATGCACTGCAATCACAACCCAACTTGGAAGTCTTGATAAACCTCAATAACCCTCTAGGTTCCAAATTCCAAGTTTCTGCTGGGGTCATCGAGTACCGTGTTAGATGAAGTAGTTCCTTCTTGCGGCCCCTGGGCATTCACAAAGAACATGTTTTGCCGTCTCCTTCTGTTTTGTATAAAATAGTTTTCATTTATACAGATGGCTCTTGAGTGGATATTATCCTATTAGGTAGCTCGTTAAGGTTTTTAAGTCTTTCTTGCTGAAGTCAAGCAATTTTTGGTGAACTTTTGCACTTGTCTTAGGCGCTTTAGGTTTGCTTAACATTCAGTGAACCCGCCCACTTCTCGTTTGGAGTGGACACCACTGCGTAGCACTCCATAATAAAATTAAGGGTCAATAAGTGACCGCAAAGCGCCTTTTTTCGCCGGACAGTTCGACGGTTTTTTTCTTTGAAACCTACGAGTTCTGGGATCCAGGCCAGTCAAAGCAAGAAAACTAAATTCGGGTCATTGAATGCAGTCTGTCGATTGGTGGTTAGCCATTGAGGTTCAAGTGAGCCAATGTGCAAGCATATTATATACACAGATCTGTCATAGATGCTCTGTTTGATTGACCTCCCGTTGGACCCTGGTGTGCAAATTTAAGATCGACTTTCCGTATTTTCTGGACTGGCTTCGACCAGAGTCTAAGCCTGCGCTGTGTTGATTTTTTACGAATGGCTTTATAATCAGTTATGGGTGCAGTGCTGGTGTCTTTTTGGGGACCAAGAACACTAGATTTCACTACTTGTTAGGCAAGTATGTCTCGATTTCTCAAGTGAAGGCTTATGCTATCCTAAAGAATACGTGGAAGGGTCGGAACATCTACGCTTGTAGTGATAACAAGGCTGCGCTTAAGGTCTTGCTCAACCCTATAAACAGCTCCAGTGAATTTTGTCGCAAGTCTGAACTATTTGACTGTTGTCTGGATACCAGGTCACACTGGCATCTCTGGAAGTGGGCTGATAAGATGATTTCTAAGCGTCTTCTCTCGTCCTCAGTCAGGGCCTCCATTTTCTTACAAACACAATTCTGTGGGGCACAGCTTTTCAGGGTACAGGCTGACTAAACAAATATTTTCTATCCCTCAGCATACTACTGTCTGCGTTTATATGCGATAAGCCCATCATCATTGAAACGCATTCTCGTTTCCTCAAAAGTTGAAAAAATGTAAGTAAAATGTGTACAACTGGATCTTACTTTCTGGTAATATGAGTGTGTCCTCAACCATACAAAAATAAATTCGGCTGAGGAACCAGTCCTATACTTTCCACCTCGTATTGCAGCATTTAAAAACACACACATAACGGTCGAGTTGAATTATTATTATTTATTGTTTGCATAAAATAATTGAATAATCAATTTAATGACAAGGAAAACATTTCTTCAATTTCATCAGCATGTTAAAATCTCGAAACATTTTGTTCGGATCGATTGCAATACTTCCCCTATGTAGATACATAGGTGGGACGTAAAAAAGTCGATCGCTCGTTCACATCAGGTACATATTTAGCCGCAACTATACCTCACCATAAGTATAGGCCGATACATATCTTATGCCTGCTGCAACAATTAAAATTGATTATTGACTGATTTATAAAACTTTTGTAATACTTTTATTAAACAATAAATACAAATATTTTTTCTTTGATAAATACATCAATATATATTTGTTTGAATGCATTTAAAAATAAACACTTGGTAATTAAATTAACTAAGCAAACAATTGAATCTGTGTTTACAATTCATCATCGCAAATGTGGGAATTATTAATGCAAATTTCTATTATATCGTCAGCACGTAGACCCTTGCAGTGATACAACTTTGTTGGCGCTACATATGTATGTACATTCCGAGTTGAATTTCTAACTTAACCACCATTCGCTTTCAGCCAGCTTAAAATACTGACTAAGACTTGTCATTGCCTGCTAAAAGGTGGTGCCATGAACAATGTTTCCTTCATTTTCCTGAAATGAACAGTGTCTACATATGTATTTGTTTGCAGTTTACAGGAGCCTTTCGCTTTTGAACTTTGGAGAGTGCGAATCATAGCACTTCCAAACCCGTGATTGCAAAATGTTTACCGGCCTCATAATCCGCATACAACAAGTATTCCCTGCCAATTCACAGAATGAAGAAAACTGTCAACTACAGAGGACGAGAGTAGAACCATCCATCCAAGAACCACCAAGAATTCCTACAGCCTCGTATGGAACGTGCCTACTTTTCTATATTAATTTGGATTGTCCATGCACTGTTAATCTTCAGCTTAGCTGCAAATGGTCTAAGTTATATACTCCCATCGTACTCTGTTCGGTACTGTCCTAACGATGACTCACCACGACATTTGAGAACTCAGCGCCGATTGTTACTCTCAAGCTGCTTCTGTAGCGGTCACGCCGACGATTGTCGCGTGGTTTGAACATTAGGTCAGCTTTGGGAATTAGGTGGCTGGATCTGATGGTGTGCCCGATTCAACCTTATTTTCTACGCAGGATCTTGATTCGAAAAGAGATCTAGAGTATTTGAAGTAAAAGGTTGTCGTTCCTGATACTGTTTGGACAGAATCTATGGATAGTTTGGCGTAGGCAATTTGCAAAGACTTGATAGTTCCTTAAAGCGACAATGGTCAGTCCCCATGTCTCATATCCGTAAAGTAAGACTGATCTGGCACAGGCGCTGTACATTTTTATTTTGGTTTCCTGCGACAAGTCCCAGATATTTGTCAAGAAGTCTATGGCAACGCGAGCTTTATTTGAGCCGGGTTTGATGTCCTCATTCGATCCGTGACTTTTCGAGACGATGCATCCAAGGTGGCAGAAAGAACCGAAATCGGCTACCACGGTGTTGTTAAGTGTTAGCTTGTTGGTGTTGGTTCTCATCAAATTACTCTTCAAAAGTTTGATTCTAAGACCACCTTGAAGGGCGTTTTTATAGAGCGACGCCAGTTTTTCCCTGATGTCGTCGAACTTCTAAGCAAAAAGGCAGAGGTAGTCGACATAATCGAGGTCGTTAAAAAAAACTGGCGCGAGGGCTCAATGTGTACCAACGCCTAGCTTCCCGCAACCATTCATGTTGTGCGTGCTATAGAATGGAAGGACCCTTCAATTTATTGCCGACCCCGAAAGGCGAATTGAGAAGCTTTTCATGACAGATTATACTCCCGAAGGTTTGTCATTCACCGACAAGAGGTGGTGCCGCGAAAAATGTTTGAAAGACATGGCTTGCGCTTGAACCTTTGCAGCTTGCACAGCAGTCCAACTCACTAAGCACTGCCTAATGATGGTGTCGAAAACACGCTCGAAATCTATGGAGAGCATGTTCAGGGAAAGTTAAACCCCTTTAGTTGTTCAATTATTATTCTGAGCGATAAAATGTGGTCCGAACATGAGCGGTCCTCACTGGATCCAGCTTGTTCCGGTCTTATAGTTTTCCGAATTGGCGAAAGCGGCTCCAAAATAATGATTGCGAGCAGTTTCTGTACGGCTTTTACATTATCTTAAGTCGCCTTTTTGGAAGGGTGACTGTTATTCCCTCTATCCAACGTTATGCGACCGATTTCGTGGTCCTCTTCGTTAGAAGCTGAGATTCCTTTACTCTTCTTTCAGCGTTGTCTCTATTGGTTTTTGAACTTAGACATTTGGTGACTTCTTGCATGTGACACATAGAAAGGTTATTTGAAAATTACGCCCTTTCTATCCTCTCAAGGATGGGCAACTAAAAGCGGTCTGGGCGTTAACTCGGAAAAGACCAAACTAGTCCTCTTCACCAGAAAGTTCAAACTTCCTCCAATAGACTCTCCTTCTCCAAACGGCACTCGCCTGTGCTTTGATAACAAAGCCAAATTTGGGGTCTCATTCAACCTCGCACCATCCACTGGCTTTACGTGTCCGTTATCAGACCTATACTCATGTGTGGTGTGATCGTCTGGCGGACGGCCTTAGACAGAGCCTTACACCGTAATCTATTGGGGAAAGTGCAAAGATTATCATGTACATATATGCATTAGCGAAGCACTTAGAACCACCCCATCCGCGGCACTTGACGTGCTTCCGCATCTACTTTCTCTAGATATGTTTGCAAACAGTCAGGTGCTAGAGCATCAAACTGAAAGGCTCCTCCTTATGGTCAAACAACCATATTAGCCACTCTTCGATCTTAGATCCCCTAACTTTTATTCCGGAAAACACCGACAACACTTCGTCTAAGCTGAATATCAACCTCAACTTCCGGACTTCCATTACTTCCCGAGAGGAGTGGGAGACGATCACTCCGTTCATCTCTACACCGACAGCTCTAAAACCGAGAACGGAGTGGGAGGTGGTGTTTTCTCCGATATGCTCACCCCGAACATCCCCTTCCGTCTTGCTGACCACTGTAGCGTTTTCAAAGGCGATCAAAGAAGCTTTATCCTGGCTTAGGCATAATGTGAAATCCTTCAGGGACATCACAGTCTTAACCGATAGTCTGGCCGCTATAAAATCTCTGGAATCAGTAGCATGTAAATCAAAAGCTGCTTCAGATTGTCGCTCCTCTCTCATGAAGGTGGCAGAACATTTTTAAATTCACCTATGCTGGATACGCGGTCATAGGGATATTCAAGGGAACTGTAAGGCCGATGAACTCGCCAAGCATGGTATTACTCTGGACATCTTGTCGAAACGGAGGAGACTGGGTATTTCACTCGCTGGGTATGACCTCTACAGGCGCTGCATGGACAAAGAGGTGAGGAAACGATCCTCCATTTCCTCTGGACTTGTCCCGCTTTCTCTAGGAGCCTATGACTTCGACAACATTGGCGGTCTACCACATACTGACGTCAAAAGTATACTCAGCTTCATCAAGAACTCCATTTAAATAAAGGGAGTGGCGTTTTCAGGGTATAGATCCAAGTGATATCACAAAGGGTCTGCCTGGCCTACGTATGTAGACAGACAGCCACCCTACCTACATATTTCTGTGGGAACTGTCTTCCTCTCAGTGACATTTTGGGACACATTTTATCGCATTGCTTATGAAAATATAAAGGAAGACAGTCATGCTTTAGCGATAATTATTAAAAACGCATTTAAAAAGATTTATTCATCATTTCGGCTTTATTAGTTCTACCCACAAGGCATGCAAAAGACGTGATTAAATTGAATTGTTGCTCTGTAAAATACAATGAGTAATGTTAAAACGTCAGTTCAATCTTTATGAGCCGTAAAATTAAAAAAAATAAACTGTCTGTTGACACTCATGAGCTTCGCCCATAACCAGCTTTATTTTAAGCCGCCAATGCTGCTGATACTCACGCATGCTGAACTCATCCCCGATAGTTTAATTCATAATTGGTGAAGTTGTTATTTATTGTAGTTAATTGGTTTAACATTTATTTAAATCTGCAAAGCTCAGCAACAGCTTCAGTTAAACCCAACATGCAAAGTGCTCACAACAACAACATCCCTCGGGGCAACCAAATTGCGTAAATTTTGACATGTGTGCATGGACCAGTGTGGATAATTGGGTTTGGGACTTTGGCTTATATCATCAACAGATTAGTAACAGAATATCGAATTTCAATCTCTATTTCATGGAATCATGCCACAAGAGTTATGAGCATTTCCCAACTGTGGGCAGGCACACCCTGATACAGGGATGTTTTGAATTTAGGTTATGAAGCCGCAAAATTGTTTATTCCCTTGAATGAGTTGCGTCAATGTATGTCAGTTTGCACTGAAAATTCAATCTCCATTTAAAAATAAACAAATCCCAACCGGAAATGCCAATAATAACACCCCGAGCGTCAATGATTCAAACACTTGGCAGAGTCACGCCACTGGTCCTTTATTAAACTGCCATTTGAATCCAAGCCATACGGGAATCGTTTATTAATCGAACTGTAAAATAAACCGTGCAATCGTGTTGACACATTGTATCCCATGGCGTGACGCGTTCCAGTGCATTTTTTATGCTGAATTTTAAAAAATGACTTGCAGCGACTCCCCATGATGGCCGCCTCGTTCCCCGGATACACGGTCTCCGTATAGTACGCCCAGGCACGTGTATGTGCACAAGCAATTGTGATGCAACCATCTGGAATTGGATCCAATCCGCCGGGATAAAAGTCAACGTGACCGAGTGGCTCACGTTTTCCCAACACACCCGGATTGCTGTGGATAATGTCGACAAATTGCGCGTCCGTGGGTCCTAGGCCGAACACAGAGTTGCCGTTGAGAAAACAAGGTTTCGCCGGATCCAGACCTGTAATTCGCGGCACCAAATCGCCGGTAATTTGAAAGAACATCCTCCCAGCGGCGCCCACGACATGTGCGCCCAAACTGTGGCCTTGCAAATGGTGCAAGTTAGTCTGCATTGAAATGTCAGGTTTAATTGTGTTTTACCTATCAGGTGGATGTGATGCTCGGGTGCGAGCAGTTTCAGCGTTGCCAGTCCCAGCGCAATGGCCACCCCAATCGCATCGGTGTTCCACGCGGACAGAGTGTACAAAGTGTCCATACCCTTGCCCGTATCCACGACCTTGTCAGCCATTTGAATATTTTTATTTTCATCGAATTGGAAGAGACAATGGGACTTACCACAACGTTCCAGTTGTCACGGCAGAAGTACGCTTTTGACATTTCATACAGGGATGCACTCGTTTCGTTGACACTGGTACGCCAGCCAGTCACTACCATAACGGTCTTTTTGTTTTCATCGAAGGACGAACTTGACCACATTGCAGTGGAGTCCCGCAGGCCGAACGTGTAATTCTGGCACGGCGTCATTAGAATAAATGACATACGATTAATATTCAGATGCGTCCGCCAGTGCAGCAATTTCGCGTTCATGGTTACACCATCACCTAGTGGAGGAACAAGACTCCAGTCACTGTGTCTCTCCAATCTGAATTCAAGGGGAAATTGTTATTTTGCCGGGTGTACCTACACAGTCTGTCAATGGAAGACGATAAAACTTCAAATGGATACCCGGCGAGAGCTTGCTTGCCGCTACGGTATGGTTCCGCTGATGATATCATGTCGTCGACATCGAAAAGTAATGTATTCAGATGGTTGGCGACAATATTCAAGGGATTCCAATCGACATTAGACGCAGCACCAGCAGCAGCATGGAATGCGAATTGAATGAGAAGGAGTGGTGCCACAACCATGTGGATCGACATTCAGAGGCAGCTATGCGTACGTGTGTATGCCCTCTCGGATGGGAGGGTTGCTCAAAGGTTGTCGGATGCTCCTTCTGAAAATATATTCAAGTTTTATTCAAGGCAACTTAATGAATTATCTATTGGAATGACATGGCAGGGTGGCGAAAAAAGTTTTTTCCTCTTTTTCCCCAAAATTAATTGGATAAGGGCGCTTATGGAAATGTTTAGTGTCTCTAAGGATCTATAGGTCGGTGGACGTAAATTTTTAATGGGAGTCATTAAAAATTCGAGACGAAAACATATATTTATTTATATTTTATTGCTTTTTACTGTGATGAATTTTAGGTTTTATTGGGAAAAAGTTGTGGATTTAGAGGTTTTTGATTGCGTTCCTGTGAGTATATTTCCTACTTTAATTAAGCTGAGCTGAGGGTTTGAAAGAAAGCATTCCATACTGTCGACAATGAAGGACAAAGACAATATAATCTGGCGCGCATTCCTAGACATTGAGGACGCTTTTAGCGATGTCAAAAGGGGAAGAAAGGTCAACCTCACTAACATCAATGGATTCTTGAGGAAAGACACACCAATACGGAACTGGGGAAAACTTAATTAAAGGTTTACTCCTCTAGAGGCATGTCGCGCATTGTGGAGTCATCTTCCCTTGGCCTTGTGGATGTCATTCGGAATGAAATTCAACAAAAAATATTATAAGTAAGGCTAAGGACTGTGGCCTTTTGGATAGTTTTCTGCTTCTAGCAACAGGCAAAAACATTTCTTGCAACCATTAGCAAGGAGCTCTTGAGCACCTGGACCAGAAAACACAGAGTGGCGGTGAAGCAAGGCTGCTACTTTTTGCGAATAAGAGGCAAATAGCCTTTAAAGCAAGGGCACACCAGGAAGATTTTAAATTGGCAATAAAGCCTTTGAAGAGCTCATTGCTCTATAAGAGTGAGAACCACCGCCCCTATCCAATCGAAATGGATGTCAGAAACACTTGTCTCTTCTCAAAACAAATCTGCCATAACCTGGATTTAAAAAAGACTGGGAGACCGCTACAACTCACCTACTATAAACGTGCCCTGCCCTTGCGACGTTAAAAAGGAAACCCATCGGGGTATACTTCTACGATGATCTTACCAATCTGCCCGAACTCGACATCCAAAAGATAAGAAACCTGATCTCCGGGACGAAATGGTTCAACTCTTAGGGTTAATACCGTTACAGTTACCCTTCTTATGGTTACTGTTACATACTCTGGTTCCTATTGCTGGTAAGCAGCAGCTAACAGTTGGTAAGCAATAGGAACATTGTGGTATTACAATGGGCCAATCTGGTCTGAGTGTGTCCCTGTCTGAATAGGGGCAGCCAACTAACCTAACCTAACCTATATGAGTCCCGCCTCAAAAACGTTTGCACGAAGCAACTCAAGACCAATAAAGTATGGTGTTTGCTTAAGGAAAATGTGTCCACTTTACAGCGAAGCCAAAACCGGCAAACGCCTCCAGAATGACACAAAATCTTTATTTGTCCTTGCACACGTAGAACTTGTAGCAGTAATTATTGGATAAAACCCTGTGGTACCTCATGAAGGAACTTTACCTGATGATCTCTGTATGAGCTGCGGCAACGAGGCAGCGCATCTTTTTCTGTTAAGATATTTAGGTGACTGTTTCAGTACAAACTCGATACCTTCCCGCTGTTAGTGAGATTTTATCAACTTGAATCTTGTTGTTTACAGTGCTTTTATAGCTGCCTATAGACGTATATAGTCTACATATCGTAAACAGAGAGAACTGTTTCCCGAATCGCTGATAATTTACTTGAAGTGACTCATTAAGTACAGGCGCGTTCGAGGAAATCGAACACTAATGACGCTGTTCGTCATGCCTTCCTGGCAACCACAGTCATATATCGTTATAGCCCATCGAATTTACACAGTGGAATGCCGAACGTGAAGGAGGACAATGATATATTGTGATCTTGCTAAAAAGTACAACTTTGGTGACGCAAATAGCATTGGTGATCATATTTGCATCATCAATGAGCACTACCCTTGTTGCAAAGTCAGCTGGGTGCAGCTGATCAACAGCGATCAGTCGATGTTTTAGAATTTTGTCTCTTGGATAGCTACAGACCTGGGATAGCTACAGATCTGTTACGAGCTGTATCAGTCCAAAGACTGCTATATTGTTGTAAATTTCACTTAGAGGATGCCTCAGTGCACTAAGAACGTATCTTTCGCAGAGAGAAGAAGCATTAAACATCTCATTGCCCTCAATCACCTGGAAACTCTGATTTTGATACGCCCATTCACCAAATCCCTCCCAAATTAGGCTGAGTTTCCCGAGGTAGATAGGTAGGTAGGGTGACCGTCTGTGCAAAGCACAGATACTTGTAGGGATGAAAGGGCCTTTCTGATACCACATGGATTTATACCCAGAAAAACGCCACTTACTTTATTGAAACCATTTGGAGCTATTGATGAAGCTGAGGATACTTCAGTATGTGATAGTTCGCCCAAGTTGTCGAAATGATAGGCTCCTAGATAGAGCTTCCTTCTTTGGGATAGGGCAGGACAAGTCCAGAGGAAATGGAGGATCGTTTCTTCGTTCCTTCGTCACTGCAGCTCTTGCAAAAGTCGATTGAGAAGAGGCCCAGTCTTCTGGCATGAAGGCCAATGGGAAAATGCCCGGTCATGAACGATCTTTTGAGCAAGATAAAATTTTTAGGTCGAGTGAGATTTAACATAGGCCAATTCTCCCTGGGGAGGCATGGCATGTGGCACCATTCCATCTTTGGTTTGTCTTACTGATCGCGTCGTACTCTATGTGAAGTTTACATTCCCCGACGTAACAATTTGACGAATTTACCGAACAACGCGATAAAACTTGATGGCTGCACTTGGTACTCGCGAAACGTTTAAGATCACCACCAACAGCATCGTCGCAGATTTTAGAGGATAAATGAGAACGACGCGTGAAAGCATCTACTCCAGAGAGCCGGCGCGTCGGGAAAGGTCGTCACTCAGGTGGCTCACAAGTGAATAAGAGACCTCATGCAACTTTAAGTGCAAAACTGGAGGCAGCTATGTACCTGACGATCGAGCTGACTGAAGATGCTGGTTAATTGAATTCTATGTCTACACCTATAATTAGTTCATAGGAAGAAGAGAATGATCATCGAGCTATTTGAATGTTTTATACTACGAGGTCCAGAAGTGAAATTTCTTTTCCATTTTCTAAAATCACTTCGATTTTTTTATATCGCACTTAAACCTTCCAAAGTAAGTGAAACGCTCATGGAAGGTGCAGGTTAGCATCTAGACAAGCTGTGGCCTTAGTGTAAGCCCCACAAAAACTGAACTGATGGTTTCTACGACAAAAAAAATGATCAAGAACTCTCGCTAACATCCAGTGCTAAATATTTGGTAACTATTCTCGACCCCAAACTAAATTAGAAATCAAACATAGAGCAAAATTCCAAGCCTTTTACGCCTGTAACAGAAGCTTTAGGAAGAAGTGGGGACTTAGATCGAAAATAACCCTGTGGATGTTGACTGCCGTATTATGTCCAATTCTTATACACGGGTCTTTGGTCTGTTGGCCCGCATTGCACAAAGGGGTAAACATTACTAAACCAAATCGAATCCAGAGAACCGCTGGTATAGGTACCATGGGTACTATACGTTCATGTCCGACGGATACACTAAAGGTTTTCCTAAACCTCCTACCCCTTGACCTCCACATCAGAAAAATGGAAACCTGCAGTGCGGTCAGCCTCAGAGAATCTGGCTGCTGGTCGGCCACGCCCCATAGCCACAGACTATCCTACCCCCTAATTACTCTCAGCAAATACTTCGCCGTGCATATTCCATAAAGAGCGACACATACATTTTCATGGACGGTTCGAAAATAGAATGCAGGTTAGGTTCGGGTATATTTTCAGTAGCCTTGAAAATATAGAAATCATTCACACTCCCGAACCTCAGCAGTGTTTTTCAGGCAAAAATACCCGCAATCTACGAGGCCTGTCGTGCACTCAACAACGACACCATCCTCAACAAAATGTCGCAATTTTCTCCGATAGACAGGCAGCCATCAAGGTTCTTGTCTCCATAGCCACCTCATCAAAGCAAAACCGAGCTCGCCAGTCTGGGAAGCTTATCTTCCCTAACCGTCGTATGGGTCACAGAGGCATCGAAGGATCCGAAATGACTGATGAGCTTGTCAGGTTGATGTCGGCCCTTGACAGGTTACTCGCAAGAGAAGTGATCATCCCATTGTCAAGGGAAATATCAACCTTCCTAAACTACTTCTCAGTAGCCAAACACAAATGGAATAACCTTGCTAGCTGCACCATATCCAGAAAGACTTGGCCAACATAAAACCATAGGAAAATAAGCGACCTCCTTAGAAGAACCCGAACAGACATTTCGCGCATTATCGTCATCTGTACGAGCCACTTGGCAGCAGGTACATGCGGCTAGGCTTGGCATTACTTTTAATCCCTACTGACGCAGCTGCAAAGACACTAATGAGAGCGAAATCCTAGAACACTTCCTGTGCAAGTGCCCGGTACTTCCTCGACAACCTCGGCGAGCTTTCAAGGAAGAATATTTCATTCTACTCTACCTTAACTGCACAGGTTGGATCCACACTCATCTAACAAACCGGTCACGAGAACTGTGGTAACAATACGCTGTATTCCAGCACTATTTCAGTATCGAGCGCTCTCTGCCTGATACAACCACTAAAACCAACCAACCAACCAAGCGAGACGCTTTGTACTTTAGCAAACAATCTTCATTCGAAGTATCTTTACAACTTTTTCAACTCAACACATTTTTTTTTTTAACACAACGTTATTTCGCTCTTTTCCCCATCATCTCATGGGGAATCATGGGAACGTTCACTGTTTCTCTCGCCCTTCAAAGCTCAAGATCCCATTAGAAAATGCTGTACCTTTGCTTTATTAGGTCTTTGCCACGGTTGAGACCATAATCAAAGTTGAAACACAACAAGTAAAATTGAAGGCTTACTTCATAACGAGTTCAAGGGGTAACAATAAAAATGGTACTAGAGACTACTACTTCTGGTACTAGAGGCTAAATCTTTCTGTGTCCACTACAAAAAAAAAGTGGAGATCATCATTGAACAGTGCTTTAAATATCGATCAAAGCTAATTTGGTATGTGAAACTAGAGGCAACTAATTAAGGTCGAGTTCTCTGAAAGTGCTTCCTGATTGAGGACCAGGTCAACCCACGACTGTAGCGTCATCGAAAATAAATATGCCAGTTTTTGAAAGGATTAATTGTGGACAATTATCCCCTTAAGATTGTACGATTATGAGAATGTCAATATACGGAAACACACCACTAAACGAAACCAAAATGTTCAAAAAGATTTTCACATGAAAAAGGTCCTTGCACATTCTAAGCTGCTTATTGCCGTGCTTCTCCGGAACTATAATTACACAGAGGACAGTCTATTTTCCACCAACTTCACAGTTATACACAATTTACGTTTTTTTATTTTCCTCCGATACTCTCCGGAAACGAACCCTCTTCGTCAAAACACCCAACGCGCCCGCTCCACTCTGCAACTCCGAATGCAAACTACACGAGTTTAACTCCAACTGTGAATCACTCGTAAACACAATTCAAAAAAAAAAACAAATCTTAAATTAGATTCTTTATAATTCAATTGCTTGGAACCTCAACAGCGAACTCTGCACTTTGGATAATTGCTCCAAACAGTAGTGCCAGTGGTTCAGGTTTTCGAGAGATACTCTCGCCGTTAAATCATTTTATTGGCTTCCACCGTCCACCATCGCCGGCGGTTGTCATTCCCTGGGTTTTACCATTTTCGCTGCTAATAGCCCATTTTACCGCCCCAGAATGGTGTGCGGGAACTATTTAGTAGAGCCATTAATCCGTGTCTGTCCAGTGTGCACCTTTTGACACCTTCCACCATGTGTAGGCCAGTCCAACAGCAAAAAAATAAAAGAAGTTCGGACATAAAACCAACCGACTGGATGCAATTTACAAGGCTTTTCCTGCACTCAGTCCTTTCCCTTTTTTTGTTGGTATGCATCAGGTTGGTGGACAGTTGAAACACATTGCCCGGGTTGTTTTTTTCTTGCTTTCAGGTCACCCTCATTCGATTAGGTGAGGTGGGAATTTATTCCTTTTTTTTTTTCGGAATTAAGCGCACGTCATCAATATAATCCTTCGGGACGCCGCCACCAATGTCGATTGAACCATTGCCAGAGATGGGTGTGACGGAAACTATTTCCGGAAATCAATGGCTTGATAGGAGAATTTATTGCTTTTCATGGGAAAGTACACGTTTAATTATCATGCCGGAGGCACGTGGGAATGTTTGCTACCTTTGCCGAACGGCTCTACTCAAGTTGGCGTAAACAATCTCATTTCCCTTGATGGCACTCTGGGGCAAATGATGCGTACCTACATGGAAGTTACTGCAACGACCACATAAAATGTGCCACTAAAGTGCCAAGGAGTAGTTAAGTGATATTAACGTGTCAATTACGTTTAAATATGCTCTCGGGAATTAATGGAGTCATTTGAGTTTGAGTCTTGATGCCATTCAGTCTATCTTATGCTCACATTTGATTGTTTTCTTCAAATTCGTCGAGGAAACCTTATGAGTTTGGATTAAGTACAAGTTCATCAGCGGATATGACGACGTCTTCGTGACGGAGTATGAAAATGTCTCCTCTTACTGCTCCAATTGATTCTTGGCGCAAAGCACAGTGCATCATCGTCTCATTTTACAGAGTTTTTTTTTTATAACGAAGGACTAGTAAATCGACGCTCAGCATGGATAAGGATAAGTTTATGGAAATTGAAGCTCTTCCAAACAATAGAAACTCTACCGTGGGTATGGATACAACAAGACGTTGAACTTAGCCCAAAAATTTGTTTGCAACAAATTTTGTGAGAGCAGCAAAGTGATTTATAGAAACAGAAGCACAGGGATTATTCTTGCTTTAAATTTGTATCTAAAGTTCGCAGTGCATATCTTGTTTACGAAGGAACTTCATCGTGCATCCTTAAGCATAATTTGTTTCGTGGATGCTTGTGTTGGTTGGTTGTGGAGGATGAGATAGGTCTTTACTTAGACCACGGTTTGGCCCGCTGTAATTCTCCTCAGATGACTGTGGGAAAGAGTTTTGTGCGAGTAGTGGGTATCTGCTTTGGTGATGGAGAAACTATGGTGTCACTATTGCTGCTGTTATGGCAGCGTTGTGTGGTGGCAAGCTGCTACCAAAACCATAAACCTCAAGGCTATCACGAAAATACAGAGACTGGCGTGCATAGAAGCTACTAGTGCTATGAGAACAACGCCAACAGCAGGACTAGATGCTATTCTCAACCTGCTTCCACTAGACCTGTTTGTACAGGAATCAGCGAATGCCTGGAAGTAAGACACGACGGGGCATAACCACATCCTAAGTAAGTATATGGGCAATGTAGCAACCGCTGATTGTAAGGTGTCCTACCTAGACTTCAGAAGACCATTCTCTTGTTCATTCCCAAGCAGAGAAGAATGGACAAGGGGAACAATACCAAACACGCGAACCAAAGTGATGGGTCCAAAATAGACATTGGCGTAGGTGCAGGTATATTTTCAGACAAACTAAGTCTCTTTAAACCAGTATGACTCCCCGAGCATAGTAGCGTTTTTCAGGCGAAGGTCCTAGCAGTGACAATGGCTGCCCGTGAGACTTCGATAAAGGTATTACCACGTGATGCTTTCACCTTTATCATCGACAGCTAATAGCAGCCATTTCTGCTATTGAAATAGAATCTAAGGTTGATCTTTGGTGGAAGGTATGAATGAATTTTACCGTTATCAGAGCAAAGTGCTGACTTATGTCATTGCCAAGGTGGTGCTACAATTCGTGGTAAAGCTGGGGCTCAACACAGCCTCTTCAGTTACTCCGGTCTTTACGAGTAGCTTATATTGTTTCCAGTTACACACTTCAAGTTTGTTAAGGTCCACTTATACTTATGCGCGTCTTGCTCTACTGCGTTGTCCCTCCGGGTTAGACTCGAATATGGTGCATCCCGGAGCGTTGGTATCTATTCGCTCTACCTGTCCTAGCCATCTTAAATATTTATCGCGCTTCCCTAAATGAATTTCGCTGTTCAATTCGTATAATTCGTGCTTGAATCTCCTCCTTCAAAGCAAACGGGATCGAAACTTATGGAGAATTTGCGACTAAAAATATCTTCACCCGCTTGAGATTGAGTCCCTGCTTCAGCGCCATAAAGTAAGATTCGGGTGATTTGAGATGGAGTCTTACTACTCCGTTACTATCTTCACTTAACCCTCATCCGTATTTAGTGTAAATTTTACACTATTTTTATGTTCAATTCTGCAATATCTGCGGTATTTTGTTATTCAATCGACTAAACAATTTGGGTCAATGTGTAATATTTATTTTTTTTTTTCTGTGAAAAATAAAGTTCTAAGTTATATAAAACAAGTGAAATCCATAATTTGTTCAATTTTACAAAGAAAATTGCAATTTTTTAGGCACAGCGTAAATTTTACACTCAAGCAACTTATTTGTATGTAAAAATAAGATCCAGACGAGGGTTAAAGAAACAGTTATTGGCAAAGGTTTTTCTTCACTTCATTTCTTTCAGAAGTAATGACAGAACCAAGCCAAGCAAGACTCTTACTACATCAAAGTTAAAGCTAAAATCGAAAAAGAGATGATGTGAGTGTTTGACTTCTTGGGTTTTCTAGAGGATCTACCTAAGTGTGGGCATTTTGTCAATTGTGGAATTTTGTTCCGATATTGCTATTCACGCTTCGTTTTTCACCGTTGGCCTGCCGCTTCGAATCTGTACATCACCTGCTATGTGAATGTCCTGCCTTCGCCGGTAGCAGCTCTCTCTTCTCTTTACAGGTAGAGTTAAAAGATGGGCAAAATGAACCTTATTGCTGGTCGAAATGAGCAGTGACGAATGTCGCAAGGCACCCATTTACCTCACCTTTCGTCCACGCTGAATGATTCATTTTGTCGTAGTTCGATACATGGGTATTGGAGTATAATCTCGCACTCACTCTTGCCCTTCTCGCTATATTTCTGGTTTTTCTGTTTTTGTTTTTTTTTTTTCTCGTCGTAAAGCTCGCGAGCAAGACATGTCTTTTTGTGCAGCGACACACTCTTCATGTTGCTGATCGGGTGAAACCTAATATTTAAACCGCAGCATTTTGAATAGATATTGGAAGCATTGGTTTGGCATTTGATGCTGGTGGAAAAGAGATTTCGGTTAAGAGATTTCAGGATACACATCATCTCTTGCGATTGAAGCCTGTACACAGCAATTCTTCATTATTGTGGCGCTTGGGATATCGGCATTCATGCCTTGACGGTAACAGGGTAGTAATCCGAGTCTATATTTGAAACTGAAGGCGTGCCTTGCTTTGATGATTGGGAGACCGCCAAATCCCCTTCCGGAAATGAAAGATTCCTTGTTGTTTTGTTTTGTTTTGCCCCGTAGCAAAGTTAGTAGCACTTTAGTCCGTGCTGCGTCCGTTTTCAGATGTAGTGTCCTGTATGCTGTGTTTACTAGAAGTCAAGTCAACGATGTCTTCCTTTCCTATTTTTTCGCTTAAATCGGTCAACACGATATTAACGTCATATAACGGACATTGCTCTTATTTTTTTGTGGAAATTGGTGGCATCGTTCTTGTCTTCTCTGCGTGAATGTGCCCATACTAGACCAATTTGGACGAACTCACCCGTCAGAAGCTAAACATTTGCTACCTAAGTATACCACGCATGACAAATTCACATCCTAATAAGTGCTACTTCTGATCTCTGTAGTAATCTCCACTATGGATGTTGCATATTCTTCATTTTGCCCAGCACATCCTATCGCACTTCCTCCTGAATGGTAATTGTTCACCTGCCTTTCCTTCGTAAAGGGTACCACATAGGTAGGTAGGTAGCAGTGGCAGTTTACTTGAACCTAATTGTCACTAGGATGTGCCTTTCTGTTACCACGACTCGTGTGAACTGGTTGATTATGTGTGTTGATGAATTGGGTGAGACAGCCGGGAGTGCCTAGATCCAGCCTGTAAGCGAATTAGATCTCGTATCCCTTTACCCGGATCTTCCTTGATATGGCGCAGTTGGTTAATCCCCTCCATTGGAGGTTGGCCTTCTGCAGGAAGTGTGAGTGGATTTGTCCTTTAACCGCTCCTAGCGGGGTGTGGACCCTTGCCACGAGTGAGCCGTTTAGAGCTGACCCCTGCCTGGCCAGCACCCAGATTCTTTGAGACTGCCTGCGCCGCATAGTGCGGTGGTTTTTGTGTGTAAGTCGAGAGGCAGAAGATGCATGAGCATTGCTTCCCTGGTGCCTATACTCGCTGTTCTTTAGAGCCTTTTGACGAGCATAACCGGAGATCGTTGTCATTATTTCGTATGCCAGAATCTTCAGTAAGGATGATACCCTTATGCGAGGCTTTTAGTCATTGTGTAACATGTGTTTTTTCCGTGTCCGGACACGACGTCCTTGCGCTAGAATGCGAACAATTATGGACTTGCCACAAGTGTGCGTTTAATCGAATGAATCTTCACTTGTTCTTGTGAATGCCAGAATGTCACCGACCTCTTTAGGCGTTAAATCCTTCGGTCGGTATGCATATAGTCGCCAAGGTCTTCTATCGTATTCTTGCTTAAGCCAACCATTGGCATACATAGGAAGTGTTCAAAATGAGATTGTCGTACATTTTCGGACAACATGTGGAAGACTACCTTGAGAGGAACTATGTGTACAAAGTTGGAGTCGAAAGTGTAGACCTTCCCATATTCGGTGTTTTTCCCTCATTAAGGTTAAAAATTTGCTCTTCTTACACCTCACAGGTGACAACAGAGAGCCTCTTTGTTTTGTTAAACATTATAGCTACCGCCACTCAGAGTAATTGGTGTACAATTTAATTTGAAAGAAAATTGAGTTACAAAACCGTTATAATAACTTAATTTGAGTAATTTTCTGCAATCGCATTATGAAATTAAAAACAAGATAAAAAAAAAATAGGTGATATTTCTATGAAATCCACCTAAAGGGGCGGATATCACTGCCTGCAAACTTTCGCACGTAACTCGACACTTAAAACGATGCAGGTTGTATAAAAATTGTCACGAAAGTGTGTAAATTGTTGCGGGGAAACGACAAAAAAAAACAAAAAACCCCCCTGAGGTTATTTCGTTGTCACAAGATTTCCCCTTAAATAATTGCATCAGGCACCGTTTAAAAATAATGTGTCTTCTCGAATAGATTGTGGAACTAAAAAGGGAAGAATATCCAAATATGCAGAGTGTTCTTTCAAAGGACGAAAGCACACGCTGACAGAATGAGAAAACTCATCCCCTGAGTAACAAGCATTTTGCAATACTCATCCTTGCACCTCAGGCACTGGTGGGTGTTTGATTCTAGGTTTTTGCCTCATTTTCACCCCTTCAGTCAAAACTTACGAGCACTTAATTTTTTTGGTTTTACGCCTCTGCCACGATGAGGTGACACACCTCAAAAATCTTTGCTAAGCCCTTGAGCACGAAACTTAAACATGATTGCTGTAACCAGGAGGCAACGCTGCTACCAGTCGGTATGTGTGACATGCCCATTTTTCCACAAACTACGTTCGTGTGATGACATAAGTAGAACAACGAACCGAAAGCCCTATTAGGGAGTAATAGGCTGCCATTAAGCGTTTTAGGCGCTGAGGGGTAACATTTTAACAAATAGTTTGTTCATAAAGTAATCCACCGACACGAAGGCCATGTTCGGTGCCCGAATTTGTGATGGGATAGGATACCGGACATTTCAATTATGGATACGCATTTCCCATGTGTGGACACATTGCCTGTCTCAGAGTTTAATTCCTGTCATTACTGGCTGCGACAACGAGTGGTAAACAGTTTTTTCAACTTATCTGTGAAGGATAAACACCTGTGGAGCAAAGGATGTGGCCAGCGCTGGAGTGGTTAAATCCACAAATATACCCGTGCATGTCGTGTATGGCATGTGTGAACAATTTGCTTTCTGCTCACCCCATGTCAACGAATGCGAGAGGTGTGATTGATGAATTGTGGCTGCAGAGGTTTTTCGTTCTGAGATTGTGGTAAAAAAAACAAACACAAAATGACAGGTTTGTCATGCAGTGGCTTAAGGGGGAATTAGGTTAAGAATGAGTATGTTGACAGGGATGGATGATAAACTTTTTTTTGCTAAGCCATGGAGGATTGATGCATCTCTTGACTAGACAACCGGTGATGAGCTTTGTTCTGTAAGTCGAAAAGTCTACATGGATCGAATTGAGAAGTCAATTTGAATAGGGAGGTGGTACTTGTTAAAGAGGCTTCAGATCTAAAAGGAGACGTAATCGGTTATCTTCCCAGAATATGTGTTATGTGCTTAGCCAGTATTTTATCAGTATCTTTCATCGGACTATCGCGTTCGTTTAGCTTTCAAGACGACAAGACCTTGGTTTCGTAAAGACTGCATTGCTGTATGAATGATTGAACTCCCAGTTTTCAGTCTCCACGAAGATAAGAAAGAAATGCAATTATGTAGATCCCGTCATCTTGCCCTTCAACTCTCTCGAGTTCAAGATAACCTACGCAGTTTTCGACTTGATGCCAATATTTTTCTGTTTTGGCAGAAGAGGTCTGACGGGATTGTTGTCGAGGTCGAGGTCCGTGTTTACCCCTTCTTCACTCTGTCTTAGGTAACATTATAGCTATGGGAAGGTCTGAAATTAGAATCCTAAATCACAATACACTGACTACGTGTGACCCATAGCTTGATTCTCAACTAATTTCAAGAACTGGTTCTCCCATCTTTGGACCCAACCATGAAGTCCCAAAATCATTGCCTAAGTGCCCCAGTGTTTTCCCAGCCTAATTTCATGCCTAGAAATATTGAGAAAAGCAGTGTGCCCTGTTGCAAGAAGCTAGGCCTTGGCGCATCCCAAGCGGTTGCGCCAGCTACTTTTTTTTACAATGCTCTGTACGAGGAGCCAGATAGACCATGAACAGCTACAACTAACCAACCAAGCAAAGTGTTTCTTCTTAGTATTCGCTTAATAACTCCTCACGTAAAAGCGAGACGATTTGTTCCCAGAATGATCGTTTTTACGTGACGAGTTATACGATCACGGAAGAGACTATTTAGACCTAGGTAAATTAGTATTGGTGGGTAAGTTACATCCAATGTGATTTTTAATTGCTATCCTGAACTAAAGATGCAAAACCGCTCGGTTAGATTCACTCGATTGGAGATAAAAATCTCAGACGGCTCCCCAGCTCAGTTTTCCAGCTCTTCGAAATATAAATGCCACATTTTTCTCTTATATAAGGCATTGCACTCACAAAGCTGATGTCATCAGGTTCTGCATCTTCTCTATCGCTATAGTTTCTATAAAAGTCGTGCCACGGTGCCCAGAAACAATGCTAGGAATGACTCGTACAGTTTTTACTTGGTTGACGCTTCAGTTAAAGCCTAAAGTAGTACACTGGATATATTCGGCGGTGGTGAGGCAGATTCTTATGTACGGAGTATTAGTCTGGTGGACAGCACTGGACAAACAGTAGCCTGCTTTAAAAGATACAAAGGGGGTCATGCATCTGGGTGCCTTGAGAACATCCCCCAGCGCTACACTGGAAGTAATGCTCCATCTGCTTACTGGTGATATCTTTAGGAAGCTAATTGCAGTCAAAACAGCATTATGATTCAGAGAATCCTCTCAGCTGATCAGCACAGCAACACACTCTAAGATCTTCCTAGTAAAACGGACTACTTTGTCCTCAATATTGACATCAACGTCAGGTACAAAACTCCGATACGTAGCTCATGGGAGTCTGGTTCACTAATAGAGATCCTCACCGGACAATGCTTGATAGGTAGACATCCATTCAGACTGGGGGTCCATTCCAATGATTTCTGTAGAAGCTGCAGAGGCAAGAAGGAAGAAAAAACTTCAACGCACCTACTGTGCACGTGTCCTGCCCTTGCGACGGTAAGAAGAAAAACCCTTGGGGAAATACTTCTACGATGATCTTAACGATCTGGCCGAACTCGATATTCAAAAGATAAGAAACTCCATCTCTGAGACGAAATGGTTCAAGTCTTAGGGTTAACACAAGCATGGTTGCCCATCTAGATGTACTCTGTGTTACAAACTCTGGTTCCTGGAGCTGGTAACCCGGTTCTTCATCGTGGTATCACAATGGGCCAATCTAGTCCATGTCCCTGTCTAAGCGGGAGCAACCACCTAACCTAACTTAGGAGTGTGCCCGCAAGAAGTTTTTGCCGAGTATTACAGCCCACCTTGGTTGAAGTCTTCTTCTAGTTGTGCACTTTACTTAAGACCTCTCCCGGGCTAAATTCGAAGATTCTGCCGGTCAAACAGTTGGCCTCTATTCGCTCTTCATATCCTAGTCATCCGAAGCCTTCAATGTGTTGTTTTTTACGTGTAGGGCGCGGGCGTGGTACAGCTCGTGTAGGTTTTTGTTCAATTTTCCTTAAAAGGCAGCAGACACAAATGAGACCGCATATCTTGCAAACAATTTTACGGTCAGAATGATCCAGTGCGAACGGTCATTTTGAATGCAGCTCTTCTTTTTCCACAGCAAGTTGATTTTCCAGTCACTTCTGTCTCATGTTGAACCTCCGTATCAAATGTGAATGACGCTGTCAGATAGTGTGTTCCTTTAAAGTTGCCCAGGGTTGCCGTCTTTGCAACTCTACTGCTGTCATACAATAAACGTCAGTATGTTGACAGTTTTAACATCTTCATCTTAGAGATGACATATGTACGTAAGCTTTAGTAAAGCCTGCTAGAAAGGTGGATCTTCCCTTCTTCACTCCCTCCCTTCTTTCTAACATGAAATGGATGGTTTCGCACTTCCCCCTCTTTTGCATTCCAAAATAAGTCTTTCCACATTTTTTTACGATCCTTGATGAGAAAAAAATTACGTATTCCCTCCTCGAAATAGACCTTCCAATTTCGGTTTCATCAAAATAATTGCAACGCATATTCGCTTTCAACAAGAGTAATAACTCCTTAGGCCTTAAGTTCCCAGGACACTTATTCAATAGGCAGAGCCTGTGAAATTGCCTCATTGTCGTGTAATAAAAAGGACACACACACGTACACAATGCTCCAATCACAAATGACATATTCGATCTGACGCACGACGACGACAGCTTTCACACCAATGGAGATGTGACAATAATTTGTTTGGATCTCGCATTCGTGTCCATATGAACGAACAAGGATGTGTAAACACACGGCAAATTTGATTTGAAAACGTCTTTATCGAGAGAGAGAAGTTGAATTTCATATTTGGGACGAGACTTGAATTCATTAGGCGCGTGCCGCTGCCGCTGCCGCACCGCCATTCGTCATATAATTGAACTTCAATTGGATTTGCAATTGATATTCCGTGCGAGTGGACTCACTCGATGGATTACTCATATTGCCCGCCTGCGTGTGTCCATACTCCATGTGCATTTGGTTTAATTGAATTTACGATGCGATTTATCGTCGCAATTACTTTGCACTATTCATGGTAATCTTGGGTTCCATTTCGGATCCCCAAAGAATAGGATGGTGAGGCAAAGGAGAATCTATGCTACCCGGAGGCAGCCGGTGTATTCCTTGATTCAATAGATTTTTAGTGCACAAAGGATATAGGTTTGTATGTATGTATACAATTTCTTTATATGGAGATACATATTATATTTACTTCCAACGAACTGGCTTATGCTTTATTGCAGTGAACTCGCACTCATATGCACAGACGTGGAAAAACTTTCCATGTACATATGTACGTGATTGGCGAAAAGGAAAAAGGAAACAAGTTGGTCCCAAGTTCCACAAAGCTCGGCAGCGTGTTTTCGAAAAAAGGGAGGTCAATTCGAAAACAACTTGCGTGGAACGTGGAAAGCTCATGAGATGCATGGTTTGTGTCATTGCTAGATGGAAGGTTCTACACATTTATAGCAAGTCGTTGAAAAGCATTGAAGTATAATTCTGCAAAGACGATGGTCGTTGTAGTTGTGCACATGTAACCAGGAATAGACACCCCCTTGCAGCACATCCATGACTATCTCAGGCATTTACCAGTCCAAAGCAAGGCCAAGTGCTTTCGCCTTTACCTCCTAAAAAACCTGTTAAAGCTGAATGAAGTTAAGAACTACTTGTGCAGGCAAAAAAGGCAAAATGTAAGAGTGTTAACGATTGACTGTTGGTTTGAGGATTGAAACACAGATTTAATTAAAAGACGCCCGCGATTGATCTTAAAGAAAAATGTCACAGCGGAATAAGAGACAAAGGAGCTATTGGGGAAAAATAGAGTAAAATTGATGGAAACGCTTCGGGTTTCAAGGCGTTGCACATTCTACGTTAATATACCTTATTGTTTCCAAAGTCATGCAATGCCTTTGACCTTGGAAGAATCCGCAACTGTTTGAATCTGACTCCTAATGAGTTGTGGGATGGTTCGTATTTTTTTTAAAAGTAGCTGGCAAAAAAATGTTGGCTTCTCTGTTGCCTTCTGTACTCAGTGAGCAATGGTTGTAGTAGTACTGATATATAAGCCAGATGCTTTTCTGGTAAGTTCGCCTGCATTTCATTGTTCCCGAACCGCTTTGGCACTAAAATGAGATGGATAGCGATATGAGTAGTTGCAGTTCCAACCTATGAAGGAACATAGGTAAGAGGTTGTCTCGACATGATTGAAAGCTAGCAATGGAGCTCTTCTAATAGGGAGGAAGTAAATATTCTTATTGAGAACAACACCAACAGCGGCAATGAAAACCATGCTAAGTTTCGTCCCGCTGGATCTATATTGTAGCAACACGGCAGCTAAAACTGCTCTGAGACTGTGAAAAGGGACGACGGTGGACACCCTCTCTATGGTCACGCCTCCATACCTTCTCGATGGGAGAATGCCAACAGATCGACACAAACAGATCATATGATCCAGACTCTGGCATTTGACAGGAGATTCAGCATCAGAATTCCAGACAGAGATGACTGGAGGAACCACAGAGTTGTTAATAAAATGGATGGCAGCCGTTAATTCTCCGGAGTCCGCGATAACTAGATCGAAGCTTGTGGAATCTGCAAAAAAAAAACTCTCTGATCTATCTGATCAAACTTAGTCGGCGCGAGGCATCATTACTGGGGACTGCGCCATTGGTCCTCATGCGGAGCGCCTCGGTACATATACGCAGTATACGCAGCTTCTGGTCATGTTCATGCAGATGTGGTGTCCCTTTCGAATGTAGTTCTCAGAGAGTTTGTTAGGCTGTCAGAGACCATGCAGTTTAATCCACGACCATTTTTTTTCTACCTCGTCGTTTTCTCTTAACTTTCTCCTATGTTGTGGGGACTTAACGCTCAAAAGTATTCTGGTCCTATAATTTGTCTTTCCTTATTCCTCTGTTCTCTCATTACCCTCAATACCAGCGTTGCCTGGTACCCAGATTCTCTGTCCCAGTTTATTGATTTTCACAAGGCACTCCGATACTATCTTTGACTTTATTTCATTGGAATATGACTGCCTAGCTGTCTGAGAGTATCGATATAATTTTCCCATGATACCTTCTGTTATGTTTGAATTGAGCGCATCTTTCTATTGCGTACACCTCTTCTTGAAATATACTGGGAATGACTCTAGAGATTTCGAGTGTCTTGCCCTCGGTCCACACCTATTCCAATTTCCGCGGATGTTTCTGATTTCATACCACTTCTTCTTGAAACAGTATTTTCCGACTATGTCGTCTCAAAGTAGGTTAGAGAGAAGAATCGTTACTGAAAGTATCACGCCTTCCTTTACCATGATACATTTTTTTCTCCCTATACCTTCCTTGTGGATTCTACTTTCCTTTGCTGATCTTTGCAGCAGGGTGTGGAATGGAAATCACTTCCACAATCACTTCCATTGGTCATAATTGCGCGGGTCAGTCTTTGTATTTTGCTCTGTGCTTCCCTGCCACTGCACCATCATGTGCTTTTGGGTTTTACCGTCATGGTGCACCTCCATAGTTATGTACTCAGTAACAGTCCCAGGGATTCCTGATAGATTTCTTCAAATCATTATGGCTCGAGTGGCCTTGGAGCGTTTAATCCAAAGCAGCTAGATATTTAACCTGCTTTTGTGACACACGAACGACACCATCCCTGATATGTCTTCCTGGCCCTATCGAAGATCCATTCTTTCGCGTCTTTTGAAGTTATGTCTTCGCTTTTCATGCTTTTCATGTTAGATCATTCAATAGCTATGATAGAACTTTGACTGTCGACTAAGACCATATTACAAAATATTTTGATACCATTCTGGTGCCATTGTGTTGTGTTATCACCATTTTACCATGGAGCGTTACACGATTTAACATCACATCGAAATCGGAACGTTGCGCGCGTTACGTGCGATTTGTGTTCGTAATGCGAGTCCTTCCGAGCCCATCATTCGGCAAATTATGCAAAAATTTGAGATAAGTGGTTCAATGGCTGATCGAGCAGTCCCAGTTAGTCAACGACACGCGAGGTCGACTGAAAATATCACTGCGGTGGCATAAAGTGCACGCGAGAACCAAAACGTCTACTAGGGAGCGGTACCGGAACGTGATAACCGAGTTTGCTTGGCCGTAAATCGATCGTTTCGGTATTGACTACATGTGATTTCAATATGACGGTGCGACATTTCATGCATTGAACGAAAGACTGGAGATATTGAAGGCGAAGTTTCCGGGTCGCGTAATCTCACGAAGAGCTGACATCAATTTACTGCCAAAATTGCGCGATTTGACGCCCTTAGACCTGTTTCTTTGAGGTTACGTTAAATCTCAGGTCTATGGCAATAAGCCAGCAACAGTTGCCGATCTTGAGGACAACGTTTTTCGCGTCATTGGCGGAATTGAGGCCAACTCATGAGCCCCAGTCATCAAAATTTGACCTCTCGGATGACCCCTGTCAAGCAAAGGCGTTGAGGCCATCTGCACGATATTACAATACTTTTAAAAGATAATGGTATAGAATGCTTTTTAACTTGAAATTAAAAGATCGGCTTAACCTTAAATACACCTTGTTTCACTTAAGATCGAAGATGTATCACGGTTAATGAATGACTCCAGTGGTGATATAATTTCTGTTTTAACTTGGGCCACCCATGATGGATCAGTGAGTCTTATGCTCCAAAGAGCGTTCATTTCAGCTTGCGCTATATCATTGCGATGATTTCAATTTCTTTCACAAACTGAATGGACGATGATTTTTCTTGTTTACTATTCACACTTGTGTACATATTTTGCTTAGCGGAAGCTGTAGAATTCATAAAATAGATCCATTTTATAGAAATGTAAGAGCTTCTGTTATGACTTGGCAATGAATTAACTAAATTCAGCTACGTAGTACAAAATTCGAATAATTTATTTTCTCCTTCTTGAGATGAAAACCCCAGATCATTGTTAAATCCTTTTTTTAAATTAAATTGCTTTTTATACACATTTTATTGTTTTCTTCTTTTAATAACATTACAATTTATTTGAAAACAAAATCAACATTAATTAATTTCTAGGTAAGTAACTGATTTACAACAACAATGGTTAGCACTTCACCATCATTTCATCATCTTTGATAAGTTGTAAGTAGCTTTTGAATACATTATTTGATTTATTTAATTTATACACGTAAACTTATATTAAAATTATAATTTAAGTTCGTATTTCATGTCACGTGTCACATGTTTACTCGTAAACTTTAAGATTTATTGATAAACTAATCTAAATTAAAAGTGGTCACACGCTATCACAGGGTACTTGCACTATAGTGTAACGAATTTTGAATAATAAATTTTGTTTTTCATTCATTTAATATGCACGACATTGTTTAATACATCACCATTTGTGTGTTTTGAATTAAACTTTTGATTTAATGTTGAAAAGGTTTTTTTGCTGTGGAGGTTGTATTGGAGTAGAACTGTCAATTGGAAAACGTGTTTTAGGGCAATTTTAAGACTTTTTTTTTATTGAGGAAAGGAATATTTTTACAGAATTTGAGGAGTAAAAATGATTTTCTACAATAGACGTTGAAATAATTGGGCAATGGCTAATTAGCTGTGTGACCTCTTGGACAGTTCTATGTCGAGATTTGTGCATACAAGCTTCATGAATATTGGAAAGTGTTCCAAGTACTTGTCTCAAGAATATGCATCAATATATTCAAGTGGAGAGTTAGTGTGACTCAAGAGTAGCCTACTATTGGGCTTCGGGGTGGCCATCGTTTAGTGGTTAGAAACATGGCTTGTCGCGCTGAAGGTTACGAATTCAATTCCGGATGTCAAGAAACATTCATTTTTAAAGAAATAATTAAAAACTCGATCAATCGTGACAGCTGCCAAATATATTGCAATGGCATAACGTTGGCTACGACCCTAGTTCCATGGATATGCCGTCTGATGCAATGACACCAGAACTTCGGTTTCTGTGCAAATTTAAAGTCAACTTTGCTTGCCTTCAGGACTAGCTTCGGCCAGAGCCTGAGCCTGGACGGGGCTGTAGTCGAATCTTCACGGATGGCTCCAAAACCAGTCATGAGTCCGAGGCTGGTGTCTTCTTGGAGGTCGATAACATTGGACTTCACTACTCGTTGGGCAAGCATGCCTCTGTTTTTCAAGCGGAGACCTTTGTTATCCTAATGGCCACAGACTATATTGTTAAAAATAGCTGGAAGGGTCGAACGATCTGTGTCTGTAGCGATAGCCAGGCTGCGCTTAAGGCCTTGCTCAACCCTTTAATAGTGCGAGAATGCAAGAACTCTCTGAATTCGGTCGCAAGGTTGAACTCCGACTCTTGTCTGGGTCCCCGGTCGCACTGGGATCTCTGGAAATGAGATCTCCGATGAGATTGCTAGACAAGGCTCAGAGGATATTTTGTCAGGACCTGAACCAGCGTTGGGTCTTCCCGCGTCCTCGGTTAGGGCCTCCATTGCCAATTGGGTTTCCTACAAACACAATTGTGTGTGGCACGGCTCTCCAGGATGCAGGCAAACTAAACGAATGTTCCCAAACGTTTGTTAGAAATCAGCGACATTCTTGTTATCACTCAGCAGAAGAGACTGTAGACAACTTATTAGCGCTCTGACGGGACACTTCGCTTTTGCCAAGCATCTTAGTGTGCTAGGCTTAAGTGACACCACTGTCTGCGGCGTCTGTGGAGAGGGCGACGATACTTCCGATCATTTCCTTTGCGATTGTCCTGCCTTTGCTCGGATCAGGTGGCAGTTTTTCGGTGCTGATGTGGTGAATGCTGATAGTTGAAGCTCCAAATCATTTAAGTGCCTTCTCGGCTTTCTGCGAAACTCGAGAAAATTCCAGTAAAATGGGTAAAAACTGGGTTCTGCTTTCTGGTAGTACAATGGACCAGTTGCTTCTGAGTGCTCCAGCATAACGTTTCCAAACCCGGCAAAAAAAAAAGGCTTAAACAGTTGATCGAACTGAAGTCCGATTTGCGTCAGGCAACTACAGTGCATTGTGTTGGCCGTGGCTCAGTGGTTAGTGCGTTGGACTACTGAGCAATCGGCGAGGATTCAAGCCCCAGTCATGTTCACTGAACATCTTTCGCGGCACCACCTATCGTCGGGGAATGACAAGTCTCCGGGAGTATATTCTGTCATGAAAGAGTTCGGAGTTGTAGGTCCTTTCCATTCTTGCCAAAAATGTAACACGCACAACATAAACGATTGCGAAAAGCTAGGCCTTGGCTCAAACCTGTCGCGTCATTTATTTATTTTCAACTATAGTACATTAATGGACATTGCGTTCTACGCCTTTTGGTTATGATCCCTTCTTTACTGGCGAGAGTAATGCGTGTTTGAAAATTCTGAGCATAGGAAAACTCCTTCACACTTTCATTCAAACCATCATCGACAACATGGGTGAGAATAGTATAAAAGTTCTTCCTCTACCTACGTAGCTGATCCTCATCCGAAACTAGGAAACTAGAGCCCGGAAATTGGGACTAATCGGGACATTTAGAAGTAATTATAAAATTTTGAACACCTAATCAAGGAACACATCAAGGAAAACAGTCACATACATACGTACCTTCGAAGATGGCATTTTTCAATGGATCCTTTCAGTTACATAGAAATGCGCACCACTTCGTCTAAGTACATCTCAAAGTGGATCCATTAACCTAAAAGACTGTGGCGTATGTGAAGTATTTTAACCGATATTCAGGTGTTGTCAGTACTTAAACTACATATAACTCATATTTGCCGGTTGAACTTATTTTGAAAGTATATAATTGTTTGACCAATTCAATCTTCCTTTAAAAATCGAAGAAATCGGGACTGTCCCGCCAAAATCGGGACGTCTGGCAGACCCTTCCGAAATCTGCAGGTACTACTTAAAAGCTTTACTAAGTTTTTGGCACAAGTTGCGACCACCTGTCACCTTCTTAGTGATTGTGTAGATTCTGTCGCAGCTTTTTTAACTTATGCTGCCAGAGTAGAGTGACAATAGCATTTTTTTTTGCCACGGCGAATGGTACGCTGGACCTGATGCAGCTTCTTCTTTCTGCATGGGTGGATGTAAAGCGGCAGGCCAATGTTCGCTCCTTTAGGGTGATGATCTCATTCCTTAGCGATTTGGTCATAGAAAAAGAAATACTCTGTTCGTTAGTTTAGACAAATGGGTACCTTGTAACATTCTCCACTGCTCCATTCTGCCCACCTTCTAAATCTACTCTGGGAACCTATGAAGAGAATGGGGGGCCGCTGATTTAAAACCACCCAGATAAGGATATGAATCTCAGGAGTTCGCGGACAGATTCGATTTCTTCCTCGTCCATACAACATCTGCAATAGTCGTTGTGATATATACCAAGGCATTCCGTATGAGTACCAATGGCGCAGTGTCCAGTTATAATGCCGGAGACTATCCTTGCGTCACGACGACTAAGTTTGACAGAGATCTCTTCTTATTATAACCCGTCCATAAGTTTCTAACCGTTGCGCATGTGCCTAGATGAAACCAACGTGTATTGGCTCGACTGAAGGCCTACCCTTTTTAACGAGCTTATTGGAACCCTCGCAAGGCCATGTAGCGTACTCCCCTTCGCGCAATTTCTTCAGTCCTTTTGTTACCTTGAATATCCATATGCCCAGGTACCCAAAATAGGGTCACCTCAGATTTACAATTCATAAAGATATGTACTGCCGATCTTCATTCAATAATTAAAGGGGTTACGTAACGAATTGCAAACAGTCATCTATTACCCACCTTCCTTTTGTAATAATCGGTGCTTATAAGAAGGAGCTGAGAAAGTGAAAGCTTAAAAGGTTTTCAACCTCCAAACGAAAATGTCTCATATCCCTTCCTCAGGACCACACCCATTGTCATTAATTGTCAAGGATAAACCTTAACAAGAAAACAATTTGACGTCTTTTCCCAAAAATGATTAATCGTTGTCCTCACAACACATTTCCAATCGCAAAACCTCAACCATATGTCCCATGAATATTAACAAACCATCTAAAAGACGCAAATCCTTCACACCCATCTAATCCTCATCATTACATTCGCATTTATTAAAAAAAAAAAGACATTTTCCGACACACACCAGCCTTTAAGGAAGCTTTCGCCCATGGAGATATTGACAAACATCCATTACATCTCCATACATTATGCCTAATCCACCCAATCAACAAATGTCTAATAAAAAGCCACAACGGGAAGAGCCAGTTCCCAGTAGTCAGCCCACCCATTGACAGTTGTGTAAGAGGCATAAATAAATTACATCCGTATGTTCCAAAATCCGAGTATCTGCCGTGATTGTCAACCATCTCTGGAACTTCCCAAAAATTATTTAAAAGAGCAATAAAAGTTTATCACACAGCCGCCCGGGCCCTGTGGCCTAGCAACATCCCCTCACCAGTCCCCAAAGTGATTTCACATTGAGGCTGTCTCCGACTGCCGAAGGCAGGCAACGAAAAAAAAAAAAAACATCCCTGCTCTTCATTTATGTGTTTGACATCGGTTTTACACTACCATAAATCCAAATGGCAGGCCAGGACACCCAGTAGCACTCCACATGGAATAATAGTAACCAGTGTGACCCCCAAACCACACTGTAGAGCGAGAACGGAGTCGTTTTGTCGTTGAGTAAACGATTAGCAGGATATTACGAAAAATAATCCCTGCGCCATCACAATATCGACCGGGATGGGGCCAACCATTTGATGGGAGATTTCATTCTTCGGCTCAGCGATTTGTTTACATTGATGGACATTCATCAACGCCTCTTTGGATGAATATACCCGGACACGACTCAGTCAACTGAAGTGATGTCTTGGTGGCCTGTTGGTGGAGAGGCACCATTTGACATTTAGCGTGAGACCTCTTGAGTCAGGGGCCACTACTCCAGCAGATGCATCTTGATGGAGTCCGGTTCGTATTACGAGGTTCAATTTGAATGATGTTCCCTTTCACAGCGAGGGATTCTTTGTACAGCTGTAGTTCTTAAAGGTTGAAGATTAAGTAAGGATTTGCTCCTTTCAGTTGTTATCTCCATGTGACCAAGACAAATTTTGTGTTTCTTCTAAGGACTTTGGTATTTTCATAAGGATTAGACTTATCAATTCAAATGCAGGCATAGTTTACTCGCATCCTTGAAAGCGTAAGGATTAGTTAAAGCCTTCCTGTAACAAGGTGATGTAGGGGAATAAGATTTCTTAAAAAAATTATTGTCTTCGTCTTGGGGTAGGTTAGTAAAGTGCTTCTAATGCATGGAATCAACCCTCACACCCACTCGAATTATACTTGCAAATTTGAAAGGTGTTCTGTTGTTTAAGGACGAGAGGTAGTTCACATCTTGTTGTCGAACAAGTCCATGCATAAATCAACATTGATTCCCGGTATCTCTGTAGGAATTTTTTGGTTTAACATTGTTTGGGAAGAAAAACCTTGACGGTATTTTTTTTTTTTTTAAATTTTTTCACTTGACATATGTACATAAGAGAGTGGAGAAGATAAGATCTTCTTCTGCCAGAGAAAAATTGATCTTCTTTTCCAATTGGCATGAGTAACCAAAGAATCTTGAAGAAGTTGCTTATATAACCGCCTGACTGTAATCTATTGTTTAATCCTTTAGTTGAATAGCCATGCTGTCTTAATGAAGCTGCATTGTTCTTGAAAACGGAAACGCCTTAAAAACCGCCAATGAAAATGGACCAACATCTTTTTACCTGTAAATTTGGGTATGTCCAGGTCGCCGATTTATCCACGCTTTAAGATTTTCAATCAGCCTGTAGGTCCAACGACTATTCTATCAAAGATCCCACCTTCACAGTCGCTGAGTCGTACTTCTCTCCAATGCCGCTTCCAGTAGATACCGTCAAAAAAGCTACGTATACAGGGTGGGCCATTTAAACCTTCGGGATGTTTTTTGGTAATAATTTAACAAAAAACGAAAATTATTTGCTGTGAAGTCATTTGCTTTGATCACTTTTTGAATATGATTTCGCGTAAATGGTCACCGCCAGAACGAATGTGCTCGTTTTTCCGTTTTTCCGCTTTTCCGATCACTTTTCGAAGTGTTTCGAGCTGAATAGTGGCCATTTCCTGTCGTATATATCAAGGCTTTTAGGGTCCGTGGCTTGTTGACTTAACCTTTGGGCTTCAAATAACTCCACAGAAAGAAGCTGTAAGTCTGGCGTCTGAGGAACAAAGGACGCAATAAAGCGATCCTGGCTCGGGCTGTATCAGCTGTAGCGTTTTCCTGTTGGAACCAAAAGTTGTACATGGCCCTATCAGCAAGAATTGGCATCCAAAAATTCGTTCTTAGGGCCCGATAACGCTCTTCACCTTATCGGGCGGTTACGGTTGCGGTATCGTCGGTGATCTCTCAACCCTAGCCTGTACAGATTCAATGTTCTCATCAAATCAGCTCAGGCGAAGTCGACCTTGATGACTGACATTACCAAGATTGGCAGGGGCGATCAATTTTAGGAGTAAATGCCTGAAGGTTTGATCTGAAGAGGCTTGCCTCACTCGATATTTTGCACGATACGCACGTTGCGTTTTCACAATACTTTGAATGTAAAGCTGCTAAAGCTGCACGATAACAGCGTGTTGTGGTGGCGTGTACTGTTCCATAGCACAAAATCGCTTGGATTGACACTACGAACGCGGGCTGTCATAAATCGATCTGAAACAGATGTCAAAGTTGTAGGGTTGCCAGATGCCGGAGGTTTAAATAACCCACCCTGTACCTAATGCAGTAGATAGTACACGAAGCGAGTTTTTACCTTAACGGATTGAGTCCAAACTGTTGCAGTGTACCGCGTCATTGACTGACGTAGCTCTGCAGTAGAAGAAGCATTTTACTCTATTTGGCCACTCTGATAATACCACGGACTGATTGACAATTAGCTCGCTCTCTCCACTAGTGAGCTTGTGATCGTCGTTATGCATTATATTCAACCCGAGCTGATCTACCCCCGTGAAACTCTTTCAAGTTATCAGATGTCTCTGTGTCTCTCTGTCAATGCACTGTTCACATCTAGTACTAAACTCTTTGTCTCTTACCTATGATTGTGCTGTCATGGGTGGATCTTCGTCACCTGATCAGCTCGATCATTGGTTAGCCACCTCTAGGTGATATGCCAAGTTGGTTGCGGTTGCATTTTCACTTGCTTGCCCCTCTTGATCATGTTGTAGGAAATGTATAAGTTCCACTTGCTTTTTATTTCCCTTAAGGACTTCTGTATGATCTTGGTCCTAAAATTGCAGAGTGGGCGTCTGCTTACTGGTCCTCTAGAGCCGTTTCATTCTCCGCTAGTTCTTTAGTGGTGGCCTAAACCTGTACCTTTTTGCTGTAATCAGTTTTTTAACAAAAAGCTTTAGGCGCTCACACAAACATTCTTCTTGCCTGAACCAAATAGATAGCTTTTTACGGGATCGTTTTGGGACCTTGGCCTTCCCTATAACCCTAAACTGACTGAAGACAGCGATTTGAAGGAGTGCCGCTTTAAGACTTCTACTAAGTTCTCTACATTACTGAAGGAATGAGGATCGGCCGTTTGTGCAGGATGACGATGGAGAATGGAAACTGCTCTATCAAGGTCGGACAAGACCTCACCGAGACCTTTGATGTCAAGCAGGATTTAGGTAAGGCAACTTCAACGTCAACGACGTCTTCAACATCGTTCTTAAAAGAAAACTGCAAAACTCAAGCGCCAACACTCGGATATGCCGACGATATTGACATAATCGGAAGAACGCAGTGTGGTGTCACTGGTGTGTTCTTGAGTTTTGAGATTGAGGATGAAAAATGGGTTTTGTGGTCAACGAGGGCAAGACCAAGTAAAGGGTTTTTCAATAGGGACGCTACAAAAGTATAGCAACAGGGACAGCAAACAACGCCATATTTTTCCTGCGGTTTTTTAACATTTCTCTTCAGTAAGGTTTGCCATTTCATGATGGAAAGATATACGAGCCAACAACGAGTCGAAATTATTCAAATTTACTACCGAAATTCGGAGTCAGTGGCCTCAACGTTAAGAGCGCTACGTCCAATGTATGGTCGTCATAATTTCTGGCTGGATGGCTTCGTCAATAAACAAAATATGCGGTATTGGTCAGGCAGCAATCCACACGTACTCCATGAGTCATCATTGCATCCCGAAAAAATTACGGTTTGGTGTGGTTTATGGGCCGGCGGCGTCATTGGGCCGTACTTCTTCCGTGATGATCAAGACCGGCACGTTACTGTGAATGGGGATCGCTACCGTTCAATGATAACCGAATATTTTTGGCCACAATTCGATGATATGGACTTGGAGGACATGTGGTTCCAACAGGACGGCGCCACAAGCCACTAAGCGAATGTCACAATCAATTTATTGGAAACCAAGTTTGGAGAACGTGTTATCTCACGAAATGGTCCAGTCGCTTGGCCGCCTCGGTCGTGCGATTTGACGCCGTTAGACTATTTCCTGTGGGGCTACGTCAAGTCTATGGTCTATGCCAACAAGCCAGCGACGATTGATGAACTTCGTACGAATATCGAACGTGAAATTGCAGCAGTATCGGCCGATTTATGCTTGAAAACCGTCGAAAATTGGGTTCAGCGTCTGGACTTCTGCAAGCGTGCCCGTGGTGGCCATGCAGAAGAAATCGAGTTCCATACATAACGGCATCGAACGTACTTTCACAGGAATAAAGAATTTCATTGATATCCAAAACCGTTTTTGTTTTATTTAAAAAAACTTTTGTAGCGCTCTTATTGCAAAACCCTGTATATGCGTTCAACAAGAAGGACACTCAACACCGATGTCTCCGACAGAACGTCACAAATGATAGTTATAACCTTGAGGTAGTTAAGGACTTACCTGGGCTCCGCTATTAATTCAGACAACGACTCCAGCGCTGAGATCAAACGAAGAATAACTCTTGCCAAACGCTGTTTCCTTGGGCTAAAAAGGCAATTGACTACAAAGCCCTCACTCGAACGACTAAAGTGATCCTGTATAAGATCTTAACCATCCCAATCCTGGCGCAAAGGCATGGACTCTGTCAAAAGCAGATGAGGTTGCTCTTGGCTGTTTCGAGAGGAAAATTCATCGGGTGATTTTTGGTCCCGTCTGCATAGACGGTGAGTGTAGGAGGAGATACATCGACGAACTGTACGGGCTGTACAGCGGCATCAACTTAGCCAGAAGAGTGAAGGTCCAACGACTGAAGTGGCTGCGCTGCTCCGGCCTGGAAAATTTTCGAATCCATCCGAGGGACGGCACAGTAGAGGAAGACCGCGACTTAGGTAGCGCACGCAAGTGGAAGTGGACCTCAACCATCTTGGCGTGCGAAACTGGAGGCACCTGTCTAAAGATCGAGGTGACTGGAGATTGTTGTTAGTTGACGCCCAGGTCAACCCCGAACTGTATCGCCACCTTAAGTTCTCTATGTCTTCTACTAGATATACTCCAACTAATGGACCCTTTGTGCTTAAAGACTTCTTTAATTCATATAACCTCTTAAGATATTTACCTCACACTCATGTTATTGCTTTGAGCATTCTAAGTGTCCCCCGTGACAAAGGGACACGAATGTTGATGCCTGGCTATCAACAACACCTCCAGGATTTGATTCAAACTTTCTTGAGTGGTTATTCACACCAGCAAACAAGAGAGGTAACAGGGTACAGTATTTCCCCTAAGGCATTATTGCCTTCAGCTAGTATGGATAGAACTCTGATTCAACAGCTCCAATCGCTCAAAGTTAACCTTTTCATCTATGATGCAATTTGCCCGGCCGAAATTAAATTTTCTCAGCTCCTAGGGGTCTACTTCACCTGGCAAACTGCCTCGCGCTAGTTACCGCCACTTCCACAAAATCACGGGCGAAACTTTCCGCGCCGTGCTCCCCAAAGTAATCTCGTCAGCTCATTCTGCCGGTCAACAAAAAAAAATCCCTCGCACACATTTAATTATCCCCAGCTGATGATAACAATCTTGAATCGCTGAATTTTCCAGCAATTTCCCATCGGCCATAAATATTCCATTATAGTGAGTGAACCAGCCCGGCAATGGCGGAACAATTTAATTATGGGGTTTACACTATGCGTCGTTATCCTAAATTCAAATCCAGATTTCTCGCATGTATGTATACGTGCAGCCCATTATTGCACGGTTTTAAGTTCTGAAGGAGTTCCATTTGATTGGTAGGCAAGTGGTAGCATAACAGCAACCCACTCCCGAAATCTAAGCAAATGCATTACATAGACCTATCCTCGATGATTCGAAGCTCCAAAGCCCATTACACTCGTGAAAGCTCAAGACCCCGTGTTCATTCCAAAGCACACGAAAATAGACAAACACGGCACACGCTCTCGTAAGTTTCTCTCTCTCTCTCTCTCTGTCTCTCTCGGTTTTCTCCCTCTCTTTGAAGCCATTTAGTGTGAAAGGAATCTTTTTAATGAGTTCAGGACGAACGGACAGACGGACGAACAGGCATTAGAGTTGGATGTTTGGCTTTGGTAGCGTGCGTGTAAACATTTCCCCACCAGAAAAGGATATCCTTCGACAGCGAGTGCTGCTTTCAGTCAGTTTGCCGGCATTGCGTGTCCCGTACATACGCGAGATAGGATCCTAGAGCATATTTTCGAGTTCACATTGCGTCTAAGTAGAGAAGAGAAAAAAAACAAACCTTCCATGCTGTGCATGACTGCAAGCAGATCAAGTCCTGTCAGTTTTCTGTTTTGCCCAGCTCTGGCTGGTAGCATCTAAGGACAACTTTTCTGCGATTCTCCAAATAGTTAAACACTCTCCGTGAGAGTGTATCTCTTTGCAATTTCTGCACGCGGCGGCTTTCGTTTCAAAGAAAAAAAAGGACGACTGTCTCTCTGCACGCTCAGAGAAATTTGTTGAATAACATAATCGGGGGTGCACATTTTGCTGCTGCTCCACTCCTTGCACTTGACTCAATTGGAGCGCGCGTGAGGCACCATTCGACCATCGAATAGACGCGCGGTACTACACACTCTACACCCCCGTGGGCCACACGGCAAGGATATAAATTTTCTCCGCTTTTTGAACTGAGATTTGTGTGTGCTGCCCGGCCACCACCGAGTAGAAATTAAGAAATTAAACGAAGAACCACACAAAAAAAAAAGGAGCAGCCACCAGAAAGGATACAAAGGTTAGGTTAACAAAAAAAAAATAAAAAATAAAAAACAAAACCACAAGCAACGACCGAAACCGATGACGGGTGTGTTTTATGTGTTTGTGTGCGCCAACGATAACGACTACGACTAGGGCGAAGAAGAGTGTCCCTAACCAGGTGTTATGCAAGAAGTTCCTTCTGAGTATTCTGCGTTTTACAACAATGTCTGTGCGGTGTCCTTTTGCAAATGGGAAATAATTTCATTCCCAGTCGCAGCAGTTGAGCGTGAGTAGTGCGCGGTGGTGTCCTTTCGTCGTATGTTTACATAACATTAAAATTTTTTTTTTTTTCCAAAGTGAGATTCGGTAGCGCGTTTGTTTGTCCCAAGTCCCAAGACTCTACCACAAGGACTGCAGGTAAGTTGCTAGAAGAAAATATTTTTATGTGTTGACACGACGTCGAGCATATCATTGCGACCCCCCAGGATGTGGTCGTAGAATATGTGATTTTGGAATTATAACCATAAAACACAAGCACTGGCCGACATCCTATCTAATCGTACGGCAGAGTATTTGCGTTCATTTAAATGTGTGTGCACTGGTAGGATCCGGGATGAGAGGTGCGATTATGAAATAAGCCAACTGCGGTTCTACGAAAGTCACACACAGGCATTCTATTGCATAATTTGAAACAATTCGCTCTTCTCCGGGTGTCTGCTCCAGTTAAGGACTTCCAAGGGACTTGTATTCCTCTCGGTTTGGGCTCTGTACTCAAGTGGATTGTAAGTAGGCCATTATTGGTGGGGTGGCTTTTTTCGGGCACTGACACTTTACTTTTTTTACTTTTGTATCTGGGATTTCATTTTTCCAGTTTGAAGTTATGGATGCTTTGTGTCCTTGAATGAGGCCGTAAATTCCTTCAGAATAATTTATTAACAAGTGCTTCGATGACGAGAGTGAACAGGAATACATATACGGGGAAATTGGATGCCACATAACTTATTTATTTCAGAAAGATTGTACTCGGTGGCGTATACGTAACATTTTTTTTAGTGTTTTGTTTGAGTTATCACTGGAGGCGCGATTGTGTTGGTGTGTTAAGGGATTAACTTGGCAGCTTAAATGAACGATGGAATAGAAAGTGTGAAGTCAGTAAAAGGTGGAGCGGGGGAATCGTTTTCATAGGCTTGCCTGAGGTTTGTGTTGGATGACTTTGATGAAATCGTTTTTTTTTTAAATGTGAATCTGAAAGCCACGAAGGAATAGGTGGAACTGTTTCTTAAAAGTGTTTAACCGTGGCTATGGCCAACAGACACTGTCTTTTAACAGTAAGAAACTGGCATACTGGTCACTAAGTTACTTAAGTTAAAAACGCCTGCGTTCTACAGTGTTGGAAGGCCTGCAAGTACGCTTGTCTAACTCGCCTATAAGTTTATTGAGCCTGATTGGGGCGAGTGGACTCTACCATACTTCATAACGAATTTTTTTTTTTGCACATATCCAAATGTATGACCTTGAGATTGCTTGAAATACTTGGCGAGTCCTCTGAACTGTTGACCTACTTTACCTGCTGAAGGTTAAGGACTTTTATCTTAGTCACATCGATTTCTAGTTCCAGTTGTCTTGATTTTGCCTCCAACCTGTTTTATTTTTTCCTCTATTCTGGGAACCAAAAAGAATTCTGGGAACCAAGAGCCAGATAGGTTGAAACCTTTCGCTATCACTTTCTGTCCCGATAAAAGACCTAAAGACCTTCTTCAGAGCAGGTTCACCCTTCGCAATTTTCCCTTTGACTGCTCCTTTATGTCTGGGAGACATTAATCAATGCAAAAAATTCGACTCGTTTCGCTTTATTCGCTCCTACTGCTCCTTTTAAACCTAATTTCCGTTTCCCCCTCAGGGTGAGAGGAAGGCTCTTCACTTAGGAATCAGTCGGGCCCGTTTTCGTTCCCCTCTTTTAATCTTCGAAACTGCAGGTTTAGGTTTAGTTTGGGACATATGTTGGGAGGGATCTAGGGAAGGTGGAAACTATTATGGAGTTGACACTAGTGTACGTGTGATTTGGCGAATTTTTCTGTTTCTTTGGTGAAAGCCAGGATGCCGCCAATTCCTTTGTCCTTGAGATGTCTCAGTCCTTCTTCTTCTATGGCATTCTATGGCATTCTCGCTAGGGTTCGACAGTGGCATCAGAAGTGTTCTAGGTCTTCTTCTTTTTCCTCAAGTTCCTGGTCGTCTTGGCTCAGTGGTAAGTGCGTTAAACTGCTGAGCGAGCATTGTTGGGGCACCACCTCTCGTCGGGAAGTTACAATCCTTCGAGTGTACAATTTACCATGAAAAAGCTTCTCAATTCGCATTTCGGAGTCGGCAATATATTGTAGGTCCCTTCCATTCGTACGCACAACATGAATGGTTGCGAGAACCTAGGCCTTGGCTCATACCGCGCTGTCGCGCCAGCTTTTTATTTATTTATTTTTCTACCTACCCTCTCTAATTCTTTCCCCATACACATCCGTGAAGTAACTTAGAGTTTCAATGGGAAAAAGGTTGAACCTCGCAAGTCACACCATAAATACTTTGTCCATTTCCTTTAAAGCAGTTGAAGAGTTTCACCACACGTTTATCTTATTTGTTTCGTCAGAACGTTGAATTTAAAGACAAATCTGTATCTTAAACTGTAAAGCTGCTGTATAATGAAAGGTTAACACTCCCGGTGACACCACACTCTTCATCCGTAAAAAATAAGATTTCAGTAATTCTTAGCGGACGTATAAACCCCATCTTTACAAAGTACCTCGATCCATTGTCAATTTGGCGACATGACGACCTAGCAGGCGAACAAACGTGACGTGGTAAAGATGGGAATTTTTGTGGTCGTGCTCCAGAAAGCTATTGAAAATGCTATTACGATGCAAAATTGTTCCAAATAAGGGAAGCTTACAGGGTAATTATGCAGATTATAGACGTGATTACTTAAATAAGCGATGGATGGCTGCGAAAGTTTATTTGCCGAGATCTTGGTTGGGAAGGACACTCGCAATGCAATAGTTCAATTTTCCATAAACAGGACTCAGTTTGGGATTAGAGTAAATCAGGCAGAAGTGTTAGATGCTTCAGTTCGCTCGCAGTCTGAACTCTTGGTGGGTTGGTTGGTTTGGGCGGGTCTCAGTCGCATTGAAAAACGTTTGAAGAAGTTGTGTAGTGAGTTTAGAAGTAGTTTATAGCGGAAAAGACAATGCTTTGCTAAATTTCAAGACCGTAGCCAAGGAAGAGATGAACACTAAGCTAGCTCGGACTTAGAGTCATGAATATGATGGTACCCAGCTAAATCCAGCTTGAGGTTTGGGCTAAGAAACCTGTAAAGTAATTCCATCACATCATCAACATCATAGAAGAACCTCATGGAAGTTTGTGGTTTTGGGAACATTATTGTGGTCTACGTGCCAGTTATAGCCATAGAGGACCAAATGACAGCAGCTTGTAAGCAATCGCGTTGTAATTGGACCAAATTTGAAAATGATTGGCAGAGTTGGTGCAAGGGTTTCTTTTTTTTTTAAATAAAAGGGCATTATACGCTATATCCTTCCCCGGGTTTCAAGACATTGATGAATAAGTAAAGACTTTCATGGCGTAGCAAACCTCAACAGAAAATTGCAGACGCTTGAACTCAAAGTAGCAGTTTGATGGGATCCAAGGTCCCAATTCCGCAAGCGTGAGTTTACTGTGTACCCAAAAAAAAGTGAGGACAGGCTCTTTTCAAACCTCTTTACACATTTTTTTGGGTATTCAGAAAACTCACGATTTCGGAATTGGGCCCCCTGGTGGATCGAAAGTCTGCAGTAACTCTACAGGTTAATGTACAGCATCCTCGAGTTTCATTTTCGATTCCAGAGATTCATACTCCATATTCTCAGTTGGCAACGTCTCCAGCAGAAAATTGTTACTGCTGTTGGGTGAGTTGTTTATTTGAGTCCAAATAGCTCTGAAATAGGTCAGCCATTCACTCTAAACTGATGAATGTTTAGGTACATTATATTCTGCTAGTCAAACTAACATCCTAAGGATTACTCGGTTTATTTATTCTTCCCTACTCTTTCCATCAACAATATCACGAAATAAGTCAGAAAACTCCTCTGCCCTCAAGTCACGTCGAAGATGGACACAAAGATGGATGACTTGAGACAGGTCTTCACTTCGTTTGCCGTCTCCCCCGTGGCACAACAGGCTTGGTCTGTCTGAAGCCACCAGCGGAGCATCGTATTTCAGTATGAGCCATGGTACACCCATGCCCATCTCACACTATAACTTTGGCTTCTAAAAGCACCTGAACCAAGTCACGCTTAGAGATGTTACAAAGCTCAGAATGACTTAGGCTGGGAAGCTATGAAATGTTAGAGTGACTCGCCATGTTTTCTTTATCCAAGGTAGCTGCAGTACCTGAGGAAGCAGCGGCCATATTCATATTCTTCTATTCTGAATCTTAGTGCAGGGTACACAACGATTTTTTTTCTCGCAGTCTCTCCCTAAACTCGATTTCTTGTATCATCTCTAGCATTTGGTTGATTGAAAGCCTGATGACCTTTTCTATAAGCTTTCATCCAAGGATAGCCCACAACTTTAGCTAGACATAGGTAGACATTGGGTAGACATATGAATACGCGCCGCTGCCTCCATGTCCTCAAGGCATATTCTGCAGTTGTCATCTTTCAGCAGCTCCATTTTTCACACTACTGAAAAATAAATAGCTGGCGCGACAGCGCGGTATGAGCCAAGGCCTAACTCCTCGCGACCATTGATGTTGTTTGTGTTACATTTTTCGCACGAATGGAAGGGACCTACAATTTATTGAGGACTTCGAACGGCGAATTGAGAAGCTCTTTCATGACAGATTATACTCCCGGAGGCTTATCATTTCCCGAAGAGAGATGGTGCCGCGAAAAATGTTTGGTGGACATGGCTGGGGTTTGAACCACAACCCACGCTGCTCAGTCAGCAATTCAACGTACTAACCACTGAACACTAGCATACTTTTGATCGAGCGTATCTTCCTGTTTCTTTGGTGAAGGCCAAGGTGTCGCCCATTTCTTTATGCATTATTCCAAGATCCTCTTTCGCATTCTCCCAAGCCCATGACCAGCATCAATTGGTTTTTCCTTGAACATAGAAATTATTTAGTGAGGATGTTTTTTGTTTGTAGGTCACTTTGACCAAACATTTTGGAAGTCTCCCTGAATCCTCTTTTCATATATACCGTGAGCTCATGCTACTGTGGGCCAGCTTGCAGATTTTTCGTTCATCGCGACATTTTCATGACCCTGACGTAGGTTGAGTTTGTTTTTATATTTTCTAGCAAGATCGTATCTTGGTAGTTGGATTTATGATAGCTTTAGGTACTGCTTGACTGTCCTGTTGACAGGACATTGCCTTTGAGCTAGCATTTCTCTACGTATTTATGTAGTATATGTTGAGAGCTTATTTGATGACTTACCGAAGGTTCTCTTGCATTTTTGAAAGGCCCGTTGAGCTTCGGATCAATTTCGTTTGATTTGGATTAATGCGCGGATTATTTTCTTCCAAACATCTGTGTCAAGCATGCCTTTCATAAGTTTCGATGCATTCTGCACGAGATTTGTCGAGCGTTCGAAAAAGACTATCCGACAAATTTACTTGTAAGATACGAGTGTTGAGTTGAGGCGTGGGTCCTTGGCTAGTAATGTGACGTGAAAGTATGGCAAATCCTTTTTGGATCTTGAAGAGGAATAAAGAAAGACTGATGCGATTGGACCTCTTCGCGTTTAATATGTATAAAAACGATTTGAGTTTCCTGCCATTAAGTTGAAGTGTACCCTAAGTATAGTCGGCTCTTGAAAATATTCCCCGAAATGTCGTTTTGGGGCATCTATTCGTTTTTGCAGCACTCTAGGATATATTTTATTCATTCAAGGAGATTCATATGATGCAAAGGTGAAAATTTCGATTTCATCTCAAGTTGTTCTTAGTGCTTTAGCCGGGGACCCAACAGATGATGACCTTTTGAATGACGCCTATTTTGATTAGGATTATCTAAAGCCTCGATAGCTGCTTGACTGTCGACGAGGATGGTGATGCTAGATGGGCTCAGTATTCTAGTATGTATTGTCCTTACCGCTCTATCAATGGCGAAAAGTTCAGCTTGGAAGCCACTATAGTAGTTTCGGAGTCTATATGAATCGATTATACTCAGCGAACTGTGGTGTATGGTCTTAGAACCAACAATGTAGATTGGCATAGCTTGTCTGGTGGAGATATTTTTGCCAAAGTCTTAATATGGTCCGTTTAGCAACCATTCTTGAACTTTTTTTCATGTGAATGACTGCAGCTCTAATTCTAAAACGGAAATAGCTCATGATTGCAAAATCCTCTACATTACAGTGCATGTATTGCGACTTTAATGCTCCCAATAAACCATATACCATGTACCAAACTATTAAGCGATATCTCAGTCATAAATTTGGACTTTCCACATTTGTAAAATATTTCGTGTTGTTTTCTAGTTTCTTATTGCTTCCGTACATGAACCTCAGAGTCCATGGAAAAATATTCTTCAAGTTTTGTATTGTCATTTGCTTTCTAAGCTGCCTGCACGAATGCATTACTGATTTAAGCCTTTTGCATTTGAAACTTTATACAGATTTTCTTTTTAATTTCTTTTTTCCTCTGCCCTTGACCAAAGAAACCATTTTATTCTTGACATTCTCAGAAAAGCATTAGAAAGCATTTCCTACAGGAAGTTTTTTAAGACTGCTCTGACATTTCAAGCGGAAAACATGCATCTGTATGAAAGTAACGATTTACAGAATTCCTAAGCAATGGGCATGATTACATCCTCCTTGTATTGCCATGACAAAATACCATATTCCAAGGAACAACTGCATGTAAATCCTGCCTAACAGTCTTTTACTCGATATGACGACCAAATTCGTATTTTATTTTTCTGCTGAATTGCAATCTGAATTATTTTGTCTTTCAGCACTTGATCGGTTTATTTGAAATTTCATGCTTACAACTTGAGGAATTTTCAACCGATCCGGAGAAAGATTTTGATTTAATCGCAGCTTTTCTACTTTGCTCACTCAAAAAATGGTTCGATTTACCTAAGAACCATATCATTCGCTCCTAATGGGACACCCACCGCTTCCATCATGACCGGGGCTGCTGTCGACTAAAACCAAAGCCCAGCACAATTCATTCAACTAGGTTAGGTAAATGGGTGCCTTGTGACACTCATCACTGCTCACTTAGACCAGCAATGAAGTCCATTGCTCCCATCTTCTAATTCTACGCCGGAAACCTGTAAAGAGATGGGGTAGCCGCTGATTTAAAACCACACAGATAATGATATGAATCTCAGGGGATCCCTCAGCTCGATGTCACATTAGTCCTTAAGTTCCGTGAAGAAGTATCTATCAAGAGTCCTCATTCTTCTACCGGCGAGGAAAGGGCATTCACACAGCAGGTAATGGACAGATTCGATTTCTTCCCCGTCCCTACAACTTCCGCACAGTCGGTCGTTGTGATGTATACCTAGGAGCTCCGCGTGAATACCAATGGCTCAGTGCCCAGTAATAATACCATAGACTGTCCTTACTTCACTGACTAAGTTTGACCAGAGATAGACATCTCTTCTTATTATAATCCGTTCATAAGTTTCTAGCCGTTGCACATGTGTCTAGCTGGATCCAACCTTTATTGGCTCGACTGATGGCCTCATCTCCAATTTACCTTTTTAACGAGCTTATTGGAATTTTCGCAAAGAGAAGATTCTGTAAGGCATGCAGCGCTGCTCTCCTTGGATATCCATATGCCCTGGTACCCAACAGAAGGTCACCGTATTGGCTCTCGATATTTCATCTTGATGTTTTTTGCAGATTCCTACAAGCCTCGGTCTAGTTATCGCGGACTCCAGAGCCTTAATGACTGCCTGGCTAATGATAAAGACCGTGATTGTCCTTACGGTGATACCCTTCTCGCGGACTTTTTTTGAAGCCTTGATGATGGCTGTGATTTTATCCTGAAAGACACTGCAGTCGTCATTTATTCTAAGCGAGTGGTTTATTCCTAGGGCCTTGCAGTTGACCACGGCACCTGTACCAATGTCCATCTTAGAACCATCGGTGTAGAAAGGCAGTTCGTTTTTGTTAGTAACTCTGTGGATTCTCCAGTCTGATACTTAATCTCCTGTCAAATGCTAGAGTCTGGATCATATGATCTGTTTCTGTCGATTCGTCGGCATTCTCCCATCGAGACAGTACGGAGGCATGACCGCAGTTAGCTGTGTCCACTGTTGTCCTTCTCCGTCTGAAGGCAGTTTTAGCTGCCGTGTTGCTACAGTACATTTTGAAACTGCAAATCGATACCCACCACCTTTTCATAGATTTTAAGGCCGCGTATGACAGCATCTATAGAGACGAGCTATACAGAGCCATGTCTAGTTTTGGCATCTCTGCCAAACTCGTCCGTCTATGCAGGATGACGATGGAGAATGCACGCTGCTCCATCGAGGTCGGTCTAGACCTCACCGCGACCTTTGATGTAAAATTTTAGACAAGGCGACGCGCTGTCAATATCGTTCTTGAAAGAATTGTGCAAAACCCACGCGCCAACACCAGAGGCACAATCTTTCAAAAATCCGTCCAACTACTCGCATACGCCGACGATATTGAGATAATCGGAAGAACGCAGCGTGATGTCGCTGGTGCTTTCGTGAGCATCAAGACGGAAGCGGCGAAGATGGGTTTAGCGGTCAATGAGGGCAAGACGAAGTATATGCTGTCAACAGGAAAGGACGCTCAACATCGACGTCTTGGACAAAACGTCAAAATAGACAGTTATAACTTTGAGGTAGTTAAGGACTTTGCCTACCTAGGCTCCGCTATAAATTCAGACAATGACACCAGTGCTGAGATTAAAGGAAGAATAACTCTTGCCAATCGCTGAGTAGCAAAGCCCTTTCTCGAACAAGTAAGGTGACCCTGTATATAAACTTAATCGTCCCAGTCCTGCTCTACGGCGCAGAGGCATGGACTCAGTCTAAAGCGGATGAGGTTGCTCTTAGGTGTTTCGAGAGGAAAATTCTTCGGGTGATTTTTGGTCCCGTCTGCATACTGGGCAGACGGATTAAGTTCAACACCCCGATATCCGGAGGCTTGAAATCAGCGATTGATCTCTTCTTAGCGAAAAACACAACCTCTGTCTTAGTGGGATTGACTCTCAGCCCTTTGCTGCTGGCCCAAGTTTTAGTAGTGCTTAGTGGAGCTTCTCGCTTAGGACTGGAAGCAATTTGCCTTCTACCAGAATGACCACATCGTCGGCATAGGCCGAAGCCATTTTCCCTGAGTAATACCAAGACCTCGTCCACGACAAGAAGCCATATTAGGCGAGAAAGGACTCCACCCTGAGGAGTTCCCCTACATACATTCTTCTTACTGCTTACGTTTCATTCAATTGACACTTTTTTGAATTTTTTGTTGTTGTGTTAAATAAAAATCGAAAAAAAAACACACATCGCTTCTAAAAAAAAAAGACAAACGAAAATCCCTTTAAATAATTAAGAGCACTGGGCTTCCGCTCACCGGCGTGATGCATAAATTAAATGAAAAATACTAAAATGTAATTAATTTGAATGGGAGGATTAATTTAATTAAAAGGCAGCAAACATTTTTTTTGTTATAATTTCACAATGTAATCACTTGATTCACACAACAAAAAAAAAAGACACACAAAACCACCAAGCAAAGTGTGTGTCCCGCACATAAATCTGCATGTTACCAACGCTGATGAGTCCTCTTCTGGTGCTCTTCCTGCCGTGGCGGTTATAATTTCGGTATCAAAAAACAAAAAACCACTTAAAGCGTAATTACATCATAATTAAAACATTCAACAAGCAATTGTGCGCTGCCAATGTATTAATGAGTATGTTTCTGCAACAAGTCCACCACCCTCCCGACGGTATGACGGCGACGAGACGGTTGACTGATGGCAAAAATCGGTCCTGCTCCTTGGGGTAGTTGTTGCTGTTTCCTAAATCCTTGACGAGAACACGGGCTAATGGAAATATTTTGATAGATTTGTGTTGTTCTGACAGTTCTGTCGGTGCTTGTGTTGGTTTCTGATTGTTTCCTTAGGATATCGAGCGCGAGGACTGAAAGTGATTCAGTCGAGGAGAAACTAACCACACGATGGAATTAAATAAAAATATTATCTCAGCTTATCGGTGTTTCGATTGTGTTTGGAAAAGATTTATAGATTCGATTTTCGACAACTGCCAAGGAGTCGGAGGATGTTTGCATAAGCAAAAGTTCTGAGCTTAATTTGAATATTGACGGGTGGATAGGTGGGGAAGTCGATAAGTTTGACAATGGATGTGCTTAGAGCATAGCATGGGAGTACATGACTGTGTTGAGTTTTGGCTTACATCACATTGCCTGTTGGTGTAGCAATAAATTTGCAAAAAATTGAGTTCAGTGACTTTTACTCTCAAATGGCTGACTGCCTTTCAGCTCGTAATGTCACTTTTATAACCTTCTGTCTGCATCAACCTCGACCGCTTCGATTTTGTGCAGGATGGTGCTATAAAGAATCTAAATTAGGTCAACACAATTTGTAAGACTAGCACAGTTGTCTGTCATAATAAAAAGAATACAATTGCACATTTTATTGTATTTTATGCTGTCTGAAAGCAACTCATTCGCTACTTAAGGAGACCATGTGACGTTAGAGTCAACTAAGCTACATAAGTACAAAGATGTACGTGAAAGTAGCTTCTTGGCATCAGAAATGCCGATTTCGTACAGACTTCTACGACTTTTAACCCGTTTTGCGACTTCAATCTTGCTTCCTGCAGATATCTACATTCCCAAAGCTTTTGGTTCACCCACTCTTGCATTTACATTCTGTGCGACAGAGGTATCGTTTAGTTAGGTAAATGGGCGCCTTGGGACATTCGTCACTGAAAACTTAGACCAGTAGTAGGGTCCATTGTGTCCAATTTGACAGAGGTATCACATGCTCGCTTACTTTAATTCTTTCACTCTTCGTAGAGCATAGAGTGTTAACAACGCTTGCCCGCAATTTTGTGCAAAGTTCTGCGGCGCATTTTGGCACATTTTGTCTTTATAAATATTTGCAGCTTACAAGTGACAAAAACAGCAATGTTGGCAAGAAACACTCTCGGCTTGGGTTAAGTGCTGCACGCATGACGTCTTCAGATTTTGGAGACCATATCAAAGGCATCTTTTTTTTTGCTTAATACCCGCATCCATTTTAGTGCCACTGTCGGCCGAGCTCGTGCTTTCTTGATAAAAAAAAAGCTGTCGACTTCTCGACCTTCTATCCAGCAACACTATGTTCGGAGTTTAATTTCGAAAGGCTAAGGGCCTTTATTCGCCGGATTTGTCTTCAGCCCGACTCTGCGTAGATCAAATGTTAAATATAGGATAACATTATCTCTTGTAAACCTCGATCTTCATCCAGGAAAGGTCTATAGGTAACATCACTGCATAATAGGTAAGTTGATGGGTACTTTTTGCCGTGTGATATAAGCTAACGTAAGCTACTAATTACACAGACCAGACCAAAGATGGTGTGAGAGGAGATTTTCTCTTCGATGATCTAAACCTCGAGATCTTCTTTCGCCTTCCAGACCATTCTAGCATCTTCCAGGCGGAGATCATGGCAATAAAGGAATCCCTGTCTTGTCTGAGGTGGAATGTGAAATCTACTCGGGATAATAACAATTTCACAGACAGCCAAGATGGCGACTTGGTCCCTGGAATTAGTCTCTGCAACATCAAAAGTAGTTCGAGATTGCTCCTCTGCTGGGTACCGAGACATTCCAGGGAACTGCACGGCCGATAAACTCGCTAATAAGGGTACTACGATACAGATTCTTCCTAAAAAAAAAAACTAAACTCGGAGTGTCACTAGCTACATGCAAACTGAAATCAAAGGCGGATGTAATCAGCAAATCCTATCTACGGTCGTCAAATGATACCACATGTCAAACAAGTAGACAAATCTGGCCTTCAATAGAAAATAAGCCCTCTAAGAGATTAATTTCGCTAAGTAGACGGCATCTCGGAGCTACTACATTCCTAATCATAAGACACTGCCTCATAAGCAGGCATGCCACTCGACTGCGCGTCCCTGCAAAAGATTTCTGCAGAAGCTGCAGGGACAAGGAAGTGGGGGAGATGACTCGCCATCTCCTCTGTACCTATCCTGCGCAAAAGACGCAACCATCTCGGTGCCTTCTTTTTTGACGGTCTTGACGATCTCGCACAATAAGATGTCGGTTCCACGATTAAGAAGGGGAATTTCTACTAGATCCTGAGGCACCACAATGGACTTACTGCTTTTTTAAATCCGTCGGCTATGTCGACAGCCTCTCTTATCTAACCTAAGCTACTAATTGAGTCCATAGTGTACAGCATGAAACATGTATTTCTATAATATTCCTCATGGGGTAATGCAACCCAGTGGAACTCCGTTTTTAAGCTGTCAAAAGCTTTCTCAAAGTCGATGAAAATAAATAAGGTGTAAATATGGTCGACACAGAAAGTTTTTGAGTGATAGCCTGTTCGACTTTCAAAGAATTATCTTACCTATTAGTTAGGCCGTAGCCGGAAGAATACGAACACCCCGAAAGATTCCACTTTCCATAAGTTCTCCCTTCTTTTACATATAAATTGATGATTGGCACCTTATTTCTCTCTGTAATCGAGTACGTAGCAGCTCTGCCAAGTAATTTAGTGCCACTGGGAGGTTCAGTACTAAGACTTCTTTTGGATGACACCTTCGAATTTGAAAACATTGTGTTGTCATCCAAATGGATTAAAAATGATGTCATTCTCGGTTCAGAAGGAATCTATCAAAACTCTTGGCCGGGTGTTATTTGGAGCTACGCCCACTACGTCAGCCGCTTAGTTATACTAAAGGAGGCCCTGCGGTCACACCTGTTTAGTACATCTCCAGCTTGTGTTGCTAAAGTCTTCATGTGACAACGCTTAATACATCTTAGGCCGCTGCCACGCAATGAGCGGCAAGGGGCAGAACGGCAGAAGATTTGCTCAGCAATGACGCATGCCGCTCAACGACGGCGTGGCCACACCCACACGAGTTCTTACGTTTTAATTTTGCCGCTTTGCCACTTGCCGCTCATTACGTGGCAGGGGCCTCACACTGTACGGGTAAGAGACACTCTCTTCCCCCAATGGGTATCACAATGGGTCTGAATTGACCTGAGTGTGGCGAATGGTTCTTCCTTTCGCCTGCCCACTAACCTAACCTAACCTACACTCCTCCAAACTTTCTTCGTTTTAACATGGTGCATGGCTTTGGATTCACGCTTTTCTTCTACTGAAGCGGCAACGATCCGAACTGTAGACTCTTCGATTCACTTCTAATTGTCTATCGATAACCATGAGCTGATTCTTCTCTTCCTCACACATGATGTATCGTATTTCATAGCGTCATTCATTTCTAATGATGACCCCGCCAGCCTTCTTCGCAGTAAACGAAAACGCTTTTCATGGAATTAGGCCTCCATACCAGCTATTCGCATTCAGTTGCTATACTATAAAGCCATTTTATTTCATGGGTCGCATTTTTGCTAATATAAAGGTCTAATCATGTGACATAGTTTGGCGTGACTTACTGAGTTAAAGGCATTCTTGGTGTCTATAACCTCTATGGCACATTACATGTGCCTGACCTCATGCTCTCTTCAGATCTTTGAGCTATTTGGACTTCAATCCAATGTACAAAAAAAAAAACAGAAAAATATTGTTCCCTTGATGATTTTTTCTCTTAATTCTTGAGTATGATGGCTCTGAAGTTCTTACTCTTAGTCCTTAACCAAATAGGGTCTCCCGCCAGCTCGATCCTTCTTTCTGTTATCACTGTACGAGTAAGTCCTTGCCTTCTCCATCGGTCCGGAAACCAGTCTCTTATTGGTGACAGCATCTAGTGAATGCAAGTGGCGGAGTCCAAATACCCTCTTGGACTCATGGAGACCGATTCATTGTCTTATTGTTGTGAAACTTTGTCATTCTCGTGTATTCCCAATTTTTTTAAAGCCGAGACGAGCATTTTTGAAATACGCACTTTTTTAACTGAGACACGATCGCCAATTTATCGTTTAATCCTAGAACGCATACTGAAACCCTTTTTCTAAGCTTGATCTTCTCCCTCAAAAAACCGACGAAAGCCATGGATCGGCTTCTGGGGAACAACACGTTGCCCTGTCTTGGGACCTTGAGGAAGGTGATAAACTTACATACGCCACGGTACACTAAATCCTAAATGGCGCACTCACTCTAGGCACCAGTTTAATTTAACCACTAATTCGCCGTTTAATTACAAAGCCTATTATCGCAGTTCAATGAGCACATAACACAGAAATAGATTAATTATGGTGGATATTTATGGAATCGATGACAATTCAATGAATTTAGATGTCAATCAACGGCAACAGTTGACTACTTCTACTGTGACACCATCCTATAAAAATTTACCCGTTAAATGTGTTGAAAAGATTTAGTCAAGTAATTATTCAAGGTGGCATTAAGGGTGTGTCGACAGACTCCAAATATAGGTCCGTAATGTTTGTCAAAATGAACCAGAAACAGGTTTGGTTCGTACCCTCCAACTATGTTAGACATTTGACTCGTAAGTCATTTTAGTCATGACACGACAACCCGAGGGAGGCAGTTCCTAGCTTCTCGCAATCGTTCATATCGTGCGTGTGGTATTTTTCGCATTAATGCAAGGGACCTAAAGTTTTAATTGCCGACTTCATCTTTTCATGAAGTTTATCATTGCTTGTCGAGAGGTGGTACCGTCAAACCTACATCTTTGGATGACTTTGCTAGAATCGAACCTGTCAGTTAAAACTTTGAGATTCTTGGCTTTCAAAATAGAAAATAGTGGTCCACAGGTCAGAGGCAAAAGCCTTGCTCTCTAAATATAAATAAATACAATATCTGGCGAGACAGCTCGGGATGAGCTAAGGCCTAGCTTCTCGCAACCATTCATGTTGTGCATGTTGGATAGTTCGCATGAATGGAAGGGACCTACAATTTATTGCCGACTCTGAACGGCGAATTGAGAAGCTTTTTCATGACAAATTATACTCCCGGGGGTTGTCATTCCCCGACAAGAGGTGGTGCCGTGAAAAATTTTCGGTGGACATGGCTGGGGCTTGAACCGAAGCCACTCGCAAGGCAGTCCAACAACCAGTTCGTGGTGATGGCGCTACAGTTCGGAGTCAACAAGGGCCTTATCCAAAAAGCCTTCCCAGCTAACACGATCCTCAGCCAACTGTCTTAAGATGCTTACGCTGAATGGGTTGCGGACACCTTCTTTCGAATACTACCGAAGATGAGGTCGTCGTCAAGGATTGGATCAAAGATTCTTCGTCCTATAGGATAGGAGTTCATCGGCTTGACATAATCTAGTCATCTTAATTGTTGTATATGTATGTACGTATCTTTTCGACCAAATCGATATTGCTGTTCAGCTAGCACAGTCCGTGGTTAAAACTTAAGTCTATTCTTCTGAACCATTTACTAAGACGAGGATAGTAAGTGCTAAGTGTTTCCTTGAATTTCCTTGTTATCTCCTAAGTCCAAACGGGTATTAATCTACGTCGATTCTTCGAGCGGATTCTGTTGACAGAATTGATAAGAGAGCCTACGTAGACGAAATTCTCCACTTCCTCCAAATTATAGTTGTCCATCGTAACATTTTAGCCGAGATGACAGTGTTACACATCGGTGTTCGTAAGCAGCTTATACCCCGTTTGCAACTAGAAACCTTTTGCAGTTTTAAATCGATATTCGCGAGGGCATCAGTGCCTGCTTACTTGGTTCTTTTGATAATGTCAATGTCGTCAGAAAAATAGCGCCCGATAGGTTGCTTGGTGTAGGCACATCATTCCATAACGCGTAACCTTGCAAATGGTAAACGACATCTGACAGCCAGTAAATCAAAATGGGCGGTGAAGCCGTGAAGTTTTATGTCGTATGTCGTATGTATTCAGAATCTTTGGAAGAAATCCGCATACAGTCTCTGTGGAGTGGTGAATTTTAAATGAAGATATCATCCTCCTTATACAGGTTACAGTTGTCTTGAGTGACATCAGGCCTTTTATCTTCGACCCTAGACTATCACGGCCCGAATTGTTTCTTATTTACTGTACCGAAATGTAGTTCTAGTACAAAATATTGTGGATATCCTGTTGGCCCTTTGTGCGGGCCTACTGATGAAGTGGGTCACTGACGCATCCAAACCACAAGTTAAACAAATTACACGAACTTTCTTTATTTCTATATCTCATCGAGTTTATAAAAAAAAGCAGTTCAACATAAAATGCGTTAAAACTCATGTCCTTTGTAACATTTCTCACATTTATCCGTGTCAGCAGTGTAATTGTATATTTTCCGACTTTGACGGAGCAACGAGCATTCTCTACCATTTACCGTCGTATTACGGCATACTTGAAGGGGTTTTGCAGGAATACCAAAACTAGCCATGGCACAAAACCGTTCATCCCTATTCACTCATCCTATGAGGCTTTGAAATCGATGGATAGGTGATGGGTTTCGTTTTAGAACTCTTAGGTTTCCTCCACGACTTGGCATAAAATAAGCTTTCGTCAATCGTCGATTTTTCACGCCTAAAACCGCACAAGCAATTCCCCACCAGTTCGTCGATTCAAGCCCACGTATGATTGCTTCCACTTCGATCCGTTCCCGTAGTGGTTAGTTGCATAGCGAATTTAACGAGTATACAGAGGGCAGAAGACTTTTTTTTTACTGATTTTACCACCTTGACGGATGAAATAAAAAAATCGACGACAATTATTAAATTCAACTTTTTATAACAAAACTTTCGAGCCACCCTGTCGCCAACGTTGACAATTTTCTTATCGAATATTGATATTTGTACTTTCCCCAAAAAAAAAGGATAAATTACACTTTTTTATTTGGAAGTCATGCCAATATTTGAATCCACCAGCACTTCGCATTGGTGAGGGGGACCACCCACCACCCACCAACAATAAACATAAATATGCCTTGTTGTCCGACGACGGAATAATTCTCATTCTCCTCTCCTGGCAAAGGACACCGGCCTGTCCCGCAATTAACTATTTGTTTTCGAAACCCCGATTAGGACTTCCATTTGTATCTACTTCGGTTTGAGTAGGACACGAACCTTCGTGCAATCGAATCTGGCGAACGCGTTGTCCATCATCACCAGCCATCCATTCATTCAGCCCCCTATGGTACGAGTTTTCTTCAATTCAAATCCATTACCACTGGGCGCCGTCATGGTTATAAGGAATGACCAACCAATTATTTATCACTTAATCAAGTGAATTTCATTTATCAATTTTGTGTGGCAACGTACACCGCTCAGATACACTCCGGACACGAAGCTGTCTCAAGTTAGTCCCTGTGCCAAAGAAAACACAAAAAAAAACTTCTCGGACTTCTTAGGAGGCGCTGCTCCCCGAGAGGATAACTCATAATTGTTCCACATTTATAATTCAACCGTTCTAACCTCCACTTCTACCTTCATTTCTGTCATCCTGGCTATTTATTTGAGAACGCAGAATGGGAGCAAACAGGATTCTTATCAGACCGAAGCTGGTTTCAGTGGCCTTGTGCTCTGTGTGTGCTAACTAGAACACGCACAAAGACCATATTTCCAACAATAAGCCAGTCAAGCCCGTCGGCCACCCCCTTGCTTTATGCGCTGCACAACAGAGCTCATTCAGTGAAACATAAACACAGGCAGTGAGCATAAAGGGAGCTTTTCTTCTGCTAACCCCAGAGAAGGACAAACTACAGCAAACCCCTACCGCACCCAACAAGGGATGAGGAAATAAAAAAGCTCCAGCTTCGAGTATTGAAAAACCTGAGCACTTTTGAATGCTGCTTTCAATTCGGTGGCCATTCATGCGAGGTGGAGTGCGGAGGCGGGTCGCCCGCGCTGCCAGATAACCTGGGCGGATGAAATAAGCTGACAGTGTTTGTGCCAATGGCAATTACTATCATCGTCCTGGCCATCAGTGTGTCCTTAGAGTATTGTGTAAACTTTTGCCTTTTTGATTGACTTGGCCAACATGGTCTCAAACAAAACGAACAATTTTGTTTCTTTTTCCTGTTTATTCTTCTTCTTCTTCTTCTTCTTCTGATTTTGCTTTTCCTTTTCCTTTTCGTTTTCCTTTCATTCCAACTTTTCAAATCGAATGCCGTTAATCACGTGCTGTGCTGGAAGTACCACAAAAGGGTAGGTCAGTAATGCCGTTCGACATTTAGAGACTCTTGTCGGAGTAGGTGAAGGTGTGCTAGCGCCTCCTGTGGTGCAATTTGTTATCTGTGTATCGGCATGTTCTATTCTTGAATTTATAATGGCCCACAACGAGCCATATCCTTTAGGAAGAAAATATTCAAGTCATTTCACGGCGGTCTGACACGCCCAATTTTAAATTCTTATGCTGTAATTGGCACTCATTGTTTATGCAGACAGTGTGTTCGGAAAGAAAGGATTCCTTTTGGATTTAAATTAATTTTTTTGTGTGTGTAACCCGAGGCGCAGTAGGCCTAGGGAGAAGAGGTCTTGGAAACCCCTATTCTGACTTTTCTTAACTCGACTATAACTTTCTCTGTCCAAGCTATCCTGCTTTTTATAGGAAAGGGAGACAGCATCCCAAGCTCGGAAGACTTTCTTAACGTTTAAAACTGAGCTGAACTCTTGTAAGCGAATCCTGGATTCAAGTAACGCCTGTTTACACTTCTTTTACTTTAAAAACTCTCAAAAAAATCTGCTGCGCTTCGCTTTCTGGGATCTCCTTATCGAAGGATGCCATCACATGTAGTGTGCCAGCATCCATTATGGACTTTTGGCTGGGATTTTGTGAATAAAGAAATTTTGCTCCTACAAGAAAGACCTGAAGAAATTATGCACTGGCCTATTCTAACGTATGGCATAATGGTTTAGTGGCCGGTTCCAGAAACGCAGACCAGCATTAAAGTTCTTCGAAAAGTCCAACGTATAGGTTGCCTCGGCATTACTGGTGCGCTGAGAACTTCTCCTACAGCTGCCCTTCAAACCATGATCCACTTGTTGCAAATAGATATCTATGGCATGCAGCAGGACACTAAGACTGAGAGAAACCCATCAATGGTGTGAGAAAAATGTGGGACATACCAGAATTCTATCAATTGAGCGAAGCCTTCCTAAATCAGCAGACACGCTGGTCAACGAAGACTACTTTAAGATGGGCTATAAACACAAGCTACCGGACAGAAGCGCCTAGAGTCAGCGCGAAACTCTCTTTAATGAGTCTATCTCTATCTTTAAGGATGGCTCTGAAACAGCCGAAGGAGTCGGTGTCGGTGACCTGGACATCCACCGCTGCTTCAGTGTCCCCAACCACTGGAGTGTCTTCCAAGCCGAAGTCACACCTATTTAGCAAGCCGCCACTTGGCTGAAGGGTAACCCCAGGGTTACCAGGGTCGATTTACATCGACAGCCAGGCTGCGATCAGGTCCCTCGTATCCAATAGGATAATATTGAGGGCAGTGAATGACTGCCGCGTGTCTCTAAATGCGATCGCTAACCAGTATAACGTAAAACTTTGCTGGGTCCCTGGCACTACGATGAATTAACTGGACTAGGCTCCCAATGTACAGGCGGCAGCATGCTCGACCATGTCGTTTGTTAAACACCTGATTTGTACAGACACTCTGTCGAAAGCAAATCGTAGATACCTCGATTATTGCAACAATACCAGGCTGATCAGGCCTGTCATGGATCTGAAAAGATCAAAAGCATTAATACGTCTTAAAAGAGACCAACTTTCAATACTAATTAACGTCCTTACGAGACACTCCATCCTATCGGCAGGCATGCTCAATGCCTGGGTAAAGCATTCAACGATTTCTTCAGGCGCTGCAGAGACAAGGAGGAGGAGGAGTCCACTGCATATTTCCTCTGCACGTGTCCCGCCCTGGTCCACATCAGGAAAGCCACCCTAGGCCGATACTTTAACGATATAAAGGATCCGAACTCCGCCAGTACGGCTGATCTCAACAGCTAAGTTAGGAAACCTAAATGGTTTCAGGAGTAAGCAGGGTTCATACTCCAGTACTCAGTGGTATCGCAATGGACCTACTTTTTGGTTCAGGTGTACCTCTTCTTGGAGGACCACTTTAACTATTTAACTAACTGAGACCTGAAGAAGGAATCCGCTTCGAGACTGCAGCAAGACAAAACCGATATCTCAGACCTTGCCTTGGCATCTGAGGAAGATCGTGACTGATTTCACCCGCAGTCCAACATTTTTTCGACAGATGGGTCACACTTAAAATTACATCAACTCTTGATTTTCGAGCCCTCAGTCAGGACCTTGTTTGTATGGGAGGACCTGGAAGATTTAAGTTACCACTCACACTGCTATAGCTTAATGAAATTAAAGGCCTAAACGAAACGTCGTACAAAACTAACTTGTTTCATTTGACCTTAAGCCTGAAATTTCGAAATTACAAGCACTCCTTGAGTCTCAGCACCTCAAAAAGGTGGGTTGTCGTCGGAAAGGAAAAAGTCTTCATCGAAACTTGGCAATCGGCGAACAAAGTTTCATATCTCACCCGGTAATGGCAATGCTTGCGCAGGCCTTCATTTATTTTACATACGACTTATATACTTTGACTATATACAGCAGGAAGAAGTATTAAGAGACCATTTCGCAATAAATTCCAAAGTTTAAGCGTAGAAGGCACAAAGGTGGACCGTGGAAAAGCCTCTAAGTCGTTCTTACAAAATTGATCGTAAGTGTGCAGTTTTCCAAACGAACGAATTGAACTTTCGTACGGCAAGACCATAGATCAATAATTAACTTACTTACAATCCGGGTGGATCTGAGCCTACACGATCAAGCGCCTCTAGTCGGGTCGATCATTAGCCAGATGCCTCTTATTTCGAACGTCAAGTTTGTGCAGCTCTCTTTTCAGTTGAGCGCACCGTCTGATTCGAGGTCTTCCTTTACGAAGCCTTTCTCCTGCGGTAGATTCCAAGATTCCGGTGGCCAGGGCACTGGGTCCATTCCCTCGAAATGTACTTATGTATATGTCGTAGCCATCTTAGTAGTTTTTTTTTCTTTTTTGACTGTTCTACATGCTGTCTGGATTGCTTCAAGGCGACGTATTGTCAGCAACGGAGGCCTGTAGAATGACGACGACGTTCTAATAATCGAAGTGTTTTCAAAACCTTGGCTACATTTAAACTGTTTTAAGGCCGCTCTTCACGGAGCGGAAATAGAGCCGCTCTTGGTTTGAAGCTGATATACTCTTTAGAGCCTTTCCTGGTCTTCTCATTTATCATTGATGATCGCCGTGCCTCAGTAGTAAGTTCGCTTAACTCCATAGCGAACTGACACAAGTTTGGGCCCAGAAAAATCAAATACCTCCGGCAGGGACTGACAAAACTTCGAAAGTAAAACTTATTATTCAAACCAAGAAGAGGAATTTGTACAAGAAAAAAATAAATGAGTATCTGACGCGACAGCTCGGGATGAGCCAAGGCCTAGCTCCTCGCAACCAATCATGTTATGCGTGTTACTTTTTCCCAAGAATGGAAGGGACCTTCAATTTATTGCCGATTCAGGACGATGCGGTTAGAAACTTTTTCATGACAAGGTATACTCCCAGAGGTTTTTCATTCCTCGACAAGAGGTTGTGCCGCGAAAAATATGTGGTAGACATGGCTGGGGCTTGAACCTATGCAACCTGCATAACAATCCAACGCGCTAACCACTATCCAAGAAGCTTGTTCAAATGCTTTTACGGCTCTTCGCCTTCAAGTTCAACAGAAGAAACTACGTCTAACTTCGTTTTTAAAGCTAGAAATTTCGATCTAGCGTACTTGAAGCCCGAAGTGCCCAAAAAGACTCTTGACGTGTCAATTATGTACATAAGGGGACGTTGGGTAGGGAAATGAAAATTCCGTAAAGCAATGTACCACTCATCTCTATGTGGAGTTAGAAACTTACTTTTGAAACTATGGACGAACCAAGTGCTACAAAATTTGAACATTTCACACACAAGCTCATCTAACCCTTGATTGGCTTTTCATTCGAGCAAATAGGCAAAGCGTTGCCAGTGTAAATTTCCTTGTTATTCATTCGTTCTGTTTGATGGTCGACCGACCATATTTCCATCCTCTCCCTCTGGAGACCCATATGTGTTTGCATCTGGTGGTTAATTTCGGAAATTGCTCTCCACCACCAACACACAAGGCCAAAGCCAGCTGACCTCAATGCAGCATCGTAGATTTTGTTTTAATTTTTTTTTTTGCTGGGAACTTTAATTCGTTTCTTTCAAAGCGAACCCGGCTCCCAAAACTAGAGAAAAGACAGACCCGGATGGCTAATTAATAATTATAATTGGGACAGCTGCAGCGGGGTGGTGGTTAGCTAAGGCTCCGCTGCGAGATAAAACGGAAATTAAATGAAAATCCGAATGCAAATTGTACTCCTTTATCTCGCCGCCATAATTTAATAGCACAAACAGATGCTCTCGATTTCTTTTCCCCCGTTGAATAGGGATGTTCGCTTAACCGAAAAAAAGGAATCGTCGACGGCGCGCGAGCTCCGCAATAACCGGAGTCAAGGGTATGCGCGCCTTTGTTCAATTGTTATACCCTTGACTAGGAGCCGACACCCTCGAGTTGTAGAATCAGTCTCGTGACTTTTGTATCTTCCGCTTATTGACATTTTTAATGTCCCACCATTGTAGTTGCGTTTATATTTTTTCGGACGGAAAAGGAAGCGAGAGACCAAAAACAAAAAAAAAAAGAAAACTGTAAGAGGTAAAACGGAAGGGAAATTAAAGGACATGTGGCTGTTGGAGCTTAAAAGAGGGTAAGCCGGTAGGCCTCGTGTTAGGCATTAAATTCAATGGCTATGACATTTCTTCCTTTCCGTGGTTGTGGACTATTTTTTTTATGACATCATGAAGTAGACAGGATAACAGGCATTTAATTTCCTCACGGAAGCAGTAAACGTAGGGAGGGTCAAATTGGACTGGGGCCAGAGGGCCAGTTAAACGTGTTATTTAATTATGATTCAACGAAGTAAAGGGTACTCGCTGACAGGGGAGGACAAACAGAGCAATAAGAAGAAGCGAGAAAGTTCTAAGTTAAAAGATTAAGTGGATAATGTCTACCTTGACTGTGGCCATTTAAGTCTCAGGAGGGCTATTCAGGTGTTAGATGGACGTCCATGTCTGTTTCTGTGTCTGTGTCAGTGGAATCAAGTCATTTACTCTAAAAGGTTTTGAGGCAAAAGACCTTGGTGGAGGAGTAGTATCTTAAGGAGTCTCGGAATGATTCCGAAAGAGGTATTGTTGAAATTCTTGGCTGGTGGTCTTCACTGTATTGTTCTCAGGCATTTGACACTGAAGAGTCAAGGACAGAGTTGAGAGGAGTAGAGTTTAGGCCAGTGTTACGTCTTAAAAGATTCAAAGACTAGTTACTACTCTTCTTCCTGTCGACAGGGTAAGGTTTGCAGGTCACTTCTCTTTATAATATTCAAACGACGTGCTAGGGTTATGTAGCCAGCTCTTGCGTAGGACACTAGGCACCAAATGGGACCCATCGCGATCCCTGTGAAACCAAAATGGCAGCATCTAAACCACTTCCTAAAAGCATTTGATCTCCCTACAGAATTTTACCATGTTTTACTAGTTATCATAGCCTAGCTCTTCTAGATTACGAAACAAATAGTTGCCGAGAAGTTTAATGCGTAACATGTGTGATATGTGTGATATGTCCTCAGCGGCGCATAGGTCGTTGCAGTACCTGCAATCTGTGGTTGGGAGCCCTATTATTTTAGTATGCAACCTGAGAAGATAGCGACCGGACAGGATGCCAGTGACTTATTGTAGCTGTGTCCTGCTTAAGTTCAGAATATCTCTTGTTTTTCTGCGGTGTACCGCAGGCCATAGACCCTTGGATACTCTATGCCCACTCATATTGGACCATCTTCGTCTTGCCTTAATTAAAGTTATTTTTACGATCTCTCATTTGCCTATACAGGAAGGAGGAGCCACTGTGGTTTCCTCCTCCATATGTTGCCGTTCTCCACCTAGCCTGACCAGTTCGCCCGACCCTTTCTTTTCCCTCAATGTGACAGCGACCTGGTACCAAACAAAGTCTTACTTGATTCTGCGACATTTCGAAACTAGTGTGGATCTGACGATATTTGATTGAAGCGGCTTAAGTGCGACCTAACAATCTACGTAAATAACGATATCCCTTCCAGATATCGATTTCATCACTAACGATTCCACAGCCAAAACCTCTGCTTGAAATACGCTGAGGTGTGCCTCTTGGGAGTAAATCCCGGAACCCGTTCCGGTGGTGGTTCCACTGAAATGAAATGACAGCGTTTCTCTGCCAGTCTTCCATCTCAGGATACAACGTGAAGTATGGTGTATGGAAGCCGTCTCATCTGTTTTTTTTTTTTTAGAACGTCAAAATTATATTTACTCAGGATGGAGCAGTGTCCACCACTGTTAATCCTCAAGAAGCCAGAACTAGTGAGTCTCAACGCACTTTTGGCTGCCTGGTGTTTAATTTATAAGTCTAGCGGTAGTAAATGTGGAAAGATGTCTAGAGCTGTCGAGGGCGTTGAACGAAGAGCACCCGTGATGGCGATGCTGGTAGTTCTTTGTACTGCTGCTAGCTTACATAGCGTTGGTCTCTCGCTAACTGTCTTCCACCAGAAGAGCGCTCCATGCCTGAGTATGGATCTGACTATTGCTATGTACAGACAGTGCATCATACTTGGTGTCAGGTCCAATTTCTAGCCCTGCTACCTTCTTGGATGCAAAATAAGCAATAAGGGTCTTTCCTGTGTGTTAAGATTCCAGTTCAGTTTTCTGTCAAAGTTTATCGCAAGATATCTGGCACTGTCTGAGAGGGACAGCTCGACTTCTCCAAGAGTGGAGATTACTGTCACGCATTTCTGCTTGCATTTGCACTTTGCTTGCAAATTATATCGACTTTTCTGGTAGTTTTTAGGGGAACAACCCGATGTAGAAAGACTGACTGGACGGATATCTGTTTCCTGTTGCATTAAATTTCAGGCACCTCTCCTCTTATTACACAAATTATAGGGCCAATGAATGAACAGAAGACAATTGCACAAACTTTGAATATAATTACATAAAAGCATCCTTTTTCGATATAAATTTACAACAAAATACATTGACTTTTCCAATATTTATTCCATTATAAGAAATATGAAATGTGTTCGTTGGTAAGCTGCCCCTTTTCTTATGATGCAGCCAAATCCCTAACCAGATTCTCCTCGGGCGACAAATGCGCAAAGCGTGAATTCTGTATCTCATCGTCTGCAAAAACGATTTCCGGTGGCACCAGCACTTCGACTTCCGACAATGCCAGCAGCTTCTTGGTGTCCATGCGGAACTTGTCGATAATCTTCCGCATATCTTCGTGGGCACGAATGAAACTCTCAATAGAGATGATTTCATCGCTCAGCTGTTTCTTCTCGATATTCTCGATGCGGGTTACCAACTGAATGAATAAATAATCCGCGTAGCGTTTCTTGATCTGAAGATGTGTCAACTCGTCGTAGCATCGCATCGAGTCTAAATTGATGGCAACAACGAAGACCAACATCAGTGAGGTTACGACCAATAGGATGGGTAATATGATTAAGGCCTCCATTTCGTTGAAGAATCGCAAAAGGTTCCTCCAGTGGTTCAACTCCTCGGAATTGTGTTTCAGCTCGAAGTGCAGGTAACCAATGAATGCAGCCACTATCACAGACATCAGGAGGATGTGAGGATAGTAGTTTTCGAAGAAATTGCGAAATGTCTGATGAATTTTCCAGAAGCGAATCATAATTTGGATTTTTTTTTTAATTTCTTGAATTATTTTGACTAAAAGAATTTTAAAGTTTCTTTTTTAAATCGAAATTTTTTTTGATTGTTTTCGTTTTTACTTGAAGCTTGGAGCATGGAGCGTTTGCTGTGTGGCAATTTTCTGGAAATGGGAACAGTGGTCAATAGGGCTCTTGGTGGATGTAAGTTACAAATCTGAATTGGTTTGGGTTACCAATAGCCTAGACTGTCGTTGTCAATTGCAGGAATCATGTTCAGGGCAACTGCATCCAGGGTTTAATTCGAGGAACACGTCCGTTGATCAGGGCAGTATGCCCTTTACTGCTTGTGTAGGTGAGAGAGAAAGTGCACTGGGGTTACTCGGTTCTAAAGTCTTCTCTGCTATTGCACACGGCTTTTTCTTCATTGAAAGGCAACTAGATATTAATCGCAACACCCGCTTATGTCCCACAATTAAAAAATTGTGTAAAATCAACCTTCTTTCAGGCTCTCAAGGGCACTCCAAAAAAAGAAAGAAAAACCACCACCAATTTTTTTTCTGTAAATGTTAACATTACAACGATGATTTACTTTCTCTGCCCAAACGTCACAATTGCATTCAACCTTTCCCCTTTCAAGAAAAAAAGCAAAAGCAATCTTCTCTCCACATTGTTCCAATGGATCCTTTTAAGCAAAAAAAACAAACAAACAGAAACGGATGTTTCTTCCACAACATGAATGGCGATGACATTCCGGATGTTTTGGTCCCGTTTCGTGCAGTCTTCTATTGCAGAATGTAGCTTGTCGTCGTTTCGCGACAGATGGCATTCGTTGACATCTTTGATATTGTCGCTGCTGTCAGGACATGCATCTGTTTGCAAACGATGATGTTAACAATGGGAGTGCAGAAATCACACAGTAAAGTGGTGACCGTTTTTTCGTGGTTATTTTCATAAAAGCTTAAACAATTTCATTAAATATTTTTTTAATACATACACACGTTCCAAGGACATTTGTGATGTATCTCGTTGCACACAAATAACAAATTTGCATTATATTTCATTTGGAATATGAGTTTGCCTTTCCTCTATACAGTCTATGGCGAAGCACTAGTGCTAATAAAAGCACTGACAACTGACAGCCGACAGGGTGGGCGGATGATTAGCTGTCATCTTTGTTGGCCTTTTGATTGGAAAAATATATTTCCTGCTACTTCGGCTGGTGGAATAGTTTTGGAAACTTTATACTTAAATTCAAAGCAAAATGATAAAAATCATTCTCCTGTGGAAATGATCAGAAAAAGGATGCAATCGATAACTTAAATGTCGATAGCTTCGGAGTGATGCCATAAAATTGGATTATATTCTGATTTGATAGCACGGCGTAATGCAAAAAAATTAGCCACACTGCGACAAAAGACTTCAGACCAATTAGTCTATCCCCATTTCTACTTAAGATTCTAGAAAGGCTTCTTGACATATGTACAAGTCAGAAACAAAATAGGAACGTAGCTCAACACCTGTATATGAAATGCGGAAAGAAGGAAAGGTAGAGACAGCTCTGCATGAAGTTGTGGGAATGATAAAAAAGAGCCTTTGTCTTAGGGAATACCATCTAGCGGCTTTCCTTCATATTGAAGGCGCTTTTAACAACGTCAAAGAAGTGGCTATTAGCCAGGCCCTGGAAAATTTCGAAATCGAGCAAGGATTAACCAATTAATTAAGAAGCATGCTTGTCTCGAGAAATATCAGCTCGGAAATAGGACAAAGCTCAATAAGGAGATCTTGAACCAGAGGCACTCCACAGGACGGAGTCATCTCGCCTCTTTTGTGGATCTTGGTTATAGATGGAATCCTGAAGAAGCATTGATGCCTATGCCGACGATGTACTCATAATTAGACAGAAAAGATTTCTAGACACAATCAGCAACATTGTAGAAGGTGCCTAAGCAACCTTGAGTAAATGGGCAAAAGGTTGTGGCTTGAACATCAATCCGGCAAAGTCACAATTAGTTCTCTTCACAAGGAAACACCAGAAACCCCCCTTCAGACTACCTAATCTTTGAGCGGCCGAGCTGTCCCTGTCAGACAGCGCCGGATATCTTGGGATAATCCTTGACACCTCAAAGGGTAATAGTCAGCTGTTTTTGACAGCTATTCCCTCAGCTGCTCTGATGAATGTGCTGAATGTTTCAAAAGGTGTGTTTGCTTTGAATACCTTACCATTGCGAGACGGTTTCGGGTATTTTTCGGAGAAAACTTTCGAAAACTTTGGTTTTGGATGTACATACATAGGTTTCATGAATTCAGTTTTCTTTTTGGTGGGAATAAGGTATAAGCCACACATGAGGGATTAATATAAAATGCGTAATTCAATTGCTATTATCTAAATCAGTTGTCATATAACACAGCAAAACTTAATTCCACCTGTCTGCGTGTATACCCACTGCCTAATTGGACACGAATCACAAAAAGAAAAAAAAAATGATTAACGAAATTGTTTTCATATTGATCCAAGGGCTTCTCCTTGCCATTAAGTGGCCCCCAGTGTGCGTTTCAGCGCTCGCTTTACACTCCAATTGCTGTGTTTCTTTTTAGTGTCATATCGATTTCCATCAAAACACAATGGAACTCCAAGTTGCACACAACAAAACGCCCAGAACGCAATCAATCATCTGTTTGAATGTGCAAACAAATAAAACCTGTAAGAGCCGTAGTTTAATTCGTGAAAATGCTTTGTTTCGGACCGGAATCCATTTCTCGTGCTTTATCTGCGGGCAATTGCATTAGACGAGCGTTGAATCATTAATAGAAATTACAGCGCCCTGGTGTAATCTATTGGCCACTCGGGTTATTTACTTTACAATTGCCTGAAGCTGGCTACGAGTGCCTAGAAGCAATGCATTAGAAATGCAAAATGAATAAAAACAGAGGGTATGTCATGCGAGCTATTTCGCATTAACATTCTTCAGCGTCAAGTTGGTGGAAGCGTGATAACATTGATTCGGTGTTGGTGTCATCCGATGATACTGGCAATTGGAACCTCAGATGAAAGGATGGCACAGAGGGACACCAAGTGTTTTGTTTGGATTGAATAGTGGCTTTCAAAATGTTTGTCCTTGTACCCTCTTGAACAGTTGATGTCATTTCCCTGGATTCTGGCATCTGCATATCCTTTATGTCAGTTTTGTGCTTTTTAGTGGAACTAAGCGGTCTTCTAATTATTTCTTAGAATATCGTACGCAATCCAGGCTATGGTGGGAGTTATACTGATCTTAAAGGGACGAAATATTGAGTCCTGTCGTGTCCATGCTTAGTTTGCATAATCAGGAAGTTATTGGCATTAATTTTACTGTAAACTGGCGTCTCTTTGACCACAGAATAATCTGTTTTATCGTCGAAGAGGAATGGGTGGAATGCATACTCAGAGTCTCAACAAAAGTGAGAAGTTGCCAAACTCACGCTCTGACGTACTGAGGTTCTCCTGATTAGAAAAGCTGTGTGTCATCTTCATCATCATCATCATCATAATCATCAGGGCATGCGTTTTATGTGACCAAACCATCATAGTATGGACCTTCCCGTTCCGACATTGAGTGCTTTGCGTATTCTAGCGTTCCCAACTCTATCTCGACGAGTTACTCCAACAATGAAACAAAGAAGTCTCATTTCGGCAGCTTGTATTCGCGATCTTATTCTTTCTGTCTTTACCCAAGCCTCATGACCATAGGTAAAGTCGGAACAAACACTGAATTAAAGACTAATAGCTTAGCTGCGATGCTAAGTTCAGTCCTCCTGATAGCAGATTGATCAAATTGTTACAAAATGGTTCCAAATTGTTCACCTTCATCCCAGCTTCAACACAGACGGCGACGAACCTGTCTAATGCGCGCTAAAGTTAGGTCTGGATGAACGTTAGGATGACCAAGTCATCAGCGATAAGCAGATGCCTGATCCTTAAGTCTCCCAATTTGAACTATTCCCCGCCACGGCTGCGCTGTAACATCCAATCCATGTACACTATGAAAAGGAGAGGTGACAGAACGCATCCCTGTTGAAGTCCAGCGCCCATAGCGAAAGATGTCGATTTAACGCCGTTCACCGAACACAGCTCTTAAAGTTAGTGTATAGAGATCGAATGACCCTCAGAAGAGGACCACCAATTCAATGCTCTTGCAGTACACACCAGAATTTACTCCTAGCATTCTGAAAGTGAATAGCTGGTCGGTTGTGCCTCTACCTGGATGAAAGCCAGGGAAAAAATCACCCCAGTTTGCCAGTCCCTAGGTGTTTCACCGCATTCCCAGACCACTTTAGTGAGACGAGAGAGCCATTCCACTCCCTGTTCGCCCAAAGCCTGACCGGATTTCATTCACACCAGCAGATTTGAAGACTTTTATCGCTTTAATCCCTAAAGTCACCTCCTTTACGGTGGAACTTTTTTCCGCCCTACTCAAAACCACGAGTCTGCCATCCTCAGTGCCCTATTCGAAATTGAGCAGATCCAAAAAGTACTCGCTCGCCCCACATGCGCAGGATGTCCTTCTCAACCCACCATTTTTGGATTTGACTCCTTCGATGATATTAAACTTCCTTTCTCTGCGACGGCGGATGGTCTACCAGAACACCTCATTTGCAGATCTGTAAGTAGTCCAATGCTGACCAATGCTGCTTTAACAGCCAGCTTGCAAGTTCTTCGCGCCTCCATGTACAGGCTTCGAGAAGCAGAATCCCCCAGGTCTATCCAGACCTCGAAAGCTTTCTTCTTCTCTCTGAAGGCTTTTCGAACTCCGGATGTGTTAAACCACTGAGTTCTTTCAACATCACCAGCTGCCACACAGAGCTACTTCACTCCGCAGAGGCAGTGACTGCTATTGTGCAAACAGCTGCTACTCTTCCTTCTTTGTCGGAACAGTTAGAATTTGTTCAAACCTTTCGGATACCTGCGGTGCAACCAGTCTTAGTTTGCACTTCGATAGGACATTTACTTTATCGTTGAGATACAATTTGCACAACGCGAGGTGATGATCAGTTTTAAGATCTGTCCCTCTCGACTTTTGCTGAAGACTCTGACGATACCATGTGTATTTATGGATGTACGGCAAGGAATTGTTTATAATGGACATCACCATTCCTCCCAATCACACTTCTCCATGTCATTACGTCCACACCCATGTGAGCATTAAAGTCACCCATCAGGACATAAGAATCCATATCTGCCACCTGTTCTAAGGCGACTCCAGATTCCGCGCATAGATTCGGAACTGACCTTGCAAGCTTAAGCAGCTCTCCTTCCTAATGAAATCCACTCCAATACTCTGCCTGCTAGCCTGGGAATTGTGAGTATCCCCACTCCCGCCTGAGCATAGGGAAGAAACGTTCCACATGTCCACTTATGTCCCCATCGGAGCATAGGGCATCTTCTCCCATTTGACCAACGTAATGGTTTGCGAGACCGGGCCAGCTGCCGAGCAAGTCAAGCCGACTATCTGATGCTCGCAATCTCCCACCTTATAGGCCTGGCTCCGAAGAGAGCCCTGGCGTAGCAGGGCTGGAAATATCCGAGACCCGTTTACTCCGTCTTGTCATCATTGGGGTTGTGCTTCGTTAGCCATAACTGGGTTGTACAGATATATTAACTATTTAAGCTATTCCATCCGCACTTTCCAGCCATGTTGGTCGCCCCTTACCCCGAGGAGGTCAACTGTATGGTGGGGCCAGTGTGTTCCAAACAAAGTCTCCGATATTGAGAAATGTCCTACAACTTCGCTAAGAGATATTTACATGGACACCCAAGCGGCTATCACTTCCACAGTATTAAAGTCAAGACATCAGTGTCAACTAATGATTGTAACAATACCGTCCTTCAGATGCCGGATGAAATAAATTTATACGTAGACCGTCGCTAAAGATCCAATTTAGGTCAGTAATGAGCTTTAACATTTTCGTCCATTTTTTTGGTCAACTCCACAGAACCTAGACCTTTTGGTAAGGTTCCTTATTTCTTTCCTCTCTGAGTATCTATGCATGTTTCACAACTAAGGGGGGACCCTCTTTGGTGATCTTCCGGCAGAACAGACCTTTTTGAAATCTACCCCTATCCTATTCTGATCTGCATGTGCATATTTTTGAGATCGCCAGTCCTCCTTATTCGTCCTTAACACGTTTATGTTAAGGTCTTAAAGCCCACGAGTTTTATCTTACTAAAACTACACACTTCGTTGGAGAACTTTTCCACTTCCCCGCTGTTAATCACAGAAAAAGTGAATAAGTTTCTTCCTCTTTCATTTGAAAAAGACTGCAACCCAGACACTAGTAAAAGAAAATCTCAATCTTTCTTATAGAAATTCTCAAGTAGTTTTATGACTTTCTGAACCATGAATTCAACTTTCTTAAATAAATTTCTTATACACACTCAAAGGAAAAGTCATTTGAATTTATCTCTGTTAGTTTCACGAACCTCGCTGGTAAATTAACAACTGCGACGAACTACCCTTCGAATTCAATGGGTTATAATGCAACGATTGCATCAACTTGAAGGCAACTCAATTAGCCTGTGACTTATAGTTCTATCTCAACAACAACGAAACCAATTTTATGCATCTCAAGACCAACGAAAAAAAACTTTAATTAAAGCGAAGTTCAAATTTATCTATTCTCTCCGCTGAACAAAAAGTCCTGTGGCAGGATCCACGAAAAAAGTTCCCTTCTCATGCCTAACGCGCGCGGATAAATTCCTTCCTTCTCCCTTCCCCTCTCTCTCTCTCTTTGTCTGTGGCCCCGCCAATATATTCATGAATGCAGTGTACTAGCGCTTAATGTAATTTTATATTATCTTACGGTTTTGGGCTTCATAGCCTTCCTTCCTTCCTTCTGTTCATCTTCATCTCCGTAACCGTCCTTGTCGTTTCACTGTCATGCACTGCAGATTTCCTATGAAATGAAAACTACTAGCTCATCAGGGGCCGAACCTGGTGAACCCCACTCACTCAGCGAGAACTTTCTCTCCTTTTTTTTTTTATTTTGTTAACTTTGTGGTTAACTTGGGATAACAGCAAAAAGATAGTTGGGCCAGAGGAGCAGAGTACATCCCGAACCAAAGTTGGAACGATTTGCACTTCCGCTATTAGCCTGGTGCTGGTTGTGCAGTTTTGTAATTTAGATGAGTTACACTAGCGGTTATGCAAATGAGTATTTGTGGCCAATTCAATTTCACAGGACATAATAATAACTGGATTGCTGAGGCGGTCATTATTCAAATTGTTCCCGAGAGAGGAAAGGAAAAAGAGTTCCAACGATGCTCCACAGGATGGTTGAAAAGTAAATGACGTACGTATTGGTACAAGCTTTTGTGTGTAGATTTCAGCACCTCCACCAATTACAACTTGGAACTCAGTATTTGCACTTGTGAATGTATTGATGAAGCATCGTTCATTGGCTCGTGTCAGAGTTCTTGAACCTCTTCACTCACAGATAGTGATCTACAAATGTTGCTATTGCTTCAACCCTGGATTCAAAAACCCTTCATCCAAAAATAACGTTTCACATGAGGGTTGGAGGCAAGGTTAGTCTTGTTTAGAGCCTACACATATTAATAGTTGTACACACTCCTGAGTCTCTCTGCATGGGTACCAATGGCAGCATAATCACTGAGATAGCTTACACTTCACTCAGACTAAATCTTGAGTGAGGAAATGAATTTTCTCTTATCAATCGAGGGCAACAGGCTACTGACAGTCAGATCCACCACATATTTGGCTGCTAATGACCTCGTTGTCTCTCTCCCTGTCGCGTGAGCAGGATTCTTAAAAAATTAAGAGGGCATTGGAGATATTATAGTCTCACCACATTCCTTGCAAGCTCATCCGCTTGCTTATTTCCGGGGCCCCATTTAGATAGTATTTCCAAAGCTTATGCAATTCTGACCCGTATGAAAAATGACAGTGATCTCGGCTTGGAATAGGCTGCCATTATGATCGACTCCTCTAAATAAGCGGTTGATGTCTATACTATCACAGAAGATGCCTGTTTATGTACTGATCTCCATGTGGACCAGTCTGTCTAGAAGGCTAGTTCTTTCCTCGTGGTGACTTTCCTACACGTCCATTCGCCTCGAATTAACGTCTCGCCCACATGTATGACGAGTAGATATACAATTTTTACTCTAAATTTTCACATGGCGAGGAAGTAGTCAGTTGGGATAGCAAAACTTCCCCAGCCGGAACTTCTCAGAGTAGAATCCTCTCTCTCCTTATATGGCTTCTTGTCATAGATGAGTTCTTATTATTACTCAGGGACACTAGCTTTAATATGACGACCTATGCCGACGATGTGGTCATTGTGGTAGCAGGCAAGTTCCTTCCAGTCCCAAGCGAGAGGCTCAACTATGCACTACTACTGGTCAATACTTGGGCCAGCAGCAAAGGGCTGGTAGTCAATCTTACAAAGACAGAGGGTGTGCTTTTCACTAAGAAGAGATCAATCCCTGACTTCAAGCCTCCGGATATCGGGGTGTTGAACTTAATCTTGCGGGATCAGCACGCCTCCTGGGCGTTATTCTTAATTCCAAACTAAACTGAAAGGAGAACATCAATGATCGCATCAAGAAGTCATGCGGAGCGAAGATGAGTAGAAGTACTCATGCAAAAAGCCGTGGTACACTGGCTGTACAAGGCGGTTGTGAGACCCATTCTAACATATGGCTCACAAATCTGGTAGAAGGTACTTGAGAAGCAATATTGCAAACCTCACTAAGATTCAGAGGGCAGCTTGTAAAGGAATCCTGAGATCAATGAGATTCGTTCCGCTGGATCTGTACTGTAGCAACACCGCAGCTAAAACTGCCTTGAGGCTGAGAGAAGGACGACAGTGGACATCAGCTCTCTATGGTCACGCCTCCGTACTGTCTCGATGGGGGAATGCAGATCGACAGAAACAAATCATATGATCTAGACTCTGGCATTTGACAGGAGATTCAGTATCACAATTCCTGACAGAGATGACTGCAGGAACCACAGAGTTACCAATAAAAAGAAACTGGCTTTCTACACCGATGGTTCCAAGATGGTACAGGTGCCAGGGTCTACTCCAAGGCCCTAGAAATAAAACTCTTCTTTAGAATAAACGATGACTGCAGTGTCTTTCAGACCGAAATCACAGCCATCTTCAAGGCTTCGAAAACTGTCCGCGAGAAGGGTATCACCGCAAGGACAACCGCATCGACAGCCAGGCACCCGTTAAGGCTGTGGAGTCTGCGATAGCTAGATCTAGGCTTGTAGAAATCTGCAAAAAGCATCAAGATGAAATATCGAGAGCCAATACGGTGACCCTATGTTGGGTACCAGGGAATTTGGATATCCCAGAACTTGCACGAAGGGAAGCAGCTCTGCATACCTCACAGGCTCTCGCCTTTGGGGGAATTTCAATAAGCTCGTTAAAAAAGTATAAAGATTAGGCCATCAGTCAAGCTAGTTGTAGTCAAGAAGTCGTAGGGACGAGAAAGAAAGAATCTGGCCGTAACCTGCTCGATGAATGTCCTGCCCTCGCTGGTGGAAGAATGAGGACTCTTGGTAGTAACTTCTTCACAGAACTGTAGATTCATATCCTTATCTGCGTGGCTTAGCGGATCCCCCTTCTCTTTAAAGGTTTCCGATGTAGAGTAGATGAGAAGATGGGCACAATGGACCATGTTGATTGTCTAAGTGACGACGATTACTCCTAAATACCTTGACTTCCTAAATGCTTTTCTCAAACTCGTCAATTTTTTGTGGTTTGAAAACTGAGATATAACTTAACTTGGTGAATAGAACGTGCTCCGTTTTCGAAGAGTTTATTTATTTATCGTCGCCGTAGGCTATCATCAGTTTGCTAAAAATCTCGTCTACCAGAAAAAACCGTATAAGTGGCAATCGGACTTCATTTTTATGTTTTACTCTCTCGGCTCCCTTTTTTGTTGCTAAGTCCCTAAAGGCCAAGTTATCTTCTCACGAACTTTCGCTTCCTTCCAACGACTTTCGTAGAAGCTGTAGGGATTAGGAAGAACAGAAAACCAACATCAAGCTCCAGCACTAGCTACAATAAGACAAATACTTCTTCGATGATCTGCACGATCTATCAAATATCGACTTACGCAGCATCTGCAAATTTTTGGCTCAACTCAAACCAAGGGAGATCATTTAAAATGGCCAAGGAGTTCATATCTTGACTGTATAAGATTTTGATTGAGCCAGTTACTTTTGTAGCGCCCCCTCCACCCGTCAGCCAACTTCCAGCTCCACCACTGTACTGAAACAGTAATTCTTTATGCTGCAGCGAATTTACACCTATAGACAAGGCACGATAGGGAAGGCTGTTTCTATTGATCTCTCTACTGGTGCACATGCTGTGGCCTCGATAAGTATTCATCTTCGACCAGGATAGAGGCGTGTAAAATGAGTTAAGAAATTTTTAACAGGAAAGACTACAGACTGATTAGATGGTAGCCGTTAACGGTGTTGTGCCTGACTTTTCCCCTCTTTTAGGATAAAACTCCCACGGGCTTCCCAACGATTTTTTGAATTATATCAATTGAAGCAAGGAATAGCAACTTCCATTGATTCTTGTATTCTCACAGGTCGAATGCCTTTCAAAATTAGTGCTTCAAACTGGCAAACTGACAAACACTATCTGTTACTCATTGGCCACACCCTGACCCTTGGCCACCCTGGCACAGAGTTCCAACTATATAGACACTTCGCGAATATCTTTGTGTAGCCTGGGAAGAGAGTACTCAACAGAATTTCGAAAGTTTCTTCGTTTGATTCAGACTAGCTTCTTGTGAAAGACATCGCTTAGCCAATTCCTTGCTCATACGAGAGACACCTTTGCTAGATTCTATAGATCCGAGAAATGGACGCTTGGTAAATTATTCGAAAACGAGATTGTAGTTCTGCTAACCCGATGGGGTTTATTTGACGAACTCATTTCGTAGAAAAGGGGAATGGGTGGGGAACGAGATAATTTTAAATCGAGACGTTGCCCAAAACACCTCAAAAAAGTTTCAGTGGAATCACGTCTGAAATCAAGTATTCTTCCTTTGCAAATAATCAAACTGCAAGTATCAGTCGTTGACACCTTTTCAAGTGCAAATTTTAACCAGTTCCGCGTCGTCGTCGTCGTCATGTCTCTCACCACCTTGAACTTGAACTATATTCGCACCCTCCGCCAGTCTCTTTTGGTCTACACTGTAATCCAGCATAAACTAAGTTTCCTAACTACTGACGCAAATGCGGAGAAAGGATTATTTTCCATGAATAAATTCATGAGACAACGTACACAACCATATACCATAGCCGAGGCCATTAATGAAATCGAAAGGGAAATAACATTTTTCAGTTTTTTTCGAGGATAAAAAACTTTTGTGGTTCTGTTGGCACCGAACGTGCATTTTATGTCAAACATTTCCTCGCAAGACAACCGTTCTACATTATAAATTTCTGCTCCAAAGCTGGGACAGCAATAAATATTAAATTTAATAAAACTTAACAACTTCATTATTTACACAGCGAAATTGTCAATTTGCCAAAAAAAATGCAGAAACTAAAAATTCAGTGTTCGATTGCAACGACCTTTCTGACTAAACAGCCCCGAAAGGAAATGCCAAGTGTCGACTTGCCCCACATCCAACACCCCCCACCCCTTCATGTTTGCATTCCAATTTCTCACAAAAAAAACTCCTCGGCGAACTCAAATGTTGGGTAAATAATTTGTAGAAAGCCATTAATGTTTAGAATGCAGTCATCACGTGACTCCGACTTCAATCATATGCAAAGTAATGTCCTTTTAAGGACGAAAATTAAAACGCCACCGGACTTGTCTATCACCGGAATGCATTTCCAACACGAATACCTTCGGCCATAAAATGCCAGCACAATCGTTGGAAGCGTTAATGTACTTCGGCTGATACAAGGACTCAAATTTGCACTGAAGTTCAAATTGTTTTAAAATGAAATGTTGTATCCTCGACGAGAGTGTGTCGTGTCTATGGATAGATACTTTGTGTGTTGTGTACTGCAGGTGGGGGCCTGGACTATTTAATTTATTCCAATGACGGTCTATTGAATGTTAATGAAATTTTATGTAACCGCACGGTGTGCCCTGGCATGACTGGCAGCACTAAAGTGTGAACAGATCCCAAAAATTAGAGGAAAATAGGTCAAACGGTGCACTTTTGTGGGAAGGCATGAAGGTTTTTTTTTTAATTTAATTTAATTTAATCAAAGCAAAGTACAGCGCACTCTTGTTGTGAGCTCTACCGTTAAATATCAAAGTGTTGCGCTTTGTTTTTGATTTAATTACATTGAAACGTTGGGCTTTAGAACTCGAGTATGGCAATGCGGTGAAGTTAAATGCAATTCAATTAGGATGATGGAAGGATTCCATTCAATCATTTCTATACTCTATCGCTGACGGTCATGGGAAAAAATTTAAATTTTCCTTCAATCACCCGAGTTTGGACATCGTTGAGGACTTAAATATTTGATAATAGATGGCAATCTCTTTGGCCTTGCTTTGCTTATTTCAGTCCTCCATTGTTTGAGTCGTTGCAGCCTTTGATAGTTGTAGCACAACTAAGTTGCGTCTTACACATCGTGCATCCATTTAAACTACGTTCTCTTGTTTATTATGAGCTCGGAGTACAAAAGCCTTCATGTTTCTCAAGGAGTCGCATCGTAAAAAGAAACCGACTGAATGTTAATATGTGAACGCACTTTTCATCATCTTTCCTTTGCGTCTATCAGTGCGTCAAGCTTTTGACTAGTGCACGGAACCATCTCTGTTCACATTTGAACTTTACCTACATGCTTCTTGCAGTGTAACGAGGGGTTTTTAGTGTTTTCTCTTCGGGCATCTGGAATGCGCTTAAAACAAGTTTGCAATTATTTTACAACAGCACTGAAAGTATTGTTAAGAAGAAAGAGATTGTGTTTGTAAAGTCCTTTAAAGTGCTTCTTATCTCAAACCAAAGAGATGATGGTAAACTTGTTCAAACGAAGAGACATTTTAATTAGGAGAATCGTCCTTTGCTAAATTATGGCTTATGCTCGGGATAACGTTTATTCCAACTGTTCCGACCTAGACTTTTGTGAAAAACGAAAGGGTTCTTAGCAGACGTCTTTCCATTGTTACCCGAATCAGTGCCCTATTTTTCCGAAGGCTTTTTTAGAAGCTACCAAGGTATGATTGATTGATCCCTTGAGAGATGCCAGCCTAGGTCAATAAGTCTACGTCTTTAGGTAAGCAGGGAACGGATTTTTTTGGCTCTGGTTTTTTTTGCCTCTTTGCTATTGCTATTAACACTTTCTTCTTGACTATACAATTTAAGCAAACAAATTACTGAAGGATTACGTGCATCAGATGTTTGCAAAAAGCGAACGCACGATAAAAAAAAATTTTACGTATACGCCACCGTTTAATCAACGATTTTTGTTAGGTTAGTTAATATTAGGTAGATGGGCTAGCGAAGGGAGAGAAGACCTCACACTCAGGTCAGTAGAGACCCATTGTGATGCCCGTTTTTGGGGGAAGGTACCCCCTCTTCTGTGGAAGGCCCACATGGAGTCGGTAGTCAGGAAAATCATGGGGATATAAACCAACAATTCTGAGGTGGATGTACATCATGATAGTCAGACCCGTCATGACTAACATACGGGACAATAGCCTGGGCAGAACGAACCAAGCTAAGTCGAAAGATGTGCACAAATAAGCCTCAATAGAAGGTATCACGAGCAAAACATCGCGATACAATCAGATAGCCAGATTGCCATCAATGCACTGAGTTCCTATGAAATCAGATCCAAACTGGTCTACGATTGTCTGGAAAGATAAACTGACCTGGCCGGAAAAATAAAGTCACCCTCTACTGGGTCTCAGGTCTGGCAAAGAAAGGGTTAGAAACACCATTCGTTCTACCCGAGGCATTCAGCGGGCTGGGACCGCATCGAATCCAAGAGCAACTGACTCAGGGAGCATCTCAGTAAAATGTGAATAAAAGCAAACGGAAACTGCAGGTTCTTCAGCCGATGAAACTCCGTCGCACCTCCTTATGGATTGTGGAGCATTGATCCACAAAAGAAGAGCACACCTGGAAGCGTACACTTTGTCTGAAACGGGTCTCCCATCGTTGGACGCAATCCAGATACTCCGGTTCTTTAGGTTGAAACTTTTCGGCCAGTATGAGTACGGGGGAGCACAATAGATCTATACAGGTCGCAGTGCATCACACACCCCAACTTTAAACATCTAACAAGGTACCACTTGCTAATGCTCCAGGCTTCCGAACCATTTTGAAGCATTAATGATCTCCCTGGTTGGTACGTCAATTAGTTCTTCGATATCCGAAAAAATGTCTTTCAAAGGATTTTTTCTGAGGTAGCAAAGACCTGGGCAGCGGCAGAGGAAGTGGATTGGGTCCTCATTGAGTTCCTTATCTCCGTAACCCCTGCAAAGGTCGTCCTCCCTTAGCCTTAGCTCTTTCATATAATAACGCACAGTATTATGACCCGTAATTACTCCTATAAGGATAGAGAGGGTTTTCCTGTCCTTCTGCATGAGAGTATTAGTTCTGGTACCATTGTACCTTGGCCATAATTTTGTAGTTATTTTACAGGAGTCTAAGAGCTCAATTTTTTATTAGCTTCGCTAGAATCCTGATCCATGCTTCATGTTTGAGTTTACATGGCGCGACTTTTACTGACTGATCAGCCTGCACCAGGTCTATCGTAGATCCTTTCTTGCCAATTCAGCAGCCCTCTCATTACCTCCATGTCCAGGGACCCAGCACAGTTTCATCCCATGCTGTGTGGCAAGAGTACTAAGCAACGGCGCTTCACAGGCTTCGATTTTATTTAAATAGCAGCGGTCGCTTTTAGTGCTGCCTGGCTGTCGATAAAAAATGTGGTATCATCACGTGGTATTAACTTCATCGCAGTCTCACGGGCAGCCATTGTCACTGCATGGATCTCCGCCTGGAAAACAAGGCTATGGTCCGGGAGCATGCCCTGTCCTGAGCATGCCCTGTCGTGCTTGACCTCCAGCCATTCGTTTGGCTAATTCTCAGAGCACTTCTGGCCGCAGATTCCTATATAAACAGGTCTAGTAGAAGCAGGTTGAGAATAGCCTCTAGTTTTGCTTTGCACGCCAGTCTCTATATTTTAGGGATGGGCTTGAGGTTTGTGGTTTTAGTAGCAGCTTGCCACCACACAACGCTACTAAAGGTAAATATAGACCTCACAATAGCCGTGTACGAGTGGATCCATAGGATGTTTTTGGGGCTTGGTCCCCAGGTTTTCTTAAATATTCTACTGCAAGAGTAGAAAGCTATAGTGACCTTTTTACTTCTTTTGTCTCTTACATTCTGTTTCCAGTTCAACTTTTTTTTCGAGCGCAAGTCCCAAGTATCTTGCAGTGTCAGAGATCCTGAGGGGGATACACCCAGCAGAGGATATTTGGAATTGCGGTTTCTTCCTCTTATTTGTGAACAGTACCAGCTCAGTTTTCTGGGGATTTACCGCCAGTCCACATTTCTTGGTCCATGTATCCAAAAATGTAAGGGCTCTTCCTATTTGCTCACTAAGAATCTGAAAGAATTTGCCAGTCGCTAGAAGGACCACATCATCCGCATATGCTGTGACCTTAATTCCGCTGTTTTTAAATTGTTGCAGGATTTCATTCAAAACCAAAACCCATGGCAAAGGGGATATGACCCTATCCTGTAGTATGCCTCTAGAGGCGTAGACCTTTAACTGAGCTCCCCCTAATTCTGCATTAAAATTTCGAGGAAAACATGTTACGTATACGCCACCGTTCAATCAACGATTTCTGCTAGAACTGAATGTCCGAGTCACAGTCACAGTCAATGACAGAGAAATTGGGCAGCAGGGATGCCTTGTTGGCAATATGAGAACTTCCTTTGCATTCAAAGGAAACATTTTACGTATACGCCACCGTTAAATCGTTGAATTTTGTTAGTACTGAAAGTCCGAGTCCGAGGTTTTTTGGGTATTTTTGCAGTCTTTTGTGGCAGCTTTAAAATTTGTCGCAATTTGGTATTTTTACCGATTGAAGAATTTAAGATGCACCCGAAATGTAAAGCGTGCACACGGTCCAGGTGCATACTTATTATGAAATCTAGATCGTGGGCATTCCGGGTCGTTTTGTCATTTAATTGTTGTCTTTAAACAAATCTCCTATAAATTTATTTTAACTTTTTTCTTCCGGAAAATTTGGGGGTATGTTTTTTGTCGATTTTTAGTTGCAAAAGTTGCATTTATTCCATCACTGTGTAAGTGAAATTGGTAAGTCAGATGAAAAATGGGACCCTGGCTGTAGAAATGTTATTTCATAAGACACTGATACCATCAATATAAATCAAATTTACAACCCTACCCTTGTGACCCACAAGTCTGTCTGTCACTGAATATTCACTTAGTCGAAATTTTGACATTCCTTCCTAACAGATACAAATACTCGTCCTTCAACTCAAATATACATCAGACTCACTCTGCAATGACACAATGATATGCTCGACAGTGGAAATCGAAATTTTGCGTTGCATTCCCTTCTCAATTGTCTGTGTGAGTGCATGTCCTCTTCAATTTTTTGTCTTTCATTCTAGTACAATGCCAACATTTAGTTGTTAAACTCCAGTGAAACGATTAAAATAAGACGCAGGCAGCAGCCAAAGGAGGATAAAGACAATCTCAAAACATCGTCATTTATCTTGAATGCAAGGTAACGAAACAAGGAAAGAACTGCATATCCGCAAACAAACAAAAGATAAAAAAGCAAACAATTTTATTTGTTTTATTTAACTCTTGAGCATGAAATCTATTCACAATTTCGCATCCGGAACCGAACTGCATCCTCTTTCAATTTAAAAGAAGGATAACAACAAAGGGAAACTCGAACAATATAGGAAGGATCAAAAGCTGGCAGTGCAACGGCGCGGGGAACATCAAAGCGAGAGAGGCCACCACATCATCAAAGCGCCACCAGAAGATGACTGCAGAGGAAACACGTAAAACTGGCGTCTATCTGTCGGCTAAATTGTATCCAAAAACCACTCATCCAATTGCATCAGCTACGTTCTCCTTATCGAGCTCCCGCCGGGGACACAGCACCGGAAATAGTTCCAAACAAAACACAACCCGTCTGCAATTCACAAGACCGATTGGTCCATGTTTACTATCTGGGATGCGAAATTGAAAACCGAACGAACGATAAATTTATCTGTGAACCACTCACAAGTCACTACTCGTATTCAAATGCAGTTAAGGAAAAAAAAACCTGCATCACCATCGAAACCGATATTAATGACGCCGTCACACTTGTAGTTCACATGAAATTCCACCTAGGACGAGCAGAAGGAACCACTCTCATGTCATTAGCACTCTAAGGGCGCACATCCTTCAGATTCGCCATCCAACGAGGCAAACAACGCGCCCTCGAAAGCAGAAAATCTTTTCCGCAAACAACATAAAGCTTGTTAACAAACTCACGGCGGTGAGTGTGCGGGCGGACGTGTACAAGTAGGTGGTAGTCGCATTATTTCCAGGAAGCTAGTTACATGGAAATTCGATAAAACTACCAGTACACTAGCACACATAAGCAAACACGTCGGAACTTTAAAAGTGCTTTAGCGCTGGTGGTGAATTTCAAGCGTGTCCTTGTTCAAAACGGTCGGGAGTGTGCATTTGGCGCGGGACAACTCTACACGCTGGTGTCCCTTTCTGTTGCTGTTGGTGTTTATACTTAACGCACAAACGATATGTAAATACGAGATGCGAGATTCGTGTTAAATTAGAACCAAAAAATAGGACGAGCAAAGGAGCGATACGTGATACGCGCCTAGTGTGTAATTAATTCAGATTTGTCTCGTAAATAGTGTTTTAAGGTTTTACCTGAAATAAAATATAAAAAGAAATTGTCGTGTTACCGTTAAAATAAATAAAGTGTCATAAAACATGGCGTTCGCAGCTGCTCGCATGATATTAAAAGACAAACGGCGAAAATCGAAAGAGGAGTTCTCAACACCGCAGCGAACGCGGAGCAAGGTATCTACAATTTTTCAAAAACAAAAATTATGTGTGCGTTAGCGATGCCATTGCAGGAGATTTTCTCTGGTTTCTAAATTAATTGATTGGTTATATTTTGTTGCATCTTAGATTACCACATGAGGGGTGCGTCTTACACATTTTCTTGAATGATGAGGTCTATGTATCTCGTAGAAGTTTGATATATGTTTGTTATACCCGCGACATCCCCAACATCTTAGGTTAGGTTAGGTAAATGGGTATCTGCTCACTTAGACTAGCAATGGGGTCCATTACGTCAATCTTCTAATTCTACTCTGGAAGCCCGTAAAGAGAAGGGGAGTCGCTGATATGAAATCACCCAAATAAGGATTTGAATCTCAGGAGGTCCCTCAGCTAGATGTTACGCAAGTTTTCCAGTTCCGTAAAGAAGTATCTAGCGAGAGTCCTCATTCTTCTAACTATGAAGGCAAGACATTCACACAACAGGTGCCGGACAGATTTGATTTCTTCTTCGTTCCTACAACTTCTGCATAGTTGCTGTGGTGTATACCGAGGCGTTCCGCATGAATACCAATGCCTCGCGCCGACTAAGTTTGACCAGAGACAGGTATCTCTTCTTATTATAACCCGTCCATAAGTTTCCAGCCGTTGCACATGTGTCTAGCTGGATCCAACGTGTATTGACTCGACTGATGGCCTCGTCTTCATAGCTTTTTCATGAGCATATTAAAATCGTCCAAAAGGGGAGAACCTGTGAGACATGCAGCGCTGCTTCCCTTCGTGCAAGTTCGTCAGGCCTTTCGTTACCTTTGATATCCATATGCCCTGGTACCTAACATAGGGTCACCGTATTGGCTCTCGATGTCTTATCTTAGTTATCGCGCGCTCCAGAGCCTTAACGACTGGTTGGCTATTGATATAGACCGTGATTGTACTTGCGGTGATACCCTTCTCGCGGACAATTTTCGAGGCCTCGATGATGGCTGTGATTTCGGACTGCAGTCGTCGGGAGCTGGTGTCCACTATTGTCCTTCTCTCAGTCTCAAAGCAGTTTTAGCTGCCGTTTTGCTACTGTATTGCTCTTGTTGGTGTTGTTCTCATTGATCCCAGGATTACTATACAGTCTGCCCTCTGAATCTTAGTGGGGTTTGACAGCTGATATTGCTTCTCAAACGTTCCATCAGACTAGTAAGCCATATGTTAAAATAGATCTCACAACCGCCGTGTACAGCCGGTGTACAACAGCCTTACATCTTAGCTTCGAGTAGAATAAACCGCAGATTCCTTAAAAATGAAGCCGTCCATTTTATTCGGTTTTTCGGGTTTTTCAAAATAAATTAAATGAAAATTGCTTCCACCACAGACCTTTCCACCTATTACATCGATTTGCGGTTCATGTCCTTTTCAACTTTACCGAGTTGCCTAAAAGGCCCTAAGGAACTCTAAATGGTTTCAGGAGTTGATTTGGGGGGTTTCAATTCTAGCACTCACAGTGATATCGCAAGAGACCCACTTTTTTTCCACATGCACCCCTTAAGAGGACCACTATGGCTTTAGTGATAGACTGTAGACTTGTGAACATATGAATTTAAAGGACCTTCGGTAGATTGTCTATTTCAGTAGGCATATTGATTACAGTCCAAAAGTGTAGACGTTTCTTTTATTAGACGACCTACAGTTCTGGTAGAGAAGTCTGAAATAAAAGGCATTTTAGCATAAGGTTAGGAAAGCACCATCTCTTCAGATGATTTTAGAAAAATGAGCGAACGCAATGCAGTCTAGTGCGGTGAGTATCTCATTCTGGCACACTAACATCTGTGAAGACTGGAAAATTATTTTTTGACTCCAGGCCAATTTAGTTTATTCAATTTTTTAACGAAGTAGTTTTCCAAAATAAGGCTTCTTGACATACTGTTACCACAACCAAAAAAAGACGCCCTGTGGCTTGTTACACCATCTTCTTAGAACCACATACCCACAAGTCTACAATACGACTACAGTAGAGCGTCGATTATCCAAACTAATTATTTGGGACCCAGGGTAGTTCGGATAATCAAATTTGATCAAAAAATTCAGAAAATCGAACACATAAGCGAATCGAATAAAAATCGGAAGACCAAATCGTCTTTTCCGCGATCGTATAACTCGTCACGTAAAAAGCAGGCAGTTTGATGCTCGTTTTGACGTGACGAGTTATACGATCACGGAAGAGATGATTGAGTGTGTGATCGCTTCTCATGTACCTGAAAAATATCTACATTCGTAAATTAAAAGGATTTAAGATCCTTTTCCTTGTTGGTGGCATTTTAAAAACCAACTTTCTTAACTGAAACACAAGTAACGAATAAAATTACCAACGTTCACGTGTATACTAAATGCATAGGAGTAGGCATCTACAGGTGCATGTGTTTTGTGAGCAACCGGTCCAAATGGATGCGTTAGGTTTTGTTTTCTCCTTTTAAAGTTTAGTTTGGATAATTGACTGTGAGGCTGATTAGTGTTCGGATAGCTGACGTTTCGATTAGTTGACGTTTCAATAATCGACACTCTACTGTATTTCAAAAGAATGGTTGCGTAAGGGACATGATTACGATGAGAAAAATGAGTAGTAGTTCTGAAAAAGATGAAATACTTCTTCTTCTTACTCTTGAATCAAAGAGTAAGAATAAATCAATTATTTTCGTATGTTTCGAGAGCAGTTTGAGATGATACATGAACTCATCGCACCAAATATCCGTGTATCAAATCTACTAGTTTCTCCACTTCATCAGTCATATTGCCGCTTGTCCATCACAATCTTTGTAAAAATCTTCAGCCTTATATCTGCACGCTGGGTACAACAACGAGTCTACATAGACCTAAGTGAGATAAAGAGGATTTCATCATCTTCATCAGCCCGCTAAACCTATGTCTGCACGCTGCGTTCTCGAATGGCCCGCATCACTTGTCCGCATTCTGTTTGAAGAAAATAATTAAATCCTAAGCAGTACAGAGGCCGCGGCGAGCAGAATAACATTCCCGGGCCGCTAGCTCGCGTTCCGCTTGTTGGAACTTGGTGCACTTTTTTATGAAATTTGTAAACTGTGATTCAAGCTTGATGAAACAAACACGACATAAAATGCAAATCCCACACCTCTTATTAAATCGCCGTTTACAAGCCTCATGAATAAAGTGCAATGTAAGTTTTTAACCGTCAACATAACCCAACATAATAAGCATTGTTAGCATTGTTAATTTCGTTTAAAATTTACGTTGGAGGCTACCCAACAATTTACATACAGAAATATGATCATATATATCTTCCTACTGAAAACAATAACAATTTTAGTAACAACAAATTTTTTAAGGAAATATTTATTGAAATTTTAGGTGTGGTAATCTAAGTATTTGTATAAGAAACAAATTATATTCCCTACATCTTAGCTCTTATCTGGTCTCAATTTAACAAAATTAAAACTCAAGGGAATATTTTGCCTAAAAATTATGTAAAAACTATTCCGACTACGTATATTATTTTTATGATTTAACCTTTTCAAAATGCACTAAGGGATAACAAATATTAATAATTTTTTCTTTATCCGTCTGCGATGTTGTTGCCTTCTATTTTTTTATTTAAAATTAATGCACCTGCTTTCTATGTCTGCTCAATTAAAACGAAATGATTAATTCAAAAACCTCATTCCATTGCAAAAATCGATAGGAATGCAATACCACCTCAGCACTAAAATATCATCAGAAATACAATCTCTAGTGATATACAACTTCATGGAACTAAAAATTGTGTACAAAATATGAGATCTTTCATTGTTTGGGTTTGTTTAGAATTTTCTTTGCCATTTCTTTTTATTTTTTTTTTTTTCTCTCTTATTTTTCATGTGTATCCTTTTTGTTTTCATCATTTTTTTTCTTTTTCTACTCTATAACTACCACTCTCTACTACTACTGCTATGACTCTAATATTTCATTTCTTTCAGGCAAGAAGTGTCAGCACAAGTAGCTTTAGGAGTCTCAGTCAGGTACTGAAATTTAGAAAAAAAAAAAAACAACACGAACTTTCAAAAAGAAAAATGAGTTCAAAACATTTCAGTAGAAAACTTTAAAAAAAAAACACACTTTTTTGGAAGCAAACATGTTTACAGTTCATTGCCGCTGTTTATGCTACGTTTACACTTTTTTCCTCTTGATTTTGTTCGACCTTTTCAGGTTTCTTTTTTTTTTCATATAAATTTTGTTTGGCTTACTCATACTCCGAGTACACATCTTCGAAGTTCATTGCATCCTTCATACACATAGTTAGTTGATAGTTTAATTTACACACAAAAAAAAGGATAAAACCAAAGCTGACTTAGTCTTAGTCTCACTTAGACTGATCTTAGTAAATCGAATGCTTATTCTTGTTCTAGAATGGGATGATGAATAGTTTTATTTTTTTTTTTTTTAACAAAAAAAAAGTGGCATGTGTATTACATTCTGTTTAAGTTTAATATTCAAACGTTTTTATAGTGAATCACCAGATTCTTATTTGCATGTTTCGAGTTCGAAAAATGTCTGTCTCTCTCTCTCTCTCTCTCTCTCTCTTAAGTGATTAATTTCGAAAATTGTATTAACACGTGATTTTTAAAGTGTATTTTCTGTAATTACCTATATTTCTGCGCGATCCATGTGGTGTGATCTCTTAACTGTTGGACAATTTATTTAAAAGATATTCAATGTAAGTCAGAATACATACAACAAACATTTGTACAATATTAAAAACAACTATTGCGCTCTTAGTTTAGAATCAAAACCAAAAAATTCTTTCCTAGTGTAGTTCGAATTGGTTTTGGCAATTTTTTGCTTGTGCTCGCCAGAAAAGGTATTTTTTTCTTTTAAATACATTTCAAATGATATATACTACATGAATATTATCTAAACAAATTTTTTTTATAATTTTCCCTTCTCTTTAAATAACATTAAATCTAACGACTATTTTTAAATCGAAAGAAGGCGCAAAAAGCCAGAAGAGACTGAAGCTTCTATGTGCGTTCCCTTTTTGATTCCTTGGATATATAGCTAAATAGCTTCACTCTTTAAATGTCTTTACAGTTCAAGTGTATATAGAATTCAACCAACATTATTCCAGCACCAACCATTACTTTCTGTGTTCCTGTGCTCGGTTGTTGCCTGTACCCTGACTGTTTAGAATTTCTTATATCGAGTTTTATTTACATAAGTTGACCCACTATCGCTCAGGCTATCGTATTTCGCTAGCCTTTCCAAGTAGCAATGTTGGCGATTTTATTTGCATTCCTTGAGCCTTAACAACCATCCATCTCCTAAACGAAACATTGCAATATAAACTAACAGTCAAGGGGCTATTAAGGCCATAGCCTCTGTAACATCCTCCAAACTGGTAGAAACTTGTCGGAAAAACTTGCAACTGGTTCTCTGTCACGCTAACCTAGTTCCCAGGATATATGTGGCCATAGGTGTAATGGTTAACATCATCGCTTGTCACGCTGAATGGCCGGTTTCAATTCCTGATGTCGGAAAATATTTATTTCTTTAAACTAAATGAAATCGATCAACTACGGAAGGTAATGTCGACTTTACTGCAAAGGCATAACGCTGGCAGTAGCTCTCAGACCATGATTATGAAATCAAGGAATTCGGAAAAATTCCCGTGAATTATAGCAAAGACAAACACCACAAATGTCCCCAGCTTGCTTGGACCTAATACTACCCTAATTTCGAACCACTGCACCCTTGAAGCGCGAATGAATTATATACAATATAAAAAAAATTTACATATGTATTCCCGTAGACTGACGAATTAAGCAGGTGAGATTCTTAATTCGACAGCTCTCTCGAGGAACGAGTTTACATTTCACTTGAATGTGTCTAGGGTGAGGTGAGGTATTATTACAGTTCTTTAACCCGCTAACCAAAGATGGGTCAGACTTGATAGCTGTGTCAATTACGTAACGATGAGGCCTAGAAAAAAATTTAGGGAATATCTCTCGGCTTGTGGCAATCTTCACGAGTCAGCAGATGGTCGACAACGATGCAGTCGAGGCATCTTCTGCAATACTTACTGCCGTAGTTGTAAAGACGACGAAGAAACCCTCTACCACTTCCTCCGTTAATGTCAGGCTCTTGCCATACCCAGGCATCGTACATAAGGCAAACTTTTCTTAACGGCCTATCTAGCCAACGTATTCCCGATATGCTATTGTTTCTCAAATTCGTTCTACTCACGTTTTCAACCAAATCAAATTCACAAGAGTCGTGGTATCAAAACGACACCAAATGCTCTTTACTCCCACAGTGTTTTTCGTTTTTTTATAAAGAACCTGCCCTGGCTGACACTGCGACCTAGCAAGATCTATTGTGTCTCCAGTCTACTTAGCCTAATAAGTCTACTATCTTCCTAATATGTAGTCGCCGTGGCTCAGTGGTTAATGCGTTGGGCTGCTGTGCAAGTCTGCGTGTGTTCAAGCCCCAGCCATGTCCACCGAACATTTTTCACTGCACCACCTCTCGTCGGGGAACGACAAGCCTCCGAGAGTATAATTTGTCATGAAAAAGTTTCTCAATTCGCCGTTCGGAGTCGGCAATCAATTGTAGGTCCCATCCATTCGTGCGAAATATACAACATGCACAACATGAATGGTTGCGAGAGGCTAGGCTCATCCTGAGCTGTCGCGTCAAACCTCTTCCAAACAAAACCGAAACTTTGTATCTGAACAAACTAAATGTTGAGATGATATCCTAGGCCACAATGGCCGGTAAGGAAGCCCACTAGCTTCCTCATGTTGTGCCTTCAAGGAAAAGGGCTTCCTTGTAGAATAAGGGCTCTTGGATTGCCTAAGCCTGGGGACATTTTTCTAATGGGGTAGGCGAAGTTGATGTTACCGAGACTTTAGGATTGGGTCTAAAGACGCCAGCACCAACTCCGGAAACGATTTTTAATCCTTCGGTTAACCATTCCAAACATTTTGAGTCTGATACCGGTTCTCCATTGGATCAGTAGACACGATCTAATATTTCTCCTTCAAATAGCCTTCCAAAACTGTACTCCACGGCCATAACCTCTGGGATATTGCAGAACATGTCCGTACTTGGAATTGAGTGAGGTATTTTCAGATGATGCACAAGATTACCATAGTGTGTTAGTAGTTTGCATTGCAGTCTGGCTATGAAGTTGTACTTACTTACTTCCGCTCTAACTCGCTTAAAGTGCATCTATCCTAAGTTCCTGGAACTGGATGCAACAGGAAAACCAATCGTAGATGGCAGGAAGCTACGATGTGCCAAATGTTCAAACAGATCTTGCCAAGGGTAGATCAGAGTCGATCCAATGGTTTAGCTGAAGTGGTGGCGAATCTGAACCGATATCGGTGTTCACTAAATGCATTCTCCGATAGGACCTTACGCAAGAGACTTAGCCTCTTATCAAACAATTTCTGCAAAGCTGTAGGAAGATAGCTATATTCATTTCCATAGGAACTGTATATCCCTGTCTATTCTGTATTCTGTATTACGGACCCTAAATGCCCACTGCGATATATAAGGTCTATTGTGGTGGCCCGCATGGTCGAACCAGAGATTTTATTGAGGCTTTTGATAAACCTCAGTATAGCCTTAGGTTCGAATTTCCGCTGGGTTGACGAAGTGTGCGTCGAGTGTGTTCACAGAGCCTGCAAATATCGGTATCTAATAATTTTATATTATGCAGAAGGTATCTGAGTGGACAATGTCCCGTTAGATAGCCCGTTGAGGTTCTTAACTCGTGTTTAGTGAGATCAAGAAAAGTAAGTATAGGTTGATGAACTTTTTCGCTTGTCTAAGGCCCTAGAAATTGGCGCAGTAGTGAGTGTGTTTGTTGATCTACCATTGTGTTATCTTGGTGAAGGCACTCAGGGTTCGGGACCATTGAGTGGGCGGCAAGCGCCTCTTCTCGCCAGGCAGTTAGCCGTTTCGTTACTCTCGAAGCCTCATGTCCTGGGATTTCCTTACCGATGCAAGTCTTTCGAGGAGGTTGACACAGGTCAAAACATGACTAGGAGAAGACTGGTTCATCTGAAAGCTCCTTTCTTCTATGAGCTCGGCGCCGTCAGACGCCTATTTCGAAAATATTTAGAAAACAAAAATTGTCTGCTATACTTTTGAGTCCCATTTGAGTTCCATTCTAAAGGACAATAAAAACCAAGTAAATTTCCTGTAAAACAGCAGATTGCTCTCTTTACAAATACCAATCGCCACGTGCATTCCCTCAAATGAACATAAAACTCAAGAATCAGTTAAACAAATACATTTATTGGATTCACTTTTAAATTGTTCAACGCATATAAAATAAAATTACAATTGCATTCCTTCCTTAATGAGTATAATAGCCGAGTTTAGTCGCCAGTCATCATTTCCATGAATTCTACACAAAAGGAGAAACAGAAAATCCATTATTGGATTAAGAACTTAAAAAAATCTGCAGAATCTATCTAAAAGCATCCGAGAGAGATCAAGAACAAAAAAAGGTACGTAATCCTCTTAGGCATCCACTTACCTTCAAAATCAACTGTTCCCGAGCCGTCAGTATCAATTTCGGCAATCATCTCATTCAGTTGGTCGTTGTTTAATTGATCGTCTAATGCCATGAGGATTTCCTTCAACGAGGATGTTGGAATGTAACCATTACCAGCCTTGTCGTATAATCTGAAGGCCTCCTTCAGCTCTTGTTGGATGGTCTCATCATCCTCTTCTTGGAAGTGATTTGCAACACGACTGAATGCATCGAAATCAAGAGTTCCATCGCCTGTAATTATGAGAAGAATGTTCATTTATCGACTTATTGTCAAGACTGCATCCTTAGAGAAATTATGACAATTATGGGAGAGAAAAAAAAACGATGAACATGCAATTGAACACGTTCTGATTGAAATCACCAACGGGGACGTCATTTAAGACATTCGCATCCTTCAAACTTGTCACGGTTGTTCTTGTCAATAGGGTAACTCTCAAGTGTTGCACTCAAATGCATGGCTTTTGCTTCACTGACTCTCCTTCCGTTCAGTCATAGTTTAACCGTTTTCGCAGGTGTGTAATCAGTTTTGGTGAAAAGAGAAAAGTTTCCTTGAATATAAAATCCCATTCCCCCTGCGTTTTTCAATGAAAACATTGCGAAGTCTAAAAATAACGAATATCTGCTTGAGGGAAACGCAGGTAAATTCACAGATATATTGGCACACACATCAGCTGAGCGGAATAATTATCGTCGCATATAACAATGAACCCGGGAAAATACTAACAGTGGGGTTGGGAGGAGAACTACCCTGCGGAGTAATCATAAAGTTGTATTTTCACATAAATAACGTGGAACGGCCACGTGAATGGTAGCATTCAACGAGGCGATGAATACAAACGAGTCATAGGCAGAGAGAGAGTGTTGAGACAAATTACCGGCACCAGGTGTTTGTCGGTCGTCGGGTGCAGGGAGCGTTAAATTCCTTTTCAACGAAAATTAACATTTGAATTAATTACACAACTTTCCACTACGAACCGGTTGCAATTAAGGCATTCAGTTGTGAACTCCTCTTGTGTACTTTTCGGTGACTTTTAAGTACGCAAAGTCTGTGTACGACGCCTTGCGGAAAGTTAGCCGTAAAATCCGTGTCCAAATTTGACAGATCGGAATGTTTTTCGCTCGCTAAATTAACACTTTCGTAGATAAATCAGTAGATGGCAGTGCATCAGGACCAAATTAATCAAAAATTCTACCCAACTATTGCGTGACTGATGAAAATCAGTAGATGGCGTTGCAATGTCCTGCAGGTTTTGACAAGTCATTAAACGTGTAGCGACGCCAACAAATTTGACAGATTTGACGTAACTGACAGGACTTATGTACATATAGCTTGTTGAAAATCCACGGAAAAACTCAACAATTCATTTGCAAGTGAAAGTTTAACTTCGATTTTCACGCGCACATTGGAGAGTGATTGGATTAATAGTTTCTCTTCAACCCCGTACTTGGCTTAGGGAGGCTACAAACTGTTTCAAAGTGAGAGCTGGTAATCCAAGCAGCGTATAGTCTTCGATTCTTCAAACTCAACAAGCTACTATGCCTAAATTCGCTAAAAAAAACCTTTTTTGCTTCACTATCAGTTTGTCTTGTGACAGTTTTACGTTTTCTGTCATTTCTTTAGATGAAATTTCCTAAGGCTTTGGAACTTTAAGCGGTTAAGAGAAAATTGCATTCAAAGATTTTTTCCGTTTTATCTCTAGAAAGTAGGATAATTCTCAACCTGTCTAAGCACCTTATCCCGTCGCAGCTATCCCCGAAATGTCCTAAAAAGTTTCTAGCTTGGCGTGGATCTTACTTATTTTGGGCTGCTGAACGAGCTTACACAAGTTCGCGCATAGCAAAGTGAACGAAAAACTTTTCGCGCCACGACTTCTCTGCAAGCAATGACATCTTTGAAGTGGCCCTCCACCTTCTTTGGTTTATCAACTACTGAGTTCCTACTTAGACGGACAAAATTGTCCACTGTTCGAAGGCGAAAGCCAGGCGTGGATCTTTGGCTCTTTTAAAGTCGAATATCGATTCTATTCTATTTTTTTTTTATAATCCACGCGCGGATCAAGGGAATATGAATACCCTTATAATGTTATACACACACCGCGAGCGAGGTACAGTGGTTTGAAACTTAGGTTTCGTTAAGTTTTTCATTTCATTTCAGGCTAGTTAGGGACATTTGTGGTGTTTTTTGTCATTGCTATATAGTTCACAGGAATTCAACTGTAAACTCTATTTGTTGTGTCAAGGGGACAATGGCCAAGCCTATAGATTTTAGGTTAGGTAAGATAGATTGGCGAGGGGAAAGAGAGCCCTCTGCGCCACACTCAGTTCAGTAGAGAACCATTGTAATAACCGTTTTTGGGGCAGAAGGTACCCCTTGCTCGTGGAGCAATATTGCCTATTTCCTCGCCCTTTTAAAGCCTTAATGAACCTACAGATGTCCCTGATAGGTACGTCACTTAGTTCCTCAGTATCCTGGAAAAGTACCTTCCAAAGGATTTATGCCTGCAGTAGCAAAGACCTGAGCAGTGGCAGAGGAAGGGGGTTGTATCCTCATTAACTTCCTCGTCTCCGGAACCCCTGCTAAGATCGTCCCCACTTAGCCCTAGCTTTTTCATGTGATAACGCAGAGTAGTATGACCTGTAATTACTCCTACAAGGATGGAGAGGGTTTTCCTGTCCTCTGTTGTACCTAGCCCATAGTTTTCTTGTTATTTTACGAATGAAAGATGGAGCTCTTTGGACTCCGAGATCCATCTTTCATTCGCTTCCGCTAAAATCGTAATCGATGCTTCATGTTTGAGTTTACAATGGCGGGACTTTAACTGACTGATCAGCCCGCTCCAGATCTAGCGTAGATCCTTTCCTTGCCAATTCATCAGCCTTCTCATTTCCTGGTATGCCCTTATGTCCAGGGACCCAGCATCATTTTACCTCATGCTGTGTGGCAAGAGCACTAAGCTCTTTGCGAAATCATTTCACAAGCTTCGATTTTATTTCAATAGCAGAAAGTCGCTTTTAATGCTGCCTGGCTGTCAATGAAAAATGTGATATCATCACGCGGTATTAACTTAATTGCAGTCTCATGGGTAGCCATTGTCACTGCTAGGACCTCGACTTGGAAAACGCTGCTATGGTCCGGGAGTCTAACTGATTTAAACAGGCTAAGTTTGTCTGAAAATATATGTACCTACACCCATGTCAATGTGGTTTGTTTCGCGGTTTTGGTGTTGTTGCATTGTCCATTCTTCTCTGCTTGGGAATGAGCAAGAGAACGGTCTTCTGAAGTCTAGGTAGGGCAACGTATAATCAGTGGTTGCTACATTACCCATGCAGATACTTAGGATCCGGGCATGCCCCGTCGTGCTTGACTTGCAGCCATTCGTTTGGCTAATTCTCAGCGCACTTCTCTCCGCAGGTTTCTGTATAGACAGGTCTAGTGGGAGCAGGTCCTACTGTTGGCGTGGTTCTCAGCGAACTAGTAGCGTATTACGTTGGTAGGTTTGGTAGCAGGTTGCCATCACACAACGCTGCCATAGGTAAGTATAGGCTTTCACAATAGCCGTATACATCCATAGAATGTTTTTAGGGCTTGGTCCCCAAGTTTCCCCGAATTTTCTACTGTAAAAGTAAAGAGTAAAGCCGTCTTTATTTAAGAAGCTGTAGGTTTCCAAGGTTCTGAATCATCAATAAGCTTCCATTTTCATTCTCTAATTCATTCAGCATTTGGTGCTATTCAAATCTAGAGCTCGATGCTTGCGAATTCCAAGAGAATTTCAACGTGAAGTCAAGAAAAGCTGGCAGCAAACGAAATCACTTAGACTGTGAGTTTACACCTCTAAGGTTCTGAGGTTACTCCCTGACTTCGATCTAGCTGCTTGCAACATTTTCTCAAGTAAAAGTAAAGCTTAGCTTTGCAAAAAATGTCTTACAAGTTAAAATGCTCTTTAGCCGCAGGTGAAGTAGGTGGGGAATTCTCAAGCGGCTAGCTACTTTAGAATATCAATGGAGTTGCATACAAGCTTATATCATTAGAGTACAGATCACTTGTTGGTCTCTAAAATGCACTTATTCATTATCTACGAATACTTCGTTCAATCCACGTCTTGGGATGAAGCTTAGTTGGATATTAAGCGACCAAGAGCAACTTTTAGCTTAAAGTTGTGACCATGAACTCCCTCACCAAAGCATGAGTCATACAAAAATGTCTGAAGGCAAATTTAAAGCATTCACGCTTCTACAACCAACCTTATGCCAGACCACACCGCTTTAAACCGATTTCCTTCAAGATTTCGACAACCGATTGTTAGGCTAAAATCCGATAAATATGCCCAATATTTTGAATACCCCCAGCCACCACTCGAAATACTGCATCATATTTAGGGCAATGGCAACATGGCCATTACCAAGCTTCCCTTGCAAATATTCCTCACAGTGACCAAACCGATCATGTAAGACCACTTCACCCACCCACAGTTCAAACTTCAGCCACCGCGTGTAAGTTCTTTGCAGGGAACAGTCGATTTTTCATTCCCCACCAAAGGCATATTCGCTACCCCACTTTGCCGGTGATAAATGCTAAACACTCAAGCTTTCCCTTTGTCGAAAGGATATGGCATTCAAACTAAAGACTTTGCAGAAAAAAAAAACAGAATTTGCATTAAATCTCTTCCGGTGTAATATGTTTCCCGGATTGAGTGTGATTGACTATTTAAAAAGTGTTCCGTTAGAGCGAAAAACAAATCCTTCTGCTGCCACGACAAGGACACACACTCGCTGAGGAATACAAAGCAAACGTTGGCTGATTCGGAGGAAGGTACCGTGGCTGACTTTGATTTATATCCCCACAGCAATGTGTAGGGAAGTCGCCTTCAAACATTTGCAGATGGCTATCGTCCGTCTGCGCAGCACACACACACACACTCCCGCGTGCAGGACGACATGGTCATCTAAGTGGAAACTTGCCAAAAGTTTAAAATTTTCCAAAATTGATTTCGGAAATCTTAATCCTATTTATTACGCGGAGTGTATCCCGATAACAGACTCAAATTACGTAAAGTGGGCACTCTCCGAAAACCGGAAAAGGTCAGGGGGTGAGTGGGTATAGGTTTATCAGAGATCGTTGAGTTTTTTGTTTTGTTGGTATAAGCTGTGTTTAATGTTTATTGTTTGTTGACAGCTCTTGATTTACTACCGAAGTTTGGCGCTAAGTGATTTATTATTGAATCAGTTAGCTGGCAGGAATGCTTACATGATTGAAAAATCATAAACTAAAGAAGTATTCTCTGGCTTCCCCCAGGACTCGGGCGAAACACAATCAATTTTCTGAGTTTCGATTGAAAGATTACACTTTCATATGTACAAGTGTTTTAGCTAGCATGGGGTTGATTTGAATTGATTATAGCGTGTAGTTGGTGTGAGTATCGTAGCAGCCCAATTCACGATGTAGCGTCAGGGTATGGATATCAATTTTGTTTTTTGTTCATCCAGTTGGTGGTTCTTGTCCCACGATTTTTATAATCCACATGTGGATCAAGGGGATATGAATACCCTCTTAATGTTATTCACACCGCGAGCGAGATGCAGCGGTTTGAAACTATTAGATTTCATTGCCGTCAGAGGGTGGTGTCCAGACTAGCTGGGGACATTTGTGGTGTTTGTCATTGCTATAATTCACGGTATTTCTTTCTAATTTTCTGATGTCATAATCATTGTCAGCTCAATCAACTCTCCAAGCCATGACACACTACTGCCAGTGTTATGCCTTCACAGTAGAGTCAAAATCAGCTTTCAGAGTAAAAATCTTGAATCCAAGGTTAGCTTAAGTTAGGCTAGTATGGCTCTGGTTAAAATCTGGAAGCCTTTGTTAAATCAGAAACATATAACCAGTGTTCTGGCACTACCGGATCTGAATTGAATAACAACCGACCAAGCGATTTAAGACATGGCGGTTACAGGGCGGTTAATCAAGCACAAAAAGAAGTAGAGTGTGCTGCACTTAAATAACTTGGCGAAGAGCAATCGAGTCTCAGAAGTGAAGGAGAAGTTGGATGGAGTGAAGATATGTCGATAAAATGCTGTAAGACCCATAAAAGGGCAACGCACCTTAGTAAGTAGCTAGGTCCTTGTGAAATGAGTCTCCAGAACATTGAAAGGACCAAATGTGAGTTTTTGATTTCTACCTGGCCCCGTCTTCGTGCTTAAATGTGACAAACTGATAAGCAACACAAGTTTTAAAAGGCACAGCAATATTGGGACTACTAAAAAAGTACAAAGGTGCCACCTACCGGCTGAAGAATCCTAGTTTGAAAGGTTTATTATCCACATTGAACTTGATTGAGAGACTAGAGGCCCCCCATCCTTCTGGCATGAAGGTCAATGGGTCAATGGTAGGTAAAAACACCAATAAAATTTTTAGATCGAGTGAAATTTAGCATAGGCTGGAGGTAAGGCAAGTGGTACCATTCATGGTTTGTCTTACTGATCGCGTCGTACTCTAAGAGTCGTTTGCATGTTGCGAGTGGAATACCCAGACTCCTCCGTTTCGGCAGGATATCCAGAGTAATACCACGTTTGGCACTACTACCCAGCATACGTGAATGTTAAAATGTTCTGCCATCTCCATGAGAGATGAGCGACAATCTTAAGTAGCTTTTGATGCACGTGTTACCGATTCCAGGGATTTTATAGATCCCTGGCTACCTGGCTACGTTGATCGCCATGATTTCCTCATAAAAACCCTACAGTGGTCAAATGGACGGAAGGAGATGCTCAGGTTAAGCATATCGGAAAAAACACTCGGTTTTGGAACCACCAGTATAGAGCTGAACGGAATGATCGTTTGTGGCGTCATCACCGGATGTTCGAAGTTCGAGCAATGCCCAATATGATTGTTTCACCATTGGGAGGAGGCTTTCAGTCTGATGGCTGCGCTAGAAATAGGCTAAAATGAGGATAAAAGAACATCAGAAGATAACGCAGAGCTTGCATGGTCGACGAATAAATACATGTCATAATAAATAGCTGGCGCGAAGGCTCGGAATAAGACCACGCCTAGCTCCTCGCAACCAATCATTTTGGGCGTGTTACATTTTTCGCACGAATGGTTTATTGTTTATTGTCGACTCCGAACGGCGACTTAAGAAGCTTTTTTCCGACGAATTACTCCCGGAGAGAGACTATGCCGCGAAAAATGTTCGGTGAGCTTGACTGGGGCTTGAAACCAACGCAGTTCTCACAGCAGTCCAACATACTAACCACTGAGCCACGGCAACCGGCGACGATTGAATGAATTTTAGAATCTTAAAAAAGAATTAAACTTTTCTTAAGGCGGCACTTTTGTGACATTGAATCAGGCTAGGAGACTAGGGCTTACAGAATCGGACGCGTGTAGATACCGTAAGGGCATAGCTCAGAGGAACTTTAAACACCTAGGAAACAACAAAATTTTAAAATTTGGCAGAGAAATCAAATGCTTCAAAGCAGGTCTCAGTACCTTTGTAGGTTCCCATAGAGATTGCGATGGGCCCATTTTGGTGCCCGGTTTTTCATAGCCCTATTCAACCTAAACTTTCGTAAGCTAAGACGACATCTTATTTAAATTGTTTAAGGGCTGATGTCAGCCTGGTGTCGGACTTCCTGTTATTACCCCTTTGAGAGCCGTTCAAGTCCTGACAAAAAAGCATCAAGTTCAGTGCTTCAGGACATGTTTTCAAATAAAACCGGATAAAGTATGTTAGCCAATAAAAGGAACTTAGGACATTGATAATCAGAATTCGAAGAGAAATCCATCAAAGACACATCATTATCTGACTGGAGCTATCAAATTTGGACGTAAAAATCCTCCTCCCCACAAACTTACTCTCGGAGTGTATATAATGGATTCCTGAGCGTAAATTCAATAATATCCATACTTTACTAGATTTTATTTTGTTTTCTATTCTAACCAATGTTCGGGAGTCCAATTAAATACTCGTACACCAACGAACTTCCAGTCTTTCCTCTAAATCCAATATTATTTCATCACCATACTCGTAACGCCAAAGGATGTAGAAGTACCCATTGAGTTTGAACATTTTCATCTGTAAAGTCCTCATCGCAACCATTTGTGATGTAATAAGGAAGCTTAAAAGGAAACCCCAAAACGTACAGTCATCCTGCAACGCGAAATGTTTTAAGCATAATTATTAGAATTTCTTGTGGAAATTACACGGCTCAGAGTAGTGGAGTTAAATGCTGTGTGATTTTCTTTTTTTTTGCTTGCCTTTCGCAGGGACTTTGAGAGCTACTTAGAAAGTCTCTACTCTCTCGATTGTACTTGAACTTTAATGTGCTATAATTTAGTCCTTAGAACAATACTCTAATTCGGAGGAGGAAGGTTTTTTTTTTTAATGAACAATAGTTGCTGCGTCGAGAAAAGTTTAGAGGGAAAGTTTTCCAGTCTATATTTAGTAAAATAAGTAAGCAGTTGTTCTAATTTTCATTTGAAGGTTATGCACCCATGTGTAGCATAAATATACATATTTTCACATGAATCGTTTTATACGATTTCACACACATTGCTCAAGAACAAAACGGAAATATTTTTGATCCATCTGACTGATCCTGAAGACCAGAAACTTACAAGCTATTCCGCAGAACCAGTGTGTCCACCAAGGCTGCTGTTGAATTACCATCGCAATACTCAACATTTGACAGCTTGCAGTAATAGAATGAGGCAAGGAAAATAGACCAGCATGCGACTCCAAACTTAAAGTCTGGGCCGCAACAAGCTGCCAACAGTGAACTTTCAGCAGACTTAAACAATAGTGCCTAGATGCCCACGAGCTGATGAGGTGACTTTTCCGCCATGACTTCTTACATGCCCCAAGAGAAGTGAGAGGTACACCGTACACGGGCATGCGTCAAGTCATCTGTCCACTTGGTTAGAAGAACATGAGTAATCGTTTGTTGTAATGTCTCTGCCAATTCTTCAATTTGATTCTCAAGCTTAAAGACGGAGGGCATTTGTAACTATTCCTTCAGCCCTTGGACCGGTTGTGACTACCCTAACGAATAAAGGCTCTTTACAGAAATGAATTATAATTGAGGCTACAGTGCAAACCAGCCGTTGGGCGGAGGCCTTCAATTTCTCCTCAAAAGAAGCTTCGTCGTGACTTTTTACAAGTCCCAAGGCAAGTCGCTGCAGGTAGCGAGAATTGATCTGAACGAGGACTGCTTCTTAAATAATTTACTAGCACATATTCGATTTACCGGATTGGAAGCCACCCTTTGGATGTGCCGATACATACAGTGCAAAGTGGTTGTAAGACTTCAAGTCGGATGTTGGTACTTTATCTTTACACGGAAAATCAGAACCTTCAGGCACTAGGCGAAAATAATTGGAAGAGTGATCTTAGAATTTTAAGCTGGGCATCCACGATTACTCATGAATGCATTCCCAGCATGAGCGCACTCATGAATGCCAGTGGATGGGACGCATATGAATTTTAAAATTTTTTAATTCCGCACTCATTCCCGGAATGACATTCATGAGTGATCGTGGATGACCGGCTTTACATTCACTGTAAGAATATCCAAGATGGCAGATCAGAAATGGCTTAGAACATCAAAATCGTGACCAACTGGTACTTTTTTTTTTAATATTCTTCATCGCTTAGGACTATGTCCTTTAAGGTTTAGTATTACCCAGAGATGGAGAGAAAGGAAAAGGTATAGAGAAGTGTTAGGGACGAGAGATGAGAGGAATGAAGTGATGATACACGTTAATTTTGAACCTTTGCCGATTATAGGTTTCTGGAAATAATGAGGAGGGCAGATTGTTCCATGATGTGTGGTTAAAACACGATCGTCTTTATTTAGCTGTTTGACCGAAAGCACGCTTAAAGACTTAAGGGTGTGCGAAAGATTCCATAAGTGTATTGTGATTAAGCGGACGGACTGGTGGGATACATACATATGTATTTCATTCGAACAGTTGTGATGCAAATACTGGCATTGGAGCGCCAAACAACCAACTTTCCGGTGGTGTTCAAGAGAAGGAATTCGACTAAAAATTGATTGATCGGCGATCGAGTAAACTCAAACATGAACTAGGAGCACCTGTCCCAAAATGAGAGGTATATTCCAGTTTCTAACGAATATGAGCTTTATAAAGGAGTGAAGAATGTTTACAACGTTTCAGGAAACCGATGCATCTGGCACCCCCTTTAACAGTATCCAAAATTTGCTGATTCCAACGACGGTCTGGACTAATGTGCATGCCAAGCACTTGTTTCCTTAATTTCAACCCTGTTCATTAGTTTGGCTACATTGATATCCCGCTTCAGAAACAGGAGGAAGCACTGGGTTTTTGATGGGTTGAGCTCAACTCGGTTTTTAGCACCGCAATTGATGATTGCATCAATGTTTGAGTTGAACTAGGTTGACATTCGCCGACGCTATGACTCCACGATTTGGGGCCTTTGTCGCGGATTCGTTAAAGAATGTGCAAAGTCGAAAGGGCTATCATCCACGAAGGAATGGATTGAATAGATTGGATATCAAGCCAGAGGAAGAAGGTCGTTAGTGAATATCAAAAACAGTGTTGGAGAAAGAACGGAGCCTTGTGGGACACCAGCGTTAGTTAAGAATGGGGTAGAAGTACAACCATTTAATACAACCTGTATTGAACGTCTACTTAAGAAGCTCGCAATCCATTTTGAGAAGACATTACCAACTCCATACGCTTGAAGGTTGTTCAGAATGGCGCTGAGCCACACTCTCTCGAACGCTTATCGGGATATCTAGGGCGACTATTTTGCACTTGCCATGCTAGTGTATGCACTGGTTCAATTTTTCGCAATGTAGAACCATTACTTCCTCTGTAGAGCGTTGATGCCTGAAATCATACTGACGGTCATTAAGGAGATGGTTTCTTTCAAGATGTCTTATAAGGTGGTGATTTACAATGACCCTAGAGAGCACTGACGTTATAGCCATAGGTTGGTAGTTAGAAGGATAGGTTTTTCCTTCATACACGTATGTCTAAAACTAAACATCTTAAAATGGTGGCATCCACGTGCAAAATTTTTTCAACGACCAGAAATAATAATGGAGGATCGTACGGTTCCAAAGTACAATTCTAAAAGAAATATGAGCCAACAAAATTGCAATTTCTTTGATTCCTTCATTTTTAACTGAAAAGAAACAATATTTCGCCGGGTCTAGCACATATCTGTTCCATTATCAACTTTTAAAATTCTCACCCGCTGTGGAGTGACTTTGAAGTTTATTTCACTGTGTCGAGGAAATTTACTTATTATAAAATTAGATTTATACCAAACATTTTCACAATGCTTAATAAAATAATTTATGGCCTTTGTTCCACTTATTTTCTAATGTGTGGATTTTTAATTTTTTTTTTGTTTGTTTTCTAACACGAGAATTATTTTTTTGTTCACACTAGATCAATGGAAAAATTCGACCCACACTCATGCCATTTAAAATGAATAAATGAGTGAGATTTGCATATATACATGATATGTATTAGAAAATTATAAAAAAAAATATGTATATGATCTACATTGAGAGGTTAAATAAAAACGCGCAAGCCGTGAAATATTTCATCCAACAAATCTGATGTGTATAAAATGTGTTGGTATTTATATATATGCTAAACTAAAAATAAATAAAAAAATTGTATAGAAAAATTGAATCCACCTTGAATTTTTAAGAAAAAATTTCAAAAATATTTTAATTGAATTTTAAACAAATAATCACTACAAGATATTTGTCACACAAGAAATTTTTTTCCCCAGAAAAATGTACATGCAAATTAAAAGGTTAAATGAAAGCTGTGCTATACAAATTTGTGCATTCTCTTTCTACTATAATCCTTGCAAAGCTACCTGTCACAGAATTTTCTCTGAATACGTTTCTTGAAAAATGTTACTTTGATGTGAACATCATGAAGTACGTTGACATTCCTGTGAATTCCTCTACATCTCTGTAAACTGCAAATCGAATGCTGCAGTTGTTTGTCCTGGAAAGCTTGTCAAAGAAACCTACATGATTCACAACCGCATGGTTTTGACAAGGAGTAACGCATGAGTTGGATGTGTTTGGATGGGAAGTATCCCCTAAATGCAGCATGTCAATATGTACATATGTAAGTACTTAGACTTTAAAAAGAGCAAACATTTTCCGAGAATTGGTTTGTGGTGTCAAAGTAGGGTTCTACTCAGTACATCAACTAACACAGGGCATCTAGGCTTTCTTTATGCTTAGATACCCAGTGTTTTTGATGTTCTTGGAAATTGGGAGTTGAGTGTTAAAAATAATACAAAGTTTAACTACATGAGTTCCTATTGCTCAATACAACTTGCTACAGTTCACATAACCCCAAAACGAGCTCATCAGCCTTACAGTTCCCTGAAATGTCACTGTGCCCTGACACTCAAAAATGGTGAATATTAAACTGCTCCTCCATCTCTATAAGAGAATCGGCAATCGTGGGCTGTTAGTGAATTTGAAGCTATTGATTCCAAGGACTTGATCGCCGCTTGACTGTCCAAAAATATGCGGATATCCGTGGCTGATATCTCGTTTTTCTTCAGCCAAGATAAGACTTCTCTGATCGACATGATTTCCGCCTAGAACACGCTACAATGATTTGGAAGATGGAACGTTAGGCTGAGGTTAAGCCTGTCGGATGCTATTTTCTGAGCCGTCGGTGTAGAAGTGAATCGACTTGTCTCCTAAGAATACATCGTCCCAGAATGATACCTCGAAGTTCAGGTTAAAACTTAGCTTGAGTGTGGTGTAGTCTATGTTTCTGGGATTAATTTTGATATTTCTAAATGGAGGCGTGACCAAAATCTTTACTAGACCACTGTGAGGTTGGTTTGATGCGGATGGCTGCACTAGCTGACATGTGTCTACTAAAAATGTCGAGGGGTGATGGATGAAACAAAATGTCCCATCGTGCAAAGAGCTCCGCTGATACATATTCAGCTGTTCGTTGGACTTTGCCTAAATTATCGCGGTTTATGGCTCTATCCAAGGCGGTCCAACACACTTAAATATCGGCCTTATTTCCGAAATATAGAGCCAATGCGTTATGCGAGGTTGCAGACCATATTTATTTCCGATGGCCTTTTTGGAAGAGAAAAGGAAACTGGGCAGTAGTCTGCACGAATCCTTTTTAATAAATCCTTGTCAATATTTACAAACGACTATAAACAGCTGCATGATCCTTTTAGAAGACCTCAGCCTTTATCGCTCCTTAGGTCTCCTAAGCCATTACATTATCTTTGAGGCTGAAGTTTAAGAACTGTTCCTAGTCTTATTTACTATTTTTTTTTTTAAACTAGTTTAGGAAACTATCTTATTTGAAAGTCTATTAACTTACCGGTATTTTCAGCATCGATAAGTTCATCCAATTGTTCGTCGCTGAAACGAAGTCCAAGGGTACTCAGAATTGTACGAACTTTTTCATTCTCAATGCGCCCAGCTTTCCTGGAATCGAACATTTGGAAAGCCTTGAGAAGCACTGTAAAAGAAAATTTTCATTATTACTTAAACATTCACTATATCATCCATTGAATCCATTGGATGTGGGTATTTACCGGCATTTTGTTCAGACTGCAAAGAAAAAAATATAAAAATTTATTGTGAAAATCTGTGAAAATAAATAAATTTGAATTTATTGAATACTTTAAAGAGCTGTAAATCTTTATTAAATTTGTATGATAACTCATGACTTTGAAAAAAAGGGATAACTGTGTCGTTAACAAACAGTGAATGTGTGCATGAATATTGAAATGCAATCTGAAGTAACAATTTTCAATATTTTATGATTTCTCGTTTTTTTTTTTATCGTGACATTACTGCACCCAGGGTGACATCATTAAATCAAGTGAATAAGTGTTCAAAGGATACTCGAATACGAGTAGATATACATATGAGTGTTCTTTAGAATTTGCACTCATCCAAGTCCTAGTCTTAGTCATCCACCACCACATAGGACATAGGGGTGATTTTTTAAGCATCGCTTAAGGAAGGGTATGACAATTTTACGTTCATCAATTTATCATCGAGTGTATTATCCTTAAGTACGTAGTGAAATAATCTATGGAATAATAAGCGGCCCTTAGAAGTGTTGTTATGATTTTCAGGGTAATGGCGTTGATTTAAATAGGGTTGGTTTTTTGCCCTGCTCTTAGAACTATTATTCTAAGAAAGAGAGTCCGACGGTATTAAATCGTCTTTTACAAGTTTCTTGTAACTATTCATGTTGGACGTTTTATAGTCTTGTCCCGAATGGACTTACACAGAAATTATTTTGAAAGTTGCCCAAGGCATTGACAATTTAGCGGAGCATTTTAAATTTAGCTTAGAGCAATTCTGTCCAGTAATTTAGTTTCAATTTATTATACTTGAACATATGTACATATATGTGGAGTTGACTTCAAGTGTAACATGGAGGTCTAGTGAAAATGTGGATACTTTTAGCAAAAGCTAGAAGACTCATGTAAAACTATGTAACAGCTGACAAACTTCAAAAGGTTTTTACGCCCCAAATAGTCCGCCTATGATCACATGGAAGTGGTCGCCGTAGCTCAGTGGTAAGTGCTTTAGACTAGTGTGCAAGTTGGGTGGGTTCAAGGCCCAGCCATTACTACCGAGCATTTTTCGCGGTTCCAACTCTTCTCGGGGAATGACAAACCTTCGAGGGTATAATTTGTTATGAAAAAGCTTAATTCGCCGTTCGGAGTTGGCATTAAATTGTAGGTCCCTTCCTTTGGCTCATCCTTTTGGTTGCTCTCGCAATGTTTACGATTCATATTTGGATACTGGCTTGACCATTTCTCCACAGATTTTTTGTGACTTACTCCCCGATCGACCATCAAATTGATGATAAAAAGTGCTGATACTCAGGTATTCTGATTTTGTGTAATTATCGTGACTCTATCGTGTCATGGCTTCAAGAGTTGATTAAGCTGACAATGATTATAACACCAGGAGATTAGAGAAAATTCCTGTGAATTATAGCAGTGACAAACACCACAAATGTACCCATCTAGTCTGGACACAACCCTCTGACGCCCATGAAACCTAATACTACCTGAGTTTTAAACCACTGCTCCTCGATCGGGGCGTGTGAATAACATTAAAAAAACAACAAATATGTAGTATCCATTAATATGTAGGTACCAAATTATTTTCGTTGTGAGAATGATAAAACCTTGTGGCTTTGCTTGTGGCACCAACGCTCAACTACTCAAAAGTGCTCCTCATAATATATGCTATGGCATTCATAAACTTTCTTCTTGTCGTTAATCAATTCATATCATAACCAATGGTATGGATGCCGATCTTCTCCAGGTTTTCCCGACACGAACTAAGTGAGTGGGTGATAGAACAGCTTTCAGTGGACGTTAGCCTATACTTGAACCATGTATGATTTAAGCCGGACTATGACTGCTTGAACCTCGTTCCCATCCGGTGGTTGTACTGATTGATTTTCCTCAAGGTTGAGACTATAAGGTGATGACCGTCATCAGGAATTTACTTGATAGAGTGCATGCCACTACTAATCCAACCGATGATTGGACAACTTGCCTGAGCACAAGAAAGAAGACCGCCTCATCTGCTTTAATTCATCACATACGAAACCCTAACAGGTGTAATGTCAAACCAACTGCTCACGACCTAAAGAAAAATTAAAACTGTGGCTACAAACGCCACAAAAATTGACTGTTGGTCAAATATTTACTTTGAGAAATTCTCGGTAGTCGGCGTGGCTCATTGGTTAATGCGTTAAAGTGCTGTGCGAGCGGCATGGGTTCAAACCCCATTCATTTCCATCGAACATTTTTTGCGACAAACTATCGGGAATGTAGTCTATTATGAAAAAGCTTCTCAATTCGCCGTTCAGAGTCGGCAATAAATTGTAGGTCCGTTTCATTCGTGCGAAAAAAATGTAACACGCACAACATGAATGTTTATGAATTTTAAACGGAAAGACTTTTAAATTTTGTCATTTTCAAGAAAGCATAAGATAGTGTGAATAGCGATGGGCTTTTTTGTTTCATCTGTAGGTTTGGTATTTCTGCGAATCTCATTTTCGCATATTTAAGTTCACGAACGCTCGCTCGGTGAAAAAAGGCATCATAGGAACCTAGCTTAGAGGCTTAAGGCAGAACGACACTCTGTCAGGGAGCTTCTTCAACTTTGTACTGAAGAAAATATTGTAAAATATCCCGGTTGATACATCCAGACGTTTTTTTTTTTTGTCAATGATGTACGAGTATCAACTCGAATGTTCAAATGTTTAACATTCCTCTGACTAATTTACCAATTCAATGGCATTCGGATTTTTCAATTAAGATGTCAATCCCAAATGTCAAATGGAATTCAAACAACTGTCATTGAAAAAAATCAATTCGAGGTTTAAATTGGTCCATGACGCAAACCTTGGTAAATTAATTTAACAAACCAAACATAGAGTCGAACTGGTGACAGACAGACATACAGACGGACATCCTGTGATTCCAAAACTATTCCTTCATCACGGTTGCACGGAATCATAAACACTTCTATCTCAATTCAGTTTTCATTTAATCTGCCACCAAAGTCGATTAAACTGGCCACGCTCTAAGGATGATGCTACATTCTATTGTTAGCCATTTTACAAAATGGAACTTAATCCTATAGCAACATTTGTTAAATCACACCTCTTCAAAAAAAAAAACGAGATATGTAGGTATGTGTGTGAATTAATTTTTTTTAGAACCACTGAATAAAATCATGATTGTCCGATCTAAATCTGGACGTGTAGAGTCACATACGCATGGGATATTAAATTTAAACAAAATGATTTATGATTTATTCCAGTGATGAGAAAAGTCTATAAATATTATAGACATAGAAAATTTTGAAAGCCAGTAACCATGAGTTTTTGATTGCAATTGTTAAGAAAAAATGGGTAAAAAAATCGAAAACTTTTGGAACAATTTAGACAAGGTATCATGTAACGTCAACTTAAATACAGATTTGTATTTAAAGTTGAAAAAGGAAGTGTCAGTTGGTCATGATAATTTAAAAATATACATTTCCGTTGCCATTGAATTTTTTTAAGCCACCGTAGAAGGTCAATTTTGTAAAATTGTAAAATGCTGGCAGTATCGCTTATGGGTAACAATTTTCGAAATCACATTTAACCAAACTCTTTCCCCCAATTTTCCTTGAAAAATTTAAATTTCTAACCACAATTTTTCACTTAAAAAAATATCCATATCAAAGTAACATGATACCTGCTTCAGTTTTTTTCAAATCATATTTCACTTCAAAAACTTATAAGAATTAAACCGTCACTTAAAAAGTTTTACAATCAAAACTAACTTTTCAAACTTAAATCACCCATCGAAAGTTTCCTCTTTTTTTTTTTTCAAAATTACTCAAACGCAATCAAATGAGTTCATTACTTCGTACAAACGAATTTCACATTGTTCAACATTTCATCCAAAAGGGAAGTGGAAATTGTTAGCATAAATAAACTTTCAACAGATACAACACTTTGCTGTTACACTTCATTTTTATTTATCGCCTCACGAGTATCCAGAGTTTTCACCCCAAAAGAAGGGACAAAAAACAAACTCCCAAACTGACATTAAATCCCAAAAAAAAAGGAGAAAAAAAAATTACAAACACACAATCTGTGTCAAAAGTCACGGGAAAAAGTAACAAAAAAAAAAAGTTTGAAACCATTTTTGGAATCTTTCCACTCAACCACCTTACTACTAACCATTTTAGCGCACTCTGTTTACCCTTACACCGAAGAAGACGAAACGGAACTACTCAGATTCAATGTGGTCAACGACCAATAAAGAAATGAAATGAGAAGAATTCGAGTTGATGAATGTTTCAAAAACGAAAAATTGAGAAAGAAAAAAAAAACGAAAAGAAAAATAAGAAAATCTTTCGCATTTTGCTGGTCGTCTTTTTCCGTCCGTGAAAAACTGAAAAAACCTAAACCTAAACATAATAACAGACTACAAAAGAATCACTTGGAATTTTTCTTCGTTTTTTTTTTTTAATTCGTTTTTAGAAAACAATTTTAAACATTTTCCAGTGGATTTCGAAAACTATTTTTCACGCAATGTGTTGGTGGCACGGAACAAAAGTGCGGCACCTCAAAGTTGAACTTTTTGAACTGTTAACCGAAAACAAAAGGGGGGAAAAGTTTGAATTGGCTGATTCAGGAATGTATCGGTTATTGAACAGGCCCAGGAAGGACTGGCGAGAATTATGGGAGAGTTTTCATTGCTTAAGGGTGCGGTTTTATTGTATTTAAATTGGCGAAGTTTTATCGTTCAGAATTGTGACTCGGCGAGAAGTTCAGCAGAATCCGGTTTTTAAATGGAGCACTCGTAATTTTGTTTGATGAAACTCAAATGCACCTATGAAGTAATAATAATGAAACTGGAAGTCTTCTTTTCAAAACAGAATTTCATCTAGTATCTAAGAGGTCTTGGAAGTCATTTTACGACAAGGAATTCAAGTCCTCGAGTTTTTTTTTATCAAAGGGATATGGAACCCTCTCAATGTTATTCACACATAGCGAATGGTTTGAAACTCAGGAAGTATTAGGTTTCAATTACCTCAAGGGTGGTGTTCAGACTAGCTGGGGACATTTGTGGTGTTTGTCATTGCTATAATTCACAGGAATTATCTCTAATATCCCGATGTCATAAACATTGTCAGCTCTTCAAGACATGACACTCTACTGCCACTGTTATGCCTCCGCAGGAAAGTCGACATCAGCTTTCACAGTTGATCAATTTTATTTATTTAAGAAATAAATGTTTTGCCGACATCAGGAGTTGAACCTGGCCTTTCAGCATGACAAGCGATGATGCTAACCACTACACCATGGTTACCCATAAGAACTTAAATCAAGAGTAGTGGTGTATGACCTCTGTTTCGGTTTCTGTTTAACTATTTCTTAACTTTTCCAGCTTAGGGAGGAATTCGTCATATCTCCAGTCTCGCAAATAGTCAAAATCGATTAAAACACTGATGATGGGACTTGTAAATTGTGTCCGGCTGAATTTGAGGGGGCTCGTCGTTGAAATCGTTAACAAATATGCACTAAATCGGTGTTCTGCAGAGACTTTGATATCGTTATGTACAGATTCAAGTTTATGTCAAGAACTACAACAGGGCCAGTAATTCCGGCAGCGCCTTTGACACTAGTTTCCCATTTTCCAAAATTTCCTTAGAAAGGTCAGCCACTAAAAGATTAGGGCTATGCGCCGCCGAGGACGTAACACATATTATATGAATTGCCAGGTCACGCAAGAAACTTCTCGCCAACTATTTTTTTAATAATCGATAGGAGCTAGACTGCGATAGCTATAAAAACGTGGTAAAATGGTTTAGGTTTTCCTAATTTGGTTTCACAGGGATCGCGATGTGCCTACTAGTGTCTTATGTTAGCGCTGGCTGCATAACCCTACTCTACTTAAACTAACCTAACTTAAGACAGTCACGAGTTCCAGGATAATCCGAAGATCTGAGACATGGCACATAAAATAGACTTTGGATACTAAGATAAATGTCTTTTGACCTATCAGCACCTCGTCTTTTCTTCTTCAAAAACTCGAAACACTCCTCTATGGTCACACCTGAGACTAGTGTGACAGTAGAGTCTATGTATACACATACGAATTACCACGACAACCCCAGAACTTTGACCTACGAGCTTGAAATTCAGCAGAAAGCTTTCTTTAACGACAAAACGATTTTTTGATATTCGATCCCTAAGTTACTGTAGAATTTGTATGGAAGGGAAATATTTTTTCAGTCGGATTTACTTAAAACAGAAACAAATAACCCAAAGTTATCCATGGCTCACAAAAAAGATTTTGGGACTCTAAACTGGACGCTTCAGGACGTTAGGGGAGACAACGAACTTGTAGGTGGAGTAACTGTACTTTTGGCTTTTGATTTCAGACAGAACTTCCCGCACGGGGCACTTGCATATGAGGCTAACATTTCAAGTCATCCGTCTTATGGCCTCATATCGAAGACCTGTCCTCAGAATTAAGATGTCCACCTTCAACGTGAATTGAGAGCAGAGGAATTTGATAACTTGTACTTGATATTGGTGATGGAAATATTTTGGAACAGATTAGACTGACAAAATTTACCGAAACATTCATCGCGTTGGTATGGATTACGCTTCATGGCTGAGGGAAAGAGGTAGTATCACTTTAACAAGCGATGGAACCAATAGCATCAACAACTTTTCGATAAAGACGCTGTTTACTGAACATATGAAGTATGAATCTGTGGACTCGCCAATGAAAACTGAGGATGATGTAGGTACATTACACCGTAGAGTTTTTGCAAACTCTCAATGCACTAGGAATACCATCTCACATCTTGTACCCCAAAGTTGGATCTCTAAACCCTCTTAACCCTCCAACTGTTCAATGGTACCTGGCTTCAGGTGAATAGGAGCAGCAAAACGTGATCGAAGCCGAGATTTTCACAGCCATCAATCAGGCAGAAACCGCCTTCATCCCCCGAATTGCTCTGATCCCATCAGACTACCACTTTGAGTTTAAACGGCTGCAATTTCCCGTTAAGGTTTACGATGCCAGTACCATCACAGGGACAGAGTTTGAAAGTGGCTGTTGTGGATTTGATGAGTGATTGTTTCTCCCATAGCCATTTGTTTGTCGAGTGCTCAGAGACAGTTGCTCAGACACACCTGACAGCATGGTAATCCTCCATTCAGCAGAAAAAACTAGGAATGTTGTTCAAAGCGAGGTCTTGATTAATTAATATAAGAATTTGAAAGTCCGAAGTACTTTCTTATCAATGTCTTGAAACTCGGGGAAGGACATAGAACATAATGTGACTTCTTTCCTTGGAAACGTATTCGCGGGTATCAGTGAGTGCTGTCTAAATCACAGCATGCATATCTAAAACGCGCATTGATAAAAACTACTCTACTTGAAGTTAAAGGGAAGATTGATTAATCCTTAGTTTAGAGTCATTTTTCACTGGGTTAAAGCTTTACGGAGCCCTTCAAGTTTGATGAAGTGGCTCTCCTTTATTCATTAAGAGGAGAGTCATATGCTTTAAAAACCCCGGGAGTAGAGCTGTGTCAATCGTTCAAATCGGAAGATCGAAGCGTTCAAGTATTGGTTTCGAAAATGATTTGGTCTTTTCAATCAATCATTCAATCGTTCAATGACAGATAAACAATTGGTCCACTTCATTTCAATACAATCAAAAATCCCAATCAGAAAACCTTCGTTCATTTAGTATTGGCTAGAGACAAACAGATTGTATTGATTGTGTAGAGTGAAAACAGCGCTTATTCTATCTGAACGATTTCAGTCAAATAGTTCATACCATCTTGCTTTTCCTCTCTTTCATTCGATATTTGTTTCGTTCTTTCTTAACTGGTTAACCGAAAGAACCGAACCGGTCACACAAAAGTATTGACTTCGTGATTGATTAATTTGGAGTTGTGTGATTGCAATCACCAATACTTTACTGTGAAAGGGTCAAAAAGATCGAATCAATCGTGATTGACACAGCACTACCCGCGAGTTGAATAAGGTATACAGACTGTAGTTCAGTGGTTTCAGCATCCAGCACCACATATCTCCTGATGTCTCCTGATGTCATGCAGAAGAGTCGACATCGGCTTTCACAGTTGATCGATATCAAAAGTTGAAACCTGACCTTCAGCTTGACAAGAAATGATGCTAACTACTAGGCCAAAGCCACCCCTGTCTTAAAAAAAGTCCGATATAAGTTTACTACCAAGGTCCACCTAAGGGGTCCGTTGAGACTCTCTTGTGTTTATTGATGAAGAAAAGCAGCCCAACAAGGAACACATTTGCTTTGCCAATAATAGTCCTCTGTGGACTAAAAGACGATTTGACGAACCCCCCCCAAAATGGATTTGCGCTTGGAGCTACCTCCATGTTCCTTTTACACGAAAATATTTCTGAAGCAGTTCACACTGAATTTTGGGTGGCCTTGCGCAACGATTAATTTACGACCCCAAACTCATGAATATACCACAAGGGCCAGGACGCTGTGCAAATTTAAAGCTGACATTCCCCATATTCAAAAAAGCTACCTCAGATTGTCGCTCGTCTTTCATGAAGGTGTCAGAACAGTTTAACATTTACCTATGCTGGATATCCGGTCACTGGGACATTCCAGGGAATTGTAAGGCCAATGTGGTGCCACTCTAGAGATCATAACAGAACGGAGGAATATGGGTATTCCACCCACTACATGTAAACTACTTTAAGAGTACGTATACGACGTGATCAGCAAGACAAACCAAAGATGGAGGAACGGCACCACATGCCGTACCTCCGAAGAAATACGGCCTATGCTAGACCTCACTTGATCCAAAAGTCGATCTTGCTGGTTCATTTGCAATGTTATCAGTGTTCTCACTGGCCACTGTCGCATAGGGCTCTTCTCAAATGACTTTTGCAGGAACTGGAGGGACGAAGAGGAAGAAGAGACGTTTCGCCATTTCCTCTAAACTTGTCCCAAAGAAGGAAGCTCTTTTTAGGAGCCTATTTCTTCGACAATTTGGGCGAATTATCGCAATTATCTGGCAGTTTAAATTGGTACACTTCCGAGCAATGCGCTTTTGAAATCTTCTTGGATGTTGACTTAGCCCCTTCTGTAGTGAGTCGGATTTTTGTAATGCTTAAAAAAAAATCAAAGGAACACCCGATACCTTGGGCAGCCTCGTTTAAACTCAAAGTCTACTTATTGTTCCTAACAATTTGTTGGTACACATACTATACAGTGAAAGCTGCAAGTCCGCAGTTAAAAAGTAAATGGAACCTAATTTGCCTAAAATCAGAAATCACAACCTGGTCGATATCTCACGCACAAGTTGTGAGGAAGTTCTTGGCAGACCCGGAACTTACCGCTGGGTTACGATAGAATCCCTCATTTAATAGAATTTAGTACGGATGTACATACATATGTATAGACGCCCAACTCCAAGCAAACTCCCAATGTAAATCCAACAAGTGCACACCACTTTCACATAACACTAACCAGAGGCGAGTTTTCTGAAAATAGCATCTCACGTAGATTTGAACTTAATAATCAGCGCGGGGCTCCTTGATTAAAAAATTCTCCGAATGCTACACCTTGTTGTTCTTGTTATTCGCTCTGGTTCCGTCTGATTCCAAGATGGCACCGCATCATCAGGCATGTACGGCGCCATCTCAGCGTTCAACCAACGTTCAATATCAAATTGCTACATAGCGCCTCGTTCACACCATGTGCCCCTGTATAGGAGTGTTTCGAGTTTTCCGCCTGTCCGACTAGATACATAGCGGCGTAGATGACGACGATGATGATGTGGAAGATGATGATGGCCAGCGCAGATACAGAACGCTTGAGAAAAACCATTCGCGTTTGGTAATCATCATCGCCACTCCATGTGGGCCGTGGAGAACTCAAGCTTTTTTGCGCTCTCCACCCCAATGACGATGGTGGAATTTTTTTTATTAATTTACTTTATACTCATATTTACATATGTGTGTATTATTCTTGTTTATTTATTAATTAGTTGTGCGTTGTTTATTGTTTTTTTTTTTAACATTTAATGGCCCGTGAACATCCGTCGTCCTTTCTATCTACACATAGGCGACGATTTTATCTTGGGAAAAGATGATTATGATGATCATGATGGAACGTTGCACGTTGGACTTTTGATTGATTAAGGGACAGAGCTGATACATCACATGTCACACACATACGTTGCGAAATATGTAAAAACACACGTTTGCACATTTCCAGCGGAAATGTCTAAAAATATTTTATTTGTTTGTGTGTGTTTGTCTGGCGCGCAGTGATTCCCGGCGATAGTTGATACAGTTTCAAGCACCTGTATGCGGCGCGATCTGATTAATTAAATTTGCCTTGGGGAAAAAAAATTGACAAGCTTTAGCAATCGGACGTGGATTGATGAGTTTCCGCTGGATGTCCATTAATAACTAGTTGAAATTCTTTTATAAAGTTTTTGGAATTTTTTTGAAGTTTTCCCGGTTCAAGAAGTAGACTTTTGGGACGTGAGACAATTTTTGGTGTCAGCATATTTTTTTCTGGAAGAAATTGTGGATTTTTTAAAGCATTAGTGTGGACAATATGGAGGCATTTAAGACTCCACTTCTGAAAGTAAGAATAACTTGGCTTAGGTAGGTAGGTAGCCTTCTACAATACTGCTATCTTCATTGACAGCCAAGTCGCTATCAAAGCTATTGGTTCGGCCACTACATCCTCAAAGCTGGTAAAGCAATGGCAGGAGGAACTAAACGAGCTGGGGGTCCAGTGCAGGGTCACTCTCACCGTGGTCCCAGGCCATAGTAAAATTGACAGCAACGAAAGAGCCGATTAGGCGGGAATGAGCCCTTAACGACTCACTAGCAGAAATTGTCAATATCCCGCTAGGAGCCGTTAAGGGCAATATACAACACCACTTTCTGAATACGGCCAACCACGCGTGGAATAGGCTTGACAACTGCATCATATCAAGGAAGATCTGGCCCGGTTACAACAAACAGAAAACAGACGAGCTACTTAGCAGATCAGGACAAGATATTTCAAGAATCGTAGCCGCTAGCACAGGCCACTGGCCAAAGCTAGGTATTCCCCAACACCACCCCAACAACACTTTCTGCCGTAATTGCAAAGATAACAGCGAAAAAGAATCTCTGCATCACTTTCTGTGTAAATGTCCGGCCCTCGCGAAGGCCAGGCAACGCACTCTAGGCAAACCCTTCTTCGACGACCTCAAAGATATTTCCAAGGAAAAGATTGGTGAACTAATGCTTTTCCTTAATTCCACAGATTGGACTAAAATATCTTCGTCCATCAACTTATAATACCCACAAACAACCAGATCAAATGAGTTGTGGTTTCAACACGGCGCATCGCAGCGCTAATTGGGTCCTTTAGAACCGCCACCTATACCTACCTACATCCCTATGACTTAATCGAAACAATTCCGAGACAAGCACATCAGAATGCAAACAAATCAAAACAGCAAACACGGATTGAAGGACCAAAACTTGTATGAACGATTGACGAAAGAATTTTTGCCTTTTCTCGTTATTGATAGTGCTGCAGCAGAGAAAGGCGAGATCTTACTAAGGATCTTTAGGGGCCATGAAATGTCGCCCAGTCTAAGATTGGAAGAGAGGTAGACGTAGAAGGAAGTTTATAAGAATGTGCTACAGATCGTAATGCCGCAACAGGCAATTTGTTTTAAAGGGTTTTTCAATAGGAACATAATAATTTTGTATTTTAATACAAACGTATCCTTAACCTTTTTTCATGATCTGTTAATGTCAAAACGTCAGTCAAGGTTTACATTTTTATCATGGTGAAGTTCTAGAATTAACAACGTTTAGAAATGATTAAAAATAAATTCTGAGTCGATGGTCGCGCTTACTCCAATTTTCAGTCGAGAAAATCGTCCCACCAGACGGGCTGTGCGTGGTCTAGGGGATAAATTTGAGTCAACATATTCACTGTTGAATGTTCCTGGACCAGTGAGAGAACGCACCGGTCGAAGTATTGAAAATATCGCAGCCATAAGTGCTTCAGTTTACAATGAACCAAATCAATCGATTCCACGCCGTCACAGGAATTGGGAATCTTTCAGTCCACATCCACTTGAAGCGCCGAAACATCTCCGATTGGACTCTGCAAGAGTTTGAAATAAATCCTGAATTTCATCTTCAGCGATGAAGCTCATTTTTGGCTTAATATGCATTATTATACAGCAACAAACCCACATATACTTCAAGAGACTCCATTAAATCCACGAAAAGTGACCGTGTGGTGTGGATTTCATGCCGGAGATGTGATTGGACCGTATTTCCGCCGAAGAAAATGATCGCCACGTTACGGTCACAGGAGTTCGCTATCATGTCACGTTGGAAGACTATTTTTGGAAAGAATTAAATGGACTCGATATCAGTGCTACGTGGTTCCAAAAAGATGATGCCACATGCCGCACAGCTGGTCAAACAATTAATCTATTGAAGGGGAAGTTCGGTAATCGCCTGATCTCGAGAAATGGTCCGGTCGGGTGGTCACCTCGATTTAACATCGTTGGATATCTTTTAATGGGGTTACGTTCAGTCGTTGGCTTATGCGAACAAGTCAACATTAGAGGAGCGAAATTGCCAACGTTCCAACCGACATGTATGGAAGGGTGGTGGAAAATTGGCTCTAAAGAATCGATCGCTGCAAACTGGATGATCACATGAAAGAGATCGAATTCGATACTTAAATTTAACATGTGTACTACACCTGGAATAAATTTCAGGAAATTCTCAATTCTGTGTTTTATTTTAATACAAAATTGTTGTATCCTTTGGGTTTAAATTTGCTCATCCTATTCCCAACACACAAATGGTGCACATTTCATATTTCGGAGCACGATTGTGACACAAGTCCAGGAGGCAGTTTTTGACATTTATAATTCTATTTAAAATGAAAAACTTCATAATTTTCATAAGAAAATTAAATAAGTTAAAGTTATAATTAGATCAGTAAAACTCACCTTGCATATTTTTATTTTCCAAAGTGACTCACGTGGATTTATATCGTGTGTGGGGAAGATTTATTTTATTTAAAAAAATAAAATATTATTATGTATTATTTTTTAAAAGATGGTTGCGACTATAAATTTCTTTTCTGTGGCTTTTTTTTTACACTTATCTGTTAAAAGTCCATCAATCAACACAGTGGGAACAATTAAAATCTTAAAATTATCTAACTTTCTGTGACTTTTTTCTGGAATGATGCAAATGACATAATCACAGCGATAATCATCAAAGAAATGAAAATGTTCTATTTTATAAGGAAAATTGCATCAGCTATTATTCATTTTATAAGGCGAAAAAGAATTACATATTCTAGACTTTTGTTTTATCAAATACGATTGGGTCAAATTAGTAAAGACGACATCTTAACCACGATAGCCGAATAAGTAACTTTTCGCAACCATTCGTGTTATTTATTGGCGAACAGCGAATTGAGAATCTTCTTGACGACAAATCATACCCTCGGAGGTCTGTCGTTCCCCGACGGGAGGTAGTGCCGCCAACTATTGGGCAGTCCAACGCACTAACCACAGGGCCAGGTCGACCACTATTACCGGCATTAAATCATAAGGTAAGAAGACGGAATTTGACAGTAAATATTCCTGCCAAATTGTATAAAACTTCACCAACTGTTGAAGCAGACCATCTGTACACATTTATAGAAAGGATTTGGCCAGTAGAAGATAGCTTTTCGTGCATTTCTATCGGGTACATACCATCTAGTTCGCATTGGATTCCACTCAGATCTTTTTGGTCGTATGGATTTTGAAAAAGCATTTGCTTACTCCACAGAATGATTCTCGACAAATTAGGGGGATTGACGCACTGCTCTTGGTTACTTTTGGGAATAGAGATCCTCTGTAGTATAGCCAAGTCATTCTTTGTTAGTTCTGGAACCATTTTTATTGTCCCCAGAACTTTTTTTGATTTAATTGTAGCTGAGTCTAGTGCTTTTAGAGCGGTTTGGCTGTGAGAGAACACAACGATAGTTTTGCGGACGAGTGTCAAATTGAAAGTTTAAGTGTAGGTTCGGTTAGGTTAGGTTATACGGGTGATCTCCCTCAGACAGGGAAGCACTTAGACCAGATTGGCCCATTGTGATACCACGACGAAGAACCGGCTTACCAGTATAAAAAATCCAAGACTGTACTCGTCGTCTAGCCAGACAAGATTGAAGAAGAGTGTGTCGCCTGAGAAAATCGTCGCGTAGGACTGTCGGTGAGGAGTCATGCAACTGTAAAGAAGCTGCAGGAAATTGAGGCACACTGTCAGAAATGATGACGCAACTAGAACCTGGCTCAGACCGTTAAGATCATAGAAAGTGATGAAGCGAATGCGTAGTCATGGACATCAGGACCAGAAATAAAATGATATTGTCAGAAGAGCAATTCATGAAAATGTACTGCAACGCTCAGGACTATGTCCTTTAAAATTTGTTATCACCCAGCGATAGAAAGAATGAAACGGTGTTGGGAAAAGTTAGACATTGAAGAAGAGAGGAAAGAGATAGTTGATCGGGTTCAAGTCGATTTAAGAATGTTAATGAGTTCAAGCCCCAGTCAGGAACACCGAATATTTTTCGCGGCACCATCTCTCGTAGGGGAATGACAAGTCTCCGGGAGTATAATTTGTCAAGAAAAAAGCTTCTCAATTCGCTGTTCGGAGTCGGCAATAAACACTGACAACATGAGAAGCTAGGCTTTGGCTCATCCCGAGCTGTCGCGCCAGCTATTTATTTTTTATCTTGCTACTTTGTGTCTAAAAATAGTGAACACAACATTAATGGCGCCCAACGCCGGGACGATCAACTATTCTACTGAATAACAGATTTACTGTCCCAAACGAGAAAACTTTCTTGGGCTTTAATCTAAGAGACCAACTGTCATCTGTCCCATACGAAAAATCTCGAAATTTTCTTTTGTCTTGTCCACCCATTACTTCACAAATATACAGGTCACGATCTATTCATACGTATTTCTTGGCCAATCTTTCTTCATTAATCCGACGGATTTTCAAACCAAACTCAGAGCGCATATTAATAACCCCGTCTATAAAATTATTTATGCCCACTCGTAGATGTCAACGTTGAAATTCCACAAAAAACAAAAAAAACTTCAAGATGAATCCGAAAAAAATGTTTCGAGAAAAAGCATTTCAATTTTATTTCCTGTCAACGACAACCAAGCAACCAGAGGTCGGGACACTGTCTGAATTAAGATTTAATTTGGAACACTAACCGTAATTTATTACTATAAGATAATATGCAGAGTGTATCTTGGTCCCGATGGCGCGGCGGTGAGATAAAAGAGCATTAATGTCACCGGGGTGGCATCGATAACCACTATAAAATAAAAGCATCCCGGGCGTTTATTTAGCCGATGCTTCCATTGATAAATCATAAACTAAAATTATGATGATGACGATGCCGCTGAAAGACTCAGCTTCTGAAACTTCAGTAGGTCAGGTTTTCACAGCATCTCCGGGCTGATGTCGCTGGATATTAAAAATACATCAGATGGGCAACATTTTTCCGTTTTTTTTTTTTTTTTATAACTCACCCCCGCCTACATCTTTTTCTCGTCAAGAAGTCGCAGAGATAATCGAGATACTTTATAACACCACCCCATTATGTTGTATCTAAAGATTCGCACACAGCCTAAACTGAATTAAATTGCCATTTTAGCTAAACTTCTGTGTGAAAAAACCACCTAATGACATTCGAAACGATAATTTAACTAGAATTAAAAAAAAAAATGAGTATATTCGCAGAACACATTTAGCTAATTGGTAAAAAGATGCGCGTTGAGTTTACAAACAAATGAATGGAGGAAATTGCCTCAAGTAGCGCCGATCAATAATGTTAATAGTTTTTTAACGATCTCAGCATAATGTATCTGTAAGCACTGGAAAACAAAAAACACGGTCATATATTATGGGGGTTCGAAGTATCAGCACACAATTTGTTTGCAAAAACAAACAGATTTTGTTTTATTTTTTTTATTTTTCACGGATTTTTGTTTAGATTTAATGTCGTCACTACGAAAACGAAAATAGAACGTAGTCTCTCAGTTTTATTTCCTTCTCAAGACGAATGGTCAGCTTCCTTTTTCAGAGGTCAGGCACTAGGTCAAGACATTAGCAGACAGCTGTTCGCTGTTCGAAGAACATTCGAAGAAGCCAAAACCGTCCACGGAGTTTCCAAAACCAACCTTTGCCTAACAATTTCTGGTCTCACCCTCTACGCAATGAATTTCGAGTGGCATATACTTTCTCAACTGGAGATAGGGTTCCAACCCCTTTTGAAGATTGTTGACGGGAGAGGGCAGAGGCTTGAGGATTATTTCCACTAAAGAACTAGGATTTGGATAGCTGCGGAAGAATTTATTCAACGGTAACGCCTACAGTTCCAATTAGGCCGAACTACTTAGGGGATGCTATTACCACATATTCGGAGCTCAGAGCTATAACGTTTTTTTTTTTTCGGATACTCATTTGGGATACTACTGCCTATCGAAATTTTATGTTACAAAACAACAACTAGCTTCAGATACAGAGATATTTGCTGCTGACAACTCCTACAAAAGAAATAAGGCCAAAGAATTTGAGCTCTTTATATGTACCATGTGCAGCCAAACTTCCACCGGATGCTCTAGAATCTAGACTGCTGTAAAGCAGACATCGTCGCCATCTAAGAATGCGATGGGATATGAAAATGCGACTTCTACTTTGGCCATTGAAAGTGATCAGCGAAACTAATCCTATTTGGGTGCAGAGGCAAGGAGTCTTGAGTTTCAGACATCTGAACCAGCACCCTATGACAATTCACATCCTGACATAGCCCCTCATCTGTAGAGGAGTAAGATAAGGTGTTACTATCGATGTCTTTAACGAACTCTTGGATAGGACATATGAGCAATGCCCTCGTCGAAAGTTAGGGGGCTATCATGTCAAAAGACAATGTACATAAATACCACGAGGCCAGTATATGCTGGATTTTTTGACACAGTGACATCGGGGGCAACGAAAAACAGATAAACTGGCTCGGCAAGGTTCCACTTTAGGAAAAGAAAATACTTATACATCAATCAACATTCTTGTTGGTGTACAGAAAAGCGTTGTAGACCAAAAGATCAGAACGAATCTCCGGGTCCGGCAAAGATGACTGCAGTATATATATACCGCAGCTTGTGGCATAGAACCGACCAAAATTAAACAAATTGTCTCTTAACAATGAACAAAAAAAACTCGTAACCCAACAGGCGTACTCATAAGACATTGCGCAATAGTCACAATAGCCACTAGGCTCGACATCAACTCTCCGGACTAATGTAGGAACTATCAAGAAATAGACGAAGGCAGTGACCCCCGCATTTTCGTGTCAGTTCTGTAGTAGACTGTTTGGAGATTTAATGGAAATTCCATTCATGAACATACTTCCTCTTTATGAAGGTTGGTTCAACGAAGAGCCAGTAACCTGCAACCCGAGGACAACAACACAAAGGAGAACATAATGAACTAATAGACCCCGTCCACCTAATATAACCTACGTTAGGTCCGAGAGACATAGACTCGGTTGGACCAGTATAGGTTCATTGTGCTGTGATATCAACTTTGTTCCTAAACTTTTTTAGTTCGCGGCGCATTTCTCCTTTAGCATTTTTCCACGGTGCCCTAGTTGGAATACATATGTGCATAATGCCTTTCCTTTTGGTTAACTTTTAGCCTGCTGTTTTTATTTTTCGTCTCAGTACGGTTGTTGTAAGTTTAGTTTCCACACACGTTGGGGACCCCTGATCTAGGCGATTCCTTAGAAGCAACCGCTGAACCAACCGGAGATCGCATTTAGTCTGATTACAAATTTCTTCAGTAGAATCTATAAAGTTGTGCAGTCTTTGGCGAGTTCGTCGGCCATGTACAAGGTGACACAAAAGTCATCACCCTATTGGAAGATGCTATAATAAAATACACGTCAACAAGACATGAATCGCTTTACTCCTAAAGAACGCGGAATACTCCGCGGAATAATAATTTCCGGGTCGCCTAATCTCTCGTTTTAACGATTTGCACTGGCCGGCAAGATCGGCTGATTTAACATTTCCAGACTTCTTTTTGTGGGTTTTTTTAAAGTCACGAGTCTATGTCAACAAGCCTCAGACTCTTGAAGCCATCAAAGAGAATATCCGTCAATAATGCGAGGACCTATCGCCGGAAGTTCTGACCAAAGCGATGGAAAATGACATTAATCGGGCCCGAATGGTCATCAATTCTGGCGGCGGCCACTTAGCCTGGAATATTTGTATGCCTCGACATGACGGCAGCGACCGCGAAGAAAAGGGGACCTCAACCAACTTGGAGTGTACTACTGGATGCAGATAGCTATGAACCAGGCTAACTGAAAAGGCCTGTTGGTTGGGCCCCAAGTTAAACCCGAACTGTAGCTCTGAAGATGCCAGTTTGTTAAGGCCTAGGTTAAACCCGAACTGTAGCGCTGTAACGCGACCCTTAGAAATCTATAAATAACGCAGAAGGTAACACTAGTACCTGAAGAATTCATTTAAAACCTAGGCCTACTCTGATGAAAATGTCTTTTAGCATCAACTGATTGATTCTTGGAGCTCCAGTTTTTTTTAATGTTGGCTACATTTTGGTTTTTGTAACAATAGTACTTTGGGATTACCTATTGTTTCGTATTTAAGCTTTTCTTCTAGTGCTACATGGATTTCACCTTGAATTTCAGTCCCCAAACAGAAGGTATGAACATATTTAAGACCCTTGGGACTAAACTGGTTTTACTCTTTATTTTCTTGAGTTAATTTATGGTACAAATACCTTTAAATCGACCGAATTCCTCGAGATCGAAATATTTCCCATACTAATATTTTTCTCTTTATGGAGAAAAGTTATTAACTACATATGTCCTGGTAATAAAATTAAATGTTATTCCCTTTTTTTAGGCACGAAATAAACCGGCAGATGGATCAAGTCACAACACCAAGTCCGGACAACGTGATAAGACCCCCGGACCGGGTCAAAAGGGTGGCGCACCAGCAAAAGCCACAGCACACACAGCCAAACAGCCTGCACCGGCTAAACAACAATCCAGTTCGGGTAGTAACAAGGGTTCGTCGACACCCAAGCAATCATTGAGTGCGGGACCTCCGAAAGCTGCAGCGGCTGTACCAAAATCACAAAAGAAAAGCAAGAAAAAACACCAGACCTATGATTTGGTGGTTAAAATCGATTTGGTTTGTTATATCAAACATTTGTTTTGAATTTTTAAAATATTTATATCGAGTTATTAAACTTTACAGACCGAACATGGACTCTCTGAAGATCAAGTTGCAGGTGAGAGATTTTTTTTTTAAACCCAATTGTCCTGACTGTCAAAGGAAGTTCTATAAAACTCGATTGGATACTTTTTGAGTTTAAAGAACAAACAAATAACGATGATGGTTTCTAAATCTTCCAACACAAACCCTTGTCTTTTTTCCAGAATTTAAAGAGGCATTCATGTTGTTTGACAAAGATGAGGATGGTACTATATCCATGTCCGAATTGGGTGTTGTTATGCGATCCTTAGGTCAACGCCCAAGCGGTAATTTACCACTGGCATCACTTTCTATTTGATTTTTGTTTTTAAATACTGTGTTAATAATTTTTACTAGAAACCGAGCTTCGAAATATGGTGGATGCCTTTGACGCAAACGGAAATGGAACAATTGAATTTAACGAATTCCTTCAAATGATGTCGAAGAAAATGAAGGATCCCGATGGTGAAGATGAGCTCAAAGAAGCCTTTAAGTAAATTTATTCAGATTTTTTTTAAAAAATACATTCTACTATTTTTAACCTCAATTTTGTGTTTATTTTTGTAGAGTTTTCGATAAAAACAATGATGGTCTGATATCGTCATCAGAACTTCGTCACGTAATGACAAACTTGGGCGAGAAATTGTCAGAAGCTGAAGTCGATGATATGATCAAGGAAGCTGATATGGATGGCGATGGCATGGTCAACTACAGCGGTAAATGAAAATATTAAAAAAAATTAAGAAATTAGGTTTGAGATAAGTTTAGTTTAGGCTTATTAGGCTAATGAGGGACGAGCGAATGAGCGACAAGTCTGAGCGACGAGTGGTCTTTTATTGTTCGCCGTCGCTTGAGCGATTAGTAGTCAAAATATCATTGTCATTGAAAGTCGTGTTCATATTTAGAGATTTGTTATACGTTCGATAAAACCAGGATTTGGTGTACATTCTCTAATCGGGAGAGGTCAGATTACGGAAAAATGGGAGATCGCAGACAGGTGCGACGTAACCCTGTGCAAGGTCCCAGAACAGGGAGATGTGGCAGGCAATTGCAGAACGAACGAGGTTGCAAAAGAAGATCGGTATCTCCCCGTAAGCCTGGGAATACCATCTGCTCCTATTGAATCAACTAAGTTTCTTTTTGATACTGATGTAAAGAAAACGATAAATAAAATGTGGAACAATATCAGCACTTGTCTCTTGTCAAAACAAGTCTGGCCTAACCTGGATTTAAAAAAGGCGGAGAGGTCCTCACCGGACATTGCCTAAGAAGCAGACATGCGCTCAGCCCTAGAGACGAAGATGAGGAAGAAATTAAAACCCACCTATTGTGCAACTGCCCTGCCCTTGCAACATTATGGAAAAACCATTGGAGAATATTTCTATGATGATCTTAACAATCTAGTTGAACTCGACATCCAAAATATAAGAAACTTCATTTCCGGGTCAAAGTGATTCAATTCATGGGGTTAATATCGTTACAGTTACCCATCTTGATGCTCTTTGTGCTACAATCTCTGGTTCTTCTGGTTCGATGTTCTACATTGGGCTGATCTAGTCTAAGTGTGTCCATGTATGAACGGGGCCATCCACCAAACCTAACTTAACCTAAAAATCTTCGCAAATATCCAGACCAATTTTACCAATACCTTCATATGCAAGTACCATCTTTTGATTTACTGGTAGACATTTTTATTTTTATAATCTTTATGGCTCTCACCATAAAAACGGGCGGTTTGGGACAGCTGAAGTCAAGCGCTTCGAGCTTATTTGTATCCATCTTTCTACTTCGTCACTCAGCGATGAACTAAAAAATTAAAACAAAATTAAATTCAAAGCGACGTCGCTCTGTCGCTCATCGCTCAGCAACTATGTGACCACAACCCTACGATTTCATACGTTTTAATGTCTTTGCGTCGCTCAGTGCGTGGTCTTAGCCTTAAGGTGACGTCGTAGTAGGTTCTTGCAGCATTTACGCGTGAGATTTCCTATAGAAAAGACCTTTTTAGTCTGAGCCAGAACCTTACGAAATTCAGCAGCCTGAAGTTTCTAACTGCTAACGACTACTGTCTAGCTATTTCTGGAACCTTAAAACCTCGAAAATTCTGCCACCAGTCCCATCAGGAGCGTCTTAATCTTTTTTTTAAATTCGAATTCTCTTCACTCACAGAAAATATATCAACATGCGCAACAAAAATGGTAACTTGAAGTTAGTCCTTGGATAGAGAAAATTTTAGGACAATTACATTGTAGGTTTTAAGTTGTTTCCTCTTCGTTTTCAGAACTGTGACAGTAGACTGACTAACTTGGCGCTACAGTTCGTGGCAATCCGGGGCTTTGACCAGGAAGTCTCTCTAGTTAGCTCGATTTAACAACTCCGAAAAGTTTAAGGTTATTTTCGCCACCTGAGTTGCTGTCTACCTCTACTGCGCCGTCCCACGGATGGGGATTCAAAGATTTTCCGGGCCGTTGCTTAATTCTTTTCGCCCGTACAGTTCGTCGTTGTATTTCCTTCTCCACTCACCGTCTATGCAGACGGGACCAAAAATCACCCGGAAAATTTTTCTCTTGAAACAGCCAAGACCAACATCATCCGCTTTTGACAGAGTCCATGCCGATTAAGGTCTTTTAAAGGGTCACTTGAGTCGTTCGAGAGAGGGCTTTGCTACTCAATTGCCTTCATAGCCCAAAGAGACAGCGATTGGCAAGAGTTGTTCTTCGATTGATCCCAGCGCTGGTGGCGTTGTCTGAATTGACTGCCGAGCCTATGTAGACAAAGTCCCTAATACCCCAAAGTTATGCCTTATTTTAGTGACGTTCTCTCCCAGATGTCGGTGTTAAGTGTCCTTTCTTGTCGACAGCATATACTTAGTCTTGCACGCGTCATATATTCTATATATTTAAAGGTTGTCCGTGGCTAAACACTGTTTTTGATTTTACTACTACACTATCGAATGCATTGATTGCGATTTGGCTAATAGCAAAGATTGTAATCCTGAAAAAAATTAAGTTCTTCAACTTTCAGTTGCAAAGCTTGAAATATTCTACAGTCATCCAAGAGTTTGCATCAATCATTGCTCTTCGATGGCTCACAGAGAACTTCAAATCCTGTTTCTTTCCCCATTTCAGACTAGTCAGTGTAGATTTGGATATTCTGTTCTTAAGTTAATGTATTGGACTTGCATTCTTCTCTTGCGAGAATAGGAATGAATTAACTCTTGATGAAATCTGTATAGGATATTACACAATGTGTTACTCTGTGGATATAAATCACCTATTATTTTTTCTTATTTTTCTTTCTAGAATTTGTGATGATCCTGACTAAACGGAACTAGTGCAAACTGTGTAATCGTCGAGGTAGAAAGAAATCATAAATGACAACATTGCATGGACAACATTTTCCACCGTTCTGTGTTCCATTTCAACTTGTGTCCTATTCTAACACCAATAGATAAGAATACAAGATGAAGTGGAAAGCAGTCCTTGGAAAATGCAACAACACTCAGAAGTCGGCAAACAAATATTTAGGGAACGCGGATTTTAACATTTTTTGGAAAATTGCTATCGAAAACAAAGGACCAGTTATTTATATTGTATTCATTATAATATAAGGAAAAGTAAAAATTGCTTCGTAGAAAACCTCGACGATTATTATAAGTACCCAACTACAGATGGACCACACTCAAGTCCATCCAAAAAAACAAAAAAAAAACCAAACGACGACGACGACGAAAAGTAATATTAATAAAAAAAAATAAAAGACATTACCAAATAAGTCATACATACATATACATATGTTAGGGCTACAATCCAAGGCTTATAAATGACAAAATTTAAAAAACAAACAGATAAACTTTGTACTGAGTACTCTCTTTGGACCGGACAAAACAAAAAAAAATTTATTAAAAAGAAAAAAACATCAACAATTGCTTTCTAATCTATAACCACACATTGCTATTTTAATCTACTTAACTAAAAACATGTTAGAACACAAAAATCAAATGTAAAATCAAAAACTCAATATAATTGGAATGCTAGTAGCGTATACTCTTATAAAACAATAAAAATTCTTGCTTCTTAAAAAGAAAAAAACAAAATAAAAACCCTTTTACGGTGTGATAAGTTATTAAGAATAAAAATAGAAACAATACAACAATTTCCAATCGACAAACAACAATATTGATGTATTAATCCAAAAAAAAAGAAAACAAAACTATCAAAGTGACATTTTTATTGGGATATCCAAATTTATAGACACATAAACAACAAATTCGGTGTGGATGCTTAAGTTAACTTAAATATTTAGTCCAAATAAAACTATACACACATTGTATTTACATTCTAGAGAGAAATTGTTAAGCGTAAAGAAAAAAACAAAATATTAATATGTAAAACAAATCAAAAATAGTTTAATGTATGTCCGTAGGTAGAGGTTGTCTATACATATACATATGATAGCTATATATACTTATATACTTTTCACGAAATGTAGTGTTTATTTTTTTTTTAGAAAACTTTTTTATTTATGGATTTTGTTCTCTAGTTTTCGTGTAGAAATTGACCATGGGATCGCTTTTATAATTAAAATTTAGGAATTTCCTTTGTCAAGATTAACATTTTATTTCATTGTACACATATTTATTCAGTTTCTTTTTTGAAGGAAGTCAATATAACATCCGGAACATGACAGACATTTTTTTGCATCAAATCGAAAAGTAGGTAAACTAAAGGGTGATTCAATAAGAGCTGTGTGATTTATTTTCTTCAATAAAATGCTAAATAATTAGAAAATTAAAAGATTATGGATTTCGGAGTAAAGCTACAATCAGACGATTTGCAAATGAGCAAATATCTGCAAATCATTCACAAATGCGAGTTTACAGAAATGCCATTTGCAGGCCGATCACACGATTTGTGCAGTTTGTCCCAAAGCTGCAAATTTGGTGTGCACAATTGTCCGCCAATGTATTTTCTGCAAAATTTTTCAAATGCATTTGTTTCCCGATCACAGAATTTGCCAACACATGCAAATAGCATACTTGCAGACCCATTCGCAGAAAGGTCACTTTTATTGATTTGGAGGGATGAAACAACTCGCGGTACCCTCGCAGTGGTATTGGTTGCGTATGTGTTTGAGAGCAGCAGCAAAGAGGAAGAGGACGAAGAAAGCGAATTGCCGACAAAGCATCGCACACATTCGGGAAATGCGAGAAGAAGAGCCCACATTGTATCAGAGCATTTACGGACAAATTCACCATTTGCACATGTTTTTTCAAAGCAACATCTGCAGTCCGCAAATGCGTGTGGACAAATGTTTAAAAATTTGCAAATGTGTACAAATGGTCGCAAAAAGGGAGATTTCTGAGATTTCCGGATGACGTGTGCAAGCGTTTGCGAACGACGTCTGCAAATCCTCAGCAATTGACATATGTGAATACATTTGCGGACAAAAATTTACTGATCACACGGTTTACGGACGTTTGGGACACATTTGTATGCGCACATCTGCAAATCGTCCGATCGTAGCTTAATACTTAAACTTGGGAACTATGTGTGGAAGGTGGTAAAGGAAATAGCCTCCACGACATCCTTAGGCCTTGACTCATCACGAGCTGTTGCGCCGACTATTTATATATTTATTTTACATCCTTTTTATGACCTCTCCACCACTTTTTCCAAAATAATAGAACTATTCATGCGATACCCGTTCACATGCTCTCTCTAAGCTTTTCAGTTATTCTTTGCTTGTTTTCAAAAGCCTTAAAAATATTAAAAAGCGTTAAATCGTGAGATCTGTATGGCATAACATCGCCAAAACGAGAAATAGCTCTAGGAGACTTATCTGTTGTTGCTCTAAACTAAAGTTCTCAACTTTTTACATAACAACTCTTTAAACAAGAAACTCAAAATTTAACAAAACGAATATGATGTTGGATACAAGCCCTACACCTCTTATTGAACCACCTTTTATTTTATCTCCTTTTCTTTATGAAATTTATAGTGGTTTTAAAGTTTATTTATTTCGTATTTAAATTTTAATTTATGAATACGAAAAAATTATTACAGAAATATTTGAATTGCTCACTCTTACTTTTTAACTATTGCGTCAACCAACAAGCATCTCCAGCCAGTCTCTTAGGCTGTTGTCTTCAGTTGCGTAAGCAGGTTTGTTTGTGACATGTGGAGAACTGCACACCCCCACACCAAACATTGTTTGGCTGAGGAGACACCTCCATGAACCTAGAAGTTATGAGGGTAGTTGCTTGGCAATCCTTTAAAAAAATTGTATGTTGTGAACTTGGATCATTTTTAAGAGACCGGCAGATCCCCGAAATTGCCTAAAGCTCCGGCCATATGGGCCTACGTCCTTGTAGAATTTTCGTCCTCTTTTAAAGTGAAAGTCATCAGTCGCAGCATTCGTGATATATTGCAATTTGTCTTTTGCCCTAGTCAGTCCAACGTAGCCGACTCTGCAATGAAAACTGAAGGCTTACTTACTTCCATTTCACTCTCCCAAACTCGCTTAAACAGCCTGTCTTTACTTACCTTAGTAGGTCATACATTACGTCGTTTTTTCAACACCAGTTCAATCGCAGCGTCCCTTTGAAGAGAGATTTTATGGCCCTTGACAGCCCTACTGGTCTATAAGCTGCACGCAGTCTTTTGTGCCAAAGTTCTCAACCTTTGATAACATCGCCAAACTCTAGAAAAAGCGCAGTATTAAAGTGTTAAAGGACAAGAGTCTAACTGATTCGAAAAAACAAGCGCCGATTAAGTACACACTTTTCGCTGTCAACATAATACGCCATTGTCTGCAGTGCATTTGCCATTGCAAAATACATGAGTTAATGCCATCCGTAACCTTTTAGATCTGGAATTGGTAACATTTTTTCTCCCGATCCTTGCTGTTAATCTCTACGATTCTCCTACGCTGCTTCGGAGAGCTTGTGTTTCGGATTTGAAGTAAATTTCATGAATTTTTAGAAGAATTTCGGGATGTTGTTGCGCTCTTAAGTCTCTTCGAGTCGCTACAGCTGGCGACCACGTAGGTACTTTACTTTCGACGGACGATTTAATTTTTTATTTTTTTTCTTCTTCTATTTATCTTTTACTGCTCTGGTTTCGAGCTGCTGCCCTTCTTGGTGCGCAACTTCAGTAATCTTCTTCCACTGGGCGCACTATCATCAAACTAAGGCTCTTTCTGGATCCGGCTACTGATTGCAGTGTCATTTCGGCTACCTCCTTGATAAAGGTGCAATATTAGATCCGTTAGTTCAAAAAACTGTTAGCGTTTGTGGTAAGTGAATGCAGAGTGCCAATTTTTTACTTAAGCGCACTCTGAAGACACTGCCTACCCCCGGTATGCCAAGGCATCCAACGCTGAATGTATGTTTCTGGGCGATTCGCAGCTTCTCCCTCGTTGGATAACAAATTGGTCAAAGCTGACGTTATGTATGATATATTTATGTATCTATGCATCTAGAATGTTTGATGCGTGCCTCGAGTCGATTTGGATAATGTTTTCACCTTTACAGAATTACAGAATTTTCTTTACGTTTGAAGACAACCTTCTAAAAATATGCGCATTTATTTCTTTCCTGCATTAGGTTAAAATATGTTTTTAAATAACGAACACCGACATAAGAAAATGTATCAAATTTCTTCTCACATATCGTCATGTATTTTAACATTTCTTTCTATCCAATAAGCATTTTTCTCATTTTGTTTAAGATCCCATCGATTAAAATTGGGTGAATAGCTTCTTTGAATTTATTTTTAAAAATTATCAATAATCTTATGCGAAGAAGACTTTTTAGCAAATATATTTCTGTTGTAAAGTAAAATTTAAATATACTAAATAAAAATAATAATATATCTACAGTAAAATTTAACCATATACATATAATATAATGCTGTTTATAAAATCGAATGCTATTAATTATGCTTAAAATCGTTCAAAAAAAAAAAAAAACATACTCGTCAAAACATAAATATAAATTATATTTAAAACACATAAGCAAATGTGAACGTAGTTACAAATTAGTGAAATTATTAAGATTAAAAACGAAACAATACACAAAAGGATCTTTAAATCAAAAATAAAATTTAAGTGGAAAACTTAATTTTAAATAAAGAAAAAAATTATTCCAAACCGAAATAAAACATCAATTCAAAAAGTGCTCAAGCACTTCAACAGGGTAATTCTTTCTCATTTGTCTGTAAAACAAGAGTCGTCGTTCATTTATTTACAATAGAAACTTATACACAAACACCAGCAATTTATTGAATTGTATTTTTCTTTCACATGTATACGTTTTTTAACTTTCATTGTACAAAAATAAAACTAATTTAAACACTTAATGGATTCAATTTAGGCACTTTAGTTTGTTTTTGGTCTTCCTGGAATGTTCTCTCCTATTTTATGTTAGAAAAAGAAACACTCTTAGAATTAAATTGAATAAATTCACTAATGAAACAACAAATTATATAATTACTAAAAAAAACTCATAGAACTAAAATATTTTATAAATCAAATATAGTAAACATTTATTTTCTTGATATTTATTACTAGTACTATTTTAAATTCAATTGTACATGTTATATATTTTATAAAACAAACAGAACAGAGTTTAAAAAAATATATAAGTATCTAGTTATTTTTATAACAAAATTTAACACACAATATACCTACTCTATACCAACATGTGTATATTTTTGTTAAATATATTTTTCCTTATCCAATTATTTAAGTACACCCCACATTTTTATGGTACAAAGCAAATTTTTCAAATCTACCTGTTACGTGAGAAATAAGTTTAAAATTGTTACATCAAAAAGGAAAATAAATATTTACAAAACAAAAAACCCGAAATTTCAATCAATAAGACATTAAACTATTTATTAGTAAACAAAGTAAATAAATTTTTAAAATTAATTCAGCAAACCTCTTCGATTGGCACTGATAAAAAAAAATTCAAAAGAAAGACAAATGAAAAATTCGAAATCTCGATTTAATCAAATTAAACTTTCAAACAAGTTTTTTGCAATTTTACAAAATCATTTTAAAATGAAATATTTTTTTTTTTTACATTAATTTACTTATATATGCTATTAAAGAACTAATGCTGAACACAAAAAAAAAACAAAATACCAATAAAAATGAATGTGTTAAACAAAAAAAAAATTTTAAAAAATGTGCTAGAAGTGAAATGTATTTATTGTAATAACCACAAGTCGTATAATCAAATACTTTATCCATTGTACAAATGTGTTGTTTAGATACAATTATGTTGTACTTTAAAGGTATGTAAATGGATATACATATATTTGAAAAAGATGTGTTGCAAAATTTAATTATATATATGAAATTCCTTAATAAACAGAATTAAATAAAGTGAATAAAATTATATCTTTATAATGGGAATTATAAAGTTAGAAAATGGTGTGTGTTTTTAAAATTACTTGTTTTGTTTTCCATCAGAGACAGGATCCAAAAGAATTTCTGTTCGGAGACCTATTTACATCGCTATCAGTATATTGAAAGGTAACGTTGACCACAAGATGAGATAACTAACCAAAACCTCTTGGTCTGCACCGTGGCTAGCAGACTCGGTGTCAACTCCCCAGATTACTACAGGAGCAGTCAGGATGCGGAAGAGGCGCACACCATCAAGCACTTACCCTGTGAGTGTCTCAATCTCCAAAAACACCGACTCAGACACAGGCTGTTTGGTGGTGAACTGGGAAACCTGACAGAAATACCAATAACGAACATGCTCCACTTCATTAAGAGTACAGGCTAGTTTCGCGATAGACCACCCATCTAGAACCCCAGGTTGGAACATGGACCACAACACAAAGGGGAACACAATGGACCAGTAGGAACCCGTGGGAACGCAGTCATTAAGGTGGGCACTTCCTCCATAACCTAACATAACTCAACCTACTTATTTAGGAAGCTTAAGAGTTCGGGGAAACCTGGTCCGTTTCTTGGGTACGTGCCTCCAATTGCGTACTTCAAGGTGGAGTACTTTTGTGCGCGCCATCTTAAGAGAGGACTTCCTCCATTGCGTTCTTTTCCGGTTAGGTTCAAAGACTCTGCAGGCAGAAGAGTTTGTGTGTATTCGGTCTGCTTGTTCCATCTCAAACGTCCAATGCGTAGTTTTTTTATGAAAACGATCTGTATTTAACGAATAATGCTTTGCCTGAAACGACCAATGATATCTTCGTCCGTCTTCGAAAGAGGCCAGAGTCGTATACTCCCCGTAGATCAGACATTAGCATATCTTTAGACAACCGGATCAAGACCCATTCGCTTGTCAGAGAAACGCTTCGTAATGTTCGTACTGCTTTTGGTCATCACCAAGCGTCTTCTGGCACAGCTATAGTGAATGTAATCGAGAAATTTGAACGCCTGGGACAGGTTAGTGATTTGAAGACTCCAACTCGTGTTCGTCGGGCAAGGTCAGCTGAAAATATCGCTGCCGTAGCTGAGTGTGAGATTAAAAACGCAGGTGTATCCATTTCGAGACGATCACAGGAATTGGACCTATCCGCAAAAACTCTGCACCGCATTTTGCATAAAGATCTTGGCCTACACGCTTATAAGGTCCAGTTGACACAACAAGCCAGCATACCACGTACAACGCCGTACTTTCGGTAAAAAAAAAATGGCACCTCTTGTTGGATGTTGTATCCATACAGCCTAATCCCGATTCTAAGAATTCATCGAAGTCCTCGTTATCGGCCTACAAAACGATGTCAGTCATAAACCGCCGATGAAGACAGTGTTGGTGTAAGAATTCCACCCACTTTACAGGTTTCCATTGGTTATATTCATTCCCGTTAATACTGAAAAGCTGAAAGATCCAATTTAACATATAAAACGCATGCGAGTAAGAAGCACTTTCAATGATATGTACGTGTATTATGTGTTTATTTCGTGAATAAATTATAAGTACAGGCGTTATTCCTCCCTAATACTAAAACGATAGATGATTACATCGAAATATACCCCAAGCTTATGCAGGTGCGCATTCCCTGTTTGTGCTATGGAAACTTTCTTATATGTATCATGGCGATTTGCTCTTTAAAACATCCCATCATATCGTCCAATCGGTATCAGAACAATGAAAAACAAAACGAAATTTCTCGTTACTAACTTCCAATCGTTGGGCACCGCATATGGCAGCAGAATCTGTGTAATCCTATGCACCTCGTGTGAGGCACAAACAAAAATAAAACTCGTGATAATCATGTTGAGCGTTGGAAATCCCGGTAAGAGCACCAGCACTCCGTGTCGATCGGCTGCCAACCAGATGTGATATTGACAAATGAACAGCTCCAGCGAGATCCTTCCAAACCACGCAAAAAATGTAGAGTACCTTGTCCTCAGAATTCCTGATATGTTCCTCAGTATGATGTACCCAATGATCGGAATGAACACAATATACGAGTGAATTTCTTCGCAATTTTGCTCGTTGCGACAAAGGAAACTGAACGTGGTGTAGAATCCCACACCTATTATAGCCAACAGGGTCACGGTCAACGAAGTTCGTCGTGCGAACAAGTTGCCATGATTATTGTCATCGAAGATGCTGTACTTTTGCGCGATGTGAAAGCAAGCGGCGAAAATCATACCAAAGGTCACGGTGTAACGATCGATCTTCCACTGATACCACCACTCGTGGATATCATCGTCTGTGGTAACGAAAAGTGCTTTCCACGGCCGAGTTACGAAAATTCTCTCAAAGAACACCTCCGACATAAAGAGGATTGTAATGACACTCAGGCAACCGACAAACTTTCCCACCAAGTACAGGTAGTGAAGTGCGTTGTTATCGACGCTCTGAGAGGTTATGCGTGGTGGCAGCGACAACAGGAAGTAAATGATGCACACCCAGAAGGAAAGCAATGGAACGAAGTAATAGAACTGGTACGGGCGATTCATACAAAAGCACAAGACGATCGTCATGAAGTTCATTCTGAACATCACTTGAAAGAATCGCACCAAGCCCGAGTTTCCTGTCTGCCACATGTACGTAAAATGGCTGTAGCCGGTGAGAAACAGATATGCACTGATTAAGACGCGAATGTGCATGTGGATGGGTAGAACTCGATGAGCTCCGGTCATGTAGTAGATAAGGACGACGCAAAGAATCCAGCCTTTCAGTTCGTCAGTTTGGTCGCGGTTCAGGACCTTGGTGAAACGGCTATCTTCGGTGAAGAACAGACCCAACGCGAAGACGTAGCCTACTGGGATCCAGAAACTGAATTCTGAGTAGTACTTGTTCTCCTTCATGAAAAAATTTGTTCGGTCGCACAGGTAGAAGTAGGCCAGTATGATGCCCAGAGTGGCCAACGCCAAAATGGGTGTGGAATAGTCAGCTGGCAGTGGCACAGAGCCTGAGATGCTGCTGCTACTCTGATTGAGCGGCATGTAGAGGGTTTTTCCACGCAGATGCATGATCCAACGACGAGTGTACATCGCCACCACTAGAGCGAAGCTGTAATGGAAGTGATGAGTCACTTGCAGACCTTGAATATACTACCAAACTTACCACACACCGAAGACAGCATAAGAGACGATCTGAAGAATAGTATAAGGTTCCGCACTGCTGCAGCAAGTTCCATCGTTATAGTTCATATAGTCGTTGCAGTACATGTTCAATATTATTTGGATGTCATGGCGCAACCCAAGCGCACTCAGCTTATATCCATCTGCAGCACCGTCCAACAATCCGCTGGCGATATGCGACGACGATTCCCAGACATTTACCGACGAATAGCGGAAAACCTCACGTGCAACCCTATTAAACTTGTCGATGTCCTCATTTTCAACTGCCTTCCAACCCTCAGTGAGTTTCTCCTCGTTGACCCTGTCTTGTAGCTTCCACAATACCTTCGATTTCTTCGCAATCAACCTGTCCAAAGGAGTCACCAATCTCGTTAAATTGGAGCTATAAATTTTCAACAAATCCGTGGTCACATTCCCACCGAGGAACCCTTGATGCGTGAACCCCACAATGACAACCGATGGTGAGGGCGTGTCTGTCTCGAATTTCCCCAACAAATCCATAAGCCCAAGCGACATCTCATCGGCATACACGTAGATCGCTTTCATCTTCAGCTTCGGATCCTCAAAATCTGTGTCGGTTTTTTGATCCGCCAACAGCAGTGACCCATTGTCATCGTCGTTCGGATGAAGGTGATTTATGAACGTCTGATAGAGCATACGAACACGAGTGTCGCCGATGAAGACGAATTGATTTTTATTACCCCAAAAAGCAAGATAGCGAAAGCAGCGCCTGGTGTCTCTGCAATGAATCATTTACTTTGATAAGATTAAAGTTACCTTTGGTAATCTGAGACTTTGTTACGTTTGGGAATACTTGTGCATCATACAGCCGTAAGGTTGCCATTCCTTGTCCCCTTTGAAGCGACCTTTCGACAGGAGCCAATTGCAAGAATCGCTACCTAGGAGTTTTACTTCGTAAACTCACCCTTTGGCAGATAAATTGGAAAAGAAAACAGGCTCACCATATCGATAGTTGAGAATTCCATGATATGCCACAAAGCCGATGACTAATAGTAGCGCTACTTTTTTCGCATTTGTCGCGTTAAGTTGTTGAATTAGATGCTCAGCTTTAGTTTGATTTACTTCTGCACTCATTTTTGTTAAGATACGAATTGTTTGAAGGGGATTTATGAAAATTACATTCTTCTCCTTCAAAACATTTGCAATTCGGTCGGAAAGAAAAACGAATCTTGTTGTTTACAGACACCTGACGTTTAAGCAGCTGATAGTTGATGCATTTCTGTGGAGAGAACAGGGATGGATACATGAAAGCAGAGCGGGTCGTTGTTGGACATTGGACGCATTCAAGAAGAAATGGGGATTTTATTTTAGAATCCGTTTGTAACAAGACAGTGGTCTTGGCTTAAAGATTTAAGCCTTGCATATGCATGCGGGAGCTGCATAGATTGAAATCCTGCAAAACAAATCGAAATGTTTTCCCCGCAACACACACGATAGCCAATGGCCTCCAAGCTTATTTATTTTAATTTCTTATATCCGACGCTCACTATGGTCATGAGGTTTGGGTAAAGACCGAAAGAATAAGATCGCGGATACAAACTGCCGAAATTGAATTTCTTCGTTGAATTTAACTCGAAAACTCGTCGAGATCGAGTTAGACACACCAGAATACGTGAGGCACTCAATATCGAGCGGCTACTTGTTCGAGTGGAAAGGTCCATATTCCGATGGTTTGGGCACGTTCAACGCCGTACCGTGCCATCAGGTAGGCGTGCTATGGGTAAGCCGGGGATGAGATGGTTAGGACAGGTCCGAAATCTCACCTCTCCCTGTATGGGGATAGCTCCTGATGAATTAGAGTCGATGGCGGAAGTTCGGGCGATGTGGATAGTCCACTTAAGCACCCTAACCCCGCGAGCCTCATAGTGGATAAGCGGGTCATTGACAATGATAATGATGTCTATCTATATCAACCCAAAAGCTCAAGCTAGAAACTCTTCAAAATATCATCCCTGATGAACTACCATTTCTTCCAACCAAAAGTAAACAATCGGTTCCTCCCACTCCCACTGCTTGATCTGTGCTTTTCCATTTCTATTCCACACAATTGGAATGGCAGTGGCAGATTTCTTTTCCACCTCAGTCAAGAAATCGTGGGAAATTAGTGTGGTTGCGTTTTCGGTTTTTTCCGCATTCTCTTCCAAATTTGGATATCTGTCCGCTTGTCTTTTTTGTGCAACTAGTGGAATTCCTTTTGTGTTTTACTTTCGATTTATAACCCCTTATCTGTTGTCGGCCGGATCAAGCAGACTGGTACTGGATCGGGATGTAAAAACCAGACCTTGTAGTGCTGCAAACATGTGAAAGAAGTGATAGCGGGCGCTGATAAGGGAAATAATTACAATAAAACGATTTCCCTTCGATCGGAATTAGCTGTACAAGCAATAATGTGCATATCACTACTTATCTAGTGTTTAGTTTGTTTAACCAGTGCAAATCAATTGGGGAAAAAAATATGTGGTTCTCGATAAAGGTACGTAGTCCCCAAATCAATTACGATTGCTAAATTTTACGAAATCCCCCATCTAATTGCAGTGCACACGCTCTGGCTATTAAATCTATTTTTAGACTTCGGCTGTTTTATTTTTATGCCCAAACAGTTGGACACTATCCAGTTCAGTCTACTTGTTGACTCGTTGTTGTCTATTTTGTATGGCTTTGCTGAAAGTTTTTGTTTTTTTTTTTTTTTCACGTTTCCCACGTCTACATGGGCATATTTGAACCATATTAAAGTAATTTGTTGTTTAACATTGTTTAGTACTATAAATTTATTATCTGTCGTTAATTAGTGCTAAATAAAGATTATAAACACCAGTTAGGGCGGCACATAGTGTGGAGTTGGCAATGTTGAAGATGCTAATTTGCCTTTTAGAAAATAGCACCTAGGCATTACTTTTGCAAAAGGGGAGTTAGTGCTGGTAATTGCATGCGAATAGCTGGTCAAGTGGAAAGCATTACCAACCGTGCATGAGTGGGTTTTTGAATAAAATTCGTTCGGTGACAGCTGGAGTCGTTCTTAAGGAAAGGCCTGGCTGTTGTGAGGGCCCTAAGACTACATAGAAGTAGACTATTGAAGACTCAAAGAAGTGCTCTGACAAATTTGCATACAAATAGTAGAATTACAGATTTTTGTCCGTAAAACCGTCCGTCTTTGGAATCCAATAACGATTTGCTTGGTAAGATACCTCAGCAATATTCGCTCAGATTGCTGCTAGCGAAGGCAGAGTAAGGCCAAACGAATCGCAATGCAATCTCTCTCCTATTGCCTCGGAAGCTCCTGCAAATGCGATTGTAGTTGTAGACCAAAGATAAGAAATAAGATCAAGTCTATTCCAAAGAGTTAAAGCATCTCGATCTTGTCTTAGACCATCAATCACAATATGCTCTTCAGTGAGTATGGAATTAGGGGCTTATGCGTCAGTCAGTGCCTGTACGACAAAACTTGCAGGTTTTGGTATCACAGGTGCTATGCGCACCTTCGTTCGCACTAAAGTCTCCCACAGGGCTTTCATCTCTAGAAATTAGTTAAGTTCGCTGCTAGATATGCTATTGAACTGCAGTTAGAACACTAGTGTAAACCGGACAATCTTGTGGGATATTTGCAAATACTTACCTAAATCGTAAGAAGGGACACGACTGTGAGTTTTGGCCAAACCCCAACTTTATGGCCTTCATAAGGGAGATGTAAGTCTAAAAAAAATGAAAATAAACAGCTGGAGCGACAAGGCCTAGCTTCTCGCCAACATTCATGTTGTGAGTGTAATATTGTTCGCACGAATGAAAGGGACCTACAATTTATTGCCGACTCCAAACGGCGAATTGAGAAGCTCTTTCAGGACAGATTAAACTCCCGGAGGCTTGTCATTCCCCGACGAGAGGTGGTGCGACGAAAAATGTTCGGTGGACACGCCTGCGGCTTGAACGTTGAACCCACGCATGTTGCTCAGCTACTGAGCGCCGACGACGTGGATATTGTTGGGATTTGAATCCAAGCAGCTCCCACAAACTACCCACAGAGCCACGTCAACCAGGTGTAAGTCTATTAGGTTGATTGTACTCTTCAATAGAATTTGATGGAATCTCGGTGTGGCTGTCTTGACCTTGACGCGGGCAAACGAATTAGACTAATGTTTCTTCCTCCTCTTATTTGCAGCTACTGCAAATTTCATTGCTGAGGATGCCTAGTGGCAGGACAATTATACATATGTAGGTTATTAAATAGGTACTTAAGTATTTACTTACCTATGTAGGTAGGTAGGTAGAATGACGGTTCCTGAGAACCCAATTAACGCTAAGGTGCCCCGTTTTGTTACCACGAAACTCGTTTAAACCTATTTGTGTGTGAGTATTGATTGGTTGTGTGGGGATGATGTGGTTAAATCGAGCCAGTGAAGTTCAGATACAGGATCAGTTCTCCAATCCTTCAATCGAGGTCCTCGAAGAAGGGTTTGCCCAAAGTATGCTCTCTGGTCCTCGCCAACGGCGGACACCTGCAGAGAAAATGAAGCAGAGATACTTTCTCATTAATGTCCTTGCAGCTTCTGCAGAACTTGTTGTGAGAAATACCAAGTTTGACCGCATGGCCTCCGACTGGCCAGTGGGCCGTGATAATGGCTACAATTCTAACAATATCTGGTCTTGATTTGCCAAGTAGCTCTCTTGACTTAGTTTTGTTGTAATTAGCTCATGTCTTTGTTGAAAGTCAGTTATTCATGAGTAAAAAATGGTGGCAATCTTCGCATCTGGGCTATGACTTGATAATTATCTTTTCCTGTGACGTGCAGATTTGTCATGTTTGTTATACATAATTATGTACATATCCGTACGTGTGACATATTTGTTTTAGTTGAAGTTTATCTCACTTAGCGTGATTCGCGGGTGCTACAGAGGCAAATAAAATAAAAATGTTTTTAGAATGTCAAAACTCTTGACTAGAGCTATGTTGTTTTAAAACCACCAACTGATAAGGAAAAATGAAGAAAAAAAAAGTTTTTTCCAACTCAGATAGTGAAGTCTAAAAATAAACTGTTTATACTTATATTTCCAATGATTAGATCTTCAGATTAACTTCGGCTTTGGCAGGGACTATTGGAAATATTCGCATAATGGCATCTAATTAGGTATGGAGCCAGACCTCTAAAAATCTTAGAATTCCAAAATTTTGAAGGATTGGTTTACCCCTCTGGATTCACAGAATGGAATTGCGGCACCAGTACCAGCTTTCATTTTGAATCCGTGGGTATAGGAGGCTACTTCTTTTGCAGTGCAGACTATACCCTAATCCCAGTCCTCTCTTCTTAGTGTTTTGGTATTAAATCTCCTATTGAAGTCTAAGGTTGGAATGTTTTCTTCCTGGTAGCCCATCGGTTTCAAACGGAGGCGGGACCATTGGTGTTGGTTGCCCATAAACCTATCTCCCTTAGGTAGGTAGGGGTGGCGATTCAGCTGAACCCAATTAGCACTAGGATGTGCCTTTTTGTTACCACGACTCGTATGACCTGGTTGATGATGTGTGTTGTTGAAAATGGGTGAGACAGCCGGGAGTATCTAGATCCAGTCTGTGGAGCTTATAAAGCGAATAGTTAGTTTAGTGCACGCAGTCTGACTCTTGCAAGTGCCGGACATTTGCAAGGAAAATTGGATAGAGTTTCCTTTTCATTTTCATTTCGGCAGCTGCGGCAGTGAGGTTTGTATGGAATACAGTGTACACTCCCATAAGCGGACACCGACGGTTCCGAGAAAAATGTCCGCTTATGAGAGGTGTCCGTAAGGAAACAGTACACTGTAGTTTGGCACCATTGTCTTCAATTGGCCAATCCTCTGTGGTTATCGCCGTTATTTTGGCGATATTTGGGCGGGTTCTGCTTAGGAGATCTTTTGTTTTAATTTTATCGTAGGTCATCCATATCTTTCTTGATATGGCGCAGTATGTTATTTCCCTCCATTGGAAGTGTGAATGGATTTGTCCAAGCGGGGTGTGGATCCTTGCCGCGAGTGAACCGTGTTGAGCTAAGGCCTGCCTGACCAGCTCATTTCCTTTTATGTCACTGTGCCCTGGAACCCAGACCACTGTGACCCTGAATCGTTCGCCCACGCGGGTAAGCGCGTTCCGGCTCTCTAGCACCAGTTTGGAGGATATGGTAGCCGAGTCAATAGGTTTGATAGCGGCTTGGCTATTTATGAGGACAGCAATGTTTTGTTTGTACGTTGTGTCACGCCCGAGTCGGGTGGAAGCCCCTCAGATTGCGTGTAGTTCCGCCTGGAAGGGGCTAGCAAAATCCGGCAAGCGAGTAAATTTTGTTGAGACCAGAATGGCGACATCGTCAGCATAGTCCGAGAGGAGGATTCTAACATCTGTATTGGTGAAATCGCCTAAAACGTTGTAAGAGGAGGCCCTAAGTGGAGTTTTTTTTTTCCATGGAAGAAATCAGAGCAGGTACAAAGAAGGAATGGTGTTCACATTATCGTCGTTCCTGCAACTTCCACAGAAATCATTTGAGTAAACGTCAAGCTTTGTTGCAAGCTTGCCTATTAGACAGTATCCAGTAATGAGGCTTCCAAAAAGCGCTGATGTGCAGTCTATATTTCTTAAAGCGACTCAGATCCAGCTTTGGCCAAGTCTGTTTGATCGTCAGACATGTTGTACCACCTGTTCAAGGAAAATTTCACTTTTAAGCCATCCAGCCTAAAGAACCATGTCCTATTGATCTATATCTAACGAGTCAACAGAGATGAATATTGAACTGCTCCGCCATCTCTATGAGAGAACGGCAACACAGGGCTACTAGTGATTGCTGCTTGGCTGTCCGAAAAGATACCTACATCGAAGGCGGATGTTGCGTTTTTCTTAAGCCAAGATAAGACGGCGTGGGTTCGAGCCCCAGCCAGGAATACCGAACATTTTTCGCGGCACCAGCTCTCGTCGTGGAATGACAAGCCTCCGGGAGTATAATCTGTCATGAAAGAGCTTCTCAATTCGCCGTTCGGAGTCGGCAATAAATTGTAGGTCCCTTCCATTCGTGCGAACAATACAAACACGCACAACATTAATGGTTGCGAGAAGCTAGGCCTTGGCTTATCCCGAGCTGTCGCGCCAGCTATTTATTTTATTTAAGATTTCCTTAATCGCCATCATTTCAACCTGGAACTCGCTACAATGGTTTGGGAGATCGAAAGAGAGGCCAAGATTAAGCCTAGCAGAGAAAATACTTTCACCTAAACCATGGTTGGTTTTTGATCCGTCGATATAGAAGTGAACCGACTTGCCGTCTAAGAATACTTTCTCCACCCAGAATGACATCATGTGTGTACATACGTACGTACATACATAAGTATTTAATGCTCACTCGAAAAGTATATCCCTTCTCTGACCACCTTCTATACTCCGAAAGAGACTTTAAACGACGCTGAATTTGAATACCAACATCCTAGTTAATTCCTTTTCAGCCGGAGCCATTTTTCTTTTTAATTATAAAGACAACACTTAGCTAAATAAATGTTTGATTAATAAACACAGCGACTGCTGGCTGGCATGGTTAGCTAGATAAATGTTTGCCGTGGAAATTACCATCCACGAAAGAGTACACAAATTAGCGACCATAAAATGTCACTTTCGATGGTAATACTTGCTCTACTCAGACGTACACAGGAGTAAAGGGCAAAAGGCTAGGTAGTTATTTCAATCATGGACGCTTGTGTGGTTAGGGTTGCACCTTAAGGAAGTATACAATAGGTATCACAGAGTATGGCCGTAAAGAATTCCTAATTTGTGGTTCATTGTAGAGTGAAACTTTTTCGCCGTACATGTTTTTTTCTCAAAGTATATTTAATTTGTTTTCTTTCTGCATTTCAGTCGCTAAATAAAGCAATTGTCCTCTGGCTATGCATGTGTTGTGCTGTAATCGAGCGCGTAGTGCCTGAAGAAGATATTCAACCGGAACAAGCACCACAACAGCAACCACCCCAATCACCATCTACCTCGTCATCAACGCAAAATCCCATCGAAAAGGTGACTGATTACAAAAAATCATGTTTCTACGCAGAGCCAGAACTATGCCAAAGCAACGAAACATCATCGGACTCGTGTCAGTGTCGCTTGCATCCGGTTATCCCAAACTCATGGGTTTGTTGTAATGTAACAGATTTCTCTGTGATCTCATCGTGCAGCAAAACCGACCGATGGGTTAATTTGCATATTCGCAATGCGACGTTACGCTGGCTCGACATATCACACGCAACATTTCAGAAGCTGGAATCTTTAGCGATAACCGATGGTAACATCACAAGAATCGGGAATAGCATGTCCCGAGCTGCCTATGTTAAGTGCCTTAACGTGTCGAATAACAATTTGTCGGAAATATTCGCCCGTGCCTTTATTAGTTTGCAAAACTTTCAAGTTTTGGATATCTCTAGCAACAACTTGTCGCGTATTCCCAATCTCAATGCCCACCAGAATTTGACTGTTGACATCAGGTACTAACAAGTTTACTACATGCATTACCTGAAAATTATTCTAATTTTCTTCTTTTTTTAGCGGCAATAAGAGGATGTTGTGTGATTCCCTACTGGAGTCTATTGTCCGAAGTTCTTTTAAATTCGTTGGCCCGGACACGACCTATTGCCTCTGGAATCAAACGTACAATTGGTTCAATTCCACTGACTACGTGCCCATACGCCAGCTGGAGCGTTGGAAGCGACTGCACTCAGAGTGTCCAAAAATACCTGGCTATGGGAACTGCACGTGTGATGCAGAGCAAATGGTTTTCGCGGTAAGTAAGGTATAAAACAATGTATGACGGCGAACAAACCTCTTTTAACTTATATTCTGTTTGCGACAAATAGATAGCCACAAGTTATTTTTTTATTTTTCAGACCAAAAATGATAAGCCGCATCTGCTGTTTACTGCTAAAGTGGATTGCTCCAATCTGGGTTTAATTGAATTGCCACCAAAGCTACCCGATAACACCATATCTCTGAATGTTTCGAATAATAATGTAAGTCAAACAAACTGGCAGATCTAATGCAAAAAAAACACGCTATTAACCGATCCTTACCCCCCACAGATAACCAGCATTGGAAATCACTTCCATTCTAATCCAACTTACAGAAACATTCTCAAATTTGACGCTGACCAGAATCATATCTCATCTATGTACGAGCTGGAGGGAACAAAGTTCATGGAAGTGTTCCAGAAGTTTTACTTAAGAAAGAATGCGATCAATAAGGTAAGATCGTCTTTAAAAATGAGACAGCCACCATTGTATATGGCGAGTTCTGCCATAAGTTTTGCAGTAGAAGTAGAAAAAGTTAACCCGAAACAAAATGGTTTAGTGTAATCATCCCACAGTAATCAATAAGCTTAAGTCGGTCGCCTTGGCTCGGTCTGTAGAGCTGTATACTTTTGAGCTTACTACTTACTTACTTACTTAATGTAGGGCGCTACAGTCCGGGGTAGACCTGGACCTCAACAAGCGTCTCAAGCCAGCTGCCTCCAGCTTTGCACGCCAACTTGGTTGAGGTCCCCTTCCACTTGCGTGCGCCACCTGAGTCGCGGTCTTCCTCTACTGCGCTGACCCTCGGGTGTGGATTCGAAGATTTTCCGAGCCGGAGCTGTCCAGTCACCTCAGCCGTTGGACCTTCAGTCTTCTGACTAAGTCGATGTCGCTGTCGCTGTACAGCCCGTACAGTTTGTTGTTGTATCCTCCACTCACCGTTTATGCAGACGGGACCGAAAATCATCCGAAGAATTTTCCTCTCAAAACAGTCAAGAGCAACCTCATCCGCTTTTGACAGAGCCCATGCCTCTGCGCCAAAGAGCAGGACTGGGACGATTAACGTCTTATACAGGGTCACTTTAGTCGTTCAAGAGAAAGCTTTGCTACTCAATTGCCTTCTTAGCCCAAAGAAACAGCAATTGGCAAGAGGTATTCTTCGTTTGATCTCAGCGCTGGTGTCGTTGTCTGAGTGGAGTCCAGGAGCCTAGGTGGACAAAGTCTTTAACAACCCCAAAGTTATATCTGTCGATTGTGGCGATCTGTCCAAGACGTCGGTGTTGAATGTCCTTTCTTGTTGACAACAGATATTTTGTCTGGCCCTTATTGGCCACTAAACCCATCTTCGCCGCCTCCGTTTCAATACTCACGAAGCCCCAGTGACTCCACGCTGCGTTCTTCCGATTATGTCAATATCGTCGGCGTATCCGAGTAATTGGACGGACTTTTGAAAGATTCTGCCTCTGGTGTGATTCACCACGTGAATTTTGCACAACTCTTTCAAGAACGATGTTGAAGAAGTCGTATGACAGCTCATCCCCTTGTCTAAATACCTTTTTGACATCAAAGGTCTCGGTGAGGTCTTGACCGACTTTGATGGAACAGCGTGCATTCTCCATCGTTATCCCGTACAAACGGACGTGCTTGGCAGGGATGCCAAAACTAGACATGGCTCTGTACAGCTCGTCTCTATAGATGCTACGATACGTGGCCTTCAAATCGATGGAAAAGTGGTGAGTATCGATTTGAATTTCCTGGGTTTTCTCCTAGGTCTGCCGCAGTGTGAATATTTGGTCGATTGTGGACTTTCCTGGTCTGGAGCCACCCTGATATGGACCGATTAGGTTGTTGACGAACGGCTTCAGACGCTCACACAACACGGCAGATAAGATCTTGTAGGCGATGTTAAGAAGACGGATGCCTCTGTAGTTGGCGCAGTTCAGAGGATCTCCTTTCTTGAGGATCGGCTTACTACTTACACCATTTATTTTAAGATCCCCCTTGGTTTGTAGGGTTTATAGCAACATTTATAAATTATTTTCTTCAACAGATCCCAGAATACCTGCTGTCCAATGCCCTGGACAATAACCCCTCCGGGCGTGCGATATATCTCGGCGGCAACGAGCTAAACTGCGATTGTAATTCTGCCAAAGTCCTCAAGGTAAGAACACTTCTGTGCATAATATCCTACTCACTCTCATATTATACTTGTTTCCCATTACACAGCTCTGGCTTCTAGCCCGCCATGCAAACATCCCCGACTACAATCACATTCTGTGTCGCAATATGCCACAGAAAGTTATCGAATTACAGGAAATTAAACTCTGTCAATCGCCCCACGATTGGACTGATTACATTTACTACCTAATTGCGTTAGAAGTGATTTTGCTCTTCGCTCTTATTATGAAAGTCTCCTACGACTACTGGGTGTTCAAAACAGCCGGTTACTTGCCATGGCCAGCCAGCAAGATGCCCAAGCTTCCATGTGATTGGCTGTGCGAATCCTAATCCAGAAAAATTAACGATTTTATGACCTCAAATGTGATGTTTAGATGAACAAGTGCCTATGAAACATATATTTTGTAGTTTTTAAGTGAATGTATAGGACTGTCTACCGAGTAGTGTCTTTCAAAAGCCGTAACTTAAGTGTCAATTATTGTAATTAAAATAAACACGCACCTATATTTTGTATTTATACCATGTTCAACGTTTCTTTATTTTGTTTTTCAATTTGTTTTGCTTCTTTTGATTGATCTTTTGTTTCTTAGGTAAGTGATCATCATCCTCGTTCGACAAGGATTTTATCAACTTGCTCCTCTTCTTGGTGTGATCTTTTTCAGTTGACTTATTTGGCTGCTCATCAGTGCTCGGACGACGTTTAACAAACTCACCAATTTTGCTTAACTTCCTTTTTCGACGCTCTTCAAATTTAGGATCGGTTGAGATTACATCACGTTTCGGTGCATTGTTCGCCAGCTGCCTCTTGTCGGATTTTTTCGGTTTTTTCAGCTTCAGCATATACTCCGGAACAGTTCCTCCAGAGTTTTTGATTATTTGTGCGATGCTATTAATAGAATTATTAATTTTACAAATGGAAGAGAACAGTTTCTTGAACTTACCTCCTCAGGTTGGTGGTATCGTTTTGGGTAAAGAAGGTGATGGCACGTCCCGGTCTACCGGCTCTGCCAGTTCGCCCTATTCTATGGATATAGGATATCGTTGTTGGTGGAAAATCATAATTGATCACTAGATTAACGCCTTTGAAATCAATGCCGCGACCCATCAGTTCTGTACAAATTAGAACCCAAATGTGACCTTCACGAAATGCTCGTACGACATTGTCTCGCTGCTGCTGTGTTCGATCCGCATGTATGACATCCACGTTGATTCCATCATAAAGTAACTCGTCAAATAGCTGCTTAGCACGGTCCTTAAAATAAAAATATTAATTCAATAAATATTTAGACGGGCGGTTCGAAAATGGACAGCGGAGCTAGCTCGGACATCTTTTTGGACAAAATATCGAAATCCTATCGCCTGCCAGAAAAAACTGAGCCATTTGGACATCTGCAGTCACGCTGACTCGATCCTCAAAAGAAGAGACCCTCTGAACTGCGCAAACTACACAACTACAGAAGCATCAGTCTTCTTAACATCGCCTACAAGATCTTATCTGCCGTGTTGTGTGAGCGTCTGAAGACGTTCGTCAACAATCTAATCGGTCCATATCAGGGTGGCTTCAGGCCAGAAAAGTCCACCATCGACCAAATATTCACACTGCAGCAGATCTTGGAGAAAACCCAGGAACTTCAAATCGATACCCACCACCTCTTCATCGATTTTAAGGCCGCGTATGACAGCATCTATAGACACGAGCTATAAAGATCTATGTCAAGTTTTGGCATCCTTGCTAAACTCGTCCGTTTGTGCAGGATGGTGATGGAGCATGCATGCTGCTCCATAAGGGTCAGTCAAGACCTCACCGAGACCTTTGATATCCAAAAAGGATTTGGACAAGGCGCCGCACTGTCATGCCAGACCAAACGAAGAATAACTCTTGCGAATCGCTGTTCCTTTGGACTAAGAATGTAATTGAGTAGCTATGCCACCCTTTATAAGGCCTAAATCGTCCCAGTCCAACTCTATGGCGTAGAGGCATGGACTCTGTCAAAAGCGGATGAGGTTACTCTTGGCTCTTTCGTGAGGAAAATTCTTCCATGAACAATGATGAACTGTACAGCGACATCGGCTTAGCCAGAAGAGTGAAGGTCCAACGACTGAGGTGGCTGACACCAATGCTCCGGCCCGGAAAATCTTCGAATCCACACCCGAGGGACGACGCAGTAGAGGAACACCGCGACTCAACCAACTTGGCATGCGAAACTGAAGGCAGCTGGCTAAAGATCGAGCTCGCTGGAGATGCTTGTCCACCACAGACTATAGCGCCACCTTAAGTAAGTAAGTAAGTCACGCTGACCTGAGTTCCAAGACAAAGTAATCGAGAGTAAGGGAAGAGGAGGCGAATACGCCAGGCGGGAGTAAAAAAGAACGAGTACATATTCCGCTAGGAGATGTGAAGGGCAACATTCATCACTTTTTAAAGTAAGCTACCCAAGGATGGAATATGACTCCGAAAATAAGAGCAAACAGACGAATCCGAGCTAAACCAGTTCTTTAAATAGACTCGAAAGCTTAAACTACACAGAGATTTTTTTAAACTTCCCAAGCAACAGATGGATGTTAATGGAAAAACCAAACTTTTCTTACCTTGCTCTGCACAAATATCAGCACTGGCGGCTTTAACCCCGTTCGCACCAAGTCCCTCACAGCGATCAGCTTTCCAGATTCAGAACCAACAAAGAGCAGCTCCTGATTAACTAATTCTGTTGCCGAATTTTGCTGTCCAATTGTTACTCTTGCTAGTCCCTTTAAATGTTTTAGTGCCCATTTCGCAACAGGCACTGTATACGTGGCACTGAACAACGCAAGCTTTTTGTTCGAACTCGTGCATGCTGCGAGAATATCATCGAACTGCTCTTTAAAACTGTTTTGACCCTCTTCCAACATTTTGTCGGCTTCATCAATCACAAACCATTCAATGCTAAGATAAAACCAAATGACGATTTAGAACAAGCCGAAGCTTATGTAAGCAATATGTGTTAATCCTACCTTTTCAGGTCCAACACCGGTGGTTCTTGTTGCAACAAATATCGTACTCGATTCGGCGTCGAGATTAATATGTCGTATTTTTTATTGCTCGTTGGACCGAATATGCGCTCGACTTGTTTAACCTTACTGATGACGTGCACCTTTAGGGCGGTTTTCTCAGATAGCCGCATGCACTCGCGGTAAATCTGTTGAGCCAGTTCACGAGTTGGCGCTAGAATGAGTGCTCGGAATCCGTCTTTTTTCGGCACCTTTAGATCATTGATGATTGGTGTCAAGAATGCTATTGTTTTGCCGGAGCCAGTTGGGGCACAAGCCATTAATGGACGACCCTGATCAAATGTAAAATAGGATGTGTTATGAATGACAGAGAGAGTGACGGTGTTCTTTATATACAAACCTTGAGCATAATGGGTATAGCCTGCATTTGAATGGGCGTCGGTGTTGGATATTTGCAAGATGCCAGGTTATTAACAAGCTTTGGCGAAACTTTATAATTCGTTTCCAACTCCTCAAATGTTGTTATTGGCGGTGGAATATTTTTCCCGATAACAGAGATTTTATTCATCTTTCGCAGGCTGCTGATCTGGAATGGGTTAAGTTTAAGGTTAAAGAAAAGGTTTACCAACAATGGTCAAATAAGTGCATTAGTTTAAGTATCTAGTTACGAGTCATTATCTTGAAGACAAGCAAATGAAGACCTCATTTGAATATCCTGCACTGCTTTCATGTTTTATCTTTAGATCACCTAGACGTGTACTTACCAGTTCATCCTGTTTTAATTGCTTTTTTTCATCTGCAGTCATCGACGTTTTCTTCTTCTTGGGTTCACCAGAAAACGATGTGCCTTCCAAAAGTAACATTGTCTGTTCTTCAGATGGCTTAATATCTTCATCTTCACTGAGTTGTTCCTCTTTAATATGATGTTGTGGTTCCTCTTTCACACTTACATTCTGAAATTCGAAAGCTTTTGAATGGTTCTTAGTATTTCAGAAGTCGTACTTACCTTATTCTCATGGGTTTTCTTTTTAGAAAAATGTGCACCCTTTGTCAGTTGGCGGAATAAATCAAATGAATCCATTATTGTTATTATTTAATAAACAATACAATTAAAATATAGTAGAGAACTAAAACTAAATTCGTCCTGGCTCTGCACGTGTAGTTTTTAAAAACAAATGAAGTGACAGATATCAATCAGCTGTTGATACGAAGAACAGGGGTGGTATATGGAGTAGAAAAATTAAAACCTCTTGTTATTTTTTGTTTTTTTTTAGCCTGAACTCCTGTGAAAAAATTAATGGTGATTAGGGTTTGATCACATCCTAGCTATGTTCGCTTACAGGAGAAGTTGACCAAAGTCACTAGAGACACAGTCTTTAAGATGTCAATGCCATTAATCGTATATGCTGACGATGTCGACATTTATCGGCCGATCTAAGTTCGTGTTTAATGAAAGATGAGCCATTAAGATAGGAAAAATAAAGTACCCTCATGCAGCTTATTGGTTTTAGAATAAATTGGGGCAGGCAAGTTCTTCCACACTCGTGTTGAGTGCTTATAAACGGACTTGGGTATTTTACCATTCACGTGTATTACGACTGAACAGACTGGCAGGCGGGACACACTTTCATCTAAGCAGTTGTGGATTTGGTCAATTGTCGATCTGCCGCACTGAAAGCTAGACCCTGAAACTTACCGATTGGTGTGTCGCAGAAGTTCTTCAGATGTTCCTACAGTTCGTTAGGATTTTCTATGCGACATTTAACAGAGATATACCGGATAGATGGTGCAAGACATAGGATCGACTTTTTTGTAGATCGGGCATAAGTTCGTCCGTCCTTATTGGTGCATGCACCCTTCTGAAACATGACTTCTGTTCCTCTTGAACTTTTTGATAGCTGCGCCAACTTCTATACTCGGTGGGAAGAAAAATTCTTCGTCTACTAAAGATGGATGTTCTTGTCCAATCACGCTTTCAACATTACGACAATTTACCAACTGATAGAAGTTTTGCTTGAACACGTCACCGACTCTAAAGTCCCAAGGTATTGAAGCCAATGGATTGTGTTTGCAGATTACATTGATTAGTATCTGTAGCTTGTCGCTGGATACGATCAAGTTAACTCAAACAAGAGCCCCTGTCCAGACACGCAAGTTATATTTAAGTTTCGGACGAATGTTTGTCTCATTGCCGAGTCTAGGAGTAAGAGGAATTCAAGAACACGAGAAAGCTGCAAACGTTGGTAAATAACATGTTTCTCTAGCTTGTGAGATCGTAAGCTTGTTAACGCGTATACGCTTGTAAATCAAAAGTACGGCTTATCGATGTGTTGTTCTACATTTGTTGTTTGAACGCATGTAGGAAACAGATTTACAAGCGGACACATACATATTAACAAACTTTCACTCCTACAAGCGTGAGACGTGGCCATAGCCTAAATCTTTAATTTGTGGCGGTCAACTGATAATACATTTCGCGACAGTTCCATTGCCACCACGCTGTGCAGTGAAATTCCCTAATCCAAGATGACAGAAAAGTAAACCGACTGAGACAGCATGGCGCAGAATAGTTGAGGAGCTACGGCAATTGGTGAAGAGTTGGAGAGAGCTAAAATGACCCACAGGGACCCACAAAGAGAATAGAACACACCAAGTGTGTAAGTTATGATATCTCAAATAAAAACAAATCTTTTATTGTTTTAATAGAACTGTGTTCACAGACAACTTTTTTTTATTGAATAATACACGGTCGTCACAATAGCCTACAGTAAAATCGATTATTGAAAGAGAAAGAGTAATGATCATAGGTAAAATATAAAATGTTAAAACTACTAATACAACTATAATGTTTTGCAATAGGATGCTATAATAGGTCAGAGAAAGTAAAATCTAATAAAATTATAGTCTCGTCAACAGCAACATGCTGTAACAATTCGTTTACAGCGTTACAAACGAAAAATTTTTAAAGGAAAACTGTTTCATCCACTTGGAAGTTGGTACCAAAAATACTGTTGCACACAGCTATTGCAACATTCTTACGGGCGATCTTCTTTGACCGGCCTAGGCCAATGAATTCCTGATCATCAACAATTACTTTTACTGTCTGGATAGGATTGCCTGGATCACCGTTATTACCGCAGTCTGTGTAGGTCAAACGGGGACGCATCTTGGAATTAAAAGAAAAAAATTAGCCATGTATGACGAAAATAATCGTAAAAAGTGTTACGTACAATGCACAATAGTGTAGCTGGATGCATCAATTCCCAGTTTGGAGGCAATTCATTGCGTCCCACAGATTTTTTTGGTACGACCACATCAGTAGTTGGTTGTGTCACAGGAGGTGCTGCAGTATGAAACTCTGGAACATGGAAGCCCTCGTTTTCCCATGCGGTGAAAAGTTTATACAATGCATACGAAGCCAAGTTGACCATGGGCACATCGTCTGCTTCATCTGCAGATACATTACTTTCTTCACCATTGGTTGCTATACATGATAAATAAAATAATGTCACAGTTACAAGAGTCTACATTATACTCACCATCATTAGATTCACTAGTGTCCATTGGCTCGCACAAGGATTGTCCTCGAGGCTTTTGCATCATTTTCTTGATGATATAATCGCGTAAGGCTTTCTCGCACGCATTAGTTTTGGCGTTGCTCTTTGAATTGCCTGTTCCCTCGTACTGGCAATTGTTTACAGTCACCAAAGCCGTAAAGCCGCCTTCCATATTCGTGTTAATAATGAAATCTCCAATTTGAATGCCCTTAACTTCATAAAGGGCCATCAGGGCATTTTTGGGTAAGATTACCTTGCGTAAATGACGATTCTGACGGATTTTCCTCTCCTTGGCACGGACTGTTAAAAGAAAATATTGTTATGTAAACGATCAATTGGGGAAACACATGAACAGGAGTGATAAGTCATTCCTACGACCTTCAACATCAGGTCAAATATCTAGGCATAACAGTAGATAGTAAACTTCTACGGAAGGGTCGGTAGGGAGCAAAGTCAACCTAACACTCATAATATGCAGGCGTATTTCAGGAAAATCCTGGACAATGCTGAAGTGGATGGAACAAGCTGAGCGCAAAAAAGAAATTACTGGAAAAACTGCATAGACTGGCGTGCAATGAAAAGCTGTCCCACACCTACAATTGAAACAAGTAGCAAAGCAAACAATCCTAAAAATTATAAAAGGGAATGGGGAAGGGTACAATCATCGCACGCAAAGAGCGAGATTCCATTTCCAAAACAGTCCCACAGGCCTAGAGACGATACAATCAGGATATACTGCTTTGAAAAGAAATTCAACACAAAACTGAGCAGCAAAAGAGAATGGAATGACGAAGTATATCAATTTAAGAACAACACCATCAAATGGTACACCGACGGTTCCAAAAAAAAACGGGTACCGGGGCGGTAAAATACGGGCCACGAACTAAGTTCAAGCACGGTATATGCAATCGAATGATGTGCACAATTTAGACTCGACACGTGGTATTACAATACAGGTCGGAGAACACCTCATCGAGTCGAAGCCGCACATAATGTACCTGGGAGTGCTGCTGGATCACAGACTCAGCTTCAAGGACCACCTAACGTACGCAGGCGAGAAGACCTCTCGGGCAGTAGCAGCGCTATGCAGGCTCATGCCAAACATTGGAGGACCAAGGCAGCCGGTCAGAAAACTTTTGACGACCGTGAACAAGTCCATGCTCCTGTATGCGGCCCCGATATGGGCGTCAGAGGCGTACCATAAGTCGTACATCAGAGGGATGAACTCGGCGCATAGGATTGCATCCCTTAGGGTATGCAGCGCCTTTAGAACTGTGTCAGCGGATGCTATAAGTGTAATCTCAGTCCGCATGCCTATCGCTATAGAAGCGAAGAAGGCTGCGGCACTGCGCAAATGCGAGCCCGACGGCAGACGAACGGCCGTGGAAACTATGAAAGCGGAATGGCAAAATAGATGAAACATTACACTGATCCCCAACATTGATGAATGGACTAGCAGAAAGCACGGAAAGGTAAACTACTACCTAAAGCAATTCCTATCAGGGCATGGATGCTTTCGGGAGTAGCTTTACAAGTACAAGCATGTGGATGACCCATTCTGCCAACACTGTGAAGGGAAACCCCAGAACGCCGAACATGTGCTGATGGAGTGCGAAAACTATACGCGTGCTAGAACCATCCTAGAGAGAGAAATTGGAGCCCAATTGACACCAAGAGACCTAATCAGATTTATGCTGGAAACACGCGAAGGCTGGGAGACTGCAAGTGAAGTTATTACAAGCATAATGCAGCAACAGCGAATAGAGGAAAGAGCAGCGAGAAACCTGTCAAACCAGCCCTGCGAAGGAATGCCTTGACTGGCGGTGCCGCAGGGGACAAACCAGGAGACAGAGCAAGGAGGTGTTTTTTTAGCACCGGATAACCGTGCATGCAAAGCACAGATACACATATGCCAGATAGGGACTTTGTGACACCACATATATTATCCGGAACTATAACTCAATTTATTGGAACCGCTCGGAGCTCTTGATAAACCTTAGAATGCTTTTTAAGTGATATGTTCCAAAATAGAGCTTTCTTCTTTGGGATGGTGGACAGGTACAAAGAAAGTGGAGGATTGTTTCTTACTCGTGTTCATCCCTGCAACTCCTGCAGCTCTTTGGGACGATAGTCAGCAAGAACACGGATCACGGTGCTGATTACCGACCTTTTAAGCAAGATCAGACTTTTATAGATCGATTGAGGTTGGGCATGGGCCAAAGCCCTCTGGAGATACAGCATGTGGCTTTATTTCGCCATCTTTGTCTTGCTAATCGTATCGTTCTCTAAACAAGCAATCAACGCTTTCAAAATGACCTCTAAACTAGTTTAGGACTGCGTAGAACTACTCACATCACAGTCCAACTCAAACAGAAATTATCTCAAACCCAGCGGTTATGGAGGTAATGAAAAGTCAGACGAACAGACCAGGAAGGAGCCTATATCACACTTCATGACAAGACTATCTGCGGCTTACCTATCAGGGCTGTCTAAAAGAAAAGGGGACACCATTAAAAGAGGATAACACGAAAATTCAATCTAATTATCAATTCTTCTTCTTGTTATGCCATTCCACTGTGGAGGTTGGACATTTATCATCTTGATTATTAATAGTAAACACTTAATTTAAAATTTAACTCACTTGAAGGCTTCTTGCGAACTCCACCGAAGATCTTTTTAAAAAACGGCTTACGTGCGCTGCCACCGTTTTCCTCGTTCATGTCTAAGAACTCAGTACTTACGCTTTGCGACATTGCTACGTCTTCAACCTTTTCAATCGAATTCTTAGTTTCTGGAATTGAAGCGACTTCCGGTGCTACTGCTGCTGGCGTTACTACTACTGGTGGCTTTGCTGCTGCTTCTTCCGTTTTCACTTCGGGCTGCACAATAGCTGCAGCAGCTGCTGCTGTTACTGCTACTGGTGATGTTGCTAGTTTAGTATCTTTTTTAAGAATAGGCTTCAATGGTTTAGCTGGAGTACTTGGAGTTGGTGTACTAGGCGCCTGAGCCGTTTGTGGCGTGCGCTGCTGGTTTTGTTTATTGTTAAAATTATTTTGCGATCCTTGATCCTATATTTATAACAAAGAATAACAATTAAAGTGAAATTAATAAGAGTATGTCTGAATGCAGACATTATCAGAAAAAAAAAAACAAAAACTTGCAACTGTTTGTTGGAAACTTATTATACGATCATTTACAATTTATTTTATTTTTTTTATTAGTTCTATTAAGCAATTCTATTAGTTAACACATTGAACTTACTGTTTTACGGGTTTAAAAAAAAAAATACTTAAACAAAAGGCAATGTGTGTGATAAATAAATTTGCTCTCTAGTCTACAAACCCCATTCGGCTCCATGGTAAGAAATAATCATTGAAAACATTGGAAAAGAGCGTTACACCCATGCACTGCTGTCGGCATACATTCCCCGCTGGATTGTTTGGTTGTAGAACGAGCAGGAGTAGGAGGAAGGGCAAGCCTTGTCGTTGTGCGTTTGCAGACATCATGCTTATCCATTTTAAACATTGTTTCATTGTTTAGGAATAGCTATGGACATTCCTACAGCCAGGACCCAAACGATGTATTTGTTCTACTTTTTTTTTTTTTTTTCTTTCTCTCCTTGTTTTGTTTGCCTTGTACTTATATAATTGTTACAAACTATTTACCCATTAAAATCGACTTGCAGTTGCAGGTGGTTTTACTCATTTAACGCTCAGTGAGTTTATTTGCTCTCATTCGGAGCAGGAAATCCATTGAGATTACAATGAGAAAAGCCAGAGGTGTGTGTGTGAATTGCTTCTTTAGTTGTTCGAGGGATATTCGAGTCGCCGTAACAGTCGTTCAGACATGGACAGCGAGGTAGGTATTTTAACGGATAAATAACTGGTTAAAAATTATATAATTCTACATGGAGTGCGAAATGTTTATATAAAAACAGTTATATACAAATTCGTTTGAGGTTTGAGCAAAGTAAATGAACATAACTACAAGAAAAATGTTTTTTTTTTTTTTTTTGCATATTTTTGTGACCAAATATCTGGACCGAGACGAGATATTTGCTGCTAAAAAAAAATTATATAAATAAATAAATAAATAAAATTAATAATGTAGCCATGATTGTCGCAATCATAATTTGTTAAACTATTTAATTTTGTAAATAATATAAGCCTCGTCACAAAGTCATTACATGCGCACGTTGTTTCAATATATTTTTCTGCGTGTGGTAGCAATATATTCCATATTGAGTCAACTTTTTGTCTGACGAGGTTCATATACATAAGTGACAACATTTGTAGGTTAATATACTAAATCTTGTAAATGCTCGTTATTTTCGATTAATAATTATCAATACACCCAGGAACCCTTAAGTTTTCTGTTCAATGTTCCATGTTCCATGGCACGAACAGTTTGCTTGCAATAAATAACATGACATGGATTTTCAAAAACTGAGTGCGAAAAAAAAACTCAATTCAGTGTTCGATAACTTTGACAGCCGGCATCCTTCATCACTCATGAGTGACATTCCGGGAATGAGTGCGGAATTCAAAAATGTTTGAGCTCTTACGGGCATGAATGCGCACTCTGGCACGCAGCCCCATCCACCGCCATAAATGAGTGCGCTCATGCCCTTAGTCACGGCCTGTGACCACAAATGCAGCTGCACGCGATTCCGCTCTCTGAGTTGTTGGATGTGCTGAGTGAATTCGTTATGTCAGCCCATTGAGCTTAATTGAGTTTCGTGGAGGTTTTTATTTTTTCTGTGCGGATGCGATTGGAAAAAACCCAGGAACTTCAAATCGATACCCAGCACCTCTTCATCGATTTTAAGGCCGCGTATGACAGCATCTATAAAGACGAGCTATACAGAGCCATGTCTAGTTTTGGCATCCCTGCCAAACTCGTCCGGTTGTGCAGGATGACGATGGAAAATGCACGCTGCTACATCAAGGTCGGTCAAGACCTCACCGAGACCTTTGATGTCAGAAAAAGATTTAGACAAGGCGACGCGCTGTCATGCGACTTCTTCAACATCGTTCTTGAAAGAGTTGTGCAAAACTCACGCGCCAACACCAGAGGCACAATCTTTCAAAAGTCCGTCCAATTACTCGGATACGCCGATGACATTGACATAATCGGAAGAACGCAGCGTGATGTCACTGGTGCGTTTTGTGAGTATCGAGACGGAGGCGGCGAAGATGGGTTTAGTGGTCAATGAGGGCAAGACGAAGTATATGCTGTCAACAAGAAAGGACTCCCAACACCGACGTCTCGGACAGAACGTCACTGTAGACAGTTATAACTTTGAGGTAGATAGTTAAGGACTTTGTCTACCTAGGCTCCGCTATAAATTCAGACAATGACATCGGCGCTGAGATTAAACGAAGAATAACTCTTGCCAATCGCTGTTTCTTTGGGCTAAGAAGGCAATTGAGTAGCAAAGCCCTCTCTCGAACAACTAAGGTGACCCTTTATAAGTCCTTAATCGTACCAGTCCTGCTCTACGGCGCAGAGGCATGGACTCTGTCTAAAGCGGATGAGGTTGCTCTTGGCTGTTTCGAGAGGAAAATTCTTCGGGTGATTTTTGGTCCCGTCTGCATAGACGGGGAGTGGAGGAGGAGATACAACGACGAACTGTACGGGATGTACAGCGACATCGACTTAGCCAGAAGAGTGAAGGTCCAACGACTGAGGTGGCTGGGTCATGTAGAGCGGATGGACACCAATGCTCCAGCTCGGAAAATCTTCGAATCCACACCCGAGGGTCAGCGCAGTAGAGGAAGACCGCGACTCAGGTGGCGCACGCAAGTGGAAGGGGACCTCAACCAACTTGGCGTGCGAAACTGGAGACAGCTGGCAAAAGATCGAGATCGCTGGCGACGCTTGTTGGTTGAGGCCAAGGACCACGCCGGTCTGTAGCGCCACCTTAAGTAAGTAAGGATGCGATTCACTTTACTACTCGTCTGCCTTGTGTCTTGCGATATTTGAAAACTCACGTGCGAAAAAAAGAGAATAAAAACTCACGGTTAGAAACAGAGTGAATAAATTTCACGCTTGCGGATTTGGAACGAGTCTGTGTACTTTTTTTTTGGGTACACAGTAAAACTCACGCTTGCGGAATTGAACCCCAGAGTTTTATATACTCACTAACAGAGTGGGCATCGAGGGCCCATTTGATAATACCGGCTACGACTCAGAGGCAAGTGCCATCAGTAGTAGAGGATTCGAAAACTCGACCAATCAATGGATACGGGGCATGTTTGAAAGTCGTATAATAACTTCTTCTTCAGGAGAAGTGTCAGTGTCTGTAACCGCAACGATGTCCCCAAGAGGAGTTCTCTCTCCTCTTCTGTGGTCTTAAGTCATTGACAATCTTTTAGTCAATCTCTACAGATTGTGCTACGAAGCTATTGGTTATGCTGATGATCTAGCGATTATAATAAGTGGTAAACATGACATGACGATCTCCAACGTCATGCAAAGTGCATTAGAATGGTGCAACATTAAAGGACTCTCCATCAATCCTTGCAAGACTGTTCTAGTGCATTTTTCGAAATGAAGATCGCGGACCTATCATCGTCAAAAAGACCACTGTAGGCAATGACGTGAAGTTCCTCAGCCTTGCCTTAGAAATACGCTTTCAGCCATAGAGGCTGTCATCGGGCTCATACCCGTACATATCCTTACTAGGAAGACCGCTGCCCTTTGTGCTATAAAGCTGCAGCTTAAGCACAAGTATAAATCAGGTAATCCTGTGGGTCATCTGAAAATACTTCACTCAATTCCAAGTACGGATAAGTTCTGCACTGTCCCCGATCAAAAATTGCTCTTGGAGTAGGTGCTGGCATCTTTGGACCGAACACCAAAGTCTTGAAACAACGGGAAAGTGCCCCAGCGTGTTTCAGGCTGAAATCCATGCTATTGAGATCTGCGCCAGGATAAACTTCGATAAAGGTTTTAGGGGAGCAAAAATACATATCTATTCAGATAGTCAGGTAACAGTTAAATCTAGGTCAGTCAAGTGCTGCTACGATAGCCTAAAATCACTTGCCAGGCACAACAGGGTCAAGCTTGGTTGGGTGCTTGCCCAGCAGGGCATTGTAGGCAATGATATTGCGTATGAGCTGACTAGGGCCGTTTCGGCTTCCGCGCTCTTGGGACCGGAACCCTTCTGTGGCCTTTATTGTGCTACCCCCAAAGCTTTGTGAAACAACTGGGAAAGGACCTTTCCTACAAGAAAATTCTAAACCTTGACAGGAACAATATGGGGAAGTTAGTGGGCTTCCTTAACCGGCCATTTCGGCTCTCAACGAACGAAATCTTTGTTCAGATGCAGAGTGTCGGTACTGTTTGAAAGATGAGGAAACCTGTGAGCACGTTCTCTGTGAATGTCCGACGCTATACTGGCAACATAGACGGATTTTTTCATAGGAAATTCTGTTCGTTAACGGAGTTTAGAAACTCGACTACTAATGGCGTACTCACCTTCACTAGGAAGGCAGTGACCTATTAGGCTCTGTAGACCGGAGACGCAATAGATCTTGCTGGGTCAAAGTGTCAGTCAAAATTGAAAACAAGCCTCAAAGACACAACCTGATGTAGTTTTCGCAAAACAGACTCTATCAATACTGTAGTCCAAAAAGGATTTGATTTGCAGGCAAATACTGTTCGTAAGAGGCACTGAACATCAGAAATGCTTATAACTACGTGAAGTGAAACAATATCCTGAAATCGCAGAATGGGTTAGCAGAATAGTCGATGATGACTCTGAAATAGTTTTTCACTTTATAGCACAATGGCATACAAATGTTGAAACTCAGAAATACCGCAAGAGTCAGTCCTTGGCCCATATTGAATGTTGTGCAGACTCCTGAAAGGGTTCACACCTTAGGATGCCCTGACATTTCTGAAAACGTTCGTTGTATATACAATAGCGACACCGGCTTTTGCGACAATTAAAATGGACTAGCCCTGGCCAAACATAAGAAAAAAAGACTTCTTTCAAAGCGAGCGCGGCATGGTCACGAAAGGAAGTCTCAGCAGGTATAGTAGCATAATACTTTAGGCTAAGGTGAAGAATATGTGGATCGATCGCCACCATCTAACGTAGTGGGGAGAAAATAGGGATAATCTTCTTTAAGCAAACTCCTGTACCACAAGGTAACAACCGACATACCGAATAGGTAGCCTGTAGCTCTAAAAGCCACTTTACCTAAAGCAACCAAAAACGAATGGCAAGAAGTATGTATGGTGCGACAACTTTTTGCCATAAAAATTATGTTATTTGTCAGTAACCCGATTATCAACCGGCTAGATGATAATACACCACGGGTATCTCAGAAACACAAATAATTTTCGGTAGGACAATTAAAATGTTGTGTTGTACATATGTACGTAATTCATGCACATATTTCTCCTGACTACGAAAGGGGTAGAAAAAACCAGGAGAACGTAAGTGACCTGATTGAAAATTTTTGCATACGGCTCTGACCTAGAACTCTATTTTGCCGTGAGAGGAAACAACAAATTGCATAACAATAAACAAAACATGATTCAATCCTTTAAATTTAATAAAATGGTGAAATTAAACTGGTATGCTCTAAAAATAGATTATTTTTTATTGTCTGCACTACGAGGATTAGTAATCGATTTTTCCACCGGTATACAATTATGTATGAAGAAAATATCCAAGCATTTACAAAAACACTTAATTTAGGTTTAAGAAAATTATCGGTACTTACAAATCCTGTGTTATAGGAATTAGCATTATTTCTTCTTGCTCTGTTCATCTTTTGACTTGAAAGTTAAAATTTGTTCGCAAAAAAATACAATGCAGCACAATTCCGATAGATTCGGATCTCGCAAGACGAATGACTGAACGAACAATTCACTGCAATGCTCTTCGCTGCATTCGACACAAAAGGGTGTCTGAATGTCTGCCTCCAAGCCAACCCTGAGTAAAATTTTGCTGTTCATTCACAATAATTAAATGTTTATTTTTACCATGTGAATTGAATTACATGAACTATATTTTTGAAAACCGAATGGTGATGAATGTATGAGAAGACAACCTACGCAGACTGTTAAACGGCGACGGAAGCCAGAGGGCCGCTATATGGCAAGTCGGATAGTCGAACCCTGAAAAGCAACAATTACAATTACAATTTACTTTATTGAGACAAAAAAATATCAATACAATTATTGTTATTGTACAAAGGGAGCCTGAAAAGCAATGCATCACTGCAAGCAGCAGACTGAAATTAAGTTGAAACAACTATTCTTAGGATTTACAAACATAAAGCGACATGCTCAGATGGCTTAGGAGCTGATCAGAGCAGCAGGAGGTGACTTGGTAAGTTAACTTACCATTTTTTATAAAAAAAGGAAATTGCCTCACCTGCGCCAATTTCGCACCGAATTCTCCTAAATATCGCTTACACTATAAATAATACTATCTATATACAAATTGACTGGAGAGGTCGGTTGATTCATGATCTGGTTGACCCCGAACTGCAGGTTTATCATAAATATTTCGATACTTTTGCGTTCTTTGATACACCTATAACAAACAAACGCCATTGCCATCCTGATTTGTTTAAAACTGATAGGAAACGACAGTCTATCAATTGATTTAGCAATTCGTCCATTATCTCCAAGGACTGCTTTTGTTTTGCGATTTGTATTCTACATTTTCAATAGACAAGTCAGTAAAGTTAAGGCCTCTAAATTAAAAACATATCTTTCGCAACACTAAATTGTGAATGAGCCATAAACATGGCCGAGATGACAATTTCTGACATGACTGTATACTCTATGAGAAGAAGACGATAATGTTGTCTCTTTTTCTCTGTCAATTATCATGTTAGGTCTTTAAGGGCTCTGTTAAACTGACAACAAACGAAAAAAAATCAATAACATTTCGCGAAGTAAACTTCTCCTGGAAATACCTACTTGTAGTCAGTAAATTGACTATAAACGATGGAAGAAAAAGCCCTGATAATAAATATCGCTACAATATTAGCAAAGGACATCGCGTTTGATCAAAGAAACAATTTTAAACGAACTTTGCCTTTATATCTCGCTGGCAAGCCATCAACTCTGCTTCAGAGTGATGATGAAGCATTCGAATTTTTCCTGCGCCACCATCTCCACAAACCAGAAGAACTTAAACGTAAGATTAAATCGGAAAAGAATGAAATGAGTAGCTCAACGCCAAAAGTGGCCAAACGTAGTGACGAACCAACATCTGGTCGAATTAATCTGGTGCAGGATCTTTCAACAAATGTCTTCGAAAGTAATTTACATCTCAGCAAAAACACATTCCAGGTTTGTATAAGGACCACTGTGACTTTGAAATGACATGTAATGAGATTTTTTTCCAGAAACTCTATGGCGCAATCACAGGACTGATCAAACCACTTTATACCAACAACACAGTAATCTCGAATCAGACAATTTTCTCACTGGGACTTTGGAAACTGGCTACCGATGAACATTTTGAAGAAATATCACGACGTTTCAAGATCCCTCTTCAGGCGTGTCATCTCATCATCCGCAGCTTCTGGGGGGTAATCTCGGAGAATTACGAAACCTTCATCAAATGGCCCAACTCGCACAGTGCACAACAAATTCATTTGGCTAGCTTTCAGAAAATGGATAGCCTGAGGCGCTTTCCCAATCTCTTTGGATTGATAGCTATAAAGCGATTGGACATTTTCCTGGAGAGCAAAGATGAAGAAATATCAGTGGTCTTGCAGATTATTTGTGATGGCGATCAGAGGATAATTGACTGCTTTGTGGACTTTGCGGATAAATACAATTTTGCTGACAGTCCCATAGGACAAACGCTGGAGAGAGAGACTGCCGCTGTGCCAATGGGTGGCTACTTAATTGGCGGGCACAATTTCCCTCTCAAACACTACCTTATTCGTCCTTTCGAACTAGAATGCTTTCGTGATGAGAGTCGATTCAATGAGCTGCTACGGAAAGCGCAAGCGATTTCTGATTCCGTTCTGAACAGGATGATGAGACGTTTCAATACATTATATGCACTCGAGGCTAAAGACATGAAAGAGGTACGCAAGGTGTTGGAAACAATTTGTTCGTTACACAATCTGTGTCAGGAGTTCGGAGATCAGTGCATTCCAGATTGTTGGGAACGCACCGAAAAGTGTGCCCTACCGACAAAAGCGAGTGAAAACAATCAGAATGGACGGAAGCGACGGTTGGAAGTTATGGAGGAAACTTTAAGATTCGAACACTAATTATAAAAAATAAATAATAAACACTACGTTAAGATCTTTCTCGTTCTTGTAGCCTTCACGCCTTCAATGTTTCAATGCCATCAAATGATTTTATCTTTGAATAATCCCGACCAAAGCCAAGACTTTGTATTCTCCATCTTTGCCTAGAAAACCTCCAAAATGCTATTGAAACACAATGCTTACAGTAGTCTACGTCTATTATATTCACATCAGAGCCAACTAAATTCAAAAATGTCTAGTCTCCAACTCGACCAAGCAAAAGCAATCTAATTTAATTTATTTCGTTCCTTTTCCTTTTCCTTTTCTTTGATAGATGCTTCCAATCTTTGAAATTCCTTATCCGCAATCTTATCACTTTCGTCAAACACTTGCACGACCTCTGTGACTTCGGGTATATAAAACTGCAGCATATTCTGTACACCGTTCTTTAAGGTTACAATTGAGCTGGGACAGGAGGAGCAGGAACCCTGAAAACAATCAAATGATCTTAACTGGTTGAAGAAATAGAAGCCGTCGTTCTCATTACCTGCATCTTAAGCTTTACAAGGCCATTATCATAGCCCATGAAAATTATATCTCCACCATCCTCCTGAACCGTAGGTCGAATTTTACTGTCAAGCAGCTCCTTGATCATCATTACGGTTTCGTCGTCGTCTTCGTTAATTTGTGTATCCGAATTTGGCTTCGATTCGGTTAGAATGGGCAAGGAGCTCGCAAAGAAATCCATAATTACAGCAAAAACCTCGGGTTTTATAACACTCCAATCGGCATCTTCCAACTTTGAAATTGTTATAAAGTCTCCACCGAAGAATACCGAACGCACTCCTTCAACACGGAAGAGCAGTTTAGCTGGAATGAGAATATTACATTTATAGTTTATACTATCAACCCAATTCTGTTCTCACCCAGAGGACTGCAGTATGCCGCTTGAGACGTTGGAAAATCCATTGTATTGCCTTTACCCAGTACGGCTACTCCAGGACAGAACTTTAAACTATCCGGATTTGGTGTATCCTGCGTCTGGATAAACATCGAACGATTATTGCAGACCATAACCGCCGAGGGTTGGAGGAGCAGTTTCTGTCCCACTCGTGCAGTAGAGTTCGTTAAATTTCGCCGTGATGCTCTAAAATCGAAGCCTGACATTAGGCAAACGTAGAAAATTTTAACTCTAGAATACTAACACATTTGGTAGGCGGGTGCAGATCGGATAAATAATTTGTAGTTTGCGGGCAAATTTTAAGATATTATTGGACATTATTACGAATTTTCAGTTTTTACCCGACTACAGTCGCAATTTCACAAAAATATTTGTTAAACGTCAAAAGGTAATTGAATGCGTTCAGTGATATGAAATGGAAGTTTGCGTTGTGATTTTTTTTCTCACATACTGAGTTCCAACCAAATACATTTTTATTCGCTATCGTCATCATTTTCAATGATCTGCTTATCCACTATGACGGTCGCGGGTTTGTGTTGCTTAAATGGACTTTGCATTTTCCTCTATCGACTCTAAATCATCAGAGTTATCCCCCTACCTCCAAGAAGAAGAGAGTTTTCGGACTTGGTCCAACCATTCTGGGCCTACCTAGAGGCATTAGGTACCTACCTAATGGCGCGGATTCTATGGCACGTCCAAGACGTGAGCATGCGTTTAATGCGCCCAAACCATCCAAATATGGACCACTCTGTTTATAGCAGCTGCTTGACTCGGGTGTCCCGTACTCTCGCGGCGAGTCTGCGCAACAATACAAGGCGATGGTATTCGCGATCTTATTCTTTCGGACAATACCCTTGTTTTGATATCCCTGCCACACTCATTCGTCCGTGGAAGATGGCGTTGGGGAGCGTTCGTTGCTCCATCAAGACAGGTAACAATCTGACTGAGAGTCTTGTTAGTTGAGGCCCGGGTTCACTTTGAACTGTGAACCTGGGCCTGAAAGCAAGGTTGAACCTCTCCAATCTTTGAGTTTTACCAAATTTACGATTTACCAACTGTTCTTCCGCAGTACCACCTTTCGGTATACAATGAGAAACGTGCGAGAACAAAATTTGTCATAAGAAGGTTTTCAATCCATCTATTGAAACCGGCAATAAGAACTGTAGATCTCTTCTACAATGAGAGATAGGAAAGACCTCGTCGGTGACTGGGAAATTTGGAGTAATTTAAGAATGCGCAAGACAGTTCTTATGATGTATATTATAATACTTTGGCCCAGATAGAGGTCGACCTGTAGAGTCTATTTTGTTAGTAAAGTTGCCAAACTGACCTCAATAACGTTTTAGATTCCAAAAAATGGTATTCAAGATCAACTGTGAGTGTTGTACTCAAGTTTCAGGCGATTGAACGCTTACTATATAAAGCCAGGTCAGACATCTGAGCAAACCTAAACATTTCTGACGGTGGAAAGTTTTTCTTATTTTTTGTTAAATGTTTTGAAATATATTTTCGCACACGATACCAACTTCACTACTAAACACCTGAACGCAGCACAACCAACAATGCGCATTAAGCGGCCTGAGTCAAATATATTTTTCCCCCTCAGACAAATGCTCGGCTTTATAACCATTCGTTTCGAACGAGATCCAAACAAAAGATGTGTTCTACGTTTCGTCCAAGGAAATAAAGTTCAGCCATACTTCCTAACAATCGCCAGTACAGCATATTTTTATCCAAAAAATTCCCGAAAAATAATTAGTTTTCAGCGGTAAAACCGTGAGTCTCCCCCACAAAAAGTGATTTCCCCCCAATAAGTCCAAAAATTACAAATTGTCATTTCGTTTTAATCGAAAGAAAATCAATACGACCGCAGAACAAAAAGAGAAAGGCGCGCGATTTTTTCCTTCCCATTCGCAGTTCCCCGGAAAATATTTTCGTCATCACCATCTCTTGTATACAGTGTGTGCTGTGTTGTGTATCTACCAACGAGAAAATCTTCCAATTCGAAAAAAAAAACCACCCCCAAAACTCTCACACCACCAAAGTGAACACCTAACGCTATAAACGCACATATGTACAATAGCAACAACAACAACAACGCTTAGTGTATAGTTTGCCATTGCCCATCGCCATCGTTTTGGTTTTCTCAAAGGCGAACACGTATACACGACATCGTTGCTCTCCACTCTCGCATTGTGGAAGAAACTCCGTCGAACACAGTTGTCCTCAGTATCCTCGTCGTAGTGCGTTCACAAAAATTTTCACCAGTTCCACAGCAGATATTGTTTGTGTTAAAATTTTCTCAGCCAGCAGCGTTCTCTTTGATTGGCTGCAGCAGCTCACAAAACAAGAAAATAATCAGAAAAAAAAAAAAACTCGTGTGCGGTTTGTCTCTCTTTTTGCGTTCTCTTTGGCGTTGAATTAGTTTATTTTTTCGCTTTCGAATCGCGTGAGTTGTTGTTTTTGTGTGGTAACGCGCCACTGTGTGTGTGTGTACATCCTAAGGAAAAAAAAAACACGAGAGACGACACAAAAGAGTAGTGTGTGGAGTTCTCATACAATTTGGTGGAAGCACAAGCTGCCGTATTCTTCGTCTCGTTGGCCGTATACATTATTTGGTTACCTACATGGAGCATTTTCATCAGATTCAGGTAAGTTTATTATTTTTCTTTTTCTTTCATATTTCTGTGCTTTCTTTGGTGATGTATTATTTGTTTTTTTTTTCACGCTATTTTTTTTTTTGTTGTTCACCGCGGCGCGAGTTCTTGTCATTCTAGAGACTTGTGGGGGAATTTGTTTGAGAAACGTTTATTGGGAATTCATTTCGGGGGAAAATTGTTACAATGGATTTTATTTTTCGGAACGCGAAATGACAGCGAGTCAAACGTATGCCGCCACGCCTATTTTTTCGGGTGAGGGGCGATGGCGAACTGAGCAGTCTGTGCGTTCTCGACGTGCAAAAAGAAAGCTAATTTGTTTAATTAGTGCGCTGTGTGGGGGAGGGAGTTATTTTTTTCTCGTTTTTCCTCGGCTTCTGCACATCGGTGTGATGCAATGTGAACAAATTTTATTTATATTTTTGTAGTTTTTTTTTCCCTGCATCCAATTTAGTGATGTTGAACTTGTGTTTGTTGAGAACTGTGTATGCAAGCAAGCGGCATGCACGAAAATATCTGCTCCGACATGTTTAAAAAAGATCAAGTCAACCGCGCAATCAGAAAAAAGAAAAAAAGTGAAAAAGTTGGAAAACATTTTTTTTTTTTTTTTTTCGAAAATGTCTGCAACTCGGTGAAAAATCGACCAAAACAATGGATACCAAAATATTTTCTTCACAAAAACTACACATACAAAATAAATGGCGGAGGCTACTGAGAAAAGGAAAAAACATCGCATGGCTACAATGGTTATTTTTAGGCATCGTGTTCGCGTCGAAGGTGCAGTTTTTACGAGTCGGACTCGTGGATTTTGTTAAAAAATCAACGGAAATTCTGAAATTTTCATTAAATTCGAGGGATTTTGACGAGTTTTGGAGTTTTTCTGACGAAATTTTCAGAAAAAAGAGGCAGCCATCACCAATTGGAATACGTAGACTTTTTTCGATGTTTATTTTTGTTTTTATTTTATTTTTGCGCTCTTCAATAGTGTGAGTTGTGCAATATGTAACGCGAGAGAGGGGAGTGTATGTTTCAAGAGAGGATTTATTGGGTTCTGTTTCATGTGCTGCTGCTGAATTGGTGATGAAATTGAGGAATTAAAACACAAACAACTCCTTTCGATTTAAATTTTAATTAAGGAAAACTGAAAATTTTTAGAAAATTGAATAATCTATGACCATTTTTATTTATTTTTTTTTCTAACTTCTCCTTTTTGGTGAACATCGGCAAAGGCATGGTCTCTCTCTTTTATTCTCCATCTTTCTCTTTCGATTCTTTTTTTTTTTCTGAGCGAATTATGTGTACTATGGAAAGGTACAGTACGCCATACGCGCTACGCCGCCATATCTTTTAGCTTTGAGTTTATTTATTTTTTTTCTTGTATATTTTTTTTTTTTGTTGTCTTATCAACGACTTCGTCGTAGGTAATTTGATTTCATGTTGGAATTATATTTCGCGCCAATTTTTTCCCTACTCAAGTGTCTAACGTGTGGGGCTGCGAAGAGAGATGTGTTTAGAGAATCGGAGAATGCTTTCTGCAGCATTTGGATGGATTTTCTGAGAATTTTCATGCAATTTCAGACTATTCAGCGAGAATTGCACATTTTTATTTTTTTCGGGACCAAAGAACTATGTGAGTTCATCCATGCACATTTTGAAATTTATTCTTTTTTTTTTGTTAAATCAAGTTTCGGTTCTCTTTGTTGCAAACTAAAAGCAATCAGACCGGTTGTTATTGCCTCGTTGGTTATTTGATTAATATCAGAGAGTTTTCTTTTACTTATTTTGTGTGCTATGTATTTTTTCTTAATTTTTTATTTTCTCAACTCTTCGTTTCTATGTCGCATTTTACCCTGAGTGTTTCTATGTGAACCCTAGGAAAAAGAAACACATTTGAGCACGGGGTGGTAATGGCGAAGGGAAAGGATATGTAGTGGAAAATTGAAAATACATGGGTATGAGAGTGTTGCCAATGAGTAGTCTGCCGAGGATGTGGTAGGAGGGGACCATTTAGTAGTTTAGAATTTTAAAGTCCTTTTTTGGTCCAATGGGAAGTTTTTGTTGTTTTCTGAGTATGAGATGGGGTGTCAGTCGGGTAGATCGGCAAGGCCTAGCTTCTTGTAATCATTAGTCCTGTGCGTATCGTTTTTTTCGCACTAATGCAAGGAACATCGTTTTTATTGGGACTGCTTTTTCGGATCACATGGTGGCACTCAACGGGTTAAGAACGGGCTACAAACGTATTATACCGTCTAGAGCCAGCGCAAAGTCCTTTTGAATGACCACATCTCAATCTTTTGCAGACGGATAAGGCAGTCGGTGCTGATGTCTTTTCAAAAGACCTTGGCTTTACTACTCCTGTCTGGTATCGTGCTTAGATATTGCGATTTATATTGACAGTAAATCTACAATCCGATCACTTGTATCCAAGGCAATAATATCTAGGACAGTCTAAGGACGTATCCGCAGCAGCACTCGACAGGGTCCCAGGTCCCAAAATCTTAATGGTTTCAGGCGTAGGTTTCTAGAGAACCACTGATTTATTCAATCTGCCACAGAATGCCTGGGATTCAAACAACCTCTTATCAGTGCTTGCCGGTTGTCTTGTAACGTCTAGGGAAAATGGAAAACCCTGACCGCCGGTTTTTCTTCCACTTTCTTCTATTTTCAATAGTCTAGGTTTCCGTTGATTTTAGAGGTATCAGTGTGCCCATATTAAACTTGATGTATTAGTCACTGGCGTCCTGTCTGGCCACTGTCTTCTTAGGAAGTATGCTAAAAGAAAAGAGCTCTCAGCCACAGATGTCTGCACGTACTGCAAAGACCCATGCGCCACTGAGGACATAACACACATAACATTTATGTGAATGTCAGCCATAAAAACACGTTAAAATTCTGTAGGAAAATCAAATGCTTTCAGGAAGTGGTTTAGGTTCTGCAATATTGGTTCGCAGCGATCGCTAGTATATGGTGTCTTCTGCAAGCCCTGGCTGCACAAACCTACTCTATCAAAACCAAGTTTGACGAATAATTGTGCTTTCGCCGCAAGCTGACTACCAGTCTAGTCATTACCATCTATTCATATTGAACGTTTTACTTTTTGTACGATTAAAACATCGGTATTGTCATTGGCTTTAAGCTGCAAACTAAACAACTCTGTTCAACTCAACAGAGTGAAAAGAAACTCATACTATCTGCCAAGCTACAGGGATAATTGGCAGGAGGAACCCATGGAGCAGAACATCTTTCCAAGGGTCTAATTGTAGTGGACTGTTTTGTTTTGAAATCTAAGTTGTTTCAGAAATAGAATGAGGTTTCCAACACTAACCATATGGTATCACAATATATACCTTTGGTCCTCTCTTCTAGAGGACTTCTCTCCAAAATGATTAACTTACTTACCCACCAAAATATTAGAGTTCCATCTTACAGAATTGATTGACCTAAGCAATCCCCGAATTCAGAAGCTCAGATCTTAATTTCTTGTTTGTACCTACAATTGATATGAAACTCCTAAACTTAGTATCGATTTTATTCGTATAAATAAATATCTGCCATCGTCCGATATTCTCAGAAACGAAATACAATACCCCTACCCTGCCATTGTGTGTGTTTACACGCCTTCAAGTATCACTTTACAAAGCCATGCGCTCTTATCATTAGTCATTAAAGCCACTGCACGTTTTTCGAAATGCAAATATAAAATTGAGATTGAGAACGAAGACAGCATCTCGATTTGTCGATGAGTTGACGGTTGACTTCTTTGTCCACCGCGGACTAGCCCCACCTGTGAACTTAGTTTCTTGATACATCTCGCACAGATAGGTTACAGAGATTTAGTCAAAACACTAACAGCGGTGTCTGAATGTTTGACCGAAATCACCGTAAACAGAGCAGTGGACTTACTTTACAGTTTTGTGTGGCCTCCCAGCTGTCGAATCAGTGCCAATCTGGATTGTAACCATGAATTAGCGATGCTAAAAGTGAAAATACATAAATATTTGCCAAGAACGACAGCTTCTGCGAATATGTGAGGGTCGCAAATGGAAGTCGTTTTTTGTTGTAGGTCCTGTGTTCCCTTCTAGGTCTTAAAGCTTTTATCCCACTTACACGTGATGGCGATGTGCCTCGATCTTATTCAACTTTTCTTCATCTTCGCCAATCCTGTGCCAGGTTTTCCTTGCACAACCAACTCTTCTTTCATTTTCGGATGAGGCGCTCCTTTGCACGACTTAGCCGTGCTCTAGATTCAGGGGTGGCCATGGTGTAGTGGTTAGCATCATAGCTTTTCACGCTGAAATTCCGGGTTCAACTCCTGCTGTCGGAAAACATTTATTTCTTAAACATAAGTAAAATCGATAAACTGCGAACGCTGATGTCGACTCTGTTGCGAAGGCATGAATGTCATGGCTTGAAGAGTTGATGGAGATGACCATGATTATGACATCAAAACTAAAAAAAAAACTACCGCGACTAACCTATAGCAATAACAAACACCACAAATGTCCTCGCTAGTCTGGACACCACCCTTCCGAATCCTAGTACTACCTGAGTTTCGAACCACTGTACCCGCTCGCGTTGTATGAAAAATCATAAGTGTATTTATTAACCCTTGAAGCGCTAGCTGATTATAAAAAAAGGGTAGTCGTTACTCATTTGACTTCTTGATCAGCAATTCTTACATGAGAAGTTGAAGATTTTTTAAGACTGAACCTTCGTTTTGGCGGAGTTCTTCGAACTAGGTTTGTACATACCTATAACTTAGCCTCAATTTTAAACCGACAATATTGTGATATTTACGATGCATAATCCATTAACATATCGACTATTAATTATTTAAACGATCTTCCTAATTGCTGAATCACTGATATTATGTACCTTTGATAAATTCGTTGCCATTGAATTTTCGTTACATGCTCATAATTAAGACATATCCGTTGCAGATAATGAACCGATTTGATACCTTTTATCACTTTGTCATTGGAGTTTAAACCTTCGATTTATGTATTTATGTTTCCATTGAGAACAGGTTTAGGTTTAGTGACATAGCTTTTTCGTAAACACGTTTTATTACTTAAGTGAGTTGAAAGATTAGATTTTGATTTCTTTGAAGAGGTTTTAAGTAACCTATTAGCTACGGGGTTTTGTTGTGTTAAAGGCATTGTCTTTTCTGCGCTTTTTTTTTTTTTAGTTCCAAACTGCCTCTCAATGTGTCTAGGTAAAGAGAGGCTTCTAATTAGACTGTTTTCTGGACTTGGACCACTCATGGTGTACCCAGTGAACTCATGGGATTTTGTAAATTAGTTGACTAATGTGGTAACCACGTAGAAAGGGATAGAAATTTCTGGAGATTCCCTAAATCATCGATTTCAAGGCCGTCAGCACATAAAAGGAGGACCTTTATTCTTTTAGTGGCTAGTGCCCTGTGCAGGACAGTCGTATAGCTGGTGTTGTACTATTTCTATTACTTCTCCGTCACTATAGTCATTGTTAGGGCAATTCAAGTAGCTTTGTATGAATCTTTATTGCACAGTGCTCTGTGAGGACCCCTTGGTATAAATTGCATTTTCCTCTAAGTTCTATGAGATTGTAGGATTTATTTTTGTTGGAGACTAACCATGCTCTTGGAGACTAACCGTGCTCTGCTATTATCACTTTTTGAAGGCATCATCCTGTATTAGCTTTGATTGTGGCTTCTATTTTCCTGCAGAGTGTGCCTGTCGGTGTTCTTACAAAGGCGGTACAAACAGAGTTTAGGGCGACTGTTTCCTAGGAATTTAATTTGTTTTGCCCTATGTAAAGTCACTTTCCGGACCTTTGATATAATTCAGGGTTCACTTGCAGGGTTATAACAGCTAAGAATTTGACAGTGTTGATAGCAGAGCCTTGGTAGATGCCTGGTTGTCAAAATATGACAACCATACAGTGACAGTGACAAATAGACAAAGTTCAGTCCAGTTGTCCTGTTGCTGATTCATGTGAAGATGAACGTATGTAAAAAAGGAACAATCCTATCCAATACATACAGAAATAAGTTAAGTTTTCCTCTATACCTCGGATTTCTTTTAAAGTAATGTGATACGATCAAGACTCTGTCCAGCATAATACGTGCGGAAATACGTACAAAATTGTCGTTAGAACTGTATTTATCCCTAAAGTTTCTTTTAGAATTGCGTAATACCATGATGTTTATAAAAGAAGACTTTGTCCAACGTGCACATAAATGTCATTAAAATTTATTTTATCCTTGAAGTTTTTGGTAGAACTCCGAGGTACACCTACCTATACAGAACAAGTCCCTCTGTCCAACGCGCACGCAAATATTTTCAAGATTCACTTTATCCCAAAGGTTTGTGTTAGAATCCGTGCTACCATGAGCTTTATAGAATAAGCCTATCTGACTAAAACATGCACAAATACGTTAAGATTGCTCTTATCCCTAAAGTCTGTGTTCATATGTTCTTTGCACAAGACAGAGGAACCATGCATTTGAGAACCTGCGGTTGATGAGAGTGATTTGTCGTTAATCTTCGTAACGACAACAATTACGAGATGGAAGCTGCCATTTAAGCAAATTAACAGGCACTCTCACTTTTTGACTTTGTGACCTAACTTCTATGTTTGTGTTACGGAGATGTAATTGTTAATAAAACAACTGTCACACAGAAGCATTAAAGAATGTCAAACTGTAGCCAATGGATACAATTTATGACGTTCCAGAGCTTGTACATCAATTATTCACCACTCTAGTGTCATCATTTTTCACCACAAAACATAATGTTAACTCCATTTCAAATAAAATCTAGTCGCTAAAACTTCCACATGTAACTTACACAAAAACGATTAAAATGTTAGGTATACCTAGCACTCGATATGTACAGATTCCACTTCCGATACAGCAGATTGGCATTAAATAGAATTAGACGCACACCTTAGCTCAGCATATTCCATTTTCATCCATACTCTTGCGATGTGAAAACAGCAGGAAACATAGAATATGGGTAAACAAGTCAAACTAACAGACAGATCAGCTTAGTAGCCTTGACTTCGTCATGCAATACTCTTTATCACTTTTTCCTTCTAAATGTCTGTTGTCAGCAGGCCCTGAACGATGTTTTTATAGCTGAATTTGGGTAGGCTAGACTCCTAATAAGTTTTTAACAAGATTTTCACTGATATTAACGATCTTTTTATCAATTTGTACACGCTTTTTCCTTTTAAAAGTCGAGTGTGTTAACATCGCGTTCTGTTTCGACCGTGGTACTATCGAGTACTGAAAATTTCGAAATTAAAATTCAAGCTGCAACACTTGTGTGTTGACTGCACACGTACAGGGTGCTCTTAGAAGGGGAATTTATAACTTTAAGTGGTTAAAATACAAATGTAGAAGTCATCGAATAGAACTAGGTAGACCGTTTTACTACTTATGAGACCAACTGGACGGTTGGGCCACTGTTCAAGTTCTGTGAACCTTACTTTCCAAGCTTCTACAGCGGCAGTTTGGCGCCTGTTATACTAATCTGGGCTGATATTTGCACGTGTTGGTAGCACTGATGTTGCACCTCTTACCTAAACCATGATTCTGTTCAGCAGAATAGGCCAAAGATTTGCTGGGGTGATGATTGCAACCTTCCTTGTGCGGCCTTGAATGTTCAGTTTCCAATTGAGCCTTGGGTAGAGCTATGACCGAAATTTTGTATTTTTAAGAGTACTAGACCCTAAGAATATATGTGAGTGCCAGACATTCCCAACTGATGACTGCAACCTAATCAATTTTGGTACCACCCTGTACATTCACATTTGCTAGTGTGCATGTATATGTTGATAAAATTCGTTCACCTTGCTTTCTGGAAAAATCGAAGCGGAAAGCAAAAGACAAAGATACTCCGTTGAACTGCGTAGCGTTCAAAAGCAAAAGAGGGAAAGAATATCACAAAAAAAAAATTAAACACATACATTTCTATATATAGGGAGTGAGTCGAGTATTGGTGCTTTGCCAGCGCAGTATATTTTTCACTTGGCTGCATGCACACACCAACTCAAACCCCCCATATCTATCTCACCAGTTTTTCTACTTTTCCTCTTCCATCTCGTGTCGTCTGACTGGCTGGCATTTGAGTGTATGCCTAGCGCGTCCCTCTTATACCAACAGCCTTCAAAACCGGTCGAAATTGAATATTACTATGTGTGTAAGTGAGGACGAAGTATATAGCATACTATTCTTTGTTTATTTTTTTCGCTCAATCGGTTTGTCTCTTTCTCGTATATGCTCTCCCCTCGATTGCACATATTCTCGGTGTTGCCAAATTTCAGGTGAGAAACCCGATTGAGATTTTTATTATTTTCTCCGAGTGGAAATCGTGAATGGAGGCATATTGCTGAATTTTTTTCCCAAAAAAATATCTCGTTTTTCAAGTTATCTCTGGAGAAAAAAAAAAAGAAGAGAGGGCTCAGAGCGAGACAATCAGCTAGTCCAGAGCAGTCAAGGGGAACCGAAGAAAATCCCTGAAACAGAGAGAGATGGGAAGATTGCGAGAGCAATCGCGCGCACTTTTTTCCCATGAACACGAATATTTTGCCACCACCTCGCCGCGCTGTTATTTTATATTATATTATGGTTATTTGCTGCCAGTCAAGTCAGCAAACGAGAGCAGCCTACCTAAATCGAATTCAGCCGAAGGAAAAAAGCGTTCCATAATCAGAGACCGCGTGTTAGAGAGCAGCCCGTTTTCACGACACGATGTTTACTATAATGAATTTAATTACTTCAAAGTGTATTTGATGTCGTACGTGTTTTCGTTTTTTTTTTTTTTCGTTCTCTCGCATTATATTTTTATTTATCGTGTTGCCGCAACATCGGTAATCTCGTCCAAATCAAAACAAAAACGCATTTCTCGTGTTTACATTTTTAACAATAGAAAAAACCAATGCAATTCGTTGACATTTTAAGTTGAGAGGTGTTATCGATTAATTCCTCTGTTTTTTTTTTTTTTCTTCGTTCCGGGCGTTGAATGCAGTCCATGGTGTGTTGTGGCGGATGTGTTCAGAAATGCAGTTTCTTTGAAAGAATAGTTGAATTTTGAGACAAGTGGTGTGTGACATAAGTTGAGAAAGAAGTAAAATTTTGCAAGAAAACGAAAACAACAAAAAAATAGAAAAATTAAATTTTAAAATTTTTATCTCGTACGTTATCTTCTTCGGTTGGCTGATGGTGGCGTAGCTCTGGTACGTTGCATACAGGAGAAGAGATAGTCTAACAGAGTGTGAGTGTGTTCAATTTCTGGGCGAACACGACGTCGGCGGAGACGACGGTACGGTGGTGGTTCTATATATTGGTCCTATATATGTAGGAGCATCCATATATTGATATATATATATATATTGTGTACCCCCCTTCTATATACGCCGGCGAGGAGAGTGAGATTGTACACCACCACGGTTGGGTTCTGCTGCTTGGTTTTTATTTTTTTTTTTTTGTTCATTTCGTTTTCTTGTTTCTTCCTCTTTTTACACGACATTCTATATATGCCTATATACAGAAAGTGTATACACAAGTGTATTAGTGGCCAAGGGCTAGCGCTATAGCGTCTCTTTTGTTTTAAAAAATTTCCACAAAGAAGGAGAAAGCATGTCCAACGACATTTTGTTGTTTCAAAAGGGATAAATTTGCTGTGAAAATAATTTAAAAAATTTTTTTTTTATTTTCCTTTTATTGTTTTGGTTTATCTTTGACATTTTTCTTGACATCTTGGTTCCGTTGAATGTGGATTAACGGTTGCGCGGGTCACATCATATTTGGAAGTTTCTTCAAATTTTTAATTTTGGTGTGAAAATTTGAATTAAAAAAGAAAAAAACGAATAGAGGAATATTTTTGAGTGAATTTTGCAATGCAAAAGAGTGTACCACGAAGAAATCGACAAAGAGCAGGAGCAGCAGCAGAAGCACTCTGTTGTAGTAGAGAAGAAGAAGAAGAAAGAAGAGGAGGGATAGCAGGAGCAAAAGAAGCAGAAGCAGCAGCAGAAGTAACGCTTATGGTGGTGGTAGATAAGTTACTTTTAACGGCAAGCTGAGTAGTTTTTTCGTTTTTTTTTTTTTTAATTATTCCATCCCTTGGTTGTGCGTTCTTCCTTTAATTAGTGAAAGAAGTTAAAATACAAAAAAATTAAATTGAATTCCTTCCGACAAATATTTCGATTGAAAGGAGTTTTCCAAAAAAATAAAACCTCGTCTTCTCGCATATATTCCTTTTTTTAAACGCTAAAACGAGTTCAGAGCAGATAAAAAAAAAAGAGAAACGCGCGTGCAAAATCCGTGACAGCAAACCTACTTCCAAGAAATATTTTTTCGAAAAAAAAAAATCTAAAAGCATCTCGCGTTCTCGTTGTTGTAGCCAATATTTTGTGTGTGTACAGTGAATGAAGCAGTGAGAAAATAGCCAACGGAACAATTTTGTTTCATATCGTTTGGGTTTTATTGAGGGAAAAATTTCATTAAACATGTCGGAGCACCATCGTGGTGCTTGGGATAACCGGCAGACAGCAGGCGATGCTGTCTGGTGGCCGGCAGCGGCAACGCTTGCAACACAAGATCAACAAACCCTGCACCATCAACATTTAATTAACCAACATCATCAACAGCAATTAGCTGCGCAGCAGCAGCAACAACAGCAACAGCAGCAGCAGCAAGTTCAACAGCAGCAATTGCAGCACCAAGTTGTCGTCCAGCAGCAGCAGAATCAGCAGCAGGCGCACAATGATGCGTCACGTAACAATTGTAGCACAACATCGGGAGTAGCGACACAACAGTTGTTCTCGTACAAAATGGCAAGCAGTTTTCAGAATCCTGCTACGACAATGGCACAAGTTGTTGCCACATCAAATGCCGGTAGCACTGGCTATGACTATCGTCTGAATATGGCCGCAGCAGCGGCTGCTGTTCCAGGCTCACAGTGGTGGTATTCGGCAGCTAATCAAGGGCAAATCGATGCGAATGCCTTGCAACAGCACCAACAGAATCAGCAACAACAACAGCAGCAGCAGCAACAGCAGGCTCAGCAGCAGCAACAGCAGGCTCAGCAGCAACAACAACAGCAGCAGCAACAGCAACAACAGCAGCAGCAACAACAAATGAATATGAATCAAACAGCAACGGTGAGTTTTCTTTTCTATTTCTTTTTTTTTTTTTTATTCATTTTACTTTTCCATTTTGTTATAATCTCATGTTTTGTTTTTGATCCTAAAAAATGGATTCATCCCACCCCCACTGCTTAGTTTGATCATCTGTTTGACGTTTTGACATTCTGACATTTGAATGCAGATTTTTTGACGGTACACACACCGCGCCTGACAGCCAGTCATAAATAATTGCTTATCTGACATTTTGTTTACACTGGTTATATTAATGGCATCACATTACTTTAATCTCTCCCTGGTTAGATTGGATCATCACAACACTCTCTGATCTATAATTAGTGTCTGATTGTTGATTACGAATCTGCGCTTTTGTGTCGTAACCCGCATCGCAGCGCCACCTAACGAAAGTAAGACTTCTCATTAGGATAAATTGGTGTACTTAATCCACCAGAGAAAGGAACACCTAGAATAATGATCAGAAGAGTTGTAACATTTGTGATGACTAAATTAAGTACCTACCTACTAATTGCCCACTTTAGAGTGTCAACGATGTCAAAAAAAGTACAAAGTACAAATTAACCAGAAAACTCTTTCAATGAGGACACTGCCTGTGAGAATCTGAATATGTAGTCAAGTCAGAGAAGTAAACTTGTCTAATAATTGTAGTCAATCCAAGATAGTAAGATTAGATGCGGAAGAGCTTTTCTGCGGTTTCATTTGAATCCTATTGTGCGATCCTTTACCACGGAGAGGAGCTAAGAGATTTTCAAATCTTTCAATGCGTAAGGTGGCAAGATGACTTGTAAATCAACCAAACAACCTCATATCGCCAAAAAGGGATTTGATTGAGGCTCATGGGGAATAAATACAATATACTAACCTCAAAACTGACTGCGACTTGGAATAGGGCTCGACATCATCATCATTTTCCAATGGCCCGCTTATCCCCTATAAGTGTCGTGAGTTTAGGGTGCTTAAGTGGACTCTTCACATCTCCCGATCTTCCGCCATTGATTCTTAATCATCAGGGGCCTATCTTTATAGGAGTAGAGGTAAGCTTACGGACTTGGTCCAACCATCTCATCCTTGGCTTACCTGATGGACTCGAATTTAGAATAATGCTAAGAACTTTGTACACACTTGCGCAGTGATGTGTAAAAATTGATAGAGTGACATTGAACGTTTCACATGCCACAAGCGAGAACTCGACTAAAGATCCTGGGTTCTATGTGGCTACTAGGTCTGAAGCATTTCATGTATAAAGAAACCGGTGATATTCTGAATTTGGCCAATGAAACAAGAAGATCCTCTTGGGCTCTCATCACGTAAGACGATATCGTTTCGACGATAGCATCACGTAACATGTTAAAATACGATCGTTTGGACGTTATCGTCCTGACGACTGAACGCTTCACAAAGCAACTTCAATGTAAGAACAGACAGTGAATACATAAGTTTGCCAGTTATTTGAAATTTACTAATTTCTTTAGTCAATTTGGGGCGTTCAAAGCGTTTGAGTGCATATAAATCCATTTGCTAAAATGTTGAACGCGACCAATAATACCACAAATGTCATTTTTGACAATAAAGAGCTGTTTTCAGTAGCTCTCAAACTTCAGCAACAATAAACGATAGACGACAGGATAGAGGTGGGTTAACATGATACAAACTACCAAAGATAGCTACCAACTACCGAAGATAGCGTTTCGAAGTATTGCCCCGACGACAATCTTACGAACCCTTAGTCTAGAGAATTTTCTTCGAATTGTGCTAACAGGAATATATAAAGCGGTTTCTTCACTCTTTAGGAATAGTCTACAGACCGTCAGTGTAATCCGAAATGTCTTTTCGTCTTTCTACACTGTATGAGCGTTTGGAGAGCGATTTAGTCCACATTACTCTTGCTGCGTATAATCATCATCCACCAGATTAAGTTTGCCTTTTTGTAGACGTACTACAATTCATTTCGAGCTTTCCCAAACTCATTCTCAGAATTCCTTATTTTCTTTCCTTCGAGTACCTACTTCTTTAAACATTTCAAATTGACCACCGAATCAGTGCAGCTTCTATCGCCGCCTTCTTTGGACGACGGATTGGTAATCTTTTTTAAAACGAGTTGTACTTCTGTAATTACGTTTTAGACGATCACCACAAGAACACCGTTATTTTATGTTCAGAAACCTTTGTCAGATGCAGTCTGGGCGTGGACAACCATAGTAACCTTTAAATTGGATATTTTTCATCAAGATAAGCCACTTTGGTGGGACACTTGATGATGGAGTAATAAACCAAAGTATTTCTTTTTTATGCGAGTTAATGCCAAAATTCTAACGGAACCTGTTATTGCCACTGACATTTTGGTCTTCACTGGACACATTGTAAGGCCCAACATCATTCATGCCATATGAAGACCTCTAATGAGGTACGCGGTTATTCATTGAGCCACTTATGTACGTGATGGAATGTCACTTTTTTAACGGTCGGGACACTAGCAATTAATTTTGCCCATCATCGCTAAAATTCCAGCCGTTGCGACCCCATCATATCACGTTGTCCAGTTTTTGCCATCAAAATGAGGGAGAAAATAAAGATGGAAGCCTCGCACAGATTCCACTTTTCTTGATACTTTTTAAAAACGAAAAATTCCACCGGTATCAGATGACGTTTGTAGTGTAACAGCACCCCTACCCAAATCACAGATCAAAAAAGTCTGATACAGCGAAAATTCAAATGTTTCCGCAACATGTCTCCCTACTTTCGATGCACAAATCCATATTTGAATAACTTCTCACAGATGTTAATCGAATTGTGTGTGCACCCAGAGGCTTTGACAGCCACAAATACATGTCGTTAAACCCCAACGACGACGCACTTATTATCATGCCCGCTATATCTGTGTTTGCATTAATTGAAATAAACTACTGCTATCGACGAATATAGCCACACCACACAACAGCCTCTAGCCCCGGAGCTAGATAAACCCTTGACCGAATTTACATCACACTATCGCCATTCACCAGAGTTTTGTTTCTTTCTCTGTCATACGCACCAGACCATATGAACGCTTTATCAGCCATAGGCGCTATGTAGTGCTGCCTAAGTCTCGGCGTCTGTATTGAACACGTGGTGACGATAACAACGATGATGGTGTATCGGTCAATTACACCGAAATGTGCAAAAAAGAAACGTCATTCGACCAACAACTGTCATCGTGAGAGACATCGGTTCTGATTTGGTTAGGTTCTGCCTTTGTGTTACTGGCGCTGGTTTCCTTTTTATATTCCGCAACGAACGGCCAGGAGCACATGTTTCTCTTCTTTTTTTTTTTTTTTTTTTTTTTTTATCATAATTCACTGGGTGCTCTCGAATTTTACGCTCCCGCTCTCGGTTTCTCTCGTATTGAAATGGAGCGACTCTCCTTCAACTGACGACGAAATCAATAAATAAACGGTAAATTATCAGTCAGCTCAGCAACACGGTAATAAAAAAAAATCTCCTTTCCTCACCTCTAATCAGAGTTTAACAACGGGAAAGAGCAAACAAAAATTCAGCTACTGCTGTCGGCTGTCGACTGTCTTCGTATGTTAAGTATGTATCTGTCGTCACAGAGCGGAGAAGATAACACAAAAGTATCCCAAGTATCCGTGAAGTGGTGGCACGCTACTATGGCCACTACTATTCATCCATCCATCCATCCTCTGGTGCTTGATAATGAAGCCGTCTATAACAGTCGCAACTAACAGCCGAGTCAGAGCTCCCTATTGTTGTCAGCCGGTTGTGAACGACCGAGAGAGAACGACGATTATTGTGGAGGTGGTGAGGTTGTTAAGGCTGAGCTGTGAAGATGCGATGTGACGATGTCGATGATGATGATGATGTTGGCGATGATTTCAAAGTTTTGTATTTGATTGAATTCCGAATGATGGCGCGCAGCAAAAACAACATCACCACGTGGTGGCGCACTGAATGAAATGTACACAATTTTTTATATTTCTCTCGGTTTGTTGTGTCTGCCGCCGCGCCGTCACAAATATAGAAAGCATAACATCTTTTTTTATACATACATACCTACGCTCCTGCAAGCGTTTATCTATACATTTGTATCTTACGGACATGACATTTGTTCCAAAGCTGAATTCAGCAATAATAATTGCATGTTATTACTTTGGCTGGCAGCGGCGACAACGACGGCGGGTGAATAAGTTTTTATCACGACAGAGGGTTCCTTCGCATTTATGATGAATGAGAGAAGCATGTGGAAGTGTGTTCTCGGTGTGATGATCATCATGTGGCGGAATTGTCGAGTTGGTTCCCTTGGTCGTTAAGCAGATGATGTGTTGTAGTACAAAGATGGCGAAAAGTGGAATGAGGACATAAACCCATTCGGTGTTTCCCTGTTTTCTTGCGACAGCCAAAAGGGGATAAATTGGAGCAAGTTCAGGAGAGAAAGGCACAGCCGAAGGCGGTTGATGTATGAATTTTTTGAGCAGGAGAAGAGGATGCAGTGAAAGAAGTTGTGAACGAGAAATAAATTCTTTCAGACAGTAATTGCTGGGAATTGTGTTTGTTCGTAACTCACTTTAAGGTGCGTTTTTTTCCTTTTCAGCTTTAAAAGGGGCGGCTGAGGCATTTAGAGTTCGTTTAAGATCCTCACACTCGCGACTCTTCCGCACGTTTACACTAGTGTGCGGTAGCAAAAAATGGCTCTTTCTTGCTGCTTACTCTAGGTCAGGTCGGAGGAGTGTTATCTATTCCCTCCACATCGCCGGAAGTCGCTATCTTAGACGAAGATTCTCAGGTTGAATTCTCTCTTTCCTTTTAATTTCCCACAAATGAGCCTTAGAGCCCAGGGTGGACGTGGGCCTCAACCAACAAGCGTCTCCATCCAGCTCGATCTTTAGCCAGCTGTCTCCAGTTTCGCACGTCAAGTTGATAAAGCTTCTCTCCACTTGCGTGCGCCACCTGAGGTGCAGTCTTCTTCTACATCGCCGTCCCTCGGGTGTGGATTTGAAGATTTTATCCAACGAAAGCTTCTCAGTAATGTGCGAGATTACATCGTACCTTCCATATCACTGTGAAGACTGTATTCGTTTTTTTAGTCATTCAAGGTGCTTTAAATGCGGTTGGGTCGCATGCTTTCATATTCAAGAAAATTCTGAAAACTTATATAGTATTCAATGACAGGGATCAATCAAGTTATCCTTCACTAGATTATCAAAGAAAAAGCTGATTGACTCACTAGAAGACGTTCATTGGTTGTGAAGAAAAAACCTAAGGACAAGCATGTTTCAAGCTACATGTTCCTACAGATTCTCCTGACACCTTTCGCCTTAGAAGGCGGTTTTCGTCAACGAAGTTGTCGCGCCCTTATATACAGAAAAGATACTCGACCTCATGACTACCTTTGGAGTAAACAATCAGCTCAAGACTAAGGGCTGGCATGGACCGCAGAGTCGGCGCAGGCATCTTCTCTGACCAACTAAATATATCGAAGTCTTTTCGTCTCCCAGACTCTGCTCGTTTCTCGGATAGCCAAATCGCTATCAAAGCTATTTAATTTGTCAGCCTGAAGTTACACTGGTTCGTGCCGATTGGTGTGGTGCAAAACGGCTTAAGACGCTCACACACTAATCTGGGCTTCATCTCATATACGACATTGAGCAGTGATATGCTTCTGTAGTTCTTGCGAGTCTTACGATCGCGTTTTTGTACATAAGGGCATCTGAAACTAATATTCTAATCCTTAGCTAGACGTGATGCCGTTTACAGTTGGATTGATGAGTGATTCGATGGATAATGGGGAGGGGTGCTGCGAAAATCATGGCACGTCACTCAGGTCTGCTTGAATCCATTGTGTTTTCGTTTTGTGGTGTAGCACACGCGAATTATCTTGAACCCAGTGGCGTTGGAATGCCTGAAAAACAAAAGAGATTGGATCAATAAGTGGTGTGAGGTCTCCTTGAACTATCTGGAATCCAAAATGAGTTTTAGAATTGTTGTTCCTGCCTTTGGTGACAAGTACGCTCAAGCATCAAAAAAAGTTTCCCAAGAACCGCATTTCTAGTCGTACTAGTTTTTGGACACTCGCCGCAGTCGATCCATGGGTATGTTGTATTATTTTGGCGCATTGAGAGAGTTGTGGCTTGGAATCAAAAGTCTTCGAGAAGTACGTCATTGTGGAAGCGTTTTTCATTTACGATCGGCCATCTTTAGGAAGTCTTTCTTCAAGAAGTTGCATTAGAGTAAGAACTGAATGGTTGACTAGTTCTAGCTATAATTTAATAAGGAAATAATGAAATTCAGCATTTTCTTCAAAGTTTTGCATACCCCAATCGGAAAAGTTTCGGTGCTTCAAATGTTGAAGAGGCGTCAGTTCTTGAGTTAATTTGGTATTGTAAGGGTATAGGCTGTGGTCGCCGTGGGTCGGTGGTTATTGCGTTGGACTGCTGACCGAGCGGCGTGGGTTCAAGCCCCAGCGAGGAGCACCGAACATTTTTCGCGGCACCACCTCTCGTCGGGGAATGACAAGCCTCCGGGAGTATAATCTGTCATGAAAGAGCTTCTCACTTCGCCCTTCGGAGTCGGCAATAAACTGTAGGTCCCTTCCATTTGTGCGAAATATGTAACACGCACAACATGAATGGTTGCGAGAAGCTAGGCTTTGGCTCATCCCGAGCTATCGCGCCAGCTATTTATTTATTTAAGGGTATAGGCCAAGATCTTTACGCAAAATTCGCCACAATGTGGACTGAGAGAATCTCACTTCCTGTGAACGGCATAGCATCGACTCATTGGCTCATTTTGAACTGAAGCACTTACGGCTGCGATATTTTCGGTACTCTAACAACTCTAATTTATCCACCATAGCATGCACAGCCTGTCTGGTGGGACGATTATTACGACCGAAAATTTGAGTAAGCGTTCTTAAAGTTGCGACCACTGATATAAGAGTTTATTTTTAATAATTTCCTTGACTGACGTTTCGACATTGACAGATAATAAAAAAATGTTTAAGGGTGCCTTTGTATTAATTCTGTGTATTAGTCGGGCCTTTCGTTACCAAGAATACTTTTTCGTTCAAGTGTAACGTTTTCCCATGAACTGAGTGGTTTAACACCTTTCGTCATCTTATAACTGAATGAGATGCTTCTACGTAATCGCCGCTGTCTGGCTGTCTATGTCTTTTAAGGGTATCAAGGAGTGTCAACTTGGAGAGCTTTGCTTTGCTACACGCGTCTCCTATTTTTGGGAACATGCTTGCACACTGAATTCCATTACATCATTAAAAGCCATCGACTGGTGTGTTGCCTAACAAGATTTCATATTCCATCCAGAGTCATTCCGGCACCGTTAAATCATTTGATATTTAAATTTCATAACATCACGTAACCCGCGTGAAGTTCACCGAAGAATTTCGTCAACTGATGGCCGCTGCCGCCGCTCTGCTGATGGCGGCGCGGAGATATTCCTATGTAAATGCAAACATTCTTACATTAGTAGGTATACGCAAATTTTATTTTTAATTTTGTTTTCGTCTTCAAATTGATTTTTAATGAGGCCAATGACTTTTTTTTTTGAAAATTAATACAACGAACACATAGAGGATGATGGTGGGCTTATCAGAGTTCTGTTTAATTGTCATTATATGCACGTTCCAGTGGTTCTTCATTCTTTTCGAGTGCTTTCTTCTTTAGTTTCATTCATTATTGTTATTATTTTATTGTTTTGTATGCACGTATGTACGCCAGTATGTATGTATTATACGTTGGTAAGAACCGGGCGGTTAGTTACAGCAGAACGTTTGTAGAGAGACAACATTGAATCAATACTAATGCGGTTTTGTGGAGAAGTTTCGATGATAACAAGAGTTTTTCTTTCCCAAGTGATTAGAAGGTTTGAAATGGGTGAATTAATTTTAATCGCGCTGGTGTGGAGAAGTGTTGGCAATCGTGTATTATTAGCCTTGATAGAGTGGTTATCTAAAGTGGTCTTCTGTGGAGAGCTTCTGGGTTACTCTCTGTTTTCTTTGATCAATTTTGAAAGTGATTCCGTGACAATCTGTCGGGTTCCACCAACGAATAGCTACTACTCGTATGTATTTCAGTCCCAGGGTGACTCAACATGACCAGCTGGAAGGTCTTTAAATGGACCACTTATAGTTAGTTCATTTCAAATCACTTTGTTACGAACCTCGAACTTTCCAAAATTTGGTTTGTATTCGTTTGAAAGATAATTGATAAATTTTTGCGACTTGTATTTCAAGTCAAGAAACATCGAGCCAGACCACTGTCTTCATATGTGCTCCAACTCCAATTCTTTGTGAATTAATTTTCATTTGCATCATGCTTTGGCCATTGCTTCATTGTCCAGTGCTGTCGAGACAGTTTTTCTCATCCTGCAATCTCCTCAAGATGCTGGATCTATACGGCTATTAAAAGATCGTTTCTAGCTCATGTGTCGGTTTGGTGGAGGGGACTTTTGCGTCTCGTAAGTATGTGACGCTTAGTGCGTCTTCTCGTCACTTATCCGAGTATGCCTCGCGCCGTTCTAGATGTTCTGCTTGATCTACCTCCCCTTGATACTTAGGTATATCATGGGCTGTACTATCAATGCAATCTATCGTCTTAGATGGCGTGGCTTTTGGTATCATCCGCATTACAGTTTTGACCTTGCGTGACGCTTACCCTAAGACCCTAGTTTCATGGACATGGCGTCTGACGCAACTTCGTTAACTGTGCAAACTTAAAGTAGACTATCCTTGCGTTCAGGTCTAACTTTGGTCAGAGTCTGAGTCTGTACTGGGCTGTAGTTTACGGATACCTCCAAAACCATGGGTCCGATGCTGGTGTTTTCGTTGAAGCCGGCAACACTAGACTTCACTACACGTTCATCAAGCGTCACTCTGTTTTTTTTTTAAAGAATTTTACTATCCTAATGGCCACAGAGACACGTCTATGTCTGTAGCGATAGTCAGGCTGCGCTTAAGGCCTTGCCCAACCTTTTAACCAGTTCCAAAATTGTTCGAAAATGGAAGGACTCTCGGAATTCGGTCGCAAGGCTGAACTCTTTGACTCTTTTCTGGGTTCCAAGTCACACTGGGATCCCAGGAAATGAGATCTGCAATGAGATGGGTAGACAAGGACCTGCGTTGTGTCTTTCCGCATCTTGGGTCAGGGCTTCCATTGACGATTGGGTTTCCTAAAAACACAATTGTGCGTGACATGGCTTTCCAGGATACAGGCAGACTAAACGAAAGCTTCCAAACGTCTGTAAGAGAAAAATCAGAGGCATTCTTGCTGTCCCTCAGTAGAAGAGACTGCAGACAACTTATTGGAGTTCGGGAACGGGACACTTCGCTTTTGCCAACCACCCTAACTTGATAGGCTTAAATGACACTACTGTAGATGTCAACGGATGTCAACCTTCTGATCATTCTAAGTCTGTCCGACCCTGCCCAAAAACACTCTGCTCCATCTGGTGCTTCTTTCTTTGCTAATTTCGAAAACACTGCGAATATTGAGATCAGAAGTATTCTTGTCTTAAAAACAACTCTTGTTAGTTCCACTAACTCTCGGCGTTGTTCGGAATTAGAGGAATACCCCAAGGAATCAACAATGGATTTCTTTTCTAGGACTGACTGTATCCAGGAGCAGACAGGCCACCCTGGGAAAGTCAAGCGCTCTTCGTTCTTCTCAATTAGAGTTCCGTTTTTATTTTTTTTATAATCCTCATTCTCCTGATCTTGTTCACCACATTTTTATTACGCAAATGGTTAAAAGTATCCAACTCAGTGTTGAACAATTGTACCTCTTATGTACATTTTTACGCATTTACCTTCACAAATCTTTGCCCTTCACATAATACGTGCAAATGCGTAGTATGTACAAACTAAAACTTGAATTTATTATGCGCATACAGCAGCGTAAAATATCAAACGTAATACGTTCCTACGCTGTTAAATTTAGCGTGCCATATGCGCACTTCTCTAATGGGCTTTTATCTAACCTTCAAACATTTAAACATCAATCTTCCACTATTTGTTGTTCGAATTTGACAGCTAAGTTCTGTTTGCTGATGTTCGCAACAATATTATTTGCTTCGTTGCAATGACATAACCTGCAAAGCTTCTTCTTGGCTCTTCTTAATAGCGCCGTACTAAATATGAGGTTGTTCCCTCTGGCTGTAGTAACAAAGATTATATACAGAATTTGAGTTGAATTTCTGCGTCTGCAGAATTGATAGCAGAACCTACAGAACTTCTTCACTACTTCAAGAGTTATACCCGTCAATTGTACTGTCCTGGCGAGAGATTGGTCTTAGTAGACAGAATGTAGTTGCCTTCATCCCGATTTGCAGTTTCATAACAATTTTAACGATACTAACTGCTCTGATACGAAGTGCTCTCATCGTTCTACCGATGACGTATGTAAATGTCGTCTGCATAACCCATTAGTTGTGCTGATTTGTGAGAAATGGTGTTGGATGTAATGACATTGAAATGTTAGACTATTTTTCCAATATCAGACTGAAGAAGCTGTATGACAGTTCGTTGCTCTGTCTTAAACCCCTAGTAGTTGTGAAGGAAAATTTCCGACGTGGGCGGTGAGCAACGAGCCTTTAGAATCGTCAACCTGAAAAAACTAATGAGTTTCGCATAAATACTAAAACTAGAAATTCCGTAAATTACCTCTTCTCAACTCTTATTATTATATGCGGCCTTGAAATCGATAAAAAGATGGCAGGGGTATCGATTTGGGACTCGGGTCTCCTCTACGATTTGGTATAAAGTCCAGATTTCTTGACATGCACTGGTAATTCCTCACCAGTTAACCAATATGCATATAGTTTGAGGCACTTTGGCATTACTACATTAAGTATTTTTAATGCTCAGGAATTGTATATCCATGGCGCTTAAAACATTCGGAATTTGTCTTTCGCCATTTTAATGACTTGTCAGTTACAAGATTGACATGCGGTCATTAAAGCATTGCCAGATGCAAAATCTTATTAAACAATCCGCCATGACATAACATAATCTTCGTAGCGAATTCAAATGATACACGAGAATGTAATAATAAAAGTCAAAGCTCACTCGGAAATAAGTTTCCTCCATCTAACCATCCAATTCCGTACATGGAATCTCGTTTATTACAGTCGTATCTGTCGAATAAATCTCTTGTTACGTTTACAGGCCGCAGCACGCGGTTTTGCGTTTCTAATTTTAGTTACCACCCAAACTCCCTTTACCAATTTCCGGTTATATTTCACAAGCCACTCCACAGACGGACGATGGATTGGTGTCTATGAATAAAACCCGAAAAAACTCATTCGGGCGTTCAACAGAAAAAAAATTCCGCAAATACCATTTTTTGGTCATCGAACCTAAAAGTGGTGTGTGCTCTTCAGTTTGGATCTCTGTTTTGTTTTATGTTTATTTTTTTTTTGTGTACTCTGTCTCAGCAAACTTAGATGCCACCAACAACGCCCCTTAAAAAAAAAAACACGACCAACACAAGACTGTGTATCTGAATTAACATAGGAATTTCAGAAAAAAAAAAAAAGATATTGATTTTGCATATTTATTTATTTCTTCCCTCTCCTCCATCTTCTCTGCCTCCGTCCTTCGATTATTGTTTTCTCTTTTTAGCTATTTTTAAAAATTTTTGATGAAATCAGTGAAATTTGCCGAGAGAAAGATAAGAATTTGTGTGTGGTGCCCCAGTAACACATTTTTTTCTTGGAAGCCGATAATTGCCTGCACGTGAACAGTGATAATTGGACAGATCCACAACAGCGGCGACGACGACGAAGACCATGGCTGTGGTGACACACAGTTGCGTCGTCGTCTGTAAGTCGTTATTAATTTCGAAAACTATTTCCCAGGGAAATGAGCACACACAGTCAGGGCTTCCCCCTCCTACCAACCAATCAAGACAAGACGAGAAGAAATCCCTCATGGAACACTGGGCTCTTTTTCTCTGTAGAGTTGTCCAATTAATTTTCAAATAAAACCTTTCAATGGAGAGGACGCAGCAAGAGCCTCTCCTTGTCATGCCATAAAAGGCTACACCACGCATTTCGATGCAAAATCAAGCAGCGCCGCGCCACGTCGAACGGTCGCAGAAAAGAATCCTCGTCGTCGTCGTGGTCGTGGTCGTTGTCGTGCACTTTCATTTATCTGCTGCTGCGCTGCGTTCAAGTTTTTATTTTCCACCCGTAAAAAGGTCAAAAGTAGCCGGCAACATGTACAAAAAAATATCCATGCACTACAGCAGCAACATGTTGCACGAGTCTTCAACGTCGTTTTCAAGGTAAATCCATAGTTTGCCTGAGTTATTGTTCGAAACAGCTGTTTTGATGCATTTTTTTCGGTCTGAAAAACCACCTGTGAATGTGTAATGGCATTTAAATTCTATTTCTCTATTCACAGAATAATGTATGGGAGCAACGACGACGACGATGATGAGGGAGCAAGCGGATGCAATAAAAATCTCATTAACACAGATTTAATTTCACCTACATAATTCTAAGGTTTTTTTTTTATTTCAATTCTGTGTGTGCTGCTGCTGGTTTGTTGAAGGGAAACCGATTTTATTCGAGAGACGGTCGGAGAAATCATTAAGCGATGGGATATAGCCAGCCAAACCACCAATGTCTGGGCCCTTTTTTTTTGTATCTTGTTTGTACTAACTGCCAAAGGAGAAGAAGAAGAAGAAGAAGAAGAGGGAAGTCGGACGACAGAGACGTATGAGGCGCAGAAAACACGTTAAACAGACCTTTTTCTGCTTTCCTTTTCTTTCTGGTTCTATGAGGTCGTCGTTTTCACCGAGGGGGGCGCTCGGCGGTGAAGCAAAAGAAATAGCAAATAAAACTCCTGAAGGAGCTCCTTCCTTTGGTTGTCGTGTACTTTGAGGCACTTAAGACCCACCGAGCACACACACTACCTGTCTGTCTTGCATTCAGCGTTTCTTTGTACGACGAAGTAAATACAAACATTCCAATAAAGCATGTACATGTGTATATACACGAAAAGAAGTAGCAAAAGATGCGGTGCAGGGGCGGGCGAAGAGCCAGTCCCGAAGCATGAAGGCACGATTTGGAAAAGCGAAAACAGGTTTAGTTTGTTTCTTATTCCCTTCCCTTTAGTGCTGGTTGGTTCCCTGCATGCATTCTGATGATATCACGAGTTGACTTTTTGCCTTTGACTTTACGTTGTCTTGAGGTTTGCCTCAACGGCAAGAGAAGAGCTCGAAAGAGCAAGAGACGAAGAGGAGCAAGTAATAAATCCAAATCGAGGTTGAATAATTCTGTTAGAGAGGTTTTTTTTTTGCTTAATTGCTGGTGGTGTGCAGGTGGCAAATGTTTAAGGATCTCGAACTTAAGCTGGACGATTCAGCGGTTCCTGTAGTGATGTAAGGTGTTAAAGGAGTTTCCTGCAGGGAGAAGTAAACGCTTTTAAAGGGTCGCAACGATGTGCGCATATTTATTATTTAATTAGGCCAATTTAATTTTTCTCTAGCCTGGAATGCGCATGACGGCGTGTGGATAGTCTATGAGACAATTTTTGCAGTCTTGTGTCACCGGATTAATGTACTCTTTCAGGTTTTGTGCAGAACAAATGGTGAGAATCGTTGATGTCCTACAAAAGGGTGGCACTAAGACCAAAGGTACAAGTCTACTTCTGAAATCATTTAGAAGTTCATAGAAGAACGTAACAGTTTAGATCATTTAGAATTTTAGATCGTTGAAGAGGTATCTTTCTTACGTGGCTTTTTCAATACTGTTCACTACTTAACCCAAAGAATTGGTTGGGCTAAATACAGAAAGTTGTCTTGAAAATTATTCAGCACTGTCAGCAAAATGTTGAGCCTTTCATCTTCGACGATCTTCAAGTTGTGAATCATTATTCTTCACATGTTTCATATGTTAAAGCTACCTTGGTACAGTTCACAGAAGTCTCTGTAAATTTCCGTTTGCTTCATCGTCAAATATCTGTCGCATCAATCATCAGATCATAAGTTTCGAAGATATTTGAATCCGATGCACATTTACAATGCGAGAACTTATCGTGCTTTACAGCCTAAACTGGACAGTCTTACATAAAGATTGAGTTCCTAGATCACTCTTGTGTCGGGATTAAGCCTGTCTAAGCTAGAATTTACACTGTTACGTGCTGAAAATTTTGCTGTATACCCAGTACGCCGAATTAAATTGTAGTTAGTACCATTTAGCAGGGATATGCCTCGGTGGTTCTAGCAAGAGAGAACTGTCTATAGATTTAAACCTAACCAATCAGCTCCAAAATGAAAAAAGAGAAGTAGTGGTTTTTTTTGTTTTGTTTTTCAGCATTAAAATAGCTTTGTACATTGGTTTCGTCTATATTAAGCGGGTGGCTACTTAGGTTACGTTAGGTCTGTGACTTGATGACGAAAAAGAGGTTTTTTCTTATGTGTAGACCGATTATAATGTTTAATTAAGGGTAGTTCCGGTCTGTTCAAATTGGTTGTCTTCCTTTGTATAAAGCTACGCCACACTTCTCTCCATCACTGAGTTTGAGTGGCTTTGTCCTTAGTGTTGCAGAGCAGAAAAAAAAAAAAAAAACTCGTTGGTTCATTCATAGGACCTTCGAGTCATCGGAGGACGTCTTCGCAAACCTGTGCAGACTAGATATCTGAAAGCTCTTGAACGTTTTCCAAGAATGATAGTTATTTCCTTCTATTTCTTAGATGACACTCTTCAGTGTAATAGCAGAGGACATACTAATTCGTTTCGGCGTCTCCGCAGCCTGGGCAAAGGTGCAGTGCATGATTCCTAAGTATGCATCCAAGGTGATTTGAGTGAGGGCGCGCTTTTACTGCAAAGTCATCCCTAGATTCAAGCATGATGCGGTCAGTGGGCGTTCCTATCAGCATTGACTCGACAGTGATTTTCTGTCGCTATGTTCGTTTCACTTTGACCAGATTATTCGGAAGTGATTACTCAAATCCTTCTGTATCGGGTTTCAGCGCCCTTTGAGTTCTCACTAGTGACCTCGATGTCTTCTCAATTATTCTGCGAACCACTCTTTTCTGCCTGAATGTTGAACTGAACATTTGAGTTCACAGGGGGTTTATCCTTTACTGCCTTTTATATCACTGTGACCAAAAACCCAACAAAGTTAAACATTGTGCAGTGAACCAAGAATCTTCAACTATTCGCGGCAACCTTTCACAAGCTTGCTTTTTACTTTGATGATCCTTAAAAGCCTGTCGGAGAGAAATGTAATCTGTTTCCTGCGAAGGAAGACAGGCATGAAACAGCCTTACAGGAGCGACTGTAAATGGCTTGTCGATAAAGTTGCTGATAGTCAGAGTTTACATTAGTGCGTAGCCTGTAATGTGAGGCTTGATTCTAAGATTCTCATTGTTTGTAGCACATTCATGCGTAGTAAAGGGGACGACTTACTTTTTTAACTTTTTTTTTGACGGTCTTCGCAGCAGACTCATGCTTCTTTGATTGGTCTTCCTGTGTCACTATTTCGGTCAGTGATTAGGTTAGGTGGCTGCCCGCTCAGACAGGGACACACGTAGACCAGATTGTCCCATGGTGATACCACGATGAAGAGTCGGTTTATCAGCACCAGGAACCAGAGTATGTAACGCAGAATACATTAAGATGGGCAACTGTAACACGGTATTAACCCTAAGAGTTGAACCATTTCGTCTCAGAGATGAAGTTTCTTATCTTCTGGATGTCGATCGTTAAAATCATCGTAGAAGTATTTCCCGAGGTGTTTCCTTCTTAGCGTCGCAAGCGCAGGACACGTGCACAGTAGGTGCGTTGTTGTTTCCTCCTCCTCCTCGTCTCTACATCTTCTACAGAAATCATTGGAGGGGACCCTCAGTCTGAGGGCGGTGAGTACCCCAATTAGTGAACCTCGGTTTTTCCGGTTTGTAGATTAAGGGGTCTCCTCCGTCTTTTTAAAATCCAGCTTGGCCCAGATTTGTTTTGACAAGAGACAAGTGCTGATGTTGTTTCCCCTGTGGTTTTTCAGAAAACCAGCGGATCGGCCTTTCATATTTTCTCTCGGATGACTGCCTTCTCAAGATTGTTGTCTATATGCCCAAAATGAGCGTAAACACTTTCTGTTTAGCATTCAAATTCCGATGACATGACTCGTGTCTCATGTGAGACTCTGTCGCCAGTCATTTCACCAGTGGAAACTCCACAAACCACTTGTTAATGGCGCTAATGGGTACCTACACATGCTTCCACTTCGCAGTTGGATTAGTGAGTGTTAAAAGCGGTCACCGTTCTTTTGTAAAAAACCAAACCACCCGCCTACCCTAGACCACTGCTCACTTGTTAAATTCATGTGAAATAAAAGCACGCAGTGCAATGATATGCACACAGCATCAGTCAATAATCCGTGTCAGGCTTACCAATAAAAAAGTGCAAAGTAAAATTTATCACGTGTACCGACCTCGTTGTCCGCATGTAATTTCGCCTCCATGTCAAAGTATCTCTCGAACAGGTGCGAGTTATATGTAGATACATTCACTTTGGAATTCGTTTTTTTTTTTTTTTTTCTCGCTCGAGAATAAATTTCGCCTTCATCCACTCGTCCTCACATCGGGCTTCCATGGTGCGGCGGCGGTGACAGGGTGCTGAATGCAATCGTGTGTTTGAGAGAGAAAGAGAGCGCCGGGCGGCGATAATACCACTTTTCGGGCTGATTAATAAGTTTTTAGGTGTTCAGTGACACTATGCGCCGGCATAGTGTGTAGCTCGCCTCAAATGAGGGGCGACATAGGGTTTTTATGGGTGTTTTTCCGTTTTGTTGTTATTTTTTTTGTCTCTGCTTTGGTTTTGAGAGGAGGAAGAAGCTTTATTGTCATTGTTATGTGTGTTTTTGTTTTGGGTGTGTGGGGGGGGGGGGTCGTTGAGTCGAGTATTTTGTAAATATTGAAATATTGTATCTACAACTTGGCTGGCGTTCGAATGAATGAATGGAATGAATGACGTGTGTGTTCACACATGACGCGCAGTATAAGGCGGGAGAAGAACGAATTGAACACACGAACATGAACTTGAACGCAAGGAGGAGAAACAACTCAAAACAAAGAAGTGTAGCGTCTTCAGTTTTTGGCGGGAAAACAACTTCACATATCACGTCAGATGTTGTTAGCAAGTGTGCGTGAGTTGGGGAGGTGTGTGCGTCGCGGATGACAGCTGAAATGTTAAACATGGCGTGGAATTGATATGCAATTTCACATTTAATAGCGTGTGCTTGACTGATGTGACAATTATAATATGACAGGTTTTCTTTTTGTAGATGACTAGGGCGAATGGCGAGGATTGTTTACGGTTCCAAGGAGGGAACGAGATGACATTATTCGAAGTGAACTTTTTTTTTCTTCTACGGATTAAGAGAATTTCGTATTTATTGCTGGGAAATAGGCAAATGTTTAATCATGGAGTTCAGAATGTGAGGACTAAAGGGAGCAGTCATCACAAAATTTTAGGTTAGATTATAGCTCATTTCAGTCGCTTCGTCGACACGCCAAAATGAATTCCATCAAATTTGCCTAGCTCTTTCCTTATTGTCTCTGTAGCTTGTGCAAACTTCTGGACTCCATTTGACTGTATCAAGATATGGCATTCATGAGTGATCGTGGATGCCCAGCTTAATAGAAGTGATGGGTCCTGTGATCTAGCCAGAAAGTCCAATTAACCCTGGAGCTTTGTTTTTTAACACCACGAATCGCGTGAACGCGTGATCGAATTCGAAACAGATAAATTCTGAAAATTTTATATTTTGTGCGATATCTGACTCTGGGTAGTGCCTTCTGTGAACCAAAATTGGTTTCGGGTGCGAACATTCGGTAACGGGAGAAAGATTGATGGAAATGTTTGACATGAACCACATTGCTATTCTTACTGATGGGTCTAAAGTCAAGGTCAGAGTTAGTGGCGGAGTATCCTCGAAAGAACAGCCAAACCCCCGCGCGATTAACCCTCTTAACTATTGCCGTCTATTCCACTTTGTTATTGCAGTTCTAGACAGATGGAGTGGCAGATAGTGAAGATTAAGATTTGTCAAGGCCTTCCATACATTATAAACTCTATCTTAAGCTTACATGGCGATAATATAAGTTTCGTCTTACCAGGAGATCCAAGCCATACAGCAACCAGAGTGGATATTTCTTGTGCATTCACGGCTTATTTCGACAGGAATAGGAAAACACTGTCTTAATGGAACATTTTTACAAAATGCATTTCGACATGTTCTTGCGCTTTGAATCGGCGAAGCGGTTTTGTTACATCTCTCTAATGCTCTTCACTTTCAGAAGTCATCCCAACAAGAAAATAATCAGAGTGGGTATGAATGCATGCGTAGCTGCTAGAATTGCCCAATATCGTCAAAAATATCCTTCTGTCTAGCCCCATGATACCGTCGGCGCAAAAACCACACCAAACTGTCACTCGTTTTGGATGGAGAGGTTGCTCAACTATTTCTCTTGGGTTTTTGGAACCTTAGATGCGACAGTTTTCTTGTTTACGTACCAAGACAAGTGGAAAGGAGCCTCATCAAGCACCCAATCAGAAAAAGTATGACGTTGTGCGTGGTCTGGTGCCTTCAATTCTTGTGTCAACTGGACCTTATGCGGTGCAAAGTGGATGTGGATAGGCCCAATTCCTGTGATCGTCTCGATATGGATTTTAGTCACACTATCAGTTAAGGCGGCGATAATTTTAAGCTGATCTTGCCGGACGACCACGAGTTGGAGTCTTCACATCAGTATCCTGTCCGAGACTTCTAAAATTATCGATTAAATTCATCATAGCTGTGCGAGAAGGTGCTTGATGATGAGCAAAAGTAGTACGAATGTTTCCGCGATATTTTCACTATTTCAACACGTTGTGCGATTGTGTATCGATTCATATATAATAACCTCCTAGTTGTGACTAATGAAAAGTCATTATGTTGACAGTTCAACAACGCGAAATTTAAAATGACACCTCTTGTTGAATGAACCTACATATATCTACCCAAACTTCTTATTCGCGGCAAGTCTATTTAGAAGGCTGGTTTACACAGGACTAACGGACTGGATTTTTTTTTATTGTTTACAGTCGACGTTTGTAAATGCCAATCGGCAGTCAACTCAAACATCAAGGACACTTTGTCGGTCAGTCGTCATACCAACCAAAATGGTCCTCTAATGACTTGCCACGCCTCTTGCTGTACATTCATTCTTGAAGATTGAAGATATGAGAAATGTTTTTCCGTTGAATCCATAAGCAAGAAGGAAACTTTTCAAACCAGATTTCAACTCCAATTTGGCATCCTTTCTGGTTTCCACAGAAATGTTTAACGTGTCAGAGTGCACACCGTACGTCACTATTTTTATCTCTCAATTTCACTTCACTTTTGTATGTAATTTGTGTCTTTACTTGAATAAATATTGGAATACTTGAACCATTAATTAGTTCCAAGTATAATTATTCCAATAAAGTTTATTTATTTGCTTATAACCCCACAAGTAATCCTTTATTCGAAAACTGAAGAATTTCAAACATATGATACGAATCCACAGCCAGAGGAACACAACGCTGATGGTGGTGGTGCACATTCGCTTTTTGATTTCTTACTCAGTCCAAAATAAGATTTATGACTAAAATAGTAATAAATTTTAGAATTCGTTGAAATCAAAACAATTTCAATTACGGAAAGAGAAATAAATATAAGTGAATCATTCGATTAAAACGCATTTTATGAGCGTGCTTTGCTTGGATTTCTTTTAACGAGTTTTGCTGGTGCTTTCGTCGTGGTGTCTGCTGTTTTCTTTAGAGAATACAATAACTAATCACGGTAAAGTGAACGCGAATCTAAGGAAAAAGATCAGAAAGAAAAGGAAAGGAGCAACAGAAAATGCTTTTATTTTGCCATTAAACAAAGTGCCTAATTAACCAAAACGCCTGCTGTAGCGGCGGTAATACTGACTACACTGCATAAATTCAAATTGCAGTAGCATTTCGTTTCTTGTTGCATCAATATTACTTGTCTTAATTGTTCGACAGAAGTTTGTTTAAATAAATCTGTTAACAAACTAAATCTTTTTGACAGATTTCGAGTTCGAAAATACATGATTTTACTTATGAAATTTCAAATAATTCACATATGTACGAATATGTATGGACTTGTAGGTCAGAAATTTACTTTTTTTTTTGTTCGTCCAAGAATCTGTGACTAAACTCTGACATTCACTTCCGGTTTATATTCGTATAAATTACATGTCGAAGTGTAAAAGTCAAAATGTTCCTATTAAATGAAAACATCAATAAATCGACATACGACCTACATATGTAGGTTGAGGTTTTTCTTTCTAAGAATGTTTGTACATGTTTGTATTTACAGCTGTCAATCGAGTTGCGGTTCATTTTGACGTAAAAAGTTGACTTGAACAAATGGACTTTGCAATGCTTATTTATAAATTAATTTCATAATGGAATTTTTAGTTTTGTGGGAGTTTGTTTTAATAACTTTAGATTCTACGAATGAATGCACCGTTAAGGATTCGGAATACTTTCGCGATATTGCAGAGACATTCATCAGTAAAGTTCACAAACATTTTGGTCTTTTAAACAGAGGTTCCGATGTTCCTGATGATCGTTATTTAGATTGACTGATGCCCTGTGGGTTGTGCCATTGGCTCTCATAGATCTCAAGTTACGCCAATTCTGCCTATCACGTTGGATCAGAGCCACCCGGATTGTGATATCAACCTCGGGATAGTCCTTAACTAATTATCGCCAAGAATGTCTAGATCTACCTAGAGTCCAAAATCAAATGTTGACTACAGCAGGAGATTCACAGGGCAGGCGACGGACTGATTCGACTTCCTTCTCATCCTTGCAACCTCTGCAGTATTTGAGTTAGCCCAGCAATGAACCAAAGAACTCAACTGAGGAACTCAATGTCGAGCAACCACTTCTTCGAACGGAACGGTCCATATTTCGATTGTTTGAGTAAGTTAAACGCATGCCCGCAACTAGGCTTTTCAAGATGCGGCGTAGAATCGGTGCCATCAGGTAGGCGTTCTCTGGGTAGGTCTAGAATGAGTTGGTTGGACCAAGTCCGAAATCTCTCCTCTAAAAAATAGCTCGGGCGATAGCTCAATTCAATTCACTTTCGTTATAATTTGATGCAATTTTAATTTTTGTTCACATTCTACTACGTTCACCAAATCGGCCACTAGCACTTTTTTGACAGTTGACAGATGAATCAAACTAAGTTGACATTTGTGAAATTTTAATAATTTTTTAACATTTTCCATTTTTTTCTTTTACTAATTTAAGTGTTTAGTGTCTTTTTAGTTTATTTAGCTTTAAGATTCACATTGATTTCATTATTTAATTCGTACTTGTGTGTGTGTTAAATGTGTTTTGTAATTCTAATCAATATCCAATAACGAGAGAAGAGAGCAAGAAAAAAAACAACATCACATCCATTTTTGTGTTATTTTGTATGTGAAACTTTATCAATCTATCAAAATTTACATTGCACCATCATTCATCATAATCTCACAAGTTTTTCTGTCCGTCCACACCAGCGCCATACTCGTCCAGGTCCGGTTCGGATGGTGGTGGTAGTGGTGAAGGTTTTGTATATCATGTCGATTGGTGTGTTTTTTTTTTTTTTTTAACTAACCAACGAGATCCAAGAAGAGTCATCTCAGTTGGAATAGTATGGTGGTGTTGCAGCAGCTTCAACTCTTTTCTTGTTTTGTTTATTGATTGAATTACAGAATCAACAACAGCAACAAACGACTACGGTGACAACGATGACGACAACAACAACGCCACAAGAGCAATTAAATAATGAAAATAATAATCAATCGCAACCACAGCAACATTTACAGTTACAACAACAACAAATTCAAATTCAATTACAGAAACAACACAGCACAATGATTCGTGGCAAAGCGGACGCCAAGCCCCGAGGCCGAATGACAGCGTACGCGTATTTTGTACAAACATGCAGAGAGGAACACAAGAAGAAACACCCCGATGAGACAGTAATATTCGCCGAATTCTCAAGGAAGTGCGCCGAAAGGTGGAAGGTGAGTCATTTTCTTGTTGGACTTAAAATATTTGTCTAGGAATATACAGTGCTACTACAGATTAGAAAGTTGCACAAAGGTAGAAATATCAGTTTCAATTAAATTTATAAACAGCTGACATTGGAAACACTTACAATACTTATAGATCTGCCTTCCAGTCTACACTGTGTATGGTTTCGAATTAAGGTGGAAGGTTATACTCGGTTTACCTCGAGATTTTATTTTAATTGATTTACTTGGAAGTTATGGTTTCGGTGTAAACCAGCAGATATTAGAAAAGGCACGACCATAATTCGAAGCGAATTCACAAATTAAAGGGTTTTGTGTGTCGGTTTATCAAAGAATAGCTTCTTAGGGTTAACGTCGATGTTTGTTTGATTTGATGTGCAGAATCTCCAACTCAAAGTGACCGGAAATAAAAATCTATTAGAACATGACCATGGATGTTGTGGTGAAAGAAGCACGGAAGTGGCGTCACTTGGACCCAGTGATCTCTTCATTTGACTGCCTAGGTAAGGTTAGGTAAGGTGGCTGCCCCCACTCAGACTTAGACTAGATTGGGCCATTGTGATACTACGATTAACAACCGGCTTATCACCGCCAGGAAACAGAGTATGTATCAAAGAGTTACAAACCCTAACAATCGTATATTCAGAGAAACTCAAGTACTCAGGAAACACCCCTTTCGGGGCACATTAGATGTCACGATTTGTTGGTTGTGGCCAACTCAACCTTATAGTATGAGACAGAGGAGTTGAACCATTTTGTCACAGAGATGAAGTTTTTTATCTTCTCGATGTCGACTGTCTATGTGACCCCTGAGATTGAAAAAATTAATAAAATTGTCAGAAATGTTCTCAAATAAAATTAAAAACGTGGTCGGAAGAGTCTGCAGTTGTAGCACCTTACTTTCTACGGCGCTATAATGCGGGGTAAATCAGAAGCTCAACCAGCAAGCGCCATCTTTTATATAAACATTGCTGCTTTTCTACAAATAAGTCGAAAAATGTAAACAACACTTGACATTTTGTTGTATTACCAACTTCACATCTATTTCACTTGGAAAAATATTATGTCAAGTCATGCTATGCGAAATTGGTTATTGACTAGCTTTCCATTTTTCGAGGCAGTAAAAAAATTAAATTACAATTGTAAATTTCTCTCATTTTTGCCAATCGAATATTGTTTAATCTTTCACAAGGATTAGAGCTCCATCCTAGCCGGTGACATTAGCACAAATCTTTTATTCATATTGAATCACACGAAACTGGAATACATACTGCTAAGGCCGATGTGCTGTAGTCTATCCGAAAGCAATCAATGAGGAACACAACTGACCTGAATTGAAGGTGGGCTCTGTATCAAAGTGCCTTTAGCGTTCTACGTTACGAAGGTGAGAAAGAATTTGGTTGTAAATATCGAATAAGAGTTAATTGAGTGGGGTTCCAGTTCCTGACGAAAGAATACCTTCTAGATCGAACCTAAAACTAAAGAAATAAAAAGCCGTGTATCTTACGGTAACCCTCGGTTACAGACTTTATACTTGCTCAGACAGTCAAGCTGCCTTAATGGCACTTGTAAACCCAAGAACCAACTCGAAGTAAATAAGGGAATGCAAAGAAAACTGAATACCCTAGCAACCTCTCCCCAGATCAACCTGCTCTGGGTACCGGGTAACTGCCACATACCTGGGAACGAAGCTGCGGATGAACCGGCTAGGAAGGGGGCAAAAAACGTGCGGGTGGCCCTAAAGGTTATTAAGACCGCTTTTAGCCGCTCGTTTGCTAAATGCCACGAGACTTCCTGGAAAGACTTGTAAACCTGCAAAGCGGCTAAACAATGATAAAGCGCCCCTACTGTCGTCTAGCAAAGAAGAACGCTTAATCTTGGCAGGAGGTGACGAGGTTCTTCCGAACCACACCCTTCTAAGCCAACCAACTAAGACGATCTTTAAGGAGGAGAGGAAATCTGTAAAGAAATTAAGATCTCTTTGCGACGAAAAGTCTACTCTTAGATTAAAGAAGGTTCGCAGTCGGGAGGATAACTGTTCCTGGGAAATGGGTGTTAGCATTTCTATTGAACCCGTTATTCTGAAAGACTGTCGGACCGACTGTTACAAGTCTTCATTTTCCTATTCTCTTCGATCCTGGCTAAAGATTTAGAAGCGCGAGTTGGATTGATTTTTGGTTGCATGAAATCCGTGATTCGTATTACGGCCACAGAGATAAACGTGAGCTGTTTAGAGTGTCCTGTGAGATTGCAGGTATAGTTAAAGGCTGTGTTTTCTTTATAAGAAGAAGGATATATTACAAGAGCATTTGGATCGCTGATTGGCGTGTGAGTTCTCTACAAATTCCTTCAAGAACAATGTTAAAAACGGGTGACAGCGCTTCGCCTTGCCTAGATCAAGACCAACAAACCTTTTGTATGTTTCAGTCATCTATTTATGGTACATATGTATGTATGGAAAACAGAATTCTAAACACATACGGTGTCCAATTGCTCTATTTCTCTGGTAAATACGCGATTTTGATCTTCGAATTTGTTGGTCGTCAAAAAACACAGAACCTAGTTAATGCAAATATGATTTCAAAATGTGTACACAAAAGCCTTCTTTCTTCAATTTAATTCATTTATTTGCTTTGTCAGGTGCTCCTTGATGCGATTTGGGGTTAGTCTGGCGACTAGTTTATTAATTACAAGAAGCACGCAAATTTCTAATAAACACCATTCATTTCACCCTAATCCAGAAGGAAAAAAGAAATGGACTCACGCCATTAAAATGACATATCGTCTTACCATTGAACCCAAGATGAGGTTACTTTATTCAGATGCAGTACCTAGTTGGCCGCTATCCATTTTCGATTATTAAAAGTCAATTTCATAATCTAAAGTTTAAAAAATCTTAAATCAAGTTTTGAAGTCTGTGTTCTCTGAAACTTTAAGCGCATATTGCCTTCAAGAATTCTTTTCATTCGTTTAAAATTCTCCATGGAACTCGTTCAGTGACATGAATTTTTCTTCCACCATAATGTCAACCCCAGTGGCGCACGATATCGAACTCTCTGCGGTCCTCCTTTTTCATTCCCTGTGTCAATTTCTTCACTTTTTGTGCAAAGAGCCAAGCAATGATGGAGGAACACAGTAAATCAATAGAACTTTGCAGATGACTTGCCTTGGATTTGCAAGGATGTAGTTCTTGAAATCAAAATCTAATGCTTGCCTGTTGTTTATTGGTTTTAACCAGAATTTTTGAAGTTGGAAATATTTTCTCTTCTCCGTCAAATTAGTCTCTATCGCTGAATGTTGTGCATTCATTTGCTAATGACTTAATACGGAGGAGCTGTGTTGTGTGTATCTATTGCAAGTTTATCAGTAGAGATTAAATCCATCTGCAGCGCGCCCTACTAATTGGCTAATTTGCATATATCCTGTAACCAAATGAAGGTGCTCACTGAACATTGGAAAATCTCTCGGCGAAAAAAAAACCCTTTCCTCTTCCTGTCTCGTCGACGTCATCAAATCAGTCAAAACACAACGACGTGGCGCGCTGAAAACCTACACAAAAAGGTGCCGAGAAGTGAGTGAAAAAATTCATTATTTCCCTTTTCCCGTGGAGAATTCAGAGTGAGTGTTCTTGCACCTCGTTCCTCGGTGTCCCGTCAGAGAAATTATGAATGAAACTTATAAAAATGTCGAAAAAAGCGAAATCTGTTTCTACACAAAAATACGAGGAAAAAGAAAGAACGAATAAACACCGCCGTACTGTGATGGGTGGTAATTTAAGGAAAAAACGTAAAAAAAAAAACGAAAGAAATTAATGCCATAGAAATAGATAGAGAACCAACAAGGACACGGACGGTGACGATGACGGGAGTCGAGCAGAAGAGGGTGGTAGAATTGAGTGCACTCAGCTCACGTATGCAAGCAAGAATTCACCAGCAAAGAGCAAAATGAAAACCCCGGAGAAACAGGCTTTTGGGTGTGGGTCGAGCTGGTGGTTTGGGTGCGGGGGAGGCAGATGGGTGCTGCTCTCGAGGTGGCAAACGAAGGGAATCACCACGTACGCACGCAGCACACACCCTTTCTCGGACCAACCAGGGACTTAATGTGCTTCATTCAACCACCAGCCAACGAAATGAAACCAAGCGGCGACCCTCAACCCACCCCTGTTTTGCTAATCCTCATTCGGTCCCTCATTGTTATGTGTTGTTCGTGTGGCGCGGCAGAGGGAAGGGGGCGAGAGCTGCTGCCTGGCTTGCCTGGGCTTCCCTTTAAAAAAATCAATGGAGAACATTCGCGTGGCGCGCGAGCTTTAAAATACACTATTTTCCGTTCTCCAACCCCCAAACGCAGAGTGAAATGAGTTGTGAACCTGGGAAAGGGGGGGGTTGTTGTGCAGAGGCATGGCTGGAAACGAGAGAGGGGGAGGGGGTGTGAATGTGTATAGCACAACGTCGACGACGACGACGACGTTGGTTGCTTGATGGAAAATTGTTTGCTAGTGGCAAAGGGCCGAAGAAGGGGGACAAGGGGAAAGGAAAACGAGCAATTTATCCAACATGGATGACGTCGATGGTAGGTGGTAGGGGAGAGTAGCGCGGAGTAGCAGGATGAAACGACAACGATGAGGATGGACAGCGGGAGAGTGGCAAGGGACGAGACGAAGTGATAGAATGAGCTAAACTTATTAAAAAGCGGGTTGAAAATTTTGGGGTGGTGGTAGCAAAGCGACTACGACGACGATGATGGTGGCGTTCGGGGGGGGGGGGACCTGGTGATGGTGCATCATCGTGCCCCAGGGTTAAGTTCCAGTATGTCTTTGTAGGTAAGTGTACGCCTGTGCGCCAGATCTCTACTGGCTGGCTGTTGGGAAATTAATATGGATGAAAGTGGGACTTGGTGGAGAGAAGGGGGAGTACGGGAAATGGGTGTGAAGTGATTGGCGAAATACAGCAAGGTATGGCAGGGGTATGTAAATTGCTTCTGTCCAACAACAACAAAAACAATCGAATACATTCTGCTGGCTGGCAACTTTTCGTCGAACCATAGCAAATGGGTATGTTGTGCTGCACATCGTTTTAGTTTTCGTTTACTATCATCAGGAACCCATTCAACGCAGAGGGTTTTAGTGGTGGTCGTCGTTGGTTATTAGTGCGACGACAATAACTTTCCCAACAACCAACCGACGAGACAGAACAACAAACCGAACTTTGAAAGCATTAGATTCAGTGTTGCCAGATTAGGTATATATGAGATTTAATGAGGTTTAGTAAAAGCCTACTCTTGTTCATGTAAGGAAAGCCTATCAGAGACTGTGAAAGAGTTTCGAAGCAGACTTACAGCATGCTGAGGTTTTTCCAAGTCACACAGTGTCTTTGCTTTAAGATTAGGACTTTGGACAGTCACGAGTCACGTAGACGAATGGCATGGAAAATCAAGGTCGGTGTACACTGTGATGACAGCGAAATTCACCGATGTAAGGCATTATCTCCCATGGGCAACTAATTAAAAGCCCTAATTGATTACTACGAGGTTACTATCCGTGAATCAGAAAGAAGACGAGACACTCTTTTGTCGGAAAGAAGACGAGACACTCTTCTGTTTTTTGTGTGTAGGCGAATGTGATTTTCTTTATGCCTCCATTGGTCTCCAATAACCGCAGGCGCCGACCTTTAAGTCAGTCGTGACAGTTTTATAACCTTACTGTGATAGGATGAGACAAATTTGTCTTTCTGTCATGCGGTTGGTATAACTATTCCCAAAGCAATAGTGGAAAAAAACATTTCTTGTAAAAATAGGCCTACCGACTTAGCTTGGATTGTAAATTAGTTATCGTGTGCCACATTTGAAAGTTTACCGAATTGCCTCTGGCTGCCTCGAGCGCAACATGATATGTTCGACCTTCGCGCGCTTCAAGCAAAAACTTTACAATTTAGCCTTGAAAAAGTCAAAAGCATAGCAAATAGTATGGTTGGTGGTGGCAACACCACCGACCTATTCAACTCAATGCCAAGCGCCATCTACATGGCATCCATGTAGAACTGAAAACATTTTTTTTTCTCTGCGCCTGATTTTCCGTCTGTGTGTTGTCCCTCTTCGAATGCAGCTGGCAAAGACCGGAGGAAAGAAGAATTTGAGCGCAACCAGCGCTGCTAGCTGCTTTCTACCCCCTACCATTGTCGTTGTCATCAGCAATTATGTATTGTTGGAAGATGTATGAAATGAAAACCGGTCTCCTTGCAAATGCTCCTTGCCACCATTATGTCTTCCTCGTCCGTCGCACCCTTTGCGCACGCCAGCGACTATCACTTTTGGCTGAATCGAAGAACGACGTCGACGACGATGAAGCCCAGCACAGCACCACCAGCAGAACTTGTTTGTGTTGCTGTGCAGAGCTGTGCCGCCGTTGCCATCGTGTCGTCATTTTGTTCCTCGGTTGGCTGGATTCTTCTTCCTCCTTTATTTCCGCTTACCCTTACCCTTTTGTGTTGTATAGTTGGTATGATTTCAGCTGCCGCCTCTTTGCTCTCCTCTGCCTGTACTTCCTCTGTATATGCTGTGGTGGCAGAAGTCCCCTCGACATTGTCGTCGCTGTCGTCCCCCTTCTCAAAAAAAAAAAAAAAAAATTAAATTGCACTCATACACACAACCACTCTTGGTCGGTCTTCCTCTCCCTCTCGCTCTCGAAAATAAATTGAATATATTTGGGGTTTTTGAATATATTAGCATGTGGCCCCCTTCTCCATACTCAGGGTAACATGCGTGCGCCTGTATGTGCGGTGGAAATTTGTTTTTTGAAAACATTATTCAAGTTTTTTCGGCATTTTTGACATACTTTCGTCTTTGAGCACTGTTTCCACCACCACCACCACTACCACCCCTGCTTGACGAGCAATGACGCCGAGACTGGCGTTTCCGCGCCCGCCCTGCTACACATCAATCTTGTTGACTTTTATTGTTCTAATTATACGTATGTTACACATATTTGTTTTGGGTTTCTCATTAAGTTTTTCTTGTTTATTTTTAATTGTTTTTTATTTTCTTTTGCTTATATGTATTAAATTGCGTTACTATACTAATTAAACTGGTCAGCAATGAATTCCATCGTAGTTGGAACTGTCAATTCTTTTCTATTTTAGTTGGGTTAAGAATTTGCTAAGAATTGGCTAAACATGTACATACATATGTATTTTATATCCAGTTTCCAATAAGATGAAAAAAATTCTGTTCTCGCTTATCATTTTTACAATTCTACAGACATGTTTCGATGAAGAGTAAAGTCAAAATCTGTCATGCCGGCATTTTTTCAAATACTCAGCTATGACATGTCATGTGTCCCCACGAGTGTGGTTATGAGAAGATAGGCCACCTTGGGCCTTCGTTTCTTACATTTGGAATCGGTCAAGCAGATTTTATGACTTCTGTCATAAACTGCTGTCAGAAAGAGGAATAGGATTAGGAACACTTCCCCTGCCAGTGCCCAGCTACAGCTTACCGATTAAGTATTTAGATTTACGCTACTTATCGACAACACACCAACCCTCGGGCGCCTGATAAGCGGGTGTTAAGTACTTCGGTGGCAACACAGTTCTAGATGAACTTCTCAATCAGCAAGCCCATCCCGGTCGTACGATTGTTAACCACATAAATGTCTCCAGTTGTGCATTCCAAGTTGGTTAAAGTCCCAATCCAATGTGTTTAACAGATTTTTTTTTTCTCTTAAATGCCTATTGCATATTTTTTGACAAGTGTTTCGCTTTGGCATAACAGTTTGGTCAATTCTGACAAATATGCACAGGGTGGCCCAAAAAAATTCACCAAGTGTAGTTTTGCTATATCCTTAATATTAAACGACATAATCTAATAATTTTTTTTCTAAATGTTTATTTTGGCCTTTTGTTGATGACCATTTGGGCTGCCTCTACCGCATTTTCAATCGCTTTTCCGAGAACTTCGGGCGATAAGTCCTCGCACTCTTGTCGGATATTCTCTTTGATAGCTTCCAGAGTCTGGCTTGTTCTCATAGACCCGTACCTTGAAAAAAACCTAAAGAAAGAAGTCTGGAGCGGTCAAATCGGGCGATCTTGCCAACCAGTGCAAAGATCGATGGAACGAGCAACTACGAGGTCTTCCGGCGTCTCTTTTGTCACGTGCTGTTCCAGTCTCTTCGAGGCGAGTGGCTAAACGCTTTAGTGTTTGACCAGTTGTCGTAGGACGGCCGAGAAATTGCGCTGAAATTCACGTTGCGCTAAAATCACTGACCAATTATTCTGTAAAAAAATGGTCACAAGTATTCCGCGATCTTGAGGAGTATAGCGTTCAATGGCTTGTCGACGTGTATTCTGCATCTGTTTACTTCACGAATATAAAAACAAAACTGACAGTTGCCACCATTTGCAAAAGTTATAGCATTCCGATAGGGTGATACATTTTGGGCCACCTTGTAGTATTACGTACGTAAGAAGCTACACAGACTTCTGAAAGATTCTGTCTGTCTCTGGTGTTGGCTTTAGAATTTCACACAATTCATTTTAGAAGTCACATGACAGTTCGCTATCCTGCCCAAATACTATTTTGGCATCAAAGCTGAGGTCGTTATCGACCTGAAGACTAATTGACCTTTTCTTTGGTATTACCACGACCTGGCGCCTACAGAAGACTTGACGGATCATCTGAAAATATGTGGATTTCTGTATATCGATGAAATCATTTTGTAATCGGCTTCACATACAGACAACTTTTTTTGTTTCCACTTTGACAGTTTTCTCGTTCAATTAGATGATAGCAGAACGTTAAGCACTGTATATTTAATCTAAGATGTAAAGTTTTTTTTCCAAAAATTCCCAGAAACGTAACAAGGCTAATCCATGTTACAGATAAACCAAAGCAACAAATAACTTATATAAACTCCCACATTTCCAGACAATGGTGGATAAGGAGAAAAAACGATTCCATGAAATGGCTGAGAAAGACAAGCAGCGATATGACCTGGAAATGCAAAATTATGTTCCACCCAAGGGCGTAGTCGTTGGACGAGGAAAGAAACGGAAACAGATTAAGGATCCAAATGCACCCAAAAGATCATTGTGAGTTCGTAGAAAGAATTTGTATTTAAACTAATATTACACGTTGCTAACTTTTCTCTTTAGAACATTTAAACTAATCTGGTGTTGAAATTTTTGTTTTTTTTCCAGATCGGCATTCTTTTGGTTTTGCAATGATGAACGTAATAAGGTTAAAGCTCTGAATCCTGAATATGGTGTGGGTGATATTGCCAAGGAACTAGGTAGAAAGTGGTCTGACGTTGAGCCAGAAACAAAACAGAAATATGAATTAATGGCTGAAAAGGATAAAGCGCGTTATGAAAGGGTAAGTTGATGGAAATGCAAATTTAGGGCTGGATCCAAGTATTCTATCGATAAATTAAAGAACAGCGTTTCTCCTTACATACGTTCCAAGGAATGTGAGCGAATATTTTGTCTTTGAATGATTGCATTCGCACAAGATGCTGTCGGGGGGAAAATCCAGCGTTGTAATCATGTCATTTATCCAAGGTTCATTATAGATTTTCAATATTCTTAACGCACTGTAGCATGTGCATGTATTTTGACGAATAAAGCAAAGTTTAAAGAAAGTTGTTGTGCAATGTCAACTCAAAAGCTTATGACAGAGACTGCATGGTTCCATGTTATGCAGTCTCCTCTTTATACTTGGAACCGTTCGTTCATTGACTTCCCGCCGTGGTTTCTCAGTTATGCATTTATGTTAATGTCGTCTAAAAATTCTTCTTTGACATCAATATTCCTGGTAGATATGGATAAAAGTATTTCAAGGACAGAATCTCCACAAGGTTGAACTATCGCCATTGATATATTGTCCTAGGTAGCGGTAACTTAATTTGTTACTAAGTTTCGGGCATATACGAACTGTAGGAGACTTTCTTTCTTTCTTCTTCTGGACGGTCCGTTCCGCTTTTGTCCTCGTAAAACTTAATCGTCTTTCTTATCACTGCTGGCAGTAAGTGCATTTTTCAAATGGACCTTGATATGGCAATACATACATATGTATAATACATAAGTATACACATCTGAATTAAGCTCAGGTTGTACTTTTTTTCTGCATTTTATAGCACAGCCTGCTGTCAGTTGCTCACATTTCGCTTCTTCCAAAGCACATGAAAATTCTTCGAGCGTGCTCCACATACTCTCTGGGACTTGTGTCTAGCATCTGAGAATAGCACCCTGATTAAGTTCTTTTAAGGTAGGAGATACGCAAACAGTTCTTTCATGTAACTTTCAAACGCCCGTCCATCCTTTACCCACGAGAAGACTATAGTTTATTCTATTCTTAATCTAACTGAATTTTTATCTTTTTGTTTACTTATAGGAAATGACAGATTACAAACAAAGTGGGAAAATCCCATTATCGGCGCCGTCAATGCAAGCTCAAGCGCAAGCAGCGCAAAAAGCTGCGTTACTTGCTGCCGCCGCCCAACAGCAACAGCAGCAACAACATCATGATGATCATGACGATGACGATGGTGATGGAGATGACGATGAAAATCAGTAGACTTAAGTGCGTAATTTAATTAAATTACATTTAATTATATAACTATAATAATTAAACTATAAAAACTGAACAAAGATAAATAAAAAAAAAAAAAAACAAATAAAAACCAACAAACAATATTTTTTTGTAAAATATAATAAAGCTGGTAAAATAAATAAATAAAATTAATAAATAAAACGGTGAATAATTTAAGAAAACAATAACAATAAAAAACAAAACATAATAACGCTAATGTACGATAATAAGAGTAAGACGAACGAGAGGAGCGATAAGAAAAATCCTTGTTTTCAATATTTTCTCTGTAAAATTCGTTTTAAAACAAATCAATTTCCTTTTTTTTATATCCTGAACTCTACATATATTGTTTAGTTATTATATAAAATTGAAAGAAAAAAAAACAAAATGAACATCCTCTTCCTCCCACAATTTCAATAAAAAAACACGAAAAAGAAAAACATTAACAAAAAAGAGAAACTTATTAAAAATGTTTTTATTTTCCTAAAAAAAAAATTGGAGTTTTTTTTTTTTTATTTAGAAAATGACATTCGCCACATTCACTCGTCAGAAAAATAGCAAGAAACAGTGTAATCATCGTCCAAGAACACGCATTTGAATTCTATTTGTCACGAGTTGTTTATAATTTTTGTTTCGTCTTTTCGTTATAATTTTTTTTTTCTTTAGAAAAACCCCCCCAAGAACATAGTAAGTAAAAAAAAAAAACAAAATGTGTAAATAACTAAAAGAAAAAAAAAAAACTAATAATTAAATAAGAGAAATAATAAATAATTGATTTATATAAGATTGAGCAAATAAGTATATAACTATATAAGATCTTACGTAATTCTTAGTACTTGTACATAATTAAACCTTAACAAAAAGTATATAAATAATATAATAGTTAAAAAAAAAATGACAATGGCGACTCGAATTCAAATAATTCTTTTCGCTAAAACACTAAAACTGTATTTAATATAACACAAAGTGAGATGATGTACATGATATGTGGAGTATGATGACAAAACAGTGAATGTTGTGGTCTTTTTGTACGTAAAAAAAAAAAAAAAAAACAAACAATAAATTTAACTGAATTACTTTTAAGTAAAAATTTTCAAATTAGGAACATGCAGAAAGCTGTAAAAAAAATAATTACTTATTAAAAAAAAAAAGAAAAAAAGATTTACTGATAAACAACAAGTTTTAGGCAAAATTTCAAAAGAAAAACTAAAAACACTTTTTATTATGGCGACGCTACGGTGGTGAGGTTAGGATGGAGAATGTTTAAATTTTTCCTTTTTTCTCTCTTTATATTTGACTTTTAATTAACAAAATTTGACCTCTTAGTCTTTTTCTTTAAAATGTGATAAGTTGGAATTCCGAGTGAGGCTTCTTAAAAAGAAACAAAATCAATCATAATTTTAAGCCCATCATCTTAAATCCCATTTTGTTTCATTTGTTTTTTATTTAACTATTCACGAATCACATTTAGGATCAGTTGGAGCGTTTTTTGATTAACTACAGGAGAAAATAATTTTAAATTGTGTTGCATGTTGCAGATGTCGCTTACTTATGTGTGTGCATTTTCTTTTATTGTATGTGGAAATTATTAATAAACTTCTTTGTTTACTGTCTATGCAAAGTAAATTGCAAACCCTTTATTGGTGAGGGCGGGCAAACCGTTCCCAGTTGTAATAATCCTTCCTCCACTGTTCTCTTTAAGATTTTGTTACGAAGTTGCCGCATCTTCAGATGAGTGTAAAATTCACTGCCACTTTCTTTGTAAACATCTTGTGCGACAGACTATGTTAGACCTATAGGTTTTATTACCAACTCCGATATATGAATTGAGAAGCTTTTTCATTTTTCATGACAAATTATAGGGCAAATGTGTAAACTCGAGATATGCCAAGCAACGGGCAAGTGAGTAACATTCGTATACCCTCGTGAGTGATTCACTAATCTACATGTTTTGAAAGTGCATAGAAATCAGTTAATCGTCAGGAACTTATGGAAAACAAATGGACAAACATTGCTGTGGGTCACGAACATTTTTAACATTTTCATGTGGGTTGTGCTGTGTGTATTTAGCCCTGTCGTGGTATCAGATCGAAAAAACAACGTGAACATCAACGCGTGTTGATGATCAAATACTCACAGCACAGTCGGAGAATTTGCCTGCAACAAATTTCTGTAGTAGGACCGTGAATCCGTGAAAGGTATTACTGAAATTTGCAGTGCATTGAAAATGGTGAGACATAACCTTAGGTGAATATGTAAAGGCTTCGACAATACGACCAAGATGTACCTATTCGTTTTTTTTTTCTTTGCACTACCCCTACCCGGTATGAATTTTTACAAAAAGTGACGAATTTTTACAAAAAGTGACGAATTTTTACGAAATCCTGTTCGAGTACGCGAAAATTTCGTAGTTTTTCGTAAAAAGAGAGTGCTCACGAAAGAGTAAGAAATTTCCCACCAAATCTTTGTTTTCATAGAACGTAGTCTCGTGATTTCGGCTGCATTTATTTGCACCATGCGATTTTTCAAACATGGTCTTGCTGGTATGCTTATTCAAAGCAATAACTTTAAGTCTTTTTTTCGCAGAGACATCCATTACCAGAAAGCCAGAAAAATGTTGATCAGTCTCCTTCCGATTATATAAACATGGCTAGTTGATCCAATAAATTTGCACAGCACATATACCAGACCAAATCAGATCCAACGGATGCACCAAAATCATCGGACAAGTTATTTCTCGAACGTCATACATGCTTTATATTTGAGCAACTGTTTCGGCGACATTTGGTTATGTACATTTACCTTTCTCCACGCCCATCTATAGCAACATAATTTACCATTATTTTCACCATTGTTTCATATTTTTCAATTTAAATATTTTTCATTTAGCTTAAACTAAGTTTAAGTTATAACTGTACATTTAATGATATTTGATACCTTGTTGTAATTTTCTTATATTAATTTTCACACATCAATTTGAATTGAAAAATGTCAAACAAAATACAAGGAGTTCTGTTTTTCTTATTTTTATTTTCTCTTGCAATAAATACAAAAGAAACAATTTCAGGCTCGAAAGATTCCTATTTATCTAAATAAATAAGCAAAACAAGAAAAACTGTAGTATAACTTTGGCTTTAACACAAGTAAAAAAAAAAAAAGTAACAAATAGAAAAGATGGAAGAGTAGGAAAGAAAATAACCGAAAAGACATCTACTGCCACGCCTCCACACACTAAACAAATAATAAGCAGAAAAATCTTGTCTGTTCCTTAAAAAAAAAAAAAAAAAAATACATAGGTTTAACAAAAGAAAAAAAATAAAATAATAATCAGGGGGGAACTACAAATTTGCCGGTGAATGAATGATCGTACATTAAAAAATAAATAAAAGAATTAGATTCGAAAATCTAACAAATTAACAGCGACAAAGAGTGTAAACAGTATTTCTTATAATTTTTCTGTTAAGATAAATAACCAAAACAATTCTTTTGTTTTATAAATAATTGGGAGGGAGCTTCCAACTGTAAATTCTAAACTTACACAAATAACATAAAACCAATTTAGTTCACTTCAAATATTTTTTAACGCGAATTTCCCCTAACACAAGTGAACACAAATGAGAATGCATTCTGATTTAAAATTGGATTTTTTTTTCTAAGTTACCAGAGATTATTTAAAAAAAAAAAAAAAAACAAAATTAAAACTAAAAATAAAATGAGAACTACATAAACATGTGAAAAAAGTAATGTAAAGTTTTTTTTTTTTTTTCTTTTTAACCGATTAGTTTAGTTTTTAGTGATCTTTTCATTAAATTTTTAAATTTATAGTTCGTTATTCTTTTTTATATGTATGAAAAGTATATAAGCAAGAAAAAAAAAAAATAGTAATAACAATTACGCGCTCTTATTTAAAAACCGAAAACAAAAGAATTATAAATCAACAAATTCCCATTAATTAAAACTTTAGGTAATAATTATTAATGATGAAGGAAGCATAAAATATGAATACAAGAAGATAAACAAATAATTAAAACATAATTAAGAGTATGTAATAGAATTTTAAATGAAAAAAAAAAGAAAGTGAAAAAAAAAAACTACAAAAAATATAACAAATAAATGTCATTCTTAATCTTAAAATGATTTTAGAGTTAAAATGAACAAACAAAAAAAGGAATAAAATAAAAGAAAATACATTTTGTGTTTCTTTCATAATTCTCTGGGGTGGTATAGCTTCAACAGAGCCATCGAGAAGATTAAAGCAACTAAAGTGCCATGTCCTGCAGATCTACAAATGCCGAATGGTTTTTTTAAGGAAATATTTGAGTTGTGTTTGAGGTCTTATTCGGTTTTTATCGCGACGAACATCACTGTTTCAGCATCTTTGACTTCTGAATCAAGCGTAGAATCGGTGTCGTATTTCAGTCATCTACTACAACCACTCGTAACTTTCCCAACTTCTTGAAAAAATCCGCCTCGAGGTACCAAATTAAAACGAAACGACGTCGACCATCATTAGTATCATCGACGCGGAAAAAGTTGCTTGGACCATTAACTCTTTCTTAATCCAATAGGAATTAACACCTTAAATCCACGATTAGTGAATCTGAAGATCTTGGAGAAAACCCAGGAACTTTAAATCGCTACCCACCACCTTTTCATCGATTTCAAGGCCGCGTATGACAGCATCTATAGGGACGAGCTATAAGTCGTCCGTTTGTGCAAGACGACAATGGAGAATGTACGCTGCTCAATCAAGGTCGGTCAAGACCTCACCGAGACCTTTGATGTCAAAAAAGGATTTAGACAACACGACGTGTTGTCATGCGACTTCTTCAACATCGTTCTTGAAAGAATAGTGCAAAACTCAGGCGCCAACACCAGAGGCACAATCTTTCAAAAGTCCATCCAATTAGTCGCATACGCCGACGATATTGACATAATCGGAAGAACGCAGCGTCACTGCCGCGTTCGTGAGTATTGCGACGGAATCGGCGAAGGTGGGTTTAGCGTTCAATGAGGGCAAGACGAAGTATATGCTGTCAACAAGAAAGGACCGGAAATACCGACGTCACGGACAGAACGTCACAATTTACAGATATAACTTTGAGGTAGTTAAGGACTTTGTCTACCTAGGCTCCGCTATAAATTCAGACAACGACACAAACGCTGGGATCAAACGACAATCGCTGTTTCTTTGGGTTCTTAGCTTCTCTCGAACAACTGAGGTGACCCTGTATACGACCTTAATCGTCGCAGTACTGCTCTACGGCGCAGAGGTATGGACTCTGTCAAAAGCGGATGAGGTTGATCTTGGTTTTTTCGAGAGGAAAATTCTTTCGGGGGATTTTAAATTCCGTCTGCATAAACGGTAAGTGGAGGAGGAGATACAACGATGAACTGGTGGCTGGGTGGCTAGGTCAAGTAGAGCGGATGGACACCAATGAACCGGCCCGGAAAATCTTCGAATCCACACCCGAGGGACGGCGCACTAGAGAAATATTGCAATTTAGGTGGCGCACGCAAGTGGAAGGGGACCTTAACCAACTGGCTCGCGAAATTGGAAGCAGCTGGCTGAAGACACGTGTTGGTGTCTTCAGCCACCCCGGACTGTAGAACCACCTTAAGTAAGTGAATCTGAAAACCCTACCTAGTACCCAGCCAAGACGGACGTTGTTGAGACTGGCAAGTAGGTTGACATTGCTTTTACGTTCTCTAGATATTGTAAGATCATCCATCAAAGATTCAACATCTAGATCAAATCTCTTCAAAAAATGTAAAAACCGGGCCACGAAAGTTTCCCAACAAAGATGAAGAACTGGCAAAAGAATGAGTGCACGCGGTAGAACGAATAGTAGGAAACACTGGGGTGGCACTGACAATAATCAGAACAACAACCAAGTAAAGGATACAAAGGGATTTCGACGATCACTGGGATCTCTTGACGTGCAATGTAGCTAGAACACTTGTGAAGAAACCAAACAACCTTTTCCCCAAAAAGGTTTTAGGTTCAAGCCATGGGGAATCGAGACTGATGGTGTAACTAGTTACAGGACACATTAGTCTCAAACAAAAGCGTAGCCGGATTCAAAAGCGCAGCGATTTGTAGAAACTGAGAAAGAAGAAGAAGAGGGCTTCGAACACTTTCTATGCCACTGCTTAGCCTTAGAGGAAATGCGAAAGAAGTCACTGGGATCTACTTGGATACAGGACCTAAAGCATCTCTTGGATAAAAGAATCGTCGCTTTCACCAAAGAAGATTCGCCAGATCGCACGCACACTGGTATCGTTTTTGTAATACCACACCCATTCCCCTCAGACCCGTCGCAACGTATATCTCAAACCTGACCTCTTTCTACAGTTCTGACTTATGAAAGACGGGAATACTAAGGGCCCGACTGAGTGAACAAAATCGTGTTCACCCTCTTTTAATTCCGATGTCGGTTCCTGCCAGGATCTATGCATACTACATCTTTCTTTTTAATGAAACTCTTAAACTTGATAATAGTTCTGATTTATTGTCTGTTCGAAATAAAAAAATATAAATTTTCAAATGCACAATATAAATCCTAAAACACATATGTACATATATCAGGTACTCTTTGTCATGACTTAAGTCTCTTTGTTGGAAATTTAACGTCTACTGAGTTCCTTTTCACTCGGTTTGAGTTAGAAAGAAGAAATATATTGTCGAAACATATTTCTTCCTGTTCTTTGTATTCAACAGGCTCATCCTTACCCAGAGGATATATCTTTTCTAAGCAATTCATGTAGCATGTTCTATAATTGTCTGGAACAACATTTAAACTAACACTCTTTGGCTGTGTGAACTCCAAGAAATCCTTTAACTCTGAACAACTACTGTGATTAGAATAAGCAACACGGTATTCATTTTTCTTGCCAACCTGCAAGACGAACGGTTTACTACGTTGCCAATTTGTCCAAAACAATGCGGATGGTTTGATAACTCGAAAATGGTTGGTAACAATTGTATTCGTTTCACAGTTCCCCTTGAATTTGGTAAAGATCCTGCATTTTCTCACATCTGTCGATATACAATCGTCCATTGCGGGTAGGTACACGTATTTCTGCCACTGTACTTTGTTCACGTGAATTTTTTGTCGTAACTTCCGTTGGATAGCGATGAATAGGAATTCAATTCCATACTGTGCAGGCATTTTAATAAGAATTTTATTCTCGGGATTCAACTCTAACCACTCTCCGATGAGTGAGCAGATTTTAGATATGCTTTCGATTTGCGTTGGAAATTCGTTATATCTCTCCGATAGAAATGTGGAGTCCAAGTGTAGGGAATCTATCGTTTTGTGTCTTAAGATGTCATATTGGCCGAAGTGTTCTTTCAGGATTCTGGAAGTAATCGTCTAAACATCTGTCTACAGATATAATTCCATACAAACCTGAAATCTCCTGTATAGAGCACTGACTGACTTTCAGTCTCAAAGAGAAACATGACCGATCCAGGACAGTGTTTAGCTGGTAAGGCGGTTACAACCAGATTGTACTCCTTTTCATCGATGTGATATGTGAGATCCAGCGGTGCTATTATGTATAGAGAACGAATGTATAAGAAATATTTCGACAGAATGGTAGTACTCACTTTCGATTTCCATAGGCTCTATTGCGCTGGCTATGTTTGGGAGTTGCTTCCGCAATAGCACGGCGGATATTTCACTTGTGAATAATGGAACTGAGAGGCTCTCCAGCGCTGAAAGGCCAACCATGTGATCTGCATGACAATGCGATAGAAGAAGGAACTTCGATTGCAGACATTCTCCTTCAAAACGATCTACAGCGATGCCTGGGATTTCCTTAAAGAATCCTTTAAACGTGCTCATGATGGATTTCACAACAAATAAAACAAAAACAATGACATCATTTGTTTGTTGTTAAAAAAGAAAACAAACCAAACAAATATTTCTTATCACAAGTGCTTTTAACCGTCAACTCCAGGACAACAGCTGGTAGTTTGACATTTCTGAGAAGTGACGTGATAGAAGAGTTTATAAAATGCAGGGTGGCAGGGAAGAAGAGGATTTCGTTGGGGTTATTCAGCTTGCTAAGCTATCTCGAACTTTTTCCTTTAGAAAAGATTTTAAGCAAAATGACACTCTGTTAGGTACACGTTTTTTGAAACACAGAAATAATTGTATATAACTCACATTTTAGCACCAGAGACACAGTGTTTCTTAAGGGATCCCATAGTCGGCTCACAAGGATCACTTAGAATCATCTTATATATAGAACAGAGTCTATTACCGAGAGATCGCAATAAGGGCATAGAACATTGCTGTCTCCAGATACTTCCGGCCAAATTGAAGAGTGGAAATAACTTAAAGAACAAATTGCGGCGGACCATGCAGTGAGTAGTGCAGCGTAGCGTTTGCTGCAAAAGCTCTGGCTGAACAACCCGAAGAAGCTGCAAGTAGGTACAGCAGCAGAACTATTTACAGAATCCCCAAATTGCATGGCTCTCATCAATATTTTTTCAATTTAGACAGTTTTCTGTTGATTTCAGGTGAGTTTCAGCTGGGAAGATGAAGAGAGCACTTTCGAGCGTTCTTAATCACATTATGCATCGAAATTCCTGAAATACGCATGAGGCTCTCTAAACACATGACACAACAGGGCCTGATAGCATTCCTGCTTATCGCTGCTACAGTGTTTACTGTTTACAGAGAGGCCATATGAGAGGTCTTGCAGTATCAAAACTAACTGAGATGGAACTAAATGGTATGTTCTGCACAGGGGTAGGCTGTCAGCAAACTTTCAGGTCCAAAGGGACGTCCGACAAAACCTTCTGTTTCAACGAATGATGGATATAATTTATTTTTAAAAATTTCCCCCCATGTGACACATAACTTTTCATTTTATTGCACTTCCACCTTAACAAATGAACCCTAGCCCGATTCATTCTAATAAGAAATTTCGTTTTGTTTTGACAACTTTTCCGTTTTCCCATGATTTTCCCTTCCTACATGAAGAAAATTCTTCACACCCCACATCGCAGGCAAACCACTATTTGTTACATTTTCGTCCTGTCGCTTGTGAGATGTTATCCTAATTTTCTTATTTTTACTATTATTTCCTAGAAAGCATAAAAGAAAAACTATTTTGTTGAATGAAAACTTAACTTTTGTGTTTCATAAATGAGTCTTTATCTGTCCAGTGCAACCGAATTCAAATCCAATTATCGCGCATAACACTCGAGTTTATTCTTGTAATTGTGTTTTAAAATGTCCACAAAAACATCCTCGTCGTCGACAGGAAGTACAGCGAACAAGAACTCCAAGGAAATGTTTACCGATCTGGCTCCAAAGGTGGCCAATTTGGACTTTGACGATTTCACGAGTAGCTCTATCTTGGAGTTCTTAAACAAGGAGCAAGAGTGTTTCTATGGCTCCAGTCGTGATACCAGTGAAATAAACGATGAAAGTATATTTGAGGAAGTTAATCGATTGTCCGACAACACGGATACTCGCAGTGTCGACGAGATACTTCGCGAGGCGGAGCTCCTGATAAATAATCAGCTTATGGTGGGGGCGTCTTCTGGGAAAAATGGTACCAATGGGGGTTTCGAGACGCAAAAGAAATCGAATTTGAACAATCGCGACGCGTATTCGGTCCCGGTATCGGTGGAAAAAGTGAATAATTCGCCGGAAATTGTGAATAACTTCGAGAAGGTCGTCGATAATGTGCACTTGGATTCGGTTATTTCGGATGAATCCACGCCCAAGGATATGAGGAATTTTACAGCAAATAATGCAGAAACTGATGACATCGATGAGGACACCACTGATACGGTGAGTTAGAAGAGTTTTCCTTTTGAAAAAGTTCAAGTATGTTGCAAGGTAGTGAAGGAAATCCAAATTTGTTTGCGGTGCACCTGCTGTTCGAATTGAAATTCTAATTGAAAGAAAAATATGTGGCATACATCTAGGCGTTTGATCGTCATCATATCATTGCCAGCATAGAAATATGTGAAAGGGAAACCATTTTAGCGAAGTAGCTGCCATGTTATTTTAAAAGTGCGACATATTTACTTTATGGATCTCAGAAGGTACTTGCCCGTTGATTAGTACTTTCGAGATTTCTTTGATACGTTATTTTGGCTTCTGTTTTTGCAACTTGAGAACTGGGCATAAAATGTACATGTCAGTTTTTCGGAAGCCGTTGTTACCTTCGCCTAGAAAGCGCTGTTGTGATCTAGGAATTTAATGGAGTCACTTAGTCCTAGCTCTTCGGAGAAACCTGCTCCTATGCCTTTGTGCATAGATGGATTTGGAGTCATTATCTTTCGAAGTCCAAGTACGGAGACATTAGTGTGCAAAGAGTTACTTAGTATCTCGATGTATCCATACCTCTCCGCTTTCCAGGGCTTTGACTGGCTGATTCTAAGAGCATTCTTCACTGAATCTTCTTGCATTTGGAGGTCTAGATCTTCCTACAAATTACCTTCAACCGCTCCTCTGCCGACAAAATAATCTGACAACTTGTCGCATATTTTTTAATTTTATTTTTTTAAGTGTAAAATACTTTAAGTACATTTAGATGTCCTAGAAAAATGAAGTTATCGTATCCACTATCGTGTATCCCTCTTTGGCGGTGCCTTTAATTTGTGCCTTTGGCAGCACAAATCCATAATTTCCCTTGTCCCTCAGTTCCACAGTATATACGTACTTTGTACCCAATGAAGCCCGACACCAATCATCTGAACCCCCACCAGCAATGCCTAAAACTTGGTAAGTTGATGCCGCTCTATACGATCGTCCTGTTTCCTTTTTGATTTTCTATAAGACAAAAAACATGTTCAACTTTTCACGAAAAGAAAACTGATTCCAGTATTTCTAACTCACATCAACAGCTTGTTGTGCAGCCGTCTGTAGATCCTTATGATCCTTCACTTTTGCAGCCCTATACGCCCATGGATACGTGATTAATTCGCCATAACTGTGGAAAGTCAAATATGCTCCAAGATTATTCTTGCGTCGCGACAAGAATGCAACAACTGCACGCGTTTCTAATTCCGATGCCGCCGATGGACCGCGGTATACATCTGAACATGGATCTGACGATGAGCCTGGTCCTCTCCAATTGATATCGTAATTACGATTCAAATCGACACCGATACATCGTGACGAAGTCCTTGAACGATTTTTGCGCCACAAACGATTCTTCTTACGACTGTACATGTAGCCATCGGGATTTAGGACCGGCATCACGTACCAGGTTTTCGATGTTATATGCTTCGGTAGTGTCGACCAATTCGTTAAGAGATTGTATAGGATGTACGTGACCACCGCTGGACTTATCCATTCGCGGGCATGGATGCCACCATCAATCCATATTTTTTTGTTATCCTTTGGGTTTTCTGATATCCTGAAAGTAAGAGATACTCATATGATTTAGTTTGTTTCTTGTCGCAAGAGATGGGTGTGTAAAAAAGTATTTCATGCAGCCTGTAGTTTCACAAGCAGCAGGAGTTAATTAAGGAAAGTTTGCCCGGACTAAGGTCTATGCACTTAAAAATTGTGCGAAGTTAAAAGGAACAAGGGTTTCAGAACGATGGGATTGTTTTAAAAGGTTGATTCGCCTTTTTGTAGAACCTTCACACCCTTGAATGACTTCTAAAACTTCTTGGATTTTTGTTCGGAATGCTGGTCCCTTAAGTTAGACTTGGACAGTCTGTGAAAGTTTCGAATACAATACAAGCGGGAGAGCAGGCTTGAATCTCGATCGAAATGAAACAGTTTTCAGTGCCTTCTAAGAAGCTAGAACGAATAAAAATAGCTACTAATTTGTATGCTTTGTATTGTACATTATGCTACGCAAAAGTCATTAACCACCCTTAAACCTTTTCCTCAGGCGCTCAAAACCAATGTGCATCAGAATCCGCTCTGCAAAAGTTTGCCAATGCTAGTTCGGACTCTGGAAAGACAAACTTTGTCGGCTGGCTCATATAGAAGACTCTTGTATCAAGGATGACTTTAAGATCTGTTGTGGGATATACGATTCGAAGCAAAAGCCTTAACAAGAGTTCTTTCAGTTGAGAATATGTTTTGGATTACGACCCGTAAAATTAGACAAGTCTTACTCGAGTAATCACTTCAAGAAGTAAGCAATAGTTGTTCCAAAAAGAGTTTCGAAGAAATGGAGCAACGAATTTGTAACCTACAGACCGGTCAACTGCCTCATTAGATGGGTCTAGAGCTAACGAAGAAACAGGGGTATTTGGAACAAAATAAGAACAAAATACTAAGGACCGATAGGTCAACACAGGGATGTTTGTATGAATAGGAAAGAATATTTTCTCGTGGTTCGAAACTCAGGTGATGTTTCGTTTCTCTGGCGTTCAAGGGTGGGGTCCAGACTAACTGGCGGCATTTGTGGGCTTTGTCATTATTAAGCAATACAGGCTCCGTCTCTTCTCTCCCAAGTAACTGGAACGGGTTCAACGCCTAGGCGAAATTTGCATGACGGGTTGCCTGAGCTCCACCCCCATTGCATCACTAACCGCCACTGTCGATCTACCTCCAGTTCGAGTCCATGTAGAAATCCAGGCTAAACTCAGTCTGTATATGCTCTTCCACCTATACAGAATCAGCTTTAAACACCCTCCACCTTAACACGCGTCTATCCCTACTCCAAAGTAGCGAGTTGAGCATGCCGTTGGATGACATTATCCCAAGGTACTGCTTCAAACGAAAAATTTAAACCCCGGACGGCTCTAAAATGGACAGTGGATCTGGGGCTGAAATATTCGGAGAGTCGTCTAGACCTAACATATCAGTCTAAGGAAATACTCATCGATCTTCCAGGCAGAAATATTTGCCATAAATCAGTGGACAAGTTTAAACTTGCTCTCCATTTTCCGTGGCAAAACCATCTTTATCTTCTCTGACAGTCAAGCTGCCCTGAAAGCACTGAACTCCGATAAAATCGGAACTATTCCTAGAGACAGTCAAATCTTACCCACACAAGCTTGGCCTGTGACCGGGCCCTACTTGCAGACTATGCTTGGAGAGCGGCGAAATCTTTCTCCACATCGTTACAAAATGCACCGCTCTCATTCACGTGAGAAAGCAGTGAATTCGTCTCACCAACGGCGGAACAGACAAATTGCTCTAGACATATGGGACAGCACAATAGGCCTCTATATGAGACCGCCGTACTAGAGTGGACAAACCGCTCCCCACTAATAATAATAATAACACGCCTCTCCTCAAACGGTTTCTATAGAAGCCGTCTTTGCACTCCGGCCTGTCTAGAAGAAAATCGCACCATCTAAGGGCTCCTTTCTTGGATGATTTCGGCGACATTGCGAAATGCTGACATCAGCATAATCCTCTTGAGTTTGTACTCGAAGTTCACCAGCCATGATATTGGTTGAATTGTAAACTCAGGCCACTCTCACCAAGGATATCAGCTCAATTAACTCAATAAACTTGACCCTCTGCTTCGAAGAGGGTGAAAACGAAGAGCATACATTATGAGCGTGTCTGAGTCTGTGCAAAACAAAGTTGCCAATATTCTGTAAGGATGTCCTTTCTTCTTACGTACAAAAATGCCTCCATAGAGTAGTAACCGATCAAGGAAAGTACCGCATCATAAAATGGTCTTATTTCACCGAAATTGGACACATATTTCATTCCCACTTCCCCATTCACACTGGGTACACAGTTTTGATGCCTTCGTGACGGCTGCTGAGTTACTGATTACAATTTATGCCAAAACTTTCTCCTCTCACTTCTGGATAATCATAGTGTGTGACGAATGTTGCTATTAACTTCTTTCAAAGTTAAAAGGTTACTATGTCCTTGCGAACTAATAAATTCCCCTTCGCTTGTGGTAGTGGTAGGAACTGAGTTTGCATGTCACATTTCCGTTGAAAGAATTTAAATTTGAAACTTAAACAACGATAAGTTGCATTTACTCAGCGAGGCGTTATAAGCTCAGGAGATGAATGTGATATTAATTTACCATGTGCATGAAAAAAGTGGGAGAGAAACTCGTAAATACGAGTAGTGTCAGAGGTCCTCATAGGGAGTCTGGCAGAAAGACTAGTGTTCTGCACTGTGACCTCTGCAAAAGCTGCAGGGATTAAGAGGAAAATGCCTGCTACGGGATTTTTGTGTAATAGCAACCAGAAGATTGGCCACTGTTGGTATTAACTCTTGAGACTCCTACCGCCTTTGGGGTGGGTCCTTTTTTATACGTCACTTGGTGAAAGATTTATGTGGACCCGCCAGAGGTCTTAGTAAATCGTAAGTTCCAAACTAACAACTAAGCGGATTTAAAGGTTCCCTCCACCTTTAGTTACTCAATTGCAATTAGCAACAAGTCTCTAAATTTGGTCTTGCGTTGTCTAAGAAGCAGATGTTTTCCAAGATAAATGTTTTCAACGAAAAAATAAAGAAATTCAAATAGAATGTTCCTATAATGCGTATATCCTTTGCTTAAGCTAAGCTGTATAAATATTTACAAGATAAACATTTTCGGTCTGTGTCAGTAAAAATAGCATAACTCTGCGTGTGGCACTACCATCGACACCGTCACCGACGAGTCGTGTTGATTCTTTTTTCAAATTAATTTAATATGAGGCCGTCGAAGATGACTGCAGTCCGTGTTGGTCATCGATATGAGTTCTGTACTCTGGTATACGCACATGGTTGAAACAAAAATCTGTCACATGACAAGTGAGTACTGACATGTGTTCCGCAAATGTATCTGCTGGGATGCATCATCAAGTTAATTGCTTGCAAAAGTGATTTACTTCTAATTGCATACGGAAGTTGATACTGCACGCAAGGGGTTGCGTAAGAGGCACATTTGGATAGAACGAGATTTCATTTTAAAAGATTGACAGTAGATAGCTGGTAGTATACTGGCAATTTACAAACTATCTGTAGTTTGTATTTGAATTTACAGAACCACATTTTGATTCAGTAGCACTTGCGAGATTGAGTTTTCAAATTAATGTGACCTCAATCAGACAGTAGATTGTTTGGTGTGAGTCTTTAGCAAGGGTCCGCTGATGAGATCTGTAAATTGTAGTAGCACCTAGCGTGTTGATTATTGAAACGCTGTGATAGGCGACTAATGAGATACTCTTGCTGTTGAGACCCTTGTGACTCAAACAGAACTCTAATGTTACTCAAATATATGTATGTTCCAGCGCTTATTTAAAGTGGTCTACCTGGATGTCAGCTTAACCATTTTAGTCTTGAGGTGAATTTTGCTTTTGAAGCTAGCTAGTTCTGGATAGGGATCTAAGACGTATAGAATGTTTTCCTCTTCTTTTTCGTTCATAAAGCTTCTGTAGAAGGCGTTGGAAAGGACAGTGGTCGGTAATATTATCCATTTCCTTAAATCCAAAGCAGGTTAGACGAGATTTGAACTCATTATTCACCTTCTTGAGAGCTTCAGTAAATAAGCGAAATTTTATCATATGCGTTGGAACAGCCTCAGTATTTCCTGAAACCTAAAAATTAATAAATTGCTGGTGCGACAGTCAGGTTAGGACAAGGCCTAGCTCAACCACTAGTGGGAAATTACTCCACTTTTCGAATGTGGAGTAATTTCCCACTGCACTGCACCGTCCAGGAGTCTGAGTGTGACGTTAAGGAACGGTGCATGTTGAAGGCATCAATTGGAATTGGGTAGAGGTTAATGTTCATGGGCACAATTGTCATGTGACCAACTAGACCGTTCGACCTGTTATTCTCCGAGTCGCCTTAGAGGATGCTCTTTCTGTGTAGGTTCCCGGGGTAAAATTCTTTAAATCGGCACAATGGACCCTACTGTCGGTCTACGTGAGCAGTGAAGAATGTCACAAGGTACTTATTTAGCTAAACTGCTAAGAGATAGGAAATATATGTATGTAAAACTGTTTCTAAAGCAACTACAGCGGTAGACTCGAAGGCGTCTGTGTAAGCATCACAGACTAGGCTAAATTTTGTATGGCACTGGTGTTGCAATTCTTTTTTAGGGTACGATTCCATACAGTTCAATAGGCCTTCCAACCGCCTAGTACAAGTACAACCAATCAATCTACTCTGAAGGTCTTATTTTGGACGCTAAGCCTTTTCGTAGGTGTAGATGTCGATCGTAGCCTACCTTGAACGATCTTAAATGTTCAGTTTTAACCAAAATTTGCTGTCTAGAACTATACCCTGATAGTTTGGCTATGTTTGTGAAACTAAGTTCCCTGTTGTTAAGCTTGAGAACTAGCACATGCATATGTTCTTCCGGTCGCAAAGGCACCCATTAGCACTCTTTACGGCGAAATAGATGAGGAAACCATGATCAGGACTAAGACGTCATGATGTCACATGGACACACGTGCAAGAGCCAGATGACTGTGGCCAGCCATCGATAAGATTTCCAATCGAATCGTCTCGGTTGTCCTTACAGGACACTGCGGAATAGGAATCCATGCGGAACGTCTTGGATTACCCTAGAATGACTACTGCAGAAGTTTCAGGGACGAAGAGGAAATAGAATCCATTCAGCACCTGCGATGCGAATGTCACGCACTGGCCACCAAAAAACTGCGTACTCTTTGTAGTAGCTTTTTCCATCAGCTGGAGGACCTTCATATCGCAGATTTTAGGAAACTCCTGAGATTTCTATCCCTTTCTGGGTGGTTTCCAGATAAGCCAACCCTACCCTTTGGTTTGAATCCCATGAGTATACTGTTTATGGGTACAATGGACCCGCTTAAGGTTTTTAGGACACCCACAAAACCAACCAAGCTTGAGTAGAGATATGTCTGGAATTTCGTGTCTTTTGGTGAAGAAAACTAGCTCAGCTTTGGAAGGGTTAACTCTGTGTTCAATTTTGCTGATTTCATTAGACACCGAAGTATGGGAGAATTTCGCCTATAGTTTTGCAAGCTTCAGTTTTGAGCGTACTTGGTCCTTCATAGACAGCTAAGGTCCAAAGCAAGGGAGATCGAACTCCTGCAGTACCAAAGCTCGGTTTTGTTTATAATCCACTCGCGCCTAAAGGGGTTATGAATACCCTTATGATGTTTTTCACACAGCGAGAGCGATGTGCTGTGGTTGGAAACTTCGAAGGTATTAGGTTTCGATTACATCCAAGGGTGGTGTCCAGACTAGCTGGGGAGATTTGTGGTGTTCGTCATTGCTATAATTCACGGGATTTTTTTCGAATCTCCTGATGTTATTGGCTTGGCCAGCTTAATCAACTCCTCAAGTTCTAAAGCTCGAGGCATGGACAAGAAGACCTAGAAAGCGAAATGGGCAAATTTGCAAAAGATTGAAAAATTTGTAGCAGACTGAAGTCTTTTGGATAGTTACTGAGCAATATAATTTGCAATCGATTTTGATATGTGTAACTTTTCAATAAACAAATGATCGGCGATCAACAATTTTATTCCTTTGCTTTAAAACGTTTATTTTTTATTGGGTATCACTAGTTTGCATGTCATTCTGTCAAAAAATCAGAAAGTAGAACAAATTTTCACTAAAACTTTTTGTTCAATTTCACTTTTTCTACAAGTACTTGTGCTGTGTTCAAAGCAGCCGCCTTCATAATAGGGAGGTTTGTAGGATAAAAGGTCTTGTATCTGTTTTAACCATCAAGCAGTTCTAAATGGCTATTATAAGCTATGTCGCACGATTTTACTCTTTCTTGAAGGAACTCATTTTTGTAATGACAACTTAGTGCATTAGTGAAAAGACAAGTTTCTATTCACTCCTGGTGCGTGCTGAAATGATACTCATTTGTGGTAAATAACCAACATGCTAATCCGCCGGCATTTAACAATGCATTTCCTCCAACGTAAGTCTCACACCATAATATGCTAATTGCAAACCCCACAAAACCACAACAAACTTACATATTTCTGACAGTTGATGACTTTTCTATTTTTGATTAAGTGGGACACCAAATGAAAGTAAACGTGAACATTTGTTTAAACGAGACACACACGCTAATTTCACTTTCAAAACTTAAATGTTAACAAAAAATGTTGAAACGCAATATGCACGTGCAGACATAAAAAGGAAGTGATAATGTGTTGTATGACTGAGTGACTAAGTACATAATATATTAACAAATAAAAGCATTTATGTTTGGCTATTAAATTTGGCACTGAAAATTATTATTTTTTCGGCTTACTTTGAAGAGCTTTGTAAAATTAATCGTAAACAGCAGGAGTTTTCACCAAATTGCGCATTTTAAAACGAAAGGAACTATTGCTACACTATGCAAAAATAATATAAAGGAATGTTAACACAACGTTCTCACATCAAAATATTATCAAAACGATCAGAACGTTCACAACATTCGTCAATCATTAGAATGTTTTGGGAGACAAACAAATCAACTTTGTCAACCTTATGTTCTTGGGCTTGAACAACTGACTGCAACAACCCACCGGTAGAAATAGCAAGCCACCTAGATTTCTATGTTTAGCTACGATCAGACGATTTGCAGATGTGCGCAAATTTTGCATACAAATGTGTCGCAAACTTCCGCAAACCGTGTGATTAGCAAAATTGTTCCTTCAAATTTTTTCACATATGTCATTTGCGAACGATTTGCATACGTCGTACGAAAACGTGCGCACACGTCATCCGCAAATCGTGTGATCACCCTTTAGGAAACATTTGCACACATTTGCGGACTTAATATTCTTCGCTTTCATCGTCCTCTTCATTGCTGCTCTTAAACACATACGCAGCCAACACCATTGTGAGGGTATCTCGAGTTGTTTCATTCCTCCAAATAAATAAAAGTGACGTTTCTTCAAATGGGTCTGCAAATATGCTGTTCGCATGTGTCGGTAAATCGTAAGATCGGGCAACAAATGCAATGTACGTGCGCACAGTGAAGCGATAAGAATTTATGTGAAAAGTTTTATCGCATGCGTCTCGCTTCTCACATCGCATTGCTTTATCGCATCACTATGCGCGTAGCCTTACAATTCATTTGCTCGTACCCAAAAATTTGCAGCTTTGGGACAAACTCTGAAAATAGTATGATCGGCCTGCAAATAACATTTCTGCAAACTCGCATTTGCGGATGATTTGCAGACAATTGCTTATGTGCAAATTTTGCAGTGTTTTAAACATCAGTCATGCAAACATGCTCAACGACTGGGCATAATCTTTAACGACTTCTGTAGGAGTTCCCAGGAGTCCCAGAGTTGAAAAAAGCCATCTTTGGAGAATATCTCTTCAACGATCTTAATTATTTGAACAATTCCGGTAACTGGAATTCTAAATGGCTTCAGGAGTAAACTTCGGGTCAACCGTAGCGATCGCAGTGGTATAAGCACACCTCTCTCTGGAGGACTACTCCAAACTAACTAACTATTTGGGTACCGGGTAACAAGAAAGTCGTCGAATTACTAAGAGAAGAAGCGCACATGATAGAGTGCACCCCTGAAAGCACCGTGAGAGTCTTTTGACAGTAGTTAAGACACTTACGATGGGATGCAAAAAAATTAAAAAAAATAGATAGCTGGCGCGATAGCTCGAATGTTGGTGCCGTGAAAATTGTTCGGTGGACATGACTGGGACTTGAACTCAAGCCGCTCGGAGAGTATGCAATGGGGTTTCAAAAATTACTGGACAAACTTATTAATGGGCAAAGGTGCAATATCACTTGTAAGGCAGCCCAAACAACCTCCTCATCCTAGGTGTTGGCAGAAAGCAATTTTTGGCTGATGGTGGGACTAATTACAGAAAAAAAATTAACTTCAACAAACACATCCATAAACTGGGATTCGAGGAAGAAGATTTCGAACCTATTTAATTGTCCAGCCTTAGTAAGAATGCTACAGAAGATCCTGAGGGGTCTTTGTGGATACTGATCTGACCTTATGGATGTAGGCGCATGCATTGTCCGCCCAATTTTCACTTACGAGTCTGGTGACCAAGTTAGGGTTATAATTTTAAAAAAATAGAAGAATACAAAGAACATCGGAAACTTTGCGGCCCTGTCCGACCGCCACTTCCACATTCACATAAAAAACATTGCAATTTGCAGTCCCTGTGGTCGTCGTGGTTAAGTGGTTAGTGGGTTGGACTGCTGTGCAAACAAGCGTGAGTTCACGACTTAGACATGCCCGCCGAAAATTATTTGTCTCTCGTCGGGGAATGACAAGCCTTTGAGAGTATAATTTGTCATGAAAAAGCTTCTCAATTCGCAGTTCGGAGTCAATAAAGTGTAGGTCTCTTCCATTCGTACGAAAAATGCAACACACAAGTATGAATGGTTGCGAAAAGCTAGGTCTTGGCTCACGTCGAGCTATCGCGCCAGCTTTTTATTCTATTTGATTCGCAGCACCTTCGACGCGAAACTCCTGGCAATAAGAAAAGCATGTTGATTACTTAAAGATGATCTAACACCCAAGGAGTTATTAAATCCATTGAGCCTTCCATTGATTCGGCTTCAACATAGTGAAACGAACCTAGATTGCAGGCTCAGGGTCGCCCTTCTGTGGGCCCCAGACCATAGAAGGATCGCTGGAAATGAACGCTTTAGCGAACTGGTCAGGCGAGGAGTAATATCCAAAACGATGTGGCCAACCTTTATCAAGAACAGCACCAAAGAGCTATTTATCAATACTCTCTTGGATATTAATAGAGTTTTTACGATAAGTTAGGTTTTTACGATAAGTTTAGCTTGGTATCCCCCACAACATGATGGGTGGTGTGAATAAAACCGTAGGCAGAGTGTTACCTCAACTTTTTAGATAAAACGCTCGATTTGAGTTGAATGAAAATAAGTTCCTTCAAGTTTCAGAAAACACTTCCCTCAAGAGGGTTTGCCCAGAGTGTTCCTTCAGTTTTTATTCACACCACCCAATGTATCAGCTGCGGGTATGAGAATAAGCCATCCGGTTCCTCTGCAGATATCCGGCTCAAGCTAGCCAATGTGTTAGCAAATCATTGCTCGACAACTTTAAATCTTGGGTTAGTTACAGCTTTGACAGCTCAGTTAAATCTTTTGCGATGTAAACTCCAATGATTTCGACTAGATTATGTCGATTTACTTGTCGTTTCAAAACTCCATTCTTCAACCGCCTCCTCTGCTCAAAGCAACAACCTTTAAATTGATTCCAGGAAATTTTGCATGAGTTTGTATAATTTAATTCATCCACGTGTCAGTGAGGATATTGACTAAAATAAACGAAAGTATGTGCCAAGAGTCGGGTTGAACGACGCCTGGTTACATTGTCACGTATTTTGCAACTAAATTACCCAGAAGTCACATTAAAATTCAGTTCAGCTTTTTGGCAAACACACAAGACTTCAAGTTTAAAACACACACGCACACACACTGTTGAAACAAACTCACCTCATAACCTTCAATTCTCGCCCTTCAACTGTTTTTCCGATCGAGTACAACCGACACAGATCAGGATGTGCCAATCGAATTTCCTTCATGAAGTCATAAATCACATCGAGGTCGTGATACTCGTCCCAGTTTATGCCTCCCAGTCTGCTGGCCTTCTCTAGGTGTAAACTTAAATTTTAATTTCACATATTTTTCGTTATCAGCCAAGTGCCAGGAGGAAACAATTCTTTACTTATGCGTGGGGATTTGAAATCATCTGTGGTGGAACCCACCTCCTCCTGGTCCAGGAGATTTTGAATGTTTTTGTTGAGCACCTCTGGGGAGATATTCAGGCCTTGCAGGTAGCTTCTGGCATTCTTTACTTGCTCCTTTCGAAAGGATATGTCGAGGAATTTTGAGTTCTCCTTCCAGACTTCGCCACCTGGAAGAAAATAATACACCTCCTCATGGGTCAAATGCGACATCTAATCACGTGCTTAGGGATCAATTACCGAAACGATCCTCTAAAGCTTGGGTCACTTGTGAGGATGAACTTCTCAACATGGAGATATTGTATATCCGCCATAGTTGAGCCTCGTCGTAGCGCACCGGTATCTCGTTCACTTCCATGAATTGGCTGCCGGTGTCAGCTGTGGCATTTCCTGTCTGCTCGTAGAGGATTTTATTTCCTGTTGTGACATTTTCCTTTGGGAACTCCGGAATCGAAACGATTTTGTTTACATTCAAAGCCACCGTCAGATTTGAAGGAAGCACAACACAAGCACAAAAGAGCACGACCACTGTCACTGCACCGGTTGGAGACATTTCTTTATCTCTGTGGAACTACCCGAGCCGAGCGAACGTAACCGATACTAACGACAAATTAAAAATAATTATTCGCGCCGCGTTTGAATAACTTTTTTGTTTATTTTTTTTTTTGAATTTTCTATTTTAGAGTCTACAACGACGCCATGACAATCGAGACTAAGCGTCGGAAATGATTTGCTGTAATTTTTATATATCCAAGGCACGTCCGTCGGCCAGCATTGGTGGCGGCTACACTGGCATTCTGCTGGCGCGCTCTGGCTGAATGTGAAGCTTTTGAGGTTTTGATTTACAAAAGATTAAGAACATTCCTACTCTTTGCTTTGTTTGGTGTTTTCGTGTTTTTATTTTTTATAATCAAATGGGAAAGTCTTTCGAAAGGGAAATGAGATGAAAATTGATTAAAGAGTGGAAACAAACCTACTTCTGGGTTTCAGCTTTTGAAAAGTATTCCCACCCGTGAGATTTAATGAAAATGTGTCACAAATATGCATGGATATTGTTTTAGGTTTATGTACGTTTTTGACTGTTTTATCTGAAAGTGATTCTTGTGGCTCTAGCTACAGGGGCGGTTTGAGGGGACAATTTATTCGGGTGATAGGGGCCCATGGTTGTAAGAAATTTGTATTTTCCCTAAATTACTAAATAGCATAGCATTTTTCGCTAAGAATATAAAAATACAACTTTAGCGGACTTTATGTATAATATTAATAGCGACGACGATTAAAATTTCTCTGACAGCCAAAATGAGCCATTCAATCTGGCCGATGCTTACAATTTTGTCTATCCGATTTGAACGAAAAACGAATTTAAAGCAGCGAGAAAGGGCTAGAGGAGCCTTTTACTTAAGGCTAAGGTCAGCACCAACAGTAGTGCCCTCATACGTAATAGTGAATAACTAACGGTGATGGGCGCCGTAGCTCAGTAATGAGTGCATTGGACTGCTGAGCGAGCTTCTTGGATTCAAGCTATGCCCACCGAGCATTTTTTCGCGGTACCTCTTGTCGGGAAATGACAAACCTCCAAGAGTACCAGTTATCATGAAAAAGCTTCTCAAGCTTGTCGTTCGGAGTCGGCAATAAATTGTAAGTCCCTTCCATTCGTGCGAAAATGTGGCACGACAACATAAATGGTTGTGAGAAGCTAGGTCTTGACCCATCCCTAGCTGTCGCGTAAGCTATTTATTTTATTATTATAATATTGGAGGCGATGTACACCTTAAAAGTGCTTCCGCAGAGGCCTGTTGGTCCAAGTGATTCCCATATCAATCACTGTTTTTACTCGGTTAGTCCAAGTTCGAATTAGTTCGTGTTCTCTGGTCAGTCTTCTTCATTTTCTTAATAGACAGGACGTAGATGCTGAACGTTGGCATTAAATTTCCTTCTAATCTGCATAATGGCTCTACCCATAAGAAAACTTTGGACTTATGTAACAATGAGGTGAACCAGGCCCTCAAACAACTACCCCCTCAAACTAGCACGATCCTTAGCCAGCTGCCTCCAGTTGGGTACGCCGATTTGTTTGTGGTCATCATGCACTTGCGCACGCCATCGGATATGAGTTGGTCTTCTTCTGTGTAGTAACTCAGGGGTGGAGTCGAAGATTCTTCGGGCTGGAGCATAGGTCTTCATCCGCTCTACATGACCCTGCCGTCTTAATCGTTGAACATGTGTCTTTTTGACCAGGTCGGTGTCATTGTACAGCTCGTAGAGTTCGTTGTTAAATCTTCTCCTCCATGAACGGTCAACAAATGTGGGGACCATATATCCAACGTATAACTGTTCACTATAAAAATTTCAAGTGCGCTTTCATCCGATTTCGACAGGGTCCATGCTTCTGCGCCATATAGCAGGACGGGGATGATGAGGGTCTTGTATAGCATCTCCTTGGTTCTTCTCTTCTTTCTAGTTGTCTTTTAAGGCCATAGTAACAGCAATTGGCGAGTGTTTTTTTACGTTGGATCTCCGCCCTGATGTTGTTAGCAGAGTTCATAGCAGAGCCAAGGTAGATGAATTCCTTCACACCCTCGGAGTTATAGTTGTCCATGGTGCCGTTCAGGCCAAGACGTCGGTGTTGTGTCTCGGTGTTCGTTTTATCCTCGTTTACAACGAGACCCATTTTTGTAGTTTCTGATTGGATGCTCGCAAAGACGCCAGTCACTGCTCGTTTTGTTCCGCCAATGATGTCAATGTCGACCATGTAACCAAGTAGTTGGACTGATTTATGGAAACTCGTCTCTGAAGTGTTGATCTGTGAATTTCGCACTATTTTCTCCAGTATTACGTTGAATAACCTGCATGACTGTGCGTCGCCCTATCTAAAACCTCTATTGGCTTTGAAGGTCTTGATGGTGTCTTTTCCGACCTTGGCGGAGCAGCGAGCGTTCTCCATCGTCATCCTACACAAACGGATTAGTTTTGTAGGAATACGAAAACTTGAAATCCCCCAAAACAGTTCGTCTCTATTTACACATCGTAAGCTGATTTGCAATTGATAAATAGATGGTGGGTATCTGTCCGGAACTCTTGGATCTTCTCTAGGATTTGACGTAAAAGTATCGATTTTTCAGGTCTAAAACCACACTGGTAATTCCCCGCCAGTTCGTCGACGTATGACTTCAGGCGCTTCAGCATTACGCCAGAGCTCTTTCGTGATCGTACAACTGATCATGTAAAAACGAGGCGATTTGGCCTCAAAATGCTCGTTTTTACATGACGAATTATACGATCACGGAAGAGACGATTTGGCCCCTCAGATCAAATTTTATATGCGATGTTCAGGAGACTTATTCCTCTGTATTTGACGCAGGTGAGGCGGTCTCGTTTATAGGTCATAAGAAAGGTGTTTGAGTATTGCTTTCGCTAAATTCCAGATCATTTTTTCACCCCATTTGGGAAGCATACGGGTAAATATGTATGGTTGTCCTGTGTGCATTTAGTAATGTGTTGGACTTTTAGTCTTTTTTTTTGAGTACAAGGATAGAATAGTTCTCATCAAAGTCTGCATTTAGGATGGCATAGTCTCTATAGAATAGATGTCTGTTAAATACATATGTGCTTTTAAAGGTCTCCTATACAAACGTATAACAATATAATTTTGTTGTTTTTTTTAATCATTTAAATCTATTTTGAATATTTATGAACCAATTTTTTTTCCTTTCAGGTAAGTCATCTGCATTGCCAAACATTCGATACAGTCTGGAATAAACATATGAGGTGTAGGTAAATGATCTTTACTGCATATTTCTCTATCAAATAAATTTTGGGCGGCGTGGATTAGAGATTAAATGAGAAATCGTCCAAAAAATATTTCTTTTAAACATCCCTGTTATGATTTTGACGTTTGTAGACCTTTATATGGGCATTTCTACATATTTCCTACACGTCCATCGTTGCGTATTTCCCTTTCTATATCGTACTTTGATTTTAAAGAAATTAAACCAGTTAATCTAATAAAGAGTCACCTTTCTCAAAAAGTGAAATAAACCTCCAACCGTCCCTGTACTTTTGTATTATACATATACAAATCTCCCACCAATTGACACACATTTCAATTCAAATGCTGCATTTGCTACACCACTGTCATCGAAATGACCAATTTCTGTTCGTCAAACGTTCAACTTTAATTGTCTGGCATTCGCTACCCAAATGATGAACAGACACTTCAGTGGTTTCGAATTCTACCGACCAAAAACCACTCACAAACAATGAACATCTGATTATTCTAATCAAAATTCGAAATTCCAAATCTGAACCCATTCAGCTAGCTAAGAAGCCGGAAACCAGCCTTATTGACAGCCAACATAATGCAAAAAAAAAATATCAAAAAAGAAATGAATACCAAATTCATTGTGTATTACGGCTTTCTACGTGCTCACGACGATGACATGGCTATAGGTTACCTATTTCTCAGAGGCTTGCTATCACGCATAGATGGATAGATAGTTTGATAATTGGTCTTTTCGTGGTTGTCACGAGATTGTTCTTGTTTTTTTAAATATGTGAAAGAGAAAGTTTTTTATTATATTTTCTACTTCTTCTACTATTCTGAGTGGTGGAGGTGGAACAATTATAAAAGAAAGATATCAAAGAAAGCTTTTGTGTAAATATGTGTAGATAATTACAAAAATTGCCTTGGCATTGAAGACTTTTTATGGCATTGCGAAGAGGAAAGCTTTTAAGAATATTAAAGGGAAAATTCCATCAAAGACTCTCCGTTTAGTATATAAAGTGTTTCAAGCACAGACTCGTTTGCAATTCATCTGAGAGCGAGCTGCTGTCTAGAGTTTAGTTTTGCAAACTTAAGTCGATGTTTACACTATGTAACCAAGAGCCAGAGGGAGCCAGATTGCGCGTAAACATCCACGGCTCCTCAATCCATATACACAATGAAAAGGAGAGTATACAGAACGTATCCCTGGTGAAGTCCAATGCCCACAGCGAAACGTGTCGATTTGACGCCGTTCACCCGAACACATCTTTTACAGTTTGTGTACGGAGATTGAATGGCCCTCAGAAGAGAACCGTCTATCCCATACTCCTGCAGTACATTTTAGACTTTACCTCGAAGGATCCGATTATATGCTTTCTCCAAATTTCACGAAACAACTGTAGATAGGTTTGGCATACTCCTAGGCCTTTTAAAGTACTATTCTGAGAGTGAATAGCTGGTCGATTGCGTATAAACATCTTAAAAAACAGTCTAGGTTCCCATGATCTTGGGTCTAGCTTGAGATTTGAGATGAAATTACCTAGAGAATTTAACAACCTCTCTCAATTGTGAATTCTTTTGCGGCTTATTGCAGGCCTAACAAATTAAGAGCTGGCGTGGCACCTTTTACTTAGGATTCTTGGTACTGGAGTATTACGTATCATGACTTACTTCCTTAGAAGTTGTAGAGACCATGAAGAGGAGGATAGGGTGAAATGTTTATGTCCATACTTCTTCCCTATAAATCTAGGTCTTCCCACATATTCACCAGCCCCTGATAATGTCACAAAAAGATCGGATACTTCTAGACTTTGCCTCCGAGAACATCTTGCTTGCCGCCATAGGCAAATTTTAGCTTTTCCAGGACGCTACTTATCCTAGTCTTGAAATATTTTGCGGATCCCTTAGATTCCAGGTTAAATGGAAGAAGCTGAAAGTCTTGGGACAAGAATCACTTTTGTTTAGTTTAGATGAATCTCTTATTGAGATGAGCGTTGAAGTCTACCTAAGTCAATGGATAGACTATGCACAGCTAGTAACTCAAATTTGCCGTCAGAGACACATTACTGTGTCAGCTCCCCACGACTATGGCTAATGGTTATCAGGTAGGAGTGGCTATGGTGTAGTAGTAACATCATCGCTTGTCACGCTGAAGGTATGGTTTCAACTTCCGATGGCAAGAATCTTTTATTTATCCGCAGCTTCTGCATAAATCGTTGGATCCGATTCTCCACTTGCGGAACATGACTCCGATGGCGCAGTGTCCTGTGATAACTCCCGTGAGCATGTGGATAGAGCATCTGTCCAGTGGCAGAGGGCACCTCGTTCTGATGTGGCGCAATGCTCTCTGGCTAACCAGGAGGTATTAACTTCTTTGCCTAATATGCTGTCTATTATCCGGTGCAAGCATTTCGGTTGAAGTGGCATAAGAAAAGCCAGGATAACATTTGTTTCGTTATCGCAAGTTAGATTTAGTTGGTGGTTTGACAATCTCAAAACCGCTGGGTTTCGAGTATGATGGTGTGCACCCATAGAAAGATGCTTTCCGTACTAGTTCTGCAGTAAAGACTTAAAGTGACATTTTGTACTGCTCATGTACATAAATAGGTACTAATTATAATAACTACTTTATTTCTTTCTTAGAAATGAAAATGTTTTTGCGCTGTTTGATTCTTTTTATTGAACAAATATTTACTTTTCCCTTTTCTTTTCTTTCACTTTCTATGTTTATCTTATTTGTACAGTAATTGGAATTTTGCTTTGTGCCAAACTTTTCGTACGACCCAATTACATAATGTGCGCGCAATAAAATTTCGTCAAACACAAAAATTGGTGTTTGTTTTGGCATCAGAATAGTGTTTCTTTTATAAATATTTACTCAACAAAGTCACATAATAGAACCAGAAAGATTGCACCTACTTTTGTTTGTCTAGACTTTTTTAGCTTATACTTTGTCCCAAAATAAAGTGCCACTTTTTAGTATTCATCAGCTTATCACGATCGCGATCAGATCATCATTTCATCAAAAATAATGATGGTGGCATCATTCATCATTATTTTCCAATGGCCCTTTTTTCACTATGAGGGTCGCGAGTTTAGGGTGCTTAAGTAGACCCTTCACATCTCCCGATCTTCCACCATCGACTCTAAATCATCAGGGGCTATCCTCATCCCCACCCGATACGGGTAGAGGTGAGTTTTCGGACTTGGTCCAACCATCTCATCCTGGGCCTATCCAGATGACGTCTACCTGACGGCACGGATTCCATGGCACGTCTTGGAAGCCGAGTTGGGGACATGCGTTTAACGTGCCCAAATCATTGAAATATGGACCTCTCCGTTCGAAAAAGTAACTGTTCGACATTGAGTACCTCGCGTATTCTGGTGTTCCATGATCAAAATAAAATATTTGATCAATTGAAAACTTGTTTCCCTTTTACCAAGTTTGGCCACATGATCTCCAATTGGTCAAAATCCCGTGGTTATCGCTGTTATTCTGGCAATATCTAGGCGGGTTCTGCTTAGGAGATCTTTTGTTTTGATCGTATCGTAGGTCGGCTATGCATATCTTCCCTGGTATAGAGCAGTTGGTTAATATCCTCCATTGGAGGTTGGTCTTCTGCAGGAAGTGTTAGTGAATTTGTCCTTTAACCGCTCCTAGCGGGATGTGGACCCTTGCCGCGAGTGAGCCATGTAGAGCTGAGCCTTGCCTGGCCAATTCATCTACACGCTCATTTCCTGTTATGCCGCTGTGCCCTAAAACCCAGAGTAGTGTGACCCTGAAGCGTTCGCCCAAGCGAGCAAGCCCGTTCCGGCACTCTAGCCCCGCTTTGGAGGATATGATAGCTGAGTCAATACCTTTGAAAGCAATTTAGTGTTCCGACTAATCAAAATTTTCTGAGTTTAGAAAGCTACAAGCCGAAGTGTTGAACATTGTCGTGTAGACCTTGCTGTTCCCAAGAATGTAGAGAAAAACCAAACACTTCCACTAAGGTTCAACAATTTCATCGGCATAAAATACAACATATCAGGTGGCTACCAAGTCATATCCTACAGCTCGGTTTGACTGGTAAATTAAGGACACCATAGTCTATTTTCCTATGAATTGTTACAGTGAAGAGTCGAGTACCTACTTTGTTTTTGAGTTCTTCTACTTGGTATCAAGCTCGTCTTCGAAGCCGGCGTTCATACTTTCCTAGATCCACTTCCAGAGATCCACTTTTCTCGTGGATTTTAGCTACTAAAAGACTTTCGTCCGTCAACCAAAAAATAATTTAAAACTTTTATTCATCATCATCAATGTAGTTGGCACGTCTAACATAAATCCAGTCCTCCTTTATCAGTCCCGATGCAATGGTTTTTATGATTTCATAAGCTTCTTCTCCCGACTCCACAATATAGTTCGGTGGCAATAGATACCCATAACGGCCTTGATCCTTCAAATACATACTATAGACATACTTTGGATTCACATTGTGTTGCGTCCAATCAGCAATGTTTCCTGACTGAGCCAGTTTCAATCGATAGCTTGATCCAATCATGTACTCTGCTTCGTTTAGTTTTCGAACATTCTAAAAATGAAACACCTTCTCTATTGAACTGAGCTTTCAATTGCAACTCCTTCAACTTACCAATCGTGATTTCTTCGCTATTTTATGCAAGTCCTTTCTGTTTTTCGTTATATAGTCTGCGTCACCCCAAGGGTAGGTTATAACCTGTCCATATGCTCCAATCGATATGAATGCATCCATCTTCGGACCGATGTTTGTCAGAAATTGCTTAATGGCAGTCGTTTCTGGTTCTGAGAAAGCCTTTGGACCACGATAGAAATTGTTGCATGTGTTATCTGAGCTCCCACCACCACCCCATTGGTAGTCGAAATTCCTGTCAATATTTGTTCCGTAGCATTTTCCAAAATGTCGGCGATTTTTTGTCCACAAGCGATCTGTCATCCAGGAGTACTGAAATCCATCGGGATTTGCAACCGGGAGGAAGTACCAGTCGATGTTTCGTAAGTTGCTCGAACTGTGATCCCACAGCCAGAGAATTTTTGAGATGACATACGTAACAGCGGCAGGACTAAGCCAATCGCGAGCCTGCAAACCTGAACTTACAAAGACCGCACGATTCTTTGTACGTCCATTTGAGATTCTGGAATGAAAGGATGATGTAGGGATGTTATGACTGATCAGTATATTCCGTACCGTAGGACCTCGATGTTTCGTTTATTGTACGTCCGGCCAATCGTGATTATCTGAGCAACGTCTGGATAATTCTCCAAGCAAAAGTGCAGAAAGTCTGTTATGTCACCCAAGTCGTGATAGCGATTCCAGTTCATGAGTGTTCCTATAGACGAGATGTTACCAGATTGAAAATTTATTTTGCACTTTGTAACTCACCCTCCCTTTCGAGCCAAGGCATACTGGACTTTGTGTTGTTGACTTCGAGGTACGTGTCATCTATGGCCGATTCTACATCCTCGATCATAATGTTGTACGTGAAGTTGGTTGTAGCTAGGTAATCCTTGGCTGCCTGTGTACTTTTTTGGCCGATGAGGATGTCTATGCCGTCCTGGTTTATGTTCCAAATCTCGGCAGCTGTAAAATACAATTAGTGTTAAAAATTAGATGAGGGTTTTTCAATTACTTGAAAATGTCTGAGCTAGTTACCAGTAGCTACCCTTTTAGTTCGAGGCGGAAACCTAAAAACCACATTGAATTCTGTCAAAAAGCTGAACTCACTGAATGGGACAAATTGAGATCTTTGAAGAGCTTGCTAGACTACGTTCGGAAGAGAATTTCTTAAGACCAGCGGTCTCGGATAGAGGTTTTATTGACAGCTAGTTTTTTCGTGATTGCAATTGAGATCAACTAGACGTAATCAGCGGCTGGCTTGGTATTATTTAGAAGAAAAAATCGCAAACAACTCATGAGCCATAGCGCCAAGTATCCCAGTGTGTTACGCTTAAGCAACACTACTATCTGCGATAGCTGTGGAGAAGGCGTCAATCCTTCCAATGGAATTGCGCACCAGAATGTATTAAGCGATGCTTTTGGAAAATATGACGACACTTCCCGTGCGATAGTCCTGCCTGAGCTTGGAATAGGTGGCGGATTCTTGGTACTTATCTGGGGAATTCTGATGATCTACGCCTCCGTCTCTAAACCACCTATTTGTTTTTCTACAAACGACGTAAAACCATACAGTACAGCACGGTTCTCAAGTTGGTAGTACAATGGACAAGTCTTTGATCATTCCAGCAAAGTCCAGTCCGCATTTTTATATACCAGTAGTAAGACCCTTGTCTATCTTAAGAGGATGAGCTGCTTGCTTTCAGGGACTACTTTCACTAGATGTTCGGCCAGTTTTGTACCCCTTTCGGTTAAGCCTCTAGAAAAATGGTCTTGGTTCCTCTCACCACATCAGCACGAGAAGAGGCCAAAGCATAGCTTCACGCTGTGCGATTTGTGAGTTATATTTTTCGCATGAACAGAAGGAACAGTCAGAAACGTTTATTGTCGTCTCGGAACCTTAAGTAGCTCTTTTTTCATAAACACTCTTATACTCTTATACTTTCAAAGTGGTGCCGCGAAAAAACTTGGTTGCTGGACTTGGACCTGAGTGTGTTCATTCGGGAGTGCAACTCATTAATTACTGATCCAAGGTGACCACCCTCGTTTGTCCTAATTATGGGGATTCTCTCAAGAACATCGTTAGTTTTGGTTTCCTCCCACAATCTAAACTTTTTTAGAGGATGTGTCTTCTTATCAAGCAGAAAGGTTTTTTTCATGAAGATCACTTGGTTTCTTTATTACTTTCTACTTCGTACTCCAAAATGTTACCCACACTAAACAAAAGCAATTCAATTTCATCTTCATATTGAGGTTAATTGGACACGCCATCCTTAAAGGCGTGTAAGCCAGTCTTTTCTAGCGATTCTTTTCGATCAAATGAAGCTGGTATATCTAAGCCGAGTTTAAACGTACAAGTTTGTCAAGAACGAATTGGGCACACTCACAATCGAAGAAACAGATCATTAGCAACCGGCTAATATTCATCTAATAATTTGTTTGCTTACATAATTTTCTCTTGTCCGGCACACTTAAGTACAAATAAATATTTATAAATACTGTGACGCGTAACACTACCGTTGGTTAATAATGACGACTGTAAGAAACTGAAATAATTATCCAAACTTGGCACTACTCGCAATCACTGTCAAATCAAAATATTCTGCACTCTGTCAACACAGAAGCTATCAATTTAAATTTAACTGCTAACCATATTTATTCCAAAAGTGTTGCAATGACGGCTTTTGCAAGTTAGTCTCATGAATTTTCCACAGCTGATAGCCTGTATATCGTCGCACTGAAGTACGCTTGTGGGTAAGTGCACTAGAGACCACTTGGCTCTTATGGTGCTGTCGTGACAGGTAGTACAATTCATTTTCTAAGTATATCACATCCGAACCGGCAAGAAAAATGTAAGGATATCTCCTTAGTATTAAACAATCGATATTCAGAATTAACAGAAATGAGAGTCCTAGGAGGTAGATGACTTTTGAAAACATGTCTACTAAACCGTAGTGTCCATACGTAGGCAATGAATAAATGAAACTGAACACATGTTAGACGGTGAATTTTTGATGCTGTGAGACTTCTTGAGTCTTTTGCGGTTCATTAACATAAGAACTAAAGAAAACGCGAATTCCTAATGGAGCGTCACTTCATAATTAGAAAGAGTGGATAATGGTTTAAACTGTTGCTTAATCTTTTGCAGAACTTTTAGAACTCATTTGTGGTAAAACGAGTCATTTCCTGAACTGTCGTGGTCTGGCCTAAGTGTATATACTAATTTGGTGCGTTCCTAATACACTTTTAATTCCAATGGAAACCTTTTTATTGCACAAGCATGTCAGATGACAGCTATGAAGGGAGGAGCTCTTATCTGTCATCTTGGTACAAAAAGAAAGTTTCTGCTAGAATTGAAGTGTGTTCGAAACGCGGGGATTATTTGAGATTTACAAAGTTGCAGGATCTGATGGTAAACTCATTTTGGCCGCTTCTATCTTTACAACTGCGAGCGGACTAGTAAAAGCTCGCTGAGTCCTACCAATATCATCGGCATACGCTAACAGTTGCACATGATTTTGGATTGTGAGTTTCAAAAAAAAATGAGAAGTGTCTCATTGAACGTTTTTTGGGAAGCTGTATGGAAAAACACGAAAAGGTGACTACTCTCCACTTTCTGTGCGGTTCTGTCCAAAAGTAAGCTGCCACGTCTGTAGTATTTGAATAAGTCCCCTCAGTAGTTTTGGATTAAGAAGAAATCTCGTGGTATCATAATGGACGTATTTCGGCCTAAGTGTGACTACTTGCCGAAATGCTTTCAGCCAACTGAACCTTACAAGTGTGACTACATCCAAATGCTGCCAGTTGATTGAATCTTACCGAACCTAGGTTAGAAAGGCTATCGACATAGCCGACGGGCTTAGACCAAAAGTATGTGCATTGTGATGCCTTAGGATCTAAGAGGAACTCTCTCTTCTAATCGTGGAACCAGTAGGGGCTTTTAATAAAGCGATCTTGGTGTCCAAAATCTTGTTGTGCTAGGTCGCCAAGATTGTCAAAAAAGAAGGCACCGAGATGGTTGCGTCTTTTGCGAGAGAGCGCGGGGAAGCTACAGATTAGATGGAGGATTGTCTCTTCCTGCAGAAATCATTTGCAGGAACGCCCAGGCGAGTGGCATGTCTGCTTATGAGACAGTGTCCTGTTATGACCTATAGTAGCTCCGAGATGCCGTCTACTTAGCGAAAATAATCTCTTGGAGCGCTTATGGTCTATTGAGGACTAGATTTGTCTGCTAATTTGGCAGGTGGTGCCACTGGACCACCTCAGATTGGCTTTGCTGATTGCATGTGCCTTTAATTTCAATTTGCATGTAGCTAGTAGCACTCCGAGGTTCTTCTTTTCAAGAAGAATCTGCATTGTAGTACCATTCTTAGCGAGTTCAACGGCCTTGCAGTTTCCCGGAATGTCTCTGTGTACTGGTAACTAGCAAAGGAGTATATTTAATTGCTCTGCCGTCTCTACCAGAGACGAGCGCCAATCTAGAACTTTCGATGTTACAGAGTCTGATTCCAGAAACTTGATGGCGGATTGGCTTTCTGTGAAAATGCTAATATCCCGAATTGATATTACATTCCACTTTAGCCCGGACAGGACCTTCTATATCGTCATTATCTTCGCCTGGAAGACGCTACAGTGCACTGGAAGGCGAAAGAAGATCTCGAGGTTTAGATCAGCTTATAAAAACATTCTTTGGTGGCGTCGTCTTCTATCATAGGCTTGAAAAAAAAAAAAGCTGGCGCGACAGTTCAGATGAGCAAGGGCCTAGCTTCTCGCAACCATTCATGTTGTGCGTGTTACATGTCATTCTCCAAGGAGAGATGGCACCGCCAAAAATGTTCGTCGGATATGGCTGGGGCTTGAACCCACGCAGCTTGCACAGCAGTCCAACGCACTAACCACTAAGCCACGGGGACTTATCATAGGTTTATTTTGGCAAATTTAGACTTGTAGTGCCCTGTTGTCGAATCTGAACATATTAATTGTCTAGCGTTTGGGCAGTTACCCCGACAACACAACCTCTGGAGGGAAGATTTTTCTCGTAATCTTCTACGACGAGGAGCCGGATAAACCGGTCTCTATAGACACGAATAATTCGAAGGACACCATATCAGGCGTCGACTAAGTAACACCGTTCGACCTAAATGGAAATTAGGACATCTGGATAATTTTTCCGCCATATTCCGAGACCATAAAGAAGTGATAAGAACACTTTTTCCTCTACAACCTTTAAACCAAATCTCACGCTGATGTATTAGTCGCTCGAAACTCACTGTATAGTGAGATTACGAGAAGGAAGAAAAAGTTTAGTTTGGGAAACTTGTGAACGCTTGTATCCTCTTGAATGCACGTATCTACTCTTTCTCATTCACAAAAACCAAAAATTCAACAATAAATATCTGAACAATGTGAGTAACCTTAATTTGCGGTTTGCAATTAGTCGAAACTTGTTTACTTAGAGCTGGAATCGATTTGTATGTGACACAACCCCAAGAACTTTAAGCCCCATACACATACACGTCATGTCATGTTTCTGTGTTCCACTTGACTTTTGTGAAATATTCGGAATAAGTTTTTTTTTTCCTTTCATCTTTGTTGTGATGTTGAAACAAGATTGAAACGTTTCCGAAAATATTTTCGTCGATGTCTTGCATTGTTTATGTTAACTTTGTTAAATAAAGTCATTAAAAGTTGTATTTCACTCTAAATAACGCAAGCCGATAACATTTTATGTTAAATATATTAATGAAGCGTTTTGTACTCCATTTGATGGCATCTTTAAAATTATTACACTTTTTTATTGATTATAAGTGCCACCGAACCTTAGTATTTGTCACAAATTCGTTATAAATCACTAATTGCTACTAAAAGTGAGGCGCAACCATTGGAATATTAATGATCTCCAGTCGTTACGAGGATATTGATTGCAATGAAGAGTATATGTACATTCGTGCTGACAGTTGAGTTTAAGGACCTTCGACTACAAATGTCAAGAGGCCTTTACCTTTAGATTGAATAAAGTCAGACTTGTAAATAAAGCTCTACAACACTTTGCAAATGTTATTTTATTCAAAACCAATAACTGTTTGTGTTGAGAAATAGAAAATAAAGGCAAACGATGGATTCTGCCTATGGGCGATTTGAATTAGCATAATCGCATAACTCATCTTCAGCGTCATAAAGTTGGTATTGTGTCAAATGTTAACTTATTACTCAGTACAATTCACCCTTCACTTTATATTGTCTTTAGGGCTTTGACCGAAAGAGTTCCAGATTGTTTTGGAATCACTTGAAGAGAAAATGCTTTAAGGCATCATTCCATTTATGAAAGAAAATAGAATTTCAAATAAGTTGTCGAAAGTTTCAGTTATATAGACGAGGTTTATGATTTATAACTTTTGTAAAACTGCGATTTCCAGTAAAATGTGCCGGAATGCTGTTGCTTTGGATTTGTACTTTCTTGCACTACATAAACCGTCTAGACTAGAGGAATGTATGAACTTAATGACCTAGGTTAGGCTAGGTTGAAGCTAAAGCCAACACACTTAGACCTACGAAGGGGTCCTTTGTGATATCACAAGGATCTGAGAAAGATCTCCTGTCTACCCATTGAACCAATTGGAGCTTCTTATGAAGTGTAAGAGGCTACAAACATCGATGTTTATCAGGTCGCCTAATTTGGTATACAAGAAGGCTGCTAAGTTGAGTTTTCTTTTGCGGGAGAGAGCTGAACAGATGCAAAGAAGATGCAGAATAGTCCCCTCGTTCTTCTCGTCCATACAGCTTCTGCAGAAGTCGTTTAAGTTTACAAGTAGCGATTGGTATACCTTAGGTGCCCTTATCAGGCCCAATAGGTAATGTTTTCCCATATCTGGCGAGTTCATCAGCCTTACCGTTCCTTGGAATGTCACTGTGCCTTGCCACCCAACAAAGGTGAATATTAAACTGCTCCGCCATTTCTATAAGAGATGATGGACAATCTAGGGCTTTTAGTGAATTTAAAGCGGCTGATTCCTAGGACTTTAGTGCCGCTTGGCTGTCCTTAAAAAAGATGCGGATATCCGTGGCTGATATCACGTTTTGCTTCAGTCAAGATAAGACTTCTCTGATCGCCATGATTTCCGCCTGGAACACACAACACACAACAATGATTCGGAAGAAGGAACGCTAGGCTGAGGTTAAGCCTGTCGGAGAAAACATCACCACCCACACCATTGCTAGTTTTTGAACCGTTGGCGTTGGTGTAAAAGTGACTTGACTTGTGTCCTGAGAAAACATCGTCCCAGAATGACCTGGGAGGGATGGCTACCTCGAAATTCTTGTCCAAACTTGGCTTGGGTGTGGTTTAGTCTATGTTTCTGGGAGAAAATTTGACATTTTTCAAAACAGACGTGGCCAAAATCACTGATACACATGCACATGGCTGTGGCTATATCCAAGGCGGTCCACCACACCATCACGCCGGACGGAAGTATCGGCCTTATTACCGAAATATAGAGCCAATGCGTTATGCGGGGTTGCAGACCCCATTGATTTCCGATGGCCTTTTTGCAAGAGAAAAAGGCTACTATAGCTTTCTTTACTCTCTCTTGAATGTTTGGTTTTAACTTCCTGTCCAAAATAAGATCCAACTATTTTGCTTGGTTGGAGAAAGTTAAACTTGTTTCACCAATGGAATGAGGAATTTTATACTTCCTAGTGAAGAGTACCAGCTCAGTTTTGTGGGCGTTCACACCCAAACCACACCGAGCTGCCCATTTGGTTCGCTTCTTTAGAGCACTTTGGTTTTATTATTAAGTGCTGCACGGCTACAGAAACATAAATATGTGGTGATTCCCAAATGTTTTATGTAAAAACTGCGAAAAGTAATTGAAAGGCATCCCTTCTCCTTCTAAGGTCGAATTTGAAAGAAAACTTTAGATGAGTGACCGAAATTATTTTTTCCCCAACAGAGCACAGTTTAAATTTCAATTTAAGGCTATAAAGGTCTTCGCACTTTTTGGGCACATTGTCAATAAAAACAGTCGCTGTAACTTGAGTCAAAAACTTGACACGAAACGTCACTTTCCCGACAGAAAAAGAAAGAAGATACTTAAGCACCAGAGACATTATCTCACAACACCGCTGAGACACTTACCACACGCTGTGACCAATTTGTCCACCTCTTCACTCAGTGAACCATTTATCTTGACATTCAACACTTGTGCTCCGTGATAGTATAAATAATTGTCATCGATTTCACTCCGAAAATTAGGTTTTTTACGAAAATCATCGTTATTGCGGAAGACTCGTAGAAAATTTTGCAAATCCTTCAAATTCGAAATAAATGGTAACCGTGACAGTAAAAATTGTGCCGGTGACGTTTCAGTGCCGTTGACTTTTGTAAACGATGAAAAATTAAGGAATTGCCCACAGGTCCTAGGAAGGAAATTTAAAGCGACTATAACAGCTAATACGCGACCTATTGACCGGGACATGACTGGGTTCACGCGATCTTCTCAATTTAAACTCCGAACTTGATTTGAAATCGCCAAAATACAACCGAATGCAAATATCCCCACGTTTGGCATATGCTTTTGGAACGTTTCTCTATTGATTGATGAGCCGAAGGGGGGAAATTCATTATCCCAATAGGTCTTTAGCGGAACTTGGACATTATTTCTTTGTCTATTTGGCTCATAATTAATATTAATTTCTCCTCCTTCAGATAAAAATTTATGACAGTCGCTTGTTTTGACTAAAATTATAGAGAAATTCAAATTTATTACATGTGTTTACTTTCTACCCAGAGATGTAGTTTGATTTTTATGTAACGTCTTGTTTTTTTTTGATGATTTGCATTTGGCAAATGCTTCTGAATGAGTGAATTCAACGAGATAAAAATAGAAAACTGGCTCTTCGGAGTCGTAGGCAGAATGTAATACGGTTATGATTATTTGTCTCGCGGATTACACTTTAGTTTGTACTACATACACATTGACTTTTAAAAGCGTTCAACGCAAATCTTGTGATACATTGGATACATTGAAGGTTTCATCATAAGCGGTATAGAAAGCCTGAAAGTTATTTGACTGACCAATAGCAAGTGGTCATGTCGATCGCATAGAACGTTGTGTGTTTTAACTCAATTTAACTGATCGATTCCATTGCATCACTTAGCTAACTATGTAACTGTCATCTTTTTGACATTTAAAAGCTCTACGACTTTAGACAGAACAATACATCTCTCGTTAGTCACTATTTGACAGGTTATTGACGAAATGCAGCCACAACTACGGAGTATTTTGAACATGGTCGTAGTGTCTATACATTTCTCATTTTACGTACATCAGAGTGATCTCTGAATGACGTACATATGTCCCTACAAAATAAGTAAAAAGCAGGCCCGACGTACCTAGCTGTACAAAGGTCTAGCTTATCGCAACCATTTATGTCGTGCGTGTTTTTTTTCGCACGATTGGAAGAGATCTTCAGTCAAGTCTGAATTAAAATCTTATACACTCTGAGGGTTGTCGTTGCCTGCCGAGAGTGATGCAGCGGAAAGCTTTTTGACATACGCAGCTCGCACAGAAGTCCAATGCATCAACCACTAAGCCATGGCGGCCACATCGACAACGAACGGCATAGCGCCGCGTCGTCGCAAAACAGAAACGAGCAAGGTGTCCTCGTCGACAGGACGAGGAATAGATCAAAGAATCCGGCCAGCCAGTGTATGTTGTGAATTTGTTTAAAAACAGTCGACAAGATAAAATATCTTTGAAACCTTATTTACTTAAGGTGGGGCTCTTGTCCGGGGCGAACCTGGGTCTCAACCAACAAGCGTCTCCAGCCAGCTCGACCTGTAGACAACTGCCTCCAGTTTCGCACGCCAAGTAGGTTAAAGTCCCCTTCCACTTGCGGGCGCCACCTGAGTCGCCGTCTTCCTCTACTGCGCCGTTCCTCGCATTGGTGTCCATCCGCTTTACAAGACACAGCCACCACAGTCGTTGGAGCTTCACTCTCCTGGTTAAGTCGATGTCGCTATACAGTGGATAGAAATAATACAATTGCTATCTTCTTGGATTGAGCTGATTCCAGACGAATCTTTGGCCTGGAATTACTCCCTGATACCTGATTTTCTTTGAAAATGGGATTTAAGTTCATGATTAGCTTTAATAATGATGAACAGGTCGTCAGTGTGCCTTGGGTCATTAGAACACAGTCATTGAGGTCGCTTGTAGAGCTGTGTCAAACACGATTGATTCGATCTTTTCGATCCGTTCACAGTAAAGTATTGATGATTACATTCACAGAACTACAAAGCAATCATTCACAAGTCAATACTTTTGCGTGACCAGTTCGGTACCTTACACTAACCAGTTAAGAGAGAATGAAACAAAAATTTAATGAAAAAGAGGAACAGCAAGAAAGTATGAACTGTTTGACAGAAGTCGTCCAGATAGAGTAAGCGCTGGACTCACTCTACACAATCAATACTATCTGTCTGTCTCCATCCAATACTGAAATGAACGAAAGCCTTCTGATTGAGATTTTTGATTGTATTGAAATGAAGTGGACGAATTGTACACCTGTCATTGAATAAACGAAAAGACCGAATCAAATTTGAAACCAATACTTGATCGATTTGATCTTCAATTTCAACGATTGGGATCTAGTGGCTTGGTTGACTACTATGGAACCTGGTAAAAGTTAGAGAACTCCTATCTGACGGTAACCCTTATTAGCTTTGATAGATATGGTTAAGGTTCGCAGAAATGATCCTGTTGCTTAGTATTGAGCGAATCCATCTGATCGTCGTGTTATCAATTCCTTAAGATATGGGACTCTCTAGATTAAGGAAAATGACATGTCAACTTCAGCAATATCCAGATATGAGCATAAAGCTATTAAGTCATGTAGGGCCGTGATTGTGCATTTTCCCGCTTGGTATGTGAGTTGATATCTATTTATTATAATCTATTACATTTTCTATTACTTTTTGAAAAATAAAGATGAGGCTTATAGACCTGAAAGAATTTTGATCAGTTTCTGGTGATTTTTTGCCAGATTTTGGTACATCTTGCACCAAACCTGTGGTTGAGTTTGAAAGGGGAACGGAATTTTCTACCCCCTACAGGAGGCGTTGCGTATCCATGATAGAGTGATCGAGCCAGCCTAGTTCAAAAGTCTTAGCCGAAGAAACCTTAACGTCTTAACCAACTTAGCGCGGTAAAGAAGAGGCAGCTTGCTAATGACCAAGCCGATCTGGAATGCCTGCTGATTTGACTCAAAAATAAATGCAAATGCAAATTTTAATTAAATTGATTTTTTGTTTAATTAATTTCATAAATTATAAGAGGCGATTCTACATCATTACATCACATTGCTAGCCTAAGAGTTTTTTTTTTCTTCTTTCACAATAAATTAACTAAAACAAGTTATAGTTTCAATAAATAAAAAACAAATTTAAATAAATTAAAGGACAAAGTTCTTTTGAATTGTTTTAAATATCCCGAGCTTGGGACACAGCTCTGGCCACAGTTTCGACAAACACATATCCATCTTTTCCGTTTCTTTCAATGAAGCTGGCTGGCAAAACGAATCCATAACGTCCTGTGTCTCCCATTTCAATGGTGTAGGTGTATTTGATGCCAGCAACACCCTTGGCCCAATCATCTGATCCTCCAGCCGCTGGATAGAGGGTCTTTGCAGCTGCACCGACTGTATATCTGGTGCTGCTAGAGCGGGCAATTTTCTAAAACAAAAAATATTTAAAGTTGGTCAAGATAGTTTAAGGTGCTTTCACTTACTGTAGCTGCTTCACGGGCAACACGGTCTAAATCACTTGAATCTGGTGGCAAAATTGAATCATGTCCCCATGGGTACAAGATATACTGTCCATAGCTGTGGAACGATAAGTAAGCTTTGAAATATCCCCTCGGCTGTTTGGTTATGAAGCTAGCAATGGCCATGGATTCCGGTTCAGAGAATGCATTTCCTCCGCGATAGATCTGTGCACAGGGACTTGCAGATGTTCCCTTACCACCCCAAGCATATCCGAAGTTGCGATTTAAATCCACCCCAGGACACTGTCTACCATGCGAACGTAAATTCTTTCGCCACAGCCTGTCGGTCGTGTGGGTGTATTCATAGCCATCAGGATTTGCCACCACGTGAATGTACCTGGAGGTAAAATCAAATAAAATTTCCAATTCTCTACCTGATTTGATGGAATCCATTACCAATCGATGTTTCTCATGTATGTTGGCAGATCGTCCCATCCCTCGACTATGTTATTAAGGACATACGTCACTGCGGCTGGGCTAATCCACTCTCTGGCGTGCATACCACCGTCTATCCAAATTGCTGGATTTCCCACCCTTCCATTCGAAATCCTAAAAGTTTGACGTGGAGAAAATCGATAAGTCGCGGGATACTATCGTTGGGAAAATATTCATACTTGAGAATTTTTAATGGTCGCTTCTGCACCGAGTAGCCAATTGTCTCGACGGTACACAGATCGGGGTAGGTTTTCGCCAAGTAGTCAACGAAGCCGTGCATATCAGCCAAGCGGTGGTAGGCGTTCCATGTCATGCGGTGTCCTTAAAAGAAAAATAAAGTGTACTTCTATTAAAAAAGGGGGTTTCGCTCTTTAGTGCTGCGTGCTTATTCAAGCGTAAAGGAAATTTAATTTCCTCAAGTAAAAATTCGCTTTCCTTTGTCGGGTGTTTAATTGAACAATCGGGGAAAACACTTCGGATTTTCCAACTGTCGATACAGGACCCCATATTGGGGGAAATATCGACTAAACAATGCTAACAAGGGCGCTCTCCTTTGACGATTTTCCACCGAAAGGCATTTTGAACGTCGTAAGTACGGTTGAATTCTCACGACCATGACCTGACCTATGCTTTGAAAATAAGTTGGCCCTTTGTTTAGTCTGAATTGACCAACGATGGGGGAATGGTTTTTCCAGTTAACTGAACGAGCGGTTGTGGTTAAAGTTTGAAGTTGGTAATTGTACACTCCTTGCAGGTGGAAACCTTCGGCTCTCAAAAGATTTTCACCTAATGAAAAGCAATCTCTGGAGAAAGTTTTATTGTTTTTAGATAAAGTTTACGAAGTTCAAAGGCTTTGTACGGATTTGAACCGTCAACCACTTAAATATGTGATAGGTACAGTCGTGGAGGTGGAGGCTACTAAAGGCAGCGGTTAGGATTTTGAGGCGGTTCTTGGTCAGACTCACAACAATTGTTTATGGAATAGAGCAGGTAAAAAGTGTTTAGTACACTCTTGTTCTTGAATTTCTGGCGAGATCGCGTTGGAGATTGCTGACTCCACAGAATGCCTTGGGACCATGGATGTACCTAGTGCGGTTGATGAGATCGCCATTTTATTACCAAACTGGTATTTGTGTACAATGATCCAGTATAGAATGACCAACTTTTGGAACAATCTTGGAAAGAGACTTCAACCAAATGGGCGTGCGAAACTGGCTCTTGGTTCACCTTGTACTTTAGCGCCACCATACGTTTTAGAAGCATTTTGACTGCCTCCAGAGCTAGTGTTGAATATACGCGTCTTAGCGGCTTGGCTATGATAAAAAATAAATATAAGCTTGCTTCGGGTGTCAGAGATCAAGGTAAGAAGTATAGACTAATTGGGGATATGAATAACCTTTCAAGACCGCGGGCGATGTTCAGTGGTTTGAAACTCAGGTAGTATTAGGTTTCAATGGCGTCTGAGGGTGGTGTCCAGACTAGCTGGGGATATTTGTGGTGTTTGTCATTGCTATAATTCGCAGGATTTTTTTCGAATCTCTCGATGTCATAATCATTGTCAGCTCTATCAACTCTTCAAGCCAAGACACTCTTCTGCCAGTGTTGTGTGTACAAAAGACTGATAGATTGCTGATAGACGGCTCATCTAATATTCCAAATTCAGATTGTGAAGGTTTATCCTTTGTGAAGTACGAGCTATCGTAGGTCCTTGCTGCTATTGTCACCTATGCAGAGAGACTCGGGGTTGTGCACAACGACTATTGAAGGGGCGTGGAGGAAAGTGAATTCCTCGTGAACTGCTTCTTGAATGTCTCGCTCTAGCTAATTCAGCTATTAGAGTTCAGACACGTGGTAGTTATTTTTTTGGTGATATAGGAGACCTTACTTGAGTAGTTAGGTCTCAATCTGGGTGATCTTTATTCAAGGTTATTCTTATTATCGTTTAAGGTTTGTATTTTACACAATGGTAGGATGTGAAATAAACGTTGGAGCTCAAAGTGGGGTACGACAGGGTTGTATACTTGCACCATTGTTATTCCTGGTGGTTATCGACGTTGCTACTCATGTACAATAGTTTTGACCGAGGATAGCCGACGTATTTAATGCTTCTGCTGATTTTCTTGCTTAGGATATCATTGCACCCTGGTACTTAGCAAAGTGTCACGTAGTGGCCAATACTGTTTTTTTTATATATTCTTTGCAAACCTTTATCAAACACACCACCGCTTCATTGCCTGTAGAGCCGGGTATGACAGCATCCATTATTTCGAGCTCTACAAGGCGATGTGCGTATTCGAGATCCCGAGAAAACTGGTCCAGCCATGCCGCGTTAGATTGAAAAACACGCAGTGGACCGTGCAACACCTCTCCGGACCTACTCCTAACGTGCACCGGTTTAAACGTAAACGCTACCAATGACATCGTAGTGAAGATCCAGCGAAGAATAACCCTGAGAAACTACTGGTACTTCAGTTTAGCGAAACAGCTGGCGTCGAAGTTCCTAACAGGAAAGACAAAGGTGACGCTTTAAAGGACTCGAATCCTATCAGTCCTTCTATATGGTAGTGAGTGCTGAACGATAAGCAGGAAAGTAGAGCGGATACTTGGTTTCTTTAAAAAAAAAAGTACTTTGTCTGATTTTTGGTCCTATTTGCAAGGAGGGCAAATGGAGGAGGAGATGCACATAACACGAACTCTTTGAGTTGTACTAAAATGTGAAAGTATTTCGAAAACGCCGACTAATCGAGCGAATAGAAAACAATGCTTCAGCTGAGAGAATCTTCTCAGGTTCGAGACGAACAGGAGGACTGAACCTCCGGTATAAGGACGAAGCGATCCCGGATGCTTTGACCTGACAAAATAGAAGTGATAAGTCCGGGATCGAAGAGGATGGAGAATTGCAGTGTCTTCTGATGGAGAGCCCGTTAAGTAGCAAGTAATTTGTGGCTTAGCAATTATTCCCAACATGAGTGTTGATGAAGTAATGACGTGAACACCTGACACAATCGTTATTAATTATGGTTTTGCCAGTAATGATGCTTTAAAATCAGAAAATCCGGATTTTCGTCAATACTCCCCATCATTCGAAGTAATGACGTTATAGTTCCCCTTACAAGATCATTATTAGTTTCAATACTTTGAAGTTATAGTCGCCGTAGCTAAGTTGCTAGTGCGTTAGACTGCTATGGGAGTTGCTGGGATTCAATCTCTCATTTTTAGCGGCACTACCTTTCGCCGGGGAATGCCAAGTCTGCGGGAGTATAATTTTTCGTGGAAAAGCTTCTCAATTCGCCGTTAGGAGTCGAAAATAATATGTAGGTTCCTTTCATTTGTGCGAAAATGTGACACGCCGAACATGAGTGGTTGTGATAAGCTAGGCCTTGACCTATCACGAGTTGTCGCCCCAGCTATTTATTTATTTTTAATTTGGGCCGCTATAGGGTGGGATTCTTTTCTCGTTTTGACATTATATTGGCTTCTATATCTTCATCATACCATCTCAGCAGATATCACAGAAAGAGAACTACAATTACGACAACAATTGATGGGAAATTCGCAAGAAAAAGCTGATATCATTCCCAGGAAGCCGAGGAGAGTCTTTATCTAAATTGTGTTTCACACATAAATAATTTCCAAGGTTCAAATGTTATTTGAAAATCAATAAAGTTTAAAATGTGTGATTATTTAGCGATTAAATGAATAAACAAATCGCACACCTCTTATTGAAACATTTTTTGAAAATCACTTTTTGAGGATTGGTGAAATCAACTTTGAATTTCAAAAATAACATCACGGATGGCACTATATTTTCTTCGAAATTCTCAATGATGAAATTCCGAGGAATCTTGGGGTGGTTTTAGAGCTAAGCGACTCAAAGTTGTTGATGAAGGTTGCAATTTCTTTACAACTTTTCTCGTACAGTTTTCTTGAGTTTCTCATCCGAACATCATCTCCCAAAAGTGGTTTTAAAGAATCCTCGACTCGGGGGTGGATTTTCTTCAGAAACAATAAATGAAAGTTTCTTCCGTTTTTTGTTAAACGTAAATTATCTATAGTGTTCAGCTTAAAAACAGTGGCATTGAATTTTATTATAAGCTAATGTATGTATGATATCTTTTGTTGCAACAACTTTATGAAACAGCTCAAAGGAATGAGAGGCAATGTCGTAGTAGATACCATTACCATATGGGAGCCACCTGAAGCACTGTTCTGCTCTAGGAAACACGCCCTCAATACAGAACGATTAATGAATACGAAATAGAAACAATGCAAGTGCAATGTTCGTGCGGCAATATGAAACGTGAAAATTGACAATAACTTGCGAGGCGTATTCTCGTTTCAAATTAAAATGTGTAGTTTGTATTCAGCACTGTATTTCTTGTCGAAGAGTAGTTACTACAATAATAAAAAATCATGGCGCAGGCAGGTATGATATCTACATTACGTCGGTCGGTCTAAATATTGTCCTTATCAGTGAACATGTTCACTTAGACTGAGCAAATCCTGAGGTATATTGTAAAAGAATTAATCACATTGATGACCCAACTTCAGCATTGATTTAGTCGCCAACAAGTATTGACCTTTTTACCTGTACGTCTCGTCTTTGTATTAGTTCTGTTCGGGTACTTTCTGCACCAAAATTCGTAGTTTGGCACATTTTGAGGAGTGGGGATAAAATTATCTCAGAGCGAGGTAAAATTACGATAAAGTGAACGAACGCGTTGAACAAGAAAAACTGCCCACATTTTAAACGTCAAATCTAAGAAAAGTATACAGGAAACAATTTTTTAATTCACATTTGGAGAGTTTAAAAAAGTGTGAAAAATATTTATTCATTGTTCCAACACATTTGTTGGACTCGCTGGGTCTTCACATGATAGCTGGGTGTTCCAGAATTCTGCAATATCTGACAATTTCCATATCACACAAAAATGACGAACAGCTGTTTGGCAGATTTGACAGATTTCATGATCCAGCTCAAAGAAAATTCGCAATATGGGGAAATTTCTTATTCTCTCGTGAGCACTCTCTTTTACGAAAAACTACGAAATTTTTGTGTACTCGAACAGGATTTCATAAAAATTCGCTATTTTGGGAAGGTACGCGAACAGACCTATTGTGTGACTGCCTTAAGCCGACGGTCTTAGACCATTGAACTCAGTGTCAAAACTTACATTTTTCGATGAAGGGTCAGAGATTGACTTTGGATATATTTAAACAAAATATCCTCCATCCAATATGAAGAAGAACCGAATGTACAACGACTTTTATGAGGTGAGTCACGACGGCTCCATGAGTGGACAGGAAGGGATAAACAGCCATACCGAAACTGACAAGGCTTTTCGATGCCAGCTTAAGCTAACCGAACTAAAAGTTTCAGGCCAAAAATCGATGGTGATAAAAACGATAATGGGCTGAATCCATCTAGGTAGGCAAGTGGAGGTGGCGGTTCTAGTTCAACTACGACAGAAAGTGTTGTGGGGGTACCTAGCTGGCTACGTGGTTTCTTATTGGCCAGAGTGACTTGAGCTAGCTACGATTCTTGCAATGTCTAATCTTCGTCTGCTTAGAACTTAATTTTTTTTTTGTTTGTTGTAACCGGGCCGGATCTTCCTTGATATGACGCACTTGTTAAGCCTATTCCACGCTTGGTTGGCCGTCTTTAGAAAGTGGTGTTGAATATTGCCCTTAACGGCTCCTAGCTTGAAAAATACAACTTCCGCTAGTCGGTTAAGGGTTGATTCTCGCCTGGCCAGGCGTTGTCGTCAATTTTGCTATGGCCTGGGACCCAAGTGAGAGTTAAAAGGCATTAGACTCCCAGTTGGTTTAGTTCCTCCTCGGCCAGTTTTGAGGACGTAGTGGCCAAATCAATAGCTTTGATAGCGGCTTGGTTATAGCAGTGTTGGTAAATTTTTCAGCACACAACAGGCTTTCCGAATAGCAAGGAGCTGTGTTTGAAAGACACTAGCAAAATTCGGAAGTGAAAAGAGTTTTGACAAATTCAGTTTCTCTGAGAAAATGTCCGCGCCAACTCCGCAGTCCATTTTCAAACGGTCTGTAGAAATATTCGTATCAAAATCCTTGATCAGTTTTCCGTTGTTGCAGTCTGCCCTGGTTGGAAATCTTACTGAAAATTATTTCGTGAAGATTAACTTGGGAGTTAAGTAGTTAGTCGAGGACGAGACTAATTCGTTTGGTGTTGTTTCCAGGACTTTTACTGTGACCATAGGGCTTTGCGGTCCAGTTTCAGAGCCGGACTGCTCTGCATAAGTTAGTTTCACATCATCCTTAAAAGTTATGAGACCAACATTTCCCGGTTTACAGGCACAACTACCATTCAGTTTCCACTTTCGTTTGTTCAAAGAGACTTAAAAGTCCTAAGTAATCTCCTCTGTAGTGCAATTAACCTGAACGACTGCTAATTACACTCAAATTATCTCCAATCACCTCCAGCCCCCATTGTGTGGGTTTGAAAAAGAAGAAAAATCGATTTTCGTCCTTTTCCAAGCAAGTGGTTCGAATTAACAGACGACAGACTGCTTGCTTATTCATGACATGAACGACACCACCCTTCAAATTACATGTATGCAGCGGTGCATGCCTAAGGTGTTTGTTTTCACAGTTTTTGATTTTTGTCACTGCTTTCGACCCCCACAACGACACCCGGTTGTCATTGAAAACCCAATGATTGCCTGGAAATCATTTTTAATCGAAGCTGACATTTATACGTGCGACTCATTGGCCCATTATCATGCAAATGTCGTTCGAAAATTGGCAGCAGAATTACCCAAAAACAAATTTTAGCGGTGATACGACACCCTGAATGGCTGAAACTCCCGCCCCATTTGGTTTATATTTCAAAAAAGTTTCGTGTTGCCGGGCCATAAGACGGAACTTCTATCGCCCATTTCAGTGCATGACTTGACTTACCCTTTCGATTTTGTAGATTCTCGATTTCCTCCCTCGGTGGGTTTTCCGCTTCGATGGCTTGTTGCAAATTGTCAATTAGAACGATTCTTGAGAGATTCGCCGCTCGTAGATATTGTTGGGCTTCACCCAGGACATTCGGTTTCAACAAGTAGTCCACTTCGGCTTTCACCTCTTTCCAGACCTGTCCATCTGTGAAAAAGAAAACCGATAAATGTGGTTATGCTTGTGGTGATATGTGAAACCGTAAACGGCTTATCGTAACCTAAAAATCGTATCGCATTTCTGAGTGCATGCTGGGTGGGTGGTGCTTTAACTCCTCTTGACATCATGACCTAGATGAGGAGGTGCATAGTTGGAGGAGTTTAGTGCATCAGGCAGGCGGGCACCATTTCACCACGCTTAACGTCAAATGAGGTTGAAACAAAATGAACAGAAATAAATATTAAATGCGAGCATTCGGGTCCTTTCTTCGTCGTGGAATTTCAATTTATTTTGTATGCAGTTCGGGTGAATTTTTGCTGGAACAGAGTCAATATGTCCAGCGGTGGCTTTTGTTATCACAGTCACAAAGAGCTAGTGGCATTGAATTTTGGAAATCTTTGCCGAGAATGTTGGCACAGTATGCGGTTTTTGGTGGAGCAATGTCTTCAGTTGTGTTTTGCAAATTATTTAAAGGATTGCCTTTCTCGGGGAGGATTTGGGGGTGTTTCTTTGGAAATTTGAGGAAGAAACCGATGGAAGTGGCTTTGATTGTTAACTTCTTGAATAGGAAAGTCATTAGGAAAGAAATTGTGTCCATGGGTGGCCGTGAAGGGGTCATCAAATTCGGAATAAGTTAGTTTTTTGTAAAATATTCTTTCATCCTCTTTTAATGGCAGGTTAGGTTAACGTGAAGTGTTGCTTAAGACACGAGCGCCTTTCATGACGCCATTTGAACTTGTGGTTGTCTACATGCAATGCGATCGTAGACAGATGACAATCAGTTGCCTGCCTTCATATAGGCATAATTCTGGAATTTGTTTTAGAAAACATCGACAACTAGAAGAGACAGACAGAGAAACGAAAGAATATGACTGAGTCACATGAAGCCCATTATAGCAAAAACTGAGGGAAGGCTGTTTAAATGGTTCAGTCAACTGGAAGGGAAGAGAGAGAGAGAGAGAGAGTCAAGAGATGACAGGAAAGTATTCGAAATAAAAGCGGAAGGCACTGCGCTGAGTTCAGATTGCGGGGAGCAAGACAAACTAGACCCTAGCGGAGACAGCGAGTCCAACGGAGAAGTCGGATAATTCGAAGCTATCCAGACGCCTTGCAGATAATGTGTCAAGAAACGAGACTAGTGACGAAATGACAAGGAAGGGGAAGGGATCAGCCCTAAACCTCCACTTCGTCATCTGAAAGAAACAATAAGGTTAAGATCCTCAACTAAGGCGAATAACAGATGGAAAACACTAACCACCTGCGAAATTCCCAGAAGGCTCTGGCCAGAATATAATTGAAGCAGAACGCCCAAGCTCCTACATATTGGCAGGAAGTGCTTGTCATTACTGGTCACAGGCCACAATATGCTCAGGTACCATGTAAAAAAATCTGCACCTGACCGAGCACAACCTATGCAGAGGATGTGGGAACGAGGAGGTGCATGAGAACATCACTCACTTTTTCTGTCATTGTCCAAACCTCTGCAATATTAGAAGGAGAACATTCGGCATAAACCTCTTCGATAACACTCAGGACCTATCCGATGGTTCACTGTTGGATCTGCTTAAGTTTGCAAGGACAGCCAAGCGGCTGTCATCAGGTATATAGAATTACGCAGTGGGAAGTAGCTGGTTAAACACATGGGCACCACAAAGGGTCTACATAGACTTAAGTGAGATGAAGAGGGTTTCATCATCTTCATCGACCCGCTGGCCCAATGGGCACTGAAAAAGGAGAAGAAAAAACGCCAACTACCTATGAAGGTTTGTCCAACTTTCAGGACAGCCAGCGGGAGAAAAAAAAACTGGAAGTGAGATTTGAAAGTGTACAGAAAATCCGAATGCTTTAGAATTTCCTCTTTTCTCTCTGGTCACTGTGGCGTATGTGGTTTATTTCAGGCAGAAATTATGGCGATCAAAGAAGACCTACGTTGGGTGAAGTAGAATGTACTAGAAGATATAAAGCATCAAAGCGTCAAAGGTTTCTTTAGATATTGAAAGGATAGACAAAGAGTTATGCTGTGTAGTGGAGGACGAAACACTCGGTGGAATAGTAAGGTTGTTTCATCTGACAGACATGGCAGAGCTGGACTTAATCCGACAAGGAAAATCTACTACAACAGCTGCTCAAATCAAAGTATGATGTGTCCATGCCACATTCTTTATTCAAATTATTGGCGAATTTTTGAATTTTATTTTATGTCTGCGCTTTGGTTTTTGCCCAAAAACAGGTTCGGGGTAAGTTTGTATATAAAATCTCCTCTGCCTTACAGCAATGAACCTTCGGATTTATAATTCTTTTAAAACTTGAGTCATCCAGTCAGCCAGTGTATACTGGTCCTGGCAGGAACATTTTTGAGCCGAGTTTACGTCAGCAGTGGGTGGATAGCTGAGCGGCCTTCAGATTAAAAGTAAATAGCTGACGCGACAGCTCGGTATGAGCCAAGACCTAGCTTCTTACAACCATCCATGTTGTGCGTGATACATTTTTGGCATGAATGGAAGGGACCTACAATTTATTTCCGACTCTGAACAGCGAACTGAGAAGCATGGACATGGCTGGGGCTTGAACCCACGCCGTTCGCAAAGCAGTCCAACGCACTAACCACTAAGGCGCGGCGATCACGTTTAGATTAAAGAAATGTTAATTTCAAGAGATCGTAGTGATCGTATTGATCTTGAAAAGTAATATGCCCTACTGATCATGGTCGTGCATAGGCTACTTGCCTTATTTGGCCATTTTTACTCTCATTTATGAATTCGCAAAGGAACTGGCTAACGAAACAATTTAAGATCTGGAGTTGCTTCCAACAAGTTTCGAATTAACCCCGGCGCAGTAGAGAAATACATTGACTTAGATGGAGCTCGCAAACCGAGATGGAGAGCCTGAGAGATGTAAGGGAAATGAAAAATAGTTTCCTCCTGCTTTTCGTTTGAGAAGAGACATAGGATCTTGGCTTGAAGACCTATTGGACATTGTACTGTGAGGACGCCAATAATGGTACTGGTTTCCGATTGCTTTAGCAGGATAAAGCTGTTGAATCGTTTTTCATCAGATCTGTTTGGGGATTTGACACGTTCGTCGTCCTTCCATCTTCTGATTGCGTTCAGTTGAAAGGTATCTTTGCACAAAGCGAGATGTTTACCCAGTTTCGGTCCTGTATAGGCATGCAAATCTTTAAGCTTTCCCTTAAAGATTGAGAGGGATGACTCTTTCGAGAGCCGGCCACAAGACATGATTGATTGGAATACGAGGTTGTATATCCCAGTTTTTATCGATAGCCCTTTCCAGGAGTAAAGAGAATTGCTTTTTCCAGTTGAATGAGTCTATGGGCCAGTTGTATGGTCTATGCGTCTTATATTTCCAGGTAAAGCGAACTAGCTCAATTTGAGGCGGTACCAAGGGTTTAAGGAGTCACGCAAACCACTTTATAAGATAGAATGGTGTTGTTTTGTTCATATCTTCTGCGCCTGGCCATAGGGTTACTAGTAACTAGGGTAAACTAAGTTCTACACTCAAGCTTAGATGATAGTTCGTAATCAGATCGAAAGGAATAAGCTCCTTCATCGCGGAGCAGGCAGACAGTGTAAACGGTAAGATAAAGTGTAAACGGATTTGTGTTTTCTCTCTATATGACGTGCTTATGAATATAACAAACACTCAACGGACACACAAGTCGGTAAAGCACTTCCTTTTGTATGATTTTCACCAAAGTCAATCAGTCAATAATTATGCACTTTGCACTCTAACCATGAACGACTCGAAATGTCTGAAATTCACTGATCACAAGTGAGTCCATCAACAAGATTATCATTTCTCTCTTTTTTTTCACTGAGGATCACCAACCGATTAATTTAATCAAAACACAACGTTACATAGAAATCCGTATAATTAACGTTCACTTTCTTTTGTGCAGCTCATTTGTAATTCAAAGCGCGCTTCGAGACGCAGAAAAATACCGAAAACAGGCACAGAGAAGACACCTCCACCTGCAACTCCACCAATGTATACTGAGATGCAAATAATGTTCGCTCACCGTATTTGGACAACAGCTCCTCGGCCAGACGCTTCTCTTTATCGCTCTCGACGAGTATTCTCCAGACTTGGGCGCCATCGTAGCGCCTGAGCCTTGTCATAAAATCCTCACTGCCATTGTCGGTGTTAAAGTCCACACTGCGGCCACCGAGATCATCGCCTGTGTCTTCACTTTCGCTTAGCGTACGATCGATTGATATTCCCGCGACAACGACTGTGCTCGTTGTCCACAGTGACAACAACAGAAAAAGCAGCAGCGACGCTACACTTGAGATCACGAATCGTGGTGCGATGGTGGAGCCGATCATCTTTGCGAGATTCCAGCTGAAACCTTAATGAGACATGGCGACCAAATAGGCTGCGACTTTTATACTTTAATTCGTAAACAATCGATTTGAGAAAAAAAAAAAGGCAAGCTAAGTCTCGTATGATAATTTCCAGGTGGTGTGGGGGGAACCAACCGGCCCACTTGGCCACCAGCGCCGTCCGCATCACTGTGTGTCATCGAATCATTCACCGGGAGTGGTGGTGTTTTCCGAGAGGCGTCTGTTGCGCTCACTCTTTCTTTCCTTTCACCAACATGTTTAGGTGGAGTGTTCAAACGCCGTTTTTCTTAAATTTCTTCGGATTTGATTTTGTTGTTTGATTTTCGGATTTTTAATCCAAAAAAATCCAGCGGGGGAGGGGTAGCGCTCGTGATTTTCGATGCAGCGTTGCACATGCACGTGAGGGATTTGGTGGCAAGTTTCGTTAAGGTAGGGCATCGGATGAGCACCATTTACATGTCAACACTTCAAGATTTGACTAAGTGGTCTGTCAAACGGTGTCATATAATCGATGAAGCCCGGAGCACAAGAGCTAACACGATCTCGGCATTACACAATGCGTGGTGAGATAACGATGGTGTGTGGTAATGGTTCAAGAATCCCGGAAGGGTCGGATGTATTGAGTAATCTATGAAATGTTATGCACAATAATCAATGGAGATTTGAGGCAAATGATTGGTTGGGACTGAGTCTGTGCGGTGTCATACATGGGGAAGTCAGGCAAGGAATGTGCTTAATCAAGAGGACTCTGGAAGGATGGGAAGATGTTTTGCGTGCAGATGTGTGCAAGGGTGAACCTTGTGTAGAAATCAGGGCTATGTCATCTAAATAATAGTGTCCATGTTATGAAGGAACACTTTGTTGGTCGACACAGCACTGTGAGCTGGCATATTTTGATGCCTAGCTAGTCGGTTTGAACTGACAAGGACGACGAGCTGTTTGACTGGAATCTCGAAATTTTACAGGAAAATGCGGAGGAAATAGACGAAAACATCCACAAAAAATTTAACTTTGGATTGGCTTTTTGAATTTGGGCCTATGCCAACGTTTTTAGGTGAAAAATTTGAAAATAGGATGGGAAAGCATCATGTGTCAACTGGTGAGCTTTTCAGATCCATGTTACGTGCCTTTTCATATGGGAGTTATTGCATAATAAGTTCAGTAGGTCGGTGCAATTCAAGACTCTCTCTGGAAAAGGAATGTTGAGGACAGGATGAGAACAGGAATGACTGCAATCTACGTTTGTAAAAGGACCTTTGGGCAAAGACGGGTCCTGCAACCACGTGTCATTCATTGGATATACACACCAATAATAAGGTGGACTGTAGCAAAGATCAAGAGCTATCTTAACGAATTCAACAAAGTACAAACGCTAGCTGCTTGTACCACGGTAGTCGTAAGAAGTTCACCGCAAGTTGACCCCCTGGGCCCATTCATAAGAGGCGCTGATGCACTAAGATTGAGAGAATCTAACCTGTAGAAGCAGGCTACCTATGGACACGCAAGGTGACTGGATGCAATTAGGTTAATGGGCGAGATATATAACACCGAAAGCCTCACAACCACATCGGACTATCTGACCCCCTATAATAACTTAAACACTGCTTTTCCTATTCTATTACCAACCCGAGAGGACTGGGAGTCAAACAATGTAATCAAAGACCACAAAATCGCGATTTACACTGGCGATGACGGCTCAAAAATGGAAACAGGAACAGGAGTCGGATTCTTCTCGGAAACACTACATAAACAGGAATCCCTTAGATTGCCAGAAACATGTAGCGTTTACCAAGCCGAAATCCTGGCAATAGAAAAAGCTGCAGGCTACATAAGAGTGTGCCACCTTCCCCCATCGGTCCTACTCAGATTCGAAAAGAGCACTAACTGGTTCATAAAATAGCCAACAATAGGATAGGTCCTTAGGTTGTCCCGGGAACCTTATTGACTAGCAATATTAATAGGGTACTTACAATGGACCTCCAGGTTTACGAGTGAACGTGATGAATTCTATCCATCCCACGCCCTGCGTAAGATCGTGATCGGGCAGCGATTTGTCATTTGTATTTCAACAATCCACAGGCTCTTGTTATCTTTATGGGTGCCTGAGCCCCTATTTGCGGTTTCGGACAATATGTCTCAGCTCTCTCTTCAACTCTTCTTTAATTGCCGTGACATCTCGTCAACTGTTCTGTTCCATGTAATTCTCGGAAGTGAGTAAATATCTAACCCTATTTTGAACGACATTTTAAACGCAGACTTTGATTCGTTTGGTAATATCTTGTTGGGTTCATCAGTTGAGACCACTCAAAATATTGGGTTGGCAACATCCGCTGTCATTTGGCCCAGGTACAGTAATTCATGTGATAGCAGGCGTACATCGCCAGCGTAGTGAAGGTGTTTGAGTTTAGATGTGAGATCGAATTCCGTCATTTTCCTAAAGAGAAGGCACCACAAGCAGATTACTGGTCAAAGAATACAGCCTTGTCAACCCTCCATAGAATATAGAATTCATCTGAGGGCCTTTCCTTGTGCAGAATGTGTAGCTAGTTTTATAGTTTATTAGGCATAGCTCTCCTGCGAAAAGCAACTTAAATAAATTCTCAGTTGACACAGTCGAACGCCATTTCAAATTTGATAAACTAAAGCTGAAGTGTGAACAACGCACTGCTCAATGACAGTTTGCTTTGCAGGGTGTTGACGTGGTGGACACAGGAGGATCCAGAGTGGAAATCTTCTTGTTCAGCATCGAGTGCATCTTCCAACTACTGGTCCATTCCATGTTATGTGGTTACTTTTGAGTTTTCGGGTAGAAAGGAAAAGAGCCTTTCTCCTCAACTTACCTCTATTGCATGCGTCCTTTCAATCAATCAGCCGCATTTCTAAAAACGAAGGAGGCCTTACCCACCCTCCTTTGAATAAGATTCAATTTGCACAAAATTTAATCAATTTGCTTGTAAGATGGGCAGCCAAGAACATGAGTACTTTTTGCATGCAATTTGCCAAAAGTGAATGCCAACTTAATTCAATTCCTCCCCAAGTTGGCTCGAAAAAGGTGTAAAGATTGAGATAAAAGAGAATACAAAAAAAAAAAAACCTGAAGAACATCCATCAAAACATTGCTCACTACCAAGACCAGTTCGACACAGTCCCACAGTAACACAATTCATTTTTCTTTATCCAATGAAAGTGCAAAGCGGTCTTAATCAATTAAAAATGTTCACTTCTGTTTGGCAGTAGAAATTAGAAATTCCACTGTTTACCCTGGCAAAAGTACGAGAAAGCAAAACCCCAAGCAATTAAGTGCACACTTCGGAACCTAAGACAACAATCTTACGTGGGATAATCCGAAACGAGTGAGCACCGCCGCCGCCGCGTTACTAAGCTCTTCAAGAAATAATGAGATGCAAATAACTTGAACAATTCGCAAATGCTCCACATGAGACGTGGACATGGACCCATGAATCTGCAAAGAGACAGCTACAGCGATGATGATGATAAAGAAGCTGTTGACTACACTCCCAGTTGGAGATTGCTTGCTCCAGCAGCATTCATTCATGTGGTGTGGTGCTGGTAAATTAAGATCCACTTAACAAATGAAGAGGTGTTGCAGCGGGCATTTCATTAAAAAAAATAAGAAAAAAAAAAAAGGAAAAGAAAAGTAAAGTGTAGGGGTGGGTCGCACTTACTTGCTTGTAGATGCAGCTGGATTGTGAATTTTTTTGGATTTTAAATGAGGGCGGGGGATACTATAGAACTGAAACTTAGGCTTTTGCTAGATAATAGCGTTATGAGATCTTAGAAATTATATCCTACTTGGTCTTAGGAAATCTATCCTAAGCTATGTTAGGTTAAGGTGTCTGCCAGCTTAAGCCAACATGGTTGGTTTAATGATAGGATAATTGCGATACTAGTTAGTTGTGTGACCTCTTCAATTGGGCAAAGACATTTTCCAAGATCCATGTGGTTTGTGTATGTACATTTCTTTGCCTACTCGTTGAATCATTTGGAGCTTCTGATGAAGCGAAAGAGGCTTCTAACATCTGCATTGGTCACATCAACTAGATCGTTGTAAAAGAAGGCACGTAAGTGAAGTTTCCTTCTATAAGAGAGATGGGCAGGTACAAAAGAACGTGGGGACTGGTTTCCTTCTCTTGTTCGTCCATACAGTTCTACAGAAATCATTCAAGTTAACACCAAGCCTTGTTGTATGCTTGCCTGTTAGACAGTTCTTGAGGGAAATCAAATTCTTCTTACACATCTTGTACCATTTGTCCACCTAGGATTTGTAATACTGAGATCATCTCGTTTAATTTTGAGTTTACCTGTAGCGATAGGTGTGGTCGCCGTTGGTCAGCGGTTAGTCGGTTGGGCTGCTGTGCAAGCGGCGTGAGTTTAAGCCCCAGCCATGTCCACCGAACATTAGCGGGATCACCCTTGGCTGATCGCTAGCTGTCGCGCCAGCTATTTATTTTTATTTATTTTTGTAGCGATAGGTATGTTTAAGGCCTCATATTCTAGGAGAATGAGTTCATCAGCCTTACAGTTCCCTGGAATGCCCGGCACCTAACAGAGGTGAATATTGAACTGCTCTGCCATCTCTTCGAAAGACGAATAGCTACATTCTACTGAATATGTAAAGAATGATTCCAAAGACTTGAGTGATGTTTGGCTGTCTGAAAAGATACGAATGTCTAAGGCGGATGTCACGTTTTTCTTTGACTGAGATAAGACTTCCTTAATCGACATTATTTCCGCTTGGGACACGCTACAGGGATTGAGCCTATCAGAGGTGACAATAGCCTCACTTTTGTTAGCCTAAATATTTGAAAGGGTGACACACACAGTCTCCAGAGCTTGCGTTGAATTGTTTGACCAAAGTCATTAACTTTCATGAAACCAATACTGGTCCCTTACAGGAGCAAGTAACAACGTAAAACAACAGAAAGACATCGCTCTACGAGTGGAGAGATAAACCAAGTAAAGGAGGAACTGCCACTTTTGCGGATCTCCTCCCTCGATCACTAATGAAAGTGAAAAGCGACAAGAATCAGTGGCATAGGGAAAAGTCGTTTTCGATACTTTCAACAACAGCGTGGGGAGAGGTTTTTGAATGTCGAGACTAATGTACATATGTTATTTTTATTTTTTAATGCACGTGCTTGTTGAAATAAAAATTAATTACTTTCAATTATTGATGCATGAATCAGTTGTTCGAGTTCAATTTAATTGAGCGACGGGGATTGGGAGAGTTGATGGCAAATCTCAAACACGTGTCATTCGAAAGCTGTAGAAACACGACACTTAGGTGACATCATTGTTAAAGAAATCTCTCCAATGAAATGGGTTCAGCTTGCCCTGGTTGTCATTGTTTTTATACAGTACTTCTTAATGGCTTAGTTTGCATCGGTAAATATTCATATTAAAACTGCGACGAAGGTTAAGTCCTAAACATAAGCCGATGTGGCTTAAGGTATTTTGTAATGTGATAGTTGTAGGACAGTAGATGTATTCTTTCTGGAAAAAACCTACCATATGAACTGCACTTTGTAAGGTATCTGATGAAAACTTAAACCATGTCCAAGGTTGGGGACAAGGACAACAATCTTTTGATTTCGGAGCCTTTTCAGACCACATTCAGCAGAACAATTAGCAGAGGTTTTCGGCTGTTATATTCATAAGAGGACCAGGTATTATCTTTATGATCTGAACAAAGAAGAATTATCTTTATCTTGAGAAAACTTTTCACCTAACCTTTCGTCGTAGTAGGGAAGAAATGTGGCCTGAAACCAAGTATGATGCACTGGCTATAGTCAGACCTATACTCATGTATGAAGCGCTCGTCTGGTGGAATTAGAAAAAAAAACAACGCCGCTAAGCTAACAAGAGTACAAAGAACTGCCAGTATCGCCAACACGGGTGCTCTTCGCTCAACACCCTCGGCAACTCTAGACATCTTCATCTGCATTTGCTACCGCTAGACTTACAGAGAGAACACCGGGCAGGAATACCAGTATAGGACACTGCTCCATTCTGAGTGAATATAACTTTGACGTTCTCAAAAGAACAGATGAGACGGCTTCCGTCATGGGAAGATTGGCAGCGAATGAGATTGCGGTCTTCACGGATCTTTCAAAAATCACCAACGGAACGGGTTCCGGTATTTACTCCCAAGAGGCAGACCTTAAAGTGTCACTAGGGATCAATATCTGGAAGCGATATCGCCATATGCATTGATAGTCAGGCCGCACTTAAAGCGCTAGAATCAAATGTCGTCAGATCTGCACTAGTTTCGAAATATCGCGTAATGCTAAAGGCATTGTGCGCGCAAAATCAAGTAAGCCTTTGTTGGGTACCACCGGATCACTGTGATATTGAGGGAAACGAATGGGCCGAAGAACTGGCCAGCCTAGGTGGAGAAGGGCAGCACATGGAGGGGGGAACCACTGTGGATCCTCCTTTCTGTGTAGCTTAAGCAGAGATCCTAAGAATAACTGTAAGTAAGGCAAATCAGAGATGGCATAGGGTATCCAAGGTTCTATGATCTGCGCTAGACCACAGAAGAACAAGGGATATTCTTAACTTAAGCAGGGCACAGCTACAATTAGTCACTGGCATACTTTCCGGTCATTGTCTTCTCAGCAAGCATGCTAAAAGATTAGGACTCTCAGCGACAGATGCCTGCAGGTACTGTAATGACCTATGTATACATGTTTCGCTAAGGATATAACACATATATTATGTGAATGGCAGGGAATTGCCGGTAACTATTTCTTTAGTAATCTAGAGGAGCTAGGCTATGACAGCTATAGGAACATGGTAAAATTCTGTAGGGAAATCAAATGCTTCCATTATGTCATTTTGGTTTTTTTGCAAGTGCATAACCCTACTCTTCCTAACCTAACCCAACCTTTCGTCAGTGCATATGCATCTGGTTCAAAATAACTTGGTGCTATACCCGATAGAAAGCTTTTCGGATGCCCAATACGATGCCTCGTGATTTCCCATGTGGTTCTTTGTTACGTACGTGAATTCGCTTCTTCTCGACTCCTTAAGGTTGACGAGAACGGTTTCGACTATGAAGAGCTGTAAACGCTCTGGAGCTGCTTCAACTATGTGTATGTATTGGTCTTCTTATGGGATTACATTGGCTTAGTTAAAGTAAGTTTCATTCTCTGCAATAATTGACTTGTACTATGGAATTCCATCTTGGACAGGATTGCAAGCTGAAGCGGATGCTTTAAAGCAGGGTTCTACATTTTTCCAATGTAGTCTGGTCTTGGTTTTATTGTTTTCAGCAAAATACCTTGTACAGCATTTTCTCGTTTATTTCAAATTTACAGAAACAAAGCCCCGTTATTGACAATTTTTTTTTATTTTTTTTTTACAGATTGAAGAAATCACTGAAGGCATTGAAACACTAGAACTGCTGGTCAACGATAGTCCAACATGTGGTTACCACACAAATTGTTCCAATGACAATGCTAATAATGCTGCAACTGTAACAGCATTTGTTCCGTCACCGGCACATCAATTGAATGTTAAATCACTGAGACGGAATTCTGAAGAGCACGTTTCACCAGCGTCTTCATCTTCGTCTCAGAAACAATGCGCTCCCACGCCTACTGGCGTACCGCATACGGAATGCACCACACCAACAATCGACACCGTAGACAGTGGGGCAAGTTCAAATTCCGAGTTTTACGATGACGACGATGGAGGAGTGGCACTGCCACCACCGCCCCTATCCATGCGATCAAATCAAAACTATACTCAGACTGAATTTAATTTCGATCAGCGTCGACGCAGTAGCCAGCAGCAGAGTGGAATGTCAAATGTCAGAGTTAATAAAACATTTTGTGACAAATCGACAAACTCATCACCAAAGCACCTTGTTTCGACGGTTACCTCTCCGATCGAGTCGATATCCATCACGCGAGAGCATGTGCTAAAGCAGGAAATTGAACAGTTGCAGGAGAAACTCAAGGATACCGAAGAACGTCTACAGAGTCTACGAATTCAGCACGATTCATTGTCACAGTTACATAGGGACTTGAGGGAAAACAACACACATCTGCAGGAGGAATCGGAAATATTGAAGCTTGACGTCCAGCACTTGAATGAGTGTGCAAACATTTTGCGAACCGAGTTGCAGGCTGCTCGTAATGATCGAAATGAAGCACTAGAGCTGCAGAGAGTACTGCAGTCCGAATTGGAGGATAGTCGAAGTGAACGCAAGAAATCTCAGGATCAAAAGGAAAAAGACACAAAGACTATACAAGACCTTCAGCGGCAGTGTAGGGAAATGGAAAGGATCTTAATGCGGAAACATCCTGACTCCGTGTCGGCTTTAATTGGTAGGTAGACGTTTTTTTGCAGAGGGTTTGTCTTTATGTTATGTTTTTGTCTTTCGTTTTTCTATGGTTAAAGGGATAAACTATCTTCCAGTGCTAGGCATCCCAGCCCATGGGTTCCAAAAAGTATTCTTGGACATACAATATTTCTGAAGGTGGTTTGCCAGTTTGTTGGCATCTGTGTCAAGGACGAATTTGATAGATTCGATAAACCCAGGTGCTTTTTCCAGGTTTTCGGGGAGATGGCGTCCTGCGCCTTCTTTTGCCAGCTCGTCCGCCCTGCAGTTTCTTGGAACGTCCATGTGTCCTGGGACCCAGCACAGGGTTTACCAAGCACCTGTGTGCAATCTTGTTAAGAGATCTGCAGCATTGCTCTACCAACCTTTATCGTATTGTCGGCGATTCCAAGGCTTTAATAGCCTTCACAATCTATCGCGTTAATTGAAAGTCAAGCCGCAGCTTCGTGGACTGCCGTAATTTTTGCTTGAAACACACTACAGTGATCTGGCTAAGTCAGATGCGTTGGAGAAGGCTCCTGCCTCCGTACCACTCGCTGTCTTAGATTCCTCTGTGAATATTTATAGCACGAAATCGCTCAGAACTGTACCAGACTCCCAAGAGCTTCCTCTAGAAATCCGAGATTTGTGATCAGATCCTTAATGCGAAGTAATGTGAGACATCTTCGTCGCTTGCGAGTGGCCTAAGGATGACCTAGCAAAAGCCGTCCGTTAGAGTCGTTGGTAATATGTTTTAATTTTCTTGGAGTGGCTTCATAGATCAAGTGGGGTTCACTTGATTAAAATTGTTGGATGCACATCTATCAATCAATGTAGGCAGTCAAGCCGGAAATTGAGTAAAGAAAACCCATGTCTTTGACAACTTGATACCCGTCCATTTTACCTTTGACGTGGCTCCTAAACCACCGGTTTGCACACTGAGTCATCCCTTTGAGGTCAATCCCTGAAAACCAACACACAGTTTCATCAGCTTTTAGCCCTCTCCAGGGTGCATCCACACTGGAGTAATAAATCACGTTCTGTTTTTTTACCCTTTTCTAGCTTCTCCTTGCTCCTCTTGGCATTTGAAAACAAACCCACTCATCACTTCACTTTTTATTTCAGTTGCCTCGAAAAATCCCACAAAATCATCGGCGAATGACGATACCCACAGTCGTAGATTGCTGGAACAGCGTATCGCCCAGTTGGAGGCCGATGCCAAAGATCAGGATATCAAAGCACAAAAAATATTGGCTAACGTTCAAGCACGATTTAACTCGGTACAATCGAAGTATGAGACTCACATCGCCGATTTGGAAACCCAAGTGTTGAGGTAAGTAATTTGTTCGCACATAAATTGTGCGCTCCAACGTAAACAGCAAAGGCAACGACGTAAAACATTTGTTTTTTTGTTTTTTTCGACAGCCTCCAGGAAATCAATACAAAGCTGAATGAGAAAATAGAATCGCAAGTCAGGACACTCGATTATTTTGTCTCCAAGAAGTCTGAACGATACCATAATGGCTGCACTCAAACCGAGGAGATTCCCGAACGACAGCGTAGAACAATGACATCATGTACGCAAACCGATTGTGGCACAAATGTGGCTGTTACAGCAACAACAGCATCCACGGCGACAAATACGTCGAGTGCTAACACCAGCGCCAGTTCCACACCATCAAACAGTAGGCCAAGTTCAAAGCAGTCGGGACTGAAGAAGCCAACTGCGTCCAGTAAATTACCATTCTCACAGTCTGACAGTACAATCGCGTCTGCTTACCATGCTGCCGCCAAAGAGGATGCTCATCTGCTGGCAACGATTCGTGGTATGAGGGTCGACTTGGCCATTAAGGATAAGGCCATGCAACGACTGACCAGAGAGTTGGACGAATGCAAGAGAACCATTCGAAAATTGCAAAGGGAGAAGGAGGGTAAGTATGGGGTGATGCTTTGAATGCATTTTTTCGCGTGTTCCTTTTCTTGTTTGCTATGTTAATGGATGGACGATTGAAGGATTGAAATGTCTTAATGTAATTTTGCTCTGAGAAAGTAATTGCATTTAAATTGCGAACCTAGTTTCTCTTAAAAGGCAAATAAAATGTTAAATGTTCTCAGCAGGAAGAAAGGGAGATTTAAAGGCAAAGAAAAGCCTTGACCTCTTGTTCCTTTGAAGTTCATGGGAGAGAGAGTCTGATGGCAGAAGTAGCTGCATGATGTCTGAGTGTGTTTACTGAAAATCTTTGTGTACTACGAAAGCTGTGGTGCTGTTGTATTGAAAATAATTATCTCCAGTCGGTAGAGCATGGGGGACTTGTGACTTTATGAAATTAATTATGAATTCGCTGTTGTGAGAATTTCTTTGAGAATAACTAGTTGGTGACAGCATAGACTAGAGGGTCTCTAGCGTTTTCAGCATGATTCCTCTTCTTGCTAATTTGGTAAAAAGGAAATTTAGTAATTTCGTTTAACAATGCCAGGTATCTAAGCTGAAATTTGCATCTATTCGGGATTTATTTTTACCTAGCCGCATTCCAAGGAATTACTCTTTCCGGACCTTGAACACACGAAAATACGCAAACAAACTTCGTTGTGAGTTTGGAACCTCTCCTCTGATGTTGTCAAATGTGATGTGCACTGGTTTTAAATTCCCTGGAGAAAATTACTAAAACTCAGTGTGATTAAGTCTGCTATTTTGAACGTACGTACATATGTATGTATGTATTTTCTCATTGAAGTGTCTGAATGAACAATATTGTCACACTTTTCTGTATTCATCTGTCTGTCTACAGTTGTTTTTGTTATAACTCACAAATAAAAGCATTCCATAGTGTCTGGCTTTAGCTTTTATACATTCTTCAAGTGCCGCCGAAGAGTGAGATTTATTTTGATGCGTCAAAGAATAAAAGTTAACTCCGTCATCTCGGAATAATCGCAAGCGAAAATCGATGCTTATAGTTGTGTCTCATCATTGACCCAGCCGGGGAGTGTTTTGTGTATAGCTACTACTGGTTGTGTGTCCAGATATTCAAAGAAAAATCAGGCGTGAAGTACGCCCTCCAATTTGTTATTAAAAATTGGAATGTTTAACCTTCCTATACCCGCGCATTGGTCTGTGAGACCAATGAAAAAGTACCTTTTTTAAGAGGCTTAATAAAAAGACTGTCATTTATTTGTTGAATACAATAACAAATATAAACTTGTTTTATTTCGTTAACAATATATCACTCTACTGATTAAAACAAATAAAAATAAAAATATTCAAAATAGAAGAGAAACTAGGGGCTCTTGAGTTTCTGTCCCACAGACCGTGCGCGGGTATACATGTTATTTTTTTTGACGCGGGTATAGGAAGGTTAATTGCCATCGGGGTTCTATGGTCACAGAGAGGGACTTGCTTACTTACTTAAGGTGGCGCTACAGTCCGGGGTGAACCTGGACCTCAACCAACAGGCGTCTCCACTTGGCTCGATCTTTAGCCAGCTGTCTCTAGTTTCGCACGCCAAGTTAGTTAAGGTCCCCTATTAATTGCTTGCGCCACCTGAGCCATGGTTTTCCTCTACTGCGCCGTCCCTCGGGTGTGGGTTCGAAAGTTTTTCAGTCCTGAGCATCATTCGTTGGACCCTCACTCTTCTGGATAAGCCGATGTACATCCCGTACAGTTCGTCGTTGTATCTCCTCTCCCATTCACCGCGTTCTTCCGATTATGTCAATACTGTCGACGTATCCGAGTTATTGGACGGACTTGAAAGATTGTGGCTCTGGTGTTTGCGCGTGAGTTTTGCACTATTCTTTCAAGAACGATGTTGAAGAAGTCGCATGTCAGCGCATCGCCTTTGTTCAGTTCGGGCTCTGTAGCCTTGACAGGTGTTAGGTGTTTTTATCCTTTGGTAAACCTTCCGAACCTCATTTCTGCAGTAAAGTCTCTCTGTTTTCTCGATCGCGCGCTTCTCATGCTCTTTCTTTCTTTCTTCGCGAGCAGCTCTTGTGCTCCGTCCTATCCGGCGCCGCTTTGTGTGCCTCTTGTTTCGTTGCATGTGCTTGCCGGCATTCGTCGTCAAATCAGGGGTTTCATTGCGGTGGCCGAATGAAATTCAGCACGTCAGAGGGGACATCTCTGATGGCCTTTTTGCCAATGTTGCCACTGGTCGTCAATACTTGATGTTGGCGGCATGGGACATCTTGAGAGATTTCGAGAGACTTGATCTGAAAAGGATCTGGTGATCTCTTGCGATTGTAGCCGTCCGACGTGAAACTTTCTTACAGTATTTCCTTGTCTTGGCGGTGTTTGGGATATCCGCAGCCGTACCTTGGCTACAACAAGGTAGTAGTCCGAGTCAATGTTGGCACCTCCGAACGTTCGGACAACCATAATACTGAAGGAGTGCCTTGCGTCGATCGCAATGTGGTCAATCTGGTTGCCGTTTGATTGATCAGGAGATCTCCATGTTTCTCTGTGAATATCGAGATGCGGGAATCAAGTACTAGGTACGACAACGTTTCGCCCCGTAGCAAAATCAATCAACATAAATCTGTTATCGGAGGTGATGTCATGTAGGCTGCACTTTTCGACAGTACTATCAAAGATGTTCACAGAGAGGGACTGGAATACTTAATTACCAACGGTACCAGTTTCTGTTTTAGTTTCTTTTAAACATTCCTGGTTGAAAACTTCTCTTGTTAGTATATTAATATTATCTCACTAACATACCAGAGTTTAGAGTCTATACTAGAACTACAGATGCTTTGCTAAATAGGTAAAATTACCTTTCCAACTCAATCTTTAGACTTTTTGTTTGCATTTTGGTAAAATTGCAGCAAGCTTGAAAAGATATGCACGAAGAACAAAACCATTCATTCTGAAGCTTATTTTGTGATTTTTATTTTTCTTTCCTGCCAAACTCGCTGCTTAGCTTCACAAGCCTATTGCACATCTACAAAGATCGCATTTTTATTAGTATTTTTTTTTTTTGCAGCTTTAAAATCTGACAAACTGCACACAGCTTCCAGCAGCAATACTTCGACTTCACGTAAAATCCATCATGACTCTAGTCAATTCACCGCAGACCAATCTAGCGATAGTCAAGCCCTCAAAGAGGCTCTGAATAAGATCAAACTATTGGAATTTGATTACAAAGCACTGCACGATAAACGCCTACAAGATGTAAGTGTGGACACACGAGGAACGAAGAATTCTTCGATTCAACCTCCTCATCTCGTATGAAATTTAAATATATTTCGCATCTTTTCATTAATTCCATCTATTCTATTCCAGTTGAAGACACTCCAAACTGCCCATGAACGTGAACTAGCATCGTGCCATGAAACGGTTCGTATACTGCAGCAACGGCTAACCGAACGTGATGAGGCATACGCCATGCAGAAGCGGCGAAAAGTCCCAGTTGATTATTATGCCCTCAAGGCTAAGGTAAGTGAAGCCATGTCGCCTCAATGTGTTTACATAATTTCTCTTTTCTTCTCTCTATCACTGGCTGTGTTTTGTTGTTGATTTGTTTTTATTTTACATTTTTCGAACAAGTTCTCTACTAACATTTCACTTTTACTTTTATTTTTGGAAATTTTCAATTGAACTCTCCACACACAAACTGAATACACTAACAAAAATAAAATAACGAACAAATTGGTATCTCTGTATCTCATCTATCTCATCACGTGCACGCACATCATGCATACACACACGCAACTGAACTAATTAAAATCGCCGCCTAGTAGATTGTTAATAAGCAATTAAAACAAATAACTAAATCGAGATACTGTAGATCGTTAAACATAAGATATATTAAAAAAGTTTATATTAATCCAAATAAAATGAATGAGTAAAGGTGCGCTTTCAGTTCGTTAGATAGTTTGAATTGGAGATGAATCATGTAGTTACGAACTGAAATCGCCTTTTGTAGATTGAATTATAAAATAAATTTATTTTAACTCTGCATGGAGACTAATGACTTGTCTTTGAACGGAAAGAAATCCATTTATTCATTCATCAAAGGTAAGGATTGTGCATGGTCATATGGTATGGCATGGTGAACGCAAGGCTCTTCAGTTAGGCCTCTGTCGAGCCTGTTGTGTTCCCGTCTTTTAAAATTCCGAAACTGTAAAGATAGAGTAGGTTTTGGACGAATATTGGGAGGGATCTAGGGAAAGTGGAAACAATTGTGAAATTGACACTACATAGTGTACGTGATTTGGCGAATCTTCCTGTTTTTTTTGGTGCAGACCAGGACAGTGATAGTTTCCTTTGTCCTTGAGATGCTTCAGGTCCAGTATCCACATGGACCCCAGGATTTTCAGTCGCGTTCTCGCTAGGGCTGGGAAGTGGCATAGGAAGTGTTTGAGATCTTCTTCTTCTTCCTCGCAATTTCTACAGATCTCTGCTCAGGTGAGGCCCAGTCTATGCGTGTTTTTATTGAGGTTGAGGTGCATTGTGGTTAGTCCCACCATTAACCTCAATTATCCTACCTGAAGACTATGTTTGGAGAGCGATGAAAGCTCTCTCCACATCAACACAGAATGTCCCGCCTTCATTCATGTGAAAAGCGGACCCTAGGCAGTAAGCTGGCCTCACCAACCGCACTTGCCACGCTCTACCCTGAGAAGCTGATTAGCTCTTTGACAGCCTCTGGAACAGACAAACTGCTCAAAAAACATATGGGACAGCATAAAAGGTCTGCAGTGCTAGAGCGGACCAACCGCTCCCTACTAATAATAATAATTACCTCAATTGCTAAACATAGAGCCTTTCAAATGAGCAGGTTACTTGGTTTCTTTATGGGTAATCTAACCACTTTGCACATCGAGAGGTTTGCCCAGGGATCCTCGAAATCCCTTTGCATCTTCTCGTTGGTTGGTGTTTTGATTATTGTCAGTGAGACTCTCAGTGTGCTTTCAGAGGCTCATTCTATCGTGCGGGCCCCTCACTTTCCAGTTTGTCAGCTTTCTCCCCGTGACACCTTCGTGACCCGGTACCCGAAAAGGCGGTCTTCGTTGTGGCTGGCGAGCAGATTGGGTTTGTGTTTGCATTCCCTGACGAGATGAGATCTGGATGTTGGATTTGTGATGGTTTTGAATCGTGCTTGACTTTGGGTGTGGTGTTTCGGAAAGACTCCAGCTCCCTTTAAAATGGCAAGGACTTCTGCTTGGAAGACTATGTTGTTGCAGTAAATGCCAGTCCCAGAGTTGCCTTAGAGCTGTCCGTGAATACAGTTGTCCCGTGATGGTTTCTTGTTTTCTTAGTTCGCACCCAAGAATCCCAGGAAGGGAATTCTGTTTCAAAATTGTGGACAAAGCTGATTTGCTTGTCGCCAAAGTCGCTCTGATGGTTGATGAGTGGTGTGGTGGTTCTGATCTGCGCACGCCCTTAAAGCCAATATTGAACTGCCATTACCACGGACTTTTAAGGTTATTCCAATTTCCTGAAATCAAATCGACGCAGTTCAGTGAATTCAGCTATTCAGATGAAATGGGATCGCAAATGTTGTGCCCCATATGTGGAATGTTCACACGATATGCGAAACAGTTGGCATATCACATACTTCTAATCATATGGAGGTTTGCGAAAATTTTTTACTGTCAAAAATTTGTTGAAATAAACTTAAAATGTAGAAAAGAACGTCGGTTGCTATTGCCATCTTGATGCTGGCAAATGACAACGAAGATAAAAGCCGCGAAGAAGCTAGTTTTAAAGAAAGGGCAACGGATGCGTTGTTTTTGGATAAAGTTGCGAGTATTCTGAAATTGAAAACTTGAAGCTTGTGAGTCGCTATTTGTTTTACCGGCTTCCCAGGCCACTTTAATGAGACGAGATAACCATTCCAATTACTTTCCCCCCAAGGCCTTGAGTATTTCTGGTTGGATCAGCAGCACATTACCGCTTTAATCGCCAAAGTCACCTCCTCCACGTTGAGGTTATTCTCTACACAAAACTATTCCCTACACAAAACCATGGGTTTGCCATTCTCAGTGTTCTGATCGGAATTGAGCAGCTCCGAAAAGTGCTCGCCCCATTCTTCTCATCGGAAAGAAGAACATAATCTTTGGATTTACCTCCTTCGATGGTATTAGACTTCCTTTCTCTGAGACGGCGCGGTGGATGGTCTGCCAGAACAGTTTGCGGATCTAAGAGCCTTTCAAGACTGTATCTTAGGTGGTTTCGAGAAGCTGAGTCCCCGTGTTTTCGTGCGGTGGCATTTCTTTGGCGTGGTGGCACACGCTCGCATATGCTAGCAAATTGTCATATGCAAGAGTATTCACATGAATGGGTGTCGCATATCGTCGGCATATGTTTTGCCAGCATATGCGGACTGTGTCAAAAAAGTATTCAAACGATATGCGAGCAAAAATCGAAGCTTTGCGAAGTCTACCAACGGAGTGTTTTTTATAAATTTTAAATTGTGTACTATTGTAGTTTTAATTAGTTTCATAGTTTTTTGTTTAATCGTCAATAGTCTCCATGCACGCATTCATTAGTTCATTACTTTGTCATTCTTCTTAACAAACTTACTAAAGCATGTATTAGAAAAATTGTACCTCTATCACTGTTAATTTTTTTTACAAAAATGTTATAGCTATACCTAAACTATCTTTCTCTATGTTAAAAAAAAAAAAAAATTGTAAAACCTTTAGGTTTCATCTTTAGAGCGTCGACACTCGGAGCGTGAAGAACGCTTACACATGTTAGTTGAAGCTCTAAGCAAAGGACGTTTAAATGGTGCCCTCGAGGATTTAATAAGTGATAACAATAATTAAACAATAATTTATTATAATTTTTCCACATTTTATATAGTTGTAATACATAATTTATTTATACATTTAATACAAATGCAATAAATGCATTGTTTGACAAAATGTTAACTTTTCTATAAAATAAAAATAAACGAAAACATTACTCGTAATAAAAGTTCACAGAACGAAATAGAACCTGGCGCGTGGTTGTAATCTAAACAAATTTGTTTAAAAAAAAAAGTGTGTCCGTCCGCGTTGGGCAACAATATCTCACTCAATAAAAAGATTAGTGCGTACCTCAAAATAAAATAAAGAAAAAAAAACTTAATTATTCAGATTGAATCAAAATCGATAATAAAATGAAAAAAAAGAAAAACGTTTCCTTCCAGAAATTAAATTTTGAAAATTAAAAAAAAAATTAAATTAAAAATAAATTATTACATATACAGGTAAACAAATGCAGCCAAAGCAAAAAAAGTATTTTGTAGCTCAAAATTTGAATTTTTGTTAGCATGAGGAGAAGCAGGTTGTTTTTTTTTTTTAAATAGAATTACTTGTAACTTGTAACGTTTAATGTTTGCTTCTCCTCGTAGGGCGTTTTTCGTAGGTGTGTATTGTGTCGTGTCGGAAGTAAGACTTAGTTTAGCGGTCTAGTTCGGGAAAGTCAATCGATTGTGTATTTTTTGCAAGATGGAGACGATGATAATGGCTTAGGAGGAGAGCTCAACAATTTTGATTTTATTGTCCATAATTACAATTGCTTATGTAACATCGCCTTATCTGCAGAAAAAATTGTCCATTTGCAGACAAGAAATTCGAAAATTCAGGAAAAAAAAAATCTTTAAAGACATTTCCGAACAAGGCTAGTAATAAATACATAGATTTCCGTAGTACAGGGTCGACCGTGAAAGACTTTTGGGAATTTAAAAATTTTTGATTAACAATGTCGCTTGAAGCTTTTTCGCAAAACTATTTACTTGTTTAGCTCTTAAATACTTTATCCCTTAGCTTAGGAATGTTGAGTGTATTTCTGTTTTGGCATCGTTTTTTCTTCACCCAGGGAGGATAGAGAAGAAACATAAGCTCCGACCAGCAACAATTTACCTTGTCTGGTATACCAATGGATCTATAATAGACAGAAAGGAGCTTGCTTGTGTGAACTTTTCAGTCAGGATTGGCAAATCCTTATTCATATTACATGGCGCCTGTCCACATTGGCAAAGGAAGGAAAGTCGTGCCAATGAACGCCGTGGCTAAGGCTACACACAAAAAAGGGTTCATGGGAATGAAAGCAATTTAACAACAACAACATGTCGTCGACGCAGAAGGTTTGTACGGAGAAAATTTTTCCGTACATTTTCTGCACGCAGGTAGGCACTGGAGTTGCGCACTGCTCGGCGCTCAACTGCCAAATGAAAGTTTCTGACAAAAACGGAACGCAATGACAAAGGAACGTTCATGACCGCTTCGAAATTTATGTTAGGAATGGATTTTCGATGCAATCAACCCTTCTCCTTCCCAATCAATGAAAATCGTCCTTTCTCTCTCCGACAGTCCTTCCTTCCTGCGGCAATGTGGACAGGCACATGCAGAGTTATTTTGCGGTATTTAGACGCAGTCGCGTGCTCTAATATTAATTTTTCCTGCAGTTAAGCTGCTTTTAAAGGCGTTTAAGGCGCCTGTTATAAAATCTCAGCTAATTGTGGAAACTCGTACAGTGCTCAGTAAACTGACAAGAAATAATCTAGCCACCCTTTCTCTAGATTCGAACTCACAATGGATTTACTGGTAACGAAAGAGCTGTCTCACTAGCAAAAGATGAGACACTAGTTACCTTTAAGGCTCCACCAAACAGAACGCGGGCCAGTAGTGCGGGTAGAACGCGCTGATTCCTGCCAGCTTCCTGATTCCTTCCAGCTTTCTGATTCCTGGACAGCTTTCAGCGTTCCAGTTATTAAAGAGAAGAAAACCTCTTTTTTGATGCAAAAGTAAAAAGAAGAAGCATTTTATCTTTCTGCACAGCGACCGATGTTTTCTGGAGAAATAAATAAACAAAAAAGGAACGATTATGGTGAATTTCATCGTCTTCGTAAGAAACTCAAATTATTTGAAGACCGTTTCTTCAATTATTTTCGTATACCTCGAGAGCAGTTTGAGATGATACACAAAGTCATCGCACCGAAGATCCCTAAAATTTCAACGAACTGCAGAAAGGCAATAGGAATGCCGTATATCATATAGAAACTCATTTGGGCGCACCAAATCTATTTATTTCTCCACCTCATCAGTCATAATTGCTTCTTGGTCGTCGCGATCTTTTTAAATAACTACAACCTTATATCTGCACGCTGCGTTCTCGATTGACCCGCTTTACTTGCCCACATACTGTTTGAACAAAATGATTAAATTCTACGCAGTACAGCGATCGCGGCGGGTACAATCACTTGGCCACGCTGCTGGCCCGCGTTCTGTTTGGTGGAGCCTTTAATGCCCCTAAACCTTTCTGCATGGTTAGCAAAGCCTATTTCAAACTCGAAATAATAAGCCTATTCTTATCTTATTTGGGTTAGTGAAGTCTGGCAAAACGCCCCAGAGCAAGCACGATCCATGCTGTATTTCCTCCAACTTTTATGTGAACCTTGATAGGAACAATCTTAAGTCAAATATTCAAGTGGGACAGATTGAGGCAAGTCTTCATCAGTTTGTTTTAGCGGCTAAATGTAGAAGATAATAATAACTGTATAAGATGTTTGCCTATTTTATCCCATCCTCATCGTCATACACTTTTCAAATTTGTTTTTGCATAAAGTGAAACCAATTTATTTATTCAACTTAAGAAATTAACTTTAATTTAACTAAAATATCATGTTTTTGTTACACTTATTCAATCTCCTTCTTTAATTTAAATTGGGAAAAAGTAAGACTGAAAATGTATTTCCAATCGTCAATGATCTGTCGACCCTATGTAGTTGTACTTTTAGTATTTAATATACATATATGTGTTCCGTATAAAACAGTTCTTAAATATTTTCTTTTTTAAATTTAGTTCGCACTCGTCAAACTAAGTTCTATGCGTGTTGCACATTTTTGTTAACCATATATTAAAATTGAACAGTTACATTTTATGTATACAAACTTTAAGTATTAATTTAAAAGAAAAATTATTTTTAAATATTAAGAAATAATTATAATTATTGTAATATGAAACATGAAAGGACTTTTGAAATACAAGATTTGAAAAAAAGTTTTTTGAATTGGTATATGTATGTACAACCGTGATTATATAGCAAATCTGACGTCAATAGCAGAACATTTACAAATATCAATCACGTCCGATTCACGCACTCAGTGAGTTGCATCACAACTTTATTTTTAGGGCTGTAAACTTAAGATGGTAAAGAATACTTAAAAGAGAGATGTTGACTACAAATGTAGCACATGTGGTGTGTGAATTGAATTTAAAAGCAGTTCGAGGGATAAACAAGTTCTGATACAACAATATTTCTGACAACAACTGATAGACGCATTATCATTTTAATATTACAGCCGAAAGTCAATAACGAATGTATTTCGGAGGAGGCTGCCTACGAACCTCTCTAACCGCTGCATTAAATGTCGTATTATTAAGCATCCGTATTGCTCCACGAGCAAGGGGTACTTTCCACCCAAAATAGGCATCGCAATGTGTCCCTACTGACCTGAGTGTGGCGCAGAGGTTCATCTCTCCCTTCGCCAACCCATCTTCCTAACCTAACCTAATCTAAGTATCCGTCGACTATTTCATTCAAACGATATCGAATTCAGTATGATTATAGGTAACATGCTTTCCAAATACAGTTTCAACAAAAAATTCTGAATAATTATCCCACCCAGTGAGGACTGAGAGTAATACAAATCCAGATCAATAATATTTGAATTTGCCTGGTATACGAATTGATCCAATGGAGGCGGAAACGGGATCCGGAGTTTTTGTAGAATTACTGTGTGCAAACTTTTCAAGAAACATTAGCCAATTCGCATCTATGACATATGAATTACATACATATGTGTGTATTCCAGTCTTTGCTTTTAATTAATGTGCGTGACTCAACCTCATTTCCAATACCTAGAAGCTTAGGCAGCTAAGCCCTTCGGTCATCTGTTACCAAACCAAAGGTGGTTCTGCAATCCTCCCAGAGTATAACTTGTATAACTTAATGGCTGTTTGTCCCATTCGTGCGAATAATATACCATGTACAAGCTGAACAGTTGGGAGAAGCTAGTCCTAGGTCTAGAGATTATTGTTGAATACGAGTTTTAGGTATTGTGTGTAAAGAGTTGGCGATTTTACCACGAACTCCATAAGGTGTATCACAATGTGGGTGTGCTCTAAAAATCCAAGACACATCGACTACATTGGGTCATCCACATTGAAAGAATGTACAACACAATGCTCCAGCTAAGGAAGCGCCCGGACCACGGCTATGAAGACTAAGTGACCACAGATGCCAGAAGGGTTATTGAAGATAACTGGAAGTAGCTTGTTACGCTCAGTAGAAACTTCGTCGTGCATATTCCATCAAGAGTGGAATAGAACAGCGTGGAGGTCACAAAAGATTACGCCACCTCAATTTTCACGAACGGCTTGAGCATGGAATACAGGGTAGGTTCGGGTATATTTTCAGCCTTGGGAGATCATTCAGACTCCCGGACTTCGCCAGTGTAGTTAAATACTCGCAATCTACGAAGCCTGTCGTGCGCTCAACGATGCAATCTTCTCATACAGCCAGGCAGCCTTCAAAGCTCTTATATCCACAACCACCTCATCATCTGCACAATACAGAACCGAGCTCGCCCGCCTGGATAGCTTATCCTCTCTAACTCTCGTATGGGTTCCAAATTATAGAGGCATCGAACGGAACGAAATGTTTGATGAGCTTGCCAGGCAAGAATCGCCCCTTGACAGCTCACTCACAAGAAAAGTTCTTATCCCATTAGGAGCTGTCAAGGGAAGAATCAACCTACACTGCCTTTCGGTAGCCAAACACAAATGGAAAAACCTCTAGTAAGGTTGCGCCATATCCAAGAACACTTGGCCAACATACAACCATAGGAAAACAAACGACCTCCTTAGAAGAACCCGAACATACATTGCGCGCGCAGTGGCCATCTGTACGGGTCACTACAAAGTAGGTACCCATGCAGGCAAGCTTGGCATTTCTTTTAATCCCTACTGCCATAAATGAGAAGGAAACCCTAGAACACTTTCTCTGTAAGTGCCCGGCACTTGCCAAAGCAAGACTCAAGGCACTAGGGAAACCCTTTCTCGACAACCTCAGCGAACTTTCGGAGAAGAAAATTCCTAACATTCTAATCTTCCTTTACTCCACAGGTTGGATTTATGACAAACAGTCCTGGTCTGTCGACACCTGTCCACACTCATCTAACGAACCGGTCACGAGAACTGTGATAACAAAACGATGCATTTCAGCACTAATTTAGTTTCGGACGTTTTTCCGCCTGATACAACCACTTAAACCAACCAACCAACCCAGCGTGTTCAGTTTCGAAGGGGATAACAGGCTGCAGTGCTTCACGAGTTGAAAGCCCGCTAAATAATTAGTTAGTTCTTGAGTCAATACGGAAACTTTCAGTTGATCAAGAGTTTTTGGTCGTTTTTCGACAAAATAGGTTTTAGTAAGCCTTGATAGAAATATGTTATAATACTGAGATCGGCCGAAGGTGCAGGCCACAATGTCATCACATAGACCGATGAAGAAACTCGAAAACATTTCTTTACCACTTCCTTTCCAATAGATTCGTTGAGCAATGCAAGCATGTTATTAAAAAAATTGAATTAGTGGACGGGAATTAAAATAAGGACATGAGAATTTTGGTATTTTAAAGAAGACGAGGGAATTACAAATAATTCCAGGGGAATACATTCGACACGCTTTCGGGTCTCATCCCGAAATCATACATCCAGCGTTGAGTTTTGTAGATCCGTCCTTAAAAGCTGGCGACAGACCACAAACAGAAGTATTGAATATTATTTCTAAAATTGGATGAAATCTTTTAAATGTTCGTCATCTTCTCTATTCTGCTGTTCCTCATAAGAGGTGGTGTGTTTGATTTTTTTCATCCTAAAGGTCCTTGAACAAACAATCACGTGGCAGTCGTTTGCACTGAGTCTTTGATTTGTTTCTTACCGTCGAACAATTTAATTTTTTGTTTAAAAAAACAAACTTAATAAAACACTTTTCAATCTTAAAACAAACTTGGATACACGTATTGTATATATTTTCCTTTTAATTTCTAATACAGTTCGATTTTGACACACAATAAACTGTTTGTAATATTTTACATTCTAATATTTTTTATTGTTATTCACATTTTTCTAGTAGGGAAGTCAATTTACATCTTAAAACTAAATTTTTTTGGGTAGTTTCTAATGTTCTGCTTGTGGACGGAAAGCTTTTGGGATCCACCGGGAGATTTCTGTTTAAAAAGATTTTTAATTCAAAAAAACTCCTTTTCAATTCCAATGCTTACCTTTGTGCTAAGTTGTGCTTATGACTTTACAAAGTGGTACATACTTATACAAAAAAATAAAAGTTTAACTAAGGAAAAAAAAAAAAAAAACTAAGGGAACCCAACAAAAAAATAATCCCACTTGGGTGAAACTTTGAGACGCACTACCATGACATGCGAAACCGTACTCAGCTTTTATACCCCGTAGACAGCGAGGATATTGCCGATAATCGGTTTTAAATTGAATTTCACACTCACTGGTCGATTGATTTAATTTTCTTATCGCATATGTGCACGGATTCCGTTGTTCCTTCGGCATCCTTTGAAAAGATACTTGTAATTTATTAACAATTACCTACCGCCCGCGTGCCTTCTGGGTTCTTGTTGGATCATAGATACCGTGTTTCATTTTTATGAATGAGTTTTATTCAGGGTTACGACCATGAGCAATAGGAGCTTTATCCTTGGTTGTCTTTTATGATTTTGAGCTCTGACATCACACGAAATGCAATGAACTTGAAAAATTCGTTAAACGAAAAAGGAACAAAAGAACGATTCTTTAAAATTGAAAATTACCCAGAGTAAGGATGTTTTTTTTACTATCGCGATTTCAGAGTTGTAAAGGATTGTGTAAATACACACGTACATATAGATACATAGTATATAGATGTATGTATCTAAATTGTCGTTGATAATTAGGTAAGATATGATTGGTTTTTAACGGCGACGATGAATCAAATCCCTCTGTCAATTAGAATGAACCATTCAACCTGAACGATGAGAACCAACAATTCCGTCCACCCGACCTGGACGAAGTGAAGATAGACATATCTAAGGTCATGTCCAACAAAGCTGCTGGAGTTGACGGAATAGCTGCCGAGCTGTTCAGAGCAGCAGGCGATGACTTGGTAAGGAGCATACACCAACTCATCTCGAAAATATAGTCGGAGGAAATTTACCCGATTTCATTGTCGATCAGATTGTTTACCCGATCCTCAAGAAAGGAGATACTCTGAACTGCGCCATATACAGAGGCATCAGTTTTCTTAACATCCCCTACAAGATCTTATCTGCCGTGTTGTGTGAATGCCTGAAGCCGTTCGTCAACAACGTGATCGGTTCATATCAGTGTGGCTTCAAACCAGGAAAGTCCACCCTTGACGAAATATTTTACTGCGGCAGATCTTGTAGAAAGCGCAAGAACTCCAAATTGATACTCATTGAATCTATAGAGACGAGCTATACAGAGCCATTTATAGTTTTGGCATCTGTGCCAAACTCGTCCCTTTATGCAGAATGACGATGGAGAATGCACGCTGCTCCATCAAGTTCGGTCAAGACCTCACCGAGACCTTTGATATCAAAAAAGGGCTTAGACAAGGCAACGCGCTGTCATGCGACTTCTTCAACATCGTTCTTCGATCGTTGTGCGAAACTCACGCGTCAACACCAGAGGCACAATTCTTTAGAAGTCCGTCCAATTACTCGGATACGCAGATGACATTGACATAATCGGAAGAACGCAGCGTAATGTCATTGGTGCGTTTGTGAGTATTGAGACGGAGGCGGCGAAGATGGGTTTAGCGGTCAATGAGGGCAAGACCAAGTATGTGCTGTCAACAAGCAAGTCTCGGACAGAATGTCACAATAGACAGTTATAACTTTGAAGTAGTTAAGGACTTTGTCTACCTAGGTTCCGCTATAAATTCAGACAACGACACCAACGCTGAGATTAAACGAAGACTAACTCTTACCAATCGTTGTTTCTTTGGGCTAAGAAGGCAATTGAGTAGCAAAGACTTCTCTCAAACGACTAAAGTGACCCTTTGTGAGACCTTAATCGTCCAGTCCTGCTCTACAGCGCAAAAGCAAGGACTGTGTCAAATGCGGATGAGGTTGCCCTTGGCATTTTCTAGAGGAAAACTCTTCAGGTGATTTTCGATCCCGTCTGCACAGACGGTTAGTGGAGGAGGGAGTACAACGACGAACTGTACGGGCTTTACAGCGACATCGGCTTAGTCAGAAGAGTGAAGGTCCAACGACACCAATGCTCCGGCCTGGAAAATCTTCGAATCCACACCCAAGTGGAAGGGGACCTCAACCAACTTAGCCTGTGAAACTGGAGGCAGCTGGCTAAAGATCGAGCTGGCTGGAGAAGCTTGTTGGTTGAGGCCCACCTCGCACTGTAGCACCACATTAAGACAACGTCACCCCATCCCAAGTATGCTCATAGTTGCGTCATCATGTATTATGCACTAAATTGACTACGTATCCCTTGTTATCGTTTGTCACTAAAATCGCATCTAAAAAGTCTAGCAAGAGCCCCCAGACGCTACGACAGAAGAATTTTCAAGACGCTCAGGTCAGTACTGATTTCCAGGGCTACGTCAGGCTCTTGACATGGGAATGTTGGCGGATGAATTCTAAATGGGGTGATGGTAGCGCATGCGTTTCAGAAGTGGCTAGTGGCATCGGTTTTATCTCAGCTGGCCACTTGTTAAGCACAGTTCGGCTGTAAATATCCAATTCGGCACCGCCATTGGCTGAGTCAACACAGCCTTGTTGCCTGTCAATGCATAGTTTTGAGAGTTGGTTTTCGTGGCGATTATTTTCAGCGCAACCGAGTTAGGCGCCGCCATTAAACTAAAGGATATTGAGTTCAGCTTCACAAGACATAAGCAGGTATCCGGCGTAGTCAAAACATTTAGGATAGGTTACAAGACTCCATTGGATTCCACCGCAACCCACCGACAAAGCATTGAGCAGAACATCAAATTCCTAGGGTTGGCTCCTTGAGATAATACTTATCAAAGCCTGCCCTTACTAAGGTGGCTCTACAGTTCGGGGTGAACCTGGACCTCAATCTTTAGCTAACTGCCACCAATTGCGCACTTCAAGTTGGTTGAAGTCCCCGTTCGCTTGTGCGTCCCACCTTAGTCGAGGTCTTTCTCTACTGCCCTATGAACTCTATGAAAAAACTATCTAAAGCCTTTTCGAAGTCTACAACTGATCCTCGTACGAAATCAGCAGTGAACCATCTAAGTCACCAGATGTCGACCTAAGCTGTCTCACCTACTTGGATCTGCTTCGGCTTGTTCAGCTGAAGTTTACGTACAATCTTTTACCATGCCGTACGCTAGGTTGGACTTTACAGTTCACGCGGGGATCTTAACAGGGTTGAAGTGTAACACATATGTGCAGTCACATGAAGATGGAACCCGATTTCGTCTAGTTTCAACCCGTCTTTGAATTGCATATTCATCTTCCTCTACTGCGATGTGGAAACCATGCGTTAGGACGCATCCCAGCGGATGGGAATCGATGTCCGGTGTTTTCTAATTGTCCCACATTAACATCCTTCGCACTTAACTCAACAATCCTCTCATAAATAAATTTTATCTATAAAGTACATACCAGTGCCAGTTATTTATTACAAAGTCGTTGGTTCTATTACCCAATTGCGCAGTAGAACTACCCATGACGTCAAAGAAATCATTCAAGTGGAATTACAATCATTGAATGACAAGCGATTCAGGCATCCAGGATGAATGAATTTCATTCACAGTTTCTTCTGGCGCGGCGTAGTAAACAAGAAAAAAAAAAATACCTACGAAGGAGATAATTGACTGGGAACTACAGCAGGCATTTCCTTACCAACTGTGGCACCACCAAGGAAAGGAACAAATCCGTGCACATGTGCGATAAGAAAATTGAATCAATCAAAGCCTCTGCAAAGAGGCGACTGTCTGTAAAATTCGATTCACCACGGCAAATCGAATCCTTTTTGATGGTATAAAAGCTGCGTTCGGGACCAGCAGAAGCACAGTTCATCTCTCAGTCTCAGAGAAGAATAACCAAAACCAAAGCAGCTCCAAGCAAGGAATTCAACAAATAAAAATCAAATTTTCATATCAAAGTCGTGTGTAGAAAAGCAGCAAAAACTCATTGGCCCTGTGACAATGGTTTTAGGATCCTGGCAACTGAATACGGTTGTGACATTTTTGTTCGTCAGTACAAGTTTGGCATTGGTGCAGCGGTGTGATAAGGATCGTTTTTGTGAACCGGACTATGATCGAAGCTTTCTTGTAGACAGGCGGAGTTTGATTGATAGAGGGCCGGGCTGGAAGGCCGAGCGACGCAGCGATCTGTTAGACGAACGCTGGGAAACTAATTGGCGACGTACTGGTAGAGAGGACGTTACCCAGGACCGTTTACTGAGGGCTGAATGGCACTCAGGACGGAGGCTAGTTGCTGAACGGGGAATTCGCGTTGACAAAACCGGCATTGAACTATTGGATAACTCCAGGATGATTGGTGAAGAACGTCGAGCAAGCAGTGATGATCGTCTTGGTTTCGAGGCCTTGGAACGAAGAGAACCACATGGCTTAGAACCTCAAAGACGAGGACGAGAAGAGCGACTTAGTATTTCACGCAGACAACCAGAATCAAGAAACAGTGACCAAGGTGAAAATCAAGTTGATCGATTCGAAGGACATCGACGACAAGATTTTAGAAGACAACGAGTTGACCGGTCAGAAACTCGATCTAAAGACGAAGCAAGACGACAAAATTTAAATGATAGGGCAGATGACCTAGAGCGTGATTCCACTGAATTTCGACGTGAACATGTGGATCAAGTCAGGTTAAATCGACGAAATTCACTTGACGACCGACGAGAAGACTCTCGAGAACGAGACCTGGATCGAATTGAAGTACAGCGACGTGAAGACCGTAGAGAGCGCGACATGGAGGCAGATCGACGAGAAGATTCATTGGAACGTGCTGAAGCAAGGAGGGAAGTTTCACGAGGCGAAGAACGATCTGAACGACGAGAAACTAATGACAGGGAAGCTATCCGTGCTGATCGGCGTGAACGTGCTCTAGACCGACTTGTAGATCAAAGACGTGAACAAAGCGATAGCCGACGAGATGACTCACAACAACGCACTGATCGGGACAACTCCAGGCGACAAATTTCACGAGAGGATCGAAACAGGGAAGTAATCCGAACCGATCGACGAGAAGACTCTCGAGAACGGGACTTGAATCGAGTTGAAGTACAGCGACGTGAAGACCGTAGAGAACGTGACATTGAAGCCGATCGACGTGAAGATTCATTGGAACGTGCTGAAGCAAGGAGGGGAGTTTCACGAGGCGAAGAACGATCTGAACGACGAGAAACTAATGACAGGGAAGCTATCCGTGCTGATCGGCGTGAACGTGCTGTAGACCGACTTGTAGATCAAAGACGTGAACAAAGCGATAGCCGACGAGATGACTCACAACAACGCACTGATCGGGACAACTCCAGGCGACAAATTTCACGAGAGGATCGAAACAGGGAAGTAATCCGAACCGATCGACGAGAAGACTCTCGAGAACGGGACTTGAATCGAGTTGAAGTACAGCGACGTGAAGACCGTAGAGAACATGACATTGAAGCCGATCGACGTGAAGATTCATTGGAACGTGCTGAAGCAAGGAGGGAAGTTTCACGAGGCGAAGAACGATCTGAACGACGAGAAACTAATGACAGAGAAGCTATCCGTGCTGATAGGCGTGAACGTGCTCTAGACCGACTTGTAGATCAAAGACGTGAACAAAGCAATAACCGTCGAGATGACTCACAACAACGCACTGATCGGGACAACTCCAGGCGACAAATTTCACGAGAGGATCGAAACAGGGAAGAAATCCGAACCGATCGACGAGAAGACTCTCGAGAACGGGACTTGAATCGAGTTGAAGTACAGCGACGTGAAGACCGTAGAGAACGTGACATTGAAGCCGATCGACGAGAAGATTCATTGGAACGTGCTGAAGCAAGGAGGGGAGTTTCACGAGGCGAAGAACGATCTGAACGACGAGAAACTAATGACAGAGAAGCTATCCGTGCTGATAGGCGTGAACGTGCTCTAGACCGACTTGTAGATCAAAGACGTGAACAAAGCAATAACCGTCGAGATGACTCACAACAACGCACTGATCGGGACAACTCCAGGCGACAAATTTCAAGAGAAGATCGAAACAGGGAAGAAATCCGACCCGATCGACGAGAAGACTCTCGAGAACGGGACTTGGATCGAGTTGAAGTACAGCGACGTGAAGACCGTAGAGAACGTGACATTGAAGCCGATCGACGTGAAGATTCATTGGAACGTGCTGAAGCAAGGAGGGGAGTTTCACGAGGCGAAGAACGATCTGAACGACGAGAAACTAATGACAGGGAAGCTATCCGTGCTGATAGGCGTGAACGTGCTCTAGACCGACTTGTAGATCAAAGACGTGAACAAAGCGATAGCCGACGAGATGACTCACAACAACGTACTGATCGGGACAACTCCAGGCGACAAATTTCACGAGGGGATCGAAACAGGGAAGAAATCCGAACCGATCGACGAGAAGACTCTCGAGAACGGGACTTGAATCGAGTTGAAGTACAGCGACGTGAAGACCGTAGAGAACGTGACATTGAAGCTGATCGACGAGAGGATTCATTGGAACGTGCTGAAGCAAGGAGGGAAGTTTCACGAGGCGAAGAACGATCTGAACGACGAGAAACTAATGACAGGGAAGTTATCCGTGCTGATAGGCGTGAACGTGCTCTAGACCGACTTGAAGATCAAAGACGTGAACAAAGCGATAACCGACGAGATGATGACTCACAACAACGCACTGATCGAGACAACTCCAGGCGACAAATTTCACGAGAGGATCGAAACAGGGAAGAAATCCGAACCGATCGACGAGAAGACTCTCGAGAACGGGACTTGAATCGAGTTGAAGTACAGCGACGTGAAGACTGTAGAGAACGTGACATTGAAGCCGATCGACGTGAAGATTCATTGGAACGTGCTGAGGCAAGGAGGGGAGTTTCACAAGGCGAAGAACGATCTGAACGACGAGAAACTAATGACAGGGAAGCTATCCGTGCTGATAGGCGTGAACGTGCTCTAGACCGACTTGTAGATCAAAGACGTGAACAAAGCGATAGCCGACGAGATGACTCACAACAACGCACTGATCGGGACAACTCCAGGCGACAAATTTCACGAGAGGATCGAAACATTGAAGAAATCCGAACCGATCGACGAGAAGACTCCCGAGAACGGGACTTGAATCGAGTTGAAGTACAGCGACGTGAAGACCGTAGAGAACGTGACATTGAAGCCGATCGACGAGAAGATTCATTGGAACGTGCTGAGGCAAGGAGGGGAGTTTCACAAGGCGAAGAACGATCTGAACGACGAGAAACTAATGACAGAGAAGCTATCCGTGCTGATAGGCGTGAACGTGCCCTAGACCGACTTGTAGATCAAAGACGTGAACAAAGCGATAACCGACGAGATGATGACTCACAACAACGCACTGATCGGGACGACTCCAGGCGACAAATTTCACGAGAGGATCGAAACAGGGAAGAAATCCGAACTGATCGACGAGAAGACTCTCGAGATGGGGGCTTGGATCGAGTTGAAGTACAGCGACGTGAAGATCGTAGAGAACGTGACATTGAAGCCGATCGACGTGAAGATTCATTGGAACGTGCTGAGGCAAGGAGGGGAGTTTCACAAGGCGAAGAACGATCTGAACGACGAGAAACTAATGACAGGGAAGCTATCCGTGCTGATAGGCGTGAACGTGCTCTAGACCGACTTGTAGATCAAAGACGTGAACAAAGCGATAGCCGACGAGATGACTCACAACAACGCACTGATCGGGACAACTCCAGGCGACAAATTTCACGAGAGGATCGAAACAGGGAAGAAATCCGAACCGATCGACGAGAAGACTCTCGAGAACGGGACTTGAATCGAGTTGAAGTACAGCGACGTGAAGATCGTAGGGAACGTGACATTGAAGCCTATCGACGAGAAGTTTCATTGGAACGTGCTGAAGTAAGGAGGGAAGTTTCACGAGGCGAAGAACGATCTGAGCGACGAGAAACTAATGACAGAGAAGCTATCCGTGCTGATAGGCGTGAACGTGCTCTAGACCGACTTGTAGATCAAAGACGTGAACAAAGCAATAACCGTCGAGATGACTCACAACAACGCACTGATCGGGACAACTCCAGGCGACAAATTTCACGAGAGGATCGAAACAGGGAAGAAATCCGAACCGATCGACGAGAAGACTCTCGAGAACGGGACTTGAATCGAGTTGAAGTACAGCGACGTGAAGACCGTAGAGAACGTGACATTGAAGCCGATCGACGAGAAGATTCATTGGAACGTGCTGAAGCAAGGAGGGGAGTTTCACGAGGCGAAGAACGATCTGAACGACGAGAAATTAATGACAGAGAAGCTATACGTGCTGATAGACGTGAGCGTGTCCTAGACCGACTTGTAGATCAAAGACGTGAACAAAGCGATAACCGACGAGATGATGACTCACAACAACGCACTGATCGGGACAACTCCAGGCGACAAATTTCACGACAGGATCGAAACAGGGAAGAACTCCGAACCAATCGACGAGAAGACTCTCGAGAACGGGACTTGAATCGAGTTGAAGTACAGCGACGTGAAGACCGTAGAGAACGTGACATTGAAGCCGATCGACGAGAAGATTCATTGGAACGTGCTGAAGCAAGGAGGGAAGTTTCACGAGGTGAAGAACGATCTGAGCGACGAGAAACTAATGACAGAGAAGCTATCCGTGCTGATAGGCGTGAGCGTGTCCTAGACCGACTTGTAGATCAAAGACGTGAACAAAGCGATAACCGACGAGATGATGACTCACAACAACGCACTGATCGGGACAACTCCAGGCGACAAATTTCACGAGAGGATCGAAACAGGGAAGAAATCCGAACCGATCGACGAGAAGACTCTCGAGAACGGGACTTGAATCGAGTTGAAGTACAGCGACGTGAAGACCGTAGAGAACGTGACATTGAAGCCGATCGACGAGAAGATTCATTGGAACGTGCTGAAGCAAGGAGGGGAGTTTCACGAGGCGAAGAACGATCTGAACGACGAGAAATTAATGACAGAGAAGCTATACGTGCTGATAGACGTGAGCGTGTCCTAGACCGACTTGTAGATCAAAGACGTGAACGAAGCGATAACCGGCGAGATGACTCACAACAACGCAATGATCGGGACAACTCCAGGCGACAAATTTCACGACAGGATCGAAACAGGGAAGAACTCCGAACCAATCGACGAGAAGACTCTCGAGAACGGGACTTGAATCGAGTTGAAGTACAGCGACGTGAAGACCGTAGAGAACGTGACATTGAAGCCGATCGACGAGAAGATTCATTGGAACGTGCTGAAGCAAGGAGGGAAGTTTCACGAGGCGAAGAACGATCTGAACGACGAGAAACTAATGACAGAGAAGCTATACGTGCTGATAGACGTGAGCGTGCCCTAGACCGACTTGTAGATCAAAGACGTGAACGAAGCGATAACCGGCGAGATGACAACTCCAGGCGACAAATTTCACGAGAGGATCGAGACAGGGAAGAAAGCCGAGTCGATGGTGCTGATCGTCGAATTGATGCTAACCGAGGGGTTTCACAAGGTTTTGAACAACGACTTGAGTCTTTAGATGAATACCGTGGTGACATAACCAGGACAAGTGTCCGATCTGATCGACAAGAATGTGCCTTACACCGAGTAGCTGCTCGAACTCATCGTGTTGTTTATGATTCCGAAGAACGGCGAATAAGATCAGTGGAAGCTATTCGAGTCAATCGACGACAAGACTTACGTGAACGAGTTGATCGTCAAGCAGAGGAGCTCGATCAACTTAAACAATATAACGAACGTGTTCGAAGCACTGATGTTGAACGATTATCCAACCGAGATGCAATTATAGCATCGTCTCAAGAACGTGAACGTTTGGAAAGATTAAGTATTCATGGTGCAAGACGTGAGGATTCCAGCAGGCAGCTAGATATGACGTCACGCCAAGAACGAACTGACCGAAATGAACGCCATGTAGACCAAAACGAAGCGCGACGAATGGATCTAGCTTCCATATCCAGGAAAACTGTAACAGAACGACGGGAGCTACTTGTAAATTCACGACAAAATGACCAAAGGACCCCAAATCAGAACACTGAACGTCGAGAACACCAGAATAACGATTTCGTGGACTATACACAGGCATACGCTAAGTATGTCAAACCAAATCTTTTGACTGTGATTCAAGGAACTGTGTTGGCAGTTATTATTATGAAGACTCTAACCTTTGACAACACAAAGTTGGGGTAAGTACGACAAGCTATCAAATTTTAAAATTTATTCAATTCTTGCTTTCTATCTTTCTAGGAACGGCATCTTCTTCCAGACCCTGAGATCAACTAGAACCACAGAGGCTTAAATTTATTGTAAATTAATGTAAATACATACACCAAGTACCTATCTCTTATTCAAATGTATCTGAAGCTCTACAATGATTAATCTAAAGCAAAGGCAATTGTAAAGTGTACAAATCAAATTGTCTCATAAACCTGAAATTAATTGTTATTCTAAATAAAAGCATAAATTAAAAAGCAAATTATTTAGAGTTTTTCTAAAAGAAAACTTCGATCACAACAAGTTACTTCACAGCTATACACTGCGATAGCAAGACTAACGCTCACACATGTATGATACCTAAAGCTGGTGGCAGGTTCTAGCAATGACTCCGGCCGGAAACTCACAAAAAAGACAATACTGCGTCATGATATCACCGTTTTCGTAGACAGTCATCTTGCAATAAAAGCTATTTCTGTCGTAGAGATAGAATCGATGCTTGTACGTTGTTGTTGCGAAGAGTTCAAGGTTATATACTCGCAGTGCAATACGAGTGGCTGTGTACCCGTTCGGTGGTGTATCTGGAAACGAAAATGCGGTTGAGCTGGGGAAAGCCTCCGAACAAGATGACACATCTTTTAAAATTTCATCATGCAATTTTCAGCAGGAAATTGTGAATAGAATACTCAAGGCAGCCAATACCAGATGGAGTACGACTACCTGAAAAACCTGGCCGCTCAAAAACAAACCTAGAAACCGAAAAAATCCTACAAAAATACAGGAAGCTCCCTTTTCGTCGAAGCAGGCATACGATTTAAACCCTTTATGTAGCGATGAGACTTTTTCTGTTATTGCCTAGCTATTCAGCCTAGCATAAGTGAACCTCAAACGACTTGTGCAGTCATAGGAACTTTACAATTGCTTCAAAATCCATATGTCATTTTGTGAGAAAGGACTTTTGCAGCCCCCTGACAGAATCGAAATCAATGCAGCTTGTGTCGTTTAAGCAAATTAATCGTTGTCCATGTGAAAATTATTTGCAGCATTTTGCATGGGTTTAATCACTATTGTTGGCAACGCAGAGCGAACTAAACACAGTAAATCCATTGAGGCAAACGAGTACACCTGAGAAAATCACTGAGAACAAGAAAACTCTGTGCTTGTGATTTAACGTATATTTACAAAACTTAGACAGATAGATCAAGATCACAATTTACATGGTCATGCCGATTCGCTCCTTAACTTCTTCCTTTGTCTTTGGTTCGGATGTTGTGGCTATACTTTCCGCTGGAGTACTTGTTCCAGGCTCTAGGTCAGGAGGTTTCTCAGACGTCTTGCCAGCAGTACGCTCCGTTTTGGCCTGTTCGTATTCTTTTAATTCGGAGAGTTTCAGTGAAATGCTCTGAAGTTCGCGCCTTCGCATGCTAAAACGATTTACAATGTAGCAAATTAGAAATAATAGTACTGGTAATTAAAATTGATAATCACCTTGTTTTGATCTGCTGCCGGTTTTAGTAAATAAATCCAATTTCAAAATGACAGTTGTCAAACTGAACACTGAACTCGAAAATGTTTCTTTATAGGAAAGTTTCTATAATTCTGTCCGCATGTAATTAAGGATGGTGCTGAAAATGGATAATTATAGAATTAATTAAATTCTTTTCTTATCTAGAAGTACAGATGAACATAAAGACTTTGAATTGGAATTTTAAAAGCACCAAGTTCTTAATTTCGAAGACTCTTTTGTCCGGAAAGTTAATGGCCGTTTATTTCATACGGATTTGTTGTTTTAGTCGATGAATTCGAGCTTTGGCGACTGTGTTGATCATTATTGAAAACTCTTCTCTGTAAATTCGAATCTGTTAAAGGATATAAGTGCTCCACCCATCAACAAAGCGGAAATAATTGGTAAACATTGTTCACGTTGGCTTTTTGGTTTCTTCTACATTTCAACTGCGAATATATCATGATTCGCCTTTTGTATTATCAGCAGTCTTTCCACTTTTCTATGAAGCCATCGTTACGAAAAGAAGACGGTAAACGCGAACATAAACAACTACAACGGGCCTTTGGAGAATCAACAATTCCACTCAATTCCCACTCAAACGAAATTCCACACACTCTCATTATAGCAACTTCTCTTGTGGCGACAACTTAACGCCAAACTGTCAAACATCACAGTTTAATAGCTGTCACCACGATATAAAGTTGAGAAAATCATCCTAACATCCTTAAAATATTTATTTTATTCCCTTAAACTCACTGAATACCTTATTGAAAAGTAAATAAAATAAAAATATAAATATGCTTTACCTCGAGGATTATCTTGAAAGTAAGTCGCATAAAAGTTTTCGCTGTGAAAACTTGAAATCAAAATACGAGACTCCGCTATGCTTGTTTAGCTGAGCAGCTATTTGTTTACACCAAACAACAAAAATTGAGCCTCTGTCCGCTGAGTAATAATTTATCTTGTCTGCTTCGTTTTAGTGATTGAACATCTGCCGCAGGAACTTCGGGATCGTTTCACTGAAATGCGTGAACTCGATCTTACCGTTCAGAGTAAGTTGTTCCACATACAAGTCAAGACTTCAACTAAAACTATTTTTTTCATCTGCAGATAGCATGGATTCGTTGGAAAAGAAGGCGCGCACATTTTTCCTGCAGTGCAAACGGGGCGAACTGCAGAGTACTGCAGCTGAAATTGAGTTCCAAAACCTGCGCAAGGAATACTATAAAGTTTTGGAAGACGCAGATGAGAAAGTCGCCATCGCAACACAGATTCATGATTTGGTTGAGCGGTATTTACGTCGTCTGGACAGTGAACTGTTCAAATTCAAGTGCGAACTCGAAGCGGACAATAATGGTATCACTGAGATCCTCGAGAAGAGATCACTAGAGCTGGATGGTTCAAGTTCGGTTACAAGCAGTGTTGGCAACCAGAAAGAGAATCGTTACTTTGGCTCCTTAGCCACAAATAATCACACAGGCAGTAGTACTGCCGGTCAACCGAAGGACAATCGCTATCGACCGAAACAGGAGAAGCGTCGCGATAGTACCACCGCTCCCATTGTGGAGAAACGCCCCAATTTGGGAACCAATGTGACTGCACCCAACACGCCAGTGGTGACGGTGGTGCGACCGATCACGCCAAACGTCACCCATCATACCGTCATTCCGCCAGCAGCGGCTACATCCTCTGTGTCATACAATTTACAGCACATGGGCGGTGCTGGAAACGCCATTGCAGCTGCCGCCAGTCAGGCGATTGTTGCAACTCAACAAATGCAGCAAGGACGCCGAACAGCTAGCTTGAAGGCATCTTATGAGGCTATTCACGGAGCTGCCGGCGGCACTACTCCACCAGAATTCTGGATAAATAGGGAACTGAGCACTACCGGACAGAGCACTCTACAGACTGTTGATCGAGAACCAGGCGCTCGGAAGCACAAAAAGTACGTAGATGGTGGACGGCCGGAGTTCTCTAACTGTTGGCTTTTTTGTCTCTTTTTTGCAGGAAACTGTCATCGAACTTGCCACATACGCCAGCCGTCCCTACCCCGATTTCATCCTCGTCCTCTTCAATAAGTTCTCATGCTGAGTCATCAACATCCAGCATCGCAGAGGTTGTACCCACAACGGTGGCTGCCAGCACCATTGCTGCAACTTCCGCCATGGTAGCACAACGAGGAGCAGATAATGGTTTGGTTGTCGAACAAACGACCGAAGGCGAATGGTCCTACGACCCGAATGAGCCACGCTATTGCATTTGCAATCAAGTGTCCTATGGCGATATGGTTGCCTGCGATAACGATGCGGTAAGTGCTTGGATTTATCCACGGAATCAGGGTGAATGTACTGACTTCTGGTTTTTCATTTCAGTGTCCATTCGAATGGTTCCATTACCCATGTGTTGGCATTACACAGCCGCCCAAAGGAAAGTGGTACTGCCCCAAGTGTACGGCGTCGATGCGACGCAGAGGCAATCGCAAGAATTGATGCAAGAGATAGTAGAAGCACTAGGGCTCTGTAATTTTCTGGATCTATGTCGATTAAACTAACAAATAAAGGAAGAGTCTTGCAATTGGCCTCGGAACGTAGTGGTTTTTCTGATTTTATTTGGTTGGAAGTTGAGCTAATGACAGGCTGGTTCTGCATAAGACTTATGGAGAAGGAAATCTTCTGTTTAAGAGATCCGCCAGTGTCTTGCATTTTAGTTCAGTTCAGGGGAAGTTTCTGGCTTGACCTACTCAAATTACCGCCGAAAAAAGTGGTTAGTCGTGAAAATCGTGGGTCAGTACAACGAGGAATCTACTCTACGCTCCGCAGTGAAAGAGTTTTGTTAGAGTGAACTCTGCGCTGAGGACTAGTTCTGAAAGTTAAGCCGTCTTCGACATTCCAAACAGCAAAAGGAGGTACTGTAGAGCTGAACCTGGAATATCTGTTGTTGAATTTTCTGCTCTTTTTCCAAAAATTCCGCGATCAGCGTTCCAACATGGAATTTTTCTATAGCCGGTCTGTGGAGAGGGTAAACTACAGACAATTCAGCTTTAAAAGCTCTCGCGGAAGTTTCTGTGATGAAGTCAAGTTTGGCGATGCTCTTAGGTTCCTTGACAAAACGAAAGTTGGTCTTAAATTGTACCTTAGTCCTAGAGTGACCGTTCAACTCATTGATTACTCCAAAGCTGTATCCTTCGGTTAAAACGAAAAATAATTCAAAATGAAAGACTGCGAGCCTGAGAGCATTATAATTTTATTTGCTAACACTAGTTGATATACATAGCTCATCGACTATACAAATTCCGCTTAAAAAAATATAATACATTTGTTCCTACAACATTCACGCAGTTTTGGGCTTAAAACGCCTGCGTCCTTTGTTAAGGATTTGAGTGTTTTACTTGCGATGTATACACATCATATCCTAAACTAATAATATTGTCATAGAACACCCGATACCTAGTTGGTAACCAATAGAAATTGACAAATTGTGCTACTGGCCAAATTGCCCACTCGGCAGCGTATAACTTCCAAGCCTTTTCTTTCACCTCCTCCCAGACTTCTTGGCGGGATTTCCGTTCCAGTATGCCTAGCGTAATAAAGAACGCAGAAATGTAGACAGGCGAACAGATTAGTTGATCCAAAACGATTTTCTTCATAACCGTCCGAATGCCACGGCCAGGCATTCTACGATCCAAAAACTTGTACCAATAGTGACAGATGACTCCGACCCCAACTCCAGATATGGCCATATGAACGGTTCGTTGTTTGTCCCATTTCTCCAGTTCACCGCAGTATTTTTCGTATTGTTGCTCGAGGATGTCACCCGTCGCTGAGAGGCTCAGTGAAATGGTTACGTTAGTGATGAGTAGGTACTTATCACTGAACGCTATCTGGTTAAGGTGCCTGAGTTTTCTAAAGCCCTCAGTTCGGGCAACACTTTTAATTACTGTTCTTATCGCAAGCATTGTTGATTTCAAAACGAATGCAGATAAATTGCGCAGGTGACTGAGAATGTTTGTGCAGTTGAGTCCTTAGTAACTAGTCATTGCCAAAAATTGATTTGTGTGTTATAAAACAGAATTTTGATAATATCAAAGGGGAAGTGGACAAATGAACGAGAAGAGTTGAGGAGACCGAAAGCGATTATGTTTATTTCGTTAGGGGAGAAACGTCAACGAGCGAGTGCAAAAGCACGTGTTGTGCAAAGTGTCAAAGAGAGGGTTGGCTATACAGGGTGAGTTAGTGTTTATTATGGCCCTTAAGATGTAGCGAGTTGTTCGAAAAAAAGAAAGGGAATCATTTCATAATATTGACTGGATAAAGAATCCTTCAATACGCTAACAATTAAGAGAATTTATTTTCGCAAGGAGTCGCAGCTCCGGTCTGTCAACAGTAGAAGAACATTGTTGTGCTACGAAAATTGTTCTTTTTCGGAAGATAACAGGAAAAGGCATAACTCCTAACTTATCGAAAACGCCTGGAGAAAGCTTCTAGAAGCGCATATTGCAATTATCTCGGGGATAGAGAGGTTCTGCTTCAATATCGAATAAGAGTCAATAAGTTTCGACTATTTCCGTCGGGGGGAAGAGCCACGATAACTGAAACAAAGCTGATTGTTTAAACAAAGAAAAAGCAATGCGAAAGCGTAATAAAAAAGTTAGTTGATGATTTAAAGATCATTCCACCCTGTAGCTTCCTTCACAACATGTAATACCACAGAGCATCTAAAACTGTCCTTAGATTTGTTGTGAAATCCAAAATGTCATTTCTGTCATTTCTGGGTTGATGACCTAGTCTCCCCAATAAACTTTTGTTAATAATTTTGTATTTTGTTTTCCCTCCAATTTGTTGTAATTTTAATTGTTTTTTGTTTTGTTTTATGTGATATATGTAATTAAACGCAATTATGGACATTTCCAAAAGCTTTAAATTTATTGACATTTGTGAGATGCTAGAGAAAATCCACACAACGGAAGGAGCGCCACAGAAAGAAAGGGTTCTCAAAAGATACATCGAGTCATTTAGGAAACATGGGGAAGAATTTCGTAAAACCAATGGTGATGTGAGTTTAAATATCATCTTAAGAATTCCCTGTTGAAATTGAACATATTTTAGGGATCTAAAACAAGTTTATACTGTGTTCTGAGGTGTCTTATTCCGGATGCCGATACAGCAAGAGGCAGTTATGGCTTGAAAATAAACACTCTGGGAAAGATTTACATCAAAATTCTGCAATTACCAGCAACAGGTGATTTGTTATCCAGAAGTATTAACAACTTTTTTAAGCCAAATTTATTGCAGATAGTGATGCAGTTAAATTGCAACATCGCAGCAGCAGTGGTATTCGAGGAGATTACGCAGATATAGTGCACACTGTTTTGAGAAAACACTCAACGAATGATCCCAGCGAAATGACTTTGTTCGACATCCATGGCATATTGGATGCAATTGCCACTGATGACCGAAGAAGTTTGTTATTACCTCTGCTTTTTGGAAGTTTACTAATATCGCTTTTACAGGCACCGAAGTCGAACTGACCAAGCTTACATTATCCGCATCTGCTCAGGAGCAAAAGTGGTTCATTCGCCTACTTCTCAAACGGATGCATTTGGGCATTGGTGAACAAAAAATCTTTGCACTATACCATCCGAGAGCAAAGGAACTCTACACCAGGTGCACAGATCTCGAAAAGGTCTGCGTTACCGTCGATGGTGGTAAGGAAATTTCTCTAGAAGAGACAATTGCTCCTTTCCAGCACATTCGCCCCATGCTATGTGAACGGCTTGATACAACAAAGTTCTCGCTCTACGAAATGATGGGCAATGATGCCATCTATGCTGAGACAAAAATGGACGGCGAACGATTTCAGTTGCACATGGCCGATGAGACTTTTAAATACATCTCTCGGAATGGAAAAGATTTCACGGCCTACTTTGGTCGTCACCATCATGAGGGAAATCTTACGCCTCTTGTGTTGAGTTTACTCGAAACCCACGTAAAGAGTATGATCCTCGATGGAGAGATGATGGTTTGGGATAAGGAGGCCGAGTCATTTCGTGTCAAAGGCGAAAATTTTGACGTCAAACATCTGCGAGTTGGCGACAATCTGCGACCGTGCTTTGTGGCCTATGATCTACTCTTTTTGAATGGAAAGAGCTACGTTGATGTGGCCTACATTGAACGTGTGGAGAAACTTCAGACGATTTTTAGGGAACAACCTGGAGTTCTGCTACTCGGGAAGAGGACAAAAGTGTGTACTCTGCAGCACTTCATGGAAATTTTCAATACAGCTCTAGAAGCCAATGAAGAGGGAGTGGTTCTCAAAAATCGACGATCCACATATAAACCTGGTTCCCGCAAAGGAGGTTGGTTCAAAGTGAAGGCGGATGTGAGTATAGTATTTATCTATTCAAAACTACATGCGCAAAACCCGGATAAATGACTTTTATTTTCGATTTAAAACCGATTGCTTGAAATTCATCAAATTTTTCTGCATATTTTCTCTAACTACACAGAAATGTTCCCTTCATTCAACCCTTTGGCTCACATTTTGCACCCCTTAACTGCACATATAATTATTTTTATGTATTGCGTTGTTTAGGCTCATGATAGACACGTATACAATGGCTAATTGGAACATGTTTGTTTTAATTGGAAGGTGTGGATGAATAGAATTGCTTGAAGTCAAATGAAACGTTGTGCTGTTTGCATGTCATGTCAAGTGCATGTGCAGTATTACCAAGTATCATTGGCCTTTTGCAACTGACAACGGGCTTGTGCATCTATCGATAATTTATTTTCTTATTTCGTTTTTAAATTTTTTTAACTGCAGTTAACCACGTACTTCTTCGTTTTAGTACATTGAAGGACTAACTTCCGACATGGATTTGCTGATTATGGGCGGGTATTACAACCGGACGAGGACGTACATCGACAGCTATCTTGTTGGTGTGATTCAAGGTGAACTCGGTTAGTTCTCATGGTTTCAGAATCAGGAATTTGTTTAATTATTTCGTTCCACAGAGCATGCCACGCTACATTGTGTTGGAAAGGTTGCCACAGGCCTTTCGAAAGAAGAAAGGATCCATCTAAACTCTACTCTCTTGCCGCTGTGGAAGAAAGGTTCTCTGCCAGAGTTGCTGCGTTTCGGCACTCTTAAGCCAGATGTGTGGATTGAGCCAAAAAATTCTATTGTACTTCAAGTGAAGGCCAGTGAACTTGGGCAGGGGTCGGCCTTTGCAACGCCGTATGTACTGAGGTTTCCTCGCATAGAAGCAGTTCGAAGTGACAAACCGTGGCATGAGTGCATGCCACTCGATGAATATGAGCGGTTTTACGAGGTAAGGAAGTTTTTCCCATTGGAATTCAGTCTGAAAGTCGTTTGTCTTGTTTACCTTCAGGGCGATCATGGTGTAAAGAAAATCAACAAGCGTGGGCTTCAGTTAGAGGATGTCACTGCCGGGAAAAGGGTTAAAGTCAGTTCGACAAAATCCAAAAGTTCAACCACTGTCTACTGTCCCGTCTTCAATCGCAAAGACGTAAATCTCCTTCCAGTTACTCACGAGCCAATTTTTTAAATAGTTTTTCTCCCAAACTAGGTCCAAGTGGAATCGACCATTTTTGAAGATTTTAGTTTCTGCATTCTAAGTGGCCTCTCTGGAGGATGCTATACCATTCCCAAGTTCAAGGAGCTGGTGGTCAAAAACGGCGGAAACACTGTAGAAAATCCACGACCAACTGATCACAAATGCATTTGTATTGCTGGCGATATAACCGTTCGTGTGAAGCAGATCTGTAGCACAGGTCTTTACAATGTTGTGTCATATAAGTGGTTAATCGATACCGCTGAACGGAAGCGCATGCAACTCAAGCCGCGAGACATGATTTGCGCTACAGCCGATACGCAAGAACAGCTAAAGACGCTATTTGATACAACAGGAGATTCTTACACAGAACCTGTTGATGAGGACGAATTGAAGAGTCTTTTAGAGGAATTGAACTCCAAAGTAAGTAGGCGCATGTTAGAACTTTGGAAAAAATTAGCATAACTGTCTTTTTTTAGGATTTACCATTGCTCCAGGAGCATGAGATGACAGCTTTAGAAGAGGAAATCTGTGGGGTTAACCGCTCGCCGAATTTCTTTCGCAATTTCCAGGCTTTCTTCTACAGGCCCTATGACACTCAATTATCGCATGCAGCTACTATAGCCAAGTTGACCTTCCGGTGGCGTGGAGGAGCATGCCCGGATCTCCTCAGCTCGGAGGGAGAAAAGAAAATTAAATTTCTGTTTGCTGATGTGCATGCGGTCGATTTGAAAGCACTTGAGATGTGGTTTCTAGCGACATTTACGAAGCGTCTGCTTAAAGTTCAGGTCGTATCCATTGAGTGGATAAGTGATAGCGAAAGGGAGGGCAAGAGATTGCCCATAAACGATTATTTGATAAATTTCTAATAAAATCTAAATTGTACAGTGATATGTTTATTTTTGTTTCAAAAACCAATTTATTTTACCTCTGATAGATTGAATCACCAATCAGATTGGGTGGATGCAACGTAACAACGTGTTTGCATATGATCGAGTAAGAGGATTACTCTGAAATAAATGTAAACACGGTAGCAATGTCAACTAAGAATGTATTTGCATATCTGCTGCAACACTGTATCAAAGCTGCTCAGGCAAAAGGGATTACATGGAATCTATTCCGAAGGGTGCGGCGTAAGAGGTTGTAAATGACTTAGTATACACATACCTGAGTGAATTCCACTTAAAGGACTTCTGAGATTAAAAGTGTTGTAAGACGCAGGATAATTGTTATAAGTACTTCGAAAGTGAAACAGTATGGTTTTTCCAAGAATTGATGATACCGTGTGGACATGAATTTCGAAGAAAGTCAACTCGGCTCTCTTCGTGTATGAATTACTTTGGACACACATGCGTATTTCCAAAAAGGTGTCTAAAGCTTGGATTAAACTCTTAGATATCGCGACTTATAAGCGATGGCAACGACGCAATCAAAATTGTTCCCAGTTAGTCTGAACGCCACCTAGTCAGTCTAGCCCAACCGGATGCCATTGAAACCCAATTTCATCTGAATTTTGTAGTAGTACTCCTCTTTCGCGCCGTGTGAATCTGGCATTGCACCTAATTGTTTCGACTTCTTCAGAAAGATGACTCCCAAGTTATTGGCACACGAAAGTGACGAATGGTTTGTCGATGTTGCACCTGGTTATGCAAAATACAGATGCAGTATTTTTTGTTGCTTGTGAGATGGAAATCTCCAAAGATACCGAAGAATCGGTTCAACAGCACGCCAGATTTGTACTGACTTAAACCAGCATCCCAATAGCGTCAAGTATTTTATCGCGAGGAGGGCTCCAGTCTAAGGTTTACGGTTGGTTGCATTGCGTTGTCGGTCTTTCTATTTAGTCGCTGTCACTGCCTTTTAATCTTCTTCAGTCACCATTATCAGCCTTGGTTGTGTTTTCTGGGGTTAAGCCTTCACTTAATTGCTTTTTCTAATACATAGGTGTTTCACTTCATTATGTCAAGTGTAAAGGAACATGAAGGGCTCCGCGTCTTCAAATATTGCTTTGTACCTTGAGTAATGGAAACTGCTTCCATGATCATGGTCAAATCTGTGGAGATAAGCCCTAGACCATCCATGGCTTGTTAGCATTTGTCTTTTGTACAAATTTAGCTCTCCATGTGGATCAATACGTCTATGTGGAAGATGACTTTGTGTGTCTATTTGCCTTTGTCAGAGTGATCCCATTTTTGAGAATATTTATGTGAACTTGTTAATCTTGATGTCAGCTAGGTACTATTTATTGGTGGACGACTTCTTTGGCACAAAAATGCCCCAGTTTACGTCAAAGAATTTTTTAACAAGGGTCGCTAAACCTAACGTACTGTGGCATTTTAACGATTTTTGGGGTGACGTCAGTTCTGACTTCATTCGCTAATGCAAAGTTTAAAACTTATGTGAAACCATGCCATTGCACACTCCACGTAGTCCGGAAGGTGCTACTCACTCTCAAAATGTTTTTTTTTTCGATTACTAACCATCGTGCCACCCATCTCCTCCGAATGGATACCAACTTCTTCTTTGTTGAGACCCGGATTCACCACCAGCTGTAGCGCCACCTAAGTAAGTAAATAAGCCGCTGGCTAATATTTGGAACACGATAAGCATTATTGACACTAAGCCTCCTGTTATGAGTATTGTTCTCCGTCATTTTTTGTCATCAATGTTAGGCGTGATCCTTGCCAGTGCGAAGATTACCCTTGATGCCTTATCAGATTTATATTATAAGTGTTGTCAGCTTTGCGTCTATAATAAGCCCAAACTACTTAATTTCAGGTTTAGAAACTACGTCGCGTCGGAATCGACGAGGTTTACAATTGCAGGATGAAGACATACGCACATACATATGTGTGAATCCAGCACGAACCTCACCGATATAAGTGTGGAGCTTTCACCACAAGTTTGGCAGCTAATTTTTGAAAATGTTGGTTAACCGCCACTTTATTCATTTGGTCAGATCTTCGCCGACTTTCAGTCAGGTAGGTAGGTAGGTAGGTAGAGGTGGCGATTCTAAGAACCCTATTAGCGCTGGATGCGCCGTTTTGATACCACAACTCATTTGACCTGGTAGTTTGTGGGCGTTGTAGGTATATAGACGCAGATATTTAAATCCAACCTGTGGAGTTAAGGAACAGGATTAGTTCACTAATTTTTTTCCTAGAAATATCTTTGAGGTCATCGAAGAAGGGTTTGCCCAGAGTGCGCTGTCTGACACTCGCTAGGGCCGGAAACTTGCACAAGAAATGATGCAGAGATTCTTTTTCGCTGCTATCCTTGCAACTGCGGCAGAAAGTGTTGTGGGGAATACCTAGCTTGGCTGCGTGGTCTACCACTGGCCAGTGGCCCGTACTAGCGGCTACAATTCTCGCAATATTCTGTCTTGATCTGCTTAGTAGCTCGCTTGTTTTCTGTTTGTTGTAACCGGCTCAGGTCTTCCTCGATATAGCGCAGTTACTGAGGCTGTTCCACACTTGGTTGGCCGTTTTGAGAAAGTGATGATGAATATTGCCCTTAAGGGCTCCTAGCGGGATATTAACAACTTTCACCAGTGAGACGTTGAGGGCTGATCCCCACCTGGCCAGGTTGTTGGCTTTTTCGTTGCCGTCAATTTTACTATGACCTGGAACCCAGGTGAGAGTGACCCTGCACTGGACTCCCAGCTGATCTAACTCTTTCTGGCAATGCTTTACCAGCTTTGAGGATGTAGTGACCGAGTCAATAGCTTTGATAGTGGCTTGATTGTCAATGAAGATGGCGGTGTTGTAGATAGGTGTTGGAGAATTTTTCAGCACACGGCAGGCTTCTCGGATGGCAAGGAGAAGCCTGAAAGACACTGGCAAAATTCGGAAGTCGAAAGGATTTTGACATATTCACTTTCAGCCAATACTCAGCTATTATTCTGACAGGCCTTGTACTTAAAACAGTGTATGTCCTCTAACATTGAAGGCAAAGCTATGATCTCCCATCATATTTTTGAGTATTGGGTTTTCGCCAGTTTCATGTGCCTCGAAATATCCTTTCAATATTACATTACCGTCCATTTGACTATGAAAATTGTCCTTCTCATCCTTAGCCGTCGAATTCGCAAGTGTTTTCGGTTGGTTTTCCAGACTAGAGCAAGTGTGTTGACGTTCATTCGCTCTAAATGTTGTTCCTGTCCCAAACATTTAATGCGCATATTGATATTGCTATACACTGCTTGTATAGTTCGTGGTTTAATCTCCTCCTCAAAAGCCCATCAACGCAAATGGAATCGAATATCTTACGAACAATTTTTTGCTTGAAACGACCAAGCATATCTCTATCCACTTTCGATATACTCGTAGTCCATGTTTTAGCGCCATTAAGTAAGACTGGGATGATTAAGATCTTTTATAAGGTCTTCTAATTGTTTGGAGTAGGGCCTTACTGAGTAGGCTTTTGTTTCCTTATTCGTCAAGCCCCCTTACAAGGCCTCGCTCTTTCAATAACAGGAATCCTGAATTGAAAAAGGATCAGTATCCAATTCTAGTGCTTGTTTATCAGTTCGTCGTTGATACATTATAAGACTTGTAGGAACTACTTACCGCAATAACTTCTGCGGGTATTCCTTCCTACTTGAAGCTCAGTCCATAGATCCATTTGACAATCCTCACACCGGAGGTTTTGAAACTCTTTTTGTTTTAAAATTTCTCTACTGATGAAGTTAGATTTATTTTTGAAATTTTAGATTTATCGACTCAGAGCAGGACGAAGCCCCGCATTGTACTATTAATTTCCTCAAATTACTCCCAAGTCGTTAATTAGGAAACTCGTTAAAAATCCAACCCTTTCATCCATGAAAGCGATTAGAAATAATGTCCCAATCTGTTCCATCATTCATCAATTTCGTACGCTCTCTCTCTATCCATAGATCGTCATTAAATCGGGAAACAACGCATAAAACTGGACTTTCATAATAAATAACGCATCATCCTCCGTCTTTGGATGCTACTCGACACATTTAAGTAGGCTACACACCATCATCCTTGAAATGATATTCCAAAACTGTCATTTTTCAACATTTCATTCCAGGCCACACACTATCATTCCAGGAATGTAATTTTTTTCTGAATTCTTGTTTTCAGTTTTACGTGTTCAGTTCCGGGTGTTACACATACGCCACCACCACACCAAGCTCGATCCTCATCATTTGCGGCATCATTACACTCGTCATTCCTTATTTCAAGCTACACACTATGAAGCCGAGCATCATTTTGGCAGAAATGACATTTCGAAAATGATAGTGTGTAGCCTACTTTAGTGGTACGAGTAATGATGACATATAACGCATCGTTGACGGTTTGACCAATCTTTTTACAACTGTGCATACGAAGTCGAAGAAAATAGCCACTAAGGACCTTAGGCAATAAATACATACATACATATGTACATGTTCTCGATTGCAAAACGTATCGAGTGTCCTTTGCCTTGACGTTGCCGAGAAAGAAAAACACGACGTCAACGTCAACGATGAACGACCGACCGATGGTTGTGCTGATGGACAATGGAAGACAGGATGGACAAAAAAAAAATCGTTGCTACGTATAATTTACGATTGCGACAGCAATGCCATTCATTTTGCAATATCTTCCATAATTTTTTTTAACTCCTCCCGGCGTTGTCATGCCAAAACCTGGCACATCGTGTGTGAGTTAAGTCTTTCTAAAGGACAAGGAAAAAAAAAACCGGCAGCAACTCATGCAAGCTGAAATGAAAATCCTTGGTCGTTGTTCGTTCTTCTGGCTGCCTTAGTGCGCAGAGTCCGTTAGAGAGTTTCATATGTTTCGAAAATTGACACGAGAAAAACGAAAACTATTTCCAATTTTGCAACTATTCGGCGGGTGGAGCGGTATGGGGTGCAAACGGCGGAATGTATATTAAGGACGATATTGCTTCTCTCGCACGCTGGGGCTCCGAGGATTCGACATAAAGATTAACGGTGAAAAAGGGGGATAATGGAATGAATATATTCATCCAGATACTCGCTCGTATAAATGTATTTTTCAATTCAATTAAATGGCGCGCATAAAATCATTGCGGGGGATGTCGTAAATTATGGTCCCGTTCTGTTTTTTTTTTTTTTTGTTCAGCCTTCGTAGTGGACGTGGATATAAATTGTCCGTTATTGCTTCTAATTTACCTTAAACGTTATTTTTTTAAGACTTTTCCAGTTATTCGGGTGGTGATTTGGAGGCGGCACGCGGCACCACTTTGGTGATAATGTGTCTATTAATTTTAGTTGCTGGCTTAAAGGATTCTTTTAACGGTAGGCTATGGTCGAAGGGGATGGTTTTATTAATTTCAAAGTAAATTAATAGCTATTAATTGGAAGGAAGGGTCATGTGCGGCACGGTGGAGGTCTGTTTTAAGTTTTAACCATCTGCAATGGCAAGGCGGTGGAGGTACTTTGCGAATATTTTACAAAATCTATAGGACATTGTTTTCTTTTGAAGGGGTTAACTGATAGACGATCTTAATCTCAATTTTTACACCGTGTCATGGATAGAAACAGTTTTGCTGTGGCTGGTGAGTTTGGGACTTCAAATCATCATATCCCTGCGGCTCAAATCATGTTGGATGATTTTAACACTAAATAAAGAAGAACGACATTTTTGGCACTGCAGTTGGGAAACACAGTCTATATGACACGATCGACGTCAGGAAACAGATTTAGGGTTATTTACTTTGCTAGAGGGGCGCGAATCGCAGTCGATGCCGATGATATGGAAGAGGTATTTCTTTAAACTGTTTAACGGTGATGACGAATCAAATTTCGCTGCCAGGCAGAATGAACCATTCAACCTGGACGACGAAGACCAACAATTTCGTTCACCCGACTTGGACAAAGTGAAGAGAGAGGAGCTGACGCCCTAGCTGCCGACCTGTTCAAAGCGGCAGGCGATGAGTTGGTAAGGAGCATACACCAACTCATCTGTCTTTAGACAGTATACGCGATGACTGTAGCCTCAGCATTGTTTGCCCGGTCTCCAAGAAAGGAGACCCTCTGAACTGTGCCAACTACAGAGGCATCAGTCTTCTTAACATCGCCTATTAGATCTCACCTGCCTTATTGTATGAACGGCTGAAGCCGTTCGTCAACAACCTGATCGGTGCATATCAGTGTGGCTCCAGGCTGGGAAAGTCCGCCGTCGATCAGATATTCACACTGCGGCAGATCTTGGATAACACCCAGGAACTTCAAATCGATACCCACCACCTTTTCATCGATTTTTAGGCCGCGTATGTAACACCATTTATAGAGATGAGCTATACAGAGCCATGTCTAGTTTTGGCATCTTTGTCAAACTAGTCCGTTTGTGCGCGGTGACGATAGAGAATGCACGCTGCTCCATCAACGTCGGTCAAGACCTCACCGAAACCTTTAATGTCAAAAGAGGACTTAGATAAGGCGACGCACTGTCATGCGACTTCTTACACATCGTTCTTGAAAGAATAGTGTAGAACTCACGCGCCAACACCAGAGGCACAATCTTTCCAAAGTCCGTCCAATTACTCGCATCCACCAACGATATTGACATAATCGGAAGAGCGCAGTCTGATGTCACTGGCGCGTTCATGGGCTTTGAGATGTAGGCGGCGAAGATGGGTTTAGCAGTCAATGAGGGCTAGACCAAGTATATACTGTCAACAAGAACACCGACGTCTCGGATAATACGTTACCCTCGACAGATATAACTTTGAGGTAGACACCGAGATCAAACGAAGAATAACTCTAGCCAATCGCTGTTTATTTGGGCTAAGTGGGCAATTGAGTAGCAAAGCCCTCTCTCGAACGATTAAAGTGACCTTAATCTTTCTAGTCCTGCTCTACGGCCCAGAGGCATGAACTCTGTCAGAAGCGGATGAGATTGCTCTTGGCTTTTCGAGAGGATAATTCTTTGTGCGTTTTTCAGTCCCATCTGCATAGACAGTGAGTGGAGGTGGAGATACGTCGAACTGTACGGGCTGTACAGAGACATGAATTTAGCCAGAATAATGAAACTCCAATGACTGAGGTGGCTGTGTCATGTAGAGCGGCTCCGGCCAGTAAAATTTTCGAATCCACACCCGAGGGACGGCGCAGTAGAGGAAGATCGCAACTCAGGTGGCGCAACCAACTAGGCGTGCGAAACTGGAGGCAGTTGGCTAAAAATCGAGCTGAAAGTAAGAGGAGTACGACATCACAGAATACCACCATAGCAAGCACACGGTTTCCTCATCTATTCACAAGGGGACGTGGCGGTTCGTGATTAACAAACGATCAATAAGATTTCAGTCCAGCATTTTGGTTGCTCGACCCTTACGAGCTGCCAAAATTGATTCGTATATTCTGTAGCAAAGGAAACAATTTGGATATTCCAACCGCTTCAACGATGAAGGAAGAGACAACGCGGGCAGGTTGCAATGGAAACAGACGACCAGAATCAACAATTCCTACACTGCCAGCATCAAATGTGGAAGACCAGTGGCATAGCTGCCACATGTCATCAGAAACGCCGCAACTGATGTGCAGGGTTTCACCCGACCACCACTATAGAATTCCTTGTTTGACGAAATATGCCGGCATGCACGTGGAGGATATAATGCGACGAGGGCTGTTTAAAAGCTTTTTGGGCGGAAGTGATTGTTCATAAGGTTTGTCATTGCCTGTGTCAGCTCGCCCTGAAGTCCGACCAACTAATCACTGAGCCACGCCTACAACTAAAAAAATAAATAGTTGGCACGATAGTTCGGGATGAGCCAAGGCCCAGCTTCTTGCAACTACTCATGTTGTGCGTGTGACATTTTTCGCACGGATGGAAAGGACCTACAATTTATTGCCGACTCCGAATGGCGAATTGAGAAGCTCTTTCATGACAAATTGTACTCTCGGAGGGTTCTTATTCCCCCATGAGGGGTGGTGCCGCGAAAAATGTTCGGTGGACATTGCAGGGGTTTGAATCAGCACGCACAGCAGTCCAACGCACTAACCACTGAGACACGGCGACCACTAAAGTTACAACTTTTACCAGAAAAATCATTCTCTCTTGACTTAAAATTTTGTCAGTGTAAAAAGCTAAAGAATTAAACAGCCATCGCTCTCTTTAATTAGAAGCTGACGGTCGGATCCCAACTTGGCTTAATTACCATCGGAAAGCAATCATTCACAGAATGGATGCAAAAGAGCCACCCAGTGCACTTGCTCTATGAAATTAGAAAAAAAAAAGTCAATTATCATCGTTTACCATTTGCATAGGGACGTCCATGGACGGACCATACGTCCCTCGGGCAATTGTAAAGCATTTTCGCATCTATCCCTGGTTCCTTTTTTTCTGTCCGTTCTAAAACAAATGTACAACACATCCATGATTCGTTGCGGTTACGTGACTAATACGCTGGCATCCTTGCACTTGTATCATTATGCGCGGAGGCAGCAGCGATGTCTGAGGTCTGCAAACAACACTATACGAGAGTGTAAAGCCACGAAGGGCCCTCGTCCTGTTCCTCCAAATTGCTTCGCTCGTTATCTCTGGGATGCTCTTCCGTTTCTGTGTTTTTTTTTTTCGCTCAGTTTATTCCTCTTTTTTTCCCCGCCATTTGTGTGTGATTATTTTTGTCTGGAAAAATTCTTAATTTCAATTACGTGCACTGTGGCTTTTTGTGCTTTTTCCTTGTGTGTATGTGTGTGTGTGGTGGAAGGGAGAGTGTAAAAAAGTGATATCACGTCCATTTTTTGTGCTATTTCGCTTTCTATTCTCAGCTGGGAACAAAGGTTTCACATTACACCGCGCGGTTTCCTTTTTTTTTTGTGTGTGCTCTTCAATTTTCACGGGACGATGGGAGAACGTCATGAAAAATAAGGATAATTGCTCGGGAATAGTGCAGAAGATTGCAGATTGCACTGAACAATAATTTTAATTACACAATCTACCATAAAGCCAGCATTTTTAATTTTGCGCACATTTTGCGGGAGAATATCCACATCATCCAGCATTAGGTTGCAAGAAGAGTAGGTTGGCATTTGCCAGTGGAAGCGGAATGCTTTTGAAATTGGACTCGGTCTTGGTCGTTCTTGTTTTTTTTTTTAACGCGCGAGAGACTAATTAATGTACATAACCATCCCGAATAATTTGCGTTAGTCGGTGAATTTGGAGAGGGAAATATTGTTTGCAGGTGTAATTAGTAGGAAGAGTAGGAGGCAGTATCCGGTTAGGCTTCTGGTTTCTAGGTTTATCGCGGAATGCAATAGGAAATTCAAAAAACCTTGTATCCATTTTGTCGACATGGAAAGAGTATATGAACTAGATGTGGAGGGCGGGACAAGTGGGTTTGTTGTGTCATCTGATTTTTAGTCGCTTGATAGCGGCTCCTTGATAAAGGATTTATAGTCTGAGGTAGATCTTGCCTATGTGTATGTACGTTTAGATCAACTCTATCAACAAGTCCCTCATATTGGCCCAAATCTCAAGTAATATTAGCGCATATTTGAACCTTTCGCTAAGGGCTGTGAGTCTGTTTTTTTAACAACATAGTCAGCGTAGGCCGGCACGTTGAAACCATAACCTATCAGTTTTTAATTTTTATTTCTACATCCACTAGGGACTTATGAGTGGCGAGATAACTCCACCTTGAGGTGTTCCTCAGTTGACTTTTTGTTGCGACGACTGTCAAGTTCAAGTTTCTACCTCACGAACTCAGCTCAACTCAGAACCTATTCGCATATGCCGATGACATTTACAATATCGGGAGAACGCAGCGTGATGTCAGTATTGGGAGGGCAGCGACCAGGATGGATTTAAGGGTCAACGAGGGCAAGAGCAAGTATATGCTGTCGACAAAAAAAGAATACCCAACACCGATGTCTCGGACTTTGAGGTAGTTAAGGACTCTGTTTACCTAAGCTTCGCTATGAATTAAGCACATTGACACCAATGCTGAGATCAAAAGAAGAAGAACTACTCCTAATCGCTGATTCTTTAAGCTAAGAAGGCAACTAAATAGCAAAGCCCTCTCTCGAACAACTAAAGTGACCCTATACACGACCCTAATCATTCCAGTCCTGTTGTATGGCGCAGAGGCATGGATTTCAACAAGAATGGATAGATCACTCTCGGTTGTTTCGCGAGAAAAGTCTTTCGGGTGATATTTGGTTCCGTCTGCATAGATGGTTCTCCGGTCCAAAGAATCTTCGAACTTACCCCGGAGAAAAGTATTTCGGATGATCTTTGGTTCCGTCTGCATAGATGGTACTGCGGCCCTTTGAACTTACTTTGGAGGGAAGACCGCAATTTAGGTGGGAAGCGCAAGTGGAAAGGAATCTTAACCACCTTAGCGTGGGAAACTTTAGGCAGCTACCTAATGATTCAGTTGGGTGTAGACGCTTTTTGGTGAAGGGCCAGGTTCGCCTCGAATGCTACAGTGACCATTCCGACCCTATGAAAGGCCGTTTCTACTGATAAACCTTTCAAATATCTATGCTTTGACCTCGTTAGGTATTTATCTTCAAACAGTTGCCTGAGGCTGATAAGTGTCTATTAGGCGTCGCAAAATTCTGAAGACATATTGATCGAATTATACTTCTTACAGCTGTGAGGCACGAAGTATGGATTTTTACAAGAGTCTAGAGAAACTTAATAAAGTATGGCGTGCAACACAAACCTTCCACACTCTCTGTGGATGAACTTTGCGTGTACTTGTTCATCAAACCAATCTATTGCAGGTAACTAAATTTCCTTCCAGTTTACATAAGAATCTAACCACAAATTTTACTCTCCCATACACTAAAATGTTCGAAATGCTGCACAATAGCTCATAGCGACCAGAAGCCAAACCAAATCCTTCTGATTGAGAGTAACTCCAGCAACACAGGCTGAAAACGAATGAAACCATACGAATTGCAACACAGATTTGCTTTCATACCGTTAACCGTCGTCCACAATAAAAGTTTGTCCTTTCCCCTAGCAGCAGCCGTCTGACTAAGAAGAGAATCCGTAAAACCTCAAAACGAGAATCTACCATTTTTTTTAAGGTCATGTAAGATAATTAGTCCTGGTTGCCGTACAACACCAATTTGTTTTCAGTTGCTTCCCGTTTCTCACTTAGAAATTAATTAAAACAAAATTAAGAAGAATACTCGTGAAGACTTAAAAATGCACTTTACGTCCGTATTTCACAGAGATTATGGTTTGGATTACAGTTTTCCTGTCCCTATGTGCCGACCGGATCCACTTAGGCCAACATAGATACATATGTATGTGTACATACAGAGAAGCAACCGTGTGTGCTTGTTCCGGGGGTTGTATGATCTGTCACCCCTTCAATTTGTAACCAGTTGAATAAAATCTCATTTGGGGGTTTCCAGTTTTTCTCGTTGTATCCTGCTCCTATAAAGGACATGTAGTGGTTTCGTGGAAGTTTTTTTTTAAATCAAAATCTTGACTTTTTCTCTGTCTGTTCAGCTGTTTGTCTATTCCGTCTGTTGTGATCTAGCTACGTTTTAATTGAATGACATTTTCGTTTGGTATACACATGAACATATGCGTGCATCTGTCAGTTAGTAAACAATTCTAATGATTTCTACGCCATACGACATAACGTTGAAAAGCTGTTGGTCTTCTAAGGGTTTTTATTTTTACTTTAATACCCTTTTCCCACCGAAACGAAAACTGAGTTTTCGGCAAAAAGTTTACAAAACTTTCTAACCATTTCCACCGAACATTGATTTGGTTTCGCTTGACGTTTCAATCATTTGGTAACTATCTGTCAATTTTTTGTATTCAGCCTAAAGACCTTGGCTTTGATAACCTTTGGTAAATTTCTTATTAAAATTTTCGGCGTACGAATATCAAAATATAAGAATAAATTTCAACACATCAAAAGGAAATAAACAGCTGATTTTGACAGCTATTCTCTCAATTGCTCTGCTGAACGTGCTAAACGTATCAAAAGGTGTGTTTGCTTTGACGACCTTACCACTGTCCTGTCATTGTGAAACGGTTTCGACTAGGTTTCCGCGAAAACTGCCAAAAACTTTCCGGGAAAACTTCGGTCTTAGATGTAGGTTTCGTGAATTTTTTTTTTCGAAAACTCTGTTTTAGTTTCCGTGGAGAAAGGGTATTAGACTTCAAACCTCAAACACTTCAAATAGGAGATGTACAGATAACAGCAAACAAATGCAACCCCACCGTATACTTTATTTCTGTAGCGGTCCTTCTCGTTCCTCTATCGAACTGAACACTGAATATTTTCACCTTTGTCAGGGTGTGAACAGAACGTGCCAACTTCGCATGTGTGTGCATCTGTAGTCCTTATCAGAGTTCCTTTCGCTTGAGTGGGAAAATTTCAGGGCGTAAAAAAATATGAAAGGAAGAGGAAAAAGGATACTTCTACTACTGGAAAGGATGAACGCAAAAAAAAAAAACCCGACTTTGCTAAATAGTTTAGTACTCTTTTGCCAGCACCTGTGGCACTTCGGCTGAATGTAAAGATGCAGATGGGGAGAATGTGTGCTCATCTTGGAAATATGCTGCTTAATGGTGTGTTCTATCTGCATGTGTAATTATATTCGTTTTTGCAGGTTTTCATTCTGTAAAAACTACACAGGCCATAGGGTGAAACATATGAGCGGCTGCAGCTGAACTGTGAGGGGAATGCAACGAAGGAACTTCTAGGGGTGGCAAAAGGATAATAAAGTGGAATGCTTGGATGCGATTATGCATTTAGAATGTCTGAAACCGTGAAATCCGGCTCCAAGCGAAATTATCCGTGCCACCGTGTTATTTTAGGCTTTCATGCAGGTTATATCGGTTATCCTTTCACGATGAAAGCAATGCCTGTCCTTTAGTGTTGCTGATTAATGAGTTCACGATGTTGAATATGCCAGAGATTCTTTCAAACGCCAAAGTGTGAAGACTTGGTTGATCATGGACTTTATTGGATCTTTAGATGCTTTCACATGAAATTGCAGAAAAATCCGATACTTAGGAGACAGATACCTCGCAGTTTAGATGGTCTCCTTTCTAATTGACTCAAAAAGTCACTTAAATACCTAATTTCTGCCCCAAGAGCCCTAAGGGATTCTTGAAGGGAAAAAAAAAACCGAAACTAAATCTCCAATATCCAAAACTTATATGCCAACAGCACTCAGTCCTATTATACTCAAGTGACGAAATAACTACTAACTTACTTTTGCACAAAAACCTTAGTTCTCCAAAGTGCCCCAGGGGCGCGTACGCTTTCACTTTAACTGTAATATGCGTTGACAACCGTGTATGTATGTACGTGTCTCCCTATCCCCCACCATATAAAATGGATTGAAAACTTTTAAAGTATGTTCTGTTCAACATTCGTAAAGAAACCCAAGAAAAGAAAAAGAAAATATAATCTCCCTCTTCTATTCATCGTGGTATGAAAAATTGTGGCTGCATTTATCCCGACATAAAAATGGGAGAAAGAAAAAATTGGACAGGACTGAAACTAACCAATAAAGTTTAAAATTCTCGCACCAAGTCTGCTTCATCAACAGGAACACGTTTGAATTCTCGGAGTCATCAGGCAGGGACGGTTTGCGGGGCAGTTGAAGACCTCAGGCGATACTGGATTTGAAAAAAAAAAAGATTGGAAAAAATGACAGGGCTTAGAATTTGAGAGTGTTTTTCAAAAAGATAAAGGTCTTCGAAGTAATGATTGCATTCCGGTTCAAAGTTTCCCTTAAAGAGGTTTAGACTTTTTATTTACACTTTTTGAGTATTTCCAAGTCTCCAAGATAGCACAATGGGCCTAAGTCAGTCCCAAACGGTACACCTATTCTACCTAAGTCTTCAGGTCTTCATGTATCGGTAGCTTGAACCTTGACAAGATGACAGTGACTTGATTGAAGTCGTTCAAGCTTGTTTTGAACTAATGCCGAAGTTCTATCCGCATAGGCCACTGTACGCTTTCTTGCAATGTTTGTCTTCTAGTGACGATACAGGTCTTACTTACTTAAGGTGGGATAGACCTGGGCCTCAACCAACAAGCGTCTCAAGCCACTTCGATCTTTAGACAGATGCCTTCAGTTTCGCACACAAGGTTGGTTAAGGACCCCTTTTTCTTGCGTGCGCCACCTGAATCGGGGTCTTCCTCTATTGCGTCGTCCCTCAGGTCTAGATTCGAAGATTTAAAGGGCTGGAGCATTGGTGTCCATCCGCTCTACATGACGCAGGAATCTTATTCTTTGGAGCTTCACTCTTCTGCCTAAGTCGATGTTGCTGTACAGCCCCGTACAATTGGTCATTGTATGTCCTCCTCCACTCAGACAGAGTCCATGCTTCTGCGCCGTAGAGCAGGACTGGGACGATTATGGTCTTATAAAGGGTCGCTTTAGTCGTTTGAGAGAGGGCTTTGCTACTCAATTGCCTTCTTGGCCGAAAGAAACAGCGATTGGCAAGAGTTATTCTTCGGAGCCTAGATAAACCATGCCCTTTACTACCTCAAAGTTATATCTGTCTACAGTGACGTTCTGTCCGAGACGTCGGTGTTGAGTGTTGACAGTGTATACTTCGTCTTGCCTCCATTGACCGCTAAACCCATCTTCCCAACGCACCAGTGGCATCAAGCTGCGTTCTTCCGATTATGTCAATATCGTCGGCGTATCCGAGTAATTGGACGGACTCTTAAAAGATTGTGCTTCTGGAATGAAGTTGAAGAAGTCGCATGACAGCGCGTCGTCCTGTCTAAAACCTTTTTTGACATCAAAGGTCTCGGTGAGGTCTTGACCGACTTTAATGAGCAATCAGACGAGTTTGGTAGGTATGCTAAAACTAGACACGGCTCTGTATAGCTCGTCTCTAAAGATGCTTTCATATGTGTTCTTAAAATCGATGAAAAGGTGGTAGGTATCGATTTGAAGTTCCTGGGTTTTCTCCAAGATTTGCCGCAGTGTGAATATTTGGTCGATGATGAACTTTCCTGGCCTGAAACCACACTGATATGGACCGATCCGATTGTTGACGAACGGCTTCAGGCGTTCACACAACACGACAGTAAGATCTTGTAGGCGATGTTAAGAAGGCTGAGGCCTCTGTAGATGGCGCAGTTCAGAGGGTCTCTTTTCTTGAGGATCGGGCAAACAATGCTGAGGGTTCATTCATCGGGCATACTTTCCTTCGATCATAATTTACAGATGATTTGGTGCATGATCCTTACCAAGTCATCGCCTACCGCTTTGAACAGTTCGCCAGCTAGGCCGTCAGGACGGAATTGTAGGTCTTCGTCGTCCAGGTTAAAAGGTTCATTCCGCCTGACAGCGAAATTTGATTCGTCGTCGCCGTTAAACAGTCTGCAGAAATAGTCCTTCCCGATACAGGCCTATGTTGTGCAGATATCATGTCTCCTTGGGCATCATTGTCATCGTTAACAAGATAAGTTATGAATATTCGGTTATAGGATCATTTCTGGTGCATTAAACATTGAGTCATGACGATTTAGATAAGTTTCAAACTCGTGCACAACTATGTACATATATAGTGACTTTGAAATTCGTGAGAATACGTCCAGAGCTTATACAACAAAGGTACCTACATCATTCTTGGGTTGAGGCCCTTTCCAGGCTCCGAATAAAACTACAGCCGAGGTTATAACCAACCAAAAGAACCACCAAGAACAGGATTTAACTTTGAACTTTGAAAAAAAAAAAAATCCTGAAATGAAGTTTTAAATTTTTGATTTGATATTCCCATTCGAAGTCATAGTAAAAGGAGACAGGACTAAGAAGACGAAAGAAAAGAGAAAAACGAAAAATACTTCTTAAACCATACGTAAAGGGAAAAATGGCAGCTAAAGCAGCAGCACACTCGTATAGCTCCATGCCCTGGCTAAGTGCGGATAGAAAGAACCGGTATGGCAATAGGAAATTTTGTTATTCCTCTGGGTGCGAAAGGATTTCACACAGAATTGAATAAATTTTGTTCGCTCCTCCTTTGGAATGTGTATGTGTGTGGGTGTGTTGAAAAATAACCGCATGTATATTTTATGATTATGGTGAATAAATATCGACGGGGTGAACTTCCCCCGAGGCTTAAGTAAAGAAGGTGCGTTCGGCTGTCGTTGGTGTTGGGTTGTGTTACCCATGTCATACCCCAATCGTTGCACACACAAACTCACAGTTCCCTGTTTTGTTTCATATGATTCCTCGAATCAGTCTCCTACTCTTAAGGAGAAGGATATCTTCTCTTTTTTTTAGGGATGCCATGAGTACAATTGGATTTTTTCTTCCGCCACTTCATGATCCGATACCGCTGGTGGCGGTTCCTTCGGGCTCCTTTTTTTTTGTTCTTTTTGGTCTTTTTAGCTTCTTCCTCTGGTATGCAAATTGTTGTCACTCGAAGGATTCAAGGGAATTACGGATCTTCGTCTCGCGTGTGTGTTTTTCCAAAATGCATGTGCATATTATATTAGCACAAGATCTGAGCTACACAAAATTCGCTTCCGTTTCAATTCAAGTTCCGTTTTTTTTTTATTTCTGTTCGTTCAAGTGGACCCTAGAATTTAAATAGCACCGCAGTGAGTAGTTGTAAGTATCCCGGCGCTTAAAGTTGCTGCAATTTATTTTTTTCCATCAGAGTGTGTGTGAGTGTTTTGGGGGAGGAATGGGTGAGACTTTGTTGCAAAAAGTTTTTTGCTGCCTGCCTCCTTGCCAATTGTATCGGAGTTAAGGATTCTTTTTGTTCTTTTTCCAGCTCAACCCTCGCTCATTTGTACACAGTTTGTTTTAGTTTCAAGAGTTAGAAAGTTAATTTAAATAGAAAAATACACCGGGAGCAATTCACCAGTAGTACTCGGTATTTTTCTTTGTCTAAAGCTATGCAAATTAATCCTTAAATGCATTCGAGGTTGAATCGGGATAATGGGGGAGACTGTGTTTTGTGTTTTCTTTCTCTGTGGAAATGTACTTGGAAAAAAGTTGTATAGACGTACGACCGAAGGTCTATGCCGGTGTGACCAGTCGACTTTGTATAACTTCCGATAACGCTGTGGGAAATCTAGTTAACATATGAGAGACCACAGTGAAAATTTTGGGTATAATTGTCTGGTTGGGTGTTTTGGTAGTCAAATTGTCTGAGAACTCTTTGGTTAAGTAGATCTCCTTTGTCTGTATACATGTTTCGGAAGGAATAGACTGCATTAGAGGTGACCAGCTCTAGTTTCTCAGTCAATGAATTCCTTGTTGAAGGAAATTTAACTGATTCTCCAAGTTGTGAGTACAATATGAGATTTCTGCATATTTCAGAGGTAATTCCCAGATGTGAAGCATTCACGATTTGAGAGAAAATTTGGACAGTTGAACCCCAGTTTTTCAGCCCTGGAGAACTCCTCTTCGTAGGAAACCAGTTCAGTCCATTGTTCTGTCAGAAGGTCCACACCTTTCCCAGTATCTTTGAAGAAAGGAGGAGGAGGTTACCAACCCCTTGGTGTCCCTTGTAGGGTATTCATTCATAAGTAGGTTAGAAATCAGACAAATTTTCCCGATTATGCCATAATAATGGATCTTGGTAAAAAGTCAAAGAATAGGGTATCATACAACCCATTCTGGATGATCTACAACTTCTCTGTATGCATTTTTTTTATCATTTATCGCTAGAACTGCAATTTGCCAGCAGGCAGATAGGATGTTTAACCCAACTAACCATCGGATGAAGGGACTAGGCGAACGGACCATTTGCATATAGAAGGAGGAAATGGTTAGTTATGGGATCAAATGGCGCGAAGGGTGAGCGTTAACCCAGGTTCACTGGCAATGTTATGTTCTATTATGTGAAAATATGTCCGCGTTGGCGCATGGTTCTCTTTATAAATGGTGAGCCTAGGATTAACACACACAGGATGCAACCACACATGCATAAGGAAAAGTGCTTACATATTTATAAACACACTCAGTTGGGGCAAACAGTGGATTGTGTACGCATTTCCGATTGTACAAATGTACTCTTGTATTACCTGAGCGGATATCCTGGCCCTCGATCCTTTTTTATTTTCAACTCCAGTTTGGTGTTTTTTTTTTTTTTTTTTACAGTTTATTTTATTTTCTGCTATATCACCCCGCATGGTAAGCTTACAAAAATAACATTAAAATTTAGTGTTGAAATATACCGCAAGGATTATCGCTTGCACACACAGCTCGCTTGGCTATATTTTTGGGGTACTGCTGGCTGGTGTCGTACTCTGTCCTGTTTTCGGCATAATTGTGGGAATTTTTTTGTGGGATTTTTCGGGTGGATACCCGTGGTGAACATATTTGATTTAAGCTCTTAATTAACTGTAAAAAATAAGGATTAGCTGCAATTTGTTTACTTTTCATTATCATGAAGATATGTGTTTGTGGGAATTTTTATTTAAAATAATATGTACATCAGGGGAAGAAGTCCTACAGAATGTTCAGATTCGGTAGAAATGTCATAGTTTCGCTACTGGCTATTGAGAATCTGGGTGAGGTGAACAATATAAAGCTCTTGTACGAAAAAAAACCTGCAAAGCTCAAAAATACCTGCAGGGATTGAAAATACGGGACGGTGCAGTAGAGGCAGACGAGGACGAGGACCTTAACTGGAGGCAGCTGGTTAAAGTTCGAGTTGGTTGGAGACGCTTGTTGGTTGAGGCCCAGGTAAGTTTAAGTGATAGGCAATGGGGAGATCTATCACTTTCCACAGTCTTCATTTTTTCGATATTTCTGGAAACACCTTACCTAGGTGTGAATCTTTGTCTCAACCAATAAGACTCTTTAGCTCGGTCATTAGCTGGCTCCCTCCAGTTTCGCACTCCAAGTTGGTTGAAGTACCCTTTTGTTGTTCCGGGCTCACTTAGATTAAGTTAGGTTAGTTTAGGTATGACCTTACTTCTCAATTGTCGTCCAAGCTAAAAAAAAATCAATGTTCCGACGAGCAGGCTAGGTACGGATCGGCGTTTAACAGTTCATTTGCGGAAAGTGTCGATATTCCGCTGGGCACTGTTAAGGGCTTTGTATATCTACACTTCCTCCAGCTTGCCAATCATAGATGGAATGGCCTGTCCAGCTGCGTCATCTCAAGAAAGACTTGACCCAATTAGAATAAAACTAAGTCGCGAGAGCGACTTGGCCAATCAAGATCAGATATTGACAGAATCGTAGACTGTATCTGAACTCCACCGGCTGGATTTAGCAAAACACAAAATCAACAACCACATACAAATAAGGTTAAACGAGTTTCGTGGTTACAAAACGGCGCACTCTAGCGCTAATTGGGCTCTAAAGAGACGCCACTTTGCCTACCTACCTAAGTGGGTTCCAAACTATTCGAATCGCCTTTGAGCTGTGCTCTTGCAATCGTATAGAATGTGTGTGTTATATTCTGTGACGCGTAAGTCGTCGTAGTATCTACATGCGTCCGTTTCTTTGAGCCTTAGTCTCCTATCGTGTTTTCTCAGAAGGCAATGCCCGGATAGGACTCCTACAGCTATTCCTAGGTTTGATCTTCCTAGCTTAAGAATTTCCCTCGCCTTTTTCATATCTAGTGGAGGACATAGAGCTTAAGATACACTTTGTTCTCGTATATTCGACCATATGTGGGCAGTCCGTCATCTAGTCATAAGGCCTAAAAGGCTCGTCTTAACCGTGCAAGATGGCCGTTTAACGAGTACCGCTCCGTTTAAGGGTAGTTCTTAACCATCACTTGGTAGTTGATCGGCAAGTTCATTTTCCTCTATACTGCAATGTCCAGGCACCCAACATAGTCCTATTCGGCAGCAAACGCTTAGTTTCACCAACCAACTTAGCCTCTGCACTCGGAGCTTGTTGACCAGGTCGTCATGCCAGTATAACCTGTGAATTTCGTTATTAATTTGTTTTCTCTAAATCATTTTTTGATATCAATGATCTTGGTAAGATCGTTACCGACCTTGATGGATTAGTTTAACGGGGATCATAAAACTAGACAGGACTCTGTATACCACGTCTCTATAAATAGTGTCAAAATTGGTTTTAAAATCATAAAGGAAATATTGGTTATCGACTAGCACTTTTTGGATGATTTCCAGGATCTGTTGGATTATGAAAGGTTCATTGATTATGGATTTCATCATTATCATCATCGTTTTCAATGACTCGCTTATCCACTATGACGGTCACGGGTTTATGGTACTTAAGTGGACTCTTCACACCACCTAATCTTCCACCTTCGACTCGAAATCATCAGGGGCTATCCCCATACGGTTAGAGGTCAGAATTCGGATTTGGTCCAACCATCTCATCCTAGGCCTACCCAGGGAACGTCTACCTGATGGCTCGGATTCCATGGCACGGCATGGAAGCCAAGTTGGGGGCCTTTCCATTCGGAGATGTAGCTGCTCGGCATTGAGTGCCTCGCTTATTTTGGTATTCCTAACTCGATCTCGACGAGTTACTCCAGCAAAGATATCTCATTTCGGCAGCTTGTTTCCGCGATCTAATTCTTTCGGTCATTACGCTAACCTCATGACCATAAGTGAAGGTCGGAACAAACACTGAATTAAAGACAGATGCCAAGTTCGTCCCTTCTGGCAACAAATTGACCAAGCCGTCTCAAAATTGTTCCAGCCTGACTCATCCTAGAGGATAACTTAGTATTTTTCCTTCCATCATTCGGGAATAAAACCCCGAGATACTTAAATTTCTTCACTTTTTTCACTGGGATTCCACTAACATGCAGAGGCATTCGGGAATAACCAATAACACAATATAAAAGATAAAATCTCGTACGCAAAGCTGAGAACGCTGATGCTTCTGCGGTTCTTGAGGATCAGACAAACGATGATCATACTTTATACATCAGACATGTACTCGTCTAGAAATAACTTGGTGCATGTTTTCTACCAAGTCATCTCCAGCGACATTAAGTGACTCGGTCGGGAAGCCGTCAGGTCAAGCAGTCTTACTTGGATTTTGCTCATATTAGCCCCAATAGTTAATCTACTACAATATTTTTTCTTCTAATATCCTCTTTTGCGTGGCTCCAGTATTATTTTTGCATGTAATTCGGTGCCCCAGCAAATTTCCTCACGCACCTACATACTCTGAACAATTATCAAGATCGTGGGAACGACAGCTTGTACATATTTGTTCCTCCCGTCTAAAATGCATTATGTAAAAAAAAGTTTGCTATATTTATACAATCTTATTCCCCCTCCTATCCTCTAAACAATTCCTGTTACTTTCCAAGCAATTAGGAGCAGAGCAGCGTCAGAAATAAAACCAATCAGACGCTCTTCAGCAATGAAGTCATCCAGACAGTATTAATGGAGTTTGTCTTTTATCCTTTGTTGGATTCCTCCCACTTTTACAAAATCATTAGATGTACTTAGCGCGCTTTTAAAACTAACTGTAATTGTGATCCAATAGTGATTTTATAAAGCACACAGATACATACATACACAGAGGCAAACATCGATAGATGGCATTGACTTTTCATTCGAAACAAGAAAAAAGGACACTGGGAGCGATAAGAAAAAAAAATCAAAAACACCGAGCAAGCACTAGAAATGGTGGATTGTGTTAGGGAAAGTCCTTTAGCAGCACATATCCATTGATATCATATGTTGCCGGAGTCATAAACTATTTGCTTCGGTTGAATTGGGGTTGCTGTGTTCAGTAAAAATAGGAAAAACAGCGACAGTGCAACCCTATAGGAGAATCCTTTCCCAAGTATGCTCCGCATCCCTCCTGCCCCCTTCGCAAAAGTGCTCGCAGCCCTGAATATAGTCGCACAACGGTACGAAGAACGAAGGCAATTGTCCCACAATAATGTGATACTTTATAGCCTGATGAAACTTAATAGAGACGTGATGTGTGGAACACGTTGTTGCGATATCCTTTTTCCTACGTAGTCGTCGTCCTCGTCCTTGTCGTAGCCTTCGTTGTACTCATCGTACATAACACACACGACACAACGCACATGAATCTCATATCCGCCTTATGCTGAGGAAAATCTCGTTGTCGTCCTTCTCTTCGGTGTTACACTATTATTTCGCATTCAACATCCAAGGATCTACATACAAACATGTGTACATGTGACCGGAGGGGGGGATATAAGAATGGAGATTGTTTCCGCTTCCCACACATGCACGCCGTTGAAACTATGAAACAACAACAATAGCAGCACCAGTAGCAGCAGGACCGTATAGCAAAAAAGAATATAAATTTATCTGTGGCAAATGTCTTAAATTGATCAAAGGATACGCATTCTCCTTCGTCCTTTGACCGGAAGAAAAGAATTTCAAGTCCTGAAGTTCAATGTGCCCCTCTAGGCGTAGTTCTGAAAAATCTTCGGTACTTCATTAGTTTGGATTTAATGTATGCTCTTGGTGGTCTTGGTTGTGTCCTTCGAGATGAATGAGTTGATGGTTATTGAAAAATTAAAGGACAGACACAAATAATGGTCTGATTTGTTCGATTTCATACACTTTTTGTACAAAGCTTTCGAAGCTTTAGTGTGTTCTGTCAATTCTTGGTGCAAGATGACATTTCAAAAGCCGCATCAGTGAGCTTTACCTAATTAAATTCAGTGAAATGTGGTCGATTCAAATTCACAATTTCGGCCAATATTTTATATTATATATTTTCTACCTACCTATAGAAAGGATTAAGTTGACCGAGATCTTCTAAGAATAGTGCAGGAAAGGACTGATTGTCAAGAGGGGCTAAGTGGGAGACCTGGGTAGATAAACTATGCGAGAATTCGCGCAAGGAAAACTTGGCATAGGACAGTTGAAGAGGATTCAATACAATTGAGGACAAGCTGAAGAAAATTAAGGACATGCGCCCTAAAACCTATAAAGGGACACCAGATATAACTCGCTCTTATCTGACTTCAAGCTGTTTGTGGCTTACCCTTTTGACAAAAAAAAAAACATTGAGACCAGTTCTCATTTAAAACCGGCAGTATAACGGCACCTAAACGGTCTACTGGAAGCGTTTCGGAAGAGCTGGTCAACAGCAGGATTGTTGCTAAACATGGCCCAACTGCTGCCAATAGCCGCGTGGAGCTAAAGGGTAAAACCACTCACCCTAGGTTCAGACAGGTCTTATCGTGGGCAAAATGTGTCATGAGACAGAGACACAATGCCCCTTCGAAACGGGCCTACAAAGAGCGCCAGTAGCAAATCAGCGACTTAACGATCGTTGGACGAATCCGAATAGGAATAGAAAAGGGCTAAGGTGTACACCACCGGCACCTCTCTCAGGTCCTTCGAAATCACGTCTAAATCCTACAGCAAGGTCCTCAAAGACAAATTTATGCTAGCGGCTATCGGAACGATGGAACGATTGCTTCTGAAAAATAGAGAATGATCCCAGCTAAACTGGCAAAAGTTTTCCTTGGGATCATGAAGGATAAATCCGGCCCTCCTCCTATCTGTCGTGACGCCACGTGGCATCAAGGCCACCTTCAGATGAAAGCTTGTGCCGACCAAAGATCTTGCGACCTTTACGAACTGGCTATATGCAAGCTTGGGGAGATTTGCCTCGGTGTGAATCTCGAAATTGTTGCGAGGGGTGAGATTTCGAGCAGACCTAAAACTCGCACCCGGATCTCAGCCTAAACCTCAAATATGAATGAAATACTCCAGATCATCCAAGTCAGTAACCCGTCACTTTTAGCAATTAACTGGAAAGCCCCCAAGCTGGAGAAAGGGAGGGGTCTTTGTAGATGCGCTCTAATTGTGATTAATAAAGAATCCCTTGCTCGTTTGGCAATGACTGCCAGTATGATTAGCTACGGATTTGATGCCATTACCCCTAAGGTATATAAAAAGCATGACCTTGACCTAACTCCATCCTCTTGACTCTACCGCCGAGTCCATAGATCCTGGAGCATCTATCTCCTTTCCATCTCTGGAGAGCGATGACACCCAACCATCTCAATCACTTTTAATTAACGACACTCTTCCGGACATGGAGGTGGAAGACTGTCACGACACGCGAGCAAGTGCAGCTATCCGCTTCAAAGCAATCTCACAGTGGTCTAGTAAAGATTTCACCCACGCCTCCTTGAAAGTTTAATATTCACCTTTGTTGGGTGCACAGTGACATTCCCGGAACCTGTAAGGCTGATTAACTCGACGGACGACACTACCTATTGGGGCTGACAAGGGCACCTTAGGTATACCCATCTCTACTTGTCAACTTAAATTAAAGCAAGTGGTACAACATGTCTAGCGACAAAGCAGATTTGGCCAAAGCTGGACAGCTCTAAGTATTTGATCTCTAAGTATTTGGATCTTTTTTGCACCTGTCCTGCTCTCTCTTGCAAAAGAAATCTCCGCTTCTTCTATACCAACTTAGGAAACTTGATAAACATCGATGTAAGTAGCCTCCTACGCTTCATAAAAAGCTCCTTTAGGTTCAATGAGTAGGCAAGAGATCTTCCGAAATCCTTGTGGTATCACAACGGACCCCTCATGGGTCTAAGTGTGTTGGATTTAGCTGGAAGCCACTTCAACCTATGATAACCTACGTTTTTGACTACATACGAACATAATTCATATTACGCTTCTTTTAGGCTTCCCTTTCACTGTTCCTACCCACCAAATTGCCATTTGATGTAGATGAGTATGCCGAGTCAGTCTTGAAGGTTCAAAAACCGCTAAAACTCAAACATTGCGCCACCATATGGATACAGTCATGATCTTAAGATTCTTTAATTGGCTGAGTCTCGTGCAGAAGGAAGTGCTCCACACCCCTATAATTTCTTTTCATTTGCATTCATGCCACAAGTTTATGATGTAATCTCCTTCTTCTCGTCAAAAAAAAAAAAAAATGGAAAGTGTTGAAAAAAGCCGGACAAACCCTAATTGCAAGTGGCGCCATATCACCCCTCGCACACCCAATTATTCCCCCCGACCCTATGTACGTAGGAAGGATATATCAAAAGTGATGTCGCTGCTTGCACTTGTCAGACCCCACCATGATGGATGAGTGGAAAGTTAATAAAGCTGAATTATGGAAAATATGAGTAGCTTCGTCCTTTTGCCATGATTTTTACCCAGAATCACGTGTTTTTTTTTGCTCCCAATGCCTGACTGACTGACTTGCTTATACCTCGTATGATTGATCGGCAAATGGTCATGCAGCAATTTTCGAAGTGTAAGTATGTGGTACGTGGTGGGTTCCTCTGGGTATACATACAGTCGTACTACGCTGTGGCCATAGAATCGGAGTTCACTGTAAGTTTTTGCGAGATTAATTTTTAATGAAGGGATTGTAGCTGATTTTGGAGAAATTTTTTGAGCGGTCAGGCAGGGATTGGGTTTTTAGATCTTCACATGAGGTCGTGGTTAAGGATTTATGGTTTCAATTTATTTGGTTGGTGAATCTTTATGAATTCGTTAAACTTTTCTAGGAAATCTATGTATTTCAGCATGAGTGGGTGCAATCCCCACCCACTAAAAGCTTCAGTAAATAAATGCAAGTAGCAATGGATTTCATAGAGGAATGTCCTTGTTGGATTTTTTGGTGGAGTATGAAATTTTACTTCGCAAAGTCCCAAATCTCTCGACATCAGACTAGACTGTCAATTAAATTGTTGCAAGAATCATTAGAAGGACTCAATTTTAATTGGGTAACAGTTTTTGCTTGAAGTTAGATGCCCTTTAGCTATGATATTTGTCAACCAATGGTGTGGTCTCCCTTCTTAAGTGGTAGTAAAATCTTTTCTAGCATCTGAACCATTCTACAGATTAGAGGACCATACTATTAAGGATGAATTCGTGGTATTAGAGAGTAGGACCAGTACCAACTCTCAAGGCATGAGAGAGTCAAAGAAATTACTAAGGAATTACAACTAAAAAATATTTAAAACATGCTCCATCCTGAGTATCAATAACCTAGGTATCCGTACAGGTTTCTTTAAGGGACATTCAAGACTCAAAAAGGAGAAGGTTGGGTTGGGTTGGGTAGAGAAGGGTTATGCAGCCAGCGCTTGCATAAGACACTAGGCACCATAGTGGGTCCAACGCGATCCCTGTGAAACCAAAATGGCAGATCCCAAACCATTTCCTGAAAGCATTTGATTTCCCATGTTTTTCTGGCTATCATAGCCTAGCTCCTCTAGATTATTAAAGAAATAGTTGCCGAGACGTTTCATGGGTGTCCTGGAAATTCCCTGATATTCACATAATATGTGTGTTATCCCTTCAGCGGCGCATAGGTTCTAATAGTATCTGCAGACATCTGTGGCTGAAAGTACTAACTGTTTAGCATGCAATCTCATCGGCTGAGATGACAGCGATTCTCGGCCAGTCTTCCCTCTCAGGATACAACGTGATGTATGGTGTATTGAAGTCCATGACGGAAGGCGTCTCATCTGTTCTTCTTAGAACGTTAAAAATATATTCACTCAGGATGGAGCAGAGTCCAATACTGTTATTCCTAAAGAAGCCTGAATTAATCAGCCTCAGCGCACTATTGCCTGCCTGATGGCTCATCTGTAAGTCTAGCGACAGTAAACGTAGAAACGTGTCTAGAGCTGCCGAGGGTGTTGAACGAAGAGCACCCGTGATGGCGATACTGGCAGTTCTTTGTACTGCTGCTAGCTTACTTAGCGTTGTTTTCCTTCTAGTTGCCTTCCACCAGACGAGTGTTTCATACGTGAGTATCAAGGTAATCCTTGATAGAAAACTAGACTGGGATAATTCCGAAGATAGCTGTCTGACAGGAACAGCTCGACCCCTCCAAGTTTAAACAGTCTGAAGGGGGTATCTGGTGTTTCCTTGCCGGGTTGATGTTCAATCCACAATCTTTTGCCCATTTACTCAAGGTTGCTAAACCTTCTAAAATGTTGCTGATTGTGTCTAAAAATGTTCCCTGTACAATTATGACTACGTCGTCGGTATATGCGTAGACGTTTAGTCCTCTTGGGCAAAGCTTCTTCAGATTTTCGGCTAATATAAAATCAATGCGAAACGGCGCATCCCAGCGTTAATTGAGTTCTTTAGATTCGCCACCTCTACCTAGCTTGGTCACTGTATGGTAGCTAAGATAACGTCTTTCTCTACTAAATTATCCCTTTGGGTTCGAAAACTTTGTGGGTGCATTGGTGCCGCTCAATATCCCGTAGTCATCTCAAACGTTGTACCGCGTATGGCAAAAAGAGGAAATTCAAATGGTTTCTTGTATGAGTTCTTTATAAAATGTTTAACTTTTCGTTACGCTCCTATTTGTCAACTGCCACTACCGTGACAAATAAGTTTTCACTTTAAAAACTGCATTCAGGGCGAGAGATCAAAATAATTCGCCCGCTCAGCCTAGAAATGTTGAAGAATCTTCACATTAAAATCGAAGTTAACTTAGGCGTTCAATTCAATACAAGAAAAAAATCTTCCTTTGTCACCCCTTTCTCATAATTCGACGAGCAACTCAAACTTTTCCTAAAAAAAAAAAAAAAGGAAAAATCGTTCTCCACACCCTTAAGGAATTCTCAACGACGAAAAAAGCCTTCCCTTCACGATACGAACTTACCAAGGACCAACATAGCTATCTGCGCCCCAAGGCACGCTTAATTATGCAGCCTGTATCTGACTTCCGAAATGCACTTCAGCCCAATTTCAACGAAAATTCTCCATTCAAAACTCTAGTCCTTTGGAAAATTGCATTGCACGCCGTTCGCTGAAAACTACAACAAAAAGAAGAAAAGGAAAAACGAAAAAATCAAATGAAAAATAATTACAGCCTTCAGATCGGCAAAAAGTCCATAAAACTATTTTATCCTCCTTTAGGCTACGGCAACAGTGTTTCGAACTTTTTGAATTTTTTTCTCTCCTTTCCCCCATCCCGAATTGCTTTCCCGGTTTCAGTAGTTGAAGAGAGAAAGAATTTTTTTTTTGGAATTTATCCGCTACAGGCACCGATGCAAACAAAAGGATGCACAATATAGCCCCAAGGTGTCTTTAGTCATTCATGTCACATAACGATTCAAATCCGGGCGGCAAAATCATACCACAACAATGGCAGGAGGCACGAGGACAAAAAGTTAAACCGTCCCAATTGATAAAATTAATTAGTGCGACGCAATGGCACAGGATACATGGACACAGGACACTTTGATATCGTGTCTCATCGATGAGGATGAGAAAGCTGAACATGGGCGCGACTGCAATTTCGACTGGTATCCGATGAATTAATGCCGGTACACAAAATAAAAAAAATAAATCGAACACCGAACTAATTGAACGGGGGCTTGGACAAAAACTCCATTTAGGCAAATTTTACAATTTGGTCAGAATAATGGGAGACTGTCCATGTCATCCTCCGTCTAATAATGATGAACGAACGATTTTCGATCACAATCATGCGAATTATTGCGGTTCGCCGGTGATGGATAGCCGTGTTGTCCATCTATGTAAAATGTCTGGTGGTCCTGAAAGAGGGGTTGATGTTGGTGGATTGCTGCATCCATTATTTTTAGATGGGTTTGGTGGGGCAGGTCCGCTTGCGGTGCTGGAAATGATTTTGCTAAACATTTCGAGATTTGCGGTTCAATTGTTATCACAGGTTTGATATTCGATACAATTGCTGGAAAATTGTTTAAATTTTTTGGCAGTAAAAGGTGTGAAACCAACCCAGTGAGGTTAGGAGGCAAAGGTGCCAAAGCCCTAATTAAATTAAATGGTCTTAGGCATCGGATGCTGGCATATCAAATCGCACCAATTAAAATCGTTAGTGTGGTAGTCGCATTATTTTAATAATTCCCAGGATCACCTCAACAGCGACCTCAGTTTAAATGGTGTGATGGTTGGCATTACACATTTTTGTTCAGTGTAACCATTTGGAGTTTGATTTTCGCTTACATGCACAGAGCTTTGTTCATTTGGAAATCCAAAATATCCAGCTTTACCATGGTTGAATGGGCTGGGCAGTGTCCTTTTTCTAGCACCTAGTCTGAATTACCTGGGTACGTTACTTGATCGGAAATTTATCTACAAGACAGACTTGGAACAGCGGGTAAAAGAGCATCCCAATAGAACCTTTGGTAAGTAGTGGGGACCTCGGCCGAAGGTTAGTCGATGGAAAATGACTTGTGGTTCTTGTGACGAATCAAAAGTCAGGTGACTTCTACTGAACAAACGTTAAAGCATTTAAAACTCACATCACAGCCACAACACCCTCGATTTACGTAAGGTGGCGCTCCAGTCTGGTGTGGACCTGGGCCGCAATCAACATGCGTCTCTAGCCAGCTCGATCTTTGGCCAGCTGACTCCAGTTTCGCACGCCAAGTTCATTGAAGTCTCCTTCCACCTGCGTGCGCCACCTGAGTCGCGGTCTTCCTCTACTGCGCCGTCCCTCGGGTGTGGATTCGAAAATTTTTCTGGCTGAAGTCAGGAACCGCTCTACATTACACAGTCACCTCAATCGTTGAAGCTTCATTCTTCTGGCTAAGTCCATGTCGCTGTATAGCCCGTACAGTTCGTCGTATCTCCATCTGCACTCACTGTCTATGCAGACGGGACTGAAAATCACCCGAAGATTTATCCTCTCGAAAAAGCCAAGAGCAATCTCATCCGATCTTGACAGAGTTCATGCCTCTGGGCCGTAGAGCAGGACTGGGACGATTTAGGTTCTTATATAGGGTCACTTTAGTTGCTCGAGAGATTCCTTTGTTACTTGTTAGCCCAAAGAAATAGCGATTGGCAAGAGTTATTCTTCGTTTGACATCAGCTCTGGTGCCTAGGTAGGTAAAGTCTACTTCAAAGTTAAAACTGTCTATTCTGACGTTCTGTCCGAGACGTCGGTGTTGGGTGCACTTTCTTGTTGACAGCATTTACTTTGTCTTGATCACTAAACCCATCTTAGCCGCCTACGTCTCAATACCTACGAACGCGCCAGTGACATCACACTGCGTTCTTCCGATTATGTCAATATCGTAGGCGTGTTCGAGAAATTGGACGGACTTTTGAAAGATTGTGCCTCTGGCGTTGGCGCATGAGTTTTGCACTATTCTTTCAAGAACGATGTTGAAGAAGTTGCATGACAGCGCGTCGCCTTGTCCAAATTCTTTTTTGACATCAAAGGTCTCGGTTAGGTCTTGACTGACTTTGATGGAGCAGCGGGCATTCTACTTCGTGATCCTGCATAAGCGGACGAATTTGGCAGGTATGCCAAAGCTAGACATGGCTCTGTATAGCTCGTCCCTATATATGCTGTCTTACGCGGGCGTAAAATCGATGAAGAGGTGGTGGGTATCGATTTGAAGTTCCTGGGTATTCTCCAAGATCCGCCGCAGTGTGAATATTTGGTCGAGAGTGGACTTTTGTGGCCTAAAACCACAATGATATGGATTCATCAGGTTCAGGCGTGCACACAAAAAGGCAGGTGAGATTTTATAGGCGATGTTAAGAAGATTGAGGCCTCTGTACACTGAACCAAAAAGGTACATAAAATCAAGGAAAAAATGCATAATATGAATGAAAAAATTCATTAAATTTGAGCTAAACACAGAGTTCATACGGATTATGTATTTCGATTCATACGCGTATGAATCTGTTCATACGGCTATGAATAGTTCATACAAAGTAAGAATCTGTACATAAAATTAATGTATGGCGTTCATAAATTTTGTGAGTGTGCATTATAATTTTGATACAAAAACGGATATGTGTACTATGTGTGAATATGGTTATTCTACATGTGTGCGTGCGTTTCTTTCTGCTACGTAAACCCCTACAACGTATAAAAATTGTGCAGTGGTTTGAAACTCAGGTAGTGGTAGGTTTCATTGGCATCCAAGGGTGGTGTCCAGGCTAGCTGAGAACATTTGTGGTGTTTGTCATTGCTATAATTCGCAGGAATTTTTTCGAATCTTTCCTCTTCAAGTCTCCATTCTACTGCCAGTGTTATGCCTTGCTAAGGTAGAGTCGCCTTCAGTTTTTCATCAGTTGATCGATTTCCCCTTGCCCTGAGGAAGTAAAATTTCTTTATTCTACTTCATCATGATTTTACACAAAGTGAATGTGAGTGTGCAGTTTTGACACAAAAAAGGATATGCGTACTAATCGTGAACATGGTTATTTTACATGTGTGTGTGCGTTTCTTTCTGCTACGTAAAAATAGCCCTGCACCGTATAAAAATCGTCATCGACATTTGTATGAATAGTTCATACGTTTTATGAAAAGTTCATTAAATTAATGATCAGCGGTTCATACCCAAAATCTCCCATACAAATATTTTAATGAATGGCAATTCATGAAATTTATTAAATTTATAAACTTTTGTACATGAAATTTATGAATTTTTTCTTGAAAATCAATGAATTTGGGTTTATGAATGGCGTTTATTAAATTATTTTTTTCTGTGTAGTTGGCGCAGTTCAGAGGGTCTTCTTTCTTGAGGATCGGGCAAACAATGCTGAGGTTTCATTCTTCGAGCATACTTTCCTCCGACCATATTTTACAGATGGGTTGGTGTATGCTCCTTACCAAGTCATCGCCTGCCGCTTTGAATAGCTCGGCTGCTAGGCCGTCAGCTCCAGCAGCTTTGTTGGATTTCAGCTCTCTTCTTACAGATCGGGTGGACGGCATTGTTGGTTTCATCGTCCAAGTCGTATGGTTCATTCTGTCGACAGTGGGATTTGATTCGTTGTCGCTTGTTAAATAACCCTGTAGAAAACCTTCAATCAGCTTAGAATGAGCCACTGGAGATAGTAAGCTAAAGACTGGACCAACTTCCAAAGTCTGTTGATTAAGGCCTGGTTCATCTCGACTTAAAAGCAACACAAAAGTAGTTCCATGATCAGCGTAGATCTATTCCTCCCAAACCGCTGTAATGTATAAATCTTTGCCTTGTCAGAGAGTTCATCCATAATTTGGAGTCTTAAGTGTCTAAGCTCGTTTCAGATTTTCCTCTATCATAAATTATAACTTGGAATTCCAAATACAAAAAGCTAATAATCGCTCGATTATCCAGCAGCTACTTCATTTAACCACTTCCAACAAAAATACACCGTATTTCATCAGACTTAACCAAGTCTCTCCTCTACAATCCACTCACGTATCGAATTTTCTCCCAAAAAAAAAAGGAGAGTACCGCCCGTCTCTCTATCAAAGTCTATCTCCAACTTTGTATCTAATTCTTTTTGCCTCGAAAATAAGATACCACATTGTCCATTCAAAGCCTTTTGTATTAACATAATTTTGTATACGTACAATGGAAATTGGTTTACCATAACCGAGCCACAAAATATCCTTAAAATATGTACCGCACGAGTATATGATGCTCTGGCAGCAATTTTAGAACAAAAAAAAAAGGGCAAAGAAAAAATAATCCAAACGGAACACCATTGACTTGTCGACACCGGGTCTCTAATCCCGATCGTTTGGCTATGATTACGAATGAAGGCGGCATCCAGAAATGAAAGTGCCAGGAAACATATGTGGATATCGGATTCGTAACGACAGAGAGCCTATTCTGCCCTCGATTCCTCCCTTAGGTACGTGACTGAAAGTTCAAATCAAGAACACAGCACTCGGTCGGCCTGAGTGAGAGGCACATCGTTCTCTGATCCGAATCTGATGAAGGCATTTGCAGCATGATTGCGAATGAAAGTGCTACTCTACATGATACTCGCTACGATAGGAAGGACGGAAGTAGGAGCCAACAAAAAAAAAAAATATCCACATCCACATCCAACATGACTTCTTTATTAATGGCGGGGAAAGTTGCCCACGAGAGCAAATTCCATAAGTGAATTAAGTTAAATTTTATTTATGAAATTGTTTATGACAATTACGGAGCTCGGAATTAATTGCTGCATTCGTGCAGCGCCAGCAGAAGCCAGCAGGCGGCATAGGGGCCATAAAATGTTTAATGGCTATAACTCTTGGTGAACGGGTGAAACGAATTGCTGTGCGTGGCACATGGCGCGTGCACGAGAGATTTTTTTTTTTTCAGTCCGTCAAATTCCATGTGTGGAGTGGAAGGACCTCATACTAACAGTGTGGTTCTACATGGTTTCATAGAGACCTGGAGGCAGGCCCGATGCACTTTGAACTGAACACTGGAAGTCAGGAATGGAACGCTTCAAATTCAATGGAGTGCTTAATGTCGTTAAAGGATGGCGGAGAACTGGAAGGGCTTTCCTAAACGATGGTACCTATTTCGAATTGACATTATGGACTCTTTGACATTCTGGCTGGGAGTGTTAAATTGAAGATGTCCTGGTATAAGTGGCGACTTAATTGGACAACGTGTTCTAACAGTCTACAAAGTAAAAGCATTGGAGTAAGCAAAGGCATTACAAGACCCGCCACTTCGCGCAAGGAGGCCAAATTGATTGGAATTTTGCAACCCGTTTCAACGTTTTCTTATTTGTCGTTCAGGGAAATAAAGTCTCCTTCTGGACTGTGTAGGTAAGGGGATTGGAAATGCTTTACTGGAACACTCAGACGCAACTGGTCCATTGTACTATCAGAAAGCATGACCCAGTTTTTACTTATTCTGCTAGAGTTTCCTTGAATTTGGGAGAAAGCTGAGAAGGTGCTTCAATGATCAGGAGTTAACAGTACCAGCACTCACCACATCAGGATAATCGCAAAGGAAATGGTTCGAAGTATCGTCGCCCTTTTCACAGGCGTCGTCAATTAAGCTTAACACCCTAAGATGCTGGGCAAAAGCGAAGTGTCCCCTTAGAACGCCAAAAAGTTGTCTACAGTCTCTTCTGCCGAGTGACAGCCAGAAGGTGGCTGATTTCTTAAAGATGTTCGGGAGCATTTCTTTAGTCTCCCTGCCTCCTGGTGAGTCGTGCCATACACAATTGTGTTTGTAGGAAACCAAAGTGTCAATGGAGGCCCTGACGCGAGAAGACCTAACGCAGGTACAGGTCCTGAGAAAACATCCTCTGAGCCTTTCCAGAGATCCCAGTGTGACCTGGGACCCAAACAAGAGTCAAAGAGTTCAGCGTTGTGACCGAATTGAGAGTGTTCTTGCATGCTCGTACTATTTTTGAAGTGATTATAGCCTGGCTATCACTACAGACGCATATGCTTTGGCCTTCCAACCTATTGTTAACAATATAGTCCGTGGCCATTAGGCAAGCAAAGGTCTCTGCTTGGGAAAACACAGACACGCTTGCCCAACGAGTAGTGAAGTCTGGTGATATCGACCTCTACGAAGACACCAGCACTGGATCCATGACTGGTTTTAGAGCTATCCGTAAAGATTTGACTGCAGTTTCGTCCAGGCTCAGACTTTGACTGAAGCCAGTCCTGAAAGCAAGGGCAGTCGATTTTAAATTTGCACAGCAACTGAAGTTCTGGTGTCATTGCATCAGACGGCATGTCCATGGAACTAGGATCGTAGGATAAGTTTCGCGCATGGTCATCAAAACTCCAGTGCGGATGATACCAAAAGCCGCTCCATCTAAGATGATAGATTGCTTTGATAGTACATCCCATCAAGGGGAGGTACATAGATCAAGGAGCGCATCTAGAGCAGCGCCAGGTGTACTCGGAATAGCTCCCGTGCAGTCGAGACAAGCCGTTCTTTGAAGTTTAGTGCAGTAAGCAGTCTCATACTTACGCAAAACCCCCCTGCACCAAACAACCGAGGCACAAGATAAAAATGTTCTTATCATAGCCGTATAGATCCAAAGGACCTTTTACGGTCTATGTCTTGCCAAAAGCACCCTTCCATTGGGAGAAAACTGAAAGCGCCTTGGATATTTTCAACTTGGCATGCTTTACCTAAAGAAGTTTTTATCCAGGATCACTCCTAGATATTTGTATTCATCGAAGATCTGGATAGTGACGTCCTTTAGCACTGGCTGAATCAGACCGGGTAAAACCCTGCTTCTCGTAAAGAGGACAAGCTCAGTTTTTAGAGGGTTGACCGAAAGCCCACTCCTTGTGCACCATTCATCGATCATGTCTACAGCCGCCTGCGCGTTAGCACAGACAGAAGAACCCAACAGAAATATGGCAGCATCATTCGCATATGCTCTACAGTCTACATGTACTAGTCGAACGTTCACAACGTAGTTTTTTGAGGTCCACGTTATTGTGTAGTTGGTATAGTCCTTCCTTGAATCTCCTCCCTCAGAGCCTGTCAAAGGATATCTTTCGGAGAATTGCTCCCAAAAACTGGCCGTTGGTCCACCCTGACGTAGCGTCTATTGCCCTCCAAACTTTGCCTATACAACTCTACACCGTCAACAGCATTCATTCACGTGTGCGTGTCTAATCCAGTTCCGTAGTGCACTACTGAAAAGGATAATCCGACTGAAAATGCAATTAGGAAATTGCCTCTTATGAAATTGAATTTTTGCACACCCAACCGGATCGACATTTAAGCCTGGTGTGGCCCACTCGATTTAGTAGTAAACTTTCCGGCTGCTGTTGCAAGTGGTCAGATATCTATACCAAAGCTCCTGCTGACCCATTGCGACAGTTTCCTATCTGCAGCATACCCACCAGCAGCAACATTTGTGTTGTCAAAAATTGTTAACAGTGATAAATGATTGCCCCGAAGCTCGAACAGACTCTCATCATACCTTTGAGCCATGGACGAGCTCTGGCGCCAATCATATTTGACTGCATCGTATGCGCTATTGCCACATCCTGGGGATTTTCATCATCATCGCCATAACCATCATCGTCATCATCACCCATGGCCCATCCACAGTTCATTCACATGCAAACGAAGTGTGAGTTTGTAATTTCGAATAACGAGCGAGACGCACATAGAGACTCTCTGTGTTCCAGTGTGTCATTAAGGAGTCAAGGATTGACATACAGCAACACGTGAAGCATGACTAGGATTCCCAATACATTTGCAACGTGCTGGGATATAGTCATACATGTATGCAATTGAAATTCTAGGAGGAATAGGGTCCACGTGGTGTTGCTATCGAAAATGAACTGACATGTCGCATTATGCTGTCGTCGCATCGAAAAGAAAAACACTGTACCAGTGCATTGCATGTGACAACAAGTCGAAAGGAAGTGCAATGATTTATTGAGTCCTTAGTGCATATGAAAGTAGCCAGGACCAAGCGATTGACAGTGGCCATAAATGGCATGATGAAGATTATTTCGTGGCTGATGGAGCGATATCAGGAAAATTTCAGCCGGAAATTGGCCATCGTTGGGAATGGAAATACAATTGCTACGATTTTCAGCAAAGCCTTCTATTCAACGCAGGCATAGGTCTAATGTAAACGCGTTGCATTCAGTTCAGGATGTGCTGGAATTTTCTACGAAACTGTTGGGATGACTAGCCACCATCAATAGGTCTACGGTTTATTTCATAAATTAGTCTTTTCTAGTTGTTTAGAACAATGAATTGTAGTTACTTGTGTGCAGGAAGGCCTAGTTGTCATTTTACAAAAGCTGTACGGAAGTTGGAAGTTACTGGCTGCCCGAAAAAATACAGTAGTGGCCGCCTTTTCATGTAAAATGCTTTGTGTTGCCCTTTGACAGTGGGTAGGAGAACGTAGAGGTTGTCTCAATCTTAGAACGAGCAAAATGCGCATTAGTTGCTGAGAAGGAAAAGATTTGGATGGCAGGACTGACATTAAGCTTCGTAGAAGTAGCATCTCCTGATAGATGGTTCGCTTAATCACGAGAAAGAGCCCTAATCCACCAAGCCTCCTCGCGGAGCTATCTGGGGATCTCTTTGTAAATTGTAAAGTGGAGAGGACGAAAGGCGATCTTCAACAAAACGGGTTCGCTTGGTCTGTGGTCCAGTGAGTTGTCACTGTAAAAGCAATAATTGCTCCGAAACGCAGACAAATGCTTTGGATATGGACTGGTTACTAGCTACGGACAAATTTTGTACTCTGGAGCGTTAGAATTCTAGCCTTCTCGACTCGGATGAAGATAGATTCCTTCAACTCGAGTGAACGACTACGTGGTCAAAGACGGACCTACTGAGGCTAAGTGCTTACTTCACTGGCTAGATACTAGTCGCCGAAAGTATACCGTGAATTCAGAGTTGAATTGATGGTATCATGACTAAGACACTTCACAGTGATCGGATATAGACGCAGGATTCCATGGAAGTGTAAGAAAGATCGCAAGAGGCAACGTTAATAAGTTTTAAGTACGTACGTGAAATGCTAACACGTCGCGAGGCAATGTTCAGCAAAACGTCATCATCCAAAAAGTTAGGTAGTGAGGAATCGGGCTGCTTATTTACTTTGATCGTTTTATAGTTAGAAAGACCCCTGGTCCCAACAAACAAGCCTCCACTTAGCCCAGTTGTTAGCTAACTGGCTCCAGTTGCACCTAACAGTTGGTTGACACCCCCTTCTGCTTATTCGGACCACTTTAGACGAGGTCTTCCTCTACTGCGTCATTCCTCCTGGATAGATTTTAAGACTCTGTTTGTCGAAGAGTTGGTGTATTGCACTCTACATGTTCCAGCCATCTTAAATGTAAAACTCAGTTTTTGTCGATGTCGCTGTACAGTTCATATTGAATCTCCTCCACCGAAGCCCGTCAATGCCGTCTTACGATTTAACGAAGAATTTTCTGATCACGAACATCTTCTGTCGGCTTCTGAAGAGTTCATGCTGGGACTGGGATGATTTAGGTTTTTGGTATATTCTTGGCATTTTTTCAAGGCCTGCCAAAATGAGAAAATTCGGTCGAGTGTGGATTTTCCTACTCTTAAGCATAGATTGACACGAACAACTTTCATGTAGAATAGGGCGTCACCTACACTTCAAGGCCGATCGCTGAATCTTTGTAGCAGTGGGAAAATTCAATGCAAAGATAGGAAAAAACAGAAAAGTCACAGAACATGGTTATTGATAGACATTTAGAGACAGATCGAAGAGCATATATCAATTGAAGCTCGGACTATAGCAGGCTCAGGTTAGGTTATGGTAAGGTTATGTCAGTGTCAGTGACTATGCGTTTACGGGACCCTACTGATACTTTGTGTTCCCCTTTGTGTTGTGGTCCAAACTTGGGTTCTAGATGGGTAGTCTATCGCAAAACCAACCTATACTCTTAATAAAGTGGAGTATGCTTGTTATTGGTACTTTTGTTAGGTTACCCAGTTCTCCAAACAGCCTGTTTTTCACATGATGGAATCGGCGGTTTTGAAGATTGGGACACTCACAGAGTAAGTGCTTTATGGTCGCCGTTTCTTCCTCATCCTGACAGCTCCTGCAGTAGTCTGGGGAGTTGATGGCGAGTCTGGTGTCCATTGTGTCTATGGCAAAATGCCCGTCAATACACCTATTAGAATCCGAGTATATTTTTAAGTCATAACCAAGAGACATTTCGTTTTGCTTTTGGCGATACTCTGCCATAAGCTGCCTCTGGCGGACCAAGAGGTGTTGATTAGCTCTCTTGCCGTCGATGTTACCTTTCAGTACACCGATTGGGATTTTTATCAATGTATGGGTGCGCTAACTGTCTAAAGCGGATTCTTGCCGCTCCAATTCGTCCGCTTTTTCGATCCGGGCACCCAGCAGATGCTGACTTCGTCGGTGACGCATTATTTTGTTAAGGAATTCTCGACAGTTGGACACTGCTTGAGATTTGGTGCTAGTGTATTCTAAAGCCTTGACAGCTGCTTGGCTATCGATGGGGACGGTGATCTTGGATGGACTCAGTTTTCTACCATATATTGCTCTCTATCGCTCTATCAATGCGAAACATTTCAGCTTGGAAGACGCGGCAGTCGTCCGGGAGCTTGTATGATTTATTTAAATTCGTTTAAATAGCAGGTAGTAGAGAAGCCCGAATTCGAATCCAGTATCTTCAGCGTAGTATAAGGCGTGATAAGAGAAGTTCCATGAACTCTTTGGAAATACTGGGTGAATATACAACAAACAGGTGCGACAGTCAAACGATTTCTTTGGAGTTAACAGGCTTCTGCCTTGTCCGTCTGTAGCTAAAAATAACGTCAGTTGAAGGGCCTATATGGTTCCCTTCTTACCACGGATGAGAATCAGCTGAGCCGATGGACTTCTGTCAGAATCAATTCCCGAATACGCACTGGACCTTCAGACAGCACAAAGATTGCAACAAAAGTCAAAGAACTGAAGAAAGGCCAAGCGGTGGGTATTGATGGCACCAGTCGAGCTCTTCCATAGGGTGAATGAAGAAACGTGTTCCCAGCTCATGTTCAAAATCTGTTTCTAACTCTTTGCATGTCCTATCCTCTCTCTTGTCATCAATTTAAAATTCAATTACTCCACGGAAATCATTGAATTTATCTCGAATTACTCGAAACAAGACTGTTCGGGTGCAAGGTGCAAGGTGCAAGCAAAATCCAACCACCCACTGGGGGGAAATAAAATTTCACGAATGTAATTAGTGTGACAGTTTGCATTTCCCAAAGCCTTTATTATTGTGTAAGCTGGCGCGGTATTTGTGCAAACACCTCGCATAGACACCGAGCGATTCCAGCGTCCAAAAGTACATAGTACATAGGCCAGTGCGCTGGACTGTAATGTTGTCGAGGGTATCTGCCTGACTTTAACCAAATCAATGTGCGAATCCAAACGATTTGCGTATTGAAAATAAATGTTGTGGCTACCAAACAACGGTGGATGATGAGGAGCAAAAGGGGGCTGAAAGTGCGTGAATCCAAAGTTACAGGATGTGGGTGCGTGAGCTCGTGCATATGGGATCGGTTCTCGTGCAATTTGCCTTTAGTTGCCTTACACAAATATTTGTGAATTATTTGTGTGAATTGTTTTAGCGGCAGGAGCATACACAGATCTGGTGCAGAAAATTCTTCGAAAATGGTTCTGAGGGCTGCTGGAAACTTGTAGCCTTAATTTGAGTAGTAACGTATTTATTAGGTAATTTTACCCAGTGGTCGGAGTGGCTTCCATGTCGTTGCGGAGTACGCCGTATGAGTCTGTAATTGAACAACTTTGAGCGGGACAAATGTTGGTAATTGCTTTCGATTCGAAATGCATCGTGTAATGGCGTAATTGGAGTTTTGATTGGTGTGAAGTGGATATGGCGGAAATGCTGCTTTAAATTTAAGAACATTTTAGACTGTTCTCACTCGGAGTTCAAAGCTGGAGATAGGTTAGGTAAGGAGTGATGACTGCTCAGTCTGCGGCAAAGATTAATTTAGACAAATGGTAGTGCAACTGTTCGATTTAGTTGGGTTTCCGAACCGTCAAATACTACTTACGCTGCTTTGGTAAACTGTTTTTTAACAGACTGTTTTTAAACTACTCTTTTGAGTAGTTTCCCACTGAAGACATTTGTGGATCTCCTGCACGCTCTGGTAATAAGTATAGTCACCTCTGTAGCTTTTGACTTTCATCTGTATACTCTTTCCAAAGCTTTACTTGATTGGATAGTTATGATCTCCACGCTTCAGTAAAATCTCTAAATAATGTGTAGCTGCTGCTTGAATAAGGGCAGTAATTTCGGCTCGGGTTGGACTTTTTGTCGGGTTAGGAAAAGCTATACTGGAACACTCAGACGTAATTGGTCCATTGTACTACCAGAAGGCAGCACCCAGTATTTACCCATTTTACTGGAATTTTGCTGTTTCAATGATGAGTAGCTTACAGTATGAGCACTCACCACAACAGCACCGAAAATCTGTCACCTGATCGGAGCAATGGCATGTCAATCGCATATGAAATGATTCGAAATATCGTCGCCCTATCCACAGGCATCGCAGACAGTAATGTCACTTAAGCCTGACACACTAAGATGCTTGGGAAAAGCGAAGTGTCCCTTTAGAACGAGAGTAAATTGTCTACAGTCCCTTCTGCGGAGTGACAGTCAGAAGGTGGCTAATTTCTTACAGACGTTCGGGAGCATTCCTTTAGCCTGTTTGCATCCTGGAGAGCTGTGCTACACACAATTGTGTTTGTCGGAAACCCAATCGTCAATGGAGGCCCTATTCGAGGGCGCGCAAAGGGCCAACGCAGGTTTAGATCCTGAGAAAACATCTTCTGAGCCTTATCCAGCAATCTCATCGGAGACCCCTTTGACTTGGGACACAGACAAGAGTCAGAGACTTCAGCCTTTCGTTCGAATTCAGAGAGTTCTTGCATTCTCGCACTGTTTTGGAAGTGGTTAAAGGACTGAGCAAGGCCTTAAGCGCAGGCTGGCTATTGTTAGAAACGCAGATGCTCCGACCCCTCCATCTATTCTTAACAAAATAGACTGTGGCCATTAGGATAGCAAAGGTCTCTGCTTGGGGAAACAGAGGCATGCTTGCGTGACGAGTAATCAAGTCTCGTGTTGTCGACCTTCACGAAGACACCAGCATTGGACCCATGACTGGTTTTGGAGCCATCGGCTCGGAATACTCTGCAATCATAATCGACTCTAAGTGGGTGGATTCATTAAGAGTTTCACTTCTTTGATGACACATCCTGTTGACGGTCACATATGTACGTACATTCATATCTGTCAGGAGTTTTTGTATGGCATCTCCTCCCAAATGCTAGGCTCGAAGGCAATTGCTCAGTTTATCTACAAGAGTTACCCCACTCGCATAGAACCGAGACATGGTAGAACACCCTAGATGGGTTTTGATCTTATGAATACTTTTCATCCCCATTCAGACAAATCATTGTATCAAGTACTTGGAAATAACTTGGAACAGCGGGTTAACTTGGTTGAATGCCTCCTTTAAGGTCGAAGAAGGCACGAAGAGGTAGGACGACGATTAACACCTTCTATATACTTTCCGTCCACTATTCCGTCCACTATTCCATCTCCTGTTTATTTCCAAGCATAGAGGAATGGACAAGGGGAACAATACCAAGCACGCAAACTAAAGCCATCTATACCGTTGGGTCCAACATGTACATTGGTGTGGGTGCAGGTATATTTCCAGACAAACTTAGCCTTTTTTGAATCAGTTAGACTCCCGGACTATAGCAGCGTTTTTCAGGCGGAGCAGTGACAATTACTGCCCGTATGACTGCGATGAAGACAATACCACGTGATGATATCACCTTTTGATCGACAGCTAGGGAGCTTGTGAAGTGCTGTCGCGAAGAGCTTAGTGCTCTTGCCATACAGCATGAGGTAAAACTATGCTGGGTCCCTGGACATGAGGACATACTAGGGAATGAGTAAGCTGATGAATTCACAAGGAAAGGATCTGCGCTAGACCTTGACGTCGATGGCAGAACTAATACCCTTATGCATAAGGTGGGAAAAACCCTGTCCATCCTTGTAGGAGTAATTAAAAAAATAAATAAATAAATAGCTGGCTCGACAGCTCGGGATGAGCCAAGGCTAAGCAACTCCGAACAGCGAATTGAGAAGCTCCTTCATGACAGATTATACTCCCGGAGGCTTGTCATTCCCCGACGAGAGGAGGTGGCCGCGAAAAATGTTCGGTGGACATGGCTTGAACCTACGCCGTTCCGTAACCACTAGTTACGATGATCAGGAGTAACTACAGGTCATAATACTCTGCGCTACCACATGAAAATGCTAAGGTTAAGTGACGACGACCTTTGCAAGGGCTGCGGAGACGTGGAAAATTATCAAGATACAACCCACTTCCTCTGCCTAGGTCTTTTCCACCTCAGACATAAATTCTTTGGAGGGCACTTTTTCTAGGATACCGAAGAACTAAGTGACGTATCTATCAGCGGCATCTGGAGGTTCATTATGGCTACTAGATGGTTTAAAACTTTGGGGCAATAGGAGAGTGCTTTGGGGATTGCTCCACAAGCAAGGAATACTTTGAAATATTCACACTCCACTCTGGCATAGAATGTGTAAAGTTTCTTTGTCTGAATCTATTGATTCTTCTAAAAGGAAAACTTCGGTGACGGAGATTTTGTCCGCATCTTCTTCAGACTGGAGACATCTTTGTTGAACTTTATTAATTCGCGGAATCCCTCGTTGAATTGTGAGTTTCATTGTCGGTTAGCTGTAGCGATTCTCTTAGTTATTATGCTGTCTTTGACGCTAAACATTTTCCAAAAGACATTAAGTTCTCAGGGCATTCGTTATAACGAAGCCCTTCAACCTCTGTGATGGTTGGAGACGGGCGATATATCATATCATTCTGTGCTGGCCACCAAACCAGACAAAATGTTTTACCACCACTGTGTACATCCAGTGAACGCCCATTTGTGAATAAAGGGCCTTTCGACAGATGTATAGGGCAATAAAGGCTTTTTCGCACGGTCTTGCGTAATAAGTTTTCTGCTGGAATTTTCGAACCAAAACCAAAACAACAACTGGTGTTTCTAGGTCGTTATTTCACCACTAATTTGCATTTTTAGGTTTTCACAATTAAATTATGTTTATCGAGAACGAAAATGAGTTACAAAATGTTTGTTAATAATTACTAATTTGAGTGATGTTATCTATGGTTTCCCAAAAAAATTACAATACCATGAAGGCGAATAGCTGTGTAAGCAAATAGAAAATATGAGGTAATTTTATCCGGACAGAAGTTGATGGATTAAATGTAATTTTATTGACAAACAACGGTATCGGCTAAATAATGTTTGCATAGATGTGCTTTCCGATTGATTAATTACCTCGCGTGTAAAAAAGGCTACGTGTAACAAAGTAACATGTGAATTCGGTAATCAAAAGAGTTCACATAAATTATTTCAACTGCCATATCCTTTCCGGTTGTGTTGGTTTTGCGTCGACCTAAACAGGGATTTTGAAGGCAATTCAATTGCGTCATCAAGAGAAGGAATAGAAACATTGTTTAGTAAGAGACAAATCTGCAACCAAAGGGAGATTTCTGAGAGAAGCCTATAAGTTCAGTCGTCTAAGGGATCATTTGAGGGCTAAAAAGAGGCTACATTCAATGGATCTAAAAAAAAAAGGGAAAAAATGCTTGCCACAATACCTTATCATCATTTTTCAATGGCCCCGTTATCCACTATGAGGATCGCGAGTTTAGGGTACTTAAGTGGACCCTCTATATCTCCGTATCTTCCGCCATCGACCCTAAATCATCAGGGGCTATCCCCATACGGGTTGCCGTGGCTCAGTGGTTAGTGAGTTGGACTGCTGAGCCAGCGGCGTGGGTTCAAGCCCCGGCTATATCCACCGAACATTTTTCGCGATCTAGACTTATGTACCTATGGGAATTTCCGCCTTTAATGGATTTTTCTCGAAACAGCTATGACAGTTGACAATCCCGTCGTGTACCCTTCTGCCTTAAGGACATCTTTTAATTGCTTCACTTGTTGGCTCTAGGAAGATCCACTCTATAATTCGTTAGTAATGTCCGCCCGAAAATTCGAATCGGATGTCTAAGGGAACTCGACGCTGTGATCGAATGCTTCTTCGCTACACTCAGCAGAGGTATATGCGATCCAAAGATGTGCACAAATCAGCATCAATAGAAGGTATCACAAGCAAAACATCGCAATACTATCTGACAGCCAGGCTGCCATCAAGGCGCTGTGTTCCTATGAAATTAGATCGAAACTGGTTTACGAGTGTCTGACAAAGATGAATTGATCGGGCCAGACCAACAAATTCACCCTCTACTCGCTGCCAAGTCATGTAGGAATAGAGGAAAATGAGGCAGCCGATGAACTGGCAAGAAAGGGGTCAGAAATACCGTATGTTGGACCCGAGCCATTCTGCGGTCTGGGACTGCATCGAATCCAAGAGGAACTGCGGAGGGAGGAGGAATGCAAAAGAAGAAGATTATGGGAAGCAGGCAAAGGAATTTCTCGGAAACTCTGACCGAAAAAGGAACACGGCCTGCCTAGGCACCAACAAGAACCAGTTTCGCATTCTAACAGGCTTTCTAATGGGCCATTGCAGACTCAGGGAGCATCTCAGGAAAATAGGAATAGAAGCGAATAGAAACTGCAGATTCTGTAGCGATGCCGAAGAGACCCCTTCACTCCTTCTCATGGACTGTGGAGCATTGATCCAAAAAGGAAGAGCACACCTGGGAGCGTACACTTTCTCTGAAACGGATCTCCCATTGTTGGACTCAATCCAAATACTCTGATTCCTCAGAGCGATTGGATTGAAGGAGGTGCTATAGGTTAATACTCATAGACCAACACGAGTTCGGGAGAGCACAAAAGATCTCCACAGCTCGCAGTGCATTTACACACCCCAACTTCTAATTTCTACACTCAGCAAGGAATGCTTAATGAAGAGCAGGTCTTAGGTTATCATTAAATCGTTAAACGCACCTGCTTAAGATGAAGTTTATTCGGATCTAGTATATCATCGTACATAGCTTCAAGGTAAAGGAATTCTTAATCCTAAGTAGATCCTTTAGCATAGAATTCAAATGTACTTTGGATATAATTGTTTAGTGAAGTAAAGCTTATTAGTCTTTGTTGCTTTTACCACCAAAACCTGTATGGCGTATACGTAACATTTTGTTTCCTATAGCAACGACATCAATTACCTCATCTCACATGCGTTGCATAAGCAATCAAACGTTAATTAGACGACCAGAAGCCCAATTTAGTGCATCTACACCAATTGCTATTTGATTTGAATTAATAAACAACGAAAACAAGATTTCCCGTACGAAATTAACACATTGCCGGACAGATCAAAGCCATTGACGACGCACGCACACACACGCACGCCACAAGTGTGAGCGCATCCTGCACATTTCCTGAACTGATTATCGAAATGTCCCCGCAGTCACAAATATTGAGCACAACATTCGAAATGTTCCCATGAAAATGCCGAGACCAGATAATTAGCAGAGCTCTCGCCCTAAACACGTACACATGCAAGTTATCCTCATCGAGGACGGTGGCGTTGGCCAGTGATGGCTGCACATCAAGTAACCCGAAATGCATTCAAGTGGTATCTTTAATGGGACTCACAATGTCCCAGATATGGTGGTCTTCTGTCCTCATGATCTGCGTCAGACTCGCATAATTGAATGTGAACGAACCAACGAACCGATGGACACTCAATGCGTTACATCGTCGTTGGCGTTGGCGTTGTGCTGTCGACCCGAGCACTGTTTGGCTGGTGACGTTGGGTCTCTTCGATAGCATTTGGCCAATTGTTATTGCCGTCTCGACTGGAATGCAACTGATAAAGGAGAAATTACTTGCCACACCGCATGCACCCATCCATACATGTGTCCCCAGGAGCCGGTCCACCACTGCCGAAGCTAACCATCACCACTGTCCGTCACCCGAAATGCCAACATTGTCTAATTTAGTTTGGATCCGATACTGACGGACGGACAATCCACTGTCATTTGCGATAATGTTATCCTGTCGCAAAATTTACATACGAATGCTGAAGATAAACACCACCACGGCTACGATGTAGGTACATCTGGACATGGGATGAGCGCTGAAAGAACACTGTTTCAGCCGTATTAATGCGACCACAGGAGTTGGGCTAAAAATATGCCACACAATCCTTCTCTAGTCGTTATCATCGTCGCCGTCGTCGTCGTCCTGCTACATCTAGTCATTTCATTAAACATGAACCTTTGTGCGAGTTACAAAATGCAACCGGTGTGGAGGGCGAAGAGCTCATTTATTGCTCGTCGCCGGAGCGAGACTCTGTGAGGACGATGGCAATGAAGCCAAATCCAAATGGGTTACACGAGACGGAACTATTTGTGTGAGGAGTTTGGAAAAGTTTCATAACGCTTGATGAATTAGTCCTTTTCGAGTTATGATGTGCTTAATCCTTTCAGTTTGAGTTCGGTCCCACTCTTCGGCCGGAGCCAACGGAAATAGTAAAACTTTTAGACGACGAGGAACAATCTACAAGGAAGTCTCGTTAAGTATTTTCGCAAATAATGATTCCTTTCTGCAGACCAGTGGACTGGATCTGCTCTGAGATGGTTTGCGTCTGTTAAAGAGGTGGCAAAGCTATGTTAAGAACGTTTATTTATGGAATGCCATTCAAGTGAGTTTCCGGTAGAACTGTTTGAGTCTTGGCCGCCTGGTAAGTGTTAACAATGCGAATTATTGTTGAACCATTAACCAATTAAAGGATATTGCGTTCGAAGGAACATTGTAGGTTTAAAGGAAAATCAGATGCTGAGGGAAGTAAAATAACTTACTCACGTTTTCGGGGAACTATTGATAGCAGTACTGGATAACCACTAGAGACATGTACTTTCAATACTGTCAATACCGCACACATAACGATCGAATTGAATTAATATTATTTATTTTTATTTTTATTTATTTTTGTTTTTGCATAAAATAATTGGATAATCAATTTAATGTCAAACAAAACATTTCTTCAATTTCCCCAGCAATTGCTTGACAAAGAGTTGTTGCGCGAACTTGATAAAAACATTTCTTCAATTTCCTCAGCATCCGCTAGGCCGATTATGCTCAAAATCTAATCAGCTCTAAATTTCACGCTGACAAACAAAGCAAAACTAGGTGGAAAGTAAAAACTGCATGATCGTACGTTGTTTCGTTCTCCAGATATCGAGGGCGAAAAATATGATCAAAAATAGATGGAAACGATTTCTTGTGTATAGTAATGTCAAGCCCTGTTCATATCTCGAATCTTTTTATTCGGACCATTGCAATATTTCCCCTACCTAGGTGGGAAGTAAAAAAGCTGGATTGAGTCTACTAGAGAACTTCTGAAGCTTAATGAACACTCGCACTAAAAGAAATCCTGTTTTGGCAGAGGTGGATTGTTATATCTACTCGCGATATTCGGATTATCACAGACAGCCAGGCCTCCATTAAGTCTCTGGAATCAGCCTCTGTTACATCGAAAATAGTTCTAGATTGCCGCTCGTCATTTGTAGAGATGGCATAGCAATTCAACATAATCCCCTGGTGGGTACCAGGACACAAGGACTGCAAGGCTGACGAACTCGCCAAGCATGGTACTACAATACAGATTCTTCTTGAAAAAGGGAACCTCGAATTGTCACTAGCTACATGCAAACTAAAAATGACGGCAGATGCAATCAGCAAAGCCCATCTAAGGAGGTCAAATGGCACCACCTGCCAAACTAGCAGACAAATTTGATTTTCCTCATACGCGCCCCAAAAAATAATTTTTCTTTTATAAATGGCATGTCAGAGCTGCTATAGGTGTCATCACAGGATACTACCTCATAGGCAGATTTGCCACTCGACTTGGCGCTCCTGCAAATGATTTCTGAGGAAATTCCAGGGACGAGGAAGAGGAGGAGACGATCCTCCAACTTCTCTATACCTGCCCCCAGTTCTCTCGCAAAAGACGCAACCATATCGGTGTCTTGTTTTTTGACAATCTTGGCGACCTAGCACAACAAGATGTCGGAAACTTAATTCGCTTAATTAAAACCTCCCACTGGTTCCACGATTAGGAAAGAGAATTTCTCCTTAATCCTGGGGCATGTCGACAGCCTCTCAAACCTAATCTAACCTAGGTCTCAGGGACTATTGCGTGAATCCACCCGGCCTTCGAGGGATGCAATCTATGTTGTTGAGGGGTATCATGTTTATTAAACAAGGAAATCATTTCTTGAGATATGAATAGCTTGTCTTCAAATACTTGTCCGCGACAGACTATCATGCTAGGAAAATCAAAAAACATCGTAAATCCTTGGCCAGGGTTCTGGTAAGATTGTATCAGACGAAATATTCATGGATCCAGAGTCGTAGCTCGATCTAGGACGACAGTTTATTTTGATAGTACAACCCGTGATATAAGCATCAAGGCTAGGTTAGCCAAGCAGACCATCTAGGCAGGCAGTTCTCCGAAATTTAGTGCAGAAAAAAATCAAGTGGAAGTTTTGCACAATCCAATGGGTAGTGTGAAGGGAAAAATGGTCTCACACGTTTTATCCATGCCCAATGTCAGGTGGAACATATCATATAATTGTCAGAAATCATAGGTTGCCCGAAACATGTGGCGTCCTCTTAGTCTAAATCATGGCCATAGAAAAAGTTGCAGGCCGCATAAGAGATCGTCGACAGTCAAGCTGCTTTAAAATCGATCAAATCCAATGCAATCCAATCATAGGCAGTCAAGTAATGTCGAGAGTCGCTGATCACCATAAGGCACCATACAGTCAAACTCTGTTGGATTCCCGAACATAAAACTGCTTCTGAATCTGGATCCGACAGTCTAAAACAGTCAAACAATGGGACTCCGGTCACGTGAGTCGGTCACGTGAGTCGTGGTAATACCAAATTCTGATAAATCATTACTAGATTTGCCTATATTTGCTAATTCGATTATTACTACTTCTATGACGACGAAGCCTAGATGGAGAGACCGCATGAGATGAGGGGTAGGCAAAGTTAAGGCCGTGGGACCCACGAAGGGAAAAGAATGTAAGCAAGCTACCGAGTTACGAAATCCTTTACAGACTTTTCATGGTTTTCTTGACCACAATCAATATATCATGTCACTAGGTCACATCACAAGTCTGTTCAAAAATTGAATAACCGGTTTGGCTTGGGTTCTAACGAGAGGAGTCAGTTCTCCCTCACACTTAAGCCAGTCTTTTTCCCCCGGAAATGAGAGTTTTACAAAATTAGTCACATCTTACAGCGCCGACTGACCCTGTTCTAAGGTCACAACTTAAGTACCCTATTCCAACACAGGTATCGATCTGTCTGACTGAAGGGTTTACCTCACATTTATGTATTACGCAACGCTTATAACTTTATCTGCTGAGATGCTATTTATAAATCACTAATTGCGCTTGATGGGCGCAAGCAACAACAAAACACGTTTTCCCCACTTGAATCACTAATTAATCACTTGCCATCACATCGATTTGGCACCGCTGCTCTGCATTTGAACTTTAATTCTCCAAAACAGAAAAAAAAAGGTAAACAATCAGAAGAATCATCTAACCACGAGTTGATAAACACAGAGTCGATGATGGAGCGCTGGTTAAGCGTGCCGCGTTTAATGCCTCACGTCCCCCGCTAACTATCATTGGCCATAGCGGTCCGGTGGTCCAGTCTAGTTTGACCTTCAAACTACCAAATTTCTGAGATTCTCTGGTGGCAGTAAAAACGATGGCTATCGGTAGTGGTCGGGCCAGGTGTCTAGGCGAAGCTATATAAGCTTTGCTCAATGTCTTCTGCGAGTTTATTTGAATCTCTGTCCGGTTTTGGTGAAGTTGCGTCTCAGAATCGCAGATAGAAATGGCTAAACTTGTAGTGCTTCCCGTTCTCATAGTGCTGCTGGCTATGCACACATCAATTAACGCCTTCGGTCTGGTGCGAGTGGATATCCAAAAAGGTATGCACAACAACGCCGTTTAGTGGATCTTTTGTCAATCGATTGCTTCCTGTATCTTAGATAACAGTGGTGTTGCGCTGGCGAATGCTATTGGCAATGCCATCAGTTCAAAGATTCAAAGCTGGAACAGCATCCTCAATAGTCTGCTTCAAGTGAAGTACTCGTATGGAGGAACTACCACTGCTGGTAGTAGCACTTCTGGTAGCAGTACTTCTGGTAGCACTGTTGGGGGAAGTACTACCACTTATGGTTTCGCTCCCCTCTATACCAAGGTGGTGCACATCAATTCAGGATATGCAGCAGCAGCACCAACTTCTAGCCGAGTTGCGGCTAGAATAGATGCGGACGATGATGATCACGTTGAGGCAGCCCCAGCAGTCGCGGCATCCACAGGCACAGTGTCCACAGGTGTAGCTGTGACTCCTGTCCGAACCCTGGTCACTGTAAATAAGTCGCTCATTGGTGTCCCAGCTGTGTCGGTGTCAACGTCGCCAGTAGTAGCTGCCGGCTCCGCATCCGTGGCGACATCAGCAGCATCGCCAAACAGCATTGGATACTCTTACAGGAAACGATACATTTACAATTAAATAATAATTATCGAGGCATGTGGATGAATATGTAAATAAAAGCCGAGTGGTATATCATGGAGACGGTGATCAAATTATTTTTCCTTGAGTGGATCTGTGTGCGTGTTTTCATGAATCTGAGAGAGTTAAGTTATGTTAATCGCATTCACGGTCGTCGATGGCATTGATTTGATTTTTAATCGAAGTGAAACCGAAAGTGATAGTTCTAAAGATTTGGCACATGGAACCGAGCTCCATAGCCATATGCGGAAGGTTTTTGTTGAGATTTAGATTGAAAACGTAAATCAAAACGAATCGTGTTAATTGCGTGGAAAAATGTTTATTTAACAAATTTTCGAATAATTTCTGACAATGAGTCAAATTTTGGTCTAAATTTTGATCGCCTTGACGTAAGATGGCTTTGCATGTGTAACGACAAGAGGGAGGAAGGTGACTTGCAAATGCAAAGTGCGAATGTCACCTTAGATGTCAGAGTGTTGGATACCAACCATTAGGGTATTGGGACCGAAATACCATTCATTCGGGAAATCTAGTACAGTGGTGTTGATGTTCAACGGATCGTGAAAATATTCTTATCCTTTGGTCTCTTACTGGCTTTTGAAAGAGGACATGAGAGAACATTATATGCCGACTGCGTGAGTTATTGAAAGCTCGTTTTGGTCAAAACGATCATAAGCAGAAGTGCTGTTGAATTTTGGACGAATGAGGCGTTATTTCTTATACGCATCTACTTCGTACACTAGAGACAGGTCTAGTTATTCGCCACACCTCACGTGGCCTGGTTGGTGATGTGTGTCAGCAGAAATACGAGTTATGGCAGACATCTTCACATGGTTCTATGTGATAGAAACTTACGCAGAAGGACTTAGATTAGCCACCAGGAGATTAGGAACTCTTCTTAGTGGCTTATTTTATGAGTTCGAGGACCCTCCAGTCTCTTGTTTTAGGAAACTTTTGGGATTCCATAGATCTGTCACTGTGGACCCATTGAAAGTCCAACTAAATCCCTTGGACACTCAGAAAATCAATTATACAATTTTCTCAGCAGCCTATTACGATTCTGTTCTTTCCTTGGTCAGTTGAAAATGTTCATGTCAATCAGCTGCAATAGCAGCTTCTGTTGGATACCACTCCATAGAACATGTAGTTTTTCAAACCTTCTTGGGTCTATCACTGAACAGTGGAAATCGGACCGCATGTACAACCATACAATGATCTTTGATTGAAACGATTACATTGGGACCTTATGAATCTATTGTGCCAAAGGGTGCTATTCAACCAGGAAGACATTCCACAAAGAATACCTATGTTCGGCAAGTACTTCTTCTTCTTGTGGTAGTTGCCCAGTTAAGACCCAGAAAGGCTCTGGGCTTGAGAGAGAGAGAGTTGGCCGACTCAAACCTGGTTAGCTCGTGCGTAACCCCACTTCTCGAGCGTTGAACATAGCTGAACTTCGTTGTGTCTGACAAGGAATTTAAAGTGTCAAAGCAGCAATTAAGTATTCCCTACTCTATAATGTGAGAGTTTAACGTCTTACATGCTGACGATGGCTCACAATAACTTTTTCAAAATGGATTATGGATGGATTAGTCTGGAAAACACTTCGACATGTTTCAGTGATATTTAAACCTAAGTGGGAGGTCTATCCCAGAGTCTTTTTCGAGTCGTCGCTGAGCGACTGAGCGCTGATGAGCATCTAAAGATCTGAATCAATTTAACATTGCATGACAAAAGATCGAGAAAGTCGGCAACTTCTTGGTCCAGGCCGACGGTAGAACCGAACTGGATGCACGCAGCTGAATCGGGAAAGTAAAAGCTGCATACGGTATGCTGTCCAAAGCCTGGTAAAGCAATTTTTACCAAGGCAAGCTGCGGCTGTTCCACTCAAGCGTGGAATCAGTACTATGGGTGTTGTATTTGGAATTTGGAAAGTAACCACTGCTGTCACTTGTAAGCTGCAAGCTTTTGTCAAAAGGTGTCTATGCATTATACTGAGGATTTTCTGGTCGAACCGTATATCGAACTAAGAAGCCCCTGCAAGAACGGGTTAGAAAGTAAAAGACACCACCATACGACACAGGAAATGGCAATGTATTGGCCATACCTTAGGTTAGGTTAGGTTAAAGGGGTGACGGCTTGATGTTAGGCGCCGCCTCACTCTGATCTTCAAGGATCGATTATGCTCTCCGTTGTGGGATCCTACATGGCTCTACGGCTCTACCTGTTGGGAAATGAGAAGAGATTAAAATTGTAATGTATTGTTCGCCTCCCTAAACCACCCAGAATTCAGTACAAATTATAGGATGACCTTCGGTGGCATGGTTGAGAGTTGGCATGGGTCACTAAAGAAGTAATGCGCCTAGGGTCTTCTTTCTAGTTCTGCTGAGGCTTGGAGAGTCGCAGAGAAAGTGCGTCGTGTCCTCCTCCGGGTCTATATCGCCACATCCTCTGCAGAGGTCAGTCGTGCTTAGTCGCATTCTCTTTAGATGGGCCGCCAGTAGGTTGTGGCCTGTGAAGATGCTGATCACTAGAGCTAAATGGGATCTGCTCACCGTAAGAATTCTCTTTTTGTTTTTCTTTTATTGAGTTTTGGCCACATCCTTCTTGATATGCGGTATGACGGAAGTGTGCTCCATCGCTCGTCGGCAAGCCTTCAGAAGTTCAAGTGCATCTCTTGCTTTAGAACTTCTATAAGGGTCAGAACCGTGGAATCGACCATTATTTGGTTCATTTCCGATTTTTTTCTTGCCAGTTCATCGGTTTTTTCATTGCCATCGCTGCCTTGCTGCCCCGGGACTCAAGAAAGGGATGCATTATCTCTTTAGCTTAATATCCTAAGCTGGCTGCGACAACTCTTTACTACAAGTGATTTGAGTATTGTGGATGACACGGCTTTGATGGCGGCGATGAATGGTGGGATCTTTTGAGTATATTCCGGAGCCTACCCCTTCATTAGTTTTTCAGCTGTCGGTGAAAATGGATGTGTGTGCGGGTTTAATGACTCATGCTTCATCCCAAATTTCCCTTCTTGGAAAGAGAATCAGTTTTTGTTTCTAGCTTCGGATATCTAGCGATACTGGTGTGACCTATTCGGCCCTTTTTCTAAAAGCTAGATGCCTGCAGTCGTAGGGCGTGAAAGTGGTGAAAGACTACCGATGGCTTAAGTTGACTTCAAGTCATTAAGTGATGCCAAACCTCGATGCTTTAGCACTTAAATGTATTAGGGCCGCTCAATGTAGAGCCACTTGTAGACTAATTGACGTTGCTGCCGAGTCAGAAGGCAGTGAAGCCCCTGTAAAGGTTGTCTGACTAATCCTATCATATTAATTTCGCTCACTGACGCTTGACAAAATTGGGGGAAAAAAAATTAATTAACTTTCTTTGAAAGCCACTATCCATGTCCATGTGTGAGTCTACTCTCTAACTACAGCCTATTACCTATTTTAAATTACTCTTATCCATCAATCAGTGTCAACAATTAGCGAGAAAAAATATCAAATCAGACAAATACAACACCAACACCATCATCACAACCACCATTCACAGGAGGCATCGCACGCCCTTAGATTGATTGCAATTTGATTTCAGTTTAATTTAGCAATTTACCTCTGGGGCACGGCTACGAGATCAATTGCGCCATGCACCGATAGTTTGACTCAGAATTAACAATCTAACTGACTGACAATAATTGATGTGCGTCAGGGCTACACAACAGAAAGAATCTCAGCGGAAGGATGCATATCAATGTGTGTGTGTGTGTGTGTGTGTGCGATAGGGGGTTGAATTCCAATACAAAAGTGTAATCGTTTAATTTAGATTGAAAGTTTAAACAGGACTCACTGGATTCGTGCGAAATGGAATATCTAATGGATAGAAATGGAAACTATTGTCTTCATTAGTGTGCAGGAAAAGGATGTGCATCAATCCTGTTGGGTGTATTTTTTTTGTTTGTTAAATCGCTTAAGGGTAGTTCGCAACACCTATTGTTGGAAAATAACAAACTATGGGGAGAGTGGATTCTCCGCTAAGACCTGGAGCAATGTTTTTCTATTAAATCCTGGAAATATTAATTACTGCCACCTCCTGGTGTCGATGTGACTACACACAGGAACCGCTTATTAAACAAAGTAAATGCCAGGAGTTCATAAAATCAAATTAACTTTAGTAATGGGCCATTTACGTTTGTGCCGTTGGGGGACCCCAAGTGAATTACTGCAGATTGAGTGTGTGCGTTGCTCTGGTGTGACCTCTATCCTGGCTCTCTCCGTCTTGCCTTGTGAATGTGTCTGTGCGTTAAGTTATTTTACATGTAGCGTAGTAAAATTTATTTTTATTTCACATGCTCTCCGTAGAGCACTCAGGTCGGTACTTACGATGACGACGACAGCGATGAGGACGATGGGGACGAAAACGCCCAGGATGACACTGCGTGGCGGTGGTGTTGTGAGGCCCTGACACAATACATGAACGCACATAAAAACGTCAACTTAAGTCATTCGGGCTGATTAATGTCATGCGTTGGGAGACGCACATTTTCACGATGTCAGATGACACACATTTCTTTACATGCGGCGGCAAGGACACACATTTTTATTTTTTGATAACACCCACACCCCCCACCCGCCTGAGACTTCTCCACCAAGTGATAAAGGAAGACACATTGTCTTTCGCTGCGTGGAATGGTGGCTGCAGAGACAAATATTTGGCACTCAATTTCCGGGTGCGTTCTATGACCGTGTAGATCCCATCTAAATGGAATTCGTGGCTGTATGTGCGCCTATCGCCGAGATTAAGTTTGTGGGCCTTGTGGCCCATTGAATCCTTGCGGCGAATTGAAAATTTCCCTCCCGAATTGTCAGAACAATGGCATTTAAAGTTAATTGGCGAATGGTGAAAAGAATTAAAAGTTTTTTTTTTGCCCGTTTTTGTGTCCAACTGTCGCAGTTGGATGACTAATATAGCATTATCGTGTCGTTAGGTCGCTTTGTTCAGGTCGAACTTTTTGGGTAGTGGAACGATGAAGTGCGGTGTTTTAGGGACAATGTTCGGAATGACAATTGGATTTGAAGTTAAACGGTGAAGTTATCATCGGGAGTGTTGAAGGAATTAAGAGGGAATTTTCGAAGGAAATACTTTGTTAGACAATTGAGTGCAGCGTGAGTTTGAACTTTTGTAATGGGATCCACTGCATTCCAATTAGGTTTGAAACAGGCGGGAATTTAGTTTGTAACAGTTGTTAATTGTTTAATTTGTTCAACTGGGGACTACCATAGATAAATCTATTATCCAGGTGGATCTTTTAATCTTTTATAAGGAAAAAGGCTTTTCTTATAAATTGGCCACGCTTATGCGATATGAAGCATTCATGCCCTGACAGGAGCTGAAGTAGATGATAGTCTAGTTTTTTTTGAAATCTTTCTATCTTAGGCGAGTTTTTCATGAAAAATAATACTAACGGAGGTTTCTCATTGCTTACTGAAAGGTGTTGTCGTGAAAATAATTGAAATTGCCCTGGCCCGAACGCATTAGCAGCTGAGTCATTGTGACCATCCTATATCTGCTACAGGGGCGAAGTAAGCAGGTATTTTCGAAACGTATTGTAGTTTGAGAAAGTGAACTTGTATGAAGGAACAGTGGCTGCCACTAAAACTAAAAAAAAAATATATATATATAGCTGGTGCGACAGCTCGAGGTGAGCCAAGGCCTAACTTTTTGCAACCATTCATGTTGTGCGTTTAACATTTTTCTCACAAATGGAAGGGAGCTACAATTCATTGCCGACTCCGAACGGCGAATTGAGAAGCTCTTTTATGACAGGTTATACTCCCGGAGGCTTGTCATTCCCCGTCGAGAGGTGGTGCCGCAAACAATTTTCGGTAGACATAGTTGGGGCTTGAATTGAGTCATGTTTACACAGCAGTCCAGCGCACTGACCACTGAGCCACGGCGACCACAAGAACTTAAACGGCTCAAAAGACATCAAGGCCTATAGATTAGGTAAGTGGGCAGGCAAAAGAAAGAAAAATCCATTTCGCCACCCTCAGGTCAATTCAGACCCATTGTGATACCCGTTGGGGGAAGAGAGAGCTGTCCCCTACCCGCTGAAAGGCTATCCAATATTTACTTATTTACTTAAGGTGGCGCTACAGTTCGGGGTGAACTTCGGCCTCAACCAACAAGTGTCTCAGTTTCGCACGCCAAGTTGGTTAAGGTCGCCTTTCACTTCCGTGCGCCACCTCTACTACGCTGTCCCTCGGGTTAGAACGTTACCAACTTTCTGCGTCTCTGATTCAAACAACCCTGTGGATTTGATAAATTTCATTATTTGGTTCACCGGTGTATCAGAAACTTCTTCAATGTCCTGGAAAAAGTGTCGTCCGAGGAACTTATGTCCGCCGATGGTAGACAATTGGGAAGTGGCAGAGGAAGTGGATTGTATCCTCATGGACCTCCCCATCGCCACACCCTCTAAAAAAGTCTTCTTCTGTAACTCGAAGCTTTTTCATATGGTAACGCAGAGTGTTGTGCTCTGTTATCACTTCTATAAGGGTGGATCTAGAAAGGGATCTTCTGGCGGTCCTAGCCTTATCGAATAAAGGCACCATCTTCCTTGTCGCTACACAGGTGTCCAGAGAGATCCATCTGTTGCCTTCCTTCGCTATTTGCCTCCCTTAAGGCTCTTTTCCTCGCTACAAGCTTAAGGCGGGATGTTCACCGAAGTGTCAATCTGTAACGAGTTTGTAGCCATGCCATTTCTCGCGAGTTCATCGGCCATCTCGTTTTCTGGTACGCCCTCATCTCCAGGGACCTAGCAGAGTATCACTTTGTGCTGTGTTCCAATAACCTTGAACTCTTCTCGACAGCACCTCTGACTGTCGATGAAAAAGGTGATATCCTCTCGTGGTATTGCCCTCATCGTAGTCTCACGGGCGGCTAGTGTCACTGCTAGAACCTCCGCTTGAAAAACACTGTAGTTCAAGAGGCGGATGGACTTAGAGATGCCTAGCGGTTCGAAAAGATGCCTGCACCCACACCAGTGTCCTTTTTGGATCGGTCGGTGTAGATAGCTTTGGATGGAGCGTTTGGCATTTGCCCGCTTTTCCATTCCTCCCTGCTCGGGTAGGTGCTTAAGAATGGTATTTCGGTTATGAATACATTGCCTAGATATTCCTGTAGAATCGCAGTATGACATTTGCATAACAAACTGACTGGCTTATTTGCATGCACTGATGGCCGCCGAGGTTTGTACAAAGATATCAACCGGGAGTAGGTTGAGGTTAGCCTCGAGTCCTCCAGTTGGTGTTGTTCTCATTGCACTGTTGATTCCAATGCAATGCAGGCCCCCACTTTTCCCCAACCATCTTACTGTAGAAGGCTATTGTGGCTTTTTTAATTCTTTCATTTGTATTCAGCTTCCAAGTGACTTATCGAGTCCCAGGTATTTGGCCCTCTGGGAAATCCTGAGGGGATACCTTCAACAGAAAATGAATAATACCAGGTCAGTTTTCTGGGGGTTGACTGTTAATCCAAATTTCTTCGTCCACGTGCTTTCATAGCTATACTCTCTTTTGCTTATCAAGAATATTATTGATAGTGTCCCCACTCTATCCTGGCATTGAGTGACAGTCTGCGGAAGTTTCTGTGCAGCCGAATAGTGGGTGTCCAACAGAATGCCAAAAGTTTTTTCATCTGAATCACTCCTACTACCTCTCTAATGGAAGTCTTGGCTGACGGAGATTAAACCAGTTTGGCTTTGTAGATTCGCAAAAAAGTACTTTAACTTTGAACGGAGCCTTTTCTAGTACATATGTAACTATTCGTACTAAAAACTTTAAACGCGTTTTTCTCGAAACCAAATTTTCGAAGTCGGTGATCACTGTAACTTGAGAACGACTTTGCCGATCGGTTTGAAATTTTTCTCACATATTCTATCAACAATTGTCCTCCGGATAAACGGAGGATTTTTTTTTGACGAAAATGCGAGTGAAATTTTAGTTGAATAAAGAATTTTGACTTTCAACATCCGCCATTTTGTGAAAATTCAAAATTTTTCAAGTCTCTTCGTCCAACCGGAGCATTATGTCATTACTCATTACTAATGATCCCTTTTGTTTTTTTTGATTTCACATGATCCAGTGACGAGCAGCAGTGATCACCGCAAAACACTTTTTTTTTTGGACCCCTCCCAATTTAGCTGTATCCCACTTATTTTTAAATATTTTGCCATAAAACAAATTATAATAGTTTCTGTAAATACATATCTTTTATGTAAAAAAACATTTGTTATTAATTATTTGAATACGTGGCAAAAAAAAAAAAAAATCCTAAAAAAGAGCTTTTTTTGGCAGTCCTAATTGGGTCTACCCCCTTAAGAGAGACTCCGCATAGGTCTAGGATTGCAGAAAAATTTGCACAACTCAGTACAAGGGTGAACGATAAAATAAGTTGGAAAGTAAAAACCGATCAACTGATCGGATATGACCTTTCGAAATTTTTCGGTCGATAACTTACAGGGAGTTGTTGACCCCAGAAGTGTACCAAATCAGCTTGTCGCTCAGTGCCTTAAGAACATCCAATGCGTTTCAAAATTTCGTGCTGCTTTGAGTCGTAGTCGCTGTGGCGCAATCCGTTAGTCCGTTGGACTGCTGTATGAGCTTCGCGAATTCAAGCCCCAGACATGTCCACCAAACATTTTTCGCAGCACCACCTCTTGTCGGGAAATGACATGCCTCCGAATGTATAATTTGTCATGAAAAAGCTTTTAAAGTCGACGTTCCGAGTCGGCAAGGTCCCTTCCATTTGTGCGAAAAATGTAACATGCACAACATGAATGATTGTGAGAAGCTAGGCCTTGGCTCATCCCGAGCTGTCGCGTCAGCTATTATTTATTTGTAGCTTTGAGTCGTAAATCGAAAAGTGTCCAAGAATGTTAAAACCTTTGTCGAAGACTTTAATGATAAACGCTTCTGGCAAGATTGTGACTTCTGTGCATGTTGCACCATAGTTATGTCGCGGAAATAAATTCCAAATAAATCGTACGATTTATCATTGTGCGACTTCTTTGTAGAGTTTTGTTAAATTTCAGGTTTCTGTCGGCAAACCGCGAATAATTCTCAAGCATGACTATGAAGCATCTCTCTGCGCAAAGGTCATCGGAAGAGATTAGCAAAAAAAGGATCCGGAGTCGTGGAAGACATTAATCACGGCCTATCTACTTTGCAATGAAATATAAACTTAATCAACCAGACAAGAAGAGATAAGATTTGCTTTGCCGCTAATGGAACATGCTTTTCGAAGATTGTTCCTCGTTGGCCTTTCAAAGTTCGAAGTTGTCTGCGGTCTTGATAGATTTCTATCATTAAAAATTGCTCAGGCTCCCAAATAAATTACTTTTCATGGTCACATATCAATGCTTTGATAATTTTTACCACTTTTGGATCTTGAAAGAAGTACACAGTTCTAAGAATTGACTTTCAACCTTTTCTGTGCATAGAGACTCTCTAACCGGGCGAACCACTTGAAGCGAAACTGTCTTTCTAATCATTTGAATATCATTTGCAGTCCAACAAAAGCCCCACCTCTCTGTAATGTACAAAAGGCTTTTTTCACGGATCTCGATTGCTTTGAAAGTCGTAAAAATTAACAAGCGTCTCTGCAATCATTGCGTCACGTCAAATATTTGAATGTGAACTTAGTGGAGTGCCAAAGCCGAAAAAGGTGTTAACTACTTATTGTCAACGAGTTTAGTTTTTCTACTCAACACAACGCTGTATCTCTGATTTGTGACGGTAATTCTATACCACACGCAATGGCTCCGATTCATAGCCTACTCAAGCCGCATAAATTAGTCTTGTACTTAAGCTCATAATTATAAATGGTGGGCATCGTGCCTCAGCATACACACAGCCCGACGTTAGATAAATCATAAACGCTCTCTGTGTGCTGCGCAACGAAATTTAAATAAATGACCACAAACCCACTTGTGCGTGGTGTGTGGATAAGCGTGCAACCACCTCTTCTTTGGCATTGAACTTGAACCCGTGGTTAGTGCTGTGGTGGGCTGGAGAGATTATTCAGTTCCCATTGAGTTCTACAAATCTGTGAAATTACCATCGTGTGGTGGAAGTTCCAGTAAAGTCACGCGGTAGTCACAATCAGCCACTTTCGCTGCTCCTTCGCGTGGTGTTGTGTGAGAAACCCCACTCTGACCTTGGTAATTTCAATAATCTATGGCGGAAGATGTCTAACATTTTAGCTTCCTCCCTCCCAGCTTCCAACCCACAAAGTGACAAAAAACCGAGAGTTGAAAGATGTGTGGCTGGATCGTTAAACTATTTGCATTTCAAATGATCATCTTCTTCTGGGTTTTCTTGTTCGTTCAAACTTCAGAGCATGATTCTTAGATTTTGCGATGATAACTAGGCGCTGGCATGGAGCCATGCCTTCTGTCATAGACACGACAAACACCAAACTTGTTTATTGTGGGGAAGTTTTTTTCATCTACCACCCGTGTTTGCCAGGAAGTGGCATATACGCAAATTTTATGATTCAATTGTGAGTTAGTGTGGTGTCTGTATGAATGTATCTCATCTGAGATGTGAAACCGCAGGTAGCGCACCGCACCATACAATGGCTTGATTTTGTTTGTTTGTTAATTTTCTATATCAGATGTTAATGAATCAAGGCTGTTGTTAATTACATAATGGCGCAGCGTTGCATTTGGCTCATGCATGTGCAAAATCTCGAAGCCATTAACCCACTTTGAGTGCGGTTGTGCGTGCCTTTGTTATACATCGCGCTGATTAGCATTTCAATTAATTATACGTTGACGTTTGATAGTGAGAGTGATGACTTATTTGAGATTAATGACATCTTAGAAGAAGATTATTATAAATTTGCCGATGAGCAAGTAGAAGGAAGCCATTTGTGGTTAATCTGTTAAGTGAACAGAGAAAATGTGAAGAAGAAATGATTTCAATTGGGTAGGGGAAGGCGGTGGCAATATAGTAGTAGCAGTTCAACGCAATTACTTCTGTACCACGATGACTGGTGACCGCGTTAATAAGCTTACACTCTTGCAAGCAAAGATCAGCATGCACATGCATTAGCGGAGCACTAAGAATCGCGGTACTCATCGTGGTCCTACATCGACTTCCCTTAGATATTTTTAGCAAGAAGTCAGCTGCCAGATCTCAGGCAAGGCCGATGAATTTGCCAAACGTGATACTTCTCTAGAGAAACTATCAGAATAGAGGAATCTGGGCATTCGACTTGCCACATGTAAATTACTCTTAGAGTACGACACGATTAGCAAGACAAAGATGGAGGAACGGTGCCATATGCCATACCTCCAGAGCGAGCTGCCTTATTCTAAACCTCACTCGATCTAAAAGTCTGATCTTTCTTAAAAGGTTGCTCATCACATTGTTCCCACTGACCACTGTCCTATCAGTCTTCATACCAGAAGGCTGGGCTGGATGCAGAGGAGGCAAAAACAATCCTCCATTCACTCTGCACTTGTCCTGCCCTATCGCAAAGAAGGAAGCTCTATCTAGAAGCCTATCACTTCGGCAATTTTCGACGAATTATCGCATATTGATGTCAAAAGTATCCTCAGCTTCATTAAGAGGTCCAAATTGTTTCAATAGTTGGAGTGACACCTAGGGTATTGATCGCAGTGGGCAGTGGACAAAGGGCCTTTCTTGGCCTATGTATGTCTGTGGCTCACCTTACCTTCCTATTTACCTACAAGCATTTGACGTGACCATAGCCTTAGGTGAAGTTCTATTTTTGCTCTTAACTACAGTGGTATATTGCATTTTAACATACGGTTTGTGGAGGAAAGCGCATAAGAACGAATGTCATCTTGCGGGTCGATAAAATGTACGCTTATGAAACGGATGCAACTAGAACCTTACTCCTGGCAGGGTACTGATCACACGCAATACAATTTAGAGCAGTAAAGGACTGGCGCCTGTATCTAACGAGACAGCTTACAAGTATAATTCATCTACACAGAAATTCTGAAATTCGGCATAGGAGCAGGTCTTTTTCTGAAGAGGTAGGACTTAGCAGCTCCATAAGACTCCCGGATCACAGCAGTGTTTTCTAAAAAGAGGTCCTAGCAGGAAAAAGACCTGCCCAACTAGTTGCAATCCTAACAATATCACGGGAGGATCTTTCGATTTACATTGACAGTCAGGCTGTCATAAAAGCAATAGCTGTTACGCAGATAACAGGTGGAAAGCGCTAACCACCTGTAAAATATGAATAAGGCTGTGGCCAGAATATGACAAAGCAGACAGTTTTTACAAAAACGGAGAAAATCATGCTTACTGGTCATAACATGCTAAGATATCACACAAATAAATTACAGCTGAATGATGACGATATATGCAGGGGATGCTGTGATGAAGAGGTCCATGAGGACGGAGCCCATTTTCTCCTCGGCTAATTCTTCTTTAATTATATCGATGAACTGTCAGATAGTTCACTGTCAGAACCTCTCAAATTTGCAAGGGCAATCGGACGGTTGGATCCAGGAAACATCATCGGTATCACAATCGGTCTACATAGACCTAATCTAACCAGTAAAATGTCACACTCTGTTTGATTCCTAGTCACTGTGACATTCAGGAGAACTGTGTGGCTTACGAATAAGCCAGAATAGGCTATGTGCAGATAGATTAGACAATGTACAGATCTAAGACAGTTCGACCATGTCAAAGATCCTACGTCGTTTGTTAAACACCTGACTTATATCGTTGCTCTGACTTATATATCAATATCAATGCTTTGTCAGGCAAATTGTAGATGGCAAGCATTAGATGAAAGCATAAGTACGACTAAAAAGAGACCAACTTTCGAAACTAAGCAATGGCCTCACAGGGCACTGCATCCTAGGTAGGCATACTCAATGCTTAGGTATTCTATGTAACGATTCCTGGAGGAGCTGCAGAGACAATGAACCAGAATAATCTATCGTACACTTCCATCGAACGTGTCCCGTCCTTGCTAGCATCAGGAAAATTACCTTGGGCAAATATTTACAACAGTTGAAGTCCAACCCTAGTAATCAGTGACATCACAATGGGCCTACTTTTTTGATCTAAGTATACCCCTTCTTGCAGGATTACTCGAATTAACCATGGGCACTGATGAGCACCTTGTATTGTAGTGCTATCACTATTCCACGATGGGGCTTACTAGACCATTATTGGCCTTTAAAAGCCTTAAAAGGAAGAAATCCAACAATTTCATTGGAGTTAGTCAAAGGGAAATATGTACCAGCCATGTTTGGGGTTCGCACAGGACGCTGTTCGATGGAAATCCACGCAGAATGACTGGAGTTACCCTACAAAAGTTTGTGTGGAATATGCAGAGATGAAGAGATTTCGTGCGACACTTGCTATGCAATTGCCTTACACTAGCCGCTAGAACATTGTTCACTCTTTATTGTGACTTCTTCTATGGGACTAGCGTAAACCTCTGGTTTCAAGAAACTGCCGAGATTCCCGTCCCTAGCTAGGTGGGTCTCAAATCACCCGTCACTTCTGAGGATCCCATGGGTAAGGGTGCAATGGCACTGTTAGGGATCCAAATAAACCGATTTGACTTAGATGGCATTTCACTATGAAGTGAAATCAGCCACTGTGAAGGCAGTTCTATGAATTAGGCAACCAACACAAAAACATTCATTTCGACAAGTAAAAGAACGTTATAGCACAAAACCACGCCTTTTACTTGCATTTATCTCGCCACAACTTATTTGGAATAGACCTTGACACGAGAGACATGTACATATATATGTACGGCAGTCGCTTTCGCGGTCATCATTGATAGTTGCAGCATTTTGAGCTGAGTTCGTTGATACCTTCCAAACGCAGCGTATCTAGTGTCCCAAATTGTCTCTTTGTGTGGACGTATAGGTCACTCAGTTTGCATTTCAGCTTTTATATGTAGGCGTATGATTCTGACAAAAATGCCAATGAATCACTGTCACTGAAAGAAAATTATAACTCAACTCAACAACATTCGAAAGACGTGTTCAAAACGCTTCCACAATCAAAACCGCGGGCACAATCTACAAACTAAAAATGCAACTCTTTGACTCTGCCACAAAAACACACTTTCCGTGGGAGCGGATCAACAAAATAGTTTTAATCCCAATCCGCTTCAGAGACGAACATAACAAAAACTAGTTTCGATTCGATTTATAACCCCACACTCACTAGTTCGCCCTGAAAAAATTTGTCATCCGAAGTTAACCTTTTTCGGTGTAAAACCCCGCGATTAAGACGAAAATCAACATATTAGCATCTCATGCTGACATAACAGACTTCGCCTTGATATATAAGTATGTTGCACACAAGATCCAATGCCTCAGAACAGAAACGTGTATACATCTTCGCACACAGAAACACGGAAGTATCTAGATATTTTTTATTAACAAATTTTATTTTACCTTGACATTTCTTTCAGAGATACACAGCAGTCATATCACCACCCTGCTTAGATTAAATTTGAGAATATCCTCTTCTCAGACTTTGGTTTGGCAGTGCGCTATACAATGCAACAGTCACACTACTTGTAGTAGAAGTAGAACACTCGTGGATCGATGCCTCCCGAGATTATATCCGAACTGAGGGCTCCTTGAATACCTCCAAGGACGTTATTACTCTGCACTCTGCCTGCTGGGCTTATCTCTGCACTGAGGGCTCCTTGAATACCTCCAAGGACGTTATTACTCTGAACTCTGCCTGCTGAGCTTATAGCTCCACTGAGAGCTCCTTGAATGCCTCCAAATGCGTTATTATTCTGCACTCTGCCTGCTGAGCTTGTATCCGCACTGAGGGTTCCTTGAACACCTCCAATGACGTTATTACTTTCTACCCTGCCTGCTGGGCTTAGATCTGCACTGAGAGCTCCTTGAATGCCTCCAAAGGTGTTAGTATTTTGTACTCTGCCTGCTGAGCCTGTATCCGCACTGAGGGCTCCTTGGACACCTCCAAACGCGTTATTGCTTTGCACTCTACTTGCTGGGCTTAGATCCGCACTGAGGGCTCCTTGAATGCCCCCAAACGCGTTATTACTTTCCACCCTGCCTGCTGGGCTTAGATCTGCACTGACAGCTCCTTGAATGCCTCCAAATGCGTTATTATTCTGCACTCCGCCTGCTGAGCTTGTATCCGCACTGAGGGCTCCTTGGATACCTCCAAAGACGTTATTACTCTGCAGCCCGTCATTCGCCGAGGCGATGTTGAAGGGATTCGCTTTCGCGGATATCGCATTGGCGGATATCGCATTCCCGGAAATTGCACCTGAGGATATCGCAGAAAAACGATTCACCACCGGAGGCAAGTATGTATTCGATATCAGTGGACGACCGGCTTCGGTGACCTGTACTCCTTCCGTGGGTCCTTCGGTTTTGGTCCAGGTTGTCGTGGTGCTTGTCGTCGTTGGTTTTATAATTTCATTTGACGTATTCGTCTCACCGGACTCGATTTCATTTTCAATTTCCGTGCCCGACTGCGTTGTGGTCCTGTCGGTAATGGAAGTCGTAGTAGTTTTTTGCCTATAGGTGGTTGGCCTGTAGGTTGTTGGTATAATGGTTTCCTTTTCAGTTGTGTACTCATTGCTGCTCGAAGTGGTTGTACGATCTGTGGTAGATGGCCTTGTGTACAGGTACTCGGTGGTTGTCCGATCTGTTGTTGGCGTTGTATACACGTACTCGGTGGTTGTCCGATCTGTTGTTGGCGTTGTATACACGTACTCGGTGGTTGTTCGATCTGTTGTTGATGGCTTTGTGTACACATACTCGGTGGTTTCCCGATCCGTCGTCGATGGGGTTGTGAATACATACTCGGTGGTTTCCCGATCCGTCGTCGACGGCTTTGTGAATTCAAAACTCGTCGAAGTAGTTGCACGATCCGTTGTCGATGGCTTTGTGTATTTATAAGTCGTCGAAGTGGTGACTGGACGATCCGTCGTCGTTGAAAACTCATAACTAGTTGAGGTATCTACATCGATTGTGGTAAGTTTCCTGGTCGTAGACCGCCTTGTAGTACTTGTCGTCCTTCTTGTGGTAAATGAGTCGATCAACTCAGCAGGTACATCAGTTGTACTTGTCGATCCCTCTTCCTTTGACAGATCGACTGGCTTGTAAATCGGATCTATCTGAACGACCGGCCTCTGTACTGCTTTTGGTCTCTGCGTGGTTGGCCCCAACAGCTTGTCGGTGAAAATCTGCGAAAGTGCTATCCATTTCGAGACGAGACCACCCAATCCGAAATCCACGGTCTGCGACACCGAAGCCTGTGAATCTGAAACGAAGTGAGTGTTGTCTCAGTTAAAAGGTGTTAAATACGTTAAATCGAATCTAATTCTCACTGCTTTGTGCCGGTTGAGATACATATGACTTTTGTATGTTAAAGAAGAATGGATTTGCGTCAGCCCAAATAAAGCAGCCGGCGATTAAGCAACAAAAAACCAAATAGAGCTTCGCCATTGCGGAAGCTCACTCTCTGGCGAATGAATAAACCTGCAGAGTCGGTATTCTTACGTATTTATAGATTTCGGCGGAGATTTGGTGTGGAGATTTCGGAGAAATATTTAAATCGTGTGCCATTGTACGCACTGCCACTCTGATGCCGTCGTGGTTCGAGCGCTTTAAAGACCTTGATGCGATAGAGACGAATGGATTTGATTGCCAAGTTGTCGGGTTAAAGCGCATAAAAGTTATGCAATCGAGTGGAAAAACAGTCAGCTGTGGAGTGTGGAGACATTGGACAAATTTGTTGGTAACTGTATTCTGACGGAAGTATCTATTGTGATAGTGAATCGTTTTAGGAAAGCAGTTAATCGATTTTTGTGTTTAGGTGTGCCGGATGAATGATGATAATGCAGCGAGAAATAAGGCGCATGACAGGGTCGAAGGCAGTCGCTCATGGGAGTTGCGTAATGTTTCGTCCAGACTTAGAAGTTGGCAGCTGTCAGGTCATGAAAGTCATTGTTTTACAGGGGGAAGCAATCTAGGCTCCTTGAAAATATTGAAGCGACTCGAGATACACAGCAGAAGGAAGTGCGTCTGTGAACAATTTCAAACTTTGTCACATTGCATCGAATGGGCCGACTTCTGTCTGTGATAGACAGAGAAAAGATGAGGAGCAAAAGTAGATCACTTCCTTCGTGATTCCATTCCAAAATACCCACAAATCCAATACTTACTCCTTAAACTTCCAATGAGAAATGTAAATTTCCTGGGATGAATGACCGTGCTCATGATAAAGTTAAAAGGTTGCAAAAATTAGTTCCTCATTGTTGGACCGTTCTGTTTGTTTTGTCGTTTTGTTTTGACAGTTTGATGCAATTCCTATCGCTTGGATTTCAGCCACCTACCCTTGGTTTATCGTAAACATTCCAAAACTGTAAGAGTCTGAAAGTGTATTGACCCGATTTTAGGGTAATTAAAGGGCGATGGTGATGTTTTTTTTTTATGAACCACTTTCAAGAGAACTATAAAATTTCATTTCTGTAGCGCGTAGAGTTTGAATGGAATCGCTGTAGCATAGCCATAGACTATAACGATTATTAGCCATGGCATAGTAAAAAAAATCTTTAAACTGGTTTACAACTTCCACCTCTTACAAGACGAAGAAGTGGAATTGAGTCACTGAGAGAGAAAACAAAAAATTAATTTGATGTATTTACACCCAAAATGAAAATAATCGGTTTATGGAACACGATTGAAGGCCAACAGATAGATGCGGCGACAAAAGGCAGCGTTTGGAGGGTCTGTGTGGTTTGGTTGCCACTCATTGGGCGGGGGTAATGGCATGCATATGACTACCATGAGACTTTAGATTTATGGTATACGACCGGAGCTAGATGGAATTGGCATGTAATGGATGCATAAAACTGGTCTCGTGCGCAGGGTAGCTAGGAGTGATCTTAGATTGAAGGTCGATGATCTGCGGAGCATTGGTGAGTGACGCATTTGGGTTAGGTTTGGTTAGGTAAATGAGTGCCTTGTGACATTCGTCACTGCTTCCTTAGGCCAGCATGCACATCTTCTAATTTTACCCCGGGAACATTTAAAGAGACGGGGAGCCGCTGATGCAGATAAGGCCCTTCAGAACTAACTACCAAGAGTCCCCATTCTTCTATCAGCGAGGGCAGAACATTCACACAGCAGGTGACAGATTCGATTTCTTCTTCATCCCTGCAACTTCTGTAATAGGCGGTGTGGTGTATACCAATGCGCTCCGCATGAGTAACAATGGCGCAGTGGGCAGTAAAGATGCCGGAGACTATCCTTGCTTCGCGACGACTAAGTTTGACCAGGACAGAGATCTCTTCTTATTATAACCCGTCCATAAGTTTCTTGCCGTTGCACATGTGTCTTCCTGGATCCAATGTGTGTTGGGTCGAGTTATGGCCTCGTCTTCATATCTTTTTTACGAACTTATTGGAAGCGCTGCTCCCCTTCGTGCAAGTTCATCGGCCATTTCATTGCCGTAGCCATAACTTTGAGAAAAAAATCGAAATCGATCTCTCAAACTCTTAAATTGAAGAGAAAGAGTGGTACTAAATGATGTAACTGGAGATAGAGACCAGAAAAAATTTGCGCACCCTGTACATAACCTCAAAGTTAACCAAAAACGTCATTTTTTGGGTACATAACCTCAAATATCTCAAAATCCTGACGTGATGGGAAAATTCTGAGTCCGGATTCAGATTCTACGCAAAAAATTTCTTCGGAAATGACCCTCAGTTTTTCAACAACAAAACCATGTTGGCCTGTGTAATCATTCCAGTCCTGCTCTATGACGCAGATGGATGAATTTTGTCAAAAGAGGTTGAGCTTCCTCTTAGCTGTTTCGAGAGGAAAATTCTTCGGGTGATTTTCGGTCCCATCTGCATAGACGATGAGTGGAGGAGGAGATACAAAGACGAACTTGTACGGGTTCTAAAGCGACATCGACCTAGCCAGAAGAATGATGGTCCAACGACTGAGGTGGTTAAGTCATGTACAGCGGATGAACACCAATGCTCCGGTATGGAAAATCTTCGAATCCACCCAAGGGGAAGATCGCGACTAAGATGGCGCACGCCAGTGAAAGGGTACCTTAAGAAACTTGGCATGTAATACTGGATGCAGCTGCCTAAAGATCGAGGAGTTTGGAGACGCTTGTTGTTTGAGGCCCAGGTCTATCCCGCACGGAACCGACACCTTAATTAAGTAAGTGAATTCAGGTCCATTAAAGGGTGATAGGTTGCCATATTTTCCTAATGTTCTTCGTTTTTTTATTCTTGTCGGATTCGGAAACGCTATAGTGGAGTACTTACCCGCAACTGGTCCATCGTACTACCACAAAGCAGGACATACCCATTTTACTGGAATTCCTTCGACTTTCGAAAAAAAAAATCGCAAAGGAAATTGTCCGAAGTAGTCTAGTGGTGTCACTTAAGTCTAACACACTTACATGCCTGGAAAAGGAGAAGTGTCCCATTAGAACGCCAATTATTTGTTTACAGTCTCTCCTGGTGAGTGATAGCAAGAATGTCGACGTTCGGGAGCATTCCCTTAGTCTGTTTGTATCCTGGAGAGTCGTACCATACATAATTGTGTTTGTAGGAAACCCAATCATCAATGGGGCCCGGACCGAGGACGCTGGAAGATACAATGCAGGTTCAGGTGCTGAGAAAACATTCTCTGAGCCTTGTCAAGCACTCTTATCGGAGATCTCATTTTCAGAGATCCCAATGTAACCTGGGACCCAGACAAGAGTCAATGGGTTCAGCCTTGCGACTGATTTCAGAGAGTTCTTGCATTCTTGCACATTTTGGAACTGGTTAAGGGGTTGAACAAGACCTGAAGCATAGCCCCGCGGCCATTAGGAAAGCAAAGGCCACTGCATGGAAAACAGCCCCATACTTGGCTAACGAGTAGTGAAGTCTAGTGTTGTCGACCTCTACTATCCTTGAAGATTCGACTGCAGCCCAGTCCAGGCTCAGACTCTGGTCGAAGTCATTCCTGAAGACCAGGGAACGCACTGCGAAATGAGTTTATCAATGCCGATTGACCAGTGTGCAAAAGGTGATTCGATAAAGATTCCGGATCCAGTCTATATTTTGGATCCATTCGTTTACCAGACAAGGTCAAATTCCGCAGCATAATTTAATTAGCGTGTGTTAACTATTATATAAATGTTGAAATACAAAAGACCATAATGGCAGTCGGTAGACATCATTCACATCGGTTTGAACCCACGCTGCATTTTCTTAAACTCGTTTAAAAAAAAACGTCGCTTAGTTCCTGAAATTGTTTTTAACGAATTGAGAAGCAACATTCATCTCTTGCACGGGTGAGTAGGCTTTCTCCTTAATAAGTGAAAAAAAGCTTACATATGTAAAGGAGGAATTTAAAAGTCTGACACGTAGGATAGGTAGATAAAATTCTGGTTCCTGAGAACCCAATTACCGCTAGGGTGTGCCATTTTGTTACCACGAAACTCGTTCAAACTTTTTTGTGTGTGAGTGTTGATCGGTTTTGTCGCTGAGATACACGAGGGTTTGCCGAAAATGTGCTGTCTGGTCCTCGCCAGGGCTGGACACCTGCAGAGGAAATGAAGTAGAGATTCTTTCTCATTAATACGCATCATCTGCAGAAGGTGTTGTGAGGAATATCAAGATTGACCGTATGGTCTCCAACTGCCCAGTGGCCCGTGAAAATGGCTACAATTCTAGAAATACCTTGTTTGGATAGGTTAGGTTAGGTTAGTGGGCAGCCGAAAGGAAGAACCATATAAAATGACCAACTTACTGCGTCTGTGACACAAACCACCCTGTGAATTTGATGAATCTCATTATTTGGTCCACCGGTGTATCGGATAATTCTTTAATGTCCTCAAAAAAGTGAAGAACTAATTTCTTAGAAGGAAGATACTAGGCCAATGGCAAAGTAAGTGAGTTGTATCCTCGTGGCCCTCCTCATCGCCACATGCCCTCTTTTTACTAAGTTTTTTTATAGTTAGGCCATGTCTTTTTTGAAATGACGCAAATGGACAGGCAGTTCCACACATGATTGGCACGCTGGAGGAAGTGAAGATGTATATAGCCCCTAACAGTGCCCAGCGGAATGTCGAAACTTTCCGCTCGTAGGGTACACCACATAAGAAACCCGACATAATTTTATTTAATTTGGCTTCTGACATTCCGACGGAGCGTGTTACTCAGAAGGTTTTGTAAGCGAGCTGTAGGAATCTTTTCCTTATTCAGAGCATGCTCTGGAAATACTCATTACGATTGTGATTTGGATTTGTTACTATTTCAACACAAAACCATTAAATTCGCATCAAAGGCTTATCTAGATTTCGTCGTAGCCTTAAGAAATAATTTCCCCTTGCTTCCATTGCCAGTCAAATGCATTTAATTAGACAATCCCACAATCTCTGACCAAAACCCAGTATCTCTCTCTCAAAGCATATCTCTCAAATCATTTCATTAAATTTGAATTTCACTTCAATTCTTCGAAGCATTCCAACTCCAACACATCCCCATATATGACTGCTTCTCTATAGAGCCGGGGAAGAACGAAAAAAAAAAAAAAATGGAAACCAAAATATGTTCGCCTCATTCTAACCCCATTCGGTTCTATTAAACAAAAATTCCTTAATCTGATCACATTTTCTAAATTGTCACACCTACATCTCTTTATCGGGGCCCGCAATCTTAACCTTTTTCTGGGGTATCCAGCTCCGAGAAACTCCGACATGTGATATCTTTGTTGTTAATGAACGAGGGTTTTAAGATTGCTTGATAAATGAACGCTTGGGGTAGCAGTGGCAGTGGCGGCAAGTGGCTTGAGATATGTTTTTAGAAGTCTGGTTTTTCTCTTCTTTTTTTCGGTCTCTTTTCCAAAAATGATATTGCCCCGTCAGTTTGCTCAGGCAAAATAGAAAAGTTTTTTTCCCCAGGAATGTGAGGACAAGAAAAAGAAAACAAAAAACGAAAAAAACTTTTTTAAATGACATTTTCGTTATCAGAAATCCTTTGAATTTATGGTACTTTCGGGGGCGACTAGGAGGCATTTTTGGTTGTCTTATGCTCTCCAGCGTAATTGTCACTTAATTAAAGCTCTTTAAAATTGCACATTAATTGTGCAAAGTTTTTGTTTTTTTTTTTCAGTCTGTGGTTGTTATTGTTTGTGATTGTGGAGATAATAAGTTTGCCATGGAATCGGTCACACAATGGGTCCTTGTGGAAACTTGTCATTATCCTTGTATATGAGGAGCATCTATTCGAACGAGGACATGTCTAATAAATGATGGTTAAGCTAAATTGAACACAACACTCAGGATGGGTTCGGATCACGTACATCGTCAGACTACAAATGAATAAAGTTGCTAATGAGAATTTGAATGGCATGTCAATGCTTAAGGACATGTTTTTGTCTAGATTTTTATCGGGGCACCACGTGATTATAGTTAAATAGAATAATGACTTAGAAGGGCACGAGAAAACTACGTAATTATCTTGATAGGTGTGACTTGGTAAAAAAGGAAAAAAAGGTCCCCAATTGTTGAAGATCTTGTGACAACATATTAACAAGATTTAATCGGAAATGATATGTATGTATTCTACAGGAACTAGGAATAAGTAAATTAGAGTTGTTATGTACCTCAATGATGTATGCAAATTAGGGTGGTCGTTATTTGTATGAAGGGAAAAAAGTTAATTTTAAGGACGGCATGTGGAGCTCTCTATGTCTGCAGCAAAACATTTGGAAAGAAGTGGAGACTTCAACCAAAGATGACTCCATGAATGTACACAGCCGTAGTGTGTCCTGTTCTGACCTGCGGGTTACTGGTATGTTGACTCGCATTGAGCAAAGGCTACAAGGTTACGAAACTCAATACGAAACTCAAAAGGCTCCAAATAACAGTAAGTATAGGGACCATGAACGCATTGAGGTCTGCCCCAATGAATGCTCTTACTTACACATAACAAATACAACACTATGCAGCGCAGTCAGACTCAAAGAATCTGGATGCTGGACTGCAAGGCACTATGACCACAGCAATATGAACTGGGTACCAAACGGCATGGTTACGGCTCCAACCGACTAGATTACCCCCAAACTAAATTTTAGGAAAAAATCCCACATGGGATTAACCCCCCGAGCACAGTGGAAGAAAGATGAAGCGGTAAAGGATTTCGACACGGTCATCTACACAGGTGGATCAAATATCATCTGCGGCGTCGGTGCCGATGGCTACTCAGAATCGCTGAAAATATCAAGACCATACTTTCAGCCGGATTTTGCCAGCGTCTTTCAAGCGGAACTGCTGGTAATCCGAGAGGTGTGCACGCAACTCGGGTGTGGGACAACGCACAAACAGAAGATTGCTATCTTCATAGATAGCCAAGCCACCATTAAAGCTATTGACTCGGCTATCATATCCTCCAAACCGGTGCAAGAGTGCCGGAAGGAGCTTGCCCTCTTGGGTCACACTCTGGGTTCCAGTGCACAGTGCCATAAAAGGAAACGAGCGTGCACATAAACTGGCCAGGTAGGGCTCAGCTCTACACGGCTCTCTCGCGGCCAAGGTTCACATTCCGCTAGGAGCAATTAAAGGACAAATTCAATCATACTTCCTGCAAAAGGCTACAAAAGATCCCCTTAACAGAACCCGTTCAGATATCGCCAGAATAACGGCGATGACCACGGGGATTTGGCCAATTGGAGACAATGCCGCAACTTCGGAAACTCTTTCCCACTTCCTTTGGAAATGTCCGGCACTAGTAAGAGCCAGACTGTATAAGCTAAACCAACCATTCATTGACGACCTTAAAGACATCTCGGGAAAAGGGATACGACATCTAATTCGTTTTTAGCGGGGCAGTGACATACCTTAAAGTTTGGTGAGCCCGAACTTGCACGGAAAGTAAGGTATATGCTTCACAAATGGGCTACGAATGAACACTCAAAGCGTGACAAATTGCAGACAAGTGAAAATGGCGAAAAAAGTGTCTGCTCGCTGTATCTAGAGAGAAGTTCTTAGTCTCATGCTAGGAATTCTCAAAATGGTTGAAGCGTTATCTACAATCGGCATGGAATCCTCGAAGGTCACCCAGGGAAAAAGGGACTTGAGGACGAGGAGACAGCGGCCCATATACTGTGCTATGGCTATGGCATTTTGGAAGTAAACTTATTGGATAGGTAAAGTGAGAATGAATTAGATACCAACGAAGATACATGGAATACAGATTAGGGAGGATCTTTATAGATATTCTGAGGGTATACTGCACCTAGATTCTAAGTGGAAAGAAACCCAAATAAGGTGGTCTAGTTCTCTATGTCCTCAAATAAATAATAATATGCCTTAAAAGAATTTTGAGTATGGCATTGAACATTGGATGCTTTTTTAAGAAGGTGAAGGAAAAATGTTTGTTGCTAGGCTGACTGAACCTCATCATTGACAATATTCGCATTTCCCAAAGGGAAAAAAACACTGGGTAACTCCGGTGTAGATTGCTTAAGATATAAGGAAAGTGCAGTGGCTCGGTAGTTAGACTAGGTTAGGTTAGAGGATAGTGTATTTTGAGAGTTACTGCACTCTTAACGAAACCTATAGTGTTCATAAGTGCAACTTGCACAACGATCCTAGGTTGGATGGCTTTCGAACCACTCTACATGACTGAACTGTTACTAAGTGATCAGTTTGCTCTAAGTCCAGAGCAAATCCTTTCTTTGCAAATTCATGAGCTTTCTTATTCCCTGGGGTTCCTTCATGTCCAAGAACCAAACATACTTTAACCTCATGCTGTGTGGCAAGAGCACTAAGCTCTTCGCGACGACACTTCACAAGCTTCGATCCGACTTCTCAAGCAGAAATCACTTTTTGAGCTCCCGGTCTTCCGGCCAATGCATCATCGCAGTTTCACAGCAGTAATTGTCACTGCTAGGACCTCCTTCTGTTCTGGGAACCTAACTGATTTAAAAAGGCTGACTTTATCAGAACGTATACCTGCAACAAAGTCAATGTCAATTTTGAACCCATCAGTATATTAAGATGGCTTTGGTTTGCATGTTTGGTATAGTTCCATTTATTCGTTCCCCTCTGCTTAGGAATAAATAAGAGAACGGTCTTTTGAGGTTTAGGTACGGCACCGTGTAACTTGCACAAAGTTCTACATATCACGCCTCCCAAGCTAAAAAATACGGAACTTGGATTTGTAGACCGCGCTATATATTTGGGGGTCATTCTTGACAAGAGGTCTAGTTGGAGTGTAGAAAGCGTCCTACACTCCAACCGGAATGCTCTGGGCCTGAAATGGGGTCTTCAGCCTAAAGTCCATTGGATTTATACGGCTGCAGTGGGCAGCACTAAACAAAAAAATTAATATGTTAATATTCATCTGCATGACGTGTGATTTAAAAAAAAACTGCACTAGAGGCATTGTTTCACCTGCCTCCTGTCGATACCTTCGAAAAGCGAATGCCAGCCAAAACGACCCGCAGGCTTAGGGAATCCTCGCAGCTGGTTAGCATAACAACGGGAAACTCTAATATCCTGAATGCGAACAAAACTTTCCCTACTAATCGGATTGTCTCTCATATAGACTTTAACGTCAGATACAGAACTCGAGTTCCTAGCAGAAGCGCTTGGGAGTCCGATATTAACTCAATAGATTGTAGCGCTATTGTACTATATATGCATATGTAAACAGTCAGGCAGCTATTGAAGCTTCGGAATCGCCGACATTACGATCAAGGTTGGTAAAGCAATGTCGCAGATCTCTTAACGAGATTGCAAACAGATGTGACGTGTAGTCGCCGTGGCTCAGTGGTTATTGCGTTGGACTGCTGAGCAAGTTGGATGGGTTCTAGCCCAAGTCGTGTCCACCTAAGATTTTTCGCGGCACCATGCCAAGCCTCCGAGAGTACAATTTGTCACGAAAAAGCTTCTCCGTTCGTAGTCGGCAATAAATTGTAGGTCCCTTCCATTCGTGGAAACAATACAACACGCACAACATGAATGGTTGCGAGAAGCTAGGCCTTGGCTCAGCTCGAGCTGTCGTGCCAGCAATTTTTTTTTATACAGATGTAACGTAACTCTGTTCAAGGTCTCAAGACAAAGGGACACTCCAGGCAACTGCAGCGCGGATGACCTGGCAAAAGTAGTCACAGGACGGCATCTGCTCCTATCGAATCGATCAAATTTCGCCTCGATGCTAATGCCAGAAAATTGGGAAACAATAGGTGGAACAACATCAGTGTTTGTCAAAACAAATCTGTCAAATTTATGACTGACCTAGTGACCATTGCGCGTGTTGTACAAATTTTCTGTGGTTATATACATATATCCTGGCTTGATGATGTTCCTCGCGATATATTCTCTTCTCATCCAGTAACAAGCCTTCGAATTCTTTTTAGAAATTAGCCAAACATTTGTTTTTGTAACTTAAGTGCGTATTGGTCATCAGAGTGACTTCCATTCACTCGTCAGTAAAATTCCCGGTAACCGTATTTGCCAAATCGAATTTAAGAGACAGTGGCTAGAAAGCCATGAAATACCTTCCTTAGGTTACACTATGCTCTAGTCCATTATACTTGATCCCGTCTACATACTGATTTATCCATTCTTTAAAAAAAAAATAAATCAAAGGTATTCCCCAACAAGTTCCACGTTCCTAAGATCCTGCCATTATTCAACTCTACTACAAACAACCCTTGCAGGCCTTCATTAAAAAACTAAGTAAAAGTCTTAACTGTGAATGCATTCGGGTAGCACCCTAATTAAAATGCTAATGTGCAACAAGCTGCACTGCTGAGACAGTCGAGCATTTTTCACCTTTCTTGCATGCAACTTTATTTTCCAGTTAAGATATGGAATTATAAGCTCAGTCTTCGTCTACCATCCTCCGCCTTCTTCGTTGCTGGATGAGAAAAATTGTGTGCCTGTCAGGTACTGGCACGGCAAGTTTTCCAGTTCACCCACGCGAACGAGAACGCTCTCGCCTGATTAATGATCCTAATGAGAGCTGAAGTCGGTAATTAGGTTTGTCGGTGTTGTTTTTTTCTTTTCTCTCTCTCTCTCTCGGTCGTTCGCGCCCTCTAATTTTTTGCATGCCAGAAGGGATCGAGATGGTGGATACAAAAAAAAATTAAAGAAAAGGAAAATCCAAACTGAGTTCAACCCAAGGAAGACACTCCGACAAGTGCTGTCGCCTTGGGTTCCTTCAATGCGGCCCAGATCTAAGCCACTTTTGGTGGAGGAATTCCAGAGTTAACCTCATTAATTTGTATCACGAATTCAATTGGGCACGTGACTCTAAGGTAAATTAATGAACTCGTTAAAATGATAAGAGAACTCCGATGCCTGGCGCCCAGTGATGTGGTGGAGAGCTGTGCACAGTCGAAACGGAGATCCATTGGACATTGATGATGATGACGGCGTTGATGGCCACGATGAAGTCCCAATTCAACGGAAGTATGAAGTGCCAATTGGCTTCGGAGGAGAGCGCGCTTTCCCTTTACGTGCGTCATTAACAGCAGCTATAATGTCTTTATAAGCTGACTGCTCTCCGGTGTCCTCTGGGGGCACACTCCATTCTCTCCATTCGCTGGCGGTTCTGGCTCTTTACCTCTGTCATTTTATCTGTCATAACCAAGAAAATCAATTAGCTGAAATAACTGGATGAATACCAACTAAGCTGGGGAGAATTTGATGGAGAATTGCAGTGGCATGCGGTGTGGGATCGGGATGGTAATTGCCGAGTGACATCGGTATTGGACTGCGATTGAAGTGTGCAATCTCTTCGAAGGGGATTAAGCAATGCCATAGAGTGTAATCCGTTAATCAGCTTACAAATTCTAATCAAAGAGAGCGATTTTGAGGCAACAGAACGGATGTTATGGACAGGAAGTCACAGTCTGATGTGGGAAATCGATTATTTCAATACGAAGGATAATTGATTTATAATGGTGAATTTAGAATTTAGAATTAAAAAAAAAACGGTTAAATCCGGCTTATAACATTTGTTAATACGAATCTTTTGTGATTTGGAAGCACTGTGTTTGGCTGTAATGGTTTGGAATTAGGTACGGCGTCAATAATGGCGTAACTGCAACTGTCTTTCAACAAACTTTGCTGTAATTTTTGATATTTGCATCAAATTTGATTGTCGATAATATTGTTTGCATCCCAAAAGTTGAAGTAACCCTTACGGAGAGAGAACTAGTGACTCTGACGCAACTGCATCGCAGAGCGACAATATTCAGTTTCAAGTTTAGGAAATGTTAATAGCGTCATCATACGATAAAAAAAATCTCAAAATGGCTGCTACCTAACCTAACCATTATAAATCTAATTAGGAGACACAAGAAAGCATTGCAAAGTAAGATTCATAAAAAATGAATGAAATAGCTGGCGCGACAGGTCGAGATGGCCCAAGCCCTAGCTTCTCGCAACCATTCATGTTGTGCGTGCTACATTTCTTAGATAAATGGATAAATAAATAAATAAATACTAAATACTAATACTAAACCCAAGGCTGCCTCAAGCGAATAAGGCACGTTTTTCAAGATAAGACAATCTTCAAACCACAGTCGCATCGCATTCGTTTTAAAAACAAGTCATCGCGGATAACAGGATGATCTAGCAAAAAAAAAATCGTCAAATCACAGTCCATGCGTTCAACATAACCAAGAAGACATAAGCTTCGTTTTAAGGGCCAAAGGGTCACAGATGCCAGAATGCAACGTGCCCGAGATGGCCGACGATGAAACCCCACGGTTTATCAGGTAAAAACACTTCACAATCGGAAGCTTTGTAAGTAAGAAACTTGAACTTTTAAGCCGAGAATGACTTTGAACCTGTTTTCTGGTCGCAGCATTCCAAGCGCTTTGTGGTTCCACAACCAAACTGCGAACTTTGTCGTCTGAATGACTCCTAGATAGGTACTCCCTGAAAAGCTCAGGTGAGTACCGTTGAGCTTGGGTGGGATAATGACTGGAATTTACCGTTTGCACATCTCAGCACCTGGTTGAATCTTCGAAAGATGCAAGACGGCTCATTTTCTTGTTGAAATCCGGTGCACGTTCAAAATAGTTCCAAGGAAGTGTTTTTTTTTTTTTTTTCAAATTTCAAGCCAACCGAGTGTTTTGCAGGGTTATGCCACTTAGCTGAATCAGTTTTCTCAGGACCTCAATCTCAGCTGTCTAACGATGAAGTATAATCAAGGCGCGGTGTTCGTTGACCTGAAAATTGGTCGAATTTTACATGTAGCTGAGGACGCCTAAATTGTCAGAGTGATAGGCTTCTAGATAGAGCTTCCTTCTTTGGGATAGGCCAGGACAAATGCAGAGAAAATGAAGCATCGTTTCTTCCTCCTCTTCATCCCTGCAGCTTCTGTAAAAGTCATTTGAGAAGAGGCCTATACTACAGGCGTAAAGGCCTATGGGACAGTGACCTGTGAGAACATCGATAACGGTGGTACCGTTCCTCCATCTTTGGTGTTTCTTGCTGATCGCGTCGTACTCTAAAAGTAATTTACATGTAGCGAGTGGAATACCGAGATTTCGACATTCTAGTAGGATTTCTAGAAAAGTACCACGTTTGGCGAGTTCATTGGCCTTACAATTCCCTGGAATATCCCTATGACCGGGTACCAATCATAGGTGAATGTTAAAATTTTCTGCCATCCCCATGTGAGACGAGCGACAATCTGAGGTAGCTTTCGATGCATATAACAGCCTGGCGATGCATATAACAGCCTGGCTATCGGTAAAAGTTGTGATGTCCCTGAAGGATATCACATTGTACCTAAGCCAGGATAAGAAAAATGCTGTAATGGTCGGGGAGACGGAAGGAGCTGCTCAAGTTGAGCTCTTCGGAAAAAATACCACATCGCACTCTGCTCTCGGTCTTAGAACTGTAGGTATAAGAATGAACGGAGTGATCGTCTCTGGAGTCATCACTCCCCCACTCTTCTCCGGAAGAAATGGACGTCCGGAAGTTGAGGTTGAAATTCAACTTAGACGAAGTGTAGTCGGTGTTTTCCGTATCTAAGATCAATGAGGGACCAATATGGTTGTTTGACCATTGAGAGGAGGCTTTCAGTCTGATGGCTGCGCTAGCAGCTGGCTGTTTGTCAAAAATATCTAGAGGAAGTAGACGCAGGAACACGTCAAATGCCGCGGATGGGGTGGTTCTTAGTACCCGTGAGAGGATGGAAAGACCTATTTGAAGAAGGTCGACCAGCAGTTTATTAACAGCCACAAGCTAGAGAAAGGAGGACAGAACACCACCTTGTGGCATACTGTAGTTCACGGATCTGCGCACGGAGGAAATGCCTATCTTGTGGATAATTGTTCTGCCTGTAGGGAAGTAATGGGAAGTCAAGTTGTGTCAACCCCAGAACATGTCAAATTTAAAGTTTTTTCTCTTCAATATTCGCACATTGTGGTAGCGTTGCTTAACTTAGAACGTCGAAATCGGAACGGTAGATTAGGAAACCCTATGTGCTGTACTATCAGACAAATACGACAAAAAAGGACTCCACGTGTGAGTAATATGTAGATATGTATAACCAAGGTAGTTTCCTTTGAATTTTCTGCAGATAACGTCATTGAGTATATATACAGCCGATAACAGACCAGGATTTCGGAATATTTTGTGTTTTTTCCATGCAGTCTTAGGACAATTTCTTTTGAAACCATTGCTCTTCCTTTTCTAGTTTCCTTAAGTCATCCGATTCCACCTAATTCAATTCCAAAGACGATGGCAAATCAATGGCACAGCATAAATCTACACAAGCAATGGAATGAGAAATTTAAGAAACGTTTCGTTTCGGACCGTTTTGTTTGCAAGTAATTCTTTTTAATGGAAGCAGCACACTGAAACTTTGAATAAAGGAAATCAGCAAACGGGATGCAGAAGAAATCCCGACCTATCCTAGGCGGACTGTGCTGAGGGATAACATGCTAAATCCGCACAGGCAGACACAATCCCCTTAGAAGTTGATGAAAACTTGTTTTTTTTTTTCTGCCTTTTCATCCCTCATTCATTGCACAGAGACAGAGCAGCAACCAGTTCTTTTTATGATTTCCTTTTAAAGCAATTAATGTCCTCGAATTCTATTTTGGTTTTCCCTTTTGTTTTATCCGACACGAGACTGGGAATTGGTGGGTCCTGCAGCCATCTCTCGTTCACCACCCTCCGCAATTTAGTGGAATCCATTATGCAAATTGGCTCAAAGCAGCGCAGGTCCTCCCTGGCAGCTCCCCAACCGAGACGAGGACATACAAATCGCAAATCGGCAAGCCGCACTGATTGCTATTTGGGTGGGATGGGGCAAATTAAAGAATTTTAATTGTCAACGGGATTATATTTTGCTCTTATCCTTGTCTGCCTGTGTGTTGGTGTGTCTTCCTGTTTCGATTCTAAAGATTATTTGCCAGTTCGGATGGGGTCGGTCAATAATATCGCAATAGCTGGCGAGTTGTTGAGCTGCCGAGCTGCCGAGTCCTGATGAAGATGACAGGACTGCCGCAAAGTTTAATGTAGTACTTTATTTTATCTTGGAGTATTATTCCCCGTCTCGCTCCCACTGCAATCTATTCAAAAGGCAATCAGCATAATTGATTACTGCTTCCAGTTGACGCCGGCTACAACGGCTACGACGGCTGCGGGTGGGGTGGTTTTTCCCCGGTTTCATTTTGGCCCCAGATAGACAATGGGAACGTAAAACGCTCCGAATGCCAAATAATTTTATAGCGAACCACATAAATAATGCGGCCGGAGCGGGGGGGTGGCTGGTGCTACCGGCATTAGTGGTCACCATGGTGGTGGTCATCATATTTAAGGGGTGGTCAGGCATGGACGGGGGGTAGAGAGATTTATATCGAGACGAATTCTATATCTCGTAATGTAATTTGATTTGTTACATCGAATTCGATCATCGTTATATTTGATTTACTGGAATCGTTTTTGGGGAATTGGACTCCCGCAGAAGGATTTCAATTCGAAGAAGGACAATTGCGCGTGTATCTATCCGTGTGCATGTGCGTGTTTGTGTGTGAACAATGTGCGTTGATGGAAGACATTGATGCCGAGTTGAACATTGCGGGCACGTCTATGGAAGGGGTGTTAATTTTCATTCGATCTATTCGATTCGATGTGACACTGACAGTCCGGTCATAATTCAATTGATACACATCCACACACAAACATACATAGCTATTGCCTGGAATTACAGTGCAGCGAATTGGATTCGGGATTTTGGCATTTAAATATAAATTGAAACACAATTCATGTGTAATTTCGAGAACGCCGTAAACGGGACACAGCACTCGAAAACTAATGATAAGGGAGCTTCTGAAATGTCATTTCACGCAGGACGAAGGTAAGCTTCACAGAGATTGGAGGATCATCGGAATAGGTTCCGTAACGATGAGAGCAGCGTCGAAATATTTACTATTCATTACGAGTAATGCCGGAAACAGAAACCAATTTTTAGCGCCACACAATTTCGTGCCGGATTATCACCTGAACTGCTCTTCAATTTAAGCCAGCGACAAACCAGGGATATTCTAGGTTTGGAAAACTATTAAGTGCTCACAGTTGTTGGTAGTAGCAACAGTTGAAGCTTATCATTATCTGCCCTAGCTGTGCGAGTTTAAATGCAACACTGGTGGAGAAGTGACCTAAAACATACAAAACAGATCCAGAGTAGACAAGCTATTCAATCTAGAGAAATGCAACGGTGACTGGCACAGCTACTCTCAAAACTTTTCTAGATGCAACCAAAGGTCAAAACTTAATCGTTCAAATTACTTACTTAAGGTGGCGCTACAGTTCGGGGTGGACCTGGACCTCAACCAACAAGCGTCTCCAGCCCGCTCGATCTTTAGCCAGCTGCCTTCAATTTCGCATGCCAAGTTAGTTAAGGTCTCTCCACTTGCGTGCGTCACCTGAGTCACGGTCTCCCTGTATTGCGCCGTCCCTCGAGTGTGGATTCAAAGATTTTCCGGCAGAGACCATTGTTGTCCATCCTCTCTACATGACCCAGCCACCTCAGTCGTTGGACCTTCACTCTTCTGGCTAAGCCGATGTCGCTGTACATTCCTTAGATTTCGTCGATGTATTCCTCCACTCACCGTCTATGGAGACGGGACCGAAAATCACCCGAAGAATTTTCTTTCCGAAAAAGCCAAGAGCAACCTCATCCGCTTTTGACGGAGTCCATGCCTTTGCGCCGTAGAGCAGGACTGCGACGACTAAGGTCTTATAAAGGGTCACTTTAGTCGTTCGCGAGAGGGCTTTCCTACTCAATTGCCCTATTAGCCCAAATTAGCAGTGATTGGCAAGAGTTATTCTTCGCTTGATCTCAGTAGACAAAGTCCTTAACTACTTCAAAGTCTATTGCGACGTTCTGTCTGACACGGTGTTGGGTGTCCTTTTTTGTTCACTGCTAAACTTATCTTCGCCACCTCCATCTCAATACCCACGAACGCGCCGGTGACATCACCCTGTGTTCTTCCAATTATGTCAATATCGTCGGCGTATGCGAGGACGGACTTTTGAAGGATTGTGCCTCTTGTGTTGGCACGTTAGTTTTGCACTATTCTTTGAAGAACGATGTTAAAGAAGTCGCATGATAACGCGTCTTGTCTTTGACACACTTGTCTGGAACCGTCTCGGGTATCGGCAAGTTGTTTAAGCGTCTCAACATTCGTCCGCTGAATGTCGCGATGTATAACATAATTTAAACTACAACGCTTGCTTCAAAATTTCCACCCGATGCAGGCCAACAACAAAAATCTTTGTAGGCCTAAATCTATTAACAGATCCATCTTCCACCGGATTAAGAACATCTTTCATCTAAGTAGGTGCCCTTGGTGTCGTGGTTAGCTTTATCGCTTGTCTTGGTTCAACTCCTGATGTCGGAAAACAACTCAAATCGATAAAGCGATGAGAAAGTTGATGTCGACTTTACCGCGAAGGCATAACACTGGCAGTAGAGTGTCATGGCTTGAAGAGTTGATCGAGCTGACATTGATTATGACATTCGGAGAATCGGGCAAATTCCTATGAATTATAGCAATGACAAACACCATAAATGTCCCCAGCTAGTCTGGGCACCACCCTCTAACTTCCTGACTATCGAACAACGGCACCTCGCTCGCGGTGTTTGAAAACATCATTGGGAGTGGATTATAAAAACTGAAAACATCTTTCATCCAAGAGTTCGACAGACAGGGAACCCAGACCAGATCCCAACAGATGTTTAAAGTACAACAGACCCTGCGTGCATGCTTTCAAACATATGTTCCTATACACGTGCCTCCTACACATGAGAAATTAACCAAATGCCATTTCTTTCGTTCCTTGAAGCGCTGCTACTTCGGAGACATTTACAGTGATTTATTTCACCCATTTACGCAGTTAGCACACCCTTCCGGTAGAATCCTTTAATTTCTACCCCTCAACGTTCAACTCTCTGCCCACATTAGATACCAATATAACATGTCCTTTCACTTTAGATGCAAATTTCAAAAGGAAAATTGTATCCATACCCTCAGGTTACGTATCCTTTTGCGTAACTTCACTTTAGATACACGTTTGTATTGCCATACCCCATGTACATTCTTAGATAGCAATCATTCTTTAACCGTATACACAAGAAAACAGCAAACCTAGGACACCTAGAATGCCTGAAAAAGTATTTTATTCCATGCTCTTGGCCAGACAAGAGGACGTTCTTATTTTTCTGCATGAGCAATTGTCGAAAAGTCCTCGAAATGCACCCAAGTTATACTTAAGCACTTTTCAAGACACATATGTTTGTGTGTGTGTCTGTGTGTTACTGAAATATACAAAGTGGAGCCGGGGGAAAAGGCTTTAAGGATACTCCTTGTCCACTCTTAAGTGAATAACCGAGAAAGGATTTTCTTGGTTGGTTGGGTACCCGTTTGGGTATGCGTTCAATTGCAATGAGCGTATGCTAAACGATTAAATTTCCTTTCGAATGTGGTAGGGGTTGGGTTCGAATACTTCGGAATGAGTTTCTTCGTCGAATTAGGAAAGTTTCGACATTCAGCACTAAATTAAACAAAAAATTTGGGGAAAAGTCTTTAAGGCAAAAGTTCAACATATTGCAGCTCAAAACTTGGAGTGCTCCGAATGCTTTGAGAAAATATTTCATTTGATCCTGCACCCATTTGGAATGCCTTGACTGGTGCAAGAACTAAGCCCACAAGACTAATATTTGCGTTATTCTTGGGCGTCGCTGCTTGGGCGTTAGAGCTGTTGCAATCTGACTCGTCAAAATTGTCGCAACTGTAGTAAGACCAATTCAAAGAAGATCGTACGCCGACGATATTGTCATAATCGGCAGAACGCAGCGTGATGTCACTGGTGCGTTCGTGAGCATTGAGACCGAGGCGGCAAAGATGGGTTCAATGGTAAATGAGGGCCAGGCAAAGTATATGCTGTCAACAGGAAAGGACAATAAACCCCGATATCTCGGACAGAACGTCACTATAGACAGTTATAGCTTTAAGGTAGTTAAGGACTTTGTTACCTAGGAACACTCTAAGTTCAAGCAGAAAATAATTCAGGCCGATTGTGGCACATGGATAGAATGCGCCTCGATGACAGGGAAACATGTAGGAACTGTGAGGATGAAGAAGAAGACCTAGAACATGCTGGCCTTTACCAAAGAAACAGGAAGATTCGCCAGACCACACGTACACTAGTGTCAACTTCATAATTGTTTCCAACTTCCCTAGTTCCCTTCCAAAATACATCCCAAGTCCAAACCTATCCAAGAGCGCAATTGAGACCTAAGTGAAGAGCCTTCTGCTCACCCTCATATACCATACCATACCATTGTCTACCTAGGCTCCGATTAAACGAAGCTTCTTTGGGCTAAGAAGTCAATTGAGTAGCAAAGACCTTTTTCAAACGACAAAAGTGACCCCTTATAAGACCTTAATCGTAGTGTGTGAGGGGTTCCGGACGGAATGTCCGAAGTTTTTTGTCCATGACTTTAAGTTTCATTAAATTTCTGATGGCAACCCTACCCCTATTCCAGTTCCAGTAAATATTCTTGAACCGTCAGTATACCACTTGATGCAGTTTGGTTCAATAACGTACACGTCAGATTCATTGCTCCATTCTCTTTTGCTGCTCGTTTTGGAATCGAACTTCCTTTCTCTTTTGCTGCTCTTTTTCGATGGAAGGAGTTCGGTGAGAGATTGGACTGTGATCACAGATCTGCAAACAAGGTGTTCTGGCAGACCATCCGCCGTCTCAGAGGAAGGAAGTTTAATATCGAAGGAGTTAAATCCAAAGATGGTGTACTTCTTCCCGATGAGAAGGACATCTTGCGCAGATGGAGCGAGCATTTTTCGGAGCTGCTCAATCCCGAACAGGGCACTGAGGATGGCAGACCCATGGTTTTGAGTAGGACGGAGAATAGTCCCACCGTAGAGGAGGTGACTTTGGCGATTAAAGCGCTGAAAGTCGGCAAATCTGCTGGTGTGGATGAAATCCGGCCAGAAATGCTCAAAGCTTTGGGTAAAGAGGGAGTGGAATGGCTCTCTCGCGTCATTAAAGTGGCCCGGGAATGCCACTTAATCGCAACCTAGCGATTGGCAAACTGGGGTGATTGTTCCTCTTTTTAAGAAAGGGAATAAGAGGGATTGCTCCAATTAAAGGGGTATATCTCTTTTAAGTCTCCCCGGAAAAGTCTTTGCAAAGGTGTTGGAAGCGCGTTCCAGAGCTGTGGTCGAGTCCAGGTTGGGCGATGAGCAGTGCGGCTTTCGTCCAGGTAGAAGCACAACCGACCACCTGTTCACTCTCAGAATGGTACTTGAGAAGGCCTGGGAGTATGCCAAACCTATCTACAGTTGTTTTGTGGATTTGGAGAAAGCATATGATCGGGTCCCTCGAGGTAAACTCTGGAGTGTATTGCAGGAGTACGGGATTGACGGTTCTCTTCTGAGGGCCATTCAATCTCTGTAGACTAACTGTAAGAGCTGTGTTCGGATGAACGGCGTTAAGTCGACACCTTTCACTGTGGGCGTTGGACTTCGCCAGGGATGCGTTCTGTCACCTCTCCTTTTCATAGTGTATATGGATTGGATGTTACAGCGCAGCCTTGGTGAGGAACGGTTCGAATTGGGAGACTTAAGGATAAGTCATCTGCTTTTTGTTAATGACTTGGTCATCCTTACGTCCACCCAGACCGAACTTCAGCGCGCACTAGATAGGTTCGTCGCCGTCTGTGTTGAATCTGGGATGAAGGTAAACGTGAACAAATCAGAGGTAATGGTAATTTCCAAAACACCTGTTCAATGCACTCTGCATGTTAGTGGAGTCTCATTGAAACAGGTGGAGAAGTTAAAGTATCTCGGGGTCCTATTCACGAGTGATCGTAGGAGCAATACTGAGTTATCCTGTAGGATTGGTCAGGCTGGAGCAATTTTGAGACAGCTTGGTCAATCTGTTATCAGGAGGGCCGAATTTGGCATCGAAGCTAAGTTGTCGGTCTTTTATTCAGTGTTTGTTCCGACCCTCACTTATGGTCATGAGGTTTGGGTAATGACCGAAAGAATAAGATCGCGGATTCAAGCTGCCGAAATGAGATTTCTTCGTTGTATTGCTGGGGTGACTCGCCGAGATCGGGTAAGGAACACCAGAGTACGCGAGGCACTCAATGTCGAGCAGCTACTTCTTCGAACGGAGACGTCCCCTGGGTAGGCCTAGGATGAGATGGCTGGACCAAGTCCGAAATCTCACCTCTACCCGTATGGGGATAGCCCCTGATGAGTTAGAGTCGATGGCGGAAGATCGGCAAATGTGGAGAGTCCACTTAAGCTCAGTAAACCCGCGACCCTCATAGTGGATAAGCGGGCCATTGGAAGATGATAATGATGATGATGATGATGATGATGATGATGATGATGATGACTTCCTTTCGAAGCAGTATAGTCTAATCATGTCGTCCCTAGGTAGGTTGAAGAGGGGAACTGTTTCTGAAAGTGTTGGGCCTTTCTTTTTCCCTCTCCCTATACCTTCTTTACTGATTCGGAAAAGGGTTTCTTTTGCTAATCTTTCCAACACGATGTGTTGTGGGGGTATTCTCAGAATCACTTTCAGTGCTTTCGTAGGACATGTGCATATTGCACCGGTCATACACACGCAGGTCGTTGTATGTTGCTCAGTAGCTCGGGCTACCAACATATACAATTCGCAGAGCCGTTTACTCGATTCCAGGAATGCACCTACGTTATCCACACCCAGCACCCTTCAACCACTCTCCCCAGCTGGATTGCCATTAGGTTTTGCGGGGCTGGTTAGCATATCATGCTACGCATCTTGTGCCATCGGTTCTGATGCTTCTGGTGCTGCTGTTGCTCTTCTTAGCTTTTCTATTCTTCGCTCATTTAGGAGAATTGTTGCGAAGCTATATATTGCCATCCAGTAATGACGAACTGGCCAGAGTAGTTTTCCGTCAAGCGAGTGTAATAAAATACTACGTGTTTCGTGTCCTTGTCTTCCTCTGGACACTCCGGGCAGGTTGGTGAGCAGTTGTGTCCAAATCGGTGGTGATTTCTTGCGATAGCCGCCGTGACCAGACAGGAACTGCGTAAGGTGGTAGTTGGAGTCCCCATGATTTCGACGTATTCAATCTTGGATTGTCGGTGACAGCTGTATGTACATCTGCCTTTTGTCCCAATGAGCTTGCCACATGGGTGCTGACGCTACCTTCTCTTCAATTTTGATCACCTTGATGCCATTGGCATCATCGTGCCGACTCAAGGATCTTCCTCTGTTATACACCCTTAACATCTCGTCTGCGAGGATGTCAATGGGGACTGTTCCAGCTAAGACAAAGGCGGCTTCGTCTGAGATGGTTCGAAAGCTCTCCGTAGAGCGCAGAGTCTGAATATTGACTATAGTCTCCTTTTGGTATCCTTTGTCCTTAGTACCTGCACCTAGACTGCGGCAGCATATAACAGAACCGAGGTGGTAACTCTGGAGAGTAGAATCCTTCGCTAGAGTGCTCCATCATCATGTAAATCCGTAGTAATGTCTTCGGTTTACACATTCAAGATAGAAAGAGCTTTTTTGTTTGGCCACTCCATCAGTAGCCCATACATTGAACCTTTGAATATGGAGTATTGTTGTACCACAAAAGTAAGATGCCATACCTTCCTCTTTGCGTGCTCAACCATGTGAAATACATTTCAGCCTATTTAAGTGGTAATCAGTATCTGTAACCTCTCTTATTACGCAACCAGGACATTCTCAATAGATTAGCCTAAAAACCTCTCGATTAGTGCATCCCTAAATTGATGTGACCAACATTTCTGACACAGAAGCGATAAGCGTTTTGTGCTAATAGTGCACAACGATTTAATTGTCCACAAAATTTTACATTTAACTCTGTCTAGCGGAACTCACTGTCCCCCCAAATTAAATTGAATTAATAAAATAATCCTGCTCAACTGTAGGAAGCCTCTTTTATTGGTCTGTCTGGGATTCACTCGATATCTATCGCTTCACAGTTGAAAATTCCATTTTTATAGCCAAAATGTCGTTTGACTTTGAATTGAAATAAAATAAAATTAATGGCGGAAACTTTTCAGTCCAGAGTGAGCTAATAAAATTTAACATTAGCACCTCGTACTGTTTGCAGGGTTGGTTGACCAATTAAAAGACACGACAGTTTAGAACTTTTCTTTGTCCTCGAGGAATTGATGGGGCTTTGTCTTGGTGTTTTATTAGGACAGTTTTAGAGTGAGATAATGAAGACATTTTTGACAGGAAATGCGACTAATTTGGAGTAATTTGTTTAAACGACTGCTACATTCAAGAAAGAAGTGAACATTGGTTATTAAGATGAACGTCATCAGTTAACTGAGCTGAAATCTAACCTTGAGTCTTAAATCTTACGGTTCCCGCTGGTGAGAGATGATTACATACGTGGGAAGAAAGGATCTCGGAAGAGTTGCAAGAGCCTTGAGCTAACTTGGAGCCCTAAACTGAACTTAACCGGGACTGATTGTCTTAGAAATCAGTGCTCCACCTTTTAGTCATCATTCTTAGAAAAAAAACTGACCATGAGTTCTGTCAGTCTTGGTCTAATAAATCCAATTTGTTAAAGTCCTTTGCCTTAGTGGAATAAGGGCCCCTGTTTCTATAGCAATAAGTTCGTCTTTTGTCTAAAAGTATCAACTTGGTTGAGTCCATTTCAAACTTAAATGCGGCGTTTTGTTTCCTATTAAATGGTAACCCAACGTCCCTAATCCACTGAGTTAAAAAAAAGGGATACCCTCACCTTCTCAATCACATAAAACAACAAACAAAGTTCATAAAGGGTTTCATTTAAGCCAACTCTCCGAAGGACTAAATTTTCAAAAGAAAAAGAAAGAAGAGAAAAAAAAAGAACGTTGTTTCATTGTGTTCCCGTTTAAAAAGTAATAGCCCCCCTCCCGCACCATTACTGCATCGGGACAACAGTGCTTATTAAGCCGGACCCCTTCATGTCCAACCAACATCTCGACCCTGATTGGGATTAACAATCAAATAGAGACTTATTTCCCCTATTTGTTTTCTTTTGTTTCACTTTAAGGGTTGCCTATGTTGTCTTGTTAAGATAATCCCTTTTGCCTTAGAAATGTCACCGCCCCTCGCTAGTAATTCCCCGATCATCCCTAATGGGGATGCAAACAGACGATGCGGCATGGTGGATAGAACAATTCGTAAGTTAAATGAACCCGAAAGATATCCACAGTGTACCGCCGCCGATACACTTCACCTAAAGCAATACAATTCATCCTTTGGATAAACTTTACAATGTTATCCTTTAAAGGATTAATTTGTTATGTTTGCTTTTGAGGCAGGGTCGGTGAGGGCAGGGCAAGTACAACCCACTGGCACCACCCACTATTGACTGTTTGTAACGAAAATTTCGCCTTTCCTGCGCGAAAGGGGGAAATAAATTAAAAATCAGATCCCTGATGATGCAAATTGGAATGCGACACGAAAGTAAATTCGAATTCGAAAAAAGGATTCAATTTGTTGTCTTGTCCTGCGCTCAATTAAGCGCTGTTATTGGAGTTCTCTCTTTCGGGCTCTCACTCTACGCTTCACCTGTGCTACAGAAAGAAAATGAACGGTGCGTTCAAACCGGAGAGATTATCCGCTTGCAAATTAAACGGCTTGTCGTCCTGCATCAAACTGACGGCGGCGTAGGGTAAGCAGTTAACCTGCTGGAAAATTCATTGCTTTTCATTGTCCCTACCGAAGAAAAAGCAGATCAGGATAAAAGGGATGATTTTATAGTCGCTATGCGTGTATATGTGTGTGTGGGTACTTTCTCCGAACCGACTGTACTCACAAAATGAGGCAACAAGAAAACCTGATTATACGCTTGAGATACCGCAGGGGAATGAAAATCGTTAACGAATTAAGCCAAACCAACATGAAAAAGAAAAGTAAAAACAACAGCGGGAGCAAGGACACCCGAAATAAACCCCAAAACCATCAGTGGATTGAATTAATTGCGGCGCGCTGCAGTTAAGGGTCAGGGAGAGTGAATTTAAACGAGAATTTCGCTTCGGATTGTATCTATTAAGGACTCTCTCTGCGGTGATTAGATTAAAAATCAGCTTTACGGCTTAGATTCATAAAAAAGTCCCTCTGTGGCGAGTTTTATGGGAGAAAATGGCAGAGCACCTACGGACCTAGTTGACCATCATCATCGTTATGTTCTAAAAGCACGTAACTACCAAGCACTTAAATAGTCGACCGTCTTTAATCCCCAGTGTCCTGTAAACGCATCAAGTTGTGACGCTAAAATAAAACAATGCGATACTTAAGCCAAATGAGCTGCATCTACAGTCCTTCGGGTAGAAATTGCGTAAAATAAATTCCAAGCGCTGATACATTCCAAGGGAATAATAGGGCGTAAGTTGGCTAGTAATACACGTCTGCAAGTTTCTTGGAAGTCTTATTCCAAGCGGCAGGATTTAGAAGTTAGAAAGCCAGGTTTTATTATGCTTGATTTGGCCTAAGTGCTTTCTTACTGTATAGATGAGAGCGCGCCAACTCATTACTAGGCGAAGGTCATAGTCACCAGAATGAAGACTTGATAATGGGCATTTAGGTAAGGTGTGCAGAAAATGTCGTGAGATTAATGATCTCGCTCAAAGGCAGATGGAACTAAAGAGGCTCCTTTATCGAGCCAGTGCTACAAAGAAAAAAAGAGAGAGGAAGACAACAACAAAAAAGGACACGGACAAAAAAATCAAATTGGAAACCTAGTGGATGTAGGGAAGATCTCTCCCTAAAGTAATCCAAACTGCGGTCGCTTGGAGGTTGCTAAAGATATCTAAGGTAGAGGCCTAGAGGGGGAGTTTGGTTAGTAAGACTCTGACACATGAGGTGAGTGTAACGACGGTTGATAATTGGTTTGTCGGTTGATAATGATGACTTGTCTTGTATTCTACAGCAAGCCATCCGGTAACTCTTGCAAAATCGGTGAATCTTCGAATCCACACCCGTGGGATGGCGCACTAGTAGAAGACCGCGACTCAGGTGGCGCACTCAAGTGGAAAGGGACTTTAACCAACTTGGCGTGTGAAACTGGAGGCTAAAGATTGAGCTGACTGGAGACGCTTGCTGGTTAATGCCTAAGTCCACTCTGAATTGTAGCGCCCCCTTAAGTAAGTAAGTGAAAGTGGGCCTTCAGACAGTTCTTCGATGTTGTTGAAGAAAAATTGACATAACAGAAAACCAACACTATATTTATAAAAGGTATCTGGGTTTTATTTGGCATATTTGTGGCAAAGTTTTCTCGGTATTTTGGCCGACTTTCACCTCTTGTTTACTTTCATTAAGAATTTTTGCATGATTTTGGTCTTATGGTTGCAGAGTGGAGGTTTAACTAACCATTTTTTTGCTATCGATTTAAGACTTATTACTTTTATGCTAACTCTTCAACCTCTTCTTGGTCTGGCACGTCATTGCTACCAAGGACACTACAGAGTTTTTCCTTTTGTGCTGGGTGTCAAGAACATTGCACGCTAGCTTCAAGCATATGTTGATCGTATCGTGTTCTCAGAGAATGTATAGAATCAATTTGAATGTCTCATGTGAAGACTCCATCTCGGCAAGTTCAGCTGGAAATATCGTCGCCGCAACTCAGAGTTCGACTGAAAACCCAGATGTGTCTGACTACGTAGAGATAAAGACTTTGCATAAAGACCTTGACCTACATGCTTATAAGGTCTAGTTGACACAAGAATTACCCGCATACAAGAAGACCACGCATACCATACTTTCGCTGATTGGGTGCTGCAACTCGGTTAAAGTTGAGGTGATATCCCCGTTTTCTGCCTCCTTCCTAGCCAGCTTCGTACCCAGGTATATTGCAGTGACTCGGTACCCAGAGCAGGTTTACCTGAGCAGATGTTGCCAGGGTACTGAGTTTTTCTTTACATTCCCTTACTTACTTCAAGTTGGTTCTTGGGTTTGCAAGTGCCATTAAGGGAGCTTTACTATCTGAGTAGATATAAATACTGTCACCAAGGATTATAGTCTTAATTAGAAGTTCGGTGCCCCTGAGTATGGCGAAAATCTCTGCCTGGAACACGAAATATTTTAGATGGATAGTAAGATTTAGACGTGGCGTTCAGCAGTAGACCCCCACCGCCGATTCTCCGTTAATGTGGGTTTTTCACTATCTTCTATCAGGCAAACACTCCGTAGAGTAAAAAGAGCCTCACTACACAAGTGTAAATCCATTGGACTTGGTCGGGTTTCAGATCCCACGTTTTGCCAAAAGTGTTCCGGCATAGCATATACGGCCTTTTGGCTTTTCTCGGATCTGCAATCCCCATCCGATTCTCTATCTGCTAACCTAAAACCCTTTACTTAAATCCCCCACCCTTATCCTACTTCTTCTCCGACAGATCCTACAGAGGGAAACAAAACGGGCCCAAAAGGCGGCCTTTGTGACGAGGTTCTTCCGAAACTCACCCTTCTAAACCAACCAACCAAGCCGTTAAGTGGTAGTGACGGCGCATGTCAACAGAGCTCTGAACTCTGACATGTCTCCTGTCTTTGACGTGAAATATTTTCGCAGCCAACCTTCAAATGAATGGAGTTTCCCAGACCTTTGTTGGCACCAACAAGTTTCAGATGCTGCCAAAGTAAAGCCAGATGTGTAACCGGCATGATATTCTCGATTTAACACCGCCAGAGCGGTTGATCCTTTGCGATCCTGTAAGATATCGCTGTCTAGCCAAGTTAAGCCAAACTAAACTCTTTAAGTGCTTGGAAGAATCTCTACTAAATTCTCCACTTTTGTAGTCTTCAACTGATTGACAAAAATAAATAAATTGAAATTGGTAACCAAAACACATCAAACACTTTCATGTTCCTCGTCCAGCCGAGGACAACCTCAAAAAAGGATTATTACTTTCTTCTCAAACGGGAGTGTCCCTTTGCTACGCTTGCAACCTTGCAACCTTTTCAATTCAATTCAGCTGTACAGTACAAGTATCTCTGGATTTATTGAATTTCAGAAAGCCTTTTCCACGTATAACTCCCAACCTTACCCCAGACTCCAAGGGACAAATTATACAGTCCAAGCTACACTCTGTATCTTGTTGCTTTTCCCTAAAATTCTCACCTTAATCGACGAATTCTGGATTAGCAAATGATTCCGCATTCATTGACAACGCAATAAGCCAGTGCTGAGGGTCCGCATCATCCATGGTCCCATCCACAGGACGAAGGGCTTATATTTTACAACTCAGGCAGTGAACCCTCTGTCCTGGGCGCTTTAATCATTGCGTTATCCTTGTAGTTTGAAATACGTTTTCAATTCCATTCTTGTCATAGCCCGACAGAAAGAGGAACTCTAAACAGAGATAGTATACTCCTAGCAAGAGGGCAGGCAATTCGAAAAGTTCATGTGTCCGCATCGGTGAACTTCAACGCTGTTAGCGAAAATAGCAAAACTCCTTTTTGTGTCCCGGTGTGTCGCATCCCCTTTTCTTACCTCAGGGATGATGAGTGAACAACTTTCCTCCCTCCATCCCTCTGCCATCGAGTAAAAGGGAAATAGAGATAAAGTGCAATAAGTTTCGTAATGCCTGTCCGCTTCAATGCGTCAGGTTATCAGGTACTCAAGTCACTTTCTTTGCACTTTGTCTCCAACTTCAGTTTGCCGTTGTGAATCCTTTCCACCTGAAATATTCAGTTAGTTCAATGGGTGTCAGCGAAAGAGGAAAAGGAGAGGGGGAGGGAGGAAAATCAGGACCAGGTGGTGATGGGGAATTATGAAAGAGGAAAGTTTTCCGGTCCCGGATTGTACGGAGGCGGTTTATTGTTGTTGATTTTTGCACATTTTTCATCAACTTGTAGCCACCGACTGCACAAACAATCTTTTATGATGCGGTGATATTTGTAAATGGGAAAGTTTAGCCCGAAGGAGGTAATAGGATTTCGGTGCTTAATATAAGTTTGAGAGCATCCCTGGTCGTGTTCACAAATCGGCTTTGGATAGTACTTTGGATTTATAGATTTGTTTTGAATTCATTTTTATATTTGTCTGTGGCAAGGAAGAACACTCCGGAGTTACTCGTGTATATTTTCCATTTAAAGATCTGACTGGAAGGCATTGTAGTTGGGTAAGTAGTTTTCCAAGGCGCTTTCGAAAAGTGAAAAAATAGAGAGAGAGGGAGAGAGAGAAGTAAGCCCTTGTTGGTAGAAGTTGATTTTTATTTGTGAAAGTGTTCAACCTATAATCTGTTTTGACAGAATGTGACTGTATCTACATAGATGGTGAATTCCTTTCGCACATAGACATATTGACGAAGATGTGTTCACACTATTTCTTCATTGTAATCTTTGGGCACCAGAAGAAGATTTTGATAAAATTGATCACATTCCGATTGATGTAAATCACACCTCCAGTGTCTATGTCCGAGCACTTTAAGTTGGCTACAGCCATTCGGTTTGTTGTCTTATTGCAGAAAAGGTACAACAGTTTACATATGTAGGTAGCACTACAGTCTGGGGTGGGCTCAGGCCTCAACCAACAAGCGTCTCCAGCCAGCTCGATCTTTAGCCAGCTGCCTCCAGTTTTGCACTCTAAGTTTGTTGAGGCCCTCTTCCACTTGCATGCGTCACCTGAATCGCGGGCTTCCTCCACTGCGCCATCCCTCGGGTGTGTATTCAAAGATATTCCGGGCAGGAGCATTTATGACCATCCGCTCTATATAATAAAGCCACCTCAGCCGTTGGAGCTTTACTCTTCTGGCCAAATCGGTGTCACTGTACAGCTCCTTCAGTTGATCGTTGTATCTCTTCTTCCACCCACCGTCCATGCAGAAGGGACCGAAAATCACTCGAAAAATATTCCTCTCGAAACAGCCAAGATCAACCTCATCCGCTTTTGATGGAGTCCATGCCTCTGCGCCACAGAGCAGAACTGAGACGATTAAAGTCTTATACAGGGTCACTTAAGTCGTTCGAGAGAGGGCTTTGCTACTCAGTTGTCTTCTTAGCCCAAAGATACAGCGATTGGGAAAAGTTATTGTTCGTTTGATCTCAGCGCTTGTATCGTTGTCTGAATTGATAGCGGAGCCTAGGTAGACAAAGTCCTTAACTACCTACCTCAATGTTATGACTGTCTATAGTGACGTTCTGTCCGAGACTTCGGTGTTGAGTGTCCTTTCTTGTTCACAGCATTATATACCTCATCTTGCCCTTATTAACTGCTTAACCGTTTTTCGCCGCTTTCGTCTCAATACTCACGAACGCGCCATGGACATTACGCTGTGTTCTTTCGATTATGTCAATATCGTCTGCATATCCGAGTAATTGGACAGACTTTTGAAAGATTGTGTCTCTGGATTTGATGTGTGAGTTTTACACTATTCTTGTCATATGCGCGCCGCCTTGTCTAAATTCGTTTTTGACATCAAAAGTCTCAGTGAAGTGCTGACCGACTTTGATGGAAGCGTGCATTCTCCATCGTCATCCTGCTCAAACGGAAGAGTTTGGTTAGACATGGCTCTGTATAGCTCGTCTCTATACATTCTGTCATACGCAGCCTTGAAATCGATGAAAAGGTGGTGCGTATCGATTTGAAGTTCCTTTGATTTCTCCAAGATCCGCCGCAGTGTGAATATTTGGTCGAAGGTAGACTTCGAATCTTTACCTTCCCGAAGTCTTTCAACAATTGTTATGTATGTGAAGACATGTGAAGCAAAATAAGCAACGGGGGCTGCTCGCAAGCTGTACAAGAAAAGATACAAAAAGAACATCGGAATATTGGAGGCTTAACCAAAATGTATAGAGAGGGTTACAAACGAGCAAAGCCCCCGCAGAAGCTTCTAGAGATGAAGGAGACAACCTTGTAAAAGAGCCACAGTTTGTGCTGAGCATCTGGAAAAAATACTTTTGCCGACTGTAGGTTAGAATAGGTTAGGTGGCTGCCCTTGTTTAAGCAGAGACACACGTAGACCAGATTGGCCCATTGTGATACCACGATGAAGAACCGGCTTACCAGCACCAGGAACCAGAGTATGTAACACGGAGTACATCGAGATGAGCAACTTTAACGGTGTTAACCCTAAGAGTTGAACCATTTCGTTAAGGAGATGAAGTTTCTTATCTTCTGGATGACGAGTTCAGCTAGATCGTTACGATCATCGTAGAAGTATTCGTGGGGGGTTTTCCTTGTTAAGTGGTTGTCGTGGTTTAGTGGTTAGTGCGTTGGACTGCCCCGCAAGCGATTTTTAGTGGGACCACCTCGTCGGGGAATAACAAGCCTCAGGGAGTATAATTTTTCAATTCGCCGTGTGGAGTCGGCAATAAATTGTACGTCCTTTCCATTCGTGCGAAAAATGTAACACGCACAAAATGTAACACGCATGTATGGTTGCGAGAAGCTAGGGCTTGGCTCATCTCGAGTTGTCGCGCTAGCTAGTTTTTTTTTTTTTTTTTCCTAGTTAACGTCGCAAGAGCAGGGTACGTGCAAAGTATATTTGCGTATATTATAGTATATTGCGTTTCAAAAATCATTGGAGGAGACCCTTAGTCTGAGTGCATGTCTGCCTATCAAGAAATGTCCGGTGAGGACCCCTAATAGTAAACCTGATCTTTTCGGTGAGTGGATAAAAGTCTCTCCCTCTTTTTTATACCCATCTTCTACCAGATTTGTTTTGACAAGAGACAAGTGCTGATGATATTCCACTTGTGATGTGCTAGTTTCTTGGCATCCGTTTCATGGAGGAGGAGGAGGAGGCTCAGGGGTTCTTCCAGGCCTTCGGGGAGATGACGTCCTTCACCTTCTTGTGCCAGCTCATTTGCTCTGCAGTTGCCTGGAACGTCTCTGTGTCCTGGAACCCAGCACAGAGATATGTCGCACTTGTCTGCAATCTCGTTAAGAGATCTGCGGCATTGCTTTACCAATCTTGATCGTATTGTTGGCGAGTTCTAAGTTTTAATAGCTGCCTGACTATCTGTGAAGTACAATAGCGCTACAATCTCTAGCGCTAATTGAAAGCCAAGCCGCATTTTCGTGCACTACCGTAATTTCAGCTTGAAATACACTAAAGTGATCTGGAAGTCGCGTAGTAATGGTTGAGCCAGATGCGTTGGAGAAGACTCCTGCCACCGTACCAAACTCTGTCTTAGATCCGTCGGCGAATATTTCAAGGGCGAAATCGCTCAAAACGGACAACGAGTTTTGTACCTGACGTTTGAGTCAATATATGGGACAACGAAGTCCGTTTTACTAGGAATAGTATTGTTACCCTTGAGGATCCTAGAGTGACCCGTTGTTGTGCTGATCAGCTGGAAGGATATTCTGAGCCTTAATGCTGCTTTGACTGCCTTAAACTTCATAAAAATATCAAGAGGAGGCAGATGGAGCATTGCCTTCAGTGCGGTAGTGGGGGTTGTTCCCAAAGCACACGTTATGCACATGCATGATAGCCTTTATATCTATTCAAGCAGGCTACTGTTACTTTGCTGACTGTAAGACAAAGCAAACTAGAACATGATAGCGAAACTTCCGTCCACCGGATTAAATCAAAGCGCTGGTAGAATTAGTATCCAAGTTTAAATCCAACAATGTCGCTGAACTTGACGGTTGCTGATTGAACTATTTAAAGCAGCTGATTCGATTTGGAGTGTATGACTGATGCAAAGGTCCTCTCAATTTATGTGAAAAAAGTAACACGTACAAAATGTAGTATTGCAAAATCCAGGCAAAATTGGACTACCACGAAATGTCACGGACTGGACTGTCCAAATAACTTATTGAATCATGAATGACAAATGCTACTGTCAAGTTAACCTTTCAATCTCTCTCTGTTTAGACATTAATTAACACTTCCTGAAGCCATAGCAATCGGAAGCTTTTACAGTCAACCAGCATTTCAAAATCCTTTGTCTGCATCTCCGTCTAATTTATGTCATTAATTGGTTTCCTTTCATCTGCCATTTCCACTGAAATTTGTGTTAAAAATTTCATAAACGGTTCCTCTCAAAAGAGCAAGAGTATCCTTGTGCAGTGCACACGAAACCTTCTCAAGCACACTTCATAGAAAAACTCGGTATGTTCTCGACTCATTACAAAAAAAAAAAAACAATTAATTTGCATACGGTTCTGGTTTCAATTCTCGAAAGTGAAATTGTTTTCCGTTCCCATCCCATCCATGCGATTGTTTATTCAAATCACCCTGTCCAGGGAGAAAACACCCACCCTACCCCAAGTCACACTTCCATCGAGAAATAAAGAAGCAAAGGGAATCTCTAACATAACGGTGCTGCATTGGACGAGGTGTCCTCATTGCAATTTAGTTGCCCATTTACCTAAATGCAACGCGCGAATGGGTAAGAAGTTGAAAAAATAAAAGCGCCAGCCACAATCAAGGACCTCTAGGTCGTTTGCTACAGAAGTGCCACCTCGACGTGCAAAATACGTAACTTTCACAAGATATTCACGGACATTGCCGCACTTTAGACGATGATGGTTTCCACGTTTTAGTTGGTTAAGTTTTATTTTTTAAGGAAAATATTAACTACCGTTATGGCCATCCCCCTTCCGTGAAAAAAAAAGAAGCGCCGTTCCTTGTAACTTTAACGTTTGTGGTGTTTTGCATAAAAGAACAGCAGTCGGTGCAAAGCAAAGAACACGAGACACGTTCGTCGTTGCTCATAAAATGACGTCTCAGGTGTTGCCAGGGTATGGGAAAGTATGCCAGGGGGCTACACGGGCTTGTTCTTCTCGTGCCAAGAAATTCGTAGCTGTAAATTGATACCCCGGTGAAGAAGCAGCGAACAAAAGAAGATGGAAATAACCCTATTTTTAAATTTTTTTTTTATTTTTTTGCTGGTGGTCCTTTGGAAAATTGCTTTGAACTTTGAAAACAATCCACGTTCGTGTTGAAAAATGACCGACATATAGCGGGAGGGTGCCTCCCAGTGGTGTAAATGTAGGGAGACTCTTGTGAACACACTGAAAAAAACACGAGTGAAGTGTTATCTCAATAAATTATTACTATTAATTGATGAATAAAGGAAGAAGAAAATGCATGAATGAACAAATGAATGATTGAATAAACAAATGAATGAAAAAATGAATGAACGCAAAAATGGTACAATGAGTAAATGAATGGTTGAATGAATTGATGACTGAACAAATGAATAAATGAAAATGACGTCCAAGGATGGCGTTAACTTTATCATTGTTGCCACTGCTTATAATTAATGCATTCATTCATTTTTCAATGGGCTGCTTATCCACTATGAGGGTTGCGGGTTTAGGGTGGTTTTAGTGATATCTTAGGGGTCTACCCTCCTACGGATAGGGGTGAGATTTCGAACTTGGTTCAACCATCTCATCCTGCGCCTACCCAGGGGATGTCTACCTGATTGCATGGATTCCATGATACTTCTCGGAAGTCGAGTGGGGAGCATGTGTTTAATGTGCCCAAACCATCGAAGTATGGATCACTCTTTTCGAAAAAGTAGTGCCTCGCGTATTCTGGTGTTCCTAACCCGATCTCGGCGAGTAACCTTGTCTCTCGGCAGCTTTTGTCTGCGATCTTATTCTTTTGGGCATTAGTCAAACCTCATGAGCATAGGTGAGGGTCGGGACAAACAATAAATACATTTTTTTCAGACGACATACGCCGTAATCAAGCGCTTCTTCGTTGGTCATCGGATTAATCCTATTCTATGGTTTTGGCCATTAACTCTTCGGCTACTTTGAGACTGAGGCAAGGTTAGGTTATGGGTGAAGTGCCCAGTCAGGGACTGTTCGTTCACGGGGGCCTCCTGGTCCATTGCGTTCGAATTTGTGTTGTGATCCATGTTGCAACCTGGATCGGTGGTCTCACCTCACAAAACCAACCTGTACTCTTAATAAAGTGGAGTATGTTCGTTATTGGTACTTCTGTTAGGTTTCCCAGTTCTCCAAACAGCCTGTTTACCATATGCCGGAATCGGCGGTGTTGGAGATTGGGGCACCCACAGAGTAAGTGCTTGATGGTCTCCGCCTCTTCCGCATCCTGACAGCTTCTGCAGTAGTCTGGGGAGTTGATGCGGAGTCTGGTTACCATAGTGCTTACGGCATCATGTCCCTGTTTCCCATTTGTCGGAATCGGCTGTTCTGGAGATTGGGACACTGACAGAGTAAGTGCTTGATGGTCTCCGTCTCTTCCACATTCTGACCTATTAGAATGCCAGTACCTCTTTTATACATATCCATGAGACATTTTGCTTTGCTCTTGTCGATTCTCTGCCATAAGTTGCAGGATATAAAGCCTCTGGCGGACCAAGGTGTTGATAAGCTCTCTCATCTTGTGGTTGACGTTACCTTTTCAATACACCGGTAGGGATGTTTATCGATGTGTGGGTGTGTTCACTTTCTAAAGCGGAACCTTGCCGAGTCAGTTCGTCCGCTTTTTCGAACTACTTTGAGGCTTGGGGCAGCTTGAGTTCACACCAACTGGTCAGTAAACTGCACAGCCTAAAGCCGTGCATTTTTGCGATTGAGACTCAATGCCACTATGCTTACCTCACACCCGCTTTGATTTCAAGCCCTGATGAGTGATCTAATGATGACTACTTTTAGCCCCTCTTCAACAAAGCATGTCCTGGCAAAATTGTCCAGGACTCGCCTTTCTATCCGAGGTTGAAAAATATTTCACTCAATTACGCTCCTTTTTTCGCAGTGTATGTATATATGTGCGTGCTCCAGAAGTTGTCTCAATTTGCAAAGCATTAATTCGATTTAGTATCCTTTCTCATGGAAGAAAAAAAGAATGTAACAAGGGCCAGACATTCGATGCCCGACCGACCGCGCTATGGTGACCATAGAAGTTGTAAATGCATTTGGAAACTATTCGGATTGAATTTCAATAGATATGTGCCGAGGCCAAGCATGTCGGGGACAATCTCATTATCGAGGGTGAATTGCTTTTTGTGATACTTGAGATGTTCGTTGGGGGGGACTATAGCAGGTGCGAACCATTGGCTCTTGATTTAGTTACATCGGATCACACTTGAGGGTCACTTACTTAGGGGAAGTTCGTCAAAATAGGGGTTTGTAACGAAAGTCACTTTAGACGAGACGGGTTCATTGGCAGGACGTCGATAAATCATTTAACGTTTCATCACGAAGGAAATAATTGTAGGCGTGGTATGGCTTATACACTGGGAGAAAAATGGAGTTAAAGCTAAAAGGTATGCGGGAAGTTCAGTCAATAGTATGGAGGGTAGTTGACGGATAGGGGTAGCGCTAAGAAACACATAAATCTGAAAGTAAAGATGAAGCTGCTTTATTCCATACTCATGCTTGAAAGCCATTGCAGGTTGAAACAGACTTCTTACTTCACCGAGCATAAAGCTCTTGATAATAGATAGCAGAAGTCAATTCACCAGCACTTGATTTCTACGAGGAGAAGCTCTGTCTTTCGTGACTCCTCTAGTCTTATGTTGAATCAAAAAATGGTTTGGGCAGGCGTTTAATTGAACGACACTGTCTTCGGCAAAATCCGTCCATCTGGGTTATTCAGTACGATGATTGATAACGACATCGAAGTTACCCATGAGCTGTAGCAGAGGGGAATGAGACCAAGTACAAGCTGTCGGCAATCATGTTTCAAAATTTAGATATATTTCACAGCATGAATCTGAGATATGTATGTGTCTCCCTCTAACGGAAGGAAGCGTATAAAACAGTGGACTTTTTTGAGATAGAAATGCCTTCCTTGGATACGTATATTTGATCCTTTGTGCAAAGAACTGATATGAAAAGCAAGATTCAAACACAATCTGGAACAAAATGAAAACGGAGTTTGTCAAGCTCTGCTGGGAGATTAGACAGGAATACTTCAGTCAAGTGGACCACTTAATTCTTCTAACATCTACGCTCAGGCATATACGGATGATGTTGCCATACTTTCTGTCGTTTCATGCCTCAAGACTGTCTATGCAAACGTGCAAGCGGCTTTAGATATGATCTATGAATGGTGCACAAGCAGTGAGCTTTTGACCAGTTCTCTGGAAACTGATGTTGTCCTCTTTACGAGTAGGTTGCGACCGGTCTGACTCAGCCAGTGCTAAACGGCGTCAATATCTAGATCTCCGATAAACCCAAATATCTAGGAGGGATCCTGGATAAAAAAATTTCTTAGCGCAAAGCATATCAATTCGAAGACATCCAAGGGGCTTTTAGTTTTCTGCCAGTGAAAGGGTGCTTTTGGGAAGGTATGGGGCTTATCACAGAAAAAGGTCCTGTGGATGTATACGGCTATGATATGGACGGGGCTTTCACATTAGTAAATGGCTGCTTTCTGTACTTAATTTCAAAGAACGGCTTGCTTCGGTTGCACGTGAGCTTTTTCTAGTAAGCCTTACGCTGCTCTAGATGCTCTGCTTGATCTATCTACCCTTGATACTTATATCATAGGCTGTACTATCAAAGCAATCTATCGTCTAAGTCGGAACAACTTTTGGTTTCATCAGCACTGGAGTTCTGATAACCTTGCGCGAAGGTTATTTTACGACCCTAGTGCTATATACATATGTCGTCTGATGCAATGACACCAGAGCTTCAGCTGCTGTATAAATTTTAAGTCGACTTTATTTGCCTTCAGGACTGGCTTCGGCCAAAGTCTTAGAATGGACGAGTTTGTAGTCGAATCTCCACGGATGCCTTCAAAACCAGTCATGGGTCCGGTGCTGGTGTCTTCGTGGAGTTCGTCAACACAAGACTTCACTACTCGTTACGCAATCATGGCTCTATTTTCCAAGCAGAGACCTTTGCTATCCTAATGGCCACGATTGTTAAGAATAAGTGGAGGGGTCAAAGCATCTGCATCTGTAGTGATAGCCAGGCTGCTCTTAAGGCCTCGCTCAATCTTTTACCAGTTCCAAAAGAGTGCCAGAATGTCAGAACTCTCTGAATTCGGTCGCAAGGGTGAACTCTTTGACTTTTGTCTGATTCCCAGGTCGAACTGGGGTCTTAGCAAATGAGATCTCCGATGAGATTGTTGGACAAGGCTTAGAGGATAATTTCTCAGAACCTGAACCTGCATTGGGTCTTCCCGCGTCCTCTGTCAGTTCTTCCATTGACGATTGGGTTTCCAGGTTGCAGGCATAAATAAAAATATGCTCCCGAACGACTGTAAGAAATAAGCGTTTTTCTTGCTATCACTTAGCAGAACAGACTATAGACAACTTATTGACGTTCTAACGGGACACTTCGCTTTTTTCAAGCATCTTAGTGTGTTAGGCTTAAGTGACACCACTGTCTGCGATGCCTGTGGAGAGTGCGACGATACTTCGGATCATTTCCTTTGCGATTGTCCTGTGTTTGCTTGGATTATTTGACAAATTTTCGGTGCTGATGTGGTGAGTGCTGGTACTGTAAGTTCCTCATCATTGAAGCGCCTTCTCGGCTTCTCCGAAAGTCAAGGAAATTCCAGTAAAAAAAATAAAAACTGTGTCCTGCTTTCTGGCCGTATAATGGACTAGTTATGTACGTCTGAGAGCTCCAGTATAGCGTGTCCAAACCCGACGAAAAAAAAAGAGATGACCACTTGATATTCAGCTTTGACATAATCAGAATGACGAAACAATCGTATACCGAAAAATTTGGAAATGCTTACGTAGAAAGAAGACGGGAGAGCACGAGAGCATTCTCGGCAGAGTAAACAGGGAAACTGGGAGTTAGTTTTCGCTTGTTCAGAGTCTTTTTAAAGATGCTGCTTCGACGGTTATAGAATACCAAAAAAAAGCAAAACGGACCCTAGGCCTTGACAGCTCGTCAACTACTGGTTTGATATCCAGTCTTGCATCCTTGAGTTGCATTTAAAAACTTGGCCACACCACCACTCGAATAGGGTAAGGACTCCTTTTGGCTTTCAAAACTTCAGGCGGCATGGTCAACCCTCTTGGAAGTATGTACTTATTTTACCACCTGTACCTGTATCTGTACCACTGTAGTCAAGGCTTTTGCACAGCGTTCAGCTCTAGATGTGCTTCTAGACTCTGGTAGAGTAGGCTAAGCCAACACATTTTTGGACTCTGTGGTGTTTTTCGTTGGATTACTAGCTCCAATAGCATCGTCTTGTGCGTTATAGTGATAAGGATATACAGGGAACACAATGTAACCCAAAAAATTAAACAACTTAAAGCACTGAATCTATTCATCCCTTCAATCACACTTATCCCTAATACCTGACCTTCTGTCACTATATGTCAGCAGGGATACCATACGAACAAAAGAGAACTAAAAATATGACGCTTATCTTCAGTGACTAATAAATAGCAGCACTTAAGGTCCCATCCAAGGGAAAGTCAACCTAGGCCATTTGTTATTCGCCTTTCCATCGAAAAAGGATACACTCACACGGGAGCGCAATATGTGAAACTCATTATACGGTCAGGGATAAATATTTCCTCAAAGGAAATTGAATTCTTATGTGAGTTTTATTACAGGGTTTTGTTAAGAAGCGATACCCTTCCGCTCATCCCTGCTGCGTCCTTTAAACAAATGATTTATACTCGTCCCTTTTTTGCCTCACAAAAAAGAAAACAAAAAAATAGGGAAACAGAGCACTGAGCATGTCTTCAGCGCAACAGGACATTGGTTCAACTACAGTGGCAACTCACTTGCCCAAGGAGCGGAAGCCGAGGATGAGTCGAAGATAATCCCGTAGTGCCGTCATTTATTTTTATAATTTCAAATTCAAAATGATTTATACTTAACTTTGCTCCGGCTTCCCAGCTTCGACGATGAGCATGTGGGTCTGGTGTACTCCCATACTCCCAAGCTAACGTGCTTCCTACATATATTGCTAAGACAGATCGTATCGTAAGTGTACATATCCTGCGTGTGGGTCTCTGCCTCATAGCGAAGAAAACCTAAGCTGTGTTTCTGCCAAGGGGTTCAGGGAGACCCTGGAAAAGGATACTTGAAGTTTTCAAGTTTTGGTAGCCTTTTGTGTGATGGAAAAGCAATGCTTTCTCCTGCTTTCCATGCGAGAACAATTTCATTAAACAAATATGAAACATTTTCGGGCTGAGGATAAGTTATTCGGTTACATCACAGATAAATCGATATTTGCTGGAAGGGAAGGAACAAACGGGCGACGGGTGGGAGGATTTGATTAAAATAAATATCGTGCTACAATTCGATGTCTATTCTGGTGAAATATGTACACAAGGCAAAGATGCCCGGAAATGCATCCGTCCGTATGTGTGTTTGATATGATGGGTTCATTTTCCTCTCTCCATTCTACAAATCGTTAAAGTCCATGATACTCTCTGACTTCACTCACTTTGCTTTCTTAATCAACCGACAATATACATACATAACTCCATTTACGCTCGGGCTGGCGATGCCATAAAATCTGTGCCGTAGACCAGAAGCAAGAGGAATTTTTAACGAGCGGTTCAGCATTCGAAAGGTGTATGAGGTGCCAAATGCGCACTGTGACCAATGAGGTCTATTGTGGTGGCCCGTATGGCTTAACCAGAGGTTATATTGAGGCTTTTAATAAACCTCAGTCTTAGCCTTAGGTTCAATTTTCATGATTTCCGCTGGGTCAACCGAGGCCCGCTTCAAGTGAAGTAGTCTTTTCCTTGCGGCTCCTGGACATACGCACAAAATACGTTCAGTGGTATGTTTTTGTTCTGCACAGAGCCGCTAAACATCTGTATCTGATACTTTCATTTTACGCAGATGGTATCTGAGTGGACAATGTCCTGTCAGATAGCCCGTTAAGGTTCTTAACTCGTCTTTAGTGCGATCAAGTAAATTCTTATCCTTGTATAGGTTGGCCCAGTAGTCAACGTATTTGTTGATCTCCCATTGTGTTATCTTGGAGTAGGCACTATTGAGTGGTACCCCAAAACAGGGTTCGGGGCCAACGAGTGGGCGGCAAGCGCCTCTTCTCACCAGGCAGTTAGCCCGTTCATTACTCTCGAAGCCCTCATGTCCTGGGATCCAGGATAAGGTGACCTTATTCACCGATGCAAGGCTTTCGAGGAGGTTGAGATAGTCCCAGACAAGCTTGGACCCTACCGTATAGGATTTAAGGGCTAACAGTCCTGCTTGATTGTCTGAAAAGATGAAGATGCGGGTTCCTTGAGTTCTTCTCCGCAGGTATTCTCTTGTTCACAATTAAATAGCGTGGACTTCCGCTTGAAATACTGTAGGTGACTTTCCAAGTGCTGTTGCGCGTTGGAAGCTGGGACCGTAAACCCCAGCACCTGTGCTGCCGTTTTCCAATTTTTGAACCATCTGTATACCAGATGTAGGGCCTATAACAACTTCGAAACTTCTGTAGAAATGATATCTCTTGAGCATGGTATCTGGAATCTTAAGAATTGGGTCACGATGAATGTATTCTGGTATTCTCAGATCACCTGTAAAGTCGCCGACTTTTAAGTCCAGTATCTGAGGCAGCCTTAGAGCACTGAGCATAGCTTCTTTTTGTATTGCCAGTTGTAGCGGCGTGAGGTTAAGCATTGCTCATGTAGCTGCCGTTGGGCACGTTCTCATAGCCCCGGTAATTCGGCAATAAATTGTAGGTCTCTTCCATTTGTGAGAAGAATGTAACACACATACATTTTTTTTAATTAACCTCCCCTTATGGCTGACACTGCGACAGAGCAAGATCTTTTCCTCATGAAGGTGAGTATAGTGAGGCGAATTTCTAAAATCCGCTAATGAACAAAATACCCTATGAAAGATCCATCTGCTCAGCCAGTATATTGCCGGACATTCATAGAGAATATGCTCAGAGTTTCTTCCTCTTCCAAACAGAACCGATACTCTGTGTCTGAGCAGAGGATTAGTTTGTTAGGATGATATCTTAGGCCGCAATGGCCGGTAAGGAAGTCCACTAGCTTCCTCATGTTGTTCCTGTCAAAGTTTAGAATCTCCTCGTAGGAAATGGGCTTGATAAGTCTCTTGGATTGGCTTAGCCCGGGAAAACTTTTCCAATTCCCAGTTGTTTAACAAAGCTGTGGCATTAGCCCAATAAACTCTACAGAAGGGTTCCGCTCCCAAGTGCGCGGAAGCCGAACCGGCCCTAGCCAGCTCATCCGGAATTGCATTGCTTACTACCATTAAGTTGCATCTGTCGAGGGTGACATTCTGACCAAGATGTCAGTTTTGGGTGTACTTTTCTTGAAAAAATGTACATATCTTGTGGTGTCTCTATAAATACTGTACTAAGGCTACAAATGATGGCTACAGTGATGGAGGTGATACGTCAACGCTTAAAGATGTGCTAAAGTGGGGCATCATTTTTGAAGAACCCAACCGCTGGTACACATATTATTCCTGGTCTCTTTCTAACACAATGTCAAGGACAATATTCACATTCAATAGAATGGTACTCAGACTTTTCTATGTTGACCCGAGGCACCACTTCTATCTATTTCTGAATAGAGATTCCAAACAAAAGCAAGCACGTACGACTGACTTCAAAAGCATTAATGCAAATTCAAACAGATGAAAAAAAAGGATGAGGAAAACTTATGCACAAAATAACTCACCGCAACACTTGACAAGACCAGACGAACAGAGAGATATGCACAAAAGCGGGACTAACAGCATAAACAGAGCCGAACCTAATGAAATTTTCTTCCAATTATCTTCCTTCTTAAGCTCATACTCATCACATTATATTCACATGAGATGCTCTCTCCAAAAGAAGGAGAACACAAGGAGTAGAGAAGAAAACCTTGTTATCCTTATTGAGTTAGTAATTTAAGTCTCTGTGCCTTTTTTCCGAACAGTCTCGGCCTTTTCTCCCTCTACTGTGTTGAGCAGTGTCCTTCTCTTTAATCATCGCCATGGAAAATTTACAATTCTAATTAGTTGATTTTTTTTTGTCGTCCCTAAAGCCGCATCGTTATTGTTGTGTTGCTGCCTTCCTTTATTGTGTGTAGTCTAGTCCATTCGTCTGATTAAAATGCAATTCTGGTTCCAGGACTAAGGAGCAAATGGCTGAAACAAACTTGAACTTTTGGATGAATTAATGCGGGGTTGCACCATCCCAACCATCCCAACCATCCCAACGGACCCAACCGACATGCTGATTATTACTACATTCACTCCTTCGATTTTGGATCCTTCGAAAACTGATCACAACACGAAACAACATGTGACAGTGAACAGACTTCCTTCCACAATGTAGGGCTGCAGGAAGTTTTGTCTGCAAACACAACCGACATAAAAAAAAAGGATAGAGAAACTTATCCTTGCCTGGTCACTTTGTTTATATCAAGATGCTTTCTGTCAGTATACTCAGCACTCTTCCGCTCTCGTGCTTATCATGAGCATCTTGCGCGATGACGGCAAAACGGCAAAGGATAACTTCAAAGGAGCCCCCAGTCTCGGAGAGTTGAAAAGAAATTAGTATACAAGGAGTCTGTAGGAAAGTTTCATTAATTATAAAAAGGGTAAAAGTCATTTAAAAAAAATCTTCGCTCGGGAGCATGTTGTACACAATGGCAGTGTCCAGGATCCATCGTAGAAACTTTTAAAGAATGCTTATTTGGAATTCTGAACTCCTCTTCTTCTTCTTCTTTTTTTTTTAGCATGAGTATCTGCTTCTCATCCCTTTTTCAGTTTTTTGTGTGCGAGATTCGTGTATGAGCGGAGCTGTAAATAGGAAAATGTTCACCGAATTTATCGGCGCACAGTGGGGTGCGTGGTAGCTGACAGGGGCTATGGTGAATTCGTTTCTTTATTGTCGTGGAGTAGTCCATGATGAGAATTTGCCGGATCCCATTAAAAAATAGACGTGACCACTCTCATTCTTTTTTGGGCACGGTAACGACATTTGTTGATTAGGCAGTAATATTTCTCTCCTTATTTGTACACTTCTTCCAGCGGAGAGTTTAGGAAACTTCTCCAATAACAGAAGTACGAAGCTGATGTAAATGAAGTTAGTCCTTTCTCCCAGCAAATTGTCTTCAAATAACAACATCTTCCCCAGACACAATCACCAGGTGTGGCTCTCAAAACTGCAAGTAAATCCATTTTGCCATCATAAAAAAAAAAAAAAACAAAGAATGCCTCTGCGTCGAGATAGCTTGCTAATCCTTTTCGAATTTCAGTTCGAATAATTTTAACACACAGTACATCAGCTCATTCAATTCACCGGCAGAGTTTTGTCTACGATTTTCCATGAACACAGAGCCTAGCCGTCACAAGTTTTAATTTACTAACCAAGACGCCCTCATCATCATTAGGATTTCATCAACGATCGCAGCTAATTCTCACGCGTTCCTATGCTTTAAGCAGTATCCAAGGATATTTCTAAACAAATATATTACGACTGTCAGGGAGCAAGTCAAGACAGGAAACTCACTTTACAGCAGCTCTGCCACCACCTCCGAACCATTTTGGAAACCAATTCCGGACCTCAGCTATTTATGACTTCAGTTTTGCTGAAGCTGAAGCCCCACCAATAAAGCTGAAACAGAACAATAATGCGAAGAAATTTTTCTTCGGTCAAGTATTTAGTGGCCCGAACTTTATCTCAGAAGGAAGTACAATGAAGAAAGATATATCAGGTAATGAGACGGCGGAAGGGTGCAAAAATAAGCATATGCATACATCCTTTCGGCTCCAAGGGCACCTTTTAGCACTCTTTACAGGAAAATAGATGAGCAAACCCTGATCAGGGCTAATATGCGATGGTATCACATGGGCGCATATGGTATAGACAGAGCACTATGGCCAGCTTTCGATAAGAAAAATTCCAAAAGCCTCGTACAACTTAGTCGAAGAAAAATAAGTACCATCTCCGGTGTCCTTACGGGACACTGCGGAAAAGGAATCCATGCGGAGCGTCTTGAATTAGCCTACAATGACTACTGAAGAAGCAGCAGGGACGAAGGGGAAATAGAATCCATCCAGTACCTGCTATGCGAATGTCTTGCATCAGATACCAGAAGATTGCATACTCTTGGTAGTAGCTTCTTCCATGGGCTGGAAGACTGAGATTTTTATCCCTTTCTGGGTGGTTTTCAGATAAGTCAACCCAACCTCTTGGTTAGACTCTCTTGAGTATACTTTTTATGGGTAGAATGGACCCGCTTGAGATCTAAGTAAGTCTTTAGGACACCCACAAAACCAACAAACCAACCAATAATGAAGAAAACTTCCTCAGCTCTATGACAGCTGAATTGAAGATCAACTAATGTTCATTTGATGTCATCGAACATTACTGATCCGTGCGATTTGATTTCTTTTCACTTACGGATCCATGTGAGATGGCATCGCGAAAGTACATGTCTCGTCTGAAGGTCTAGATCTTTCCTGTCATCTTTTTTTTCGGTATCCCAGCCAAAATGTTGGCTCTGCTGCATGTGCTGGACCACTTAGGAGAGGGCTGGTAGGTGCGCCAGATAACGCTTCAGGATCCAATAATCCAGTATAGGAAGTAGAAAATAGCATTAAAGCATCGAAGTATCATCGGCCTTGCAATGTGTTCAAAAGATCTTAAAAAGACTTGTTCATGAGTAGAGGCTAGTCTCTGAACTGCTGGGTCTTTAACCAATCGCTACATTAGCTAAATGAATAGCGAGAATAATGGTCGCCAATTGGCAAATGCTAAGCAGAGCAGAGCTTGGAAAAAATGTGATAAAATGTGAAAATGGCTGCACCATTAGCGAATTTTTAGGCGCGACGAGGGGAACTTTTAAATAAGTAAAGAGCTGTCCACAGGTCATGAAGACACACCTTTGATTTTAGCAAGAGGCTGAAGAGATTAACGTACTTAACTGTGATGCAGTTCGGTGCGGACCTGCTCCTTACCCAAAAAGCATGTCTAGGACATGATAGCGCCAGAAGTAGTGCTCTTTTGCACCAGCTGGCAAAAGAAACGATATTGCCAAGCAATGGATTCAAATCCCTAGAATTAGTCAAATAAGTATCCTTCAAACAGTTATGTAGAAGGAAATGAGACAGCGGATGAACTAGCTCGGATAGGATTAACTTAGAAGAGATTCACACATTGGTACATATTCCTATCGGCGGTGTACTGTAAGTGAACTAACCAACATCGCCTGGTCTGCCAGGGGTGAATGCATTATATCTCACACCTTCCCCCCGGCAGTGAACGAAAAAAGAACCAAAAGCCTACTGGCATTTGGAGAAAAAAGAAGTTAGTATCTTAATAGGTGTACTAGCACTGTGCGATAGGTACAATGACCACTAGACTAAGCATTAATTCACAGGACTATTGCTGCCAGGGTATAGAGGAAATAGAAACTATAAAGCATTTACTTTGTGAATCCTCGAATCTTCAAAAACGTCGCCTTCGTCATATGGAAAGCAGACGTTTTGAAGAACTAGGTGACTTTGCGCACATTCCAATAATGAACATGATACGTTCCGTTAAGACCCTTAAGGTCCACCCTAACTTAACCGAACCATAACTATAGAGAAACTATAGAGAAATTAATTTTCGGGTATCTCTGACTGAAAAGACTAGTGGCGGTCTATACACGGTTCCGATAATCCAGGCAATGAGTACACACTTCTTAGTGAGAAGCCAGTTTCTTTTGTTCCGGTCGTTTATCACATATTTAAAAGCTTATCACACTTGCGTAATTTTTTGACAGGCAGTGTAAAATCTTTTCACGAAAAACCTATTGAGGGGTTATCCGCGCCTGACTTTTCCGTCAACCACCTCAACAAGCTTATTTCCACACTTTTCCGTCAGTTTATGGATATGGACTCCAAAACGAGAGGTTGATGGGTGCCTGACTGGTTGTGCATACATGTATGTTGGGATGTTGTATAGGGTCACTGCCAAGAGGACGACAGTTATCAATGACTGTTGGTAGTTTCACCTGGCGGAGCTCGCTAATACCTCGAGGGTTTGGGCACATTTAACACATGCCCCAACTCGGCAAGACATTCCATGGGTTCCGTGACATCAGTTAGGCTTCCTCTGGGTAGGCCCAGGATGAGATGATTAGACTAATTTCACGTCTACCTTTATGGCGATGGTGGAATATCGGGAGATGTGGAGGGTTCACTTAAGCACCCTAAACCACAGATTCACATAGTGGATAAGCGGGCCATTGGAAAATGAATGAAAGTCGTACTGAGTCTGTCAAAAAAGTCACCTTTATTGACTTGACACTTAATTTTTACACTGAAAACTACCATGGGGCAACATGCAAAACTATAAATGTGTCATCAGCTTCAATATAAAGTCGTGAAATATGTTTTAACATCTATCGCTATGGGCGATCACCCCAAAGCCTCCAATTGTTCAAGGTTATAGCCCGACCTTTAGTAGATTAAATTTTTTCCTAAATTCCACTGAATTTGCCAATTAGTTTCCGAACAAATTTTTCACCACTTTCAGCACCAGCTACCCCACTGTGTACATGTGTCATTAAAGTGCCTTTGGCTCGCTGAGTTGTTGACTGGCTTCATCGGTGATACCCTCTAAAGCTAAACAATTCACAGCATATAAATTAAACGTATGCTCTGGCTATCTGAAATCGTGTTTGGTATCTTTCCAACTCAACTGCTGGACTTAGTACGATACCCACTGCCTGTACATGGTCAGATATATCGCAAGGACCTCCCACAGTGAGGTTTTCCCAGTCAGCAACTTAATTAAATAGACGGCCAGCCACCAGAACGGAGGCGGAAATTGCAGCGGCAAAAGGGGCTTCCTCGGTGATGAACCATCGTTCGCTTTTCTTTCCATCTCACCACCACCCTTCTCATCGCCATCCTTGCAATCATGGCCCTAAGGAGAATAAAACTCAGTTTTACTTTTGTTGTACCTTATACCCTGTGGGGTGTATACTCCACCTCGCATCAATTAATAAAAACACAAGAAAATAGATGAACGTAGAAGGAAAACGGTGTAAAAGAAGAGGAAATTAAAATTGAAAAACAGCGGTCACGTTAAATGCGATTGCTTACCAATTAAGGACATCGGCCCCCTGGAAGACAGACCGCTGCCACTGGCGCTGTCGCCCATATAAGCAAATTAATTTCCGGTTAATAAAACATTGTGGCAGAAATCACTGCGATTTAAGACAGTTTGCCTGACACAACAATAAATGATTGTGTGGAGTCCTTTTGGTTTTTTTCTTTCCCTTCTCCCTAGTGAACAGCAAGGAATCAGTAGCGCGGCGGTATGTTGTGTAAAAACAGGGAAAAGGACGAAAAAAAAAAAAAACGAAATCAAAGCGAATTAGACTCACAAGTAATTTATTTCTTTGGAGGACAAATTTGTCGCTGTGCACAGCACACATGTATAGCAATCGTCCTTGGAAGCCATTTCTTCGGAGAATGATTTTAATTACCGACAGTCGTCCGTCTTGGAAGTAGCAAATGGCTTCCGGTGTTAAATGCGGCTGAAGCTTGGTGGCTTTTACATTTTTTTTTTGCCTCGTTTGGGTGGGTGAGTTACATAATGATTGTTGTAGCTCATCAATTCTCGTTGGGATTTACATTTTAGCGCTCTCGACGGGGAAAGGGTTCTCTGTGGGAATCACAGTCGAATGTTTGCATTGGAAGGAGTGTGGAAAGAATAATGATGTTTAAGCACTGGGAAAGCATGAGGCTGTCTAATATTTATACTGAGGCTCAGTGCGGCGAATCATTTCGAGGACAGAAGTGAGAAGGAAAGGAACACAAATGATGATGGCTTGGATAATGGTGACAACATAATTTAGTACAAGAAGAAGTGCATTCAGTGAACTTGGGAAGCGGTGCTCCATATCAAGGCTGGAGCGGATATGGCATTTCTCTTTGTGGCCTTCAAGTCCTCGCTATGATTGTGATACTTTTCTGGCCTCGTAATTGTTGACAACATACACATGTCTGACATGCGTTTCGGACTTTTAAAGGCCGTTCCCAATTACATCTCTTCCCATGGTAAAGTTGTGATTAGATAAATGTCACCTTCTCCGATCGTAGTTGACACCGTGTAAAATATAAATTGGGCAGTGCGCGCATGGGATAGTTCCAGTGGCATTACAGGAAGATTTGACTTTACTGAACCCCTGGTTATCTGTAATGTTTAAGGGTTGCTTAACCTTTGGTTACAACTCTAGATCTTGGAAGAGGGTTAAAGCTGACTTCATGCTGAAAACCGGTAAGACCTCGCCCACTTCCCCCAAAGACTTGCGTCTGATCAGCTTATCGTCCTCTCTTCTTAAAACACTAGAGAGGCTGATTGATATACAATTAAGATCTAACCTAGATAACCATCTCATATCGATCTCCCAACATGCATACTGAGAGGGAATCGGTGGATACCGCGCTATTGAAAGCCATTGAGAATTCCTTGCATAGCAAAGAGTACATAATGGTATCATTCCTCGATATTGAGGGAGCCTTAAACAAGGTCAGAACGGAAGCAATTTCCCCTGCGCTCAGCAACCCGAAGGTTGACAACTGCTTTTGCTTTTGGATCGAGCAAATGCTTAAGAGTAGGCTGAGTTGGGAAGCTGTTTAAGGAGCAGGAGGGTCTGCATAGGTACACTGCAAGGCGGAGTAGTATCACCATTATTTTGGCTGACGGTAGTGAACGAACTGTTAATGACATTGGATAGGGAGGGATGCTGATGACATAACAATAGCAATTACCAGTACATTCCTCCCTACAATAAGAGACCTTATAGATTCTGCCACGAACATATTGTCAAGGTGTACGAAGAAGGTGGGCGTCGGAGGTCACTCCTTAAAAGCCGAACTAATCCTTTTCACCAGACGCTACGAGGCTCCGTAGATCACCCCTCTCAAATTTCAAGGCACGAAAATCCAATATGTAGACCACGACAGATACCTGGGGGTCATACTTGATAGGAAACTCAGCTGGAAGCTGAATATTCAGGACCATGCAAGGAAACCCTCAATTGCCTTATAGTCCTGCCGGAAAGCTCTGGGCCCGAAACGGGGCCTGCAGCCTAAAGCAGTCTACTGGATATATGCGGTGGTGGTGAGGCCGATTTTTATGTACGAAGTGCTGGTGGGCAGCACTGGACAAAAACAAGCAAAAATAGGCTGCTTGAAAAGATAAAAAGGGGATCATGCATCTGTATAACGGGTGCTTTGAGAATCGGCCAGGAAGATAGCGATCGGATTGTGTCGCGAGGCATAAGGGTGGGCTGGCCAACCTTTGCCAACAACATCCCGCATGTCTCGGGTGCCTGGCGAACCCGTGCCATGGAGAGACCGAGGAAAGAAGGAACGCGTTTAGGGTTAAGCGCAGATTAGATTTAAGTTAGCATAGTTTAGGATAGGGCCTTATTTTAAGAATTAGTTTAGCATAGGTTTAGTTTAGGCTACGGCATGGGCATAAGCTCTTGGACTGGTTGCTTCACTTTCTTCTTTCTTCTTCTTGTCCGTCCGAAGTCTGATTAGGGTATTAGGGAAATCTATCTCTTTCTATTAGCTAGCTTTCATCATGGCACGATTTTTTTTTGTGTGCTGAGCAGGTGGTACAAGGTAGGGTGGGCAAGAACCACCCCCCGTCCGACGAGTTGAGCCGAGCAACCGCAAGCGTGCCCCGTTCTCCTCACCTGTACCGAAGTTGCCTCCGTGGCCCAACCTGGCTCGCATCAATGGCAATGCTTCATCTGCTTCTTGTTTATATCTTTGGGAAACTAATGGCAGTCAAAGCATAAAGTCTCAGAGAACCCTCACAGCTAATTAGCACAGCAACGGGTCACTCTAGGATACTCAAGGGCAACCATGCTATTCCTAGTAAAACGGACTACGTTGTCCCCTTCAGGGACTTCAACGTCAGGTACAAAACTCGGATTCCTAGCGGAAGATCTTAGGAGTCTGGTACAGTTTTGAGCCAATCCGTGCTAGAAATATTCATAGGCGGATCTAAGACATCGGTTGGTACGGTGGCAGGAGTCTTCTACAACGCACCTGACATAGCTATTGCCAATCGACTACTGGTTCACTGTAGTGTGTTTCAAGCGGAAATTACGTCCTTCCATGAAGCTGTGGCTTGACTTTAAATTTTCGCGAGGGATTGTAACGCTATTGTATATATACATAGGCAGCTATTAATAAATAATAAATAGCTGGCGCTAACCACAAAGCCACGGCGACCACAGTCAGGCAGCTATTAAAGCCCTAAAATTTAGACAGATGCAACGTATACCTGTGCTGTGTCCCAGGACACAGGGACATTCAAAGCAACTGCAGAGCGGACGAGCTGGCAAAAGAGGATGCAGGACGGCGTCTCACCGATAACCTAAGGCAACCACCTGCGCCTATCAAATCGATCAAATTCCTCTCTGACACAGATGCCAAGAAACTGGCAAACCACAGATGCCACAACATCAGCACTTGTCTCTTGTCAAAACAAATCTGGCCTAACCTGGATTTAAAGAAGATGGAGAGACATTTATCCACAAACCGGAAAACCTAGGTTCTCTATTAGGTGTCCTCACTGGACATTGTTTGATAGGCAGACATGGACTCGAATAATGTCTGTAGAAGCTGAGACAAGGAGGAGAAGGAAATTACAACGCACCTATCGTACACGGCAGTGCTTGCGATGTTAAGAAGGAAAACCCTCAACGAATACTTCTACGATTCTGGCCGAACTCGACATCCAGAAGATAAGAACTTTTATTTCGAACTTTGATCTCGGACGAAATGGTTAATTTCTTGGGGTTACTACCATTACTGTTACTCATCTCGATGTTCTCTGTGTTAAATACTCTGGTTTCGGGTGCTGGTAAGCCGGTTCTTCACCGTGGTATCACAATTGGCCAATCTGTCGTAGGTGTGTCCCTGTCTGAGCGGGAGTAGCTTCCTATCCTAACCTAACCTTTTGTTTAATGCTGACCGTGCCAACATGGTCCAGCAATACCAACTCAACATTCTAAGCCTGACAAATCTGTGAGAGTATAATTTGTCATGAGAAAGCTTTTCAATTCGTCGTTCAGAGTGGTCCAGAAAAACTGTAGATCCCGTCCAGCCACTTATCATATTTTTAGTCATCATTTTAGATCCTTGTCCTTTATCAAAAAAAATCCTTAAAATTCGTCTGTTTTATTCAAAGTTATCGTCTACTCAACTTTCAGCAAAGGGATTTTCTAAAAGTTTTTTTTCTGTTTACCAATTATCCTGTCGAAGTTTTCCCGAATACAATCCCTTCCTCCTCCAATTACCATCTCAATCATTCACGCGCTAACAAGTCCGACGATAACTAATTTACTTCAAAGATTGTTTCTTCCTTCGGCAACCAGCCGCCTGACCAAGGATGCAATTAAGGAAGACTACAGGCATATCCTTGATATCTATCCTGTCGGCATAAAATGACTCAAAACCAACACACACAAACTATTATAGGCGAACAGAACATCCTGTCGGTGATGATTAAATGTTCTCATTTTAAGGATATTTGAGTGGTACACTGAAGGACCGAAAAATTGCTCCCAACAGCATGGGATGAATGATCTCTTTATAGGATGGGTGGGGGGATAGGAAAAGGATATGCGCCACTGTGGCAATTTCATGCTTCAGAGACAATTCGCTCCGTCACACGATAGATCCTAATTTCTGATAGCTTGTATCTGCCGCTTCTGGTCACTGTGCCTCAGCACTAATGAAGAGTCTTTTCGGCCAACGTCGGCATGCCTTCATTATCATACAAAAAGGAAGCAACGCACTTTGGCGAAAATGCTCGGCTAGAGGGTGCCTGTCGCCGGGGAGCAAATAACACCTCCGACAGGCAAATACGTAGCAGCAACCAACAATAACAGCATGGACGACGATGATGGGAAACTGACGATTTCTCGTCTATTTTCCTACTTTCCCAGATAAACACAGATGAACATGGAGGGTCCTTCAGGTCCTCTCGTGGTTGTTGTTTTAGTTTATTTTTTGTGCTGTTTTCTGTCCCACTTCGTTGAATCAGTTCACATTATCATTTTCTCGTGTCGAATGGAATACGAAACGACGAAGGACATCATCATCAGCCAGAGCTCATCCCTTTTGGCGCTGAAATGGAATCCCGTTTGCGTATCCATCTCTTGACATCGTCAATGTCACTCGTTGTGATTGTGTACGCGTGTGTGTATTGTACAGTTGTTGATTTTGCCTCCAACCACCAAGAGAAGCCGAATCAAATAATATTTTCCTGCCTCCCTTGCCAGATCGTAGCCTATTTATATGCTAATAGAAGGATATCCAAAATGTCAAGATACATCCGAGTTGCAATAACATTTGGTCGGCCGGCCGGCTACTTTTGTACTCCAGTCATTGACTGTTTCTCTGTGGGTGTGTGTGCTGTGTGCCCGGGCTCGAATGATTAAGCGCTGGGTGGGCCGACGACATCAGTCCAAGCAAGAATATGCACTTGCCATTTGGGCTTTTGGCTTTTGTTATCCAAGTTAAGAAGGACTTTCGCACGTGAATTGTTTACCCACACACACACACACATTTCAAAAAGAGCCGGGCCGCATGTGGACAATGCAATTTCCGATTTTGCATAATATTTTGCATCCCGGAGGTCGAAACAAGATTTTCCACAATTTGATCCTTGGCCATAGATACCCACGTGTTTTCCTCTGAGTTTCTGTGTGTGTGTGTCGGCCCTAGATGACTTATTAAATATCTACCGGGTGTAATGGGGTTAGGAAATTCTCAGATAATACCCGCTCGGGAGGCCGCCTAGAACTTGCGACGGGGGAAAAGTTTTACATTTCAATTGGATGCAATCTGTAGATGTTTTCCTAGTCCGGCTGGCAGTGTGCATCTTGTGCATTGTTATTGAAATGGGGGATGTGCATCCATTAGAACTGATTTTTTGCGAGAGATACAACATTACTTATGTTTTGTGCATACATTTGTTAGCAAATTACTTATGCGATAGTTGGGTTATCAGATCTTGAATTTGTCCAGGAAATTGTAAAATACTACTTGTACGCACTGATAGGAAGAAAATTCTCAAGTCTACCTCAGGCTTTGAGTCCAGTAATGCAAAAGTTTCAGTAAATTTTCTGGTTTTACATTTAACGTTTTGCTTTGAGAAGGTGTGAGGATGTTCAAATCTTATACGACCAAGCATGGAATACCAGGAAGAGCTTTTTATCTTTTCTCTACATGTTCAGTGTGTTCAGAACTTTACCTAAGATGATGTCAAAATGCTGTACCGTGTCATTGGAAAGTTCAACTGATTCTCAGGGATGACCATTGCCTGGGGAGAACTACCTACGCTTTCGTTTTAGAAGTACATGTGTCACGATTCGGTGGTTGTATTTGCTTTAAATTGAGAAACTTAGAAAATAATAAAATTGAAAGAAAATGTTACGTATAGGCCAAAGAAATCTAAGGAGTGACCATTGCCTAATCTGTGTCTATGTCTAAAAACATGCATGGAATGGGTCTGCTTAACAAAGAGACATGTAGGAACTGAGAGAAAGAAGCAGAAGATCTCGAACACTTCCTATGGCACTACCCAGCTCTACCGAGAATGTGGCAGAAAACCCTGGAGTTCACGTGGATACCGGAAGGACAAAGGAATCGGCAGTATTCTAGATTTCACCAAAGAAACAGGAAGATTCGCCAGACCATGCGTACACATATATCAACTCCATAATTGTTTCCACTTTCCCTATTTCCCTCCCAATAAACGTCCCAAACCAAACCTATCTCTGCAGTTCCGACGTTTAAAAGAGGGGAACACAACGGGCCCGATTGAGGCCTATTATTAGTGGGTAGCGGTTTGTCCGCTCTAGCACTGCGGTCTCATATAGAGGCCTATTGTGCTGAGGCCTAAGTGAAGAGCATTTCGCTCATCCTTATATACCATGTCCATGCTTTCTTTTTAGACGCATGTAATATCATGAACACGTTTCGTAAAGTTCGTACTACTTTTGGTCATCATCAGGCGCCTTCTTGCACAGCTATAGTGAATTTAATCGATCAATTTGAACGTCTCGGACAGGTTAGTGTTCGTCCGGCCAGATCAGCTGAAAATGGTCGCCGTAGGAAGAGAGTGTGACTGAATTGTGTCCATTTCGCAGCGAACACAGAAATTGACTTGGCCTAGATGCTTATAAGGTCCAGTTTACATAAGAATTGAAGCCAACAGACCTCGCACAACGCTGTACTTTCGTTGATTGGGTGCTGGAAATGAATGTCCAAGACCATGATTTTGTACACAAAATTATTCTGACTAATGAGGCTGATTTCCATTTGTCTGGAGACGTAAACAGACAAAACGATAACATCTTGGGCTCGGAAAACCGAAGAGAAATGATGGAACAATCTCTCCAAGCACAATGAGCACACTTTGATGCGGATTTTGGGTTGACGTTTCTGTTGAATGGAATGCGTTTCCGAACAATGTTGACTGGCTTTTTTTGGCCTGAAATTTATGCTTTGAATGTGGCCGACGTTTATTTTTACCAGGACGGTGCCGCATGCCACACAGCTGTGTGATTTCTCGAAATGAAGACTTCAATTGGCCGCCAAGATCGTGCTATTTAATACGACTTGACTTTTTCTTTCAAGCTTTGTTAGAGATAAAGTCTATGTCAATGCTCAACCAGCAGTTCAAGCACTAGAAGAAAATATCAGAGCTGTTAATCGCCGCAATTATGCGAACATGTTATGAAAAAATTCATCAAAAGAATGGCAGTTTGTAGGCAGAGTTAGAGCGGATATTTAGCAGATATTGTTTTCCATTACTAACCTCGGAGTTTGTTCTATAGATTAAAATCAGAATATTTTGTCGTGACTTAGATGTTCTATGTAAGGGGCTGGCCTGAGAAAAAACTGACCTTTTAAAACCATGTCTGAGTATGTTGTTATCTGAATACATTATCTACAAAATTGGTCTCTAGGTTTTACTATTTAAACCAAAATACCGGGCTTAATACCTCCTTAGCTTTATGGCCAATTGATGGGAATCCGGAAAGCATACCGGACCATGTGATGGACCAGATACTAAAGCCTCGGTAACAATGGGGATACACCTCAGCATGTTCCAAGCTAAAATTCATGCGATTGAGATCTGCGCCACGATAAACCTCAACTAAGGTATTATGGGCGCTAAAATAGGCAGCACTAAAACAATGGACCTTCTACTACGTGGAATCTAGTTCAGTCAAGTGCTGTTACGATGCCCTACAATCACTTATCAGGCACAACAAGGTCGAACTTGGTTGGGTGCCTGGCCACTAGGGCATTGCAGGCAATGAAACTGCGGATGAGCTGGCTAAAGTCGATTCGGTTTGCTCGCTCTTAGGACCGGAACCCTTCTCCGGCGTTAATTGTGCTACCGCCACAACTTTGCTGATAAACGGGGAACAACAACTTCGCCTAGCCCATTGGGAAAACGTCCCCAGACTTAAGAAATCCAATAGACTTATCAAGCTCTTTGGATTGATAGAAAACATGGGGATGCTGATGGACTTCCTTATCGGCCATTGCGGCCTAAGATACCATCTCAACAAACTAAATCTTTGTTCAGATACAGAGTGTCGGTTCTGTTTGGAAGAGGAAGAAACCTCTGAGTACATTGGCATCGGCCACTGGTTAGATTCTCCTTCTATGCGCACTACCGAAACTGTGAAACAATGAAATGGACTCCGAAGCTAGTTTTTTTATTGAACTATGTATGTAGATAGATCAAACACTGGTTGCAGAATTTCAATACCATATAGGCTCCATCACATACGAGGCGGAATAGGACTTTATAGGTTCTCCAAAAGCTTTTTTTACATATCACATCATGAAAAGTGGTCCAACCAAAAATGTCTACCAATCATCATACAGTTCATCACGGTAAGACAGCCGACAGCGCTTTAACCTTCATTAAGTAATTAGCGAAGAAGGTGATGACCTATCGATCTCCATTTGCAATAAATTTAAGGATGCCTCCCGTAAAGCTTATGCCTGCCAATAACAATAAATAATAAATAATCGAATACCAATAAACCCGCTGCGATGCGCAAAGAAACAATTGACAAAAGCTCGCTATATAAACCTTAATATGAAATTGATATCCGCGGAGAAATACAATCACTCCGACCGATAATATCGAACACGCTCCACGGCGAATAAAGTTAAAAGCTATGAAAAACGATGTCCATCAATCCGCCGCCGCCGTCGTCCTTCCTGAGCAAAAATCTCATTACCGATCAAAGATAACATTTTACGGTTGCCCAATAAAATCGTCAAAAAAAAGAAATCCAAATCGAAATCGAAAAAAAAAAAATAACTGAATTCTACCACATTACCGACAAGGACGATGGGAGCGTTACGGGAACGTTCGCTTAAAATATGAACGAACGTTTATCTGTTTGCTTCGCGTAAACATTTCCTTTTGTAGTTATGAAATGAAAAAAATCCTCCGGGTGGGTGTGAATTGTTGCAATAAAATTGCGCCACTTTCTGTGGCTTCGCTAGAAGCAACCGCATTCGCCGTATATTGGCTGCCGTGCTTCGCGAGAGAACACAGTCCGCGCGTACACAAAGTCCGGGGGTAAACAAAGTGCGCTCTCAAAATAAACAACCGCTTTGCGAGTGCTCTCTAGCGTTCTTAACCCCTTGAACGTTTAACAAATTCATCTCCTTGCAATAATCGTAAAAAGGATATCGAATATTTCCTTTCGCATTTTTCGCTTTTATTGCGATTCGTTTAAAGTTAAACACGCGGAGGAGTGCCGCAGCGCGGCGGTACCGATTGCATTATGCCACGAGGAAGATTGTACGCCCATCTTGGAGCTGTCGGGTGTTGTACATACATAGTACGTGTAATGTTCAAATCTTTTATCCGGGGTTTCGGGAGCGGGAGTTGTCATAAAAATATGACGTAAAACTCTTTTAGGAGCGCATCTCAAGGCTTCAACTCTTTTGTTTGACGGGGTTTGGCCCTTTGTGCTATTTTGGGATTTTTTTTTTCCTGTGCTTGCCCGGGTTTTACTGCCGCGCTGTAAACATTGATGGTAAGGACTTTTGAATAAAGAAAAGCGAGCGAACGTTGAGTTGGTCCCTTGTCTTAATTACTTATCGCGCAAAACAATAAGAATTATGGAGGTTGGGATGGACAAGGACTGGGAATTACTTTGAACAGTGGCGTGTCTTATGGAAGAAGTGGACAACTAGATGCGATACGTTTTGATGAGAACACGTGGGTTCTGCATAGGAGCAGGATTTAAGAGAAACTTGTGACCCAAAACGGTGTACCTGTATATTGTCTTTAATATTTTTCTGACGTTTACGTAGCTTATAGAAAAACAGCGACAGCCTGGACGGCATATAACGGCATCCATCGTCTTGACGCTACTGCCTTAGGTAGGTAGGTGATAAGGTGGCTATCCATGAGAGGGACAGATACACGTAGGCCAAGCAAGGCTCTTTGTGATGCCACTGAGATCTATACCCTAGGTGCCACTTCACCTATTGAAACCATTCAGAGCTCTGAATAAAACTGGGGATACTCTTGACATCAGTCTGCGATAATTCGCTCAAATTGTCGAAGTGATATGTTTCTACATAGAGTTTCCTTCTTTGGGATAGGGTAGGACAGGTACAGAGGAAATGGAGGATCGTTTCTTCCCCCTCACCGATAGCGGTGCTGATGAGCAAGCTTTTAAGCAGGATCAGACGTTTAGATCGAGTGAGGTTTAGCACAGGCCATATCTCTCTGGAGGTACGGAATGTGCTGGCGTTCCTCCATCTTTGGCTTGTCTTGCTGATCCCGTGGTACTTTAAGGAGTAATTTACATGCAGCGAATAGAATATCCAGATTCTTCTGTTCTGGTAGGATCTCTAGAGTAGTACCACGTTTGGCGAGTTCATCGGCCTTACAATTCCCTGAAATGTTCTGCCACCTCCATTAGAGACGGGCGAAATCTGAGGTGGCTTTTGATGTAAATGTTACTGATTCCAGAGATTTTATATCAGCCTGACTATCGGTTTACTGTCCAGAATGAGAAATCTGTCTTTGTTAGCAAAGCGGAGGCTGGCGCCATTTAGAGAAGGCGGGTCTACTGGAGGAATTTTGTATTTTTTAGTGAAGAGGACTAGTTCGGTGTTTTCGGGATTAACTCCCAGACCACTTTTAGCTGTCCATCTTAAGAGGATTGAAAAGGGGTTTTTAAGAAGTTCACTAAGTGTTCTGGGTTATTTACCGGCGACAGCTTTCGCAACATCATCTGCATAACCAATTATATTGCATCCAGCCCTTGCCAGGTTGAGTAGCAGCTTATTGACCGCCCCAATCCAAAGAAAGGGGACAGAACACTACCTTGCGGCATACCGTAGCTCATGGACATGCGGGCCAAGGCATTGTCCTGCCTATAAGCAGTTTTTCAATGGAAAGTCTGAGCGAAGCCTCGACTCATGAGTGCATCGGTGATTGATGTCCGAAAAGGTAACCATGGTGAACTCTTTGACACTAAGCAATTTTTTAATGGTGCAAAGCAGTTTCGACTTAGAATAAGCATGATGGGACACTGGTAGATGTTTTATATCTGCAACGTAGTCTATCAGCCTAAGGAGAAAATGACTGAGTTCATGATTCTGAGAAACCGCTGCTGCCTTAAAAACATTTTTCGGAATTCAGTTGGGTCGTGGATTAGAGCAAAACGTCACTGTCAACAGCCGCAACTTTGAGGTAGTGAAGGAATTCCCCCATGCCACCACACGACAAAGTCTGTTTCTGGATACACCTTACCCAAAAGAGGACGAATGAAAATAAAGCATTCGAACCCTATAAACTGTACATAAATGTGGATTCAGAAACAGAGGACTCGGCTATTAAATTATCTAGACAAAACAAAAAAATAGAAAATAGTGCCTTTACCACACGAATTTTGACAAAGCTGGATCGTCCTTTTGAGAGATAAGTGATGAGGAAGCAACCAACTAACAAGAAGCAACGTATCCATGCCCTTTTTTGCCATTCTGGATGTCATTTCATAAACATCCCCCACTTCCATAGAATGCAGACCCCACTGTGCTCTGGTCACCGTCATTAAACATGTCTCTGCTTGGGCTTCCCGGGACCTTCAATGACTTTCAACAGCGAGCGTAGATTTATTTACGTAATGCCAGTCATCCGATGGCTTTCTGTTGTTTGTTCCTTAATGTCGAGCGCTTTGTCTTTGCAGATATGAATTGTCTCTCATTAACGTGCGAAGGTAATTTCTCGCTACGTTAATAAATTTCGCCCCCCGTCGTGTGCCCAATCCACCTCCTGCGAGCGCCAAACGCACATGATATCATTAGTTAGCGCCCGGATACAAGTGCGAGTAACCACCGGTGCAGTTCTCAATAGGCCACCCCACCCAAACGGTGACGCTTATCCTAGCTATCTCAGATTTTAACGATATTTAATCATCACTCGTACAAATAATTAGAATTCCAGGAGCGTAGTCGCAGTTGCTTTCTTCTGTCGGCGTAATTAAATACACGCCGTAGCACTGTCCTTGCTAACACCTTCGCGCTGGCGGTGGTGCTGGCTGAAAGTTATTGCTCCATGGGGTGGTTCAAGCCGAGTGATAAAGTTTCGACTGGGGCTACTGTAATTGTTATGAAGAGTGCTGGGGTGCTGCCGGTCTATTCGTTTTGCGGTTCCTAGCAGCGGGCCTCAATAAAATTGACAACAAATTAAATTTATTACGCTCGGTTCGATGAGTTTCCTTTTTGCGGTGCATATTGATGTAGTTAGTATGTGTGGCTGAGGCCTGGTTTAATAAGTTGGTTGTGGTGTTGATTTGACGATGAATTTGCATGAATAGCGTGCTGAATGAAATATGTATGAATGAGGCAATGAGGAGCCCGTGGGGAAAAATTAGTTAACGAGCAGGTGTCTAGGGACTGCTTAATTTGATGAGCCAACTCGTTGGTATTTGTAACCTTTAAAAGCATCGTATTTGGAGATATGCAAGCTGATTTGCATACTCAAAGGAGTAGATATGAAGGGGTTCTTGAAGAAGACACTGTATAGTTCCAATATTTATGGACAAAAATTGAGAACATTTAATTTTACAGCTGCCACTACTCGATCTAGACGATGATTGCCAGAACTCCCACCCACCTGATCAAAACGAAACCAGGATACCTAGATCCAGACTTTAAATCCAACAAGGCTGTAGTGATGGTTTCTGTGGTGACCCATAGGGTTTAACCAGAGGTTTTATTGAGGCTTTTAGGTTCGATTTTCCGAATTTCCGCTGAGTTGATCGAGGCCCGCGTCATATAGAGTAATCTTTTCCTTTCGGCTCCTGGATATAGGCACGGAATATGTTCAGCGGTCTCTTTCTGTTCTCCACAGAGCCGGCAAATATCAGTTGCTGATAATCTGAGTGGACAATGTCCTATTAGATACCCCCTTAAGGTTCTTAAACCGTTTTTGTTGAGATCAAGTAAAGTTTTGGCCTTGCACAGGTTGGGGTTGATGAACTTTTTCCCTTGTCTAAGGCTTTGGATGTTGATCTAGTAGTCAGCGTGTTCGTGGATTTTTCATTGAGTTATCTTGGAGTAGGTACTGTTGGGTGGTACTCCAAAACAGGGTTTGGGATTAACGAGAGGGCGGCAAGCGCCTCTTCTCGCCAGGCAGTCAGTCCATTCGTTACTATCGAAGCCTTCATGTCCTGGGATACAGGCTACGGTAACCTTATTCACCGATGCAAGGCTTTCGAGGAGGTTGAGACTAGCTTGGACTCTATCGTGTAGGATTTAAGGACTTGGCTGTCTGAAAAGATGTAAATGGGGGTTCCTTGGATTATTCTCCGTTGGTATTTTCTTGCACGCAGTTCAATATATACTGTAAGTGACTTTTTCAGCGCTGTCGTTGGAAATTGGAACCATAAACCCCGGCCGTTTTTAAAATTTTGAACCATCTGTATACCAGATGTGGGAATTTGGTATTGTTTTACCTACTTCATCACAAAGGGCCTTTTCTGGCTTACGTGTGTCTGTGCTTCGCACATACAGCCACCCTTCCAACCTCCCTAGGGGCTTCATTTCACCATTTCCTGCGGTCGCCTATAACAACTTTGAAACTTCGGTAGCATCGAAATCTCTTGAGCATGGTATTTGGAATCTTAAGAATTGGGTCAAGATGAATGTGTTCTTGTATTCTCAGATGACTTGTACAGTCACCGTCTTTGAGGTCCAGTATCTGAGGTAGTCTGAGAGCACTAAGCATTGCTTCTTCTTGTAATGCCAGATGCAGCAGCGTGAGGTTAAGCATTGATTTTATAGCTGCCGTTGGGCATGTTCTCATAGCCCTGGTGATTCCATTACAGGCGAAGCGATAAACTTTGCATAGCTTGTCCTGTAGGGTTTTGGCCTTCATACTAATGACGTGTAGGTGATTATTGTTTTGATTATGGAGTTTTAGACTACCCATCTAGAACTCGCGGTTGGTACATGGATCCTCGTGGACGCACAGACATTAGACTGGGAACTTCCCCCATAACCTAAACATGGGGATGTACGAAAAACAAATTATCTTGGGTTTCAGTACCCAAGTTTTGTCGTACAGGCGAAGATACTTTGCTTCGCTGGACAGATCAATAGGGGTGTTTTCTGTAAAAGGGTACAAGAACAGTTTTTGTTTTTTTTAATGGTCAGGCCCTTCATCCTGCATCATCTTGAAGTTAGGGTAGGTTGGCGAGGGGAGAAAAGCCCTCTGCGCCACACTTAGGTCAATAGAGACCCAATGTGATGCCTGTTTAGAAAAGTACACCTTGCTCGTGAAGCAATACCCAAAGCAATCTCCTATTGCCCTAGGGTTTCGAATCATTTTGAAGGCTTAATGAATTTCCAGATGTACCTGATAGGTACTTTCCTTAGTTCTTCGGTATCCTGGAAAAAGTTCTTTCTAAACGATTTATGTCTGAGATGACAAAGACCTGGGTAGTAGCAGAGGAAGCGGGTTGTGTCCTCATTGACTTCCTCGTCTCCGCAAGCCCTGCAAAAGGTTCCTTAAAGTTAGGTTAAGAGCATTTTGGATCATAACTGATATGATGTCATGGGATTTGCCTTTAACGACATCGCTTTGTTAAAAGTTCTAGGAGTTCGCCTATGACCAAAGTCCAGAGCAGGGAGGACATCCTCTGGTGAGCATCGTCTTCGGTTCTGCCTTTGTAGTTCTGAATGAAAACTAGCCGCGCTATTAAAAGCAGTTGGAAATGCGTAGAGCGTGTAAACCAACTAATTTCTAAGCCTTTGTCAGAGTAGTATATGGCTGATGAGCACCGCTCTATAAGAGATGAGACTCTCTGAACTACACAACTATATCTCTTTCGACAAGCAGTCTGGGATCAATCCTGGAATCTGACTTGTGGAATATCTACTATGATGAAACTCTCCGTATGGGGATTAGTAAAAATATCTTTCTGGTAAATAGATGGAGTTGGTATGGTGGCTGAAAATTGACAGAGAAATCATGAGACACGTACACCTTCGAACCATGACCTTGGTAGTTCTCCTGACTAGAAGACAGATCCTGTCGACGTCTGTGCTAAAATTATGTGTACAAGTGCTCCGAAAGCATAAGAAACTCAATGTGTTCCCCTGTTTGATTGGACACGTGCTCTTGATGCGTTCATCGAAAATATTCGTGCATCCATGACCGCTACGCGAATCATATTTTAAACAAAATTAAATAAATAAATAATAAACAGAAAAAAAAAAAACTAAAACAGAATGAATTTGCATATTTTGCACACCTGGTCGTCGTCATCTCCTCCCCAGGCAACTGCAGCAATATGTGCCAATTTATTTATTCAATTTGTTCATTCTAATGCTCCTGCAATATCTCCCTCTCTCTATATGTGTGTGTTTTAGTATTTTTTTTTTTCCACTATAATAGCATTTTGCAATCTCTCTGCATATTGGATAGTATACTGTCGCAGTCGCAGGTGCCAGGCACATTATTTCCAAAAAAAAAAAAAAACCCAGAAATGACACAAAAAGCATGGCACCCCCAATAGGGCCGTCCAAACGGCACAGACGTGTCGAAACGGGTATATTTACAAATAAATGTATTTTTAATGCTGTCATTAGTGTCAGAGGCGACCGTTAATACTCGCATTTTACCAACACACGACAAGAAGGACCAACCGGGAGTAAAAAAGGAACTTTAATGGCACTTAAGATAATTATCGAGCAATTTTACTTTATCTTGATTAGCATGTGCCATGCCAGACCGCCACTGCCATCGAATACAAGGGAGACAAGGCATCGGCATCGGTCGGTGGCCAGTTCTGGTTTACTGTCAAGAGTCCTTACTAGCGCGCTATACAGTCAGTGTCTGGAGGCTAATATTCCTCGAAAGTATAATGTCGGTTTCGCGGTGAAGTTTATCATTGTCAGTGTCACATTCATCAAGCTAATGGGGGTGGAAGTTATGCGGCTGGGGTGTGTCTCGGCTTAGGCCCGGTGAATTACTTCCGCAGAGATGCAAGTATATCTCTTAGTGGGATGTCATTTGAGGAGTTGTTTTGATTTGCTTTTGAATTTTTTTTTTTTTGCGCCTGGGAAGAGAAATTAATTCAAATTGGGGGGGAGCTTTGAAGATATCGGCGTTTGATTTATTATTTTGGTTTCGGTTGCGAGCGGCTGGTGGTGTGGTTACACTAAGATAATTACGACTGGTCGAGCTTATAAATTAATTTAATGCTTGGTCGGCATAAATGTGGGGTACAGACAGGTTAGACTGCATTTTCAGGTTTGCAAATACATATAAATGAACAATTTTGAAAATTTCTCTTTAATCAGAATACAGTTCGGTGGAGTGGCATAAAAGTCGTTTAGCTTTGATGTCTAAAAAGAAATGGAGAAGAAATCCGACTAAGGCACTTTTAAGCACTAGAGGCAATGCTTCACATGCTTCCTGTCAAAGCAGCATTAAGGTTCAGAGAATCCTCCCAGCTGATCATCATGAACGAGATACTCTAGGAACTTCAAGGGCAACAATACTATTCCTAGTAAAGCGGACTACGTTGTCCCCATATTGAGTTCAATGTCAGGTACAAAACTTTTATTCCTAGCAGAAGCGTTTGGGATTCAGGTGCAGAGCGACTCCGCGATAGAAATATTCCTAAACGGATCAAAGAAAGCGTGTGATACGGGGTGGAAGTTTTCTTCAACGCACCTGACAATGCCATTGCCACACGACTGCCAGACCACCGCAGTGTGTTTCAAGCTATAATTTCGGCAACCCGTGAAGCTGCTGGGATTGTAACGCTATTGTACTATACTACAGCTATTTATGCCCTAGAATGCCGACTATTCGATCAAGGTTGGCAAAGCAATGCCGCAGATGTCTTAATGAGACTGCAGATAGGTGCAAAGTGACCCTGGATTGGATCCCAAAACACAGGGACGTTTCAGGCAACCGCAGGGTGGACGAGCCGGTAAAAGAAGGTGCTAAAAGGCATCTCTCTGATAACCTAGGGGAACCACCTGCGCTTATCGAATCGATGAAATTCCTCTTTGACACGGATGCCAAGAAACTGACAAACCACAGGTAGAAATACATAAGCCGTTGTCTCTTGTCAAAGCAAATCTGGCTCAAGTTGGATTTAAAAAAGAGGGAAAGACTTTTATCCACTCACTGAAAAACTTAGGTTCACTAATAGGGGTAATCATCCGACATTGGTTGGTTGGCAGGCATGCACTCAGACTGGGGATCCCCTCCAAAAATTTCTATAGAAGCTGCAGAGATGACGAGAAGGAGGCAACTACTACCCACCTGCTGTGTACTTGTCCAGTCTTTGCAACATTAAGAAGGAAAACTTTCGGAAAATACAAAGTGGTTCAATACATAGGGTTACTACCGATACGATCACTCATCTCAGGGCACTTGGCGTTATATTTTTGGCTTCTGGTGCTGATAAGCCCAATCTGTTCTAACTGTGTCCCTGCTTGTGCGGGGCAGCCACATAACCTAACCTAAGACACCTTAAGCAGGCTTTCAACAGGTGACAATGAAAACTTTTCTAGATGTCTTCAACACTTTCCTTAAATGAAAAGTGTTCTCCAACCAGTGGAAGAACTAAAGACTGGTTCTACCACCTTAAGATAGCAAACCACCGAAAGAGAACTTTGTGTAAATTGGACAGCGTCGTTCATACATATGTACGTAGCGATCATGGTGGTACCCAAACTCTAAGGTTGTTGAGGGTACTGCTTTGCCGCTCCGGGTTTGATTCGAAAAATCTGTGAACCAGCGCATAGGCATCCAATCGCTCTATATGCATATGCTCTGTTTTCATTGAAACAGATATAGGATTCAACGAGGTAGATAAACATCATAGTCAACATCATAGTAGATCTATTGTGCCAAGACCGGGTTAGAAGGATATTGAAGTTAAGGATAGCGCCCGTCAAAGGGTTTCTTGTGTCCTCCTGGTCCCGGGTGACCTTGAGAGCCATGTAACCGAGAGCCACACGCTCAAATAGTACACAGTTCTCGTGACTCGTGACTGTTTTGTGAAACGAGTGTGGACTGGTATGGACAGACCATGGCTGTTGATCTTAAATGCAACCTGTGGAGTTTAGGAAGAGTAGAACGCTAGGAATTTTTTTCTACGAAAGTTCGTTAAGATTGTCGAGGAAGGGTTTCCTCAGTGCCTTGAGTATTGCTTTGGCATGTGCCGGGCACTTGCAGAGAAAGTGTTCTAGGGTTTCCTTCTCATTTGTGTCTTTGCAGCTACGGCACTAGGGGTTAAAAGGGATGTCAAGCTAGACTACATGGGTACCTACTGCTGTGACCTGTATAGATGGCGACTACGCACTCTTGTATTCTTCCTAGTCGTTGTATGTTGGCCATGTTTTCTTGGATATGGTGCAACTTGTAAGGTTGTCCCATTTGGGTTTGTCTACTGAAAGGCAGTGTAGGTTGATTTTTCCCTTGACAGCTCCTAATGGGATGAAATCTTCTCTTGCAAGTGAGCTATCAAGGGCAATCTCATCAGCCATTTCATTTCCTTTGATGCCTCTATGACCTTGGATCCATACGGGAGTTAGGGAAGATAAGCTTCCCAGGCAGGCGAGCTCGGTTCTGCATTGTGCAACTGACTTTCATGAGGTGGTTTTTTAGATAAGAGCTTTGTTAGCTGCCTGCATATCAGAGAAGTTTGCAACATTTCGTTTGGGGGTGTTGTTGTCGTTGAGCGTACGATTGACTTCGTAGAATGCGAGCATTACAGCCTGAAATACACTGGCGAAGTCCGGGAGTCTGACTGATCTCCATATTTTCAAAACCTTCTCAAACCTATCCCGCATTCCATTTTCGAACCGTCCGTTGAATTTGATGGGTCGTAGTCTTTTGCGACCTTCCCGATGTTCCATTTCGCATTTGATAGAATACGCAAGGCGATGTTTTTGCTGACCATAGTGCGGGAGATGCTACCACCTCCTGAGGGAGTGAAGCCAGAATGCTACAGTAGCCATGTGGCCTGGCCGATCAGCACCCAGATTCTCTGAGTCTGACCACACTACAGGTTGCTATCTTTCTGACTTGAAGGTCTAAGGGAAGAAGGTTTAGGATAAGCGTTAGTCCATCCGTCCGACATGACCGTATTGCACCTGTGGTTCCTATATTAGCGGTACTCTGGATTCGACATGGTTTAGTGATGTTGTATCCTTTGCTCAGTAAGGCCCACGAGACTTAAGACCCGTATGTAAAAATTATACCTACTATGGGAGTGCACATCCACCGGGTCATTCTCGGTCTTAATCCTCACTTCTTCCCAAAGATTCTGCTACAGGCATGCATTTTTGGCCCTTTGCTCTTTGTTTGATTTCCAATTCAGTTTTGGATCGAAAATTATTTCAAAATATTTGACATTGAACGGTAGCGAGAGTTTTTGACCATTTAGACCCGGAAGGGTAAAGTTCAGTACTTTGATTTTTGTCGTGAAGAGCATCAATTCAGTTTATGTAGAGTTAGCACAGCTTGTTATCCAGGCTTGAGCCTAGTGATCATAGTTGAGAATTTCAGCGGAGACTATAGGGGTAAAGGTGATACACGTTGCCGCCAGTTCTCTCAACCAAATCTTGTGGCATATGTACAGGTTGTTTGAGCTTTGAAATGCAGACTCAGTCTTTTTAAATTTCTGCATCGGACTTATAGGCGCTCTTAGCTAGAGTGCTGTATTTTAATTGCGAAAGGCTTCGCGCTTTTCATCTGTTCACAGGTCAATTGCTGTTAATGCCTCTCGTTGTCCTTGCAGTGACCCAACAGTCTGTTCAGTCGAGCTCTCAGTTTCTCAGTCAAAACATTTTCAAAGGCGACATGCGATAGAAGGATTCTTCTCATTAGTTTGCATCTTCCACTGAATGAGTAGTTAAAGAAAATTAATGTTTGAAGCAAAAAATGAAGGAAAGGTTATCCGCACCTACATACATATACACCGAGCTTAACGAACAAATTTGCCTCTTGATGTGCTTACTTATTAAGAACTTGACTCATATTCCCAAGGATGCTGGCTCCTGACAGTTTGCAAGTTCCTTCAAAACTAGATGTAATATCTCATAGTCCTTTAATTACCCAAACGCCGTTGCAATTTTCCCAGCATCAGTTTTGGAGAAGGAGTTGCAAAACGGTTCAACTTAAGATATTTAAACACGCGCACATAAAAGTTTTTTTTTTCCTCCCTCCTGGTGGGTGATGGCAACGGCGACGGCGGCGACGACGTCGGTAACTGCAAATGCATCATGCATAGCCAAAGGATGCGTTAATTAAAATTTTCTTTCAAAACACATGGATGCAACTTGGGAGGATGCAGCACTGCTTGTGCTTGCGTTTAATAGATAAGGACTGCGAAGGGAGAATTTTTCTTTAGAGTTTTATAGCGCTTGTTGTTGAAGCTGCCTTTATCCTAGTCCCAATGAAAATAATAATGAAGGCTGGATCATCGAGAGGGACAAAGGCAAGGATAACGACAGCCGGGAATAGAGGGCGTAATGAGATAAAATGAAAATCTCGTTGAACACTCCCCCGAGTGCAGTCTTAAGCAGTGTCTTGCTAAATATTTTATTTCATCATTCGGACATTATTGTAAAAGTTTTGAAAAACTTTTGTGTCCTCTGTCAATGCGCTCGAGTTTGCTTCAGATTGGTGTTAATAGTTGTTTTGGAAGTGGGCGAAAAAAAAAAAAAAAAACAGGACGCAAATATCCTGCGACACTTGTAAAGGTATATCACGTTACGATTGAGCGAGGACAAGTTTAGCAACTTCAATTAAAAGGAACAACATCGTTGTGTCAATTAAAAAGTCAGCGTTTTGTTTTTGTGCGGGCGGAATGGGATGTGTTGAGCCATCTGAAGGGGAAATCAATTAAAATCTGTGGATGAACTGGAAAATCTCATGGATTTAGGGGGTCATGCAAGAATTTTTTAAAGTTGGGAAAGATATGAGGTCATGTGCGTCCAAGCTGAGATCACGGCTGTAAAAACTATACGTGAAGAACATATTATCAAAGGCAAGCTTAAACCGACAGCCAGTCAGCGGATTAAGCCCAGAACTCAGCGACAATTAGATCAAGGATTGGTTGAAGCTGCAAGAGACCTCTAAATGAGCTAACAAAAGTCAATATTGTGATCCAATGCTGCGTTGCGGAACATATTGATATCCCAGGTAATGAACAGGCTGACGAATTCCCAATGAAGGAGTTTCCGACACTCAGCCATCATGACCATTCATCATCATCATTTTCCAATGACTCGCTTATCCACTATAAGGGTCGCGTGTTTAGGGTGCTCCACATCTCCCGTTCTTTGGCCATCGACTCTAAATCATCAGGAGCTATCCCGATACGGGAAAAGGTGAGATTTCGAATTTGGTCAGACGATCTCCTCTGGGGCTACCCAGTGGACGCCTACCTGATAGCATGGATTTCATGACACGTCTTGGAGGCCGAGTTTGGGACATGCGTTTAACGTGCCCAAACCATCGAAGTATGGACCTGTCCGTTCGAAGAAGAAGCTGCTCGACATTGAGTGCCTCTCGTACTCTGGTGTTCCTTACCCAATCTTGGCGAGTCACCCCAGTAAAACGAAGAAATCTCCTTTTGGCAGCTTGTATCCGCGATCTTATTCTTTGGGACATTATCCAAACCTCATGAACATATGTAGGTGATTGTCGGAACAATCACTGAATTGGAGACTGATTCAGCCCTCTTGATAAGCAATTGACCAAGCTGTCAGAAAATTGCTCCAGTCTGCCAATCTTACAGGATAACTCAGCTCCTTCCATTACTCGTGAATAGGACCCCGAGATACTTAAATTTCTCCACATATTACAATGGGACTCCACTAACATGCAGGGTGCATTCGGGAAATTACCATTACCTCTGATTTGTTCACTTTTACCTTCATCTCAGCTTCAATAAAGACGGCTATTAACCTATCAAGTGCGTGCTGAAGCTCGGTCTGGGTGGACCCCAGAATGACGCAGTCATCAGCGAAAAGCAGAAAACTTATCCCTATGTAAGTCTCCCATTTCGAATCTTTATCCGCCACGGCTGCTCTGTAACATTTAATCCATATGCACTATGAAAAGGAGAGGTGACAGAACGCACCCCTGGCGAAGTCCAACGCCCAAGGCGAAAGGTGTCGATTTAATGCCGTTCACCCTGACACAGCTACATATGTATAGAGATTGAATAGTTCTCAGAAGAGAACCGTCAATCTCATACTCCTGCAGTCCACTCCAACCTTTACCTCGAGGGAACCGATCATATGCTTTTTCCAAATTCACAAAGCAACTGTAGATAGGTTTGGCATACTCCCAGGCCTTCTCAAGTACCATTCTGGGAGTGAATAGCTGGTCGGTTGTGCTTCTACCTGGACGAAATCTGAACTGCTCATCGCCCAATCTGGACTCGACTACAGCTCTAGAACGCGATTCCAATACCTAAGCAAAGACTTTTCCGAGGAGACTTGAGATAGATGTACCGCTATAGTTGAAGCAATTCCTCTTATCCCCTTTCTTAGAAAGAGGAACAATCATCCCAGTTTGCCAATCGCTAGGTGTTTCACCGCATTCCCAGACCACTTTAATGACACAACAGGAACATTCCATTTTCTCTTTCCCCCAAGGCCTTGAACATTTCCGGTCAGATATCATCCACACCAGCAGATTTTTCGGCTTTTAACACTTTAATCGCCAAAGTTACCTTCGCCACAGTGGGGCTATTCTCCGCCCTACTCAAAACCATGGGTCTGCCATCCTCAGTGCCCTGTTCGGGATTGAGGAGCTCCGAAAAGTGTTCGCCTCATCTGCGCAAGATGCCCTTCTCATCGTGGTGTACAAAAAGTACACTGTCATTGGGTTTAACTCTTCCGATATGAAGCCATCAATCGAGTCAATGCACAGACGAGGAAAGAATTGAATCTATCCTTCACCTGCTGTGTGAATGTCCTGCCTTCGTCGATGGAAGAACGAGGGCTGTCGTCAGTTACTTGCTCACGGAGCTAGGTAGCTTCTGTTACTAAGAGGACTCTTGATATTATTCTTTCAAATCGGCGGCTGGTTCCCAAGAGATTTTTAAAAATATGAGTACAACCGACCCAACTGCTTATCTACGTGAGCAGTAAACTACACGGAGTGAGCTCCACACCTACCAATGTGCTTAATTTTTAATTTTCAATTATTGTTGTTACAAACTATAAACCAAAGAGGAACGTACCCTACCCTATGCGCCAACTGGAACATTTCGATAAATGAATTCCCCATGGCTCTTCTGTCGTTTGCTGCAGCTGAGCAATAGTACCACCACTGGAGAAGGACAAACAACTAACAGGGTGCCATTGTCTGAAATCAAAATGTACCACACAATTGCTGCTGTTTCCTGCTGCAAAGCCTTAGCGACTTCCTGAATCACCCCCCATCGCCTTTTCCAAATGACTCTCTCAAAATATTTACATTTAATCATCAGAAATAACTTTCATATTCATTTGTATAAATATGGGCGGTCGAAGAGGCGTGGCACCGTTTGCATTTCAAATGTACTTATTGCCTATGGGAAATAACTCATATGTGCACTTTGTTTAAGCACAGTTGTGCGGGGTTGTGGTAGGTACTTGAGTATCTGAATGCGTTATCCTGGCACTCCATTTCCATATGAGAAAAAAACTTCAGATGTCCCAACAATAAAAGGAGAACGCCGTTGTCGTTGGCGTAGTTCCTAGTCATCGTCGCCAACGTCTACGCCGTCAATATCCAAGGAACAGTGTTACCAATTAAGGAAAAAAGAGCTTTGTTCATTCAGAGCTGGAAGTGTTATCAAAATTGTTTGGAATTTCGAATTGTCCCAGTTTTTTCGATATCCTGAAAGCATGGGGTGGACTAGCCTCGAAAATAGTTGACTGATCTGATTATTGGGTTCAGGTTCGTTGAAGGAGTCAAATTTAGGTTTATGATTTGAAACCACCCAGATACGGACATGAATCTCAAGAGGTCGCATAGCTCAATGTTACGCAAGTCCTCCAGTTACGTAAAGAAGAAATAGGTAACAGTCCTCATTTTTCACACCAGGTAAGGGACAGATTTCATTCCTTCTTCGTCCCTACAACTTCTAAAATAGTAGGTGTGATGTATACCGAGGCTTTCCGTATGAGTACCTATGGGGCAGTGCCCAGTAATGACTGCTCTTGGCTTTTTCTAGAGGAAAATTCTTCGGGTGATTTTTGGTCCCGTCTGCGCAGACGGTGAGTGGCGGAGGAGATACAACGACGAACTGTACAGGCTGTATAGCGACATCGGCTTAACCAGAAGAGTGAAGATCTGGCTGGGTCATGTAGAGCGGATGGACACCAATGCTCAGGCCCGAAAAACTTTCGAACCCACACTCGAGGGATGGCGCAGTAGGTGGCGCACGCAAGTGGAAGGGGACCTTAACCTACTTGGCATGCGAAAGTGGAGGCAGCTGGCTAAAGATCGAGCTGACTGGAGACGCTTGTTGGTTGAGGCCTAGGTCCACACCGGACTGCAGCGTCTCCTTATGTAAGTAAGTAAGTTTCTAGCCGTTGCACATGTGTTATTTCCAATTCCAGAGCCTTTACGGCTGCCTAGCTGTCGATGTAGAGAGTAATTATTCTTTCGGTAATATCCTTCTCGCGGATAGTTTTCGAAGCCTCGATGATGCCTGGGATTTCGGTTTGAAAGACACGGCAGTCGTCATTTATTCTAAAGGAGTGGTTTATTCTTAGGACCTTTCAGTTGACCCCGGTACCAATGTCCACCTTAGAACCATCGGTGTAGAAGTCTAGTTTCTTTTTTAGTGGTTCCTGCAGTCATCTCTGCTAGGAATTCGGATACTGAATTTCCTGTCGAGTGCCAGTGTTTGCATCATATGATCTGCCGATCTGTCGGCGTTCTTCCATCGAGACAGTAGGGTTTCAGCAGGTATTGGAGCCCATTCTGTCGTTCAGGAGTTCATATTGAGCGAGATTTTTGTTTATGTACTTAGCGTCCGGCTGAGTGAGTGGACGATTGCGATGTCATCGGGAGTCGGCAGTTCCTCTTGATCAGCGCTTCGTTATGTTTGCTTAGGTGAATGCATAATCGGGGCAGATAAGAGTCTCGGACTTACCAGTAACTCAGTACAGACGAACGTACTGTTTGAGTTGTTATTTGATTATTTTATTATTTATATTATGTTTGAGTGTTTATTTCCTCAACCACACCAGATCACTGTATTTCATTGTAACGTACACAAGTGTGTTAAGTGCTTATGGACTTAAGCAACAGGTAGACCCAGTGAGTTTTTGGATGACGCTGTTACGTGTTTTTAGTTTTCGTTCTAAATTTCTTAATTTTTGTTTACACTCTAAAATCTAGTACTAAACAATTTATCTAAAGCAGCAACACTGATTTGGTGCTCTTAGTCGTATCTCATTATGATTTCATTTTTATGTTGATTCAGTTAGTACGGGAAAAAATTGGTTAGATTTCAGAAGTCAAAGTGCGGAATACAGAAATCAGCAAATAGAACGCGTTGCATGTCGATTCCTTTTGTTTTATGGATGTCACGCATTTTCCTTGAATTGAATCGAAGCCGTTTCTAAAAATAGCTTTTATTTCAATCAGCCAAAATGGCGATTAATCTTAAATTCAAGTGGCAGAGCGAATCCCTTTGAATACGATTGTTGGTTTAATTTCAAATAATAGTATGTATTGCCTTGGGATCTGATCTGCATTTGAAATTCCGCAGGAGGGATTTAGGCACTTCCAGCTGTGTAACTATTAACAACACAGCCAGGTTACATCTCAGTGGGATTGAGACGTTACTTCTACCTACCTCAACTAACAAGCATCTCTATCCAGCTCGATTCTTAGCAAGCTGCCTCTAGCTGCGCACGCCAAGTTGGTCCAGGTCCACTTCCATTTGGGTGCGTCATCTGAGTGGCACTCTTCCTCTACTGCACTGTGCCTCGGGGGTTGATTTGAAAATTGTTCGAGTTTTGGTGTCAATCTGCTCTATATGGCTTAGCCACCTCAGTCGTTGGAACTTCACTCCTCTGGTTAAAACGATGTTGCTGCGCAACCACTACAGATTGTCGTTGTATTTTCTCTTTCGCTCAACGTCTATGCAGACGGGACCGACTAGATCTCGAAGTTCCCAAACTTAGGAAACTTAAAGATGGCAATGGCGTAGTGGTTACCATCATTGCTCGTCACGCTGAAAGATTTAAGGTGTAAGCTGAGTTCAACTCTACTTCAAAGACGCATCGCTAGCAGTAGTGCGTCGTGGCTTGAAAAGCTGATTGAGCTGATAATGATCAAGGGATTCGAAGAAAATACCGTGAATTACAGCAATGACAACCAATACACAACCGGACGCCATTAAAACCTAATCTTACCTGAGTTTCGAACCATTGCACCTCGCTCGTACTGTGTGAATAACATCAAAATTAAGCGCGTGTTGCAGTGACTATTCTATTCTATTTATCGTTCGACCCAGTCTTAGTTAAACGGATTTCCTGCATAACATAGTTAGCTATGGAGCTGCAGTGCCGACTTTTCGAAGCAAGAACCATTTAACTGCCATTTTTGTCGAAGGTTGGTTTCTCCTAAAGTTCCTGGCCCGTTTGTGAAACGAGACAACCCTGATGTGAAACGAGACAACCCTTAAGATGTTTTGCAGACACATTTTAACACACGTTTGCAGCTGTCTCCTGATGGTAGAGGCCACGAATTCAACAAAAAATATTATTATTTTCGTATTCAGCAGACCAAAAATCACAAAATTGACTAATAGATCTAATGTCGCAGAATCAGTGTTCCCCTGTGTAGTCAACTTTTCGAAAAGATGCCAAATAATTTTGCCATTCAGCCCAAACGGGATTTGTCTCGTTTCGTCGGATGGCCCAACTACATCCTATATCTGCATTCAGCGTCAGAAAGCCGTCCTCTAAAAGCGTCTAAGGTGCCACCAGTTCCCCCAGACCTTGGACGACAAGACCACAAGACCATTGGAAAAGTAAATTCCTGAATCGGCTCTGGCCAAAAAGCATCGCTCAGAGAAGCTCGATGAGGACAAGACTAAGGGCAAGGAAGTTTAGCCCAAAAAGAAGCCAATCTTCGTCCGATCTGGAACCAATATTGTCTCCAAATTGGTTGAATAGAAGAATGCCCAATTGGTCGTCATACCTGATGATGTAGAGCTTTTGGAGTTGGTCCTGTTCCTTCCAGATTTGTGCCGCAAAATGGGTGTCCCATACTGCATTGTTAAGGTAAAGACCGGTTTGAGATTCCTGGTCCACCGCAAGACGTGCACAACACTTGCTCTGACCGGTGGTGAGGCCAACGACAAGGCTAGCTTGAGTAACTTGGAAGTCGTTAAGATTTTCTACAACGATTGTCACGACGAGATCAGGAAACACTGGGGAGACTGTATCTTGGCCCGCATCGCCAAACTGGACCCTGCAAAGGCGAGGGAATTGGCTCAGAAGCAAGGATAAACAAAAGCAGGTTATATAATAAATATTTTGCCCCTCTACAGGTCCCATTGGTTAAAGTTAAATGAAAACAATGGACGCACCAGAGGTTCAACTGAGCTTTGGGATAATCAAAACTCATCTTTATCGGTGTCTATTTCTGAAGCTAATTCATTATGAAAGTTTCAGCCAACCGGTTCAACTATGCACAAGGTGACTCATAAATTAATGGAGCAGCCGTTAGAACTCTTTTTCAAGTTTTGTGTGCTGATGCATTTCCTGACATTTCTTATTCATAATTTTGTGCGCCGAGGACTTGTGGAATCTGAAATCTTGTCTGACATCCTTTCACCATTCCGTTGAAGCAGGACAATGATATCACGCCATCATTACTCCTGAAAGTCAAATAACCTACATATTACCTGCTGTGTCCAATTTCCGTTTCAAAACGTCTTTGTCCCCCCGTCGTCTTTGTCAAAAATATGAGTACAAAATTGAATTCAATTGGAGAGCAAGTGTCAGAAGCCCCATCATGATTGCCATCGCACCACCCACCGCGCTCAGGGGTCGACATGAAAATTTCGACAACTCTTCATGACCAAATCGCAAACACACGCGCAAATACATGCCCAGCCGTACGCACATAAATTGTCACCGTGGGAATTCGGTCCGTAGGACAGCAACCCCATACCGTCCGAGAACAATTAGAATTTATCGCCCTTGTTCGCTCGGACAAGAACATTAAATTTTATCTTTTAATCTCACGAAATTAGTTTCCAAATAGCTAGCAGCATGTAGCGGCAGCATTTTGCGGTTCCTTGTGGCTACGGCGGCCGGACCGGACCGGGACAAAAAGCAAATACATTCGGCCCAGTGCGCAGCGGGATGGACATTTTATTTTATTACACAAAATAAATTACAATCAAAGAATAACTTTTCAAATAAATTATGTCGACTACGGGTTTTAAGCGACCAAGTACGAGGCTTCCCTCCCGTGCCACCGGATAGTTAAATGCATGCAGGGGCACACACATACGGCCAGACACGGGGTGGCATGGTGAAATCTAACGAACCAAGGAGGGCACGAAAAGAACACATAATTATACACTTCGTCGAGATATGGTGGGGGATGATGGGGCTGCGGATAATTTTCCAGGAAAACAACCGACGGAAGCTGAAGAAGAGAATCATTGCCGCCCTTCCGTTGCTGACTAGAATTCTCGTTTTTCCCCCACTCTGTCATTATAAAGTTTTTTTTTTCTTTGTTTTGTTTTGTGAAACCTCACCGTGCTAAAATCCTTCGCACACACAGTTCTCAGCATGTCAACAATTCTAGCAGAAGGAAGTCAGGATAGCAGCGAACTGCACTAGCATTGCGTCAGTAACCTCCATCCTCCTAAGTACGTACTAATTAAATTAGTTTTTATATCTTCGTCGAGGAGCGGGATTTTTTTTCAATTCTCCGGCATTCTCGTTTGGTCCTTTTTGCGGCGCATTTTTCCAAGGATATGTGAAAGAATTACGGCGTCCATATGCCGACAGGAATGCAACCTGTCTGCTGTCGAGGATATGGCACGCGGTTGTTTATTAAGCTCTTACGAGCTCCGGCTCCGGCTCCGGCTTCGTTTCTGACTGCGGTGCGGGAGAGATTGCTCCGTTTCTCCTGAAGAATGTGAGAACACGTTGTTTGGCAGGATGCGGTGCCTCGTCGAGGGTGGCAATGGCAGTGGTAAGGATCGATGTCGTGCCGTTTAATGCAATTAGTATTTGCGGTTATTGAAAAGGAAAATTGCCAGAAGTAGTAGTGGTGTTCTCGGTTCCACACACAGACAGCCGCTGGAGCATAAATGGCTTTGATGACTCCCGAAGAATGAAGTGGTTGGCTTGCTTATATGATATCCTGTGGCTTTCTCTTTAACTGCGCATATGTTTGTATGTCTGATAGTCCTTGGGACGGGTAATTTAAGTTTATTGCGGAGCGAATTTTGTTTAACTGCGATGCGATAATTACTTAAGGTAATTAAATAACACAGATGGGGGTCTCAACGGACATGCAGACGAGATAGCAATTGAGTTAGAAGCAGTCAGGAAGGCAATAATATTGAAAATGTGGTTTAGCACAGACAATGTATGGCTTATGATGGGATGGGGGTGGTAATAAACTCTTGTCTTCGATTGTGTAGTGACTACCTGTGGCGTATAGCACTGTTGCTGGAGAAATTATTAATTAGAGATGCATGGAGTTGGTCACTGTGATTTGGTAGTTTTCCGGCTTCCTTGCGTGATGTTTTCGAGTTTAAGTCTGTTATTAGGGGTTTCCTGTGGGGCGAACAGCTATGGACTAAGTGTTAAACGGAGTTAGTCAATTTTACTACGAACTTAAGAATTCGCCTATGTACTAATTTACATCCAGCACACTATCACTCTCTCCGCGGGACTACTCTTAGGTATTACTTCGCGGGGCTGGTTAGCAACTTGTGCTATGTAAACCGTTTCGCCCTTTTTTAATTTTTCCAGCCTTTTTAATTTATTCTGCACGCATGTTAGGCAGGAACAGATCTCCAGCCAGGCGTCATCTTACCTCACCATTTGACTTAATAGAAGCTGTGGGCTTGGTAGGCTTGCTCCTGCCTTTGCGAATCGCCTGCAGTGAAACATTGCATGCTCAGCGTCTTATCTCTTCATCTGGACATTCTGGACAGAAGGGCGAGCTATAGTGTCCAAATCTGTGCGTATGGTTGTAGTTGCAGTTCCCACGTAGTGTTTGCGGCTAGCCTATGGTAAAGCTTTTGCATTTCGTTGGCGAGGATGTCGATGGGGACAATTTTTGTTATAACACAGGCTGCTTCGGCCGAGTTTGTTCGGAAACCGCTTATTGTTCTATTTGTTTAGAGCCTGTATGCTGACGAGAGCTTTCTTCTTGCTTCCTTCGTTATAAGTGTCCTCGCCCAGACCAGAAATAAAAAAATAAATAGCTGGCGCGACAGCTCGGGATGAGCCAAGGCCTAGCTTCGCGCAACCATTCATGTTGTGCGTGTTTGTATTGTTCGCACGAATGGAAGGGACCTACAATTTATTGCCGACTCTGAACTGCGCATTAAGAAGCTCTTTCATGACAGATTATACTCCCGGAGGCTTGTACCCGACGATAGGTGGTGTCACGAAAAATGTTCAGTGTTTCTGGCTGGGGTTTGAACCCACGCCGCTCGGTCAGCAGTCCACTGGGCCACGGCGTCCACCCAGACTGGAGCCGGCCAAGACCGGAGCAGGATGTAAAAGGATGAAGCTGACCACTCTGGATAGCAGGACCCTTCTGGTATCCAGGGCCACCTGATCTTTTGGCATCAATCCTATCACCGTCGAAGTGTACCAAGGCTGAGATTCTCCCATTCTCTGTGCGTGTTATATTTGTAGAATGAATCGATGACGTTGTCTTTTTTCGTTTATACTCATATTCTGATCATAAGACATTTTGGAGCCAAGCTAGGTCTTTTGATGCTGATTTGGGAAATCCCCTCTCCAATTCCGGAATCACCAACCAATAACTGACAAAATAACAACACCCGTTTCCTTCACTTTTTAATATGTTTTTATTTATTTAATTTATTCATCACTTTCATTTCGTTTACTTAATTAATTAAATTTTTTTTTTCAGTTTTCATTTTTATTTATTTAAATTTAACCACTTAAAAATGTATATATAATTTTTTTTTATTTCTGTTGTTTATAAAGTATATCGCTTTCGTTTTAAACAACACTCACAGTGTTATTTTCTGTTTTTCCTTCTGTGTTACATGTCTAAATATATTTATATTTAATTTTTCACTTCATTATAGGTATATGTATGTAAATAAAAATCTATTCAATATAATGTACCTATATATATATAGTATATATCATCCATACCCATATAAAATTGTTTAGATAATTTTGTTGTTTATATATTTTAATTTTTATATTTTTCCTTTTGAATTGAATTATATGGTTTAGTTACTTTTTTATTTTTTATTGATTTAACATTTTGCATTCATCCATTTTGCCTAATTAAATGTCCAAATACAAAATTTTTTTAACATGTTTTTAACTAAAAAAGGAAAATCTTACTATCTAGATCTTTGTCTTATATGTTTTTTTTTTTTTGTTTTGTTTTAAAGTATAGGAAAAATTAAAATTTGTGTCATTAACTAAATTACTAACTATAACTTTTTTTTTTCGTTTGTTTTTTAATTTACAATTATGCTACATGTGAACAATTCATACTTGGTTTTTATTTAAGGTAGAAATTGTAAGTTTATAGTTAATTTCGGTGAAAGAGAAAATATCTACAAAATGTTAGTTAAACATTTTTGTTGCTTACTATTTCTTTTGTTTAAGTTTTTACAAAATGTGATATAGAATTTTATTTTATTTATGTTTTTCGTTTCAGTTTTTGTTTTTGGTCTTGATTAACTTATTTTCCCAGTATCTGCATAGAAATGAATTTTCAAATATTTAGATTGAAATATAAATCAACGGAATTTGACCTTTTTTTAAGTAAACTGTACACCGGTCGTGCACATGGAGTCAATACATATATATGTTGTATGTTAGTTTCCAAACATGATTGAAATTTATCGAAACTATTTTTTTAAGTTTCGTTTCTCTTGTAGACGGTGTGCATGTTATGCCGTAATTGAAAAATATTTTACCTTTTTTTTCAATTTTGTTGACGTACAGACAACTTCTATAGGAAAATAAATACTTAAAATGAGCTGGTCAATAAAGGCTGTAACCCCAGGGTGCTTTTCTATTGGTTGCTTGACGTTTTTTTTATTCTAAAAGTGGTCATGTTATTGAAACCAGTGCACATGAGAATAACATCCAAAAATAACGTTAGAACACTTTCCTTTCTTTCGAGGACAGTGCAAATTCGAAGACAATAATGCTTTCTGTATCTGGAGAAGTAAGGAACCGATATATTTGGGGGATATAGACGTTGAAACTGACGCTCTTCGAAGATCGCAAAATGCATTGGACATGATGTCGTGGGTGGAATCAAACGCACGACGCGTATTGTGCAGAGTTTCTATACACTACAACGGTGAGTCGTTAACTTACCCGAATTGTTGAAAAGTTAGAGTCATCTAAATGCAAACCCTGAAACAAATGGATGTCTGCTCATCGCTCCTTCTAAGGATTCAACAAGAGTCGTTCTTGCACGTGATGAAAAATTAATCCAGTATTTTACTTGGCATAGGTATGGACAAAAGCAAGGCGCAAGCGATCGACTAAAACAAACCCCAAACACACAATTGCAGTCAAAGAAGATGATGGTTTTCGTTCCTGGATAAAATGATGAATGTAGGCAAATACTGCAAAGGTATAGATAAGATGCTCAGGATGTTAGAAGAAAAGTAACTGGCTTTAGTCAACGAAGATCGTTATATTGTTACACCGAACCCTGTTGCACGATAAGACTAGAGCGCAAACGTCACACAAAATGGTGCAAGAACTGCTATACTTTTGCTCAAATATGTATGTACCTTAGCACATCCACCGTAGTCCTCGAATATTTCGCCGAAGGATTTACACATTTTCAGGAGTTTGGAGTCGTAGCTGAAGAATCAGAAGTATGGAAATCGGCAGGAACACAACTTGATTCTACTCACAAATTTGATGGCTAATTAAACCGGTCGAGGATGTATTAAAAGCGTAAGATGCTACTGATGTCAATATCCGCCAATTTGCTGAGATCGGGAATATGAGAAATTGACGAAATGTTCACACCTGTCGAGACGAACCACGTCTAGCTTTTGCATCCCTGTAAAATGCACTTGTTTCTTTAGCATGAAATTGAAAAATGCCCGCAGCTACACAGCAAAGTCTTTGGATGTCAGAAAATGTCCCCCGTCAACAAAATGAGAAATGTCATGTGACCACATATCGTCTAAGTCTATCCCATCTAAAGAACATTAGCTTAGCAGTCCCTTAGAGATCTCATTATCAGTCAAACTGTGGTCGCATGTGGGATACGACTTTGATCGAAAATTCCAAGCAATTATCTCGGCGTATAGGTTATCGAATGACGAATTTTTAATCGTAAAGTGCGAATCGCTCTATAATAAATTTCCCAATATTTTGAATTTTATGACGCGGAGGCGACGTAAATTGTACATTCAGCACTTCCTACGAAAAAAAATTTAAATAAAAATCAATCACTAGTAGGTATACTCACATGCGATCACCCGACGAGAGAAATAATTAATAATTTGTTTTCACTTTACTGTTACAAAAGATTCGTTTCCATATTACAGTTAATTTAAATTTATTTAAAATTGTTTACTTGATGCCTTATTTGTAACATACATACACATTCCGGTGTTAAACAAAATAACATGAAAAAATTTTTCGATTTCCATTTATTTGGTGTGAATATTGTTTATAATGAAATTGCGTATAGATCAATGTACCACAGTTTCATTGTAACATGAGAGTAATGAGAAAGAATAGTAAAATGAAAAATAAAGAAATTTTTTCTTGTGAATTTTTTTATTTAACAACATTCAATTAGATTAATTACCCTATCTACACTGATGCAATATTAATTTCATTTCTCAATTTTCCTTTGTAAAATTTACATGTGTATATTGTTTTCTTTTTTATGTTTAATATAAAATATGTACATCATATTGTTTAATTCCATTAATTGTTTTCTGTTTAGTTGGTATACTATTCTGCGTTTTTTTTTAAATTTTAAGTTCACGGAACCGATATTCCGTGTAAGGGTGTGTAATTTGCTGGAGAATTGTTTTTGTTGGTATAAAATTTTGATTTTGTTTTAAATTGCAAGTGGTTAGACAAATTATAGTTCAGAGGGTCACGTGCAATGCTGGTTCTTTAAATAATTTTCCTTTGAATAAGGCAAGGATAGGGGATAACAAAAAATGCTTGAAGATAAGTTTGCATTGAATTTGGTTACGTAAGAATTTAGGTTGTGATGCATCAGGGTGTCTAAGTGCGTTTTGTGATTGACATACGTACAAATATGGGTAGTAATGAACATTCTTAACTGGAATGTATGCCACAAGTCCTAGCAGAAGAAGACTTTGTTAAGAGCAGGAATAGTAGTTGGCATGGGTCAATGGGTAGTTCGTTGTACTGCTATGGGAGCTGCGTGGCTTCGATCAGCTGGAATACTCAGAGTACTCAGAGTGTGACAAACCTTGGAGAGCATAATTTGTCATGAAAAAGCTTATCAATTCGCTGTTCGGAGTCGGCAATAAATTGTAGATCTCTTCTTTCCACGATACAAATTAATGGTTGGCTCATTTCGGTCTTCGAGCCAGCTATTTATTTATTTAACAGTTGCAAATCTTTCTGTTTAAAGGGGTTTTAAAGTGTTCAAGGTGAATGTCGAAAACCACATGATAAACTCACATATCATTGAATGGCGGAATGAGTCCACAAAAAGAGAGTTCCAGGCGCCGGAACTTGTGTTGGAGTGACTTTGACAGGGAATAGAATCTTATACCTACAAGTCAACTAAGATTGCAGCGATTAACTAATTTTAGGATCATTTCAACTCAGAACTTCTCTGACATGAGAGCGAATTCATAGGGTACTGAATTAACATCTCGGGACTACGTGAAGCGTTCCCTTAACTTTTTGGATAAAACACTCAATTTGAGTTGAAGGAGAAATAAATTTCTTTAAGTTTCAGAAATACTTTCTTGAGGAGGGTTTGCTCAGACTGTTGCCTCAGTTTTTATTCACATCACCCATTGTCCCGAATTATTTCAGAAATGCTAAGACCAATGGCTAAGAAAAGCGATTAATTTACATGAAAATGAACAAGTGTTCCGACTGAGAATAGAAAGGGTAAGTTTAGTGGGCAACTGGGTGATAACTTTGTAGAGAACAGAGATTGCAAGGCCGACAGCACAACACTCAAGCAAATGATGGAAGTTCAATACTTGACATAAGATAAGCTGAGTGTCGCTGATGAACAAACACTTTAGACGTCGTCTTTCACTCGATAAGGCTGTACGAATTTCGTAGTGTTCGAGGAGAAAATAAAGTCTTGGCGTGTAGAAAGCAACTGAATGGGCGGCAAAGGCAACAAACCGCACTAGCAAGGATTATTCTTAACAATGACGATTCAAAAAAAAAAAAAACATAAGAGAAGACTGATCCTTTTTTTGGTATGATTGGGAACATTCCAATGAAGCACTGAGGCGCATTGTATACTACCAGGTCCATTGTATACTGCCAGAAATAAAGACCATGTTTTACTGACTTTCGGAGAAAACAAAAAGGGCGCTTCAATAGTGAGGAGTTTACAGTATCAGCACCGAAGATCTGTCATCTTTTTGGAACAAAGGCAGGACGACCGCAAAGGAAATGATCCAAAGTATTGTCGCTCTCTCCACCAGTGTCACAAATAGCAGTATCGATTAAGCCTGGTATATTCAGATGCTAAGCTAAAGCGAAGTGTCTCATTAGATAATAAATTGCCCAGTCTGTTCTGTTTAGAGTCAGCAAGAGTGTCGCCGATTTCTTAAGGACGTTTGGAAGTACTTGTTGAGTACTGACTGAGTCTGAAGAGTAATAAAATTTATTGGACATCAATGATATTGAAGATATGAATATTCAGATTTTTTAAATATTGAATTTGATTCATATATAATCCCAACAAATGAATTAAATATAAATAGATTTCGATTATTAGATGTAGATAACCGAATTGTACTACCTATAAAATCCCAAATTCGAATCTTAGTAACTGCTGCTGATGTAATTCATTCATGAACCATTCCCGCTTTAGGAGTAAAAATTGATGGGACCCCTGGCCGATCCCCAACACAAAAAGGGGAACACAATGGACCACTAGGCGCCCATGAATGCACAGTCATTAGACTGGGCACTTCCCCCATAACCTAACCTAACCTAACCTACCCTTCCGATCAAATCCAGAGAGCTTTTGCATTCTTGAACAATTTTGGAACTAGTTAAAGGGTTAAGCAAGGTCTTTAGATCAGTCTGGCTATCGTTACAGACGCAGATGTTCCGCCCCATCCACCCTCCCTTTACAATATATGTATTTAGCCGATTGGAAAAAGAAGACAAAATTGCCTAAAGAATAGCAAAGTGTAATGGTCTCGGTCTTCACGAAGAAACCCGTGACTGGTTTCGGAGTTTTGGCAACAACTGAGACTGATACTTACAAAAGGTACAGTGTCGATCAGGCCCTATGGATCTCAAATAAGGGCCTGCGATATAAGAATTAAGAATCACAGAAGGAAGATTTAGGCAAATCAACGCATAAAGTGTAAGTAGAAGACCAAAATCTGAACACGGAATCGTCTAACAAACCGCTTATCGACAATACAGAGGATCTGTTCAACAAAGAGTGAAGCGGCCGTAAAACCTGATTCCATAGAGTCGGAATGAAAACGCCTCAGCCACAGCTCCACATCATATTTTTGGAAAATCTACTTCTACGGACCCAGGATGATGGTTAAAATTCGTTTGTCGATGAGAAATTGTCGAAGAGTAGGTCTTTCCTTTACTTACCTCGAGTTTAACTGAGGTTACTGCCCGTGATCCCTATTAGTAAGCATTTTAACTTTTATCACAGCGGATCCCTAGTTTGAATGCAAATCTTTCAACAGGGTGTTTTCATCCCAGACTCAAATGCTCTATCATGTTAGATCTACAACTTCAATGTGATGTTAACAAGTAGTTTTAACAGTACCGATAAAAAAAGGGATGACAACACTTCTAACGCCTTCGACACATTCTTTCATTTTTAACAACTCATGATGAAGTTGTTAAAAAAATGTACAACGCAACGCTTCAAGGCCGTGGCATATTGCCTTAAATTTCCTCTATACAAGTAAACGCAAATAAAAATGAAAAAAAAGTAAAACCTACAGGGTGTCTTAATGTTTTGTTATTTTAAAATAAAATGAAACAGTTGTACATGTTTTTGTTTTAAACAGAAAAAGAAAAAAATTAAAATATCTAATAACTTAAACCTAAACACTACACATGCATAATATTTATATTTCATTATTTTATATAAGGTTAAATTAAAAAGATACAAAAATATACAGTACAAAATAAAAACATAAATAAAAAGAAAAAGTATAAATCAAGATATTTAGAGATGGGAACATGGAGAGCCTGTCTTGCAATTTGACTTTCTTTGTCTTTACACATTTTCATCGGCGTTTATCATCATCTATTTCTATGTTCTTAGGGTAAAATTTAGTTCGTCATCGTCGGTGTGCTGCATGAAACTCACTTCATCTTCGTTCGCACTGCTGCGGCTGGTTGTGGGTAATTGACTCTTTTTTGGTAAGAATCTTGGATTGGTCTTGGATCTACTTGAGTTGCCTTTTTTTTTTGTTAAGGGTACACGGGTTACTATCAGTTGTTGTTCATCAGTTCTGTTTTGGTCTAGCTGTTTGGATGAAAGGGTTTTAGTTTTGTGAAAGCATTCGATGACATCTTCTTCATTGTCATCGTCATTGTCGGCACCATTGTGGACAATTGCAATTGTATCATCGTCCTGTTCATCGACATCGTCATCCTCTTCCTTGTTTTCTTCGTCATCGTTGTCGTTGTCATCATCGTCATCGTCTTCGTAGTCCTCTTCTTCAGTGAAATCGATATTGAGTAATGTGGACGAGGAGTTTCTTCGAGATCGCTTCTTTTTAGATGCCAGCTTATTATAGCGAACGCCATTGTGATTGTTGCTTGAGGCATTGTTACTCGTGCGCTGTAATGAAAAGGATACATATATTTGATTAGTCCTTTGACTGGAAGTCAATACGAACAAAGCCTAGCTAAAGGAATAAATTACTGGAAAATGCTTAGAGCAGCCTGTGAAACTTCTTATCTTTGTAAAGTCTGCCTAAGGACAAGAGTGAAAGTATGATTTTTGCCTAAGTGTGGATCTGCCATTCGACATTTGATAGCAATAGCTAGTAGCTAGACGGCAATCATCCAAGCTGAAATTCTAGCGATAAACGAGGCATCAAGAGAACTATCCTCAGTAGTAAGAGAAGAAATATCGACATATCCATCGGCCGCCATCAAAGCCATAAATAGTTGTCGCAGCCAGCTAAGGATCCTAAGCTCTAGACATACTGTATCACCCTGTTGAGTCCCGGGGCACCGAGGCACCGATGACAATGAAAAGGCCGAAAGTTCAAGAAAAGCCGAAAGCAAAAGAGAAACAAAGGAAATACCTACGCTGAATAGATCGCGCTTAGCTCTAGTGATCAGCATCATCACAGGACAGAACCTACTGGCGGCCCATCTATGGAATATGCGACTAACCACGACCGACCTCTGCGGATGATGTGGCGATGTAGAAGCGGGGGAGGACACGACGCACTTTGTCTGCGACTGCTCAAGCTTCAGCAGAAACCAAAAGAAGACTCTAGGCGCTTACTTCTTCAGTGACTGGGGCCTATTCTCAACCATGCCACCAAAGGCCATCGTAAAATTCATACTGAATTCGGGGTGGTTTACGGAGACGAACTACATAACAGCGTTAACCTCTTCTCATTTCCCAACAGGTAGAGTCATGCAGGATCCCACAACGGGGAACACAATGGATCCTTGAAGATTCGAGTGAGGCGGCGCCTGTCATCAAGCCGCCTTCCCCTCTAACCTAGCCTTACCTAACCTAACAGGCAAACAACAAAAACGTTTTTGAATTTTTCGGTCGTCGGACTTCCATACGAGCAGATACCGGAGTCGGTGCAGGCCTAAACTTGAAGCCAGCCAGAGTACGTTCACATAAGTTTTAAGGATGAGATGATACCTTCATAGAAAGCACATTGCTATTTTGTCCAAGACCCAGAAAGAGATCAAAGGTCTGAGCTCTTACCATTTTCTCTTCTTTAGTTTATCCGCCAGTTACATGCACCTCCAACAAGATGGCGTTATCTACCATACATCGCATGAGTGCAGGTCTTTCGTAAGAAAGGTTTCTGGGAATAAGGCCCACTGGTCACAGAATTTAACAGCAGCTGCGACATGAAGTCACTCCACTTTAAAGACAAACTATTTGATGACACTTTGCTATCTCTACAGAATTCCATGCCGTCTGTTGTGCTTGTCGTTCAAGTGTCATGCAAACGAAAAACACATTTCCAATGTTGGCCGCGCCAAGTGCATTAGGCACAGGCGACACGACTTCATCCTAATTCCATCATTATATCGTATACAGTACTCTAGCCGATCAAACCGACAACCACTGGTATCCATTTAGTACCGAAAAGTATGTCCGACCATCCAAAGCCTAAAGAGGTTTTTCGCGTGCACGCCGGTCAAAAGCTAAACGAGGAAATCCGATAAATTTACCAGGTGGTTGGCCAGTTCGGTGGTCATTCGTAGCACCACCAGCACGCGGATTCTTTCCGTTTTAGTTATTCGTTTATTTAATTCGATGCTTATCTACTGAACCGGATAATGGGGGAGAGAGAGCCTGCGGACGTAGAACCACATGAATGCACGGCGACTGAAAGAGGACTCGGCGAGTGTGTGCACTTGGTCCATAGATAGTCCATGGATATCCCGGAGACCACGCGGCCAACGCCAAATTATTTATGGTCATTTCATGAGCAAAGTTGCATCGAAAACAGAGAAGTATCTCTGACGTCAACCTCAACGGAACTCGATTGTTATTCTGATTGCTGGTCGGAGTTGGTGGCGTGTCTGCATTTTGCAGGAAACTCTGGTCTAGTGGATTCAAGTCGTGAGGAGTGTGCTCAACTTGATGGTAAATAACCACGAATTGGATAAAGCGATAGCTGGGGGTCGGCTTGGCCTTTTCGTTTGACATATTTGATATCAATTGACGTGATACAACGCGTTGGGGATTTCAACTTTTAGACAGATAAATTGTTTCGTGGCAAGGAGGGCTGGAGATGGCAACTCATGATTTATTAACCCGGTGTCCACAGGCGAACAATGTTCGGGCGATCCGTGCGGTATTGTGGAATTCATTGGAATCTAATTGGTGGAAGAGCCAGATGTACGACGATGCCGAAAAGAATTGCATGATAAATGTCCCAGCGGAAATCACAAAAGGGAGCATTTGTTTGGTAGACTGTGTGTACACAAACAGTTCAAGGTAAGATTCCAATTGTTAGTGGTGTGAAGTAGTGTCGGGATATTGTTTTGACGATGCCTCCGGTTTTTTTCGTTATTAATGGAAGCCTTTGTTATGACTGCAGGTGACTTGGATTCTGGCTGTCTGTGGGTTTTATTTTTTAATTGAAATTTTTCAATTTTAAGCAAACGTTTTTAGACGACAGTAACAACCATGTGATGTACTTGACATCAATGGAGCCATTGGGAGGTGCTCACATGTTCATCATCCAACGCTTATTCGGTTACAAAGGGAAAGAAATGGTATCTTCAAGTTTTAGAATGCGTACGTGATTAGGGTGCGATGCCCAGACTATCTTCTCCTACTATTTGTTCATCAGAAGTACGTAAAACAAATATTTTGCTCCCCTATGAAGGGTAAATGCCAAGGATCCATAACTAATCAGAGCATACTCATTGGAGTAATAGTCTCTTCATCTCTACAGCGTCGGCAAAATGGTGCCCTAACTTTTTGCCGTATAGGCAAATGAGACAATGCCCAGTTAGGATACCGAAATGTGTACTAATTTGCGACTAGTCTAGCAGAGCTAATCTATTGAATCGATTCTGATCTGCCCTTTCCATCAGAAGATCTAGCCACTTCTGTCTGGGAATTCGACATGTCGATTCTTTTCCCATCTTTGATTGGCTTTTCCTGATTGCGTCCAGTTAACAGGTAGGATTGATAGGAGAATTGAACTCGTTGTTCCTGCAGGATAATTGGTTGGTTTAAGAAGGTGAAGGTCGGAAGAACCTTGCCACGTAGGCCAGCGTTTGGGCCCGTTGTGTTCCCCTCTGTGGCATCTGTTGGAAAATAAATGTAGTAAGGGGGAGGGGGGAGGTTAAGTGAATGGTTTTAGGTTAGTGCTTAGAAAGTTAGATGGGATTTACAGATCCAAGAAACGTTCGGTATGTCCAGCAAACTCCAGAATTTCCTCGAAACTAAGATCCCTAAGAGAACTTAGCCCGGGCAAAACATGTCTATCCAGGCTTTTGTAACTTAGCGCCTTTGTGGTGGGGTAATGGCAGAGGAAGTGTTCGAGGCTCTCCTCTTCCTTCTCACATCCAGGGAAAGTACTTGATTGCACCAGTCCCAGTCACTGGGCATGTTTATCCAGGTTGATGTGCTCAGGGTACCGGCCGACTATAAATCTTAGTTGCATTCTGCCAAGATTAGGCGTTCTCTTTGCTAGACGACAGCAAGGGCACTCTATCACGGTTTTGGCCGCTTTGCAGGTTTGCAAGCCTTTCTAGAAAATATCGTGGCGTTTAGCAAACGAGCCGCTAAAAAAGGTTTTACCGTCAGGGTCATCCCCACGGTTCATCCGCAGCTTCGTTCCCAGGTATGTTGCAGTGACCCGGTATTCAGAGCAGGTTGGCCTAGAAAAAGGTTGCCAGGGTATTGAGTTTTTCTTGTATTCCCTTACCAAGTTCGAGTTGGTTCTTGGGCTTGGAAGTGTCATTAAGCAGCTTGACTGTCCGAGCAGATATAAATACTCTCACCGAGGGTTGCCGTATTAAGTAGGAGTTCGGTGTCCCTGAGTATTGCGAAAATCTCTGCCTGGAAGACAGTCACAGATGGATAGCAAAATTGGGAGGTGGCATTCGGGAGTAGACCCCGCCCCCCGATTATCCCGATGTGGGATCCATTCGTATGTACTACAGTCCCTCCCTCGGAGGAGATGTTAGTGCCCTGTTGCTATTTCTCTCTCGCAAGAGCACTGGGGAGCCTTGCGTGTCCAGAGGCAGCCTGTACTTCCTTTCAGATAGCACTGTATCCCGTTAAGGTTCGCTCGTTCAAGTAGTCTAGGGTCTCCACTGTCGGCCACCAGACAAAAACTCCGTAGAGTAAGATGAGCCTGACTATACAAGTGTAGATCCAGTGGACTAACCTTGGTTTCAGACCCCACGGCAGGATACTTAGGGTAGTTTTGATTGTAGCAGGTGACCATGCACATTTCTAACTGAATAGTTTTCCCATATCCTTGAGAGATGAAAAATACTTTAGAGCGATGCTAAGTTGACTGTGATCAGTTTCCAGCAAAAATCAAATGAAATGCGTCTTAGACTTCGGAAAGCCGAATAGTTGACGGTTGCACTTGTTGTGTTTAGATGTCTGTAGAAACTGTAGAGATGAAGAAGAGCAAGAATCTGTATGACACATTCTATTGGGATTCACTTGTGCTCTAGAAGCAACGTCTCTTGACTTGTCTTTGAGAACAGACAGTTTGGTGGATTTCTTAAGGATTAAGACTGGTTCTAATGGAGAGTATTCTAGATCTCAATGTAGGGTCTATTCAGGCTCACAGAAGCAGTTTTAGGCTCCAGTCTAATCTTACTGATTGGGATTACTAAGACTACTGTCGCAGGAGCATCTAAAGACTGAGTTCCGACCGGTATAACGAACCAAAATTGGCGATTGGTTACTTGTTTGTAACAAACCATAAGCAGATAGACTATAAAATTTATCAGTTCAGCATTCCTTCTGTATGGCTGCCACTCCAACGACACTTTAGCACCAAACAAACAAATTTTGGTCTTGTTTTCTAAACCCACTTGGTCAACTTAAATGGACTCTCTTGAAGTGACAAAGTATAAGAAATGTGTTTCCTTCACAACAGCCTTTGAAGTGCGAACATTTAACACACCGTACCTATGCCACACTTTAAAAACTTAAACAACGAATAGATGGAACACAACCTAAACTCAAATAGATATCCTCTCTAGAAGTCATCCAAAGGCAGTCAAAGTACATTTCCAACGTAATGCACTCTCCTAATTGCTAGGAATATGGAATTTCCACTCGAATCTAACCATCTGCTGCTTTTCCCTAAAACCGATGGCACTAGTGATGATGCATCAGAGTGCCGACAGATGCCACTTTAACTTGTTAATTGGTTTCCAGTGTAACCTCGGTAGGAAATTTTCTCTGCTACGCTCCATCATTCGCTCTGATAGACGGTCTGAGAAGGATTAAGCCTTAGAAACAACATCCTTGACGACCGAATCAAAAACAAAACTTCCATCTATCTGTGAATCCTTGTGCGCTTACCTGTAAGATGGCAAAGATGACAGCAAACACAGTGACAATGAGAAGACATCCTGCAACCGCAATGGCAGTAATTGTTGTAAGAGGTGAACCGACACGTGAAAGGACTCCATTCGATGAGCCATCATCGAAACTGTTGTATGGGCTACCGAATTGTTGTTCCGCACCAGCGGCTATTCTACGTTTTCCGGCCGGAGAAGCATTTATACAGCCACCTAGGAAGAAACACCAAAAGCCAGTTAAACGGTTTATTTAAGTTGAAGGAGAAACGTTTCACTTACCACTTTCTTTATCACAATGACAGCACGATTGATCCTCGGGCGTTGCGTCTGTGGGACAACAAGGCACACATTGGTTATTGAGACGATCCAGGTGTTGGGGGAATGCACACGTTTGGCATGAATACTGGCCGGGGCCGCTACACGAGCGACATGACTCATGGCATGTCTTGCACGTTTGAGTTGGTGAATCATAGTACTGCGAACCGAGACATTCCATACATAAGCCTCCGTCCAACATGAAGTGAAGTGGACATGCTGTGCATGCTAATGGGCCAGCTCCTGTTGAGTACAATTCAATACAGTCAGTTGTGAACAGTTGTCAATCGAGTGAGACGTCCTGGATGCGCCCATCAACTGTGAGCACATACAGGATGTCTCATTTTCGTATAATTAACGAGTCGTTCATCCCAAACAAAGACACATGCATACAGAGTTGTTGTGCAAAAATTGTTACTTGGTTTGGAGAGAGAGTAGTCAAAGTGGGTTTGAATGATAGTTCTGTGTAGAAGTTTACATAAATTGTCTTCAAAATACCTGATTTCCTTCTTGCAAAACTTGAAACTTCTATCGACATCGCAGATAATTTTTTGGAAATATTGGTACTTGAAGAAGAGCTTGAGAAAATTGAATGTGCTCCCTTAGAGATTTGTCTTCAAAAATCCTCGTTCCAGATTAAACACCAAGTCCCTAAAGAAACAAGATGATGAATTTTCAAATGCCGTTGACGAAGCTCAAGAAGGGAGGACCTCTGAACTGGGCCAACTACAGAGGCATCAGTCTTCTTAACATCGCCTACAATATCAGCGTGGCTTCAGGCCATGAAAGTCTATCATTAACCAAATATTCACACTGCGGCAGATCTTGGAAAAAACCTAGGAACTTTAAATCGATACCCACCACCTTTTCAGCGATTTCAAGGCCGCGTATGACAGCATTTATAGAAACGAGCTATACAGGGCAATGTTTAGTTTTTGCATCCCTGTCAAACTCGTCCGTTTGTACAGGATGACAATGAAGAATGCACGCTGCTCCTTTAAAGTCGGTCAAGACCTCACCGAGACCTTTGGTGTAAAACTCATATGCCAGCACAATCTTCCATAAGTCCGTTCAATTACTTGGATAAGGCGACTATATCTTCTCTTCCTTAGAATTTTGTCCTTAATAAACTACTTCTGAAAACAGACGCTGATAGAGCAAACAAGCGACTCTGCCGACTTTGTCAGCAACTTCTCAGCGACTTTTCCCTCGAGGGAATCATGAACGCACAACAGCAGAAAAAGACACCACGAAGGAATAGCACTGCACACAGACGGTTCCAAAATCGCGAATGAATCGGGGGCGGGTGTACTTATATTGCATACAACCGCAAATCGAACTCGCCATATATCTCGAACCTCATTTCACAGTCTTTCAGGCAAAAGTATTCGCGAACGAGAGGGGTATCGCCCAATAAAAACGCGTAGACATCTACTCTTACATCAAAGCACCAATTGAAGTGCTAACAAATCCTGTATCGTGGGGGAATGCAACAATTTGCTAAACCTCTTCGGTAGCTGAAACAGTGTGCACATCTCATGGGTACCGGGACACACAGGTGTGCCGGGAAATGAAAAGCAGACGAACTGGCGAGAGAAGGAGCAGGAACAATGTTTCGTAGTACAAACAAAAAACTAGGAGTCGCATCAGCGGTCATCAAGACAGCAATCGATAACAGGGTCAACCGGGATTTCCACAAACACTGGACAGATCTAACGACATGTAGAGTGGCAAGATCCCTCATTGCGAAACCAAATTACACCCTCTGCGGCAAGGTGATGCATTGCAACAGAGCAAAATTGAGATTAATGGTTGAACTCATGACCGGACACATAAATCTCATTAAGCGCGCACACGGAATCTGTAATCTGGAGGAGGAAAAGGACCTGAAACACTTCCTCGCTCACTGTCCAGCCATCGCAAGACTATGCTAACGGGTACTGGGATCCATACGGATAACGGACCTTAAGGAACTAGACAGCAAAGTGATCGGTGAAATCCTGGAGTTTGCAAAAACCACAGGAAGATTTTCCCGAATCCACACTCAAACAATGTCCAGGCTCCCCATCATCAAGAGAAGAGAACTCCTAGCCGACTAGTGTGTTGCTTAATTACACACGGACTAGTAATGATACCAACGATGATATGAAAAGGAACGCATTTCTATGCAACTGAAAGGTTTCATTGGAAACTGCCATGTTCGGAATTCAAAACTTCGCATTAGCAAGTGAAGCCAGAATTAAGATCACCTGAAAAATTGCTGTCTCGATTTGCCTTTATTTTTGGGTTCTGATGTCCCGATTTTTATGAAGTTTTATTTGGCAATGGTAGTGACATGGCTTAGCATTATGGGTACGCTGTGACCATTCACCAAGGCTCTAATGCCACCTTGAAGCTTAAAAACGCTCTATAATGGAGTGATAAAAACGAGCCTCTGAACTCAATCGATGTACTGCCCACTGTACAACGGAATTCAAACACATAATACCAGAAAGGAGCCCCTGAAGTCTGATCAAAGACCTATTTAACGAATCCAACTAGATGTTTACAGCTGGCCTCGATGCCAATGTCTTCGTAAAAGACCTCATCTTTCACTTTTTCTTCAGTCTTCATAGCCTCTGCAGTGTTTTTCTAGCACAGACTTCTGCTTGGAAAATTAAGGTCAGGGGAACTTCTACTTGGCGGTCGGATACTGAGACTTCCGCACCTACTCTGTTATCCAGGGGCCAAGTCGTCTTTTCCGTGATCGTATAACGTATCGTCACGTAAAAACGAGCATTCTGGAGCGAATTCGTCTCGTTTTTACATCACGAGTTATGCGATCATGGAAGAGACGATTAAGCCCCAGTATAATTATTAGTATACCAATTCGAGTAGGAAGCGACATTTCTGCCATTGGAAGATTCAAAGACAAAGGACAATACATTTATGCTTCATCACTGACAGTTGCAGTTCTTAACTATGGCAGGAGGTTCATACAAAGTCGGATGTTCAAATGCTAAAGACAACCTCATCACTTCACAGTTGACGAATTCCAATAAATTACATGCGACCTCAAAGCTAACGCAGCTTTCACAAAACTCTGCTATACACCACCGCACCGCAAAAGAACCTGTGTATGCACCGCCTCAAAACAAAATGCAAAGGTCCTTGTCTGGCAAAGACAACTTCACATTGCCATTGTAGCAATCCACAGAACCATGCTTAACGATGAGTAAAATCTTTCCATCCGATGGATATTTGAAAGGATTTTTGTTTTTCTCTTTTTCTTTTCTGTAAGGAATTTCAGACAACATAATAGAATTAATTAATTAATTTAAAAAAAAGTTCAAAATATTCCGCATCCGCATTTGTGTACAGGGTACCGAGTCTATAAATTTAAACTACCAAGAGGAGAACCACATTGAAAGCATCCATTAAACCTGCCGTAATCCCTGATGAGGAGTTACTCCTTGTAGTTGATGTAACTCAAGATAGCTATGTGTATATATTGACGTTGCATCAGACGGTGCTGGCTGAATCCTACATCGCTACTGCACATCGCTAATGATTGCCGCGAATAAAACTGGGGAAAAAACCTGCTTTCAGACCTGCTTTCAAGGAGATATGTACTTCAGTTTCCACTTTTAATCAATATAATACCCAGCTCAGCCTCCCTATCCATCCAGACCCGCGGATTCCCACTGAAGTGCTGATAATTACTCGAGAGTTGATGGCGCTGTGCGCTATACAGATGATTGCAAGATACACACACGAATTTGTTTTACAGAAAAAATTCCGCGCAATGGAATTATGTCCTCTCCTATGCGACATCGTGTACTTCCCGTCAAATTATGTCGATAGTCCTTGGAGTGCGTCGTCCTCTTTTGAATACGTTATCGGAGATGTCAGATGATGACAAAATTTGTTCACCATCATAATGGTTATCTCTTGTCTTCGCTGAATGGAGCTGATGTAGCTGAAGCGACCGTTGGAGTAGTCACAATGAAATGGAACCTAGAAGTACGCTCTTAACGTGCGTTGTGTGTCACCGTTGACACAAAGACTCTTATCCACCATTATCCACTCTGCGTCGGAGTGGCTTAGGGGAAATTTGCTGCAGTCAACAGATTACGGCGGAATCTTGAGATGAGTTTAGTTTTTTCGGTGGAAGGAGCATTACTTGCTCCGGCGTCGACGATACGATGTCTAATTATACAATTTAATGGTGTTGAAAATTCAAATTGCACAACGAGAGTGCTTATGAGTTCAACTTGATCTAGGATGTCTTGCTTGACTATGCACTGCAGATAATGACGCATTATGTTGACAAGGAATTATTAAATGACCAGGGACTTAGTGTGTCATCATCAGTTTGACTCTTGTCCTTTTATACTAATATGCACTTTTCGTAGAGTTCTGCGATGTTATCAGGGGTTAAGAACTTTGGAAGAAAAGACTGCGTGCAGCAGGGACCGCCGAGGACCACAAGGGCGATATAATCGCTCTTCAAAAGGACGTTCCGATTAAGCTGGTGTTAACGCGACGTAATGCGTGATATACTATGGTGAGTAAAGACCGGCTTTTAAAGCGAGTTTGGGAGAGTGGAATGGAAGTAAGTAAGCCTTCAGTCAAGTCGGCTACGGTGGACTGGGAACAAAGGAAGAGCCTTAGCGCATTGGAAACATTTTCAGACAACAAGTGTAGAAGACCAGATGTAGGCAATTCCGGAGACCTGTCGGTCCCTTAAAAATAATCCAAGACTACAACATATCATTTCTCTTTTAATGGATGGCCAAGCTCTGGCTTTGCTTCTGAATCTTCGGAACTGCAAGAACTGTGCCGACATGAGGGCTTATTGCCGAGTGCACCTCTCAATTTTACTATCCATCTGGAACACTTCGTGAATGTCTTCCAGGCAGAAATTTCCGTGATACTCAGGGGCACCGAACTCGTACTTAATACGGTAACTTTCGGTGATAGTATTTATATCTGCTCAGACAGTCAAGATGCCTTAATGGGATTTGCAAACCCAAGAACTAACCTGAACTTGGTAGGACAATGGAAAGAAAAAGTCAATAACTTCTGCTCATGTCAATCTGCTCAGGGTATCAGGTCACTGTAACTTTCCTGGGAACGAAGCTGTGGGTGAACTGGCTAGGAGGCATCACCACAATTGCGACCCTAAAAGTTATTGAAACAGCTTTTAGCGGCTCGTTTGCTAAATGCTACGAGGTTTTTTGGAAAGGCTTGCAAATCTGCAAAGAGGCAAAATCCATGAAAGAGCGCCCCTGCTGTAGTCTTGCAAGGAGAAAGCTTAATCTTGGCAGGACACAACTAGGACTGATGATCGCCCGGTATACTGTACATCAACCTGAATAAACATGCCACAGACTGGGACCGGTGCAATCAAATACTTGGCCGGGATGTGAGGAGGATGAGGAGATTCTCCACAGGGGCGCTAAGATACAAAAGTCTGGGAAAACATGTTCCGCCTGAGCTAAGCTCTCTTCGGCATTTTAGTTTCGAGAAAATCCTAGAGTTAGTTGATCATACAGGACGTTTCTCGGATCTGTAAACCCCATTCGCCTCCTTATCCGCTGATCTACCATTGACTTACACCCCCGCCGCTTACTTCACTTCTTCTCCAACAGATGCTACAAAGGGGAACACAACAAACCCAAATGGTGGCGAGGTTCTTCCGAACTTCAGCCTCCTAAATAAACCAACCAACCATGCCAACATGAACTTGAGTACCTTGGTGGCCGATGCAGGGTAACTTTTCTTGAAAAAGTTACATGTTGACGAACTGACTAGACGGGGCTCAATCCTTGAAAGTTTACTTGCGAACAAGTTGATATTCCACTGGATGAAGTTAAGGGCGGGATACTTTTACAGTTTCCATCATTTGCTCGTCTCAGATGGAGCTAAACAACCGGATCATATCCAGAGGAGAACCAACTAGCTCCTTGGCAGGACTCGCCTGTATATTGTCAGAATTGCAACAAAAAATGTCCCCGCCACTTCCTAATCGATGTCCGGTTCTAGCCAAAGGTCGACGACATGCATACGGCAAACTACTCCGGAAGAAGTTTATGGATCTGAGAAGCTCTAACAACAAGTCACGTAAGATATGGAATCAGAACAAGGCTTTGGTGCTAATTGATTTCTTATGAACAAATAGACACTTCATGTTCTGTTCGCCTTAAATTAATGTGGCCACATGATGCAACAAAAAGTGCCAAATAGCCGTCGTACGTCACAGATTGGCATGAGGAATAACGAGTGTTGCACTACTGTTGAATAACGTAACATAACGTAACTAAATGTCGGAGAGACACCAAAAGATGACAACGAAAATTAGATGAAGTTATTCATACAACGCGAGTGAGGTGCAGTGGTTTGAAACTTCGGTTGTATTACGTTGCAATGACATCAAAGGGTGGTGTCTAGACTAACTGGGGACATTTTTGTAATGATTGTCATAATTTTTTTTCGAAGTCAGTAATGTCATAATCATGATAAGCTCAATCAACACTTCAATTCATGACCACATTACTGCCAATGTTATGCCTTTGCCGTTGAGTTGACATCAGGTCTCACAGTTGATCGATTCTATTTAGAAAATAAAAGTTTCTCGACCAAACAGCATGACAAGCGATGATGGTAAACACTACACTATGGCCGTCCCCAGACAAGCGTCCGCCTTACTTTATTGCGCTTTGAAAAATGTCTTATTTTTAGCAGAGTATCCCCTTCGAAATTATGTGCTACTAGCCAAATCAACGATCGACATAAAAGAGAAGTGCACTACTTAAGATTCGCCATTGACGAGTAAAGCTTCCAACTGAAGCTTTTGTGCAATAACACGCGTTATACGAGTTCAAGTTAATAAACTCACTTCGCAGGTTAAGATATCCTTCAACGAGCATCACAAAAATCTATAAGTACCTCATTCTACACAGGATGAAAGAATATAAAATTCTTATGCACATATCCTTAGAGAAGCAACTTAAACGGAACTTCACATCGACGTGCGTAAACATTTTGAAGCGCTCGTGCTGTCTCCAACCTGCCAATATTCTCTCCCTTTTCCTTTACGAATAATATTCATGAGGACTTTTCACCCTTATTTGAACACGTTTGCAAATTTTCCAAACGAAAACTCCAAATGTTTTCACGCCCCAGAGTGAAACTCGAAACTTTTCTACGTGGCACATCACTGTTAGACATTTCGTCAAAAAATTTACATAAAACATCCTTAAAGCACATACACACGGTGGACACACACGAAGCACAACAACTACTTACCGTTGCACGTTTTGCAATAGTGATGACATTTCTGACATCCGAATTCTGATTTGTAAAAACCTTCCGGACATTCGGGGTGGCATTCGCCGCTGGCCAATTGCCAACCGGCAGGACACTGGACACACTGGTCACGTCTCGGGCCACTACAAGTGTGACAGCTTAGATAGCATTTGGCACAGGTGCCACGGTCGCTGTAATACCTGTGAACGGAACAGAATACAATGGAAAGTTAGTTAAAGGGGAGGTTGATCTGTAATTATCGACCATCGTATCATCTTTGTCGGAAGCATCGTCACATCTGTCATTATCGACGATGACATCAAAGGCCGTCCTTATCCATGGACGTTGGCTTTAATTATGCTTGACTCCCCGTCAAGTGAGGGCAAGCCACCTATAGACTCCCGTATTGGATGTAACATATGTACTTACGTACACACATGTGGAGGAAGCAAGGACGATAAAAACGACCAACAATGATGCACGATGACGACGACTAATGAAGAATTTTAATTACCCATCAGCGCACGTAGTCCTGCATTCGCCACTTTGTAATTGCAGACCTTTGGCGCACGCTGTACAGTTCATCCGGGATACACATTGAGTGCATGTGTGCAGGCATTTGGCACAAACACCGGCCTCCATGTAGAAGCCCTCGTCGCAGGTGCTAACGCATCGATTCGTCTGCAGCAGCAAGCTCGGTGGACAACTCAGGCAATTTTGTTCCGTAGGTCCATCGCAGGACTCGCACGTTGAGTGGCACGGATGACAGTGGCCATTATCATAGTATTCAGCTGAAAATAAAAAGAAACTTCATGTACATTAATCCAAAACAAACAGATGCGGGTGTGTGGATGTGGGTGTTGAGTGCGGAAAATGAAATAAATTGAATGCGAAGCGGCAGATTTGTGCCGGAAATGTTGTTTCTTTTTCAAGGCGACCATATTGTGTCTGCCTTGGAGGAGCCACAAGTGCATCGTGTATACATTCCACACTCGGCAGGATATGTTAACACGTAAATCAAATATTTACTCAGCGCAGCGTTGGAAGATTGCACAGACCGTGCAAGTGCGAGAGTGGCCATTAATTTTTGTTTAAAAAAAAAAAAAACACTTTTTCGCATCCTTTCGATATGGGCCACTTGGGGTTATTAATGTTGCAACTCGCGACATTGTGTTGACTTATCTGCTACTTAAAAATGAAATGCCAGGCTGATGCTGTGGGATGTTCAAAATGGGGTTACCAGGAGGAAATTAAGTTCAATTCTGTTTCAATGAAGGCCGTTAGGGCTGCACGAGAGTTCAAGGGTTGACATACAGGGGTTGTGCGTAAAAAAACATATGGTATTTTATTGAGTGTTTCGACGGAATGATTAATCGAAAGAGAAGTCCGTTAAATCACTGTTTGAGGAGCAACAGGGGGCTGTGCTAGAGCTTGGACAATTTGTAGAGATCCGACGGTTTTGGAGTCTTTTTCGATTAGAAAGTTATGCAGAATTTAAAATTCTGAGTACGACCGAAGTTGTTCCAGTCGTAGGCCAATCTAGACACAATGATAACGTTGGATTGAGTGGATTAACGTTAATGGAGGGAAGGGAGAATGAGGAACCTTCATACGTTTCAAATGCCAAAAAAAAAAAAACACAGATGCCAGAAAGCAAACCAAAAAAAAAAAAACCGTATGAACAATGTAGCTAATAGGCGACAGTGTTTTAGGTCCGAAATTCAAGACAGTCAGGGAGACAGTGTTACCTCAGTCTTAATATAGGCGGATATTAAACAAGGAGGTCTCTGCTACACAGACAACGTAACATCTATCAGTTCAACATATCAGTTTTCGTGATTAAGCCAATAGAAGACTTTACCTGACAACGCTTTTGACAAATTTCTCTGTTCGATGCTTAAAATTTCCTGGTATTATCCAAAGACCCCTGAGTTCCCGGATACATAGAAAAACCCGACGGCTACTAGACAGAATCCAGTCAAGAATCCTTGGAATTACTAATGGAAACGCCGTAAAAAGTTCACCGCAAGCAGGTTTGGATATGACCCTTCATCTCCAACCCCTGCACCTGCTTTTAAGAGGCGCAGCTGCGAAAGGTGCACTCAGATTGAGAATGCAACCTGTGGGAATAGACCACCTATGGACGTGCGACGATACTGAATGTAAAAAAGTAAGTGTCTTACAGACTCAAAAGACTATCTGACCCCTTACAATGACTTTGACACTGATCGTCCTATTCTATTCTCAAGCCGAGAGGACTGGGTGTCAAACTACGTAATCAAAGACCACGCAATCGCGATTTACTTTGACGATTTAAAAATTGAAACTGCAATAGAAGCCGGATTCTACTCAGAAACCCTACAAAAACAGGAGTCTTTTAGATTGCCAGAAGCATGTAGTGTCTTCCAATCCGAAATCCTGGCAATAGAAAAAGCTGTAGGCTGCATAAGAGATTGTCACCTGCCCGCATTGGGTACAACCACCTTCGTTAACAGTCTAGCAGCTTTAAAATTGATAAAAATCAATACAAACAAATCAAAGGCAGTCAAGAAATGTCGAGGCTCGCTGATCACCTGGGTTCCCGGACATAAGAACATAGAAAGGAACGAAAAAGCTGATGAATTGGCAAGATTGGGTTCGGCTATCAACATTAGCAAAGCGGTCACATCTGTACTGCCAATGATAAGGAGATTGCATGGGATAATAGATAGTACAATATAATAGCTGGAGAGGATTGGGCCACTTTTCGGACGTTATGGCCGAAGTTACATAAAACCAAAACAAGGTGCCTTCTTGCACTGGACAGATTCTATATCCGCACACTAACTGCAGTTACGACAGAACACTGCGCCATTGGAGTTGTGCTCCGCAAGTGAGGAATCGAATCCAACCACTTATGCCGAAGTTGCAGAGGAGGAGGTAGAATCAATCTAACATCTACTATGTCACTGACGTCTTCCTGCACTAGGATCAAGTTTCTTTGCAAGCATAGCTTAGACTTAGAGTAAACGGACCTAGTCAGATTCATAAAGAGCACAAACTAGTTCAAAAAACAGCCAACAATTGGATAGGTCCTTAGGTTCCCCAGCTAGATGCTATCGAAAGAACAGATTAGGTGGACAAGTGGTACAAGATGTCTAGCGACAAAGGAGTTTTGGTCTTAGACGATCTGAAACGCTCTAAGTAACGAATCTAAGTATTTGATTTCTCTTAGCAGATGACATATGTATAAGCACTATAATAGGTGTCATTACTGGACGCTGTCTAATAGGAAACATGCAACAAGGTTTGGCGTCTACGCTAACGACTTCTGCAGAAGATGTATGGACGAAAAGGAGGAGGAAGATACTACTCTCCATCTTCTTTGCACCTGTCCAGCTCTCACCCGCAAAAGAAAACTTCACTAAGGAGCATTCTTTACGCCAACGTAGGCGACCTGATAAATACCGATGTTAACAGCCTTCTACGTTTCATAAGAAGCTCCAATTGGTTTAATGAATAGGCAGGAGATCTTTCCGAGATCCATGTGGTATCACAATCGATTCCTCACGGGTTTAAGTGAGTTGGCCTTAACTGGCAGTCACTTCAACCTAACCTTACCTGATCTAGGTTGTCCCGGGAATTATATTCCTATTCCTACCAAATAAAAAGTGTACTCACAATGGACTTCCAAATCTCCGAGTGACACACCTTACGTAACCTAACCTTACCTAAATCCTTCGGTTTTCCTGTTTTCATTCAAAAAGCCATACGACTCGTCTTCCTTGAAATATTATTACAACCTTCTACTGTTTCATCGTTCTATCCAATTGAAAGCTAAGATTTGTTTTCCGTTAAACCACTTTGACACTTCTCCTCGGTTGTTGACACAATTACTTTCACCTCAATGACATTTATTATTCACACGTCAAATTTTAAATTGGCTTTAAAAGTTCCCACATGCGGGTAAACATTTGACATTTCACTGCAAACGTCAGTATACTTTGACAGGAACACAAGCAAACATTGAATGAACGGTCCATGGTGGTATGCCACAAATTGTCACAAGATAAAGAGTTACTGGTCTAGTTGTTGATCTATTGATACTCAAACTGTTGGGGGGGAGATATGCTAACCCACTTGGCTTAACGAAGGTCTCACCAACCCAAGTGGTGCCGACATGAACGACTTAATTCGAGAAAACCACTTGTCAGTAGTGGTTAATACAATTTCGATACTTCTTCCCTCAAAATCTTGACAGACTCCATCGTCTAAAATCACTTTTCGTCCGGGTTGTCCTGCCTTTCATTAAGTACTTGACATGTATTGCCGTCCAATTCATTGCCTGTCGTGTAAAACACTCACCACTGAAAGTCACTTTATTGACCGCTTGTACATGGTGGGGGCAGCCTTGACACTCAAAGAGCGGCAATAAATCCTTATGCTGAGGATTCCTGGAAGGCGGCGTAATTAACATTGTGGCATTTTCTCTCTGTCACACTATCTCGTCGGTCCTACCCATGCCAGACTACCCGACCCATGCCAACTGTGATGACATTAATGGAAAAAGTGGATTCCCTCCCATTTACACGTTGTGTCCCATATATCATGCAATTTTCAACAGACGGCGCGGCCGGCATAGTGAACAAACTGAGATAGTGATGACTTGTGTTGGGTAGCCGGTGGCTTCAATGTTCAAAGCCAGCGCCACTGGGAAGATGAAGACCTCATCCGTAAGAGGCGTAGCGAGGAGGCAAAAAAGCAGCAATCCGCTAATAAAAGTACGAGTAGTCGTAGTACACGATATTTCAAGTCCACATTCCCGCGTTATGACTTGCCATCCATATATCCTGAGGAGAAAACTACCGGGAGCCCTGGCAGAGATGATAACCTTCTACGATAGCACTATCCGTTCGTTACGTACGTTTTACATTAGCCGCACATATAGACGTGGCGAACCTTAAAGAAGGCTCTATGCGAGGCCATTTGCCAGACACTGGCAACGGTCACCGAGAACGCACAGCCATTAAGGCAGCGACCCTCATCCCCAGGAACTGACGCACATGATGGCGATAGTGACGACGACAACAACGATGATGATGATGATGGTGATGGCGTCGGGGACGGTAGTTTCCAGCAAGGAAAGGAATCTCGGCCCAGAGTTATGCCTGACCATAAAAGGATTCCCTGTTTCCCTCTGCTATGGCTGCTGTTCTTTGTCATGGTTCTAGATACTTTTACCAAAGAACTCGGCGTATACCACTGACAAATATGCGATTGTGTGGGCGATGTAATGGGCGTTAGTACTGCCATATCCGAGATAGCCTTCTCCTCTAATGGACGAGACAAGTGGGCATTGTTCGTGATTTATTTTTATTTCGTCCTTTTTCCGTTGCACACACATACCGAGTTCTCTGTGTTTGACTTGGACTTCGCATGTGGTATGCGGGCATCGGTTTTTTTCTTTTTCTTTTGCCATCACAAGGGTTAATATCCTTGCAAATGGTCAGGCCATTGTGACCCATTTAAAAATTTATTAATATAATTCCAGTGACGATTAGTGACCATTGCGGGGATAAGTTGAACTTAAACGTCACCGAGTCCTTTAGCATTCACTTCCAACACATAATGCTAATGTCAAGTGTTTCCGGAACTACTCTAATGTCAATTGTGGGGTAGGCGTGGTGAGATATTGCATATGACTTACTGGAGTGGTGGTGGTGGGGTCAACTTTAATTGACTCAAATATGTACAAGTGTGGAGGGGGAAAAGTAGTAGTTTCTCTCGAAAATTGGACAAGGGTGAGTTTTTGGAAATATACACATATTGTGGTTAATTAAATTTTGACGAATGTGCAAATTAATTGGTCTTGAGAGGGTAGGAAAGGTACTTGCGGCTTCCGGTAGAAACAGGAAACAAAATATTAATAAGGATAAGAGGGCAAAGCTAGCCGCAGTCCAACTTATTGTCTCTCACAAGGGAACCATTATGGACTTACAGACCTTGATGCCAACCGAATTCTCTTGGCGTTTTTTTTTGTTGGTCAATGTACAGCACAAGTCCAAGAGGCTTCGGTTAAGTATGAAGGAAATGCCAGCTCTGAGAAAATCCGCTTTGCTCCACAACGAGGAAATATGAGAAATAAAGACTCGAGCAGATAAGCCCTTAATGGCCCTCGTATATGTATATTTTCTGCGGAAATAAGAACTACACAGGTTCCAACGATATGGGAAAAAAAGGTAAAAGTCGGAAAAGAGGTTTAATGAATACAATATTAACACAGCTTCATTGTACAAGAACGACGTTGACACATACTGGATTAAGAACAGCGACGGCAATCACTACTCCGCTGTACAACAGAATTAGTCAGCGCAAGCGGTGACGGACACACCTTGTAGCTAAAAGCCCAACTGCCGTGTCCTTAAACCTTTTATTTGGAATGACAGTGTGGAATAAATGGGGATAAACAAAGTCTATGTTCTCTACAAACAATTTCGTCGTGAGAAGAGGAAATGCAGGAAGAGATTATATCATGACCATGATGTGGATGTAAATACATAGCTCAAATGTGCAACAAATGCTCCTCCCAAGAGGATCTTCGAGTCACAGTCCTCAAAAACAAAATGACAGAATGATCGTAGCTTGGTTAGAAAGACAAAGTGATTGCGGGTACTACGGAGTTTTCCAATAGGGACAGGTAGCTTTTGATAGTTCATGGCGGCCATGTTGTTTTATCTGTTGTTAGTTTTCCCGGTTTTTATTTTTCAAGCACTAAAGACAAATCACTATTGCAAGTTACAGCGTCGAGCAACACGTGCAAATAATAAAACTGGAGCAGTTGGAACCGGACCCCGATTTCAGCATAAAAAACAAAATCGCATTCAGCGACGAGGCCCATTTTTAGATGAATGGGTATGTCAACGAGCAAAATTGCCGGATTCGGGACGATTTCAATCCACACGAGGTCCACCAAGTGGCAATGCATCCGCAGAAAGTCACTGTTTGTGGTGGATTGTGGTCCGTCGGCATCATCGGTCCGTACTTCTTCTAAAACGCCGATGGCATTGCCATCCAATAACCAATTTCTTTTGGCCCAAATTTGATGAACGATACATGGACATTCCACACGAGCGATTTGAGCGCATGGTGGAGACGTGAACTGGCCACCGAGATCGTGCGATTTGAACCCGTTAGACTTTTTTTGTGAGGTTTCCTTAAGTCGCAGGTCTACGCCAATAAGCCACAAACGACCACTGCCCTCAAAGTCAACATAATCCGTGTCATCGACCAAATTCAGCCTGATCTATGCGCCAGAGTCATCGAAAATTGGACCCCTCGGATGCGACACCCAGCGAAGCCGTGGCGTCCATTTGAACGATGTCATATTCCACACAGAATTTTTAGATATTTCACACATAATTTGTTTAATTAAATTTTGACATCTACCCGTCCCTATTGGAAAAGCCTATAGAAGACTTGATTGGAAAACCAGGTAGAAAGTATGTTCAAAGCTTGAGCGTAAATCCTAAAAAAGATGCCAATGCATCTGAATATTGATATGCAAGTTCGTCTACCTAGACTTCTTAGCTAATCTCCGAAAGGCATTGTCCTTTACTTGCTAACCTTTGTGAAAAAGAAGCCACAGACAAAACGATTTTTGCTCCCGTTTGTAATGTTTGAGTATGAATCGCCGAATCCGAAAAAAAAACTCTTCAGGTTGGACCTTGACTTCGGTTTGTGTATCCGACCCACATGTTGGCTCCTGACCCGATCTTATGTGGAGTTTGTCAATTTAGATATGCGGGTTATCCAAAGAAATCGCTTTACTTACTTTATAGACAATGAAAGCTATCGACTTTCTTGACCTTCTATCAAGAAAAGTTGAGAATTTGTTTTGTAAGGACTCAGGGCCATTGTTTCCGCCTGAGCAATTTGATGCAGGTCAATAACACTGTGTGAAAGTAGGCAGAGTTCGTCATCGTTGGCCAAAAATTTGAAATAGGATGGAATCCGTGCTATTAGGTAGGCGTCTCTTGGGTAGGCCCAAGATGAAATGGTTGGACCAAGTCTGAAATCTCTCCTCTAGCCGTTTGGGGATATTTCCTGATGAGTTATGTCCGAAGATCGAGAGGGATAAAGGGTCTACATAAGCACCCTAAGACCGCAACCCTGGTAGTGAATAGGAGGGCTGGAAAATTGATGATGATGTCATTGTCAGCTCTTCTTGTATATCTCGGCTCTTCTCCATTAAAGTAGAATGGATAAATAGAAATGTTCAAGATCTTAGGAATCAATTGTCTTCCTAGACTCAGCCAGGATAGCCTTCACTAAGGCTGTAATGATGGTCAATGGAAAAAAAACCCGACATTTAAAATAGAAGAAATCAGGAAATGACAACCAAAATTGTGAAACTAAGAAGAAGAAAAATTAAATACTTAGAGCGGTTCTGATCCAGCTTTGACCAAGTTTGCTTTGTCGCTAGACATGTTGTACCACTTGTCCACCTTAGCTTTGTTCTTTTGATAGCATTTAGTTCGGTATACCTAAGGTATGTACTATATCAGGCCCAATTGGTAACATTGTTCCATAGCTAGCGAGTTGGTCAGCCTTACAGTTCCCTGGAATGTCACTGTGCCCTGCCACCCAACAGAGGTGAATATTAAACTGCTCCCCCATCTCCATAAGAGACGATCAGCAATCTCTGACAATTAGTGAATTTTTAAGCGACAGATTCCAAGGAATTTATTGCCGCTTGACTGTCCGAAAAGATTCGGATATACGTGCCTGATATCACGTTTTTCTTCAGCCAAGATAAGACTTCTCTGATCGCCACGGTTTCCGTCTGAAACACGCTACAATGATTTGGAAGACGGAATGTGTGTCGAACAAAACACCACCACCTACCATGTTGCTAGTTTTTGAACCGTCGTCGGTGTAAAAGTCTTCTGAGAATACAACATCGCTCCAGAATGACTGGGGTGGGATGGTTTTTGTCAAAACTTAGCTTGGGTGTGGTTTAGTTTATGTTTTTGTGAAAAATTTTGACATTTTTCATAATGGAGGAGTGGCCAAAATCATTATAAGACCACTGTGAGGTTGCTTTGAGGCGGATGGCTGCACTAGCTGCTATTTGTTTCCCGAAAATGTCGGAGGTGATGGATGAAGCAGAACGTTTAGTGCTGCACAGGGAGTCGTGCGAAGAGCTCCGCTCATGCACATGCCAGTTGTTCATTGGTGTATATCTATATCCAAGGCGGTCCACCAAACCATTGCCCCGTAGGTAAGTTTCGGTCTCATTATCGAAATATAGAATCTATGCGTTATGCCAACGGCCTTTATGCAAGAGAAAATGGCTACTGTAGCTTTCTTTACTCTCTCTTGAATGTTTGGTCTCTAGCTTAATTTCCTGTCCAAAATAAGTATTTTGCTTCGTTGAAAGTTAAACTTGTACCACCAATGGTAGGAGGGTCGATATGGAATTTTATACTTCCTAGTGAAGAGTACCAGCTCAGTTTTGTGGGGCTTCACACCCGAACCACACCGAGCTGCCCATTTTGTTATCTTGTTAACGTAAGAGACAAGCAAGTAGCCAAGGATATTCAAATCAGCGGTTTTCTTTGTTAACTTATCCTTAGAATGACCATCCTTGAACTATAATTACAAGTAAAATTTTAAGAACAGCACTTTTTACTTTACATGTGATATTGTCTGTTGCTATTAAACGCTTCATTCACTAGAAGAGGTGTCAGAGCACTCATCCTCTTCGACAACATTCCAACCGTATCGTCTGCATCATTAGAGACTTTCAATTCCTATTTCTCCCTCCATCAACATTCCGGACAAATCCAAAAAAAGAGAGGAAAACTCCCATTGTCTCACAAATTAGACATTCCGTACACAGTCTAAGCTCGGAAAAACTTCCTTCCATCTAACACACTTTCAACATTCGTTGCCGATGATGATCTGCACAATGTGCATGGAAATTCCATTTACCGAAGGACAACACACTAGCATTACCATAACCATTGTAATCACGGAAAGCTTAAAAAAAAAAAAAAAAAAATGTACCATCGAACCGTTCCGCCACGAACGAAAGAACGAAAAGAAAAATAAATGAAAAGAAACGATAGAGAGAATATAAAACATGAAATCCACTTACATTCATCGCAATTTTCACTTCCGTTTACGATGCATTTTGCCTTTTTATTCTTCGTCCAGTTGTCCTTGCAGCTCAGGCAAAATCCATTACTGCTACATGTTGCACAGCCCGTAGGACAGGCCAAACACTCCTGCCGCTTTTTATCCGAGTAGTAACCGTCCGGACAGCTATTTAAGCATTTGCCATCCAAGGCGAACCGCCCTGAACGACATGTTATACACTGGGACTCCGATGAGCCATTGCATGTGGCGCAAGACAAATGGCAGGATGCACAACTGTAAAGAAACAAAAATTTTTTTTTTTTAAATAAAAACTCGGAAACAACAGTTGAACAGAAATGCAATCATTACAATGGATGAAAAAATTCAAACAACAAAAACACAACGCTCCAGAGTTCCGGTCTGGAATTTCGTCATACCATGCTTGGTCACCCCCTACCCGTCCTAAATTACGAATTAGCACTTGGAAGTATGTACCTCAAGATTTTGTTTCGACGATGACATCTGGAACCCATCCTTTCTAAACATTTCGAATTGTTTTCCTTTTAAGTGAAAAAAAAATGTATCTCTGATGGGAGCAAGGACATGTAAAAAGAAATCAGTCGGAGACAAGCAGAGAACAAAAAACACAGATTCAGAGAAGGAAATAGAGGGAATATTGAAATTTCAGTGACGGTGACCTGTGTGTCTGTCTGAAGTTAAAAACTATGAAACGAAATTCCTTTTCATTGCGTTTAATGGAAGCACCACTCAGCATCGGTGTCCTTGCGCCATAACAAATCCATATAGCATCGCCGTTACTAGCGCTGAAGACCACTTTAAAAAGGTTTCGCTCCTCTTTTTTTTTTTCGTGTATTTATTCTACAAATACAAAGGAATGGAGAATGGGAACAGGAACAGCACATGAAAACTGTTCACTCTCCATTACCGAAACGAACGTACGCTGGCTAAATGAAAAGAAAATTGCTCTTTGCCTGGATGGGTTTCTATGGGGAAAGTGTACAACAAAACCGCGTACAGTGTGTCCATAAAGTTTGGGGTGGTTCTCAGTTTATTCGTTTCGTTCTATGTCGCCATGTCCGGGAACCCAGCACAGTTTAGGATTGACTGCCTTTGATATCATTGTATGTATTTGATTCAATAGATTTCAAAGCAGCGTTAGTGTCCACCAAGATGACTATCCCCGATAGAGCGAGGTTGCTATATAGTAGGGTTATTGCCTTTTTCTATATTGCAAGGATTTCTGTCTAAAAAACTGAGAGGTTTCAGGGGTTGCCAGAGTTTCCACAAACTGGATTCTATCAATTTGAGGCGGCCTTCGCTGTCTTGATGAACACGTCAAGGGGTAGATGGTGAAGAATCGTGTCCATCTCTGCCTGCGGTGTCTATGGTCTACAGTCTACCCGATTTCCCCGTGATACCAAGTGAAGCTAGCTTTTGTACCTTGTTGCGCTTTCTCCTGTAGGTTAGATTAGGTTAGAGAGGCTGTCGACATAACCGACACACTTAGACCAGCAGTAGGTCAGTCCATTGTGATACCCCAGGATCTAGGAACCATTTTCCCAATCGTGGAATCAATAGACGCTTTAAATAAAGCGAACTAGGTTTACAGAGGAGATGGAGGATCGTCGCTTTCTCTTTCTCTTCCCTGCAGCTTCTGCAGAAATCATTTGCAGGAACGCACAGGCCAGTGGCATGTCTGCCTGTGAGGCAGTATCCGATGATGACACCTATTGTAGCTCCTTAAACTGGAAATGCTTATTATTTGGTAGCAACATTCAAAAAGGCTCATCAGACTCGTCCTGTTCTTCCTGAAATGGTATAAGCGACTACCAAATCAAATTGTGTACTACTATGATGTAAGGTAAGCTGTCATTTAAATTCGATTCCCGCCACGGTCATCTTTTGTGAGTTTAAAAATCCTCAAGTCATATTTCTGTGATTCCAGATGTCTCCTGCGGTATTTCTTTCATGGCATACTCTTCACCCTGCCTCTGAAAAAAACCTTTCACGAAAAAGTCTCCTATTTTACTTGTCATTGCACTTGATTGGTGACGTCTGTGAGTGCACCACTTCTGTTACACCTGGTTGCGGGTTGTCTATGCCACCGCCAACAAAGTCGCACAGTTCCATTCAGGAAGGGTGCGAACAAAAAAAAAAAAAATTGTTTAGGTTTTGTATGATGTCCTAAATGGCGCATCCTCTTGATGTTGTATGAAAACTTCACTTTCTATTCGTGTTTGACTCTCATACCGACTTTCATAGGGTAAATTACGTTTATATAGGTTGTGCAGAGCCTTTATTCCTAGAGATACTTTTATTCCAGGTTTCAGTTAGTTCTTGCGTTAATGAGTTTTTCAAACTATGTCTGGCTTTAGGCTAGGCATAGGAGGCTTTAATTTCAACATTAAATCAGACTTGAGTAAGGAATGTGGAAATTTCTTAAAACAAAGGTCCCAATAAACGATGCAGATGCCACTTGCAAGGTACCCACTTGGGCGGATTAGTTCAATTCGGTGAAGTTACTCGGAAACGGTCCTTAATTTTCCGCTATCATTGCATCCAAAAATGTTCAGTCTTCCCAAGTTGCGACACGCCTAGTTGCTATAGTTTTTTTAAGCCCTGACGAACTTCATATTTGACGAAGTTGCGATTTTTCCCATTACGCCAAGTTGGCAAGAAAAGCACAGCTGAACTACAGCCACCAGAATCGGGATAAGAATGTTGGGATGCTCTCTAACTCAATGTTGCTAAGGTCCCAAGGAATTCGAGTTCCACCCCGTCCTATGAGCTACTGCAGTCTTATACGCAACTTCTGGAAACTTAAAGGTCCATTATAAGTACCCTTTTTCTGTTGTTGAAATAACAATAGATCCGTTAAATCTAAGTCTGTTACCTCTGCTATGCTTCCAAAGAACCTTGATCCTATTGGGCGTTGACGTCGTCCTTGATATTTCTGATTCTACTTCTTCCACGTCTCCGTTGGATTTGATTCTGCACCCAACATAAGTCAGCATTTTGGCATAATTTTATTTAAATACTCTTTAGAAGGGTTAAGTTAAGTTAAGTAAACTTTGACTTGATTGTTGCTGACTCCAGAGTTTAATCTGCCTCCTGGCCGTCACTGCAGACAGTTCTTGCCTATCCGGTTACATGTTTAAAAATACGTCCAGCTTAAATAATGGCAGTGACCTCCACTTGGAATATCCTGCAAACATTACTATCTCTAGAGTCTCACAAAAGACACCTCCACCTGTCCTCGCCTCGTCTCATTAAGTCGAAGCGCAAATATGCTGCTCATTCACTCATTCAGTGGAAATCCAATTGTATATCGTGTATCAAGAATTCTATCACTGCTATGAGTGTCGAAAATTGTATATGCGAATACGAACTGAACATGAAACCTATCCAGTCAGAGCCGAGCTGTGTGGAGACTACAGAATTGAAGGTGCCCCTAATATCCAGAAACGCACTAAAATTGAATTCTTCAATGAAGCCCCGTTTTGACTGGTCTACCCCTCAGAAACGCAGACTTGGCCAAGGTTAGCATCATCGCTTGTCACGCTGAAAATCCGGTTTCACTTTTGATGTCGGAAAAACATTAACTTCTTAAATAATAAAATCCATCAACTGTGAAAGCTGATGTAGACTCTACTGTAACTTGAAGAGTGGATTGAGCTGGCAATGATTATCACATCAGGAGGTTCGAAAAAGTTCCTGTGAATTGGAGAACTGACAAACACCACCGCCAATGTCCCCAGATAGTCTGGACACCACCCTTGAACGGCAATAAAACCTAATATTATCTGGGTTTCGAACCACTTGATCCGCGTGTGGGAAATCAAAAAAAATTAGAAAATTCGGGGTAGTGCCTACGTTGATAACTGAAAATGAATTGTATCCTTTCTATATGTGTCTGTCCACGGATGTTGCATTTTTTATTTCGTGTAGCTATGTCACTATCCCGCATAGACCGCGTTTTCCCTGTTTGCATGGACATTTAGGTGAAAAACGAGTCGACTGAAGGACACAGGCGCTTTGAAGTTTGTCATCGAGTTTAGATGGCGAGTGGCATAGGGTGCCGATATTGATTCATACGTCCCGCTATTTGACTTTTAACACTTCTCTGCATCTCCGGATGGTCGTACCCATACTTGGTCCAAGTATTCTCAATTGCTGCCTGCACAATACAACTATACATCATGGCACTCGTATCTCGAGCGAAAAATTAAGAAGAAGGTACAAGTACATGGGGTTGGCTGGATGAGATATTGGCGACCCATCCTGTCACTGACACTAATGGCTTTTCAATATTTTTTTTTCTCCCTTCGTGCCGCCCGCGTCGTAGTTTTTTTTTAACAAACAGAAGAGCGCTTTTTATGCATCACTCTGCACAATCTTTGCGCGAATAGGCATCGAAATAAATTAAAATGTAAAAAGAGAAGGGGGGGCGAAAAAAAATTGTGTCGTGTCCCCTCTAAAGGATCGGGCACCCCATGGTCCGGTTGTGAATTGGAACTCTCTCTTTTAATTTATTTTTTTTTTTTAATTTTTGCTCAATGAAAAATATTAAAAGCAATATCGATTGCGAAAAAAAGAAAAAAAAATTATGAGAAGGATACACGCTAGAGTGGGGTGTGGGTGGAAGAAACATTTTAAAACGATGAAAAACTCTGGAAAGCGCTGGGAAAAAAAAGAGAAATTTCCATGCCATTGCCAGAGAGTCATCGTCGTCATCATCATCCTCATCGTCATCGTCCACTTCCATAGATAGATTCGGAGGACAAAATGCTCCGCTCGAGAGGAGGGACAATAATAAAATCGAAGCGGGCCACCCTATACACCCTCGAATGGAAAAGCGTCCACCACTCCACTCCACTATGCACAGCGAGTCCGCCGCTCAATAGTGCCAGAGATAGAGTCTTAAATTAATGAAATATCATAAAAATAATAAATAGGCTGCTATCAACGTTATTGCAGGACATATAGCCAAAGTGGAAGGGCATTAAGGAGCGTTCTCTGTGTCGTTGTGTCGTTGTTTGTTCCCCATTTGGGATTTTTTTTTATTTCTGTTTTGTGTCATTGAATGGATGCGGGCAAAAAATAAAAAGAGGAAACTTGTCCAAGAGTAAAGTGGTGGGCGTTGTAGGCATCTTTGGCATCTGGATGTTGCTCTGGGTGACAGCCTATGGAAGTGACTGATGAATGAATGTAGATAGATGGATGGGTTAGAGTCGATACGTTGATGAGAATAAAAGGGATAAATTGAGTCCCTAAAAGGTTATTGTGTGGGCACACTCTGCATACCTCTATTTTGTTAGGTTTGATGGCTAAGCACGGTCGGTCTGTGGTGGAGTGGATTATGTTAGATAAGTTTTTATTAATTTTTGTTGGAGGCATGTGTCATCGTAAGATCATAGATATTTGGATGAGGAAATCAAAACAGTGATTAAGGCTAGCCATTCAGGACGAAATAAAGTAAAAGGGCATCAGGCGCTAGGCCAAGCAATGATAGCCGTTCCCCAAGTGCCTCGACTAGAGAGTGAGGAGTAGTGGTTTGAAACTCAGATGGTATTACGTATCAATGGCTTCTGAGGTTGGTGTACATACTAAGCGGAGACATTCGCCAATCTTCCGATACCCCCGTCATAATAGTTCGGTCAGCTCTTCAATTTTAATGTTTAAACCTCGTGAGAGCTCGCTAAGGTGCACGCCCGTAGCTAGCTTGGTGCTAAAGGGAGCTGAACTCCTTCTTCTTGGGGAGCTCCCTTAGAAATTTTCATTCACCGAGAGACGAATTTCCCAACTTGTGTGTGAGCTCCCTTCAAAATCTCTTGAGCACTCTCGAGAATTCAATCCTGGCTACGGGCATGCTAAGGTACCATCACCCCCAAAGAGCATCTTAAGGGATTCAGAACACTTGCATATGTAATTTACAGTCCTAAACAAGAACAGCAGGGGAAGAGTGCTGAGCCAAAAGGAGATCAGAGAAAAAAACCTTGTAGAAAACGAGGATAAACGCTGTATCTCTGTTCAAGTAAACAGAAGAGTCCTGCGATCGCAATGACCCTGGATAATAGGTCTCGTTCATAGCCTGATGAATCCTGCGATCGCAACGACGTGCAGGGATTCTAGATTTTTAGAAAACTTGGAAAATAGTCACTGTGTGCAGTTCCGAAGATTTTTCGGGCCGATGTTACGATCTGTCTTAGCCGCTTCATACGAATTTGCTCACATGTCTTTCTCAAGCTCATACAAAGTGGCGTAAAAGTCATCACCCTATCGGAAGATGCTATAATTTTTGCAAATGGCGGCAAATGTCAATTCTACTTTGACATTTGTGAAGCTAACAGATACAAAATACTCGTCAACAAGACATGAATCGTTATACTCCTTAAGAATAATTTTTTTGCGGAATAATTCGTCGGTTGTGTTGAGGCAGCGCAGATTTCCCGGTCGTCCGACAGCAACTGGACAAACACTAAGATGTTTAGCCACTCGCCTAGAAGAGTATGGAGCAACAGGAGATGCTATCAGGTCTGGCCGTCCCCGGAGCAGCGGTTCTGCTGAGGTAAGCGCAGCTGTGGCTGAAGATATCGCAGAGGACCCCGGAGTATCGACCAGACGACGTGGCACACAATTGGGCATCAATCGGCGGTCTTTAAAAATAATTTTGGTGAAAGACTGTAAGATGTTTCCTTACAAAGTACAGACAGTGCATCAGCTGTTAGCTGTTGAACGCCAAGCGCGTGTAACCTACGCTCAAGCCATCCTAAATCTCGACCAAGAGAGAGACAACTTTTCATTGAAAATCATCATGAGGGACGAGGCCCAATTCCATCTTTGTGGATATGTGAATAAGCAAAAGCCGTGTATAACCCACGAAGAGCCATGACACCCGCTGTTTACGCTGAAGGCGTCATAGGGCCTTATTTTTTCGAAAACGCTGAGGGCCAAACGACTACTGTCGAGGCGAGCGCTACAGAGCCATGCTCAACGACTTTCTCCTTCCCCAATTGGATGTATTGGGACTTGAGAAAATGTGGTTCAAACAGATGGAGCAACGGCGCATACTGCACGAGCCACAACCGAAATTTTGAAGGCTGCATTTCCGGGTCGCTTAATTTCTCATTTTTGCGATTTACACTAGCCGGCAAGATCGCCTAATTTAAGTTCCAGACTACTTTTTGTGGGGCTTTTTGAAGTCACGTTTATGTCAACAAGCCTCAGACTCTTGAAGTCCTCAATGAGAATATCTGCCAAGAATGCGAGGACCTATCTCTGGAAGTTCTGGCAAGAATGATGAAAAATGCCATAAATCGGGCCCGAATGGTCATCAATTCTGGCGGCGGCCGCTTAGCCGATATCGTTTTCGCGACTTAATGGAAAAAAATTGAAGACATCAAATAAATACACCCAAACTTTTTTATTCATAAAAAAAATTACAGCCAAAGAATTTCGGGTGACAACTTTTGTGGCACCTTGTACAACATTAACACACGGTGGGCTATACATTCTCATCACTTGAGCCATCCAAAAATGCTCTAATCCTGCTTTTACAAATCTATGCTCCTGCATCATTCATTTATACCTTCTACGTAAAAGGAGGATCATGATCACGTTATTTTTCACAGGATGATTTAGAATTTTATAAACAAAATACCAATTCGTATTGGGAACACGAATATTGCGGAACAATTGAAAAAACGAATCCTTCCCTTTCTCCAAGAATACATATGGAAAATTCACAAACATACAACTGAAATGGAATTCATTTAGACATCGACTGTGGAGATAAATCAACCCGGATACGGATGGAATCGAATTCAGGATATTGGAGGAAAAGGATCAATACACTCGCATACTCAATGTACACATGCATGTATAGACGTCGCGCCGTCTGTCTGTGCCACCTAGCACACACTTTGCTTCCACTCCTTATCCGATGTATTGTCAGTGAATAAGTTTCCGATCCATTGAACAATAACGGACATAATTTCATCATTTTTGTGTGTGGAAAACGGTTAAGGACCTCATTCACACAGCCACATACATAACGCACAGTTCCTTTGGTAAATTCTGTTTTTTTTTCCAATTTTTTTTTTGTTATTATTTATGTGGCTTACCCGCCCATGCTCTTCAGGGGCTTAAACCTTTTTGAACAAGAGCCAAATTTAAGGTGATGATTGTGCGGAAGTGATGCTTTTTTGGTACTCCAAAATGGAGTTTGTGTTTTTTTTTGTTTCTCAACGCGTTCTCCCCGGTAGACGCGTTCAACCGATTCACATGGAAGTAATGTGGAATTGAAACTTGCGGTACTGAATATTTGAACTAAATGACTCGAGTGTTTCCTGAATTATTCACCATACATGGGAATAAATGGAGGAACCTCATTTTACTCCTATCCAGACTCGGTGGGTTATTTTAAGCTGAGGATGTGCTTGGTTAAGGTTCAACAGCGCTCTTATGAATGGATTGTAGTAAGACCGCACTTGCATTCATTTCCAGGAAGTGAAGCGAATTTAATTTTATAAACCTTCTCAACGAAGGGAAAAGTTTCATTTTGAAAATCTTGGAAATCTTAGTAGAAACTCATTATACAGGAAGATGCACTTAATACTCTAAAGGACTAATCGTAGAATTTTCTTTGTATCAAATTCACTGGTTAACCGGTAGAGGGTACTGGCTACGTCAGTCTGAATTTTTTGTGGTGAATAAAAGGGAATCACGGAATCAGCGAGGTTTTGGGGATCGACCGGATACACAAGAGGAGAATTACACCTTTTGGCTATGACAACCCTCAAGCTTCAAAAGCCTTATAAGTGTAAGTGCCTTTAATCGTAGGTATCGTCAGGAAACCTTTTTTGTCGGGAAGGATTATTCGTCATTGTGTCACCGTATTTTGGGTTCCATACCAGAAAATAAAGAAGGCTGAGTCATTGGCCAGAGTGGACCCATTAAGGAAAGTCACAGTAGGCCTCACAGGTCCGTTGAATATTTTTCCTATGTGATACTCTTAAACTAAGAATTTATTACTGAATGGTACTGGGATTGAATTAGGCTTCAATATTGGCTTCAATATGTTATGTTAATACCTTGAAGAGTTTTGTTACTTTCAGAACAGTTTTTGAGAGTCTCATACTCTGACTTAGCCTCGGCATAAATTGTCTACTTTAAATCACTCTCTCCAGTCCGGAAATATGACAAATATGTATATATTTCATTCTTTTTTTGGGTACGTGCCCCACAGGACTAAGGAAAATGTGCTGGGGTCACCTAGTACTCAATGCAGAATTTGCTTACTTTGTTTATGCCAATTATCTTGAGATGTTCTTGTCATCGCCTACAACATCTTATCTGCCGTGTCATGTGAATACCTGGAGCCATTTGTCACCAACGTGATCGGTTCATTTAGTGTGGCTTCAGGCCAAGAAATTCCACCAAATCGACCAAATATTTACACTGCGGCAGATTTTGGAGAAAATCCAGGAACTTCAAATCGATACCCCCACCTCTTTATCGATTTTAAGGCCGCGTATGAAAGGCACAATCTTTCAAAAGTCCATCCAATTACTCGCATACGCTGACGACATTGAGATAATCGGAAGAACGCAGCGTGATGTTATTCGAGCGTTCGTGAGTATTGAAATGGAGGCGGAAAAGATGGGTCTAGCGATTCATGAGGGCAAGACGAAGTATATGTATGTTTTCAACAATAAAGGACATTCAATACCGAGGTCTCGGATAGAACGTCACTATAGACGAAATAACTTTGAGGGAATTAAGGACAAGGCTCCGCTATTATTTCAGACAACTACAAAGTGCTGAGATCAATCGAAGAATAACTCTTTCCAATCGCTTTTTCTTTGGGCTCGGAAGGCAATTGAGTAGCAAACCCCTTTCTACAAGACCTTATTCGTCCCAGTCTAGCACTATGGCAAAGAGGCATGGACTTTGTAAAAAGCAAATGAGGTTGCTCTTGCCTGTTTCGAGAGGAAAATTCTTCGGGTGATTTAAGGTCCCGTCTGCGTAGACGGTGAGTCGTGGGGGAGATGCAACGACGAACTGTTCCGTCCCGGAAAATCTTTAAATCAACACCTGAAGGCTGGGGCAATAGAGGAAGACTGTGATTTAAGTGGTGCACGCAAGTGGAAGGGGACCTTAACCAACTTGGCGTGCGAAACTGGAGGCAGCTGGCTTAAGATCGGGCTACAGAGGTCCATCTCGGATCTGTTAAGCATTTCGGCATTCGTAGGTTATTCTAACTCGTGGATCATGTTGTCACATGTCCCGAGATTTTTTTATAGAATTTTCTCAGAAATGCCAAATCTATCATTGTTAGTGTGAAGCAGTTGATCTGCTCTAGTACTGCGGTCTCACAAAAAATACCAATAGCACTCAAAAACCATAGAAGGCGGTAGTTTCCTGAAACTATTTCCTTTCATGAAGTTAGCTAACCAAGTCACTCGTCGATTCTGAGGAACTTAGATTCCCAAAACTCGAAAAAATCGAGTATAACCTTACATATTTTCCGGACCGCTATTCGCGACATCAGCCACCGACAGCTAATGAAAAATATAAGCATGCTTTGCAGAAGCTGGACTTCTCGCACTAAATTAATTTTTTTTTTTTGGTAGCTGAAAGGCTAATTGTGAGTTTGCTTATCTAGCTTCAGAGAGCTGGTATTGTTGTGAACCACAAGGCCGAGTTTTATTAAATTGCTTTGGAGCTCGCCCCGCCGCTGAATTCTGGATCTCGTTCACAGTCTTCGTCTACAGAATTATAGAATGGAAGTCTGAAAGCCCTTTAGGTTTGGTTTTCATGGGGAAAATACCTGCAAAAATCCAGTCTATTTTTGCTTTAATGCCTATTTCTGTTTCGGTTATAGTGCTTTCTTATTGCAACCCAGAGGAGACAGCACTTGCAGCAATGCAACTGTCATACCTACAGTGTCCAACGACTTCTCAGCAGGCAATAACAGGCCTTAGAGAATTTAATCTGTTATAATAAAAACCGTTGAGAATTAGCAGTAAAAACTACACATCTCTTCAAATCATAACACGTACAATATGAAAGATTGCTTATAGCTTAGGTTTGGTCGCCATCGGGCCGTCAAGCCAGTTAATTTAAAGTTTCTTGAGCGGTATCTTCCCTATGTATTCTCAAATTATGAGTATCGGCATCCTAGAGCAGGATTTTGACCCAATGAAGGGTGGCATTTTCGCTTTATAAGATAGTTTGTACTATGCATGACCTAGGCTGAAAGAATTAAGGAAACCTAGCCTTTGTTTACTTTCGTATTAAAGTTCACTTTGGAATGTTGCCCCTCACTTATTAAAAGGACTTAAGCGTTATATCCTCGCTGCTTATCGAGACATTCTCGAAAATTGTATAGCTGCCAGCAGATTTCACAAAAAACCTCGACTTGCCTCTAGCTTCATGTTGTTATCGTAAAGGAAAATAAATATTTCTCGTGGGGGTCTTATCAAAGTCATTTCCCTCAAAATAGCCCTTGTAATTACCATACCTGGCCGCTACCCCAATTACATGCCTTCCGAAGCATCAAAGAAACTTTTAATATTCCTCCAGCAGCACTCATTTAAATTCATGCAACATTTTTCCAAAACATCCAAAGGTCCCCTTTTATTGATTTCACGGAAACTCCAATAGCTTGAAACTGAAATGGTATTTTTTCTGCCCTTCGGACGGGCTCTGTGCGACGGTTATTTGTTACTTTATTTGGTCCAGACGGCCCAGCAAAAAATAAAAAAAAAAATTCTACGAATAATGTCTCAAATTTAATAAAGCCCTCCTAGATGGTACCAACCGTCATAGCAGATCGCTCTTGTCCTTGACTTGTCCATCCATAACAAATCATCTAAATCCTAAATCAATTGCAATCAAAAAAGAAAAAAAAAGGAAAAAGAAAAACAAGAAACCAAACGAAGAAGGCGGACAAAGATGAAAGAAGAAAAATATAGATTCGTTGCCAAAACATTTCACAAGGATTTTCCTTAGGATTATCATCCTTCACATACTGTTTCCTTTGTGCTCCGGATATTATCCCACAATGGCAGCAATTTCAAAAAGCATTCATTTCGTTTTCAGTTTTTTTTTTTGATTTGATAGGGTGCTGCAGTGAGTTAGGCTTTTACTTGTAGGAGAGAATGAAGCCTTAAAGCCAGGGAATGTGGTCCATCGAGAGTGTGATTGCAGTCATGATATGTGTCCTCTAGATTGTGCTCCCACCTAGGTTTTAACTCGACTGAAGGCAGGACGAGAAGGCATTGATGTGCGATTAACCTCCAGATCACATCTACCCTAGTGAAATTTACGAAAAGTCTAACCCAGCAATTTCCACATTTCTCGCAAGACTTTGTCAAGGCAAAAGCCATCTATAGGGTACCAACTTATTCCTGCCACACAGTGTATACGTTCTCCTCATGTTTTATTTAAAGATTCCCCATCTTCATCAGTACCGTCGCCTTCGTCCTTTGTCCCAAAACAATTTATTCTTCCCAATATCCTTCCTTCGTTTCTTCATAGCCGTTGTCGCCCTAAAAAAAAATCCTTTAAACTGAAAAGTTTATCCTCCCTCCAAGCGAACGAAAAAAAAAATGGAGAAAATCCTTCAGTCATAATCGTCCTTTTGTTGACTCAACTTAACACCTACACAAAGGGAATAAAAGGAAGACTCAGTCAGACAGAGGGTTGAAAAGACTCCAAAGCAATGGGCGACGAAAAAAAAATTCTGTTAATCGATTCCTTGTTTCTGTAAAAATTTATACCTTTCGTAAGATTTCTCACATTTCATATCCGTGTTGTCCTCTGTTTTATCCCTGTCGATCTGTTATTATTATTTTTTGGCATCTCGAACTACCATATCCTTGTGGAATTGAAAATTCTTATTCCACCGCTTGTGAGGACGTGCGAATTTTAATCGCTGTCCACACGAACACGCCAACTAACTCAACTCGCTTCAAGGATCTCAAATTAAATTGAAAATTGATAGGTATCGTATCATTTCTCATTAATCTCATCTTTTAACCTTTTCAGGATCTAACCTATTAAATGACTATAAAACGGGAAACGAAAAAGGAAACAACAAAAATAGCAAAAAAGCAAAGGCACACACAACTGGGTAGCAAACGGGACCGGAATGTGGAATATGGAGTTCAATGTGACAACGTCTGGATGCCATCGAGACAAGGTGAAATTTATCGACGTCACAATACCAAGGATAATTGAATTTTTGATAAAGTGATGTGTCACTGTTGTTGTTGTACCGTTGTTGCACAAGAAAAAGAAAAAAAAAAGGGTTCAACACAAGTCCACATGTGTGTAGCAGTTGGGATTCGAATCGAATGTTAAGTATACGACAGAGTTGGCGATTTATAGAGTCCATTGTCAGTGGGGATGTGTGGGTGTAAAGGACCACCAGAGCTCAAGGGTGTACCCTGAGAATGTGGAATATTGCTTTAATCTTCATTTTAATGTGCTGCTCGTAGTCGTATATCGGTATTTCACTTGGAGGGCAGATTAATTGCGTTCTCCTTTGATGTGAATGCTTCGTATTATTTTTTCGCAGGAGTTAATTCCACTTGTTGATGGGGTGGATATATGCATCGTTAATGCCATATGGTATCTGTTGAGTTGGCTGCGGTCGATTGATTGACTGACTGGCCTTTTGAGACCGACAGCTTGTGGAAGGAGTCAAATGACTTTGACTGTTATGCAGGAGAGTTCTCAACGGGATGAAAATACCATTTAAATTCATATCCTCTGTCTGTACAACAGAAACAGGATATGAGCAAGATTTTATGTCCTTTATCCAAGCTCTAGACATTGTTCCAAATTACCAGACAATCTGACGAGAGTCGGGACACTTAGGAAGCATGAGAGTAGCCTCAAACCAATTAGGTGAAATGAGGTTAGGAGGCCCATTGTGTTTCTAGAACTTTCATATTTCCCTAGAATTTATTTTCTTAAGAAGGACAATGCAGAGCAGTTTTATAACAGGTGTTGAGGTTTCTTCTTTCTCTCGTCCATAATTCTGCAACAGAAGTCAGTAGCTGAAATGCCTTGATTGATTGACTGTGTTCCAATCTACATATTTACCTACCAAGGCCTCTAAGTACACTGACCGGAGAAACAGTGAGGCTACAGGGCACTCAAACCGAAGACTCGGGGTATGTTGAGTGAACTCTCCGAAAGGGAAATGTTTACAAGCGCTGAAGGACAAAAATTCATGCTGTGCTTGTTACATTTTTCGCATGAATGGAAGGGACCTACAATTTATTGCCGACTCCGAACGGCGAGGTGAGAAGCTCTTTCATGATAGATTATACTCCCGGAAGCTTATCATTCCCCAACGAGAGGTGGTGCCGTGAAAAATGTTTGTTGTTTTCCTGGCTGGGGCTTGAACCCACGCCGCTCGGTCAGCAGTCCAACGCACTTACCACTGAGCCACGGCGCCTACTTAGTACTTCGATGTGGTAGCGCTTAAAAGTGTCCAAAAGGACTACAAAGCACCTAGGTAAGCTTCTTATCAGCTTCATGAATCTAACATGCATGTAAGCGGCATGTTGCAAGCTCTCACAGGTGTGCTTTTAGTAAGGAAAGTCCCCAAGAACGTGCTTCTGATTTTATACGGTCATTTTGTGTACTTCTGGTATACACTGCGAGATTATCTTGCAGACTAGCAGACTGAACGTAAGGCAGTTTAGAGAAAGCGATCTTGTCAATCTAAAAACTCCATTCTACTATGATGATTAAGCTCATGTCACAGTCTAAGATTCTATGCAGTAAGTTTGGTGGTTTTCTTCAAGCATTAAGTTCAGTAAGGACGTTTATTTAAACGAATTCCTTCGAATAACAAAATCCCTTCGAGCCTTAAGTTCACCGCCGCAAGTTTTTCTGTTAGTTAGTCGCCATTTCCTGGGCTTTTTTTTCGAAAAAATCAGCCTCACGCATCACTTTTCAGAATTTTCATAATGCGCTTATGTTAATGCCGCATGAATAAGTAACACGAACTTCGATTCGCATAAAAGCGTAGGGACCAAAGTTTTCCACAGTTCAGCTCGCTACTGAAGCGGCACTGTTACACATCAAACTATCAGAATGGAAATCACGAACCATCGGAAAATGGCGTACCTTTGTGCTCCTCCATCGCGTGCTCAAAGCAACGGAATTGGCTATATTGTCGTGAGAGGATGACTGGATCCCAAAATTCAGCGTGTTCCGCAACAATAACATCTATTCTCCGGCAAATATGTATGCATACACTGCACCAAGACTTAGGAGTTGCCTTCAAAACTCCCAGCGAATCTGATTTCTTTCGAAAAGTAAAATGAACTCACGAATATCCTCCCGCTTGGTGGGCAAATCTCCATGCATAGTCCTTATGCTAAAGTTACAATTCCAATGAAGGGCGCCGCTCCCTTGGAGAAGCAAATCGCATGCAGAGATTTTACTCGGCATTCCGCATATCATAACCTCATTTCCTCGGGCACACATCCTGAATAGTTACACGCACACGGAGTACAGCAATGCACTTTGCGTTGGAATCTGCGAGCATGCTGACGCTCCGACTGCTAAAGCATGTTTCGAGATGGGAAACTATTCTGGGAAAATCTCGTTACTCGAGGACACACAGATACGAATGTAATTTGATTAAAATAGTTTTGCTTCCTTGTTTTGCTATCTTGCCATCCTCGTCTCGATTCCATTTGTTTGGCGGATAGAACGTCTCGGTGAATGGAATTCTTGGGATAATCCACCACAGAAGCGTGAAGTTTCCATGAATACGATTTTCATATTTCTGAAAAGGTACAATTGGATGGCGCGACGATGAAAGGCGGAATCCTTTTGTATCCGCACAGTGGCAACAACGGCTAAATGCACTTTTATAATAAATTACTACGAGGAATTGTAAGGGAGATGAAAGCAAGGCCGCGAGTATTTTCAAGGAAATTCAAATATCCCTGGCTTATGGCCAGCTAAAGCCTGCCTTGAACCCTGTCATTTATCAAAACTCGTGGAGTTCTGCGACATGCAAAGTTTTTAATTCTGGGCCGTTATTCTCTCCGAGTAGGCTTCCTGCTAATGCATCTCATTTTAATTTTCCTGATTTATTTACTTTCTTGTTGTTGTTGTGGGTAGTTGTTTCCCCCTCGCCCTTTCCAGTGGAGATAAAAAAAAAAAAATTCACAGACAGGAGCAGACAATTTGTATACGAAGTACTCTTAGTCCTGCGTGCGTACTCACTTAATGTAATTACGAAGTGGGCGCACATAGAATCATTTTCACTAAGGACATTGGCTCGACTATGTGTGTTCTCTAGGGATAGCAATTTACTAGGTTTTTATGTTGGCCTCAGATGGGTTGGGAGTGCTTTTTATTGTTGTTAAACGTAGTAAGGGTTTTCTCATAAAAAGAAAAACAGACAATAATATGTATGAACAGGCTTAGAAGAGAGGGTGGCAAAGTTGTTTTGATTTTCACCAGAAAATGATTTATGTGAGTCTTTGCCAGGGGAACTATTTGACTGAATCGATTGTAAACGGAACTAGAGGCTCACGAAAAACTAAAAAGCCTTAAGGATGACATTTGTAGTGATTTTAATTAAAAATGTGCGAGTGCGAGTCGACTACACGCTTAAACTCAGTCATTCAGAACTAGAATTGAATTTTGTATTTAGATTCAGTGACAGTTCCGTAAAAACTTTCAATACAGGTTCGGTTATATGCAAAGAAAGATTCAGTTGATTTGACTGAAGTACTAGGCGATGGCAGTGACAAGCCACCGCACCAGAGACTGGCTATACCGTCGTAGTGTATCTGGAAAAAGAATGGAAACTGATAGACCTATGGGGTCATAGTAACACATGGCAAAGCCCGCATGGACATGGACATGGAACAGGCATGTTTTCAATGTCCACAGCACTGAAGCTATGACAGAACGGTCACTGAAGCTCTACTAACAATGTAAGAACTTAAGAAGAATTGTTTTTTTAAGTATTGGTTTACACCTAAGACGTAGTCCCTGAAACCACTATAGTTGCACGACGTAAACCGGAAAGAGGAGACAAGATCGGAAGAATTTTTGGTGCAGTGGTTTGAATCCCAGGTAAAGTTTAGTTTCAATGGCGTCTGAAGGTGGCGTCCAGACTAACTGGGGACATTTGGTTAGGTTTTTGCCATTGCTAACAAATTCATGGTATTTTTTTGCAACCACCTGATGTCATGATCATGATCAGTTCAAACAACTCTTCAAGCCATGACTACTTTACTGCCAGTGTTATGCCTCTGCAGAAGAGTAGACATCAGTTCTCCCAGTTGATCGATTTTTTATTAAATTTTACGAAATAAATGTTTCTCGACATCAGGAGTTGACCTCGGAACCTTCAGCGTGACAAGCGTAGATGTTACCAGTACACCAAGGCCACCCTTAAATTGTTATTGAACTGCGAGAGTCCAGCGAGAGCAACAAAAACGACTAAATGACATTAACGTGGAAATAACGTCGACGTCGGTGCCATCTGAGTCAAGGTGTTAACTGAAACTTGTCAAGAGACAGTTTACGCATGTGGGGATCTGTGTTCTTAGTTATTTTGCCAGCTTTTCGTTGATCCAAATTAACAACCGAAATTGAGACTCAAAGTTGAAGAAATCGCCTGCGATAGACGGACTGCCCTTAACCATTATACTCTAACCAACTCAATACCATTTGTCATCCTATCCTATACCTGACTTTAGTCATTGTTTCGCAGAGCGGTTAAACTGTCTCGATAGCGATTTCGATGGAAATATAACTGCAAGCTCGTCTTTCTTACATATGGGCTATAGAAGCTGCTCTGATCCTAAACCATATGGTTACAGCCGTCGAGCTTGAAAATCTCTCTCTTACTAGGGGGCATTTCACAACGCCACAAAAATACAGGCCTGCTCTACACCGCACTAGAAAGGACCTTTGCTTCACTCATCATCATTTTCCAATGGCCCGCTTATCAGCTATGAGGGTCGGGTTTAGGGTGCTTAAGTAGACTCTTCACATCCCCCAATCTTCCATCATCGACTCTAAATCGTCAGGGGCCATCCCCACACGGTAGAGGTGAGATTTTTCATTTGGTCCAACCATCTCATCCTGGGCCTAACCGGAGGATGTTTACCGAAGGGCGCCGATTCTATGGCACCGTGCCTAAATCATCGAAGTATTGACCTCTCCGTGGGAAGAAATAGCTGTTCGGCATTGAGTACGTCGTGTATTTTGGTGTTCCTAACCCGATCTCGGCGAGTCCTCGTAGTAATACAACGAAGAAATCTTATTTCGGCAGCTTTTATCCGGTCTTCCCAAGTACCATTCTGAGAGTGTATAGCTGGTCAGTTGTGTTTCTACCTGAAAGACTGGAGGAAAGCCGCACTGCTCATCGCCCAACCTGGACTCGACCACAGCTCTGGAACATGTTTCCAACACCTTGGCAAATACTTTTTCGGGGAGACTTAAACGAGATATACCCCTATAATTGGAGCAATCCCTCTTATCCCCATTTTTAAAAAGAGAAAGAGGAGTCGAGCAAGAGGGCGGGATTAGATCAGATAAGTGTCGGCGAAATATCATTTTAGAAGAATACTGTACTGAGAATTGTAGAAGATGAAGACCTTTCCAAATAATGTAACAGCATACTTCCCTGGTACCTAATCTGCGGCTGATGCCCATAGGATATTGCATCGACAGAAAAAAATTCTACCAGACAAAAACTGGAAACTTTTTCAAAAGGAAGCTTACCCACAGGACCTCATTTTCATTATTTCAATAAGTGATTGCTTGGAAAACCCTGTCTACGATGTAACAAGTTCTGTAAAGAGAACAGAGTTCAGTTCTCTATTAGAAATAATCCCCATAATCGTCTCACCAACTGCGAAGGCGTAGAAGAAACAGGAGCTTTCCTCTGGCACTGAACTTTGCACATCTTCTAAAATTACCGCAGCCCTTGGTATTAAACAACTTACGACCCTGTATAATCTGTTGCTAGTTCGACTCCTCATGTGCAAAAAGTGAAGCCAAAGTCTGAGAAATTGATTAAAGAAATCAAATAGACAAGCGCCAATATTCAAGTTCAATATCAGATAGACAATGCTGGTTCTAGATTAACCAGAAATTGTACTAGTGGTCAACCGAATAAGAACCAAGGTGAACAAGCCAGAGGCCAGGACAGAATGAGAGTTGAATCACACATCAAAGACTGAGACGAATCTGAACAACATGAAAGATGCTTCGCTGTCTAACCAATGCCGTTTCAATACCACTAGGTATACATCAAAAAGGAGATTTAAGCCAGGGATGCTTTCCTGTTTGGAGGAAATCCTCGACTTCCTAACTGATTCTGCTTCAACAAACAAGCCTCGAGGTTCTCTTCTACTTTTTGCTCTAACCCAGTCCTTACAGAACCAGAAAAAAAGATCTTAAGACTTCATCTGTCAATATTTCGAGATTACTACATTACACCTTAAAGATGTCCACTGGCTTTAAGTGATTAACTACTACTTCCCGTTTCAAAGTTCCATCAAAACGATTTCTCCCCTGAATTGTGACCTGTGTTTACAGACTGTGAAGGAAGCCCGCATATCAGGTGCAGTGTATCTCATTCATCGTTAATATTTCGGCATCCTATTGGGAGCTAACGACTTGGAAGGCAATCTTCTACCCATAGCCTACTGGCATTGAACCGAGCGACTGCTACCTCACTGCAGTAGGAGACCATTCAATTAATTCTCAGGATTAGCAACAAGCTGGTAGCAAAAGGCTTACCTACTCTCATCCGTACTCACAATTTGCCTTGTGCTCATCGATCATCAAAATTAAATTTGCCTTCACCCGAGCATGCATGCGAAACGTTTCAAGGATTTCCACAATCTTCGTTTGTGGGTCATCCGCCTAAAATCAATTTTCACCACAGAATTTAACATTGTCGGCCACATACTGCCACAGGCAATGACTCGACGTATGTGTGTACTTGACATTATGCATGCAAGTGTCCTAATGAGAGATTGTTGCAGCGTCGTATCCTAATCCCACCCCTGCGCGTATTTGTCAATAAATAATTGTTCACTCACTTGTAGTCCTCCGTTTCGTAGGTGTGAAGTGGACAGGCCGAGTAGCATTTGTGTTCGTGCATAACTAGGTGATGGTCACAGCTGGTGCAGTAATCAGGTCGGTCCTGACAGGAGGCGCAATTAGCCTCGCAGGGGACACAGGTTTTGTTGTCGTAATCTGGAAATGTAAGCGGATGTTTGGTGTGTAGAATTGTATGACATGTGTAACTCAGGACTTACTCTCGTAGTAACCATCGGGACAGAGCTGCAGGCATACAGCTAGATCCGTGACATGTAAATGAGCTGGCGCACACGTTAGGCAACTGTCTTGTCCAGCGCCAGCACAGGTTTCACACGATTCATGGCAGGGCCAGCAGACGCCGCCTTGGTTGGGGAAACTTCTAGGTGGACAGCGGCTTACACAGGTGCTATGGAAGGAAAGATGTAGTGAATTCATGAGATGCCATTCGATTTACTTACTTATCCAATCGATAATGTTTGCAGGCGACGCACTGCGTCGGTCCACGACCATAGCATCCCTGTGAGTCACACTCGGGGTCACAGTCGTGCAACACTAGTTTATTATTCGAATCGGCCATCACATTTTGGCGCTGCGGTGTGGGTATATTATGCCCATCGACGGTAGCCACTGCCTTCTCCGGATTGCTTCCGGCTCCGGTGAACAGATTTTGATAATTCAGGTACCCAGCGTATTGGTCCGTATTGTAGAAACCTCCTGTCGGCTGTCCCAGATCCGAATCAGTGGGAAACACGAACGGATTCAAGCCCTGTGCTCTACGCGACTGATCCTGCAGATCGCCCTTTAGTCGCACCGGCTTCACAGCTGTTCCGTAGAATATCAGCTGCCACTTGGACAGAATACCGGGTTGGTTGACCCGCCTTCGACCACCGTTTATCACTTGTAAATTCCAACGACCCTCAGCCTTCTCACCCCAGAAATGCACACTAAGGAACGGCCAATCGTCAAAATTGGACTTGACAATATCACGTGGACGCTCGAACAACAACGTGCTCGTTGTACCCATCGGTGAAGTCAGCAGAATTCGGAGATTACCACGTGGGAAAAATCTCAGGGTAATCTTACACTGAACATGCTCCAAGTATCGGACTTCATTGATGGTGCCCGCACATCCGTTTACATCCATATGTGTTTGCAGTGTATACCCGTAGCTACCCTCAATCTTACGATCCTCATTATTCTCACGGGACTTGCAAATGTGCTGTGGCGGCACTGATAACCATTGCTCTGCCAGGCTGACCATGCCACCGGCATCCATTAAACCATAACCGAATTTGTGACTATATTTCCGCTTGACTCCGTTAATGATCCAACCACTTTCCTTTTCCAGTGGCTCCGGACGGGATGTCATCACCACCAGATACTGCATGTCTCTCCATGTGAGATTTGGATTGGCCTCCAAGGCCAATGCACAGATGCCAGCTGCCAATGGGGCAGATGCTGAGGTTCCCGTGTGCTCTACCGTGCATATGTGGTCAGGACGCAATCGTCCGTCCATATCGACCGTTGCCACACTCTTGTCATGACCAGGCGTGCCAGAGCTGTATGTGGTTGCCAATGTTGAGGAGCATTCCTCCAGATACCAGGGTTTGAAACTGAAAGTAGATGAAATTTTTCGAAATTGTCGTTAATTGCTTTATTCTAACGGTAATTGGTTTCTAAATGTGAAAGGATGCAAGGTTAAGGAAAATGGTATATATTCTCGGCAAAGACTCTGTAGTGTTGGTTCCGATTTAAGGGAGATGCTTCAAAAGGAGATCTCAGTTACCAGAGAGGACTGTGGTACTTCAGTTTCTTCAAGAAGCCTCTTGAGGTGCTCTTACTTTCTGTGTTGACTGCTGAAGTACTCGTTCCCTACATCACATCAAGGAAAAGGCGAATCTATTGTAAATACAAGGATAATCTGTTTTGTTTAGGAGGCAATGACTCTTTAGTATTGGAGGCAGGGTGTTAAGAGAGTTCTCGTGGCAGTTTACTGCAGTAGAGGGCAACCTGTGACAAAGAAAATAGAAAGGACACCCTTCAAGCAAGCAGTTTAGTTTGTAGAGGCTCTGTCAGTAGCACTAACTCACGTAGTAATCCATCACAGACGACACAAGTGGTATTTAATTAGCCTTCGAGAAAAAATTGTCTGTGTATCAACAGAAAGCCTTCCACCTGCGACCTGCTCCCTATTTTTCATTTTGAACCTACCGGCAGGATCTTTTAAGCTATTTTGCCTCTGAAAAGATTCCCACACCGTCTCCAATAACCGTCTTTGAAGCATCGGCGAAAACTGCTATGTAGAGCTGTTTCAAATGCTTTATCGTTCTCTCATATCTTCTGATCGGAAGGCTCTGGGTACAGTTTTTCTCTCGTTTTTAAGCAGACTCGCTCTATTTTGACTGTGCTGCATGATGCAATATATTTTTGTGTGTGGATCGAGAGGGGGAGATTTAGAGGTATGATAAGTGCATTGGTCGGGCATGACCATAAAGAGCCCGTAGCGCTTATTGCGCAGTTCCTTGAGCCGGTTAGCGGGCCACTGGACTTGCGATTTAAAAGCGAGACTACGAAGCAACTTAGGGGTGTGCATCGAAGACTCTACTTCTAGCCAAAAGTTTTAATCTAGGCCTATTGAGCTTAACATGGTTTCCTAATTTAGTGTTCGATGTTAAGTCTCAAGCTAGGATCGAGGAAGACTTTAAGACACCTGTTAACTCTGTACCTAGTAGCCCACATCCAAGGGACGTCCCATCACAGAGGGAAATATTCTCGGAACAACTGAGTCTTTGGCATACGCAATCGCTTAAACACGTACTGTCAGGGCTCGACAGAAATTTATCAATAACCGCTGGCCATAGTGGAGCTTAGGCCTGGCGGATGCCAGGATTTTGTAATCCCGTCCCGATTCATGCAGTGTTCGAAGTTTAAAACTTCGCATTAGCAAGTAAAGTCAAAACTAAGATAACCTGGAAAATTGCTTAAAATGTTCCACATACGCCACAATATTTTAGGCTTAGCGATTCCTGATGAGATATGCTTAGCCGAAAAGGGGCACATTTGTATGCAACTGAATGAATTCATTGGAAAGTGCCATATTGGAAGGAAGGTATGTGTGTGTTTTTATGTGTTTAACGTTTTATGATTACATATTTCTAAATGTCCTCATTTATCCTGATTTTTGGGCTCTGATGTCCCGATTTTTATGAAATTTTATCTGGCAACATCAGTTCCCCTACTGTCGTATTTATTAAAAAGGCTGGTTAGCGTGAAGTTTATACATTTTCTACGTTTTAACCGGTGAAGAGTTTACAAATAAGTTAAGTTTGGGGTGTACTATCACTTAGATCATCCCAGTAACCTTGTGAGAAGCTAACCCTGCCTTCTTGAACATATTCGTTGAAACTGACTTGTGCTATTCATGTTGCGAGTTAGGAAAAGAAAATTCCTGGCGTGTTCCGAATGCTCGCATCTGTGTAGAATTAGCTCTAAGGTTTATAGTATGCAGCAGGTAAGGCTAATTGGTACGAAATTCTTTGCGGATTCATTTCTTGCTGTTGTATTATCTAAAAACGTCTCTAGCTCAGGGGAATGAATGCCGCTATGTATCGTAGATCGATGAGTGCTATCGAATGTGATTTTTGTAGCATGTCGACGACGCCGGGTGATATGCAATAAGGGACTGTGATATTGAACCCAATTCAATTTCTTGATAAGCGATAGCAGATTTTATGTTATCCGATGATACAGATTGCATCCCCCAAGCAGTGGTCCCTGCATCATGAGTAAGTGTGTGTAAAATGCGATTCTTTATGACGAATCGAAAGTCCAGTGGCAGTCTTAAAAATTGTTTGTGCGACTTAATGGTTGAGCATTAAATACAAGGCCTACTTTAAAAAACTTCTATAGGCAATCCAATTAAAAAATTCAAGTTAAAAGGTTCAACATCTCTAGCTGTAATCGTAACCTTAACCAAATTCCAATTTTCATTGAAAATAAAAAGGAAAAGAAGAAAAATTCAGAATAAATTTGAGTCAATAATTGACTGCAGTATCCTTGCTGCCATTTTGTTTGATTAATTAAATTTCGTACGCAAACACGAGATGGGAAACTTACACAGTCATATAGGAGCTTTTTTTAGTTCCACATAGTATGTGCATATATCCTTTTTTTTGCAATTATAGCAAAATGCGGTTTTACGGTTTTGCGTCGGTCTATATTCCCACTTGGCTGTTTCGGATATAATTACTCACCAGTGCTTCGCAATAAATTAATTAATTTTATATTATTATATAATTATTTGAAGTTTTATTTTATTGCGAAAATTCAAATCCACCGGGACGGCAGTAAACACAGTGCTCAAAGCACTAATTGTAGCCAATTTACCACCAGCGGAATTAGTTTAATACTGCCAATGGATTTTCGATCTAATTTGCCTTCATTTAATTATTTACTCGCTTCGATCTTTTTTTTTTGTCTATCCATGTGCATATCAATGTATGTATATCCTTCTTTTTTGTTATAGTTTATCCGTTTAAATCACCGGAGTATTAGCTGCGGCGTGACGACGCGTGTGTCAGCGGTCTATTAAAGACAAATATTAGCTAGCGGTTTTTATGACGTCAGTGTAATAGTTGGATGTGTATGGTTATGGTGACCAGGTGGTGAATAAAAAATTTAAAATTTAATTAGACACAAATAAAGAATGAAATAAAAGTCATCAATGCTATGAAATTTCAACGGCGGTTTATTGGTAAAATTTACGAGTAATGAGGATACTGTTTGGTCATGCTGCATATATCGCATAGTAGGTGAAGTACCGTGGGGATAAAATTTTAATAGTGGCATAACATTAAGTCGACACTTGGTTTGAATTTTGGAAAACATGTGGATGTGCAGCAGAGCAGTCTTATTACTCTTTAGGCATAATCGATGGCCACTAATAACGCAGTTAAGGTTCTTGGAGCATTGTTGCTTAAGTTTTTTAAAGCTTAGATAGTTTCTTCTTTCGAGCCAGTCACTTGATTTAACATAGGACCTTTTGAGACTCTACCGTGTAGTCTTGAAACTTTCGAATACCAGCTTTGATCTCACTGCAGCTTAGCTAAATGGTTAAAATGCAGTATGAGTGTTACAGAGGGGAGGATAATGTAGAGTTCTGCTACTGATGGACTGAAAGTTTCTACATTTGCAAGCTGGATACAGATATATTCTCAGGTCTTTGACGGAATCAGAGCGTTGATAGAAAATAATGTGGCGCATTGTTTAGCTGTGTATAGTTGTTGTTGGCTGGTGGAAGAGATAAAAATCTCAGGAGTATGCTAAAATCAGCGGCAAGAAGATCCTCCAGACCATGGAAGATGCTACTACCTAGCCGTTCTTACTGTCGTTTAAAATTTTGCTCCCAAGCCAGCATTATGAAATAAGTATCTGTTCTTCCAGTTGACTCTAAAACTCAACCTCATATGTGCCGAAAGATTTTCATATTTTCGTACACGTACAGCACTCTTCTGCTGGTTAGACTTCGAATCATGTCGAATGCATGCTTGTCCATGTGTCAAGTGAAGAAAATAAATTCAACAAGCGACATCTTTGCAGATCTACGAATCATCTAGAAATCACTGCGGTACTGTTACAAGGACAAGTCTTTATCAACATTTTTAAACTCATTCTTCAGCAGATACCGCCTACGGCAGACATAAGAATGAAACACTGTATCGAAGAAAATATATTTCGGATGTTTTTTGATTGACTCTGCTTTAGTAGTTTTTTTCTTTTGACTTCCCACATTCTTTCACATGTCTTAAACCCTAGACAAATAAATCATAAAAAATCCATATATGGCCGACGTCAAAATAGCAATTTGCTTGTTGCTGGCCCCAAAGCCTACATCGTTGACCTACTTTGGATATTTATAGCTTCTATAACTTTTAATGCTTTAAATACATATAATTCAAACAAATAAAAAAAAAAACTTTTCTCAGCAATATTACTTTTTGTTAATAAAAATAAAATTGAATACAAATTCTTTGGCAATCTTTTGGTTTACTGTCTCCAATATAAGATTATTTCTTATAACCACATGAAAAAATGAAAAAAAAAAAAAGAGGAGAAAACTTTATGTCAGCTAAGAGTGTGATAAAAATAAAAAACTATATAAAGCCACATACACCCAAGGAAGCTGTAAAATTAAATCGTGCATTCATAGATTATTGTGGTAAAAAAAAAAATTTACAACAGGGTGGTAAGCAAATTTGAAAGAGACTTGCTAAATGTTGACTGTCGGATATGAAATTCACGTCTTCGTGAGAAAAATTGTAGTTCTTCGAAAAAAGTTGTCTACATCTCGGTAAGCGATTTTCTTTTGGGTAATAATGTGGAAAAAATATCTTAGGTGAAGAAATGACCTACGCTTATTTCATGCCATGTTCTATGCTTCAACAACAACAATCTACCTAGGATACATAATATTAACAATTATTTTAGAGAGTGTTGAAAGTGGTTTTTATTCCTGAAGCCGAAAGACCTACTCATTCGTCTGGCAAATATTATAGGCCGTTCAGTCTCGGCTCTTTTCCTTTGAAACCGATGGAGAAAGTTTTTGATAAGAGACAACAACTTGACGAGCATAACTTATATAGCATGACTACCTTAAGATAAATAAGTTGGGACAGCCTTACATGAAGTAGTACCAGTTATGGAGAAGTCTTAAATATAAGGATTTAACTGATGTCTGTTTTCTATCGAAGGAGCGATGAGTCTTTAGAAGCGGCATTTGTCGAACTAGGAGTAAAAATGGATATAATCGATTGGATAGATGCTTGGCAACAGAATCCCTTCAGAAGAAGTCATTTTTTCCGTCGCATCCCATTTCATCATCAAAAAACGAGTTACTTAATTCTCTAAACAAACAGGACAAAGGTAGGTTTTGCAAATATGATCAATGGTAATTACTATCACCAATTGCAAAGAAGCTCTGCTAAAAGACTTATCCTTAGCGAAATAGTAAAATAAAAAGCTGTGTCCAGCTTCCGATAAACCTTAAATAGAATGTGCGACACTCTCGAAGCTAATCTCTGCTAAATTTGCAGATATTGTGATAAAAAACGAAATGAGCTAGTAGATGTACTCGATCGTAAAGGATCAGCATCAAAAAAAAAAAAAAAATATGTACATTCTCACATCAAAAAACATCCCGATCAGTGCACTGAAAAGACAGATAGACCACAAGGTAACCGAACTAATCAAGTGCGCGTGGTCTGCCAGAAGTGAATGCATTATATCTCACAGCTTATGATGGAAAAAAAACAGAGATAATGAAGAAAAAAGGAACTAGTAACCTTGTAAGTAAAAAAAACGTAATAGCCACTAGACTAGATAACTGTGGGTGCTATCAGAATACTTAAGCAACAGAAACTTATTTTGCTAATGCCGAAACCCGTCACCTCCCTCACACAAGAGAAACGCGTTCTGGATAAAGACCTTTAGAGGACGTTTTACCATTTTCTTTCGATTCTGTCAACCGCATTTTTCTTTTGATCAACCTCAAGAACAAGAGGGCTTCAATCAACTTGAGACGCATAAATTAAGGCAGTTAGCTAAGGACCGGAAGGGTCAAAAAGTTAGTTAGTTTAGAGCCAAGTTCACTCCGAACTGAAGGACATTTAAGTCGAATTTTTTCAGTCCCGTCTTCCTTCCTACTTTTCGTCATTTCGCAGATCATATCTCATAGTTTCATTTCAAACGTCCACTTTTAAAATTCTTATGTCTGGAATGCAGCCATTATGAGGTCTGTCATAACTTTTTTTTCATCTCAGAAGTGTCAAGAATTGGAAGAAGTTCGTTGGTCAAATCCTTGCAAAGTTTTCTTCAAACATAAGCCAGTTATCAAGTGTTCCCTTTAGAAGCCTCCGAAAAGATGTTCTTGCAGACAGGCTTTATCCCTTCTGAGCAGAGTCTACACTATGAATCGGGAATAGCCCTCGAAACGATACTCTCACTCCTAGCGCTTGACGTATACACTAAAGAATTGGCAGGAAAAAAGCATCCTACGGTTGCGAGCATCTGACTTTTGGAAAAAGGGTCAAATGGGTCACACTAGCATCGCTATAAAGGCGAAGCTGGAAACAAAAACTTATCAGATAACGCTATACCCTGACTTCGAACGCAACTTCCAAACACTCTTTCCAGCAAGGGAAAGTTGAGACGAAGGGTGGATCATTAAACCCGACAATATATTCGTTTTCACCAACGGCTCAAAAATGTCTGTAGATAAACCTTCCAAACCACTGCAGTGTCTTCCAATCTAAAGTTCTAGCGATAACCGAGGTCGGAAGAGAAATATCTTCAGCAACCCCGAGAAGAAATACCGACATATTCATAGATAGTCAGTCCGCCATCAAAGCCGTATCATCCACAATACTCACATCACTTGCAGTAAAGAGTTGTCGCAGCCAACTAAAGATCCTTAGTTCAAGGCAAAATTGATCACTCTGTTGGGTCCTCGAACCCCGAGGCATTGATGGCGATAAAAAGCCCGATGAATCGGCAAAAAATAAATCGAAACTGAACCAAATAATGGTCAATCACACGGTTCTACCGCAGCAGAACCAGACGCTAGGCGTCTACTTCTTTAACGATCCAGGCCATCGAACGCCATCATACAGTTTATACTGGACTGAGGGTGGCTTTGGGAGACTAATATCGGACCATAAATAACCTATTCTCGCTTCCTTACAGTTACATCAATGTAAGATTTCACAACAAGGAACACAATGGATACCTGAAGATCCAAGTGAGGCGACAAAAAACATCAAGCCGCAACCCCTCTAACCTTACCAATGAATCTGGAACAATATACCGGTTTTCTTTCAAAGTTAGGAGCCTTTTTCCACACCAAGGCGACCTGATAAATACTGATGTAAGGAGCTTCATACGCTTCATAAACAGCTCAAATTGGTTCAATGACTAGGCAGGAGATCTTTACAAGATCCATGAGGTATAACAACGGACCCCTCACGGGTCTAAGCGTGTTAGCCACTTCAACCTTCCTAACCAAATTTTCTGATCCCTTTTTAACCCAAGTCATGCTGAAATTCAAAGACATATTTCACACATGAACGGCAGAAATTAAAGTGCTTTGCTTCTACGACAGAACCGTAAGACAGGGTTGGGATGGGTGCTTAGAAAAATGTTAGAAAATTGGGTACAATTATGGAGCTGATACTGAGGTCCGTGTGATCGGAAGAATTTTCCTGATTCCTTAGTAGAATGAAATGAAATACAAAAGATCTGGTGTTCACAACGAAAACTGATCTTTTTATCATCATCACGCTGGTTATTTTCCTCAAGTCAGATTTTATAATTCGTTTTTGTAGGATCGTTTTAAAGGTTCCTGCCTTCGACCTTATGGCTTTGTGTGCATCCGCGATTGCCAAGCGTCAAGTTATCCTCCTGAACATGAGGACTGACATCCACGTCCTCGTACCAAGTATGACTAACTTTAACACAAGAGTAGGTACCACCAAATTCTGCGACACCCTGTTGTGCATATTGCCAAACTTTGCCTTCGACTATAACCGCCAAGAAGTAATTTCTTGGCCTTGGGGTTGGCATAATGGGGTTATCCAGGCCCGTTCGCCAGTCAAACGATTTCACATTCGAGGCCTATAAAGCGCGATGTGAGAATATTTACGCCGCAATTTCGTTGTCGTAAAATTCAATTTACTTTCTCGTTCATATTTCCTCTCATCCGCCCCTTGTGCAGGAACGCAGTGGACGTTTGTGTCGGCAAAATGAGGGACTCAATCAATACACACAAAAATTGATATAAACAATATTTGCCTTTGCCAAGGCTACACACATGCTACAGAGGTGTGTACATCGGTGTGAGCTAGTGGGCGGGTAATAAAAATCGTTTTTCTTTTTTCATCTTTCCTCTCTACCTTCTCTGACTTCATCTCCCACCCCTGTAACTAGTTAAATTGCGAAAGGGAATGGAAGTTTTTTGTAAAAAAAAATAGTACGGTCTCAAGGATACCCAGGAGTCAGTCACCCACCCAAACAAAGCAACGGGCCTCTAAGACGGGAGCGGAAATAAATTTTCTCCCGGAAAACATAAAACATCCGCATTGGGACCTAATAACGTTATTTGTTAAAAAACAATATCAAAAGTGAGTAAAGTCGGCCAACCGGGGTTGGGGGTTAGGGGTTGGGCAATGAAAACAACAAAAAATAAAAAAAATTGAAATCCATAATAATTGTATTAAATTTGAGAAAATCAATTTGAAATTCAATTCAATTTATTCCACGTATAGTTTTTTGTTATATCCTGTCGCCACTACCCCTCTGACGTTGGTTTACAACTGGGAAAAGCCAGTAGCATTTTCACCTAGGGGGGCGGTGGCATGACGGATGGCTATTGTTTGTAAGGCACACTGTGTTGACGTTTAAATTACCGAGAACCTACGAATGATTTCTATTAAATTTTATTTCTTATTCTCCTTTGTGTTTTACTTCATTTTTCTTTCATCATACCATCGAGGTGTGGGTGAGGGAAACCCTCCCTCCAGTGCCTCATTCGAAGTAAAAATTTATATTTTTATCCTGTTTCGTGTTTCCCGAATCGGAGACTCTGTTCGAAACGAAAAAACAGAACCTGATCGGATTTATTAAGTACGAGCGAGTAACCCTATCTATAGCTTTGACATCCGTTTGGCCGGAACCGAAAGCGAAAAAGGAAAATTCCTTATAAAATCTGAAATGTAATTATGAAGTTTATGAAAAGACTGAGGGAATTCCTTTAAAAAAAAAAAGACGCGGCAACAAGGGAGCTAAAGGGATCATAAAATATTTGATTGATTGATTCGGGTAAATTCGTGGAAAGTTTTTTTATTTTTTTTCTTCCTTTTACTCAAATTTCGGCGGTTGTGGACAAGTCTCCTTGGTCGACGATGGAAGTAATTAAGGACACGTGTTTTCAATATACAGTCTCACTTCATGTGCAAATCGATTAGTAAGGAATTATCCTGAAGTGGAAAACTTTTATTCGTCAAATCGATTTTTAGCAGGCAAAGATAAATTAAATTAGACTTTAAGGGTCGAAATAGTCAAAGTGTGATTTACCATAGGCATGTATCACCAGCTCTCCTAGACACTTAGTTCAGTCCATTGTGCCAAAATATCATTGTGTCCTGGTACCTGGTACACAGAATTGTTTCTAACACATTAGTGCCCTGGAAAATGGTAAGGAAATAGACGTCGTGGCTACTGTAAGACGTAGACGTAAGGCATTTGATAAGATCTCTGGCCAGATCGTACACCTTAAACTTAAAGCTCTTGGTTTTCCACATTTGCTCGTTAAATGAGTCATGTCCTATCCAAAAACCAATTCAAAACCACTTAGACCCTCTGATCTTTGTATTGACTATAAACGACCGACGTAGAGCTTTCCATTATGCATTCTGACTTTCAAATCTACGCAGATGACATGAGGGTCTCTGCACAAATTTCATGTAATGGTGATTGTCACTCACTGCAGACTGACCGAACCATATTCTTCATCTGGTGCCAAAAAAAAACTACTTAGGGCTCAAGTGCAAAAATGTCAATCTATTACTTACGCTCGTAAAAAACCACAACCACGCTCGGGGAAAACCACAACGCACCTCCTCTGCCATTGTACGGCACTTTCTCGCAGCAAAATAAGACTTCTCGTTCAATTTCACTTCAACAACAACAGTGACCTAAGCCAAACCCCCAATTAAAAGCTCCTATCCTTCATCAATAACTCTAAACGGGTCGAATTCTAACTCAGAAGGAGTTCTATAAACATCACAATGGGACTTGAGCCTAAGTGAGTCCCCTAGCGGACACCTATCTAACATTACCTAACCTATTTCAGGTCCAGATTTTGATGCGCTTCTCATGGCCCAGCGATTTTATGAATCACGTTATCGTCATGCAAGTTAAGAAATTCTACTTTTCCTCTATCTGCTCATGAGATCCTAGATTTTATTGTGAAATGCGGTAGCAACTTTTGAGAAGCTCCTTTGGTCACAAGTTTTAGCTTTAAGGGTTCGTTCTTATCCTCTGAACTGTTTTACTGCATTGTCTTGAGAAAAGACAGTTGTGTTTGGGTCTACGAAATATCAGAGGCTACACGATACATATCTGTTTTATCGATGATAACGTCCTCACATCATTAAATGTGAACTTTGGTTCCCAGTTCTAGAGAACAGTAGATTCCTTCTCCCTTATCATTGCTCTAGGAGTATGAGATCTTACTGTAAAAATATTTTAGTAATAGTGGCCATGCGTTGAAGGAAGCCAACCAAGGGACCAGGAGCAAAGGGCTGGGTATCAATCGTACAAAGACAGAGATTGTGCTTTTCACTAAGAAGAGATCAATCTCTGACTTCAAGTCTTCGAAAATCGGGTTGAATTTAATCTTGCGTGATCAGCGTGCTACCTGGTCGTTGTAGCCTTCTCCTCATGCAAAACTTCGTTCAAAAAGTCAGCTGTGGTACACAGACTGCACACGGCGGTTATGAGACCCATTCTAACATATGGCTCACTAGTCTGGTGGAAGGTGGTTGAGAATAAATATCAGCTTTCAAACTTCACTTAGATTCAGAGGGTAGCCTGTGTAAGAATCAACGAGAACAACACCAACAGCGGCAATGGAAATCATGTCAAGTTTCGTTCTCAAAAGACTGAGAGAAGAATAACAGTGGACACCAGCTCCCTACGGTCACACCTCCGTACTGTCTTGGTGCGAGAATGCCGACAGATGGACAGAAACAAACATATGATCCAGAGCCTGGCATTTGACAGGAGATTTAGTATCAAAGTTCCTGACAGAGATGACTGAAGGAACCAATAAATTACCAATAAAACCAATAGAATTGGCTTTGTACACCGATGGTTCTAAGATGGGCGTTGGTACAGGTGCCGGGGTCTACTCCAAAGCCCTAGGAATGAACTATTTTTTTAGAATAAACGACGACACCAGAGTCTTTCTAGCCGAGGCTTCGAAAACTGTGCGCGAGAAGGTTATTACCGCAAGGACAACTACGGTCTACATCGACAGCCAAGTAGCCCTTAAGGCTCTGGAGTCCGGACTAACTAGATCAAGGCTTGTAAGAATCTGCAAAGAGCATCTAGATGAGGTATCGAGGGCCTATTTTGGGTAGCAGGGCATATGAATATCCCAGGTAATGAAAGGGCTGACGAACTTGCACGAAGGGGAGCAGCGCTGCATACCTCACAGGCTCTTCCCTTTATGAGAATTCCAATAAGCTCGTTAAAAAGGTTAATTAAAGACGAGCCCATCAGTCCAGCCAATACACGTTGGATCCAGCTAGACACGTGTGCAACGGTTAGAAACGTTTGGACGGGTTAGATTAAGAAGAAATCTCTGTCTCTGTTCAAACTTGGTCGGGATGAAGCAAGGATAGTCTCCGGCATAATTACTGGGCACTGCGCCACTGGAACTCATGCCGAGCGCCTCGGTATACATCACAATGACTATTGCAGAAGATGTAGGGACGAGGAAGAAATCGAATCCGTCCATCACCTGCTGTGTGAATTTCCTGCCCTCGTCGGTAGAAGAATGAGGACTCTTGGTAGTTTCTTTTTCTGGAGGACTTGCATGACATCAAGCAGAGGGACCTCCAGAGAAGCATATCCCTATCTGAGTGGTTTTAAGTCAGCGGCTCCCCTTATCTTTGCAGGTTCGCGGGGTAGAACTAGAAGATGGGCACAATTGACCCTATTGCTGGTCTAAGTGAGCAGATGTGAATGTCACAGGGCACCCATTTACCTAACCTAAGCCCACCTGGGATTCCACCAACGTAGTCCTATTTTTTTTTTTTAAATCCCTGATTCAATCTAATAGACCCGTACTCGTTAGTGACATGTACATGCATAAAAATCCGTCGTCAAGTTAGTACCTGTTTTTTGACCAACCTATTTCCTTTTGTATCCCAGAAAACTGAACAGGAATCCGCATTCTTAACTGTCATTCCACCAGATAATCCACGAAAACAATAAACGAACCTGCAAACTAAACCCCCCGGGGGAGAAAAAAGATCAACTGAAAGGTCGAGTTCATGGCTTACCAGCCAGATAACCATAAAAGTCGAACGCAGTAAAAATTGCGAACCATATTTACCAAGATGCCCACCATAAAGACCAACAACCATAAAATAACATTAATCTAATGAAAACAATTGCATTGAACTTACCCTCCTTGCGTGGCGCTCGATATCGACAGGGTGAATATTGAATTGGTGTATCCATCACAGTTGCACGAATCCGTATAACGTCCGCCATTGCCCGAGGCCCAGACAAATATCGAACCCTTGCCCTGGCGGCCGCTCGTAACGCCGTAGATGAAGGCACGTCTCGCCAAAGGGCCGGGACCATCAACCGTCGAGCCATCATCTTCAGGTCCCCATGAGGCACTATAAATATCGATATGTTGTGGATTCAAGCTAAGTGCTTTCGCCTCGACAGCATCATTAACGCTGCCATCCAACATCCGGACGCCTAATGAAGACACACAAAATATACAAGAGAGAGTGAGTCAGTCGGAGATAAGGACCTTGATGTGAAAATAAGGTGCGGAAAATTAAGATACATTAATTCATTCGATCACACTACGCTACCCATAGACACTCACACACACACAGAGAGAGAGACACAAGCAACAATGACTTATCCTACATAAATCCCCCACCGGCTTGTATTGATTGCAGATAAATGGCGGGACGACATAATAGACTCAAAGCGGGTAGGGCGTGAGTAACTGATAGCTTTGGCCCCAGAGTGCCCATAAAGTTGCGCCCGGCTTTACGCTCGCCTGTGTAAACAAATGAGATGAACTTTTAGCTATATTTGGCTTAATTAGGTTATTATCCTCGTGTCTGTTAATTTACTGCGTAGACTACAAAGGTAACTGTAAATTGAGGTTGATTTAGTGGCCCGCGGGTGCCAGGGCTATGTTAAACGAGTATCCCCTGAATTATAGAAAGCAAGTAGCATCAATTTATTCCTTAGACAGAAGGAGTTAACGACGACGACGCGCACAACAATAAGAGGAGGGCGCGCGCGAAAATAAATCTCAAGGAGGTGCTTTATTTACAATGGAGTAGTAATTAACCCTTTTGGAGGGGACTGGGGCTGGTGTTTTCTTCGGAAATTGCGTCTGGATAATGGTTTGATTGTGAAGATTTTGATGGCGTTATGGATAGATGACCTTTTTTTGTTTTCAACTTCTAGTTGACAGTGATTACCGGTGGATGAGTCCACCCCTAACCAGGTGACATAGGGGTGGGTTTGGCGGAAAGCAGTAGGTTTGAGCTTTTTAATTGAATTTGAGTTTAAGAAGGAAGCTAAGGCGGAAGTATCAATATCGTGCCATTTACCTTGGGAGCAGCAAGAAAAATTTGGAAGGAGAGACTTTCAGCAAAAAGCACTCAACAAAGTTATAAAGATTCAAGTCAAGGAAGGATATTTATACCGATCTACTCAGGCAAGGGTTTAGATATGTAGGTAGGTAGGTAATAGCAGGGCGGCAAAAACGGCACTAAGACTAAGGGAAGCAGGTCTCTGGACAAATAGAACCTATGGTCACGCCTCCGTATTAACCTGATAGACTACCACGAAGCAGAATATAGACACCGACTACATCATTCCAACCTTAGACTTTGATAGTAGATTTGATATTTAAATACCAAGAAGAGATGACTGGGATGACGGTATAGTATGCACTGAAGAAGAGCTATCCTTCTACACCGATAGATCCAAAATGGACGCTGGTAATGGTGCCGGTATCTTCTGCGAACCCAGAGGGGTAAACCAATCTTTCAAAATTGGAGGCGGATACGGCGTTTTTTAAGCCAAGATAACTGCCATTATACAGGCCGCAAAGCTAATTAGGGCTAATACGCGATGGTGTCACATGGACACATGTGCATTAGCTAGATCACTATGGCGAGCCTTCGATAAGAAACATTCCAAAAATCCCGTACAGTTTAATCGAAGGGAAATACGAATAGTCTCCGGTGTCCTTACAGGACAGTGCGGAATAAGATGTCACTGATGCCATAGAATCTGTCTCCCTTGTTAATAGAGAACTGAACTCAGTAAGCTGGGAGATTTGCAGAACATTGAGCAAAGGGAAGCTTCTGTTAAAATTCTCAAGATTCAAACCAATATGGGCACAATAAACAAAATTTTTTGATCAAGTGAACCTTTGACTTTGACTTTTTTCAGCGATTTAGATCGTCCTAACCGTTCCACTTCTTTGCATCCCTACTGGTCCGCCTGTGGATTTCGCTGGTTTGATAACTTCGTCACGAAGCCTTCTAACGTCTACGCTTAGGCATATGTGGACGATGTTGCCATACTTTTTGTCGAGTCATATCTGAAGATTGTCTGTGCTAACGCGTAGTCGGCTTTGGATATAATCGATGAATGATGCACCAGGAGTCGGTTTTCGGTCAATACACTGAAAACTGAGGTTGTCCTCTTCACGAGAAGGAGGGTTGTGACTGATCTGACTCAGCCAGTGCTAAAGGGCATCACTATCCAGATCTCCAATGAAGTCAAATATCTAGCAGTGACCCTGGATAAAAAACTTCTTTGGGCAAAGCATGTCACGTTGAAGACATTCAAGGCGCTCTCAGTTTTCTGGCAGTGTAAGGGTGCTTTTGGAGAGATATGGGGCTTATCACCGAAGAAGGCCATTTGTATCTATACGCCTATGACAAGACCGTTTCTAGCTCATGCGTCGAGTACAGCTGGCAATGCTCTTGATACTTTGTTTGATCACTTCCCCTTGACACTTACATTCATACATATATCACGGGCTGTACTATCAAAGCAATCTATCATCTAAGACGGGGCTGCTTTTGGTATCATCCGCACTGGAATTTTGATAACCTTGCGCGACACTTATCCTACGTCCCTAGTACCATGGATATGCCCTCTGATGCAATAACACCAGAACTTTGGTGGCTGTGCAAGTTTAAAGTCGACTTTCTCTGCCTTCAGGATTGGCTTCGACCAGAGTCTGTAGTCAAATATTCACGAATGGCTCTAAAACCAGTCATGGGTCCGGTGCTGGTGTCTTCTGCCTTCTGCATGCGTCTATTTTCCAAGCAGAGACCTTTGTTATCCCAATGGCCACGGACTATATTGTTAAAAATAGGCGGAAGGGTCGGATGATATTCGTCTGTGGACATAGCCAGGCTGCGATCAGGGCCTTCCAACATAGTGCGAGTTACAAGAACTATCTTAATTCGGTCACAAGGCTAGGTCCCAAATTACACTGAGATCTTCCCGCGTCCTCGGTCAAGGTCCCATTTAAGATTAAGTTTCCTTATAAACACAATTGTGTGTGACACTGCTCACCAGGATGCAGGCAGACTAAACGAATGCTCCCGAATGTCAGTAAGAAATCAGCCGCATTCTTGCTGTAACTCAGCAGAAGAGACTGCAGGCAATTTATTGATGTTCTAGCGGGACACTTCGCTTTTGCCAAGCATCTTAGTGTGTTAGGTTTAAGGGACACCACTGTCTTGGACGCCTGTGGAGAGGGCGATGATACATACATCGGATTGTCCTGCCTTTGCTTGGATCAGATGGCAGATGTGGTGAGTGCTGACACTGTAAGCTCCTCACCATTACAGCGCCTTTTCGGCTTTCTCCGAAAGTCGAGGAAATTCCAGTAAAATAGGTAAAAACTCGGTCCTGCTTTCTGGTAGTACAACGAACCAGTTGCGTCTGAGTGCTCAAGTATAACGTTTCCACACCCGACAAAAAGCCCAACCAAACAACCTTCATCTCCACCATTCGAATCTAAGGTCAAAAGTCGAATACATTTCTTTGCTAAACTTGCAGACAAATATAACCACCATCACCCTCCACCTCCGCGGATTAGGTATGACTCCTGAAAGTTTTTACCATCCATCATATGCGCTGTCAAACATAAACCGTATTTAAGGACTACATATTAAGTTCCAGCTTTAATGACTTTCCAAAAAAAAAAAAAAAACACACACACCATCCGTAACAATGCCTCCTGAGGAGAAAAATATCAAAATTCACCCCTTTAACATGATACGGCAACGACTAGAGCGACGACAACACGGCGAAACATCAAAAACACCCGCTTCATCGAAGGACGACGAATACACGCGTACACACACAAACACAAACAGGCGTACACCACATCCTGGCACACATCTTATTCATAATAATATTTGGGTTTAATAAAGAGAAACCCCATCTGGTGATTTGGCAACATGTCACATTATCCGCCCGGAAAAAAACAAACGCACAGCACAGCTCACTAATAAGACCAGCAAAAACGATGCGATGAGGGTAAGGGCGAAGCAACATGTAGCAAGTCCTCGGTTGTTATGACGCGCAAGGATCACATTCCTGTACTCGACGCACATTTGCAAAATGATACCGAAAATTTCCCAGCCCGGGCGGAGGATGAAAGTGATGATGGTACGAGTAACATAAAAACAAACATCCACCACCCTCTCGAGTGTTGTTCCTGATATGCCACCACCATCACCACCAGCCCGCCAGGCAACAACAAATTGCGGATACATTTTTAAAATTTTTTTTTCTTCTTTTTTTTTTTTTTGGCGAAGAGAAAAAAAAATCAAATGCACTTGAGGGTGTATGGCGGATGATGGTGGAACGATATAAGACCCGCTAGACCCTAGGGATATTACACTAAAGCCACGTATCCATGTGAAATGACTTTTCTTCGATACACAATGCATGTTAAGCTAAAAGCATGCGAACATCCGCCCCTCCACCATCTTCGAATGTGTTCGCAGCGAATAAAAGTTTTCACGCGCACAAGAAGGATTCCCTCGACGCGATGGCTTCGGTCGATATATCCGTTGCTTGCTGGGACACTAGATGGCGGCGACGTCGTCGACGGGTACTTGAAATATTGACACTATAAATGAAAAAAAAAAAAAAGTATCTCGAAGCTGTACAGCATTCGGGAATGGCCAAAATGGATATGCCCGGGATATTTGCATACGCGATAGAGTTTGTGTGTGTGTGCGTGAGAAAGGATGAAAATGCGAAATGGCACATTCGGATACACTTACCAATAAAGTTGACAAGTTATGTGCAATGGTGCAAATTTTATAGTTTTATTCGGAGTATTTGAGCGTTTTGCGTTAGCAAATGGCAGGTTTTAGTGCGCCGAGCTCTTTAGGGAGCGGAAAGGGTTGACGCTGAGCGACTGTAAACTCAGTATTTGCTGGCGATGAAATTTGAATTGCACTGCGAAGATGAGAGGAAGTATACCGAAGGGATTCCATTAAAAAAAAAATTTTACTCCAACCATTTAGAAAGAGGGAAATAGAAGTCAAGGCCAAGCAGGACTCTGAAAATTGGACAGAAAATGTGTAAAGATTGGAAACAGAATAGTCACTAAATGCGCCATTATGTGGGCTTTTGAAAGTAAAAGGATAGGTATGTCGAGGGAAAATGAAGGTTGGCAGATCATTGAAAACGTTACTTATTGACATCGAAGGATTCTTTCTCTGCCTCATCCCTTCGGATCCCTGATCATGTTTATCTCGTATGCAGCGCTCTTTGATTCCAAAACGTTGCCTATTTTTAGTCGAATTAAGGCTTTCTGTTGAGGATAAGCCAAGGGTAAGTGCAGTGTTCTCGTCTATGATTAGCTTTCGAAAGAGTGTCGATGTAGGTTAGGTGCTTGCAAGAGACCCAATCAACAGTGGCCTTGAAAGTCTGATTGAGTTGGGATCCAAAAGCATCGCTTCATTTAGGGGTCTCATTCGGAAATGAGCGGCAGTCCTTAACAGGCTAATGTAGGGCTATGGCTTTGACCTGAAAGATGCGATAGTCAGGAAAATGATCGACATAAAGGTAGTCTTGCTATCCATCTTCTTTTCCTCGGACACTTTCCTCTTTTTACTTAGGTAAGGTGAGGTTATGGGGAAAGTGCCCAGTCAGTGACTGTGCGTTCACGGGGAATACTGGTCCATTGTGTTTTTGTTTGTGTTGTGGTCCTTGTTCTAACGTAGAATTCTAGATGGCTGGTCTATCGCAAATATGTTCTTTATTGGTACTTCTGTTAAGTTTCCCAGTTCTCCAAACAGCCTGTTTCCCATGTATCGGATTCGGTCGTTTTGGAGATTTGGACCCTCACAGAGTAAGTGTTTGATGGTTTCCGTTTCTTCCGCATTTTGGCAGCTCCTGCAGTAGTCTGGGGAGTTGATGCCGAGTCCCGTCAGTACGCCTATAAGGATGCGAGTACCTTATTTATTCATAACCAGGAGATTTTTTATCTGCCATAAGCTGCGGGATTTAATGCAGTCGCCTCTGACGGACCAAGAGGTGTTGATTATTTCTCTTGTGGTCGACATTACCTTTTAGTACGCCGATAGGAAGTTTATCGATGTGTGGGTGTGCTTACTTTTAAAGTGGATCCTTGCCAAGGTAGTTCGCCTACTTTTTCCTCACCCTCGATGTCGCTGTGCCCGGTGACACAGCAGATGGTGACCTCATGGATAACGCATGGATTTCGCGAAAGTTGGAGACTGCTTTAGATTTGGTACTAACAGTGTCTAAAGCTTTGATAGCTGCTTGACTCTTTTGACTTACGACCGGCGAGTCCAGGGAGATTTTTCAAATGTGTCCGGGATTTCTTGAGGAGTTCCTATCGTATTACCTATAGCACAGTACGTGGCGAAATGTTCGCAGACGAAGCGTAGATTGCTACCGATGCAAGGGAGAGAGAAACTGATGGTTCTCGTTCGCGTTTGTTTGCTGTTGAAGGCAGTGAGCACTGCATTATCCTTCACGGAAAAAAAAAACCGAAAACAGTCCCCGAATCCATTGTGTAGATCTCCACTTCCCTCTTTACCATGTTTCCGAGTTACGGACGCCATGTCCGGGGTTTGTTCATGACCTCTAGTTTCTTGAATATTCTGATGGCAATCCTACGTTAAGTTCCTCCGAAAAGACTTTGATACAGACTTCCCTGCCTTGTAGCTGCTTCGGGAATTGCGTGCTTGTCCATATTTTCTACACGATAAATTGATTTTGAAGGCTGTGGTGTAGCAAACAAATTCTATCTAGTGTGCCCCTAAGATTGCAGTTTCCATTATTAAGTGTCTTTCAGCCTACCCAAGGGCGTGTCATAAACATCAATTGCCATCAAATGCAACCTTGTTTTGAAATGTACCTCAGTGTAGCTACCAGACTTGGTCAACACACAAGGAAGGGCTAGAAAATACCAATGACGCCACAAAGTCGCCCACATTTTGCATTGAAATATAGGAACTCTAAAAAATTCTAAGTCACATAGTTGGACGAATCTTAGCAACGAAGGACACGTAAAGGGTAGAAGCCCTTCCGTTTATTCCGTAGATGCCTAGTACCTTATAGTTAAAGTAAAAAACCTAGTATTCTTCTAACATCTACTACTTTTTGCTTCTCAATGAGCATCTTCGTCACTCTCGGTAAACGGAGCTTCTATTGCAAGATAATCAGACTGGTCCATAACAATAAAAAAGTGAAATGAGGCAGCCTATGAACTGAAGGAAAGGGTCAGAAACACCATTTGTTGCACCCGATCCATTCAGAAGGGATCGCATCATATCAAGAGGAACTGCGAAGAGAGGAAGAATGAAAAAGAAGAAGACTATGGGAAGCACTTCTAGGACTAAGGCAGGCCTTGCCAATCCTTCGATCTCGGAAACTACGATCGAAGAAGGGGCAACGCCTGCTTAGGCATCAACAAGAACCAGTTTCGTATTCTAACGGGCTTTTTAACGAGCCATTGCAGACTCAGGGATCATCTCAGGGAAATGGGAATAGAAGCGAATGGAAAATGTAGATTCAGCAGCGATGCCTAGAAGACCATGTAACACTTTCTTATGGACTGTGGAACATAAATAAATAAATAAATAAATAGTTGGCGCGACTGCTCGGAATAAGCCAAGGCCTAGCTTCTCGCAACCATTCATGTTGTGCGTGTTATATTGTTTGCACGAATGGAAGGGACCTACAATTTATTGCCGACTCCGAACGGCGAAGTGAGAAGCTCTATCATGACATATTATGCTCCCGGAGGCTTGTCAGACCCCGACGAGAGGTGGTGCCACGAAAAATGTTTGGTGTTTTCCTGGCTGGGGATTGAACCCACGCCGCTCGGTCAGCAGTCCAACGCACTTACCACTGAGCCACGGCGCCCTGTGGAACATAGATCCACAAAATAACATTCCTGTGAGCGTACACTTTCTCTGAAACGGATCTCCCCTCGTTATCCCCAATCCAGATACTTCGATTAATCAGAGCGATTGGATTGGAGGAGGTGCTATAGGTTGAGACTCATCGACCAACACGAGTTCAGGGGACCACAATAAATCTCCACAGGTCACAGTGCATACACACACCCTTACGTTTAATATTTAACATCTAACATTGCACACTGGAAAGACAGGATAATGCAGAAGCTAAAGAGTTTTTAGCTGTTAAAATAACATTAACTGCTGAGTTATATAGAAAAAAATTAAAAATGACGATCACCCCTAAATTCTGTTCACAAGCGCTTGTTACCTCCTTCTGACTGTACCTGCCCATAATTTCCATTAGCATTCTCTCACTTTCAGCATTTAATTAAATTTCCATCTACATACATGGCTTTACCTTCTAACTGGCGCTGTGATCCATGAATGACCATGACTAGCTGCATAGTGAAATGTTTTCGCACCGTTTTGAAGGTTTATTGTTTTCAAAACGCTTCCTGCACATGGTGGGGTTCCACAGCAGTAGCCCCACCGGCAGGAAGTGGGTAATCTAACACATCCATCTAGGACTTGAACAAAACGGATTTTCCCCAGTGTTACGAGCGGTAGGAATAATGAATCAAACAACTGGAAGCTAATTGGGAGAATCGCTTTAAAAGGCCAACTGTGCTTCGTGGTGTTTTCTTTTCTCGCAACCCTTTTCGTCCTCCATTATTTCTATGTCGACTGACACGAGTATTTCATGACTTTCCTCTTTCAGTGTTAGACAGTGGCAGTTAGGCACCACAGAGAGAGAGGAAACCTAGAGGGGGCAACCTGCGTTTTGGTACATCTTTCCCCTTTGTCAATATTTGCACTCGGGTTAAATGCAGTGCATGATTAAAACTACTTCACTGCAAGTGTCATGAGGCACCAATTTGTTTGTTTCAAATCAAAAAAACAAAAACTCCGTGTACACAAAAAAAAAAAGTTGATCAGAGTGTGTCGCCGCTGGTCTGATGGGAAGAAAAATTGTTCAAACAGGCCAAGCGCACCCGGAATGCCCTTCGTTTTATGTAACGAACGAACAATCACGTACGTTTCCGGGATGCGCCTCGCTGAATTGTCAAAGTAAATTACGGAAATTCGTGGCATGACAACAACTGTCATCCGGTCCAGTGAATCTGGTGGTAGCAGCATATCCTGTTCGTACACTGCACCGCTCATTCCTTTGGTCTGAAATGACGCCTCAGGCCTGAAACGTCAGAAGCCAAACAATGCTAACAATTGGCGGATCGCACGCCATTCACCGCCACACTACGGTGGTTAATTGTTGCACAAAGGGGTTGATTGCAAAGCTTTACTCAACCAGTACCGTTTTGAGTCCTTGTCCTGGCCTCGGGTGCCATAAAACGTTTTACGTCAACTGACTAATTTTCACATTACTCGGATATTAAAATCGAAATAAATATTAAAATTGAATCTCTCTATTTTGGTGGGAGAGAGACGGGACAAAACGCCCGAAGTGGGATGCGGTTGTGGTTTCAGGGGCGTCACGCGGGAGGTGGAGATTAAAATATTTTAATTAATAACCCGTGCGCATTAAAAGAGCAACATATTATGGTGACAGGGAATGTTAAGTAGGGATGTTCACATTTTTTTTTTATGCAAACGAACTTGTTGTCTGTTATAATCTCGTTACATAAAAGTCTGCATAATTGAATGGAGAGAGAGAGAGAGAAGGAGAGAAAAACTCGCGTGTTGATGTTATAATTAATAATCTGTTAACAATGTTTATAAACGGTACTAAAGCGATAAAAACACCGAGACTGTGGGAATTTCGGAATTTATAGCTATAGAAGGACAACCCTGTTTATAGGCATTATCCGCGTACCTTTGGTTAAACTGCCTGCCAAACGGTAGCTCGTTAAAGCTTAAGCATGTTTGCTTTATCGAGATATGGTTATGGCATTCATTCCCAGGACATGGCCAATTAGCCTAGTTATTGGCTTTATAAAAAAATGTCTAGATCGAATAAGGTTTAAAGAATAATTGAGTCTTTTAAATATGAGAACGTTCGACGGGATGTAGACTGGCACATCTCACATGTACTGGTGCTTGGTCTAGTGGCCCGCGCTGAGCAACGGTAATAACATCAGTAGACTAAACAAAATCTACAGAACTGTTAGCAAAGAAACCAAAGGTGCACCGCGGTCATATCCGATCGACCTTTACATTAGAAAGATGGCCACATGGAGTGCGGTCAGATCTAGAAAATCTGGGTCCTGGTCGGTTAGGGCTCCTGGCAACTGAAGCATTTTAGCTTCACTACATCGGGAGATGATAATGTCTTCTACGGACTTTCCCACCACGGAATTGCGTTCACCAAGGGCTTCAAGAGCGGAATACCACCTCGCTGAGGGTCCAAAAAGGCATAGCACATTAATTTTTATGGGCGGTTCAAAGATGGAATGCGGATAAGGTTCAAAACTCTTAACGAAGACAACCAATAAGCCTCCTCGTCTCGGCAACCACTTCCTCCTAGTTGGTAGTACGTGTAACGCAGAATCGAGCTGGCGCACTTAGGGAGTTGATCCCCCCTATCCCTCGTAGGGGTCCCATGTCACAAGGGAAAGAAAGCAAAGAGGTGACTGATAGACTAGCCAGACGAGGGTCGGCCTCTCGCAAGAGAAGTTCTTATCCCATTAAAAGCTATTAAGGGAAAACTCAACTCACACTACTTTTCAGTAGATTACCGCGAATTATAGCAATGACAAACACCACAAATGTTCTCAGCTAGTCTGGACACCACCCTTGAAGCGCGAGTGGATTATAAAAAAAAAATAATAGGAACATCCTTACCAGGTTCAGAAAGACAAGCGATCACCCAATTTCCATCTGTGAGGGTTATTGGACAGTAGGAACCCACGCAGTAAAGCTTGTTATCTCTTTTTACACACACACCTCTCATCGGGGAATGACAAACCTCGAAGAGGATAATTTGTCATGAAAAAGCTTCTCAATTCCTCTTTCGGAGTCGGGAATAAATTGTAGGTCCCTTTTATTTCATTCTTGTTGGGCTGTTGCGTTGAGCTAGTCATGAGAATTATGGTAAGAAAACGGTGCACTCAGGATCGAATTTTGGCTTGATACCTTTGACACTGGAAGCATTTGAGCTTGGATGGTAAAATAGCTTAGATTTGGGTAGGGTGTGTGTTGGGTGAGCTCTTGGCTGAAACGTACTTCTCAGTCTATTCTTACTCCTATCTTCTCAGACTACGATCAATAAAGGCTGTGTCTAGTTGAGTAGGGCAGGTTAATTGAGGTCACCCTCTATTAGAGTGTGGAGGGTGGGCAAAACTCTACACTGTTCTTGTGTATCGCCCTCTTGTCATTTCACAACCACGCAGTGACTGGAGTTTGAGTGGTGAGACACTTAGTCTTACATAACAAAGCCATTTACTTCGCTGGAGTCAATTCAGCTCTTATACGGACAAGCTACTAAGGTAGTGGCTTAAGCTGAGAGTAGCTTCATTTGGTTATATGCCGGACTTTTCTAGGAAGAAATACGACGAATTAAGAGAATAAAGCCAATAAAATCAACAAGCCAATGGCTTCAGTTTTGCCTTTGAATCTTCCTTCTCCGAATGCCTAGGAACGAGCGCGAATACCTAAATCACATCTAGCTGCACAAAAGATAAGCACGTCAGTGAAACTTTAGTCCAGAAAACTGCCAGCACCCGCTAAATTCTCAATGAATTTCGGAAATGCTTGAATCTCTCTAGTTTCCAGAGTCAATAAATTTTCCATTTAATTGTGCACAATCGTCCCGAAAAATCCTGCAACACACACACGTAAACATATTCAACGCTCATTGAATTCCAAAATAACTGCCCGTAAATTTATGGCGCCACATTTTGCCGGTTCCGTTTACAAAACCTTTGTCAACCATCCCCAGTTGAAGTGGGTACACGTGTACACGCTTTACAGAGATTCCCTTTAAAATAGGCGTCCGTTATGGGTCCTCTACGTCCCACTACATCGGCGCCTACATTAAACGCTCCATCTTCTAATGAGTGTCCACAAATTGGTCTCCCGACCTGAATCGTTGCATTTTAACCCACACGAGTAAATTTTGAATAAATTTACGCAGAATTCCGCCTATCCTCCCATATACAGCGGTTAACATCGCGTCGGACATACTCCGGAACACAGCATACAGAGAGGACCTATCTTCAGTCGGCCCTCTAACACATGTGCGAGTACAATCGCACACAGTCGTGCTAGATGGGCCTCAATGGAGCCATAACATTATGACAATGCCGACACACGAGGATGGGGAGGATAACATAAATTTTGCTCCTGCCATCAGATTTGGGACCCGGCTCGCTTTCAGGACGAAGGCAATTTTCGCGTAAATATTCTTTATCTGGTCCTGTGTTACAATTTTTCTTCCATTTTTTTTTTCTCCGTTTTTTTGCTCACCCTCCACAGCTTCATAATTCATTGTTCCTTCTAAGAAGGAGCAGAACATCTACAATATTTGTCCGTTGACTGTCAGATGAATAAAATTACGGCCAAGGGATGTTCCAACCCGTCAGACAATTATTACAAGGACATTCATTCTTTCGCTGACAAAACAATGTTACCTATACACTGTAGTACTTACCACCAATGCTGGCATTATAGGCCACGCCCACTCCGCAGTAATTATTGAATGCTACAGCGGCCACTTCGCCCGCACACCTGGTGCCGTGTTTGTTGTCGCCATTATCCTGGGGTGTTGGATCCGAGTCGTTACCATTTATGTCATAAGAAGCATCCGGATCCTGTTAAATACAGAGAGAAACAAACACCGAATTAGTAGGGAAAGGCACGGGAACAAAGAAAAAAAAAAGCAAACAACCGAAACGGATATTCATAAAACATGAGCATAAATGAGATGAGAGTCGAGGACAAAGAGTGAGCCACCGCCGACGACGCCGAGGCGTAGGATGAGGATGAGAATAATGGTGTAAGTGGCTTTGCCATCATTTATTTACAAGGACCAAAACAAAACGAAAAAAAAACCGAAAAGAAGAAACAAAAACGCTTAATAGAGTTATCCGCTATTCGCCGGGCTTAAACGGACCTAATTTCGGTTGCTGGTGATGCTTTCGATGTTGTTGTTTTTGGTTGTTCGGCAGGACAGCACGAACATCTCTGAGTCATTTGCTAATTTTTGTAAAACATTGGATGGAGTTCGTGTTGTAGAAGGATTGCGCAAATCCCTTGATAATAGAATCATTGGCGTAAGGCATTATCTGCCAGAGATGGGTTAATTACTATATTAACGGGACAGCGGGTGTAGGAGTTTATTTGGAAATAATTCAGACTCGACAAATATTGCGGTAGCTGGGGTGGTGAGATGGCGAATCAGTTATCCCTGGCAAGGGTGGCGAAGCGAAAGGGTTTTATTTTTCCCTTGAGGTCAAAAACCAGACCAGCTTCAAGGTCTTTGTTCAGTTGGGACTGGATGGTAAAGCTTGTGTAAATGCTTTAGTGAAAAGTGTTGGACGCCATCTGCCTTCTACTTAAGGAGGATAATGTTGGGCTGCCGCAATATGAAAATGTGTTTCCTCCTTTTCCTTATCCATATGGCGACAATAGTCGTCCATTGGCCTATTGGGTGGTGTCCAATTGCACAATGACCGGTCAGCTCACGTAAATACCCATTCACACTTAGTGAACTTTTTCAAAACGCTAAAAGCGTTCTGGGTGTCAACCCCAAAAAGACCGAACTAGTCCTCTTCACTAGGAAGTACGAAATTCCTCCTATAGACCCTACTTCTCTAAACGGCACTCGCCTGTGCTTAGCTAACAAAGGCACATTTTTGGCAACACTCTCGAACGGGTTAAAAAAATGCCACTGAAGCACAGTACTACTTCAGAAAAACCATTGGTAAGAAGTGGGGACTACAACCTCGTTGCTAACTCTAGAGACGGTCACTCCGTTCATCTTTAGACCGATGGTTCCAAAACTGAGAACACAGTGGGAGGTGGTGTTTTCTCCGAAGGGCTCAACTCGAGCATCTCTTTCCATTGTAACGTTTTTTAGGCGACAATTATGGCGATCAACGAAGCCTTATCCTGGCTTAGGCAAATTTTTGTATTCATCATAATTTTTGCCGATAGCCAAGCTGCCATTAAAAAAGCTACCTCAGATTGTTGCTCGTCTCTCATGGACTGAGTATTTTAACAATTAGCTGAGTACCTGGTCAAAGAAGATTCCAGGGAATTGTAAGGCCGAAGAACTCGCCAAACGTGGTAATACTCTTTAGATCCTACCAGAGCGGAGGAATCTGGGTATTTCACTCGCTACATGTAAATTACTCTTAGAGTACGACGCGTTCAGCAAGACAAATTTAATAAGGTGGAATGGTATCACATGCCGTACTTCCAGAGAGATCTGGGCTATGCTAAACCTCACTCGATCTAGGTTAGGTTAGGTAGATGGGTTGGCGAGGGGAAAGACGCCCACAGCGTCACACTCAGATTAGTAGAGACTCATTTTGATGCCCCTTGCTCGTGGAGCAGTACCCAAAGCATTCTCCTACTGCCAAACGGTTTTGAACCATCTTGAAGCTTTAATGAACCCTGCTGGGTACGTCCCTTAATACTTCGGTATCCTGGCGAAAGTGTATTCCAAAGGATTTATGTCTGAGGTGGTGAAGACCTGGGCAGTGACAGAGGAAGTGGGTTGTGTCCTCATTGAGTTTCTCGTCTCCGCAACCCCTGCAGAGGTCGTCTTCATTTAGCCTTAGCTTCACATGATAACGCAGAGTATTATGACCTGTAATTACTCCGACGAGAATGGAGAGGATTTTCCAGTCCTTCTGCATCAGTGTATTAGTTCACTCGATCTAAAACTTTTATCTTGCTGAAAAAGTCGTTCATTAGCACCAACATTGGTGTTCTCACTGGCCATTGTCCTAATGGCTTTCATGCCAGAAGAATGGACCTCTTCTCAAATGACTTCTGAAGGAGTTGCAGGGATGAAGAGGAGGAAGAAACGATCCTCCATTTCCTCTGCACGTGGAAATGGAAGCTCTATCTAGGAGCCTATTACTTCGACAACTTGGGCGAACTATCACATATTGACATCAAAGAAATCCTCAGCTTCATCAAGAGCTCCAAATGGTTTCAATAAAGTGAGTGGCGTTTATCAGGGTATACGTCCAAGAGGTATCACAAAGGGCATTTCCCGGCCTACGTGTGTCTCTGCTTCGCACAGGCAGCCATCCTACCTATCTGCCTTGGCAAGTACGTCTGCTTCACAGTCCTGTGATGTCTCTGTTACCAGGAATCCAGTATACAGTTAACTTACGATATTTCGTACAGAGATGCACGACAGTGCTTAACCAATTTGAATCTTACAATTGGTGATTCGAGCGACTGTCGGTGTATATGACGATGTCAGATTTCAGCACTTATTTCATCGACAGTCTTTGCTTCCTTCACGAACACCCATTATCCTTGTCCGGAATACACTAAAGCAGCCCGGTAGTCTGAAAGACAACTAGGTGTTGAGAGTGGTGGAGTAGATACCAGCACCTACCCCATCCATAGTCCTAGACCTCAGCGAAGGACGTTTCTCTCATAAATAATTCCACATATCGGGCTGGATCAAAACAAAACTTTGTGCGTTAGCTCCTGTTGGATATAAAAACAATCTTTGGCCACAACAAAAGATCCTTTCTGAAGTCCTATTGAAGAAACCTTGAAATTACATCGGAATGGGTCACTAGTAGTTATGTAAACTATAAAAAGGATATTTGATTCCTTTTCTTTCTTTTTTTGGCGGAGACAAATGATCCATGAAAGGATAATGGAACCTACAACTGAATTGCCCCATTCGTAACCGCCTACACATCCATCCTGTTCAGTCGTTTCTTTAATTTCCCCCAACCCCTTCCTGAATATCAATTAAATTCGAAAGAAAACCCCCAAAGATCATGTTCTTCTGTTGGCCACCATCAGAGACCACCCGAAACCTCCGTTCAAAAAGTATTTTTGAACTTTTCGTAACGGTACGGGGTCGGATGTGTATTTTGAAAACTAATTCAACTTGTATTAGGAATTCAAATCACCCTTCCGCTTAACCGAAAATTAGATCACTTTTACACATTCCTTTACCTCATTAACATTTCAACCCTAGAGCGTCATCGCCAGGCGGGCCACGAAATCCGTTTTTCGTCGAACGTCGGTTGGCCTACGCCGCCGCCCCATAGCCGGTGCTATGCTCTTTTAAAGGGCGTAAGACGGTTTTAAAAAAATTTATTTAATTTGTTGAAGGACGAAAAGAAAATATCATCCTAACCCGAGTTTTTTTTTTTTCGTTTCTTTTTTCTGAGTCCCACGTAATGGACCATTGAATGGGCGATGTATCCTCGACCCAAAACAATACCATTGTGGGGGGAGGTTACTGTTGGAAAATGTGTTCGTTGTTCGTTTCTGTTGGTTTTTGTTACGATGAAATGCTGTGCAGGAATGACAATGACAACGACGACGACGATGATGATGGCGATGATGATGATGATGATGATGGTATTATCGCCACAATTGGAGTATCCAGAGGCGTGTTTATCACTTTTTTGTTCCTCCTTTCTACGGCTGTTCTGTTGGCTCTTCTTTTTCTCTCACTTTATGATGATTGTTGTTGGTTTGTCTTTCTGTCATTTGCTGTCGGTTTTTTCCTCTTTTTTTTCTGCCCCTGTTCTGTTTGGCTTCACTCATTTCAAACAACACTTACGCACTTATTATTTGAATTACGCATCATTTGGCTGAATGGACTTTTGGTAAATAAATTACGAGACAGCAATCGGGCGTGCTGGGGGCGAGCCATTATTGCCACTTTAAGAATCAATTTTTGGAGCCCCTAACGAACGCGCACACATGGACGCGCAAGCATTAGCCGTGTTTTGCCACCACCCACTGTGATGCTCAGTTAAATAATTAAATAGATTTTTTATTGCGCGACTACTTAACAGGGTCACACGCCAGCACTTGTCGATGAATGTTTTTTTTTTTTTTATGCACAAGGACTCGTCGCGTTGGGTATAATTTGTCAAACCACTTCCATTATCAAGTCAGTTGAGGTGTTTTTTTTTTTGTATACGGCAACAGGTATGTACGGGTGTATCTTTACGATTCATAACTCCACTTCACACAGCCGGTATTTGTTAGGTTGCTTGGATGACGGATGATAAATTCGTCGACGCGAAGCAGCAGCAACAACATTAAGGATATGGGATGGAGGAAGCGAAAGTTAATTTCAACTTTTTAGAGGGAAATGTGAAAAGTCGGAAAACGTCAGAAAGTTTTTCCCGAACTATGATGTTTTAGATGGAAAATAATTTCACATCCCCGTTGAAGGAGTTGGTCGCTCTCTGCTGAGAAGTTCCTGGGCATAACCAATTTTAACGACGTCATTCGATATTAAGAACATGACAGCGACAGACAGTGTGTTATGGGAAAACATCTACATAATTCGTTGCAGAACTTGTGAAGAATCTGATCCATTTGTGAGGTGTAGGGTGACCGCTGTAATTGCACATCCCGCGGGTGTGTGCTTTATTATCGACTGTCTTGGGTTTCAACGATAATTGCAATGAAAGAAGGGCTTGTCAATGGCCCTTATTTGACGTTATGGATTAGAAAATTCACTGTCCGAACTTTGTCAACTACAGAGGCTTCAAGCTTGTCATCATTGCATACCGCTTATCCGTCAGAAAAGTTCACAATCGTCTAAATGATTACAATTTGGCAAATTCTAAAGAAAATCCATACCCGATAGCCCAAATCTTTTCACCTGTGAAAGAGTTTATAAGGACTGATTAAAAAGAGTCATGTCTAATTTCGAAATACGATGGCAGTTGAGAACGTTCACGCCAACGATCTCATCGACACCTGTCATGTATGTTTTTTAATATCATACACATCGGAGACGCAATTGTTTAGAAGTCTGTGCAAACAAGTTGAGAACATACTTAAGGCGGCTCTCCAGTCCGGGGTGGATCTGGACATCAACCAACAAGCATCTCCTGCCAGCTCGATATTTAGCCAGGTGACTTCAGTTTCGCAAGTCAAGTTGGTTAAGGCCCCCTTCCATTTGCGTGCCTCACCTGAGTAGCGGTCTTCCTCTACCGCGCCGTCCCTCGGGTGTGGATTCGAAGATTTTCCGGACCAGAGCATTGGTGTCCATCCGCTCTACATGACCCAGCCATCTCAGTCGTTGGACCTTCACTCTTCTGGCTAAGTCGATGCCGCCGAAGCAACCAAGAGCTACCGCATCCACTTTTGACAAATTCCATGCTGTAGAGCAGGCCTGGGACGATTAGAGTCTTATAAAAGGCCACTTTCGTCATTCGAGAGAGGGCTTTGCTACTGAATTGCCTTCTTAGCACAAAGAAACACCGCTTGGCAAGAGTTATTCTCCGTTTGATCTCAGCGCTGGCGTCGCTGTCTGAATTCATAGCGGAGCTTAGCTAGGCAAAGTCCTAAACTACCTCAAAGTTATATCCGTCTATTTCGACGTTCTGTCCGAGACGTAGGTGTTGGCTGTCCTTTTTTGTTGACAGCAAATGCTTGGTCTTACCCTGAACGTACGCCTTCAGACGTTCACACAGCAAAGGAGATAGGATCTTGTAGACGGCGTTAAGAAGACTGATGCCTCTGTAGTCGACGCAGTTCAGAGGGTCTCTTTTATTGAAGATCGGGCATACTTTCCTCCGACCATATTGTACAGATGAGTTGTTGCACTTGGTAAGGAGCCAAGTCATCGCCTGCCGCTTTGAACAGCCCGGCAACTAGGCCGTCAGCTCCAGCAGCTTTGTTCCACTCAAACTTAGATATAGTTATCATTACCTCGTCCAGGTCGGGTGGACGGAATTGTTGGTCTTCATCGTCCAAGTTGCATGGTTCATTCTGCCTGACAGCGGAATTTGATTCGTCGTCGCTGTCTGCAGAAATAGCTCTTCCATGTCCTCAGCATCGACTGCGATTCTGCTACGATGTTTGTTTGTTCGTAGCCCGTTGAGAATGCCGACGATATTGATATCAGCTGTATAATTCGGCTAACTGTAAGCACTGCCTACGCGAATAGAGATAGAAGCGGCCACGTGCAATAAACGAATGTCAACTACAAGGGGCACTAAATAGCGTGACGCGTCGGACTTAACCATTCCTTAATGCTAAAACATGGACCTAAAGTTTGTTTTGTGACCTCTTCAATTTATGTAGTTTTGTAGGATTCGCTTCCTTCAGGCTTTAGGTCAAAATGAAGTAAATCCTACAAAACTACCTAAAACATGGACTCTATCGAAAGCAGGTGAACGCTTTGACCGGCAGAGTCTTAGGATGCATTCGGTTGGGATAACGCAGAAGAATTTGATGTGCGCATTTGGAAGCGACTACCTTAAAAACGGGATAACTGCAAAGGTTTTTGGTCGGTTCACTAAAATAGGATGCGAGTAGCTATTTTAAGAAATTTGCAAATCGTGGGTTTAAAGATAAAAAATACACAATGAGCTCATGAACGCAAGCTTGCATTGCTAAAAAATGGGTAAATGGTGTAAAAAGCTTCCAATTGAGTATTGCCTCGACCGAGTGTGGAATAAACGAGATATTGCCAGTCGAATTGGCAAAAGGAATGAAAACAGCTTTAGCACCATGTTCCACAGGTGTCCTCAACAATTTTACTTGAAGAGGTCTACGACGTAGGTAATGCAACTTATTTGATGACGAAGTGCAGTTTCTACTAAGTGTAAACTCTTAGAGTTAATTTCTGATTGCTTTCGACGTTGTAAAATTGCTCTAGATTACCTTAGAGATGACGCTACATTCATTCTTATAAAAAACTCGAAGCTATTCAAGGGTTCTTTGGCCTCCTTATATAGAGCGCCTTGAATGTACTTAAAAAAAAAAAAACTTAAAATTAATCAAATTTATTTATATTCATCTACTTTTCAGATTCACTTGTATTTTTTAAACCAAACGTAAGATAAAACAAAGACAACAGCCCCAATTTCCGCCCTCTTTTTCTGGTCCTGTTCCGTCTATTTCCGGTACACACAACAAAGTAAAACCATAAAAGGTTCCATCGGCAGAATGACAACAGAAAAGTGGTATCCTTGTGTGCGGCTTCAACGCATCACGTCGAATGCAGACTTTTTGAGTTATAATCGGAAACTTTGTGAATTTAATTTGGTTGCATCGCTCCAGAGTTCCGTTCGCCATTTTCAATCAAAATTCCCCTTATTTTTTGTTTTTATTTCCGAGTGTGTGTATAATATTTTGCATTCCATTTCCTCCTTTCCTTGTGGTGTGTGTACATGTGAGCCTGGTGCTGTGTTCGGGAAATTTTCGGTTGTGTCACTGAGGGTAACGTTGAATATGATAAAGTTGTCAAAAAGTTTCATTTCTCTATGCTTGTCGACTTAAAAGTTGCACTTGCATCTGGTCGATAACAGCAGTCGATTGTGATCGAATAGTAACGATCTCATTGGGATGATGTATAAATCTTCCAATGAAGGATATACACTTAGTCAAACTCGTACTTGTGTAGATAGCATGCATTATTGATTGGACGGGGAGGTCTATCACATCATCCTTAGAATTTTCATTAGAATTTGAAGCAGTAAATATCCAGATGAAATTTAGTCCATCGGCATGTGGGATTTAGAATCTGGAATGACTTCAACGACTACATCCTTCAAATCTATAGTCAGTGCGCCCCAGCAGTATGAAGAATTCCATTAGGAAATGTAACTTCCGTTTAAAGGTAAATAATTGCCTTTTAGAGGTATCCAGAGTGAGAGTTCTTACTAAGCAGGTAAGACGAACAGCTGACGAACCATTCTGTGGCTTCTCAAATTTTACGATTACAGCCGTGCTAGGCAGATGAAAATAAAACACAATCCGCTATCCAACTGAGATGTTAAGTTAGGTTAGGTTAGATTGCTGTCCCCGTTCAGACAGGGACACACTTAGGCCAGATTGGCCCATTGTTATACCACGACGAAGAACTGGCTTTCCAGCTCCAGGAATCAGAGTATGTAACACAGAGTACTTCGAGTTGGATAACCGTAACGGTATTTACTTTGAGAGTTGAACCATTTCGCCCCGGATATGTTCATATGATCTGGATGTCGAGTTCGGCTAGATTGTTAAGATCATCGTAGAAGTATTCCCCGAGGGTTTTCGTCCTCAATGTCGCAAGGGCAGGACACGTGCAGAGTAGGTGTGTTGTACTGGGATAGTATGAATCAGACAAGTCAGAAGGCTCAAAAACTCGCTGACCTCCTTTCTAGATACTGCAGTCTGTCATCTAAACAGGATGCGATTTGCACAGGGAACCGAACGTCGACTCTGTCTAGAGGAAGACGAAAAAGCAGAACATATACTATGTGAATATGTGTTATGGAGGGCCTGTAGACATCCGAAACACTTCGATAGGCGATACACATAACTTCATTAGGAAGATTGAGGCCTTCCTTATCTAACAGGCTTTCGGGACAATAGTTCTTATAAATCGCAGAACCACATGGTTCGAACTCAGAGGCAAGATTTTAAAATAAGAAAGAGTTGCAACCTCTGAGCTCTGATTTACTTCTTTACATTTAGATTAACGTCATCCAAATCTTTCTTCGTTACTTTAAGATATTAGAGAGGGCTACACAATATGAACTCAAATAATGAAGGAAGACCCATTTAACCTACATGATGAAGCTCAAAAATCCCGTCCACCCGACCTGGATCAGGTGCAGATAGCTTTATCTAAACTCAAGTCAAACAAAGCTGCTGGATTTGATGGCCTAGCTGCCGAGATGTTCAAAGCGACAGGCGGAAACTCGGTAAGGAGCATGCACCAATTCATCAAGAAAGGAGGCCCTCTGAACTGCGCCAACTACAGAGGTACAGTCTTTCAAAAGTCCTTGGATACGCAGATGACATTGACATAATCGGAAGAACGCAGCGTGATGTCACTGCCGCGCTCGTGAGTATTGTGATGGAGGCGGCGAAATTGGGCTTAGAGGTCAATGAGGACAATACCAAGTATGTTGTCAAAAAGAAAGGACACTCAACATCTACGTCTTGGACAGAACGGCACCATAGACAGATATAACTTTGAGGTAGTTAAGGACTTTGTCTACAATCAATTCAGACAACGACACCAGTGCTAAGATCAAATGAAGAATAACTCTTGCCAATCACTGCTTCTTTGTGCTAAGAAGGCAATTGAATAGCAAAGTCGTCTCTTGAACAACTAAAGGGACCCTGTATAAGACTTTAATTGTCACGGTTCTGCTCTATGGCGCAGAGGGATGGACTTTGTCAAAAGCGGATGAGGTTGCTCTTCTCAGTTTCCAGAGGAAAATTCTTCTGGTGATTTTCTGTTCGAGGATTGACGATCTGTACAGGCTGTACAGGGACATCGACTTAGGCAGAGGAATAAAGGTCCAACGATTGAGGTGGCTGGGTCATGTAGAGCAGATGAACACCAGTGCTCCGGCTCAGAAAATCTTCGAATCCACACTTGAGAGACGGCGCAGTAGAGGAAAACCGCGACTCAGATGGCGCACGCACGACTTTAACCAACCTGGCGTGCGAAACTGGCTGGCTAAAGGTCGAGCTGGCTTGCGACGCTTGTTGATTGAGGCCCAGGCCCACCCCGGACTGTAGCTGCTCAGTGATCAATGGGTTGGACTGCTGTGTAAGCAGTGCAGCAGTTTGAGTACCAGAAATATCCACCGAACAATTTTCACGGCACCATCTCCGTAGGAGAATGACAAACCTTTGAGAGTCTAATTTGTCATGAGGAAACATCTCAAATCGCCATTCGGAGTCAGCATTAAGTTTTAGATCTCTTTCGAGAAAAATGTAACACGCATAACACGAGGAGCTATGTCCAATTATTTGTTTATTCTTTATTGAACAAAGAGATCCAAGTGTTTTCTTTAATATAAAACAAAATGACTGCTTTGTTACGTATCACTGTACAACGTTGTTTTGAATATATTTTCCATAACCTTTCTCACGTTTCACCATTTGTTTCGATATAATTGGTCCCGAAAACATTTCCCTTGGGAGATTTATTGTAACACGAGCTGCAAGGTAGGTACATAGCAGAAAAATTTAATCATAGCCAGAAGTCGGGTGGAGCGAGGTACACGTGGCGTCCACCACACTGCCCATTACAGTTTCGATATTTGCTATTAAATGTTCGCTGCATAAGAGAATTTTCAAATCCCAGGACTCAGGTTCAAGGCGAAAAGAAGGCAATCTTGAATGTACGGTTTCAGTGTTGCATTGGCATCCAGACGTGAGCATAATTGTCGTATAATCACGCAGTCCTGTGTCATTGGAGAGCTTATCACCCAAGGCATCGTAACAGAAGACACGTTTTCCTAAAATGCTTTCCTAATACCGAAGCATTAGTGAATCCTCTCTTACTCAGTCATAAAACTGCCACGTGTGCTAGTATTCAAATGTCAAATGTTAACTAACAGAAGAATACCAAGTCAAAATGGCAGCTAAAACACATCGCCCACGCTCCTTTCCCCCCTGACTGTGCAAACTATCGATGAAAACCAATACAGCTGAATGATGCATCCTCTCGAAAATCCAAAAAAGAAAACCGAACTCTGTAGAGATTTCCCATTTCCACGAGCGATGCCCCCCGCCGCCCACAAAGTTCATCACCTATAAAGTTAATGCACGTATGACATATTAAATTTGATATCATCGCTACCTCATAAACTTCGCAACTCAAAGTTTATTGAACCCTCTCTGCCGGTCGATTCATCTGCACACCCGTATCGGAGATGAAAATAAAACATATTTCCCACCAGGAACTCCCCGAAGTGAGTCCTTATTTCGAGTACCGTTCTGTATTCCTTTGTGACAAGACTATCTGTCACCACAACAAAATCATCATCATCGCAAGCTCTCAAAACGAGTCTCGCACAGTCTCAGTCGTCATCGTCGCTGATGGTGATTGATCACTTTCAGGAATTGAACAACGAGGAGGAAAACTGTGTGCAAACAGTGAAATAAAAGAAAACTCATCTATACATTTGTTGATAACTTTTCGCCGTGCTTATGGCTCCCGGTCTCGCTGGGGGTCGCACGGAGCTCACGCCCTCCCACTGAAGGTGTATAAAATGGCAATACCGTCACACAATACTCGCCTCGATATTGGTGGTGATGGAAGTCATGACGCTGGTGGGTGGCTGACTTTGTGGTAAACATCCACCATTATCAAGTCTTGGAATGTTGTTTCCTTCGTTCAAGTTTTTTTTTTCCCCCGTTTGTTTTTTGCTATTATCCTGTAAAACCCTTGGGATTGTGCTTGTTTCACTTCCAAGCGAACTCTCCACAGACATTTTGTGTTGGAAAAGTTTATAATTTTTTCCACAACTTTTATCCGTCAGTTTGTGGATGATTTTTGTCTTTTGTTCTTTTTGCCACATTAACCAAAATAAATGGAGGACTTTTCGTATCGAAAGTATCCGCGATTGTTTTCAATATTTTCCTCATTTTGGCCGTTTCTTGCGGGGAGATACAATTTATTCTGATTTCGAAATTACATAATTCGATTTTGAAATATTCTAGACATATTGTTGAAATGCCAAAGTCACCGGTAAGGGAAAAGTTATTTTTAGGAAGAAAATGGCTACTGTGCATGGTCTGGATTTTAACTGAAAGACATACATACAAAGATGAAATTTAACAGATTGGAGCTAACCTTTAAATTGATATAAAAATCTAAGTCCTGAAAATCTCTGGAACGTACTGCTTGACTAATCTGTTAAAGGACATTTCGAGCCTTGCTCTTTTCAATTATTTTCAAAAACAGCATCTTCTCTACAGACATGGAGTAACGTAACACCAGTCCAGGATTCCAACGAGCTCGGACGTGCAGGAGCTAGCATGCCTGACGCTGTGGAGATTTGAACACCCTTCCTACTTAGTTGCCCGGACTGGCTCGAGGAGTTCTGTAGCCTTGAGTCACAAGGGTAGCATATGAGTAGGAAGGTTCTTTGGAACTTCGATCGTAATTTTGTTTTTTATAATCACATTTCGGTTAAGGTATGACCCGGAATCACTGGCATTGGTGGTGATGGCTCAGTCTATCGCAGGGGGTATCCCGCCTACTATTTTTTTTACACTGTTTCCAAAGGCAGATTGATAAAAAAAACGTTGTCCCACAAGGTTCACAATGAAAGCTACATTTCCACCAGTCTTGCGACATTGTGAAATTCAAGTGTACTTATATAAGCCCTTGAAGTTCGGCTAGAATTTTAGCCTGAAAAAGCCATGAATGAAGTACACAAATTAAATAGGGTGGCGCTGTTTCTTTCGGACCATGCCAGGTATCGTGGAATAATTCTGGATAATAAATTGGAACCTAAACGTACAAGAAAGAATCAGGAAGGCAAACAATGCACTCTTTTTATGTAAGAGAATAGAGGGGATGCATGCACTGGCCAAACTTTATGGTAGTAAGGCCAAAACTAACATATGGAGCTCTGGTCTGGTGGAAAGACACAATCAGATTAATCAAGGAATACTAGCGGAAGTACATAGAACAGCCAGTGTTGCCATTAGGGGTGCTCTAAGCACAATTCTAACGGCCGCACTGGAAATCTTTCTTCATTTCCTCCCGCTGGATTTACAGATAAAACACCCATGAGCGCACTCAGGCTTGCAAGTTCGGGCTATTTCAAGGACGGGGCAAGGATTTCTTTGACTTCCTAATCGGTAATCCCCAAAGTACAGATAACATCTTTCCTGTACTAGATTTTGACACGCCATATACAATCACAATAAGATAACCGCAGGAGATAGTCAAATTCACAGATGACTCTAAAACACCAGATGGAATGGGTTCTGGTATCAACGGCCTTGAGCCAGAACTGAAAATATCTATTAGACTTGCAGATATATGGATAGTGTTCTAGGCAGAAGTTCTAGCCGTGTTCAAAACAACTGGAGTCGAAGGCGGTATCCGAACGGAACATCGCTATTTACGTTGATGGCTAGGCCGCACTCAAAGTGCTAGAATCGAATGTCATTTGATCCACTCTAGTTGTAAACTGACCCACAATCCTTGAGGCGCACAGAACCGAGTAACACCATGCTGCGTGCCTGGACGTTGCGACATAGAGGGTAATGAGCCTGTGGATTAACTAGCAAAAGACGGGGAGAACGACCTCAAGACGACGCCGTAGTTGTTAAAACGCCGTTTTGCGCGGTTAAGGCTAACCTCTGAGGCAACATAAAAAGGCAAGCTGAACACAGCTGTCTGAAGCTTTATGTTCGGCGTTAGATAAGAAAAAGACAAAGGAAATTCGTAAGGTCGAAAGATCAAACATAAGAAGACCTGTAGGAATTCTGTCCAGGCATAAGCACGCTATGAGGCTGGGGTTCACATAATCGGATGCGTGTAAGTGCTGCGACGATTTATGCAGTACAGAAGATATTATATGTTTCAAGGAATGAGCGCTTAGGTTTAAGTGCATATTAAGGTTCCCACACAGGTATCGCGATAGATCTAACCAAGGCTATGAATGAGATAGTAAGGCCATGAGCAATGTCCCTACAAAACTTAAAAACAATTCGTGACACTCACTAGCACTTTTGCAAAGGCTCTTTCTAATGCTTATATAGGTTCCTTCTCCAAGAATTTTGTTCATTGCTATGCCATAGCTAAAATCGGCCTGGTCTTATTGGTAATGACGACGATAGAGGTCTAACTTCAGACTTGACCCAAGCCATCAGGACGTCTACCTGACGGGATTCAAATTCACTTCTTGACAGCTTGTACCCGCGATCTTGTTGTTTCGGTTATTACCCAAACCTTATGACCATAGGTGGGGGTCGGAACAAACACTGAATTTAAGACCTATAGCTAAGCTCCGATGCCAAGTTCGGTCTTCCTGATAACAGATTGACCAAGTTGTCTTAAAACTGCTCCAGCTTGACCAATCCTACATGGTAACTCAGTGCTGCTCCTTCCACCACTCGTACGACCCTGAGATACTAAGAGTTCTTCACCTGTTTCAACGGGACTCCACTTACATGCAGAGTGCACTGAACATGCATTCGGGAAATGACCATTTCTCTCATTTGTTCATGTTTACTTTCGGTCAGGGTAGGCCCAACAAGAATGAGCGAAAAACAGATAGCTTATCCTTAAGTCGCCCAATTTGAACCGTTCTTCGCCACGGCTGAGCTGCTGTAACATCCAAAAGGAGAGGTGAAAAAACACACCTCTGGCGAAGTCCATTGCTCGCAGTTAAAGGTATCGATTCAACGAAGTTTACCCGAACACAGTTTGTGTATAGAGATCGAATGGCCCTAAGAAGATAACATTCAATCCCACATTCCTGCAGTACACCCCAGAGTTTACCTCGAGGGATCTGATCATATGCTTTCTCCAAATCTACAAAACAGCTTTGCTGTTTGGCGAACTCCCAGGAGATGGGCAGTGTGAAAGCCACACTGCCCATCGCCAAGGCTGAACTCGAAAACAGACTCGGTGAATCTTCGTGGAAGAAATGTTGAATAACTTAGCAACGAGGTCAACGACAGCATATTTGCTGTCAACAAGCAAAGCAACATCTACGTTTTGATTATCAAACAGTGCGATCCTAAGATTCTTGGCTTAATGATCTGTTGGAAATCTACTTCCAGTGTCATACAGACAGTCAGGATCCCATGAGAGAAGTATTTTACAAAGCTGCGTGGCTTACGGAGAAAAGAATAAACCAATGAATCAGTGGATTTATTGGATGCTCCCTCTGCACATTTGAAGACATCGTTTGCTAGTTGGTCTTTTAAACAAAAAATAACAAAACATTTTTTAAAGCCATCGACGAATGAAGGCCCTCTGTGAACGCCACAAGGGAGTTACATACATACATAGGACCCAGAGCTGTACTTCATTTTTTGATTCCTTCCCATTCCGAATATTTTATTAAATCTCCAAGCAATTTAGCTGTTCCACCCCCAATCAGGGTATGTTTACCTGTTCTATGTGGCGTTTCTATTGTTCTTTGTTTTTTTTTTTTTTTTTGTAACATAAAGCACAAACCTCAGTCGAAACAGTCGATGGTAGTCGGGTTGATGAATGGTTAGAGAAATAAAAAACACAAAAGTACCAATGTTTCATTAAAAAAAAATTCGCTGAGGAAGTTTATTGGAAATATTTTCGTTCCATTTGGGAAATCAGTGAAATAACTTTTCGACAAAATTTGTTTTTTGGTTTGTGTGTTTCATGTTACCCATTCGACAGTTCGATTGTTTTAGTTCGTCGACTTTGGGATACACTGTCATTTCGAATTGGCAAAAATTAAAATAGAAAGAGAATCGAATGGGGGGGATTGAGGGTATGTGAGGGCGAGTTGGATGGATGTAGTAGATAGATGGGACTTTTGTTATAGTGTTCGATTATCTATTTTGGACGCCAGCTGAAAACTGAAATGAAAATTGGATTTTTGATTTTTAGATTTATTTTGGCTTTATTTCATTAGACGTGTATCTAATGTGATTGTATACATGTGCACATATACTCGTACAGAAGTTTGTGAATAAAATTGAAAAGTTGTCAATAGATGGAGTATTTTTTTGTTGCATCAACATGGTTAGAAAATTCATTTGAAAAGTACTGATATCTGAATTATTTGCGACGACTGTCATAATATACTAACGAACGGCAGGATGCAGGATGTGAATGCCTGTGGCAGGAATTTATTCAAAAATTTATTAAACTGCTTTGAATGATGAATATTGTAAAAGGGAAGCCCTACGAAATGCAGTTTTTGATAGAGGAAATATAGTTACTAGAAGGAGAGAGATGTACACATGACACAGAGAGCCGATTGTCAGACTGTCGACTTTAAGGCTAAAAATTGATAAAACGACATTTTTTGTAAAACTGATTTACTAGTTCAACGAACGTGTATCCTAAGGATTATCAATCAATTCTTGTAATGCAGTTCAAAGGCCTTTCAGTACAAGACGGAAACTTGGTATATCAATTCCATCACATACCGTGTTTCTAGAGCCTTCTAGATCTGTCGTCGGTGCTTGAATGACAGAACTGGGGTTTTTAACCTCAAAAGTATTGGAAAATACCTCTGCTCACTGAGAAGCTCCAGGTTGCTATGGGCACCTGTCCAACAGCAGCCGTGAAAGCTGTTGGGTGTTACTGATGTTCCCGCTGCAGCTTAACTTAACCGAGTTCAAATACAGTACAGAAGGCAGCGTAACAGCTTTGACATCAGTTCGACTTCAGGGTCGGTTTCTTAAAGGAAGGTAAAGGAAGATAGAAGCCAAAAACAATAAGAGGTATAAAGGGCTTTGCACGAAAATGTATAGAGAACTGCTTCCGACAGGTCTTGGTGATAAATAGAAGAGCTACAAGATGTTACGCATAAAACTGAAGGCAGGAAGCTGCTGAGTTTCGTGATCAAGAAGAAATAGAGTCTCTTAGTCATCTTGCTAGCGACAACGTTTAAAGTTGTCTTACCTACATATTGTCATAGACACTTTCCAAATTTTCACACTTTGCGAGATCCTGGAGAAAACCCAAATCGAAAAATCCAAATCAATACCCACCACCTCTTCATCAATTTTAAAGCCGCTTATGACAGCATTTTTAAAAGACGAGCTATACAGAGCCCTGTCTAGTTTTGGCATCCCTACCAAACTCGTTTGTTTATGCAGGACGATGATGGAGACTGCACGTTGCTCCATCAAGGTCAGTCAAGATCTCACCGAAACCTTTAAAGTCAAAAAAGGATATAGACAAGGCGTCGCGCTGTCTTCAACATCCTTCAGTCACGATCTCACCGAAACCTTTAAAGTCAAAAAAGGATTTAGACAAGGCGCCGCGCTGGCTTCAACATCCTTCTTGGAAAAATAGTGCAAAACTCACGCGTCAACACCAGAGGCACAATCTTTCAAAAGTTCGTCCAATTACTACGATACGCCGACCATATTGACATAATCGGAAGAATGCATCGTGATGTCCCTGGCGCGTTCGTAAGTATTGAGACGGAGGGGACGAAGATGGGTTTAGTTGTCGATTAGGGCAAGACCAATTACATGCTATCAACAAGAACGGACACCCGACATCGATGTATCGGACAGAACGTCACAGTGGACAGCTAAAACCTCGAGATAGAATGGACTTCGTCTACTTCGGCTCCGCTATCACATCTGACAACGGCACCACCGCAGAAATCAGGCAAAGAACAACTCTCGCCACTCGCAGTTTCTTCGGGCTAAGAAGGCAATTGAGTAGTAAGGTTCTATCCCTGAAAACTAAGGAGACTCCATATAAGACTTTGATCATCACAGTCTTGGCTTGTGACGCTGAATCATACGACTCTATCAAAAGCGGATGCTTTCAGAGAAAAACTCTTCGTAAGATATTTGGTCCCGTTTACTTTGACGGGCTCTGGAGGAGAGGATTCAACGTGTTGTACAACAAGATCGCCCTAGTCAAGGAGATGCGAATTCATCGGCTGAGTTGGCTGGGGTATGTAGAGCGAACGGACACAAATGCTTCGGCTCGCAGGGTCTTCGAATCTACACCCGAAGAGACAACGCAGGAGGGAAAGGCCTCGCCTAAGGTGGCGCGCACAAGTGGAAGGGGACCTCAACCAACTTGGAGTGCGGAATTTAAGGCTAAGGACCGGGATAACTGGAGGCCCAGGTTCAGCCCGAACTGTAGCGTCACCTAAGTAAGTAAGTAAGTACTTACCAAAGAAATGGAGATCATATCACCTGAAAAGGTGCTAAATGCTTACAGCAGATCTGAGGACGAGTAGGTCCACTCCAATGCATTGACCACTGAGCCGAGACGGCCACACCTTGTAAATGTATTGCCTACAATATGATCAAGTACCCAGGTAGGTAGGTTCATGAGCCATGTCACATGTGACATTGTCTCACGTATGCCAACAGTTGGATCCATTGTACTGACCCAAGCAAGAACGATTTTATTTTAAATGATGGATCTGCTTCAGTGAAAATTATGAAGAAGTTCGACATACTTATGTTTGAGTTTCAAGTGAGTGAATGTTACCTTGCTTATTGCTCAACTGAGCAGAGGTTGATTGGAATTAAGCCTTCCTTCCACGCTGAATCTTTGCTTTTCGACTGAAATTCTTACCACTTTGCTGGTTTTGCTTTTGGTTTTTTAATAAAATGCAGAAAAAAAAAATTGTATGCAACAAATATTCAAAGGTATTCCCAACAATTATCGACATATCCCTCCTACGTGGTGTTCCGAACTAATCCTATAAAGTCGGACATAAATACCACAAATTGAGGTCCAACTACGGTTGAAAGCAATTTTCCAGAAGACTACCACTTTTGACTTACAAAGCCACACAGTCGGTTAACTGTCAGAGTTCGTCCTTTTTCCCATAAAGAGAGCCCACAAAAAAAGCACTTGGATTAATTTATTTGTCCATTATAAAAGGTTTTCCCCCCAGCCAGCCCATGTTGTGTTACTTGTTCTCCACACCGCCATGCTTATGTTTTAGTTAATGCAACCATTTAGCAATAAAATGTAAAGACCACTTTATACCGATCCGAACCCCGACCGCCGCGCATCGGAGTTGAAGTTAATATTCTGCACCACATCTGAGAAAAGGATAATTCAACCAGAAAACACTTTCAATGGGCATTCCATTCGAATGAAATCTGTTCCCTAATTGCCTGTTGCAAGACCGACGACGACGACCACCACCACCAACAGCACGACCATAATGTCGATCCCACACCCATCCCAGCCATAAAGCAACCCCCATTGGGTTCACCATCGTATCTATCCATCAGGAAGGTCATCTTCGACCAGTCCATTTCCATTTCGTATTTATGCATATCCTTATCGAGGAGAAAAAGTGAACCTGACATCCCTGGCTCCGGGGACTGCCCACATCCAATTACTTCCGGCAGTATGCTCCTATTTATGTAAATTACTATGCTTAGCACACAATCATGGGAGCCCCCCGCCTGCCATGCATGCATGTGGGAGACCTATCGGCTATCACCACCCACATGCCGAGGTACTACTATGTACTCGTACACCGGGAGCTCTGCTTACAAACATATGTAGAAATGTGGTACTTACGTAGTTTTGTGCAAGGTCGGGATGATTTGTTTGGATGCCATCATCGAGTATAGATACGACGACGCCCTTTCCTGTGTATCCCTTTTGCCAGGCTGGTCCCACATTCATGTCCAGACCGTCTTTGGCGCCACCGTTCTACGAGTTGTTTCGCATTGTTATTGTTGTCGTTGTCGTTGTGCGTTCAGGTCCGGCGTAGAGATATTCCAATCCGCAAACGGAAACACATTAAAAGATGGATGAACGAGAAAGAGAAGAGAAACGAAAATAAATTAATGAGCGAACAAATGAATGACTGCTAAATGGATAAATCTCTTTTCTACCAAAAGTGCAAAAAGCTGAAATATACAAAATAATCTGTTCCACAACAAATGTGTATCTATGTATCTAAATTGGGGAAGAAATGGTGCGTGTTGGATTTCGGAATTGTTATTAAGATGGACGGGGTAGGATGTTGGATGTTGGATCTTGGATGCTGAATGGTAGATGGGGAATAAAGATAAACACAAAATAAATAAATATGTAATCCGTGTCCCGTGTCATATTAAAATCGTTCCTCCATAAATATCTTTCTGTTATACAACTCGTAGGGGGATGAGTTATGTGGGGAAAATGTTTTCACGACATTGGGCTGGGCTTTGATTTAATTAAGTTTTGATCCCGATTGAGGAAGTTTTCTTTTTGAAATAAATAAACTAGAGTGGTCGTGTATGCCTTTGACTTAACTACTTCTGATAGTCATTACTGCGATCAGTATGACAACAGCCAACAGCCACTTATTGCGAATGTCGTGGCCCCACCAAGGGTACTGAAGCATACAAAGCTGATGACATTGGAAGCATGGTGTAAAAAATCGTCCCATTCCCTGTCTCTCGGTCATCATTACTGGCCATTTCATCATGTTACACGTTTTCCAAGAGATCACAATGGCGACAGACGCACGTATGTACATAGAAGAAAATTTAGTCTCCTATGCACCGGGTTGTCCTTTGGTAAACTTCACTCGCTTTAAAAGTCTGATTTTGCTTAAAAGGTCGCTCATCAGCACAGTTGTCGGTGTTTTCACTGGCCTTTGTCTCATCGGCCTTCATGCCAGAAGGATGGGCCTCTTCCCAAATGATTCTTGCAGGATCTTCAGGAACGAAGAGGAGGAGGAAATAATCTTCCATTTCTTCTGTACCTGTCCTGCCTTATCTCAAAGAAGGAAGAGTAGACCTTAGGGTATAGCTCCTAGTGGTATCACAAAGTGTCTACCTTGGTCAGCGTGTGTCTGTGCCTAGCCACCTTAAGTACCTACCTACCATGCACCAGCTTCGGAAATGTCTTGTCGTAGCTAACCAAAGAGAAAAGACTCTTTCGAAACTGGGAGGTAGCTAGAAGTTGAAAGGTAAGACACCTCCTGTGATTCACATGATTACCCAAGTGCACAATGTACCTATGTATGTACACACGATCTAATAATAGGGGTAAATAGGTATAAGTCGCGGTTTAACAGAACCCAATTAGCACTAGGATGTGCCTTTTGTTTGTTACCCCGACTCGTGTGACCTGATTGATGAAGTTTGTTGTTGAAGATGGGCAAGACAGCCGGGAGTGCCTAGATAAGGTTGAGTGGATCTGCTGATAGAAGACCTCACTCTCATAACAGAGAGTCCTAAAATCTACGAAAACTTGAAGCCAAAAAGCACCTGATGTCGATGACATTTTGCTCGAAATTTCTATGAATGTAGCAGTTAGGATGTGCCCGACAATTATTGCGAAGATCTACAAGTATGCTTGCCGGAACGATGAATCCCAAACAAATAAAAACCGCAAAGACTGATAGTGTTGGCAAAACTAAATGAACCAGCAGTATTGTATTGACTGGGTGACAGTGAGGAAGCAAGAGGTCCCGTGCGGTTTTCGGATGTAGCGCTTTTAAGTCGAAGTCAAGCGAAGAAAGCCATCGGAAGAGAACGTTAGAAAATCGGTAGAAAGCAGTGCTACGCCATCATCACTCTGGACATGGAACCCCAATTTACAACGCAGACTAGGGATTAACTACTAAATGGAATCATGGTGCATTCTCCAAAAAGCTAATACGAGTCCTTTTGGCTTTCAGACCATAGACTGTATTTCAAGTAAAAATGATGGCCTTGTCTCTCCTTGGTTGAAAAGTTAAGCCGTTGAATTTCTTAGGCAGCAGACATAGGTTCGAGTCCAGGAAAAATCAATGAAAGAATGTTCGCTATGCTATTGCTGGGTCACAGAGATATTCCAGGAAACTGCATACTCGACAAGCTCGTAAGACACGACCCTACCTTCTCGCGTGCTCAAGCTAGACGCAATCAGAAAATCCAAATCCAGAAAAATCTGGAAAAGGCTACATAAAAAACAATATTATAAGTGAGTATCATCCTTCCAGGACACTGGGCGATTTTTACGGACTTTTTTTTGAAAGATAAGTCGAAGAGACGGAGAGTAAGAAGTTATTATCGTCCTTTTCCTTTGGACTTGGCCGGCGTTGTTTAAGGAAAGACTGCTCTGTCTGCAGACTATTCTCCTCAATGACCTTGGCGGCTATGCGAACATGTTTTGGCATTAGAAGTATTCTTATTTTATATCTGCTGTAGACGCTCTGCTTGATCAACCTCCCCTTGACAATGTACTATCAAAGCAACCTATCATCTTAGATGGGGCGGCTTTTGGTATCATCCGCACTAGAGTTTTGACGACCTTGCCTACGACCCTAGTTCAATGGATACCCCGTTTGATGCAATGGCACTCGAACTTCCGCTGCTGTGCAAATCTAAAGTCCTTGCCTTCACGACTGGCTTCGGCCAGAGTCTGAACCTGGACGGGGCTGTAGTTGGATTTTTACGGATGGTTCCAAAACCACTCATGGGTTCGGTGGTGATGTCTTTGCGGAGGTCGTCAACACCAAACTTCACTACTCGTTGGGCAAGTATGCCTCTGTTTTCCAAGCAGAGACCTTTGCTATCGTAATGGCCACGGACTACATTGTTAAGAATAGTTGGAAGAGTCGGTCCATCTGCGTCTGTAGCGATACCCAGACTGCGCTTAAGGCCTTGCTCAACCCTTTTACCAATTCCAAAATTGTGCGAGAATGCAAGGACTCTCTGAATTTGGTCGCAAGCCTGAACTTTTTGACCCTTGTCTGGGTCCAAGTCCACACTGGGATCTCTGGACATGAGATCTCCGATGAGATTTGCTAGACAAGGCTCAGAAGATGTTTTCTCATGACCTGAACCTGCGTTGGGTCTCCCCGCGTCCTCGGTCAGGGTCTCCATTGACGATTGGACACACGCGATTGTCCTGCAGTGAACCTGCACCTCACCAAACAAGCCTCTTTCGATCTCTAGCTGACTGCTTCCAGTGGGCTACACTTTACACTTCTATATCGCTGTAACATAGCACTATCATTTCTGTGGCCTCTAATTCGGTTCAGTGCATATTTCGCTTTTGAAACAGGCTACACATAATCTTGAAAATTTCAAGAAGCACCATTTGCAGCTGCAGATGTGGCCTACATCCGAAACTTAATTATGTTTACTCTCTTCGTCAGCAAGGTTCAAAGAAGGCTCTCCAGCAAAATGTAAAAATGGATGATCCCCCTGTAGCAAAGGTATTGATGTCTCACGAATGTATTCAATTCGATTACAACTGGGTCGTCAAAAGGAAGCGCTGATGGTTTCCTTCCTTTTCTTGTCACAAAATCTACAATCTACGAACTCAATCAGATGCATTTATTCCCCGTATTTGCATCCGATAAGCTCATTTGAATCCTTTTTGTAATTCACCTGCAGTTTCTTTTTTTTCAATTAATCCCGGTTTTTTTCTCACTAAGGAAAAACCACACAACCAGTCCTTAATCTTATTCTCAAAGAAGAAGAAACTACACAAACACAAAGATAATCGCTGGGTCCCGCATATTGAACTCGAACTCTTGCAAAAGTAAGCACATCTCCGTTTACTCGAAGGAAAATAAACTCAAAGGGGCGGCGATGAGGGCAGCGGAGGGGTGACGAATAAAACCCTCAAAGAAAGAGAAAACTCTGTGAAACCTAATTTCAACACGAATAGACCAAGAAGTAAAAGAAAGAGGGAACTTTCGGTTCAGGTCTATTTCCTGCAGGTTACACGCGTGACCGACGACCTAGTTAAACACACTCTCCAAGGCCGGGGTGGTGGGCGTGTGGGGAAAAAAAGCGGAAACAGGACAAACACAAAGTGTAGTCGAAACAAATTTAGCAAAAATATACTTAACAGATACTCAAGCAAGGCAGAAGGTGAAGGCGAAGACGGGAGAAGTCCGTTTATTTAGTTCGTATTCGCCGCAAAGTAAAGTCTGTTCACTTGGTCTCGGATAGATTAGGTTACCCTTAGTTATAACGAAAAAAAAAATACCCGAAGAGAACTTGAGATGCAGATACTATTGAATTTACCCAACTGGTTGGGGCAGGTAGGACACCCGAGGGATTTCCTTTCCAATATACACCCGCCGCTCTCACGCTGTTTCTTAGGTGTATCTACATGAATGGATACAGATTTAACTACATAATGCACAGATGCTCGTTCGTTTGTTAGTTTAGTACCATGATACCGGAGACTGAGCCGTGTTTTTCATCTGGGCGATGGTAGCATACATCTCAACCACTATCGTGGTGTACCTTCCCGGTAGCTACTCTTCTTTTTCTAATACTGATTATCATGGTACCACCGTCGCTGCCGGAGGGCCAGCTATTCGTCCCTTTTGGGAAAACGAAGAAAGTTTCCTTCTCCTTCTTTGGTCTTTTGTCCCTTTTCTCAATTTTTACCTTTATACCCGCAATCATTTCACAACATTACGATAAAAACGAGATTAGGTCCTTGACGGCTGTGTTGTGTTGTTGGCGGGCTAGAGGGCCGGGGGGAAGGAGAACAGTTGACTTCACTTTGCCGCTAGATGGTTTTTGTATCTTTGTATCTCGTTTGTTCCCTTTGCATATTTTATTTTCATTTTATTTACCACAAGTTGAGTTCGTTTTGGGGGGGAGGGGCTATGCGCGCTCACAAAAGGTGATACCGTTTGCCTCGATTACATTTGAGGTCATGTCTTTGGAGGGGCACAGTGGAATGAAATTTCAAAAGAAGCATAAACCGTCTATAGCGTGGGTGTAGTGTCGCAGACAATGGTTTCTCATTCAAGCGGGGATGCTCCTGAAGCCGCAAATAAAAATGTGGGAAACGAAGTCAATGTCAATTTCCTTTTCTAAGGATGTAAACCGACAAGTAATGCGATAGTGAAAGTGTCGTCATGGAAATCCCAATGGAAGAATTCACCTAAGTAATCAGGTTTTTTTTTTTGCTTCTTACATGATATTAGCCTTGGAAATAGGACAGCTGAAGTAATTTTTGTTTCATGGCCTTAGAATACACTTCCTTTGAGGTTTTTTAGACAGCAGGTGGAAAGGTTTAAAGCGGAAAAAACCGTTTCAATTGTTGGATTATGCGGAATATGTCGCAATGAAAGCAAGATTTTCGAGGGAAGACCTACTGCATGGGAACGGATATTTTGAATATGTTCTTTCGATGCAGAAGGCACTGCACAGAAAGAGTTAAAAAGGCAGCTACTGCATTCAACGCATGCAACCGGATCTTTGCCAGAAAGTGGGGACCAACCCTAAAATAATTCTGTGGATGTATACGGCAATCGTAAGACCAATATTTACGTTTCGCAACATAGTCTGGTATTGGGCTTCAGACAAAGCTACCAATCTTAAGCAATGACAAAAATACAAAGATTACCATGCAGAGGTACAACCAGCGCGATGAGAGCAACGCCGACAGCAGGGCTAGGTACCGCTAGACTTAAACATGCAGGAGTCTGCCGCTAAGAGTGACTTGGGGACAGGCCAATAGCATTGTTGGAACTCAAATCTCGAAGGGCATACACAGACTCTGAAAAAACTTTTAAGTGGAGACCTGTGCAGTGACTACACGTCAACATACCATTCTCCTGCACTTACTCAAGCAGAGAAAAAGGGGAAACCAATGAACCAACGAAAAATAGGTCTATCTATCTACACAGGTGGGTCAAAGTAGGATAAAGGAGCAGGTACCGGTATAGTCTCCGAAGAACTGAACATACACAGTTCAATCAGACTTCCTGATCACAGCAGTATCTATCATGCGGGAGTTCTGGCAGTGACAGAGGCAGCCAGAATGGTATTAATGATGGCAATACCACAAGGCGATGTCACCATTTCATTGACACTCAGACGCTGTCGCGAAGAGCTTAAAGTTCTTGGCTCGCAGCACAATATTACTCTCTGTTGGGTCCCTGGTCACAAGAATATAACCGGAAATGAGATACCCGACGAACTTGCAAGTAAAGCGTCTACAATGAACCGAAATCGAGCACTTCATTGGATTAAGCCCCCACTCTGTAATCTCAGAGAGCGAGTGGAATGTAAGACGACAGCCAACAAAAGGTGAAAGTCGCTTACCACCTTTGATATATCAAGAAGACTTTGGCCAAAATACTGGCCACAACCCTCTAGGAAATCACACAGTGAAATTTAAACTCAACGATGATAATATAAGTAGAGGCTGCGGTGATGTAGTGGCTCATGAGGATACTCTTTACTTTCCCTGCCACTGCACAAACCTATGTCACTTGAGGAACAGAGCATTAGAAAGAATCTACTACCAGGACATACAAGAACTATTTGGTGATCCACTAAACGATCTTTTCAGGTTTCTGAGGACATCACGATGGCTGGAGACCCAAATCAACAACAGGCAGTAAGGTAGAAGTCCGGTAGGAACCGGGATCAACCTCCATGGGTATTACAATGGGTCGACAAGGACCTAAGTTTGATGAGGTCGAGTGCTTTCTCCCTCATCAACCCAGATACCTGGCCTAACCTTAGTTTTCGTCTTGAAAGACTGTTAGTAGCAGATAAAATAAAGTAATTACGAATATTTCTGCATGGAACTTTGCACCCAAATGGAAGAAAAAGACATGAACAGGACTTTATACTTATACGCTCCACAACCAACTGATGCAGGTCGAAATCTAAAGTTGAATCAATAGAGCGGTCAACGAAATCTATCACCTAGTCGTAGACTGATCAATTCTTGACAGACTACGCAGAAGAGAACGACTTCATCTCCGATGGCGTGCGCAGGTAGAGCGTGACCTTACCTGCATCGTAAGTAAGTAAATAAGCTTAAGCGAAACAGGCCTACGTTCGATATAGAAGCAAAAACTCAACCTTATTGGTGAGAGCACCTCTGGAGTTAGAAACTGAAAGCGTGAATCTTAAAAAAAAACGGAGCTTGAGCTACAGTTATAGCGATGCGGACACAAGTTCGTCCATGAGATAATCGTACCCAAAAAGGTCCAAGTGATGTACTTGCTGGTTAGGAGTGGTCTTGTGGCCAGCTGTGCTTTGACCAAAGGTAAGACGTAGGTCTTCTTTTGAAAACATTGACATTGTCTTCATCTTTCAAAACGGCATTGAATGCAAGTTTAAATCACATACGCCGAAGGTAACTTTTCTGACAATATGTCTTCTCTTACTCATCCTGCGCTCCTGCAGAAAACGTTGCAGGCCATGCTTAATCGTTGAGCATACCAGCATCGGTCTAGTATTGGTCAGATGTACCAATTTTTGCTTTGGTTTCGACTCGCTTAGCAAAAGACAAACGTGCTTTGGCTTGACCAAGTCATCATGTAGTGACCTCGTTCAGAGACACCGAGTTTTACATTTTACTCTACTGGATTCAACGCACCTGATCGATGATTGACTCTTGATATAAAATTTATGTACAATACTAGGTTAATTTCCAAGCAGGTGGCGGTCTAATGTGCAGCTATGACTTCGACACTACAGTGGCTAAGAAGAACCAAATCCAAGATCTTGTGAAGAGATGTCGGCCCCGATTCGCTCGGGTGCCTTAGGCCAAGGCCACGCAATAAGCGGAAAGGTGCAAAGAGTGATGCTCAGAAATGACGCTTGCCGCTCAACGACTGCATGATCACAACCATACGATTTCATACGTTTTTATATTGCCGCTTTTTCGCACATTGCGTGGCAGCGGGCTAAGAGCGCTCTGTTCAGGGCCGCATCAGTACTCTCATAAATGTCACAAATATCTATTGGCAGCAAATTTAGATCAGCTTGGATAGTTGTGAACATATGAATCTACATATATTCATATGTAAATGGTGTCATTGTTTTGGAATAATTGCCATCCTGTGGGCATTACCCTCCATTCCAACCATGCAAACAATAATTTTGGAGTTAATTGCAACTCATTCATGTGACTAAAACCAGAAAAGGACTTAAACGTAAGAAAAAACAGGAAAATTTCATCCCCAAGACAAGAAAAAAAAAATCTTTCCTAACCACTAAGCGGTAAACAACTCATAAAGAAACCACACAGTCACTTATATCCCCACCCAAGCTAGCTCCAAGGTGAGTTTCTTCTTGGGTACACGCAACATATATGTATGTGTGCAACATGACTTCTTATACCCACTCACCTTAGCTCAACTTCACGCAAGGCCCTCACAAGTCCTCATGTGCTGCTGCAACTTAGGACAAAGGAAACGGCTTAAGGTATGGTGCTTTGAACTTAACCTTGTTTTTTTTCTTTTCCTCCCCAACCACCCTCCAGTCCTTGGGCATTGCACCGACACTGCAAACATTAAGTCATTCCATGCATATTCCTCGTTCTCAAGGACCTCGGTTCTGTGTCAAGAGTCAAGAGTGTTAGGAGGGAAGCATGCACCACATACCACGGAGTGTTAGTAGCGCTAAACTCTAATGTCCCATTAAGGCACCACCACACTAAATAAAAGCAAATACCAACGACAGCTGCATAAAACATGCGCTGCCGAGAAATCACCCTCTGGATAAAGTACATGCACCCCACCATAACCGCTGGAGTGAGCTGGGCTGGTAACACGAAACAACAAATGCACACATACTTTACTCACCAAGTACCACTGCTCTTTGAATAGGGGATCTGGGAAAATATTGTGTGGTCCAGCGTCCCTGTACTGGATCCTTGGGTGACGAATCAGTGACGACGTCGGTCGATGTACTGCCGATGGGCCACTAGCTGATGGCTGATAAACCACCCGGTCGTAACCCGTTCCAGAGGGCCGCAGCACCTCGTAGGGATTGTAGTCCACAGGTATGCCATACTCGGGCTTGTAGTCGCGCTTGGGGCGCAGCTTCTCGTGTTGCTGTTGCATCCATCGGACCTAAATGAAAAAAGCAAATATAAATACATCTCTGCACCATGCAAAACTGGGCTAAAATGCGGAATCAGGAACACAAAAAGGACCACAAACGCTTTGACAAAGTTGAATGCCATAGACGGTCAGCCTAATTATTTACGAACACTGAAGGAATGACGAAAAAAAAAACAGGACGAAACATTGCCGCAAGAGTGCTTTTTATATTTCTGTGTTCGCCTTTCGTCCTGAATTTCAAAATGTCCAGGTTGCAGCACAAAAAACGACTAGAAGGGTTGGAAAAAAAAAAACTTTTAAATAATAATCCTCACAGTTCGAAAGCGAAGGACTTCTTCAAAAAGCCATAAATGGCCAAATGGATTGACAAGTTGCCTTGTCCGTTGCGTTGCATTATTCGCTTCTGCATAGTAGTGTTCCTCCGATGGAATAGCGTAAATAATTTACACTCTGTCTGTCTCGATTTAAGTGCTATTTTTAATTCTTTCAGCAACAACGTCCACACCACCCAGCTGAGTGAGAGCTGCGAGGATGACAATAGCCGAGCAGCACCATTCCTTCAAGAGGCGATGGCGAACAACGAACACAATTGGCGTGGGAAAATATTCGTTACACAAGGATGACACGTTGTCGGTGCCGGTGCCGGTGCTGAAGTGTATTTCATTTTTAATGTGGCTTTTAGTCCTTAATGTCATTCACTGATGTACTCTATACTTCTCGAGATTTTATTGTTTTAAGCAAGCGCGGGGTTTTCCTTTTCACGTTCCTTTGGTTTAACGCTAGACGTATTTGGCGCAAGGATATTGTAACTTACCTCGGGCTCTGATTTTAAGGCGTTGTGGTGTGAATCACTGGTGCTCAGTGAACGCTTTGAAATGTGTCGATGATGGAATAGGTAGTAATCCTTCAAGCTGCCGATCTGAAAATAGAAACAAACAAGAGTCGTTAGATGGTGTTGTGTCTTAAAAGCGGAAATAAACAATATTTTACGATGGATGAGGATGAGACTTCATGAAAACATTGTTCGCGAGTTTATAGGGACATTCTCGACAGAGGATTGTGAAATGGAGAAATTCACTATTATGGACGTCGACGGGCTTCGGAAGGTACCTACTATTTAATGGCTTTAGGGAACTAGAATGTATTCTCACTGTTTCGCATGAAAACACAAGGTGTGTGGTAGGTCACACCCTGTGAACAAGTCATAAAAAGAAATGACTATAGGTAATCAAAGGCAGAGCTAATGAGAGTAAATTGGGGAGCAAAAGTCGAACAGAAGTCTTACCATGCTTATGGACTTAGATATGACATGGAAATGAACTAGAAAGGTACGTAGGCTTGGTTATAAAATGTTATTTGGCCATAGAAAGGAATTCTTTTTAACCCACTTTGGATGAGAAAGAGTAAAATCCAAGATGTCCGTTTAAATTATGTTCATTGTGAATATGGGGATGTTTTTACCGAAGAAGACTGCCGGGATAGTAGAACCACTATGACAGATGCAAAAGCCTTAACAAGCTTAATGGTTCAACATGATCCATCTAAAACGGAGCTGGTCCTTTTCACTAGGAAAGTCAAAATTCCAGTGATTATCCTACCCAAGCTGAATGGTACTGCTCTGAGTTTTTCTGACGGTGTCAAATATTGACAAACGTGCTTAAAAATCCCTGGTAGCACATGACTCATGCAAAAGAGCAGTGGATACTAGATGGGGCCTACAGCCGAAAATCATGCACTGGCTCTATACTGTAGTTGTAAGGTCGATTCTTACTTGTGGCATAATGGTTTGGTGGCCGGTTCTAGAAAGCCAACCGGCATTCAAGTTCTCGAGAAACTACAACGTGTAGCTTGCCTCGGCATTACTGGTGCGCTGAGAACTTCTCCTACAGTTGCGCTTTAAACCATGTTCCACTTACTGACAATAGATGTTTATGGCACGCAGCAGGCCACAAACGCGACCCTAAGACTGAGAGAAACCCACCAATGGTGTGAGACAAATGTGAGATATGCCAGAACCCTTTTAACTCAACGCAGCTTTCTCAAATCAACAGACATGCTGCACACCGAAAACGACTTCAACATGGGCTTCAGGCACAAAATACCGAAGAAGTCGGTGCTGGTGTCTTTTCAGAAGACCTGGACATCCATCACTTCTTTAGTCTCTTTTTGCAGAAGCGAGTGAAATCAGAATTGAGATCACCTCAAAAATAAAGTAAACTGTTCCACATACGCCGCAGTATTTTCTTCAAAGCTGAAGTCACAGCTATTAATCAAGCCGCCGCTTGGCTGAAGGCTAACCCAATATCACGCACAGATATTGCGACCTACATCAACAGCCAGGCTGCGATCAGGTCCCTCTTATCAAGCACAATAATATCAAAGGTGGTGAACGACTGCCGCTTGTCTCTAAATTAGACGGTTAACCAGTATAATCTCAAACTCTGTTGGGTCCCTGGTCACTGCGACATTGAAGAGAACTGTACGGCTGACCAATAAGCCAGAAAAGGCTCTAAATGTACAGACGACAGGATGCTCGACCATGTCAAAGCGTCTATGTCGTATATTAAATACACGGCATGCTTTCCGAACAGCAAGAAGCTCTGCTTGGCAAACTTTAGGAGTCGAAAGGATTTCGACAAATTCAGTTTCTCTGAGAAAATGCCTGCGCCAACTCCGCAGTCCATTTATGAACTGTCGTCGGTAAAAATAGTAGCATCCAAATCCTTGATCACTTCTTCGTTTTTCTAGTCTGCCCTGGATGGAAACCTTACTGAAAAACATTTCATGAAGTTGAACTTGGAAGGAAAGTAGTCAGTTGAGGATGAGACCATTTCTTTTGGTATTCTTTCCAGGACTTTACTGTGACCATAGGGCTTTGCGGCCCAGGTTCTCTGAGCCGAACTGCGCTGTACAATATTATTTCTTTGATATGCAGGCCAAGTGGAAGTTGGTGAAGGGTGACAGTAAGGGCATCTGTTGGGTATGATCTCAGTGCGCCCATATGCCTATACTTGCCATTCTTTGGACTTTTTTAATTCTGTCAGTGTTATATTTTTTACTTAAAGCGGGCCACCAGACTATGGCGCCATAAGTGAGAATTGGGCGTAAAACGGCTGTGTGCATTCATAGGGTCATTTTTGGTTGAAGTCCCAATTTTTTACCTAAAGTTCTGTTGCAGGCGTATAAGGCTATGCTTGCCTTCGTAACGCGCTGCTCGATATTTAATTTCCTTCTTAGTTGTACCTTGTACCTAACAAGGACCGTGACTAAGTATTTAGCACTGGAGGATAATGAAAGTGTTTGACAATTCAGTTTTGGGCGTGGGAAGTCTTGTACTTTGATTTTGGTAGTTAAGAGCATAATTTTGGTTTTGTCCGAATTCATCCCTAGACCACAGCTGATGACCCAAGAGCTTTCCTTATCCAGAGCGCTCTCCATGAGTTGGCTTATCACGGAGAGAAACTTCCCTGGCTCTAGGATTACCACGTCATCCGCGTACGCACCTACCTTAACCCTTTCCTTGTCTAGTCGCATCAAGATTTTATTAATGACCAAGAGCCATAGTAGAGGGGAGATGAATCCGCCCTGAGCAGTCCCTCTGCTTACGAACTTGGTCAAACTACTAGGTCCTAGGGTTGCCTGAATAATTCGGGTACTTAGCATGGATACTATCCATTGACTAATAGACTCCTCTACCCCTAGCTCAGTGAGAGATTCCCGAATAGCTTCAGTGTGGACGTTGTTAAAAGCGCCTTCTATGTCTAAGAAGGTAGCAAGAGTGTATTCTTCATAGTAAAAGGTTTTTTCGATTGTGCGTACAACTACCTTTGACATACGCGTGTTGGGAGTAGGAAAAAGGAGAGACTTCTACAATTTTCCGGATTTAAATGTCTAGGATTCGTCCCAGGGTCTTTAGCACGAAAGAGGTCAGACTAATGGGCCAAAAGTCCTTCGCCGATTCATGTCCTCGTTGACCTACTTTTGGTATAAAGCTCACGCGAATACGCCCCAGGATAGTGATTGAGGAATAAATAGCTTCTATAGAACGGTACTAGCCAAGGAATCGCTATGTCTTGCTATGATGTCATGGGGCGATGGTGTTTATGGCCTAGGAGGCCTTTTTCTCGGAGATGATTCTTAAAATACTATTCCATTACGCACACCGCTAGGAGGAAGAACTATCTTGTTCCGAGTTGCTGTCCTGACATCCTGGGAAGTGTGTGTTCATAAGGAGTTGCAAGGATTCCATATATTCTTATAGTGCCAAACATTTTCTATTCTAAAATGCAAATGAGTGCGATGCTTTTCAAAACACACAGCTCTGAAATCGAAAGGACCTTGCATACGTCTTTTCATCGAATATAGTTTTAGTCAAGTCTTTTGTAAAAATGTTTGTATCCAAACTTAAATAATATTCTCTGTAACTTTTCGATTTTATATTTACCAAACGGTTTACAACTATGCAAGGCTAAACAAATGAATTTCTCCAAGATGTGCCTGCGGACCTCACAGACCTTTTCTCTCTGACCAAACTTCTTCCACAATAGAGCATCCTTTTTTGGTGAGGCAATCCTGGTATTCAATATTGTTTGCGTACGTAAATATTCATTTCATTTTCATTAATATCTCCGAAGGATAATTTTGCATCTTTTTGGTCATTCGAGTCACCCGGGCAGCTGTGCAGTCCTGAACGATGAGAATTGTTTTATTACCCAAACAATCAGTTTAGTTGCATTGAAACCAAACCAGATTGTACGTGAATTTCTACACTGGGAGAAGGTGGAGAGGTATATATCGCCCAACCCCGTTGGGGTATTCAATAATCAACTTTCGGACAAAGCTGGGGGAGGACGCAGTGCACTGTGCGCCGCTTTTAAAAGGACTAACTTTTAAGCGAACATATGCTGAGACACGACGAGAAGGACCGACATCCCGTGTACCATTACAATCTTACTATTGCTGATTTCTGATTGCAACGTGATCCTTGGGGATGTGATTTTCTGATTTCTTTGGTCAACAACAAATAAAAATCGAGTGCATCCTGGCACGTTGCTGCTGTGTGGAGTATCTACTCTGCGGGGATTCCGACTGTTGGTCGGTTGGGCTACTTGGCTACGATGTCCGTGAGCTGCTTTCCGTCGAACTGGGAGGGTAGCCATGTTGTATTTTTTTTTCTGGTTGAATCGAAATGATTGCCATATTCTCCTGCTGCAGTTCTAGTTTCTCAATCTACAAGATGCGATGTGCATGGAATTCATTTCGTTTAACAAGGATGAGAGTCTGTTGGTGTGTGTGCATCTATCTGACCGCCAAAATACGAGAAACTTTTTCTTAAAGACGGAAGGGAGAGCAAAACTTATTTTCTTCCTTGCACCGCATGTCCTCGTGGACACTATTGTAATAGTTGACCTGCACACACACACACACGGCCAGAGCGAAAGAAAGCGTTTACCCTCGGGATGCGAAGGCAAAAAGTGGCAAAAGTGCAATGTTTGTCTTCTTCTTATGGTTCTGTGATTTGATGTTGCTTATGTCCAAGGAGATGCATCTCACACGACATAGATAGTCTCGAAATGAAATCAATGATAGGGCGAGCAAGCACACATTGGGTACCTACATACCTACAAACGCCAACGACCGGTGGTGGTGTTGACTTTTCATTTAGACAACACCCGACATGGATCAATTGCGGTGTGCATTGGTTGCTGTTGCACGTTTCATTGGAATTTGATTCGCTTCAATCAGAAAAATCATTAAAATGGTGTGCGGGCAACCATTTTTATTTTTATTTTTCTCTTCTTTTTAATGCACAATGTGCTGAATGAGTTTTGTGAGCGGGATACGTGCCAACGAAATTAAATAAACGATTGTCCCAGAGCAATTACGTTCTGCTATTCTTTGCTTTCGGCTTCTTTTTATGTGGGAGTGTGTGTATCTGTGAGCGTGTGTAGGGATAAACAAGTGGGTTGTGAGTCTAGAGTTCTGATGATGAAGTTTCTGGCACTTGGATTTGATTAAATGTTGAAATAGAAAGGAATAGTGGATGCTGGCAAAGTAATGTGAAGAATTTCCAGGATAAAGAGAGAAACCCTAAGGAAAAGGGAGGTATGTATGTATGTTTGTAATACTATTTGTGGATTTTATTTTAATTAAAATTAAATTGGCTCAAGTTGTTGAAGAAATTCGGAGTTTTAGGAATTTAAGAAAAGTTTAAAGTTTCTTGGCTATAGCTTGGAGCACCGAGCAGAGGTGAGGAATTGATTTTGAATTTGATTTTAAAGTTTTGTAATTTGAAAAGCGGTTGTCTATCTGTCACGCTGTTATTACAAAGGTCTGGCATGCAGAGCGAATCACACCACCTGATTAAGCTATGATAGTTTCTGATAGAAATTGAAAGACATAAGGTACCAGTCTTTTTGTCACTTACCCTAAAATTCTCATTCTTTATAAGCTTTACAGCTTTGTCTTAATTTTCTTAATTTCAAAAGTTTAGTTTCTGACAAATCTCTTAAGTTGAAGTATCGTCATCATCATCATCATCATTTTCAATGATCCGCTTGTCCACTGTGGGAGCCATACCTCCGTATCTTCCCCCATCTATTCTAAATCATCGGTAATATTTTGGACTTGGACTTATCATGAGCTTATCTAAGGGACGCCCATGTGATGGCACGGATTCCACGACATATATTGGAAGCCGAGGTCGAGTTGGGGACATGCGTTTAACGTGCCCAAACGATCGAAGCATCGACCTTTCCGTTCGAAGAAGTAAATAGCTGCTCGACATTGAGTTCCTTGCATAGTCTGGTTCTCCTGCAAGTCTGAAGGTCCTCGGATATTTCGACACGACATCACGAGCACCAAAAAATTATTGAAGAGATCAGAATGATCACGCCACACGAGCAAATTAGCTTTGTCATAAATTTTTAAAAAGGAATTTTCCTTGATGGTTTCTTGGGCCCGAACTAACGAAACAAGACACCATGAGGGGATAGCTATATGTATTTACGAACGGCTCCAACATCGTAGGCAACTCCCGGGCTGATGTATATTGCAACAACCAAGCAGTAGAACTTACGGTTCATCTAGATCCCTTCGTCACAGTTTTCCAAGCAGAAGTCCTTTCCGTTTTGAGGGGAGCTGGAGTCTTTCTGGAACACCACACCCAAGGGAAGAAAATAAAAATCTGCTCGGATAGTCAAGACCGCCTTGTCTAGGTACCGGGTCACGAAGGTGTCAAGGGGAACGCCGACGAATTATCAAAAGAAAAGACGTCCGCGATAGAACGAATCGCTAAATACACCGAGGAAGTCACATTGACAATAGTTAAAACAGCAACCAACGAGAAGATGCAAAGGGATTTTGAGGATCATTGGGCAAACCTCTCGACGTGCAAAGTGGCTAGATCACTCCTTAAAAAACAAAGCAACCTATTCACTAGAACATCTCTAAATTCAAGCAGAGAGCAATTGAGGCTGATGGTGGGATTCAACACAGGACACATTTACTTCAAGAAAAACCTGCATAGACTAGGCCTCGCTGACGCAGAGACATGTAGGAACTGCGAGAAATAAAATCCCGAGCACTCCCTATGCCTCAGCGGGAATAAAAAAATATAAATAAATAGCTGGCGCGACAGCTCGGGATGAGCCAAGGCCTAGCTTCTCGCAACCATTCATGCTGTGCGTGTTACATTTTTCGCATGAATGGAAGGGACCTACAATTTATTGCCGACTTCGAACGGCGCATTAAGAAGCTCTTTCATGACAGATTATACTCCCGGAGGCTTGTCATTACCCGACGATAGGTGGTGCCACAAAAAATGTTCGGTGTTCCTGGCTGGGGCTTGAATCCACGCCGTTCGGTCAGCAGTCCAACGCACTAACCACTGAACTACGGTGCCCACTTCGCCTCAGCGGGAATGCGACAGAAAAACACGGGGCTCTTGTGGATACCGGACCTGAGACATCTCAAGGACAAAGGAATCGGCGGCATCCTGACCTTCGCCAAAGAAATAAGAATATTCGCCAGACTTTAGTGTCAACTTTATAATTGTTTCTACATTCCCTAGATCCCTCCCAAAATAAGTCCCAAATCAAACCCATCTTTACTGTTAAAAGAGGGGAATACAACGGGCCTGACTGAGGTCTAAGTGAAGAGCCTTTCGCTCACCCTCATATTCTGGTGTCCCTCGTCGAATTAGCCCAGCAACACAACGAAAAAATCTAATTTTGGCAGCTTGTATCTGCGATCTTATTCTTTCGGTCATTACCCAAACCTTATGACCACATACATATGAGGGTCGGAATAAACACTGAATTAAAGACCGAAAGCTTAGCTTCGATTCCAAGTTCAGCTTTTCTGATGACAGAATGACCAAGATGCCTCAAAATTGCTCAAGCCTGACCTGCAAAAGAACCCAGTATTGCTCCTTCCATCAACAGTGAATAGAACCCCAGTCTTCCTCATTCGTCCTATACGTCTAGTGAAACACTCCACTTCTATCAAGAATACCTAGGGTGGTATACTGGTTAGAAATGGTTCTTTAATCTACAGAGAGCTACTGGGACTCTTTTCACGTGACGTCATTTCTGCAGCAAGAACTGATGAATTATCCCATCAAAAATGCAGTGGCTGCGTAGCTTAATAATCAGATTATCAGACCTCTATGCTAGTGCGATCTAGTGGACGAAAATTGACGAAATTTGGACCCTTATTAGCACATTAAACTGTCTGTGCACCACCTCAACACTGCATTGAATATGAAATTGGGCCTGGCCCGCTCTTTCATGAGAACCGTAGCTCACTCATCACCTCGTTCATTCGAGCAGTCTCTTAACATGTTAATAGAAAGGAAATGTTACAGAATTCAGCTTGATTCTAGATGACATGTTATCCAAATTCTGATTCAACGGAGCGTTGTTATGCCGTCTAAGCCCAGTGAATCGTGGCAGAATGCACCAGGTCAAATATGCTATTCCCCATACCCAACATCTACACTGAACGAAGCTTTTATTCGATACACTCTGTAGATTACGGATAGAGAGTGTAGAAGCTTCCTTTCATTCTTTTACGGGTTGCCCTACCGTCTTTAACCTCAGAAAAGAAAATGTTGACAGTGAAGTCGACAGTGAACCCTTGGGTTCAAAGAAAAGTGAAGATTCTCATTCACTGCGCCCCACTTCTCCAGCATTTATGAGCAATGTCATCAGTATTGTCTATGAAGGACAGCACAGCATTTCGAAAATTGAAAGACACTGATTCATTATGCAGAGAAAGAGCCGAAGAAGAGTTTAAACAAAGTCGACAGCAAAAATTTAAGCACATCATTCCATTTCTCTCAGTCCTTGTTTTTTTCAATGAAGAGTGCAACACGGTTGGAGACCACCACCCACCCACACATGTCGTTGTCAAACATGCTACCGAAGCACAATATTCAACGCAACAAATCATTCTCCCAACTAAATAATAAATCAATGTCCTGACAGCGAATTTTCGCTGAGTAACGAAAAAAAAAACCAGAAGCTGCCCCCGGTGTCCTGTTTTCAATTACGGCTTTAGAAACAAAGGCAGCACAGAGAAAAAAAAAACCTGTGAAATTAAAATCCATTTCATAAGCTCACTCAAATGGACCGAAACAGAGAAGAGCGGGCGCACTCTCCGGACACTCAAAGCGCAGCACGTCCATTACGGGAATCATTAATATCCTTCAGATTATATTTATGAGTCAACCCTTCCTCCGCCGGCATCATCCCCCAGTTTTAGCAATGCAACTCTGATTCGTAACTCAAAATTGGTAAAATTTCAACTCTACCGTCGTTTGGCACGTTCAAAAGTGTTTTCTTCATTATATTCGCTGTGCGAAATGAACAGTGGGGGATGTGTCCATATCCACCATCCACCACCTCCGGAGGATAGATAATAATGATTTTTGGCTTTTGATAAATTAGTGTTCTCCTTTTTAATTAAAATTAAATCGCTGCAAATACTTTTGTGCCAAAAACCTAAGAAAAAGCGCTCTCACGTCTTCAACGTTGGACCAACGACGGACGATGACGACAAGGACGACGTAGTAGCCCGGTATCCTGTTGCTATGATGTGTCCTCGAGAGCTCGAATGATAAATGAAAAACCAACGACAACGGCAATGGTGAATTCCTGCTGACGAAAGGTCCATTCTGGCATTTCTTGTTTATTCTCGGTGCGGGTTTTCTTCATAATTCATTCTTTAGTTCCTCTATCCTTTGTGGGGCATCAAAAAAAAAAAAAAAAAGGATCACGGACAACAATGGGAGACTAGAAAGGCGTCTGACGTCGGCTTCCAAATACACACACAAAGGACGTCACTTGGGTCTTTCTCTTTACGGCGGTGAAATGGAAAATATCGTGAAATTATTTCGTTTTGTTTGTGTCGAGAATTGTCCTTAAATTTGTCAGGACATCGCATGCCGTCCCACCCTACTCACGAAGAATTTAAAGCGGCTTTTCTCTTAGGCTAAACGTATTTTTGTTTGCTTAAGTGAACGATTAAGTCGAGTGATTCGGCGATAGGTTTCAGTATAGGTAGGGGTGTCGGAGCGAAAATTAAGGGCCACTTCTTGGTCTCTTCCCCAGCAAGGCGGCGCGGCACGGTACGGCGGACGGAAAAGTTTATTTTATTAATTTTACGGGGGAAGAAATTAATGGATTTTCATCCATCAAATGATTTTTGGGATTTCACGTTTCCTGTTGGAAGTTTTTGGGAAAATATAAGTTTTTTTCCATCCGTCGGTACGCGGACGACGCGCCTTTCACAGAAATTTTGATGAATGATTGATGAGCTGACTCCCGAAAGGCAAATGCGAACGGAATGTTTGAAGGATACTTTTTTGTATTATTGATAGTCGGGGCCGCGGGTGTAACGCAGATTATCTGGCATATTTGTGTTGCGCACTACACAAAAATTGTTTAAATTATGTAAGGCAATCTTTGGAAAAGTGGTTCATGAAACAAATTTTTGATCGAGTTTGATGTTATTTTTATTTTTTTTTGGGTTTTGCATCCTTAGTGGATGGATGCTTTTCGAGAGGAGATTGGAGAAGATTAAAAGGTTGTCTCGGGGATTTTCGGAAGTGCCTGCATGGGAAATTTTTGGACCTAATAGATCTCATTAGCACGTTAATGGTATTGAAAGATTTGAATAATTTGTTGCCCAAAAGAGGTTTTCAATTCGCGTCCATTGTCAGTCAGCCAAGGGTCTTTGAAGAGATTTTTTGGCTTTGCAGGCGTTTGGCTGTTTGAGTGATTTCAAGAAAGCACTTTTAATTAGATCATGATCGGTAAGAAGGTAGTACTTAATCCAAGTCGATTAACTTTTAGCTTTAAGTGATCACTTCAATTCGATAGGAGCTGATAAAAGTAACTGCAACAAAATAGGGACTGTCTTGTGAAAAGGACCTTCATTTTGAACAGAACAGTGCAGACGGACATGTATGTTGAATAGGGATAGGAGGCGAACTTTCTGGTGGATGACTCAAAAAATCAGCAAAAGTTACACCCTGTAAGGCCCGTTGTGACGAGGGTTGATGTTGTTCTAGTTTTTTCATAAAATGTGAGTAAATTCCATTGACGTTTAGATCCAGTCTAGGGCCTAGGTCATCATCATCATTCACATCAGCCACATCGTTACAATCAGAGACTTAGCAGTTTCAAGTTGTGCTATGTGGCAAGGCTCTAGGCGACAATACTTCACAGGCTTCGATGTAATTTGCAGCAATCGTTTGTGCAGCCGCCTGGTGGTCAATATAGATCGAGATATACTCCCGTGATATTACCCGCATTAAGTTAGTTGAGCAGCTTTTATAAATCGATTTACACTCATTGCATACTTCGTTGGTCTCTGTAGTTTTCTTGTCGGAAAGTCACACGAGTAAGGCCTTTCGAAGTCCAAGAACAGAACAGTGTGGTCAGAGTTGAGATTATTGCCCAGATATTTTATAACCTTGATATGAGAACTTTTTGTGTGGGTTTTCCCTACACTTCGAAACATGTGCAGTGCTGGAGAAACCTAAGGATCATACCAAATAATTTCTTCTTCAGGAGGAGTGTTAGTGTCTGTAAGGGCAGTTAAAGGATCCCCCTAAGGGCTAGGGGTGGCCATGGTGCAGTGGTTAGTATCATCGCTTGGCACGCTGAAATTCCGGGTTCAACTCCTAATGTCGGAAAAACATTTATTTCTTTCAATACATAAATAAAATCTATGAACGATGAAAGCTTATGGCGACTCTACAGCGAAGGCATAACACTGGCAGAAGAGTGTCGTGGATTGAAGAGTTGATTGAGCTGATACTGATAATGACATCAGGAGATTCGAAAAAAGTCCTGTGAATTATATAGATAGTAATGACAAAACTCCACAAATGTCCCCAGCTAGCCTGGACACCACCCTTGGACGCCAATGAAACCTAACGATACCTGAGTTTCAAACCACTGCGCCTCGCTCGCGGTGTGTGTATAACATTAAAAGGGTATTCATATCCCCTTGATCCGCGTGTGGATTATTAAAAAAAAAAAAGGGCGAGGTCTCTCTCCTCTTCTGTGGTCTTTAGTCATTGGCGACCATTTTGCCAATCTTCATAGATTGGGCTACAAAGCTATTGGTTATGCTGATGACCTAGCAATTATTATAAGTGGTAAACATAACGGGACGATAGCCAACGTTGTGCAGAGTACTTTACTGCATGTTTGAGAATGATGCAACATTGAAGGACTTTTAATCAATACTCGCAATACTGTTCTAGTGTCTTTTACCAACCGAGATGTGAAGTATCTCGGTGTTGTTTAAGACAGAATGCCTATATTTAGTTCGTGGTCGGGCATGCTGCTGGATCTTTATGGATAAGTCGGCGTCTGTCGCGAGAATTTGGGGTCTTAGGTCCAAAATGATACACTGGTTGTACATTTTGATAGTATGACCCTTAATAACTCATGCGGCCATATTTTGGAGGCCCACAGTGAACAGACGTCGATAACGAAGATTGAAAAGCTACAGAGAAGACTCGGTATAAAAGGTGCTCTGCGCACTTGCTGCGGGCTCACACCTTTGCATATCTTTATTAGGAAGACTGCCCGTTGTGCTATTAAGCTGCAACTCGAGCAGAAGCATAAATCAGATAATCCTGTGCGATATTTGAAAATTCGTGACATGTTCAGCACTATTCCCGACGTTATGGAACTATAAGACTGTGTCAACTGGCCTAAAGGAGAACCCTTATCGGACCCAGGATGTCTGGCATGGTGTGTGCTGAGCTCAACACTACATAAAGTCTCAGTACAAATGGGTATCTGTAATAGCGTGTTCCAGCCTGGTATTGAGACCTGCGTTAGGACAAATCTTGTTGAAGGTATTAATTAGGGAACTCAAAATTTATATCGATTTAGATAGTTAGGCAGCAGCATTGACATTCCACTTTGTGTGATCTGTGCCAGTCTAGTACTGCTACGATATTAGTCAATGAAACTGCGCATGAGCTGGCTAGGGCCGGATCAGCTTCACCACATGGGTCCTTTGTGTCCATTTATCACCTAGTAAACCTTGAAATAATTTAGATTTACACAGATAGGGAAATCAGTTTAAGAAAGCCTTCTAGTTAAATTTCCGTGAGTCTTCTAACTTCATGAAGCAGTGCGTACTAAGAGTTGGCACTCTTCTGTCGGCGAAGGTAGGGCAAATCAAAGAACCACTGATTTATAACATTCTAGACAAGAATATGCATTTCAGGAGATATTTCGGTTCACTTTCATCACAAGCCCTTTAAATTCGTGAAGAAATTACTACCAAGACTAAGGATGGCTTCTGTTGGTGAGGGCCAAACAGTCACATAGTAGATGATGGACAGATGAAGTTTTTTCTGCGTCCCTGCCTCTTCTGCGGTATTCGATGTAAAATACCCCGGTACGATCCGAGTGAGTGCGAAAATCACAGTACCAGAAGCAGTGCGCATATCACTGCAACTAAATGTGATCAGAGAGAGTGTTATCTTTTGACCATAGGCCGGCCACATGCTTCTAGCCATCGCTTCTGATTCCAGCGTCTCTTGGTTTCACTAGTGATCTCAACTGCGATTAACTTTTTTTTGCAGAGCTTAAAGAAACTTTTTTCCAAGTTGGTTTAGTTGAACGGAAAAAGGAACTACATTGCGACTTCCTGAGGTAAACGGATACGTAGGTATCAACGGAAAGTACAAGTCAAACTCAAAGTTTCGTTCGTTCAAGTGAATCGAGATGAATTGGTCTCAAGTTCATGTATTGACAGGCTCATATATAAAAAAAGTCCAAAGGACAAAAAAAAAAGACACACTTGAGACATAACAGCTTAAAGTGTCATCACAAAAGACGTGCCTAGGAGAATGCAAAAAATAAAAAGGGTATTAGTTTCATCTAATTCAAGAGAACGCTGTGGATACTTTATGAACTGACATCGAGACTTCAATTGGTTTACTTCCAAATTTGACTAAACCACCAAAATTTATATCTCGCAACGCTCAAGGACGCCACTTAATTCCAATTTGAAACGGCCCTTCGCACCACCTTTTCGAAAAGAAATTCCAAACTTTTGATTAAATAAGGATTCACTCCTCCTCCCTTTTTAGCAGATTTACTCAACACCACGCCATCTTCGGTCATTGTTAACCTAAAGCTATGCCCTGTGCCAAGTTTTCAAGGTCGGAAAATACCCTCACATAAATCAAAGAAATCTAATCAATCTTCAAATGCTTCCAGAGACCGGAAATCCGATCATAATTTTCCATTTTTTTTTTTTCGTTTAGTTGGTTCTGGCATTAATCCAATTACAGTCAGGCACACCAGTAGGTTGGGATAATAAATACAGGACCCCAATTCAACTGTAAATAGAATCCTCTTCCTACGAATATTTTGTGCATCCACACCGTGGGCACTGATTAATTCCAAGGACTGTTAATTACAGGAGTATAATTCAAAATTTCCATTAGTCCTTGCATAGGTATTTCTCGGTATGTGAGCCATGTGCTAGGGATTATAAATTTCTCCATGCAAATCGTTGCAATTTAGTCAAATAGAAATCCTTTCCTTTAACAGATATATAAATGCAAATAAACCAGCTCCATCTCGAGGACCTTTGGGGGGAGGCCACAGAATATATTGCATCTCATGACAACTCACCTCAAGAGTACAGCTCGAGGAGGAATAAAAAGAGAACAACAATGTCAGAATGAATGTTTAGTTTTAGTCTGAAAACGAGCTAGGTAAACTGTTTAAATAAGTCTCATGGCAGAGAGAAGAGTGATGGTCCGTTGTCGTCATCGTCGTCGTCGTCGTCTTCCTTCCGCAGGAGTACACACACATTTAATATTTCAGAGCGACAACAAAACAACAAGTTGGAGATTTATTAATAATCCCCCCTCTCCACACACAGACACAAGTGGAATAATGCAAAGTGTAATTAGAATGTCCAAATATTCACACACTTAAGAGTGTCCTTGCCTGTGCATACTGCGACTGACGAAGTGATTTATTTAAATTTATACTGCTGCAAACTAAATACGACTAAATTCAGTCTCTGCATGAGCGAGAGGGTGAGTAGGCAAGAAGGTCCTTATACAGTGTCAAAGCACAGCCCCTGTGTAATGTTTGCTTAAGTCACTAACCAGCAACCAGCAACCAGCAACCGACAACCACTTTTAAGGATGTGCACACACCGAGCTTCTCAACTTACAAATTACAGGCCCCACACAGGGTTCTCGTCCACATTTTCTACATCACCTAACTTCTTACGTGTGTGTCCTTCCGGGGAAGTTGTTGTTTGGGCTTGATTCCCTTTTGTAATTAACTTTCGTCCTTTTCTGGGTACGACAGCCAGCCCCACATATGTACGCATATGTGTGTATATCCCTGTCGTATATCAAGATGTTACTAATGCTTGAAGGATCAAACAAAAGAACGAGCGTGGATTATATGATGAGGTCATCGGACAAGCTACTAAACTTGTTTTGTTGTCTTCTCCACCCACCGGGGCCCTGGCAGCGGGATACACACAAAAATAGGCAACGCTTCCTTAATTATTTATCCTCGTAGGAAGAGCCAAAGAGCCTCCACTCATTGTCGGGTGGAATCAAATGAAATTTTCTGATAATTACTAACGCATTACACTGGCTCCCAATCACACACACACATCGACGCACCCACACTGTGATACACGCATCGTTGAATTTTGGTGAGGGATGGGTGTGGGGGTAAAAAAGAAGTTGACAGGATATACGTGCCTGACCTTTCGCATTCCTTTGGCTGAGGCCTGTCAAGGAAAAACAAAGGCGAACGGTAAATTCCAGTTAATTGCTTTAATTTGTTAAAGATTGAAGCCTTGCGAATGTATTTGTTTTGGCATTTACCAATCGACAGGACCCTTCAAGGCTGCCCCAATTACAATTTGGAAATATAATTAATGACTCGTGGTCCTGCATTGCTGCGAGGCTCATTTCGCAAGGGATGGTCAATGGCGAAAGCCTACCGCATCGGTTGGGGTTTGTTTGAGGGATTTGTTTGAAGGACTTCGATTTTGGAAAATGTTTTGGTGGACGAGCTCAAGAGTGTAATTAATTTAATTGGCGTGTTGATATTTCAAGCATAACTGGACACACTAGTATTATGTCATGCGTATAGGGTGGTGGTGAGTGTTGGTGGTTTGAATGATTTCCAGCAGATATGACTGGGGGTGAATTGCAAGTCGTGTTTAATTAATGTCTGCGTCCTCGTCGGGTCTATCACTGGATTTGAAGAATTTTTTAAATTAGAATTGAAGCACAGACCAAAATTATGAATACGGGGCAATGGGTATAGGTAATTTTACCAAGACATGAAATCTGGATTCAGGGAAGATTGAAAATTATTTAAGTGACAAAGAGTCACTTTATGTACTAATGGCTATAAACTGAGTTCTGATACAGTACCAGACTTCTCCTTAAAATCACTACAAAGCATAAACAAAGAGGAACTCTTACAAATAAGGAGAAAGCAAGGTCTATTCCGTCGGTGGCCTGGCCACTTCGCAAACTACGTGGTAAGAATAAACCACCTTGGTGGAATGCGTCGCTTAGAGGTGTTAGGAAAAGCTGCAGGTGTTGTCGATTAGGACTCTTATAAAGAATTTCTTGCACTTTACAAAAAATCACTGAGGAAGGAACAACGAGCTTCGTGGAAATTATTCTGTTGCGACATAAGTAAAATCTCGGAAGCTTTGCTACTCCGGAAAATGTTCTCCACAAATTAATGAATCCAGATGGACATTGAACAACCTACAGTAAGGAGAAAGTTGACCTACTTCTGGACACTCACTTTCTTGGTACTTTTTCAGCCATTATTGTATGACGGGGTGTCAAACCACCAACCCACTATATAAAGACTCCGGTATTGTAACCACACGCGGCAAGATTCGTTGGGCTATAAGGAGCTTCAAGTCATTCAAGTCTCCAGGGCCGGACGCAGAAGTCGTGTTCATACCTAAGGCAAGAAAAATCTCACACGTTGTTCCTAAGGATTTGCGTCCCATCAAACTACTGAAAACACTGGAGAGGCTGATAGACCCTCAACTACCCTGCAGCATATATACCAAACTTCTATCAGCGTCCCAACATGCTTATTGCAAGGGCAGATCTGTCGAAACTGCTTTCCACTCAATGGTACGTACCATTGAAAAATCGTCTAAGTGTTCACCATAGTTGCCTTTTTGGACATCGAAGGAGCGTCAAACGTCAAAGCAAAGGCGATCACCGAAGCACTCACGAACCTGGAAGTCGAGGCATTGCTCAGATTTTTAGTGCAAAAACTGCTCATAGGAAGAACAATTAGCACCAAGCTGGGCAATGAAGGCGGTGTACTGTCCCCCTTTCACAGGGTTGTGGCGGTTAACAAACTGCTGCTCGACCTAGCAAGGGCTGGATGCGAAATGATTGTTCATGAAGGTGATGTTGTGATTGCTGCCCCGGTAAATACCCGAGAACCCTCTGTGAACTTCTTCAAAGCGCCCTTTCAATCTTTTCAAAGTGGTCTGGGAGTCAATCCCGAAAAGATTGAACTAGTCCTCTTCACTAGGAAATAAAAAATTCCTCCAATAGACCCACCTTCTCTAAACGGGACCTGCTTGTGCTTTGTGAACAAAGCCAAATTCCTGGATCTCATTCTGGACAATGAACTAAACTGGAAAGCGTTGAAAAAGGCACTGTAGCGCTGTACTGCTAAAGGAAAGGCATTGGTAAAAAATGAGCTCTGCAACCTTGTACAACGCACTTGGCCTACGTTTCCCTTATCAAACCTGGTGGGCGGTCTTAGGCAGAGCCTTACACCGTAATCTTTTGAGAAAAGTACAAAGATCAGCATGCATATGCAAAAGCGGAGCACTCAGAATCACTCCATCCGCGTCACTTGAGGTGCTCCTAAATCTACGTTGTCTATTTTTTTTTGGCAAACAGTCAGCTGCGACCACAGTCATCGGACTAAAAGCTTCCTTCCAATGGTCAAACAACCATATTGGCCACTTTAACATCTTAGATCTCCTAAATTTAAGTCCGGAAAACACCGACTATGCACCTCCTTAGTTAATTGTCAACCTCAACTTCCGGACATCAATCCCTTTCAGGGAAGAGTGGGAGAATGATGACGATAGAGTCAAGTACTCCGCTCCGCTCACTTGTGGGAGGTGATGTTTTCTCCGAATTGCTAAACTTGAGCATCTCCCTCTATCTATCCGACCACTGGCACTGTAGCGTTTTTTAGGCGGAAATTATGGCGGTCAACAAAGCCTTATCCTGGCCTAGGCAAAATGTGGTATTTTGCAAAGATATCTCTGGAATCAGGAACATATACATTAAAGGCTACTTCAGATTGCCGCTCATCTCGCATGGAGAGGGCAGCACTTTTTAACATTCCACCTATGCTCGGTACCTGGTCATAAGATTTCAGAGAATTATGGTAACAAAACCCTTCCGCCAATAGGGTTCTCAGCAACCGTCTTTATACCTATCTAAGGCTGATGAACTTGCCAAACGTGGTACTACTCTACAGATTCTACCAGAACGAGGGAGAACTGAGTTTTTCACTCGCGATAAGCAAGACAAACAAAAGATGGACGAATGAAACCGCCTATAACAAACCTGACTCGGAAATTCGATTTTACCTAATAGGACGGTCATCAGCACCTTTATCGGTGTTCTTAGTAGCCATTGTCCCATCGGTCTTCATGCCAGAAAGATGGGCCTTTGATGGGCAAATGATTTTTGCAAGAGTTGCAGGGATGAAGAGGAAGAAGCACCAATACTCCACTTCCTCTGAACCTGTCCTGCCCTATTCTTAAGAAGAAAACTCTATCCAAGTGCCTGTCATTTTGCCAATTTTGACGAACTATCACATATTGATGTCAAAAGTATCCTCAGCTTTATCTAGAGCTCCAAGTGGTTTCAATAGATGAAGTGGCACATAGGGCATAGATCCCTCGTGGTATCACAAAGAGTCTACCTTGGCCTACGTGCGTCTGTGCCTCGCATGGAGGTCTATACAAGAAAGCAACCTCCTTTTATCGATCGTAGTCATCTTTGGTAAGTCGATGAACTGGAGTTTGTTGTCTGGTTCAGTTTAATTTCTCATTTTTTGTCTACCAGTTCTGTATGCACTTAAAACTGTTACAGGTGGTTAAACAAGTTCTAAATTCACATTGCAATTCTCATAAAAAGACCAAACGACACAAATTTTTTTTAAACTCATGAGTTTACTACAAGAACCAATTGGCCTTGCCCTAGATTTCGATTTTTATTCGGCCAAAGTCGGCTTTCAATTATAGCCTAAACGACAACAAGACAAAAAAAAAAAAAAAAGATATAAAATCGTTTGAAACGTGTTTCTTATTCTAAACTGTTAACTCACAGCTCGCTCTTGTTGATCCCAATTCAGTTGCATAACAAAAGTATTTGAAGGCAAGCAACTCAGCTAATGTAGCTGCAACAAGTTTAAACTGAAAGCAACAAGTTCACTTGGTCTAGTTTTAGGTTAAAAATTAATACTTGCGCTTGTGGTGGCTGTGTTCTAGTTTATATGCAAATTGGAACCGAACAAGATTGACAGGATGACAATTAAATCAGATGCAATTAATCGAGAGTAAGTACTGTAAAGTTCAATGGACCTTGAATGAACTGGGTGAGATTGGTTGTTCAGTGTATTAGATGTGCGCATTTGAAAAGGTTAGGGGACGATAAAGGTGGCGATGCAATGTGAGTCTATTTTCGTTAATCGCGGGATCTGACATCGCAGTTTTGTTTGGAATCATCTTGTGCTTCTCTTTATGAATCTACAGCAGATGTTCCTGCTTATTATTGCAACAAGGATCCTAAGTTTGTTCCTATTCCTATTCGCAAGGATGTTATTGGAAAGGTGTCATGAAAAGCTGGTTAGAACATATCTCCTCTAGTGTTTTCGGTCAGCTTTCACTTTTTAAATGGTTTCAGGTTACAGACCGCGCAAGAGGGGTTCAGAGTTGACGAAATGTTTTTTTGTCCGTTCTTTGGGTTTCCAGTAGGCGAATCCAGTTATGGAGCAGCTTGATTGTCTCAGAATATGGTTATTGTTCTCTTCAAGCTGTGTGATGGAGTCTTACACACTGATTGGTGGTAAAGACCTCTGCCGGGAATAGAAACTAGTGTTGGAAAAGGTTAACTAAGAAATTCGCCCAAAGTAAGTCTTTGGAACCGTCCCTATGCAAGACAAAGTTGGTGTCTATGTTTCTCTGACTTCATATGGACTCTCTTCATCTTTCTGGGGATAGGTAAGATAAATGCGTAATCGAAGGGAGACAGAATGCTCTGCGTCACACCCAGGTCAGTAGAGACCAATTGTGATGCCCATTTGGAGAAGGGGAGTGGGAGCAGCCTTTGTTCACCTACATTCTCAAAGCACTCTCCTATTGCCCCAGGATTTCGAACTAACTTGAAGCCTTAATGAACCTACAAATGTCCTTGATAGGAATGAGATTCGCCGCATAGTTCTTCGTTATTCTGGAAGAAGTATCTTCCAAAGGATTTATGTCTGAAATGGTACAAAGCTGGATAGTGGCAGAGAAAATGGGTTGTGTCCTCATTAATTTTCTTGTCTCCGCAGCCCCTGCAATGGTCATCCCCAAATAGCCCTAGCTTTTTTATGTGATAGCGCAGAGTGTTATAACCTGTTATCAAGGATAACGTGTTTTTCTGTCCTTTTGCATGAGTGTATCAGTTCTGGCACCATTGTTACTTGGCCATAGTTTTCCCCTTATTTTATAGAAGTTCAATGTGCTTCTGTTCGCTTCCGATAGAGACCTATTCCCTGCTACATGCTAAGGTTAACATGACGGAACTTTTTCTAGGTTTAGCGTAGAGCCTTTCCTGGGCAATTCATCAGCGTTCTCATGTCCTGGTATGCAACAACACTTCAAGCAGCAAAACGACGAGAAAACACTCAAAACTGGTCCTAGTCTTGGGAGGCCCTGTGTTACTATTGAAAATGGAGGCACCATTCGAAAAATTCCGGGTCCAAGTGGCAACTTGTTCGAATATTCGATGGTATTCCCCTTGAAATCAAACGCCTGTTAGACCAAATCTAAGGCTCCTGCTTGACCTACAACCAGTGCCTGTGGAGAAATTCCTTAAGCCTCGAATAATACCCCTCTAAGTCTACAACCGTTCTATGCGGTCCAAATTCTTTGCCTCTGAAGAAAAAAAAAACCAATTCCATTTCAAACTCGTTGCAATTAAATTAAGATAAAGGGAACCTTATCCACGCAGGATTCACATTGCTCTCAAAACAAATTAGCCCGCCTCCCGGCGAAAAAGTCAAATTCCTTACAAAATGAGCCAACAAGCCTCATAAGCCGTCCTTTGAACTTGCTGTCGAAAAATTCCGGCAATTCCAGAATGAAATTGTGTAATCATTTCGTGAAATACGTTCAGGTGCTCACCGCGCACCACCCGTTGCTGTCTTGTACCATCTGTTTTCAAATTCAATTATCCACTTGCATTAGCCTTCGTTTTCAGCGTCACATTGTCATGGCCCACATTCGTTTATGTCCCGTCCCGTCTGTACGTCATTTTAAAACAATGATTGATGTTCAAATCATTCCCTGCAATCCTACAATCCGCCAGAAACAGCTGAAAAATAAACAAACCCACCAAAGCGCGAGGATACATTCGCAGGAGCAAAAAACACAGAAACAAAAAAAAGAATCGAAATAATTTGTTTTCATTTCTTGCCGGGCTTCAAAATTACGGATTTAAGCACGCGGAATCCCTTATGGCAGGCGGCAAACGCGCGCCTAAATGGTGCGCATCCGTTCATGGTGTTGCTGGATAATTTGATTTTCCCCATCCGGAGGACTTAAGAGACAGGTTTCCTCGTTGTGCGCTGCGTTAGCCGTATGTCCGCGCTGACATATCATTTTGGAGCGCGGTGGCGGTTGGGCGGGGGCTTTAATCGAATTTTAAGCGGGACCAACAAGTTAGACAGAAAGAAACGAAATGTCAGGCTGGGCTCTGATTCTGATTTGGATTTCCCCTCCTCTCAGATGGCATGGATGATTCCACTTTAGATAATTTTTCGATTTACTTTTAATGGATTTTTTTTTCGCTCAGAATTCACTCGGCCTCAGGCGGATGCAAAATTTCTCGGGCGGAATAGTGGGTTCACGGCCAGAGCTGGATGATTCACTTTTTTTTTTTGCGTTCTCCCGGCTCTCTGGCCGAAATTAACAAACTAAACGCTTTCCCATGCCCAGCATACTAATCAAGTATCTGTAAGCGTTTTCGTTTTCGCACATACTACGCATACATTAGCCCAAAGGCAGGGGTGCATAAATTGGCGGCCAACACACTAGGGCTCGTACACAAGCATTGGATACAACGCCCTCTTTGGATGGCTCTCGTTGTTGGACCCTAGCAATTATCGCAGTTCGATTGAAGTGCCGATGGCAATTTGCCATCACATTGGCATTCCATTCCGAATCCGAATACGAATCGAAGCGAATGAGTTTTTTTTTTTTTTTTCTTAGCTTCTTCGTTATCGTCTTCGTCATCCGTTGTTTCATTGTTTTGTGTGTTTGTTTCTGTTTGTTTCCGGCGGTTTAATGACGAAAAGGCGTCGAATTTCATAATATTTGAGAGAAATAGGAAAGCAAATGGAATGAGAATAAGTTGAAGTGCGGAACTAGAAAAGATCTGGAAATTAGTTATCGATTGTTCTCGATTCGCTGTGATAAGTCGAACAAGAATTGTAACAGTAAATGAAAGTTAATTGGAATCGGAGTTGGAGCAGTCTTTCTTTATTTTCGAAGTTTAATTAAGCGGCTGCTGTTCCGGTGGAGTTGGACACATAAAACAATAGAAGTTGTAGTCGATCCCATGGCATTAAATGGCATGGCAGCGCCTTGAAGCGAGGTCTACAAATTCGGTCGTTCTCTTCAGAAGCAAGTACAGTGGTAAGGAAAAACATAAGTACAAACTTATAGTCAAAGAAAAAGAAGAATTAAATAAACCGTAAGGGCTATCTGGTTGAATAAACTAATCGAATTGTTTGAATTTTGAGCTTTTGAGGAAAGTTTTGGAAATCTACTGTAACCTGGACACAGAGGTTTAATGTAAACTTTAAAAATTCGTCTCAAGCAGTACTGTCATTCTCCCATATGCCCTGAAAATAGATATGTACCTATAAGGACGCATAGCTATAATGCTAGGTACACACGCGGCAACCGTCGAAGCAACGTGTTGCAGCAACGTGTTTTGTTTGTTCACTACACACGAGGCGACTGTCCCCGCAACCTCAGTACTGTGTGTAGCTGTGGTACAGAAAAGACACAAGCTAATGAATACTACCATCGCTCTTTCGCCCGAAAAAGCTAGGAAAGTAGTATAAAGTTGTTGCTACTTGCACAATTTCATAAAGAAAGAAAATGCTTTCGCTCACAATGGCTCAGAAGATATTGCTGAAAATCCACCGCTAAACTTGGAGCCAACTTTGGATAGGCATTCGCCATCTGAGGCGAAAACAGTACGAAACAACCTTCTTACTCGCTTGTTTCCGACGAACTGAACGAGTAAATGCAGTAAACAATGATACACACGAAGCAACGGTTGCAGCAACTGACCAAAAATATCAAAAATTTTTGATATTTCTGGCAACGGTTGCGGCAACTCGAAGATCAATGAGCAATACAGCTACACATGAAGCAACCGTTGCTTCAACATGGCTGTGTTGCCCTCGTGTGTTGCCTCGTTGTGTTGCCTCGTGTGTACCTAGTATAAGAGCGCAGTGCAAGCGCAGGTAAATCAACCATAAAATACATTATAGGTATCCTAACAAATAACCTTTGCTTAAGCTATGTTCAGGTTGTAAAATCTTACTACATTGTCAGTCCAATGTGCTGACAATAAGCTACCGATGAGCTGACAATGACAACGTAAAATTGTCAGTTCACACATGCAGACATTTCACATTGACATGTAAGACATTTGGGATACATTTTTCCGTGGTATTTCAAACAGCTGGAAGTGACCTGGTAGAGATTTCTAAGATTTGGTTAGATGAGTGTATGCCCGATGAATGGAATCTCAGCATTGTTTGTTTAAGGAGACCCCCTCAACAGGGCCAACTACAGGACGTCAGCCTCCTCAACATCGCTTACAAGATTTAATCTGCCATACTGTGTGAATGCCTGAGAAACCTTTTGTCAACAACCTGATTGGCCCCTATCAGTGCGGTTTTAGGCCAGAAAAGTCCACAATTGACCAAATTTTCACACTTCGGCTGATCCTGGAAAAAAACCCAAGAAGTCCAAATCGAAACACACCACCTATTTGTCGATTTTAAGGCCGCTTATGACAGCATTTAAAGAAACTGCTAAACTCGTCCGTCTGTGCACGATGACGATGGAGAATGCTCGCTGCTCCATCAAGGTCGGTAATGATCTTACCGAAACGGGGACGCGCTGTCATGTGACTTTTTCAACATCATACTTGAACGAATTGTGCGAAACTCTCAAGCCAACACCAGAGGCACAATCTTTCATAAATCTGTCCAACTGCTTGCGTACGCTGACGATATTGACATTATAAGCAGAACACAGCGAGCTGTCATCTACCTTGGCTCTGCTATAACCTCCGATAATGACATCTCGTCGGAAATCAAACGAAGAATAACTCCTGCCAATCGCTGTTTCTGCGGGCTAAGAAGGCAATTGAGTATCAAGGCCCTATCCCGAAGAACTTAGGAGATTCTGTATTAGACCTTAATCATCTTAATCATATGGCGCTGAGGCATGGACACTGTCGAAAGCGGATGAAGATATCCTTGGTTGCTTCGAGCGAAAAATTCAACGTTTGCGTTGACTGGCTTTGGAGGAGAAGATTTAATCACGAACTATACGAGCTGTACAGCTACATCAACCTTAACAAAAAAAACTGCGCAATGGACGTTTAAGATGGCTAGGACATATCCAGCTTTTGGATAAGGGCCAAATAGGTCGCACCAGTATCGCTGCATGGGCAAAGCTTGAAACAAAAACTGATTTCATGACGCCATACCTCGACTTCGAACTCAATTTCCAAACTCTCTTTCTAGCAAAAGAAAGAAAAACAAAGGAAATACTTACGCTGAACAGATCGCATTTAGCTCTAGTGATCAGCATCTTCACAGGCCGCAACCTACTGGCTCATCTAAGGAGAATGCGCCTAAGCAAGACTGACCTCTGCAGAGGGTGTGGCGATATAGGACACGACATACTTTCTCTCCGACTGCCCAGGCCTCAGCAGAATCAGAAAGAAGACCGTTGGTGCTTACTTCTTTAGTGACCCAGGCCAACTCTCAACCATGCCACCGAAGGCCATCCTGAAATTCATACTGAACTCAGGGTGACTTAGGGGGGCCAAGTCGTATTTATGTTTTTGACGGAGTGAATTGTCTCAAAATTGGTTTGGCAGTCAATGTGCTACAGCGACTTTGTACTAAAGGACTCTATCTCCGACTTAAACTAAAGCAATGACTGAAAAAGTCCCACAAATGTTCTCAAAATAGATGATCAAATGGGAAATGAAAGAAAATTAAAAATCCTTTACTCACCTGTCCCATATTTGTAAATCCATATTTTGAGGCAATAGCATCGGCCACTTCCCAGCCCGCTGGTATGTGCACAGCAAATTCATTTAGATAAACCGGCAACGATGGTTGTTTGCGCTTAACAAAGCTATCCACGTAATCATCACTATAACTATCATCACTTGCATGTAGGTTAAGGCCTTGAAATGCGTAGCTAAAGTCACTAAAGATCGCATTCATGGCGGCATCACTTTCGTTTAAACGAAGCAATGGCTGTCCACTGCTACTGTTGCTGCTGCCATTATATTCTCCTTCGTTACTTCTACTACTGCTACTGCTGATCAGTTCGTTGTCAATCGATAAAATGTTGTCCTTTTTGGAATTATTTATCCTTTTGTTATCAATATTTACACTTTTACTAATCGTATCGTACGAACTACTATAAATAGAATTACTAGAATTGCGCGACGAAGACGACGACGAGGATAAAGGACTCGCTGCCTCACTCGCTAGACAACTCACATTGGAGATTTGAAAACCACATAAAAATACTACAATAACAATGACATATGTACACAATTGTTTTTCTAGATAATTGCAATTTGTCCGACGACCCGACGACAGGATTGGCCACACCGATTGCGATTGTGATGGTGGCGACGGCAACGGTAGCGGCAGCGGCGGCGCTCTCGCACTATTTACATTCGCGGGCGACAGGGATATTGACAGCGATTTTGATTTTGACAATAGCGACGACCTTGGTGGATCCTTGGCAGATCCACCGATCCAGTTCACTAAGGGCGATAGCAACACCGACTCCATCGAGGAGACACTTTTATTTTGACTCTTGGCAATGGTTTGTGGTTGACGCCGTCGGCCACTGGCAGCGTCCTGCTTGGTATACGCCGATAACAACGCTGAACTGTTGACATCTTTTTGATTTATAGTTTTGAACAAATACATTATATTTTATTGATTTTAATTTTGATTAATTTTTCTACTACTGCTGCTGCTATGGCGAAGCTTTTGTTTTAATTTTGATTTATGAACGGAGGCGTTCTCAATTTGTGCAAACATGCGGAAGTATTTTTTTATTTATTCCTTTGGCGCGGATTCGGGATGTCAGAAACAAAGCAAAAATTATAAACAGAAAAATAAAAACAAAAAGAGAAAGAAAGAAAAACGGAAACAGCAAATTATGAACACAAAACGATGAACTGGAAGAAGGGTTAAAGTTGTAGGAATGGTGTACTGTTGGGGCCAAATATCAGTGCGACCACATGGTGTTCGTTAGAGCGGTGATGTTGGGTTTACTGAAAATGAAAAAAATAAATAAATTTATAACATGTGTGAAAGATATGTTTTGACTTAGGTAGAGTTTATAGAATCTAGGACTTTTGAACCAGGAACGGTTATGCAAACATTTTTAAGAAAATGGGAGTTAATGCATAGTCAATCAAGCAGAGAAATTTGCGTACGCAAAGAATGATACATGTATGTATGTATGTACATGCAAGTATCAATATAATAAGTTCACGAACTGGGCGAAACATATGAGGAAGGGCATGCTTGCTAATGGGTGTCATTATTCAAAATTTCTGATGAAGCCAAATGTCTAGGAGTGATCCTGGATAAAAACCGTCTTTGGGATGCTTTGGTCAAGTCGAAGACATTCAAGGCGCTCTCAGATTTCTGACAGTGTAAGGGTGCTTTTGGCAAGATATGCGGATTATCACTGAAAAAAAGGTCCTTCGGAATTATACGGCTGTGATAAGCTTTCTCGTAAGTATGTGACTGTGACTTCTTCCTGCACTAAACTTAAAAAAAAACGGCTTGTCTTGGCTGTATTTTAGCTTTTCCGAGTACGCCTGGCGCTGCTCTAGAAAGATACTCTGCTTGATCTATCTCCCCTTAATACTTATATCACGGGCTTTACTATTACTACTATAGGTATCATCCGCACTAGAGTTTTCATGACCTTGGCCGACACTTATCCTACGACCTTAGTTCCATTGATATGTCGTCTGATACAATGACACCAGAACTTAGACCAGACTGCTGTGCAAATTTAAAGTCGACTTTCCTTGTGGTCGCCATAGCTCAGGGTAGTGCGTTGAACTGCTGTGCGAGCGAACGTGGGTTCAACCCCCAGCCATGTCTACCGAAAACACTTCTCGTCGGGGAATGATAAGCCTCCGGGAGTATAATCTGTTATGAAAGAGCTTCTCAATCCGCTGTTCGTTGAAGTCCCTTCAATTCGTGCAAACAGAGTCGAATCTTTGCGGATGGCTAAAAAATCAGTAATAGATCCGGCGCTAGTGTCTTCGTGGAGGACGACAACACCAGACTTGACTACTCGTTGGGCAAGCATGTCTCTGTTTTTCAAGGAGAGGCTTTTGCTATCCAAATGGTCACGGACTATTGCTAAGAATAAGTGGAAGGGTGGGAGCCTGCTTAGACAAGGTGGCAGATTTCCGGTGCTGAAGCATTGACGCACTTTCTCTGCTTAAATGGATAAATACTACATCCTGCTTTCTGGTAGTACAATGAACCACTTGCGTCTGATTGCTCCCGTATAGCGGTTAGAAACTCGACAACAAATCACTAGAGAAAGTGCAACTTATTCCTAGTTTTACCCCAGAAATGGTATTTCAAGCAAATAGCAGATTTGAAAAAAAAAATCTGGACCACAGCATAAAGGACCGTAGAAAAAAGACAGAGGAGAATATACTCTAAGCAACAAAGTTTGAGTGTTGTCATCACCAAGACAAATTATCAACGACCAACAAGGTTGTCCTATGCTGGGTACCAGGTCGTAAAAGATATGTTAGATGAGAACGGACGAATTTGCTACGAAAAGTGCAGAACTAGATCCTGTATATACCCTTCCGGCTGCAAGGACATCAATCAGCACTCTTTACATAGAAATAGATGAGCAGACCATGATCAGGGCTAATACGTGATGGTACCATATGGATACATGTGCAGTAGCCAGATCACTATGGTCAGCCTACAACAAGAAAAACTCCAGAAATTTCGTACAACTTAGGCGAGGAGAATTAAGCAGGGCTCTGTGCGATACGACTTCATGCGAAACAGCTTAGGCTACTATACAATGACTACTGCAAAAGCTGCAGGTACCAAGAGGACATAGAATCCGTCTGACATCCGTACAATTGTCCCGAACAGCCGCCAGAAGGCTGAGTACTCTTAGTAGTAGCTTCTTTTATGGGCTGGTGGAACTTTATATCACTGACTTGAGGAAACTTCTGAGTTTTTATCCCTTTCTGGGTGGTTTCCGAACTAGTTAACACACTCCTTCGTCAAATTCCTATTAGTAGCTTTTTTATAAGCAAAATTGGCCCGTTGAGATCTAAACCAGTCTCAACCCAACCCGTCTTCACGTTAAGAATGGCTTTAACTCCAAGAACAAAAAGCATGTTTGGAAAAGAAAAAAACATCATTAAGATACAAATGTACGAAAATTGTTTAACCGTATACACGCTAGACAGCTGCGCGAACTGTGTAGGTTTGAGCCACGGCAATATCCACTGAACAGTAATAAGTCTCCGGAAAATTTTCGAATCCATACCATACCCGAGGGACGGCGCGATGAACTATAGTTTAAAGTAGCTAGGAATAACTAAGCCCTCAACAGAAAAATTTGATCAAAACTAACTCGGCAGATAGCGAGATGTGTATATGGCAGCATATCGACAAGCTGACAACGACCTTCCCCTTCTTATAAGGTTACATTCCAAAGACTATTAAAGCACATGCTTCACGACTTTTAATGTTTATTCTTTGTGCTTAAAAGCTTCTACATGGAAATAAATTAAATTTTAGAGTAACAGCACCGCTGATAATTTGCTGCATCCCAAAAAGCCAACTTAATGCCTTCATTACATAAGACTCCTTCTGGTATCTCTGAATTTCGTTAAGAAATCCTTTTACCGAAAAAAAATCCATAAAAACAGCCGAACAACAAAAGCCACACACCCACCAGAAGTAAAACAATAAAACTGTTTACAATTACACAAACACATAAAACATTGTTTCAGTGATGGTGGAGGATATCTAATACGCGGGCATTGAAATCCTTGGAAAACACTATAATGGAATACCCATGTTATATTTTGCTTTCGAGGTAATTACTCCAAGTGTTGACGCTCTGCAAGGATGCGCCTTCTTCCTACTTAGTCCCGTTTTTTTTTTTTCTAAGTCGCACCAGATACACAACTTAAAGAGCTTCCGTTCTTGAAACCGAGTAGACAACTATACACAGCCAACTGCTGATGATGATGTATGTAGTTTCTGCATAAGTACTGCACCAGGATGCATTCTGCAACAGACATAGTAAGTAGCTGCACAACTATTCTACTTGAAATGTATTTTACGCGAATTATGCTGATTACAATACAACGAAAGAGAAGGATATCTATGTATATGCGAACGAATGAACAAAAAAAGCTAGTAAAGATGAAAGAAAGGATGAAAACTTGGGCACACTTATTAGATGAATTTTCCGCAAGAGGATAACGTTTTTGCGTTTTAAAAGGGAGTTCCTCCCCCCTTTGTTTCGTTGTAATCCTTATGTTTCGCGTACTTTTGCTTCCTTTTCCTCGTTCATTGTGAATGTGAATTTAAAAATACAACTCGGAGCATTTTCATTTTATCTGTGTTGTGTTCTGCTTTCTCCATTCGTAGTCGTAGTCGACGTTGTCGTTCTATGGGAATGCAATGTTTCCTTTCGTAAAAGTGGAAAACAACCTGCATAGGCACAACTACTTGTGGGAGAGTGGTTCTGGCTAACAGAAACCGACGGCCAAAGTGGATGGGATTCGGAAATCTTTAGATTGTTCTCAAGCCCCTGAGTATCGTGTTTTTCTCTGGCTGTTCCTGTTGTTCCTGGTTGCTGTTTTTGTTGTTTCTGGGCTTTGATGGCATTCCCTCATTTAAATTATTCATTGAATACGTTGTTCAGTAAGAGTAAAGGAAGTTTTGCCAGGAGTACGAGTATATGAAAGGACGAAACAAAATAAGAATGAATGAATGCTGACTGAAACTCAAACTCAAAACTGAAACTCAAACTGGGAGCTGAAGCACATTTATTCAGGAAGGAATTTATGTGCATAAGCAATTTTGTCATTAGGCAAATTACAGGTCATTTCGAGCGATTGTAATTTATAATCTGAAGGACCATAAAAACGAGTCAGACTCCTGGGAATGGTATACACAGCTGAAGAAAACGTTAAACTATACCTAATTGTGGTATTAAAAATAATTGCCATGCGTCCATTAAGGGTGAAGAGGAAAATTCGCCATCATCGTCCATATGAAGTGGGCGCTGTTGAATGGGTGGTGGATGCGGATGTTACTGGCAAAGGATCATTTTAATTGCCCGTTCAAGTGGAACAGGGAAAAGGACTTTTTTGTGAATCGGGTTTTATTTGCAAAAATTCAAAGTTACTGTGGAAAATAATTTTTTTTTTTCTGTAAGATACTCAGAGGAAGGTTGTACGAGAGACGGTCATTTGAGCTACAAGAACGTATTCCTCTTCCATTTAGATGAAATTTTATTCATTTTTTAATGGTAAGTTAGAAATTTAAGGAATGGCGAAATTTGAGAGAAAACGATATCTCCTGTGTGACGCACAATCATCTTCAGTATGAAAAAAAAAAGAATAAATAACTGGCGCGACAGCTCGGAATGAGCCAAGGCCTAGCTTCTCGCAACCACTTATGTTGTGCGTGTTACATATGTACATATTTCGCACAAATGGAAGGGACCTACAGTTTATTGCCGACTCCGAACGGCGAAATGAGGAGCTCTTTCATGACAGATTATACTCTCGGAGGCTTGTCATTCCCCGACGAGAGGTGGTGCCGTGAAAAATGTTCGGTGTTCCTGGCTGGGAACCACATCTTCAGTATGAGATTGGAAAAATAAAAGTATGACCCTTTCTGAGCTCAAATTCAGCTCTCAGCTATTGCTAGGTTGGGTAGGGTTGAATAAGGCCGTCAAATATATTTTTCTAGAAACACTCGACACCAAAATTTGCCCATCGTGATCCCTAGGAGAACCTTTAAAAGCACCGAAAACCTAAGCAAAATATAAGAATTCTTTGAAAACCAGTTTCTTTTAAGTGCTTTCCTAGGTGTTCTAATCCATGAAAGGATGATTACGTAGAGGTAAATTACTGACATTAAAAATGATAATAAATATCTACGGCAAGATCTTCTAAAGGGTGGTTAAATTTTAAGGGCCGATGTTGAATGTGAACCACACCTAAACGTCAAGTTTTTTTCTGCATTTCATTTGTCATTTCTCAATTTCAGACTAACTCAATTTGAACCATGGAAAGATCACAATCGAGCAACGCGTTAAAGTTATTCAGGCTTATTATGAAAATGGGCGTTCAAATCAAAATGCATATCGTGCACTTCGCGATTTTTTCGGTCAATTTAATCGTCCAAATGTGCGTACAATCGGAAAAATCGTGCAAAAATTTGAGCAAACCGGGTCTGTAGGAGATGTGAAAACACCAGTGCATGCTCGTACAGCTCGTACTGCAGAAAATATTGCCCAACAATTGCACCTCTGAATGGCCCGAATTGGAAGATATAAATGTGGACGATATGTGGTTTCAACAGGACGGTGCCACTTACCACACAGCTAACGAAACAATGGCTCTTTTGCGCGCAAAATTCAATGGCCGTGTTATCTCACGTGGTGGCGATGTCAATTGGCCGCCAAGATCATGTGATTTGACACCGTTGGATTTTTTTCTTTGGGGTTATTTGAAAGAAAAGGTGTACGTCGATAAGCCAGCAACAATTCAAGAGCTAAAGGATGACATAATTCGGCACATTAACGGCATAGAACCTCAATTATGCTTCAGCGTCATCGAAAATTTGGACCATCGGATGGAGGTGTGCCGCCGAGGTCGCGGCGGCCATTTGGCCTATATTTTGTTCCATACATAATTGAACCACACCAATATTATCATAATAAAAAGAAATGACAATAATTTCCTAAATAATTTGTCTTTTATTCAAAATCAACATCGGCCCTTAAAATTTAACCACCCTTTATAAGCTTTCATCATTTACTTAATTGCCCCTAAAGTTCGATGACTGAAGTGTGCGGTTGTGATGGGGAAGGAATAACTTGGAATTTTGTCATTGTGTTCCAGGCGTAGCTTCCTGTAGCCCGAGCTGCCTATGGATAGGTTTGCCACCAAAAGTTTAAAGGAACAAGAAGTCATGAACAAAAATCCCCGAATATTGCGTCCACGGATATCAATGCTTACTCCAGACAACTCAAGCTTCGATTAGTCATCTGCCGTCCAAGATTCTTTGAGCTATAGGTGATAGTTTAGGGGTCACTCTGGGTACGCTCTGGGTTTGGAATTGGCCAAGCAGGATCTACATAGCTCTGCACATATAACTTTGGGAAAGAGGTGCTGTAACAGATGTAATGTTGATGTTTATTTAACGGAGATCCGCTGATTGCGTAGGTTAAAGAAAATATGACCTTGGTCCAATAAGCGAAAAACAACAACAAAGTCCTGACACAGATTTGGACAAACATTCCAAATGCCATTGGCCAATTGGACATTATGTAGCCAAGGTAGGTATCGCGTAAAAAACTCTGTAGTTATGCAGCACTAGGGAGTAGCAGAATTGCACCATTATTCTACAAGCGATTTGGCATGGGATGGATTTTTCAAGAGGACACATCAACAAGTAAATCATGTGAGTCGTTGCTGATAATTGGGAACATATAAACTGTCACTTCGACAACCAAAGGTTCTCCAGTAAGTCCGGTTGTAAGCTAATTCACCTCTGTAGCGCACCCCAAGTTGGTTGAGTGCCTCACTACCTTTGCGTTCTACTTTAGGCGAGGTCTCCCTTTACAGCGTTGTCCCTCCATGTTAAATTCGAAGACTCTGCGGGCAGAAACGCTGTCCTCTTCATGTCCTAACCGTCTCATGCAGCTCATATACATACATTATTCATCGTTCAATCGTTCTATCGTCAATATCTTATGAAGCATTTTCGCGCGAAACCGCAAAGGATATCTTCATCCACCCTCGATATATCGGTGCACACTCTTGCCGTGGGTAGCGGGTAGTGCAGTAGTCGCTAGTTTGAAGGTTTCATTAGTTTTTTTCAATTACGGTACTAAAAATGTCATGAAAGGCATGTAGGTCGTTAGGATCACTTTTGACCTTGATGGAACAGCGAGCGCTTTGCACCGCCATCCTTGACTGACGCTGGAGTTTGGCAGGTGTGGATGGGTCTGTAAACCTCATTTCTATGCATACCGCCATAGGCGATCTTAAAACCGATAAAAACATGATGGGTATCAATTTGGCATTTTTGAATTTTCTCAAGAATCTGAGGAAGTGTGAAAATTTCGTCGATTGTGGACTTCGGCCTTAAACAGGACTTATGCTGGCCAATCAGGTTGTTGATAAGAAGTTTCAAGCATTCACACAATACCGCAGATAAGATCTTTTGTCGCGATGTTGAGAAGACTGATACTTCACCAAATCTTGAACAGAAGTTGGTATACGCTGTCTTCCAACCCATTCCCAGTTGCTATTATTATTCCGCTGGTCAGCCGTCAGGCCGAGCAGTTACGTTGGATTGAAGTTTCAATCCGAATTTGGTTTTGATAAAGTGTTTAATTTTGACTGACAGCGAGACGATGTTCTTCGTCGCCTTAAGATAGGCTGCATAAGCAGTTTTTATATTCTTAGCATAGACTCTACTGCAAGAGTTCTGAATGATCTTTGCTCCTGTAACGAATTTTTCAAGTTTTGTTAGAATTTTCTAAGATTGCATCTGTGCTCTTCGGTTTTTTTTTTTTTGACATACAAACAAACATACATAAGTTCATGTCTTTTGCTAGTAAAGCTTGATTTTCAGTCCTGGTAAAGGCAAAGCCTCTTTTAATGCCTTAGGTCCAGTTTTGCTTTCTTTTGAACGAAACCTTAATCCTTGTGATCATTCTTTAATGAAATGCAAACAAAGACGTAAGGATGTGCATCGCTTGCAAATTCTGAATTAATTTTGAAAGCCAAACGTCTGAGTAAAGTGACCTATGCCATCCACTTCCATGGACAACTTTTAACCCAGCAAAAACTGTGTGTTCCAAGAAAATGAAGTTAAAACTATTCCAACCGTCCACAGACCAATTGACATTGTTAAAACTATTCCAAAGCACTTAGCTTCTTCAGAAGTTAACTTATCGAACTATTTACATCCTTTCAATAACTTACAAAGAAAAACGAAAGGATAAACCTAATAGCCACTGGCCAGGGTTGTTAAACGACCCTTTATGCAAGACTCTTGCCACTGATTAGTTTTAAAAGTGATTAGGATGTCTTCGAATTGATTTAGACATTGTAATTGTCCCGATTTCTTATTGAGGAAATGATGCTGGAATAACAAGATGTCCAAAATTGTTCCTCCATTAAATTATTTGTCCTCCTCAATATGCCTCATACAGGCTATAAACTCAAGCATTCATTTCCTCCTACTCCTCATTCAAAGCTCAAAGGAAGCACTGCATGTGCTATTCTCTTCCTAATGCAATACAAAACCAAAAGTATTCAAGTTGCCCAGTCTACTGGCAAAAACAAAACACACAAATGGACAAATTTTGCACACAAAAGTCGACAACCCAAAACCAAAGTTCAACCGAACCGGAAGGAGTCGCAATAACAACTGTAATTCTGGAATGCGGCCAATAATCAAAGGAACAGATACTTCATCTTATTCAATTTGAGTTGCAAGTGAATTTTCTAATTAATTCTGCCATAATGGAGTTTACTCTCGAGTGGTTTAGCCGGTTCCGGCTGTAGCCGGGCAGCATCAATAGATTTCCTATTTAACTTGGATAAGAAGCAGAGGAGAAAAAATCTACCTTTCTGCTTATCGTTCATCGTATTTTTTTTAAGTATGTCTATGTATGTGAGGGAGAGTGTATGCCTTTTTGCAGAGTAGTGCTCTGTGCATTCAGCTGAACATTTTCCTGCACTTGATATCATTAGAAATGAGAGAGTCCTTCTGTGGCTATACTTCGGAATGCAATTAATCCAATAAAAATCCAATTTCAAGTTCTTCCTTGAACTGCATTGGGGGCTTCGGTTTTTTGCTTTTGTTGTGTAGAATACTTGAGCGAAAAAAAAAATAAGAGAAAAAATCCTTTCAAAGGAAAATCTATGCAGGAATGCATATGGAGATGAAATGGAGGAGTAAAGTCCGTTTGTGCTCCCGTGAATTGCCAACATCTGGTCATTGAATAGTCCTGCTGCGGGGATAAAGACTGATGCTTATTTTCTCGTGTTAGATATGTATATCCTGTGATCATTGAATGGGTCAACGAACAATGAGCGAGTTAATAGATTGGTATCAGTTTGCTGTTGTTACGTATTCCTCGGAGGTGATAATTATCTCGCCTAGAAGGTGTATTGTAATTCAATCTGCATATCTAATTAGTTGTTTACTCGGAGTTTGTTGTACCGGAAAGCAGGACATGTTCATATGTGTATGTGCATTGTATCGTGTGGAATGACTTTTGTAGGATTATCCTTGCTATTATTAGAACGGCATTTGACAAGGTGCGGCCTTGTACTCATTCCCATTTTGATCCTCATTTTGGTTGGATTCGAACCTGTGATAGCACACACAATATGTAGTCCAATGGCCTATGCAAGGGACACCACTTAGAGGAAAGTGGGGTGGGTGGTGGTGTTTACTACGACAGGCTTAACCTTAGCACAGCGTTTTGTCTTTCAAATTATTTACACATTTATAAATGCTCTTCCCGGCAAGGACATGCTGAACTTCATCAATAGGGCGGACTATACGTACATACATCCAGCAGAAAAATCTCACTTAACATGACCGGAACCTTTTTGTTAAGATTCAACAATCAAGGCGTTTAAAGTGTCCATACAACACCGATATTACTCGTACAATGTAGCATTCAAGATTGTCCTCCCCACAGACGAATCAAAATCTCCTGGGACTGGGTTTTTTTTTTTTTTTTTGAGGCTCTAAAACAAGAAATGCACTTACATAGACTTCTGGAGACTTGCTGATGAGAGATGGAGCACATTTCCGTCATGCCGTCATTAAAAAAGATGTGAAAGCAATGAAGTAAAAGAAATACATAAGCTGAACAGATCGCACTTGGCACTTATGACTAGCATCTTCACAGGTCTCGACCTACTGGCGGGCCATCTAATGAGCAAGCGACTAAGCACGACCGACCTCTGTAGAGGATATAGCGGGGAGGAAAATACGATGCCTGCAACTACACAAGCCTTAGCAGTACAAAGGGCCAAATCGTCTTGTTTCAACGTCACGAGTTAAACGATCACAGAAGAGACGATTTAGCCCCAGAAAAAAAAACCTTACTTTTTTAGAGAACCAGGTCAACTGTCGCCCATTGCACTGCAGACCATCCTAAGATGTTTACTAGATTTAGGGTGGGGTTAGGTTATATAGAGTAGGTAGTATGCAGCCAGAGCTTGCATAAGACACTAAGCACCATAGTAGGCCCATCGCGATCCCTGTGAAACCAAATTGGTAAAACTTAAGCCATTTCCTGAAACCATTTGGGGTGGGTTAAGGAACTGAACAAAACACAACCACCAACCTCTTCTCACTTCGCTACGCATGTAGAATCCTCTCAAACGGAGCACACAATGGATCAATGAAGATCAGAGTAAAGCCATTCAACCATTATTTGGCTCAGTTTTGATCCCTTTTGGAGAAAAAAAGCCTTGTCATTGCCATCAATGCATCTATGGCCCAGGACCCAAGAGAGTGATACTTTCTGTTCTGACATTAAGATTTTAAGCTCGCTACGGAAACTCTCTACTAGTTTTGATTTTGCCGACTCCAAACGGCGATTTGAGAAGCTTTTTATGACAAATTGTACTCTCGGAGGCTTGTCATTCCCCGACGAAAGGTGGTGCTGCGAAAAATGTTCGGTGGACATGACTGGGACTTGAATCCACGCAACTCGCTCAGCAGTCCAACGCGCTAACTACTGAGCCACGATGAAAGTCGAGGTGTTGTCGGGTTTAATGACCCTTTTTTCATCCCAACTTTCTCTTGATGCAAAGAGAGTTTGGAAGTTGAGATCAAAGTCAGGATATGCAATCAATTTATGTGTCCAATCAAAGTATCGTTTCGAGGGCTGCTGTCGAGGCTGTGCTTATGGCGCTTGTTGTACTGATGCATGCTTATCGCTGGATTTTGTAAATGTTCTATTGAAAGCGGATCAAGATATTGCTTTGAAAAAAAATTCTTTGTCTTATATTTGGTCCCGTTTGCGTTGACGGGCTCTGAAGGAGATAATTTTACTATGAAATATACGTGTTGTACAGCGATATAGCCCTAGTCAAGAAGATATGAATTCATCGGCTAAGTTGCCTCTTCCATACACAGCGCTCGTTGAGTGAGGAAAACCTGGCCTAAGGAAGAGGAAACTCCAAATCACTACTCAAAGCGCAACCGGAGCCAGTTTGATAAGGACCGGGCTTACTGGAGAGGCTTTTTGGTTGAGGCACTGGTTTACGCCGGACTGTAGCGCCACCTTTAGTAAATAAGTAAATGTAGAAGGTACATTTCTGTTGGCTAGAAGCTTGTCGATATAACTGGTCGATCATGTGAAGATTTTTAAAAATCGACCTTCTGTAAAGGCCTGTCTGTGTTTGGTTACTCATCGCAAGGACCAAATGTAAGATTCATCTGCAAGTTGAACAAGCCCATAAACTGCAAAGCGATTGAACTTGAAAAGGATTTCAAACCGTAGGGAGTAAATTCCTATTGAATCTTGTCCTATCATTCACAAAGAAAATGTTATAACGTTTAACTTTTTCTACGATCTGTTGATTGATGCAAAGTTCTTGACTGAAATTGACTGTTCTTCTCCAGTTCCCGTTCCTTACAACTACGAACAGATCCACTTGACAAAAGTAAGAAAGCCAGTAAGGAGACACACTTTCCAAACTTCAAATTTAACAACAAATGCGACAAGTACTTCTTCAAACAAAAGCTCACCAAGTTTGTATTCTCTTCCAAAGTTACTTAGCTCAAGTACTCCAATTTATAATTTAGACACTTACTTCGAATTGACGCAGTTAAAAGTTCACTGAACTTCCAATTGCCACGCAAATAAAAGTTAACCACATAGTTGAAAGTCCCAAAAATTGGTTACGATGTCTGCTCTGGCATGAAGTCACCTTCCACTCTACATGAAGCCCAATCTGCCATGAGAACTTGGTGATTATTTACCCAGCGGCGATGTGTCTTCTTCTCTAATATTTAACAAAGACATCGTTTTGTGTGCTTAGCTCTTATTATGCATTCATCTTCAGCGGGTGGAAAACAAAGAGAACTCTTCATCTTCATCTTCATTTTAATCCTCATCTTCGGCTTGTTTTTCTCCTTTTATCCTTTTTTTCTTGTCATTCGAAAGCCATCAGTCAGATTTCCAAATGGCACCTTCAGTTATTATCCTTTCATTGTCGTCTTGTGTGCATACATCATCTGCGAGTGTGTGCTTGTATTTCGATGTGCCGCTGGCAATCCAGGTGCAAGGACGTTCACATTTGTTAAATCTCACTCGAATCTTTCTGCACCCAACAGTTACCGCAGCACACGCACACCCAATTCAACTCCATTTCGCTTAGCTTTCATTCATTTCCTCTTCGCATTTGCACCCTCATTCCATTTGAGGCGCCCCCTCGCAATACAATGCTATTTTCGTTTCACTCATGTTTTATTATTGTGTGTCTCGTCGCTTGAAGCCTCCCGCACTGCCACAACCATCACTCATCCATTGAGGCAGGATGGGATCCCACTGACGATGACGGTGTCGGGTGCTTGTATGTGGCTGTTGCTTTACCATTTCCATTGCGCTCTCTTTCTGAAACGAAGAACAAAACATCGAAGTGGAAAATGTCCTTGGTTGCCAACACACTCAATAATGGAAAGCTGAGAGCTGCGATATACACTCATAGCTGTGCGTAGTATTCCATCTCTGGCTCGGGATGTGGAGAAATAGGTGAAAATGAAAACGTGCATGCCATTAGCATGTGGTAAAAGGATAATAAAAAGAATACACCGTCAGGGAGTGCTAAAGGCGGGTGGCGAAGCCGAAAAAAAAAAAAAAAAAAATCCAGAAACGGTGAGTGCTTGCAAGTGCGGCTATGGGTGGATGTCACCTAATTTCTTATATCCCGGCAATGTCCGGTCTCCATGAGCAAGAGCACCTATCCGACGCCTGTGTGCATACTCATTTCATTGGTTCTCCAGGACCGTACCTGGTTATTTCCTTTTATGGTGATTATTTGATGGTTAAAAATCTGCATAATGCCTGGGTGACATCAGATCCCACGGCAGGTTTCGGTTTTACCACCACCCGATCGTCATGTGTGCAGGGGTGTACATATTTGAATTTCAAATTTCATTACGCTTCAAGAGTGTGATTCTGGTATTTAAGTTCTTTTTTCCACACACACCCCTAAGAGAAACCTCCGCACTGTCTTTGGTAATAAGATTTGTATTATTTTGTCTTCACAGATTGGGGGCATGTTACATAGGTGTCTCGGTGCTGTCAGGGGTGGCATGCGGTTTACGCTGAAATTCGAGTTATTTGCAATAACGTTGAAGATACTCAACTATATTGACACGGAATTCCTTGAAGTGTGCGGTCTAATTGTAGCATGTGTAGGTGGTTCACATCGAATCATCTTCTCTTTTTTATTTGTTTTTTTTTTTTTTTGATTTTTCTTACGTTGAGCTTCAACTGAGAGTTGTGCTTTGAAATTTTCTACGGAGGCGTATGTGGATTTTTTTTTTTTTTTTGGAAAATCCTTATAGTTGAATACGACTATGTGCGTAGGCTGTATGCAGTATTCGTGGTCGTTGTCAGTGTGTAGAATGGTTTTGTCTTCCCAATGTAAACCCTTTCAGAGGTACGTTCTGAATAAAATAAAGTGACACAAGCTCGAGATGCCTTGATTCAATAAATGTACGCAGGTTCGAATTTTTGGCAAAGTCAACCAAACAACTTTTGGTTACTCCATCACGAACTAGAGTTGTCAGTGAAAATTTGGACCTAGGCAACGATTGATCAGGTAGGTTAAGTTAGGTCAGGTTAGGATTTGCTGTCCGTAAAGACAGACTTAGGCAATTTTCAGGAGGAAACCATTAAAACGAACCAACCAAATCCAAGGTAAAAACGAATTGATCATGTAACTTTGGATCGTCCTGCAACAGGGAAGTGGTCCCTAGTATTTCAGTGTATAGATTCTTAAACATGTGGATAGATTCTTAAAGAGAGGATCATTGTTGAACAGGGCTTGATGGCATTTCTGTAGAACTCTAAAAACAATCGTCAACTTCGGTATCTAGGCTGTAACCCGAATTGATACCTCCATTAATAGAAAGGAGATGTATGTCTAGTTGCCTTCCTAGACATCGAAGGAGCTTTCAATGACACATCATACGAATCTCTCACAAATTATTAGCAGGTGGGTTATTTCCACGCTGAAGGTTAGAGTGGTTCTCACCAACATCGTCTTCGCTCAAAACTCAAGGGTTTTTTAGTTCTTAAACTGGTCTCTCGTCATAGATAATCTACTTCGGTCTCTACCGTGATTGAGACCATTGGTTACGCAGATGACGTAGAGGTTGTTGTCAGCGCTGCAGTATGCACTATCTGAGATACAGAGATGGTGCTTTAAAGAAGGCCGCTCTGTACACCCCAAAAAGACGACTATCGTTCCTCTCCCAAAAATAAGAAACTTAAATATTCTCTTTGGCTTTCCATCTGTGGCGACATTTCAATATTTGCAGATCTATCGCCGCATCTGTGGTAAAAACTAGGGACCCGAAATGATGACACGTTGGTTGCAAGGCATGCACTAGCACATGCGATAGCCTATAAACTGAAACAAGTGCAACAACTAACCGATATCTACATGACGGGCTATACGCGCTCCACCTCCACCGCATCGCTTAAGCCAATCGTGGGCTTCCCACCGGGTCATGTAAACAGAGAGGCAAGAAAGACTAGGTATGCACACCTAAACAACATCAGCTCCAATCGCATCTCTGATAGTCACCTCAATAGACGATATCCACGACTTAGTAATCTTCCAAGCACGCGTGACTGGGATAAGTTCAAATGCTGTCCCTTTGAGCGCGACCAAGTATGGTATGCGCACGACTCATAAATTGACAGCGGATTTTGGGCTGGAATATTCTGCCAGTCATCTAACATGTCGGTTAGTCTCTAGTCATATACTCAACCATCTTCCAGGCGGAAATACTTGCCACTAATCAGGGTATAAGCTTAAACCAACTTCCATGACAAAGCCATCTTTATCTTCTCTGACAGTCAAGCTATCCTAAAAGCACTGAGCTTAACCACGGTTAAGTCGAAACTCTAGACACAGTCAAAATGCTTCTTGAACTAGAAGGGAATAACTTGATCATAGTGCACTAGATCATTGTTTTCAAAGGCCATATTGGCAGCGAAAAAGCGGACTCACGGGCCAAAATAGGTGCAACAACCCTCCTCACTGGTCCGGAACCATTCTCTGGAGTAAGAAAATGCCTTTTCAAAATCCACATGAGGGAACGAACTCAGTTCCAGCGCAATCTGGATGGGAAATATAGGACAAAAGTGTAGCAAATACTTTTTTTTCCCACCCTAATTTAAAAAAACATCTAAGGACCTTCAAAATCTAGGCAGGACCCGCTCCAAAATCCTAACCGGACAATGATAAAACGACACCTCCACTCCACTCCACGACTCAACCTATCACCGGATCCTACCTGCAGGTTATGCTTGGAGAGCGATGAAAACTCTCTCCACATTGTCACAGAATGCCCGCTCTTATTCACGTGAGAAAATGGTCCCTAGGCAGCGAACTTATCTCAACGACTGTAAACCCCCTGTTCCATCCAAAGAAGTTGATAAGCTTTCTAATAGTATCTGGAAACAAACTGCCGTAGAAATATGGGGGTTGGCACAATAGGCTTCCCTAGACCGCAGTGCTAGAGCAGGCTGTATTGTCGGTACTGAAAGCATATTTGCACCAGAATCGGAAAAGTAAAGACTGCTTTCGTTATACGGTTGCTGGTATAGAACTGGAAAAGCAAGTCGTAAGCGCAAGACTACGACGAATTCCTGTAAATAAAGAGTGGATGCTGTTGAAAGGCTTCAGAACTGAATTTCAAATGAACAACTGTATCCCAGAACGGGGGAAGAACATATGGATACGATTATAAAGAAACGGATGTCGCAACAGAATGGTAATACACTACAAAAGAGGGATAACTGCATAACAAATCAAGATATGCAGTAGAACCCATTAACACAAGACGGACGGAGAGAGGGTAGCCCTCGAACTTCTTGGCTTCGAACAGTAGATCAGGAGTCACGGTACTAAGAGAAGAGCTAAAGAGAGCTACGACATGTTTTTAAAAAGCGCATATACATAAAGGCACGTAGGCTTGGCAGACCCTAATGGATCCACAAGAGGACAAACGGCAAAAGTAAGTAAGTAGATCGGCACTCTACGGGCTATTGTGGCAGATATTTATTTTTTATACTTTCATTTAACCTTTAAAGAAATGTTTTTAATGTAAAGTCCGAAACCCTATCTACTGAATTTTAAAATTTTAAATTCGCTTTAGCGGGACGAGCCTTTTCATCCTCCTTAAAAAAAATTCCACGTCTGTCAAGCTTGCTCCTTAATAAAATCTGACAAATATAACTGATCTCCATCCCTTTCACAGCAAATGAAAATTCCATTGTCTTCAAGTTGATACACCTCCGCAGGACGTCACAGAATCCTGCGAATTTCATTCATTTATCAATATTTAAACAAGGAAACAAATAATCCCACAAACAGTCTGTCACAGCACAGTGTTCGTAAATCTGCTTAACGTATCCTGGGGTTTCCTTCACCTGTCAGTCAATTTAATTGGTTCCTCTCCAAATCATTACTCATCAAAGTCTGCTCAGAGAAAAAAAAAATTCTACATCGCTCCAATTAATTAAAATTTACAGCCCTTCCATCTTCATTCAGCGCCTTTATTCTCATTAGGGATCTGACACACAAAGGCTCCGCAACCCCTCTAAATTCCAGTCCAATTTACAGACAATGCTAAGTATGCCGCGACAGCCATAGAAGTAATTTATTTATTTTCAACTGCAACTCAAATTTGTTTATACAACGTAAATGAGTATAATAAGATTTTCTTATTTCATATTCATAGGAATTATGATTTACCCTCCATGACGACGCGTTGAGTCTATTTCACTGTATCACCGCGGTGGCTACCAGTTAACAACCAAATTCAACCTTTACCTGGATGAGAATTCCAAAATGGAATTTTAAATTTTCTCCATTTCACATTGTGTGTATGCCACACTGAACAACAATGACACAATGGAGTGCTATATTCGCGTCGCAGCACGAGACCCAATTCAAAGGGAATTCCGTTGACAGTACTCCCTTCAATTTGACAGCACATAGTAGTATTTTGTTATCGCTTAAGTAAACGTAATTAAAATCCCGAATCCCTAACAGGATGATGTGACAGGCACTACTTCCATGAATAGATACAATATCCGCGTACACGTCTGTTTGCTGTTTACAAATCTACAAGTCAAGCGTTTCGACAGTGCTCACACTCTCGCCGCCTCCGTATTGTCAATTCGTAAGGACATTGCATTGAATTGTATTATCACAGTGCTTGAGAAAATCATAATTTTCCACGCACACAAGGGAGGAAAAAAGGTACGGGAAAATATGATCGAACGTGCTCGAGAACACAACGTCTCCTTAACGAAGGATAATACAACCAAATGGCAGATTTATCACAACGAAGACGGGGGACTACGACGCGGGATTATTATGTCACGACTACCGAGTATGTTTATGGCAATTTGAAATTCCCTTTAATGATAATCCAAAAGGCAAATCTATAGGATTTAGGAGACGTACTGATTCCCCATGCTGCTGCTCCTTCTGTGCCCCATTGCCAGACACAGTGAAGACATCACTTGAATTCACGTGTGTTGTTGGGCATACACATACTCGCACACTTAGGCGACAATGTCGCCCCTTCCAGAATTGACTTCTTGAATTTGCAATTATAATTCGACTAATAGAGGGCGCTTATAATTTTTGCCAATTGATTCGAGTGTTGTACTCGGAAGCTCGAGGACATGTGTTGTGCCGTGACTCTATTCGGAATTTAATATGATTTTGCAAATCGTTAAGTGGTGCTTAAGTGGGATTACTGCGATGGAAACGGAAATGTTTTGAAGGAAATCAGGTTGCGGATTAGAATGTGTATCTGGATTTAAAAACGTTTCCTTGTTAAGTTCAAATAGTTAGATTAAGGTTGTATAAATCAACTTTTTTTTTTAAAGTGAATCTCTACTCTAAGAGGTTTATCTTGTTGTTAGTGGTGAACTTGAAGATGTCGTTGGGACTAAATCGGGGCAATTTTTGAGATCGAAATGAGATAAAACGCAAGGTAAGTGCTATTTGCAGTTCAAATTGAAAAAATTGGTATTCTCCTTGCCTAGTGCTCAATGCTTAATTTGATCTCTTGCTTATTGTATTCATATAGCCTGAAGGCATAGACTATGACCTCAAAGCCACACAAGCGAGAAAAGGTCTGCTGTTCCTAGAATGAATTTCTGTCTTCAGTCTGGCGAAGATTCACTTTCACACACTTTTTTCATTTACATTTATTGGCAGTTCTAAAGGCTCATGTGCATAATTTCGTGCCAGACCTATCGCTTTAATGCCCCGCCGTGTCAATAGTCAGTACATTATAGAAGGCCTGGCCGGTGATTTTCTTTTCACCATCGGCGGCCTCAGTTTCATCATCGTGGACCAAAGTCACACTCCCGTAGAAACGAATCTCAATCGAATTCTCATCCGATTGTAAGGTTCCAGGTTTTAAAGGTTTCTGTTGCCCGATTCTGCTCGAAGTTAAAGGAAAGTGGCACAGCAAATCAGTCAAAAGCAGGTAAAGCTCTGCTCAAGAAAGGAGACCATCTGAACTACAAAAACTAAAGAGGTATTAGTTTTCTTAACATCGCCTATAATATCTTATCTGCCGCGTTTTGAGAATGCGTGAAGGCGTTCGCCAACAACCTGATCGGTCCATATCAGTGTGGCTGCAGGCCAGAAAAGTCTACCATCGACCAAATATTCACACTGCGGCAGATCTTGGAGAAAACCCAGAAATTTCAAATCGATACACACCACCTTTTCGTCGACTTTAAGGCCGCGTAGGGCAGAATCTATAGGGACGAGGTATACAGAGCTATGTTTCGTTTTGAAATCACTGCCATACTCGTCCGTTTATGAAGGATGATGATGGAGAATGCACGGCTCCTTCAACGTCGGTCAAGACCTCACCGAGAGCTTTGATGTCAAAAAAAGATTTGGACAAGGCGACGCGCTGTCATGCTACTTTTTCAACATTGTTCTCGAAAGAATAGTGAAAAACTCACGTGCCAACACCAGAGGCACAATCTTTCAAAAGTCCGTCCAATTACTCGGATACGCTGACGATATTGATATATATGCTGTCAATAAGAAAGGACACTCAACACCGACGTTTCGGACAGAACGTCACTGAAATAATTAAGGGCTTTGTCTACTAGGCTCCGGTACCGATTCAGGCAGCCACACTTGCTCTTGCCATTCGCAATTTATTTGGGCTAAGAAGGTTATTGAGTAACAAAACCCTCTCTCGAACGACTTAAGTGACCCTAAGACCTTAATCGCGCTAGGACCTGGATTCTGTCAAAAGCGGACTTGGTTGCTCTCGGCTGTTTCGAGAGAAACTCTGTACAGACTGTGAGTGGAGTAGGAGATACAACGACGAATTTTTACAGGCTGCGCAGCAACACCGGCTTAGACAGAAGAGTGAAGCTTCAACGACTGAGGGGACTGGGTCATCTAGAGCGGATGGACACCAATGCTCCGGCCCGGAAAATCTTCGAATCCACACACGAGGGAGGGTGCAGCAGTGGAAGACTCAGGTGGCGCACGCAAGTGGAAGGGAATCTTACCCAACTTGACGTGCAAAACTCGAGGAAGCTGGCGAAAGATCGAGCTGCAAACAACGACTACTACAGAAGCTGTAGGGACAAAATGGTAAGGAAAGAAGGGCACAAGGCAGTGTGCCTCCAACATGCCAAGACACCACTCTATGAAACTTAATCTCAGTGACGATAACATTCTCTGCATGGATGTGGTAATGCAAAGGTATATGAGGACACAACTAATTTTGTCTGTGACTGCCCAAAACTCCGCCGAATGCGAACAAGGATCTAAGCATTGTCATTTGGTCCACTATCAGATCTACTAAATTTTGCAAAGGCGATCAGATGATCATTAAATGGACTACTCAGTAGGTAAATAAAGCATAGGTATCACAATGAAAATACAAAGACCAAATTTCCGACAAACCGCAAGCATTTTGAGACCTCAAGGTCGAGATTTAATAATTCTTCGCGGCACCACTTGTCGGAAAATGTATAATTTGTACAATTGGTTATGAAAAAGCTTTTGAATTCGCTGTTCGGTTCCGGTAAGGAATGGTATTAATAGGTATCTGCAATTGTATATCTCTTGTGCGTCTGTATAGGGGCAATTTTGAGGGGGAAAAGTAGTATTATAAATGGTGATGCCTTACACAGGGGCTTGGACGTTTAAAAAAAGCTACGACAATCACATGTATTGCCGACTGTTTCGGATCCTCAGATATAGCCCTATAAGCCCCTGAAGATTATTGTAAAGTCATATCTTTCTGAATATGGCACAATTATTTAAGCTTACATATATTGGGCTGTGAATTAGAGGGAAAAGTAAAAATGAGGTTTCACTTTAATTCATGAGGTCATTGAACCTACAGCCATTAATCTCATTTCTTCTAAACAAGGCAGACATATGTACTTGCACTCAAATCGCAATTGAAGAAAAATATTCTACTATATTCAAAATATTCTTCTAATGCGTGCACAATAAACCAACATCACAAAAAGACGTTAAGGATACCAGCTACTGCCAATCCACTACCCATCTGGCAATAGATGCAGTATCTGGTTCAGCTAGTTTCGGTTGAAATTCTTAAAAGTATTTTCATGTTCAGACATTCCTTAAACAGGAATAAAATGTTTCCTTAACTAAGAGTAAGAGCAATTGAGAACCCAACTCACACCTCCATTTTCTTAATTTTTCATACGTTTGCCATGCCACCACCCGTAACACGCAGTAAATTTCCTCGAAATTTGCAAATTTAAAATCCCGTTCCTGGCGAAAAACATTTCCTGCAACTAAAACGCACAACTCGCCAAAAACTTCACCTCGAAACATAATACTTGCACACAATGCATCAAGGAGGTCTAGAGGTATGTAGCTGTTTGTAAGCCGCCTTCCTCAACGGAATTCCTTCTACAATAACACTAAAGCACTCTGCACCATCGCCATCAATGGCTCCTCGAGAGCAGCACTCAAGCGTAATAATCGACTTTGCAACCCGATTTTTTTGTTCTTTTATGTATTTCATGTTTTTGTATCAATGCAAACATAAAATAAAATAAAAAAATTTAAAAGAAAAAAAATTAAACACTTATAAACAAGAACTAAAAGGACTCAACAGGAGACGACCGACGGCGAAAGAAGAAGGAAAACTTCCATTTTATTTTATTTTTTGAATGTTGGTAAAACTTTTGAACTTTTGTCAGTGTACATGCAGAATGCTTCTATTGTGACGAGAAATTTTTGTGTGTGCGGTGACGTGTTTTTTCTTCGTAACAATGCATCGTGCGCGCACGCTATTGTCAAAGGACTGCACAACGATGTGAGATAAAGGGAAATTTTATTAAAGGATTCCATTAGAATTATTTTCTTTTTGTCTTGTTTGCATGTCATCCAGATCCATTATGCAGCCAAAAGCGGTGCAGGATAAGATATTTGATTATTTGTTGCAAGGGCGACGCGACAGGGTGGCTTTAGAAACAGCACTTTCATTACTTAACAGCATCCTTTATGCAAACATGTTCAAGGACGCTCGGCTAAGTGAGGTTCAAGTTGGCGGGGGCGGTATTGTTGAGATTTTCGTCACTAGATTTGTATTGTTAAAAAAATGCATTCAATGAATGACGAGGACAAGGACAGTGTTACAGTTAATCAATGACAATGGGAAACTGTGGTGTGGTAGGAAGGATAGAGCTTGAATAATGAGTCGTTTTTCTTTGTTGTTATTGTGATTTATGAACTTCAATGGAAGCTTTATAGAATTGTAATTTTTTTTTTTCTTAAATGACGAGCTAATGGCTGGGTGAAGTTGGAAATAGATCAAGTTGGATTGAGATCACTGGTGAACAATGATGTTCCTCCGCTTGAAAAGTCACGTATGCAAAATAAGGTTGGTGATGATAAATTTTAAGAGACGAGAATAAAATTCACTATAACCAAAAGCTTAACCAACTAAAATGGGGATTGTTAAGAAAACTCTGAATTGAGCTTCAAGCGTCTTGTAACAGGTCTTTGTTCTCTCATTCTATTCTGTTCCTGTACTCGAGTTCAACACAGTCGTTGTACTCGAACAAATAAGCTTTAAGTAGATTCAGTAGATGAAGAAGGGGTGAAAATTAGATTGATAACCAACTTCCTAAAATCGTACAGAAGGATCCTGGTCCTGCACCCCTATCTTGCGACGTACAGACCCAATATCTGCTGATCTCTATAAAATTGCGACCAAGTATCCAACTCAAAGAAAGTAGACTTGGAGGTTAATTCCTCTAAAACGGAACTAGTCCTTTTTACAAGACACTATAATGTTACGTATATCATTCTCCCAAACTAAAAGGCACGGAAATCCAATTCGTAGACCACGTCAAAAACCTAGGGGTCATACTTGGTAGTTTTTAGTGCCTCCGCGCTAGAAATATTCACAGACGGATCTAAAACAGCGTGTGGTACGGGGGCAGGGTCTTCTACAATACGTCTGGCTTAGCCAGGAAATTACAGCAGTCCGCGAAGCTGCAGCTTGGCTTTTCAATGAATGCGTTAGATTGTAGTGCTATTGAAATACACATAGATAGACAGGCAGCTATTAGAGTCTTGAAATCGCCGACAATGCAATCAAGGTTGATAAAGCAATGTCGCAGATCTCTTGACGATATTGCAGACAAGTGCGACGTAACCCTGTGATGGGTTCCAGGACACACGGTCGTTCTAGGCAACTGCAGACCGGACGAGCTAGCAAAAGAAGAGGAAGGACAGCATCTCCCCAAAATCCCGTGGCAACCAACTGCGCCTATCGAATTGATCAAATTCCTCCGTGAGTATGGATATCAGCACCTGTATCTTGTCAAAACAAATCTGGCCTAAGCTGGATTTAAAAATTCCTCGTGCAGGTAATCCCGTTCTTCATCATGGTATCACAATAGGCCAATCTGGTCTAAGTGTTTCCCTGTCTGAAAGGGGGCAGCCGCCTAACCTTACCTAACCTAATCTATGCAACTCGACATTTTATCAAGTGATCAAATCCCCAATCGACTAAGAACACGCGCATTGGTCCTGTGACACATTCACAGACGCTAGTACTATCATTGAGTTTATAAAAGTAAATAGTTCTCAGATTCCCGCTCACAACTGAAAGATTTGGAATCCACAAGAGTCAAATGGTGATACTATGATTGTCACCAACTAAGATTGCTCACAACTTATGGAAAATCAGCATCAAACACCAGATTACCTTTGATGATAAATGACTCGTTGAGTCTCGAGATGGGCTATGGAGCCAAATTAACGAAAATGATCTTCCGGACGCTCCTATCTCCTCCTGCTGATGAACAGGCATACAAATATTGTAGCCCTGGGATAATCAAAAAATGGGTGTACTGAGGCAGAAAAGCTTGATGCATGGATACATCTACCTTAGCTATCTTAGCTTTTTTTTACTATTGAGTGATTTACTCTTCTTTTGACTATACATGCCAGAACTCAAGCGGATTATGATTGAAAAATTATTTGATTTGTGCTCTGTGATCACGTGACAGGTACAACAGATGGCAATTCTAAAGGAAAGCCAAGCAACACCTCTCTGTCTTACTACACCGACTTTTCAAATAAAACAAAAATTCTTCACATTTCCTGTGAAGTCTTTAAGCTTCACTTAAATATTTTGCTTTTTCACGGTAACTACAACACCTTGAAACCTCTTAAATTAAACAAAACACGTTTTTCATTTGCCTTCATTCGAGCTGCCACCCTTCTAAACCAAGTAAGATTTACAAACAAACACCTCGAATGCCGAACAATACATATACATGCACACCCGCCTTTATGGTTGTACATTTTGCAATACCTTAATTGGAATTCAATTGATGCGCCCTTGTCAGTGCACATTGTCACGAGAGCTCCTCCTTTTGCCGTAAATTTTCCAAACAATCGTCTCAATAAATTGGCCAAGTTACTCTAAAACACGATTCAATCCCTCCGTACGTTCTCCAACCAACATCCATCACTGTATTCGTAATCGCTCGGGCGGATACAACGCGATTTAGTCGTTGTGTCGTCGTTTGCCTTTACCTTCGTATCGATCACATTGAATGCGCCTTCGCTTAAATGCTCGCCCGGAATGTGTCGCCTCCATTCAAACTCGAAGAGCACAGATACAGAATCATGTTTAGAATAACAGGAGACAATTATTTATATTCATGGGGTAATGCTTTATGTGCTGACAAAAGCACTTTATAGCACCTTCCCCCCACCGACCCCCATTCACTGGCATTGCAAATTTGAAACTCCCCAGGACACAGGAGAAAAAAAAAAAAAAAAAGCGGAGCGGCGTTCATGAATGTAAATCATGACCGGCAAGTCATAACAAAACCATAAAAATATATTGGTTAATGTTACTATTACACCCTCCACAGGCCATAATAATGTTTGGTCGAAGCTGTCATAAAAACCAGAGCCATGTTGTAAATATAATGTCACAATGTTGCATGCACGGAAAGGCGAGGGCCAAGGCAAGAGAGAGAGAGTCCTTTTATTCCCGAGTGTTTTGCGCATTCTAAACTTAACGTCGTTTTACGTCCATTTTTGTGACACTAAAAAGTCTTTACGTTCAGCTCTAACCTGATACTAGGGAGGAGTTGCATACGTACATGGGGAATGCCATTACAGGGTGTATAGTTTGAAAATGCTTTTAAATGGATTTTTAACAACCCAGTTGTTTATGTATCACAGTATGTATATGTGGGTCAAGTACAGAAGTGAAGTACAAAGTGATTGTGGTAAACTAGGCTAGTTTGCCAGGCAGGATACATATAATCTTTGCCATTTACTACCCCTCCGTTTATTCCTTGTAGGATACCTACAATTTTGTACGGAATTCAATCCGCCCTGCGCTTTTGATGGTGGACACAATTTAGGTAATTGACAGATGTCATGGAAACCATTGTGGACAACCAGCTAATTTGGAAGAAAAAATCCGGGTTGTGTGATGAAAAAGCTTCCGCGGCATTTTATAGCTCAAGGATATCGACGAGTTCAGTGATAGCAACTAGGTCCGGAAATTTTAGCCCATTGATTGGTAAAAAGCCTTGTACGCAGGGTGACCCTCGTTATTGATTTGCAGGAATAGTAGATTATTTTAAGAGGTATCAGGAAATTTTGTGCTTGGGTCCTGAAATCTTAAAAGCCTTGGCACACCACCATGGTACTAATTCTATAATGGATTCTACAGCGTTAAGGACGCATCTTATAAAATATTTGCCCCTAATATTCGTCTATTACACTCAAGGCAATTGTTAAATTATAGGAGGCTTTGAGGCCTTAAAGATTCTAAACATGCCGATTTTCACGAGCAGATTTCTACCATAAATTCAGACTTTTAACAGACAACTGGAATGAGAGTACGACAGAAGTGACTTCATGCATAAACGTAGATCTCAGGATATGCTTTTTAAAAATCTCCTCATATAAGCTATACTACTTTCGTATATGCAATCTTTCGACACTCTATAACGGCCCATCATCTTCATGTGCACTTAACAACTGCACAAACTTGCTTTTACCAAAATTAGTTTAAAGTAACAAACATTGCAACGTCTCCCCGGAAAAGTCTTTGCAAAGGTGTTGAAAGCGCACTCTAGAGCTGTGGTCGAGTCTAGGTTGGGCGAAGAGCAGTGTGGCTTTTGTCCAGGTCGGTTAGCTATTCACTCTCAGAATGGTACTTGAGATGGCCTGGGAGTTTTCCAAACCCATTTACGGTTGTTTCGTGGATTTGGAGAAAGGATGTGATCGTGTCTCTCGAGGTAAACCCGTTGTGCGTACCTTGACCGAACTTCAACGCGCACTTGACAGGTTCTTAGCCGTCTGTGTTGAAGGTGGGATGAAGGTAAACGTAAACAAATCAGAAGTAACGGTAATTTCCCGAACCCTTTTCAATGCACTCTGCATATTACTAGAGTCCCATTGAAACAGGTGAAGAAGTTTAAGTATCTCGTTATCCTGTAGGATTGCTCAGGCTGGAGCAATTCTGAGACAGCTTGGCAAATTTGTTATCAGGAGGGCCGAACTTACCATCGGAGCAAAGCTATCGGTCTTTAACTCGGTGTTTGTTCCGACCATCACCTATGGTCATGAAGTTTTGTGTAATGACCGAAAGAATAGGATCGCGGATACAAGTTGGGGTGACACGCCGGGATCGAGTTGGGAATACCAGAATACAGTTACTTCTTCGAACGGAGAGGTCCATACTGCGATGGTCTGGGCACGCCTCCAACTCGATTTCAAGACATGTCATGGAAGCCGTGCCATCAGGTAGGCATCTGAGTAGATGTTTTAGACAAAATAAGAGACAAGCTGTCTTCTTTCATCACCAGAGAACTTTTAAAGCCGCCTTTTTAGACTGTCTTACGATTTCAATTAGGCTATGTCTAAGTCGATGGATGGGGTAAACCCATGTAATTAGTGAACCTAGAGGTAAGAAAATCTTAAACTGACTAAATACATTGGGGATCCTTTACCTTCTTTTTTTATATTTTACGCGCGCTAAAGGGGTTATGACTACCCTTACACGAGAGCACGGGCATTAGGGAAATTAGAGGAGAGATGAAGGAGATACCGATGCACGTTGGCCTTAAATGCCTGCGGGTTGCAGTGACGGGGAAACACAAAACTATGTAGACTATTCCTATCTATGACTGCCTGTGCTGTCTTTTATTTCCGTTTACATGACAGTCCTTTAGCTGCATAGTAGAAAGGTTGTTCTGTAAAAATTCCACACGTATCATTCGCCTAAAATTCTGACACTTTTGATGGCGCTACAGGGTGAACCAGGACTGGACTAACTGGTAAGACAACAGTTCAATCATTGCTGCTCCATAATATATGGAATTCGATATCCAGTCCTACGGCCACATACAAATTTCAAACATTTACACATACTAGAGCAGGATTTAGGAGTACTTCCACTTCCTCTTCTCAAAATCCACAAAAAGTGTTCTTGTAGCTGCATAACCAGAAAAGTCTCTAAAACAGCAAACGAGTTTCACGTTTCTAGCGAATATCCCGGAAATAGAATGGCAGTCCGTCATCATTAGCGACATTCAATCTTGATGGTCCTGATAGAGGACAGATATATTGGAGGTTGAAGGTATATTCACTGGGAATGTGAAACTCGTTACTCCAGAAATTTTCAGCGAAACTCTCTAATGATGTGGGCTGCTTTTGTGTACCGAGGAAAGGCTTTAATCCGTTCAGTTTTCCATAAAATTAATTCGGAAAAATATATAGACTTGTTGGACAGTGTTCTTATAGATTTTGATGAAAATCTATATGGACCTTCCAGCAGGCCTCTGCATACACTAAACCATTTCTGGATGAGCAATATTCCATTTCTTTGATTACAGAGACTAATAAAAGGAACACGAATGAACACCGAAAAGAGTGGGTAAATAAGGTAAAATGAGAATAGAAATGTGGGTGGGCTCGTCTCAAAATAGGTCGCAAGGCAATATACCAGTAAAGTCCAGATATGGCCAATATACATACTTCTAGGTGGGATGAGAATGAGAGCCCTTTAGTGTGTCGACGTTCGTAGGCTAAGACAGGAAAGTAAAGATCGTTGTTCCGACTTATGTTTTTGTAGTTAAACAACCGACGAATTTTAGCCGAAAATCGCTAGCGTGCCATGTCTTTGCAATCGGCATTCTTTACCTTCCAACTTCCGTTTGCATTCTATATCAAATCACAACTACCAACGTAATCAAATTCAATACATCTAACAGTTGCCAGAATTTCCCTCAATTTTGAAAAAAAAAATGACAGATGGATACTGCTTGTTGTTAACTTCATTCTACCCGCCTCCCCATCACCGATCTACAGATTGCAAAAAAAACTCAAGACAGGAAAGCACTTGACGTCTGATGGTATCCCCAGCAGTTCTCTAAAATCAGCACTTAGGCAGAGTCCCCATATCTTTGCAGAAGTCTACATTACCTACCTAGGTTAGGTTAGGTTGAAGTGGCTCCCAGCTGAACCCAACACACCTAGACCAATGATAAGTCCGTTGTGATACCAAGTGGATGTTGGAGAATTCTCTTTTACCTACTCGTTTAACCACTGAAAGCCTCTGATGAAGCGTAGGAGACTTCCAATATCTGGGTTGATTAGATCGCCTAGATCTTCACTATAGGAGAGGCGCAGGGCAGGTGGAAAGAAGGTGGAGGATAGGTTCCTCCTTTTCAACCTCCATGGAGCCTCTGGGGAAACCTAAGGGAAAGCAGTGGAAAAAGCTAAGATTTGTCCTACAGGTTAATGGAAACCTCGGAGCATGTGGGAAAACATGTGAAGTGACTGGAGTACGCGATCAAGAAGGTAGGAGGCCTCGCTGATCACCAAAATGGTTTCATTAAAAATATGATATCACTATCAGAACCATTGACCAAGTCGTCAGAAAAATAAAACAACCTATCGAATGAACTCGATGAAGGAACGGGAATGGGCAGTACTGGGTCTTCAACCTCATCGATGGACACGCGAAGTCATGCCCAACATCGACGCACGAATTAAAAAAATACACGTGAGGTAATGCGTTGTGGATCAAGAACCAGGGCTGACTTCCACAAACCTGAGCTCAATGCTTTGCCTAAGATACACTGAAATATTCGCACACATGAGATGCGTCAGAAAAGCTTCTTTCGTGCGAGGAAATAAACACGCACAACATGAAAGTTTAGAAGAAGCTAGCCTAAAGATGGAATTCTTCTCGAGGTAAAATACTTGACCATAGGGGAAAAGGGTAGGTAATTGAAGGTTGATGATCTTTGTCGATACAAATTCAGCTCGCTGTTGTTATGGTTATTACAAAAAGATACAACAACGAACAGTATGGGCTACCGGAAGAGTCCAAATACTAAGATGGCTGAGACATGTCCAGCGGATGAATACCAACGCTAAGGCCCGAAGAAGCTTCGAATATTCCTTTAGTATGTACGGATGTGTATAAGAATAACATATCGCAATGAAACAAGTTGCAGATCGCAAATCGATTCAGCAATTTTAAAGCCAATTGGGAGCAAACGGTCAATGCATGTCGTGGAAAAAGGTCAGCAAAAAAAAACTTAACCTTCGTGTTATTTACTATTCCAACAAGTTAGGACCATTTTATTGGTGCCACCCTGTGATCAAAATGGGTTAAATATGAACAAAGGGAAAGCTTGTAAAACTTCGTCCAATCTTTCTATCTTCCACAGTGAATATCAATCTGCATTTCTCTCACAAAAGCGATAACCTCTACCGATTCCTGAGACTAAATGAAATTTGTGAATTTACATGGCAAGCAGCAGACTTGGACTTCCTGGGTTGCAACGTTATTTGTTTGAAAGTAGAGACCACAGAAGAAGGAAAGAGAGTTTTCCCCGAAAGTTTTCTCATTTCAAAGAGGAAAAGTTGCACCATTATATTGAGGTCCTGCACAAAGGCAACCGCTGTCTGCCGCCTCCTGCTAGGACTGACAATTGAGCCAGCCCATTTTTTATTCACTTTTCTTCGCGTATTCGGAGGGTGTTTCTTAATTTGTTCGAGCCCGCGTGTGGGTGTGCATCTATGTGAATAAGTGGAATTTATGGCGTTTGTACAATGCAATTGTACATTGGTAATGTCGACGTGACTCGATGAAAATGCCCACATGATACATTTTTTATTTTGATAGAACGACGAAGTTTGTTCCGATAATAGGGGATGGGTTGCGGAGCATAGGGGTATGGAAAGTTGGAAAAAAAGAGAAACTTTTCGCAGTGCAGCGATGAGAGCGATGGCTTCAGTGGACGAGATAGTGGCTCTTTGAATGCTTGCTAACGAAAAACTCTGTTGAAAATGCTAGCAGCACGATAGGGCCGTCGAAACAAATGTCCTGACGGGTAGTCCTGTTTGTTTTTGGTTGTGGCCTCCTGTCGTGGACGGTGACGCCATCTAATAGATGGACGCAATGTTTGTGCGCGACGTTGCTGGTGCTGGTAGACGGACAGATGGATGGATGCAATATCATTGTGGTCGGACATGACATTCGATGCGGCTTGTTGCATTCTTTTATTGCAGTGAAAGTTTTTCCATATCATCTGCATATTGTGTGGAAAAAAATTTGTTTCCCTGAGTATGTTTGTGAAGCTTAGTTACTGAATTTTTGATTTTTTTTTGTTTTGCCTGCTGAAAGAAAAAATGATTTTGTGGCTCGAAGGCAAAGAGAGACCGACAAACTTTGAATATAAATCTTCGTAAAGAATTTTTGTATACAGAATGCGATGGCATATAGAAAAAGGATGCGCTCCGGTTAAAGTTTGGAATTTCCTTTCTATTCTCTGTATTTTTTGGCAAAAAAAAAAAAACTTGCCAGAGTGATTTAGGCTCGACTTCCTGCTGTTAATATAACGAGGGAATGGGTTCTCGAAATAGGTTTTATGGCTCAGAAAGAACTGTGTGCTTAATTTCTTACGATGTCTTTTTTTTGAAGCAAGCTTAGTTGTGTAAGAGTCTTAGGACTGTTGGGGGCTTAAAATGTTTGCAGATGTGGACGGTAAAATTCTGGCAGAGCTTTAAGGTGATGAGGCGTTTGCATGTCAGGCAAGAGTGGGATTGACAAGAGCAATCATACAACGATCCGGGAACGACGGTCGAATAAAAGAGAAAATCAATTGATTAGGGTCGGTGGGAGATAGTATATTTTGCTATAAAGTGACTTTTGTGACAAAGGAATAGCTAATTCTGAGAAACATGCAGACTTCGAAAGGAGAAATATTTTCCCCAGTAATGGGAATATTTTGCTAACGACCCTTGACTATTTGTTAATGATTTCTGAAGAAACTGAAGGAATGATGCACCTTGCAACGTCGGAGAGACTTCAAGGAAATAGTGACTATTGTTGTCGCGCATTAAAAGGGATTACTTTCCCTCCAAATTGGAGACATACTTCAAAGGGCTTATGGAGTAGATCCTAAACCAATTACAAGAGCAATTCTCTATTACAATGAAGCGAACGACTCTGTCATAGACCACGCGTGTAGAAGAAAAACAACATGTGAAGTGGGTGATTCTAAGATCATGAAAGAAGCATGCTCCGGTGTCTACTCTGCGGAGCCAGAATTCTTAAGACACTATGCATTCAGAACCGCACAAGACTGTGCTGCGTTTCAGGCCACTGTAAAATAAAAGCGAATCAGTTTGCAGACGAATTAACAAGGAGTGGAATAGCTCTACCAAAGCAGGAAGTATCTGCCCTTGTCCGCCATTAAGAGATTCAGTTGGAAAAAATAACCAAGAGGGCAGACAAAAGACGGTTTAATTTAGCTGAAGACGAGCTATTTAGACCGCAGAAAACTCGGTTGGAAAATGGAAGGGATTTCCAATTCGTGCGAAAAATGTAACACGCGCAACACGAATGGTGGCAAAAAGCTAGGTTTTAGCCAGCTAGGTATAAATGACGACTGCAGAGTCTTTCAAGTCAAAATCACAGTCATCATCAAAGCTTCGAAAACTATCCGCGAGAAGGGAAATTGCGGCCCACATCGAATGTCAGGCAGCCGTTAAGGCTCTTGAGTCCGCGATAACCAGATAGAGGCTTGTAAGAATTTGCAAACAGGATCTAGATGAGATATCGAGAGCCTATGCGGGTACCAGGGCATATGGATATCCAAAGTAATGAAAGGGCTGACGAACTTGCATGAAGGGCAGCAGTGCTGCGAGGATAGAGCTCGCTGAAAAAGTATATTGAAGACGAGGCCAATAGTCGAGCCAATACACGTTGCAGACACATGTGCAACGGCTATAAACTTATGGAGGGGTTATAATAAAAAGAAATCTCTGTCTTTGATCAAACTAAGTCGTCTTGAGGCAAGGATAGCCTCCGGCATCATTACTGGGCACTGCGTCGTTGGTTCTCATGCCTCGGTGTACATCACAATGACTATTGTAGAAGTTGTAGGGACGAGGGAGAAATCGAATCTGTCCGTGAGCTTCTGGGTGATGTCCTGCCCTAGCCGGTAGAAGAATGAGGACTCTTGGTAGTTACTTCTTCACGGAACTGGAGACCTTGCGTGATATCGAACTGAGGGACCTCGTGAAATAGATATCCTTATCTGGATAGTTTAAAATCAGCCGCTGTCCCTCTCTTTACAGGTGTCCGTGGTGGAATTAGAAGATGGGCACAATGGACCCTATTGCTGGTCAGCAGTGACGAATGTCACAAGGTAACCATTTATCTACCTAGCTCTGATTATCCTTTTCATATTATAACACCAAAACGTTGGCATACCCTTGTTCCTATATTAGAAATCACTACCCGGTCTTAACCACCAGCAATAGTATACATACAAAACTCCTTCAACACTAGCAAAATGTCGCCTCTATGAAAGATAAGATCAGCCAAGGACATCGCAAACATACGACTCTGTTCAAATGGAACTACACACCCCTCCCACATAGTGTGCTCGCGCTAAGTAAACCACAGAGATTCATTCCGCAGACAAAGAAGGCACTTTGCCATAAAACATATTTTCCACATGTTTCCATAGTTGTTGCCTTAAAGCAATTAATTCCCTCTCACACACCTCCGCCATGGCATTTATGTGTCTATGCACAACTTTTATCTCGAATAACCTTTTCCTCCGTGCGTTTATAAAGCGAAACGAAAGACGAGCACAAAAAAAAGTAGAAGAAAAAGAACAAGGACTCCATCATAGTCGCTATTTTATGCATTTACCATTACACAGTGACTTACATTCCTCTCCTTCGTATCAAAGGGATTGTGCTAAGACGTTGCACGAGTAATAACATGTGCACTGGCTCCAGTGAAATTCTCAACGGCACGTTCATACAAAGGATGTCCTTACGACATACTTATACCTATGTTTACTTTTTTTTTTTCTTGAATTTTTATCACACATTCTCTCCTTTGTATCTGATTTAGGGGCTGCAAATGCAACATTCAGTGCTTTTGCAGTTTTCTTCTAATAAAAGAACGTGAGTTGCATGAGTCGTGGTTGGGAGGCACAAGGACACCACCGCAACACGGTGAAAAGTGCAAAGTTAAATTTTTCATCTTCAGCATGTTAGAAGCGAAATAATAATTTTTCCATTACAAAGCAGGAAAAAGGAGACGGAGGAATTTGCGGTTTTTTTTCCAAGGTGATAGTGACTTCCTTTCTTCTTGGTGCACCCTGACGTCATAAAATGTAAGCGCACAACGTCTGTAAAATTCGCCCAGTGCTTGTCTCACCGATGATAATCGTATATCATCCACAAAACACCAACCGCGACAGTGGGGGTGGTAAGGCAGGCAAGCAGGCTGGCTGCTTATATGTTTCCCTGGCGAATTTAAGGAATACCTCACACTGGGATGTTGGATCACATTAAAATGTAAGAAAGCCATCGTATATGGCTGGAGGTGGGTGTTTTAAGAAAATAACGGTCGCTGTTTAAGCAAAAGAAAAAAATAACTTTAAGGAAATATGCAAGCAATGTAAATTCTTTTTAATTTAAAAAAAAAAAAATCGTTGATTGCAGCACAGCACAGTGGCTGTTTAAGGGGAAGGAAAGTATCTAAGCCGTTATAACTGAAGTCAGTTAAACCAAAAGAAAGTGGAGTGACTTCTTTGTAGAATCAACAGCCGAAGCAGCTCGTCTTAGGAAGACACCCGTCAAGGAACCTAAGCATGGTACCTGATGAGAGGCTGGAAACATGATTAGATTGCGTCTTCCCTGGCTACACAAAGATTGGGACTAAAGCTCCAATCCCACGAGGACCAGATAGCATGATACCGGAAACAATCATCAAGACAATTGGCGACAAGAATATTGAATGGCAATAAAATCTCTCGTCCCTGGCCCCTAGAGTCTGAGCAAAATATCTTTAGGCGACTCAAGCAAACCTTTAGATGCGTATAGTTCTCAAAGTAGCACAAACTATTTAACTCTCGGCCAAAAACTAAAGACCCATCAGCCTTCTAAGGAGACATATAGACATGTTGGATGATGTGACCGGAGAGAACTACCTCTTTGAATCACATATGCGTAGCGTAAGTGAAAGCTCAATCGGCAGATAGGCCCCTCGCGTGGTCTACATGATCCCAAAATCAGTACATATCAAACAATTCACACTTTGTGCTTTTCTTAGCATAAATGAAGCCTTAAATAATGTGAGCACTAAAGCAGTTTTAAACAGTCCGTGCAAAGCCCGCCTAAACAAAGGACTTTGCAGTAAGATGGACTTTTTCGAATCGACCCTACGGAATGCAAATAGTAGTAGGCAAAGTTGTCAACGCTTTTAAACATACAATGCAAACCACGAAATATGGCTCCTAGAAGTCAGTGAATTCGTCAAAGTCCTTGAAGATAATCGCTTCAGTGTGGCTCCTGACATCACAATTCGATTGAGCGAGAGACCCAACGATCCCTCGAACACTCTTACTAGCGAACTATCTTGGCAAAGAGCGATGTCTTGAAGTTAACCCTTCAAAGATGAGACCATGCTCTTTAATGAAGTTCGGAGAACTGTATAGCCTGGATCAAAGGTTATTGAACATTTTGAAATGACTAACCGATAAATTTTCTAAGATCAGCTCTTAAAAATTTGCCTGCCGAAAAGGTTAACATTCTACTAAGACCTGTTCTGATATTATCTCTAAAGAACTCAAAAAATTCCTCAGCAAGACTTGTAAAGACATAGAGAATTAAAGTGGCACGTTTCAGCGCTAATTTTATCTGGAAAATGATAGTCGGAAACGGCCACCCGACTAATAAGCGATGGAACCCAACATTTTTGCCGCGACAATAGGGTATATATTGAGCCACATATTTTTGTCTCTTACCATCTCTTATATAAACGCAGTTCCTAATCGTGGAACCAATGGAAGCTTTTAATAAAGGAAACTAGGTTTCCGACATTTTGTTGTGCTAGGTCGTCAAGATTGTCAAAAAAGAAGGCACCGTGACGGTTGCGTCTTTGCGAGAGAGCGTGAGACAGGGACAGGTATGTCTCCTCCCCATTCTTTGTCCCTGCAGCTTCTGCAGAAATCATTATCAGGAATGCCCAGGCGAGTGGTATGTCTGCATATGAGGTAGTGTCCTGTGATGACACCTATTGTAGCTCCGAAATGTCCTCTACTTAGCAAAATTAATCTCTTAGAGCGCTTATGGTCTATTGAGGGCCAGATTTGTCTACTAGTTCGGCAGGTGGTGCGATTGGACCACCTTAGATTAGCTTTGCTGATCGCATCTGGCTTTAATTTCAATTTATTGTAAATGTAGCTAGTGGCCCTCCGAGGTTCTCTTTTCAGTCATGTAGTACCCAAGCTTATGGTGGTCTTTTCGGAGGGAGCGTAAAAAAGAGGTAATCAATAGGGGGCTGACTATGAAACTCAGATGGATGCAAGAAATTAATTCCCTCACACAAAGATGGTAGCTTTCAGGCAGGCCAAGGCATCAACAGAGCTGTTTAACAAGCTAGGCACCACTCTGAGGGCTATGGGTGATGCTTAGGGTACAGCAGAATTTGTTTTAATTTTCTAACGCAATAGTTCAGGTCAGCCATACCTAGATCGTTGAAGGGAAATTGTCGTAAGGTTTTTGTTGAGACAAAGGCGGAACACGGTCAGAGGAAGTGCATGATAGGTTGCACCTCTTTTTGAAATCTCTAGAGCCACATAACACTGGACAATCTGACACTGGAACTCATCATTGCTTAGCACCATAACTTTAACTTTACTTTTCAAGCTGATTTGAAGTAAAAGACTTCGACTTTAAGTGATTTTGCCTTAACCAGTATCCAGCGCTTGCATTTTTTTTTTTTGCCTAAAAGCAGTGTCTGTCAACATCACCTTAGATTTGGTGACTTAGATCCATGCATGCTTTAAGAGTGCATCTTTCAGTATCTTTTAGTATTTTTGTTGATATAACGACTTTTATTTGAAGCCTTTGGATATCAAAGATAAAATTCATTCAACTTGTTAAATTTTCTGCTATAATTCGCTGCAACTCCCCAAGGACAGTCTTGTGTTGTAAGCATCCAACATCCCTACCTAATCATCAGATTTCTAAGTCCTTGTCGAACCCTTCCCAGTTCAAGCTGTTGCACTTTTGCAAGCCTGAAATACCTCGAAGGCGCTCATGCTTGCATGCATGCTTTTGTCCCCCTTTTCCATGAAATGACCCCACAGTCGTCTTTGTACCAGCGGCCTATGGTAAAATTGGTAAAACACTTTTCAAGTCTAATTTTTTTATGTCCCTCCATAGGAGGTGCCTGAAGTTTTCCCTGATTGTGAAAGAGTCTAGGGACGAAATTTCATTTTTCCCCAGCGAGGACACAAAACTTGCCTTCCTCTGCCGGAAGGCTCATTTTTTTTTTCCTTTACAGTGCAAGCAATCTTTATGGTAACCCACTGGCTCAGTGTTTTTCGTTTTTTTTTTTTTTTCACCGCAAGAACTGCAGGAGAGAAAGTGCTGGTAGCGATCGTAAATTTTCCAAACTGGATTATGAGGTATTTCGTAATTTCTTGGCAATTTTCCTGCAGCAAAAGATGCCGCTTGCAATGCTCTCGCAGTTAACAAAAGAATCCTCCTCCTGTAGCGTAGGCGATAACTTTTGGTGGGAAAATAACTATAGTGTGTGTGATGTGCACTGCATGTATGTGTGTGATGGTATGTAACGAAGACACGAATCAATTGAATGTAATTTGAATAAATTACGCGAAATTGCGGTGGAGCAATAGTGACGCCAGTGTTGGCGTAAGTCCTGGCGGCAAAAGTGCAGGATAGTGTTTAACTTTTATAGGGCACGCTGGAGGTGCCTGTAGAATCTTTTTGCTGGTATCGGTGAAAACATGTAATTGAACGGCGCATGTAGGGTGGGTAATTACCGTGATGTAATGAACTTCAATGAGGGAGGCATTAGTTTTGGAAGGACGATGTGATTACGGTATCAATAGAAGCAAATTTGTGGAGGTAACAGGGTTTATAAACGAGTTCTGTGCGATGAAATGTAAAATTGGGCGTCACTGCAAATTAGGGGAAAATTTAGGAAATCATTTCACCGTAGGTACTTTTGGGAAATAAGGGTGAGAGCGTGTTACAAATTTCGCTGTAGTTGCAGTTTTCATACATTGTCTGTGCTGTCTGTTGCACCGATGGAAAATTCAAGCATAATCGCGGTTTTTGAAGGTATAAACTTTTGAGTAGTTCATAGTGTTTGGGTTTAACATGGCACAGTTATTGGAATAAACTCTGTCAGTAATTTTCATGGCAGGAAGATTGACAGAAGTTTTAGACCATGATGGTCTGCTTTCGGAAAATACAATATTGTGAATTGACGAGCGAAACTAGACCCCGGTTTAGCTATGGGTACGTGGATGGCTTGTTGGAAATATTGTCTAACATGAAATGAAACTACATGGATATGGTTTAGATAAGAACTGTTTCGGCTATGCTCTGTCTATTATACTTTAAAATAGGAAGCCTTTCAATTTGTGTGCAACGAAGTAACGATGAAGGAGATTAACTTTCAACAAAACAGTGTTAGAAGCACATACACACTTTTGGATTCTTCAATTCATGTTTATTTGTAAGATAAAGTTGCGTCTTTTGATTTACCGGGCAAAGAAGCCAAAACGGAAGTTCAACTTAGAAGCCTGGATTTGCTTATGCACTAGACTGTAACCTTAAAATATGCTCTGCGACGATGACTTACCTTGACGCGGTGGATAGCTAAGTTTTATCTAGACCTTGTATAGGAAAGGTGTAGGGAGATGTCCTTCACCAAGCTATGAGATGCGTGCATGCCTGGATGGAAGACCATGGTCTTAGTCTGACGGCAAATAAAACAAAAATAGTCCTCCTGACTAGGAGACAGATCCGGGCGGATGTGGATTTTTAAATAGGCTCGGAGGTAATAGCCAATAAAACTGATGTGAAGTACCTGGGAATGACCCTCGACTCCAAAGTCAGATAAAATCATTATCGGAGCGAACTGGGAAAGTCACCACATTACTCAGCAGACTCATGCCAACTGCAAGCAGGAGAAGACTTCTTATGTCGATCACGCATGCCGTTCTCCTGTATGGTTGAAAGATCTGGGCCGATGCCCTTAGAAAAGAGAAAAACAGGAAACAGTTGACAGCAGTACAGAGACTCGTTGCGCTCGGGGTAGCAAACCCTTACGGCACGGTGTCGGAACCAGTCGTCCTCGTAGTAGCGGGAGTGAATCCCATCGATCCCCTTCCGGCAGAGAGGAAATTCGTCCATGAGTATGAAGCCGAAACAGAAGTGAAAGTGGCGTCGGCAGAGTCGAAAGAGCTCACCAAACAACAATCGCAAGAGCGGTAGACGTCTGAATCTAGAGGAAGGTGGACGGCAAGACTGATTAGGGACGTTGCTGAATGAAGAGAGGGGAAACATGAAAAAAAAAAATATATTACCTAGTTTCTAACCGGACACAGAATCTTCAACGTATACCACACCATAGGATGGGAAAAAATGGGGAACTTGCCGATACGGCGACTCTGTAGTAGATGACGCAAGTCACAGTTTCTCACCTGTAGCAGATGGACAGCAAAAAGAACCAAGCTGGAACTAAAGACAGACAATATCACCCCGGAAAACGTCATAAGAATGATGATCTCGAGCAACGAGATCCCCCCCCCCCAGGAGTAATGCAAACAGCGGTCCCAGGGCGGTTGCCGAGGATACCAAAGGCAGAGGGGGAGTTCAGTCAGTAGGAGTCTGATACACGAGGTGAGTGTAACAACCTCCCTGACGGAGCATGGTGCATTCTCCGTCTCTCGTAACAGAAAAAAAAAAAAAGAGGAAGATGTCCTGAAACCAAGAGGAAATCATACAAATCTTCAGTGAAGTGTCGAAAACTTTAATAAAAAATATGGAGAGTGGCGGATGGGGTTAGAGCACACATCAAATAATTAGTAGAATCCTGAAGAATAATTGATACTGAAAAAAATCGGTAGACGTCCCCGTCTTCCAAAAGCTCTTTAAAGCGATAATAGCCAACAAGGGGCTCACAAGCCCCTCTAAGATGCGAACGACAACAGAGTTCAGCAAATTTTATAGTGCTCTGGAGCTCGATTGAGTAGACGGGATACGGAAAGATGGCTACTGGTGATAATTGTGCAAAACACTCGAATATAAGTTCCGAATTCGGGCCCACAAAATTAAAGACAGCTTTCTGTCAAGGGCCTTCAGATGGCAGAGGTCTCAGCTTGCTTTTGTGGCACAGAGAAAACAAACACAAAAGGCTTACCCTAGGGTCCGCAGAACTGACTAATGCTTACCTAGGAAGCAGCGTCCGAGGTATTAAGCGCAGCATCTAAATGCATGATTGTCTGACCATGGTGTTCGTGGCAAGGCAAAGAAATAAATTTGGCGAAGCTTCCATGGTTTGTCTTTGATAGTGACTTCCATTCAAGTTCTTTCGCGCCTTTACTGGTCAAAACTTTGCTTACTCATTAACGAACAATATATCTCCGGTCCCCACTCAGCCAGGGGATTATTTTCAACCATAAAGTGAATGTGCGAACTTGCCACCTCTTCCAGAATTAAGCTTGATAGGCAGTTCGAAAAAATGAAGGCAGAAAAACCATTTCACAGATTATAGTCGTTGTAGTTTGAAACCTAATACTCAGCCCAAGTATCAATAGGTTATAAGGTAAATCAAGTTGCACAAGACCACATTTAACAGACAAATAAGTTCAATGCAGAAGAAGACCTAAGAAAGATAATAAAAAAGTTGCCTACATGTAAGTTCCTTCGGCTATTTCCAAACGAACTGAGACCGAAAATTCTCTTCCAAAGGAAATTCTGCGAAAAACTTGCTTGTGAAACAAATTTAAATAACTTCTTGCGCATTAATCATTTTAATAAGAAAATTAGAATCCTCCCACCCAACGCCGCTGCCCAGTTCGTTATAACATTCAAAGTATCCAATTACAAATAAAAAGAAAATCAATCAGTTGAGCCCAACACAAGGAGGACAACCACAACACAAACACTCCTCCCCCTAGCATACTTACAAATATGTAGCCTCCGAAGGACACAGGACAGAATTCCTTAATTAATCCGTATCTGGATGCGAAATCATTCGTCGATCTGCAAAATAGAAAAAGAAAAACCAAAAATTGTGAGGCAAATTCAATAAAAACTACGAAAGAGAAAATAAAATTGAAATCGAAAATCAAAAGAAAACTTTACCACTCCACCGGACCGGAGAGCGAGGAACGACGACAAATCAGAAAAATATCAAAAAGGGACATTTCGACGAATTAATTAATTAGCAGCGAAACCCAATGACTGTGCACTATGAAACTTGTATTTACTTGTTAGTCAATTAATTAGAGTCAACTGAAGTTGTTTTCATTTCTCTTCCGTTATCCCGGCTTAGCTGTCTGACACACCCACCCTTCATTTCATTCATATTTCTTCATTTTCTTGTCGGTGGGAGAAGAAAAGATCTCCAAACAGAAGAGAATGAAAGAGACAGAGAGCAGCAAACACAGAAAGAATGAAAGTCCTTCGCCACGGCTGCTGCAGATGAAAATGATTTATGATGATGACCACTGCTAAGCATAAAACTTTTACCACTTCCGCGCTAAGACGATGTCGTCTTGGCGACACTTCCTTTTGGCTGCAGTAAAATATCAACGATACTCCACACTTCCACTTTCGGTTGGGTTATTCTTCCCTCTGCAAAGGACAATCCATCCCGATGAGGATGAGTGAAAAGCAGGAAAGCGAAACCCTTGAGGAAGATTGAATATCTGTTATGTGAAAAATATCAGAGTTTTGTTGTTAATTGGTGATGTAAGATAAACGTTGCCTAAGGATATACATAAATGAGTAAGCAATTGCGGGAAAGATGCTGATTAATTGAGCGCGTTTTGTGTGGCGTGCAGATAAGGGAGTCCCTGCCACCCACACGTAGTCGGTTCTGGGAACAAGAAAGGATGCTCTACTATTCCTGGAGCTTGAGTGTTTTAAATAAATGTCTTTTGTTCAAAGATACTCGTACTTATGATGGCGTGGTTTTCTGAGAAATGGGAAAAAAAGGAAAAAGCAATTCTTGGAAAATTTCATCCGAAGAACGTGTCAGGCATCCGAGTTGCGAATGGAAGATTGCAAACGTGTAGGGTGCCAGTTGGTATAACTTCCCGTACACTTAATCCTGTTAGGTAAGTTTGACTAAGTCCTACTGGCAGAGGTCAAACAAACTGATGTTCAATTGACCAAAGTTTTTGTATGTTAAAATCCAAAAGGGAACAAAATGGGGTGCCATTGCGGAAATTAGTCGGGAAACCATTGAATGGATCTGAAGCTCACCATCATAGCCAGATGTTTTATTTACGTCATCATGGTGGTAATATCCGAGTCAGACATACATATGTGAACATTCTGGGATATGGTTAACTTTTTTTTACGTGGAATACTTAGGTACACGACCAATGTTTAGCGCACTAAAACCGATTGTACTTGGCCTACTTTGAGATCCTAGCACTGACAATTGCTGCCCGTGAGATTGCGATGAAGGTAATACCACGCAATGATATCACATTTTTCATAGACAGCAAGGCAGCGCTGAAAGTGATTTCACTTTGTAAAGTGCTCTTGCCACATAGCATAAGGTAAAACTATGCTGGGTCCCTGGACCTGAGGGCATATCTGGGAATGAGAAAGCTGATGAATGGCCAAGGAAAGGATTTGGGCAAGACCCAGAGCAGGCTGATCATTCAGTAAAATTAAATCAATCATGAAGCATGGATCAGGATTCTTTGGATAACTTTGGCCAAGGTACAGCGGTGCAGAACTAATACTCTCATATAGAAGGACAGGAAAACCCTTTCAATCCTTGTAGGAGTAATTGCAGGTCATAATACTCTGTGCTATCACATGAAAAGCCAAGGCTAAGTGAGGACGACCTTTGCAGGGGCTGTGAAGACGAGGAAGATAATGAGGACACAAACCACTTCCTCTGCCCAGGTCTTTGCCACTTCAGACGTAAATCCTTTGGAAGGCACTTTTTCCAGGATACCGAAGGACTAAGTTACGTACCTATCAGGGACATCTGGAGTTTCATTAAGGCTTCAAGATGGTTCGAAACACTAGGGCAGTCGGAGAGTGCTGTGTGTATTGTTCCACGAGCAAGGAGTACCTTCCCCCCAAAATGGGCATCACAATGGGTCTCTACTGACTTGAGTGTACATAGTTTAGAGTATTCTCTCTCCCCTCGCCAACGGATTTACCTGTACCTTTAACTCAAAATGATTGTTCTGTCACTACAATACAAGTATCGACAATTATTCTATTGGGCACGGCAAAAGGACATGTAGGAGAAGATGCAGAATTTAGGAGAAGAAGTAGATGTGACCACTTCAGTTAGGTCGATATGACCAAGCCTAATAATGTCATCATGACATGTCGTTGAATAAATGAGCAGCTAGAACAGGCGACACCCAAATTTCTTAGTAGCACTAATCTTTGCACGTCCTAATGTTTCGGAAGGAGACTACTCCTAGCTTAATATGGAACGAAAGCCTTTTGTCATAGGTGCATTATTTGGGCGGCTTGCCAACGCCAAATAAAAACGTTGTGATATGCAAACATCGAAAGTGCTGTACTATCAATGATACATATTATCATAGGGACTTCCATTTAGACAAAAAGATATCAAAAGACTTGCAAGCAACTTCCGATCAGATTTACGTTTTAAAAGTTCTCTTTTGGGCGTCAAGAAAATATGAGGAGCTATAGGCCAGGAAAGTCCACCATCGACTAAAAATTCATACTGCGGCAGATCACTACCTCTTCATTGATTTTAAGACCGCGTATGACAGCGTCTATAGAGACGAGCTATACACAGCAATGTCTAGTTTTGGCATCCCTGCCAAACTCGTCCATCTGTGCAGGATGACGATGGAGAATGCACGCTGCTCCATCAAGGTCGGTCAAGACCTCAACGGGAATCGGATTAGATCAGGCGATGCGCTATCGTGCGACTTCTCCAACATCGTTCTTGAAAGAATCGTGGAAAACTCAGGCGTCCACACCAGAGGTACAATCTTTCAGAAGTCCGTCCAAATACTGGGATACGCCGACGATATTAACATAATCGGAAGAGCACAGCGTGATTCACCAGCGTCACTGGTGCGTTCGAAGGTATTGAGACAGAGGCGGCGAAGATTGGATTAGCGATTAATGAGGGCAAGAAGAAGTATATGCTGTTAACAAGAAAAGACACTCTACACCGACTTCTCGAACAAAACGTCACTGAAATAGATAAGAGCTTTGTCTACCTAGTCTCCGGTATCAATTCAGACAGCGACACCAGGGCTGAGATCAAACAGAGAACAACTCTTGCCAATCGGTGTTATCTTGGGTTAAAAAGGCAATAGAGTAGCAAAGCCCCCTCTCGAGCGACTAAAGTGACCGTTGATGAGACCTTAATCGTCCCAGTCCTGCTGAATGGAGCAGAGCGGATGAGGATGCTCTTGCTGTTTCGGTAGGAAAATTCGTCGTGTGGAAGAGGAGATACAATGACGAACTGAACAGCGACTTAGTCAGAAAAGTAAACGTCCAACGACTCAGGTGGCTGGATTATGAAGAATGGACACCAATGCACTTGCCCGAAAAAGCTACAACTTCACCCCCGAGAGACTTCGCAGTAGAGGAAAACCGCGACTCAGGTGGCGCTCGCAGGTGGAAGGGAACCTTACCCAACTTGGCTTGGGAAACTGGGGGCAGTTGGCTAAAGATCGAGCTGGCTGGTGACGCTTGTTGATTGAGGCCAAGTCCACCCCCAACTATAGCGCCACCTTAAGTGAGTAAGAAGCTTGCATACTCAGAGGTTTTTTTTCAGAATCGATTCTGACCTATGAGTGTGCAAGACTGGCTCATACAAAAAATACCTGGTTACGTTACTGCTTTCGTGACGCTCTTACTTTAACTCTCCATGCAGAGAAAGTCCAAAGGCGTTTTAAGAAATGTCACTTCAAAAAACCAATTGTGCGCTATCACCAGAAAGGATCGAACACTATCTGGTTATTTTTTATTCAATACTGGCACCCAACATAAATAAAATTTAACTGTCGGCTAACTATGTCTTCGACATTTATTTGCTTGGATTCAGAAAGGATTCAACAACATTTGTAAATAGTCTCATTTCAAAAACGATTCGTAACTCATTTGCAGGGTCAATACGTTGTCAATAACATTTTACCCTCAAAACGCTGATGATGACAATTTTATCCTTCTCGCTGCTGGTCACTACTAAGGAGGCAGGAAATCCTACAAATTGCCCACCGGATAGAGAGAGAGAGAGCGGGAGGAAAATTAAATTTCCAAGGATACTGCAAATGACATTTAAAATGGTTCAAGGGTTCCCAAGAATACACGCTTACACAAAAAACTATGACAGGAAGGACATCCCCCACCCGGTCATCCTCAACGATGCGAAAACAAATATTGATTTAGAAATAATCGAAACAAATGGCCAAAGAAATCGAAAATTGCTTTAATCTTGATTAAGTATTGTTACGTCCGCAAAGAAAGGACACACACACGCACACACGAGCATGTATGAACTATGCCAAGCGCGTCCTGTTGAAGAAAGTCAGTCTCCTCCTTCGCATTGTGGCATCTTAATATGTTTACGCTTTTGAGAAAATCATAAACTTCTCGGATTCCGCTCTTGGTGCTGCTGCCAATGGCTGGATTGTATGTTGTACCAGGGTGAGTTATGTTCCCCTATTTTCGCCTTTGTGAATGTGATAAGGAGATTTTCAATGGGATTAAAATAAGTCCTTCCAGTGTATCGTGTCGTGTGTGTGTATTGTTGGGAGGTTTTTTTTTTTTTTTTCCTATTTTTCGATTTCGTTTCCTTTTTTTTCGATAGAGGAAAGGAAATAAAAATAAAATTACCAGAGAACTATCGTTAAGCTAGCGTTGTCATCAGCAAGTCGTTTGCCATGATATTTGATTTGAAAATTGGTCGGGTGCTCACAATGGTGCTTGGCGGTGATGTGGGTGTAGACCAAATCGTATCAGCGTGCATAAGCTTATTGTCAGCTTTTCTTCGGTGTTTGACTGTGTCTGTGTGTGTGTACACAGTCACATATACCTTGTGCTCTTGTATTTGAAGTAATCTTCCTTTAAAAGGACATAAAATATTCTTATTTCTATTTTTCTTTCTCGTGTTCCAGTTTTTTTTTCTTTCTCGTTGTGTGTTGTCGTTTCGGGTGTTGTTTGAAGGGCTGCTGCTGTTTCTGCCTCAGCTGTATGTACTGCCTCTTCTGTCGTTGAGAGGATTTTTTAGATTTCCATTCTGTATTCTGATCTATAATTGGATCTGCGATTTTAAATTTGATTTCATATTTTGTGTGTTGTAAACAACATTTCATTTAGCTTGCCTATTCGGAGTGTAATTTAATTTATGACCGAGATCTTACAGAGTGTCCTTTGTTGGCAGAAGGAAGAATGAAATAAGATTAGCTGGTCATTTAAAAAAAAAATCGGGATTTTACATTTTTTATTGAAAAAGACGGCAATATAATCCATGAAGGATTATTTTACAGCGGTTTCCATCGAAATGCTAGAAACGAATAACAGGCACTCCTGTGGAGACTTTTACGTTTGTATATTCATTCAAGTTGTCATGAAAACATGGTATTTCCAAGGATTTTCATCTGTTTAACACCTTGGACACGGGTTAATTGAAATCAAGTGAACCTACACACTTATTTTGAGAGAATCTTCCTCCTATATATGTACATATACAATGGGCTGCTTTGTTTCCTTGCAAATTTTCTGCATTTCACTATTTATTTATGCGATTAGTTTTCTGTTCCAATACACCAACTTAGGTCGTCGATGGGCCTTGCGAAACACGAATGCGATGCCGAATCTTCCATAGCGTGACTGGGAAAATTTCTATTAAAGCGAGCTGAGAGGTAGCCAGTGTTTTCATACAATTGGGTAGGTAACCCTGCTCTTAGAAAACGGGCAGTCTGGTGTTTCTCTCACGATTTTGCGCCACGCATTTCCTTGTCTGTGTTTTGTACATATAAACGCACTGTTTGAGAATATAAAAAAGTTATGTTCTTTCCTGCGGCAACCCTCAATCTTAAGGATGATCTTCTGATTGTTCAAAATAAAAAAAAAAAATAAAAAATAGCTGGCGCGACAGCTTGGGACGAGCCAAGGCCTAGCTTCTCGCAACCTTTCATGTTGTGCGTTTTACATTTTTCACACGAATTGAAGGGATCTACAATTTATTGCCGACGGCATGTCATTTCCCAACGAGAGGTGCTGCCGTGAAAAAATGTTCGGTGGATATGGCAGGGGCTTGAACCCATGCCGCTCGGTCAGCAGTCAAAGGCACTTACCACTTAGCCACGGCAACCACATCAATTTAGACAGATGACTCAAAATGGACTGCGGGTTAGGTCCTGGAATCTTCCCTGAAAGAATCTAGATTTCTAAGTCATAACAGCTTCCAAACTCGTCCCGTGTCTTTCAGGAGGAAGTACTGGCAATACTCGAAGCTTGCCGTCTATTAAAGGGAACGACCGAGCTGACGAGTTGGCCAAGTGTGTTCACATAGCGTTGGGAGCCGTCAAGAGAAGAATCCTGTCACACACTCTATCAGAGGCTAATACCAAGTGGGGCGGGCTGCGGAATGGCATCATATCAAGGCAGATGTTGTCCAACTTCAATGGGTACCGAACACAAGATCTACAAAACAGGACTCCCACAGGCATTGCTAGAATAGTGGCAATCAGTACAGGCTTATAGGAACACACATGTCATCAGTTCTTCAGTCCTTTTTTCAGTATCTCGCTGAGATTCTCAAAGATGATTTACCTAAGGTGCGCTATCTGGTTCTCAGTAGGACTAGTCACATGCGACGGAATTCAGTAGAGATTATTTCTCATTTATGTCCTTGTAGCTTCTGCAGAAGGTGTTTTTAGTTATACCTAGGTCTCTAATAGGCCAGTGGCCTGCGTTAATGGGTACAATTCCGGCAATTTCTGGTCTTGATTTACAAAGCGTGTTGCTTTTTTAGCTCTAACCAGGGTTATATATCGCACAATAGGTAAAACCTTTTTTGACAACCTTAACCACAGAATGGATGTAAGAACTTGCGCCGACTTCTCTTTTTTTTTACAACGATACTAATATTCAGGTCACGTGAGTTGTGGTTTTTAAATGGCGCTAAAGCGCTTATAAGCATCAGAAATGCTGAAGTTACCACTTTTACCTACCTACCTGGTATTATTGAAATGATAGTCACCCGGGAAACTTTTCCTGCTGTGAGATAGCGCTCGACAAGGGCAGATGAGATGAGTTGTGGAGTCTTTCCCCTCATCGGCTCTAGAACTTTCACAAAATTCATTGAAAAGAACTCCTGGTCTCCTAACACGTTATCAAATTAGCCAAAAATAAGTTCAAGACAGCATACATATATTTATCTGATGTTTTTTTTAAATTTTAAAGGTTAAGAACCTCTTCTACACCTGCCTTCAGATCCTTGTCGAATAGAAAGTTCTAAGTGAGTCGTAACCGTAAGCAATGCACTGTATGAGTTAGTTACACTTTTTGAGAACACAACTCCTCTAAACAACTCTTAGAGGAAGTACAAGTCCGATGGAGTTTGCTGGGTGTAGCTCCAAACCACTCTTGATCTAAAGCTTATTTACTTTAAGCTCATCATTATCATCATTTTCCATGGGGGTCTTGTCCACTATGAAGGTCGCGAGTTTAGGGGGCTTAAATGGACCCTCCACATCTCCTGATCTGCCGCCATCGACTCTAAATCATCAAGAGCTATCCCTATACTGGTAAAGGTGAAATTTCGGAATAGTTCCAGCCATCTCATCCTGAGCCATCACCTAGCGGACGTCTACATGATGCCACGTCTTGGAAGACGAGTTGGGAACAGGCATTTAACTCCTCCAAACCATCGAAGTACAGATCGTTCCATTCACCTATTTCAATCGAACTCCACTAACATGCAGAGTATATTGAACAGGCGTTCGGGAAATTACCATTATGTACCTCCAATTTGTTCACGTTTCAACACAAACAGGACTGTTTATGTCATCTTCTTAAAATTTCTTTTGTAAATACAAAATGTATTTTTTTATTTTTTAATAAAAGAATTTAATAATAACAAAAAGCATTCCAAGCTTCTTTATTCAAAACCACTCTATGCTGTGATTCCTTTTAAATTCAATTAAATTCAATAATTCTATTCCAAGAATACCATTTCCATTTAGTTATCATACACTCAAGTTAAAAATGTACCACACAGAGGATAAAGACGAAAAGAAGAAAAATACCTGGGAAATTATCTTCCGTAAATCATTCTTAAAATATGCAACTCTTGTCGTAATTACGTTTCATGACAATGATTTTAAAAAATTGGTTTCGTTTGTTTCTGTGAAAAAAAACTCCCAATTTCATTAAGATATGTAGTAACTATGAACTAACTAACGAAAGCGAAGTTAAAACTCTAATTTTTATTTGGTTCAGGGTAAGATAATAATACATACATATGTACGTCCAGAAGTAATAAGAGATATTCTCACGAGCATTCGCTTATACGACTCGTAACAAAATTAAATGTGCGAATTCACAAGTTTTCGTCTAGTAGCCCTTATCGGTAATTATGTACTGCATTAGACTTTGGAAAACTGTCGATCTGGACCACGATAAACCACGATAAAGGGACGCAAAAATTTGTACATATCTACTTAGATAGCCAGGCAGCGCTTAAAGCATTGACATTTCACTTCGCGCAATTTAGCTCAGTCAAGTCCTGCTACGATACATTTGCAATCTCTTGCCATTCACACAAGGTCAAGATAGCCCGGCCACCAGGGAATTGTAGGCGGATGAAACTCCGGATGAGCTGGCTAGGGCCTGTTCGACTTCCGCGCTCTTGGGACGTGTGTCATATTGAATATATGGCTCCTAAAGCCAATTCCGTAGTTGGCTTTATAAACCGAAATAGTAAGGACTTTAAGGATCCATTTGCCTTTTTATAGCTTTTCACTGGATTAGTTCGATCCCTTCTTGAATTTACCGATGTAATTTGGAATTCTGCATACTCTACCTATACCAATTGACTTGAAAAGGCTAGACGACTTCTATATGTCCGGCACTATATTAGCTAGGCAGACGGCCCTTTCATAGAAAATTCTGTACGCTAGCTGAGTTCAGAAACTCGGATACCTATTATGCTAAGTGAAACGGAGACACAATAGATCTTGCTAAGTCGCAGAGTCAGCTATAAGGGTAAGTTTTCTTTTAAAAAAACGAAGATTGTCGCAACATGTGCTTTGCATCTTCACATCTTGGAAAACAATAAATCGGGCAAAAAATCAGGATAAATTTTACACCCTCAAAACAGGTTGTAGTCCCTTAGGTGTTATGCTAGGATTCTAAATGCGATGCTCAGGAGACGAATGTCTCTCTATTTGATGCCGTTTAGAGAGTCTCCTTTCTTTTTGACCAGCTTCTGCCAGTTAACATCCCATTCGGAATGTTAAACGCAGACTTTGTCACATTATTGACCCTGTGGGTGTAGAACATGCCTACATTGGAAATGTTCATCTTTGTAGGGAAGATAGAACAGACTGTAATCTGAGCAAAGGCTTATGTAAAAAATCGAAATTACAAATCGCTCATCCTTACAACATTACAACAGCTTAGCCTTTCGTGTTCTTTTAGCCCCTAACAAGCCAAGAACACTCCGCAAATCTTTCGACGAAATCCCTTTGAATCCTCCAAGCCAGCGAGCAGTAGTTTCTCTTCCATTATCACGAAATCCTCAAACAATACCTGTCAAGTGGAAAGCGAAAATTAAACGGATTACTCCGCGCTGCTGCTACCACCACCGTCGCCGCTGGTTCGCGTTATTCCTTCCGAAAAGCACCAAGCGTTCGCACTTGCAATTCCCAGTCAATACAAATGTGTTTGCCAAATCGGTTGGGATGCTGTTTTTATTGTTCGATAATAGTTCACACCATTGCGCCGGGGATAACTGGTAACAAATTTATTTCATTTTATTGTTCGTTCCGCTGGCGTTGTTGCGGTTTCTGTGCTATTGGCTTTGGCGTTAGTCGAATTCTGGTCCTGTGAACATGTGATAATGTCCTTTTTTTTTCTCGCACACTCGCGAACGGGGTGCAAATATCAAAATTCCATTCGTGGTCGCTCGGCAACTATGTAGTTACAGTGACGTTGCTGTTATACGATTACAATAGCCTCTCTCTCTGTGTGTGTGTGAGTGCATTGGCTGCGAATTCATTGTGGTTTCCTGTTAGAAAAACGAGGGATGCATGGAGGTTGAGTGGTTAGTTACTTTAAACCCAGTCGGAGGGTGTTTGCTTTTAAACGTTTGATCCAACAAATCTCTTCAACCATTTAAACTGTATTTTACCTTCGCTTAACCCCCCGTCTCTGCCGCCCTTCCAGTTGGCTTTCGAGAAAAGTTTTAAATTTAAATGAAAATCAGGACAAAAAAAAATGGTAAAAACAATGGAAAGAGGAGAGAAATGGAAAAACGTTGTTTGATATCCGTTGGGAAGTATCATATTTTTTACGAGTTTAGGGAGTGGTCTTGGCCCAGTGGCACCGCATTTACCCTCAGTGCTGGTATACCTAGAGCAGGAACTATGACCGTAGAAAGCTGTGGACTGTGTGTACGGTGGATAGGCAAGCGCAGGAGTCCTTCGTATTGCAACAAGATATTATGTGGCGGTGCAGACGTCCGAGTAAGAGATTGCAATTAAATTCTGGTGGAACATTTATCCTTTCAAAGCCAAGCGGTTAGGATTACAGATGTTCACTTGTACATTCAAGTTGATCCATTTGTAAATTTGTTCTAAAATACTATTACGGATTGTGCACCAAGTTTTAGGACTAACTGCTATTTGAAATATTGGTGAAAAGTTTTTGTTGCAAAGAGGACCTGGTCGAGAGGATGGTTTTATTTTTTTGAGTTAGCACTCTTCTTTGCAGGGCTTACCAAGTAGTGCCGTATTCTGGAATCTAAGCTGATGTGCTATGGTTGTCCCGAAAATGCAAGAAAATGAATCGGAAGGTTGAGGATTGAATTGAGTGAAAGACGAAGGGAGAAAATTGGTAAAATAATTCAGACGACTCCGCTTGGAGTGCTTGTAAATAATTGGGATCTTCAACAATTTTGCCTTAAAAATAAATCAGTAGCTGACGGGGTAGTCCGAGGTGCGTGCTATGGCAGGAATTTAAAATATATTTTCCTACTCCAAGCGGCAAATTGAGAAGCTTCTTCATGACCACATGCGTGAGCATTCAAGTAGGACTCGAACCACTAGCCTTCAATTTCATTAAGTCAAAATGCACAAATGAATGCCTCGTGGATTCCAAGTCGCAAGGGAATTGAGAGCAATGAGGTCGCAGAGGAACTCGACAGAGAAGGAGCCATTTCGCACTAACCACATCAAGTTGGAACTCCATTCACAGGAGGTCAATGAAAGAGTTAACAAATGGAACTCTACTCCAGGACTTCGCCAATCAGGGTAAGTCCATCAACCCCTTTAACAACAAGAGAAGCAGAAAAAATCTCGCACTAAACAAAAGTGATACTAAGCTCCTCACCAATTACCTCACTGGACATTGTGCATTCAAATACCTTCTCAACGAGCTGGGTATCAATCAATCGGACATATATCAACCCTGGATGGAAGAGCAAGAAACTGCAGAACATAGGTTAGGTTAGGTTGAAACGGCTGCCACCCGAAGCCAACATACGTAGACCAATGATATGTCCGTTGTGATACCACGTGGATTTTGGAGAATTCTCCTTTACCTACTCGTTAAACTACCTAGAGCTTCTGATGAAGCGTAGGAGACTTCTAATATCTGCGCTGATAAGATAACCTAGATCATTGTAGAAGAAGGGATCTAGTTGAATTTGTCTTCTATGGGAAAGAGCAGGGCATTTCCAAAGAAGGTGGAGGATAGTTTCTTTAGAGCGTTTAAGATCCAGCTTGGGCCAAACCTGTTTTGTCGCTAGACATGTTGTACCACTTGTCCACCTACAATTTGTCCTTTCGAGAGCATCATGCTTAATTTAAAGTTTACATGTAGCGATGGGTATGGCTAAGGCACAATATTCTGGCAATATATGCATCGTTGTTCCATATCTGGCTAGTTCATAAGCTTTACAATTCCCTGAAATCTCCCTATGCCATGGCACCCAATAAAAGTGAATATTAAACTGCTCTGCCATTTTTACGATAGAAAAACGGCAATCTAGGGCTATTAGCGAATTTTTAGAGAATGATTTCAAGGACGTGATTGTAGCTTCGCTGTCCGAAAAGATGGAGAGCATGTTTTGTGCAAGTGTTCCGCCATAGCTCGTTGCAGAATAAAACACTTCAATCAAACACGTATCTGCAAGCACTATCCTGAGGTTGCTCCATGATCTCAATCTTGCTCAAGATGTTCCTCAGTAGGTAGGAAGACTGACTTGACACAAAAGATGTTTTACGTCGCAGTGTACTAAGGGTAATCGCTAGTATCAGTATCAGGTCCCACAGAGCCTAATTTTGATTACGAAAACCAGAGTAGGAGTCTTCCGGCTCGTCTCGCAGCATAAGGGACACTAAAATACCATACAGTTCTAAACTACTGGATTTCTGGATATATATATTTCTGGTGTGGGAGGAAATGAATGAAGTTTAATTAACCAGGAAAGGCTCAGATATAGAAACATATAGTGATAACTGCCAGACAGATATTGCCTACCTTCAACACTGCTTCATAGTAGTCACTGTAGAAATGAGTAAGGAATAATGGCAACACAACAATGCATGTCTCATAGCTCCCATCTTGAACAATTACTTATTTACTTAAGGTGGGGCTACAGTCCGGGGAGAACCTGAGCCTTAACCAGCAATCGTCTCCAGCCTGCTCAATTTTTAGCCAGCTGCCTCCAATTTTTCACATGAGCTGTGGTCTTCCTCTACTGCGCTGTCCCTCGGGTGTGAATTCGATGATTTTCCTACGACCATCACTGAATCCATCACTGCGAAAGCCCGAATCTTTAAAAAATGCGCCTCCGTCGTATGACTTTTTGAATAACTAGATGACCGTAGACAAATCTCTTTAGGTAGGTTCGAGAAAAGGCACCATAAGTTAAAAGGGGAAACGAAAGGACCAAATTAACTAACTTCCTCCCCAACCTAGCCTAACCTTACTTGGCAAGGACAAGGGCAAAATCATTCTACCACAAAACTTCTTGGTTTAGTTAAACGCACCCAACATTAATCACATGGCCGCCGAAAATAATTGTCCTTGCTGCTGACAGCCTTCCTAACCTTACCTAATCTAACTTAACGGGACTGCAACTCATGAGAATGTCTTGAAAGAAAGGCTGTGACAATTAATTTTTCAGAGTTGATGAGTGAAGCGCAACCTAAAATGTTCTTGAAAGATACTGTGAAAGAATTTTGCCTCTACTATCATCTAGTGGAACGAGGACTTCAAGTTAATTTTGAAGGACGACGTAACGATGCTGTCAGCATCTTAATTTACTTTTATGTCACTGTGGCTTGGTGTTTAGACCAAAGTGACCTCATTAAAGCACAGTTGGCAGATCAAGAACAACAATGCATTGTGCCTAGTCGCTGACTCATACTTAGCTTTAAGGACGAAACGAGAGTAGAGCAGATTAAGGATAAGCAAACAAAAATATTAAATCCTAAAATGCTTCACAAATCAAGTACCCTCAACTGAATTAAGCCGGATTAAGCAGGAATGGTTATGGCATTTCCCTTAACCAACATCACCCCCCATCAATCACAGGATACGAAAAAGCTTAACACATTTCAAACTTTGACTTCCATCAAATCAGAGTCTGAACTCTAATCCAAAAGCAAGGCGAGGAAAGGGTAAAACTACTTCCACACAAAATATGACCTAATTGCATTAGGTATTCGCACATTTACCGGCGAAATGTACGATCCTATATGCGCAGGGATAAGATAAATAGCGGCACGTCATTATCATCATTTCATTGATAACATTTTCACCATTACGATTTACATTTTCATTCCAAATCCATATCAGGGCTTAGAAAGATCCATCTCTCGGTGTTTTCACCTCGTCCTGCTCGTTTTCGTACGTTCGCATAATCTCATAGGTACGCATGTGGAAGTAGACCTTGCGAGAGGGGAGAGGCTATGAATAATTCAGCGGAGATGCGTGATGCCACATTCGAATGGATTCTCGGGAATTTGCACAGCCTCCTCCCAGGAAAGTGGAATGATATTCATGTTTCTTTTTTTTTCCCTCCCCTATTCCGGATTAGGGAGAGGCACGAACCCCAAAAAAAAGGATGCCGACATCGAATTTCTGGGGATTCTATCATTATTTCTACCCCAACCCCCGCACCAGCTCACACGGAACATGCATAGTTTATTTGTAAATCATAACAATTGCCCGTTGGTGGTGTGGTGGTGGTCCTGGTAGTGGTTGGCATTCGTGTAGTTTCGCTCAATTGTGCCGTGTGTAGCCACCGAGCGGATTTTTGATCCTGTTGAAATTGCCTACAGCCGCTTGCATGGGAATGTACCGTATATGTACGTCTGGATTTGTGATTCTAGCGGTTGGATTGGTTTTGACATGTGTGTAGTGTAGGCATGTGTGTACTGTGCATGTCGAACACGAACTCAAGAACTAATAGCCAAAACGTAAGTCGGGGAGTGCACACGCTTTTTGAAATTTATTCGAGGACTCATGGGAATAATGGCATTGTCTAGCATCGGTGGTGGCGGAATATGGCCTTGTATGGTGGTGGTGGTCCTTGGAATCGCACACATATTACGTTTGCTTTAGGTGGTCGAAGTCAGACAATGACAAAAGCAAACCGTCGATGATTTGGTCACACACAACTCGCATCTGTCATAAAACTGCACAAATGTGAATCTATATGTCACAATGGAACTGTGGAAGGATGGTTGTTAGATTTTATTGCATATCTGTTCCTACATGTTGTCATGTCCGCGGAGCTGTACTTTGATTTCAGTGCGGAGAGACTATTCGAAGGAAACTTAATCAACATTTTTGTGTTGTGAGATGCACGAATCGATTTACGAATGTGTGTGACGATTGATGATTCTCTTTCTGATTGCGACGTGATTAGGATTTGGAACATCCTAAGAGCGGTCCTTGTAACTCTTGTTTAGGCTTTTCGTGGAAAGTTTCTTTTGGGCTATTGACAGTCATGAACAAAAGAGAGGAGGAAGATGCTACATGAGCTACGGCAGATGTTCTTCAGTCTCCTACTGGTAGAAAACTTAACGCCAACGGCGTGGTAACCGATTTAAAACTTCGAGAATTACCGTCAAACGGAACAAAAAAGCGTTTTGTGAGATTCGAAAAGATTGTGCGTCATTTTCTCCTATGTCCCTCCATTAATTTCCCTAAAGTCTGTGCTGGAGTTAAAAGAAAGTCCCAATCTATTTAGCGAGCGCAAACTTGAAACAAAAAGGAAATTCTAAGGAACCATCCTCGTGCTAACGAAAATTGTCGATTGAGCGGAGGCGTATACGTAACTTTTTTTTTATAAAATGCAGAAGAAATGGTCATATTGCCAAACAACCTATCATGGCTGCAAAGTTTCTCTCTCCAAAGATGTCCTCTCTTCTTAGCTTTGCGTTAAAATCGTCAAGAACAATTTTAACGTCAAAGCTACGGCACTGCTCGAATGTCTTGTATAAGGGCTCGTAGAACCTGTCTTTGGTGTCGTAGTCTTGCTCCTCTGTGGGGGCATGCGCCCATATCAGCGTTATATTGGCGAATTTGGCCTTTATGCGAATTGTCGTGAGGCGTTTGCTCACCTACCTGAAGCTTAAGACTTCTTGCCTAAGTCTGTCTTTAACGACGAATCCACATCCAAGTAAGCGCTACTTTTATTGCCGGTAGCAATCACTGTAGTAGATATCACAGCTTTCCATCCTCTTTTTGGATGGCGGCAATATCTGCTTTGCAGCAGTCTAGGGCCTCCGCTAATTATTTGGCTGCACGTGGTCTGTTAAGGGACCGAACATTTCACGTGCAGATCCGAAGGTCATTGTTTGCGTGGTTCGTCATCAGTAAATTCCTCCGTTTCCGAGGCCTGTGTTTGTTTCGCAACTCTCTTGTTTTTCCGTGATCGGGCAGTTATCCCAGCGCATAACCCCCAAGTTAGAAGGCCAGTTTCATTGTTAAAACCCCAAGAACGAGGGGCCGGTTTAACTGATGTCAGTAACTCACTTCGGGGATATGCGTAACATTTTCTTATAGAATGCAGGAGAGTTGTAAATATTACCAACAAGGCAAGGATTTCTCTGTCGTTGCCTGTGACTGTGACTCTGACCTTCAACATGTACTTAGTTCTGTATTCTTCGGGGTAAATATTCACATTATAAATCGGGTAGTTGTCAATTTTGTTTTGGCCGTTCCGACCCTAACGAAGCTTCAGTGAATGTGAATACTATTAAGAATTCAAAAAGAGAATCAGATTGCTTCGATGTTTATATCAAAATATTAATTAAGCATAACGAAATCCTCTCAAAAACCAAGGTATTCCGCCTTAGAAAAAGAAGGAGATTGGTCTTACTCAGTCAGTGCTAAAAGGCCCACTATCCATCTGAACTTCTATTGGAATGACGATGGCACTTAAGCTCAAATACAGTACATATGTATGTATGCATAGCCTGTACGTAGATACTTTTGAATGCGCATACACGTGTCTAAAACCCACAACGCATTCATAGCTCTCACATCTAGACGAAGAGTCCCAAAGTGTAGAAAATGCATGGTCTTACAGGCTGCGCTACAGTTCGAGGTAAGCATAGGTCTCAACCGACAAGTCCGGTACCTAGAAAATGGTCACTGTAAGTTGGTTAAGGTTTTCTGCTTCTGTGTGCATCACCTTGGGCGAGTATTATTCTACTCTGTTGGCCTTCCAGGTTAGATGCGACAATTTAAGCTCTGTAATCAATTCGTTTACCATGTTCTAGCCATGCAAAACATCCAATTCGCGTTTTTTGACTACACAATGCTAGACAAGTCTATTCAAAGTCAGCGGACCGGAAAACGAAAAGCGTCTATCATCCATGATGCTACCAGACTAAAACCCTACACCCAACTCTTCCAGACTGAAAAGACATCGTTTGTTCTTATCTGCGTCCCATAACGTGTGGTTTGACATTTTAGGGGTAAATGACAAACTACTCTTAGTACGACTATCGAAATTGCAAATCGCAGTTTATTGTCAACCATCTTACTCCTACCGAAACACTCTTTAGTGTCAGAAATACAACTTGTCTAACCTGCAGTATCCAGTGCGATGTACAAATTTAAAAACTCCATCTCAGTTCATTTGGAACACCAATCTGCGCCAAGTAAACCGTGAAATTCATTTCGCGAAATGATTACTTAAAAACCAAATCGGGAGGCAGTCCTATAAAATTCTTTCCTCATATCCGCGTGCCTATAAATTTCTCATCCTTAACATCCAGAACAACGCCCAAACTCATATTACAAGCAACAATACATATGTATATGTGTGTGTGTTTAAGAAGGAGGATGGTCGCACGCCGCCGCCGTTCCGGTCCAACGTAACAAATTGAAACCTGCAACTTGCTTGTGATAAATTTTCCCAAAAAGTATTCCCGTCGGAGAATTTCATTAACTGAATTTTATAGCGAAGAATTTAGCGAGCTCTACTCCCAACAATAAATCCAACAACAGGAGCAACGACCAACAACAGTGGCAGAGAAGAAACAGGATAAAGAAGGAATAACAGCATCGAACTACCTTGCGGTTTTAAACGATAGAATTTATGGCGTTTTGAATGAAATTAAAGCTTATGATCCATGGCACCGTGTTGCCAGTGCAGTTTCTAGAGAGAGAGAGACAGTGGAGCATATCCTTGCAGCGTGCCGGGTTAAATTAAGCGATATACTCGAGCTTCAGCGTGTGCGTTTACTGTGCGCCGGGGTGTTTGTTATATTGCGTCGAATGAAGTTGGTAGCAGATGCGGTTTAACCTTCACGACCGCATGCAATGTTAATGTGAACGATTAAAGTACGCCGAGACTGAACCAAGAGAGAGTGCGGGGTAGTGCCTCGTGACAGGACAAACTTTATGACGTTCGCCAAAGAAAAGAATAAAACTTTTTGAAAGAGTGTAAATTTTCATCCTCTCGTATTAACTTATATTGAGAGAGAGCATGTTTACGACTAATAACCGAGTCTGACGGCGGCAAGAAATAAAAGTCCGTTTAATGCGCGGAATTTTTCTCGCTCGAAAAATTCATTCGGAAATATATACGAGTATATTCGTATAAAGTCCTTTGGAGGGAGATATGTATATATGTATGTTTCGCGTATCTTGGCAGAGATTTGGCCGTCGAAGTATGTATAAACACAGCAAGAGTACATTTCCTGTTTCTTCTTCATTTTTTTTTTTTATTAATTTTTACTTTTATGGTTTTGTGAACTTAAACGATTTCACTGGAAGTCTCTTTCATGTGATCTTCTTTTTTTTTTTTGGATTTTAAACGCTTTGGCCAAAACGGAGGAAAAATTTCATTATGAACTTGTAAAAGTCGTTTAAGGGTATGAGTTGGGCAGCCATTTAATATCGGATTACAAGCACACAGAACTGGACTGCAGTTTGTTTTGCCTTTAGTTTTGTCCTCGTCCATTCTTCATTTAAAGAGAAAGGTAATTGACCCCAATTTCGGCACGAGAATAATTTGTTTTGGTTATTGGCTTCGTAAATGGATAGCTACAATCACAAAAAGATCGCAAGATCCATTCTTGATCAAGTGCCCTAGGCTCAACAGCTCGTGATTTAGGAAAACGTGTCAATGACCAACAGAATAATTTTTGTAACAATAGGTCTACTAGTGGTCCTTCAATCACCTTTTGTAAGTGTTGCGCTTTAATTGGCTGGTTGATTTTGTGAGTGTCCTAGAGACTTACTTAGGCCTCAATCGACTCCATTGTACCCATAAAAGTGGAGTCAATGGGAGTCTAGCCAAGAGGAGTGTTGACTAATCTGGGAACCACCCAGAAGGTATAGACATCGCAGAAATTTCCTAAAATCAGAGATATGAAGTTTCTCCACCCCATGGAAGAAGCTTTTACCAAGAGTATGCAGTCTTCTGGTGGCTAGTGCGAGGCATTCGTATAGCAGGTGCTGGACGGATTCTATTTCCTTTTTATCCCCGCATCTTCCAGGGTACTCATTGTGGGATAATCCAAGATTTTTATTCTGCAGTGCCCTGTAAGGACGGATCCGGAGAGGATCCGAATCCCTTCGACTAAGTTATATGAGACTTTTGGAATGCTTCTTAAGGCTGGCCATAATGATCTGGCTATTGCACAAGTGACCATGTGACACCATCGCGTATTAGCTCTGATCATGGTCTGCTTATCTATTTATCTGAAAAAAAGAGTGCTTATGCACCGGAAGGGTATAAGCATATGCTAGTTTTGCAATCTTCCTGGCAAGTTCGTCCGTCTTCTTGAGGCCTTAAGGTGACAGAAGCACTGGGTGCACAGTGTAAAGATACCAAGGAAATGTTATTCCCCTCTCACCGATTCATTTCTGTTCGTTTCAACGAAAAAGTCACACGCACACTACAGCCTACCTTCGGACGTGCTACCAAGTGTTGGAAAGTAAAGCTTTGGTATGATGACTATGTAGATGTACACAGCCGTCCAATTCCTACCTGTGGGTCACTAGCATGGTGGCCCGCCTTGAGCAAAGGCTACAACCTTATGAAACTCAAAAGATGCTTCTGCATCTTTTGTCTCTCGACTTACACACAAAAAATACCGCGGTTGAACAAAACCCAATTAGCACTAGGTAGGTAGTTAGGTACGGTAGCTGTCTGTGCGAAGCACGTAGACCACGCAGGCCCTTTGTGATACCTCCAAACGGCGAATTGAGAAGCTCTTTCATGACAGATAATACTCCCGGAGGCTTGTCATTCCCCGACGAGAGGTGGTGCCGCGAAAAATGTTCGGTGGATACGTTCTTGATGAAGCTAAGGATATTTTTGACCTCTTCATTTCTCGAGCTCCTGCAGATGTCATTTGAGAATAAGCCCATCCTTTTGTCATGAAGGCCAATGGAACAATGGCCGGTAAGAACACCAATGAGGGTGCTAATGAGCGACTAAGATGTTCCTTTTTGTTACCATGGCTCGTGTGACCTAATTGATGATGTGTGCTGTTGAGAGTGGGTGAGACAGACAGGATTGTCCCGATCCAGCATGTGGATTTTAGAAAACGCATTAGATATTGTATCGCTTTACCCGAGATGTGCTTGAGGTCGTCGAAAAATGATTGGTTAAGTGCATGCAGTCTGGCTCTTGCTAGTGCCGGACATTTCCAGAGGAAGTGGAAATGAGTTTCCCTCTCTTGTATTGGAATACCTAGTTTGTTCGCTTGGTCTCCAATTGGCCAATAACCCGAGTTTATCGCAGTTATTCTGGCGATATCTGGACGGGTTCTGTTTAGGAGGTCTTTTGTTTTATTTTTAATCGCAGGTCGCCCATATCTTTCTTGATATGGCGCAGTTGGATAACCCCCTGCGTTGGAGGTTGGCCTGCTGTAGAAAGTGTGAGTGGATTTGTCCTTTAACTGCTCCTAGCTGGATGTAGATCCTTGCCGCGAGCGAGCTGTGTAGAGCTGAGCTCTGGCCAGTTCGAGTGCACGCCCGTTTCCTTTTATGTCACCGTGCCCTGGAACCCAAAGCAGTGTGACTCTGAACCGCTCGCCCAAACAGGCACGCTCGTTCCGGTTTGGAGGATATGGTAGCCGAGTTAATAGCTTTGATAGCGGCTTGGCTCTCTATGAGGATACATAGCAATGTTCTGTTTCCGTGTTGTATCACGCTCGACTTGCGTGCAAGCCTCTCGGATTGCTAGAAATTTCGACTAGAAGACGCTGGCAAAGTCCAGCAGGCAGTATGGTCTTGATATTTTCAATGATTCCGAGTGGACACCGGCACCCGCACCGCAGTTTATCTTCGGTCCTTCGGTGTAGATTACCGCGTCGAAGTTCTTCACCACTTCGTCCTTCTTCCACTATGCTCCGGTGGTAAATCCCAAGTGGAAGTTTTTCCATAAGTTTAGTTTCGCGGTGATGTGCATTAAAGGAAGACCACGTCTCAGATGACGTGGAAGTGTAAATGGTCTTCGACCAACTTGTTGCACGAAACTATCATAAATGTAAGCAAATGATTGAGTTGGCCAAAAAAGTTTGTTAATTGCGACTTAGCTCTATCATAAACTGAAGTATCGTCTTAACCAAATCTTTGTTAGCAAGCAAACCAGCCGCTTTTGGATTGAATCGGTGGAAAGAGAGGTTTCAAAGCATTCATTACAGCCTGAGTCAATTATTTAGATTTTAATCTGTCTAAGAAGGGTGCTGTGTATGTAATATGGCAGCAATAAAAGCGACCTGCACTTCCTATTCCTGACTTCGACCGGCACATTACACAGCTTTTCTATGCAATTACATCATAACCTACCGAGAGGTAATGTCGCAAAAGATGTTTGGTTGACTTAGTTGAACGATCTGCTTCTGCGTCGGTACGCTTACAAGATTCAATAATTTTGTGGAACGAAGATATCTTGATTGTGCAATTTAAAGCCTGTAAAAATCTTCATGTTGGGTTATATTAAGTTTAGCCTTCCGGCATCGATAATGGTATACTTGTCGATATCGTTTCTGATGCATACAATCTCGCTATGCCATCCACCTTAAAGTAAATAAATCGATTTTATTTATTGCCAAACACGCTTATACACGTTCGCTGTAAATCCTTAGCCTTGTTGACCTAGATTCCTGATCCCATACCCAGCTGGTTAACAGACTTTCCAGCTATAAAACAACACAAGTACACAACATACCAGCTTTGGAATTTTTAAACAATCAACTAACAAACTTTGTACGCAAAAATGTCTCCCGTTATGGGAACTTTTGAATTTTAATGCCTGATTATGAAGTAAAAATATATACTAACTCCACATGCATTGAATTCGCCATAAAATTTGCTTCGAAACGAGACTTTTACGAGCCAATTTTCAATTTACGACGGTGAAAACTTTACCGGAAGTTTCCCTGACTTCCTCTCTTTCGGAAAAACCCCATGAAACTTTCTTTGCCTTATGTCCACCCAACTCCAATTCCATCAATGGCTCTCCTCTGACTGCCATAAACTTACGTAGGACTAACCATTTTTATTGGTTTGTGTGTATCTCATCGTCTTATTGTCTCGATTCTGACGACTACATTTGCCTGTCAAAACATTTGATAATCGCAACCACCCTGCAAACAAAAATCACCCCATAAATAAGGACATTGACATCGATAACGAAGGCAAAGTGTCTATCGATGGCAGTAGTTGCGTGCCTGATTGTGTATGATTGCCGCAATCATTACAAATTAATTCCGTCAGCCAATTAACCCGGTGCTATTATTGAATATGAAGTGTCAATACAGTAACAAGAGGTCCTTGTTGGCAACCACTGTTTGCTAGGACGAAAAATCGTGTTGTTTGCTTGCGTGTTTATCGGCGTTTTCAAATCAGTTCGTCGGAGATTATATCGTTTTCTATTGAAATTATGCACCGTAAAGAGCTTATACGATTGGAATTTATTATCCTTGTTCCCAATCCTGATATTTTGTATTTTGCACTCAGGTCTCACGAATATTTTTGAAGAAAAAAAAAAAACACAGAAGACGATTGGTAGGCTTAAACACTCAGACAGAATTGTTCACCAAAATTAATATCCTGCTCCTGAATGAATGAAAGTGATGTTCACAAAATACACGCACTCAGTTGAAAAGTTGCAACACAAATATTAAATACTGTTCATACTCCTGAAGTTTGCTGATTTTGATCAATGGATAGGGAGTTTTCCTTCGCACTATAGGTGAGGGTGGCAATGGTGGTGGTCTGTTACGTGAAATCTTTTGCAATTCCAACAATCCAGGGATGTAGATTAAATACGAAGATAAATTCAAGGAAGCAGCAACCAACTAACCTAAATATTGGAAGTTTGCACCCATCCTCCTAGGTACACACATACAAACTCGAACTAAGCATGCACTAAGTATAAGAAGCCAACAGAGAGAGGAAACACGAGACGAAACTAGGACAAGTTTATATCGGAAAAGTTTATAATCCTTAAACTAAGGCGAAGCTTGGTTCTTGGTACACTACCCCCTTCTCGTTGCACAAGAAATCCTTTTATCTCGGTTATCGATTTTTTCTTTTTCATCCACGAATGATGGGAAATAATAAGACGAAGGCACAAGTAATAGAAGCAAGTTGGCTGCAAGATTTCGGTGTGGAGATGGCGAGAATATTCCTCCCAAAAAAGGAGGAAATTAAGATGAATAGAAGAAGAAACTTGCTCAGCTGACTTTGGGAGGGAGGGTTGGGGTGTAATTATGAAAGTTTGCTCTGCTATTTTATCGGTAAGTAGCTTCTTCTATGTATATTGTGCCAAAGGAAAAAAAAAAAAATTAATTAATGCAGACGGAGGGAAAGGATGTGTAAGAGCTTACACTCGTATCTTTCATCATTTCCATATTTCAAGAAGGTAATTTGTTAGAAACACAATCAAGATGCGGATACAGTTTTCAATAAGTTTCGACTTACTTATGCAAATGAGTTACCCACACGCAATGTAATTCACAAATTGGCGTGTGTGGTGTTCAGAAAATTTTATAATTGCACCGCCACCTTTTTATGTGCAAGAGGACACTTGATACAGAAACAGGATTAAGGAACATCTGGTTCCCATTCCAAGATCCATAGTCTTTGTTGTGAGGCCAGGGCAGTCTCGGTGCAGGGGAGGAGGACGGCGGCACGCTTACGAAAGCTCGGGTTAGCTCGTCGGACGGGGGTGGTTCTTGTCCTTCATGTCCTGCAAAGAATTTTCCTCTGTCCTGGCCTCATAACAACGCCTGCATTTATTCGTCATTTAAGATTGCTTTAGCATTCATGGAAGAGAGACTTCATTTAACTGGCAGTAGGACAGGAGCTAAACACCGAAAGTATCGCAATGACCATTGAACAGGATAGGCTACAATAGTTAGTTAGTATTGGAATACGTAGGGCATAATTATTTAGACGGGAATCTTCCGAATCGCGAACAAGGTGAGCAGGGGATGTCTGCTGTGAAACACTAGTTACTGCGAAGTCTCTCCTTGACATCCTATAGAAGATTGAAGTGCAACCCAAATGGTATGCTTATAATGTGGCAATAATGGCAAAGGGGCAATTTTATGATCACAGCAGACATCATGACATCATGAGTGTTGCAAGGACCAAATCCTCTCCATTAATGCAGATTTAATCATCTTCATAAGTAAGACGAAAAGTCTGAATTTTCAACCCTTGACACTTTTCTTTTAACAGAAGCGGGAAAAAAAGGGAGCTGCTCAATCTCGAATAGGGCAGTTAGTAAGTAGGAGAATAGCCCCATCGTAGAGGAGGTGACTTTGACGATTGAAGTGCTAAAAGTCGCCAAATTTGCTGATGCGGACAAGATCTGGGAGGAAAAACTCAAGGAATTGGGGGAAGAGGGACTGAAATGGCTCTCGTGCCATTAAAGTGGCCTGGGAATGCGGTGAAACACCTAGTGATTGGTAAACTGGGTTGAATGAGGGATTTGCTCCCATTTAAGTAAGTAAGTAAGTCTCCCCGGAAAGGTATTTGATAAAGCGAAACAGCAGTAAGTGAAACAGCAGTACGGCTTTCATCCAGTTAGAAGCACAACATATGGTACTCAAGAAGGCTTGGGAGTATGCCAAACCTATCCTATTCCTCTCAGTTTGATATGGAGAAAACATATCATTAACTCTGGAGTGTACTGCAGGAGTACAGGACAGACGGTTTACTTCTGAAGGCCATTCGATTTCTCGCCATTGCAAGGAATGGTTTGAATTGGGACACTTAAATATAAGCCAGTTGCCTTTCGCGTTGCGCCCACCCTGACCGAACTTCCGCGCGCGAATGCCCGTTCAATTAACTCTGTGTGTTAGTGGAGTCCCATTGAGAAGTGGAGAAGTTTAAGTATCTAGAGATCCTATTCACAAGTGATGGAAGAAGCAGTACTGAGTATTTTCGTAGGATTAGTCAGGCTGGAGCAGTTTTGAGATAACTTGGTCAATGTGTTATCAGGAGGGCTGAACTTGGTATCGAAGCTAAGTTGTCGGTCTTTTATTCAGTGTTTGTTCCGACCCTCACCTTTGGTCATGAGGTTTGGGTAATGACCGAAAGAATAAGATCGCGGGTACAAGCTGCCGAAATGAGATTTCTTCGTTGTATTGCTGGGGTGACTCGCCGAAATCGGGTTATTATTGCCAGAATACGCGAGGTACTCAATGTCGAACAGCTACTTCTTCGTACGGTGAGGTCCATACTTCGATGCTTTCGGCACGTTAAACGCATGTCCTCAACTCAGCTTCTAAGATGTGCCATGGGATCCATACCATCGGGTAGGCATCCCCTTGGTAGACCCAGGATGAGATGGTTGGACCAAGTCCGAGAGAGTCCACTTAGGCACCCTAAACCCGCGACCATCATAGGGGATAAGCGTGTTTTTGGAAAATGATGATGGTCAAATGAGGAAGAAAACTGGTTTTATATGAGAGAATGTACCTGGATGCCAGATATCACTGGAGTTATCACGATGGAAAGGTGGTGAAAATGTCACCGACGTCAGCTCACTAGGTCCACAAGATGATATCTTTAGTAGAAAACAAGCAAAGGCAAAGGAAATGATCCGCCTTCTCCACAAGCGTCGCAAGCTGAAGTGACACTTGAGATGCTTGATAAAAGCAAAAGGTTCACCAATAAGTTGTCTACAGTTTCTTTTACTGAGTAACAGCAGAATGCACAGACGTTCAGAAGCACTCGCTTACTCCGCCTGCATTCTGGATAGCCCTGACACGTGCACTTGTGTTTGTAGAATATCTAATCGTCAATGGATGGCCTGACTAAGGACGTTGGAACACCCAACACAGGTTCCGGTTTTACCAATCAGGTTTAGCAATCTCAGCGGACATCTCATTTCCAGAGACCTCAGTGTGAATTGAGGACTTAGACAAGTGCCAAAGAGTTCAGTCTTGCAAACAAATTCATTAAGTTCTTGCATTCTCGAGCTATTTTGGAACTAGTCAAAGGCTCTAGCAAGGCCTTAAGCACAGTCTAGGTATTGCTACAGATGGAGTTCAATACGAACGACTTACATCTGTATTCAGAGACGGTGAGGATCAAAAAGGGAATGAAGAAACCCTACATATCCATCCTTTAAGACTGTCTTTGGATTGCAGCCCAAAGGAATAGACAAACAAGCTTCAAACAAAAGCTGAAACAAGGAATCAAGAACGAAGGACGAAAAGAGACCCAACAAGGTGGACATCTACTGCAACGCACTTTAAAAATCAACTAATATTTCCTTTTTTAATGGCGTTCGAGGTTTGTATCTAGACTAACTGGTGACATTTTTGTAATGTTTGTCATTGCTATAATTCACGTTTTTTTTTTCTTATTTCCTGATGCCTTTATTGTTTCTCGGTTCAACCTTTAGACCTTGACACTCTACTGCCAGTATTATGCCTTTGTCGCAGAGTCGAGATTGGCTTTCACAGTTGTTCGAGAATATTAATTTTGAGAAATAAATCAAGAGTTTAACCCGCCTTTCAGAGTGTCAAGCGAAGATGCGAACCACTACACCATATTCAACCTGGATGGCTCAAAGCTTGGCTTGTGAAAATACCTACATACCTGCTTTATCATCGATGAGTATAGATTAGTTAGTAGCCGACAACCCAATTCCAACAAAATGTATATGAGAGTATTTTCCATCTATCTATCACTAATCAACTGCCACAGCTGCTTCCTGAAATAAAAAATCTCGGCTGCAGCCTCTATCGCTCTATCAACAACTGAAGCCCAAATCTAATTTTACCAGAAATTGACAATGACCTAGGGCAAACAGCATGTTCTGCTTTAAGGATACTCGCGGCTTGCATTCAAATAAAATTCCATTCATCAGGGTTCTCTAAAGGCTTCACTGCGCTCCCCATTCGTTTAGCTCAACCCAAATTAAATAGAACACCAACAAAGGACACAAAAAATCGGACCGAAAACAATTCCCAATATCAACACCACAAGCGTTTCCCGCATAATGTGCATGTGCACGTCAATTGTTCGTGGGAAATAATAAAATCAACAATGGACACGCCGGACATGGACAGCCACCACGTTGGACAGTGACCCACGTTGTATTGACGCTTTTTTTCTACCCTCAGTCAGTTGACTAACCCGCCCTCACCGATTTTTCGTAGCGGAAAAAAATATAACTTAATCAGTTTCGTGCGAGTGTGTGGGTGGTGGTGGTGGTGTTTCTCTGTGAAAAATTAACGTTCAAATAAAAAGCGTGTACCGTGCCGTTGGAAACAAAACTTAAAAACAATTTCTGACTAAACAAAAGCAATTCCCGTTTCTCTCGGGCACATGGGGCGGCGGGAAAGGAGACCAAAGACGAATGACAATGACAAACAACATTTGATGTCAATTGAAATTGCAGGCACGTATTCTTCGGTAGCCTACCATCGTCCATTACCCTGCCAACTCCAAGGGGGCCCGGCGCAAATCTTTTAATGTAATATGTCTTATCCTAGCGTCTCGTAATTTAGCACCAGGGATGTGTTCTTCTATGGGAATTTCTCTTTCCCCCTTGGGTCTCTGACATGGGCCACACATATGTACGTGGTGAAAGCTTCACGTCAACCGGAGAGTTACACTGCGCTGGCTAAGGGTGGGAATCGCACAACAACCCGCACCCGCACCACCACCATCACCCGTTTAAGCGTGACGAGCATAATACCCCATGCCCGTCTGTCGGCGAGTATACAAATATATGACCTCGGGGAGTTGGAAATTAGATTGAAATTGATACCTGTCCTAGCAGGGGTTGTCACTGGGTTGTGGACGTGAAGCGAAAATAGCAGTGGTATTGTGAAAGGCAAACAGAAGAAAAAGGACTCAATGACGACGGATCCTCGAAAGATTCATGGCCTGAATCGTCGCGGACTGTAAATTACTTTATTGACGTGGCTAAAGCCACTTGTCAGTGAGTGGAACTACTGCAGGTCCCACCGAAGAGCAACCCAAGTCTATGATCAAATACTCCTATGTAAGCCACTTACCCCCGGACCAAACAAGTAAACGTTTGAGGGCTCCCAGTGGCTGAAATCCTCGCACTTTTTTATGCTTTTCTCCTTGTCCTCGTTCTCGTTCTAGTTCGTGGGAGGGATGGCGCCCTCTGCCGTTCTAATGCTTTATTAAAATTTATTGCCACTGCCTTTGTGAATACGTAATGGACCGGAGTTCGCGGACCAGGCTTTCGCAGGCATTATCCCAGAACGAGTGGGTGCTGGGGGTGGGTGGAATCCCATTTTTCTATAAGCCGTCGCCGCCGCCACCGCCACCGCTGCCGCCAGTTCATTTTAATTTCAGCAATTTCCGGATTAGGTTCTATCTGCCACTCTCTATTGAGACTGCCCTCCCATTTCATTGATGTAATTCATTTCGTCGCCTTAGCCAGTGCGGGCCGAAAAAAAAAATAGAGCATCCTCTGTCCATTTCACCCCAATGAGAGGGAAAAAAAAGCGGAAAAAAATCGATCTTCCTTGGTATGCATACTAAAGCCAAACGGAAGGGAAACTCAAATAATAATAACTGTCAGCGGGGGTTTGTTATACACAAATTTGAATCCACTCCCCCCCCCCCCCACCGTCGGTCCGGCACCGTTCAGGTTCCATTTTACCTATGTTGTGATGGTTCCGAATTTTTATCTAAAAATTGGCAAAGTTTTCGATTCAATTTGTTTTAAGGTGCTTGGCCCGGCGGCGGGTCTAGTTGTCGTCATAGCCGGTTGGCTTTGCGCTCAGCCATGATGGCGACGGCAGTTTTCTCCATCATCGTCACAACGCGCGCACACACATCGCCGGTGGGACTTACCACCCTCGAAGCATCATCTCAACGATGGAAATTGAGCTTCCGGATTATTGGTTTGGGAGGAACTTTTTCTCTTGGTCAGTTGGTCGGATGAAGGTTATTTTTGTGAGTTCCACTGGGGTTTTACCTGTTGGATGGTAGACCTGAACGGTGGATGCGAATCTTTTGTTGTTTTCTTGAAGTTCTCTTTTTTTTTTTATGAATGTGTGTGTGAAAAACTCTGGTCTTTGTTTGGCGATGACTTGATGGGGTGGAGAGATGAGTTTTATTTCTTCTTTCCATTTTTTTTTTTTGAAGGATTTAGTTGAAGCTTAAGGAATATTTAATTTCCCCTTGACAAGGGATAAGTGGTTTATCAGTATGAGGATGTTGGGGCTATTTACAATTCAAGTTTAAAGTGGGTCGGTCAAGGATATTTAAAAGATGTGTTTTCTTTTTTACGGAAATTCTTTAAATGATGATGCGAAGTTTGGGGTGTGTTTTTGAAGGGAGTAGCTCATAGAGAAATACGGAGGGATCTAAGGCTATTTTGTCTGTGACTTCAAATCTACTAATTAACTCAGTTTGAGTGCAAGTTTTGTCACAGGATCAGGTGAGTTTATGTCTGTAGACAGTGGACCTCTAACGTTGACAACTCGCCAAAACAAATGAAGACCAGCCGTCTGACCATGAAAATATCAGAAATTGGGACAAACTCTGACAACCGTATGAACTGACAATTTAACGTTGGCAAGACAGTTTGTCATTATCAACTCATCGGCAGCACATTGGTAGGTCTGACAATATTGCAGGATCTGACAACCGTCTGAACACAGCTTTAAGAGTGGTCCTGTAGAGAGCTGCCCACAAACTTCAGGTACACTCCTGTTACCAATTAGATTTCCTAACGTTGCAGGGCAGGCCGGCTGTACTGGCAATGTTCAGATCATTTACATACGTACATAGATCGTTAAAAAGGTTTACAGTGCTTTTTCTAGCAAGAGCTGCACCCGCACTTGGGAAGTGCACCATAGATGCCTTCTCACATCTTCGGCTACTGCAGATATCGTTACTAACTGTGCCAGGTCGATGGGCATCTCTGCCAGTATCCCTTATGATATTCTTTAATTTGGAGATATTGCCTCGTCTTAAGCGATATAAAGCTTTCAATAATTAAGGGCTTTGACAAGACGAACTTGTACTTAGAGACCCTTGTCTGGCTAGTACGTTCGGCACAGAGTTCATCAGAATTTCGTAGTGCACATTTAGTGCCCTGGAATTTACTGAATATAAGAGATCAGATCTGCTAAACGTTTCGAGCAAAGTTTCAAACTAGACGCTTCTTTAACGTCAAAAGTTTGGTTGATGGAGGCAAACTACTAAGTACCGGCCTTAAACTTGTCTCCTTGGAGCTGAGCAGTAAGTGGGTAAACTGTTTCTAGTCATTGGTTACACCATCAAGTTGAAAGGTAATTTCGACATGGGCTAGCCTCAGCTATGGGTAGAGCGTGTTGAACTTTTGTAGTTGAATCTCTATTCATAAATTTTGAAGAAGAACCATTCGTGTTTGACTGGCGTAGACTAAGTAGACTTAGAATCGCTTTGCTTGCCTGTCTGAGCTCGTAATTGATTAAAAAGCTCAAGCATAAACTGTTCCATCGGATCTGAAATATTTATGGCTTCGCTTGTTTTGAGATCGCATTTTCTGATTTAAGTTCATTATCACATGAATTAGGCATCTTTAAGGATTCGCTTCTCTCCTAAGCGTTCATGATACCTTTAGTAGAACTTTACTTGTTATCAGAACTTTGATGAACACGCCAAACGTGACACTAATCTACAGATCCCACCAGAATGGGGGAAACTGGGTACACCATTCGCTACATGCAAATTTCTCTTAGAGTACGACACAATCAGCAAGATAAATCGAATATGCTGACAGATCTTGCCTATGCTTATTCGATCTTAAAAGATTCTCTTGCTTAAAAAGCCGCCCATCAGCACAGCGTTATACACAAGTTGCAGGAACGTAAATGAGGAAGAAACAATCCTCCGATTCCTCTGCACTTGTCTTGCCCTATTCCAAAGAAGGATGCTTTATCTAGGAGCCTTTCACTAAGGCAAGTTGAGCGAACTATCACAGTCTGACTATCCTCAGCTTCATTATGAGCTCCAAATGGTTTCAATCAATTAAGTGGCAATTTAGGGTATAGACCCATGTGGTATCACAAAGGGCCTACCTTGGCCTACGTGCGTCTGGACCTCGTATGAACAGCCAACTCACCTACCTTCCAAAACTTTAACCACTGCCAGCACTTTAGTTATACGAAATTCGAATTATTATTTTAACCGTGAAGCCGAAAAGTCTACGTCTACGACTTTCTAAAAAATTGGCGCCCAATGCTTCTTGAGAGATGACAGAATTTAAGCTACAGTCAGGATACATATTTTTCTGATTTATCGCAAAAATACAATCAAAGTACATACAGTGGTAGTCTGTAGGTATATATGTAGACGTGCCAAAGTATATGTATGTAAATACCTCGTTCAGATTTTGTTTATTTTCAAAACGTCGACAGAATAATCTGAAAAAGAGAAAAAAAAATTATTAATAAATTTCAAATGTAATTCAATAGAATATGATTAACATACATATTTAGATTTTTTTGCTTTGCTTTAAGTCTACATAACTGGAAAATAGTAAAAGTCCTTTCCTAAGCTACCCCAGTTTGATTTCGTAGCGGCAACACATCGTTAATCTTTGTATTATCCACCCTGCATTACAGAAAGCATCGTACTTGACCGCAGATGTCAGACTTCTAAAAACCGAGTTCCATTTTCGAATTCCCATACCATTCCCAGGCTGGATTCTTTCAGACAAATGGTGAAAAAATTCACCAAAAAACCGTAGGCAACCAGAGCGTGCATACACCTCAGTAAGCAATTACATAAGAAAAATTAAAAGTCAACTACCATAAGGATATGCTATAGAAACCTACTTATAATGAAGGAAAACTATTTGCTCACTTAATCATATAAAATTTAAGTACAGCCCACATCCTTCCATATGAAAGTGGATTTTTTTTTTCATCCTCAACCTTCATCGCCATCCCCATCCCCATTTACTTTTCAACTTCAAGGACTCCTTGTGCGATTTTAACTACACATCATATCACATGACCTACTTTTACTAACTTTCTACTTGAATGTGCGAATATATAACGTAAACTTCACTTAACGCTTCAACTCCAGTCAAAGTCAGTCAGTTAGGCAGAGAGGACTTGAAGTACAAAAAAAAAAAAGGAGGAAAAGTCATATCCTACACTACCATCCACTGTGTAGTAGCAGCATCGTCTTTGCTCATCGAAAAATAGAACAATTCCACAAGAAGACATCATAGGTATCTATGGGAAAAGTTTTCATAATAATCAAAGAAACAGAACCCAACCCAAACACACACACACTGAGTGGTTGCCTACTGAAGGAATTTCCGCCGCCATCGAAGGCAAAGGAAAACTTAACTCAAAGTTGGCAGAAAAGAAAATTGCGACGCAACTGACATTGAACTGTAAACAGCACAAAGTCAGGCAGGCAGTCAGCCAATGTCTGCTGCCTTCTGCGGGCTTCCCTATGTCTATTTGTCGTTCCATCTGAGACTATTTAGGGACTTGCCTTGCTACAGCGACACACCGTCAACACACAATCAAGAACGAAAATATTTGCCTTGGAATTGCTAACTAATTACTTGAGAAATTCTTTGCCAGCGCAACAAGAAAAAAATAAAAAAATAAAAGTGTATCTCATCGTATATTGTTAATTTGTCTGTGTATCTTTTGATCCGCCTTCAATCAATTTGCATGAAAAATTCACAATGTACACTGGGTTCGGCATTCAATTTGTCCAATTAGCCTATTTACGGCGAAGTGGCTTCACAGGAAAACCAATTTTCTTGCTCCTGTACTCGATGGAAGTTTAGTATTAGGGTGAACAGACGTCCCATATCCTATTACCGCACTTCGGTTCCAGAAATTGCCTCTTACGACTAAAAACAGTCTCCTGCGGTTGTTACCAAAAATAACTACAAATCTGCTCTCGTAAATGACACAAATTCCACTATTACGGAAGATTGGATCCCTTTTGCCAATTTTTGTTAACGATTACTGGTAACTGTAATTTGTTCCTAGAATTATTTCCACCATCATGCCGTCATCGTCGTACTGTGAACCTTTTGTTCGTTCATAATGGCAGCCCATGGAGAAGATGAATCCGAATGTGGTACATCTCGTGCCATTGTGTCTCTTTCAGATACAAAAGCATATTTCTTTAAAAAAAAAAAATGTTTCTCCTTTTTTATTCGATTGAACTTCACGTGAAATTCATTTGTGCATTGAAGTGCGTTCGAGGGCACAATTGAGTTTTAAGAGGACTTTCAATGATTGGAGACTGCCTTTTGTAATTTTTTTTTTTTTTTCAGCTTTTTCGCTGAACAAAGAAAGGCTCTACAGGCGTCTGATTGATTTCCCGGGAGTGATTTCAAATGAAAAAGCAGCGGCTGCGTGGCATGGAATTGCCCATATTGGTCGGGTGAAGGTACATAGGTGGCGTTAACATTGAAGTCTTTAGTGATGTTCAACGGGTGTCAAATTCTTTTTTCGAGCTTGGGCATACACTTTTTACGGTTTCATACTTGGTGTGGTATGGTATTTAAGGATGAGCGGAAAGCCCGTTGCGTTCCCTTCTTTTAATCGTCTGGACTGTAGGGATAGATTTGGTTTAGGACGTATATTGGGAGGAATTTAGGGAAAGTGGAAGCAATTATGGAGTTGACACTAGTGTACGTGTGGTCTGGCGAATCTTCCTGTTTCTTTGTTGAAGGCCAGGATGCCGTCGATTCTTTGGTCCTGGAGATGCCTTCGGTCAGGTATCCACATGAACCCCAGGGTCTTCTGTCGCATTCTCGCTAGTGCTGGGCAGTGGCATAGGAAGTATTCGAGATCTTCCTCTTCTCAGCGAGGCCCAGTCTATGCTCGTGTTTGTTGAGGTTAATGTGTACTTTGATGAGTGCCACCGTCAGCCTCAATTGATCTCTGCTTGAACCTAGAGCCTTCCTAGTGAGGAGGTTGCTTGGTTTCTTAATGAATAATCTAGCCACTTTACACGTCAAGTGGTTTGCCCAGTGCTCTTCAAGATCCCTTTGGTTGGTTGCTGGTTGGTTGGTTGAGTCCATCTACACGGATGTGTTCAAGATGAACATAGGCACATGAGCAGTTGTCTTTTCTGAAGAGCACGGACTCAGCAGCTCAATAAGAGGTTCTAGCAGTGATCAGAGCTTCCCAATTGGCGTCAGTGCTCACGGTATCACGGGAGGATATCACGATTTACTTTAACAATCAGGCGGCTATAAAAGCATTAGTTGCTACTCAAATTACATCCAGGCTTGTAAATAACTGCCGCGAAGAGCTGAACGTTCTTAGCACCCACCATAATGCAAAACTCTGCTAGGGCTCTGCCTACGGTGGAGTACCAGAAACAACTCTACTGAATAACTAGGCAGGAAGGGATCAGCCCTAAAATGAGAGCTGAAAGAAATAGAAAGGCTAAGACCCTTAACTGAGCCGAAGAACAGGTGGAAGCCAATAACACCCTGCGAGACTTCCAGAAGATTATGGCCAGAATATAATAACGCTAGAATCATCAAGCTCCTACATATAGACGGGGAATTCCGTAGACGTAGGACTAACGACAGGCCACTATAAGCTTTGGTATCATCTTAAGAAGCTGCATCGAACAGAAGACAAGCTATGCAAAGGATATGGGGACGAAGAAGTGTACGAGGACACAACTGACCAAGCTTCTGCAATATTAAAAATTGAAATCCTGGACAGAATCCTTTTTGATGATATCGATGAGCTATCCGATGGCTCACTATCGGATCTGCTCAAGTTTGAAAGGACAACACAGCAGGAAGTAGTAGGTAAAACACATTGATACCACAATGGGTCTCCAAAACCTAAGCGAGATGAAAAGGGATTTATCTTCTTTATCGGCCCGCTAACCTAACTTAACTAAGGTTGTGTAGGTTTGTATCGTACTTAGTGATCACAAAACCAATATGTTCCCCTTATTAAGGACCAAGTCTGCCTATTGTTCCATACACAGATATTTTTTTCTGTGCTCTCTCTCTCTCTCTCTTTTTTTGCACACACTTTTCGGTTTTAGTTGAACGTTTGTTTTTGTTTTTCGTTTTTTTTATTCTTTTTACGCCACTTTCACCCAGTGCTGTGTGATTTGAATGAAATGGAGCAGTAAAATGGAAGGTACCTTCGACAAACCCCCGTATCTTGGTGGAAGTAATCACTGGAGCAATTGCTTCGCATATACATAAGTGGAGGGCGTGAGTATATTTGTGTGTACACGCTAAAATACCTGTTATTTGCCTAACGGCTCCGGTTCTAAAGAAAGGAAAGAAATTTATAACAGAACAGTTCAATGAACTGTGAATATTCATCCATGGAGAAGGTGTGGATTTGGTTTCTTTTGTGATTGTGAAGCTCAGGGATTTTGTGGCGAGAGGAAGAAGGATGTTGGCTGGGTCCGGGTGTGCGTATAATCACACACGACTGAGGTGAGTTAAAAAAAAAAAAAAAAAAAAAAAACTGCTCTGGGTGTGTGATTTGTCGGGTGAGTGCATTGCATTGAAAATCTAGCGTGATGAGTGTTGCTGTAGACGGAGATTACAACTGAAGTGGTCTACTTAGAAGTTTGCATACAATAGTGAAAATTTATGTCAGAGTTCATTGAAAGGATAATGTTTGTAAGAGGGATGTGATTTTAGGTTAAAATGGTGTAAAGAACTAGGACACTGCGGCGTGAGAAATATTTGGAATGCAATCTAAGGTGGAAACGGAGAGGGCTAAGTTTTGATAAAAGACTTAAACTTATGTACTTAAACTAACACAGTTTTGACAGGAATACACTCAAATTTTCCACTGAAGAAGTTAATGCTCAACAACGACTACACACCGTCTAAGTTGAACTTCAACCTCAACTTGCGGACATCAATCTCCTTCAGAATGAATTGGAAGAATGATGATGCCAGAGATGAGCGTTCACTTTTATACCGACGGTTTCAAAACTGAGAACGGAGTGGAAGGTGGCGTTTTCACCGAAGTGTTCAACTTCAGCATATCCTTCCGTCTCCCCGACCACTGTAGTGCATTTTAGGCGGGAATTATGGCGATCAGCGAAGCCTTATCCTTCCTAAGCCATAATGTGGTATCCTGCAAGGACGTTAACATTTTTACCAAAAACCAGGATGCCATAAAATCTATGGAATCAGTAACTTATACACCAAAATGAACCTCAGATTGTCGTTTATCTCTCATGGAGATAGCAGAACATTTTAACGTTCATCTATGCTGGATTACCCGGACATAGGGACATTTTACCGAATTGTAAGGGCGATGAACTCGCCAAACGTGGTACTACTCCAGAGATCCTACCAGAACAGAGGAATCTTGGTATTCCACTTGCTATACGTAAATTACTTTTAGAGTATGAGGTGATCAGAAAGACAAACCAAATATTGAGAAATGGTACCACTTGCCGTGCCCCCAGAGAGATCGGGCCTATGCTAAACCTCATTCGATCTAAAAGTCTGATCTTCCTTTAAAGGTCGCTCATCAGCACCGTTATCGGTGTTCTCACTGGTCACTGCCCCATTGGCTCTTATGCGAGAAGGATGGGCCTCTTCTCAAATGACTTTTGAAGGAGCTACAGGTGGAGGAAGAATCAATCCTTCATTTCGTCTTTACCTGTCCTGGCCTATCCCAAAGAAGGAAGCTCTATCTAGGAGCCTTTCACTTCGACAATTAAGGCGAATTATCACATACCGAAATCAAAAGCATCCTCAGACCTCCAAATGGTTTCAATAGATGGTGTGGCACCTAGGGTATAGATCTCGTCACAAAGGGCCCTCCTTGGCCTACGTTTGTCTGTGCCTCGCATGGTAAGGTGGGTACCTTACCTATATACCTATCGAACGCTTAATGCATTTTGATCAGTCTATGACTACATACTAATTTTACGAAATAAGGCTAAAGTAAGTTGCGTCGCATAAACTCTCATTTTATAGCTGGCGTGGCAATCCGGTATGAGCCTAGACCTAGTTTTTCGCAACCAATCATGTTGTGCGTATAACAGTTTTCTGACTAATGGAATGAATAGACAAATAGAAGACTCCGAACGGCGGGTTAAGAAGTTTTTTCAAGAAAAATTATACTTTCGGGGGTTTTTCATTATGTGAACATGGCTGGTGCTCAAACCTAGGCAGCTCACACAGTCAATCACTGAGCCACTGCGATTTTCATGATCGATTTTCATCCAAATCTTATTAGATTTCATAGGTTAATTCATACGAAACCCCACTTGAGTTTTCTTACTCAAAAGGAGAAATAAATTATTTCGCACCCAGATCAGCAATGAAAATCCAACAAGGCATGCTAAAACGATCGCTAAATATTCGACATAAAACTGGGCCCATTTACCCCGCAAACATCGTCTCCCACCACTACTAAATGTATTTCCATAACCAACACCCAATCTCATAACTCCACTTGACATTATCAAATTGCTCGCGTTTATAGTACTATTAAACGAAATTAATTCCAAGTGAATTCAACACAAGCACACTTTTATTATCCTTTCCCATCCCGACGTAGCCCACCTCCCTTGCCTGTCGCCACAATGAGAGACAAAATAAAACGAAGTTTAATAAATAAACACGCAATGTAAATTATTTACTGCCACTTCCCAGGTTCGTCACGAACCTCATAAACTTTCAGTTTTTGTTATCTTTTATTGTTATGCCAAGTCCCGACAGACACTTACACATATTTGTCCATGGGAAAGGGGATGGAATTATCATTCTGCACATTAGGTAACGTTAGCCGAACTCCCCCAGGGGGCTCTCGTACCCAGGCTGGCTAAAGTTTGACAAAAGCATAGACAGACAGATTTTACCAAACAATTTACCTGCTCAAGTTCTTTTCGATTGTTGAAAGTTCCCACGAGTGTGTCGCATAACTAACAAACGAGTAGTTCGTAAAAAGGTATTATGTACTGGGAAAGGGTTGGTTCCCCAGGGGATGGGAGGGAGATTCGTTAACCCCAACAACTTGAGCTTACCACAATACTGTCACATTATGTCACATGGAAGTTTATTTTCCTTGCCGTCCTGAGATGGGATATAGAAGGACGGGGGCTATGCTTGTTGACTTTTCAAACACAGAAATCTCCCACTGTACGCGAAGGCTAGATTAGTTTTAATCTATTATTTGAAAAGTGTACAAATATTTGAGGGATTTCTGTTAACCGGTTGGAAAGAAGGTTGTGACTGTGACACTCACGTGAAACCAACGTCATACCCACGTGACTTCCACATGAGACCCACTTAACACCCATGTGACAACACGTGATAACTACGTATATTGATCATGGAAAAATGCTGATTATCAAGAAGCGAGCGTAAGGCTATCCACAGCCATCTTGCAACTGTCAGCTCCACTGACAACGCAGGGTTTCCGAAATTTTCTCTGATAAGAGTTAAATCCAAAGATGGTGTACTTCTTTCTGATGAGAAGGACATCTTGCGGAGATGGGGCGAACAGGGCACTGAAGATGACAGATTCATGGTTTCGAGTAGGACGCCGAATAGCTCCACCGTGGAGGAGGTGCCTTTGGCGATTAAAGAGCTAAAAGTCCGTAAATCTGTTGGTCTGGACGAGATTCGGTCGGAAATACTCAAGGCCTTCGGGGAAGAGAGAGTTAAATGGCTCTCTCGTTCCATTAAAGTGGCTTTAGAAAGGCGAAACAAATAGCGATTGGCAACTGGGGTGATTGCTCCACTTTTAAGAAAGGGGATCGGAGGGATTGCTCCAATTATAGGAGTATATCTCTCTTAAGCCTCACCGGAAAAGACTTTGCTAAGGTATAAGAAGAGCATTCCAGAACAGTGGTCGAGACCAGATTGGTCGATGCACAGTGCGGTTTTCGTCCAGATACAAGCAAAACCGACCAGCTATTCACTCTCAAACCTGAGAAGGCCTGGAAATATGCTAAGCCTATCTACAGTTGTTTTGTGGATTTGGAGAAAGCGCATGATTGGATCCCTCGAGGTAAACTCTGGAGAGTACTGCAGGAGTATGTGATGTTACAGCGCAGCCGTGGCGAAGAACGGTTCGAATTGGAAGGCTTAAGGATAAGTCATCTGCTTTTCGTTGATGACTTGGCCATCCTGGGGTCCACCCAGATCGAACTTCAACCCGCACTTGATAGGTTTGTAGCTTTCTGTGTTGAACCTGGGGTAAGAGTAAACGTGAATAAATCAGAAGTAGTGGTCGTTTCACGGATGCCTGTTCAATGCATGTGGAGTCCCATTGAAACAGGTGGAGAAGGTTAAGTACATTGGGGTCTTACGAGTGGTGGAAGGTGCAATACTGAGTTTTCCTGTAGGGTTGGATGGATTAATTTTGAGACGTCTTGGTCAATCTGTTATCAGAAGGGCCAAACTCAACATCATAGCTAAGCTATCGGTCTTGAATTTCATGTTTGTTCCGACCCTCACCTATGGTCATGAGATTTGGGTAATGACCAAAAGAATAAGATCGCGGATACAAGCTGCCGAAATGAGATTTCTTGGTCGTATTGCTGGGGTGTCTCGCCGAGAATCGAGTTGGGAACACCAGAATACGAGAGGTACCCAATATCGAGCAGCTATTTCTTCGGACGTAGAGGTCCATACTTCGATGGTTTGGACATGTTTACCACATGTCCCCAACTCAGCTTTCAAGACGTGCCATAAAATCCGTGCCATCAGGTAGGCGTCCACTAGATAGGAACATGATGAGATGGCTGGACCGAGTCCGAAATCTCACCTTTACCCGTATGCGGACAGCCTCTGATGATTTAGAGTCGATGGTGGAAGATCGGAAAATATGGAAAGTCCACTTAAGCACCTAAGGTCGCGACCGTGGATAAACGGACCATTGGAAAATGATGATGATGATGAAAATGGCTTGAAAGGCTGTATGTTCCGACTGAAAAAATATTTAGGACGTTTCCCAGAAGGATTTATGCATTTTTAACTTACTCTCGTCAAAAAAGGATGCCTGTATGACTCGGTCAGCCTGCATGTCTCTAGGCAACGGTTAAACCGTAATGCCAAAATAATTACCTAATAAATCAACGTTTATTAAATAAAATTATATAAAAAACTTGTAAATCAACATAAGCTCATAACAGAATTTTTTTTTACTAAAATAACATCGCGCACACACATTAAAAATAAATAAATCACAACTAATTTGTCATTTGAAATGCGCTTCCTAATTTATTCATCCTAATCCCACATAAATCCCCCACACTGGAGGTGTGCATTTGAAAAAATAAAAATTCACACCCACCCAACTGACGATGGACAACTAAATGAATTAAATCCCCTTATTTAGATTTTACACACTTTAACAGCTTAATGGATGGTTCTCGCTGAATATGCGAGTAATTCCCTCTCCGTCCACCATGGTGCGGCTTTAATCAGACACAAGTCCACAAGGGTCATGTAAATAATATTCAACGAATATTTATTCGCAATTATTCCACACAAAACTGTATTTGCATATGAATTATGAAGCGTAAGTAAATGTTCGCACAAACTATAAACATACACATCCTGCGGGTGCTTTGAAAATATGAATTGCCACTTGGCACCACTGACGCGCGTCTGAGAATCCGATTGCAATTTAAATAAATATTTTAAATTTACCTCTGATTTAAACATTTTTTTTTATTTACCTACAATTGGGAAATTAGAGAAATATTTAAACAATTCTATTTGTACTGCGATCAATTTAAAAAAATATTATAAATTGAAATGTTAGTTCGGAATAAAGGGGATGGAAGCTCTTGTGACAGGCTGTCGTCCCTTACTGAGTTAATAATAACTTGGGACTGAGCAAGGGTTTTAATGAAACTTCAATTAGATATTTGGGCCGAAGGGAAGAAAAAGGACTTTGTTCTCGTGACCTCGCACCAATCTACCGCGCTTACTAAACCGGAGTTGCTGGAGTTGCACACATGGGAAGGTTTGTAGTATTTTAAGTTTGCGTTTTCCCCTATGCCAACTAAATAGGTGGAAGACTCTTTCGAAGGAATATTTGAATCTTACCAGAATACAGTAATTACAGCAGAGACCAACCGTCATTCAGAGAATGCACCTGACCGAATTATTTCTATAAATTCATCCCTTGGTCAGTCTCAAAGCAAAAACCGAGGTAGAGTTGCTCTCATTGCCCACACTTGTAGGTAGGGGGGATACTGGGGCAATATAAACCTTCATATAGAAGGATCACCATGGCTCATTGTTAGTGCGTTGGACTGCTGTATGAGCGGCGTGAGTGCAAGCCCCAACCATGTCCACAGAACACTTTTCGCGGCATCACCTCTCGTCACCTCTATTCCTCCAGGAATAGAATTTGTCGAGAAACAGCTTCTTTATTCGCCATTCAGAGCCGGCAATAAAATGTAGGTCCCTTCTATGCGTGCGAAAAACACGCAGAACATGAACGGTTGCGAGAAGCTAGGCCTTGGCTTTTCCCGGTGACGGCTCGCTAGTTAGACAGCAGGATATAAAGTATTCAGAGTGTCCTAGTTTCAAACTAATGTGCTAGGAAGTCAGATGAAGAAAAATCGCATTGATGTCAGTGTTCCCAATGGAACCTTCAAACCTTATCAAGCTTCAGACGACAGCCTGTATAAGAATCTTGGGATCAATGAGAACAACACCAACAGCCCCAATGGAAATCATGCTAAATTTCATTGCGCTTGATCTGTACTACAGAAGCATGACGGATAAATATACTATAAGACAGAGGGAAGGACGACAGTGGGCACCAGCTGCCTACGGTCATGCCTCGGTACAGTCTCGATGAGAGAATGCTAACAAATCGACAGAAACTGATCATATGACACAGGCTCTGAAATTTGGTAGGAGATTTGATATCAGAATTCTTGACAGAGAAGACTGAAGGAACGACAAAGTCACCAACAAAACGGAACTGGCTTTCTACACTGACGACTCTAAGATCGACGTTTCAAAACTGATCAACGTCCTCAGGGGGCACATGCTCAACGCCTGGGTATAGCATGTAACGATTCCTGCAGGAGCTGCAGAGACGAGGAGGAGGATGAGTCCACTGTATACATCCTCTTCATGTGTCTAGCCCTTGCCAATATCAGCAAAGCCACTTTAGACCAATATATTTTCAACGATTTAAATTATCTGAATTCCGCCAGCACGACCAATCTCAACAGTTCGTTAGGAAATCTGAAAGGGTTCAGAAGTAAGCGGGGTCAAACCCACGTACTCAGTGGCATCACCATGGACTTACTTTTCTGGTCTAAGTAACTAACTAAGATCGACATTAGCATGGAAGCCGGGGTCTGTCTTTCAAGCCGAAATCAAACCCATTGTCGATGCATCAAAGATCACCGACCGCCAGAAAGCAGTTAAGACTCTGTAAAAATGTATCAAGGCGCAATATCGATAGCCAATAGGCTAAACCTACGCTGGGTACCTGCGCACATGGATATACGAGGTCACGATAGTGCAGTCGAACTTGCACGGAAGGGAGTAGAGCTACATGCCTCATAGGCTCTCCCCTTTGCAAAGGCTAGGAACTTCTGGACGGCCTCTCTCTGGTCATACTTAGTTGACGCGAAGCACAAGTCTTCGCCGTCATTACTGGACACTGCGCATTGGTAGAAGTTCCATGGACGAGGAAGTAATATAATCTGTCCATCACCTGCTGTGTGAATATCCTACACCAGCCGGAATTAGAATGAGAACTCTGGGAACTCACTTCTTCACGAAACTGGAGGACTGGTGTAACATTGAGCTGAAGTGGTTTCAAATTAGCGACTCTCTTTCTCATTTTTCAGGTTGCCAGTGCATAGTTCTTAAAATTGACTATATTACTGGTGACGAATGCCACAAGGGACCCATTTACCTAATCTATCCTCGCCTGTACGCAAAGCGTATTTTAGACGTGCATATGGGCAGAGGGTCTGCATAGCTAGCTCTGACGTAGCTAGTCTTGTGTTGATGGCAGAAGTGTGATATTTATTCAAAGACAATTGAATTATTACTACAGTGGGGCATACTACTGTTGTTTAGAGGTTTCTAGTCTGATGCTCCGCTTTGAATAGAAGGTTTAAAGAGCTGTAGGGCATCGGACTGCTTGCCGTAAAAAAGCCAGCTTTCGTCCATTCTTCAAGGAAGCGCCGTTTGCACGAATCAGCCCTTAATTCATTTATCACGAGATGATTCCGGATTTCCAGCTTCAGCAGTTTATCGAGTAAAAGGTGAAAGTCTGATTGATAATCTGTAGCTATGGTATAGTTAGGTTGGCTTTACAGCTTCCTTGGTTGGGGCGACAGTGAATCCATTAGTCTGTGTGAATGATGGCACAGTTTTAGCAGATTTTCTTACTTCAGTAGTCTCATTAGCCCCGACTTGTCTAGATGAGATTAAGCTGTCAAAGAAAAAACGTCCTTTCAAGTGGGTCCCAGATTTTTTTCTGACAAATTCTCGATAAAAATTAGTTATGCTTTTCTTCCTCTCTGGCTAAGACGGAAAATTCACAGCCTATAGTTTTTTGCGGATGTTCGTTTCCTAGTTACAATTCAAACATGGACGTCAGTTTCTTGAGCTTAAGGTGCCTGATGAAATACCTTTCCAACGAACTTAACAATTTAATTTCTGTTTAAATTGTAAGTTTAAGTTGGAACGAAACTCGACTTCTTAAAAGTTGAGAGGTACACACATGCACAAAGACTGCCGACCTTGTAAAACAAGAAAACAATTATACAACTTTTTCATGTATCTTTCACATCTTCTAGTTGTCTTAGGCCTTCGTAAACAAGGAAAACGTCTAAATCAAAAGTTCAACAGAGAGTTTAAAAAAAAAACGGAATTCCACCATCAGCCCTCCATCATAAAAAAAAAACATACATTCAACAATTAAGCAAAACAAGAGAAACCTCTCCCTCCGGTGCCTGACTGTCCTTCCAAATGAAAAAAAAAAAAAAATACCTACACACCCACCCAAACAGAGATGAGAACAAGAAAATCGATGCACGAATTATGTAAATGAAATAAGCCCAAGGGTGGAATACTCTAAAGGATGAACACATCATCACCACCGGCGGTACACTTTCTTTGGTAAACAAAAACAAAGCCGCCGCCTCCCATCCATATACACATACCTCCATCCAAGTGCTTATAATGGCACGATGATACCGAGCGCCGAGGACGATCATTATCATCATGATAACAATAATAATCATCACAACAACACACGAACATGGGAAATCCTTGTGGTTGTCGTTCCTGTTTTTTTGTGTTTTGTACATCCGTCGGCTTGATTCCATTCACAAACAATCCGCACAGAGCCAGCCAATTCAAACAACAAGCGCCACCTCCACCCGCGCTCAGCCACCGCCAATCTGAAGCTTATTATCGTGAGCACACACACGTCCTAGGGATAAAACCGGATTGTTGGATTAATGAACATAGGTGAAATGCGAACGGTCCTGCAAACACACCGTCATTGGACTCTTTTTTTGAGTGTGTGTGTGTCCGTGTGTAAACGTGGTGCAGTTCGGTGTTATCTTCACCCTCACTGTCGGCCAAAGCCGTTCATTAGTTTTCTGCAATCATAAGTAGATTGCGTTCCATTATTCCGCCTGTGACACAGGGGGTGAAACCCTATAATTAGACACAGCCAAACACACACTCACACAAGCTTGCTTCTTTCATTGATTTCGTTGGGGTTGACTGCCGCCAATGAAACTCCCACTGTCAACGTCTGATACCTCGCACCGAACGCGTGCATTATGCCACTTGTACACATGTTTGTTGACATTTATAATTTATCTCACTTGCGGGTTAAATAAGTGTAGAATTTGTAATTACGGGTGGAAATTTAAATATGCCACCCATTCGCCCATCCGCCCATCCACACACCCACACTCATACGGAGGACGGGACATTTCTGATGATCCACCGTAAGTCCCAGTAGGGTTTTATGGTTCGAATAATACGCTCCATGACGTTGTAGATGGGATTTCGCCTACGTGCTGGAAGCACAGATTAAAGGCTCTCTAACCTAATAGACGTAACGGGCAATTTCATAATGAATCTATTTACCGGTTATACACTCTGTGTGTTCAGGGGGCTGCAACTGTTACTGCTGCTGGTGTTGCTACTGCAAGTGTGTGTACTACATGTGATCGGGCATAACTAAGTGCATAATGCCGCTTAAATATTTGAACCTGAACACAGTGGTGTTGACGATGAAGCTACCAAAATGGATTCCAACCCTGTCCCGCATTTTGGGGGTAAACTGTTACATAAAATTTACTCCTCGAGCGCTGCGGGTGATTGTCGAGTGAAATCCATTTACCCAAAATGAAGATTATTTAACAGTTGCATAGGGTTCTCCTTGGGTTACAGTGTGAGATGCCAACCCACTTCCGTCACTTTAGCCGAGCTGCGGTATGTGATTTAGGCAGTGAGAGCCTTGTGTGCAATGTAATTCATATTTGATTATGTGGCTTTCCTGCCTTCACCGGGAAGCACAATGTAGAGAATCAGGTCATGTGGTAAGCGACATTGGAACTGAGTAACATGTTGGTGGATGTTCGTCAAGTTCTATCGATGTCCCTTGGGTGCAAGGCTTTACGAAACAGATTTTAGAGAAACCACTTCCAGCCTTTTGCAGACTATAGCCAGTCGAGGGCTGGTAAATGAACATCTGAAGACAATAAGTCTCAACAACTCGGGCCTGTGTTGGATGAGGGTTATTGCGTACGAATTATCAGATGGAAATTTTTCTGGCGAACACCCGCCTTTCTGTACATTTGATGGACCCCTTAGACTTTGATGTGCTGACACCAACAAATTAGAGGAACCTCGAACCAAAAAATGTACAATGGACTGCCTGGTATACATATCATTCGAGATGCCATTCTTCCTCGTCTTAGGTTTTTTATGTGACAGTCACACGTTAGCGACTCTCAGATACCAAAAACATTAAGTCGTTCATCTGAATAACAGGAATGATATGATTGCTCTGACAAAGATAGATGGACACACGGATCGATGCATGGATAAACAACACACATGAAAACCTAGGGTGAACCAAGATAATCAGAAAATGCGGAGTATGTCACGTTCCATTGCTATCGATTTGAAGAAGACCGGGACAGAAACTGGATGAGGGCCTAACCCCTGGCAATATAACGAGGTAGGTGATGTTCACTTAAAAAGGCTGGGACGTAGTTGATGACACTGTGCCAACGATTATGAAGAAACAGCGTCATGAACTCTGCATTGCCTCACACACTACAACCTGCAAGCAACTAACACAAATGTGTCTGTATCTTCTCTGTCCCTTCCCTAGTGTCGGTGCTTTAGTTTAAGGGTAGGGTATTCGTTTAAGCGCTAAAAACTTGCGCAGAAACTTACATAATGTATTTGTTATGAAGTTAGAAGTGCACGGAAATCAAAAGTTTTCAAGTTTTCCATAGATGGCGCTGAGTACCAAAATCTGAAATTGTTAATACAGTAATCCACGGTGACAGCTAACAATGAAATTACATTTCTCTTCATCATCATCACATTCACGCGCTTGCCACAGTTTAAATGTTTAACAGTTTTTACTTCATCCCTTGCCTCTTAACTTGAATCATTCTGATTCACATCTCTAAGCAGAGTGGCATAGCTCACGTGACTTCAGACAAGTTGCCACGGAGGACACGTGCTGATGAAGTTAAAGCCTCAAATCATCCATCTTATGGCCTCATGTCAAAGTCCTGTTAACGTGCGTGTCCACCACTTGAGGCCAGAGGTGATTTCTAACTTATGATGAAAAGATTTAGGAAAATGAACAAATATTCCGAGTAACCCTTGCGATGTTATTGGAGATCCGATTACTTTGACTTACAGATTTTACCCCAACATTCATCACGTTGGAGTGGAATGACCTTCATAGTTGAAGAAAAGAGTTATTACCACTCTAACAAAAGACCGTCAACAAATTTCTGCTGGAGAAGCTGCCAACTAAGTGGACTCGGTAATGAAAATCGAGGATGCTGTAGGTATATTACCCTGTAGAGTTCTTGGACGCTCTCGATCCACATCATGTCTTGTAGCTGTAACTCAGAGTTGGGGCTCTAAACCCTCTAAAGCCTCCAACTGTGCAATGGCACCAGGCTTTAGGTGAAGAAGAGAAGAAAAACGTAACCGAAGACAAGATTTTCATAGGTATCACGCAGAGAGAAACCGTCTTCATCCTCTGAGCTCCTCTAATCCCATCAGACTACCATTTTGAGTAGTAGCCATGATCATCACAGGGACCGAGTTTGAAAGTGGCTGGCTTGGTTCTGATGAGTGAATAATTCTTTCATAGCCTGACAGCATGGTCATCCTCCAGCCGGAAGGAAAAACCAGGAATGTTGTCTTGAAAATTTAATATGAGGAATTGAAAGCCTATATCTTGAAATCCGGAGAAGGACATAGAGTATAACGTGACGTCTTTCTTCACGGACGTTGTCGCGGGTATCGGCTATACACCCTCGCACTGCAGTCCAAAATCCTTCAAATACGAACAAACGGAACATCTATGGCTGAAGCCTTGACAGTAAGGCGAGTGAAGACTTTTCCACTTTAGAGGACTCTTGGTGGTTTCGCAAGGCAAGTGGTATCAGGCAAGTCCCTATAGGTCAAATTCCCTGTAGTCCTGCGGTTCAATGCAAACGGTGTTTCCTTCCATAAAAGCCTTGCTTCTATCTCCGATTGAGAAGAGGTGTTGGACACACTCTAGTAGTACAAGGACTTTATCTAATTATTTTCTTATATGCACATTCCAATTATAACTAAGCAAAACACTTTAACTCCTTATAACGATAAACACTATCGTTGCAAGAAACTAAACTAATCAACTCCTGATTACTGGTTTTTGATTGCGAAGCAAAACCTTGCCCTAGTTTAAAGCCCCACTTGAAGTGACTCCTTGAAAAGAATTCCTTAAACATAAGTTCAAGTACATGTATACCATTCAGCACTCAAACTCCGTACAGAAACTCACTTCAAAAACTGTAAGCCAATTACATGCAATTCCACGCACTTTGTAATTGAGCCAGTAGAAGCCATCAAGGCAGCAGCAGCACGATCCACTTGACAACTAAAAGTATAAGTACATTACGAAACTTTATGTGTAAAAGTTATTCGCATTCGTCTTAGGATGAAGATTATTTTGGTTTAATCAAAAGGATACGTATATTACTTTTTCTTTTTCGAGTTATTATTATTTTTTTTTTTTTTTTCGTAATTAGGTTATACGGATTTGAGAAGTCTTGATGACCATTAATATGTCATGATGATATGTACTCGTATGCACATTAAGAAGATTAAAGGAGTACAGTAATAAGTTGTAATTAATTCGGGTATAGTGCGCCTATGTCTCTTTTTTGACCAGAGTGGTTTATCATTCGTAATGAACGTAGTCCATTCTGAATGTGTTAATGGATGAATTATGCCCCTACAGTGATTTATGTACCTAAAAGCTTAAAGAGCTCTTTAAAAATGATATGATTTTACACGTATGAGATAGACTACTTATTAGGCAACATATGTTCTCAACGACAAATGTAAATAAATCCTTCAAAAAACGTATTTCGATTGGAATCTTTAGAGCTTGCTATCAAGGACTTTAATCGCGAACTATGTCTTTCTACCTCCAACTGATTGTCAACATCAAGTAGCAAAATATCTGATTATGTGAGTTCCATGCCCCGACTTAGAAATTTTGTAACAGCGACATCTAAACTCAACTACAATATCCAATGTGGATAACTCTGGGTGTTGAAAACAGCAGAACATTCTCCGGTGAGATTGCGAAGAAACATACATGATGACTTTGGAAGGAAAATATTCCTGAGGGAAGCGCAGAAAATGATGGGCCGTGCTAAGAATTCATCTGCATCATCATAATTTTCAATGACTGGATTATTCACTATGACAGTCATGAGTTTAGGGTGCTTAAGTGGACCCTCCACATCTCCAGTCTTCCCCAATCAACTCTAAATCATCAGCGGGTGGAAGACTTGGTCCAACTGTCTCATCCTGGACCTGCCCAGGGGACTCCTACCTGATAGCACGGACTTCATGGCACGTCATGGAAGCGGAGTTCAAATAACCAACAGTTTCCGACGGAAAGCTAGAATTTCTTAGAGGAAAACATTGTTGATAAGCAAAAAATAGTGGGTGGGCTATCAAGTTCTTTTTCCCGTTTCAAGCAGTAGGTCTTCACAGTTTGACAATTGGCTTGTTCAGTGCGCTAACTTGGCAGCTTGGCTTGGACATAAATATCAAAAAGGAGTAGACTTGGCTTTATAAAATAGTTATCCCTATCGTAAGCTTTACCTAAGCAAAAAAATACCCTTAACTAGGGTACAATGGATGCACCTACTGATCGACAAGAGTCTATGACAAATGTCCAAGGACGCCCATCAACCTAAACACCTACCAACCATGGATAGCGGTTTAGCCAGAAAACTCGGTCGTATACATAGGCGTAGAACTGAGCCAACATGTTGAATCTGCGCAATTCGAGCATGTAACGCATTTTACACCAAATCACGAAACACAGTCTATGTAATTTCAGGACTGCCTCCAATTGACTTGCTGGCTGAGGAATTTCAAAAATCCTTTGAAAGGCGGAACCAGGAAACTGAGTCAACCAGAAAAGATGACATAATGGCAGCAACGATAGAATACATCAAGCAAAGGCTGATGGACTTATCGCCACATCCCGCTAATTGAGACATAAACAGGACGCACGGATACTGAAGTCGATTTCTACATAATGCAGTTATTAAGTGAATATGGATCCCTTAAAACATTTTCAGGCAGAACATCTCTCCCAACTGTCCGTATTCCATCCAAACCCAGGAAGACGTGGAAGATGTGTTTTTTCACTGTCCGCATTCCGAAAGCAAGAGATACACACTGAGGAATGTGCTTGTGGACGCACCAACCCCTGAGATTACACATAATAAAATGTATGACCAAATCAAAGAAAACATGGAATGGTGCGAATAATTATGACGCATCTAAGACACCTTGCGATAGTAGGACCGTGTACAGAATCACTAGAGTGCTTATAGGTGGTCAAAACTCCAGCCAACACCCGGTGAAAGCCTTAGATGGTTCTCTGCTAATTTCAAATGAGGACCAACTCAAGCGATGGAAGGAACATTTTGCTATTTATACGCCAGTGATTTGCATCCAAATCAGGTTGAGTCGCCCGAAGGAACAACTACCCGAATACCTTCCACAACTCCCAGTAAGGATGAGATGACTTCAGCGATCAAAGCATTGAAAAACAAAAAGGCGGTAGGATATCACAGTTTACCTGCGGAACTTTTAGCTGCAGTGCATTTCTGGGGAAATACTACACCCACTTGTAGAGCAGCTGAAAGCTTTCCCGATGAGTGGAAGAAGACAAACTCCCGAAGAAAGGTAATCTTATGCAGTGCGAAAACTGGAGAGGTATTTGTGTGCTAACTGCAGGAGCCAAGGTAATTCCTAAACGAATAAAGGGAGAACTGGAAAACACACTCGATGCTGAACCAACAGGTTTCCGCTCTAGATCCTCGTGTGTCAACCACATCAACATCCTGCGGATCATCATTGAGCAGTGCGTTAAATACCGTCCGCCATTTCACCTCCTATTCATCGATTTTGAGAAGGTGTTTGACAGTGTCACCAGAGAATTTATCTGGGTTGCCTTGTGCATGAAAGGTATGCCTGAGAAATTAATCATAAGACAACTTATGAAGAATCGAGGTGCCACGTTCCGCACAGAGGAAGGCTGTCAGAGGAATTCGAGATCCAAAATGGGGTTCGACAAGGCTACGTTCTCTGCGTCACCAATATTGTTTTTACTGGTGATTAGCGATGTGCTACGCGCTGCCCTGTCGGTGGGAAATGGAGGAATTTGATGGACTCTTACATCTTATGTCTCAACTCAAATATCTTGACTACGCTGACGATGTATGGAACTCCGCGGGTGTTAAAAGAGAGGCAAATGTCGTGGGGTTGAAGATAATCACAGTCAAAGCCAAGATCATCAGCCTCGGAGCGAACTCATCATCTCAAGTTACCATAGGTGGACAACCAGTAGAGAAATATCTTGGGAGTATTGTTTTGACCGATGGTGCAACCGAACAAGACATTGCCACCAAAATCGGCAAAGCGAATTTTGCGCTAGGAATGTTGTTCAAAATATGGAGAAGCAATATTTTCAGCACACCAAACTAGGACCGTTCCGTTCCAATGTTTTATCCGTGCTGTTACGAGTATATAGGTGCAGCATTTGAAAGTGACTTCTACTATCACAAAAAAGCTGCAAACGTTGGTTAATAGGTGCCTATGAAATATTCTGAGGAATTTCTAGCCTAACCGTATCTCTTATGAACATCTTTACCAGAGAAAGGCTCAGGAACCGATAAGCACAACCATCCAACGAAAAAAGTGGCTGTGGATTGGTTACACATTTTGAAAATGTGACGGCTCCATTGCTAACTTTGCTATGCAATAAAATCAGCTTACTCAAGATGGCAGAACAGTGGGTCGACCGAAAAATACATGGCGGAGAACAGTTGAGGAGGATTCTCGGCAATTGGGAAAGAATTAGAGAGAGCGGAGGCATAATGCCAGAAACCGCACACGACGGCGCGTAAATGTAGTAAAGGCCCTAGGACCCACTAAGAGAAATAGGACTAACGAAATTGACGACAGATTAAAAAAGTCCAAACAAGACTATTCGGACACTGTGCTGTTCACCTATCTACAAAGACGGCACTGATGTTGGGAAAAAAAGTTAAAGAAAGGAAGGTAGGGTGCAAAGTTTGGAGTATACACTACACCAGCAAGTTCTGCAAAGAAGTTGATCAGAAACTCCGGGCAGTATTTTAGGAAACAAAGCACCATTGACCAGCAAAAGAAATCGCGCTTACGTAGAACTAAAAGTCTTACATACATACACTTAAGCTATACAACGTGCTCTAAGAATAACATCCCCTACCAGGTACAACTGATTATTTCCCATTGTCCAGGCTTGCCTGATTTTCAAACACGACAGTCTTCAGTTTCCATTTGCCCAGAGTTTCCATATTGCATCGTAACAATACTGTTTTTGTGTTTAGTCCACTGCTGCAGATCATTGTATGCAACGATGACATTCTACGGCTTTTCAGTCGTGTACCTACTTGAAACGGTGCTCAAAAGGAGAAAACACATAATTCGATTATCAAAAATCCACAACCTCCAAGCAATCCACTAACTACAAGCTTTCATTTTTCAGTCTGCAAACATGAAAATAAAAATTAAAAACAAAATTACGCGAAAACAACTGGATAGGGATACTCCCCCAGATACAATGGAGGATGCGAATGACAGAACAGTTTTCCACGCATTTTCCGGACAGAATTCATTAAACTGAAATTATTTAGAAATTGAAGTGGAAAAATTGAGCCAATTAAGTGTTATTAAATTGCATCTAGATACATGAATAATTGGCTGTGTGAATTGCCAGCGAATATAATATTGAATTATTTTGGACTTAAATCGAATTTTGGGAATTAAAATATGCGCATGTTAATTAGTAGGCTGAGAGCGACGATGAAATGTGGCGGTGGGAATACAGCATACAGTGTTCACTATAATTGGGGTATGGTGGGCGATTTCATGTAGTCTATCCCACGGGCCGAGCTTTGTGACTTTCACAGGAATTGCTTTGTTGCTACGAGCAGATAATTCATTGAGTTTGACTATCTAATTAGGCGTTTAGCATGAAAGACAACAGAAATAGAATAAGCTGAGCAAAAAATGGATTCAAACAGTTTTTTAGAGGCCACCGGCCATGGAATCAGTTGTTTTTTTTAAACATTTTTCTCTTCCGCCAACTATACAGTTATAATAAAAAAAAAATTAATAGCTGGCGCGACAGTTCGAGATGAGCCAAGGACTAGCTTCTCGCAACCATTCATGTTGTCCGCGTTACATTTTTCGCACGAGTGTAGGTCCTTTACAATTTATTTCTGACTCCGAACGGCGAATTGAGAAGCTTTTTCATGACAAATTATACTCCCGGAGGGTTATCATTCCCCGACGAGAGGCGGTGCCGCGGAAAAGGTTCGATGGATGTGGCTGCGCCTTGATTGGTTTAGTGGATAGCCTTAAAACTTACTTAGACCTCAAGCGAGTCCATTGTACCCATAAAAAGTATGCTCATGGGAGTCAAACCAAGCTATAGGGCTAGCTAATCCGGAACCCGTCCAGAAAAGCATAAAAATCTCAGGAGCTTCCTTAAATCAGCGAGCTACTATCAAGATTACGCAGTCTTCTGGTGGCCAGTGCGGGACATTTGCATAGCAGGTGCTGGAGGACACTGGAGACGATTCGTATTTCCCTTCGACTAAGTTGTATGGGACTTTTGAAATTCTTCTTATCGAAGGCTGGTCATAGCGATCTGGCTATCGCACATGTGTCCTTGGGACACCATCGCATATTAGCCCTGATCATGGTTTCCTCATTTATATGCCCGTAAAGAGTGTTAATGGGTGTCTTCGCAACCGGAAGGGTATATGCTATGCAAAATCTAGTTCTGCACTCCTCCTGGCAAGCTCGTCCGCCCTCTCATTACCTGATATATCCCTGTGGCCCGGTACCCAGCATAGGGTCACCTTGGTGGTCGTTGATATATCGCTGAGATTTTGTCTGCAGACCTTTACGAGCTTCGATTTTGTCGATGCTGACTGCAGAGACTTAATAGCCGTCTGGCTCTCAACATATGTAGATAGTAATGTTCTCTCTGACAATGTCGTCATTTTTGATTAGCTTTGCGGCCGGTAAAATGGCAGTTATCTCGGATTGAAAAACGCTGCATCCGTCTCGAATTTTGAAGAATTGGTTTACCCCTCTGGATTCACAGAAAATACCGGCACCAGTACCAGCGTTCATTTTGGATCCGTCGGTGTAGAAGGCTACCTCTTCTTCAGTGCATATGGCTGGGGTTTGAAGCCACGCCGCTCGCTCAGTAGTCCAACGCACTAACCACTGAGCCATGGCGACCACATACTTGTCACAACATTTGGCAATAAAAACTTAAGTATTCCTTAGTTATCTGTAAGCCTACCAAATATCCTCTATAAAAAAACGGTTTTCTTCTCCCTATTAATTTTTAATGGCGGTCACCCTGCTTGACCATCGTTCATTCTATATTCCCTGACTTATCTCGAAAAGTTAACACTCTTCAATTTGTTCAAAGCCTGACACCGCCACTGATCCTATGCATTGTAACTTTTACGATTACATCTACGCAAAAGACCTTAAACACAGCTATACATTCACATCCATTCTATCACCAATGTCCTTGCGTAAATCCTTGCGAAATGAGAATGCTAATTTTCCGCAAATTTGTTTATTTACTTGCAAATTTGCTACTTCCATGAATTTGATCCCCGCCCAACCAGCCGAGAACTAGGTACATACTACCTACACTTACACACAATCAAATGTCAAAGTCTCTCTCTCTCTCTCTTGAGCTCCTTAAATGAAGCCATAACCATAAAAACATGATTCCAAGAATCATACCAAAAAAAAAAAAAAACAGAAAATATTTTCTGCAACTTTTCGCTGAGGTAAACGATCATAACCCTTATCAATGAATGAATGATAACCATAAAAAAATATGTTCCCACCCCAACCCCCTTCCAACAAACACAGACAAAGAAACGCAGAGATGAAGATGTAGACGAAGACACCGTTGAACGAACAAATTTTGACATTTTACATCTTTTTCGTTTTTTTTCTTGTTGGTGCTCCTCCTTGGGCACATAAATCCTCTCGCTCTGGCACAAAGACCCGCCACCATAATGCAGAAAGGATGTTAAAAAGGATCAAGATAAAAAAATAAATCGCAAAGAAAAGTCGTAATTCTGCTTTCTGGCTCTTCCGTGAGCTTGCATCGGATCTTCCACACCCGGATGAAGGAGCACGATTTGTTAAGTCTACAAATTTTAGAAATGAATACGCTTTCGTACTCTTCGCTGCGGCGGCGGTGTTCCCCTCATGACCCACCGCCGCCCAATTGTCATCAATTTTCCTGCAACAAATGATAGAAATGGTGCGGTAGCCCGCACATACTTCATCAAAAGATTTTCTTGTCATTTCTTTGGGAAAATTTTCCCTCTTGTGTGTCTCTGCTTTATTCGAAATTTTATTATGTCTTTCATTCCACAATAAACCAAAAAAAAAAAAAAAAAAATTCGGAAAAAAAACGTAGACGAGAGAACCAGATACATTTTAATATCTCTTCTTGGCAGCTGAACCAAGTGTTTTTGTATGTACTTCCCAGTCTCTCTCTCTCTCTCTCTCTCTTTTTCTTGGTGCCGTGGTCTAAGTGCGTTTGAATGTCCTTTCATTCTTCCACGCTCATGATTCTCTGCAATATCATTTAGCAGCGACGAAAGGCGAAACGAAATGAAATAAAATGGAATTACTCTCGTAAAAAACCTCCGAAAATAACGGTAGCCTTGTAACTGTTCAATGTAAAACGGATAACTTCTTGAAAAATTGAGTGTGGAAATCATTACGACAAGGACATCGATCGGTACGCCGTGCTCAATGGTCCGTAATTTGCTATTAGGATTTTAATTAGCTTCTCTCTTATTCCGCCGTCCTCAGCAACAGCTACGGTTCCAGATTCCAGACCCCTCCGGCACACCCTAAGTGTTTCTTTGGTCGTTTTTGGCGAAATGTCAAATCGTTCAGCTATAAAATTTTCAATTAAACTTTTGAAACAAAATTGTGCAAACGAGATTATTGTAATATGCTGATTACTCAAACACAGGGAGAGCAACGCCTTCCAGGCAGACCTTGGCATCAGTGCATATAATTTGGTCTCGCTAATGACATGGGGTATCGGGGTTGCTGGTGCGCTGAGAAATCCGGGCCAATAGAACCGAAACGAAAATGAATTTTCTGCTTGAAGAATCAATTTTGTGAAATCAAGCGAAACATCTTAATTGTTTTGTCACTTGGCAAAGTTGTCGGGCGGAGGGAGTGGTGGTAAATCAATTCGTTGGATGTCGTAAGTCAATTTGTTAAGCTAGCGCTGGAGAAATTTCTAACGTGTGTGTCAATGTAAGAGAGTCTTTAAATCCTAAATCTGAAGCAGACACTTGTAATTGTAAAATTTAGAACTTGTGGTCATACAGTGTCTTTCCCCTGGAACTCAAGGGACATTGCCTGTGCCGCATCATTGTGCAACATACAAGTTGCTTAAGGAAACTCTGATGCATCAACAATTCGATTAAGCCCTGCGGGTTAATCTTTTTCTCCAACCGATGACTTCTTGTCTGGAGAATTTTTTTTCTCTACGTTGAGTTTCGTTCTCATTCACTTTAAGACCAACTCGATTATTACCATGAAATTCTCTATAGATCCTCTACGCTGCGAGAGTCCGATGATAGACGGATTTGTGACAAATAGAATAGTCCGCCGCACTATTTGTTCAAGAACAAGACTGAAAAAATCACAAGACAGGGCATCTCCTAACGCAAGTCCCGTGAATGCTTGGAATATTTTAGAGGTTCTGGTTCCAAACTGCACGATGCACGCGTCTTTTTGAGAGTCATGCAACATGAATTCCGATTTTTGCAATCGCCGAGTAAAGTTCAAGATGACGTTATACCACCATATACAGTAGTTTTAAATTCGATGAAGAGACGGGACTATTCGACTTTTAATTTGTTGGTCTTTTCTAGGTTTTGTCCGACTGATGCCCTACGTATCCTCCTGCGCCTATTGTCCTTCGACCTTCACATCAAAATGATTGCACTGTGTAGCGCAATTAAATCTGGGTATTGGACAGCTAGACCCTTCGGTGACAGTAACATCCCGGATTAACTCCCCGGACTGACTTTATCACTCCAAACTTAAATGTTGAATAGAAGGAAGGAGGAGTACTGGATAGCTATGACACAGATATCTATACTAACAGCTTCCTGATTACGCCGGCGTCTTCATGAATGAGCTCCCAGAAATCCGGAAAGCCTGCAGACCACTTTAAAACGTTCCAACACCCAAGCACAAGGTTGCTATCTAAGTCGACAGACAAGCCGCAATCAAAACCATTCATTCGGCTTCCATATCCTATCGTTCACTTTTCTGTAAATGCCCGGCTCTGGATAGAACCAGAAAACACGTTTTAAGCAAACCATTGTTTGGCTTCCCTAAGGAGATCTCCTGAAAATTGTGTTCTTCCGTAACTCCATTGGATCTACCTAACTACCTAGCATTTGTCTCAGAATGGAAATTTGGTCTATGGTCGATCTATCCGGTCAGAACCGAGCTGGTTTGTGCCGATTCGTGTGCTAATGAAGGACTCAAAAGCCTACACAATTCTTTGGATAGGATTTTATATACAACATTTAGTACCGATATGCATCGATACGAGCAATTCTTCCAAAAAAAATTTGGTAGAGAGAAGCACTCGATAGGCAAAAACTTTAGACCTATAAGCTCAACTTGAAGATTGTAAACGAACGGTATAGATTGCACTACGATAAAGATTGAACTACTGTGCCCCTTTACCTTGCGACTCAGGTCAATCTAGCTCGAGTTAGAACCTATCCTCCAATCAATGAATCTAACAAGTTGGAGTATTTTAAGTGTAAGTAAGTAAGTAAGAGGATAGATCTCCATTAGTAGATCTCCAGATAGTAGATATTTCCCTAGGTGAGTCCTAGCCACACAGCCCCTAAAATGCAACATGCTGATGCAAGTAATTCCAAAGGAGTTTCTTACCCTGCCGACGACCAGAGAGCTCAGTTCATAAACTTGTTCATTCCTGCTTCTCCTTTTCTCTAAGCTGTTCCTTCAAGTTTTAAAGTCGTAAGGCTCTGGTTCAACGGGTTGTCTTTCCGATCGTTTCCAGCTTAGTCCGGTACTCAGTGGAGGATAACTTTATTTCACTGTCCCAGTTTATTGATTTTCTCAAGGCAGCTCGACTTGTTTCTTGTTGAAAGGCATGGAAAGGTTCCGTAGAATTGTATGTTCGCAAAGTTGCTTTGCAAAGCCTTTTTTTGTCTGACATGCTAGATGCTGCCCGGTCTTCTTGTAAATCTGAGTTATAGATCTGTAGATGCCTCGCCACCGTACAGAAAATGTATGTTATTGATGCAACAAAACCGCGCATACGTTCAAGCTGGTAGTGGTGTGTCAGGAGTAGAATGGCGGATAATGCAATCAAACCATCGCTACTACTGAGTCATTTTAGCCGGCTTGGAGTTGAGAAACAGTAAATATCACACGTGATCGGAATTCTGTTACAACGCCATACCTGGGTGAAGAGAAGCATTGTGTCTGTTTGACTTTTTTTAAACCCTTAAAATAAATCTAGAAGGCTTGCCATTATGACTTGTGTCTTGTGGATATACTATCGGATACCAGAGTTTTGACTTAAACACTTAGACATGACCACTTTTACAAGGCCTTGTGATTTTCAGTAAATGTTTGGGTTTCAGGCCACGATGCGATTCCAGGATTTAAAAGAGGATTTCTCAGGACCCAAACTTGCATTGCTTTGTGTGTTCTTAGTACTTTTATGGAGATTCGAATTTTTTTGGATGGGACGACTGTTGCGGATGCAAATGAACGAATCGAATCTTGCCGGGCGACCGGTATTTCTCAGTTGGGAAGATGAGATAGAACTTCTCAACGATTACACTTCAGAAAAATGATAGCAGTAGGAGACAGAGCTGAACTTAGGCTTACGTTTTACGCTTACGGACAGAAGCGTCTAAAGTCAGCCCGAAGTGCTATGGAACGACTTTACAAATGGAAGGGAGGTCGGTCTGGCGTCAAGTTGGTATTCACAACTCCTTCAGTCCCAATAGTCACTGTAGAGTCTTTCAGAATGAAATCACGCCGCCGCATGACTGCAAGTTAATCCAATATCATGGACAGATATTGTGATCTAAAGGGTTTTTCAATAGGGACGCTACAAAAGTAGAGCGACAGGGACAGCAAACGACGCCTTGCGGTTTTTTGACATTTCTCTTCAGTAAGGTTTGCCATTTCATGATGGAAAGATATACGAGCCAACAACGAGTCGAAATTATTAAAATTTACTACCGAAATTCGGAGTCAGTGGCCTCAACGTTAAGAGCGCTACGTCCAATTTATGGTCGTCATAATTTCTGGCTGGATGGCTTCGTCATTAAACAAAATATGCGGTATTGGTCAGGCAGCAATCCACACGTACTCCATGAGTCATCATTGCATCCCGAAAAAATTACGGTTTGGTGTGGTTTATGGGCCGGCGGCGTCATTGGGCCGTACTTCTTCCGTGATGATCAAGACCGGCACGTTACTGTGAATGGGGATCGCTACCGTTCAATGATAACCGAATATTTTTGGCCCCAATCAGATGATATGGACTTGGAGGACATGTGGTTCCAACAGGACGGCGCCACAAGCCACACAGCGAATGTCACAATCAATTTATTGGAAACCAAGTTTGGAGAACGTGTTACCTCACGAAATGGTCCAGTCGCTTTGCCGCCTCGGTCGTGCGATTTGACGCCGTTAGACTATTTCCTGTGGGGCTACGTCAAGTCTATGGTCTATGCCAACAAGCCAGCGACGATTGATGAACTTCGTACGAATATCGAACGTGAAATTGCAGCAGTATCGGCCGATTTATGCTTGAAAACCGTCGAAAATTGGGTTCAGCGTCTGGACTTCTGCAAGCGTGCCCGTGGTGGCCATGCAAAAGAAATCGAGTTCCATACATAATGGCATCGAACATACTTTCACAGGAATAAAGAATTTCATTGATATCCAAAACCGTTTTTGTTTTATTTAAAAAAACTTTTGTAGGGCTCTTATTGAAAAACCCTGTATATCTGTAAAGTCAGATTTCGTGTATCCAGGGATGTAAAAAACGAGGAATCCCTAGTGCACTTCCTCTACACATGTCCCTTAAGAGGGATGGAAGGATGTACAGTGAAATCTCCCTCAGGTGGACAGCGACGGTGCCAACATTTTTGTCCGCCAAAGTCAGTTGTCCGTCTAAGGGAAGAAACAATGTTTTTAGGTCTGTTTAGGAAAACATGTCCGCTTAAGAAGCTGTCCGCCTAAGAAAGCTGTTCGCAATGGAAAATTTCACTGTATGAAATGTTTACTAAGAAAACACAAGTAGGAAACATTTTGAAACCACGAAAGCCTCTGAATAAAGCTATAGACGCTCAACGTGAGTCCCTTAAACGCCCCTATCCAGCACATTTGTTCACCACCTCGTTTCGTTCATCTGCATTCTTTTGACCTGACCGGGCCATTACCTTTTCCAGTAACTACTGCTTGTCTTGTTTCGGTTTCGGTTTACCTTCGCCGTGCTCTAATGAATACCACTGTAGGACGCTGTTCAATTGGTCTTTTCTCTTGCCGAATCCATTGTTCCCAGATCGCGAGTTGGTGTCCTATCAGTTTCAATGGATTTTTACCACAAATTGCTGGAGTTGAACGCTTTTGTTGCTCAAACTGGCAATCAGATATTTTTTTTTATTTTGGATTACCGCTGTTCTGTAATAACACTTCGAAAAGGTGAAAGTGACCATTCGTTGCTGTTTTTATTTAGCCCCATATGTCTATAGCGTGTCCATGCACCCGTACTCGTGTGTGCTGTGTGGTGTCTCTCCGCTTTGTTCTCCTCCATTTGTATGCGAACCAGTTTCTCGCTGCCACTTCTGGCTGTGTTCGTTGGTCTAGCCAATTTGGCTAAATTGCAAGCGTACCGCATATTACATATGTGGCCAGATTGGCAGCGATTGGGTATCATCAACAGTACTGCGGTCAGCAGCGTACCTCAGTTACCATACCGGTTTTGGAGAGTGGTGAAGTGGGTAAAAAAAAAACAACACAACAGTTCCGGAGTTTTCTAGATGACGTGATTGTTATTTAAATGGTTCGTTTGGATACGTTTTTTTTGTTTCTCCACTGGTGGCGATGAAAGATTGCATGTGGCGCGCGGCGTAACGTTGATCAAAGATTTCCATTTCGTTGAAGGCAAATGCACTGCAAGCGCCTTGCATGACGTGGCTTCCGCCGAGGCGTTGGTGTATGCAGTGCGGATGGTATAGCGTATTCAGCACCATGCCCAGAGGCGCTAAAGTTATGCATGTTGCATAGCACTGCGCCCGTCCCCTTAAGTAATGGGTTTTTAATTTTCGCTGCACTGTTATTCCCCGTCGTTTGCTTCTCTGTTTTGTTTTGTTTCCCCTCTCTTTCTCTGCATATCGGTAACAATCGGAAAAGTGTTTTTTAATCGAGAATTCGGGCGAACGAGCAAGGGAGCATTCCAATCAAAATCTAGTTAGGACCTTCAATCAGACAAAAAAAAAAAAAAACAAGCAAAATGGAGCGAATAGAGCCTTTGAGCAATTTTTGACATTTTCTCAATTTGAAACGCTTTGTTCTAAATCTGTCAGTGAAAGTGTGGGCTTTACGGTGTTGACGTTTGTCGCGTGACAGAAGATTAAATGCATTTTGATTGAAAGTAATTTGTGAGCGTTTTAGCATGCAATTTTGAAATTGTAATGAATACGCGATGCGGGGGTGTTCATTTTATAGGTCGTGTGGGTGTAATCACTTTGTCTTCCGTTTAAATTTTATTGTCACATTTTGTTAGTTTTAGAATCGTGTGTGTCAGTTTGACGCGACTATAACTGATGAATAAATGTGACACCGGTCCGTGTTAAATGAATACAAAATGTTTGTAGGTTCGATATAATGCAGAGAGGATTGAAAATAACAAAGGAATTTTGGTTTTTCGTGACCCTTAGCACCAATTTCGTCAAGAAGATATAAAAAAAGAAATACTTCCATCGACTTTAAAAGTTCTACGGCCGACCGTTAATATCCAGATAAAGCTTGTGGTAAGGTACTTAACACAAAGAAGAAAATATGGAAAAACGAAGAAGTCAAAGGACTGACAAAAGGCTGTTCCACCCATCCTTCGACAAGAGTTGCGAACAGAGAAGGAAATCGAAAGGTCTTACAGCTTTGAGTCAAAGCTTAACTGAAGCTATCAATTTTCCCTAGAGCAGCGAATTGCTCATAATAAAATCACAATCTGTTGGGTTTTGGGCTTAAGTAAGGTCATTGAACGCAATGAGAATCTGAATCAGCGTCTATACCCCCATACTTTCTCGGTGGTTTATCCACCAGCTACATAAAGCCAAAGCTCGGCTTATGGGAGCTCTTCTGCAACAAGACTTCGACAAGCAAAGAAGTTCCTCAGCCCCAAAAAAAAAAGAGATCATCATCAACATTTTCCATGACCCACTTATCCATTCTGAGTGTCGCCAGCTGAGGGTGCTTAACTGAACCCGCTATACCGCCCGATCTTCCGCCTTTATAATCAGGATCTATCTCAATACAGGTAGATATGAGATTTTGTACTTGGTCTAACAATCTGATACTGGCCCTCCAAAAGAACGTTTGCCTGATGGCACGGATTCTATGGCACGACTTGGAAGCCGAATTAGAGGCATTCGTTAAACATGATCAAACCATCAAAGTGAGTGTCTCGCGTATTCTGGTGTTCCTAACTTGATCGCGACGAGTTACCCCAGCAATACAACGAATAAATCTCATTTCGGCAGCTTGTATCCGCGATCCTATTCTTTCAGTCATTACCCAAACCTCATGACCATAACACTTAAACACTTTCACTGAGCACAGCTCTTACAGTTTGTGTACAGAGCTCGAATGGCCCTCAGAAAAGAACTGTCCATCCCATACTCCTGCAGTACACTAGAGAGTTTATCTCACTTGATCATACACTTTTTCGAAATCCTAAAAAGGACTGTAGATAGGTTCGGCATACTCCCAAGTCCCCTCAAGGATCATTCTGAGAGTGAATAGCTGGTCGCTTGTGCTTCAGCCTCCGCACTGCTCATCACCCAACTTAGACTCGACCACAGCTCTGACACATACTTCCAACGCAAAGGGTGGTGTCCAGACTAGCGGGGGACGTATGAAGTGTTTGTCATTGCTATAATTCACGGTATTTTTTTCAATCAACTCTTCAAGCCATTCCGCTCTAGTGCAAGTGTTATGCCGTTGCAGTAGAGTCGACGACACGGGCACCGCCCTCCCCCCTTCTTTGTTATTTCAAAGGTGCACTCCACCTCTTGTTTGCATGAATTTTATTATAAATTCTACAAAGCTGAGGTTTGTCCATCTGCTTGCTTCCAAACTACGGCTGATCACTTCCTTGCTTCATCACCCGCTTTACAGCCCGGTACGCAGTTGTGTTCTTTGCGACAATACCTCACAAGTACCAATGTGTTTTGTTCTGTCTCTGGAGATTGTGATATCCTCCAGTTAGCATCGATATTAATTGAGCTCTTGTCACTTCTACTTATAAAATGATGCTGTGATCGAAAAGTTTTTCCAAGGAAGTATCATGCTCCTAGTTGGGCTTACGTCCTTCCGAACTGTGCAACAGTCCTTCCGTAGCTCTTAGCAGACAAAAACATTTCGACGAAGGGTTCACATCTCCAAATGTAGGCTCTTTCATGACCTCGATCTATGTTAGCTTTGGAGCATAATGTTCTCCTGTTGCAAAAGACATTCGATTGGTACAAAAGATTTTAGGCTTTCTGGCTTCAGTTGGTGTCTCAAGATTGGTTGAATAAAACGTCGTTATCTACTTATAACGCGTTCAATGCATAGACTCAGAGACTTTCCTGCCAAAGAATGAGTTTAGCCTTCTTGAGTATAGCTAACTTTGCTCCGTCCATTTAGCTGGTGGTTGCACATTCTTCTTGTTTAACACAACTTGGGACCGGGGTACAAATTTCCACATACAGTTGCAATATTTTCTATTAAATCACAGCAACCCTTCCGCCCAGTCCCACGCCATAAACAAAGCACCCGCACACGCAGATTTCGTTCCTTGCAATCTATAGCTAATTTCTAATTTATTTAAAGCAATTTGTTTTCGACGTGAATTGGTTCCGCCGGTAACTACAACCGACAACTTTTACTTGTATTGCCTCAGATTTAGCAAAACACCTCTTCTCTCGTTGAAGATGAATTATGTGGCGTAACCGGTTTTCCTGCACAAAATCGCAGACTCCCAGTTGTTACCGAAGAGTATTGAAGTTTATACACCAGCACCGATGGCACTTAATTGCTTCAATATCCTGAGTTCAAGGACCACGTCGCTGCAAGATCTTGGCTGAAACTGAAAGTGATTCAGGTTTCAATTTCTATCTTTCTTGAATTTCTTGCATTTTTTCTCTGTCTCCCTCTCTCTCGCTCTCTTTCTTTTGTGAAAGATACTTTCCTTTGGTTTCTCTGGCTTGCTTTGTTTTAAGCTCCCCGTCATGGGGAGCATATCAAAAACACTGGCCAAGCATAATGAAGAAGGATACTTTTTTCGTTTACTTTTTGTTTTTTCCTAATTTCGAAACGCCGCAGGAGTTCTTTTGTCCTGACGAGGGTAAACATGTAAATCCTTTTTATGGGTGCGGCTGGTACGGGTGTTTTCTGACACCATTGCGTTTCTCTTCGAGTTTGTTGCTCCGTTATTTTGTGGTTTTGTGTCTCTTCGGAGAATGTCAGTTTTGCCTGGTTACCACACCACACAGAGAGCACACAGGAGGCCAAGAGACTGGATTAATGTTGGCAGGAAAAGCACAATTTGCGGGTGGGCGATGGGGTTTTAGAAAGTAATTTTGACGATAATTTTTCATTAAATTTACGAAAAACTAGGAAAATTTGTTTCAAACTTTAAGGCAGTTGACAGGACAACCATTTACGTGAGAGGTGTTCCTAAAATAATAGTTGAGTCCGTACAGGAATATCTCCCTTGCCCGTCAACAACATATAAACCCTCTTCTCATTCCTTCTTTATTGACTAGCACCCACAGCCTCTGATAAACGCACAAAAGTTCACACATTACTCACCGTTGTCAGAGCCGTAAGCACAAAAATCCTTAACCTACTTATAAACTCCTAGATTCAGGACTTGTCATACACACACTCAAGCTGGGCAGACCTTTTAATTCCGCAAAAGACACACACACCCATGTGAAAAAAGCGGTTCCAACAACCAAGCCCATAAATTTAAATCTCAACAAATCCACTTTCGATCCCAAAGCCATAAAGCCACACAGTAAGGGGAAGTAAAAAAAAAATAAGTAAATGGCGACAATGTCCATGTGTGTGGGTGTATGGCTTCCATGAGTATAGTCACACGTCCATGACATTGACATTTAAATCGTCTTAAACGTGACGTGTGTAGTGTGTGTTGTGTACCTTCTACGCCTAGCCAGCAGCTACCAGCCACCACCAGCACAACCACCACACCGCATGGCAGAGCTTTCCAATTTTTGGACGACATCAGTTTAATTTCTCCGGCTGGTCGTTCCCGCTTCAGAGAAACTCGTTTCAGTTGGACTCTGGCCCATTGGCCAATTTTGATTTTTATTGCGGGTACGAGGAAGAGGCGAATGTCAAACATATTGTCAATAAACTGAAACAAATAATCGACCAAGCGGGAGGGCATAAATATGCGCGATATACGTGCAAAGTTATCGTTGGAACGGTTCTCTGATGGTTTGGTGTCAATATGGCGAAAAAGAACGAGAGCTTGGGATGAAAGTGTCTGCCTCCGGCTCTGGGACTGTGTGTATTTTGCGGTCAAAAAGGGGTCACCATCACATGTGTTGCATTGGTTTGACGAAAATTTACGAACTTTGGGTTAATTGGTGGACTAATTTGGTCTCTCGACTAACCAGTGTGAGACTTAAGGGATTTCAAGTTAATTTTGCGAATTTCGAATGAATTTAGTGAATCGATGACATGTGGTAAAAATTGTCAGAAGAACATTGTAGTTTAACTGATAGAAAGTGACAGTAAATACGAAGAATATCTATGATAGTTTCGACCAAGGTGTAGGAGGCTAAGGGATTATTTGAATACATGGACTCACAGCTAGGCTACATTTCAAGGCAAGACCATTACAACGACGGCTAATAGTCCAGTGCGCAAATGTGATCAACTAGTCATCCACATGTCGCATATAAAGCTGACGAACAGCAACGTTCCGGCCCGAAATATCTTCAGAGAAGTAGAGCAAAAGTATGCAAAACTAGAGGCAAACAAAGGACACGTAATCCTCAAGGTAAACGATCAGCTCACGCTGAATTGTTTTGAGAAGACTCCTCCAGAAACTTCACTTTCGGTAAAATGACTTGATGACTGAATGACCATAAAAAAGGCATCCATTGACCTTCATTGTGGTGACTAGTAAATTCGACATTAGCTCATTGGTTTCGTTGATTTCCCAGCGACCATTATCCCCAGGAACCGTATGACTGGTATCTTGCAAATCTCACTAAAATTTGTGATAATAGGGAAGGACTATCAGTAAATTCTTGTTAAACGGTTCTAGTGAGTTTCAATAAAAGATCGACTCTAGGTCTTGGCACTGATATCCCTAGAATAAGATTAAAGGTCTCGGATTGATCCTGCGTAAGAGTTTTAGTTTAAGGTGATCAAAAGAGTTCCCACAAGTGAAAAGGGGAACACAATAGACCAATGGCCGCCGAGCAAGTAGTACTGATGTTTACTCCACCCTTCCTTCCCCTCAACCTAACGTAACCTAAAATTTTTAGCTGGAAATCTCACACTAAATTCATCATTACAGCCTAGATGGTCTGTCGAGGCTTATATGGCAGAATTTTCCCTTAAACCAAAAATCAACTTATGGCTATGTGACGTGATGATGTGTTGTAGGTGGAATGCGCACCTGTCCAACAATAGTCTTGTAACGTGTTTTTGGTGCGGTCTGAAAAAACATAGAGAATTTTTTCAAAAGGAAATTTGATGCAATCCTTTTCGATAGTCGATGGAATTGTGATAAAAATAAATAAATAAATAGTTGGCGCCACAGCTCGGGATGAGCAAAGGCCTAGCTTGAACCCATGCCGCACGGTCAGTAGTCAAACGCACTAAGCCACGGCGACCATGGAATTGTGATGCATCTCAGAAATCTGGTATGGTACACGGATGACCCGAAAATGGGTTCTGGGACTGGCACTTGCCTCTACGGACTCTACACTAAGCCCGCGATTATGATGGAAATGTGTATAATTGTGTTCCAGAGTCCGTAGACTGTATTCGAAATTGAAACCTCTGCCATTGACAGTATTAATTCTATGATGAGTATCAAAGGTGCGAATATCAACATTTTCTCTGATACCAGGCAGCACTTAGAGCAACAAGCTGTTACATTATAGATTCAAAGGTATGTACTCAAGTGATGCTTTGACGCCTTAAAAATACTTGACAGACACATGAAGTCAAACTGTGATAAGTGCCCAAAAATAGAGACATTGAGGGAAATGAAATCGATAAACTAATGAAGATAGGGCGGCATACCTACTTCTTTATCAAACCCAGAGTCGTTCTATGATATCAACTGGTTAACAACCTGACGTTGATTAACAGAGGTTAGCCTAAACATTACCTAGCCTGCGAAGAACGAAAGGAAATTACGCTCATAGCCTCACCTTACTTCCTATTAAATTTCAATGCATATTACATGTCACCCACAATGGGCGGGAAACTGCTTTCGCCATAGATGTTGCCAGAGTTCACTCCCATACAGATGGCTCTAAAACCGGAAATGGAGTGGGTGATGGAGTTTCTTTTAGAAAGAGCTTAGCATCTTCTTCCACTTCCCTGGTCACTGTAGAGCATTTCAAGCAAAATCAATGACGATTAATGTAGACTTGTCTTAGGATCTTCACGGATAGCCAATGGGGAAACTAAGTCCTTGGAATGGTCCTAACCTACTTCAAAGGTCGCTTTAGATTATCGCTCGTCTCTTGTAGAGATGGTAGAACAATTCGACATTCACCTATGCTGGGTGATAGGCCACAAAGACATTCCAGGAAACTTTACGGCTAACGAACTCGCTAGACATGGTACCGCACGATCAATTTATACCAGACGCAATCAGAAAAACCAACCGAAGATGGGAGAAACGCACGATATGCAAAATTTCTCGACAGATCTGGCCCATACTAAGTCAGAATCGATCCAATGGTTTGACCCTGCTAAACTGATACTACCTTAGCACCGTCATCGATGTCCTCACCGAACACTGTGTTATAGCCCCTCATGCTAAGAGGCTAGGTCATTTCTAAAGAAGCTGTAGGGATGATCTGTCCAGTTACAGGTCAGCCAAAAAAGACTGCTTCCTTTAGGAGCACCTTTCTTCGATGACCTCGACATTGGAAAAATTTACGCCAGAAGAGTCCTCCGTTTTATAAAAAGCTTTGGTTGGTTCAGATCCTGTCGTATCACAATGAACCCATTCTAGTCTAATTGTGTCTGCATTTTAGGTGTGGAAAGCCACCTTTATCCATCCTAACTTAAGTACCCTTTAGGTTTTTGGTTGGACTTTGGCACCCATTTCTTGTCGAACAGATAACGCAGACAGACAGACGACAAAGTCATCCTATAAGCATTACACTTTTTTTTCTTTTAACCTAAATTACGGAACCCTAAAAAGTTTGTTAACGATGTCAACGATATGTAGTTGATAAAGGATGATAATTTTTCGTTACATCTGTAGTCTCGAATTTACTCCCTACCAAGTGCGGTCTAAGATTCGGGATACATTGCACAAATGTGCAAAGTTATGTTAAGTGCATCTCCATTAGGTAGTTTTGCAAAACCCAAAAAAAATGTTAAGTTTCCTCTAACAGAAGAGGCAACAAATCTCCAAAATTGCCATCTCCATCTTACGCAAAAAATTCCACGAACTTGTGGGAAAAAAAAAATTGTTTACAACTTACTGGAAAATCCTGCGCAACAACATGTTTTCTCCACACCTACACAGGTCTTAAGTCATAACTCGTATTACAAAATTTTGTAATTGTGATAAGTACACATTCGTGGTTATAAAACTGTGGCCTAGCGAAGTAGACCACTGGTTGCTATAAGATCTGCTATCTTGTGTCTGTTAAAATGTTTTGGTTTTATTAAAGTGACACATATGTAAGTATTAGACCACAAATGACATACATATACCTTCAGCAGACGATGTCAATGCCATTTCTGTAAGCGTAAAACTCATTCCATGATTCAATATTTTTCAATGGAAACCAAAGACAAATCAAAACTCTATTTGCGAAATAATTTATGTTCCTGATTAAAACCGCAGGAGTAATTTATGCAAAATGGCTTAAACGAAAAAATTACCATCTTTTCGAAAGCCATGCATGCAATAGGGTGTTGCTATTGCATGTATGGCTTCTCAAATTTTTTTTTTATTTTTTTACAGTTTAACGATTCTTTGCAACTTGTGATGGTTGTGCTCATTCACCATGCAGGCTGTGTGTTGTTAATCGAATCCGAATCATCAGTCAGTGTGGTAGGCGAATAGCAATAAAATTTTATAAGTGAAAAACCAAAGTTTGGTGAGTTAGGCAACGAGATTGGTGATGAACCTTTTCATGGATTTAAACAACTAAGTTAAGTCAGAGTAAAGCACCTTGAAACACGAATATGGTGGCACCACTGGGAGGCACAGCCGGAAACAAATTCAGTTAGTAAGCAGTTAGTAAACAGTTTAAAATTCCCACATTTTGGTATCCGTAAACAAAATTAATTGTCATGATAACATGCTTCCAGTCAATCTGATGTTCAAACGTCTCGAGGGGCAGCCACCGAATCAGTTCGCAAACTTACAAAAAGCGAATAGTCAGTAATAAGAAGACTGAATGCAACAAAGTGAGCGAGCTCAAGGTTGAAGCGCTGATATTCTAAACAACTGTCAACTCTTTATCTATCGCGTGCGCCTAGAACTCTGCTGTAGTCCTTTAGTATGAACAACACGCCGGAAACTATAAGTTCAACGCTGATACGAAGATCCGCTTCAAATCGAGTTCACAAACAATTTACTCGGCCCTGGAAAACATAGCGATATAAAACAGAGGAATACCTAAGGGAGCAGACCTATGCTGCCGATGTTGTCACTCTTGTATCAGACAAATTTCTTCTAGTACTTTGCGAAGACACAATGATGAATTTCTAATAATTAACGATTAGGACACCGTGAGGGGCTTAGGGATAACCCTGTCAAAAACGGCAGGGACGGGTCTTGTTCTCTATCCACCAGACGTTAGTGGCAAGAGAAGGGACGCACGCGATAGAACCACACAGTTGGAGTCGCACTAACAATAATTAAATCAGCAACCAACGAGAAGATGCAAAAGATATTTCGAAGATCAACGGGCAAACCTCTCGATGTGCAAAATGGCAAGATCACTCGTAAAGAAACCAAGCAAGCTGCTCACTAGGAAGGCTCTAGGTTCAAGCAGAGAGCAATTGAGACTGATGGTGGGACTTTTCACAGGACTCATTAACCTCAGCAAACAGATGCATAGACTGGGCCTCGCTGACACAGGAACATGAAGGAATTGCGAGGAAGAAAAAAAAAGATTTCAAACACCTCCTATGCCGCTGCCCAGCCCTACTGAGAAAGCGACAGACGACTCTGAATTCCAAGTGGATACGAGACCTAAAGCATCTGAAGGACAAGGGATTCGACGGCATACTGACCTTCACTAAATAAAACAGGAAGATTCGCCAGACTCACGTGCACTAGTGTCAACTCCATACTTGCTTCCACCTTCCCAAGATCCCTAAGTCCCAAACCAAACCTATCCCTACAGTTTCGATGATTAAAAGAGGGAACGAAACGGGCCCAACTTAGGCCTAAGTGAACAGCCTTCCGCTCACCCTCATATACCAAACCAAGCCCATCCAGAAAGAAGCTACATGCCCTTAAGATTGTTTCGTAACAATAAATCGTTGGTTCTGCATTGACTCAGAGCACACACCTGAAGTCGACAACGACGGTTAGGGTTCTATCATAGCAAAATTGAGTCCTGACTTCTAAACAGATGTGCCAATGTTTAACAATCTAATGACGCACTAAAGAACTTCAAATAGCTTTTAGCTGAAATAATGGAAAAAAGCAACAAACTAACTTCAGCAATTATTAGACGACGAACATATGTACATGTCGTCACATACTCGACTGTGGATATGTTTCAATATTTAACCCAACCGAATTAGACATATGGAAAAACAACGTGCAAATATTGACACACCCTGTGTATGGAGACGGAGTTCTCGATGGTATGGGGTCTGATTACGATGCATTTATACAAATAATTGGATTGTGGTTGGCTCAAGTGGAGCACTAAATTCGGAGACTAATAAACTCTCAACAGAATGCGGTCGAAAGGACATTAAAAACAAATTTTCACTTACCCTCACATGCGACCGTTGTTTCGTATCTCGGGCAACTTCCTGAAAAGACACAATAAAAAGGAAACGCTCATTAGTCCAAATTATACGCTTTATTGGTTCGCCAATAAAGGCTTATCTAAATACCCAATTCAATTCCCAATACCACACACAGAATACCCCCGGCCAAAAATCATCTCCCACACCCGATAAAAACTTCAAGAGAGTTGCACATAAATTAAAATTAAAATACAACCCAGCGTAATAAATTCGATATCCTGAGTGTAGATTAGCGCCGTTAACAAAATCCCATTCCCATTTGCAGTGAAACCGCCACCACTCATAATTTTGTGCGTCAAAAAGCGTTCACTCCTCCGTGTGATGTCGTCCGGTCCCTCTAAAAGCGACTACCCTCAAACGCACACACACACATACACATTATGCTCACCCTAAAAAGGATTAATGGGCACAAGGGTCGAGCGAGGATTCTCTGCTCCAGCGGAAAATTCCCAATTCAAAATATTAAGCAGAAGCTGCTACCGGGAGGATGCTGCACACCGCCAGGATATACAAGGGATCAATGGGAGAACGAAGCAGGGACTTTTTGGTTTTTGGGCTTCAGCTGAGCTATCCCCAAATGAGTAATTTATTTGTGTTTTCATATTTAGATATGCATTCTGTGATTATGCTCGTCCGTAAGTGTGGGCTACATTTTTTTTTTAGTTTGAAACAGGGGGGTGCCTGTGGTGGTCTGATGCATGATGTATGCGTGTTGCGGGCTACCGACCACATGATGCCTCTTCGTTAAATATGAATTCGTTTTATATAATAGTTTCAATGGAAATTGGAAATTATTGCTGTGCGGTATTTTTGGATTGGTAAAATTAGTGCTCGATGCTGTTGGCTGTTTCTGTTGCAGAGTTATAGCACTAATTGAACGATAGAGAAGTGGGATTTATGTCAGCTGGAAAATTAGAAAATTACCAGCTAAAAATTGGGTCAGATTGAGTGTATGTCCTAAGGGGTTTTTCATAATTTTTGTCGTTTGGATGAACCACTTTTTTATACTTGAATACCAATGACAGAATCAAATTGATAACGGGCGGCAAAAAGAAATGAAAGGAATGGACTCAAATCCACTCTCGGAAAATATCCCTTTAAAGAACTTTAAAAAAGGCAGCACTAAAGTCGAACTGAAACCCTTGGATGAAGGGAAACACACATACACATATGTGTAGTTGCAAAGACTAATAATTTCTTAATTTCTTAATTCTCATCTGTTTGGAGCTCGTTCTAGATCCTATCGGATCCAATTAGTAACACAATCTTTTGGTTTCCGGAGTATAGAGATACCGATGACAATGAAAACACCGATGAACTGGCTAGAAAGAATCAAAATTTAACCAAATAGTCGATCACTCAGTTCTGACCCCTATAGAAGCGTTAAAATGGGAGATACACTTAGACTTATGAAAACTGGAGCATACTCCCGTTTTGCCTTGATGTAGGGCAAGAAGAAATGAGGCTACAAAGAAAAACAAAAGAAAATACTTACGCTAAACAGACCACACTTAGGACTAGTGATCAGCATCTTCTTAGAACACAACCTACTGGAGACCCTTCTAAACAGAATGTGAATAAGCACGACCGACCTTTGCAGAAGATGTGGCGGAGGAGGACACGGCGTACCTTCTCTGCGACTGCCAAACCCTCAGAAGAACTAGAAAAACGACCCTAGGTGGTTGCTTTTTTATAAACCCAGGCAAACTGTTAACCATATCACCGAAGCCGATCCTAAAATTCTTACTGTATCTTACTGTAGGGAGGCGAACAGTACAGAACAACTATCCTCTTCTCCATAATCTATAGACTGGTTAGCCACACGATCAAGTGGCACGCATGTGTCAAGAACTGATCTCATGGGTAAAACAACCAGCTAACAAGCTCAATCCCTATTTGTCGAGACTGCTGAATACCAGACCAAGTCGATATAAAGGGTAATAAACCAGAACACTCTAGCAAGGAATAGAATAGCATGGCCCTTCACGGAATAGTGGACCATAATTTTTGGAAGGAATTCAGAAAACTAGAAAGAAGGGCAAGACCCTGAAATAACGCCCAGGGTATAAGAGGGTCTAAGAAACTAATGTTGAACTACAATCGAAAAAGATTCAAACCACAAGGGAGTAAGACTCCAAAACACTTGCGCTATCTAAGTCGCGGTCTTCCTCTACTGCGTCGTTCCACGGGTTTGGCTTCGAAGATTTTCCGGGCCGGAGCACTGGTGTCCACTCGCTCAGTCAGTCGGTGGACCTTCACTCTTTTATGCAGACGGGACTGAAAATCACCGCTCGAAACAGCTAGGAGCAACCTCATCCGCTTTCGACAGGGTACATGCCTCTGCGTCATAGAGCAGGACTGGGATCTCACTTTAGTCGTTCGAGAGGGGGCTTTGATACCCAATTGATTTCATAGCCCAAAGAACGAGCGATTGGCAAGAGTTATTCTTCGTTTGATCTCAGCGCTGGAGTCGTTGTCTGAATTTGTCTAAATCCTTTTTTGAAATCATTGGTCTCGGTAAGGTTTTGGCCGATCTTGATGGAGCAGCGCGCATTCTTCGTCGTCATCCTGCAAAATCGGATTATTTTGGCAGGGATGTCAAAACGAGACATGGCTCTATATAGCTCGTCTCTATAGATGCTGTCATAAGCGGACTTAGAACCGATGAAAAGGTGGTGCGTACCGTTTCCAAGTTCCTGGGTTTTCTCCTAGATCTGCCGCAGTGGGAGTATTTGGTCGATGGTAGACTTTTCTTGCCTGAAGCCACACTGATATAGACCGATCAGGGTGTTGACGAACGGCTTCAGGCGTTCACACAACACGACAGTTAAGATCTTGTAGGCGATGTTAAGAAGACTGATTGACGCAGTTAACAGGGTCTCCACCGACAACCACAGCACTTAGCTCAATTTACCAGTCACGAAACCATTTTCAATAAACTCAAATAAAAAAGTCATCAACCTTTCGCCAACCTTTCACCAACGAGGCGTCAGAAATGGTTAAAGGGAATTCTTTTTGAATTGTACTGATTTTGTTTTCACATTTTTTCTCCCCCGTTCAGGCATTAAAGTTGACCGACTCTAGCCAATGCCATTAATCTTATCTCACAACTCGCATCCCTTCCCATTAACCGCACCATGGCGTTGATAAATTAAATTGATTTTGCACTCGACTCGATGTAGATAATTATTATTTCATCTGGAATCTATTAACCCATTCTGTGTGCGAAGGACGAATTCGTTCCAGACTACGACGGACGTAATCATGACTTGCTGGTTTCACAAAAAAAAAAATTTAAGCAGCGTTGCACACAGTGATTTAAGAGCAAAGAATAGATTAATGCCGCACCACTGCGCTGCATGGTGCCGAGCATATACATAACTAACATGGAAGTAAACTATGTATATACTTCATGTGTAGGTATTGTTCGGGAAATTCCCACATTTTCATTATAACTTTTCCGTGAAGGGTTTCCTCGTCGTTTTTCTAATTTTTTCTCGCCCGCTTACTCTCTTGCATGATTGTAAGGATAATGGGATTAAAAAAAAAACGAAAACATACAAAAATGAAAGATAAAAGTTTTACTCCTTCCTGCATCCCTGCAGCCAGAAGGGATAATTATGTGTGTCTGGCGCATGACGGTGTCAACAGTGATAAATTTAGATTTTTATGCTGCTTTTTTGCTCCTGGTATCCTAGAAAGTCAAATGGTGAATTTACTTGATTGCAGACGGAGATGGGTGGTCTCCAGTGGCTGCATTGGGAATGTGTAGTGGAATGGAAAGAATTTGTTGTTTGGAAAAGATTCTCTCAATTTTCAGAAAGGAATGGTATTTGTCGGTTGCCGACGACCATGGTGGCAGATAACTCAGTTTTAGATTCTTTTTATCGTATGCAATTGTTGGAAATATGGTTTTTAATTGCACAAGAAATTGGAGACTGCTGTACTCAATGGATGCTTGTGAAAGGACTTGAAAGCAGACTTACTCTCAAAGGAAATCTAAATGAAAAGCCTTGCTTTTGTGGGAACATGATCAACCATGTGCATTCGTAGTGTCATCCAAACTTTATTTCTATGCTTTCGCTACCTATTGTTAGATGCATCACATAGAGAAGCCAAGAGTTGGATACTGATCTTGAAGACCGCCCGCGGTTTCATGTAAAATTTAAAAAAATATTTGCGAGTCAAATGATTTATGGCGACCAAAATACTCGTGTTAAACCGGTCCAACTCTACCGATGCGAGACATAGTGTCTGACGTACACATAAACAAGGAAACTTTATGTTTTGACTAATCACCACGTCAAATCATTTGCAGACACTGGCCAAACAGCATCATCAAATCGAATCAGATCCGAAAAACCTCATCGTCAAGGCTACAATAACGCAGAATCCGCAGGAACACTTGGAGAGTATGAAAAAGTCTTAGAGGCTCTTGGGATGTATCTCAGTGTCTTTAAGGCCGAGCTGTTTGCCTATATCAGTCTTGACTGTGGCATTAACAGTGCAAACATCAATTTACTCACAGACAGTGAAGCCTAAAGCACTGTACTTTCAGTACTTTACTTCAAAAGCCGATGAAGGCTGCTTCAATACTCTCAAAGAATTATCTGAGCGAAATAATGTCAAACTCTGACCAGGATACAGATGGATCAAAATTGCTGAAAAATCAGCCAGAGATGGAACTCATGTAGAAAGGCGAGTTTTACACACGATTAGGGATGACAAGGGAAAGGATCTACGCTCACCTGACTAGCGACTAGCCCCATTGCCGGCAGCCTACTAGCGGTCCCTGTAAGCACAACCAACTTTTACCAGGGCTTTGGCCACATTGATGTCCACCTCTTAACGGGGGAATGACAAACCTCTGGGAGTATAATTTGTCATGAAAATGTCTCAATGCGCTGTTCGGAATCGGAAATAAATTGTAGGTCCCTTCCGTTCGTGCGAAAAATGTTACACGCACAACATGAATGGCTGCTAGGCTTTAGCTCATCCTGAGTTGTAGCGCCAGCTGTGTATTTATCTTTATAGCCACATTGATGTGGTAGAAGATAGGTAAACAATACTAGTTCTCCTTAATTAACTCAGTCAAATAGTCCCTGGGTAGACCCTCTCGTTACACGTAGACTACCGATTTCGATTCCAAAAAGTACTTATCATTGATGGTAATGATTTGTAGTTCGCCTTGACCAAAAATGCTTTGCATAATTTCCCAGTTAACTTACTTACCAAGATTTGTATCTTTGTTAATCGTAAATTTGTCTTCATGTCAAACGATTCATTTCCGTGTTAATTTGCTGGAATGGTTCGACTAATTAATTTCATTTCGTGACCATGAAATAGTTTTGAGGGACAATGCACTACTAATCAGCCGTAAGTATTCAAAAAAAAAAAGAAATCATATATCAAAACTGGTTTCTTTTTTTGTGAGAATAATTACTTCACTTTGTTGTATGAGAGAAATGTGAAGGGGCTTCCATGTTAATTTATGCAGATAACTTTGCCTTTTTATGTTAAAAAAAAATTAAATTAAATAAAACTAAATGCCTTAGACTAGATACACGATTTTTTGATAAATGTCTCAGACTCTGCATTCAAACATATATTGTGCATAAGCATACATAGTGCTTGTATACAAATTTGAAAATGGAAAAACATATGTAAGAAAAGGAGGTCATTATGGACTAGGTCCGAGAGGCGACTGAACATGGTGGGATGCGAAAATTGATCGAGATGTGAGGAGTGATACATCCATTTCAGGCCTCTTCCAGACAAACAACAAGAACGTAGACCTGTTCAAAAAGATTAATTTCCATTGGATGGCATTTAGTGATTAATCCCAGGAAAACTGACCAAACTAGAAGAAATAAACACTTTCGTAATGCACGACTTACAGGACCCAGTGGTCGCGGTGGGTCAGTGATTAGTGCGTTGGACTGCTGTACGAGTGGCGTAGATTCAAGCCCCAGCCAGGAGCACCGAACATTTTTTGCGTCATTATCTCTCGTTGCGGAATGACAAGCCTCCAAGAATATAAATTGCCACGAAAAAACTTCTCAATTCGTCGTTCAGACACGGCAGGTCCCTTCCATTTGGCGAAAAATTTAACCCGCACAACATGAGTGGTTGCGAGAAGGTAGGCCTGGGCTTATCCCGAGCTGTCGCGCCAGCTATTTATTTTCATTTACTTTTTACAGGATCCAGTCATCAAATTGTACGATATTGAGACTGCTCCGATTCTGTAAATCCGTCTTACAGCTTCTGCAGAGTGCGTAAAACCGAGTTTAGTTGCATGGGTCTCTATTGGGTAATGGACCATGTAGATCCCCATAACAATGACGATATCTGTCCAGGTGCAGTTTAACAGTTCACTAGTTAGTCAGATTGTAGAAAAAGTGGAAGCAAATTTGATCCTTCATAGTACAGATCGAAGTGTGAACTACTTGGGCAATTCGTGCAGGGTAGACTCTTGTCCGACCAGTTTGTCATCTCGTTTATTCCACACTATGACACAATGAATATAAACCCAAGGAAGAGCTGACCTTAAGCCAAGCTCAGTCCTACACTGTTTTGGGGATGAGGAAGACAAAGCAAAGGCCTTGTTAGCATCTAGACTATCGCTGATACATCTTATTGGGTTATGACTGATAGATTGACGAGTCTAGTGGATAGCCAACAATTCTACCTGATAGATGCTGAACGATTTGACAAGTGGATAGAGTTTTTATATTTCTGGCGCTTTTAAAGAGATTCCAACACCATCTTTGAACTGTCAGTGAATATTCCTACGTATGTCGACCTCTTTTATGATTGTTACCGAAATTTATTTTAGGCGTGATGTATATTTCGAGTGGTGGATGCTATTAGGTCTCTTGGCAACGAGCTAAAATTTTGCTATGCCCACAGAGTTAAGCAGACCGTTTCGGTCTAACTACATTACATAAATAATAGATCAAGAGGGAGAACGCGTCGGAGCACATAAAGTCCATCTGTCGAACATAATCGTGTATTCCCCCAGCTTTTATGAACCCTTTCGAATTTTTGTGATATTGTAGACTCTACTTAAAGCCAACCACCAAACTTATGACCCATCAGATAGAGTATGGCATATTATAGCGATGCAACTAAAACCACTAACCTCAAAGCCTTGATCAAGATACAAAGACTAGCCTGCATTGGAACGACCAGTTCACTGAAATCAACTCCGACAGGAGGATTAGAAACAAATCTCAATTTTCTACCTCTAGATCTCTAGGATTACTTACTTAAGGTGGCGCTACAATCCGGGGTGTACCTGGGTCAGCTTGATCTTTAGCCAGCTGCCTCCACTTGCGTGCGCCACCTTAGTCACGGTCTTCGGGTGCGTATTCGAAGATTTCCGATTTTCTCTGAGATTAGACCAGTCTAGATTCTGAAAAACAAGCTCATGTGGACAAGCCCAGGTATTGGAAATATATCCAAGCATAAGTGTTAGCTCTGACTACACGACTGCGTATCTGAACTTCGTCAAACCCTTCTCCTGCATCTTCCCAGGCCGAGAACAGTGGGAAAACAAAGAGATTCTTAACGAAACAAAGCCCATCTACACGGATGGCTCTAAGAGAAACATAGACACGGGAGCAGGTGTTTTTTCTGAGGAGCTCAATAAGTGTTTTACAGGCCGAGAGCTGCCCAATTCGCGTCAATGATCACGGTATCACGAGAGGATATCACGATCTTCATAGACAGCCAGGTGGCTATAAAAGCACTAGCTGCTATTCAAATTACATCCAAGCTTGTAAAGTTCTGTCACGAAGAGCCGAAGGTCCTTGGCACGCACCATAATGTAAAACTCTGCTAAGTCCGAGACTGCTGACGAACTATCCAAGAAGGGAACAGCCCTACAATCAGAGCTAGCGGATGGTATACTTCGTCATCTGAAAGAAATAGTAAGACTAAGATCCTTGACTAAGGCGAATAACATATGGAAAACATTAACCACCTGCGAAATTTCTAGAAGGCTATGGCCAAAGCCAGAACCACCAAGCTTCTACATATGGACAGAAAATGGTTGTCATTACTGGTAGGATTGATTAAAGGCCACAATTTTCTCAGGTATCATGCAAAAAAGCTGCAACTAACCGAGGACGACCTATGCTGAGGATTTGTTGACGAGGAGGTACATTTCTATTTCTTTGTCTGTTTCTATGTCAGCCTCTGCAATATTAGATAGAAAAAAAAAAAACTCTAGTTGGATACCTCTTCGATAATATCGAGAAGTTCACTGTCAGATCTGCTCACGTTTATAATGGCAACCAGATGGTTGTCGTCGGGTATATAGAGCCAGGCAATAGGAACTAGCTGATAAAATCCATCCATCTTAGGTTGAAAATCCAACATCTCTCCAAAGGGTTGCCTGGAGACGTAACAAGCTACACCTGTTTTTGAAATTCGAAAAAAAAAAAAAAAAAAAAATTAAGCCTCATCCAAAGTTATTAAAATCAGTTCAGGAGGTTTTCCTGACCAACTGGCTCTCAAAGCAGATGTAAATGGTTTAGTTTCAGTAAGCTACTGAATCAATTCTCCTGAAGCTAAGGTTACTACTTATGGAGCAGGGTTTCTGAGGTACACTATTCGGTATTTACTTTGATAAGTATGCAGGTAAAGAATCGTCCGGAACCAATAGGCTCTTTAGCCAATAGGCCTTAAACTCTGCCAGAATGTTCATGTTATAATACAGTCGCTGCAAAAAATATTTGTTTAAAATGCTGCCAACGTTGACTACTGAACAAGAATTGCTGAAAGACCCTGTGCTGTCAAATTTAACACAATCAGAAATTGTATACCGAACCACTCCACCTTTTCATACACCACAAGTGAGAAAATACATAATTATGCTCAAAAGAATGATTTTTAATTAAAATTGTATTTTTTTTTACTCATTCTCTCCGTACATATTCCATTAAATCAATCGAATGTTCTTCCCTCGTCCCATTTATTCATTACTGTTTGCTCATTACCATTCGCTAGACTCGTAGTTATGACAGCATATCACAATTATGCAAAAAAAAAAAAACTTTAAAGAAATAAATTTCATCTCGGTGAAACGTAACGTTATGACTTCACCTTTTCGCCCTTTTAGCAATCAGTCGACCTTTCGCAATCAGCCAACACATCTATACCCAGAGAGTATTCCATCTACGGTAATTGGTTTGATTTGATTGATTGCAAACTGGTTACGTTTACTTACCGACACAATACAATACCACGGCTATGCAGGGAATATTAATTCCCGCATAATTATCCTTTTGCGTTTAAAAATAAATTCAACCCTCTCCCGTCGACAATGTTCGAAATCAATTTTCTACATAACTCAATGTGGACAGCGAAGTGGAAAGCGGCAAACACAGGTAAGATAAACAAGCCCGTTCCCCCACCTAGCGCCCCTCTCGTGGACAAGCAAAGGACAAGCGTTTTACGAGTTTTTCGACATAATGGGTATTATCCCTTTTAATTGGCCATCTTTCCTGTTTATAGGTCAAGGAGGATGACGAACAAAAAATCGCCAAAAAAAAAAACCAAAACAAAATTAAATTGACTGTGGCATCGAGTGGATGGGTTCCTGAAGAGTTGAAAAATCATCCAGATACGAATTAAAATGCCGAAAAAAAAAGCATCAACAAAAATGAATCTACAACACATACCCACACAAGTTAAACGAAAATGAGAAACGGTCCATCTCGTCTTGGGCGCCGGGGCTACGAAAGGATATTTATCGAGAACTGATATTTTTATGCGGTTAATTTATTTTGTGGTCACGCTTCCTCTTTGCAAGTATGATTATGGTGCGGGACGGAACTTTCCACACAAGGAATCATTAAAATTTTGCGGTTAAAATTTATGCTTTTGCGAATTTTATTTCGTAGGCACTGGAGAAGAGGAAAAACTCGCACACGTGGCAAATCAAAGAGAAAAAAGTTTTTGGCTTAGTTTTTCTTTTAAATACATACATACATATGTATGGGTACATGTCCATGTATAAAGTCCTTGAATTCAAAGGAAGGGAAATGAAAAATATCGTGTGTCGAATATGAGGAAGGGGAGAGAGTCAATATTGTCAGAATTTAAAAAGTTTAGTTCAAAGGATCTAATATTTGCATACAGGTACGGTCGTCGTTGTGACAGAGATACGTATACCAAGGTCAGCGGAAGTGTATATTTTGAATTTTTTTGCGGTATGTACGCCTCGTCGTATTTAGTAAACAAAATTTTAAATTAAAACACCATTAACGGGCTTATTACTTCTGCTAGTTCTTGGCATGGATCACTTCAAGCTTTCATTGCTTATAGACACACAGACATGAGTGCAATTTAGTGTGAAGACGACAAGCTGGCATTAGAAAAGGAAATATGATCTTTGTTGATAATAATGTTAAACTTCGTCTTGATTTGAATATCTCTGCTTGGACAATTGTAGTCTGTTCGAACATGTGAAGCAAGATTTTTCTGTCGAAAGATTTGAAAATTTATGTCTATCGACGTAAAATTTGGAACCAACTCAAGTATTAGTTTTCAAAAGTAAGTTAGGGCATGCATACAAGCATACTGCTGCAAAACAAGCGATTGGTAAGAAGTGAGGACTTCAACCAACTGACCACCATGCACTGGCTTTACGTGTCCGTTGTCAGACCTACATAGGGACATTCCAGGGAACTGTAAGGCCAATCAACTCGCCAAACCTGGTACTACTCTAGACATTCATCCGGAACGAAGGAATCTGAGTATTCCACACGCTACATGTAAACTTCGCTTAGAGTACGACGCGATCAGCAAGACAAAGCAAAGATGGAGGAATGGCACCACGTGCCATACCTCCAGGGAGATCTGGCCTATGCTAAATCTCACTCGCTCTAAAAGGTTGATCTTGCTCAATAGGTCGCTCATCAGCACCGTTATTGGTACTCTCACTGGCCATTGTCCCATTGGCTTTCATAGCAGAAGGATGGGCCTCTGTTCAAATCACTTTTGTAGGAGCTGCATGGACAAAGAGGAGGAGGAAACGATTCTCCATTTCTTCTGCACTTGTCCTGCCATATACCAAAGAAAGAAGCCCTATCTGGGAGCCTATCACTTCGACAACTTGGGCAAACTATATACTGACGTCAAAAGTATCCTCAGCTTCATCAAGAGCTCCAAATGGTTTCAGTGAAGTGGCGCGGTTCAGAGTATAGATCCATGAGGTACCACAAAGGACCTTCTTGGCCTACGTAATTTATGACTTGTTCACCAATCAGATCCTTAAAGTCTGACAACATGACACCATTAAACATTTTTGAGCGAGAGAGGTTCATAAGGCACTTGATTGGTGTTCTTTTATTCATCCAAAACTATAAAAGTATGAACGGAAGTCTGCCTTAATATAATAGAAGAATAGAGATCAACACTACACAGAGAAGTAAAAGTGAGACGTAACCTCTCTCCCCTAAATAGAAACATGCGATGTACAGCAGTCAAAAGTGCGAGTCTACTTAGATAGTTGAGCTCTAGAAAGCAAAGCTCTTCGGCTCTTGACAGAATAGCAGATTATGTCATACCCTAAACAGATTTCGACAATTTCCATTTTCATCCCTGGAGATGACAGGTTATCCAATACTACAGTGACAGTCCCAAAATGGAAAGGGGAACCAGCTCTGGAGATTTCTGTACGTCACCTTAAGTCTTCGCTATTAAGAAGGCGATACACACAATATACTCGTATCATACCGTCAAACAGACACTAGACGGCGTATTGGAAAGATTGAAAGCAGTTTTCAGCTGCCGACATACCTTACATAGAATATAAATGCAGTACTAGCGAAGTAAATCTCTGCTCTGTTTCTTGAGTGCAGTGAACAGAAGAGACAATATCAAGATTATTCAGCACAGCATTGGACTTGTCTGTCGCTGTGACTCAGGTTGCATCAGACCGCTTCGCGAGCTGCGTTGGTTCGAGCCCCAGCAATGTCCACTGAGCATTTTTCGTGCCACTACTTCTCATCATGAAATGACAAACTTTCGAGAATAGCTGCCAGAAGCTTGTCCATAGCAATCCACCCTGGCTATCGTGCCAGCTATTTATTTTTCTTATTTTTGTCGTTAACAATCGAAAATTTGTTCAAGTTGCCTCGCAACATTGGCAAATTCTTGTGTGACAAGAAAATTTTTAAAATATTCAGGGATAATGGCTCCGAGCTTCAAAGGCTTTAAGATCAGATTATAGATAGGCCATTCGTTTTCTGAAGTTTTTATGACTCCTTTGAGTATTTTAAGAATCCAACATTAAAAAATTTGTCACAACCTCCTAATAGCTTTCTCACCCTTATCCCATTGCACTGACAGCCAGCCCCCTCTTCAAATGACATGTGATTAATAAAAAGTAAAAAAAAAGTCATCAACCACCTATTTAAAGTTTTAAAACCGCAAATTTCTCATTTTCCCTGAACTTATCCCATCTTCTAACAGACTAATCCAAAGCCACGTTGCAGCAGTAACAGAAGACGAAGGTCCTTGTCGTGTCCATAAAATTTTATGTAAATAACCCACTTACCAACAGTGCCCAAGTAATGTACTTAAATATTAAAACGACGCACACAAAAGTGCTTCTTGTTCGTTGAGAAAATATTTAGCTCTACCGCTCCCACCGTCCGTCCCGCCCATTCCGACATTAGCCACGCAACTAAATTCGTCATTAAACACTTGAGTTTATCCACTTAAACACTTCTTAATGGATGAAACCCTTGAAAATTTTAAGTCCTTAAGGCATTTTATAATGGCACTTGAGGGTTAAAATTAACAGCGTCTCTCGTTCGTTATTAGCCGGCTGTGCTGCGTCTAGCTTAACCTTCGGATAACACACCTCAAAACAACAAGCAAACCGAAACCGACAACGCGCTGACGAAAATGACAGGCAGTGACAAAACTTTGCTTTTTGAGTGTCATCTCATCGTCGTCATCATAATCTTCATCGTTGTCGTTCAAAAACTGTACAAACACCCTTGAGAGTTGGAGCTTCTTCGCCACACCAGCTCCAGATTACGGGAGCATTCTCATCCAAATAGTAATTGCACCGCCAACCTTCGTCTTTGGCTCATCAATCAGTCCTCGTTTTGACTAACAAGTGTGTCACATTAAATTGAATGGTAATTAATTACATGAATTATGAAAATTGATTTCGTAGGCGAATATTACTGCCGTCAAAGTGAAACTACACTCGTGCGTGGCCGCGTAGGCGAGTGTGTGTGTGAATTTGATTATCCTGGCAGTCAAACTGATTTTGACAATCCATTTATAAGCTGTCCGTCTGTCTGTGTCTGTCTGTCTGTCCAATTGGGCGAGGGTGTATGGGGGATTTACTTCAATTTGAATCGGTCTTGATTGCCGGAGTGATCCATAAATATTTTCTCCTCTGCTCCGTGTCGAGCAACAAATCATAAATCCAATCGCCCGTGGCCGGGTAGACGGCCTATGTACACACACATGTATTAATATCACGTAATCCCTGTGTAAGGATCAATATCGTAATTACAAATATGGAATTCGGATTAGGGTGGGTGGAATATGTAAGTGGATTGCGGATCATATACACTTATGAACAATCGAGCCGAAAAAAGGGCATCTTCGATAATTTTCAAACTCATCCCTCAAAGGATGACTGGGCGCATAAGGAGAGCTGAAGGAGAAAAACCCAAGCCAGCACATCAATTCGAAGGCAATCAAACGAGGATATTTTGATGTGTTGCGTGACTTCTGATTGGAATTTAATGATAGCGGACAACAACGACACACCAAGGACGTCAAGGACACCAACAAGACTTTGTTGACACTTTTACTTTGGAAAGTATAATTTTTTTTTTGTTTCGATTCGACATCACTTGGTGGCATGTGAATATTGTTAACCCAGATAGGGGGGACAGCTCGTGGATTATTACTGTCCTCCCTGAGGCTAACGATATTTGCTTTTGTTTTTGTTGTCGCTGTCACAATTAACCTTAAGTGTCATGACCTCTCCACGGAGGATAGGTGGGGAATTGCCGGTCATTACTGGTTTAATTCCCTGGGAACAGCGCGGCGGTGAGGTTATTTTGTATTGCTAAGGCCAGTAGCGGCGTGTTGGTTAATTGGACATTAAATTCTAAGTTTATCGCTTGTTTTTATTTTTTATTTTTTTTTTTTTTAATATCCACCGAAACGAATTAAAGTTTTTTTTTTAATATTTTTGCTTTTTCTTATAAGCGATTCTTTTTATACGAATCTGACGTGCTTACATGACATTAGATTGGAGCAGCATATAAGTAACTTTCGCTAGTTTAGTTAAACGCCAAGCCAGAGGGTAATCAAATTTTAGTGGGATTTTCTTTTCACACAGGAAACGGAACCGCATTACCAAGAATAACATGAGATTTTAGGGTTTAATGCGAAATATTTGTGCTTTTTTTTTTTTGGTTACATAATTTGTGTTATTTATGTTAATGATGACTGGGACATGATGAGTCTTCCAAAAGGAAGGCCAAAGAAATCGTTATGAGATAAATTTATGATTATGGGAAAAGGAATCAAATTACTTTTTGGGTAATTTGCAATCTGATTTTGGGGAATTTACTTGAGTTGTTGGTATTGCCGAGCTCATTATCTGAGTTGAAGATTTTTGCTTAGACTACACAACGTGGTTTTGAACATGATGGAAAACTGATTGGATTTACCAATGTTGCAGAAGAAGACACATCTCACTTGTTATGCGAATGAAGCAAAATGGAAGTTTTCAATAATTGCCGAACAAAGATTATCCTTAAATTTATTTTGGACTTCAGATGGTTCAGAAAGGCGTCGTGCATTGGCACTTTTTTGCCTTTCGGTATTATAATAGACAAAATTTTTGTAACGGGCCTCCTTAATGGTTTTGTTTTGGCGTAAAAAGGTAGAAATGTTCAAAGGTTGCTACGATCTGGAAGAACTCCTGCCTGGTAAGAACAAACCCTAACACAGCATCAACTGTAAGGCACACCGCCTAAGATGCAATGAGAGAAACTATCAGAAAATTCGTTGTCACTTCTTGTGAAGCCATTTAGAACTAGCCAGAGCCGGATATTCTTATCCGTTTCCTAAATTTCACTGGCTGCATCTGAGGATCTGAAAAACTTTTCCAAACCTCAATGACCGTCAATAGGACTTTCATCAACGAAGTTCCACAGGGGGTCTTATGGTCTTTCTGTCCGAAAAATAGAATCTATGCATCCATCCGTATGGTGAATGCAGAGTAGTTGATCTTGATATATTTTATGCCTTCGATAGAGTGTCGCTTAACAACCTCGTCAAAAAATTTCGAGGATATTGTATCGGTAACATCTTCTCTAAATGGATTGTGAGTTTTTTTAAGTAAACAATAAATACAGTCCTTTTTCTCAACCAATGCTGGTGTTCCACAGGGCTCTATCATCTCTCCGACACTTTTTCTAATAATAAATGACCTCCTCTCTCCTACTCGCATTCCTAGCCATTCCTTTGTGCATGACAGCACCCTTGACTTCGCTTATTTTTTAGTGATTTGTAGAGACCCAGAGACCGCGTACGTCAACCGAACTAAACTCTGACATTGATGCCATCATCAAGTGGGGTCCCAAGAACCGAGTTCAGTTAACGCGTCCAAACCCCAATGCTGTCTCCTGTCTCTAAAGACAGATACTACCGTATCGAAAGTAAAAATAAATGACCTTTCAATGCTTGGTATGTAAATTTAAGACTATCGCTGCAATAAAAAAATCGTTGATGCTGCTAAAGGCGGTGCTCGTTGCCTCGGTTTGCTGAAACGATTTTTCACTCCAACAGACATGGCTACAATCCATAAAGCCTACGTTTTTTTCAAAACTTGAATATAACTCACATGTCTGCCCAACGGCTCCTGCAACTTGTTTGATCTTACTCGATTAAGTCCAGCGACAAGCTTGCAGACTGATTGACGATGAATCTATCTGCAACCAAATTAACTCAATCGTAGGATCGTTGGAACTTAGAGTTCCTTGACCAATACTTCCACCACAACTGGTCGGATGAAGTATGTATATAGTTGTATCTCGCCTGTTCGTCTCTTGAGCCGTAAAAGTCAGTCGCGACATCTTTTGCACGCTCCTATGTTTTATGTGGTCGTCGTGGCTCAGTGGTTAGTGTGTTGGACTGCTGAGCAAGCTGTGTGGGTTCACGCCCCAGCCATGCCCACCGAACATATTTCGCATCACCACATATCAATAGGGTGGTGTCATGAAAAAACTTGCTCGAACAATTTGCTTAAAATTTTGCAGCATGGGTAGGTGTAGTCTCCAAATTGAACCATCGATGTTGCACTATTGTATATTTTAAAGGGTGATGTTGAATTTTACGATCATCAACAAATTTTAAATTTCTAGGAAAAGCATGAAATACTCACATTTTTACTATGTGACTGCAATGAAACCTTTCAGTTGGACAATGACCTGAACCAGACATAAACCCTTTCAACATACAGCAAACCAAGTTTTCCCGTTAGTAAAAAGTCACTACTTTAGATCAAGATAAAGTTGACGCACATACATCATTCCTCTTCGCTTGCTTATTACAAGTAATTACAGCCAACCTTCCCTACGCCTTCATTGTGTGCTCTCACGACACATAGACTCCAAGTTTCCCTCAAGCAAATGTAATTAAGCGTTTCCCACACCAATTAAAGGACACACGGAGTATGTCATTACAGACGTTCTAAAGAAAACAGTTAAAAGAATTCCACGAATCACCTCAGTTACTCTTCACCTCACTCCAAGCTTGCCACAAGGCATGAAGAACAACCTCCCGCAACACTACACCCTATCCACATAAATCTCACCCGAGAACTGAAAACTTATACGGTTCTTCAACAAAAAAAAAAATAAGAAAAAATGTTTTAATTAAACCAAAATCATACTTTTGCGGGTGGAAAAAAAAAAAGTTTTGCAACAACGCCCCCTTTTCACTTGAGCCCAACCGCGCCGACATCTTAAATATTAATTACACAAGGATACAGTGCACAAAACGAGCATGTGTGTGAGTGTGAATGGAGATTACAAGAATAACCCCATGCATAATGACTGCCTTGGAATCGCGTGAATGCCCTCCATAAAATTCGCCACAGAAAAACATAATCCGCTTGGCGTTACAAAGTCGCAAGGCTCCGCCGTAGTCTGTGACTATATGACCCACAACGGCAACGACGACGACGGCGATGATGTGGATAATGACTGTGTAACGAGTCTTTAAAGTGCTTAGCAACATGTTAAACATAGTGTGAGGTTAAGTGTGTTCAGCTATAAACAAAAACAAAAACAAAAAGAAAAAAAAAAAATTCGGAAAAAAATCGATTAAGCAGGGGTATTATATCTAAATTTCACCAATTTAGGAAGCATTTAGGGGGAAAGGATCTTTTAAACGGTTTCGATTGGAATCAAATTATCCATGTGGATTGTAACAGGATGACCCAAAAGTTTGCGGATCAAACCTTTTTTATGCTTTAAATATTTTCAAACTTTCGAGTCGAATTATAAAAATAGAAAAGGAGGAAGGACAGCAACTTCAGTTTTTTGTATTCATGGGTATAAGGGCAGTGGGTATAGGGTTGCTTTTTGACCAATGCAGTAGGAGGCATTTTCCCAATTTTGATGCATGTGATACATGTGCCAGTTATGGTTACGATCTTTGTGATGTTAAATTGTGAAAGCTTGCCATGATGTTAAATTGTGAAAGCTTGCCAAACTTACTAGGTGGGTGTTCCAAAAGCGATAGACAAGTTTCTGATCCCTGTCTACCAACTTTTACGCCCAGCTGTGCGCCGTGAATCCTGGGTGCCTAACATCTCTCAGATCGGGTTTCAACCTTTTAGAAGGCTCTTGTAGTAGCTGTAGCGTTAAGGGACTCGTTCTTGGATCTCGACAACGGTTCCAAATAGGTCAAATTGCTAAATGGACGCCTTATGTGGGATAATAGGATGAATTCAAAGCGCAGACCTATAACGAGCCTTCATTGTAGGACAAAACGTTTGGCTCTGGTTGCAGGTTACGGATTAAACCGTTCTGGGCTACTGTTTGTGAACGCAACCAGCCACATGTTACGGGGCCTAACGGATGGAAGGCCACAAAAAACGAAACAAGAACAACGAACTTCGGGTCTATACTTGGAAAACTAGGTCCCTTCATACACCGTGTGTAATATTAATGCAAAGAAAACATCAAAGATCGATGGGATGAATCGAGCACAACCACAATGTAGAGATGCGACATCTTCTATGGCGAACTATGGAGGAAAGAGGCGCGAGTTCAACGCAAAGCAAGGAAAATAGTGAATTCTGTGTAGACCTGTCGCTAGGTATAGCCTACACAATACAATGATACAAAATTCAGACTTATCGACTTTACAGCGGGGTAAAACCTTGTCATACCCGGGACCCGGTATACTCATCTTAAAATTGAGGTGACATGGTGCTGCCCTGATCAATCAACCGTCAACCAGACTGTTCACACCACGATCGACGCAATGCACTCTTCTAGTCCGAACATTTGAATGGTTGAACATTGACTTTGACGACATTATAGCCAAGGAATGGCTATGGATACATCAGAACTTCTCCAATTTAGTGTTCATTAATTTTTCAAGAAGGCCTGTCCTGCCAGCAAGTATTGAACACATTCTCTAGAAATTGCCCCTGATATGCTAGGTTTTTTCAACCCATCACAGCAATATTCCTAGCTTGACGAAGAAAGGAGAAAAGTTGTTTGAAAGATCTACGAGCAGAAGAAATGTTAAATATATAGGCTTCTGAGAAGATGCGGGATATAGTAGTTCCAAGTTTAGAAGTTGTATGAAAGGGTAGAGAAAAAACATCAAGGGCGCAAAGCCAGAATCAAAGCTTGAAAATGCGCACAAAGTAGAATCGCTGTCAGTGCAATATGGACTGCGAACTGCATTAAGGCGATAACAACTCAAATAGTGCTTTCAGGCAGAATGAACCATTCAATAGGTACAATGTCACACCACGACTTCGTCTAAAACACCGAAATAAAATAATGACATGATATGTGGATAATCTGCTTAAGACAGCGGAAGATGAATTAATGAGGAACATGCAAAAACTAATTCAAAGCATATGGACGGACCAAGTTGTCCCTGATGAAAGGAATTTCACAATTAATCGCTTAATCTTTATGAAAGAAGACTCTCTCCACCGCAAATAAAGGTAAAAATGTTCTCAACTTATTTTACATGATCTTATCCCCCATATTGTGAGATCGTCTAAGGCTCTTGTTCAACAACCTAATTGATACATATCAGTATGGCTTTAGGACACGAAGGTCTTAAACAAAATTCGGTAAATTGAAATCCATAACCACCACCATTACATTGCCTACTTTTAAAACCACCGCTAAAATTATTCGATAGTGCAAAATACCTCACTGGGTCCTTTACGAGTTTTTAGATGTCACAAAAAAATTTAGTCAAAGTGACGGGCTCGCACACGATCGGAAGAACTCTTGCGAGTATTGAGTTCTAGTATTAAGTTTTAGCCTTCAACAAAAAATTACACTCAATACCGACGTTTTCGACAGAAAGGCAGTCTAGATAGACATAACTTTGAAGTAACTAGTGACCTGACAATGACACCGATATAAAATAAATAAATACGTGGAGCAACAGCTTAGGATGAGCCAAGGCCTAGGTTCTCGCAACCATTTAAGTTATGCGCGTTACATTTTTGCACGAATGGAAAGGACCTACTCCGAATATTGCTGATTCCGAAGGGCGTATTTGAAAGCTTTTTCATGACAAATTGTACTCCTGCAGGTTTGTCATTCCCCAACAAGAGATGGCGCCGCGAAAATGTTCAGTGAACATGGCTGGGGTTTTAGCCCGCACTGCTTCCACAGTAATCCAACGCACTAACTACTGAGCCACGGCGATCACATGACTGCGGTGTGGTGAGATCAAAAGAAGAATATGTAACTCTTGCCAATCCCTGTTTCATTGGTCTAGGTAGGGGATTAGGAAAGGACCTCTCTTGAACAGCTAAAGTGACATTAAAGTGACATTAGTCTGCTTGCATCCTGGAGAGCCGTGCCACACACAATTGTGTTTACGGGAACCCCATCGTCAAAGGAGGGAAGAACCAACGCAGGTTCAGGTCCTGAGAAAACCTCCTCTGAGCCTTGTCTAGCAATCTCATCGGAGATCTCATTTCCAGAGATCCCAGTGTGACCTTGGGCCCAGACAAAAGTCAAAGAGTTCTTGTATTCCCGCACTATTTTGAAACTGCTTAAAGGGTTGAACAAGGCCTTAAGCACAACCTAGCTATCACTACACAAGCAGATGTTCCGATCCTTCCCCCTTTTCTTAACCATAAAGTCCGTGGTCATTAGGATAGCAAAGGTATCGGCTTGGAAACCAGAGCTATGCTTGCCCAACGAGTAGTGAAGTCTGGTGTCGTTGACCTTCACGAAGACACCAGCTCCGGACCCATGACTGGTTTTAGAGCCATCCGTGAAGATTCGACTGCAGCCCGGTCCAGGCTCAGACTCCGGCCGAAGACAGTCTCGAACCCAAGGCAAGTCGACTTTAAATTTGCACAGCAGCCGAAATGTCGCGCATGGTCATCAAAACTCCAGTGCGGATGAAACCAAAAGCCGTTCCGTCTGAGACGATAGATTGCTTTGATAGTACAGCCCATGGTATTAGTATCAAGGAGAGGTAGGTAAGGCAGAGTGTCCAAAGCTCGTAAAAGCTCCTGTGCAACCGAGACAAGCCGTTCTTTAAAGTTTAGTGCAGTAAACAGTGGACTATATCAATGGTGAATGAGGTTGTTTCAGAAAATAATCTTTGAGCGATTTTGACTCCTTCTTTCAAATAGACACGTCATTTAATTTAAAAACTGCCTAACTGCAGAAACATATTCTGTCGGTCGTTATGACTTTAATATTAAATTTTTTAAAATGCATTTTGCACAAAGTCTTTGTAAGGACACAAGGTGCTTAGCAAAAATATTTCAAGGATAAAACGAGTTTTTTTTTTTAATTTCAATTTGGCATCACCATATTTACTGTCAACATGTTCATTCAATAAGGCGAAACCTAAAACTGTTGGAACCAAATCTTTCTCAAGGATATATCATTCTGTAAGGATTCTTCAGCGTGTTTTCATTTATGACTTCTTGGAAACCACTGAAAGTCATCCGTCTTTCAACGACCGAAGTGAAAAGAAAGCGCAGAAAATTCATATGAAATTAAATGAAATAAAAAAAAGGAAAAATGATATTTTCAAAGGACGTACCAGGATAAAATTCAGTTCAATTCCCACATTTCAGATTCTATTCATGCGACGTCAAGGATATTTCTTTCGTAGTGAGCGTAATCTATTTAAAGTTGCTATCCAATGAAGATCCTTAAAATGAATTTCTATGCGACATCGTCAAATGCAATTTAGAATTATCCTTCAGCCTGTGCAACTTGCAGTTAACTCAATAACATCGTCACACGAAATTTTCCCCGCGATGTGCGTGTAGTTGAATGTTTTGTATGTATATTTCTGCAAGGATAATAAACACTCTCGCTCTCTCTCTCTCTTTGTCTCTCGGTAGTCTACTCATGCATAATTTTCATCCTAATTAGTAATACGCTTGAACAACTTCAAATGGTTTGCAAGTTGCCTAGTGGAGTGAAGTGACTTATCTGTGGTTACAGGATACTCCAATTCGGGGACAGGAGCCAGAATGTGATATGAAAGTCTGTCGTAGTGGAGAAAAGTTTTGATTACCATCAACAGCCCGGTTCGGAGGTTGTGTGGGTGAAAGTATACTCTTACTATTTTCCTATCTTATACTGTGTAGCATAATTTTGTAGCTCTGGGGAACGCAAAAGTTATAATCGACGTCAAGTTAAGTAAAACTATTTTAATTCCTTACTTTCACTACTCTCCGCGTTTCGAGTGGCTGTCTATGAATAATATTTATGTTTTGACTTTTATGAAAATTGTAACTGTACCGAATATTTTCTCAGAGTGGGCAATAGCTTAACCTCATATTATTTTTTAAGTAACTTCTGAATAGACGATGGTTTTAGAATTTTCTGGCTGTATCTGCTCTTTGGGAGAAAGGTGGTCAGGTTAAGTGTACTCTTAATGCAGGTAATCAAGTTTGGTTTTCAGGTAAACTGTGGTTGCTATTTGAACTTGTGATGGCTTACAGGTGGTGGTGTGAAAAACAAGTTTGATGAAATTAGTAAAGCGTGATTCAATAATAGGTGTAGGATTTGCATTTTACATCACACTTGTTTTAAGAAGTCTTACTGTTGTTCTGCTGTATACTAAGAAAATTTACTATCAAAATTCAATAACTAACTTATTGAGATAAGGTGGCGCTACAGTCCGGGGTGGAACTTGGCCTCAACTAATAAGCGCCTCCAGTCAGCTCGGCCTTTGACCAGTTGCTTTTGCAGCTTGATATTAAGGGTGTTTGACAGTATATGAGAACCAAAAACAGGCTTTGTTATCCCAAACTAAAAATGAAATACCCGCATATGTACATACGTATACCGAATTGAATTCCACTATCCGCCGAGACAATGCCCCATCTGCCGCATATTTGTGAAGCGAAAACTAAGACCTTTTGTTTAGTCTGTGTTCTCATTCGTGGTGTCTATTGTTCAATTTTCGAGCAGGCCAACATCATCGATGAAGTGGAAACGTTTGAGGTAAGCTGTTAGATTCCACTTAGTATCTCCGCTGCCCTCTGACAGAAAACACTGCGAAGCATGTGACTTATCATCACCAGAAAGTGTACAGGCCACTCGAATTTCAAGTTCCTCTGAGAGAATGCTCTGCTGGCCACAAGTTTCATTTTTTGGAATACAGCAGAGGTGTACCAGGAAAATTGGTAGTGCAAGGCTACGAAATTCGAAGGGAATTGATGTGGTCCCTGAAGTAGGCTCCAGATCGGAAACTGACTTCTCCGCTATCGACATGTTCTTTAATCCGATTGAAAATTATTTTGGCTATTATTTGTGCAACTGCGAACGCATATGCTCCTGCACTTCTAGCCCTCAATTAGACTTAAATTTTTTAGGTCAGTCGTTCAGTCAGTTGTTCCTTCACTTAACTGGGAATGTCTCGGTGAGCAAAGAACTGCCAGTATTGCTGTTACGGGTGCTCTTCTCTTCTCACAACACTCTCAGCAGCTTTAGACACTTTTTCTGTATTTACCACCGCTAGACTAACAGATTAAGCACCAAGCAGGCAGCAGTGTCCTAAGACTCACTAATTAAAGCTTCTTTAGGAAAACCAGGAAAACAGGGCACCGATCCATCCTGACTTTTGCTTTTTAAAACTTCCGTTTACGACTTTGATACACCGTACTCGTACATCACGCTGTACTCTAAGAGGGACGACTGGCAGAGAAGCGCTATCATCTCAGCAGATGAGATTGTGATCTTTACGGATGATTCAACAATCACCAATGGAACAGATCCTGGGATCTACTCTCACAAGGCAGACCTCAGTATCATCAATACTCCCAGATAATTCCAATGTATTCCAAGCAGTGGTTCTGGCTCTGCCCTTAGCTGCGAAATCGCTAGGGCTACAATGGAGATCTGGAAGCGTTATCGCCATTTACATTGATAGTCCGGCTGCATTTAAGTTAGACTGCAGGTTCAAGTTAGACTTTCTCAGGTACTAGGTCTTTATGACATTGAGGGAATCGAAAAAGCCGTCGAACTGACCTGGCTGGGCGGAAAACATCATCACATGGAAGGGGAGACCGATCTACATCCTCCTTCCTGTGTAGCTGAAACACAGATCGTAAGAATAATCACTCGTAAGGCAAATCAGAAATGGTCTACACACAAGCTATTCAAGACCCTATGACCCGCCATTGACCCCAGAAGAACCAGATATATTCTAAATTTAAGCAGGGCACAGCTACAACTAGTCACGGGCATCTATCTTGTCTAGCCACTGTCTTCTCAGAAAGCACGCAATGGGATTAGGACTCTCGGCTACAGATGTTTTCAGGTACTGCAATTGCCAAAACACGTAGAAAATTTCTTGGCAGCCATTTTTTTTAGCAATCTAGAGGAGGCAGGTGCCTAGCACCTCATGCAAGCGCTGTTTGCATAACCCTACTCTACCTAACCTAACCCAACTTCTGTACAGACGGTGTGCCAAAATAGTTGACACTGCCTTGTACAGTTCGACAGAATTTTGGTCAAATTATTTTGTTTTGTATATGAAGTCCAGCTAACTACGTCGCATTGTATAGATACTTTTGTTACATTCGAAGTTTGAACTTTTCGCTTTCTTTGCTTTAAAAGCGTTTTCGCCTTTACTAAATAAAAGTCAAAGCGGTTGCATTAAGGTTTTGTTAATACTTCGTGACATCAGACCTTTTTCATCGAATCTTCATCATGGAAGACATTATACAAAGAGCGATCAATTTGCACCATAGCGTCGCGGACCAGAAACCCTACACATCTCTTATAAACACTTTTACGCAATGTGACTCTTTTCGCTTCGCTGGTTGTCAATCAAATTCGTTGCAAATGACTTGTCGTAAGTCATTGACTGCAACAAATTTGGTTGAGGAAGAAAGCGAAACCGTCTAAAATTTGCTTAAAAAAAAGAAATGCGCTAGGGTCGCGTTATGTCACACTAGACAGTTCCATTCAAAACTCTAGAGTTAGCTGTGACGTGATCCCAACTTTCTGAACAGGACCGAATCGATCGAATATAACAGAGCAACCAATCCCTGTTTGTCTATTAAGTGTCTCAAAGGCTTACTTAGACCTCTGTACCCATACGAATTGTACCTCTGGGGTGCTACGTACATATGAAGTGACAGCTTATTAAGAACCCACCGAGCAAATGATAGGAATCTCTGCTTTGTAAGGACACTAAGTCAATGAAAGAAGACGGGAGCGGGCTTTAAGTCGATAACAATTTTTTTTAGAACCTGCCTTTATGGCTGACACTTCGACCCAGTAAGGCCTATTGTGAACCGGATTTCTAAACTCCACTAACGAGCAGAATTCCCGTCTCATAAAAGATCCATCTGCATAGCCCGGTCATTCACAGAGAATGTGTTCAGAGGTCTCTTCCTCTTCCAAACAGAAGCGAAACTCTGTATCTGAACAAAGGTTTAGTTTTTTGAGATGATATCTTAGGCCGCAATGGCCGGTAAATCTCTTGGATTTCCTAAGGCCGGGGACCTTTTTACTAGTGGGCTTGACGAAGTTGGTTTTCCCAGTTGTTAAGCAAAGTTGTGGCGGTAAGCCGAACCGGCCCTAGCTAGCTCATCCGCAGTTTCATTGCCTGCGGGCTCCCAACCAAGCTTGACCTTGTTGTGCTGGCAAGTGATTGTAGGGTATCGTAGCAGCATTTAACTGACCTAGATTCCACGAAGTAGGATGTCAATACCAAGTCAACCACATTAACCTGCACTTAGTTGAGTCAATTGAAAAGTTCCATATTTCTACGTCAGTGTAATTAATTTTAGTTTTACTGGGTACACCTCCAGAACAGAACCAAAAACAAACCGCCCGTTAGCACAGTAAATCCATCATCTAAGCAATTTACAGGTTTATCTGTCATCCGCGTCCAATTCCCTTCCAAATTTTGACCTTTTTCCACCCGGAAAACCGAAAGAAATAACAGTCAGCTGGTTATTTTGAACTCTGTCCTTAATTTGATGTCGTGACAAAGAAACGAAGCAAATCTGTTCTGTCTTCGCTTGTGCACTGTACACAATGTTGCCATCAGCCATCAGCCATCACCAACACACAACAAGAAACTAGAAAACACAACCAATGGACCCATAGCCATCCATTTCATCCCGAAAACATGTCAATTGTGGTGAAAACCTTTCTCCGCAGACATTTTCGTTTTTCTGCAACATGGACACTACTGGTACACACACACACATACTTCTCCTTTAGCTACCGCAAAATCTTTTCTTCATTCCGTTGCTACTTTTAACTTTTTTTCGGGTCTGCAAGGAAGGAAAAACAAATAATTTTTTGGAGAAGGAAAAGGTGACTGAGATACAATCTCGAACGCTCTCCTCTTGGTTTCGGCTTTCGGGAGTTCCCCTACTGGTTGTAGCCACAAATGAATGAACGAACGTGGTGGCAGCAAACGTAAGTGGAGCTAAATTTTCGTAACGAATAAGAGAATCGATTTGTCCTAGTTCGTACAGCTGCCCACCGCAACAACAGTAGTGGCGTACAACTCTGACCTTAGTTTAGATTTGCCACTGGTTGTGGCTCGGCTGCGTGGGTGGTAGTTTCGCCTATTTTTCAAAGTTTTTACCTGGTTTGCAGTCAAAGGTCAAATGTGTGCTTTGAAAGACGAAAACTTTTTGTACGAAACCTGAAAGTAATTACTTGCAGTCACACTGTGTAAAGTTTTTTTTCCTTTTTTTGGCACAAGTAACGCTCTGTGCACAGGTTGAGGCTTTTGGATGGCGTCCGTGGTGGCACAACATGTGTGGGATTTGTGGTCTAACAAAATGTTGTGTTGTGTCAGATTTTGTACAATCAGTGTGCAGTAGCTTCTAATAAAGAGAAAACTTTATAATTGATCAAAGTTGCTTTGGTACTCGATGAAGCGGTGTACAGGCGCCATGTTCCCAGTTGTATTGAGATTTGTGTGTAAAGCATTTTGGGAGGCCATGTCTGACGAAATTTTTTTCTCAGATGATGCAGTCTCTGAAGAACTATCTTTAACTATTGATGAACTTATTTTCGCTGTGATTACTTCTGGTCTCTGGCCTTAAATAACGATTGGATAGATATTCGGGAAACTATGCCTTTGAGTGAAAAACGCTTTCATGGGTGGTTTATGATCCATAAACTACCGCCCTTCATACTGCAATATTCGGGATAAAGCAAGCTCTTCCTTTACTTACTCTAAGATCCACGCGGTGAACGTGAGCTACGTAGTACCACACCTAGATATTGGATCACCATGCGTTCGTGAGTCTTGAGATGAAGGCGGCGAAGGTGGGTTTAATGGGCGATGAGGACAAGACAAAGTATATGCTGTCAACAAGAAAAAACACTCAACAAGAGCTCTCAGACAGAACGTCACAAAAGGCGGATACAATTATGGTGGAGTTAGTACCTAGACTCCGCTATCAATTTAGGCAACGACACCAGCGCTGAGATCAAACGAAGAATAACTCTTGCCAATCGCAGCTTCTTTGGGCTTAGACGGCAATCGAGTAGCAAAGCCCTCTCTCGAACGACTAAAGCGACCTCGTATAAGACCTTAATCGTCTCACTCCCGCTCTACGGCGCAGAGGCATGGATTCTGTCAAAAGCGGATAACATTATTCTTGACTACTTCGAGAGGAAAGTTCTTCAGGTGACTTTCGCTCCCAACTGCATAGACGGTGAGTGGAGGAGAAAATACAAGGACGAACTGTACGGGCTGTATAGTGACATCGATGGACACCAATGCTTCGGCCCGGAAATCCTTCAAATCCACACCTGAGGGCTGGGCCAGTAGAGGAAGACCGCGACTCAGGTGGTGCACACAAGTAGAAGGGGACCTTAACCAACTTCGCATGCGAAACTGGAAGTAGCTGGCTAAAGATGGAGCTGGCTGGAGATGCTTGTTGGTTGAGGCCCAGGTCCACCACGGACCTTTGTTCCATTTGTGTTTGACTCTACTGAAAAGTAGTGTAGGGTAGGCCCTTCCCTGGTAAGTTCATCAGCCATTTCGTTTCTTTCGATGCATCTGTGATCTGGTTCCCATACCAGAGTTAGGGAGGATAAGCTCCCCAGGCGGTCGAGCTCAGATCAGCAGGTCAACTCGTCCATTTTTTTTGGCAAACATTAAGAAATGATGCGAGTTGATCAGAAAAAAGAATAATTTTTCTTTATCTTAAGCACGAGAATGTTTGCTTTTTGTCGTGCCATTCGAAATGCTTTTGAAAGCAAAAAGTGAAAATATTCGCCAGCTTCCTTTTGAAATTTAAAGAACACTCAACTTGTATATCTGGCCGTGTTTCCACCTGCTTAACTCCAGGATTGACAATCTTGTAGAAATTGAAGAGCAAGGACACATAGCTTAGCTTCTTTGTCTTCAAGAAGACCGAAAGCATACGTCGTTGGTCAGGTTGAATAGAAGCCACAATCGCCAATTTCTGAGTGTCAACATCTCAGGCCTGTTCTTTCTTCAAATCCTAGAGAGACTAAACACCCATTTAACCCTCAATTGCTATCAACCACAGCCCCGAAGAGACAAAGTGCGAACGGAGAGAAAACCCTCTCTCCCTTAGAATAATTAACTTTAGTTTGTCGAGTTAATTACGTGCCTCCAGCATAACAACAGCTATGCTGAGCATAATAAAAATCGATCTAAATCCTTTTGCCTTTTGCTCTGGGAAATTAATTAGATGCAATTGCGGGTACTCAGAGATGCAAAAGTGAACGAAAACCACCAGCGCCATCACCAGCACCAACACCACTATCCACTATTACTACCAACCCACTTGTGTCCGCCTCTGGTTGTGCAAAAAGTTAAATCATTTGTGTTGAGCGCGGGCCACGCGGTTGGCCTCCATCATCCCTGGTGCGGCTTGTTACAAGGATAACAGATGTGGGAGGATGTAAAGTAAAATCCATGCAGCTACGCAATTAATAGATACCATCATATAATTACGCTAATTATTCACGTCGATGATGCTTAAAATTTATTGCTTTCAGCCGGAAACCGAATGGCTCTTTTCGCCACCTCCGCCCCACCCCCCCGGTGCTCTGTGCTGTGATGCAGTGCAAATTTAAACAAAACGTGAAATGCTATCTAGGTAATCATGAGTGATGAGCGCGGGTGGTGGTGAGAGGTCCCGATTCGTCCGCATCTATGCAAACAGAGGGCCACCCTCGCTGCCGTCTCGTCGGTATCACTTATGACCTCACCGATCCATTGCTTTCTGCTAAATTAAATTCCAAAAAGAGACTACAGCCCCGACGACAATTGTGCGGAAAGGATAAGGGGCGCGACTAAAATTAATGGACGGTGGGGGCCATTGTAATCGCACCAGCAGTAATTTTTTAATGATCCAACTGATGCTGGGAGATGCCTCTGCCGATGGTTTGGTGTTGACCAGCGGAGCGCCCCTCCGTTCGTAATTGATGGGAACAGTGCCTCGTCGAACACAATTCCACGGTGGTGCGTTGCGAATTTTGATTCGGCAATGGCCACCGCAACCACTACCGCTGAGTAAATTTCAGTAACTAAAAGCAATCAATTTTCGTTTTGATTAATGTTGTTTAACGTTTTAATGGGGATGTTGAGTATTTTCGGAAGGATTTATGATGGAATACGCTAGGTACAGGCGCGCACATGTATTTACATAAAATTAATGGAATTTTGAAGAATTTCTTGAGTTTATTGCTGATTAGGCGAAGTCGACGGCAGTGGCGGTGCTGGACATGACATAGGCGGGAGGCGGGTGGTCACAGTCACAGAGAAGCGTTTTATTTGCCTAGTTGTGCTTTGGGAATATCAATTATTTAAATAAATTACTTTTTATCCGAAAAGGGGAGTGGGAAATGGAAGTGGGTATCATTAGATCAGCACACAATTGGATTTTTGTGATTACTTGGTGCCGTTAAGTGGTGAGACAGTGAGAAGATAGGTCTTAGGGGAGATTATGGGATTAGATGAGGCTGACTGGGTTGATTTAGCTCTTAAGACGGATAAGTTATTGAGTGTTTACTTTTGAAAGTAAATGGCAACAGATTTAGCCCACCCCTCAGAAACTTGTCTGCAAATGTCTTATAGGGAGGCACTTCCGAAAGGTCACCGCGCAATTTTGAGACACGTGCAATTGAAATCATAACAACGCGTCGAACTCTCTTCCTTTGAGAGAATGTTATGGAAAAGATTTGGTCAGCTGGGTACCGGTAAACTAAATTACGCTCTGCTCAATTTTGGGAATACTTTCCTCCGACCATATTTTACAGATGAGTTGGTGCATGCTCCTCACCAAGTCATCATCAGCTCGGGAGCTGAGCCGTCAGCACCAGCATCTATGTTTGGATTTAAGCTAACCGTCCAGGTCGGAAATCAAACGAAGAATAACTCTTGCCAATCGCTGCTTCTTTGGGCTAAGAAGGCAATTGAGTAGTAAGGCCCTATCCCGAAAAACGAAGGGGACTCCATATAAGACCTTAATCATCCCAGTCCTGCTTTATGGCGCTGAGGCATGGACTTATTCGAAAGATATCCTTGATTGCTTCGAGAGAAATATTCTTCGGAAAATATTCGGTCCCGTTTGCGTTGACGAGTTCAGGAGGAGAAGATTCAACAATGAACTTTACGACTTGTACAGCGACATCGCCCTGATCAAGAAGATACGTATCCATCAGCTCAGATGGCTGGGGCATGTAGAGCGAATGGACACAAATGCTCCGGCTCGCAGAGTCTTCGAGTCTAATCCGGAGGGTCAACGCAGAAGAGAAAGATCTCTCCTAAGGTGGCGCGTACAAGTGGATGGGGACCTCAACCAACTTGGAGTGCTCAACTGGAAGCAGTTAGCTAAGGACCGGAATGGAGAGGCTTGTAGGTTGAGGCCCAGGTTTACCACGAACTGTAGCGCCACCTAAGTAAGTAAGTCTAGGTTGGGTGGGCGGAATTCTTGGTTCTCATCGTCCAGGTTCATTCGAACAACCTGCTGAGCCATATCCAAGAAGGCTTGGCCAACATACAACCATAGGAAAACAAGCGAACTCCTTAGTTGAACCCGAAGAGACATTGCGCATGTAGTCACTATTTGTAATAGGTGCCCATGTGGTCAAGCTTGGCATCCCATTTAATCCCTACTGCCGCAGCTGCAAAAACACAAATGAGAAGGACACTCTAGAACACTTCCTCTACAAGTGCCGGCACTTGCCAAGGCAATACTCTAGGGAAACGCTAGGGAAACCCTTCCTCGACAACCTCAACGAAGTTTTGGAGAAGAAAATTCCTAACATAGGACTCTACCTTAACTCCACAGGTTGGATTAAAGTCATGGTTCGTCGACACCCGTCCACACTCATCTAACAAACTGGTCACGAGAACTGTGATAACAAACCGGTGCATTTCAGCACTCTTTGAGTATCGGGTGCCCTTTGCCTGATACCACCAATTAAACCAACCAACCAAGCATCCAAAACCCAAGAAGATGTACAAGAAGTCCCAAAGATTTCTGACAGTAAATCATTCTGTTGAAAAAGTTAGGAAGGCTTTAGGTGGAGCTTGGTAAGTGCAGTTGGTGAGACGAATTCACTGTCAACGGTCTGCTTTCTCACATGAACGAGGGCAGGGAATTCTTGTGACGATGTGGAGAGAAGGATTCTAATATTCTTAAAACTTGATTGATTAAACTCGATATATAACCATCGAGGGTACGCAACAGCGTTATTATAATTTTGTCACCACCTTCTCGGACTAAAGCGAAGGGCATCTACTTATTCTGTAGTTTATAAAATAAGGCTCCCCTGGGGCCATTTAGCTACACTCTCTTTTCTTTAAACCACACCTGTTGCCAGTGAAAAAAAACTTTGTCTCAATTAAAAAACATTTAACATTTTTCAGTGAACGTTTCTCTTGCCAGTCATGTGTTGTACATGCCCCTCCTCGTCAACAGAGACGAAATCGTTCTTGCAAACCGTTCTGACTTCATGTCATGTTTAATTTCACCCTGTTGCCTTTTCGCTGTTAAGCGGAGGTAAAACATGACATCTACAGAAAGTGTCGCAGTCTCCCCTTTACCTCCTGTCGTTGTCGAGCTCTCAAAAAAAAAAAAAAAAACTCACATCGATCCTGGAAAATTATTTTTTTATTTTTTTTTAATTTAAGACACAATAAACATTTCACATTGCAACAAAATCCCGTATTTGCCCCGTTTAATTAAAGCAGTTGCAACAGCAGTTGGTGATTGCAGCTTACCCCGATGTATACTGCCGCCAACTCGACCATTCACATTTATTCATAAAATATAAATTGACATGTCGAGTTGTTGTTGCTGGTCCTCTGCTGCATTGTTTTACTCGGTTCTCAACTCTCGAGTCCTTGCTGCCATTATAGTTACCATGGCACATCATCTATGTTTTATGATTGCAGCACAGCGTATTCCATCCGAATTGAGAATCGCGAGTTGGGAGTCAGTCAGAAGTCCATCGGTTATTTCTGCGGACAGAGTTACCACTGTTGGCGAGGGAAAAGTTGTTTAAACTGAATTGTCACGCGGAAATAAATAAAATTCAAGGTTGCATGGCCTTTGAAAATGCATTCACACTTCTCAATTCGAAATTAAAATGCTTCCTTGAAAGAAGGCATAAATATAAACGCGGCTATAAATGCCGAACACATTGGGGTACTGACATTAAAGAAACCAAATGAACTGTCAATTACGCACTACTGACGGCCTTTCCTTATCTTCTAGACCATGGTCTCTCACAAATATCTGCAATTTCCATATCCTGTGGATTCTTCGCGCCTGACAGTTTTCGTTTCGGTCCATGCCTGCGTGTCTTTTAAACCTTACAGTGTCAAGTCATTTTCAATTGTACAAGTGTTTATTTTTTAAACACATCCAATTGCTAGTGACATGTAACTATCGTCCTCCTGACCAGGAAACAGATCCCGGGTGTCGAGTTTCAAATAGGCTCGGAGGTTATAGCCTTAGAATGACACCCGACTCCAAACTGACCTACTGACATTAGAGTTCTCATCGGATCGAGCTGCGAAAGTCAGAACATTACTCCGCAAAGTCATGACGAATTTAGGTGGTCCAACTGCAAGCAGGAGAATCATGCATGGCTTTCTCCTGTATAGCTCCAAGATCTGGGCAGAAGCCCTTAGAAAAGAGAAACACGGGAACCAGAAACTCCAGAAAACGTTGTGAGAATAATGATCTTTTAATTTTGTTTTTGGAATCCTATTGTGCCACCCCTTACACAGAAGTTTTGGAATATGAAGGCAGGACTCCTTGCTCTTAAGGGACTGCCCACGAAGGGGATTATTGTAAAACTGCATTTAATGGACATATGTGTTTCTTTTTTCAGAAAGCAGCAATCCCTGATTATGCCAGTTAGGATGCTAAAGGTTTCCCTATCGCGAAAAAAATTGTCTTTTTATTCTATGGTGTGGTAAAAAGCAGCTTGAGAGCGTGCTTGTGTCGATGTGTTCTGCCGGCCTCCCCCAAACTTACATATACGCTCTTATTTAGCGTTTCAAGCGTGTTTTGCTTACTATAATACAACAAAGTTCAGATCCAATGCAGGGTATTCAATTCCAGATCAAGTTCCAGTCTTCAATTTGGATCAATCCCTATGCTATTTAAATTCATGTTTCTGCCTGGCCTCTCTGGTTGGGTTGAACTGCGTATCATAGATATTAACTGAAAATGGATACTTCCGTCTGTATGAACATTTCGATAGGCGGTAGGACGATTTTCAACGCAACAGTTAGTGATCGCCGCGGCTCAGTGGTTAGTGCGTTGGACTGCTGACCGAGCGGCTTTGGTTCAAGCTCAAACCATATCTACAGAACATTTTTCGCAGCACCACCTCTCGTCAAGGAATGAGAAGTTTCTGGGAGTATAATCTGTTATAAAAGAGCTTCCAAATTCACCGCTCGTAGTCTGCAATAAATTGCAGGTCCCTTCCATTCGTGCAATGAACGTAACACGCATAACATGAATGGTTGCGAGACGCTAGGCCTACGCTCATCCCGAGTCATTTATTTATTTATAGTTGGTTTGGTTCGTAGTTAGCCGAACTTGTAACGTCCGACCAGATGTGTAACTCATTCCACAGGGTTAGATGGGAGGCAAGATCTAGATCCTTTGAAACATACCTGGTGCCACTTTGCTTTCTTCCACAGATCACTGATGACGATTGTTGCGTCTAATTTTCTTTTGGCTGGAGTCGATTGATTCTCAAATGCCGTATTGGGAAGTTTTTTCATTGAACAATTATACTCTCGGAGATGGCATGTGCTCTACTACAACTGACTTTGACGGGAACCTAAGGATCCTAAGCATGACCCCTCTTCACATTGAAAGTTACAGACTTCATGCCCTCAAAAATAAAAAATAAAAATCAATCATATTCGCCACTCAAGTCATTTAGGAACTTGTATGCTGACGTTTAGATATTTGACTATTTTATCCAACAAATCAGGGCTAACCCACTAAAAAGAAAACTTTACGTAGCCCATTCCAGTTCTAGAATGAACAATGAACAATAAAAATCCATCTCTTCTCACTTTTCACTCAACTTGGTAAAAATAGATAACAGACTAGGTGCAGGAGCCTATGTACCCAACTAGGAAGTATCAGTTCCCCTTGGACAGCAGAATATGGGTCAAAAAAATTAATCTCCTCCATTCGTTTTATTTTCTCTGGGGTGTGTGCATACAACAACAAACAGGAAATGCCGTTCAGCCAATTCCATAGCTGCCTACACCGATGGATCCAAAATGAATACTGGTGTGGGTGTAGATACCTTTTCCGAATCACTGGAGATCTCCGTCCACCTTCCGAATTACGGCAGTGTTTTCCAAGCGGAGGTCCTAGGAGTGACACTAGCCAGTACCACGACAGGATATCACCTTTTTCATCGACAACCAGGCAGCAATTAAAGCATTTTCTCACAATGAAATAAAATAGAAGCTCATGAGGTCCTGTCGAGAAGAGCTTAAAGTTCTTGGAGTACAGCACACGGTGACACTCTGCTGGGTCACTGGACATGAGAGCATTGCAGTTAACGAGAATGCTGACGAACTGGCGAGAAACGATTCGACACTTCGGTGAACATCACGCCTTGGACACGTAAGCTCGAAACTAGGGAAAGAGTCTTATGAGAGGCAAATAGCAGATGGGCCTCGCTGGACATCTGTGTGACAACAAGGAAGATGTGGCCTTTATCCGATAAGGCTAAGACCGACAGACTTCTACAGATCGACAAAAGATACCCAGCTACCCCAATAGGGGTGATTACAGGGCATAATGCGCTGCGGTACCATATGAAAATGCTTCGGATTACCGAAAAAGACCTTTTTACTACATTAACAACAAACTCTTTGAGATTTGTTCACGTCTTTATCCGGTTCAACATGTAAATAAGAACAAACGTATGGTTGTACCAAAATGGCTGACTTTAGCAAACCATGCAACCAATAATCTGGGAGCGAAAGGCATTGGCCAAATTAAAATCGCACCATGGCAACGCAGTGCACCGCAATGGTATTAATTTATATTTTTGCATCGTTTTTCTTCTACCAGTTCATGCTGATGGCGGTACTTTGGTGGAGGTGGCCATTCAATACCGTCATCATCATCCTTTTGGTGGCGGCAACATATCCTTCCGCAATTGTCTTTCACTCGCCCTCTCCAAAGGGGAGTGTAGCTGTAGTGTATGCACTTTTTATGCAAAGTAACTTTTTCCATTTTGTAATTTTAATAAACATTTTTGTTGCATTGCATTCGCTATGCGGATGCTGTATATTTATTATAGCGAAACGTCGACGTAGATACCTCTGCTTGGAGGTGGGCCCTTTGCCTCTTGCTGGTTTATGCATTCATTTCCTGTTCAATTAATTTGATTTAAACGAAATAAAGTGAAGAGATACGGGCTGATGCTGTGGTTTAATTTCTTGCATATGAATGATGATTTAATTTGTGTAGCATGTTGTGTGTCGGGCAGCAGCGGACAAGTAGGTGTAATAAATTGCAAGTAGCTGGAGAATGCGACAGGATATGAGTCTCATTGACTGTTGTTGCGAATTGTTTGTATTCCAACGCGTACCTGGAGTGTCGGGATTGTTGTTTTCGCAGTTAATAAGTTTTTTTTTTGTTTTTTTTAATTTTTAGTGTTTTCCTGTTTGGTGGAGGGAAAAGTTTTAAAGTGGATTACCGTTATGTCCTGCGGTTTAAAGATACATACAAACGCGAATTAATTTGCGTAAAAACAAGAGCTTTTCGTTTGGTACAGCATTGCCATTAGATAAATTGATGAGAACAATAGTTACACGAAAGTTTAATCCGTTCGGACTGTGAAATTTTGTGATTCGAATTGACGTGGAACGTATTAGAATTGTGTGGAACGTATTGTCAAGGGCAAACTTTCTAGTTTCTGATTGACTCAAAGTTAGTCCTTATGGTTTCAGATTCGAACATTTCTGCGGCGAATATTAAAACCACCAAGTGGATTCGGGTTGAAGGCTATAGAGCTCAAACCCAAACCTGCAAGGATGAACAAAGGACCACCGTAGTAGAATCGCAGTAGATGCTGACGATATGGAAGAACTTTTTTTGCAGACTACGTATATTAAACGGCGATAAAGAACAAAATCCCGCTGCCAGGCAGAATTAACCATTCAACCTGGATGACGAGGACCAACAATTTCGTCCACTCAACTTTGACCAAGTGAGATAGCTATATCCGAGCTGATGGCCTAGCTACCGAAAGCGACAGGTTATGACTTGGTAAGGAACATGCACAAAATCATCTACAAAATATGGTTGGAGGAAAGTATGCCCGATCAATGGAACCTCACCAGTGTGGCTTCAGGCCAGGCTAGTTCACCATCGACCAAATATTCACACTGTGGCAGATCCTGAAGAAAACTCAGAACTACAAATGGATAGGCACAACCTTTTCCATCGATTTTAAGGCTGCGTATGACAGCACCTACTGAGACGAACTATACAGAGCAATGTCTTGTTTTGGCATCCCTGCCAAACTCGTCCGTTTGTGCAAGCTGACGATGAAGAATCCACACTGCTCCATCTAGGTCGGTCTAAACTTCACCGTGACCTTTGAACTCAAAAAGAATTTAGACAAGGCGACGCGCTGTAATGTGACTTCTTCAGCATCGTTCTTTGAAAAAATAGTACAAAACTCACTTTGATGTCACTGATGTTTTCGTCATTATTGAGACGAAGGCGGCAATGATGAGTTTAGCGATCAATGAGGGCAAGACGAAGTATGTCAACAAAAAATGCCACTCAACACCAACTGTCGGACAGAACGTCACTATAGAGAACTATAATTTTGAAGTAGTTTAGGACTTTGTCTATCTAAGCTCCGCAATCAATTCAGAGGCCCAGGTCCACCCCGGGCTGTAGCGCCACCTTAAGTAGGTAAGTAGGTAATTTCATGAGTAATCGCCAAGATACTCCCCTTCGTGGTCGCCGCGGCTCAGTAGCAAGTACAAAGACTCCAAGAGGAGTGAAAGGAGTGAAGTAACTAAAACTTATTTACCCTTGTAGCCCTAAGGCAATTCAAAAAAAGAGCTCACCTAGCAGTGAAAGCTTCACACAAAATGAAACAATTTTTGGTATTATCGAACTCCTTAGAACTCGTTCCAACTAACTAACCGAAACATAATTCACTATCTCCATCAACTCCTCCCCACAAAGAAGCTACGCAAAAATACGTAGCCGCCTCAGTGCCTGATCAGTCAAAGTACTACCCTAACCATAAATTATCCGTTCCAATTAAAGGACAAGAAAAGAGATTCCACCATAGAACTCTGTAGTTACATACTTCCTGATAATAAATTTATGATTCCTTGTCAAAGGTCATGCGCTTTGTCCGTGACGCTGTATTTCCATTTCCCCCTGCATGCCAAAGCGAAATTCCGGAACCCATGGTGACTATGATTAATGAGGACCAACCAAACTAGATGGAAACAATGAACAAAAGAAGAAAAAAAAAAGGCCAACAACGATGAAGAACATCTGACAGTGTCTTACAGATGAATTTCCTAGGCATCTGCCCGGAGGTGCGCCAAAGTACCTACCTAACCCAAACAGATAAGGCCGCATTTGCCCCCCTGGAAGTGTCCCCGACCTTTACGGATCCGAAAATCTGTCGCTTTATCTACATAATCGATTTGTTGTTCCGTTTTTTTTCCTTCCCCACTTTCTCCCCCTCGTTGGTCTTTCTTCGAGAAAATTTTATATTTGCGAACAAAAAAAAAAATAGAAAAGAGGAGGAGAATGACATTCACCGCTGAAATTTATTCTGCGAAACGCCGACAACAGACGAGCCAGTGAAAGATACAAAAGAAGAAGAAGCAGAAGGCGAAGAAAAAAACCATCTCGAACCGTGTTGACTTTCAATTCAATTTAAAATTGACATTCAATTTCGTCGCAAGTACTCAGCGAACAGATTTGATTTGGCTCACCCTCCGTCTCCAGTCGCGCTTAGGTTTCTTTGTAACAAATTTAACTTTATTTTTTCGTTTTTTAATTTATTTTTCACTTGTTAAAATTTTTTTTTCTAAGTATGTGTAGACTGAACTTGACCTCGAACGCAGGGTGTGTGCTATTGACATTATTTAGCGGTCAAGTACATCAGCGCAGTCGTTGTTTGCAGTGTCATCAAGCGAGAGTTTGACAAATATGTACGTGCCGATGTCGATGGACAGCATAAGGTCAAAACGTTCGACGTGGTGGCTGGTTTTTTTTTTTTTTTTTATTGGATGCACTTCAGTCGAGCGTCTTAAGTGATGAAGTTGGATGTCATTTTTATTCAAATGAGCATAATGGAGGGCATCAGTAATTGGAACAGGCAAATTGACACAAACGCCTACAAGATGACGCTCATTCCAGTTCTTTTCGCGTGTGTATGCAGCTGGTGTTGGTTCTGGATACCAATTAAGATCATGCAATTGCCGAGAGCAAAGTATAAAGGTCACATTGAGTACCACGCTGCTGATGTGAATACATTTCGTGGGTAGTAATGCGTCGTTTTGATGAGTTGGCTACGAGGATGAGGTTGAAATAATGACAAAGCCAATTGTAACTAAACGACGTACGTGTTCAATTTAAAGGGCAAAGTATGAACCAGAACGCGTAACATTCAATCGGATAGAAGCAATAATCCAAGAAATCAGTGCCTCCTCCAGGAAGACCTTTCTACGATGAATGGGATCATAACCAGCTCTGACAATTACAAAAGATTTTTGGTAAAAACTAACGCGAGGTAAATAATTAAGAGGTAAATCCACTTGGCAGCGAAAGACCTCCCGATATGGCATACAGTCACGCAAAGTACCTACTAAGTGAACACTTTGCATACTCGTACCTCAAGTCAATAACGTCAACAATGTCCTGCAGCCATCGAAGATAACCTGTTCCTCAAAGTTAGGAGTTACCGTTCCGTAAAGAAGAATTAAATTATGGAAAAATATGTAAGGAATATGGCAAGGAAAGCCGGAATGACAGCAGGCCCTAATTTGAGAGTCTGTTTGAGTAACGAAAACGTTCTGGTTCTTTCCTGTAGGGAAATCGGCCTTTAGACAATGATAAAACATCTCGAGACCACAGAAGGGAATGGACTATCACTTCAATCCTAAATTGCACTTGGAGATTCTCTACTAGGAATCCTAGTAGAGAAGGTAGAATTTGCACCAAAGACGCCAATTCGTCTAGATCGACCGGATCAAAATGGGGGTTGGTACAGGTTCTGGCATCTTAAGTCGATGTCTTGCAGTCGAGGAGAGCTGCAGTGTCTTTCAGACTGAAATTGCCACAGTAAAACAAGCTGTGGATTTGATTCAAAAATATAAAAAAAAAATAGCTGACGTGACAGCTCGGTATAAATCAAGGCCTAGTTTCTCGCACTGCTCATGTTGTGCATGTCGTATTGTTCGCACTTATGGAAGGGACCTACAATTTATTGCCGAATCCGACCAGCGAGTTGAGAAACTGTTTCATGACAAATTATGCTCCCGAAGACATATCATTCCCCGGCGATGAATGGTGCCGCGAAAAATGTTCTGTGGACATGGGGCTTGAACCCATGCAGCTCGCACAGCAGTCCAACGCACTAACCACTCAGCCACAGGCCCACAGCGATCGCTTGGATTTGATAAGAGAAATCTTTTTGGCAAAACAATCAAAATATGTTGATTATCAAGCATAAATTTCAAGCTCGTCAAAATATGACAAAATATGACAGACAACAGTGAGCTGGGTGCTGAGCCGCGTGGATATCTCAGGTGATGAAAAGGCGGATAAATTGGCCAGGAAAGGATCTAGTACGAACTCTTCACAGGCCGTTGTCGAGGTCAACACACCGCTCAGCACTCTATTCAGGGAAATCGACATAGAGTCCGTCAGAAACGCTATCAAACGCTGGTGGATATTTGCGCTACAGCCAGATAACTTTATACTCCCTTCGTTAAGTGATTTTCGACCCGTTAAGAGGTCTTTCAGTCTAATAAAATTCAGCCGTAGAGAAGTTCGAACCATCACTGGCATTATAACTGGGTACTTTTCAGTAAGTAATCATGCAGCAAGGTTAGGTCTCCCATACAGTGAGGAAGAAATCGAATTCATCCGCCATCTACTATGTGATTATTCCGCACTATAGCTCAAAAGGAACAGAGCCCCTGCCAATAGCTTCTTTGAGGGATTATTGGACCTCCGAAACATTGAACTTATCAAACACCTGAGATTCATTAATTCATCTGTTTGATTTGGTTGAAAATTTCAGGCTCCCAGGGTTTTTTGGATAACTTGGCCGAGTGGACTTTATGTGGTCTAAAGCCGCTGACAATTTTGTCAGCTTGGAAACTCCTATACCCATACCTTGCCTAATCTTTCGTGAAAGCTTATTACAATAAAATGCCTCAAACGTGGAATAAGGAATCTTGCGATAGAAACGTAACTAAACACGACCAAAGTCGCCGCTTGGGTTGAGAATTTTCTTAGACGGTCCTGCAACCAACCGAGGATAAAGTTTCCAAATCACAGTACTATATTCCAAGCAGAAGTTTAAAGTGTTGCCGGGGTCTCATGAGAAATGTCCTTTCTGGTGAAGAGCTACAGACATTTACATAGAAAGCCAGATGACGATTAAAGCCAAATCGTCTTAACTCTAATGAAACTTCTAAACTTCCCTGCCAAACTCGTCCGTTTGTGCAAGATGACGATGGAGAATGCAAGCTGCATCATCAAGGTCGGTCATGACCTCAGCGCGACCTTTGGTGTCAAAAAATGATTTAGACAAGGCGATGCGATGTCATGCGCCTTCTTCAAGATCGTTCTTAAAAGAATGGTGCAAAACTCAAGCACCAAGCACAGTCTTTCAAAAGTTCATCCAATTACTCGGATACGCCGCCGATATTGACATTATCGGAAGAACACAGCGTGATGTTAATGGCGTGTTAAGATGGAAGCGATGCATATGGGTTTAGCGGTCAATGAGGGGAAGAGGAAGTATATGCGATGAACAAGAAAGGACACTCAACACCGACATCTCACACAGAACGTCACTATAGACAGTTATAGCTTTGAGGTAGTTAAAGACTTTGTTTACCTAGGCTCCACAATCAATTCAGACAGCGACACCAGCACTGAGATCAGAGAAGAACAACACGTCATGCCAATCACTGGTTCCTTGAACAAGACTGCATGGACTTTGTGGAAGAGGTTGCTTTTTGCTGTTTTGTGTGGAAAATTTTCGGGTGATTTTCGGCACCATCTGCATATCTTAAATAAGTACGTCAGGATAAGTGCGCAAAATGTTCATGTACGAGATTGGATCTTTAAGCTGCAGCTCGCTTTACCGTTTAGTTCAACGACAAAACGTGACATTAAAACCAGCTTCAACTACGTCCGACTTTACGTCATTTACATCCTAGTTTACCAAAACTCCTTAATGTTTTCAAAAGTTTGAAAAATATTTAATAAAACTCGTACTTAAACGAAATGGTTCCTTGAAAAAAGTTAAATCCACTACGAGCGGGTAAAGGGAAAAATCCCGAATAAACTCGCGTCCTTACTCTCTGTCGGTCCTTAATGGAATTGCTTAATTCAAATACACAAACAAACTTCAGCAATATATTACTCTCTGCGAATAAATATAATTTCGCACACCCCAGGGCACATGACAACACAGAGCCAGCGACAGAGCCCTGCTCTGCCAGAACTATCACCACGGAAGTAGTATATAGCAGCCCTCCAACCCACCACGAAACACACCACCCACCGACCAACTTTATGATTATGGCTAAATAGTGTGACGACAATTTTACTCCGTCAGAGCAATAAAGTTCCTTAAAATTATTTCGTAGCGTGTAAATTTATTTATCCACAAATTCGTGTGCATGTAGAACACACGTCCTCCGCCCGGAAAGGCGGAAAGGGACTCCGAAAAGAAGGCAACGCACAAACGGAGGAAATTTATCGCTGCGGCTGCTGTAACACAGGCCAGCCAGCACACACACACGCAAAAGATTCGGTGACTGTCATTTAATTTCGATTTTTGGCACCACAAGGATAATTATAGAAATGAGGATTTATACACGAGCCGGGAGTGCTTGCTTTATGTGTCCTTATGGACATTCCCTTCAGTGTGATCCGTTCCCGAATCGATCGCATTTTACCTTGACTTTCAATGTCTGCAGGGAACATGGATTATTACGAAAAGGATACAAAAGAACGAAATAACAAACAAACAAAAAAACATCACAAGGCAAACATCCGTTCTGTGCGGGTTGTTGCAGAACTTACCCCCTGGCGAATTGAGCGGTGTTGGTGTTATGTTTACACAAAAGCACAACTTGCATTGTTTTTGAATTTTTTGTTGTTGTTTTTGTTTTGCTTTGCACTCTCGCTTCAAAGTACTTCTCTGGTTGCAAAGTACTAGTTCGGAGCAGTAGTTTTCGGGGGGAGCGAGAGTTTGCTTGTAATGAAACTTTTGCGGGGTCGTTCAAAAATGAAACGCACAAGGAAGTGTTAACGAACATTTTCCCACAAATCCTTCTTTAGTTTACACACGAGTGTATGTATTCACATGCAACAATTAAAGGTTGAGGTTCTGTTCATAATACAGACTTTAAGCCAAACCAGCAACAGTCAAAAGACGAAAAGTAACTTTGGGTCGTGTCGAGTTTCTTTCGTTTTGTTTCGAGTCCTGTGGCAAGGAAATTACAGCTTGCGTCCCGTCTGGTGCATGTACATGTATACAGGCGGTAATCGGTGAATAAAATTAAAGTTTCTTCGAGGAAAGATTTAAATTTACCAAGAAACGTTCTCGGAATATAAGTGTGTATATACGCTGTATTTACTTATTTCCTTTGAAACTGTAAGAGGTTAAGTATCCAGTTCAACTGGCTGGGAAATTGCTTTTTTGAAGAGATCAAGTCCATACCGAGACAAAGACGAGAGAGAAAAAAAATAGAGATGAAGTACGTTAGTACTACATCTTTCGTTGGAAATTTTAATCAAGGAATCGAGGAGATTTTCTTTCATCTAAATATGTTGAAACAGAAATATCTGAAATTTTTCCAAGAATCGCGAGACTTGACAATCTGGTAATTTTATGAAGACTCATTCGACTTATTATTTCTTAAATTTTTGACTGTCATTGAGGGTAGACTCGTGAGATGAGCTTAGTAACGTAAGGCGCTACAGTCCGCGGTGAACCAGGGCCTCAACCAACAGGCGTCTCCCCAGCCAGCTCGATCTTAAGCCAGCTGCCTCCAGTTTCGGACGCAAAGTTGGTTAAGGTGCCGTTCGACTTGCGTGCAACATCTGAGTCCTCTACTGCGCCGTCCCTCTGGTGTGGATTCGAAAATTTTCCGACTCAGCGCATTGATGTCCATCCACTCTACATGACCCAGCCACTTCAGTTATTGGAGCTTCACTCTTCTGGCTAAATTGATGTCGCTATACAGCCCGTGCAGTTCGTCATTGTATCTCCTCCCTCATTCACCGTCTATGCAAACAGGACCGAAAATCCCCCGAAGAATTTTCCTCTCGAAACAACCAAGAGCAACCTCATCCACTTTTGACTTTTGAGTCCATGCTTCTGCCCCATAGAGCAAGACTGGGACGATTAAGGTTTTATAAAGGGTCACTTTAGTTTCTCGAGAGATGGTTTTGCATACGCAATTGCCTTTTTAACCCAAATAAACATCGATTGGCAAGAGTTATCCTTCAATTGATCTCAGCGCTGGTTTCGTTGTCTGAACCGATTGCGGAGCCCAGGTAGACAAAGTCTTTAACTACCTCAAAGTTACATGTATCTGTCCATAGTGACGTTCTGTTTGAAGCGTCGGTGTTAAATGTCTTTTTTTGTTGCGTCGCGTTGTCTAAATCCTTTTTTTACATCAAAGGTCTCGGTGAGGTCTTGACCTACCTTGATGGAGCTGTGTGAATTCTCAATCCTCATCCTCCCCAAATGGATGATTTTAGTAGGGACGCCGAGACTAGGCATGGCTCTGTATACCTCGACTCTATAGATACTGCAGTAGGCGGCCTTTAAATCGATAAATCGGTGGTGGCTATTGATTTGGACTTCTTGGGTTTTCTCCAAGATCTGTCGCAGTGTGCATACTTGGTCGATGGTGGACATTCCTGGCCTGAAGCCACGCTGATGTGGACCGGTCGGGTTATTTACAAACGGCTTCAGGCGTACACACAACACGGCAGAAGAAGACTGATGCCTCTGTAGTTGGCCCACGTCAGAAGGCTTCTTTCTTGGTTAGGTGGACGGAATTGTTATTTTCATCGTGTAGGTTGAATAATTCATTTTGCTTGACAGCGGAATTTGATTGATAGTCGTCGTTGAACAGTCTACAGAAATGGTTCTTCCATATCCTCACCATAGACTGCGATTCTACTCCGATGTTCTCTTGCTCATCCTTCCAGGCTCGAGTTCGGGCTCTGTAGCCTTGACTGCTTTTCTTTAACCTTTGGTAAAACTTCCGGACCTCATTCCTGGAGTGACACCTCTCTATTTTCTCGATTGGGCGCTTCTCATGCTCCTTCTTCTTCCTCCTGAGAGGCCGGTGTTCATCTCTTCGCTTCTGCTCGTAGAACTCGCGAGCAGCATGGGTCCCTTTATGCAGCGCCACTTTGTATGCCTCTTGTTTCGTTCTATGTGCTTGCCGGCACTCGTCGTCATACCAAAGGTGTCGTTGCGGTTGTCGAATGAAACTCAGCACGTCAAGGGCAGCATCTCTGATGGCTTCGCACCTATACCTTGGCTCCTGGCGGGAAAACCAACTACAGACACCATAATATGTATATCTAACTCCGATGGTAAGAGTCTAATTAGTCTCCATCAAACAAGATAAGCCTTATTCTTATCTAATCTACCAGGAGCCTGACGCACCGCCCTTAAAGGGTAAGCGAGACCGTTAAAACATTGTGTGTGTTGTTGAAATGCCTAGCAAATAGCGAACACCCCTTATTGATTAACTTTCCTCACGTGGGATGACGGGAACTAATTAAATTGCAAATACCCTCATCATTATTTGACTGCAATTCCCGTGCATTCGCATGAATATCTTGATCAACTGACCCTTATATGTGTATATCCACTCCATCTGAGCTAGAAAAAAAAGCAAAAAATTCCAATGCAACTAAGCACGTAATGCTCGTACCTGCAACAATTTCTCCACTCTCAATTAAACAGCAAATTATATTCAATTACGTCAGAGATTTATACCAACAAAATGGTTGCAGTTTCAAATAAACAAATTCCGATTGTTATTTTCGCCAAATTGCAATTATTCAGCCGGACGATGGCGACGACGACGACGCAACGCAAATGTCCATGCGGCCGCTTGCACACGAGTGCGCTCCACAAAAGCCAATCGCTACACAATTGGAAACGGAATGTGGCTTCGAACCTACCACAATACCCCTTGTCAGTACAAAGCGGTGTGAGCACGCGACCAGAAAAGCCTAGTCCAACCTAACAAACCTAACCTACTATTATGGTAGACCATAACCAAATCCACTTCTTTCGCTACTAATCCTGATTTTCGAAATTGTTCCACCTGATCCGTTTTAGTGTTCGCGTGCTGTTTCCACACTCGCACGTAACCAATGGCTGCGTACCGCAAAGCACAAATACTGGACGCCAATGTATCGTTTACAGCGTTTGATTACAGCCCGCAGATGCTCTTCGCTAAAGCGGTTGTGCATTTGTTTTAATTTTAAATTGCCGAGGATTTTAATTAAATGTCCCAGTGGTCGTCGGAGGGATGTACGACACGCCACCGTACAATGGAAGGAAATACGCGCCATTTAACCAGCAGCGCCACTGTGTTTCGATTTGGCGAGATAAACTAAAATTGATTGATGAGTAGATTGCTACAGTCGGGGTAATTCAATTTCTTTCTGAAACTAAATGGTTGACATTGTGTGGCGGCAGTCGAAAGCAATTTGTTTGTTAAATGAAACGCAAAAAAAATTGTTAAACATTTGAAAAAGGAGTATGTTCACGTATTGTTGCACAAAAATTGAATAAAAATGTAAAAAAAAAAATTAATTTAAAATAATTGAATGATTTACGCGTGCCTATGCAACCATTGGAGAGTATTTCCGGGTTATAAATTTGTAAAGGCTTTTGCGGGGGAATACAATCTCGAATACGTTCCAGATTTGTATTTTCAGAACTTTTTCAACAGCCGAGCTTTTGCCAAAAGGCATCTGTGCTGCCAATACACATGTAAGACATGACACAGATACACCTAGAAACACAATGGACCCTATTGCTGGTCTACGGGCGCAGTGACGGACGATACAAGGTACCCATTTACCTGACCTACTCGACGATGATGTGAGAAAAATTTGGGGAATGTCAGTATTACTACACCGAAGACATCCAAAAAAAACTGGTCTGTGCCCAATCTAAACGACTTCATCATGGGCTGCAAATAATATGAGAAAGAATGTGGCGCGCACAAGTAGAATGGGACTTCAACCAACTTGGCGGGCGCAACTGGAGGCAGTGAGCTAAGGACTGGGCTAACTGGAGAGGCTTGTTGGTTGAGGCCCAGATTCACCCAGAACTGTAGCGCTACCTAAGTTAGAAGCAATAATGTCTTGGTTTGGTTACATAAGGCAGATGACAAGTAGGCGACCCATTTAGACTCATGACAGACATCTGTCCCGTCAAAGTCAGAATGACGTTGTGGAGTTCATGCACTAACAAGAGAACACCGCCTTGGCACATCACACATAGATGGCAGCGGTGTTGGTACACTGCAATACCTATAGAATTCCTTATGAGGAAGAATTCTACACGTAGATCCATTAAAAGTTGTCGATAGGAGTTTGCTTATGGGGCTTTCGCTTATGTCGCTGTTACCATTGAAGTGATAGTAACCGAGAAGTCTTCTTTTGGGCAGTACCAGAGGAGGTGAGTTGAAGGTTCTTTTTCCTCTGTGTTCCTACAGCTTCTACAAAAATCAATGCTGGTCCCAGATTTGGCATGCTCACAAGTTCGCATTTAGCAAGAATCTCACAAGGTCCAGATATCCAACAAAGGTGAATATTAAATTGAAGTACAGAGATAACGTGCCAAAAAAGAAATTTAACTAAAATTCTACTCCAATTTTTGTAAGAGCAAAAGTTTAAGATGGCAAATTGTCCTAGAACCCCCACATTAACCAAACTATTGAAACAAGGAAGAAACTGGGAACTAACTCCCAAAATGATGCTTATAGGTAGTCGTCGGACTTATTTGCGGTATCATACTAAAGTCGTCGCGGTGGCTCAGTGGTTAGTGTGTTGGACTGCTGTGCAAGCTGCTGGCTACTTGGGTTAAAGCTCCACCTGTGTTCTGTATCCACCGAACTTTTTACGTGGCACCACCTCCTGTCGGAGAATGACATGCCTCCAAGAGTATAATCTGTCATGAAAGAGCTTCTCAATTCGCCGTTCGGAATCGGCATCAAATTGTAGGTCCTTTCCATTCGTGTACATTGTTGCGAGAAGCTAGGCCTTGGCTATTCTTGTCTCGACAGCTTTTTTTTATTATAGCCTCTAACGCCTAGCTTATGGCGTTTCATCCCTAGTGCGTCTCTCAACTGTATCCAACTCACATCGAAATACAAGCAGAACATAGGGTCTTTCACCTAAATTCGACTTTAAACATCTCTGTAAAGCATGCTTAGCTTCCCGCGACAGAGCAGAGAACTCCAAGTGCCAATGAACATGGCACAAGCAAGATGGCTATAAACATAACGCTTCACTTGGGTTTGACTCGTGCTAAACCCATATTTCAGAAAGGAGAAAGGTTTTGCCTTTTCGAAGTCCAACAGATTCTACCCAAATCCAATTCGACGTGGACGAAAATTGTTGAGCAGAAATGCATAATATACTATTTCTCGGCTCTTTCTCATAAGAAATCTAAATTTGTTTTGAATCTGAGCAGATTCCACTCTAAGACCCCAACCGGCCAATGCCCATTGTAAAGCCACCTACCGATTATGATCATAGAGGGACATACAGTGACCTCTGCTGCGTAAACTTATGAGTTTCCTGACAGCCTCTGGAGTAAAGATATTAATCTGGGACACTAAAGGTTGACACAATAGATTTATCTGAGACCTATTTTAAGCGGCCTAAAGCCTAATCTTCAGCAGCACTTCATGTTGTACGTGTTAACGAACGAAGGTATAATTTTTATTGCAAAAAGAAAATAGAGAAAACTACTACCTGGAGTCGGTTGTCTTCTGGTGGCTAGTGCAGGACATTCGGACAGAGTTTTTTTTTGACAATGTTGTCACTTTTGATTAGTTTTGGGGCCTGTAAAATGGCCGTCTTCCCAACTTAAAAGACACTGCAGCCGTCTTACATTTTGAAGAATTGATTTATATCTCTGCATTCACAGTACAAGTACGAGTTCTTTTTTGGTACACCCTGTACCCTTATACGATCTTGCCATCTTGATAGTTCTTTCCCTTAAGGCAGTCCATCGAATTGTCCATAGACCTCTTAAGCTAACGCTGTTTTTGTCGCTCTATTGATACAGTGGATGTCTCCCGACACCAGCTTCAGCATTGTTTTAAGTGCCGCTGAGAGTGTTGATCTTATCGATCCTTTTATACCCATACAGCCGGCTCTTTGCATCTTGGTTGGACTTAAAAGATAGTATTTATTTTCAAGTGTCAGATATTCGACAGACATTCAGTGTACTACTTTCGGCTTGAAGCCCCATCCATTGTCGAATATTTTTGACAATGCTTAAACGGCAATGAAGGTCTCCCTTAACACGATCCTCAACGTGGCTTTTGAGCTCAATTTTAGGACCAGGATTACAGCGAGATACAAATTCTATCCTACCAGCATAAAAAGTCCTCTGAAGTCTATATGTATATATGCATGTACATACATCTGTACATATCTACTCCATAAAAATGTACTAATTGCTCGCAAGAGAGCGCAACCACTTTAAACACATTATTGTTCGTTGAAAAAAATAACCGTTAAGATACACTCAACAGTCTCCGTTGTCTGTTGAATCCACTTCAACCGCATAATTAGCAGCACTTACTTCCACCCACAATGGAATAATTTGTCGCACAAAAGAACAATTTTAAAATTCATATCCCATCAGAGCAATTTGACAGGTTAACGGTTCGAACAATGCCTCGCATTGTGTTGTTCTTTTGTCACGCAAAAAAAAAAAAAAAAATAAATTCCAAGAGTTCACCAAAGCCATGGAAAAGACAGCAACATGACTTGTCATCGATTTGACGCGCGGCAAAAGCATGCCAAACGACGACGAGCAGGAGCACTTCAAATCAGATTCGTGTCTATGGAATTTCAAAATTACCAGCGGAACTGACTATTCTATGCGCGAGCATGAAAGTCTCGCATCCCCGTTGACAGACAGACACTACAATGCCAACGACATACTGCGGCGGAAAATAACTCTTGAATATGTAAATTGACAAGGCGCCATCGTCATGGGGCTTACGTTAGGCGCTCGAGGGTGTTTCCTGTTTCCCCAGTCTTCCCTTTCAAAAGTGTGTACATATTTTTGTTCCATTTTTTCCCCCAAAAAAAAAAACTCCAAAACTGAGCGACATTTGCATTGTCAGCATTACGCTCCGACAACGACGTTATGTAATTCGAAAATAAGCACGTACGGCAGACGTAAACTAGAAACGAAAAAAAAAAAAATCCATCGCGTTTGCAAATGACCTTCAAAGAGTAAAGTACTGTGGCCCATCGTTTTTCATTTTTTTTTTTTCCATTTGAACTGTCAATTCGTCACCATGCGTCGAATTGAGAAAAACAGAAGCGAAATCAATTCGACGTTACATGCGCGAGATTTAAGTGCTTAATGGCCTTCATTACGTTAATAGCCAGCGAGCGCGGCGCTATTATCGTGTGCATTTGGTCGAGACAATGAAGTCATTTTGTTGCCCTATGTGGATAAAGCGATGGTGTGCTATCAGCTATGTTGTCATACTGACCAGGGAACATTGAGATTATGGACAACATGAACGATGGGCATTGTTTGGCCGGGATTCGTTGAACCCTTTCGAGATAAGATCCCCTGGGTTTCATTCACTAGACCGGCGATTTCAGCGAATCGTTTGTTCGCCGGGTAATGACTTTTTAGCAGCAAAAACCCGCAAATGAGTCGAGTAATGCGCTTGTTCAACGCAAGCTTAAGTTCGAGACAAACAATTGCTGCAATCAACGTTGTTTAAATGAAAGTAATTAAAAAGTGAGTGTAACGCATTAACATTTGACATGCGGCAATAACGGTGACGAGTTAAGTTTTCCGTGACGAATTGATTGCAGTAAGGTATTCAACTTGCAGGTTTAGCAAACGGATGCTCGATTTTGATTTAATGAATTCACGCTTAGTGGAAATGTGAGAGTTGAGGAAAAGCGATGAGGAGGTGAAAACAAGACATATCTGCGGGTTGATTCATGTTCAAGTGCAATTTCTTCTAAAAGGTTGCGTAGTGGAACAGAACAGCACATATAAATTCCGCCTTCACGGGACTTCTTGGCTCATTGTCTCAACCACGTACCTATGTATGCCTTGCACCCTAAAGAAAGTCATTCCCCGACGAGAAGTGGTGGTGGTGCGAAAAACGTTCGGTGTACCTGCCTGGGGCTTGAACCCACGCCGCTCGGTCAGCAGTCCAATGCACTAACCACTGACCCACGGCGACCACAGGTCAACCATGCATTAACATCAATAGTCCACTGTTTGGTTCAGCTCTCCTTTGGGATTGCCCGATTCATAGTTTGCAACTTTGAAGAAGCGACTGAAGTCAGCACTGAGATCACCTCAAACATCGGGTAAAATGTTCCACATACGGAACAGGATTTTAGGTTTAGCAATTCGCGATGGGATGTACTTAGAAGAAAAGGGGCGCATCTTTATGCAGCTGGAAGAATCCATTGGATGCCAGAATGTCTTGTTCGAAGTTTTAAACTTTGCAAAAGTGAGCGAAATCGGGACTGAGATCACCCCAAAAATCGGTTAAAATGTTCCACATACGCCACAGAACCTTAAATTTAGCGAACCCCGATGAGATGTACAAGGTGGCGCAAAATTCATCACCCTATGGGAAGATGCTATAATTTTAAAAATGACGGCAAATGTCAATTCAACTTTGACATTTGTGAAGTAAACAGATACAAAATACACGTCAACAAGACATGAATCGCAGTTTTGACTGAACATGTCGCAGAGGACCCCGACGAGCGCTACAGAGCCATGCTCAACGACTTTCTCCTACCTCAATTGGATGAATTGGGACAACAGGATGGAGCAACGGCGCTTACTGAACGAGCCACAACAGAAACTCTGAGGACTCCATTTCCGGGTTGTCTGATCTCTCGTTTTGGCGATTTGCACTGGCCGGCAAGATCTCCTGATTTAACCGTTCCAGACTGATTTTTGTTGGGTTTTTTGAAGTCACGATTCTATGACAACAAGCCTCAAACTATTGAAGCCCTCAAAGAGAATATCCATCAAGAATGCGAGGACCTATCGCCGGTAGATCTGGCAAGAGTGATGGAAAACGCCATAAATCGAGCCCGAATGGTCATTAATTCTGGCCGATATCATTTTCTCTCATTCAATAAAAAAATAACAGCCAAAGAACATCGGGTGACAACTTTTGCGCCATATTGTACTTAACTTTTGAAGATTGATTCTTATTAAATGCTCGCATCCGTAAGTTTGAAGCCGACGCAATCAAAGCGGGTCAATGTGAAGAAAACAAAAACCCTTATGCCTACGAACTATAATGTTTCAATAAATGCTTTGCAAGACACAGTCTTCTTTAAACGCGAGCTACCTTACATTTTCCAGGTTCTAGGGCTCACCTACATTATTAATTAGTCGTTTAACATCCCTAACAGCTTCAGGAGGTATAAATTTAAAACGATTTCCATGACCTTCCAAACAAATCACAATTAACTACACAAAAGGTTTTTGCTATCTGTGTCACTGTGCCCGCCACAAATTCAAATTTGTTTTAATTGGTTTCTTGACAAAAACGAAAAAAAAACTTCAATTCCAATTCGCTACGTTTCGCCGGGAAAATTAAAAAAAAAAATAAAAATTTACCCAATTCAGATACCGGTTTGGGGCGCATCACCGTCGTCGATGTTGAAATGTCAATCAAACCGACCGAGAGCATACCTGACCTCGGCTAAAATATTGCATAATAATTCGTGGCTCGTATTGCAGCCATATTCCGTTGTTTTGCTTTTTTCGCCTGCACTTTGTGTTTATTCGGTGGAATTGATGGGACCGTAAATCTGAAACCAACTGCAGCTCGGTACGGGATTTGAATTCTCCCCTTTGTATCTACCGCAACGCGTTTTGAAATATAGTATCTCGCCGTGCATTGATGTAATCAATGGCGCCACAATGAACGCGTCGCGTATTACTGCCACCCGATTGCTCCCAGAAAGACTAGCAGACACACACACAGCAGAGGACTAGGCATGTGATGATACATGTGGGTGCCAGCAACGAAGGAATAAACTTTGCTACTAGATTATTTGCCACTCTGGGCGTTGCCAAAAGCTCGGGTATCCCATCTGCCGTACGGCGTAATGGTTATATGTGAAAGAATGGTTTTTGCTTCTTTTTTTTGCGATGAGGATTTCTTTTCCAACATTTTTGTTGTTTTTTTAGTTTCCACCCCATTTTCCAGGCAATATCCTTTGGTGGAAATAAATTTCACTTATTGCGCTCAAAATTCATAAATAACCCAACGCGCACAGGACCCGAGGAGCAGTCAAGGCGAGAATCCCCCTGCGACCCTAATCAAGACACACAGAGGACGACGCAAACAAACAAATGACTACAAATTGCAAAAATTCAATTGGAATCTGCCATCACACGTCCTAGAAGGCACCAGCAGAAGGGGGTGGTGGCGGCCTCCCAATCTGTTGTTGTTTTTTTTTTCACAAGGACCCGGCAAGACTACGAGCATTGAATACGAATGTCGACTGGCGGCATACACTAGAGCCACACTATGCTCACTCACTAGAGCTAGACAGACAACACAACTGGTCTACAAGACGAGATGGTGGGACGTTGTGTACGTACCTTCGTTGCATATAAAATGCGAATCTCCGGAATGCGAATGCAAATTTTATTCCAAGAGCCAGGAGCAATCCAAACTGTTTTCTTCTCTTGTTTTTATCTTCAGCGACGCTCTGTGTTGGTGGTGTATCTGAAAGATAGAGAGAAAAACAAAATGCACAAAATTAATTAGTTAAATGAAGCAACAGAGTAGGGAGACATTAAGTTTTGGGTGGGTTTGGTTGGATAGGGTAGTTGGTAAATTATCAGGATATCACTTGAGAATGTAAATTTCTCAAGAGACGAAGGAACGGTGCGGCGCTTGCGAATTGCATTCCTAAGGAGATTGCCAAATAGAATTTGCTGTTCGGTTTGTTTGTTATTTATTGCATAATGCTGCTGCTTGCTCTGTGGAGGAGAGAACGGACTTGTACACAATAAATAGATGAACATACACGAGTAGATATTTGCGAATTCATCTCATTAGAAGGCGAAAGAGTAATCGTGTTGTCCTTGCAGAAAGACTTGGGAACAAATGCGATGGAGATATAAGACGAGTTCACGATTTATAACATACGTATGTATGTTGACGTTGACATTAGTAACTAGCTGGCAGATCATTAAATCTCACGATACAAGTGGAAAACAACAAGGAGTTCATGAACCTATTTGACGAATTTTTCTTTGAATATCAATTTTGCGGAGCATGGAAGTATGAAGTCTTATTTTTTTGGAAAAGCCCCTAGTGAGAACAGTGAAGCTATTAGCGTGTCCTCTATATTTACCTAAAAGAGATGCGTCTTGTAATAAACACATATCGAGACCACGGTACGATCGTCTTATTTATAAGACATTAATCGGCACGTAGATCATCAGCATAATGGAAAGCCGTCCGACTCAATGATTCCACACCACTGTATAGGCTTATGATCGACATTGTCTTTAGGTATAACTGGTTTCTACTAGACTCTTAGCCGAGTAAATAATAAAGATTGCTTAAAGCCCAAGCAGCTCTGGTTTAGACGCTGTGATCTTTGTGGAAAGGATCAACATGAGACTGCACTTTCCATCCGACCGAACAAATATCTGCCATAGCCAGATTAAGTCCTGATCAAGCCTTTCATTACGTAGATCTTAAGTAAGGCAAGAATGCGAAACTATTTTAAAATGGATTTTACATAGTCCTGGGTAAGATTCGTAGGTTGGCTGCCCTAAGACTCCACACATACCATACCAAACCATACCATACCATACACATAGGCCTTAAGGGGACACATCTGGAAGGTAGTACAGGCAGCCTCTGGACTCACAAGGTTCCCCAGTATCCTTACTAATAAAGCTTATCTTTTCGATACAGGCTATAGAGTCAGGTTCCTCAAACAAGAGAAGTGGCAACAGGGTACTCTCATCCCTTCCGAGGGAGGGACTGTAGTATATACAGATGGATCCCACAGCAACAGAGAATCGGGGGCGGAGGTCTACTGCCGAATGCCACCTCTCAATCATGCTTTCCATCTGGAACAGTTCATGACTGTGTTAAAGGCAGAGATTTTCGCGATACTCAGGGGCACCGAACTCTTACTTTGTATCTGTTCAGACAGTCAAGCTGACATAATGACACTTGCCAACCCAAGAACCAACTCGAGCTTGGTAAGGGAATGCAAGGAAAAACTCTATACCCTGGTTAGCTCTGCCCAGCTCAATCTGCTTTTACTGGAACATACCTGGAAACGAAGCTGTGGGGGTGGCCCTACATTTTATTAAAACTGCTTTTAGCGGCTCTTTTGTTAAACTCCACGAGCCTTACTGGAAAGGCTTGCAAACCTACATATCGGCCAAATCAAGGATAGAGTGCCCCTGATGTCGTCTAACTAAGAGAACGCTTAATCTTGTCAGGAAGCATGTAGGACTGATGGTCGGGATGTACACTTCAAAATGAATACTGGACACATCAACCTGAATAAACATGCCCACAGACTGTGACTGGTGCAATCAAGTCCTTACCCGGGATGTGAGGAGGAGAGCCTCGAGCACTTCCTCACTAATTGCCCCGCCAGAAGGGTGCTTAGACATAAAAGCCTGGGAATGCATGTTTTGCTCGGGCTAAGCTCTTTTGGGTAATACAGTTTCGAGAAAGTCCTGTCGTCTCATTTTCTGTGGACAAGTGCAAGGTCTAAAGCGGAAAAAGTTTTCATGCAAATTATAGCAAGAAGATCTTTATTATCACATAGAAAATACAGAGACTGCCTTAAGCTGTTGAATATTGTCATCGCTCTCCTCGTACTTTAAGCGAAATAAAACTTTCATTTAGGTTCTAGTTTCCTATTTATTTATTTATTTATTTAGCATAGTACAATAATTTTTAATTGAAGCTTAAAACTAATATTTAATTAGGTGGCAATGTTTTTTTTTTTTTAAGTGAGAAATCAGGAGGATGGAAGGTCAAGGTGTGAGTTATGGAGCAAACTTCTGATGGAGAATTTGGTGAAATGGAAGCCAAAGACGTTTTGCGCGGTATTGGTTTTACGAAACAATCTAGACATTGGTTAGAATTGGCCATAATTGATGCGATGGGGAGCAAGACGAAAGAGAGCTACGGACCTCAGGTTGCGAGGATTTGTATTGAGGGTGATCATGTGAAGTAGTTCGGTGGTGTCAGCTAACAACTGATGGACAGATTACTATCTGTTTATCGGTAACATCACGACGTTTCTTAAGGGATTAGAGGTTAATTAATTTCAGTCTGTCTTCGTAGGGGGTAAATTAAAGATTTCAGTCCAGGAGATACCACGCAGGGCAAAATGGATGAACCTACACTGGACAGCTTCAATTCTCTGGGAGTGTGTAGCATGATATGGACACCAAACTTGGCTACGGTATTCAAGGAAGAGTCTGACAAAAGTGGCGTAAAGATATTTTGTGACGTAAGGTTCCAAGAATACTTTTGACCAGCGCTTGATGAATTGCCTCTGCTTATAATGTGGTCAATATGTAAGCGAAAATTAAGTATCACATAAGACACCCAAATCGCGAACTACGTTGACTGCGGGCATCAGCTCATCGTGAAAGTAATATGATCTGGGAGGAACGTTTACGGGAGAAGGTGATAGCTTTACATTTGCTGATGTTGAGCTCTAAGATGTTTTTGCTGCATCAAAGTGAGAACCTACATATGTATGTATTAAGACCTTGTTGAAGTGAACCTATGCAGATAGATGTCATCCGCGTATACAGAAAGATCAGCATCTTTCACGATCGTCGTTAATTGTTAGAACAAAGATCAAAGGGCCAAGATGAGTACCTTGCGGAACCCCGGAAGTAGCATTGATGGGTTCAGAAACTACAGATCTGACGAGGGCTTTATATTGACGTTTCTCCAGATAGGATTCACAAGTTTGAATTTTACAACTTACACTTTTACTAGTCCTACGGTTTATCTTTTTTCCTTTCTCCTTTTTGTGATTAAGAATTTCCAAGATTTCGCAGTCTTCTTTTTAGAAAGATTAGATAAGTACAGAAAATGTGCAGAAATCGTTCCAGAAGACGTCTACTTGCTTGAAATATAAAAACTCTACAAAATATTAAACAATTTTCCCTTCCAGGAATTTATAGAGCGTTCTAGCATGCATATCTATATACACACAACCCAGATAGGTGGGTGGTTCTCAAAGAACGCAAATGTGAGTTGTAAAAACTCACCGACAAAAGGGACGACATTTTAGCGATAACGTTCTGTTAGTTCTGTCAACAGCTCTGAGCCTCCTGCCAATACACCCACTTAAACCAAAACCAATCAAAGCAAATTTCCAGGAAATTTCATGTAGTCATACATATACTACGCACATTCATATGCACATATATCAAATAAAACAAAAAAAAACTCTGTTAATCAATGCCGACTTGATGCCTGAATATCATCATTAAACCAACACACACTTCCTAGTATCTCATAACACCATCCTCGCGTCGCCACTTAAAGTTCCCAGCAACGACCCTATGTATATCTGTGCCTGTGGTTAACCGCATACGAGTATATGACTTATTAAACTCAACCCACGTGTCCGACATTCCGGAAGACATATAATAGAATAAAATTCATTTCGCCCATTCGCAACCCCCCGCATAGGGGAAGTATTGCTCAATAAATAAAATCAAATAAAAATATTGAATCAACGACACATAAGATCAACTAACGAGCGCCGCCATCCGCATTAACTAACACCACCGCACACTGCCGCCTCCCATGCCACACATCCGCATGTGTGTGGGGGACAAACACCCATAAATCCGGACATTAGTTCCGTCCTGATGGATAATCTTTCGACGACAACGGCATCGCATCCCTTATTCGTGGTCCATGGTGTGTGGTTGTTTTGGTCGGTCCAGTATTTTGTGCAAAATTAGTGCGCGACTCTTGTGGATAATTAAGGCCGGCCTCTCTAAGTCATTTACGGTCAATGCGGTTAGCAATCGATTTCAAGTAAAATTCCGCTCGCTACGATAATTACGAATGAATACCTATCCGTTCCTGAATGCCCATAACGCTGGCAGGTGGCGGTGGAGCAGTCAACGCCGGGTTGTTATAAAAAGCTACACCAACACACCGCACACCCTTATGCGGTAAAACGGCTGAGTTGTACCTTTCGAAAGGCGACTCGGGTTACACAGCAGCGTAGTGGCGGGCTCGGCTTAGAGGAAATCGATTCATCATGGTTATTGATGCGAATTTATGCGCCTAGTTGCGAATGGATACCTACAGCGGGTTTACGAAGTTAGAAACCCACTTTGATATAGATTCGTGGTCTTTTAAGGCTTCGCCATAATGGGTCGGCACCGACTGATTGCGTTACAGGTTACGTCTGTCGCTTTGATGCATCTCCTATTCGAGGCAAACGGAAGAGGAAAGTGTTCCATCACAAGCTCTTCCGTGAGAGTTTGTTGATTTTTTAATTCTTTCAATTGACGGAGTATGGCGAGGCGGAAAAGTCTCCTCCTCTGTTGGCATCTTTTTTTGCATTTGTGGCACGTTCGGAACGACGACGGCGTTGATGATGATGAGTACGACACTAACAGAGGAGGTAAGGTGGCCTGGTATTGCATAAAGGATGCACGTTGGTGTCGTTTAATCCTTTCCATTCACACCGGGGACCCGTTTATGACAGACTTCACAGCGAATGCTTCCCGGTGTCACACTCGAGCGCCATCGTGCCGTGTCACAATGCGGTGTCATCATCATCATTATGGCGAAACCTCCATTGTACGGGAACTATCATTCGGGGATTTATCAGCTAAGGACCATGTGGCTGTTGCACAAAGAAGTTGCAATCCGATGAGAGGTGAGACTTAAAAACAAGCAAAGGTTGCGGATGTAGTGAGTGAGACGGATGGTGCGAAATATGAAGACAACTGGTGGTGGATTAGTGTGTCATATGCGATTAAACGTATGCATACCTATGTAGAGCAACAGAGCGTATTGTGAGCTGGAACTGAGACGACTAAGGCAACAAGTGCAGACAATTTGCTTTGTTATTTAAGGGATGTGATGATTAAACTCATACCGTCAATTTAAAACATCTGAGTAATTTTGGATCAGTTTTTGATTAAAAGAATGAATAGGGAGATATGAGCTAGAGGGCATAGAAGACGTTGAAAGTACATATGTTGGATTCACAGCCTTGGCGGAACTCTTAACGTGGAGAAAGAAGACTCCAACAATAGCTTTCATGATTTTTCATATGTAGTCCGTGTGGGAACATGTCCTCAATCCTTCAAGTCTCAATAACTTCATCGGCAGTTGAACGACGACTGTTCAATTTTAAGCGAACTCAGACCCCAAACCCTCTTTTAAGCAGAAGATAGAGTCCGCATCGGAACGAGTTACATCACTCAGCAGACTTATGGCAAACGCCCACGACTCAATGGCTAGCAGGGCATTTCGATCGAGTATATAAGCCACACTCTTGTAAGGTTGGGAGATCTTGGCCAATGCACTCGGGCAAGAAAAATACACAAAGCAGTTCAGAGATGTAGAAATTCAAGTAGCAAGTTCTTACCGAATGGTAGCGAACCGACCTCTTAGTCGCGCGGAATTTCTAATCTAATCAGGGCCATTGTTGTATGCGTGGGGCGAAACAAGGACAAGCGATATCACTCCAGAAGCCATGAAGCACTGTTATCCAACTCTCCTGTTTGAAGTAAAAATTATGTGCCTGGATGTCCTCTGTAACGAGTTGAATTAGTTCCAAGTGCACAGTAGGTGGATTGTAGTTTCATCCTTTTCCTAGTCGTAGGAGCTTTTACAGAAATCGTTAGAGAGTACCTCCAATCTGAGTTCATGTCTGCCTATCACGAACCTCTATTAGTAAACCTAAGTCATTGCCTCTGCAGGCGATGTTTCCGGAGTTAAGCGAGTCGGTGTGGCGGTTGGTGGTGACAAAAGAACTGCGTGGTTTAAGACACTCGAAGTTCTAGAAGCCATCAGAGAGAAGAAGAAAACCTTTAAGGTGTGGATACCCTTGGGCGATTCAGCTTCTTGAAACCGGTACATGAAGGCGCGAAGGATTGCAAGCTGGTTGTTAAAGCAGCTGAGGAGCAATCTTGGAAGGAGTTCGGTGAGAAGTTGGACCGTGTCCACAGATTTCCAAACAAGCTGTTCTGGCAGACCTTCCGCCATCTCAGAGGAAGAATATCGTCGAAGGAGTAAAATCCAAAAATGGTGTACTTCTTTCCGATGAAAAGGACATCTTGCGCAGATGAGGCGAGCACTTTTCAGAGCTGCTCAATCCCGAATAGGGCACTGAGGATGGCAGACCCATGGTTTTGAGTAGGGCGTAGAATAGTCCTACCGTAGAGGAGGCATTTAAAGCGCAAAAAATCGGCAAATCTGCTGGGGTGGATGAAATCTGACCAAAAATGCTCATGCTTGGAAAATGATAATCATCGCACCTGCCTGCAATGTCGTTAAAATATCTGCGGCATGACTTTACCAACCAATTGTCGGCGATTCCAAGACGTTAATAGCTGCCTGACCATCTATGTAGGGTACAATAGCGCTACAACCTATCGAGTTAATTGAAAGCCATGCCGCAACTCCGCGGACTGCCATTATTGCCACTTGAAACTCACTACAGTAATCCGCCAGTCATTTGGCAATGGCTATGTCAGGTGCATTGGACAAAACTCCCGCCCCGTACAACACGCTGTCTTGGATCCGTCTGTGAATATTTCTATTGCGGAGTCGCTCAGAACTGCATCGGACTCCCAAGCATTTCTGCTAGGATTCCGGGTTCTGTCTCCAACGTTAAAGTCAATATGTGGGACAATATAGTCCGTTATACTAAGGATTGTATTGTTGCCATTCAGGATACTACCGCGACACCTTATCGTGCTGACCAGTTAGGAAGATTTCCTAAGCCTAAGTCCCGCTTTGGCTGCCCGAAGATATCGACAGGAAGTAGGGGAAGCATTGCCTCTAGTGTAACCGAAAGGGTTACACTTAGGGCACCCGTTATGCATAAGAGTGATAGCCTCTGAACTCTCTCAAGTAGGCTAATATAACTTTTGTTTGACTTGTGTTGTCCACCAGACTAGTACCCCATACATCAGGATCGGTCACACCACCGTCGTATAAATCCAATGGACTACTTTAGGCCGAAGACGCCATTTCGGGCCCAGAGTTTTCCGACAGGAGTATTTGGCAATTGAAGCTTTCCTTACACGGTCACATGACATCATGACTTGGAACGTACAGCAATCGTTACAGCTGCTATATTAAGTCGACGACCTCAGCGTATTTTATGATAGGAAGGGAAAGCTCTAATGGCTATCTCAGAGCCTAACCATGTCGTCACAATCGACTCTTACGTTGACAGGTAATTCAGCAATGTGTGCAAGTGGACTGCATGAGTTTGGTCAGAAAATAAATTCATGCCGCACCTACACGCATAGCTGCTTCTCAGCGGGAGTTTCATTTATTCCTGTACCTCTGGAGTTTGGACAAGTGTCGCAAGTACACCATTAGAAATCAGTTTTGCTCTGTTTTGTTTTGCTTTCCCCCTTGGAATTGATAAACAAGCAAAAAAGTTAATTCAAGGATACACAAGGATAAGAGACAACTAGACCCCATGTTGCCTGTTCTTCAGAACTCAGAACGATATTCATCTAAGGCATTCAGTTATTTCCAAAATTTGTCACAAAATCCAAGTTCCTTAACTATCTACCATTCATTCAGTTGAATCAAAAATTTAAAGGACACACAACTCTCAGGAACAATCAATTCATGAAACCACTTGAAATCAGTTACAGGATTGATCCTCCATGTCATCTGTGGAAGTCCCAAAAGCCATCGACCTATGATAGAGTGGCCTTCAAATCGAAGAACATTTTGAACAACACCCAACAAACATTGTCGTCCTTTAAACAAATATTCCATCTCAACACCCAACAATGCCAGAAACAAAATCGAAATCCTGCAATTCCCTTACACACCATCGATTTACAAATGGACCTAAGCTACTGACTTTTGAATATTCCCCTGCTGTGCAAACGGAGTCAGAGAAAAAAAAATCCTTTCACAGGATATAATAAGTTTTAAGATTGTAATCAAACACGATGTGCTCCAAATATGCCTGAATTTTTGAAATACGTACACAGGCTCGGATGGGTGTGTGTGTGTGTGTGTGTATGCTTTCTACGATTAATAGAATCAGCATACATGGGACACTCAGGACGGACAGGTATGACAGATGTCCATTAGCCATGCCATAAGATAAAAGCCAAGCAGGTACACTCGGTTTCTATGTACAAGTGCGTTCCCAGCAAGAAGCTCTTATAGCCCGATCCCATTGGCATTCCTTTTATGTGTACCTTCTCTCCCGCCTGGACTTGTATCCCTTATGGGGATATTTATATCCCAAATCCTAAATCTGATCTGAGTAGTTCTATCGTAGAAGTGGAGTGTCGTGTGTAGGCTTTTCAGGTGGATTTCCGGGTTTGTCTTCAAATATTTTCTTAAAGGATCTCTAAAGTTGACATACAGGAAGTGGGCTGAGACGCCATGGAGAAAGGAATCCCAGAAATCGTAATCATTTGAATCCCATCGGGAGCGGCAGTCTACGGACTAAGCACTGGGGAGTTGAAGAAAAATGTCAAATTTTCAGCACATTCCTGAAGACCCGCTTAGGTGGTATGCTAAAGCAATCCAGATGCTTTTGGGGGAAGCTCTTTCGAGTACTTTTCTCTCTTCTTTTCTTTTTTTCTTTCTTTGAGGGAATAATCTCATTTGGGCTTATGCCAGCAGAGAAAATATGTGTAACGCATACGTATGCACACAGTATGTCACATTGGTGCCTTGGGTTAGTTCCCTGAGAGGGAGATCCCAAAGTATACACCACCTGTACAATAACAGGTACTTACGTGTCGTTTGCGGTAGGATAATATGCAATCCCTGGTATAAATGTCAACCGGATAAAAGCTTCCCTAAATCATAGATGTGATTTGTTTTTGTTTGAGGTTTTGTTGTTTTTCTTTCTCTCCTATTTTTTTCTTAGAAAAAAAAAAAAAATTTGACTTGGGAAAAGAAAACACGACTAAAAAGGTTGTGATTTGGATTAAGAGTTTTGCTTAAGCGAAATCCTGCGGATAAACGGCCGGTAAGGTGTAAAGGTCAGGCATTTAGCGACCTCTTTGAAGGAATGACCTTTTGTCGAAAGAAATTCTAAACTGATTCAAGTTTATCTGATGGGAGATCGGTAGAATTTGATGTTTAATGGCGTCAGAACTCAATCAGATAACACGGTTAAATATGATATGCAAAACGACAACTTTTTAAGTTCTGATAGAACACTTAGGCTTACTCAGTCCAGGATACTACTTCTCATAGAAACTAAGGCAAATGGGGTCACTTTTTAAATTTTTGTCGGACAAAAGATTCTCACTTTGGTTTTTGGCGGGCGACACCTTGAGCACATCCCTGCCATAGTCTCTGTTTGAATACTTTCAGTGAAAATTTGTCATGGCAACTCTATTCCAGGTAGCATAACCAAAGTACGTAAAACTTGTACAATTCAAACCATGCCAATGGCAATGGGATAGTCAGAGACTTAAAAAACGGTTTTGGACCAAAAAAAGCTTGGTACAGGAATGAAACTTTCAAGACTCACATCCGTCCAAAAGTTGAATAAATTATTAAAAAGTACAAGGCGAATGTCATAAAACAGGTTAATTTTCGAACAAACGATAGCAGATGACGCAAATTGATTGTATATTCGGAACCCTAACAAACCGCGTACAGCTGAACAATTAGCAGTGCCCGTAGGCTGATTTTATGTAGTTTTACACATCGTCCAGGACAGGCCCAAAATATTCTATTGTGGGGATTGCTACAGAAGGAGAAAGGATTTCGGATGTAGATTTTTCATAAGAAGCGAAAGGAGGATACATTCGACAGGATAACTTATCCTGCATGACACCACGTCTACAAACGTATCCCAACATTAAATGCCGGAGACCAATGAAGGCCATCGCAAATGCCGCAACTGTTGTTCTGGATTTCATCTGGTTGCCACCTCAAAATTTCTGGTTTAAAGAAAAAAACTCCGGCAAGTACATGCAGCAAAACCACAGGCATACAAAAAATGCCGCAAAGAAGGAGAGGGCTACTTGTGAGTTCTATAGCAAAAAGACGGGAAAAAACGTTAAATTCTCCAACAGTTGCTCCAGGCGTCTGGATTGCACGAAAAGCATTAGTGATAATCACGAGAAATAGCAACGGTGATCATGTGCAACCATGTGGTACTCCACTTGATTTTGCTTGCGCGTCTTTCAAGACGTCATTGAAAATGTGAGCAATGCCTTCTTGTGATGAGGCAATAAAAAAGAAAGCAGGTAATTTGTATAGAACAAGATATTTGGGCTGCCACTTAAATACCTAATTTCAACCTCAAGCACTGCGGAACAGAGTCAAATTGTTCTGAATATTATTATCAACGCTGATAAAGCCTTAACGGATCCTTGGCTGTCTATATAAACGAACGAGCATTCTGCTGTGATATGTTCAACATTAGCCGATTTACCACCTCTAAGACCAGCTCAAATAAAGGCTTAGTTACTTCCTAATTCGCTAGTGCACGATCTTCGAATTCATGTCGAAATCGAACAGTGTCAGATTAACCTAGGACGGAGTTAGCCTGTCCTGTTGCGATCCCTTCCTAAAAAAAAAACAACGAAAAAAGTGACTTAGTTGTCGGAAGTTAGGATCATCCTATGCGTAGAGTGAAGTCCAGAATCTATCAAAACCTAAATAGGCTGAGAAGGAACTCATCAGTCTCGGCATTCATGAGAACAGAATATTGTTCCACATTTCTCCGTTGAGTACTTGGAAGTATCCGCCCGTACTTTCATGTCCATTTCCGTTTTTCCCTACTATAAGGATTGAAATCTTTGAACCTCTCGTTGGCATAAGTTTTGTTCTGCTGGGTCGGCACTGCAGCAACACGGTGGCTAAAATTACCTAAAGATTCAGGGAAGGACAACAGTGGACACCACTGATCACTATGGTCACGCCTCTGTACTATCTCGATGGGAGAATGCCGACAGATCGGCAGAAACAGATAATGTGACCTAGACTCTGGCATTCGACAGGAGATTCAGTATCAGAATTCCTGACTGAAGGTACCACTAAGTTACCAATAAAAAGGAACTGGGCTTGTACACCGATGATTCTAAGATGGACATTGGTACAGGTGCCGGGGTTTACTGCCAGGAATAAACCACTCATTTATAATAAACGACGACTGCAGTGTCTGCCAAGCCGAAGTCACGGCCATCGTCGATGCCTCGAAAACTGTCCACGAGAAGGATATTACCGAAAGAACAATTACTGTCTACATCGACAGCCAGGCAGCTTTTAAGGCTCTAGAGTCCGCGGTAACTAGATTGAGGCTTGTAGGAATCTGCAAAAAGAGCCAATAAGGTGAACCCAAATATGTTGAGTACCAGGGCATATGGATATACCAGGTAACGAAAGGGCTGACGAAACTTGCATAAAGGACAGCAGCGCTGCATGCCTCACAGTCTCTCCTCTTTGCGAGGATTCCAATAAGCTCGTTAAAAAGATATTTTGAAGACGAGGCCATCAGTCGAGCCAGTACACGTTGGATTCAACTAGATGCGTGTACTACGGCTTATGGACAACTTTAATAAGAAGACATCTCTGTCTCCGATCAAGCTACCTGATACACATCAGGTGACGGACAGGTTTAGTTTCTTCCTCGTCCCTACAACTTCTGCAATATTCATTGTGATGTACATAAACCGCGACGCTCCGCATGAGTAGCAATGCCGCAGTTTCCACGAATTCACACGAATTTCCTGCCCACGCCGGTAAAAGAATGAGGAATCTTGACAGTTACTCCACAGAACTGGAGAAGTAACTGAGAGCTTTGGGACCTCCTGACATTTATATCCTTATCTGGGATTAATTTAAATCAGCTGCTTCCTTTCTATTTACGGGTTCCCAGGGTAGAATTCTAAAATGGCGGCAATGAACCCTATTGCTAGTCTACGTGAGCAGTGACGTACATATGTCACAAGGCACCCATTTGCTAAAAGTTCTTAAAGCAACACAATGCTCTTCTGTTTGAATTTGGCAGGGAGTTCTTGCATCCTGGCAGCTTTGTTTAAAGATTCTAACGAAACGTGAAACTTTATCTTATATTTTATATATTGAAACCTTTCGAGCATAAAAATGCCGCCATTGTAAAGTGCTTCCTGATCCCATTTCACTTTCCACGTGCCTCTTCCGATTGTGAAATATGAACTTTTCTTCTTTGAGGTGAGTTAACTGTGATCCTTCACGTGCCAGACATTATGTCACTTTCGTATCCTTCAAATCGAAACTCAAACCGGAAAACTTTTTCCATCCACCCATTTTCCATTTCCCCGAAACCAAACTTAAAACATTGTTTTTCAATTAAAGAATCAAAAGTCACATTGTTTTTCGGGGAAAACAATAACCGCAAACTTCGCGCACAGGTAACCCTCGCCAACAGTGAAAACCTTACAATTTTTAAAAATTCATAAGCCCCGCCCCCCTTGCCTTGCCTTGTCGTCTGGGAATAAAAATCAAGATCTACTCCCACCTTTGATGATACAAGCTGATTCTACTTATCCGCAGCTAATGCTGATTAATTCCAGAACCCTGTTCTGTTCTGATGGAATTATTGTCCACCCCCAACCACATATGATGACGTGTTCGTGTGTTTGTTTTAATTAAAATTATGCCGATGGGTTTCATGGGTTCCGGGCGATATTGCAGCAACGGCTCACGCCTCAGAGCTCAGCGTGCTGTGTGCTCCTAAAGGCGTAAATCTCCAGCTTTGCTAGCAGCACGTAGAACCCCATGTGAGGAACGAGGCGCTTTAAATCAAGAAGTCTAATCCTTTTGTTTTCGAATACATTTCACTCTTATTCGTGTTCGTGTTCCTACACGGAGTTTTGTTTATGTTTTTTTTTCTTCATGAATTTTCCTCGCTCCGCAAGCTGGTTCCGAAATAAATATTTGACAGTGTATAGGGGTTGGCAGATAAATATGTGTATGTGTATGTGTATCTCCTCCGTTTGCCAGCAAATCAATTAACATTCCATCTGACTGGAGAAAGAGAGGCGGGGAAACCCTACGGAGTCATCCTTTTTTTCTGTTTTATCTGTAAAACAATTCGTATTCCTGGGTGAATTGCTTGTCCTGACCCACGTATTGGTACTCACTTAGCGGTTGATTTGGCCAGGATATATCAGTCAGTCTCAGTGCGAGATGGCATCAAATTCCACTCAACTAACCAATATCCACCCGAGTGTGTGGAACAGACACCGAAACAGCCAAAAAGGACGACTCTGACGACCGAAGGAAGAAACCATTAAACAAGTCCAATGATTTTGATGAAATTTAATGGAAAAGCCAATTCCCCAAAGTGTTGATACCTATTTCCTTCATTTTCTTTGGTTTGCTCTTCTGTCGGAGATCCGCATTTGAACAGTTATGCAGAAGAACAAGCCTCCGCCATGGTAGCAGGCGGTGGGAAAAGAGTAAATCCTCTGGGATGCGGGATGGAATGACATACTTATTACCAATAGTTTTCTCTCTCAATATGAAAGGATGCGGTCGGTAATAGCATTATGGCACTCCGTCTGTACATACATGGTGTGTTTAAATGTGTTCGAAACGAACAGTCCCATTTCGAGTGCCACATCATTTATATCCACTTGTGTGAGTTTGTTTTACGAGCGCGAGGGTGAGTTGACACACCATGTGGGTGGGTGTTGACAGAAGCGGTTCCAGACCCCGGGCTGGAGGGAGACGTGTTGTCTAGAGGAATGATAAATCGAAAAGATTGGACTTCATACAAGCTTTCGTGTTATATATCACTTAATATGCTTCAAAGTGAATGTAAATAGAGTTGCACGATGACAGATGTGAACAAACGTTGAGAATAAATATTAGGCATCTGGGCTGGTGGAGTTACATGCTTTTCCTGCACAATGACAATGCACTTAACAAAAAAAAAACGGAAAAGATATCAAGGGAAGTTTGGGGCACATATGTACATTTGTGGGGTGAACATGACATATAGAGAAAGGGAGCGATAAATGTGTCTGCCAAAACCAAAACGAAAAAACGACACCAGTTTTCGCGCTACAAACAATTGAGGGAGTCCCCCTTAGACTGTCTTACACAGTAGTTCAACGTATATTAACCACTGAGTCACGGCGACCACCAGCGACTATTGGAGAAAATAAATCTCTCATGGTCGTCGTGGTTCAGTATTTTAGAGCTCAACTGTAGCCAAAATCAACTAAACATTTTTCGCAGCATCACCTTTCGACAGGTAATGACAAACTTCCAAGAATTTAATTTGTCGGTGTTGGGTGTCCTTTTTACTTAAGGGCATGCACTGGCTGCTTTCATCTCGATACACACGAACCCTGTGTTCTTATTGCAGAGATTTTTATTTAAAATCCTGCCTCTAGGATGAAACCGTTACTTCTGCACAATTCACTCATGAAAAGGAGTAAAGTCAACCCACGGCAGGGCATCTAAATCCTTTTTGGATAGTAAGAATCTCTGTAAGGTCTTTTCCACGCTTAAAAAAGTAGCGACAGCCCGAGAATGCAGCACCATCGTCATGTCAAGATGGCCGATAGTGGGTGTTTCTAGCCGAAATATTTTGAAAATAGTGTTTAAGGCGATTTTTAGAAGACTAAACAGTTGACACAGTTTAGAGAGAATTTTTTTTTTCGCGGCAGGAATAGGTACTTAGTGCTATCGACGATTTGTGCAAAAGATGCTATGCCTAGGAGATCCTTGAAGAATCAGCCCACTTTTTCTATCACTGCCACAACTTATCGACGACTCTTTTGAATATTTTTTGAATTTAAAAAATTCCGCCACTGTTTTCAAGGCAAAAACGGCGGCGCTTGTCGTGCGCTCAACAGAAAATCTACTAGCCAAGTACCCATTGGAACACTCCTTTCGGTGCCAAGATATCATCAAAACTAGTTGACTAGTATCGAAATGAAATAGCATCTAGGGAGTGTCGTTTCTCTACCGCTCTCGTCTGCATGCATAGATGGAATGGAGAAAGCCAAGCGAGAATTGGTCCTCGTTATCTCTAAAAAAAAAAAAAATCGGCTGGGGAGCCAGTCCTATACTTCCCACCTCATATTATGTTATATCAAAAACAGTGATATTGTTATTTATTTAATAATTAAAGAAAACATGCATAGAGAGCGGAAAATTCGAAAACACACTGTTTAATATTGTTCCACAAAGAGTTGTTGCGCGAACTCGAAAAAAAAAAAAAAGTTTCTTAAATTTCTTCAGCATCCGCTAGACCGATTGTGTTATAAGTTTTACGCTGACAAATAAAACAAAAAAAACCGCATGGTCCTACGTTGTTTCGTTCTCCAGATATCGTAGGAGGAAAATATTGTCACACACACACACACACACACACACAGACATCATTCCTAAAATGAGTGCAAACGGTTTCAAGTATATAGTAATGTCAAGCCCTGTTCATATCTCGAAACATTTTGATCGGACCGATTACAATACTTCCCTTACCAAGGTGGGAAGTAAAAAAGACCTCCAGCAGAAGTTTAGCAGAGCTTATTGTCGCAACTTTTACACGGTATTGGGCAATAGGAATTCTTGCTAGTAAACTTGGTATCTCATAAAAAAACTTACTCAAACTCAAACTTAGGACGGCACCTGGACACAGACACACTCAGACCAAAAGAGCTCCCTTATGATACCACAGAATCTATCACTAATCCAAAACTACACTGTGGACTACTTAAACCAATTAGAACTGGTTATGAAGCGAAAGATACTTCTTAGGTCATCGAAAAAAGAAACTCTCAGATGGAGATCCCGCTATCCTCTTTTAGACAGATTCGCAGGGGTGGAATCCTCCTCTTCCTCATCCTTGAAGGTTCTGCATAAATCATAAGAAAAGAGGCTTAACCTCTTGGCAGGAAAATCTATGGCACAGTGTCCTGTGAGAACACCGATTCTAATTCTGATCGCATTCATCATCATTATCATCATTTTCAATAACCCGCTTATCTACTATGAGTGTCGCGGGGTTAGTGTGCTTAAGTGGACTCTCCACATCTCCCGATCTTCCGCCATCGACTCTAAATCATCAGGGGCTATCCCCATACGGGTAAAGTTGAGATTTTGGACTTGATCCAGCCATCTCATTATAGGCCTACCCAGGAGACGCCTACCCGATGACACTGAATCCATGGCACGTCTCGGAAGCCATACGTTGCGTTGAAGCTGCCCAAACTCTCGATGTATGGACCTTTCAGCTCGCATTAACAGGACCAAATTATTTGCTCGATTCTGGTCTAGCATAGGCTTACTTAATCTGGAGATTTCCCATGTCCCATGTCGTACCCATCTGCGGTTGGTTTGTCGAGTTTTTAAGGAGGTCGTCGGCCTTGGAGTTTCCAGTAATATCTCTATAGCCTGGCATCCAGATATAGTAAATGTTGGATTATTCTGCCACTTCAGTGAGAGACGAGCAACCTTTGATGAAGCACCATTACATATGCCCAGCAAGGCATAGAGCACTGAACCAAAAAAAAAAAAAAATCTCTCTGGGAACAAAATTAATGACATATCCAGGGCCAATGCCAGCCTCTACCTTACGATTCGTGGCAACAAAACGGCGTAATGCCTCACAAAGTCAGCTGTCGTCGTCTATAACAGCCACCAGGTTTGATTGGACGTTATGTAATGAACCACTGAACACACTTTATAGTCAAAGCTTTCCCAAGCCCAGTTGTTGAACTTTAGGTTTTGCGTGTTTACTGAACTTAATTTGATTCTAACAGATGTACATCAATATTTTATCTAACCCTTCTGTCTAAATAAAATTAGTGTTTCCATTCGAATTGGCCGCTCTAATTGCTATCAGCCGACTGTAAAATTACTGCAAACAATCTGCACGAACAATATCAACAAATACAATGCTGTACCAACAAATTTTTCATAATTGCCACCACAAGCTCATTAATTTTCTAATTTCAGATATTTCCTTAGCAAAACACCAATTTTCAAAATGCAATTTTTTAACAATAATAAATACTGTTGTGGAACTGTGTGCTGGAACACAACAAAGCGCACCGATGAAATGTGGTCATAGGTATGTAGGTAGTATCTAAACATCCTTCTGCAAATCCCCCGAGAGAGAGAGATAAGTGTACTATTTAGAAACTTTCTAAACTGTCGATTGGGGCGGTGTCTGCCATCTCTCTTGCATGACATCGTGCCTTGAAGAAGGTGATTCTCAAACAGTTGGCAGTCCACCCCAACCCTCTGAGTCTATTTTGTGTGCGAGAATAATTGAGAATTTTCAAGTGAAAAGTGTGAGATAATCACTTCTCCTCGTGCCTTTTCGAAATACACACACAGACACCTGCTATCCAAAGGCATCCTTCTCCCATTTGGATGTGCACACATTAAACAAGGCCACAGTGGTACAAATATAGAATCAACAACAACAACAGTAGCAGCAGCAGTATAGCATCAGTCTAACATTCATGGCGAAGTGATAATGAAATTTTCGGAATTTCAATTATTTGTGAATTTATGTTTTGGGGAGAACATTTTATTGGCGGTGCCAATAACTCCTTTGAGACTACTCCGACTTGAATGGCCTGCCTACGTAGACTGTTGTGTGTATGCCAAACACAATGGAAAATGTCCTGAGTACGTATCTCAAGTATAAATTCACATGTGTAGCCTACAGGTAATGCGATTCTCTTGTTTATTACTTCAACCACAGAAGGTGAGCACACAAGCACGTGTATAAGTATCTGAATGTAGGCACCTATACCGACAATAATTGAAATTGATTACCGAGAGTGTACTAATGCCTTCCAAATACAATAGATTTCGGTCGGTAGGCCATCGAAGAAGGAAAAATATTCAAATTCCGATTCTTTTCGCCTCAGATTAACCCAGGCGGGGGTGGTGGGTGAGAGTCGAAAGAATATTTGATTTCATTACTTAGGCATTTTCACTTGTAAATTTGCAATAGCTTCGGGAGTTTTCCCTTCGTCTTGTTTTGAAGAACCTCCATTCACATAGTCTCCTTGGTGAGGTGCTTAGAAATCCCAAAACAGCCACCATTCCTCTACCCACTTTAAATGGTTGCGGAGTGCGGATACCTTACACATTATTACGAATTGCAGAGATGGTGGAGGCTCTTTGCCTAGACACTTGTCATAAAATATTAAAAACAAATTATGCTAATAAGGGATGTTGTGCGTTTTGCCGGGAAACAATGAAAGGACGACGGAAATGCGGTCCCACGTGGATGAGGTTTAGTTCTATGGTATCTGGTGTTTTGGCTACGCTATGCGGAACTTTAATGTCGTACTTTCTTTTTTGCGAAGAATAATTCGGCTAATTTACACATTTTATTCGCAATGTCCGCTGTCTGAAGAGGGTATAGCTGGCTCTGCACACAAGTTGTACTTGTGTATGTATATTTAATGGGAGAAGATTGGTATCTAAAAGGGGATAAACATGAATGCTATTGTGGTAGTGGGTGAAAAGAAAAATCTCCTCTTGAGTGGATGTCAAGAGCAATGAAGTGAAGTAGCCAAGAGACTGGGACATTAGCATTGTCCACGAGAAGAAGGAGAAATCGAAGGAATTTTCTTGTTTTTTGCTGGTGTGTCGACTTTAACCACGTGGCGGAATTGGGTTGTATACTTGTTTCTCATAATTGCTACGTAATTTTTTCGAAAATAAAGAAAAGGATAAAATGGATACTTGATTTCTGGCAACAAGGTTGGGTTGGTGGGTTCTTATCTTCTTAAACTTTACCATTCCTCGGTTTCATCTGTTTAAGATCATATTTACCCAGTGGTAGAAGGGTTAATCTGCATACAAGTGTATATTGTCAGCAAGGGAATTTTAATGAATTTCATCTTCGTTTCGAATAGCCTTGCGTCCCGGCTACAGTCCAGGTTGAACTTGGGTTCCACCCAACGAGTCAACCTCCAACTAGCCCGGTCCAAAGGTAAATGCCTTTATTGGGCATTTCAAGGTATTTGAGGTCATCTTCTACTTCTGCATGCCACCTTTAGCGAGGTCTCCTCCTACTGGGTAAACCCTCCGGGTGAAATGCGAAAAGTCTGTGGGTTTTATTTTATTTATTTATTTTATTTTATTTATTCTGTGTATCCCAGCCAGCTCTAACGTCTTAAGCGCAAATGTTTGATGATTTTGCTGTACATAAGCATATTTCGTCATTAAATCTCTTCCTGGTCACAAAGAACGACTGAGGATATCTTCATCCGCTTTCGATACACTCCATGCTTCAGCGCAATAACTAGGGTACTACTCATCCCCAAGAAACAGCAGATTGGCAAGAGTTATTTTTCTGTGAGTTATTTTTCTGTGTGTAGGCTCTGCCGAAGCGTGAACATTTAGTCGATATAAGACTTTTCCGGTCTAAAACCGCGGTGATAGGGGTTGTTAACGAAAGTGGTTTCAGACGTTCACAGAATGTGGCAAAAAAGATCTAGTACGCGATGCTGTGGAATCTGATATGTCGTTGGGGCAATCGAGCGGACCTTATTATGTGCGTATCGGGCAATCAATGCTGATATTCCACTCACCAACCATACATTTGTCTGACCAAATGTTTGAAATCAGTTGGTATATGCCCTCTACTATGCTATTTCTAGTTGCTTCAAACAGCTTGTGCGGTAAACGTTAAGGTCCAGCACCCTTGTTGGATATTGCTACCAAGACTTCGGTTTAATAGGGAGTTCGTTCTGCCTCACTCCGTGAGGTTGATCTTGGTCGGCGTTACATAGTCTTGAAATTAAACATTTACATTGTGGTAAATTGTGGTAGAAAGGGTCGCAAAGGAAACCATCCGAAGAGTTCTAAAAAAAGGGAGTGAGGAAGGGTAACAACATCGCAAGCAAAGACCGAGACACCCTCCAGAAACGACGATCAAGAAGTGCTCCTTTGAAATGAATGTCAACACAAAACTGAGCAGTAAAAGAGAATGGAACGTCAATTTGAGCAAAACACTATCAAATGGTATACTGACGGTTCCAAAACACACACGGGCACCGGGGCCAGCCCTGAACTAAGTTCTCGGAGTCTCTGGGAACATCGCCCAATATTTTTGAAGCAGAGGTATATGCGATCGAAAGATGTACACAAATCAGCCTCAATACAAGGTATCACGAGTTAAATATCGCGATACTATCAGACAGCCAGACTGCCATCAAGGCACTAAGTCCCTATGAAATCAGATCTTAACTGGTTTACGAGTGTCTAGGAAAGATAAACAGACTGGGCCAGAACAATAAAGTGGAAAATGGTTTAAGTGGTCTGACGGCACAACCCTATACCTCAAAGCCCAAAACCTAGACACATTCCTGACACCGAGGAAGTAGTTCAAGTGGACCAAGAACTCTGATTCTCCTGCGTAGTCCTCCACGTATTCCCCCTCAAATTGACCAGCCATTTAGAGACAAAATTGTAACAGTGTCAGAAATGTCAGAGGTTATCGAATCCCGTCAGACAACTAGACAGTACACTCTTGCAGTTTGCAAACTTTATACTTTCCAACGCAAAGGTTAGATTCGTAACATAAAATGCGATAAATAAAGCAAAAAAAAAACCCACAACTCTCAACTGTTGCACTGTCAATCCACCGCTGTTACATGGTCTAACTCGATTAACCTTCATTCGCAATACACCCGTGCAGTAGTGTAAACCAAAGACGTTTGGATAGCAGAAAAAGTGCCTTTCCAGGTCACAACCTCGTGCAGCAGAAAAAAAAAACAGCTAAAAACTGTTGAAACGTTCACTTACCGACTTGCAATCACTTTGCACACACTCGCAACAACCAACAAATACAAATTGTTGGCGGAAAATAATGAACGAGTACACTCTGTTCCACATGGTTGCGTTCAAACAAGAAATGATGTTGATGACGATGATGGGTCAATACCACACACATTTCCTGCACTCATCTCCACCACCATCTTTGTGTATGAAAATGTACAACATCGCATATTTCATCGTCATCGTCATCCTTTACTTCTCCGTCTCCGTCTTTTACATCTTCTTCTGCAATTGGTAACAATTTGTATTGATATGTGGATGGGGATGGAGAGGAGGAAGTGGATGTGGAACGTGTGTATGATTGTTTATTTATTGTTGCAACAACTGTGTGGCATTGAAAATGTCCAACAGAGCGCAATTTTTCGTGGACTAAATTTTCATTGTTTTTGCTTTTTCCTCCATTTTCTTCAGCTTCCTGTGTTACTGTTACAGTTATCCAGTGAAGCCACCAATTTGACGTAAGCGAGCTCATAAATCATTGTGTTACACAATATGGTTACAAGAGGACCTCCCAACCGAAATTGGTTCTAATTAACCTTTGAAAATTGCAGTACAACGTTGCCCTTACAACTTGTTGTCAATTGTTCCGACAATACTGTCACAAATGATGTCGGCTTCACTATCCCAAATGATAAATCATGCGTTGGCCTAAGCCTCAAGGCTTAGATGAGACTGCACAACAATGCTTGTTGTTAATTGATGATGCAACATCAACGCCACACCCTTCGCCGTAAGACCTCTTAAGTGGGTTAAGGACAGTAGGTGACTAGATCGTTGTCTGTTACACTATCCCGAATGATAAATTGTTTTTTGGTCCGAGCCTTCAGGCTTAGATGAGATGGCAGAAAAGCAAAAAAAAAGAAAAATAAACCAAGACCACGACCACAACTGGCCTTTTTGCGAGGTTAATTGTGTACCTACTCCGTTGCGTAAAATTTGCCAAATCACCTCATCGGATTAACAGAGCGTGTATCTTAGATGTAAATCTTAATTATTTTATTGCCTACTTTCTCGTAAGACGACGAAGAGGCAAAATAAGAAGGAAAAAACTCCCAAGACGAAGACGAATATGAAGACGAAGAGAAGAAAGATACATCATCTCGTAAGCCGACAGAAAGGGGTGGTGTTTAAAAAAAAAAATAAAAAAAAAAAAAACTTTATACGCCAAGTCATCTAGGATGTTGATATGCGTAGCAACGGTTCGAATGAGGGGCGGGTGTGGCGCTGAAAATAATGACTTTGTGCTTGTGTAACCTTCTTAGAGGGAAAAGTTGCCGGATTGACTGCCGCTTCATCATATGCTAGATTGAATTATGCACGGAGGTTGGCTTGATTTTTCTCCTTCACCCTGTTTACATGTGTGTGCGGGGGGTTTGTTATTTTCTACATTCTTGCTAACCTAATTGATTAGTCGGTTAAGCGGGGCAACGGGAGGCGCTAGAGGAAGTTCATGTTCATTAGGGGCATGTTGTTTAAAAATCGATTATTCTTGTATCACTTTGTAATCTAATATACGAGTGTTCTACATGAGAAGAAGGGAATCTATTTAAGTACCTACCCTCTGAGGCAGTAACCAAGTGTGAAATGGAATTAGTATGGTAATTTAAATCCGCACATGAAAGCAGGAGGTTGAAGACTTTAAAGAATTTACTGGAAAACTTTAATTTCATCGAAAAAGTCCTTGAAAAGCTTTTAATTGACACGGATACCCGCGCTTTGAATGAAAAAATAATTCAATCACACACATCACACATACATATGTATGTTCATAAAAATATTCCATCAAAAGCAATTAAATAAATAAAAAAGAAAAAACCATACAAAACCCGACCCCATTGTTTGAGTAATACACTTATTTTGCTCGAGGATTTTGCGCCAGTCATCCAGCAAACCGCCACCGGGAGACACTGACCTAATTTGCAAAATAATTAGAGAAATTAAAATCGAATTCATTCCATGAGTGCAACACACAAAAGGAACTAGAAACATGAAACCCCTCTGATAATTTGCGATTTGATCTCTTTCCCTGTTGAACATTGAGAGGCCATGAAAGAAAAAAACACAAAAAAACTGATTGATCTGGGTCATCACGAAACCTTTCAAGCTAAGACCGAGAATGTCACTTTTGTTTTCCAGTGGCACACTGGCATTTATGAAAATAATTTCTGAGAATTGTTTCAGTCGATTCGGATGCCAATGTGCTATTGGTTTGAACTTGGATTAGCTGACAGACATGAATCCATCATTTAACGTGACAGCAGGACTGGTTCAAAAAATTACCAAAGAGTTCAACAGAATTGATTTGAGGAAATTCCATTTTTTAAGACAGTTGTCGTAACTGACTATAAAAATCTTTGCCGGTTAAGGGTCTTTAAGGGCTTTACGAAATCGTCCACCGAGCCACTGCCAGCAAACCATCAGGAATGCCGGGACTGTCTTAATAGGTTTCACTATTTTCCACCTGTGATGAATCTATTGGGGTTGTACGGGATATTAAGAAGCAAGCCCAAGTCTACGCTACTTACATGGACTGGAGCCTAAACATATCTGACAGCCTAAAAGGGCAAAGGCCAAGGTCGACTTTGAACGCAGATTGAAAAGATGTTTAACGAAAAGTTCCACTCTACGAGGTCTCTCGTTATATATCGAGAGAAAAATGTTTGGAAGATTAGTGAACTCGAACTTGCGACAGCTCATTCAGCCGCTTTTTACAAAAAATATCCTCGGAGGTTTGTCATTCCCCGACGAGAGGTGGTGCTGAGAAAAGTGTTCGGTGGACATGGCTGGGGCTTTAACCCACGCAGCTTGCACACCAATTCAACGCATTTACCACTGAGCCACGGTGAAACGAAGTGGGTTGCTGATTATATAAAAATAGTATTTCTGGGCTGTATAACGGCGACTGAAGCGAAAATTCCGCCGTGGGTCAGTTTGATAGCCCGAACGTAAAGGACAAGCAACCACCGCTGGCCATAAGTAAGCTTACATCAAACAAGGCCTTGAAAAAACTTAGAGATCGAAATTGAAACGGTTTATCGATTTCCAGGTCACAATCGATAGTATGAATGGAACTGATCTTTTTTTAGTTTTCATATTCCTTTTTAAAATCATTCGCCTCTGTCCGACGATGGAGAAAGCTCGCTGCCCCCAAAACATTGAAAATGACACCAACGAGACCTTTAACACTAATAGACCTTTCAAATGTGTTTCATATCATATACATATACAAATAAATAAATAAAAAATAAGTAAATAAATAGGGCAATGCATAATGGACAGCTATAGTCTAACTAGGTTTCCCGCACAGATCCAATGTAGAATAAATCTCGCTAATCGCAGTTAGTTGCTCCTGGGCAAACAATTATATAGCGATGTCGTATCGTGAAGAACCAAGGAGACTTTGTACAAGACCCTCATGATCCCTGGTCTGCTGTATGGTGCAGAAGGTGTCATCTAAATCAGATGAACCTGAAACTCTCAACGGAAAAGTCGATTCATGGTCCATCTACGAGTAAGTACGATGACGGTAGATGTAGAATATTTAACCACAAACTTTGCTGGACAGTCGCATTAACCTTGTCAAAAGAAATTCGTGTAGACCGATGTGTCTATGACCGTTGATGCCAATTCTTCAGCTTAAAAAACCTTCAAATTCCTTCCTGAAAGAAGGACCTCATTTTCGATGGCATGTGCAAGGAAAGGCTGTCGTCAAAGACAATATTCTAACTCAACACAGATTGTTAAGAATCGTACTAGCGAGAGATACTTATTGGTTGAAGCCGTAGTTCAACCTAAATTGCAGTATCATCAAAAGTAAACAACCCTCGACGTCGAACAAGCAGGCTCGAAACACTACTTCATCGGCTTCAGAAACACTTTCCTGATTATCAGACAGGAATGCATCGCATTTCTGAATGTCTGGCAGTGTCAAAATGGAGTCTGTTGAGAAAAAAATTCTTAATTCAAGTAGTCGCCGTGGCTCAGTGGTAAGTGCCTTGGACTGCTATGTTAGCAGGGTGGATTCAAGCCCCAGCCATATCCACCGAACATTTTTCGCGGCACCACCTCACGTCGGTGAATTACATGCCTGCGAGAGTACAATTTGTCATAAAAAAGGTTCTCAACTCGCCGTTCGGAGTCTCCAATAAAATGTAGGTCCCCTCCATTTGTGCGAACAATACAACACGCCCAACCCAAGCTCTTGCGTAAGCTATTTATTTATTTTGTTTCTAATGCAAAGTGTATCAGAGTAAATGTGCTGTTTGGACCTAGAGTACTCTCAGATAATGATCGTAAACATCAAGTTCAATTACTACCTACTGAGAAAGAAATATCCTTATTTAACTCTCACCCTCAATCGCAGCTCCTGACCGGATTTAATCATGAATTGGAAAAAAATTCTAAGATTTGATTGCAAAGAAGATATCGTCGTGCCCTTCTTTCACAATTTTCAGAAATACTAGGACCTACGTGTACTGCTGTATCAAAGCCCATAATTTCACAATTTAAATCGACAGTAGACGGGGTATTTTTATAGAAGAAAAACATTACCACTGCAGCATTTCCAATTAAATAACCTCAACGTAGATATTACATTGAACTTTTTCCGGTGGTTTTTTCTACTTCTCATAGCAAGTTCGATAAATCATTGCAATACAATAAAAGAGTATTGCACAAATCTTGCGGTTGAATCACCTACACAGTGAGTGTTTCATATAAATTTTCGTTGATTTATCTTGAAAAAAAAAAAACATGACACAAAATTAGATAAAAGAAGGCGATCCATTGAGTTAAATATTAATTTTTTCAAATGAATCTCGACACAAAAACACGTCAACCAACCGCAATTGTAGATAAATTTTAATTTCGTTTTTTGTCAGTTGTATACAGATTATACTCATGCAGTCCAAGCTACAATAATTTCCATTATTGACAATAGTGGATAGATGATGACTGCCTGCTTTCATGTCATTGCATGTTGTTATTGTCTGACGAACAAAATTCTGAATAATACCCAATCACGTGATGATACTGCATACGAGTATTATATGTCAACAAAAGCTCAAGACCCATAGCTATAAAGTTGACGGAAAGTTTAATGGTTTTGAGATAAATACAGGGTTGTAAAAAATTTGACACTTCACTTCTGATTAAAATATAAAGACAAAACGTTAAAAAATCTCAGACTTCGATCGATTCGTGAAAAAAAGAAGATTCGCACCGAAATACTCGAAAATTCCGCAGCACACAATTAATATCAGCCAACTGAATTTACAGGGACTATAAACTGATAACTATGACGGCGATAGCGCTGTCACCTTCAAAAGTAAAGCTGTGGCCGCTGAGAAGAATTCGAAGCATTTGGTTGTGAGTAAAAGGACGAGATTCCTCTCAGACAGAGGGTTCGCACATATGTATGTAGATTCCCATGAAACTAAAACCCTAACAAAGCATTCCAGCTCTACGAAAGTAGCAAAAATTCGACAGAATGATATCTGATAGATTAACAGATCAATAATTTTTCACTAAAAGCTGAACCCCGATGGTTCATAATAATTTGATTCTGAAGATACAGATACCAGTACGATGGAGTCGTCTGGTTTAATGGTTCGCTCCAGCTCCAGTGCATAATCCAGATCAACCTTTATCACAGAAAGGTAGCTTCTGACAACTTTAGTTTTTACTTAAAACGGAGAGGAAATAATATCGACCTTATCCGTGCAACCGACCTTAGGTTTACATCTGGGTCGGCACCGCCGTCAACGTATATATGTGTTGGCTTTCTATTCATCTAGTTGAAGCCAACCTTATTACATGCAATGGAAATAGACAGAAAGGCCCCTAGATAGCACCACACGCACCGCATCTGAACCACTTGAAGAATTTAACTACTCGGCGAATCAGGTTACAAGGGTTATAACCGCATTCTTTTCTGAGTCATTTGCCGAATGCAGGAGTGCCAAGGGTTAGGAACTCCCCTAAAAGTAACCGCAGCAACGACACAAGCGTTGAGATCAATCTTAAAAAATAACTCTTGCTAATCGCTGCTTCTTGGGTCTAAGAAGACAATTGAGTAGCAAAGCCCTCTATCGAACAACTAAAGTGACTTTGTATATGACCTTAATCATCCCAGTCCTGCTCTACGGCGCAGAGACATAGACTCTGTCAAAAGCGGATGAGGTTGCTCTTGGCTTTTTCGAGAGGAAAGTTCTTCGGGTGATTTTTTGTCCCGCCTACATAAACGGTTAGTGGAGGAGGAGATACAATGATAAACTGTATGGGATATATTGGGGCATCGGTTTAGGTAGAAGAGTGAAGTTCCAACGACTGAGGTAGCTGGGTCATATATAGAGCGGATGGACACTAATGCTCCGGTCCGGATATTTTTCGAATCCACACCCGAGGGTCGGCGCAGTAGAGGAAGACCACAAGTCAGGTGGCGCACGCATCTACAACTTGGCGTGCGAAATTGAAGGCAGTTGGCTAAAGATCGGCCTGGCTGGACAAGCTTGTTGTTTGCGACCTTGCTTTACCCTGCTTTACTGTAGCGCCACCTTAATCAAGTAAGTAAAAGTCGCCTCATTTGGGTCCATAGAGGAAGGCTAGCAAAATATATTTTAATAAAGCCTAAAGGACAAGAGATCCTAAAAACTGCAAATAATGACAAACCTTTAGGACAAACAAATTAGATCAGGGAAGCAGAGTGAGCCCCATGACGCTTTGTTTGTTTCAATATAGAAGAAAAAGCTTAGACAGTCACCTAGCTTTATTCATAAATCTGAACGGACACAACGTCTGCTGTAGAATAACTGCTTCTTGAAACCCAATTGCCGGGCAAATAATTATGCCCAGACAAAGCCAGTAACCCCGCGTATTTCAAGCAAACTAGTAAGCATAAGTTCCAAAGCAGCATCCATAACAGATTTAAATAAAAGAGAAAGACTCCCTAAAGTTCATCCTTATTGCTCACAGTATTCCAATCAAACCTCAGTAGATTTGAATAATGAATAAATCCCTGAGTAGACTTAAATAAAATTAAATTTATTTCCTTACTTGTAATTTAATAGGCAGCATAAAAGTCCACATAAAGGTAAAACACATAAAAAAAAATCGCATATTCTCTTTTGAAAATCGAATTAAGTTACAAGAACAGGATTAAGCTGCCGTAAACAATAATTTTTATTGTTGGAAAGTTCATTCTGCTTCCTCGCCTTTGCTGCCTTTCAAAATCACCCACACACATGCTCGTACGAGCGCATATAGCATGCTAATAAACGAGCGCCAGCGAGTTTCCTTTAATTTTAATTTCACAGTTATTATAAAATCCAATGAAACGCACACTCATATGCAAGCCACAACACCATCATCCCCCATCGCAGCCGAATTTAATGGCAACCCCTCCCATCGGCTAACCATTGATTATGGCTGGCAAGGTGGATGCGGTTATTGCTTAATAATAGTATTTCGCGTGCCGGCGCACAGTTCTCTCTGTGTGGTTGGAAGTGCAAGCGTGCGTTACGATAAAATACCCACTCACCCACCAACCAATTCAAGCACACACAAACGCACATCCATGTATCAATAAATAAATTGCAAAAATTGCTAACGAAAAATTATTAATTACTCACAACAAATTAATAGACTTAATAATAAAACGATAGTAATTATTAGTGCATCCATGTTCGGGGCGGGCTCCTACATAATTTGTTCATATACAGCCCGGCACATGTGTGTGTTTATATGAGTCTTGTTGCGGGAAAGAGCAGTGAGAAAATAATGAAAACAAAACAAAATGTTATAACCATAAATCAAGCAGCCACGATGAGTTTTTAATTTTTTTCCTTTTTTTTTATTTTGCGGATATTTCGCGGCTGCCATAACTCGTATGCGATTTTAATCCTCATTTATTAATATGAATTTTAAGTGGTGATATATGCATGTAGTCGTTGGCGGATGCAAGAGGGTGGCTTCTTTTGGCGCCGAAACCAGGCAAGTGACACGTAGAAAGAGGAAATTTTAATTGCTCCCATAATGAAAAGGAAAATATACGCGGAACACATTTGAGCGATGGGCTTTGACGAATTGCACTCTATACTTGGTTTTCTGGTTGGTACAAACTTTTCCTGGTAAAATTTGACTTCAATTAAATGTTAGATTTTGTCTAAACCCCATTTTACCTCTAATCTTGATTATGAAAGGAACCCACGATGCGAAAATAAAGATTTCTATGGGGGATATGGGGGTAGTTGTCGTCTTAACTCTTAGCGGCGCATCAATTTGATGATAATTTCTCTTTGCTTGAAACTCTGAGCTGGGACAAACGAAAAAAGAACCGTCTGGCAAGAGACGCAAGAGGTATTATAGATGGATTTCATATGCCATCGATCAAGCTTCTATTCTGATTGAGGGAACAAACTTTCAGACGAAAATTTCCACTTAAAGACGAACTTGTACTAATTACCTCGATATGTGTAAGGATTTTCAATTTCAGCGAAGTCCAAACAATTTTGAAGAATTTTAAGATGGCGGATTCAAGAAGGCGTCCAAAATCTGTACTAACGATGAGTATTGGATACATATGGCCGACTAATCACTTCACCTGATTTATCTTCTCAAGAAATTTGGGATTAAACAGAAAGAACTCAGAACCTGTCAAAGATCTAAATCTCATCGTCCATAGCTGTCACTAGCCAAACAGAGAGCTTTTGAGTGACTCCAGGAACCTCAGGTAGGAAAATTTATTAAACTTTTGACAACCCGAAAACGATAAAAGGATCTGCAAATGGAATGTTCATACTCTGAAGGGACCACGTGAAACGAACAAACTAGCAAAGATCCTCAAACGTGGATATAACCACTCCTAAGAGAGCACTTACATAAGTGCACATAAGTATGTATGTGCAAATGGACTGGATGTAAAGAAAACAAAAACATGTAACATCTGCATACTACGATGACTGTTTGCACTAACAGGGACCGCTGACGTCTTGATGTGTTTCTTTGCTGTCCGAGATAGGCTAAGTCAAAAACAGCGTTGACGATACGCATCGAAGTTTGGTTTCCTAATATTACCCTCATTTGTGCTCAGACCCGCATGAAGGAGAAATAAATAGCTGACCTTACAGCTCGGGGTGAGCCTTCTCACAACCATTCCCTGCGTGTTTTTCGCACAAATGGCAGGAACCTACAATTCATTGACGACTCCAATTGAAGAATTGAGAAGCTTTTTCATGACAAATTATACTCAGAAGTGGTACCGCCAACAAATGTTATTTCTCGAGCTCGAACCTAAGCAGCTCTCACAGCCGTCCAAGGCACTTACCACTGAGACACGGCGACCACAGGAGGAAGACGATATCACCTAAAATTGCTTGTACAAGCTTCCAAAGAGGACATGTTTGATAGGATGAAAAAATTGAACGACACGAACTTGGATTCAGTCTCATCGCCTTTACCACAGGATGGTAGCGCGTAGCACGAAATTTCCATATTCCAAGCTTAATACACCTCATTCACTACAATAAACGTTCATTTAAATCCAATGTTACAGCCCACGGTGGTCGCCGTGGCTCATTGGTTAGTGCGTTGGACTGCTGACCGAGCAGCGTGAGTTCAAGGCCCAGCCATATCCACCGAACATTTTTCGCGGCACCACCTCCGGGAGTATAATCTGTCATGAAAGAGCTTCTCAATTCGCCATTCGCAGTCGGCAATAAATTGTAGGTCCGTTCCATTCGTGCGAAAAAAAATGTAACACGCACAACATGAATGGTTGCGAGAAGCTAACCTTTGGCCCATCCCGAGCTGTCGCGCCAGCTATTTATTTTATTTTTTGTTACAGCCCACGGGTAGTCAAAACTCCCTTAGAGCGCTATAATAAAAACGACCGTCAGTTTTATGTATTAATTATCATTCTCGGAACCAATTCGATTCCCCGAAATTAAATCAAGCCAAGCGAAGACTCATCAATTTAAACATTACATGGAATGCATCGACAAACACCAGCTGTGACTTTTCGCACCTATGCAATTTAATTGTGTGACCAGTTCTGAGAACTGACATAACAATTCATTCATTCCATGTGCTCATGAAAGTCATGTCCATATTTTGAACATTAATTTAAAGTGATTCCCACTTCACTTCTACAGGCTATCAGTTTTTTTAAGAAATGGAATATATTTGCTTTAAATTGCGATGAGGTATGGAAACGCCTTACTAGAGCACTCAAACGCAACTGGTCCAATGTACTACCAGAAAGCAGGAGACCCAGTATTTACTCATTTTACTGCACATTCGTCTGCTTTCGGAGAAAGCCGATGAAGAGCTTATAGTATCAGCACTCATCACATTTGAATAGAAGATCAACCACCTGACCCTTGAAAAGGCAGGACAATCGCAAAGGAAATGATCCGGAGTATAGTCGCCCTCTGTACACTCGTCGCAGACAGTGGCGTCACTGAAGCCTAACACACTAAGATGCTTGGCAAAAACGAAGTGACGGAATGCCGCTGACTTCTTACTGAAGGGCTATGTCACATACATTTGTGTTTATAGGAAACTCAACCGCTGAGAAGGCCCAAAGCAGGTTCAGGTCCTGAGAAAACATCGGAGATTTTATTTCCAGCGGTCACAGTGTGACCTGGCACTCAGACAAGAATCAAAAAGTTCAGCCTTGTGACTGAATTCAGAGAGTTTTTGCATTCTCGCACTGTTTTGGAACTGGATAAAGCGTTGAGCAATACCTTAAGCGCAACCTGGCTATCGCTCTAGACGCAGATGCTCCAACCCTTCCACCTATTTTTAACAATATAGTCCGTGGCCATTAGGATAGCAAAGGTCTTTGCTTGGAAAACAGAGGCATGCTTGCCTAACGAATAGTGAGGTCTGGTGTTGCCCTTGACTGATTTTGGTGCCTTCCACGAAGATTTGACTGCAGCCCAGTCCAGGCTCAGACTTTGGCCGAAGCCACTTCTGAAGGCAAGAAAAGTCGACTCTAAATTTGAAAAGCAGCCGAAGTTCTGGTATCATTGTGTCAGACGGCATATCCATGGAACTAGGCTCGTAGGATAAGTGTCACGCAAGGTCATCAAAACTCCAGTGCGGATGATACTAAAACCCGTCCCGTCTAAGAAGATAGATTGCTTTGAGCGTCTAGAGAAGCGCCAGACGTACGACCGAAAGCCCACTCCTATTGCACCATTCACCGATCATGTCTAAAGCCACCTACCCGTTAACGCAGACTGTCTTGAGGCATTGCCTGAGCGAAGATGTTAGCAGAATTGAGAGTATGGAGCAGAGAGCCATGCACCGTAGCAGGGGTGACAGAACGCCGCCATGCGGGTAGCCGCTGCCATAACATAGCGCCGACAGTCCGCATCTACAACCAAAGTTCTCATTCATCAACATTGCTCGGATCCACAAAACCAGGGTTTCATTCACCCGGTGTTGCCGAGCTGAGTCACACATGCAGTCAAAGGTCGCATTATCGAAAGCACGACGAAAATGCCCTTAGAGTATAACTCGCAGTGTTTTTCACGCTGGTATGCACGAGGTATAAACAAACCGACACGTTTTTCAAGATTTCCTTCCACTTTTCTGTTGCACCGTTGACATTGCCTGCATAAAATCCTTTCTCGCAAATGCGTACAGATTTGGCATAAAATTGCCCCCAAGCGCCTATCTTGATCGAAAATGAATAAATTTTCGCCGTCGCACCTCAATTCAATTTCCCGTACTAAAACCACAGACTTATCTCAATTGTGCCATTAATCCAATCATCTATTTGTTAACCAAATAAATCCACACGCTCTGCCATTGTCTCGAATGCCCGTGTGCTATGTCACTACACCCGGATCAATATCGATCCGATGACCGATTCTATTTTTAAAAAACTCAAATCCATTCATTAGTCGAACAATAGAATCAAAGACGAGTGTAAGCCCCCACAGACCGATGTCCAAAACAAAAATACTCAACAACAAAGGCAAGCAAAGAAAAATAGGTACAAGCCGGTCCTAGCCATCGTTGCAGATATTTTCAAGGTAAACATTACCTCTGGTCCATCATCCACGTTCATCATCAACATCATCGTCCTCCTTATACCGCATTCCGTGTTTTTTTTTTTTCTTCTTTTCCCGTCCCAATCTTTCACGCTCGATAGACACTCTCGGATAGATACACTCCTATTAATCATTTCGATGAACTATCAATCGTAGAAAAGCGTTGCGATGATGAAAAATGGAAAAAAGTAAAAATTGACAAAACGAAGTAAAAAAAAAAATGCAAACTTCGTCTCGTAGCAACCAAAGAGGAGATGGTAAATTTGTTATGGTAACAAATTATAATTTATCATCTTCATCTTGTTCGCCATTCGATACTCGTTCAATGGAGAGCGATGTCATCGATGTTTGTGTGTTATGCTGGGGCAAATAAAAAAATTGTATCTCTCTCATTGAATTTTTGCAAGTATCCGAGATCCGAGTGTATCTCTCCAATGAAGTGGATGGGATATGCCATGCTTACGTAATTGCTTTGATTCCATCTCTTTTGACAATTGTACGAGCGGACTTGTACTTATGGCAAGTAACACGACTTACTACTCGCAGTGACGCTCTGCGAAAACTTGGATAATTGTATCTCAATTTGATTTTTTTTTTTAGGCACAACGAATTCAAGGCTGGCAATTAGACCGGAGATACAAGTGTATAATTAGTTGCGTATGACAGAAGCGAGTGTGTGTGTGTGCTGAACTAATTCAACTCCCAGCGGGGTAATTGTGAAGTGACATGACGCGTACAAAATGATTTCACGCAAAACACTTGGGTTTTGGTGTTGGTTTTTTGAAAGTATCTCAAGGAATGAGCAAAGCACTTACTTGGGGTTTTTATGGAGTGTACACGACTTTATAAAGAGAAAAGTAATTGCAGGCGAAATTGATTCTTAAAACTGTTGATGAGCGCAACAAAATTCAGAATGGGAAGTCATAAAGCGAGAGGCGGACACCTAAAAGTGAAATGACTTTGGACTAAAATGTAGTTTTTACTATCGCTTTCTCGTGAAGGGATTGTTGTTTCTTAATTACAGTTTTTGCAGGCCAATCAAGCTCGGGTATGACTGTAACCAGGAGTCAGGTTCGAATGGTTACAGGCTTCCTTACGGGACACTGTCTAGTCAAAAAACACCTAATGACTATGGGAATTGTACAAGACAACACATGCAGAATGTGCAACGAAGACGAAGAAACAGCAGAACACATCTTGTGTCACTGTAACTGTCTAATCAGAACACGTCATCGTCATTTAGGCAAATTCTATCTGGAAACGGAGGATATATCTGCCAGCTCACTCAAAGACATCTCTAGATTCATCTCGAATTCAGGCATCATGAGCGAGCTCTAAATGGAGGAAATCACAATAGGCCCATAGGCGGCCGACTCGATCCCCACTCTACTTACAATCTAATATAATCTAATGACTGTAAGCATGTGGCTTCGCTGTACTATACTCACAGTCAGGAACTGAAAAGGTCCACTGCACTTCCTCTTGAGAAATCAGTTGAGCTTCAGTTCGTTCGCTTCAGGCCAGGCAAGCCCACCATCGACCAAATATTCACACTGCGGCAGATCTTGGAGAAACTTTAAATCGATATCCACCACCTCTTCATCGATTTTAGGGCTGCATATGACGAGCTGTACAGAGCTCTGTCTAGTTTTGGCATTGCTGCTATTCTCATCCGCTTGTGCAGGATGACAATGGAGAATACACGCTTCCCCATCAAGGTCAATCAAGACCTCATCGAGACCTTTGCTGTTAAAAAAGGATTAAGACAAGGCAACGCGCTGTCATGCAACTTCTTCAACATCATTCTTGAAAGAATAGAGCAAAACTCACGCGCCAACACCAGAGGCACAATCTTTCGAAAGTCCGTCTAATTACTCCCTTACGCCGACAATATTCGGAAGAAAGCAGCGTCATGGCACTGGCGCATTCAAGACAGAAGCGGCGAAGATGGGTTAAGCGGTCAATGAGGGCAAGACCAACTTTATGCTTTCAACAACAAAGGACACTCAACACCGACGTCTCGGACAGATTGTCACTGAAATTTTTAAGGACTTTGTCTACCTAGGCTATGCAATCAAGTCGGACAACAACACCAGCGATCAATCGACGAATAACTCTTGCCAATCACTGTTTCTTTGGACAAAGAGGAAAACTGAGAAGCAAAGCCCTCTCTCGAACGACTAAAGGGATAATTTATAAGACTATAATCGTCTACGCCGTAGAGGCATGGTAGATTGCTGTCGTCTGATTTGAGAGATAAATTCTTCGGGCGATTTTCGGTCCCCTCTGCATAGACGGTGAATAGACGAAATCGACTAAGCCAGAAGAGTGAAGGTCCATTGACGGAGGTGACTCGGTCGTGTAGGTCGGATGGACACCAATGCTCCCGCCCAGAAAATCTTCCAATCCACACCCGAGGGACGGCGCAGTAGAGGATGATCGCGACTCAGGTGGCGCACGCAAGTGGAAAGAGACCTTAACTAACTTGACGTGCGAAACTGAAGACAGCTGGCTAAAGTTTGTCCTGTCTGGACACGCTTATTGGTTGAGACCCGAGTCCAGCACGCATTGAAGCGCCTCCTTACGTAAGTAAGTAAACTACTAAAAGACTGTGATGAACAAATTGAGTGATTGACTCACAATCACAAACGCCCAGCCTAACATGCAAACTGCTCGTCTTAACAAATAGATATTCAGAGAGCATACGCCCTGGAGACGTACAGTAGGCTGCTATGTTTACTTAAGGGTTTTTGAAATTCGACTCCTAAAACGAGACACAAAGTGTTGATGGCGCTTATATTGCTGTTTTAATAACTCTCCAATTCTTGGAGTGTGAAGGAAAAATATTAAGAAAATCGTGCCGGAAGACACGGTCTTAACCGTGAAAGCACAGGGAAATAAATCACCTTAACTGCACTTCGTCTGTCATCTTTGAAAAGAGAGATTAAAAATTGCACCAAATAGGTTACGTTCAATCGTGGATCACTATAGGATTCTCTACTCATAGAGTTATTGAACTTCTTTCGTAAAATTTTCTTCCACCTCTATGTTCACCAGAGCTCAGGTAATGTATGTACATTCTGTCAACACTTAGAATGGTCTGTTGGCTTCAGAGAATTTGCCATAATTTATGTTTCATTATTGTCAACGATGTTGAATTAATTTTTTTGTAATTTTTTGACTGACCGCTCAAGACGAACATACACAGGCGTTCCTTGGTCTATACCAAGTACATAACCCAGTTTCTTCTTTTTTCGACTTTATGCACTACCTCGACAGCTTAGGCTAGATTAAGAGGGTTGTTTCTAGCACCCGAAAGCCATTAAACCCTTGGTGATTGCCTTTAAATATTTGATAGGGCATACATCCAACCTAACCGGTTCCCAGTCCTCTGGATGAATATTTTTAGGTCTGTACCTTTGTCAAGTCGTCCAAGCTGGATCTTGAAGGTGCAAGGTGGGGTTGACAAGAACCACCCCGTCCGACGAGTTGAGCGAAGCAACCGCAAGCGTGCCGCCGTCTTCTTCACCTGCACCGAAGTTGCCTTCGTGATCCAATCCTGACTCGCAACAGACCTTAATGGCATAAGTTTGCCAAGATCCCTAATCTTCTGGCCCTGCTTCTATAGTGCGGTGGGCAGTTGTACCACCAAAATTGTTCGGATGTGGCTTCTTCCGAGAGACAGTACGTCCACATTCCCCTCTCAGCAGCTGAATGATAGTAAAAACCTCCGAAGGTTAAAAATGCAACGCACATACCATTTCCTTTAATTAAACCGAAAAAAAGAAAACTCTGTATGTCGCACTGGTGCCCAGAGGATCCAAATACCAAAGTCCAAAATCATTTCCATGCTTTTCCACTCCCATTGCAGTGGCAGTTTTAGAGTTGTAACACCAAACACAATACTCACACAATGCTGAAGTGGGCCAGTTGAAATATTTGCCTTTGTCAAAGCAATGTAGGCGAAATGGTATTAACCCGATCTTTCACACACAAACTTTCTCAAATTCATGCACAAACTCAACGCCATCGCTGAATTGGTGCTCCACTGCTGACAGTTCCTGTGTGCGCACACCCAATACACTGTGACGAGTCCAATTACTGTTTCAATGAAACATTGAACACAAAGGATACAGTGCATGAACGAAGCTAACCTATTCATATTCCTTCGTTCAATTCAATTTGAACAACACACTCGTATTCGTATCCCGTTCCTTGATTGAAAAACGGCCTTGACGAGCGTAAGTACATATTTTCGCCCAAAAAGCCCACGCAAACGTAAAAACCAAGAATTTCCTCCTCAGCATCCGTATACCAAAACGTGTTTATCTTTAAAGGATGCAAAGTCAGGAATTATTAAAGTCAACCATCTAAATATAAACAAAATATTTTTTTTATTTTTTTTTTGGTTTTATTTACATCCTCGTTACACTTAGCAATTCAATCGCAGAATTCTGATGAAATTCTTTCACGAAAACAAACTTCTCCTTAAGGACTGCCTAATTGTTGTAAACATCTTAATTTGTTTAGTGACTTCTTGGGAATTCTTTTGCATTCTTGGGGTGGGACTATAGTATGCGATACGACTTTGCACGAAACAAGCCCTTTTTCGCACCCAGAATGTCTACTCCCGGAGGGTTGCTGTAAAATCCTTTCTCCAGAAAAAAAAAAAAAAAAAACGAAACAAGTTTATTTAATTTTTTTCTGTTGCCTCTGCCGAAAGGATAAAACGATGATCATTCGCAAAAGTTTTTACTCAAAAGCGTATCTTCCAAAATGTCATTGAGTTTCTTTTCATATTTATTTTCTGTCGGAGAAAGTTTTCACTCCTTCCACCATCGCGTCTATGTGTGAGAAAGATGGTAAAGTGGATTTAGATTTGGATTTAAATTTAGATACAAAGGCACAGAGGAGGATGTATCGTCTCGTGCAAATCAATACATACATATATGATTTAATTTTTTTTTGAAAATAGCTTCTGCCGGAAACATTTCTTTACGCATATTTCCCTTTTTTATTCCCGTTTTGACATCCTAATTTTATTTTCCTTTCCCATATGTGAAATATGGGGAAAAGCCACAGTGGCTGATGGCAATGATGATGATGATGGTGTATCATCGTCATCATTTCATTTTTGCCTCGTTTCCAAGGCACCATCTCTGGATGGTTCTTTGAAAAGTGTTTGGCCTTGACATGCACGAAAGAGACCAAGGAAAAGAGTTTTCTGCAAAGTTTATGGTTCAAGTATTTCGCAGTTGAAATACGAATTTTAAGTTTTCAAAGATGTCCATTCGAAGGTTAATGTTCGGGTAGATGTAGAGCCATGAGTCACAATACAAAGGATAGGAAAGTACAGACAATCTTCACAATCTGACATATCTAAGGAATGGCACAGTTCTTGAAACATGGCATGCCAATATATTTCATACACATTTGCAGTTTGTGTTATGACAGCCTTCACACATCCAATGATACCGAGGGCAGCAATAGAGCCGGGAAGACAAAAACTGTGCAGCAGTCTACAACAATTCAATCAAGACTAGGGAGACTATGCAAACTTTAACCAAACGAGATAAGAAGGTCAAAGTTGGACTTTGCTAATGTTCGTCCCATTGCGTCCATTCAGTAGTAGGGTTGAAATACCTAGTTTGCCGGATGGTCTCCAATTAGTCAATGTCCCCTTGTTATCGTCGATACTCTGGCGAGATCTGGACGGGTTCTATTTAGGAGACCTTTTGTTCTAATCTTATCGCAGGTCGGTCATATCTTTCCTCATATGAAGCAGTTGATTAACCCCCTCCGTTGGAAGTTGACCTTCTACAGGAATTGTGAGTGGATTTGTCTTTCAACGGCTTCTAGCGGGATACGGACCCTTGCAGCGAGTGAGTTGTGTAGAGCTGAGCCCTTCATACCCAGCTCCAGCACCAGTTTGGAGGATATAGTAACCGAGTCAATAGCTGTGATAGCAGCTTGCGTGCAAGCCTCTTAGATTGCCAGTAATTCCACCTGGAAGACGCTAGCAAAATCCGGCAAGCGGTATGATCTTGCTATTTTCAGTGATTCCGAGTAGTAGAGTAGACACGTTTGGTAGCGAGTACAGGATGTTGCTCTAGCCGTAGGGCCGTACAGTCTAGTACCTAGATTCTTTGATCTGACTGCACTGCACAAGGCGGTGTTTTTTGGGTGTAAGTCGATAGGCAGAAGATGCAGCAGCATAGTAAGGGCTTAGGGCCCTTGGGGCCGCCCTCAATGCCCCCTTGGTGACTATACTTGCTATTCTTAGGAGCCTTTTGAGTTTTGTAAAATAGTAGGCTTTCCTCAACGCGGGCCACCATACCAGTGACATGTAGATGAGAATTGGATGCACTACGGCCCCAAGGTCATCTTTGATTGACGTCCCCACTTGTTTTTAAAAGTTTTGCTGCATATAAGGCTACAATTTGCGACCCATGTGTTTACCTTGTCTAGAGCATTCTCCATTAATTCACTTATCCAGGAGGGAAACATTCTTGAGACTAGCATCACCACGTCATCCGCATTCGCGATCTCTGATCTCTGTCTAGTTTTACAAGAATTTTGTTCGTAATCAAAGTAGAGGAGGAATGACGCTATCCTGTGGCGTTCCTCTGTGGGCGAATTTGGTTAAGTTACCTAGTGTTGCCGGAATGATTCTTGTTCTAAGCATAGAGGCTATTCATTGACTAATAAATTCCTCTACGCCCAGCTCTATCAGAGATTCGTGAATAGATCAGTGTGTACGCTTTTGAAGACTCCCTTGCCTAAGTGCAGATGTCGAAAACGCATCCTTTACTCATTTTTAAAAAATCCCATCCCATGCTCAATCACGATCTCTAGCCCACACCCGATTGATACACAACCTCTGGAGCATTTTGACAAATAGGGTTTGGTCAAGTGAATAACTCTCAGCAATAAAATTCTCACTCGCAAACGGGATATCATTTCATCACTTCCAATTCCAATGGAAGGATTTCTACACTCCTTCATCCTACTTACTCCCATTATCTTGGTTCTTTAAAGTTGCCACTCTGTATTGGATCTCCAAGTGTCCGTGTGCGACAACATTGCGCTGTCATGTCCAGAAATGTGTGCCCTAATTTTAGATTTCTATCCAATTGTTGGCCCCTGCCAGTGTCACATTTTCCACTACCACTACCACTACCACTACGACAAACTGTCATCACAATTGGAAGTGGTTGTTGCTTTTTATTTGTCATTCTGAAACGCAGAAAAGGACCACCCTCCATTCTATGCCACAGCGAACCTTATTGTACAACATAAAGCGTATGAATAAAAGTCAAAAAGAAAAAGAGAAAAAAAAAATCTAGAAATAGGAAAAAGTAAGAGATGAAAAAAAGAAAGTGTGTGGGGGAAGCTAGAAAAACGGACGATGAATTGAAAGGCAGCTACAACATTCTGACATTGAGGACGAACGATGACGATGCGCGGTGGACCCGAGAAGGAATGTACCACATCGCGAACAAGGAGCAGCTTTTAATTTTTTTTTTTTTTTTTTTTTTTTTCATTTCAGTTTTACTGTTCTCATTAGCTAATTAGGATGTCTTGGTTGCAGTAAACTCTCGTAGCCATTTTTTTTTTTTTTTTCTACAGCGTCCACTCTCGAGAGATGAAATTTCCTAATTGAGAAACATGTTCCTGATGAAGAAAATTGTTTTTAATTTTCGTGTACAAACATTAAATTGTCATATTTATCTTGGCGTGGACAAGTGCTCGTTTGTCCCAGTTTGGAAGGATAATTGGATGTCATTCAATTAAGTATTTTGTTTTTATTTGTATTTCCGTAAGAAAATATAATTGGTGGAGCAAAGGCAGGTACAGCAAATAGAAGTTTTAAATTGCTCTTGTAGAGTGGTGTTAGACGCGATATGTCCTTTCAAGTGGAGATATTTATTAAATTGGTTGTTTACTCAATGCCGAACAAGTATGGACGCAATCAGATTTAGTTTGCGCAAGAGTGGTCTTTTTTTTCCGTGTAGCATTTATGGAATTCTTGTCGCTTGTTGAGCGTGCTGCGTGGGTTCAAGTCCCAGCCATGTCCAGTGAACATTTTTCGCAGCATCACCTCTCGTCGGGGAATGACAAGCCTCCGGAGGTATAATTTGTTATGAAAAAGCTTCTCAATTCGACGTCCCTTCCATTTTTATGAAAAATGTAACACGCACAACATGAATGGTTGCGAAAAGCTCATCCCGAGCTGTCGCGCCAGCTATTGATTTTACGGAATTCGTCCTCTTTAGAGTAAAGATTTTTGAAATTCGAGATCGGCCTTCTTTATCGGCAAGACTAACTTGCCTTGGGGTATAGGGCAATGCCCATCTCTTTGTCTATCATTGATCACAGGCTCGGTATAATTTCAAACTAAATAATCTACTCGGAGCTCTTAGTATACGAAGGTTAGCGGAGGGCTCCTCTCCTAGGTCTCAGTCGGGCCGGTTGTGTTCCCCTCTTTTAATCGTCATCTATACATACATGTGTTTCTTGAGGCTCGGACAACGTATTACAAATGATCCATTACTCAATGACAAAATAATTCTGTGTTAGGTTAGTTGGGTGAGTGTTTTGCAACTAGAGTCACTGGGTTAGTTGGGTACAATGCGCCCATCAATTGGTAACCTGCCAACCTAGAAGGAGAATCCAATGGGGTCTTAAAGGCCTTAGAAGATCTCAGATCTCAAAGTGACTTCCAAGAGTTCACACTCTTTTATTAATTGTGTAGGGACAGTCGGAAAGCCAAACAAATGCTTTTTTCATCCCTGAATCTTCTGGAAATATCGTTGTGACATAATCCGAGTCATTCCGCATGAATACGAAGGGCACATTGCAGACTTAGGATCCAAGAAACAACTGGTGCATTTTTTTGAGCGATTTTAGTCCGAGAAATATCCTTGTTCTTAAGTATTGTTCCAACTAGAACATATTTTCAGATTAGGTCAGCGTCTAAAGCAGGTGGCACTGCGAACCCCAAGATCGTTTGCGGATATTGTATGGGATAACAAGCTTCGCAGCATGGTCCCCAACTGGCCCATGTCCCGTCTTGGCAGTAAACCGCCTGCATCCAGTGCATCTGAGAAGTTAATAAACTCTGTTAAATTATTTAACAAACTCTACTCTCCTTAACAGCTGTTTTGGCACCTTTCAATCCTTATGCATTGGCATTGAAGTGAGACTTTTGTGGACACCGGGACATAAGGATATCAAAGATTGTCGTGCAATTTTCTCATCGGAATCCTGCAGAATCCGGTTGGAATTAGGCAAGACAAGGCGGCGCGCGGTTTCTTCGGACTTAAAAGGAAATTGAGTAGTAAGGTATGCTGAGCCCAAGGTTCCATCCTAGACTGTAGCTCCATTAGAAGCAATGGAAGTTATCAATGATGTGGTCCCTTTCACAAATAAACTTTGACTTACAGAGTTTTGAAAGAATAGTGAGACTGCTACGCATAATAAATGTAACTTACAGGTATATTACGTTAAATTAGGTTACGTGGCTGCTCTTTCGAACATAGACCAGTTTGGTCAATTGTGATACCACGAGACTAGCTTACCAACCAACACCAGGACCCAAAGAACATAGCGCAGAGGGCATTGAGATGGGTAACCTTAATAGTATTGACCCTTTGTATTAAACAACTTTGACAAGGAGATAAAGTTTCGGAGCCGTGTTCAGTCAGATTGTTAAAATCATCGGAGAAGTATTCCCCAAGGGTTTTTCTTCTCAATGTTGCAACGCAGGGCAGGTAAAGAGAGTGAAAGTAGGTGAATTGTTGATTCCTCCTTCGCTTCGTCGTTGGAGTGGACCCTGAATCTGAGTCTTTCTATTATGTCCGGTGAAGACCTCTAGTTTTCTGGTTAGTGCTAAATCTATTTTACATCCCAGGTTGGGCCTGATTTATTTTCACAACTTCCTGATGAAGTCCCACCTATTGTTTGCCAGTCGATGTCAAAACAGATTTCAATCGATTCGATTGGACTGGATGGTTTTCGGGAAATCTCCGCCCTGCAGTTGCCTGGAAAGTCCTACCACACCTGTCTGCAATTTCGTTAACAACAGTATATGAGCTTTTCATCAAGTTAGAGACTACGGTTCGAAATAACTTTCATTAGAAAATATTTAGTTGTAAGAGGGTTCTAAAGCCCTAGGTAAAGGAGAGTTCAAACAATATTTACTGATATATCGTCACTCATTTAATGACATCTGCCACTATGAAAAAAATAAAAGCGAGTCCATCTTTTTATTAAAAAAAAACTTTGATTGAAGTCTGTACAGACGCATATCCCTATACTCTGGTCTCACTTCCTTTTTTTATAAGAACATTTAAATAATAAATCTATACATATTTATAAACCTTCCCCGTATCTACAAAAGCAGCTAAAATAATTTTTTTCAGATCCATCATTGGATGTAGACAGAAAGTTTATCACTTAATGTCATACTACCAAAGATTATGGCTAACTAATTTTAACTTTCGAAATTATTATTGTCTCCATTGACAAAGAATTCTTCATCACAACTTAGCACTTTAATCTAAAATTAGTAACAAATTCAGACGTTAATCAAATTCGCGCTAATACGTTGTTATTTTTTTCTGAATATTAAACAAATACGTGAATAAACTTGTTGCCTATCATTTGTTTCTTTTTTTTAATTTTTTTTTTAATTTTTAAACCCAAAGTCTCAATCGTGTAGTTGTAGTTATCGTATATTTTGATTACCTTATAGCGTTGCAATAACTTTTATTTAATTATGATCCAGTCAAGTTCATTATCATTAGGACTATAAAAATTAATGACTCATGTAATAGATGTGTGTTCCTGTTGTGGTCATTTGTTCTGACATAAATCAGTTTTGCTATTAAAAATAATAAACTAACACGGGGAAGTACGAACAGTAATTGTTTAACTTTAAAGCGGTAATTGATCTCTGAAGTATTTTGATTTTCATAAAAAAAAGTCTCATTGATTCAATTGGTTCTTTGAACAGCTGTATGGACATTTTTCTGTTTTCAACTGCGGACAGTCACCCTGACCTAAAATAAGATAAAAACTATCGAAAACATCAAGTTTTTGCACCTTTCATATCATCAAAGAACTGTTGATAGGTCACTACCTCCTGAAAAACTATTTCCACAAACCTCAAACTATTGCCGACCCCATTTGTAAAGAATCGAATAATGTTGATTGGTCTAATGGAGAACCTTTACTGAATCCAAAAAGCCTGGAATCGTTTACCGAAGGAATGAATTCTGGAGTCGGAGTTGCTGCCTGTGGTTGGACCAAACATCAAAGTGTCTGCACCAATTGTAATGTGTCTAGTAGTGTGTTCCAGACTGAAATTAATCCCATTGAGCCTTACCTTTAGACCCTAAAGGAATATCCTTCTCGTCCACACACAAGAAAGTAGTGAATTCATTTCTTTCAACGGTCCTAACACAATTCGGAGTCAACAAGCTTCTATGAGAAAAAGTCCAAAGCGTAGCCTAATTGGGCGTTAAGTACTATTTGTTCCCTAGCATCTATAATCACATATAGCAGACTGAAATGGTAGCCTTCGACAAGAAGGCTTGACGATACAAACCCCCACTTTATTGTGGAAGACCGAGGAGATAGAAAACCGAGAAGACAGACGTCTATTCTAAAGCGGAATCATCATCCAACTGGAAGTAGCTGCGTATCAAAGTATTCATATTGATTGAGGTCACCCCATGAGGCGTCATACTAATTGAATTTGAGCCCAAGTCTTCCACCTATCGTTCAAAATAATTAATACTCGAACGGCACCCTTCACATCCAAACGCCCCCCGGGATCCGCTGGCATCCCTGATTGAATTTGTTGAATTTCCTCAAACTTGACAGGAGAATATTCCTAGTGTGTGGTTGTGTTGTATTGCAGGCAAAATGTAATTGTAATGGATATTCGAAGACATTCTCCGAGGTTTACCACATCCGCAGTGTGGTATGCTGCAACGCATTTTTGGTGTAGCTGCGTTCTTGTGGTTCTGTTGCAGGCAGCTGCAGATGTCGGTAAACGTGTTGTCATTTGTCAGAGTGGAAAATAGAGAATTGAATTTAAAATTGATTTGTGGCAAATTGAAATGGGTGGGTACTGCAGTGATGGGTGGTCGCACCAAAGTAAGATCTGTTGGGGTGTATTCTTGTTAAGTATTTATCTCCTAAAATGAACTCTATATTTCTATGGGATGCTTTCTCACAAGCGCAACACAACCTCCCTGTAAGTCTAGTGGTCCTGGTTAGGCAACCAACCATACTGCCATGCATTGGTGTCACATATGGGCGTTCGTTTCGATTACTGTCAATAATTTACATTGATGTGGCATTAATTCGGAATCGAAATTGGTAACACGAAGAGTGCCTTGCCTATCAGCAAGGGCGGTGGAATTCAATGCAAGGATCTCTAATTAGAGAGTGATGGCTGATTGAATTTGATGCATTTCGCATCGGATTATTCTCAACGAATGCATGGTTGATGTTGTTTCTAATTTAGCTCGCTAAGGGTGTCACGAAAACGTGTCGAGTTTTTCATTTGAATTGGGAATATTGCCAACACGTTCAATGTCATGTGACACAAATCATCGGTTATATGATGCTTTTGTGGGGTTTTTATTGGTAACGACTGGTGATTTAGACTTGGAAGCTCGTACCATTGGTAAACGTTACCTAAGGCATACATATGTATATGGGAAGTCGAACGAATACGTAATTCAAATCCGAAATGACAGTTGATCTCTGTCTTAAAACTATATTTGAAGCGAGTGTAAGCTTACAATTTTTGACGACAGAAAAACGACAATCTCCATCGCCGTAGCCGATCATGAGAAGAAAAAATATACAGAACAGGTCGTATGGGACGAATCGCATTACATAGATCCAAGGAATACATAGTCACAGGCAGGACACCGCTATGTACTATAAGATCGTCTGCTGTGTTACATTTAAAAAGCTATTATCAAGGCAACTTACGATAGGTCAATCGTCACGTTTTGCTTAGGGTTCCAGAACCGATATTGACCGCGCTGCTTGGTCATTGGAAAATGAAGTAATTCAATGGACTCTTACAGATTTGCTCAAATATCTCAACCAAACGAGACATTGCTACCTAAACCGGCACAGCAAACTCTGGGTTTGGATCTTTCCCAAGACAGTTCAAGAATTGATAGGCACAATTGTACAATGAAAAAAGTGGCAATGTATGTCAAAAAGGCGACAGCTCCGTTGCTAAGCACGCTATGCAATGGAGTCTGCTAAGCCAAGAAAGAAGAAAAATTAGTCGACCGCGAGGTAAATGCCGCAAAATTGTTGCAGAGGAATCACGACAATCGAGAAGATTTAGAAAAATCTGAGACATATTGCTAGAAACTGTATATAATATGGAGTCGGCGTTGTTGAAGGTCTAGAACCTACTAGGGGAAATAAAATAAAAAAAAGTCTGGGTAACCAAGGCTGCTCATACCAGAAAAAAATCGAGTCTAGACATTCCCTTAATCCACACCGGTTAGCGATAAAGCGTCAAAAGCAAGTAACACTCTCAGTGGAGATCAAGGGTATAGACGAAGTCTGAATGAGTGACCGTTAGTCTTGCGAATCAGCAAGATTCAAAGCATCTTTACTTTCTATATCCAAGACTTTAGCACGTGAGGAAAGGGTAAAAGGCACACCAATGTCGAGGACAAACAAACTCCACAAAGCATTTCTTTGAAAAATTGGGCTGCAACTCATGTAGTGAATGGGAGAAACTGAAGAAACGATGGGCACAGATAACGTTGCCACACTCCGCGGCAAGAATTCTTAGGCGTAATGTAATTTTATTAAGTCGGGGTTCAGGTTTAAACTCTCCACTGCAAAAAGAGTCTTGTCATAGTTGGACTGCATCATATCTTTGATGGAAGCCGTAATTACTTGCAACATGGGTGATGATTAGATGGGTATGCGACATATCTTGGCTCTTTTTCATTGGGCACAGCAGACGATAGTCGCCTCCAAGACTTTCCTGGTTCAAGTGCATATTTTCGAAAAATTTAATTCATAAGGCATGTTTCCCTATGAAGAGTCAAACACACTGCCAACAAAATCTAGTCTAATTTGTATAACCTCAATCTGTTCTTTACTTCTCCAAGCCCACACTCTCTGTCACGAAACAAACTTCCTCTGAATACTTTCTCGAAAAGATTAACACCCACCAACTGACACAACATCCGAAAACCCAAATCCCAACAAATCAACTTTCTAAATAAAGTCATAGCCCTCCTCAATCGTTCAATTTCAATTTCTCCCACTGACAATGATTCAAGTTCCAAGTATATACCTAATGATCCTTCGATTTCCCGTTCCCCCATAGGAATCCCAATCGAATGCGCCCTGACAAATCACGAATTTAACCTTATTATCATTTATTGACTTGGAAAGCCACTCAAACTGCCAAAAACTTTCACGAATTCCTAAAAATATCCACAAACCTCTCGCAAAGTATCATTTCCAATCAATAATCGCACGCTAAATAGTATTCCTCTTTCATTTTAGCTACAAAATTAGAAAGGCCGACAGAGATACGAGGTACACAGCTGTGCCTTGTGGGAGAAACAAATCACACGTGACTTCTGTGCTGCTCTGAATCCGCCTCGGTCTCTCTACCCCAAACCTCCCGCCGTCAAATCACATTCAAATGAACATTCACACACACACCTACAGTCAAAGAGCCAACGACAAGACAACAATTCCCCCAGAGACTGCCAAAGTCATATCCGCCTCCAGTCAAAGTCACCAGACATGCACATTTCACAAATTAATTGACATTACAAATGAGAGTGAGCGAGCGAACAAACGTCAGGAGTTTATGACCCAAAACTTTGCTCAGTCAGTCCCCTGTTTTCCAGGAACATTTACACACGAATGGATGGCAACAGCAAATCACTCGTGTAAGCGATATGACATAACGAGAACAATGGACCCTAACCAACAAAAAAATAATAAAGCGAAATGTTTCGTGTATCTATTCTCCTACTCATTCATCTCGAATGAAAGACAAACTGCAACATGGCAAGAGATTTGGCGGGGAACACCTTTAATCTTTCACAGAGTTCATAGGTCCATACAAGAAAGGCGCCTTTCACAGGCTCTCCACTCCGCCGACTCAAAGACTTTTGGGCCTAAACCACGCGTCAGAAGACAAAAGATGTAAACCCACCATAATTCGTCTCGTCCTCTCCGGATAACTACAACAATGACATTAACAACAGCAAAACAAACGCAGAACAAACCCACCCAAAGCTGACACGACCAACCAACAACAGACAGATGGTGGGTGGAGATCGGTGGGGGGCAGGTACACTACATCCAACAACACGACTAAAAATAGTAGAAAATCAGCCACAGGCCTAGATATTAGGGACAACAAAGGAGAAAAATACCAGAAATGGAAATGGAAATGAAAATGAAAATCCAAAAGCGGCATTATGTAGGTGCGTTTGTAGCGCTGTATCGGTGTATCTACGAGAGAACCTGCGTGTAGAATCCGTAACAGAAAAAAAATAATGAGAGACGCTACAATTCTAGAGATGGCAGATAGTACCATTCCAGAGCGATGGATGCTAAGTCCAGTAAATGAAGAAAAGCCGTGTAAAGATACAATTGTATCTATTTGAATTCACTATCCGTGAGGAGCATTATAAACCATAGATACTTGTATAGTTTTCCAACCGACCATTTTCATAGCTCCCACTCGATGGATAATAGATGGCAGGTGAATATAGGTGATTGTACTGTCAGTCAACGAGTAGACATCAAGTAGCTGTTGAACACGACGACGATGGTAGATACAGAACGTTCATTTGAAGTTTATCAAGGAGGTCAGAACATGATTTGAATGCCGCAGTATAGTGAAACATTTTCTATGAAACTCATTGCAACTGCATTTAGAAAATGTGGGCCAATTCCTCTTATTTTTTTAATGGAAGGAGTGGAAGGCATCCATGGGACAATTGAAATGCGTCTAAAAAAGTTGTACTTAAATCACTTAAAGAGGTTGAAAGACGAGTGTTTGACGAAAGCTTTAAGCCTCAATTAGTGCATGGAAAGCCTTGAAATGATAAGGCATTGACTCAAAGGTGGTAAGTGACCGACTAATTGGGAGCCACAAGACCACATCAGGAAGGATTTTAATGGCATCTAGGTGCTTCTATGCAGGGCAGTTTGTCCGGAAAATGATATTAGAAACGTCAATGTCCAAATTTCAGAGGAAAAAACATCTTGACAGCCTCTAATACATAGACAAGCTCATTAAATTGAATAAAAAACCTCAGAGGCCTCTGACTACGACGAAATGGTCAAACAGTCAACTAAATCAGTCAGGAGAGAGCCAAAAAGAATACCCGATTGGAATATTGGAGATCCAAGTAAGCCATCGCTATACATACCAGCACTGTCATCCAAAAAATAAGTCTCAACCTTGAGAGGCTACCAACATCCATTGGATCAAGCGTTTGTCAGCAAGCCGATTGTCGATATTAAAGAGGACAAACACTTAAAAATTTGTGAACATCATCCTTAAACACTCGCTGGTCCCCCATTACCGCACGGACCACCGTTCTTGATAGTCACTGGTGCATCAGACCAACTGGTAGTGGGCCATTCTGCGAGACTATCCAACCGACCATCCTCGGCCGTCCCACAATTAATTTAATTAAATGGACTCATAGCAGCTCGACTCTTTGCTAGATAAGCACAGAGAAGCTTTATTGAAAGTGACCGAGGATGACCTCGAATGCCTTGAGAAATTTATGAATAAAAAGCGACAGAAAGTGGAGTGACGAACTGCACGATTCTATTTACTGAGTCAAAAGAATCAATTTACAGCGGCTAAGATGGCTATCTTTTATAAGATCTTGTTTGTATAGTCTTGATGTTGAGAGGACCTATACCTCTGTAGTGGTACAAGCCTGAGGTATGATTCATCAAGTATGCTTGGGTATGGTATGTAAGGGTAAGCGGAACAATCTTCACTTATACCTCAGTCAAGCCCCTTGCATTCCTCTTTGTTTTCCGTCAGTACTGTAGGGATTGCGCAAACTTAGGACATGTGTTGGGAGGGAAAGAATGAAAATAAGACAATCTGATTCTGTAGAACCTCCCTGTTTCCACGATGTCACCGATTCTATTATTTATAAGATCGTTCAGGTTCGGCATCCACATAGACCCTAGGGTCTTTTTTCCTAAGGCTGAATAGAACGGGCCACTTTAAGATCCTCAAGGGCAGCCACAGCCATACTATTCGTAGTAAAACGGACTACGTTGTCTCCCATATTGACTTCAACGTCAGATACAAAACTTGGAGTACTAGTAGAACCTATTCAGAGTCTGGGACAGTGTTGAGCGATTCCGCGCTAGAAATATTCACAGACGGACCTAAAACAACGTGTGAGCAGCAGTCTTCTCCAATGCATCTGGCTAAGCCATTACCCCGTGACTACCAGATTACTGTAGTGTATTTCAAGTGGAAATTACGGCAGTCCGCGAAACAGCGGCTTGGCTTACAATTAACGCGATAGGTTATAGCACTATTGTACCATACATAGATAGTCAGGCAGCTATAAAATGCCTTGAAATCGCCGACAAAACGATCAAAGTTGGTAAAGCAATGCCGCCGATATCTTTATGAGACAGGTGCGACGTAACCCAGTGCTGAGTCCTATGACACAGACACGTTCCAAGCAACTGCAGAGCGGACGAGTTGGTAAAAAGAAGGAGCAGCATAGCCTTCCACGAAATGGGTATCGATCCCGATGTACTCTGTTACATACTCTGGTTCCTGGTGCTGGTAAGCCGGTTCTTCTTTGTGATATCACAATGGGCTAATCTAATCTAGGTGTGTCCCTAGGGGGACATTGTCCGAGGTCTTCTTTTTCCTCTCATCGGGTATGCCTTAGTCTAACTATATTTTGTAGATGAGTTGCTGCATGTTTCTTACCAAGTCGACCTGCCATATAGTGTCAATGGTTGACTTTGTCTGACATTTCACCAGTTTGTACTATGAAAAGGCTTATAACCGCGGGCTTGGGCTTTCGCGAATATATTTTTCGAAGAAATAAAAAAGACCTACACACGGCGAATTGAAAAGATTTCACATGTCAAGTTACACTCCCGGAGGTTTGTTATTGCCTGTCGAGAGATTGTACCACGAAAATTAGTTGACCAATTGTGAAACTCGACCCTGTGTCTAACGCACTTACTATCGAGTCACAGTCACCACTGGGCTAATGTTTTGTGAACTTAAGTTCCTTTGTTATAGAAAAAGGCTAAGATGTACATATACTCTCACCAACGCTTTTCTTAGCAGCCGTTGACATGTTTTCAGAATCTAGTAATGTAAGTATGTACAAGAAAGGAGCACGAGCCAGTGGATACTGCTTCCCGTAGTGATTTCAAAGCGATGTATCAAGATTTTGCATAAGTGCGGATATTTTAGAATAAATATATGCTGCACGCTTAATAGGCCCATCGGTTTCGTCAAGCTTAAGCAAGCCCTGACTGAATTATATGCCGAACCTTGAGTTAGCAACCTGAAAACTGTTTTCAGAATTTTTATCACAAAAAGTACCCGTCAGCAGAAACTGCAGATGCCGTTTTAATTTTTTCATCTTGAAAATCCAAACTGAAGACCAAAAATTCATATAAATTCAGAAAAATTTCACCAAAACTCGATTTTAAACATTTTTCTGGCAAAGATCAGTCACTTTAATTTTGGAAAATCAATCAACCAATTATGACACTTCAATTGAAAAAAAAAAAATGTCGGTCATCGTGTCATTATGCAACGCAAATAATTAATTTATCCATTCGACTCATTGTAGCATAATTCGATAATATGTAAATGCAAAGCGACTGACCCACCGACCAACCCACTCGCTCGCTCGCTGTGTTTGTGTTTAATTTTGTTATTTAACTTACAAATTACCTTCAAAAGATACGGAGCAAAGGATGCATTTAAAACTGAATTAAAGAATGCACACCCGGGCACACTAGTAATTACATTTCGACGGTCATTTGCAATGACATTCGATACAGTTAAAGAGCAGTAATCGTAACACAATTCCATTAATTTTCACGCATGTGTGTCTAGTCTATGGGTGTGCGTTAAAGTTTTAATTTCCATCCGTGTTGTTCACACATTCCTCACTCATATCATGCAGCAACAGCGGAATATAACTCTGAATTATAGTCTGCAGTTAACATAACCTATTCGTACTCGTACCTGCATCGCGGTCCTCTTGTTGGTTTCATGATTATTGCAGATATTTTCCATATCCGTGCGCAACACCAATCGAAGGTGAATTGTTTTTTCCTTTTTTTTTTTTGATAATGATCAGGTTTTTGAAAAATATCCAAATATTGATGGAACATGACCATAATGCACATGAGCATTCACAAGCACATATCCGTAGATGGAGCGAAAGGGAGAAATATGCCACGGATTAGATAGTGTAACTCGGCGGCAGAATGGCATAGCTTTGGAATTCTGCTCAAATACATAGATTAGAGCACGTAATTCTACGTGAGAATTTCACTACGGACGGTAGTTTAGAATGTATCTATCGTAGCATCTATGTATCCGGTGAAGCTGATATTCATGTTGGACGCGCGTTGTTTGTATGCCATAAACTTTCCCTTGGCGTTGCCTTTTGTCTGTGCAGTGTGATTATACATGCAATGCGAGGTTATGAATCACTGAAGGTTAAATGAGAAGTGAATGCGTGTTTTGGTGTTTTGAGTTTTCTCACATAATGACCATCAGAAACAAAAGGGAAATTAAAAACCGAAAATTGTTTCATTTGGTTGGTTGCTTTGGAAGAATGCTGTGGAAGGTGATTATAAGTAATGAACATGACTATGCACTGGACGGACGTGTAATTTGTTTTGATTTTTTGAAACAAAAAAAAACTTTTGTTCATTTATGCAGACAGGTGACGGAATTGTTTTGACTACAAAAATAATTCCGAAAATTGTTAAAAAAAAAAAAACACATGAACAATTAAAATTTCAGACAAATTATGTTTGTTTCATAAGGAGGTTATGTATCATAACAACGCATGTATGCATGTACATGTAAGAGAGGGAACTGTCAGTAAATTGTGTACAGGTCTGGGCCAATTAGGAGACAGAAAATAAGTTCAAAACAACGCTCTACGAACGAAGCTAAGTGAGAGATATCTGTATCTACGTATGTTATCGTATCACTTAAAGATCTGAGTAGACCTATTCTGCAAGCTAAGCACTGTCTCATATACCAACATTCTGGCAAACGAAAAGAAAGATCTTTATAACCAGAAGTGCATAAATAACTAGATGCCTACATGTCTAAATAGTGCAGCCATTCCTGACAGTGACTTGTTTTTCAGCCTTACACGTACAAAGTTTGACTTTTGTTTCGAATAACTGCACCCCGCTCGGGCTTTTTGAATACCATTGAAAGGGTATTCATATCCCCTTGATGAGGGTGTGGACAATAAAAAAAAAATTGACTGTACTCCTCCGACACGCACCATCATCATTTTGATCCGCTTATCTACTATGTGGAACCAACCTTTGAACTGCGCCAACTACAGAGGCATGAATCTTCTTTACATCCCTTACTAGATCTTATCTGCAGTGTTGTATAACCGCCTAAAGCCGTTTGTCAACAACCCGATCGAACCATATCAGTGCAGCTTCAAGCCAGGAAAGTAAATCATCGTCCAAAACTGCGGCAGATCTTAAAGGAAATCCAGAACCTTCAAATTGATACGCACCACCTGTTCATCGATGTTAAAGCCGCGTATGATAGCTTTTATTGAGACAAGCTATACAGAGCCATGTCAAGTTTTAGCATCCCTGCCAAACTCGTCCGTTTCTGCAGGATATCGGTGAAGAATCCACGCTGCTTTATCAAGGTCGGTCAGGACCTCACCGAAACCTTTGATACCAAAAAAAGCAAAACTTACGTTTCAACACCAGAGGCACAATCTTTCAGAAGTCCGTCCAACGACTCGCATACCCTGACGATATTGACATAATAGGAAGAACGCAGCGTGATGTCACTGAGGCGTTAGTGAGCATTGAGATGGAAGCGGCGAAGATGGGTTTAGCGGAACCGATGTCTCGGACAGAACATCACTATATACAGAGATAAGAAAGTAGTTAAGAATTTTGTCTACCCAGGCTCCGCTATCAATTCAGACACCAGGTCTGAGATCAAGCGTAGAATAACTCTTGCCAATCGCTGTTTCTTTGGGGTAAGAAGGCAATTGAGGAGCAAAGCCCTCTCTCGAACAACTAAGGTGACCCTTTATAAGTCCTTAATCATCCCAGTCCTGCTCTGCGGCGCAAAGGCATCGACGCTGTCAAAAGCGGATGAGATCGCTCTAGGCTGTTTCGAGGGGAAAATTCTTCGGGTGAATTTCGGTCCCGTCTGCATAGACGGTGAATGGAGGAGGAGATACAACGTCCAACTGCATAGGCTGTACGGCGGCATCGACCTAGCCAGAAGAGTAAGGCTCCAACGACTGAGGTGGCTGCGTTTCTATGGAAACAATGGGTCAAAAAAACAAAAGTTCACTATAACTAATGTTGTCGTTCACACAAATAACTGCAGAGATTCGCAATAGACCATCTCACTGGACATAATTCACATCCATTCAGTAAAGACTGTTGATAAATATTAGCAAAACGCAACCGCCTGCTAAAGTCTTGTGGTCAATTTAATTGAAGAGCTGTGGTGGGCGATATTGATTCGACTTTCACATCATGACCACTGATAAATAGGATCGAATAGGAGTAATTCAAACTTGAATTCAATCGCACAAAATGGATGTTGAAACCACTTTTGCACAAGGATATACAAAGCAACTTTTCTTCAAATTTCCATCGCACAGGTGGCAACAAAAAGAGAAAGCTGTCAATTAAAAAAAAATTATTTGCCAACAGCTGACTCAGTCACGAATACCAGAGATTGCAAAAATTAACAGCTGTTCGTTTCGGAGATACAAATTATAGATATCCTAATTCAAACATAACGATCAGGAGAATGAACAGAGAAAATATCCACTGTCTATCGAACTTTGTGTTACACTACTGATATATTTAATACCTTCTACAGATGTTTCTCAAACCTTTAAGTACCGGCGGCGCCACAACACGTGCCTAAAAAGGAAGAAATAGCCCGATTATCAGATCGACTCTAACTGACCCATTTAATAACTCCCACTGAGATAAAATGTATCCTAAGCAGTGATAGCCACGCGTCAATTGATACAATCTGAACCCTCAACAGATACTCATAAATTTCTACACAACACGTGTGCAACTGAGTTAATAATTTACTTAATTTCAACTAAATAATCATAACCCACACCTGTGCAGCATGTACCGCCGCCTTGCCGTCCCAACTCCATCTTTGCCACAATAAAAAAAAAAAACTCCGCTTATCACCTGAGCGGCATTGGAATTCGCCGGAAACCCTCGTGCCCATCATGGTATTGGTAAATAAATTTGCATATTACGTGAACACCAAAGAGTTTCAAGAGCTTTAAGTCGAAGAAAAAAAAAACTTGTTATGGAAAATTATTTTTTTAAATACCTTTGCGCAAAGATTAAAAGAAAAAAATAAAAAATTGCTATAATTTAATTTATAGGGACAGAAACATTTCATAATTTCCAAGCTCAAGGTGACATAAGGTCACCAATGAATTCATTAAGCGGACCATGTGGGCGTGGAGTTCATCCATGGGTAGGCATCCACTAGGTACCTATGTCTACGTCAATACATATACAAATAACTTTAAATATGTTTTTCTTCTTTCGGTTGATTTATAGTTTATCTCTTGGTGAATTGCTTTAGTTCGCGGAAATCTTAGATTTTTTTTTGTTCCCTATTTGCCAGCAAAAATGAGCAATCAAGGGGAACTTTTCATTCTATTTACATTTTGAAAATTTCTTGCTCTTTGTTGGATTTGATAGACTTAAGCGTCGTTTACTTATTGTCATGCGAAAAAAGATCCCCTAGTTCGGTAAAGAACAGATCAAAATAAAACAGAGGCATGTACATACATATGTATGTATAACAAATATCAATTAATTTGTGTTGCTTGTACGAATAAATGGTAGAGGCATTTAAAGTCTTCGGATTGTTCCAAGTGAAATTTCTTGACAAAAAGAACTGATAATTTTGTGATCTTTGATCTGAGCTCCAGACTTTTTTGGAATTCCCAAAAGATTGTCTCAAACACCATGTGGCTACTTGATAAGCAACAAAAAGATTAATTTCATCATTTTGTAGTTTTTTCACCTCTTGGACATACTTTGACGTACTTATATGTATGTATGGATATGTAGGCTAGTAGACAGGTTGATGGGTGCAGTGTGACATGTTATGTATTTACGCCCCTTTCCTTACAAGATCATGCGTGCGATCGTTTCCTGGGATTTCAATGTGCCCTGGTATCCAGTACAGTCAGCCTGTCGCCCTCGGAAGTCATAACCAAAGTCAATTCCAGAGTCGCAACGACCTCCCTGATCATATCCAAGTCTAATAACACCTCCCGCCTAAGTGATGGCAATGAGCTTGACTTGGAATTCGCTACAGTCATGACCGACTCTAAAAATCTAGTCTTACAGAAGACACCAGCTCCTCTGTCGATCTCCTTTCCTTCCTCCTTCTATACTGACTGTTAAAATAAATAAGAACTCGACGCGACAGCTTGGGGTAAGCCAAGCTCTTGCTTCTCGGAACCGTTCATGAACGAATGAAAGGAACCAACAATTTATTGCCGACTCCGGCATGAAAAATTACATATACTCCCTGAGGTTTGTCATTCGCTGACGAGAGGTGGTCCAGCGAAAAATTTCCAGTGAATATCTCTGCGGCTTGAACCCATGCAGCTCGACCAGCGCGCTCGACCCAACGCACTAACCACTGAGCCACGGCGACACACTTGTGACTAATACTTGCGTCCATTCGTCTCTGTCATAAGTTCTGGTATGACAACTTTTGTCAAACGTTAAACTCCCAGGTAAGTAAGGTAAGATTACCCTACCCGCGAAGAATTGAGGCTTGATGATGACCACAGATTATAAATTACCACAGGTTGTAGATGATCACAGCCCCGCCTAACTGAGTCTAAGTGCAAATTTATGTACACAAGTAGCTTATAGCTTTAATGGTATAATGTTAAGCATGATTTCTAAGACTGTGGTGGGTATCGATCTTATGGACCTTTGTAGCTTGGTTAGTCTTGAAAATCGACATAAAATACGCAGTATATAGAAATTGTACCACGTGTGGCTTAGATTAGGTTAGGTAGAGTAGGGTAATGCAGCCCGCACTTGCATAAGACACTGCCCACCGCGATCCCTATGGAACCAAAATTTACCATGTTTTTGTAATTATCAGAGTCTAGGGCCTCTTGAAGAGGAAACTCTCCCCCATATCCTCTGTAAATGTCCGGCATTTACAAGAGCCAGACTGCGTACACTAAACCAACCATTCTTCGACGACCTCAGCGACATCTCGGGTAAATGGATACGAGATCTAATTTGCTTTCTAAACTCAACAGGATTGATCTAGGCACTAGCGGCTCTCTCACCCATCTTCAACAACACACTTTATCAACCTGGGTTCACATTACTCGTGGTAACAAAAAGGCACATCCTAGTGCTATTTGGGTTCTGTTGAAGAGCCACTTCTACCTGCCCTACCTACCTATCGAATCCAGATTACTAAAGAAATACGAAATGTGTTACGTCATCGGCGTTGCTTAGATTGTTGCAGTAACTGGAAGCTTCTGCATCTGAGAGCCCTAATTTCATAGTGTGCTTCCTCAGAAAACAGTGGCCAAACAAGACGTCAGTGACTAGTTGTAGTTGTCTATCGAAGGCCACAGGGTCTGGGATACCTTATGTGTAGACCATGTCAATTTGCCCAAATAGTAATTATCCTTACGATTTCTGCTTTAGCTACACAGGAAGGAGAATGTACAGAGGTTCCCCTTTCTATGTGCTTCTGTTCTCTGCCGACCATGACCAGATCGATGGGCTTTTCAATGCTCTCAATTGCACAGTGACCTGGTATCCAACAAAGTCTAACGTGATTCTGCGCGTATAATGCCTTCAGAAGTACACGGCATCTCGAGACTATAGATCTGACGAAATTCGCGTGACACGTGCGGCTTAGAAACAGAAGATTTCCGAAAGCTCAATTGCATTAGCAGAAAGTAACGCATGCTTATTTGAACCAATGGTTGCATTCCGTTGTCTGGCCTTTCAAGACATTTTTCACTTAACCCCTGAAGTTTTTGGTGGTTTAGATCATTCCTGCTAAATAGAATCGTATCCGTTTAAGACGAATTTATTCACAAAAAATTGGGCTTCATCTTGATCCAAATGTTTACTTTCGCTTCTTTCGCTTATTACTGTAAGAGATTTGCCTTATATAAGTACAACATTGTCGTCGGCGTAGATTACATCGGCTGTTAACCTGTTGCGTTTTAAAAAAAAAAAATGTTGACCCCTAGGAGCTATTTAAAAAGCGAGAAGGTCTGTTTCTTCTTTTCTTTCATTATCTTTTGTCACTACACCTTCGAGTCACAGAGATCTCTATTAAGCCTATTAAGCCTTGGTGCAAACTTTTGTAGATACCGTCAGTAATGAAATAAAAAAAGAAAAAAATGTAGATACCTCTAGCAATATCGAGGAAGAGATCAAGCGTGAATTCTTTGAGGAGCGACGGCTTTTTAACCTAAAGCTCAGTTCTATGAGGAGTCGTTTCTGCTGGTCTACCACTCACAAGCGAATGCTGGGCCTGGGACCTCAGTAAGTAGTATATTCACTTCCAAGCGTTCCAAACGCTTCAAAGTACTGTAATGTGGGCTATTATATGACCAACTACTTTTATGTTTATACATCCACAAGTAAACAGTCCGAAATATTCGCAGTTGAAAATATAAAGAGGGACAGAGGACAGAGGGACAGTGACAAAAACGACAGTACCTACATAATCGGTGCGAAAAAAAAACCAAAACAAGTTTACTGACCAACTACAAAGGGTATGCACGACGACGTTGAAAATTAAATCCAAATCAGATAGACATCTATCAGGTCTCGGGGTAAACAAAACAATCCCAACAATCAATCACCGGGTAACAAGCTGAAACCCATTTTATAAGAAAACAACAAACAGAAACTTAAAACAAACGGTATCGCGACGTGATACCTACACAATATGCAGATATGTACTCGTACCTTCGTAAGTATACACATTTGTACACATGTTAAATTAAAGTTACGAAAACAACAAAAAACAAACAAAACCTCGACTAATGCGGTTTTTAACCCATTCTCTTGAAGAAACAGTATATTCATTAATTTTCCAAACACGCTTGGTACGCTTGTGGGAACATGTTGTCTTCTTTTGCAATTGCTCTTTGGTTTTTGTACACATTTACGTACGTATGTACATGTTTAAATTTCACATGAGTATTCTTGTAGCTTCCGCTTAATTGTTGGACTCACTCCATTGTTGTGGGATGTCTTTGATCGAATCAAAAGAAGAGATTGTCATTTGTTAACGGAATACTTTATCCAGTGTTTGCTGTAGCTCCACAAATGAATCCTTATACAGCCAAAGCCAAACAAGTGGGTTGGAGCGGAAATTTACTAGAAATTTTGAGGCAAATAAATAAGTAAAATGTATGTACATATGTATTTGGAAGTAGGACTAGAGCACAAGACGTGGTCAAAAAAAAACCAACTCAGTCCTAGGAAAACGTGGTGCTAGAACCCTATGTATATCTGCATCTGTAGCGACAGTCAGGCTTTAATTAAGAAAAGGTGATTTCTCGAGAAAATCAAAACCTGAATTTCTCAGAACCTGAACCCACCTTGTATTCATCCTGGTCCTGATGAGAGCATCTTGGTGAGAGCTTTACGGACGATTGGATTTCAAGTTGAGTTGACTTGACTCTCTAGAATGTAGACAAATCAATAAAAGGCGCCCGCAGGAGAGGTCTGTACAAAATCAGTGACTGTCTTGCAGAAAAGATTTGCAGACAAGTTGCTTTCAACAGGAACCTTATTAGGAACCCTATTAGACTCGAAAGACATCATTATCTGGGACGCCAGTGGAGAGGGTGACAACACAGCGGAACAGTCTCTACATGACTTTTCCGCCTTTGTTTAGGCTTGGTACCGGATTATAGCTGCTCGTTTCTATCTTGTCAAATTGTAAGCGCTCTCCCCTATCGTGACACAAAAGGTTGTTGAATAGGGTTCACTTCGAATCCGAATGTCAATAGTACTCAATTATCTCTAACTACAGGCCTTGGCTTAGTGGTTAGTGCGTTGGACTACTGTGTGAATTGCGTAGGTTTAAGTACCAGCCATGTCCACCGAAGATTTTTCGAGGCACTACCTCTCGTCGGGGAATGACAAGCCTCCGGGAGTATAATCTGTCATGAAAAAGCTTCTCAACGCGCCGCTCGGAGTCGGCAAAAAATTGAAGGTCTCTTCCATTCGTGCGAAAAATGTAAGACGCACAACAGGAAAGTTACGAGAAGCTACGCCTTGGCTCATCCCGAGCTGTCGCACCAGCTATTTATTTTTACAGGCATACTTAAATTCTTAAAATCTCTAGAAACACCATCTGCGAAGATGATGGCCTTCGAAGGCCAAGATATAGATATGTATATTTGTTTGTATATGCAAACAACACCATATGCTTCAGATTGTTGGCAAGCATGGGCATTGTGAACGTCATCAGTTTTACCCTCAATAGAAGTTGTATTGACAACAATACAAGAAAATTCGACTATAAACGCAATTTCTACACGGACATAGTTTCAAATATTTGTTATACCAAAACGCAACGGCAAAAGCGTATAACAGAGGAAAAGGTCAAGGATATAACGGATTGCTTACTCATGTTAAAGGCATTCTTAGCTCAATTTCTCAAAGTTTACAAAGCAACTTCCACAAAAAATAAAACCCAGGATCATATTGTAGGGAACTGTGGGATTTTCCATCCCAATCCTTTCGTCATCCGTTTTTATTTTTTTAATGAAAAATCAGATAGACGTAAGGTTTTAGGCGGAGCCTTGGCTAATGCCTAATGAAGGCACACCGTCTACGTCTCGTTGAATCGAAGTCCCATCTTGCTTCACTTATATCTATGGTTTGAATGGCTTTCCTGAATTCAATTATGTACATATGTATGTATCTTCACTTGCGCTATGATGTTCTTAGAGACGAAAAGGTTAGAGTTAACTTCCTTCTAGACGAGTGTCCAGACTTCCAGGATTGGAGTAATCAAGAATTTCTAACTCCTTCACTTCGAAAAGACTTCGAGTCGAATAATTGTGACTCTTGCAAAATATACCTTTACGTTCTGAGAGTACAAGGATTTAATTTACCCTAAAGAAGTCACAAAGTAGTAAAAAAAAATGATGAACCATAATTTTCCTTACGAAATACGAAAAGATTTCTAAAAAGTTACAACCAAAAAAAAACTCCAATTTCCCAAAATTCTCGCAAAAAAACTCATATAAAACACTACAATCACGGTGTGAACCATCCGATATGTTGTAAGCATGTGCCTTGAGCGGAACAATACAAACAACTTAGCTACGCTTTCTACGTCCCCCCCCCAAATCTCTAAGTAACACATTACCTTCGAGTATTTATTTCCGCCTCAAAGAGGCATACTCCGTCTCCAAGGTACGCTTACGCATCCAATCCAATAAAGCAAATTAAATAAATTTAAATTTGCTCCATCATAAATCCACCCTAATAATCACACACACACACACCGAGAGAGAGAATTTTCGGTTCTGTTTGTCTTTTAATCTCATCTCCACTCCGAACCCTTGTTATACACGCCTCCTAACAACGAAACCACATTATCACCTTGCAACCTACGGATGTTAACACGAATTCAGTGACAGAAAACAGCAAAATACAAGAAGAAAAAAAAAAAAATGGAAATTACAAAGGAAATTATCCCATGGCATGACATTATAACCTACCACAACCCCTCCCGCCCCAACACAAAAGGGCGATTTCATTTCTCTCGCTTCTTTTTATTTTTTGTTTATTTCCAGAGAAAACCCACAAATCTAACCCCCTTGTGAATAATGATGCTGGCTGGTGATAAAAAATCTTTCTCCGTCCTCCCGAATAAAAAGTATCTCTGCTTGTTGGGGCTCTAAATTTCCCGGCTCGGCAGCAATAGGTACACGTGGTATGTTTGAGATACCAAATCAGAGCTATACACCCCCCACAGTACATGCTCACACGAAATATAACGCGCGACAAACGTAATTACTCATACTGACAGCGTTGCGCTGAGATAAAACAGAATTATGGTCACAAAAATTCATGTCCTATGGGCTAAGATACAAACTGCAATCAATACAAAAACACAACATACCCGTAACAAAGGAAAAATCGATTCCTCTCTCTCTCTTTTCAGCTGGTGCTGCTAATTTTTTTCGATGACTGCTGTGATGATCTTTTGCGTTGTTACAGGCGAAATCACTTGATGTATTGGAGATGCGATAGATACTTTTTTTTTTAATTACTTCTCGGCAGCAAAACAACACTTGACACTGAAACACAAAACGATTTATGTATGACTTTTGGACTCGTATTTCTATTTTTTTCTTTTAATTTTAAACTTTTTTTCTATATTTAACGAGTTCAACGCACAAACACGAAGGGAACAACTGAAACAATTGACATAAACATGAATAGATGGGTTGATAGATAGATAGATACGAATTTATTATATTTTCGCAAAGACCTTCTTATCTAAGGTCGTTTGCCGGAGATTCACTCTGACGAAAATAATAATCACAAAATGCGAAGTAAATAATGATGGATGTCGTTGTGTATTTTTTTTTCCGCGACTCTGCGTAATCTCATGTGCGAATGCGAAAAAAAAACTCGCGACTAGATGTGGTGTTGCAGATACTTTTGAGAGAGTTGTGTGTGTGCTAAATTGAGCTTCAGTCTGTTTTTTTTTCTTTTGTTTTTGTTTTCTTTATTTTGGTTTTCAAATATTTACACCATACTCCGTCCGATCTTGGAAGTAGAAACTTGTTAATTGACCGACATATGTGGAGGTTGTTGGTGCTGTTGTGTCAGAACGTTTGCAAAACAAATTTACTTTGGCGTAGATGCAAAAGGAGTTGCATAAGGCAGACAATTCCAAATGTTTGAGGGGGGATTTATTCTTTTGTTTGGAGTAGGAACCACCGAAATGTATAATTTGGACGACCGCGACGGGTAGCATGTAAATTGCTAAATTAGAAGAAGATTGGAATATAATTGGCTATTCGTCGGAAAACTACTAATCGCTTAAAACTGGTTCTAGCGACGGAATTAAGCCTCGTGCAGGTTTACAGTGTGGTGTTCTTTGATTCTCAGAACAGAACAGAACAGAACAGCTTACAGAAAAAATGATGGATTAAGCCCTAATGAAAGTAAAATAGACATAAATTAATGACGCAAGGCATAGACGAAACCAGCAAGCTTCTACAGAGAAAATCTTAATAAATTCCAATGCTAGCAGGTATACAGATTGGCCGTAGCCTTCTAAAATACCAAACATTGGAATAATCTGAGAATTATGCATTAAGTATACGATTGAACTTGTCCCTACCCAAGTGTCAGGTATTGAAATTTCAAATATTTGGGAAAATAATTAGCTTGGGCTGGACTGTAGTGTCTTTCAAGCTGAAATCGTCGCCATTGATAGAGCAGAAAGTACAATATTTGCTAGGAGACTGAGCCCATCTAAAATCACCATCCTCGGCAACGGTCAAGCAGCTATCAAGGCTTTGGATAATGCTAGCACCAAATCAAAAAGAGTGTCGAACTGTCGAAGTCGTCTCGAATGTCCCGAGGTCAACATCTGCTGGGACACTGTGACATCGAAGATAAAAAAGGGACAAACTGGCTCGGCAAGGATTCGCTTTAGAAAGTGAGCACACCCACACTTCAATGAACATTCCTATGAGCGTGTAAAAAGGTGACCAGCTCTTGGTCTCCCAGGGGCCACTGCATTATATCCCGCAGCTGGTGGCTTACAGCTGAACTGAGAGTCCATTGCACGATAGACATATCTACTAGACTAAGGGCCTATACCACAAAATAAGAAGCATTATACGAGGTTAACCTGGCACCTATTCACCAGCCACCATCAAGCATCAAACGTTCGAATCAGTTGCAGGCGTTAGATTGGGAATAGATTTTTCGGAAAACTAGAGGACCTTGTGCAAGTTACATTAATGACCATATTTCGTCACGACCGCAAGCAGAACTACACAATGGATAAAAGTTTTTGAAACGATACCACAAATAGAAGAGGCAACACAATGGACCGAACACCTCCCGTGCAAACATCCCCAAAGCGCATTTCGCTTCTAACCAGTGTAACCTAAGATTTCAGCTCCACAATACCTTAGCATAGGTTCGAGGTCAAAGGCAGAGAAAGAGTAATGCTTTCGGCCTTTATGAATCCCTTGTGGGATCCGTGTTTGTTTCATCTTTTCAATCACAGTGCCCAATTAAAGGAGGAACAGGTTAACCATTTGCGTCAAGTACCGGGAATTAATTAACAAGTCACATACGAGCAATACCAGCCTCAAAGGGGACAATGCGGGTCACTGGTCTATTGGGGAATGTGTAGTGAAATTGGGGATCTCTTTCAACACCCACTACCGTAGCGGCCAGGTCGTTCGAAGTTCGGGTAATTGGGTTCGTGATCATTCTACAGGACCATTACCCCAGTCAACAAACCTACCAACCTAATTTAGAATAATCTTGGGCGAAATCTATCGACAGAATTATACGGATTTTATTCAACCTATGAAATCAGAGGAACGATGACGTGCTTTTTAAGGTTTTTCTCAACGACAGTATCCTAATTAGTTCTAAGTAAACTGAAGTCAAGCCAGAGTCCACAAACTTTAGTTTAGAGCTTGAATGACAACTTACGAATGGAAGGGACCTACAATTTATTTCCGCCTCCGAACGGCGAATTGAGAAGCTTTTTCATGACAAATGGTATTCTTCGCGGTGTGTCATTCCCCGACAAGAGGTGGTACTGCGAAAAATGTTCGGTGGACATGCCTGGAGCTTAAACCTACGTAACTCGCTCACCAGTTCAACGCACTAACCATTGAGACACGGCGACACACTTCTGCAAGAATTGACCTGAAAATAAGTCATGAACAATGAGATTCTGAAGGTGTGAAGAGGTTTATTCCAATTAATTTTCTTCAAAGTGATTTCGCCTCCAGGAAAGCTCTCGGTGTAAAGTCTCAACATGTTTGACATTAATTGAAATTTATTTGCTCCTACACGATTCGTGTAGGCTTCCACTTAAGAACATGTTGTTACACTACGCAAGTCAAGTGTTTACAAGGCAAACACTTATTAAACATAAGTCCTTAGTCGTTAGTTTGCTCAAAATTGTTGTGCATTTAGTCAAATTACAGTATCAATCCAATAGAATGGAATAGTGGATTTTGTTGCTTCTCGGGCAATCCTAGGGCAGATGTGTATACCGACTGGATAAGTTCGAACTATAAGATCTTCTCTGCAAAGCTTAGTTCTACAAACTGGAAAATATTGTAGTCAAGTCATGGACGAAACTCAGGATCATTCTTGTGGATGATGGATTAACTAAGGCATGAGATATGACTATTTTTGTGTGCTGCGGGCTATGGCGAGGCAATCCCATAATATTCCCCGAGGAGGCTTTTCCAAACATAATCAACTGGCATATGCAATTGTGTTTGCAATTTTCAGTGATAAATATGTCAAAAGCTTAGCTTCACGACTGCTTTATGCGAAAATTTCTTGACTTTTCTCTTCATTCAATGACTCGATGAGCCTCTTGTCGGAACCCTATTGTTGTGTTGTCTCCGAATTTCTTTTCCGTAACACTATGCTCAGTGTCAATGGAATGGGCAAGCAGCAAAGATAATACTTTGTTTTATAAGTCTGCCTCAGCTTCTAAATCCGGGGCAATGCGACCTATAAGATCCACTGTGCCGAGAGCCAGGTAGACAAGGAGGGCCTCGATCTTCCTAATGAAGTTAAAGGTGTCGCTCGTCTAAGCGGTTCTGAGTTCTTCAAGGACCAGGGTGTCCTTAAGGAAAATTCGCTTGCTATGTAACTGAGAGCCACACACTCACATAGAATATGTTCTGTTGCTTCACCTTTCTCTAGGCAGAATCGACATTCGGTTACCTAGGCAAGTCGCATCTTACGTAGGAGAAATCTGAAAACGCAGTGCCGGAGGGGAAGCTAGCGAGGGGCGAATATTGTCCCTGTTGTATTCTAGGACATCCCTTAAGTTTTTATTCATACAGCAGATAAACCTGTTTGCTTGTCTGATTCCTTGAATATTATCTCGGGACGATTTTTTTTTTATAAGAGCACTGCGACTTAGCAAGATCTATTGTATCACCAGTCTACTTATCCTAATAGGTCTTCAACCTTCCTAAAGGAGGTGAGTATGTCATTTGTAGCGGAGTTTCTATGAAAGATCCGTCTACGTAGCTATTTGTACGATAGATATTTGTGTTTTTTCCCACCTGCTTAGGATGGATCTAAACGAAGAAAGAGTTAAGGAAGTCACTGAAGGATTTGGTGTCTATGTATGTACATATGTATCTTTCAATAGATCCCTTCCTGGATAGTTGGCCAGCAATTTCATTGCCTTCAATGCCTCTTGATCCCAGTACTCACCAGAGTTCGACTTTATTTCACATTTGAAAAGCATTGAAGGAGCCGTCGATGGCTTTTGAGCTGAGATAGTGAGAGTCAAGTGCTTGAAGGTAGGCCTTGAAGACACTGGATAAATTCCAAGTGCCTTCGAGACCACCAGAGTCAATTTTGGAGCCATCTTTATACCACACGAGTCCTTATGACATCGAAAGGATACATCGCTACCGGTGATGTCGTCGAAGTGATACATCAACAGCCAGTCAGCCATTAAGGCTCTGAATTTTGCAGTATTCATCTGGGTCCCAAAGCCAATAAAAAGAGCAGACGAAAGGAAAGGGTTGGTGCAGCATACTTAAAAGTTCCTCCCAGCTCTGTAAAAAAAATACCATCGACTTTGGCGTCACTTTCTTGAACTGACCAAATGTTTATAAATACTCGCAAAGAGTCTGGACTCCATTAAAGGGTGAAGACAACTCTAAGGCTCGTTTGTACGTGTTAACAAAAGCGTCAACGGCTCACTAAGATCACGGATCAAGTCGTTTGTTCGCCTTGTTATCGAGTGTGTGTATCCTTTTGCATTAAACATCGATTCTAAAAAGTTATCTTAGATTCGTGGAAAACATTCCAGAGTTACTATTTTCAAAGTAAAAGTACAAACGTCGATGTACTGACTGATTCTTGTCACTTGTTAGCCTTGAACAATCTGAAAGGTGAATTTGTCATCTATAAATCAGGAAATGAACTCGAGGTCGTTTAAAACCATAAAAACTAAAGAGGCAACGCTTTCTTCGAAAACGCATCAGTCACAACTCATTGCTATCACATAAAGAGTCAATATTCGTTCCCAGAACCAAACTATCTATGCACTTTTACAGCTGTTGTATTTTTACTTATTATTATCAGTTTGCTTGAATTACAACCATTAAATCCACAAAAGATCAGCAGAGTGATTCTATCAAACAAAACCTTAGAGATATGTATGTGGTTCTCTCATAAATAATACATTTCCGAAATGCATATCGTTTACGTCTAGACAACTCTATACAATCGGAGATTGGATGGAATTGCTCCAGCCATGCAGCATGGAAGACTATTTACACTGGCTGCTGTACGGATGATAACTTTGAATCTCTTTGAATAATTGATAAACGCAGGCTATTCAGAGGTTTGATCGATGCATTTCAATGCATTTCAATGGATTTGTAATTTTCAAATACAAATATTAAAGACGAACAGAGCAGGATAAGGGAAAATCAAAACCAGAAATCTATATGAGCAACGACAAGTTTAACAAATTAGTATGCACTTGGGTACTGATAAAGGAGATATGAGCGGTCGAAGGTGGCAAAAAGAGACTCTTTGTTTCAACATATCGATCATGACAGGTGGTGGTATCTCAGACAGAAAGATACTCTTCACACATAACCCCCTTGATGACATTAAAAATGCATTTTTCATTTATTAGATACAACCGACCCATAATGAGTGTCAACAACTCATTTGAAGGTGACAAATAGACGTTTGACGTGACAGTGCTTTTCTCATAATTAAAAAAAAAACTAAACAGATTTACCTATGTATGTACGTATTGATAAGATAAAAATCTTTTGCCTCCACTGAAGCATTACGGCAATGACAACATTCATTTTTCTTTCATTTGTTAACAAGTCGTTAGCAGATGGTGTGTGCGATATAGATATGACTTCTATTGCCCTTGGGAATAATATCTATCATCCATATCAGCAATTTTAAACAGAAACTGGGTATATTTTCGCCACCGTAAACTACGTAGGGTGATTCAATGTCTTTCAACTCATGTTGAGATTGATGACGAGCACTAAATTGTGATTTCAACTGCCATGATAGCAAAAACCTCAGAGAAATTGTATACTTAGATTTCTTAAGCATGGGTTGCTATCTCCTGTCTACTAAGGGACCAACTATTAACACTCTTGTCTAAAATCATCTCTAGTGTAGACGGAACTTTAAAAAAATCCTTCTTGCCGTTTAAACGTACTGAAGAAACCACATGAACTTGACATTTTTGTTTGATGACTAATTCATGTAAGTCTTGGCTTATTGTCAAGTAATTCAGACTTCCTTTTGTCACAAGAAGAATATTTTCTCAAGACATTGACAGTCACAAGGTTTAAATGAGAAATGGAGAGTCTGTCACAGTAGAAGTTATAGAGTTTTAAATTTTAAAAAAAATAAGTTAGTAAGACTATGTTGGATTAAGAAGGGTTTAGAAGGTTAGGCTGTCATAAAACACATTCGATATCAAAATCATCAGAATTTTGCAGTGTTAGCTGATGTCTGAAGCGTTGAAAAAAGCGAGGCCAAGAAAATGTCAATGGTCTTTGTTGGCACTAACAAGAAGTCGGAGTAGACAATCACAGTATGACATTTAACTCTACTAAAACAGTATCAGAACTTCTCACAGTTGTCGCTAAAATTATACCAAACATTGAAGAGTCTTGGTACAAAAGAACATTTTGGATAAATAGACTCCTATGGGTGTCGGATGTGACCACGGAGATGCAAACTTATGAGGGGAAAACAAAAGTAACCAGGGCTTTCCAGACGACATCTTATGTGCTATTCCTGTATCGTTGCTGTTGATGTGGAATTAGGGAGGATTGTAGATAAATATAGCACAATTATCCCTAAAGTTCCTGCATGACCTCAATCTTGGGCAAAATTTTCCTTGGTTGTAAGAGCACTTGCTTGGTACAAAAGATCCTTTAGGTTGAAGTGTACTACCCACCATAGCCAGTTCAATACGAAAACCCACAGAGCCTAATTTTGGTTACGAATACCAGAAAAGGTGCCTCCGCGGAGAAAGCAATTCTAAAATAATCCCACGAGAGCGATTGAACCAATTCAGAATAGACACATCCATGAATCATGAATGCTTTAGATGGCATGCTCCCTTCTGACTAAACTGCACCATGGCATCCAACTTGTGGTCTTCTAATACCCGCGGGTGCCACGGATTCTGCTGCATGACACTGAGTCCAGACAAACAGAACAAATACTTTGACAGATCCGATATTCCGCCTAGACCAAATGAAGGAGGAGGCTTATAAGCTGTGCCAAAATGTGAATGAACTTTAACTCAAACTCATCGGGCGAATGGACAACAATGCTTCAGCCTAAAAGCCAGGTACTAGATGACCAAAAAGGCCGAACATCATTTAACGACCACTCTATCGTGATACATAGGATGCTTGGTCTGACGAACTGACGATGGAACACTGCGGTGTCTTAGGTAGAAACTCTTCACAGAGCGGTCTACTGTCTCACATCATACTGTTGAGTTAGCCATAACCACTAAATTGTGTCTCACATTGGTTGTTTCCCGAGTATTGCACTTTGAGCTTGAATATGCAAAAAGGTTATTTGGATTTGGACTCTTCACTGGTCGAAAGTTTGATAAGTAAAGTAAGTAGTAAAGACTGCGCCAGAAGATCTTTTGAAACATCCTGTACTTCCAGGGCTATAAACCCATCACTCCATAGTTCATGTTGTCAATTGTAAGAAAGGTGAAAAGCCATTAAGCCCCTTTGCAACAAAGTACTATTAAACAAAACCATCTTCTGAATCGATGGGGCAATACTCAGCCAATTTGTACAATCGTATAGCCTGTGGTTTTAAAGTGGATTGAATCCCTTTTTCAAGGCCAATAAGCCAATACGTCAAATCAAAAATGATTTCGAATCTCAATTCAGGCAGCAGACAGGTCGACAATAGTTACGTCCGAACAAAGAAGTGACAGGGCCTGATTTTGATCAGAGTTAGGCTGAGATTAATGAGGCCCATAAGGTTCACTAGTGCCAATCATCAATCTTAACAAACACGCACTCGAAGAGAAACACTTGAAAAACTTTGTGTCAGCTAAATTCGTCGGTGACACCAAAATTTCATCACAAAATGCATCAAGGAAGTAGAAATGTCAAGTTAGTGGCTTCCGGAGTTAAACTGAAGACCCACTGATATTCATTGGTTTTTTGACATATTTTTCAGGTTTAACCTGGAGCTTAACACAACTGATACGAGTTCACACATCCTTCCTTCAAACAAACCAACCACGGAACTATTTGTAAACCAGCATCTCAATCTCATGACTTTTACAAAACTATTTCATGTGCAATTGCATGAAGATTAACAAAAAATTTAAATTAGGGAAATCCTTATTAAATTTAATTGAACCAGTCACAAACACGTACACGTACCTCCTCAACCTGATCTAGCGTGTCAAATCCATTACAACTGCTCTAGGAAACAAACTACAAACGACTAATGGAAACTTCCGACAAAACAAAGACCACTAATGAGTCGCCCCTGAATAAGGTTACACTGTGAATAGTTTCACAGTAGTTTGTCAGGTTTGTCCATGACAGCGCCAAGCCATAAGATAAAATCATCTCACCTGCTGGTGTAATGACTTAATCTTCCGCCATAGAAACAGGATTAAAAAATAAGGAAATTAATACATTTGACACATGTGCACGATGAGAATGCCGGCAGATGACAGTGAGGAATATATTCGACAAAACAAAAATCAGGTTGTCCCGGTTAGTGGATGTTGGCAGTGCCAGTGAAACTCCAATGAATTTGACAATTAATAGCGGACATGAATGTGGGTTGATGAATCGAAAGACGCATCCACTCGTAGTTTGGGGGCGATTATTTGAGAGATATCACCTCTTACGAATTCACCCAGAACATTTCTAAGCTACTGACCGATTACTCACAATAGCTCGGAATGCTTCTGTTTCTCCAATTTAAGGGTCGACCATCCTCAAAGTCCTTTAAAAAACGCCTGTCCAAATAAGGATTTTAGAATTAACACAGAAAGGCAAGTAAGAACCCGAAAATAGATGAGGTGTCAGTTGCCCTGGAATCTGTACAAATTCTAATGAAGCCCAAGGCATGATGCTTAAATTCCATACTTTTATCCACCTCTACCGACAAATAAATAAATAACTGGCGCTAAAGCTCGGGATGAGTCAAGGCCTAGCTTCTCGCAACCACTCATATTTTGCACGAATGGAAGGGACCTACAATTGCCGACTTCGATTGAGAAGCTCTTTCATGGCGAACATTACAGTACTCTTGGAGGTTTGTCATTCCCCGACAAGAGATGGTGCCGCGAAAAATGTTCGCTCGACATGGGCTTAAACCCACGACGCTCGGACTAACCACTGAGCCACTACCTCTGTGGACACCTCTTAGATCAAGAATGTGCTTAAGGGCCAAGTAGACTGTACGTGCAATTTTATTGAAAACAGAGACTGATTGATATAATCCCGTGTTAATGGTTCAAATCACACTCTGAAGTAGTGTTGCGCAAAAGATCAATGGCCTTTAAACCACATATCCACACATCGACAATTCACCATTTTATGGGACGATTTAGATTCAGGTAGCTTGCATCTACTATGGTAACTGCTGACAGGCACCATTCAACAAAGCATTAATCGCTCCGCTTAAGAAATTTCACAAGAATTCGTGGCTCACAACCGGTTTGCTAGCAGCCTTAACAAGCCACAATTTCAAGAGAACCTTTCATCGTGACCTATTCTCTCAGTTACAACGATGGTTTAACCTAAAAATCTAAAACCGCATGAAAGTTGATACGCTGATACGTATGAACAAAAACTGAGACTGGAACCTACCCATGACAACTCCTTTCTCAAAAAATTCCCCAATAAACTCCTTCGTAGCAAAGTCCACCCAAATCAGACCAAAAAAAAAAAAAAAACTGTTTGCAACACAAACCATTGGCAGGTATTCTCTGCAATTTGCAATGTGGCAACGATTCTCCTCGAAGCTGGTCCGAGATACCGAAAAAGAAATCTTCAAGAAATATCGTATCCACAAGACGATGGAAGAAAAAATGGAAAGGTAACTCAAAACGGCCTCGAGCGTGCACTCCCGTCCCGTTCCGTACAACTGTCACACATGAAACACGATCAGCCGTCGAAAGAGTTGACTAGATCACCACACACACAGACGCACGACGCGAATCGCCACCAACGAAACTGAAATCGAAAGACCACCTCAAAACGAAATGAAAATCCAGAAAGAAAAAAACGAAAAAAAAAAATAACAAAAACCAAGTTAAGAGAGACCCCAGACTCAAGACTCAACTTAACACACCGATTAACGCGAACTTCCCAAGATTCGTGGAGAGTACATACGGTGGTTTCGTACCGTTTTACTTCTGGACTCGTTTATACGAAGATTTATCACACGATTTTCCTTTTCCTTGTCTTGCTGTTACTCTGCAACACCACACACGTATTTTTTTTATTTCACAGTTAAGCCAGCCATACGTACACCGGTACAGTGGCGGCGTAGCGCGGTTGGACGAGGTGGAGAAGAGAAAAACAAAAAAAAAAACATAAAACCGACCACACAACTCAATCACACACAATTATGCTTCTGTGCATATCGTGTTGCATAAAAGAAGCCCAATCCCCGCCCGTCTGCACCCGCTCAACATGAAGCGCATTGTTACAGGGTACTGGTCCAAGTGCTTCGCGTTGAGCTCTGGCCGGGGCCCACTACTGGTCTCAAAGGGGTACCTACATAATCGAAAACAGATATTACTGGTCCAAGAGGGACTCGAAAGCAGTTCGTTGGTATGTCTGCCAAACTGTGATACACGAAAACCGGACCCGAAGTTGCGACTGCGATGCGACAATGACGCAAATGTGATGTCACAGCGCGATGGCGAAGAGATAACGAAAATGTCAGCGAACAAGCGAATTAAAAGGGCGTCCACACAACCGGCAACGTTCCGATGTTGTTTCACGAAAATCACCAAAACACGAAATAACTTTGCAATTATTTGCTTCTAAGCTCGACGCACGGATGGCGGATGGCGTGGAAAAAATGTATCCCCGGTGAAAAATTGGAGTTTTAAAGGAATAAGATAGCTGAGAGCGCGCGTAACCGACCGATCCTGAACACGCTCCAACTTCAACTGAAAATCACTTTCAACATCAAGTCTTGTGGTGTTTTTTTCGAAAAACCATTTTTTTTTCCTTCGTTTTTCGTTCGTTTTGTGTCAGTCTCTGCTTTCGTGTGTGAGTGTATGGGGAGAGCTTTGGAAAAGTTGCTCCAAAACCGCACTTTTCTCATCAGAGAGGTTTGGGTCTCTCAAAGTCTCCACTTGGTAGCCTTTGGCATTTAGTGCAAGTTAACTTCCACTCAGTCTGAGTCTGAACCAAAGCTTTGCTTTGCCTTCAAGTCTGTTATCTTTTTTCGTTCTGAATTGCTTTTTGCCACACACAGCTGTTTGTAATAAAACTGAGATCTCAGACTGCCGAGCTCGAATCGAATTAAGTGTGCAACAAGGTCTAAGAGAAACACAAACTTTCTCTTCATCACTCGAAAGCAAAGTTTAAAAGTTACTTTTAGGGTAAATCGCCCAATGTTTGGTCGCCTCTCACTGTACATGCGCATGTGTCCATATTTTTTTTGTCTCTGTCAAGGATACGCATAATAAAGGTGGCGGGCATACAATTGCGGGAAACGAACTCCGCAAAAGTGAGGTTAAGAAGCACCAGTCACAGACACATCTTTACTGTCACATCCCACCCACTCTGGGGGGCCTCAAGTGACACTTGGTGTCTCTGCGATTACGTAAAGCAGTAAACAGAGAGAGATCCTACAGCATCTCTCAAAAGGATAACATTATGGCCAGAGAGAGCATGTTAAAATATTCAACTTCGACAGACACTCACACGGGCTCTGCTACTGTTGGTACTGGCTGGCTGGCTTGGCTGGCTCTCTAGCTTATGCTCCGCACTCCGAGATAAGGGTTGCGATGCGAAAAAAAAGTGTCAAAAATGGAGCATTTGTGGAGCAGAGGACGAAAAGGATGCACTTTGTTTGAAGATAAGAAATGATATGATATGAAGTACTGACCTAGTTTCGGTCTCTCTTTGTGATTTAAAGGGAATGTAGCATGATTATGCATGAGGGGCGCGTGTTGGAGGGTAGTTGCTTTGCATTAATTTTTAGGTTTTTCTCCTCTTCTTTTTCCTTTTTTTAGTAACGGAAAACGAGGAATGAAAAGGGCTACGATTGAAAGTGGGTGTGTGGAATGGCGAATATGTGTGAAAAAAAAGGAGTAATGGGAGAGAAAGCTTCGGAATTAGGTCGTTTGTTAGTTAAATTTTGTATGTGATGTGGAATTTTTGGAAATTTAAATTTAATATGTACATCGGTTACTTTGGAGACGCAGAAGAGGGATACATTTAGGTAATAATTACGAGGATGCTACACAGATGTGCTATGAATGGAAAAAAAAAGTTGCAAGTGTAGAGCGTCAAGGTAATGACGGTTTGAATATTATTTTGAGTTTATAACAGAAAACGTCTGATAAGATACCAGAAGCTCCGGAGTGTTGAGCGAAGTTGGCACTGATTTCTTTAAAGGCTAGATTCTCAAGGGTCCCAATTGTATAGATGGCGACTGAAGGACCATATTGGCGTCATCAAAAACTCAACTGCTAGGTGTCTAGGCCACCTTTATAAACGGATATCGATTCTATTTTGAAGGGATGCAATAGAAAAAATCCGCAGTTTATGTGACGCGAACAGTTGGAGAAAGACCTTAACCAATTTGAAGTACAAAACTGCAGGTGTTTCGAGAAATCTGTGAGACCGAAAGTTTGTACAGACATAGTAAGTATTCCATCCAAAGGAGTGGAATGGAGCGGTATCAGAATTTCATCGCTAAAAGTCGTAAATGCCTGTGAAATATTCACTCGACGATGTCTACATCTTTGTTTTTAAGATTAAAGTGACTGATGACGACACAGACTAGACAAAATAATTTACCCCATTTTTTTTTTCATTCATTCTTTTGTCCTATCAATCTTTGGATAATTTTACAGGACAGTTTCATTTGACGATGATGGACGGTGAAGTGATTCCTTTTGGGGACAAAATAAATTATTATAATTTTGCAAAGTAAATCGCTTTGTTCGTTTTAAAAAGAAAACCAGAACATGCCTACTGATTTTTCCTTTCCTATTCTTATTAGGAGACTGCTTCTGTTACGGGCTTGATCTTTAAGACAAGCTCCGAGGAAAGGTGTTTCAGATTCCTCCTTAAAAATTTATCACCGGCACTGGGTCAATTCACCAAGAAACTAGGAGCTCTTAATTATTTGAGAAATTGACGCATTTTTGTATCTTGACAAGGCACTGTGCCAAGTTCCGTTTATGGGCTGTTTTTTATGTATCATACTTAAGAGTTTATTTCAAATGCTTTGAGTCTTCGGGCCGAGCTAATAAATGGTTGGAGGCTTGTATCAGATGATTGAAAACCTCCTCTGACGGATTTGATGAGGGAGTTTTCGAATAGTAGCTTTTTTAGTGTACAATTCAAGGCAACTTCAGACCCTCGCATCGATTCCAATAGCTAAGTTAGGTTATGTTAAGTGACTGCCCCAGTTCAGACAGGGAGACATTTAGAACAGATTAGTCCATTGTGATACCACAAAGAAGAACCGACTTACCAGCAGGAGGAGGAATTTGATTGATTCGATAGGCCCAGGTAGTTCCCCCAGATTTTCGGGAAGAACCATCCCGTCCTACGTCCTTTTTTGCCACCTTGTCCGCACTGCAGTTGCCTAGCACGACCTGGAATAGTTACCTGGAACACAAGGTTACGTCTCACCTGACTGCATTCTCGTTAAGAGATCTGCGACGTGGCGGCATTGCTTGACCAACTTTGATCGTACTGTCGGCAATTCCAAAGCGTTATTAAGTGCCTGACCATCTATGTATGCTACAATCTATCGCGTGAATTGCAGACCAAGCCGCAGCTTCGTGGACTGCCATAATTTCTACTTGAAATAAACAACACTGATCCGGCATCGGCGAGGTAATGGCTAAGCCATGTGCGTTGGAGAAGACTCCTGCCCCTGTATCACATACAGCGAGTTAATATTCCGACTTTCTGGATTCGCCCTTATCCTCACTTAATTCGCTACATTGATAGACCTTTAACCTTTAAGAGTCTGGCTATAGCATTTTAGTCGGTAACGTCGTGTGGAACTTTTTTTCATTTTAGAGAATAAACGATGCAAAGGCCTGATGGTTTGTCTTTCATTGAAGAAAGCTGGAAGAACTGTGTCCTGAATTTTTCTATTTTCTCTCTCATACCTAGTGTTTAAGTCCAACAGAGTTGTCATCGTTTAAAAGACAAGAGAGCTCATATAAAACTTCGCGTCGGTAATATTGAGTCAGCTCAGTCTAATTTTGTTACCCAGTCTTGTCTACTTAGACTTCTCGCGCACAACAGATACCATGTCCAATGCCTGCAACATCAGTTCTGAAACACTTTTTACCCTTCTTTATCGCTTGAAGTGCTATAACGCTGCTCCTCGTATTCAACTTGAAATCTGGTGATCTTATTTGACATCCAAGAATATTCAACAAACTACTTCTGCACAAGGGACTCCAGCTGATTTTGTCCTAATAAACAGATAGCAACACTTATTTACACCCTGACAAAACAAGATTGGACATGAGTTTTTCATACTTAAGACATCGAATTCAAACAGGAAGTTCTCCTCGTCGTTTATCTTGAAGAGCAGCAGTCTATGCAAACTAGCTCTGCGCCATATACAATTGTTAAAAGGTCTTCACTCTTCAAGCTTTGATTCTGGAAGTCTGAAGCTGTCTGGCTACCTTAGAGCTCACCAGAAAACTAGCATCTCTTTAAGTGTCTCCAGCCCGTTCGGTGGATAGCTAGCTGGCTACGGTTTCGCACGCCAAGTTGATTGTGGTCCAAGTTGATTCACTTGCGCGTTACCAATGAAAGTGGCAGTTTTTTTCTCCAGTCCGGTCTTTCTGCGGCAGATTCGTAGATTCCCTGGTCTTGAAATATTCTGTCTACATCCTTGCTTACAAAATCAATTAAACAGCTTGGTACCGGCTTAAATTTGGAGGAATCTAAGGCTACGCGCACACTTATGGGCTAAAGCGATGCTAGAAGCGGAAGCATGTGATAAAACTTTTCACATGAATTCTTTACTGTGCGCACGTATGAAGTTCCAAACAACTTGCATCTGTACACAGGCCTACACAATAGTTTAAGTAGCTCGTGGAACACTTTGCTTCACATGTTGTGTAGGTCAAAAGTAAACTGGTGGCACAAATGGTGGTTCCTTGAAAATTAGTTAAAATTAAAGTGAACTGACACATTTCGGAATTTAACCATATGCCACCCCCTAGGGCGTTAATTTTTCGGCAATCTTCAAACCACGGCAACACTTGAACCCAATTAATTCAATACTTTCAGTGTATTCATCAAAACTCTCCACACTTCTCTCTTCAATACTAATCCTCTCTTTCAATCGTCACTCTCCCTATCAAATCGAATCACAAAGTTGCTAACAAAAAGAGAACTACACCTCTCTCGGAGAAGCTACACTTGGCGCAGTGCGCAGAGAACTGTCAAGTGTCAACCAACATCTGCACTCCACATAAATCTCCACTCCAACAAACGGGTGAATGCCAGCAGACAGTGTTCCACAACAGTCACTCTAATTCAATCGCAACATTAACGTTGTTGTGTCAACACTTGATTCGGCTCTGCCACCCACAAGAGGCGCACAATGTATGATTTGTTGCTTGCAAACGAGTAAACACCAAATAAACAGGAAACAAACAAAAATCCCGAAGTAAACTAAAAATAGCACATATGGGATTCGGGTGTGCATTGAACTTTGCGCTTAGCCGCCGCTACTTGATATGTATGCAAATGAACTACGTACCACCCTACACCGTGTGTGGATGGGTGACTTCTCAGACGTTTCCGGAGGGGTGGGCCAGGGTGGAGGCACAGCGAACTGATCTGAGCGTAATGTGTTCGCCGATAGTGGTAATTATCCGTGGCCGTTGATGTAAAGAGCCCGGTGGTGGTTTTATTAGTCAGATTTGTTATCTCTTGGATCTTTTTGGTCGAGCGACGGCAACGGCAACGACGGCGGACAAAAAACCGCAGACAAGCAGAGAATTTTTGGCTCATTACGGCGAAAGTAGGCACTTAGACTCGATGGTGGTGGTGTGCATTGCTGCCCTGCTTGACGTGATTAGCGCTGAGCGGCCATAACCATCCGACACCAACACCATCACCTTGGGATAATATGTAATTTAGCTGAATTTACTTAATGAAATCAGCAGATTTTCGCCGCGATAGAATGGATGGATAATTTTGGTTCGCCCATGATTTGGTGCGGGGGCAATGGCGATGGAGCTGGAGTGTTGATTCGAGCGAAGTGTGTGTGTAAAGGCACGCGAGTGTGGGAAAACACAGATTTGCGTATGCAGCATATGGTGTAATGGACTTGTTCTGGTTTTCTGAAGTTTCTGGGAATCAGCAAGTAATTATGAGAGCGTGGAGCAGTATTTCTGCGGTGGCTTTGGGTGGTGGGTTGTGCTTCATTTTTTCTGGCTTCCAATGCAAGCTACCGCAAGCCTTAAAAAAACTTTCCGCCGAAAGACGCCCAAGTAATGAATTATTGTCACCATGCTTCATACTGGACCTGTGATATAACAATCAGACACTGCAACGTGATACGTATGTTTTGGAACAATGAAAGACTTGAAGGTGGTTCAATGTATGATGGTGCAACAATTTCTGCAGGATAGTTTTGCATTACTTTGTAAAACACGTAAAAAAATCTAAAGGCATGGAAGGAGCTGTAAGATTGGTCAGCTATGGTCATGAGGTTTGGGTAATGACCGAAGGAATAAGATCGCGGATACAAGCTGCCGAAATGAGGTTCCTTCGTTGTTTTGCTGGGGTAATTCGTCGAGACTGAGTTAGGAACATCAGAATACGCGAGGCACTCAATGTCGAGCAACTTCTTCTTCGAACAGAGAGATCCATACTTCCATGGTTTGGGCACGTTAAACGCATGCCCACTCGGCTTCCAAAACGTGGATTCCGTGCCATCGGGTAGGCGTCCCCTAGGTAGGGCCAGGATAAGATGGTTGAATCAAGTCCGAAATCTCACCTCTACCCATATGGGGGTAGCCAGATGATTAAGAGTCGATGGGGGAAGATCAGGAAATATGGAGAGTCCACTCAAGCACCCTAAGCCCTCGACGCTCATAGGGGATAAACGGGTCATTGGAAAATGTTGATGATGATGATGAATCCCCAAGAAAAAAGCTGTATAGCGACAACAACGACTTAAATTCCGTTTTCAGGCAAAATGAACCATTCCGTCTAGGTGATGTTAGCTAACAAGACATGTACAATATGTAAATTCGAAAATTAAGGCGCAACAAAGCTGGTAAAGCTGGCGGCCTTACAACTGGGTTGGTTAAACTGGCGGGAAGGATCATGTAGTCTAATTACTGAAACTTCAGCATTGTTTCCGCGATTCGAATGAAAGGAAATTCTCAAAACGGCACCAATATAGAGGCAAAGCGTCAGGCTGTTCTGAAAGCCTTGCTCAACTCTTTAACCGGTTTCAAATTAGCTTGAGAGCTCGCTGCTGATTCTTGTCTGAATCCCAGGTGACACCAGGATCTCTGGAAATGATATCTCCGATTAACACTGATATACAAGGCTGAAAAGATAATTTCTCAGGCCTTGAACCTGCGTTGGATCTCTCTGGATTGGGTTTTCTACAGATACATGTTTTTTTTTTTTTTAATCCACTCACGCTCAAGGGGTTATACCCTTATGACACACAGCCCGAGAAAGATGCAGTGGTTGTAGTATTTACTAGGTTGCAGTGGCTTTTGAGAGTGGTGTCTAGACTAACTGATTGTGCGTGGCACCCCTCCCCAGGATATAGCGAAACGAACATACATATGCAGTCTCTCAGTCAAAAAGACTGTGGATAGCTTATTCTGCTATGCCTAAGTGATACTACTGTCTACAATGCCTCTAGGGAGGACGAAGATACATCGGATCATTTCTATTGTGATTTATCTCACCGTTGCTCGGAGGTGCCTTCTTGGCTTGCTGCGAAAATCGAGAGAATTCCAGTAAACTGTGGCAGATCTTGAAGAAAGCCCAGAAATTCGAGAAGAGAAGAGCTGCACAGAACTATGCTTAGTTTTAGCATTTTTGTCGAATTCGTCTGAATACAGCGATTGTGATTATTAGGACTGAGTTGTGGATCAACACAAATGCTCAAATATTTCCCGGATGACGGCGCTGTAAACATAGACTGTGACTTAGGTTGCATGCCCAAATGGATTTAAGCGCCACAAATATGTGCTTGCTCTTCTAAGGTCCAGTATTCCGCCAGACAGCACTTTTCCGTCTTCCGCTCGTACTTACATAGCAAACGTTCTCATAGCTCTCAAACGAAATTCTGCTCACTTTCGATGAAGTGAGTGTGAATTGGCCTGTAGGACCAATTCCCACATGTAATTCAATCTCTCTGTGTCTCCTTCAATCGACTGAGGAGTGCTTAAAAGTTGGTAAGCTGCTTTATTTTAAATAAGACTAGGCTTATCACTAAGAGGCATATTTTTACACAGGTACACCACCTAGAGCGGTAACCGAGTATCAATTTTTTTGTTTTTTTTTTAGAGTCTCCTAGTGTCATGGTCATAAACAAGCTATGACATCATAATCCTTTCTAACCCACGCTCAAACACGCTGATAGCATGCCGAAATTTAAGAACACAAAATATTCCACCCACTCACACAAACATTTCCCCACGCATACTTAAAAAAAAAAGTATTTCCATCCTAAATGTCATACCTTCGGGGAGAGCCTGGAGAAATTTACTTGGATTCACTTGGAATACAAAACAGCAGACATTGTGGCGCTGTCACCGCCGCTGCATACTTTCCGGCATGAACACAATAACAACATTTAACGCGCACTGTTATGCCACAGAATTTAACCAAAGAACAAAACGTGTACTTAGCAAAATAAAACACTACATTTCGAGTTTACTTTATTATCTTTTACACAAATTGTCATGGCAAACATTTGTTGTTATTTTCATCGCCACTTTTGTCAATCGTCACACGCCCGCGAGCAAAACATTGACCTTTTGCGACCGGATGTCAGTTGATGAAGCAGTTTGACGTATATAATTTTAGGGGTAGTTGTTTGGCACGACGATAAGAATATCAAAGAGATAAATTAACTTGGTTTACTTTACTATATAACACCAAATAAATATGAATCACAGCTGTTTGTTGTGTTTATTAATGTGATGTCCGTCACATTTGACATTTACCAGCGTCTGCAAAGCTTCTGCGCACTACAGTCCGTTTAGCATGCGAGTTTGAGTGGAAATTTGCGAGTGAGAATAATACATTTTTTGCAGAAATGAGTGTATGTATATGGGTGTATTTGAGGTTATGCATAGTAAATCGCTGTCTTGAGTCTTTGAGTTTGACTTAATTAGACTATTCAGTTCGAATGAACGGGTGTAAACTGGAGTTAATCGAGAAAACCGAACCAAAAGAACTTCTACGTTTCACAATCAGTGACATGGATACTGTTGTTTGACGGCTGTGAGAGATTCTCCACAATTTTTCACGCAAATGTGTTCTCAACATTTTGGGCACAAATCTGTCTTTCGGACATGTAGCGAAAACCGAATATGCATGCACATGTGTCATGCCAACGAGTATTGCTTTCTCCGCAGACTGAGCGTGAAGGCATTCATAACCAAAATTAGGCTTTATGAAGCCTCATATCTGTCTGGCCATGGCCTTAAGCACAATTCGACCTAAGGACCTTTCGTGTCAAAAAAAGTCATGCCATAGTTTTAAGCAGACAAAAACTCTCCGACAAAGGCCATCCCCGGCTAGAGGCAACCAATCATCCATGACGTCCATCGCAACATTCACCAGTTGTAGCAAAGCTTAACTTGGCGGATAATATGTTTAAGGTACGAGTTTTTTTCCTGGTTTCAGTGAACTTATTTTGATAATAGCAGCATATGTGCCTTCTAGCTCAGTACGATAACATCCTATGCTCAACATGAACTTCAAGGATCTGCAAATTGTATTATGAATTCTAAGTGGCTACAATCTTCTCGGGGCGCTATATAGGCCTCATAAGTGCATCTTATCTAAGAAAGGTTAAAAAAAAATGAAGCTTCTTATAAATCTGAGAGGTTTGGCACAGCCTGCCGAGAGTCTCATTGTCGATTGCAACCTGGCCGCTCTAGCTGAGTCAGAATGATGTATTGGTTGGCTTTGCAAAAAAAGTAAATGGTCCCATCCCATTCTATAAGAGACTCAGCTGGATAGTCAACATCGAGAAAATTCTCAACTAGTTTAAGTCGAACGAAGTTAGGTTAAAAGTTTTAAAAGTAACAATGTACAATTTGGGCTGATATTGTGATTGCCCTCAAGTATGGGGCGGGACATGTTCTTCATTAAACCAACTGAATACTCGAAATGCGTCGTTTTATCTCCTTTAGTCGAATCTTTGACAAGTTATTGCCAAATTTTGCAGACATGCTTCGTTTAACCCAAAACCAGTGATTACGCCGACAATCGTTTGGATGATGCTTCATTTGGGAAGCAGTAAGGTGACACAGTCTATAAAGCACTTAACTGGGTTCACTGTATCCACGTTCCATCCATTCCTAATAAATTAATTTACTTTATACATATTTCCTTATACTACAGCATGTGTAGAAATTCAGTTGGGCATCGCGTTTTTCCGAAAGCCTTGGTCACTAACATACTTCAGATGTTCATTGAACGAGGACCTTGGGTCGAGTGATTGTTTCTCTTTGCTTTGTGCAGTTGATTGTCACCGCCTAGGAGCCTCAAAAAATCGACCCAACCTGCTTCCCTGTCATCTACTTATATGGCAGTTTGAAGCCGATCTATTCAAACCAGTGTTGAACAGTCCCGATTATGTGGTTGGTTATTTGGAACTGTTCTTCCACTAGCTCGGCGGCCACGACTATTGCCATCATCATAATCCTACGAAAATCCTACGATCTTAGCGAAGATTGAGTATCCTTTCGTAGAAATGGGCCCAACACTGCACCCTGAAGCACGCCATATTTTACTGAAATGGTTGTCTGCCCCTCTCTCTTAATCGTATAAATCTCATTCTTCAAGACACTGCAATAATCGGTTACTCTGTGATTCTTGTTAGGTCCTTTTAGTACCTTCCATCCACCTGTAAGGTAAGAATGGGTAAGGTGGCTATCTGGCACCAGAGCTTTCAACTATACATCAGTATCGGTCTTGAAGCCGTACTTCAGGACAAATTCCCTATCTATTTCCAAAAGCCCCTTTACAAACATATGATGCGGTGGTGAACGTTATGTTTGTTGAGATAAGTAAACTGCACTCAGACTAAGGGAAGTAGGTCTATGGACAATTAACACCTATGGTCACGCCTCCATTCTTAGATGGACTACCACGACGTAGAATATATGTACTTAGATACCGATTACATCATTCCAACCTCAGACTTCGATAGGCGATTTGATATCAAATTACCAAGAAGAGAGGACTGGGATGAGAGCCTAGTCTACACTAAAAAATAGTTAGCCTTCTACACCGACAGATCCAAAATGGACGCTGGTGCCGGTGCCGGTATCTTCTGTGAATTCAGAGGGGTAAACCAATACTTAAAAATAAGAGACGGGTGCTGCGTTTTTCAAACCGACATAACTGCCATTCTACAGGGCGCGAAGCTAATCAAAACCGACAATAATGTCAGGGAAACTATCACTATCAAGTCTTTGCAGTCAGCATCGACAAAATCGAAGTTTGTAAAGGTCTGCAGTCAAACTCTCAACGATAAATCAACGACCAATAAAGTGACCCTGTTCTGGGTACCAGGTCACACAGATATATCAGATAATTAGATGGCGGACGAACTTGCCAGGAAGGGTGCAGAACACCGTTCTAGTTGCAAGGACACTCATTAGATGAGGAAACCATCATCAGGGCTTATACGCGATAGTGTCACATGGACACATGTGCAATAGCCGTAGTCTGGCCAGCCGTCGATAAGAAGAATTCCAAAAATCTCGTATAACTTAGTCGAAGGGAAATACGAATCGTCTCCAGTGTCATTACAGGGCATTGCGGAATAGGAGTCCATGCGGAGCGTCTTGGATTACCCTACAATGACTACTGCAGAAGCTGCAGGGACGAAAAGGAAATAGAATCCATCCAGCACCTGCTATGTCCTGCACTATCCATCAGAAGATTGCTCACTCTTGGTAGTAAGTTCTTCCATGGCAGGACCCTCATATCGCTGATTTTAGGAAACTCCTGAGATTTCTATCCATTTCTGGGTTTCGAGATTAGTCAATCCTACCTCTTGGTAAGTATCCCATGCGTACACTTTTTGTGGCTACAAAGGACCCGCTTGAGGTCTAATTAAGTCTTTAGGACACCCACAATGTATGCTTATTGTCAATAGTGAGGTTTCAGCAGGACGGGCGCTATGCGATTTATTGTCTCTACTTTATTTGACGGCTGCGTCGTCTTCATGTAGAAAATAGAAGACATAATGCTTCCTTACTCTGATCCGCGCAATGGCTCAATTCGTAACATAAAATGACAGAACTACCGTCTATAAGAAACTTGTTCAAGTCTGATTATAGTATTTCAAAAAGGACCTCGTGATACACAGACACATTGTAGGGCGACAGCAATTCTTGGGCCTATTCCAAACCAATTTCATAGTCATAACTGGCAATGCATATCATAACTGATCTCTATTTTAGGCCAGAGCTTATGGAGGTCCTTCACAAACATCATCCATTGAAATTTGCATGCCATTATAACACTGCTTGTTGATTAGACGACGCCTCTCGAAATGCTTAATTAATCTCAATGACTCCTTAATATAACTGGCATCACTGGCCGACTTAAGCCCTTTCACAATCGGCGAACAGACGCCAACTATGTACGTTGAGTGAGTAATCAAACAGAAATGCTCCACGTGAATTCCATCGCAAGTACGCACACAATTTCTAATTAGCAAAAGTATTTCCGTCAATACTTAAGGACCATCGATGAGCGCTATTAAACCGCAATTTCCCGCATTCATCGTGCCCCATCAAACAGCGACACCGCACGTAAGCATACCGATGCTTTTCTTTCTGGGTCCTCATCTTTTCGTCGCGCCGCAGCCCCCTCCCTTTCATTATGTAATTCGAATTTCCATCGCTAATTGACTTATTGAAGATGTCACTTCAATTAGATTGCGAATCAATGGGTATCAAATATTTATGAAACACCGCACACACACAGGAATAGATCAGCTTGCATGGAAGGTATGCGGAGGAGATAGGAAACGAACTCGTATCCACGGGATGTATCTATTCGCGTGTGAAGTAGGGGTAATTTTGAAATTGATTAGATCTATTGTAAGAAAATTGTAAGTTCAATTCCATTAGTAATTCATCTGATTAGGTATCGTACATTACTGGTGAAATTAATTCAACATATGTAAGGAGGAGATGACGGCGGGAGTAGGAGCAAACAGAAGGATTATGGTGGCGTATCCTTCGAGTGGGGAAAATGGGGCACCCGGTGTAATGTAAACAGTCGGAAGTAATTATTTCGTTCATTGGTTTGATGACGGTGTGGTGTAGGGTTTAAAGTTTAGTAGTCTTTTAAAAAAAGGAGTTTTTTTTTCAACTAATTAGGCAGAAGCTTTTTTCGGTAGGAATTGTTTTTGCTTCGGCAGAATGTGTACTAAAATGGTCGGTGGATATGACCGGGGCTTGAACCCACGCCGCTCGTACAGCAGTCCAACGCACTAACCACTGAGCCACGGCGACCACCGTGAAGCGTTATCATACATGCGCCTATACTCGGAGCCAGTCAAGCGGCTTGTAAAGCAGTAAGTTCCTACTCTTGATAAATCAAAAAACCTGCTTTAGTGCCCTTCAAGAAATGAAGGTCATTGCAAAAAACATTAACCTCTGGTGGATACCGGGGCATGAAGTCATTGTAGTGAATAAAGGTACTGATCAACTAACTAAAAAAATTCTTCGAAGACTTCCATGAGATCCTAGGAAGATACTTATCATGCTGAAACCATGCAGTATGGTAACAACTTTGTCGACCTAAGGTCCCAAATCATTTCAGACAACGACACTAGCGCTGAGATCAGAAGGAAAATAACTTTCAAATCGCTGTTTCTTTGGGCTAAAAAGCCAATTGAGTCACAAAGCCTTCTCTTGACTTTGTCAAAAGCGGATGAGGTTAAAAGTAAATAGCTGACATGACAGCTTGGGATAAGCCGAGGCTAAGCTTTTCGAAGTCATTCATGTTGTGCGTGTTACGTTTTCAGCACGAATGGAAGGGACGTTTAATTTATTGCCGACTCCGAGATTATTCTTCATGACAAATTATATTCCCGTAGGTTTGTCGTTCCCGACTGGAGGAGGTGCCGCGAAAAATGTACGGTGGACATGGCTGCTGCTTGAACCCACATAACTCGCACAATAGTCCGACGCACGCACGAGCCACGGCAACCACCTATGACTGAGGTTGCTCTTGGTGAGGCAGCTAGCTGAAGATTAATCTGGCTGGAGACGCTTGTGGGTAAGTAATTGTACTGACAATGATTGCCAGGTCATCAGCATTAACTACGGACTTTGACAAGTTTGTCGCCCTAGTACATCTCCCGGTAGAATTGTCGACTTTTTTATTGTTAAGAGACCTTATTATCATGTCACTTTCGATGTTTTCAAATGCATTTCTATGCCCAGAAAAACGCAGCTATCGATATCTTTAGACCGATGAACTTCAGCTTGCTTTTTGACAAGAAGATGGAGAGCCGCCTTTGTAGAATTTCGCTCTCTTTACCTCTAATGGCTGGAGTACAGAAGGGTAGGCAAATCGAACGCAACTCTAGAATGAATACCCAAAAACCTCTCCATCGTTTGGAAAAAAAAAAAGTCGTCTAATAGGACATTATGACCAAGCCAGCTCACTGGGTCTGTTGTCTAAAAACCATTAACCTCTCTCTTGTCATTTAGGATGCAGCCTCAGGCCATCAATGATTGTAGTATCAGGTCCATGCCTTGCAAAATAAAAGATCCGGACGACTACCATCCTCCCTAGTGCTCTGAAAGTCTTCCGTACAACCTATCAACTCTGCTTATTAAGTTGAGCCTGTGGTAAGTTGCATTCAAATTTAAGTAAAATCAGACGAACCTGGGGAGTGCATCTGAAGCAAGATTTCAAGTGCCTGGTTCGATTTGATTCATGAAGATACCATCAAGTAGTCGATCCCTGTGCAAGACGATCAGTAAGAAAGCAGAGCAGATACTGAGGTCCCTATGAATGAAAATTCTTGGTCGAATCTAAGTTTGTGTTTAAGGAGAACGAATGGTAGAGATGATTTAATTGCGGACTTTAAGACTTGTATGTATGTGAATGTAGTCCAAAAACACATCGACTACATTGACCACATGCACAACAATTCTTCGGCCGAGTGGATCCTCGAATCCCAGCCCCAAGCGCAAAAAGGCAAAAGGCCGCGAATACCAAAAAGCTTGGTTTGAAAATAGCGTTCTAAAGATCGAAGAGAATAAGAGGCTGCAGTGTCTCAGAGGTCGAGAGCCCGCTAAGTTAGTAAGGAAGCAAGGCAATTCGGGCCTATGTGAATTTCTTACACTTACTTAAAATGTTCTAAAACTTTTAAAAAGGGTAAATAAAGTGCTTATTAAAATTCTTCTGTGAGGCTGTTTCTATTCATAAGCTGTCTAGATATGTAACTGGTAGGAGAAGCGAAATTCTATTAAATGAAATAGCTAGGACGTAAAGAGGGAATGGATGTTGGCACTCCGATTCAAAAAACCTTCTATTACACACCTGATGGGCAGTGCCCAAAGGAATGACCTTACTCTAGATGAGACACGCAAATTTATGCATATTCAAGTCTAGGTAACTGCAGTCACATGTTGCTAGATACAAAGATTCAGTTCCACCGGACTACAGCCTTTGGAATCTATCCGACCGCAATTAAATACCCATTGCTCTTTTCGGACGTGATATTTGTGGCTGAGCAGCTACAGGTACTGGTAAAACAGCGGCGACATATAGTTGGCAACGCTGGAACGTCTATTTTATCGCTCAGTGTATAATAAAACAATCACCTAATTCTGGTGCCAACTCGTGAATTAGGGGCACAAGTTTATCAAGTAACGAGGCAGTTGAGCCAGTTCACGAGTGTTGATGTTGGACTGGCCATTGGCGGTTTGGATGTAAAAGCACAGGAATTCGTACTGCGACAGAATCCCGACACTTTCATTGCCGGGTCACTTGACCGTTCACATCAAGCATTGTCCTAGTTTTAGCTTGGATTCGATTGACGTCCTCATGGATGAAGCTGATCGTAGGCTTGACGAATATTTTGCAGAACAAATGGACGAAATCATCAACTCTTGTTCGAAGACCCGACAAACTATGTTCTTCGCAGTCACAACAAGCGAACAGGTCAAAGATTTAGCTGCAGTCTCACTGGATAAACTCGTCAAAGTAAATATTTGCAAACACAATCAAGCCGTAGCCTTCAATCCTCGTCAGGACTTCATTCGAATCTTAGAAGATAATAAAGCCGATCGGGATCCGATTTTATCCACGATCATTGCATGGGATTCGTACAGACCAAGAAGCAAGCACATTGCTTACACATCTTGGCATCCGCGCTGGAGAATTGCATGGTTATCTTACACAACAGCATCAGAACAGGTTGATGTGCTGAAAGCTACTGACAGAGCTGCTGGTGGTTTGGGGTGAAAACTGTGATTAATTTTCAAGCCCATCAAGCCAATCACAACGCAACACTACATCCATCGTGTTGGTCGTATAGCTCGTGCAGAGCTGGTATCTCATTATCGCTGGCTGGTGAGAAGGAGCGGAAGATTGTCAAGGATATTATTAAAAACGCTGCAAATTCTGTAAAAATTCTCATAATACCTCCGGAGATTATTGAGAAATACAAGAGGAAGTTGATTGCCCTAGACACCATTCTCGATAAAGAACAAGCCGAATGACAACTGGGAAAGGCAGAGCAACAGCTGTCTAAGGTAGAACGCAAGCTAGCTGGCACCCAGGGCGACAATGGTCCATGGTTCCCAACAAAAAACCAGAGCGACTACGAAAAAGCCCGGTTGTCTTTGACTAACGAAACAGAGGTAGAGAAAGGTAAGCCAGTTGATCCAGCCGGAAAGGGTTACAACAAAGGTAAATACCCAGAATGATTAAAACAAAACCTTTAAGGAAATTTGTACACATTCTGGCGTTATTTGCGTCCTAACAACCTTCCAAAGGAGTTGAAATGAAACCTCAAGTGTGGGTACTAGGAACCAGCGGCTCACCGCGTAGAGGTAAGAGTAAGAGTTGTCTTGTGTCCTGTTGAATGAACGCGTCTAATACGTATCGATAAAGTAAGGCTTCACCTACTTAAAAATAAAATTAAATTGAATTCAATGCATCTTTGCTAACCGTACACCAAAGCCGATCTAAGCCAAATACACCCTTGGAGACAGTATGCAGATGAAAAGGTCAGTGAGTTTCAGAAAGCTGATTAATTATCACAGACTCAAACTTGAATCCCATCAGAATCATCTGCGATTTTATTTGCAAGAAATGGAAGTTTCTTTCTCCCGTGGACGGCCAAAAAACTCGAAAATATAATTAGCTCTAATGTACATCGCATATCTCGTTGTTAATCAAAATGTAAATTTCCCACTCATCAGCTTCTGTTTTTTTTTTTTCAAATTAATAACAAAAGGATACGCGAACAACAAAATTGCAATCGTTTTACCGTAAAATGGCAAAAAGTGTTCCCCAAAGTAGGCAATGAATTCCTGGAAGATACCAAATTCAATTGAATTTTTGGCCAGCTTCAGACGCGCCTCACATCCTCTCCATATTCCCACTTCCGCTGCGGAAGTAACCCCACAACGGTGCTCATGGGCGTAAAAAAAAAAAAAATCAAAGCGTTGCCCTCACCAATATTTACGTTTGGCTGTGGGCAGACAAGAAGAGGAAATTATGAAATTCCTTTCACAGGAATTCGATTTTTTTTTTTTGTTCATCTCTCTTCGTCCTTACTCATCCCAGGTATATTGTAGGTAATTTGTGAGTGACTTTCTTTTTTTTTCGGATTCACCCTCAGTCATGCATAAGTCAGCTGGGATGTGGGGGGCGGGATAATTCGCGAACAGGGATAATAAAAAATTCAAATAAGTGCAAGAACGTGTTGAAATTCTCACATTATCTATCGCATCGCGGTGTAGTGCGAAAGGATCGCCGCCGGAAATATGGGTGAAGCACGGGGCGGGGGCATGGTTCGGAGACCTAATATAACCCACGGTTGTGAAACAGACACGGGGATGGCGAGAATTAAATTAACCAAGAGAGAAGCTGTTAAGACTGCTCTAGACCACCAGCGGGCGTTTGTAGCGCGTAACTTTACTCCTCGCTGACTGCCAACTCCAACTGCCAGGACTACGACTGGGATAATGATGTTGGCGAAGAGATTTCATTGGCTTTTTCTGCTTTTTTTTTCCCCTTCTCCCATGTCAAATTGGATAAATGTTATTCGGTACATGCCGCTGCGGCAAGTATCGCTTTGCTTCTTAACAAGCGAGTGCGTTAGGTGGCGGAGGAAGGGGGCAGACTGGCAAAGTTGCGAGATCGGTATATTGTGCTTATATCTTGTTTGCTTTTAAAATGTGCTTTTCAAAAGGATTTTGGTTCTTTTTTGCTTTTTTCCTCCGCGGGGAGTTTTATGTCGCAAATTAATAGGGGGCGGTGGGGGCGGAGGTGTGGTGGCTTTGCAGTTTATCCAAATTAGGCTTTGGGAAATTTATTTGTGTTTTGAGAAGTGCTCGCTTGTCGTTGCTGTTGTCGTCGTCGTGCGTAAAAGGAAAGGAAATGGGATTAAGCCAATCGTGCGTAAGACGGAATTTGTTTCCTTTTTTTTTTTTGTCCTTTAGCTGGTTGCAACTTTATTTTGTAAATTAAGTGGGAAATTTTTTATTTGCCTGTGGGGGATGTTTTTGTGGAAACACGCACTCGTAACTTTGTGGAATGGAAATTTCAAAGCCGCAGAGAGCTGTGATTAAATTGAATTTTTAATGCTCTTTGTGATGCATTCACGCGAGATGGCATGGAGATGTGTGGTGGTTACCCCAAGGTTCGGCATTTGGACCAGTTAATGAGCTTATCGATCCGGTTCTGCTTATGTAACTTTGAGTTCTTAATCGATTGTTAAGTGGAACAACGAAAAGTGTGTATGGACCCTATGCCGCTTTGGAAAACAATTTGCTTGGCTAGTGCTGAATAAGTATGAGGACTTCAAATGCAGCAGATTTAACAACATTACATTCTTAGAGAACGTGCAGGTAGTCCTCTTCTCGATGCAACGAAGATTATGAGAGGGAATGTCGAAAGAAAACATAGCACCGGAAGGCATCCCGAAAATGTGCATAGAAATTTCAGACTTAAAAGTACCTGGCGTTCCAAAAATTGCTCTGAAAATATTTCTAAACCAACAGAAGAAGCGAATAACCGGAACAAATCCCCACAAGGCCCTTCTTAATACTGATTTTTGTTTACATACTCGATTCACAATAAGTTTGAAATCTGCATAAATGGTTTGTGAAACACCAGCGATGAAATGGTCAGAAAAGCAAGGCGACTAAAAAAAGGAGCACAAGCAAAAAGCGGAACCAAGCAGTACTACGCCATCATCAATCAGGCCGTGAAAGATGCCCTCAATAAACACAATCAAACTGAAAAAGCATCGCAGCGAAATAAGACAGTGGAGATCCTTTTCACTAGGAAAATCAAAATTCCAACCAGAAAGCTCGACCGTGTGAAAACGCCTATGTTGTACGTTAAAAACCTGACTTACACCGACGCTCTGTCGAAAGTAAATCGTAGATAGCAACACCTCGTTCATTGCAACAATACCAGGCTGATCTGGCCTGTCCTGGATCTAAAAAGATCAAAAGCATTAATGCGACTTAAAAAAAAAAAAACAACTTTTAAAATACATCATCGTCCTCACGGGACACTGCATCCTATGCAGTCACGCTCAACGCCTGGGTAGCATGCAACGATTTCTGCAGGAACTGAAAAGACGAGGAGGAGGAAGAGTCTACTGCGCACTTCCTCTGTTATGGTCCCGCTCTTGCCAACATCTGGAAAGCTAATACTTCGTTAACGATCTAAATTATCTGAACTCACCGAGCACTGTTTCAGGAATAGGCACGGTCAAATGCCATTACTCAATGGTATAACAATGGACCTACTGTACTGGACCTGGCCTAAGTGTACCTCTTCTTGCAGGACCACTCTAAATAACTAATTAACTTTTACAGAGAATACTGATGGATTTTTTTTCGTAAAATTATATTCCTGCATGACACCTCAGATGGAACGAAGCAGTACAACACCACAGGCAGCATGCCTCAAAAATCTGCATTCTGTCCGTTACTGTGGAACCAACTGTAAGCTGTCGTCCTAAGACTAAGCATCGCTGAGTCTTCGATTCTATATAATTAGCAACGGCAGCACAAGAAGACATCTCTCAAGCTGGCACCCGTAAGTTAAATGGGACCTCAACTAACTTGGAGCATGCAATTTGAGGCAGACTTACTTGCAAGGCTTATGTTTTGGGCCTTAAGTTCACATCGAACTTGGTAAGTAAGATGCAATCTAGTTATGGCGGACTTTAGAGCCTTAACGGCTGCCTGGCTGTTATTGTCCTTCTCGCGGACGGTTTTCGAAGACTCGATGGTGGCTGCCTGAAAGACACTACAGTTGTCGTTTATTCTGAAAGAGTGGTTTAATCCTAGGGCCTTGCAATAGACCCCGGCAACATCAACACCCAAAAAATTTCCATCAAATGACAAAAAAAAAAAACCAAACAAAATATGTTCACATTTGTGATCCAACTGACCTAAACCTGATGCGTTCAACCATTGGCCCTAGCCCCATCGCAAGCAATATCTAATAAAGTAATAAATAATCAAAAACAAAAGCAGTCCTTGTATCCTTTCGTGCCATCTCATCCATTTCCCTAGATACACTGTGTGACAAACTCCCAGTGTCAATTATTGTCCAACGAAAATTTGTTTTGCTTTATAAATCATTCGCTGGCTTGACTGGAAAGACAGACAGCCAGACGTCGGTCCGTCGGGCGGTAGGTTGGCCGGCCAGCCGGCTCAGTTCGATGTACTCCCAAAAATTCCGGAGGTGGAGAAGAACAATTTTCCGGATTATACTGGATATGCTGTTATAAATTATTGTAACTGTCAAATTCAATTGATATCTTCATTGGGCATCGAACAGATGTACATACTACGCTCCGTGTGTCCGTGTATTGTGAGGCAAAGAGCGAGCGCCAGAATTGAGTTGAAGTAGCTTGTGTTTGTGTTTGATGGGACAACATCACAATATTGCGAAAGGGCAACCCCAGCCTGTCGCTTTAGTTCTAATGTGAAGCGTGTGTCTGATTTACTGGTGGGTATTAAATCAATCGGAAGGATAATATCGCACAGGATATTGACAAATCTACTAGACACTTTGGAATATCTAAAGAGTGAGAGATACAACAGCGAGAGGATGGGCGAGACAGGGAGAGAATTATTTTCAACTTAGGTCACAATCGTTATTCAATTGAAACAAATGAGTGGGCGATTGGTCAGCAAATGGAATAAATCAGAGTCTCGGGGACACGACAACGGAAACAACAACAAGACACAAGAAGAAAGGACGAAAAGGATTCGAGAAAAATGGTGACCCTAGTCATGATATGATGTTATTTAAAAGTGATTTTGTTTTGCCAATAGCCCGTGGGGAATTAGGACTACGGATTGGAAGCGATGATAGCGGGAAAACTTTTGGAAATATTTGACAGTTTTATACACCTGGCAGGATGTTGAGCACTGGTAAAATTGATTGGTTTTACTTAAACCAAGGTGGGGAAAGAATTCGATACATTCTTAGGTAAAACATTTGTTTTGGCTTAATAAATGCTCCGGTTAGGGACTCATATTGCAATTGAAACAGAGGGAATTCGAACTTACAAAAGCTAGCTGATCGTAATGATCGTGTACAGCCCGTAATTGTATGATAGTAAAATTCTTGAGCTAAGCCTGAGCCAGAGTTTCAGTCATATGCCTGCTTGAAGTATATGCTGTATGGAGGCTGTTAGATCTTATGGTTCTATAGTTTGAGTGACCGTCTCGTTGATCGTATCCATCCTTAGAATTCCACTTAAATGGATTTTGAAGTCAACACAGCTTTTAACGTCAATTCTATCAAATTTTACAAATCATCTTTTATCTTCAGATTATATTGGAGAGAACTTTATGGAATTTCAGACCTCTTCTTCAGTTGTCAATCAAGCAATAGCTGCACATCATCAAAGTGTTCGGTAAAACTAGAGTTTTATGTCTTTCGTGAAAGTAGATTTTATTTGGCGGATATACATATATACATATGTATATGTATACAGTCAGACAGGCTTATGTCGATTCTGATCATTTTACATGACAGCCAACTTCGAGGTCTTCTATCGGACGTAGAAGTTGCGATGGCACAGAAAAGTAAATTCAACGTTCGACGCCTTAGCATACCTGAAATAAAACACGATCTGCAGAGCTCTCCTGTGGAAGAAACTATCACAACAGGCAGAAACTAGTCCATTCAGTATCGCAACATTTGAAAGGAGGTAGCTGAAACTATTTCAGCCTACCACCGTCGATCGAAAAATACCCCGTGGTATAATGATGAGTGCGATTAGCAGAGGAAGATGACGTTGCGCACAACTAGGGCAGCAGGTACTCATCCCAAGCTGGAAGAAGGAAAGAGAGAAAAATTCTGCCGCGTAGAAGGCCTACGTGGTTTCCCAGTTTAAAGAAGCTGAAGAGTTTTGCGTGCGCAGCTTCAAATTCAAATCGGTCGCTCTTGAAACCAGCGTAGGAAATCCAATCACTGAGATGTGGGGAACTTTAGATTTGTTTAGACAAAATTGCCATCAGCTTCCTAAAAGGGATCTCATATAGAGGTTAATAGGAAGTGAATCCAAGCATGCCCCAACTCACCCGTAAAATATGATCGGAGGAAAGTATGCCTCAACATGGTTTGCCCAATCCTCACGAAAGGCGACCCTTTGAACTGTGCTAACTACAGAGATATCAGTCTTCTTAGCATCGCCTACAAGATCTTATCTGTCGTGTTGTGTGAACGCCTGAACCCGTTCGTCAACAACCTGATCGCTCCATATCACTGTTTCTTCAGGCCACGAAAGCCACCACCGACCAAAAATTCACACAGCGGCAGATCTTGGAGAAAACCCAGGAACTTCACATCGATACGCACCACCTGTTCATCGATGTTAAGGCCGCCTACGACAGCATCTTTAGAGACGAGCTATACAGAGCCATGTCTGGTTTTGGCATCCCTTCCAAACTCGTCCGTTTGTGCAGGATGACGATGGAGAATGCACGCTGCTCCATCAAGGTCGGTCAAGACCTTACCAAAGCCTTTGATGTCAAAAAAGGATTAAGACAAGACAACGCGCTGTCATGCCACTTCTTCAACATCATTGTTGACAGAATAGCGCAAGACTCACGCGCCAACTCCAGAGGCACAATCTTTAAAAAGTCTGTCCAATTACTCGCATTCGCCGAAGTTACTGGCGCGTTCGTGGGTATTGAGGTGGAAGCGACGAAGACAGGTTTAGCGGTTAATGAGGGCAAGACCAAGTATATGCTGTGAACAAGGAAGGATTCTTGGATTCTTACTTACTTACTTAAGGTAGCGCTGCAGCTCGGAGTGGACCTGGGCCTCTTCCAGCAAGAGTCTTCAGCCAGCTCGATCTTTAGCCAGCTGCCTCCAGTTTCGCACGCCAAGTTAGTTAAGGTCCTCTTCCAATTAAGTTCGCCACCTGACTCGCGGTCTAGTGTCCATCCGCTCTACAGGATCTAGGTTAGGTTAAGTTAGAAGTGTGTGTGATGGATAAGCCTCATCACTTTCACTCGGAGACCTGAAGGTCCATTGTGAGTACCCTTTTAATTTTGTGGGAATAGCGGTATGGTTCTCGGGACAGCCTATCCTATTGTTGGCTGTTTTGTGAACCAGTTAGTACTCTTTAAGAATCGGAGTAGATCGATTAACTGAAAGTCTGTTACCTCTGCTATACTTGCAAATAACCTTGATCCTAAAGCGCGTAGACGTCGTTCTTGCAGGGCGGGGCAGTGGCACAGCAGATGTTGGACTGATTCTACCTCCTCTTCATCTCCCCAGCTTCTGCATAAATCGTTGGACTCGATTCTCCACTTGCGGAGCATGACTCCGATGGCGCAGCGTCCTGTGATAACTCCAATGAGCATGCGGATAGAGGATCTATCCAATGCCAGAAGGCACCTTGTTCTAGTTTTATTTAGTTTCGGCCATAGCGTCAGAGAGGTGGCGCAATCCTCTCTGGCTAGCCAGAAGGAGTTGGCTTCTTTCTCTATTATGCTGTCTATTATCCCATGCAATCTCCCTATCGATGGCATTACAGATGTGTCTGATTCGCTAATGTTCATAGCCGACCCCAATCTTCCCAATTCATCCGCCTTTTCGTTTCCTTCTATGTCCTTATGTCCAGGAACCCAGCAGAGTTTGATAGTATGGTGCCTTATGGTGTTCAGCGTATCTCGACATTTCTTGACTGCCTTTGATTTGATTATATTGGATTTTATCGATTTTAAAGCTGCCTGACTGTCAACGAAGATGGTGAACTCCGATGGGGGAAAGTGACAATCTATAAGGCAGCCTGCAGCTTTTTCTATTGCCAGGATCATGACCTAGCCAACTCGGTCATTCGTAGCCCAAAAAAACAGCGATTGGCTCGAGTTATTCTTCGTTTAATAATAATTTGACTTATCAGAACCTGAGACAATTTCTGGAAGAGACCAACGAATTTTATGTCGAAGTCCACATACGCTTCACACACGATGCTGTGGGGAAAAAGCTCATCTGTTAAATCATGCACTGGATTCCAGCAGGAAAATGCATTGTATTGTGACTTTTTCAACCTACTCTAACACAGAGTGAGCGTTAGCATGGAAGACCCTAGCATAAGGTGGCTGTCACAAAATAAAGCAAATAGGTCTGGAAGTGAGTAACGCAGTTTAAGGATAGTTTCGGTGGCGTAAGTTCAATTCTTTGAATGACTAAGAATTCTCTTTAAATTTCGAATGTCAGCTAAAAAAAAACCATACCAAGTCAAGATAATGGCAATCAGCCCACTCTGTACATTCTGGGTGACAAGAATATTTATAACGAAAAAATCTGCTTAAACCCCATCGAGCTTCACTGTTCCAATTTTCAAAAACCGTGCTCATCCCAAAATTGCTCACGACACCATCTCAGGCCATAATTAATTTCTATTGATACTTCAAAGAACCTTTGCAGGCGCGAGAAGATAAACGAAGACCTTCTAAACCGAGGTCATTAAAACGTACATTTTGCAAGCTGATTGGATATTCCTGGCAAAACTCCAAGCCGCCTATCCTTTCTCGTTAAGTATTCTTTATCAAAGAGATGATTTCTTTTAACTTTCTCCGCGTTGGCCTTGTTTTGTTGTTAACCCATGCCTCGACTCGACTTGACACCCTTCCGTTAGCTGTGCCGGAGCACGAAAGGGTCAAATTATTCGCTCGGGTTCACCCATATTTATGTGTCAGGGTAGCAACCCCCGAAAGGAATGGCAACCGTAAGGATATCGCAAAATATCGAATTTACCGTAACCCGCGCCTGAGACCCACACGCACACACAAAGTATCCACAATTCCAATGAAATTTCAAGGTTGCACAGCAATCAGGATCTGTTGCTTCTTCGCGCCGGTCGGTGTACGAACAAGAACAACCCACCTCAGTCCCCAAATCTCCTTGGTGATAAATGGCGCTAGTTCAAAACGTTTGCCTTTCCCGATTTGTGTACACAACTTCGACTTACATACATTCATACAGCATTCCATTGCGCTCCTGTGAGTTGGGTGTACTACGTAGGCACAATTCCACCTCTCCAAGGATAGAAGGAGTAGTGGAAAGGCATTCACCCGGATTATCTGTTAAAACACCCATAAAAACAGGTGGCGAAGCGTTACGGAATCCTGAAATATTGATGGAAAGGCGCAGGCTCACTTTCGTTGAACTGCGAATCCGGTTGCTATTTCCTGCGAGAAGAAAAACGGAAAAAAAACAGGAATCACCCAAGGAAGCGTAAACACAGGGGAACAGGTGCCCCAGCGTGTTTGCCAGCGCTCAGCAAAAGACAACACTGCTTTACAATGACAAGGAAATTAATGGCAATCGATCCCAGTGATATTGGATGTCCTTGCTGTTGTTTTATTCAAATTAAAGGAATTTGTCGTTATCCTTCTCTTTTGTTGCCGCCACCCATACGATTTCTGTTTGCGAATTATGAAAGTGTAAACAACATTTAAAATCGGGAGCAAAAGAAATTAAAGGATTCCGCCAGGCAACACGGATTCGTGATGATTCTTGTGATTTTAATGGAGGCAAAGCGAAGGAAATTAATTTAATTTTGGATGATGAAATGAGCTTATATTGTTTATCAGTGCTTGAAGCTGATTAATCCTGGATTTTAGGATAACACTCTGATCGTTGGCGGTTTGATGAATGGCTAATGAATGAATGGTTCTAGGGGTATGTCCAATGTAAGGATATCGTTGGATAATTTCTTCAAAAAGTGGAGAAAGTCGGGTGGAACATGGAATATAAACTATACAGTGACAGTACACTAAACATTTGAGATGCCAAAGAAACGTAGAGTTAATGGATAGCCGCAGAGCCTTTCAATCTAATGTGGAGGGACAACTTTCTTGGACATGGCGGAATACTAGACACTTTGAGCGTAGATCCATTGTTCGAGGGAACTTTTCAAGGTGTCGGTTTAGATTGCAATACTGGCTTCGAATCAAGAAGTTCCACATTTTATACACTCGGATAGAGGATACTTTTAACGTCAGTATATGACAGTTCGTTAAAATTGTCTAAGTGGTAGCCACCTAAAGAGAGTTTCCTTCTTTGGGATAGGACCGGAAGCTAGAGGATTGTTTCTTGCTCCTCTTCGTCTCTACAACTCCTGCAAAAGTAATTTAAGGAAAGGTCCAATCTACTTTTGGTGCACTAGGAGTGGGCTTTCGGTCAATCCTCTGAAAATTGAGTTTAGCCTCTTTACGAGAAAGAGGGTTGTGACCGGTCTGATTCAGCCAGTGCTAAAGGGCATCATTATCCAGATTTCCGGTGAAAGCAAATATCTTGAATAAAAGAAACTTCTTTGGGAAAAGCATATCATGTTTCTGGCAGTGTAAGGGTGTTTTTGGAAAGACTCGAGGCTTATCACCGAAAAAGGTCCTTTGGGTCTATATGTTTATGATACCGTTTCTAGCTTGTACGTCGGTTGTTTGGTGGAGAGGGCTTTCGCGTAATGTGACTGCTTACTGTACTAAACTTCAAACAACGGCTTGCCTCGGCTGTACGGGAGTTTTTCCAAGTACTCTTGGCGCTGCTCTAAACGCTCTGCTTGATCTACCTCCTCTTAATACTTATATCATGGGCTGTACTATCAAAGCAGTCCGTCGTCTTCGTTGGGGCGGCTTTTGGTATCATCCGTACTGTAGTTTTGATGACCTTGTGCGACACTTATCCTACGATCCTTGTTCCATCAGACTGACTTCGACCAGAGTCTGAACCTGAACTGGGCTGCAGTCGAATCTTCATGGATGGCTCCAAAACCAGTCATGGGTCCGGTGCTGGTAGCTTCGTGGAGGTCGACAACACCAAACGTCACTATTCGTTAGACAAGCATGCCTCTGTTTTCCAAGCAGAGACCTTTGCTATCCTAATGGTCATGGACTATATTGTTAAAAATTGGTGGAAGGGTCAGAGCATCTGCGTCTGTAGCGATAGCCAGGCGCAATTGTGTGTGGCACGACTCTCCAGGATGCAGGCAGACTAACCGAATACTCCCAAAAATTTGTTATAAATCAGCGGCATATTTGCTGTCACTCAGTAGAAGAGACTGCCGACAACTTATAGGCGTTCTAATGGGACACTTGGCTTTTGCCAAGCATCTTGGTGTGTTAAGCTTAAGGGACACCACTGTCCACTGAGAGAGTGACGATACTTCGGATAATTTCCATGCGATTGTCCTGCCTTTGTTCGGATAAGGCGGCAGATTTTCGGTGCTGATGTGGTAAGTTCTGATACTGTACGCTCCTCATCACTGAAGCGCCTTTTCGGCTTTCCCTGAAATTCGAAGAAATTTCAGTAAAATGGTTAAAAACTGGGTGCTGCTTTCTGGTAGTACAATGGACCTGTTGCGTCTATAGCGTTTGCAAACCTGATAAAAAAAAAAAGGCCCAACCTTCTGCCATAAACGCCAACGATGAGCTGATTAGTGATAAGCAAAATCAAGTAAGTTACTGAGGTAGATCCTTGGCGGTACGGCAAATGGTTTAATTCTTCCAGTTCATCTATGGTTTGTCTTGCTGATCGGGTCGTGCTCCTGTGCCTAAGCCAGGATAAAGCGTCGTTGATCACCACGATTTCCGCAAAAAATAAACGCTACAGTGGCCAGACAGAAGGATGCAGATGCTCAGGTTGCGCATTTCTAAGAAACACCTCCGCCCACTTCGTCTTGGTTTGGGAACCATCGGCATAGAAGTGAATGGTATACTCATCTTTGGCTCTCCCACTCCTCTCTGGAAGCGATTGATGCCCGGTATGTAGTCGGTGTATTCCGGAATATTTATTAGGGGATCTAGGATCGAGGAATTGAACCGATATGGTTTTTTGATTGTTGCAAGGAGGCCTTAGGACAGCCTAACAAGTTCTAGTATCATAACCTGACGTCAGAGCTGTGCATTTCACTACTTTGAGAACTAAACTTTTGTTCAGCTTTAATTTGATTAGCGCGGTTCTAAAATTTCCTATTCTCCGAAATATCTACAAAACCAACTAGGGAATCTGGTTTTTTTTCTTCCAAGCCTTTGCCCAGATGTTTCACCTCTTTGATACTGAAAATTGTATTTCTTAAGGTTCCCGTAAACCAGTTTAAATAATTTTCAAATAACTCGCACTTGTCGTACTTCACACACTCTGCCTTCTCAAATAAACTGCTCTTTACTGCGTATGTAAACCGAGGTTAAGGTGTAGGTATACCTCAATGGTCCTTGCGAAGCCTATAAACCGCACTTTATCCATGCAATCTCCTAGAAGGATAAACTTTTGAATCGGCTTTTGTTTCACTTAAATAACCGAGAACCTACCATCCCATGTACACACTTGGTGGAAGTTTCCTACCGGTAGCCCTTCAAGGGCCACTCATTCCTTGTTGTGTGCTTCAGGTGAAATTAATAATTCTTTCATCCCGTTGCAAAAGTCCTTTAACTTAAAATTAGATTTTGTAAAGCAAAACTAAATAACCCCACTTCCACCTCGTGCTCCTTTCGAATGTGGCCAAGTCCATATCGTTGACTTCATGCCACACATCCCAGCAGATACACTGCCCACGGGATTGTGTGCTAATGACAAGTAAGAAATGTCCGTCCAATAGAATTTCGTCCTTCATCCTTCAATGTCGATGGTCTTCGTTGTTGGTGTGTAGTGGGTGGCTTGTTCCACTAATTCCACCCGTCGCCACCTTCAAGCAATCGAGCGGAATTGACATGTCGCCAGTGCAATTTGTCTGCGCGTTTTGGCTTCCAGTATTTTCCTCTTCCCGAAGGACGGTTCTCTATGTGCAGCAAATAGTGTGGCTTTTGGAGAGTTTTTTTTGTAGCTTTCTTTCTGTGTCTCTCTGCAAGTCGTGGAATCGCCCACTTTTAATATTGAATAGAATTCCACTCACGATGAAGATTTATGGCGGATTATTTTAATGGCAAGCCATCAACCCTCTGGACGGAGCCTTTCAGCACAAAAGTCCGACTTCATTTTGTTGGGACCGGAATTTGAGGGCTTTGAAAACCGGAGAACCAGCAGCGCCGTCGACATGAATTGTTTTTGTCCAGAAAAAAAGGATCGAATTGACTGTGTCACAGTTTTTTTTTTTTTTTTCTTTTACGTGGTGAACTTACAGGATTATTGGCGTTGGCCCTAATCTAAACAGATGACGGGTTGCATCCTCAGTGCAAGCAGTCTCCCTGTTGAATAAGATGCTTTCTCGTTCACCCTTCCGGTTTTTTTTTATGGCAACTTTATGAGTCTAAATGAGAATTGAAAGAGAATCGGGAATTTTTGTGTGTGGAGATTTCTGGAACAAGTCCAAGATTGTGCATTGTGCGAATGTCTTCCTGGATTTTCTTTAAAAGGAAATCAATTAGGGATAAGAGAAATTGAGTAATTGTCCTTGTGATATTTTCCTCACAAGGTCCTGGGAGTTTATTCGATGGAAAATGGTTTAGACAGTTGGATTTATGACCACTTATTGTGTTGAAGTTTTGACATTTTAACATCGTCCTGGGATTTCTTTATGTCCTGCAGTAGCTGGAGAGTAACTATTCAATTTGAATTGAATTAGATTTGTACATGTTATCGGATCGGATGTGAAATCTGCAAAAATCCACAAAAGAATGTTTTGAGATATTTTAAGGTGATGAGTAGGTGGAGTGCTATAGTGTCTCAGGAGAAGAGGTTTGGAAGCCCGTTGATTAAGTCGACATCACCGCCGATCTATTTTTGGAGTTTTTTCCAATCTCATCAAAGTAATCAAATGACTTACTGGAAACCCTCGTAGTACACTCATTGGTTTACACCCGATCGCCTAAAGTATTTTTTTTTTTTGTATGTCTAGGACGCATTGCTCAATCGTCAAGAAACGAGACTCTCTTAACTGCGCCAACTACAGAGGCATCAGTCTTCTTAACATCGCCTAAAAGATCTAATCTGCCGTCTTGTTTGAACCCCTGAAGCCATTCCCCAACAACGTGATCGGTCTATATCAGTGTGACTTCTGGCCAGGAAAGCCCACTCAAATATTCACTGACCAAATATTCGAAAAGTGGCAGATCTTGGCCGTGATTTTAAAGCCGTGTATGACATCGTCTATGGAGACGAGCTATACAGAGCCATGTCTAGTTTTGGCATCCCTGCCAATTTCATCCGTTTGTGTAGGATGACGATGGAGAATGCACGTTGCTCCATCATTGTCGGTCAAGACCTCACCGCGATCTTTGATGTCAAAAAAGGATTTAGCCAAGGCGAGGCGCTGTCAAGCGACTTCTTCAACATCGTTCTTGAAAGAGTTGTGCAAAAATCACGCGCCAACACCGGGGCCTAATCTTTCAAAAGTCCGCCCAATTGCTTGCATACGCCGACGTCACTGGCGCGTTCGTGGGTATTGAAACGGAGGCTTGGAAGATGGGTTTAGCGGTTGATCAGGGCAAGACAAAGAATATGCTGTCAACAAGAAAGGACCCTCAACACCGATGTCTCGGACAGAACGTCACCCTCGACTGATATAACTTTGAGGTAGTCAAGAACTTAGGGCTTACTCTCAACTCAGACAGCGACACCAGCGCTGAGATGAAAGGAAGAATAACTCTTGCCAATCGCTGTTTCTTTCGGCTAAAGAGACTGAAGTGACCCTTAAGACCTTAATCGTCCCAGTCCTGCTCTATGGCGCAGAGGCATGGACTCTGTCAAAAGCAGATGAGGTTCTCTCGGCTGTTTCCATGAGTGGAGGAGGAGATACAACGAAGAATTGTACGAGCTGTGTAGCGAAATGGACTTTGCTAGAAGAGTGAAGATCCAACGACTGAGGTGGCTGGGTCATCTAGAGCGGATGGACACCAAGGCTCCAATCCGGAAAACATTCAAATCCACTCCCTAGAGATGGCACAGTAGAGGAAGACCGCGGCTCAGGTGGCGCACGTAAGTGGAAGGGGACCTTAACCAACTTGGAGTGCCAATCTGCAGGCAGCTGGCTAAAGATCGAGCTGTCTGGAGACGATTGTTAGTTGGGGCCCAGGTCCACTGTAGCACCACCTTAAGTACGGATGCATGGTCCCTGAATACACTGTAATTGCACCACGTCAATCAGAAAGAAGAGAAGAGAGTTCAGTTTTCAATGCATGAAAATGAAACACGAGTCCCCTTTTCAATGTCCTCCTTCAACATACGGTTCGAAGTCAGAACAGTATGTTCACCTACTAGACCATGAAAAATCTCGCATTCCTCTGTGGAAGTCTATCTGTACATGCAAAAATTAAAATACAAAATCTTTTGGAAATTCTGATCTCCACAGACCTCAACAGAATCAATAATGGCCACCTTGACGTTCCCATCCGAGAAGAAATCACTGTGCATGCTGATCAAAAAATCTCCTGCGGAAGACAATGGGAGCACTTCATGAATAAAACAACCTATGTATGTGTCTGATTGTATACATATGTATGCCAAGTTTGCCTCATATTTTCTTTACCATTACACATGATTTTCCATTGCGAAATGATTACCCTCTAGCCGGAGCTAATGTGGAAAATCTCAAACACATCCCTGGCCGTATACACCCGGAGAAGGTCTTTCAATTTCTGGAAAAAGGAAATACGAATCAATTTGCATCTGAGGATGCATTCAATTCACATAATTGAGCAAACAAAGGATTTCCTTTATGGCAATGCACTCAAGCACCATGGAGCACCATCAGTATTCTCAATCCATCTATCGATTGCATTCGTAATACTCCCGCATCGAAGGACTGAGTATCCTTACACACCTCCTGTGTGTGTGTAAGAGAGTGTGCGGCGCAATAAAACGATTTATGTCCTTAATATTTTATCGTTTGATGGTATGCTAATACTTCAGGTTCTTCAAATCAAAGCCATAACCCTGATTGATCAAAAGTCTGCACATTCCCTGTGCACACACCCAGGCTCACATGGAAGCCGTGTTACTTGACGCTCCATCCGCCCCCCGATGCCATTACCGCCCGGTTATTCAATCGACAGCAGCATTCCATATCGCATACAAAATCACAAGGATATCTCTTATTCTCCGAGTCGCTGTGTAGTCGCCGTCGACAATGCCGTCGTCGTCGTCGCCATCATGCATGGTGTGCTACCAAGAAGTTGACAGCAATTTCAAGTATTTCAGATATTATTACATTGTTGTACATATATCCAGGATCTGTATCTGTAGAGAATCCTTCTTCCGTCTGCAGCTTATCCTTGGCGAACAATTCTTTTTCCATCATCCTCCTCGGTTTGGGTGCGGTGGCGGTGGAGGTGGGTGAATTGCGAAATAAAATTTGTAAATTTGCATAAATTTTTATTCAAATCTGAGGACATACACACACACACGTACACACGTTCCTGTCGGTACAAATAGGCATGCGGGCGAGAGTGCTGGAGTGCTCCCACTCTGGAGGAGGTTAAAGGATATCACCTTTCAGCACCTCCCGCAGCTGCTAATAAAATCCCTCATTCGCATAAGAATCCACTCATAGTACTCCATTATTTTTTGAAACGGTATTCTTCTCCTTTTGATGGGGCCAAAAGGATACCATAGCAATGACACAATGGTGATGGCGACGATGACACGATGACGGTGTCAGGTGTCAAGAAGACACACATGTGCGGGGTGTGAACAGCCCGCACCTCCTTCGTTCAAGGAGGGTGGTGAAAAATCCTTGTAATTTCAATGTGAGAATTTACGATGAATGCAGGATGAATAGGATGAATTTGTATCGAAATTATGGAATGGCGTATTGACGGTGTTACGGCGTGAGATCGATTCAAAGGGGTCCGCGTTCTGGGTAACAATGGAACTTCGTTTTTAACATCCCCGCATGCTCCTGATTGCAAGCATTTTGTCATTTTACAAGACGAATGCTTTTGTCATTTCTCGATGGGGATCATGAGAAGTGGCAGGACATGAGCGCCAAGAAGGGGATAACAATTTTTGTCAGTAGGCAAGGTACTGCGGCGTGCTACATGAGTTTTGATCGAATAGGACACTTGAAGTGGTTTCTGCTATCTGATAGGTAGGGTAGGGTCCTTTGTCTTTTTTTGAAAAAAGCAATCGACAACGATGAAGGGTGCATATCGTAAATTTTATTTACATTCAAGAGAATGGCGCACGATATTTTTTGCACAACCCAGGAGGGCTGGCATTCTACTGATTTGATTGATGGCCAAGCAGGGGAACAGTGATACATATTCAGCTTCGTGCTCGAGCGAATTTAATAAATCTTTCGTGTGCGTGACGAATGAGAGGGTCCACTTTTGGGGCGAAAGGTGAAAACATGAGAAATTGAGAATTTTAAATCTGCTGAAAGTCAATCGTCCCAAACTCGATGAAGAATGCTACCATTTGTATGATTTGTGTGATTTTGTAGCCCTGAATGACACACGTGGATAGAGCTTTAGTCATGTGATGTGACAATGGAGTTGGGGTAAGATGTTTTAGGACCATGTCCTATTAGTAAATAGCTCAGGTCGTTTATAGTCACATAGTGTTGATAATCAAGAGCGTTGTAGCACTTTTTCCAAAATTCACATAACAGGGTGAATATAAACCTACTCTCACTAGTAAACGAATGAATCAATGAGCTGGTAAGTCCCTTTAAAACTGAGTTTGTGCTCTTCACGGCAAAAGATCGCATATTACCCCCTCAATCCAGTGCTTTGTGTTAAGTGACTGTCAGTCCAGGTTGAATACTTATTCGGAAAAGAATAGTCTTCATTTAAACAGCCTAAGGCATACCCAGGCTGAGAGATTTCGTAACGTTCGGATCTGTCGACCTTCGTTATACAACGCCAAGCACTGAGTTGGCTCTGAGTTGTTAGTTGAGCCCAATATCACAGAAAACAGTGACGAAGTGCGGTCACTTGGAACAAAGTCGTTGAATTATTCCTATCAAGGATAAACATTACCTTCCCTTACCGGTCACCGCAAAAACTACAAATACCAACTATCTAACAGTCTAGAAACATTTGACTTGACTCTATGTCTTAACTCTATACGCCATCGGATGTGTCGCTTAGAGTATCTTAGTCTGTATTACGCGACCTCTGGATACTAGTCGAAATAGCCCATTAGAAAAATGTCCCCGTGCTTAGGCAATCCAAGAGACCTATCAAGCCCTTTTCCTACAAAGAAATTCTTAACCTTAACAGGAACAACATAAGAAAGCTACTGGGCTTCCTGACCGACCATTGCGGCCTAAGATCATCGCAACAAACTAAGTCCTTGTTCAGATACAGAGTGTCGGTTCTGTTTGGAAGAGGAAGATACCTCTGAGCACATTCTCTGTGAATGTCCGGCACTATACTGGCTACTCAGACGGATCTTTCATAGGAAATTTTGTTCAGTAGCGGAGTGCAGAAACTCGGTAACTAATGACATACTCACCTTCATTAGGGATCTAGTAGCCTATTAGACCAAGTATACCGGAGACACAATAGATTTTGCTAGGACGCAGTGTCAGCCAAAAAAGAACCTTCCGGCAAGAGCCGCTAGAGGTAGGTGGATTCCTTATGTCATCTATTCTGATGGTGGGAACAAAATGGCGGACAAAAATTTTCACTTTAAAAACGAATTTATACTAATTACCTCGAGATTTGTAAGGATTTTCAATTTCAACGAAATCCAATCCGATCCGATCATGGCGGTTCCAAGATGTCGCCCAAATTGGTAGCAGGCGGATTCTGTTCACTGTTATCTACTAAACTGCTAAAAAATCAAAACCGGAATTTGGGATTTATTTGAGTTGTGAATTGTACCGTTTGAGACATAAAAGGGGCGTAACCCGCCCCCCTCTAGCCGAGCTATTTCCCATACGAGCGTGCAATAGGTGATATTTCTATTAAATCCACCTAAAAGTGTTTGTGGAAGGGGATTTAGGACGTACCTAATCCCTGTGTGGTTTCCGCAAAGTAAAAAGACTCTCGGAACTTTGGACGTGTAAGACTTCGATTTTTGCCCCAAGCACTTGAAAAAGTTCCAAAAACAAGTTGGCGAAGATTATGTCCTCTTTGTGCTTCAATCACACGATAGATCAATGGATCGCCTGGCGAAACTTAAAGGTTTGTGACAATTTTAGCTTCTGTCGAAGTATGCCACGTTGAATTCGTCCACTTTTAGAGCATTTATTTCATACTTGTGGTTGAAACCTTTAACCTAAACCCACCCTGATTGATGGACATTTTCCAACCAACGTCTGAGAATGCCCGACAGATTTTGACTTAATCCTCGCAGGAGATTTATACGACTTGATTCATTTGATATTCATGTCTTCTATTCTATTCACCCCAATTTAAATGTTTAACAATCGTCTTAAAATCCATCTTCTTACTACCTTTCAACACAAAGCCACTTGCCCCCCCTATCATCCTCAATGGTCGCCACTAAAAGCGAATTAAAATCAATTTCAATCGAAATAAAATCAAATCGCCGCAAACCTGTCACCAAGCGGTGAAAATTGAAATTGATACCGCGAATGAATCGCGTCCCGAGGGAACACAGCCACTCTCCAGAGTCTCAATTCTATTATCATTCGAAAAGGAATTACTACCACTTACTATGCGGGCTTAATGATTGCTATCGAACGACAGCGGCGCGGAGCTACAATTGTTATTCGTATTCATTAAAACATCAAAACGGAATCTCCGGTGCTTAGGGTTAATTCCTTTGGCCATTAACTAAGAATTGTTTGCGAATGGTTTTTATACGGAAAGCGTGGCAGTCACGCTATAGCGACCACAGACGCCCTCCTGCATTCGGGATTCCGCATGACATTAATTCGATTTTAATAACCACTCTACGCCGGAGAAATTGTTAACCTTTCGCACTCTTCCACTTTGAAGGGGTGACAATCGCCCATCATCGATCTAAGAGCCGGTGGATCGTAAAACACGAAACATTGAAATCTCAGTGATTCATCATCAGGAGTGGGCTTTCATTCTACGACTTTGCGGTGAAGTTTAAAGTGTTTCCCGGACATTCAACACCGTAAACGCTAAAGTGCTCTTCCAGGATAATTGTGCCCGCTCTCCACTCGGCGCTATTGAATTCGTTTAAATTCCGTACACTGTGTGGCTGGAGTTAATTGCTTTGGAATTTTCCTTTGCTTTCAGCAATTAATTGACATGTCTTGTATCTGTGTGTGGAGAGTCTATGCCGAGTCCTGTGGAAGAATTCAGGGCATTTCGTCGCGTAAGATGAGCCAAATGACGGACGCTTCAGCTATTCGCCACAGTCAAGTATACGCCACTCGGAGATGCGCAACAGACGAACACTTATGTTCCGTGTCCTGATCCCCATTGTAGTTGTTTTGGAGTGGTGTTGGTTTGCGGTAGAGGTGTTGTTGAATTGGTTTGCATATAATTGGATCGAGGTAACAAGATGATAACAATTTGTCGGCCGAGTGGATTCAGATTGTTGATTGTCCTCTTCGGATAGACGGAAGAGTGTTGCAAATTAAAGCAATTTGGAGGAATGGCAGTTTGGTGGAAGAAGAAAAGAATAGTTTTCAAGGGACGGCGAATAGGAATCCTTGACTGCTTTAACTATGGCTCTGGGTTAAGAACAGTTTTGTCTTTGGGGCATGCGTTTTACAGAGGGCATGCGCAATTTTTTGTTACTGAAGAAGTTATATTTTTTTTAATTCACTGCGACCTTGCTCATGTAATGAACAGAATTCCCTATGAAAAATCCGTCTGCGTAGCCAGTATAGTACCGGACATTCATGAAGAATGTCCTCAGAGGTTTCTTCCTCGTCCAAACAGAACAGATACGTATGTATGTACATATACTCTGTATCTGAACAAAGGCCTAGTTTGTTGGGAGGTTTTCAGAAGCCGCAATAGCTTCCCCATTGTTCCTGTCAAGGTTTAAAATTTCCTTGTAGGAAAAGGGCTTGATAAGTCTCTCGGATTACCTAAGCCCGGGGACATTTTCCTAATGGGATAGGCGAAGTTGGTGCTCCCATTTGTTCAACGAAGCTGTGGCGGTAGCCCAATTAACGCCAAAGAAGGGTTCTCGTCTCAAGAGCGCGGAAGGCAACCTGACCTAACTAGCTCATTCGCAGTTTCATTGCCTACAATGTTCTGGTGGCCAGGCACCCAACCAAGCTTGACCTTGTGATTGAGGGTTTCGTAGCAGCACTTGACTGACCTAGATTCCACCTTTATCGGAGTTTCATCTAGCGCAGACCTCAATAGCATAGATTTCAGCCTGGGACACGCTTGGGCACATGCCCATTGTTACCAAAACTTTAGTGTTGGGTCCAAAGACGCCAACACCTACTCCGGAAGCCATTTTTGATCCGTCTATAAACCATACCAAATATCTTGGGTCTGATACGGGTTCTCCATTAGACCAGTTGACACGCAGCAGCATTGGAGCAGAACATGTCCGTACTTGGAAGCCCGATGACAGCCTCTATGGCTGAAGGGGGGCAGATGAAGTTATATTAACCTTAGGCTCCCGTACACCTAAAAATTCTCAAAACTATACCATTATTTTCAGCCCGGCAAAATGTATTAGAGACTTAATGCCCTCTTGGCTTGATTTTCCTCTCCCCTGCAATCCCATCTTAATACGAGTAGAAAGTACTAAATCACATGATGGTGGTCCAATCACCAAACACTCGCAGTCAGGTGCATACAAATGTATACGGAAAAAGGTACAGGCATATCTGGGCAGGCAGTGGTCAAAGCTATAGGCTATGAGGTTCCCGAACACAAAGGAGTTAAAGACGATAAGATAGTCAAAGAGTTCGTCTTACACGGGTCTGAATTGGCATTCCAAGGGCCAGTTCATTTTTGTGTTTTATCCTTCAGCCGCATAATGTAAGAGCTCAACCTATGGAAGCACCAAGACAATGGAACTTAACAACGAAATTTCGAACAGGCTAAGAACTTGATCAACCCATCAAATAAGAAAAATGTTCAAGGAATTCCCGCACTATGCAAGCGTGATGCTAAGCCCCTCATGGGATGATACCCTACACTCGCTCGACTACTCAGCCAACCTATGTACCCGACGACTAGACTGAACTCAGCGGAGGTTTAATTGGATCGATTATCCCCTCTGTGTTCAATGGCGGGATATCAACACTAAATCTGCTAATGATAGCTCCAAATCGGGGGGTCTGTATCACCGTTTCCCCGTAACACCTCCAACCAGGTAATCTGAGGTCTCTCATACGCCCATCTTCAACATCTACTCCGGAGGTATCACGAACTGTCCATCTATGGTCTAAGTGTTTTACGACCCCGCCAAGACACTCATCTAACCCAAGCTTACCTAACCTACTCGCTGGATGTTGCTTAAGAAATTGCTGAGCACATATTTTTCGAATTTTTCCCCACAGCTTCCAGGGCAGATTGGTATAATTAGCTATAAGACCCGTTTTAGTTCCACATGTCACGTGACTCATTGTTCAAGTCATCTTAGCTCTATCCGATGGAGGGTAGGAAAAACGACGCTTTTAGAGTTATTTCACCCGAGATCTGGTAAAAATTGTCGAGGAATGGTTTGCTTAATGCTTATCTGACTCTTACTTGAGCTAGACATCTACAAAGGAAGTGGATATTCGCACACCCTCAGCGACGAAAATGTTTGTTTTGGATACTTGGCCACATGGTAACGAATTTGGCATTTGCCATACAGGTTTTTACCCGAATGGAACGTTACAATTCTGATGGTAGCCAATCGCAACCTGCTAGAAAATCATCAATCATATTCTTCCTATAGGTTGACCACATTATTTTGCAGTTCTTTACCCTATTCCGCTTTCAATTCACCTGTTGTACTTATATTGTTGTTAACGGCTCGCAGTGGAATAGCAACTTAAGTGAGCTGTCAAGAGCTGATGTCTCTATGACCTGGGACCCACAGAAAAGTCACTCTGTTTCGCTCATTATCCGCTAAGACAGCAATGTTATGTTTGGATGTTGGGTCATTTTGAGGTAATACGCAGCTTTGCTTCATTGGCGCCTGAGAGACATTAGCAATTGAATTTGAATGGGTGAATGGTCTCCGTGATCACTTGGTTTTGGACTTAACTTTCTGCCAATTCAATTCAGCTCTAGAGAGAAAACTTATAGCAAGACTTCAGGTTGTGAGTGATGTAGTCTATATAGGAAGTTACCAATTCTCTAGGTAGCAGGTTGAGGATGTAACCGTAGAATATGGCTGATCTGATTGTACATGTCTTGATATGAAGGTCGATGTCTAAGAGCTATAGGAGAATAATTAGGGAATTAGTCGATCCAACCGTGAGTCGGCCGTGAGTCCGCAGTCAGCCACCCTGATGCTCCTCCATGACCTCGATGTACCTGTCGCCCAAGAACTCCAAACTTAACTTGGCACAAATTGAGTTCTTGATCGACTTTATATCTAGTCTCTGTAAAAGACTCCACCGAACCTAACCTAAATTTGTCGCCGTGGCTCAGTGGTTAGTGCGCTGAACTGCTGCTAGACTTTTCACGCACCACCTCTCATCGAAGAACGACAAGCCTCCGGGAGTATAATTTGTCTGGAAAAAGCTTCTCAATTCGCCGTTCGGAGTTGGCAATAAATTGTAGGTCCCTTCCATTCGTGAGAAATGTATCCCGCACAACATGAACTTGTGGCGATAGGCTAGGCCTTGACTCACCTCGAGCTATTGCTCCAGTTATTTATTTATTTTTTGACTAGGTGCCTTCCGACTTAACCTGAAAAGATGACAATTCTATTTTTATCAGCAGACCCCTTTGCTGGCTTCTATTTTTCATCCCGATAAAGACATCTTGGAGAATATTCTCCTCCTCCTTTGTCAAACCATTCTCCGTCAACATAACAATAACATTACCTTTGTAACGGTTTTGAAATGTATATCAATTTAAGTAAATACCGCATGCAGTTATCCGCAGTGCCTTAACGCTCCTTCATTTCGATGTAAAAATTCATTCACTCTACGAGTATCTTGTATCTTTATATTTCGGAGAAATTCCACATAGTGCGACGAGGACGGGGGTATAAAATGTAATGTGCTCGGAAAAATTTCCATTCACTCAGTAGAGTGCCTTCGCCCGTTGAAACAAAAGCGCACTGGAGTCTCAAAAATTGCATCCAGCAAAACATTACCCACCGAAAGGGGGATTTAGGATGCGCCATACGGGATACACTGCTCCCATTTCCCTATTCATGCATTTTTCGGAATCCAATTATGATGACAAATTTTTCATATTTTTTTCTTCTTGCTTTTTTTTTTTTGTCTGCAGCCGAAAATGCAATGTACCTGAGGTGGATGGTGGTGGCATAGCCTCATCCTTCTTCGTATTCTTAGCAAAAAATAAAAAATTGGAATTGAAGTGGAAGAGTGCGCACTCTGAAAGGATTCTTAGAACGCTGGGATCCTTATTATTCTTAGATATGCTTCCAAGGATACGTAAGCCTTTCATAACCAGTTCCTTTGGCTTGACTCCAGCTGCTGTTCCAGCAACAGTGGAGATGGCGGCGGCGGCGTTTGCCACGTTCTATTATTTTTCTTTCATTTGTTTATTTTTTTTCGGTTTTTGTTTGCCTTTTGTGATTTCTGTGTGCTTTTTCGGTGGAGGAGACACTATCTTTGCCAGGCTGAAAAGGAACCTTCATCTGGTTTTGTAGTCTTATGGGAGTTGACTCTCAGCTGTATAAATTCAAATGGTGGAGGATGGCACAATCCTTTGTTCTCACTGTGACATGGTGGTGCGGGACAACCACGTATCCTATCATGATTCAGAAAATGTTAAGATGATGAGAGATCATGAGTGAATCCAACCATGCGGTCCAATATTTTGGTTTTCTTTATGCCGCGTGGGTGACTCGACTTGGCGAATGGGGTTTGTTTGGTTTGTGATCAGATAAACCAGATGCCTGGCTGCGGTTGCCTCTGCCTGTCAGCTGGCTTGGGAAAATATCATCTTGTGTTGTGATGTCATTTCATTTCGCATATGATGTTATTGTTTGGTATGATATGCCCATTCGGGTAGGGGTTAGAATTTACCCGAGGTCGTGACTGTCGTAAGAGCCGAATAAAATCTACGTCTTGACTATGGCATTCGGATTCGATATATCTATGGGAAGTAGGTTGGATAAACCTTTTAGAATTATGACTCAAGGTGGTATTCGCGGAAGCGCAAATACTTCCGTATGGATTCTGGAGGCCTTATATGTCCGGGCACAGCGCTCGTATCTGAAAAGTCCTGGCGTGCAGTCTCTGACTCATTCGTGAGGATAAACTGGAAGAAACGAGAAAGTGGGGGAAAGGTTTTATCCGGTGCGCTTAATCTCTTTCTGTTAGCCAGGCAGCTGATTGTAGTGCTTTTGATGATTATTTGACTCGGGAAGCGCAAGCTGAACGAGCTTTAGAAGCAACGAACTCCGGTTGGCTCCTATCTTAGAGCCAGAGGAAGAGGAAAAGAAGGGAGGCTGCGTTCGAGCAGAGCAAGAGGCTCCGGAGCTCAGTCTTCTTTTGGTGACGAAGAGAAAGAGGAAAGAGGTTGGCGGAAAGTTTGCAACCGGAACCGACTTAATTTTTGAGCAAAAGATGTTTGCGGAGTGAAGCAGCTCGGTGTGGCGGCTTGTGGTGAGAAAAGAACTGCATTGTTTAAAACACCCGTATTGCAAGAAGCCATCAGAGAGAAGAAGAAAACCTTTAAGGTGTAACCACACCACAGCTTGACAGACTCAGCTTCTCAAAACCGGTACATGGAGGCCCGAAGAACTTGCAAGCTGACTGTTAAAGCAGCTAATGAGCAGTCTTTGAAGGAGTTCGGCGATAAATTGGACCGCGATCATACATCTGCGAACTCGGTGTCCTGCCAAACCATCCGCCATCTCAGAGGGAGGAAGTTTAATATCATCGAAGGAGTCAAATCCAAAGATGGTGTACTTCTTCTTTTCGATGAGAAAGATATCTTGCATAGATGGGGCGAGAATTTTTCGAAGTCTCTAAATCCGGTGTCGGAAGCGCGCTCCAGAACCGTGGTCGAGTCCAGGTCGGGCGATGAGTAATGTGGGTAACGTCCAGGTCGAAGCACAACCGACCAGCTATTCACTCTAAGAATGGTAATTGAGAAGGCCTGGGAGTATGCCAAATATATCTGGGGTTGTTTTGTAGGTTCAGAGAAAGAGAAGTAAACTCTGGCGTCCGAAATCTCACCTCTGTCCGTATAGGTACGCATAGCCGGCGATGGCAAAAGATCTGGAGATGTGGAGGGTCCACTTAATCACCCTACCCCCGCGATCCTTATAGTGGATAAGCGGGCTATTGGAAAATGATGATGATGATGATCCTTTAAGCGAAGAGAATAGTGTAGAAAGGAGTTCACCTGGTTGGGCTTTGGTTTCAAGATTATTTTACCTGTCAAGCGGGTATTCACCCTTCATTTATGCAGATTATTCACAGTATATTTTTCCACTTTCTTTTGGTTGTCAACTCTAAGTGGAGTTCAAAACTTCCAGGTCATATCGAATCGGTTAAGACCTGTAGTCAGTGACACCGCAGACAGTTCTACTATTTCGACATTTTAACCGCCTTCACCCAAGAATGAATATATGTCTCACTTCAGGTATTTATAAGAAAACTGACATTTTTATAGCCCATTTTCTTATATCCGAAGGCAGCTCAAGGCTAATGCATAATCATCCCAAAGATAAGGTGAAAATGTCTTGCAATAAAAAATAAAATAAAATTAAACTGCGACTCCAATTCGTCAAGGTGCAAAGGAACACGCTCAAGAATCCCAAGTACACACACGACCACACATACATCAAACCGTAAAGCCATGCACCTGGCAGGTTGCCGGAAGCCAAGTCAAATCACCGAACAAACTACACATGCAACGGTTTTTTCGATTTTTTTTTTCCTTCTTCTGCTTCCCTCAAAAACCACCAGTGACTCCCTCTCTTTCTGTTGCTACGGCTGCCTTCGCTTTACTCCTGCCTTACTTCCGTTCGTTTATAAAACTCGGTGTACCCATGTCCTTAAAATGCTGCGAATTTTTTGGCTCTTAAGCTCGATGCATAGATGGAATTCACTCGCACACAACCGGTTCCCGTCGGAACAAACTTACAATAATTTTTAGGCACCCACTTCAACCAGCCACCTCCTGTAGGACACAGGCGGATGGATCGGGGAGTAAGACCCAAGGATGCAATGCCATACGACAATATCTGCTTTTCTGTGTGGGAGCTGTGTGTTTTTTTTTATGTGTGCAGTATTCAAATGGAGTTTTAATCGATTTTACCGGATGCAAAGGTTTTTCCGGGTTTTTCATCGTTTTATCGTCCTTTTCGGTCGTCTTGTTCGTAGGTGGTTCGCCCTGGGGAGGACTAGAAGGATGTTATTCACGTTCCCGTTGCACTTGGTGACAATAATCGTTTACTTGTGTTGCATTTCAACAGATGTAAGTCGATTCGGAGAGAGAAAGAACGAGTGAGCACAAGCAGTCAGCATGCATATGCAGTTGCAGCTGCAGCATCGGATCAATTCTTTTCTCGAAGAATCAAATCCCACGGGGAAACGATTTTCAATTTCCATCTTGAATCGAACTGAATGGCAGATTCATTGATAAGCTTCTCAAAGCAAAAGCCTGGATGCGGATGTTAAGGGACATTTAAAGCATATCCCCATCCGGTTGTGTAAATGTGTGACGACATACCTAGCGCGTGCCACTGTATTTGTTTACTAAGCCAAGTGTGTCTGCGTCAGATTCAGTTATTAAGCGAGAAATCAAGTGAAAATTTATGACGCCACCGGAAGGGATATTAGTGCTCGTAAAAAATAACAAATCGTTGGAAGTAAATACACTTTCGTGTGGTGGTGTAACAAATAGCCGCCCGGATACTGGGCTCATAAATCGTAGGCACGCACATATTTATGGCGGCCAATTGTTTTTAGTTTATTTCCATTTGCATATATTCGCAGTACATTACGTTTAATGTTTTATGATGTATTTGACGCACACATACGTAAAAGGGGACCGGATGTGGGACCACCTAATACTCGTGTTGGTCGGATAAGTTGTCGCCATGCATAATGTATTCGCCATATGAAATTTGAATCATTCGTCTTGCAGGACCATGTGTGTTAACTTGGAATCAACTTAAAGGTGAGAACTTTTAGAAGCTACATGCCACAGGGTGGTTTTGTTTGACCTCTACTATAGATAATGTGCGACTAACAGAGTAATCTCGTATAAGGCGATGACATAATGATTTTAAACGGTTTGATATAGTGTATAGATAAATATTGAATCCGTCCATAGTAGACGAACCTGAAAGTCGGTCTTTTCACGCTTAGGCCTTAAACATAGCCACAACAACAACTTTCAAATGTCCAACTGCCACAATAGGCTCTTTCGTCTAAACTCTTATTTGTCAAACCCCCCTTTTTCTAGTGAATTCAATGAGCCGACTCCGTCCAATATCTGTACACAGTACACACGAGCACATATCTCTGGTGATAAAGGTCCTTTCCGTCTTCAGTCAAAACTTGATTGAATCCATTATTAGCTCACGTAAACTGCTCCACCTTCGAAAGGGTTTAATGAACCCTCAACACAAAACTTAGATCCACACCCGACAATCGTCAGACACATATCACGTAAACATCTATTTCGACTACTCTCGAGTTAACTGGCAATTTCGTGTAAAATTCCACGAGAAAACTATACCAAAGTGTTCGCGTCCCGAAAAATAATTGCCCTGTGCGCGGTGTAACAAGTGCTTCTGCATGTCGACAACGACTTATGTCAGGTTTTTGGCATAACAACGCCATTCCAACACATATTTCAGCGCGTTCCACAGCATCCGAGGATGGAATGAGCCACCAAACACACACCAGTGTCAAAGGCGCGACAACCAGATGAATCTACCGAGCACAGCTGAATTATCAATTTAATCCAAAGGTAATGGAACGACTCCGGGGAGACAGATGAATGCAACATGCACGGCATAACCACCAGTTTCACCGCCATTCAGAGATGAGTGGCTCCGTGGGTACTCGGCACCGACACCGGCACATACGCAGAGATATCCTGGGCATGTAGCGCGCTCATCTAGGTAAACATAGTGTATCTGCGGCACACTCGTAAGTAGTATCTTATTACGGTCTAGAATGGTACTTTGATGATATGGTAACGAAATCATTGCCTCGGTGCAGGTTGTTAGGAGTCTATTGCTGCGGGTGGGTGGATACCACAGGAATTCGAAATTCCAAATTAATTCCGTGTACCTATCTACCTTGTGTGCATGATGATGCACGTGCTTTCGAGTTAAGAGACTCTCTTGGCACCGGCTTAGCTTGCCACTACCGAATGGAGTTCGTACAGCGATCTCATTTACGTGAATAGTTACAGTTCTTCTTGCAAACGTGCTTCACCGCCCAACACCACCCCCACCCACTGTGCTGAGCTAAAATAAATGAGGGGATTCCTGAAGCCAAACAACACACATACAAACTCGTTATATGCAAATCTCTTGGCGCCTCTTAAATTTGACGCTTTAGTTTGCACATCTAAATTGACTCCAAGTTTACCCAGTTCAATTAGGTAACCCACCTTCCAGACCGCCCACCCAGCTCCTCCGACGCACGAAGAACACTCCTCATCCGGGGGCTCTTTCTTCAGCATCGTCTCGCAATTATAGTTGTGTGTGTTTGCGCGCCGTGGGTTCGAGCAGAGGATGTGTTCGTAAAGTATTTAAATTCTCTAAACGTCATGCATATTTGATGGCTTTAAATCCTCGTTAGGTTTCGGATGGAGTCGATCTACTGGTTGTTCCATGTCTTCGGTGGTTGCGGCTTGAATGGCTCTTGGGGGATAGCTTCTGTAAACACTTTCAGGACATGTGTGTTTATGTTCGTGGAAAATGTGCAAATCCTTTTTGAATTTTTCATCAAGTGTCACCGGCGAATGATGATTCATGGCGGAACTAAATTAAGTTTTACAACATCACAGAGAGGTGATTTGTTCCAATTAGTGTCCTTTCTGTGGTTTCCACTTACCTGAATGAATTGCATCCTCAAAAATGCACTGACACACAATGTACACTATTTCGTCGTTAGAGGGTAACCACGGAAAAATAAAACCAACCAAAGGGATACCTTTTAATCTTTCAGTCTCTATACATCCAGCACTATCATTATCGCATCTATAAAAAAGAAGCACAAATTTCCCTCGACTCCTCGTTGAGAAGGAAACCAATATTCAACCTCTATGTCCAACCAACATGCGATGCAACGTGTTGATGACAAAATCGATGTTATCTTGGAGGGTCGTTAATTGAATCTGTGACAAGACCGCATTGTCCTTAAACTGTTTCGACGACCAAACCAGTCACTCTTTTCTCTTTTCCACTGCCTGTGCTGCGCTTTACCAAACGACAGTTATGCACACACACACACATACAGCAGGAGCATAGATAAGTGGCGACAATGAAGGGATTTTGTAGTCTTTAGTCCATACACCCGTAACTTGTGGCCAGTTGGAGCCGAACATAGAGTGCACTCTACTCTCTCTCTCTCTCTTACACTCTGTCGGTGAACCTTAAAAACTATGGCAAAGTCCTTCAGGAAAACTTTACAAAAGCACTAGTTGCAGGAAACAAAAAAGCAGAGCTCTGATGGCCGCCTTTATGGATCGAGATAAAAGTTCATGGCTGTGTGTGCCGTGGGATGACTTTGAATGGTTTCTTTAAAATCGTAAAGAATCATGCAATGATATGAGGACAATATAACCGAGGAACGTCATAATAATAAAAACAAAAAAAAAAAAAACCGAAAGAAAATACACGATTTTTTATGTTTTGTTTAAAATAGTGGGAGCGGAGGGCGTTACATCCCCCGTCAGAATGTAACCCATTCCAAGAGTGCGCACCGTGAGTTGCCGGAAGACTATGAATGTTATTTTCTATCAAATGCACACTCTCAAATAAACATGAACTGTTGACGTGCTGTCAGAGCACTAGGGCCAGCAAGAGCGTGATCATGTCGTGACGAAAAACTGCTAAAACAGTGACTGGAAGTTGAAGCCTTGTCGATGAGTTTCCATACGCACTTATGTCAGATAAAAAGTCTATCATTGCGTTTTCTTACCAGAGAATGGGATAGGGGTAGATCCCAGAAACCGATGAAGACAACGATCCCCATTATTTCAAAAGTTGTAGGGACGAGGAACAAATCGAATCTGACCGTCACCTAATGTTTGAATGTCCTGCCATCGCAAGTGCAAGACTGAGGACTCTTGGTAGTTACTTCTTCACGGAACTGGAAGACTTGCCTGACATCGAGCGGAGGAATCTCCTGAGATTCATATACATATCAGCGGTTCCCTTTCTCTTTACATCAGGTAGGCGTCCGCTAGGTAGGACATCGAGCGGAGGAATCTCCTGAGATTCATATACATATCAGCGGTTCCCTTTCTCTTTACAGGTCCCCCTATTACTGGTCTACGTGAGCTAACCTAACGTAACGATCCCCAAAATTTTGTCAAAGAGCGTGTAGACCGCATTTAACAAGATGAGGTCCTCAGACGATTTGAGTAATGACCGAAAGAATAAGATCGTAGATATTGCTGGGGTAACTCGATACCCAATGTCGAGCAGTTATTTCTTCGAACGGAGAGGAGATGGTTTGGACACGTTAAACACATGTCCCCAACTCGGCTTATTGAATTCGTGCCATCAGGTAGGCGTCCGCTAGGTAGGCCCAGGAACTACCTCCCGGCCATGAAAAAGCGCAAAAATTACAATGCAATAACAAGGCTCGAGTAACTACTGCTGACAGTCCTGACAAGCGAAATAAGAACAAGAATCTTCGATAATGCATGCGAAAAGATCGGACCCCTTATTGCCCGCGTGCAGCACTGGTCGTGGACTCCAATAATGCTAACACTTGACCGAAAGTCTGATGATAATCAATATCAAGCCTAAATATTCTCATTCCGCCATAAAAGCTAAGGACGACACCATCAAAGTATGTTTTTACGGCTCCTCAATAAAACATACGAACAATGACCTCAACGTGACGTGACGTTACGTTACCAAAACAAGAAAAGAAAACATCTTTGGCAGAATAGTAAGTAAGCACAGTCTACACCATGCCTGGGGCTTAGACTAATTGACAGCTTACGGTTTAATACTGTCAACATTAACAAAAGGCGGTTGCGGTCTCCTGAACATGGAACGGCCAATCCAATTGATTGCAGTGCGATCGAAGTAAGACACGCCTTCAGCATTTTTGATGTTGAAACCTTCCGAGCTGCCAAAATCCACTAGGATAACCACAGAAGAATTACTGTAAGAAGAAGTTGTCGACAAGCTACAACCAAAGGGATGTCAGGATCGTCGTTGAAATTGTATCCCGATGTCACTCACCAACTTCGATGCCGCGTGCATCAAATCCCAAAAACTAGTACTGAAGTGCTGTGTTTCTCTCGACAGCCACCATGAAATCACTGGTCTGTCTACGAATGCCGGCTAGCAGATATAAATTAAGCGACGTTGCAATAAAGGACGAATTTGGAAAAAAATCCCTCTGCAGACTGTAACCATATCACCATATCAGTTGCATCGAATTGCTTTTACAAGCAGAAGATTCCTTTCTTTTGAACACACTGTTCATCCACGCACCACGTCCTTGTCCTTGCATCACTGTATTTCCGTATGATCAGTGGAATTTTTATTACCCAACATAGCAGCTCATAGAATTCCACTTTTACAGCCCTTGCTAGTGAAACGTTACAATGGGTGACTTTGCTTGCATCGCTTCTGCCATTCTGTGGGTAACGTTAGCCCTCGTGTTTATGAAGAAGAGTGGTTTGATTGCATTGCCCCCTTTTATTGCAGACATTTTTGGGGAGGCGAAAACCGCCCCCAAAACAGTAGGATATCCCGTCGTGCGAGGTTCCGTCAGCGGGGAGCTATATAATTTTTCTTTTATTATTATGCCAGCGATTCACTTTTTTTTTTTCGCTCCCTCCGATGGTGGGTCAATGATTCATGTGGCACAAAAGAGTCTCGAGTCATATTCTTCAGCACAGGAACTGTATATGCGTTCCTGGAGCAATTACAGAATTTATGACATCCTAGTCACCTGTGTGTGTATATATGTGTGAAGGCATGTTTGGACGTATTTATCTCATGTGCACATAGTGGATTGTGGGATAATAAAAACCTTCCAGAAGGCGTTCCCATGTAGGAAAGTCCAAAGGATAATGCTAATGGTGGTGAGTAACATCCCAAAGACGCTCGAGAGAGAGTTCATAAAAAAAAGAAACGGGTTTCGTTTAACTGTGAAGTTTTTGTGGAGAGACCTGGTGAATGTTCTTGATGAAAAAGTTTATGAACAATTAACGAACATGAAATTATTGGTCCACTACTGGGAAATTGCTGGTGGACTATTATTTCACCCCGATTTTATTGTACTCTGGGAATCCTATGAATGCACTAAAAGTTATCGCTGGAACTTAGCTGACTTTAATTGGAGATCATGCCGCTACTTTACTTGCAAAATGGGATCAAATATGTCAGAAAGGACTTCACACTTGATAGGTCCGAGGGAGAAGTTTTTCAAAAGTACTCAAAGAATACGTGAAGTCAAATCTCGAAGCCCGAAACAAAGTTATGTCATGTCGATCATATAAATAACTTGCTGAGTACTTTGGAGTAGTGTCTGCTGCTGTTCGTCACGACCCCCCGACCCCCCGAGGGCTTTCCTTCTAAATGTTGCAAGGGCAGGACAAGTGCGCAGTAGGATGGTAATGGTTTCCTCCTCCTCCTCCTCATCTATACAGAGACAAAAGATTAGTACTGATGTTCTTCCACCTATTCTTCGACAGTTTCCTGGCATCAGTATCGAGGCAAAATTTGACAGATTCGATATGAGCACATGGTTCCCCCAGGTTTTCAGGGATACGTCGTCCTGTGCCGTCTTTTGCCAGCTCGTCCGCCCTTCAGTTTTCTGGAACGTCCCTATATCCTGGAACCCAGCACAGGGTTACGTCGCATATGTCTGCAATATCTTTAAGAGATCTAGGGCATTGCATTACCAACCTTGATCATAATGTCGGTGATGACAAGGCTTTAATAGCTGCCTGACTATCTATATATACTCGTAGTACAATATTGCTACAACAAGTTAACTGAAAACCAAGCCGCAATTTTGCGGACTACCGTAATTTTGCGCTTGAAACACAGTACAGTTATCCGGAAGTCGTCTGGCAAAGACTATGTCAAGTGCGTTGGAGAAATCTCCCACTCCCGTACCATAAGCTGTCTTGGATCCGTCTGTGATTATTTAAATCGCAGAATCGCTCAAAGCGGAATCAGAATCCCAAGCGCTTCCGCTAGGAATCCGAGTTATATATCTGTTCTGTATATGAGGGACAATGTACGTAGTCCGTTTTAATAGGAATAGTCTTGTTGACATGCAGGATACTACAGTGTCCCGCTGTCATGGCAAAAAGCTGGGAGGATTCCCAGAGCCTGAGCTTCGCTTTGGCTGCCATTAGCTTCCTGAAGATATCGACAAGAAGCAGAAGAAGCATTGCCTCTATTGCACCCGTAGGGGTTGTTTATAGGGCACCCATTATGAAGATGTATGATAGCCTCTCTACTCTTCAAGAAGGCTAATATTCATTCTAGTGCTGTCCACCAGACTTTAGGATCGATCTCACTACCGCCGTATAGATCCAATGGACTACTTTCGGCTGAAGGCCGAATTTCGGGCTCCTAGCATTCCGGCAGGCTTTTCTTACGTGGTCTTGTATATTTAACCTCCAACTAAGGTTCTTGCCAAGAATGACACCCAGATCTCTGGCGTGGTCTACAAATTCAAATTCCGTGCTCATTGAGCAGTACCCTAGCTCAGCATGAATAAGAAAACTGTAACGTTTCTGAATAGGTTTCTTTTTTGAACCAATCTTTCCCTTACATCTGTTTGTAACTCCTTGTTACAAATGACGTTTTCTTTAAGCCACCATCTTCAGAGACTACCTAATCCAATTCAATGCAAACGAAAATCCACCAGAAAGCAGCTTGTAACCCGAAATTCTCGCCCTAAAAACACTTTAATTTTGCTCAATCCACTTGCAGTGCTGCCTCCCCATTCTGCTCGATAGCAAACAAAAAATCTGACAAGATATTTGCACAAAATACAAATTGAGATTTAAATTCCATCTTTTTCGCCCGCCATCCACCGCCATCAGGATTCACCATAAATTACACTACATTTAGTACAGACGGCGAGATTACCAACACCCTCCGACAGAAAAAAAGAACGAGCAACATTTTTTCTCCGAATAAAAACTGAAAATTTATGCGGAAGGAGCCCGCCTTCAAAGTAATAATGTGCAATGAAAAGGGAGATCGAAAAAGTGAAGAAAAAAGAAAAGTACTCCTTGGCAAAAAAATGAACATTCAGACAACGGATGCTGGCTGAAGTCCTGCGGCGGCCACTTCCATTCGAAAGTAAATGTTCAGCACCAAAGAACCCCCGCCGCGCTCCGTTCGGATGGATAGAAATAAATTTACCCTTCAATTCGAGTTTGAGAAGGAGACTCGTCTTGGACACCCCCAAAGGATCCAAATAAAATATCTCTCCACTTAAAAAGGGGTACCAGTGGCGTCATTGTTGTCCTTTCTCTTCTCTATGTGTGCGTGATATATCTGTCGGTGGAAATATGTGACAGCCCTAGCATGTAATCATCATCGGGAAGACGACGAAGAAAATGTGTATATTCTTGCCACAGAGAATATCCTTAGAAGACATTCGCCTTCACAAAATGTATAACATGGCAACGCAAGCGGCTCGACATCGGCACACGAGAGATTCGTTCGCCTGCACCAGGAATAGAAATCATTTGTCAAGTTGTCAGGTTTTGTGGCAAAACCATTCCTAATGGATGTGTATATGAACAACCCACCACACCGCCACCGGCAGCCTTCCAAGTGGCAAGCAACACTGCAGCCACCATCGCCGATTCCACCAACTTCACCGCCGACATCCATCACGATTCTATTGTTAGTTTTGCATGTGATATTTTTCTCCTCATATCACACATAAGGAAACGTTCCTCTTATCCTTTTCCTTTTCTTCAGGAAGAGCTGAATGGAAAAATATAAATGTTTCCCTATTCTTATCGGATATTGTTCCGGAAGAGAAAGTATGAGATTCATCCTTTTTTTTTTTTCTTGGTTTTCGTGAATGCTCCTTGTCCGAAATAGAGTAAAACTAGATGGGGGTTGGATACGCCAAGACAGGAGAACAGACACAAATGCGATCTCTGGTGCATACTAAGTGATGTATTTTCTCAAGGAAAACAGTTCCGAAGAAATGTCAGCGAAGTGCAGTCACACCAGGACATTCTTTATGAACATATTTTTGCTGGTTGATGGAAAGCAAAATGGTGTTTCGTGGTGTTCCATGAAACAGTGATTCAAGTTTTATTTGTTGAAGAAGAACTTACGAGCTATTAAAGTCTTTGACGAAGTTCTACGATATTGACTTGAATTTGAGTCCTGGAATCTCACGAGATGCGTCTCGATAAGTGTCTTACGAACACTAAGTTCTACTCAACTTTGTGCCCTTTACTTCTTCGTAGGAATCTGGAAAGACTTTCAAATAAATTCCTGACCTTGTGGGCTTGAGCGCATGTTATGGTACATGAGAATCAGCAGAAGGCTCTGCACTTAGGCCTTAGTCGGGCCCGTGACGTCCCCCTATTTTAATCTTCGGAACTGTAGGGATAGGTTTGGTTTAGGACATTTATATGCTGGGAGGGATCTAGGGAAGACAGAAGTAATGATGGAGTTGACACTAGTGTACGTCTGGTCTAACGAATCTTCCTGTTTCTTGAGAAAGGCGTCGTTTCCTTTGTACCTGAGATAAAGTAGGTCCAGGATCCACATGAACCCCAGGGTCTTCTGTCGCATTCTCGCTAGCATAGCAAGTGTTCGAGAATTTCTTTTTCTTCCTCGCAGTTCCTAAACGTCTCTGTGTCAGCGAGGCCAAATATATGCATGTGTTTGTTGAGGTTTATGTGTCCTCAATTATTACTCTCTACTCGAACCTAGAGCCTTCCTAGTGAGCAGGTTGCTTGGGTTACGATTGATCTAGCCACTTTGCACTTCAGAAGGTTTGTCCAGTGATCTTCGAAATGCCTATGCATCGTCTCGTGGGTTGCTGTTTTAATGATTTTTAGTGCGACTCCCACTCTGTTTTCAGCGGTTCGTTCTATGGCATGCGTCCCTTCTCCTGCCGGTTCGTTGGCTTTCTCATTCCCCGTGACACCTTCGTGACCCGGTATCCAGACAAGGCTGATGTGGTTGTGACTGGCAATCCTGTTGAGTTTGTCTTGGAATTCTCTGAGAGCTTGAGGATATGTGCTCACTGAAGGAAATACAAGGAGCATTCGTAAGAATCAACGAAAAGAAGGGAACATTTGCTTCTCAAAATTCCCAGAACCCAAGGTTAATCAAACATTTTGAGTAGATTCTCGCAGATACTTGCAAAGAAATTACAAGTTTCTGTGAAAGCTTTTCAAGTTTAAGCTTTGTGGAGGAGAAGATAGATGTCCTACAACATTCTGATACTTCCTAATAGATCTGATAAGTTATATGCTTTCTAAACAGAGCTTCCTGGCACAGCTGTATCTTCTATTTAAAACTCTATAAATTAAGTAAGACTTCTCGAATGCGGTCGTCGTGGCTCAGTGGTTAATGCGTTGGACTGCTGAGCAAGCTGCGTGGGTTCAAGCCCGGCCATGTCCACCGCACCTTTTTTCGGAGTACCACCTCTCGCCGGGGAATGACAACCCTACGAGAGTATAATTTATCATGAAAGAGCTTCTCAATTCGCCTTTCAGAGTCGGCAATAAATTGTAGGTCCCTCCCATTTCTGCGAAAAATGTAACACGCAAAACATGAATGGTTGCGAAAAGCTAGGCCGAGGTGTCGCGCCAGCTCTTTTTTTTTTTTGCTCGAATACCAATGAATAGCTTGTCATTCCCCGACGAGAAGTGCCATGAAAAATGTTTTGAGGATATGGCAGGGGTTCGAACCTATGCAGCAAGAAACAGAGAAGACGATAAGGAAATTCGATGTACAAGGATTTTTGACTTAGATTGTGGGAAACTCACCTTGTCTCCTTTTAGAGTTATCCAAGCAGGTTTAACCGCCAAATCTCTTGGTTAAGCGTAAGAAATGGATCTGGATATCAACGTTTTTCTCGTGGCCACATTACTGGACTCACCGTAAATTTGCTTTCCATTTTGAATTAGCATTGTGAACAAACTCCGACTACTAAATAGATCACCATTCGGTTAAAATAATTCAACGGTTTTAAAGTCAACTCACCATAGATTGTCACTCAGCCTTTAAAATTCACAAAAGGAATAATTTTTTCTGACATAAATCTACTTTTAATTGCGTGCTAAAAAGCAATAAAATCCATAACCCTCATAAATCATGAGAGAATCTATAAAAAAAAGGACCAACAATGCACTTTTGAGGAAAAAAATTAAAAATTATATAATTTTCACGACACGCTGATTGGTCAGCAATCCCCGTGTCAGTCATTAAACATGTGTCACTTACAATAAGCCACAAATTGGCCGCACGACACGAACGTGATGGTAAAATTAATTTTTTACCATTGTAATCCTGAAGCAGAGTGTTGGTGATTCCCCGAAATGACTAAAAAATTATTGCATACGACGACGAAAAAAAAAATAGCAAATAATGCAAAAAAGTGACAAATGTCAAAAAGTCACCCGAATACACAACCGAAAAAGTTTCCTGTTAAGAGTGAACAATATTTGATTTTTCAAAAACCCAGTCTGGACTCTCGAGTCTCGACGAGGGGGGCACAGGTGTGTGTGTAGGAGCTTCGCTTGGTGTAAAACTAAACTTTTAACACACAAAGTAGCAGGAATAAAAAAAATGAGAATCAAATTGTACTATTCCCAAATCGAATTATTCGAGAAGGGTCTGTTGCATTCAGGTGGACACAATGGATTCTGTTTGCATTTGAGAGTAACACATACCAAACGGTGCGTTCAACAGATGAGTATTGAGTTCATCTTTGGGAAAACAGAAACTCCACCGTCAGTCAACGTGAAAATAAATCCCTGGATAGACCTGACGAACAATGTAAACCGGGGTACTAGACTAAATTGGATTTTTTCACTGGGATTACTTTTGAAAACTGTTTGCATTTCAGGATAGGCAATAAAATTCAGCGTTTTGCATCATGCATTGATGTTGCTTTTTGTTATTACCAAATCGGCAGTGTACATGAAGTTGGAAGAGGTACACATGTTTTCAATTATTTAAGGGTGCTCTCCCCTATCAAATAAAATTAAAGAAATGTTACTTCTCTGAATAACCAACAAATTTAAGGCAAGGACAAGACTTAGATTTGTACATGGTCTAGTTTCCGCAGGAATAGCAGTAATCTACAGTGTTTATTGCCAACTCCGACTGGTGGATTGAGGCAAGTTATATCCCTGGAGGCTTATCATTGCGTGTCGAAGGTGGTGCATTTTTTGATTGATAGTGCTGATATTCGAACCTGTCCCACTTATTCTGCTAACGTTACCGAAATCACCAAGATCTTTGAATAAGTCTTTACACAGAGTAGTTTTTTGGATACTGGCCAGTGACGAATACATGCAAAAGAATGGAAATATATGTAGTAAGGAATGCCCAGTGTCTACGACCCAAACTTCAGGCTAGTAGCCTCTTTTGGCTGTTCCATATACCTATGTCTTTGAAGCAGAGGTATATGCAGGGAATGGCTAAGAAGCAACCTCCGATGAAAGCAGATGATAATCCTTTCTAACAGTTAGGCATCCATTAACGCTTTATGCTCTTTCACTTTGACTCCAAACTTGCCTGGAGCTGCTTAACCACTCTTAAGCAACTAGCTCTGTTCAACAAGTTCACAATTTATTGGATTCCAGGTCACATGAGAGTTGTGGGCAATGAGCTCTTCGATCAAGGCCCCAATCTGCATTGATAGACCCATTTCCCTTCCCTGTTTTACCCACCAGCCACACCACATCGGAACTCAATTTATGGGAGGTCAATGAAAGACTTACAAATGGAACTCCACACCGCGACTTCGCCAATCTAAGAAGGTCATCAACCCGTTAAATAACAAGAGAAGTAATGATATTCTCGCACTAAACAAAAATGATGCTAAGCTCCTCACGGACTTCCACACTAGACATCGTGCATGCAACTACCATCTTGACAAGCTGGGCATAAGTCCGCTGAACTTTTGCCGACCCTGCTTGGATGACCAACAAACTGCAGAGCAAATTTTATACGAATATCCCGTCATAGCTCGTTGGAGACTAAAACACTTCGGTAGGGGATTCACCTCCCCAGAAACAATGACTATCCTGAGGTTCCTCTTGACCTCGATCTTGCTCAAAACTTTCTTCAGGTGTTGGAGAACTTGCTTGACACAAAAGATTTTTTAGATCGAAGGGTACTAGAGGCCATCGATAGTTAGGTATGAGGCTAATTTTGATTATGAATACCAGAATTGTCCTCCGGCTCAATCCGTGAAGAAAGAAATTCTTGAAAAACAAGGAATGTCCAATCTCCGACGATGCCTACTAGTAGATAATTCTGATAGTGATTATATGTGAAATGATTTAAAGCGATAAACTTCCTCTTATTCTTTTAACTTTTAACGGTTCAGGCTGATTATAGAAACCCTGTGGTACTTTAGGTTAGGTTAGGTGGAGTAGGGTTATGCAGCCAGCGCTTGCATAAGACACTAGGCACCATAGTGGGTCTATCGCGATCCCTGTGAAATGAAAAAGCCAAAACCTAAATCATTTCCGAAAAACATTTGGTTTCCTGCAGAGTTTTACCATGTTCCTATAGCTGTCATAGCCCAGCTCCTCTAGATTACCAAAGAAATAGTTGCCGAGAAGTTTCATGCGAGTCCTGGCAATTCCCTGACATTCACATAATATGTGTGTTATGTCCTCAGCGGCGCATAGGTCATTGCAGTATCTGCAGACATCTGTGGCTGAGAGCCCTAATCTTTTAGCGTGCTTCCTGAGAAGACAGTGGCCAAAGACTTACTTGATTCTGCGTACACAATGTCCTGAGTATTTACTTGAGTATCTTAGATTTGTACAGTCGCCTAGAGGCCTACGGCTAATTTTGCCACGGTTCACACACACAGTGGGAGAGCGGTCTTACTTTGTTAGAGCTATTCGGTTGTGGAATAATCTTCCACATCAGTTACAAAGGATTAACTCGTCAGCTGTTTTTCGGGGGAAGCTATTCTTATACATGTCGCAATAAATTTATAATTATTTAATAAGGAATAGGAAATAATATTTACGTACTCGTCAGTGTATTAACTTTTCATGTTTATAAATACTTTCTTTTTGCCATTTGTTTATATGTATTCAGTCAGTTGTATGTAATTTAAATTTAGATGCTTATTTATAAAAACTGATTTCTTGAAGTGTCATGTAATTCTAAGCTTAAATAAATGAAATAAAGGAAATAACTGCCTTCAGCATTACGCGACATTTCGAGACGGGTGCAGATCTGTCGACATTCGACTCTAGCGCTCTAAGTGCGGTCTGACTATTAATGCATATGGCGATATTTCTTCCAGATATTGATTTCATCCCTAATGATTCCGGAGCTATAAGCACAGTCAGAACTTCTGCATGGAATACGCTAGAAGTATCCGGGAGTCTTATGGATACTTTGAGTTCTGCCTTTTGGGAGTAAATCCCGAAACCCGAACTGCGGTTTCTGAACCATCCGTGAAAACCGCAATCTCATCCTCTGAGATGACAGCGTTTCTCTGTCAGTCTTCCCTCTCAGGATACGACGTGATGAGGGCCATGTCATCTGTTATTTTTAGAAGAACCCTGTGGTATCCCAGTCATCGTTGGCCATATCGATGTAAAATAGGTGAGGTGCTGGTGAACCTGTCATTGTGCGTTTATGTCCACATCATGAACCCAGTTTTGTGTTAAATTTCTTCTTAAAGCAGTATATCTGGATTATATCGTTTATAGGCCAGTCTAACAGTGGAACTGTTTTGAAGAGGGAGTCTTGCTGTTTGCGAGCGCTGCTTTTACCTTTCCACACTCTCTTATATAATTCCTAAAATTGTTTCTCTTGCAACCCTTTCTACCAAAATATACAGGAGGGTAAGCCCCAGAATCGCCGAAGTTGACTGGTTAGTGCATTGGGCTGCTGTGCGAGCTGCGTCGATTCAAGCCCCAGCCACATCCACCAAACAATTTTCTCATCACTACTTCTCCTCGGGGAATGACAAGCCTCTGGGAGTATAATCTGTCATGAAAAAGCTTCTCAATTCGCTGTTTAGAGTCGGCAATAAATTGAAGGTCCCTTCCATTCGTACAAAAAAATGTTACACGCCGAACATGAACGATTGCAAGAAGCTAGGCCTTGGCTCATTCCCAGCTCTTGCGCCAGCTATTTATTTATTCAAGCTCCAGAATCACCTTTATTGCAGCTCGGGACAGCTTCTCATGGCTCCTGTTATGCAAATGTATCCCAGTTTTTGCAGTTTTTCCATGCCTTTATTTGCTATGCTGAGTTTTGTTCTTCCTGTTCAGGTCACCGCCCCATAGAATATGGCGGGTTTAACCATCATGATGTACATCCATTTCAGCATTGCTGTTTTGCCTCCCCGGGATTTTCCTGAAATCCATATCATGAAAGCTCGGGTGTATTTCCTCTTTACCGACTTCATGCGAGCTTTCCATAGTTTGGTTAAGTTTCTTCAACTAGTGTTATCCCTAGATATTTGGCCAGTTGTTGAAGATCAATTGTGACTCAGTATAATTGGATCAATTGTACCTGCTTTAGTTTCCTCTTCCTAGTGAAGGGTATTATCGCGGTTTTCGTGGGTTAGACTTGGATGCATCTTTGTTCAAGTCGACTTTCATGTTTCCTTTACTTCGTGTCCCAACTGATGAACCCGTTAACGATTTCTTAACCTTAAAGAAAATCTCAAAGGAGTGTAGTGTAGTGTACTTTGAGTTGCCTGTGCGAAGCCTTAAAATCTTCTGTCAACCTTACCATATGGTCGTAATCAATTTAAAGTTTTTTGAAATGCATTCCTTTATAATAACCCAGCCATACCCGCATTGGGTTAAGCAACATACCTATGACATCTATGACCCGATTGAAGTGTGACAGATGGGCATGTTCCCGATTAGCCAATTAAATTCGCACAGGTTATTATGAGTTCCATCGGAGGCGCCATGATGACACACGCTTCCAAAATAGAATTAATTACCATCTCAGCATAAAATTAACAGCCAAACAGAATTTGCATTTCAGTGATACACACATGTGCCAAACCGAGCGAAGTAAAGTATCTGCTTTCATTAGTTTTGTAATTAACTTGGTTTGAATCACTTTGAGCATCAAATTTGGTAGCTGGGTGGCAATCTCTGGGGGTTTCGTGTCGACCTTTCGGCTGCGTCATGTGAACTATGTAAATGCGATGACAAGATAATAATCTGCTCGCGAATTCGATAGGCAATATCACCTTGATTGAGATTTGATGAATTCATTTTGGCCACACTCTCCACTTAGGTGACCATTAATTGGAACGTCTTTTGCCCGCTGCTTTATGCCGAAACGCATTGCAACACAACGACCGAGATTCATAGCATATAAATGTGGCTCTTCAAAATCTGGAAGTCATTGTTCAATCAAACAGTCTTCGGGTAACACAGCCTACAACCAAAAATAATGGTAAGTAAACGAGTGCTTAGGCTCATGCAAATCACAGTAATTGTCTTTTGAATTGTAGAAGTTCCTCATCATCACACTGAGTATTATCGGGATGGTGGCTGCTGATGTGTCACATCTGACCGGCAATTATTTACCACCACAGGAAGCACATGTAGAACCGGAGTATTTACCACCACCACAAGAATACGGTGCACCTCTCGGTGGACAACCAGCCCTTCAGTATGGTGTTCCCTCCGGTGGACCACCAGCCGTGCAATATGGACTCCCACCTGCACCACAACCCGTAGAATATATTCCTCCACCACCACCAGCACCCAAATATCTCCCACCTGCACCTGCAGCTCCAGCTTATATCCCTCCCCCACCCCCATCACCTAAGTACCTACCAGCTCTCCAAGCCGCTCCCGAATACCTTCCACCACCTCCACCTGGGCCAAAGTATATTCCACCCTCAGAACCGGCACCCGTTTTCGAGAGCAACAACGAAGGCTACAAGTACAGGACGGTTAAGCGGATCAAATACAGAAACCGCGCATAGGAGCTAAGAAGGATATGTGGACGTGTGAATGCATGGTTTTACGTGTGTTATGTTTTAATAAATTTAATCTTTTAGTTTCTAGCGATTTTTTTCTTTTAATTTTTTTTTTGTTTGTTTGTGAGTACCTATCCGGATGCTTAGGTTAGATTTGCCTATATGCTGACTTTTCTCTAGAAAAGATATCCTAATGGAAAAACTTCAGAGACATACTCTCAGCAAATTCTTTGATTCTTTTTCATGTTTGCGATTATCCCGTCTGATCTTGGTTACAATCAGTTTAATGGCCGTGGCGACTTTGACGTTGACGTTCAGATACTCAAAACGCGTGATCGAATTGAGTGTCAGCTTGTTCATCATTCGCTAGCCACTAAGACATAACCAACACATGCTGAAGAAATGGATTTTTCAAGTCTGGTGAGACAGCAGACATCTTTAAGCTTTGAGAAGTGTTCAACTCTTGGCAGATGCCAACAAAAATCTGGGTATTTTTTCTAGCAATTCTGAACCAGCTGAACTACATCTACCGTCAGTGTTCCAAAATTTGAAGGCATAAATATTCTTACTCATGCATATGCCAGTTCCATGTCCTTGCCCACCAAAAACCAAGTCGGAGATATATGCACTCGTTGCCTGACCCCTGACCGCATACAGTGTTTAGAAATTCCGGACATCCGCATGCGGTATACATAAAAAAGTACACAAACCTCTCTACCACAAGCCTAATACCTCATACGGCGAGTCTATAATTCAAAAAAACTATATCTATGTTCCTGCAGATGCTACAAGAGATACGTTGGCCTCATATGAAATAATAAAACAAAATAAATTGTTTTATCAGTGCAAAATAAAAGCATAAAGAGGCATTTGTTTCAGGACGAGTCCTGGCAACACACAAGAGAGCCTGCTGTAGCTTGCGACATTTCCGAATATCAAAAAACGAGTGAAAAACTTTTAGAAGCGAAAATTTCAAAAACAAAAACCGTTCCTTACACAGATAACCTACGTCTCGAGTGATATAGATACCACAGTTGAAAGTTTAAGGCAAACTTTCTGAAACAAATGCCATTAAAGTTGACCATTAAAATCGAATAAATCCGTTGCCAAGATAAAGTTCTCATTTTGTTAAATTTTTTCGTCCTGCCAACCACTTGGTCTGCCTCCACCTTAGATTATTGTTTTTTATGATGGCGGGACATTCGTCACAGAAATGCAGGTTTTCTGTTTTGTTGTGGTGAGATGAGATGGTTCCACATGTCAGATTCAAAATACGACAGAATCACATAGTGAGAGACATTCCCAAATATACATTTTATGGCCTTGTGATATGTTATAGATGTGGCAACTTAATGGCTACATTTGAAATTGAAAACAACTAATTTGTGATGCGAAAGCATTTTTTATGGCGTCTGTAGGGTAGGCCTAAACTGCTGACGACATGGTCGTGATATCGCGATTTAAATGAATATTGGAAAGAATTTCCCAGACAGGCAACTGACCTGGTAACGCAGCGCTTAATTCGCCAAGCGATTATTTGGACGAGGTGTCTGTAGACTCGGAGTGTGAGATTTACCCATGTGGTCACTGAAAAATCATCAGCCATTAGTCGACTTATGAAAAACAGTTTTTTATTAAAAAAAAAATTTACATAGGTATAACTTAAGTTTAAAGCTACATATTTCGTACATCTAACCTAAAGTAAGGCCAAGTCCACCTCCAAGACCCAGACCAAGTCCGCTGTTGCTACTGCTGGATGCTGAGGCCTGTGAGCTGCTTTTTTGGCCAAAACCGCCACCAGAATAACCATGATACCCGCCATGTGAGCCGCCTTGGAAACCACCATAGGATCCACCATGTGATCCGCCATGCGATCCACCTAGTCCAAGCAATCCACCACCGCCGCCAAGACCTAGTCCAAGTCCCAAACCTCCGCCAAGTCCAAGAGATCCACTACTACCAGAAGATGCAGATGCTGTTGAGCTACTGCTACTACCAGAACTTCCAAAATGGCCGCCGTATCCACCACCTGCGGAAGAGGCACCAGCATTAGCACCACCACCGCCGAGTCCGAGTCCAAGACCTCCTCCCAACCCTACGCCGGAAGATGCGGAGGCTGAAGATCCACTCTTCCCGCCAGTATAACCGCCATATCCGCCAACTCCGGAGGATGCACCGGCGTTAGCACCACTGCCACTACCAAGACCTCCTCCCACTCCCAAAGATCCACCGATACCGGAAGAACCACCTGCTGAGGAGGCACCTCCTGCACTACCTGAATGCCCACTCGATGCACCAACTCCGGATGATGCAGCGGCATTCGCTCCACTATCAGCACCGAGTCCAAGGCCAAGACCTCCTCCAAGTCCTAAAGATCCACCGAGACCTGAAGACCCACCTGCTGAGGAGCCACTGCTCCCTCCAACGGTTCCTGAATGTCCACCTGATACACCAACACCGGACGATGCACCAGCATTCGCGCCACTACCAGCGCCGAGTCCAAGTCCAAGACCTCCTCCAAGTCCTAGGGATCCACCGCCACCTGAAGATCCACCTGCTGAGGAGCCACTGCTACCTCCAACGCTTCCTGAATGTCCACCTGATACACCAACACCGGATGATGCACCAGTATTCGCGCCACTACCAGCACCGAGTCCAAGTCCAAGACCTCCTCCAAGTCCTAAAGATCCACCGCCACCTGAAGACCCACCTGCTGAGGAGCCACTGCTCCCTCCAACGGTTCCTGAATGTCCACCCGATGCACCAACACCGGTCGATGCACCCGCATTTGCGCCACTACCAGCACCTAGTCCAAGTCCTAGACTTCCTCCAAGTCCTAGGGATCCACCGCCACCTGAAGATCCACCTGCTGAGGACCCACTGCTACCTCCAATGCTTCCTGAATGTCCACCTGATACACCAACTCCGGATGAGGCACCAGCATTCGCGCCACTACCAGACCCGAGTCCAAGTCCAAGACCTCCTCCAAGTCCTAGGGATCCACCGCCACCTAAAGATCCACCTGCTGAGGAGCCACTGCTACCTCCAACGCTTCCTGAATGTCCACCTGATACACCAACACCAGACGATGCACCAGAATTCGCACCACTACCAGCACCGAGCCCAAGTCCAAGACCTCCTCCAAGTCCTAGGGATCCACTGCCACCTGACGATCCACTTGCTGAGGAGCCACTGCTCCCTCCAACACTTCCTGAATGTCCACCTGATACACCAACTCCGGATGATGCACCAGCATTTGCGCCACTACCAGCACCGTGTCCAAGTCCAAGACCTCCTCCAAGTCCTAGAGATCCACTGCCTCCTGAAGATCCACTTGCTGAGGAGCCACTGCCTCCTCCAACGCTTCCTGAATGTCCGCCTGATACACCAACACCGGACGATGCACCCGCATTCGCGCCACTACCAGCACCAAGTCCAAGGCCAAGGCCTCCTCCAAGTCCCAGAGATCCCCTGCCACCTGAAGATCCACTTGCTGAGGAGCCACTGCTCCCTCCAACACTTCCTGAATGTCCACCTGATACACCAACTCCGGATGATGCACCAGCATTTGCGCCACTTCCAGCACCGAGTCCAAGTCCAAGACCTCCTCCAAGTCCTAGAGATCCACTGCCTCCTGAAGATCCACTTGCTGAGGAGCCACTGCCTCCTCCAACGCTTCCTGAATGTCCGCCTGATACACCAACACCGGACGATGCACCAGCATTCGCGCCACTACCAGCACCAATTCCAAGGCCAAGGCCTCCTCCAAGTCCCAGAGATCCACTGCCACCTGAAGATCCACTTGCTGAGGAGCCACTGCTCCCTCCAACACTTCCTGAATGTCCACCTGATACACCAACTCCGGATGATGCACCAGCATTTGCGCCACTACCAGCACCGAGTCCAAGTCCAAGACCTCCTCCAAGTCCTAGAGATCCACTGCCTCCTGAAGATCCACTTGCTGACGAGCCACTGCCTCCTCCAACGCTTCCTGAATGTCCGCCTGATACACCAACACCGGACGATGCACCAGCATTCGCGCCACTACCAGCACCAAGTCCAAGGCCAAGAGCTCCTCCAAGTCCCAGAGAACCACCTGCTGAAGAGCCGCTGCCTCCTGCAATGCTTCCCGAATGCCCACCCGGTGCACCAACTCCGGATGATACTCCAGCATTAACACTACTTCCAGCACCAGCACCAAGTCCAAGTCCAAGACCTCCTCCAAGTCCTAGAAATCCACTGCTTCCTGAAGATCCACTTGCTGAGGAGCCACTGCTCCCTCCAACGCTTCCTGAATGTCCACCTGATCCACCAACACCGGACGATGCACCAGCATTCGCGCCACTACCAGCACCGAGTCCAAGTCCAAGACCTCCTCCAAGTCCTAGGGATCCACCGCCACCTGAGGATCCACCTGCTGAGGAGCCACTGCCTCCTCCAACGCTTCCTGAATGTCCACCAGATACACCAACACCGGACGATGCACCAGAATTCGCGCCACTACCAGCACCAAGTCCAAGGCCAAGACCTCCTCCAAGTCCCAGAGAACCACCGATGCCAGAGGAACCTCCTGCTGAAGAGCCGCTGCCTCCTCCAATGCTTCCCGAATGCCCACCCGATGCACCAACTCCGGATGATACTCCAGCATTCGCACTACTTCCAGCACCAGCACCAAGTCCAAGTCCAAGACCTCCTCCAAGTCCTAGAGATCCACTGCTTCCTGAAGATCCACTTGCTGAGGAGCCACTGCTCCCTCCAACGCTTCCTGAATGTCCACCTGATCCACCAACACCGGACGATGCCCCAGCGTTTGCGCCACTACCAGCACCAAGTCCAAGGCCAAGACCTCCTCCAAGTCCTAGAGATCCACCTCCACCTGAAGATCCACCTGCTGAGGAGCCACTGCCTCCTCCAATGCTTCCTGAATGCCCACCTGATACACCAACTCCGGATGATGCTCCAGCATTCGCACCGCTTCCAGCACCAGCACCAGCACCAAGCCCAAGTCCAAGACCTCCTCCAAGCCCTAAAGATCCTCCTGCCTTGGAACCACCGCTGCCACCAATACCTCCCGAATGACCGCCATATCCACCAACTCCGGACGATCCTCCAGCATTCGCTCCACTTCCAGCGCCAAGACCTCCGCCAAGGCCCAGAGATCCACCGATGCCAGCGGAACCACCTGCTGATGAACCACTACTACCTCCAGCACTTCCTGATACACCAACTCCGGATGATGCTCCAGCATTCGCACCGCTTCCAGCACCAGCACCAGCACCAAGCCCAAGTCCAAGACCTCCTCCAAGCCCTAAAGATCCACCTGCCTTGGAACCACCGCTGCCGCCAATACCTCCCGAATGACTGCCATATCCACCAACTCCGGACGATCCTCCAGCATTCGCTCCAATTCCAGCACTAAGACCTCCTCCAAGTCCTAGCGATCCACCGATGCCAGCGGAACCACCTGCTGATGAACCACTACTACCTGCAGCACTTCCTGATACACCAACTCCGGATGATGCTCCAGCATTCACACCACTTCCAGCACCAGCACCAAGCCCAAGTCCAAGACCTCCTCCAAGTCCTAAGGATCCACCTGCCTTGGAACCACCGCTGCCGCCAACGCTTCCCGAATGACCGCCGTATCCACCAGCTCCAATTCCTAAGGATCCACTAGCACCCGAAGAAGTGCTCACCTTAGACCCACTGTTACCACCAAGTTTTCCCGTATGGCCGCCGTATCCACCAACTGTGGATGATGCTCCAGAATTTGCACCACTACCAGCGCCGAGACCTAGTCCAAGGCCTCCGCCCAAAGATCCGCCCAGTCCCGCCGCGCCTCCTTTCTTTTTGTTTGAGCCCCGATTACTTCCTCCACCACCACCACCACCATATGAACCGCTTCCTCCACGTCCACCATGTCCACCTAATCCTGCGCCTGCATTTGCCGAACTACTTCCACCCAGACCAAATCCTCCTAAGCCTGCACCTCCACCGGCAGTAGATGCAGCTGATGCAGATGATGAGCTACTTGCACTGGAACTACCACCTAGTCCAAATGAGCCTCCATATCCTTGATTTCCACCTTTAAATTTATTCGATCCACGACCACCATATGAACCAGTGTTGGCCGAACTACCTCCACCAAAGCCAGTTCCAAATCCAAATCCTAAGGATGCACCACCACCATTATTTTGTTTATGGCCTCCACGACCGCTGCCTCCATATGATCCACCCACACTGCCACCATGTCCAACTGCACCTCCGCTTGCACTTGCAGTTGCTGAACTACTTCCACTCGAACTGCCACCAAGTCCTAGGGATCCACCAGATCCGATTCCCAGTCCTGCTCCGACTCCAGCATCGCCACCTCCAATTGAATGTCTGTGACCGTGCTTGTGTCCATGGCCCCTTCCGTTCTCCTTTTCGTAGTGTCCAGATTCGAACTTGTTTCCATGCTTTGAATGTCCGCCATGCACTCCTAGCCCACCCAGCGCGAGCCCTCCACCAGTGCCTCCCAACTGGACGGCACCTTCTCCAGCTCCCGAATAAGTGTTTGCCAGCGTCACAGAACTGGCCCCGCTAAGTCCTCCATAACTGCCATATCCTCCACCGTGACCTTGAAAAGTAAAATGATTAATTCCCATGACATCACGGAATCGTACCCAACCCATTCGAACGAACCTGCAGCCACTACAAAACACAACGTAACAACTCCAAGCACCGACAACGTCGTCATTTTTGCTCAAACCTCCAACTGATATTCGGAAATTCTTGTGGTCAGCGCTTTTATAGCTTCTCTCCGTGCGTTCTGTTGAATCCCATTCAGCCTTGGATCTAGAATTTGTATGTTTACTAATTGACGCGAACCACATTCTAATAAGGCAGGCAGTGGAATATGCTATCGACTCGTCGCAGATACACTGTGGATGAAGTCAACGATATGGTTCTGAGCGAATGGAACTTGAGAGTGCTAGGAGAGATTTTTGTTGCCGTGTTGAATGCAGGAACAACTCAATGCCGCCTATCGCAGGATTTCCATTTTCAAAGCCGAGTGCGTGACTTCCTCAGAATCACTGTACTACTTCTAGTTTAATCCACTGCATGTAAAAACTTATTTGAAGTCGAGACCCGACACTCCCCAGCTTATCAGCAATCACGGTTCAATTCAGCGAAAAAATTAATAGGCTAATCAAGTGTTGCAAGGTTACAGACCTGATAATTTTTAATCAAGGGTGCATTCCTTCCCGAAGGTATCTGTGACACGTTATCTCACCAAAGTTTGTTGGCATTCTCGCAACATTGTGCACTCCACATGGAAGAAGTTCTTAGGAATTCGTCTGTGGAGTTTGATGTCTGTGGATCATTCTATAGTGCGCGCTCCTCCGCAATCGGCACCAGCATATTTTTTAAGGGCAACGTTGATTAGACGCAGGCTTAACCCTTTTTTATCACTTCAGGATTGTGTTACGTGACTGGCTTCATGCAGCGTGCCATAGCCTTCAGTTCACTCTTCTGAAAACTGAATTTGAATTAGCTTAAGCCATGCAGTTCTGAAACTTCAGCTTCATCCGAAGTTACAAAATCGAAATATTTGAGCCATTCAATACCAATAGACCACAATAGGTTGAAGTCATCATCTTGTGTATTGTCTCCTGAAATTTCATCCTTGTCCAAAAAGCTGTTTTCTGAAAATGAAAATAAATTCTCTTAAGTAAAGTACAGAATACGCAATTTGAGAGCTTTACTTCTGAAGCTTTGGGCACAGTAGCTTTAAAAATTGAACAAACCTTACTTATTTACTTAAGGTGGCGCCACAGTCCGGGGTGGATTGATTGAGGTTTCTTCCACTTGCTTGCGCCACCTGAGTCGCGGTCTTCCTCTACTGCGCCGTCCCTCGGGTGTGGATTCGCAGATTTTCCGGGCCGGAGTATTGGCCTTCTGGCTAAGCCGATGTCGTGTACCGCCTGTACAGTTCGTCGTTATATCTCCTCCTCCATTCACCGTTTATGCAGATGGGACCGAAAATCACCCGATAATTTTCCTCTCGAAAAAGCCTAGAGCGACCTCATCGGCTTTACACAGAGTCCATGCCTCTGCGCCATAGTGCAGGGCAGGACGATCTTAGTCTTATAGAGGGTCGCTTTAGTTGTTCGAGAGAAGACTTTGCTACTCCATTGCCTTCTAAGCCCAAAGAAACAGCGATGGGCAAGAGTTATTCTTCGTTTAATCACAGCGCTGGTGTCGTTGCCTGAGTTTATAGCGGAGCCTAGGTAGACAAAGTCTTTGACTACCTCAAAGATATATCTATCCATTGTGACGTTCTGTCCGAGACGACGGTATTTGGTGTCCTTTCTTGTTGGCAGCATATATTTCGTCTTGCTCTCATTGACCGCTAAACCCATCTTCGACACTTCCGTCTCAAGACTCAAGAACGCGCCAGTGACATCACGCTGCGTTCTTTCCATTATGCCAATATCGTCAGCGTGTCCGAGTATGTGGACGGACTTTTGAAAGATTGTGCCTCTGGTGTTGGCGCGTGAGTTTTGCACAACTCTTTCAGGAACGATATTGACAGCGCGTCGCCTTGTCTAAATCCGTTTTTGACATCAAAGGTCTCGGTGAGGTCTTGACCGACCTTGATGGAGCAGCGTGCATTCTCCATCGTCATTCTGCACAAACGGATAAGTTTGGCTCGGATGCCAAAACTAGAGATGGCTCTGTATAGCTCGTCTCTATAGATGCTGTCATACGCGGCCTTAAAATCGATGAATAGGTGGTGGGTATCGATTTGAAGTTCCTGGGTTTTCTCCAACATCTGTCGCTGTGTGAATATTTGGTCGGTGGTGGACTTTCCTGGCCTTAAGCGACACTAATATGGACCGATCAGGTTGTTGACGAACGGCTTCAGGCGCTCCCACAACACAATAGACAAAATCTTGTAAGCGATGTTAAGAAGAGTGATGCCTCTATAGTTGGCGCAGTAAAGAGGGTGCCCTTTCTTGAGGACCGGGCAAACAATGCAGTGGTTCCATTCATAGGGCATACTTTCTTCCGACCATATTTTACAGATGAATTGGTGCATGCTCCTTGCTAAGTAATCGCCGGCCCCTTTGAACAGCTCGACAGCTAGGCCGTGAGCACCAGCAGCTTTGTTGGACTTAAGCTATCTTCACTTCGTCCAGGTCGGGTGGACGGAATTGTTGGTCTTCGTCGTCCAGGTTTTTTTTTAGGCTCTGTAGCCAAAACCATCAGATAAATTCGCTGACTGCTAAGTAGCAGAATCAGATCGAGCTAGAGCAGCTATCTGTATCCAGCTGAAGCAAGTCTAGGCTCGGAGAGTCCTTGAAATATTTGAGAGTTTGCTTGCACTGTCATCACTTTCGCAATGCAGCTATAAAAGACAAATACCAAATGGCATAATCTAAACACTAACAAGGAAACAGATGAACTGCCAGACAGTCATCAAAGCTCTAGGTTTATTCAGCTTTGACTTAAAGCTTGTCTGGAGCTGGAACAGCATAAGTTCTTAAGATATTAAGAAGGCCCGAGCATCTTCTGAAGGCATGTTGAGTGATTAGCCCACCTAATCTCAGCAGACAAAAACATATAATTTCATTTCCCCAGCTCTAACCATCGAATCATGCCACGGAGCTGGGATGAAGGTAAAAGTCAACAAATCAGAAGTAATGATAATTTTCTGAGCGCCTCTTGTTCAATGCACTATCCATGTTAGTGGAGTCCCATTGAAACAGGCGGAGAAGTTTAAGTATCTCGCGGTCTTGTTCACGAGTGATGGAAGGAACAATACTGAGTTATCCCGTATAATAAGTCAGGCTGGAGCAATTTTGAGACAACTTGGTTGTCAGGAGGGCCGAACTTGGCATCGGAGCTAAGTTATAGGTCTTTAATTCAGTGCTTATTCCGAGCCTCACCTATGGTCATGAGGTAATAAACAAGAGAATAGGATCGCGAATACAAGCTGCCGGAATGAGATTTCTTCGTTGTATTTCTGGGGTGACTCCCCGATATCGGGTTAAGAACACTAGAATGCGCGAGGTATTCAATGTCGAAAGAAAAGAAACGATTCGTAATGTGTGCTCAACATTTTCCGCTCGATTGAAAAGGACTTAAGCAAATTATGCTCTCGAAAGTTTGACATTGCCTGCCACGAGGTGGTGTTGACGTGCTACGTTTAGGATTCGATCGCACTAATCACGGAACCACGGTGGCCAAATCTATTATTGTCTTTCGAAAGATGTAACACTGACATGTTCAAAAACTCAACATGAGAATTTAATATAATTGAAAAGTGTTGGTAACCACATTCAGATGGTTGGTCAAAGCTTCATGGCCACTGTCGACATTTGTATCTAGATCAAAAGCAATTACATCATCCTCTTTGCGACATTTCGTCCGACCAATTCGTGAATGGCCCTGTGTCGTTTTTAAGATGTTTTCAGCTATCTTTCTCAAAAGTTCTCAAAACTTGCGTACTGAATGAACAATTTTTTCCATAAATTTGCACGTTTTACACCACTTCGGAAGTCGTCGAGTTTAATTTTTATAACTTTATGTGACATGAATGAAATACGTATGTATGTATATCTGTACAGTGCTGATTGTATATACAAATTTAAAACACAAATTATACGTTAACCTGTTAAAGGCATAATGTGTTTGATTTTATTCTCTTTAACATAAAATCTTTGAAAGACGTAGAAGCTTTTTCGAGGAACTCTCTTATGAATGTTTTTACAACAAATTGCTAAATATATGCACCAGTGTGAGGTAAGGAAAGGAAAAAGAAATTGTCCTTCCTTCCGGTGTAGAAGAGGTCAACGTGCATCTAAGAAACTGTTCAAAACAAAAAACTATTAAGCAGTCATTTTGCATTTGATGAAGCGAGAGCAGTATCTACATACATACATACATATATTTATGTGTGCATACTCAATTCACTGAACCCACCAAACTAAGCCTTGGCTCAATTTCAAATTTCAAAGAAGCAATATACAGAATTCAGTAAAAATCCAACGTCGTTTAATCCAGATGTATGTAAACTCATATGTGTGTACAAATCAAGTCATTCTTAAGCCGTTCAGCATTCAAGACTTCTCAACTCCAAGGACCTGAGAAGTTTCCTTTATGAAAACTATCCGGCCCGTGGCCTGAGATATGCCTGTCTCCATTCTCCTGCATGTCCACGTGCTCAAGACCACCTCCTTCTTGCTCTGTCTCCTGTTTGTCCCAACACCGCTAGTCAAGACATTGTACTCCACACATAATTACCAAGTTTCAACTTAATAACTTGACTAAGATTCTTCTATTTATTTATTGAGAAAACAAATTGCCCACTACTTTTTGAATCACTCAACGTACGACTATTTCTCTTAATTTATTTAACTGACTCAAGTAATGTACGTTTTTTTTAATATTGTAATATGCTTTACCCAAAGCTCCTAAATCCCAGTAATTCTTTTTAAATTTAAAAAGTAAGAAACCATATATAAACATTTCTTTACTAACCCAACCAGTTATATCGTACTTTCTTAGAAAAACAAAAAAAAAAAAAAAAATAGTCAAGAAATTAATTAAAAACACTTTATTATTATCATTATTCTCTAACTGACGTTGATTTGACATTTTCATCTTTAAAGAACTTTATACACCTAAAGTGAAGATGATTCTCCAACTTAACCTGTTTTAACCCAACCCATAGGGTGCATTATTTATTACAAATAATTTTAAACACAAAGAAAAAAATAGAAGCCATGGGTATAGTGTATATTCTAATTCTAGATCCAAATGAAAAATCTTAAAGAATGTGTGTTTTAAACTTTACTTATATTTTTTAATTGTTTTTATACGTTTTAAAGGGTTTTATACACTCTCGACTCGAAAACTGAAAACTTAATCAAAAGACTATAAGCCGTCCACATTTATCAAAAATAAAGCTGTACCTAAATAGAATCTGTACCTAAATTTAGGAATTTTTATTATAAGATCGCTTAGTACTTCTATTTCATATCTTTTCAGATAAGCAGGAAGTGCTCAAGGGACTGGCATCCCACTTAACGGAACCTATGTCAGTCAAGTGCTTCTATGATGCCTTACAAGCATTTGACAGGCTCAATAATCCGGTCACCCGGGATTTCTTCTATTTGAATTAAAAAAATTAGTTATATTGTACAAAATCCATAGACTTAGTCCAACAGTTTGTTTTCGGAAAGCGCTTCTCATAATTGTTTTTTAATTTATTTATCCAACAATCAGTGTTTACACGTTTATTTGAAAGCGATATGTTTATTTAATACTCAACCAGTGGATCATTTCATATATTTTTGAAGAAAACACGAACCATTCTGTGAATATGATTAATAACTACGTCAAGATAATGAAAAGAAACATGGAGAGCGAATAAAGATTTATTGGTGGATAAATTGGCTACACACAATGATATTTAAATTACAACCAAAAACAATGCATAACTTTGTATCTACATATGCACGTACCTATATGGTTTGAGGAAACAATTAGCAAGAGAGATCATTTGAATTATTATGGTTCTTGACTTCGATAGATCAACGCCCAGGATCCAGTAATGAAATTTTAAAAAAATGTTCTTATCTTTCAAGGTTCCAGTTCGAGGTCTAACAAGAGTTTTTTTTTTTTGACAAAAAGATAAATTTGTCATTTTGTCAAAAGGGCTAACGACCCCAAAGCTGATTTAACAAAAAAAATAAATATTTATGAGACAGTATTCGAATACTACTACTATGAAATTCTTAATTTGTTAAGTTGGAAGCTCTTTTCATCTACATAGTTAAACCACTGTGACCATTTTGCCCACCATCACTATTAGTTCATGCCGGATACAGCACTAGTTTACCAAAGACGCGTTTGAAACTTCTTTCTAAGACAATGTTTTCAGACATTTCACAGCAGAGCTTAAGCGTCCTTTCGATCTACTTGACTGAGCTACATATCTTAGCTGATGACTTTGGTCTGTTTTGTGGCAAAATCATCGTTATTCACTTTGTAATAGTACAAACAATCGCCTTTGCCCACGCCAAGCTATTGAAAGGCAGAAAATGCAATAGATACATTACAGACATGCACTTATCGCAACGCTTATTTTCTATACTGGATACCTGGATTCGGCTTGAAAAATCACATCTAACTAAAAAATCATCATTTGAACGAGGCTTAAAGCAGCGAGAGCTTTCAGTGCTGTGATTAGACTCAAACGCCTTTAATGGTTCAGCCACAACACTTGACTTTATATAGAAATGATCTTATTCGTAGGAAAAACCGATCTGGTGCCGGAGGTTTTGACCCCTACCTTAGATGCCTCGAAAACTTCGACGCAAAAAAGTGTTCCTCTTTAAAAGCCGCCACTTATCGTCTTTAACCAAAGTCATATAGGTCTGCCCTTAAGTAGGTAAGTAGAGATGGCTGTTCGACTGAACTCAATTAGCCTTTTTGTTACCACGTTGACGATGTGTGTTGAAGGTTGGTGAGACAGCCGGAAGATCCAGCCTTTGTAGCTAAGAAAACGGATTAGATCTCGTATCCGTTTACCCGAGATGTCGTTGAGGTAATCGAAAAAAGGTTGGTTTAGTGCACGCAGTCTGGCTCTTGTTAGTGCCGGGCATTTGCAGAGGAAATGTGAGAGAGTTTCCTTCTCATTTTCGTTTCCGCAGCGGCATGGTCTTCAATTGGCCCATGCTACGTGATGAACGCCGTTATTCTAGCGATATCTGGGAGGGTTCTGTTTAGGAGGTCCTTGTCCTCATCTAATCCCAGGTCAGCCATATCTCTCTCACTATGGCGAGTTTGGCCTTCTGTAAGAAGTGTGAGTGGATTTGTCTTTTAGCCACTCCTACCGGTATGTGGAACCTTACCGCGAGTGAGCCGTGTAGAGCTGAGCCCTTCTTGGCCAGTTCGTCTGAACGCTGGTTTTTTCTTTCATGCCACTATGCCCTGGAACCTAGAGTACTATGACTCTAAACCGCTCGCCCAAGCGGGGAAGCTCGTTCCGGCACTCTTGCACCAGTTTGGAAGATATGGTAGCTGTAGCTATCAATAGCTTTGATAGCGGCTTGTATATCTATGAGGATAGCAATGTTCTGTTTGTGTGTTGTATCGCGCTTAAATTGCGTGGAAGCCTCTCGGATTGCCAGGAGTTCAGCCTGAAGGACGCTAGCAAAATCTGGCAGGCGGTATGGTCTTGATATTTTCATGATTCCGTATAGACACCAACATCAACAGCTCATCTTTGATCTGTCGGTGTAGAGGATCATACCGAAGGCCTTCAACACTTCGTCTTTCTTCCACTGTGCTCTGGTATGAAAGCTCTGCCTTAAGAAAACATTAGAGAGTAGCTACATTTGTAGGTCACAAAGCTGGAAAATATAGCAATATACATATGTATGTATGTATGTATGTCCAGAGATTATATGTACATAAGTCATGCAGTAACAAAATCGAACTAGCAGACCTGTGGCCGCAACGATAAGGGATCAGTTCCCACCTACATACGTTCACAACCTCTAAATTCGAAACGTATGTACATACGTACATATGCATGCTTAGAGTAAACTACTCTTCACTTCACTACACCATATTTCTGTGAAAAGGCACTGTCATGAGAAGAACACGATAAAAAATGTGTTGAAAATGAACGTCTAGCAGAAGAAGGCGAAGTGTAAGAAAGTGCTTCAATAAGGATGCAAGTCCTTAGTTTCTTGAGTCATAGAACTGTCAACTCTTTAACCGACAACAAAAATGACATAGTTATACTGGATACGAGTTGTCACGGCTTAAATTGAATAAAACAATCAATCTCAGATTTTTCCAGTTGACTTCAGATCCTACACTCCACTTCAGTTTATTGACTTCCTTCTAGCAAACGTGAGAAAACTGTCAAAGATATGACTAGTACGAATTGCAACAGAAATATATTCCTAATACGTATCTGCCCAACAATATTGTCTAAAAGTGATGCTTTCGTGGTCTACCTCAAAAGTCGCTCAGTCTATTTAACACTCTCACATTTTTTATTCTTATTTTACCGCAATTTAGTGGCAGTAAATGGTTAAATAGTCCGTTCAATGAATTTTAATTAAATGACAATCGACATCTGAGTCATGTTTGTAAATAAATTCACAAAATTCCACGATTATTATGGAACAGATAGGATCGTGGAGACGATCATCATGAGTTTGATTTCGTGTTTAAAATGACAATGGTATATGTACATCTTCATCAATAAATTTCAATCATGATAGCAAGTTATATAAGTTTTATTTTCATTAAAGCCATGAGCCCATGGGATGTAGACATATGAATGTGCTATATACAAAAGCTTAAACAACAAATCTTACATACAAATTAAAAATATAAAAAAGTAAAAATAAAAAAAAACATTCTAAGACTCCTGGTGTTATTGAGTAGACGCATCTCTACAAAAATAGCAAAAGCACTCATAAATCTCGTGCGTCGCCGTAGCTCAGTTGTTTGTTCACTGGACTGCTGTCCGAACTGCCTAAATGTGAGCCTTCACTGAAAATAGTCCTGTTACCTTCCAAAGCAAAATGTTGACGAAACGTATCTGACTTTTGCCATTCAAAGCAAGGTCTGTACTATATATCGACTAGTTTGTTAAAAGAACACCTCTCACCGAAGCCTTTTCGCAGAAAGTGGGCTAATTAACAATGACATCAGAATCACCTGCTTTTTTAATTAGCCATTTGGTTCTACGTCTTGTCTAAACCAAATGTCATTTTATAGTTCAGTTTATGACCATCTTGCTGCTGGTATTACCAGTTTGATCGTCAGCGGTTTGGCCATTACCATTTAGCGAATTCACAAGTCCTTTAGCAACGTAAGCCAATGAACTGATTCACACCTCCATCACAGCTTATGTGTGTCAACTCTTGACAGATAAGTTCAAGGGCGTTTCATTCTACCTTATCTCTATTCTCAGCGGAACCAGTCTCCTTTTGACTAAAACCAAAAACCTCACTCAAGTAGCACTGTCTAGACATCTGTAGATAAATAATTCCCATATTCACATAAAACGCTGTCCATTTACATAAAAACAAATGTAAACAAATTAATCATCCTTTTGCCAACAAAAAAAAAAAAGGCTTTACAAAATCAATTTGAATGATAAATTGCAAAAAAATAAAAAGACACCAAAAAGTGCAAAATGAAAAACAAATTCCCAAAACTTATGTAATTTAAATCAATAAATTATACACACCTCCTTGAGGTAATAATTTCTTAAATACGCTTAATATATGTTTAAGTTATAGTGAATAATTTGTGCCTAAACGATTTAATGTGAATTTCAAAAATTATTTCGTCACTTTGTGCAGAATTAGCATTTTGCGAGATTCCACTTCATAGCGCGACAATAGAATAATTAAACTGGTTGTGAGTTTGAGGCATTTGATTGTCCATGCATAGTACACGATAAAAGTTAAGTAGGTAAACATTTCTTCTTAAAAAATGGTATTTTCGGCTTATATTTAAATATGTACTATATCGACTCGTATAGGGTAAATTATGTAAGAAATGGGTAAAAAATCGGCTGAAATAAATACCTGTGTATTAGTTTTCGACCGTAAGAATCCAAGTTGAGATAAATAAACTTGAATTTAATTATTCTGGGAATTCAAAGCGAGAAAATCGTTCAAATCTTTAGTATCAATAACACCTTGCCCGTCATGATGTAGAAAGAGTTCAAACTGCAAATCGGCCTCTTTTTAAAAAAGGGAATAAGAGGGATTGCTCCAATTATAGGTATATCTCTTTTGAATCTCCCCGGAAACATCTTTGCTAAGGTGTTGGAAGCGCATTCCAGAGCTTCGATCGAGTCCAGGTAAGGGCGAAGAGCAGTGCGGCTTTCGTCCAGGTAGAAGCACAGCCGACCAGCTTTTCACTCTCAAAATCGTACTTGAGAAAGCGTGGAAATATGCCAATCGTGTCTAAAGTTGTTTTGTGGATTTGAACAAAGCATACAATCGGGAACCTCGAGGTAAACTCTGGAGTGTACTGCAGGAGTATGTGTTATACGGTTCTCTTCTGCGGGCCATTCAATCTCTACACACAAACTGTAAGAGCTGTGTTTGTTTGAATATCATGAACGACGGATCCGACACCTTTCATTGTGGCCGTAGAACTCCACCATTCACATCTCCTTTTCATTGTTTATATGGATTAAAAGTTACGGCGCAGTCGTGTTGAGAAACGGTTTAATTTAATGATGACTTGATCATTATTACGTCCACCCAGCCCGAACTTCAGCGCGCACTTGACAGCTCCTTAACCGTTGGTGTTGAAGCTGGGATAAGGTAAACGTGAACAAAACAGAAGTAATGGTAGTTGCCTGAACGCCTGTTCATTGTACTCTGCGTATTAGTCGGGTCCCGTCAACATAGTGTAGAGCTGTGCCAATCATTCAAATCTGAAGATCGAATCGTTCAAGTATGGGTTTCAAAAATGATTCAGTCTTTTCAATCAATCATTCAATCGTTCAATGACAGATGTATAACTGATCCACTTCATTTCAATATAATCAAAAATCCCAATCAGAAAGCTTCGTTCATTTTAGTATTGGATAGAGACAAACAGATTGTATTGATTGTGTAGAGTGAATACAGCGCTTATTCTATCTGAACGATTTCGGTCAAATAGTTCATACCTTCATACCTAGGAGTGATGGAAGGAGCAATACTGAGTTATTCTGTAGGATTGGTCAGTCTGGAGCAATTTTGAGGCAGCTTGGTCTATCTGTTATCAGGAGGACTGAACTTGCCATCGGAGCTAAGCTATCGGGTGGGGGGCCTCATAGTTTGTTTTCTTTAGTAAATTGCACTAAAGTTTCCTTGTGGAACTCCAAGTTAGGTGAACTTTGAACTGGCTTTAGGTATGATTTTATCTACACATTTACATTCAATTTACCATGGAAAGAAAAACAAGTGATGCATTTAACTTTTATTCTACTTTTCTGATCCTTCGGTTCCATGGTAAACTGGTGTTAAAAAAATAATCGCTATAGAATGAAATTCATAGCATTTGATTCATCCTAGGGCTGGTATTCTAATTTTTCTTTTCACAAAACATTTTATTTGTTGTAATTTAAAAATTCTGTCATAATTAATAAATACGATAAATAAATAAATCTCTTGCCTTTAACAAATTAAAATACCAACGCAGGCTTAACATAAAAATGAACAAAAAGAAATAATTAAATCAAATATGAATAAAAAAAAAATCATGGTTAACAAATATGTATATAATAAATAATATATCCCAATAGAAAATAATGCATTCTTAATTTTAATTGAATAAAATCAATTTAACTGTTTAGTTTGCTCACCTTTTTTTTAGTAGTAATAAAACGTGCAGGTTATTTAAACAAAAAGATAGCTAATAAAAAATTGAATTCATCAAACATATGTATGTATGCACTCCACCTGGGGTGGTTTATTGGAAAAGTGGTTTTTAACCGGTTTTAAAACCGCTGTGTTTATTTATTTACTCTTTGTGTTAAAGCCTTTGCCTTTCGTTTAAACATTTAATTACTTCTAATTAACAGAACAGCATGTAGGTAACCAATATTTTTTTTTCAACAGAACTTTGCTATTAATGTCATCAATTCACACCTCTCAGGCGTATTGATCCACTTCCAATCAGTCTTACGATGACGTGGTTTTCTTAGGAAAACCCTTTCTGACTGCATAAGTCGACCAGATGCCAAAGCTTTCTGCGAATGTGTGGGCATTCGTGTTAGTATCTTTAAAATTCCCAGAGAACACTATTATGTTTAACTATTTATAGAAAAATAATTGCAAGTAAATTTTTTGTTCTTCATATTTCATTTAATTGATTTATTAAAAGTCAATCGGGGGAAGGGTGGGTTAAGAGGATTAACTTATTAGTTATTCATACAATGAATCGTGTACTCCTATAACGATTCGAATATATTACAGGCTGTGAGAATAGTTTATTGTGTCTGGCGATCATGAGCTGTGTAAGCGGCTTTGAGTTCAACTTAATTTTGCATTCAAAGAGATTTTTCTAAAATGTAATGACGCCAGACACAGATATTGCTGACGACAATTAGTTAAATATTTATGGGCATAGAGAAAACAATTCAATTTGCGGTAAAGTACAAGCGATTGTTGTGATTTCCTGTTTAAAGTTTACTTGAACCAGCCCACTTCATGGGAAACTAAGGAGTTGAATAGGCTTTTGGAAGTAGGGCAGGGATGCTATGTGTGCATTTTTTTGATTTGGACGGGAATGATAGTTAGAAGTCAGACCCCTTAAATGTGATTAAACTTGAAATAACTGGTTATTTTAATTATTATCTTAATTTGCATCCAGAATCACGTTGAAATCAAAGTTAATTGATGGCTGTAAGTCATTAGCCAGGAAGTTAGCTGAAGGTAGAGATCTTGAAAGTTCTGAAAAAGATTAGCGCAAGCACGAAGCTGGCAGATCTGTAGTTATTTTTGTACAAACGATTAGGAACTGAATGGGCGCATCCACTCGGATACAGGTGGCAATTGTCCTCACTTCACTTCACGATTAACAGGCAGACTTGACATAATTCGAACTATTAGTTACGGGGGCGCTTACTGCATACAAAGTAGAGCCTCGGGGCACTAAACTATATAATTACAATAAATTTTCTTACAGGGTGTGTAAAATAAAAGAATACAAAATGCTTTGACTTTAATGCATCAACTTACAAGACAATGGAACCATATTTCTTGTTATTATACATACATATCTCTCTGCATCATTTTTAAACATAAAAATAACAGTAATTCTTCAGAAATCGTTTTGTCTGCCTGGGTGTACGATATTGAGAATGTCTCCACCGGCAACGACTGCATCTAAACGGCATGATATATCAAAAATTATTCAAGATCATCTTTACAAGCAGAAAAACCTCTGACGAGGTGGTGTCCGTGAAAATATATTAGGAATTCTCTCGCCCGTCTTGTGATCATTTGAAAACAAATCGGAGCAACGTACGAGTACATATATCGCTATTGGTTACGCGAGCGAGAAAATATGTTTCAAGTAGATTTTAATTTGCAGGTTTCTCTACGAATCCTGGGAAAACTATTGACTAAAAGAAAGAATCTGTGAGTTGGTGTAGTCATTGTTAATGGTGCATCCATTGCTGAGACCAAATCACATTAAAGATTTTTTCGAGTATCATCATAATCGTGGCAAAACCAAGACCCTGACCTTAACCCTGGGAACAGCAAGGCCGATGAACTCGCCAAGAATGGTACTGCAATACAGATTCTTTCTGAAAAAGAGAACTTCGGAGTATCAAGGCAGACGCAATCAGCAAAACCAATCTAAGATGGTCGAATGGCACCACCTGCCAAAATAGCAGACTAATTTGGCCTTCAATAGACCATAAGCGCTCCAACAGATAATTTTCGCTAAGTAGACGGCATCTCGGAGCTACTATAGGTGTTATCACAGGACACTGCCTTATAGGCAGACATGCCACTCGCCTGGGCGTTTCTGTAAATGATTTCTGCAAAAGCTGCAGGGACGATGAAGAGGAGGAGACGATCCTCCATCTCCTCTGTACCTGTACCGCGCTCTCTCGCAAAAGAAGCAACCATCTCCATGTCGTTTTTTTACAGTCTTTGCGATCTAGCAGAACAAGATGTCGGAAGCCTAGTTCGCTTTATTAAAAGCTCCCACTGGTTCCACGATTAGGAAAAACAATTCCTTCTAGATCCTGAGGCATCACAACGGACATACTGCTGGTCTAAGTGCGACGGCTATGTCGACAGCCTTTCAAACCTAACCTAACTTTACTTGACCTAATCCCAAAAGCCTACATACTGGTTAGGTTTACACATACATATGTATAACACTTCTATTTTATTTAGACCAAATCAAAGAGAATACTGCAATCAAAAGACTCTATCGGATAAAAAGATTGCAGTAGCCTTACATTAACTATGAAAGCAACTTGAATAGACCCTAATGGAATTTTACAGGATCACATGACTATTTTATTAAGGTCAGTACCTTAGTCACCGACCTTATACCCAAACCCTTCTGTTTTGTTTAAAAATTAGAAATATGTCCCCAGAGACCTACAAAATCTAAAGGAATGAACGATCGATACACCTTCCGCAAAATAACTAAACCACAGGGAATGCTTGCAGGTGTTATTCAGGGTGAACTCCTCGGTATCGAGTATCTACAAAGTTCTGAAATATTAGTATTGTTTTAATCCCTCACAAGCTTCATCGCAATAAAATTGAACTCTTATAAGTTTGTAAGACACAAAGGTGGTAAATAAAAATTTGCCGATGAAAACCCAGGAAGGAAATTAAACACAGGATTCAGAGATCCGGCATCTATCAGGGCATTTATTTTAAAACTATAGCATACGAGTATACTGGCACATCCCTCAAGAGCTCAGACACAGACTTAAAAAGACCAATCATAAACAAATTCACAAAGACTGAGGCCTGCATAAATTTTTCTGACAAGCTAAGGTTCTTCAACTACAGAACCTTGTGATCTACCTAGATCGAAGTCGTGTTTTTTTTTTAGGTCATACTTCTGATTGTGTGGGCGTTTAGACTTCAGCCGATCTATCTATGGAGGCATACCTTTTGTCATGTTACTAATTTTTTAGTGGTGCCGTTAGCTAGTGTCTATGTAACTTTGTTAAAATTGCTAACCAATAATAAGTTTCCACATGTCCTTTACTTAAATTTAATTATCGACCAACGAGAACATGTCAATATAATGTAAAGGGTTAACCACGTAATTTACCTATATATCGCTTCCTCTATACTTCGGTCGTATCTCACTTAGAGTAATCGTATTACAAATTTCATTTATTTGCATATTTAATAATAACTTTTCATCTTTCCTATGAATAACCGCGTTTTTCTGCTTAATTGAATTGTGGTGATTAAAAATGCATTAACCTCATCAACATGCCGACGAATAGCAATTATTTTTTTTTTTTTAATTATCATCAATATATCACGCATGTTATTAATTAGATCCGGGATAAATCTATATCTGGATGGTTTTTTCTTTCTTTTTCGTTCTCAAGCCAAGAACTTTAAAAGGAGTACAATGGACCCCGTTGCTTCTCTACGTAATCAGGGACTAACGTCACTAGAAATCTGTTAACCCACTTATAGCAAGAAATTCTCCGATTTATTAGGAGAAGGAACATCTCCCTATAGTTGCGGAAATCCTTGCATGGAAAATATATTTGCATTACCTTTCCCAAGCGGCTTTTCCCACGTGCTTCCCGAACATTGTAAACAGTAATCGCAAGTAATTCAGATTAAAAATGACGTACAGAGATAAACGCGATATTTGCGCAGCGCTTGCGATGAAATAACTGAACTTACTGAACTAATGCAAAGATAGAGATAAAGAAATGAAAATTTATTTTAATATTCAACAGAATCAGGTCAAAGAGATTCTTGTTTTGGTTGACAGCGATTTTCACCTGCAGCGTTATAAAATCGTAGCCGCGACAAAACTTGTCTGAACACCCAATTGGCCTTTTTCAGCTGCGTACCTTTAGTCCAAGAAAACTTCATATCCGACTGTAAAGGGTATACCAGTTCAAGAGATACATCGTCCAAGTAATGATTTATTGAGACAATGAAAAATTGTGCGATCGGGAAACGTCACAAGCCACCCCCTACAACATAATGGCCAATTGTCACTAGAACTTTCAAGATCACATAGAGATCCCTCAAAGGTTAAAAACGCATAAAAATATTGATAATTAGCAACTCTGCGACTTAAGACCAATTATTGCTTTTTCGAAACTAGTCTAAAATATGTATTATCGGGATGGAGCACCTCATCTATGTACCTTAACTTTTATTGGGAAACTAAGAGACCAGACCAAATCTAGAAAAGGTAAATGCACACTTGTGGTCGTCGTAGCTTAGTAGCTAGTGCGTTGGACGGCTAAACGAGTTTCGTAGGTTCAAGACATGTCTATCGAACATTTTTCGAGGCACCACCTCTCGTCGAGGAATGAAAAGCCGCCGAGAGTATAATTTCCATACATTTGACACGTGTAATACGTACAACATGAATAGCTTCGAAAAGCTGGATCTTGGCTCATCTCAGGTTTTTGCTTAGAGATCTCGATAAGTATTCCATCAGACAGCAAAAAATCAGAAGCAGCATTGCCAGCAACTCATCAGAAATGCCGCAAGGAAAAGCATTGATTTAATGGTAAATGATCACAGGAAATGGCTGCTTATAGAGCGCAGTCACAGAAAATGTTAGAGCTGCACGTCAGAAAGAGCAGGACGAACATTTGAAAAATGGAAAACATGAGATTGAGAAGATATAGGGATATTGTGACAGAAAAGTGACCCGGAAATTCAATAAAAAGTAAAGAAACCCACGATAACTTACATTGTAGCTACTCAGTAGCAGAAAAAAGCGATCTAGATTCCAGAAATCAAAGCGTAAAAAAACAGCAAGGCGATGGGGCTTAGCGGTATACCTGCGGAATTTATAAAAACAGAGCAGACAAGATCTGCCAGGCGAGAGAAAGCTTGTCTGGGTAAATGCTTCTCGCTAAGAAAAAGAATCAAAACGAAGGGCCTACAAATTATTTAGCTGTACGTTAAATGCTGCTCACCGTTTTTAAGAAGGCATTCGACAGAATCAACCGAGTGTTTATCTGAAGACAAATCGTCCCTTCCGTGATCGTATATTCCGTCACGTAAAAACGAACATTCTGGGACCAAATTGTCTCGATTTTACGTGAAGAGTTATGCGATTACGGAAGAGACGATTTGGCCCCTAGGTTGCTTTGCGTTGATCAATTAATGGCTATTGTCAAGGCAACTTATTAGGTGTCAAAGTGCCATATTCTGCCCAGAGGAAAGCTGCCAGAAGATTTCGAGATCGAAAGTTTAGTGCGACAAGGATGCGGGCTGTTTTTTTAACAGAAAATAGAGGAATTCGATTAAATTGACAGATGACCTTCTTAACTCAGGTAAGCGTCGCTAGACAACCAGTAGAGAGCGTAGAGAACGTGTAATACCTAGGGAGTATTGTCTTGGCCGATATTTGAAGCAATAAAGGTATTGCCAACCCAATAGGAATGTTGTCTAAAAAAAACTTACAGGATGGTCTGAAGCCACCCGGCATGCGAAATTGGATAAATCAGGTTGGGATAGAGTTAGTCAAAGAACCTCTTAAAGCCTAAAAAGTCTCCAAATTATTTCGACTTAACTGGTTCTGCTACACTAGATAACACAACACAATTTTTCAAAAAATAGTAGAAAGCGCAGACACATGTGGGATCTTTGTGATATCCCTTGGATCTTTACAGTTCTATTCAGTTTATTGGAATCAATTGGAGCTCTTCTTGAAGCTGAGAATACTTTTAACGTCGGTATGTGATAGTCGGACCAGGTTATCGAAGCGGAAGTTTCCTAAATAGAGTCTTCTTCTTTAGGATAAGGCAGGACAGGTACAGAGGAAGTGGAGGATTGTTTCTTCCTCCTCTTTGTACCTGCAACTCTTGCAAAGTCGTTCGAGAAGAGGCCCATCTTTCTGGGATTAAGGCCGTAGGGACTGTGGCCGGTGAGAATACCGATAATGATGCTAATGAGCCACCTTTTAAGCAAAATCAAACTTCTAGATCAAGTGATCTTTAACATAGGCCAAACATGCCTACAGGTCAGCATGTAACCCATTCCTGCATATTGTGTTTGCCTTGCTGATCCCATCGTACGCCAAGAATAATTTAGTAGTGAGCGGCCTTACAGTTCCGTGTAATGTTCCTATGACCGCGTAGCCAGCGAAGGTTATTGTTAAAATATTCTCCCATCTCTGTGAAAAATTAAAGACAACCTTCAGTAGCCTTTGATATATAGCGGTAAAACTGGCGATGTCCTTAAAGGATTCCACACTATGCCTCAGCCAGAATAAGGCTTGTGTGATCGCCATAATTTTCCCTTAAAAAACGTAAGGAGATGCTCAGATTTAGATTTCGGAGAAAGTTTTCTGTCTGATGATTGAGCTAGCAGCTGATTTGCCACAAATCGCTGAGGAAAGTAAAAGAAGGAACACGTCAAGTGCCACGGATGCGGTAGGACTTCTTGATCCTCTAATACTCTTGGCACTTCCCCCAGTAGATTCCGGCGTAAGGTTTTCTCTAAGGCCGTTCACCAGACGACCGCACCATGTATGAGTATTGGTCTGACAACGAACATGTAAAGCCAGATTGCAAGTCCCATTTCTAGCCAATGGTTGTGGCTGTAAATAAGAGCCTTAAGGAACGGAGACTCAAGATTTTTACAATTAGAAAACACAACAACTTCTCGAAATCTACTTGTAAGTTACATACACAAAAAAAAAAAAAAACACTTTAGTAGAATAAGAATGTTAAAATTTTAACTTAATACGTCAAAAGAATGTCGGCTCCTCTTCCGTGTTGGGAAAGGGGGTTTCCAGATTTCACATTTTTTGTTAAAAATTTCTTAGAACGTCATTATCTCTCTAAACGGGCTATCGCTTAATTTATTTTTGCACTTTCACACTTCACAGGCTTCAAGACGACAGTGCATGATTATTTTTTTACAACTTGGCTCGACGAAAACAAAAACACTTCAAGTCCAAATACCCCGGGGAAACTTCTAAACCCCACAGCCCACTGAACCATGGCTGGAAAAAAAATAAGTAAATTGGCCAATAAAAGTAAAACTTGTGGCAATTCCCAGAGCAAGACCCAACTCCCAAAGTCGAAATTCTGAAAACCCAAGCACTAGCTCCGGCTTGCATGGAATATCAATGAAACTTCTCCGCAAAACAATCGACTCTAACTCGGCGATTAATCAGTTGGAGTTGCATAACCCCCACCAACACACCGACGACCCAGAGACCTGTACAAGTTCAAGACGTAAAACTAACTAAATATGTTAATACAGTAAAGTTTGTTTTTTTTTTAATTAATTGTTGTTATTAATCCGCTATCACGATTCGATTTGTGGTTGTAAACCCTTTGAACTGCATCGCTGGTGATCAGCGGGCAAAACGAAGATCATTATCGCCAGCAGCCGTGGAGATCGCATGGAAATGTTAATTTTCTGCTTCCTAAGGCGGTTCCAAGAACGTGGAGTGAATGGTGCACTATGGGTGGGGGCGGGGGTGTTTAATGCCTGGCATTGCCAATGAAGACCAGAAGCGTGATGCTGTTGTCTCTCGCTCTCTTGGCGGGGATGCTCTCTGGAGGGAGATTTTCCCATTGTTGTCGTCATGGATTTTCCAAGATTTGTGCTGCTGTGGGTGCACTTTGAGGTATAAAACGAGAGTTCTGCTGGGAGAACGACACAAAAGTGTTTCCTGATGGGTAGAGTGATGTTCAAGAGAACTATACTGGCAATAGCCCTTGTGGTTACCAGTGGATTTGGTAAGACCGCTTATAAGATTGTGGATTTGGAATAAGTGACTTACGGTGATTCGTCTGTTCTATTCTAGTGGAAGCTGGTCCTTATGGTTCGTACGGCGGTGGAGGAGCCGGAGCCGGCGCCAGTGCGACTGCGAGCGCATCTGCGAGTGCTGATAGTTTTGCTTCGTCTGGTGGTGGACACCATGGAGGAGCAGGTGGAGGAGGCGCCGGAGGTGGCGGAGGTGGTGGAAATCCTTTCCTCCCCGGAGGTGGCGGAGGAGCGGGACTTTCTTTGGGAATACAAAAGCAAATCAGCTTCGGCGGCGGAAAAGGAGGTCTTCTAGGCGGCGGTGGTCTTTTAGGAACGGGCTTACTTAATGGCGGTTCTGGAGGCAAAGGTGGCTTACTAGGCGGAGGTGGATTACTCGGTACGGGCTTGCTCAATGGAGGCTCTGGAGGTAAAGGAAGTTGCGGAGGACCTGGTAGTGGCTGCGGTGGTGGTGGTGGCGGCGCTGGTGGAGGTGCTGGCGGCGGTGCTGGAGGTGCAGGAGGTGGCCACGGAGGATTTGGTGGAGGTGCTGGAGGTCTAGGAGGAGGATTTGGTGGTGGAGCTGGTGGTGCCGGTGGTGCTGGAGGTGGTGGAGGTGGTGGAGGCGGCGGAGGCGCAGGAGGCGCAGGTGGCGCAGGAGGTGCTGGAGGAGCCGCAGGTGGTCACGGAGGATTTGGAGGTGGAGCTGGTGGCGCAGGAGCAGGTGGCGCTGGAGGTGGTGCGGGAGGTGCTGGAGGTGCTGCAGGAGGCGCTGGAGGCGCTGGAGGCGCTGGAGGCGGTCATGGTGGATTTGGAGGTGGAGCCGGTGGCGCTGGAGGTGGTCACGGAGGATTTGGAGGTGGAGCTGGTGGCGCAGGAGCAGGTGGCGCTGGAGGTGGTGCGGGAGGTGCTGGTGGCGCTGCAGGAGGTGCTGGAGGCGGTCATGGTGGATTTGGAGGCGGAGCTGGTGGTCATGGTGGCGCTGGTGGTGGAGCGGGAGGCGCTGGTGGTGGTGCAGGAGGCGCTGGAGGTGGTGCCGGAGGACATGGAGGAGGTAGAGGCGGTGCTGGAGGCGGTCATGGAGGATTTGGCGGCGGAGCCGGCGGTGCTGGTGGTGGTGCCGGTGGTGGAGCAGGAGGCGCTGGAGGTGGAGCAGGAGGATATGGAGGAGGAGCTGGAGGTGGTCGCGGAGGATATGGTGGAGGAGCTGGTGGTGCCGGAGGTGGTGCAGGTGGTGCAGGTGGTGGTGCTGGAGGTGCAGGTGGTGGCGCTGGGGGTGCTGCAGGAGGACATGGTGGAGGATCTGGTGGTGCTGGCGGTGGTCATGGTGGATTTGGAGGCGGAGCCGGCGGCGCTGGAGGTGGTGCTGGAGGCGCCGGTGGTGGTGCTGGACACGGTGGCGGACTTGGTGGCGGGATTGGTGGCGGACTTGGTGGCGGACTCGGAGGTTCTGGAGGAATTAAGAAAACTCCATTCGGACAACTGAATAATGCACAGGGTGGTGGATCCGGAGATGGAGGAGCAACCGGTAATGGCGGTGGCTTTGGAGGAGCAAATGCGGGAGCAAATGCCTTTGCTTCAGCCTCGGCTTCTGCTCAAGCTAATGCGATTAGTGGTGCAGGTGGTGGCAGAATAGGCAGTGGAAAGCACGGAGGAGGCGGTTATCCAAGCGGCGGACCTCTTGGCGGAGGATTCCCAAGTGGCGGACCTTATGCCGGTGGATTCCCAGGTAGTGGCCCCTCACCAGGTTGCGGTGGTGGTGGCGGTGGATGCGGAGGTGGAGGCGGAGGTGGACGTCCTGGCGGCGGTGGTGGTTGTCGCAGTGGATCTTGCGGTGGTGGTGGAGGCAGCGGTGGTGGTGGATATCCAGGAGGCGGCGGAGGAGGTGGTTACCCAGGAGGCGGCGGAGGTGGTAGTTACCCAGGAGGTGGCGGTGGAGGCTTCGGTGGTAGTTCCGCAAACGCATTCAGCAGTGCCAGCGCCACAAGCTCAAGCTTTGCTGGTACTGGTGGCGGCCCTGGATTTGGAGGTGGTCCCGGTGGTGGTGGATACGGAGGTGGTCCAGGAGGTGGTGGATACGGAGGTGGTCCCGGTGGTGGACGCGGAGGTGGAGGCGGATGCGGTGGAGGTGGCGGCTGCGGAGGCGGCGGACACGGAGGAGGTGGTTGTGGTGGAGGCGGCTGTGGCTACGGAAAAGGACCACATGGACCTAGTGCACTACATGGAAATGGAGCGTTCGCCAGTTCCAGTGCATCGGCAAACAGCTTTGCCCGTGCATATTAGCCCACTCACTCATTAGAGATTAGTTTTAAGAGTTTTGCTTTTTTTTTAGTTTTATAACTTAGAACAGCCAACGAATGAAAGAATGCGAATGTCGAACAAATGTCCTACTAACTTTGTAAATAAAGTCAAAAAAAGGAAATAAAGTCATGAATTGTAATTAAACATTTGAACTTCTATTCATTTTGCAGAAATAAAAGAAGAAGACTTCGTTGTCGAAGGAAGGTGTCTGTTAACTCTTTAAGACGGTTTTGGCAATTACAGTCATGGAATCCAATTTATAAAATTTGGAAATAAAAAATAAAAATAGAAAAACTGTAACAATAAAGAATGAAACAGTGTAAAAGCAACACAAGGTTGACAAACGTTTCCAACCAAAAGACTAGAGAATAGAAAGGTTCTGCTAACGTAGGTGACCACATTGTCTTTAATTCCCTCATAAGGAAAACAAAATAGAAGATCTTGTGGGCATTGCCTGCACAGGCGGATGTAGATGTACATACATTTAACCATCATTACCATTTTAATTGTTTACTTATAATTAGATAAGCACCAGCTTGTCGGCAGTACTGTGTGGCAAATTGTATACGAGACGGATGCTACAAGATGCATTTATCTTTGCACTACTTACTATATCTATAAAGTTAATAGCGATTTGATTATTCAATAACAAGTTATAGTGCAAGACATTCTGTGTTTATATTCAAAATTATGATATAATAGCCATTATATCATAGATTGTTGTTCATACTTAGTGAGCTGTTACTGCAGGCAGGTTATAGCGTGTTTTATTGGTTATCCATTATTCCTCAGTTAATGGTTTTAATATTAGCTTGAACAATTAATTACATAGTAGGCACCTGTTACTTTGGCACTTAAACGCTATTGTTAAAACTTACAAACGTATACATGTATGTAGATATACATTCGCTTAATAGCTTGCAATAATTAGAATTTATTACTTGTTAGAAAAAGCCATACAAGACTGTTTCCCCTTGTAGATCCTACTGCCCTTCTAAGTGTCATCGAGAACACGGTTTCTGGATATCTGTCTCTCAGATCTCTCTAACTCTTTCGCCATCGCCGTGATTCATTTTCAATTGTGCTACGATATGTATTTCTCAATCGACGCGCTCTTCCGCGATTGGGTTTATGGATTGAGTAATTAACGAACGAATTTTCCTCTTTCGGATACGTTTAAAGAATCCACTGCAACTCTGGTTCTTGACGAGCTTCCTTATAAAGATGTTTATTAGGCAAAGGCTGCGCCAGAACACCCTTAAAATGTTCCATTAGCCTAGGCTTGCCCTCCGTCCTCTGAAACTGACCTCTTTTGGAGCACATCCGGGGGAAATTTTCAAATGTGTCGGGGGTTTTTAAGTTGTATTTGCGATTTATTTATTACTAGCTGAATAATACCCGGCGTTGCTCGGGCTATTACATCTCAATCGAGAAATCGACAACTTCTTCAAACAATTTATGAAAGACTTATCCTGATTATATACTCTATCATAATCTCATCTTAAATCTGAATCGGAATTTTATATTCAACCCAATCGACTGTATTTTATTCTGCCACTTTTGCAAATGTAATCAAATTCTTTAAGTCGAACCGAACCTCCTTTAACTCTAATTTCCCTCTAACTCGATTTTCCCTCTAACTCGAGTTTGTTCACCTATTGTCCCCTGTCAGTTTTCTTTCGAAAAGTCATCCTCCAAGTCAAATTCATTCTAAATCAGAAGTCCTTGGAATTTGAATACATTCGTTAAATAGATACATACATTCATACATACATACATACATCCTTTGCAAAAAATAAAATCAAAACAAAAAATTCCCCTCCCGCAACTGGCAATGTTATATCTACATCAAGCACACACAATCTCATACCCAGCCTGTCGCGTCGCGTCGGCGCGCTATTCCTTTATCTACCGAAAAAGAGAATCCATAAAAAAAATTGCCAGGAAAAATGTACAGACAATTGCGCATATGCGTAAAAAAATGAATAAACTGATCCAACTGCGCTATGACCTTTTCCCTCATTAACTCAATTCTCCAGAGTTAATTGAATTTGATTACCTGTGTATGCACATATGTACGTACATATGTTAATACATATGTAATGCAATAAATATATAAATACAAATGTACAGATGTACATCCAATGTATGTATGTATATATAGGTATCTACCGTACCAACCACCAAATCATTACCCTGTACACACGAATAGATAGAAGCAAAGAACGAACAAAAAAAAAAAACAACAACAACGCAGCAGAAAACTACCCTTGTGAAACTGGGCAAAACAAAAACAACACGTACGCTCATCAACCGATGTGGCTCACGATCGAAGAAAATATCTTTTCGTGTGCGGCAAGGAATTTCTTCTGACTTGCTCCACGTTTTTGTTAACTGCTCGGCTCTTGAATAAGATAGCGTTATAAAACATAGCCTATTATATGACCCGATGTACAACCATTCTGTGTGCAAAATTTGAGGTTGATTGGTTTGGTAGTTTTCGTGTAGGTTAAATCCAAACAAACAAACGGACAACGTTTCACTTTTATAATATTAGTAGTGATAATATTAGTAGTGATTTACTGAAAACCTGCCAATTTCATAAGGTCAAACGGGAGCGCACACAGCGCAGGCGTGGCTTAAAGTGAGAGAGTAACTGATGGCTCTTGTCGCGCATTTGATTGCTGTTGAACGCAGTCAACATCACCAATGCAGAATCCTGTACGGAAAAAACCGAATAGGATTCCCTTTACCATGTGTCTATGGTTATGGACGCAATGTCTGTGGTATTTTGTACATAACTTCCTACTTACGGGCCGGAGCAATGGTGTCCATCCCCTTTACATAACTCAGCCACCTCTGTCCTTGGACTTTCACTCTTCTGGCCAAGACGATGTCGCTGTACAGTTCATCGTTGTATCTCTTCCTTCACCCACCGTCTATCCAGTCGGGACCGAAAATCACACGGACTTTCGTCCTGAAACATCCAAGAGCAACGTCATCCGCTCTTGATAGAGTCTATGCTTCAGCGCCATAGAGCAGAACTGGGACGATCAAGGTCTTATCAGGGGTCACCTATAGTCATACGAGAGAGGGCTTTGCTACTCCATTAGCTTCCAAGCCTAAAGAAATAGCGATTGCTAAGAATTATTCTTCGTTTGATCTCAGAGCTGGCGTCATTGTATGAATTGATAGCAGAGCCTAGGTAGAGAAAATCCCTAGCTGTCCTTGTTGACAGCATATACTTGCTCTTGCCCTCATTGACCGCTAAACCCATCTTTGCCGCCTCCATCTTAATACCCACGAATGCACCAGTGAAATCATGCTGCGTTCTTTCGATTATGTCAATATCGTCGGCGTAACCGAGTAATTGGACGAACTTTTGAAAGACTGTGCCTCTGATGTTGGCCCGTGAGTTTTGCACAACGCTTTCTAGGACGATGTTGAAGAACTCGCATGACAGCGCGTCGCCTTGTCTAAATTAATTTTTGACATCAAAGGACTCGATGAGGTCTTGACCGATCTTGGTGGACAACGTGCGTTCTCCATCGTCATTCTGCACAAACGGATGAGTTTGGCTCGGATACCAAAACTAACCATGACTTTGTATAGCTCGTCTGTATAGATGCTGTCATACGCGGCCTTAAAATCGATGACGAGGTGGTGCGTATAGATTTGAAGTCCCTGGGTTTTGTCGATGATCTACCGCAGTGTGAATATTTGGTCGATGGTAAACTTTCCTGGCCTCATCGATCGCGACAGCGGGATCTGGTTCATCGTCGCCGTTAAAAAGTCTAGAGAATTAGTTTATGACTTCTAGTTTCTTTAAATTTCGGATGGCAACCCTATATGAGCGCTTTTTCCAAAGATGTATAGCTTAGCTTCCCTGTGACCGTTAAGATCACTTTCGTACTGCAACCAGATAAGAACTCGACCATCTCAGTTTGGGTTTTTTAGCTGAATGCTTTGCTTCGTCATACTCTGGATAACATTTAAAGCGATTCGACCGGCAATATCTTGTTCGGTTCCACAATGAGGAAAGATATCTGTACTCTCTGTCAGTGGCTTGACAAAGCTAACTTCAGCTCCAAGGTTGATGATTTCACTTTTGGCGGTGTTCATCTGCAACCCTGAAACGATTGTCTCTCTCTCTCAACACCACCTGTCTAATGTGATATTAGATATCTTCAGTAAACTCAAGGTGTTGGAGTAGTTTACCCCGGAATTTCCTCTTTGGTCACCTTGATCTTGACGGTGACCATGATGCAGCAAAAATATTTTCTAGGGCATGCAGGAAAGGTGGACAGGCCTTAATTTTTTTGATAAGGAGATTACCACTTAAACTCTTTACTTGCCAGGACAATATTAGAACGAACTAAACGTCTTCGTCTTCTTTCTAGGCTTCATATGGCCTAAATGTTCTCCGATGACTCAATATAACTTGGCTTCAGTAGCATCTCTTTTCTTCTCCAAGGAACCGTGGTCACACAGCCAAACCATTTCAAAAGATTTTTTTCAATATCCAAAATGTATCCCAAATTGTTTGATACTTTTCCAAACCACACAACACCGCCGAGTTATAAATTTGAAGCAATAAACAAGAGAAATAGACCACCGGTTTTTGGAACTCATATGTATTTCATTTCCAATCATACATACATCAATATCCACTTTAGCAAAATATACAATAAGATAAAAGGCTCTTGCGAAAATTAACAAACGTTCACGCATTTCAAACTACATACCACGTATGGACCGCAGTTTTTGTTGGCACACACATATGAAAACATCGAATATCGCGCCACTGACAAATGTTTCACCGCCAAAACCCATTAACCATGTGACGTGGTGCTCCAATGGCATTAGAGGAAGTGGCCATATGTGTGCGGTAGGCCGCCATATCGCATGGCAAAGTAAAGTAACCCGCGGAAAAGTGAAAAATCGAAAACCAATTCCAATATTTTGTTCCAAAGGCGCCATAAATAAACGGTGGCGGCGGCGGCGGTGGCAGTACCGGGACTCACAAAAGGCATATTGCGCAGTAAATAATTTATAAGCCTCGTCTGATAACAAATTCGTTTTGGGTTACCCGAAAACGGAAACCCAAAATCCGAAGAGTGGGTTGAAAATTGAATGTTTTCCAGAATTGAAAGCGTGGAGGTGTTTTATTTTTGGGAGGAAATATGAGCAATTCCCGTGGCATTCGGAAGGGGGTCCATCTATTTGTCAATTGTCGTGTAAATTTTAGGGAAACAAATGTTTTAGGTCGCATTCCCTGTTTACAAGGTGGCTCAACTAAATTTAGACTCTGACGTAATATTTTCATATTTTTATTTATGCAGACCGAACCTGGAAAGAGTTGCAATATGAAAATGGTGTCGCGAATGTATATTTTTGAAGAGAACGTGGGCTTTTAAAAGTAATCGTTGGATGCAAAATTTAGAGCTGACCTTTATCAAGGATTCTCCTTCCTTTCTTATCTGCTTGTCATTTTTTGAAGCATGTCAAAAAAAGGGGTGGCCACGGTGTAGTAGTAAGCACCATCCCTTGCCACGCTTAAACCAACTGCGGAAATTGCTGTTGACTCTACTGCGAAGACATAACACTGGCGGTAGAGCATTATGACTTGAAGAGTTGATTGAGCTGATAACGATTATAACATCAGCAGATTCAAAAAAATTACCGTGAATTATAGCAATGACAAACACCACAAATGTCCCCAGGTAGCTTGGACATAACCCTCGGACGCCATTTAAACCTAATACTACCTAAGTTTCGAACCACTGCAGGGTTTTTTGATTTGGAGTCGAAAAACTCCACATGACGTGGAAAACTGAATTTATTAAGTATTCAAACTGAGGTTCTTGCGATAACCGAAGCCAAAAGAGAACTATCCTCAGTAACCCCGAGAATGAATATCGACATATTCATCGATAGCCAGGCCGCCATGAAAGCGGTGTTATCCACAATACTCATATCACTTGTATTAAAGATTTATCGCAGCCAGCTTAGGATCCTAAGCTCAAGACATAATGTATCACTCTGTTGGATCCCGGGGCACCGAGGCATCGGTGGCAATAAAAAGCCCGATGAACTGGCAAGAAAGGGATCGGAACTGAACCAAATAATGGTCGATCACACGATTCTGATCCCCGTAGAAGTTCTAAAGCAAGAGATGCACTTGGACTTCTAGAAGCTTGCCGATAAGAGATAGAGCACACTTCCATCAAGGCGCATATCAACAAAGCTGTGGCCAAGACTCAAAACAAAGGAAATACTTACGCTGAGCCGATCGCATTTAGCTCTGGTGATCAGCATCCTCACAGGCAACAACCTACTGGCGGCCCATCTAAGGAGAATGCGACTGAGCACGACTGACCTCTGCAGAGGATGTGGCGATATAGACGCGGAGGAGGACACGCCTCACTTTCTCTGCGACTATCCAAGCCTCAGCAGAACCAGAAACAAGACCCTAGGCTCTGACTTCATTAATAACCCAGACCAACTCTTAACCATGCCACCGAAGGCCATCCTAAAATGTATACTGAATTCAGGGTGGCTTAGGGGGGGCTTATAACGATCAATAAATAGTCTACTCTCTTCTCAACAGTTACATGAATGTAGGTCCCATAACGGGGAATACAATGGATCCTTCAAGACCTTAGTGAGGCGGCGCCTTACATCAAGCCGCTACCCCTTTAACCTAACATAACCTAATCTATTGAGTCTTGAATTCACTTCCTAAAGTTTGAAGCATTGGAAGCTTCGAATGTTTTTTTCTTTTTATTAATTGAGGTATTGAGGGCTGGGGTCCATGGTCTTTTCTAGAAGTAGAATTCATCTTTAAAATCAGGTCAAGTGTGTGGACAAAACACAGAACAATAAATTTCCCTAAAAGACAAAGTCAATCAGAACACTATGCTTGACGCACTTAGGATTTTATTTGAAAACTTCAGAATTTAGCCTTGGCGAAGATAGGAATGTCCAGAACACTTTCTTCAATCCAGTTTCTCTTAGGAATCTAAGTATTAAAAGCGAATTTTGGTATTGGTGCTTGCCTTTCTGCAAATGCATTTCTTCAGGAAACCTCCCAATACGCAGGTTATTCTTACTGATGCATGCTTTCAATCTTCAGAGATATGCAACAAATTAAATGTCGTCTCTCGTTTTATCAGGCTGTCCATTTTCTCTGCTACCTACCTACCTACTGTTCAACATGCATTTTAAACAGCAGTTGCAACAAATATACAAATTTGTATCCCACACCAGTCCAGGACCAACCCAAGTGCAGAAGGCCCTGATCTTCTCACAACTGGCACCATCACTTAACACAAATTTTAAAATTTTCTTTTATTCATCCGCCTTCCTGTCACAAGTTAGACATCCGCTTAGCTCAAAACGACTCTACTACACCGATTACCACCAAATTCCTTTGTCACATTGCATTCGGTCGCATTGCCTCCTTTTGTGCATAAATCGGTTTATTACAAGTTGAAGAGCGTAAAATGACGTCCTTTTAAAATAATTTTCCTGTCAATTCCTTTTGCTGCTCATCCGTTTGTTCGTGTCCTCATTGGGTCGTCCCTTTATGTAGTTTCTCCGTTGACAATTTCAAAACTACACACAGAGCATCCTCGGAGGAGCATTCTCCAAAGTAATGAAGTGAGTATTGAGCACACAAGAGGACTATCGGAGTATCCCCTATATCCTGTGTATTCCCGTATATGATCCTAGTGATTTACTCCGATAAGCTTCTCATGTCCACTACTCGCAAAGGGCATCGTTCCTGGAAAGACGGAAAATTCTTCTCCTTCTACCGGTTTCATCGAAATTTGTAGTTGTGTGTCTTGTTTTATAGAAAAAAAAAACGGGATACCGACTTGTCCACTTGTCAAATGGGAATTCTGAATTTCCTGTTTTGAATGAGGGTGTATATGTGTGTGTGTGTGTGGTAATTTGTTTTGATGGCCATGGAACAAGGAATGGGAAGGAACTTTTTAGGATTTTATCCAGGATTTTGGCAGTTGCTTAGGTTAAGAGTGTGTATAGTTGGGATATCCAAACACATATTCTTTGATCCTGTTAAGAGTGTGTGTGAGTAGGGATGTATTCATGTGCATCTTGTCAATTGATAATGAAGAGAGGGGAACAACGCCAGTGAGCATTGATTCTTAATAAAGAATAAAGGGCAGAACAGCAACAAAGCTAAACTGGTCGTCATTTAAGGTATTTGAATTATTTTCATGTTCGTTAAATGTTCTAGTGTGGACTGTGTGCTCGAGTTGTAGGTATGTCATCGTAGTTTCAAAATGAAAGAAGTTGTTAGACTATTTCCTTTATATTGAAATGCAATTGTATTCAGTGGACAAAGTACAATTCATAAAAATTTGTACTGTGACTAACGAAATTATTGGGACAGAGTGAATTTTCAAGTACTGTCACTCGGATGACAACGATGAAAGCAGAGTTTACGACTTGACATCAGGCTGGCAAACATTATAGTTCACAATGGACAATCACTCTTGACACTGAAGTTTTCTGATAACTTGACGTTTGTCAAAGCATAGACAAATATTCTCGATCGAGCGGTGGCGTATACATAACATTGCCAAGTGATAACACCGCCAACACGGCATCATTGCTACCGAATATCTCTCTCATTAACTGTGACTTCAACTCAGACATTCAGTACTAGTGATGTGGCATCCAGGACTGAATCATTCAATTGAAGCACTTCAGTAAAAAGAAGCAATCCTTCACTTCAGTCAAACACTTCACTACTTCATCAGTTCAATTTCTTTAGTTCTTTTCGTTTAGTTCATCTCTACGCTTCAGTTAATTCCTCCACTTCAATTTATTCCTACACTTCTTTCGCTTTCTTTTGCTTCTGCTTTCCATGTAGTTCAATTCATCCCTACACTTCTATTCATTCCTACGCTTCAGTTCATTGTCTCACTTCTTTCACTTCTCCTTCTTCAATTCACTCCTATCCTACACTTCTCTTTCCTTCCTTCTCTAGTTGAATTTAGAATGGGTGTGAGGGACTGAAGTTAGTTCATTTTGACTGGTACGTTTTTTCTGTTTTGTTCGATGGGAAGGTTTCCCTCTTCTTTTTTTTTTTTCATCAAAAAAAGAACGCTTCAGTGAACGCTTCTTTTAAATGAAGGAGAGTGAATGAAGTGCTTCAGTAAAATAAACTGTTTTCCCCACCTCTATTCAGTACTACCAAACATCATCTATCGAGCGGTGGTGTATACGTGACATTTTTTTATCGAATGCAGAAGAAGTGATAATACTGCCAACAAGGCATTATTTTTGACGAATTTCTTTGTCAATGACTGTGACTATAACTCGGACTTTCAGTATGAATTGTAAAACATACTCATAGTGCAAAGACTTGCAATAGGTACATATGTACTATGGACTATATACATATATATTTAAATAGATTCAGTCGAAAGTTTTTTTTAAAAATTGGTTGAGCAAAATGAACGCTTTGACCTCAACGTTAGGCTCTCAGATATTTGTTTGACCAAGAATTGTATCGCGAAAAAGTCGTCCTATTTGGTATGAACTCCTGCATCAAAATGACTGTTCAAAATAATTTGAGCTATTTTTCTGGCGATCACAAGAAGAAGACAAATATTTACTTCTCCACTTAATGAAAAAAAGAAAGCGCAGATCATGCATTGCAAAAAGTGGGTTACGTGAGTCGGCATAAAATCCGTCGAAACATTGCCACTAACATACAGAAAAAAGTAGTTGAACAATTACTTTTTTTTAAACATCTCATCTCCACACTAACTCTTTTGAGTCACTGCACCGGACTCACAGAGAAGTCTCATGTTTCTCAGTGTAATTTTCATTAAAAAATGATTTATTTATGCAAATTATTGATTTCCCATTGGCCTCACCCATTAAGTAATAGGTTGTACTCAAGTTTTGCTCAACGTCACATCACACACGCCTGAGCCAAAAGACCGATGGCCAATGTCACCCAGACGCGTTTACCAACAAAATTAATTGACCAAATTAGCATCTTACATGAAATGGGACGTTTCTTGCAACCGTTTAGCCACACGCACCCTCCTGGGGTGAAATGGTGTGAAATGTGTCAAACTATCCAACAGCCACACAGGATACGGAACCGAGAAATGCATGTATCTTGGGCGATTTACGATGCACACTGCAAAGTTGTTCACTGCAACGGGTAAATCATTCAAACGCAACGCATCAGGACCATTGCATGGTGATATTTCATAGGATTTTCATTCTGTTCTCTCCGTGTGTGTGCGTATGTTCTAGCTCGATAGCTATGGTTGAGGAAGTGCAAGCATATGTTTTCCTAGAGCAATTTTTTCTCCATGCCATACCCTCCCGAAATCGAAAGGATAATAAATATATTCTATTGGCAGCGCGTAAACGGAGGCAATTAAAACCGAGTCGCCCAATGATACCGTCCACAGGAAGAAAGAAAAATATTTTATCACCCACAGTCGGTTGGGGGGGGTGGCAATCATCCTCCCAGCGGTCGTTATACACGGTCGTCTCCGACGATGTCCTAGCCAAGCGATTTTTATGAACTTAACAATAAAGTTGTCTTTGAAGTAAATTATCTGATGTATTGGACGTTGCCGTTGTCACTGGGGAGTGCTACTGCATGAAGCTCCTTCTCAGTCGGACGACGGCGACGGACGAGTTGTGCTGTGTCTGCACTGGCAAAATGTCCCGGCGATGGTTATCTCGCGTGCAGATAGAAAACTCGTAAGTAACTGCTGCTGGCGATGGTGGTTCTGTTCATGTACTTGATTGCTCGAGTCCTTAAAATGCAATTTATTCGCCGTGGGTGAGTGGGAGGAGAACACGCCGGACCGCAAAGAGAGTGCCAATAAATTTTATGAGATTTATATGTGCCTTGGTTATTGGTTGATAATTGCTTGACATTATATCGCGATGGGTGATGCCGGGCTGGGTAACCCAATTTTGTTAATATCCTCACACTGGATCTGTGAGGAAGATGTTAATTCCTTCATTTGCCAGGGATGATTTAGTATAGTTTTGCGACCCCAAAAAACCAATGAGACCTCACAACTGTGGCATCGTGGGGCTTCATAAAGTGGCCCATAAATGATTAAGGAGTTTTGGTTGATTAGCTTTCGTATGCGTGGCCATTAAGTGAAAATGCTGATGAATTGACAGAATATGATGGAGATTGTTGTTATCATTCATGAGATGATTCCAAACAAAAAAAAAAATGGTCGCCGTTCGGCTGGAGCCATAAAATAAGTTTGTCGTTGATGACTTTGATGTTTATTTTGATGACAGTGTCTGTGAATATGATGTCAATTAGTCAGGAAGTCATTTGGATTTGGTTACTTAATGACGCAGTTGATGTCAGACAAACTAGAGGTCCTTCAAAAATTTCCTATCAAAGAGGTCTCCCATTTTCCAATCTCCATTTAGGCGGTAGTTAGAAACGAATTAAAGGCCATCTATAGTCTAACAATGTAATTACTTTACAATTACCGGAAAAGCACCGACGCTCACACATGAAGGGGCTCTCAAGCCAAAGCTACACCTCACTGCACTTCCGTTAACCATATTCATTATGTTTACCCCGTTCGAAAAAGTCAGACGGACTAAATGAACCGCATGCACTATTCTAATTACATTCGAAGTATAATGACGACGATTAACTTTTTCTGCAGCAAACTTCTACCGCCACAGAGCCCGGAATAACTAAAGCAATCCATGTCCTGGCTCCGAATTAAAAACTAATTTTATCGCAATGTGCAGGGATTGGGGTATTGCCCAAAAATTGTTTTACAATTTTTTTTTTTAAATTCGCCCATATGGGGGCGGCTATGCAGTTCGCAGGAAAGTGGGAATTTAATTATAACGCGGTGCGCTAACTTGAACTACAAACCGGAAACTGTGTTCGTATCGCTTTATTATTTTTAGTTAAAAGTCGTAATGGATGTTTGTCTAGGAGCTTCAAGAGTGAATGGATGGAAATGCCAGGGATTAATATCGCGTTTTCATTAAAAAAGTTGAAGTTAGTTTATGAGGTTAGAAGTTAAGTAGAAAATATGAAATTTACCGGATTACAGAATTGGGAGGCTACGAAATCGTGTCAGGGGATGAGACGTAACCTGCCGTGTGGTGAAATCGTCAAAAAGGCAACGAATCAGATAAGAGGTTGGGTCACAACTTGTGGGATTGGTTTCAATTTAAAAAAAAAAAACTTCACTGTTAGAATTGATTTGGAAAGGTCCAGAGTCAACTGTTGCCCTTACCCTCAGGTACTGGAATTTTAAGGTCACATCCTGCATTCAAAACTGACAAACGTATCAACTTCTATAAATGGATTTCAGTCAAAGGTGTACAACAGCATAGGACATATATCCTACCCTCACCTATCAGTCCCTTGTATGGCCTGCCTTGAAACATGCAGGTGTACTGATAGGAAACTGCACGAAAGGTAAAATGGAAATCAACTTCCCCAACTATTACCAAACACCTACTCTGCATAGGATTTGCTTCCCTCAGGCTGCAGGTCAATTAAACTCTACGCATCCTGAACTACTGAAAGCGTATACTCTATGTGTATACATTGGGTAAACAATAGACTGTTTGGAGAGCTAGGAAATTTAGTAAAAGCATCACTCCATTTTTTTAAGAGCACGGACTAGTTTGACCAAGCACCAGCCACCTGTTATTGAAGGTTAATTGACAGCATATTTATTCCATAAAAAAATCCCTCCACGGCTCCGTTTTGAGCAAAACCCACAACACCAAAAGAACGGGTGGTATAGACACCATAGATGTAGATTGCACTGCGACTATAGTGCCCCCCCTACCTAGTGGATCTGATCAATGTACACTTGAGTTTGAGCCTATCCTCTAATCCAATGGCTCTGACAAATTGGAGTATCTTAAGTGGACTTAGCGAGGGTAGTTTTTTGTCAGATAGTAGATTTGTCCCTAGGCCAGTCGTTCTGCTGTGAGTAAGTGCCGCACAGTCCTTAAGAAGATGTATGTAATTCCCGAGGAGTTTCTTAGCTTACCGGATACCAGAGAGCCCAGTCCATAACCTTGCTCTTTCTTGCTCCTTCTTTTATCTTGGCCTTAAGTTGTGGGACCTTGGTTCACAGAAAGGTTCTGGTCGTATGGGTTGTCTTTCCAACTCTTCCTTGCTAGTTCATCTGCTCTCTCGTTACCATCGATCCCATTGTGGCCTGGTTTCCAGTGAAGGGTAACTTTATTGCTTTCTCCCAGTTTACAGATTTTCTCAAGGCAGTCCCATACGTATACCATCTTATAGACTTGGAAAGTATTCAGTATCTTCCAGGTGAAGGTCTGTACTAACAATCGAAGAAGCGTAGAGGATTCTTATCTTCGTTGGGCCGTCTCCATCTTCTCCTAGATTGTAGAGCAGTGCAGAAAAGAAATCACCCCGGATAAGCTCTTGGTTTAGCGTCACTCTTTTTTTTGGTTCCGGACACATGTAGTAACAAGAAGAGTAAAGAACTTTCAAAGACTACAGTAAGGAAATCTAGGTGAATCGCAGGTCCTTCAACTAGATTATTGCAGTATATACCAGCCGCAGAGATGTCTTCAACGTTAAAACCGTTCGTAAGTATAGTAAGTTTGAGCCCACTTCTTGCCAAAGGTTTTGCTACAGTCATAGAAGGCTACACATACCTTCCGGACTCTATGTTCTATGGTTTGTGTTGTAGATACCTAGCGCTGGAGGATAGTATGAGTGGTTGACCTTTTAGTCAGGGAAGAGTGAAGTCGGTTATTTTGGTTTTTATAGTGAATAGCATAAGGTTAGTTTTGATTGGGCTTACATCATGTCCACCACTAGCGGTCCAGGTGTTGATCTTGTCTAGAACAGTCTCCATTATTTCACTTATCACCAGGTAAAGAGTACGCTAAGACAGTTTTCACTCGCCCGGTGTTGAACTGCTTAGAGAGTGCCTTGGACCCATTTGCTGCTCAGGTCTTTACCTGTAATCAGTAATGCTAGATTGTATGTATATGGGGTCATATGCACGAGTGATGGGAGGAGCAATATTGAATTAGCCTGTAGGTTTTGAGCCTGGTCAATCTGTTGTCAGGAGGGCCAAAATTGACATAGGATCTAAGCTATCGGTCTTCAATTCAGTATTTGTTCCGACCCTCAACTACTGTCATGAGGTCTGGATAACGACCGAAAGAAAAAGATCGCGGTCACAAGCCGCTGAAATGAGAGCAGACCACAACAGTGAGCCATCGATGGCTTGGATATCGAAGTATGGACCTCTCCGTTCGAAGAAGCCATCAATGGCTTGGATATCGAAGTATGGACCTCTCCAATCGAAGAAGTAGTAACCCATGCCCCCAACTCGGCTTCCAAGACGTGCCATGAAATCCGCGCTATCAGGTAGGAATCACCTGGGTTGGCTCAGGATGAGATGGTTTGACTAAGTCCGAAAATTCACCTCTATCCGTATGGGGATATCCGTTGATGATTTAAAGTCGATGGTGGAAGATCAGAAGCTCTAGAGGATCAACTAAAGCACCTTAAACCCGCGACCCTCATAGTGGATAAGCGGGTCATTGGAAAATGATGATGATGATGATGCTACCCAACAAAGTCCTTCTGGTTTAAAAAGAAAGTTGTCTATCACCAGTGCCTCTAAATGGAAAAAATAATAATCCGTTTTGTGGTGCCTTTGTGGTCTTCGCCCTTCCTCCTTGCATCTCTTAATGTGGTTTTCAAATACGTGTTTCAATTGTTAATTATTACTACAATATTTGTATTCATATGCACGTTTATGTACATGTAACCGTGCTAGTTATTGAAGACTTCTCCTACATCTAGGATAATTCCTACATATTTTACAGTGTGTTATCAGACACGTAAACACTGCCGACCATAAGTTTGGTCAAATTCCTCAGAGACCGACTCAAATTCTGGTCCATGTTCTCATCCACATTACTGGTTCCTCACCTGTCCAATGTTTACTGCAATCGATATTGATATTTTCAGAAACCACACAAACTCTCAATCAGTGCCATTAACATTCTTGCCTGCACTATCCTCTCAAACAAATTTTAGACACCCAATCAAACTTAAGAAGCATCTCAGTGCTCCCTACCCCACAAATATTACAAATTTTGTCACAAACTAACCCCTGTTAGATGGAACCAATGTCGGAACTGCATCAAATGCGTTATTTTGAAAACTTCCAACACAATAACGCCTTTGAAACTCCATTCGCAAACTGGTACATGAATGCAGAATGCCATGACTGCCAGTTCTTATCATCGCTCTTTCAGTAGAACTCTGAAATGCAATCAAACTTTTGATGACAGGAAATTAAAGATGAAGCCATTTTGTGCACTCAGTCAAAAGAGTCGCGCAGAGCATCCAAGACATTGTTAACCACTCGCTTGTACGAGTACACACCGATCGAAACTTTGTCTCCATCTTCTCGGTCTCGGCGAACAACGCCAACACTTTATGGTACTTTTAGCTTGTGTATGTGTGCAACACCAGCATGGTGGTGTGTAGTAAAAACTTTATGTAAATTTTCCAAAATTTTCCGCACACATCCTTAGTTTGGTGAGACCGCCGCCATTGTCGTTGGCCACCCATTGCCAGAGCACGCCTCACGACTAAATACCTAATTCCATTCGAAATAATATAAATCTTCGCCTCGGAGGCGGCAAACTTTCCCTGAAAACTATGTTGGCTCTGGCCGCCGACGCTGCCTCAACCCGACACGACTTCATCTCAATATTTTGTTAAGAATATTTTCGTCACCACTACACGGTGGAGCAAAGGAGCACGGAAGCACGGGCAAGCAAGTCAGCAAAGTGTAAAGTATCTAGAATCTGTTAGATGTGTTGTTGGGATATTTACGCCAATAAATTTTATTGGCTATGAACGGATATTACGCCGGTATAAATTCTAAGCCTTTGAACACACCGACTGAGTACAGCAGCCGCGGCACTGGATGCAAAGCTCATGAGTAAACGATCGCGTTTACAGTTGTTTTGTTTAAACTTTTCTCGCTCTGTGGAGACAATAAATAACTCACCCTAAAACATAGATACACACACTCTTACAACAACCGAACTGCGGGGGTGGTGCTTGTGAAGTTCTTTCCGAGTGGAATGGGAAAATCGGATTTTGTTTATCGGAGTTCTTTCGTTTTCGTTTTCGTTTTTTTTTTTTTTTTCGTTTTCGCCTTTTTTGGAGGGAAAAAGTGTGGACATGTTTGCTTTCCGCATGAATACGGAATAAGTAAATTCTGAGTTATGTTCTCCTAGCGATTTGACAATGTTATCTGGGGCAGGACTCGGAAAATCTATCACTGTGCAAATTTATGAGATGTAGATTTACTAACAAACATGTTGACGAGAACGGGCGGAGTTTATGGTGGGCTGGGGTCACGCATAAATAACCGATACATAGTGGGTTGACCTTTTTTTTTTTTCATGTTAATCCAATCTGGTTTAATTTATGATAATGCACGACATGGTTAAGGGAATGGAGAATTGAAATGCAAAATCCAACGACATCCACTTGGGGAATGACTTAGGAGGTCACATACATACGTATTTACTTGTTGTCTTGGGCAGGTCCTTTCTCATTTACTCAGAAAATACCAAAAACTACAAGTGGAGAAGTGAGCTTCCCCGTCAAGTAAGTGAATTTGAGGAAGGAGAGATAAAGACTTTTGGCTACATCCTGGTGAATGCAGGCTCAATGTGATGCTCGTCTCGCGGAGCCGCTCCGTTCTACCTCTTACTCACTTTTTATGGCGATACAATTAACCGCTGGCGATCTTTAGCCAGCAGTCTTCATTTGCATACGCCGAGTTGATTGAGGTTTACCTTAAATTGTGCATTGACGTTTATCCGCTCTAGCTGCGGACTAGACCGATCTCACCCTACGTTTCTTATGCCTCAGTAGTCAATCCTGTACTGTCAACGCAAAAAGGATCGTAAGCCGAATGTATAACTTTTCACTTGAAGATTTCTACGGATGAACGGATAAGAGAGCTTATGTTAGGTTCGGGGTATCGGGGAAGTAAAATCTGTGCCGTCTCGCTCGGGTCGCTTTGGATCCATTGCGTCCTGTTTTATGTGTTAGGTTAGCTTGAAGTGACTGGAAGCTAAGGCCAACACACTTAGATTCGTTAGGGGTCCATTGTGATACCACATGGATCTCGGAAAGATCTGCTGCGTAGTCATCGAACCCATTGGACCTTCATATGAAGCGTAGGAGGCTACTTACATTGTTATTTATCAGATCGCCTAAGTTGGTGTAGAAGAAGGCTCCTAAGTGGAGTTCTCTTTTGCGGAAGAAAGCTGGACAGGTGCAAAGAAGATGGAGAATGGTCTCCTCTTTCTCTCTCTCCATACAGCTTCTACAGATGTCGCTTGCGTAGGCGCCAAGCCTTGTTCCATGCTTGCCTCTTAGAAAGTGCCCAGTAACGACACCTATTATAGTGCTAATATGTGATCTATTAAGAAAAATCAAATTCTTAAAACGTTTCAGATCCAGTTTTGGCCAAATCTGCCTTGTTGCTAAACATGTCAACCCAAGATTTATTCTTTCGATAGTGTTGTTCCATATCTGGCGAGTTCATCAGTCTTAAAGTTACCTCGTATGTAACTGTGCTTGGCACCCAATAAAGACGAATATTAAACTGCTCCACCATCTCTACAAAAGACGATCGACAAACTAGGGCTTCAACTGGATTTTAAGCGACTGATTCCAGGGACTTTATTGCCGCTTGACTGTCCGAAAAGATGCGAATATCCGTGGCTGATATCACATTTTTCTTCAGCCTTCTTTAGATGGACCGTCAGTCGGAGTTGTGACGTGCGATTATGCTCGACTCGTAGACATTGCTTGTTAAGTACGAGGAGGTGTTTGGTTTTAGCAGACAAATTACTTTTCTGCCTCAAGGTTACAGCGTCCACAAAGTTTTGTACGAGACTTCGATCATGTGCTGACACCTTGTGTCGCTTTTATTCTCGGTTATAACCAAGCTCATGTATATACTTACTTACTAAGGTTGCTCTACAGTTTAGGGTGAACCTGGACCTCAACAACAAATAAGCCTTTCTATTTTGCCAGGTCTTTAGCCCACAATCGCCCACTCCAAGTTGGTTGAGGTCCAGAGTCCAGACCCATTTAACAGCTTATAATTCGATGCTCCCTTTAGCTTCGTTTCAAGCTGAAACTAACGCACTAGCTTCTCCAGTTGCAGAAGCTACATAACAATGAGTTTTTTGTTGTGTTTAAATTATTAGAGGGGTCTATCAGGCCTTAAGGAGTAGCAAACTTACTGTAGTATGGAAATAGTTCATCTTTATTCACACTCCATATGTAGCGTTTAAATCAATAAATAAGTAGAAGGTGCAAACCGATCGTCGACTTCAGGATTTAGCGTAAAGTGAAGATTCAGTGGTTAGTGCGCCGGACTACTGTGCAAGCGACGTGGATTTAAGTCAAAGTCGTGCCCAATAAATAACACAGGTCCGTTGTTGAAAAGCTGAGGGTCATTTCCGAAGCAGTTTTTTGCGTAGAATCTGAATCCGGAGTCAGAATTGTCCCATCACGTCACGATTTTGAGATATTTGAGGTTATGTACCCAAAAAACGTTTTTGGCTAACTTTGAGGTTATATACAGGGTGCGCAAATTTTTTCTGATCTCTATCTCCAGTTACATCATTTAGCCGTAACTTTGAGAAAAAAAATCGAAAGAGGTCTCTCAAACTCTTAAACTGAAGAGTAAGAGTAGTGCTAAATGATGTAACTGGATATAGAGACCAGAAATAATTAACGGACCCTGTATATAACCTCATTTTTTGGGTACATAACCTCAAATATCTCAAAATCCTGACGTCATATGACGATTCTGAAGCCGGATTCGGATTCTACGCAAAAATCTACTTCGAAAATGACCCTCAGCTTGCCAACAACTGACATGACCCAATTATTTGCAGGCCTGTGTAATTTTCGTGGCACCACCTCTCGCCCGGGACTATAATTTGTTATGAAAAAGCTTCTCAATTCGAAGTCCTCTCCGTTCTTATGAAAACTGTAACACGCACACCATAAATGGTTTTGGAAAGCTAGGCCGTGGCTCATCTAAAGCTGCCGCGCCAGTTATTTATTTTTTGAAGATTCGGTGGTTGTGAATTTTTTGAGGAACAAAATGATTCCCCACCCGCACTAGTCGGTGTACGTATGTATGCTATCTGCCTCTTGGGCATTTAAAGCAAAATTTAACAACGTCTTCTCCGAACGAACAACAAACTCTTCGCTCTTCTGTATTACGTTCATAATCTTGTCTGTACTTCTTAACGTTAACGCCCAAAACTTTTCACATGAAGGTAAATCTTGCAATGACCCAAGAAGCTCAGGTTGATGATGATAATATTGGTGCATGGTCGTCAAGTTCAAGTATAAAACCTGTGATATTTCAACCACCGCACCAGTTACACTAGCACTCTTGAAGGGTCCTCGTATGCCATTCGTAGTACCTCGAATCATTTTGGATGGATTTTTAAAGTCTAGCAGTGTATTCCTTCCCAAAATATCTCCTGCACACCTCTTGCTATATAGCTGACTGTTAAACCTCTCACCCCATGTATAATTGACACTTTTCTAGACATGAACTGTAACAAGTTTTGAATCCCCTACTTTATCCAGCCTCTTTCACATGACATTAGTCTGTCGCCACCCATTTCCAGCAGCTTCCCACAACTTATATCAGAGTTTCAAGTTTCGACATCGCCACTTGAGTTCAAGAAGTCATTCCCCATCCGCCGCTCGTCTCATTCATTTTTAGACAGCATTAACCAATAACAGTCAAAAGACATGTCCCCTAAATTGGTTACTCTCCCGAAACAATATAACACAATTTGGACAGACCCCCTGTAACATCATCTTGTGGTTACGGTGGGGGCGATGCTGCCACCCTAATTACATCTCTCACAGTAACATATCAAATTCCGCAACATGTCCAACTTCTCAATTCCTTGAAACAAAGACCGACGCTCCTCAAGTTGTCATCCCGCAAAATGAAACGAAATCCGAAGAGCGTCCTCCGCCATCAAAAAAAAAAAAAGGCAAAAATTAGGAAATGCGGGTTGTCAGGGATTAAGTTGAAACAAGTTTTCATCAACTTCCGCTTCTTCAATTATGTCCCAATATAACAAACTTTCCCACTACAACTGACTCGTATCAACTCCAACAACGTGCGCAACGACAAAAAGACGAAGGACAAGGAGAAGGCAAAAAAAAAAAAAAATCATCAAATCCATATCCGAATCCAAAGTTATAAATCCTTTCCAGGAAAATATGCTCAGCCATTAACCTATTGCCAGCATTGATTTCCTTTGCCTTTTGTTTCATTCGTCTCTTTTTGCGTTTGTTCTCCTTTTTTTTATATTTATACACTTTTCTATCCGGCTCGGTCGAAAAGCTTAAGTAGGAAATCATGTTCTGGACGCACACAGGACGAAGGAGAGGGAATAAAAAGTTGCGAGTAAAGTGGACATAAAAATCAGAAGAAATAAAAAAAAACTGCTGGACCTTTCCTTCTTTTTTTTTCTTTTTTTTTTTTCATGTGCCCATATTACATTCCTATTATTAACCCAGGCCGTGGGCTGATGGAGGAATTCGAAGAAGGCCATGTGAGGCGGGTATTGGGTTTCTTTTCGTTTTTTGACGATATTTTCCTGCGAAATTTGGAGTTTATTGACCATATGGTCGATATCCTATAAAATGATTATGAGATTTTTAAACTTCGGTATTCTGTGGAGATTGTGAAACTATTTCTCGTGTCAGGTTTAAAAGGTTCGACGATGCCGTAAAGTGTGCGCCCACTAAATAATAAAGTGGATGTTTTATGGGAGGCGGCTTCTTGACCCCAACTGTCACGATGTGGCGAAAGGTGCTGACCTGTATTAGTCTTGTAGAAATGATTATTGTCTAAGTGGGGTTTTGAACGACACAAAGGAACTGGGGCAGAGTTTGTTGCTCCAATTGAACTATTTCGGGCGTTACGATCGTAAAGTTATAGGCAATGATTCAGTTGATAAATATCCGTGATTTAGTGTGACTAAGGAGTTTTGTGGATAGAAAATCATGCTACTTAGCTTTACACCATTAGAAGCGGACAGCTTAACCATAAAATATTGAAGTAATCGTAGTTTAATCATGCCTCACAATTGCGATCATCTTATGTAGGTAAGGCTAAGGAAAGTGGCTGTCCTGAGTTAGATCCATTATGATACCACTGGATAAAGCCAGTTTATACAGAGTACGGGGTCGAGACGTGATAGGGTGATGGATTCAGTTAAACCTAAAAGCAGGGCACTCTAGCTGGAGCTAGTATAATAAGGAATAAATGTCCATAGGATCCTTCTTATAGAGCAAAAGAAATTGATACAATTCGAACTTTGGAACTGTAGTTTGGAGCGTGGCAAGTGCGGTTGGTGAGACGAATTTCACATCAATGACGGCCGGGCAGTCTGTGACAATGTGGAGAGAGCATTTATCGCTTTCCAAGCATAAATTGCAGTAAGGGTCCGGTGACAGGCCAAGCTCGTATAAATGCAGTTTTAGTCAGCACTTAGGACTCAGAATAGCGGTTACAATTTTTACTATTTCTTTTGGAATAGATTGGGGTAAAAGTATTCGCTACATTTCTGTACACTTCCCATCCAAATTGTGTTGAAATTGAGCAGGGTTTGTTCTCTCATGTAGCTTTTGAAAGATTACTCCACAGGCTGGTTCGGGACCAGTGAGAGGGGTTGGTGCACTTATCTTGCCCAGCTGTTGCATTGCCGATGTGGCACTTCTGAGCAGGTATCCATTGAAGTATGAACAAGTTGTTCTTTCCTAGCTCAAGAAGCAGCTTCGATTTTATCGTGGCTGAGTTCAGTGCATTTATGGCAGTTTGACAGTCAGAGAAGATAAAGATGATTTAGTCACAGAAGTAAGAGAGCAAGTTTAAGCTTATGCACTGATTAATATTTCTGCCTAAAAGAAGCTTTTCTAGGTGACGCCAAATAAATCAGTAGAGCTGCTATATCACTTAAAAGGAATCCATGCGCCGGGCCTTGACGCGCTATCTTGGGACTTTCTTAACAGATCCTTCTCTTTGTTTTCATTTGTCCTTGCGAACGATGTTTTAGTCCTAGGCAACCCATCACTTGCTCCTAAACAATCATCTGTGCGTCAATGTTAACTCGGATTACACTGTCCCGTACTTGGATTTTGACAAATCGTTTTCATAGGTCTTTCCAAGCTGAGAAAAGTGGCAAGAAATCGAAGTATTGAACGGGTCTAAATCCATCTACACAGATGGCTCAAGAATGGCTTTAGGGATATGAGCAGGTCCTTTCTATGAAGAGTTAAGACTTAGCACCTTCATAATACCCCCGGATCACAGCAGCGTTTTCGAAGCGGAGGTCCTAGCAATGACAAGGGCTGCCCAACTAGCGTCAATGCTAACAATATCACGGGAAGATATTACGATTTACATTGACAGCCAGGCTGCCATAAAAGCAATACCTGCTACGCAGATAATATCGAAGTTTGTGAAGTGTTGTCGCGAAGAGCTTAAGGTGCTTGGCACGCAGCACAATGTTAAACTCTGCTGGGTCCCTGGTCATAGCGGTATACAAGGCAATGAAAAAGCTGTAAAATACCAAGAAGGTTGCGGTCAGAATATGACAAGGCAAAAACCTGCCAGGTTTTACAAAAAGTCAGAAGATCACTGTCTATGCTGGTGGGAGTGCTTTCTGCCCCTATGCAGGGGATGCAGGGACAAGTAGGTCAATGAAGAGACAACACATTTTCTCCGTCACAAAAAAAGAAGAATCAAGAAACAAGTAAGCTTGAGAGTAGGTTCAACAAAGTCTTACTAAGTGATTCTTTAAATTCCTGGAGCATCATCAGAAGCTGCCTTACCAACTTTAGATTTACCTTAAAGTTACCGGGAAGTTTTCGTGTTTTAACTTGCCTAACCTGTCACCTCTTCCACTTCAAAAAAATTGGTATACATTATGGGTTGAGAGCGGGCTTCTCACCTTGTACTTAACATACAGTGTACTCTCTCATAAGCGGACATCGACGGTTCCGAGAAAATTGTCTGCTTATGAGGGGTGTCCGCTTATGAGAGGTGTCCGTAAGGAGAGAGTACACTGTATATATTTATTTTCTTCCATTCCAGTGGACTACATTTCCAATACCACATTTTTTTCGTCGACCACTGCTTGTTGGTAGTAAAAATTCAAGGACGATCGGCATTAAAGCATAGGATAGCTGAAAGGATCTAAAAAATATTTTTCATTCCTTGTTTCCATTCTTTCATCCTTAAGATACCATTGTGTGAATCTTCCTTCTTTTGGGCTCAATAAAGTTCACTGTCAAGGCGATCCCACTCTCTATCCAAACCAATTACAAAAAACCTTCTGTCTGGGTCCAACCTCTCTCTGTCTAGTATGAAACTAAACAAAAATACACTTTATACTCATTAAATCAAATCCTAGTGTTGGTTTACCGAACCCAAAATTATGATTTCATACACATGTTTGGCGTGCGGAATACTAAAACCGTCCAAAACCAACAAAGGATATATGGGCACCAGAGGAAGGCAAACAAAAAAGAGATGAATACCACGATTATGTTGAGTTATTAACTTACCAACAAATATGGATTAATATCTACTCCACTCATTTGGCATCGTATCTAATGACTGTCATTTATTTCGAAGTCATGGAAAGCAACGTTCTTGAAACCCATGTGTGCTCGCCCGTATACCCGGTTCTTTTGCGCGAGCTAACGCGCTGGTGTTCCTTCGGCTCGGGCAAAGATAAATGACAATCATGAGATTGTAAGGATATTTGTTCCTTTCCAGTGTGGGCCATGTCAGGGACCAAAACTACAATCCCTTGCAGCGAGAGCACATTACACTTCTTCTTGGCGTGCATACAAGCATGCTATACGTTGTGTGCTGTTTGCGTATGGTGAGCAGCACACAAGGAACGATCTGTCAGGAGTAGATGAAAATCTAGAAAAGCGCCATAAATTTCTTTGGATACTTTCTTCGTTTTTTTTTTCTCTTTTTTGTGGCTGATTCTTTCAGTCTGCTCGTGGTGTGCTGATCCCCATTTGAAATGTTCTCTGGCATGCCGCCTCTGTATTAAGTGTAAGGCCCCACTCTCACTAATGGAATTGAAAAGTTGGGAATGAATAAAAAAGTGAATTGAAAGGATGAGAGAAATATTTTGTTGGCTTTGGTGGGAATGTTAAAACCAAACATGTAGGCTGAGGAGAAATGAATTTGTCTTTGATATCCAGTAAAACTTTTAAAAACATGCCACAATCACATTGTTAATGATTGCATGGGGATTTGAGAACGCGTGGAAGATGGATAGAAGACGATACCGAACTTTCTGATGAATTGGTGATGAACACTTTCGTGTGTACGGAATGTTGTTATCTAAACCGGGGTGTCAAAACTGGCAGGGGATGGAATAGAAGGAAACAAATGAAACATGCTTGACTAACATCCCAACTGCCCCGTAGAATGTCATATAAAATTTTCATCAAAGTCAATTCTGTCTAACTTCAACTTTTCATTAAATCACTTTGAACCAAAGTCCCATAAAGGAGATCACCCGTCCCTGCTTGAAACATAAAAACACGGCTTAGAATTCAGAATGGTCTTAGGTATCACGACGACGACTTCACAATAGAATTCTCACGTTGAGAGGACTGAAACACAAATCTGAACCATCATTTTTCAACCTATTCTAGTATTCGAAAGAATCTAAAAAGGAAACAGGAACTGAATCCGAAATTTTCGGAAAAGATTTTGTGCGAACTTTCCAGTTAGTCTTAGTAGAGACCTTAGGCAGAGACCTCTGAAATATGAAGGAGTGCATTCATATTTCAGAGGTCACTGCCTTCACTGCACTGAAGTTGCCTTCGTGGCCCTACCTTGACTTCAAAAGGTGAGTTAAGATCAAGCAACGAGAATTTGAGGACGAGACCGACGAACAGACAGCCCAACCAAAAGACCAACGAATGGAAAACAAGCCATCTGATTAGAGAGGACGACGAAAAAGTCGAAGTCAGTGAAGTGAAGTGAAGGAAGTGAGGAGCTGAGAGGCCATAATGTCGTTGATCGCAGACAGCATGACTGAAGAAATCACGAAATGTGGGGTTGACAGGAAACACCTTCGCCCGACGAGTTGAACCGAACAATCACAAGAGCGCAGAAAAAGTATTCGTGTCCCTAACCTAACCCACATTGACTTTCCTTGCCTTCAGGACTGTCTTCGGCCAGAGTTTGAGCTTGAACAGGGCCTTAGTAAAATCTGGTGTCTTCATGGAGGTCGACAGCACCAGACTTCACTACTCGTTGGGCAAGTATACGTCTGTTTTCCAAGCAGATACCTTTGCAGTCCTAATGGCTACGGACTATATTGTTAAGAATAGGTGGGAGGGTCGGAGCATCTGGATCTGTAGCCATAGCCAGGCTGCGGTTAAGGCTTTACTCAACCCTTTAACCAGTTCTAAAACTCTTGTCTGGGTTCCAGGTCATACTGGGATCTCTGAAAATGATATTTCCGATGAGATTGCTAAACAAGGCTCAGAGGATGTGTTCTCAGGATCTGAACCTCCGTTGGGTCTTCCCGCATCCTCGGTCAGGGCCTCCATTGACGATTGGGTTACCTACAAACACAATTGTGAACGGCATGGATCGCCAGAATGAAGGCAGGCTGGAGACTGCTCCCGAACGCCTGTAATAAATCAGCGGCATTCGTTCTGCCACACAGCAGAAGAGACTGTAGACAATTCATTGGTATTCTAATGGGACACTTCGCTTTTGCCCAGCATCTTAGTGTCTGACATCACTGTCTGCGATGACTATTTTTCGGATCATTTCCTTTGCAATTGCGCTGCATTTGCTCAGATCAGGTGGCAGATTTTCGGTGCATATGTACTATACGTTACTATAGCGTTTCCAAAGCCGAAAAAAAAACCTTACTCAGACCTTTTTCTTAAGGCAAGGCAACGGATAGCCCTTTATTTTTTCTCATCTTTTCTTTTACTTTCAACTACGACTTTTTTATTTAACAATAATCCTTAAGCACATTTGTAAAACTTGCATTGAACATAAGCCCTCTCGTTGCCTCAAGACATTAAGTTGGCCGCATTTCTTAATTTCTGCCAAATTTTTAAGATGACCATGCTAATATTTAACGGCCATTACAAGAAATAACATTATTCGTTATCCATGCAAGTATTCTAAAATGGTTTTTTAAGGGAAAGGATCTTCTTAACTGCAAACAAACCATTTTCCAACTGAGCTCATAATGAAATGCAATTAAGTGAAGCAATTTATTTTAAACGGTGATGGTGCATCGTTGTGCTCCTGCTCGGCACCTCTTTCCCATCGACGACAGGGTAGCCAATTGAATTACTTTCTTCATTAAATGTGCCCAGATACTCTTGCTCAACGTAAGCTGGCGAAGAGTGAGAATGCATCCCTGCCTCAGAAGGTCCAGTTCAAAATTCGTTGTGGTCGACCATCGGGAGTTGAGTTAAACTTTATGCTCGCAACTCGATTCTGGGTTACGTTGAAAATCCACGACCGGAATTTCCTTTCTTCGTAAAGAAAAAAAAAACCCTATTATCTGGAATTTTTTTGTTTTCGTTGGTTTTCCATTCTCTTGCGTATGTCCTTCCATTTGTTTTCATGAGGTAAAGGAGAACGACCAGCATATTCGTAGGTGGTTCCTTGAATTTTTGATGTTACTTGGATGGACGCCAAGTTGATGGATATTCTAAGGATAAAAATAATAATTCCATAACATCACTTTATGCGTACATATTTGATCATGCAGAGTCCTGATGGCCATGGGTATTCGGCAGATGTGTGGGCATTCGAAGGGAGCACTTATCCTGGGCATGGCGATGTATTTATTTCTTTGTTATGCACACAATGCCTTTCTTTGTTATTAATTGCTTTACCTTTATGCTTGGACGTTGTGATTTTTATTCTATGGCGATTGTAAACTTTTAGTGATTCCTTTTCAGAACCCTTGTAGGTATTATAGTGTCAGGTCATCTGGCACTTCTACTTAAATATGTGAAACTAGAGTTTTGTGAAGCGATTTGCCATTGGTTATGTTTTCATCTGTCCACCGCCTAGAACAAAACGTCACTTTCGACAGCAATAACTTCGACATATGTAGTAAAGGGATTCACCTATCTCGGGGTAAACGTTAACTCCACGTGCTCAAGTTCAAAACTCCTAACACGAAAGACAAAGGTGATGCTCTATAGGACTCTAATCCTGCCAATCCTGCTGTGTGGCGCCAACTGCTAAACGATAAGCAGGAAAGAAGAGGAGATACTGGGCTCCTTCGAAAGAAAAATACTTATTCGTAATTTCGGTCGTATTTGCGAGAAGGCCGAATGGAGGAGGAGATATAACCACGAAGTCTATGAGCTGTTCTAAGATTTCAATGTCGACTACATCTGCTCGGACACATAGAGCGAATGGAAAACAAGAAAATCTTTCAATCACACCTCCGGTATAAGGACCAAGCCATCGCGCATGCCAGAATGCTTGGTCTGACAAACTAGCAGCAGCAAGCCCGGGTTCGAAGAGGATGGGTGCGGTGTCTCAGGCAATGACTCTTATGGTCGTAGGGCCTCAATGGTTAGTGCCTAGAACCGACAGATTTCGGCACTCTGGAAACAAATACGCAAGATCAGTGGAAGGTCTTAGAAATATGTTTATGCGACGCAGAGAAGTAAGATCACGTGGTTATCGACAAACACATAGCGAAGGAGGACCGAATAGCCCGTCTCGCTTTAAGTTCGAATTCGGATCGGCCTCAACAGTAGAGAATACTGAACTCGAAGTACCTACCAGTACAGCGTAGGAAAGTTCAGCGCTTAAGCATAGCCACAAACAAATTCCCTAATACCTACCTGACTTACATACTTGCTGCTGTACTTAGGACCATCAAAAATGGTAGAATGATGTGCGTTGGTGACATTCTGCTGAGCTCTTTCAGGTCGTGCCAATGCGTGGGAAACTGAATGCTTCGCAAAAATTCGGACCAAGTTTGATCATCAAGATACCAAGGAACTAAAATCCGAGGATTTGCGAAGGTGCTTAATATCACATTCTACACAATGGTAGGATGTCAGATGACTTTGAAGTCCCAAGCGGAGCAAGACAGGAATGCATACATTCACCATTGCTTTTGCTGGAGGTTACTAACTTATTTACTTAAGAGCCTCAACCAACAAGCATCTTTAGCCAGATACCTCCCATTTCGCACGCCAAGTCGGTTAAGGTCTCCTTCCACTTACGTGTGCCACCTGAGTGACGGTTGGGGTTTTTTTCTACTGCGCCGTCCTTCAGCTATGAATTCGAAGATTGTCTAGGCGGGAGCATGGGTGTCCATCGGCTCTATAAGACCAAGCCACCTCAGTCGTTGGACCTTCACTCTTCTGGCTTAATCGATATCAGTACAGTTCATCGTTACATCTCCTCCTCCACTCACTGTCTATGCAGACGGGACCAAAAATCACCCGAAAAATGTTCCTCTCGAAACAGCCAAGAGCAATCTCATCCGCTTTTGACAGAGTCCATGCCTTTGTGCCGTAGAACAGGACTGCGACGTTATCAATAATCTTTTCTGTGCAGCTTTATAGAAGAGAAGCCGAGGCAAAGAATCCTCTTGACTCTTTGTTGGTTCTCGGGGCACAAGTCTCAAAAAAGCGAAACCACACACTGAACAATACCTTACTAATAACAGAGAGTTACCGGCCGCTGCAACACATACGATGTATTCCGGCTGTTCACCAAAGGACGTAGACAATAGGTAAAGTATAATTTACACTTACCCATCTACAAAGAAAATCTGACCTGGATTGGATTGGACTTCTTTCTATGGAGAGGAGAAATATTAGCTCCACTCCAGGAGTTATCGCCATTCAATCTCTGTTGAAGAGAAATCCCTGCTTTTGAAAGTGCAGTGGCGAAGAAAGGAAAACCAATCCTCTTAGATATGTACACTGTACCGAAATCTAACCCCGTTTTCGTAGAGCACTCTATGTAAATACTTTGAAGATCTGAATGATTTATTAAAAGTTGATGTACGCTGCATAGGCAGCAAATTCATTTTAGAATGAAAATAGTTCAATTGTTGAGAGTGTGGTGGGTGTATAAATCTTACACGGTTCAATTGTATTCCAATTTTTGTTCTCTCTCCTGGTCGATACCATACCTTATCTTAATTCCCCCTCACATACTTCTAAGACTTCCATCAGCAAGAACATAAAGCCATCATTCCGAATCTGGATGCAGTAACTCCAGTTCACTCCACAACCACCAAACAGTTGCATTTATTTGAAATTTTCTCTCACACATTAGGGACAGGGTTTCAACTTGGGGTTGAATCAGTTACCCTATCGTGCCTCCAATAAGGTATAACGAGAGCTCTCACGCTCTTATCGTATAAGCTCAGAGCTTCTGACTCAAGTTCTTCCTGCCAGGACAACCTCATCTAACTTGACCTAAGAAAATAATCAAAAATGACGCTGACGGTTTAAGTTAGGTAAGTGAGTAGGCACAAGGATGAAAAATCCATTTCGCCACACTCAGGTCAATTCAGATTTATTGTGAAGAGATATGTCTTACACCCGCAAAATCAGTAGAACATGACCAACTTACTGTGATACAAACCATTCTATATATTTGATAAATTTCGTTATTTGGGCCACCGGTGTATCGGATAATTCTTCAATGTCCTGGAAAAAGTGTCGTCCGATTAACTTATTTCTTTGATGGTAGAGACTTGGACAATGACAAAGGCAGTGGGTTGTATCCTCGTGGACTTCCTCATCGCCACACATCCTTCGAGGGTTTCTTCTGTAATTCGAAGGTTTTTCATATGGTACCACAGCGTATTATGCTCTGTGATCACTCCTATAAGAGTAGATAGGGATCTTCTGTCAATCTGCAGAAGTCTGTCGGTGCTAGCCTTTTCGAATATCTTCCTTTATCTGTTATTAGTCTCCCATAAGGCTTTTTTCCCCGTTTCGAGCTTTATTGTGCAAGGCGAGATGATCACCGAAGCGTCAATTTGTACCGAGCTTGTTGCCAAGCCATTTCACGGCAATTCGTCACCATTCTCGTTTCCTAGTATGCTCTCATGTCTAACGACCCAGCAGAGTGTCACCTTGTGCTGTGTTCCAAGAACCTTGAGCTCTTCTCGGCAACACCTCACAAGCTTCAATTTTATTTTTGTAGCAGAACTTTGCATTAATTGCTGCCTGGCTGTCGGTAAAAAAAAGGTGACAGCCTCTCGCAGTCTCACTGCTAGGACCTCTGCAAGGAAAGCACTGCTGTAGTACGGAAGGCGGGCGGACTTGGAGAGAAACCAGTATCTATGGAATGCGCGTTCGGCATTTACCCGCTTTTCCATTCCTCCCTGCTCGGATTCGTGCTTAAAAATGGTCTTGTGAAATCTAGGTATGGTGTTATGTAGTCGGTTGTGGATACATTACCTAGATATTCTGTAGAATTGCAGTATGACCTCTTGCATTTGGTTTCTAGCAATTTGGCTGTCTTGTCGCCGTGGCTTAGTGGTTAGTACGTTGGACTGCTGTGCGAGCGGCGTGGGTTCAAGCCCCAGCCAGGAACACCGAACAATTTTCGCGGCACCACTTCTCGTCGGGGAATGACAAGCCTCCGGGAGTATAAACTGTCATGAAAGAGCTTCTCAATTCGCCGTTCGGAGTCGGCAATTAATTGTAGGTCCCTTCCATTCGGGCAAATAATACAACAGCCACAATATGAATGTTTGCGAGAAGTAAGGCCTTGGCTCATCCCGAGCTGTCGCGCCAGCTATTTATTACTGACTGACTGAATGTTCTGAAGGCCGCCGAAGCTCGTACAAAGATATCCACCAGGAATAGATTGAGGATTGCCTCAAGCCCTGTTGTTGGTGTTGTTTGCATTGTACTGGTAGTGAATTTGCACGCCAGTCTTTATACGTTCGTGATGGCCCTTAGGTTTGTGAATTTACTAACGGCTTGTCACCATACAAGACTGCCGTAGGTCAGTATGGGTCTTATTACAGCCTTATACATCCACAAGATAATTCTCGGGTTAGAGGTTTTCCAAATATTCTGATGAAGGAGAAGAAGACTATTGTTGATTCTTTCGTTAATGTTCTGCATGCTGACAGTTTACTTCATAAGTTTACTTCGTAAAGAGTTGATCGACGAGTACTCCCTTTTCCCCACTCGAGTATGCACATTTCAGTTTGCTTTACGTTTTTACAATACCCATCTCCAGTTGTATGAAGCTTAAAAAGCATCAAAGGATTACAATGAACCCAAAAATAAACCATACACCATATGCTGAACTCACCCTAAAGCCCAGTCCAAGTATTTATCTGTTCTTTTCTCATTTTTCACTGTAAAAAGTACCAAACTAATACACGTTCGTTCACCCCTAATTAGTGTCTTACAAGTTTTTGAAACTTCCTCATGCGGCTCCTTGGCATAAACCGCATACATATGAGTACAGCCATCAAGCAAGCTCCATTGTCTGTGTTTGTACATGAGTTGAACGCATTTCGCCTCCCGCCAGTAACTTGTTTCACTTACTGTTACATCCCCCATCCAAACTAAGTGCTAACAAAACCACCAATAAGCGTTTTGTATGTGCATGTTAACCAAACAACAACGGTCACGATAATTAGCAAGTTGTTAGTCATACGATGCCACTTTACCACTCTCTGACAATTTGCGAAGTTTCGCTATTGAAAAGTTCGTTCGTCGCCTCACTTTACAGGCAATTCCATGGATGGTGTTGCTGGTGCGCGTGCAATAATTAGGATGAAATTTGAATTTACGAGCTTGACTATTGATTTACCCCATGTATTCGATCCTGGAGTGCTAATTAGGCGTCAAACGGATGACGTTGGGTGTGTCGACCAGGAACCGGGTCAAGTGGATCTGTGTCAGATGGCAATTTTTAAATAATTCCTTGTCAAGCACTTACTCCTGATAGGGATGTACCTACGTACATCGTTGAGTGATTAATTCCCCCTGTGGCATATTTCCACACTCTCATCTGGACCGCAAGTAGGGCTGTGCTAAGTGCGAATATGGTAAATATTCGATTGATCTGAAAATGAGAACGATACTCGTATCTACAACCTGCCTGTGGCAGTGGCGGCGTCGTCCTTTTTGCGGGGCAAAAACACTTCTGTGCTCGCTAATGATTATTCAACAGGAATACCCACATCGATTAGATGACTTAACACGTTAGGGAATTACAAGTGTATGCATGTGAATCGGATCCACTCACTCACACTCTTGTGGATTTCATAATGGATTTATTGCGTGCCTCGTGGGAGTTGCCTTCCAGACACAGGTGACTGTTGCTTCTTGGCCGAAGAGGTACTCTATTCAATTCACCGTGACGTTAAAGTGGTAAAATTGGATCAAAAGGCAAAAAAGGCGTTAAATTGGGTGTTCAAGGCGGTCGCTTGTCTAATGATTTAAGTCAATCCAATTCGATTTGTGGTCTCGGGGTGTAGGTAATTGTTGGGGCCAAGTAGTTGCGTCTATAAATATCTAAAAATGAAAACCTTCAGAGAAAGTACAGAAATAAACTATAAACTATAGGACCTTTTCATTGAGTACAAGGATAACTCAAGGATCTGTGTGGAATAAGTCTTATTTTCTCTATATGGCTCCATATGTGGGTGGACTGCTTTGCGAAGGAGTTGGGTTAAGATAAGATAAGGTTTGAATGGCTGCAGATGCAATGCACTTTCTGTATTCTGGCCAAAATGTGCACTGCGACTTTTAAGATCTAAATTAACCAGAAGTTATGTTTAGAATCTTGATAAGCCTCAGTATGGCCTTAGGTTCCAGTTTCCAAATTTCCTCTGGACTGACTGAGTCCCGCATCAAGCGGAGTGATCTTGTCCTTGCAGTTCCTGGGAATTCGCACAAAATGTGTTCTGGGAGTGTTGTTTTATACAGATGGTATCTAAGTGGACAATGTTCCGGTAGATAACTCATTAAAGTTCTCAACTCGTCTTTATTGAGTTCAAGTAAAGTTGTGGTCTTATACTCATCACTTGTCTCAGGCCCTGAAGGTTGGCCCAGTAGTCAGCGTGTCTGTTAATTTCTCATTGTGTTATCTTGAAGTGGGGACTGTTATCCCAAAACATGGCTCAGGACCAACGAGTGGGTGACAAGAGCCTCTTCTCAGGCAGTCAGCTCTTTTGTTGCCCTCGAAACCTTCATGGCCTGAAATACAGGCTATGGTAACCTGATTTGTCGATGCAAGACTTTCGAGAAGATTGAGACAGTCGCAGACAAGCTTGAATCCTATCGTATAAAATTTGAGGGCTAGTAGTGCTGTGTGGCTGTCTGAAGAGATAGAAATAGATTCTTCTCCGCTGGCATTCTCAAACACACAGTTCAATGGCGTTAACTTCAGCTTGAAGTACTGTTGGTGACTTTCCAAGCGCTGCCGCGCGTTGGAAACTGCGACCAAATACCCCGGCACCAATGCCATTTTCCACTTTGGAACCATCCGTATACCATATTTGGGAATTTGGTAATGTTATAGGATCTTTATTTCTTGATTCGCAGCAGTCGCCTATAACAAATTCGAAACTGGAGAATCGAATTCTCTTGAGCATCTGGAGTCCGAAGAATTGGGTCACGTTGAATCTATTCTAGTATTTTTCGATGACCTGTTAAACCACCGGGCTTGAGGTCGAAAATCTGAGACAGCCTGATGTCACCTAGCATAGCTTCTTTTTGCACATTGCTCCTATGGCTGCCGATGGACAGGTTTTCATGAACATTGCCCTAGTTCCCTCGTTAGTAACCATATTCAAGTGCGAGTTCCAGATGAGCATTTTGTCAAGTATTACTCCAAGACGATCTAATCAACACAGATATTAGAAGTCTCCTACGCTTCATCAGAAGCTCTAAGTGGTTTAACGAGTAGGTAAAGGTGAATTCTCCAAGATCTATGTGGTTTCACAACGGACCTATCATTGGTCCAAATGTGCTTGTTACAACTGGCAGCCACTTCAACCTTACCTAACCTATCACTCCAATAGACTTCGCTTCTCCGGACGGATCAATGGGGATGTTTTTAAGTGATACTTGGTTGAGATTGACTTTCCTCTTTGTGGAGAACGTACTCAATCCAGCACAGGTATATAATATTACCACTGATTCTAACGAAGGATCTTTTTACAGGCATAGGCGGCATACCAGGTTAACAAGACTGTTGGTAGAAAAAACATCCAAATTCTGTTTCCTTATAAGAGAGAGTGTCGCTTGCAGAGCTTTAAAGTGATGTAGCATTCTTGTCTGTAAAGCTTTGAGGACACTTGGAACTGCTAGAGCGATTCAGATCCAAATGAGGGACGGGATGTGCTTAGCTAAAACTCGATTTTCGGAAGTTTCAAAATTACAGTGATATAAGGAGAAATGCGGAAGCTAATTGCTTGTCATTCCACCTCCTAGCATGGTCAAAGTAGTTCAATACATAGGCTTAATACCGATACGGTCACTTATCTCAACGCACTCGGCGGTATACTTCTGGTATCCGGTGCTGATAAGCCGGTATCCTTGAATGTGTATCCCTGCTTGAGTGGCGGTCAGGAGCTGGGGATCAGGAGCTGAAAAAAACAATCCATGACAGAAGGTCGCATTGATGAAGTTTCAGAAAAAATTAGGAGGGATTTTCCCCAAATGTTACCTAGGTGACATTTGCCGGTCAAATCTGGAACTAATACAGCAACCTGAAAGATGACTTTGGTAAGTTGGAACTGATCTTGGCTGCCATCTGCAATGACAGCTGACTTATAGGAACAAGCAAGATATAAGAAACATTTATCGTAATGCCTATGAAAGTCAAATGGCGACACCTCTTCTCCAAGACTTCCAACCCTGATGGTATTTTCGCAAATAATTGCCTGACATGCTTCGATCACTGGCAATCTGTAGGATCTGAATGCCTTTTTTTACATATTTTCATTTCAAAAAGCGATGAAAGGCTGTTTTTTTATGGAAGAAAGGAAAGTGTCTTATGGTGCATGAGAAAATTGGGATATGCCCCTTACAGTCCGAAAAAAAAGAACGTCTGTGGCCGCCACATTCTTAAGACTGCATTTGGTCATTGCTTTTTTCCATGATCAGCAGCCTAATTAAGAGTTTAAAACCTCGATATTTTAAAGCTAAAGCGGGCTTAGTGGGTTTTTCTAAGAAGCGGCGCCTACGACAAACCTGGCATCCGCAGAAGACACCATTTGGCGTAGGTCTTATGTTCCAAAGGACAGCTGTTAGTCCTCCTCTTAAATACGATTTTTGTAAGTCTTCATTGTAAACTTCTCAAAACTTGATTTGAAAAAAGATTTGAAAAAATAAAGCTCCAAGCCTCTTGTCCGGGATTATACATTATAGATACTTCATTTTGTATCAGCCCTGTACCAGGCGGTTTTCAATGTTTGATATCTCGAAACACGCACATCTTATAGTATTTTTTTATATATTTTTGATCACATACAATGTAAGACTACACGTACACTTAACCCACGTAACAATTGCACCACAGTTACATGCGAGTATATATGAATGCTAAAAAGGAATGTAAACAGAGTTATCCTTTCATCACGTCGATGGTGAGTAAAGTTTTTATCGCCTCCACTCTGTTCCAGTGTCCGCAATGGTTGATGGTGATGTTGATGATGCTCCTTGCTGCATCCTTGCTTCACGTATTCGATTCGAAAATTAAATTCTCCTAGTTCCATCGCTCGCTGTGCAGATGTAAAACTCGAGATTCACTCCGGTATTATTGAATTTTTCGTTGAAATTTGCTCGCATCCGTGCAATCACATTCTCGACCGAACTTTGACCAACTAGTGTCACCGTACAGCCACCAAATCCACCGCCAGTAATACGTGATCCCAGAACGCCGGGACAATTAATGGCTGATTCTACAAGGACATCGATTTCTTTGCACGACACTTCGAAGTCGTCACGTAGTGATATATGAGACTGTGTCATTAGTTTTCCCATCTAAAGGATAAAAAAAAAAAGAGAAAAATGTGTGAGTGTGTGTGGGGACAAGAATCAAACTACAAAAGGATTCAATTCAACACTGCAGGGGAGACTCCTTTGGTTATTTGGCCATGAAGCTTTGAAAGAGAGAAAGAAAATGTTTTATGACATAATGGGAAAATATGTCATGCGTTCCTTCACCCGTGTCTGTGTGTAGTTCTGCGAATCCTTTGGGGGTTCTCTCTAATGCGTTTACAACAAAAATGAAACTATAGCACACACAACAGAGGGGCGTTTGGCTAATTCTCAAGGATTACTTACAATTAGTATGGTAATTTATCCGAAGGCGATGCGAGGAAGAAGAAACGCGTTCGACGTATCCACGTATCCTGGGAGTGTGTGAAAAATATAAATCCTAATAAAATGGATACAAGGATATCTGCACGGGCTTCGTTTCTCTTTTTTCCACTCTTTTTTTGTTTCCCTCATTATTCTCCATTCAAAGGCCGGCTATTCAGTGGAAAACCGCATAAAAACCCGCTCAATTCATCGGAGGGAAAAATCCCACTAATTTGATCCTGCTGCGAGACCGAGTGCCGGTTTGATGGAGCTTCTAATTATTTCATTTTCCCTTTTCAGTCTAGAAGCCGATGAACAGGCCGTGGGTTAGCTAGTGAGGCTCTAGTGTTAACAAACCTCCATTCATGGAACGTTAATTGCTTGTGCCCTTTTCAATTTTTCCATTCCCATAAACAGGAATAATAATTTGATTGAACGACGAAGCGGGTTTTTTTTTTCATCCCTCTTAGCCGAAACTTCATTTGAATCCTTTTGGTAAACAGGCCACATGTGAGTGAGTGGGGGGTAGGACATCCGTTTTTCTGCTTTTTAATTTCAAAGCGGGAACGGATGTGGATTTTTTTTTCGCAACCAACAGGGACAGAGCAGAGGAGTCCTGTTTGAAGGGGACATCGAGTTTGCAGTCGGGTGGTGCGAATTTCCTGCGAAAAGGGATCCTTTTTTCATGCTTCGTTCGTTATTCAAATAAAATTCTCCGAATTGAGAACGAGGCACGTAGATACGTACGTTGCTGGTTTCGGTTCTTGTGTGGAATCAGTTCTTTCGCGTGGCTAACATGATGGTTGGATCATGATGAACTGGCAACGTAGAGGTTACGATGGGGGTTAGCGGCAAAACCAACCGTCATTAGTGAATACAGGAATGTGTGTGTGTGTGAAATTTCAGTACGCATATGGGTAAGCATGGGCAAAGCTGTTTGACAGAGTTCGTGGCTGGACTTTATGAATTCGAAGGTGGGCTTCAAAACTCAACACATTGGATGAATTGAATTTAGTTTTTCCCTGCGTACCTTGGAACCTTTAACTAAACACCGATGATGTCGGACTTTGAAAACATGAATTTGATGGTCCACTGTGATTACTCCTCAATGTAGACGGTCCTAACGGCTACGATGAATGATCCAAATTCACTCTATGACACAAAAAAGATTCTAATTCCGGAATGGACTGTCAGAGATTAAACGGAAGAGAGATGGAGGACAAAAAAGCACTAGCTGTTTGATAAGGAGCTCCACCACCAGACCTGTAGTGCTGACTTAGCCAAAGAGGAGTCAAAAAGGATTTAAGGACGAAATCTAAACCAGAACTGAGGTCAACAATGACCAACACCTCGCCCTTAATTTTCAATTCAATGTACAGAACAACAGTCCATTGAAAACGTGTCCTATGCCAAAGTTCGTAGAAGATCCTCCGGATAGGATGATATAATGTGGTAGTGTAAAGTTAAAAGTGACCTCTTGCAGCACTTTCTTTCAAAATTTTGTATTCAAAGCGTTGTTTGGTTGCTTTTTGGACTCGACCCGTAAATTGATTTGTCATGATAATGAACTACCCCGGCGACCTGACAACATATTGGACCAAAAACAGTGTAAATTCAGGAAGTGAGTAGCAAAAAATCAACAGCAATTGCTAACTTTAGCGAGGAAGCCTTCGTATAGTGAGCAAGATCGATTCAACCATACAACTAAGCAACTAAGGTTCGATGTGTGTATCCAGAAGTTAATGTAAACTCCACGAAGCAGTCCTTCTATGAGCAGTTCCAAGATGTACATGTCTACATACAAAAAGCTAAGTTTTTAAGACTCGAAATCTCGCGGATGCCGAGATGCCTTGCCTGATAGGAACGTACTAGTAAGTACGAGTAGGTTAGCTTAGACTTGTGAGTTGATACCTGTTATTGGTATCATTGGTCAAGGTATTATTGCAGCATTGCATTTTGTAGCTTAAATTTTATACAGTCTATGCAAAATTTAACAATAAATGTCCACCAACATCAGGCATACATCTTCCTATCGCATGATGAAGTTGAAAATTTCATTAAATTCAAACACACGTTTGCCATTTCCATAAAATCGAACTCGAAACGCAAATTTAGCGAAGTGAAAATACTCCACTGACACGGATTTATTACCTCAACGGCGGAGAAAGGATTTTATTTTCCAAAACACTAAATTCTGTTCCATTAGTTTTGATGAAAAGTTTGGTTCTTTCTTTTTATGATGTCTTAAGGTCCTTAACATATTTGACTATTAAAAATCAGAGACCTATTAGGAAAACGTAAAAATAATTGAAAGTCCTTTCATTGATGGGTTTGTTGGAGTATAAATGGAAGAAAACGTAATTGGCATTGGACGCAGTGCCTCCAGGAAAACAGAAGATGAATGGTCGTAAAATATTTGTGAAAAATGTTAAAAGCGAAATTACATACATATGTTTGAGAGCACTTAGCTATTCGGTGTTTTTTTTTTTTAAGCTCTTTGAAATTGACCAACTTTTGAGAAGTCAATCCTCAAAAATGGAAAAGAACTGAGTCACGCAGTCAGGCGGGTCACACACCCTTCCGCTTGTCTTGACCAGATTCCCAAACTAGAGATACTTAAGGTGTGACATTCAGACCCCAAGCCATGATACTTCGACTGCTAGTTCGATGGTTGGCCACCTCCGGCTTACCTTCTCTCATCGACTCAAAGTGTCCATTTTATATTTTTCCTATAAATGGAAGGAACCAATCGTGGCACTAACCAAGGAGCCACAACCACCACTCTGGCGCTCAGTTCTTTAACCCATCAGCATCGTATGGTAAATACGTGGCTCAAAAATTGATTCTAGCGACTGCGTAGATATACATAGGCCTAACCACAAAATCACGAAACCAATTAGAAAACGTCGTGCATAGTGTTTTCCAAACTAGACTTCATGCCTTTGAAACATAAACTACGGCATTGACAACACCTACTTCCATGCTCTCAAGAAAAACATAAAATGAATAGCTGGCGCGACAGCTCGGGATGAGCCAAGGCCTAGCATCTCGCAACCATTCATGTTGTGCATGTTGTATTGCTTGCACACATGGAAGGGACCTACAATTTTTTGCCGACTCCGAACGGCGAATTGAGAAGCTCTTTCATGACAGATTATACTCCCGGAGGCTTGTCATTCCCCGAGGAGATGTAGTGCCGTGAAAATGTTTTGGTGGACGTGACTGGGGCAGCTCGACGCAGCTCGGTCAGCAGTCCAACGCACTAACCACTGAGCCACGGCGACCTGCATGCTCTCAAGAACAATCCCAAATTTAGTGACTTCAGTGCACTTCAAGACTTCGCTTGATTCAATAAAGTCATCATCGGGTGAGTACTGTGGCATGAAGCTACTGAAAATAATGATATTGCTGACACTTTCTCTGCCTTGTACGGAGTCTTTTACACCCGTCCAGCAAAGGAAGTCTTGGACCCTTTTTCACTAGTTCATTAACCACTTTATTTCGTCCTGTTCTTGCATGACCCAGTATTGCGTAAAGATGGACTAAACGTGTAGCCTTGCCCTACCACCCAAAGTCACTCCAATATCAGCTTCTAATGACGTCCCGGCTCTCTGATTATATCATGATGACTGACTTGGAATATTAAAGGTCTGTAGCATTTTATTTCCTGTTAGACTTTGACCAAGAAACCTCTGCAGCTATGTTCCTCAAACCGATACGAACTGTCTTTCATTTTTTGCATGGTGGAGGCCCCTTCCCACTTGTACACTATTACTTAAAATGTTGCCGGTCTTAACTGCAACATCACAGTATTTCAAGAGTCTTGGCAATAGAGCCCTGTCGTTCGTGAAGTGAATCATAAAATCATATTCCAGAACGAGATTTATTCTGGCAGGACCAAGCCCATATAAAAAACAAACAAGATTTTACGACCCTCTGTCTATTTTTGACGACGTTTATGAAAACGCTTTCCCTCAAAAGAATTTCTAACCAGTTTTCCAGGCCTTTTCTAAAATAATCTTGAAGAAGGTATTCTGTAGTTAGATATTTATGACAAAACACCGCGGTTGACGAAAGTGACTACTTCAAGTACTACTCACAAATTATCTTCATAAAACCAAAAAGTGAATGCCTCACCTTCGAGCTCCTAAAGTAAGTGTGTTTGTATCCATCCCATTGTTTCCGAAGCTACTTCCACCTCACGCGAGATGACAGTAATCTCATTTCACAACTCAAAGCAGATAGAAAAAAATCCCCATGGAAGATGTGTTATCTGCGCCTCCTACAGGCATTATCAACAAACAAAGTGTAAGACTATTCCTATCCATGTGTACACACACAAGTCTCTCTAGCATAATTAAAAACTAAAAACAGAGAAAAAAAAGTCAACTCCACCTGGAACAAGGTTGGAAACATAACCACAAAGGCAAATATCAAACCCGTTGACACCTTGGACAGGAAAACTCCCAACTCCAACTCAGACTTCGTCAAACTACTACCTACTACCCCTGTAACCACCACTACAACTCACCTTTTCGAATTTACGTTCCCTCAGTGCCTCGCAAGCCTCTTGTGTGCGCTTAATTTCCGTAATGACATGTCTGGCTCTTTTGAATAGCACATCCTCGACTCCGCTCAAGGCTGCAAGTGAAGGGAAGTCAAATTAATATCAATACGACAAAGTAAAAAAGTAGTAAAGGCTGCAAGAACGCTCAGATTCAGGAGCACCGCTCTGTCAAGGCAGAGGAAATAAATGAAAAAAAAAAAAAAGCCGTCACACCATACATACACACATTTTGTTTGTGTGGAAAATAAGAAAATTATGATACCCACGCCATTGACTTGCAGAGAATATAAACAGGTACATAGATGTCCTTCCTAGTCCTTGTTCCTTGATAGCAATATAATTTATTATTCCTGGAAAATGAATAACGAAGTTCATTTGAAATGTCCTTTGACTTTTTTAATGAGCTCTGACAAGCCACAATCATTGAATATCCCTTCCGTGTCTCCAATCATGTGTTGGACACAGACACTAACTGTAAGTCTTTTATAACAATTAATTAGCATGGAATAGAATACCATTGGGGACCTCAAAGCAGTCAAGTTAAAAGGAGCTCGTTAACGAATTTATAATAAGCAAAGGCAATGTTGCTACAAAGTACAAAGAGGATCCCTCCGAATGCCTGAGAGTGCTAATGAGAGACTCGTGAGATATACCTGACAAAGGAAACGATAAAACCGCTCGTGTAAGAGATAAAGTACAGCAAGTTATTCGTGGCCACTTCAGCAGAGGGACTTCTTTATTCTCCATATTCAGCGAAATTGGAAACAGTCGAAGAGACGATGACCTGCTTGGGAGATTCACTTGCAATTTGACTACATGACAACCACAGACAATAGAAATACATAAATCCTAGACTCTAAGCCTCCAAATCGGCGAAATGACCAATTTTTTTTATTCGTGGGATTTGGAAACCGTTCACTGGAGCACTCAGGCGCAACTGGTCCATTTTGCTCCCAGAAAGTGGGACCCAGTTTTTACCCATTTTACTTCAATTTTCGGAGACTTTCGAAGAAAGACGAGAAGACGCTTCAATGAAGAGGAGCTTACAGTATCAGCACTCACCACATCAGAACCGAAGCCCAGTCACCTGCCCCGAGAAAAGTCAGGACAATCGCAAAGGAAATAATCCGAGGTATCGTCACCCTCTCCACAAGCGTCGCAGAAAGAATAGGCCCTTAAGCCTAACAGATTAGGATGCTTGGCAAAAGCGAAGTGTCCCGTTAGAATGCCAGTAAATTGTCTTTTCTACTGAGTGACAGAATGCGTTTAGTCTGCCTGCATCCTGGAGAGCCGTACCATGCACAGTATTGAATCAATCGTCGATGGAGGCCCTGACTGAAGACGCGAAAAACCCAGCTCAGGTTCGGGTCTTGAGAAAACATTCTTTGAGCCTTGTCTAACAATCTCATCGAAGATCTCATTTCCAGCAGTCACAGTGTGACCTACCACTCAGACAAGAGTCAAAAAAATCAGCCTTGCGACCAAATTCAGAGAGTTCTTGCATTCTCGAATTATTTTGGAAATGGTTAGAGGGTTGAGTAGGACCCTTGGCGCGGCCTAGCTTTCGCTGTAGATGAAAATGCTCCAACCCCTCCACTTACTCTTTATAATATAGATAGCAAAAGTCGATGCTTGCAAAACAGAGGCATACTTGCCCAACGAATTGTGATGTCTAGTGTTGTCGGTCTCTACGAAGACACCAGCATGGGACCCATGACTGAATTTGAAGCCATCCGTGAAGATTTGACTTCAGCCCATTCCAGACTCAGAGTTTGACCGAAGCCAGTCCCGAACTGAAGGCAAGTCGATTTTAAATTTGGACGGCATCCGAAGTTCTGGTGTCACTATATCGGACTGTACACCCATGGAACCAGGAATGAAAGGATTAATAATCCTAAACAATGGAGAGTACACTGCCTAAGGTTGCTCGAGGAACACGGTGTTTATTAGAGCTTATGGATCATTGAATACTGTTTATCACTGAAGAAGTTTGATGGCACCACACATGCCAACCTTTATACACAGCGTAGTGACAGCTCTTGTCGAGATGTTTGACGATTGTCAGTCCAAGTTTCAGAATCTTCCACAAGTCACTTGATGATTCTACAACAAACCAGGCTAAATCAATTTTTCTTATGGATAACTGTGACAAATTATTGGTTTAGAGTTCAATTCGTTCTTATAGAATTTATCTACGACATGCGCAACGCCTTTCTGCCGAGTGGCAGTAGTAAGAACATCGCTAGCATTAATGCTTACAGCTCCAGTTATTACAAAACACGCTCATGTTTGTGAAAACATTTAACCATCATCGCCGTTAGGACCTCCAATTTTTTCTCAGATAATCTCACAGAAATCTTTTGGACACACTTTAGGAATACACGCGCCTAGTTTGTGCATCAAGTTCACAAGTAATTATTATTTGCAACACGATCAGTGCATAGATAGAGCACAATTTCACTTGGCCACAATCCCACGACATTACCGTCGACCACGACTGCCGCAATAAAGTTATAAACCTTTGAATGTAACGGCGAAGGAATGCCCCGTTTGCCATTAGCATAACCGAAGGTTTCAGTTACTCCTTTTTACCGTTTCAGACCCCAGTCATCTTCGCATCCATTAGCCCAGAAAAATCTGGCACAAATCCCAGAAAGTTAATCGCTTTGCCGAAGTCATAACCTCAAATAAAGTCCACGGTTGGTCCTTTGCCTGCATCCGGCTTAACCGCAAAAGATGATCTGTCCTTTCTTTTTTCCTTTTCCTAGGCATGACGTGGTTTGGTTTCCTTTAGATTTTCCACATCCTTTGTGGTGTGCAATTTTTCTTTCACCATCATCCTCCAGCATCCGCCCAGCCACTCACTCTTTCAAAAGTCCATAATCATTTCGTGTTTGTGTCTGTGTGTGAGTGTGCCCCTGTGATGGGATTACAAATTCAAATACACTCCGCTCAATTGGATGATTTCATACTTCAGCACATTTCCGGTTCGGTTCCGCCTCGTTTTTTCGGGCCAGGATACATGGCTCCCATTCAAGGTAAGCAAATATGAAGCGATTATCTGCAATCAAACGCGATAGATTGCTGTAGACTGCTCAGCCATCATCATTGTCATGATAGCCGGGTTGGGGCTTCATCAATGTAAGTGGTGCTGGGCCCTGTTTTGAGATTCGACTGTTCTAGGAATTTTGCTCGCTGCCATACATCACAGACCAGAAGAGGATCTGGAAATTTATCACTTGCCCGGATTCAGTATTGGTGTGCTGTGCAGTTCTTCTTTTGCCGTAGCCCCCCTATCAACATGCATGGCCGGGAATTGGTTAAAGTTCGAAGGTGGATGCATTGCTCAGTGAATTCTTCTCTTTTTTTTTGTGTGGATGCGATACCCGTACACGACGGATTAAGGTCTCGCAGCCTCCGCCTTTGAACTTTCTTTCCAATTTTAAACGAAGGACGGTGGTGAGTGAGTCCTTTTTTTGTTCCTTTTGGTTTCTACTTTGATTGCCCACGGTAATCCGTGACTGAATGTGTAGGAAGACGATTCAAGTTGGACAGTGCAGCAGGAAATTCGTACGCCGTGCTGCAAAGAGCCATAGCCATCCATGTCGGACATTTTTATGGTCTATTCCCGCCAAATGCACGTTTTAGAGAGATTTGTTTGTCATTTGCGGACATTCGAGGAATTTTCAATTCCCGTTATGCTGGAATTTGATATTAGAAAGTGTTTCCTTGACTGTGTGTGTAGGTGTGTATGGCTGAGACCAACGGTGACTGAGTGATTTGGGTGAGTAAGCAAGGATTTCTCGGGTTTTTTCTTCTTCTCCCTCAACGTTGGGGGTCAGTTTGATCGGGGTGGTTATTTCGGTACGCTTTTCGAGTTTGATTCGATGAAGAGGAAAATTGACCGAAGTGAAATCAACGGAATCAAGTGAATTTGCACAATTTTCCGTTAAATAAACTTTTGGATAAGACGGTGGGGAGGAGTTGTAAATTGAGTGCACGTTCGGAAGAAGAGAACAGGTTTGTGTCCGTTTGGAACATGATTGCATTGGCAATCAGGAAAGGTTTACGAGTACTTTCTGTTGGAGTTGTAGCAGGTCTGTACATAGCACGATGTCTGTAGTTATTTAAAGCTTGACAAATGCCAGCGTTTATATTTTTGCAGTTCTAAACTCGTTAATTCGTACTAAATAGCACGTAGGAAGGCCGTGGCTGATAGCAGTTAAATCAGTCATTCTATTAGCAAAATATTACAGGCTTGTGCTTGAAGATTTATCAGTAGCAAAATCTCTCATTTCTTCTGCAAATGTCTGGCACTTGCAAGACCCAGACTGGGAGCACTAAACCAATTATTCTTCGATGGCATCAGCGACGTCTCGGATGAAGGGATACGAGATCTAATACGTTCTTTAAACTCCACAGACTGGCCTTAGACATTTCCGACTGTCTTCCCCACCTTCAACAACACACATCATCAACCAGGTCACACAAGTCGTGGTAACAAAAAGGCTCATCCTATTGCTAATTGAATTCAGTTGAACCGCCACCTCAACCTACCTTCTTAGCAATACATCTCAGGGTGCACACTACGCCTAGGTGTGCAGTTTTTGGCAAAAAGCCTCAGCTCTTTCCAACTCTACCCCAATTCCTGAGACGCCTCCGCAACTATTCTGCGCCATGTATTTCCCGGTCATCTTTCTCTGATAGGCTCAATCTCAGCCTTCCTTTTCGTCTCCCAAATTACTATAAGGTGTTCCAAGCGGAAATAATGGCAACCAAAAAGGTCTTACCTTGGCTTAAGAAAAACGTTATACCCTCAGCAATCAAGTCCTTGTAATCATTCTCTACAAATTAACTAGTAGCCCTAGATTGTCGTTCACCTCTCGTAGAGATGGCGGAGCAGTTCAATATTGTTGAGTGCCGAAGCATAGAAACATTCCAGGGAGCTCCTATAGAAGAAAAACTCATCCAGGGGCCTTCTTCGAAAGCGATCCAGGCGATATAATCAACACAGATATAATATGTCCCATAGGCTTTATCAGAAGCTCTAAGTGGTTTAACGAGTAGGGAAAGGAGAATATTCAAGATCCTCGAGATATTACAATGTGCCTATCATTGGTCTACGTGCTGGCAGCCACTTCAACCTAACCTAAGCTACTTCTCGGTCGACCCACTTTTCTGCCATCTTGCGGCTGTCGTCTTTTTAAAATGTGTGACCAGTCCACTGCCATTTTCGTTATTGGATGGTTGTGCCTACCGGTTCCTGACCCGTTCTCTGGTAAAGATGTTTTCTGTTCTATGGAATCCAGCAATAAATGAGTTGTTAACCTGGAAAGGACAGGATGCACAGTAACTGCCTATGATGATGAGGTTGCCATTGCTGTCTCAGGTAAGTATATCCCTACACTGATACTTAAAAGTCAACATGCCCTATTCTTCCGGCCGGAGTAACAAACGTATTGTGAAAAACCTTTGAATATCTATGAATAAGAGCAATGCCGGCTTGAAAATAATCTACTGAGTAAGCACTTCACAATTACACTCATCTGGATCCCAGTTCATAGCAATTACGAGGGCAATGAGCGTGCCGACGAGCTGGCCAGGAAAGGATCGACCCTTAACAGTTCATTTGCGGAAAGGGTCAATATTCCGCTGGGCACTGTTAAGGGTTTGTACATGTATACATCCTCCAACTTGCCAATCATAGATAGATTGGCCTGTCCAGCTTCGTCATCTCAAGAAAGACTTGGCCCAATTACAATAAAACTAAGTCGCGAGAGCTACTTGGCAAATCAAGACCAAATATTGCCAGAATCGTAGCCATTATTACAGGGCATTGGCCAGTTGGAGACCATGCGATCAAGCTTGGTATTCCTCACAACAACTTCTACAGAAGCTGCAAGGACTTTAATGAGAAAGTATCTCTACTTCATTTCCTCTGCAGGTGTCCGGCCCTAGCGAGGACCAAACAGCGCTCTTTGAGCACACCTTTCTTCGTAGACCTCGCCGAGATAGCTGATAAAAGGATTGGAGAACTAATCCTGTATCTGAACTCCACCGGCTGGATATAGCCACACCATCCTAAACCACCAAATCAACAACCACATACGAGTTTAACGAGTTTCGTGGTTACAAAACGGCGCTAATTGGGCTCTAAAGAGCCGTCACTTTACCTACCTACTTACCTAAGAGCCCTCGACCTACCATGTTATAGAAGAGGTAGATTGACTTTTTCAAAGCATTTTGCATTTTTGCCAACCAATTTGAAGACTGATTTGTTATCCTTAGTAAGATCTAGTTCATGTTAGACTCAGAGACTTGTTTCTGCAGATGAACAGATAAGTTTTGCGTTTAAGTTTGTGTCTGGCAATTTATTGATTTTGAAAGCAAAGTCTCATCAAATTATGGAGACTGTGGCGTATACGTAACTTTTTTTTTTTAAACCACTCTCACTTCAATTTCCGTTCACCATAAATGACATTATTTAAAATATTACTAATCCGCCTTGGAGGTCTTCCCTTCAATTATCTTAACATCTTAGTAGGTCAACATCTTTTGCTTAACAAAAAGTTACGGTTAATTTTAAAGATTGTCGCCAAGAGTAGCCTCATTAAAAAATCATATTCTGTTTGGACCTTTTAGTGTACTTGAGTTGCTGCAAGGCTTTCGGATGACCATTGGATCTCACTTATTCTTAAGTTGTAAGTCTTATCGACTTCAAATTCTTTAGGGACTCGTATATTGACCCAATACCACAATTTTGGAATCCTTCTGAATAGTGTAGAGCTTTCTGTTCATTCGAAAAATCTGTTCTCTCAGTGTATCCCTTATTGCGCTTGCAACAATCAACACAGAAACCTCCGTCATTTTCATGATCCAAACTTCAAAGTATCTGCGTATCCGTTTCCTGAAAGTTCGTCAAGGAAAATATAATATACTCCCGCACCACTGACTATCATCAGTCTAACAAAACAGCATCGCGCTATTATAGTTTGCATAACATGAACTTTACGGCTCCTGACATTAGCCGTAGAAGTCAAGACTAGCATTATTCAAATGTTTGTGTTTTTTTTTTCTTCTCTCGTGTGTATGTACAATGTAGGCTTCAAGGCTTCGCCTGTTTGCCTTTTTAACCTCGATTTCTGGCCCAATATGGAAATATGCATAAGTACTCCATAGCAGAGCACACTTGAGCAAACTTCTTCAAACTGAATTTTATGTAAATGCGCGTCTCGTTTTAGAATACAAAATACAAAACGGTTGGCGGCAGGATAAATAATTTAGTTCTACCCCATGACTAGCGCTTAGTGCGCCATGCCATACGCCCCCCCTTTTTTTGCAACGCTACTGCATTTAAATGTATCATTAAATTTTCAGTAAACAACTAGGGTGACGGTGACGGCGACGCTCTACAACGAAGACGGTCGCTGGTAGCAGCTACAAATGATGGAATAATTTTATTATTATGACATTCGGCGTGTACAGTGTGTACACTCGAAGGATGCGTGCTCGGAAGTAATTCACACAAAGTGAATTGCGTGGAGGTGTCATTAGATGCAGGCACAAAGTACGTCGGCACTTTCCTGCTTCTCATGGCTGATGGGTTAAGATAGCAAGTCTGAGGAGGTTGCCACAGGACGTCATTATTTGTACTTAGCACTGGTTATGGCGTCTGGAAGGCACTTGAGTAGGGATTGGTTTTTGAAATTGCTTCGGATGAAATAAATTGGTGTGGTTGCTAAAAAGCATCAAGGAAATAATTTGATGGTATCTACCACAGCGGCTTCTGAAATGGGTTTTATTTTAGAAGTGAGTGTATAGAATGGAGATGAGATGAGTTTTCAGCTAAGGGCTAAAAAATCACCTTCAGCGTACCACCGAAAGCAAATTAATGCTCCACTCAATGACCTCGCAGAAAGTAATTTAACACAGGCACCGGAATTAGGGATATCAACTACGATGTAATCGTTCGATTGGAGATGCAAGAAAACATTTTCCTGAGTGATGACAGCGCGCTATGCGAAAGATAACCGATGATCCAACTCTAGTAATGAAACAGACGTAGATTGTCTTACTGACCAAAAGGCCGATCCCTACTATCTTTAATGACAAATGCCACAAAAGAAGCAGCCAGCATCGACAAAAAGCTCAAACATTAGTGGCAGATCAAGGGCGCGTACAACTGTAAAGATTATTAAAGCGCTAAGCAGTCTTTCTCCAACGAGACGTCAAAAGTTTCCTCCCAATTTCTTCACAGTTCTGCCCTGGCCGCGAAAGGTATTTAGCCAGTCCTCTGGAATCTAAACCCATTCCAATTCGAAGGTCGAATTGAAAGGCTTCTTCGTGACAAATCATACTGTCGGAGGCATGCCATTACCCATAGAGAGGTGGTCCCGCATACAATTTTTGTATTGTTGGGTTCAACGTACTAAGCGTACTGAGACAGAACTGAACATTCGCTCATGTGTACATCTGTGCTGAACCAATTAGGCAAGAAAAATATAGAAAGCCAATGCCAGTAGTACAGGAAAGAGGATTCTTTCAGTTGACAAGTTTTTAGTAAAAAGTGTCGAAGCCAGAAGTTCTCGTAGTTGCGGGAGAGAAGAAGAGAAGAATAGAAAAACGGCAAGGAAGGATAGCTACGAGTCTGATTGGAAATAACGCCAAGTTGACTGTGTAGTTGCACAGCAAGTTCAGATGTTCGAATGAATACCTACACGGGAGGCGGAAAATAGAGACTGCAGCTTGACAGTACAGGAACTCACTTCAAGACACATGGTTTAGAGTGAACTAAAGAACAAAGGGCTAGACAACATCCTGAGAGGAGTGTGAGAGTGATGACGCTCTGTTTATCTCCACACCGACGGTTCTAAAATCGAGAACGGAGTGGGAGGTGGTGTTTTCTCCGATATGCTTAACCTAACCATTCCCTTCCGTCTACCTGATGTTTTTTATGGGAAAATTATGGCGAGCAACGCAGCTTTATCCTGGATTAGGCACAATGTGATTTTTGGTCCCGTCTGCATAGACGGGGAGTGGAGGAGGAGATACAACGACAAACTGTACGGGCTGTACAGCGACATCGACTAAGCCAAAAGAGTGAAGGTCCAACGACTGAGGTGGCTGGGTCACTTAGAGCGGATGGACACCAATGCTCCAGCTCGGAAAATCTTCGAATCCACACCCGAGGGTCAGCGCAGTAGAGGAAGACCGCGACTCAGGTGGCGCACGCAAGTGGAAGGGGACCTCAACCAACTTGGCGTGCGAAACTGGAGGCAGCTGGCTAAAGATCGAGCTGGCTGGAGAGACTTGTTGGTTGAGGCCCAGGACCACGCCGGTCTGTAGCGCCACCTTAAGTAAGTAAGTAAGTAAGGCACAATGTGATAGCCTTCAAGGAGAATTTTTACCAATAACCAGGCTGCTATAAAATCTCTGGAATCGGTAAAATGAACATCAAAAGCTACTTCAGATTGTCGTTCATCTCTCATTGCGATGGCAGAACATTTTAACATTCACCTATACTGAGTACCGGGTCATAGGGACATTCTAGGGAACTTTAGAGCCGATAAACTCGCCAAACGTGGTACTACTGGTCATCCATTCGGAACAAAGGAATCTGGGTTTTCCACTCGCTACATGTACCTAAACTACTCTTAGAGTACGACGCTATAATGAACACAAACCAAAAATGGAGGAATGGCACCACGTGCAGTACCTTCAAGGAGATCTGGGCTACGCTAAATCTCAACAAACAAACAAATAGCTGGCGTGACAGCTCCGGATGAGCCAAGGCCTAGCTTCTCGCAACCATTCATGTTGTGCGTGTTGTTGTTTGCACGAATGGAATGCTAAATCTAACTCGATCTAAAAATTTGATCTTGCTCAAAAGGTCAATCATAAGCACCGTCATTGGTTTTCTTACCGGCCATTGTCTCATTGGTTTTAATGCCAGAAGGATGGGCCTCTCCTCAAATGAGTTCTGCAGGAGCTGCAGGGACGAAGAGGAGGAAGAAACGATTTTCCATTTGTTCTGCCCTATAGATAGATTCGGGCGAACTATTACATACTGACGTCAAAAGTATCCTTAGCTTCATCAAGAGTTCCCAATGGTTTTAATAAAGCGAGTGGCATTTCTCAGGATATAGATCCAAGTGGTATCACAAACGGTCTTTCCTGGCCTTTGTGACAGTCACACTACCTACCTACCTACCTAGGCAGCATAACTCTATACAGTGAGTTGATGTACTAGAGTTCTCCTTTCGGAAAGCTGAAACCCTGGTTTTTGAAGCCAAATATTGCCTGAAGTCAAGTGAACATGAAGCCAAGTGAACGTATATTGACAACTACCCAAAGTATATTTCAGCCTTAACAATAAATTGTCAATGCAAACCCTTAGAGGCGACACCAAAGCAATTCCTTTGGTATGAATAAAATTCCGCTTCAAGCACTATTGAGCCCAATTCCATGCATTCTCAATCAGGCATGTAGCCAGAACGTATCTAATAACAACCAAATTTTAAACATACCTAAATGCCAGGCGGTCCAAGCCTGCGTCCCATACCCGCCGCCGCCCCCCAATCCCATTCATAATGTCAATTCAAAATAGATTCCATTCCTCAGGATACTGAATTATTCAAATACCCTTCAAATAAGCATTCCCAATGTGACTTTACCACATCCCGACCATTGTTTATTCAGGGGGCATTTCTTTCTAAGCTTCGACAGGCAAACCCGCAAAAAAAAAAAACATGAAACCCATCCGTAGGGGCAATAAAGGCAGCACAAAAAAAAACCAAATTCCACATACAGCGCACAAAGGCCACCCTGAACACAGAGCCTACAGATTCATTACAGACTTTTCCAAATCCCAGAATGACACTTGCCCTAATATTTCCTTATTATTCTTCGTTACCATTTCGGGATGTCGGCGTCGTCGTCCTCGTCGTCGTCGTCGTCGACGGTCGCCGAAATGGAATCCTTCCATGCGAAATAAATACATCAAGACATAGCCTGCAGCGGCATTCAACTTCGTCACCGACGCCACCACATCACCCAACAAACAGTAGCAGTCTCTTACGAAACTAATTCCAGAACGTGACGATAATGAATGGAAAGAAGACTCCATATAATCCCCTTCTGGAGATGAAGGGACCGAATAAAACATCTCCCACTACATGAAAGTGTACACAACAACAAGGATAAGGAGCAGAAAAAGCAACAACAAAAAATTATTCATCGTCCTTCGTAATTTGTTGGCCGGGCATTCTCGTCCTGGCCTTTTTTTTTCTTCTTTTTTTTGTATCATCTTCTTGCGGGCACTATGCAAGCCCACAAAGGAGCATCATCCTTTTAAATGAGTGAGGTATCACATTGACAAGTTTATTAAGAGCATCTCGTGGCGACCTCTGAAATGGCATTTCATTTGCTCGCCGTGGGTGAATCTGAATGGCAGAGGCGCCTCCGTGAAACGGATGTATCCAACAATCAGTCGTATCGCTCGCCATCTTGTCCTGATTATAAAGCCTGTCAACAGATGGAAACTTTAAGCAAATTTCCCTTCAATTCCTTGTCCCTTTTCATCTTCGTCGTTCGCGTTCATTTGGGGTCCCAGTGACCAGGGCATGATAATTATTTATAGGGAGCTTATTTATGGAGTCATCTGGTTAATTGTAATTAATACCTTAGGGATCGGCGTTGATGAGTAGAATCGAGATGAAGGCTGACCACCAGCGTGTAGGAATTTTTTTTCTTGTTTCTGTTTGCCCACGCAACCCATAGGCTATGGGTCGATGAATGTGGTTTTGTTTTCTTTTTTTTAATTGGAAAAGGCTACTCTGGGTTTTTGTCGCCGACTTACAGGGAGAACCCTATTATTTTTTAATTTGCTATAAATGCTATATAACGTAATTAGATTTTGCTTAATTAAAAAACAAACATATAACTTTGCTGGAGGAATAGGATTGTGGAGTTATGTGACGCATTGCACGAGGTGCATAAGGGATGCTCTTTAAAGACTAGTTGGTCTGTCTCCCAGTTTATAGCTCTGATTTTGGACTGCGGCAGAGTCAAGTTCAAACATATTGCCTGCTCTGGTAGCGTTATTTGGGATCAGTTTGAATCTGGGATTGACCCCAGTGAACTAGCTCACTGTGATAAAAGATTGCTGGCCATACATATTGGAGAAGTTCTTGTGAATTTGACACCACTTCACCATAGTTATTATCCTTAATGAGGGGTGATCTACAGAGACTTTACTGTGAAGACATAACACTGGCACTAGGGTTGATTGTGCTGACCATGGTTATGACAAGAGAAGATTCGACAAATTGTAGCAATGACAAACACCACAAATGTCCACAACTAGTCGGGACCACCCTCAAATGTCACTGAAAACTAATACTACCTGAGTTTCGAACCACTGGACCTCGCTCGTTCTAAAGGGAATTGAAAGGGAATGATCGATGTAGTAAGTATAGTACAGACCCAACAAAATAAACGAAAAGTCTTACTTGCTCGAGGTAACGTATCCCGTTCAATGAACAACAATCTCTACAGCTATACTAATGGAGCCAGCCTTCCTCGTAGTGGCGGGAGTGACTCTCATCGACCTCCTTGCGGCAGAGGGAAAATTCCTCCATGATCGTGAAGCCGAACTAGGAGTGAAAGTGGCGACGGCAGAGGTGAAGGAGCTCACCAAACAAAAATAGCAAGAGCGGTGGACCTCTGAAATTAGAGGAAGCTAGACGGCAAGACTAATGGACGTTGCTAAATGCACGGAGCGGAAACATGGAGAAGTAGTAGAACTACTACATCAACCAGTTTCCAACAGGACATGGAAACTTTAACGCATACCTCCATAAGATCGGAAAAACAGGGAGCCCAGCTTGCCGATACGGCGACTCCCTAGTAGATGACGCAAACCACACATTTTTTACCTGTGGGAAATGGGCAGAAAGAGCCAGATTGAAACTCGGGAGAAGCAATATCACCCCGCAAACCCTCTGAGAATGATGATCTTGAGCAACGAGAACCAAATAGCCTCCTTTATCGAGTTTGTTCTGCGAGAAAAAAAAAAGAGAGGAAAACGAAAACATAACCTCTTACAAATCATATCGGAACACTATTAGGCGTAACAACGAAGTAATGCAAACAGCGGTTCAAGGGGGATTGCCGCAGGATACCAAATGTAGAGGAGTTAAGTCAGTAGGAGTCTGACACATCAGGTGAATGGTACAAAGTCACTGATAGTTCATGATGTATTCTCCGCCTCTCCTAAAGGAAAAACAAAATTATCACCCATCCTGAGGATTTTATGTCAAACCATTAAAGGCGGGATTTTGATCGAGTTGTAAGCTCGCTTTAGGTTCTGTGCCGAGTTTTTTTTACTAATTCGTCAGCCTCTTTATTACCTGGCCCTCCCATATAGCCAAAGACCCAGCAAAACCTTACGTTATAGAGTTTCAAACTCTTCCCGACAAAACCATATCAATTTCTATATTTCAAAAGCTGATGCTTTTATGACCGCCTTAGGTAAAAGAAAAACAGCCGCCACTACTTCTAACTAGCATGGTCTGGTTTTACAGGGCCTGAATCAAGGCCATTCAATCAAATGGATCACATGACCTTTCTCTCCGATTGAACCCAACGAGAAATGCTCAAAACAAAACAGAAAATATAAAATTATGAATCCAAGCCGCACCACTTTAGCTACTTAATTAGAAAAGCCTGGTTCAAAGACGGCTTGACAAGTACAAAACATCTTTTAGGTTGCAGTGCTCTCGCCAATGAATAAGAATTCTAAACAAATAGCCACGTGGGCACAGCATCAATGGCCAGGAAAAGCGCCTGTCCTTAACAGCTTCCTCTTTCCCACAAAAACATTTTCAAATACATAGCTTACACGAAGGCAATTTACGATAGGTACATCCCTTGCTCCATAAAATATCACTGACCAAGGACACTGTTTCAAAAAGCAACCTTCTACCATCTGTTCACTGCTCCTTTTTGCAAGAAACATGAATGATTGACAAATAAATTTCGATCACATGAAGCAAAGCCCTTCCAGGTAATTAAAACCACTCAAACTGCTATCAGTGTTCACCTCTCAAGTGTCCTTACTCTGTCTTTAGTTTCAGTTACGAGGACAAGGAAGCCCTTACAGAGCCTGAATAGCTGCAAGCAAATCAATTTTCCACTCACTCTCACTTGACTTCTTTTTAATTTGTCCCCAAACTGCGACATACACTTGGTATCGTATGTCCTGCTCCCAGTGCCTTCCCATATTCACCTGGCGTTTCATTAAAAGCTCCAACTGAACTTCAGTCGAGCATAGAGGGGCGCACATGAAGTTGCGTACAGAATCTTAAGTACCAGACATTAATTACCTGACAAGTTGCCTTCCATTGCATCTCTATAACTCTTGAGATCCATTAACCGGAGTGCCTCTGTGCATTGTTTTCGCCTCGTTGGATATTCACTGTCGGATAACTCATGCCGCACATTTGAATTGCAAATTAAAACCACCAGATCCTTGGCTAGGAAGGGAATTTGGAAAGTTTCCAGAGACCTACAATGGGAGAGCATAACAAAAAAAAATAAAAAAATAAAGCGCCACACAAGAAAAACGGAAATTCCAGGTAAATTATGTACATATTTCATGCAAACAAAAGAAACGAACAAAAAACACAAAAGGAAATCACAAAAAAAAAATTGTATCTCGACTCAATGAATGCGAAAAACATCTTCGAAATGCAGCGAGTAGAGCCAGCAAAATGGGGTATTTGTCAGTTGTTATCACGTCCTCTTTGGTATTATTTTCAATTGGCTTTGTCATAACAGTTAATTTTATGCTCTATATTCTAGCAAATTCAGGAATGAGACAGGATTAGGTGATGATTTTCCCTCTTCCAACTGGGTCATGGTAAAAACTGTTTAAAAATTAAAAGTGTCACTTGTTCAGTCGTGCATTACTTTGAAGGTATGAAATGGAATTTTTCATCTTTGGCATGGATTTGAATTTTTAGCGCGACAGCAAGAAGTACATGCTAAGACTGCATGAATAAAGATGTAATTTTATTAATGTCCAGGAAGTTGGGACACGGAACGGAATGTCGTGGCTATCGCCATACATATCGGAACCCAACAGATGCTTACCTTAGTGAGTGAAATAAAAGTGAACGATCACGTACCTAAGTTTGGCAGTTATATTCGGATTGTATCATTGCCCCATCTGAACTGCGCTAATTACAGAGGTATCAGTCTTCTTAACATTGCTTACATCGCCGTGTTGGTTGAAGGCCTGAAGCCTTCCTAATAACCTGCCAGGTCCAATGGCTTCAGGCCATTAAAGTCCAAATATTCTCGCTATGGCAGATCTTCGAGAAAACCCAGGACGGTTAAATCGATACCTATGAAAGCATTTATAGAGCCGAGCTATGTAGAGAAATGTCTAATTTTGGCAAACTCGTCCGTTTATGTAGGATGAAGATGGAGAATCCACGCGGCTCCATCTGGGTCGATCAAGACCTCACCGAGACCTTTGATCTCAAAAAGGATTTAGAGAAGGCGACGCGCTGTCATGCGACTTCAATATCGTTCTTGAAAGAATAGTGCAAAACTCATGCGCCAACACCAGAGGCACAATATTCAAAAGTACGTCCAATTACTCGCATACGCCGACGATATTGACATAATCGGAAGAACGCTGAAGCGTTCGTAGGTATGGAGACGGAGGCGGCAAAGATGGATTTAGCGGTCAATGGGGGCAAGACGAAGTAAATACTGTCAACAACAAAGGACACTCAACACCATACGACGACGTCTCGAACAGAACGTCACTGTAAATGAAATAACTTTGAGCTAGTTAAAGATTTTTTCTACCTAGGCTCCACTATCAATTAAGACAACGACACCAAAGCTGAGGTCAAACGACGAGTAACTCTTGCCAATCGCTGTTTCTTTGGGCTAAAAAGGCAGTTGAATAGCAGATGAGGTTGCTCTTGGCTGTCTCGATATGAAAATTCTTCGGGTGAAGAAAAGTGACTAGGTCGTGTAGAGCGAATGGACACCAATGCTCTGGCCTGGAAAATCTTCGTATCCACCTCTGATGGACGGCGCAGTAGAAGAAGACCGCGTCTCAAGTTGCGCACGCAAGTGAAAAGAGACCTTAACCAACTTGGCGTGCGAAATTGGAGGCAGCTAGCTAAAGGTCGAGCTGGCTGGAAGTGCTTGTTGGTTGATGGCCAGCTTCACCCCGGACTGCAGCGCTACCTTAAATAAGTAAGTAAGTACCATTGTGAACGACTATTTTTGAGTTCGAAATAAATATGACCATTCTCAGATAACGCCCTTTACTGGCTTATGATTAACTCATGTATATACCTACGACTATGTCTGTAGGTTTGGAAATTTCGTTCCCACGAGTAAGGCTGGAAAAATGGGTCCGCCCCGACAAAGACGCCATGTCGTAGTTAGGCGCAACTTACCACAGACCTGGCCTGAGCATCTGTGTGAGCTCGTTAATGGTTGGTTTACCCTCAATCTTTCATTTTAACTAACTCACACCACCACTAGAATTATGGTGACTACCTCTTTTCGGAACGTTCGATCCAGAATCTGCACAGAATTCGCTGGCCAGCTTCCCGGAATCAGCAGCCCCACTTAAGCCGCAGCACCTCGTCAACATAGAGCTAAGGGACCTCCTGAAATACACATCCCTATCTGGGTGGTTTTAAATCAGCAGCTCTCCTTTCTCTTAACCGGTTCCAGGAATAGAATTCTTACATGAGCCCAATGGCCCCTATTGGTGGTCTTCAAGTCAGAATGCACCCATTTACCTAACCTAACCTAGGTAGATATGGACCTTATTCTCAACAAAATTCCATAAAACGTAAAAAAGGCCTTATAATGTCCGATTTTACCAATTAGGAGACAAACTCATACAAACTTGGCATGTTGGGACTAAGCAAGATAAGGTGGTTCGAAGCGGGCAAGTCCCAGTCTCCCAAACGTAGTACTGCATTAGTCTATTCGAGAAAACTTTCCGGAAATGCACGCGAATTAAGTATAAGCTTGCTTATAAAACGGAATACACGTGAAAACCTCATATCATTGAAGCTCTGCAGTGACTGGTCTAAAAAAACACTCCAACTTTTGTCTATCCAGTAAAAACAGTTTAGCCCTCTCCAGCCACACTTCCAACGTCCATTTTAGATCAGCAGTCATAAGTTTTTGTGACAATCAATTACGTTTAGTCATTTGTGTGAATGTAAAATAAATAGTCAATCTACAACCCTCTGATACCAAGAAGTTTTTTTCAAATTTACAACCCTTGCAGCTAGATGCTTAGATTAGCTTTTTATTGAAAAACCAGAATGTATCGTCTGTAGTTCTCCCCTCTGGCTTGCGTTTGCCTTCTGCAAACAGAACTCGAATAAAAATGTCGCCTTCTCTCACAAAGCTTGGGCTTATCATTTATGCATACTCATGCATCTCTATTCATTTGAAAACGTTGCCTCTGTTTAACGTTGGCAAATACTAATCTCCCAACTTGAGTCTCTGTTTTAGCACTAAATATTATTTTTATTTACACAATCTATTTGTCTGCCTCTGACAAAGCAACAGCGAAGGCACAGAATGCATTTGAATGCGGGCATACTAAACGGTGACTGCTCCTTAGCAACAAAGAAACCCTCGAAACAAAGGACATGATGGAATAAACAACGTCGGTTACCACCATTACCAAAGCGCTACAACAAACAGTTCAATAAACAAATACCAAGGGAATGCAATAAAATCGCATGCAGTAAGCATTTTCTTCTTTGCACATTTCTTTCCACACAATATGCGCGCGAAAACAGAAGAATCAAGTATCCTGTCAGCAGGACGAGAGTGACATGCATACAAATGGCTCGGGCTGAATAGAAACGATAGCGAGAAACCGTTTCAGTGTTTCTGCGGCTGATACTGATGCTGCAACCCAACTGCAGCTTTCATTGCTTTTGGCAAAAGGCATTTTTCTACTTCACAAAACGAAAAACAAAAGGACACACTCATATCCTAGCAGAGAAATGGAATTCCTTAGAAAAGAAGGAAAAAACTAAAACAAAAAAAAAACCAACGAATCCTCGGAGAGAACATTAAAATCCTTGGTTTTTGGCAAATAGCAAAAATGTTTTACTATTTGCACATGACAGCAGAATCCTCACCCCCTCAAACAATGTCCGGCATTTAAGAAAGGATAATAGACCCACGAAGCAATGGCAACGACAACAGCGAGCACATCTGTCCAGGCCATGTATGTATGTATGTGTGTGTTTGTAATGCATTCTTAAAGTAAAACACGAAAACAGTTTAGCGTAAAACTTAATTTGATGGCACTGCCGATGAAATATGCACAAGGACGAAAGTTTATGAAATATGAAGAGAGTCCTACGTTTTTTGGCAGTTTCCGGTGCGGAAGTAATTCAACCCCTCATTCGAGAAATTAAAAATGAATGTGACCTGCATGAATCGCCCAACGAGATAAATGTGACATTTCGATGTGCAACAGCCACCAACTCACCTGCAGTCGATAAGCAATGCATGATCCTTTTTGCCCGCAACGGATATCATTTGATCCATTATTCCACATGGCATCCCAACAAATTTATGCTCAGCTTCCTGACATATCAGTGCCCTTCTAGATTCGCTACACAAAAAAAAAAAACAAAACAAAACAAAAAAAAGGACATTTTTTTCAACTCTCATTCGTCACCGGAGGATATGTGCACTCTTTTGTGTTAAAAGGACGAATATTCAATTAAATTCCATACCCCCTCTTGGTGTGTTACCTTTCAACCGTTTTACCGGTCAGTTGCTCGAGGAATGTTAAAGTTGAAACCTCTAGTGCCGCACTGCTTGACAGGCCACCGCCAACGGGCACATTACTCACTATGACCGCATTAAAACCGGACACCGTCTGACCGTAGAAGTGGATCACCCCTTTGACGTAGTTTGCCCACCTGAAAAGGAATAGTACGTTTTAACAGCTCATCATTGTATTTGTAAGGACATGCAGATCCGTTTAACAAAGAAAAAAAAATACAGTTGCAAGCAGCAAGGATTTCAATAAAAAGAAATGAAGAGTTTGAGGTCGATACACAGTGGGGCCAAGGCAAACGAAAAGTGGCTGACTCTTATTATTTTTTTACTGGGAAGCAGTTGATCTGCTCAAGCCATACAGTCGGGAGAGATCTGACCTATAGAACTTATTTTTTTTCCATTATGTTCATCGAAGAAGTTCACTAAAATAAGTTCACTACCTAGAGTTTTTTATCTTGAGGAAGTGGAATTCTGTGACAATATAGCGAGAGATTTCTTCACTTTTCAGGCATAGACTCCCGTGTATTAGACCACAATGAGAAAACTTCGGTCCCACCAAAAAGCTCCTCTATAGCTTAGAGTTGAGACCATCTTAATAAATACCTTAAAATAAATAGGTGTCGCGACAGCTCGGAATGAGGCTTAGCTTCTGGCAAAATTCATGTTGTGCGTGGACGATTATTCACAAGAATGGAAGGGGACCCACATCGCCGACTCCAACGAACGACGAATTGAGAAGCTTTTTTAATACAAAGTGTAGGTGGTGCCGCTAATATTTTTCAGTGGACATGGCTGGGGCTCGAACCCATCCCGCTAGCACAGAATTGCAACCATTATTGCTGAGACCCTCTATCAACTCATCATTAATTCTGTAAATCTTTTTGCTATATAACTAGGCACGCTGAAGGCGAGATTCCTTGAAGTAAGACTTACTTCTCCGTCTTAGTCAGAAGGCCCATCTGTGGATTTCGCCTCTCAACAATTCCAAAACTCCACTGTATGACAGTGACAAAGCCACATACCTACATATCTACATGCTCTACACAGCCACTATCCTCTCTTCGTTCGCGACTAAAGTGTATAGTGTCGTAAGTTTGTCGCTAAATTGTGCACCAGGTGCAAAAACTTTAAATACGTCATCACCATCCAAATGCTGGTCGAGGCGAAAACTTCTGAAAGGCGGCGACCTGGACAGAAGTACACACAACAGTGATGGATGACAAGACCTGCCGCAGGGATGAACCACTCACATATCTCTCCACATGAGTCAGACGGTGGACATCTTTCGTGAGACCTTGCTCCAATGTTGCCACATACACAATAGTTAATTGCAAATAAAACGAATGAATTTGCAACAAAATGCAAGAGGAGAGAGCACAAAACACTCACAAAAATCACCAACAGGATCCAAAGCAGCAGATGTACATATGTATATTTGTACGTGTGGATGTGCATATGCAACTGTAGCATGACAAACGAAATTATCCGGCTGACATTGTTCGTTAGAAGCAGAGTAGCTGTATACTAGGACACTTACAGCCAGAATCATGAGTGAAGTATACACAGTATCCGTATCCACGAGCACGAGTGCACTCTGCACTTTTCATTTGGCAACGAGTTTTGATGGTGAAAGGACTTCTTTTTTTTTTTTTGCGCCTCCTGTGTAATGTCGGGCAGTGTACTTCTAGTTGGAGAAAAGTGAAACAGGATATGATAACTAGGTGTTGTACAATTTTGTCATGCTGCTCTCTTGTGATGTTATGCAAACAGAAAGACACAAACACACAGTGAGTTTCTCTATGTCCAAAGGTAAGCACGGAAGGTGACACCGCTGACAAGAGACGATTAATTGGCGGACGCTTTATTTCATTGTGAATACTGTTAAAATCAAATTTGCTTTGAGGTCCGAATCTTTTTCCTACAAAATTTGATGATCCAGACTAATAAATTCATAGAATAACTTGAACATATCTGTCAAAAAATGACAAAACCCTAAAGAACAGATCTAGTACAGCAGAGCAATAATTGGATACCGCTCATATCTAGGCAAAAGTTGCAGAAAATAGAAGAAGCATTTGGTCGAAAGATGGTTCAACATCCGAGACAGACTTAGACAGGCGTCGTATCACAACTGACTCTCATGGGCCTAAATGTGTGTAGGCTTTAGCTGGCAGACAGGCGTCGACAAAGAATACTCTTTGGCCATCGTGAACGAAGCCGGATTGCGCTTACCGATGACTTCCATATCTGGGATCTCTAAGCTCGTGTAGAAAAAGAAATCATATTCCGAAAGTATCCTCCATTAGTCTTCTACATAGATTTTCCATACTTCCACTCTCTCTACCTCACTTGTTTTCCGTGATGTCAATTTCGACAAGGTCTTTGTTGAGATCATCTTCTTCCTTTACCTCTTCGGGTTTACTGCTGTTTGGTTTAGGTGTCTCTTTTCGATCCCAAACTAATACAGAGCAGGCATGCTTAGCAATTTATACCTATAGCAGAACCTTCGACATGAAGTGGGGACTAAGACCAAAAATGACCCTATGGATGTACACTGCTGTAGTACGTCCAATTTTTACATACGGGTCTTTGGTCTCATGGCCCCCACTGAGCAGAGGATACAAAATCGCTTAACTACATAAGTCGAATCCAGACAACCACTAGTATAGGAACCACAGGCGCAATATCGTCATGTCCGAAGGATGCACTAACGCTTTGCCTAAACCTTCTGCCCCTCCACCTTGAAGTCAGAAAGACAGCACCCTGTAGTGCTATCAGACTCAGGGGATCTAGATGCTGGTCGTCTAGGCCCCATGGCCACTGTAGCATTCTAGCTTCACTGCCTCAGGAGGCGGTAGCATCTCCCACAGACTATATTACCCCTTGCATTACACTCAGCAAAAACTTCGCCGTGTCTATTCCATTCCAGGGAGGTCACAAAAGACTATGACACATTCATTTTCACGGAGGATGGTTAGAAAATGGAATGCGAGGTAGGTTCGGGTATATATTCAACTGCCTTGAAAATATCGAAATTATTCAGACGCCACTTCGCCAATGTATTTCAGGCTGAAATACTCGCAATCTACGAAGCCTGTCATATGATCAACGACCACAACACGAAATGTTGCAATCTCCTCCGATAGTCAAGCAGCCATCAAAGCCCTTACCTCCACAACCACCTCATGAAAGCTAGTTGTACAATGCAGAACCGAGTTCGCTTGCCTGGAGAGCTTAACCTCCCTAACTCTCTTATGGGTTCCAAAGCACAGAGACATCGAATGGAACGAAACGGTAATTGAGCTTGCCAAGCAAGGGTCGGCCCGTGATAACTCACTCGTAAGAGAATTTCTCATTCCATTAGTAGCTGTCAAGAGTAGAATCAACATGCACTACCTTTCAGAAGCTAAACACAAATGGAACAACCTTACTAGCTGTGCTCAGTAGTTAGTGCTTTGGACTTTTGTGTGAGCTGCATGGGTTCGAGCCTCCATGTCCTTTGAAATTTTTTCGCGACATTACCTTCCGTCGGGAAATGACAAATCTCCGGGAGTCATGGAAATCTTCTCAATTGTAGCTTCTCATTCGTGCGAACAACACAACACGCACAACATGAATAATTGCGAGAAGCTAGGCCTTGGCTCATCCCGAGCTGATGCGCACAGCTATTTATTATTATTTTTTATCAGTTGCGCCATATTCAAGAAGACCTGGCCAACATACAACCATAGGAAAACAAACGACCTCCTTAGAAGAACCCGAACAGACATTGCGCGTGTAGTGGCCATCAGTACGAGTCACTGATCCCTACAGCTGTATCTGCAAAGACACAAACGAGAAGGAAAGCCTAGAAAACTTCCTCTACAAGTGCCCGGCAATTCCCAAAACAAGTTTCAGGGAACTGGAAAGAATTCCTAACATTCTATTCTTCCTTAACTCCACAGGTTGGTTTCAATGCCAACAGCCATGGGGTGTCGACACCCGTCCACACTCATCTAACAAACCGGTCACAAGAACTGTGGCAACAAAACGGTGCATTTCAGGACTAATTGAGTATCGGACGTTTTTCCCCCTGATTCAAACACTTAAATCAGCCAACCAACCAATTTCTTCGATTCTTCCTGATTGTAATTTTGTTCTCGATTTTTGATTTGTATGTTTGCTTCGTTCGTTATGAGTCCCACAAGTGAGAAAAGGTCTTCCATCTGCACAGAAAACGGGATTATGTATAACAGACTCGACAGGTATTCGAATGAGTTATTAACGACTGAGTTCCTATTGACCACTGGTTAGTATGGTATGAGGGAGAGAGGAAGGCTCCTCACTTAGGCCTCAATTGGACCCGTTGTTTTCCCCTATTTTGATCGTCGGAACTGCAGGGATAGGTTTGGTTTGGGACCTATGTTGGAGAGATGTAGACTTCATGTCTTTTCTGGAGACTCTTTTACGTTTCAACGCCATCACCTCACAGCAAAGTGAATCGTTACGTAGGAGCACACTACTGGGTCCCAGTTCATAGAAGTATTCTCGAAAACGATAGAGCCGATGAATTCGCTTTAAGAGGTTTGGAACTGAACAATGTAATTTTACACCATTCAGTCCTTACTGCAATAGAATTTCTAAAACCTGGCCTCGGAGCAATTTGCACGGGTCACTGGACGGTCGGAAGCCATGGAGCAATACTAGGCATCCCCTTCAACAATTAGTGCCACAGCTGCAATGTGAACAAAGCAAAAACGTTCGCATTAGACAGACATTTCTTCAATAATCTTAATCTTCGACAAAAATGCAAAACTGACAGTTAATAGATCAGTATATTCAATAAATACCAAGAAGACGATCTACATATGTCCATTCACCTCTGTGCCATTTCGTACCGCAGTACCTCTTCACTTTAAAACTTCCTTTACAAATTAAAGACCGATACGGTAAAAGGTTAAATAAAAATAAAACTCACTTTGGCTTTCCGGGCTGTAAAGTTTTTAAATTAAAACGTATTCTTTGTGGGTCATCGGCTCCGGCACAGCAAGTAATAATGTCAGCCTCATCGTTGGTGTCGTTATATCCTCCGACAATTATTGTCACCATGGGTAGTGCCTGCAAGCAAAAGTTATTGTTTTTCCCTTTTTATGAGAACTTATTACCCACGAGATCATTTATTTAACATAATTAACAAGTGCAAACAAGGACATCAATAACCAGCAGCACGACCGCAGCAACCGCCCCGCACCGCATACGAACGAACGACAACTTTTGGGCACACACACAATGCAATCAAAAGTTTTCATTGTCTTTGCAGTTTAATTGCCCAACAGCAAAAGATCACATACACACTCACTCACATACGGAGAGAACTTACCATAGGCAAGACAAATCCATCGTTATAATCAACATGTTCGCCAATCAAATTAACACGTCCTGGTGCACAGCAGGAAATCTCTGGAGCCCTGCCAAAACTCCTGTTGTACGTCTCCTTGGCAATCTGTTCTATTTCCTCGAACGTTGGTAGCTTTGTGGTGCTGGCAGACATAATGCAGCACGACCTTGCAACTTGTGTTGAATCCTCGTGGATTTAATGTGTCTATGTGTGCAGAGGATGCTCTGCACCTCGGCTGTGTTGTCTTTCTTAATATCGCTCCAGCTAGGGGTATCCTAAAACCAACGACAGCTGACTGCCTGAACTGCGAAAGAAAACCAAAAGCACAGATCTTCTTTAGATTATTTGAAGTTTTTCAATTTGCCTGCATTATTTACTTCAATTGGGGTTACTGTCGTGACAGTCTATGGGTGTGTGTGTGTGTGTGTTGGAAGGTTTCGTCATTGCTTCAGCAGTCTTCGGTATTGGATTGGAATGCGGAGCGCATACCACGCGGCGCGAGTGTGAATGAATGTTTTGCTGGCAAATTAAGAGGACAAACTGTGTGAAAGCAGACAACGACGACACTAGGACGCGGATGCAAAAAGGACCTCTGGCTGGCATGGGGATTGTGATGTTATTATGCTAATTTTGAATTACGACGTGAGCGGAAGTCGGGAGTAATTTTGAATGCTGATAAGAAGAAATGGCAGATGCACCGAGTTTGCTGCAAGTCATTTTGGAAATCCACTCTAATGGAGGCAAGTGATACGAGAGAGAGAGAGAGAAAGAATGAGCCGACACAAGGTCTTCTCCTCGTAGTCGTTGTTACGCTTGTCGCGTGTTTTAACAATTTATTTTAGTTTAAGTCAGTCAGTAGGGGATTTGGACAAGCGCAACTCAATGGAACCGAACTGTACATTAGGAGCGCCTTCACCTACAGAAACAAGTGGCCAAATAAATTAATATTGCAACCATAATAAATGGGGACAATGGATAAAGTTATCAAGGGTAATTTATAACGAGGAAGACTCGAGAGATTGAATGCAGAGAGAGTCATTAGCAGTGGCCTTTGGTAGCAGCGAAAAATGACAGGAGGATCAATAAACAGTACTTAGGATGGTTTCCGATTTAATAAAGAGTTGCCGAGGAGTAGCAGCGATCAGGATGTCTTCTCGTGCATATTCTCGCAGCTTGTTAGTAACTCAGAGAAAGTAGCAATAATTTGATTAGCCTAAGAACAGTGGTTATGGGAAAAGAGTGCTTGAGAAAGGTTTTTCAAATCACCCATTACACTGTACTATTTAAAAGGAGGATCATTGGCTTTTAGAACATCAATTGCATCCTATGATTAAGGAGCTACTTGATTTGCTTGGTCATCGCCATGAAAAACAAGGACAACACCTCAACTTATCCCTTTTTCCAGTTATAGAAACCAACAAGGGGGCATTCTCCAAGTCGATATTGTCAGCGTTACCCGGACGATCAAGGATCACTATCCATCAAAAGTCAAGCAACTATCAAGGCTTTAGATGTTAGCACCAAATCTAAAGATGTGTCCAACTGTCGCGAGATGCTAAACAAAATAGGCTGACAGACGAACTAGCTCGGCATGGATCCGCTTTACAAAGTGAGCCACATCCCTATCGGTGTATTGAAAGGTAACGTCAACCTTATATCCCGCACATTATATCCCGCAGCTTATAACAGAAAATTGACCAGAACAAGATAAAATGTCTCATGGCTATGAAGAAAAAAGAAACTCGCTTCCTAATAGGTGTTCTGACGGGACATTGTGCCATAAGCGCCATGGCCAGCAAACTTGGGATCAACTCCCCAGACTACTACCGGAGCTATCAGGATGCGAAAGAAACGGAGACCATCAAGCACCTACTCTGTGGGTTTTCCAATCTCTAAAACCTCTGACTCTGACATATGAGAAACAGGCTATTTGCAGAACTGGGAAATCTAACAGAAGTACAAATAGCGAACATACTCCACTTTATTAAGAGCACAGGTTTGTTTTGCAATAGTTCACCCATTTAGAACTCGAGGTTGAAACATGGACCAGAACACGAAGAGGAACACAACGGACCAGTAGGCCCGCGTGGACACAGAGTCATTAGACTGGGCACTTCCCCCATAACCTAACCTAACCTAACCTATCCAAACGTTGGACAGCTTCAACGAAAAATTTCTTGGGAGTTGAAACCTGTCTGGTTATTTGCCAACGGCAACACGGATCTGGCGATCTTGCAGTGCCTGTCATTTACGGACTGTCTTGAAAATCAAAAGACTGACAAGGTACATCTTGCAGATATTACTGGATTAAAGCCCTAACACATAAAATTGGTGCAACGACAGCTCGGAAAACAAATGAAAGGAGAGACCATGAGAGTGGTCATGGTGCAGTGGTTAGCATCATCGCTTTTCACGCTGAAAGTCCGGGTTCAACTCCATGTGTCGGAAAAACATTTATTTCTTAAATAAATAAAACCGGTCAACTGTGAAAGCTCATGGTCATGGTTTGAAGAATTGATTGAGCTGACACTGATTTTGACGTTGGGAAAAAATTCCTGTAAATTATAGCAACGACAAGCACCACAAATATCACCAACTAACCTGGACACCACCCTTGAACGGCAATGAAACCTATCACTACCTGAGTTTTAAACCACTGTACCTCGCTCGCGGTGTATGTATAACATTAAAAGGTTATTCATATCCCCTTGATCCGCGTGTGGATTATAAAACAATAAAAAAAAGCCTACAGACGGCGGATTGAAAGGCTTTCACATTATAAATTTTATCGGAGATTTGGCATCTTTTGCCAAGAGGTGGTGCAGCGAATTATATTTGGTTGATTTTTCTAAGACTCGATCTTGTGTCAAACCACGCACTCACAGCGATCAAGTCTAGTACTTGCAATATGAAATAGCAGGTAACTCGATGTAGTGCTGTCAAAAAGACTTGGTCAAGGCTCACTCCCCAGACTTTGTAAACTCAAAAAGCATTTTAAGAAACTAAGGCCAGAGCACAATGCCATCTGCATTCTACAGTGATGAGCAGACACTTTGATCATCATCTAAAGAGAACAGTTTACTATTTCGCCAAAGAGGAAGCTGTTGAATAGTAGCCAAGAGCATTTGTCCCCTCGTCTCCTGTTCTATGCTCTTACAGCCACACAAGCTATATTCATCGAGTAGAAATCAAATGAAAATATCAATAATTCAAAACCTTTGTGTAAAATGGAGGCACAATTTTTAACGCTTCCCAAAAATCTAGTACAAAGTTCAATCTTAAAGCTCGAGCTTGAAGCCTCAAACAAAAAAAAAGTATGAGGTACCAATGCCGGCTTGAAAAATGAACGGCAAGTAATTACGCTGATGTCCTACATGGTGTACATATGTAAAAACACAGGTTTTCTTTTGACTTGGCTCTTGATTAGGCATCCCAACTCAATCCAAATAGAAGACCAAACTAATAGTTCCAACCAAAAGTTGCAAACTCCCCTTTTCTTCTTTTTTTTTTAAAAAAACTATTTGGCTTACGACTATTTATTTTCGTTGGGAATACAAGTAAAACCAGTCAAAGTTCGCTTTTAAATATTAAGACCTTCCTCAAGCCTCCCGCACACAAGTGGGCCTCCGGAGTACTTAAACTGTTAAGAACGTGAATTTCCGGTACCTAACTAAACTTACGTCCGACAATAATTGACCATTCACTGCAGTTTGCCGTTTACAGTTTGCAACGTCCGGAGAGGAGGGGGTGCGAGCTCCCAACCACAATCTTGCTAATAACTCTTTTTGCCCCGAAAACATGCTCGAATGTCAGGCATTTTGACTTCTTACCCACACCAAGTCTAGCACACGAAGAGGGACAACTCTGGTTCGCCTTTACTGAGGTTTCTTTAGCCATATTAAACCCATGGAAACAACAACAACAATTGACTACCTCCGGAGGGTCTCTCAGAGCAACAACCACCGCTTAACAATCCAAGAGGAACCAACGAGAAGACGTTAACGAAATAAGAAACTTTCTTTGGACTTCTTGGAAAGGGTGTGGGTGGTGACTTTGTGAAACGGAAGAGGGGGGCAAATACGAGTACAATGCACGAGCAAGTTTCTCTCCAAGATGAGTGATTGCAAAACAATTTTTTTTGCTTGTTTTGCTCCTCTGTTTCTCGCCACACAGCAATAAAGCAATAAATGAAAAGAAATGGGCCGGGGGGCGCACAGAGCGACTGATAAAGTAAAACAAAAGGTGTGACGTAGACGTGGAGTGATGATGGCTAGGCTAACACACTACTCACCTTTTGTGGGGATTAATCTGAAAAACTTATTTTTTGTTGATTTTTTTTTTTTGCTGTTTTGTTTTTTTTTTCGTTTCGTTTTTGTGTTTTAATTCTATTAGCCGCGATCCGACGCCCGTTCAAAAGTTTCACGTAACGTAGTAGTACCGCCAGCGTTACAACTTCGATACGAACTGAGTTCAGTTGCTTCGCCAGTTGTGTTGTGTTGTTCTCTTCGTTCTGTCATAATCAATTTATCTCCTCCTCCTCCACTTCTTCTTCTTCTTCTCATGCTTTGCTTTCGCTGGGAAGTTTCCAAACATGCATACAATCTCCATCTCCAGTGTTGTTGTGTGTTGGGGATTTAATTTTTTACTCAATTTTTACAGTCTCGCTTTTTTCTTTCTTCTTTTTTTTTTTTGCGAAATCGAATTAAATAGCTGATAAGGAAAAGTAACGTATAATGGCAATGAGGTAGGATCATAACAGGGAGCACATTTTAATTGTCATCCGAAAAAAAAGTTTCGTAATCTAATTTTTTTTTAAATTGTTTTTATACGATGAATGTATTGTAACAGGTTAGAGAAAGTGGACAGTAGGTTTATTTTTTATTGAGTAGTGTAGGTACAGTTTGTCATAAAAACAAGCATGCACCGAAACAAAAATCAGCTGTTTGGTTGTACTTGGCGTGCGAATAAATTAAACAACACGAAGCACACGTCATTCACAAAAGACAGCTAGTCCCAAGATAAGTGCTTTCAAATTAGCTATTTATGATTGAAGACGAAGCCCGTCCTTCAGGAATTGAGAGACTCCTAAGATTTGAAGTATTTTTGTAAAGGAGTTTCGAAATGGAAAGCACTGATCACTCTATCATTCCAACTGCCTTACGAGATAGAACAACACTCATAAACAGACAGAAGAAGCAGAAAATACTGCAGTCAGATGAACAAAACATAACGAATTGGGTTCCTTAGAACTGCCACTTTGTACCTAACTACCTCAGACTTCTCTTCAAGTATGACACTAAGCTGAGCTATGGTGAAACTGATGGCAGTCGTTGGGATTTTAACCCTGTGTTATTTCATATTTTAAGAAAAACCTGCATATTCAGCGTTCAACACGTTTCCTTGCACTGAACCACTTCAAAGTTCAATGACACAACTAAGTTTCGCCCTAGGACAAAGCAATATTTTTGGGGAACAAGATGGGCCCATCGCGATTACTGTGGGAACCTACAAAGGCACCAAAACCTAAGCGCTCATTCCTTGAATCATTTTACTTCCCAGCAAAATGTTCATATTTCATTATGGTTAATGGAACCTTATTCCTCCAAGTTTCTATAAAAATAGTTTCCTAGGTTTTTGAAGACCCCACAATCGCATAGAACATGTGTAATATCTTCTGTAACGCATAAGTCAGCACAGTATCTATACGGCGTCAGATTCTGTGAGCCTCAGTCTCACAACGTGCTTACATAGAAGGCAATTTCCAAATCAAATTCCTGCAGCTCTTCTTAGATTTGATCTTTCTAGCTAAAGAATTTCCCTCGTTTTTTTTTTAATCTAACCCCGACCATAAGCTTTTGATACCCTATGTTCTATTATATTTGAATATTTGTGATCAGCTTGCCTATTTATGTTGCCTTAACCGCGCAGTACGAAGGCTACAACAGCGTCACCTTGAGGTCGTTCTCCTCCGTTTCTTGCTAGTTGATCCACAAGCTCATTACCCTCAATGTCACAATGTTCAGCTACCCAGCATAGGGAAGGTTAGGTAAGTGGACACTGGACAGGCGAAAGGAAGAAGAATCTACACTCAGGTCAATTCAAACTCACTGCCAGCAAAAACGCTACCCAATCGTTATAGTTAGAACATGACCGACTTACTACGTCTGTGATACAAACCATCCTATAGATTTAATGAATTTCATTAATTGGTCCACCGCTGAATCCGATAATTTTTCTTATTTCTTAGATGGTAGAGACTTGGGCAGTGGCAAAGGAAGTGGGTTACATACATATACCTTCGTGGACTTTCTCATTGCCGCACCCCCTACAAAGGTCTTCTTCTGTAATTCGAATGTTTTTCACATGGTACCGCAGCGTATTATGCCCTGCGATCACCCCTATTAGGGTTGATAGGGATCTTCTATAGATCTGCAGAAGTCTGTCGGTCCTAGCCTTATCGAGTAAAGACCATATCTTCCTTGTGATTACACAAGTGTCTAAACAGTTGCATCTGTTGTTAGCCTCCCTTAAGGCTCTTTTCCCCGCTACGAGCTTACTTGTGGAATGTTCCGAGTTTGTTGCCGAGACATTTCTCGCCAGTTCTTCAGCATTCTCGTTTCCTGGTATGCCCTCATGTCCAGACATCCGGCCTAGTCCTTCTCGGTCCTGCCCGCATAGTGCCATTTCAATCGAATGACTCTCGATTCTAACGCTTTAAGTGCGGTCTGACTATCGATGCCGGGTTTAATGACCCTTACTTCGTCACAACCCTCGCTTGCTGGAAACAGAGTTTGGAAATTGATTTCGAAGTTAGAATAGGTATGTCCATATGCGATCAGTTTCTGTTTCTAGCTTCGCCCAGCTAGCGATATTGGTGTGGCCTATTTGGCCCTCTTCTCAAAAGCTAGATGCTTGCGGTCGTAGGGCGCTTTTTGCTGTAAATTCTTTAGTGTATAGTACTACTATAGTAGGCTGGTCATACATATAACCGAAGTCTTCAAGGACGCCAGAAGGGACGTCTTTACAAACTTCGACTGCATTATAAAATGCTATTCTATCCACAAAATTCCGTCGCTCGAAAATCTGATTAAGCAATCAGCGAGTAATTTAATCGAAAGCTCAACGCTTCACGATTCCGCCACTTACAATTGAATTACTGATTAAAGTGTTTTTCTTATCGCGATCGCTTTATTTGTTTATGGATTTAAAAACCAGTTATATATGTATAAGCAACGTAAGTATGTATTTGTTTTCAATTTGCACTCCAACCCAATGCGACTTTAAGAATAAGCCAATATTAACCATTAATCTCATCAATCTGTGGTTGCATTCATCACTTCTCATGAATTTATCATCCGCAAGGGTCTGTGCCCAATAGGCGAATACATTCATAGTACACATCACGTCAATTTACCGCGTAAATGCAAATAGTAAATACTTGTCGACAATCCGAAGCACTTAAGATAATGAATTGCACTCCATGGGTATCCAGAGTTATATTCCGAGCCGTATGCCATTCAGTCAGCTGTCCGTGCAGTGATAATCACAAATATTTTAACTGAGATTCCATTTGTTCTGAAACACACACACACAATGGTGCAAACAAAAACCAAAACACAAAAGGAACAGAAGACCAGGAAAACATCATTTCGCTGAGTATACACTGATAAATGGCATTGTAATGGAAATTTATTGTTGCAAAGTGGCTACTTCAGAAAGATTACGTATACGCCACAGTGCGATACGAAATGGATTGCATGCATCATAGAATTACATATTTCCTCTCCATAAATTTAAAAAAAAAAAAAAGTTTTAAAGTGGATTTGAAACAGGAAGATGGAATGAATATTTGACACTTGGATGAAATTGAGAGAAGCGATCAATGGCTAAAAGTCATGGCAACTGTGCTAGAATAACGATTAATCCTTCTTTCCGCAAGAGTCTTGACAGTGTTTTATCTTTGAAAAGCCAGAGACCACTGCAAATTCGTTATGCTCATTACTTGCTTATGTTCTGTTTCCACTTGTGGGTCCTAGGGACACCTGCTACACCCGCGTGCCATCGTGTGCGGTTTCTGGCAATATGCGCCAACTGTTCTGCGCCATGTATTTATCGGTCGAGCAACTCTTCTGCCATCTTGAGTAAGCGGATTCCATTGCATAGTGAAGTAAGCAATGGTGCTGTCATTCTTCAAAACGTGTAACCAATCCACTGCCACCTTCGTCGTTGGATGGTTGTGCCTATCGATTCCTGACCCGTTCTCTGGTAAAGATATTCGTAAGAAATACGGTTAGGACAGAAAATCCTCAGAATGTTTTGTAAGCACCTGTTAACGAATGTTTGGAGCTCTTTTGTGATAGTAGAAGTCACGTTCCAAGTGCTGCGCCCATATAAAAGCATGAATTCAACAGTCGTAGTTTGGTGTTAAAGCTGATAATATTGTTTCGCCATAATTTGAACAACATTCCAAATTCAGTCTTTCCTTTGACAATCCGTCTGGCAATATCCTGTTCGTTTCCACCATGAGTCGAGACAATACTCATAAGATATTTAAAGCTCTCTACTTTCTCTACCAGTTGTTCAGTCATACTAACTTCAGTTGATGAGTTCGTTCCGAGGCTGATCATTTTGGTTTTGGCTGTGTTATTCTTCAGCCCAACGACGTAAGCCTCTCTCTCAAGACCCGCAGTCATTTTAAAGCTATCTATGGTAGCACTCATCATCTTAAGCTCGATGATCAAATTCAGAATGTAGTCAAAATTAGCTTTGACTCAACCCGAGCTTTCAAGCGAGCTATTTTTTTATTTTATTTATATCTCAAAAAGCGGTACACCATCGAGGTCGTGTACAATTCATATGGAATTTTCCAAACATGCATCGGAATTCAGCAAGGAATCTGAGTTCCTGCAGAGCAGGCAACATTGCTTCGGGTAACCTCCACGGACAAAACAATGAAAAGGATATACTTACTGTGATCTTCAGATCCTATTCTCGAGTGATGAAAGGAGCAATACTGAGTTTTCCTATAGGATTGGTTAAGGTGGAGCAATTTTGAGACAGCTTCGTCAATCTGTTATCAGCTGGGCCGAACTTGGCATCGCAGCTAGCTATCCGTCTTTAATTCAGTGTTTGTTCAGTGTTTGGGTAATGACCGAACGAATAAGATCGCGAATACAAGCTCCCAAAATGAAATTTCAGGTTAGGAACACCAAAACAATGTCGAGCAGCTACTTCTTCGAACGAAGAGGTCCATACTTCTATGGTTTGGGCACGTTAAACTCATGCCCCCAACTCGGGTCCCAAGACATGCCATGAAATTCGAGCCATCAGGTAGGTGTTCCTGGGTGGGCCCAAGATAAGATGTTTGGACCAAGCACGAAATATCAGCTCCACCCGTATGGGTATAGCCCGTGATGATTAGGAGTTGATGGCCGATGATCAGGAGCTGTGGAAGATACATTTAAGCACCTTAAGCCTGATAAGCGGATAAGCGGGCCATTCGAAAGTGATAATGATGATGATGATACTTACTGTGTATATTTACTACGTTTTGATGGCGCTACAGGGAAGTCTACAAGGACCTGAATTAAAAAGCCTCTTTAACCAGTTGTACTTACCCGAGACACTTGTATGCATTGAGTTCATTGATGTTTCTTTTTATTTGGGCCTTAGCATTGCCTTACCACACCGTCCCTCGGCGTTGCTTCAATAGACTCAGTGTTCAAAGCGCTCTTTCTTATTTGGTCTACATGTTCTAGCCGTCTGAGAATAACAATAAATCCTTTTGACCAGCAAGCACTGAAATTAGATGGACTACGATCTAGATTATAGTCTTATTCTTCTCTGAATGCACGATTTTTTTTTTTGCAAAGGATAAAGATAATTTTTGAATGATGAAAGTAGTTCCGCCTTTATCTCCATTTCCTCTGTGGTACTGCCTTTATTTATCGGGAATGGTGGTACTCCTATTTTTCTTCTCAGTATCTCCTTTTCGCCAAGAAAGTGTGGAAATTGAAACAACAGGTATGCAGAGTTTTCGGTTCAGTTTACGCGCTGTGGACAATGAGGGCTGCCGTTATGTTTGTTCTTATGCAAGTACGAGCAAAAGCATCTATGGCCAGTCAGGAACTGAATCATTTATTTAATTCCCTGTGAGGTATTTCAATCCATTGCTGGAATTGAGATATAATTCTCTCATTCTTTCTTAAAACTCTGTCAAATTTGATCAGAAAATCGATGAATACGAGCTTAGCATCGACTTAAAACTCGTTACATACCAAGCCCAATGTGCTTGCCTAGGTACAACTAATCTCTTAATGTAGCCGAGAAGGTGCAGTAGAGGATACGTGACATAGAAATACGTCGCCTTTTTCTTTAAAATTAAAAATCTGTCCTCTTTATAACTACAACATGTTGTTTTCGTTTTAATTTAAATTATAAAAAAAAATGTTTTATAATTAAGAATATACTCGTAAACTTTAAAAAAAAAAAATATTAAAAAAAAACCTTTCTATCATTTAAACTTTTGTCTAATTAAATATTTTTTTTTTTTTTTTTTTGTTATCAAGTTAAATCTCATCTTAAAAATAAAAACAAGAAATAATATGTTTGAGAATAAATTGCAAAGCAGAAACTGCAAAATTGAATACACTAATTAAATGGTAAACACGAAAAACAATCAAACCGAAGAGCGGTGTCAGTGCGAGAGGACAGGACAGGAGTGCTGAATGGTAGCGGTGGTGGCAACTTCTATGAAGAAAGTAATTTGCTGGCAATTAATTTAAATTACGTCAACGACGATGGTAAGATTGAAGAACTGAGTGGACTTGAGATCCCTGGTGCGGTTGTTCTCTATCATATTTTCTTACACTTTTTCTTCCTGTCCTCGGTTAATCCTGGGGGTTATTCATTGTTTCTACAATTTGCGACACTATTGCTCTTGATTATTTCCACTTATTTTTCCGTTTGTCCTTGTTTGCTCATTTCTCTTGAGTTTTCTAAGTGTTTTTTTTTTTTTTTTAGGTTTTACTCTCGCAAATTTTATTCATTTAATTTACTTAACTTTGTGAGCACGGCGGTAAAAGTTTTTTCTCAGCAGGACCAAGGACAACTCCTTTAAGTTTGAAAGTTGTGAGTTAAAAAAAAAAAATCGTATATAATGTATATGTATAGGATTTTGAGTGTAAGATGAGATGCGGGCAATAGAATGAGATGAGGTTATCCGTTCACGGTAAGGACACAGTTTAAATTCGTCCTATTTTTTTTTTGTGCGAGTGTTGTGTTTCTTTTTAATTTCTTGCACGCTGGAAATTCTTGCCCTGAAGTGGTAATGGTGGAACACCTTCATTTGCCAGCTGTGGACGATAAGGAAAGAAAATGAACGATGAAATTATATTGTCATAGGAGGGTGAGGGCTGTGTGAAAGGATGTGCTACAGAAGGTTGATGAAATTCTTACAAAGAGTGGTCACCATGTGCGGAAGTGCGAGGATTGGGACTTCATTACAAATTCATGCCAAGGAGCAAACTGTACTGAGAGGCGGCAAAATTATGCAGACAGCAGTGCTTATCCTAATTTTACGACTCTTGGACTGGAAATGATTTCGTTTTAGTGTTTCGTTTTAGTTTAATGTTTTTTTTTTTTTTTTGTTCCTGCTGCTGGTGGCTTAGTGGCATTGACGTAAGTGGGACACGGATTTAAATTAGGACGGGGGCAACGTTTTGTCTTCAAGCAGATTGTGTCGTAAATGTTGGTGGTTTTTATTTTTCTGGGTTCTTCAAATTAAATCATATAACATGGAGCTAGCTTTCCAGAAAAAAAAACGAAATTAGAATAGGTGGGCAGGTAAGCTTATATCTAAGCTATCTTGCATAAATCAACACTATTTTAAACAATCAAATTTCTATAAAAGTTGAATAAAGTTTTTAATCCACTCGCTCTTATGATGTTTTCACAAAGCGCGAGCGAGATGCAGTGGTTCGAAGCTCAGGTAGTATTAGGTTTCGATGGCGGCCGAAGGTGATGTCTAGACTAGTTGGGGGCATGTGTGGTGTTTGTCATTACTATAATTCACAGGGATATTTTCAAATCTCCCAAATTCATATAATTATTGTCAGCTTGATCAACTCTTCACGGCATAACACTCTACTGTCAGTGTTATGTCATTGCAGTAGAGTCGCAGTAAATCAATTTTATTTATTTTTAAGAAATAAATGTTTTTCCGACATCAGGAGTTGAACCAAGATATTCAACTTGAATGTGTGACCATGACGACCACCCAGCTCAAAGTAAAAGCTTCCCCCCATTCGGTATCATATCGGGGGCACTATAAATGCCAGTCACCTACTTTCCCTTTACTCTTTTTACGATATATGAACATAGTTCTCCGCAAGCTCTTTGTTAAACTACACTCTGTTCGTGGTCGCCGTGGCTCAGTGGTAAGTGCGTTGGACTGCTGTGCAAGCGACGTGAATTCAAGCCCCAGTCCTTTCCACCGAACACTTTTCGAGCTCCATCTCTCGTCGGGGAGCATAAATTGTCACGAAAAAGCTTCTCAAAACGCCGTTCAAAGTGCGCAATAAACTGTAGGTCTCTTCCATTCGTGCAAAAAATGCAGCGTGCACAACATGAATGAATGCAAGAAGCTACATATGTACATCTTGGATCACCTTGAGCTAAAACGGCCGCTATTTTTTTTTTATTTATTTTACCCTGCAAACTCTGTAGTACATACTCTGGTTCCTGGTGCTGGTAACCCGGTTCTTCATCGTAGTATCACAAAAAAGTATCACAACCAATCTGGTCCACCTAACCTAACAGAACCTACCTTGCAGGCATAACTACATAGGGCTACTCAAAAGCTGGAACCTAACGATGTGCGGCCTTGGCTCTAGTGGAGTTGGTTTAATCCAAACCGTCGGGTAACCTCTGCCACCCTTACCTAAACGAAGTATAATTCCATGGGCTATTCCAGCTTATACCAACCGCCAACCGCAGTCTAAAGCAAAAGACCTATCCATCAAGAGAGGAACGGAGTTCGTTCTGTACATTATACCGGAGATGCAATTGATAGTACCAAATCATCTTGTTAACACCAAACATCTCAGGACATCCTTCGGTCTTTGCAGAGTGCTTGTGTAGACTATAACTTATTATTATTGAATATCAGCTATGAAAATACACCTCAATCTTTCTCAAATTCAATGCAATGGCCTGAAATCCTTTAAGAAACGGAGCTCTTTTAATATAAAGAAAAATCACTACAAAAATTCTAATAACCCCTACCCCTGGAGAAGGAAAATCCAATCTCACTCACAACCACTCAATCCAGCAGCTCCCTGTCCAAACTTAAAACTAATTGAGCTCGATAGTAGTAGCATTCACAATATGCCCTCCCGCACCGTGTGTCAGGTGTCACTCTTCAAAATTTTTTTTAAAGCGCACTACGCCCACCTTTCGTTAGTCACTTTGTCATTATCTCATGCTGTACAGGCAGTGTTCAACATCTGGCACGGCATGTACCAACGATCCGAGAACGCAACACAAATGATTGCCAGCGAGACACAGCACCAGCAGCAGTCATCAACCGTCAACGTGAAACGGAACGCATAATGGCGATAAGGACTCCATTGGGCATTATCTCTGCGTGCCAGTCATTACCAAGTTAAGCCCACCGATGCAGACCGCCACCCACCCAAAAAGTTTCAACTTCTGTGGACATACAACACGCATTGATGGGCAATGATCTCGCAAATTGGTTTGACAATTGATTTGGGAATTCCGAATTCTGTCACTGTATGAATGGAATCAGCTTCGGTGACAGGACGAGAGGAAAAGTATCTCTAACTTTGCGATACGATGACACATGAGCTAATGGTACAAAGCAACGAGTACTCCAGGGAGATTAACTGTCGTGGTGATATTTTTCGATATTTTTTTTTTTTTTTTGGAAAAATTTTCAATTTCCGGTTCAAGCCTCCAATTCGTTTAACTTTGATCAGCTCGCTTCCTGTATGTGCGTGTGTAAGTGCGGAGACTCAAACATCCTGCGGTAGACGTCAACTGCATGCGAATTTTTAATATACCATACAAAATCGTACTTTTATCCTGTCAAAGCCCGAACGGAACCAAGTGTGAGTGTGTGTATAGCTTGCCTGAGGGTTTTTCCCAAATAAATCTCAGGTGAATCTCGTCCCATCGGCCATTGGGACTGCACTGCAGATGAGGCGGACAAAGACGAAAAGGAAAGTTCCGACCAACATCGGTGTTTATGACGGGGTCTCGGAGGAAATATACGATATTTTCCAATCGCAGGCTAAATCAAAACTCCTCTGTGAGGGGTATCCTGCGTGTCGGTTTGGAGGGCCCAGTGAATAAGGATTCGAGTTGGATTTTTTCGTATTTGGGGTGATTTTGGAATTGGATTCCTTTTGTTTTCCCTTTTCCTGTCGGTCGTTGTCGTAGAAGTCACCGTCATCACTTGCACGGGAAACACAATCTGGACCGTGAGTGGGACAGAGACAGAGACACAGCGGAAGCAAAGAATTTTCAAATCTGCTTGAGTGGAATTATTTTGTTTTGTTTAAGTAAGCACCATAGTTTCTGCTATCCTGACAGAACGTTTGATATATATATATACACGTAGCCAGATAAAAGGGACGAGGCAATTGTTTTGTTTAGTTAGCTTTTTTTATTTGTCGGTCTCTCCCTTTGTTTTGGTATATGTCAAGAGAAATCGGAATGCAGCCTTAGAAATGGAGAATTGGACGGGGCTGCTTTATGGCCTTTCAAAAAAAAAAAAAACTGACATCTGTTTGCAAAGTCTTTTTGGCTTTGATGTAGATGAATTTAATAATGTCCTAGGAATTTTCAATTTTAAAAGAAGTTTAATTTAAAGAATAGAGAGGTCTGCTAAAGCCTCGTGATTTGATGTTAAATCTAAGCAGGATCCAAGAATTTAATACACATTTGTGAACTAAACAACCAAAAAAGGGACGAAAAATAACTTTAAGAAAAAGCAATCAAGGGTGCTGATATATATAAGTCGACAGGCAGGATGCTAACCATATAGTTGTGCGACAAAACTTTTATTTTCGAAATTAAGTAAAGGGGTTTTTAATAAGGACATAACAATTTTGTATTTAAATAAAACACAAAATAATTAAGTTATCGGCCTGAAATTTTTTCCAGATGTAGAACACATGTTAAATTTAAGTTAGGAATTCGATTTCGTTCATTTGACCACCGCGAGCAAGTTTGCAGCGATCAATTCTTTGGAATTTAAATTTTCCACACATATTGGCCGGAATGTTGCCAATTTCGCCTTCGATATTTTTCTTGATCTCCTCCAGCGTTATTGGCTTGTTGGCATATACCAACGACTTAACTTTACCCCATAAAAAAAATCCAACTGCATTAAATCTGATGAGATAGGTGCCCATTCGACCGGACTATTTCTCGTGATTACACGAACGAACTTCACCTTCAATAGATCAATTGTTTGACCAACTGTGTGTCTTGTGGCACCATCTTGTTTGAACCACATATCAGCGATGTCAAGTCCATCTAATTCTAACATGGCACCTAACAGTCTTCCAACATGGCATGATAGCGAACTCCATTGACCGTAACATGGCGATCAACGGTCCAATCACACCTCTGGCATGAAATGCTCAGTTTTTGTGGATACAATAGAGTCTCTTAAAGCACATTGTGGGTTTGTTGCTGTCTAATAATGCATATTTTGCTTATTGACAAAGCCGTTAAGAATAACCTTAATCGCTGAGGATGATTTTCGATGAAATTTCGGATTTTCTTCAAACTTTTGCAGAGCCCAATCGATGAAGTTTCGGCGCTTCAAATGATCACTTGGCTTCAGTTTTTGAGTTAATTTGATATTGTAAGGGTGTAGGCCAAGATTTGTACGCAAAATTCGCCACAATTTGGACTGAGATATTCCCAATTGCTGTGAACGGCGTGGAATCGACTGATTTGACTTATTTTGAACAGAAGCACTTACGGCTGCGATATTTTCTGTGCGTTGTCTCACTGGCACGGGAACATTCTATCATGAATATGTTGACCTGTTTGGGGGGACGATTATAACGACCGAAATTGGAGTAAGCGCTCTTAAAATTGCGACCACCGACTCAGAATTTCGGTAGTAATTTTTAATAATTTCCGGAAGGGAATTTTCAACTTACGACTGAAGAAAATCAGCGGTCACAGATTCCTGTTCTCGGTACTCTGGAATAAAATACCGCCCAGATCTACTGATGAAGCACTCGTGTGTACCTCGTGATCGTCCTCTGGATCGTATAGGGCTAAAACTGGAGGATTGATTGAGAAGTCCATTAGCTTTACGAACGCGGTTTCTTGTTCCTCAGACGAGTAATCATCTGTGTCCCCGAGGATCTCTTCGGGAATAATGGCTCCAGTTTGCGTGATGTACCTGTGGAGACTGCGTCATTTTCAATAAAAACGAGGTAATTTACCTGACAGTGCGACGGCTATAAAAATGATAAAATTGTGAACCTTGACTGACGTTTTGACATTGACAGATCATAAAAAAGTTTAAGGGTGCGTTAGTATTAGAATACATGTCAAAAAGGAGAACGGTGACGTTCACCAAGGACACACGAAGATTCTCGTTGACATGCACTCTTGTGTCAGTTCTAAAATTGTATGCACCTTTCACGCTTGAAGTCTTCGAATCCACACCCGAGCGACGGCGCAGTAGATGTAGACCGTGACTCAGGTGGCGCACGCAAATGGAGCGAATTTTAACCAACTTGGCGTGCGAAACTGGCTAGAGACGCTTGTTGGTTGAGGCCCAGGTCTATCCCGAACTGTAGCGCCACTTTAAGTAAGTAAGTAAGTTTCAGTCTTGACAAGTAAATCGGAGGTGTCTTGTGTTTGGTGGTATCAAAAATCAATTCAGGTTCGGCTGGGTTGACGTGAAGTCTGCAGTCATAAGCTCAAGCACTGAGAATTGACAAAGGCCACTTAAATGATATCTAAAACGTCTAAAGGCAAATCAATATTGTAGTCATTCTACACATCAAGAGGCGGTTTCAATGTCGTCAATCTCCTGTCAAACGATTCCATAATTCTCATTACATAGGAAACACATAGATCTTTCAAAACACCATAGCTCTCCCGAGAAGAAAAGGTAATAAAAGTGAAAAATCCTCGTACGAACACCCTTAACCGGATCAATAATGATTCTCCTGCTGTGCTGCCTTTGACATTCGACAAAGACCTGGTAAAATCTCAACAATAACCTCCGGTCAATTTTCACTGCCTCCACATGACAACTCCACAGGGACCAACACCTAGCCCCTACACCGGATAAATGAACTCCAACCTCTGATTTCAATTAACCCATATGACAGGGGAAACTTTAACAGAGATTGACATACATTTACTTCGCACAAATTAAAGTCCCTTGAATTAATCCCCATAGCACACGCACCACGTAGTAGCAGCAGTATCCGGTGACAAAGGAAACCAACTTCACCTTTCGCAAATTGAATTTCCAAGTACGCCAGTCTCTGTCTACCAGCTGACAGCTACATAAACTGCAGTTTGGTTTCCCAAAAAGGGAAAAATCACACCCATACATAGCGAGATATTCTAGGGGGGGGGAGGGGGATATTCTCCCGCACTTACCTGTCTTTCCTGTTCATCCTTTGATGAGCTGCCCCTCCTTGGTGCAGTGTTACCCTGAAGCTCTTCTTCCTCAATGGGCGCTGGTGTTGTAGGCACATCACACTCTGCCGTCGGCGGCACAACACACCTCAGTGAATGTCTGTCAAAGACCAACATAGCTGGACAGCGCTGCAGACGGGGATAGCCACCTTGGCATTGCCAATACCGATTGCAGGACTTTCCCAATGGAACATTTCCGTTTGCGTCCTCATTGCACAGTGCTAAGTAAATTATTGCGCAAAAGGCAACAGGAAGAGAGGACGAAAGAAGGACAATTCACATTGAAGAGCAGTTCCGAAAAAGTAGATCTAATCCAACAAGAACTTACGATGTTTCTGGCAACCGTCGACATTCTCAGGCCAATCACAGCTGTGCGCCACTTCGTTGTAGAGCAAACCACCGATGCAGAGCTGTTCGGTGGCGGTACCATTCCAGCATGTCCAATACCGGGTACACGATGTCTCATGTCCAAAGATGCCATACAACCAGTCACAGTGTTCGGTGGATATTGGTCCGTCTGCAATGTGTTCCGAAAATACAAAATCATAAACAATCCCAATCCGGCCGACACATCGAGTGCGTGCCGGTCCATGTGGTCACATCTGCAACTAAATTCAGTTTCTCTCCAAAGTGGTGGTACTCACTTGCCAATTGCTTGCCGTCGCAGTAGTTCGCTCGCCAAGGATAGTCGCACCCTTCGGTTACGCCACGATGTTTGCCGGCAAAGACCAGGCCATTGGGACAGTCGTAGAGTTCCGGCTGATTGCTGACACATTCCCAGTATCTGTCGCAATAGACTTCGTCGCTGACAACTCTTTGTTTTGTCTTGCATGGATCCTCCTGGTTGCCCTTCAGCTGTTGTCCATAGCAGCAGCATGCGCCTGTAAAGAGAAAGAGAGAGAAAGAAATTTAAAATGCAATTAGGATGAGGTCCTCGGAGAAGCTTTATTCAATAAATTCCGGAATTTTGCCGTGGGCCGTTTAAGTGCCTAAGAGTTGCAACACGATGATGTCAATATTGACGTGCATTTAGGTGCAGCAGGGTATGACTCGATGCTGATGGAGACGATGTTTTAAAGGACAAACAAAGAAGAGGAAAAAATGTCATGGAAACGTGGTTGAATGCAACGAAATAGAGTGTCCACTTCCTGCAATTAGGTGGATTAATGGACATGAAAGGGAATACAGAGGAAAGTTGTCATCAGACCAGTGAGCTTTGTGGGACTTCACTTTCTGCAAGGACATACCGTTCTTAAATGAACGCAGTTGTCCTACTTCTGTTACAGAGCCTTGCTTTTTTCGACTTATTGTCTAGGGAATTGGTTTCTTGCTTTATACGGTTTTTCTTTTTCAAAGTCTCTACTGTCTAGAGTCTAGGAAATTCGGTAGTCCTTCGAATATCCCATCAAAAGCTTTATCTGCTCAAAGAAATAGCAATTTCGCGATGAGAGCACTCGTTCCACCGCCTGTACATTTGAATCAAAGTTTAAACTTCTTGCTTTAGAGCCTCTTGCAGGAGAAGACTTTGCTGTTGCTTTCAATGGCGCTCGAGTTGAATTTTTCAGTTTGCGACACGTTAAGTTCTCTTCAACACAATTTGCGACTTTGCCACGCATAATGAGTTTTCCTCACTTCTGTCTGACACAAAGTTACTAACTCTATAAAGTTTTTTTTCTACTACCACACTGATATCGGAAGGAAAGCTTCCAGAGGTATCCGAGATCCAAAGTGAGGTTCGACAAGGCTGCGTTCTTTCACCAATATTGTTTTACTGGTGATTAGCGATGTGCTTCGCGCTGCCCTGTCGATGGAAAATGGTTCCTCCATTTCCATCGATGGATTCTTACATCTTAACTCAAGCATCTTGATTACGCTGATGACGTACATATGCGCATTATCACATAGGATTAAGGAACTCCACTAAATTACAGCGGCTGTTGAAAGAGAGGTAAACGTCGTTGGGTTGAAGTTTAACACAGCCAAAACCAAGATTATCAGCCTCGGAACGAACTCATCATCTCAAGTTAGCATCGCTGGACAACTGGTAGAGAAAGTAGAGAGCTTTCTATATCTTGAAAGTAATGTCTCGACCGATGGTGGAACCGAGTAAGTTATTGCCAGTCGAATCATCAAAGCGAAGTCTGCGTTGTCCAAAATATGGCGAAGCAATATTTTCAGCTTAAACACCAAACTACGAATCTTACGTTCCGGTGTTGAATCCGTGCTGCTATGTATATATGTAGATGCAGCACATGACGTTCCTTAATAGGTGCCTACGAAACATTCTGGGCATTTTCTGCCTTAACCGTGTCTCTAATGAATGAATCTTTACCAGAGAACGGATTAAGAACCGATAGGCACAACCGTCTAACGACGAAAGTGGCAGTGGAATGGCCACGCATTTGGAAATATGACAGCACCATTGCTTACTACGCTATGCAATGGAATCCACTTACTCACGATGGCAGAAGAGTGGGGCGACCGAGAAAAACGTGGCGAAGAACAGTTGAGGAAGAGTCTCGGCAAGTGGTGAAGAGATGGAGAGAACTGAGGTATATTGCTAGAAACCGCACACGATGACGCGTAGGTGTAGGAAAGGCGTATGATCGGGTCTCTCGGGGTAAACTGGAGTATACTGCAGAAGTATGAGGTTGACGGCGCTCTTCTGAGGGCCATTCAATCTCTATACACTAACTGTAAGAGCTGTGTTTGGGTGAACCGCGTTAAGTCAACACCTTTCGCTGTGGGCGTTCGACTTCGCCAAGGATGCGTTTCTCCACCTCTTGTTTTCATAGTGTATATGGGAGAAGTTTAAGTAACTCGGGTCATATTCGCGAGTGATGGAAGAAGCAATACCGAGTTATCCTGTAGGATCAGTCAGGCTGGAGCAATTTTGAGACAGCTTGGTCAATCTGTTATCATTAAAGCTGAACTTGGCATCAGAGCTAAGCTGTCGGTCTTTAATTCAGTGTTTGTTCTGACCCTCACCTGTGGTCATGAGGTTTGGATAATGACCGAAAGAAAAAGATCGCGGGTACAAGCTACCGAAATGAGATTTCTTCGTTGTATTCCTCGGGTAACTCGTCGAGTTAGAATTAGGCACACCAGCGAACAGCTATTTCTTCGAACGGAGAGGTCCATACTTCGATGGTTAAACGATGTTGACGTGGAATGCATGCCCCCACTCGGCTTCCAAGACGTGCCATGGAATCCGTGCCATCAGATAGCCGCCCACTGGGTAGGCCCAAGATGAAATAGTTGGCCCGAGTTCGAAATCTCACCACTACCCATAAAGGGATAGGCATGATGATTTAGAGTCGATGACGGAAGATCGGAAGATGTAGAGAGTCCACTTAAGCACCCTAAACTCTCGACCCTCATAATGGACAAGCAGGCTATTGGAAAATGGCGAATGAATGAGACCCTGCCACCTCGTGAGGTCTAAAATCAGATAAAGAGGGCGAACCTCTGGCTTCTCATAAGGAAAATGAAGAAATGTAAAAAATTTTAGATCGAGGAAATAAAGACAGAAGACGAACAAGCGAACAGTCTAAATAGAATATTGGTGCTGAGGTTATGGAAGAACCACATGTGTAGGCAACTCTAACTGAAATAAAGAAGTGGCGCTGAATGAGCCAGTGGGTCTTATAAAACCCAGAAAACCAACCGGCCAATCAAAGTACTCGATGTTATAAGACTCATCTACCCTTATTTTCGGGTACCAATTCCCAGAAGGATCAAACTTCAAACCCCCTCCGAACTCAATTAAGAGAAACAAATAAGTGAACTTCCATCAATTCATCCTTCTCTTTCTCATTCTGTTCAGTAAAACAAATCAAACTGTAGCCTCGTATTCAAGGATTAAATCAAAAGCGTTAATCCTGAAAAAAGTATACAAATCCACCATCCAAGCACGACATAGATCGCGCTCGCGATATCCATTGAACAAATTCCCTTTTTGTTCGCTACAACCATACCCCCAGTGGCCATGACCACCACCAATCATGTGTCTAAGAGAGAACAGCTAGCGAAAAAAAAACCAAGAAGAGAACACATCCCGGATTATCCTTTAGCTTTGCACTTTTCTTGCATTGTGAGTGCTAAATGGGAAACGGGTTTCCTAATGGACACTCTCTCGCACACACACACACACATACACCCCCCATATACCGCCCCAGATAATTGAAGCTTCTGAACTGAGCAATAAAGAAGTTAATCCGAAATTTATATATATCTAGGAGTTCAACACACGCCGGGTCCGGAAGAGGAGAAAAAAAAATATCCATTTACGAACGAACGGTAAAAGGATACATGAGTCCTGCTTTACCCAGTCATCCTAAATATCCAGCTCGTCGGTGTTGGAACTGTTGACCATTGGAAAATCCCCATAAACAATGATATGATCCGAAACAATGGTGTCCTTTTACAGAAGCTCTTCATTCTCACAAAAAAGGATGTGCAAAGCGAACGAATGGAGTAGAGACTAGCAAAAGTGGAGTGTGGAGAAAAAGAATACAAGGTAACAGGAGAAAGAAAGGTTAAGGTGATAAGATTGTCGACAAGACATTAGCACAGCTTGAAGTTCAGGGATACTATTATGCCGCCCAATCCCACCCCCACACAGGTCCTTTAAAAATGTGTCCACCTCTGGAAAATATTTTATATCCCCATGCGATGGTTTGCGGAGTGCTCCGGAATGGTAACTTAATTTCAGAATCGCATATAACCGGCGGGCGGGCGGGCGGGGTTATTGGACATCCGAAACCGACGAAGGGGGTGTCTCCTGTGTACTACTATGTGCATGTGTCCTATAAATTGGACATTAGGTCCGGTTTTAGATGATCCGCTTTGATGGGATAATTTCATTGTTAGTAGTGTGTATTGAAAATATGAAGGTAAGACGGAGGAGAGATAATGTCGTCGTCCACTGTGTGGATGGGTAACTTAATTACCGCTTGGACCTCAATCTGCCCACGTCCTTCGTTGGTTGTGTCGCTTGTGCAGATCTGAGCCGGATTCCAAGCATGAAGTCGTACACACAAGAATGATTTTCACCGTAACTTCGTTTAATGTGTGCCAGAGGAGAACAACACACAAAAAAAAAAAACGGAATTTATGTGAACGACTTAAGTCCGTAAAAAGGGGTCTCGTCCTGCCGCTGGTGAAGGGATTCTTAATGTCATTCCGGGCGGGATATGGCATGAAAGATACATTGGGACAACTGTATTTTTATTATTTTCCTGGGTGATTACAATGTGGTGATTTAATTTACCCGCTCAGATGGAGATTTGTTGTTGAGTACATTTCCATTTGTCACTTGACCATTATTTTGGCGTAAAAGGAAACAGGATAATTTGATTCCTTGTCTCGTGTCCGAACGCTTTTATGTTAAAGAGGTTGGACAGTCTTTTTCTTTGATTATTGGATTCGAATTCATAGGCCAGCAGGTGATTAGTATAATGAAATCGGGCCGAGGGATGTTACATATTTATAAACTGCTTCCCAATCAGGTGGCACAGTAATTTTGTTAAATACATACTGACGAACGTAGTTACCCCTTGAACAGTGATGCCGTAGATCGATTTAAGAAAGCTTACAAGTTGCTCATTGAAGGTACTTAACATGCTGAAGTGAACATGCGATCTGAAGCAACTTGCTGACTACCAATAGTTTCCAAATCTACCACTGAGAAGGTGACATTGTACACTTGTACACATTTCCATTTTCGATTATCCAATCTTTAAGTCTTTGAAGACCTCAAGTTCGATTTGAACCTTTTCCAAGTGATGCCAATCCACTTCTTACATCTAGCTGAACATTTTCCGAGTAAGTAGATCGTGACAAACTCTTCTATTCACTCTCCAGGTCAACACTTTGAAAGGACTCCTACAAAACGCTGCAAATAAGCTAACCAGCTGGACAGTTCGGTGTGTTTTGCATGTGAACCCCCACAGAACTGAACTGGTACTATTCCCAAGTAAATATAAAATTCCTTTTATCGACCCTCCCTCCCTGCATGGCACAAGCTTAATTTTCTGTGACGAACCAAAATATTTGGGCCTTATTTTGGATGGGAAACTAAGCTGAAAAGCTACAGTAGCACTTTTCTTTTGCAAAAAAGCTATCGGGAATAATAAGTTGGGTTTGCAACTGCGTATAACTCACTGGCTATATAAAAAAAAAAATAAAAAAATAGCTGGCGCGACAGCTCGAGTTGAGCCAAAGCCTAGCTTCTTGCAGCCATTCATGTTGTCCGTGTTACATTTTTCGCACGAATGGAAGGGTCCTACAATTTATTACCGACTCCGAACGCCGAATTGAGAAGCTTTTTCATGACAAATTGTACTCTCGGAGGCTTGTCATTCCCCGACGAGAGGTGGTACCGCGAAAAAAGTTCGGTGAAAATGACAGGGGCTTGAACCCGTGCAAGCTTGCACAGCAGTCCAACGCACTAACCACTGAGCCACGGCTTATACACCGCAGTCATAAGACCGATACTCACGTAAGGTTTAGTCGTTTGGTAGAGTGACCTGGACAAAGCCCTAAACCGCGACAAGTTAAATAAAGTCCAACGATCAGCTTATTTGGGCATAAGTGGTTCACTTCACACAACGCACTCTACAGCACTGCACATTTTGTTTCACTTGACTCCTATTGACACCTTTGGTAGAGAAATGACAGCCGTTCGTTTCAAAGCAATTTCACAGTTGTCAAGTAAAGAATTTGGCCACGCCTCCATCCATACTTACTTAGTATTATAAATGCGAATGTGTCTCTGTTTGTTACGTTTTCACGGCTAAACCGCTGAACCGATTTCGATGAAATTTGGTATGAAGATAGCTTATAGCCTGCCACGCCCATTTTTAGAACTTTTGGAGTAATTTTACAATGAACTCGAAAAAACTTACTTCAGCAAACATGTAGATATTTATTTACTCTACAAATAATCCTTGCATTATGTAAACCTTTGGACGTGGAAAACTGAAATTTTGCACAGAGGTTCCCTTTATGATGTATACAAGAAATAAGGAAGAACATTTCGACATTTGGCTTCTACAGGGTGTTATATGGTGTTCAAGTTCGTATGAAAAAAAATAAAGTGGATTTTGGAATTCACTCTACCTTCTCAAAGCTTCTCAACCTAAGTCATTCTGACTCTACACTTTGCGACATCTTAAGGCAGAATGACTTGGATCAGATGCTTCGAAAAGCCAAAGTTATAGTGTGGGATGAGTGTACCATGGCTCATAGAAAGGTATTGAGGATCGTAATAGGATGCTCCGATGCTATTGGCTGGTGGCTTCAGACAGACCAAGCAGCCTGTTGTCCCACGGGGACACGGCAAATGAAGTGATGGCCTGTCTCAAGTCGTCCATCTGACAGCCTTATTTGAAAGTCCTGTCCTTGAGATTTAACATACTTTCATGTCCATCTTCAACGAGACTTGAGGGCAGAGGAGTTTTCTAACTTATTTCTTGATATTGGTGATGAAAAGAGTAGGGAAGAATAAATATACCAAATAACCCTTGTGATGATGAAGGAGATATGATTAGTTTGACTGGTAGAATATAATGTAACAAGTTTATGGCTGAGCTATTTCAGAGCTAATTTCACTCAAATAAACGTCTCAGCCAACAGCATCAACAACTTTCTGCTGTAGAAGTTGACAACAGAGAATATGAATCTCTGGACTGGGATATGAAACTCGAGAAGGCTGTGTATTAACCTGCAGAGTTATTACACGCTTTCGACCCACTATCCTCAACCTCAAAGTTCTTGCCCAATCTAAACTCTCTGAAACTGTGTAGGTGAAGACTTTGAAGAACCACGTTATCGAAGCTAGGATTTTCACAGGAGTAAATCAGAGAAAAACCGTCTTCATCCCCTGCATTTCTCTAATCCCATCAGACCACCGGCACTTTGAATTCAAACGTCTACAACTTTGCGTTGAGGTTTGATACGCCATGAACATTAATAATTTACATGGACAGAGTTTGAAAGCGGATAATGTGGATCTGAGGAGTGACGGTTTCTCCAATGGCGCGCTCATAGCCAATTCACCTGACAGCCTGGTCATCCTCGAGCCAGAGAGAAAAACCAGGAATGATGTTTACAGGGACAGCTTAGAGTTAATATGGGGAATTAAGAGTCTATACTTACTCATCACTATTTTGAGACCTGTGGAAGGATATAGGGTATAATGAGACGTTTTCCACGCGGACGTAGTCGCCGGTATCAGCTAGTTCTAAATAGTTTCAAAATCTCACCAGAAAATATTGACTACCTCATACCTAAACTGAATTTAGACAAAAACTTCGAAGTAACAATCCCCTCCAGGTCATTATGGGAGGAAGATGCATTCTTAAAAGACAAGTCACTGACGGACAAAAGACCAACGACGAGGAACATGAAGGTGTTTTCTCTAATCTCAGCCTCTCCTTCCGTGTCCCAAATTACTGTTGCATGTTCCAAGCGAATATAAAGGCGGTCAAAGAAGTCTTATCTTGGCTAAAGACAAACGTAATATCCGCTTCAGATATCCGCATCTTTGCAAAAAGCCAAGCTCCAATCAAGCCCTAGGAATCATTCTCTACAAATTCACTTGTAGCCCTAGATTGCCGTTCGTCTCTCGTGGAGATGGTAGAGCAGTCCAATATTCACCTTTGTTGGGTGCTCAGTCATAGGGGCATTCTAATATAATATAATAATAATATAGCTGGCGCGACAGCTCGGGATGAGCCAAGGCCTAGCTTCTCGCAACCATTCATGCTGTGCGTGTTATATTTTTCGCGCGAATGGAAGGGACCTACAATTTATTGCCGACTCCGAACGGCGAGTTGAGAAGCTTTTTCATGACAGATTATACTCCCGGAGGCTTGTCATTTCCCGACGAGAGGTGATGCCACGAAAAATATAGCTGTCATCACTGGACACTATCTAATAGGCAGGAATGCAACAAGGCTTGGCGTCTTCTCAAATGATTTCTGCAGAAGCTGCATGGACGAAGAAGAGGAGGAAACTATCCGCCACCTTCTTTGCACCTGCCCTGCTCTCTCTCATAGAAGATAAATTTACCTAGGTGCCTTCTTCTACAACGATCTAGAAGATCTATTAGAAGTCTCCTACACTTCATTAGAAGCTCTTAATGTTTTAAAGAGTAGGTAAGGGAGAATTCTCTAAGATCCACGTAGTATCACACTGGACTTATCATTAGTCTACGTGTGTTGGCTTCAGCTTACAGCCGCTTCAACCTTTCCTAAACTTTGTTCAGTGCTACAAATGATAGTCAGGAAGAAGAATTAATATTTAACACTTGCGTAAGTAGAATCCTTGTGTTCAACGATAACACGAAACTAGGTCTGTTGAACTCTCAGCTCGTCCGAAATGGACGCAGGTAAAAAGTAATAGTAAGCTCGATACTTCTCATGAAAAACAAGCCCTTACACTACATATCCCAAACAAAGCAACACGTAATGATATTATCCTGATGCATGCGACGAAAATGATCGAAATCTCCAGACCTCCCCTCCCCCGCCCAGCCTGATTAAATCCAATCACTTAAACTCAAATGGATGTCAATTACTTTTAGTTATTTCAACAAATTTACATCCCACTCTGATCCAATTTAATCAGGAACGGTCTGCTCCGCCCCAAGATGGTAATTTCCATTCCGTCCCATTTAGGGGCATCTTACAATTTACACTCACATTCTGGGTTGTGAGTCCTTTGAGTGATTTATATTCCCCACGGAGACACAGAGTCACACAGTAATCAATCACAGCGCTCAAGCTCGTTTCGCTGATTTAGAAAATCTTTTTCTTGCACAAATGCCAAGACATCCAGGATTCGTTACCCAATAAAACAAACATACATATGTAGATGCATACCCGTATCCATGGACTGCTTGGAGAATAAATTGAAAACCTCAATTCTCAATTAGGAGAAGCGCCTGTAAAATTCTTCACACAGATAGCGCACACACGTAGAACAACACATTATAAGATGATTATTCTTATCTCCTGTAGAATGGCTCCCGATAGAGTACGAGCAGCACGAAGAAGATGATGAAGAAAGCAAAGAAGAAAAAAATCGAGAAAACGAAAAAAGAAGGAATGAACTCCGCTCCATGGAAGTCGTCCACAGATTTCATCCAACGCCACAGCACCGCACCATACCACGCCACCATCTTCACCATCGGAATATACACTCAAATGTTGTTCTAATTTTAAATTGAAGCAATATAGGGGAGACGACACCATGTCCTTGCACAATCTCCACATCGCTTCTCGTTTCACACTCACGCTCGCAGCAACGAGGAGACGCGCAAAGTAAGCGACGAAAGCATGCAAACGCTCCAATTGGCAGTATAAATAAGAAAATCTAGCAAGTCACGTGAGCCTCATAAATTGTATAAAATGCAAATGTGGGTCCCTTTGGCACTGCGGGTGATTAATGGATATTCAGCTGACGCTGCTCCCGCTGTTGCTTCTTGTCCTTGTCCTCCTGGAGTGGGGCAAACTTTGAGACTGCTGCACGGTGAGGCGCGGGAATTGATGTTGAGTTTGTTTTCTCGTGCGCCATCACCGATAATAGCCGTCGTCATCGGCAACGTCACTATCATCATCGGCCACAGGAAAATTACACCCCGCAGCAGGATGGAGAGATGAGAACGAACGAAAAAAAAAAGGACACTGTCACGGCAATAAGAACCGGCAATAAGAAATTTTTAATCGAAAGCAAATTATGTAAGCAGGGGGACTTCATCAATTCAGATCGGATCAGCTCAGCTCGGATAAAAGTCCCCCGTCATAGCTTGCTCCAGGGGGTGCCCGCCGTGTGGGGGACGCTTGCGTTGATTGCTTCCTCGAAGGAGGTGGAGTACATTTTTGATATATGACCAGATTTTAGGAAATGGAAAACGCTTGAGTTGATAACATTTGTTGTCGTTTCGATTTAAGATTGGACAGAACAGATATTGTCAACAAGATGTTGACAAATGGCAGTGACATCACTGACATCAGTGACATGCACGTGCCGCTTCAAAATTTGTTGAGTGGAGTGTGTTCTTTAAGAGAGTTCATAGTCCGAACTTTTTACTAACCCCTATCAATGTTCAAATATCCAGTAGACTAGAGCGTCTCCGATGCATCCACTTTGCCTTCGTCCTCACATGGGCGGGGGTGTTTGAGCGACTTACTTTTTTTCCTTCTTGGGTTAGTAGTACATATGCAGTCGAATCGTATGCTCGTTTACTCCTTTTGTGATACGGAGGCGAAGGTTAGGGCACTAGTCCGCTTCATTTTAGAGGTCTTAATTAAGCCAATTTCCTACCGTCTAAATGAAATCTAACTTTTTTTCCTTGCTATGTCTGCTTAAATGTTTTGACTTTTTGCTAAGTTGTTCCTTCTCTACTCATTTCAACACCAAAGGTTTGTTAAGTCTCTCAAACTGAGAGGTTCAAGATCAACGTTTACATCATTTCCTGTATTGATTCGCTGCCAGTTTCGCATTTTTTTGAACGAAGCCTATGCTATCAGCAGCCTTCCAAATAAAATCAAGCTGGCTCTACCCAATAGAGCAAAGCTACGTATGACGACATTCTGTGACCCTTTCTTCAAATTGATCAGAAAAGTTCCCGGTTGCATGCTTTACAGCAACTTTGACAACCCCTCATAGCCTCTTTTTCTAGGAAAATATGGTGAGTAACCGTCGCATTGTGCACAGTAGTGACTTTTAGCGACTGAAAGGTTTCCCCCATTTAACGAGGTCCTCACGATTGACACACTGTTCCTTATTGCATGTTCCCCTCAGCATAGCCCCAAGTAGAAGACTCTGCGATTCCATAACTGCTAACAATTAAGTGATTCAACGATTCAGAGCACTGAACCCTCGACCATACATATGTAGATTTACATAGATGAGGACAGCGAAGCTGTGAAAATGGTTTCGACAGACATAAAACAGAAACACGTAGCTTGTGACTTTTTTTACACGTGAGAAGCAATAAAGAACAGTTCCGTATGTAAACAAACAACTTCAGTAAAGTGGGATGGATGTCCCTATCTCGCGGTTCGGAGATGCAGCAGATAAATAAAAAAGGGAGACCATTCATAGAATCCTCAAGAACCTGATAGCTTTTCAATGTCCCAAAAATCTGAACGGTGCATAGCTAACATTGAAAGAAGATCAGCCTAGAGAAAGCATGCTGAATTATTTAGGTCTAGATATTGCTTCTAGAAAGGGCTTCCTTCGAACATGGCTTTTTCCAAATGGATCCTTTCAGTTGCATGAAAATGCGCCACTTTTCGTCTAAGAATTTCTTATCAAGGATCACTTAACCTAAAATACTGTGGCGTATGTGGAAAATTTTTACCGATTTCTGAGGTGATGTCAGTTCTGACTTCTGGCAGCCCTAGATCCAGAGTATAAATGAGCCACTCGAATCTGCCCAGTAATGACCAATGTCACTTCAACATCTGACAAGGGGTCTGTCTGCCCTTTCAACTTCAAGTTGGGAACTATCAACTTCAAACAATTTCAAATTCAAAACAATCGATTTCAAGTTAAGAATAAACAACTTCAAGTTGAGAATAAATAATTTCAAGTTGAGAGTAATCAATTTAAAATTTGGAATAGTGTAGCACTTGATTTTTCTCTAGGCTGTCAACAATTATCAAGGCTTATGTCCAATGTTAAAGTCCAATGTTCAATGCCATTGAGAGTGTTTAGTTAAGCTTAAAATCCAGAGTTACAAGCAATGTAGACATTCAAATGCCACATATCCTGGCTGGTGAAGATAGAACGAATATTACTCAAACTATGAATCGCCAGCGGGCTAAATAGTTGTACGCGATATATTGCCCATATTCATTATTACACTGAATTTGATTATTCTTAACTTGAAATTGTTCACTTTCGACTTAAATTTGTTTGTTCCTAGTTTGGAAAGATATAGAGTTGAATTCTCCCGTCAAAATTTCAGCTCTATCTCCTGGGTTTGCACCAAGATACTTACGCCACCAGCCCGAATATTGACTGAAGTTTATACTGTGGAGTCGAACGGTTTATCACTGCTTGGATAGCCCAGACCTTCACTGGAATCAGCGGATTGCAAACATTGCTGAAAGAAAGTGGTACTCGATGACTCGATTTCCGCCGTTTTACTTACTTGAGTTCACTGAATGGCATCCACTTCAAGTTTCTAAGGTGTTGCTCTGGTTTGTGTATACAAAATTCTGCATCACTTTACTTTAATTCCCTACTTTACTGAAATCTACTAGTCTGTTCAAATGTCGAAGATAAAGTTTCATGTCAAGATTAGGAGCAAATAGCTATAGGAGCACAAATCACAAGTCACATTAACCTCAACAAAAACATGCATTTGACAAGGACTTACTTGCGGCAGCGAATTGAAAGAACTGGGGACCGAAGTATTAGTGATAATTCATGTTACGTACCCTAACTTTCTCAAAGGTACAATGCGTAGCTTTTTGACAAGAACGATTGAGTCTCTTCCTCCCAAGCCCATTAACTCAAATGAAATTAAATCTCTTAAGAAGAATTTTTCGCTGAAAACGACCAACTTTGTGTGGTGGTCTATTGTGGCCTTTCCTGGCTCGAAACCACTCTGATGGGAGCCGATCAAATTGTTGACGAAAGATTTCAGCAATACTGAGTTATTCTGTAGAACTGACCAGGCCGGAGGAATTTTGAGACAACTTGGTCAATCTGTTATCAGGAGGGCTGAACTTGGCATCGGAGCTAAGCTCTCGGTCTTCAATTCAGTGTTTGTTCCGATCCTCACCTATGGTTACGAGGTTTGGGTAATGACCGAAAGAATAAGATTCCGAACAAGCTGCCGAAATAAGATTTTTTCGTAGTACTGCTGGAGTAACTCGTCGATATCGAGTTTGGACACTAGAATACGCGAGGCACTCAATGTCGAGCAGCTACTTCTTCAAACGGAAAGGTCCATACTTCGACGGTTCGGACACGATAAACGCATGCCCCCAACTCGGCTTCCAAGAAGTGCCATGCAATCCGTGCCATCGGGTAGGCATCCCCTGAGTAGTCCCAGGATGAGATGGTTGGAACAAGTCCGAAATCCCACCTCTACCCGTATGGAGATAGCCCTTGATGATTTAGAGTCGATGGCGGAAGATCGGAAGGTATAGAGGGTCCACTTGAGCTCCCTTAATTTGCGACTCATAGGGGATAAGCGGTTTATTGGAAAATGATGATGAAATAACGATGAAGTTTCAGACCTTTACTTAATAAGATCTTATACGCTATGTGATGGAGACTCTTTACTTGCCACAGTTGAGGGTTCCTTCTTCTTTTCCCGATCGGGCTGAGATTTCATTCATCGGCATATACCCATCTTACCAAACTCGTTATCCCGAGCATTTTGAACAACTCGATCTTTGAGGCATCAGGCCCAGAAGTTAGTTTTCAAACGGTTTACAGAAAGGCCTTCGCTTATGGACAATTTCTTTATCTACAAGAGAGCGAATTGTAACCCTTCCAAGACGGTATGTCCTGTGTGTATGTAGGAGTATGTCCTGTATCCCAAGTGACCAGAGGAGAGGATGGTCCATCTGCGAATTGTAGAATATATTATTGAGTGACCGGTTGTTGGACTAATAAGATGCGGATTTCATTCCACCTATTATAGGATTATTTCTGGTTAAAGATAGCCCCATAAGTTAACCAGAACCTGTTTTCCCTAAACACTTTTTTTTTTTTCTTGTTCTGTTATTAGCGACATTTTTATCAATTACTACGAATTGTCAAATGTCAAATTACTTTCCGCCTCTCTCTCATTTACATGAACGCTTCTGAACGCTCGCTTCGACATTCGAATATTTAATACGCGAACAGACTACACATTCTGTGTTATAGTCAACTTGGCGAACATGTCATGATTTATCAATCTTCCCCTTCGAAGCCTTGATGTCCTTTCAAAAAAAAAATCTGCATTAAATACCTCGCTGAGTTCGTCGTTTCATGTGAAATGATTCAAAGACTCGTCAGAATCATACCCGTCACGTATCTCCATTTCAAAAAAAAAAAAATATCTTTAAGCAACGTAGATACAAGGACATATTTAGAAATAAACAGTATTTGATGAAAAAAAAAATTTCTTAAAGAACTCATTCAATGCTCTTCAACAGTGCCGGTCGGGTAGATTTTCCAGAGCAAGTCAAGCCAAAGCAGATTGATCGAAAGAGCTCAGAAGATACACCAATGGTGGCACAAGAGATGCCTCCCTTATAAGGGCTACATAGTAATCAAGTTATATTCATTGATATTGAATTTATATTGTGTAAGCGTTGTGTGTGCCGCCCCCCAACGAGTGTATTAGGAGACTGAGATTTCGATTTTATCATCCCAAAGGGGCTGTTGACGATTTCAAACAAGTCCATGACAATAGTTTCTCCCAGGTATGAGTGGATACGAGTCGACATCGGAAGAAAAGCGGAAGGCAGGATGCTGAGAGTTAGTTCGCCTTGTGTCGGAAGTCAATGTGAAAAGCGATAACAGATAGATAGATACATTCATGGTGTTGTTTATGGGAATTCTTATTCATCCTCAAATGATGGGAGTTTTTTTTTTCCGCCGTCGCTCAATGTGTGCCATCCAGATCCCTGTATCGTCCTTTCTATTGCCGTTGAAATTAGAATTTCTTTTGCCCGGGATTTTATTTTTTGATTGTTGAACGTCGGTATTTGCGGCGTGATGTCAACATTTGACATTATGCTTTGCGAATAGGAATTCACACAAGCCCACACAGGTGCACGAGACGGAGATGGTTTTATTTGTTTCAAGGAGGAAGATTGAGCGATAAATTGAATAAAAATGAGAGCAATACGCGTGAATGATTTGAATTAATTTGGTAAATCTCGAAATGATATTCATCGTCATGATTGTTGCTAGATGTGGGGTTTCTCCCCATGGGAGAGACATTTAATACCATTTGTACGCGTTTGCTTTTGTGAAGAGGTCTAGACAGATATTCATTCCATTACTTGTGCAGATTTTAATGTATTTCTGATTAAATCGATTTGGTGAAGGTCCCCGCAGGTGCAAAACGACTTCAATTTCATTTCGCATTGAAAGGAATTTCGTTACAGAGTTGCGTATTGTGTTTCTTAATTTGTTTCTTTATTTTACTTCTCAATCCAATCAAATCTTATAGATGTCTTGAAAATATCATCAAATGTCACCAAACAGGGGCATAACCCAACCCAAACAACTAGGGGTGACTGTCTACTGCTTATTTCTTTTGCATTTCAATTTATCACAAACAAGCAATCTACAGCTTCATGGAGCAACACACCACACAATGTATATGTATGTAGAACTATATACATCGCATTCGCATGAAAAACTTGCGAAAAACTAATTTTCATCTTTTCATTCCATCAATAGAATGAATCTGTGAAAGCAGCAGAACCAAAGCCACCAGAATGCCATAGACGTTAGAAATAAAGCAAAAAGTCAAGGGAAGAGATTCCCTTCCACACACGAGCACACATGTCTGAAAACATCGTCGTTGAAGTCATTCAAGAACTCCATATATAAATTATGTCGTTTTATTTTGTATAACGAAATAACTTGGCCTTCATTGCTATGCCACAGTGTCGACAGTGGGTGCAACAAGAAAATGCCAAATGTGAAACATTGCTATGCTAAAACCCTCTGATCATCCCCAAATCAGCATCGTGTCACACTGACACTAACTGCTACTGAATTTGTCACAGAATAGCTTTAGAAAAAATGATGTGGGTCGTACAATAGTGGAATACGTTCACATTAGAGGTCAGCGGTTGGTCCACTCTAGCCCTGCCGTCTCACATAGGGGCCTATTGTGCTGTCCCATATGTTTAAAAGAAGTTTGTCTGTTCCAGAGGCTGTCAGGAAACCTATCAGCTTCTCTGGGTGGATGGTGGCAAGTGCAGCTGATGAGACGAATTCACTGCCTAGTGTCACGTGAATGAGAGCGGGACATTTTGTGACGATGTGCACAAAACTTTTGTCGCTGTCTAAGCATAATCTCCAGGTAGTGTCCCGTGATAGGCCAAACTTGGGTAGGTGCCGTTTTAGTCGGAAGTCGCCACCTAGGATCCCGGTTAGAATTTTAAGGTAGTTCCTGCTCAGATTTGGAAGAAACTTCCCCTTTTTTTGTAATAGATTGGGGAAGAAGTGTTTTTGGTACATTTCTGTCCACTTCTTATACAAATTGTGTGGGATTTGAGCAAGGTTTGTTCACTCATGCAGCTTTTGAAAATGGATTTGTTTACTCCACAGACTGGTTCAGGACCAGAGAGAGGGATAGTTGCACCTATCTTGGCCAGTGAGTTCGCTGTTTCATTGCAGATGTCGCCCTTTTGAGCAGGGATCCAGTGTAGTATGACCAAGTTGTGTTTTCCTTTTTCTAGAAGCAATTTGACTGTCTCTAGGACTAGTTTCGATTTTATTGTGGCAGACTTCAGTGCTTTTAGAGTAGGTTGACTGTCAGAGAAGATAAAGATGGTTTTGCCACGGGAGTTAGAGAGCAAGTTTAAGTTTGTGCACTGATTCATGGCAAATATTTCTGCCTGGAAGATCAATCAGTATATGCCTAGACTGCCCGAAATGTAAGTGCAAGACGACCCTCCGCTTATTCCAGCCCCAGGTCCACAATGGCATTACACGAGGGGATGGGGTGGAGCGCAGCCAATCCGTCATAAAGATTTCGGCTAGGCGTTGAACCCGTTCCAATTTCTTGGCTGTGGTGGCCTCATTTGTCTTTGTCCACCAGACTATTGCCGCGTAAGTCAAGGTAGGTCCGACAACCATAGTTTAGATTTGGAGCGTGATTTTGAGACTAAATCTCCAACACATGCGACGACAGGTCCACAGTGACTTTTCCGACGGTCCGATCAATGTACATGCAGAAGCGTATAATAGTGGCTGTTTCACACATGTCGAACTATTATTAAATAGGCTTGTAGACTGTTTACTCCTTTAATTGACGTTTAACGTTGCTTTTCTTCTTTCTGGATGATGTCGAATCGATGCACGAAGGATCAAAGAACGGATGCAAAGCGTTACGTTACAGATCAAGCTTTTAAACATTGTTTGAAAAGGTGAAACCCAAAAAACCTCAAGAAGGAAAGCAGAAAAGGCTGAAAACCCTTCAATGACGAAGGCGACAACCTATTAAGTTTGAGTATATGATTCTTTGGTTCTTTAGCTGTCCTTGAATGGATTCCTTGTACCAAAAGAAATTTTACCTGCAGAATCCTAAAAAAAATTTTTGGAATTTTCCGAAATCGGATTTGAGGCTCCTTTAGCCCATGGAAAGAGCTTAGTATATGTACTACCAAGAGTAGTAATCAGTTTTCTAATGGCTAGTGCGAGACAGATAAACAAAACACTATAGAGTGGATTTCCTCACCAGTAGGCCTTATAGGGTGCCATGTCGCTCTGCGTAAATAAATTCATATCGTGCAGTGCTCTATGACTACTGTTAACACGATTCGAATTTCTCTCCAAATAAAATGTAATAGATTATTGGACTTGGTCTAATTGAAGACAAGCCATAGACCTTAAGCACGGACAATGATATCTGTGTTTATTTTCTGATACAAAGCGCTAATCGCTATACTTGTAAAGGGACTGGTGCAAATGGGATTTTTTTGTCGAACTTTTCCTTGCAAGCTTATCCGTTTTTAGTATTCTGATATCCATATGTATGTACAGATCTCTATGGCCTTGTTCTCAACATAGAGTCACCTTGTTGACCTCTGATATACAGCTCTGAGCTCGTCTGTAAAGCTCTACAAACTTAGATTTTATTTTTGATAGTTACCTTGCTGTCAGCATATGTATACAGAAAGTGGTTTCTAGTGGTTCCACTTTTACAAATCTAGAGATCCTTGTGTGCCGCGGGACTTCCATTCAATCGTCTATTTTGGATCAATTTGGTTAAAATACAAATTCTTCGTTAAAACATCAGAAGACTCTCATTCCCTTTGCTTGTTATGTCAACACCAAATCTCTTATTGAAACCAAAGGCAACGATGATGGAGGCGGTTTCTAGATGCTTTTTTGTGGTTTGCCATCGGGCCAGAATGGAATGAATAAGAGTTTGTCCATAGGGCATAGGCCTACTTTCATTTGCCCGAATACCGCTAAGGTACTACAATTCACCATTGTTTCTAGAAACCTCTAAGAAGCCTACTTCCTAAATCTTGGTTACATTTTTGCAAAAGAACTTGAGTAGCGTATCATGACGACTAGGCGCTAATGACAAGGCTATAAGGAACTCCTAAGAAGTACAGTGTACAGTCTGATGCGAACATTGATTTTTTAGGATCATCTTTACTGGTAAAAAGCGACATCAGCATTCGTAAAGCTTGAGGAGACTTAGACCAAAACCACTTTATCTTGCTGATCAATAAATACACCACCTGGATTGAAAGTTTTCCAGTTCGGAATGGGGCTTAATAAATGTATTTTGTAAGACCGTTATATCTACAGGGATCCGTATTTAAAAGCATCAGTTGTATGGTTGTTGGTTGAGGCCCAGGTTCACCCCGAACTGTAGCGCCACCTAACTAAGTAAGTAAGTTGTATGCGTTAAATCTTCGAGTGCCAAAATAAATAGCCCTATCGTATGTACATACATATATTGAGCAATCTTGGTAAACCTACTGTACTTTGGAAAAAGATTCAGAAGGACTTTTTAAATAACTTATAAACAAATTTTATCGCAATAGTTGCAAACTAATTGTGAATTTTCTTTTACACCCCACTATAGCGCACACCCATCAAACTCACATTCGTTGCCGACACAGACAGAAACTAGTTGGAAAGCAGGAGAAAGTAAAGCGAAATCACAAACTTATCGATAAGTGCAATATACATACCTCCATCCATAGCACGAACATAACATACTTGTTCATATGAATGTAGTGGTTCTCCATCATCCCAACACCGTCTCACTTTAAGGATACTCCCCGCACTTATTTATCCTTTTGATTAATGCTTATTATGCTTTCCCACCGTTTCTCTATGCACCACTACGTCTTCGTTCGTCCTCTTTTTTTTTTTTACTTATTTATTTGTTAAACATAATCATGTATTATGGCTGTTTTGCCGGCTGGAAGGATCCCATCTGATCGGGGAGGTTGAGTCATAATCTAATCAACAATTCAATTTCGGGCTGACATGACCAGGCTTTTGAATGAGATACACACATGCGCATGTAGGAAATTCGAGCCCGGCACCATGGCCAGAAGCAAGAGAAATTCAATTATTTATTTTTCTTTCAGCAAAAACTTGTTGATTGTTGCTCTTCCGCATCTGACTTTTGCAAGTTCCTCACTTATCTACCCAGCCCTCATGTTTCAAAAACATTTCGAATTCATCCGCTCCCTTCCGGGTTCAAAAATGTATTAATATCGACTTTGTTGAGCTGAGGAAGGACGAAGAGAAACGTTTCAGTCCTGCCAAATAGTGAAAAAAGGGTTGACACTTTATGCACGCACACACAGTTGACAGCTAACATATCGGTCGCCGATTTTGGGCGGCATTAAAAAATTATTTTACTCCGTTCACTGAATTCTGAAATATTGGCTTTTCCGCGAATTTTTCAATAAGGTAATTTCCGAAGGAAGAAGGACGTTTTTGTGGCAGGCAACCCATGATGTCGCTGCAGATGAGGTGGCTGTCAGTTATGATTGACATTCAGCAGCTGTCAGTGTGCGTTTTTTTGGAATTTTGTTACAAAAATACAAAAGCAGGAATGAGAACCAAATGAAAACATGAAATGCGTAGTCAATACACGATGTTTACTTAGCGCACCAGGTACACGTGTAAGTGTGTAAAAATATTTGCTGTTTCTTCATATGGTGTTCACAGGAAGTGTATAAAAAAGTATTCAAAAATAAACATATTCCACAATAAAAAGGTTGACGTTAAAAAAATATTTGATGTTTACCTTTGGATTTTGATTTTTTTTTCTTTGCGAAGTTTGGTGGATCGCAAATGGGAAAGAACTTGGTAGATGCATGTACTCATAGACAATAAAATTTGTTAACATGGATGTGAATTTGGAGATACTGGGGTGAACATGTATTTGTTGTGAAATATCTCGAAGTTATTAAGGGTTACTTAGGACTTCATATCGACATATCATATCAAAAGCAGCAAAACAAACTTAAAAAATCGGAAACGAGAGTGAAGATATGTAATTTCAGTAAAAATATTGTCAACAAATAAGTGAATTCTGCAGGTGGGGACTGGTGTTACAGAACCTGCAGAAGGCTGTATCCACTCGACGCTTATGGTTGGGTTTTGATGTGGTTCCTACTCCGATTCACGAGAAACTTAGATTTTTTATTAGATAGAGTAAGAAAAAAGCGACAGAATTTTATGCATTTCTGTCCTTCAGACCGAAATCGATCTAAGTAAGATCCTTCGAAAGGATTTTAAAAAGTCATTTCCTTACTCCACAGAATACTTCGGGTCCCAGTGGGGAAGATTTTCGACTCGATCTTAGCCCGTTAGTTCGTTGATACTTAAGGGTCTTTCATTAAGCCCTTCCTATCTTTAAATTTAAATAAAACAAAGTGTGTGTGAGATATCATCGAAATTTTTTTTCAAATGTCAGCAGCGGCTTCTCTGAGTGGCGCGGATCCGAAATGTCCAATTTTCCATGACTCTGGCGCATAAATCAGCCTGAATTTAGCCGATGGCATGGGTTATGTTGACTTTGAGGGCCGCTGTGGTTTGTGCCTTATTCGCATAGACCTTCAACTTCAGAAAACCCCACAAGAAAAAGTCTGACGGGGTCAAATCGCACGATCTCGGTGGCTAGTTCACATCACCTCCACGAGATAATTTCTAATGTGGCGCGAGCTGTGTGGCACGTAGCGCCGTCTTGTTGAAAGCACATATCGTTGGTGTTCATATCATCCAATTTAGGCTAAAATAAGTTGGTAATCATCGACCTATAGTGCTCGCCGTTAAAGGTGATGGCCTGGGCAACGTCGTTCTCAAAGAAATATGGACCGATGACGCCGCCAGCCCAAAATCCACACCAAACAGTGACTTTTTCGGGATACATTGGACGCTTTTGGATCTCATGTTTTTGTTTGTTGACCTATCTATTTATCCAGAGATGGGCCTCATCGCTGAAGATGATTTTTCGATGAAAATTAGGGTCAGTTTCCAACTGCTCCAGAGCCCATTCAGCAAACACACTTCGTTGTCTGTTATACGGGTGCAGGCCCAAGTCACGATGCAAAATTCGCCAAGGTGTGGTCTGCGAAAGGCCAAGTTCTTATGAGCGACGCGAAATCGACCGCCTCGGATTCTACTGCACACTCTCACGGACAGAGGCTATGTTTTCGGCTGATCTTGCGTTTCGTCGACGTACGGGTGTTGGTTGATCGTTTACTGAACCAGTGGACTCAAATTTAACCACCACACTGGGAATAGTCTTTTCGGAAGGACGATTATGGCGACTGTGAAATGAGCGAAGCGCGGGGAAAGTTGCCCGAACAGAACACCCATTTTGATAAACAATTTTATTATTTGCTCATGTTGTTGAACGCTATATCCATCCGTGGTTATTTGGCAAAACAGACTGAATAAATGACAGCCAATTTGACAGATATTGCTTCAACAATATGGCCGCTATCAACTGTCAAAGTTCGGAAGTCCCTGTTGGAAGACACTTTACTTCTGGTGTAATCTCGTCATACTAAATTATGTAAGGCAGTCAGATAAAACTTCATAAACACCGGAACAACAGAGCTCAAAATCACAGTTGCATAAAATGCGCCACTTTCCGTCTAAGAATTTCTTACCAAGGATAGCTAAAACTGAAAGACTTTTGCAACTCCTTCAGGATTAACAAATGTCTCGCGCTCCTAATTTTAAAAATAAATAACACAAGCCTGCTATTTTACAACAAATTCCTCTTTAAAGAAAAATATAATTGGCTCGACAATCCGTTACGAGCAAAAGCGTATCTCCTTGCTACCATTCACATTGTGCGCGTTATATTTTGCACACGAATGAGAATGACCTACAGTTTTCAATGCCGACTGCGAACGGCACTGTCTATTAATACCGCCTTTCACCAATGCCGGATAATGCGATCAAAAGCTTCATTTATTGCCAATTGAAGTAAACCTTTCATTGGCCATGCAATAAGTATTAAAAAATACTTCTACCTACCACATCTAAGGCGCTTCCGAACAAATTTGAATAATTGAAAAATGCTTTTCATTTTAGCCAAGCACCAAATAACAAACCGCAACGCCTTACTCCGCAATTTAAGCCGTCCAAAGAGCAGCAAAAGGGCACACTGAGACAAAAGAAAGTTCACGCACCCATAGGCCCGTAAAATCTACAAATAATTCTCTCATTCTATTACAAATGAATAGACCCCCCGACCGAAAATAGTTTCAATACAGTAATTCGACAAAACCCCCCCTGCCCTCCGTAGAACTTAATGAAAAGCCCGGGAGTCTACAGCCGACACCCTATCAACGGAATACAAGTATATTACTGTGCAAAACTCTCACCCGGTTTGCAAATTATACTGAAAGTAAACCCATTCTCATCTCCACCCGTTGGAGGGAGCGTGGCGGGCCTCCGCATCCTTGAACTTTTCCAATTTGCCATTGATTCGAGAAATGGCAGCAACAAAATTACAATAAATTCGGAATTCTATTACAAATGAGAATTTTCTCTAATTAGCGAAGTTCGGAGAACGACCAAGCACAGCCGAGAACCACTACCGGAAGCTGGCTATATAATCGAACGGGACGACAAAGAAGTTACCCTTCGGAATGGACTTGATTCCTTCCGTTTTGACGCTGCACAGCAAGGATACACACTCGGAATTCAATTTCTCTTCAGGACCCAGTCTCGACGAGCGCGTGCAAAACAAAGAATATCTCACAAACGGGTGCGGGACAGAGAATCACAGATACAACTTTGAATCTTTTGTGGCATATTACAAGGGTTGCAGACCCAGCAATCGACTGTTGGTTGCTTGACAGAGGAGCAACCATTGTGCGAGGTATTCGGTCGTGAAAATTGTATCCACGCGAATGAAAAGATTTTTTTTTTCTTCTTCATGTCTTGCACTGCTCTCCTTGTGGTCGTCCTTTTAGCAAAGAGATTAATTTCATCTGCCTGGGGTAAAGGATACGTTTGACGCTTTCTGGTGAAGTTTTTCCCTGGTTAAAATATGGCCACATCTGAAGTAGAAAATTGACCAAACGACTTACTGGCTTAGTCGAATGGGCATGTTAATTATTTCAAGAAAATAGAAAAAAAAAAAGGATCGCCCAATGCCAACGATAAGAGAGGAGGAGGACATCTGTACAGAGATACGGAGATCCAGATGGACAGATAATTCAATTATTTCTTTCCAATTGAAATGGATCCGACAGCAGACGTTCCTCCCGAATGGTGTTTGCTTCTCCACCCGGTGCTCCTTGCGACGTTTCGCTTCCCTGAATGTTGTGTGAAATGTTTTACCAATTAAAACGAACACGCCTTAATGGATTTACAAGTCGAGTTGTAATACTGCTGCTGTTGATAAATAAACGATGAGCAAATCGGAAGCATCAGGGAGTAGCTTCTCGCTTCAAGCAGACAAATTAAAAGCAAGGGTACTCGCTTTGAAATTTGAAATTTTTCCAAGAAGAGGATGCGATGTTTTTTGTGAGGGAGGGAAGAAATGCGAAAGGGAGATGATTATGAACTAATGAGCAACAACAAGCTGTGTTGCAATCTGCAAACGTGCATCAAGTGTGCAACAGCAACGCCCTTGAAAGGAGGAGTACGAGTAACTAATGAAAAAGTCAATAAACACCACCTTAAGCTAACGTGTGTAAACAGTTTAACTGCTTTTGACTTTCAGCAAGAAGACAGCGGCGACAAGTTGCTACTGGTGGAAGAATAGTTGGGTGAAGTGCCCTGTTTGACAAGGAACATCGGTGAACGGTTTTTTTTTTAAACATCACCCTCTTAATATAAACCACGGATGGAATGAAGTTTAATATCATCGAAGGAGTTAAATCCAAAGTCCGATGAGAAGGGCAAATGGGGCAAGCCCTTTTCGAATCTACTCAATACCGAATCTAAGGATGGCAGACCCATGGTTTTGAGTAGAGCGGAGAATAGTCCTACTGTAGAGGAGGTTACGGTACAGTCGAAGCGAGGAATAATTCGAATTTGGAAACTTAAGAATAAGCCATCTGTTTTTCGCGGATGTCTTGGTCGTCCTTAAGTCCACCCAAATCGAACTTCAGCGCGCACTAGATAGGTTCAGTACACTCTGCATGTAAGTGGAGCTCCATCGAAACAGGTGAAGAAGTTTAAGTATCTCGGAGTCCTATTTACGAGTGATGGAAGGAGCAAAACTAAGTCATCCTATAGGATTGGTCGGGCTGGTGCAATTTTGAGACAGCTGGGTCAATTTGTTATCAGGAGGGCCGAACTTGACATCGGAGCTAAGCTATCGGTCTTTAATTAATTCTTTCTTCCGACCCTTACCTACAGTCATGAGGTTTGGGTAATGACCGAAAGAATAAGATCGCGGATACAAGCTGTCGAAATGAAATTTCTTCGTTGTATTGCTAGGGTGACTCGCTGAGATCGGGTTAGCAACACCAGTATATGCGAGACCCTCAGTGTCGGGCAGCTTCTTCTTCGAACGGAGAGGTCCGTATTTCTATGGTTTGGGCACGTTGAACGTGTGTCCTAACTCGGCTTTCAAGACGTGCTATTGAATCCGTGCCATCACGTAGGCATCCTCTGGGCATTCCCAGGATGAGGTAGTTGGACCAACTCCGAAATCTCACCTCGACTCGTATGAGGATAGCCTCTAATGATATAGAGTGAGGGAGATGTGGCGAGTCCACTTAAGCACTCTAAATCTGGATAAGCGTGTCATTATAAAATAAATTAATGAATGAATAAGAATTCGAGTTTGATAGGAGGTGCGACGTTCTAAATGCCTTAGAAAATATTTGAGGACACCAAAGTTTTTTTTGAGCAGTATAAAAGAATATCTAAAAGACAGACAGTTTATTTCCAACACCACAGATGGTAACGACGGAGTGAGCAGCAAAGGCCTGCGTAGTGCTGATCAAAGGCTCCTATCCAGATGATTTTACAGATATTTTCACGGCACGGAAAGCAGAAAATTCTTGGAGAATCTTTTGTACATTCCTGGATGAAAGACCCTTGTCTAAGCCTAGCGTTGAGGAAGACGAGGATAGTCACTCAAAAGTGATTCTGACAAAGGATGTAAAGACGTACCTGGGTGTGGTGGTGGGAACTGACATTTTGACGTTGGAGCATAGAAACCAATGTAATATGGACCATGACTTAATACTCTTCTGCTTCGAAACGAATTAAAATTCTTTGCTGCAGGTTGAATCCAATGACCAATGGCCAACCCTACCTTCTCCTGTTTAGCAATGACTCACGAACAATTCCTGAGACCAGAGACGCTTTTATGTATTTAAACGTGTTTTCAGGCGAGTTATGGTTGGGACTATGGCAGAACTAGAATCAGGAGTAAAAAAAAGAAATTAAACAAGACCTTCAAAGAGACCTGAGTTCCATCCTGTATAACATTCAGTGGGAAGCAGGCCAGTTAAATTGCTGGCGCCTAAATAGTGCTTCACTCTTCGTTCAACATGAGACGCTCAAAGTTCAATTCAAAACTTTTCCTGTTATTTCCAAACAACACTGCCATTGGTTCCATCCCTGTGCAATAGAACTTTTGAAAAATAACCCATCTACCAACGGTGTCAACTAGACTATGAACGAAACTCATCGATTGCAATTTGAATTCTGACAACCTCAGTCCTTCGTCAAATTTCTCATTTTCAAATTTGTTTCCCTCTCAAATCAACTCTTGTTCATTTTAAGTGCTCTATCGTTCTCAACACGTTGCCACTTCTTTGGAAGGCACGCCGTCTACGCCTCACCGCCGTCTTCTCTATCGTTCTCGGCGCTTTATTTATTATTCATGCAACCGCAATTGACATCCTTTCTGGGGGGTGAAAATATCCACAACTTCTGCTGCATCGATTTCACTTCCTTTTAGATTTTTTTAACCATTCCGACCGACACAGCACACCCGTATTTTCCGCAAGAATAAAACCAAAAGGGAGACTTGTTCTGATTTGTTCTCCATTGTGCAAACGGTCTGCGCTTACATCCTTTTTACGTTCTACTTGTCATTCGAATACTGCTGTCAACAACGGAAACACTCCGGCACCTATCGACATGTGCAACACATGCAACAAAAGGCATATCTTCCGCCTCGGACTACAAAACAACCACCCACCGCAGGGCAATCGACAACCCCAACTATCAATAGCTCCATTAAGTGTCGTTTTTGCATATGAAACCCTTTGACTGAGCATAGCCCTCCCCCCCTCTGGCATTCTCGGAACCAGAAGATATTGTCAATTTTCATGCGAAGACAAAAGTGTCACCCTTAGCCGATGGTAAATGCACAAACCAAGCGCGAGTCTGCGATATATCGCGGGACGATTTATGAATGCCACTCCCCACACCCACTCAATCCCATGTTTCACGGGAAATGAATAGAAAAGCTCGCAACAACTCAGTGGTGCTCCATCATTGTGGCAAGCAAACTAGAATTGCATTCATATCGAGAATTCTAATATCCGCCAAAGGACTACGAGCGATGCAATGCGCGCGAACGATGAATGCAGAATTGAAAACCCACCGACCGACCCCCCGTGATTGTTATATGAGTGTGCTTTCTGCCCTTGAAGCATTGTCATCGTCAACGGTACACGGTACACCTGCAAATAATTGAGGAAGATGCACAACATACCACCCACTGCTCCGAACAATCGAGAAAATAATAACAACGCGGCCGGAGGGCGTGCCAGAGGGGGTTGTGTGGTTTGATGACTGTGCGATGGCAAAATAACAAGCTTTTGACAAAAGCAATTCAAACAACGATGATTACTTGGAAATTGCTAGTTTTCAAGAGGCAAGTGGAGAGCCCATAAGGACTGCTAAATAGAAAGGCCAACAACAACAACAAAAAAGACGAAGAAGAGGATGATGAACGGAAAATAAACGGCCCGATATTGTTGGGTTTTTTTTTTTTGTTTGACGACTTAGGGGTTGCATCGCAAGCGGAACTCAAATTGGAAGATGGAAAAAAAAGTGCCAACCAACCGAACGACACACTTGGGGAAGGTGAACCCTGATGTGGCATTGTCTTTGGGCGCCTGTCATCTCCGCAGCTTTGAGTGGCGGATGGGTGTAGAGTGTTTCGCATTATATCACGGAACCGGAATAGAGCAGAAGGAATTCTCTGGAAAGAGCAGCGAACTACATGCGATGGAAATGTGTGTCAATCAGGTGAATGGTACATGATTTCTTTGCTGAGAAGTTTCTATAGGTTTCTCGAGAAGATTGGAAATGGAAATGGAAGTTCTTTCCAGTTTTTTAAGCGAATAGAATGGGACCCTATGCGCGTTTCAGAAGGGCTATCAAACCTCATAGCAAGAGTGCCCCAATTTCTGCAGAATAGCAATCCCACTTCACATGCAAGACTCGCTTAAACCCCATCAAAGGGAGGCAGATCAAGAGACCATGGGTGTCATTCAATTGCAGGTCTTTGTAGCATTAGAAGCCAAACCAATTACCTAAGGTCTACCTTCAGCACATTTTCGGTCTCACCTTGACTGTAGAGCACACAGAATTTTCAATTAAAGCGCGATTCCGTTCTTCCTTGTGGTATGGTATGGTATGGTATGGTATGGTCACCAGAAGGCTCTTCACTTAGGCCTCAGTTAGGCCCGTTGTGTTCCCCTCTTTTAATGGTCGGAACTGCAGGGATAGGTTCTGTTTAAAATAAATAATTAGCTGGCGCGACAGCTCGGGATGAGCCAAGCCCTAGCTCTCGCAACCATTCATGTTGTGCTTGTTACATTTTTCGCACGAATCGAAGGGACCTACAATTTATGGCCGACTCCCAATGCCGAATTGAGAAGCTTTTTCATGACAGTTTATACTCTCGGAGGCTTGTCATTCCCTGACGACAGTTGGTGCCGCGAAAAATTTTCGATGTGCCTTGATGGGGCTTGAACCCTCAACGCTCGGTCAGCAGTCCAACGCACTAACCACTGACACACAGCGACTACGGTTTGATTTGGGACGTACATATGTTGGGAGGCATCTGAGGAAGGTGTCCTTGAGATGCCTCATATCCGGTATCCACATGCACCCCAGGGTCTTCTGTCGCATTCTCGCTAGGGGTGGGCAGTGGCATAGGAAATGTTCGAGATTTCCTTCTTCATCCTCGCAGTTCCTGCATGTTTTTGCGTCAGTGAGGTCCAGTCTATGCCTGTGTTTGTTGAGATCAATGTATCCTGTGATGAGTTCCACCATCAGCCTCAATTGCTCTCTGCTTGAACCTAAAGCATTGCCTGATTTCTTTTCGAGTGATCTATTCACTTTGCATGTCGAGAGGTTTGCCCAGTAATCTTCGAAATCTCTTTGATCCTTCTCCTGGGTAGCTGTTTTAATTATTGTTAGAGCAACTTCCACTGTGTTTTCGGCGGTTTATTCCATCGCGTGCGCCCCGTCTCCGTCCATCCGTTCTTCCTTAACTATCGTAGCTTTGCTGTTGGCTTCTTTTGAGGTTATACATCACTCGTTAGTGCTGATTGTCTCTACTCTGTATCTTCCACTTCTGCTTTTTGATCATGGAAATTGTTGAAGACGATCAGTTGAATCCAGAAGTAAGCGAGTGGTTACGATCCGCATTTAGGCTTCATTTGTGCTCAAGTCCTTAAGGAGGAAAAAGAGAATTTTACCTACGAGCTCTTCTTGAAGATCATCGTACAAAGTTCGAAATACAACATTAAGATCATCCCTGGAGATTTTCATACTAAAATCGAAAATGGTAAAACTGTATGACACGCCCTTCGAAAGTGGATTCAAGCTCATCGACTTTGCGGCACAGGTAGCTATACATGATAGGTAGGTTGGTTGGTAAAGTGCCTCTCTGTGCGAACTACAGATACACGTAGGACAGGAAAGGCCCTTTGTTGTACCACTTGGATCTATACCTTGAAAAACGGCACGACACGTGGTACCATTCCTCCATTTTTGGTTTATCTTACTGATCGCGTCGTACTCTAAGAGTAGTTTACATGTAGCGAGTATAATACCGAGATTCCTTCGTTCCGGCAGAATGTCCAGAGTAGTACGTTTGGCGAGTTCATCGGTCTACAATTTCCGGAATGTCCCTTTGATCGAGTAGTCAGCATAGGTCAATGTTAAAATATCTCCATGAGAGATGAGCGACAATTTGAAGTGGACTTTGATGTACATGTTATCAATTCCAAAAATTTTATTGCAATGTCCTTGTAGGATACCAGATTTGCCTAAGCCAAGATAAGGCCTCGTTGACTACAGTGGTCAGGTAGACAGAAGATTAAGCATATCGGAGAAAAAACCACCTCCCACTCCGATTTTGGTTTTGGAACCCTCGGTATAGGGATAAATGAAGTGATCGTCTCTTGCCTGACCCTCCAACTCCTCTCGGGAAGGAATGGATGTCTGGAAGTTAAGGTTGAAATTAAACTTGTACGGTGTGTAGTCTGTGTTTTCTGGTATAAAGAGTGGCCAATATGGTTGTTTGGCCATGCCGAGGAAGCTTTTAATCTTATGACTGCTGACTATTTGCCAAAAATATTTAGAGAAAGTATATAGATGTGGGATGTCTTAGTGCCCCGCTTATTCACATGCATGCTGATCTTTGCATTTTCCCTAATGAATTACGGTGTAAGGCTCTGTGTAAGCCAGTCCACCAGACGATCACACCATACATGAGTATTTTTCGGACAACGGACACGTAAAGCTAGGTTGCCGTCCCCACTTCGTACGGCTTTTCTGCAGCAGTATAGCGCTTAGTGGCTTTTCCAACGTGTTCAATAGATTTGGCTTTCCATTCGAATTTACTGTCCGGAATGAGATCCAGAAATTTGGCTTTGTTAGCAGAACACTGGCAGGTGCCGTTTAAAGAAGGAGGGTCTATGGGAGGAATTTTGTATTTCTTGGTGAAAAGGACCCAGATCACCTTTTTGCTGCCCATCTTTAGATGACAGAAAGAGCGTTTAGAAAAAGTTCACTAAGTGTGGATGTTTACCGAAGACAGCTCTAGCAACATCATCTGCATGAGCAATCACTTCGCATCCAAGCCTTGCCAGGTCGAGCAGCAGTTCATTAACCGCCACAATCCAGAGAAAGGAGGAGAGAACAGCACCTTGTGGGGTACCGTAGCTCACGGATCTGCGGGCCGAGGCATTACCCAGCTTGGCACATGTTGTTCTGCTTGTGAGCAGTTTTCCAATTAAAAGTCTGAGCGAGGCTTCAACTCCCAAGTTTATGAGTGCATCGGTGATCGGTTGTTGAAGGCGGCCTTCGATGTCCAAAAATGCAACCATGGTGAACTCTTTGACGTTCAGTGATTTTTCGATGGTAACACAAGTTTGTATATCTCAACCTGCATAAGCCAACTTCGAAGATAAAACCATCAGATGTTGATCGACACTCCTCCAGTTCGAGTGTTCCAATATGCAAAAATCGACACACAAACATACAAATGCGAATATCATGTCATGCCATTACCAGAGTCACCACTGTGAGGAAGTTCAACGTTGTACGGCTATAATTCTAATTGGGTTCAAGAACATTCGCCGAGCAAATGTCTCTATAGCTCTCAAGAACTCCCAAAGCCAATAAGTCCAGAAGACAAGTTTCAGCACTGCCAACAAGCCATCAGAAAATCTCCTGCATCCACCTGGGATAAACCACTGCTTTGGTGAGAGACAGACTAGAGTTGGTCCCGCAGGCTGCTATCTTCTTCCTTTAAGCGTACCACAAGGAGAGGACAAACCAAGCTTAGTCTACCAAATTCTACTCGGTAAAACTTGGCATAAATCCGATTTGTCCTCTTAGTGTTCCCCTTTCCGACGATTTTTCAGGACATTTTCGCAGCCATGAGTATGATATTTCACATCGTGTACAATCATTATTCTCCAAAGACAGATGACTTAATATTACCTACCGACCTTACGTCCATATATTATATTCCTGGGTCATTTTCGCTGATTTAAGCCCAACTCTTAATTACTGTCGCACCAGCCAACCAAGCGTTCATCTCAGCTTTCAGCCACAGTACACTAAAATTCGTTTTTGCCCAATTTCCACGAAGCTAATTATACATGATAAATCAAAGTGTCACAAATCCGATTTCAGTCCCCCGTATAACATAAACTCGAACACGTTTTGGGCAAAATAGGTAGGCGGCGGCACCTATTTACAGAGGCGTACATGTAATTGTAAAGCATCCATTATGCAACCACCTACAGGCTATTAGCTCTTGCGAATGCAAGGACACATTGCTGGTTTCATGTTCTCTCAGGCGAAAGAAAAAAAAAAAGGAAAACGAACACCAAAAACCAAGAAGAAAAAGGATAGCAAAAAGGGAGAAAAAAAAATGGAAAATCTTTACAGGATTCGTTTGCAGCTGATTCATATCCTTCAGCAAGCTCAACGCCAAGTCAAGTTAATTGCTTTCACATTTTCTTTATTACGCGGAATTCATAAAGCAACGTCTTAATGTCCTCCAGGACACCCACTTCTTTTATGAAATCTCTCTACAGTTGTGTCACACCCCCATTTCCCATACAGTTTCTGGTCGTTTTTTTCACTTTTCCCCAGGAATCACCATGGCGAATTTATTTAACTTATATTACCTTTGTTGTGTGTATTATATGGTTGCATGGTTCTCTGGGCAAGGCACTGTTCAAATTGGATTTCTTTTAGTTTCTATAGTGCCCGGTGGGGTAATTAACTTCTTTTAATGGCAAAGACAATACCGACAGGTAAACCAAAGACGAAAACAATACTCAACTTACATACATATCCTTGCTTTGGTAATTTCCTTATTTTTCTTTTCATTTTGTCTATGCGTAATAAAGGCTGCTTCCGGTGGGGAAAGAAGATGTTATTGCTTTGAACACAAAAAGAGATTTTCAAAGAATTAAATGTCCTTTGACAGTGGCAGGAGAGGAAGATTACACAGCCAAGAAATGTGTCGAAATCAAATATCCTTTCTAGGAATTCTATGCCCTGCGAGTCTTGTCTTAGATTCGTCTTTTTTTTTTTTCCTGTTGTCCTAGATACTACATCCGGCAGGTAAATGGCAGCCATGACAGGCCGCTCTATGAAATCCTAACTTTGGTAGGAAAAGTTTTGACTAAATTCTGAGTGGAGAAAAGAGTTGGTATGGGAATCCACGTGACAAGTTGCAAACCTGCAATCTCTCTTAGTGTATTTCCACATTGGCACGTAGTCGTAGCTACAAAACGAAGAAAGCCTGCATCGGAATGAAAGCAATTTGGCAGATGGGGAATGCTGAAATTCAAAACACGACATGTCATTAGAGCAGAAACTTCATGTGGAGGAAATTTTCTCCTCATGCAGCCACTGGAGTTGCGCACTGCTCGACGTTCAACCCCCAAAAAAAGATTTCTGACAAAAACGGAACGCAATGAACAAGGAACATTCATACCTATGCCAAAAATTTTGTTGAAAATGGATTTTCGGTGGATTTTGATGATTTGAAAAATCTGGATGACCAATCACGTTCCATACCAAAACGTTCCGTTTTTTTTTATTTTCTTATTATGAGCTTAAAGCTGGCCATCCACCATCACTAATGAATGACATTCCGGAAATGAGTGCGGAATTCAAAAATGTTTGCACGCAGCACCATCCACAGGCATTCATGAGTGAGCGCCCGCCGGGAATGACATTCATGAGTGATAGAGGATGCCCAGCTTAAGTTTCAAACAGTAAACTTCTCTAATTTGCCGTGCCGCTTCCAAAATGGGTCTTGTCTTTGTAGTTTTTCTTGATTTCAATTATATCATATTCCACAACCAAAAAAATAGATCATGGGTGAGCAGTACACTGAGGAAACAGAACGCGGGTACCCTTACCGCCTGCTCAATTATCGTGTAATTAGCGCCTTTCTTGGCAAAGCCAAAAGAAGCAGCCTCTTCGTCGTAATCCGGACATCCACTGGATAGAACTGTCGAAATAACCTCAATGAAAGAAATATAATTGGGCGTTTTCCATTTGTCTTGTTTATCTCGTTTATCTGTCACGTGACTTCGTCCAATCAGAACGTTGCGTTCATCTGAAATTTCATATACATACATAAGTATCTGGCAAATGGAACGCCCCCATTATCAATTCTCTTTAGAATTGCAGCATCTTGCCTGTGACTTCAAAATATGTCACGCGAATAACATTTTCCCATATTTTTGTTGAAATATGTAATACAAAACAATTGAATTAAATAGTTTGACAACAAATGATTTGATAAATGAATAAAATTTTTCGAAACTACTACATTTAAGTGTATTAATTTTTTTTGATCGAAAAAAGCAATTTCAGGAAACGATGTTGACTCTCATACTCTACGGACACGGCTCTCGAATCAATATCCATCACTCGAGCAAAGTTCACTGTCAAGCTGTCAGTGATACATTTTCAATGTATTCACTGGGGAAATTTAACTCACAATCCACTTGACAGTTTAGGAACATTGCTGAGTGCGCGATGGCTTTTTTGTCAGATTATTGTTACACACATTTTGTTTCAATTGTGAAAGTGGAAGCGAAAATGATTTCCGGATAAATGTACGCATAGCATACGTACATATATGCTTATGTGAGTGATTTTCGTTTGAATTGTTGATTGATACAGGAAATAACAATTTAAAGGGGTTATCTATCATTACTAGTAAAATGTCACCTTAATTGTCTTTGCTAGTGTGAGGCAATTTTTATCTAAAGCTCAAGGGAACGTGTCATGACGGAAAACCCTGTACAGGAACCTTAAGAGATAAAAAGGGAAACCATGTAGGAGAATCAGGGCTGTCAGATAGAATGGAATATTCAACCTAGATCACCTGATCAGATACGAGTACGGAGAGCAACATCGGAACTAATCGTTTATCCGATCCACAACTGGGGCAACTACTAAGGTCTCCTCCGCATCGTTTACAGGATCAACCTAAATGGCCAACCAGGAACCCCAAAGTCGATCATATTTTCACATATCGGCAGATACTGGAGAAAACTCAAATAGTCCAAACCGCACACTACGCACACAACCATACAAACGAGGTATTCAGAGTCATTTGTGGTTTTTGACACTCTCCAGCCCGCAGAGTCTTCGAATATACTATACCAAAGACACAACGCTGTAGGAAAAGTCCTCGCCTGAGGTGAACCTTAACCAACTCGGCCAATCGCGTAGCTACATATTTTTGGACAATATCTGATTCTTAGCATCCTAGGGTCTTCACAAGTTGTTCGGCTTATCGTAAACGAACATTCCACAGATCCATCAGTTCTTGCATGTTTTTCATTTACAAGGCTTACTTACTTACTTTAGGTGACGCTACAGTCCAGGGTGGCCATGGGCCTTAACCACCATGCGTCTTCAGCCAGCTCGATCTTCAGGCCAGTTGCCTCCAATTTTGAACGACAAGTTGGTTAAGGTCTCCATCCCCTTGCGGCACATGAATCGCAATCTCCTTTCCTGCGCCGTGTTCTTTCTTCTTGATAGCATATACTTCGTCTTGCCCTCATTGACCATTAATAGCATCTTCGCCGCCTCCGTCTCCATACCCACGAACGCACCAGTGACATCACGCTGCGTTCTTCCGATTATGACAATATCGTCGGCATATGCGAGTAATTGGACGGACTTTTGGAACATTGTGCCTCTGGTGTTGGCGCTTGAGTTTTGCACGATTCTTTCAAGAACGATGTTGAAGAAGTCGCATGCCAGCGCGTCCTCTTGTCTAAAACCTTTTTCGACATCAAAGGTTTTGGTGAAGTTTTGACCGACCTTATAGAGCGACGTGCATTCTCCATCGTCATCCTGCACAAACGGAGGAGTTTGGCAGATATGCCAAAACTATACATTGCTCTGTATAGCTCGTATCTATAAATTCTGTCATAGGTGGTGGCTATCAATCCGGACTTCTTGGGTTATCTCTAAGATCTGCCGCAGGAGTCGGGCAATTACTCCCATTTTTTTTTTCTTTTTTATTTACGCTTAGGAAGCTGAGGAAGAATCTATCCTCTGATGATCGGCCTCATAGTTAAATCACATCCATGATGCTGGACTTGATCAAGTACCTGTGTAGCTAAGTTTTTGGGTCAGCTGGTGGATATGGGTCTCGTAGTTTCAGAAAGACCATGAGTTGTTAGGGTGTATAAGGGCTGCCAGCATCACTTTTCAACACCTCGATTAATTTTATTCAAATCCCTATTGATCTGAACCTCGGATACGTCGGAGTAGCTCATATATGTAAGTAATTTGACAGCCAGAATGTTGACTGTCAGAGGATTCTTCTCCATTACGTCCTCCTTCTGAGGACCTTCTTTTAGACTTCTGAAGTGTGCCATTTCATCAGGAGGTGATAGTTTAAATTTTAAAATCAACCAACAAACAATATTTTTGTCTAGTCATTTCGAAAAACACGGTATAACAGTTTTCTTCCTTTAAACCGCTTAAGCTTCCCTTTAATTAGCAACAAGAAGTTATTTAAATTTTTCTGAATTCTAATCAACTACCACGTTGTATTGTCCGTCAAATTACCAGACGACTTGTTCACCAATCTCCAACATCAACATGCAGGAACTCATTTCGTAAACAAACTCTACCATATGCTATACTACCTGCCTCCTGCCTGAACCCAACTCATTTAGTCCTGGAACGCTAATTAAATTAACCACGATGCTATCATTCATTACACTCTTTGTACTTGGCCCCATGAACCTAAGACACATATACATATGTTTTGATCCTTGCAACAAACGGTGCAAACTAACAGTCATCATTCTAAATTGCAGTTTTAAACAACAAGGATGTTCGCCTCAGCAACCACCGACCACACCGAATCCACCGACCAGGAGAAATGAGCGTTCTACTTGAGGCTGACGTGCAGAAAAGCTAAAAGCTAGCGGTTGCATGCTCAAATATTGAAACGAAATAGTTTTGGCCCCGTTTTTCGCATACAAAATTTTTTTATTTTTCTTTTTTTTTTTGCTTTCTGCTCTGGCTAGACTGTGTTCCAGGACATTGGCACACAATGTCCATTAGAGGGATTATCCGGCTCCACACTTTGTTAGGAACTGTATGTGAGCGCACTTGTATTTTGGGGACCTAACTCCCCTCCCCCTTGTCGAATGCCTGTGGTTCTGATAAATGCGGAGAGCTGTGGTATGAGTTCAGGGTCACTGAAAAGGTAAAATGAAAAGCAGATGGACACCCCTTGGCCGTTGCCGGGTAAATTTTCTGCTCTACCGAGTGTGTTTGGATAGAGAATGAGGGAAAAAGAGAGTGAGCCTAATTAAATTTTTGATGATGTCCAATTTACTTTGGTCTTCTGCTAACTCAGCTACCACCACGTTGACTAAGCCACCAACCTGTGCCGACCAATTTGGATTCGGAGTGTGTGCTGCTATGTACGATTTTCAGGAATGCAGTCTGTGACATGTTTGACTTACTTCGATGGAAATTGATTAAGGGGATGCGATGCGGTAACAAGGGGTATTAAGAAAAATTCTGAAATTCCCATTTTTGTGGAAAGTTCATCTCTCATGAACCGATTGTAAACTGAATCTAGACGGCGACTTTTTTTTGATTATTTACACGAGCATCATATATTCCAACTTCCAGGGGGAAAAACACAAGTAGCAACGTTTGGGTTAGGAGTAGGACTTCAAACTGGCGTTGTCCTATCGCTTCGAAGGAAATGTTTTAACACGGAATACAAACGAACTGCTGTTGTGAAACCTTTCAGGGAGGAATGTCGACAATGTGACCTCATTTTGATACCCAGTAGCATTAATTGATTCTAGAAACTTGGTGATTTAGGTGACCATTCAGCCAAACACCTATTTTCATTCCTAGGACTCGAAAATCATCAAACAGATCCATTGACATCCGCGTAAATCCATGAGAGAAATAGCCTCAGAGATCGAAATAAGCAATCGATCTGTAAGGCGCCTGAAGGTTTTTGGATGTAAAGTCAAATCTACAAATCTTTTAGATAAATTGTCCTGGTCATTGAAGCAGTATTTGACCAAGGTTTTCTGTCTAAAACCGAGTAAAGAAAGTCTACTCTTCTTCCTCATCGTTACAGCTTCATCATTGGAGGCTATTCGCAATCTACTACCATGGCTTGTAGTGTAGCACAGAACGTGTGCTTTTCGTACTTAACGGAAGCCTTCAAAGGTCTAAGCTACATATGTAGGTCAGATCTATTTAGAAGAAGAACAATTATTCATCCAAAGTGCTTCAAGGTGCAGGTCGAGTTTTATCGAATCGATAAGGCCTCGGTTTTTTCACTCAGGTTTTGAATGGTACCATCTTTTACTAACTCATGCAATCAGTAATTAGCATGGAATATCCCTATGGTCTGCAACGCAGCTTAGTAATAGTTTCTATATGTTTGAGACCTCGTTAGGAGGTCATCAGCATTGCTTAACTTACTTAGACGTTATTGTTGGCGTCTCCAAGGCCCCACTTACTGTCTGATTATTTGTAACACTAGTCAATGGTGCCTCTGGGTCCAATCACATTTAAGTCGCAGACAGTTCATTATTTTGTATAAAAATTCTTCGTAGCTGATAACAAATTTGTGCAGTTTTAGGACGTTCGTAAAGTGGGGATGAGGGTATAGTCTGCATTGAAGAAGAGCTAGGCTTCTACACCGGTGGATCCAAAATGAACGCTGGTACTAGTGCCGGTATTTTCTGTGAATCCAGAGTGGTGAATCAATCCTTCAAAATTGCAGCGTTTTTCAAGCCGAGATAACTCTCACTCTACAGGCCGCAATGCTAATCAAAAACGACAGCATTGTCAGAAAAACTATCACTATCAGTAGGCGAGTTTTTTTGAAACCTAGCCAGCCAGTAGTTGCAAATTTTATACGTAAAACAAATACAACAACCAGCTGGCTACAACTCTTGATTTTATCCCCAGTCAAAAGCAACTGACTAGGAATTTTACGATATCCCATGGCCAGTTTAATGCCGAAGACTTTGACAGTTTGACAGCTGATGTCATAGGAACGAAATCACACGTACCAACTTGACGGTATAAAAAATCGACTGGTTTGGCTGGTTGAAAATCGTATAAATAAACGACTGGCTAGCTAGGTTTCAAAAAAACACGCCTGATGTCGACAGCCAGGCAGCTATCAAGCCTCTGCAGTCAGCATCGACAAAATCGAAGCTCGTAATACCTGAAACACAATACTGCGTTAGTGCTACCGTTGAATGGCGTTTGTTCAACCAAAGGAATTCCATGGAACCAGCCACAATCTCGCGTCGTGCTACCGTTCTACGTTTGAGAGCGAAAGAGAGTAAAGTGGCATACGTAATAACACGTAATGACGAGCTCTCTCAGAGAAAAAGTTCAACTGGGTTCAACTGGGTTGAACTTTTGTGTGCATTCTGACACTTCGCATCGCAGATTTTTTTTTGTTTCAGAAAATTTGTGCGGGATTTTATGCAAACAGCTGATTAATTTTAATATTTCAATTCAACGCGTCAGTGAAGCACTTCCAACGTGAGGGGAGAACGGTAACACGAACGCAGTATTGTGCTTCAGGCATAAAGATCTGCACACAAACTCTAAACGAAATATCAGTGACCAATAAGGAGTTCCTATGCTGGGTACCAGGCCACAAAGATATATTAGGTAATGAGATGGCGGACGGAACTTGCCAGGAAAGGTGCAGAACATACACCCTCCCGGTTGCAAGGATACCCATTGGCAATCTTTTAAGGAAAATAGGTGAGGAAACCATGATCAGGGCTAATAAGCGATGGTGTCACATGGACACATGTGCAATAGCCAGATCACTATGACCAGCCGTCGATAAGAAAAATTTTAAAAATCTCGCTCAACTTTGTTGAAGGGAAATACGAATCGTCTCCGGTGTCCTTACAAGGCAATGCGGAATAAGAATGCACGCGAAGCATGTTGAATTACCCTACAATGACTACTGCAGAAGCTGCAGTGACGAAGGGGAAACAGAATCTATTCAGCACCTGATATGCGAATGTCCCGCAATAGCCATCAGAAGATTGCGTACTCTTGGTGGTAGCTTCTTCCTTGGGCTGAAGCATATTCATATCGCTGACTTAAGGAGAGATTTCTATGCTAGATAAGCCGACTTGTGTTAGACTCCCATGAGTATACTTTTTATGGGTACAATGGACACGCTTGAGGTCTTAGTAAGTCTTTAGGACGCCCACAAAACGAACCAACCAACCAAAGTGTAAATTACTTCATAACAAACTGTCCAATCTTTTTAGATTACAACAAGGAAAATAAAAATTTTAACAGAACGAATGCACATCCTACACCTCGTATTGAATTTCCCCCTAAAAACTAGAAAGTCCCAGCTTCTTTCGGCTTTTTTTGTCTCTTATAAATCGTCACGATTATCATGATCATTTTTTTTAAATTCTCCTGCAACTTATAGTTATATTTTTAGCAATTTTTACAATTTGTACATTCACACAACCGAGACCCCATCCACTTCTGACACATCCTTGTTTTCTGTACTCATGTACTGTAAATAAGGGTAGGTAGGTATAAACTTAATTCTCGTGCAATGTCGCTCAGGATAAGCTTAAGGATAAAGCAAATCTCTCGCTTTATCCTTAAACACCAAAGCTATTCCACTCCTAACACGTCGTATTACACATCCCTTACATTCTTTATTGCATTCTATAAACTTAAAAGCTTGTCAAAATTGCCTTGCACTATCAGAACTACATTTAGTATGGCATTCACAATTTTTATACCAAATTGGAAAAAATATTAATTGAAACAAATGTAAATTAAAATTTACGATGCATCTGGTGCAATTCAGTAAAGCATTCAATTAATGTAACACTCTCCGCATATGCTGGCCTAACACCACAACCGCTCTAATAACTTTGATCACAGGAAAGCCAATGCCATTTAAAAGACCCAAATGGACAAAATTGAAAATCAACTGAAATTTTAGCCGACATTTCGTCGTAAAATAAACTCAATCCAAAAAATAATAACACTTTCGGTAAAAATTGAAATTTCTATACATACATAATATGTATGACATTTCGATGTAAAAAAAAAAACAATGGAAAATACAATTTACTTTATGGCATGTATGAGAGGGCACATGAACAAAGTGAGACCACAATTGTGTGGTTAAATGCATTATTGCCAAACGCACCAGCAATTGTGTGATCCGTTCAACGGATTTCCGATATGCGTCACATGCATGAGTGTGGTTTCATACTCTTATTCCCTTTTTTTCCTTTTTTGTTATGGTTGTTTGTCCTCCCAAGGTTTTTTGTTGGTTGGAAATTAATTAAATCTCATAACAGCAGGATTTTATTACCACAATCATTGCGGGGAGTGGGGAGCAGAGATATGCATATGAGTCGAATCGATAAATATGCTAATATTTATGATATCGTAATATTTAATGAACTAGGAAAGGGATTTCATTGTTATCGTGTTGGTCGTTTATTACCCAACGCAAGAGGCGAATACACTAAGTTGAAAGGATACTCGTTTAATAAAATTTAAAGTCTGATCTAATGCTTACCTTGAGAGGGATTTGAAAGTGGGATGTGTATATCCTTTTTCAAATAATGACGGAGGAATTTAATGAGTAAATGAAAGTTCTTGATTCATATTCATTCATGTTATTGACAAGTTCGAATCCAATAAACCTACACAAAGCAACGTAAACCAATTACAACAAGACTGACCAAGTTATGTAACCGGCTCCCTTCAGCTCCCACTTGCTTTTGGAATAGTCTGGTGACTTAGAATTCAGATTTAAAACCTATTGCACAAAATTTTAAAGGAAGAATTTTAAGGCTAAGTACAACCCAACTTTATATTCAAAAACTTTTGGGCATATATGTACTTACACACAAATCTGAAAAATAATCAAAATAAGTAAGGTCGGTAGAAACTGGCCTTCATGCACTCATGGCAATCATCGCAAGATCCTTAAAAAAAAAGGATTCATGCTAGGTCAGGTTAAGGGGCAGCCTCCACTCAGACAGAAACACACATAGACAAGATTGACCCATTCTGATACCAAGATGAAGAACCGACTTACAAGTATTAGGAACCAAAGTATGTAATACAGAGTACATCGAGGTGGACAAGCGTAACAGTACTAACCCTAAGAGCCAAACCATTTCGTCCCAGAGATGAAGTTTCTTATCTTCTGGTGAGTTCGGCTAGATTCCTAAGACCATTGTAGAAATATTCCCCGAGGGTTTTTTTTTACGTCTCCCAAGCGCAGGACACGTGCACAATAGGTGTGTTGTAGTTTCTTCTTGCACCTCGTCTCTGCGGCTTCTACAAAAATCATTGGAGGGGACGCCCAGTCTGAGTGCATGTTTGTTTATCAAGCAATTTTATTACAATATTAGTAGGTTAGTTACTACTTTTTTTTCCGGTTTGTGTCTCTCCGTCTTCTTCCAGGTAAGGACAGATTTATTTTGACAAGAGACAAGCGCTGATGTTGTTCCACCTGTGGTTTGCCAGTTTCTTGGCATCCGTGTCAAGGAGTAATTTGATCGATTCGATAGGCGCAGGCGATTCCCTCAGGTTTTCGAGGAGATGCTGCCCTGCGCCTTCTTTTGCCAGCTCATCCATACAATTCGCCGTGGCTCAGTGTGTTGGACTGCTATGCGTGAGTTTAAGTCCCAGCTATGTCAATGACAAGCCTCCTGAAATATACCTAGTTTGTCATGAAATAGCTTATCAACTCGCCTTTCGGAGTCGGCAATAAACTGTAGGTCCCTTCCATTTATGTGACAAATGTAATACGCACAAGATGAATGGTTGCGAAAAGCTAGGCCTTGTCTCATTCCGAACTGTAGCGTCAGCTATTTACTTAATTTTTAAGCACCGTTCTAGCCACTGCACTAGAAATTATGCTTTACCTTCTTTCCGTTCGTATCGGATTGAGACTAGGGGAATCCCGAGAACTCATCTGTGCAACAACAGTCCGCTCAAGAATTTTGGGCAGCTAAATTGTACTACTATGACTTGAAAATCAAATTTAGAACTAAATTTTCAAGTACAGTTCCAGCGGATAAAAATGTGCCTTTACTTTTTTTTACAATCATATTGCGCTCAAGGGATTAAGTCTTGCTTTATTCATTTTAAAAAAGGCACAAGAAACACTGTTGACCTGTTGCCGCATCTGTGGCAACAACTGGGGATTAAGTCCCAAAATCATACTCCAAATCTACACCTTGGTCGTCAGACCTACCCTGACTTATGCGACAATAGTCTGGTGGACAAAGATAACTGAGGCCACACAGCCAAGAAACTGGAAGGAGTTCAACACCTAGCCAAAATCTGCATGGCAGATTGCCTACGCTCCACCTCCACTGCCTCGTTTAACGCCATTGTCGGTCTACCGCCAGTTCGAGTCCATATAGAAACGCAGGCAAAACTCAGTTTGCACAGGCTCTTCCACCTAAGCAACATCAGCTCTCAACATCCTCCTGGCCGTCACCTTAACACGCTTTCCTCCCTACTCCAATGTAACGAGTGCAGCATGTCTCCCAAGATACTGCTTCAAACGAAACAACTCAGTATCCATCTCCCCGAGTGACAACTGGGAAAAATATAAACCCCGTCCTTCAGAGCATGACCAAGTGTGGTACACGGACAGCTCTAAAATCTAGAGTGGATCTGGGGCTGGAATATTCCGAGAGTCGACTAGCTTTAACATATCGGTCAATCTAGGCATATACTCATCGATTAGTCCTAGAGACAGTCTAATTGCTTCAAGAACGAGGAAAAATCAACTTAGTCATACTACACTGGATCCCAGCTCACAAGGGCCACATTTGCTATGAAACAGCGGACTCACTGGCCAAGAAAGATGTAACTATCCTGCTCACTGATCCTGAACCAGACTGTAGAGTAAAAAAATCCATTTTCAAAAGCTACATGAGGGAACAATCCCTGCTCAAATTCAACACGATTTAGATGGGAAGTATAAGCCAGAAATGTACCAAAAACTTCTTCTTTAATCTATCACCAAAAAAATCTAAGTTTCTTCTAACTCTGAGCATGAACCACCTTAGAATTCTAACCTAGGTGACCACTGCCGACTAAAACTGCAGACTATGCTTGGAGGGCGATGAAATCTCTCCCCACATCGTCACAGAATGCCCCGGCCGCATTCATATGAGAAAGCTGACTCTAGGCAGTGAATTCGTCTTACCAATTGCACTTGTCACGCTCCACCCAAGGAAGCTGATTAGTTTCTTGACAGCCTCTGGAATTGACAAACTCCTCTCAAACATATGGGGCAGCACAATAGGATTCTATGTGAAACCGCAGGGCTAGGGCGGACCAACCGCTCTCCTCTAATAATAGTTATAACTGAAAATGCGGTTTCCTTCTTCCCATTCTCTAGACTTCTTTGGAAGATCGAAATCAAAACAGAACGTCAGTAACAGTAACTTCATGCAATTTCTTTGGTCCCAGGGTCCCTTTTCTCATTTTGTTTTTTAAGAAGGATTCCACCATTGTAATGCTTATGCAAGTCTAATTCCGACTACATGCTCACTGTTCTACATTTCAACACCGATAGAGTAACCCACTGAATTAATGTGTTGACTTTGGTCCGCTCTTTCGAATTACAAAAAACAAAGCGAAGTAACTCCCAAGTACAATGACAAACCTCAAGCCACTCCGCCATCATCTAGTTTACTTCCAGGACATTAAACCTCTACCACAGTACTCCTCTATCACTTTCTTTAAAGTGAATGTATATGCATGCTTACCACGACAAAGTTTACTTCTCGACAACAAAACCAAGATTCGATATCCTTCGCAGGGAAATGTTAACTACAGCTTAGCTCAAACTGCAAATGTCGTCATATTTATATCAAATAACCACTGGTTATGCCCACCGCACAAACCCATTTATTATGGTTCCTCCCCGTACTTCTGACACATCCTAAGCATAATAAGTACACATCCTTAAAATTTATATCCGAAAAAGTTTCCTTTTACAATGTGCTGTGTCTGCTGACGGCTCCGCCCTGACATGAGAGCTTGAACTCCTTCCGGATCTTGTTTCTTTTTTGCTATTTAACTCTTCTGACCCATTTACCAATTATTCACTGCGAGTCCTGTGCGTGCGTGTGTGTAAACAGAACAAATGTTTATGTTAGATGATGTCCATGCACGCATATCATTTTATATTTCAACTTAAATATTATTTTCCACTTGATCCACTTGAAATTGCTTGCAAAACATCTACAGACTTAAGTGTGAAGAAAAACAGTTGTGTGACGATGACGACCATTATCCTTTTTTTTTTTACAACACACTCCACACAATACGGCAGCATGAGTTAGAGTGTGGAAGTGTTTTGTGTTATGTTGTCATAACTTTCCATTGATAGTGATAAACCTTTTGACATATTACCCCAACACTCGAGGCGGCTACACAAGATACATATCCTTTTAACGCTGTTGGTTTTGTTTTCTCTCTCTCGTCCAGGACCAGGACATGGGTAACATTCAAGGTAATCTTTTAGATAAACATTCTGACGAAAGGTGTCCCCTCTCAAGGCAACGTGGTAACCATCCGAGTGAAAAGTAATTTCTTCCACCCACACATGTGCGCTCACCTTCCACAACATTGAGTGGAAATAGTAGAATTTTATGATATTCTCCACAGGAGCACAGCATGCTGGATGGTTGACGATAGTTTTTGCACCGGTGAGCCCGGTAAGATTTTTTTTTATTTTTTGTCACACACAAAACCTTTTTTAATTGAGGTTTTCTTAGAAATTAACACACGAAATTGGATTTTGATTAAATTACACTTTGCTTGCAAATATGCTGTCGGCGATGGCGACACAGAAGGATCCTTGCAAAGTCGCCTCGACTTTGTAGTGGATGCGAGTTGGTTTTATTAATATGATATACATGAGCTAGGGTATACTTACGTGTTTCAAGGTTCTGATGCTTTGGAATTAATTAACTTACCTGAAAGTAAAAGAAAAGAAATGCGGGTGTATTAGAAAGGATAATTAAAAGGAACTAAAATTAAATTAGCATTGAATTGATGTGTGCACGTGTGCGGAAAATATGGAAAGGCTTTCGTTTTTGTATGCACTTACAGTATAATAAACCTCTGTCAGGAGAAAACTATGAACACAACTTTTACAGGCATTTTTACAAAGCAATTTAAGTTTTAAACGCTGTCTACTTATCTGTTTGTTTGTTCTTTCATCACGTAAAAACTACCAGTTTAATTTCGTAAAAACAAATTTATATAAATAGGTGTTATCTCCTGAAAAGACATGGGATACCATTTACTTCGGAGGGAGGCTAATTTTAAGAAAAGAAGAGCGCAGTTCAATAACTTTTTAAATTTAATTCGCCTTACACTTTCTTAATGTATTGAATTTTAAATAGTGACCAATCCAATGCATATAAATTAAGTTTCCCATTTAAGGACTCAGTCATTAGATACTACTATAAGCCACTACTATAAGCAACGTACAGCATCAGCAATTAGTTGAATGCAGGCTTTTATGCTTGAGATAGCAAGGATGCTGGAGAATCCCAAAGAGTTATACCACCCACAGTTGTATTTTCCGGAAACTCAACCATTCCAATACACACAGAAAATGTGCGTAAAATGAACGTAGATTGAGGGCCAAACCCGGCAAATATAAGACTTACTTAATTCAGCCTTCAAATTTGTTTGAAACTGGTTAAGATCTAGAAAGAGGGTTGACCAAGAACTCATGTGTAACCTAAAGAAAGATTGGAAAATAGTAAAAATTTGCCAAAACTACCCTAAACTTAGCCTAAACTAAATGGCTGCGAGAAACATTCAAATGGTTAGAAGCGTTACACAGAAGCTTTAGGTGTTGATGATACCTGCAGGTTGTGTCGAGAGGGTTAATGCACAGCTGGCAGGCATTGACCAGCAGAAGCTGCTTACGACTTGAGTCTAGAGGTTAGAGGCTCTGACTGACATAAATCGTGAAAAAAGGTCGAAAGGGGACTAAGCTCCATGTTTCATCTCGAAGAGTCTGTGAAGGATGATAGTGTCTTCAGATTCCCGTGTATCGAATTGTTGAACAAAGTTCATGTTTTTATCTTATAGGACACCCACATCATTGGTTGATAAATTAAACCAGGTCTCTCGAGAGTCATTTTCCTCTCTCAAGGCAACATTCTCTCAGATAATAACCTACCTACCATGACTGTCTATAGAGTCCGTACTCAAGATCGCGCAGTTTCCATTGGTAAAGAATATTCTTGAATCCTGCTGCAATGTCATAAAATAAAGTCTACTTTCAACCTCGAAATCTTGAACAGACCGCATAGCTCTGGTGAAGCTGGGTAGGGTACCGTAGTGATTGCATGCTACTCGGGAGCATCACAATGATCCAACGTCAGATAAAGACCTTTTGGTCGAGTTAAATAAATCCTGTCAAAGGCAGAGCTGTAAGTATCCCCTCAATGACCAGGATATGAGAGTTCGACGCAATCTTAAACCGATCCAAGATAAAACTTCATGAAAATCGGGACAAATCGTGGCATTAAGCAATAATCAGAAAATGTTAAATACACAATAAAGGAACACAAAAACACACACATACCGACTTTCGAACATGGATGAATGGATCCTTTCAGTTGCATCAAAATGCTCTATTTTTCGTCCAAAGGATCGCTGCGCCTAAATATGTACTGTGGCGTGTGTGGAACATTTAAACCGATTTTTAAGGTGATTTCAGTTCTAATTTCACTCGCTAATGCAAAATTTAAAACTTCGATCATGGCATCTTTTAGTTGAATGCAGATGCGCCGCTTTTCGTCTAAGAATTTCTTGCCAAGGATTGCTAAACCTAAAATACTGTGACGTATGCGGAACATTTAAAATTATTTTTCAGTAGTTATTATTTCTTATTTCTTCTTTTAATAAAGTCCTTCAATGTTCTAAAGGGCTAGACCCAGTTGGGACTGCCAAAAAACGCTCTTTTTTAGGATTTTTTAGTGGCATCGCATTAAAATAATTAATAACAAATATTTTTTCACATGAAAGATATGTGTTTACGGAAACTATTAAAAAGTGTTTTGTGGCAAAATATTAAAAACTGAATTAGATACAGCAAATTTGGGAGGGGTCCGAAAAAAAAAAGTGTTTTGCGGTGATCACTGCTGCTCGTCACTGGATCATGTGAATTCAAATAAAACAAAAGGGATCATTAGTTTATGACATAATGCTCCGGCTGAATGAAGGGATTTGAAAAATTTTGAACTTTCACAAAATGGCGGATGTTGAAAAAGTCAAAATTCTTAATTCGACTAAAATTTTATTAGCATTTTCGGCTATAAAAAAAAATAATCGTCCAAAAAAAATTGTTCAACCGGAGGATAATTATGTATAGAATAAGTGATAAAAATTTTAAATCAATCGGCAAGGTCGTTCTCAAGTTACAGTGATCACCGACTTCGAAAACACGGTTTCGAGAAAAACGCGTTTGAAGTTTTTAGTACGAGTAGTTATGCATTAAAGACGACTCCGTTCAAAGTTATATATCTCCATAAATAACCGTCCAATTTATCTGAAATTTTCAGAGAATACTTATCAAATATTCTAAAATGGGAAAAAAATTGATTTTTCAAAACTCTAACTGGGTCTACCCTCTTAATTGAATAGCTGTTCTTTTCCTTGCGCCATGCCATCCTCACTAAACGGAATTCTTTACAAAAGTCGAATTCTTTAAAGTCGAATAAAAAATGAAAAAATCAATCATTAGGAAGGAAAGTCGGGACAAGGTTAAAAAATCGTGACTGTCCCGCCAAATGATGTCTGGCAGACCTTGTGTTACCTAGAAAATGTCATGGATCCAAAAAGATGTAAATGCAAACCACGCAAAACACGTAGGCTAAAATTTAGGGAGTAACATCCATAAACAGCTCCCACAAACTTTAATTACCAACGAAAACACCCATCAAAGGACGAAAACAACTCCTACATGTCGATCCTGATTTTACAATCGCCCCCATTGAATACATCCAATTATCATTGTGATATTTAAAAACCTCCCCCACCATTCTCGGCAAACTTTTTCCGGGAATTTGTGTTTTTATTAAAATTACTTCATTTAATTGTATTGATAAGGATCATATGCCTATCACTGCCTTGACTTCCATTACATCAAGCAATAAGCAAAGACCCAAGCATACAAAAAAAAAGTTTAATTTCCAATTTAATCGCCTTCATTAAAACTCCTTTATTACAAGGAAAGCATATCAAAGGACCGCCCCTAATTATTTGCTTTTCCCTCGCTTTCAACCTTTTTTAATGTCTCCACATTAAATACAGCCAGCTATGTATACAAGCCGTAACAACAACAGCTCAAAGTCAAATGCTAATATCTCCCTCCCGAAACAGAGCGACGAAAAGCGAAAAAAAAAAAAAGAAACGAAAACAACTTTACTTCTCGGTCCCATGTCCTGACACAGAGCCGCACCAAATGACACAACATAACTCAGCACATAATAATACGTTTTCATAATTCGATGAAGGCTGCTACTGCTACGGAGTCCTTTAATTTATTAATACCATCAAAATTTATTCGAATTTAAAACCCTCCTCCAGAGGGACCGAAATCACCACAGCAATCTATCCTAATCTTCCTGTCAAGGGCGAGGTTTCTACGCTGGGTGGCATGGCGGAGTGCGTAAGAATGTTATTCATACATCTCTCGACGCCCCCCTTCCCACTTAAGGGCTAGGTACCCTGCTATACAGATACACCTGGGAATTATATGCTTAATAAAGCCTCTACGATACCGACATTACTTTAAATACCGGCACAGATCCCTGGCAGGATGTGCAGGATTGCCACCCATTAATGTGAGGATAATAAACAAGTTCGGTGTATGCCAACATCGGATATGGATGGATTATTGAGGATCGTTGTTGTTCCACAAAAGCATTATGAAAGAGAAAAAAAAAAAGAACGTAATGTAAACTACAACCTTCGTCCTTTTTGCCTCAAACCTTCTCGTCGTGTCCTATATCCTTCAATTCAAATTCATATTTTATCCCCAGAAAAACAGGAGGGATCACGAAGACAAATAGAACAGTTCGAAAACCTATTAAGCTCCAACCGACTAAACAACAATGGCTGTTTCACTTTACCAGGGATTTATGTGTTATCTATCCCCGAATCCTTTTGCTAACCGAACGTTTTCAAAGCCCACCCCTGTGGGCTGGAAGTGCCCACTCATTTGGAAATACCTATGGGCTTGGGAAATAAGCGGACTGACTTGATTTTCACAAGGCAAGAAAGGAGTGGGAACGGTGCTGCATTTTGGGTGGCAGTTATTTTAATTACTGCTGGCCAAACCAGTTTTACCCTTAATCTCTTTTCGGAAAGGCAAGTCTCGGCGCAAATACTTTGACTTTGTTAACCTGAATACTCGTTCAACCACATAAAGGTAGATTGGGTTGCAAATTCGGTGCCAAAATGTGCTCCTTTTTTCTGTTTTTTTTTCCTTTCTTCCTGTTAGTTCTTGGAAGGTATCTAAAATTGAATTGGAATTACCAGTGCCGGGGTGTGAAACAACTTGGACTTGGACTTGGACATGCAAAATGTAAATGTAATTTTGATGACATAGCTTAACAAACAGTTTTCTAGATATAAGGAGTTTTAGCGTTGAGTACTTCCTATGCCATTGCACATCTCTAGCGAGAACGCATCCGAAGGCTCGAAAGTGAAGCTTATTCCACCCACAATCATACGTATGTGTATCACATCAAGCCTTGACACCCTCTCAACCTAAAGCTCTTGTTTGACCAAACGCATACGAAAAGAAAAAACTCTCAAGAGGTACAACCTTTCAAAAGTCTGTCCAACTACTTACACGTTGAAGATATTGATATCATCAACAGAAGTCAGCGAGCGATTATAGAAACACCAACTAATTCCGTCAACAAAAAAGGAGACAATCTGATAAAAACGTCACAGAGGAGAACTTTAAGTTTAACTAGCTCTGGGTAGAACCGGATATCTACAGAAGTAGGGAATGTGTTTCTTTTCTTTGTCATTCGCATCCCTACAGTTGCGACAGTGTTAATATATTGTGGGAAGATCTTCGCTAGACTTGAAGCAGGCTGATCAGTCAGTGGAAATCCCGCCATGTGAGCTCAAATATGAAGCAGGGATCAGGACTCTAGCGGATGCGAATGAAAGATTCAGCTCTTTGGACTCCTGTAAGATAACTAGGAAACTATGGCCTAGGTACAAGGTGCCTGAACTGATACACTGATACAGAGGGACAGGAAAACCCTCTCCATCCTTATGGGCGTAATTACAGGTCATAACACTTTGCGTTATCATGTGAAAAAACTAAGACTAAGTGAAGACGACCTTTGTAGGGGTTGTGAAGACGAGGAAGTCAATGAGGACACAACCCACTTCCTCTCTACCACCTCGGACATAGATCCTTTGGAAGGCACTTCTTCCAGGACACTGAAGAACTAAGAGACGTACCCATCAGGGACATCTGGAGGTTCATTAAGGCTTTAAAATGGTTCGGAAGCCTGGGGCAATAGTAGAATGCTTTAGGTACTGCTCCACGGGCAAGGGGTACCTTCCCCCCCAATTAATGGGCATCACAATGGGTCTCTACTGACCTGAGCGTGGCGCTGGGGCTTCTCCTCCCTCGCCAACCCATCTACCTAACTTAACCTAACCAGTTGGAAGGATGTAGGAAGGGTATGTTGAGTGTGGATCATTTTGAAGGAACCGGCAGTCTTCCAGAGGAGGCGATAAAATTTGCGTAGGTTGAAAGTTTTCAAGAAAACTCCCGCACCGTCTCCGGAGTTTGTTTCCTTCTTTTTTTTATAATCCACTCGGGCTTCAAGGGGTTATGAATGTTTTTCACACAGCTCGAGCGAGGTGCAGTGGTTCGAAGCTCAGGTAATGTTAGGTTTCGATGGCGTCCAGACTAGCTAGGGACATTTGTGGTGATTGCAATTGCTATAATTCACGGTAATTTCTTCGAAATCTACTTATGACATAATTATTATTAGCTCGAGGAATGGCTCTACTACATCAGTGTACAACAATAGGATCACCTTTGACTGGATTCCTTACTTCTTTCCAAAAGTTTGTGGAAAAGAAGTTTCAACGATCAATTAAATAGCGTCATCGACTAAGTTGAAAAAAACTCTTTGTTATATATTTGAAATGGTTTTCGAATAAAACCTGGAAGGAAAACGCTTTCACCTCAAGTGGCGCGAACAAGTAAAAATGGACCTCAACCAACCGCAATTAGAGGCTCTAAGATAAGGAACGGGTTTGTTGGTAGCGGCTCTGGTTCTCCCCAATATATAACAATTTGAAAATGTTTCAAAAAACCCAGATTGCAAGACAAAAGGGATTTACATGCCAAAATGGAATCCATTTTATCAAATCTGGGCCCATGATGACTAGTCCACCTAATCCCCTACCGTTCTTTTCCGAGACTGGTGAGAATTCGAACGAGGGTTACCCATCCTCTACCTGGTATCATAAAGGACTCGCAATTAATCGGAAAGTAATCGAGTTGATCCCTTTTTTGGTGTCATCCTTATACCATACGGTTGGTTGCTTATACAAAAGGGACACTCCGCATCAAATCGGTTTCCAATAATTATACAATTCAATTGCTTTATATGCATAGAATTCTTATACTCAAAAAAAGTGTAAACGAGTGAAAAGGATAAAATAACGTTAAATCCTTGCAAAAGAAAAACTTTGACAAGTGAGCACTCTTTCACACACTTCATCGATGCTAACTTCGTTCTTAACCAAAATAACGTATCACAATTCCCCTGCTCTCGATTGGTGGCTAGATATTTATCGGGTTTGTTGTCAGGTATTCCTTTCTTGTGTGGTACTGTTTTTACCCAAGATAATCAGATAAATTCATTGAGCCGCTTTGTAGTGAAATGCCTGGAAGAATTCCGATTTTTATTTGACAAAACCTCTTGTTGTACTTTTCTTGAATATTTACTTTCTCCCATAAAGGGTGTGTATTGTTTTCGGGATAAATCTGTAGAATATGTGTAAAATAATCATCTGGTTCTTGGTTCATGCTTGAAAAGTAGGGAAGTAATTTGTCTTCGGTGGAAAAGGATCTACCTTTATCGGTTTTGGGTTTTCAATAAACTGCTCCAATACATTTTGAAGGCAACCTTTATGGACATGTACACTCTCCGATAGACAAACATATGTGAGCAATTACACGCAACAAAGCCAGGCACTATACTGGAAGTTAGGTCTCGTCCTGAAGGTTAATCCTATATTTGTCTTTGTTTCTTTTTCTCTGTGTTTTTTTTTAATGATGTAAAATTCCGATTAATAACTCAAGGATACGAGCATTGCTTCTGCTTTCTTTTTTCACATGAATATAAAATCAAGAACAGAAAGAAAAGGATTTCTTCTCGTCATTAGTCGATGCGATTTGTTTATGTTTTTGAGGATTATTTTCAGTATTCATTAGGTATCGACATTCAGTATATTTATTGAAGGATATAAAAGTGGTGAAATATAAAACTTTTCAGGAGAGGGATCGCATAGTAAGGAGTTCGTTAAAAATGAAATAAAATCGCAGATAAATTTGTTATCAATCGTGCTACTGGCATTGACATCTTAGTATGACGATGCAAAGCATTAAGTAGCGAAGATACTTTTCAGACACAAAACAGACATAGAATCTATTCATAACAATTCAAAACGTTTCAAGAGGCTTATATCCTTGTTAACCAAAATGAAGAGATTGTAAGTGAATGTGTCATACTCCACCCTAGGATATTTGAAGCGCCAGCTAGTGTTTACTAGAAGCAATACAGAATCAACAGGTTTTGGGCCGCCACAAGTCAAATCAAAACATTTCTCAGGTCACTTAAAGCTCAACGCTTTATTAGGTTTTACCTAAAACGCTCTTTAAACTCTAAAAGTGAAGGCTCTTGTAGGGTCCTGTTCAAGTTCCACTTCTGTTATGGCAAGTAAGTGCCTTGTGACTAAAGTTGCATAAAACAGAAGTTGAATCCATTGTGCCCATAATTTGAGATTCTAAGAGGCCAAAAAGAAAAGCTGCTGGACTAAAACTACCCGGATATAGGTAGAAACCTCAGAAGGTTCCGCAGCTCAATATTACAGGGTTTTGCAATAAGAGCGCTACAAAAATTTTTTTAAATAAAACAAAAACGGTTTTGGATATTAATGAAATTCTTTATTTCTGTAAAAGTACGTTCGATGCCATTATGTATGAAACTCGATTTCTTTTGCATGGCCACCACGGACACGCTTGCAGAAGTCCAGACGCTGAACCCAATTTTCGACGGTTTTCTAGCATAAATCGGCCGATATTGCTGCAATTTCACGTTCGATATTCGTACGAAGTTCATCAATCGTCGCTGGCTTGTTGGCATAGACCATAGACTTGACGTAGCCCCACAGGAAATAGTCTAACGGCGTCAAATCGCACGACCGAGGCGGCCAAGCGACTGGACCATTTCGTGAGATAACACGTTCTCAAAACGTGGTTTCCAATAAATTGATTGTGACATTCGCTGTGTGGCTTGTGGCGCCGTCCTTTTGGAACCACATGTCCTCCAAGTCCATATCATCCAATTGGGGCCAAAAATATTCGGTTATCATTGAACGATAGCGATCCCCATTCACAGTAACGTGCCGGTCTTGATCATCACGGAAGAAGTACGGCCCAATGACGCCGCCGGCCCATAAACCACACCAAACCGTAATTTTTTCGGGATGCAATGATGACTCATGGAGTACGTGTAGATTGCTGCCTGACTAATACCGCATATTTTGTTTATTGACGAAGCCATCCAGTCAGAAATGAGCCTCATCGCTGAAGATGATTTTTCGATGAAAATCCGAATCATTTTCAAGTTGTTGCTCAGCCCAATTCACGAACATACGACGCTTCTGGTGGTCAAGCGGCTTCAGTTCTTGCGTCAATTTAATCTTGTAAGGATGTAGGCCAAGATCTTTTCGCAAAATTCGCCACAACGACGTCACAGAGATGCCCAACGCTTGAGAACGACGTGTGAGAGACACATTTGGGCTTTCTGCAACTGAAGCCTCAGCGGCAGCAATATTCTCGACACTACGGGCACTTCTTTGTCTCACTGGCACGGGAACATTTTGTACTGTGCCTGTGGATTCAAATTTTTCCACTAGACGCTCAATTGTTGATCTGCTAGGACGATTATGACGACCATAAATTCGACGTAGCGCTCTTAACGTTGAGGCCACTGACTCCGAATTTCGGTAGTAAATTTTAATAATTTCGACTCGTTGTTGGCTCGTATATCTTTCCATCATGAAATGGCAAACCTTACTGAAGAGAAATGTCAAAAACCGCTGTCCCTGTCGCTCTACTTTTGTAGCGTCCCTATTGGAAAACCCTGTATATAGGTTTTCCAGCTGGTCGAAACAATTTACCTTCACCATTGGCCACAAAAAATGTTGATTTTGCTAAAATCCAACCATTGTCAGCTAGTTCAACGCACTAATAACTGAGCTATTGTGACCAACATCCATCTGGTTGATAATGTTTTTAGTTGAGACTTAAACCCATCTGCAGTGCCGTCTAGACCTGCTAGGTGTCCCGATTTTGGCGGGACAGTCCCGATTTTTTTAACCCTGTTACAATCGCTAATCAGTGGAACTCTTCGCACGACTCCCTCTGGAGCACTGGACATTTTGTTTCACTTATCACACCTAGATATTTTCGGCAGACCAATGGCAGCTAGTGCAGCCATCCGCCTCAAAGCAACCTCACAGTGATCTAATAAATCTTAAAATTTCTCCCCCAAAACATAGACTACACCACTCCCAGGCTAAGGTTTGACAAGAGCTTCAAGGTAACCATCCCTCTCAGGTCATTCTGGGGCGATGTATTCTCAGAAGATATGTAAGTCAATTCATTTTCACACCGACGGTTCAAAAACTAGCAATGGGGTGGGAGGGAGCTTCCACTTGGAAGCCTTCTTCTATGCTAACTTAGGCGACCTAATAACATTGATGTCAGTAGCCTTCTACGCTTCATATGAAGCTCCAATTGGTTTCAATAAGTAGGCAGAAGATCTTTTCGAGATCCTGGTGGTATCATAACGGACCCCTCATGGGTCTAAGTGTGTTGGCTTTAACTGGCAGCCACTTCAACCTAACCTAACCTACGATCGCTAAACCTAAAACCACAGTGTTTTGATGAAAAGTGGCGCATTTTTATGCAACTGAGAGGATCCATTGGAAGATGCTATGCTTGAAGTCAAAAATCGGTTAAAATGTTCCACATACGCCACAGTGTTTTAGGTTTAGCGATCTTTGATGAGAAATTCTTAGACAACAAGTGGCGTATTTTTATGTGTTTCTTGATTAGGTGTTTGACAGTTTATGGGTTTTTCTAAATATCCCGATTTGTCCCGATTTTTGGGCTCTGATGGATCGATATTTGTGCAGATTTATCTGGCAGCCTTAGTGCCATCAAAAAAATGTTGCATTGGCAAAACGTCTGAAAAATGTTCGAAGCCCTTTCAAAAAGGGGCTTCCAAGGATAACGAATGTAATTTTCAAAGCACGAAAATGAATATTACTCTTCCAGCACACACATTGTTGACATCTTTTGTTGAGCGATTTTGAAATCAATCAGCAAAATGACCAATAAATCTGTTTGTTTCAAACACCCCCTCCTTTCAGCGAACCAATAGCAAAGAGCGTGCAAAACTTTCCAAAGAAATTATCTTCTATGGCATAATCAAACGATTACACAAACCAATAGAAATTAATTCAAGTTATGTAAATGAAAACACATTAAAACTTCCATTCCAATACATCCAATTGCCTCCACCGACGTAACCACCGACCGCCACCGCCATGAGCACTGAACACTGGAACAGTGAGCAGCGAAAACACTCTTTCCATGAGCGACGACGTCAACGTCAACTGTTAATGAATTCAAAAGTGCTTTCCGAAAACTTTAATGTTCCACTTAAGAAGGACCATAAAGATGCGCGCAAACACAAACAGCTATAAATGAAGAAGACCCGCCACCAGCCACCGCCGACGCAGGCCAGCGAAAACAGAGGCGAAGCCAAATGAAATGAAATCAAATAAAATAAAATGAAAACCATATGAATCGTATTTTATCATTTAATAAAATTCGAATTACTCCGCAGCTGGAAAGTGTGCTGAACGAGAAAGAGCGAGAGACCACCGGGCCAGGCAGGACTACGAAAAAGTTTTCCATTTTGTTTCGAAAAGTTTTTCGTAGTTAGCGAGAGGCACCGACCATGTCCAAACAAACAAACTCCTACCCTGGCGCCATCTCTCGTTGGCCCAATAGTCCCGCTGTCCTACTTGTACTCTGCCGTCGCTTCTTTGTTCGGTTTTGTGAACTTGGGCTGGTTTACGAGTGTGTATGCTAATTTCGCCAAACAAAAGGACGACAGCCGTGTTGGAACATAGTTTCCTCCTATGCGCGCTTCGGCCAACCCCTTTGTTACGACTTGAAACAGTTTAGACTAGCTTTGCGTGCCCAAACCATCACCCCGGGGCTAGTAGACATTCATTCGAGCCGCAGCGATGATTCATTGCAAAAGTGCATAATAGATTTTTTGTGTGAAAATTGCCGCCATAAGGATAATAGGCGAGCGTCCCCAAAAAAAAGCACCGCAAACTCCCGCAGTGCATTCCAAACAAAACAACACTTGAAAGTGTTAGCATCAGACACGGCTGTGTACGAGTTTACACTGTTCCGTGTGCGTTATGTGTGGCGGCGGCGGCGGCGGTCCTTTAAAACAATTTATTGCGCCGCGCTTTTTGTGTCTCCCGGGACAGGAGGTGTTGGGTGTAATAAGGATATGATTCATTGTATGCATGTACGAAGAGTGCCAGCGGTGAATATAAATTTTACTGGAAAATTTAGATTTATACTGATACGGTTGAATGAATTGCACGGTAAGTGGCTTTCATGTGGTGTCGGCAAAGCGCTTATTAGGGCAAAAAAACATTTTTTACGTGGGTAAATGATGCAAGTACGTGGAAGTGTGCTTAATATTTTCGGTAGAAGGCAAGGAGTTTCTTGTTAAACCGACGATAATCTTGGAAGACTGTGAATATGAAATCCTTGTGCAATGAATCAAAAAGGACTAATTGGATTTGGAACAAGTGAACTAGCTCATTCATAAGGTACTCGTCATCTTCACCCTTCGAATACGAGATTTTTAGGACTACCTACGTGAAATGGATTGCAATCAGTTTGGAATGCTGCAAGAGTCAGACAAAATTATTATTCCAAGGCTCTAAAGGATTAACGTTCCCAGAGGCTGGAAAGCGATTCAGGACATCCTCATGCCTAAAACTGAGAATATCGGTCATCATTTAAAGAACTAATTTGGAATAACAATTGGAAAGTTAAATCGGTTAACACAGCAATACCTAACGTAGTGTACATATACGGTTGGAAGATAGCTAAATCACAAGGAATTCATCCTGCGTGCCTTTATCGATTTATGCACATACACATACATTACGGGTTTTCCTAGAGCAAAACTTGATGTCGAGTCAACTATTTCTTCGAACGGAAAGGCCCATTCTTCGATGGTTTGGACACGTCAAACGCGTGCCTCCAACTCGGCTTCCAAGACGTGCCATGGAATCCGTGTCATCAGGTAGGCGTCCCCTGGGTAGGCCCGGGGTGAGGTGAATGGAACAAGTCCGAAATCTTACACCTACCCGTATGGAAAAACCCCTGATGATTTAGAGTCGATGGCGGAAGATTGCAAGATGTGGTGAGTCCACTTAAGCAAACAAGTCGTTAGAAAATGATGATGTGGTTTCTGGTAATCGACAAAAATCTGACTGCTTTATAGGTGGATGGTGTCGAAGTGACGACAAACGAAAATGATTCTATTACTCTCACACCAGACTCAAATCTCAATACTACTTATCCTTCTTGTCGCGATGGAGACTAGCTGACCATCTGACGTCGGCAAGTTAAATCTAGATTAGGTATCAGCAAGGAATATGCTCATTCTATTTTTGGTACCGATTATATGTATGTAGTACGTACATAGGCATTAATATACTGAAATGTAGCAGCACGCACAACCGTTTTTAGCTTCTGCGAATACTTTCTTGCCAGGCTTTTTACAAGGGAGGAATGGAAGAGCGAACTTGTCGACAATTTCGATACAACCCCAGCTATCTTTCACAAAGCGTGCAAGATGATATATGTCATAAGTGCGATCTTTTACTCATAAGCACTAGAAACCGCCAACCACTTCTGTCTACCTAACCTCCATTAGAAGATACAAGCAATTCTTAAAGCATGTAAGCACTCATCTGGGCCATTTGAAAAAAAGGCAGGGATTTTCACAGTTGACATCAAATCTCTAATCTCGGCAATCACAACTTCTTCGGTTAGGTTAGGTTACGTAAGGTGTGTGATGGATAGGCCTCATCACGTTCACTCGGAGACCTGGAGGTTCATTGTGAGTGACCTTATTAATGTCGTGGGAATAGCAAGATGGTTCCCGGAACAATTTAAGAACATATCATATTATTGGCTGTTTTGTGAACCAGTTTGTGATCTTTGTGAAACTGAGTAGATTCGTTAACTATAAGTCTGTTGCCTCTGCTATGCTTGGAAAAAACCTTGATCCTAATGCGCGTACCAATCGTTCTTGACGGGCGGGGCAGTGCCTCAACAGGTATTGGATTGATTCTTCCTCTTCCTCATCTCCGCAGCTTCTGCATAGTTCTTTGGATTCAATTCTTCACTTGTGGAGCATGACTCCGATAGCGCAGTGTCCTGTGATAACTCCAGTGAGTATGCGGATAGAGGATCTGTCCAGTACCATAAGGCACCTTGTTCTAGTTTTATTTAATTTCGGCCATAACGTCCGAGTAGCGCAATCCCTTCTGGCTAACCAGAAGGAATGAGCTTCTTTCTCTATAATACTGTCTATTAAATATCCCGTGCAATCTCCCTATAGGTGGCATTACAGATGTCTCCGCTTCGCCAATGTTGATAGCCCATCCCAATCTTACCAATTCATCAGCTTTTCATTCCCTTCTATGTCCTTATGTCCGGGAACCAAGCAGAGTTTAACTGTATGGTGCCCTATGGTGATCAACGAGTCTCGACATTTCTTGACTGCCTTTGAATTGATTGTATTGTATTTTATCGATTTCAAAGCTTCTTGCCTGTCAACGAAGATAGTAATACCCGATGGTGGAAGGAGAAAATCGCTTATGCACCCTGCAGCCTTTTCTATTGCCAGGATCTCGGCTTGGAAGACGCTACATGTTTCTGGCATATTGATCTTGGTTGCCACATTTTCATAATTTGACATGAAATTAGGCACTGAAAGAGCTGACAAACTGTCAATTTCTCGACAGAAAAATTTTAAATGAACTCCCGTGAAGAATATGTGTTCGTTCTTCTAAACGGGTGATACTTCCTCTCGACTGTGTGCTTTCCAAAAATGTCATCAAGAACACAGCCGACATCATTTACCCCTCAAGGAGAATAATGTGTTGCATTTTTATGATGGTACAGATCCAGACCCCAGTCGATGAGAACTCTTGATGTCATATAACCTTCCAAAAATGAAATGCTTTCAAATCTCATCGGTAACATTGTTCTTCACATCGACGCGACCAAATTAAATATCACCAAATCCAACCGAACAACGGTTTCATAAAGCATTCAACAACTCACGTTTATCCTAAAATATTCCGGAATTAGAAAATTGATTTAAAGAAAAAAAAAAACAAAATCCAAATCCATGTTATGACTCGAGACAACTCCAAAAAAAGAAAATGAAAATCAGCAATCCATTGTTTCCGTCGACCGTAACTAGGGCTTTAAGTGACTTAATAGATTTTAATAAAAACGTACATAAGTCGAGTGACATTTGTGGAAAATAAAAAAGAAAAACCCCACCAAAACAGAGCCTAGCAAATGTCCTTTATCATGGATATTTTTCGTTTAGGGATGAAAAAGAGAGTATGCCATCCCCCATGGGCATGTCGCACCGACTAGCAGCAGCGTAAATGGCTTTTCTTTGAACAAGCAATTCATGGCAACACAGAACGCGCACACACAAACATAAGACGATACGATGATATTTGTATTTAGATAAATTTAATTGATGACCCTAAGCTACTTAGCTATATTAGTTGAGAATATTCTCTTCCCGATTTCTATATCCTGTCCCCGAGGGAATTGTATTTACTCTTCGTGCTATCGCTTAACGTTGATGTTCTTATGCCTGTCCTTCATCGTGCGACCTCTCGACGCTACACAAAAAAAAAATGAATTGTCAGAAATTAAATGACAAAAAAAAAGAATCTTAAGGATGTGCAAATTAATCTCCTCGCTCGCAGATTGTTTGTCATTTTTATTTGCACTTAATGTACTCAGATATGGGCCAAGCGATAAGAGGACACAAGGCTACTCTCAAGCCTCCAGAAACCTCCTATTTTGCTGCGTAACGTATTAGATGATTTATTAATTGAAATTAGGTGAAATGGATGTTTGATGTTTGTCGCAAAAATGGCGAAATGTCTTTTAAGCCAAACATTGTGATGGAAATCCATTAAAATTACAGTGGCGGAGACACGTCTGTGTGTGTCAGACAGAGAAGTTCCCTGTAAGGTATTGTGCTGTGTGTTTACATAGTAGGTAAAGTAGGGGTGCTTTATACGACAGTATTCAAATATTGAAATACATTCTCTGCCCTAAGTAAGATCATTCTTACGGCGAAAACGCTGCTATCGAGACATCGTGTTAAGAGCTTTGATCAGAGCAGTGAATTTCTAGGGTCATTATTCACCGGATCTCCACTAAAGTTATATTCGTTTAGTTTTGCTATGACAGTCTTCTTTCATTTCAAGAGCAACGGCTTCAGCCTTTTTTTCAATTGTCTTATACGCCTTCACTATTGATTGCTAGGGGGCTAATAATCTGCGATGATGTCAATGCCAACTATCTTATCAATCTCGTAAGACTTATAAGAAATAGCGCGTACTTTTCTAAAACCATCCCTAAGCTCCAGCAGCACTACAGGCATCCTTTACCGCTAACAGATCGCCGAAATTTCAGTGCCTTATAACTCAGCTCCCTTAGTAGCTGGAAGGTTGGAAGGCTGGAAGAGTTGTTATAGATACATTCACTCGATTCCACGCGTAAAGCTCTAACTTACTGATCTGCTTAACTTCTCTAGTAAAGTTCTGCAAGAACTTGGCCGCTGGTATCTCATTGCTTTTTATGGCTAACATTTTAAATAAGAACTTGGCCTTTTTTTAACAGTAATGTTTTTGATGGGATACATATTTCTGGAACGATACACCTGCTTTTTCCAACCGATTAATGCTTTAAAGTCAACGAAAAGATGGGCGGTCTCGTAGTTAAATTCCTAGATTTGACTTAATGCGAAAATTTGATGTTTTGCCCACTTACGAGATTGAAATCCCGACACAGCATGTCTGACAATATCCCTCATTACCCTTCAATCTTTCCAAGACTGTTCACTCTCAGACCTAACATCGTCAAAGGCGACACTTTAGTCTATTCCAACGAGGTGAAGGGGCAAATCAGCGCCGTCACGGCGGAATTTGGGGTCTTAAGGTCTATTAAGCCAAGAAGACCCTGTTCAGCCGAACATTGTGCAGCTCTCTTCTATCTTTAGTGCCATTTCTGCCCATCCCCTCGGGCAACGAGTAACAATTTCAGAGTAAAATGCTTTCGGTTGGGTAGTAGACCAACAGGTTGGGGATGAGTAGGAGAGTTTTGAAATAAAGGGTTTTTCAATAGGGGCGCTACAAAAGTAGAGCGACAGGGACAGCAAACGACGCCATAGTTTTCTTGCGGTTTTTTGACATTTCTCTTCAGTAAGGTTTGCCATTTCATGATGGAAAGATATACGAGCCAACAACGAGTGGAAATTGTTAAAATTTACTACCGAAATTCGGAGTCAGTGGCCTCAACGTTAAGAGCGCTACGTCCAATTTATGGTCGTCATAATTTCTGGCTGGATGGCTTCGTCAATAAACAAAATATGCGGTATTGGTCAGGCAGCAATCCACACGTACTCCATGAGTCATCATTGCATCCCGAAAAAATTACGGTTTGGTGTGGTTTATGGGCCGGCGGCGTCATTGGGCCGTACTTCTTCCGTGATGATCAAGACCGGCACGTTACTGTGAATGGGGATCGCTACCGTTCAATGATAACCGAATATTTTTGGCCCCAATTGGATGATATGGACTTGGAGGACATGTGGTTCCAACATGACGGCGCCACAAGCCACACAGCGAATGTCACAATCAATTTATTGGAACGTGTTATCTCACGAAATGGTCCAGTCGCTTGGCCGCCTCGGTCGTGCGATTTGACGCCGTTAGACTATTTCCTGTGGGGCTACGTCAAGTCTATGGTCTATGCCAACAAGCCAGCGACGATTGATGAACTTCGTACGAATATCGAACGTGAAATTGCAGCAGTATCGGCCGATTTATGCTTGAAAACCGTCGAAAATTGGGTTCAGCGTCTGACACTTCTGCAAGCGTGCCCGTGGTGGCCATGCAAAAGAAATCGAGTTCCGTACATAATGGCATCGAACGTACTTTCACAGGTATAAAGAATTTCATTAATATCCAAAACCGTTTTTGTTTTATTTAAAAAAAAACTTTTGTAGGGCTCTTATTGAAAAACCCTGTATTTGTGTCCGGACAAGATGAGGCGTCGCCAGGCAAGTAAAGGGTCTTCCAATAAGGACTTTTGAACTTTGACAGTTAATAGCGGCCATACTGTTGAAGCTACATCTGTCAAATTGGCTGTCATTTATTCAATCCAAATCACCATGGATGAATATAGCGTTCAACAACTCGAGCAAATAATAAAATTGTTTTATCAATATGGGTGTTCTGTTCGGGCAACGTTCCGCCCTTCGCCCATTTTACGGTCGCCATAAACGTCCTTCCGAAAGGACTATTCGCAGTGTGGTGGATAAATTTGAGTCTACTGGTTCAGTAAATGAACAACCAACACCCGTACGTCGACGAAACGCAAGATCTGCCGAAATCATCGCCGCTGTCCGTGAGAGTGTGCAGGAGAATCTGAGGCAGTCGATTTCGCGTTGCTCACAAGAACTCGGCCTTTCGCAGACCACAACTTGGCGAATTTTGCATCGTGACTTGGGCCTGCAATAGTATAAAATTCAACTGACCCAGGAGCTGAAGGTAAACGACCATAGACAACGACGTGTGTTCGCTGAATGGGCTCTGGAGCAGTTGGACACTGACCCTAATTTTCATCGAAAAATCATCTTCAGCGATGAGGCCCATTTCTAGATGAATGGGTTCGTCAACAAACAAAATTGTCGAATTTGGGACGATAGCAATCCACATGAGATCCAAAAGCGTCCAATGCATCCCGAAAAAGTCGCTGTTTGGTGTGGATTTTGGGCTGACGGCGTCATCGGTCCATATTTCTTTGAGAACGACGTTGACCAGGCCATCCCGTTGACGGTTGAACGGCGAGCGCTATAAGTCGATGATTAACAACTTCTTTTGGCCTGAATTGGATGATATGAACACCAATGACATGTGGTTCCAACATGACGGGTCTCCGTGCCACACAGCTTACGCCACATTGGAAATTCTGCACGAGCGATTCGAGGGTATGATCACCTCACGTGGAGGTGATGTGAACTGGCCACCGAGATCGTGCGATTTGACCCCGTTAGGGTTTTCTGAAGTCGCAGGTCTATGCGAATAAGCCACAAACCCACGCTGTCGGTCAAATTCAGCCTGATTTATGCGCCAGAGTCATGAAAAATTGGACATTTCGGATGTGCGCCACCCAGAGAAGCCGCGGCAGATATTTGATCCACATATGTACATAATGGCATCGATAGGCGTTTCAAACGAATAAATAATGTCGATGATATCTCACACACACTTTGTTTTATTTAAATTTAAAGATAGGAAGCGCTTAATGAAAGACCCTTTAGCAATAAGTGACTAAGCGAGAGAAAACGTATTGGTACTGCGATATGACTTCACATAATATTCCGGTCGATAAATTGATTTGGCTCCCAGGACATGTGATGTGCAGCCACCCCTAAAATCTTGTCAGTCTTCGGCGTGACGTAAATTTCGAATCGATCCTAAAATTTAGGTGGATCAAGGTGGGGTAGGTACACGTTTTGAGTGGTTTGACCACACATACATTTGTTATAGCCTAAGGTACATGTGTGTGTACGTATGTAAGTCCTTTTCAATTTAATTGTTCTGCCCTCAGTCTTTAAGCAAATTTAAATCCATAATGAATGGTCCGCACACTTCTAGGAACTTTGCAAACAGAACGACGAAACTCTCTATGTATTCGGTCTTTGCAAACACACACGATTCCACTTTGTGTGTCCAAATACTATTAAATGAGTTCAAAAAACTTTTATGGATAGAATTTCCTTACAGAACCGAACAACCACAAGAACTTGCAACCGATTTCCAATTATCAAAACAACTTCCTCGTATGCAAACAAAACTCTTCAATCTGACCCAAATTTACTTGGACCAGTAGTTCCTTAGCCAACTGCCTGGTGGGCTAGCATGGCAAGCCTTCCAAAATGTCTCCTTATCTCTTCATTCATATTCAATTCAAAAAACAAGAAGAAAACACCCATCCTGATTATTATTACCAAAAAGTTTTGTTCTCCCCCGGTTAGAGTGTGTGTGCGAAAAATTCATGATTAATTTTTCAAATTCAAGACAAAAATGGAGGAAGATTTTGAAAAACCTCAGTAACGTCGCCGCTGCCACCATAACGTGAACCCAACGCCACCTTCACACGAGAGCGAGACACAATCCCAGATGATAAATTGAATAGAAGACAAAGTTTCATTTATCATTCTTATGCGCACACACACACACACACTCTCCCATGGCCACAAGGAGCAGGCAGGCATTGCACCAAAATTACAAATTCAAAACTTCATGCATGATAGGTATGGTTGGTTTGTTAGTCGCATAGCAGTGTGCGTGTGTTTACTCGCCCGCCCTGAAAGGAGCCATTGTGTTCCTGGCTAATTAAGTGCCTGAAATATTTAAATGATTCCCTGAGCATGAACAGCGATAAAAGTAAACTTTTCCTCATGCCCGAGAGATAACTTTCTCCTTTCTTACGGACCCAAGCTGGCTACGTCGTCGTTGCTTTCTCTGAACGCCGCAGGTTCGGTGACGGGTATACCCTATCAGGTTTGGGGTCCAAAAAAACAAAAGCCAAACCAACCCAGTGCCGGTGCCATTGCTGCAATACATCACTTCATCTGCTGTGACATAAGTGACACATCTTTGTTTCAAGATGTGTAAAATACCTGAGCGAAAAAGTTGATGCTGCTGTCACTGTTGTGCTATTGTCTTCGGAATGAATCGGGCGATTCTATGTTGGGTTGTAGCCTTGAGACAACATCATTATTTTTAACTGAAATGAGGAATGTACTATGCATGTACGAGTATCTCGTTCTACAAAGGGCAACATGGAGGAGGGCACGTGCAAGGCAAGGCAAGGCAGTGCTTGTCAAGATTGTGCCATTTCATTTTATTGCATAATAAAATTGTAAATTTTCTCTTGCTGGGAATTTATCGAGATCCGAAATTTCATTTTTTTTTTTTTGCTTCCACTCGTTCGTTCGTTATTTGCTTTTGTTTTAAGGATTCTCGGATAATGCCATGAAAAGATTGGAAGATGATTTAAAGAGGGATACTTAACGTTTTTTTATTGCGAACGGAAATATTTTTCTTTTATGAGCCGTAAATGGAAATTAATTGGGGTGCACTTATGCGGTATATGCGTCATCTGTTGAATGAACGGAAAAGCGAATAAATGAATAAACATCCGTTTCTTGCTTATCGCAAATTGTCATTCAGTGTAGTGGGAAATTCTATACATATTTACTTGTTGGTTTTCGGTGAAAAAAAAATTATGCTCTGGGTTACCCAAAAGTGTACCAAGGAAGCTGACGGTTCCCCTATTTTGTTAAATCATATCATCATCTTCAAAACTAGCTCATGAAGTCAGATAGCCCTTTTGCTCCAAAAATTGCTTCGAGATACGGCTTTAGGTGTCGAAACTCTGTTTAAAGAAAGAAGCAATTTACCTACTGCAGATAGTTAGCATCTATTCAGACAGTCTAAAATACAAACTTCTTCGCGGTGGGAGCGATAAGAGGACCGCGCAATTACTTGTACAGGGTGGCCCAAAAACGTTCTTGTTTTTCTATATCTTAAACCCGGGTTTCCCAAACTGTGCTCCGCGGAAAGATAAAAAGTATATCAAAATCCCATCAGATTTCGTTTTTTCAGAAAGTTCGAAGTGATCATAGGTGACCGCATCAATGGAAAAGTAAGGTTACCTTGCCTAGTTCGTGAATTTGGTTCACAGATGGCTCCTTATTGGAAAATGGTGTGGAGTACCACGAAGCCATCTATGAGACAACACACACATCACACTCGCCGACACATCGCAGCCAACTTCATCTGAATCGTTTTCGGATATCAAGAAACATGACATCGGCATCTTCTTCCTACAATTTATTTCCGAAGTTAGTCCTCGGGTAGTCGCGTCAACCATTTATCTGTTTTCTCATTTAGATCTCTATATTGCTCTATCTATTCCTATCTGCTTTTTGGAAGCAAATAATCGATACATAAGTACATACATGTACTTCCCCAAATCGCCTCAACTTTCAGACAGTCGTTAGCTAAGGATCGGGTCCAATAACTGAACCACCTCATCTTACATAAAAGCAATCTCCACTTAATCCACTTCATCCCCTTAACAAAATAAATACCACAAAAAAAAAACCTATAAAATCCCCACTCATGTTCTCTTGACTTTAAGTACATTCGACCACAACCAACAATGCACAGATTGTCCTTCCCGGAAAATCTTTAGTTTTTACTTTTTTTTCTTTTAAATTGTCAGCCCCTTTCAACTAAATGCCATAAACAGTTTTATTTAAAAATCTCTGTTCCAATTCAAACTAACACAATATTCGCCATCAACTCTGTTAAGTCCTGATACAAAAAAAGGAATCTCCCTCTCTGCCATTGTCTAAATGAAAGGAGGAAAAATGTCCCTACTTATGGAAAAGTTCCACGAAAGAAAAGGAATCTCAGATGAACCCTCCGCCCTGTCCCCGTTTTGTTATTCTGCTCTACTGGTAGAAAATACATCGTCAGCATTTTTCAAGGATAAACAACAAGATGAAAAAACAAAAATAAATAAGGACGACGAACCATAGTAACACGACAAAAGAGGAGATAAGCAGTAGAACAGGAAAAAACAATGCAATTCCCAATTGCATCCGAAACAAAAGGACGACGAAGAACTACAAGAAGCCAAGACAAGAGTCCTGCAAGGAATAAACAAGTGGAAAATGCAATAATCTATCTACGCGTTAAGGAAGAAACTACAAAAAAGTTCCTAGCGACCTCCCCCCCCAACCTCATCGTCCGACCACCAGCCAACAACTTGTAGAAAATTAAAAGGACCCTCCACACAGAGAGCAAACTACTGCAACGACAGGAACAGTAGTAATGCAACAACAACGTTCAGCAATAATAATAACAAGAGCAATAGTTTCACCAAAAGGAGGAAAGGACCTATCCATGCAAAAATGATGAACTTTTCACAGTCAGCCAAAAGGGATAAAAATATGACTTCACCACAACCATGTCGGACGACGACGGCGCGTCGACATTCTCGTTTGGACAATTCTTTGTGCAGATCTCAGCGGCGCGGCCGCTACAAAGGACCCTTTCCCTGTTTTTCTCGCGAAAGGAGTTCCGCTTGAGTCCTACCGGCGATGAAGGCAAATTATTTATGCATTCACTGACGTTTGCCGAAATGAGTAATAATTATTAAAGCCTTGGCAAAAGTTCAGGAAATATTGCCTTTTGTTATCGTTGCAATTGCTATTTGTGTCAGCACGCAAGAATGCCAGGAGAGGAGACGAAGGTCGTCCTTGTCGTTTGGCAAGTAGCAGCGGCTCAAAGTAGCAAACAAGTTGTGGATGATGTCGTCATCAACTTAAAAGTACCGCTTATTATGTTGATGAAGTGGGAGAAACTTTTGCTAAAAAGGATGCGATGTGATTCGAGTTAATTCTACAAAACTTCAGCGAGTTTTGCTGATAAGGGCTCATGGAGTTACGGAAACTGAGGTAATGTTGCGGTGATACTTTCGAAGGTGTCTCTTACAATGTGTGATATGTACAAGGTGCCAAAGGGGACTTTGATAGCCACGGTGATGACCTTAAAGTAGTCCTTTGGTTCCGATAAACACATGTCAAGTCAAGTTATTGAGGAAATTCCAGGAACATCGAGAAGCAAAATTATGTCCAAATAGTGGTGCTCTTTCGACGGTGTGTCTTTATTTGGGAAGGGCGATTCCCCTTTTCATAAATGGACATAGAAACCGAACTGTGCTAGATGTAAAGACAGTAAATTGGCAGCTCAACCTATGTGCAACTGTTTTGTACCAAACCTCGAAGGGGATTGGGATTATATCCTTTTAACCTAACCAGTAGCGGAGAAATTCTAGGAAAAGAGATTAATATAGAAGTCTTTCGGCTTCCATCAGCCTAGGGGCGTTTTCTCAACAGCTTAAACGAAGTTGATGCTTCCAGCTGTGACAGTAGTCCAATTGAGGTCAGAGACGATTTCTGATCCTAGGAACGCAGAAGACCTAATCAGTTCAACCGCAGATTCATTTGTTTGACGTTGTTGCGACTAGCAAGTTATTGTAAGGCATCGTAGCTGAACTTGGCAGACTTAAATTGCACTGAGTTGGATGCAAGTGTTGTAAGTGCTGCCTTATGGAAAGAATTTTTATTCTAGCGACCCTTTATCAAGGTTTCTTCTAGCGCAGATATCAATGAAGTGGATTTTAACCCAGAACACACTGGTTCACATATCCATTGTTATATGAAAGAAAGATGCTTATAGAAGCTCTAAATCAAGAGATACAGTTGGACACTTGGACTTCTGGAAGCTTTTCGATAAGAGATGGAGCACACCTCCGTCATGCCGCATATCAAGAAAGATGTGGCCAAAGCTCAATAAAAGAAAAACAAAGGAAATATTAACGCTGAACAGATCGCATTTAGATCTAGTGATCAGCATCCTCACAGGCCATAACCTGGCGGCCCATCTAAGGAGAATGTGATCAAGCACGACCGACACGACGCATTTTCTCCGTGACTGCCCAAGCCTCAGCAGAACCAGAAAGACGACCCTAGACACTTAAACTCTAACCTATTATCGCTTCAAAACAGGTACGTGAATGTAGGATCCCACAACGGGAAATACAATGGATCCTTGAAGATCCAAACGAGGCGGCGCCTAATATCTAGCCGCCACCCCGTTTAACCTAACCTAACCTATGCAATAATACTTAAAGTATGTCCATGTACCATGCCAGACTTCTTGGATCCAGTAGGGATGTTTGGTTGGTTTTGTGGGTGTCCTAAGGACTTATTTAGACCTCAAGCGGGTCCATTGTACCCATAGAAAGTAAACTAATGGGAGTCTAACCAAAGTGTCAGGTTGGCTAATCTGGAAAACAACCCAGAAAGGGAAAGACATCTCAAAAGTTTCCTAAAATCGGGTATATGAAGATCCTCCAGCCCAGGGAAGAAGCCACTACCAAGAGTACGCAATCTTCTAGTGGCTAGTGCGAGACGTTCGAATAGCAGGTACTGGACGAATTCTATTTCCTCTTTGTCCCTGCAGCTTCTGCAGAAGTCCAAGATGCTCCGCATGGATCGTTATTCCGCAGTGCTCGATAAGTACACCGGAGACGATTCGTATTGCCCTTGGACTAAGTTGTACTAGATTTTTGGCATTTTTCTTATCAAATTGATTGACAAATTGATGTCCTTGCAACGGGAAGAGTGTATGCATATGATAGATCTGGACCCTTCCTGGCAAGTTCGTCCGCCATCTCATTACCTGATATATCTATGTGGCCTGGTACCAAGCATAGGATCGCCATATTGGTCGTTGATAAATCGTTTAGAGCTTGTCTGCAAACGTTTACAAGCTTCGATTTTGTCGATGCTGACTGCAGAGACTTGATAGCTACTTGGCTGTCAACATAGATAGAGATAAATTTCCTGACAATGTTGTCGTTTTTCATTTTCTTTTTTTTTTATATTTGCGGCCTGTAGAATTAGAGACGGATCCAGTAAAGATTCTCCATCGAGTTTTTTGAGGTGTACCACTGGTTTATATGTGTGTACTTGTGTTCTAGCTGCAGTTTTATAGCATATCAACAATAGAACTTTATGAAACCACCACTTCCACTACCTCCGGAATTATAAGGGCATGACTTATGTAACCTACTTCAACAAATCAAATTAGAAACTAGGGTCAGAACTTTGAAAAGAGAGATGGAGCGCACGAGTTAAATGAAACATACCCTACCTCTAATCCAAGCGGAGAGCCCAAGGACCTGGCACTCTTATAAGTTTGTCGTTGCGTGTCGAATCACCTGCTTAACCCCTAATAACGCGAAAATATACGTTACCACAACTATTGCAATCCAAGACATGCATTCAAATACTAACGGATGACTTCCCAACCTTGACTTCTTCACTAAAAACCCCTTCGTCTTTCGCCACACTTACTTCGAAAAACTTAAGCATCGACAACAAATTTTACCATATAAGCTAGCGTAAGTATTTTCCCATCAACGCATGCATACACGTTTATAAAAATTTCTCACATTTTGCTCTTCAAAATCAAATGGCATATTATTCACAGTTTCATAACTCAAGGCCCCCGAGACTTCGTAGCGCCAACGACCAGCACTCCATCAATGTTTCTCAATAACCGTTAAATTCATGCTACAGGAACAAATTTAAATTCCTTTTCAGCAGAGTCACACACGACGACACCCCTCGTGCAGCGACAACCGCGCCCAAACAGCCATTCACGTGAATAATATGATTTTAAGTCCTTGTATTACGTGGGATTTGGTTTGACATGATACTCAAAGCCTCTTCCCTCGTACGGCAGTCTCTCCTCTTCGCCAAAAAGGGTTTATTAATCCATCCACACCCGGCTGCCGACTGCAGAATAAGGATGTCGCTTCAGCCAAGATATGGGAGTATGTACGTATAGTGTGCGCGTGTATTCGTGCTCCAGGCACCCTCTATTCCACTTGACATACGTATGATTTTACACGCTTTACGGTTGCCCAAGTAATTTTTCACAATGTGGTAATGTGCGGGCGAAAGGGCGGTTCGGGCGGTTCAGGCGTTGGGAAAAAAGCACCATCATCAACAACAAACAACTCGTGTTAATCCAATTTACACCAGTTAACATGAACAGCCCCGGTAAAAATGTTGCACGGGGGAAAAAAAAAAAGTGAAAAGAAAGTCGGAGCAGAGGAACCGTAACACACATGCCACCCATCCGATACACATCCTTGAATGAGTCCTATAACAAGGTTTCTACCGTGTCGCCCTTATTTCCAGTTTGCAGGTGCCGCACTGTTACCACACAGCAACAGCGCATCAGCGGAGGAGCGTTGCTGTGCCGCCGTAATAATGAAGCCACAGGTAACAGTATACTATATGAGATGATACAAAGGAACCATGTTTTTCGGTTGTTCACACGCTCGATGCGCCCGCACTCCCATTCGCAGTTCCACCGAAATTGGTCTCTCATTCGATATCTTTAATCTGGCAGAGATAAAAAATGTTCCGTTACTTTCGCAACAACACCACGGAGACGACTGAGATTGCAAAACTTGAAACATATCTGTGTCTGGGCGTCGGGATGCGCGCCATACAAGTTATTGCTTAACAACCACCGATGGGTTAGAAGAAGTCGAGCGCAAATTAAGTCACAACCGTGGAAAAATTTAAACATCTTGTAACCATGGCTTACGTAACGCTCAGATGAGCTCCAATATGATATCGCCCACGCATCGTCGGCAGTCAAAGGCGAACGATTCTGGAATGATTACGATAATCCTGGCTGCGCGTGTGTCTGCATGTGTGGATGCTTTCGACCTTTGAAACCATAAACGTCTACTGTTGTAATCACTCATCATCCAGTGGGAATTAAAAGGCTTTACAGTGGCGGCGAAAGGTGCATTAGTTGCATAAAATATTTTGAAGAATGACATCACCTGATCCCCAAAAAGGTTTCTAAACTGATCGTCATTGAAGGTCCCGGAGGATCTCTTATCAATCTTTTATCGGCATGTGATCAACCGAAGACATGAAGAGCTAAACTTCAGCCTACTGCAAGTGCTAACAGTTCATGTATGGAGAATTAAGATTAAGGTACGCAACATCCCCCTTTGCTGGCCACCGCAGATGGTAGGTAATGGGAGTTTACTCTTGAGTTAGTAAATATCTTTAAAAGATTTTGGGGTGTCAGCTAATCCCAAGCTGTGTGCGTGTTTGTTGAGATTTATGTGCCCTGTCAGGAGTCCCACCATTAATCTCATTTTTGCTCTGTTGCAATTCATCGCTTTTCCCGTGGAGCATATTATTTGGGTTGGATTGGGAATGATGGATCTTGCCACTCTGCATATAGACAGATCTGCCCAGTATTTGTATAAATCCTGGTTTATCCTTTTATCGATTGTCCTTTTGTTGTTTGTGGTACACACCGTGGTTCCTGCTCCTTTTTCAACCGTTTATTGAAATTCTAAATAATTATCTTTGCTATCGACACCTACGTAGGCTTAGAAGTCAACTTCAACAGAGCTCTGTCCTGAAAGATAGTCAGGACTGGAATGTGAAAGCCTCTTTCAATAATCAGAACAATACAACAGCAGGGGCTTGGTCCAAACAGCCTTCGAATTGTTTAAAGAAAAACAGCACAGAGATGTCAACAAATTCATGTCTGCAAGCTGTTAAGAGGATTCTAGCCAGGTAGGACTCGTCTATTAACACCTGGACGTATCTATCAACATAGAGCATGGAGCTGCTTCTTACGATAAATTTAAGTCATTCTGCCTTAAAAGTATAAATTGTAACAAATTTATTTTCTTTAACTTTGATCTCTTACTGTAGCTCTTCAAGTAAAGATGACGTGAAACCTTCATATTCACTTTGTTGCTTGCTAACAATAGAGTCAAGGTAATAATGAAGAGGTCCTCCGCCTATATATTCAGTATACAATTATAAGGATTACAATGACATGCGGGAAGACGGACGGCTACAGCGACGATGGCTTTATTAACGGCGTCATTGTGAGAATTAATTAAATCTCAGCGCAGACGTATCAATTTGCGAAGCAAATAGGTTATCATTGAATTCATAATGCCACCCATAAGGCAGAGCCATTATTATTGAGATTTATGCAGATACAATATCGACCTCAAGCAGCTTCAGCGGCTTAGTTGAGAATTAATTTTACACAAGAAATGGGAACACGAGCATTCAATGACCTTATGTTGAATGCATTGCAGTGTTAGCTTTAATCCAAACTGTTTTGTTACTTTACACGAGTGGACGGAACAGTGTCCTGATTTTCTGTTAACTAAATTCATACTGCCATCTGAAAGTGGATGGAAGGAATTTGGTATGTAAACACAATGACAAAGCTTTACATATCCGCTCCAATCGAAGATTCTACTTCAAAGAGGACTAAAGGCTGTCGGTAATATAAGTAAGTCAGTAATTAACTTTGGCTAACGCATTGGAAACTTTAAATTGGCTTCACCGATAACGGTTGTAATGTTCAAGTTCTAAGCCCCAATAGCTGTTGCCCTCTCGAGAAACTAAAACATATTCGCTGTGAACTCGAACCCGACAAAAGGAACTTCCAGCTCGACAGTCAAACGTGTTAACAAAAGTCATCATCTACTGGGAACATTGTATTATAACGGGTTTCCCAATAGGCATAGGTAGATTTTGACAGTTCATAGCGGCCATGTTATTTTATCTGTTGTCAGTTTTCCCGATTTTTATTTTTTAGACACTAAAGACAAATCACAATGGCAAGTTACAGGGTTGAGCAACATGTGCAAATAATAAAACTGGAGCAGCTGGAAGCGGACCCGGATTTCAACAAAAAAATCATTTTCAGCGAGGAGGCCCTTTTTTGGATGAACGGGTACGTCTACAATCAAAATTGCCGGAGGTCCACCAAGTTGCAATGCATCCGCAGAAAGTCTTCGAAAAGACGATGGCATTACCATTACCATCAACGGAGAGCGCTACCGATCGATGATAAACAATTTCTTTTGGCCCAAATTGGATGATATGCATGCGAACGACATGGGGTTCCAACATGACGGCGCTACGTGCCACTCAGCTGATGCCAGAATGGGCATTCTACACGATATGGCGACTTGATCTGGCCACCGATATCAGGCGTCTTGACTCCGATAGACTTTTTCTTATGCCAATTAGCCGCAAGCTACCAGTGCCCTCAAAGTCAACATAACCCATGCCATCGCTCAAATTCAGTCCAATCTAAGCGCCAGAGTCATCGAAAATTGGACCTGTCGGATGCGCGCTTTTCACCAAAGCCACGGCGGCCATTTGAACGATGTCATATTCCTCTCATTGATAGGCCTTTCATATAAATCCGTTGATATCTCCCACGTAACTTGTTTTATTCAATTTTAACATCTACCAGTCCCTATTGGAAAACCCGTTAGTTATTTTAAAATGTCCAGCCAGCACTTGGGTCAAGTGCCTCGATTTCTCTTATTAACTGCGATGCTAAAACTAAAAACCTTAAAGGATCTTCAAGAATTTGCTGCGATTTTAGAGTTTTCTTAGATTTTTTTGATTTTTCTACTTCAATCTATTACAACATTTTTGCTTTCATCGTCATCATTAAACAGTTCTCTTGCAAGTGATGCCAACTCTGACCATCTTTGTTCTTAATTCAAAATTATCCGTAAACCAATTCCTTCCTGCCAATCTCTTAGTTTATCATCCTAAATTCTTATAATCCTCAGACTCTCACCATGAATTACTATTAGAAACTGTAAAAGGACTTCAGGGTTCTATGCTTTAAATGGTAAATAAAGATTTATAGGTGATTTATGATTGTTATCCTTAATGCTGTGCAAAATTTTAACCAAGTGTAATTGTACCCTAACTCCTGAAGGACTCTCTGTAGTGCAGTTACTCCTAATAAAGTTCAAATTTATGACATTTGTCGTCCCAAATTACTCAATTGTGTCCTTCAACAGAACTAACGCATCAAATGAAGACACACAATGTTGCACCCAATCGAGGTTCCTTAGATTATCACAATCATCTTCATTTGCAACAAATCCTGGAAATGACAACAACCGGTTGCTGTTTCCAGCAGAACCTTATAGGCATCTGAAATATTTCCCTTGATTAGGCCGCACATTTTCAACAGAACTCAATTGGAGATACAAACAAACATTTGGCAGACCATCCGAGTGAGCCTTGAGAGGAAATAAAACTATGATGTTCAACCCGTTCGAAGGGATAAGTTGAGGTAGGCAAACATTCTTAATTGGGACATCACCATTCCGGGAGTTGGGTAAGAGTGGTTTCGTCAGAAAGAGCTGATGTGTGTGTCAATGCGTCGTCACCTCATTTCGACAACATGGACGCAACCTATTTATGATAGTCCCTCGCATGTGCTCTCCATGCACTAATGAGAGTGCATCTCACCCTTTAGATGTACGGGTACGTACTACTCGTATGTGCCTCCAATGGTATACCTCAGATGTTGGATGCTGCTTGCTGTGACACTCCTATGGCTGTTCTGATTATTTGCATGCATCTGACACTGTTAATGAGTCCTGATGCAAAGATGCGTTTTATTAATTAAGCAGGGGTCGATATTTGTACAGCCGATGGATAAATTCAAATTCACCTAATGAGAGTCAGTTTCAATCTGTGGCATTTCAATGAAATTTAAAAACATGAGCTCTTTGAGGTGATGCTTCAATTTATCAGAATGTTTTGCTTGGAAACTTAATTAGCTATTCTGATTGACTGTGTTAAAGTGGAGAGAGAAATTTCTCCTGCTCCAATAGGGAAAATTACATATGTATCTAATAGGTAACTAGATACGACATTTTTAGGAATAAGCCAGTCAATCGTCAATCGACTGTTAAAAAAAAAATAGCTGTCGTGACGGCTCGGGATGAGCCAAGGCCCAGCATCTCGCAACCATTGGTGTCACTTAGGCCTAACACACTAAGATGCTTGGCAAAAGCGCAGTGTCCCGTTAAAACGCCAATAAGCTGTCTACAGTTTCTTCTGCTTTGTGATAGCACGAATGCCGCTGATTTCTTACAGACGTTCGAGACCATTTGTTTAGTCTTCCTGCATCCTGGGGGCCGTTCCACACATAATTGTGTTTGCAAAATACCCAATTCTTAATGGAAGCCCTGCCCGCGGACGCAGGAAGACCCAAAGGAAGTTTAAGTTCTGAAAAAGCATCCTCTAAGCCTTGTCTAGCAATTTCATCGGAGATCTCATTTCAAAGGATACCAATGTGACCTGGGACACAGACGAGAGTCAAATAGTTTAGCCTTGTGACCGAATTTAGAAAGTTTTGCATTCTCGCACTATTTTGTAACTGGTTACAGGGTTGAACACGGCCTTGAACACAGTCCCTACAGACGCAGATGCTCCGATTCTTCCACCTATTCTTAACAAAGGTCTCTGCTTGGAAAATATAGGCATGCTTGCAAGTAGTGCTTACAAGTAGTGAAGTCTGGTGTTGTCGGCCTCCACGAAAATACGAACACCGGGCCCATGACTGGTTTTGGAGACATTCGTGAAGATTCGGCTACAGTCCCGTCCAGGCTCAGACTCTGGCCGAATCCAGTCCTGAAGACAAGGAAAGTTCACAGCAACCAGTTTTGGTGTCATCGCATCGGACGGCATATCCATGGAAGTAGGGTTGGAGGATAAGTCATCAAAACTCCAGTGCGGATGATACCAAAACCCGCCCCGACTAAGACAATGGATTGCTTTGATAGTACAGTCCATGATATAATTATCAAGGGGAGGTAGATTACGCAGAGCAGGCGTTCTCGGAAAAGTTCCCGTGTAACCGAGATAAGCCGTTGTTTGAAGTTTTGTGCAGTAGGCAGTCACATACTTAAGCAAAAGCCCCTTCCACCAAACAACCGATGCATAAGCTAGAAAGGGTCTTATCATAGCCATATAGATCCAAAGGATCTTTCCCGGTGATAAGCCCCATGTTTTGCCAAAAGCACCCTTACACTGCGAGAAAACTGATGGCGCCTTGGACATCTTCCACTTCACAGAGGTCTAACCACTGGCTGAGTCAGACCGGTCACAGCCCTCCTTCTTGTCTTCAGTTTTCAGAGGATTGACGGAAATCCCACTCAGTGCACGAATTATCGATAATGTCTAAAGCCACCTACTCATTAGCACAGACTGTCTTGAGGCATGATCCGACAGAATGCAAGGCAACATCATCCACATATGCCTGGGCGTAGACGTTAGAAGAATTGAGAGAGTATGCAACAGAGAGCGGGCCTTCTTAAGATCTTCATACTGACAATTCGATTGTTGGCACGTCTCTCTATAATGTTTTCCAACTTCCTTATAAAATCTACAGCATTATTCCTATGTCCCATTAGAAAACTTTTTAACTACAGACAACTTATGGGCTCCTGCGCTTATTGTGAACAATACACTGTAGAGGACTTTCCCGAATTTCGGCGAAGATTTCACAATCAACCGGCTCGAACAATTTGAAATAAGACATTCTCTATCCAACAAATGATCTTAAAAATAAACTCGAGATTCAGGCAAAGATACTCTCTAATTATCAACAATTAACATTGCATACGAAAACCATCGCAAGTTTAGGAGCTTAACGTTTAATTATCCAACTTAGCTTTTCTCTCAGCGCTTTCTTTTTCACCGGCCGGTTTATTCGTTGAAGATTACAGCCAATACTAACTTTCATTGCAAAAATATAAATAAAAATAAAAAATAAATAAAAACCTGAGCACCTCAATCACTCTTACCATCAACAGAAATGTGGTAGCATTACAGGGTGCCGCCACTTAACATCATTCACGGGCCACAGTCGTTTTAATGGCACCGATGCTCTTAATGATTGACTGACCTACTGCTACCGCCATGATAGCATCGTTGAATCGTTGCGAAATTCCTTTTGCCAGACCCACCATATCTTCAACGTCCATCCAATAGCATTCAACTAGCGGATTGATGCTGTTAAATTGAATTGACGAGTGTACTGATGAGTCAATTGAATTCAGACAACCAAACCTGGGCAACTGGGACGAGAAGCTATTCGGCACTCCAAACGTTGCATCATTTCGGATAAGAAGAAATTGATTTAAGCATTTTTCCAGGTGAAAACTAAATTAAGAAAATTACACGGTAAAAAGTCAGTGCGTAATGAGTTTGCACTCAAAGACCCGTAAACTGCCGAAAGTTATGTACAAATGGAAAGTGCTTTGGCATAATTAATCAGCAATCGCAGTGTGTCTGCCAATTAAACAAAACGAAGAATAAGACGAACTTAATGGATTCGTTGGAGCAAAAATGCAAATTCCCGAGGTTATACTGTTTGATTTACTGTCTTGGCGGTTGGAGAAAGTAAAACTAATTTATTTGCGAATCCGATGAAACGGATTAAAGGCTGAACACATAGTCACCCCTAATGACCTCTGTTGACCTGTATTGGATGGAATGAACGTGGACGATGTTTATTTTTAAAAAGATGATGCTTCGAGCGTGGCAACCCAATAAGCAATTTCACTACTTAGTCACTTAACATCGTCTCAATGCTGAAGTGGATGTACATCATGATGGTCAGACCCGCAAAATATCGCGATACTATTAGACAGCCAGGCGGCCATCAAAGCACTGAGTTCCTATGAAATCAGATCCAAACTGGTTTACGAGTGTCTGGAAAAGATAAATAGACTGGACCAGAACAATAAAGTCATCCTCTACTGGGTGAGAGGTCATACAGGAATATAGGAAAATGAGGCAGCCGATGAACTGGTAAGGAAAGGGTCAGAGACCCGATCCATTCTGCGGGTTAGGACCGCATCGAATCCAAGAGGAACTGCAAAGAGAGGAAGAATGTAAAAGAAAAAGACTGTGGGAAGCACTCCCAGGACTAAGGAAGGCAAAGGAACTTCTCAGGAACTACGACTGAAGGAGGAGCAAGGCTTGCCTGGGCGCCAAAAAAAAACCAGCTTCGTATTCTAACGGGCTTCCTAACGGGCCATTGCAAGCGCAGGGAGCATCTCAGAAAAATGGAAATAGAAGTGAATGGAAACTACAGATTCTGCAGAGATGCCAAGGGGACCCCATCACACCTTTTTATGGACTGCGAAGCACTGATCCACAAAAACACACCTTGGAACTCTCTAAAACGGATCTCCCATCGTTGGACCTAATCCAGATACTGGATTCCTCAATTGGATTGGAGAAGGTGCTATAGGTCGAGACTCATCGACCAACACGAGTTCGGAGGAGCACAATAGATCTCTACAGGTCGCAGTGCATACACACCCCAACTTTTTAACATCTAACGTCGTCGCCGTAGTTCAGTGGTTAGTGCGTTGGTCTCACGAACGAGGTGTGTAGGTTCAAACCTGAGCGATATTGCGGCACCGCCTCTTGTAAGGGAATGACAAACCTTCGGGAGTATAATTTGTCATAAAAAGCCTCATTCGGCGTTCGGAGTCGGCAAAAAATTGTAGGTCCCTTCCACTCGTGCATTCAGGTTACAAAAAGCTTCTAGAAAGTGGGAACATTTTATCTGAAATCGATTTACCGGACCGGAAGTACGTGTCGATCAGTACAGTGTCACATAGCTTAAGACGAAGTAAGCTGAACACGATCGTAGTGAAACATTTACTTTTATTTTTATGTTCATTTTCACTAGCGCCTGGCACAGACTATTACTCATGTAAAGCCATCCCGCGCCAATGTCACAAGTACGCGGAATTGATTTATGTGCAAGTGTCTTTCACCAGCAGATTTCAATCAAATTCAAATTTGTTGTATAAACACACTTGGTTCTCGAGAATCGCGAAATCATAAAATCAGCAAACAATGCAGAGGCAAGCATCTATCAGCTCGCCACCAACAAGTTATATAAAAGTCTACGATAATGTCAAAGCGCCACGGGAGCACTGAACACCAGCACCGCCGCCGTCAGTGATTTCCATGTGGAGTCCATCCAGCATATTAAACGACAAACATAAGTGTTCCCAGCCATTTCATGCGAGATGCACACAACAACAGCGGAGAGACATTTGGATGAAGTTTTATTTTTTATTTCGTATCTTATGGCATTGCAGATACTTGTACTCGTACTCCAGCGGAAGACCAGCCATTTCACGAACTGAGTAGCTAGAGATACAACACAGATCGATTCGAAATGTCATCGAACTGCGGTAGATCGTGATTGGATTTTTAATTCTTGTCATTCGTTTGTTCAAGTTTTATTTGTTCATTGTCCAAACACGGGTGTATTCATGCTCGTATTTGTCTTATTTTTGTGCGCATTCATGCTGTGGGACTCTTGGGCGTGACTGTATATCCATTTAGTGGAATCATATTATAATTGGAGTGTCTGGCCGATGGAATTACACACCTCTTTTGTAAGATCCAGCATACTGTCGTCGCGGTAAGGAATTGTAATTTCTTGTTTGTCATCGTCGACCTTTGTCCATGTAACGTGTGGGAAAAACGAGGCCCACAAACGGAGGGTTTGGTATGTCTGCCACGCATTTTTTTTTCGCGTACTTTTAAAATGCAAGAATGTTGGAAGTACCCGAAAAACCATCTAAAATGGTAACACAGGTAAAGGCGTGTCAATAACATGAAATCGATGGATCCAAGTTATACAATCTTATGTCTTGCGAGAATGTCCAGACGTGATAATGTGATAAATTTCGGGGAAATTCAACAAGAGGTGTCATTTTAAGTTTCGTGCCATTGTTGAATTGTAAATATTTAACTATCATTATGATAACTTTTGATAAGTAAAAACTAGGAGGTTATTGAATATGGATCGATACACACTCGCACAAAGTTTTGAAACAGTGAAAATTCACGACAAAAACGCTAAAAATATCGCAGAAACGTTTCGTAAAGTTCGTACTCCTTTTCGTCATCATCAAGCGCCTTTTTGTACAGCTATAGTGAGCTTTATCGACAAACTTGAACGTCTTGGACAGGCCAGTGATGCGAAGACTCCAACTCGTGTTCGTCCGGCAAGATCAGGTGAAAATATTGGCGCCGTCGCTGAGAGTGTGACTGAAAACCCAGGTGTGTCCATTTCGAGACGATTACAGGAATTGGGCCTATCCCCAACTACTTTGCACAGCATATTGCATAAATATCTTAGCCCACATGCTTATAAGGTCCAGTTGACAGAAGAATTGAAGTCAGCAGACCACGCACTTTCGCTAAAAAAAAATTATACCTTTTGTTGGAAAACCCTATACAGTAAACAGAGGTAACTTCCCAATCTTCTATTTGAACCTAATGAAAACCTTTTGAATCGAATCACAGGGCTCACTCCTGCTACATTTGACGGTATTATTGAAAATTGTCTGCCTGTGTCTTCCTTTATCACCTCCAATTCTATTAGAACGTGTTAAGAGCCACTTGACCGGCTGTGTGATTGGAGTTCTTCGGCTTTCACGCATCGCACTGATTCATCTCTTAGTCAGATGCTCGATATCCCTATGTCTCGATGTATTTATGAGTGAAGTATTATCGAACGTACGTCAAGGAAGGCAGGCAAACACACTATTTTTTTTATTCCTATTTTTTCAGTTACTCTACTCGGGAGGGATGGTTTCAGTTGAATTGGATTATATTAGAACTAGAAATTGTAGCCAGATAAGGTAAATGGGTGCCTTGTGACATTTGTCACTGCCCACTTAGAGCAGCAAGAGGGTCCATTGTGCCCATATTCTAATTCTACTCAGGGAACCTGTAAGGAGAAGAGGAGCCGCTGATTTAAAACCGCCCAGAGGAAAGGAAACTAATCTCAGGAGATCCCTCAGCTCGATGTCACGCAAGAACTCAAATTCCATGAAAAGGTAACTACCAGGAGTCCTCATTCTTCTACCGACGAGGGCAGGACATTTACACAGCAGGTGACAGACAGACAGACGTTCCACTTAACCGAAACTACTTAGCAAACCTGCAAAGAGCGAACGGATAACCATTGTCCTCCTGCATGAAACGGAATAGGACCCGTCAGACCTTAGAAGTGAATCCAGTTCCGCTGTGTTTGTCTTATTAAAATAAATACCTCACACGCTCGGTGGTGAGGTTTTCTATAACTTCTATCGATTTTTTGTTGTTCGGATAATTCATCAGATTAGACTTTGATTTTCCAATGCTAACTGCCTCAATCGGAGCACAGGAAAAATAATAAAACATAAAAACTTTCGAAATTGTTTGAAAAACAAATTCGAGCTAGAATAACCTGCTGGTACCTCCTCACCGTCACCATGAACAGAATTCTGAACAGAGTTCATCAGAATTCGTAACTAAATCAGCATAATGTAATCAGCGATACGAAATTGGAACGCACGAAAGGAGAAAACAAAGTGCACGAAGAGGCGTTAACTTTTTTTTCACAGGGCCACAATTGTATGGCGGATTGTAGTGGAAGCGCGAAACCACAACCACTCTAACGTGCAGATCCCACCTGAGGATGAGATAACTTTTATCCATAAAACTCTTACGAACCCCATTCATTCAGTCGTAGTGAGGTTTCGGATTTTTTTTTATTTTGTTGCCTCGTTTGTGCAAGACCTTAGTCCATCTAACTCCATTCAACATGCACAAATCCCATAGGTCATGGTGGGGACGCAGGAAGAGAGTAATAAAACGAATCACCCGCTGATAGCTATATCACAAAAACAGGTGAAATAAGGACACATGAACAGACTTGGTGGGTACATTTTTTTTTTTCGTTTCAAGCAAACTCACTTTAATCTGTGGGGAGATAAAAAAAAATGGAAAAAAAAACTTTTCGTTATTTATGTACATTTGTAGGAGCAAATTAAAAAAGTTTCCACTGCAGTTAGATGACCAATGGAGGTGCCACAGCCAGACAACGGGATGAATTTGTTAATGAAAAATAAAATCATACACGTACAAACTGCCAGACGAAAGCGCACAGAAACCTATAGCAAATGGGATAAGGCAGGAACTCCTAGGAGCCGACTGGAAGGAATGCTAATACTGTGAACCGCATTCGCCATTTAATTTATTTTATTTTGTTATTCCTTGGAAGTAGCCTTCAAATTTGTGTAGAAGGCCAAGCGGAATCCCTGACCACGGAATGTTCGCTCCGCAGGATAATTTTCCTTATTAGATGTTTGTTGGGTTCCTTGCTATATCTAAATGTATATGTAACTTTTTTTTTTTAAAGTAAGACCCGTGTCTGTAGCCGTGCCCGTACCCATGTTTGGTAGCTACTTTGGATAATGAAGAAATTTATTTTGGGGCAAATTTTTTGGATTGCGGTTGATGTATTGTGGACTTTATATTTGAGTTTTGTGGCTTGTTATATACAATGTGGTCCCCTCCGGATTGTAATACGACAAATTGTTTCATTTCGAAAATGGATGTCCCTATTTTTTAGGACCGGATACTCGTTTTGTGAGCGAAATAAAAGGAATTTCGTAAACATTTAATTTAATTGGAGTTTCGGTTTCTTTTTTTAAACCGGCGCGCGGCGGAAGCTCTTTCGCGAGATAGCTTCATGAATGATTAGACTTTTCGTTGATGCCTTGCAATATAAAAACAAGGTACGAACTGTTACTGTTTCGATAAGACACCAGTGCCCGACAATTTAAATACAAGTCTGTCCATGTGCGCTCGGTCTCAGTTCTCACGCCAATAATGGTGGAAACAACTTAATTTTCCAGTTTCTTACTATTGAACCCCATCCAGATGACCACCGTCCTTTTCTTGCGCCAAGAACGGAATTGATTTGAAACTCAATCCATCTGTCATCAGCATTACCCAATCTTTCTAGAGCGGAATCGTCTCAATTACCCACGAAGTGCATCGGTACATCAGTCTTACAAAGCTCCGCATTAAGGACAATAAAAGCCCTTTGTTTTGCATCGAGAGAGGAATAAGACGGAGCTATCGCAAAAAGTTATTTGATTTGACAGTCTGACGGTGTAAACTAACATCAAAACATCCAACGGCGACGGTCCAGCTGTCTTGATACACATTCACAGACATTCAGCACAAATTCAGAACTAATCGAGCATCATGTTGCAAATTGGAACTTGTGGCAATAATCTTGAAGTTTATGGGACAGACTATCCAGAAACTAAGAGTATTCGTCGACAAAATGTCTGAAGACTACGTGGAGTCCAAACCCCAACAGGTTATTGTAAATAAAAAACTCCAAACCAAATGGAATTCAATTGGAAATATGGTTCACAAACCAGACACGGGTTCTCAAAAATGTCCTTCAAGTGAAACCAACAACGTAGGAGAGAGCGTTGAAGGAAAACACAAGTGTTGGAAGCAAATGGTGGAATTTAATTCCACCATTTTGAATGAGAAGTGCAAAAAGAACTACATCCAAATGAGTATTGCTCTCCCAGTAAGAGGGAGGGATCATTGTCGCGTTTCAAACAAACGAAACAAAGCTGCAGAGCTAGATGCGATTGTAGTTGAACCACATGAAGCTTCTGGGACAAAGATGCTGCATTCATAAAATGACTTGGGAGACTTTGGCTGATGAGTGGATGAACAGAACGATTGGCAAGCATCCCAAGAAAACCAACTTAATTGAGTGCGATAGTATGTATGTAGGTGTGATACTCAAAATTGAATCTGTCAAGTCTAATTCCTCCTGCACTACAACATCATCCTACTCATCGTCACTGCACAATGCATCGCATATAAACTTCCTCAGCCGATCTTCAAAAACAGGATTTGCCAAGTGCGAGGCCTGGCTCTAGCTAGTACCGGGCAATCGCAGATAAAGTGAAGCAGAATTTCCTTTTCCCGTGTTTGGTTACAACTACGGCATTGAGCGTTGATGCGAACACGTACCGTGGCAACGTGTAGACCAATTACTGGTGGTATTTGCAACAATTCTCGCTGTCTAAATTTTGGTACTATTGATTAAGACGTGTTTTCTTTTTTTTTTTCGTAGATGCGCCGTATGTTTTAGGATATGACACAGTTTTCTTAAGTATTTTACCTAGAATTGGCAATTGATAAAAAGTGCTGTAACATTTTGCCCTTAACGAGTCTCTATGGAGAGTTTACTACCTCCGCAAGGTCTGAGTGTCGTCTAGCTAGCTCATCGACATTCTCATTCCCCTCTATGCTACTATATCCGGGGAAAAATAAAAGAGTGATGTTAAACCGAGCGCTTGCCAGGTAATTACTTCCTTACACGGTTCTACTTAATTAATCCTGCTCTAGGCACAAATTTTATCAAAATACGTACGTTTGAGTGACATTTGATTTCGTTCGAGCATCTGGAGAGTGGAAAAGGGAAAACTATGCCAACTCTCCCTTCCTGATTTGCAACTCAAGTAGGTTAACACAGAGCCACACACAATACATACCTCTAATGGCTGAGTTCCACTTGATGACATGAAATTCAATCTATAATAATTCCAATGTCAGAATTCAGTTTTGGGATATCCATATTCCTTTTAATCAGTGAACCGCCAGAAGTCTAAGTAAGGATTTTTCTGTCAAACCCCCTTTCAAAGCGAAATGATGCTAACATACACTCGGCAATCATACGAACCATCTTAAGTTATTCTAAATCAGAAAGCAAGGTCATGAGATCAACGTCAATAAACCAAAGTTTGAAGACTGACTGCAGCCCACTGGTACAAGGCTTCGGGAATTGTCGCGCAAACTATTCTTTGCTGCCGATTAATCTTGGTATTCTTTTCGTAGCCTTGATCCAGCAGACAACAGAGTAAAGCTTGATCCACTACTGAAGATGATGCTTACCATCATTGCATAAAACCAGAGCCAGACCTCATGTTTTGCCATTCATACGACAATATTCCCAGATGATATTGATTTTCAAGGCAATTATGTTTCTGTAGCATCAACATAAGTACATATGTACATATGTAGTAAGTAAAAACATTTTATATATTTTTTAAACCAAAACGAAAACCAAGACAAGTTACCAGCTTTGCCATTTTATAAACAAAAACACTTTAAAATATAAGCCCATCTTCTAATGAAATGAAAACACATAAAATGTAATCTGGTAGCAGTGGCAAAAAATCTTTGCCACATTCTTCAAGATATCCACATAATTTTTCCCTAATGCAGGTGTGAGTAATTTAAAATAATCTTTCCACACTTACCGGCTGAAATTAGCAAAACCACTGTAATTATTCTTTGGTTCATTTTATCTGCTGTAGCTTATCCCCTTCTCCGTTTCTCTTATAATTCGCAGCGAAATTCCTTTCCAATGAAACTTCAAATACCACTCCTTCTTGTAATCGCGCGCCGCACAAAATCAAAACCTTGTACGAATATTTCACAAAAAAAGAAGAAACAAGTTACCGTAATTAGCACCGTTGGTTGTTTTTCTTTTTCTTTTTCTTTTTCCTTTTTTGTTATTTGCCACCGAAAGGAGCACTTTAAAATTTCCTCTATTGCCACTGACAAACAGACAACTGCAGTACACTACGTGTGCATATACTATAGCGAAATCTCCTTAGACTTTCTTTTCCATACAATTGTACACCATTAACGGGAAAAAGCAAACTATTTTCTCCACGATTTTCCTTTTTGCCACCGTTGTTGAGATACAATTTACCCGTAGAACAACGACACGAATGAAAACCACAGTATCTCTAAGTCGCGATATATCTTAAACTCAACTAACTACAAAGCCAACAATCTTCACACTCTTAAGCTCTTTTCTTCTGCTCTGCAGTTGAAGACTGACGAAGAAAAAAAAAAGCAAAAACCGTCTGTGATGTAGTTTAAGCCCGTTGTACGTGCTGCTTTGTCTGCCCTACCCCGACTAAGATACAGCAAAAAAAAGTTTAAAAAAAACACACACACACCAGATGTAAATGTATCTCAACTTGGATTCGTCTAGATTTTTTTTTTTTTTTTGTGAATTCAAAGACACCAACGGAAGTGTAATACGAAAGAAACGGGTCTCGGTAAGGAGAATCTGAAGGTCACACAGGTAGCACCGAAAGTTCTAGAAGCAAATTTAAAACTGCAATCTAGACCGCAGACGAAACTTGAAAAATGCACACACGAACACGGACGGATATGGTGACACAATCCACTCTAAGCTCGTTAACGACTGAAGGCAAAAGTGCACTGCTCACTGCCTATAATGAGCTGGAAGTCTGTTCCAGCCAGCCAACCATTTGAGTGCTCCCTACTCACTTTCGCTTTCCCCCATAGGCGATCGCGTCGCGTCATCGTCACTAGTGCAAGTGCATAACCTGCACAAATGCCGCAAACAAGTGGTAATAACGCGAAAGACTGGATTCTTGGAGCAGGTTACAACCAATGTAGCCAGTGGCAATGCATCGGTTTCGGTTGTCTCTTGGCGTTCGATGAAAATGTCAAACACACAAACGGAGCGCATTCCAGTGTCACTCGTTGAATGTCAACATGGATAATATCCCTTGATCCGCTTGCTCGATCTAAGGCAGATACGTGCTGCACTCATTGTTCTAGGCCGTGCAAAAAGATACCACGAGATGATGCCGGAGACCTTGACGGACACTGGAACTGGGTTATGAATTCGATTTGGTTTTCATTCAAAGTATCGCTTGCATCATACCCCCACGAAGTGTATTCACTTGGAAGCAGTATTCAGTCCATTAGGCATGTTTACTTGTAGTCGATCAAGAAAATAACACTTCTTGAAGCCAGAATTCAATTCGAATCGAGTTCACGTTACTCTTAATAATTTATGCAAAAATCGGAAAAGTATCTAGATTCTTCAAAGCAAATTCGGTCCAGGTGAGGTGGACGGTAACACCCTCGCACGATAGCGAGCATGTTTTAACTCATCGAACGTGAACGGTTTTTACATTATCATACCATCATCCGTTCTGCATAAAATGTAAAATGCGAGAGAGAAACACTCGATTCTAAACCTTAAGTAAATCAAAATTAGCCTATACACTTCAGCTTCATAATTTAAATCAACTAATGTCCACCGAAATTTTTTCCCGGCGTCACCTCTCGTCGGGGAATGATAAACCTCCGTGAGTATATTTTGTTATGAAGAAGCTTCTCAACTCGCCGTTTGGAGTCGGGAATAAGTTGTAGGTCGCTTCCATTCGTGCGAAAAATGTAACATGCAATAATCGAATACAAATGAGATACTTTTACATCGCCTACTAGTTCTTCACCGATAGCGGGTTGAATTTACCAAAGAGAAAAAGCGTTCAGAATTCTGTAGGGTATTTCATTTGCAACTCTCTCAATGTCTCCCTCTAAGCAGTTTTTTAACAAGTTTCCTTTCGACCCAGAGCAGAGTGATCCTTGACTTATCGCCCAGGCAGGCAAGCTCATAAGGATATTTTTGCACTCGTTTGCAAACGTTAGCTGAATCAATGACTTCCATGGCAGCCTGGTTATCTGGAAATATAGCTAGTACTTCCTCATTGAAGGCACCGGTTTGATTTTGATATTTTTACTGATTTCACAAGGACACCCTCACCAACACCACACCTTACTGTATCAAAATCGGTCACCACTTAACCTTTGTTCCCTCCAACAGAAAAATCCTCATAAAGGATTTTGAAGCAGCTTAATTTCGGAATACTGTCAGTTGAATATGTAAACATCGCATTTGGTAACAGAATCCAGAATGTAGCTGTGACTGCAGAGCTTTGCAATCCGCACTCAGATCATCTGATTTTTACGTAAGTGCAGGAGCATAGTGAGATAATCTTACCGAACCAACCCCAGGAGGCCTGTCTTCTTCTTCTTATTAGGCTAACGACCCTTACGCTATGCGCACAGTGATGCGATGCGAGAAGCGAGAAGCATGCGATAAAACTTTTCACATGAACTCTTATTATTTCACTGTGCGCACTTACATAAGAATACAAGTATACAGCTTTAGCGCACGCTTCTCGCTTCGCGCATCGCACCGCTTTATCGCTTTACTGTGTGAGCAGCCTTAGAGGGTCAGAGTCTGAACTGCTGCCTTCTATTTTTTTCGGTCCCGGGCACGCTGCTTCCAGTCGATGAGACCAAGCTTTCTTGGGTCCGCGATAACTTGTTCCTTAAACCGAAGGTTCGCTCTCCCTTTCTTTCATGAATCAAGTGACTGGTATTTGAAGACCCTCTTGGCTGGACCGTTGTCGTCCATTCGCTCGATCTGGCCGAGCCAATGTAGGCGACGGATTTTTGCCTTCCGGACTATATCCACAACTTTATACAGCTTATAGAGCTTGCGCTTAAATCTTCTCATCGTAGACAGAACGAAATATCCGACGTAATATTTTTCTTTCGAAGGAACCCAAGATGTCTTGCTTATCGTCCAGCTTTCGGTTACATAGAGGACGGCCGGCAAAATATCAGCGTTCTGTAAAGTACGATTTTGGTCCTTCGTGTTAAGAGTTTTGACAAACCGTAGTAACACCGGTTGCCTAGGGTTATTCTTCGTCGAATTTCTATCTGGGTGTCGTTTGTGAAATTTGCATTTGCCACGAGGTTGCATTTTGTCCGTGGTCGTCGTGGCTCAGTGGTTAGTGCGTTGGACTGCTGACCAAGCGGCGTGGGTTCAAGTCCCAGGCAAGGACAGCGAACATTTTTCGCGGCACTACCTCTCGTGGGGGAATGACAAGCCTCCGAGAGTATAATCTGTCATGAGAGAGCTTCTCAACTCGCCCTTCGGAGTCGGCAATAAATTGTAGGTCCCTTCCATTCGTGCAAACAATACAACACGCACAACATGGATGGTTGCGACAAGCTAGCCCTTGGCTCATTCCGAGCTGTCGCGCCAGCTATTTATTTTTTATTTTTTTTGCATTTTATCCAATGCGGTGTATGACAGATTGGTTTCTTGTCGACAGCATGTATTTGGTTTTACACTCATTTATCTTAAAACCAATTTCTCTAGCCTGCTGCTAATGACGACATGTTGGGAGCGGCAAGACGGATTTTGCTCTAAAGTCGGTGAAGAGATGGTGAATGTCGACTTGAAACTCGTTGGTCTTCCCCAGAATTTGTCTCAGTGTGAAAATTTGGTTAGTGGTCAATTTACCGGGCCGGAAGCCACACTGATACCAAAGCTTAATGCAGCCAATTGCATTTCCGTCACGTTTTCTTATGTTCAGGTCTGTTCCACTGAATACATTGAAGACCCCTGAAGAAATATTAACACATCCGCCACACTGTGTGAATTAGGAAATTTAGCAATTTAAGACACCAAATGCTCGCAAATCATATATAAAAACATTATCACATCCTTCAAGGTTATGAAATCTATTCAAAACAATCAAAGAAATCTCGATTAATCTAAATAGTGCAAGAAAACAAATTGTGTGCTCACTCCCAGCGACTGTTTTATTATATTTGTTAAAACCCCATTCAGCCAGGTGATCTTATCCATGCATTCACACATTAAATTGAGTAACAAGGAAAAATCCCGCCCGCTAAATCCGTAAAACACAGCCCCAAACAATGGCCAATTTATTATAAACTCTTGCCTAAGAGCAAAGCCGTGCAACCCCATGTTGTGTGTTTGCTCGATTGCGTGTCGACAGAGCTTTAGAGTTAAAGCTAAGGTTCGAGGGAAACCTAAATGACCGAAACAATTAGCATGCACGCCGAGAGATGGTTATCGAGTTGCCCAGACACGGTGCAGAAAGGTGAATTGATGGCCTCTTTCCTTCGAGAGAATTTCGAATAGCTGCCGAAATGAACAAGCACTCCAGCACCCATTGTGTATGTTGGTCTAGAGTGCGGAAATGCAAACAGTGGGTTTTAATGAATTGAATTCAAAGTTTATTGCAGATACTTGATGCAGGAAGGTTTAATTGATATTCACAAGCGTGTGGAAGTGGGTTTTAGCTTTAAAGCCTTGGGTATTGCCCATGAAAGTTGTGAGAAAAGATTGGGTTTGGTCTCATAGACAACATGGATAGCTTCAAGGTTATAGCGATTCTTTGGCAGTCATTTATGCAAACTTGGATTTCATCTAAAGATGAATGTGCTAACAAGTAGTGGTTCAAGTAGTTTTGCTAGAAACCGAATTACTGCAAATGAAGCTCCATATTGAATCGATATTTCAAAGGTCACTCGTTGTAAAGGAAATAAATCTTCAATTTTCATTTGCTTCAAGAGCCTGTCCTACCCTATACTAGGTGTTGGCAAACATTCACCAGTAAAGGGCAGGGCTTATCAGGCAATGCTTAACCTAATTACTTTGGTTCTAGTTAATCCAAGTTCCTAATGAATGCCAAGTACTAAAGGCGTTAACCTTGTCAAACCCAAGAAAAGTGACCTAATCTAAACCACATACAGCCAGATTACTACAAACTTTCTTGATTCCTGGTTCTATGTTAAGTTGCTCCCGTAGCTTTAAAATCAAGAAAAAGTTGACCGCATGATGTGGAAGAACTAATCATCTCTAGCCTCGCGTGGCGTATCCTTCGTAACATCCTTCATGTGCTCTTATATGTTTCCTGTAAATTCTTATTCGTAGCAAATCATTGTTCAATTTGGAACCACCTTACCAAGGCAGTCTTCCTTAGATTCCCAAGTTTTGGGCGAGAGTTTTGCTTGAAAAGGAGCCGGACTTCGTATCTATCATCATTTCGTCTTTTAACGGTTTGTTGGAAATGTTGATGACATTTTCTTTTCCTCCAGTATCATCTTTCTTTCATCTATGTTTCATTAAAACCTGACTGAAAAACATAACTCACCATTACTGGACGAATACCAAAGGTAACAGGCAAGCCGAATTGTTATTGGCAAACATCTCCCATACCAGAACGAAACAACTCCTAAGACTAACCAGGAGTCAGGTCCGAATGGTTCCAGGCTTCCTAACGGGACACTGTCTAGTCCAAAAATACCTAATGACTATGGGAATAGTACAAGACGCAGACATGCAGAATGTGCAACGAAAACGAAGAATCAGCATAACACATTTTGTGTCACTGTAACTGTCTAATCAGAACACGTGATCGCCATTTAGGCAAATTCTACCTGGAAACGGAAGATATATCTGCCAGCTCACTCAAAGACATCTCTTAATTTATCTCGAATTCAGGCATCATGATCGAGCTCTAATTGGAGGAAATCACAATAGGCGCATCGGCGGCCGCAGTGATAAGGTGACTCGGCCCCACCTTTACTTACAATCTACAATCTTCATCAATGTTTGCTTCTATCTCCCAAAATTGGGAGGTGTTCAACGAATTATGGTGATTCTGTACTGTGAAACCTTAACTTAGCGGTGTCATGCTGGTGCTTTCTGTCAGGATCCATCCTAACTTCGTTTGTTGTGCTACGGGGGACTTCAATTGACTATTAACCAAAACGTCTAGAATGATTGAATACGTCGACGTCTAAAAAAATATCAATTTTCCCATGGACAGGGGTCATGCAGATAACCCTTTTCTTCGTTTTGCACCTGGTGACAGTAGAGTTAAGTTCATTATTCCAAATAACTGCTACACTATGAAACTAGAATAAGAAACTGACTTAAAGCAACCCGGAAGGTACTTTAGCTCAATATCTGTGAAACATGGAACAGGATCTGGGCAGAGTACGATAGTGCAAAAATAAACAGTCTTTTGCGAATAAATAGGAAAACTATGTCATTGTTGTTAGGCTCTGTCCCTATTACTGACCAAAATATGTTGAAATACCATACAAAGAAATTGTATCTAAACAAAAATGACCTGTGCGGAGAATGCGATGAGGAGGAAATTCAGGACACAACTCATTTTCTTTGTCACGGTCCGATCCTCTGAAATACAAGGAGTGAAAGATCTCTCAAACTGTTAGGTCACTATCAAAAATAATTAGAATAGTGAATGAATGATTAGAATACGGCCTTCGCAGATCTTTTGCTTTAATAGAAATCCAAACGAATGAAATTTTACATGGTCTCCAATATTCATGCAGTTCTCTTTTTACAAAGATGCCCAGTAACCTCATTAGATGCTCTTAGAAAAGGATAAAACAGGTTTAGCAAATTGTAACCAAGATCCACTGCGGACTGTTGCGCCTTGTACGAGTATGAAAGAACATTCGGCACAACTAAGAACGTGGTGAACTTTTTTGAGGATAATGAGATCAGCCATTGATTCGTAGAGCTGTAGTCGTTGAAGACTTGAAATTTAATGAAGAATCTCTGTTTTGCCATCGATCGTCCATACTGTATGTATTCAGTGGTTCGAATTTGTGGTTCGTAAGACGAAGCCTTATGAACCTCAGAGACAAAGAAAATGTCGGCATATGTTTCAAAGTCTGTCTGAAATAAGTGAGACTCTTTACTTGCGGAAAAACACGGTTTTTTCGAAAGTTAAGGGATACCCTTGGGGGTCGCCGTGGCTCAGTGCTAGTGCGTTGAACTGCTGTGCGAAGCTGCATGGGTTCAAGCCCCAGCCATATCCACTCAAAATTAGTTCGCGGCTCCACCTCTTGTCGGGGAATGACAACCCTCCGAGAGTATAATTTGTCAGGAAAAAGCTTCTCAATTCGCCGTTTGGAGTCGGCAATAAATTGTAGTTCACTTCTATTAGAAAAATGCAAAACGTACAACATGAATGGTTGCGAGAATTCATAAAAACACTTGACAATCTCCAGATTAGCAAATTGTCAATTATTTTAATATAAACAATATAAGGCACCCTTCTGTATTTTGGTCTTCCGGATATCCCGAACCTCAACATAGGCTCGGACCTAGACCTAATTGCGACCAAAGTTCGTACGCAGATATCGCGAACGCCATAACCGCGCAAGGACAAAATTTCAAAAGTTTTCCCAGAAGGAAAAAGGAGCATGCCAAAGATCTGCAAACCATTTAGATTTAGAGTATATTCTATTAAGCATTTAAAAATGATTAACCTACAAGTGCTAGCACAAAATTTAAAAACAAACATTAAAATTTCACTTGCTCCCATTATGCAACATACTTATAACCAATTTGGTTACCACATCCGTCGCTGTATATAGAAGGTAAATGGAATGCCCATGAAAAACAGGAGTGTTGGTGCGTGTTACGCAAAAACCACAAACCACTGACTGAACAATTTCCGCGGAATGGAATCGTTTAAACCAGGTGCACCGCGGATTTGACCACAACCTGGAACTGGAACTCATCTTGCCACTGTCAGCAGCAAAAACGACACGTACATATGTACTCCGCAACATATTTTCTTGGAAATTAAATTTTCAAATTATTTCCCTCCTTCTATGTAGTACATTTACCTGTTTCTTCATGCAGCTAACCTGCAATGAAGTGCTATCCGTTGCGCTCAAGCAATCACCTCCAGCAACGCCAACCACCATCGTCAGACGGACCGGATGTAGATGATGGATAAGCACGCGCTCGTTCCATAACTTGCCGTCCAAAGGGAGCTAAAATTGACCAAAGCAATTTATTCTGTGATTGCTGACGAAGACGACGAAGATGGTGGTGGCAATGGAGACGTACGGTGATGTTGGCGGCGGCATTATGACGAGGCATTCTGCTCAAGGCAATGCGCTCATAATGGACACAAAACGCCTTCTGGGTATTTCAACGTGGATGATGGTGCTTTCACTTTTTTGTTTCTTTTCGAGCTGCCATTGTGGCGTCTCAACTATGATTGAACTCCTAAAACTAACCGCACCAGCTTCAATAGATGTGGAACAGCGCCATAAAAGCGTGTAATTGATGTTATCAGCAGAAGCCCACCGAGAGATGGTCTCATTTTGTGCTACGATTCCATTGTGATTCGTGCAGATCTTGTGTAGCGGACGAGTTGAACACTCTCTTGACTTGGCTTGAAGTGTGGTAAATTGGTAAATTGCTAGATAATGACTCTGTTTGATAGCTTGTTACCGTTAATAAGAAACAATTTCAAAAATGACAATGGCAATGAAAGCAAAGTCGTCGTGTTGTTCAGGTAAATTAGGTTAAGCTATTGTTATAACGCTGAGAGTATAGTGTAAAGATATAATAGCGAAAAACAGCAGATGAAAGCGACAAAACGAATTTTAAGCCGCAATCCCCTAAGGCGAACTTAAATGTGATTTGTCACTTTCAATGGATTCAAGTGGTCAACAGTGTTCCGAGTACCTACTCTATAAATCTACAAGCTGATTCCTTTCATTCTCATGAAGCTATTTATCCAGTTGCCACTTTAGACTGCTCTTGATGCGGTAAGCAGCACGCGCCGCACAAACGTGGATGTGGTGTGGGATGTTTTCTATTCTCTGTTTAAAAATAGGTAAGTGAATGTAATAAGTATGAAGAAACATAAACAATGATTTTTTTTGCAACGAAGATTGTCGTAGGAAATATGCACTTAACAATATCATAATCATCATTTTCAATGACCCCCCCTATCCGCTATGCGGGTCACTCCCGGTGATTTACCTCAGCTTTACAACGAAAAAATCTAATTTCGACACCTCGTATCCGGGGTCAATTTTTTTGGTCATTATGACCATAGGTAAGGGTCGGAACAGCCACTGAATTAAAGATTGATAGTTAGGCTCCGATGACAATTTCCACCCTTCTGATAACAGATTTACCAAGCCGTCGTAAAATTATTCCAGCCCGATCAATCCTACTGGATAGCCGAATGTTACTCCTCATGAATAAATAGAACCCTGTGATACTTAAACTACTCCACCTGTTTCAAGAGAACTGCACTAACATGTAGAGTGCATTGAACAGACGTTCGGGAAATTACCATTACTTCTAATTTGCTCACGTTTACTCCCATCCCAGCTTCAACAGGCGGCTACGAACCTGTGCGCATAAGTGAAAAGTAGATGGCGTATACAATGAAAAGGAGAGGTGACAAACGCACCCCTAGCGAAGTTCACCGCCCACAGTAAAAGGTATACATTTAACCCGTTCACCCGAACACAGCTTTGACAGTTTGTGTATTATAGAGAGATCGAATGGCCCTTTAGAAGTGAACCGTCAATCCCGTGCTTCTGCAATACACTACCGAGTTTACCCAGAGGAACCCGATTACATGCTTTCTCCAAATCCACAAAAAAAAGTCTATAGGTTTGCCATACTCCCAGGCCTTTTAAAGAGTGAATAGCTTATCGGTTGTGCTTCTACCTTGACGAAGGCTGCAATCCCCCAACCTTGTCTCGACTACTGCTCTAGCCCGGGCTTCCAATCACTTTCCGAGGGAACTCCAAAGGCATTAATGAAAATTGTTTGGAGAACCTTCCAAAGAGCCTATCCGAAATCAAAAGATAGTTTTTCTTTTTTAATAGTACAGCTGTTTCCCAGATACTCATTTTGGTTGACATAAAGCCTTTGGAGTATTTAGATAAGCTCTAACTTAATTTTTACAGCATGTTCCGAAGATGCTGTATAGAATTCCCATCTGGACCATGAGCTGCCTACTAAATTCTTTGAATTCCGACCTCGTCCAAACAGCAAGCGCAGAAAAATCGTCACCAAAAAATAATAACAAATGCTTTACACAGAAGTTGTTTATTTTGTCTTTCCTGATAAATATTTCAATACATAAAATGTTCTGCTGAAAATATGTAACAAATTTTCTTGTTCTACATCTAAACGTGATCAATATACAATCGGACACAGAAAAGACGAATTTGTTTTTTTTTTTCTTTTTTTTTTCTTAAAATCTTAACTAAACTACAAACAAGCGCAGGGGTTTTAGAAGAAAAAACAGATTGAAGATCTTCGCGCTTCCAAATATATAGACGAAGAAATACTCATACTCATCGTCAAATTATATGAAAAGTTTCATGTGGAAAAATTTAAAACTCCCTCCGATGGTACTTATCCGGATCGAAGTACGAGGTTACTACAACACGGTCACTGAATTTACGTCCGGTAAGTGCTTGCTGTGCCTTCTGACAATCTACGACGGAATTGAACTCGACGAATACTTTGCCACAACCTGGTACATCAACTCCTTCAATGGGACGGGGTATTTCCACACTGCGGACCACACCGTACTTGTTGCATTCTTCCTTGATATCTTCAAGAATATCTTCGTATTCCTCTTCGTCACGCAGTTCATCGGGTGTCACCATATTCAACAAACACAGAACTTCGGTTGGTGGTCCTGACGTTCCAACCATTGACATTCCTGGTACCTACACACAATAAAAACAAACGAATCGTTTACAACTGAACAAAAAGTGGAAGTGAGTTCAAAGTGCTTACTTGAATTTGAACAGGAGCAACAGTTCCGCCCAGTTGTGAGTTTTTAGCCCCAACACTGGCTCTTTGTACAATAAGTTTTTTATCGCCCAACTGCATTCCATTTAACCCAGCAATTGCCTAAAAGGAAACAAATTTAGCTGGCTCTTTCCATCGCTATGGCTTTTTGGAAACTTACCTGGTCAGTAATATTGTAATCCACGTACTCGGCAAAGGCATACCCTTTACTCAACCCTGTGGCCGCATCCTTGACCAAGTTGAAAGCTCGCAGTTGTCCAAAGGAAAGCAATAGCTCTTTGACCTGTTGAATTGTTTGAAAGTGATAGAGATTAGTGAAGGTTAAAGCTGCAAGGGATAATATTCTGATAATTTGTTGAAACAAGAAACAAATGGACATCTTTCTTTTTGTGTAGATTCCTAGCCTTCCTTGGGAGAAAGAAAGCTGTGCCTCAGTGTCTTTGCTTAATAGGAGTATATTTTATGTATGAACATAATTAACTAAAGGTGGGTTTTAGTTTAAAGATGGCATTCCACGTATCGATTAGAAAGATGTGAGTAAGGAACCAATCCAAATATTACTCTGTCTATACACTGCGATTGTTCTCAGATTTATGAAGCAACTTGCTCAGATGGCTTGCTAGAAGCAAGGTCATTAATTTTAAGTGGATTCAGAAGATTCAAAGGCAGGCATGCATTGGCGCAACCGCCGCATTAAAAAACCACATCAGCAGAAGGACTTGAGAACTCTAAACCTATCTAAACACAAGAGCCTGCAGCTACAAACTAAGGGAAACAACGGGTGCCAAGTCCGAAAGGACCTTAAATCGCGATATGTATACTTAGAAACTACAGACTACATAACGCCCTACTTAGACTTAAATAAACCGTTCTCCGGAGACCAACGAGAGGGTGACAACTAGATCCACTTCCATGTATATAGTGTTGGCTCGTAAGTGGACGTAGGAGGCGGCGCATGCGTTTTCTCCTAGCCACTTATTCTCTCAAAATCATCGGCTTCCAGATCATGAAACTGTCACGAAGGTGGACTTTCTGTAAGTGACAATTTCCACCCAAGAAACCTCAATGAAAGCATGTGATGATGAAGACGAAAATTTTCATTGACAGCTGGGCTGAAATAAAAGCTGTATTTGTCGGTAACATCAAAGCTTGTGCTGTCGGAAAAGAGCTCGGGTAAGTTCGTAAATGTCTGACTAACAGAAATCGCATTACTTGCGTTCATAAAGCGAAATACAAATCGAACTTACGCAGGCAATAGAAATCTAGTATGTTCGTAAACGTCAGAAATGTGCAGTAATAAGCTTTGTTCAATGAGGCTGTTCCGAACAGTTCGGAACAGAAAAGTACAAGAATTTGTATTCAATGAGAGAATTTTCTGTCCGAAACTGTTCTGCTTTGTGTTCAATGAGATTGTTCGGAACAGTTTAGAAGAGAAAATCTTGCACCTACTCTTGAGGCAGAACAGAATTGTGAAAAATGTCAAAGTCAGCTGTGGCTGTCAATGCGGTATGTTTTCAGCATTTTATTTCTCCAAATGACATTTTTCAATTTTTGATAACCATGTGTGGGTTAGCTCTTCATATGTTAGGGCTGTACTTTTCTGTTCTTACTTGATCTGACGTTTTTCACAAATCTGTTCTGTTCTGTTCTGGTTTCTTCTCATTGAACAAAGCTATCATGTTGTCGTCGGGCAGATTGTGTAGACAAAAAAAAAACATCTGCACGAACGCCTGCTTGTTTTCTGCGTGCAAACGAAAAAAATTTTCGATTTGCAGACACAAAGCAGGCATGTGATTGGACTTTCGCAGATTACTGCGTTTACGAATTCACCCCTCAAGTGAATTTGCTCGCAGTTCTGGGTACCTGGTCATAAAAGCATATCCAGAACCGAGAAGGCTGATTACCGGCCAAAAAAAAATGTTTAGCACTTGACCCAAGACAGGCTCAGACATCGATTCTCACTCTTAAGCATTAAAAGGGGAACACAAAACTCCAGGCAGCCAACATATTATAGAGTGAGATTAAATCATATACGATTTCCGGAGCGCTATAAATCAAAACTAGAATCGAAAGAATTCTATAAAACGACAAGAACCAAGATTCAAAACCGTAGGTCAACACTTCTTCAATGCCATGAGCGAACTTTGCCTATTACCTATTAAGATTGAAAAACTGGTTTAACCAATAAGGGATTCCAGCATCCCCGTTTGGACATCATAAGTGTGACGGGGGGAACATCTCTACTAATATCAACACAAAAGTATAACCGAACACGAATATCTGAATAAAATTTCGAAAACATATCAGCAATATCACTACAATTAATGCTTAACGGTTTGTGCATAAAACAAACGTTTGTTAACACACAGACAAACCAAAAAGATATCTCAATAGGAAGGCATCTTCAGAAAGAAATCTTCAACGTAAAGCAAAGGCTTTCGGAAGCATGTATTCCAATTAAATGTTTAAAAGGAACAAAAGTTTGAAAAAATCCCCTATAGAAGAACTGATTGTCACCAATAGTTACCTACGTTCAAAATACAGGCCTCCTCCAAATGCACTTCAGTGGAATCAGTACAATATAAACACCTTGCAAAAGAGTAAAACATTTTATACACCTATGCGGCTCTTGACACACTAAGATTTGCGTGGCCCAAGAGTAGAAAGATTGATAACTAGGTAGCGTTCCACATGACACAAATAAATGTACAAGAATTAGTACATACATAGCTATGACAGAGTATAGAACAACATTATCTCCTTGTTAAGCAATGACACACCTACTTCCACAGCTCCGTCCTCTGTATTACTCACCATTGCTACCCTCATAGTTGTGTTTAAATGTTCTTTAAGGAAACGAAGCCCCCTTGTAACGAATCAAGGAATCAAGTTCACACGTTTAAGCTACCCTACAACTTTGTATTTTTTTTTTTTACTTTTCCCTTTTTCTTGTAACTACAGCGAGAGGAAACACACAAATTTGACACACGAGAGTAGTTTGCGGGCTGTAATATCTGTATAACTCAAAAATTTGCAGGTTGGCTGAAATTGTTTGTTTTTTAATTTATATTTAACTTGCCTTTTTTGCGGTTTGATTTTATGCATATTTTCTGGTTGAAGAATCAATCTTTAAAACAGCGTTATAATGTGTACTACGGTAACAACGCATGAAACAGGGGAAGGAAGAGCATCGCGCAACCTAAGCTACAACAACACAATGAAACATATTATCAGTATCGTTTGGTTTTTTTTGAATTTGAATGAATTTTAGTTAATTAATTGTTTTCATTTGATTTTGTGTTTTTTTTTTAATGCTGTAAAATAGAAAATAATAAAACAATTCCTGAAACAATTAGCTGAAAAATTAAACAGCTGCAAAAAAGAAAAGAAGAGCATACCGTTCACTTTTTTTGCTTGCTTATATTTTGGAACCTGTAAACCGCTATAAAACATAGAAACACAAACAAGAGTTGAATTTGAAACTCGGACGCGGCTAGAACGGAAAAAACATCCAAACAATGTGGTTGGTGTATATACTTATATACAAGACGACGTTGGCGCTTATTTTTATTCTAAGGGTGCCGCTGCTGCTGCCGCGGCATAGAATGCTAATTGTGCGCCTAAAAAGCAATCAATTTTGAAAGGATTCTTCCTATCATACAAACACAGAAATAAAAATCTAGAGTTAACTCTATAATTCGCAAAAATTATATAACAGGGCGTCAGCCTATTTTAAAAAATCGTCGCTATAAAATCTTACTACCGGACGTCACCATTATAAAATGGAAAGATCAATAAAAAGATCAATAGTATCCTGCAGTTTGCAATCTTGACGATGAAATTCGAAATTTTTTTAGGGAAAATTATACGAAAGCGGAGCGGTTGTCGTGGGTCCGATATTAGCGCGTTGGACTGGTGCACGAGGTGCTTACGTTCGAGCACCGACAATATTAACCAAAAATTGCTCGTGGCACACTTCTTCTCGGTTACTCAGTTTTCCGAGATAATCACTTAGGCTCAAGGCACATTATGTTTGTTTTTGTAGTTTATATAATAGCTTTTGAAGGATAATTCTACCCGTAAAACCATTTAGAATTTATAATGAAGGATAGATTTAGGTCATCGAAGTGATAGTGACTAAAAAGTCTCCTTTTGTTGTGAGATAATGCTCGACAATGGCACAGAAGGTGCGTTATGGTGTATTCTTCCTACTCAGCTCTACGGCTTCTGCATAAATTATTAAAAAAAAAGTACTTAGTCTCCTATCGTGCCAATAGGACAGCACAGCTGTGACCTGTAATGACACCAGTGATACTGCCTCTCATCATCTACATTTCCAAGGATGTCATATTTTTCGTTTTAAATTTTACAGAATTCTCGTTTATTTTTTCTTTCAAAATCGACGTCTGCATTTACAATATGCGAATATTTGGAAGATATTCACAATTGAACACAATTTCATCAACTGAGTTCCGCAACACCAAAATACCCAAAAATGGTATACCCCACGTTACGCAGTGGCATTAAAGAAAACAAAATGAAAACCCAAAATGGGCGCTGTAATCTAGTGAATTAAAACCAAACCTCTGTTAGACTATCAGGAAAAACGCTTTTCTTATCACTGTGGACAAAAGCCTGTGCCACATCTTACGGAGCACATTACGTCTTGCTTTTATTTTGTTAAAAAAAATTGGGTTGATATTACTTCTAATACAAGTTGTCTTTGAATATTAATGGGAAATTAACCTAGTTTTTGGGAAGAATGTGCGTATCCCATTGAAGCAATTTTCCCTCAGTAGGGCCGTGACCGCAATATTACCGCTATAATTGTCGGAAAGGCGCTTGGCAATCAGTGCTTTTCAACTTGGCGAAGGTCCGCATAAAGTCAGGATATAAGTCCGATAGAAAATTCGAGGACCATTGTTAAACGACCACTTCTGGGATACGAAAGTCTGCCCACATACCTAAACGAGCTTTGACCTTAAATGTGAACCAAAATGTTCTTACAAAAAAAAATTAAGTTAAAATACTCACTGTACATGTACGCCACTATACATGAAGAAAGCCTTATTGGATTACCTATAGTTTTGTCGCTTAAACGTGGCAAGTAGGTTAGGGTATAAAGAATACGATAAAAAAATGTTTTGCAGTGCAGGTAGATTTTCTTCGGTCATGAGGTTTGGGTAATGACCGAAAGAATAAGATCGCGAATACAAGCTGCCGAAATGAGATTTCTTAGTTATATTGCTGGGGTGACTCGCCGAGATCGGGTAAGGAACACCAGAGTACGCGAGGCACTCAATGTCAAGAACACAGCTACTTCTTCCAGCGGAGAGGTCCATACTTCGATGGTTTGGGCACGTTAAACGCATGTCCCCAGCTCGGTTTCCAAGGCGTGCCATGGAATCCGTGCCATCGGGTAGGCGTCCTCTGGGTAGGCCTAATATGAGATGGCTGGACCAAGTCCGAAATCTCACCTCCACCCGTATGGGGATAGCCCCTAATTGGTTAGAGTCGGTGGTGGAAGATCGGCAAATTTGGAGAGTCCACTTAAGCTCCCTAAGCCCGCGACCCTAATAGTGGATAAGCGGGCCATTGGAAGATGAGATGAGAGATGAGATTCAGTGTTATCTAAACGTATATCTAATTGAATAATCATCGCACGACGTCATGAATCTACACACTCGGTAGAGCATTGTCAAATTCTATTATACTTCTAAACTCTATGCAAAACCCGGCTAACAAATGTCAGACAAAATCAATTTGATAGATTGTTTGGCAAGTACACATTTATCCCACGTACCGTGACGTATCTAAACAAAGGGAGTCAAACGAAATCTGCCTAATCAACTAAGAAACCCAAAATTGATTGCTTCAAAATAGCGCACAACTGCAACAGCATTTTGAAAACAAAAAGTATCCTGAAAACAAACAAATGCGTCGCAAAATATCTACACTGGGTGTTGCATTGATTCCATTCACTGAAATGCTTGGAAAAAAAAGAATTTTTTTTTTTTGAATACCACGAACCAGAACAATATACCGCCGCCGCACACATAACCTATATAACCTGCAAAACAACATCCATCCAACACTATAAAAAAAAAGAGACACAATTTTGTTTCCCACTTCGTTTCCGCTTTCCTGCGGAGGATTCATCTTTGCGATTGAATCCATGTCACCAAGTGTGTTGTCCAAAATTTGCTAACTTGTTACACTGTTAACTGTAATCTGTATGTCATCGAACAAACATTCTTCGTTCGCGTTCAAGCACTTACCTGATCTTCATTAAGATAATTTGGCAAGCCGCCAATAAATATTTTATGTGGTGAATCCGGAACGACCGTTGAAATGACTCCAGCTGCAAGTAAATTAAAATAAACATTTGTTCAAGGCCCATGATATAATGCAACTTACAGTGAAAATCACTGGCAGGAGCATTAATCGGTTGACTGTCAGTCATTCCAGGCATTGGCTGATAATCATGCGGTCGACGAATCTTCAAACTTTGCCCCTTAAAATTGATCCCGTCAAATGCCATGGCTTGAGTCGTTTCATCGATCGATCTGAACTCAAGAAAAGCGAAATTCTTATCCAAATTAATTTGACAAGCTAGAACTGGATTGCCAGCTGCCTGGGCTAAACCAGAAAGATGCATTTGTTGGTTGAAGAACTCCATCATCTCCTCTTCCGTCACACCGAACGGAATATTGCCGACGTATAAGCGACGTGCCTGCCTTGTGATGGTGGAGCCTACAACTGGAACTGCTGCCTGAGGCGTGTCTGCAACAACATTGGCGGGAATCTGTCCAGCCGCTTGCATGGCCTTGTACTGTAGTGGGGTTATGTGTTCGAAGCCCGGCGGCGGAACATCCCAATATAGAGACGGCTTACGACGACGGGATCTGTGTCCGGGACGATTACGTGAGCGAGATCGTTTGCGTTCACGGGATCGTGACCTGGACGATCTCCGGCGTTGAGGATCTCTTGAGCGAGATCGATGACGGCGTCTATCACGGTCTGCTGTGAATAAAAAAAATCGATATTTTTCGCAGCGAACTGAAGCAAAAAGTTGTTTGCAAATTATTATACTAACCATCGGCTCCCATTGTTTAGTTATAAGGTAAATCAAAACTGCACAATTAGCACTCGAAGTTAAAACACTTTTTAAGGCTAAATATGCACGAAAATTTAAGAAATCTTCGAAGAAAAATTACCACTTCACGGCCAAAACGCACACAACCAAAATGGCTTCCTAAAGGAGACGTAAATGAAAAATTTATTCGTTTCTTCAAACGCATTTCAAGCGAGAGTGAATGTGAGACTCGAAAATCTTTGGAGACTTTTGTAAATGTAGTAGAGAAGTGCAATTGCCAATCTAGTATATTATGGATATCGAATGAACACAAGCGATGATGTTTTTACTTCAAAACGTTTTTATGACATTTACAAAACTCTTCCACCAATTTCCTTTGAAAATTAGGAATACTATTTTGAATTTTAGTCTGACTTTCTGGGTTCAATTGATTGAAGAATACCTAAACGAAAACGGCTGTATATAATTATGCTGCCTTTTAGTAGTGGAGTAGATGCCGTCACACCCACAATCTAGTTGGCATATTATTTGCAAATAGTCCAATAAGAAATATAACTATCACACGCCCTTATATAAAAAAAAGGTAATAAACTCGCTTTAATACAATTGTCCAGAATGTAACTACATTTTGGGAGCCACTGTAAAAATGACATATGTCACAAGAACTAAAATAAAAAGGCAGGATAAAATCTTGTTACGTGATTATTCAGTTGGGTACATTAAGCTTCTGTTAATTCGAACGTTAAGGACATCGCACTAAAAAAAATCCTTCAAAATGTTCTTACGACCCCGCTTGACACACCTAATCCGTCGTTTTAGCCAAACAGCTGGAGCAGGGCCCAGCACCCCAACACCTCCACCAGCTGGCATCAACGCCAATGTACCTGGTCTAACTAGCCGTTGTGTTAAACCAACCACTGAACCAGTGGGTCCCGGCGCATCCACAACAGGAGAATACAAGGTACCAGAATACTTCTGTTTCAACCGTGTCAGTTACTACGAAGCTGAGATCGAGATGGCTAAATATCGCTGCCCCCAACCAAACGCAATGAAAAAGTAAACAAGGAATTATTCCTACTGAAATGTTTTATTTATGAAATATAAAGTTAAAAATTAGAGAAACACGTAGCAATGGTTTTCATTAATTAATTCACGAAAGAAAAATAAATATGTGAGTTTAAACAATCATTTCCAGCTCTCGTGCGTAGAATATTGCCTGTTCGGCTAATTCAACGGATGGTAGCGCTTCTTTTGGTTTCGCTGTCTTATCAACAAAATTATAGATGTCGCCGTTAAGTTTCCAATTGCGTTTCGCTCCAAAGGCTTTCACTTCAGTTGATGTTTTTAGATTGAGACGTTTTGCTGCTTCCTTAACAGAGATCTTTTCGTAGGATTTTTCAATGCATGCACCGATTTCATCCCGTACTGTCTCTAACAAAATGTCCATAAAGTAGTTGTAGATATCAGACGGTGCGCTATTCTGTAAGAAAAAAGAATAAAAGAAGTTTCGACAGGTTCTAGTATTCTGCAAATAAAGTTTATTAGTAAGCGCGATGATTAGAAGACCGAAAACCACCTGAAATATTTCCTCAGCATTTGATAGGCAACATTCCTCTTAACATCGCATACAAAGTTCTATTTGATGAAATGTTGAAGCGCCTGAAACCATATATCGACAATCAGATGGAGATTTACCAGTGTAATGTTTGACTCAAGAAATCAACGATCGATCAAATTCGGGAGAAGACCCATGAGCTGCAGATCGAAACTTACAACCTATTTATCGCTTTCAGTGACGCATATGAAAGTGAAATTGAGATGTGCGACGAACACCGTGTTATGACAAGCTTTTACTAAGAGGTAATGAAGTAACTCGTCTTCCAACAACTGCGTCAACGACATCTTTCCAGCAGGAAAACAACTACTTAGGACCGTAGCATCGAGACGAACCGAGAAGGCACTATACACAACCCCCACTATGCCCGTCCTGCTGCATGGTCCCTTTTATCTAAATATGTACAAAGGATTAATAGACACGTGAGAGAAAGGTTCTATGTCCAATTTGTGACTCAATGGTGTAGAAAATTAACTATACGAGCTGTCAGCGTCAACGGCCCGGGCAAACAGAAACACGATTAGGATGTCTAGATCAATGTCAATACTCGAACCTCTTAAATTTCACCACCGAAAAATTAGTTCGTTGGCTCTCACGTTCCCATATATGCCCTTATAACTCGCGGAAAACACACACGACGGAGTAATATATTTCACAGATATGATCAAGCAAGGGCCTCGTTCGCTGATTGAGTGTCAGTATATGTTGCAATGGCCTTTTAACGTGAAAGATTCCTGAGCATACACCGCAGACCATTTTCGGGCCTTATCGAGACTACAAAATGTGTTATTCTGTAACAGCAACTAACTCTGTCTTCGCATCGGAATATGAAGTCATATGGAATCGTTCTGCTCATAGGAAAAAATAAAGAAGACTCCAAAGTTAACCTTATATCTCACATATGTAAGCTTCGTGCCGTGGAGACTGGCTCCGCTAAGAAGAACCCCTGTTCAACTTTGCGAGACATATCGCACATTTCATACGATCGAGTTTCTCATACTCCTCCTTTTCTTTTCAAGAAGCCTCTGATCACGACAAAAGTTTAATTACTAATATTTTTTTCTGTCACATACCTTTGCTTGGAATATTTTATTATAGCGCCCCTCCATGATGTACTGTTCCAACGCTAATATAGGACGAATAAACTCATTCGATTGGATAATCTCCGCGGACAAAAGTTCCAGCTCAGTGTGAAATTCAGAGACTCTGTTCACTGACAAAAGGAACAATAAATTGAGTCCCAACAACTTGAACATATTTGCTGATTCGCCAATTTCTTGCCTAAGGAAAATGTATATTTGAGTGTGTTCATTTTTCTTTGTCCAATATAGTGACAAAGGGAATCCTTACTTGTAATCATAGTAATAGCATTTAAGTTGAGAAATATATCTCTCAAATGCTGGAATATCTTTATTCGCTACACTATATTCTACAGCAATTTCGAGAACATCACGGGCTAGTATCATTTCCTGTTTCGGAGTTTTTGCATTCCCAGTCGGCAAGTAGGAGAGCTTTGTCAGAGCGATCTGGAGCAAGGGGAATTAGAGAAATTTGGTTAGGATATTACGCCTTTTCGCACTATATTTATGCTCACCTTTAAGTTGTCCAGCAGTGAACCACATTTTTTTAGGTTTACTGACTTCTTGCTCCATTCTGTTTTTAATTCTTTAAATAATGATTCAACACTCTGGAGGTTAGCGGCCATGACGATTGCGTTTTTACAAGATGTATGAATTTTTGTTTTGTACGACTTTGACACAAGTGATGTTTCATTGTACAAGAACGGTGAGAAGAATTTCTACCTAATAGTAATCTACTACTAGAACGGCGAATGTAGTAGAATAAAATATAAAAAAAAAATTCATATTTCCTTTTAAATTCTGCATATTAATGTATTGATATTGCAATAATACATTAAATTATGTTATTAGAGCTCTGCCTCGTGTAATTCTGTTTTTAATAGAGAAAATCATTTCTCCACTTCTCCACCTTCTCAAGCTGGCGATCAAGAAGTGAAATATTTCGTTGGACCTAAACGTACAACTTATTTTTATCAAGCAAGTCAAATGGAAATGCGGCAGAATGATTTAAATTCAAAACAGTAAGAAAAATACTTGATGTAGAGCGTTTGTTTTTATTTCATAAACAAATAAATTTGCAGTTTCTCCTAGAAATTTGTTAGGAATTCTAAACATTTTATTGGTTGTTCATTAGATATCGGCGTTTAGACAGAATTTAAAAATCTCCAACTTGTTTAAACGAAACTTAAATTTCCAGACAAAGTATTCATTAAGCAAGTGAAACCGCAAAATAAATGTTCATTTACTTGCAAAAAAAACAAAAATTATTTCATTTCATCCAAACTGAACACATCCAACGCTAAGTCTCCAAAAGGAGTCAAATGGTATTCGCCTGAAACTGTCAACGCAAATCACTTCAGCTTTTGGCTGGCTTACATTGGGGCCAAATAAAACTAAATACCGCGTAATAACTTTACAATTGTGATTAAAAATACACAAATAACATAATCCAAATCAGTTTAGCAGACAATGCAATCTAAGTGCTGCGTGCTAGGGTGTTCAAAGCGTAGCGATAGGGACACTGATGTTTGTTTCTACCGACTTCCCGCCCTTCTGAACAAACCAGAAGAATTAGCGGAGCTCACTAAGAACAGAAGGAACGCGTGGCTTAATGCCATTAACAGGAAAGATCTGTCGAGTGCAGCAATCAATTATGCGAGGGTTTGTTCCGAACACTTTGTTACAGGTTTGACAATTATGCATAAAACAACTTTCGAACATCGAAATAAGAATTAAATTGTCATAGGTGTACCAGCAAAATTGAACGACATCCACCACCCAGATTGGAAACCAACTTTAAACATGGGATCAAAATCCTTCAACAAACATCGTGACAAGAATACCTACGTGTCGTCAATAAACGATCAACCGGAAAAACGGCGCCAGTCTCAACAATTAAGTGAGGTGGAGAAGCTGAAGTTGGAGATTAAATCAAGAGATGAACTTATTCAGAACTTTAGAAATGAGAGGCGGCAGAGAGAGCAGGATCAGATTCAAGTACATTTGTTTTGCTGAAAATAAGCCAATGCAAGGAATAAATAATGTGCTTGTTGCAGGTTGTCAATAGCTACGAGCAACGATTAAAAGAAAAAGACGTGGACGCCAAGAATCGGACCATACAGCTTCGCAACAAAGAAATCAGTATTAACACAGATGACAGTCTCGAGAGTATGGTAATACATTTAAAAAACTAGCAATGGATCTGAATATTTCAGAATTTTCGTGTTACCGGTTTGGCTACTTGATTTTCTTGCTAAATGCTTTTACTATGGAATGATTGAACACATTCAGTAAAAACTCTCCAAACAAAATGTCCGCGGTTTCTTTCTAATTTGACTTTTGTAGAGTATAAATGATGTGCGTTGGAAAAATGTCATAATAGCGTTGCTTGCTTTTTCCCAGCTAATCGTTTAAGTTAAAAATAAATCATATAAATCCACTTCGCGAGTGAAAAGATTCTATTAAATCTAGTCTGAATGTGTAAGGCAAAAAGTTTATTGTAATTTGGGACAGAATATCTCACAGCCCATTCTGTATTGATAAAGTAAATCATAGCGCGGGAATTTCATCCCAACAACTTTTACGTACAGTAGGTTCACCCAATTACTAAATAGACGAAAAACTTTCTTCAAACGTCAAATTCATACCAGATGAAATCGCTAACTAATCACTTTTTATGTTTATTTTTAGGGAAGAGGTGCAACAATGCGCGTAGGGCGAAAAATACGAAAGACCATTGTAGAGCCAAAAAAGACTAAACCGTGTTTCGTACGCCTGCAAAAGGTCCAGGAGGAGAAGGAAGAACAAAAGGAGCGCACGCCCACAAATAGAAATTTAACAGGCCCATTGAAGAAACGTCCGTTGAATACCCCAAGTCAGACTGTGAAAAAGGTCGAAGAACCTCTTACAACCGTGGCGTCAACAAGGTCTCGTCGGGCTCCCAAGCCCAACCCGAAATATGCCAATGCGGACATTATTACGCCGAAGGCGAAGCCGAAGCGTGGCAAAGGATTGCACGCAATCGACGAGCACGATGTTAGTGAATCGGATTCAATCGAAGATTACTACAATGCCATGGATGAGACCAGCAATGGAAGTGAAAACAACGATGGAGATGCTGGTGAAGCCTTTGAGGTTGATGAGAGCTCAGATTTCTCAGAAACTGAGGAAATGTACTCAAAACCAAGACGGGCATTGAGGAGTGCTCCGCATGCTACGAGCACGAATAGACTTCTTACCAATCGTGGTCGTCCGAAAGGAAAATTTTCACCGATACCACCAGCAAAACCCGTGGAAACGAAGAAAAGCAGTCAGTCGCAGGTACAAGCACAAAGGCCAACGTTATCGCAGCAGCTGCAGCAGGCTAGGAAGCGAAAGCTTCAGGAAGTGGAAGATGAGGAGCCTCCGGAGTCAATAATAGCACGTAACAAACGCCTAAACATTGCGCTTTATGATGCAAACGTAGCTAAACCTCTTCCTACACTTAAAAATGTCACGTCAAAGACGGCGAGTACGGTGGGCAACGCAAAAACGCAATCTCCAACAGCTGCAAATGTTTTAGCTCAGAAGAGACTTGTGCAGGGACTAAATCCAGTCAGGTCAACTGTACCGAGAGAAGCACAAGAAGAAAAAACCAAATTACCTCTGCAAAGGCGATCGCCAGCAGCCGCAACGAAACCCTTCATTGAAACGGCGGAGCCGGCAAGCACTCAGGATGACTTTGAAACAATGCCAACGTTTACAATAGTCAATATTCACGATATAATCAACAAAAAAGGAGACTGCCTCGTACAACCGAACCCAGGCGAAGTGAAAGGTACCACCTCTCCTAACACCATCAACCGTATCAACCGACGAAAAACAGGGCACACCACAATCCTCTCAGAAAAACTCGATCCCGGCAAGATACGGAACCCGCCTGTTCGAACACCATTCCCCCCAAGGAAACCCATATCGACAATACTAAGCAATAACGTCGCGCCGCGACTTCAAACTCGTATGTCTCTCTCGTCAGTTGAAAGAAAGTTAGTGCCTTCAGTCTCAGAGAAGCCAGCACCGCGCATATTAAACTCAGTGGTTGCCAAGAGGACGTACCCCGTGCAGCCGATTCTTGGTAAACTGGAAAACGACGTCGAACTGGATTCAACGGAGGAAACCTCGGAGAAAACACAAATGGTCAAAGAAAACGTTGGAGCAAACAAAGTTCTCCCTATGAGGCCTGCTCAGCCACGGAAGCTGCCGCCAGAGAAGGTGTTCGTCCAGCGTCAAGGTAACAAACTCATAAAGAAAATCACATGCTTCGAGACCTGGTATGTAATCAACATACCCGAAACGCAAGAACCTGTCGTCAAGAATTGTCTTGATATCCCGCTGATTACTCTAAGCAATGCAGCGAAAACCATTCGACTTCCATCACCTTGCTGGAGTACCAAAGTGACTCTGTACAAGCTTTCCACTCAGATGCTAGGTAAGACTAGCCTAACTCCTTTCACTGGAGATCTATCAGACCAATCCATTGCCGAAGAAGACCGTGAGAAGTACCAACCTTCATGTGTGATGTTCCGGCGGATGACGCAGCAAAAGTCAAGGACACGGATGCCTTACGATCGTGCTGTCATCTTCAAATTGAAGACATTCTTTACGAACATCGATGGAAAGAATGTCCGGCTTATCGGCGCTCCAAGTACAATAAGTTCTTTCGAGGAAATCGAGGTTCTCCTTGAGTTGATTGATGAACTTGACCTGTTGCACGAGTTCGTCGAAACAGCAAACACCGTTTAGCACACATCAAATCATCTGGCATATTATTTTAACGTACATCGTACCATTCATCCTTGTTTCTTTTTTAATTTTACGTTTAACGGAAGATGTAAAATATTCAATTTAGTGTTGTTCCCATTGAAGTGTAGGCAATTTTTTTATATATAAAAGTACATAATGTAAAAATCAAAAACATAAAAAAAAAAAAAGAGAAAAAGAAATATGTACACTAAACACTTGTATTTTTCTTGCAAAGGAAAGTGTGTACAAAGGAGGAAATAGTAATGGCACGTAAAGAATAATGATGTATGTATTGTAATAACAGTAATAATAATGTCTCATCTTCATTATTAATAAAGGAATTTTATTTTAAAAATTGTTTTGTTTGATTGGCAACTCTTACCGGTATGCGTTCACCAGAATTAACATTTATGATGGTAATTAAGGGGTCGTCTACATCGTTAAAGCCCCCGCTATCACCCCTCTGCGTAAGATCTACATAGAAGTGTAAGTAGAGGAACAAATCTAAGTACATATGTATATGTATGTATTCTAAAAAAGGCTTTTCTAAAGTAGTTCTACCTTTCAAAGAAGTTTAAGTTGTGATAAACGTTTTTTTTGTAGTTAAATTGTTAACACAGACAATTAAGGTCTCGTTTAAATTAGAAACGTTGACATTCGTTAAACATGAGTTCATGGCGAATAAAGGTTGGAAGTTGGAAAAATTGCGAGATTAGTTTAAATCAGGCTTCTTGAGTTTTTTTTTCTGAAAATATTTGGCTATAAGTAGCTGATCGCCAAAAAAAAAATCACGCATATGGTCGAAGAACAAGAAAACCAAAACACAAGATAAGTGAGCGCCAGAAAGCTGTAGTGGTTTCTGTGCCCAAGTAATTACTGCGTTCGACAGCGAGTTAAGACAGATTCAACTTTCAATAAAATCAACCAAACATTTCTCTGGCACCACCTCTAGGTAGGCAATGATAAACCTCCAAGAGTATAATTTGTCTTGAAAAAACTTCTCGATCTTCCATTCGCAGTCGGTAATAAAAATTGTAGGTATGTACATGTTCCTTATATTCGTGGAAAAAAATATATAACACCCACGAAATGATTGGGAGAATCTACGATGTGGCCCCTTCCGTCTATCTACTGTCTGCTAGCATGTATTTAACAGCTTATAGCCTTAGAATAACTTGTAATTGCAAGTTATAAAGTAATAGAGCTTGAACTAAAATAGTAACGCTTAAGGAGAAAGAAGGAACTGGATGGAAGCTCTTGCGCGCCCAAAATTGTAGGTGATCGAGCTTTTGAGAAACACCTAATAAAGGCTTTGAATATTTTGAACGATGATTGACAGAAAATGGAATACGTATTGCACTGTCGGTAAAGTGAAGATATAAGAGAAATACATATGTATATGCAGTTTTCTGTAGTTGTTAAATCGTACGCAAGCTCGTTATACGTAAGTCAGAGTAAGGTTAGGTAGGAATCTTCACTCTGCAATATAGGTAGATTAGGATACCGCAAGGATTTGGACAATTATTTAGAATTATCCGCAGAACCAACCGGGGTTTATTTTAAAACGCTGGAAGCGCAACTGGGCAATTACATAAAAGAAGTTGACTCTTGGGTGGACTTTTCCCCCATTGGATATGGAGAGAAGGTGAACAATCGGCATCTGCAGAAATGGTTGTAGAGGAGTCCTAGCCTACTTGTGAGTCTAGTGATAACACCTACTACTGTACTGAGGTGCTTCCATTTCTGCATAATTAGACCGTTGGGTCGTTGGAATCCAACCCAGTAATTCAGAACTGTGCAGTAATGCGGCACATGTTGCCATCTCCCTTTCTTTGGTCGTTAAAGTAAACCGGATGTAGAAATGATTTGATAAGCTTCCTTGCATGGAAATGTATTTTGGAAAAACCATTGGTTACATTTAACACTTAACCGATGGAAGATTCACACACGTTAGGGCACGTTGCATTTTGCTTTCTCTTCAGGTTAATACCTAGTCCGATCTTGATATCATCATATCTTGCGTATTTTCGAGGCATGTCTCTATTTCGTGGCTCGTTAACCCAATTTTTGAGATCTTTCAGAAGGAACAGTAGTTTCTAATCCTAATCTCGTTTTCGTAGACAAAAGCAAGGAACCTGAAAAAATGTTGAGGTACTGATTCAGAGACAAGTGCCGTCAACTGCGTAAGAAGGCACCTTAAATAGATCAGCGACCTTACACCAGTTGGTTGATAACTGGAAGTTCGAAACAATGAGGGTTAGGTATGGTTTGTTTCTTATTTATGTGTGCTATAAAAATGACTATGTCTGTTTCATAATTAGAACATTTTTCAAAAAAAAACAATTTTTCTTTCTAAATAACCCATCAAAGTCACAATTCTTCGAAAAAAAATAAAATGAAAAACGAAACTAGTACTGCGAAAAAAAATTACATATAAAATTGGCTGCATCTAGTACTTCCAAAAGTCAAGAAGGCACATGCCTACGAAATATTATTTTTATTGTCAATTTCGGGCTGGTCTGGATAGGTCTGAATTTTCGATTATAAATTTTTCAATATTTCTTCTAAAGTGTACAATTTAATTCTTCCATTTAGGATTGCAAGATAACGTGCGAAAATGTCTGGTCGTGAAGGTGGTAAGAAAAAGCCCTTAAAGGCACCAAAAAAGGGTGAAAAAGACGTCGATGAGAACGATATGGCTTTCAAGCAGAAGCAAAAGGAAACTCAGAAAGCATTGGATGCGGCAAAACAAAAAGCAGCTCAAAAGGGTCCCCTCGTTGGCGGAGGCATTAAAAAATCTGGGAAAAAGTAAAGCCTCCTCCCATTAATATATGCAATTACGAAATTAAACAGATAATGTATGTATTAGGGACTAATTTTTGTATGATTTATTGACGCATCTTTTTGTATTTAAAAAACATAAACAACTGTATCATATAACCTGTTTTGTGACAAATATAGATGGAGAATAATACATATATGTAAATCACAGTGTTTTATAGGGCTGTCCATGCGTAATGCTTTTTATTAAAGTCAATAGATAGCTTCGTGACATCGGGAAAACTCGATTGCGTACCTGGCAACTGAACCGAGTAAGAAGCAACTTCACACGCAGCACCTACGTGTTGATGGAGTGGCAAATCGGTGTTAATTGCCATATAGTATGCCAGTGAGCCTATGAATGAATCTCCAGCACCAGTAGTATCTGTGACCTTGTCGACTTTCTGCGTAGGAACGTGGATGACTTCTTGAGTGTTATCCTTTTGGATATACACAGCACCATGCTGCCCCAGTGTGATGATAACCGTATTAGCACCCATTTCGATTAGACGCAATAGAGGTGCCTTCGAATCTCTAAAAAGGGAATGATTAGAAAGAAAAACGAAGGGCAAAGAACCTACCCAATACTGTTGATAGGGAAGCCTGTCATGAGTTCCGCTTCGCATTCGTTGACACAAAAAATTGTTGAATGTTTCAGCAATTCTGTGGGAGCGTTTTCTAAAGCCGGTGCTCCATTCAGGATCGAAATGCCTTGAAACGCTTTTAGAGCTGCAATGGTTGCTTCTACAGGTGTCTCTAACTGGCATATTAGCACCTAGAATCAGATGATGAGGTATGCAATGCGTGTTACAATTAAGATACTTACCTTAGATCGGTTAAACAAATCGGTGGCATTCTTTACATCCTTTTCTGACAAAAGGTTATTGGCACCAGCAACAATGACAATGTTATTTTCTCCACCATCAGCTACACTTATTTGGGCTATTCCCGTTGTCTAAAATAACAATTCATGTGCATTTGGTGCTTGGTAAGAGCTTACAAGAAATCTTACTTCACCCGAGCAAATTTCAACTAAATCGGTTTTTACATTCTCTTTTTGCAGTTGCTGCAAGTAATTTTTTCCCCAATCATCATTGCCAACTTTGGCAATCAGGGCAGTTTTAGCACCCAGTCTCGCGGCTGCCACACATTGATTAGCTCCCTTTCCACCAAACCCAGTAGCAAACGAGCTTCCGTGCAGTGTTTCCCCGGCCTTTGGTAAACGAGGAACATAGCTAGAAAACAAAAAAGTAACAATAGAATTAAAACCGAGAAATTGCAATTGCCTACCAAATGAAATCTACAATTGCCGAGCCAAATACAAGTACTTCCATTGAAGTAAATCTGGAAACTATTTTAACTACCAGCACTGCTTAAAGTGCAAGGTGTTATCTTAATACACTTGTTGTTAAAGTACTCAAGAAATCACTAAGATAACGATGTTATTTAAGGGGCTCGGGAGTTTTTTTTTTAAATATTTATTAGTGGAGGCATGTGACATTGCACAGTTGTGAGTGACGAGTTTGACAAGAGCGGCTAGTGAGATACTTTCAGATCAGAAGAGAGAAATTAAATTAAGTGATACAAATTTTGACTGTGCATCTTGATAATCGATTTTACAACTCTTATTTGGGTGGAATGAAAAATAAAGCTGAAAATAATTGAGCATTTATCTTTATCTAAAACAAAGATTAGCATGTCTAAAGGTAGCTATGCCTTAGATACATACAGCAAATATGGGCAGACTTATCCCATTCCTGGCTTTTCTTCAACTCCCCCGAAACAACGTGCTATCAACGTAAACTATTCAAGCCAAACTTTCTCCTCGTATTCTAAGCAAACATTTCAAAACAGCATATAAGAATTGTTGTAGTTATTATTTCATACAACAATTTTTAGGAAAATTTGCATTAAAACAAATTAAATTATTCATGAACCCACCCGCGTATTAATATTTCATAGTTGGTACGCACTTGACCGATTGCATCGCTTGAGTGGTTCAGCTTGTTCATGAATGTCGCCAGAAATAAATAAGAAATTTAAGTGAAATCAAGAAACTTTGTAGGGGAGGGTGTGATGTAGATCCTGCTGAAAGTCGCAGAAATCAAGTGGGAACCAAGGCATAGTTATTAGTAAGAAATAACATCCAGCAAAAACTACAGACTGTCACACTATAACTTTGGAAAAGTCAGGAACTTTGTCTACCATAGCTCTGCTATCACTTCTGACAACGATAGTTCATCAGAAATCCAAAAATACTATTGCCAATCGCTGTTTCTTTGTTATAAAAAAACAATTGATTAGTAAAGCCTTATTCCGAACAACTAACGAGACTCTATCTAAGATCTTATTCATAAAATTGCTACTTTATGATATTGAAACATGGGCCTCTCAAAAAATTTTTGAAGTTGCATCTTGTGAGGGCTGAACAGCCTTAAATTCGATGGACAGATTGTTTAACTGATCTTGTTGAACAATTTTCTATACGAAGAAGTATGCAGCAGGCTTATTTTTAAATTTATTTTAATCCTAATGAATATAGTTCGCAGTCGTCTGTTGTAAGATATGAAGTTTGTTTACGTGATATTAGTGAAGTCCAATTCTTTTCAAGAGAAATATTGTAGGCCTAGTGTTTCGACAGAAATGATGCGCTTCCAAATTAAGCAATTTTAATCATTTAAGTATTTACCCAGCGAAATTATAAGAAAATCTGCCTACATCAAGAACGAGATCATTTCTTGAACACGGCTGTAATTTTGTATCCGACGGTTGGTAGTCCTGATTCGGTATCAAAGGCTGGATGCTAAAATTTCATTTTCCACCATTTTACTTTGCTTCCTCCATCACTTTTCGAATCACGGTCGTCAAGTGAGCACGCGAGTTGTCAAAACCGGAGTAGATTGTACTTTCTTTGAAGTTCTTTTTTAATTGTGACGTTTGAAATAAACTAAACACAGGTATATATATATTGAACAAAACTCCTTTTCATTAAATTTAAAATTTTAACGAGTCATTTTATGACATTAAGGTGTATTTGAGAGCTGAGTGTACCGTACTAGACCAAGTGCTCACAATTGATTTTCCTACTCGGCTTCTCATCCACCTGAAGGTGGTCGGTTATGTAACATCTTTTCTTTTTTTAATTCGCTTTTTTTTCTCTTGTAGTTCACTTTTTGTCCCTTGACATTGTTTCGAATGTTAATTAATAAAAAGAATCAAAGTAGATTAGATTTGTGGGCTAAAATTTTACTAAGTACTGCTATTGAATCTAAGGAGTGGTTCAAAGTGATTTGTCCTTTCATTCATCGTTTTTATATTTCGCTTCACTTTCGATTGAAAAATGTCCAATAAAATGCGATAAAATGTGGTGCATTTGCATAAATTTTGATCAAAAGTTGAGAAAGTTCTTTGCAGCGTGGGCACTTTCCCTGGGAAAGCATATGAAACTTGTGTGACGCATGCTTGCCAAACGATCAATTCAGTTATACAACCAAAAAAGAAAAAGCAGATAAATTATATTTCTTTAGGGTTTAAGTGATGATCTTGAAAATATTTTTGTACTTCCATTGAAACTTCTCTGAACAAAATTGACACGTGATGATTAACTCTGGAATCTTTTTGGGATCGGCCATTTTAAATACGTCAGCCAGTGTCAGAGTGTTGGCGTATGGGAATACAAATGTCTCGACTTGACACGATAATGTGCTAAAATTTAATTTGTACGTTATGTAAGAACATAGTTCTTGGAAAAATTATTTTAATCTATCTGTGATCATATTTCATTTAACTTTGATATTGGGATTAGATCACAAGTTCACAAGTGGCATTGGCTTGCGATTTGATAAAGAGAAAGACTGAAGAAATGTGTCCTCTTTTTTTTTTTTTTCTTCGTTCTCTTCGAAAACCACTTTCCCAATGAAGAGAACAAAGAAGTATCTTTTCGGCTAGGCGAAAATAGAATAGCCTTGAAAATGCGGCAATGTGCGAGTGCTAAACTAATTTTGGAAGCAACGACTTTACACCCTTGTACTTTTTCTAGTAGATGCCTTTTAAATGCCATATGTATTCGTTTTTGGACGCCCTTGTGCATAAAGAACATGCCATTGATTCTTGACTTGGCGGTAAGAAAAAAAAGGCACTTTCGGGGTGAGGTTGTTCAATGTGTTACGTTAGTGGGCATGGGGCCAAAATTGATGCTGTGATCTAGTTTTAGTTGTAGAAGACGCAGAAACTTACGCAACTATATTATAGAAAATAAACAAAAACAAATAAAAAAAAAAATCGGCTTGGCTCGACATCTCGTAATATTTTGCTCCCAAACTCAAAAACCTTGATTGATGAAAAAATAGCCAGCACGAGTGTTTATCATGCTCTGAATGTTTAAAAATCATCAAATCAGGTTCAATGACTTTCGTTTCTTCATGGTCAGTTTTAACTGCAGTGTGTTATTTGAGCAATGAGTTATGGTTTTATGTTCTAAGTTTATTTTCTGTACAAGGTTAACGCGGCGAATGCTTTAGCTCGAGCTCTTAAAGAATTTGAATCAACGAATTCCCCTAAAGATCCTTTAACGATTGTGCAGTCAGCTGACGCGTAAATGCACAACTTAAGGTGGGTTGTACTGTTCAAGCGGCATAAACGACGAAATAATTAACATGTCTGGAAGTTATTTCGATCGTTCTTCCTAACGCAAAAGTAAACAAATTGCAATTTAAAATTTTATTGCTCTACCTTTTGTTTATCACTTAAAAAAATATTTTTACCAAGGCATAAAATAGGGGTTAAGGTTCAGAGGTTAAATACTGCGATATGTAAAAGCTTTACCGTTTTTATTGCACTACACGGTTAACCATAGGTTTTTACTTGTAAATAACTATTGTTGCAGTCCTGCCTCTGTAATTTTGTATCTAGTTTAAAATACTTGACTCGGCTGTCCACAGGCATGCAAAAATGCGCAAACTTATGTATGCTCGGAATGAGCCAAGGCCTAGCTTCTCGCAACCACTCAGGTTATCCGTGTAACATCTTTCGCCCAAATGGAATGGCCCTACAATTTATTGTCGACTCCTAACGGGGAATTGAGAAGCTTTTCCATGACAAATTATACTCCCCGAGGTTTGTCATTTCCCGACGAGAAGTGATGCCGCGAATAATGTTCGGTGGGATTGCAGCTCGCACAGCAGTTCAATGCACTAACCACTGAGACATGGCAGATTCCACTAATCGGTGTTATTTTTAAATATTCTTCATTTGTCACGCAGGCTGCTCGGTCAATTTATTATTTAAAATAGGTTCTGATCAAATACATATGTGAACAAATTCACTTTTTTTTTGATTTGATGACAGTTATTGTAACTTCGATCGCGTTCAAAAATGAAATTGACTCGTGGGTGCTTAAATTCGTGATAGTCTGTCATTTTGTTCTTAAATGTCTTGTGTCTGGGGTTCGATTGCTTTGTTTATGTTCTACTTTACGGTTACCGCGCAAAGCATAGAAGTCAACTTCCTGGAATTCATAAGAAGAATTTAAAAGCCTAATAACACCGTAAACGGACGAGTTATTTGTTTACGTACATAAATCCTGCTGTGTTCGCATAACTTTAGAAACAGCGTTAACGATTGAAACAATAATCAAATAAACACAAGTGTAATCAACGTGTACATATTTACATATTATGTATTTGGGGATATTGAAGTCGATTCTTATTTAAATTGTGCGCAAGTGCACAAATAACATGAAATAGACGATTTCATAAGTACTTACATATATGTATTTAGGTGTAGACTTTAAATAAACAAAAATAGCAAGATCAACCAGGACATGTTTAGAACTACACCCCGAGTGTAGTTGACAAATGGCAAGGCAGTCATTTAGGTATTTTGTTTTCGTCTCCTCAGAAGACGTCGCAATTTGTTATCAAATTTAGCAGACATGTGACGTTAGAAATGGATACAAATTTGCCAAGTTATGTGATTTTATTTTACATTGAAGAAGTTACGTTTTGAACAAAAGGCATGCATGTTTCTTGATTTTGTAACTTTTGTATGGTCAGTTAATGTACACATTTTTCTCATGAATGGAAATGTCATTAAACATTTAATGCCAAATCGGATAATGCCTATTGAGAAGGTTCTTATGGCACATTGCAAGTTTGGAAGCTTATTATTGCTTGCCGATAACGGAAAAGCAAGGAAAATGTCTGCTTCCGAAACGCGTTTCAGCTCCCTCCAATACATTTTTATTTCTATCATGCACGTTGGTTCCAGAATTCTTCTGATATGTAACGAAAATAATCCAAGTAATGGGTGCCGTGGCTCAGTGATTAGTGCGTTGGACTGCTGTGTGAGCGGCGCGGGTTTAAGCCTCAGCCATGTCCACCGAACATTTTTCGCGGCACCATCTCTTGTCGGGAAATGAAAATCCTTCAGGAGTATAATTTGTCATGAAAGAGCTTCTCAATTCGCCGTTCGAAATCGGCAATAAATTGTGGGTCCCCTTCCATTCGTGCGAAAAATGTAACACAGACAACATGAATGGCTGCGAGAAGCTAAGCCTTGGCTTATCCCTAGCTGTCTCGATAACTATTTTTTTTTTTTTAGTCCAAGACTGTTCTTGCTTTACCACACCACAGTCCGGCGCTTCTGTCCGCCGAGACCATACTTCATAAATAAAGAAAAAAGTCGACAGTCTCGACCTCCGCCGCAAATTTGTTGAACAGTTGTTAACTTAATATCTTAACAGGCTTTTGAGAATGCCGAATTTCAAGACTATAGTTTATTCATTTGGACATGGAAATGTTGAAGCCGAAATGTATTGTATTTCATCTCAACTGTACTGTCACGATATCTCTGATTTAAGAATTGTTCAAGTGTGACTCTAAGTTGGCATTTTCTCTGGGACTACAAAACTAGCTCCGTTGTTTGTTGTTCGTATTTCTAAACCAAAGTCCCAACTCTACTCAGCTGGAACATTTTTCTTGTTTCGTTAAGAAAAATTTGAAAATAAAAGCGAGTAGACAGAAATCGATAGTCTCAAATCGTTGCGTGTTCCTTTTTTATTGTTGTGTCAGCAGTAAGACCATTACAGCAACAGAATTTTTCCAATAAATGTGGTTGACTTCCTGGTATTGGTCTGCATGCGATGCAGAACTAGAGCTATACTTTAGCTCCTCTCAAGAGCAGAGAGCACACAATCAAAAACGCTCTTTCAGTTGCATGTGCCATGCAGGCTTTCAGCAGTTTCAGTTGGAAATTCAATAAAAATTATCTCATAATACACAACTTCCATTCAGAAAAGCTTTTTATGAAGAACACATGCATGGAGAACTATGAGCAATCCACCACTGCAGAACATATTTCCACGTCATTGCCTCTATCTCCACTAGTAGGTACAGAAATCTGTTTTCTATATGGCTGCTCCAGACATTGCACTCTTGTGACAATACAAGTTGTAAGGAGTAATTGAAAAGCTCTTTTTTCTGCAAAAAACTTTATTCAAATACCTCTCAGGGCTTTCAAGGTGTCACCCTTCACTGGAAAACTTATGTAACCATTTGTCTTCTAATACATACAGTTCAATAACGGTTCGCATTATTATTTTATTTTTCTTTTGTTTGATAAGAATAGAATGTAAAAAATGTAATGTCGGTGAGCTTTTTTTGCGTTTGCCAAAAGTCAACGCATTTGCCATTGGCACAATTATTCAACGTTAAATGCGCATGTAGACGGATAGACCTCATATAAAAAAGCACGAGAGAGAGACCTAAACTTGACGATTCTGCAAATAGATTCAAGAACGGTTCTCTCGGTCGTTCTTCGCTTATAGGTAGAGTGTATCACGGTTAGCAATTGGGGATTTTTCAGAAAGTGAATCAGTTGCCGGACCGAAGTCGAAGTGTTGTGAATAGTTTCTTTACTGCTCTGTGATAAATTAAATAAATAGGTATATTCTAATAGAAGTTGCTTATAGTATTTTCTACTTTTAACTGCTTTTGAATAATCTTAATGAATTTCAATTGAAATTTATACAATTACTTGAAACTCGAGTTCAAGTGAAGCCTACAGTCCCTATGAATTAAATTTATTGGAATTTTTTTCTTTCTTCGGTTATGCAACATCGAATATGTGTGTGCGTGTGAAAAAAGCAAGTGGTTACATAGTATAAAGGCGACATTTTCCAATAGTAATGATAAATCAAATGAATTCGCTTCCATGTGATTAGAATCCATTAAGAGTTAACGGCAATGTGATTTTTAGTTACCTCGTGCTTTGCTGATATCAGGAGAGAAAAAAAACTGTCTACGGCGACTAAATCGTAGTTACGTCATCAACTGATTGGACGTTGGTCGCGGGGTGGCAGGTGCCCCGTCAAAGTGGTTATATAAGCGGCCCAGACGCTAATTAAATTTATTTTGTTGTTATCTTGTGATTTCGCACCAGTTTTTAATGGTACTACTACAATTTAACATTAACAAATTTAACCACATGTGACAAATCAGTGAACAGCATAATCATGTGGGCGTAGCATGATTTAACGTCATTTCTTGATAAAAAAAATGTGCTCCGCTCTTCTATAGACCTTTGGGGGATTACATAAACCACTACACTCAAGGTTTTGAATGATTAATTTTATCATGATTCTAAACATATGAAGTAGTTGTATAACCACTTTTTCGCGTGACGTCGTGTTGCTATGTAATTATTAAAATGTAAACTAGCAACACAGACAAGATGTATTTTAATTTGTTCAGCTACTCCTTTATCACTTTCCGTCTTGTCAAAAATGCAATGCATTGGACATCTTATACTAAGAAAATACATATTAGCTAGTGAATTTAATTCAAAATTCGCATTGGCTGCCCTCAAGTTCAATAAATAAGTAAATATGTATCTGATTATCGTGCAGTACTTCATACCTTGATGCTTTGCTTGAATGAAGGAAATTGTTTCCAATCTAAAGGTCTAGACATGAATATTTCTTCCTTCGTTCTATTAAAATATTTTCATACTTCTGTCCGAGAGGATTCAATTTGTGTTCAAAGGGAAATTGATGACGTTTAATTGTTTTGGGACAGGTATCTTCTGTCAATGATTTGAATAGAAAATTCAGAATGATTTAGGTTGCTTTGTTACCTAATAGGTCTTGTGGAAACACACTACAAGTACTTTTTTATTTATTTAACATGTACATATCTGAGCTTACAGTTCGGAAAGGCATGTGTTTCTTAAAATCATATTAATAAATAAAGGTTTGCGTACTATTGACGTTGATGACCTCCATTTTTTGATGGGCTCATTAACCATATAATTTCTGAGTTAGCTTTCGTAATCATATAAGCCATTTATTCTTTAATACATGTTTATTGCAAACAGATCAATTGGACTGAGAGCGTACACTATCTATTATAATGTTTTCTACCTGAACGGCTGAGAGTAATATCTTACGTTTGAATGTAAATAATTCCAGGAGCAGGATCTTATCTCCACTTAGGTATAACCCATAGACAACCACTCAGACCAAACTTCACATGGTCGGCGTGAATGAAAAAAATACATATTCGGCATTGGGGTTAAGGCTCTCATGATCAACTATTCGAGATCAAATTAACCCACTTATGTAATCTCGCAGTTACATATGCGTGTTATATTTATTCTTACGAACGGAAGGGACCTATAGTTGCCTACCTACCATTTTTGTTTTCGAAGGTTTGTTATTGTTTGCTGCTGAGCGTGTTCAATGAACTGAGCAATGGCGACCACCGCCCTAATGTACATTTCCAAGGCTAAAATCTACTTACTACAGAGCTCCAAAAAACAATCCATCGAATAGCTGCAATGTATTGTTTCATCCGAGTCCTATTTGTCAGTTAGGTACATGACAATAATTTTCCACCGAACCACCCCTAGATTTTTTTTTTTCTAGATCTTAGATTTATATGCACCATACTCATAAAGTTATTACATGAAGCTGTACCTTCTGGTTGTCTCTCGCTGGCTTAGTTAGCAAAAACTCGTGTTAAAATGTTAAAGTCTTTTGTAAATTTATCCACAAAATTTGATATAAGTTATAGAAGTTCATGTATTTTTTGTTTATTTTCTAGCAAAATGGGTAAAGATTTTGATCCCGTGAGTTTCGCTAAGGATTTTGCCGCTGGTGGTATTTCCGCTGCAATTTCCAAAACTGCCGTCGCCCCAATTGAACGTGTCAAATTGTTGTTGCAAGTACAGCATATTTCAAAACAAATTTCACCTGACAAACAATACAAGGGCATGGTTGATTGTTTTGTCCGCATTCCAAAAGAACAAGGCTTTGCTTCATACTGGCGTGGTAACTTGGCTAACGTCATCCGTTATTTCCCAACCCAAGCTTTGAACTTTGCCTTCAAGGATAAGTACAAGCAAGTATGTACAACATGAACCAAATTCTATTCCAAGATGGCTTTTAATTCTTATTTTTTGTTATTTCATAGGTTTTCTTGGGAGGTGTCGATAAGAACACCCAATTCTGGCGTTACTTCATGGGTAACTTGGCTTCTGGTGGTGCCGCTGGAGCTACATCATTGTGCTTCGTCTATCCATTAGATTTCGCTCGTACCCGGTAAGTTAAACAGTTTGTCTTATAAAATGGCTCCTTATAATGATTTTCGTTCTTGTTTCTTCTGCAGCTTGGCCGCTGATACCGGCAAGGGAGGTCAACGTGAATTCACCGGTCTTGGCAACTGTCTCGTAAAGATCAGCAAGAGTGACGGTATTGCTGGTCTATACCGTGGTTTTGGTGTGTCTGTACAAGGTATCATTATCTATCGTGCCGCATACTTCGGTTTCTACGATACTGCCCGTGGCATGCTTCCCGATCCTAAGAACACACCAATCTACATCAGTTGGGCTATTGCTCAAGTAAGTAACTTCTTTGTTTATCACACAATTAATTTCACTACAAATAAGATCTTTGTGATTAATTATGTAAATGTTATCTCATTAAGGTTGTTACAACTGTTGCTGGTATTGTCTCCTATCCATTCGACACAGTCCGTCGTCGTATGATGATGCAGTCTGGCCGCAAAGCAACTGAAATCATTTACAAGAGCACAGTGCACTGCTGGGCCACAATCGCCAAACAAGAAGGTACCAGTGCCTTCTTCAAGGGCGCTTTCTCCAACGTTCTCAGAGGTACTGGAGGCGCTTTCGTCCTTGTACTCTATGACGAAATTAAGAAGTTATTGTAAATTATTATTGTAACAACTACACAAGAAAAAAGTAAATTAAAAACATAAAACATAAAAATAGTAAATTAAAAGGGGTTTTTTTTTAATTAGTTGACAACAAGTGCCGGTTTTACAACGCATGTTTAAGAATGGAGCACAGGTGAATTCCTGTACTGGGTATTTCCGGTTATGGAATAGCAAAGGTGTGCTAAATGATTGAATAAGTTTGGTCACCATTTTTAATTGATTGATGATGTCATAAGTTTTATTTACTGATTTTGACTGTCCCGGTGTCTCAACTAAAGTAGCAGTGGTTTTTTAGCGTTAGTTTTCGTCGGGAGACAGCCAAAGGTGTCGTTAGTGAAGTTAAATTCTACTCTTTGGTAAGTGAACCCATTTTTTTTGGCTTTTATCCTTAGGGAGACTGGGCATCCTTCGTGTATCGACAGCTTAAATTTGATTTTGCACTTGTTTACTTGAAAGACCAATCTCTTTTGACATCAATTTATGTTTTATGTTGCCATCAAGCGTATTGCGTTTTCAATTGAGAACTTTTATATGCGGGTCTAAAGTCGATGGAAAGATGACTAGTTGGTAGTTCTCGGGTTTTTTGAAAGTCCGAATATTTGATCTATGCCAATTGATTAGACAGGAAGTGTGGTATACCTGTTTATACAGAACGTACGTTGGCAGCATCTAATAAGCGACGTAAAACAGGTGCAGATGCGTCGATAATTCTTGATAGAACCCATTTTTTGTATATGAGGCGTATCTGGAGATTGAATGAAGAAAAACTGCGTATCAGGAATGGTGTTGCGATAATAGATTGTCTAGGTTTGTTGGCCATGATTCTTGAAAGTCTATTAGTAGCAATTGTTGGCGGCATGACATTTTTTCTCCGTATTTAGACTTGGATGAGTTTAACATGATATGTTCATAGACTTTGGCTTTCACGTATATGTATGTATGTAGGTACATATACATATGTATAATTCTGGCCATGAAAGCGATTAATCGCATCGCGTAGGATCTTGATCAAGCGAAATGTATAAAATTGTATTCTATTTTTGTGAGGACAATTTAATTCTTTGAAATATAAAAAAAATGCTAAAATATGAGCGTACATACATATGACGACAATTCCCAAGGTAAGTCATACATATGTATATTTGAAATTTATTTGATTTGGAACAAAGAACTTTTCTTTGCTTATTGAACTTTGACAGGATAAATATTCTAGGTAGAGGTAACATAATCGTACAGAAAGTTTGAAAACGAGAATGCAAGCAACTGACTAGAAATAAATTACACGGAACAACTGTATGCCATTCAGTCAGTTCATTTACTTAGCGATATGAGTATAGTATCGCCCACAATTTGTAAAAAAAAAGGAATGTGTTATCAGTCTGAATTTGAAAACGTGCTTTACTACAGGAAATGACAGCAGTGCTTTAAACGGACTCTTGATAAGCGCAGTCTTTTTAGACAAAACCATATACATATGTAGTCTCCGAATGATAACTCTCTGGAAGACATAAGAATTGGTAGCCAGTGGCGTAAATCGTATATCTCTGATGAAATTTTCTTATCTCTACTCTGGAATTTAAATAAAAATAGATTTTATCAATCTACCCAAAAGATAAATAGGTTCGCAACTCTGAATCCATGCCGCTATTTGCGCGTTACAACTCGTGGACTTCGTAGATTCTCTGGTTAAGAATATAGAGGATTTACAATAAAAAGTCTTGGTAAATGTACGCTACGCCGCCATATCTTAGGTTCATTAGGCGGTCGCCATTGTTATAAAGATAAGAGAAAAGATAAATTGAAAACGATTTTGGTAGATTGTGGTATCCTCGTGAATTCAACACAAAGTAGGAAATTTCTTACATGGCTAGTTATATGTATGTATATAAAGAATATATGGCACTTTTTCAGGTGGTGTTAATAACAGCTGTAATTAACTCTTTTAATTGAGCACCGCATAAAAAAATTCGTAAATACGTTGAAAAGCAGTTGAACTGCATGTTAAAATGCTCAATACAAAACAGTCCAGTGTGAGAATGCTTAATGCACCAGGATTATTCTGGTCATTTTTGAACGACAAGTACTCTTTAAAATTGTTATTCTTTGCGAAAGTAATGGTGGTTTCCTTCTCTCACTTTTCAAAGTCTTTCAATTGCATCAATGACTGCATCTGTCCATTTGCCATTCTCTTTTCTTTTTTGGAGTGTAAAATTGTAGAACAAAGTAAACATTTATTGGTTGTACGTACAAAATGTAGTACAAACGCTACAATTGTAGTACTGCGGCAACGCTGTTGACGCTGTGAAAGTCAGGTTGCCAATGCATCCTTGAAAAGTGTTTTCGTGAGCTTCTTCCTTTAACTCTTATGCCATGCTTTGTTTATTTCTTGCAAGACCTTTTCACACGAATAGATGGGCCCTACAATTTATTGACGAGGAGGTTTATCATTCCCCGATGAGAGATGGTACCGTCAGGAATGTTCCGTGGTTATTGCTCGAAATCGATCTTACGCAGCTAGCACACAAGTCCAACGCACTAAGCACTGAACCACGGCCAACATGCTATACCAACAACAATTTAACAAATTTTCTTGTTTGTTGCTGTTTTAGGCACAAAAACTCGAATGATATGTTTAAAATCACTTCTTGTATAATACAACGCTTCTTATTTTATGGTATAGAGCACGTCTTTACCTTGTTTAGATGAAAATAAATACTTTTCATATAACAGTTTATAAAAGTTAAAATATACCCACAATCGCGCCCATCCTAAGTCTCTATTACACTTATGACAACTTCAGAAATGCCACTGGTAAACAAGAACACGTACATCCGCACTTGTTAATTAACACCAGTCCCGTTGAGCAGGGAGAAAAACGTCAAGTTCTTGCTTTTATAGCGAAGGAAAAAAAATTAATTTAATTATAAGAAATCGAAAAAACTCCTCTCATGAAAATCTCTGTGTAATTTTATTTTTTAGAAAATTTCCAAAGTAAGTGCAATATTTCGCAGTCGAAGTGAAAAAATTGAAAAAAAAAGGTGGACTCTGACTCTGATTTTGACAGTGCATACGATCTCGTAGTTAAATATTCTTAAAACCACATCGGTACATACGTGTTAATAGTATTATACATACGTGGGTATTTCTCGAACAGAAAAAATATTACGGGCACAAAAAATCTCTATTTACTTACTTGGAACGCAAAATCTTATCAGGAAAACATTCGATTTTGTTGGTTTTTTTCGATGTGAACGGATTAAAGTGTAAGAGTACAGTATTGTGAAAAAGTCTGAACAGCTGTAAATTGGTTTAGAAACAATAGTTCCCCTGTATTTAACAAATTTCTGCTCGATAAGATTTTTGGACGTTTTCCCCCAATAAACCTTTACATTCCAATTCTCATTCAAGGTCATAACGCAAGTGGAATTATACATCGAGTGGAATTAAAGCAGGAGGCAATGTCAACCGATTTCCCATTACCCTCGGCACCAGAGATGTCGCAAACAGACTATCTGGCCGCAGCGTCATCGTCGTCGAGTTCCACAAACCCACAAGCACCACCCATTGGTTTCAAGACATTAGGGGGAAACGAAAGAGACTCCAAAGCCACAACTGATGGAGCTGGAAATAAGGACTCGACAGGCGACAAGCCGGAGGATAAACGTGATGACTCAATGTTTGAGTGTAATATTTGCTTGGATACCGCAAAAGATGCTGTCGTCAGTATGTGTGGACATTTGTTTTGTTGGCCATGTTTGCATCAGTGGCTAGAGACGCGACCAACACGAAAGCTTTGCCCAGTATGCAAGGCTGCTATCAGCAAGGAGAAGGTTATTCCCTTATATGGCCGCGGAAGCACGAAACAAGAAGATCCTAGGTGAGATTTATTATACATTTTCGCTGGCAACAAGTTAAGTTCGTGCGGGCAAATAAATTTAGATTAAATATTTCAAAGAAGGGATTAATACATAAATACATACCTATGTACAAACGGTTGTACTTATTAGTTTGGAGCGTTTTAACGATTTATTTATTAATGTGATGAGAGGTTGATACGACACGTCACAATTATTTATTAATTCATTTACCTAGTTCAAGAATAGAAGGGGCAAACAATTACGGCAATGACTTTCAATGGTCCGCTTTTGTATTAGTTATGCAGCCGTAAATACATACATATGTGATGTTCGAAATGATAATGAATTTGGCCTTAATTGTAACATAAGCTTAAAGACTTTGAATATACTTTTGGGTTTTGGATAATTGAATGGTTCAGCATTTTCTTTGTTGTGCAATTTTGATCTTCAGTTGCCTATTTATGCGCTACTGTTCGGGTTGGTCTTGGATCTAAACAAGCGTTTCAACTAGCTCGATCGGTAGCTAGCTTTGGAGTCTTTTTTTAATTTTATGTATAGTTAAAGTCCCTTTCAACTTGCCCGCCGAAGGCAAATCATTCTCGATGTTTAACCGATAAGGCCTGCCTAGAAAGATTATGATTACGGCATTATTGTTCAAGTGATGGTCTCATAAGCTGCTACAATCTGTTGAACTGATATTTCCTGAAAACAATACGTTTCTTGACATCAGCAGTAGAACCTGGAAACTTTCAACGCGACAAACAGTGATGCTGAAAACTACACTACGGCCACACTTGCCTGATCTCAGTGATCTTAGCAGCTTAATTTTTCGGCTTAATTCAAACGATTTACAACTGAGAGACATTTCAAGAACAATGTCAAGGAAATAACTAGGTCTTTAAAGCGCTACTATAAGCGATAGGGTCATAGTGTCAACATACGCACTTTCGTGATGTTATTTTTACAACCTCTGGCTTTTTGCACCTCATTGCTTTCGTCTCAACTTTTTTTTTGTTGATTTATATTAGTGGACTCCATTCTCCACTTTATTTCCCTAGCGCTGTAAGGTTTGACCTATGTTATTGCCTCTTTCTTCGTGATTTATGCGTTCCTAGTCTGTTTTGGCGTGTTACGATGGGGACGTTCTGACTTACTATACTGCCATATGTCCATACATATCCATACATATGTATGTCTATGTATCAGCATTATTCCTACAATTGAGTAATAGTTGTCGCGTAATGACCGGTGGCTTTCCAAAGGAGGTGAAAACATTTTAATTAAAAAAGTTGATAGTTTTGCTTCTCGTGTTATCATTTTGATGCGCGAAAATATGTAGTCCACTAAATTTATATACATAGTTTGTTTATGGTTCAGTATTTTAAAGTACATTGGCAATCGCTATATCTGTAGTTATTGCTTGTCATTGATAATGAAAAATTTTGCTGATTCATTCCTAATTATTAAATTCATTTCATATTTTTAGAAATAAAGTTCCACCTAGACCAGCAGGTCAACGAACTGAACCTGAACAGCAGCAAGGCTTTCAAGGATTTGGATTCGGAGATGGTTTTCACATGTCCTTTGGTATTGGTGCATTTCCGTTCGGCTACTTCGCATCGTCCTTTAACTTTGGTGAACCGAGACCAGCAGGTAATTATTTAGTTGCTCCATATACGCCAAGATAACGTGTTAATGAATGAATTATGTATATTCCTTGCTTATGAAATAATAATTTTAACATAAAATTCTCGAAATTAAAGCCAACCGTTATCAACAAAATGCAATTACAAACTTTTGAATGATCTTAGCCAATAACTAACACGGATTTATTTCTGATTAATTGAATTTAACTAATATTTTCCAGTGTTCCTCTAATTCGATTCAAGAACACGTTTTTTTGCTTGCATACAAAAAAAAAAAAAACAAAACAAAATATATTAATTATATGTATCTAACTTATGTTACAGCTAATCGCGGAACGACACAATACGAAGACGAACAGCAACTATCAAAGCTATTCTTATATTTAGCATTCTTGTGCATCGGCTGGCTTTTGTTTGCCTAGCGCGTTTATTTAAACTTAACTAAACAAAACAAAAATATTGATATTCGCATTAAAATAATAATAATTATTAAAAAACAAAAATTGAAAAATATACACATTTTAAATGGGTAAACAACTTAAATAATGTTCACTCTAAATTCCAACAAATTAAGAATGCATCCAATGGTTACAATAACTACATATGTACGTACTTTCCAACGCTAGTCAAAAAGGGGAACTTGCTCATTTTTTGTCATTGATTTCATCAGTTCATACCTACTTTGAGTTTATTCTAGAAATGCAAAATATAAATTCCGATTTTAGTAGATTGTGAAAAAGACACATCGTTTATTCAATACTGCTGGATACATACTTGTGATTTAAACGGAAAAACTAAAATTTATTCAATACATGTTTTATTTTATTGTGTCCTTATGTTTATTAGGACGCAACTATGAGTTTGACGTTTGTTTAATAAAGGAAAAAAAGTTATGGTGTTTGATAAATTTACGGAATATTTGCTTAATTAATTACTTAAATGGAAAATATTTCGTTTAATTTATTAGTTCCAGGTTGATTGGTTTACTAACTTACTTACTTAAGGTGGCGCTCAGAGATCTCTGGTGGCGCTATAGTCCGGGGTGGACCTGAGCCTCCACCAACAAGCGTCTCCAGTCAGCTAGCGTGCGCCCCCTGAGTCGAGGTCTTCCTCTACGTCACCGTCCCTCGGGTGTGGATTCAAAGATTTTCCGGGCCGATGACCCAGCCACCGCAGTCGTTGGACCTTCACTCTTCTGGCTAAGCCGATATCGCTGTATAGCCCGTACAGGTCGTCGTTGTATTTCTTCCTCCACTCACCGTCTATGAAGACACACAAAGAAGTTGATTGGCGTTTCATTCAAAAAATATTCGAGAATAGTAGTCGGTAGTGAGAAGTGTTCGAGGCTTGTAATCTCCAATATTATTCACTAGTGTAGAGCGGAGCGAGAAGAAGAAAACAAAAACACAGACAGGGATTAAGCTTTATTATTATATATGCGTTGAATGTGTACGCCCACGGCTGGAGATTCTGACTGCCCCCGCGTAGCTTCTGCTCGTCCGTTTTATAGCCAGTGATTAACAGCTCGCTGAACACTAGCTTGAGTTCTCAAAGCTTCCAATTGCTACAGGTTGTTTATAGTACATTTTTACAATGAAAAATCGTTTACTGTTCAAAAAGGTTCTTGTTGTATCTCGGGTAATTTCGAAAAGTACTGTTAAACCTGCCATTATTAATACATAATTGACACATACATCTATTTTCACAGCACGGGTCATAGTGGGCCATAAGTAGGGAAACTCAAAGGTCTATCTGTTTGAAAAATAGAAAAGGTAGCGTAGAATATGCGCAGTAGATATCTGAAGTTTTCAATTTCGTGCTTCTTCGACGAAAGTTACCACTTATTGTGCTTCCTTTAAACCTTTGATCATCTGATAATCTATACTTCTATAGCAACTAAACTTTAATTCCAAATTTGAGAAAGGATAATACATCGCTAATGGCAACTTTCATCAAAATTGTAGTTTGAATCGTTCCCTGTCAATTTACTTATTGTCAGACTTATATCTCCAAGTTGATTCGCATAAAAACAAACCTTTCAGTTCCATTTGAACGTTTGTGGTTTATTTCTGAAAGCTTAATTTCGATTAACATAAAAATGAATGTTCTGTGGTAAAGCCTTCTTTGAATCAAAACTTTTGTATCGAGACAACTTTCCCGACGTTTTGCAAATCACCATACGTCTGTAGAATTTCGAAATCCAAAAAGAACTATGAAGTATATCTACACATCGTTTTTATTTTCTTATGGTTCTTAAACTCCTCATCAAAATTACATTAAAATATTTAAAAGCAATCGTTTTTTTTTTTTGTTAAATATAAAGAAAATCCGTTAGTCCGCATGCTTAGTAGGGTCTTGACCTATTTCCGCCATCATTTCGCATAGGTCCACCACCACCGCTGCCATCTCGGCGATTATTGCCTCTCATGCCGCCACCGCCGGAGCCGCCGCTGAAACGGTTGAAGCCACCACCGCCGCCGCCGCCACCTCCACCACCTCCATTCCGATCTCCTCTGCTTTGGAAACCACGATCACTGCCATATCCGCCGCCGCCACCCAAGTCAGACCCACCACCACCACCACCACCGCCTTCATTCCCTTTAGGCGTCTTACACCTGCGCATTACAAATATAGAATCAATAGTAAATTAAATAATTTGACAGACATATTCACAAACCTATTGCATTCATTTCTCCATGCGAAGTTAGTATTACTACAGCTTGAGCATTTCCAATCGCCATCCCTCTGAGGCATGCCAGAGCCACCACCACCACCTCCACCACTTGACCCGCCACGACTTCCCATGCGCCCACCTTGGTCTCCACCACGACCTCCCCCCCCTCCACGGCCCGAATCGCCTCCAAAGTCATTCCCACCGCGGTCAAAACTACGTCCACCGCGATCCCCACCGCCGCCACCAAAACCTCCTCCACCGCCTGCTCCACGAGATCCTCCACGACCACCAAAACCACCACCGCCGCCGCCGCCACCACGACCACCACTTTTGTTCCAATTGTTTTGCCTCTGAGCTAGTGAAACTTTCACGATGCAACCCTTAAAGTCGCGTCCATCGAACCATGAAATAGCCGATTGCGCAGCATTCGTATCATCATATGTAACAGTGGCTTCGCCTTTCGACAAGCCCGTATCTTTGTGCTTGTAGAGCCAAATCTTTGGCTTCATTGTCCTTTTATCTTTCTGTTGGGAGTCGAAAAAATTAAGTAAAAAAGGCGCGCATATGTAAATCAGAAATTTTCTTACCTTGATTATACCGATTGCGCCGAAAAATGTCTCAATATCCATTTCACTTGCGCTCGGATCCATGCCAGATATGAAAATAGTGTCTTCTTGAGTGACCATATCACCACCACCGCTGCTGCTACTACTATTGCCACTGAATCCTCCGCCTAGAATATTAGATTTGTTAGATATTTGGAATTGAGGAGAGCATTATTTTTGTTCGCTTATTTCATTAACTAATTGTGTACGCTATCGATAGAAATATAAATAGTGAAGCCGTCGATGATAACGCTGAAATATTTCCCTAAAATTGTCCAATGCGCTAAAAGAATAAGGGGGCTCTCGTTACACTTTGTAATTACAAATATTCACTTGTACTCTGTTTTTTAAAGAGAAGCAACGGGTATCTGAAAAATAAAAACTGTACGTCATGTTCAGAACACATTGATTGTGGAAAATCACCATAGCCCATTATGGTTTTAATAAGAGTCCAACGAAATACTGGCTGAAAACGTCCAAAAAGTGTTATTTTTAGTGATTGCAATGGAATGGGAAACTTTTTTCAATTTTATTTCGAATAAAATGTTTCTGATAATATGGTTCATGTAAGACTCCAACCACACTTAACGATACCGAGTTCTCGCTTTAATATTATATGCATAACATCATTATAGGAAAGAACATTTGTGGAGCATTCTTGCAATAAAAAAAAAATTAAAAATATTCTTTGAAAATACGCTTTGTCTCTTACATTCCAGTATATAGAACAGTGATGTTAGCAAAGCGTACTAATGGAGAAGAGGACGGAATTGGGGACCCATAAACATTGTCAAGAATAAGACGAGCAGTAATTGGAGATGCAAAAAATCGGAAATCGCTTACACAAAATGGTTTTGTTTACCTGTCTGAACCAAAACCTTCACAGAAAATGTTTATTTGACTCTACCCCTACCAGTAAACCAGAATTGTTACAAACACATTTCGTCGAAGGTATGCATGTACACACATCTTAATTTAACTTATAGCTAAGGGCCATTTTGACATCTTTCTAAATTACAGTAGAATTTCGGAAAGATGAACTATCCAGAAAAATGAACGGAATTATTTCAACAAGTCCAGTATTCTAAAAGAAAACTTTGAAAAAACCTCTAAAAGAATTTTCTGCATAACTTTTGTGTTCCCCCGTTTTTTTATTTTGTTCATTTGTGGTATAAAAAAAATCATTTGTTATATTTAATGTCTTTATACTATCTAAAATTGTTAACTAGTTCTTCTTATAAACCAAAGTAAAGTACCTCCTCAAAAAGATGAACATGCCCTGTTATTTATTCGTTCATCTTTCCGAGATTCTACTGTGCATACTCACTAGGGTTCAGTCTTGCTATGAAATATTTTACACTGACTATTTTGCTCCTCCCTACTGTTATAAGTTGGTGATTTGTATCGATCGTAAGAATAATTGATAATTGATAATTGCGTTCTTTAATCTTTTACCATTTAAATTAACCTTTCCACGAGAACAGAGAGTCAGTAGACAAGCCTGTCAGACTGACTATAAATATCACTGGATAAAGGATTGTTCATAGGTGCACGGGCAATTGTTATGTCTACTCCATAGATTAAATTGTTTGAGAAGGGTTTATGCACTACAAACCTTGTTAAAAGGAATAAAATAAAAGATAGAAAAAGGATATTCGCTTTGAGAAAAGGGGAGTATTATACATTGACCTACTTTACGGGGACAATAACGAAATTTAAGTATTTCCTAAAAGAGCAAAAAAAAAAAATTAATAATAATTGCTTGTGTACGAACTTAAAAAGCTTTACATACATATGTACATGCCATGTATCTACATATGTATGTTTATATGTAGAACACATTTGCCATGTGCGTTACAATGTTTTTTCTTTAGTGTATAAACATTAACGTTGCGCAACATAGGACACCGCTTATATTACAACAATTTCTCATATTCAAACAGTTCGCTCGTTGTTGCTAGATAAAAACTTTTCGGTGCATCTAAATCATTATAGTTGCAGAATCCTGACAACTTTTTATACATTATTTTATATATTCATCTCCACCATAGTCGTCGTAGCGCTCAATGGTAAGTGCGTTGCTGTGCGGGTTGCGTGGGCTCAAGCCCCATGTCCACCGAACATTTTCACGTCACTACCTCTCGTCGGGGAATTACAAGCCTGCGGAAGTATAACCCAGAGTAAATTTACTTACAGTGAGTAGGGACACTCTCTACACATATGCGTTCCTACCATTACAAACCAAAACGCACAACAAAAATGTAAAATAAGCGAAAGCAGCTCAGAAGTATTCATTTTTACCCTTACTTGCGATCACTTGGAATAAAAAGAGGACGCAGTATATCTTACCTAAATCACCACATGCGACTGCCTGTGTAAGTATATAAATATGATTTTTTCATAATGCTTTTTTAAGGGCGGGTTGACTTGATCGTCAGTGTGGTAGTTTTCTCCCTCTATGTGAAATTGGATTCATATTTGTTGGGTTGTTTACATTTTTTTCGCACGTCTTTTTAAAGGCGTGTTGACTTGCATCAGTTTTTCTATTCTATTATTCTTCTATCCCTCTTTCACTTCTGTTTTTCTTATTGGCGTCTATTTCTCGTGTCTGTGAGACTACTGATAACAATTTTTTAAAAAACACGTGGAGAGTGTCCCTACTCACTGTAAGAATGAAAAACTTCTCAATTTTTCGTTCGTAGTCAGCAATAAATCGTAGGTCCCTTCTATTCGTGCGAACAATACAACACGCAGAACAGGAATGGTTGCTATATGCTAGGCCTTGGCTCATCCAGAGCTGTCGCGCCAACCATAGGTTTTTTTTTATTCATTTCCACCATGTAGATATTGGTGGTTTGGTATACAGTGAATCAGTGAATTCCACTTAATTGGGACACTGGATAATCGGGACGGCCGCTTAACGGGGAGAAATTAAAAAAAAAAAAAAAAAAAAAAAAAAAAAAAACGGAAACGGAACCGTTCACATCACTTCGTATAGTAAGGAAAACCGAATTCCAAACGGAATCTATATTTTCCTCAGAGTGAGATGTATAATATAATGCAACCTAGACAAATAAATACCCAAAATTATTGTGAAGTATACTTTGGCTTTAGAACTTATTTTAAACATTTCATATCGTGAAACTTTAAACTTTTCAACATCTTCCTGTTTATGTGTAACCTATCGCCAGATGGAAGTTTTGCTGAAAACCGTGTGATACCCAACAACAACCGTCGTTTTTTGTGTGCGAGTATATGTAAATAATTACCTTACGGATACCTGCATTATCAGAAACTAATGCTTATTTCTTTTTGAACCTTTCTTATTTTCGCAATGATAGCTAACCCTTTTATATTTTATAAACTAGAATGCATTGTATTTTTTTATGTAATTTTAAGATTCGAAAAGATATTAAAACAAATACTTTACTCTGAAGCCAATTGCTTGCATATTTTACCTTTATTGTAGCCATCCTTGTTGCCGCCTCCAGTTCTAGAATATACATTGAATACTCATTTAAATGCATAAAAGATTTTTGTATACACAAGCAAGTACCGTTGAAAGTTGTTGATGTAGTGTAGAGAGGGGGAGGAAAATTACACTTGAATTACACACCTTAAGAATGTTACTCTTTTATTTCAACAAAATACCTTTTCTTTGCAAAAAAAAAAAAAAAAAAAAAATTCAAAAAGGATAACCATTGCTTCCATTTTTTTTTCCACTAAATTTACGCTTTACCAAATAACCAAATATGTATACATGTATTTTAATGGGCCTTTGTTCTTTTATTTTACCAGTAAAGATTATTTTTACCAGGAAACCAATTTTTGCTTCTCAACTTCGTGTGTGTATTAAAATCAGTCAATAGTTTGTTGAATTTAATAATACCCTCGACATTTGGGTTACCATGTTTCAGTTAAGGAAGAATACCTCGTCTTTGAAGACATACATAATTCACTATACAGTTTTTGTATATTTAATCAACTTATTTATAATTATTTCAAACTGTTAATACTCCACAATCAACCAAAATAAAGGTTTTGTCGTTAAGGGTACTTCTCCTAAGCCATAAATAAATCGTGTTCCAGTGCTTTGAAATGAGTAATAGTTGCAGCTTTACGAAACAGCTTTAGATTTGCGTAGTGAATTATAAAAACCATTTGGCTTTAGCTTTACGTCATCTCGATACAAAAGTTAACAACTACAATCTATAGAAACATTATTAGCCAGAGTCCAGTTGGTTCATTAGATTTAATTAGGGCAGAGTTAATTCAAGTAAATGCTGTGCGCTATTTATAGGAATATCGAAGAGCAAAGTTTCATCGCTACTGCTGTATGTAGTAGGTATTTTCTATTGGATACCACCTTGTGCCTATAATGGTACATCATCGTTAAAGAAATAAAGGAACCAGTAGAGGTTCACTGACTTCTAACCAAGCACCCAAACACAGGGGAAGCAGGAACCACTTACAAACCAATTATAAGCCCACAAAAAACTAGGTACGATAAGAACAATTGTACATAAGTGGCAATTACATACATACATATATATGTTTCCGTAGGGGTTTTAAGGAGTTGAATTCGTGAAAAATGATGCTAAAAGATCTTAGACTACTTCCTTAAAATTGAAGCACAGCTTCAGTCCATCTTACTGGTGCGCTTTGTTTGCAGTCTTATCCCTAATGACTCACATTTAACCCTTATGATGCCATACATTTTTACACTTTCGCTCTGCGGTGACGAGTATTCATGTACTCTTGTAAAATTGTTTGCACTACCTTAGTAACCGCTTGTTTCGATCAAAGAAGTGAATAAAACGTTTCAGCCGCGTTAAAATCTACTCGCGTACTCGCTATGTTATCATAAGGGTAAAGAACGATTGTAGATAATTATTTGTTTCACAATTTGAATGAAAAAACCCTCGAGAACATGTGGTTTAAACAGTAATAATCGAGTTACTAAACGGAAATTCGGTAAGTTAAAGTTAGGACACCCTTTACATAGTCGAATGCTTAAGAGATATGTATAAAGTTAAGCAATCATAGCCAGACTTATTTTAAGAAAATGCAACGTCAGTAAGGAGGCCTGAAAAGGAAGATTAAAATTACCCAACTAACGAAAATTAAATAGTTAACCTCTTTCCTGCCGGTTAGCTATTGTTTTTGTACAGACTTTAATGGTTTTTGCTGGAATACGTCTACTTTACCCTCCCCAATTACATATTAAGAAAGCATTAACTGACATGCTCCAAGTTTGGATTCATTTCTATTTCGAACTGAAAGTAATTTAGGTTTCACTAAAATCAGACCAGTAATAGCCGAGTAGACAATACAAAAAATGCATAACAGGCAGCTGTTGACCATCACAGTGAACGGATGTGTTATATTTTAGCTCCTGCTTTTAAGCATAAACCTCGCACTCTCCTCTTGAATATACGCAAAATATAAATGTGGTATGAAGCAATATATACAACACTGCCATAATTAGCAAACTGATTACTTTCTAATTTTGATTTTTTTCTTACGTTTTAAATGTAAATCACCGTCATGCTCTTCGTCGATGTCTTTTTATGTGATAGACTTTCGGACTATCAACAAATTGATTTATCTTATCTCACTTAGGGATTTCCTAATTGAGAAAGAAATGATTAAGGCAAGTACAAAATACATACGTATTTATATATATGTATGCACAGAATACATCCTTTTTAAGAAAGGTCTCTGATGACATTATTTATTTTTCATTAGGAGACAGGACCGTCGCAGGCATACAAATAATGCTCCATATCCGTGCGCCAAATATGTACATACACACATATCCGTATTTTAGACAAATTCTCAATTCTGTGATGCATATTATAAGCTGACTAATGCGATGCGTTGCTGAATCATGGCGGATTTCATACTCATACCACACTTGCTTTTCCCTTAATTTTAAAGTTATTTATAAGGCAAATATTTAACTGCTCCTGCTTAAACTTCTTAAAGAAAATGTATCTTATATTTATTATAAACACGTTATTTGCCTGACACTGATACACGGTCAAATCTTGTCCGAGTTTATAGGTAAATAAAACTTAAAAATTATTGTCACCCCCGAAAATAGCTACGTTGAAGTTGAAAAGCAAAAATTTCACTAAACCATTTTGCCGTGCAATTTTTTTTTTTTTTTAAGAAAATCAATTTCAGTAAACATTTGCAGAGAATTTTGGTCACCGATACACTTTTAAATGGTCTTAGCTTGTGAGTTTTAATTTGTTTTAAGGGGAAAACAAGAAACCAAGAAAACAAAATATGAACGTACCCATAGCCACCACTGCCAGCACCAGCGCCGCCGCCACCGCGTTCATTCCATCCACCTCCGCCACCGCCACGACCTCCACCTAAATTTAAAAAAATTAATACATATATGTAAGTATAAATATGCCTTTGAAAAAAATATATTTCATTACACAGGATAATTTGAAAAATCATATTTTAATTACCTCCTTGACCGGGCTTATTGAATGATGGCGGTGGTTCATTGTAGCCACCATTTTTCGGTGGTTGTTGAAAGTTTGGGGGAGGCACAGAAAAATTGTTATAACCTCCGCCACCGCCACCGCCGCCACCACCACCGCTGCTGTTTCCACCATACATTCCGCCTAATTCAAGAAAATTCATTACAACTTTTTCAAAATAAGAAAACACATCACTTACGATCCATTTTAAATGTACCAAAGTAAAGGATAAAAGGTAAAAGAAAATCTGCACACTTTTTCACTTCTTTTCGACACGCGTCCAACGCCGAACAACTTTAGTAAAGAAGTGAGAAAAAATGGCGAATGGCAAATACATATCAAGCTAAAATGTGCTGAATATGTCATGTGTAACTTGCACTATCCGTCGATAGGTGGCAAGTAAATCGCTGTTACATTGGTGGTAAAGATCATAATAATAAATAAACCAAAGAAAAAGTTTTGTATTATGTAAACGTCACAAACGCGGAAAATGTGAATAATATCAACTTCTTGACTCTTACTTCGAAACACGTTTTAAATACTTTCGATGAGAACTTTGATTTTGAATAGGCTTCACTCCTCTGATACAAAGATCCATTATCAGACAGACTTTAGGCTTCAGTTTTCGAAAGTCTTCAAAGCAAAAGAGCTGCAATTTATGTCATAAAATCAGTTCTCAATTTGATTTTCAATCCACAAAGTAGAAAAGAATTGTAACGGGTTTGTAGATGTTTTAACGCAAATCAAATATGTCGTTAAAAACAATTATTTGTTCGTTTATGAGACAAAACAAGTACCAGGTGCAATTTTTTCCTCCTCTTAGTAATGCAACATCACACATTTACGTCAGCTTCTTCTTAAGTCCCATGCAATTGAAACACGTAATTGCTGAATAGCACCCATCTACATGTCTTGACAAAATGAAAAGTCAAAACTGAAAATGACGTTTCACGAACGGCATTGCAAAGAAACAGCTGTTTGTTGTCAATTAATGCGTTTACGTGGAGCTAGGGTAGAAAATTTCATGGTTTTTAAATTTCAAATGATTTAGAGAAAAGCAAATCAAATAAAATGATAGAAGTAACAGATTTACAAAGTATTCATATTGATATTCTTTTTGTGTTACTGTGCTAAATTTTCAATCTTTTTAGAAATCGGAATAGGTCTTGCGGGTTTTGGGGTTTCGTTTCTTTTCTTGGGTGTATTGTTTTTGTTCGACAAAGGTCTACTAGCAATTGGCAACGTATGTTGATTTCATCATTTAAATTATAAAATGCAAATGTATTTTAATTTAATAAATATTGCAGATACTCTTTCTCAGTGGCTTGGGATGCGTGATTGGCGTTGAGAGGACGTTTCGATTTTTCTTTCAAAGGCATAAACTTAAAGGAAGTATATCGTTCTTTGGTGGAATTACCGTTGTGCTATTGGGCTTTCCTATAATTGGCATGGCTATTGAATCCTATGGATTCTTTGTGCTTTTCAGGTGAGAAAGGAATTCTTTGCTTTGTCGTTTATCTTTACCGTTCATTGTTTTGTGAAAATGTATATTAGGTATGAGCGCTCCGAATCGCAGAAACGCGTGTCAAGAACAGATTGTTAAACATTGGGAAATGAGACATTATAATCATCGGTATGCCGGAACTCTTGCTTGCATTAGGCTTGCTTATCCAAAGATGTATTTAGCTTTTTTCGGTGTAAAAAATGTTCTGCTCTCCAAGCGGTTCAATGTGAAATCCATGTGGGAATTTCGCTGTTTTGGCTTGATTTAAGTGACCCGCGCTTTTAAAAAATCAAAAATCATTTGTCTAAAGTTGGTACGTCCTACCATCTACGTCCCATTTTGTCTATATTGCAACAATCTGTTTGAGATGCCGATTCATGAAGTCCTGATATGTTTAAATTGAATTCTAATTAAATCTTTTTTCAGCGGCTTCTTTCCAGTGGCGGTTAATTTCCTCGGAAGAGTACCAATATTAGGCAGTATCCTCAGTACCCCATTTATTCACAAGGTAGTTAATTTTATCCACAAAACAACTGTGCCCGCCTAACATATCCATATCTCAATTTTTTTTAGGTAGTTGAAAAAATTGGAGGCAATACGAATCGAACGACGGTATAGTAAATGGAATTTTTTCAATATTATCATAGAATTCAAACGATTTTCATTTTGAATAAAATTTTTATAGTAAGTGAATTATGCAGTGTGTGTGTGTGTTCCCTTTTCAATTGTTTTTCTTTCTGAAAAAGACCATGCCACTGAACAAAGTCTAAAGGCCGATGAAACAGCAATGATGATAATTATGGAAGCCATTTTCTTACATTTTTTTTTGTATCAAAAATGCAATTAGTACAAATAATTTAAAAGAAAAATTGTTTCTCTGTATAAAGCATAACAAAACAATCCATTCCTTGCAAATAAAAGAAAAATTTTGTTGTATTTTGAAACAGTTAAAGGTGTTTTGAAATAGCCTCTTTAAATAGTTCCTTTTAATATTTTAGCTATTATACTTCTAAGAGAGACATCCTCATCTGGTTTTATTTCTTTCAGAACTCCAGCTTGACAGGCAAACACACGCGATAAGGATGATGATTTAACATTGATTTTAAACACAGATATTTTCATAAAATTTTGCTGGATGGGGGTATTTATATATTGCAGATGGAGTCTATCTGATGAGATAAATAAACGTAATGAGAAAAAATATTAAAAATAGGTTAATTAAAAGCGAATTACCAATTTCATAGAAACGCCCTAAACTCCATTTGATAAGTGTTTCTAGAGGAAATACTATAATTTTTCGTTGTATGGTTTTAAGCAGCACCGTCGCTAAGTAAATAACTAGACGTAGCTGCAATATTAACAATAGAACAAAATTAGGTCTATCTAGGAATAATGCAGTAAAACTTACCGTGGTAAACACAGTATAATACACCAGTATAGTTGGAAGGAGGAACACTAGTGAAGCGAAGAATATTGTAGCCAAATATAGTTGGCGGTTCATATACTCATGGGACTCTACTCTATCTGAAAACGTAGGTAAAAGAGTTAATGACGTTAGAAACGAAAAACAAGAAATGTACAGTATTTGATGTGACAAAGCTTAAACTTAATTGGTCCTGGCAACTTATAGATGGGTCGTTGTTTCCACTTCTGTGAACATACTACCTTAAGGACGTGGATCTCGTTGTAAATATTTATTCTTTCATTCTTTTATTTAAAATCAGGCACATGTCCATATCATACGATTTCAGAGTGGAAGGTCCCAAGTAAGTAGGGTGTTGTTACCCTTGAAGCATTAGCTCGCCCGGCATTGAGAGTAAGCTAGACGATGTCTGCAGAATCAGTAAAGAAAAATCTACGCTTGGAATATTGCCCAATACATGGCAAAGCAATTGCAATACCAAGCTCCACCCACGCTATTACCGTGTCATTTAATAAAGATAAAGCGATAAATCTCTTGTTTACAGATCACCTTTGTCAGAGAACATGTCAGGAATCTTTAGGCGTCACTGTCTAACGGCAGAAGACACGATAAATCAACGACCACTGATTTATTCATATAATTCATACTAGTTCGTACGATCGAATATACATGTAGAGTCAACTATCCTTTGTACTTACTTTTAAGTGGATTTCTTCGTTTCCCCAGTACAACCTTCCACAAAACTTGAAGCCCCTTGATTTCAACCTTATACAATCTAAAATTGAATCGTTTTACAAGCATAAACATTAATTGAATTATTTTAATACCTACACTGCTGTGTAAATGTAAAAACTATGAGCGTGCAGACCAACAAGCGCTATTAGATCTGCCAACATTGCTAATTGGAATGAAAGTCCCATTAAACCGAGTAACGCCATTGGAACAAACAATTGTCGCACCACTGGTTCGATTAGATCTAAAACGAGAGTTTTATCACTATTTATCTAATCATGTAAGCGATTTACCTAGGAATGTGGCCCACAGATCAATATGATAGGTAAAACAGTCTAAGAAGAAGTTATTTAAATGAACGTTAAGCTTTAACCCGATTGGACTTCCTTTAAGTGAACCCAAAAGTTGCCTCAACTGATGAATGACAAACTGGAAGTTGGTAAGAATATAATATGCACGTTCTTTGAGAAATGAATTCATACGTACATGGGACACTTTAATAAGGTCATCTCCAGGTTTAGCAATGAAAAAGAGCAAAGTGATCATAACAATCACTCCTAGGAACTTATCCAGTAAGATGTTTGCCGATCTTTTGCTGTAAGTAAAGGCATTTTAAATATCATTCGCTTACTGACGACTATTGACAAGAAATCTCATTTGAAAAACAGCACATACGTGCCTATATGCATCCAACTGCAATCACTTACCGCGAGGATTTATAAGCCTTCCATTGTGTATAGTGCTCGCACAGTGCCATTTTCTTAAAAACAAAACAAATCGGATGGTAATCAACTATGGAGAAAATTTTATGAACTGATTCACAAGCGAATGTTAATAAAGTTGCAATGATGGCTTGTCTTTTGTCGGACTTTTTTGGTTGTTCATGAAACGCCACAAGAAGCTTATATAGCATTTTTATATCCCCTGTTTCTTGGTCCAGTTTACATATTTCTTGTGATGGACAGAGTAGTTGGACCATTTCGTTGGCATCGTAAAGAAATATATTCGGAACTGTTGCATTGGAGGTTTGGATGCTCAATTTTGTTAAATATATTGTGGAATTGACGAAGTCGTATGCAAAATTCATAGATACATCTCTATCGACATTTCTGTCCACCGGTGTTATGTAGCCCAGATGTCGTAGTTCATTACGATCCTCATCGGCGATGACGAAGTACGAGATAGAGTTTTTACTAATTTGTATTTCACCGTAGATTTCACATTCAGTTTTTTTATAAAACAGATTTTGTGGCAGAAATATTTTTACTACACTCATGTTTACATGTTTATTATGAAGCATCATACATATTTGACAAGCGCAATTTGACAGTTTAGCATACTGAAAGTTATAACAGTTAAGGTTGGGCATGTTACTTAGTTATTAGCACTGCTTCAGCTTTAAATTTACGCACTGTCCTACCACTTCAAAGGGAAAGACCTGTTTACCTTCCAAACGTTATGGGTTCCTATAACCCACAATAGCAAACTAAATAAACAACATGGTATTGATCAGATAAGGATAAAATTTGCAATGGAGAAGCCTCCGAAGTAAATGAAACAAAATTTGGTAGTTTCATAAAATCTTTAATTACATATCACTTCTTCTTAAGCTTAGGTGTAACAACACCGTAGTTTTTGGCGATTTGATTAACAGGTGCTTTCTTTTTCTGTTTCGCTGCAGCTATACTCTTTCGTTTACTACATCGGACCGAAGCAGCACCTGTTTGATTTTTACCCAATTGATGGAATTTTTGTCGCTCCTCGCGAATATTTTTCAATCTTTTCTTTTCATCTAGCAGAACTTTGTAGTTCTTGTACGCCTTTTTTGGTGGTTTGGCTCCCAGTTTTACAGCGTGAACAATTTGCATTTTCTTTTTGTTTTTCGTTTGAATTCCATTAAGAGCAAAGTTAAAGACTTCGTGTCGGGCTTTCTTTATATCAAATTCTAGGTCATCTTTTTTCTTGTCTACTTTGGTAGCGTGCGAAGTGTCCTGATTGGTCTTTGATGTCATTGGCTCATCTGATTTGTGTTCGACCTTCCGTGTGAAATGTCGCTTAGGTTCCTCAAAAACAGTAGCAGTAAAATGTGTTTTATTTTTCAACAATAATGCAGCTCTTGTAGGAACAACTTTTAATGTACTTTCACTGTTCATTTTTATTAATTTTTGGAATTTTCTGTGCCGGAACTTCACTACTCGAGTGAAAATTTGTAAACAACTTTCAGACATGTGGACATCAAAATTGTTGACAGATGCAGAGCTGCCAGGTAATTTGATGTTCACCGCCACTGTTATAAATGTTGAAGTTCTAAAGTGATACCATTTGAAATAAACTTTTGTGGGAGTATAATATGCCATAAGAAAAAAGATGTAGCTTCTCGCCACTTTTAATGCTGTGCGGGCCTGTTATACCTTTTAAACGAATTAAAGATGCCTGCTGTCTTATTGTCAACTCTGAGCGATTGAAATCAATTTTATAATAATTTATACTTTCACTGCCTTTCCTTCTAGTTAGAGATGCATAACATGAACGGTTTATGCATAGCTTTAACTTAAAGTGCGGAATAATTACAACTCTTAGAACCTTCGAATTCCATGGTTTGGTATTTAAAATTCTGAGCCGTCTTTTGTTAATGTTTTTTTGCCTGTCCACATTGGTGCAGGAATTAAAGACTTTTGGAGAGAGTAAGGTTGATTTAATTGAGTGGGAAGGAGCAGTGCGCAACCCCAGTGGCCATCTGCGTGCAGAAAACGTATGCAGAAAATTTCCTCCGTCCAAACCTCTGCTTCGACGACATGATGTGTTTTCAATTTCAGCATTCCCTTTTTGTCAAATTGCTTTCATTCCAATGAAGCCTTCTTTTGTGTGTAGCCACGGCGATCATGAGAACCACTTTCATTCCTGCACCAATGTGAACAGGCACTTTTACAAGTGTAATAAGTTGTTTTCATAAAAAACCAAGTCTTACTAATCCCATTTAGTTGGCAATTCATAGCCAACTGACAATCAGCTGATACTCAATACGGGGAATTTCTTCGTCAAATCAAGTCAACCAACTGGGTTTATATTTGTCAGTGGATAATTTTTTTTGAAGGAAGGCAGGCACGGTCAGTAGCCATCGCCATCACATCATCGTGTTACAAAAAATAAATAAAAACCAGCAGGAAAATTGGCCACAAAAGAATATTTTAAGCCATTCCATCATCAGCTTAAATATGATGTCTACTGACCAAAGTGTCTCAATACACAATCCGAACAAAGCCATCGCCAAGGAATTGAAACTGAAGGCAAATGATTTTCTAAACTCTCGACGAAATGCCAACAATTTATTGGACATCATTGGCCACCTCGAGGTTTGTATGCAAAAAAAAAAAAAGTATTCCACATCTCGGTCACATTGTGTTTTCACGTACTATTTTAATTTTTTTTTGGTTACAATTTAATGAATTCTTCGATATAAGTTTTCACTTTCTTTTCCCGTTTTAGCAATGTTTGTCGCAGAAACAACCAGTCCTATCATGTATTCTCACATTGGAAGTGATATTCACAGAACTTTTAAAGCGTCGTGAAATGTGCATAGTTATAACTCCGCTTAAACCAAAAGGTAAGTGAGGAAGCTACCCTTACAATCGTCTATTAGAAATTGCTCAATTTTATTCAAGCAGAACAAGATTTCATTGTATAGTGAGTGGTGTTATTCTTTTGGGAGAAGTTCGCAAGTTGTGTAATTAATTCGCTATTCAATTTGACATTTTGTAAATTTTTTGATTCAATATGCGTATTAAAACGATACCACCTTTTGTATAATCCACAATGGCTTGTTATTTTAAACAGTGAAAGCAGGTGTGCAACTTGAAATTATTGCAAGTTATGTATGATTCGGTCTTCTAATTTTACATTGTGGTGTAGTTCTGTATTCATTTGGTATTTACAAGTAAAAACTTTTGAGATGCACGATCTGGTCTTAGAGAACTGGTTTTGATGGGAATCATCTTTAGTTGTAGAATCTCTTTTTACTTTTTTAAATATTCATCGGAACAAATTAAAACACGTGGAGAATTTTTGGTTTGCACCTACAATAATGAAGCGTAATTCGGCTGCGAACGCACTTTTACACGTAGTCTGCGCTGAACAGTATAGAATTAATGTTGTTTGATGGAATGTAGCTTATACAATCTAAGACATGAGCAAATAACTTTAAATGTCTCAACATCACAATTAGGAAGTGTAAATGTTATCCCCTTCCTTTTTGTTTAAACACCTGCTTTAGGAACATCAAACATACAGCTTACGCGTAAGCTCAATTGATTTCACTGCGACTTCGCCTTCAGTATGCGCTTTGTTTTGTTTTCTATCATGGATTTGAACATCTGGGGTAACTTTTGCTTTAGGCAATGCGTATATGCTTCGTTCCTTTTCTCTTATTGTTTTAAGGAGCCCAAAGCTAGCATTCTGATATGATCACGTGATCGAAGAAATCTTTCAATTATTTCAATGTTGCGTTGGATGTTCATCATTCATCCAACCACAATCTTTTTTCTGCAATTGTGGGCAATAAGTACACATTAGTGACTTTAAAACTTGTAGAAAAGCCTATAACACCTGTTTTGAGAAGTTTCGTTTCTCTCACTTTGTCTGGTGTTTCTGTATATAGCTGTCCATTGACATGAATTTAGTTTCTTTTCTTGAACAGAGTTTTATTAAATAGAATTTCTAATTTGAACTGGCTGTAAATTGAGCCTAACATAGGACATGTCTACATATTTCCTTTTTCATTTAATTGAATCGAATGAAATTTTCTTCATTTTAGATGAGAGTCCCGAAACAAAATACAAAGAATGGCTTCAAGAACGTTTTGAAGAAGCACTTAAGCTAATACTTGCTTGCATCGAGGTCGAGAAATCCAACGAAAGTTCACAGGCGTTAGTTACATGCATGAAACTGCTCTCCTGGGAAGGCAAATATCCCCTAGAACAAACAGACACGTATAGTTTCCCAAAATTCCGGTTGCGCAACATTTTGCTGAGACTACTTTCAATTGAGCGTTCGAACAGTCATTTGATTGGACGTTTTAAGGAGTACGCTGATTACCTCGACGTTGTGTATCATTCATGGAAAATGATCCCAACCTTAGCGACAAAAGCAGCATTTGAAAATGAAACATTTGCACACAATTATCTCGATTTAATTGATGCTCTGCCAGTTAAAAAAGAAATGGCCGATGACGCCAAACTTCTGTGTTCATTGGAGTCGCCGCAAGCAGAGAACTACGAGTACCACATCCTGCGGAAGGCCATCAACAAAGTTTGGAATTGCATAATGCAGTGGGACATGAAGGAAACCATACACAAGCAGGTTCTAATCATCTTGCTAGAAAGAATCTTACCACACTTGGAGAAGCCAATATTGCTTACAGATTTTCTCATGGATTCTCTGGATTTCGGTAAACTGAAGACATGTTTTAATCAAATTGAATTTGAAGGAGGTTTTGTTCGTTTTGTAGGTGGTCCAATTGGCTTGCTGGCGCTGCAGGGAATTTTCACACTTATTCAAAAACACAACATTACCTACCCAAATATATACGAGAAACTTTATTCGATGTTTGAGCCGGAAATATTTCACACCAAGTTCAAGGCGCGACTTTTCTACTTAGCCGATATATTCCTTAGTTCCACACATCTGCCAGAGAGTTTGGTGGCTGCTTTCGTAAAGCGCTTGGCACGACTTAGCCTCATAGCACCGCCACAGGATGCCATTATTATTTTGTACTTTATTGGAAATCTAATATTGAGGCATCCGGGTCTCAAACGATTGATATGTTCACAAATGGCTGTTGAAGGTATGCAATAGCACTTGAATTACCTTCAGGGTGTTTATTTTATATTTTTGCTCCTAGTTTCTCGTGATCCCTTTGTTATGGACGAACGAGAGCCAACAAAGTCGAATGCTTTGGAGAGCTCACTATGGGAAATAGTCACACTGCAAAAGCATGCGCTGCCTTCCATTGCCACAGCAGCTAAGTTCATATCACAGCCATTGCCAAGTGCCGAATGGGACCTATCATCTGTACTAGAAATTAAAGAAGACGATGTAAGTTTAGCAGTTCTACAAAAGAACTTTTGGTTGATTGTATGGATTTCTTTGCAGATCTTTGACCAGGAAATAGCAAAGAAAACGAAACAGTATGCTCTAGCGTTTGAGAGGCCACACTCGATGTTTCTAACAAAGAACGACAAGGTGATACAATACTGGAAGTTATTTTAAGAAAAAAATTACCACGAGATGGTACCGATCCAACTTACACACACACCACACACACACAAACACACCAACCCATAGCTACTACTGTATAAGAGAACATAAGAAATATATATTTTTATTTCAAGTGATTTATATAGCTGTAACACAGGAAAACTTATTAATACGGAAACTATGTATGTATATGTATTTGTAAACAGAGTTAGAACCTAAATAGTTAGACTAGTTGTAATGAGAATTTGCCTACCAGTTGGCCGTGATTATAATTTCAATTATCTTTGTTTTGTTACTGTTGAATTGACACTTAAAAATGCACGTGGCAATTGCCATTCAATTAAGAAAAAGGAAAAATCCAAGAAGTAAATAAACATGAGTAACTTCATTACGCTTTGATACAACAGAAAATGATCTGATGGATTTCTATTTGAACTCATTGATACTGAACTTGTAGTCACAACGTTGGTAAAATGAGGTGTCGGGATGTTTTAAAATCTTAAGGAGAACAATTGAATATGCTGGAGGTTCAGCTTGAGACAGTGACATTGAAAATTTAAGCACATTTAAATAACGAATCAGCGAGTGCAAACGGAAGGAAAATACTTATAAGGATTGTCGTGAACTTTTTGGGTTTATCTTTAAAAAGCAAACTGTTGTAAGTATGGAGAATTGCATACGACTCCATTAAGACGATGCTGAAGGATCAGGCCCAACGGCAGTAAATGCTTTTCTCCACTTTCTGTCGTTTGTGTTACAGATCAAAATACACTGCTTAATTCTAGACGAACTAACGGTATGGCACATCGTACGCGAGTATAGAAGATTGGCAACATATTGCAATACACACCGAGGGATCTAAAAGCTTGGATAGCACGGATTTTGGAATATACTTCACAGATTTCAGGCTATTGGATGCGAGTTCATTGTATTATGCAGATAATGGAATAAAATAATAAATAAGTAGCTGCAGCGACAGCTCGTGATGAGGCTAGACATAGCCCCTTGAAACCATTTATGTTGTTTGTGTTACATTTTTAGCACGAATGTAAGTGATCTACAGTTTATTGCCGCGAAAACATGTTCGGTAGATATGGCTGGGGCTTACACTCATGCAGCTCGTCCAGCAGTCTAACGCACTAACCACTGAGCCACAGCGACCAGAATGAAATACCAGACGAAAAAGGAAAGGCAGAAAAGAGGCCAGAACTCAATGAGTGAAGTAAAACCGCCTCTATGTGTGCAAAGTGTAACTGTTCTTACTTATAATGGCGCTACAGTTCAGGATAATTTGCTCATCACTTCAAATCTTCGTTTTTAAAGTTCAAAAACAATATTACGTTATATACGTAATTTAATAGAAAAATAATTCAAATTTGAAGAATCATTGGTGCCACACTCGCCCTTAACTGCTATCCTGTGCTACAACCCTATTTTCTTTTGAAAGAAAACCTGTTTAACGCTCTCTTACATTCAACTAGTACTATTTTAAGAACATGCACTTCTCTAAGTATAATTATACGTCTCTCAAATGATGACAATTAAAGTGACATTTCGAACGTTTTGTTTTCGTAAAAAGTGCTCACCCAAAAAGAAAAAAATGCCTAAGCAGTGAGTTCTACAAATAAATGCAAATATTAATTTATTAAACTTATTCTTACTTCAGATATGGTCTCATCATTCCCGGCAAACAGAAAATAATTGAACCGCCTAAAAGTGATTTTACAAAGCCATCAATATTCGGTGAGAGCAGTGACTCTGATGACGATAATGGACCTCCGCAGTTGAAAATGAAATCTGCGCCGATAGGACCTGGTGCTACAGAAAAGAGATTTGTAAGTTAATTAAATGAGTATAAAGCAGCAACAAATGTTTAGATCAAATATTATTACAGGCAAGGAAGTTACAAGAGAAAGCACTTGAGGAAGATCCAACAGTATTTCAATACGACGAACTTTACGATGATATCGAAAGTCAGCGTCAGGAAGCCAAGAAAGCAAAAAGTAACGAAGTCAAGAAGCCCAAGTATATAGGACGTCTGTTGGAATGTGCCGAAAGGAGAAAATTAGAGAATGAAAGACGCATTGAACGTATGGTACAGAAGGAACGTGAACAGGAAGGAGAGGAGTTTAAAGATAAGGAATCCTTTGTTACAACGGCATATCGCAAGAAACTGGAGGAAATGCAAAAGGCAGAAGAACAGGAAAAGCGGGAGGACTATCTGGAGGCGATTGGTGATGTAACGAAGCAGAGGGACTTAGACGGATTTTACCGTCACTTATATGAACAGAAACTGGGACCAAAGGAAGGCAATACACCGGTTGCGGAAGAGAAACCATCAACATCAAAAGAATCAGAAGAAGTTGCATACAAACCTATAAAATCTGGTAAACCTCGTGCGTATCGTAAGCGACGCACGTCAGCCGAAGACGATGCAGAGAATGACAAGATGGCTAGCGAACCGCCTAAACGGGCACACATTCAGTCGAATCTGGATGCAGATTCTGACTTTAGTATCGATTCTTCATCTGACGAGGAAGATGAAAATGAACCGAAGAAAAATTGTGATAAGAGTAAAGTCACCAGTAACGCGGTTGAAAATGTTTCAATAAAGAAGGAACCAGATGAAGAACCGGGAAAGAATCCTTCGAAGGCCACCGCTGATGTCCCTGTTACCGATGTGCCAGATATAAAGCTGGATTTAATGAAAAAGGAAAAAGAAGACGACAAAGAGAAGGCGCTTGCTGATATACAACCTGTAAAACCAAAAAAGGATAAGACGTTAATATGGAAGAAGCGTACAGTTGGCGATGTATTTGATGCAGCCTTGCAGAGATACTTTCAACGAAAAGCCGCAAGAAATGGTTAAAATAAAAATGATTTCGAACAAACAAATGGTTTAGCTCCTATTTCAATAAGAACAGGAAACTGAATGTTTTAATCTTTCCATATAGACAGGTGTGGGAATAAGAATACATTTTGGCAAGTTGTGACAAAGTGAAAGGAATGGAAAAAAAAAATGGGTTAGTCCCACAACATAGTTGCTTAGAAATTAAATTATAGTTAGTAGTTAAACGATTATGGAGCATCAATAATTTAAATTTACTTGGTAAACTAGATAACAACCAAATCTGCAGCAGCTACTGTCACTTTAATGTTCTGTCCATCTATGTTTAGGATGGTGTTCGAGATTACCTAAATAGTAGTTGATTTGAAATTAATGTTTTCAATTATGTCGAACAGATGGCAACACATGTGCACTGAAGGAAATTTGAGATTTCCGGTAATACTTGTCATTCATTTTAATTCACCTCTATTGCCATCTACTGGTGGTTAGATGTGACATTTTGACTGGGAACAGTTTTCAATGAATTTGGTGTCCTTGATATCAAATGTTACAACCAAGTTTTTTATATTTCAACCACTGCTATCATATTTCATTCACAAACCACTGAAACGGAAATAAATGCAGCAACATCAAGCACAAAGATTTGCATCATGTTGCCATCTAAATGTTTCATTAATTCGAATTCAACAATCAACTAAACGAAGACGTTTGGCTTCGGTTGTACTCAGATTTTTATTCAGTTTAATTGTTTTCTACAGACATTTGGAGGATATTCAAAGCATTAAATGCAAAACGAATACTTACGACTTCAAAGCTTTTTAGGCACATTTTTATATTTTTATCGAATCACCATCAGTCATTCGGAGATTTTTTTTTTGATTTTGGAAACAACTGAAGAATTTGAATCCGCTTTCGATATGGCTTTTTACCGTCGTCATTTCGGTAGGAAAAAATACAGTCTACTCGAAGAATCAAATCCATATGACAATGTCGCCGTTGGGTGTTTAGTTGTGGGCACCATTAATTTTCTTCTCCTTCGCGGGTTTTGTTTCTTATTCTGCTTCGTCAATCTCTTTTAAGATGTAAGGTTTTCTTCTACTTGGTGTGGGCATCTAATAATGAATGTCTAGGTCATTAGTGCTGTCGGTTGATTTCAAGAGTCGGTCAAGGAGAGTTCTGTTCGCCTTTACATTCTATCAGGAACTATGTGTATTTGACAGTCCTGTGCTCTACCTTAGCCTTTCCTTTGCTTAGGTGTTTATCATTGGGCTAATCCGAATAGGATGCCGAAAGCCCCTTTCAACCTGCGAGATACCGTAACCATATGGTCTGAGCGGATTTTGATTACTTTTAACGATTGTTGGCACCAATATATGTATGTGGTGAATGTTCTAACCCATGGTCATCAGGGCAAACCAACAACCCTAAGCGTCACCACCATCTGCTTCGTTTAGAGTGGCTACAATGTCAACCAATGTGGGGCACTTTTGCGTCACAAACTTTTTAATTGTCAAATGTTCTCTCTCTTCCATCCAATGGCCGTTCCTAAAATCCCTTCAAAACACAAACACAATTTTAAATTTAACTCATTTCATTTTCAAAACCCCTTTCCATTAACACCACACAAACAATCGCAGGACCTGACCCTCACTGCAGCATTTTCATTCAACATTTTCGATATTTCTTTCACTGCGCTATGTAACACAGACTTCCATTAGCAGTATACTTAACAAACCGTACGAAAGAGCATCCGAAACGTGCCCAGCATGCCAAATCGTCACCACCACCACCGGTGGCGCCCAGCTCCAATCCAGCCCCAAAAACGAGTCTGACGTCTTCGAATCACTGCGGCCGGCTCGGTGTTTCGGGTGTGCTCACGAACACAGCCCTCTAATGGTGGAATGCTAGAATTTGAATGTGCCAAGTTGTTAATGTTTAATTATTGATCTGAATCCGGAAATCACCTAATTACCTCGCATTGAGGGTTTTTCCCGCCTCGCTACGCCTTCCCTGTGGGCTTCCCGGTCGTTTCGGTTCGGATACGGTAATTAAGCGGTGGAGATTCGTAATAAAATGAAAATTCTATACACACTTGTTATTGTAGCATCAAGGACGACCGCCATTCAAAACCGCAGACGATAAATTAGTTCTCATTAATAATTTTCCTTGATACTTCAATTTGGCCAGGGCCAGTGGCGCAAGGAATTCGCGTGGGATCTGGGCGTTGTGTCGAGTCTGCGGTGTTGTGTACGTATCGGAAGCGTCTAATTAGCTGTTTCGACAAATCGAAATCGATTTTGTCCTTCTTTCCGGAGCTTGTCGAGCTGCGGACTAAGGCATTGTTTTGAAATTAATTACATTAACAGTAATTAGGAGGAAAAAAAAAAACATAAAACGACTGAACAGAGTAATGGTGTTCCTCCTCATCCACTCACTGTCATTCCTTTGATCTTCAGTTTCGCCACGTTCCCCTCTCATTTTTTGTTTGTTTATTGTTCGTCCAAATGTGATTTGTGGCCTTCCTTGGTTCAGTTTCGATTTGCAGTGAAATTCACTGCTGTCCGGAGTCGCTGTAGCTGCCCGTCGACTGGTTTTCCCTTTGCGTAATTGGAAACTTTATTGGACTTCGATGTGGATTACAAGCCTGTAGTCGTGACCTGTCATGCTCAATTTCGGGTCCTTTTGAAAAGTACGGACATGGTTCACATATAGAAGCGACTCTGTGGAAGGTAATTTCTTTTTTGCACGAACTTGTACGCCTCCACGAGTCATGTAATACAAAGGTGAATTTGGGGCGACATTGGAAATTTGTAAATCTGATCTCGTGATTCTCATAAATCCTGGAATTTAAGTTTGGCAGTGGCAGTGTTACACGTTCCTTGACTTCATAGAAAAGTCAACTCCGGGTGGTGCGTTCGTACTAAGTCAGCGGATCTGTTAGTTGTTGAGAGTGATCCCTATCGCCAGAGAGGGAACACTTCTACAATAAGGAGGAGGTCAACATGCAATGATGAAAGGATTAGAGAGACTAGAGGAAAGACTACATAACTGCGGGGCTGGTTGCTTATTACGGGCTATCGGTGCTTTAATGTATAATTTGCACAGAATGAGGACACTTGAGGGCTGCCATCCGACGCTATGGCCAGGGAGTACAGTTCAGTGTCGGAAGGCTATTTGAGGTACAAATATTAGACCGTGTCGAATGGTCTAATGGAGAACTCATATCAGAGCCAGAATGTTTGGTATGGTAAACCGAAGGATAAAAAATGGCTTCCGGAGTGGGTACTGGCGTCTTTGGATCCAACACTAAAGTCTTGGTAACAGTTGGGATGTGCGCTAGCGTCTTCCAGGCTGAAATCCATGCTATTGAGATCTGCGCCAGGATAAACCTCGATAAAGGTATTAGAAGCGCAAAAATACATATCTATTCAGAGAGTCAGGCGGCACTTAAAGCATTGGAATCTAGGTCAGCCAAGTTAATTAGCGTTAATTAGGCTCCCGCCACAGCTTTGTTAAACAACTGGGAACACCAACTTCGCCTAGCCCATTGGGAAAATGTGCCCGGGCTTAGGCAATTCAAGAGACTTATCAAGTCCTACAAGAAAATTCTAAACCTCGACAGAAACAACATGAGGAAGCTAGTGGGCTTCTTTACCGACCATTGCGGCCTAAGACATCTCAACAAACTAAATCTTTCTTCAGATACAGAGTGTCGGTTCTGTTTGGAAGAGGAAGAAACTGCTGAGCACATTCTCTGTGAATGTCCGGCACTATACTGGCTACGTAGACGGATCTTTCATAGGGAATTCGGTTCGTGAACGGAGTTTAGAAACTCGGCTACTAATGACATACCCACCATCATTAGGAAGGTAGTAGACCCATTAGGCTAAGAACACCGGTGAGACAATGGATTTGGCTGGGTCGCAGTGTCAGCCATAAGGGTAGGTTCTTAATAAAAAAAGAAGGCTGCCATATCGGCATGCGATTCCTCTCCAGACAATGCTAATCACATGTGTCTGAGATGGTTTGCAGAGATATGAAGGCTATAAATGGAGACATGCGTCACACCCCGGACAATATCGTCAGGCTGCGGTGCACAAGTAAGGTACACAGGACTAGGTATACTGGTACACAGAGGAGATGCTAAAGGCCAAATAGGATTGAAGAACTTAAAAAAAAAATTGTAGCAATCTGAAATATCTGATGGGCAGCGGTTGTATTGAGCGACAGACCGGGGATTGGTGGCCAGTCCTCTAGTGGTATTTAATACTTACTTTACTTAGGTCCTTAACACCTTTATGTGTTTTAAGGCATTAACAAAGCCTACGGGCCTTTGTATTTGGTTCCAGACGATGTTCTTAAATTGAATCCAGTTTTTTTTCCCAATTAACTTGACTCCTCTTCCAGATTACTGAAATTCACACCCATTTTGAGTTTTGTCTATGACCTCAATCTTGGGATCACAGAAGAAGAATTTTACTAGGACAAAAGATCTTTTAGGTCACACTGGCTTTCTGGTCTCTGCCCGGGTAGGTAAGAGACTACACTGAGCCTGTTTCTGGTATTAAGAAGATAGACACCGAGAAGATAGGAATTCTAAAACAGGTTCGACTCTTGGTTCTTTGTCTAGTTTAAAGTCGAGTGAAGTTAGTATAGTCATTCTAGATGACTAGCTTAATCTGAGTACTGATGAGGAATATTATTTTCTTCTTTCTCTTATAAGGCAACGAGTATATTCAAATAAATAGTCGCTAGCTTCCTTAAGCCATCGGTTAACCATATAGATTGTAAGGGTTAATGTAACTCAGATTGCACTATACTTCTGCGTGGATTTGGTCATCAAGAGGAGCTTCAGGGAGCGCCTTTAACTAAAGTTGGCAAATTACCAGTGTGCAGTGGACAGGCAGATTATCATTGGTAGTTCGAGATCTCAGTCGTTCGTAACATGTGGAGAGAAGGTGTGCATTTAGTCGCGACAGACTTGCCTGATTTGCCTAGAGTGCGTATGTCGAGGAGCCGCAAGGAAAAGATTACTCCACTTCATGCGGGTCTCGGTCAGCTCAGCGGAAATTCGGAAAATCGAACCTAATGCTATACTGAGGTCTATCAAGAGCCTCAATATAACCTCTGGTTAAACCATATGGGCCACCACAAAAAACCTCATAGATCGCAGTGCGCATTTAGGGCCCTTAATAGAGAATAGGCTAAGTGGCGCTAGACTGCGCAGTTTGTGAGTTCCAATTGAAATCATTGATCCGAACGTAAAGATAATCTGTGAACACAATGAAATACATTTCATTATAACAAGTATACATTTCCAACATTTCGCCCAATTTCAGATTCAACCAACCAACAATTGCCTCAAATCCTTCCAGCGAACCAGTATTTCGATATTAATTGGCACTTTGTCCTCTAATTTCTTTTTAGAGATATCTCCTTCGATTGGCAGAAGATCCATTTTCGCAGGCACACCCATGCTGGTGTTGGTCTGCTGCATTTTATATTGGATTTCCACTTGATTCCTGCCAGTTATATCCTGTCAACAAAAAATCCAATTGCGATTTCCACACACTCCTGCCAGCACCCTTACAGCAGCAGCCATCACTCCAGTATGTGACCTTCATCTTGCCTCTTTTGGCGCATTCTCTCTGGTACGCTCACTGTGTTAAGTAGGGCAAGGTGCTTCGGTGCTTCTTGTGGGTCAAGGCACTGTTCACCAACTACGTGACTTGGTGGATGGCGAATGCCCTGCTAGCCAGAGGCTTCATGTGCGGAAGGCCACGACATTACGGCAAAGTTTACCGAACATGATGGCAAATACAAAATTCAATCGGAGCCAAATTAATCGCCACGGTGACTGATCGGAATCCGGAATATATTCTTAAAAGCAGTCATGCATCCGTTCCTCGTCCAGCTATTCAGTATCCTGTCCATTAAATTGCCAAACAGCTCAAAATCCAATTTAAAGCTTCGCCAACAAAGAAACCATCTTGGGGTTTATTGATTAGCATGAATAGAGAAGGGTGGTGGCCTATGGCCAACCCTTGACAAAGGCAAACATCGACAGGCAAATCGATGGACTCTTAATTGGTCAGTTCGGTAAAGTGATACCGAGCCAACATATCACCCCCGCCGTCGACATCGACATTGTGTGAGAGACCCTCATCAAATTAATTGAATTCAAACATTTAAATTCCCATAAGCAAATTGATATCTTTGAGTGTTTACACCTACTTCAGAGGATTCTCGAGCGACTTGTGAGAACAACAAAAGTGCTGCTCGGCAAATGTTTCTTCGTCGGATGATCGGATGTCGCTGCAAAGCTACACACTACTCTCGTCTGGCTTGAGGAGAGTGATTCAATGGCAAATATGCTGAACCTGGTCCACTTGACTGGCCTTTGTAAACATGCCGTATCTTTTATCTCGACTGGTTGAGTTGAGGTTTTGACTATGATTTAATGTGATTTTGTCGCACGTGTGTGGTGTCTTTCTCGTGGACTGGGGCAGGGAGTAAGAAACAAGCAAATGACACAAAGTGGCCAATAGAGGGTTATTTGCGAGTACACACGAGGACTCCATGAAGAGGCTGCCAGTGCCAAGTGCCGATGAGCAGTATTGAATGGTTCGGAAAGGAAAAGCCACTAAGTGGATTTGGTTGTTCATACTTTCACCTGTGGCATAAGTATGTAGGTTAAATAATTTAAGCAGTTGTCTGAACTGGTTATTCTCGCAAGGGCTTTAACTATTTGTAATTTGTTGGCATTTGAGTGGATGTGGATGTCTGTGGGAGAAAAATGGCGATTTCAGATTGAAAGGTTAGGTTAGGTTTTCTTGCCTTTCATTCACAAGGGTGGTGCGATAGAATTCGATTGAAGTGGCATCCTGCTGCAATCTAATTTATATCTGACAGGGTTGTACAGCAATAGGCGCCAAGGAAGTCGAATGCTGTACGAAACCTTTCTGCAGTTTGATTTGAAAATTGGGGAACTTTCCGTCTAGAATTTAATGTTTACAATGTGAAAAAAAGCGTGTTGAGCCAAACCACAGCCTTCACGACACTAAGAGAGACAGTAGCTCCTGATACAAACATTTTTTTAAGCTTGTAAGGGTTAAGGTGAGGTGTCAACAATGTCTGTGCGCCCATCTCCATTGTATTAAATTATCAGCTCCCACTGGCTGTAGGATAGTGCGGAGACTTCTTCAGCTCACGACGTATGCTGGTGGTCATTTTCTAAGAACTACAGCTTTGGCTTGGTTGATTTGAAGTGGTGGTCCTGCTATTATACGCACAGACAATGCTTTACACTGCTCTACCGTCTTAGAGGATTTGATTCCAAACTAAGGGCGCACTAATACCACAGAGTATGCCCGGTCTTTCATTCCTCTATCGTTAATCGTTCTTGCAGCTCAGTTAAGGCATGTCCGGCGTATATATGTAGTTGCTTATCGCGGCAGCTAAATTTCTTGATCTGATTCTTTAACTCTTACTTCGTGGATTTGATTAGACATGCAGTAGCACAGTTCGTACTTCCATTGGCCATAACCGTAGGGTCCCATCACAAAAGGGAAGCAAAATTGATCCAGGGACTATCAAGAGTGGGCGCGGTTCTTCCAGCATCGCCAGCCCGACAAATAACCGTCATCGAGTCAAGATTCGGCTACGCCGGTTGACTATTTTCTGGGTTTCAGTTCACAATAATATAGTGAGATGATGACATAGAGTTCACTTGCCAAGAGAACGCATGCATCCCCTTCAACATAATCTGTAGCAGTTGTACTGACGGAAACGAACATAAAATCCTAAAGAACTTCCTGTACATATCCGATACCAGTCAGAATGAGACAATGATTCAATGATCCAAAGAAAATTTCGAGGAATAAAATCAAGAGCTGGGCTGCTTCCTGATGGTCCTTCCATCTTCTGAGCTGATTCTCTTCTAACATCAGCTTGAAACAGAGCAGGCTCTTCACAGTAAGAAGGGTACTGCACCCCAATTATCAATCATTATTTTTTTAGGAGGTAGAACACACGTATACCAAACCCATGGAGAACAAGGAAAACAGGGTATGTGATCAACAAGGACACTTGCACTCCTGGAAGGTTGATTAACACTACTAGGAGCTTACAATCGCAAGACGGCGTCAGTGTCATTCATCCATTCTCACAAGACTACAAGAAATACGATTAGGAAAATTTTTTTAGAAAATACTTACGCACAAGGAATATAATTCATCCTGTCAGGGATCAGTTCGCTGCTCAAGTGGTCACGCAAATGAATCCGGCCGCAAAAAAAAAGGAAAAGGAATCCTTACCGCAATGATAGCAAAGGTCATTCACACCCATTCCCAGTGACTCCATTGTCGCACTCCTACAGACCCATATTGCGAACGTGATAGGAATATAAATTCCAACCGAAAACACCATTCAATTCCGAAAGGAAATCCCTTGGCGTAAACGAAGGAGCAGAAGATTGACATTCAAGGAAAAAGAGATTGTGCGACACAATCCCCAGGTCAGTACTTATTTTTCTGTTACATACATTAATTATTCTCGAGCAGTCCTGGTCCTGGCGATGTAGACACAGCATTTAATCTCAATTTAGAACTCTAGGGATTCACATTATGTGTGCAGATACAAATACGAATAGTAATCACTTTTACTTTCCCATTAGCCTAGATAGTTGAGAACTTTTGATTTCCTTTCGCCTCGTGTTGTATCCTTGTGTCCTTTGCATTATCAGCAGCGTGGCAGCAAGCCACGTTCGTGCTTATCCTGAGGAAAGTAAAACTGTGCGTGTTGTGCGCTTGGTTACTTAACGAGAAAACGAGTCCTTTTCTATTACCTTTTTTGTTATTTTCCCGCGATTATACACTCAACAGCTTAAGGCGATATACTAGTTCCTTACAACAAAAAGGCACCACAATAGGAAAAATGAAAGTTTTCGGTCAACACGCTATGGTCTTGATTGCTACCATTGCAATGGAAACTACTAATCCAAGATGAGGGGACGACAGCTAACTCTGGAGCACTTCTTGGTGGAGAACAGTTGAATAGAAATCACACGCCAAGCAAGGGTAAAGGAAGCTGAGTGTCATCATCAGATATTCATTTCGTGCCCGTAACAGAGTTGACGTGGGATTTTCGAAACTTTTTGGCTCTACTATTGTGTGGAGTTCGTATTCTAGATTTTATGGCGTCAAGTAATTAATCAAGGATAACAATTGCTTTGTTTGGCCACAGACGCGACGAGATCTTAATAATTGTGTGGGATTATGCTGAGTGTACAATACGTTGTTGGTATGTGAAGACATGCAAGAGTTACATCTGACGAATCGGGTTTTGTAATATGGAATGTTGTCATGGGTGCACTATGTGTTGTTGAATTAACATGCAGAAGTCCGCTGATGGGAAAGGCTTGCTCCATATATGTATATCTGCATTTGTACCGAATTTATACAAACAAAAGACGAATGACCTACGGGGAGGACAGTGTTTAAGGTTCGGGTCAAGTCGGATTCGCTAGCTGGTGAGTGTCGATCTGGACTTCTGATGGCCTGTTATAAATCCGTGAGAATCATTTAACTGAAAGGCCTAAGCAACACGCCCACTGTAAGCCGGATGATTTTTTAGAGTAGAATATCAAGCATTGGGGATTTGTACTGTCCGGTATCCAATAATTTTACTTCAGTCACATTTAATATGTCCTGTTTCCCCTTGTGGGTCCTAGCACCTCTACTACGCCTACGCGTCATGTTGTGTGGTTTTTTGCAACATGTCTCAGATGTCTCCAAATCTTCCGCAATTGGCGAGACTCCTCCTTAACTGATACAGTTAGGCCAGAATATCCTAAGAATGTTTCGTGGGCACCTATAAACGAAGGTAATAAATTCTTTGGTTCCACCATCGGTTGAGACAATACTCCCAAGGTATTGAAAGCTCTATACATTCTCTACCGGTTGTCCATCGATGTTAACTTGAGATGATGAGTTCTTTTCAAGGCTAATGATTTTGGTTTTAGCTTTGTTAATGTTCAACCCCACCACGTTTGCCTCTCTCAACACTCGCTGTCATTTAGTGGAATTCCATAGTCCTATGTGATAATAGGTATACCTCGTTAGCGTAGTCAAGAGTTGAGATGTAAGAGTCCATCTAATTCCTCGGTTTTCCATCGACAGGGCAGGGCGAAACACATCGCCAATCACCAGTAAAAACAGAGCCCTGTCGAAGACCACATTGGATCTGGAATTCCTCAGACAGACTTCATCTGAGCAGAACGTGACAGGGATACCTCTCCTACGCAAGGCAACCCAGATAAATTCTCTGTTGACACTGTTGAACGTCTTCTCGAAACCGATGAACAGCAGGTGAAGTGGCGAGAGGTATTCAACGCACTGCTCAGTGATGATCCGCAAGGTGTAGTCGACACAGGAGGATGCAGAGTGGAAACCTGCTTGTTCGGCATGGAGTGTGTTTTGTAGTTCTTCCTTAATTCGCACTAAATATGTACATATGTCCAATCATTTTGTAAGGAGTGAACCCTTGTTCTTGCGATACAATTTGGTGTGAATTGGGGCCTCAACTTACAAGCCTCTTCGTTTAGCCCGGATCTTGGCTAACTGCCTGCAGTGGCACACTCCTAGTTAAAGTCCCTTTTACTTGTGGGTGCCATCTCAGGCGAGATATTCCTTATCGAGTTTTCTCTTCGGGTTGTAGATTGTAGGTAGAGGTGGGACGGTGTCGCCTTATCCCTGCGGTCACCGATTGGCCTATTGTGATTTTCTCCAATTATAGCTGAATTCGAGATAAATCCAGAGATGTCTTTGAGTAAGCTGGCAGATGTATCCTTAAACAGTTACAGTGACACAAAATGTGTTCTGCTGATAATTCGCCTTCGTTGCACATTTTGCATGTTTTTTTTTGACTCGACAGTGTCCCGTTAGGTAGCCTATGACCATTCGAACCTGACTCCTGGTTAGTCCTAGGAGTTGTTTCGTTCTGGTATGGGAGACGTTTGGCATGAACATTTTGGCTTGTCTGTTACCTTCAGCATTCGTCCAGTAATGGTGAGCTCCGTTTTTCAGCCAATTTTTAGTGAACACTTTGCTGTGCTGATAGGGATTAGATTCAAAAAATTTTGGGGGCCGATTCGTTGATGTCCATTTGCTCTACATGTCTTAGCCATCTAAAACTTTTAATGCCCAGTTCTTTGACTAAACCGATTTTTTTTGTACAGCTCGTTCAGTTTGTGGTTAAATCCTTTATTTCAAATCCCATCGACTCGTCTCTATAATTGCAATCAAGAGATGGAGGGTGTAGGTGTGGAATTTTTTAGATTTCTCCAGAATGTGCAAATTCGGTCCATTGTGGATTTTTCTAACCAGAAATCGCATAGAAACAGATCAATCAGGTTATTGACGAAGGGTTTCACGCGTTCGCATAACGCAGATTAGACTTGTGTGGTTGAGGCAATTAATGGAGTCTCCTCTTTTTTTACCAGAAAGGGTCCCAAGTATACCTTTGAAACCATCAGTCAATCAAATTCACCCTAGATTCAGCTAGACTTACTTACTTACTTCAATGGGCGGTCTATAGCGAAAAGAGACCTTTTCTCTAGTTAAGCTTAGTTGCAATGACGTATATGTATCGTCTCCGGCTGCAGTACTGGATTTTGCCTGATTTGTTTCTATTCGGGTGTACATCACACCGACTACTGGAAAACTTGTGCGACGTTTAGCAGGAAACCTCCTAAGATTGATTCACCCGTCTGGATGGTTCTACATAAGTGGTCTTGTCTTACAGGTTCCCGGGGAAGTTTACAAGTGTGGGCACAATGAACCCAACTGCTGGTCTACATAAGCAGTGATTAACATTACAAGGCCTCCGCGGTTGTGGCAAATGTCGGATGTAAGTTTGTCAATGATAATTTATTCGGATAATTGAAAAATCTCAAGTAAGCCTATGGCCACTTCTAAATCCTTTGTCATGCCCGTCTCTTTTATGAAACAATTAATTTCACGTTTTGCTTGTTAACCAGATTTGACTGCTCGAAATTCCTTTTACGCGGGATTATGTAAAGCCATACACTTCCCTGGGTCTAAAGAAAAACAAGATTACCCATAAAATAAAAGCATTAACGCCGTACAAAACCATCATGAAATTAATGACAAATTTCCCTAAAAGATTACAGCCTTTGTGAGGCACTTAACGGCAGCCAGTTAAAGGTCGTTTATTCCGCATAAATAATGGGCTCCAAACAAAGCGAAAAAAAAAAAAATCCTTTGAGTCACCTCGCAAACACGCTGAAATATTCTCGCATTCAAAAATTATTTAACAAAAGAAATGAAATCCTTCTGTGTTGAACGAGATAATCCTTAATACTGTTTGGGTATTCTTGAGACTTTCCAGCAAACATTTCAGATAAAACACAGGATATATGTATTCGTTTGCTTATTTTCTTTGGGATAATGAAAATCTACAGACAAAACCCTCCAAATCAAACACATTCCGAAAACTCATTAAAACGTTTGCCCGGCACCCGCCACCGCCACAGCAGCAGCAGCAGCCCGGCACTCATTACAGCCTAGTGTTTGAATTAAAATTCACAAAAAAGCCCAATAAAATATTGTATGGCATGTGAATTGTGAAGCCATTTCGTCGTGCTGCCGGAAGGGAACCAATGGGATGGGAATGGGGGGGGTGTGCTCGAACAATTTCAATTCGTCGCTTGTGTGCATGTCCCTTTTGTCAAGTTCAACGGTTGAGGAGATAAATTGAATTCCTAATGGAAAGTTATTGCATAAGGCGAACGAGCATGGAGCATGGGTAGCAACAGCCAGGGCCTGGCTTGAGAACAAGGAATCGATGATTTTTCGTGAAGAAATTTTGTGCAAGGATTCGAGTTTGCAAATGCAATTTATTCACCCGGGGTGCACGACCACCTTAAAACGACTAAAAACGAGATTTATCAAGATATTCTCGAACAAAAGGACCTCGGCGAAGGAACAAAATGAAGAAAAAAAAAACACGAGACTTCGGATAAAATTCGAGAGTCTTGTGTTGACAGACAGACAAGAAATAGGATTCTTAATTTCTTAGTTTTTCCCAGTCTTTCTCCCTTGGGTTTTCGCCTATCCATTTCATGTTGCCATTCATCTTCCCCCCTGCTCCGCACCGCAATAAATCCTCAATTTCAGGCAGAGCTCCTCCCGCACCCATTATCTTTACGATGACAGGCGGCCCACCATCCCAATCTCTTATTTCATTAAAAGAATACAATTTCAATGAATCCGAAATGAATTGCTGCATCGTGTATTGTGTGCTTGTTTTTTTTTTTTCAATTAATGCCAGGACTGCATGCCTTAAAGTGAGTGCGGCCTTAAAGCTGGATGAAGCATGGAACCGAAGCATGCTTTCGCCGCTGCCTCGACGGTTGGGACATGACGACGAATTTATACGAAGTCAAGGTATTTAGATATTCAGCAAAAATAAACCTGGCAAAGCAGCAGCAGTTCGAGGTTGGGTTGGGTCTTTGTTAGTTTTGTGGTATTTTGGGTCAAAGTTGATAACTGCAACGCTCGTCTCTAGCTCTGTGCTCTGTTGGTTGTTGTGGAAATGTAGTAAAGTGACCTGTTTTTGTGTTTATCAAAATGGGCGACGTTTATAGGGGTATTTTTTAAACTAATCGATTTGGATTAATGTTTCATAAAGGGCACGGGAGTGTTTTGACTGTAAAGTGGCTGGAGGACCTTTTTTGCTTTCTAGTTTAGGAGACATTAATGGTTTCTGAGGTCATGTTTGGCAACAATGAATTGTAGCACTTAATGGGGTAAATACCCTCTGGCTGGTTTTAACAGGAAAGGGTTGTAATGAAGTGGCTGTGCCATTTTTCAAGAGGATTTTCAAAACTTCTGAACTGATTTTCCTTCTCTTACGACTATCCTGTTTTGTGAGAGATATGGTTCACTGACAGCATCTGCATTTTCTGACACAGACAGTCGCCTAGACCAGCCTGCACGAATCCACCATCGAATGGTCACTTTTTGTCGATGCGATAGTCTCTCATGAATAATTCTTTGGCTTTCAGTTTTCCATAACCATGTGTTGTTTTCTTTGTTTTTAGACTTTTCGAGTCGCAATCCTTTAGTACAGATACTGTATGGTGCCTTTTGACTAATAGATGTCGACATATGTATGTATGTATGCATGCATGTTGGTTTATGCAAATCCTTCACAATATGGTTAGAAACCAGGTTTTCATGTCGACCTTCCTGGATTTTCCTCAACATCTTGACATGCAGAGCAACTTGTTGAATCACTCCGCAAATTTTCGGCAGCGTTGCTGAAATTAATTTGCTAGTCACTCGACTGTTATGGAATTTCGAGGCGGGGAGAATGATGTCTCCTTTGAATTTTGTACATGAATAGTTTTTCAGTTTGGGGCCTAGTACCGAACTTGAGCGAAATTGGTATCTAATTTGGTACGCGACTTGGAATAATCCAAAACATTTGGGGCCCTAGCTATTGCATGTATTCACCCTTATTCTCACAAAATATAAAGGTAAGTACGGCCCGTTTAGTGTTGCAATTCTAGGCTAGGTAATGTGGGTTACGATTCTTCTATACTGATATAGGTTTTGCTTCCGAAATCAACTTTACGCCTTGAATAAGGATGTATCACACTTTGTCGACTCCTGGTTACCGACACCGATTAAAAAGATTGGTTTCTAGAATGTAAGAAAACTCTTTGGCTTTGGCAGTGAGGGATCTCAAAATGAATTGAATTTTTCCAATAGATAGGGACATCATTCTCCCGCTCAGACAGGGTAATATGTACTTAGACCAGCTTGGCCCACTGTGATACCACGATGAAAAACCGGCTTGCCGGCACCAGGAACCAGAGTATGTAACACATAGTACATCGAGAGGGGCAACCGTAACAGTAATAACCCTAAGAGTTGAACCATTTCGTCCCAGAGTTGAAGTTTCTTATCTTCTGGAGTCGAGTTCGGTTAGATCGTTAAGTATTCCCCGAGGGTTTTTCTTCCTATCGTCGCACAGGCAGGACATGTACACAGTAGGTGGGTTATAGTTTCCTCTTCTTCTTCATCTCTGCAGCTTCATTGGAAGGGACCCTTAATCTAAGTGCATGTCTGTCTATCAAGCAATGTCCGGTCAGTGAACCTACCTAGGTTTTTCCGGTTTTTGGATAAAAGTCTCTCCGTCGTCTTTAAATCCAAGTTAGGCCAGATTGGTTTTGACAGAAGACAAGTGCTGATGTTGTTCGACCTGTGGTTTGCCAGTTTCTTCCCATCCGTGTCAAGAAGGAATTTAATCGATTCAATAGGCAGAGATGATTCCCCTTGGTTTTCAGGAAGATGCAATCAGGCAGTTGCCTGGAATGTCTCTGTGCCTTGGAACCCAGCACAGAGTTATGTCGTATTTGTTTTTAATCTCATTAAGGATCTGCGGGATTGCTTTACCAACCCTGATCGTATTGTCGACGACTCCGAGGCTTTGATAGCTGCCTGACTATCTATGTATTGTAAAATAGCGTTCAAAACTGCACCAGACTCCTAAGAGCTTCTGCTAGGAATCCGAGTTTTGTACCTGACGTTGAAGTCAATGTGGGGGACAATATAGTCAGTTTTACCAGGAATAGTAGGTCCCAGAGTGACCTAGAGTACTCTGACAGCCATTAGCTTCCCAAAGATATCACCGGGAAGCAGATGGAGCATTACTTCCCATTCAGCAGTGGAGATTGTTCTCGAGGCACACGTTATGCACCATTCTGTACAAATTGAACATATTGGGAGTGAGTAAAGTATGACAAAAACAACAACAACACCGAATAGTGGTAGAAATATAAATTCGACGAAGGCCGCAGTAAGATGGCCAGTCATGGTCGCTTATGGTTAATCCAAAGCTAACTATGTATGCGAGGCACTGGATGGCGGAAGAGCAGTTTAACCGCGAACCAGAACAGAATCTTCGCTTAGCATAAAGTTGAGTATGAAACATGAGTATGAGCCATGGCAATCCTCATATATGGTGACTGTCTGCATTGACCCTATAGAAACACTGTCAATATACCGTCCTCAAAAAGCAGGTATAAGAGTAAATCACCATGAGTCTATATTGCTTCCTCTAGCGTTTTTTTTCAGTTTTACTCAAATGAGTTTTGAGAAAAATCAAACGTTCCTTACTGCCTTATCTACAAAATGTTTCCCTTCCCAAAGCGATTGACCCAATTATGGCGACGATAACTACTGGTTCCAACTTTCTTTCCAACGGAATAGATAAATTGTGAAATTGCTTCCTTTTCTCCTCTGGCTTATGTATAGTGATATACGGAAATAATAGACTTCTGTGGTGATTGTTGTTTTTTCCTTTAGTGTAGATGGAGCTAAGGATAGGGGTGGAATGGGAAGAAGACTTCTCTAAACAACAACTAACTTGGTGAACAGAATGTGAAGTTGGAGGATTGTCTCTCTTATTGATAAACAAAATTCCCTCGTAGTTCGTTGAAATGGCATTTGAAGGCGTATCCAAAGGTATGCAATCGTCCATGGTACCTCTACAATTTAGTTCATATCTAACGTCTTTAACCATTTGGTTGTCCTTAAAAAATTGTTGAAGAACTATTCGATATTTGTCACTACATCATATGAAGTATTTCCTTAAAAGTTATGTTTTGCAAATGGCTGAAGATTGGGTAGTGGCACCAAGCTTTCTACCATCGAAGTGCATAAATTCTCAGCGAATACCAGCAAGTCCCACAAGTCCTTCTGTGGACAGCGAAAGAATTGCATTCGTAAATGGTCAATGCATTTCATCTGTTGTTTGTCCTTGTGAGCACTTTCTACTTCACTTTTTCACGTAAAGAAACTGAAAGGTTTCTTGCAAGGATCCAAGAAATCCACTTAGGACCTCGTTTTAGGATGTATGTACGATGGAAGCGACTGACGGTTTGAAAGTTAAATATGTTACCAAGACGAATGGGTGGTCTTGTTGACTTTTGAAATCGATGCATTGCCAGTGTCGTAAAGTGGTTAAAGGGTTCTTTTGCAACGTTACAATAGTGGAAAGAAGAGTTCAGCTATTCGGCATGGAAAAGCTGAACTGGGAAACATAAATACGTTAACGATTACGAAGAAAATTTAACAAAAGCATACAATTTCCCATCCAGGCACAAACCAGGCCACCTTGCACGAAATTGAAAATTACTTTAATGCCTAGACGCACATTGCTGAAAAGCGGTTGAAGTGAATGAGACTTATAGGTAAATCTCTACATGAGCGTAATAGTCTTGATGTGAAGGAAGTTCGGCAGCTACATAGTTGGTTTGCTTTGGCCATAAATCACAGACAATAATACACATACAATGTCTTTCCTGAAATCTTCCTGAGGATTGGGCAAAATATTGTCCTTCCTTGCTGCTAATTCATTAGGCAAAGCATCCTGGCATCAACGTTAGGTTCTTACAATTTTTTCGTCGGCTCGATCTTATCGAGCTTTATAGGTAACGGATTCAAAGATTCTCTGCTTATCGTGGCACAACCTTCAGTTCCACAGTCCAATTTGGTTGAGGCCTTCTTTTGCTGTGCTTCGTTCCTGAGGCGAAGTCTTTTTTTACTGCGTTGTCCCTCAAGTTGAGATTCGAAGACTTTGCGGGTTGGAGCACTTCGATTTGCTGTTTTGTTTTGACTGTACATACACCCCGTATAATTTGGGACTAAATCCGCTCCTGTTGATTGAAATCCTACGATGATTAGTATCGTCTACGTTATCAAGCCGCTGTGTTAACAGGTTAACAGCTTCGTCAGACTAGGATGAGTACACATTTAAATCTGCGGCTTTAAGGTGAGTCGCGACTAACTTACCGAATTGAAGTCAATACTCGTAAGCTTCTGTCGATTTCTCACAAAAGCCCGCAACTAGTCGTTCTTTACTGCGTTTCTGGGTTGCTGATTGTTTCTGCAGACGTTCGAAGATTGTCATCTAGTCCAAAAAGTTCAGATTTACAACACACAGAACATAGCTTCCGACCCTGTTCCAGAGTCAGAATAGATTTGGCAGTAACAACACTGGGGAAAGTTCTATCCCCTCTTTTATGTTGTCAAACGCTTAAAACTCAAAACATCTTTAATTTGGAGAAAAGATTTCACTTAATCCCACTTAAAGGGACAAAGTTGCAACTTACTCCCGAGACATGTCAAACCAAAGTTTATCCTTGATCAAAGTCATCTTCCGCCCCTAAGTCGAAGGCGTTTGTCAAAAAGCCATCAGATTACGACACCCATCGAAACTCATTGCCATCAAACGATTTCATCACTTCGTCTATCATTCAGGAACCATTAGAGAGGGATTAACCTTTAAAGCAATCCATTAGCCACCGCTCCGCAGTGATGTCTCAGTTTAAAAAAAAAGGACGCTTATCTCGAGAGAAATATATTTCCAAAAAAAAAATTCACTTAATAATGGAACCATGAATACGAGCTTTAAAACTCCCTTTCCACATTTATCTTCTTAACCCGTCCATAGGTTACATAGGGTTTATTGATTTTCCAACCCACATCCACATCCACATCCGTATCGGATGTAACTCAACCTGGGGATTTAAAATTACATAACAACGACCGAATTCCAACGTCTGCTGTCAGCGGATTGTTACCAAAATTCTAAGGGCTTCCTCGCCACAATCAAAGGCAGCGCGCTCCAAAATTGCTTACACTTCTCCCACGCAAGACACACATTGCAATGAAGCAAACTATCAATTCCACCACAGAATTTCATTTAAAACGCTTAATACACCTTCTTCTTGGTTTGTGTAAACACGTTACCTGCAGAAACTACTTAAAATTGCGGAGATACCCCTGTTTCCGCCCGCGTCTCGCTGCAAGTCCCTTGCAATATAAGGTGAAATGCACTCGAATAGGAACAAGAAGCACCCGCCCGAAGGATGGATGACTAGTGCGCGATGTTCTTCCACTCCACATAACAAATGTTCGTGGAAAGTTCGTCCGCCCGCCCGCATCGTCGCATGGCATTCGGAATGGCAATGTTGCTTTAAGTGACTGGGAAAATCTTCGGTGGGTAGTTTCTTCAAAATTCACTTTCAGTTTCGGCACAAGTTTTCCCCAAAGTTGCGACGCCTCTCTACAGCATCCTGTTCCTGCTCCGGTTCCGTTCGTCTAACACTTTAAACTGCCATCCTCACACACTTTCAATAAATTCAATTTCATGATTATCTAACAAACGCCGGCATCCTAGATGCTCTCAAGCGCGAACGAAGAAGAATGGAAATTACCGAAAGGCCTTGGTTGAGCGGGCGGATGGGACGAATGGCGTATGGTGAACCGAGGATGTAGTAGGTACTCGTTCTCTCCCAGAGAAAATGCTTCAATTGATAATCGTTCTAGCGAAAAAATGCTGTTTATGGAGATGTAGTGAGCGGAGCAAAGCGCCACTACAGGATCCTTCAATATCAAAACTTTATCCTTTAACACCAGAAGGGCCTTGATTGTGGACGGTGATGCAGAGAGGCGGAGAGGGAGAAATTGCCAAAAGCTGGATCTGTTCAACAACCACCTCCTCGTCATTAGAAAGTCAAAATAGTTTCAGAATACTCATACATATTGATTTGGGTATGGATAGACGACAGTGTGCTTCATAGTGTTTTGTGGAATTCGTATTTGCATTTTAGGAACGAGCCTCTCCGGACGAACGATGTTGGGTTTTATTCCAAACATCAGGCAATTCAAGACCACCACCGATAGATAGGACCTCTGTTTAATTAAGTTCCTTAGAATCAAATTTACTTCTTTGGAGAGTTTATATCCCGAGAAATTCTGGTCCCGGTGAGAGGCTCATTCAACTCAAGTGGAACCCATGGTTCATCGTGGAAAAATGCCGGTATACGCAAACAGAGAGACAGGACATGCAAAAATACACTTAATCCCTCACCTTTGGGAGAGTTGGCTCGGTTATCCCTCGGCTTTGTTGGGGTCTCATTTCTTAATAGGTTTTCGGTTTGCTGACCCGATTTCTGGGTCAGAACATCATTAAATATTCGATTTGGTCAGAACAACCTCTCGCTCACAGATGTTTTGCGTGCAATCGGGGTTGAGTGGAATGGACGGGTCGACCTGAATAGATGTTGACCGCCACAAACTATAGATACTTGTGTAGATGGGTTCACTTCTGGGTGCCTTTGTTAACACAATAGATTGTGGTGAATCAATTTGATTAAGGGATTGTGTGTTGAAAAATTCAATAAACGGTCGGTACGGTTGCTTTCACCAGACACCATACCGAGTGGTTGATGGCCAATGATTGCCGTACGTCATATTGGAGTTTCAAAGTCAACGCCGCACAGTAAAATTCCAATTCCGAGGGTCTAGCGTGAGCTTTTTTTTTGTCTACCGGTTCCGACTTTTGATGTAACGTACATTAAAAATCAATTTGGGACTCGTTTGCAATCCCCTCCGTGAAATTGAATTCACCGACATGAGGCATTATTGGATCCTTGGTTGGCTAAGCGGAGGCCACAAAAAGTGGTTTTGTTGAAAGCAGAAAATGCATGGAAATATGTTAATTGCGTTTGGTTGGATGGTATGGTTGCAGCAGCTTTGAATGGACGCACAATTAAGGTGACCACAGCATGACTTTTGTTTTTATTAAAAAGTGAATGTTTTTAGTTTAATTTTTATTAAAGTAAAAAAGAAAAATAAATTCGATAGAGCGATAGCGTCAAAGGTATAGAAACATTGGTTTACTCACTTCACTTCACAGACTTCAACGAATAAGCTTCTATAGTAAGTCCGATTCTTTATTAACTGTTTCCTGTCTCCTTAAATACGTTGTCCCTCCGTCAGATTCGATAAATCTGCGACCGAAACCATTGAGGTATATTCGCTCTGTATGTTCTAGTCATCTCAAACGTCCAATGCATAAGCGGAAGTTTACGTTATTGAATTGTGTGCAAGAGAATGCCTGCGGAGAAGAACCCAAGGAAAGCGCATCTATTGTACATCTTCTCAGACAGCCAAGCAGCACTATTAGCCCTTAAATCCTATTAGGTAGGGTAGGGTAGAGTCCAAGCTTATCTGGGACTGTTTCAACCTCCTCGAAACCCTTACATCGGTAAATAAGGTTACTGTAGCCTGGGTCTCAGGACATGAAGGCTTCGAGGGTAACGTACGGGCTGACTGCCTGGCGAGACGAGGAGCTTGTCGCCCACTCGTTGTTCCCAAACCCTATTTTGGTGTACCACCCAACAGTGTCTATTCCAAGATAACACAATGGGATATTAACAAACACGCCGACTACTGGGTCAACCTCCAGGGCCTTAGACAAGCTAAATAGTTCATCAACCCTAACCTATACAAGGTCAAGACTTTACTTTGATCTCATCAAAGACGAGATAAGGACCTAAACGGGCTATCTAACGAGACATTGTCCACTCAGATACCATCTGCGTAAAATAAAAGTATCAGATACCGATATTTGCCGGATCTGTGGGGAACAGAAACAGACAGCTGAACATATTCTGTGTGTATGTCAAGGAGCCGCAAGGAAAAGATTACTCCACATGACGCGGGCCTCGGGCAACCCAGCGGAAATTCGGAAAATCGAACCTTAGGCTATACTGAAGTTTATCAAAAGCCTTAATATAACCTCTGGTTAAACCACATGGGCCACCACAATAGACTTCATAGGTTGCAGTTCGCATTTAGAGCCCCTAATACAGAATACAGAATGCAGAACGTCCAATCCGTTGTTTCTTTTTGATAAGATCGATGTCGCTGTATATCTCATATAGTTTGTTGTACTTTTCCGATTGATCGATGTTACCTGTCGCTCCTTCTTAACAGGAAATCTTACGTTTTGCTCTCATTTATCGTTAAATCCATTTTAGATCCTTTGTTCTTAACGCTCACAAATGTACCGATGAAAGCTCGTTGAGCTCTGTCGATGATATCAACATCGTCTGGAGGCGCAATAACTTAGTTCGACAGACTCATCTGGTTTTGGTTTAAGTTGGAGTTTCGCAAAATTCGTTCAAAAACTACTTGACAGCGCTTCATCTTGTCTACATTAATTTTTGCCGTCAAAGGTCTTAGTGCGATCGTTACCAACCTTGTTGGTGCAGCGAGCATTGATGCTTAAATGAAACAAGGCTTTGTATAGCTCGTTTTGATAAATGGATACTCATCATCGATAAATGAATGGCGGGTATCCATTGGGGTTTCTTGGGGTTTCTCCAAAATCTACCGGAGTTTACAAATTTTTTCGACTGTAAACATCCCCACAGGGCCTGCATTTAACACAGTTCATTGAAATTTAATCGGGTACTCGAAGACTTCTGTTCTCTATTGTCCTCTCTCTATCTACCACGAGTTTAAGTTTTGTGGCGAACTAAAGAGGAATACTCTTCAAAGATGTTCGGTAATACATGGAGCTTTAAGCCGAAAGTGGTACTTTGGCTGTACAGTGACATACGGCTCGACTCTTTGGTGGAAGGCACTTGAGAAGATATGTAATCTTAAAATTGTAACCAAGATTCAAAGAGCAGGCTACATAGGGAACATACTACCAGTGGACATCCACTGTAGTAGCACGGTGGCATAAACGGCACTCAGACTAAGGGAAGCAGGTCTCTGGACAAATAGCACGTCTCCGTTCTAACCCGATGCGATAGCACGAAGAAGAACATAGACACCGACTACATCATTCCAACCTCAGATTTGATATAAAAATACCAAGAAAAGAGCGCTGGGATGATGGTATAGTATGCATTGACAAAGAGCTAGCCTTTTACACCGACGGATCCAAAATAGACGCTGGTACTGATGCCGGTATCTTCTGTGAATTCAGAGGGGTAAACCAATCTTTCAAAATTCGAGACGGATACAGCATTTTTCAAGCCGAGATGACTGCCATTTTACAGGCCGCGAAGCTAAGAAAAAATGACATCATTGTCAAAGAAACATTACTATCTATGTTGACAGCCAGGCGGGTATTAATTCCCTGCAGTCAGCATCAACAAAATCGAAGCTCGTAAAGGTCTGCAGACAAAATCTCAACGATATACATATGTATCAACGACCAACAAGGTGACTCTGTGCTAGGTACCGGGCCACAGGGATATATCAGGTAACGAGAGGGCGGACGCACTTCCCAGGAGGGGTGCAGAACTAGATCCTGCATATACCCTTCCGGTCGCGAAGACACCCAATAGCACTCTTTACGGCGATATAGATGAGAAAACCATGATCAGGGCTAATTCACGATGTTGTCACATGAACACATGTGCAATATCCAGATCACTATCCCCAGCCTTCGATAAGAAGAATTACAAAAATCTCATACAACTTAGCAATAGGAATCTATGAGGAGCATCTTGGATTGCCCTACAACGACTATTGCAGAAGCTGCAGGGACGAAGAGGAAATAGAATCCGTCCAGCACCTGTTATGCGAATGTCCCGCACTGGCCACCAGAGAATGCGTACTTTTGGTAGTAGCTTCTTCTATGGGCTGGAGGACCTTAATATCGCTGATTTAAGCAAACTCCTGAGATTTCTATTCCTTTCCGGATCAGCCAACCCTATCCCTTGGCTTGACTCCCATGAGTATACTTTTTATGGATACAATAGACCCGATTGAGGTCTAAGTAAGTCTTTAGGACACCCACTAAACCAACCAACCAATACTCTTCAAAACATCACCGACAGTTACGTGAGAGTTTGTCAATATCCTGAATTAAAGAGGGTAGAGAAATTCATCTTGTAAATTATTAAAGCTTTCAATTGTATCCTTTTTTGCCGTTTTCTGACTCTCCAACAACCAAGCTGTCGATGAACTCCTTTGCAAAACGATGCTATCCATTTAACCTATCGACGTGCTTCAATTAATGGATAAATGATGAGACGTGTCACAAATTACTTTGCTTCCGTGCTGCCATCTGCTGTTAAAGAAAAATATGTACACAAGCTTGTGTCATCACTCCTATCCTCAAAATGGTTAATCATATCTTGTTTTCTTGTGCGTGCCTTATATCGTAGATCATTAAAAACCTCCACGACGTCATTTTTAATTCCAACCTTTCTTCTCTCTGGGTGTTGAGATAACAAAAAAAGAGAAGTATGTACGCGAACGACCCTCTCGCATCGAACGCATGTAGTACTATAACGCGAGATTAAAATATTAATCACCTCCATCATAAATTCAGATGTCAAAAGAATATAAATCATGTTCCTTCACTCGCTAATATCGCTGCTATTTTTCTTGCCGCCTTCGCTGCATCCACTGGTAGCATCACCGCGCACAGATGCAGCAGTATGTCATACTCTGAATATTAATATCCCCCGTCTGACGCGCAGTTGTAAAACCAAAGCCGTTGTAAGCAGTGTTAACTATTTGGCATATCGTGTTAACATGATGAGATAACGCGGATTTGACTACACAGGACGAAACACAACACACAACATCCACATCATCTGCACTCGCGTCCATTGTTGTTGCCAAAGACAGCCCTGTGTAGACTGGTATTTGCGACGCGCTGTGTTGACATATGCCCTCAGTGGAATCTGGAATCTGCAATCCCTTGTAAGTATTTCTCATTCCCGCAATAGATTTGGATCATTGAACAATAGCAATTAAAATGTGCAAATACCTAGAATTGCAACAATGCAACTGCGGCGTCAGCATATGGATCACCTTTAAGCCCACTTCACACTCGGGATAGTTTTAGAATATTGAAAACGCACCCCCATCGCTGCAACAACTGTGGCATGTGTGTCAATCATTAATCAATGTGTCAATTGGTGATGGCAGCGGGTACGGGTATAATTGCATATTCGTTTTCGAGAAAGGGTGGCCGGGGTCTCCGAACCGAAGTGCGTTTCAATTCAGCATTTCGATCTCTACGGCTCTATTATGCCGCGGTGTGGCTTTCAATTTGGTTACAATGATGACATTGCCTGCTGACAATTGCTTAACAGCCGCTGAATCATTAGCAATGTGATTGCTGGCATTTTGGTAAAACACGATGAGCACGACGAACACGTACGAAATTCAGCTCAATCGGGTCGATTTGCTGGGTTACTCGTATTTCAGGGGACATGTGCTGCACGCAGCACAAATGTTGTCACAATATTGGAACGGCCCACTTGAGTTGGTCAATGGCGTGGGAATGGAGCCACCAGACCACCGCCGCTAGAGAAGTCTGCGACGGCAGCAGTTTCGCAACAAATTAGGTCGTTACGGATGCATATAGCGGTGTTTCGGGTGCCTTATTGCGGGTGTCATTCTGGGAAATGGTCTGTAATGTATAATGGATGGCTCGGGTGCTTTGTTCTGCTGTAGTCGTTTGTATGGGGAAATAATTGATTGCGAACGCTTAACAAAGACCCGCAGGGGGATTGTTCCCGATTCAATGACCCCGTTGAGTCCGCGTGTAAACGTTTTTCTATTGAATCTATAATTCAATCCGTGGCGGAACATGCAGGAAGTGAGACTGTTGGTTGGTGTATTTTTTCGTATTGATTGCGGAGTTGTTAATAATTGATTGGAGTATTGAATTTGGTCAAAACAGGAAGCATGATCAGATGATTGCGGAAGAGATACATTTAAATATTGCAACCTTGGATCAATAATTGGGTTACGTTGGTTATGCTTCCGGTGGGACGATGTTTTCATTCTCACTTGGGCTCGGCATAGACAGACTACGTGTTTTTTTATTTGATTGCGGGGATGTCGGATGTGTATTATTGTTGTTATACGTGCCAGAGAAGGGTGAACATAACCTATATGGCGACATGACGACATGAAATTGACAAACATCCGCACGCGACGACACATGCTGTTGCATTTTCGTTTGTGAAAGTTTTTGCTGAAAAAAGGTAAAAGCACCAATTGCCGTATCAGTAATTTTTGGAGATAGTTTACCTTGTTACGGGGTGGCGTTCTGTCGTAATATGCAATATCCTTTTGCGAATAAAAATTATTATTCATGGCACGTGCATCACAGGGGGTACCGGTTACATATTAGATAAGTTTAACCTCGATTGAACTTCTCTATTTGAAATCATTGTGGGATTTTAATAAAATTTAATTTAAGCTTTTAACTAAAATATTTCAATTTAATTCGAGGAACGTGATTTAACTTCTAAGCTGAGTTTGGGATTAGATAAAACGAGCTGAACTGGGAGAAGCTGTCGTTGAAAATAAAAAGAAATATTATTGAATATTATTTCGAACAACTACCCATTATTTGAATAAAAGGAAAACTCGACTTGACAACTCGACTTCGACCTGAGACTCAAGAAGAAAAACGAATAAACTGTGTTAGCGTTGCTTTAGGTTTATTAGCTGCCTGTCATCGGCCACAGGGACTAATGTAGGCGGAGCTACAATTTAGGTTGAATTTAAGCCTCAGTCAAAAAGCCAGGTCCTTAGTTTGCTACTCTCAAAAGCGCACTCCAGGTTCATTGAAGTACTCCTACACTTGTGCGGCCATCTTAGGAGTGGTCTTCTTCCTTTGTATGGGTGGGGTGCTAAGTTCGATGTCGCTACACAGCTCGTATGGTTTGTGGTTGAATCTTCTCCTCAAAAACTTTTTAATACAAAATACATTTTTTTTCGCCCGAAACAACCAACAATATTGGTCGGTTAAGACCTCACCAAAACCTTTGATGTCAAAAAGGATTTAAACAAGGTGACGCGCTGTAATGTGACTTCTTTAACATCGTCCTTGAAAGAGTTGTGCAAAACTCACGTGCCAACACCAGAGACACAACCTTTCTAAAGTCCGTCCAATCATATTTGGAAAAACGCAGCGTGACGTCACTGCCGGCTTTGCGAGTAATGAGACGGAAGTGGCGAAGATGGGTTTACTGGTCAATAAGGGCAAAACAAAATATATGCTGTTATCAAGAAGGAACACTCAATATCGACGTATGGGACGGAATGTCACAATGGACAACTATAACTTCTAAGGCAGTGAGGGACTTTGTATACCTCGGCTCCGCTATCACATTCGACAACAACACTAGCGCAAAACTCAAGCGAAGAATAACTCTTGCCAATCGCTGCTTCTTCGGCCTCAGAAGGCAATTGAGTAGTAAGGCCCTATCCCGAAAAACAAAGGAGACTCCATATAAGACATTGATCATTCCAGCCCTGCTTTATGGCGCTGAAGCATGGACTCTAACGAAAGCGGATGAAGATATCCTTGGTTGCTTCAAGAGAAAAATTCTATAGATATTCAGTCCCATTTGCGTTGACAGGTTCTGGAAGAGAATATTTAACGATGAACTTTACGAGTTGTAAACCGGCATCGCTCTAGTCAAGAAGATACGAATCCATCGGCTGAGATGGCTGGGGCATAATGCTCTGGCTCGTAGAGTCTTTGAGTCTAACCCGGAGGGACAACGCAGTAGAGTAAGACCTCACCTAAAGTGGCGCGCACAAGTGGAAGGGGAGCTCAACCAACTTGGAATGCGCAACTGGAGGCAGCTATCTAATGACCAGGCTAGCTGGAGAGGCTTGTTTGTTGAGCCCAAGGTTCACCTCGAATGTTTCTTGATATCTGAAGAACAAGAACATCCAGTGTGACAACTGATGATGTTACCCACCACACCACGCCCACCCGCTTGTGCTTTTATAAAAAAGAAAGTAATTACCGAAAGGAGGAAACACCCATCGCTATAAGTTAAGCTCCAGGTATCCTTGGATCACTTTTATGAGCATGTAACGTAGATGCAAAGTGTTACTCTTAACTTTTATTTTCCTCCATTAAGTACCTTACAAACTTTTCTTTCAAGTAATGGCGTGCTCTACACATTGTATTCCAAGTGTAGTAACCGTGTTTTTGCATTAAATGCAATTTACCCTTAAAACTAAGATACTTTCCACTCTCTTAGACTTCCTCTACTGTCAACACAAACTTTCTCCCAACTCTTTGGATTCAACAAAGAAAAAAACTATCACGATGCAGTTAAATTGAAATATCATCTAGTCTTAAGCGTTTATTACCACACCATCGCCCCCTATCATAAGACACTTGAAACTCAATCAAAAAGTTCCTGGTACGAAAAACGTGCATCTCAATTTTCCCTGCAGATGATCCCGTAAAGTTCGTCATCATAATCCGCGCAGCCAGCGAGTTGGCGTGTTCGCAATCGCTTCACACACACACTCAGGCCAATGTTACATCGCTAATTCCGCGTCTTAAACGAAACGATTCCCTAAAATAGAGAAAATAAACACAAAAATGTTCCCAAACTAATAAGCATAATTCGCGCGCTCTGCAACCCTGACATATTCAAAATAAGTTCGCGCGTCGAAATTTACCCCGAAAACTGTCAAACAGGACCAAAACGAAGAGGACGAAAAAAAAGGATCAGAGCGAAAGAAACGCTGTTTAAAGTTTTCTAACACATTTTCTATGATGTACACATCCTGAGACCGGTAGTTGGTTTGGTGCTGGTTGGCTGCTCTCTCGTTATGGCTCCTGTGTCACCCCCATATGAGCGGGGCGTCGTTGTGCAAGGGTTACAATGCACACAGTGCCATGGGAAAACATTTTCGATAAATTTCCATTTATTTGTAATTTTTGGCTCCGCATCGCTTCAAGGAAACAACGAATACGAATACGAGGATGAAGACTAAAAAGAAGAACAAGAAGAAGAAGAAGCAGCACAAAAAGTTTTCTTAGCGCGCGAGGCACTCTTGAGATGTCCTTTGATATGCACGCCACGCTAAAGTGAACAACTAAATATGTGTGTAAGTGCATTGCAGAACAGAGTGTGTAAGAACTAAAGGACTTTGGAGAGCATCTGTACATGGGTAAACTTTTGAACTTTCAAAACTTGTCACCCCTTACACACGGCCGTGATGAGTTTTTGCCAAGCAAATTATGTTTTGAACAAATTTTTGTTTTGTATTTTTACGCCAGTAGGGTACATTTACTTTGTTTAGTTTTTTTTGCAATGAATTGGTGTCATTAAGATGGAATTATGGTTCTAGACCTAGGTTCTTTGTTAATCGAAGTTAGTAAAGGTGGGAATGGACTTTAAATCCAACTCCAGAAAGATAAGGTGACAGAGCAATCTAGCTGGTTCTTGTCGGTGTCTAGACAGGCCTTGCTCCTCCTTCGGTCGTAGTTCCAGAGAAGATCTTTTTCAAGCAAGCGGGAAGAGGAAAAAGTATTTATTCTCAAAACTGAGAAAGCTTTCCACACCTCGGCCAAGGACTATGGACTCATCAGCTTGTCCATCTTCCTTCTGGGGAGACTGCTGAACATGTTATCAGAGTAATATTGTCACATAATGAAAGTCAATCTGTGACCCACACCCACTGAGCACAAGAAGGCTTTCGCCACGCTTGTCGTTTGATCACCAAACATCAAGCGTGCAAAGAACTTCGCCGGAGTAATTACACTCTCCAACATTATCTTCTCGAGAAGATAAAGTTGGAGAGCTCGATTATCGTAACTATATCGTAACTTTAGATCGTAATCAGAACTTAGGTCTAGTTAAGTCAAGGTATTTAGTTTTAGTCTAGTTTTTAGTTTGAAGTCAAAATGTAAGCTTGTGCCACGACAGCACTTAGATCAATAATTAAATAAAACGTGTAACAAATTGAATTGTGTGTTTCACTCCAATTACTAAACTATATAACTATATACACGATCAAGTAAACTTTATGCTTTTTTGATATTGAAAGGGCCTTCAGTAACGTGAGCAGTGAAGCAATCTTAAATAATCAATACGTGATCCTGCAGCTGAATTGGCCACATGGACAATCAAGTGTCATCAATTTGAGCCTAGGGAGCACAAACAGTAAGCCAACAGTTGTTGGCAAAGCACAGAAGCCATGATAAAGTTTTAGTCATGTCTAGAGAATTAGGTTTCACCCACTTTTCTCAGACAAGCCTGATCTTTCAAATATGGAGAGACCGCTTTTGAAAGGGATTGGGGTATAAGATACGTATCAGTTCCAAGATAGTGCGAGAATGAAAGAACTCTCTGAAATCGGTCGCAAGGTTAAACTCTTTGACTCTTGTCTGGGTCCCAGGTCACGCTGGGATCTCTGGAAATGATATCTCCGATGAGATTGCTAGACAAGGCTCAGACGATGTTCTCTCAGGACATGAACCTGCGTTGGGTCTTCCCACTTCCTCGGTCAGGGCCTCCATTGACGATTGGGTTTCCTATGAACACAATTGTGTGTGGGACGGCTCTCCAGGATGCAGGCAGACTAAACGAATGCTCCCGAACGTTTGTAAGAAATCAGCGGCATTCTTGCTGTCACTCATCAGACTGGCGTTCTAACGGGACACTTCGCTTTTGCCAAGCATCTTAGTTTGCTAGGCTTAAGTGACACAACTGTCTGTCTGCGACGCCTGTGGAGAGGGCGACGATGCTTCGGATAATTTCCTTTGCGATTGTCCTGCCTTTGCTCGGATTTGGTGGCAGTTTATCGTTGCTGATGTGGTGAATGCTGATACTGTAAGCTCCTCATCATTGAAGTGCCTTCTCAGCTTTTTCGGAAAGTCGAGAAAATTCCAATAAAAATGGGTAAAAACTGGGTTCTGTTTTCTGGTAGTACAATGGATCAGTTGCCTCTGAGTGCTCCAGTATAGCGTTTCCAAACCCGACAAAAAAAAAGCTGCTTATACTTCAGTTTCATAAAACAACTGATTCCAAACCCCCACCAGTCTTATTGTATGGCACCGAGTGTTGGACGACAGGTAAAAAAGCGGAGCAGGTATTGATATTAGGATATTAGGCCGCCTGAATGAGAAGGGCGAATGGAAAAGCAAATTTAACCGCTGAGCTGTATCAAAATGTGGACGTAGTCCAAAAAGCCAAGAATGGAAAACAATGCTCAAGCTAAGAAGCCCAAATGTATCTTTTCATATTCTCTCTCTCTCTATTTGCCATTTGAGTCTGGTGAAAACTTAGTTGATGGATTAACTCCTAAAGGACGCGCTCAAAATTACAAAGAAATCCTAAACATTTCATTAAGCAACTTGGTATGCAAATATTTATATGAAACTCACTCCCACGTGGCAGTTTTTTGTAAGTTACACTACATAGTTTATGTATGCTCAGTGTATAGGGTGTATTCCCATCCACCCTATACAGATTGCAGTTCGTTTTTGTTTATCTTTTGACGTGTGTAAGTCATATATAGCAAGCAATAAACAATATTTAAGTTTAGCAGAATTCATTTTTATTTTTTTAAACTTTTTTCTCAAAATGGATCATAAGTTATTGTGACATTGAGTTTTATTGTTTGACGTTGTAATGAAGTCATGTTTAAACAGAAAAAGAGAACAAAAAAAAAATGCTAAAACGCTACAAAGGATGCAGGGGAATGGAAAATGTGGAACAAGGCCGTGGGAAGCAGCAACATCAACCAACAAGAGCAGCAGTACTAAGCATCAGCGTGTGCATTTACTTTGCCCGTAATGGGCTTAGGGGATGTGTTTTCGATTTCAACCGGGCGCGTGTGTTAAGAGTTTTAGTTCAGTACAAGAAGGCAAATGCCAAGCAACCAACCAACCGGGGGGTATGTGAGTTATGATATGGGAATTTATTGAGTTGAGCTACCGGGGAGAAACTGGAGCATTAGGGTTGATGATTTCCACGGTCAATACCCAAAGACAATCAGTGTCAGCAAGGGATTACAATTACATTTGCGGATCCTTGACAGAGGTAATTTTTATGAACATAATTTTGCTTTAAATTAGCTTATGGTGTGCAGTTTAAACACGTAAATCGGTGCAGTGGTGACCATAGAAATTGGAGCTGCAACCAGTCGTGTTAGCTATGTCTGTTGTATTTCAGTAAGTTTAGTAGACAGCCGGGGACGTAGTTTTTCATTTGATATGTTGTCTAGAGAAGACACGTTGAGATTGCTTTCAGGGAAAACTTTTTTATAATGAAACACAGAAGTGTAGATGTTTCTTTTAATTGAGTTTAAGGTTATACCAAGCATCAAGGTGAGCAGAGATTAGGGCTTAGTACGATTGGATTTGCAAGCTGGCAAGTGGTTAGCTGCTAGAAACGTCAAAACAACTTGCGGAAACCTTCAGTTCGAAGTGCTAGGAGGCGCACTATCTACGGGAGATAAAGTGCGAAAACAGCTTTAAAACATTGAGAGATCTCTTTACTTACTTATATACTTATATTTTACTTAGGTGGCGCTACAGGTTGGCGTGAATAGGCTTTAACCTTTCCAGTAAGCCCAGCGCTGTGCTAACTTATAAGTAGCGTGGTCCTTTAACTGCTTGATGTCCTTTAACTTGTACGCTATCTTAAACGAGATCTTCTTTTACTGCGTTGGCACTTTCAGTTTAATATATGTATTTATATGCAGACCCTCCTCAGTTGTTCAGGATAGTGTCATTGGGCTTCGTTAAATTTCTGCAGAGATGTCGTCAGAAGTAATAGAAGAACCAAGGTAGACTGTGATCTGTCCGATTCGTCGACGTTTAATTTTTTTTGGTGACACCACCTACAACATGGTATGGTATGGTATATGAAGGCGAGCGGCTCTTTACTTAGGCCTCAGTCGGGCCGGTTGTGTTCCTCTCTTTTAATCGTCGGAACTGCGGGGTAGGTTTGGTTTAGGATGTATGTTGAGAGGGATTTAGGGAATGTAGAAACAATTATGGAGTTAATATTCGGGTACGTGTAGTCTGGTGAATCTTCTTGTTTCTTTGGTGAAGGCTAGGATGCCGCTGATTCCTTTGCATTTGAGATTTCTCAGGTTCGCAATCCACATGAACCCCAGGGTGTTCTGTCGCATTCTCGTTAGGGCTGGGCAGTGGCATAGGAAGTTTTCGGGGTCTTCATTATCATCCTCGCAGTTCCTACATGTCTCTGTGTCAGCGAGGCCCAGTCTATGCATGTGTTACCTACAACATGGTTTGTTTCTGATTTTTTACTGAAGAAGGCAGCGGAAGGCAAAGGTGATAGCTAGCTGAGTTCTGCAAATAATATTAACATTGTCGGCGTAACTCTGGTATTGATTTAAAGTCGTCTTTTCTATATTTGAATAATTTTTGGCATCAATGGGCTCTGCTGGATCGTTACTGATATTGGTAGAGCATTCTCCATCGTTATCTTGCACAGACGTAAGATTCCGGTAGGGATTCCCAAATAACTCGTCTCTATAAATGCAACCAAAGGCGGTCTTCAAAAGCCGAAGGAGATGGTGAAAATCGATTCAGATTTCTTGGACTTTCTCCAGGACCTGCCGAAGTGTGAGCATTTACCAATTAGGTTGTTCACAAAAGGGTTTAGAGTTCACTTGCTGTGCTGTGGAGACTGAAACCTCTGTAGTTAGTGTAGTTGGGGTAGTCTTGTTTCTTGTGGATCGACAAACGATGCTGGAATTTCTTAGAAGTTTGTTGGTGTATGCTCCCTGCAAGTCCATTCCAGCTGCTTTAAATAGAACTACCGATAATCACATCTAGCAGCCTTATTGAATTTAATTTTGCATATTGCTTACTGCACTTCGGTTTCATCAGGCATGGAAGTTTTGGCTAGTATTGTCCAGGTTGAATGCTTCGTAGGATGTTGGTCTTCGTCGTTGTTAAACAGTCTGCAGGAGTGGTTTTTCCTAATTCTTAGCACCGACTGTGATTCTACTACAAGGCTTTTTCTTTCATCTATAGTATTCTACTGTGCCATTCTTTCGAAACAATTAATCTTGTACTCCCTTGCCCTGAGTGAGCAGCTGCACGATTCTTTTTCAAGATTATAGGATTCGTTCATGTTATGGACCTTCTTTGGGCTTTCCGAAGCCATATTTCAAATTTGAGTATTCAAAGTGAGTCTATGCACGAACACTCCGAAAATAGAAAAAAAGTTCAAGTGGCTTTAAACAGCCTTTTCGTTAGCAAGCCTAAAACAAAACTCTAAGGCCGGCTGTGTAATCCCGCAGTAGCCAGCATGACTGCCACTTAAAAGTAAACGAGTTTTTTTTGCCCCCAGTATCCTACCATCGTGCAGTGTAATTGACGCTCCAACATCTACCCACTCAAGCGAATTCAAAAGAAAAGTGCAAAAACAATCAATTAATTATGTACCCTTTCGTTTTGGACCTTCATTACAGAGTGTTCTGTTGCTCCTTTTAGTTGCATTCCGTTTCCTAACGAATATGTAGATACACAGTGCAGATGAGATTTCTAATTTTGTTTGATTTTCTTGTACACTTGGCTGTTTCTTTGCTCTCTTCCGAGTGTTTACATGTACAACACCATTTGCTTACCTATGGCGTCACCTGCTTAAGATAAAAGTAAATGAAAGTCCTTCGGGGCGAAAGTGTGCATTTGGTCGGTCGTCCATTTCAAACTGAACGGCGTGTTGCAAGTGGAACTTCCTCCGGCTTGTTGAATCCTTGCAAGTCCTAGTTTTCACTATTTGCCGGAGAGACGGATGCTGTAGAAATTGAGTGGAAAAACGATACACATCAAGTGAAGAGAATGGAAAACAAACTCAAAGCATCAATTTGTCCTGCCTCCAACGACAAACAATTGCATTATAATTTATCATCTAATTGTGTGCTAGTGCCACCCACTGTCAACCCATTAGTCAAAATGAAATTAGCAAACATCAATCAATTATGCATTAACCCATTCAGTTGGCCTATTCCACACACACGTTCAGGCACACCATCGTCACATCCTCGGGGTGAACACATCCTAATGGCATTATGCCATTATGCCATCGCGCACATTAAAGTACACAATCAGTCGGCCATAAGGAGTTTATTTCATAACAAGTCGAACAAACAAAAACGAGCCAGAAGTCGAAAGTCGGCATCCCAAATAACCAGCGGAGCAAGCAGGAGCCGCCGCCGGCCGGCAGGTAGCAATATTTTTTTGTGGCACCTCCTCCGCTGCAGTGGTCGGTCCGAAAATTGAATGCATTAGTTGCATTAAATTTGTCCGCTCACGTGAAAATTCAATTACCATTTCCTTGGCAGATTCGATTGCGCACATGGAGCTGGAGAGAGAGAGAGAGAGCGAGAGAGAGAGGGAGGGGAATGCATCTGCAGTGCCCTGCCACCATGGCCACAGCGATGGTGTTATTGTATTTAACCGAATGTGTTCCGGCTCCGGTTGGCTCCCACACGCTGTTGTTGTCCTAATAGTCGTCGTGTCGTCCTGAAGAAAGGAATTTAATGTTATTGAAATAAATCGAAATAAAGTCAAAGGACACAATCCTGGGGCGGAAATTAAAATTTCTATTGAAATGAATGTGGCAGACGATAGTGCAGGCGGGCACATAAATTTGGTGAGTGTTTCTCACTTTCGTGGTCAAATGTGACAAAAGTTTCGTATGTCGACTGTAAAAACCAAGGAAGCAGTGGAATTTAGGTTAGATGACGGATTGCCTTCAAGGATTCCTTTTTAGCAAGGAGAGGACAGAGAGTTATTTGCGAGTGAACTTTTCACAAGCGGATGCGGGATTTTTCATGACCAAGACAAAGCATAAAAAGCTGATAAGATGGTCGAAAATGTGTTTTTTTTTTCAGCTGGGACATCCAAAGATCTAGTAATGCAGTGGTTCTCTAGAAAGAAGGAATTCTTAGATCAAAGCAAGGTCCATTGGCTTAAACTCCTAGTTCTACTTCTTGGATTTTCAATACTGACAGGGGCAGGACACGTCCAGAAGAAATCATTACACATTATTCTTATTGCTGAGAAGGTTTGTCTGGGCTACCGTGTCTTGTTGCGCCGTTTCAATTATTGTGACGGCACTGCAATCTAGAAGACCTATTGTTCATCTTAGAGGTTAGATGTTAAAAGTTGGGCTGTGTGTATGCACTGCGACCTGTAGAGATCTATTGTGCTCCCACGAAGTTGTATTGGCCGATAATTCCCGACCTAAATCCAATCACGGAGGAATCGGAGTATCTGGTTTGGACCAATGATGGGAGATCCGTTTCAGAGAAAGTGTATGCTCCCAGATGTGTTTTTCTTTTGTGGATCAATACTCCACACTCCATAAGGTGGTGTGACGGGGTCTCCTCGGCATCGCTGCAGAATCTGCAGTTTCCGTTTGCTTCTTTTCCCAATTTCCTGATATGCTCCTTGAGTCTGCAATGGCTCGTTAGGAAGCCCATTAGAATGCGAAGCTCGTTTTTACTGGTGCCTAGGCACGCCTTGCTCCTCATAAGGTCATAGTTCCCAAGGAATTCCTTTGCCTGCCTTAGTCCTGGGAGTGCTTCTCACAGTCTTCTTCTTTTGTACTCTTCTTCTCTTTGCAGTTCCTCTTGGATTCGATGAGGTCCCAACCCACAGAATGGCTTGCCAGTTCATCGGCTGCTTCATCCTACATGACCTGGGACTTAGTAGAGGGTGACTTTATTATTCCCACCCAGGCCCAGTCTGTAAACCAGTTTGGATCTGATTTTATACGAACTCAGTGCCTTGATGGCAGCCTGGCTGTCTGATAGTATCGCGACGGTTTGCTCGTGATATTTTTTACAATTCTTAGGACTGTTTCCTTTGCGTCCCTTTCCAGCAAAATGTGAAGTGGGGTAAGCCCCTGAATCATCTCTATTGCAGCGGTGGGACAGCTTCTCATTACTCCTGTGATGCAGATGCATGCCAGTCTCTGCAGTTTTTCCAGGGCTAGCTTTGCTATCCTTAGCTGTCTAGGCTAGTGCCTCGTAGGTAATGACGGGTCTGACCATCATAATGTACATTGTACATCCACCTCAGCATTGCTAGTTTAGATCCCAAGGATTTTCCTGAGATACGCCTGCATATCATGAGTACTCAAGTGGTTTTGCTCACTACCGATTCAATGTGGGCCTTCCATAGAAGTTTACTATCCAGTGTTATGCCTGGATATTTGACCTGTTGTTGAAGGCCAATTGTGGTTCCACCTAGTTGGATCGGTTGCATGTGCCTGAGTTGCCTCTTCCTAGTGAATGCTACTATCGTGGTTTTTGTGGGATTAATTTTGAGTTCTTGAGTGAGAGTATCTTCGAATTTTTAGCACTATAATAGGTGTCTAATAGGCAAGCATGCTACTAGGCTTGGCCTTTACGCAAATGACTCCTGTAGAAGCTGTATGGACGAGGAGGAGGAGGAGACGATTCTCCATCTTCTTTGCACCTGTCCAGCTCTTTCCCGCAAAAGGAAACTCCACTTGGGAGCTTTCTTATTTACAAACTTAGGCGACCTAATTAACATTGATGTCAGTAGCCTTCTACGCTTCATAAGAAGCTCCAATTGGTTTCAATGAGTAGGCAGGAGATCTTTTCGAGATCCTGGTGGTATCACAACGGACCCCTCATGGGTCTAAGTGTGTTGGCTTTGGCTGGCAGCCACTTCAACCTAACCTCACCTAACCTATCTTCGAATTTTCCTCTAGCTATGATGACTATACCGTCCGCCTTGACAGTCTATGCCGATTTCCAGTTGGAAATTGTGCGGTTGTGCGGTGATTGCCTCATGTGTGGTGTTGTCGAAGGCTCCGTCGATGCCTAGGACAGCAAAAATGACTGTTTCTTTGTTTTCCATTGTGTCAGCTGGTATATGGTGCACCTTACAATATGTATGTAAGTCGCAGTGAGCTAAGAGTTGTTCCTAATGAAAATGAGAATAAGTTCTGCAGATCTCCATCCTTGTTTTACACAGACCATTAGTCAAGTCTCTTTCCATATGGACTTCTATTCAAAGTACCACATCAACGTTTTTTGTCCTTAACGGCTGCTATGAACCCTAAAATAATCAACAGGATAAAACCGTGTCTAATATATTTCCCTTGGCATTTCCAATAGATCCCCCATTAAGCCTTTCTTTTCAATTTGCTTCCTTATCGAGTTGACTACCGTCGTCGTCGTCGTCGTGTTGGTCCTCACTGCAAAATGATCGGTATTGAAGATTAATAACCCATTTACTGGCACCTTTGCCACGCCGTCCTTTTTATTTCCCAACTCCTATGGTAGGTGGCACAGGCACAGGCACCTACACCATAAGATAACCTTATCCATGAAAAATTATATCCAATCGATATGCTGTCCCGAAAAGTTGCTGCCATCTCATTGACATCTAAATACGGGTAATCAAAGGATATTTGATGAGAACACCTCGGGAAGGCTGGGGGACGAAGCCAACAAAATGTCAGACCCCTGCACACCGGTTTTATGTGCAAAATAAAGTTAAACGATTTCAAGCATAAAAACAAGTTAAATTTATATTTACAACCGAAGTTCGTTTTTTTTTTTTATTATGATTATTTAAAGTTGTTTGTGGGCCTCCGAAGATGTCCTGATGAGTCCCACTTTTGAGGAAGGAGAAAACTACACCATTATATGTTTTTTAGGGACACAGAACGAGGGTTGTGTAGACCTTTTTGTGAGAATGGCAGTACCAACCGGATCTCAGTTATAGATTTGGAACACCTGGTACACCAAACAGTTTTTGGGCTGATGGGCTTCGTTAAACAGTCGAGCGTCTCCAAAACGCATGACGGTGTGGTCTGGAATTTGTATTCAGTACTTACGTTAACCTCTCTGACAGAATTGCTCTTAAATTTCACTTGTTGTAGCATGTGCAGGCGGCACAAAATAACAATTTTTCACGGGCTGCTTCTGGGGTTATGAGGGAAAGGGGAAACGGGTCGTGAAACTACTCCTGATTAGAGGCAACTTGCTCGAATGCTCGGGAGTTTCTTGGGGAATTATTTCGTACTGTGGCCGACCATAACACAATTCTTCAGCTGGTTCAGTCTTAAAACTTGAATTGATGGTGGTACTCGTTTTCTATTACGTGGAAAACTGCTGGTACTGCTTCTGTTGGCGCCAAAAGAGTTCCGAAGAGTTGGAGGGCGTCAGTAATTATGACATTTGTATTTATGGGCGAGGTAATTTTGTGGTGCCATTTAGTGGATTTACGGTTTTGAGAATTTCGGGAGATCTTGGATTATTTCCAAGGGAACTTGGTGCCGGCTATATCGATTAAATTGGATGGAACTGGAAAATTAAAACAAGGAATGGATAAGCAATTGTCTGTGGCTGTTGGAATGCATTTTGGAGACTTGAAAAAGGCTGTGGACCGTTGATGGTAAGCGCGTTTTTTTACCTTGAACAAGTAGTGAGTCAAGATGCTTGGATAATCTGGGACATTTAAACCCGATCGGAAGTGTAAGTAAGCCTGTCTTCGATTGGGCTTACATCCAATCCCAGCTTGACAGTTTTTTTTTTTGAAGAGGAAAACGAGAAAATCCGCCGTTTATAAACAGCTAGTACCGCTTAGTTCTCCGGCACTTAAAGGAGAGTCTTAATTGTGGTAATGTTGGCACTAGCAGTGAAGTTAGTCATTGTTTGGCTATCAGCTGTCTTCTGTATTGTGGTTGATTATAGCGTCCATTTAACAAGCTAGGAGGTCCTCACAACAATATGAACATATCGCATTTAGACAATCAGGTAAGTAACCATAGACCTGGGCCTCAACCAACAAGCGTCGGCAGCGATTTCGATCTTTAGCCAGCTGTCTCTAGTTTCACACGCCAAGTTGGTTGAGGTCCCTTTCCACTTGCGTGCGCCACCTGAGTCTCGGTCTTCCTCCACTGCGCCGTCCCTCAGGTGTGGATTCGAAGATTTTCCGAGCCGGGGCATTGGTGTCCATCCGCTCTACATGATTCAGCCACCTCAGTCGTTGGACCTTCACTGTTCTGGCTAAGTCGATGTCGCTGTACAGCCCGTACAGTTCGTCGTTGTATCTCCTCCTCCACTCCCCGTCTATGCAGACGGGACCAAAAATCACCTGAAGAATTTTCCTCTCGAAACAGCCAAGAGCAGGACTGGGACGATTAAGTTCGTATACTGGGTCACCTTACTTGTTCGAGAAAGGGCTTTTTTTTACTCAATTGCCTTCTAAGCCCAAAGAAACAGCGACTGGCAAGAGTTATTCTTCGTTTAATCTCAGCGTTGGTGTCATTGCCTGAATTTATAGCGGAGCCTAGGTAGACAAAGTCCTTAACTACCTCAAAGTTATAACTGTCTATTGTGACGTTCTGTCCGAGACGTCGATATTGAGTGTCCTTTCCTGTTGACAGCATATACTTCGTCTTGCCCTTATTTGCCACCAGTGACATCACGCTGCGTTTTTCCGATTATGTCAATATTGTCGGCGTATGCGAGTAATTGGACGGACTTTTGAAAGATTGTGCCTCTCGTGTTGCCGCGTGAGTTTTGCACAACTCTTTCAAGAACGATGTTAAAGAAGTCGTATGATAGCGCGTCGCCTTGCCTAAATCCTTTCTTGACATCAAAGGTCTCGGTGAGCTCTTAACCGACCTTGATGGTGCAGCGTGCATTCTCCATCGTCATCCTGCACAGACGGACGAGTTTGGCAGGGATGCCAAAACTAGACATGTCTCTGTATAGCTCGTTTCTATAGTTGCTCTCATACGCGGCCTCAAAATCGATGAAGAGGTGGTGGGTATCGATTTGAAGTTCCTGGGTTTTTTCCAAGATCTGCCGCAATGTGAATATTTGGTCGATGGTGGACTTTCCTGGCCTGAAGCCACCGATCAGGTTCTTGACGAACGGCTTCAGGCGTTCATACAAGACGGCAGATAAAATCTTGTAGGCGATGCCTCTGTAGTTGGCGCAGTTCAGAGGGTCTCCTTTCTTGAGACAATCAGGCCAATAGAATAGAAATGCTACGTATACTGCCTGTCATAGCGCGGGATTTAATTCGACAGATCGATGCGTCATTACGCCGAAAATGCTTTTAAGCTCTTGAATATGGCTTGACTATGGCTGTGACTCGGACAGTCGGTGCTAACAAAAATCATTGATTGCGCGGTGGCGTATACGTAACCTCTTTTTTGAAAGTAGCAGTTTTTATGAAATTGCTGTAGTTCGCAGGATCAACCAAATACAGGTTTAAGTGAAACTGCTAAGCATTTTCTATGTAGCGAGTATTACCTCTTCTTGGCTGCCTATGATAAATCTTTATTGTCAGATAAACTCTCGATTCGAATCTGGGTTCGACAAGACGGCAAACTAACAGGATGTGGATTTCATTTCCATTCAATAATGCGACAATTTCATTATTAATTCTACATGTTTACGAACAGTTAAGCAGGACCGTAATCAGCTATATGCTCAACGGAGCTGAGCTCTCTCTGAGATTTCGCAAGCTCTGTCAGAAATCTTCACCGAGAATCTACAAATTTTCAACTGTTTATGGTGCAGCAATTTTTTTGCTTAAATAATGTAGTTGAGCTGAAAGTGCAAATAAGTTCGAGAAAAAAAGGGAAAAAATGGCAAAATAAACAAAATCCGTTCACTGCTTATAAGCAAAAATTCAATACTACGTTCAATTCTCCAATAAAACTGAAAACGTTTAATAAAAATCTCTTTATCACCATCCAAGCTTGACAAATTGAATCAAGGTTATTGTTCAAAATCTCGTACGAAGTTCATGGCCATTTTGTGCTCCAAGGATATCCTTTCCGAATGACAAACATACAGATACCTTCCTTTTGAGCCTTCTGTGCTCCAGTTCTGCATTTAAGTCCACCCCAATGACATTGTACAATATTTTAACCGAAAACTGTCAATTTCATCGCTGCAGAGGCTGATACTGCTGGACGTTGCTCGCCGTGATCTCAATTTACGCCCACTTAATTAAATTTATTTCTCTCGGAAGGCAGGGAAGATATGTAGGTAGGAATTTTCATCTCATGGCTACACAAGCAACCAGGTGAATTAAGCAGAGCCGCCGCAGCAGCATCACCACCGCCATCCACAGCAATTCCATCGTCTTCTTGTCATCTGACCTAATTTCCACTGACTCTGATGCAAATCCACTTCATTATCGTTTCCCTTTGATGCACAAAGCCACAGCCAGCAGACATTAAAGTTTCCCAGGCATCCATCCATCCGCTCCACTACTGTTTGTCATCATCATTTCAATTGAAAGCAAATTGGTAATGTCATCCTTTCATGCAGAAAAATGCGGATATTGCTGCATATCGCCTGTGTCCTCGCCTGCCCAAAAAAGGCGAGCACAACGGAACAGGATCCTCTTAATTGGATACCACTTGGCGCTTCCTGGGACTCCAAGCTCCAAGACAAGAACACTTCACTCCAAGACTGCGATTACGACCGAGAGCATTACTCAAATCATTTGTCTTTTGAGTTTTTTGCAGAAAACTTCATGAATTTCTTATTTCTCAGCGCGCTCCACTCCAATGTGAAAGAACTCTCTATCTCGGGGGAAAATTCTCCACTTAGTCATTGCATCCATCATCGGACAAACGGAAAGATACAAATGACTGCCTGCACTCGGCGAACGGAAGATTTAATATGAAACATCTCGCATTAAGCGCTTGACTTGCTCCGACGGACGTTTGCAACCCTTCGTCGTTTCGGTGTTCTGACGTTCGGACCTTCTCCCAAAAAGCTAATAAAATTGATTGCATTCATTCAGCTAACTATCTGTTTATTTAAACAACGGGCGGAGCGGAGCAGGCCGTTGTTATACAAAAGAGGCATTCCTTCCTTCCGCAGTCAGGCAGCCGCCATCTGGTTCGTCTTCCGTCTCCCAATTATTCAACCCTCATCCTGATGGGATTGGTTCCACTCCCACACACTTAACCGGACACGAACGAGCAACGTCTATGATGACGTTGAGAAGAAGGAGCATGAACATCATAAGGAGCCTTCGCTACATACAATTGTGTAAGGAGAACCAGTCACACTCGCATCTTATGTTGTGTATTTCTTGAGAGGGGGAGTACAAACATTTGTTGCGAGAGTTGGCCACCATCTGCTTGTGCAGACACCCCAAGAACCAGTGTGGCACGATGAAAGAACAGTTTTTATTCAGAATCACGTACTCCTTCGGGACATGATTTATACGGTACCACTGCAGCTGATATTACAGCTTATCCAATATTACTCGCTCCTCCTGATGTTGCCTACCGCACTACTGTTGTACAACTACCCCACCATTATGCTCGATGGGAAGTTTACGCTCTTTTCCCATCCATGGCAGCCACCCCGGAACCCATGCTCTGTTGCTACTTTTGTAATATTTTGCCCTAAGCCGTCGAGGAGTGTATAAACGGAAAAAAGGACTCGTTTTCTCGTTTAGTTATACTCCCCCCAGCCACTAGAATGGCACGAACAGAGAAATTACTGTTTATTTTCCTTGGATTAGCAAGGACATTGATGTTGGCTCCTTGGAAGACGTAGCCCAGTGGCCCACCCCTTTTGATGAGATGATTGTGCACGGGATGCTCGTACCGAAAGAGAAATCGAAAGTTCAGAGATACGAATTGTGAGGATGCGGAAGTTCAAGTTATTAGTAGCCATAACGTGGAACCCCTTAAGGCTCAAATTTGTAATTAAATGGTGTGTGACCACACCCCGGGGTCGTCTATGCTGCTCGCAGGATAATTGATAGCGAAACGAGAATAAGTACTGACCTGGGGATTTTGTCACACAATATCCCTCAATGTCAGCACGGAAATGGGAGATACGTTTGCCCTTCGAAGCTCCTTTCGTGCATTCAACGGGACTTTATGAAACACAAAACTCTTGAAGTAATATTCCCAGCACGTCTTTGGTAAAAGTCTAAGTTCGCCGATGCCTTGATGCGGAGAAAGTGTGCAGAGCATGGTGGATGGTGTAGCGATAGCGACCTGACCTTCACTCCCTTTGCGGCAAGTAATGAGAACATAATTCAAAAAGAGACACCAACTCTTGAAAGAGGAGCAAAAGCGAGTTTCAGGACGATTTATAAAAATGTAAATCCTTTTCTGTTGCCTCGCTTGTGACAGTTTTTCTCATTTTATTCACTTGATCCAGTTACGTGGCCACTCGGGAGTTGAGTTGAGTGCTGTTGAAGAGAGGATGATTGATATCTTCGAATTTTCGGAGGATTTTTTAAAAATAAATTTAATAAGGCTTCTGTGACGGTCGGTCGGCTGCCATTACGTTTAAGTGTACGCTCGTCAGGAGGGCTTCAGTCGCCTGCAGCTTTATTGCTTTTTAATTATGCAAATGACATATTGAGTTACTTTTTACGACTCCTTTACGGGTGTTGTACGGGTACTTAGTTTGTTTATCCTTGCGTAGGGAAATGGGTAATTTGTAATGATTTTGTAATGCGCACTCTGGAGTCACACTCCTGCTGTCTGCCGCTGAAATCCTTGGGATTATTTTCAATTTTCTTTTTATGCGTATCTATCTCTGGATTGTTACACCGAATAGCTGGATCTGGACCACTAATTTGATTTCGCTGACTTAGAAAGTCATGCGATACACGAATCATCGTGACCTTGGGAGCTTTTCATTCAAAATTTCAGGTTTCGTGGGAGTTTATTGCTGGAGGAGCATTTTATTGAACATCGTAAAGGTGTACTTGGTTTATGCTTTAATGCCAGATCAACGCCTATTGAGCTTTAAATTTCCTTTGCCTTCTTTCGTAAAAGCCTGAGGCGCTCATGATCCAGGATCCACTACATTAGCGTCAAAATATTCAATCTAGACGGTTACAGAAATAGTCTGCAATATTTATTCTTCCACAGGACATCTGTGATAAGCCACATGCTTCGTGGCTTGTGTTTATGAGAAAACTAATTGCCTATGGAAGTTCTAACCGCTGATGCGGCTAGTTCATGACCTGAGAACGGATACCTTGGGTCCAGACAAGACTTACGGTCTTCTGACTTAATTAAATAAGATGCGAACAATTTAAGATCTATAGGAGTGAGCAGATAGAAGAATACCAGACTGCTACTAAACTGTCCAATGTGTCATGTCATGTCCAAACTGGATCCGTAAATGAAAGCTCCACTTAGAAGCTTATCAGCTCTTAGAAGCTGAGTTGCCTTCGGCCATCACAAGTAGAAAGAGGCTGATGGTGAGAAGAGTTTCTACTTACTTACTTAAGGTGGCGCTACAGACCGGCGTGGTCCTGGGCCTCAACCAACAAGTCTCTCCAGCCAGCTCGATCTTTAGCCAGCTGCCTCCAGTTTCGCACGCCAAGTTGGTTGAGGTCCCCTTCCACTTGCGTGCGCCACCTGAGTCGCGGTCTTCCTCTACTGCGCTGACCCTCGGGTGTGGATTCGAAGATTTTCCGAGCCGGAGCATTGGTGTCCATTCGCTCTAAATGACTCAGCCGCCTCAGTCGTTGGACCTTCACTGTTCTGGCTAAGTCGATGTCGCTGTACAGCCCGTACAGTTCGTCGTTGTATCTCCTCCTCCACTCCCCGTCTATGCAGACGGGACCAAAAATCACCCGAAGAATTTTCCTCTCGAAACAGCCAAGAGCAACTTCATCCGCTTTAGATAGGGTCCATGCCTCTGCGCCGTAGAGCAGGACTGGGACGATTAAGGACTTATAAAGGGTCACCTTAGTTGTTCGAGAGAGGGCTTTGCTACTCAATTGCCTTCTTAGCCCAAAGAAACAGCGATTGGCAAGAGTTATTCTTCGTTTAATCTCAGCGCCGGTGTCATTGCCTGAATTTATAGCGGAGCCTAGGTAGACAAAGTCCTTAACTACCTCAAAGTTATAGCTGTCTATAGTGACGTTCTGTCTGAGACGTCGGTGTTGGGTGTCCTTTCTTGTTGACAGCATATACTTCGTCTTGCCCTCATTGACCGCTAAACCCATCTTCGCCGCCTCCGTCTCGATACTCACAAACGCACCAGTGACATCACGCTGCGTTCTTCCGATTATGTCAATATCGTCGGCATATGCGAGTAATTGGACGGACTTTTGAAAGATTGTGCCTCTGGTGTTGGCGCGTGAGTTTTGCACAACTCTTTCAAGAACTATGTTAAAGAAGTCGCATGACAGCGCGTCGCCTTGTCTAAATCCTTTTTTGACATCAAAGGTCTCGGTGAGGTCTTGACCGACCTTGATGGAGCAGCGTGCATTCTCCATCGTCATCCTGCACAGACGGACGAGTTTGGCAGGGATGCCAAAACTAGACATGGCTTTGTATAGCTCGTCTCTATAGATGCTGTCATACGCGGCCTTAAAATCGATGAAGAGGTGGTGGGTATCGATTTGAAGTTCCTGGGTTTTTTCCAAGATCTGCCGCAGTGTGAATATTTGGTCGATGGTGGACTTTCCTGGCCTGAAACCACACTGATATGGACCGATCAGGTTGTTGACGAACGGCTTCAGGCGTTCACACAACACGGCAGATAAGATCTTGTAAGCGATGTTAAGAAGACTGATGCCTCTGTAGTTGGCGCAGTTCAGAGGGTCTCCTTTCTTGAGGATCGGGCAAACAATGCTGAGGTTCCATTCATCGGGCATACTTTCTTCCGAACATATTTTACAGATGAGTTGGTGCATGCTCCTTACCAAGTCATCGCCTGCTGCTTTGAACAGCTCGGCAGTTAGGCCGTCAGCCCCAGCAGCTTTGTTGGACTTAAGCTTCGAAATGGCTTTCTTCACCTCGTCCAGGTCGGGTGGACGGAATTGTTGGTCTTCGTCGTCCAGGTTGAATGGTTCATTCTGCCTGACAGCGGGATTTGATTCGTCGTCGCCGTTAAACAGTCTGCAGAAGTAGTTCTTCCATATCCTCAGCATCGACTGCGATTCTACTACGATGTTCCCTTGTTTATCCCTGCAGGCCTCGGTTCGGGCTCTGTAACCTTGACAGGTTCTTTTTACCCTTTGGTAAAACTTCCGAACCTCATTCCTGCTATAACATCCCTCTATCTCCTCGATCGCGCGCTTCTCATGCTCTTTCTTTTTCCTTCTGAAAAGCTTGTGTTCGTCTCTTCTCTTCTGCCCGTAGAGCTCGCGGGCAGCTCTAGTCTTTCTATGCAGCGCCGCTTTGTAAGCCTCTTGTTTCGCTGCATGTGCTTGCCGGCACTCGTCGTCAAACCAGGGATTTCGCTGTGGTGGCCGTGTGAAACCCAGCACATCAGAAGCGGCATCTCTGATCGCTTTTTGGCAATGTTGCCACTGGTCTTCAATACTTGATGCTGGCGGCATAGGACCTCTTGAGAGATTGAGAGAGACTCGATCGGAAAAGGATTTGGTGATCTCTTGCGATTGCAGCCGTCCGACGTCAAATTTGCTCACAGTATTCCCTTGTCTTGGCGGTGTTCGGGATATCCGCAGTCGTACCTTGGCTACAACAAGGTAGTGGTCGGAGTCAATGTTGGCCCCTCGGAATGTTCGGACATCCATGATACTGGAGGAGTGCCTTGCGTCGATCGCAATGTGGTCAATCTGGTTGACGGTTGATTGATCAGGAGATCTCCATGTTCCTTTGTGGATATCGAGATGTGGGAACCGCGTACTAGCTACGACAACGTTCCGCCCCGCAGCAAAGTCGACCAGCCTAAATCCGTTATCGGAGGTGGTGTCGTGTAGGCTGTGCTTTCCGACAGTACTACCAAAGATGCCCTCTCTTCCTAGCTTTGCGTTAAAATCGCCCAGGACAATCTTAATGTCATAGCTAGGGCACTGCTCGTATGTCTTGTCCAAGAGCTCGTAGAACCTGTCTTTGGTGTCGTCGTCTTTCTCCTCTGTGGGGGCATGCGCGCATATCAGGCTAATGTTGGCGAATTTAGCCTTGATGCGGATTGTCGTGAGGCGTTCGCTTACATACCTGAAGCTTAAGACTTCTTGCCTAAGTCTGGCTCCAACGACAAATCCACATCCAAATAAGCGCTGCTTTTGTTGTCGGTAGCAATCGCCATAGTATACATTGCAGTTTTCCATCCTCTTTTTGCCCGGCCCATCCCACCGCACTTCTTGGATTGCGGTTATATCTGCTTTGCAGCAGTTGAGGGCCTCCGCTAATTGTTCGGCTGCACGTGGTCTGTTAAGGGACCTAACATTCCACGTGCAGATCCGAAATTCGTTGTCCTTAATTCGTTTGCATGGGTTGTCATCAGTGAATCCGTCCGTATCCGAGGCTTGTTGTCGCTTCGTAACTATATTTTTTTTCCGTGACAGGGCAGTTACCCCAGTGCACAACCCCCAACTTGGAGGACCAGGTCCATTGTTTTAACCCCTGGGACGATGGGCCGGTTAAACCGATGTCGGTAACCCACTTCGGGGATGTGAGCGCTGCCGTTGGCCCCTGTAGGGCTCATCCGCCACCATCTCTTTTCCAAGATCCCAACCAGTTCCTGGAAATCCTTATCGGCCTCAGCTCCAAATATGTTAAAGTAGCCCAGATAAGGTATTGCTCCCGATCCGGAAGTTATAGACGCCACCGTTGACTCCATCTAGGGAATTCTTCCGCTGTCGTGTTTATAGTGCTGCAATTTTTGTCTTTTGGTCAACACTCGCGCTTATAAGTTTAGCAAGTTGAGTCCGGGTGGACAACAACCAGTACCCAGTGGCTACCGAGGGGTTACGAGGAGGTAAAATAAGCACAATTGATGTGTAGTAACAGTTACAACACTGGGCATCGCCAAGTTGATACCAAACAGAGCCTACCCTATTACTACAACACCCAGCCACCAGCCAGAGACGAGTTTCAGGACACTTTAATCTCAATTAGTGTTCACTAAAAAAAAAAATATCTGGCGCGACAGATCTTGATGAGCCAAGGCCTAGCTTCTCGCAACCATTCATGTTGTTCGCATGAATGGAATGGACCTACAATTTATTGCCGACTCCGAAGGGCGAATTGAGAAGCTCTTATCATTCCTCGGCGATAGGTGGTGATGCGAACAATGTTCGGTGGATATGGCTGGAGCTTGATCCCATGCCGCTCGATCAGCAGTCCAACGCATTTACCACTGAGTTACGGCGACTAAGGGTTTACTGATGCATCGATTTTCCTATGTTATTACCCAGTCTTGCCGACAATGTGACAGAAGGTCCTGTGGTCAATGTGGCCACCGACTGTAAGCACTGCGTCGGTAAAAGAATCAGTGACACATTTTTATCTGAATTTCTATCTTTGGATCCCATAAATTTAAAAAAAATTTCGGTAGAGTAAATGCTTCAGTTCGATCACCCTTTCTGTGCACCTCACCTATATTTTGACATCTAAGGCAGTGCCCTTGCTTATTCTAGAAGAAGGTATCCAAGTCTACACTGATGGTTCTAAGATGGAGAAGGGTACTGGAGCAGGGGTGTACAGTAGTTCTCTAAATATAAACGATTCATACAGACTCCCGGACAACAGTAGTGTCTTCCAAGCTGAAATTTCCGCCATTAATAGAGCAGTAAGGACAGCAGGTGCTAGGGACTGAGCCCAACTAGGATCACCATCGCCGTCGACAGTCAAGCACCTATCAAGGCTTTAGATAATGCTAGCACCAAAAGGAAAGCGGTGTCCACCTATAGTGAAATCCTGAACAAAATAGGAGTCATCCACGAGGTCAATATCTGCTGGGTCCCTAGAAACAGCAATATCGAGGGTAACGATAAAGCAGACGAACTGGCTCGGCAGGGATCCGAAAGTGCTTTGGAAAGTGAGCACACGCACATATCGATAAACATCTCTATCGGTGTGTTGAAAGGTAACGTTGACCACAAGATAAGACAGCTAATCAACACCTCTTGGTCTCTCAGAGGCGACTGCATTATATCCCACAGCTTATGGCAGAGAATAGACCAGAATAAAACAAAATGTTTCCTGGCTATGAGAAAAAACGATACTTGCATCCTAATAGGTGTACTGACGGAACATTGTGCCATAGGCACCATGGCCAGCGGACTCGGCATCAACTCCCCAGACTACTGCAGCAGCTCTCAGGATGCGGAAGAGAGGGAGACCATCAAGCACTTACTCTGTGAGTGTCTTAATCTCCAAAACCGCCGATTTCGACACTTGGGAAACAGGCTGTTTGGAGATCTGGGTTACCTAACAGAAGTACCAATAACGAACATACTCCACTCTATTAAGAGTACAGGGTGGTTACGCCATAGACCACCCATTTAGATTGGAACATGGATCACAAAATAAAGGGACAACGCAGTTATTAGACCGGGCGCTTCGCACATAACCTAACCTAACCTAAGAAAGTGCCCTATGATCGATGGGATTTCCAGAATCTAGACCTCTGCAGTCGATTTTCAGTAATGTGGCTGCCACTTGCTGTCACTTTCAGTAGCGTGATGTTTTTATGTTTCCTCTATACCAAAAGTGAATGCAAAGGTTCGCCAACCTGAAAAGATTTTTCACCCAGACTATAAGGCCACTTAAAACAGAAGTTTGGCCAAGTGCCGAGGTTTTTTCTCTTTACGACCTGGGAACTTACTTACTTACTTAGGTGGCGCTACGGTTCGGGGTGAACCTTGGGCTTAACCAACATGCCTCTCCAGGTAGCCCGATCATTAGCTAGCTGCCTCCAGTTGCGCACTCCAAGTTAGTTGAGGTCCCCTTCTACTTGTGCGCACCACTTTAGGCGAGGTCTTACTCTACTGCGTTATCCCTCCAGGTTAGACTCGGAGACTCTGGGAGCCGGAGCATTTGTGTCCTTCGATGTACATGCCCCAGCCATCTCAGCCGATGGATTCGTATTTTCTTGACTAGAGCAATGTCGTTGTACAGCTCGTATAGTTCGTGATTAAATCTTCTCCTCCGAAGCCCGTCAACGCTTACGGGACCGAATATCTTCCGAACAATTTTTCGCTCGAAGCAACCAAGGATATCTTCATCCGCTTTCGACAGCGTCCATGCTTCAGCGCTATAAAACAGAACTGGGATGATTAAGGTCTTATACAGAATCTCCTTAGTTCTTCGGGATAGATCCTTACTACTCAATTGCCTTCTTAGTCCAAAGAAACAGCGATTGGGAAGAGTTATTCTTCGTTTGATTTCCGACGAGGTATCATTATCGGAGGTAATAGCAGAGCCAAGGTAGACAAAGTCCCTTACTACCTCGAACTTATAGCTATCAACTGTGACGTTCTGTCCAATTCGTCGGTGTTGGGTGTCCCTTCTTGTTGACGGCAGATACTTAGTTTTGCCCTCGTTTACCGCTAAACACATTTTTGCCGTTTCTGTCTCTATACTCGCGAAAGCACCGGTGACAGGTCGCTGTGTTCTGCCTATAATGTCAATATCGTCAGCGTACGCAAGCAGTTGGACAGATTTATGAAAGATTGTGCCTTTGGTGCTGGCTTGAGAGTTTCTCACAATTCGTTCAAGCATGATGTTGAAAAAGTCACTTGACAGTGCGTCCCCTTGTCTAAAACCTGTTTAGACATCAAAGGTTTCGGTAAGATCGTTACCGACCTTTATGAAGCAGCGAGCATTCTCCATCGTCCGACCATCTGGGAACACGTAGAGAAATATCATTAGTTCGTCTGCCATCTATGGTTACGAGATTTAGGCAAATACTCACGGGTAAGTTGGATGGGGCAATGCCGGACAGGAGCACCTTAAAAAGGTGTTTATAACGAACAGCAACGTTGTTTTGACTTAAACTGTCCCTAATGAATTGCTTTTGTCAATTTCCCTTAACTCAGTCCATTCATCATCACACACAATTTTTCGTTCTCTCAGTTTCATGCCTCCTGAAACTGAAGGTAAAGAAACTTACATTCACTTTCTACCGTCACCAAAAACTTTATAAAGACTCAAGTCTCTGTTAGCCATAAATTTGTCTCTATGCGTCACAATTAATGGGTTACCCCATTAATTAATGAAAGGATTCTTGAAGTGTGTAATATTCTACAGAAATTCACGAACAATTAGTGGACAGAGGGCCTCCAACTGCAGAACTATTGCAAATGAAGGGACAGCACTCATTAATAGTGTTGAAAACTACAATCACCACAACTCAAGACAAGGACCGCAAAACTTTCCCTAAATACTCACTTCCACTCCGACCCCAAGTAATAATAATAATTTGCCTCGTAACATACTTAATTTGGCATAAGGAGTCTTTGGGGCGGCCAGCCTCCAATTAAACGCCCGCTCTTGCACAATTGCGATAGATGCAATCGAAATTTTCCAATTAATTTAATGTAAATGCAATTACGTGCATACGAGTATGCAAATGCAAATGACATATTGTTGAAGCCCGCATTCTAATTAGAGGCAATTTCAATGGTTCGCTGGCTCTATTTAGAGTTCCGGCAAAGGGAACTAAATAAAAAACGAATCTCGTATGAAAAAAATGGCAGAACTGAAGAAAGGCAAGGAAATGCCTGTGTTTTCGGAAAGAGAGATGAACAGAGGTTGGCATACCTTGACTGATAGAAAAATCCATGAGGGTGAGCTGTGTGTTCTTTTCAAGGACGCTAACGTGTGTGTTGGTGATGGAATCCGTTTTTAGAGGATAAATTGCTCAAAGGCTTCACACAGGTCGAGGTTGGTGTGGTTGATTCTATGCTTTTGAAATTTTTTAGATGTGTGGTGGCGTTGTACTATGTCCTCCTCTAAGCAGCAGTAGCACCAAAGCACAGATGCTTGATTAGATACGGGAAAAAAGGCACTAGAAGAGGCTCAACAAAAGACAAAATGGGGGCGCGCATGATACCTACAGGTATGGAGCAAATGCAATAATATCTAGATTATCTTTCGGATAAATTTTCTCAGAAAAACGAGCTGAGTGCCGTGAATCGTGCGTGCCATCCTTGTGATTGTTTATTTAATTGCAATTCGTTTTCAGCTGCACATGAGTTTCCACTATTGCGGGTGTGAATATGAAGATATTCAAGGGCGGTCTGGCTTTGTGTTTAGGTACATAAGGAGTTTTTGTTAATTGAGAGGAACATGCAGTACACAATAGGAATGAAAGAAGGAATGATGTAGACGTTCCTGGCTTTGGCCTTGGCAATGGCGTTATGGTTTTTGGGGGTCCAAGGAAGCTAGATAAATGCGTGCCTTGAAATATCCATGGATAGCTTACGAACACTAGTACTTGGATCGATTGTAGTCATAAGTTTTTTAAAACTCGTTGGAACTTTACAAGAAACAAAAGAAAAAAATCGAGAAGATCGTCTAACTCCTTAAAGATAAAAACTACCAAGACTCCATGGTCACAAGTATAAAGGGACAATCGTTAACTTGCAAAGGACGGTTCAAGCTTTATCATCATTTTTGGAACCTTTACAGTAGTCCCTTAGGGCAACTCTTACATCATTCCGACTAAGTCGTTATAGGGGGAGAGACCTTTTCGTCATCATCATCATTTTTAATGACCCACTTGTCCACTATGAGGATCGCGGGGCTAAGGCGCTTAACTGAACTCTCCACATTTTCCGATCTTTCGCCATCGACTCTAAATCATCAGGGGCTATCCCCATACGGGCAGAGGTGAGATTTCGGACTTGTCCTAACCATGCCATCTTAGGCCTACCCAGGGGACGCCTTTCTGATGGCACGGATTGATGGCACGTCTTGGAAGCCGAATTGTGGACATGCGTTGATGGTGTTCCTAGTTCGATCTCGACGAGTTACCCCAGCAATACAACGAAGAAATCTCATTTCGGCAGCTTGTACCAGCGATTCTATTCTTTCGGCCATTATCCAAACCTCATGACCATAGGTGAGGGTCGGAACAAACACTGCATTAAAGACCGATAGCTCAGCTCAGATGTCAAGTTCAGCCCTTCTGATAACAGAATGACCAAGCTGTCTCAAAATTCTTCCAGCCTGTCTACAGGATAACATAGTATTGCTCCCTTCATCACTCGTAAATAAGACTCCAAAATACTTAAAATTCTCCACCTGTTTCAATGGGACTCCACAAATATGCAGAGTGTATTGAACAGGCATTCGGGAAATTACCATAACCTCTGATTTGTTCACGTTTACCATTATCCCAACTGCAACTAAATTCAGACAATAACACCAGCGCTGAAATCAAACGAAGAATAACTCTTGCCAATCGCGATTTCTTTGGGCTGAGAAGGCAATTGAGTAGCAAAGCGATCTCTCGAACAACTAAGGTGACTCTGTATATATCTTATTCATCCCAGTCTTGCTCTACGACAAAAACGGATGAGGTTGCTCTTGGCTGTTGGGTGATTTTCGGTCGCGTCTGCACAGACGGGGAGTGGAGAAAGAGTGAAGGTCCAACGACTGAGGTGGATGGGTCATGTAGAGCGGATGGACACCAATGCTCCGGCCCGGAAAATCTAATAGCTGGTCGGTTGTGCTTCTACCTGGGCGAAAACCGCACTCATCGCCCAACCTGGTCTCGACGATAGCTCTGAAACACGTTTCCGACTTTAAGCGCTTTAATCGCCAAAGCCACCTCCTCTACGGTGGGACTATTCTCCGCCCTACTCAAAACTATGAGGCTGCCATTCTTAGTGTCCTGTTTGAGATTGAGCAGCTCCAAAAAGTGCTCTTCCAATCTGCGCAAGATGTCCTTCTCATCGGAAAGAAGTACACCATCTTTGGATTTGACTCCTTCGATGATATTCAACTTACTTCCTCTGAGATGGCGGATGGTCTGTCAGAACACATTGTTTGCAGATCTGTGATCACGGTCCCATTTCTCACCGAACTCCTTCCAAGACTGCTCCTTAGCTGCTTTAACAGCCAGCCGACCATGTTGTTCGCGCCTCCATGTACCGGTTACGAGAAGCTGAGCCCCCAAGTCTATTCAGACCTTGAAGGCTTTCTTCGTCTCTTCTCCTGGTGTTTTAAATCACGCACTTCTTTTCTTACCACCAGCCGCTACGACGATTCGCTTCACTCCGCAAACATCTCCTGCAGAGGCAATGACTGCTATTGAGATCTTTTTTGACGATATTTAGTCAAAGAGTTCTGGAAGTTGCGCATGTGTTCGATTGTCTCCACCACATATTGTCCTTCTAGGGGAAATGGGAAACTATTCTGGAGCAATCTAGATATTTATAAATTTTTACGATTATTCCATGGCACACAATTCTGTTGACTAAGTAGGATCCCAAGAAATAAACAAATGGTCAGGAGATATTTCATCTGTTTTTGGAAAGAAAAACTCAATTCCAATGGGCCTTGGATTTCCATATAGATGTGTATATCTTTGGTTCAATGCTTTAAGAGGTGCGGAAGTGGGTTTGTGGAACCAAACTTTCAATAGCCATTAGCAAAAGAATCGTCAACCTTTGCCGGGGCCTTTTGATCTCCAACGATTGGAGATGCTTAATGTTTTTGTAGAGCAATCTCCCCATTTTCCGCTCTGAACACAGTAACTACATATATACATTCATTGCGTGTATCGAATTTTAAAAAAAACTCCCTCTGATTGCACCATTATTTCCTGGTTGAGCGCCTCGATTTAATGCGAATTTCATATGCACTCTCCTATCTCCAACTTTTAAATTTGTGCGGACCAGCCCACATCGTTACGATTTCGTGCTCTTTTGTGGTCAACGAACCGAATAGTTTTTACATATTTTCACAAAAACAACCTCCATTCAGAACTGCAACAAAGAGTCGAAATTTTCTCCGGCCTTTCACAAAAAAACTGCACAAAGCCTATTTGGCATCATGAATTGGTTTAACACTGAAAAAAAAAAAAAAAAATGTACAGTGTAAAAAAAATATATTGGAAACACTGTTTAGCTACTTCGGATGGATAAGCCGCCTCCCAAATATTTGTAAAATGTTATATTATTGCAGAAAATTTCGCAAAGCTTCACAACCAAGTCGCAACCAAAAAATTGATGCAAATTGTTGTCATCGCAGGATATCCCAGCAAAAAAAAAACTCTCAACTCTCGATATTGATTGACTCTGAGTCTGGGAATCACTGATTGGATCTGCAGTCACAAGTGCTGGCAAAAACAAAAATCCAACTTCCGCCAGCAACTTCACCACAAATTGTGCACAAAAAACGCTCATAAAAAGCGGGACGCAGATCGAAACAAAAAAAAACAAAGGCAGATCAAATGGGTAGAGTGCCAAAATGACGATGTACTTTTGAAAAGAAATTCGAAAAAAAAAAAATCCAAGGAAAACAAAATAAATGGTAAAAGTTATTCGAATATTCAGTTAAAATTTAGGAATATATCTACAAAAACCCATTTGTGTAGAAGTGTTAATTAAAATCAAAATAAAATAAAAAAAAAACTTTTCCCAGACCAACGTTATCAAGGGTGGAGTGGTTGTAAAGTTTAAAAAAAAAATTGGAAACTCATCTAATGGACACATTCATTGAACGTAGAACGTAGGACGTTGTAACTTTGCCAGCTCCCTGTTCTTACTTACATCCATGCCGTCTGGAGTTTTATTCTGTAAATCGTTTTCTTTTGAAAAAAGAAAAACTTTTTACGTGTGTAATGTGAGCTCCTTTCGAATTGGAAACTTTTTTTCCTTCCCAGTCAGTTCTCTCTGCAAAAGTTCAATCAAAATTGAAATAGATCCCCAGTAGTCATCCTTTAGTTAACCACTTATCTTAAGTCGCACTGCGTCAGACCCATTCTTTTTGTTGAATGTGCAGCATCCTCGTGTGAAGTTGATATTATATGCTCACCTGGATCCACAAATACACAACATTCATCCAACTCCAACTGTGCATCCCATTAGCTACTCGAATGAAACCATACCGAGAAAAATGGAGAGGTGATGTATCAACGATGGCACTCCTGACTCACGCATCTCATCATTACATAGGAGAGCGAGAGAGCTCTGCACACAAAGCTAGGCACACGGGGGAAAGTGGTCGGGTACCTGTGTCACATGAAGTGATTATCTTTGCTTCGAGAAGCCTTCAGCGCATTTCAGAAGGGGCGGCCCCTCGAATGGTGATTAAATGAGAGAAGGGTCCTTGTGGACCTGAAGTGGGCTTTGAAAATAAGAATAAAACCAAGGGAAACACTCTGGCAACATATTCAGTCAATTTTATGGAATAAATGACAAAGGTAACGTTTTATCTGTGCACGGTGAAGGCTTTCCTCACTTGAGACTGTCATGACAGTTTTGACGAACGATGGGAGTTGATTGCATGAAGTAACAACGTGGAAGAGTGTGTACATATAAAAATTGACGGGTAATTGATGACAGTACCTTGACTCCCACCCAATATTTTGTCAATCAAAAGAAGGACAGATATTTAGTTTGGTCCTGCAATAAAGGATACGATCTGAAGAGCCCTTTTGATATCACAACCTCCACTGACTTGTTATTTTGAAAGATTTTAACAGGGATTGTTCTAAGCACTGGATATGCAATATTTAGGAGAGTTTGACACTAGACTGATCTCTTAGGTTGTCAAGGAATAGTTTGACTATTTCGCGTTGTCCTCCTTCGAATAGTTACAGACATTTGCAGGGGAAGTGAAGTGAGTGGTTTCGTTTTTTTTTTCATGCGATATGACGGATCACTTTCCAGTTCTTATCGAAATTTGAACTCATTCCGCGAATGAGGGGCTAAATCGCGTTAAATTCTTCATTTCCCAGTAAACCTAGGTTCACTAATAACGGGCCTCACCGGACATTGCTTGATAGGCAGACATGCACTCAGACTGAGGGTCCCCTCCAATGATTTCTATAGAAGCTGTAGAGACTAGGAGGAGGAACAGAGTGCACGCGTCCTGCCCTTGCGACGCTAAGAAGGAAAATCCTCGGGGAATACTTCTACGATGATCTTAACGATCTGGCCCAACTTGACATCCAGAAGATAAGAAACTTCATATCTGGACCAAAATGGTTCAATTCTTAGTGCAAATACCGTTACGGTTGGCCATCATGATGTACTCTGTGTTACGTACTCTGGTTCCTTGTGCTGGTAAGCCGGTTTTTCATCGTGGTATCACAATGGGCCAATCTGGTCTAAGTGTGTCCCTGTCTGAGCGTAAGCAACCACTTAACCAGAGCACCGATGCATTAAAAATTCGTAATAAATAAGTTTATTCCTGCTTTCTCGGATTCGATAATTACTTTGACCATTAGAAGTTGTATTACAAACAAAAGAGTGGAGGTATACTTACACTTAGTTTGTTTTCCCCCAATTTTCTTATTCCCTGTCACGACACCGAGCCTTACCACCATTAAAATCTTCCACAGCTTCAGAGAGTTTTCCAAACACAGCTTCCCCTAGATTCCCATTGAGACTGTACTCTTTACAAAGGCAATGCTAACAGGAAAATCCTCTTTTGGGCAATAGCCCTCATCCGTTGCCATAATTACGATTACCGACTTCATTCAGCTAACTAATCAGTGACAAAGGATATCCTTTCAGTAAAGTACTCCTTTACACTTTCTTCTAAACTTGTTTCTTCTCAGAAAAAAATAATTCCCTTTGCGCTGCTCCTGCAGCGAGGTCACTGAATGGGGCCTCATTGTGTACATCGTTTACTTAATTGCAGAACAATTTGTCTTCTCCTGTGTGCGCGCTGCGTCCTTTTTCTTTCGTAGGCTCCATATCAACTCTCCCAGCGGCATTTAGTTTACCCAGCACATACTGGCGTATCCCGTCACAATGTGGACTTGAACCACCAGTGGGGAAGAGTGGGCGGCAGGCGTACTTCACTTTTCTTTTGTGTGTCCTATGCTCGTTGCAAGTCTGCAACGCTGCCACCTTGACGAGGAATTTCATTAACACGTCGGTCGCGCAGCTACTGTGGAGAACCGGGGAATGTTAAGGGCACACACACATTACTTTTGGAAATTTATTCGAAAAACCCCCAAAATACTTTCATGAAATATCACTGAACGAACTCCGTAAATACTTGTAAACTCACCCAAAGGCACTGCAAGCGTCCAGCATTTGTTTATGTTTTCCAAAAAATTAATTATCAGCAATTGCATTCCTGTAAAAGCAATTTCAGATTGTCTCTCTCTCTCGTCCCATTGTAACAATACAATCGCATGGAATGGACATGTCCCCATTCGATTGTTTTGGCAAAGAACGACTGAAAGAAAGCAAACGGCCTACACGAAGCGGGGTGGACGAATGCCGAATGGCGAATGGCGAGTCCCTAATGTAACCCAGATGGAAGTAGAGATTTCAGGAAATTTATCTCTCTTGTACCACAAAGTTTCAACACCAAAAATCTTGTCCTTTGGTCAATTTTCTGTTATCCCTTTTGTTTCAGTGCTGCCAGCAGTGCTCTTTCTCTTTCACTCGAATTTATGATAACCCATTTTAAGGACACTAGTTATTTAGGTTATTTATTTCACTTAAAATGAAATGGATTTTAGTGGGAAACAAAAAGGACACAAAATAGAAATAATAAAACCTTTTGTAGTTTTATTTTGGGCCGGAGAAGGATGGCGACGACGACGACTACGATGAGGACTGTTCCCCAATGGGCACAATTAAAGCTCCTTAAGAAACCTGTATCTCGGCGAGAAGAATTTGTCGTCGTCGTCGTCGGATATATATGTAGGTTGTGCCACACCGGCCAAGCCAGTGCCAAGCCAGGAAAAGTATGAATTCGGAAATCCTTTGGCTTTTATTTTGTTCCAGTAAAATTCCCCCAAGGGAAAATAATCCTTTTTGTGTGCAACCTACCTGCAATTCCTCTGTGCTGCTTGGATGTGATGGGCTATCCAGCCTCCAACGCTGACTATGACTTGGATTCTCCATTGCCACGGAGGAGGAGAAGCAGAAGGATTTTTGAGTTATGTAAGGAATTCTCTTGAATGTGTTTCGAAATGAAACCGTCTTGTTACCTCACGGATAAAATTTTATATAACTGTTTACATTTCAATGGAGATAGAAAAAAGGATTGTATTTGGAAGGATTTTTCTTCCATTTTAGTAGGCGGCCGGTACGCGCACGAATGTAGAGTAGGACGTCGTCGTCCTCAGTTGTGGGTCGTTGCGATGCCGTAGCTGGACTCACTGCAGTGCATATAATTTAAAAAAAAAAAATCTTTTTGAAGATGTAATAAATAAATGGATTAAGTTAAATGGTTGCATTTCATTCTTTTGTTGTTGAATATTTCAGTTGAAGTTTTGGATGTGAAAGGAATTTGTGCGCGAAATATTTGCTAAGGAAATTATAGAAATAGAGGGAACTCATTGAGTGCGGGATTTTGAAATTAATCCTTGTAATTTGACACAGCTGCTACAGAGGTTTTGGCACCAATTGCATTCAGGTTTGCGTGTCCTTCAAATGCCTTCCAAGTTGAGGTGAATGCAATTATGTAAGGCCTCTGGAAGTAGGTGGTAATTGTTTGAGCTGCTCTGAGTATCAGTCCGACTATTGGATGTGTTTATAATTCAATCTGTTATGAAATATTGCTCATCGCCATTCGATGTTTGGTATGGTTTACTTCCGGAGTATGTGCTGGCGTCTTTGGACCTAACACTAAAGTCTCGGTGACAATGGGGATATGTTTGAAATCCATGCTAGTGAGATCTGCGCCAAGATAAACCTTGAAAAAGGTATTAGGGGAGCAAAAATTCATATCTATTCAGATAGTCAGGCTGAGCTTAAAGCATTGACATCCCACTTCGTGGAATCTAGGTTAGTCAAGTGCTGCTGCGATATCCTGCAATCACATGCCAGGCATAACAAGGTCAAGTTTGGTTGGGTCCCCGGCCACCAGGGCATTGTAAGCAATGTCTGGCGCCTGCGGATGAGCTGGCTACGGCCAGTTCGGCTTCCGTGTTCTTGGGACCGGAAACCTTCTGGGGCGTTAATTGGGCTACCGCCACAGCTTTGTTGAACAAGTGGGAACACCGACTTTGCCTATCCCATTGGGAAAATGTCCCCGGGCTTTGGCAATCCAAGAGACTTATCAAACCCTTTTCCTACAACGAAATTCTTAACCTTGACAGAAACAACATGAAGACGTTAGTGGGCTACCTTACCGGCCATTGCGTCCTAAGATACAATCTCAACAAAAACAAAGAGTTTTGGTTCTGTTTGGAAGAGGAAGAAACCTGTGAGCACATTCTTTGTGAATGTCCGGCACTATTCTGGCTACGCAGAAGGACTTCTCATAGGGAATGTTGTTCGTTAGCGGAGTTTAGAAACTCGGCTACTAATGACATACTCACCTTCAATAGGGAGGTAGTTGATCTATTAGGCTAAGTAGACCCATGACACAATAGATCTTGCTAGGTCGCAGTGTCAGCCATAAGGGCAGGTTCCTAATTAAAAACAAGCCTTCCTTACTTACTTAAGGTGGCGCTACAATCTGGGGTGGAGCTCGATTTTTAGCCAGCTAAGCTCCAGTCGAGCTCGATCTTTAGCCAGCTGCCTCCAGTTTCGCGCACCAAGTTGGTTGAGGTTGCCTTCCACTTTCGTGCACCACCTGAGTCGCACTCTTTCTCTAGCGCCATCCCTACGCCATTTTTTATGTTGCAAGCCGCGTAGGGCTGTTGATAAAAGGTGAATTAAAGTACTAAGGAATTATTACCGAAAAAGATTTAAAGTATGCATCAGCCTGAGTAAAAATAATCTGCGTATTCTGACAAGTTTTTTTTTGACGGGTCATTGTAAACTCAAGAAAAGGAAGGCCTTGCAATGAGTCCACTGAGATTCTTGGACTCTTTCTGGAGTCCAATGGAAATTATCAGATGAGGACATGCCAACTTTGTATTCGCTTTTTATTTTCAGATTGACACCTTTCTGCATTTGCTACCACTTATGCCAAGTAGAGGTTCTGGTTGTGCTCATAGCTGCGGAATCACTAGGGATGAAATCGATATCTGGAAGGGATATCACCATAGTCAAGTCGCACTTATAGCGCGAGAATTAAATGTGGTCAGATTTGCGCTAGTCTCGATATGTCACGTATGCTGAAGGCATTGTCCGCGTAGAATCAAATAATATTTTGTTGGGAACCGGGTCACTGTGACATTGAAGAAAACAAAATGGCCGACGAACTGGCCAGGTTAGGGGGAGAACGGCAACACATGGAAGGGGGAACTACCGCGGAACCTCCTTCTTGTGTAGCTAAAGCAGATATCCTAAGAATAACTGCAAGTAAGGCAAATCTCTATGGACTGCGCTAGACTGCAGAAACAAGAGATATTCCTAACTTAAGCAGGGCACAGCGACAATTAGTCACTCACATCCTGCCGGCCATTGTCTTCTCAGGAAGCATGCTTAAAGATTAGGGCTCTCAGCCACAAATATCTGCAGGTACTACAATGACCTATGCGCCACCGAGGACATAACACACGTATTATGTGAATGTCAGGGAATTGCTAGGACACGCATGAAATTTCTTGGCAACTATTTCTTTAGTAATTTAGAGGAGCTACCCTACTGCTACTCTAATCACATCCAAGGTTGTGAAGTGCTGTCGCGAAGAGCTGAGGGTTCTTGGAACTTAGCATAATGTGAAACTCTGTTGGGTCCCTCGCCACAGTGGTGTGTCAGAAAACGAGATTGCTGACGAACTGACTTAGAAGGGATCAGCCCTGGAACCAGACCTATCAGACGGTACAAATAATCCTCCAGCTCGTCATCTGAAGGAAATAATAAGGCTAAGATCCTTGACCGAGGCGAATAACAGGTATCATAAAAAGAAGCTGCACCTGACCGGAGAAGACCTTTGCAGAGTATGCGGAGACGAGGAGGTGCATGAGGATACGACTCATTTCCTCTGTCATTGCCCAAGCCTCTGCAATATTAGAAAAAGAACACTGTGCAGATACCGCTTCGATAACATCGAGGAATTATCCGATGGTTCATTGTCGGATCTACTCAAGTTCGCAAGGAGAGCCGGATGGCTATCATCAGGCATATAACATCACGCAGTGGGAAGTAGCTGGTAAACACATGGGTATCACAACGGGTCTACATAGACCTAAGTGGGATGAAGAGGATTTTATCGTCTTCATCGGCCCGTTAACCTAACCTTACTTAATCTAGAGGAGCTAGGCTATGGCAAAATTCTGTAGGGAAATCAAATGCTTTCAGGAAATGGTTTATGCAAGCCCCATTTGGGTACCTAGTGTCTTATGCAAGCGCTGGCTGCATATCTTTACTCTACCTAATCTAACCTAACCTATTTTCAGAATAATAAGAGGAACTGGATCACAGAGTAAAGTTTCTTCGAAATAAGAACAAAAAAAAGTGCGAGGGAAACGTCACAGTAGGGTTGTAGTGGAACATATCCTTGTTACAAATAATAATATTCCTTGTGTGCAGGTCGTAGGTCGCAGGGCTTCATTTACTGTTGCACCAGGCTTTAATGAAGGCACTTTTCCATTTCCATTTCAAATTTCCATATTTTTATTTCTCTGCCACCTTATCGATTGCAGACTTTTCTTGTTGGACTCTTCAGCTGAGCTCTGTTCCAGATATCTCATCATTCAAAATGTCATTATCCATACAAACCTACACATATACTCGTCCATATACCTAAAGAATCAATTTAATGTATTCCATACAGAGTACCCATCTCTACCTTTGATGGAACAGAGTGCATTTAAATTAACTGCGTGCAGCGCTGGATGATGTGTATGTAGGTACACGCCAACAAAATTGCAATGCAAATTGAGTAGCAGCAATGTTTCTGAAATATTGCCCCGCGATACTCACCGCCGAATTAATCCTGCACATGAAGTTGAACAAAAACAAACAAAAACTTATAAATTATTGATTTATTTATTCTCAATTACTATCCGTTCGAGTGCAGTCATATGTGGCAGCCAACCGGCTTGGACGATATGCGTCAAATGATAAACACCCCCTGGAGTTAATAATATTAAAACGATGACTCGCTGCTGATTTTACTTCACGGTAAAATTGACGTAATAGATTTTCGAAATAATTTCCATTCGCATTAATACAATACGTCCTCGTGAGTCTGCAATCGCTCTATTGTTATTTCAGGCTATTAATTCCGTCCTTATACAAAATCCCGATGTTCATAATCGGAGAATGGCGGGCACCTTATCTTGGATTTCAAGGGAGGGATGTGTGGGGCGGTTTTTTTTTCTTTTTTATCCCGTAAAAAGTTTGCCCAGAATCCTGAATAAATGGAAAACTTTGGGTGAATGATCCGTTGAATATGGGCTGCGAAGGGAGAACATTGCAGAGCAGCTCGTTGAATTTATGTGAGGGTGGTGTCTGATTTATGGACGCTGGCATTGTCACGGAACGAAGTGGGTCATTTTTCGTTGACCAAAGTCCGTTGGTTATTGTTTCTGAAATTATTCATGCACTGTTGTTGATTCGGCAACAATACATTTTTGTGATTATTGCTTCTTCAAAAAAAAAAAAGATTCAGTTTAAGTCTGAGATGAGATGGAGATAAGCGGTGGGAAGTTAAAGCTTTATCAGTGTTATTGCAGTCTTTTCAGGTGGCATTGTATTTGTGGACTCGTCTGTGTTTGGTTACTGCAGATACGGAGTGATGAATATCAACAAGGAACGGTTTTTTGGTTCTTAAACCTTGAACGGCATCTCTAGGAGTGATGGTTTCAGCCATGTGCCCAGGACTGAATTAAAGTTGTTTTGCACGGTTTTGTTACAACAACTCTCGTGGGTGTTTGATTAAGGTCATAAAGTGAGTGTTCGTCTAAAATCGATGTAGCATTTGCATGTATGTACCCAGTACTCCAAACAGAATAGGAGAACTGCAGAGAAGGTTATCAAGGTTTTCTTCTTCTTCCACATCCTTGTAGTAGCGGTTATATGTATTGGGTGGGATACCTAGTTCAATGACTTTGTATATATGTAGGTGCCACAATCCCGTCCATAAGACGCAGCTTCATATTTGTTAATTTCTAGATAAAAAAAAAATAAAAATAAATAGCTGGCGCGACAGCTCGGAATGAGCCAGGGCCTAGCTTCTCGCAACCATTCATGTCGTGCGCGTTGTTTTGTTTGCACGAATGGAAGGGACTTACAATTTATTGCCGACTCTGAACGGCGAATTGAGAAGCTCTTTCATGAAAGATTATAGTCCGGAGGCTTGTCATTCCCCGACGAGAGGTGGTGCCGCAAAAAATGTTCGGTCGATTTGGCTGGAGCTTGAACCCACGCCGCTCGCTCAGCGGTCCAACGCATTAGGGACCGAACCACGTCGACCACCGGAAGTTATTGTTATTTTCTAGATAAGTAGTGCTAAAAGAAAACGTTTTCCAAAACGTTGTAAAGGACGATGTGGAGGATATTGCAGTTTACATTGATAGTGACATTGAGAATAGTGACGACAGAGGATTTGTCGACGAAGGGGTTCATGAGCTCACAGCGCAGTTTTTCTATCACAGCCCAAATCTCTGTAAAATAACAGGTAGAACCATAGGCAAATTTTTCTTCGATCACATCGACGAACTATCTGATGGTTTACCATCAGATCTGCCCAAATTTTGTAAGGGCGTCCGAGGAACTAAAACCGCGGAACTAAACGCAACCAACCATGGACTTAAGTGTGATGCAGATTATCTTAATTATCTTCATCGGCCCACTTACCTAACCTTACCTTCCTTTTGATGTGACCTAGACTGTGACGTGTCACTATTGCCTAGACGTTGTTTATAAAAGCTGGCGCGACAGCTCGGGTTGGACCAAGGTCTAGTTTAAGGGGAACGGATCTACAATTTATTGCCGACTCTAAACGTCAAATTGAGAGATTCTTCTAAGCTGATTGATGCTCCTTCTGCTCTTTAACCGCTGTTACAATACTTCCTCCGACAGCAGTTTTGACTAACTATGGCGATTGACGTCTATACCGCCTGACTGCATTTTAAACTAAAATCCGCTCCTGATTATGCTATTAGGTATAACTCTACAGATATAATAAAAATGCATTAACTGACATAAAATGAAGTGTACCCTCACCTCAAAAAATAGTCCATCTGCCTGCAAAAGAGCAGAAATAAAAAAACTATATTCGGGAAGACAATTAACTCCTACGAACGAATTATCTGCGGTGAATTTACATGGAAAGTACATCAACCCTCTTTTAATTGAATAATTGTTTCTGAAATATATGCTTCCATGCTTTTGTCCCTATTTGAGTTTTTGTTTGTTCTGTTTGCCAAATTATGTAGGTTTCCGGTGATAAAAGTTGTGGTAACTATAATTTATGTCCCTTCTCATTACACATTACTGGACTTGTGTAGATCCTATTACTTTCCTCGGGAGCATATCATGACAAGAAGTCTTCTCTAATAATAATGAATATCATCTCTTCCTCCTAACCAGGTATAGAAGTAAGCTAAGGTTTTACCAACTCTTGTGGGGGATTCGCCTCCATATGTACATGTGAATATGTGTTTGGGTACATATTTATGGTGTTAGGGTTCTATTTCAATTTTATTGTGGTTGACGTGGGTTTTCCTATGCTGGTCTTGTATTTTTAAGATAATCCTTGGTTGGTCCTTTTGATCTTTAGTGTAAAGACTGCTCGAAATAATAAGGTTGAATTATTTTATGATTTGGTTCTACAAAGTTCTTAGGTGTTATAAGTTTTTAAGGACTTCAGAAACTTTGGAAATATGTACACACATATATGCCAACCTCAATCTGAAGACTTGATTTTATACAATGAAGTGAAATAAACAGGAAAACATTACACAACACACGTGCTTTTCTGCACGATTTGTTCTCAAACACGAATACAAATTCACAAGAGAAATTGATACGAGCGAGGAGAAGCCTTTGCCAGTCTGGACGAGCACGCACTTAATCCAACCGAGAACTGACCGCCAAAAATTTGCTTGGTCAGAGACAAGAGATGAAGTTGTCACATCCCAGCATTTCGAGCCAATGTTCAAAATGCAGGAAATAAGCCACAATCTCCAGTCTAGGCGAAGGTAGCTCGGCGAACTAGACATTTGATTCGACATCAATAATAGCCAAAGACTGTTGTTAGTTTGTTTAAGTAGCAGTGGCATGGTCCTGGTGTCTCTCGATGTTCCAAAGTCAGAGTTTTGGAGGTTAAGCAGTTAAGACCAAGCACTAGTTTCAGTGAAAAACTCTACAACTAATACGAAGACATAAAAAAATGGGAAAAGTGGCTTTAGACAGGGCTTCACAAAAGCTACAGACACAAACATAGAATTTTAGAATTTTGAGAATAGTTTGTGGGTAGCGTTTTTTTTCGCATTGGCATAAGGCAGGTCTGAGGCCAGAGTAGCATATGGAAGTCGTATGCGTGACATATGGAGGTCAGCGTGTAAGAAAAGATTCACCGACGTACTGTGGCAGTTTTACAGCGAAGTCGACGTAGCCAGAAAAATTGAAATCTATCAAAATAGATGATTGGAGCATGTAAAGCAAATGGACACGACTGCTCCAGTCTTCAAAGTCTTTAGATTCAAATCAGATGTACAGAGAATGGTAAGAAGGAAAGGAATATCCTACTTCGATTGTACTTGCACCTAGAGATAGATCTCAAACTATTTGAAGGAAATGCTTTTGCAGACTGCAGACTGCAGTGCCATAAAAAGTACTCACATCTAATTCTTGGAAATAATTTAGTTGTAGATGGAGGATTTTCCTATTTTTGCAGATGTTCAGTCTCTAGCTCAACTTCCCTTCGAAAATATGTCATAAATGTTTTGCACTGCTTAAGATCATTAGATGTATTCACTTTTTTTAAGAAGGCCTTGCGACCCAGAACATATTTTGTACCATAAAAGGTTTGAGCCAGGAACTGTTCCTTTAAATAAGTAGCAAGGATGTCCTTACAACAGATATTACATGTACATACACATGCTCCGTAGTTTAATGGTCCTCTAAGCAGAGTCAGTATTTAATATAACAATAACAAGGTGTTCTGGCAGACCATCCACCGTCTCAGAAGAAGGAAGTTTAATATCATCGAAGGAGTCAAATCCAAAGATGTTGTACTTCTTTCCGATGAGAAGGTCATCTTGCGCAGATGGGGCGAGCACTTTTCGGAGCTACTCAATCCCGAACAAGGCACTGAGGATGGCAAACCCATGGTTTTGAGTTAGGAACACCAGAATATGCGAGGCACTCAATGCCGTGCAGCTACTTCTTCGTACGGAGAGGTCCATACTTCGATGGTTTGGGCACGTTAAACGCATGTTCTCAACTTGGTTTCCAAGACGTGCCATGGAATCCGTGCCATCAGGTAGGCGTCCTCTGAGTAGGCCCAGTATGAGATGGCTGGACCAAGTCCGAAATCTTACCTCCACCCGTATGGGGATAGCTCCTGATGAATTAGAGTCGATGGCGGAAGATAGGAAAATATGGAGAGTCCACTTAAGCTCCCTAAACCCGCGACCCTCATAGTGGATAAGCGGGCCATTGAAAATTAATGAATGAATAAATGAGTCCAATAATAAACTTATGGTTGCCATACAGCATAGCTCATTTGATAGCAGAGAAATCTAGCTTTTGCAGCTACAGAAGCTTGATGAAGGCTGTCTTTTGCCAAATATTGGTCCACTAGATCGGTGTGGTCACTATTGTGTACAAAGTTGTTTCAAAAACTCTGGAAAGTCCTGAAAACTTTCACTAACAACATGATTGGTCTTTGATTGGCCCCTGTCAGTGCGGCTTTAAGCCAAAAAGTCAACAGTCGATTAAATTTGCACACTTCGGCAGATCTTGGAGATAACCTAAAAACTTCAAGTCGAAATTCCCATTTCTCTATCAATTCTAAGGTCGCCTCTGACAACATTTACAGAGGTGAATTAAATAGAGTCATTGCTAGCTCTAACATCCTTGCCATATTTGTCCGAAGAATGCTCGCTACTCCGTCAAGGTTGGTTGGTTGGTATATAAGGTGCTCACTATTTTCTTTTACTTATTCTCCAGCGTAAATAGGGGCGCGTGAATTGCTTTCGATACATTGTCCGGGCTAGAGTAGTTTGAATTTCTGGTAAAGAAAGAAAGTGTGTTCAGAGACTACTGATCTAAGCCTGGAAGTAAAAATTGCTGCTACTTCATCCTGGTCCAGAGCAATGTGTAAGTGTATTCCATCTAAAAGAAGCCATAATCGTCGTCAGAGTAGCATGAGCCTTATTGCGTAACTAAGTGTTTAAAAAAAAAGAACCCTTCAACCTCCATTAAGTCAAATCAACAATCTCACCATATTCCATGGCTCCATTAACCCACATAACCTGACCTAACCTAACCTAACCCAACCGTCTTTTCAAAACATCATGGCAGCAAATTATTAAAGACAATTCTCGTTAAATTCAATAAATCCTTCACAAGTGTTTATCAGATAATAAAGACAAAAAAGTCCACATCTCTGTCCCTTGCTCGCCATTTAGACATCCCTCTCAATAAACGTTAACGTCAGCGCCATGTTTCAGCAAGGGGGAAAAACACAATATTGCTGTAAAAGATGATTGCAACATCGAAAACGCTGTATTCAATCCCGTCCTAAAAAAAAATAGTAACTCAATGTCCTTATCAATCCGAAAGAATTTATTTTTAATCCCCTAGTGTACCATTTTCATTTCCGGTTTCCCCCTTATAATGGAGTTTATCGCATCACACTTGGCATCATATTTGCTCGGTTTGAATCCGATTAATCGATTTTTTTTGCCTGGTCCCACATAAGCTGGTGATTAGTCCGTTAAAATAGAATTTTGGAATTTAGAAAAGAACCAGCAGCTGGACAGGGAATTCTATTTAGACAAATCAATGACTTAACTTCCGTCCCGTAGTAACCATGAAAAAGCGACAGAAAAACTGGTCAAACTGCCAAAAGTAAGCAATTTTCATGGTTTTTCTCTGCTTCCACCCTGTCCCACGTTGGTCGCTTCAGTGCTTTGAAACAACAGCGTGTCTTTCTACGAAGTCCTGATTTTGTGTTGTCGAGTCGCTAGAATTGCATAATCGATTGAATGGGCGTGGGGTAAGATTTAAACTTAATGTTACCCCAGAGATGATGCAAAATGCAAAAAAAAAAAAAAAAACAGAAAACAAAAGACACAAAAATATCCGGAAATACATCCCTGGAAAGTAGAAGTAGTGTGTTCCTTTGTGTGTTTTTTTTTTTTTCTTTGTCTGTGATAAACGAGATCCCAGAATCTCCTGGCAGTCAACCAACTCCATCAGATTTATGTGTAATCGCATTAAGATTACTAATTCCTTGTCTCCAATCGTCTTCCTTTCCTTCTCTGGTTTCTGTTACCTCACTTTTGCACTTAAATCTACTCGTCTTCGATGCATTTTCCTATTGTTATGATTCCAGTTGGGCATAAATAATAATTTCTAATGTTCCCGGTTGCATAGGCATGGGAAACGAGAGTATTGCCCTTTCAAAAACCCCCTTCCAGAGATGTGTTACCCCAGAAACAGAGTCCACAAGGGGCAACGAATGCTTTTCACCAACAGTAAGGGGAAGTTGTACAAATTTCGGACTATCTCCGAAGGGGAAATGGCTCTCTTAGGTCTGCAGACGGGGAGAATTTGGTCCAGAGTGCACTCTTGTGCTGCGCACAGCCATAATTCCCGAAAGGAAGACCAACTAAAGCAGCACAGAGCCTCGATCTACTGCAGAGGATCTCAAAAATCGTCGTAATGAGATAATTTGATAATGTGTGCACCATAAAGAGAAAGAGAGAAAAATTGCTATGCGCTGCTGGCCTTGAAATATTCCCACTGACTACTCTGTGTGGCATGGTCAACCCTGCAGCAGCATCACGAGAAACCAGCAAACGTGGAGGCGTGGAATGAGCATTTGCAGGACGCATGTGATGTGTTCTGTTATTTTTTTCTTTCTTTTGCATCCACTAGGACGAAATTGAGAAATTTTGAATGCACAGTCTGCACAAAATGTAATGCAAGGAGGAGGAAGTTTTTTTTTCTTGTCGTTGCTTTCATTTCCCGCTGAATATGAAAAGACAAATGAGTTCCATGAGAAAGCCCAGAAAACAAAAAAAAAAAAAACAATAAGTATCTAGATACAAATTCAAATCCAAAAGATGATGATGAGTTTGCAGAATTAGAGTGGAATAAATTACATCCATTGTTGACGACGATACTTACCCACGTATGTATGCATTTATTTGGCTTGGTGACCCCCAGGCCTGGGTATGCACTCGCGAAGGTGTGGCAGGAACAACTACATACTCGCAGTGCATCTATTGTACGAATAACTTATGCAACACTTGCATCTGAAAGCTTAAGGCTCTCAGTTTGTTACCACTTTTTTCATGGCTCTTTATGAAATCAAGTGGAAAGGTAATGACATCTAGTTAGTCCCTCCTGTAGCTAGTGTGTACCTTGAAGCCTTATCAGGGGTAGAACACACACGCACCACACTTCAGACTTATGCAATATCTCATCACTCACACAAAACTTTATCTCTTGAGACTTTCTTGTTTTGAATTTTTAAGGTCAGCCACTGCTGCATCACCTGGGAGCTTGGTTGGCTTCCTCCTTTTCTGCTTTTATTGCTTTGTCATGCCCGATGAGTTATGAATTGGTGGTGTACTCCTGTATATTCATCTTTGATGGGTTATATTCAGGTTTTAGGGCATCGTTATGCTGTCTCGTGAAGTAGGTGATTGTTGGGGCAGGACCCCCGTAAGGTTTGAACGACTTAAAAGGCTTAACGATTGAATAATGAAATGGATTTGCTGTCACGACGGCTGACATCTAGATAGATATGTTTGGAACTAATTCAAAGAGCGCCGTTGAGTGTTATTTGACATGTGAGGCTGAGGAGTTGGGAAGTTATTCTCTGTATTTTTTTCTTTGGCGCGAAAATTGCTTTGCTCTGCCGAGTGGGTGGGTTGATTTGTTGACGAATATGGTGTATCTGTGTATACATTCGGGGTTGAAAAGGCGATGAAAGTTGAATGAGGCATCAAGTAGCGAGTTGTGAACGAAGAGAAATTGATTTTTAAGGAACTTCCCAACGAATTGAATTTGATAAGGAATAAACAATCTGCTAGGGGATAATCGAAGATTAGAATAAAAAAGGGATTTAGATGCGGGTTGGCAGTGATACATTGTCACACTATCTCTGAGTTGATTAAGGTCCCCTTTGACTTATGTGCGTTGTAGGGTGGGCCAGGGTTCACTCTGAGAGGAGGGTCTTTTATAGGCGACATATTGGAAACAATTTAGCTTACGTTGCCTTGATTTTGGAGGCCTTTTCTATCATTGTATGTTATTAGCTTTGTATGCTACAGAAAATATGCTTCGGGAGTTTTAGGGTATGTAGTACAAAATGGTGTGCAACACTGATAACGTTAATTAATTTCAGTCAAGGGTGACAAGGTAGGCGCGACAAAAAAGTCTTTGTAGTCAAATATCTTTCGTGGTATACCCTACTTGTGCCAGTGGGTGTTGTTTATCTGCGATCTATTTATAAACTCTCCAAGTTGCAGACGGGAATGCCGTAAGGAGTTGAAGGAAGCTGGTGAACATCAAAGTCGTCGGTTTCAGTGGACTGGGTGCGTGATGGATGGTAGAAGTCGACCTGATGACTGCAGTATGAGAACTTTACATCTCACCTTCTGAAAGGGAGGCTAAATGGCTTGTAGTAGAAATGACTACAATTACTATGTAAATGCTTTGAGCTGTGTTGCTCGATGCCAACTGTCTCGTAATCGTAAAACGAAAACTTTACACTTTGGCAGATTATGGAAAAACGGAATAAACTACGCATGTAGAAGGAGGCCCTGTATAAAAAGAGCAGTAAAGGATCCTCCGTGGGGTCTGGCATAATAACCATTACTAAAACAATCGTCCTGTTGGCAACTTTAGACGTGGGTAACACTTTTATTCAAATAAGGCTAAACTCAATCACGAGGCGCCTCCATTTCCTACAATGGGATCCTTCGAATGGAGATATCTGAAAGCTGTAGACGGATGATGGTGTGCCAGTGGTTACTGAGCAAGATATCAAAAACGCCCAAAAGAATGCTAAGACAAGTCATGAGATGCCTCCATTTCTGGAGAAAAGGGTTGGTGGAAGATTAAGTTTTAAGCTAAGCAATGGAAAAGCAGAGATTAGGTTAGGTAAAATAAGTGAATCGTAGGGGTGTATCCTAGGCTCAAGGCCCGTTGTGATACCTATAGAATTCCTTCTGAGAAAGAATTCTACCCGTAGAACCATTTTGAGTTGTTGATGAAGGATAGGAGCTTATGATTGGCATAGGTCACTATAGTCGTTGAATTGATATTGACCGAGAAGTCTTCTTCTACTGCGGGAATGTGCCGAACAATGTCAGAGGAGGTGCGTTGTGGCAGAGATAGCCAGTGAGCAGAAATTTGACGTGGTTCGAAACCAAGAGTCAGCTAAGTTCTTGAGTATGAAGCTTTTTATTTGTGGGTAGCACATGAAGTCCGCGTCTGAAATGGCTGCATTACTTCAGCGTTGACCAGACTAATGGCAAATGAGGTAGATTCAATGGCAAGAAGACGAACAATTCTCGTGATAGCTACGCATTATGTATGCTTTAAAGATTTGATCTGATGTACTCGATAGATAGATAGATAGCTGGTGCGACAGCTCGGGATAAGATGAGGGCTAGCTTCTCGCAACCATTCATGTTGTGCGTGTTTCATTTTTCGCATGAATGGAAGGGACCTAGAATTTACTGTCGATTCCGACATGACAAATTATACTCTTGGAGGTTTGTCATTCCCCGACGAGAGGAGGTGCAGCGAAAAATGTTCATGAACATGGTCGGGGCTTGAACCCATGCAACTCGCACGGCGACCACGAGGAAAATATATTTAGACAGCTAGAGATGGAGAGTTTTTACCAAACAGTATTGAAGCTAGCGGTCTTCGTATTGCACTCTAGGTCTGTTAGCGGCAGAGAAGAGACATCTAAAAGTAGGAAAGGAAACGGAAAAGGCAGAAGCCAAGGAACTCTCCATGCATCGCTGACAAGAAAGTTGAAGCAAAGAGACCAAGGGAAGATGGACTACACAGATGTTTGGAAGCATCATCCAGTTGATCTAGAAGAAAACTACCACCCATATTTTTATCGGGCATAAAAGCTTTAAAAAAAACCCGACACAGCATGAGCGAAGGGGGATCTTTTCAAGACTATGACAACCAGATCGCCAGCAGAGGGACAAAGCCGTAGGAGCAGAGGTAGGGGATAACACTCTGGAGAGCCGAAACGAATACCTGCGGTACATTTCATTTGCCTTGCGTTTGAAGAACTTCTTAGCTTGTCGAGGTCGAGTTGACTTTCACTTCGAAAGAATCTTTTGGTGTTGCCACCAAATTGTGGATAAACCACAGAAAAGAAAGGAAGATGCATGACCCTAACCCATGGCTTTAGTTATTTCTCCGACCTATTCAGGGTCGATAAGTGGAAATGGCAATGCGATTTCTACCCTCTGTAAAGACATCCATTGGTCTTAAAAATGTAATCGAGCACCCAAAACTGTTTATGGTACTCATTCCTTTGTCAAAAACAAAATCACCTTCACCTCCGTTGATCCTAACAAGTCTCTTGACTTTTCTTAAGCAAAATGTGTTACATTGGCTCGGTTAGGTTTAACCCCGTTCTGCATATATTTCCATCGAGAAGAATGATTCAATTATCTAAATGGACTGTTGTCTGGTTCGAAAACTTTTTGCAAACTCACACTGAAAAATTCCCGATCCATCATTCCTAAATAATTCACTTCTGAAAAACCTCGCGCTGAGACGCCGCCACCAGATGGTGTGCCTTTGGAATTCTGGTTCCTTTCACAAGCCCATTTGGTTGTTCCCATTCCAAAAATTAATTATTAATCACTCCTATTCAGGATTTGCCACAAAGAGTGTCGCATGCAAACCCACACATATCCATCCGAGGATGCTTTTAATATCAACCATCTGTTTGGGAATGTCTTCTCCGAAATGAGGGCTGGATTTACGAAAAAAAAAAGAATGCATTTGCCTTTGAAAAGGGTTAATCAGATGCGATAAGCTTGCTGAACCAATTCAAAAACCCTTAATTCTATTTTGAGATGGTTTTTCATCATTCGCCGGATGTTCTGAGGTTTTGAAGTTTCCAACCACCGTTTGACAGTTGACATTTTTCTTCCGCCATAGGTGAAATCGTTTGCAGTTTTCGAAATTATATGCAACAATACCACTTTTCCACTTCAACATTCGTTTCACTTTAGCTCCGCACTAGGCACATCAAAGTTGGCGGAGTTAATGCCGGCTCACAGCATAGACAACTAAGAATATGACTTTTTCACTGTAAACCGGAAATTCATCTGCAACTATGAACCCACTCTCATTCGCCACTATGTGTGTATCTAAAACCCTTGAAAAGTCGACGCGGCGGGCACAGATATGAAGGATGGATGAAGAAAAAAATGTAATTGGATGCACATGCCGGATACATTACGCTGCGCTTCGAGCAAATCCGCTTCCGCATGAGCGTAATGCTTCTACAAAAGGTTTAAATTCCATTTTAAAGACAACTCTTACAACAATGAGCTAAAAGTAAAGAGGGCGGGAGAGAGAAGCTCCTTTACAAAAAAAAAAAAACCAGAGGAAGCACTGTATCCAGTGCCTTTAATTATTTTCCATTTCATGGGAAACTATTTCAATACGAATGAATTGCTGGCTTCTTTTTTATGCCTCCTTTGTAATGATTTCCATCCTTAATCTTCCTTAAAAGTGTGTCATTTCATCATAGGCAGGCACAGGCTGAGGCTTGTCGGGAAAATAAGGATTCCATGCTCACTCCAAAGAGCACGTCATCACTACTCGCTTGCTATAGATAGATTCTATGCGATTCGGTTCAAATGAGGTCAGTAAAAAACGACAGAGAAAGGGAGAAAAAACAATCTGATTGCTTTGTGGGATACGTTGTATCTCGAACCATTTTTTGTGTATACGAGTATTTTCCAAGTACCATAAGTATACACCACAAAATTAAAAAAATGAAGTGGCTTATCAATTGTTGTGAATACACCTTGCGAAGAGGGAGCGAGTTTATTTTTTCGGGTATAGTCCACCGGCAGTGGGATGTGTGCATCTCGATCTCCCTATAAAGCCGGTCATACCTACGACCACGTATGGCTGCAGAGTTTTTCGATTATATTCAACCACCACCCGGAGAGAGATATTAAATTTTTTGCATGTCTAAGCTTTGGTTTGGCATCCAGAGATGCATAAAGTTTATGTTTGCGGGTGGAAGCGGAATGTGATGCTTCAGTTCTGCGATATTTAATTTGGCACACGGATTGTGTAAATATGGATATGTATGTACATATGTGGTACTTCTGATGAAAGCTCGTAAAATAGCAAATGTGTCATCGGTTAGACGACGAATGGGATATAGAAGCGTTAGAAATGTTATTTCCTGGCTTACGATATGCGTATGGATTAGTGGTTGATAGGCGCTTTGTGTAGTGAATGATAAGCCCTTTGGTGGATATGACCGCGCATCAAGTGGACACAAGGGTCTACAGGATTTAATTAGTCAGCCTCTGTACTTCAACTGATTTCGAACCCTTTGTATGGTTGTTGGAAGGAGGAGTATTTCCACTGAGGCACTCTTTCTTGGATCTAGTTGGCAACGGAAGAATTCTCCAGATGGAATCAACCGTGGCGTCTAGTTTGTGTTTATATGGGCTACTTTGACATATTCTGTTCTCAAGCCAGTTAGAATGGGAATCAATAGTTTCAGGCTCTTCCTAGAAGTATGTGTAAGGATTTGGTCATCTGGGATGGGGGTTGTGCCGTTAGGGTAAACATCGGGACCCGGAGGAAAAGGCATATCACGAACCCACTACTAAACTCTGATAAGGATAATAGATTTAGTCGTCATTCATCAAGCGCTATGGTGACGCAACTGTGACGTTAGCGATTATCTTATAATAATTCTCAACAAGGTTAAATTCGCCTTCATCAGCCTTATACGTGCTTTTTAACCCACAGAAGACAAGGACGATGCCAGGAAAAACTTTTTTTGTCAGCTTGGCGATAGATCATGAAATGAATGATTTGAAGAAGCTAAGTCTTGGCCCACCACCACTTTTCGCGCCCACTTCTTTACTTCAATGCCCTGTAAGACGATATCATTATTATGCAAGGTTTCTTCTTTCTAAAGCTATAAATCTATTTGATGAACAGCAAACCTACGACTCAGAGGATATTTTGTTTTTAACCAAGATTCATAAGATATAGAAAAACAAAACTTCTATTATTAAGATCTTAATGATAGATAGTTTCCGTCCCACAATTTATATTCCTTTCTGTCGAATTCAACGTATCGCAGGATAAGAAGAATTTGAATTTAAAATCCGAGTTGTATCTAAATGCAGTTTGTGACCAATTCACAATTATTACTCCACCATTTCTTGTTTCCATCGCATCTAGTTGCTTGGTTATGGCTATTGTGCGCCAAACGTCAATGTCGACCGAGTGACGTTTAGTAAAAACGTCAATCGCAATTGATTTATTTTGCGAAACAAATTTTCTCTTCTAAACACATTTCAACGCAATACTTCTCAATTTTTATTGAAAATAATGGCAGATAAAACACCTCCACCCACTTCAGGTATATATTTGTCTCTAAATAGCTTTGAAAAATATTCACTTCACACTTTTTCCATCGGCTAACAGGTACACATACTCCAGGTTGGAATGATCCACCAAATCTCCAATACAATCCACTTCAAGCGGGCAAAACTAAACTCAGTCTCAATAAGAGAATCGCATTTCCACTTCAGGGTGGTCCTGTAACTTCCAAGCCTACTGCAATTGTTCAACCCAATCAAACTAGTGCACCGTTGCCCCTAACAATGCCACCATTAGTGGGGGCGGCAAATAGTCAACACCCAGTCGCTGTAGTACACCCAATGCCCAATGTAAATGCGCCTCCACCAACCCAACCACCGATCGCAACAGCATCGGTCACAACACTGCCTCATCAATCTCCACCGCCGCTGCCTGAGGAACCCCTACCCGATGATGCGCAGCAATTTTCATTGGGCATTCTACGTTTGCAATTGATCAAGGTACAGGAATCACCCAATGTTCGTCTAGATGAGATTCAGCGTCGTGTCGGTGTGATGGAACAGCTATGGCAATCAGGAAATTTGACAATACCTGTTCAAGGAAAAATCTACAAAATTGCTAAAGGTTTGAAGAGTTTTACACAGATTTCGTTTATTTAGCTTGAAATCTATTTATCTATTTATAGCTGTTGAAACAAACAGTTTAGCGGAGGCAATGGAAACCTACACAGCTCTGGTACTCAGCCATTCCAATGAGTGCTCCACTTGGGCGGTAGCATTACGACACATCATCTTGACCCTACAACCGAATAACCCTCGCTCCCTACCAACAGTCGACGAACATCAAACGTCGGTCAGCAGCAGCAGTCCCCAAGCAAATTGTGTCTTCGTTCCAGCAATGCCGCGAATAACAAATCCAACCGATGCCAACCCGAACAGAGTGAATCCAGTGCAACACATTTGATTGTCCTAATAACACCGTGCAGCGAGAAAACTCTTTAAGTTCTTGGATTTTGTGAACGGCCATTTGATGTTTCGTCTTCATAGTCTCTCCACACATCAGAGTTAGGCTCTAACTTTTTTTTTTTTAAATTTTTAACGAAAAAGCAAAAATTTGTGAAAGGAAATGCATGCATTCAACTAACTGTTATATTTATTTTAAATAAAAAAAAAGCAAATTAATTATATTTTTATTAAAACAACGCCTGTTTCAATGTTTCATCGGATCTGATACCGAGCAAGAGCATCACTAGGCTACCATGGTAGAACTTGTCCATCGTGTTGGTAGAAGCCACCGTTGTGTTTTTCGTTCATTGCCAACAGAGTATTCACCATGTTCTTCGTGCTAGTCTCGACATCAAGTGGAGCCTTTGGGCCACCCATGGAGGTGCGCACCCAACCGGGATGGAGGCTTACGCAAAGAATTTTATCATCCTTCAAATCTATGCTCAACGACTTGGTAGCGGCATTCAGAGCACTCTGAGACAGAAAACAACTTTATAAAATCCTTAACATGAAGAAAGGCTGTCTTACCTTAGAAGTCCGATAGGCGTACATGCCCCCAGAATCGTTGTCCTGAATTGAACCCAGGATAGAACTCATGTTGATGATGGCAGCCCTATTTAATCCCATCGGTGCGGATTTGTTTGCTTCAGCTGCCTTCTTAAGAAGCGGGAAGCAGGCCTATTGACCGAGAAATAGTTAGTTGGACGGGAATTATTCGCGTCTTGTTGGTCTTACCTTTGCAAGCATCACGGGTACAACAGTATTTGTAGTTAATGTATCAATCATTGAATCGGCCTTGACAAAATTTAGACGTGTCGACTTTGGTGATATACCGGCGTTGTTCAGGAGAACATTGAGACCATCATCTTTGACAATTTCATTGATGTCGTTAACCAGCTTATCATACCCATCAAAGTTTTTCAAATCTTTTAAGAAAACAAGTAAAGCCTTGACAAATTGACAAAGCATTTGCGGAGCTTATCTTACCTATTTCTAGAAGATGAAGATTTGTGTTTTTAGCGGCGAGTTCCTTGAGCTCCTGGAATAATTTAAAAAAAAGTTCAGATTGTGTATATGTTAAGCTTAAATAAGAGTAAAGTTCTAACTACTTAGTAACGATTATCTTAGTCCTGCATTGGGAAAATAATGCTAGCAATGATTCTCTAGGCATAACCTAGCGAAATTAAAGCTTTTGCCTAAATCAGCGTTCTATTTAAAGACGTTGATAGCCAAAATCCTTAGTTTGGACACTTTGAATTAATCCACCAATAACTTAAACCTTTGCTTCACGAATAGATTGGATGTATGCAATTTATCTTAGCTCAGTTTTCAAATTGCATTGTGCAATCTGTTCGCGCAAGGTGATCATCCAAAAATTCTGGATGAAGGTCAAACGTTTATGGTTAAGGTTTATGTTTCTCCAAAAGTTTTATATGAATTGTTTCTGAATTCATTCTTTCAAGGAGAGAGAGGTGACCTCTTTGAGAGGACTTTCGTTAGAGTAGAAGAGCTGATGGATATTATCTATGAGTTAGTGGATATACTGCGACCTTTAGAGATCTATACGTGTAAATTAGGGCTAGACGTTGGATTCGATTCAGTTTTTTTTTCGTTCACCAGCTCATGCCCCTGATTCGACGACAGGTTCATAGTAAGTTTGCTGTCCAGGATAGCTTTTAAATACATTTTCGGCCTCTTGAGAGAAATATCTTTTGATGGCAAGGGATTTCCCTATAGTGAAAGGTCGACATTCGGCTAGACGAAGGCCAAAGCATCTTCTTTTGAATACTGTTGCTGGACACTGTTGTGATGTAAACCGCCTTCAGAATTCAATTTCAACGATAAAAAGTGCAATCAAAATTCAATATGCTAACGTTGCCCTATCTGTATGGATTTGCACAACCTTCACCAAAGTTATCAAAGCAATCGACAGTTCTTATCAATTTGTATGTAAATGGGAACCTTGCAAAAATGTGTCATGCCTTCGTCATTTCGCAATAGATCCACTTAATATTGATGACGACACTCTCTATCCATTGTCATGCATGACTTCACAAAAAATACTTCTAGTAAACAAGCCATATCTCAATGTACACAATTGATTTCCACCTTCAAATGAACACAAACTTCCATTAAAAAGGGAAATTCATCCTGTCAACGAGCACTGAATTCCCAATTCAAATTGGAATATATCAAGAGCGGATAAATTTGCTCACATTCATTCATTAACTTCCAGTCAAGTGTAGAACTTCGAAGTCCGGTGTTCGAGCAAATTTAACATATTTCTTGTGATATTTACCAATTGTTTCGTGAATTTTTGCATACCCCAACTATATAACCCAACATGGCTCCAATTGGAAACAGTAAGTTTGATTGAAACACATTTTTTCTTGTCACAAACGTTGAAAACACGCCACAAATTTTCTCATCATTCGCCCACACGGCAAAGAAATGAACAAAAAGTGAAACAAAAAAGAAAGTAGAAGGAAAAGAAAAAAAAAACTCACCACAGCCTGGTCGATGTTACGGCATGTCGCAAAAAGATATTTCGGAGGTTTTGGGAGATTAATTAACGTTTTTACCAGCCCTAGTCCGAGTCCACGGTTGCAGCCTGTTATTAAAATCGAATTCATTGTGAATTGTGAAAATTCGAAACGAAGATTGGAAGATTCTAGAAGAATCCAAGAGAACGGCGATCGTCGAGTGCACTATCGCGCGGGGTACACTTATCGCCTTTTTATTGTTTTGTTCCCGTTTTGTGAAAGCGATTAAGATTACGATTCGGTGGTAAATTCCCAGTACAATCGAGGAGATGTCGATATTGACAATTTGGAGCAGGACGTCTACGTTGGTCCTGGTGCGGGGTGCTGCGAGCAGTTATTCGCGGCGGTGTTTTTCAGCAGCCTCTAGTAAGTATTGAGTGGAAAGTGATGACGTAGACGGTTGTGTAGCCCGGTTGAATAAACCGCTGTGTCACGACTAATAAGAGCTATGGTATTTCACAACAAAATGGTCGGTGCAATCAACTTTTAAGTGTTTTCCAATTGTTTCACATGGCTGTTAAAGCTCGAATCTTACGTAACTTGCTTTGTTTGGTGGATGTCAAATGGAATCTTACTTCTCGAAATGATTGGCGGAGCGCTACTGTGACGAATGATCGCTTTTCGTCTGGCTGACAGTGATGTGATTCAGAGGATAATTATTTGTTGAATTGTTGAAAAAGCTGGCATTTTGCTATGAAAAACCGACGAAAATCCCTTCGTTCGTTTCTTGTCTCACGAAAGAGATAAGCGGCGCGGCCCCATCTAAATTTTGACAACTGGAAGTCGTTCAGTGCCGGTTTTTTTTTTTTCCACTTGACATATGGAATGGTTGGCGGGTGTAGGAATAGGAAGTGGGAGCCATTCGACATTTATCATCAGTCCATACATACATATAATAAATTTTATTTTTATTTTAATGTGAAGAAATTCTTGTTTTCGCGGCGTCATTATATGGAAGTGGGAGAATGGTGTATTTGTTTATGATTACACTTAATGTGTTCACTGTTTACTCGGCGGCGGATCTTTTCGTTTGTGAGAAGAAAACACTGGAGAGTCTTTATACACGTCAAAGTAATTGCGTTTCATAGTTCAATTTAATGTATTTTAAGTTAGTGTTTGCTTTACAGAGCTTCTTGAATGTTCTAAAGGTGGATTCAGCCTTTCATATTGGTGCTTTAAGCATCTTGGTCTATGTCTTGAGGATGCTGTTTTATGTTAATTGCACAGATCCACAAGGAATTCGTTTCTTCATCTAGTTTTCGCATGGGAGAGAAGACATTTTGGGATTCCTACCCTAAGGCACAATTCTTTAAAAAATGTTCCTTAATTTCCGGTACGTCCTATGCCACCCAAGATTTCTTCTTTACAGTTCTCTCATTTTTTTTTTGGAAGAAATCGGTTTGGCTGATGAGAGTAAACAGGGGCTTCAATATGAACCTTGGACAAGGTTAGGTGAATCTTGCTCTTAATTATTCAAGAAGTTTCCATTGAAGGGGAATGCTTCATGCACCATCAGGGTTGACAAAGTTCCTTCATAGCACTCTAATCGACATCTTCAAGGAAACACCAAGGAAACTGCTTTTTGCATTATTTCAAAGTCGTGCTAGTTTTCCTTGACTAGTTTATGTACTGTTCTCTCTTCTTCATCTCCAGTATTTCCTCTGTTTAAAAGCACACGCGGTTCTAATTTTCCTCAATCTTGTGCACTATCGTAACGACACCTTTCGGAATGATTCCGAGTTTGGATTAAGTGATTTATCAGTGCAACGTTCAGTTCACTGACTCTCGTTACCACATCCACTTTCTGCTGAGGTCCAATAGAGCATGAGTTGAAGAGGTTTATCTCGGTGTGGCGTCTCCTTATTGACCTTGACTTTGTCACAGTGAATGACATGGTTTTAACCATCGCCTAGGCATGATCTTGTTCTCATTTGTAACGAACATTTATTTTGTCCAACTTCCTGGTCTTTTGTAAACGAAAGATTGTTTATCTCGAATTTGTTGAAACTTGTGCCAATGGCCAGCTATTTGCAAAAATGAACAAACAAGTGCTATTAAATGATCAATTGTTGCGGGTCAGGGTAGGGCCACGAAGCAAGTACGGTGAAGCTGACGATCCCCGCGACACGCTTGCAGTTGCTCGTCTCCATTCGTCGAACTGGGTGCTCCTTGTATTGTAGGGTTACCTTGCACCGAAGTTGCCGAGTGGCCCTAGCCTGATTCGCATTACAATTTGATTTATTTTATAAATCTTAGGTGGACAAGTGGTACAACATGTCCAGCGACAAAGATGATTTGTCCAAAGCTGGATTTGAAACGCTCTTAGTATTTGATTTCTCTTGAAAGATCGCATATTAGCACTATAATAGGTGTCATTACTGGACATTGTCTAATCGGCAAGCATGCAACAAGGCTTGGCGTCTACTCAAACGACTTCTGCAGAAGTTGTATGAACGAAGAGGAGGGGGAGGCTATTCTCCATCTTCTTTGCACCTGTCCAGGTTTCTGCCGCAAAAGACACTCCAGTTCTTCTACATTAACTTAGACGACTTGATAAACATCGATGTTAGTAGCATCTTATGCTTCATAAAAAGCTCCAATTGGCTCAATGACTAGGCAGGAGATCTTTTCAAGATCCTTGTGGTATCACAACAGACCACTCATGGGTCTAAGTGTGTTGACTTTAGCTGGCAGCCACTTCAACCTAAACTAAACTAACCTTTGTTTATTACGTAACGACTCCATGACAAGAGCCCTAAGTCGTTGGATCTTGTCGAATGTCAGCAGAGGTAAGGGGTCAAAACATCAATGCTTGCTTGTTTGGCGGTGATACTAGCTACAAGAGTTGCGGCCGGGTTTTAAATATGAAAGCTTTCTTAGGCGGACAGCGACGGTGCCATTTTTGTCTGGCCAAGGTAGTTGTCCGTCCAAGGGAAGAAAAACTGTTTTATGTTTTCTAGGTTTATTTAGGAAAATACATATGTCCATTTAAGGAAGCCGTCCGCCTAAGAGAGCTGTCCGCAATGGGGGATATCATTGTATTGGTTCTGCATACTGTAATAATTCCAAGGGACTGTGAGCTACAAAAAACTTGATGTAACCTCTTTCCCTTGGACTCTTTATCTATTACTTTAGAGGGCTATAGGATTTTTCTCGCAGTTTTTACGTATAGACTCGCAGAATTTCCAATGTACTCACCGGGATGCAGAGTAAATGGAATAAGAAAGGCACAAGTCATTACCAGCTCCACCCATTTCGATAGTTCTTTCCTAAAAATCGAAGACATAATGTGATAAATCTTGATTTTAGAACATTTAGAAAAGTTACATGTCCACAACACACCTGCCACTAGTGTTTCCTCACAACTTTTTCACGATCGTGATGTAAATAATAAATCTAATTAGAAAAACACGTTCGTCACAGTTGACTTTGCAGGCGTGGGAATTGTTTCCATTTTGTGCCACCGATCGATTGTTGTTCCACAGCAATGTGACTGCGGAAAATCTGAACGTTGAATTAGTCATACTGTTTCAAGTGTAAGTGACTTTGATGACGAAATCTTACGAGTATATTAATACCTATCATGTTTCAGTTACGGGATTGAGAAATCTAATCGCTCCTACATGTCATGTTATCACGTTAAATTTGCAACAATTCAATAAATTTTCTTGGGACTAAATCAACACGTGACGACACTTATCCTTTATTAGAGTGGATTGTCTATAGATATTTCTAGAAATCGGTAGAATCGTAAATGCAATAAGCGTTTCGTAAGCAGTCGTGCACTTAAAGTAGTTGAAGTTGGAGAGCGGAATTGTTCTGGCTGCACGTTTTCATTGTAGAAGCGGAATGTGTCGGTATAGTCGTGGCTGACATATTTGCGATATTAACTTAAGTTTTATTAAAATATTGTTTATGCAAATAAAGTTACTATATTTGTGTAAATAATTAGGAAATTATGAATGGAAGTGTTGTTGTCTCTGGAAGTTGTTTAAAAATTAACGCTCGAGGAAATTTCCTATTTGAAAAAGCCCCGATTATAATTATAATATCCACATTCTGTTTTGGTGGATGGAAGTAAAAGACGTTAATTTGTTTAAAAGACGGAGATCGTTAAGTTAAGACCTGTGCTTAACTTAACGATCTCGATTTACTCTCAGTAAAGAAACGGATATGTCGAAACGGATGTAAGTACGTCCGGAAACTCCCATGTGTAACCGGCTTGCATTCTTGTATTCTGAGCTTCGGCTGCTCTGTAATAATGGATTTTCGATCGCTGCCTTTAATATCTTAATCACGAAGTGCAGTGGTGTGTTCGCACAATAGTTCGCGGTACCATGTCAACTGTTTGCCCCAATGATGTGCGAACAGATGCAAATGCTATTATTTGTTAAGTGATTACGCCTTTCTGGGGTAGAAAATACATATCCCAACTACTTGTGCTTACTGTACAAGCTTTCGCTCCCATCACGAGTGTTCTAATTCTGCCTGGTTGAGCTCTAATTATTACTCGATCGAAAAAATATTGATGTATTACATTGTTGTTTGACTATGCAAACTTGGGTAAACCACGGTGGACGTTTTTCCAGCAAAACACACCACCGACAACAAAGTTTTTTTTTTTTTTTCTTACAACATTCGTTTTTTGATTTATTGGAATTGTGTATTCCCATGCTGATGTGGGACATGCCACCGTCGCCTCCTTCAACTTCCACAAGCTTCATATTCCGTTCTGTCTAGAGGAAACACAAACCAATCGTCGCTTTACGCTATGGATTTTTTTGTCTGGCAAATTATAGCAAAATGCTATTTTTAATCACCATATGTCTTTCATTTTCCCCTCATGCTGTTTTCGTTATGCAAATTCGTTCGAGCGTTTGAGTTATGACTGTTGAAATGAAAGCCAGCTATCTGTGTTCTGATTTATTACTTTTAATTGTTAAATAAAAAATAAGCTCAGACACATTTAAAATCATTCGGCAGACAAGAACTCGATTGAAATTGGTCATATTGTGGTGACATCAGTTTTTAACGACAAAGAACACCAGTACGTCACCAACGTCATCACCATCATTATCATGATGACAATGACTTTGCTTTCCCTCCTCCAATATCGTTGTAAGTCCGCTTGTTGAAATGAACAAATTGTTACTATCGTTATCGTTGTAACTATTTTTAGCATCAGCGCCGGCAACAGGACTGTTTACTCGTGCCTAGTTGGTATTCTCGATGCATTCAAAAGCCCAATAATATTTACTGGGATATTGTGTCTGAATAATGTATGGCATCATGCATGCAACCAGATTGTGATGATCCATGGTGATTTATAATTTATACATACCCTCCCGACTTATTTGTGGGCGTTGAAGCATGTATTTATTCACCACTTTGTGGCGGTGAAAAGTAGAGATTACTTTTTTTTTAATAAGCACTTGGACGAATCGATTATTGTTTTGAGTGTGCGAAGTTCTTATCGAACACTGTTCGAGGGCATCACGTACCTAGGGAAATCAAGATAATTTTGCTCACGAAACCATTAAGACATAGTTTTTTAAGTAGAGAACATGCCAGTAGAGGTTCAACTATTTTTACGTGTTTATAACAGTAGACGTGAATGATAGAAGTGTGCAAAGTCTACCAAATGTACATTTTCTCCTCCTATTTCCTCTTCTTCTTCGATGATTCTAGAGTTGGAAATACCCTCATACATTTGCACGCATTTGTTCTAATTCGATAGCCCTGCGAGTCCTGGAAAGTTACTGTGGACTAGCACCTAGCTTAGGTGAATTTTTAATTATAGTGCATCCTATCGTTTTTTTTTTTTTTTTTTACTTATTTCTGTACTGACTTTGTTCCCCTATTCCATCAAGAGCGGAATGGGACAGCGGGGTGGTCACGAATTTTCACGGCCAGCTCAAAAATGCAGGGCGGTGTACGTGCGGGTATATTTTTAGCAGCCTTGAAAATGTCAAAATCATTCAGACTCCCGAATTTTACCAGTTTTTTGCAGGTTGAAATACTCGAGGCCTGTCCTTTGCTCAACAACGACACCGCCCCTAAACAAATTGTCGCAATTTTCTCCGACAGGCAAGCAGCCATCAAGGCTCTTGTCTCCACAACCACCCCATCAAAGCTGGTAGCACAATGCAGAACCGACCTCGCCCGTCTGGGGAGCTCATCTTCCCTAACCCTCGCATGGGTCCCTGGACATAGAGGCATCGCAGGTCTGCCCTTGACAGCTCACTCGCAAGAGGAGTTCTCATCCCATTAGGTTCTGTCAAAGAAAAAATCAACCTACTTCTCAGTAGCCAAACACAATAGGAACAACCTTGCTAGCTGCGCCATATCCAGAAAGACTTGCCCAACATACAACCGCAGGAAAACAAGCGGCCTCCTTAGAAGAACCCGAACAGACATTGCGCATGTTGTCGCGATTTGTACGGGTCACTGGGAAGTAGATACCTAGCGGCCAAGCTTGGCATCCCTTTTAATCTTTGCTGCCGCAGCTGCAAAGACGCAAATGAGAGGGAAACCCTAGAACACTTCCTCTGCAAGAGCTATAGCAAGACTTAATGTGCTAGAGAAACTCTTCCTCGACAACCTCGGCGAACTTTCAGAGAAGAATAAAAAATAATTTGAAAATTGAGAGGATGGAAGGTAGTGCTGTCTAGAGTGTGCCATTAGTCGCCATGTCAGAGATTCCAGTCTATGCTGCAGTGATCCGTGGCTCTACTTATAGCGACCTGAGCACCTGTTTACGTCTGCCATCACACGGCTCCCAAAGGCTGAATTCAGATTGAACAGTCATCACTTTCGAGTTAAAGAGTTATCTTTTCTGAACTGATAGATGCCGAGCTTTGATAAGACAAGGCGCCGTCAACTAAATGTAAGACCGCTTGTGACGTTCATGAGGGCAGTTGACTTTATTTTGACGGTACGTTAGATTAGGTTAGGTAAATGGGTGCCTTGTGACATTCGTCACTGCTCATATAGACCAGCAATAGGGTCCATTGAGCCCGTCTTCTAATTCTACTTCGCGAACATGGAAATAGAAGAGCAGCCGCTGATTTAAACCACCCAGATAAGGATATGAATCCCAAGAGGTCCCTCTGCTCGATGTCAAGCAAGACCTCTAGTTTCGTGAAGAAGTAACCACCAAGAGTTCTCATTCTTCTACCGGCAAGGGCAGGATATTCACACAGCAGGTGACGGACAGATTCGATTTCTTCTTCTCCCTACAACTTCTGCAATAGTTGTTGTGATGTGTACCGTAGCGCTCCGCATGAATACCAATGCCGCAGTGCCCAGTAATTATGCCGGAGAATCTCCTTCACGACGACTAACTTTGACCAGAGGCAGAGACCTCTTCTTATTGTAGCCTGTCCATAAGTTTCTAGCCATTGTACATGCGTCTAGCTGTTGCCAACGTGTATTGAATCTCTGTTCCTGAAGTCTTTTCCGTTAAAATACGTGTTGACGCAAAGAGAGAAACAATCTTAACAAGTTTGCCCGTAGATGCGGTGAATAATTTGTTTAGCTCAGCATTCCTGATTTGTTTTGCATAAGATATTAACTTCAGCATTCATTGTTTTCTATGTTAAATTACTTTTACCTCGTTAATCCGTTAAACCAGTTGTGAATAAAAAACTTGGTGGACATTTAAAAATGAATGCTGGCTAGCTGGAAACAGTACCTAAATAATGTAATGACGTAACTACTGCAGTTTGTATATCACACAACGAACTATATTCTAGGTCAGTGAACATAAAGTCTACTTTAGTAAATTTGCAAAATTGCGTGTTCATTAAAAATGCACATGTAAGAAAATTCCCTAAAGCCTTTCTTCCAATTGCTTATCATCAAGAGACATCGAATTACCTAGTTTTTAGTCACCCTCACCACTGTAGTTGTCGAGAGTGTAGTTTAACTCACACTTGTGCTGAATATTTGTTGATGACCCATGGTTGCCTTGGTAATTTACAGTAAATACCTACCACAACTAATCATGTCAGCCTGCCCAGTTAGGAGGAGTACAAGTCATCGGTGAATGAGAGAAAATTAACCAGAATTGCACAAGCTATTTCAATTAGTTAACCAATATTTAAAGATTGAATTACATTGACAATTTCAATGGGAGTATTCATTTCACATGTGAATAACAAACTAAACGACAAAGTCGTGTGTTGGCGTAAAATCACTGGCGAATCACTGCCATCGTCGGCGACCTTATGAGAGTTGGAGGAAGAAATGAGTGAGTTCTTCATCAACTGATTGGCATGCGGACATAAAGGAAAAGTTCAGAAGTTCTCCTTCTAATATTTTTCTATTCGATGAAGTGAAACGGACAAGAAATAGAAAACAGAAAATCCACTTTTAATCACATCTCACAGCGCGCTCTAATTGTTAAATGTTTGCTGCTTCTCATTTTTCTTTCAGACGAATACGATTATGACCTGGTTGTAATTGGTGGCGGATCTGGTGGCTTAGCTTGTGCCAAAGATGCCGTAGCACATGGTGCTAAAGTAGCTGTTCTTGATTTTGTGACACCCACGCCCACATTGGGCACAAAATGGGGTATTGGTGGTACTTGTGTAAATGTTGGATGTATACCGAAGAAGCTTATGCATCAGGCCGCTCTCTTGGGTGAGGGTATTCATGTGAGTAATTTTTTTTTTTAGAAATTTCTATGCGATTTTCTAATTGTCACTTATTTTGATTTATAGGAGGCCATTGCATATGGTTGGCAAGTTGGCGATGTTAGTCAAGTGAAGTCTGTTTGGCCAAAACTTGTGGAATCTGTTCAGAATCATATCAAGTCGGTGAACTGGGTCACCAGGGTCGATTTGAGAGACAAGTAAGTGTTGTAGTTCTTAATTAAAGTGGAATTTGGATAAGGTTTTGAGTGGAATCTCCCCATGAGAGTGTGTTTTTTTTTACCTCAAAAGAACTCTAGTTTTGATAAGTAGCATTGTTTTGCTGATTCTAGTTAGTCAACTTCGATCAAGAAAGGTCTATAGACAGACTTGATAACAAAGTGATGCTGATTTTGTGTCGCTTTCCATTAAACCTGCTGCTTAAAATCATAGTTATCGTGCTGTGAATTCAAAGACTTCGACGTAAACTGATTCCCATTGAATCATTCAGCTTTACCTCCAAATTCTAGTACGCTCACCCCTCCCTCGCTCAAGTCTCGCGCAAAGCGAAGTAAGAGCCTTACTCCTTACGGCAACGGTAAACAAATGAGTAAACTACTGAAATATGTTATTTGGTGCAGCAGAACATAACGTGTAATGTCATGATTCGCGCAAATCATATTTTAGTAGACAATTGCATTTCGCGCAAAGGTGAAACCGCACAAAAAGAAGTCACGCAAAGCGAGGGATGAGTGAAATTAAAAAAATTTAAAAGCAAATTTATTCCACGCGGGGAAAAATCTTTTCATCTCATGGACATTTCTGCCACCGGATACCATCAGCACAGAACTCTACGCTCTAATCAGCATGTTGAATAGAGTGTAGAGACGTAGGGCACTCTACCACTAGACTACAGAACAATCTCGCCTAAAAACTCGAGCGTAGAATCGCTGTAGTGCTCTACACTCCCGCTCTACATAGTGTCTACACTTCTCTAGCTAGAGTTTTTTCTAACTATACGACTTTTTCTCTATAGTACGTATACACTAAGCTTTAGACTGTTGCTTGCGTTTTAATAAATAAATAAATAATTTTTTTTTTGAATTTTCAGAAAAGTAGAATACATCAACGCTCTAGGTTCGTTTAAGGATCCCAACACCGTTGTTGCTCGTCTGAAGAATGGAACCGAAAAAGAGCTCAAGGCAAGGAAGGTTGTTATTGCCGTTGGTGGGCGTCCACGTTATCCTGACATTCCTGGAGCAGTGGAATTGGGCATCACTAGCGATGATGTTTTCAGCTTGCAGAAAGAGCCGGGAAAGACTTTGGTGGTCGGTGCTAGTTGTACGTAGAAAAACGAAACAAATTACCGTTGGAATCAAAGAATTTTAATTTCCCTTATTTGTTTAGATATTGCACTTGAGTGTGCTGGTTTTCTGAAGGGACTTGGTTTTGATACTACCGTCATGGTACGTTCAATTATTCTGCGTGGTTTCGATCAACAGATGGCTAACCTTGTGGCTGACGCAATGGCTGAGAAAAACATTTCATTCCTGCGGACAACCATCCCCAAATCTGTCGAAAAGACAGCCGATGGCCGTTTATTAGTTAAGTACCTTAATACATCAACCAACGAAGAAGGCAGCGATGTCTACGATACCGTCCTGTTCGCCATTGGGCGTAAAGGATTGGTCGAGGACTTGAAATTGGAAAATGCTGGCGTTGTAGTTAAGGGTGACAAAATCCCAGTCAACGAAAAAGAAGAAACCAATGTGCCCAATGTATACGCTGTCGGTGATATTATTTATGGCAGACCAGAACTGACACCAGTCGCAATTCATGCTGGTCGCTTGTTGGCTCGTCGTATGTTCGATAAATCTACACAATTAATGGACTACGATAATGTGGCGACCACAGTGTTTTCGCCACTAGAGTACAGCTCAGTTGGTTTGAGTGAGGAAAATATCATCGCCAAACTTGGAGAGGATAATGTCGAGGTATACCATGGTTACTACAAGCCTACTGAGTTCTTCGTTCCCCAAAAGAGTGTGAGGTACTGCTACCTAAAGGCGATAGCCGAACGGTCTGGAGACCAAAAAGTATTGGGACTCCATTATCTTGGACCACACGCTGGTGAAGTAATGCAAGGGTTCGCTGCCGCTGTAAAGTGAGTCAAATTCTGAGGCTTTGCTTTTTCTCAGTCTAATGCATCTTTTTTCTATCAACAGAGCCGGTCTCACGATCAAGACGCTCATGAACACGGTTGGAATTCATCCCACAACTGCTGAAGAATTCACTCGCCTGGCAATCACTAAGCGTTCAGGATTAGATCCCACTCCAGCTACTTGCTGCAGTTAAATCGCCTGTTGGGAGGACAGCACATCACGCCACCACTATCATGGGGAGCGGCAGCTTGGCTGCCTGACTCAATGTTTACATAATCTTAATCACCAACGATAAACGAACAATTCCTGTCCTAAAACTCACATTGGTTCTTCGCCGCATGAAGCTGGAGCGATCGAAAGGAAATACGGTTTCCTCCAAATTGATTGTATTTTTGCAAAAACCTTTTTTTTTTCATTAATTGTTTTACAAGAGAATATTATTATTTCTTATAAGTTAAGTTAAATAAAAAAAACTAATAAAAATTAACTGTAACTTTCAGTTATTCATGAAAAGATGGTCAAAACAAGGTGGGGGAAAATTTCGACGCAGCAACCTCTATTGCGATTAGTTTTATATCGTTTCAAAATAAAATGCCTTTATAAATTGCTCACACGTTAGAGTTTTATTTTGGTGATTAAATTCTACTATTCTACGTAAAAATTTTCTTCCATGTTGACTTGTGCCAATAATTCTCTTAAAGTGGGCATGGGCGACCTCAGAGGATGTTCCAAGTAGCCATCAATTTCAGCATCTTCGCTTCAAATCGTCTTCGAAATTGTCGTGGTTGGTTTCCACGGAAAAATGAAGAAATTGCTACTCCGGTCGAAGCCGTCTGCGGACGATTTAGTTAAACATTGGAAATCGGAAATCCTTGATACCCGTCTTATTTTCAGGGCTACGGAGTGGGGTAAGGGCTGGATTTCTTGGAAATATTCCGCTTTACAACTGGGAAGTTTTGCTCTGCGCCTAACGGTTTAGGAGTTATAGACCGGGCGGAATGAATCATGCGAGAAAATCCCCTCCCGCTCCACCCGTGCAAAATTTTGCGAAACAGACCTGCCTATGTTGTAGATCATCATTTTTCAGTTCCATTTTGTTTAAGGTTTTAGATCGCGACGAGCGTTTCGCTCTAAATCGCAGGGAAAATACGAAAATCGCTTGCCAAGGGGTCGGTGTTGGTTTGAGCAGAAAAATGAGAAATTTGCTACGAAAGAACATAAGAATGCAGCCTAATTCATTGGTCGAAGGCTGTCAAGAACAAAAAGTAACTGCACTGACGACAAAAGTCGTTCACAAACGACTTCCGCAATACGAAAATCGTCGCGAAAAGATACGATCCACACATGTGACAATTCAGACGACAAAGGTTGCATTAGCTTTGTTCAATGAGAAGAAACCAGAACAGAACCGAACAGATTTGTAACACATGAAAAGCTAACACATACATACATAGTTATTTAAAATTGAAAAATGTCATTTGTAGAAATAAACATACCAAATTGACAGGCACAGCTGACTTTGACATTTTTCACAATTCTGTTCTACCTCATGAGTAGGTGCAAGATTTCCTGTTCCAAACTGTTCGGAACAACCTCATTGAACACAAAGCAGAACAGTTTCGGAGAGAAAATTCTTTCATTGAACACAAATTCTTGTACTTTTCTGTTCCGAACTGTTCGGAACAGCCTCATTGAACAAAGCTATTACTAATTAACAGGCGTTCAGTCGACAATCACAGTAGTTTTTTTTTAGAATCGTGGACGACGTCGGCAATAGGGACCAATGTTTACCCACAATTTAGTTGAGGTTGTGAATCTCTCAAAGAACGCAAGGTTTTTAAGGGCTTTACTCCCTGACCAGGTGGTCGCCGTGGATCAGTGGTTAGTGTGTTGGACTGCTGACCGAGCGGCGTGGGTTCAAGCCCCAGCCAGGAACACCGAACATTTTTTGCGGCACCACGTCTCGTCGGGGAATGACAAGCCTCCGGGAGTATAATCTGTCATGATAGAGCTTCTCACTTCACCGTTCGGAGTCGGCAATAAATTGTAGGTCCCTTCCATTCGTGCAAACAATACAAACACGCACAACACGAATGATTGCGAGAAGCTAGGCCTTGGCTCATCCCGAGCTGTCGCGCCAGCTATTATTATTATTATTATTATTACTCTCTGACCAGGGGCCGAATTACCACACTCGTTAACAAGTAACTCGTCATCGAAATGTGAGGATTTAGCATTACCGCTCCCAATGAAGTTAATTGGTCATTCGATCACGAGTTCCACTCACTCATTCGTTATCGATTGCGGTAATTCGGCCCCTGTTTATTTTAACTTCTGCCATTCGCTGTTCTAAAATAACTTATAGTGTCTTTAAATAAAAACTCCAAATCAATTTTCTTTCTATAAATTATTATTTTTTGTTTTATTAACAATAACATAATTAATATCGATCACAAGTCCTTCACATTACTTATATATTATTATTACTTTTATTTTTTTAATATCCTAATTCATTTCACGGTTTCGTTTTCTTTACATCATCCTTATTCTTTAAAAAAGGAAAAAAAAAATCATATACAAAAAAGGAAAACAGAGTGAACTAAAAGAGCTCTCTGCCTTTACAAAAATTCTTTTATTTATTTCACCGGTAGGGACAATGGGGATGTTGTGAAAAATATGGGACAATTGCATATATAATTATGTATACGAATCTATTTACAATCATTCTTTAGTTGACACCTTGTGTATGGTTTTTACTCCTCTTAAATCTAGAAACTTTACACACTTTTACGAAATAAAAAAAATTAAAAATTAAATTAAAAGCAAAATAATAACTAAAATAAAATCTAACTAAATAATCGGCTTGTAAAAATCAAACCCAATAATTTAATATTATAATACTATGTATCTCTGAAATCGTTTTAAGATTTTTCTATTTTATTTACTTTTTAAATTGCGCAGCAAATCAGAATAAATCGTTAACAATAATTCTGTTTAAAGAAAAAAAAAAAAAAAATAAAATTAAAAAAGAAGACATTTGAACAAATTATTGCCTCAGGTTGCTTATAACATAAATTGCTTGGCTAAAACTCTGGTTGTTTCTTTTTACTTAAACAGAAAGGAAATTAACTAGAAAACATTACAACTTAACGAAGAGGATTTTCTTTTTTTTTATATACTTTCCTGTAATAGTGTAGAAATTCTCTAGCGTACATTTCAAGAAATAAATTTCTTTTAAATTAAAATTAAATTTAAGGACATACACAGTCGAAATTATTGTTCTCAGGAATACTTTTGGAAAAAGGAAAGATTTGCTTTCTTTTGATAGGATTTTTGATTTTTGATTTTTGTCTCTTTGTCTACTTTTGCCTAATTCTTTGCATTTTACTTGCTCTAACTACGAATCTCGTTACACTTACAATATAATTGTTTATATAATTTTTTTGTTTTGTTGGTGTAGATAGAATCTCTCTGAACAACTTGTAAATTTTTGCTTTATAAACTAGAAACTTTTATGGTTTTCCATTTTGGTAACTGTAGGTTGCTTTTGTGTTTTTGTTTGTTTAGGTACTTATCATGAGGAGTAGTCGACGGGGCAAGGATAAGAGACTCCTTAGTGTGTTTAAGTTTTTAGTTAGGTGCATCTATCATGTCCGTGTTGGCGCCATACTCCTTACCGATCGACACAAGGAACAAGAATGCCAACGCTAATAAGCTCGATCCGAAGAGATCACCCAAAGCAGTTAAGTATGGGATGGCAGAATTGTCGGGATCGATCTTCCATTTCCACATGGCGTGGATGATAATGTGGGCTAAATACAAGAGAAGCATCACCTAGAAAAATGGAAAAAATTAAAACCTTGAAGGAAGGACGATGTATTTTGTAAAATTACCTGAATCAAACTCGCACAAAGGTATGCCATAACAAATGCAAACGTTATCGTTGACTCAGACATGTGAATATAATCCGCTGCAAAGATGAAACATACTTGTCCAGGAATGGACAGCATGAGGAGGATTCTCGCCGATTTTGCATAGGGAACTGGGAAAAAATGTACATCATTAGCGTGTTTTGGTAAAGATGAGCGTGTGAGTTGCTGTTGTTCTTACCTCCTTTAAAGAGTGCTCTCCATGGCCATTCGAAAATGTTGGCATGTGGTGGGATTATACCGATAATAGAACTCTGATGAAGCATTGTGGATATTTTACTTGCTTGCACTGAAACCAAATTACCACCGATGCCGTTGATAATCGGTTGGAACACAACGAAACCATTAAACACATCGACAGATGCATCCAGAACCAGACCGCCAAATCTGAAACGAGACAAGAAAATAAATCATTAGAAATGGAAATCGGAAACGGATTTTAAAAATTGTAAAGGATTGAGAGAATTGGTGTCGTATTTGTTCAACATAAATACACTCTTGAACTAAATGTCTTTGAGGTCGAAACAAGAGCTTAGAGGGCGGAAACTTGTGTGCTTGACATTTACAGTTGAGTTCAGGTGTTCTTTATCCCATTTCAGACCTATTCTAGACCTTTGACAAACCGTAAATGGGATACAAGCACCTCCTTGGTAAAGAATGTAGTAATAACAAAACAGTGCGTTTTCGTTAAAAAAATATTGTAGAAGATACCTGAACTTGAAAGTCCATATTTCGTTGCCACATATAAAGGTTCCCGGAGCATTGAAACATATCTACAAAGGCTTCGCTATCAATTCAGACAACGAGACCAGCGCTGAGATAAACCGAAGAATTACACTTGCCAATCGCAGTTTCTTTGGGTTAAGGAGGCTCTCTCTTAAACGACTATAGTGACCCTGTATAAGATCTTAATCGTCCCAGTCCTGCTTTTTGGTACAGAGGGACGGACTTTGCAAAAGCGGATGAGATTGCTCTTGGCTGTTTCGAGAGGAAAACTCTTCGATGTACTTTCGGTCCCATCTGTGTAGACGGTGAGTGGAGGAGGAGATACAACGACAAACTGTACAGAGACATCGTCTTAGCCAAAAGAGTGAAGATCCAATGGCTGAGGTGGCTGGGTTATGTTGAGTGAATGGACACCAATGCTCCGGCCCTAAAAATCTTGGAATCCACATTCAAGGAACGGTGCAGTAGGGGAAGACCGTGACTTAGGTGGCGCACGCAAGTGGAAGGGGAGCTTAACCAACTTGGCATGCGAAACTGGAGACAGGTGGCTAAAGATTAAACTGGCTGCAGACGCTTGTTGGTTGAGGACCAGGTCAAGCTTTACTCTATGTTCGCTTCTCATGTACTACTTTTAACTCCCTCCTGGTAGTCTTTGAATTGCTGCGAAGTTTGAAACAAAGCCAATTTTCTTTTGTACTACGCATTACAGTTATTGACCAAAGTATCGTAACACGGATACGTTGATCAGAAACTGCAGTGATCAGCTACGCTATGCGTGATCAGTATATGATCTTAGAGGATATTTAAGTCAACATCTCTAGACTGCTTTCGGTGTTTATCTTCTGAACTTTGATCAGTTCAAGTTAATTCCAATTTAATTGTTTTCAAATTTCTGAGCTAAGAACCCTCCAGGCAAAGTCTAAATTTACTTAAGTGCACTCGTTCTCAAGTTCTTTTGACCAGATGCCCATTGTTTGAATATTTTTCCCCAGTGGCTTTTATCTATCCGAATATCCGTGCTACCGATTAGTTTACGTCAGCAATTGTGCCATTCATTGACAGTCGTAAAACCTGTGAAATATGTACTTCTAACCATGACTTTGCATATTTTGGCATCAAGCTGCCACAGGTGTATTATTTCGCTAATTTTAACGAAAATATCTTCAAACAACCACTCCAAGCAAAGTGGCAAGATCCGTCTTTATTTTTAGCCACTGAGTAAGCTTGTGAATATTATTTTCGACTTACCCACTAATACACAAAGCTGAGAGTACTGGAATCCAGCCATTCGTTAGAATAGGACGAGTGTACTTGTTTTTATACACTATCACCACCCAAATCGGTAGAAGACAAAGATAAACAGCAATCACTACAAAAGTAATCCATAGGTGGGTGTCTGCAAAGAGTTTAAAGTGTTAGATACTTTTGATTCATGTCGAAAAAAGCTCTGACTTACCCAAGTTTTCAAAGAGAAGGGATGCTATAAACGAAAGTACACTTATGGAAACTACATCACCAATTGACGCCGCCAATGGGGTCGCCAAATTATCCGGATTTAACCGGAACCTTTGGGACAATAATACCACAGCCACTAATACGAAATCTATACAAAAAAGAGAAGTACATATTTGAATTCATTTGCAAACACTTTTTGAAAAGGAAAACTTACCTAAAACAAAACAGGACGATGTCGCAGTGAACATACTCGCCGCTATTAGCAGCATTGTATGATCATAGTCAAAATGTCCATCCATGGCGGCACCAACTGAGATGGCAAATAATGATACTAAAAAGGACGCAACAATCGCCTGCACTTGAACTAAAGCTATATTGCCAACAATCATTTTGACTACTTCCTTGCGTGATGTCATATTGCCCAGATTTGCTTGGGTTGAGAGTCGAGAAGCTAGGCACATATCTAAGTTTCCCTTTAACCCAAGAAGGGCGGGAACCAGGATGAACAGTTCGGAAACTGATCTGAACACTTTCCATTTCTAAAAGTAAAAAAAAAAAAAAAATGTGTTAGGCATGAGATATATTTTTGTGATTTCTAGACAGTTGATAAAAAAATGCGTGAACCTATATAGTTTTAGTTTTTGGTGTTTTGGACTTAAAGACCTATACTAGCTCGTAGTTGGACTTAAATATTCCTCTTAACGTAAATAAAGCATGGCTATGCAATAGGCTAAACCGCAACATATTAGCTGGACTAAAGTTGTTTACGTGTTTAACAAGCTTTAGATCTCTATCTTCCCTAGGTCGTCGGTAAACACAGCAGTCTGCCTGATTTTTTAAAAGAAGTTTGATCCTCCTCTTGTCACAAAATATAGAACTGGGACTCGCCAGTTAAAACACTCGTGGCAGTTGAAAATATAATTCATTCTGTAAGCCAGTGTTGGACACTCTTACAGTGGATGTTCATTTCTTCGTTGTTGTTAATACCTTCGGTCTTCAACTCAGGCCAGTGCCAGGTCGTTTTTAAATGGGCAGTCATTGAACACATTCGCTTGATCTCGGTCTGTTAATGCGGCTGATCACTGCTTGGTTATCTAATGCGAACAAATATTTCAAAACCACACCTGACCATAATGACAGTTGTTTAGATTCTTGTTCCCAGGATTAGGATCAGGATAGTCAAAAGCTTCATCCATTAACCTAAGATTCTAGAAGGCGTATACTTATTATTTTTTGACTGAAACCTTTTTTCACGATTGCATTTGAAGAAATGGGAGCGTACACACACTAAAAGCAGGCAGGAGAGTGTGATATATGTAGAGTAAGAACACCACAAGCATAACCCACGTATGTACAGATCGGTAGGCAATTTGCTTCAGAGTAACTCATCAGTAAAATGAGATTAGCGTCAGTGTGTTTTGATTTTTGTCGTGCTCTCAATTGCAGCATACTCTGCATTTATGTGACATTGAAATTTGTTTTCAATTAAACGATTTATGATCAATAAAATAATATTCTCTGGGATTTATTGCCGCACCTTATACGAGTATATTTTATGACAGCTTTCGCATGTCTATATCGGAGCATAATTTCAGGCGCACAGTGCAATTTAGAAAAGCTTCTTTCTCTAATCAACAACGCTGAGAATACTTTCCAGAAAAAGTGAAATTTAAAAAGATCAAGGTTAACGGCCACTTCACCCCTCATTTTGCTATTCATTGCCTGTTCATTCTTAATTGATCTCTGCACTGTTCTACCAATAAATCCACTTTTTCGTAGTGATAATCGTATCTTAAAATCAATTTGAAAATGTAAATCAAAAAGATAATTAGAATTCAATAATTTACTGATAATCTCTACGTGCAGTTTACAAATTTGTTTATCGCACTTCTCGTGATAAAATCATTCCTAATTAATTTATTATAATTTATAAAAGTTGAATGACACAAATTGTGCATTTCTGGCAACAAACCAAACAAGAGTATAATTTATATTTTCGTCGATAAGTGCGAAGAATGGACAGGTTAAGTCGGGCGGTGGCCGAAATGTATGAGTAACTCATTGCCCGGATCATAATATTTATAAATTCATTTAATGATTTTCAATAAATTCGTAATGAAATTGAAAAGTTATCTTAAAATCTTTTGAAGTAAATTGTGATTATGATACGAAGAAAAATAATAATTAAAAATTATTACTGTACAATCAAATCAAATACACTTGAGTGATAAGCAGTTTAAACAATGTTTTGTACAATATATTCGAATTGAACCGGATGTTTGAAGTTAAGGACGTCATCTTGAGTGTCACGAGACTTTATTTTCATAAAAGTCATTTCACAATCAGATCTTCTAATCCATGAAATCAGAATCGGAGTGAGCACACTTCAGTTTCATAAATTTATTTATGATAGGATCTATCGATATAGGTATCGTCGTTTTCCACTAAGCAACAGTTTTGCCCGAGACTTGTAGTGTAATTTATAAACTATTGCTTAACTTCTTGACAATTGTTTTATAGGTTGTCACATAAAGATATTTATAACCTTGAAATCAGATTAAGTAGACGAAGGTAGGAACTTACCGGCCAAGAAGGCAAAAATCCACCCTTGACTGATTGACTCATTCTTCACCGTATCGCACAAAACTTTGAATTGGGAAACTTGTGGTTAAGCATTGAGGGTTTCCTTTGGACTTTAGATTAGGTGCAAGGTGAGGTTCTGTGACCTTTATAATGGAGGCAGACAATCAAGCGAGTTAACAGTAAAATTAGGTTATTGGATTGACGATGTAAGGGATTCTCCCTTGCTCACACTGAGATCAATGGGGATTCATTGTGATGTCTACCTACATGGGGATGCTAGGATCCCATACTCGTGAAAACACTCATGTATGCAACAAAAACTTGAATGACCTTTAAGAGACTTGCTGCAAAGTTCGCTGATGTCTTTCAAGACGTGTTGACTTAAGGTTTTCAATAGGGGAAATGTAGGGTAACCCCATGTTATTGCCCATCGCCAGAGCCGTATCATGTAATGCTCGGTCAGGACGCTTCTGTTATAATTCTGGTACAGAGCGGTATTAACTTATTGCTAATTTAATTATACACTCCATCTGATGTGATCTTCATCGAGTATTTTATTTCTCGTTTTTTGCCTAAAATTGCCTAGTAGGATTGTATCGATATGTCAGCTTACAGTGATTGGGTAACTGTCAGTCTAACGATGCGCTGTGAGTCAAGAGCCTTGACCTCTCTGCGACAGCAACTTAGCAGGTAGGAAATGTCCATGCGAGGCACAGACACACGTAGGCCAAGGAAGGCCCTTTGTGATGTCACAAGGATCTATAACATAGGCGCCACTGTAACTAATGAAAACATTTGGAGCTCTTAATAAAGCTAAGAATACTTTTGACATCAATATCCGATAATTCGCCCAAATTGTCAAGGTGATAGGCTCCCAGATAGAGCTTCCTTCTTTGGGATAGGGTAAGACAAGTGCAGAGGAAATTGCGGATCGTTTCTTCCTCCTCTTCGTCCCTGCTCCCGCAAAAGGCATTCTACAAAAGGCCCATCCTTTTGGTATGAAGGCCGATGGGACAGTGGCCAAAAAGAACACCGATAGCGGTGCTGATAAGCGACCTTTTAAGCATGATTAGAATTTTGGATCGAATGAGGTTTAGCATAGGCCATAACTCCCTGGAGGTACGGCATGTGGTACCGTTCCTCCATCTTTGGTATGTCTTGATGATCGCGTAGAACTTTAAGAATAGTTTAGATGTAGCGAGTGGAATACCCAGATTCCTCCCTTCTGGGTTCTAGTAGGATCTCTAGCGTGGTACCATGTTTGGCGAGTTCATTGGCCTTAAAATTCCCTGGAATGTCCCTATGACTGGACATCCACAATAGGTGAATGTTAAAATGTTCTGCCATCTCTATGATGTATGTATATATTACTGATTCCAGAGATTTCATAGCAGCCTGGCTATCGGTAAAAATTATGCCTAAACCAGAATGAGGCATCGTTGATCGCCATAATTTCCTGCGGAAAAACGCTACAATGGTTGGGGAGACTTACGGAATGAAATGCTCAAGTTAAGCACATCGGAGAAAACACTACCTCCCACTCCATTCCCGGTTTTAGAATCGTCGGTATGGAAGTGAACGGAGCATCATCGTTCTCCCACTCCAGCAACGTAGAAGCTTCGACTTTACTTATACGATAGAAATAGTTTTTATTTGACTCCTGCGCCTACAGATTACGTCACCTCCAGGTTAAAATTAATAAAATTTTAAAACAAATTCAAGCCTCAGGAAAGTCATTTTTTCATCGTTTTAGTCTGAGTTCCGGTTCATAGCGGAATAAATGGAAAGAAGGAAGCGCCGACGAACTATAGTCAGGCGAGGATCGGCCTATAATACCTCTTTTGAGGAGAGTCTACACTCCATTCTAATCTGTGAAGGGATTTTATTTTACTCTTCAAAAGCTAAATAAAGATGGAGTAGGCTAGACAGCTGCTTGTATTATGTTTTTAATGAGGAAACAACACTTGGGTTCTATATTTGCAGATGTCCCAAATTGGTACTTTGCTGACTCCTTTTACAGTCTACATGCTGGATTTAAAGTCAACAGTCGTGTAATCCCTAATCTAAAAACATACATTTAAGCCTTATATGCATAGTGGCTCAAGGCTTTATCAAAGAATGTTTGATAAATGGATTCAAGAAAAGATTGAATCACGATAGCTATGCACAATCTCACCTAAAATTCATAACCTTGTCGACAGTTGATAAATGGGATAAAATCGTCTGCTTCATTATTTAAATTTACGTTAATTTGTTTGATACATAATCAAAGAATGCAAAAGGGAACGTAAACAAAATTGCGTTATAAAATGACAATCGGAACTAAGATTGTCAATCATAACTCTGTAGGAGTTTCCTGCCCGATTAGGTCTTGAAAATTGTGCAATTTTTATAGGAATAATGGTGGGAAATACAAATTTCTTAATAAAAATCTTTTCTAGAATCATGTAAATATAAACATATGATACACTGTTCCTCAATATCCATTCTTTTAACAAAAACTTGTAAACTGATCATGTAAACAAACTAATGACAACATACAGACTTGAAACGAAAGATATTCGCAGAAAATCTAGCCAGTTACATATGTGCGAATCGAGGTTTCATTTGGTTGACTTGGTGAAGGAGCGGCATTCCAGAAAAACGCGTACCCACTATTGAATACATATAAAAGTGCTAAGTGATCTGCATAATGATGTCAGAGTTTAAAGCGGGGTATGACAAAATTGAATACTTTAGCCACAGCTTCGAACAGAAAGGTCCATACTTCGATGGTTTGCGCACGTTGAACACATGCCCTCAACTCAGCTGCCAAGACGTGCTATGGAATACCCAGGTAGGGCCAGAATCAGATGGTTGGACTAAGTCCGAAATCTCAACTCTATCCGTATGGGAAGAGACATTGCTGATGCAGAGTTGATGGCGGAAGATCGGGAGATACGGAGAGTCCACTTAAGTACCCTTAGCCCGTGACCCTCATAAATGGACTAGCGGGCCATTTAAGAATGATGATGATGATGAGCCACAGCTTTTTCTGGAAGTTATTAGTGATGTTATCCTTGCAGTTTTAAAAAGCCAGGTATACAATGGACAATAGGCGTGTTTTTTTGAAACCTAGCCAGCCAGTAGTTGCTAGCAAAGTCAAATTTTATACGTAAAACAAATACAACAACTGGCTAGGAATTTTACGATATCCCATGGCCAGAGGGGGCCGAAGACGATGTTTTTGATTTATGGCGTTGGTATTAGTGCCAAATTGTTCTGTTCTCTTGACATTTGACCGGCGTCTGAGAACGAAAATGGAAGATGTTATGTTTCTCTGAATTATGGTTTTCACAACAAATTAAAAAAAAAACAATTTGGTTTAGTGCCGAATACTTTGACAGTTTGACAGCCGATGTCATAGGAACGAAATCACACGTACCAACTTGGCGGTATAAAAAATCGACTGGGTTTGGCTGGCTGGGAATCATGTAAATGAACGACTGGCTAGCTAGGTTTCAAAAAAACTCGCCTAATGACATGAAATGAAATGGAAATATGACGAAGGAAGTGGCAGTGGATTGGACACCCCTTGTGGCACAAGGGCATTTCAGTTGCAAAGTATTTTGTATAATGCAATGGAATCAACTCACTACCCCAGTTAGGAACAAGAGTAAGAGTGCATTGGGACTGAGTTGGTGGGAGCTGAAATGCGTTCCAAAACCCTGTAGAAAAACGCGTTACTGCCGTCCTATGCTCACCAAGGGTGACAGGATGTATAAAAAAAAATTGAACTCGAATTTGAAGTTTCTAGGAAGCTGTATTCGTGGTCACGGTGGTTCAGTGGTTAGTGCGTTGGACTGCTGATCGAGCGAACATTTTTCGCAGTACTACTTCACGTCGGGGAATAACAAGTCTACGGTAGTATAATCTGTCACGAAAGAGCTTCTCAATTCGCCGTTCGGAGTCGGCAATAAATTGTAGAAAGTACACATTTAAGTACAAGTAAGTGAGTAAAAAAGAAAACGTTGTCTTTGACATTTCGAATATCCCTGACCAACATTAAGTCCAATCGCAACATCATTATTCGAAGTCGATTTAGGGTACAAAACAACTTTCTATGAAACTAAAATCTCGAAAACAAGCAAACAATATGAGTAGTAATCGAGACGCGCACATACTACACGTGTAATGTTCCATAAATGAATTAAATAAACAAACGTTAGCCACTTCATAAATATTTCATTTACGTCACTCAACTTCAATTAATTTCAATCGACCTTTCCGCCAAGATACACACACCTTCCAGATGGTGTGACAAACTCGTGCATAATTCACCTTCAAGCTACATAACACCTTTAGATTTCTACAGAAATGGAAAGTTACCCCAATGACCTATCTCCGGTCTCAGTGGCATCTAAACCATGTAATATTAATTACTCTCCCAGTTCCAGTCCCAGTCACTTCGGACTTGACACCAGAATCACGCAATTAAACTGAAAAAAAAAAAAAAAAAAAACTCTGCAACGATGCATTTTGCTTAGCAACAAACAGACCCCCCCTCCATCGTCTAAAGTTTAGAGGCAAAATTATTTGCCCGTTAATGGTGATACTAATATCTTTTATTTGGTTGATAATTAATTTAATTGATTAACCGCTTAACACTTTTAGTAACCAAAAAACAATAATTCTCTGATAGAAATCGGTCAGATAGAAGAAAAAAAAAACAGAAGAAAACACAACTCATTCCCACCGAAAAGCGGAATAAATTCAGTGAGAGCTGGTCTAGACGGGTTACGCACGAATAACACATCTAATCAAAATTTTTATATTTTTTTTTTCTTTTGAATAACAAATCTTACCTCAACTCTGCCCAAAATAATGCCGGCCCCGATGGTACCGATACCGGCCAAAAAGAACGGTATCGACACCTGCACCAATATGGTCGACCATTTCTCTTGCTTCACACCAGGACGATTTAAGGCTAATTTCTCATCGGCACTACCCGGCACACCGGCACTACTCCCACCACCATCAGGACCACCACCTGCACCTCCTCTATCCGACCCTGGATCAGGTTCTGATGAAGCTATTGACGTCGTGATGATTGAGCTTAGTGAACCAGTTGTCGAATGTGGTAGACCGGACAATTTGTCATTGTCGGTGTCTGCAATAAAAAACAAAAAAAAAAAACATTTTTTTTTAGTAATTAAATTTAAGATGAAAAGCAGAAAATTGACATAAAAAAACGCATGCAAAGAAACACCAAGATAGAGATAGAAAAAAAGAAATGTGTTAAATTGAAAAGTATCTAGAGTAACAGTAACAGCATAAGAAATGTATCTATTCGATTTTTTTTAAAAGAAAAATTAGAGCAATTATACTAAAAGTGTTAACCAATGCAAAAATAAAATATAGTATAGAAAAATTCAACTTCAAAGCAGAGGTAAACCACAACAAAAAAAAATCGAAAAGAAACGCACGGTCGATCACAAGATACAATTTAACACATTCTACGTAAAATTAATTTAAAAAAAAACCTTAAATTAATTGTACAATTGAAATACAAAATTGTATCGATCGAGAAAGAATTCATTCTGTTTTTTTTTTTTCAACAAAAAGCAGCTAATTCATTTCACGCTCGATTCAGATGATAAAGACTCGCTAACTCGATGGGCATTAGCACACAAATCTTTATCAAATATTACACACTTCTATATATGTCACGCGAATAGAAATATTAACCAAATTTTTAACACAAAAAAAAGTGATGAATTAATTGTTTGAGGCGGATGCTTAAAGCGCCAATATGAGAGAGGTGGTAGAAGTGTATCTTTCTCACACGAAAGATCGGAGACTTCCACACGAGCAATCTTACAAGTTGTAAACTTATTAAGTTATTTTTCCGAAACTGGTTGAGAGTACCTGTTTGTTTTTGCTTTGAGTATTTAAAAGCGTGTGATTAAAAATTAAAGGCGACAAGTGATGAGTAACGATTAGCGCTTCAGAAGGACTAAGTTCACCGGCAGCACATTTAATTATTTCAATCAGCTGTGTGCAGAGTGTGGCGATGTCATAAACATTAACTTTTCGGACTAGATTATTCGATAAAAAAAAATATATGATACAAGTGTTTTATTGGTAATGAAAACAACCATATAACGAAATTTATCGCTCGTACTTCGGTTTAATAACCTGGAATATGGGGCTATTCGCGCGACAAATACAATTAAGACCTAGACATTTGCTGGGATTCTTATTCTACCGTGTTTCTATCAGGCATATCTTACTCTGGGAGAAGTACAGCCAGGCAAGCAACCGCGTTAGTCACAGAGTTATTTAAACTTAAAGAGAAATCATTGACCCAATAATTTTGTCGAAGTTCGAGAATTCGATGTTTTAGAAATTTTTATTTGTTCTTAATTCTGGATTGACTTCGGGAACATCAACCGCTCTATTTTCCAGGCACTTTGCTCGAGTACAATAGGTTAGGTTAGGTTGAACTGGCTCCCAGCTAAAGCCAACACACTTAGACCCATGAGGGGTCCGTTGTGATAGCACCAGGATCTCGAAAAGATCTCCTGCCTACTCATTGTAACCAATTGGAGCTTCTTATGAAGCGTAGAAGGCTACTGACATCAATGTAAATTAGGTCGCCTAGTACAATGCCTGCCACAAGATCAAATGAGTCTAAATTGGGCGTCTAGATCAGCGCAATGGAAACTAAGATCGGCTGAGATCGGCTCAACTAGACGTCCTAACAAATTGACCATCTGGCGATCGCCAAACACTTTCGAAGTTGTCTCATATTGTTAATATCTAGATGTTGGTAACAAATGAGTTACTGATCACCAACTTATGATCGCTTGCATACGACTACAATAAGCAGCCACTCTTCATAGGCAGCCTTAGAATACTTTCAGCGCGAAAGCAACCAGAACTCCCTGCGAGTTAACTTCAATGAACTGTGCTGTAGAAATGGGTTTTACGACTAGTATTTTGGTACCAGACGGAAGGGTAACTAAGAATGAGCTGGAATCGGCTTGATATATGGTCACAAAACTATGGTGTATGTTCCCCTCTTTTAATCGCAGGAACTGTAGGGATAGGTTTGGTTTGGGACGTATGTATGTTGGGGGGGATCTAGGGAAGATGGAAACAATTATGGAGTTGACACTAGTGTACGTGTGGTCTGGCAAATCTCTCTGTTTCTTTGGTGAAGGCCAGGATGTCGGCAATTCGTTTGCACTTAAGATGTTTCTGGTCCAGGGTCTTCTGTCGCGTTCTCGCTAAGGCTGGGCAGTGGAATAGGAAGTGTTCGAGATCGTATTTTTCTTCCACGCAGTTCCTACATGTTTCTGCGTTATCACCCATCCTATGAATGTGTTTGTTGAGGTTAAAGTGTCCTGTGATGAGACAGTGATCAGCCCCAATTGCTCTCTACTTGAACCTGGAACTTTCCATAGTTTCTTTACGAGTTGATTAGCCACTTTGCACGTCGACAGGTTTGCCCAGTGATCACGAAATTATGATCTCTTGCATACTTTTTCGCTACAAGTAGTCGTTCCAAAAATTTAGAGACCGCGAAGTTGGGCTTTTTAACATTTCTGGTGGAGTGAAATAGGCCCGCAAAGGTACTCAATCCGCTCATAAAGAAGACATGAGCAGGTGAGTGTTTCTAGTAGAGTCGAAAAATAGAGAGAAGGGTACTCCGATGGAATGCGAAAACTGGAGATATATACGAATAGTAGCATTTACAGTTGTGTTGCTAAGGCAATTTAAGGAAGTCCGGTCAATCAAGGATTTAATTAAGGTGCTTTGCAGACTGCGACAAAGCTGCATACCTTTACCGATCCTGTTCCTGGTGGGAAAGAGTGATCAGTGCCGTGCCACATTGAAAGAAACCCGAGGAGTACAATGCTAATTGACCTTCTATACGGGTGCAGTGCTTCAAAAAACCGCTGTCAATTCAATTCAATTAGCAAGCAGTCTATGCAATAGAACCCAAAAGAAAGAGTAGGCCACCGAAAGCAAGCGTGGGTTAGAAAAAACTGAGGAGGAATAAAATCTTTGGGAAAGGCCTTGATATGGTTGAAAAGCGTTTCAAAACTCCGAATAAGATAGCGTTCAGGCGTTGTTGATGCTATATGCTCCTCAAGGGTGCCTTCGGCGTACAAAGGCAAAACCGACTTTAGATTCCTAGGAAAGAGTTTATCTTATTGAAGAAAAAAGTCCTCATTATCATGATTTTGGTATGTACATATTTGTTGGTTTGTTATTTCATCACACGCGAATACATCAATCATTTTCTTTGAAAAGCTGGCGACACACACGTTACACTTTATTTCGAAATTACCACAACAAGTTCAAATTTATAGCATGTTCGTAATGCTATGCAAATGAAGCGCTTTAAAATCGAATCACTTTACAACTTGTTTTTCTTTTTAATCAAGCCTCTAAAGTTAACTTTTTTTTGATAAAAAATTAAGGGCCAATGAACTGAGAATTTTTTAAATCACATTCATGACCTTTTTTTCTCAAAAAAATTTAACGAATTATAGTTTTTTTCAAAGTCATAGCATCACGTTTAGGATTCTACAAGTCCTGAAGCAAGAGACAAATAGAGCGTGAACGGGTTACTTTCGAAAATAGAGAACCATATACATTCTCTTTGAAATAGAATAAGTTTTTCCGAATCAGTGAATTGGTTGTTCGGTTCATCCATCCCGTTGGAGGAACAAATTTCTTTAAATCGATAAAATTTCCCCTTGAATTTCATTAACCACTGCAAGTTAAGAAAACTAAATCTTTGAAAATATAAATTAGCAAGTTCAATGAATATGGTAAACTGCACGGATAGGGCGTCCATTTTGTTATCAAAAGGTTCCAGAGTCAGTGAAACAATTCCTTTGAGTAAATATTAATGGGTGTCTCACACTGCGACTTATTCTTGATGAAAATAACTAACTAAATGGGGAACGCCTCGAAGGCGGACAATTGGTATTCCAAAACTTAAGTCAGGGATTATAGGAACGAAATTTATAAAAGAGTAGTCGAAGCGAAAATTAAAAGCAGAGCTGTACATTTTTGTTCAAATTTGCGTTCTTCACTGATGAGGCCGAAGTGACTAAGATGGTCAACGAAAAATGTTATTTGACACACGCGTCTAAGATGAAACGTCACCCTTGTCAGATAAAGCTTTAAGGTAATTAGAAACTTTTCTACTTAGGCTCCAGTATAAACCCAGGCATTAACACCGAGTGCTAAGATCAAAAATAGAATAACTCCTTCCAACTTCTGTTTCTTTGGGTAAGAACACAATTGAGTAGCAAGGCCCTTTCTGAAAAACTAACGCGACTCTAATCATTCGAGTCCTGGCTCTATAGACATGGACATTGTCAAAAGCGCATATGATTACTTTTGGTTATTTCGTTGGAAAAATCAAGTGGGGCGCGTAGTTGTTAAGAGGCCTCAACCCTTGCGAAAACTAAAGGCAACTTGCTAATAATCGAGCTGACTAAAGGCATTTGTTGTTCCTTGGAGTGCAGCAAATGAATTGTTAGAGAAAGGGTCTGCCTATTACTGAGAAAACTGAGTAAAAAAATTTAACGAAAACAAATCACAAATGAAAGTCACTGACTGCTTGTAAAACTTTAATTATGTGAAATTATTCTTTAACCAACTTTTCAAAGTCGAGATATGTAATATTTATATTAATTGTTAAAATCATTGCAAATTAAGACTGTCATACCATTTGGTAAATATTCCTCAGTGTACGATTCGATATCGTTTGTGTAAATAGCCTTAGGCTTAAAATACGTCCGACTTATCAACTCATCGACCAAGTCATAGGAGACTGCTCGCACTTTATCGATACTCATTTTTGCCGAAAACAAAATCAAACAGATGCTTTATCACAGACTTTTCAACGGGCACTGAGACGTAACCGACCTGCAGCCGCTCTATCACTAATGATTATTATTGGAAATTCATTTACAAAGACCCGCTACATAATCTATATAAGTAAATACATAAATATGCAAGGACTAGACAAAAGCAAATTGATTTTCTTATCAATGATTGCATGAATAGTTCCCCTTTATTCGGTAATATATGTACAAGCGACAAGTACAAGTTCACTGACCCACTTCGAAGGCATTGTCAATTTTTCCGTGACAATAGATTGAATAAAAAGAAAAAAACACCATCTAACTAGATCCGACGTGACTTCCGGAATAAATGTTTGAATGTGATACAAAATTTGCAATGTCAGCTTTTTTGGCACACAAATCTCGTCAAATTTTAGTACAAACTTGTTAAATAATATGACCTTTGCCCATATACACCGATCAGGTTGTAGAATAAATCCTATAGCAGTCACTTATAGACAGGTACACACTTATCAATTAACAGTTTGCTGTTTCGACGGCGAAGTTTTGTTTTGTAAAACCTAAATGACATCATCAAAAAATAAGGAAATGATATGTTTTCTTGAATTCTACGATAACGTATTGTAGGTAATAATAAAATTCGAAACGAGATCATAACGCGTTTAGTTTAAAAAGAAAGAAATTTGTGACGTCAGAGAGACTAACGTGTCGGACCAATCATAATGTGAGTGACTGTAAGAGTCGTTGAGACGATGACGTTTGTTTTTCGACGTAAAAATGTTCGGAGATAAGGTTAATTTTGTCTAATAGGAATCTCGATTCAAGCAGTCCCCAGTTTCAAAAGAAGATGAGCGTTGAGCGCCTTGCACACGTTGGGAGTAGCACCAGAGACTACAGAAAGTGGGTAAGCAAAAAACTCACGACCATGCAATCACCAGGTTTAAATGTCAACGAATATTCGATCCAGTGTCACACCATTGTAAAGGAAGTAGCTGCCAAGAACTCCAGAGGAAAACTAATGTATGATGAATCTATTGTGCCATGGTGAGCTATTTAACCCAGCGAAGGCAATCCACCCTCCTTCTAGAAGTGAGTATTTTTTTGGAACGTCGTCTGTTTCAAATGAGGATTGGGCACTCACAGCAGTTTCCTCCTTTGCTAAACAAAGTTGGCACACTATCCCTCTAAATGAGTTTTGTTTTGGTATCTCTAGTAGGCCTACCAAGTTCGAAATCTCACCCCTACCCGTACTCTAAATCATCAGGGGCTATCCCCACCGGATGATTTAGGGTCGATCGTGGAAGATAGTGGATAAGCGGGCCTTTGGAAAATGATTATGAATGATGATGACGATCTATAGTAGTTGTGGCATAGAAGTCAATCCATATGAATCCTGATATTGTCCTTATTGAACTCAAAGAGTTTGACCCAGACCGAACGGACAACAATGTTTAAGTCAAATGAATTTTCGACTCCCAGTCTTCATGTTTGAAACGACCCAACCTTTCTTGTAAGGACGTTCAATACCCACCACCGAGTCCGTCCAATTATTCGGATACGTCGATGATATTGACTCAGTTGAACGCAGCGTGATGTCACTGGCGCGTTCGTGAGTATTGAAACGGAGGCGGCGGACATGGGTTTAGCGGTCAATGGGACCAAGACAAAGTATAAGCTGTCCGCAAAAAAGCACACTCAACACCGAAATATTATCCCAAGATGTGGATCGCAAGGATGGAGAACTACCTTATTGTGAGATGCTGCCCTGACATCCTGGGAAGTGTGTGTTCATAAGGAGTTGCAGTGATTCCGCGGTTGAGTATGTCTAGCTGCTATCCGACTTTCTCAGGAAGGACGGTTTGTTGTGACCTTTGGATCTTACTGAGCCTTACGGATTCCTTTAGAGTCTCATTAGATTGACAGTAGTCTTGCCACGATTCTTTCTTGGCCTTCCTAATGGACTCCTTGCATATTCTTAGGCAGTCTTTGTAGGGCTGCCAGAAACCATGACGATGGCAGATATTGAAGATAACTCTGGTCATCTTCCTGAGTTTTGACAGATCTTCATTCCACCACGTTGGAAGTTTTTTCTTACTATACCTGACTGGACATGATACCTTGTAAGCAATATTCATTGCTTTTTCGAAGGTGTTGATCTTTGCGTCAAATTCAGGTACCGTGGCTATTGTATGTGTTGGCGCGTGACTTAATTTAGACTCAAAAACTTGACAAAACTTTGTCCAGTTAATTCGTTTAGGGTTTCTAAAAGGCTTGGGTTTGTTTACATCTTTAAATTTTTAATTTTTCAGAAAAAAAAAAGAAAAAAATTTACGCCGCTTATTGAATAACTCGTTAGTAGAGTTGGTCAATTGTCATACAACCGGAACCATTTTCTTACACCTCTTCGTGGATTCTTGTCAATATTTTTGTTTTCATTCAAATAATTGATATAGATTTCATCACAACAAATTTCTATATCATAAACACACACAAGAAACTTAAAAGTAACATAAAGGTAGTCCGTAAGTACAAATGTATATGTATAGAGAGAGTGATCAAAGCCAATTTATTTAGAAATTATGTAATGCAAGAGTGTGTAATGTAGCGCGTAAATAATAAAAGTAAAAAAAAAAAAATGAAAAAATTAGTGTGCCTGTTAATTCGTCGAAAATTCTTGTTCAGATTTCAAAACCCAAGGGTACTTCAAAAGTTTCCACCGTTTTCAGTTTCTCAAAAATATTATTTACTTTGCTTTATAGCTTTCATTCGTATAGTATGCATTAGATGCTTGACTTAAGAACCAAAAAAAGATTTAAAGCAAAACTTCGTACATAAGATGGAACAATCTCAATCGAAATTCAAATCAAATTGAATCATCATTAAGGAATAGATCAATCCCGATCGTTTGAAGCCATTCGGTGAAGGTTTAACTTTGTGTCTTTATTTGCACAAGCTCAAGTTTTTTGTTGAAATATGAAGTAGTTGAAGAAAAATATACAATTGAACAATCATTAGCAATTAAAAAGAATTCAAACGTGTTTATTTTCAATCAGCCTAAGGGATAATCCATGAACTTTAAAAAAAAAAATAACGGTCAAGATTGTACCCGGAGCTTGATTAAGTACTTAGGTGCCTAAGAAAAAGAGAGTAAACGGAACACGCGATATTTATCTCAAGAAGCCTTAGAAAAGAAAATATGTTAAGGCATGCAAACACCAATTAATTTAACAAAAAAAAAAATTAAATAATTTGAAGACGAAGAAATGAACAAGACCTGAAGGAGTTGTAATGAGACTTATCTGTTTTTATTGGAAAGAAAAAGGTTTTCACTTGAAATAAAAGCAATTAGAGGCTTTTGTAAGTTTTATTGGTTGTCAGAAGTTTATAAGAATGTCAGTTTATATGAGTGATAGTAACTACAGTAATATTTCTTCCATCATCATTTTCCAATGATCCGTTTATCCACTAAGAGGGTCGCGGGTTAAGTAAACCCTCTCCCTATCTTCCGCCGTCGACTCTAAATCATACGGATAGGAGTGCGATTTTGGACTTGGTTCAATCATCTTATCCTGGGCCTACCCATAAGATGGCTCCCTGATGTCAAGGATTCCATGGAAAGTCTTGCAAGCCGAGTTGGGGGCATGCGTTTAACGTGACCAAAACCATCGAAGTATGGATCTCTTCTTTCGAAAAAGTAGCTCGTTTTTGACCAATGAAAATTATTTTGATATATGATTGTTTTTTGAAACGTAAATACATTAACAATGTCTTCAGTGAGGGTCTTGTGCACAACAATTTGTTCATCTCTTGGACAATGTGACTGTTTGAGAACGTGTCGTTTTATGTTTTGATGCTCCCGCGTATTTTCTAGATTGAATTTTGAGAAAGAAGAAATGTATACTTTTGCATTGCATGCGCTGAGTCTTAAGGAATAACCCAAATTTTTAATTGGCACATCTAGAGCTCAAAAATCGAAGGTGGAAGACATAAACTTGGGAGTATTTGAATCATACTAATGGACTTCCTGTTATGGAGAAATAAATTGGGCAGTCCGATGATTATTATTATATGTATGTAAGTTCATAAGGAAAAGGCTTCAACCTATGAAGTTAGCAGAATTTCCTAAAGCACTTGGTGGAATCGAGATTTTTTAACATTAACACTGTGATTTTCTAGTGGTCTCCAGTACTATCCAGTAAGTGTTACTGGCTCTAAATAATGAAAAGAAACGTTTTCTTAGGCGTGTTGTAGAAAGGATGCTCACTACGCTAACCAAGGATGCACCAGTTTTCTCAAGAAAGCCCAGTCTTGTTGCTAGGGCTTTGTTTCTTTTGAGAGAAAATGCTTCGGATGCTTTTGTTCCTATTCATAAAGGCGACCTAGTCAGAGGAGTGCAAATTCAACAACAAATGCTTTGATGGATATTCCGGTACGAAGAATCTTTGAATCGTGAAAGTTTAAAGATACTTTGATCTACAGACACCTAGCTAACAAATGGAGATGGTTGCTGGTTGAGGTGTCCAAGGCCAGCCCTCAAAATTCCTATTTACCTACTGCAAATTCTGCATAGAGATAGTAAGCTAATTTTAAATTAGGCCAGGACATCGTAAGCTTGAAATTATCTTGGCCTTTCCAGCTAGAGGTAAGTCAAAGCACCACTAACACTGCGTTTTTCTAGGCAATTTATTGTGACAGCCTATAAGTGTTACCAATCGCATAAGATGTTCAGAAGTAGCTTCAGCTGATTGGACTAGTCAGTAAAAGATTCGATTTCACTGGTCTTTTCGACTGAGTCTGGAATTTTATTTTTCACAGCATAATGAAAATCTCCAGTACTTTTGTAGTTTTATTTCGTAAAATTAAAATAAAAATAAGTGTCATTACAAACTAATCAGATCTTGTAACTAAAAAATATTTCAACACTATAATACCACATGACCGAAACCAAGAAAATAAAAAAAGTTACTATTTTTCATAACCATAAATCATATAACATATTTACAAAACTTTGTATAGAAAGATATAAGTATGATATAAAAAAAATAAATAAATATCTGTTCGGCTCTATACGCAAGAGAAAAATATAGGAAAAAATAATCAAGGATTTTTAATAAATAAAACTCACCAGTTCCATAAATAGTAAATAATTTAAATTTGTCATCCTGTGTGTAGTGTCCTGGTGATACTCCATTATTATTTGTGTTTATAAGTGTGTCATTTATTTTAATTGTGTGTATATCTGTATTTTTATTACTACTATCGCAGCTATTTAGGAAATTATTACTATCATTAATATCTTTTTCGCTATTTGGATTTTTATGATTCATTTTGAGTGTTTTATGGAAAGTTTCTTTCTTTTTTATAAATTATGTATAAATAAATTAAGAATAATTTAAGGAAAATTGAAGTTGTAAGAGTATACTTGTGTGTATCGTTTTTTTTTTAAGGAAAAAATTAACTAAATGGAAATATGCTTAGAGTATATGTATATATTTTTGTTTTGCTTTGAACTTTTACGATTTTTTTTTTTATTTTAAATTATTCTCTTGTATAATTTAAGTCGGCGTATTGACAATGTAACATTGTTGTTAACCTTTGGAAAAATACCGATACGCTAAACTACTTAATAATATTAATCTAAATAAATTGTTTTACAATGGATTGATTTTTTTTTGTGTAAAGCATTTAAAATGTACAGTAAAGCTGAGAAAGAAATGAGAGCAAAAATTAAGAACAGTAAAAAATTAAGTAGGTGTGGGTTATACTAGCAAAGTGTATACACAATTAATTAGAAAAAAAAAAAGAATCCAATTAATTTTAATTTAGGAAATATTGGAAAAAAGAAATACTTTTTAGTTGTTTACATAATTTATATATCACACAATTTTTTTGTTTGGTTATTTATTACACTTAGTTATTAAATAATTATATACTGGGAATTAATTATTTAATTATTTTTTTTAAACGAAGTTTATTCTGTTGGTTTACATTTTTATTTCTATTATTTATATGGGTTTGTTTTGGTGTAGAGAAAAATCTAAGAGCTTTAGTCACCGGACCGTTGAGATGGCTGTAATTAAAATGAACAATTTTTGTGGAGAATGAGCATTGATTTTGGAGGATAAGAATGAAAAACAAATTAGGTTTAAGGATTCTGCAATCAATCACTATATCGCGGTTGAAGTTTTTTTTTGTATTGGAATAGATTATATCTGTATTATGCGGTTGGTTCTATAGGAAGTAAAGACAAATTATATAAATATATACGTATCTCGAAATTATAGTTTTGGATAGATGGTGGGTACTGTTCGGAAGGCTGTACTAATCTCGCTCAGATTGACGATGAGGGCAAAAGCAGGAGACTGGATCCAACTGGTCACGTATGCCACGGCTGGAACCAACTTGCTTTTGAGTGAATAAAGAAAATCAATTTCCATGTTAAGGTTAACTCGGTGTGAAGCGAGAGCTTTCTCAGGTATCCTAATAGGGGAGATTTGGGGTTGTGCACAATGATTAATAAAGGAATCGCAGGGACAAGGAAAAAGTTGAATCTGTCCAATAATTGTTCTGTAAATGTCCTTCTCGGACTCTTGGTTTTTTTTTTTCTTTAACGATCTAGGAAGCTTTAGCAATATTATAAAGGAACCTTCTGGAGTTCAAATCCCAATTTGGCTGTCCCTTTTCTTATCGTTTCAGGAAAATATATTATGGGCCTAAAGGACCTAAATCGTGGACTACGTGAACCAATAAAACATCTCACAGAGAATCCTTTGGTTAAGTAAAGAAGTTAACTTTTGACATTTAGACTTTATTAGGATCATTTTTTGGACCTAACATTGACAATTTTGAAATGGTACTTGGTGTAGGAGAAAGAAAACCGACTTGATTTGCATTAACCAACATGTAATGTATACATACTTTTATTACGCTCTTAGTCAGAGCTTTCAATTGCCGGAAGTAGCAATCATTTTATTCAATATTTCTCCTAAATTACTAGTTAGTCATACAGAAACAGACCTTGAAGATAAAAAGTCAAAACAAAATGTTTCACAAAGGCCAAATTGTCAGGAAATTACTAGATAAAGATGCCCTAAAACTGAAAAACGTAAATAACTTCCAAAATTACAGCAAGGTGGAAGTTAAAATCACCTTTTTGGAGAAATTGATGGCTATCATTTGACAGGAAGTTGGTAATAAAGTGTGGACCCGATTTTCCACAGACATTTTGTAGAGATTGACGTCTATCATCTGTCAGAAGTTTTATAAGTCAGCAAGAACTAAAGCATTATTATTAAATTTCTGATTGAATTGATAACATTTTTATTACTCTAAAAACTGAGTAATAATGTTGACAATGTCTCCGTTTAATGTCAAAACAATCACAAATTTAGATCTCAAAAAAAAAAAAACAGCCGATAAGATTGGAATGCTCTCAAGAATTATATTCAGATGTTTTCGAAGCAAAGCCCGATTGTTATAATTTTAATCATTTAAATATCTAAAACAAGAAATGGTTATATACTAAAAATAATCTGCGGTTCCTTCAAGCATAAGGATCAAAATGAAGTGAGTGATTTTGAAAGTCATCGATTTTGCGATAAGATAAATTTATTTAAAAAAAAGTACTTAATTACGACGTTGAAGCTTTCAAGTTCTTTGAGTATACCTTGACACAAAGAAATCAAATTGTGGAATAGTGTCGATTACAAATCTATTAGATGGAGGTAAGGATTAATACATTGATAGACGTTGATATATTTATCTGATTTTGGTTGGTCTAAAAAAGGTTCAATCACCAGTAAGAAGATGCTAAGGTGAAAACTTAGTCATGAAATACTTCAAGTTCTGTAATAATCAGAGGCTGTTACACGTTCCAGAGGTACAATCTTATTCGCATACGCCGATGATATTGTTATAATCGGAAGAACGCAGCGTGATGTCACTGGTGTGTTCGTGAGTATCGATGACAGCAGAGCAACGGTCGCTTGGGATATAAAAAAAAAGTACTCGACTCTCCAGGATGGAAGTTGGTTGGAAAAACTAATAAGGAATTTTGAAGCGTAGAATATTGAAATCCCACTGTCTCTTACGCCTTTGGAGAATAACAAAATCGGTCAAGACGGGTTTTTACTAACAAACGTCCGATTGCAACATCGTTGTCATGCGTGTCTACCCTTAATGCTGTACGTCAAGGCTTATTTGAAATTGAAAATAATTATAGTCACGAATAATTCCCTAAGAGATATTCACGATCAAACTGGATAAAACACGTAGTGCGTAATGAAACACAAACCCAGCAAGTGGAACCCAAGACATAATGGCGACGAAAATTTTCCATAATTCAACCCTAATTGCTTTATTTACATTCGTCGTTGACAAGTCTTCTTCCAACGGGCACTCTAAACAACTTTTGCTTGCTTAAAAAATAATTCCATGCCGCTAGGCTTTGGTGCCAATTCGTTGTCATTAACCCACCACAAGGTATAAGATACAACTCGCCAATCAGAGATTTTAAAATAAATTGTATCAAACAAATTCATCATAAGTTTTGCGTCAGTCAATTGGTTTTATGATCCCCATTCTAAGTTCATTAAAAGTGTCTATCGCCCATTCACAAAAATCAAACTCATTCATAAAATCCAAACAGCTAATCAATTGAAATTGGATTTTCAAAAAACAAGCGCTGCGCTCATCAGGAAGTAAATGACAAACCAAAGTGTCTAGAGTATTGTATCCGCGTATCTAAAGCCAGTCGTGGGACTGTTTCGGCTTTTCAATTTCATTTACAATGAGACATTATGCAAGATCATCTGTATACCAGATGATCTATCCCATTCGGTGTAAGTGAGTGTAGGTAACTTTTGTTTTTTCCTAAACCACTTCCACAGGTCCCTCATACGGGAAAAAAGATACATATGTACATATTTTGATTGTATCTTGTTCAATTGATAAGTTTTTCCAGCGCACAGCAGGAAATTAATTTCGCATACCACAGAGAGACGGTTATAAGATTCTCACTTAAATTGTCATCTTCTGTGGCGACATCGTATCGTACGACTTGTCATAAAGTAACATTTCACAAGTACCTACCGGTCGACTTTTTATTTTGCATTGAGGAATTAGAAAGTTTATCCACTGATTACCGATAAACATCTGCTTATTTTCAGATAGGCATCGCCACACACTCACTCAGTGGCTGTCGCTGGCGGAACTGTTTTAAAAGGTTACTTAGTGGCTTTCCGCTTGGGTTATTGTCTTACGATTGCAATTACGGGGCATGGCAGTAATCAAGTTCAGTGTCAAAGTATTTGTTTATGTTTTAATGTTATCAATAATTTTTTTGTTTGTACAAATATCTATTGATTTATGCATTACCACCTATCTACCGAGGGTTACTACTCTTTCTAATGGGTTGGGCTCGCTTGCAGTTTGAATTTAGTACATAACCTTGAGGTACTCACATCAAGGCGATGTCCACTGAAATGCTCAGGCATGCGGCTAAAACGCAATTGAAATACAAAATAATAATTTATAATTGGTATCACTTTGGTTTTTGCATTGAGTATTGATTTTTACGTCGATGGGCGATCGATCGAATTCGATCATTGAGTTGAGCGCTTTTGAAGTTGTTATGCTTGTAGTTAGTTAGATGCACAGCGGAAACATAGTGATTGAGGTGGGGAGCGATACTTTTCAAGTGTCTATTCAGAGTAGAATGGATACATAATCTTATATGAAACAGTGAAAGGTTTTCATTTAGGTTAGGTTAGGTTAGAGAGGCTGTCGACATAGCTGACGCACTTAGACCAACAGTAGGTCCACTGTGATGCCTCAGGATCTACGAAGAATTCTCTTTCCTAATCGTGGAACCGGTGGGAGCTTTCGTGCTAATTCGCCAAGATTGTCAAAAAAGAAGGCAGCGAGACGGTTGCGTCTTTTGCGAGAGAGCACAGGGGAGATGAGGGATCCTTCGTCGGCCTTGAATGTCTCTGTATCCTCGTACTCAGCAGAGAAATATGTTAAATAGCTGGGCCATATCTACGAGAGACGAGCGGAACTAGAACTATTTTTGATGTTAAAGAGACTGATTCCAGGGACTTAATGGCGGCCTGGGTGTTTGTGAAAATGCTAAGACAGGGCCTCCTTTTTCACCAAGCCGAGATCCTGGCAATAGAAAATGTTGCAGACTGCATAAGAGATTGTCACCTTCCTCCATCGGATATTACCATCTTCGTTGACAGTTAGGCAGCTTTAAAATCGATAAAATCCAATATAATCAAATCAAAGGCAGTCAAGAAATGTCGCGACACGCTGATCACCATAAGGCACCATACTGTCAAACTCTGTTGGGTTCCTGGACATAATGACATAGAAGGGAACGAAAAGGCGGATCAATTTGGAAGATTGGGTTCGGCCATGAACATTAGCGAAGCCGACACATCTGTCATGCCACCGATAGGGAGATTGCATGGGATAATACACAGCATAATAGAGAAAGAAGCTAACTCCCTCTGGTTAGCCAGAGAGGATTGCGCCACCGCTCGGACGCCATGGCCGAAACTAAATAAAACTAAAACAAGGGGCCTTCTGGAACTGGACAGATCCTCTATTCGAGTTATTACAGGACACTGTGCCATGCTCCGCAAGTGGAGAATCGAGTCCATCGAACTATGCAGAAGCTGCGGAGATGAAGAAAAGGTAGAATCAATCCAATATCTGCTGTGCCACTGCCCCGCACTGCAAGAACGACGTCTACGCGCATTAGGATCAAGGTTCTTTGCAAGCAAAGTAGAGGTAAAAGACTTACAGTTAACGGACCTACTCAGATTCTTAAAGAGTACGAACCAGTTCACAAAACAGCAAATAATAGGATAGGTCCATAGGCTGTCCCGGGAACCATACTGCTATTCGCACAACAACAAAAGGGTACTCACAATGGACCTTCAGGTCTCCGAGTGAAAGTGACGAGACCTATCCATCACACACCCTTCGTAACCTAACCTAACCTTATCATCATGATCTCCGACTGAAAGACGCTTCAGTGCTCTGGAAGGCGAAAGGAGATCTCAAGGTTTAGAACATCGGGGAAAACACCTCCTTCTTTGGTCAGTGTAGATCTCCAAGCGTTTTTTCGTAGGAGGTTTTTCGGCTTTTCCCAGAAATTTCTTGTGGGAATAATGACATTAAAAAGGGTTTTTATTAACAATTAGGTTAGGTTAGGTAGCTGCCCCCGCTCAGACAGGGACACTCTTAGACCAAACCGGCCCATTGTGATACCACGATGAAGAACCGGCTAACCAGCCCAGAGAACCAGAGTATGTAGCACAAAGTACATCGAGATGGGCAACCGAACCATTTCGTCACAGAGATGAAGTTTCTCATCTCCTGGATATCGAGGTCGGCAAGATCGTTAAGGTCATCGTAGAAGTATTGCCCGAGGGTTTTCGTTCTTAGCATCGCAAGAGCAGGACTTAGAATTAAGTCCTTTTAAATCTGTTAACAGAATAAAAACGCGAAATTTATACATTTGAGTGAGTACTTATCCCCAACGTGTAGCGTTGTGCTACTTAAATCTGAAGAACTATTCGAAAAGCTGCGAACATTTCCAACCTGATTCCCTCTTTTAAACTCTGAAAGGTTCGGACGAATTATTAAGGCTTGTCCCGCCAGCCCATCAATTAAAAGTTTTTTGAGACAAAAATTATTTGTTAATTAGTTTCGCTAACCAGTTTCTATTTCAGTCAAAAAGAAATACATATATCAAAAAATTCGGGCACGAACTTGAAATACTAGACTAAAAAGTTGAAAACCTGAATACGTACACTGCCCATTTAGCCGTGACAGACGCCCGGAAAAGTGTCGACCAAAGCGCGTAGTTTCCCGAGGTTAATCTTTGAATACTGTCGCAGCTTTCAAATCGTGCGATAAATCTTAGTTACATATCTGTATCTGAATAGATATACTCAAGCCATTTAAGAAAATTGGTAATTTCATTAATCCCAACGAATTCCAATCAAAAATGAATATTTAACAGTTTTTAAAATATTTACAATACGTGAATGGTATTTAACCCTGGATAGAAGTAGTAAACAGAAAGCTAATCGTCGAGTGGAAAATCTTCGGAAAAAGCAATCCTCAACTGTGCAAACACCTTCGTGCTCTGGAAAATTATAAAAAACTCTAATTAAAACATTTTGTGTACACTCCCCCCCAGACAATGCTGAAATCAAACAATTAATTGGGTCATTATTAATTGATTTCATCGACTCAATTGGTATTCACCTTTGGTCGTTAAACTGTTGACTGCAAAAAAAAAAAAAAAAAATCCGGAGACACTGTCTACCCCGATCAAAACTAAAAAAAAAATTCAGTCGTTACGATGCCGGTTTGGCGATAAAAAAAACTAACCAACTATGTATGATACTTTAATTAAAATTACTCATCACCGCATGGTGGAAGAGATACATTTCCATCTTGTATTTTTTCACGACCACCTTGTTTAAATGATTCAAATTCAAATCTGTACTAGCATGGATCAATCGAAGAGAAGAAGAAAGATTCAGACGTGAGATGTTTAGATACTTTAAGACTGATGAGATCGTTTTTTGATTGAGAAATCTCATCATCATCATTTGCTTGATTGGGTAATAAATTACATTTTTTTGAAAATGATGCGCCCGTCTATAATTTTTTGAAATAATTAACTTGAACTTGTGGTCTGCTATGTGCTTTGAGATACTGTTCGTCTGAATTTTATGAGCCAATTGAACGGCAATAGCGGCAATGCGATGGTGATATTTATGGATACGCTGTCTAATTTGACCTTTAAATTTGCAATAATGTTTCTATAAATAGCAAAGCGTGTAGATTTATTATTTTAAGAAAAAAAAAAAAACTAAAGAGTTATTTGGACATGATCCCCGAGTAACATCTCACCGTGGCTTGATTACTTAACAATGAATAAAATTAATTTGCAAAACGATAGGGGAATATATAGGAAATGTATTCTTTTGCATAAAAGATATAAGCATTTGATTCGTATTTCCCATTAACTTAAAGAAGAGGTTGTTAGCACATTTTTTTGAGTTAAGTTACTAGGCAGAATAAATTTGCATGCATTTAAATGGGTTTGTTAGCTCTTTTAATAATGCCAGATGGAGGCATAATCAACCGCTCTACTGAGGTGGAATATTTTAGAAATATTGTCTCTCAGACTTGTGGAAGAGAAAAAGGCAAAAAAAAAAAAAGACTAAATGCAATTAGATTGGTCTCTAGCCTGGTGAACTGCAAATAAATTATCAAATAAAATATATACGTTTTCGACACAATGTTATCGTCATCTACGCAAGGATTCTCTTCGTGAAGAACACGATCTCAATTTTTGAGGATTTAAAGAAATCCCTTAAAACATGAATATTTCGATTCCATTTCCCAACTCGAAAGGTTGGCTGTCAAATAATTTAACAAATGTAGAATAAATTACTACAATCCACAAAAAAGGAGACCCCCTCGCCACCTGCGCCAATTACAGAGAAATTCGTTTTCTAAATGTAGATTATAAGATCTTATCTGCCTTATAGTGTGTGCACGCCTCAATACCTTAGTCAACAACGTGATCGGTTCCTACCAGTGCGGTTTTGGGCCGGGAAATTCCAATCGATCAAATTTTTACACTTCGACAGATCTTGGAGAAAACTAAAAAAGTCCAAATCGACACCCACCATCTCTTTATCCATTTTAGGCCGTCTATGAAAGCATATATAGAGACGAGCTATACAGAGCATAGATGTCTAGATTTGGCATCCCTGCCGAACTCGTCCATTTGTGCAGGACGACGATGGAGAATGCACGCTGCTTCATCAAGGTCACCTAAGACCTCACTGAGACCTTTGATGTCGAAACGGGATTAAGACGGTAAGGTGATGCGCTGTTATGCGACTTCTTCAACATCGTTCTTGAAAGAGTGTGCAAAACCCACGGGGCAACACCAGAGGCACAGTCTTTCAAAAGCCCGTCCAATGTCTAGCACACGCTGACGATATTGACATAATCGAAAGAACGCAGCGTGATGTCACTGGTGCGTTTGTGAGTATCGAGACGGAGGCGGCGAAGATGGGTTTAGCGGTCAATGAGGGCAAGATGAAGTATATGCTGTCAGCAAGAGAGGACTCCCAACACCGACGTCTCGGACAGAACGTCACAGTAGACAGCTATAACTTTGAGGTAGTTAAGGACTTTGTCTACCTAGGCTCCGCTATAAATTCAGACAATGACACCATCGCTGAGATTAAACGAAGAATAACTCTTGCCAATCGCTGTTTCTTTGGGCTAAGAAGGCAATTGAGTAGCAAAGCCCTCTCTCGAACGACTAAAGTGACCCTGTAAAATACCTTCATCGTCCCAATCCTGCTTTACCGCGCAGAGGCATGGACTTTGTCAAAAGAGGATGAGGTTGCCTCTGGTCTTAACGAGAGGAAAATTGTTCGGGTGTTTTTGGTACCATCTGCAAAGACGGTGAGTGGAGGAGGAGATACAACGACGAACTGTATGGGATGTACAGCGACATCGACTTAGCCAGAAGAGTGAAGCTCCAACAACTGAGGTGGCTGGGTCATGTAGAGCGGATGGATACTGGTCTGGAAAATCTTCAAATCCAAACCCGAGGAACGGCGCAGTAGAGGAAGACCGCGACTCAGGTGGCGCACACAAGTGGAAGGGGACTTTAACCAACTTGGAGTGCTAAACTGGAGACAGCTGGCTAAAGATTGAGCTGGCTGGAGATGCTTGTTGTTTGAGGCCCAGGTCACCCCGGACTATTGCGTATGGAAGTATGTAACTCCCCCTAACTACAAATTTATCCTTTAGATCTTTAATTTCAGTGTATTATCCTTTCGTTGTTGATTCGCTGAAGAGATTATCTCTATAAACTTTTTCGAACACCTTCAGGTTTGATTAGAGGCCTTAGAAAGGACTTTAAACAAGTATTAATCGGATGCCGCTGATTGTGAACTGTTCATAACCTTTTCAACCCCACTTATGCACGTACGTAGTCATTGATTCAGACACAGTCAGACCATAATGCTTCTTTCGAAACAAACTTGAATAAAAGAGCTACAATTTAAACTTCCACTTTCAAACCGCCCACACTACATTTTTGGATAAGTGAAAGACCATATCAACGTCATTGACTCCAACCTCGTCCAAGCTGTTAGGTTTCTTTTCAGTCATGGTTTTGCCTCAAAACTTTTAATGAAGTAGTTCTCTGACGAATTCACTTCCCCTTTAAGGTGTCCTTAAAAGATGTCCAAGCTCAGTTGATTGATTTAAATAAAAAGAAGTCATTTCCGTTTTCCTATTCTGCACTCTAATCTAAATCAATCTCTATCAAATGTATCTCTGCCACATTTCAATAATTTATGCAAAGCATTTAAAAACTTAGTCGCGTGCGAATTAAATGGAATAAATCTGCCCCTTCTTACTTTTTGTCTCCATAGAGATCACGTCGACGTCAGATGCACATGTTGCCATACGGGTTCAGGTTCACGTACGAATTTTTCGTTCGTCCACTCTGGCGTATGATGAATAAATCGCCGAACAAGCATCAGTACCACGGCACGTGCTACATGCGAGTATCTGTGTATGGCAATGAAATTATGTACACAAGAGCTTTATACTCAGATTTATGCTGTTGCAACAGACACAGATGCTTGAGGCATAAGTGAGCACTAGAGGTGCACAAAACTATTGCAATTTTCAAGTCTGCAATACACATCGGCTGTTGTATCTGGATAGTACCAACCCCATCCCACATTCGGTTTATCTAACAAATTAAAACCCATTTGCGTATAGTGGTAAATTTTAATTGGAGATTCTCAATTTAACAGATTTATCTTTAAGAGGCTTAATGGGTGTAGAGACATTTTTATTGGAGTGTTCCTTTTGCCCTTTGTTATCAGGTAAACATAAGGCTAAGCGTTTTATACTCGCAATGACTTCGTAAGATTGGGCATTGTTTATCAAATCCGGTGATGGATGCCAAGTTTTTCGATAGAAATGATGTCGTCAGGGAGTTTATGAAGTTTTCCCTTAACCAAGTCGATTAGATAACGAGTTATTTACAACTTTTAGTTGTTTTGCGATTGATACTTCTTGTCGGATTGCTTTGTTTGTTTACTTTCATTTATTACTAATTTTGAGGGTTTTCTGGAAAATTTTCAACCTTGCGATGTCAAACTTTGAAAGGGCAAATGGAAAATTTGTTGAATTATGTTTGGTCAAGGATTTTACATTATGTAAATGAAAAATTTCGGATTTGAAATTAGAGAAACTTGTATGCCAGTGAAAATAACTATAAGCAATTGAAATTTTGGAAGTTAAAATATGATATTTATCACATTTGTAAAAAAAAAACATAGGCAAACTACATAACTCGAGACTAAAGATACTCAACAGCATAAATCGAAAAAATAAACATAGAAATGTATGTAAATCCCCACTAAAACTAACAAAATAGTTTATCTTTGACAGAATAGTCTTAAAGAACTATTGGCTGTCATAAATGTCAAAGCACTCATCGAGCTGTCAGATTTATTATTATAACCTATAAATGTCAATTTCAGTGGCGTTGCAAAATTAAACTTATTAAAATAAAATTACTATTCATTTAATCATCACAATGATAATAGTATTCAAATCACAAATTGTACATTTTGTTGTGAAATAATGATTGCTTTTAACTGTTAACAGGTTATGAATAATAATTTTTTAATTAATTAAAAGTGACAACTTCAACTGACCGTTTGATTTTGTTAGTGAATCATATTTTCTTTTCTATAAATAAACTGTAAGTCATATGCACTTTACACAGAGGGTGCAAGGTTAATAGGTAAAATGTATTGTAGGGATTAAAATGTATTTAAAGTTGGAATTTGAAATTCATGAGCTAGTAATTTTACATTGGTAATAAAAATTTTTTTTCACGTGTTTTCACTGTAGTTAAACGTGATTTTGGTTGAAATATCGAAAAAGGTGTTGGACAGAATCGGATGTTTATGTAAAGCCACTGCACGATCAACTCAGACAAGTTTATTATGGCGATCGAAAACTGGTTGAATTCCGCAATGGGTTAGGGCGGTTGGTGACTTTTTTTCAAAATAGAACTCAAAGTCTGACAAAAGTTTAATAATTCAAAAAAGCTGAAAGAATACATGAAGGTGTTGGAGGCAAAGATGGGAGCTTGTCCCTCTTGCGAGCAGTGAAAGTTGTGGTGTCAAAGTTGATATTTCCAGCACAATTTGCTGGTACTTAATCCTCTGATCCGATGATTAGGGTCTATGCAGTCAAACCTCACACCATTGTGATACCTGATAATAACTTTCTTAAGCATCTATTGTCCAGAAAGGGTCGGCCTATGGGGAGTATATTTTATGATAAAATTATCCAACTTCAGTATTTAACGAACAGCAGCTCCGGGTTTATTCAGGGAAAATAGAGAGGACTGCATACAAGGGCCGTTCAAAAAGAAGCTCAATCTGAAAATGTTCTAACACATGCTTTGAAAAATATTTCCGAAAATTGCATTCTTTGACAATTTAGTCAAAAATTGTACAACTATATCAAGGATATAACATCGAATGATGAGGCTGTGGTAAAGTATTAAGCATAAGGAAGCTATCTGTACGTAAGGTACTGCATTTGTTCGATTTGAAAGGAAATAGAATTCGAGTGAAGATTTCGAATGCAGTTTTGGATTAATTTGAGCGAAATCAATCAATTTTGCCATTCAACTTTGTCGATAAGCCTTAAATTCACCACTGCACTCTTGAGATGAAGATCCTTCATCATCGAAGGCATAGGTAAACCTGGTCCTAATACCCAAAAAAATTCTCAAAAATTAATGGCGACTTTTTCAAGAATGAATAATTGTTGGCTTAACAGCACGAGAAAGAGCTAAGGACTAGCTTCTTGCCACCATAAATGTTGTTATCGACTTCGAATGGCTAATTAAGAAGCTTCTTCGTGACAAATTATACTCTAAGAGGTTAACCATTCATAGCAGGGAAGTAATAATCGCCGTAAGCTGTCAGCTCGGACAGCAGTCCTCGTACTTACAACTGAGCTATGGGTATAGTCATGGAAGTTCTTCCATCAACTTACTTGAAAAGCCCAAATTAAAAAAAAAGGCATGTAATATTCATCATGACTTGACAAGTTACAGGTAAAAATTGCAGCACAGTGGCTGTACTTAAGCTGTTCCATCCAGGTGATAACTCGTCACACACTTTGGCGGTTGCCACGGCCAAAAATCATAAATTGCGATTCAAACTGACAGACCGCCCAACCCACCGTATTTACCAATCTTGAGCCTCTGCTATTTTTTAATGTTTTTTTAAGTTCGGAGAACAGGGATTTTCATAGAGCGAGAATGTCATCGCATCCATATTTGCAGAGCAAGATATGACTGTATTTAGGCAAGATCTAATTGCGTGGTTGTGAAGTGTAAGGAGTAAAAAGGATAATTAATGCCATTAAACCCTGCCTACTGTTAAGTTTCTATTTCTGCAGATTCGGCAGAAAGGACTTTCATATACCTGCCATCCCTTCCTGATAACTTCTGAGTGTTAATGAGATTTTCTGAGTTTAAGAACCGCCTTAGAGGCTACATAGTGCCGCCTAGCAAGAACATGATTAATATGCGTATTGTGAATTAGATGAGAAGTGATATTTTAGGAAAAGGCAAATAATAAGTCTTTCTAAAGTCACTTAGAAAAAAACGAGGGGTTCAATATTTTCAAATATTTTGTGCGTGAGACCTGGATTATAGAATCCGTTTCCAGTTTCACTAAAGTCCACCTTAATCCATCTTTACATACTCACAAGAGAATTAATGAATAACAGCCAGGTGAATAAACTAATAAAAACGGGAACAAATTGTAAACGCTATGCATCGCCGCATCAACACAATTTTCCACTCTGAAAACATTAAACATTTTAATTTTCCCCGAATTTTTTAACCAATTTTCTATCTTTTATCTTCTTTCACGTAGATACAACGATCGATCCATTAATTTTCAAATCGTGATGCGATCACATCACAACACGTCGCCTCACATCATTTCATTTCCGTTTTCAGACGCCATCTCTGACATCGCTGACAATTTTGCACCAAACAAGAAAAAAAAAAAAAAGTCGATTTTACTTTTTGGAAAAACCTAACGTACATAATACAGGTATCTGCGTCATCAAATCAATTATATATATTTTTTTACTTCCATTTTGACATTTGCAATTGAATTGATTGACTGGCAATGTATTCGCCGACAATGGATTGATTATCACATTCCAGGTGACATCTTTCTTTTCATTGATGCGAAAGTAGCTCAGTCGAACGGAAAAGAAGTCTATGTATGCATATGTAGATATTTTCTTTGAAAAATAGGTTCTAAACATATCCGCATACACGATCGTTTAAGTGTCATCAACGGCGTCGGCACCTGGTCAACTTAACTGCGTGGGATACATAAATTTTGTTATTGTTTGACAATTCAATTTTTGAAATTTTGTCAAATCAATTTGTGCTGTCAAAATACACACAAATTTGATGACATATAAAATGACATTTGCAAATACATGTAAGGAAACGGTTGTATACACCTATGAATCTCACGGAGACTCGTCTAACCAAACTGGATTTCGTAAATCATAAAATTATAAGCTTTGCTGGGGACATGACAGAGTCAAAGATACTAATTAAAATCATTTTTTTTACCATTGACTGGGATGGTCAATTAACTGTGTTAATTTCCCACGAAAACAATCGATTCTTGGCGTCAAAGTTGAAATTGTTTACAGTGTGTTGAGGAAGAAAATAAACAAGCAGTAACACATAGGCGAATTGAGCTCAGGCATAGTTGTTTAAAATTGTTTCACAAAAATGTATATTATTTCAACTATAAATACAATAGTAAAGTGGAACTTCTACTTTGAGGCTCGCGGTGGAACATCTAGAAAACAAATGTGAGCGACATCCCGAAGAGGGCCAAGTTTTGGGCCTTTGCAAACACTAAGAACTAGCGACCTTCAGCTTATATGAACGACTGGTTGAAAAACTTTAATTAAGTGGCGCTACAGTTCGGGGTGAACCTGGACCTCAACCAACAAGCCTCTCCAGTTAGCCCGGTCTTCCTCTGTTGCGTTGAAAAGCTTTACTGACAAATAATACACTCGGTGGCTTGTTATTGCCTGTAGGTAGGTAGGTAGGTAGGGCAGCTGTCTGTGTGAAGCACAGGCGATCGTAGGCGATCGATCTATAGCCTGAAAAAAGCCATTTGGAGCTCTTGATGAAGCTGATGATACTTTTGACGTCACCCAAGTTGTCGAAGTGATAAGCTCCTGAATAGAGCTTCCTTTTTTGGGATAGGGCAGGACAAGTGCAGAAAATGGAAGATCGTTTTCTTCTCCTCTTCGTTCCTGCAGCTCCTCCAGAAATCATATGAGAAGAGGCTCATTCTTTTGGCCTAAAGGCCAATAGGACAATGTCCGGTGAAAAAAACAATGACGGTGCTATAGAGTGATCTTTTGAGCAAGATCAAATTTTTAGTTCGAGTGAGATTTAGCATAGGCCAGATCTCCCTGAAGGTACGGCACGTCGCAAGTGAAAAAGGAATTTAGTACGGCCTTCCCTTTTTTTGCATGTGTGCCGCCGTCGCTCAGTGGTTAGTGCGTTGGACTGCTGTGCGAGCTGCGTGGGTTCAAGCCCCAGCCGTGTCCACTAAACATTATTGGCGGCACCAAATATTTTGTCGAAGAATGACAAACCTCTGAGAGTACTATTTGTTATGGAAAAAGCTTCTCAATTCGCCGTTCGGAGTCGGAAATAAATTGTAGGTCCCTTCCATTCGTACGAAAAATGTAACACACACAACATGAATGATTGCGAGACGCTATGCTTTGGCTCAGCCCCAGCAATTTTTCCCCCCTTTTTTGCATGATTTTTACAAAATTTCTTACAAAAGCTGGCCTGGTTCTTTTAAATTTAATCTTTAAAACCTAAAAGGAGTTAAAGAGCACTGATCAATCAACGATTAGCTGACCACCAGCCAGGTAGTTGACCTGAATTAATAGCCAAGCCGCCTTCAAGCCTAACGTGAATATTAATTGCGAAAAATATCCCACAGGCACATACGACTGTGTCCCATTTTATCTAACCACCTTCAACTAAGAATATGAACACATATCCAGTTTTTATCTATACAACATTCCATGCAAATAGACCGGAATTCAACTAAGAGAAATGCAAAATGGAAAAACACTGAGCGGCAACGCCACAAGGATTCAATTCAAATCATCTTTTCTTTGAATAATAAAATCATTTTATAAAACCGGAACACGCTTGAACTCTCCACCTGAAAGCCATTGATCTTTCACAAGAAGATTAACTTCCGATATACATTTTTGCACCACACACATCTTAATTTGTTTTGGTCAACAAACACAACAAGTCTCTAGGTATGCAAAACGACAAGAAAAGAATGTATCTCAAGAATGTAGAAAGTCTCCTGGAGCAGGAGACAGAACAGATAACCCACTTCCCTACATCTATCATTTGTTACTCGATAGATGTCACTATTTATGATCGGCAACCTGATCGAAAGAATTATTCAAATATATTTCATCAATATTTATGGTAACGATCGACATATCAATGTGTATGCAGATGTGTCTCTTGGAGAACGAATGCACAACCAAAAGATCTCCAAAGATCTGCACTGATCCAACTCAAACCAATTAAAACCAATAAAAGATGAAAGTCAAGTGCATCTCTGTGGAAAAACAGAGAATGCATTTGTTTCTGCACTTTTCTTCGTTGCAGTTTGACGAGATAAACGCAGAGAGTTCGAAAGGCGGGAAAACTACCCTATTCCATGATTGACAGAGTTGAAAATATCAAGTATTTCAGTGAGTGGCATTTAAACTAAACTTTAACAGACCGTCGCATAATACAGATAATTACCACAAAAATGACGCAAACGTATTCCAAATTAGGGCTTTTGTTTAAAAATTTATTTAAGGTTAACTTGTACAGATTACTTCGATTAAGGTTGCACTTTTGAGATGCTTTCGTATCACTCTTTCAAGGCATTCTTTTCAATCGATTTTTATTTTTTCTTTCCACTGTCACATAAATTTTGATGGGTTTTCATGGATTTTATTTAGAAGCCTTCACTCTTATGTATTATGCAAGTGCAATGCAAATGCGACAAGTGTCATATGTTGCATATTGATCGCGTCCCTCGGTTACCGGGTTCAACATTTTTTTATTTTATTTTTTTTTTCGAAACACAAACTTGAGAAAAGGAAAGAATTGGCGCGCACAAGTGATTGATTGCAGAAAAAATAATATAAAAAATTTTTTTTTGTTTTATGAATAAAAATTAAATTTACATTTTTTATTGCAGGATAAAATAATTTTTTAAAATAAAACTTTCAAATAATTCGCGCACAATATTCGATGATGTGTGGGTTTTTGTCTCGATTTTCGATTTTTAAATTCCAGTTTTGTACTTTAATTTATTTATTATTTTGCTTAAGTAAATTCGTTAAGTTACAAAAAAAAAAAAAAAATATTTGGAAAACTGGTGTCAACGTTCGTGATCGGTTTTAAGTCTTGAATGTGGACTGTGTGGATTGATTTGATTTTTTTTTTTGCTCAGCTGTGACTATAACCCAGACACACGATCGTTGTCGCGGCGCGCGTTGTGCTTGCTATTTGATATTATTTTTTGTTTTGTTTTTGTTTGTATCTTTGTAGCTAGAGTCTGTTGACTGTGCGCCGAGTTTCCGAATACTGAATGACCAAAGACGACTACCGCTTGGTATATAATCCAATTCGTTCGCCCGATTACGAATCGCGCAAGATATGATGAATGAAAAAAGAAAAAAAAAAAAAAATACTGTGAAGAGGTGTTTCACAGTATCTCGGGTACTTTTACACGGTAAGTTTGTTCATAATTTTTTTCGTGTAATATACTACGAAAGAGGAGCCGTTCTATGCAAGTGACTTGCGTTTGTCACATTTAGTTGAAGTACTGTGTTTGGTTGATAGCAGGCATCTACCTATAAAGCGTAGTTTGTCATATGGCGCGCGGTGATGACTATGAGGTTCGCACTCTCGAGTAGTGGGTATATTATATTTTGATAGTATCTCTCCTTTGTATACGAGTGGGAAACGCTTAGATTGAATATACTTTTCTTTTGTTTTATCAAGCTGGAGGATTTTCCCATGAACACTTTTGGAGTGACTTTTTCGCCAGGTTTTGATTACGTTGGGTTTTTTTTTTAAACAAAATAAATCGGTGCACTTGCAGGCGTGACCTAGTTATCTTGAAGTTGAAGGGCTTGCAGTGGAGATAAGAAATAGTGTTACTATTCCAAAGATATAAAAATTTATATTTGGATTTTAAGTGGATTCATTGCTGCAAGTTTAAACGCGTGAGCTTTGGATCAGAAATATCCTTGTGGAAGTGCTCCCCTAAAAGGAGATACATTTAGACAGAAGGTTGATCGTTACCTGATATACTCCTGAAATGATTAAAATTCCCTAAAGTAACAGCTCAGAAAATATTCAAATCTTTGTTGGTTATTGACCTAAAGTGATTTTTCTTATACTACCAACGATGGAGTCTTCTTTGAGCTGAAGTTCAGTTAGAGACTACTGCGAATTAAGAAAGCACGTGTAGAGTAAGAGTGGTGATTGGATGTGTCCTGTTCTCAGTAATGACTCGCTTTTCTAGTGAGAACCTATTATCATCATCATTTTCAAGGACCCGCTTATCCACTATGAGGGGTTAGGGTGCTTAAGTAGACTTTCACATCCCCCGATCTTCCGCCATCAACTCTAAATCGTTAGGGGCTATTCCTATACGGCTAGAGGTGAGATTTCGGACTTTGTCGAACCATACCATCCTAGGCCTACCCAGGGGATGCCTACCTTTTGGCACGTCAGGGAAGCCAAGTCGGGGACATGCGTTCAACGTGCCCAAACCATCGAAGTATGGACCTTTCCGTTCAAAGAAGTACATATCTGCTCGACATTGCGTGCCTCTGGGAAGTACGGGTAGAAGCGCAAACCTCAATGATGACAAGAAGAAGTAAACGAGCCTCGGATATTGCCAAGCTTGCTAAGGCAGGGCGCCCTTCGAAACCAGGCCTGGTGGGTGGCAGCATGCGAGTGTCTGGTGGTCGGGTTGTCCCGCTCGGCAGCCGGCCGGGTTTAATCCGAAATGGCTATGAGCTTCCCGGCAACCATTAGGTCAAAGGAGGAATGCGCTATGCTCCGATGGGGGCTTAAGTGAACTTTCGGCTTTTCAAAAACGGCAAGGAGAACCTATTATACGGAAAAACTCGAAAAGCTTCAGAGAACTGCCCCAATAAGCATTCAAACCATAACATCATGCAGGCTGGATAACTTCAGAGAATGTAGATGCTGATCTGCTTAACGCTGGATTCATTGCGAAGGCAACTGATGGGGTTGAAGTTACACAATTAATCTGTTTTCTGTATTACTTGGCTGAATCTGAGGATGTGAAAACACGTGAGTTCTGGTATTAGAATACTAATAGCAAATGATTCGGAAGACTGAAGCCTCCGCCAAATATTTAAAATTTTACTTCAACCTAAAAGATACAATAAGTGCAAGGCTTAATTCTGGTGACGAACAACGCTCGGCTGGAGACTATACATATGCTTGCTTGGAAATGACATTTCGTCAATTTGGAAAACAAAAATTTTCAACGGTCAGTTTGAGCAATGTTAAAGTTCAGCGACAAACCTACGAACGTATATTTTGTCCTAAAGAAGATTCTCAATTGGCTGTTGGAAATCGGGAACAAATTGTAGGTCCCTTCCATCCGTACGAATAATATAACACGCACAACATGTATAGTTGCGAGAAGCTGGCCTTGACCCACCACAGTTTGCCGCGCCAGCTACTTATTTATTCATTAAGACCAAAGAAGGTGACATCAAACAATGGGTTTTTCTTGAAATAAAAACATTTTCTAATATATTTTGGGAGCCTCAAATTTAAATTTGACAGAATTATAACAACATGTTCAGAAAAACAATCATCGTAGTATCAACAATTTAGTACACAACCTGACAGAATATAGTTCCGGTTATAAGCAAACCCTTTTTATTTAAATAAGTGTGATTAAGAGAACAAATTTGGCATTTGTCAAAGGGTTTCATTGACTTCAGCGTCTCACTGAAAACTGACTCCCTCAATTGATGACACGTGACAAGTTGTTGCATAAAAATGTGAACGAACTACATTCTTCTTCTGTTCAAATTTATTTTCGTAAAAACGAACTTCATTTCGAGTTGTTGGGGAAGGAATACTGACGTATTGATAATAATCCATTGACCGATGTTCACTAAATTAATCGTATTCACTCGATTATAAGAGAAAAACAACAAAAACAATTGAAAACTTGTTTTAACTACAACTCTTTTTAATTTTTCGTTGCAAGATTGGGAACTTAATTTTTGTGTTTTTTCAGATGAAATTCAAAAACAAATTAAGAACGATTAGATGGAATGAGTGGTGATAAACATAATTTTATTTGATGTTACCCAAAAAAAAGAAACAAGTTGTTCGGTTATTGTTTTGCCGGTAAACGAGTATTTAGTAACGAAAGCTGAAAAAACATTTGCTAATTTTGAAATGCGACCAGTTTTAGCCGAGTGCGTTAGTTGTACTTGACAATTATTTTATATTAGTGTGCACAGGTATTTGTTTTTTAATCATTTTTTTTTGTGACAGCTCGTGATGGGTGCGAAACTTACTTATTTACTCAACAGGCTCTCAATGTTTGTCGTTTTTGTTGATCTAACGCATGTTGTGACGTTTGACTGATGTAGGGAACAGAGTTTCAGTATTCCCGTGAGGTTGGAAGCAGCCTAAACAGAAAAGTGCAGAAAGGCTATTGGTCTCAGCTAAAAATTAATCAATGGCAACTGATGGCGTAATATAGCATCTTTTGCGCCGAAGTCACAGTAATACGTCAGACCGCGGCATCCAGCAGTATCCAGCACAACAAATTTAGGGCTGTGAAAGTCTCGTGTGTTAAAACAAGATCGCTGAAGTAGCGTAACGTTACACTCCACCAGGTACCAGTTCATAACAACATCCCGAAGAATTGAGCGGCTAACGAACGAGCCACAGAAGGCGCTCTAGACACCGATAGTTAGTCAGTTAGTTAGAGTGGTCCTCCAAAAGAGGTGCACTGAGACCAAAAAGAAAAGTAGGTCCATTGTGATACCACTGAGTATTAGGGTTTGATCCCGGCTTACTTCTAAAATCATTTAGCTTTCCCAGCGTAGCTGTTTAGATCATCCATGCTGGCGGAGTTCAGATCAGTGCATGCCTAGGATGCAGTGCCCTGTTGGTTAGTTTTGATAGTTGGTCTCTTTTAAATCGCATTAATGCTTTTTATATTTTCGGATGCAGGGCAGGCCAGATCAGCCTGGAATTGTTGCAATAATCGAGGTGTTGTCATTTACGATTTGCTTTCGATAGAGTGTCGATGTAAGTCAGGTGTTAAACAAACGACAAGGCGCGTTGCCATGGTCGAATTGCCTGCCGTCTGTACATTGAGAGCCTAGTCTAGCTAATTCGTGAGCTGCGCAGTTCCCCTTAATGTCACAGTGACCAGGGACCAGCAGAGTGCGACATTATACTGGTTAGCGGCAATCCTTCACTGCTCTAGGTTTTATTGTCCTTCGGCTGTTTTAAAGCTGTCGGTAAAGAGAGAGATAAACCTATTAAAGAGGACTACGCGCTGACTCTAGGCGGAGCGCGGTATTTTGTGCTTATAGCCCATATTAAAATCATTTTCGGTGGGCAACGGGTCTGTAGATTCAGCAAGGCTGCGGCGAGCTTATAGGATTTTATCTCGTCCCATTTCTCCCACACCATTGGTGAGATTTTCTCATTTTTAAGGCCGCCTTAGTGGCCTGCTTTCATGTCTAGACACAGGCAGTGGACAAATATAATCATCCGACTTCCACTGCTGCTCTGTTGTAACCAAATAAATGATGGGCACATCTGGATTACTACAATCAAGCAAGACCCATTTGACCTCGATTTTTAGAGATTGAAGGCGTTGATTCGAAGGAAAAATAATGTCAATTTCATTACAGTACACTGAATCCTATGCTGAAATGGTCAGTGATTAGGCACTGTCTGCAAATATCATCTATATACTTAGAGAAGGTATACATCCTGCACTTCCTCCATCAATGTCTCGCACTTGGCAGTATGAGAAAACCCAACTTAGGTCGTAACAGGCAAGATCCGCGATTGAAAAATCTGCCCATAACTTAAGTCGTTTGCATTCTTCCTTCTCCACCCGCACGATGATTTTGGACAACGGTTGAGGTCTCTAACCTTTTCAGGCTAAGGAAACGGCTATTTTCCCTCATAAGTCGATTCAAATGTCTAAAGTCTACCAAAGTGTTGATGTAATGTCTATAGGTGATGCAATGCTTTCCATCAAATCTAAAGTCCAGGGGTTGGATGGTATACATCGAGACATGGTGAAGATACTTCTGCTGCTCATATGCAAGTACGGAACCCATGAAATACAATAAAAACAACTGGCATATATTCTGAAAGTTGCAAAAGGGCTTAGATATTGCCTCTTCCTAAATCGTCTCCATCAAACAATGTAGAGTTAAGACCAATCGCAATTCTACCATTTCTAAGCAAAGTGTTTGAGAAGATAATTCCAGAACAAACGAAAACATATCTTGAAGAGGAGAAATTGATAGCAGAACATCAATCTGGTTTTAGGAGTAAGCACAGTTGCATACTAAATGTTGGCTACACTAAATGTTAGCGATGACATTCGATCTGGTTTCGATGACTTTAGCTGTATTTCTGGATTTTTCGAAAGCGTTCGACTCAGTAAATCACTCATTACTTATACATAAGCTGAAGAGGCAATTTGCTTTCAACTTCATATCATCATATCTTTGTAACCGTACGCCAGGTGTTTCTTATAAAAACAGGTCTTCCGATAGTTTATCAGTACTTTCGGGTGTGCCCCAAGGCTGCGTATTGGGTCCTCTTTTATTTGTGCTTTTTATTAATGAGCGCCGTGGCTCAGTGGTTAGTTCGTTGGACTGCTGGCCGAGCGGCGTGGGTTCAAGCCCCAGCCAGGAAAACACCAAACATTTTTCGCGGCACCACCTCTCGTCGGGGAATGACAAGCCCCCAGGAGTATAATCTGTCATGAAAGAGCTTCTCACTTCCCCGTTCGGAGCCGGCAATAAATTGTAGGTCCCTTCGATTCATGCGAAAAATGTTACACGTACAGCATGAATGGTTGCCAGAAACTAGGCCTTGGCTCATCCCGAGCTGTCGCGCCAGCTATTTATTTATTTATTATTAATGATATCTCAAGGTGCAATAATAGGGAACAGTGACAACTAATATGATTGCAATTACTCTTTTGTCACTATTTCATTTCCCAAAATGATTTAAATCAACAAAAATATGAGTCAAGGTCCAGTGAAGGGACGTGACATAGTGGTGACTTGACAAATGTCACGTCAGTGCCCGACGAAAAATGCATGCCTTGCATTTTCGCCCCGCCTCAGGGGAACTTTTATATAATTCAATTTTTTACTAGGCAATTGCTAGATTATATATCACAATAAGGGACAAAAGTTTCATAGGGGCAGTTTTCTTGAATCAAACGTTAAGTGGTCTCAAAATAGCGTTGGAATGCAGACCATATTTTCATACGTTCAGCACAAAAAAGGAGACCCCCTCAACTGCGCCAACTACATGGTTATCAGCCTCCTCAATATCGCGTAGAAGATATTATCTTCCATACATCGATTGGCCCTTATTTTAGGACAGGAAAGTCCACTATTGACCAAATTTTCACACTTCGGCCAATTACAATGGGCGTAATTCTTCTAGGTGAAATTCTACTTGCTACATACAGCCATCCTAACCCACCCTAACCTTGCAGATAAAGTTGCTAGGGTTAACTTTGTCGGCCCAGAGTACTGGTCGGTCAAGTGTTAATATTCACAGATTGACGTCTTCTCTTTAGGGGAATAAAAATACGGTTCGCTTTTTGCATAGAAAGATTATTAGCACAAGCTGGATAGTTCTTTGATATACCAGTCTAAGGTACGTTCCTCTCAGCTGATGGCGCCACACTTTTCAAAGTCGGCAGCAGAATAGAAAGTCTCTCAATTACTAGGAGAGTGCATGGCGCTCAAGTATCATTCAAATGACATCACATGCACACGGCTGGCATTTCCATTTAAAGCTTCAAAATTGGAAAAACCCAATTCAAAATTTTAGCTCGCATCTGTTATAGATATTCGCATTCGCATACTCACCTACTTTTCATTCGGAAAATCGGGGTCACAATGTTTTTACCGAGAACATAACGAGAAAAACCCCCCAATTTGATTATTCCCCACACGATCTTCATAGCCCACGTGCAATGAGACGACTTGTCTTGTCAGTGTGTCTTATGTATAATCAGATGACTTAAACTCCGAGCTATCTGTGGCATCTGTGATAATGTCGGATGGAGATGCAGCAGTCTGTCACACCTTTATTTTGCTATTTTTAACTGGGATTTTTCCTTTGTACCCTTGTTCCGATTGAGAGGGGGATCTTTCGATCTTTTGTACGATACAGTACGGCTGGTACTAACAGGTTCAAGTGAAAATTAGGATGCAAGCCCTTGAAAGTGCCTTGACAGTGAGTAGTTGAACCTGCTTTTAGTCTGAGCGAAATGCTAAGTTGACAAACACGGAATCACGTGCCATTCAGTACGAAGAAGATTTTAATCGAAATTGAAAAACAGAGATTTAGTCGTGGTAGGATAGTGAAATTATTGTGATACTTTGGGACTTTTTTTTTGAGTACGTGAATGACGTCAACAGGTGGCAATCATTTTGTCAGAACTTGAGAGCAATCTTCGAGTGATAATCGCAGAACGTGATTGATATGTGATATGCACGATGATTATCTTGACTGCGAACGTCAATGAAGTAACACATATTTTCCAATGTCCCGCAAATATTAATTTCCCAATGGGATCTGGAGTATCGCCCTTGGGCATGAGTGGGAAAACGTTTAAACATTTATTAATTAAATTAAAATGTTTTTTTTTTTTATAAAAAGAACTGCAAACCAATAGCAATCCAGAAATGTTATGTGATCATTTTCCTTATCTCAAGGAGGTGGGTATTTACGCAGTTGGTTGTGCGTCTTTGAAGTGAGCCTCAGAGAGGAGACAGCCAAAGGTAGAAGGAATCTCAGCAAATATTGACTGCGGTTTCTGACTTTGTAGCGACGGTGCTGCACTGGTGGCGATATTGTGCTGGTGGAGTAGTTTGATGAGATCAGAAAGGGTGTGTTACAACGCAATAGTTGTTCAGAAGCGCAAAGTTAAGTTAAATTTAAATAAAATGCCCTTAACAGTTTGCCAGTGCTAAAATTGATAATCATGTTCGGGTTCCAGATACGCCAGTTATGCCACTTTTGCGAACATTATTCTCAAAATACAACAATTGGGCAACAACCCCTATTCTGGGAAAACAACCGCCTTACAGGCAGGGCTTACAAAGTGTGAACCAAGAAAATCCTGAAACGGTTTAAAAAGATTTCACACTTTTTCAGATGTGTGGCACCAGATTTTCAAACAAAAAAAAAAAATCGCTGTCAAAGACACAAGCTAGTCTAAGTGCAATGAAAACCCCTGAGTATGGATATTCATAAGAATAAAACCGTTTGATGCGGGTATTAAGCTAAGTGCTTCTCATTTCACAGGATTCTCACAAACCAGGGATTCTGAGAATGTATTCGAACAATCCCAGGCAAAAGACTTATCAGTTTCACGTCATTTCGAAAACTCTTAACCGAAAGGAATATAAGGAAATCAGTTACCCAAGGAAATTCTCAAAGCGGAATCATGTTCCCAATGCTATGGCTGCTGATTATCAATGTTAACCTCAAGAAAGATGAAGGACGCGGGTGATGAAGACCAGCAATTTCGCCCACCCTACCTGGACGAAGTAAAGATAGCCATATCTAAGCTTAAGTCTAACAAAGCTGCTGGAGCTGACGGCCTAGTTGCCCAGCTATTCGAAGCTGTAGGCGATGAATTGATAAGGAGCATACACCAACTCGGAAGAAAGTATGCCCGATGAATGAAACCTCAGCATCGTTTGCTCGATCCTCAAGAAAGGAGGCTCTCTGAACTGCGCCAACTACAGAGGCATCGGTCTTCTTAACATCGCCTAAAAGATCTTATCTGCCATATTGTGTGAACGTCTAAAGCTGTTTGGTCCATATCAGTGTGGTTTCAGGCCAGAAAAGTCCACCACCGACCTAATATTCACACTTCGGCAGATCTTGGAGAAAATCCAGCAACTTCAAATCGATATCCACCGCCTTTTCATCGATTTTAAAACCGCCTATGACAGCATCAATAGAGACGAGCTATACAGAGTCATACCTACTTTTGGCATCCCTGCCAAAATGGATAACGATGGAGAATTCACGCTGTTCCATCAAGGTCGGTCAAGACCTCACCGAGACCTTTGATGTCAAAAAATGATTTAGACAAGGCGACGCGCTGTCATGCGACTTCTTCAACATCGTTCTGGAAAGAAAAGTGCAAAATTCAAGCGCCAACACCAAAGGTACAATCTTTCAATAGTCCGTCCAATTACTCGCATACGCCGACGATACTCGGAAGAACGCAACTTGATGTCACGGGTACATTCGTAAGTATTGAGAAGGAAGCGGCGAGGACGGGTTTAGCGGTCAATGAGGGCAAGACAAAGTATATGCTGTCAACAAGAAAGGACACAGCAACACTGACGTCTCGGACAGAACGTCACAGTAGACAGATATAACTTGGAGGTAGTTAAGGGGTTTGTCTACCTAGGCTCCGCTATCAATTCAAATAACGACACCAGCGCTGAAATCAAACGAAGAACAACCGTTGCCAATTGCTGTGTCTTTGGACTAAGATGGCAATTGAGTAGCAAAGTCCTCTCTCGAACAACTAAGGTGTCCCTGTATAAGACCTTTATGGTCCCGGTTCTGCTCTACGGCGCAGAGACATGGACTCTGTCAAAAGAGGATGAGGTTGCTCTTGGCTGTTTCGAGAGGAAAATTCTTCGGGTGATTTTCGGTCCCCTCTGCATAGACGGTGAAAGAAGTAGGAGATATAACGACGAACTGTACGGGCTGTACAGCGACATCGACTTAGTCAGAAGAGTGAAGCTCCAACGACTGAGGTGAATGGGTCATATGGAGCCGATCGACACCAATGTTCCGGCCCGGAGAATCTTCGAATGCACACCCGAGGGACGGCTCAGTAGACGAAGACCGCGACTCAGGTGGCGCACACAAGTGGAAGGGTACCTTAACCAACTTGGCGTGCGAAACTGGAGAAAGATGGCTAAAGATCGAGCTGGACGCTTTTTGGTTGATCCCCAGGTCCACCCTGGTCTGTGTGTTGTGTTGTGTTGTGTTTTGTACATTAGTGTAGGGAGCCTAAAAATAGGGAATGGGGATAATAGTTGCTGTTGCGGCTTGATTAGGTCAAAATAAATAAAAATGTAGGCAACCTACTTTTATTTAATGGTCTTACCTCCATCATCAAATTGTTGCTTAAATGATAGGATTTTTTTTGTTTTTGTGATGAGGATCTACAACTTGTGCTTGTGGAAAAAAATAGACTTTTGTTATCTACAAATTAGGGTCAAGGAGTTTCAGCAAAGATCTTCCAATGAAAAGAAGTTAAACGAGTATTTTGCTACAAAAGCTATTTTGATCTAAACAGTGTTGTGTACAATCAATAATCGAATATGTAAGCAAGTCTCCTTGATTGCTTCGACTCGTTTTCAAGTACAGGCTTAAAATTAAGACATTCCTCTAAGTACTTTAACGGAAGAGAATACCTTCAGACCACTTAACTATCAGAAGACTAACTAAGAATCCGAAGTACTCAGTTGCATCGAGTGGAAGGGGTTAATTGTTTTGAACAGTGTTTTGACTATAACATTTCCTGTTAAATGACGCAAACCTAAACATTTGACGAGGTCTTATCGGTGTCGCCTATAGGCAACCGGTTCGAGGACGGGTTAGACTTGCATATGTTATGTTTTCTACCCGATTTTATCGTTTTTTAAAAGTGAGTCTTTACCGTCATCATACTATTCTCTATATGTTGGTGACTAATTAGTTCAGCTCTCGTTTTCGTTTAATATATGTTTTTCCACGTTCGTTGCAGTTAGGCAAATATGCAAGTGAATACTATCTCATCAAAACATTTGAGTTTCCATGCCTTGCTTAGGAGCTTGTTGTCAAGTCAAGCATGAATTTACGCAAATATTGTTTTTTTCTCGCCGCCTAAAACAAAAATATACATTTGCATTTGAATTCGTATCTTATTCCTCATATGAATCACGACTTTTACGAATATATTGTAGAGTCAATGAAACAAGCCAAATGAACGCCCCCACCTGCTATAACATGCTTTCCAATTTCAATTTAAGTTGTGTTTAAAAGAAAAGAAGAAAAACGTTGACTGCTACAAATAAATTAACCTCTGTACCAAAAACAAAATAAAATTAAAGTTTTACAGTCTCAGTAAATATTATTTGTTGCATTACATAAGGTATCCATTAAACAGCAATAGAAAACTCATTGTTGTAGGTACTCAATAAACATAAAAACAAGTACTTACGAGGGTAACAACAATAGCGCACAAATGACTGAATCTCTTAACTGGAGACCGCAAAAGCGACTTGGATAAAGGGAGCCAAGATCAGTTCCACTTTAAAGCCCCTTGCAAAAACAGCGAAAATTTGACATTTGACGATTAGAAGATAGTTAGATGTAAGATGATGAGTTTAAAAAACGAGAAAATCTCATTTCATAATTTAAAACACCCTGTGAAGAAACTCGCGGTCGACGTGGCTCAGTGGTTAGTGCTTTGGACTGCTGACAGAGCGTCGTGGGTTCGAGCCCCAGGAAAAAACCAAACATTTTTCACGGCACAACCTCTCGTCGGGGAATGACAAGCCTCCGGGAGTATAATCTGTCATGAAAGAGCTTCTCAATTCGCCGTTCGGATCCGGCAATAAAATGTAGGTCCCCCCCATTCGTGCCAAAAATGTAACACGCACAACATGAATGGTTGCGAGAAGCTAGGCCTTGGCTCATCCCGAGCTGTCGCGCCAGCTATTTATTTATTTGTTTATTTAAGGATGGCAGTAGAATCTGTCTGAACTACACTTACTGGATTACCAGAGGAAGTCTGCCTTGGAATGACTGGTGCCATGCTTACCTATCTTGACGACAGTCTAAACGCTGGTAGCTTTTGCTACCACTACTGTTTACAACGAGGTAAAGAAAACCATATAACATCTTGGGAAAACAGAGTCTGCACGAATGTCATGGCTTTTGGCATGGAGTCCTTTCGAGTTTGGGAAGAGATACGAAGATTGCTCGAGAGGATCTTACCGGTTTGACTAATATCATACCTCCCTACACAGCCGGGTAGGACATATTGCAAAGTTATGGTGCCACAAGATACAACACTTGGAAGAGGGCACCACATGGCCAATATGGGAATCCAGTGGATCTTACTTATGCGTCTTATCTCAAAAGCGATGCACGATGGAGTAATATCCCTTGCCGATGTTATGCTTTCGCGTGGATAAGACCGCATTCTTTAGGTATCGATGTTGCGAGAGTGGATGCTTTTTAATCTGATTCTCTGGTTGACACTCTGCGTTTCACCAAGAAATTTTGCTTCTCTTTTTGCGGGGAATAAGTACGATGGATCATTATCATTAATTAATTCCGGCTAAAGATAGTTCTATAACTAATACAATTTTGATTGCCTAAACACGACAGAACTAACTAGTCAACCAGGGAATCGTCGATTGAAATGAGCAAGGAAAATTGCTTATTACCAGATTAAGCTTAAGCTCTCTGAGAGCCATGAAAAACGAATAATTAATGGAAACGCAACTATTATTCTAGAGAAAATCGTCTATATAAGCTGCAAATGGAAAATCCCAGTCTGAATGGAGAGTAAAACCCCACACCAAATCTGGGCCAACTACTAAAAGTTTTTCAGAGAATCTGACTTTGAACTCCTGTGGTGCTTGATGTATACGTAGTTACAGTACTGATATACACACTCATGATGTATGGTTCGTTGTCAGCCGATCAATAAGAGCAATGACCACTACTGCGATAATTTCAAACGTATCCAATTTTTTTGCAACCACCCAAGACGTCTGGACATCCACTCGGTTGATATGTGATACAATTCTCTGGATTTGCGCAGACGTCTTTATCGACGCGATGTGTTATGTCATCCGTGACCGAAGAAATGGCACAAGGCGGTCCCGTGCGATGGCGGCATGCACGAGTCAATACTTAACAAAAAGTCTCTTAATGCTGTGAAATTTCAAAGCTGATTCAACTTCTTTAGAATGTGACTGTAAATTAAAAAAAGGAACCAGTCACCCACCATTAGGACCTCGCCGGTCTATTTTTGACACACGATATTGTATATTTGTTGTTGTTGTTTTTTTTTTTTGTTGAATGATTTAAATATTTATTGTTGGCAAGTGCTAATACCGTAAAACGTTAAGTCTCACACAAGCCATGGTTAGATTGATTTAATGGGCATCGCTGTGATTGAAGTGCTTTCAAGGCTAGTAGCTAAAATCGTGCGCGGCATAGCTATGTATTTTTGGTTAATTATGCATTTTGGCAAAGAATTTGAAGTTCAAGTTGAGCGCCATTCCGGCTGTGTTAAGAAGTTAAACTAGTTCTATGTTCGCTTATAAGCGTATTTCACGCACATGTGACATTAAAATGCGATAAATGATTTAGACGCGTGAGGGGAGTACAGGTATTTTGTCACAAGTGTTGCGATTAAGACTATTATTAGAAAACTTTGATTTATTTCTTGAGATATAGGAAATGGGATTCTAATTTTAGTAAGTATTTGGAACTGTTAAGTCGCTCATGCATCTATGTATTTGAAAAGAACTTCTAGTAGATACAGTGCGCTACAAAGTTTACCATAGTTTTATGCATATCAAAGTTGATTTGAAAGTGAAGTTGCATTTCTGGTAATTGACACAGTGACTGTTTATAGAAAGTTTTAAGTTAGCTGGTCGCAAGTTATTTATAAATTAGTCGACACCCTTGACCGCTACAAAGTAGATACATATAACCGTTCTTCAGGAAGTGCATTGTGTTGAACCGGTTGACTGATAAACAAAGATATGCTACATTTATGTGTTACAGTGACTGGTATCACGAGCTAAGTTAAGTGAGGTAGATGGGTGGGTGAGGGGAGAAAGAGCCCACTGCGCCACACTCAGGTCAGTAAAGACCCATTGTGATGCTCATTTTTGGGGAGAAGGACACCTTGCTCGTGGAGCAATACCCATAGCACTCTCTTATTGCCCCAGGGTTTTGAACTATCTTAATGAACCTCAAAATGTCCCTGATAGTTACGTCTCTTAGTTCCTCGGTATCCTGGAAAAAGTGTCTTCCAAAGCATTTATGTCTGAGATAGCAGACAGCTAGGCAGTGGGGGAGTAAGTGGGTTGTGTCCTCATTAACTCTCTCCTCTCCGCAACCCCTGCAAAGATCGTCCTTACTTAGCCTTAGCTTTTCATGTGATAGTGCAGAATATTATGAGTCCAATGAGCTCCATCTTTCACTCTCTTCCGCTAGAATTTTGATCCATGGTACATGTTTGAGTTTACATGGCGGGATTTTCACTGACTGATCAGTCTGTTCTAGGTCAAGCGAAGATCCTTTTCTTGCCATTCATCAGCTTTCTCATTTCCTCGTATGCCCTCATGTCCAGGGACCCAGCATAGTTTTACCTCATGCTGTGTGACAAGAGCACTAAGCTCTTCGCGACAGCACTTCACAAGTTTTGATTTTATTTCAATAGCAGACATCGCTTTAAGTGCTGCCTGGCTATCGATGAAAAAGTTGATATCATCACGTAGTATTACCTTCATCGCAGTCTCACGGGCAGCAATTGTTAATGCTTGGACCTTCGTCTGGAAAACGCTGCTATAATCTGGGGGTCTAACTGATTTAAAGAGGCTAAGTTTGTCTGAAAATGTATCTGCACTCACGCCAATGTCCATTTCGGATTGTTTTCCTTGTCCATTCTTCTCTCCTTTGGAATGAGCAAGAGAATGGTTTTTTGAAGTCTAGGAAGGGCACCGTATAATCAGTGGTTGCTACATTGCCTAAAATTGCCACGAGCTAAAACATACGACCATCTGCATCGTATGTTTTAGCTCGTGGCAAGACTTAGGCCTTAATCGAACCTTCGCGAGGTGTGTTCATGGGAAGAATCCCCTCATACTTTCAATCAGAGGCTAACATCAGGTGGCGCGGGCTGCAGAATTGTGTCATATCAAAGCAGATGTAGCTCAACTACAATTGGTCCAAAACACAAGATCTACAGAACATGATCCGCATAGAGATTGCAAGGATTGTGGCAATCAGTAGATACATGCATATCTACTCTGGTCACTGGCCTATAGGAACACATACATCCAAATTAGGCATCCCATTCAAGGCACACTGACGCAGCTGGAACAATGAGAAAGAGAAGGAGACAGTATTTCATCTACTCTACGGTTGTCCGGCTCTGTGTATGGTCAGATATCGTACAATAGGGAAACCCTTTTCGACAACTTATTGAAATCTCGGAGGAAAAAATTAACGACTTGATCAGATTCCTTAATGCCACAGGATGGATGTAAGGACCTTCCCTTAGGTTTTCTACAACAACACTAATATTCAGATCACGTGAGTGAAGTGCTAATTAGGTTTAAGCATCAGAATTGTTGATGCTACCACTTCTACCAATCCTACCTCCACATCAAGCCTTAAACATCAGCTTAATTTTTGCTCACGCGTGTATGGAGGGGAAATACGTTGCCTACAAACATTGTTTCTGCGAGCTCTTTGCGGAAACCACTACTGCCTAAGCCTAGGGCAATCGGCTGTCTCTAGAACTTTTGAGAAGACTTCTTGCAGCAACACAGGCGCAGTGCATAAAAAAATCTGTAGAGTCATAAGCGCAGTAAAATAGCTCCTTTCCAAAAGTTTTTATCAAATTGTACCTAATTGTACCTTTCAAGGGAAAATGATCCCGATAAATTTAGCGGTCCAATGAAAGGTTTTTGTAATCAACCTCATTAGCGTGATAAATTTAATTTTTCTGGACTTTTTCTGAGCTTCATTCCTATCACAATTTATTGCGCACTTCGAACACTCCTGTTGAATCACAACAGGTACTTGCAATTTCAAGGACAATCTTCACGTTTGAGTCCGATGGAATCAGAAGTTGTAAATGCGGACAAGGTGACAGAAGCATAAAGAAGAAATATGTACATTTGTACCAACATCCAAAGGGTTAAAGGTGAAGAACTAATGACTACCTCCAACCATCAAATCAGAAATTTATAGAGATTTTTTAAATGAAGTCCAAAAGTAAAACGAGGCTAATACCATGAAATTGAGAAAATTAAGTTTTTCTCAAAAACTCTATTGATATTTAATGCATGATAATAGATACACAACACCGAGCTCGACTATCTAGCAAATAAATAGAAGCTACAACGAACGAACCTGTAAAAGAAATACCTAGTACCAAGTGGAAGTCACGATTTGCGAATTATGAGCACGGTTTTGTGCTTCGAAATATTATAGATAATGAAATTTAAAACAAACTAATAAACGTCACGACTTTTTTTTTTATTTTTAAGTGAAAATAAAATCACATTTACAGTGGAATGTTTTCTGTCAAAGATATATTAAACGAAAGCCAATTAGCTGGAAATTTAATGTAAATTCAATTAATTCTCAGGGTCATACTTAATTCACAATGTGTCATTCCTATAACAATGACAGGAAACGAAAATGCCTTAAGGATCGTGTTGTAAAATTCGACCTAACATTTTTAAGAGGATCAGAGAAACACCATAAACACTCTTAATAAGCATATCACACCTGATAGGTCACCATTCTAAGGTCCATTGCAAACTGCAAAAGAGGAAAACAAGTGGAAGAGATAAATATTGAGGAATTTGGCATCACCAACATGACGTTCCAAAAATATTGCGGTATTTTGCAAATGACGCGCGTCACATTCATATAGACTTGCACAAAAAATGTTTCCTCAATAAATTATTTAAATAAAAAGCAAACGTGACATTGATTTGTCACGTTATGTTAAGGTCGGTACTGACATAAGATGATTCATTACCTGAATATTAGGGACTCCATTATTGAAGTTAGTGTTGAAACGTGCGAAAATGCAATGGCGAATGACGTTATATTTCACATATAATGCCCAAGACTAATTTAATGATAAAACACCCGGTACTTGAACAATTTGCATGGATACATTCGTATGTACATGCATACATACATATGTATCTATGTAGATACCTACGTAAGGAGATGAACTGCTAAGTACTGCCCGCTTGTTTATTGTTAAAATGCAGAAATAAAGGGTCTTCCAATAGGGACTTCCGAACTTTGACAGTTGATAGCGGCCATATTGTTGAAGCTACATCTGTCAAATTGGCTGTCATTTATTCAGTCTATTTTGCCAAATCATCATGGATGGATATAGCGTTCAACAACACGTGCAAATAATAAAATGGTTTTATTAAAATGGGTGTTCTGTTCGGGCAACGTGCCGCGCGCTTCACCCATTTTACGGTCGCCATAATCGTCCTTCCGAGAGGACTATTCACAGTGTGGTGGATAAATTTGAGTCCACTGGTTTATTAAACGATCAACCAATACCAGTACGTTGACGAAAAGCAAGATCTGCCGAAAACATCGCCGCTGTCCGTGAGAGTGTGCAAGAGAATCCGAGGCAGTCGATTTCGCGTCGCTCACAAGAACTCGGCCTTTCGCAGACCACACCTTGGCGAATTTTGCATCGTGACTTGGGCCTGCACCCGCACAAAATCCAACTGACCCAGGAGCTGAAGGTAAACGACCATTGACAACGACGTGTGTTCGCTGAATGGGCTCTGGAGCAGTTGGAAACTGACCCTAATTTTCACCGAAAAATCATCTTCAGCGTTGAGGCCCATTTCTGGATGAATGGGTACGTCAACAAACAAAACTGTCGAAATTGGGATGATACAAAAACACATGAGGTCCAACAGCAATGCATCCCGAAAAGTCACTGTGGATTTTGGGCTGGGGTCCATATTTCTTTGAGAACGACGTTGGCTAGGCCATCACCGTCAACGACGAGCGCTATAGGTCGATGATTACCAACTTCTTTTGGCCTGAATTGGATGATATGGACACCAACGACATGCGGTTTCAACAGGACGGCGCTACGTGCCACACAGCTGACGTCATATTTGGAATTCTGCACGATTGATTCGAAGGCATGGTCATCTCACGTGGAGGTGATGTGAACTGGCCAGCCACCGAGATTGTGTGATTTGACCCCGTTAGGCTTTTTCTTGTGGGGTTTTCTAAAGTCCCAGGTCTATGCGAATAAGCCGCAAACCACAGCGGCCCTCAAAGCCAACATAACCCATGTCATCGGTCAAATTCAGGCTGATTTATGCGGCAGAAACTTGGAAAATTGAACATTTCGGATGCGCGCCACCCAGAGAAGCCGCGGCGGACATTTGAACGATGTTATATTCCCTAAATTTAAAGATAAGAAGCGCTTAATGAAAGACCCTTTACAAGAGTCATGCATCAATTGTCAGTGCTTCAAGAGCGCTCTTAAAGATCTCAAGGCACCCCATTTTTTTTTTTAGCTACTAACAGATTTGCCCTAACACACTTATCCTTGACTGAGGAGTTCTTACAGTAACAAATTCAGGAAAAACTGGCTGCTGCCATTCAAAAAGAAGCCAACGACATCTCCTGGTGTGAAGTACAAAAATATGATTCAAATCTCTAACCAGATTTTGGTATAAAAAGAAATTAAAGTTATAGATAAGGTGTTTATTTTGACAATCTAGTATTTTTGTCTATGTCACTCAAAAGTCTTACACGTGCCACGTGATGCCAAATCGAGTGTTTTAAAATAACAAAGTCACGAGCCAATCTTGCGTTTGAGTTAGACTGTTTGATTAGATACTCGTAAAGAATGTGCTTATAATAATCTATACATACCTACAACAGCAATAAAAGTGTAATGTGTATTTATCTATCCCAAAACATAGTTCACAATCAACAGTTAAAATTAAATGTGGGCCTGGGAACTATGTGCTTAATCATATGCTTCGGGTGTGTAGTTGTCGTTCATTTACCACTTGTAAGATTAAAGTACAGTCAAGTTGTCTGTTCTAGTCACTTTTGGTTTGAAGTGACAATTATTCCTGTAGCACATCTGACAAAATTCTTAGTTTTTGGGTTTAAGATCAACTAAACGAACATAGTTTGAGGGAATTTGAGAACTAGAACTTGCTTAACTGAGCAATATTTGGAACTCTCCCCTTACTTTATTCAACACAAATACGGATTTTCAAATCGAATGTAATCTGGAGCGAAATCGTCTCTTCCGCCACGTATAAACAAAAGGATTTGGTCCCAGAATGCTTATACGATGACGGCTTATACGATCACGGAAGAGACGATTTGGTCTCGGTTCTCCGATATGGATGCGAAACTTGGCTGACTGAAACACTGAAACACTTACGAATAAAATTCAAAGCTTTGTCAACAGATGCCTACGTTTTGAAACTCTGAAGGATAAACACCATATCCAATGACGATTGGCAATTGGGGGAGAGTTGGAGAGAGTTGAGGCATATTGCCAGAAACCGGGCACGATGGCGCGTAGGTGTAGTAGAGGCCCTAGGACCCACAAGGGGAAACATGACATAAGTAAGTAAGTAATGACGATCTGCAGGAGAAGTATAATATAGAGCGAATACATAGCTTCATAGCTGAGAATTCGTTTTTGAATATGAAACAGGCTAAGACAATCTAAGACAATTTTTTTAAGACAATCTGTAAAGATACAAGTGGGTTTAGTGAAACGTTCATTCGATGTAAGGCACTGATTATGCTCCTATCACAGTAAAACTTTCTGTGAAGGTACAGGTAACAGGAACTTGTGGCACATTTGTCTTGATGTGCCCTGAAAAGCTTAGATAACCAAAGGCTTTTCCCACGAAGCAGATCTCGCTAACTCAATTGATGGGTTCAATGTCGAAGAATGCTGTTTAACAGCCATCTTTTGCTTGTAATTTTCCTCGTTCATAACTAGTTAATTCACTAAGTGCTGTAATCCAGTGAGGGATAGCATAATGCATCTGCATAGCATCTTTGCTTATCACGCTGAAGAATTCGGGTTCAATTCCTGGATGTCAAGAATCATTTATTTCTAAGGAAATAATTAGGGTCGAACAACCCTACTGCAAATGCATAACCCTGCCAGTAGAGTCATGGTCATGGCCTAAAGAGTTAATCGAACTGATAAATGATGTTGACATCATGAATTTGGAAAAAAATACCGTGAATTACAAGCAAAAGTAAGAAGGGTAACAAAATTATCCCAGTTATCATCTGAGTTTCGAACCACTAAATCACACTCCCGCTGTGTAAACGAGATGATAAAAAAATGTGTTCTTTGTCTGTTCACGAAATATTATGAGTTTCTAGAACTAGCTTGACCTTAGTGCTTTTGGGGCAGCTTGGCTGTCTATAAAGATTGAAGGGACCATTGAGTCTCACACACTGATTTCTGCACGGAATATGATCGACAGTTTGCCAAAGCTGTCTGAAAAATTCAAAAAAATAATAAAATATAAAACTCCGGATCAGTTCCTGTCTCCATCGACAAGGTTAAATGTTGATGAAAGGAGTCAGTGTTTCTCCCAGTTCTCCCCGGGTGGGATAACAATTAAGATTTTACCAAGGCTGGCTGAACAGTTCGCACAAAGTTCTTGAAAAATTGCAGATCCAGTCCACTATTACTTTGAATTCCCCCGAGGTTGAGGTCCAACGACGTTGGTCGCAGTTTGTGCTTCTCCCAGTCCTCCCTGGGTGGGATTGAGAAGTTTTTGTTGAAGCAGGTTAGAAGCATGCTGCATTCTCTATCTTGCTTAAGTGTTTCAAGCAGTGATTGTTGAACTGTGACTCAATGGTTACTACGTGGGACTGCTATAAAGGCTTTTCATTTCGCCGTTCGAAGCCTGCGATGCCCACGTAATGGTACGTAATGTGATTAAGTAAACAATTAAAAATGTTATACATATAATTTTGATTATCTCAGTTTAGAGAACTCTTAATTGTCAAGGGATTTTGTTTCGTTTATTTTAGCTGGTCGAAGCAAAAAAGGCTAAAGAAAAACCATATCTGCTCTGTCAAGTTTGGAGAATACATTCACAAGAGTTCTATAACAACTAAGGTTTTCCGACAAGACAACGACTTAGCTATGTATAGTGCAAATACTTACACACCATCACGTCGGGCAAACTGATGTCTTCCACAGGACACCATCAATTTCAAGATTGTAAATAAATTGATAGTGTACTGCAGTGTTATGCATGTAAAAATCTTTTTGGACAAGGTTAGGTTAGGTTAGGTTGTTGCGACCGTTCAGGCAGGGACACACTTAGACCAGATTGGGCCATTGTGATACCACGATGAAGAACCGGCTTACCAACACCAGGAACTAGAGTACGTAACACAGAGCACATCGAGATGGGCAACCGTATCGGTATTAACCCTAAGAGTTGAACCATTCTGTCCTAGAGATAAAATTTCTTATCTTCTCGAAGCCGAGTTCGGCCAGATCATTAAGATCATCGTAGAAGTATTCCCCGAGGGTTTTTCTTCTTAATGTCGCCAGGGCAGAACACGTGCATAGTAAGTTGGTTGTAGTTTCCTCTTCCTCCTCGTCTCTGCAGCACAAGGACAATATCGAGATAAAAATCAAACTTGCCAGTCCAGTAGCAATATCGGACGGCGGTTCGTTATGGATCACGTTTACTATACTGCCATATAAACTTAAGCAAGTCAAGCTTTTGGTTTACAAATATTAATAAATCCAATATCTTCCCTTAACACAGTACACCTCCCGCAAACAAAACAACAAGCCTCCGACAACTCTCATTCATAAATTTATCATAAAATTCCCAACCCAAAGGGGCCAAAACGAAACAATAAAAACTTCAGATCAATATCTGGACACATGTCAAAATAGCCATAAGTACGTTTTCAGTGGAAACAGAAACTCTTGAGCAGATTCCAATTGATCGATGATCGCAAAGATTGGAAGTCTACAAGTATTACGCATTTGAATTTAGAATTCAAGAAAATCGCATGGATTTCGAACTTAATTTATTCCACAAACGTGACGAGTGAGATTTAATTAATACATTAGATAGGGAACGGGTAACGAGCATCAATTGCGTGAACAGTCGAAGTGAACACCATCGAAAATGTCGCATTTTACAAATTATAAATTTCAAATAATTAGTTAGTGGATTATTGTTGTGCGTTAAGTGTGTAATTGAGTGTGTAAATGCCAAGTACGGTGTTATTACGCAGATTTCGATTGAAATTCAAAGCGGGATTCGATTAGTAATGTGTTCTTCTTTAGTACTTGACGTAAGTGCTTACATGCGGCAAGAACCTTAATGTATCTAGGAAATAGTTAGTGGACGAAGCTACGAAAAGAATGCCGCTCACGTGCCTGGAGACTGAAGGTTTAAATACATTTCGATTGTAAATTATGGTGAGGAAATATCGGAGATATTCAAGCCAGATTATTGTCTTTCCAGTTCCGGAAAGACACCATGATTATACATGAGACCTGTTTTATTCAAAATGACAGCTCGATCATAAAGTCTGCACCATCACTTTAGGACGAATTTACGAAAATGGGACCAAGACCCTTGAAATTAGTTTTTTTTAAAAGTACTGATGCGCATATAATCAACGAACTTGTTTAAAATGTTAGGTCTAATCAGCCAGAAGAGGAAACCGCACAAGTGATACTTAAAACAAGCCAAGTCATCGGACAGTGCATCTGGTACAAGTGATGCCAAGCATTATCATAGCTCAAGTCACAGAATTTGTTTCATTTGTATAGGGTCATCCCACAAAAGGAGTCATTTTAGTTTTGGTGAAAGTATGGCATTGTGCGTAGTCTGCTAGCTTCAATTCTTGTGTCAACTGGACCTTATAAGCATGTAGGCCAAGATCTTTATGCAAAACCCTATGCAAAGTGGTTGGGGATAGGCCCAATTCATATGATCGTCCCAAAATGGACTCACCTGGGTTTTCAGTCATAATTTCAGATACGCCGGCGATGTTTTCAGCTGACCTTACCGACTTGGAGTCTTCATATCACTAACTTGTCCGAGAGGTTCAAATTTATCGATTAAGTTCACTATAGCTGTTCGAGAAGGCATTTGATAATGATCAAAAGTAGTACGAGCTTAACGAAACGTTTCCGTGATATTTTCACCGTTTCTGTAGTGAATTTTCACTTCACTTCAACACTCGGCATTGTTTCCCCGATCCTTAAGAAAGGAGACCCTCTGAACTGCACCAGTTACAGAGGCATTAGTCTTCTTAACATCCCTTACAAGATCTTATCTGCCGTGTTGTGTGAACGCCTAAAGCCGTCCGGCAACAACCTGATCGGTCCATATCAGTGTGGCTTCAGGCCAGAAGAGACCACCATCGGCCAAATATTCACACTGCGGCAGATCTTGGAGGAAACCCAGGAACTTCAAACCGATATCCACAACCTTTTCATCAATTTTAAGGCCGCGTATGACAGCATCTGTAGAGATGAGCTATACAGAGCCTAGTTGAGATGTCAAGTTTTGGCATCCCTTCCAAGTTCGTCCGTTTGTGCAGAATGACGATGGAGAATGCACGCTGCTCCATCAAGGTCGGCTAAGACCTCACCGAGACCTTTGATGTCGAAAATGGATTAAGACAAGGCGACGCGATGTCATGCGATTTCTTCAACATCGTTCTTGAAAGAATAGTGCAAAACTCACGTACCAACAGCAAAGGCATAATCTTTCAAAAGTTCGTCCAATTACTCGCATACGCCGACGATATTGACATAATCGGAAGAACGCAGCGTGATGTCACTGGCGCGTTCGTAAATATTGAGATGGAGGCGGCGAAGATGGGTTTAGCGGTCAATGAGGGCAAGATGAAGTAATGCTGTCAACAAGAAAGGACACCCAACACCAACGTCTGGGAAAGAACGTCACAATAGACGAAATAACTTTGAGGTAGTTAAGAACTTTGTCTACCTAAGCTCCGCTATCAATTCAGATAATGACACCAGCGCTGAGATCAAACGAAGAATAACTCTTTCCAATCGCTGTTTCTCTTGAACATCTAAAGCGACCCTTTATAAGACCTTAATCGTCCCAATCCTGCTTTTCGGCGCAGGGGCATGAACTCTGTCAAAAGCAGATGAGGTTGGCCTTGGCTGTTTTGAGAGAAAAATTGTTCGGGTGATTTTCAGTTCCATCTGCGTTGACGATGAGTGGAGGAGGAGATACAACGACGAACTGTACGGGCTGTACAGCGACATCGACTTAGCCAGAAGAGTGAAGCTCCAACGACTGGCTGGGTCATCTAGAGCGGATGGATACCAATGCTTCGGCCCGGAAAATCTTCGAATCCACACCCGAGGGACGGTGCAGCAGAGGAAGACCACGACTCAGGTGAAAACTGGAGGCAGCTGGCTAAAGCTCGAGCTAGCTGGAGACGCTTGTTGGTTGAGACCCAGACTGTAGCGCCACTTTAAGTTAGTACGATGTTTTACTCTTGATAGAGGATAAGGTGATTGCGCTAAGAGACGAACCTACAACAACGTAGCTCTGATATATTCACTTTAGAGTTCCACTGAACCAGTCACTCGTTCTCAAGAGACCTCTAACGTGCTTATCCAATCCATAGATATATTTTTAGGTTTCCACAGAAAGCCGCTTCCGGTTTATCTCAATAATATAACAATGAACCAAACTCTAATCCTAATGTGTTCGGCCCCTTACCAAACCTAATCTTGTCAATCTCTCCAAGTTTCGAAAAGCTGCTGTACAGAGATGAACAAGAGTTCATTCTATCATAGAGAAGCAGAACAGAAGGACACTGTGATTGGGAGCCGGATCTTAACACAAATTGACTTAGCAGCAGATTTTCTAACTCATACTCCGAAAAATAAATAAAAACAGCGTGTGTTTCATCAACGCAGGATACACTACACCGGGCCACGCGCCACACGATATGCATACAAACCCCATTGATGTCCTCAAACTGACGTAAAATTTCTTCCTAGATTATCGTCTAACAAGTGAACAAGCATTAGATACAATCTAAGCACTCAGCGAGATGAAAATTTTAAGTATAGTTATATTCACACACTTAAGACACTTGTCGTCAAACTCCCATCAACACAACCTGGTGCTTGCACTTAAAATAAGTGGGTTTCGCTTCAAAGATATGAATCAACAAGCTCCTAACTTCCCATTTAGAGTTCAAATAAAAATCGACACTTAAAAATCACGATACCTGTGAATAGTAGTGAATCGTATCCCTTCATGGATCTTATGGAATCCACTAAACTTTTTTTGTTCTCACCACTCATATTAGATACTTGTCTATAACTAGGTGTCTACTGTGGCCTAGTACTTCCACCAAGAAAAAAAAACAAAACAAAACACCCACTCTGACTTTGTGTGACAACTACTCTAAATAATCGTAAAACTTTTTCGATCCACGTCGACGTCTCTGAGTCGGTTGCACATCTTCGGAACTCACTCGGAATTAGTTGTCAATCTATCAGTGGCCTACCGTCTCTGCGGTTTGTGATCACCGCGAACAGCAGCTACATACCTCCCCCGTAATTACGTGTTACGTCATAAGTCACAAAGTTGTAATACGAAACGCTTTCGTAGCCACTCTAGCGAAATGCGTATCCAACTATTTAGATGCGCGCCATGCTAACAGTTAAAATTGCATGCAGTAGATGGAGACTCGATTCCACAAAAGCTGGTGTGTTATTTCTCTCGTTTACCGGATCTGCTGGCATAGAGTGTGCGGTGCACATGTATCTAACCAGCTGGTGCTGGCCTAGTCTCTAACGCCTTGACACTGAACTTAGGCGGTTGGTTGGTGGTTGTGTAGCTGTGGCATAACATGAGACGACTCTCTTTGATCAAATCGATCGGAAACAATGTGCTGTGACTAATGGATTTGTTCATGATCATGATCATGGTAATGATGCATTATTGGCATGTTGATTGGAAGTTACCCACTTCGTGCTTTGTGTATACAAATTTTCGTGTAATAAGAGGGAATTTATGTTACGTCAATGGTTTGTATGCGATAAGGAAGCGCTAGGCGGGTTTATTACTATTATTATTTTTTTTTGTTGTTGTTACTTTTATTTATTTACAATTGACACAAGCAATTTGTAATTGTAACAAAGAAGCGACTTATGTGCGTGCGTGCAGTTGAAGTTTGGTGGATCACACCGCACTAGTTTGTTGCAAATTGAATATGACCGTAAGTGTAGGTTGTAAGAAATTTAAGCGACCAAAAATAATGCAACTCATTCCAAATATTTGGGTGCCACTGCTTATGTATGCACCTATAAGCAAGTCAAGCATGACTTCCGACATGGAATCTTACTTACACTACAATGCGAGATCAATATCGCGCTCAACCAACAAGTCTCTTCTGTTGGCCAGATTCTTACCTATCTCCAGTTGCTTAGTTTAAGTGGTTGGGGTTCAGTTTTACTTCTGGACGTCACCGCAGACAAGGTAATCCACTACTTCGTTGTCGTTCGATTTTTTAGATTCTGCAGGCTGGCATAGGTACCACGGGTGCAATAACGGTTATCCTAAACCTTTCACCCCTCAATCTTCATGTCAGAAAGATGGCAACCTGTAGTGCGGTCAGATTTAGAGAAGCTTGGTGCTGCTGGCCCCATGGCCACTGTAGCATTCTGGCTTCACTGCTTATCTTATCAGCTGTATTACGCTTAGCATGGACTTTGTCGAGCGTATCCCGTCAAGAGAGGAATGGAACAGCGGGGAGGTCACAAAAGACTACGACACGTCATATGGAATGCGGGGTAGGTTCAGGTATATTTTCAGCAACTTGGAAAATATCACGATTTTTCAGACTCTCATACTTCGCCAGGTGGAAATACTCGCAATCTACGAGGCCTATCGTGCGCCCAATAACGACACCACCCCCAAATGAAATGTCGCAATTTATTCCGATAGCCAGGTAGCCATCAAAGCTCTTGTCTCCACAACCATCTCATCAAAGCTGGTAGCACCATGCAGAACCGAGCTCATCCGCCTGGGAAGTTTGTCTTCCCTAACCCTCGTATGGGTCCCAGGTCACAGAGGCATCAAAAGGGAACGAAATGGCTGATGAGCTTGCCATGCAGTGGTCAACCCTTGACAGCTCACTCGGAAGAGAAGTTTTCATTTTCAATAGAAAAATCGACCTACACTACCTCTCAGTAGCCAAAGACAGATGGAACAACCTTACTAGCTGCACCATATCCAGGAAAATTTGGCCAACATAGAACCATACGAAAACAAGTGACCTCCACAGAAGAACCCGAACAGACAGTGCGCGCTTTTTTGTCATCTGTACGGGTCACTGGGCAGTAGATACCCATGCGGCCAACCTTGGTTTCCCGTTTAATCCCTACTGCCGTAGCTGCGAAGACACAAATTAGGGACAAACCCTAGAACACTTCCTATGCAAGTGTCCGGCACTTGCTATAGCAAGACTCAATGGGCTAGAGAAACCCTTCCTCGACAACTTTGATAAACTTTCTCTCACATTCTACTCTACCATAACTCCACAAATTGGATTTAAGACCAACAGCCATCGTCTGTCAACACCCGTCCGAACTCATATAATAAAACGGTCACGAGAACAAAACGGTGCTCCTAACATCGATGTTTATCAGGTCGCCTAAGTTGGTGTAGAAGAAGGCTCCTAAGTGGAGTTTTCTTTTGCGGGAGAGAGCTGGACAGGTGCAAAGATGATGGAGAACAGTTTCCCTCTTCTCTTCGTCCATATAGCTTCTGCAGGAAGTCGTTTGCGTAGAGACGATCTGGAATGAAGGACTTTATTGCCACTTGACTGTCCGAAAAGATGCGGATATCCGTGGTTGATATCACATTTTTCTTTAGCCACGATAAGGCTTCTCTAATCGGCCTGTCGGAGAAAATACCACCATACACCCTGTCGCTAGTGTTCGAACCGTCGCATCGGTGTAAAAATGAATCGACTTGTCTTCTGGGAATATGTACATCGTCCCAGAATGACCTGGGAGGGATGGTTACTTCGAAGTTCTTGTCAAAACGTAGCTAAATGTTTGCTTTGTAATGATGAGTTGGCTGGGTCAAGTCCAAAATCTCACCTCTACCCGTATGGGGATAGCCCCTGATGAGTAAGAGTCGATGGCGGAAGATCGGCAAATGTGGAGAGTCCACTTAGGCTCCCTAAACCCGCGACCCTCATAGTGGATAAGCGGGCCATTGGAAGATGATGATGATGATTGAAAATTGCCAGGAAATATTTATAAGCAACGAGGTTTGAGAGAGTGCTGCTTCCCACATGAGCTCACTTTAATAAACTTCAACAAGTCTCAATCATTTTCACTGTGAATACATTTTTAACTAACCTAATCAAACGATACGAGGTACAGAGTGATAAAAAATAAATAGCTGAAGCGGGAGATCATGTGGACCAAGACTTAGCAAATATTTACGTTCTGCGTCTTATACTTTTCGCACCAGTCAAGCGATCTGCTTGTTTCTTAGTTATGAATTCAATTTGAAACCAACAGAAGAACAGCAAACTAAAAAGTGACAGAAGGCAGACTAACCAGAGCCAAATATATCACCTTATCAATATTTCATAGAAAAAAAAATTCCAAACTCCTCTTGTACAAGCTCCTTTAATTAAATGATCCGTGAAATGCTGTTCTAATTAGAGCCAATTAGAGTCGGTGGCAGTTTTATCGTTTTCTAAACAAACAAACGACTGAAATTAAAAATCTCCCACTGTATCTGAAGCGTTGATATTCGCGGTTGACACAACTCTTTGTTTTACATTAATTCAGTTAGCACTTGATGTGGTTTCAGATAAATATGATACGAGTAGGTCGCCACACAGCGTATAATTTTTGGGAAAGTTATAACAACCAAAGACATTTCCTGTGAATATGTAAAACAAAATAAAAACATTTCATTGAAGCCTTTTGGTTCAATAATTTCCAGTTCCCAGACAAGTGGCGTACACGGTTTGCTGGTTTTGTTAACCTCGAAATCAATCGAAATACCTGTTATTATCCCGAATCTAATGAAACGTCAGCAGTTGCAGTTGGCATTTGAAAACAATAAACACATTTGCTTGTTGGTTTTTTTTTTCAATGCAACTCCTTGACATAGTTTCACCAATTTGCCCTTTTCATTTGTAATTAATAAAATTGTTAATGTGGGCTACAGCCCAACGTAAATAAATCGCCATAAAATGCATTCGGCAGTTTAGTGGTTTAAGACTGGGAACAGGTTCAATGTGATTTATTTTACTAATTAACAGAGTTTATTGGAAAAATATTAAAAACTTAATTTTAAGGTTGATATGGTTGTAGGCATGCCCATGAAAAGTTTAAGTGATTCACAGTTCAGATCACTATCAGTTTTTTTTTTTTTTCTTTAGTCATGGCCTTATACTTGTACTGAAGACGATCAAAGAAAGCGGAGAGCAAGCGTTATTTAAAATAAATCTTTTTGACTGCTGGGTTAGGCAGTCAATCTTGAAAGAACTGCACGTTCCTAAAGAGTTGATGTAAAGGGCTTAGCGACATTGAAATACAAGCGAAAAGGGTCAGTCTTAAGGTGTAAAAATGGACAAATCAAAACAAAAACAAACACATGCTTCATCTATCGATTTTCATTCCAATCAAAGGAGATCGTCACAAATGATTCATTTGGACATGTATGCATTTAATTTATTTACAGTAAAAAACAAGCGACACATCTTTAAGCGGTTAGAGTCGGAATCTTCTGACAAGCCGGAACCTCTATTCATCGGCATTTTTTTAAAAGTTGACTTGAGAATTGACTTCCACGGAATTCCTCATTTGATAGGATATGACATTGCACAAGGCAGGTAGATACTACCTACTTGGACCCAAGTGACTGCGAACGTACCGCTAAGATGAAACAGTGGTGTATACAGTTCCCGTCAGGGCCAACTATTCACTTACTGTATATTTTTTATAGGCCACAAAGCTCATGTTGATAAGGTGTCACTTTTAGAGTAATGAGGCCGTCAGAAGATTAATCAATCTCGGACCTTTCATCGTCAAAGGTAACACTATTCTAATGATGTGAAGTACCTCAGCGTTGTCTTAGACAGATGCTTAAATTGGAATGCGCATATCAAGTTTGCGGTTGATCGTGTCGCTAGAGCCTTGTGGGCTACTCGGTGTCTATCCAGCAGAACTAGGTGTATTAGTCCCAAAATGAAACATTGGTTGTACAGTTCGATAGTTAAACCCATAATAAGATATGCGGGCATAGTTTGATGGCGAAAATTACTTGAACGAATGACGGCAATGAAGCTTGAGAAGCTACAAAGAATTAACCTTCTCGGTATTACAAGTGCTATAAAGCTACAGCTACAACCCAAGTATAAATCAGGAAATCTTGTGGGTCATCTGGAAATACTTCACTCAGAATACATATTCAGATAGTCAGGCTGCGCTTAAAGCATTGACATCCTACTTCGTGGAATCTAGGCCAGTCAAGTGCTGCAACGATACCCTACAATCACTTGCCAGGCACAACAAGCTTGGTTTGGTGCCGGGTTACCAGGGCATTGTAGGCAATGAAACTGCGGATGGAATGGCTTGGGCCGGTTAGCCTCCCGCGCTCTTGGGACCGGAACCCTTCTGTGACGTTAATTGCGCTACCGCCATAGCTTTGTTGAAAAATTGGGAAAACTGACTTCGCCTAGCGAATTGCAATCTAAGAGACTTTCCTTCAAGGATATTGTGGCCTAAGATATTATCTCAACTAACTAAACCTTTGTTAAGATACAGAGTGTCGGTTCTGTTCGGAAGAGGAAGAAACATCTGAGCACGTTTTCTGTGAATGTCCGGCACTATACTGGCTACGCAGATGAAACTCGGCTACGAATGACATAGGTACTCACCTTCATTAGGAAAGTAGTAGACCTATTAGGCTAAGTAGACCGGAGACACAATAGATCTTACTAGGTCGCAGGTTCTTAAAAAAAATGAGGCCGCCAGCGTGGAAACCATCCAAAATGGTCCATTTTTCTGAAAAAATTGAGCCTCTTCGCTGAACATAAGATAAAATAACAAGACACCTTACAACGGCTGTGAAGCCCAATCGGCGAAAGATCGACGCAAATGTGTTACAAGGGCCAAGATCTTTGGGTTAAAATTTGCACATAGTGAACTGAACACCAATTTCTACGAACGACGACGAATCGATAAATGTGGATCTTCTGGCATACAGTGACGACGTTCTCTTCAGTATGTACATTGCTTTGATTGTTGCAGTTTACAGGGCTCTACTCAATTTAGGCCCACCCTGAAAATGAGATTTTACATTGAGCAAACTAGCGCGCCTATAGTAGCAACAAACTGAAGAGGGCCAGCTAACCCAAAGCACCCTTAAGTTCAACAAATGAATTTTGGCTTCAATATTAGAATAAAGGTTTATTTTTTTTTTTTTTAAGGAAAGGAAACCTAACCACCCAATTCCAGGGAATAATGTGGGTATAAACGTTTTTGAAGAGCATTTTCAACCGCTGCTGAATGGATAACAGAGTGTTAGGTCATAAAGAAAGTTTTAGAAATGCCTCTTAACTTCGAAACACGCCCACGAAGCTATAAAAAACTCGTTACAAGCCTAACATGACACATATGATACGTTTAATCGGCCACCTGTAGAGTCAGAATTACATACTCAGTGCGGTCGTTTACTTTTACGTTTGTTAAATTATATTCCGTTTGTTAGACCAATCTGCTGGTGTGGATGAAATCCGGCCGGAAATGCTCAAGGGAGTGAAATGGCTCTCTCGTGTCATTAAAGTGGCTCAGGAATGCAGTAAAACATCTAGCGCATGGCCAATTGGGTGATTGTTTCTCTTTAAAAAAAAGGGTTAGAGGAATTGCTGCAATTGTAAGGGACGATCTCTCTTAAGTCTCCCCGGAAAAGGTGTTGGAAGCGCGTTCCAGAGCTGTGGTCGAGTCCAGGTTGGGCAATGAACAGTGGGACTTTCGTCCAAGTAGAAGCACAACCGACCAGCTATTCACTCTCATAATGGTACTTGACAAGACCGGGGAGTATGCCAAACCTATCTGCATTTGATTTTGTGGATTTAGAGAAAGCATTTCATCGGCACCTCCCTCTGGAGTGTACTGCAGGAGTATGGGATTGACGGCTGTCTTCTGAGAGTCAATCAATCTCTATAAACAAAATGAAAAAGCTGTGTTCGGGTGAACGGCGTTAAATCGGCACCTTTCACCGTAGGCGTTGGTCTCCGCCAGGGGTGCGTTCTGTCACCACTCCTTTTCATTGCGTATATGGATTGGTTGTTACAACGCACCTGTGGCCAGGAACGGTTTATATTAGAAGAATTAAGGATAAGTCATGTGCTTTTCGCTGATGACTTTTTTGATCCTAGGCTCCACCCAGATGGAACTTCAGCGCGCTCTTGACAGGTTCGTAGCCTTATGTGTTGAAGCTAAGATGAAGGTAAACGTGAACAAGGTATAAGGTGATTCCCCGAATGCCTGTTCAATGCACTCTGCATGTTAATCCCTCAAACGCATGTCCCCAACTCAGCTTCCAAGACGTGCCATGGAATCTGATCCATCAGGTAGACGTCAGCTAAGTAGGCTCAAGAGGAGATGGCTGGACCATGTCCGAAATCTCACCACTACCCGTATGTGGACAGTCCCTGATAATTTAGAGTTGATGGCGGAAGATCGGGAGATATGGAGAGTCCACAGCACCCTTAACCCGCGACCCTCATAGTAGATAAGCCGGCCACCGGTAAAAGATGATGATGTGAGACCAAAAATCTAAAATTAGTGAGAAGTTAATGAATGAATGTTGGGTGTCCTAGACATAGATATGGGAGATCAAAAGAGGCCAAAACAATGTATGAACCACAGGGTTTATTTTTGACTTAGGATCTAGTTTTCAAGGAAGGAACATGATCCTTAAGGAGATGCATTCGCTCTTTCCAGCTTACTTATACCAAATCTGCAACAATTCAAATCAAATTACCATGAAGAGTGAATATAACTATTAATTTCGAAGGTCGCAACTGTCAAACGATTTATACACGAAAAGAAAAACTGAACGGCTGTACATACACGTCAAAGACCCCGGTGAATGCCTAAGAATAATTTTATTTCACATTCTAGCCTAATCTGGTGTGAAACAATAGCGTTCCTAGTTTAGAGACTTAACAGATGGAGACTATGAGACATTCACAATGTTTGCCAAAGCAAATTGCTTAGCACAAACGAATCGGCTAGACATTTATAAAAAAAATTATCTTTCAGGAGATTATTACTGAACATGTGCGCAATTAAGTGGATTTTTGTGCTTTACATCTCAGAGACAATAGAATTGCTTTACTCAAATAAAAAAAAAATATGCGAATGAAGTTTGCATGTAGTCTGTTTTAAAGAAAGTCTTCGAGTACAAGCCAACACCAAAAGATTCGAATAGGTAACCTGAAAAGGCAAAGAGAAAGAGAGACAAATAGTATGGAAACTGACAAAAAGTTTGAATCGGGTTGATCTTTGTAATCCGAAAGACATACAATTTCATTAACCTACCTCAAGACAAATTAACATTGATTAGGGGTTTAAAACACGGTGGTATTGACGACAGATAGAGAAACTCACCCTAAGGGGTTCCAAAAAACACTATTCATTGGCTTGTTACCGGGGTTACACATAAGCCAAATAAAAACCATACCATCCTATATCCTTTGACACAGCAAGAATCAATTCCTAAACTTCGCCAAGGTACGAGCTTCATCAACTCTCGGTGGAAAGCGGGCAAAACTCTTAAAAGATTTGATTAAAGGACACTGTTCACTTAGTTATGATTTTAATAAACTTGACACAGTTCCTCGGATCTTTGTCGACTATGCTGGAAAGATCAATAGGCTGCCAAACATATCTTGTGTGAATGTTTCGCTTTCGCTCGAAGCAGAAGCCAATTCCCTACTTAGTTGTCTCACCAATCTTCTTACCTTAGTGATCCTAAGGTTTTATTCTTAACCAGGATCTTATAAAGGATCAGTATGCAGTGCTATGAAGTATCCTCTTACTCAATTATCCCGAAAATTCCTTTCCTAGCCATGGCTTGGATCGAGATACCAAAGGACACTGGTGCGGATCGATATATCGACAAAAAGATTCTATATTTTGGGAAAGACGATATTAGGCACTTTCATGTGGACAGTCAGGATACCTTTCGAACAGAATTCTTTTTGGAGATGCATCGCGCCCTAACTTGATTGATACTGGCTTGGATTAGACAACAAGCAGATATCAACGGAAATTAAAAAGAGGACAACCTGGCAAAGTAGGGATGAACCTTTGAGATTCTAGGTCCAAAATCATTCGCCGCAACGACTGAGGTGGCTGGATCATGTAGATCGGATGGACACCAGTGCTTCGGCCCGGAAAATCTCCGAATCCACACCGGAGGGACGACGCAGTAGACTAAGACCGCGACTCAGGTGGCGCACGCAAGTGGAAGGGGACATCAACCAACTTGGCGTGCGAAATTGGAGGCAGCTGGCTAATGATCGAGCTGGCTGAAGACGCTTGTTGGTTGAGGCCCAGGTTCACCCCGGACTGTCACCTTAAGTAAGTAAGTAAACCATTCGCTGTCCCAGCTGTAGGAATGGGGAAGGACCTGATCGATAAATGCGGAACGAAGACAAGATAAAAAAGGGTTGTAAAGTCCAGATAGGCCATAATAGTTATTTAATGCCTCTGATCTGCCTACTAAACTCCGTTAATGGTGATTATTTATGCCAACGAGTGCGTATCTCAACTGGCCTACCTCAGATTGTTTCTCTTAATTTGAAGAATGAATTTCTCATTGTTGGCTTAGGAAAATGTGTTTTGGTATGCTCTGTGCTCCCAAAGATTCAGTAGTCAGTAACAGTCATCTGCTTCATGCCACGCCCATCAGCTACGGCGCAGTGGCTTGATACTCTTTCTTTATCTTCCGAGTGGTATTCTCAGCGAGAGAGTTGTTATACTTTACAAGAAGTCGCAAAAGATAGCAAAGTGAGCAAAACACTAAGATCAGTGTAACTTTTACATAGATAGAGTTACACAGGGCAGTTTTCTCTTAATTATTTGTTTAAATAATTTCATGTTTCTGGGTGTTCACCCAAAAATTTTCATTTTTTATCACTATCACGTGGTCACAAAAAGTTTCAAATTGAGGCGTATCTGTGAAATTGTCTACATCACTGCGAAATCGCCACCAGTTAACTGAACCCACTTTCCTTCCTGCCCACTGGGTGATTGAAACGATATGATTATGACTGATATGCCCAATTGAAAGCGGCCAAATTTTCCACTGGACACAGTTCTTTTACCAAATCTACCTCCTAACCATCAGCAACTAATCAAATGCCCCCTAGATAGTAATAAACACACCCGCCCCGTAAAATTAATAAGTTAACAAGAATTAGTCAAAAGTTGGCATTTATCTGACAGAATTTCATTTGGCCAAATAAACAACAGACACCTTTTGATTCGCCGAAATCAAAACAAGGAAAGATACCAGCGAACTTATTGTTTTATGATTACCTAATCTAAAGTATACACAGTTGTTAGCCCCTGCTCTGAGACCAAGGATACCATCGACAAGCTGTTTTTTAGGCAATCCTAACACACTTCCAAGTAGACATGGTTTTATCGTTTGGAATTCCAGCACTTTGGCCATAAACTTTATTGACTTTCCAGAAACAGACATTTCCTGTTGACAGCTGAAACCTGAGCGAAAAAATACAAATAAAATATAAAAACCGTTGTCGCCAGGTTGACGAACATCCCCCAACCAGACTGGAAGTGGCTAATTAGGAAGTGACACATTGAAAGTATCTACGACTAATGCTGAAAAGGTTCACTTTCGTCTGGCACACGGCGGAATTGTTATCTGTAACAATTATGTCAACAAAGTCAGCACTAAAGTCGTGCCCTAATCTTAATTGGAGGTGTCGAACAATTAGTGCGTAAATACAGGTACAGATACTTTCTCATTTTCTTATTAATTGTTTACCATCGCGCGGTTTGTTTTCACTAAGCAACAAACCATGGGACGAAATATTCAATGTCATCAGTTGATTTGTAGATGAAATGTATCTTTCTAGATAAGCGCACAGACAAAATGGATTAGATTACGAATAGTGCACGATGCACCGCATGCAATTATTTAATCATGTTGGCATGGACCATACCCCCTGCACATCACAAGTGGTTCATAGGTTCATAGAAAAAACGACCGAAAAATATTGTAATTGGATAGTTTATGAGACAGCTAATGTTAGGCACGTGCAGTCGCAACTGCATCAGTAGGGCAATTATTAGAGACGCCATGCAGAAGATACATCACAGACAGATGTATCTCTTTTTAAATTGGAGTGATGATTCATTTGGCATGATACCGGCTATGACGGGGGTTTTTGTGCGATTGGGAAAATGTATCTTATCAATCACAAGCAGCACATTCACTGATACAAAGAGTATCTCATTCCAAAAAAAAAAAAAAAAAAACACAAAAACCAATTGACATGAATTTATAGAAATTTCTTAGCTTCAATTAGCTGCAATTCCTCAGACACACTTGCGAATACATTTTAATTACAAATTTCAGAGCTCCCGGCACGTGCTCTTGGCAATAATGAGTCAAGATTGTCATGGATATTGTGAAAACCCCAATTTAAAAAAAAAAAATTTGTCGATAAGTACATATACACAGGGCCTATCGTGTCTATCAAGATTTAACTGGCAAATATGTTTAGACCTCTAAGCGGAAATCAAATTGTTATCAAGCTGATCATCTGTTTTGTAGCGAAACACTTTTATCTGGTTAAGATCGAGATTGGAAATTAGGATAATTTCTGACGCAGAATTAGGTGCGAATCTTGATTTACGACTCAAATAGCAGTCCAGTAAGATAGGCACGTTTGGTAAGAATTGCTGTGAAATATAGTCCCAAATAGACTTTCAACAATTTAGTGGTTTAGTTAGAATTGATTAACTCTTGGGAAGGTTGTTTTACTGAGAGCTCTGATCATGTACCTTAATTGACCAAAACGGAGTTTATCTTAACGAAAACTAATATACAAACCTCCAACGTGCTAAAATACTTTATTGTCAAAATGATCAGGGCCCTAAGCCTGCGACATTCATAGTGCATACGCGTGTTTTCCAAAAATTATGGTGATGATTAAGTCTCAGTTCTTACAAAAAGTAAAGTACCTTGGGGTAATCCTGGACAGTAAATTGCCCTGGGACACCCACATCGACCGGACTATTGGAAAAGCCACGCGAGCACTGTGGACCTGTCGCCAAAACTGTGGGAAGAACTGGGGATTAAGTCCCAAAATCATGCTCCAAATCTACACCTTGGTCGTTAGACCTACTCTGCCTTATGTGACAATAGTCTGGTGGACAAAGATATATGAGGCCAGCACAGCCAAGAAACTGGAACGGGTTCGACGCCTAACCGAAATTTGCATTTGGAGGATCCTACGCTCCTCCCCTACCGCCTCGGTTAACGTCATTGTCGGTCTACAGGCAAAACTCAACCTGCACATGCTCTTCCACCTAAACAATATTACCTCCAAACATCGTCCTGCCAGTCACCATAGCACGCTTCCCTCCCTACTCGAAAGTAACGAGTTCAGCATGCCGTTGGATGACATTCAAGGTACTGTTTCAAACGAAACTACTCAGTAGTTTTCTCTCCGAGTGACGACTGGGTAAAATTCAAACCCTGTCCTTCAGAGCATGACCAAGTATGGTACACGGATGGCTCTAAAATGGACAGTGAATCTGGTGCTGGAATATTAGGGGAGTCGTCTAGCAGTAACATATAGGTCAGTCTGGGCGATTTTCCAGGCAGAAATATTTGCCATAAATCAGTGCATAAGCCTAAACCTGCTTTCTCACTTCCGTGGTAAAATTATGTTTATCTTCTCTGGCAGTCAAGCTGTTCTAAAAGCACTGAACTCAGCCACAATAAAATCGAAATTAGTTCTAGGGACAGTCAAATTGCTTCTAAAACAACTTGGTCATACTACACTGTAACCCCGGTCACAAGGGCCACACCGGCAATGAAACAGGGGACTCACTGACCAAGATATGTGCAAAAACTTCTTCACTGGCCCCGAACCAGTTTGTGGAGTAAAGAAATCCATTTTCAAAAGTTACATGAGGGAACAAACCCTGCTTAAATCCAAAAAAATTTGGGTGGGAAGTATAGCACAAAAATGTCCTTTTTCCCCAATCTATCACAAAAGAAAGCTAAGTTTCTTCTGAATATGAGCTGGAAGCACATTAAAATTCTAACCGGAATCCTAACTAGCCATTGCCGACTAAAACGACACCTACACAAGCTTGACCTGTCACCGGACCTGCAGATTAAGCGTGGAGACGAAAGCTCTCCCCTAATTGTCACAGATGAGAGAAAGCGGACCCTAGGCAGTGAACTCGTCTCACCAAACGGAACTTGCCACACTCCACCCAGAGAAGAAGTAGAGTGGCGATTTCTTAGAACCCAATTAGCGCTAGACAACGACGTTTTCTTACCGCGAAACTCGTTCAAACCGATTTGTGTGTGAGTGTTGCTAAGCTATCTCCCCGAGATCCACGAAGAAGAGTTTTTACCTTAAGCGCGCTGTCTGATCTTCGCCAGGGCCGGAAACCTAAGGAAATTAAGTGGAGACTCTATTCATTATTGTCCTTGCAACTTCTACAGAAGGTGTTATGAGAAATACCAAGCCTGACCGCATGGTCTCCAACTGGCCAATGGCCATGTCTTTCTTGAATTTATGATTGGTAAGCTGGGGGAAGCGAAGATGTATGTATAGGCCTTAATAGTGCCCAGCGAAATATCGACACTTTCTATTAGAGAACTTCTAAGGGCCCATTCACCTAGTCAGCTTGTCGGCACGCTCATTGCCCTCATGATTGTTGTGATCTTGACCCCAGATGGATGTAATTATGGAGTGGGTACTTAACTGATTAATATAACATCACTAATAACCATCGGTGGTGGAAGCATGTGGCATTGTCGTACCCCGGAAAATTGATCTAGAGCGGTCGAACGAAAATATAAGTTTAAAGTGAATTGTTTTCAAATATTTAGTTTTAAAAACGCAAAATGTTCAGAGACTTGGAGTTACATTCGTGGTAAAGGGATTGAAGATTATTTTAGTACGATTCCTACCAGTTTTGACATCTTTCTCACGAATTAAAACAATATTTGGTTATATAATATTGAAATAAAAATAAAATCAAGCCAAAAGAAAGAACAAAAGTACACATGTATATGAATTAAATAAACGAAAATTAAGCCAGGCAATATATATACAAAAAGAAATAATAAAATCTTACGGATTGCTCTGCGGCGCATTCTGTCAACTCCAACAATAAACTTCAAGCAGGAACAGAAAATTAAAAATTCACGTCAAAATTTTTATACAACACGGCAAACTAAGAAGAAACACTTTTAAATCAATTTAAATTTTTAACAGCACAAAATGTTTGAGATTATTTAGCACTTCTTATCTCGTTGGTGACACTACACTTGTGTAATTAATGCTTGCAACGACATACGAAAATTCCTTATAATTTTAAAAGAATAATTAAACTTTATTGAAAGGAAAATAATTTAAATTTGTTTAAAAGAAAAAGGCGGAAAGTTCCTATCAAGTCTTAATTATTTTTTGTTATAATCAACACGCGCATCAAGGGGATATGAATACCCTTTTGATGTTATTCACACAGAGCGATCGAGGTGCAAAACAAAAACAAAAAAAAACAAAAAGGCAGTACTACGTTGCAATGGATTCTGAGGGTGGTGTTCAGACTAGCTGATGACATTTGTAGTGTTTGGCATTGCTATAATTCACGGTATTTCCTGTCGAGTCATAGTTAATGCAACTCAATTTTGGTTAGCAAATGGAGGACTATAATGCCACGGTCATACGATTTCCTTGATTTGTTTTTGCAATTAAACATTAAATAATCAGAAATTCAAAATAATTGATGTAAGTTTTGGCAAAGGTGGCGTAGAGGGTTCTCTCTCCCCTCGCCAATCCGTCCACCTAACCTAACCTAAGATGCAAATCCTGTACCTGTAATTGAATCGCTTTGGAATCGAATGTTGGTTAAAATTCGAAATAAAAAACGGGGAACATTTCATTGCAATTTATTTTATCACGAATCAAAATGAGGCGGTTTTCATTTTTCGTGATCGAAGAGACCGCAAAATTTCGTTTCAAATTTCCGGGTAGACCAAGTGGGATTCTATAAAGAGTTAACCGCATGGAAATCACCTGTTACATGATCAATGGACTTCTGCTGAATTCTGTGAACATGGAATAATAACTGCTTTATGTGGTTTAACGTGCAAAGCTTTAAAACGTTTATCGTCAAATCAAAAACAAAATCTTTCAATTTAAATGAAGACTTTTACATCAATCCAACTTTGACATCGGTTTCTGACTAAAGGCTTTGGTCTGAACTTCAGTCTATTGCCGATCACAGGCCTGTAAATTAAGTCTCTAATTTCGCTTACTAAATTCTCAAATATTTACATGATCGTAAAAAAGAAGAAATCAGAGTTTTTAACTAGACAGGCTCCACTATCGTGATAAGTAAGTAATTAAATACTCACACACGTTCTTATATGCACGTCAATGAGATATTAAAAAACTCTTTATTACTTTCACAGATACTTATTTGGTGATTAAAATCATTAAATTCCAAGATAATAACGCTATTACAACATATGTATGTACGCGTATGCGACATTATCATCCTGATTACAATAACTCCCTGGCGCGCGCTTGCTATGTTAGATAATTTAAATTTATATAATTATACAAATTATATTTAAATAGAAAATTCTATATAATAATGCCTAATTTAATCGTTGTGTACATCGATCCACGATATCGTGAGGTTGCCTGATAAGTGAGAGAATGCATTCGATTGGCACTATAACCAGACTACTGGAAGCAAGGGTTTTTTCAATAGGGACATAACAATTTTGTAATTTAATACAATTTCACCCCTAAAATTTTTTTTAAGATCTTTCCATATCAAAACGTCAGTCATGGTTTACATTTTTATCATGGTGAAGTTCGCGAACGAGTAACGTTTGGAAATTACCACCGAAATTCTGAGTCGGAATCGAAATCGATCTCTTAAACTCTTAAATTGAAGAGTAAGTACTCAATTTTTTTTTTTTTTTTTTTTACGAGGTTAGGTGAAAATCTTTCATGAGACACCATGAGGATCTACCGCACGTGCTCATGGTAGTGTGAGATTCTTACTCACTAAAAACACCTCCCCTTTTCGTGTTGACTACGACTAAGTACAAAAAAGCCTTATCAAGTAGTTTAGCTTTCGACAATAAAAGTTCGCGTTGTGCAGGTAGCTTTCCAGTAAAAGCACCTACTAATACCGTCATTATAAGCGGTTATCCCTTATTGCGCTAAATCGAACGGTTTCGTTCTTTGTAGTCGGCGCACAAGGTTTGTCACGTCCAGAATTTGGAGTACGGCGTTATTGCAATGTCCATGAAGGCGAACACGGAGTTTGCGTGCAAAATTTGTTATTTCATCTTCGACGGTGGCTAGACCTAGATCTCTATGGATATCGTCGTTTCTAATGTACCACGGCGCATTAACGATTGTTCTAAGCACCTTATTTTGAAAGGTTTGTAAAATATTTCTATTGCTGGTTTTGGTACAACCCCAAAGTTGTATACCATACGTCCATACAGGTTTTAAGACTTGCTTATATAAGAGCAATTTGTTATACATGCTTAATTTGGAATATCTTCCAAGCAGCCAATACATTTCTCTAAATCTAATTTCGAGCTCGTCGCGTTTCTTTTTAACGTGCGGCTTCCATTTGAGTTTCGCATCTAGTGTCATTCCTAGATATTTTGCTTCGTTTGCATACGGTATTTGTAACGAGTTAATGAAAACGGGTAAGTTGTTTATTTTCTTGTTAGTAAAGTTAACATGCGTAGATTTGGTTTCGTTGAGAACAATGCGCCAAACCTTTGTCCACTCGCAAATTGTATCCAAAGCTCGTTGAAGCTTCACAGTTGCTGACTCGACTGAATTTTCTGTTGCCAGAATAGCCGTATCGTCCGCGAATGTAGCAACAACGGCGCCTTCTTCTTGCGGTATATCTCGAGTATAGAGCAAGAACAAGACTGGACCAAGAACACTTCCTTGTGGAACACCGGCAGCGATTTCCTTGAATTCCGAGTATTCGGCTCCGTGTTTGACACGGAAAAGTCTGTTCTCCAAGTACGACTCTAAAATTTTGTACAACTCTTCGGGAAGTACCTGTCTTAGTTTATAATTCAAGCCTTCGTGCCACACCTTGTCGAAGGCTTGAGAAACGTCAAGAAAAGCGCTAAAACATATCTTTTTCTCTTCTATGGCCTTCTCAATTTCGTTGGTTATTCTATAAACCTGGTCAATTGTGGAATGCTTGATTCTGAACCCGAATTGATGATCAGGAATCAAACGTCTTTCTTCAATTACCGGTTTTAACCGTTTTAATAAGAGTTTTTCAAAAACCTTTGAAATTATCGGCAGGAGCGATATCGGTCTGTACGACTTTTTGTCGTTTGGCGGTTTTCCCGGCTTTGAAACCATTATAACTTCGGCGACTTTCCATTGCCTTGGAACGTATAATAGTCTTAGCGAAGCATTTATAAGGTAAACGAGTTTTATCAAAGCTTTCTTTGGCAATTCCTTGAGGACCTGTCCGGTTATTAGATCATATCCAGGAGCCTTGTTATTTTTTAGATTTTTTATTACCACACAAAGTTCCGCTAGTGACACGCTTCTTATTTTAAAGTTGTCTGGAGTCATAATAGTATTATTAATATTTTCTATTAATGCTTGCCCGGGAAATGGCTTAAACGTTTCTTCCAGATGCTCAGCAAATAAGTCGGCTTTTTCTTTATCGCCTTTTGCCCACTCGCCATTACTTTTTCTTATTGGTAGCGATTGTATTTGGGGTTTTTTGATACCTTTCATAGCTTTCCAAAGAGAGTAATTCGAACTTTTTTCAGCAGACAAGCCTTCGAGATATGTAGAAATCTCGCGATTTTTAAAATCCCGTATCGTTTTTTTGAGCTTATTCGATAGGAAGTTCGAATGGGTTTTGTGTTGGGGAGCGCGGGTCTGTTGCCATCTTTTGCGTGCTCTCCTCTTTGCCAGCATCAGTTCTTTTATTTCCGGCGGATATTTAACTTCGCTATTTCCGACTACTTTCCTTTTATATGGAGTGTTGTTCCACGCGGCGCTTTGTAAGACTTCAATAAATCTGCCGACTTCATCCTCTATTTCGCACGGTGTTCTAAGCGACACATTCAGGACTATATTGTCTTCACAAGCTTTCCTAAAGCCATCCCAGTTAGTTTTGTTGCTAGTTAATCTGGGCGCTCCTTGTTTTCTCATTAGACGTTCGCTTACTGTCAATACGACTGGTGAATGATCGGAGGAGAGATCAAAGCATTCCTCGATGTTCGTAAAGTTTTTCACTACCCCTTTTCCTATAAAAAAGTCTATGAGGTCAGGCGTTTTTGCTATGTCGGAGGGCCAATAAGTCGGTTTCCCCGTCGAAAAGAAGTCAACAGCAAATTGCATGCCGGTTTCGTAGAGAAGTCTGCCTTTAGGTGAAATGCATCTCGAACCCCAAAAGGTGTGTTTAGCATTAAAATCGCCACCAATAACAAATTTCGGTCCAAGTGACTCAAATAGACGTATTAAGTCATTCTTTTCTAGCGTGTATCGCGGAGGGCAATAAATGGACGCGATGTTGTAATACTTGTTTTTATTTTTTACTCGAACTGAAGTTATTTGCATTGCATCGAGTTCTATAAGTGATGTAACTAAATGATGTAACTGGAGATAGAGACCGGAAAAAATGTGCGCACCCTGTACATAACCTTATAGTTAGCCAAAAACATCATTTTTTTAGTACATAACCTCAAATATCTCAAAATTCTGACATGATGGGACAATTCTGACTTCGGATTCAGATTCTACGCAAAAAATTACTTCAGAAATTACCCTCAGCTTTTCAACAACAAAATCATGTTGAATGTTCCTGTGACAGGAAGACAACGCACCGGTCGAAGTACCGAAAATATCGCAGCCTTAAGTGCTTCAGTTCAAAATAACCAAAATCAGAGGATTCCATGCAGTTCACAGGAATTGGGAATCTCTCAGTTCACATTTTTGCGAATTTTGCGTAAAGATATTGGCCTACACCCTTACAAGATCAAATTAACTCCAGAACTGAAGCACCGAAACTTCTCCGATTAGGCTCTGCAAAATTTTGAAGAAAATCCTGAATTTCATCGAAAAATCATCTTCAGCGTAGAAGCTAATTTTTGGCTTAATGGCGTTGGCAATAAGCAAAATATGTGTTACTGTATGTGTATATACATGTACTTCAAGAGACTCCATTGCATCCACAAAAAGTGACCGAATGGTGTAGATTTTATACCGGATGTGTGATTGGACCGTATTTTTTCGTCGATGAAAATGATCGCCATCATACGATCAATGGAATTCGCTACCCTGCCATATTGGAAGACTATTTTTGGGCAGAATTGGATTGACTTGACCTCAGTGATATGTGTTTTCAACAAGATGGTGCCACATGCCACACAACTAGTCATACAATTGATCTATTGAAGGGAAAGTTCGGTAATCGTTGTACCTCGAGAAATGGTTCAGTCGAATGGCAACCTCGCTCATGGGATTTAACGCCGTTGGATTATTTTTTGATTTATGGGGCTACGTTAAGTAGTTGGTTTAGAGAAGCTCAGGAACAATATGGAACGCGAAATTGCCAACGTTCCGACTGATATGTGTGGAAGAGTGGTGAAAATTTGGCTCCAAAAAATAGATCGCTGAGAACGTGCTCGCGGTGGTCATATGAAGAAGATCCCACTCCATACAAAAATTAAACATGTGTACTACACCTGAAATAAGTTTCAGCCCGATATCTCCATTATTCTGTGTTTTATTGAAATACAAAATTGTTATGTCCTTATTGAAAAACCCTTTATAAACACTTCCAATTCATTGGAATGCATTGGAAAAATCGACTTCAGGAACAAAAAGGTTCAATTAGTCCTCTAGCTGTCGTATTCTGGTAACGCAGTTATCTACGTGCATTACAAAAACATCTTACGTGATTTTTTGATACCAGAGTTGAACAAACTGAAGTGGATCACAATGGGTTCCAACTCTAGCTAACGCACATTCGGCACTTGAGACAATCAATTTTATCAAGGACGCCTTCTAGACCGTCATATCTGCCTCCTATTTGGAAGCTTTCTCATTTATGGCTCGCGATTTCGCCCGATATGACGGTTCCAAACGTCATTATCTGATTCCCAGACGAATATATGACTTAACATTTACGCAGGAACTGTTAAGCAATACTGCATCGTGCGTCGGCAATTCAATTGATTGGCAGAAATGTGATTGCACTCAACATTGCTTCAGACGGTTTCACCACCAAAAAGATATTATACTTCAATCGAATATAAAAGATACACGATTTTTAAAAAAAATTCTATGTGGCTTCAAGCATCACTTATCGGTTTGATAACACCTATCATGACTTGATATCCATTCATGTATGCAAAACAGTAATTCAATTCGGAAATCACAATTTCAATGCACTCGGCGAAACTGATTGAAATGTAGTAGCGCAACGCCGAGGGGCACAATATGCCAACAGCATTTAGTTGCGGGATAAATGCACATGCACCACAAACTGGTATCTGCTCGAATAAAAATAGAATATCCACTCAGGCCCGTGCCAAACAAAACAAAAGTCAAACACAACACTGTCCGTATGTACATTGAAATGATCTGAGCGATTTTCTTTAATATTTTCATGTTATAGATACACATATGCATGTAGAGATACTTTTTCTTTGGTATGCCGCAGATGAACTAAACTAAATGGAGAACACTTTTCTGATTTTATTTTTCTGTTGCACGGCACGACTAGTCTCAATTCATTTAACTGATGACAATTGCAATGATTTTCTGTCGAAAATATTAATTTTGGGATTTTTAATGGCGGTGTGGAGATACGCGCACGTTACTAGCTTCCATTGTGTCCATGAAAGTTACGCGACAAGATAAGATAAATACCACGTTTTTAATAAGTTCTTTGGACTTACTCTTGCCAACAGAGTTCTTTATCGGATTTGTGGCCACAAAAAATGTAACACTGCCCACCGATTATAACACAAAGCTCGGAGCTAATCAAGGCATCCACTAGCAGAGCGGCAGTTGGGTTAGTATAGCAAATTAGTTTTGTATTTCATCGAGAATACTGAAAAACGATTCGATTTATTTTGCACTCGTTTTTAACAAACACATAGGCATATCAGTTCGGTTCCGCTCAAAAAAACAACAAACAAAAATACAAAAACAATTGCGAATTAAATTTAAATTAAACAATAGTGTAGCTGAAACTCGTGAAAGTTGACAATGAGAATGCAAACGATTTAAAAGTTTGCCAAAGGTGCAACAGATGCAAAATGTATCTTTACCTGTAGAGGATGAATCAGAAATGCGACATGTACGTGCTGTGAAAAAATACATGAGTCTTTTGGGGTTTCCTCCTTGCGCCAATTGCAATTTTCATCGGGACTTGCCGCAGTGATGTTATGATACATAGTGATCAGTCAACTGAGTTCTTCGAAGCATTTATCAAGATGATACTACGCGACAATTTCCGCTGGAGATTTGCGTTAATTTGGTTTTTCTTTTTGTAAAGTGAACAGCTCACATCCTCATTCTGTCCATTCAAAGAAAAGAATGCTTCGCAGCTGTGAGAACAACGATGAGAACAATACTCTAGTGCAGGTCTAACAAAGTAGTAGCTCCGCCGATGTGAAGTATAAGTAGCCCAACTTGATGAATGTTGATTTTTGCAGTGTTGAAGATGTCTTCGTGCTTGTTATACCAGAGAGATATAACGAAGATGCAAGGTTCTCTTGGGTTTATTTAGTTACTTATGTAATGTGGTCCCCTAAGAAAAGGTACACTTAGACCAAAAATTAGGTCCATTGAGATACCACTGCTTATTCGTGAAACCATTTAGATTTCCTAACGCAGCTGTTGAGATCGTCATTGCTGGCGGAGTTCTGGTCATTTAAGTCGTTAAAAAAGTTTCCGCCTAAGGTGGCTTTCCTGATATTCGCAAGGGCGGAACACGTGGAAAGGAAGTGTGCAGTAGACTCTTCCTCCTCCTCGTATCTGCACCTCCTGCAGAAATATTTAATTGCTATCCCTAGGCGTTGAACATGCCTGCCTGGGATGCAGTTCCCCGTGAGGACGTTGATTAGTTTCGATCTTTTCAGAATCAGGACAGCCCAGATTAGCCTGCCATTGTTGCAATAATCGAGGTGTTGCCATATACAATTTGCTTCGATAGAATGTCGGTGTAAGTCAGGTGTTTAACAAACGACATAGCGCGCTGACATGGTCAAGCATGTCGTCCGTATATTGAGAGCCTTGTCTGGCTACTTTGTTCCTTTGAACGTCGCAGTGACCAGGGACCCAACAGAGTGTGATAGTACTAGTTAGCGATATCGTTTAGAGACACGCGGCAGTCTTTCATTGCCCTAAATTGTATCGTGTTGGATACGATGGACCTGATCGCAGCCTGGTATTGATGTAGATCGCAACATCTGTGCGTGATATTGGGTTAGCCTTCAGCCAAGTGGCGGTTTGATTAATAGCTGTGACTTCGGTTTGGAAGACACTACAGTGGTTGGGGAAACTGAAGGAGTGGTGGATGTCCCAGTCTTTTGAAAAGACACCGGCACTGACTTCTTCGGCTGCTTTAGAGGCGTCCGTAAAGAGTGAGGCGACTCATTGAGGAGGACATTGCGCTGATTTTGTGCTTGTAGCCCATGTTGAAGGCGTTTTCGGTGGGAAGCGTGTTTGGAAAGACTGCGGTGGGTTGATAGGATTCTAGCACGTCTCACATTTTTCTCACACCTTTGTTGGATTTCTCTCAGTCTTAGGGCCGCGTTACTGGCCTGCTGCATGCCATAAATATCTTTTGGTAGTAAGTGGAGCATGGTTTAAAGCGCAGATGTAGGGGAAGTTCTCAGCGCTCCAGTAATGCTGAGGCAAACCAAACGTTGGACTTTCTCGAGAACTCTTGGGTTTAATTATTTTCTTGTTCATTCGAAGCATTTTACTGTCATTTCATGGCTTTGAATGATTTTTTTGTGACTTTAGATAACAAGGACAACATTGCTGTATCTTGTTGCACCCAGTCATTTCCGTTTTTGGTTAGAATTTCGCGAGGACCAGCGTCACATTCGACGTTATCGGATGCAGTTTCAAGGTTGTGGGTGCCTCCAGTTGAGCCTGATCAAGTTTAAATGTTTAAAAAACTCGTTTACAAAAATATCAACTTTTCTTTATGTGTTATAGCTAGGAATCCATTCTCTTGAATTACCTATGGAGGTGTAGGGGGGCAGGAGGAGTAACTTTAATTGTTAACTTTAGCTGTTGATCTCTCTAGTCAAGAGGATTCGAACTCATCGGCTGAGATGGCTGTTCCGGCTCGCAGAGTTTTCGTGTCTAAACCGGAGGGATGATGTAAAATGTGTCCAACATAAAGGTTGGACTCCGAATTCCCAGCCATTTCGCTTATGTCAAACATACTGCAAACTGTCATGAAGACACATGACAGAAAAAGTTCATGGAGAATTTGCACCAACTGACACAAAAATAAAGAAAGTAGTCAAAACTTTGGAAGTGGAACTGGGCTGGTTGATAATTTTAAAATACTTGTCCATAGTTGTGTAGGCTATTCTTACGAAAACAACGTTCTAACGTGTTGCTGTTGTGAGGCAATGTGCAGCCAACCGTACAAAAATTTCAATTCGTCATCGTGCACAGATTTAACAAAAAGATTTGAATTTGCACGCTTAGGAGGTTAAATTTAACTTTTGTTTGGAGATCGTAAGCAGTGCTGTTTATTGCCCGATTCATATTAAATTTAATTGCCCGATTCATATTAAATTTTGCACACAAACTTTATAAGCAGCCGACTTCAAAAATCGAATTGAGAAGCTTCTTGTTTGGAATTTCGCGATAAATGTTTGCTGGCACTTGAACCTTCGCAGCTCGCACAACAGTCCAACGCACTAAATACTAAACCACGGCGACCATACCGCGGTGCATCTTAATAACTCAGTAATTTTTTGAAATTAGAGACAAGAAGAACGGACACTGGACCAAGTAAAAGCTTTGATTTTTTTTAAACACAAATTGTATATATGTACATATGTAGTACCAGCTCATGTAAGCATGAGAAAAGGTATAAAAAAATCCCAACCAGTATCTATAAAAAAAACGAACACCTCATAAATTCACTACATTGTAAAAAATGCCATAAAAAATAAAATAGCACATGCAATTAATTCTACTCAATTACAAGCATTCCGCGACGACACTACTTCATTCCCTTTCATTATCAATGCGGAAACACTTGTCAATATTTTTTTCAAAAAAAGTAAAAAAATTTTTAATTGTGAAGCACTATCTCAATCTTTTAAAGGGTTCTCCATTTCCATCAGCGATTGCACTTTTAAATCGATGTTTGTGTGCGTCCACGGGTTTCGCAGAAAATAAATATTCATGAACATTTTCTGTGGGTGTAAAGACAAATTGGGGATCCCGAAAATAGAACCACCCTGGTGAACGTGAATGGAAGGCATAATATCCGGCTTAGTGAGGGTGATTTGAATTTATCGGAGAAGAACATTCAATTTTCGTCACTAATATTGATTTTTGATTTGTAATTGTCTCTCTTGGGAAATAAATTGGAGACATCCACCAGGCGACGTTATTTATTGTAAGACCCAACACACTATCCTTCTTTTTTTTAGAGGAAATCCGTACAGAGCAGGTGTCCCATTGAATGTCGCTAGGTTCACCAAAAGTGTGCTAAATTTCATTAAATGTCAAAATATGTTTGAAACATGGATAAAATATGGTGGACATGTCATAATAGAGACTTTTCTTGCAAAACGCATCTTTCGTTGCCGAATGGAGAGCCATTCGACGGGAGACCAAAGGTGGAACCACAATTCTTATCCTGTCAGTCGACCACAAATTGTCTGAGGATCTCAACAACAAAGGCTTAGTCCTAAACTCCGAGTTCAGACTAACATGAGCTCAAAAAAAGGATTCCAGCATCAAGAATCAAAAAACCCATTTAGAATACCGACCTCTATTTTGGCCCAGCCACTAAACCTTGGCAAACAGTGTGTTGCTAATCTGTGCAATTCCCAAAGAGAATTGCTCACAAGCCTTTACCTACATGATCCGTAGAGGGTGCAAAACCCCCCTAAGAGACCACAGCAACATCATTCATCGCATCACTTGACGGGAGGGAGCCTGACAGCGAAAGAAGAGCATTCTGTCGCCGCTGATCTGACTCTCTGACTTTGGTTTTAGGACACAATGTTGACGACACGTTGTCATTTAAGTATCAAAAGAACAATTTTGTGAGTTAACCCCTCCAAAACTGAGATTGTGCTCTACACAGGAAGAGGATAGATCTCAACCATCAAAATCTTGCACGGAAGGCATCTGATATTTCGGGAAACATTGTTCGAGACACAAAGAATACATTATCTTCTTCACGGTGTAAAGGCGTGCAGCACAATAGGAGGCTCCAAGTCTAAGGTTGTTTACTGGTTCTTCACCACACCTTCTACAAAGACGAATCCAAAATAGACTCTAGGACGTGACCATGTCTACCCAACATTTTTCGAGACACCACCTCTCGTCGGGGAATGACAGGCCTCCGAGAGTACGTAAAGGAGTTGGATGAACCGTGAAGAAATTCGTTTGTCACTTGGTTTATTGTACCCTAATTATTTTATGGGTATTCTAAAGTTTTCAACCTGAGTATGACAAACATATTTTACTAGGAAAAGGTCCAATGACACAGCAAGAAACATACCGAAACCAATTTGACGTTAGAAGACGAAAGTGCAATTTTACAAGTTAGAGACCTGTGTTATCATTATTTGCCAGACTCTATGACTTAATGCATTTTAACGGTTCTGTATTTGTGCAGGGCACATTGGCATTTCTATATGATTTCAAAATCAAATATGAAAATCGTTTTGAGAACTATGTCTTTCTACAATACTTTGAGGATAATTATACATTTTTCTCTTGAACTCTGATATTTTTATTTGAGGAAATCTTTTTATGGAAATTATTTGCCCACACATTTAGGTAAACTGGAAACACTACACAGAAATGGTAGAACGAGGATCTATTTTACTGTCCACTGTTAAAAAACTAATTATACATTCATTTTGACGTCAACAAGGCACAACAGTGTTGCGAAAAAAATTCCTTACATGCCATAGTTTTGTGAGGATTTTGTGGCCAAAAACCAGGAACTTGGAAATCCAAGAAAAGAAAAACGTGTTTACTGCTAAATGGTGACTAGAGTTTGTCTTCTGGCACTATTCACTGATTTTTCAATCTGAAACTTAACAAACGTCAAAGTTGAGTACAATCTCAGAAAAGGAGTAAAGAATGCAAAAGAATTTTCCACGGCTCTATGTACACATTATCTACATATGTATGTATATAGTGAATCAGTGTAAAAAGCAAGCAAAGAATAAGTTTTTAAATCGCTGTTTTCGTGGTCGGCATATTTCAATGTTTAGAGCGTTAGACTGCGAGCGAGCTGACACAGGTTTGAATCCCAGCATATTACCCGAACATTTTTTTTTGTGGCTCCATCTCGCGGCAGGGAGTGACAAACATCCGAGAGCATAATATGTCACGAAAGAGTTTCTTAATTTGCCGCTCGAAGTCTGCGATAAAAACTGTAGCACAACAGTGAAAAGCTAGGCAATGGCCACCTCGGGCTACGCTAAAGGTATTTATTTTTTGGATCGCTGTTTGCCAAGGTAAAGGAAAAAGGCAAGGAATTCTGTTAAGGCCACTGATCATCCAAGTCCTCAAGAAAGGTGCGCTTAGACCAAAGTTATGTCCATTAAGATACCACTGTGAGCGCTAGTGTTGACCCCCAGTCTTCACCTAAAGACCATTTAGATTCTCTAACGTAACAGTTTAGTTTAGTCAAACTGACATTGTTTAGATCATTTCGATCGTTGAAGAGGTTTATACAATTCTAGCAAGGGATGGACGCGTGCAGAAGTATAGTGCAATGAACTCCTCGTCTTTGATGGCTGAGATATGTAGGGCAGGTGGACATCAACATTCTAAGGAAGGTCGCGCATAAGTTGAAGAAAACCTTACCCAACTTGATAACAACATTGATGCCTAGAGAGACTTGCTCGTATAAGCCAAGGCGACTTACTAGCTTGAATCTGACAGCGGTATCGACCTCATTCAAAATATTATCATTGATTCGTATCCACTCTAAAGCCTGGTGCCTCCTCTTAAAGCACCAATGAGCACTTACTCACTGGGTGTGCAAAACAGTGAAGCTCAGGTCTGCCACACACTGTAGCGTCTTCTAATCTGATTTATTGGATATGAAATATTATTTAGAGTAGATTATTCTAAACTGAGGAGCTAGTCCTCATCCGCGTTCAAAAGAAGCTCAAAGTAGCAATGTGGGTAGTAAGGCAGCCTGTCAAAATAATTTTGAAATCAAAGAAATTTAGGCCAGGGTCATTCCAAAAGAATGAAGTGGATACCGAAGACTGTGACAAGCAAATGCAGAAATTAGAACCTTTTGTCTAGCGAATCACTAAGACAGTTGACCATCGTTGGGTCGGAATTATCTGTGAGTGATGAAGTGATGTAAATAGCTGCCCAGACTCGTAAAAGATTCAAGGCCGCTTCGAACAATTTTTTGAGAAAAAAAGGAACTTTTTGGATATTTACGTCTCTTAGCTGTGAATGGGTATATGTACATGTATGATACAGGAATATTACTAAGGGGAACAGACGTTAACGAATTTAGAGACACCTCAACTGTAAGATGCTAATTTCACATCTGTGGCTCTAGACTACCTTGGTGATGACATAAATATTTATTTCTCAGAACTGTTCTTCATAGTTGCAGGCTCTTGAATTTACCATAACCTTCCACAACATAAACACAAAATTCCATAAATTAGCTTTTCCATAACACGAACGAATGTCCTTGCGCCTCATTGTATTTGTACTAATGACGCAAAGAACAGATGATACTGGTGAGGGTGGCAGCCACATTTGAAGAAACAACCTAATTTCACTTCCAAGCATCCACTCTGTCGCTGCTCGGTAAGGGTACATGACTAGTGTCCCAGCCAATGGACACCCAGTTTATCATAGAGTAGGTGGCGAAGGTGGTGGTGCCATTCCGGATTTCAAGGACGACTTTTTGTTTCGCAATCGATTTTGCACGACAACGTGCTGTGGTGTATAGGTTCATCCGAATTCATTGAATGACAAAGAGTGAACACTTCTCCCCGAAGCAGCTGTTTCTTCTCAATTCTCATTTACCCTCCCATCGTCTTTGTCTGATTGTCGTCGCCGTTGTAAGCATCCTTGCCGACGTCTGGCGATGATTTTTTTTTTTTCGCACCCTTTTGTTCAAGTTGATCCCTTTTGAGATGATTGACCTCATTGGCAGCAGCCACAAGAGCATCAACCCCCCTGCATCATTTAATGGACAATAGACTAAATTGTGAAATTTGATTGTGAAATTCCAGAACCTCACCACACGGGGTGACATCTTGTCTATTGCCCCCCACCGTTCCACTGTCACAATTACGAACCTAGTTCCTTAGCTTTTGCCACTGTTTGCTATTTGTTGTTGTTATTTCAAGAGCACTCTGCAGAACCAAATATACTGGGATTCACCTCCTGGTATCGATTTTACCAAGTTTGCAGCAGTTGCAGCAGCACTTGCACTACGCCATTGCTCACGGAGTACACAACGTTGACACATTTTTCACCTTGTTTTCAAGAACTTCTTGCACAAACTAATGAATTACGTATTTAGCCATATACATATAACGCAGTTCAGACACACTAATCAAAAGGAAAAATCAAAGAGGAACCCTTTTCTTTTCACCTCTTGGATGAGAATTCAATAGCAAAACACCAAAATTGAAATTGTTTGAGTGAGCAAAATGGACACACAAAGTAACTAAACAAATGTAGAATTTGAATTATAACAAAGTAAGTGAGGAACTCACATCTTTTCCAGACAACTTTAGTCGCGGTAACAGCGCGAACTTGAAGCACACTCCAGACTTCATTGACTTAACGTTTAGGACTGCGGAAATGGGCTAGCAACAAAATTGGCTGGGAATTTGGACTTGATCTGGTCTCTGGGAACCAGAGCGCAGGGGCAAGTTTTTTGTTATTTTTTTTGTCAGTTTGGCAAATGTCATCTTGGACAGGGAATTCCTATACCATGGTTTGTCAAAGAGAGAGAAAGAGCGATGTCATATGAGCTCGGCACTAGCAGTTGCGTCATGGAATTCTTATCGGAGTTCAAGGACATTTTGCTTTGTTTTGGGAAATTTTATAATGGCCATGATTTTAAAATGGAATTTTTCACAAATGAAACAGTCTTTGGACTTTTGATGAATAAAAGTGATATTTATTTACTTATGTACAGATAATTTGATGTAGTCGAGTGTAAATGAATATGTACATTTCATTTAATTTGAAAGTGTATTTTGCCGAGTTAGTGAGAAGGTAAATTAAAAATAGGCGTGTTTTTTTGAAACCTAGCCAGCCAGTATTCACGACTCACATCCACGTCACGACGGATCGGAATTTTACTGAAATTTCGCACCAGACACCAGGGCACCAGAATTCTCAGAAAAACAAGTATCACGAAAGAAATTTTGCCAGGCTACGATCTCAGAAAAACAAATTGAGTTGTTTAAAACGTCGGAGAGTGTGAAGTCTCCAAACGACAAAAAAGTTGTGAGAAATTAAAAATAGCTTTGGTTAACACCATTGGTGTGTGTACTGGGTGAATACTCGCGGAAATTCCGTGAAATGGGAATTTAAACCAATGAGCCATTCAAACTGTAGTAAAATATTTCTACACTGCCCAAAATCGAAAAGTAGAGGTTTTTTTTTTCGAAAGGGGAAACATCTGCGAAAGGAGGAACAGCTGCGTGCAAGCTCTACGAGCAGAAGGGAAGAGACGAACACCAGCTTGTCAGGAGGAAAAAGGAAGAGCATGAGAAGCGATCGAGCATATAGAGAGATGAAGTTTTACCAAAAGGTAAAAAGAACCTGTCAAGGCTACACAGCTCGAACCGAAGCCTGCAAAGATGAACAAGAGACCATCGTAGTAGAAAAGCAGTCGATGCTGAGAATCTTGAAGAACTATTTCTGCAAAATGCTCAACGGCGACGACGAACTAAATCCCGCTGTCAAGCAGAATTAACCATTCAACCAACAGTTCCGTTCACCTGACCTGGACGAAGTGAAGATAGCCATATCTAAGCTTAAGTTCAACAAAGCTGCTGGAGCTGACGGCCAGCTGCCCAGCTATTCAAAGAGGCAGGCGATGAATTGGTAAGGAGCATACACCAACTCATCTATAGAATATGGTAGGAGGAAAGTATGCCCGATGAACCCCAGCATTGTTTACTACAGACGCATCAGTCTTCTTAACATCGCCTACAAGATCTTATCTGCCGTGTTGTGTGAGCGCCTGAAGCCATTTGTCAACAACTTGATCGGCCCATATCAGTGTGGCTTTAGGCTAAGGAAGTTCATCATCGACCAAATTTTCATGCTTCGGTAGAACTTGAAAAAAACCCAGGAACTTCAAATCGATACCCAGCACCTTTTCATCGATTTTAAGGCCGCGTATGTCTAGTTTTGGCATCCTTGCCAAACTCGTCCGTCTGTGCAGGATGACGATGGAAAATGCACGCTGGTCCATCACCGAGACCTTTGATTTCAGAAAGGGATTTAGACAACACGACGTGGTGTCATGCGATTTATTCAACATCGTTCTTGAAAGAGTTGTGTAAAACTTACGCGTCAACACCAGAGGCACAATCTTTCAAAAGTCCGCCTAAATACTCGGATACGCCGACGATATTGACATAATTGGAAGAATGGAGCGTGATGTCGCTGGTGCGTTTGTAAGTTAAGGACTTTGTCTACCTAGGCCCCGCTATCACTTCACGCAACGATACCAGCGCTAAGAGCCCTCTCTCGAACGACTTAGGTGACCCTTTATAAGACCTTAATCGTACCTGTCCTGCTCTACGGCGCCGAAGCATGGACTTTGTCAAAAGCGGATGAGGATGCGCTTGGCTTTTTCGAGAGGAAAATTCTTCGGGTGATTTTCGGTCCCGTCTGCATAGACGGTGAGTGGAGGAGGAGATGCAACGACGAACTATACGGGCTGTACGACGGCATTGACTTAGCCAAAAAAGTTAAGCTCCAACGACTGAAGTGACTGGGTCATGTAGGGCGGATGAATATCAATAGTCCGGTCGGGAAAAAAACTTTGAATCCATACCCGAGAGCCGGCGCAGTAGAGGAAGAGTGCGGCTCAGGTGGCGCACGCATGTGGAAAGGGACCTCAACCAACTTGACGTGGGAAACTGGAGGCAGCTGGCTAAAGATCGAGCGCCACCTTAAGTAAGTAAATAAGAAAAATCTTTTGCTGGAAGTTTGCTGTTCGCCTGATGATGAAACGATCAATCAAATTGATCACAGTTGTCAATTGGCGGATAGTGGTGGAAAACGGTCGCAGCTCCATCAAAGTCGATGATGATCTCACCAAGACCATTTCTGGAAATCTCAACATGTTTGTTTACTATACTGGGTGACTCTTGAGTTGTTTCATTTGAGAACTGGAATCTGAGTTGTGAGGGTTCGCCTTCTTAAAGTAGCAACAGACAGCAACATCATTCAACGATATGTACCTGTGTGTTCGCTTGTGTTACTCCATGTCAAGCCTCTTAAACAGAACAAAAGTTGAAAAGATGGAGGAGACATAGGAGACACGAGCGATGTGACAATGACCACGGGTGTGACCGCTATAATTTTAGTTAGAACTGATGGGTTCTAAAGAACAATTAAATTAAAAAAAAGTCTAATCGTTCTTAAGTATTTTATTTTCTTTAAAATTTAAGTAGAAATGTATAAAAATAGATGTTCGTTGTTTTTGTTTCTTTTTATCCTTAAAATCTAATTAAGTGTACTTATCAACTTATTTTAACACATTTATCTAATTATTTTTATATAAACTAATTGATTAACATTAAGAGAGTCTTTTGCATTATGAAACGATCTATTTTTTTATTTTTTGCTTAAATATTAAAAATTAAAAAATAAGTATCGTTACTTGTTTTATAAAAAAAGTTAAAATCATTTACGTATTTTTAAAGGGAAAATATATTTAAAACTTGAGCTTAGTAGAAGCAAACCTGACCGATTTCGACACGGAATTCTTGCTGCGGTTCGCCGACATCGCGAATAGCTATGTCAACAATTGGCAGTCTTTGTGACTTGTCAGTAGTATAGGTGACGATGGACTTGGCCCATTTGTCGGAGCGGTACTACAAGGAAAACAGTTTGATTAAAGAACGAACCCTTGAAATACCCCAGAGACTTACCTTGCAGTCGTCGACTTCAGCTTCATAGCGCAACCGTTGTGGTCCCTTGGGTGTCAATTCAGCGTCATTCCAGGTCAGCAGTTTCAATCCATTTCTAGGGAAAATATGGCATTAATATCCTGCGAGCTATGTATATGAATACTTAGACCTACCTGTAAGAGTTCTTTTCCTCGTGAAGGTAAGCCACGGTTTTCTTGCAATGGAAGGTGATGCTCTGAGTAGCATGAGCAGATAGGAGTTGAATGAATCCCAGCTGATTGGAGTCGACTTTGTATGTTATTTTAAGTCCGCCCGCGACTTCACTGAGCCATACTTCACGATCTCCTCCAGTATATGAAATTGTGGCTGACTGACTTGGCTGCGGTAGGACGCAAGTGGCGCGCCTTTCAGCCTCACAGTACACCAAAATAGCATCACGGGCATCACCGTCATTGGGATCGATCCAATAGTTGCCTGACTTATAAGTAGGGTACGCCGCAAATAAGTCTCTGCAGCTTTTCGCTGGTGCGGTCTTTTGTCCGGTGGGTTTCACAATTCTTTCGAAGGATGCTTTAACATGTTCGTAGGCCTTTAATATTATTGCCTGACGTTCTTCATCTGACAGACCTTCAGAGAGGACATTAAATGGTTGATCGCCCATCGAGTCAGGTCCCTTGGTAGTTCCTTGTTGGAGAAGAGCAGCAAGTGCGGCAGCATCATAACCAAGGGATTCTCCAGGTGGACCCGGTGGTCCAGGAGGACCAGATGGACCCTGAGGGCCAGATTTTCCCTCATTGCCGGACGAACCCCTAGGTCCAGGTGGACCAGACATACCTTGAGGACCTGAATTTCCATCCCTGCCTGGTAAGCCTCTTGGTCCTGGCTCTCCGGGTTTACCTGGAGGTCCGTCAATACCGTGATTTCCGTTGTCTCCCTTAAGACCTGGTGTGCCGGGTAGCCCCTGCAGTCCAATTAAACCTCGATGACCCTTAGTGCCCTTGGGGCCTAGTTCTCCAATATCACCCTTTGGTCCTTCCACACCTGGCGGGCCTGCCTTTCCTCTTGGTCCGATTTGTCCTTCGACTCCTGGCAGACCTGTTTCTCCCTTAGATCCTCTTTCGCCCGATGGCCCCACTTGACCTACTTGACCGGGTGGACCGGGTAGGCCTGGATTGCCAGGGGTTCCTTGGTTACCTGACAGGCCTTGTGGTCCCTTGTCACCTGTTCGCCCAGCTATACCGGGTGGACCTTGCTTTCCATGTGGGCCTTCTGGACCTGACTCCCCTGATACACCTGGTGGACCCTGTGGTCCCGTTAGTCCTTGTGGTCCGAGTTCACCATCTTTGCCGGGTTTGCCAGATTGACCTACTTCTCCTGGTGGTCCACGAATGCCTCGTTGTCCTGCACTGCCTGGTGGACCTGGTAATCCAGGAAGACCTCGATCGCCATGGTTTCCTGGGGGACCGGGGTTGCCGAGTGGACCCGATGGACCCTCACTGCCTGTATCTCCCTTTGCTCCTTCAATTCCAGGTGGCCCTTGAAGACCTTGCGGTCCGGGAGATCCCGGTCTTCCGTTATCACCAGGGCTTCCCTTCAGACCAGGGAATCCTGGAACACCAGGTGATCCTTGACTGCCTGGTTGTCCCTATTGAGAAGATATCTACAGATTGCTTGAAACCCTTACAATAGTCAATCAAAACTTACCGCTTGTCCTGATTCACCAGGGCGACCGGGAGGTCCCAACATGCCCGTTTCGCCTCTTAAACCTGGTTCTCCACGAGCTCCCTTCCCACCAGTCAAACCCAGGCGTCCGGGAGGTCCTGCCTCACCTGCTAGTCCTTGTGGACCAATGTTTCCTTGTTCGCCCTTGATTCCCATTAATCCTCTGTCTCCCTTCGGACCTGAAAGACCTGCCATGCCTGGTGATCCTGGAAATCCGGGGAGACCTTGAGGTCCACTCTGTCCACGCTCTCCCGGAGAGCCAGCAGCGCCTTGTTCGCCCGCAATTCCGGCTGTTCCTGGCTGTCCTCGTTCGCCTGGTTCACCTGGCGATCCCGGTGGTCCAACAATACCTTGTGGACCTCTATCACCTACTCGACCAGCTGGACCCTCAGGTCCAAGCGAACCTATACTTCCACGTTCACCCTTTTCGCCACTTGGTCCTGGTTGGCCACGAAGTCCGGGTAGTCCAATCATTCCTGGTGCACCTTGGTGTCCTTTCATTCCCACAGGACCCGGCAGCCCCTTAAAATTTCAGTAGAGCAACGATATCACTGTTAAAATCTGGAAACTTTTTCTGTTTTACCGGTTGTCCATCGTTTCCTACTGATCCGGCCTCCCCACGTTCACCTGGAGTTCCAGGTTGACCAATGGGCCCTCTTTCGCCTGGGAATCCTCTTTCGCCTCGTAAACCAGAGGGACCAACCGCCCCTTGTTGGCCTGGTGGCCCAGATTGTCCATCCTTTCCAGGAGTGCCAGGATTTCCAGAAACTCCAGGCAGTCCCTGAATAAAGTCAACCATATTACGATCCTAAAAGACAGAATTAAGACCACTTACTTGGAAGCCTCTAGGTCCAGCGGCGCCGGCTTCTCCACGCAAACCGTCTTGTCCCTGTGGTCCGGGTTGGCCTTGAGCTCCAGGAATTCCGTCTTTTCCAATATCGCCCTTAGGTCCACTTGGACCAGGTTGACCAGGTTCCCCATCTTTGCCTCTTTCGCCGGGGAAGCCCTTATCTCCGGGAATTCCCATTGGACCTGGTAGACCTTGTAGACCCTGCGACCCTTGTTCTCCAGGCTTTCCATCAGCACCGGGTATACCGCGCTCACCCGTTGCTCCCGGTCTTCCTTCAGGACCAACTCTTCCTGGGAGACCACGAAGGCCTTGCACGCCAGGTTGTCCTGGTTGTCCGACATCGCCTGGGCCGCCCTTGATGCCTGTAGGTCCTTGAGGACCACGTTCACCTGATTGTCCCTTGGGGCCTATGGGACCATCTGGACCAGGTAATCCAGCTACACCGGAGACACCTCTTTCACCATTTGGCCCGGGTGGACCAGACGGTCCGCGCATGCCACGTTTGCCACGTTTTCCCTCAGGTCCAACTGTACCAGGCAGTCCCCGTGGACCCACTTGTCCAGTTTCACCCTTGTTTCCGGAATCACCTTTATAACCGCGCTCTCCAGGTAAACCAGGAGCTCCTTTCATTCCTGGCTCTCCGGGGTTTCCAGATAAACCTTGTTGACCTCGTGTGCCTGGAAAACCCTGAGGGCCAGCGATGCCTGGTGATCCAGTAGCGCCCTTATCACCAGGCAGCCCATCTTTGCCTGACGCTCCTTGTAATCCCGGTTCTCCAGCATTTCCTGGGCGTCCAGCTTCTCCTCGCGGACCTTGCAAACCCTGTGATCCCTTCGGTCCTTCATGACCCATGTCACCCTTGGCTCCAGGACTTCCTGGGAAACCTGGTGCTCCTGGTTTTCCTATCGATCCTGGCTGACCAGGGGCTCCCGGAATTCCATCCAGTCCCCTTGCTCCAGATGGACCAGGTGGACCCTCACGACCTCTCTCTCCACGTGGACCAGACGGACCCTAGAATAAAACTGCCAACCTTTGAATTCTCAAAATAGAAAGATTGACTTACTATTGGACCAACAGCTCCTACGCCACCCATTTGTCCTGTGCTTCCCTTTTCACCGGAAGCACCCACATCGCCTTTTGCACCATCCAATCCGGGGAAGCCTCGATGACCTTTAACTCCGGGCATTCCGGGCATGCCAGGAAGACCTCGTGGACCTGGAGTTCCGGCCGGTCCTATTGTACCCGCCTCTCCATCTTCGCCTGGTGATCCGTCTTTTCCCGGTGTACCTGGCAACCCCCTAGGACCAGCCTGTCCTGCAGTTCCCGGTGGTCCCGGCTCACCGGGATCACCACGAATGCCTTGAAAACCCTGTGGTCCCGAGGGACCAGCCGACCCGGGAGCACCTCGTGGTCCACTTGGGCCTACCGATGCTTGAAGGTACTGAAATTGCTCTGGAAGAAACGCCGGTGCACTTGGCCCCTTATCCCCACTAGACAATGCATCAGCCAATTGCTGAGTATAGTAGCTAAGATCTGGTGCTTGTCCCGGTGGTCCTGGACTCCCTGGAATTCCTGGTGTTCCCGGAGCGCCCGGTATTCCAGATTCACCTGAGTGTCCTCTAGCTCCTGGATAGCCAGGTACTCCTCTTGATCCGGTACCCGTTGAAATATCAGCTTCCGCATAGTATGATCGGTAGGTTGAGGTCGGTGGTGGCGATGGTGTCGTTGTAGTCGTCGTGGTTGTTGTATTCGGTGGTTGTGGCGCATATGAGCGTGGAGTTGTCGGTCTCTCTACTCTGCAAGCACGTTCGTCACAAATGATAGCTCCCTCAAAGCATTTACAGTCACCACATCCATTCTCCCCGCTTTGGAACCGGTCATTCTCACGGTACCAATTACCCTCGTAATAGCAAGAGAAGGGTTCTGTGGAAGAAAGCGAGTTTTGAGTAAAGCGACCGAGGTCATATTTCAACGATTACCAATAATGTTTTCGCTCGGAATCGTCCTGGTCGTTGTCTCTGGCACTACTGCTTAGAAAAGAATATGTATTATTAAAACATGTTCCACGATAACTACGGAACTACTCACCAGATTCAATGTCTCTGTCAGAACCTGCAAAGAGTAAGGATGTGGTTAGTTGATACTCTCATTCACTTTTTGTTTTTTTAATTTTTATAGCAAACTGGGTGACACCTTAGTTGTTATCCGTCGGAGAATGGAATTTAAAAAATTCGTTGTAGGCAAAGCCACTGGGCTCAAAACTCTTCAAACGAAGGATTAAGTTAATAATCTACACAAGTCTTCATCTGTCAGTCCTCCTAACTGCCCCGGGAATTGGGCGACAAATAGAAACACAAAGTTTCCGAAAGAAAAATACTTCAGCGGATCGTCGGTCCTCTGGCGACTGAAGAATGTAACCGTGAACTATTAGCCGGGCTGTATGGCTGCACGTTTTTTGAAGACCTAACGGAAAATTTCATCATAAAAATATGCAACATTATTAGTCTTCTCATATCCACATCGGTATCCAGGGGCCAAATCGTCTTTCCCCTGATCGCATAACTCGTTACGTAAAAATAAGACGATTTGGCTCCAGAATGCTCGTTTTTACGGCTCCTGCTCACGTGAGTTTTAGTATCAAAGTGCGTGACTAGCAGCACTAAAGTCTATGGACAGACAATCCAGGCACCAATTTCCACCTACCTACCTACCTATGCAGAGGGCGCAAGTCGTGAAAGGAGGCGAATGAAATGAAAGTAAAAAATATTGACAATTTAGCAGAGATCCTACTTATGTTGGGAGGCTTGAAAAGTAAAGCAAAAGAAGTAAGTTCCCATCGCTTACACCCTTCATATGTACGAGTATCCTTCACAAGAAGCGGAAACAATCAGCAGCTCAATGCCTGTAGCTTTCTAAAATAATTAGTGTGCTGTGGAAAATGTTTTCATACCTGGAGCTAGATGCAGCGCATATTTTTCGGCAGATACTTGTCGGTCGATGACATACCGGCAATTAACAATCAACTGGAATTGTCGATCGATGACATACGAGTAGTGTGTCGCATTTTAAAGTAAGATCGAAAGAAACTGAAAGTTCAAATTGTAAGTCCTCCAGCAGCAGGAAAAAATGAAATAGAGTCCTTCTATCTAAAGACGGGCAACCAAGCGTGTAATAGGCTTAACAACTGCGTCATATCAAGGAAGATCTGGCCCGCTTACAACAAATAAAACGCAAACAAGCTGCTAAGCAGATCAAGACCACATATTGCAAGAATCGTAGCCGCTAGCACAGGTCACTGGCCAATAGAAGACCACGCAGCCAAGCTAGGTGTCCCCCACATCACTTTCTGCCTAAGTTGCAGAGATAACAGTGAAAAGAAATCCCTGCTTCATTTCCGGTGTAAATGCCCAGCCCTAGCGAGGGTCAGGCAGCGCACGCAAACCCTTCTTCGACGACGATATTTACAGGCATGTGTTGTGTTGTGTTTTCAAAACGGCGCATCCCAGCGCTAATAGGGTTATTTTAAAACCGTTACCTGCACCTACCTACCTTAACCTCTATTATAAGAAAATAAGATAACTGCAGAAGACAAGCACAATTATATCAATGCTCTTGTAACTAAATAGAGCAGCAAAAACAATGAGGAACTTAAAGCAGGACAAAGCTCTAGCCAACAATCAGAGATGAACCTAGACCGTATTCCGTATTCGCCCAAATCAGGTCGAGTCGCCCGAAGTAGCAATTATGTATAACTGCGTTCAAAGAACTAAAAATGACAAAGCGGTAGTACTTGACTTGTGAAGCTCTTACAAGCAGCGCTAACAACGCATGCTGAACCTTTGCACTCACTTGCGGAGAAATCACCAGAGGCTCTTCGGATGAATGGCAGAAAGAAACGATCGTCAAACTCTAGGAAAGGGACTCTTGTGGAGTTATAAACATGGAAAGGTCTTTGCGTGATGCCCGCAGTAGCCAAGGTCATACATGCAAGTACCCACTCTAGATCCTCCTGTGTTAAACACATTAGAATCCTGCGGATTTTATTTGTTCTTGCACGAACTGAAGAGACCTTCAATTCTTTCGCCGAATCCTATAAACAAAAAATTACACTCTCAGAGGTTTGTCATTGCTTTTCTGAGAGGTGCTGCTGCAAAAAATATTTGGTTGATTGATTAGCAGTCCAACACAATAACATTTAACATTGTTAGGCACAAAATCATCAGCCTTCATACCGAGACTATAGTAAACATTGCTGGACGACCGGTTAGGAAACTAGTACCACCGCGACCGATGGTAGAAACGAATATTACCAAAATCTGCCTTTGGAATATTGTCAACAATATGGCGTCGAAACCGACCTATGACTGATCTATTCTAATGTTGAATCCGGGAAGTGACCTCTTCTAAAACCGCAAATGTTTGTTACTAGGTGCCTATAAAACATTTGGAGGATTTTTTTGACCTTATTGTCTAGAGAACGGCACTGGAACCATAACTCTCCAACACCAAAAGAGCCAGTGGAATGGTCATATCTTTCAAAAGGCGACAGGTACACAAAAAAATCTCTGGACATTCGTAACTTTTTCGCAATTCAATCAATGACTTCTTTTTGTTGTCTCGAACCTTAAAGCTCAACGATTATTCTCCATCATTTTTGATAGACCTGCTTGTCCGCTATGTATAAGGGTCGCTGGTCGGTTTAGGACGATCTCCCGCTATCGACTCAAACACATATGGTTCCCACAGCTAAGACTACAGTATCTTTTCAACGTTTTTCAGAGTATGAAATCTGAATTGGTCAGGAACTTTCACACATCTTTGAATAAGCTAAAACTACACGTAATCTAACCCCGTGCTGAATTTCTGGGCACAGTTTTATCCCAGGTACCTGTCCATAAAACAGAAGCTCTCGATTGCGATATGTGAACCCTAAGTTCCAATGAAAACGGCAAATGAGGCTAATAGCTTACTGAAGAACTCATATCGGCACTCCAACCCGCGCGCTAATAGCCCATTGTGCGATCGTTAGACCAGCCACCAGGCTATGAATTTCAATCAACGGCAAAATAGTTCTTTAAAGAACGCCAGCATATTTCTTAAAAGGCTGCCAAGAAAATATGACAACGCTAATGCAAGATAGATGGTATCAATCTCTTAATTTATCTCTGAAATAACAAAAATATTTCAGTCCAGTTTCAAAAAATTAGAAATAACTGACTTAGCCACCATTTTATTAATTTCTTCAAATCAAAAAAAAAAAACAATTAAATGTAAAAACTATCAATCTACTACATTATTATGCCACCCAAGCGTCCTCAAATCATCGAAAATCGGGTCAAATTGCTTCAACACATGTTACGTATACGTCAGAGTACAAAGTCTCGGCGGCCGTCTTGTCCCGTTTGGATCGCACAGCAGCACTGTATACGTATCACCACAGCATACAACTTCACGTGCTTCCCTGACCTACCCTTCGGTAGGCTGAGCCGCCAAGATGACGATCATATTTTTAGATTTTATTGCTGCACTGGTGCAGTCTCCGAGTGGGTCAGTCCACTAATTGAATGATTAATTTGCATGTGTCCAACTTCAATGGAGAGACGCATCGATGCGCTCGGAATTGTTACAGTGGCTACATTCTTTTCACTTTATTTCAATTATTTGACAAATGTTGTGGTTTCATTCCACACCGGGTGCGAGGGGGCGGGCGGAAGGCAATTTTAATTACATACAACTATCAGCGACAAGTGTTACAATTCATGATTATGAGAATCAATGTTTGCCTTTGAAGTGCGAATCGAACTGATAATGGGGTCAATTGAAGCGTGGCAATTGCTTATGCTCTACTACACCCTAATCGTTAACTGATAAGGGAGGACTAATTATCGTTATATGTCATCGGCATAACTCACCATTTAGGTCTTCATCTTCATACGCGTAATCTTCTTCACCGAAAAGCTTATCGAATTCATCTTCTTTTGGTAGATCTGCCAGGGGTTTCGCTTCTTCGGCTTGTGGTTTGTCAAGGAAACTTTTATTGATTGTAGTCGATCTGTTGCGACTGCGCGACTTACTTCGGGGTCTTTTGGGTCTTTCCGCGCCGTCGGCGATTGCGATAAGGGCACTCAATGCTAGTACAGCACATAACACTATGAATGTTTTGTTCATTTTAATTCGTTTAGACATGTTTTTCTTTTTTTCTTCTTTTGTTAATTTGCACTGTGCTTTTTGTTATTTTAACATTTTGTTATAAATTTGTTATAAATATCTGTTTGTTGATAAAATAATAATTTTATGGTTAATGTATCCGGAGAAAAATATTTTTGTCCAATAGTATGCTTTATCAGAAGAATTGATGTAAGAAATACAACCGGACCTTTGTCGCCTGTGTGTACAATACTCATGTATGTACATCATAGGCAAGAAAACTATCACCAAATACAAAATATATCCTCTCAAATGGTTTTAAGACGCATTCGCAACCCGGGTCTCCTGAGGGACAAAAGGTTAGGTTAGGGACACAATTCAGACAGGGACACAATTAGACCCATTTGGGCCATTTGGGCCATTGTGATACAACAATGAAGAACCGGCTTACCAGCACCAGGAACTAGAGTATGTAGAACAGAGTACATCGAGATGGGCAACCGTTACGGTGTTGCACTATTTCATATCAGAGTTGAAGTTTCTTATCTTCTGGATATCGAGTTCGGCTAGATCGTTAAGATCATCGTAAAAGTATTCCCCGAGGGTTTTCCTTCTTAGTGTCGCAAGGGCAGGATACGTGTACAGTAGTTATAAAGGGTCTTCCAATAGGGACATTCGAACTTTGACAGTTGATAGCGGCCATATTGTTTAAGCTACATCTGTTAAATTGGCTGTCATTTATTCAGTCTATTTTACAAAATCACCATGGATGGACATAGCGTTCAACAACATGTGCAAATAATAAAAATGTTTTATCAAAATGGGTGTTCTGTTCGGGCAACGTTCCGCGCGCTTCGCCCATTTTACGGTCGCCATAATCGTCCTTCCGAGTGTGGTGGATAAATTTGAGTACACTGGTTCAGTAAACGATCAACCAACACCCGTACGTCGACGAAACACAAGATCTGCCGAAAACATCGCCGCTGTACGTGAGAGTGTGCAGGAGAATCCGAGGCAGTTGATTTCGCGTCGCTCAAAAGAATTCGGCCTTTCGCAGACCACAACTTGGCGAATTTTGCGTCGTGACTTGGGCCTGCACCCGTACAAAATTCAACTGACCCAGGAGCTGAAGGTAACACTTAGTATGTATCGTACGTTGATTAGTGCGACGGCTTGCTGAAGGTAAAATACCCTTTTCTGTGTCCTTATCTTGGAAATTCCTGCTTCAGCTTTCTTTAAAAAAGATCACCTCTAGTGATGAATTCTCCTTTTGCCAAATCGCAGGCCGGAGTGAATCCTTAGGAATGGTAGCTATTACCTTCCCTATCTACAAAATCGTATTTTAAGTTTTCTTTCACAACGGTAGTGGATCCATATTTCGTTTCCAGCCACTTATCGAAGCAAAAATCTCTGCAGATTGTGTTTTAACACACGCACTGCGATTGTTTTACGCTGTTCTGGCATCCCTTTCCTTCCTCTGCTGTCCTCCATAGCTAATCCAACGTTATCCTAATCCAGAACTATTCCGAGGACTCCGTGAAGCAATCGCTTTGAAGCGGAGGATACGTACTTTTTAATATTTTGTGTTACCGAGCTCATTAAAGTAAGGAGCCCTCAGATATAGCACTCGTCTTTAGAACAAGGCCAGATAGATGCAGAAAAAGTAAAATTTCCAAAAAAAATTCGAGAAGAAACTATTGAATCAATTTTGATCGAGCCTCTTTTAGATCTGTCTAGAGACAGTCATATCTCCGTTCTTCTGACTATGTTCAGTTTCAGGGTATGTGTACACGTAGTGAGAGCCTTATCCACTTCCTCTCGATCCGAAAAAATATTAAGGGTAGCGTTGCGACATCATTATCAATGGAGTGGAAACTCTCTCTAGGATGGCACCCAGCCTAAGTGAATGTTGAACTGTTCTAGCATTTATATGCGATACGAGCAAGAATTTACAGGGACCTCGAAAATAATAACGATTTCAGCGAATGGAAGACTCCAAAGACTCCAAAGACAGACTCCAAACCGCGAATTGAGAAGCTTTTTCGTGACAAATTGTACTCTCCGGAGTTATTTTTGGGTTCGAATCTACACAGCTCACATGAGAGTCCCACGCAGTTATGACTGAGACAAGGTGACCACCGAAAACAAATTCGAGCTGATGTTAAATCGTAGATGGATATCATTTAGTTTCTTCCATATGCTTAGGAACGAAGAAATACTGGCTGGAATATAGGGTGACTTCAAGGCGACTGTAACTGCGGAGGAAATAAGTTCTCTAGCATACACTTGCGCTTTAAAAAGGAATCGACTAGCGCTACGAATCAAGAGTTGGATATAGTTGACAACTAAAAGTGTTGGCACCGAGAAGGATGTGGGCAGCAAAATTGGTAAGACAAAAGGGAGTAGAAAAAACTGGTCCAGGACTAAAACCAAGCACAACTGAAAGTACTTTTATACGAGAGGAGAACTTGAAAAGTGTCGGACGCAAGTAGTTCCACCTTACGGCCTGATTGACCAAACTTTAACAAATCGCACATTTACTTTAGAATAGGTTACATTGACGTAAGACAAGTCTGTTGCGAAAAGCATGCAAAACAGGACACCACCCTAAATTGCGAAGATATCGGGGACTCTAAGCCTGATTTGGAGAGATCTGACACAAAATACTCAGGACTCAAAACATGGCGCCCCCTGTTTTCTTTCTTTGTCCATCGATAGGCAATAGGATTTTGAGTAACAAAGTACGAACCAACCTTGAACAACTAAAAATGTTAGTGCTGATATGCCTTAAAGCTATGCCAAGGTCAGCTACGCATGGTTGGTGATTGGACAATACGCTCAAATCAATCCTCAGATGTCACTATTTCCTCACAGAAGTTCTAAATAGGCAATAATCTAACCCATACTCTCAGCTTTATTGCATTAAGAGATTTAAATTCCAAAAAAACTGAAAATAGAATCTGACTTCGTTCACTTTTACGTATACATGGGGTCAGCAGCATGACCGTTCTCACTTGATAAATTTTCGAAAAAGAAAAAACTTAATAGTTCTTTATTTTTTGCTTCATTCTTATCGTTCATATGTTCTGATGTCTACATATTCAAGTTTTGTCCCACTTAAGCTAGAAGCAAAGCAAATCGTTCCAATTCCACTCTGGCTAATACCAATTAATTCACTTCTTTTTTTTTGACAAGAGTCTGGTGAACTTATAGAGTGTTTCCTGTTTTGTCACCACTTCTGCATAATTACTATCAGTTGGAAGCCTATATTTATACACAGAGGTACCTTAGTTCATGACCATCTAATTAATTTTATAGTTCTCCCATTAGAAAGTTCAGAAAAGTGGCCACAATCAGAAGTCGCACAAAAGGTTCTGGTGATTATTTCCTCTTCATGATACCGTGTTGCGCTAGAGACTTTGTAATTTCGAAAATTGGTTTACTAATTGTTTTTTGACAGTTCGAATAGTGGGAGTTTTCGACATGAGTTGAATTTCAACTTTGACGGGTGACAGTGACAGATTGCATTAAGGTTTTAATGACTTTTTCACTGATTTTGTGAAGAATTTGTTAAAAACAGAGGTGAAACTTATGTAACTGAGGTGCTTCGGCTGTCAGAATTTAAGACAAAATGTCAGATTTTATGGGTTTTGTCATATCCGGAAGGTAGTTTGAAAATAAAAATGGATTCTAGCTTTTAGCGATAATATGTGCAATAAAAATCGTCTTTTTCTTTTTCAAAAAAACACACTTTTGGACAAAAGTTTTCACAACTCTTTCGAAATTGTCTGATTTCACTTGTAATCTCACTTAAAAATTTCAAAATATGTTCTAACACGGCACTAATATAAACTTTTTAAGGGAAACAAGAACAATAGCCAACGGAGCTCGTTTTTTTTCTATTCTGCGTCTTGAGGAGGAAGCCCCATCTCGAGTCCCGGATTCCGAAATTAAACTGAAATCGTCCCAGTATAGTTCCGCCTTTATATAAGTTTCGTTCCATAGCGACTTGGAATTACTGATGGTTTTTTTTTTTAATTTGTGATCTTCGTCTAATGTGCGTACGCCAAGAGATGATAAGAAAAAGAAATAGAAAGACATCTATTAGAAAATATTGAAATATTAATAGTCTTGGTGCTGAGTTTGCCGAACAGTGGGATACTCGGATGCTATTTTTTTTTTCGTTAGGAACTTGGACGGAATTTTAATTGATAAGACAGTGAAGATGAAGAATCAATGTATTCAGAGCGCATCTTGCAGTGAACCTTTGGGGAATTTGTATGGCGCCGGAATAGTGTCACTGGGAGTGTGGCTGAACATTGTATGTAACACTAATGGAGTATCCATGTGTATTTGTCGGCATTTTTGAAATAAAATCTTCTATAACTTGTATCTGCGTGTGTGTGTGAGTGGATTGGATTTTCTTGTTTTTTTTTTTTCAATTTTTCAAGACTAGGTTAACATTTGTTTGTGGAGATAATCAAATCATGGGGATGTTGAGATCATACATAGTTTTGGGGTGCAAATTTAGAAAAGTTACCACTGAATGGAGCTGCTGATTCCGAGTGTTTAATTGATTCAATGATCTCCTGTTGGTTATCTAGAGTTCACGAACTTGTGGTACAAGGTGAGCTAAAGCTTTTATGTTCTTTTTTCGATACCTCAAGAGCTTGGATCTTGGAACACGATTGATGCAAATTGGGGACATGTGTTCTGATCTTTTGAGTTCTATCAAATTTGAAGTTCCTCTGATTTGTGAATACGATCACACTGATTGAGGCTCACGAACTGAAAGTGAGATACTTCAAACTTAAGAAGTCTGTAGCGTGATCGACTACGTAGGTCATGAAGGGTCAAGGCACGGTTTCTTAAAATTATTCATGCTGTTCGTGTTGTATTTTCTAACGAATAAAAATTTCTGCACGCTTAGCTTTTCATAACGAATTTTGTATTTTCAGAGGAACGCCTCATTTTCAGAGGAATGCATCAAAAATAACTTAGTCGTAACTTACTTTCTTTTTTGTTGAAATAACAAAGAAAAATGTTGAAGCCATAGCAAGGACTTCGTTCGTATGTTCTGTCCAAGTGCTCATAGAAGCTTTGTTTGTTGTCATCATCATTCTCCTCTGTTGAGGCATGTGCGCATATCAGGCCAATTTCTGCGAATTTAGTCTTGAATTGTTATGAAGTGCTCGCTTACAAGCCGGAAAATCTTGGTTTTTTATCTAAGTCTTCATCTAATGGCAAATTCGCATACAAATACAATCATATGTAACTGCCACTTTTGTAGAGATTAAATTCCCGAGAGTGTTAAAAAGATTTTGAAAAACCCTCAGTTTTTCACATAACACTAAAGCTGAAAATTTAAAGATTCTCGATGAAAATTTCTAAAAGAATTCTCCAAATTTCAGAGAGAGCTCAGCTCTGCTAAATTGTGAAAAGCCACAACAGCAGTTATAGTACCCTATCTCGAGAAATATGTAAGTAGGTACGTCTGCATGGCGGTCTTTTAAACACGGATGCAAATTACTGTTCGATCATTGAGACAAAGCAGTGAATTAGCACCAACACCAAAAACGCCCATAGGTGGAACAATTTTTAGATTATCCAGACAAAAATCCACTGCCACAAAAAAAATCACTAACCTTCAAAAATATTCAACAGTAACTGCCAGCAAAAAGTCACCATTGTGACTGATTTTCTCCAAATCCGCATGTTTGCTTCCCACTAACAGATGTCGCTTTAGTTGGAATAGAGAAAAACTGATATCTGCCGTATGTCTACCTTTCTGATGGCTTTTCAAATTGAAATATTTTATTGCAAAAGCAAAACTCAAAGAAAACGGTTATATATTCGTAACCCTTTGCAAGCTATTTTCTTTTCGCGAAGAAAATATTTTTTTATTTCATCGATAAAAAGAAAAGTTTTTCATTTTTTATAAATGATTGTTTAAACATCGTGTTTCTATCAATCGTAGAACTTTTTTTTAAGTTGTTTTTTGTTTCGTAGAAACGAAGTTGATAATAAAATATTCCAAGGAACGAGAAAGTAAGTTACTTCAGGAGATGCTGAACTCCTTCACTGTTTGTAGAAGTACAGTTAGCTGTGCTATTTGGCCATGAACTCTTTTTTTTTTCTTTTCTTGTGCGGTGTTTGTGTTTTCGCTGTGCCATGCAAAAGCAACGGTAAATTTGGCTTACAAATACAAGTGTCAAAGGAGATTCGTGTACAGTTGCCGTAAAAAGTGTTTTTTTTTTTCTCTTCTTTTTAATCTTTCGAGTAAACTTCCATCGTTTGTCTAATTCGTAGGTGTAGGATAAGTTAAAGAAAAATAATTCTACAAGATGCAACGTCCGTTTACGTCTGGAAGTCGGCAAGCCCCAGATCCATTCGATCAGTACCTAGAGGAGAACAATTTTTATCGAAAGCATACTGCGAGAGATTCATCTTGTCTGTTTAGAACTATTTCGGAGCAAATGTACGACACCCAGTTGCACCATTTGACTATTCGAAGGAAGTGCGTAAACTACATGCGGAAGCATAGTACCTATTTCCAATCGGTAGGTTTAGAAAATAGAACAGGTGCATTGAAGTTGAACTTAACTTGATTTTGTTTTTCTTTCAGCAAGTGGACAGGGATTTGGATGAGTATCTTGATGATATGTCGAAGCCGAAAACTTATGGAACCCTGGTTGAACTGCAGGCAGTTGCTTTCATTTTTCAGTAAGTAAATTAATGGTTTGTATATTCTTTGGGAGGGTCTTGAAAGGGATAAATTGCTATTTGTGAAAAAATACTTCTTAGTCATTTGCCTCTTAAGGTGGCGGTCTGTAGCGCCACCTTAAGTAAGTAAGTAAGTCATTAGCCTCTAAATGAATTTGGTCTAAAAGGCACCCAATGCATTTCAGTACAGTCAGCTCCGACACATTTTTCTTAGCTGATGCACACCAATGAGATCTTTCGATAAGGTGTTAGTAATTGTAAGATTGTTTTTTCATGTTTCATCATTGGTAAATCGGAGGATCTGCAGTAAATAATTTTTTTTTTTCCCCAAAAGTTAAGATTGTTGAAGAATAGTTTTCCCAATACGTGGTTTGTTTCTCATTCATATCCTTACAACTGCGGCAGACAGTCATTTTGAGTCCCCTGATAAGCGCTCAATCGCTCCTAAAAGTTGATCCAGGTCGTGCAATATCTTTGCTAGTTCTGATGAGAATGGCTCTTGTTCTATTTAGCTTACGTGCGATCATATTTTTTTCAGAAATAATGCAGCTGTTAGCCTGCTTCCCTTTTGCTTTTGAAAATTAGTGTGAAATATAGTTCCCTTGACCACTTCGAGGCCTTCTCGTCATTTTCATCGAAGACCTTGGTTTTGAAGTGTAGCATAAAAAGTAAGCAGATGGATAAGCTTCTCAGGGAGGCTTGTTCGTTTTGACAATTTTGTACTAGAATGGAAGAAGCTAGTTTCACGAAGCAAGGACCTTGACTGCTTGACTCAGACTGCCAGCAGCTTGTCTAGTCTGTCGGCATACATAGAAGCCTTAATTCCCGAACATCTTGGCAAGACAATCAAGGAAATGATACCATAAATTGTAGTAGCATATCGAGGATGTTGCTGTGGTCGTATGGCTTAGTAATCCACCGTCCAGATTATCCGAATCTGCACAACACGATGCCATAACTTTGGAAGGATATCAAAGGGTGGACCATGGAAAAGAAATGTTAAAGTGTCCGTCAAACATGACTACAGTGCATCTATGGTTTTTGAGGCGATTTTATCCTCTGCAAAGCGGTGACTTGATTTCGTTTTAACAGTCCAGTGCAACAGTTTTTCTAAGAAGAGTAAGAAGGTTCCATTCCATTACATTGCTGGCAAAGTCTTTGTAAAATGTATGAACAATTTACTGTCACCTAAGTTAGATATAGACGCGATTATATGCACTCTTTTGGCTAGAATTCCTACAAGTTTTTTTAGACAGCGATTGGCAAATGTTTTCGGCTTATTTGTGACATTGGCGGTCACTTTCTAGGTGCTACACCCAATCTAACAAATGTTATCGTACATACATGCATACAAGGTCAGGGAAGCCAATGTCTTATGTTTTGTGAAAGCTCAACAGAACTGAATTACCCACCTAAGCTTAGTTCTCGTTTCGCCTGTTAGGATCCGAAACAAAAACGTCTTCAACATCTAAAAACTGCAGGTAAACGCAGTTATCTTGGAACTTGGAGCAGAAAATAAAACCCAGACGCAATTTGTCATTACAATAAAACACTCGTAACTTTCCTTCTTTAACATTTTATTTACAAGATTCCTTCAGTTGGGTGTTGTATTGCTCGTGATATCTTTGAATAGTTGTATGATGTAGAGGTACACCTTTCAGGACTTGCGAGCTTGAGCCTATAACTTTCACCGCTACGAAGTCGCCAGATGCAATTGGCTTTCTTTCGCTGTCCCTCCTAGAATCTATCGGCAGATGGCAATCATTGATAATGACTTTAATGTTGGCATCGTTTCGTCCAAACCAATCGGTGTTGGAGCGTTTACTTCTCGCTTCAACCAACACTAATTGATGTTGCCCTACCATTCTCGAATGCAACTCGGCTGCGCCCTTTCGATAGGTGTTCATCATTCTCGTCACTCGGTCAATTTTCACATCGTGAGGAACATCATCAACAAATCTTCGATGTGCTGTTGTCTTTTCTCGCATGCTGTATGCGAATACATAAGCCACGTTGTACTTTACTTCTTCAGCGAGTGTTATCGTATCCTCAAACTCGGCATCGGTTTCTCCACAAAAGCCACAAATAAAGTCACTCGACAGGCCGACATTAGGCAGTTTGGATCGTATATGTTTGACGAGCTCTAGGTAGGCCTCCCTTGAGTAGCCACGTCGCATTCGATCTAAAACAGCTGTGTTTCCTGACTGTGCTGGCAGATGAATGTTTTCACAGATATTTGGGTACGTTTTGATGGCTTCGAGTACACTGTCGGGAAAGTCTTTGGGATGTGGGGATGTGAATCGAATTCGAACTTCAGGAACTGCTTCAGCAACTCGTTGTAGGAGTTCACCAAATCGTAAACCACCTAATTTTGGTTTGTAAACCGTTTTGAACCCTGGAACCAGATGGTTTTCTGCTTCCAAATCGGTAGACTGTGAAAGGTCGCGATAGCTGTTCACGTTCTGTCCAAGAAGAGTAACTTCTTTAATTCCATTTTCCTCGAGCTTCTTGATCTCTTGGAGAATGGAATCCACCGGTCGGGATCTCTCGCGGCCTCTTGTAAACGGCACAATGCAGTAAGTACACATGTTGTCACAGCCGCGCATTATAGAAACAAATGAAGTGGGTGATTCGGTGTTCAGTCTAACTGGCATTACATCGGCGTATGTTTCATCTGCAGATAGGATAACATTTACCGCCGATTGGCCATAGTGACTAGTCAGAGATAAAAGCCTTGGTAGGTCCTTATAGCTATCAGGACCTGCGACTACATCAACCCACTGTTGTTTCTCCAACAATTGGGTTTTTAAACGCTCTGCCATGCATCCCAAGACGGCAATCTGTAGAGGAGCCTTCTTCTTGGATCTTTTCAACTTCAACGCTTGCAAGTGTTTTAATCTGTGCCAGATTTTCTGCTCCGCACCATCACGAATTGCACAAGTCACCAGGAGAATCACATCGGCATCTTTGGGATCATCGCATTTTTGATATTCATTGTCCTGTAGGATGGACCAAACAATCTCTGTGTCGTTTACATTCATTTGACAGCCATACACCTCAAAAAAAACGTAACGGTTTCGTCCAGAAAAATCAGATTTTTCCAAGTAAGATGGTATGTCTGGATGAATTTGTTCCGCTATGTTCGACTTTAGCGACAGGTCTCTGTTGACGATGAGAAATTCACGGAGGTCAGGCCCATCGGGAAGTTTTCTCGGACTTGGATTGCTTTTGCTTGAATACCAAGCTGTGTAGCCACTGCCGTAGCACCATTTGAATTGTCGGTATAATTTTGTGCAATTATTTGGTTTTACAAATTGCATGATGAAAGTTTGGCAGCACCCAGCGAAGAGAAGCAAAACAAAACGTCAAATCTGTCTGAGAAAACAGATTTCTTATTGAAGTTTGTGTAGGAATTGATATACTCACGGTTTTATTATCGCATTTGGAAGGGAAATTCGATTTTCTTGATAGAAATTATGTGTTGCACACGCCGAAACTATTGTAGTTCACCTCGTAAGTTGATTTATTGCACAATTTTAACGGGAAAAGTACTCAGGAAATCGCCTGACAACTTCAACAGCACGAATGAAATTCCGTAACTTCTGTCGTGACATTTCTCGCCGTCAATAACAAGCGAATCGTTTTGTTTCTTTCGCTCGTCTGTGAGCGAATGAATGGGGTAGAGTGCTTGCTTGCTTCAGCACGTGGAAAGTTAGTGAGAGCAAGAGGGAAATACATTTTAAACCTTCGGTGTGTTTTGGTTAATTTGAATTTTCAAAATAAAATTTTGAGAAATTAACTGATTCTTAGGAACAGGTGGAGCAGGTGCGAAAGGGGTTGTAAACGAACAGTGGAGTGTCTAAACACTTGCTACTAACGAATTACCATATTACTGTGTGCATGGTCTTTTAAATATGGTTCTCTTCTTCCTTTCCACGACAACATTTGCGGCAGACCTCCATCTCTACGGTAGTATTACATAGTTAAAATCGTCATCCGGCCCTGGCGAGGACCAGACAGCGTACCTTGGCAAAATCCTTCTTCGTGGACTTCGGTGAAATAGCTGAAAAAAGGATTGGAGAACTGGATCTGAACTCAACGACTGGATCAACGACCAATCAACACTCACACACAAATAGGTTTAAACGAGTTTCGTGGTAACAAAACGGCGCATCCTAGCGCTAATTGGGTTCTCAGGAACCACTACTCTACCTACCTACCTTAACTCATCATAACATAGAAGCTCAAATAACTTCCTATCTATCCACTCTTATATTGTAAACACCGAGTAAATAATTGTTTTTCTTTCACAGACGAAATGTGTTCCTCTTCGAACCTTATACGCTAGGAACTTACTTCAGCTATCGTGCGCATTTAACCGAAGTTTTCCGAGTATTCTACACGCCAGAGAGGCATTTCGATTCGGTATTCACCAGTGATTACATCAAAGATGTCGCAATTTGTCAATGTAAGTTTTTTTTTTTTTTGTGTTTACCTCAGCACACTGCTCATGCTCAGGCCACACTCATTTATTCTCATCCAGCAATTTGTTATGAGATTCTGTATAAGGATCTTTTCAAACTTCCCGACGTGACATTTGCCGTTGAGCAAATGTTGCACTCTACGTCTCTCGAAGCAACATCCTATCGCACCGAATGCAATGAGGATGGCTATTGCACTCGAATTTACATCGAAGATGGTCGTACGTTTGACTTTGATTTGCCAGATACAACGTTTTGTATTTTGGAGAACTATCGATTGTGTCATTTCCACAATTCGAATTTTCCACGGTTTTCGGAGGAATTGCAACGTGATTTGAAGAACACCAAGCGCGACGATTCGGAACATAAGTTCCTTAGCAAGACCGCTGATTCGCTTTTACCAGATAAATATATTTCATGCGTGCGTCAATTGTTGTTGGAAGGTAAGTCATTTTGGACAAAAACATAACTTTGCTTTGATTGATTAATGTGCGTCATTTCTTTTCTAGGGATAACCCCATTCCCGTACAAGGTGGCCAAGGCTCTAGATCCGAATATGTACAGGAATATCGAGTTTGATTCGTGGAATGAAGCTCGCAAAGAGATGAAACTTCAAAACTGGTACAACGGGGACTCGAATTTTAAGGTAAGACGTTTGATTGATTGCTTCTTCTAAATTTTTTTTGTGTAAAATTCTATTTGTTCGGTGATCTCTCAAAATTACAGAGGTGAAGCTGGTGGCAGTTAGTATTTGTGAAGAATTTATAGTGACGTCTTTATGCGAGGTGTAGTGTGAATTTGATATACTACAGCCATATGCATCCAATGATGCTTTATGCGGCATTGGATCTAGATGTGGTGTTAAATCTGGTTGCTCAAAGCGTCCCCCTGGGACCGATAGAACACTTTCAATGGCAAATCAAAATTGATCACGAGCAGGTACTGAAGACATGTGTGCGTTAACCTTTGACAAAATACCTGGTACACTTTGTCCCACTTACTTAAGTTGGCGCTACAGTCCGAGTTGGACCTGGGCCTCAAGCAACACGCGTCTCTAGCTAGCTCGATCTTTAGCCCGCTGCCTCCAGTTTCACACCCCAAGTTGGTTAAGGTCCCCTTCCACTTGCGTGCGCCACCTGAGGCGCAGTCTTTCCCTACTGCCCTGTTTCTCGGGTGTGGATTCAAAGATATTCCGGACCGGAGCGTTGGTGTCTTCTGGCTAAGCCGATGTCGCTGTACAGCCTGGCAGGACTGGGACGATTAAGGTCCTATACAGGGTCACTTTAGTCGTTCGGGAGAGGGCTTTGTCCCACTAAGCGCTTATTACATGTGAAGTTCCATCCTGTAACTTGAATTTTTAGTATTTAGTCGTGGCTCAAATCCTCTGACTTGCCTGTGCGTATATTTGAGATAACCACTGGCCTACGCCTATTTAATGCATGTCGTCTGGCGTCTTAGTATGCAAAATAAGAAAATATACACCTCTCCTTCAACTTCAGCACCTAAATTACAAAACACGAGGTTTGTACTAACTTAGGCCACTGAAAGTACTTCGATCTTTAAATTCTTTTGTGCAGATCGTGCTTATGGAGGCATCTCAGGGTCGTGCAAGTTAATGGATATGCATAATTGAAACAAATTTCTCCATCGAACTAGTATTTTTTGAAAGACGCTCTGTTATGTGGCCCTGCTGAATAAAAGAAATCCTTCCACCTGTTTCTTAGCGTCTACAACACTATACCATGAAATCTCACACCTACCCCTCGCATAAGTGTTCTTTGTTTTCGTTTACTGCTGCTCTCAAGACATTCCGAGACGCAGTGATAGTTGTTGCGTTAGATTTTCTGTTCAATTGTGTAAATCGCGATCTTAAACCCGACAGCTCACGATGAAGGACAAAGGAGCAAATATTCATCATTGATACATTGTATGTTAATTTTTTTCGTGCTACCCTTCACCCTTGTAATTGAGTCTCAGATCCCCATTCAATGTTTCTTAATCCCTAAATGTACATTTGTGTGTTTACCGTAAACAAAAAAAAAAAAAAAACAACCATATCTGTCGTCCTCCTCGTCTTTGCATGTATAGTTGATGAAATATGAAAAACGAAGATTGCGCCGAATCTTGCAGGTTGGTGCCAAGTGTCACGTAAAACTTCGTAAATCCGAAAATGATCTATACACATGTCACATTCAGGAGATGTTCGTGGAAAAGGGATATTGTATTGTGTTCATCGAGCAGTTGGGTGAAAAACGCCTGGCAAGTCACATCGCTCTATCGGGCATACACACTGGATACGCTTCGAATTAATGCCTTTTGATTCCTTACGATCTTTCTTTTAGGTTCCATATGATTCGCTGAAGCCATTGCCGCCGGATCAGTTTAAACCATGGTCTCTGCCATATCGCTTACAGCGTCACATTCAGAAATGCAACACTTATCGATATGCGCGTCAGTTTAATTATCGTTTCAAAGTCAATGAGCAGTTCACTGAGTACTGCTTGCCAGATGGCAAGTCCTCCGTGGATTATTTTGATGATGATGATGATCCAAAGCAGCAAAATTGTATATACAAGCTGAAGCAGTTTACGCATTTGGAGAATTTTCGTACTCATACCATGGAGTATTGTACGATGCCGTTAACTGTTGAGCACGCTCGTGATAACATGCAGGACAATAAGTCGCAGCGGAATGATTCTTCGCGCGGTCCATCGCGATGCTCGGAGGTTCAGAAGGTGGATTATGACGGTGAAAGTGGAGGTGCATTGGAGAGCTCTGCTGAGCAAGAGACTACTCCAGATGGACATTGCATCTATCCAACAGCGGGTTATGCAGACGAATATTTCAGCTATGGCTTCGATCCGAGTATTATTCAAGCTGGTCCACAGGCGTTGATGCCGGGTGGCGGAGCACCGGTTTATTACATGTGCAATGCCGCTGGATATCCCCAGTCGGGTGGAATGTACATGCAGGCACCACCACCGCCTCAAGTGATTGCTGCTGGCCAAAACACTGGCGGATTTTACCCCCAGTATTACTCGATGCCGCCTAGTGGAGGTAGTGGTAGTTATGCTGTTACACCATCTATTCATCGACGAGGGCAAACAAATACAACGCCATTGACTGGGCGCATTAATTTGGATGTAAAAAAATCATTGAAGGTCAACGGTTCTGATTTGCCAAATGATGTAGCCACGTTGAGATACTTTTTCAACTTGGGTCTGGAATATCATCAGAAACTAACCAAGAACGCCATAACTGGTAAGAGAGTGCTTTTGAGAGCGACGCGCGGGTGCTAATTTATTTTTGTCGCAGATTCTGCAATTGACAGCAAACAGGGTATAGTGAAGATATCCCCCGACTCGCAGGCCACTAAACTTGATGAAAACGGCAACAATATTGAGGTGAGTTGAGTAAAGAACTGATTTTTAGAGTTTTGTGACTCGGGTATCTCGTCGCTTAGGTCAAACCGGATACGAACAACAATATTAGCACATCCAACGCAAACCACACGAATGCAAACTACTCATCGTCAAATAAGCCAAACAATAACCATCGTCGATTCTCTGCACGTTATTTCAACAACAAGGAACGTCAAAACTATAGATCCGATCAACAGACCAATCGTTATCATCAAAACGATTACAATAACGGCGGCGGCAAGGGACAAAAGTCCAATCAAAATCACCAATCTCAACACACGGGACACAATTCTACGCCGAACTCGAGGAATGGTTCCTCCGCTAGTAATCATACACGTCCAGGTAGTGGTAATCCATCTTCAGCGCCTGAGTTAGGTGTACAAAACTCGCCAATGATAACGTTTGGTACTACAGAGAATGGTGAAATGATGCAGGTATGTAATTCCATGAACAAATCATCGGAAGGTTTCTAAAATGGTGTGTGCCCTAGGCTCCTGCCGCGTTTAATGCTAATGGTCAGGTCATCTCTCCGTATGTTGGCCCTTACGTGCAAGATTTTGAACAGCAACCACCACAAACGTCCGGTGTTTATATGCCAATGCAAGTTGGCCCATCACAGTATGGAATCTATGCGGCAGCTCCATCAATCGGTGCGGGTCCAGTACCCATGCACTCAACAGCTGGGTATCCTTATATAAGTGGACCACCACCAAATGCGGTACCACTGCATTCAGCAACTCATGCCGGTGCACCACCAAATCAGATGACTCCGACTTTTTATGCCACTTCTAGCTCCGATGCTGGCGGAACCACTATAATTGATGGCACCATGGATCCTACTCAGTATTCTTGCGTTGGATATCCACCTCCAGTGCAGTTCTACTACTCCCCTTCCGGTGGAGTTTCAGCTTCTACTGGACCACCCACGGGATCTCCCGGAATGGGTCCACAGGTAAGGATTGAAAAGTCATCATAAAAAAGCCCGGTGCTTCTTATAAGAGCGTAAGTGACAATTTAACATTTATTGTTTTCGCACTTTTCCTAGGGATACTGGTGCATACCACCACCGATGCAAACGCATCCCTCACCACAACCCCAAGCTGTAGCTATGGTGGCCTCCACCACTCAACCAACACCAACAACCAATCGACGTGACATTCCACCGAAGCAACAGCATCCATCGGCAGAACAGTAAGATGAACGATATTATTCTGAAACTCACACAATGTACGCCATATACATTCGATATTTTTTCTTATATTTCAACACTTTTCCTCTTTTACTTATCTCATTAATTAAAAAAAAAAACAAAAAACTAACAACAAATCAACAACTTTTTGTCAAAACGTACACTTAACCACCATATATCGTAGATTTTTAGAAAATATTTTCTTTTTTAAATATACATTTTTAAACTTGATAATCATAGATCGCTCTACACTGGCTTGTAGGGTGTTTAATCGTTTGAAACACAAATAAAAATGTTTAAAATCCCAAAAACGTTAGAACAACAGTTTTCAAATCACATATTTTTTACTATTATTCATATTTTTTTTTCTACAATAGTTTTAAGTAAATTTAATTAATTTATGTACGTATTATTAACCAATTATTGGTAGATTTAGTATCTAGTTTTTATCTATTTAACATATGTAGTATAAAAAAAAATGTTTTAAAAAACGCAAAAAAAAAAAAATAAACTTTAGTTTGTAAGGCTATATTGGTTGTTTTTATTTGACTTCCGTCCTGCTAATTTATTGAGGACGTTTCTCTTGTACGACGAACGTTATGACCAATGGTGCCTGCATGGAGGCTATCAATTATACCGAGTATCAAATCAATGAGGGATTTTGCCTGGAATAATTCGTTTCTCTGTTGTGCTCTTTTGAAATGGAAACTCTTTTGGAATCTTATATCAGTTAAAGAAATACTGGAACCATGTGCAAGCTGTGAAGAAAGGTAGGAATGCGTTAAGGAATTAAAAAAATAAAATGACATTTTTCCTACTGGAAGCAGGAAAACATTTGTTCCACCGTAGAAGTGGTTCGAGATGAAACCGCCTTAAATTAACTAGCGGAGCATAACGTCAACTTAGTGCAAGAACTAGGTAACTCGATTTTTTAATTTATGTCGGTTTTCGTCTACTTATCTACTCTTCTATCCTCGTTGCGGTTTTTTTTTGTTTATTTTTCCCTCAATCCACGATCATCCATGAATGGCATTTCTCAGTTAAGCTTCAATATCAGAGACAGCAGGTTCTTAGTTCAATGCCAATTGCTTAATAAATGAGTGAAGAATTGGCGTTATACATGTCTGCGCACGTTGACAGTCAAAGGCCAAGTGATAACTAAAGAATGGCACTCATCGCAATTCACTATCACGTATGAGAGCGGAGTCCAAACTGTTCGTATTCCTTCGTGCATAAATGCACACTCTGGCATGCACCCCCATCCACCAGCATTCATGAGTGCGCTCACGACGGGAATGGCATTCATGAGTGATCGTGGATGCCTAGCTTTAACAACAACAGCTAGCTCAGGAAAACATCCTGTGGTTTTGCCGGACTTGGCATGTGAATGATGTAAATCGAGTTATCTAGTTCTTGCATTAGGGTGACGATATATGTTTGCATATGTATCTTAGGGTTCGGTAGTTTCAGCCCTTTTTCCCTTCTCTCTTCCTCTCTCCTGGTCGTCATCATGATGTTTGAACTGGAACAAATTCCTCGAACTCTCCAAAGAGCAGCGGTTCCTCGCCCTCTACTACGGCCTCCTATGGTAATGACATGTATTCACAATAGGACGCAGATACTTAGCAGTAGATGGAGATCAAACGCATGATTCCCCCTTTATACTCCTTACTCTCCATGATTATTTAATCGTTTCTTGACTGAATTCATGTCCAAAATTGAAATTGTTTTATAAACCTCCTATGTGTCATGGCTGTAGAGTACTTTTCAGTAAAATGATTCAGTTTTCAAGGTCCCAGATAAAATGCACAATGTTTCTGGTTCTCCAAAAAGTTCGAGGTGGTCATATGTGACTGACCGCCAGGAATGGAAAATTTAAGATCTGGTTACCTTATCAAATTCATAAATTTTGGAAACATTGGAAAATGACAATACGGGAAGGGGGTCTATAATGCCAAACTCCAGCGTGCGACCGCGCTTGGAAGGTCAGACATCTTTCAAGCGGAGGTTTACGCAATCGAACTATGTATGAATGGATGCGGATGAAAATTAAGCGAACTTCCATCTACATCATTTTAGACAGGCAGCACTTATGTACGATAGGGTCAAAACTCATTTGGGAGGGCGAGTTCGTAAACGTCTGGCTAACAAAAATCTGCATTTCTTGCGTTCATAAAGCGAAATATAAATCGAACTTACGCAGGCGACAGAAATCTAGTATGTTCGTAAACATCAGAAATGTGCAGTAATCATGTTGGCGTCGGGCAGATTGTGTAGACAAAAAAAACATCTGCATGAACGCCTGCTTGTTTTCTGCGTGCAGATGAAAAAATTTTCGATTTGCAGACACAAAGCAGGTATGTCTTGGTTGGTCTTTCGCAGATTTCTGCGTTTACGAATTCACCCGGACTGTCTCAATCTCTTCGAAGACCTTCCATGCATAAACAAGGTGATTGTAGCCTGGATCACTGGGCACAGAGGTAATGAACGGGCGGACTGTCTAGCAAGAATAGGTTCTAGGTCCTCGTTTGTTGATTCAGTTGCCACCAAGTAGTTTCAATTCCATAATAAGATATCGGAAAGCCGACGGACTCACTGAACATTGGGTAAACCAAGGGGCCTTAGGGAAGTATTTAGTTGACAATCTAACGGCCAGAATCAAAGGAATTATGACACCTAAAATGAAGAGGCCAAAATGAGAAAACTCCGGCATAAGGAATAGCAAATTTCAACCCGACCGACTATGGTTTCCAGAAAGACTTTGTGAATATACAACCACATGAACACAATCGACATCCCAAGTAGAGCCCGAACAGACATCGCGCCCATAGCCGCCCACTGAATGGTTCACTGGGCAGTAGGAATTCATGCAGACAAAGTCGGTATCCCTGCCACTTGCCAAAGCAAGACAGTGTGCGTTATGCAAACGCTTCCTCGACAACTTCAACGAACTATCGGAGACAAAAGTTATTAACGTACTACTCTTCTTTATCTTCACAGGTCGGATGGAAGACCAACCGTGGCAGTCGACATCCAGCTACACTTATTCAACATCCCGATAACAAGAACTGTGGCAACAAAACGGTACACTTTTGCACAACTTGAGTATCGGGCGCGCATGATACCTGATACAGACACTTCAATTATCTAACTAACTAGATGAAAAAGTGACGGATCATCCGGTATACCAGCTGGTACAACCACAAAACCGTCCAAAATTTATTAAAAGATAAACAAGCATCCTTTAGACATCCTTTACCAATTCCATCATTTGGCGAAATAAACATTAATCAATTAATTCAAGTTAAGAGTGAATTGTTTATCAACACTTTATTCTGCGCGATATCTTGAAATACCCAAGTGGATGTTTAAGATCGATAATCAAGGTCAAAGTTTACCACAATCTTACAGATTCTAAAGCTGCATATACATAGTACGTATCAACTGCCAAGGAACTAGTGGTGTGTCCAGTTGTCAAGCTTCGAAAAAATAGTGGCACCTTCACTGAAACGCCTTTTCTGAAATCAAGGTTGCGAGGTTTGTAAAGTCTCAGCTGAATAATGATCGACACTTTAAAGTAATTCTGAAATCGAAGCAGTAATTTCGAAAGTTATTCAAGAAATACGTAAGTCTGAAGATTCAACTTCTTACGCGAAACTAATACAGATATTAAACTGAATCACTGCCTTTATCAAGTTACATTTTAGTTGGAAGGCTCCTTCGATACAAAGTTGTTCTTCATATTCCCTATCACTTTTCCCGTCAGTTATATCCATTAGCTCTATTGCATCGACTGTGACTACACTATTGAACACTCACTTTAATTTGTTTCTTCTTTTATACTTAGATACCCCTAAATCCCGACCGAAAAAGGTTAAATTTTTCGGACCGTTTACACATATTTAACCCAATTCCCACTGGAGTTGTTTTCGTATTGAACATTACAAAACAATTGCACATTTCAAACGAACTTACATACTTACATTCACAAAAAGACAAACAAGCAATAAAACTGGAGTAATAAATCTCGTCCTAGTTCTCATTTTTCCAGATATCTTTAGCTGACGTCGAACCGAACAAACTTGTAACAGACAATAAATGTTGATCACTTGCTTAAGTAAAAAAATTTGCTGACCTTTGGTTGGATACTGACCCAATTCTTAACCCATAATTTGTCATGCATTGGGCGGATAACAACATGTGCCCTTGTTTAAGCGTTGCATGCAGTTCTTGAGTTTTGAAAACATAATAACAATGCTGAAGTCGATAAAAACAAACGATCGAGTGATCGGAGAATGAAAACAAACGCTATACGCTTTGACTGGAGGCAAATGGGGCTTAGATTCAAATGGTTCATCTGGAGATGTTAGCATTACATTTATCTCACTTCAAGCTTGATAGTCAGTATAACATAAATCTACGAAGATAGAAAGATAGAGAGGCAAAGAAGGTTGCTGATTTAGGAAAATAAAAAGACCTTAGTCGACCGCGTCTTGTATTTTGCAGACTTTTGCATAGAATTGTACGCACTTTGAAGGGTGGTTACGTCTCCCTCATGTATGAATCATTGTGTGATTTGCAATGAAGCTAGACAATTCCGAGGTTGCTTTAAATCGGACTGCGGAATTTGCTGCCATCTACCTTCTAAAGCCATCAAGATTGAAAAAAATCCGTAAGTCCCTACATTTTTCCGTCGGAATGTGCAGCACCCTGTTTAAAGCTGTCTACGAAACTATCATATACAAAAATAGGTAAGTAAGTACTTAAATTGATGGGTGTCCTGTGACGTGAGTTGTCGGCTCTCGTAGATCACTAGTTAGATCCATTGACATAGATCTCGGCATGGAATACGTTGCAGTAATTGCCGCAACTCCGATCATCTTTTTTGAACTCTTCGGCGTAGAAAGTTCTTCTGTCCTGGTGACTACCCTATTCATTCGTCTCTGTCAAAAATTCCATTATGGAACTTACTGTCAGAGACTGGACTCGTAAGGTAAATAGTTCATGAATTCACCAATGTTTGGCCATCTGCGTGGAATAGAGGTACAACCGAACGTTGTAGAGGACTATGTTAGTTCAGGTAAGCGGGCCGATGAAGACGATGAGACCCTTCACCTATATGTTTGGCTATGTAGACCCGTTGTGGCATCCATGTATTTTACCTACTACTTCCTACTGATGGTAGCACCTGATTATCCTTACAAACTTGAGTAGATCTGATCGTTAATCATTGGATAACTCTTCGATATTATGGAAGGAGAATCTGCGTATAGTTCTTTTTCTTATATTGCAGAGGCTTGGGCAGTGACAAAGAAAGTGGGTTGTGTCCTCATGTACTTCTTAGTTCCCCTTATCCTCTGCATAGATCGTCTTCGGTTAGATTTAGCTTTTTTAGTTATGAAGCTTGGAGCCCATACGTAGGAGTTGGTGGTTCTATAAAAAATAAAAATAAATAGTTGGCGCGACAGCTCGGGATGAGCCAAGGCCTAGCGCCTCCCAACTATTCATGTTGTGCGTGTTACATTTTTAGCCCGAATGGAAGGGACCCACAATTTATTGGCGGCTCCGAACGGCAAAGTGAGAAGCTCCTTCATGACAGATTTTACTCCCTTGTCTTTCTCTGAAGAGAGGTGGTGCCGCGAGAAATGTTTGGAGGACATGGTTGAGGCTTGAACCCACTCCTGTCGCACAGCAGTCCAATACACTAACCACTGAGCCACGGCGAATACTTGGTGGTTATAACCATGCTATATGAAGGTCACAGCCTTTTGGAAATTTCGCAGGTGGTTAATGCTTTCCGCCGGTTATTCGACTCTGTTAAGGATCTTAGCCTTACTGTTTCTTTCAAATGTCGAAGTGGAGGTTTACTTGCACAGTTCGCTAGCTCTGCTTCTAGGGCTGATCCCGTCCTAGCTAGATCATCAGCGGTCTCGTTTCCTGGCACATCACTGTGGCCAGGGATCCAGCAGTGTTATACTGCGCGCCTAGAACATTCAGCTCTTCGCGACAGCATTTTACAAGCTAATGCTTTTATAGCCGCCTGGCTGTCTGTTTGAAGATCGTGATAATGTTCCGTGATACGGTGTCCATTGAAGCCAATGGAGCACCTCTGGTCACTGCTAGAACCTCTGCGTGGAAATCTCTACTGTTGTAAGGGAGTCTTATTGAGCTTCTAAGTCCTAGCTCCTCAGAAAAGATACCTGATGAAGGTGCAGGAGAAGGGTTCGACGAAGTCCAGACATAGAATCGGGTAGTCGGAACCAACACTTATGCCCAGATATTTGTTCAATATCTGGGCGGGTCCATATGAATTCGCTAGACTGACTCAGAGCGCTCTTTGCTTCAGATTCCTGCATGTAGAGATCTAAAAGTAGTCGAATGAAAATTATCTGTGTAGAAGATTGAAGCCCGTCTCATTGAGTCGAAGTACTGCAATACTCATGCAGTGCTGTCGATCTTATGGATCGTGGGATCAAGACCCTTTCATCATATAAAACAACCTATTTGGCATGATGTTCTTTCGAAAAGTCCTTCTCCCTGCTTCATCCATCCTCATCCAAATTAAAAGAAGTTGTTTTTACGAAAATCAAATTTATTTAAGAAATTTTTTTATAATAAATATACCGAAAATTTTTCCTAAACTCAACTCACAAGAGCGTTATGCGCTAAAATTTTTCTAATATGGTTGTTGAGCTATTACTTGTGGTGGAACTTGGAGTGCTGAATTAGATGATATGGCGCACCCGGGCTGGGCAGAGTATTGCGGATAGGCAATGCCGGCTTGAGGTGCCTTCTCGTTGACGTAGTATTTCTCTGCTGGCGGTTTCACAACATTAACATAGACTGGCTCAACCTTGACTGGTCGTGGATGTTGCTTAACGTACACCTTGCGGACCACAACTGGAGGGGGCTTGTGCAGAACAACTGGAGCAGGCTTAACCACAAGTGGGGGATGATTTACCAAAACCCTGGTGGGTGGACGCTTCACAATGATTGGTGCTGGACGATGGATAAGAATTTCGCCTTTGTTTGAGTGATAAGCCTCAGAGGCATATGAGGTCTGTGCGTTAGGATCCACAGCGGTATATGGATACTCAACTCCTGCAGGGCCATAAGCGGGTCCGACAACTGGTCCGGCAACTGGTCCGGAAACAAGATTTCCAGCACTGCCATACTGGGAGTTCTGGCTACTGCTAGATGCACTTGCTGATGCACTTGATGAAGATGCACCATTAGACTGCTGCTGCTGAGAGACCTGATCGTATGGTCCTACATACTGCTGTGGCACGTACTGCTGTTGGCAGTTAACAGCCTAAAAAATATAACAAAACAATGGAAACAATGAAGATTTTGGAATTTTTTTGAAGTTTGAAGGTTGCACTAAATAAAAACTCAATGTGGGTCTTAAAGAATACGTACCACAAATGCAATCACGACTTGAAACAATAAACTGAATGTATTCATTCTAACTATGAGACGACTTACAGACTGCTAATGTTAGTCAACGTCAAGTTGTTTAAATATGAAAAGGCCCGCAGACGCATTACGTGACATTTGGATAAATTTTCTTGAGAATTACTTTGTTTGTGGTCAGTTGAGATCTGTTGGTGATATTGGCATGATGATTAGATTTGCGTGCTCTTATCAAAGAAAATATTCGCGAAAAGATAGACGTGGTGGGAAGCAGATTGAAGCAATCTACACAAATGATTTGGTGCTATTACCGATGCTTACGCTCTGAAGAATGTTTTATTCTGTTTTGAGAATGCAGAGGCCGTGAGATGATAAATTAATGGTTTACAGTTTAAGCTTTTTTTTTTTAATGAACGATAACACTGAGATCCAAATCTTTTTTCCAGATTAATTGTATATGGAGGGCGCCAGGAACCTTCGTCTTATGGCCTCAGCGACTTAATGTCCAAAATCTTTTCCCAATTTTTAGGCTTAAGTATCTAGGAGTCATCATCGATTCCTAGCTCAGCTGGAGATTGCAGCATGTTTAGCTTAAAGTTATCTACAGTAAAACATTTGGCAAGAAGTGGGCTCTTCAAGCGGTCTTTTGGAAGCACGGTCTTTTGGATGCACAAAGCTGTGGTAAGTTATATTTTCAGTTACAGGTCACTAGTCTAGGAGTTTTGAATATTATCTTCAGCATCAAAGAACTTGTGGTTGCCGTGGGACCGGTGGTTAGTGCGTTGGACTGCTGACCGAGCGGCGTGGGTTCAAGCCCCAGCCAGGAACACCGAACATTTTTCGCGGCACCACCTCTCGTCGGGGAATGACAAGCCTCCGAGAGTATAATCTGTCATGAAAGAGCTTCTCACTTCGCCGTTCGGAGTCGGCAATAAAGTGTAGGTCCCTTCCATTTGTGCGAAATATGTAACACGCACAACATGAGTGGTTGCGAGAAGCTAGGCTTTGGCTCATTCCGAGCTGTCGCGCCAGCTATATTATATTATTATTATCAAAGAACTTAAAAGGATTGACGGAATCACACTACAAGTGTCTTGCCACTTTAAGAAAAAAAGGTCACCGTGTATTTAAACTCTATGGTCATAGCAACATCCTGAATCCGTTAGCGAGAGATCTGGTAGCGTCCACGAAAGACTTAAGTATGACTTAAGACTTAAACTGAACTACATATGTATGTATATAAAACACTATACCGCGAGCCTTTCGACCAGAAAAGAAAAACGGAAGAACGAGAAAGTAATTGAAGAGCTTGATATGGGAATCTTCACCAACGGTTCAAAGATGTACAATAAAATCGTTGTACTGAATACATTGAACCGACTTCCGGATTAATATAGTGTCTTCTGAAAAACATGTTGAACCAAAAGAAATCGGCTGGTGCGTATACCTAAGATGGGCCAAGGCCAAACGTCTCGCAACCGTTCATGTTGTGCGTGTTAAATTTTTCGCATGAATGGAAGAGACCTACAGTTTATTGGCCACTTTGAACGGCTAATTGAGAAGCGTGTCGGAAATTACATTCCAGCAAAAAAAAAAAACCCCTGCGTATTCAATGATAGTTAAGCTCTTTCCAAGAGCGTGGGCTGTCGATTCAAGGTCGCTCTTCTTTTAGTTTCGGGTCATGGTTGGTTGGTTGGGTTGTGGTTATATCAAACAGAGAGCGTCCGATACTCAAATAGTGCTGAAATGCACCGTTTTGTTACCACAGTTCTCGTAACCGGTTTGTAGATGAGTGTGGATGGGTGTCTACAGACCATGGCTGTTGATCTTAAATCCAAAATGTGGAGTTAAGGTAGAGTAGAATGTCGAGGATTGTCTTCTCTGAATGTTTGCCGAGGTTGTTGAGGAAGGGTTTCCCTAGCGCATTAAGTCTTGCAATAGCCAGTGCCGGGCACATGCATGGATAACCCGTATAAATGGCGATAACGCACGCAATGTCTGTTCGAGTTCTTCTATAGAGGTCGCCTGTTATTCTATGGTTGTATGTTGGCCAAGTCTTTCTGGATATAGCGCAGCTTGCAAGGTTGTTCCATTTTTGTTTTGGATACTGAAAAGTAGTGTAGTTTCCCAGCCGGGCGAGCTCGGTTCTGCATTGTGCTACCAGCTTGGATGTCGGAGAAAATTGCGACATTTCGGGTCATAGTAGAGGAATAAGCGCACTGATAAACTAGCTAAGTAAAGATCTACTCGTTACAAATTGATTGCAAAATTAGTCTACATACATATGTATGTGCATTCTGACGCGTACTACGAAGGGTAACATTTTCTCACATTTTAGGTGGATTTCATAGAAATACCACCTATTGCAGAGGTCCTCATAACGCGACTTTCAAAAAATTTGAATGCCATTCGTCTTCGCTATCATAGCAAACACTAACCTCATACTCCGTTTAAAATTTTATATATATATATATATATATATATATATATATATATATATATATATATATATATATATATGCAATATAACGGATTCTTGTGGACACGATTGAGGCCGCAATTATGAACCGATTTGAATAAAATTTGGTATACACGTTCGTATGCCGAATACCTCGGCTAAGTTCGTAGATGGGCATAATCGGTCCAGAGGGGGGCGGGTTACGCCCCTTTTTATGTCTCAAACGGTACAATTTACAACTCAAATAAATCCCAACTTCCGGTTTTGATTTTTTAGTACTATAGTAGATAACAGTGAACAGAATCCGCCTGCTACCAATTTGGGCGCCATCTTGGATCCGCCATCTTGAAATTCTTCAAAATTGATCGGATTTCGTTGAAATTGAAAATCCTTACAAATCTTGAGGTAATTAGTACAAATTCGTTTTTAAAGTGGAAATTTTTGTCCGCCATTTTGTTTCTACCATCAGAATAGATGACATAAGAAATCCACCTATCTCTTGCGGCGCTTGCCGGAAGGTTCTTTTTTTAACTTGGGGAAATACATACATAGTTTTGAGGAAAAATGGGACCTCCTATAACCGGGCCTAAGCCCTGGAATTTTTAAACTGATCTCGAATAGATACTGTGGAGGGTTGTGCAGATCTGCACATGGATCGTGATATCACAAAACATCGCTTAAACGCCAATCGGATTTCTGACTAGGTCACAAGGAATCAATATCGTGACATATTGTGTCTGGTTAGTATGTATGTTCATATGTCTATCATTCATTTCACCATCAATTTCCTATGGCCCGCTTATCCACTATAAGGGTCGTGGGTTAGTAGTGCTTAAGTGGACTCTCCACATCTCCCGATCTTCTACCATCGACTCTAAACCATCAGGGGCTATCCCCATAGAGGTAGTAGTTAAATTTTGGACTTTGTCCAGCCATCTCATCCTTGGCCTACCTAGCGTATCTGCCCATTTATTCTCACGGCTATTGTATCTCTCGAGTTCCTTCTGGAAGATACTTATTAAGTCTTAAGGCTAAGCAATTTAGAGAATATGCCCAAGTTCTTACTTTTCTCTTTTAGCCAACAAATTTATCTAATTATTTTATCTCTTTGGTTCTTCCTTCTAGCCGATCGTACTCGTAGCCAAGCAATATCTTTCCCAGAAATAAAATCGAAATTCACTTGCAGCAAAATGTCAAACTCAGCTAAATATCTTACTGTCCAATGAAGAAGCCAACTTGTAACACTATAACTATCTATCGCTTAGACTACAAGGTCCCAGAAAATAGCTTTCTTAATTCTTTCAAACTGACAAATAAGATAAGTTACTCTATACTCATTTCCTATACTGTTTTCGTAAATTTAAATCCAATAAGGTGTGGTCATGGTGTAGGGGTTAGCATCGGCGCTTGTCACGCTGAACGTCCTGATGTCGGAAAAAACATTTATTTCTTAAAAACAAATAAATCAATCAACTGTGGAAGCTGGTACCGACTCTTCTCCAAAGGCTTAGCACTGGCAGTAGAGTGTCATGCCTTGAAGAGTTGATTGAATTGACCATGATCAGGAGATTCGAAAAAATTCCCGTGAATTCATAATGACAAATATCACAAATGTCCCCAGCTAGTGTGGATACTACCCTCGGATGCCATTGAAATCTAATACTACCTGGGTTTCGAACCCATGCACCTCGCTCTCGCTGTGTGAATAACCCCTTGAAGGGCGAGTGGAAAGTGTAACTGAAGAGTTCTTTCATAATATAAAGTTGCAGACAAGTTAGGATTCAAATTTCAAACTGAAATAAGTAGAGGACTTTTAAAGCTACCATAAATATCTTAACGTTGCCTACTAGCCGTCTCCATTCGACCATGTAAGTCTGGTAGAAATCAAAACGACATGATTATGACAAATCGGTTCCCGCAGATATTTAACATGTCTAATCCAAAATGGTGTAAGTCAAATTTACGTATCTTAACCTTTGATGGAGTTGATCTGGGCCTCAATTAACAAGCGTCTCCAGCTAATTCATTCGTTAACTATCAGTCCCCAGTTTTATTTCCCAAGGTGGTTAAAATTAAATAGTTGGCGCCACAGCTCGAGATGAGGCAAGGCCTAGCGTCTCTCATGCTGTGCGTGTTACATTTTTAGCACAAATGGAAGGGACCTACAATTTACTGCCGACTCCGAACGGCGAACTGAGAAGCTCTTTCATGACAAATTTTACTCCCGGAGGCTTGTCATTCCCCGATGAGAGGTGGAGCGATCTTATCCACTCTTGACAAAGTGCATGCCACTGTCCATTAGAACTGGATTGGGATGATTAGTGTCTTGCATAGAGTCAATTAAGCCGTTTGAGGGGCCCCTTACACACTTGTCATAGGAAACTTACTTTCATCACATCACTGGTGTCATTGCCTGAGTCTAAAGTTGCGTATACATATGAACTTGTCGAGGGTGAAGCTATGTTATCTGCGTTTACTTATTTTTTTTGCCGTTGTTGATAGCTTAACTCATATTGGCTGCTTTCGTTTAAATACTCAAGCAAGCGTTATAGACATCACGCCGTGTTCTTTTAATAATTTCAATATCGTCAGCTTTTAAACCGACTTTTGGAAGAGAGTCCGTCGTCTCGTCTCAATCCTTTTGTTTTCGTATGTCGAATTATGACAAAACAAAAATGTATTTTGTTTTTATAGAAATGTGTGTTATTTATTTATAAAATCATTTATATATTAAATACATTTAAATTGACTTATCACATAAGGAGTAAATATTCTAACAAGGTGGAACAGCACCTACTGGCCTTGGCGAAACCACTTTCTTGCCTGGCTTATAGACCTTTACGTAAACTGGGGCCAAACTAAGTGGCGCGGGATGCCTGTTGATGACCTCATTTTGTAACACAACATTGGGTGGTTGTTTATAGATGACTGGAGCTGCCCTGACCACAGCTGCTGGACCGCTGCTGATTTGAATAGTTGGTGAACCTGGCTGAGAGACAACCATTGGTGGCAATGGTTGAGACTGGTACACTCTGCTGTTGTATCGTCCTTCGACGGGAACATGCACGGACTGATGAACAGCCTGGGATGATAGATTTGGTGGTACAACTTGAACTCCTCCCTGACGGATCTTGGCAGCCAAGTCAGTTTCAGACAGAGATTCAGCGATAGCATCCTGAGTGGCATATGGATTATATGCCGGGATAGGTGATGCTGCAGATGGAATACCAGCTCCAGCTAAAACAGGAACTCCTGGTAGAGGACCTCCCATAACTCCAGCTTGCAAAGCATTCAGGTATGCTTGCATTTGTTGTGCATTAGCAAGGTCTTGAATTGATCTGGATTGAGCTTGTGCCTGAGCTTGAGCCTGAGCCTGGGCAGTGGAAACTCCGTCATTGTAATTGACAACCTGATTAAATTGTCCCATGGGGTTGAGAAGCATGTCTTGGCCAAGTGATAGCTGAAAATGTAAGTAAATTAGTAAAAATGAAAAAAAAAATATTTTACGGATTTGTGTCATCTTACCGGTGCTATAGCTGCAACCACAGCAATTAAGAACATGCAGTTCATGTTGATGTTGATCTAATGTTTATGCTTATGATCTCTTCCGATATGATCTACGTATTTATATATCAGTTTCACTGAATTTTTTTCTTATATCACTACGTGATAATATCGCACATTCGTATCGGCATTGTGATTTTGCATTGTCTTTGAATCGTCAACGAGAAAGCAACAAAGAAAAGCTGATTGGATCAAGTTTTGTGTTGACACTCTTGCAAGCGGCTTGTTAAGACGATGACGCTCGTATTTTGTTCAGTTTAAATGTGAAACTGAAATTTGCTGATGTTGACAATTTTTGCCAATGGGATGTACCTGCTCTTGCGTCCTAAGGCAGGACTGGGATGATCAAGGTCTTATACCAGTTTTCCTTGGTTGTTCTTAAGAGGGGTGTAGTACCTATTTGCCTTCTTGTCAATTATGTAAATTATTCCGCATTGTTTCTATGTTGGTATCCTTGTACGTACTTGTATGTACAAATCAAACTAGGTATAGATAAAGTCCTTTATTAATTTGAAATTATAGCTGTCAATTTTGACGTCTTGATAAGAGCATATATTTTGTTTGAATCTCGCCAACAGCTTGTCTTAGACGCTTTCATTTCGATACTCACTAATCACTGACAGCGCGCTGTGTTCGCCCCAATATATCATTGTCACCGGCTTATGCGAATAGTTGTACAGTATTGTGAAATATTGTGCCTCTAGTGTTGACTTTTAAGTTCTTCACGATTTTATAGTCATTTTGCTCATACACACGAATTTTGCTAGGATGCCTAATTTATCTGGCTTATCTCTATACACACTGTCATACGCAACTCTAAAATCGATAAATAGGTGGTGAGTAGCTATTTGAAATCCAAGGATCTTTTTCAGAATCTGCCCAAGTGTGCAGATTGGGTCGATTGTGGAATTCTGGGTAACAACTGCACTTATTAGGATAAGGTTGTTGACGAAAGACTTGAAGTGGCTACGCAAAATGACTGAACACTTCCTATATGCGATATAAAGGAGGCTTAAGGAGGAGGATGGGGAATCTACCATGAAGACCTTGAAAGATTCTGTTCGTGTTTTATAGATACTCATGCGTTTAACCATTGCGTTGATGTACTGCTCTTCGTGGCGGAAAATTATTTCTCTGGCTACAGTAATCACTATCTAGATTAAGGGTCTACTTTATCTCCTTGGGACGTTCGGACATTTAAAATATTAAAAGAATACTTTGTGGCCAGACGAATACCTGTGTGTCGCAACGGCTCAGTGTTTAGTGTGTTGGACTGCGATCGCGGCGCCACCTTTTGTCGGGGAATGACAAACCTCCAAGAGTACAATTTATCATGAAAAAGCACCTCATTTCGCCTTTTGGAGTCGGCAATAAATTGACACGCACAACATGAATGGTTGCGAAAAGCTAAGCCTTGGCTAAACCTGAGCTGTGGCGCCAGCCATTCAGTTCCTCTAATTCTAAAGAGACCGCCAGGTTTTCCTATAAATACTGAGTTAGTGTGCTCACTTCCCCTAACCACAAGGTCGTCAGTAGTTAACTCATGATTATGCGTAGCTTGTCCGTTCTTTGTCAGCGGCTTTTCCCTTTCGAAAGAAACTGTGAGCTGCTGTATGATAGGATTAATGGAATCATGCCGCGATATTTTTTGTCTTTCTTTTGCATTACTAGTTGCAGGTCTAGTTGCTAGTACACTTATGACGCTATCACTACATAAATTATCAGCATGACAAATTGCTTTGTAGCTGGTATTACTTAAGTTTTTGAATAGGTTTTCTATAACAAGCACTTAGAAAATTCGACTTGAACTTATGTTAGGTTAGGTTAAAGGGGTGGCGGCTTTATGTTAGACGCCGCTTCACTCGGATCTTCAAGGATCAATTGTGGTCCCCGTTGTGGGACCTACATTCATGTCCCTGTTAGGAAGAGAACAGATTATTTATTGATCGTTATTATCTCCCCGTAAGCCACTCTGAATTCAATATACAATTTAGTATGGCCTTCGCTGGCATGGTTGACCTGGGTTACTAAAGAAGTAAGCGCCTAGGGCCTTCTTTCTGATTCTGCTGAGGCTTGGGCAGTCGCAGAGAAAGTGAGACGTGTCCTCCTTTACATCTATATCGCTACATCCTCTGTAGAGGTCAGTCGTGCTAAGTCGCATTCTCCTTAGATGGCACGCTAGTAGTTTGTGGCCTGTGAAGATGCTGGAGCTGAGTGCGATCCGTTCAGCTTTTCCCTTGTTTTTCTTTTATTGAGTTTTGCCACATCTTTCTTGATATGCGGCATGACGCTCATCGGCAAGCTAACAGAAGTCTAAGTGTATCTCTTGCTTTAGAACTTCTATAGGGGTAAATACCGTGTGATCGACCATTATTTTGTTCAGTTCCGATCTCTTTCTTGCCAGTTCGTCGGCGTTTTCATTGCCATCGATGCCTCGGTGCCCTCGGGACCAAACAGAGTGATACATTATGTCTTGAGCTTAAAATCCTAAGCTGGCTGCGACAACTTTTTACTACAAATGATTTCAGTATTGTGGATGACACGGCTTTGATGGCGGCCCGGCTATCGATGAATTAGTCGATATTTCTTCTAGAAGTTACCGAGGATAGTTCTCTTGCGGCCCCGGTTATCTCTAGAACTTCTGCTTGAAACACACTCGCGCGGTTTGGTACTTCTATCGACCGGGCAATGGCGGTTCTTCCGCCTACCCGGAGCCTACCCCTTTATCCATTTCTGAGCTGTCGGTGAAAGTCCCTTGCTGGAAAAAGCGTTTGGAAATTGAGTTCGAAGTCAGGGTATGGGGAACTTAGCTCTGTCCCTATTTTTTCGGAAAATCTATGCCTCTGCGTTTCATTATCCAAGTAATGGCTTCATACCCAGCATTTTTGATTTACTTTCCGCCAGATTTGTGGATGGTATATGGTGCTCATGTTAATTAGGACCGGAGAAATACCACCTCTTTGCGATTCCTTGAATGCTTTCTATAAAGTTATAGAAACATCCATTTAGCTCATCCTGTCTGAAATGAATCAAAGTTCGTAACCAAAATGAAAGGGGGTGACAAGGTTCAAGTTTTATGAATCTTAATCTCAATGTTCAAGAAATGAAAGGACGAAACATTTTCAGAAGACCAACCGGTTATGCATTGTTGGTTTAGTGCTCGCAGTCTTGCAAGAGCTAGACATTTGCAGAGGAAGTGAAAGGGAATTTCCTTCTCATTTTTATTTCCGCAGCTACGGCAGTGGGGTTTGTATGGAATACCTAGTTGGGCTGTATTGTCTCCAATTGCCCAATGCCACGTGATCTTTTGTTCTAATCGTATCGTAAGTTGGCTATATCTTCCTTGATATGACACAGTTGGTTAATCCCGTTCATTGGAGGTTGGCCTTCTACATTAAGTGTGAGCGGATTTGTCCTTTAACTGCTCCTAGCGGGGTGTGAGCCGTATAGAGTTGAGTCCTGCCTGGCCAGCTTATCTGCGTGCTCGTTTCCTGTTATGTCACTGTGGCCTGGAACCCAGAGCAGTGTGACCCTAACCCTAAAGTCGTTCCGGCACTCTAGCATTAGTCAGTAGCTTTGATGGCGGCTTGGCTATCTATGAGGATAGCAATGTCTTGTTTGTGTGTTTGGCCACGCCCGAGTTGCGTGCAAGCCTCTCGGATTGTCTGTTGTTCCGTCTGGAAGACGCTGCAAAATCCGGCAAGCGGTATGATCTTGGTATTTTCAGCTATTTCGACTAGACACCGGCCTCCACACCGCAGTTCACCTTTGATCCGTCGGTGTAGATGACTGTGTCGGCATTCTTTACCACTTCGTTTTTCTTTCACTGTCCCCTGGTGGGGAATCCCACGTAAAACTTTTTCCTAAATTTAAGTTTGGGTGCGGTTGAAAACGTGACCATGCCGTTTAGGAGCGAGTTCAGGATGTTGCTGTGGCCGTAGGCCCGTGCAGTCCAGCAACCAGATTCTTTGAGTCTGACTACGCTGCATAGTGCTTTCTCAAGAAACTAACCAAGCCAACGATTGACTAAAAGCCATAGTAATTTTACTAAAACTATTTTTATTATCACATTTTTTGTTCACATAAGTACTAAATATAATATTAAACTTGTTTATAAATTAATTTATCCTTAAAGTCCTCACTCAGTCTTTTCCTTGTCCTCACTCTTGACTTCGTTTCCTTCCTCGAACTGTGCTTGCTCTTTGTCGTTATAGTTTGAGTGAATCTGGTCTTCATATGAAGTGGACTTAGTCTCGTTCGGCAGATTCAAGGATGCAATCTGACTCTCATCCACCTGTTTGTTGTCGTCATAGAAGCTATTCTTCTTATATTCAAAAGAGGGATGCGCCTTTACGTATTGAGTGCGCGCTTTTCCGAATGGATATTGTGGTTTGTTTGGATATGAAGAATATTTTGGATTGTACGACCAGAGGCCCTTGGTATTCTCCAAGAATTGTGGATGTTGCTTTACCAAGTTCGCATTACCGTGGTACACAACTGGGGGAATATTCAAAACTACCGGTGTTTCATGATCGTTATCCTTCGTCATAGTGCCTTCAGACGCTGGCAAGTTCACTACAATTGGAGAATCGATCATTTTGTTTCCCTTTGCGTAGCTCATCATGTCCTTCTCCAGTGCTTCGATTTCATGGGGCTGCAATAGATGCACACTCATTGAATTCGCCGCATTCCGGTTATTTTGTTCATTGGCCTTATGAACGATGTACGCCGAGCGTTTTTTGTTGCCATCCTTCGATTCTGATTGGTGTTTCTCGATGGCATTGCCCGTGTCAATCGTGTCCGTTTGCTCCAACTGGACATGGATTGCATGTTTGAAATCTGGACCAAAGTGATGACTCCAGAACTCATTGGTAAGGTCATCATTTTGACTGCCCTCAGTGTTATATTGTGTCGGCAGGGCTACAACCTGTAGAATACAAAATTATTTGATTAGAATTCGATGCTTGGACATCTTTTTGATTTCGACTTACACAAGCGATGGGAAGCAACAGGCAAAGGCAAATTAGATTCATCGTGTCTTACTTCTGTGACATGGTGTACTGAATACTCTTGAATCTTCATTATTCGTTTAAATATGAGTTTGCGACTTGTCTATTTGATGAATGGAAAAACTGCTGCAGCTGCTTTACGTGATGTGAGGCTTAAAAGTGGCAATGAACTTGCACGCTCGTTCTGCAACGTTAGCCGAAGGTGAGATGAAGAAATACAAATTTTGTAGGTCAGAAAAGAGTTCTTCGGAAATAACATGAAGGCAAATGTCATGTAAATTAGATTTTACATATGTACTTTGTGATTAATTGGTAGACAATGGTATCAATTTGATCCATTGTTGGTTATTCGAACTTATGTTATTTATGTGCGTGACATTTGCCCGGCTGTCTTGCGTTGTATGACGTCTAAACTACATCTAGTTACTTGTCACTAACTTCTTTTTAACCATAACTTTCGTTGGCTCTTAAGTCCAAGGTGGACCTGAACCTTAACTATGAGACCTATCCAGCTATGTCGATCCTAAGCAAGTTGTCTTGGGTTGGGTACGCCATCGAAGATGAGGTTGTCATTATAGTCGAAGATTTTTCGATAGATTTGTACTTTTCCGACTAGATCCATGCCGCAGGCAGGACGTTAAGCCGTACGGAGAACTTTTCTCTCGAAAATTCCCAGCGCGTTTTTATTCGAATTTGACACAATCCATGTTTCTTAGTTTTACAAAGTACAACATCTCAATTTCTAGCCTTTCCGACCCATGTGGCCTTACACGATTTGAGTCTAGCTATGGCTGCTTCAACGTCGTTTGGGTTCAGTTGGTTAATTGGTGATTGGTTGATTGAGCCAATCACACTACCTGACAGCGGAATTTAAGTCTTCGTCGACATTCAATGGTCCACAGCGATTCGAGTGGTTATTAATGGTGGTCCTCTCACACAGAATAAACCATTAGCGCAACAACTTGGTTTGAAGCTAATCGCCTGCTTCAGTCTTCATGGTGGTCCTCATGCATGCAGACTAAAAATTGCAATTGCGAACGGTCAATGGGTTCTAGAAAAGGTTAAGTGGAATGCCGACAGGACGCACGCTCCATAAACCACGACCAAGCGTTGAAAACGACTTTTGACTATTGTAACCGGACTAAGAATTATTCCTAGAATATGAGGATGCTGCTCGGTTCACTGAACGATGAACCTTAAAACCCAAAATTCCTACAAATGGAGAAAAAATTCAGGCAATTTAATCCTGTGATCAAGCAAAGTCAGATGGTTAAATGCTAGAGATTACCAATCCCCAATGTGTAACATAGTGCTATTGTGAACCATCCGGAATTCCACAGGTACTATTTAATTTCCTGTCAGCCGCACAAGGGCCAAATTTTGAAGAACAGATTCCAGACTAGAATACGATGTATTATCGTTACACAGTGTTATGCCCAAATGAAGCTGAAGCCTGATGTCGAGAAGGAGATCTTTAACACAATGCCAAATAGAGGCATTGATACGTCAATGGGAGCATAAAGCCAATATATGTATGTAGGCAATGACAAAAAAGGGTCGGACATGCTATGGGGAAGAACAAACTAGACAATAACATTGATTTGCTGATTTCTGCAACGGGAATAACTCTGAGTTACGGCCGCATCGTGTTTCACTACAAGACCTGCCACCAAGTCAGCTGGCAAGTAACCTCCAATCAAATTGACTTTTTTACTTTCGGGTGCCGTCTTAGAAGTTTCCTGGACGTCTAGAACAGATGAGAAGCCGATAGGAGAATGTCACGAAATTATCACCTTATAACGTTGAAATTTCTACAGTTGGTCTAAAGAACATTTTTTTTTATTTTGGAAAAGTTAACTACGCTATGGAGTGAAAGCCACCACTTCAAGATGCCAGGAGAGTGGGTCGGGCGAGAAAATCATGGCGCAAGACAGTTGGGCTGAGACATTGTTCCATCAACTATTCACGATGGCGCGTAGACGAGGTAGACGCCTTAGGTTAGGATTTACAAGGGTAAAGAAGCACCAGTTATTGTGAAATCATGGAGGCAGCTCTAGACAAGGTAAACACCTGGGCCACAGGGTGTGGCCTTGGTGTAAGCCCGAGCAAAACATAACTGATGCTATTCACCACCAAAACCAAAATACCTGACTTCACCCTACCCCGTCTTAATGGTCTACCGCTCACACTATCCTCCAGCGCTAGGTATCTGGGTATCATGCTTGACCCAAAGCTTAACTGGAAGCAAAACATTGAACACAGAGTAAAGAAGGCATGTGTAGCCTTCTATGCCTGCAGTAAAACCTTTGGAAAGAAGTGGGGACTTCAACCAAAGATGACCTTGTGGATGTACACAGCTATAGTGCGTCCGATTCTCACCTACGGGTCGCTAGTATGGTGGCCTGCGCTGAGCAAGGGCTACAACCTTACAAAACTTAAAAGGCTCCAAAGAATAGCGAGTATAGGCACCACGGGAGCCATGAGGTCGGCCCCAACGGATGCCCTCGCTGTGCTCCTACATCTGTTGCCTCTAGACTTACACACAAAAAACACCGCACTATGCAGCGCTGTCAGACTCAAAGAATCTGGGTGCTGGACCGCACGGCCCTACGGCCACAGCAATATCTTGGACTCGCTACCAAACGGCATGGTCACGTATCCAACCGACTACATCACACCCAAACTTAACTTTAGGAAAAACTTCCAAGTAGCATTCCCCACCAGGGCACAGTGGAAGAAAAACGAAGTGGTAAAGAACTTCGACACGGTCATCTATACCGACGGATCAAAGATGAACTGCGGTGTGGGGGCCGGTGTCTACTCAGAATCACTGAAAATAGCAAGATCTTATCGCCTGCCGGATTTCGCCAGCGTTTTCCAGGCGGAACTACTGGCAATCCGGGAGGCTTGCACGCAACTCGGGCATGACAGATCACACAAACAAAACATTGCTATCCTCATAGACAGTCAGGCCGCTATTAAGGCCATTGACTCGGCTACCATATCCTCTAAACTGGTGCTAGAGTGCCGGAACGAGCTTGCCTGCTAGGCGAACGGTTCAGGGTCACACTGCTCTGGGTTCCGGGGCACAGCGACATAACAGGTAATGAGCGTGCTGATGAGCTGGCCAGGCAGGGGTCAGCTCTACCCGGCCCACCCGCGGTAAGGGTTCACATCCCGCTAGGAGTGGTTAAGGGACAAATTCTCTCACACTTCTTGCAGAAGGCCAATCTTAATTGGAGGAGATTAACCAACTGCGCCATATCAAGGAAGATACGACAAGACCAGAACAAGGGATCTCCTAAGCAGAACCCGCCCAGATATTGCCAGAATCACGGCAGTTATCACGGGGCATTGGCCAATTGGAGACCATGCGGCAAAACTCGGTATTCCATACAACCCCTACTGCCGCAGTTGCGGAAATGAAAATGAGAGGGAAACTCTCGTCCACTTCCTCTGCAGGTGTCCGGCACTTGCAAAAGCCAGACTTCGTGCACTGAACCAACCATTCTTCGACGACCTCAGCAACATCTCGGGCAAAAGGATACAAGACCTAATTCGATTTTTAAATTCCACAGGTTGGATCTAGGCACCCCCGGTTGTCTCACACATTTTCAACAACACACTTCATCAAACAGGTCACGAGTTGTGGTAACAAAAAGGCACATTCCAGTGCTAATTGGGTTCAGTTGAACCGCCACTTCTACCTACCTCCCATTGTAGGAAGGTGGACATATCTAGTCATCTGAAATAATAATCGGGGCAATACAGGGCGCTCTAAACTCCAATTGCGACGGCTAAATATTTTTATATTAGGTCGGCTACACTGCGCAGTGTAGGGTTGATTTCCTTCTCATTCCATCAATTTTTTGGATATAGCTACGCATCTTCTTAATGGTCATTCTCCTCATTCCTTACCAGCCGCCTGCCTTCTCGTTGCCTTCCGCTGGCGATAGTTCCTTTTAAGTTTCAAGAAGGTAGCGGTTCGCAACTAGTATCAGCCAGGGTACTACTAAGGTTCATAGTTAGGGTAATACAACTCCTCTTGAGAAACAGTGTTTGTGTTATAAAGTAGAGATCCTAGGATTTTTAAAGTAATGGAACCTGACACCAGCTTCGTGAACCCGCTTTTGGTGCAGACTTTATAGAAAACTTCTCAAGAACATCTATTTCTGGTGTACGTTGTCATCAAGAAGGGACACCCAACATCAGACAGAACACGTGGACAGCTATAACTTCGAGGTAGTAAGGGACTTCGTAAACCTCGGCTCCGCTATCACAACCGGTAACAACAGCAGCGCAGAAATCAAGCGAAGAATAACTCTTCCCAATCGCTGCTTTTTCGGGCTAAAAAGGTCCTATCCCGAACAACTGAGGAGACTCTACAAATAAATAGCTGGGGCGACAGCTCGGGATAAGCCAAGGTCTAGCTTCTCGCAACCGTTGTGCGAGTTACATTTTTCGTTTGAATGGAAGGGACCTACAATTGTATATTGCTGACTCCGAACGGCGAATTGAGAGGTGGTGCCGCGTAAAATGTTCGGTGGACATGGCTGGGGCTTGAACCGTCGCCGCTCGGTCAGCAGTCCAACGCACTAACCACTGAGCCACGGCGACCACAAGGATACTCTATATAAGACCTTAATCATCCCAATCTTACTTTATGGTGCTGAGGTATGGATCTTATCGAAAGCGGATGAAGATATCCTTGGCTGCTTCGAGTAGAAGTTATAGAGTAGAAGATTTAACGATGAACTTTACGAGTTGTACAGCGGCATCGCCCTAGTCAAGAAGATAAGAATCCATCGGTTGAGATGGCTGGGGGATGTAAAGCAAATGGACACAAATGCTTCAACCCGCAGAATCTTCGAGTCTAACCTGGAGGGACAACGCAGTAGAGGAAGACCACGCCTAAGGTGGCACGCACAAGTGGAAGGTGACCTCAACCAACTTGGAGTGCGCAATTAGAGTCAGTTAGCTAAGAACCAGGCTAACTGGGAAGGCTAATTGGTTGAGGCCTAGGTTGATTCCGAACTATAGCGAAACCTAAGTAAGTAAGTATGTATCAGTGGTTGGAGTACACCTTTGTTTGGCAATCACAACCAACTTTTGCTAATCCTGTTTGTGCGGAACTTCTCAGAGCTTCGAATTTCTTAAACCCAAAACCCTCTGAATCCAATTCTATATCCAAAGTCGTTGACAAAAGAAAGCGAGGAAGGAACTCTGTGACGTAAAAACTGCCTATGTACTGAATTTGAATAACTTTACCAAATGAAACGCTGTGTTATTAGAAAAAAAATTGATTTATTACACTAATTTACAAAATTCTTCTACTGATTTGATTGCAGTGTTCCTTTCCCCGCTCTCTTTGGCTTCGTACCCATCCAAAGCGGTACAAACAATTTATAGCCAGGCACTATAAGATAAAAAAAAATACAAATTAAAAAAGGAAATATAAATACATATTAACATTTATTTAATACAACTAAACTTAAGCCTACTATAAGTTATTAAAACTAAGCTCTTAATCGTAGCATTATGTCGAGATTGCCGATTGTTCTTGGCGGTATTTGTTCAGTTTGTCCTTGTCGACCGTCACCACCGGGATGAACTTGATCGAGGTGCCCGTTTCGCGGGAGTATCGATTGAGGTCTTGTAAATTATGACTCGGAACCTCTTCGTTGACACCGAACCAGTTGTTCAATCGACCGCGTATCAATTTGCCCAGAAACTGCATTGTCTCTTCGCTTTGTACGTCCTGTGGCTGAGTTACTGATCCCTGAGCATGCTCACTGGCGTCTACGAAGTCCGGATGCTGGTAGATGATATCCCGAATCACCTTGTCCATCTGTGGATCGTAGCTTGAGTCGCGTGACGCTGGAGCACCAACAACTGGCCCCTGGGGATTCTGCTGTTGAGCAATTGCTGCATTTATTTCACCCTGCACTTGCTCAGCTGCGGAACTCGTACTTTGCACATTTTCTTCGGTATTGGCAACGCTGGTGACCGCAGGAGCGGATACGTTAACCTCACCAGAATTCTCTGGTGTCACCAGTTTCAAGCTCCCATTTTTCACTTCATACTTGTGACCCAGTCGGTCGTATACGTACTGACCATTTGGGTCAATCAGAGGTCGGGGCTGATACCAAATGGGGTTACTTGGATTTTGTGCTAGCGTCGCCAAATGCATCGGATTTGGAATGTATGGTGGCGGCATTAATGACGGGAAACATGGGTACGGATATTGATATGGATCGACACTGCGCTTTAGATAGCTTGCGCCAGTGAAATGTGGACTCATATGGTATTGTTGCTGATTGGGCAAGGTCTGTGTGCTCTGGTTGGGACTTTCCGTTGGGGCTTCCGACTGTTCCGACTGTTGCGACGGTGTGTTGTCTTCACTGTCGGCAGGGTTTGAAGAAGGCTTTTTCTCTTGCTCCTGTTGGTGCTTGCTAATGGAATTCTCGCAGCCAATGTTGCATTTGCCGCGCTGGAAGTCTGGCTTTAAAGTTTCAGGCATGTATTGGATGATTTCTGGAATGGTTAAGTCCAGGGCAGCCTGATCCTTCTGCAACATGTCGTACTCCCCTTTAATGTCACGTTTCACGAGTTTAGATTTCTTAGCCTTTCGTGCAACTCGGGCGGCCTTTAGGGTCTTCACGTAGTCACGAATATCACGCATGTAGTCCGTCTTCTTTGAGGAGACATCCCTCTTGGAACGTCCGATACGATTTGTTTGAATGTCCGATAATACGTACCTACATTGTGGACTCGATGGCTTACACTGTCCGCATGAACAGCGCCTAGCTGGAGCTGGAGCAATGACTTCGTACTCATAATCTGAAAGGAGGTCAGTGTTAGTTGGCAAAGAATCTATGTGGACTATTTTTGGGGCGAACCTGGTACTTTGACGCACGATCCACAGGTGCAAACCTTTGTTTTATCGTACTGGCAAGCTAAAAGGAAACAAAACGTTACTTAAAACATTTTCACTTTGACTCCTTGTACGAACCTTTAAACATTGGTGGTGGTGGTGGTGGCGGAGGCGCTGCTACTTCCATTACACAATCTATGAGAGGAAACACATTTCGTTAGAACATTCAACCAGGTCACAAAATGTCTGATACTAACCAGGCTTGGGAATGGCGATCCTGTCAACCATCGCGAACAACTTGTCCTTGCAGATTGGTTTCGGAGTAGTTGGTATTGGTTCCTCGACAAGGAAGTCAAATGAGTAGGAGTACTTCGCCTTGGTTTGGACGGGTACATCCACTTTATACTCATAACTGCGACAGTCCATGTCTGCTGGCTCAGGCGGAACTGGGACATTGACATGATACGGTAGAGACTTGGCACATTCACATCCTTGGCCTGTATAGACGACTTCAACAGCTCTACTGTCGAGTTCGTCGATCTGAAAAGATTTAAGGTCTTCCTCAGTCTATTGGCCTTTGGTTAAATGTGGAAACCATACCTTTACGAGGACCAAAATAAAAACGAATTTAGCCAAAGAGTACCTCATTGCGATTTCAATGGGAAAATTGCACTCAACTAACGCTTGGATCGTGCATTGCCCTCTTTTATATGACGAATCTTTATGTTCGCGAAATGTTCTTGAACTTTTGGGAACAGCTGCGCTGGCGATATTCGCTCCACAAATTATTCGTGAACTTGAATTGTATGAAATGCTTGTAATTTGACGTGACTGTGATGAGTTGTCTTGGAGACGTGGATGGCTATGGTTTCTGTTTTGTTTACGCCTAGGTCACACAAATGTGGGTATTGACTCTTTCAGTTCTGACAAAATGTTGGTCTATAAAAGATCAAAACTTATCAATCTCAAAGACTTCGATGAAAAAAAGGGTTGGCAACGATCCAGGACAGTGATAATTATTTTTGAGTTACCTTGGGGGTTTACACACATTCAATCGACTTAAGTTAGGTTAAAATAGGTTGAAGTGACTGCCAGGTTAAGCGAACATACATATGTACTTAGACTCGTGAGGGGTTGTGATACAATATGGATCTCGAAAAGATCTCCTGCCTAGTCATTGGACCAATTGGAGCTCCTAAGTGGAGTTTTCTTTTGCGGGAGAGAGCTGGCTAAGCCAACACTTTGATTGTTGTTCATCTTGAAAGCTATCCAAGAGATGTAGCAGTACCTTGATCTCAACTTGATAAAACTACACTTCGTTCTCAAACTAAGACTTATGTGGTCTACCCGTGAAAACGATGATCAAATCACGACTAAAACTTCCGATGAATATCATTTTGGGCCACAGCTAACTTACGATCCACCTGACAATAGCGTGCTTAAGTACAACAGGTCTATGCAGAGGTTGGTAAAGAGACATAACTCTCTTTCACAGCCAGTATTTAGGTGGAAATAACGGTCTTCGAAACACATTTCTTCAACATCTTGGGTAAACTGCCAACAAGGCCAACAATTACGATCTTAAAATTAATTTTCGGTTTGGGAGGACACGGAATTTTTAACCAATCTCACTTGCTTTACAGGCATCTTAACGCAGCAAAAGGAAATCACAGTGGATGCACGGGGGTCTATAGATATGAAAGACGACGCGGTAGTGAAATAGCCACCCCAGCAATCTACCTATCTGGTCGAGATGTTGAGGGTGTCTCTGTATTCACGTGAATGTGTTTCATTCGAACCTTGTTTACGATCAGATCCGTTTAAGCAGCTTCTGATCCGATGTTTGCTAAGACGTCAGTCACCATTTCCTAGATTCGTAATCCCTGCCAAAATCGTCCGTGTCATGCGAATTCTTCGACTCAGGGGCCAACACCAGAGGCACAATCTTTCAAAAGTCCGTCCAACTACTCGTATACGCAAACGATATTGAAATAATAGGAGGAACGCAGCGTGATGAACTGGTGCGTTCGTGAGTATTGAGACGGAAGTGGCGAAGATGGGTTTAGCAGTCAATGAGGACAAGACCAAATATAGGCTGTCATCAAGAAGGGACACCCTACTTCGACATATCGGACAGAACGTCACAGTGCACGGCCATAACTTCGAGGTAGTAAGGGACTTCGTATACATCGGCTCCGCTATCACATCCGACAACAACACCAGTGCAGAAATCAAGCGAAGAATAACTTTTCCCAATCGCTGCTTCTTCGGGCTAAGAAGGCAACTGAGTAGTTAGACCCTATTCCGAAAAAACAAACCCTATTCCCAGACAAACTTTATGGCGGTGAAGCATGGACTCTGTCGAAAGCGGATGAAGATATCCTTGGTTGTTTCGAAGAAAAAATTCTTAGTAAGAATTTGGGTTCAACTGTTTTCGAGAAGAAGATACAACGATGAACTTTACGAGTTGTACAGGGACATCGCCCTAGTCAAGAAGATGGGCTGAGAAGGCTGGGACATGTAGAGCAAACGGACACAAATGCTCCAGCTCGCAGAGTCTTCGAGTCTAACCCGGAGAGACAACACCTCGTCCAACTTGGATTGCGCAACTGAAGGCAGTTAACTAAGGACCGGGATATTTGAGGAGGCTTGGTGGTTGAGGCCCAGCTTCACCCCGAACTGTAGCACCACCTAAGTAAGTAACTAAGTAACCACATTGTGTCAGCGGACTTGTGTATATACATATATGCTTTTAGCCAGGCTAGGGGTGCTTCAACTTCGCTCTCGTCCGACGTTCATAGAGGTTAGTAGTCCTCCATGTTAAGTCTATCTCTGGTGCTTAGACAGCGCGATTTTGGCTTTCATCGTCGTTTAACTGTCGACAGAAATGGCCTTTTCGCATACTAAGCTCCAGCTGATTTTCCACTGCACCAAAAAAAAAAAACATAGCTGCGCGACAGCTCGGAATGAGCCAACCAAGGTCCAAGGCCTTGTTTCTCGCAATCGCACGAATGGAAGTGACCTACAATTTATTGCCGATACCGAACGGTGAGTTGAGAAGCTTTTTCATGGCAAAGTGTACTCTTGGAGGTTTGTTTATCCCCGACAACAGGTGCTCCCGCGAAAAAAGTTCGGTGAACTAGACTGAGACTTGAACCCACGCAGTTCGCATAGCAGTACAACGCACTAACCACTGAGCCACGGGGACCACTGTATGATTTCTGTTTTTATTCTGTTTGTGTAGCAAAACCTTGGGTTGCCATTTTATAGATCTTTTCCTGCTATCACATTTCGGAATTTCCCCGATCTCGCGTTTCACGGCTTCTTTTTCGTAGAGCTGAAGAACAGTTGTTGGCTTTTTTTTTTGGTTGGTAGAAGGGTGAGATCTAGCAAGTTCGCCAATGGAGAGTCTTCAAATCTACTCCGGGAGCTACGCCGCAGTAAAAAAAACCCGCGATTAAGGTAGAGCTCGCAAGTTGAAACCCTAAGAAATTTAGGGTACAAAATTGGAGACAGATAGCTAAGGGTCGGTATGGCTGGAGAGGCTTGTTGGTTGAGACCTAGCTAAAAAAAATAAATAAATAGCTGGCGCAACAGCTCGGAATAAGCCAAGGCCTAGCTTCTCGCAACCATTCATGTTGTGCGTATTAAATTTTTCGCACGAATGGAAGGGACCTACAATTTATTGCCGACTCTGAACGGCGAAGTGCGAAGCTCTTTCATAACAGATTCTACTCCCGGAAGCTTGTCATTCCCCGACGAGAGGTGGTGCCGCGAAAAAAATTGTCGGTGTTCCTGGCTGGGGCTTGAACCCACGCCGCTTGATCAGTAGTCCAACGCACTAACCACTGAGCCACGGCGACCCAGCTCCACCCTTATAAGTGAGTAAGTAATGAACATTCAGTAGAAGATTGAGAGTTAGATCCTGAGCAGGCTGGTATTAATTACTATTCAACCAAACAATGTTCAACAAACAAGCTACAAGGGAAAGAGTCGTTTGGGAAAACCAACAATAGATGAAGTGTCCAGGATTCCTTCAAGCAAAATAGATTTGGTCGAATATTAGACTTAAAGGCCTTGATTTTCACATTCCAAATATTAAAATTTTTATGCGCGTTGGGCCTTGCATATAGAGGGATAAACTTTCGACCACAAGGTGCAATAAGGCCTCCAGGATCTTACTTCAAAGAAAAGTTCTTAAGTTTAGAGTACTAATATTTATTTGTTATAACTTAAGGTATCCTTAACCTATCTACAACTAAACACATCAACAACAACCATGGTCAGCATTTAAATTAAGGCATGTATGTATAGAACTACATAAACTCTTCAAAAAAGTTTCCCCTGTGCACAAATGAAACATAATACACTACGTACTAAGTCCTTGCAAGTGATGCTTACAAGCAGTCATCATAACTATAGGGATCGTCAACAAGCTTCGCGTTTTGTGTAATCTTTCCCAGCTTAAATCCACAACCCATGGCAAGCTTACGCTTCTCTTCCGCTTTGTTAGGGCATGCTGGTGCATAGCCATGGTAGCGCATAAAGAGCGGGTTCTTGAACTTTTCTGGTGCATAGCCGAGCTCTTGATAGGTCAAATACGGAGGTGGAGCTGGAGCCTCTTCTTCCTCTTCCTCCTCCTCTTCGATAATTTCTTCTTTCTTAGGCATGCGTCGTTTCAATTCAATCACTTCGGAGTTCAAGGCATAGAGCTTCTCCTCGGGAATGTTGGAATAGTAGATTTTCTTGAGTCCGTTTAAAGGTGCCTTTGGAGGTCCATAACTAAGTTTTGCCTCTGGCACGGCGTAAGCTTTGCCAGCGGTCATTGCTAAGCCGATACTAATGGGATCTGCAGGAATACCAACTGGAATCTTTTTCGGTGGTCTAAAAACAAAATATGTGCAAATAAGCAAACTGCAAGTACAGGTTTAAGGCTCGAACTTACGCTAAATTTGCAAGGCATGGCGGCAATGGTGGTGGTGGTGGAGGACCCTTAGGACAGCAGTCGCACTTTGGGGACTCAGGGCTCTGAAAGTTTAAAAATGATTCGTAACTTAGTTTGGGCCTGGCGTCTACTTCTTTTCACATACAATTTGGACTTTTATCGGTCCCAACAAGCAGCGTGCTAAAACTTATGGTTGTGAGATGTGTGTGTTTATGTTCAGAATGATTTGTTGAATAAATTAAGTACTAATCCTAAAATTATGCACTAATTTATCGTAGAAAATGATTATGCGGCGTGGATGTGTGATGAGTGCTTATGTGTATGGAGAATACTCGGGTTTTTCGAGTGATTCAAGCTTTGAGTGCAATCGATCTAGGCAATTCCTTTTGGCTTCAATTGCCGAAGTGAGGATTTTTCGTTTTAAAAGTTTGTTTAGTGTATAAATCCATTCAAAGGAGTCACATACTTTGCACGGCGGCTTTGGTGGAACTGCTGGTTCCACTACTTGCTTGCCACACCAGCAACTATCTCCGATTGGTGGAAATTTAGCTGCTGCCAGGCGGTCCAATAGCTTTGGCATCGGACGTATTGGACCTTTGCAAGAGCAATAGTCTTCTCCCTTTGCGTCACAAAGACAATTGGCTGAGACCTAAAATTAAAATTAAAACAATTAATGAACTCAGTACTTTCGGATGAATGCAAATAAGAATCTTACCTGATGCACCATCAGGAGACAGCACACTGCTCCTGCTAACAGATATCTTATTCTCATTTCGCTCGAATGAAGTCGTTACAGAGCTTGAAGGGAAATTTCACGGAAAGCCTCTGGTGTTACTACCTGACACTGATCTTCTGATAGTTATGAGATACGGTAGCTGGTTTTTATATTTTCTATGATGGGTCAATTCGGGGCAGTGGATATGTGACAATCTCTTGTTTTCCGTCTCAACGTGTGGCGCAGAGTGATGCATTTGATTTTCCATTCGAGGTCATGAACTGGCCTCGGTGGTCTTTATATTCTCGGATACGGTCGCATCACTTTAGTGTGATGTGATCGTACTTTTCTTAGTTTTTTTTCTTTTTTTCTTTTCTTCTTTTCCGCCGGTTTTATTTGGAAGTGCTTATGGTTTTCTTCGTTTTTTTTTTATTGAGAGGGCGGTCGGAAAATGCAATGAAAGCATGTCTGCATAAACGTTGATTTCATTTTTGTAAGAATGTTGTTGTCTTGTTTATGCGAATTTTCGCATTTTATCATGTGTCTGGTCAATTCATTTCCGATGACTATTACGCACACCTTACGCGTGTTTCTCTGTTTTGTTGTCATTCATATATAAATAACTTCCTCTTTGAAATCTGGTTTAGACTATGAAAGGTACGGAAAGCTTGTAAGAAAGATGTCTTACTTAGAAGAAGTCATAGAGTAAAAGTCTATGACTTCGGGTGAGTCTAGCCAGTCTCCTTTTTTAGACTCAAAGGCGAGGGAAAGTTAGTGAACTACAGACAAATTGCCAGCAACTTAACACATGTCGCAGTACTGGCATCTTGAAACGCCTGAGTGAAATAATCTCAGCTAAGTCACGAGGCTTTTCCCTATTTTCAGGAAACGCTAAAGGAATCTTCAAATCTGACCAAGTACTAGGCGATCATCCCTTGGTGGGCACATTAGATGTAATATTAGTACAAGGTTTCATTAAGAGCTCCAATTGGTTTCAATCAAGGGAGTGGCGTTTTCAGGGTATAGATTAAAGTTGTGTTACAAATGGCCTTCCTGGCCTACGTGTGTAGGCCGACCTACCTACCTAAGTACCTACCTAGTACAATGCAAGAACTAAAACACTGATTCAGAGGGAACTGAAAGATCCTTTGCTCCTTTGTAGGAGTGATTACATTGCATAATACACTGATTAGGCCAAGTTAGGTTAGGTAAGTCGACTGTCGAAGAAAGAAAAATTCATTTTGTTACACTCAGGTCAATTCAAACCCATTGTGATACCCGTTAGGGGAAGAGGGAGATATCCCCTACACGCAGAAACGCTATCCAATATTAGAAGATGACCAACTTATTGCGTCTGTGATACTAACAATCCTGTAGATTTGATGAATTTCATAATTTGATTCACCGGTATATCGGTTCAATGTCCTCGAAAAACTGTCGTCCGAGGAATCTATTTCTTAGATGGTAGAGACTTGGGCAATGGGAAAGGAAGTGGATTGTATCCTCGTGGACTTCCTCATCGCCACACCTCCTACAAAGGTCTTCTTCTGTAATTCGAAGGTTCTTTATATGATACCGCAGCGTGTTATGCCCTGGGATCACTCCTATAAGGATAGATAGGTATCTTCTGTTAACCTGCAGAAGTCTGTCGATCGTAGCTCTATCGAATTCTGGCCATATCTTACTTGTGGTAACACAATTGTTTAGAGAGTTTCGTCTGTTATGAGCCTCCCTTAAAGCTCTTTTTCCCTCTTCGAGCTTATGTGTGTAATGCGGGATGTTCAGCGAAGGGAATGAATAGGGAACCAAAATTTCATCATGCAGAAATATTAAGAGGTGAAGGCAAATCAATTAATGCATTATTTGCAATTTTTATAACGGGTTGTTCAATTCGAATTGGTTTATTCATTAGTTAATTTATTGTGTCAACTTATTTTGAGCTTATTGCCGAGCCGTTTCTCGCCAGTTCGACAGCATTCTCATTTGCTGGTATGCCCTCATGTCCAGGGACCCAGGACAGTGTCCAAGACCTCTGAGGTCCTCTTTACACTAACTCACAAGCTTCGATTTTATTTCATTAACAAAAATTGCATTCATTGCTGCCTGGCTGTCGATGAAAAAGGCGATATCCTCTCGTGGTTTTGCCCTCATTGTAGTCTTACGGGCTACTAGTGTCACTGCTAGGAACTCAGCTTAGAAAACACTCTCGCGGACTTAAATATGCCCAGCGATTCAGAAAAGATACCTGAACCCGCACCAGTATCTATTTTGGATTCATCATCATCATCATCATTCAACTGTCTACACAGCTATGGAATGCGCATTTGGCATTTGCCCTCCCTGCTCAGGTAAGGCCAAGTAAGGATGATTTTGCAGGGGCTGTGGAGACTTGAAAGTTAATAAGGACACAACCCACTTTCTGCCATCGATGCAGAAAAGCAGTATTGTTTTGTTATGACTGCAATCATTGTGAATTCCTTCAGCACGATGGATTTTTCGATGTACATACAGCCATTTCAATAGATTTGCTTCCTTTTAAGATGCACAATTGCAGTATGCGTTATTGTTATAGGTCGAGAATTCTCTCCAGATTTAATGCAAAGAAGGCCAAGCTTATTCGGCTGAAATCCTAAGAGAGTCAGTAAGAGATTTTGCTGGCTCTGAGTATAAAAACTGTCTTCATCTCAGTCCAGGCACTGGATGGTCTAACTAGAGCTAGACACCTCAGGACAGAGGATAGAATATCTTGAAAGGCCGCTTAAAGTTATGCTGGAAAGATACCATCAAGTCCTGGTGCTTTGTATGGTTCGAAACTGCAGACTGCCCATTCTAGCTTGTTTTCGCAGATCGAATCAGTTGAAAGTTGTGTTCGCATAATGCTGTTTCAAACAGGCAGATGCACGAATTTTTCATCTTCATCATCTACCCAAGGACCGTTTAGGTGCACTTGGATGTTCGGCGTTGACAGCGTTTAAGGAAAAGCGTTTCGTAGTCTAGAAGATATGCTGCTGTCTTTACTGCCTACATATGTATCTCTCTTAAAAGGAAGACTAATCTTTGTGGAAATCAAATTCTTTAGCAGCTAGAACTTACACACTTACAGGTGACCAATTTGGGTAGTTTTGTTGGAAATGTGGTCCTACCATTTACTTAAGGATGATCGCAATGAGCCAAATGGCTTCTCGGTGAAAATGTAGGTAAATGGTCACAAATAGCCTTTCAAACACTTCCGAAATCTAGAATCCACTGGGAACATAAAGGTACATTTTCAGTCCCCTTGTCACTTTTTCCACAATCCAAGGCACTTTAATTAAATGTCATTTTTCTTTTATAGTTAAACCTTAAATACTCAACTCAAAGTATATGGACAATTAACTCAACAAAATTACCTAAAATTAGATATGTAAACCAATTGTTTCTTGATAAGCACGCAGCTCGTCACACACTTTGCAAAACCTAGCTTTTGTAGCACTTTCCGTCTGATTTTTCTAACGAATCTACTCTATTCTGTTGCATCAGCTCCAAATTTTTATCGATTACCTAACGTCTAGCCATTCAAAAGATTTCCTTCCCACAAATAAACTACGCTTAAATGTGTGTTTAAAGCATTTATATAAATTGCCTCATACTCAAGCTTGTGTAGACCCAAACCAATCTTAAGGTCAAACACTCATTCTATCGCTTCGCTAGATCTTTTCGTTGATCAGTGCATTTCCCAGCGCAGAAATACAAAACTCTCAATAGATTGCAATAGTAGACAAGTGTTGCTGCCTTGATCGTGAGTCCATTTAGAGATCACATGGAACTCCAAGCAATGAATCACAGCATTCCATTGTCTCTTCTAATCGTTGAGAGTACAGTCCCGCAGCTTTCACTATCGTCCCACAATGTCACTCAAACAAATCCCCCATGAGCACTTGTTCCTGGTTAGGCTGAATCCTTATCAGCTAGCACAGCTTGATAACATCCGTTATCAAGTTATAGCCCACCCGCTCAGAAACAAAAAAAATCACTCAAACGTATTTCGACTTCATAAAAGTAATCTCCGCTTGTACATAACTCTCAGTTCAATCGCACGCTGCGAGCGTCTTACAACGGCAATCGAATCCTCCCTAGCAACCTAAAGCAATTTTTAACATTCCTCGTGCCGAATCTAAGTGAAAATGGATCTAAACAAACGCTGTGTCTTCATTGTAAGTGGTATTGTAAACAAGCTGGGCAAGCTGCTCGCTGTGGAGTTCTGTAAGAAGTTTAAACCAGGATCGGTAGTAGTGCTATTTGAGGACTCGCAATCGGATTTGGCTCAGACCAAGGCTGCCATTAACTCGCTACAAAATGAAGTCAATGTGTTTTGCTGCAACATCGACTGGACCATGGGCAGGACCAATTTATTCCGCAGCTATCTCGATGACATTCTGGGCGCATTCAACCTGGACGACTTTGAACTGGCTTTCATCGTGCACAACGAGGGCGCTATCGCCACCGATGTCATACGAGAACCCGAAAACCGCGACCTGTGGATGCATTACGTTCAGATCAGCCTCAATGCGACAGTTGGCTTAAATCAGGCCTTTTTGGAGATTTTCAAGGACAGTGACAAGCTCGTCGTGAATTTGACACCAAGTGCCAGAGTTGCTCCATTTCAATTTGAAAAATTAGAGTGTTCGGCGAAAAAAGCCCGTGACATGTATTTCCGGGCAATGGCCGCCGCAGAAGACAATGTGACCGTCCTAAATTATCGTCCAGGTTATTTACTGGCGATGGATGACATAACTCTTTTCGATCCAAATAACAACATCAATGACTTAGATCCGATTAAGGGTGAAATCAATATGGGACAGCCGTTGATCAAGCCGCTGGAAACGATCAACAAGCTTATCAACACGTTGGAGTGCTTAAAGTTCAGCTCTGGACACGATATCGACTACAACGCTTGACTAAGCGTAAACTTGATACAATCAACATGCACCACGGATCACCCCTATGGACTAACTCTCATATCACTGAAGAACAAAATAATTAACAAAAAATCAATAAAAATATTAATCAAACAGGACGGACATATTGTTGTTGGGTTTTCCATTTTCTAATCATTTTGTTGACGGCTTGACATGCTTCATCATTAACTCGGTTGGAAACGTCATTTAAGTTCAATGTACTGAGCACGTGGTCGTTCCTTTTCAAGACAGTGTTACAGGGGTGGGAAGGCTCAGCTTGACGGAGTTTGATGCTGAGTTTTCGAATCAACTCATCTGTTGTTCAAACTTTCAACGAGTATCGAGGGCTTAAACTACTGAGAATTTTGTATTGCCAGGGGTAAACGCGTAGTTTTTGGTGTATTTACATAAACTTAAACGATTTCGACGGAAGTCGGAAGCAACACAGTGCACGTTAGCAAGAACGTGTGTATATTGACATTTCCGGCATTTTAAGCGTGTGGTCTTGCCAAGCGTATGTCGTCTTTTATATTTCAGCACTCATTTCAGCAGCTCATTGCTCACCGAGATTTTCGTGCGTTTAGTTAACACTTGTTCACGATGACAGATGGTTTACTATGAACTTCAACCTCCCTATTAGTTGAACATTTTTTGAAGCCGACAATGTCTATTAGGCTTTTTTTTAGTGAAGTGATAATTGAAACACTCTAGTTTTTCGATACGATATTCCAGCAAGGCTTAGTTGGGCTGCTTGCTTTCCAAAGTCCTGCACCCGACCATGTCACTTACATTCCTTTGAAGGTCTGTCTTCATGTCAGTAGAATGTTAAGCCTGTAAGTTAAGTCCATAATAACCGTCATCTGTTTCGTAATTGTCAATCAAATTAAATGCGGTATGCAGTGTAACCCTCAGACCCTCCGCCAACCTTGCCTCGGCATGCCTGTAACAGTAGCCGGGTCTGTAGCCTAAAACCTTTTTAAAATCAGCAAGTGACAGGGTTTTTAGTGTGAGAATGTTTTCCTCCTTTTAATCTGCCAAAAGGCTTTCGGTGTCGCTTATATAGATCAACTTCAGATATGCCGCCAAGTTTAGGAGGCTGCCCCGTTCAGACAGGGACACACTTAGACCAGATTGGGCCATTGTGATACCACGATGAAGACCCTGCTCGGGATAAGACAAGGCTTAGCCTCTCGCAACGAAGGTACCAACAATTTATTGCCGACTCCGACCGGCGAATTGAGAAGCTCTTTTATGACAGATTATACTCCCGGAGGCTTGCCATTCCCCGAAGAGAATAGGGGCCGTGAAAAATATTTCGTGTTCCTAGTTGGAGCTTGAACCCACGCCACTCGGTCAGCAGTCCAACGCACTAAGCACTGAGCCACGACGACCAGTTGCACATCCTATAAAGAACAGCATAGTTCTGCTCTCTCCAGAACATTCGATGGCACCTCTGACCTGATCAGTAATTTCCAATAGGAAAAATGGAGTAGTGTCATTCAGCAATTGAGAGCCTAAAGCTACGTTCAGACGATTGTCAGTTCTTACAATTTTGTCAGGTCTTCCAATGAAAAATGTATTCCAAATGTCTGACAGTTTTTGTCCGACAACGTTGTAAGAAAAGCATTGTAAGCCCGCCATCTGACAATGAAATTGTCAGAAATTGGGACAACATCTTACAAACGTGTGAACTGACATCTTTACTTAGGAAGGTTATTTGTCAATGTCAACTCATCGGCAGCTCATTATTAGCACATTGTAAGATCTGATAATCATCTAAACGTAGGTTTAGTCCTCCCAAGTTATAATTGTAGTCATGTTTCTATAACGTGAAATGAATAGTCATGACTACACATAAAGTTCGACTTTAATACGAAGTAATTGGGCCATTAAATGTCCACGTAAAGAGTCAGATTAATTTTTATCAGTAACAAATGTGAACGACCTAAATAATTTCATAAAAAAAAAATTTAGATTTGCAAATTCCCAAATTTGTATGCGTATAGGCATTACTCGTACTTTAACTGGAAATCAAAAAAATATATGGCGCAGACAAGGGTTCACATAAGGTTATCCCGGACTATCTTCAACAAATTTGTCCAGCTGCTGGACTAGGCAGACAATAACGTGAGTTGGTTTTTAGTTGTTATAAAATCAAGGGAGACTGTATGGATTCTCATGGATTTCTCGCGTAACACGATCAACGTGAATGCGTACACAGCGGTTAGTGTGCAATTATCTTTGTTACACTTTAATTATAAGGTTTTAACTGGTATTGTGTAGGTTCCGAGTCATAGTCGATTACAGAGGATTTTAAGGTAATAGCTAGATCGAAATCTTGGGCGAACCTTAGAAAGATCATTTGCCTAAGTCTGGGAATATGAACCCTTTCCTGAAACGTTTTTGCCCGCCACGAATTATGGCGAGCTTAGCACACTATCTGCACTCAGCAGTTTTTTGAACCTCGACACGTATTAGATACATATCCGCAGGGCTTGTTCAGGTGATATTTGTATGACACTTGCTTTGTGCGATGAACTTCTAAGCTTGTTCAAGATCTGTTGTTGAATCTTGAATCTTTTTGATCTTGAAAGTTTTTCTTGGTGGTCCCACTTGATCTTTTTACGATTAATGGATAATTTAGATAAGAGAAGCGGATGAATGCTGATTCAAATCTTTTGAATGCGAGTACATCAAAAACAATGTCACCTTCGAGGGGCTTGTTTTCCAAAACCTAATAAAGATATCGTGATTTCATAGCGCGCTACTAGCTGCTTTAGGGCATTTAAACTATTCTAAACAAGCTTTGAGTTAAAGCTGTATGAACTTACGCTTACTTATACCTTAGAGAGGTTTTGTTCCCTCTTATAAGAGTTCCATGTCACGTTCAGAAATATGTATTTTGAAGAGTCTATTGCTCTGACATAGACTCGTTAAGGTTGGTCCACCCTAGAACATTCGCTATCGAGTCCAGTTTCGCTTAGGAATCTAACTTATCATCATCTGATTGTCACTACTTGTTCAAATATTTAATTTTTTTTGGGTAAGTGATCCAGAAAGCCTTAGTTGATTTTTTTTTTTTTTTTTCTATCCCGAGTTTCTTTGAATATCCCTAGTTTCCCAGATTGCTCCTTAAGACTACAATGTGAAGAATGTCCCTATTGAAGGTTTGTAAAGTGTCCCAATTAGAAACCTTTTCTATACTTACTAGTTCTTGGTTTTTTTAACCACATTGCTCTATTTAAAAGAAAAATAAACTTCTTTTGAAATATTTTATTGCTCGAAGTTTACCACAAAAAGTGTCATCACTATTCCACAACCACGTTGTGTTGAGTTCTTCTGTCTTTATCTCTTTCTCTTTCGCTCTTCCACCAAAAGCTGTACCGCAAAATAATAAAAAAACAGCAAAATGACTCAACAACAAGTGGTATTTGAGTGATTCCACTGTCCACTTGCTTCACTGCAAAACCACCGAACAAACTGAGTCAGTTTAGGGGTTCACCCAACCCAACCAGTTCCTTTGAAATAGTGAATGTGCAATTTATACTTTCTAAATAGATCTCGTGACATTGAGCACAGTCGACATCGATTCTTAATACAGTAAAATCTCTTCCGAATCATGGATCTAAACAAGAAGAGCATCTTCATCTTAACTGGAGCATCCAAAGGTATTGGTAAAACCATGGCAGTGGAATGCTGCCGCCGGTTGAAGCCGAAAAGTTTGGCAATCTTATTGGCGCGTTCCGAAGCAGGTCTGCAGGAAACACGCAATGAAATTCTTGCCCTGAAAAATGACGTCACTGTGAAGGTATATTCCCTTGATTTGGGTGTAGCTACTTCCAAAGAATACGAGGAAACGCTCGGCGATGCTTTGTCTGGAGTGAATGTCAAAGATTTCGAGCGAGCATTCATTGTTCACAATGTTGGTTCCGTGGGTGATGTATCCAAAAAGGCCAAAGAACTTGCCAACATCGATGCCTGGAAGACGTATTACCACCTGAATGTGTTTGGAGTGAGTGCTTTAAATGTCGTATTCATGAATCGTTTCAAGGATATTCCTAAACTGGTCGTGAATATCACTTCGAAGGCTGGCGTCGTGCCATTCCAGAGTATGGCAGAATACTGTTCCGGAAAAGCCGCTAGAGAAATGTACTTTCGTGTGCTAGCCCTGGAAGAGAAGGACACAGTTGTGCTGAACTATGCGCCGGGTCCCGTCGACACTGACATGACTATTTTGGTTCAAAAAGAATCAGTAGACGCAGAGTTACGGGAGATATTCCGTGAGTCACGGGAAAAGAAAACTATTCTCACTACGGAACTTACCACGGCGAAATTCTTGGCCGTTTTGGAGCAGTTCAACTTTAAATCTGGCGATCATGTCGACTATTACGATTGAATTTCCAAATGGAGTGTGTTTTGTTCTCGATGTTATTTTTAGTTGTTCCAATGGTGCTATGTTGTTTTTTATTTGAATAAATGTTTTTTATTTGTCGTCTCAAGCAAATCTATTTGTTTAATTGATTAGGCAGCGATAAGAAAGAAGTAGACTTCTAGGCTTCTTGCTCTTATCTGGTGAGGAACACAAGTGAAAGCGGAATTGCGATAAACAGATTTACTCTCAATTAAAATGTACATTGCTCAGGGGGTGCTGCTTTGTCTTTTTCTCGTCGTTTGTCTCACTTTTTAGGATCTGATGAGTCGGTTCCACTGATAGAAATTGAGACAGAGGAATCTGGCCATGAACTTTTGATTTTCATGTCTACGAAGCATGAACAATATGGAATTCTGGTGTGTCTAGAGTATTGCGAGCACTGGAATTATCACTTAAACTTGTTGACTTGTTACTTGAAGAAATGGAAGTACAGTCGTGCTCCTTACGAGCAAACAATTTTTGGATTGACACGCGGCCGTATTTGTATTAGCAAGTGAGTCCGCCTTGTCAAATAATGCATTATGCACGTTGACTTCACACAGACGTAGGCTTATACCCTGCAATGATAAAGAGTTTTGTGTTTCATCAGTTTATTTACTAGTTAGTAGCATCATACGGATAAAGCATTTCAGAGGAGAAAATTATCTAAGAAAACTTTTTCACGGTGCTCATCCTCCTTATGACACACATCCCATGACGAAGATGTTGTGAAAGCGTTTCATAAAATCCTTATGTCGCAACATCTTTCCTCTTAACGAGATGGATGTCGAATAAGCTTGTAAAGGTAAGAAACTCTTAACTCCAATGGAACTTCTAAAAGCTAGCAAGAGCACCGACTTTCTAAAAAATCGTTGATGGAAGATGCTCTGATCATGTTGTAACGCACGAAGCCAATGTCACATCATAACAACAGGAAAACATAAACCCTTTAGGCGCTTGTAAGAAGGCTTTTCTACATATAGCCTTCCTAGCCATTCGCGCGAAAAAGTAACGCGCGTAAGAAGCTAGGTCTTGGTAGACCTCGCACTATCGCTTTACTTATTTATTTTACATATGTAGTTGCCGATTCGGTGAAGCATTTAATGAGTCAGTGAAGCATAAATTTTTCAAATATGGGCAAACTTCTGATCACACCAAGTTACACTGATGCCATTCAATCATGAAAGGCATGTCAATGAATTCGATTACATAACAGTCCAACTACCTACATAGTAGTCGATTGCAACTGGCTGCACTACTTATCACGTTAAACCAACTGAAAAAGTTGAATCGCTCAGCTCTGGTTACAACAAGTTCCCGCAGCAAAACATATGCATTCAGTTTTTCCTTCACATTTATTTCTTGTTCTAACCTAAGATGACTACGATACACATATATATGTACACTAAAAACCTTTAAAAGAAATCTGCTGCATTCAACCGCTTTGTTGGACTTGGAATCTTCAACAGATCGTCTGTCAAATCAGGCTTCCTAGCGACCTCATCTGCCTGTTGCGTCTTAGGAAGAACAGCGGAAGGTGTTTTTCTTCGTTGCGCCATCGATAGTGGAGTTGTTTTCAGCTTATTTTTCAAAATTGATGGTGTTCTCAAGGGACTTGGCGTCCGTAGCCCTAATTTCGATGTCGCCAATCGTCTTGCTGCTGGGGACATTGACGCCAGCCGATCCATTGACGATCGTATGAATGGAGAACCTATATTCTTTCGAGCTGTGTCCATAGCTCGTTGCTTTTGTGCACGCATTTTCTCACCCACCTTTTCTGCCAGCGCCAAGGCGATTGTTTCACGACGCGAATTTTCGTTAATTCGGAACGAAGGGCCACTGTTCGATCTTACTGGTGTGTCACTGCCATCTAAGCGAAATGGCGTGCCTTCAATTTCACCCCAGGTCATCAGTGGACTAAAGGCATCGCCTGGACGAGGAGATGGCGTCTTAACCAAGTCAAATCCCCGAACCTGTGGCATGTTTCCCAAGTTCATGACATTGCCATCGACGCCAACCTTTCCGTTGGACATTTGTGATTGAGACTTGATAATCTCCGACATCGTCTCCTTGTTGCGAAACTCATTGAAAGGATTCGCCGAGAGACGTGTGTTGCTATGTGAAATCACTTGTCTTTTATTGATCATGTCGATTTTCTCCTCTTCTGTTAGCTCCACACCATCAGGGATGTACATTATGAAATTTCTGTTGCGGTAGGACCATGTTCCTATCTAAAATGAAAAAAGTTGCACACCTAGGTTCCATCGATCTTTGTCTTCTAACTTACCGCTTTTTGTGGATCTGGCTCTCCAAACTGGTTCTCAATGCTGGGAAGGGTTAGGGCTTTTGCTAGTTTCTCCGCAGACAGGAATTCTTGGTTGTAAAGCACGCAAAACTTTTGACGAAGCTTCTCGTCTGCAGTTTCAATGATTTCCTGAAAACTGTAGTTATCCTCGCTGGTGTAGGCTTGCAGAAATGAATCCAATGAATGTGAAGTAGACAAAGATTTCGGTTCGTCTGATTTTGACTGTTGAGATTGTGGTGTGTCAGATTCTAGAGAACCCTGGGGAGGAACCCTCGGCGTGTTGCCAGTAGCATTTGCTTGTGGAGTTTCAAATGTTGCAGGTGTCATCGCTGAATACAAGAAAGAAATTAAGTTAGCAAACGCATGATGCACCATCTAAATTTGTATACACTAAACTTACACCTTTGCCTCTCAGAGAATTGTCTTCCACTATATTTTGCACGAATTTCACGCATTTTTACGTGGTCGTTCTTTTCCAATGCATCAAGATAATCATTTTGTGCTCGCAGTTTATCCAGATCGGGAAAGAAGTCACGCTGGATTATTTTAGAGAGTTCCTGCAATGAAAATTTGTTATAATTATGATAATTTGTATTGCCTGTATTTTCCTACCTCAATGTACTTTTCTTCGGTAAGGATTTTTGGTTTATTGCGTTTCTTGGGAACAATGGGCCTTTTAAACTCCACAAGGCTATTATTTAGAGATTTCATATTTTCGAGTGCTTTGCTACCCGGCGATTGATCCATTTTTTAAACCTTTACAAATGATATTTGAGGTGAAATTGGTGGTTTTTTGAAACGTTCGGCGACAAGAAATCTTGAAAAAAAAAAATGGTAAACACAATTAGGGAAAATCTAAAGAAATGGATGACAGCTGTAATGATTATGTCAATTATTTCAGTGATGCCAAGTTTGCTTGTTAAGAGTTTGTTAAGCAATTCTTAACATTTAATTCTTTTATTCCATAGAATTGATTACTATGTTATTTTTAGTTGTAATTTTTTCTTTTAACATGGTGACGCAGTCTAAGCTGAAGACCTGATTAATTTTTTTAATTTCTGACATGAATATTTTAAATTATTTTTGAGTTGATTGGAAATGTTACAAAACCAAGTTTTTATTTTATAAGCATAGCTTAGGTCTTTGGAGTATTTGATGAAATACTAATTATGGTTGTTAAAAGCCTTTAGTTACAGATTTAATAGAAGGGCGTCAGAAGTTAAACATTCTTCGCGAGTTCAGGTACAATTACAAAAGGGGTTTTTACTATAAAACGACAGAAAGCTGATTCAATAGCTAAACTATGTGGTCGCTTTCATAAGCGTTTGCTCTATAATAACACATACACTCACGTGTACAAAGTCTTTGAAATATTTTTAATAAATTGCTTAGAAATGGAAACAAAGCTTTGGATGTGGTCTGATAGTTTAACTATTGACTACATAAAGCAATTGGATTCCTAAACGTATCGAATTACCAACAACGACTTCTGTATATTGATGGAGGACTTCAATATGAAGGTAGGACACGAAAACAACGCTCGAACACGTGATGGGAGTTCCCAGCATCGAAGACTAAAATGACTGAAATTACGAATGGGTGGTAAACTTCTGCAATGCCAACCGGATAGTCACTGTGACTGGTGTCCGACCCAACATACTAATAGAATACAAATACAATATCGATAGACTTCGATATAACGATGTACGTTTAGCATTTAGAAACCGTTCCTTCCTAGGATCGCTTTGACAATTTTAAAGGCTTTCGTTTGATTGGAGAATACACAGTAAAACCACTAATATTTCACAGCGGAAAACAGGTATGTAGAGGACAGACAAATAATACCCAAAACTCAATGAACCCAAAACCATTTACTGATTCCCTTTCAACCCTTCAAGTTTGTTATTCAATCCTAACGACCGAAACCATTTCTTCTGTGATCTTGAAAACAATTTTACAACAATTCGTAAACAAAATATTGGATCTAAGCAATTAAGAACCTCAGATGCCGCACTACGGCACTACAGTAAAAAGAAGAATAAAAACCATGTTCCTTGGTTTCGAATTCGACATATCCACTTGAGAACGTATCAACTTTTGAACATGAAATGTACACAAAAAAGAAACCTCGGCGCAGTGGTAGTGGCAGAGCAACGTTGTGGCTCAAAACCCCTTTCCCATGTCACATGTCTGCGTCTGTAAATTCTGAAATACATACAGTCAGAGTCACCCAGCACACAAGATAAGTGTAACACGTCCTTGTGATTACTCCACTACAGCTAGATCATCACATATCATCGGTCCAAGGACCTCACACACTCCTGCTTTCCTAAAAAACGAGAGGGAAAAACTACACGGAACAGTCAATCGATAGATACTTGCACTAGTTTTGGGCAATTGAATGGCGTGTGCGCCACAGGGTGCCACCATCGATAATGTGAAGTGCCGGAATCCGACTCCTGTGACAAATGACTCCATAAGTAAACAAATCTGTTTACACTACGCCTATAGATAGCGAACACTTTCGGCTAACGCACTGGGATTCCACACAGCCCCCGACGAGCTACGTTGAGGGATGCGGCAGTGAGGAAGCTATAAATAATTAATTTCTTCGTTGTGACTGTTTCGAGTGATTTGTGCGGCAATAATTTATGGCGAAGAATAATATTTGGGCAAAATTCGTTTAATTGTTTTTTCGTTTGCATTCAGTGAGAGTTATGATGGCGATGGCCAAAACAAGAGAGAACATCACAGTTTATAGTTTGAATCCGGGTAACCAATTAAAATGCAAGGATATAGTGTTTCAAGGGTGATTGGAGGAGCGGCCTAATTCTGTACGGTGCTATTCGGTAACATGACAGCGTCTGTGTCAAATATTCTGAAAGTGTCAATCATTTTGAAGGACGTCTTAGTGGTCGCACTTCATTGAAATCAGGTTATTTGACACGTGAAATATTACTACTCTGTTTTAGATAGACACTCTGACTTCTATGACATGTACATATATTGGAACACTGGATGTGATCCAGCGGTGATGAGCCTGACTCGTATTCTTGTTACTTGATTCAGTTTAACATCTCTTTACATAGCCTTTGTACTACGTGCTTTCGAGTGTAATAAACCCCTTAGTTCGTTCTCTTTTGCCTCTCATCCGCTAGTCTTCTTAGTAAGAGTGGCGTCCGTAGTGCATAACTTCTTGTTTCATTCCTGCATTGCCTTGTTCACTCACCAAAAGTCAGCAGATTAAATTGGCATGGCATGGATCATATAAATTATGTACAATAAAGGAACTTGTTGACTTCACCCGATGTGTCGCACTCTAACTGACTAAACTCTTCCATTTTTTAGTATGAGTCCGCCCCGGAACTATTGAGCTGTAAGTTCAGCTCCTTCATCAACCTGAATAAACATGCCCACAGACTGGGACTTTTGCAATCATCAAGTACTTGCCCGGGGTGTGAGGAGGAGGAGGAAAGACTGGAATACTTCCTCTGCGGTTGCCCCGCGACTGGGGCGCTAAGACATAGAAGCCTGGGAAGACATGTTCTGCCCGGACTAAGCTCTTTTAGGCAATTTAGTTTCGAGAAAATCTTGGAATTTGCTGGACATTTCTCGGATTTAGAGACCCCATCCGACTTTCTTTCCGTTAACCTATAACCCTCCACTTACACCCCTCTAACTCTACTTCTTTTCCAACAGATGCTTCAACGGGCCCAAACAGTGGCCTACGTGACGAGGTTCTTCTGAATCTCACCCTCCTAAACCAATCAACCAACCAAGTCTGTCTCCCTCCTCCTCACTTTGAGTACTATCTCTATGTAGTTGTCCGGCGTGACGTCTAATTCCGATTCCACCCTTTGCCTCTCTGACAGCCATATACGGCAATCACAGGACGCGTTGTTTGCATCGTCTTCATTCAGTTTCTTACCAGGTAAACGCGAAATATGCTCCCTATTTTTTCCTCACTCACCTCAACGACGATGCCGATCTTCCCCGTGGTTCCTCAGTTCCTGTGTTCCAACATTCTTGCCAGCATTGCTTGGTGAGTTCCTTGACTTCTATTGTTGCTTTTTCCTTTCCAACTACTGCTTTCCTCCCCTAGATACTCTTTTCCTCTGTTAGGAGGATCGATGGGGTTCACTCCCATTGCTATGAGAATAACTGCTTTCAATAATAAAGAAGTCGGCAGTCATTCACTTCCTGTACTTTTATTGTCTTACCGTCGGTCTTTACTATCAGTCCATTAGTCCGATAATTCAGAGGTGGACTATATCTGCAGCGAAAATGTAAATATGTAAGCGTCGCTCCCCGCTATCCACTCTCCAATCCGACACAGAGTCCGAGTTGTGTAAGCAGTCCGTGGATGCTTCTGTGGAAGTGAATGCTAAACAGAATAGGTATCGAGAGTTTTTTTTGTTGGAATAAGTCCAGCTGTGATCGACTTTTCGACAGAAAGTCATCAGTGATGGGAATTAAGTCAGTTTTTTCTTCAAATTGGAGACCTTCGTATCGCAGAAGCAACGCCAAGAATTCCTGTTCGTAAATCTAATTATTTTCTTCAGAAGCTTGAAACTCTAATTATGTTTGGCCTACTCGATAATCCTCATCATCATCATCATCATTTTCAATGACCCGCTTATCCACTATGAGGGTCGCGGGGTTAGGGAGCTTAAGTGGACTCTCCACATCGACGCCTACGAACCCGATGGCACGGATTCCATAATTCGATAATCCTCCCCTTCTCTATGTTCCACATTGATCAAGAGCTACTATATATCTCCCCTTTCTTAGCAATTGACCATGGTGGACGAACTTTACCTTCAGAAATAATGACCTTTTCTTAAGCATTCTTTAACGTATCGGTGAATGTCTTGACCGCCGGCTATCATGAATGTGATATTATGGTCACAAACTTGTGTTCACGTATATGTATGCGCGGCATATCCATTTTAATCCAGCATGTCATCCAGTACCTTGTTGGTATCAAGAGGTGGCTGTGTGCTGCCCAAGATCAGTGAAATAAATTACTTTCATAAATAAAATTCTCGAAATGCAACTTTTACCAAACAAAGCAGCCAACGTCAACAGTTGCCATGTTGTCACCATCCCAATCCATCGATGCAGTTGTTTCACCAAAACAATGAATTACAACCTTGTATCGCGAGCCAAAGAACACACGCAGTTTTATTAGCGATCGGGCACACGAGGTGCACTGAGTGACATCGGTTGCAGTGAATAATGTCAGATAGTTTGTAAGTAGCATAAAAGTTGCATCTCCACGCAGGAATGCATCGTCTGCTCCTGCTCCTGCTCCTGCTTCTACTTCTGCTTCTGCTCCTGTTGAATGTGCGAGTGTCGTTTTAAAGTGTACACTTTGAACCGCATCATAAACGGCATCGGGGCATAAACGCTTTCACAAATCTGTTAACAGTCGACGATATTATTCCCATATTTTCTCAAATATTTCTCTTTATTTTTTTTTCTCTATTTTAAAATCTTCAAAAACCGGCGCGATGTTGTGCTTGTTGTTTGGGGTGTGGGGTGTGTAATGGCACAGTAGCGATCAGGACTGGGTGTTGTTAAATCATTGGCCATGCTATGCGGCGGCAGTAAGTGTGCGCGTATAGATCCCTTCGCGCCGAAGATGTCATCGCCAGCATTAATTTTTAACATTTCATCACTTCTTTTAAGAACGGACTAGCATTAAATACGCCACCGATTTTTATTGCCTTCGACTTCCTATATGTGCTCGATTTCCGATGGAGAGCATTAATAAAAGTGTTGCACTTTGAAAAATGGAACGACTAACTGAAAAATTAAAAAGAACAGAGTTGAAGTTAATTAGATAAGATGATCTTTTCGATAAAAATGGTAGGTTTAGTATAGGGTGAGTCAATAAGAGGTGAGCGATTATTTCTTTTCATAAAACGATAAATAATCAAAAATATCAGAGTTTATTGGTTTAAAGACAGAGTTTAAGTTTGGATATTGTATTTGGGATACAATATCAGGTAAAGGCCCTTCGTTTGGCATAATATCATACTTTTTGGAAGTTCTCCCTTACATTTTGGCATAGTTGAGGCTCTGTTTCAATGAGAACTGCTCGGATGCTGTCCTTGAGCTCTTTAATCCCTTCCCTCCCAAGATTGCGTAAATCTTTCCGCAAAAAATCTAGCGCTCAAATCGAAAAATCTAGGCGGCTTCATAGTGACATAGAAATTAGAAATTACTTTAGGCAGCCTAAAGCCCAATAAACTGACTGTGTCATGTGCGGCGTAGCATGTTCCACCATCTTGTTGGAACCACATATCGCTGAAGTCCATCTAATGAATTAAAAATCTCATTTCATCTCGAATCAACTTTTCACAAGCCGAAAAATGTCTTTTTGTTTTTGGTTCTATTCATATCTCAGCTTAAGTCAAACAAAGCTGTTGGAGCTGACGGCCTATTAGAGCTGTGTTAATCGTTCAAATTTGAAGATAGAATCGTTCAGTCTTTGCATCGTTCGGTCTTTCCAATCAATTATTCAATCGTTCAATGACAGATACAAAATTTCATTTCATTTCATTTCATTTCAATACAATCAAAAATTGCAATCAGAAGACTTTCGTTCATTTTAGTATTGAATAGAGACAGACAGATTGTATTGATTTTGTAGAGCGAATACGGCTGAACGATTTCGGTCAAATAGTTCATATTTTCTTGTAGTTGCTCTTTTTCATTCAATTTCTGTTTCGTTCTTTCTTAACTGGTTAGTTGAAAGAACCGAATCGGTGACGCAAAAGTATTGACTTTATGAATGACTGATTTGTAGTTGTTTGAATGCAATCACCAATACTTCACTGTGAACGGGTCAAAAAGAACGAATCAATTGTGATTGACACAGCTCTACGGCCTAGTTGCCGAGCTTTTCAAAGCGGGAGGCGATGATTTAGTAAGGAGGATGCACCAACTCATGTGAAAAACATGGTCGGAGGAAAGTATGCCCGATGAACGGAACCTTAGCATTTTTTGCCCGATTCTCAAGGAAGGAGACCCTCTGAACTGTGTCAACTACAGAGGCATTAGTCTTCTTAACATCGCTTACAAGATCTTATCTGCCGTGTTGTGTGAGTGCCTGAAGCCGTTCGTCAATAACCTGATCGGTCCGTATCAGTGTGGTTTCAGACCAGGAAAGCTCACCATCGACCAGATATTCACACTGCGGCAGATCTTGGGGAAAACCGAGGAACTTCAAATCGATACCCATCACCTTCTCATCGCTTGAACAAAGTATATGATACCAACAAGAAAGGACGCTCAACACCGAAGACTTGGACAGAACGTTACTAAAGACAGTCATAGCTTTAAGGTAGTTAAGGACGAAGAATAACTCTCGCCAATCGCCGTTTCTTTGGGCTAAGAAGGCAATTAAGTAGCAAAGCCATCTCTCGAAGGACTAAAGTTTCCCTGTATAAGACCTTAATCGTTCCAGTCCTGCCCTACGGCGCAGAGGCATGGACTCTGTTAAAAGCGTTGGCTTTTTCGAGAGGAAGAAGGATAAACACCAACGCTCCGGCCCAGAAAATCTTTGAATCCACACCCAAGGGACTGCACAGCAGAGAAAGACCGCGATTCAGGTGGCGCATGATACCTTACACCTTAACCAACTCGGCGTTCGATACTGGAGGCAGCTGGCCAAAGATCGAGCTGGCTGTAGACGCCTGTTCGTTGAGGCCCAGGTCCACCCAGGACTACAGCCACCTTAAGTAAGTAAGTAAGTTTTTGGTTCTTGTTTTGTTGTATGTATGTGGACCATATCGTCTAAGAGATGACGCAGCTATCTAGTCCAACCTATCATTGGTTAGGCACTTTTGACAGATCTAAGTATAATGTGAACTAGTTACGCGAGAGAGGTGTTAAGAGTTGAAGTTCGCCTGGCCGATTCATCGACTTTTTCGTTATTATCGGCATATGCCCCTAAGTCCTATGACTCAGCTTGACAGTGAACCGGTTGCCTAAATTTACAATTTGCTTCTGAGTTTGTTTTACCACTTTGAAGGATGTGGTTACGGAGGCCTTTGCCTTAATAACCACTTGGCTGTCCATGTTCATTGCGACGTTTGGTTTAGGAATTGAGCTGTTCTTGAGCTCAATGCACTTATCGGAAGGATTTTCGCATGGAGAACGCTGACGAAATCCGGTAACCTGAACGCCTTTAAAATCTTCCAAGAACATCCGCATCAAGCCACAGTCCACTTTCGATTCGTCTTTAATAAATTTAGATGTCAACGTTCTGCATCATTTGCGCGCTTTTCCATTCAATTCTGGTTGGAAAGACAACCCTGACGGTCTATCCAAAGTTTAATCTTAGAGTTGATAATGTTGCTGGCAGCCCAGTATCCAGATTACCTGAGTCTGTGTCCCAAGTTCCAATGATTCAAGAACTCGAGGGAAAGAAGATGAAAAATAAAAGTCGGCGCATTTATCAGCTAGTATATTGTAGCCTATAAGAATCCTTTCACGAGTTCAAGTTCCATGTAGCAACCCATTTGATTAGAAGTCACATAACAGCCCGTTTTACTGCACACATTTGAATTCTTCGAAGGAAAAGTTCAAAAATGTTGGAGAGCAACATTTGTTTCTCAACATTACTTTTACACTGGGTCCTGCTTTTTGTAAGTAAAATGGACCAGTTGCGTTTGAGTCCTCCAGTATAGGACTCGCTGTGTAAAACAGCTACATCCGTCTTTCTCCTCGGAAATCGGAGTTCTAGACCCTGAACGCGGACCTATCCTGTCTTAAAGTCTATAAAAGGATGGTGGATTCGGACTTGGAAGTCGTTGACAATTTCTAGGATCCAGTCACGAAAGTATGAGCCGGTAAAGTTGGTGCAGAACAGCTTAAAGTGTACGTGTACGTTCTCCGGAAAGATTGTTTGAAAGTTTTAAGTAGTTCGGAGGACCCTGTCAATTTATAAATCAATTTATCAATTTATTTGTATTGGATAGCAAGATCCTCACTTCAACCTCTTGATCTTGTACTTCGCCCCATTTTCAACTCGTCAAAATTTCAGGAGAAAATCTTTAAAAATAAAACCAATTTACACAGTTTATAGTTTAAAATATTTTAATACTTCTTGTTGACGGCATTTTACAATAAATTGTGCTTTGACTAATAATATTATAGTTAAGTAAAAGAATTTTAAATAAAACATTTATATATACACACACATACATACATATGTAGTATTGCATTTAAAATACAAACAAAATCATATGAGATTAACATTTATAATACTTTATGATATTCGTTACACAAAAAATTTATCTATCAATATTTCACGGGTAAATATCCATCGACTTTATTAAGCAACGCGATGTTTTTATTTTTTAAATTAAAATTTAACGTCTAAAAACGCTAAAGTCAGACAAATATGAAAAAAAAAAATATATAAATCTTAATTTAAGCAATAAATACAATTTTAATTTTTTTTTTCAAATTTCAAAAAACGACACGGATAATACAATAAAATTTGGGAAATCTCACAAGCTGGTACCCGTTGCATCCCTATCACCTTGGCACCAAGTCAATGTATCCATTTGGTCGCACCATCTGATGATGGGGGCTGCCGTAGAACGTCTGATACGTACTGTAGGGATTCGCCTGACGCATATGACCCGGCACTTTTATTTTCTCATATGGATTCCCGTATCCGTGGCCATGAGATAAATGGTGATGATTGTGATGATAGATCGCTCCGAAGTTGCTACTCTCACTTGCGTACGGTTGCCCGATGGCAGAGTATATATTGGTCGCGTTTGTCGCCAGGCTATTCATTTGGGAACTGTTGAGGGTTGATGTCGCTACTGCCGCAGCTGCAGATGCAGTATCGGTTTTGATACTACTACTGATGTTGCCATTGCCACAGTGATATCCCAATTCGGGTGAAGTATTATGAGAAGTGCTAGTGGGAGGTATAGGGGCCGAGGATTGCAGTGGATTTTGATGTGCATCCAGTTCTGAAATGGAGGGAATTGACAGATTTGTGTTGGAATGGAAACAAAGTAATAAAAACAAAGGATATGTGCTGGAAATTTATTACCTAAATTTGAGTCTTTCGATGAAAGCTTCAGTTGATGAGACTGTTGTTGTTGTTGGTGCTGCTGATGCTGTTGCTGCTGCTGGTGATGCTTCATACGATTGTGGTTATCGTGGTTCAGTTGGTTTATGTTCATGCTACTTGATGTTCTGAAAGTTCACAGAGGGGAATGTTGTGGCATTAAGTTTACAATTTGGAATTTAGTAGAGTTCTTCATCAAGTAAAGGACACCGAATTTTTGAAACTTCTCTCTTGTGTAACAAGGAAACAGAATTGTTCCTTTCGGACCATGTCAGGTAACTTAAAATAATACTGAGTTATCTTGTAGGATTGCTCAGGCTGGTGTAATTTTGAGACAGCTTGGCCCTCCTGTTATCAGGAAGGCTGAACTAGCGGCAGTACAAAGAAAAGCCAGTGTTGCCATTACGGGTGCTTTACGTACTGCCCCAACGGCCGCACTGGAAATGTTTCTTCACCTCCTTCCGCTTGACTTACAGAGTTACAGATAAAACATCAGGCGAGCATGAGCGCACTCAGACTAGCAAATTTGGGTTTTTTTTAGGGTCGGGAGGGTGAGACACTGCTCTGTTCTCTCTCACTTCCTAACCAGTAATCACCACAGTACAGATAACATCTTTCCTGTACTAGATTTTAACACGCCATACATAATCACATATCCCAAAAGAGAGGAATGGCAAAGGGCTACTATAAGACAACTGGAGGAGTTAGCCGTATACAAAGATGGCTTTAAAACGTCAGATGGAACGGGTTCTGGTATCTACTGCCTCGAGCCAAAACTGATATTTGCAGTTTGTTCCAGGCAGAAGTTCCAGCCGTGTTCAAAGCTACAGAACAAATGTAGCCGTCCTGTACGGTTAAGGCGAACTTCTTAGGCAACATAAATAGCCAAGCTGCCCACAGATGATCCACTATAGGAGAACAAAGGGGATCCAAAGCTTCCGGGCATTGCCTTCTACGTAAGCACGCTATGAAACTGGGGCTCACAGAATCGGACGCATTTAGATACTGTGACGATTTATGCATTACAGAAGATATTACACACATTCTATGCGATTGTGAGGGCATAGCACAAAGGCGCCTCAAACACCTAGAAAACTACTTTTTTAGAAACTTGGAGGAATTAGTTAGGGAAACAAACTGCTTCCGGCAAAGAGGGCTTGTGTTTCTGGTGCCTTTGTAAGTTCCCACAGGGATCGCGATGGGCCCATCTTGGTGTCACGTTTTTCTAGAAAATGTGTCTTACCCTTAATAATTCTAACCTAGCCTATGTAACTGGAAACAGAACTGCTTGTCCAGACAGCATGAAATGAATTGAAGTAAATACGATAAGACCTTGAAAGCAAAGTGGAGGTCTGAGTCATCATTAGTCTTTCCGGTTGATTTAGTTTTGCCAAACTATTTTTGTAAATCCACTCATCGGTCATAAGGTCAGTGCACATTTCCTACACTTTCCGTATTGTATTTTCTTTGAAAATCCCATTTAAATGAAATATATTTCGAAATAGCCAATTCTCCTAAATGCACTTAATAATTCGTTATTCAAACACATGTGCATAACGCAGCTAAAACTTAAAAATAACCCTCAGAAAAAGTACATGTATGTGATACAATACAAGCCATTTTCGCTGAAAGGTATTTTTAAACTTTACGACTTTTAACATTTTTATGAGGCGTAAAGTGCAAGGAATTTTTGCGCAACCATAGTACCTACCTACTCCCAATTGTACTTGCTTTCCGTGAGAGTGTGATTTTTTTTTTGTAAAAATTGCTATAAAACAATCAAAACTGACGGACTACAATGTTTCATTCCGTAATTTCGCTAATTAGCTAAACGCGCGAATGTCGGACATTTAAAACAAAAAAAAACCACCCGCGTTTCCTAACGCCTTAAGAAAATATGTACCATACGAGTTCAGCACTTTGGCAAATATTTACAAAAAGGGGGGCAGGGTACACAAAAAAAAAAGGAAATCAATTTGAGAAGAATCATTTGTATATTTATTCTAAAAGCATATTTTTGATTTAACACATAAACAAGGCGAACGTATCTTTCGCCTGAAGCACGCAATCAAACAGGATTCCTTCACTTTTTTTTGCGTCTTTTTATTTTTTTTTTCGGTTCAATTTAATTTGAAATTGAATGAGAATTGAAATTAGACAGAGAAGTGCTGGCTAGATAGCATGACGACGAGAGGGATTCCTCCAGTTCTTGTAAACAAAATCCGGAACGAATCTCACTCATTGTTCTAGTGTCGTTTAGATTATCATTTCGATATGAGCTTACTGTTCGGGACCAGCAGTCAGAGCAGTTTTTTTTTTGTTTGATTGTTTATACAGAATCGAAAGAGCCCACTCTTGATGAAAAATGAGGAATTAATCAAAAAATTCTTTCTTCGATATGTGTTTACATTTGGGGCTTTGCTCTAAATCAGAACAAAAAAAAAAAACACAGAAGATTATTTTTCAAGGAACGAAGGAAAAAAATTATGATGAAATTGTTTAGATTAGTCTATGTACATATGTAGGTATGAAGAGCTGATGATGATTTATTCCAGTTCTTCGATGTAAGCTATCGAAATTCGGTCAAACCAAGAAACCAAAGACTATGGACAAGAGCAAGGTGGTACTGCCGGCAGCAAGTTGGCCCACTTAGCAATAGTCTAGCTATCCAGCTAGCTGTCCACCGTTCTTAAGGGACCATTTACATCTCAATCCACCGACTATACCTAAGCGAAACTTTTGAGCAACTATTCGTGAGCGAAATAAGTGGGGCAATGCTACTACCGGTGATAGAGGTTCAATCCATTGTACCGAGGCGAGTAAATCAGGACTTAATATCCAATATTTTGCTTGCACTGGCCTCTTTCAACGCAGAAGGTGGATTCGGATAACGTGGTCCTGATGAACCACCTGGCGACCATCCATCCAGGGAAGATACTCGTATTCCTGACGGCCTCTGGAGTATAGAAACTTAACTTGACTATGTAAGCGACAATATAGTCTAAGAGCTGGTGAACGTTGTGGTTACATCATTTGTGCCAAGGAAATTTATATATTTTTTTGTTAAACTGGAGCTAATGATCACAAAAATCGACGTCTGGCAGTATTCTGGTGGTGCGTTTGGAGCGGGAGGGGGGGTAAAGTTGTCAAAAAAAGGGACTCGGTTACGTCATATAACCAAGGCTAATTTTAATTTTTAAGAAGTTGACCTAATTACATGTCATATTTTACCACTGCCAGACATTTTGGCCGGGTCTGAAAGGGTGCCAGATGGACTATTTTTCTACTGGATGTATGAACATTTTGCGTATATACATATTTTTGTTCAAAATTCAATTTCCTCAGTTATCGTTTTTATGCATCTTTAAGGCCGTCCAGACCCGACCAAAATGTCTGGCAGTGGTAAAATATGACAAGTCATTAAGTTAACTTCTCATATATAAAAATTTAGCCTTGGTCATTTGACGTAACCGGGTCCCTTTTTTTGACAACTTTATCCCCCCACCCGCTCCAAACGCACCACCAGAATACTGCCAGACGTCGATTTTTGTGATCATTAGCTCCAGTTTAACAAAAAAATATATAAATTTCCTTGGGACAAATGACGTAACCACAACGTTCACCAGCTCTCCGACTAATAGGCCTTATTATATGCCGCAGTGTCAGAGCTAAAAAATCATCTTCTGGAGATGCCAACATCAGATGGAGTGCGCTTAACTCTCGTACAGTTACGACAAAAATCTGGCATCTCTATACTAAAACTAGAACAGAACGCATCGTATAAAAGAAGACGAGCCCTATTTCCGCCCTTCTATGTAGACTACCTTATCAGACTTGGTATACACTACTTCATGGTATCAGTCATCAAATACTAAGTTTGCTTCTGCTTGGCAATAAAACAAGATAAAGATTGTGAGCCCCCAGGTAAAGGTTCTTACGGATTTTTTTGATAACTTCAAACCGGCGCGGCCCGGCGGCTGAAAAAATATTTTTGTTACGGCAGCTACCTTCAAATAAAAGTCTACACAAAACAAGAACAAGAGTAGAAAACAAAATTACTTACACATCGTTAGTTCCGTCATCTCTAAATCCTTTGGCGAATGGGTTACTGACAATTTTCAGTTGTGTTACCTAGAAGAAAATAATCAGATGTTTTTTAAAAAAACGAAATGCTGAACGGAAGAAAATTAAATACAAATATGTAACTTAAAAACGAAACCAATTCTGAAATATCCACAAATTTGTATCAACTTTAGTTACGCATACTGTAAAATAAACGTATGTACAAGTCTAAATGTTAAATGAAAGACAAACCGCAAAGCTAAGCCGTGTAGAACTTCAAAATGACGTAAAGCTTAGTCTCCAGAGTACCTTCTGAGACTAGCTATTGCTTCGCTAAAGAACTAGAATGAGTAACTGCGGTGGAATATCTTGCCGTTCTGTTAGTAAGATCTACTCCCAACTCCAAGACGTGCCTTTGAAGTTGCTTGAAAATTGGGAATAGGAAAATAATCTTCGACATTTAGCAGGGAAGGTTTCCGCAGAGATATATGGCCAGCAAATATAACGTGATTAGGCTATCCACTAGAGAATACGATTGGTTTCTGCAACGTTGAAACGCTCCTCAACTTTGGAGTAAAAAGACACTTAAATGATTCCATTTGAGTTTAGAAAAATGACAATTTGCAATTAAATGAAGTAAAGTAGTCTAAATCTGAGCATACCTACACTAAGGGACGATCTGCAAAGACGGCGCTCCCCGAAGTTGTGGAAACGATTAGAAAAAACCATTCACTACAAACGATTCACTCTAGCCACCTTCCTAGACATCAAATCGTTGAATCGATTCAGGAATTTCTAATTCAATTGGGCGTGGAGGAGTTTATTAACTAATGAATAGTGACCATGCTAAGAACTGGAATAATCCAATTCACTCTCGGTATCAGCACTTCAACCAAGTTCGTCGACAGAGGAACACCTCAGGGAGGGGTTATCTCTCCTCAAGACTCGATAGAGACGGAGTCAAGGAAGTCGCGTATGCGGATGACATGGTAATCTTAGTCTCGGGAATGTTTCCTTTGGTTCTTGGTTAGATTATAAAAGGTGCCTTAGATAAGATTATCACATGGGCCACCAGTTGTGGACTCAAAGTCAATCCAAGCAAAACCGAACTGATGCTCTTTACCACGAAAACCTACACGCTTCCACGGCTAAAAAACCAACTATTTTCTTTATCCTCCAGGGCGAAGTTCCTTAGAGGTGGTATTCGATTCGAAGCTCAACTGGTGGCTTGTGTTGAGAACGTGCTATGCACACCAAAAACAACTGAACAAAGTGCAAAGAACAGCGGCTATACGCATCACAGGAGCTATGGGGTCCTGTTCTTCGGAGATTTTAAATATTCTACTGCACCTTATACGACTTGACCTTCACATTAAAAATGCATCAACCTGTACCGCGGTTAGATTAAGAGAAACAGGGTGTTGGTATGCTAAACTTTGCGGTCATGGCAACATTCTGAGTCTGCCACTAAAGATTTGGGATCGACGCTGACCAATTACACCATACACAAATTGAACTTGAGGAAAAACTTCACAGTACGTTTCAAATTCAGGGTGGACAAGGTGGATAAAGGGGAGAAGTGATAAGGGAATTATGAGACAACTATTTATGCAGATGGGCCTAAAATGGAATGTGGGGTAGGTACTGAAATCTTCTCTGAAAGATTCCAGATTTCTGTGCCATAACGACTCACAGACTTGGCCAGTGTATTTTAGGCGGGAAAACTGTCAATATTTGAAGCGAAAGTTAACCCTGCATCCGTTGAAAACATCGCTATCCTTTTCGACAGCCAGACTGCCATCAAGGCCCTCTGGCATCAAACACGACATCCTCCAAGCTGGTGGAACAATGCAAAGAGAAACTTGGTTCAATATGACATCCGTTCACGGTCAGTCTCCTCTGAGTAGCAGGGCACAGCAACATAAAAGGAACGACCGGGTTGACGAGCTGGCGAGGAGAAGTTCAGCCCTTGATAAATCGCCCACGAGGTGTGTTTACATCTCTTTGGGAGCCGTCAAGGAAAATTCACACTTTCTATCAGAGGCTAACATCAAGTGGTGCGGGCTGCGGAATTGTATTATATCAAAGCAGATGTGGCCCAATTCAATTGGTCCAAAACACAAGATCTACAGAACAAGATTCGCACAGACATTGCGAGGATCGTGCTAATCAGTATAGGTCAATGGCCTATAGGAACACATGCGTCCAAACAAGGCGTTCCCTTCAACGCACTTTGTTGCAGTTCCAACATTGAGAGCGAGAAGGAAACAGTGTTTGATATTCTCTGTGGTTGTCCGGCTCTAATCAGGGTCAAATATCGTACAATAGGTAAAACCTTTTCCGACAACCTTAGTGAAATCTTAGAGAAAAAGATTAGGATCAGTTTTCTTAATGCCACAGGATGGATATAACGACTTACGCCCCCTTCTCTTAGTTTTTTTTACAATAACACTAACATTCAGGTTTGGTTATAAAACGGCGCTAAAGCGCTAATTAAGTTCCAGCAACAGAAATGATGAAGTAGACAGTAGACCTGAGGGCGCTTGTTAATAAGTTGTTGCATTCATTTTTCAGCACAGACCACCAGGCCACGATTCCCCAGCGGAATAGGGATTATAATGGCCAAATATAACCACTGGATGATAAAAAATTTGAATGAAATTTATTTCTTATTTAATTTAAAAGAATAAAAGAAATCCTTTAACTATCTCTAAACAATCATAAAACAAAATGTGCTTATAAATTTCACCTGACACAGATCAAAAGGCTTTACGTCAAAGTGCCCACCAGGCGTGTGTTTTATACAATACCGCTGGGATGAAGCGTCAACTATAGAAATTTTCACACGTCATTATAAAAATAATGAATCTCAACTTATTTATCTGTAAATTTTACAAATAAGTACTGTTTATGATTAATAAAGGAACGCTTGAAGTTATGTTGACACGATTGCGTTATCAAAGGCAACTCATAAGTTACAACACACTCCTCCCGCTTTGTGTGTCACTGGGTCGGCGGAGGAAAATAATTATTCAACAATAATAAAATCAATAAATTTAAGTTTCGGTGGGCACAGCACACAACATGGCCGCAAACTGGAACTTCCCGGCAAGTCAAAAACATAAATAATTCAAACAATGTGCCTCCCAACTCGTAAATTTCCCGATTTTATTTCTTTTGTAATAAAATTTAATAATTCCAAGTGGCATCCCGCGCACAAACAAAAAAACACCGACGACCGTGGCGAAAAATAACGAGAAGGCATCGTCAAAAAACGCTACCCTCGAGATATATCACTCGAAACATGCCTAATGAATCTCATTAGAGTCACCATTAGTGTCAACAAAGAGTGTCGAATGGATCCAACTCTCCGAAGCGCCGCTAAATAGTCGCATCTCATCTGTATCGATGAGGTGGTTTTCGCTTTTATCCAGGGAGATTTATTTGAAAATGCAATCGCTTTGGAGAAGCCTCCCGCAAATGATGAACTCACCCGCTGATTCTGATAGGCAGTGACCGCCGTAAACGATGTTTCCGGAAAGACGAAAGTGCGGAAATGACTTGTGTGTTCGTTCTCGTCCAGGGATGTATTTTTAGGCGGCAGATAGACAATGTGAAATCTTGGCTGATACCTGTGCATCGAGTTCAATATTATCTGCGAAAGAAAAACAATAACACGGGCAGAGTGCGTAAATTTTTTGGAACAACAATAGACGGAGAGTTTTTGTTTATTTGGATTTGGATTCACTTACGTGGCCGTTCTCATCGAGCTGGTTGTTGGTGAGTTTGAGTTTGTCAAACGAAATGATTTGTTTCATCCAATTCGTGCCGGGGGCTGGAGAATCCGGATGGACATGGATGCGTGGCGGTGAGATGGGATCAGCTTTGCCGGCTACCACCCAACTAGAGCTGTTATTGGAAAGATTATAAAAATTTTCGAGATCTACATGGATATGTGTATCTTACTTATGGAATGCATATCGATAGCGTTTATCATCGACCGGGACAAAGTCCATCATCATGATGTATGTGGCCTGCGGGTCCAGTCCACCGATTCGCACTTGAAATGTTGGAAACATTCGTCGTCCGGTTTTGGTGACAATCATCTCGGTTCCTTGTTCATGGAATTTATCCCACAATGGTTTGGTCTCCAAAATGACTACAGCTTGAGCCAACGATGGGTGCACTACTTCGTCCTATGGAAATGGGTGACCGTTAACTCAATTTCTGTATAAGCAATGATAGAGCTTACATTTTTGGTGGAATCCTTTTTCGATTTGTATTTTTTGCCATTGCTAGTATTGTTGTTGATGTTCTCATTGTTATTGCGGTTATCCTGGCAACTACCGTCATCGGAGAGTTTAGAGTCGACAGCAATATGTTCGAGAGGTTTGTACGATGATCGATCCTTACCCGCAGTTTGTATACACGCTGAAAGGACAAAAAGAAGAATGATTACCACAAAAAAAATTTGACTCTTCAAGGGTCGTAAGTTGCACGGTAAAGTAAGTCCATCGAATAAATCTAGTCCCACATATTTGTGCTCGATGCTACGATGAAAATAAAACTTTTTTTGCGAATTCAGGTGATCGTACGACCGATCTCATCCAGAGGGGACGTTCGGACGTTTTAGGTAGGACATTCAAAGGATAAGGTATCTGTATAAGTGCTTTAATGATTCGATTGCTGGATTCATAAATTTGAGAGATTCCACAATCAAGTCCTTATTAACATACGGTGAACTTTGCCAAGTAATAGTTGCCTAACGATTCGAGTCTAAGGTTTAACGGCATTGAAAAGTGTAAACACCTGAATACCATCGACTATGTAGAGCCAGGTCTGTATAATTTTGCATCCTTGCCACACCGCATTTATCTATGCCAAATGATTATGCAGATCGTTTATCTTCAAAGATCATACATGTAATCTTATGACACAATAGCACCCATTCTGTCTAAACTTTTCAGTTGTAGTCTCGCTCATGGGTATATGCTTCTAGCCTGGTTCAGGGTGATAATTTAATAAATTTACACATTCCGCAATCAGGCAGAAATACTAAGTACTTTCGTCCTATAACACTCATGTCTGTTACTTTCAAGAGAATGGCAAAAATTGTTGACAAGCATATTCGAGTAAATACTCTACTTTTATCAATCCTAACATGTCTACCAACCGGGAAACCAGCTAAGCCATTAAATTGTAACCAAGACAGATTTATTTACAATTAGTGCAGTTAAGTGTCCACCCAAACCGAACTTCAGCGCGCACTAGATAGCTTCTTCTCCGTCTGTGTTGAAGCTGGGATGAAGGTAAACGTGAACAAATCAGAGGTAATGGTAATTTCCAGAACACCTGTTCAATGCACTCTGCATGATAGTGGAGTCCCATTGAAATAGGTGGAGAAGTTTAAGTATCTCGGGGTCTTTGTTCACGAGCGATGGTAGGAGCAATACTGAGTTATCCTGTAGGATTGATCAGGGTGGAGTAATTTTGAGACAGTCAATCTATTATCAGGAGGGCCGAACTTGGCATCGAAGCTAAGTTGTCGGTCTTTAATTCAGAGTTTTTGTTCTGACCCTCACCTATGGTCATGAGGTTTGGTTAATGACCGAAAGAATAAGACCGCGGATATAAGCTGCCGAAATGAGATTTCTTCGTTGCATTGCTGGGGTGACTCGGTGAAATCGGGTAAGAAACAGCAGAGTACGCGAGGCACTCAATATCGAGCAGCTACTTCTTCGAACGGAGAGATTCATACTTCGATAGTTTGGCCACGTCAAACGCATGTCCTCAACTCGGTTTCCAAGACGTGCCATGGAATCCGTGCCATCGGGTAGACGTTGCCTGGGTAGGCCTAGGATGAGATGGCTGGACCAAGTTCGAAATCTCACCTCTACCCGTTTGGGGATAGCTCTTGATGAGTTAGACTCGATGGCGGAAGATCGGCAAATGTGGAGAGTCCACTTAAGCTCCCTAAACCCACGAGCCACAACCCTCATAGTGGATAAGCGGGCCATTGGAAGATGATGAGGATGATGATGATGAAAGTGTGAGGCAAAGTGATTTGTCTCGCCGTTTTCCTATCGATGGCAGGAGCATTAAATTACACATTTACGAGTCCACTATTGTGACATTTAACATAAGTAGTCTATGTATCTTCTACGATTTCCAAAAAAATCATGTCCATGGTTAATTGAAGAAGAATTCTGACTAGTATAGTAGCAGAAATATCGGCCCTCACAAGAAGAGGTTGTCTTGAGGGAGATGTTCTTACGCCTCTCCTCTAGCCATTCATCACTAAAAGTCTTTTTGGATCATTGAGAAGGCAAGGTGTAGCTTATGTTGACGAGCAACGAGGGTTTTTAAAGCATCGTCTTAGGTATGTTACAATTCCTTCTCACCGAACGGAAACATAAGACACTCTGTTAACCTTTAAAAGACAACTATTGTACCTTTAACACGAAGAAGAAAGCTCAATCTCCTTACTCGTTCCACATTATACAGTGAAACAAACCAATTCTCGGAAATATCTGGGAGTTGCCGTCTAAGATCATATTAAATTTCAAAATGTTGATACTCAGCATGATCTTAAACCACCTGACACCAAACCACCCAGTGAAGACTGAGGGAATCACATACCCTCCCGTGTTGTTCCAATATGAAGACATATTCGTAAACGAAATCCAAAATTCTTCTCAAATCGTAGTTCTCAGTCACCCCTAACAAACACTCGTTCATATACCAGGCAAAAATCTTAACCATCACCAGCACCTGTTAAACAGATCTAATTGCTTCTTGAAATAGGAAAAAACAACTTGGTCATACTGCACTGGATCTCTGCTCACAAGGGCCACCGGCAATGAGCCAGTGGACTCACTGTCTAAGATAGGTGCAAAAAAATTTAAAAGCTACATGAGGGAACAAACCTTGCTCAAATCTAACCCAATTTGGATGGGAGGTATAGGACAGATGTATGGGCTGTACAGCGGCATCGACTTAGTCAGAAGAAGTTCCAAAGACTGAGGTGGCTGGGTTATGTAGAGCGGATGGACCCCAATGCTCCAGCTCGGAAAATCTTCGAATCCACACCCGAGGGTCAGCGCAGTAGAGGAAGACCGCGACTCAGGTGGCGCACGCAAGTGGAAGGAGACCTCAACCAACTCAGCGTGCGAAACTGGAAACAGCTGGCAAAAGATCGAGATCGCTGGCCACGCTTGTTGGTTGAGGCCCAGGACCACCCCGGTCTGTAGCGCCACCTTAAGTAAGTAATAGGACACATATGTACCAAATAATTTTTCCCTAATATATCTTCCGAATCTGTGCAAGAAGCACTTTAAAATTCTAACCGGTATCCTAAGTGACCACGGCATCTACCTAAGCTTAGTCTGTCACCGCACCCTGCCTGTCTACTATGTTTGGACAGCGATGAAAGTTCTCTCCATATCGTCACAGAATGTCCCGCCCTAAACCTAATTCATGCGAGAAATTGGCCCTAGGCAGTGAACTCTTCTCACCAACCGCACTTGCTACGTTCCACCTTGAGAAACTGATAAGCTTCTGGAATAGACAACCTGCTCTTAAAACATATGAGACAGCACAGTAGGCCTCCATGTGAGACCGCAGTGCAAGAGCGAACCAACCGCTCCCAACTAATAATAACAATATTAAATTGCTTAATTCTCTTGTTATCAAATCCAAGCTAGCTCTGGAAATTCACTGAATCCTCTCTATTGACTGGAAAATCCAGTCATCCTTCACTGGATTCCAGTCCAAATTAAATTTGTAGGCCACGAAATCCCTTTTGGATTCACAGACAAAATTGGTTGACCGAATCTTTAATCCTCTTGCCACTGAGTGCTCCTGCTATTAAGTCATATCGTTGATGTCTAGAAAATCATGCAAGGCAATTTCCTACAGGTGAGCACATTCTATGAATGTTTTTAAATAGATGAACTTGACTTTTCTGTACACATTGACTCGAATACAAAGGGTTAGACACTTCTAGCCGGGGTCTGGCATCATTATTTACCGGTTGTGTCATTCCGCTTCCTTAAAATAAATAAATAGCTGGCGCGACAGCTCGGGATGAGCCACGGCCTAGTTTCTCGCAACCATTCATGTTGTGCGTGTTACGTTTTTTACACGAATGGAAGGGACCTACAATTTATTGTAGACGAACGGCGAATTGAGAAGGTTTTTCATGACAAATTTTGCTTTCGGAAGGTTGTCATTCCGCGACGAGAGGTGGTGCCGCGATAAATGTTCGGTGTTCCTGGCCGGGGCTTGAACCCACGCAGGCATGCACAGCAGTCCAACCCACTAACCACTGAGCCACGGTGACCTGCTTCCTCACCGGTCGCAATACTTATGTGTATCAACATTAAGCACTTAACCAACAAAAATTATAGTGGGAAGCGCACCTAATAAAAGCCGATCAGGAATTGCAACAAACTTCCCTTTTCCCAAACGCACGTGCTAATAAAAGTTTCCTAAGGTCTTACTGCTTTGGAGGAATAATTCTTCGATTTTTTTCCGGACTCATTTGTATCTACTAGGTATACAGCAACCCCGACCTGATCAGATAAGTGCGAATCTATTGCTTAAACGAATTAAACGTGTAGAATGAATGGAATGGCTCTGACCTGAATAGTCTGTGAATTCACTCTCGAGTGCATGAGTGGAAATCCTCAAAATTCTGCAAACAAACTCTCAATGATATATCAACGAAGAATAATGTTACCCTATGTTGGGCACAAACATATATCGGGTAATGAAACGGCGGACGAACTTGCCAAGAAGGGTGCATATGCATACACTCTTCCGGTAGCAAGGACAGCACTCTTTACAGGAAAATAAATGAGGAAACCATGATCAGGACTAACACACGATGGTGTCAGATATACACATGTGCAATAGCCAGATCACTATGGCCAGCCTTTGACAAGAAGAATTCCAGAAATCTCGTACAACTTAGTCGAAGGGAAATAAGAATCGTACCCGGCGTCCTTACAGGGCACTGCGGAATAGGAATCCTTGCGGATTACCCTATAATGACTACTGCAGAAGCTGCAGAGACAAAGAGGAAATAGAATCCATTCAGCACCTACTATGCGAATGTCCCGCTCTAGCCACCAGAAGATTCAGTACTCTTGGTAGTGGCTTCTTCCATGGGCTGGAGGTCCTCCATATGGCTGATTTTAGGAAACTCGTGAGATTTCTATCCCTTTCTGGGTGGTTTCCAGATTAGCTAACCCTATCCCTTGATTAAAAACCCATGAGTATACTTCTTATGAGTACAGTGGACTCACTTGTGGTTCAACTAAGTCTTTAGGGCACCCACAAAACCAATCATGAGTGGAAAGGGACCGCAACAAATTTGGTGGCCGAAACTGGATGAAGTTCGCTTGGATTCAAGATCAACACTGACTAAAGATGCTTGTTGATTGAGTTCCAGGTCTAAGTCTGTAATGAAAATGTTAGAGCAGGAGTACTCTTCTTTCTGAAGTAACGGAAATTTAAACATGTTGGGGAGATCGATGTACCGATCAATGCCTGAGCCTTAACAAGTTTTTGTTTTATGTGTAGAAATTCCTGCAACAATTAATGATTTTCAGCAAAAAAAAAACCTAAATGTCACACGCCAGTCTCGTGAAAGGAAAAACAAACAGCCTCCATCTTTAGGTATTTCTGTTTCTAATTGATTGGAGCTTGACTCACGCTATGTTACCGATACCGATCCGGAAAAAATAAGAACCCCACAACACTAATTGCATGCCATCTCCGCATCGATCCGAAACCATTAAGGATAATTTTTATTTAATTATTTGTAAAAACCACCGCAGAATGAGTACCGAGCGAATTCCGATGTCTTGTTAGTGACAATTGATGGCATTCCGACCCGCCATGGGTCATTTCAAGACTAAATACTGAGCGCAATGCGTGTATGGCTCCTTTGAAACATAAGCCTAGCGTTGCGGCATATCCCTCTCTGTTCCAACGATCTCGTGTCGCCTGATCCAAAACGCTTACGCTCTGAGGCACAACAGCACAACAGCAAACCAAAACAAAAAGCAAACGAACAAATTGTGATTTATTTTGTGAAATTGTAGCACAATTCGGCGGCATCCACAGACTTTGTTCCTGAAGTCCTAAAAATAGAATCCACTTGATTTAGTCGGTTGCGGTATGGTATGGTGATGGTGGTCGGCCATCCTCCGAGTTCGAGCAATCGACTGGCACAAGTATGTCAATCGTCACACGGGAAGCGTGTGTTGGCCACTAATAAACTAGGTGAGATCTTCTGCGCATCATAATGAGGTGATCCGCGACCCGCTCTATGAAATTATTATTTCAAATTAAAATCTCTCTTTTCGAGTGTCTACGAAATGTGCTACAAATCTTTGTGTCAGGACAGTGTTCGTGTTGCTGTTAAAAGCGCATAAATCATTTCTTCCCGTCAGTTTTGGATGCATTGCGGACACGTTGGTGGAGATGGGGCGCCGCGCCATCCTTGCTCTTTTTCATTTCAGAACGTAATCACAAGCGATTAATTGGGGATTAGGTTGGCTCAAGGAAGATTATAGCCTTAAAACGAGACTGGAATGAGATCATAATTAATTATGAAAAAATGTCACAAGTGAAGGAAAGTGAATTTATGTGGCGAATAATGAGTTTGCACATGTGTTACTTTGGACATGAACTACACCTGAAGGCAGCGAATTTTGAACAGGATAATATAAGAGAACACAACAAGGCAAAACAATGCGTACATACTTAAGACAAGGCCCTACAATTTCAACTAATTTTCAACGTATGCAATCAGGACGTTCCCCATTCGTAAATTCGTATCCTTTATCAACAACTCTAAATGGTTCTAAGGGTAGAATTCTCTGTCAGAAGGAATTCTATAGGTTTCACAATGGGCTTTGAGCCTAAGTAAGTCCCTTGGGAGACACCTATCTTACCTAACATAATCAGGACTACGTCTTATGTATGTATTCCAGTGGTGAACCATAAAACGTTGGATAGATTGGTGGACTGCCGAAAGTCCTCATACATCTGTTACTAAGGGGCCAGTATCCTGCAAAGCAGGTGCCGAACATGCTCTTCTTCTTCGTTCCTGTAGTCTCTGCAAAAATTTTTGTGAAAGCGATCAGCCTTGGGTACTTAATTGGCACTGTGCGCAGTAAGGATGTCAGAAAACACTAATGCACCGCTTCACTTCAGCTTAATCAGAGGAAGGGACCTCTTTTCTGTGAATAGGGCCACATCCCAATTATTTATGGTAGTCTGAATCCGAGTGTGGTCTTCGTAGCTCTAGCACTACAGAAGAAGTTAGAAGGGATGAGATTTAGCATCGTTCATAGGGCTGCTGTGGGCTTCGACTTTATTGATCCAGTTTTTGGAAATCAAGGTTCTTTTGGCATTCTCGTCGGGCTATATGACACTCAAGGGCTACCCGCCAAACTGTCGCATGTTTTTGACAACCACCATGTATTACCAATGCACCGCGTTTGGACAGAAGATGAACATACATATACCCATTGATGTTCTCCCTAAAACTTAATTTGGAATCCAGATTTATGCCCCGAGAACTGGCCGAACTGAAAACCCATCAAATCCGGGGCTAGATCATTAACCGCTGACCTAATTATTGTCTAACGAAAGTGCTGTAGCCATGCATCTCTTAGAATATCAGCGAATCATATCAGAGGCGCCTTGTCATTAAATCAATTGAGCATGGTTCCAATTAAAGCGTAGGAGGCTACCAACATCGGTATCTATCAGGTCGCCTAAGTTGGTGTAAAAGAGACCTCCTAAGTGGAATTTTCTTTTGCGGAAGAGAGCTGGACAGCTGCAAAGAAGATGAAGAATAGCCTCTTCCTCCCCCTCCTCGTCCATACAGTTATGCGGAATTTGTTTGTGTAGGCTTGTTGCATGCTTGCCACTGTCCAGTAATGATACCTATTTTAGTGCTAATATGCGATCTATTAAGAGAAATCAAATACTCATAGCATTTCAGATCCAGCTTTGGCCAGATCTGCTTTGTCGCTAGACATGTTGTATCACTTGTCCACCTTAGATTAGTTCTTTCAAAAGCATCTAGTTTTAATTTAGGTTTACAAGTAATTGTATACCTTACATAGGCACTCTCATCAGGCGCAATAGGTAATGTTGTTCCATATCTGGCGAGTTAATCAGCCTTACTGTTCCATGGAATGTCACTGTGCCCTGGCACCCAACAAAAGTGCATATTAAACTGCTTCATCTCTATAGGAGACGATCGGCAATATAGGGCTATAAGTGAATTTAAAGCGACTGATTCCAAGGACTTAATTGCAGCTTGGCTGTCCGAAAATATGCAGATATGCGTGGCGCGATAGCTTGGGATGAGCCAAGGCTTAGCTTAGGAGGGGACCTACAATTTATTGCCGGCTCCCAACGGCGAATTGCAAAGCTCATTCATGACAAATTATACTCCCGGAGGCTTGTCATTCCCCGACAAGAGGTGGTGCCGCAAAAAATTATGGCTGAACATGGTTCTCTGATCACCATGATTTCCGCCTGGAACACGCTACAATGATTTGGAAGACGGAACGGTAGACTGAAGTTTACCCTGTTGGAGAAAATACCATCACCCATCCCGTCGCTAGTTCTAGAACCGTCGCGACGGTGTAAAAGTGAATCGACTTGTTTTCTGAGAATATAACATAGTCCCAGAATGACCTGGGAGGAATGGTTCCCTCGAAGTTCTTGTCATTTTCTGATTTAACGCAGGACATAAAGCCCTAGATACTTTATGCCGTTTTACTTGCATAGGTCACATATAACGATCGTCTTAACCGCTAATTGTGGCATGTTATTGTTGAGCTGTGTAGCAACCAAATGTTGTATGTACATCGGCTTGTGTATTCCAACCTGTGTAAATGATTTACCACACGACAACGTTAGTTAGCGGAACTACTCAAGAACTATCCAATGGGGAAAATACTTGTTTTTGGTCTTTAATTTTGAATCCATACTACGTAGAAACAGAAGACATAACTAATCTCGATAAATGTTTCTTTTCAAAAATCTTTTTAAACGGGCAATGCAGTACATATACTTTTTAGAAACACTTGAACACTTAAGGCCCAAATCAATATGTGTAAACGTTTGTTATGTTCTGAAAACGGAATCATTTTTAATGTTCTAATACCTTTCCTATGGCACGCGAATCTGGTAAAGGTTAGGTTAGGTTAGGTAGAGTAGGATTATGCAGCCAGCGCCTGCATAAGACACTAGACACCATAGGAGCCTATCGCGATCCCTGTGCAACAAAATTGGCAGGACCTAAGCCATTTCCTGAAAGCATTTGATTTCTGGCTCCTGGCTCCTCTAGATTTTGAAAGAAGTATCTGCCGTGAAGTTTCATGTGTGTCTTGGCAATTCACTGACATTAATATACATAATATGTTTTATGTTTTATGTCATCAGCGGCGCATAGATCGTTGCAGTAGGTACCTGCAAACATCTGTAGCTAAAAGCCCTTATCTTTTGGCGTGCTTCCTCAATAGACAATTGCCGGACAATATCGCAGTGCCTAAATGTAACTGTACTCTGCTTAAGTTGAGAATATCTTTATTCTTCTGCGGTCTAGCGCAGGCCATTAAGTCTTGGATAACTTGTGACCACTTGTATTAGACCATTTTTGATTGGCCTTACTTATACAAGGGGCGCAAAAGTCATCAAATGGTGGCAATGTCAATTCTACTTTGACATTTGTGAAGTAAACAAGATCCACAGTCATTCCAGTCTGGCCAGTTCATCGGCTTTTTCACCGTGAACTGGTATTTTAAAAATTCTAAATTGATTATGCGCGCACAATCAGCATTACGCGGCATTTCGAGAGCAGTGCAGATCTGACGACATCTGATTCCAGCGCTTTAAATGCGGACTGACTATCAATGGCGATATCCATTCCAGATATCGATTTCGTTTCATTTTCAGAACCCTTGCTTGGAATACACTAGAAGTATCCGGGAGCCTTATGGATACTGTTAGGCCTGCCGTTGGTTGTTTTTGCACCATGCTGAGATAATAGCGTTTCTCTGCCAGTTTCCCCCTCAGGATACAACGTGACGTATGGTGTACCGAAGTCCAAGACGGAAACCGTCTCGTGTGCTTTTTTAGAACTACAAAGTGATATTCACTCAGGATAAGACAATGGCCTGAACTAGTGAGCCTCAACGCCCTATTGCCTGCTTTGTGTCTTATTTCTACGTCTAGGAAATGCAGAAAAGTGTCTAGAGCTGCCGAAAGTGTTGAGCGGAGAGCACCCATGATGGTGATACTGTCAGCTCTTTGTACTGCTGCTAGCTTACTTAGAGCTCTTTCCTTTCTCGTTGTCTCCCACCAGACGAGCGCTCCATACGTGAATCAGGTGAAACTGGACAACTAAATTCGTATTCATCTTTAAAACGTCCGGAGTAGTTTGAAACACGTTTTAATGTAAAAGAAACTGTGCGAATTTGGGGCACTCAATGTGTTACACCTTAAACAATTCGAAAGTAAGTAGATATAAGCCAAAATGAAGCAAGGTTTTCGCCTTGGAAGGAAGCTAGCTATCACTTCAATTTATAAAATTCTGTGAAGAAATCTGTTGACAGTCGATCATCAAACTCTGAAACCGCCGTGGTTTGCACTTCGGAAGTGGTTTGACTCGTGTGCAAAACATCATAAATAACGAGATATAATATATTAATTTAAGTTCAGCCCTCTGACGATTCGAAAATGCTTTTTAGTGAACACGGAAAACATGAGGTGTTATGGAACATAAAAATAGCCGGTCCAACAAATTGGATGATATACGAGTATGGCAGCCTACATAGACCAGATCCAGCGTTGGTAATCAATTATTTTTTGTCATCCAATAGGTTTTTCATATTTAAAATTTTGTTTTTAAATATATAAGCGCATAAATCAATTTAGCCGTTGTTTATCTTGGCTTATACAACAAAATGGGGTAACAGTATGTAACCGTCAGAAAAGTACGACAAAGACAGAAGTACAGATGAATAAGTTGGAGTCAGGTTATGTGGTTTAAGAGATGTATACACTTTTTGGAAACCACAATATTTGCCATAGAAATATGGGCCAGAGAAAATATAAACAGGTCTATAACCAACAGGAATGTTAATATCTTCTCAAATATAGTAGCCGCTCTACCCGCCACCAAAGCCTACGAAATCCCATCCAAATGAATAATAGGACTGCCATATCGCTAGCCAAGTTCTTCCGATATGAGTGTCAGGACACAGCAGTCGTAAGCAAGGGAAAAGGTGGACTTGCACGTCAAGTATGGCAAAAATCTGTGTAAAAATTGGCCAAAAAGTAAAGCAAATCGGAAGGGAAACTGAGGGTAACAGACAAGCCAAGGTCTTTCTGCCGATCGCCTTCCAAAAAAAGAACGAAACAAATCTTGTAACTGGCTATGCTCCCTACGGATTCGACATTGGTAGCAAATTTGTTCAGGTTAGTCGGAGCATTCATTTTGTTGTGGGAACGCCTGAAGCCGTTCGTCAACAACCTGATTGGTCCATATCAGTGTGGTTTCGGGCCAGGAAAGTTCACCATCGACCAAATATTCACACTGCGGTAGATCTTGGAAAAAAACCAGGAACTTCAACACCACCTCTTCATCGATTTTAAGGCCGCGTATGATAGCATCTATAGAGACGAGCTATAGAGAGCCATATCTAGCTTTGGCATCCCTGCCAAACTCGTCCGTCTGTGCAGGATGACGATGGAGAATGCATGCTGCTCCATCAAGGTAGGTCAAGACCTCACCGAGACCTTTGATGTCAAAAAAGGATTTAGGCAAGGCGACGAGCTGTCATGCAATTTCTTCAACGTAGTTCTTGAAAGAGTTGTGCAAAACTCACGCGCCAACACCAGAGGCACAATCTTTCAAAAGTCCGTCCAATTACTCGCATACGCCGACGATATTGATATAATCGGAAGAACGCAGCGTGATGTCACTGTTGCGTTTGTGAGTATTGAGACAGAGGCGGCGAAGATGGGTTTAACGGTCAATGAGGGCAAGATGAAGTATATGCTGTCAACAAGAAAGGACACCCAACACCGCCGTCTCGGACAGAAAGTCACTATAGACTGCTATAACCTTGAGGTAGCTAAGGACTTTGTCTACCTAAGCTCCGCTAAAAACTCAGGCAACGACGCCAGCGCTGAGATTAACGAAGAATAACTCTTGCTAATCGCAGTTTCTTTGGGCTAAGAAGGCAATTGAGTAGCAAAGCCCTCTCTCGAATGACTAATGTGACCCTTTATAAGTCCTTAATCGTCCCAGTCCTGCTCTACTGCGCAGAGGCATGGACGTTGTCAAATGCGGATGAGGTCGCTTTTGGCTGTTTCGGGAGGAAAATTCTTCGGGTGATTTTCGGTCCCGTCTGCATAGACGGTGAATGGAGGAGGAGATACAACGTCGAACTGTATGGGCTATATGGCGGCATCTCATCCTAGATATTTTAATATTTAACCCCCCTTAGAAATTTAAGTGGAAGATGACGTTGTCGGTATCCATGCTCCGTCACTTCTTTGGGCTAAAACAGATCCAACCAGACGGTCTTTGGGACAAGTCTGGAACGTTGGGAGTTTCAAAGAGGATGACATACAGTGAAATCTCCCATTGCGGACATCTCTCTTAAACGGATATATTTTTCCTGAACAAACCTAAAAACAAAAACATTGAACATTTTTTCTTCCCTTGGACGAACACCTCCCTTTAGCAGACAAAAATGTTGGTACCGTCGCTCTCCGCCTACGGGAGATTTCACTTTACTGTATATCTGCAAACTCAGATAGCAATGCTCTATGCATCGGCTCACTATCGTAACCTTCTAAGGCTAAATTTTAGCCTGGGCCCGTTATTGTTTTCAATTGGAGATTAACTCAAAAATTGCCAGTAACAATAAGATCCTTCAACGGTATTGCAGTGCATCAATAGACGCGTCGTGCATTTAAATGCAGTTTCTGCATTTTATGTAAAAGCTCACCCAATTCAATAGAATCTAAGCCGACGAATGAATATTTGAGAAGGGTGGACATGTGACGAAAACTTCTATGCAAAAAGGAAACATATTAAAAAAATTTCTAGGGAATTGAAAATGGTAGAATAGCACCGTTGATTTTAAGTTGTAAACCACTTAAAGCCGCTATATCCCAGCATCAGGGAAATCTTTTTTTTTTTTAATAAACTCACCTTCAATTTGTTTCATTGGGCTAATGGCACTGTTTCCATAAGAACCAGCCCAATAATCCGTACTAGCGTAGCAGCATTCTGTAAAATTTGTATTTAATCCACTGTCGATGAAAGGTGACATCGATGCCACCATAGATGTACAATCGGATGCCATCGCTCGGCGATACGCCGTCTGATGCATTTTATATATTTCAATCCGCACCAAAATATGTTTGTCACCTATAACACACGCAACACACTAATCACAAGTATAAACAAATATATGTAAATCACTTCCAATTACAATCGCAATAATACTATCCACCAACACTTTACAAAACGAAAATCAATTTTACGAAATTTCCTTGTTAAAATTCCATTCATCAGTGATCGAAACTATACGCACTCGTAAGTGAAATACTTCACATCGCCGACTAATCACCGAATTATAACAAACATCAGATCATCACCAAATTGTCTAGCACTTTCGATTTGCAATTTTTCGACACTTTTATATCAGCGCAATAACCTTTTTAGCGTCAATTAAACTTTCAACCGTCCGCACAGATATTCCTCATCTGACACGTATATTCGCTCTCCTCAAAAATCAACAAGCGACTCAACAAGTCAACGTCGACACTGTCTGTCTGCGCGTAGCCTTAGATTTGTGTAGATAGCCAGGCCCTCTCTGATCTCTGAAGATCGATCCAACCGAAAAAAAACTACCGCCTAATGAGCAATCACGAAAAAGTGATCTTTGTTTATAAATAAATGAAAAGTGTGAAGATCGTATCTACCGAACCGATGATCGTGCTAGGATTTTCGAGCGCGCAGGAGTCATCCAGAGGCCACTCTGTCAGAATGGACCAATCGTAAGATCGCGTTGCTGAAAAGAGAGTGGCAGGCGATCTATTTTTGGAACACTGTACACTCTCGCCGTTTGAAGATCACTGATCGCTGTCACCGAATGAAAGGGAAAAATCTGAAATTTATCCCAGAACCGCGCTACGGAAAATAAACAGATCGCAGATGCGAACGGGATGTTCCCTGCTTAGACCCGCCTCCAACCGCGGCAGGTCTAGAAAAATGTGGTAGGCGGCAGTCGGAAAACACATACAAAGTTTGAAATTGTTTTATTTAACTTCGAGTACCGATTGGAGCACTCGTTTATGTTGAGAATGGCTGGCTGCATGGGGCTTAAATTTTGTAAACACACTTCCGAGGATTCCTTTGATTTCCTCGTGCTAGGGTAAAACGAACCATTTCAGAGGTGTTCCAAAGTAACTAAACTGTTGCAAGAGTAGCTTCTGGTTTTTATCAAAAGGCCCTGTCTGGGCAGGTGTATCTGGATCCATTAGCCTGCCTGTGTGTATGTGTGTTAATTTTAACAATTTACAATTATAAATCATGAACCAGCCAGATACCGTGCTAGTGCGGCGCAGATGCTTTATTGTAGAGTCAAAGTGTAAATATTGGTAAAATTAAACGGGTGATGGTTGCGGCCGCCCACTCTGCCTCAGGCAGAACACAGCAACGGCATTTTGAAGATCTTCCAGTGAAACAAACAATTCGATTTGTAATTATTTTTATTGTGATCCTTTGGAGGTGTAGTGTAGTGCACAGTAGTAATAAATTTAAATAACGATTATTTGTTTGGGGGAAAAGTTAATTTAAAATCTGAATTGCCTTGCGGTTGGTTTTAGGCTTATCTAAACATACATAATTCTAATGGAGTATCTGTAGCCGTTGTTAACATAAAATCGTGCGTATTTTTAGAAAATAACGCAATCGAGGAAAATATAAATCTCACACGAGACCTTCTTAAATCATTTGATGTGGTTATACTAAGTGCGATCACGTAAGATACAGAATAAATGTTTTACTCGGGGTAACTGTGGCAGGAATATGACGTAGGAAGTTCTAATTGTTATCCAGTTACCATTGAATGCACATCAGTTGATGTCCTGCTGTGATTGATCTCTGAAAACTTGAATTGTGGTAAAAACGTCTCTACTTCTTTAAGAACCACAAGCACTTGTGTTATCGTGTTTAAAACTGTGTTACATCTTGTTTCGACGAACAGATTTACAGATGAAACCACATTGGTTTGTAGCTATAGGCGCCGTCTTCTAGAATTATTCGTTCGTTTGATGTTTTGATGCGGTCGTTTGCATTGCCAATGAATACTCAAAAAAAATCTGGAAATGCTACGCTAGAATGTCGTAAAGAAACTGCTAAAACCATCGGAGATTTTTTAGTACTCTGTTGCACAGGCCATAGTTTTTAGCTTAAAACCACTCCTTTACTATTACCAAAAATTTAAAGAATGGCGAAATAATGTTTGAATAAGCTACATTGCTAAGAGAAACACAAGAAGACTAGAGAGTTTTTCTTGATTCCTTCTTCTTTCTCCACTCCAAGTCGTTACAACTTCCAAAACAACTTCTGTCTTCAGTTTACAAAAATATTCTCCCCGGATTGCGGATTTCTGCATCGCGTTTTACTTAACTCAGCTGACCTCGATTCCTCCTCATATTTTTTTCGCCATGTTTACTGAGATCGAGCCACTCTTCTACCCGACTGAGTGAATGGATTCCATTGCATTGCAAAGTGTGTCCGATCCACTGGTACTTCCATCGCCGAATTGTGGTTTTCGTTCAAAATGCGAATCTGCCAGGATATCTTCTTATTCGCTTTGAACTGTCCACGATGTTCAGGTTGGATGCATAGTTCACTGAAATTGAAGGTCCTTTACGTACATTTGTTGACCATTATGATGTAGGAGAAACCACCTAGCTCGCTTTTCTGATGGAGTAAACTTGAGAAGTAGTACCGGCTTTGAACCTCAAAAGGATCCACAGGACGTCCTGCCCACCGGTGCCCACGTTTGACAAAAGATTCACCTTTAGAATCTCTGACAGAAATTTCTAAAGAATCCAACAACGCACAAATAAAAGGAAATGGCATTCTTTACTGATATTTCGTAGATGGACGTTGGTACCGTGTTCACTGCAAGCCTTTGGAATAAATCGCTTTTCTAGATTTAATGACAAATGCAGAGTCTTCCAAGGCGAAATCACGAGCATTATCGAGGCCATATCGAGTAAAAAATACTCTTTACAACGGTATCATCGGAGGAGTAATTAAATTAAAGACGGCTGTCAAGGCTCCCCTCGGACATCCATTGTATAGAATACGGAACTTAACTTCATCGTCTGTGGTTTTTCCTCTAATGCCGTTCTTGTGCAAAGTCAAGCAAATCCTCTTTGAAGCAGAGACCTATACTCGATTCATTGCTCTATAATGATCTGCAAGATGTTAACACGGTCGACGCAAAAAGATCCTGAGCAGTATCCAATCGGTTTTAGTTCAAGAGATGAACCTAAATGTTTCCTGATTGTATCCAGAACTATCTTAGATATCAGTTTGACTTGTTACATTCTTCTGGGAAGCACTCAGTATCCTATGTCCTCCTAGAAATTGCCATTAGCAGCTCTTTCGGCTTATTTAGGGCCCCTTAGAGCTCCTTGGTAATTTTTTTTAAGCTTAATACAAGCCATAAATGGAAGCTCGCGACCCGTTTGCTGCATCTCCCAAGCCAATTAGTCGTTAATTTTAGTCTAGCATCCTTCTTGCTGAAAAACATGAAAAGTTGAGTTGCTTTGTTAGTTGCTGCATCAGTGCATGATACTTGACACGAAAAAGTTTACAGTGGTAATTTTCGGAACTTTTAAAAATATCTGACTTATTTAGGTAGATTACGTCTTCTTTAATAAATTGTAGTTCCGATTTTGAACAACGTGTGATGGAAGGAGTAAACAGAGGATGCCCAGAAAGAGATTTAGGTTAGGTAAGGTGTTTACTTAGATCAACGAATGGATTCATTGTGTCAAATTGGGGAGAATAAAAACCACCGATTCAGAACCATCCAAATTGAAATAAAAATCTCTGAAGATATCTGAGCCTAAAATTGCATAAGTCCTCCGCTTTCAAGAAGAAGCAACTGCCAAGAATCCTAATTCTTCTGCTAGATAACTGCTTGAATACCAATATCGCATTATCCAGCAAGATCCAGGAGATAACCCGCACATTTAAGTAACTAAGCTTGACCAAATCTATCTATCTTCTTGACATAGGTCGGTCTTGAAGTCCTAGCGGTTGCGCATGTGCATATATTGCCGATTCAGGCGTATTAATGTAGGCTTGACAGGTGGGTTTCTCTTCAATATGGCACTTAATGACCTTATTGGAACTCTTGCAGCGCCGACCCTTTCCTTGCAAGTTGGTCAACCCTTTCGTTGCCTGGGATGCTCTGTACACAAAAAAGTGTCACCGCATTGGCTCTGGATATCATCATGATTTTCTGAATGGCCCGCTTATTCATTATGAGGTTCGCGGGCTTAGAGTTCTCTCGGTCTTCTATCATCGAGTTTAATCAGGGGCTATCCCCACACGGGTAGTATTAAGATTTCAAACTTAAACTATTTCATCCTGGGCCTATCCAGGGGACGCTCACCTAATGGCTCGGATTCTATGGCACTCCTTGGAAACCGAGTTTGAGGCATGCGTTTAACGTACGCAAACCTATTAACCTTTTCGTTCCAAGAAGTAGCTGCTCGACATTGAGTGCCTCGCGTATTCTTGTGATCCTAATTCGATCTCGACGAGTTACATCAGCAATACAACGAAGAAATCTTATTTCGGCTCTGGATATCCCATTTAGAAGTATTTTGTAGATTTTTACAAGCCTCGATCTAAGAAAATCCAGAGCCTTCACGGCGCCACCTAGGAGAGTGAGTGTTATAATGACAATATCATACTCTTGAGTAATCACCACAACCTGGGCAATGTCCGTGATTTTGGCTTGGAAAACATTACAATCGTCGTTTATTCAAGGTTTCAATGGTATTCAAGGATATTTTTGGGAAAGGAAAGATTTAACAGTTCGCCATATATTTTTATCTTTTACCGTCTTCTGTCCTTTATCAGCATTTGTCACCGTAATTAATCAAATCCAATCAATAATATTTAAACTGGACATTCATCTGTCCCCAACAGTCTCACTTTATCAGTTTCTACATATCAATCGCTCTTGAGACTTTGGCCAGAGTTCCTCTTGTCTTCCCAGATGAAGACTTTCCTGTGCTCTGCGAACTGGCTGAAAGGAAGTTATTCTTCCGCCATGTTCTTCTTAAACATATGTACATAAGTATTTGTCCTTACCGCCAATTTTCACTTGTCATACGCAGTCTTTATGTATGGGCATATGTGTATTCCTATTCCCGTTCCGATTGCTCTTTGCCTTAAAAGAAAATATATTTAACCGCACTTCCAAATGTGATAACATATTTATACGAAACAGTTACAGGAAGTCACCCTTAAAATCGAAACAAATTCCTTCCCATACACATGTGATACCTTTGACTCGTTCATAATTGCATTTTCCTGGCACATCGTAAACATTTTCTCATTTCCTCCATTTCCGTTGCACTCTGAAATTTTTATTTTCCAATTTTTTTTTTTTTTTTTTTCTGAATAAATAAAAACAAAACATCAGTTTTGATCTTCACAAAGAACTTTATTTACTCTATTTGTAGGTGAAAATAAAAAATAAAAATTTGTTGACTTTTGTTTTGGAAATTTCTAAACCTTAGAGCGCCGTGGCTCAGTGGTTAGTGCGTTGGGCTGCTGACCGAGCGGCGTGGGTTCAAGCCCCAGCCAGGAACACCGAACATTTTTTTCTAGGCACCACCTCTCGTCGGGGAATGACAAGCCTCCGGGAGTATAATCTGTCATGAAAGAGCTTCTCACCTCGCCGTTCGGAGTCGGCAATAAATTGTAGGTCCCTTCCATTCGTGCAAACAATACAACACGCACAACATGAATGGTTGCGAGAAGCTAGGCCTTGGCTCATTCCTAGCTGTCGCGCCAGCTATTTATTTTATTTATTTATTTAGAACGACAAAAAAAAATGAAAATTTTCTTAAACAAAAAGAAAATGCAAAATTAAAATAATTTTAAACGAAGAAGGATACATGCAAAGAGCAAATACATCGAGTAGTTGAGCAGTGCCGCTGCATCCCTGGCCATAGGGATATCAAGGGAATCCGATGGAATGTAATTGCATCCAGTACCTTCACATGTGTAACAGTCATCATTGCGACATAACTTGTCCGCTGTGGCCGATGAAAGACATCCTCTCATGAAGGAGTTGGTATTGTTTGTGTCTGGTAATAATAAAATTGAAATATTTACGAGTTAGTTTTATGGTTTTTAATTTTATTCCCAAGCGAGTGCGGATTTTATGGGATTAGTCGTGGACTATGGATAAAATTAAATTTTTAATGGTTTTTGTTGAGTCTATAGGGAAGCTTTTGGTGATCTGGGAAGTGTTCATTAATTATTGCTTTCATGATGGTTCTGGCGAAAGCTCAAAACAGTTCGAATTAGTTTAGCTCAAGGCAGTCTTGCTCCAGTGGTTGGGATTAATTTAACTTCGCGTCCTTTATCGGCTTGTTGTAGGAGAGCAATCCCACCTTGCTTTAGGTTGATTGATTCGACAGCACATTTAAGATGTATGACCGATATGAACAATGTGATCTTTTGTCGAGTATATTCACATAGTATGAGAGGAAGGCCCTTTGTGATACCACTTGGATCTATACCCTGAAAACGCCCTTTACTTTTAACGTCAGTATGCGATAGTTCGTCCAAGTTATCGAAGTGATAGGCTCCTAGATAGAGCTTCCTTCGTTGGGATAGGGCAGGACAAGTGCAGAGGAAATGAAGGATCGTTTCCTCCTCCTCTTCGTCCCTGCAGCTCCTGCAGAAGTCATTTGAGAAGAGCCCCATCCTTCTGGCATAAAGGACAATGGCCGATGAGAACACCAATGAGCTACTTTTTGCGCAAAATCAAATGTTTAGATCGAGTAAGATTTAGCAAGGCCAGATCTCCCTGGAGGTACGGCACGTGGTACTATTCCCCCATCTTTGGTTTGTCTTGCTGATCGCGTCGTACTCTAAGAGTAATTTACATGTAGCGAGTGGAACAGCCAGACTCCTCCGTTCCTGGCAGGATGTCCAGAGTAGTACCACGTTTGGCGAGTTCATCGGCCTTACAGTTCCCTGGAATATTCCTATGATCGGGTAGATCGGCATAGATGAATGTTAAAATGTTCTGCCATCTTCATTAGAGATGATCGACAATTTAAAGCAGCTTTTAATGTACATGTTACTGATTCCACAGATTTTATAGCAACCTGACTATCAGTAAAAATTGTGATGTCGCTGAAGGATAGCACAGTATTCCTAAGCCAGGATAAAGCCCATTGATCACCAGCAGACGGAAGGAGGTGCTCAGGTTAAGCATATCGGAGAAAACACCACCTACCACTCCGTTTTCGGTTTTAGAGCCGTCGGTATAGAGTTGAAGGGAGTGATCTTCTCTAACGTCAACGCTCTCCCACTCCTCTCGGGAAGGAATGAATGTCCAGAAGTAGAGGTTGAAATTCGGCTTGGACAAAGTGTAGTCAGTGTTTCCCGGAATAAAAGTTAGAGAATCTAAGATCGAGGAGTAGCCAATAAGGTTATTTGACCATTGGGAGGAGGCTTTCAGTCTTATGACTGTGCTTGCCAAAAATATCTGGAGGAAGAAGAAGCAGGATCACATCAAGAGCACATAACAGACCCGTCATTTTGTGGAATGGGAATTCTTTCAGGCAAAGGACTGAGAACTAACCATTAAATTTTGAAAGAAGCAAGGTTTGTCGGAGTTCTATGTTCTATTGCGGTTTCAAAATTAGTCACCAGAATATTTTTAGAATCTTAACTCAAGCGCTTAGCGCTTTGGACTGTTGAATCAATAATTTAGTTTTGATTCACAGCAAAAAAAAGTAACAAGTCGTTGACTGCGGTATAATCCTTGTCCGAGGCTTGTTGTTGGTTTGCAACATGTAAGTTTTTTCGTGGCTAGACAGTTACCAGATATTTTAAGTGTACTCGGATAAGGCAGTCCTTATAGGCTTCAAACTCAAATATGTCGAGATAGCTCTAGAATTAAGGTACGGCAGCTGGTGGTAGGTTAAGCCCTAACTTTTAGCAACGAATCATGTGAATTGATTGCCGACTCCGAACGGCGAATTGAGAAGCTTCGGCACGACAAGCTATTCTTTCGGCTGCAAAATATACTTGGTAGAAATTTAGATATTGCTAGGGCTCGAACCCACAAAGCATATACAGCAGTCCAATGTACCAACCACTGAACTACTGATTTAATTTGGAGCATTTTTTCCCATGTCGCGTCGTCGGGATTTAAGAAAAAATAAATAAGTGGAAATAGTCTTCCCCTATTTTTCGTTAACTAGCCCCACCGACTATTTAAAAGAGTTGAAACCAAGTCTTTAGTTGAGGTACCAGACACCCAAGGTTCACCGCGTGGAGGTGAGAGCAAAAGTTGATAGCCAGTGGTTGGTTTAGGGAAAACTCTAAACACTTTTGTCCTCTTGTTTGTACGCATCTATCAACATTCCGCTGTCAGACGGAACAAACGATTCCTCGAGGATGATTGCCAAAATGTTCTTAAAGTAAAATCGAACAAGGCTGCTAAGCCTGACAGCTTAAAGGCTGAGCTATTTTAAGTAGCTGGAGATAACATGGCAAAAAGCTTACACCAAATTATTTCTAACAGATAAAGCATTCCGATAGAGACACATATTTTTTGATCTGAAATCAGTGTTGTACTTGAACCAGGACAACGACCCTCCCACTGTAAATCCTAATAAAATAACAATTAGTGCAACTTACTTTGTGTTTTACGAATGAAGCACTTATCACCAAGTTTGTAAATGGGACAAACTCTTGGTCTGGCAAACGTATCACTAGCACACACTCCTGTGCCATTTCCTGTGCACTGTAAGCATTGAGCTCTGTGAGTTGGGAAGACCTGTAAACAAAGTGCAATACCATTAATCCCCGTCGCCTTTTCTGCACACCAATCTGTAGCTTACATTACGGTTGCATCCCTCCATAAATGTACATATCAAGCACTCCATTTCATTTGAACAGGCACTCGCAGTTTTATTATCCAATTCACTGGCACAGCCTCGGATTGTCACTCCATCTATTGGAAAAATGCTCTAAAGTTAGTCAAAAATTAAAACGAAATTTTGGAATTTTCTTACCCAAAACCCTTGAATAACACTTCGATGTGGAGTTTGTACATTCTTTGGCTAAAAATCGCTCAGGATTTGTGGCACATTTAGGATCGGTGGTTGAATTACATTGAACGCAGGCATCTACAATGGAAATATTGATTAGATTATTCTTTAATTTTGTATAAATCGGTAAATTTTGAACTGCACAGTTATCATGTATATAACGCTGCCGTTGTTTTGACAGACATAGGTGTGGATCACCACGTGTTTGCCATATGACATCATTTCCGATTACCATCGATAACTCACAAGCTTAACCGTGACAAAAGTTTGACATTTTTCCAAACGTTTATATTATTTAATTTTGAAGTTATCTGTAAAACCTTTTTCCCCTAATCGCGTAACAGTTACAGCGAGACATCCATATGTACATGTTTCTGAGGAAACTATGTATGAGTGACATGCTATTCTTAACAAACTGATAGGTACCTACTTGCCCATCGTGATTATTGTGAAGTGTACAGGTAGGTACATATATCTTATCTATAGCGGTAATTGTAATTTATATGTATTTCACCGATAATAAATTTTAAAGCTTTTTAGTCTGGAGTTTGAAGCCGAAACTCGTATCCAAGGATGTCCTAATCGATCTGAATTTTGTAACACTATTGGGGTTTCAATTGGTGCCAGTTAGACATAGTATAATACATCAAAGATGCGTGGATTTATTATTTATTGCTATAACGATTGTACATATTAAGAGCAAATAGATATGTGAATGTACCTAATCTCAATCAATGCCAATAAAAACTAGGTATCGATGTAACGATGACGAAAAGTGTGACAAATTAGGTCAGCTCGTCTCGTTGCGAAACACTTAATAATTGTTTAAACCTTCAGATCCAGTTCGCTTCAGCTTTTATCAACAGGGAAACAACGGCCATTTCCAGCTTCTCTGCTTACAAATCATTCCATATCTGCTTTCCATGACTAACGTTGATTTCTAATAGCAGCACTTTGCTGTCTTTTACGTTATCTTACTTAGGTGACGCTACAGTTTGGGGTGAACCCTGGCCTCAACCAACAAGCCTCTCCCGTTATCCTGGTCCTTAGCTAACTGCCTCCAATTGCGCACGCCTAGTTGGTTGAGGTCCCCTTCTACTTGTGCGCTCCACCTCAGAAGTCCTCTAATGCGTTGTCGTCCCTGCGGGTTATGTCGATTCGAAGACTCTGCGTGCCGGAGCGCTGATGGTCATTCACTCATGTCCTAGGTCGATATTGCTATATAGCTCGTGCCTAAATCTTCTACTCCACACCCCGGTAACGCATATGGGACCGAAGAATTTTTCGCTCGAAACGACTAAGAATATCTTCATCCGCATTCGATAGAGTGGGATGATTAAGGTTTTATATAGAGTCTCCTTAGTTGTTCGGCATAGGGCCTTCTCAGCCCGAAGAAACAGTGATCGCCAAGAGTTATTCTTCGTTTGATTTTTCGACGATTGGACGTTTGAGATAGCTAGGACATGTAGAAGGAATATGTAGATATCAACCTGCCCCAGAGTCTTTGGGTTTGATCGGTACAAAGGCTACAAAGAATTGCCTGTCTCGGTATTAAAGGTACTATACGCACCTGCCCCACTTCAGCCATAGAGGCTGTCATTGGGCTCATACCCCCACATATCTTCACTAGGAAGACCGCTGCCCGTTGTGCTATAAAGCTGCAGCTAGAACACAAGTATAAATCAGGTAATCTTGTGGGTTATCTGAGAAAACATATCTATTCCGATAGTCAGGGTGCGCTTAAAGCATTGACATCCCACTTCGGGAAAACTATATATGTCAGTCAAGTCCTGCTACGATGCCCTACAATCAGTTGCCAGGCACAACAAGATCAAAGTTGTTTGGGTGCCTGGTCACAAGGGCATTGCAGGCAATGAAACTGCGGATAAGCTGCCTAGTGTCTGTTCGGCTTCTGCACTCTGGAACCCTTCTCTGACGTTAATTGAGCTACCGCCATAGCTTTGTTGAGCCACTGGGAACACCAACTTCGCCTAGCCCATTGAGGAAATGTTCCCGGGCTTAGGCAATCCAACAGACTTATCAAGCCCTTTTCCTACAAGGAAACTCTAAACCCTGACAGGCACAACATAAGGAAGCTAGTGGGTCATTGTGACCTAAGATATCACCTCAACAAACTAAACCTTTGTTGAGATATAGAATGTCGGTTCTGTTTGGAAGAGGAAGAAGCCTATGAGCACATTCTCTGTGAATATCCGGCAATATACTGACTACGCAGACGGATCTTTCATAGGGAATTTTGTTCATTAGAGGAGTTTAGAAACTCGGCTAATAATGATATACTCACCTTCATTAGGAAGGTAGTAGACATATTAGGCTAAGTAGACCGATGACACAATAGATCTTGCTAGGTCGCAGTGTCAGGCATAAGGGCAGGTTAGTAAAAAAAAATCCGTAGAGAAAATGCCTTAAAGGAAGAAACTACGCAAGTAAGGAGGGACCTCAACCACTATGGAGTTCCCAACTGGGGCTGGGGACGCTTTTTAGTTTAGAAACAAATCCACCCCGAACTGTGGCGTCATGAGTAAGTAAACTTGTAAGCTAGCTCGCTATAATGTGATGACTTTTAAACTGTTACTGACCGGGAGCGGTAGGGATATCACAAGAGAAAAAAGGGGATTACTAAAGGGCTTTGCTGTTCATTCCACCTGCATACAGTGCAGCTTAAGAAAGAATCTCTATATATATCAGTGCGCCAGAAAAGTTAACTCATAAACTTGAAATAACGCCGGGATGGATTGCGCTTTATGGAAGAAACCATGGGACAGGAAACAGTTTTTAATATTGAAGAGAGTCAATAAACTTTGTTATGTTATTATCACTTATAAGTTGTAATATCTTATGTATTAGTTGAGTACAGTTATAAGTGTGACAGACTAAATACATATATATACATATGTGCTCGAGCCTTATATTATAGAACTAGGCCATATCAAAGAGCAGTAAAGAATTTGTACAAATATATGCACATTTTTTAGGGAAATCCAGAACCAACAAGCTTTTGAAATATGACAGGAAGTCGCTGTCAATGTTTGTGGGTACACTCACCTACCACAACCTTCTAAGAAATCACACAATGAAATTTAAACTCAACGATGACAATATATGTAGGGACTGCGGTGATGAAGAGGTTCGAGAATGATATTCCTCACTTTCTCTGTTACTGCCTAAGCCTATGTCACTTGAGAAATAGATCATTAGGAAGACACAACTACCAGAACGTGCAAGAACTACCTTTTGTTCCAATAAACGATCTTTCCAGGTTTCTGAGGATGGTGATCACGATGACTGGAGACTCAAGTAAACAAGGAGCAGTAAGAAAGAAGCCCGGTAGGAACCGGGGTCAACCCCCATGGGCATCACAATGGGTCCACAAGGACCTAAGTGTGATGAGGTCGAGTGCTTTCTCCCTCATCAACCCAGATACCTAACCTAAAGGAAAGGGAATTGCATCCTTTCGACACTGCAAATTCCTCATTCTCACTATAGCCTAAAAAGGTCTTCATAAAAGCGTGACAGATCATTTTAGCGACAGTCTTTAAGACAGGTATGGAGTCCACTGTGAAGTTTTTTCATCAACCAGACCTACATACATATGCATTTCTGCTGATAAATAGATGCGTCAGTAAAATACTTATCGACTCAGTTTAGATTTCGAATGACTTCATAAAACACCGGCAAAAATGAAATAATGTTGCCAAGTTTTACAAAATTGAGAGCTTTATAGACTGCTCCGTTGAAAGTTAATCAAAATTAAAGCCCTTAGCACTAGAACTTCATAATATTAGATCATAATTAGATTTGACATCTGGGCAGTTTAAAAACCTCGCGAGAACCTTCTTTTATAACTTTGAAAGGGGTTGACGTAGCTCATTGGTTGGAGCCAGAGCTTTAGATTATAATAACCCATAGTCTTAACTCTTTTTTTTTTAAATAAAGTATGCCAGGAGAGGAATACAAATGAAAAGGGATCACGACTAGGTTAGGTTAAGTATGTTATGCAGGGTGTGTGATGGATAGGTACGTGATAAGGTTCACTCGGAGACGTGGAGGTCCATTGTGAGTACCCTATTAATGTTGTGGGAATAACAGTATGGTTCTCGGGACAGCCTAAGGATCTATCCTATTGTTGGCTGTTTTGTGACTCAGTTAGTGTTCTTTGTAAATCTAAAAGTAGGTCCGTTAACTGAAAGTCTGTTAGCTCTGGTATGGTTGCAAAGAATCTTGATCCTAATGCGCGTAGACGTCGTTCGACTAACTTGACATCAAGTTTAACAAACTCTATCAGAAAGTACACATAATCTTTCAAAATCTCATCCTTTAGAAATGAAAACTGTTCTGAATTTAATGATAAAAGTTAAATCGAAATTCTAGTTTCAACTGGTGAAACTTCAATTCAGTAATCTATGTTATTTTACCAAACGACTTCCTTCAAATAGCTTAGTGCATTGTAACGGCCCAGAATGAATCAAATGCTTATGGCTTGGGTTGTGAAACTATGCAATTTCCGGCAACCAAAATTCAGTCGTTACAAAATCTTTTAGTGCTGATTATCCTCATGCCAAAAAAAACGCCAAAGTCAACAATTCCACATCGATCGGGAGACGCCCCGCCCCACCATAAAGCATTTTTCACATGAAACAACAACAGCACCTGGCGCACATTTACAAAACGATATCTCCCTCCCAATTTTATATTAAGCACGTCTTATCGCGTATAGATATTTATTGATAAAATCGGACTTTGATTATGGGTAACGGGGGATTTATTGAATTTCATTTCCTCGAAACGAATGTTAGTGACATAATTTCCAAAAAAATTGTTCGATTGTAACTCGAATTTAAGTGATTTCGAAAGTCATTTCCGAAAACACATGTCAAATTCATACGAGTATATATTTCACTTAAATCTCACAACCGTTTTATGAATTTCAAATTCGCAATTATATAACACAAGCCTTAAGTTAAAGATTTTTTTTAAAAATACATGCAACTTGAAAATGATATTTACCGGAACTGACGTATGTCACGAATGCTAAGGCTGCAATAACCAAGTATAAGTAACGCATTTTCGAAATTTGTGAAATGGATTTTATTTAATTTAAAAAAAATAACTATAAAAAGAGCACACGAGAAAATTAGACAACCTAACGCGACGCTTTTTGGATACAGTATAACCAATAATGTAAAGCGTTAACATTGCTGTATGGTTGTCCCCCCCGAAAAGCGTCGCGTAATCTTATCAACCTTTTCATATCGCTGTGCTCCAATGCGATAACGATATCATTTCTTTTGATGAAATTAATTGGTTTTAGTTTCATACTTATGTACTCGATTTATGCAAATAAAGGATCGGTACCTGCGGATAAGCGTATTGGCAGTCAATTCATTGTATCACCACGGAAACAGGTTATCTTGGACACAACCTGCCGATTGTTCATTTCACTGGAAATAATGAGTACAGGTTAAATTTTACGAAGCAACGTTCCGTTGAATTGAGTCATACTGTCAATATATGTTGAAGGGTGAATTTCTTGGAAGATACTGCTGACTGGGCCATGTTATTACGATATGAAGCGTCCGGTGGGCATAAACCTGCTTGAAAGCAGGTTTACGCATTTAAGCTTAACATATTTATATGTATTATAAATTCTTCGGGGGCAGTTTTATGAAAATTTGTAAACAAACTTAGTTTTTCTTTTGTAGAAATTAAGTCATCTCGATTAATCCGCAATGATGTCAACCATTTGTCGTCGATCATGAATCCAAATCGCATAAAGCGTTTTTCCCGCTTAAATCTTAGCAATTGAGAAAGCGGTACGCTCTTCAAAGGAAAACCTCTCCTTACCGGAAGTAGATATACTGGTGGACAGTCAAGTTGTTCTACATTCAATCAGAAATTATGGAATGACCAAAATACCATTTATGTAGGTTAAACATTGCTTACTTAAGGTAGCGTTACAGTCCAGGGTGGACCTGGGCCTCAAACAATAAGCGTTTCCAACCAGCTCGATCATTAGTCATCTACCTCCAGTTTCGCATGCCAATTTGTTTTGGATCCCCTTCCACTTGCGTGCACCACCAGAGTAGCAGTCTTCTTCTACTCCGTCGTCCCTCGGGTGTGGATACGAAGATTTTTCGGGCCGCAGCATTGGTGTCCATCCGCTCTAGAAATCAGTCGTTGGAAATTCACTCTTCTGGCTAAGTCGTCGTTGTATTTCCTCCTTCACTCGCCGTCTACACAGACAGGACCGAAAATCAGCCGAAGAATTTTCTTTGGAAAAAACCATGAGCAATCTCATCCGCTTTTGACAGAGACCATGCCTATGTGCCGTAGAGCAGAATTGGGATGATGAAGGTGTTATACAGGGTCACTTTAGTCGTTCGAGAGAGGCCTGTGCTAGTCAATTGCCTTCTTAGCGAAAGGAAACAGCGATTGGCAAGAGTGATTCTTCGTTTGATCTCGGCGCTGATGTTGTTGTCTGAATTGATAGCGGAGCTTAGGTAGACAAAGTCCTTAACTAACTCAAAGTTATAAGTGTCTATAGTTACGTTCTGTCCGAAATGCCGGTGTTGTTAATGTAATTAAAAATGTAATTAAAATTATTTTTTTTTTTTTTTTAAGTAAACGAAATATTTATTGATATATAACAAGAAACAAGTGGTCACCGTGGCTCACTATAAATATGAGGGTGGGTTCAAGCCCCCGCACATATCCACCGAACATTTGCCGCGGCACTGCGTTTAGGCGTTATCTTTGTTCTTCGAATTATCAGTATTTTTACTAATTTCTCTCGATATAATAGAGATTTCTAAAATACGTCACTATATAACACTATATAATCTGAAAACACACAATCTGTATCGTTTATATCTAACATGCCCCTTCATATTAATGATATCTTCATTATCCGTATCATACATCAAAAGATTCATAGTTTTCAGTTCAATAGTTTTTGATATTTGTATGTACAATTTGTGATAATATGATGTGCCTTAAATGGAAATAATTCGGTGTTTGATAATTTGCAGGCAAGGTACCTACAGCTAGGGCAAGACATAGGGGTGACTGCATCTTTGTATAGTCTCATTCGGATCTCAAAGGATATGTTGTGTTCCTTGGTCAGCTCCAGCTAGCTTTTCTTTAAGGAGATAAGCCCTAGAATCAAAACAAACAATATGTAATTAAGGAGCACGTGGTCGCCGTGGGTCAGTAGATAGTGCGTTGGACTGCTGACCGAGCGGCGTGGGTTCAAGTCCCAATCAGGGACACCGAACATTTTCCGCGGCACCACCTCTCGTCGAGGCAATGACAAGCCTCCGGGAGTATAATCTGTCATGAAAGAGCTTCTCAATTCGCCGTTCGGAGTCGGCAAAAAATTGTAGGTCCCTTCCATTCGAGTGAACAATACAAACACGCACAACATGAATGGTTGCAAGAAGCTAGGCCTTGGCTCATCCCGAGCTGTCGCGCCAGCTATTTAATTTATTTTAATTAAGGAGCACAGTTAAAAGTTTCTCTTCCACTCACCGGTTTTTTTTTTCGTGTTGAAATCTTACTGAATGTAAAATGAAAACTTACTAGTGGAATAGTCAAGTATTGAATCGAACTTTCTCTAGATTTCGCTCTAACCTCTTACTAGAGGTACCATGTCCTAAAGGATAAGCATTGAAATGCTTTTTACCTTATACCTACATATGTACATATCGCTCATTTGCTGCAATGCTATATCCAGGGAATCATTCCCCGGCGGATTAACTTCTTGGAACGAAACACCCTGTACATAAAGTCAATACATAGTTCTGCGACCATAAGAACAGATGAATTGTTAAGTTATAAATTGAATTACTGGGTTTTATTTTAATTACATGTCTAATTACGCTATTCTAATTACATTTTAATTACATTAGCGTAATTGCAATTATTCATTAAATTACTCGTAATGGTAATTCATTTTTTTCAATTACAATTACCTTGTAATTGCAATGTAATTAATTACATTTCAATTACTCGTAATGGTAATGGTAATTTAATTAAAATTTCAATTACCCATCACTGCATACGAGGCCTTAAAATGGATTAAAAGGTGGTGCGTATCGATTTGAAGTTCCTGGGTTTTTTTCAAGATCTACCGCAGGTTAAATATTTGGTCGATGGTGGACTTTCCTGACTTGAAGCCACACTGATATGGACCGATCAGGTTTAAACATTGTTAAACATTGCTAGGTCTGACAAATGGTGGTGGTCGCCGTGGCACAGTGGTTAGTGCGTTGGACTGCTGACCAAGCGGCGTGGGTTCAAGCCCCAGTCAGGAAAAATACCGCGGCACCACCTCTCGTCGGGGAATGACAAGCCTCTGTCATGAAAGCGCTTCTCAGTTCGCCGTTCGGAGTCGGCAATAAATTGTAGGTCCCTTCTATTAATGCGAAACATGTTACACGCACAACATGAATGGTTGCGAGAAGCTAGTTCTTGGTTCATCCCGAGCCTGTCTCGCCTGCTATTTATTTATTTAGGTCTGACAAATATTCCGAAATGACAAATGTGTTGGGAAATCTTGTCGGCGGGTTTGGAGGTTTCAACTTCGGATTACCGAACTTCGAGAGTGTTTCTTGGGCAAAACTATTTCCTTGAAGTCTGAACAAAGATATATCACACTATTACTAACAGAACGGCAGCCATCAAAGTCCTCGTTTCGGCAAACAATCCTCCAAATAGGTAACGCACTGAGGTACTTCCATGAGGTGTGCAGTCTCCTCTTCTTTGGAATATAGTGCTTAATGAACTCATCTGGTCAGCGAATGTAATAGCAAACTCAATTTGCTTGCCAGCCATAATGACATCCAAATTGAGAGTCGCATTGACAATAATAAAAACAGTAACCAATGAAAAGGCGCAATCGGACTTGGAAGATCACTATCCAAACCTTGATTTGCAAAGAGACGAGATTACATATAAGAAAGCACTTTGCTTATTAGAAAGTTTCTAAGTTCAAGTAGAAGGAGACTAATGGTGGGACTAATCGCAGGGCACATTAATCGGAAGAAATAAAAGAAGAAGAAGAAGATATTGAACATTTCTTATGCCACTACCCAGCTCTACTACTCGCGAACTCACAGTTGAAAGGTCGAATATTTCTGTCATTGATACCAATATCGTAGGCGTTCGGCGTAGTTGTACCGGCTCTGTGAGCTTAGTGTCGTAGCGAGCATTCTCCATGATTATCCTGGACAGACGGATGAGTTTGGTAGGAATACTAAAACTAGACATAGCTCTATGTATATACATCCGTAGCTTGTCTCTAAGTCCACTGTCAATTCGTGTTGTATGGAATTATGTAACTTCCGGTACTGAGTAACGATTTTATTGCTTTTTATTTAGTGGAGGTAAGTTTTCGGATTCTCTTGGTTTTAGCCTGAATTCCTCTAGAACAAATAGGTAATCTGAATTACTGTTGTCACTTTTCGTTATTGGTCCGTTGATGAAGAAGACCATCATTTGCACTATTATTGTGTAATTTGTTTTACAAGAATATTAACCTTTCTTGTGTTGCCACCTCAGCTCGATATCAGCATTAGAGTATTCCTTCTCTCATGACATAAACATCATCAGCTGGTTTGACGACCAAATCGAATCTGTCATATAAGGGAATTGTCAAAATCAGCTGGTGTTTCTTCGTCCAAAGAACAAGCTAAAAAGTTTTAATTAATTCTTTTTGTTCAAATCTAATTCTTAATATCTTCTAAAGTCATAGAAAATTATCAAATAGAAATCATCAAAAGATGACAGTTACCATATGTGTTTCAAATTATTTCAACGAAAGAGAGTATTATATTTTAAATGAGAAAAGTATGAAAAGACTGCCACAAAAGCCTACACAAAATAAACTCTCAAAATGCCTACTCAAGACTGAAGCTAATGGAATAGATGCTTACTATTTTATTCGGGAGATTCTAGAATATTCTAATTACAGACAGAGGCTCTGTGAGAATCCCATTGTGGATGGGAAACTATTGTTTGTTAAGATAGTTCCACCAGAAAGAGAAGTCATCGATTATAAATGGTATTGTTGACCAATGTGCATATTCTATAACTTAGTTTGATGGATTTTGTTTTAGGAACCGCATCACATCCAACACACTGTGGGAAAAAATCGAAGTTGACTATCTCATGTCGTGGTTATCAACGCTTGGCGGTGGTTTTTCAGCTCTTGGAGAACAGTTTTCAAATTGTGTAAGTGCAATAGATTTGTGATTTTGGCTTCTATCGAATTGGACCGTGTGGAATTGAAAAAAAAAAACCTTTATACAGCTTAAGACTTGTTGGTTGAGACCCTGATTCACTCCCAATTGTAGTGCTTTCATTAGTTTATTTAAGGCACTTAAAATCCCAAAATGACACTCAGAATATGTAGATTTCTAGTTCACTGTCTTAGCTTGGCAGCAAGGTATTTAATTTTCTTAGTGCATCCCGCAGCCTTATCTATGCAAAGTAACAAATTCGACTCAATTCACTTTACTGTTTCTGATGCGATCATACATTCATTTAGATAAGAGCAACTCAACTCTTGATGACTTTACTTTCTTCCAGGCCGAAACAGCGGGGAAAATATCACTGCGGCAATTACAAGTCGGACTACGACTAGGAGACCCATTTCTTCAGGCTCGTTGTAAGCTCTACTACAGCATATCACTGATTCAAACAGGACGATTGCGCTCCGCGAAACACATCATCCGGGATCAATACAAATTCGCCATCGCCCAAAAGGCAATCGACGGTCGTCTATTAAACATGTGCCACGGCATCTGGCACCGACTGCAGTACGAATACGGTCTGAAGCAAAAACGAAAGCAAGACGCGCTGCAACAAGCTAAATGAACACACCTCATCCGAAGCGCCAAGCTTTGATAAAACATTGTTGAATGTTTTTGTAACAATTAGAGCAAATATATGTATAGACAGAAAACAACTCCATAAAATGCAATCGATCTCTCCACCATGGTGGAAAGCAAAAACCCACAAACATTCATTCAATAAATTTTTATTCTTTCTATCAACATAAATGTATAAAATATTTTCTTCTTCCTCATTCCATATGTATAACATGCTCATCCACAAAAAAAAAGAGAAGAGAAATGGCATTCAATTTTATTTAGTATGCGAAATGCTGGTTTTGCTTTAGAAAAATAAGTAGTTGCTCGCTTTAGGCTGGTGTCCCTGTGGTGAATTACATTTATTTAAATTTTCTACTGAGCAAGAGTTCCCATTGGGTCCCAAGCTGGAAGCACAATTGGTTTCATATCGAATACTTTCAGTGTTTCATTTCGAACAAGGCTTTTGTCGACAACAACTTCAAAGGCAAACTCTTTGAACCATTCAGCGGTCATTACGAGATAGCCCTTCTCACCGCGATCCTCGCCCCAGGAATTTTCAACGCGGAATTTCGTTGCTTTGCCCTTTTCCTAGAAAACAAACAAAACAGAAACAAATATAAGGTCTGCTACGTGCTTTTTTGTGGTTTAACTTACATCAACTGATACAGCGGTAAAGACCATAGCATGAGTCATGGCTGATTCACCGTACAGAAGACGATCCGCTTTGTCCAGGGTGATTTGGATGTCAACATCGAAAACCAGCTTAAAGTCGTGTCTGTAATGAAATGGGGAAGAAAAAAAATTAATTTGGAGTGAACCGACAACGGAAAGGCAAAGCAAATCCTCTGGGAGTAGCAGTAGTAGTAGAATATTTTTTTTTTTTACCACAAGCCATTATCAGACAGTCATGTCGTTTCACTTAAGAATGGCTTTGATGTTTTTTAAAGGGACGATAGGCAAATTCTTCCAGTACATAGTAATTCACCTAATAGATAACCCTTCACTGTCACTGAATCACCGAAGACTAGTAGCGGATTTCTTGCATCTAAGGAGAAAAATCCCCGAAATGCAGTATTCGTATGTCCCACCGGATGTGCCTCAAGGACACATTATCGTTGCGTGCACTTGACAACACTCATACAGTTCAAAAGCAGAATCAGGAAACGTCTTCATGTAAACATCTCGCGGCGCTTTGCCTTTCCCGACAAACGTCTATAAAAAAAACGTCGACTTCCACGATCTTCTTCAAGAATAGACTCATCATACGCAGGTTAAAAAACACTCGAACCCCGAATGTGGATCAGAGAACTAAGTACTGAACCACCTACTAACAATGGCCCTACTCATGAGTGTAATGAACAGCAAATAGTTGAATACATTTAACTCAACTCAACCTTTCAACTCACATCGCTAGATCCTCAATGCCTTGTTTGGAAGCAAATCGTTTGCTAACTTCACAGCCGAACCACACAGGTTCACCCTTTTTCAAGCTTTCGGTTACCACTTCCATTAGTGTTTCAACCGGTTGATTATTGTACAGCACTGGGCGACCGCCAACTACGTTCCCCAAACAATCCACAGTGTACGCTGTATCGTAACTACTTGTCGGACGAGGATCCGTTACAAGGCAGACCTAAATTAAAATGAATTGCAATTAGTTTTCCCCGTCATTGCTCGCATTCAATGATTCTCACCTTGTCTTCGACATTGAATATCGGTTTTACATGCTGGTTGTAGAAGTCCAACGGCGATATTGGCCCTATACTGCAGAAGTTCTTGCTCTTATCGTAGTAGTCCCAAGTGAAAGTCTGCGGTGGGATGCCCAAGCAAATTCCCACGATTTTGTACACTTCACCCATCATGGTTTGTATGGCCACCTCGAGGGCTCCCTCTGGTGGACTGGAAGCGTGCAGATCCCTCAAATTTTTGGCATACTCTCTTAGCTGGAATAAGTAATGGCGATATGGTCTTCGTTTTGAGAGATAAAATCGTGTGAAACTCACTTTACTTTTGAGGATGGCATTCATACGCATACTAGCCTCGCAGCTGTAACTCTCTGGGAAGCATTTCTTTGGCATAAGACCGTGTTTTGTTACGAGATTTACTAACATATCCCATTGGCCACCGTCAGACGTTGGATCCTATAATCAAGACCACCATTCATTATCCAAAACTTTGAAGTCTTGCAAAGTACAACTTACGTGCAGTAAAAACGACACCAAACGCCCGTCGACTTTCTCGCCTCGCTCAGCTGTTTTGACAACGTTATTCAAAAAATAATTGCATCTTTCTATTTTGTCCCAATAGAACAAATATCCCTGAGAGAACTCGAATTCGTCGAGGGTAAGCGCCTTCATAAATGGAACCCGGATGCAGTTGAGTGCGGCAAATAGCCAGCATCTACCTGAGTTCTTTTGGTTGGTAATCGGTTTACCTTCGCTCTCCACCTGAAACACACAAGAGCTCTCATCATCAAATTATTTCAAATGGTAATCGTGTGATAAGCTTACCTTGTAGTTGAAGACATGATTGGTGATCTCTAGTGATTTGCGGGAGAGGGCCACATCAAACGGATCTCCTCTGGAACACACATTCTGTGCGAGCAAATTTTTTGGCTCGCTGTAGAAATCCTTGCGCCACTTCTCCAGCTGTTCATTTGTTATTGGGGCTAAAAATAGATGCGTTGAGGTAGTTGATCGTGATGATGTTGTTGGTGACGATGCATTGGACGCATTGGAACAATGCAATTTCATTATTTGTTGTTGCGATAAGCGCAAATTTCTTTGCGTAAACTGGGAATCTCTTCTTAAATGACGATACAACATGGAAGAGGCGGACATTTTTTGTAAACGCAAAACTGCAATGAATCATCACAAATGTGGGGTGAATCGTCATTTAAGAAAAGACTAGTTAGTGCTGTAAATGAGAGTGTGATTGGGACCCGCAACTGTGCGTGTAACTTGTTTCGAGAGAAGATTTGGAAGTGTGGAAGAAGAACCAACAAATCATGTCCTACGAACGTGTAAAGAGTGTCGAGGGAATCCACTTATGAGTATCAAGCACGAAATGAAAGACTGACCAAAGCCAGCTTCCTGCATTTGCAGCGTTACATCGCGTTTTTCTCTGCATCAGGCTGTACTACATCAAACCACAAACAATTTTTCTCTTAAATTTCATAGAGTACTTTGACTACAGCACTTCGGCTCATGAAATCAGTGAACCCACTGCAGAGAGTATCAAAAGATAGCACACAGGCTGACTGTGAAGCATTCAAATAAAAAAAAATCAAGCCCCGTCCGGTCTGATTACGAAATGCTCGTACCAGATCCTAGGCAAGCACTCAAATGAAACTCGCAAAACATCTGCAGAGGCTTTGGGAATATTTCAACTTGCGCTAATCTAATGATCTTCTAGAGCTAAGGACGTAAGGCACCTATTTTGGGATAAAAAACTAGTCGATGTGGGTTTCTTCATTTGTGCCGCGCTTAGCTTATTTACAGCTGGCGGATATTGTGGTCCAAAGTAAGCAAGCAAATTCCAGGTCATGAAGGATAGTGCTTGGGCATAAATGATTGACTGTGGCTGTGGAATGGGGATTTAAACCCCCCGACGACCTATTTTTGGCTGCATTGAGCTATGAACGATCGTTGAAAAATCTCCACTCACGACGTACTGGGAACACCGCCCACTCGGATGCTAAAGTCTAAGCATTGGAAATTGAATTGACTCATCAAATTAGAGAAACAATTTTGGAATACAAATGGGATGGGAGCCAAGTTAGTATGGAGCTCCCACGACACAGAGAGCAAAGCGCATAAATCTACTCAAATCAAGATGAGTATTGACTGAGGAATGCAAACAACTCGGAATAAATATTCTCAGATGTATTGGCAGTGCAAGCTTGCATACACAATGCCCTACCGATACCCTTCTCTTTTTATATCTTGCGACTGCTGCTAATTGTCATATGACCACAATCCGTCGCATGGAAATGCAAATGAAACCAAGCTGCCCACACAGAGATTATTATTATCGTTGCAAGTTTGTTTTGTTGATAAACCACAGATCTGATAATCTAAAGCCCTTGCAGCGGTAATGCACTTCGGGTTGAAACAGCAGGTGCATAACAAAAGAAAACTGCAAAACAACTTATCGTGCATTTCGAGAGCTTTTTTCACATCGCATTCCGTTGCCAATTGGAAAATGAAAACAAATTTGTGTGAAGTGAAAGTTTCTGGAAATACAGAGGAGTGAAGCGATTTATCTAGCCAACGCAATCATCTCAACCCAATACATGTTATTGCATAACTTCTCAGCAGAGATATCATTTCGAAGTAGCGGGAGAAATATGTCTATATCTGGAACAAATTCCGATTACAGTTATGGCTTTTATCTCCCCCTCTTAGATGATGGGAGCCCTAAAGAGAACCACAAACAAAATTATTTACAGATGCAAACAACGTCTGAGATCTTATCGAGACCAAAGCACACAAAACGCACCAAAAGCCAAAGAAAAATACAAGAATAACCCATAAAACAGCGAGACAACAAAGGAAAGAAGGCGAAATAAAGAAAGTAGGTTGTTGGTCGATCCGTGGATGGGCAGCGCTGCCGAGGGGAAAACTGCTGGTGTACGCCTTTCCCTGGCGCTATGATTTGCACAATTTTTTTTGTTGTGTTAAATTTTACTTTTTTTTTGAGGTTATGACAAAGACGAAATGTAAGATGTCTACTTACTGGAAACCATATCTCCCGTTGGATGAAAATTTTACGTAAGGGAAGCGATGAAATTAAACTAAAAATGGGGAACTTGTTTCGAAGGAAAAGTTTTTTATTTTGATGGATTTCAGTATTTGGCTTTTTTTTTCGATAAAGCTCAGCAGATCTACAAGCACTTCACACACGACACCAACTTTCCCAACGAATGACGAGAATCGAAAAAAGAAATACAACGGAGTGCATCCAGTGCATTATAACGGCATTTTGTGTTTGTGACCTTGATTGGCTGTCGCTCAAACTGGTGTGTGACAGCCGAGTGAAAGGGAAATTTGTTCCCCTGGGATGTGTTCATTTGGTGTATATGCGAAAAATGTTTATAAAAAAATGTTTAAAAAAAATGTAGAATGCTTTTAATTCGTGGAATTTCTAAATTTCGAATTCAAAAAGAGGTCTTCTATGGTCTGATGCATTAGCCAGCGTCAAGACTTAAATGATTGTTAACCATTTTAGTGCCACCCATTTGAGAACCGTTTATTTTTACTTCACTCTTGTACACTGCATACAAAATCATAAAACTGATAACTGAGATCTATGTACTGCATATATTCAAATAAAATAATCACGGTTTTCGTACCTATTCCGTCAGTATAGACGCTGAAAGGAAGCCAACGACGAAAAGTCGCTTTACGAGGATGGTCAAATAATGCTTAGAGAAGTAGAACATCTAATGCAGCTGACAGTCCAAAAGACCTCAGTCAACTTGTTGCGCGAAATAGAATAAAAATCGAGCTTGTTGGTTAAGCGTAGGACCGATATGAATCGTCTGTGTCAGTAAGTAGTCGTAAACTTGTTAATCTCAAGTTTTTAATTCACAATCTAAGCTCACGCTCCTGTAAAGTGATGCTTGCATTCCTAAATAAGTTTTCTACTAGAACCTTACCAAGTAGGTTATATGAACACTATACAAGGAAATAATAAACGGCTGCAAGAAGGGATTTTTTTCAATTGACATACGTCAAGTTTTGCATGACTCGCGTGTAGAAAACAAAGCGCGGTTTTGTTTTTACAAAAAAAAATATGCTGCCATAAGTCTAAATTTGTGAGCGTTGCACTTGTGATCTTCTGTGGCGTTAAGTTCCCATCGCATCGGGCTTTTTAGGTAACTAATCAGTTTTCAATATTTTCACAGTCCACCAATAATTCCTTGACAAATTTTGGCAGCCCGTCAACAAATGTCACTGAAATGTATCACCATCGAGGTTCGCAAGAACTTATACTGTGCAAATGTTTACCTGGAGTTCGACCACAGCCTTACCGAAACGGAATTTGTTAAAATTCACGTCGACAATGCCAGCATTCGGCTAAGGGAATACTCAACTGAAACAGTAATCCCACTGGAGGGTCATTTCACTGTGCAGGCTCAAACGTTGAGCAGTTTAGTGGTTGAGGAGAATAATGCGAGCTTCCGTATGACGATTGACACCCTGCCGCAGTCATCTGTGTGGCAACTAAACAGTGATCCTGGTCAGAAAGTTTCTAAACTAGTACCTGAGATAGCTCCATCGAGTGAAGTTGTTTTGGCCTGTGGCAGTTGCCAGAATCAAATAACGTGCAATGAGCTAAAATTTGACAGAATTTTGGAATTCCCATCGGGGTCCATAGATGTCGGAGAGTTTTTTTGTCACCACGGTCCAGATTTGAAATCGGTGCTTGTACCCAAATTGAATGACATGTTCTATGGATTCTACTTCATCATCTTGAATGCAGAGTGTTTCAAGGGAATCCGTATCAAAGAAGGTCACGCTTATTGTCGACGATGCCTAATGCACCTAGGAGAAACCCTCTTCAATAGCAATGCAATGAAAATATGGACAGACGCTCTCAAAGCACCCATTTTCAAGACAGTTGACAGAGAATTCATGGTCAGCCAGTTGATGGCGAAAATACTCGATGATTGTACAATAAGCAGTGAACTACACATCATGCAGTTCTCGAAAGCAATTGTAGAGACAACTCTACCATCACGACGAAATAAATACATTCTACTCAACATACTCGAAAAGAATCTGGATATCCTGAGGAATGCAACCGCATCAGCAGATGGACTCAATAACAATGCATGTCATGTTAAATTGGCCAAATGTAAGGCAAATAAAGTGCTGTATCAGTCACACGACGACGAAACGAATGCGTTGTTGAACTCGTGGATTAAGGACATCAGTGTACACAGCACTAAAGTTTCGCCGACGCTTTTCACCGCACTTCTTAGGCGCCTCGAAGAGAACTCTCAGTTATTACCTGAAGTATATCGTTACAGCAATGATTTCGTTTTAAGTTATGTCTTCTACTAGTCAATTGTATTCTCGTTTTTGCATTTAAAGTTGATAACATACTTTAGTTTGTATCCAAGGACAATTCCAAGCGAAGAACTATTTTTTTTTTTTTTTTAGATTAAGCTAGTGAGTTTGGTTTCCCTGTAAATAAATGGAAGTGTTAAGAATAAATTCTCCAAGTGAATAACTGGAGTTAGCTAATTTGGAGTTTTTTTATTATTAGACGTAATGCCTCGATCGATGGTAGAACCGATCAGGGTAAAATATAACTGGCTGAGTTGAGAAACAATTTTCTACGCATTGTAAGGATTTTATGGTTCAACTCTTCCATTGATTATTTTCGTTACATTTGTCGTTACCTCATTTATTCATTAGGAACTACGTGTTTAGCTCAACCAACAAGCGTTTTCGACCAGCTCGGTCGTTAGCTACCTGCCTCCAGTTTCAAGCACCAAGTTGGATGGGGTTCCTTTCTATTTGCGCATGACACATGAATCGCAATTTTTGTTAATTGCCCCGTTCCTCAGGGTTATTATTTCGTAGATTCTCTGGGCCTAATCGTTTGCCTGCATCTCATTCATTGTACTTGGTGCATATGCGGTCGATCCAATTGGATACATGCACAACATGCAATCGCGTGGCTGTCGCAAATTTATTAATAGTTTACATGGTCCAATGACACACGACACAAGGCCCCCAGCAACCACCTTCCTGACCTACAGCATTTCGTTTTATCAAAAACCACATAAAAGCACTCAATTACTTCAAGTCAAGATTTGAGACTTGGCAGCATTGCTGCTTAGAAACGAAATGTATGCTGTGCAGACGAGCCCCCTTGCACCCAACCAACCCCCGGCAAGATTAGCTTTTGAATAGAGTCGGGCCGGTGTCGCCTTCAAGGTTGCTCAGCAGCTGTGAGAAACCTCTCACTTCGTAATCTACGTCGTGTTTTCCGTGGAACAAAGTTAGTACAGTCGGAATAACCTTATTGCATATATTTTCCATTCCATTCCATGTTCTGTTAACTTGCGGTTTAATTTTTTTTGTTGTTTCTTTAAATTTTCATCAAACATGAGCTCACATCAGTCGAAGAAAGTTAAAATGACGTCCACACTAGATCATCTGAAAAAGTTTACAACCATCGTTGCTGATACTGGAGATTTTGAAGGTATGTACAAGGTACAGAGACGCCGCTTAGTAACGACCAACAGGCGATAGTCAAGGTGACACCACTAGAACGAGTGGAAAGTTCTCGCGTATATATTTGTTTTTTGCTGTTTTTTTCCTAAGTGCAGTGTCATTGGTGCAAGCAATCATGCGTTTTTTGTACAAGTGTCCATGTAACACTTGCATAGAAACTCCAATGACTATCTCTAGGCGAGATTAAGTAACACGTGTTTTTGTTGTTTTTGTGCAGCCATCAAGGCTTACAAGCCCACAGATGCTACAACAAATCCCTCGTTGATTCTCTCAGCCGCCAAGATGGACCAGTACAAAAGTCTGATTGACAAAGCTGTAAAGCATGGCGTCAAAGCTGGAGAGTAAGTGTAGTTTCACTGATTTCGGCGTTTAAAGACTCACGGTTGTTTTTAATATTTTCAGAACTGAGGATGAAAAACTATCCGAAGCCATGGATATGCTGTGCGTATTGTTCGGATGTGAAATCCTGAAGATAGTACCCGGTCGAGTGTCGACCGAAGTTGATGCTCGTTTATCGTTTGATACTGAGAAGAGCGTTCAGAAAGCCCTCAAATTGATTGGGCTCTATGAAGAACTTGGCATTCCGAAGGACCGTGTACTTATTAAACTCGCTTCCACATGGGAGGGTATTCAAGCTGCCAGAATTCTGGAAAAGGAACACGATGTACATTGTAATCTCACATTGCTTTTCTCATTCTGCCAAGCAGTCGCGTGTGCAGAAGCTGAGGTGACCTTGATCTCTCCATTTGTCGGACGCATTTTGGACTGGTATGTAGCTAACACTGAAAACAAGTCATTCGAACCGGAGAAGGATCCCGGTGTGATCTCAGTAACAAAGATCTACAATTACTATAAGAAATTTGGCTACAAAACTGTGGTCATGGGTGCATCATTCCGTAATACAGGCGAGATTAAGGCATTGACAGGATGTGATCTGCTTACCATAAGCCCGAAACTTCTCGAAGAGTTGAAGGAGAGCGAAGAGGTTGTAGATAGGCTATTAGAGCCGGCAAACGCCAAAAACGTTCGCTTGGAGAAAATCTCACTCGACGAGGCTACATTCCGTTGGATGCTAAATGAGGATGCCATGGCCACTGATAAACTTTCCGATGGTATTCGTAAGTTTGCCGTGGATTCTCGTAAGCTCGAGACTGTACTAAAGGAGTTAGTACGCGCAAGTTCTTAAATTTAGTGCTGAAAGTGGAGACCACTTGTTTTTTTTTTTTTGATATTTGTACTTGTATAATCACATTTTTGGGTAAAAATAAAAGCTTATCACTTGTATTAATTATTTCGTATGAATCATGTGAATGATACTTCGAGGTAAATGTAAATTATTCGCTGAGGCCTCAGGCAATATGGTGACATAATTCAATTTAAAGTTGATGCTGTTACACTGCAAGTACACATCAACTTTCGATTTAATTGAGTCAGCAGTTTAGTTTTAAATGTTTCGTCAGCAGAACTCGAATGGGTTTTCGTAGATTAGGAAATATGTATGTACATGTATCACACTTCACATGGTGGGTGGGTTTTACACGCTGATCTTGGAATTGAACCCTAAACAATGAAGCTGTTTAACAATTCCCGTCCATTTGTGCTTTGTGTACAGGAGATGTGTACCAGTTTTCCTTGAACTCTGACTAGAGCGTTGGTTTTTAGTTGCTCTATGGGCAAAAATGTCTTTAAGAGCTCGAACAATCGATGCGTCTGGACGACAATGAACCTTTCGTCGGACAAATTATACATCAATTCTCAGTGAAAGATGTGGGTGTGATGAACCTCTACCTCACAGAAAAACAGCGTTTTGTAAATGCCACGGTAAGGATTAGATAACAAGTTAGTTCCAGGTATAAAATTTAAAAAAATTGATTATACCTACCACAGCGCATGGATATCGACGCACTGGTAGGAAAAGCATTTGAAAAAAAATTCCAACAGAACTCAAAACATACGCTGAACTAGAAATATGCTCGGAAATTTGACAGAAGGAAACCGAGCACGAAGTCGTATTCAAATCATGATGACCAACGAAGCATATTGTATTGAGTTGTTTATCAAAAAGATTGTTGTTCCTTCCCGTCTCTAAACAGACTTGGAATGGCGTACAGTTGTTTCCTGTTTCAGAAAACACTGTTTCCTTTAGAATGCCACAAATTTAGGCTTCGAATGGCGTAAAATCGTTTCCTGTTGTAGAATAAACTATTTCCTTTAGAATGCCGTAAATTTATAAAATCACTATTGTTTTGTTTAATTCATATTTTAAAAGTTATAAGATATCATAGTTAATAGTAACACATGTAAGTAAATATGATTGCTTCTGTTCGATATACTAGTATATTCTCCTGCCACACACAGCGTGAATCATAAGATTAATTTATCTTAGTTAAATTGAAGGCATTAAAGTTCAGAGATCAACAACAGTAAACACAGTTATGTAGTAAAATTAAACCATTTAAATCATCTAAGCAGGAATTGACTACACAGGCTCGTAGTTGTACATACATGGAGTTGTAGAATTTCGTTGGAACAGTGTAACTGGAGTTATTTATTGCGTTGTTTAGTTCAGGATGCCCCGCATAAGTTATGCTTTTTATTTGGCAAGCTTTCGCATTTGCTTCGTCTGCGAAGACATTGCCATTTCGGCATTGTCTGCCTTGTTGATCAGCATATCCAGTTTGTCCAAGTGGGATGTCATTTTACCTTGTATATCGAGCGATGCGTTTCTCATCATGGAGATACTGGAACGGCTCTGGTGCTTCTGTAATTCATCAAGATTCTCCAAAGCTTCGTTGATATCACCTCCGGCTGCAACATCTCCGGTTGTACCACGACGGCTGCTCGATGATGAGGAGGCATTCTCGTCCACAGACTGTCCTCTAAACATCGTGGTGATACTCCCGCGGGCGGACTGTTTCAAGCGACTGATTTTAGACTGCGTCGCTGTGAGAATACTATTGAGTTCGTCCAATTTGCCACCAGTATTTTGCAGTGATTCATCTTGGTTTTCCAAAACCTATAAAACACAGAGACCATTATGAAAGGATCAGCCCATTTGTTTGACAGAAATCAACTCACGCTAGCTTCCTGAGCTTCAAGTTCTTCTTGTTCCGCTTTCAAACGCTCTGCCCGAGTTTTTTCGAATTCCGCTTCGTCTGGCTTTTCAATTCCCAAGAGTTCGGCCCGCATACACTCAAATTCGTATGTACCTTCAGCCATGGTATTCCTTTGAGGTTTTCGTCTAAAAGTAAGTTGAGTTTTCCTGATCTGGTTGGTTAATCCGTCTCTTTTTGATTTTGATGAACAGTAATTAAATTATCAGTTAATTGCTGAGACAAGGAATGCGAACATTTTGATAATTACGAGGAGTAATTTAATTTGCAGCGCCCTGCATCCACTCTGTACTGTGATGTTTTGAGAATATTGATTTTACACTGCTCTACGCTTGCGACGTATGTAGGTATGGGATGTCATGCAGATGTGGGTAATCGATTTCCTGACATGCTCACCGTATAGTTTGCTTTTTCGGAAGTGAAATATTCGAACACGAAATCTGCGTTGTAGTCAAAGTCAATTCAAATTCAAATTTTAATGATCAAGTTTCGTTCTTGATATGTAGAAGGTCTACTCTCTACTCTATTTATCTTAGAAGATGGAGAATAAGCTGTTTGATTAATAAAGAAGGAATTACAGCCGCGATCAATTTGTAGGTATAAAAAAAACAAGGTTGCGAGGTGGGGCGACGTTTAGAATGTCTGTTTTTAACTTAACCGCCGAAAGGTCTAAATTAAGAGACTGAAGCTAGGCGCACAGTGATGCGAGAAGCGTGCGATAAATCTGTTCACAACAAATACTTATGTACGTGCGCATAGCGAGGCGATAAGGATTCATGCGCTTGGCAGAAGACAGTCAAAAGAAAGTCTCGGCATTTAGTAAGAAGCTGAAAGTTACTTAGATTCACCACCAGGAACTAGATACGATGACGCTTGGGCTTGGTAGGTATATACACAAAGAACAAGGAAATAATTTAAGCCCATGTACATACGTATTTGCTAGAGTTGTGTGTCCCCAGGTTTCAGGCCATCTACCACGCCTGCGCGCCACCGTGTTCTGACCCTTTTGATATACCTCCATTCTCTCAAACTTTTTTTCAATTGCCTTGGCTCATTTCGACAGTCCTACCATAATTTTCTTCAACGACCCCCGCTTCTTCCATCTTGGTTTAGCGTTTAAGCCATGACCGCCGGTCCGGTCTTTGAAGAATCTTCTTTCGCATCAACTTGCAGCTTCTTTCATCATTTGTTTAGCCTTTTTTTTTTTTTTTGTACCTTCGCTAGTCTTCTATCATCTTCTTACTGCACTGAGACTTTAATTCATTTCTTCGCTGTGTATGGTTGGTTGCAATGGCTCCTGAGTAGAAAACCTATCAAATAGACCGATCTAACAGGACGCCTGTTAAGTGCTTTCTGCAGTGGCAGGAATGCTAGTGACGGACTTTAAGCCACTAGAAAGTAATATAACTAATACTTCCAAAATCCTTGTCCTTATCGCTTGTGTCTGTGGATATAATTGGCTGTACTCTCATTGAATTAGAAGCGATAAGATTGAATCTGAAACATTAAACCCCATCCATTTCAAATAAAACACAAAACTTTCTTAGAAACTAGTTCGACACCTTTAATCATCACTCATCTCATATATTTGTATATACGACTCTGTTAGTGTAATCATTTGCGGCAGGATCTCCGTGACATGCAGGTCCTGCATCTCATACCACTGTCCGTTGGCTTTGTGCAGGATGTGCGCACGGAATGTGCCTTTTCCTGGTTCCCCGTCATGCACGATATTTGCCACAAGGCTGTACTTCGTGTTCGTATGCTTCTCCCTGTTGCTCTGTGTAAGGATGTCACCAAAATCAACATTCCTGCAAAAAGAGAGGCAATTGTGAGTTACTTTCTTAATGTATCACTCTCTGTACTTACTTGATTGGAAAGTTGACAATCGTTGGGTTCTTCTCCAAGAAGAATGTGTTCTTTGTGAACCGTTTGATGTACAAAATGATGTACTGTGGTAGTCGAGTGATTTCAAAGCGCTTGAGGTAGTTGTCCTTGTACGTCTTATACTCCTTGTCAGTGGTTCCGTTGAATTTCGATAAGAGTTGATACAAATTCACTTGAGGGATGATATTCTCTCGGAATTCATCGGTGAAAAGAGGCGGTGGGGGCAGATCACATGTGAGATAGAGAAAGTTTGAATCTTCACACTTTTCTTGGTACTCCTCGGTTGCTAGTAGAAGCGCCTTCTGTGTATCATCCAACTCAACGGGTGGTATTTTTCGCGTGAAAATTTTCATTTCACCGAGGAATATCTTGTAGATTATTGATGAGTCTGCCTTCTTCGTTCCCTTCATGGCGCGATGCAGGGAATGCAAAAACCACGATAGAAAATCAATAGGATCACCCTGCTCTGTGATTTGAAAACGTTTGCTACTCCACAACACAACTGCCTGTAACATTTCATGCGGAGATACATGTGCCTTGAAATTCCTTGGATTCCACATCTTTCGCATCAATTCTCCAAATCTCTGCACAAGCGTGAAGTTTGAATCACCCGGTGGGCGACGAATCTTTGCATAGCTCTCCTCTCGCAGGAAGTAATTCCTCAGTGGACCAACGTGTGACAAGGCATGAAGCACAACGTTACAGTAGTCATTCGCCTTTATGTTGTTTAATCCTACCACTCCCGGTAAATACAGAGTTCCATCAACTGTTCGAGAGTACTTCACAAGAGGATTATCCAAGTTTTTGATGTCTTTTATGCTGAATGTTGGATTGAGGACGTATTTGATGTCATCGAGAGACGAGTCTATGATTTCATAGTTGTCCGGGAGGCAGTAGAATCGTAGTGTTTGCAGATTAAGAAACACATGATGGGATTCGGATACGGAATGGGTGTAGGCGTGTGTATTTGTTCCTCTTCCTTGGAAATATTTGCCACACACAAGACAGGCGTAAACATTAATCCTTGTCAGAGAGATGGAGCATAGTTTCTCAAAGTCAAAATCCAGCAGCGGACGATTGATTGTGTCAAGATACGGACAGACACGGAATTTTGGATTAAACGCAGATGGCGTTTCAAGTTCTGGGGAAGAAATTACAATTTTATTAATAGAATTCGAAATGTTTTTGAGTAAAATTTGCACTTACCATCTTCGTCGTGGTCCAGTTTAATCTTTTTCGCATGGGGTTCTGCAAGAAAATAAATAGAATTCAATTTGTTATTGGAATGTTTTATTTAAGTCTAATAATATTCTTACCGAATTTAGTCATGATGTTTAACGTTTCAGTGATAATTCACAAATAAATAGTTTAAAAACACTCCCGGCGATACGAGTGCAAAAAAACTTGCGACAAAAATATTTATGACAGATAATTAAAACAAAATGACAGATAATTAGACAGGTAATTAGACTAGGGGTGTGTTCGTAAAGTGAATCGCTAATAGGGCTTGGGCTGTGGTAACACTGCAACACAAGGTTTGGGATTTAAATTAATTGTTTTTCCGTGTTGACTTTTAGAATTTACATTCACTTTGTTATTGGAATGTTTTAAGTATGTCTAATAATATTTTAACCGAATTTAGTCATGATGCTTTACGTTTCAGTGATAATTCACAAATAAATAGTTTTAAAACACTCCCGGCGATACGAGCGCAAAAAAACTTGTGACAAAAATATTTATGACAGCTAATTAAAAAATAAATAAATTACAGCTAATTAGACAGGTAATTAACCTAGGGCAGCGTTCGTAAAGACAACGCTAATAGGGCTTGGGCTGTGGTAACACTGCAACAAATTAATTATTGATGCGTGTTGATGCTTAACATTTTTATTTCTACATATTGATTATTTAAGAAAAACTCGGGTTTCCTTCTTTAGTATGTAATTCTGATAAAACAATGTTTAATTTTTCGCACTAAATAGTAAATTTCTTGGCACCATTGAATGGAGATATAGCAATGACTCAAACCATTAGGTGCTAAAACGAACTATTTCATAGGCGTAAAGCGTACTCTTCGGAGACATTTTGCAAACAAAATTCTACGTTATTGCTACGTTTGATGACGAAACATTCCACTAGAGCATTTAAGGGTGTAATCTGGAGGTTTTGCACTTTTTGCAAGGATATTTCAGGAATTTTTTTTTTAATGCAAAATAAAATCCAATCAATTTAAATTTTTTGTATGTTATTATTGATATCTTAGGCTTCACAAAAAACATTTTTTAAGTTAATTTTACAAAATTTAAATAGAGGTTAATATGGCCAAAGTGGACACAAGTGTGACTGGCCCGGGCGGTAGCGTCGGTTCAGGTAATCCGAAACAAAAAATTCAAAAAGCTTATTGTTCTGTAAGCTTGTCGTTATCGCAGGTAGTGGATTTAGATATTAAAAAAATAAAAATAAAAAAATTACAGACTTGTGAAAAAAAAAAATCTTCAATCCCGATTTTTCTTTCGAAATTTGGGGTAAAAAATAGGAAATTTTTGATGAAAATTAACAATTCCGCTACCTGCGATAGTCATTGATGTTAAGGATAACATATCCCGATCGGAAAAAGGCTGTTTCGAGAAAAACGCGTTAAAAGTTTGAATAACAGGATTGCCGGTTTGCTCCGACATGTAACATACATATCTACAGGTATAAATTTAAGTATACACAAACATATAAACTGTTGTACGCAGGTATAAACGTTATACAACACCAATTGGGGGGTTAAATTCCCGAATGTTGATGCAAGAAACAATAATTTTCCTGGCACCATTGAATAGAGATCTAGCAATGACTCAAACCATTTGGGTGCTAAAACGAACTATTTCATAGGCAAAGAACGTACTCTTGGGAGACAGTTTGTAACAAAATTTCTATATTATTTCTACGTTTGATGACGAAAATTGTTTGTATAACTTTTTGTTCGGTTAGGAAACATTCCACTAGAACAATCAATTGCAAAAGTTGTAGCAATTGAGCTAAATAAATAAAAAACAAGATTCAAATGGTCCATTGTACTAGCAGAAAGCAGGACTCGGTATTACCCATTTTACTGGAATTTTCCCGATTTTCAATGATAAGGAGCTTACAGTATCAGCACTCACAACAGATCTTCCTCCTAATCCAAGCAAAAGCAGGGTAATCACAAATGATTCAAAGTATTATCGCCTCTCCACAAGCGTCACGAACAGCAGCCTGATTTAAGGCTGCCACATTAAGATGTTTAGCAAAAGGGAAGCGGAAGGATAACTTTTCTACTAAGATACAACAAGATTGCTGTTGATTTGTTACAGATGTTTGAGAGTATTCGTTTAGTTTGTCTGTATTTTAGAGAGCCATGCTACTCATAATTTTGTTTGTTAGGAAGAGGCCCTAGACGAGGAAGCGGGAAGTTCAACGCTGGTTCAGGTCTTGAGAAATCATTCTGTTGTCTAGGAATCTCATCGGATATCTCATTTTCAGCGGTGCAGACAAGAGTCAGAAGGGTTAGCCCTGCGACCAAATTCAGAGAGCTCTTGCATATTCGAACTATTTTGGAACTTGTTAAAGGGTTTAGCAAGGCCTTAAGCCCAGCCTTTCTACTACTACGGACGCAGATACGCCTACTCCACCTATTTTTTATAATATATTCCGTGGCCATTGAAATAGCATAAGTCTTCGCTTGGGAATGGGAGGCTTACTTGCTCAACGAGCAGTGAAGTTTAGTGTTTTCGATTTTCACGAAGAGAGCAGCACCAGACATATATGTAAATGGTTTTGGAGTTATCCGTGAAAATTAAACCACAGTCCACGCTCAGATCCTGGCCGAAGCCAGACCCGAACACAAGGAAAGTCGACTTTAAATTAGCAGAGCAGCCGAAGTCCGGACGTCATTGCATCAGACGGCATATAACGCAAGGTGATCGAAACTCCAATGCGGATAAATCCAAAAGCCTAACCCATGACATAAGTATCAAGAGGAGGTAAATCAAGTATATAATGTATAGCATAGCAGGATTGTCCGGGAAAGCTCCCGTGCAGCAGAATTTGATGCTCTGTCCGATTCTTTGACTTATCGACATTGAAAAGAAAAGTTTGGAAGAATACTTCTACAAATATATCAGGCACATAGCCAGAATCATTATTCACAAAATAAAGAGCTTCGTCTCCAAATCTATATAGTTCTGTCTGAAGCTGTAAGAGGTTGACACCGATACGATTACCCACAAAATCCTCTGAAAGAAGAGGATTGACTCATCATACAAGGTTCCGGATGCTGGGAATTCGGTGCTCGGTATGGTGTCACAATGGATCTACACTTGGTCTAAGTGTGTTCCTCTCTAAGCCGGGACAGCCACCCTTCGGTTGCAACCTTACTACCGACAAATATCCATATTTGTAAAACTCTATTGCTTTCGGCCCAGGTCAAGCTTCATTTACTTTCCAGTGGGGTTCTTGGCATTTCATTTCATGGACGAGGCATAACACATTGGAGATTCGTATTCAAGCCTCGGTGTCAAATATTAAAAATTTCCATTTCGTTTAAAAAAAAACATAAAATGTATTTATTAATCAAAATTTTTATATCGAACCAACACAGTTTACAGTTTTAGCTTTTGCATATATTTATATATTTATATTTGACAGTTGTTTTTGTTTTTAATTTGTTATAACGCAGAATATAAAATACATTTTTTAATAAGTTGTTATACTGTTATACATATTGTATTTGTTTTTTTTTTTATTTATCTAAGGCACATGTGGATTTCGTCTGAATGTCGCAGAAGACCGAATACATCCGTTCGTCTCTCACTACAAGCATGATATGTACGCGTACAAGTGTATTTATTGCCACAAAGTTATCGAATTATCGATTTATCGTTTAGTATGGATTTACAGCAGCTAGTCCTACTCGTCCGCCTGATCTGGCGAACACGGGCTCTGCGTAGCTGTGCCGGTAGCCCTTGGTCAGATTCGAGAGGCTCTTTGAGCTGGCAATGGGGACTGGTGCAGCTGGACCATAGCCGTCGGGTCGCTTCTCCATTTGTCGCTCTCGATATTGCTGTGGCTCTCTGTAATCGCGTGGATCGCGATGCTGGTGGTAGTCCCGGTGATCTGCGCGTGCGTCGGGAACATCACGTCCTCGCATTTCACGGTATTCCCGGGGTGGTTCGCGTGGATCTCGAGGTGCCTCCCAATGCTCACGATTGCGTGATCGTGAACGGGAAATCGAAGATTCCTCTTCATCGCTCCAGTCGTCATAGCGGATGCCGTTGTCTGCGTGCTCAATTGATGATCGTCGTTGTAGATTTCTTGAAGGCACGGCACGTATGGGTGGATTTGGCTCCTTTTCTTCTGCGATGTACCGTGTTCGTTCCATTGCTCGGAACTTTTCCTTCGCATCCTTGAATCGATCCTTGGGCGTGGCACTTGTATCCACATAGTCCCTGGGGTCTCGTGACTGTGACTTTCGGCTGTAAGAGAACTCTTTCTCGACATCCAGCTCCTCGGTGACCTGTGCTGACTTTTCGCTTCTCGGCAGCGATTTTCGTGGGCTGATTCTGGGATGCCTCTCAATCTCTGGTGGATACTCAACCTTGGCATCGTTGTCGAAGGATTTGTATCGCATGGCTGGAGACTTCATCATCTTTTCCATGCTTTCGATGTATGGAATGCTGCTCGGTTCCTTGTATGGATTCCGTTCGTTGCTGTGGGAGTAGAACTCACGCTCCCTTGATCGGGGCTCGGAAGCTCTTTGACGATCCCTATGTCTGTCGGCGGATCGTTGGGCATCCCGTTCCGGTGAATGGTTCGCGAACTGATGTGATCCAGATTTCGGTTGTGTGAACGGCAGATCAGCAGGATCCACATAGCGATGCCGGCCGAAACGATCTGGCTCTGGGTAGCCTTTGACCTTCTTGCCATTGTACTCCTGGAATTTCTGCTTGTCGGTTAAATTTTCTTTCCGGTAGCCAATTTGTGCCGACACCGTCGGTTGGACTGGGACGTGATGTTCAACATCGGAATCGTAGTCGTCTTCTTCCTCTTCGACCTTGTAGCTTGGCTTCCGCTCCAACGACAGCTTCTTCTTCAACAATTTGTCTATGTGATTGTGGAATCCGCTGTCATGAACGTCGTACGGCGCCTTGGGTGCTGGCTCTTCCTTGTATTTACAAAAACCGGTATCTTCTGGCGGCGGATAGTTATTGCTGCGCTCCTTGTATCCCACCTCGTCGCGGTGTTTATCCATAAGCACTCGATTGAACTTCGCATCGTAGTCGGATGGTCGCATGATTATTGGCTTTATCTCATCTTCTTTGTTCCATGATTGGGTTGGTTTGGCAGTTGGTCGGAGTTCCTTTTCCCTGCTGCCGCTGCCTCCACCTCCACCTCCACCTCCACCTCCACTACCACCACCACTACCACTAACGACAGCGTTTGATGGATTGTAGGGTTTCGAGGGAAGATCACGAAGGTAATTATCTTCTGGCGGTTGAACGGCGCTTTTACGATTAAGCGGCTGTTTACGTTCAATTGGGATTTGTGATGGCTTCAGGGCTATGACTGAGTTATCTGCTTCGTTTGACCAGTGTTCGTCTTCTGCAAAAAACGAGCACAAAAAATAATAGAAAATAGAGAATTGTAAAAAAAAAAAACTGAAAGTACACGATTGAGTGCAATCAAGACTTACCACTCGAACTGTTGATGTCTTGCCGCTCTGGACTCGGAGCTAGATCGGATCCGATTCCCGAGGAGCCGCGAGATGACATTTGTTGCTTTGCACCCGCCGGCGTTGATGCGCCCACAATCAGTGAGTTCCGACAGCGACGCAACTCTATGGCAGCCAGATTACCCTTCGATCTGTGGACGGTATCGTAATCTCTGGGTGGGAGCAGCAATGGCGGACCGTTGCCATTTAATTTCGCACGTAATTCGGCCGCCAATGAATCGAATAGGTCGCCGTTTTGTTTCTGCTTGATAATCGGTGGAGAACGTGACATCGGCGAGACGTTGTGATCCTCACTGCATTCGGATTCCCTTGTACTGTTGCCCGTGTCACTGCCCAGAGATGAACTGAACCGCTTCGGGGAGGATTCCTGTCGTCGTTGTGCATGCTTCTGCTGCTGTGGTTGCTGCTCGAATGGTGGCGATGATTTATGGGACGCATTGGAGATTGGTACGATGCCGAGTCTGCAAATGAAATTAAGATGTTTCTCATTTAGTTTTACGATAGGTTTATGGGTTAGGAGAATTATGTCCCTGGGGCTGGATAGGCACTACAAAGTAGTAAGTAATGGTGAACTGGTTTGAAAGTTAAGATTCAAAGAACCGATTATGTTCTGCATTCTCTATCGTTGTGGAGCCTTAGATTGAGTTTCAGTGGATAGAGTTGGAAGAATGTTGCGCACCTTTTTGATTCCTTTAGTACATTCTAGAATTGTTTAATATTTTTAACTCGTCCTAAACTAATTAAACAGCTAGAAGCGTTTAGGATGGTGGTCGCAACACTTGGAATCATAGTTGTGCATTTGAACGACACCAACACAGAAGTGTTTCTGGCAATCCTGCCGCTTGATTCGTAATCTAAGGAAACAGCAGCAACTAGGGCTTTTTGCTTTCAGCAAGATGCACAGTGGCACTAACGCGGATCGATCTATCGACGAAGAGCAACCTGGGGAAATTTAGATTAGGAAGTAGTCATAGGTTAGGTTAGGTTAGATTATGGGAGAAGTGCCCAGTCCAATGACTGAGCGTTCACGGGGGCCTACTGGTCCATTGTGTTCCCCTTTGTGTTGTGGGCCATGTTCCAACCTTGGGTACCACATGGGTGGTCTATCAAACCACCCTGTACTCTTAATGAAGTGGAGTATGCTCGTTATCGGTACTTCTGTTAGGTCACTTAGTTCTCCAAACTGAGGAAGTAGTGATATTCAGAATAAAACCAGGATAGACAGTCGTATGAGAATAGGTATCTTCTCGAAGGATCTAAATCTAGCAATCACTGGTAAATTCCTCCCTACAATAAGAGATCTTGCCCTGAACATATTGGCAAAATGGACGAAGAAGTCAGGCCTCGGCGTCAATCCCTTAAAAACCGAACTAGTCCTTTTCACAAGACGCTATAAGGTTCCGCATATCACCCCTCCCTGGGGGTCATACTTGATAGGAAACTCAGCTAAAGGCTGAATATTCATGCATCTGTATAACAGGTGGCTTGAGAACACTGCTGCACTGCAGGCAATGCTCCACCTACTTCCTGTTGATATCTTTCGGAAGCCAATGGCAGTCAAAGCAGTATTTAGGCTAAACCAATCCTCCCAGCTGGTCAGCACAGCAACGGGTCATTCTAGGATCCTCAAGGGCAACCATACGTTGTCCCCCATATTGACTTCGTCAGGTACAAAACCCGGATTCCTAACAGAAGCTCTTGGAAGTCTGGTAGAGTTATGAACGATTCCGCGCTAGAAATATTCACAGACGGATTAAAGACAGGAGGTGGTACGGGGGCAGGAGACTTCTCCAACGCATCTCTCTTAGCCATTACCACGCGACTGCCAGATCACTGTAGTGTGTTTCAAGAGGAAATTACGGAAATTAGTCCGGCTTTCAATTAACGCTTTGGATTGCAGCGCTATACATAGATTGTCAGGCAGCTTTTAAAGCCTTGAAATCGCCGACAACACGATCAAGGTTCGTAAAGTAATGCCGCAGATATATTAAGAGGTTGCAGACAGGTGCGACCTTACTTAAAAGAAAAAGCTAAGAAGAAAAAACCCTCGGGGAATACTTCGACGATGATCGATAAGAAACTCTACTCTGTGCTATATACTCTGGTTCCTGGTGCTGTTAAGTCGTGGTATCACAATGGGCCAATCTGGTCTAAATGTCTTCCTGTCTGAGTGGGGGGAACCACCTAACCCAACCTAACCTAACCTAGATCTAGCATGTCATGTTGGTCGGAAGATAAAAACCTCAGTACCTATTTACATATATCAAGTCAAGATGAAGGCACAAACATTGAACCACTTGCATGAGGGTTTGGTGTGTGGTTGAAATATCTTAATCGTACTGGGCAGTTGCCTAGTTAACCAGTGATACCCTAGGTAGAAGGACATGATCGTTAAGTGGGCGACAAATAAACACCTGAAAAGGTGTAGAAGTGTGGCTTAATCCATACAAGCCAAAATTATAGCAAAGATGTTAGCTCGACGCAAGGAATTTTAAAATGACGAGTAACATTGCAAACAGCACATGGAAGTTTTAGCCATGAATCTTGTAGAAAATGATACGTGCAATCTTTACTTAGAGCACTTGTAGGCAATTGCACATGTATGTACATATATACTGTGCGAACAGACCAGGAAAAAAAGCCTTTCAGCCGTTGTGAAGAATTGCAACCAAAAAAGAACTAAGGAGCCTAGCCTAGGCCAGACTTTTCTGAAAATGTGGCATATCGAACATTTTTTTCCCATCTACAATACCATATGCAAGGACACTTAGGGTATATCGTGTCTGGGATAATACCCAAATATTTAATTTTTTTTAGTGAAGTAAGACCATCCCACTATAGGTTTATGTGAAGAATTCCATATATCAGAGTAAAGAGGATTAGCGCAGTTTTGTGGGGCTAATCCTCAGAAAGCTTCTACATAGATTATCATTTGGAGAGCAGAGAAAGAGCATATTAGAGAATGTCTCTTAAATTATTAGGCTATTTACCTGAGGCAGAGATAGCCAAGCACCAATAGGCAACATACATATTTGCACCGAAATTACAGGGCAAAGAGGATAGAACGCCACTTTGAGGAGGTATACCCAGCTCCACAAGGATACTTAAGGTTATATCGTGTCTAAGTACCGAAAGTTCTAGCTGGTGCTTGGCTTATCCGTCATCGATATGTACAAAGCAAGAGATTAACTTCTTGAAACTCCAACAAAAAGTCTTGGAACTGAATTGTACACAAGAGATATGACATGAAACTACATTTTTTAAGTAATTCGTACAATGATGAAATTTGGAGCAAAAATCTTAATAGACCTTCACACCGGTCATCCCTTCCTCAACTAAGTGCAAAGGAAGGTCGGTCAAAAAGTTCACAGGTGGACGTCAACTTTGTCTTAAAAATTAAGAAACATGGACTGTTTGTACAATTGCATTGCCAAAGTTCTTTGTAAACTCCAACATTTCGACATTAGCTTGAATTCTTCACTCCAAGGTGGTTCCCCATATGAAAGAAAAATCTTTTAAGTAATGTGGGTCCAATTCCAGCCTTTAGATAAGAAAGGTTGAAAAAATACAATGGATTTCCTAATTCGCCTACTTAAAGTGAAATGGATGCTCTCTGTGACGTGACTGCAAAGATATGCTACGCTGTGTCGAAAAAAGAGCCAAAGGCGACTATTCACAAGGCCGGTATTTCAATTGAAGTCATGAAGAACCACGAATATCAAGCTCTAGGCTCTAAAACGGAAACTCAACTCAAAGGCAATAATTTACTTCAAGCGGCAAGAGCATAAAATCGTGTAGAAATGTTAAAGTTTGTGCTCCATGAGGTGATGAATCAGCGAACACAATGAAATGATGTCAGGCGGAGATGAAGACTTCTCCATCTGGTTTCTTAAATAAAAAAAAAAAAAACTTGAATATTTGATTAAAATAATTTTTGAATAATAAATTCGCATTTTTAGAAATTTAAGTTTAAGTATGATATCAGTGAAAACAAGTTGATCGAATCAAACCTGATTGACTAACGTACATACGTCATGATGCTCGAAGTTTTGAAGTACATTTTGTGGAATATTGACGCAATTTCTTATGATTTCGACTTTTCTAAGTTTAATTTCTCGCTTTGACATTTAATAAGTAGTAGGTATGGCAAGAGGCGTTCGTTTTAAGTAAAAACTTAATTGGAAACGTCATTAGAAAAAACGTGAAAGACCAAAGTAGACACTAATACATATTCATAAAATTATTTGAGATTTAGACTTGGTGGACTTGGATCTATTTTAGTCATGGACACGTCAAGTAATATTCCTAAGCTGAAGCAAATGTCAAAGCAACATACACATGTAGGAATAAACCAGACGGATATTATATTCGCAATCTATGTATCTTCCATAATCGCAAAAAAAATGTTTTTATTGGAGCTGCAAGAAGATTGCATTTATCCTGTTGATATGTTGGCCAAGAGACATGATTTTATAATAATGAAACTAGTATTCCTGGTAGCTATCAGTGATGTGCTTAATTATGATGAGAGAAAGTGACTTTGTATTAAGAAAGTGTTAGGACTTTTCAGTATCTCTCGAGTATTCGAGAAAGAGAAAGGATCCGCCAAGGACTTGTTATGATACCTTGTGCCCAGCTTCACAAACCTTTTTTCAGTCTAACCTCGCTGAAACCATATACTTACGCCCGTATTATTCACTCGGTCTAAAAGGTGGTTTATTTTAGACCGCGGTTTAAATATTTTTAGACCACCAAACATTTAGATTTCGTATTATTCACCCGGTTTAAAAACTCTAAACCTAATTTTTTGAATTTTTGAATTTTTTTTGTGTTGGAGGTACAGTCCTTAAGACTGTACGAGAAAAAAATCCGGAAACATTTGCGGTCTGGCAGTACTGAAATATGACATCGCAGTACCGCTATCTTTTGATCAAATGTTCTTATAGTCATCACATTTATTTTAAAATGGCGGTTGATCGATAATGTTGTGATTTGTTAAAAATGAACCTAAACGAATTAAATAATAGAAAAGCTATTTTGTCCTTTTACGAAAAAAATAAACATTTAACGCGGAATCAAGTGGCAAAACAATTAAAAATACCAAAATCAACGGTATATGTATGATGTCATCAATAGATTTAAACAATGTTTAAGTATTGAACGGGCAGCTGGATCTGGTCGTTCAAGAGCCCCGCAGTTCCCAGAAGTTCGAAGAAACATCCTAAGGGAGCGGTTAAGTTCGGAGTTTCAGCGTCGACTGTACAAAAATATAAAACTGATGCAGGACTGAAGACATTTGTGGCCCAAAAATTTCCGAAGAGGTCTGAAAAGCAAGAGAGTGTAGCAATAACGAGAGCGAAAAAATTGCACCAGCATTGTTTGCCATATTTCGATTGCATTTTGATGGATGACAAAACATACTGCAAAGTGGATATCAAACAACTTCCGGGCAAACAATTTTACACCGCGAACAAAAAAGGAAATGTTAAAGAAAAATTTAAGGAAGTTAAGTTCGAAAAATTTGCAACAAAATATATGGTATGGCAAGCAATATGCTCATGCGAATTGAAAACAGACACTTTTGTAACAAATGGATCAATCAAAGCTACCGTCTACATTAAGGAGTGTTTGAAGAAACGAATTATGCCTTTTATTGGACGTCAGTACTGAGGGTCAGTACTGTTTTGGCCAGATATTGCAACACCCCATTACGCCGGACAGACTATAAAGTGGTTTGAGGAAAATGGGGTGCAATTTGTTCCCAAGGACTGCAATCTCCCAAACACTCCCATGCTGAGACCTATTGAACGATATTGGGCCCTTATGAAACGTGAACTGAAAAAAAGAGGACGAGTAGCTCAAGACATCAAATATTTAAAGAAAAAATGGAATGAAATGTCTAAAACCATCGACGAGATGACTGTACAAAACCTCATGAGAGGCACTAAGAAAAATGTTAAAAAATTCCATCTAAATAAAAATTAATTAAAACTATTTACACTCAAATAAAGTGCAAAAGCACTAGTTAAAAAAATATAAAACATAACCCATTTCTTTCAACATTAAACATTTTCAGGTGTAGTTTCCCTTTCCGGATTTTTTCTCGAACAGTCCAGATGTGCGACACCTCGAACCTGCTCTATACAGGATTCAGAAGTCTGCTCATTGTTTTTATCAGTGCTACAATGCTAGTACTTATCGACATTATCCCTATTTGCCTAATTGTCATTTTTAATCCTAATTGCCTATTTGTCTGCACAAACCAGCCCTCAATAAATAAAAAACCCTCAATAAATGCTGATCTTTTATTACTTTTCTAATTACTACTCTGCATCTCCGCAGTACAATTTACCTAATATCTCAGCTGTGCAAATTTCATCCACCACTACGGAAAAACCCTTTACAGGCAAAGCGGACTTTCCTCTGCCTCACTTGACCGTGAAAACGAAAATAATCACAAAAAACCTCTGTTCGAAGTGTCGAAAGCTCTATTCGTAGGTTTCACGTCGGTTTAGTACTCAAATTAAACGCAAATATACCAAAAGCGCTTAAACCACGTAAATCGAGTGAATATGGCGTAGGTTGGTTTACATTTTTCGGGTTTAAAAACGCGTGGTTTATTTTGGTTTGTTTTCGTGGTTTAAAAGTGTTTAAACCTGGTATTTAAACCGAGGGAATAATACGGGCGGTAAAGATCGATTATTGATCGATGAACAGTGTCCGCATAGCGCGTTAAGGTTCTAAATCTTTCTTCAAAGTTACAGTAGTTTTGTTGCCCTATTTTATTGGGGTTCATAAACTTTTTCGCTTGCCTTTAGGTTCGCCCAATGTCCAGCGAGACCATCGACTTCTCATTATTATAATTTTGGGGTGGACACTACTGTGTGAAATCCCAAACTAGGATTCCGGACCAACGAGTGGAGGCCAAACGCCTCTTCTCGCTAGATAGTCCACCTGTTTCCTTCAAAACTGTCGTTTCATAGAATCCAGGCTGCAATAACCTTGTTTTTGGACGTAAGCCTTTAAAGAAGACTGAGAAAGTCGCATACGAGCTTCGACCCTATGGTGTATGATACGATACGATGCTAAAGCCCGAATGCACTACAATCTGCAAGATCTGTTGTCCTGGCCTAGTTGTTAATCGGAAGTCGAATTGAGGCTCTTAATAAACCTCAAAAACGCTTCATTTTCCATGTTGCAAGTATCCACTGGACATATCCTGTCCCGTGTTAGATAGATAAGTCTTCTTTGTGTGGCCCCTGGCCCACAGCCGTCTCTTTTTGCTCTCCGCAGAGTCGGCAGATATCTGTATCTCATAACCTTATCGTATGCAAATGGCACCTTAGTGGACAATGCCCAGTTTAGGGTCCTGAGATCTCCCTTGTGGAGTTGAAGTAGTTTCTTTGACCTGTATTGGTTGGGATTGATGAACTTTGTCGCTTGTCTCAGGCCCGTTGGTGTGCCTTATACTCAGCGTGTCTATCAGCTTCCCATTGTGTTATTTTAGAGTGAATACTACTGGGTGGTAACCCAAAATAGGAGTCAGGACCAACGAGTCCTCCAGGCGCCCAGCGCCTGTTCTCGCCAAACACTCCGCCCGTTCAGTCCCGGACGAGCTTTGATCCTATCATACGTGACTTAGAGGTCATAAGTGCTGCTTGGCTATCTGAGAAAATCGGATACCTTTTGCTTTCCCCTCGCAGGCATTCCTTTGCACACACTTCTAATGCGTGAACCTCTGCTTAAAAGATGTTTGGTGACTTTCCAAGCGCTGGAATTTGTGACCATATAGCCCAGCTCCAATATTGCCATTTTTTGGTTCAGAGCCATCTGTGTATCAGATTTGCGAATTTGGTAAAATAACGAGACCTTTACTTTTCAGTTCGTCTAACTATGGTGTAACCCCGTGCTTTTCAATTTCGAGCCATCTGTGTGCGAGTTTGATAGAGTAGCGAGACCTTTTTTTCCTCATTTGTGGCGTTCACCTTTGTATGACCACCTCGTACTTTTTGGAGAACTAAAATCTATTGAACATTGAGTCGATTTGAATAAAACCTTGGATCCTCAGATGGCCTGTAAAGTCGCCAGCTTTAAGTTCCAGTATCTGAGTCAGCCTAAGAGCATTCAGAATAGCTTCTTTCCGCATTGTGAGGTGTAGCGGTGTGAAACATAACGTTACTCGATTGATAATGGCACTACTCATATACAGCCAGTAGATCTTGGGTTTCAGACCCTATGTTTTGCCGTTAAGGCATTGGCACGTAATCATTGCTTTAGTCGCCTTTAACCCTTTTCAGGTGAGAGTCCTAGTAAAGCGATTTGTCGAGGATTACCCCGAGCTACTTCGTTTCCTCGATGTGGATGTTTCCAGTGAGATTACTTGTACTCTTCTTGGAAAAGGGTACAAGGATAGTTTTTCCGTGGTTTTGGGTTTAGCCGTACGGTTTTAGGAATGAAACATCGACAATTGTATATCGAGGAACTGACGATGATGATTGAACCTTTTCGATCCTATCCAAGCTGTGGAAAACCCTTTCAATTCGAAAGGCATGACAACTATGCCGCTCCTTAGGCAGAGACTTACTAAATTCCTAGCAAATAAATGTTGCAATGATGTTCAGAATTTAGATCTATAGCTTTGCCTTCGAATATCCTCCTTCCGTGGAACGTCTTCTTTAAATTCCAAGCTCATTAAGAACTCTTAAGATGCCCTCAAAACAATAAAGTTTTACATTCATCTTAATTGCTTAACCTTTAAATATTCATTTAAATTTAACTTCTTAAATGTTAACAAGCTCGGTAACAAAACAAGAGAAAAACAAAGCACTGTCGCGTCTGCTCGATAAAGATCACTCTGACTGCAAATGTTGGCCTCCACAACAAAAAAACAAAGCAATTCATCGACAAGCATCAACCATACTTAAGGCTTATGGCATTCGGCAGCAGTCGTTGCAAAAATACCAAAAATATTTTCCTGACATTTTTATTTCTTATGAAAGACGCTGTGGCTGCGCCTTAGTCGAGTTGCATCATTTAGCCGTCCCTGCCGCCCGCTCTCTCGGCCAAATGTATGTCACCGGCTGGACCGGCTTTAAAAATAATCTGGCATTTTGTGGCGCGCATCCCTATCACCACCAGATCCACTCCCACCAGTCCCTCAGAGAGCACGTTGCGAGGCTTCAATGAACATAACGAGATAAGCGGTTCGTAAGCACATCTCGAATCGTGCTAGCAAAGCGCGAAATCTGGAAATTAAATCACCAACAACAACTCTGACAAGATACAGATACTCCACTCGTACCTCACTTTGCATATTTGCGCCGTCTCCCAGAAGAGCGTGCTTTTAAAAACACACACAAGCTCCACAGAGATCGAATTACTTTTTTTTTAGTTATTGTTTTGCATCGTGTATCTATCTATCTATGCATCTGCGCTTCAGTTGAGCGCTGCTTAGTGCAGCGCACTGCACAACTCAGTTACGGAATGAAGCCTCCTCTAACGTGCTATTAACATTCGGTTACGTCATGTGTCTTCGTTTCCCAAATGTGTTGGTAGATGCCTCCAACAATGGCGGGTCTGAGCTGCAGTGCTCTCGGCATCTCACAGATACTTGTATCTTTCAACAGACTTATCTTCATTACAAGAGTATTAATGGCGCAAAAAAAATAATTAATCGACAAAAATGCATTACTGCCTGTCACACTTAATGGGGTTCGATTTATTTATGCTCCATTGCCGGTGTGTTCTGTGTAGACGGTGCGGACTGGCAGACTAGTGCGCCGTGCTTGTTTTGCTTCCTATTCGCCATTTTTTGTATCTTTTCCTTATTGTTAGCATTTTGTATTTTTCTCTTTTCTTTCTTTCCTGCACTTTCACTGCGGTACACTGGTCTTGGTCTTGGTCTACTCTACTATGTAACTCACCTGGATTCCAATTCCTCGAAGCGTTTTTGATTCTCAGGCCGATTGATTAGGATCTGCAGTTGCTGATGTAATGCCTCGGCTGTTGTCTCCGAATCGCAGCGATACGCGTGCACATGTAGGGGACACTTGGTCGCGGGATTATACAGGAGCAGTACACAAGCAACGATGTCGTCCGATTGTACGGAACTGGTTATGGCACTGTGTGGTATGAAGTGTTTCGATGAACCCTTAAATGAGATGGAAATAGGAAGTGTAATTCCTCTGTGTGTGGGATTGTAGATGGGGTACCTACCTGTAAGATTTTTATTCCTTTGTGAGACACCTGTAGAGTGACTTTGAGTGGTTCCTGCTCACGCGACCTATCAATTAGGTAAGGGAGCACGGAATTTATGACTCGTGAACCACGCAAGCCCTTGGCCTCGTCAGCACCCAAGAACCAAACGTAGTACGATGCCTTTTGTACATCACGACGTAGTCGTAGAGCCATTTGTACGATTACATCTGAAAAGAAACAAAAGGAAATATTGTGAGTTAAAGTTGTGATGTAACAGGATGAGAACGTAGATAAAGAGTCAATGTACAGGGTGTTTCATAAGCATTTTTCCCTGCAGCTATGGCGGTGGCACTCACAAATAGGAAGTTTCTCTTCAGGATTCTAAAGCGGCAAAGTGACCATGGTAAAGTGACCATTTTTACCGTGGACCATGATCACAGATCTGCAAATAAGGTGTTCTGGCAAACCATCCGCCGTCTCAGAGGAAGGAAGTTCAATATCATCGAAGGAGTCAAATCCAAAGATGGTGCATTTCTTTCCAACTATAAGCGCAGATAGGGCGAGCACTTTTCGGAGCTGCTCAATCTCGAATAGGGCACTGAAGATGACAGACCCATGGTTTTGAGTAAATAAATAAATAGCTGGCGCGACAGCTCGGGTTGAGCAAAGGCTTAGCTTCTCGCAACCATTCATGTTGTGCGTTTTGTATTGTTTGCACTAATGGAAGAGACCTATTGCCGACTCCGAACGGCGAATTGAGAAGCTCTTCCGTGACAGATTATACTCCTGGAAGCTTGTCATTCCCCGACGAGAGGCGAAAAATGTTCGGTGGACCTGGCTGGGCCTTGAATCCAAGCCGCTCGTAACTGAATCACGGCGACCAGTACATGGTTTTGAGCAGCGTGGAGAATAGTCCCACCGTAGAGGAGGCTACTTTGGCGATTAAAGTGCTAAGTTGGCAAATCTGCTGGTGTGGATGAAATTTGGCCAGAAAAAGCCGCAGTGCGGCTTTCGTCCAGGTAGAAGCACAACGGACCAGCTATTCACTCTCAGAATGGTACTTGAGAAGGCCCGGGAGTATGTCAGACCTATCTACAGTTGTTTTGTGGATTTCGAGAAAGCGTATGATTGGGTCGCTCGAGGTAAACTCTGGAGTGTACTGCAGGAGTATGGGCTTGACGGTTCTCTTCTGAGGGCCAGTCAATCTCTACACACAAACTGTAAGAGCTGTGTGGCATTAAATTGACACCTTTCGGTGCGGGCGTTGGACTTCGCCAGGGATGCGTTTTGTCACCCCGAATTGAGAGAGTTCAATACAAAATCCCATTGGGATAGGTGGAGAAGTTTAAATATCTCGGGGTCCTATTTACGAGTGGTGTTAGGAGCAATACTGAATTATCCTGTAGGATTGGTCAGGCTGGAGCAATTTTGAGACAGCTTAGTCAATCTGTTATCAGAAGGGTCAAACTTGGCATCAAAACATCAATACGGTGTTTGTTCCGACCCTCACCTATGGGCATGGGGTTTGGGTAGTGACAAAAAGACTAAGATCGCGGATATAGGCTGCCGAAATAAGATTTCTTCTGTGTTCCAGCCCACAGTGCAATCTCCAATAACGAAAAAGCTGACCCCTGTCATTGGCTCTGTGGGGTTAGTAAAACATTTTAAACGCAAAGTGAAAAGCCTCAAGTCAGTGAAGGCTGGCAGAATTTATCTGGACAAGTATTCACCAAACTGTTGTTCCCCATACTATCAAAATCAATTCCAGATTCTTGTGAACCTCGATAGGAATCATCTTAGACTCCCCAAAATCAGCCACCGTTGACTTCTGACTTCGTTAGATCGATCTTGAAGAGTGTAGACAGTACGTTAAGAGTGAGGAGGCTTCTCTTGATATTCTTACGGATTGGTCTGCCATCTACCCGAATTTCAGCTACTTTCACTTCATGAGGTTAAGCTTATTTTACACAGTTCTTCTAAAAAATATTTTAAATGTTCATATGAGATCTCCGTCAATGGATGGCTCTACAGTCCGAAGGGGACTTCAACCTTTCACAAGTTCTTCCGTGTAATTTTATTCACAAAATCTGTACTCACTTTCTAACACCGATACACAAGACACAACTCCAATATCCTTTTAACAACTAATGCTACTTACGATTTAATTTTGGGTAAAAACCAAACGTATGCTCTACACACTGCGGTGAAAAACTACTCTAATCTAGCCCCAGTCCTCCGCTTGCATGCCCCAATGACTGAGAGAGAAAAGAAGGATCCGGCTAAACCGGTAGCAACCCAACTTTCCGATAATAATTTGAACGAAAATAATTTCCCAACGCACTTTTTCGACTTTTGGTGAAATTTTCGTCATCGCACCACCACCGGTTTGCCATAACCCCATCCTCGGCGGTCCCCATAAAGTGGACCAGATCATCAGTTCAATTTCAGTCGCAATCAGGTTTTGTCATGTGTTTCGAGGTTTTTCTCCACAACTCCTTGATCGAATAGTGAACACTAATTATAGTGGTCAATCCATAATTACCCGTCTGGAGGGAAATTTGCAGCAAAAAAAAAAAGTGTGTAAGTCGTTCACCAGAAAACTGGACAATCTACTGCAAATACAACTCCGTGCAGTATCCCATTTACCAAGGTTGACTTATCATTATAACGCATCCGCACGCAGCGGTGTGCTGTGGTGTCTAGAAATCGGATGTGTCCCCCATTGAAAGAGATCAGTGTCTGTCTCGCTGCCATCAACACCCATGTGAATGGAACTCCCATTCATGGTGGAAAAGTATCTAAAAGAAATTTATCCGGTCAACAACGCTTGTCTACGATTCTATCTTGTTGTCGTTTCTATATTTGTCATCGCCCCAACAACCTGAAATGATATGAAATTCTAGATCGGGCTCAGCCATTAGATTCGCTATGGGCAACCACCACTGTTACCACTATTCTGCGTGTGCATTTAGAGTGGCACGACTGACTGGCGGTAGACAGGAGATATCTTTAGCCGAACACCCCTCTTCCCGCGGATCTTCTCGTCTTCTGATTTATTCTGTCGACTTGTTTCATTCAATCTCAAAGGCAGTGAAAAAAAAAAATAAAGTAAACCATGGAGATGAAGAAGATACCCATGTCATGTCGCCGTTGTAGCCGCCTCCCAGACTGACACGTAGTTTTCCATCTTGGTGCACACATTCGTGTCGTACCGGTACGCCTCTAGCTACTCGAACCCATAAACTTTATAAATAGATTAACCTGTTAGTTTGCCCTAAAAATGCAATCATCTCTTGAATGGAGGAGGGCGGGTGGACTGAGAGGGGTCTTGGACGATGTACGGTACAAGTTCACCTTTGGTTTGGTGAGAGAATCTCTACTGAAATCATGTTGCAGCTAGTGAAAGGTTGAGTGTTGTCTTTTTTTTTTGTAATTAGGTGCACGTTCAGCGGATTGGGCATCAGGAGGTTGATGGTGGGAACAGGTGTTCAGGTGAATATTTGCACTAAGAAGAGAGCGTTCGTAAAAGTTGAATCAATTAATAGTTGTATAGTTGGTTTTCTCCGAGATATTTGCACTTTCTTGTGCACAGTTGACTTTGAACCTTTAACTGGTCTAATCTGGTCGATGGAAATGGATTTCGGCTTTTTGCCAAAGTTTACCTCTCTCTTACGGGCATCATCTTTCCCTCCTGGATAATAATGAGTATGGAGTTTAGGGCTTAGGAAGAAATCATTATTGTCACGTTGAGTCTGTGAGGTACAGAATGGACGGGACCAACAATTTATTGAATCGAGTGAATCGAGAAGCTTTTCATGGCAAATTATACTCCCGGAGGTTTGTCTTTCCCTGACAAGAGAGGTGGTGCCGCAAAACTCTCCCTGCAGTCAAACGCACAAATCACTGAGCTACAACGACCACCTGGTCTAGCTCATCGCATTCTCCTGAAAAAACTTGGATAAATCGCCTTCTGTGATGTCAGCAGCGTGGAGATGAAAACGGTGCGATGGATTGAACAGGAGCAAATCAAGGCATGCGAATAGAAGAAGAAACCAAATTCACATGTTTTGGACAGAATTTCACCCAATAACTTTGGATTCGCTTTATCACTGCGTCCACCGATGGGCCTACTGTGATTTCCTTCAATTAGAGCTCACTCATGATGCCTGAATTCGAGATGAATCCAGAGATGTTTTTGAGTGAGCTGGCAGATATATCCTCCGTTACAAGGTAGAATTTGCCTAAATGACGATGACGTGTTCTGATTAGACAGTTATAGTGACACAAAATGTGTTCTGCTGATTCTTCGTCTATAACTTTGGATACTCAGGGACCTGGTCTGTATCGGATTTCGAAGCAGCAACACTGAGATCCTAATCACGATTAACGCACTTTAGGGAAACCATACCTTTAGGTTGGATGTCATTTATGTCGAGCTCAGCCACACAATCATCGCTTACGAACAACCAGGTTTCCATGGTAAATCCTCGGGGATGTGGAGACATCAATTTTGAGAAAATATTTGGCAGCTAGATGGCATTTCAATAGATTGTGTTCTGAGCATAATTACCATCCCTGAAAAAGGAATCAGGCAAGAACTAAGTGAAAAATAGGTTGACCACCAGACAAGTTTAATGTAATTTTATACGTTGACGTTGTGTAGGCCAACCTTCTTCTCGACTAGATCGACCTAGTATTTGAGGTAAAATCTTAGAAATATTAAACCTGGCAATCCACACGGACAGCCAAGCCGTCAATTCCTAGGCTGGTGGAAGAGTGTAAGACAGAACTTGTTCTACTAAGTCGGCAACTTCATATTGCCCCAACGTAAATCTGGTAAAGCAGCAAAGTTCCTTGAAGTCAAAACAGACAAGACGTTGCTGGTAAGTGGCACTGATATAAGGTAGTCACGGGATACAATGGACGATGAAAAAGACCTCATGTCAGCTCACTGTCACATAGGATTAAGAACCTGCATGAACTCCAAACTTTAAGAAATCGATACAAGTCAAGTGAGACTAGAATCAAACACTGTCATTGTTTGACGAAAGATTGAAGTGGTTGACAGGCGTCTTAAGGATTTTCGTCTACGGGAAGGAACTCAGGGTAGATTCCATCTTCCGAGTAGAAAAAATCCTTGCGATTGATTCCATTTATTCAAACCGATGATGTGTGTCGAACCAAGCCAGAATATTGAACGAGAAAGTAAGATCTTTGCGGAGTTAGCTGACAAGAGAGACTTGAAATGGTCTACACTTGTGTAGGCAGACCCTGAAGCTCAGAACTAATCCCATTCCAAAGGTTACAAACTCAGCTTATTGCTGTTTCACCATCCTTCAAAAATTGGTGTTTCTAGCTCAACCCATCGGTTTATACATTTACAGCTCCTCCATTCGACGCCTTTCCAACCAACAATGCTAACCTTCCTACTGTTCCGACTAAAACTAATTTTGTCCCCTCGAAGACTGCAGCCCTAATTAATGAACCAAAGCTTGTTTTGTCATTGACTTTATTGAAGCACTGAATTGCCATCAGATGGTGACAAAGCGTTGTTATGTTTCCAAATCATCCCAGCTACACACATCAAGTGGGCCAATCCAAATCGTCCATATCTCATGCTCGACATGTGCCTCTCTTTCGAAGTTAAACTTGAACTAAAATCCGTTCACGCTGTTTATCAATTCATTGCCCACAACCTTGGATGCAGCTGAGCGTAGCATAATAATTTTTAACACTATTCCTCCGCTGAATGGCCACCTGAGACGTTTTAAAGTTTATTTCACCTCTTAACTGTGCTCCAGATCCTCCATGTGTATCTGAATTGGAGTGAACTAAAAGGTCAGTTAGTTTGGCTCGTGTTTTTTTTTTTTGCAAAGAAATAGTTCGCGAACACAATTCTTGTAAAATTCCCATTCTAAGCTCATTAGGTGTGCGAAGCCATGAAAGATTCAAACACGAAAAAAGCAAAAAAAAAAAACCGGGAGAATCCGAAATACAACGAAGAAGAAATGTATCTAAAACTTTTCTTAATTGAGGTCACCAGTTATAAGGCAATTTATTTTACACTCGGCAGAGAACGCTGTTAAGAATACGTAATGGGTTTTCTGTTCTCCTAATTCATCCATCAAACGTACCAGAGAAGCCATCAACCCAAATAATGAAGATCCACCACCAATCCAGAAGGAAGGAGAACAAACAACACACATTGGGATTGTCATCGTTACTCTGCTTCGTTGTTGTCGTCGTAGTCGTCGGACGGTCGGTCGGTCGGTGGTTGGGAGTTACAGATACAAGTGTTGGTAATGTGTTCTTGATTCCACACTTCGTAGGCTTGTTCTATTTCTTAGTTCTCTGACTCCGCTTTGAGGCCAGCCAGAGGCTGGTGCAGAGTCCTCCTAATGCTGATTCTAATTTAGATTGTCTTTAATTGATATCCAGCGGATGGTGTTGGTATTCATCGTTTTGCGCACATCCAGAGGCAACACTGCAAACTCTGCCGGCTGTGAAGATTTCCGATTACGAAATCCTAAATTAATGCGGGATTCACCCAGATTTTGAAGAACCCAACGACAGCTGCTGTTTGGTTACACTTGAATGTTTTTTTTTAATGAGTCTTGGTTGGGAGTGAGGAGATAGCCTTAGGTGCAGCGTGCAAACGTTTAAGCTGTGTTTCATCAGATTTGTTACCCGTTTATCATCAAAATTCCAGAGATCATGAGATATTGCTAAATGAGGAACCGGTGGCTGTCCAGTTCGCATGAATCTGATTAGTGGCGCTGGGATACACAGGTCTTAGAGTCAATTATGTAGATTAACTTGATATGAATACTTAATATCAAAAGGCATGTCGATATTGGTCTGGCTAAACTTTGTAAAGCTATAGACCTCCTATGCCGGAGAGAAATGTCTTCAATTGTACATCTATCTCAACGATTTATCAAAGTCGGACTCGTGTTAAGCACGATGCGTGTGAAATTGTTATTTATCCCCTTAATCAGAGGTCAGCTTGCCAACTTGAACAGTTGGATGAACGGATGAGCGTTTAGCGTTTACTGAGGAAAATAAGAAGCCTTAACAAGGATTGGCAGTGGCTTGACTTTACGGGACTATTGATTTTTCATTGCCATGTATTTTTGGAAAAAAATGTGTTCGCTATAGATGAGACTTATGAATGCCTTATAGACTTACCATAAAGACGGATCTCCTACGTGAGTTCTGAAGGCATAAATGTGCCCTAATGGAACTTACTGAACTGCATATACTTTCTTTTAACATCAGAAGGTGATTACGAACCAATTTAGTCGTTTTTCAACGAGCTAGTCAGTCATATCATTATCATCGTAACTAGTATAAGCCAGGGTCCAGAAAATTATGACTAGGCTATTTGCAAAAAGGAAGTAAAAAGGGATTCGTAAGGGGGTTGAACAATTCTCTGTTTAACGAAATTGACCTTAAATTTAGCCTATGGGAGGGAAAGGGCCTATGAAATCCAATTCAGAGCTTTGTCTAGCGAGCTCGTCGCAATCTGCTTGGCTTCGATGTTCTTGTATTCGGGAATGAGATAGATTGCGATTTTGTTGTGAGAAGCTAGTTGATTCAAGGTGGTGAAACAGCTTCAGGCAAGTTTTGAGCGTAAGATGAATGAACTTAAGAGTTTTAATCGCTGCGTGGTGATAAGGGAATATTACAATCTACTTCCTTCGGAAGTTTAGTCTACATCATTCTTTAGCCCCATTGCATATACCTCTCCTTGAAAGGAATACATATGTATGTACATATGTACATATGTGGAACAGCCGAAGTGAGTGCTATTGTTGAATTTTAAAGTTTGGGTAAGGTAAAAGTTTGATTTCAGTCGATTTTGCTTAAGTTCAATTGGTAGACTGAAACAGACAGCGCTTCCCTTTACAAGGGTGATGTTGACGAACACCCAGAAACTGTGAGTACCTTCAATCTGAGCAGTGTTCCTAGGTAGTAAGGCTTAGGTAAACTTAAGCTGCACTACAAATGGACATCTAGAGTTTCGAGGCTTCCATCAGAAGGCAAAGGTTGGTTAGGTTAGGTTAGGTTGCAAGGCTTGCAGTGATGTAGAAACCGCGATTCGCTTCATTCGGATGCTCTTGAATCCATTGTGTTCAACTTTTGTGGTATTTGGACGGATAAAAAGAACACAGGTGAAATTAATTCCAAGTTTGAGCCTCCCTGAACCACCTAGAATCCAGGAATAATTTTAACATACTTTTAGTGGCTTTAGTGACAGTTGACTCGAGTAGTTAAAACAAACATTTTCCGAGTGCCGCCACTCTGATCTTGTTAAATAGGGATAGGCTCCGACATCCATGTGCAAAGTTTCTGCCTACACATTTCTGCCTACACACTTCTGCTTACACACTTCTGCATTCTTTTTAGTTGAGCTTAGGTCTAAGTTTAGAGAAGGTAAATGGGTTGGCGAGGGGAGAGAGAACCCTCTGCTCCACAGAGACCCATTATGATGCCCATTTTTTTTTTTTTATGATTCACACGTGGATCAAGGGGATATGAATACCATTTTAATGTTATACACACACCGCGAGCGAGATACAGTGGTTTGAAACTCTGGTATCGTTAAGTTTTCATTGGCGTCCAAGAGTGGTGTCCAAGGAACATTTGTGGTGCTTTGTCATTGCTATAATTCACAGGAATTTTTTCGAATCTCCTGATGTCATATTCAGTGTCAGCTCAATCAACTCATCAAGCCAAGACACTCTACTGCCAGTGTTATACCTTCGCAGTAGAGTCACCATCGGCATTCACAATTGATCGATTTTTATTTATTTAAGAAATAAATGTTTTTCCGACATCAGGAGTTGAACCCGGATTTCCAGCGTGACATGCGATGATGCTAACCACTGTACCATGGCCATCCCATGGGGATAAGGTACCCCTTGCTCGTGGAGCAATATTCGAAGCACTATTCCCCCAGGGTTTTAAACCATCATGAAGCCTAATGTGTGGATTGTTCGGTTTGAAGAAGTTCTTTTTTTTAGTTGCTGTAATGTATCCATTGATTAGATGATGTGCTTCATGGAGGGAAGGTCATCTATCTTTAGAAAGTCCGTGTTTATTCTAGCTTTTCGAAGTTTCCTTCCCACTAGCCGTCGCTAGTGATGATGCCTGTCATAAACCTGACGCATCTCCTAAGCTTTTAAAGGCCTTCGAGACTGATAAACCTTTCGCAAAAAGTGGTTAGGTAAAGAAGGAAAATAAGTAAGGAAAGTGTCGTGGTATATCAACATTTTGCATCTGAATCAGGTCAAGATGTTAACTTGTTCGGCTTCATATATTACATCTGCAGCTGCTCGTAAGTCACCTAAGGAGAGAATCGGATTTAATGTGTTCAGAGAGCAAGTGTGCCGGGGTGGAAAAAAGGTCTTAAAAAAAGGTCTTGGTGAGACGTTTACCGCAAATAATATCTGGGCTGTCTTTGGAACGAAATGAGCGAATGAACAAGAAAGCGAAGATGGAAATAGATACCTAAAGTCTACGTTAGTCTTGAATTGAATAGGCCTACGTTGGGATCTTAGCTGAAGGTCTACTTGAGGTAGGATAAGTAAGGTACAGTATAGAACCCCGATTCTCTCTTCCTGCTCTGGCACTAAAAAAAATAATAAATCTGGCGTGACAGCTCGGGATCAGCCAAGGCATAGCTTCTCGCAACCATTCATGTTGTGCGTATTTGTATTGTTCGCGCGAATGGAAGGGACCTACAATTTATTGCCGACTCCGAACGGCGAATTGAGAAGCTCTTTCATGACAGATTATACTCCCGGAGGCTTGTCATTCCCCGACGAGAAAGGTGGTGCCACGAAAAATGTTCGGTGTTCCTGGCTGGGGCTTGAACCTACGCCGCTCGGTCAGCAGTCCAACACAATAACCACTGACCAACGGTGACCATCTGCTCTGGCACTAGTTGGTAGAAATTCGTTAGCCAGGACGTTGCACAATTACAATTACAATTACAATTTACTTTATTGAGACAAGAAAAAAAATCAATACGATTATTGTTTGTACAAACGTTGTTATAATACGGCCGACTAAACATAATGTCTGGCTAAACAGATACAGGCAAATGTTTTTATACATTTATATCAGAATTCCAATTATATTTAATATTAAAAACGTATTAAGTGTATGCTTGCTCCCGGCATACATAATCAACATGGCTTCTTTGGGCACTTAAAAACTTAATAACTTAAAAACTAAAAAACTACAATAATGACTAGAAGGGGGAAAGGAAAAAAAAATAATAATAATAATTATAACAATAACATTTTTTATACATAAGGGTATAAACACATACAGAACAAAAGCAACAGTGTTTTTAAACAATGGTCTATGAACAGTATGAAACTCAAAAGAAATGTTACCCGCGTAAATTAAGCAGGGATGCTTTCTCGTAGAAAGGAACTAAAAGGCCTCTATTTGCATTTGGTCTTAACACGGATAAAGATCCAGAGTTTAATAAATTAAAAGGTGAGAGATAGTAGTGGTCATCTATAGTCTCATAAATATTCGAATCCAATAAAGATTTGACTGCCGAGTTAGGGTGATGTTTTATACGCTCCAATCTTTTTAACAACAGGTCGATTTGGTAAAACATTAGAGGAATAACTTTTGTTTCTTCGTATAGAATTTTATTTGAAAAAAATGTTTTATCTGGTTTTCTGAATTTTCCGCAACAAAATCTTAGTATCCGTCTTTCAAAGATCTGTAGTTCTTTGGCCGCAGTGGGTGAAATTGTGAACCACGTACAGAATCCGTATGTTAGAATAGGTCTAATTAATGTTTTGTAAATAAGTATTTTTGTATTCGCCGACATTTGCTTGGCCTGCAGTAAAGGTTTTAAAATGGCAGTTACCATTTTTGCTTTATTTAGGGCTTTTCTTGCATGTTTATTGAATATAAATCTTATATGAGCGTTTATGCCTAGATATTTCAATTCATTTCTCAAAGGAACATTTTCTCCATTTATTTCTAACTTAAGGGCTTTACTCTCTTTAACTGCAAGGTAATGTCCTCTCCCACTTGCATTTCTGAAGCAAGTTATACCACATTTTGCAATATTAATTTTTAGACCCCACTTAGTAAAGTAATCTATTAAAATTGGTAATTTTTCTATAATTTTGTTAAGGGCGTAGGATGGCCTTGGGTCACTTGCCAATATGAGAGTGTCATCTGCATACAAAATAGCACCGGGTTCGTCTAACATAGGACTTTGAAATGGAAAGTCGTGAATATAAATATTAAATAAGGTAGGACCAAGTATCGAACCTTGCGCTACCCCAGAGCGAACTGGGAAAAGCTCCGAATGCTCGGAGCCTATACAAATCGAACTACATCTATTTTTTAGAAAACTATATATAATGCGCGTAAGCCAAGTTGGACAATTAAGCCTAATAAGCTTAAAAATAAGGCCTTTATGCCATAGAGAGTCAAAAGCTTTTTCGAGATCTATATCTAAACATACAGTACATCTTTTATTTCTTAAGTTTTGGACAATTTTATTTTGTAATGTAAGTAATGCGTGTTCCGTAGAATGACCCCTTTTAAAACCAAATTGGTTGTTTGGAATGACATGTGACTCCTCACAAAACTTATTCAATTGTTCAGCTAGTACCCGTTCAAATAGCTTTCCTATATTAGATAGTAAAGATATTGGTCGGAAGTCGGTTACATCTTTTGCATTTTTTTTCTTCGCTATAGGTAGTATCTTAGCTTGTTTCCAAATTGCAGGAAAGTAAGCATTATTAATGCAATGGTTAAATATTGACGATAAGACAATATCCAGAGAGTGAGGACATTTTCGCAAAATGAAATTAGAAATATGGTCGATGCCAGACGACCTTTTATTATTGAGGGCTATTCTAAAAATATTAACAGCAGTCGGATTAGTAAACGGTGGTAAATTTGGGTTGGTTGCAGTGTTTAAATGGTTAAATGATGTAAGCGGTTGAATCAGAGAATTCATTTACTGCTGACAGAATTACAGTTTCATCATTGTGATCGATTGCTGGTTCTCTCTCTAAATAAACGAGAGAGTAGAAGTCTCTAAAAGCGTTTAGTTTATTTTGAGGACCCACCAGCTCCTGTCCGTTATGAACCAGAACATCCTTCAAGATATCAGTTCCGAAGTATTTTCTTCCTGTTATCTTGTCGATTTCCTTAAATGCATGAGGAGATGGCTTTATTTTTTGTAATCTCAACTTGAACGCATTGTCGGTGTCAATCTTAACCCTCTCTCTAATGATTTTACTAAGGCACTGAATTCTAGAGTTTAGTTGACGATATTCGTCATTAATTTGATTGAGATGACGATGATACAGTCTTTTTAGTTGTGTGAGCCAAATATTTCGTAATTTCAATAGCTTTTTAGTGCAATCCGAGATGTTTTGGTATTTTGAATTTTTAGTAACGCGAATAAGAGAATTAGCTTCCACACTAGAAGAAATTCGTTCATTTGTCTGAGATATCAATGCATCTATTTCTAAATTAGTTATGTTCCTTTCATTAGGAATATTAAGGAGCGAGACGCTGTTGTGGAGTCCAATTCTAAAAGCTTCCCAGTTGGTTTTTTCAAAACTAATGTATGTAGCTGGTAGTTGCAATAGAGGAAAAAAGTTCATGGTATTTAGTTCTAACAGAATTCCAAAGTGATCAGACGGTGTAGCAAATGTTGAGCAAATAGATGGGTTTGTCACATTATTTGCAAAGTTAAATGAGGAGGAAATCAAGAAAAAATCCAACACTGATGAGGATCTAGGAAACGTAGGACTGTTAGGAGCTACTAAATCCAGATTAAGAAACGGACCATTGTTAAACCACCTGTAAATTAGGTTCCCATTACTATTGTGGACAGTGTCTCCCCATGTTTGGTGACGCGCATTAAAGTCTCCCCCGATTAATGCCGCATCAAATGAATTTATAAGGGTATAAAATCTATCAAGTTCCGTGGATAGACGAAGCCCAGCATTAGAAGGGATGTATATACTTCCAATTAAAATTGTCCTTAAGGACCCAGTAGAATTACGTGAAGTTATAGTTACTAGACACACTGAAAAGACATCGCTAAGAAAGGAAACTGCGTTAAATTTGTAATTTTGTTTTAAAATGATTGCCGTACCTCTACCGGAATCATTTCGAATTACGTTATAGCCATCAAATGAGGGCTTATGCCTTGCGCCAAGTCTAGTTTCCGAAATGAAACAGATTTGAGGCTTATAGTTATTTAAGATATTAAAAAGCGCGAGTCTTCGCTCAATAGATATTATGGAGTTAAAATTTATCGACATTATATTCAATTTTTGGGGCTGCATTATACAACGATTGAAGCGACAAAGTCTAGATAAGCGAACATTTTCTCTTCTTTAGATTGCAGTTGCTTATACTTGGGCCAGAATTGTCTTATTTTGAGTAAGAGATCGTTAAAAGGGATATTGAAAAGATTATTTGCTTCATTTAAAAAATTATTTATATCGCTTGAATTATGGTTAATGTAGCTTGGAGAACTAATTTTTATGTTTGCACTTCTAGAGGAAATAGATTTCACCTTGTCGGCATATGAAATGTTTGCATTGGTAAATGTATTTACAGTATCTTGTACTGCAATTCTGTTTTTGCTGGCTATTTCCCTTGCCCGTTGAGTTAATGTTGCTCGTTTTTCTTTGTATTTAAGGTAAGCGGGACAACCTTGGTAACTGGCAGCGTGACCACTTGCATTGCAATTGATGCACTTTGGTATAGGAACATCTTGGTGGGATTCTTTGAGGACTTTGAAAGATGTGATACAAGATTCGGAATCATGAGAATCTCCACAAAGAACGCATCTACTATTGTAAGCGCAACATTCACCGGAATGCCCAAATCTCTGACAACGATAGCACCTCATAACCCCTTTATTGATCTTTTTTTCCCAATAGATTCGTTGATGGAGCAAATACCTAATATTAATAAGGTCTTTAGTGGACTCACCTATTTCTAGCTGTACAGTAAAAATATTTAATTTTATGTTCATTTCTTTAGATTTAGAGGTAACAAAAGGTGTAATTTTACTTATTTGGGTGTTAGGAGCTGCTGCTCTTACTGCTTTATTTATTACCTCTATTGGAGTATCGCCATCAAGACCTTTTAACAAGATAGAGACCTTTTTTGTTTCCTTAGGAGAAAATGAAAAGGCTCCTATACCTGTTCCACGTAACCGATCAATGATTAAAGCATGAACTTTTGCATCGTTAACATAGACCTTTGTTTTTCGATAACTCATATTAACCAACTTATGTTTTAAATCATGAACTTTACATTCTGTAGCGGCGAGTTTTATAACATCACTAATAAGGTTACAATTAGCACCAAAAATGAATATAGGTGGACAAAAAGGTAAATTATTGATACCATTCGGTGAAGCACTTGTATTTACGTTAGACATATTTATAGCTTGAATTTCGGGCCCAATGCTCTTAGACGCATTGGTGATTGGGTGATTCCCTGATGGTTCAGGCACTTGTTGGTCAATATCTGCTAATGGTGAAAATCTGTTATTGGACAAATTAATTTCGTTAGGTGAAGATGTTTCAGTAGCTAGGTTCCTTCTTCTTTTCCCCGCGTTAGATTGGTAATTACTTGCAGCTCGTTTAAGATTGCCGATGACAGTTGTCCACTCATTTGAACTAGAGCAGTTATTGTTTATATTCATACCTAGCACGTTGTTTCGATCATTTGAATTGATGTTCTCCTCATGTGTGTGCACAGCTGGTTCGAGGTCCATGACTGTGCATGAGCCTGCTGATGTTACAGCACTTTTATCTGGTATCTGCATACTGCTGGACATGTATAATGCGTTCTCCTCTAGATTCTTAGGTTTGCGAAGGTTCATGTCATTAAGAGAAACACGTACATCTGCATGCGTTTTTATTAAATCATTGTTTTTATTTCTCAGCAATAATGCCGGAATACCACTTTTGGCTTTTTCACCAATTTCCACTTTATTTTAGTTAAGAGTCACTATCTCAAAAAAGTATTATACGCAGAAGCCGCGAAAAGAGTTAGTATGGTAAGGCAGTATCGCCAATGAAAATCACAGAAAAAACACAATCCAGAAAAACGTGACTTCGAAAATTTCAATAAAATATTCAGCAATTAATAAAAATGCCGACTTGTTTAGTAGAAATTTCAAAGGCCACCCAGGACGTTGCACCTTACGTCTATTTATGACTAGGGAAGGTCATTGCACTAAATTCCGGTTTGACATAGAAAACTTATTGGCGCTACTTTAAGACTAAACCTTACGTTTGTTCATTGAGAAATAAGACGATTTAACCGTGTGTAAGGATGACGACTAATAGAAATGCATATATCAACCGCATGCCTTTGTCAAAAGGTCTCAGTATACAAAAGAGAATTGAATTCCAAAGCCAGCCAGCAAATTATTTTGACAAAGTCTAAGTTTACGTGGTACTCCAAAATCATAATCTTAAATTGTACGTGAACGTTCGGGGTCATTTGTTCAAAGAGGTCATCAAACAACTTCAGAGGGTTGGTATCCGTCTACAGACTATGCCCAATTATTTGGAATTGCTTAATTTCGCTTTTGATTGATTTGCCTCGCTGCCACGCCTTCTAAACCACACCATCGCACTACTTTTACTTTCCAATTTTTTTAGCCAATTTTTCAAATTGCTAAATTTTCTTTCAAGCCATCAATCATTTTAGAAGGAATCTCAAAACACATCAGAGCCAATCAAAATAGTTCGCCTTCACATTTACAACAGCTTGACTACACCTACCCAGCCAGAATAAATCAGTAACTCAATCCATAGACCTATCACCACCTAATCCATAAAATTATTTATAATTTCCGTTAACAGACAAAAAGCAACAAAATTGGCCAAAGCCAGTGAAGTGGTATCGAAACCAACGCTCAACGATTTATTGAGGTTACCTACGTACGTCTCACATGAAAACCAAAAGTGAAAACCATCAACAACCGCCAGATACACACTCGTACTTAGTCAAGTTGGAGTATCTGGACTGCAATTTTGTGGAGCCCACTGTTAACATCGACATCACGTCCTTCAAGAAAATTCGCTGTGGCTGCACCTTGATGGCCCCTCGCGATCGGCATTCACTGGCCATTGTTGTGAACCCTTCACCCCGTAAAAGTGAATTTATGCAGTTTTGTGTACATTGTGTGAGTGTGAGTGTGTTTGACGGATTGTCAGACTGTTCCGCACACAGGAATGTCATTCGTCATTGCTCCACATGAGCGGCACCGGCTGCTTGCGTGTGAAAGCCAAGTTAAAGAACCGGACCTTCATTCGGCTTTCTGCGCCAAAATTTTGAGAGAGATTTCAACTTTCGATTGATGACGGGAAAAATGCAGATGACAGATTAATTATTGCAATTAAAGATGAAATCGTTAAATTTTGTTGATAAGCGAACAAATAGACGATCGAAATCGGTGCCATTGATTAGTGCTTTGAGTTGGCTTTCTACAGCACGCGTATCTGTCCGTCCACCTGTGGCCTAGGCGTGGCGCTGATGCGATTTTTGATTCAGATTCTTTTTTGCCGATGACATGGGGAGAGAGAGAGAGATATAGGTTCGATTGTCACTTTGATCAGAAATTTATGTCGGTAATTCAATTGGGATTTCTATTTTGGCGCGAGATTTAATAGGTGAAAGTAAGTATGTAGCCGGAGAGATCAACCTATGGAATGTGGTGATCCTTAACTGCCAAAGGTGGCTCTAAGCATAGTCGGTCAGACGTCAGAGGTTTCATGATAAATTCGAGATTTATTACTTAGGCAGAAGAGTGAAGCTCCAACGACTGAGGTGGCTGGGTCATGGAGAGCGGATGGACATCAACGCTTAGGCCAGGAAAATCGTCGAATCCACACCTGAGAAAAATATCTAGGCAATGTAGTACTCACTGATTCGGCATATCTTGCCATAAATTTAGCATGTAGGTCGAGGGAAAGAACGTGCAAGAGAACATTCTCTATAACCTGCATCGAAGTACGTTGAGAATGTCTGGTATTTTGTCAGACTTTTAATGCGCCTTTATAGACTGTGGAAGCATCTATCTTATGTGCTGAGGTTCAGAAAAGAAGCACCATTCAATGAACGAAGCGTCTAACGTAGTAAGGCCTTTTCTACCTACCTACCTAAGCCCTTCTCTTGATAATATATCGAGAGCCGATACGGTGCCACTAAGTTAAAGGGCATATGGATATCGCAGGTAACGAAAGGGCTGACGAACTTGCATGAATGGGAGCGCTGCTGGTCCACAGGGTCTCTCCTTTGCGGGGATTCCAATAAGTTCATTAAAAAGGTATATTGAAGACTAGGCCATCAGTCAAGTGAATACACGTCGGTTTCAGTTAGACACACGTGCAACGACTAGAAACCTTTGGACGGGTTATAATAAGAAGATATCTCTGTCTCTGGTCAAACTTAGTCGTCGCAAGGCAAGTCTCCGGCATCATTATTGGCCACTGCGCCATTGGTACTCATGCGGAGCGCTTCGGTATACATCACAGTGACTATTGCAGAAGTTTTAGGGACGAGGAAGAAATCGAATATGTCCATCACCTGCTATGTGAATGCCCTGTCCTCACCGGTAGAAGAATGAGGACTTTTGGTAGTTACTTCTTTACGGAACTGGACGACTTGCGTGACATCGAGCTAAGGGACCTCCTGAGATTAATTTCCTTTCCTCTGGGTGGTTTCAAATCAGCGGCTCCCCTTATCTTTACAGGTTCCCGTGGTAGAATTAGAAGATGGGCACAATGGACCCTATTGCTGGTTCAAGTGAGCAGTGACGAATGTCATAAGGCACCCATTCACCTAATCTAACCTAACCTCTTCTCCCTAATTTAGAAAATCATTGCAATTTGTTAAGGACTTGGTGTTTATAATAAGGACTTGCCTCATTTTCTATTCCAGCCGGCACAACTGACGATCCGGATCGTTGAAATGATAGTCAATGACCGTTTGGACACTCAAGTCTTTTTTATTCTTCCCACTTCTCTTGATAACTGTAATAAATTATTTAATCGTCCTATATTCCGTCACATGTTTCACTCTCCCAAGCTGGTGGTCAACGTTTGATATTTTCTTCCGACTTTACCACCGAAACATCTAAAAACAAAATCCATAAAAGATAGAAACCTATATTTCCGCTTTTTATTGAATTTCATTTCCATTGAAATGAAAAAGCCCTTCGAATCCGTTATTATCCCATAAAGTGCCCACAATTTAATCACTTAACACCCGACGCGCCTACTTTCAACGGCCAGGCCACAGGTTGTCTACCTCTCATGCCCATGAAACCTTCAAGAACCTACAGCCGTTCGGTCATCGGTGGGGTATGGCTTTCGATTTTACAGTAGGCCTTTGGCATATAAGAAATAGTCTTCAATCTCCAATCGTAGATACAGTTTTTTTTTTTTGTTTTTTTTGTTTTTCATTCCCCTATTCTACGATCTTTTGATAATCACATTAAATTCTTAATGAGATACTCTTTTTTTTTCTGCATTTGTTTTTCGTTTTATTTTATGTTTGTCATTCATTCACAAGTTTCACCTCAAAATTTAATGAAGAGTTTCTCTTTTTGTTCCCTTCTCCTGAATTCGAATAAAACAAAATCCAAAAACAAGTTCCAGAGAGTAAAGAAAAAAAAAAAAGATACAAAACCTTAATTAAGAACTGAAAGGTGGCCATTTTTCATCATGCGTAGCTTTTCCACAGGAGAGTGCCATAACTAGGAAATTCGCAGCGCTTACAACAATTGAATTGTATCTTAAAACTTTTCACATACAGTAGATAAGGCGGTCGTATAAAAAATAAAAAAAAATTATTGCACCCAGTGCATTGGGATTGAGATTAAGGTGCTTTTGTTGTTTTTCGCGGGTAATTTATCATTCTGAGCGGAAAAAACTGCAAAAATTCACATGGAAGGTGCAATAAAATGAACAGCGGAAAACCTCTTTTCAAACTTGAAGCTTGTGAGTATCTATGTATCTGTACCACCTCCTGGTGTAGATACTTAAAATTCAAGCGCAGTCGACGTTAGTGGTACAAGCCAGCAGGAGAACTTATCACTTTCGTTATCGTGATCCAAGTTGGCGGAGGTTACCGTACGTGTCATGTACAACTACGACTCGATGCGAATTTCCGAAGGCACTATGCACGTACACGTATCTATGGAAATAGTTTCTATTTTCCCGTTGAACACGACTTAGTTGATAGTTGGGATTGGGAACTGCACTTGGGGGGTTTTGTGGAACGAAAATGTCCACAAAACTCCGCGAGACGTGTGCTCCTACGTACGTGTGGTAGGGAAAATAATTAAAAATGCACGGCAGCACCTTGTAGTGTACATTTAATGTGGATATAATTACTGGTGCACGCATTGAAACTGTTAGACAGAGAATGGACGGAATTAGGTTAAGAATAAGATACTTAACGCAGTCTAAGTGCACTGTGGAATGAGGTGCTGGAGAAGCACGAGCTGGGAGGCGTGATCTTTGACTGGGTGCCACTGTTTTATTCATTAAAAGAATTTTTTTTTTTTTTGTCATAAAAGGGCATGGTTAGGGCAGGAATGTGTTACCCAGCCGAATATTTTTTACCATTTTTTAAACCACGGTAATGAATATCTTTCATGAAACTGGACCCATATGTCAGTATTTAGTCTCTAAAGCCTTGAATTTAAAGAGAAAATGTCGTGAAATTATTCCTTTGTAGCTCCTATGCATGTTTTCAACTAACAGCACAGTGGTGAGTGCGTTGAAGTGCTGTGCAAGCTGCGTGGGTTCAAGTTCTCTGAACATTTTTCGCGGCACCGCGGATGGGTCAAACTTTTGGGGCAGCTGAACCACAAAGGATTGATATACATATTTCGGCAAGGATATCATTTAGTGAACTTTGTTGAGGTCGTTTAGTTTGTTGAGTTCGTTTAGCAGTTGGTTGACTGCTGTGGACCAAAGGAGAGGTTAACGAACTTTTCCTTGCGAACAACCCTTATGATGTTGATAGATGCAGATGACTGTCATAGTTTCACCTGATGCTAAGCATCAAGCGAATATATCGATTGGGGGGATGAATTAAAGAAAAATCTAACCATCACCATTTTCCAATGACCCGCTTACCCACTATGAGGGTCGCGGGCTTAGTGTGCTCAAGTGGACTCTCTACATCTCCCGATCTCCCGCCATCGACCCTAAATCATCAGGGGCTTACCCCATACAGGTAGAGGTGAGATTTCGGACTTGGTCTAACCACCTCATCCCGGACCTACCCAGGAGACCCCTACCTGATTGTACAGACTCCATGGCACGTCGTGGAAGCTGAGTTAGGGGCATACGTTTAACGTGTCCAAACCATCGAAGTATGGACCATTCCGTTCGAAGATGTAGCTGCTCGACTTTGAATGGGCGTGTATTCTGGTGTTCCTAACTTGACTTGACGAGTTACCCCAGCAGTACAACGAAGTAATCTAATTTCAGCAGCTTGTATCCGCGGTCTTATTCCTTCGGTCATTACCCAAACCTCATGACCATAAGTAAGGGTCGAAACAAACACTGAATCGAAGAAGCTTAGCTCCGATGCCAAGTTTGGCCATCCTGATAACAGATTGATTAAGTTATCTCAAAATTGCTTCATTCTGACAAATCCTACATGTTAATAGTGCAAAAGTCCGGAGTGGAACAAGGCATATCTTCTTATATCCGTTCATGTCGTGCAGGTTATATTTTTTTTGCACGAGTTGAATTTGTCTAAAATTGATTGTCGACTTCAAACGGCGATTTGAGAAGCTACTTCATGACAGATTATATTCTTGATATGAAATTATGTGACCTCTTCGAAAAGTTGAATGTTGTTTTTGTGGGCTTTAGGTCGATTATATTCTTGGAGAAGTATCGGCTCTTTTTTTAAACTTGTGAACTAGGTGATAGGGAATAGGGGATATTGAGGTTCTGGTTGGGTATATCAGTCCTTGCATCTTCTTATCTCTACATCTGCCACAGTCATCTAGAATCGCATCACTTGTAGCATTGGAAGCGTCGTTTCTCGCCTCTGGCGTCATCACTCTTCCACTCCTATTTGGAAGAGATAGATGTCGGGAAGTTGAGGTTAAAGTTCAAATTAGATGGTGTGTAGTCGGTGTTTTGCAAAAGCTAGGCTCCAGTTTGTCGGGTCAGCTATATATTTTTTTAAATTTAATTCGAAGATAGCTAGGGAGGTAGATCGTGACTCAATGTGTTTGCGAAGATGATCGGTTTTGAGCTTCGATGAGACTTTGCAGGGTTCGAATCATAATTATCTGACAAGAAGGAGGCTGTGATATGCATAGACTTATAGAATTGGCATGACAAAGAAAATCAGTCAATGGCATGATCATAGAGCATAAGAAAAGCTGAATAGTTTAAACGTTTTCGTACTGATTTTTCGAAACAATTCGTCATCATCTGCGCAGATCAGCCTTGCGTTGACCTGATCAACAGCTTGCAGATCATATTCAAAAAATAAAAGGCTCCTCCAACTACTTATATGCTTCGCACCATTTTCTCATAGGGAATCAACACCCTGTCCAAATCGTATAAGATTGATAAACCTTGCAAGAACTGCTGAACTACAAGCTGCCGATTGATGTTATCAATGAGTTTAACTTTGGAAAAATAGACACCGAACTCAAAATGTTGTTTTGAAACTCTAAGAGCTGCAGAAGCTACTTTAACTTCAGACTGTGACTACTCAAAACAAGATGGTTAAATGGTATTCGTTGGGAAAAGAGATGTGTCAACAATCCCAGAAATCAACAAATTCTGCGTGGAACACCAAGCGAATTGAGTAAAGATAGGGTGCCGCTGCATCGACCCCCCAAACGATAGCATAGTACACGCTATAGTATTCATAAGTGAATAAGCGACTTGAGTTAACCATTTCTGTTTTATCTCGCAGGTAGCACCACCCCACGAAGGAATGTCCACTTTTTTGTTTATTCACTTCCGTAACCGTTCATTGCGTACTTCTGTCGAAAGTCTGCCTAAGCAAACTTCTCGCACCATGGCAAAAGAGTCCAACTATTTGCACACAATCTACATACATGTCAAAAATATTGCCCAAGTCTGTAAGTAAATTTTGTTCAATCGTCAAAGAAGTTGTGACACTCTCGGCCAAACAAATGCCTGAGCATGCTCCTCATCAATCAATTCATGTTTTGTAAATTTCACTTTATTACGGACGATGGCCTAAAATTAATATTCCCCCCGACCCAACCCGACGATGATTGGATGCAATCCAATTAGCCGGAATTTCCTCCATCCATCGTCATTATGTAAACGAGGTGTGCTGCCCATCCACACCGGGCTAATCCATCACCCAAAGAAAGTCCAACACAAATAAAATACCAAAGTAGAAAATATTTCACAACACACACTCTTGTTAACACTATTGTTATCACAATTATTATTAATTTGTCTATGCAACGAAATCTGGTGTTGGCGCGACATCTTCCCTCACGCACTCACTCACCAATTGACATGATTTCCATTTGAAATCCGAACTTCGACCACCGTGTCCCAATAGTACGCCCACACAAGCATGCGCGCTGCGCTTATCCCCTACTTAAGAAGCAAAACTCCAAACACGCCACTTGAATGCGAAAACTTTGTAATGAAATACGTACACAGTTGGCCAGTGCTTGAGCATTCGAAATGCACTCAATACGTGCTCAAGCCTTTTTGGCCGAAAGCTCATTGCTCTGAGCTGCTCCGCGGTAAGCATTCAAATGTTGCAACACCACATCGGAGGGGGGTGGGGGTGTCTATATCGACCCAACAAATCCAGTCAATCACCTAAGACATGATTTGTTTGCCCAGCATTCGCTTCGGCAATTCGCCTTCGAATTGAGTACACATACTTGTGCGGTGTACACCGGCCAAGGACAGGTGGGCACATTTTTTTCGGAGTCGAATTTACGAAACCTTTATTCGATGCAACGGTTAATTGGCAACGAGAAATATGCATGTGATTTCACTTTTGAACGAAACTTTGCGGTTGGCATCCACGAAGGATGAGAATACGAACAAATTTCATGGCATGAATGTAGATTGCACCACAGTCAACCCCTCTAATTAGGGCGTAATCGTCGGCTGATCGCAGAGTGGTTAATGTTGCAACCTAATTCTGGCCAAATTGCATCAATTACTGGTGCAGAGTGGGGGCTTAAATGGCTTTTGTTCGTTAATGTGACCAGACCACAAGAGTGCTGGTTAGTAGATCGGTGGCTGAAGCTGGAATGCTAATTTGGTGGCGCTTTTAGAAGTGAAAGTGAATTGGGCTTTGGGAGAGGTCAAGTAGCCACTCAGCTCATTATCAGCAGACGTTGAGTCTAAGGCAGGGAATAAATGTCTTAGTGCGTTTTTGAGTTCTGATTTATTACAATGGTCTCAAACGGGGATTGTTAGATCACTGCTGACAGCAGCCGTTTTGTTATGCAATGCCATTGTGAAGTGCAGTTTTGTTGTTGAAAGTGATTTTGATGTTTCGTTTTTAAGTGCAAGTCGGAAGTGGAAGGTATCAAACTTTTCCTGAGGCTTAGAAACTGAAGGAAGCTCACGAAACTGTTGTTGATTCCTAAAGTCTGCTTTGGTGGAAAATATGTAGCTTTCAGTAACCTTGGAGCATTAATACTTTCGAAAGTAGATTCCATGTCTTTAACATTCCATGTTTTTTCCGGATTTTTTGGCTTTGTCTATCATTATTGGGCGCGCGCCGAATGTGATATTCAGCGTAGTACTGGTTGCGGATAAATAAATTCTACTACAATTACTGAGGATTTCGAAACGTCAAACTGATGGTTGAGTCAGCAAAATACAGAGATACTATGGAAAAGTACAAACGTGAGGATGAGTAGGCTGCTATTCAGGACTCAGTCGGGCCTCTTTTCTTCTTTTTACTGCAATAATAGGGCAGGTTTGGGACTTTTTTATAGCGCATATACTCCATTATGGCGTGGGTTCATGAAAACGCTGTCTATACCAAAGGAGACACTATATGTGGTGCTCATTATCACTGTCCTGCTGTTTGGTTTAGAAGCCTAGACTTCGCCAAAATCAACTGAGTTGATGGCATCCAATGCACGCAATGCTAAACTCGTCCGTTTGTTCAGGATGACGATGGAGAAGGCACGCTGATCCATCAAGCTCGGTTTAGACCTCACTGAGACCATTGATGTAAAATAAAGGATTTAGACAAGGCGACACGCTGTCATGCAACTTCTCCAACATCGTTCTTGAAAGAAAAGTGCAAAACTCAAGCGCTAACACCAGAGGAACAATCTTTCAAAAGCCCGTCAAATTACTCGGATACGCTGAAGAACGCAGGGTGATGCCACTGGCGCGTTCATGAGTATTGAAACGGAGGACAGAACCTCACTATAGACAGTTATAATTATGAGGTAGTTAAGGATTTATCTACCTAGGCTCCGCGATCAATTCAGGCAATGACACCAGCGCTGAAATCAAACGAAGAATAACTATTGCCAATTGCTGTTGGCTGAAAAGGCAATTTAGCAGCAAAACCCTCCCTCGAACGACTAAAGTGACCTTGTATGCGACCTTAATCATCCCAGTCCTGCTCTACGGCGCAGAGGCATGGACTCTGTCAAAAGTGGATGATGTTGCTCTGAGCTTCTTCGAGAGGAAAATTCTTTGGGTGATTTTCGGTCCTGTCTGCATAGACGGTGAGTGGAGGACGAAATACGACGACGACTTAGTCAGAAGAGTGAAGGTTCAACGACTGAGGTGTAAAGCGGATGGACACCATTGCTGCGGGCCGGAAAATCTTCGAATCCACACCCGAAACCGCAAACTGTAGCGCCATCAAACGCGCGGTATAAAGCACTGGTACAAAAGGTCCATTAAATATTACTCCTACAGCAGGGCTTGAGATCATTCTCAATTTTCTTTCTCAAGAGTCTGGAACTAAAAGTAAACTTAGTGCCAATACAAAGACTGAAAGGTTCGACAGTGCATACTCTCATCTTAACTACAGGCTCACAATTCGAAAGCCTCAACGTTACTCAGTAAAAGTTAGTATTCAATTGCATAAGTCATTTTCCGACTTCAGATATTTCACTACCACCCTATTAGTGAGTGCTGTGACTCAGTGATTAGTGCGTTAGACTACGGCGCAAGCTGTATAGGTTCGATACCCAGAAATGTCCACCGAACACTCTTCGCGGCACCACCTCTAGCCAAACAGCTGAGAGTCAAATTTATTTTGAAAAAGCTTCTCAATTCACCATTCGGAATCGGTAATAATATATTGAAGACCGCTTCCTTTTGTGCAACATGAATGATTGCAAAAAGCTAGGCCTTGATTCATCCCGTGCTGTCACCCCAGTTATTTTTTCATTTGGCGGGGAAAAAAAACTCGAGTCAGCCAAAGCAGATTAAGTCCTTTTAACCTGAAAAAACTGACAGCTCTATAACAAAACTGCAGCCGAACAAATCCTTCTTCCTCTTCCGCTCTGCAACATGTTGCAGAAGAGTGAGAAGAGTGAAAGAGTGAGAGACCTCACACCCACATTTGCATGGATCAACATTGATCAAGTGTAACATAGCCATAATCTTCCCCAACATCAAACCAATAACACAGCCTACTGTCACTCTTTTGGCGCGCATTAACACAAGTGTGCTTCAGCCATCTATAACTCTACTTACAGCCATCAACAGTCTTGAAAGATGGGTATAGAGTTATACTTGGCATAACGTCATGAAGGTGAATGTTGTTCGACAAAGGCTGGGTGTCGAATTTAATTATGTACCACGAGTTATCTTTACTACAAACCTCTCCATTATATTCCCACCCCAAGATATCCTTCAAAGTGGCACAGCAAGAAAAGCATAAGTAAACTTAACATTTACCATTGATCTGGTTAAGGTGTCTGCAACTAATTAATCCACAATTCTGTTGTGATTAATTATCAGAACAAATGTTATAATTGCGTTTTCAATTAAAACGCGAACAAGAAGTTCAATTCAATCCATTCACGAACATTAAACATTCTGTTAGCCTCTTGCACGGCAGTAATTACACACATAGTCTCGCATAGATACTTACATGATTACAAATAGTTGTGGTGTGAAAAGTAAACCTTGCAAAACCAACGTCCTTGTTCTGTAAATACAAAAACAGAAAACTCTCATTAATTAATTATTTTTATACTCTACACTTCACCGTTAAGTCGTAAACAAAACAATTTTTTTAATGAACTATTACAAAATCTCCACTAAACAGAAAAAATAAAAAAATAAAACAATTCGTACTCGTATCGCTGTTTTATCAACCTACTTCCACAGTACGACCACAATCTGACGAAGGTGCACATTAACCATCTCTGAGCTAAGCCAAGAGCAAACCATTGCTGCAGACTTCATTACCCACACCGCAATGAGCAAATTACACTGTTTCACTTTAGCGGTTCAAGTCGATGCATCCGAATCTGAGCGCAATAAAAAGATCATTGTCTTCGTCAAGCGCAGGCCTAATGAGGGACCCCTGTGTGTCTGTTGTTATATCGTTTGTGTGCAGTCAATTCCGCAAATCACAATGCAAATGCGCTGGGAAACGGTTACCAAATTTTCAAATTAACTGTCACAGCAGGGAGCAGGGCCCTCTACCGGACAAATTTGTTTCCGAAATTCTTGCACAACCCAGAGGGGTGGCACAAACTCTAACTACGTCTAAGGATGTACAACTGACGTTTTCGCAATGTAATTACAGTCGGCTGGCCATTGTCTAAGTTTCTGTCATTTGTCAGTTGGGCAAGCCTGAGTGAGTTTTCTGTTTAAAGCCGCGAGATGTGATTTGTTCGTTGGTTAACAAAGGCTGCGGGGGAAATTGACCGTGGAGTATCATCTGAAGCGCTTCCCATGACATAATCCAGACCCGTGTCTTCAACAAAAGACACTAAGTTGACGTCAAGCAAACGACAAGAAGAGCAATCATTATCCGAAGCGTAATACCGTGTCGATTGGCGGCTTGCTTTTTAATTATAATCCAATGAGTAATTAAATTGTCACTAGCGGTGTGTGTGATGCTTCAATTCAGTTAGTTGTTCAACAAAGATGGAGTAACACGAATGGAATGCCTGCATGACCAGGGTTGTAATTAACCTAACAGGTATATTGGAGATCCACAGGCAAAAAGAAGAAGAATTGCTGTTACGTAAGTATACTTTCTTACAACAGCGCGGTGGTAATTATACGAAGAGACAAAAGCCGAACAGCACAAAGGCACTTTCAATTTGCATAGATACATCCAAATGAGTAAGATGAAGAATTTGGGAAAATCATTTCAACAACTCTCACAAATTGATTCATTGAACGGCGTTTTTGAGTGAAATTATTTTTTAATTCTTAATTAAAAGATTGTGTCGGTTGATTTATGTTTTCTAGGGGCGTGCATATATACCTATAGGTTTTAGAAATAGTTTATGGGAAAACTATCTGACAGAACGGATGAGGAAAGCTTTGACGCCATTATGTACATGGAATAAAATTTGTGGTTGAAGTTGGGGACCACTTAACCTCTAAGGCGATTAATAGTCTCCGGCTCCATGAAAAAATCCAAGAAAAGGATGAGCTTTTGAGAATAATACAAAGAATTGCATTTTAAAATCATGTTCCCCCGCGTGTAGTTACAGGTCGTTGACGAAGGGGGCAAGTAATCTTGTCTAGAGTTGTCCAACGCATTTCAGGATTCGTCATTCAAAATTGCCTCGATATTGACTCACCCCTAGTATACTCTTAAACTCCCTGAATGCACCACATCAGTCTAAAAGAGGAGAGAAAATAGTAAGACATGTTTTTGGTCTAGTGGTCTAAAATTTAGGTGATGTTTGGTTTCAGTGGCATCAGAGCGTGGCCCCCAGACTAATTGAGGACATAAGTGGGGATAGTCGTTGCTCCATGTGCTTTTTTTCTATAATTTCCTGATGTCGCCAACATTATCAGTTCTATCAACTTTTTAAGTCATGAGACCACGCTACTGCAAGTGTTAAGCCTTTGCAGTAGAGCTGACATCAGTTTTTCGCAGCTGATCACTATTTCCATTTAGCCCGGAACCTTCAGCGTGACAAGCGAACTTTCCTGGACCAAGTTTTTAAGAGCGAAACCACCCTGTACTCTTAATAAAGTGGAGTATGTTCGTTATTGGTTTTCCCATGTGTCGGATTCGACGGTTTTGGAGATTAGGACACACACAGAGTGTCTGAAGGTTTTCGTTTCTTCTGGATCCTGACAGATCCTGCAGTTGTCTGGGGAGTTGATGATGAGTCTGGTGGCCATAGTGCCTATGGCACAATGTGCCGTCAGTACACCTATTAGGATACGAGTTTTTTTTTTATTCATAGCCAGGATACATTTTGTTGCTCTTGCTCTGGTCGATTCTCTGCCATAAGCTGCGGAATATAATGTAGTCGCCTCTGGCGGACCAAGAGATGTTGATTAGTTCTCTCATCTTGCGGGCGACGTTACTTTGATAGGGATGTTCATTGATGTATGGGTGTTTTCACTTTCATTTCGTCCGCTTTTTCGTTACTTTGAATGTGGCTGTGTCCGGGGACCCAGCAGATGTTGACCTCGTGGATGAGGCCTATTGTGTTAAGGATCTTGCGACAGTTGGTCACTGCTTTAGATTTGGTGCTAGCATAATCTAAAGCCTTGATATCTGCTTGACTGTCGACGAGGATGTTGATTTTAGATGGGTTCAGTCTCTTAGCATGTATTGTCCTTGCTGCTCTATCAATGACAAAAATTTCATCTTGAAAGACACTGTAGTCGTCCGGAAGTCTGTATGAATCGTTTATACTTAGTGAACTACTGTGCACTCTTGCTCCAGTACCTTCTTCCACCTTAGAACCATCAGTGTAGATTTGAATACCTTGTTCTCCCGTTAGGGTTTTAGCTTCTTAAACCCCTCTACCTATCAATTGTATTTTCTTCTTCCATGTTCGAAGGATAGACACAAGCATTTAAGAGGACGCAAGGATAGGTTTTTCCAAACCAACCTTCTATTCTCATTCCCACGCAGTCAACTCCAAGTGCTTGAAAGGTTGTTAGCTCTAGACCAATCGAAAAAATCTATTTTATGTTCCAACCACAGGCCTCGGATAGGGATGATTCTACTGTTGACTATCCTGGCATACGAAATTGTGACAACGATATTCAGTTAAGTATTTTAAATCTTCGAACCTTTAACAAACCGCGTACTGACACGGTGTAACCGTAGAAGTCCAATGGGATAAGCCAGGTGAGAAGAAGATGAATAGATGAGATATCTTGTATTGAAATTCCTACAGAGAGCAGAGGCTGGATGGGGTTTCGTCATGATTTCGACAAGCAAATTAACGTTGCATGGCAATACGCATTAAGGCTAAATTCATGAATATCAGTCTGATATAAGCTCAAACCCCCATAAAAAACAAAGGCAAAGCCACCCAAAATATCGCTACGAGGTCCTCAGCCAAATGTATTAGCAATGTCCTAGATATGCCGATAAAATTGTGCTAAGCTATCTTAACACTAAAATAAGAAACGAGGACATCTTTGGCAGGACAATGGATAAGACACAGTGGATAGGCACAGTTCACAATTTCCTCATCTCAACATTAGCAAGGTGGCATTGTAGTCTCCTTACAAGCAGTCAGTCAAATTGATCATGTTGCGATCGAGACAGGACAAGAGATTAAATGTTCTGAATGTCTGAACCTTCTGTGTTGTTAACATCGGCTCGGAACATTACCTTGTTTCAGCTAAAGAAGAATTACTGGCAGGAAATATAACGGTGGAACGCTGCAATTGCAAACATTTTTACCTAAAGCGCATCCTGAGATCTTGCAACAACACTTGTGCCGCCAGGTTTAGGCGTCGCTGGCAATACTGGCAATGTCACAACTAATGTACTGAGTTTCAAAGTAACGCCACCTAGTAAGCAAGTCAAATGAATTCATCGATTGCTAGAACGTCTCTTTCACGACTGTCGGCTTTCAATTTATCTTCTTGTCCCTGTGACATTAGACCCACGGCAAGGTGACCGTCTAAATAGACACGTTTATTAATTCTACTTAAGGAAAGTGCAACGTTCGTAAAATTAATTAAAATTTATTTCCACAAAAAGCATAAACGCCTGGAAAGTGAAACGACTGGAAAGGGCATGTGCCGCTGTAACCTTCGACCAGCTTATATCTGCAACATAAATCATAGCACTAATTGTCAATCGTTGCAGTGTAGAGCTGTTTGGTTTCCTTTTCAACGTAAAACGTTTAAAATTCAATTTCAGACCTCGGCAGTCAGTGAGGCAAAATGAATTTAGCAAAACTATAGATTTTAGCCAATTGCTAGTTTTGCCGTTACACGTTTTCTCCGCACCGACAGAGAAAACAAAATGAAAGTTCATAAAATGTTTGTACAAAAAACAAACGATAAACGATAAATAATTGCCGTCAACTTGGTGTAGAAGACATAAAGGAATAGACGTCAAGATGACAGATACAAGTGCGTGTATGTCAATACTATTTCTATTTTCATTGGCGATTCATCCTTTAAATGTCATAATTCAAATTTAATGTGCAGACATGTTGTATTTCCCCTATGACGTTTGAATTGCCATTTACATTTGCATAGCAAATAACCGATTTATGATGCACTTTGTCATTTTCATACGGTGAAATGTCAAATCGTTTCCTCTAGAGGTGAAGTCTTTCTTGAATCGCAGCTTTAGCTTACTGTTCTCATCTAAAATTAGGTCAAAAGATTAAAAATTATCATCTAACAGAATTCATGGTGATTTATTTTCTCACAGACGTCATAGGAATGCCAAAATATTAGAACGGGATGGCTATACATTCGGTCAGAAGCCATTGATTGTACGCACGCATTTCGTATCAATTTGAGGTTAATTCGAACTGAATACATTATATAATCAGACCTATTCGTATTTTTATAATAGGCGCTAATCTCTGGAATATTTATGCTTGGATTTTTAAGAGAAGCTTATAGCTTAAGAACGTTTGAAATCTATCCGTCTCATAAGTTATTTGGTAATGAACATTAAAATTCTGAATATCAAGTGTTTGATTCCACAAGCCAGGCCTATTGTTATAATAAAGGCATATCACTGCTTTGATTGTGTCTTATAAATAATTCATGGGATGTAATGTCCAACGAAAGTAGACCCTGAAGAAGTGAACCACAATATATTGTCACAACGCGCCGCCGCCGCCATTCTGTGGCGTTCGTGGTGGTGTTCCAAGACAAAGACCTTGGCTTAATGTTGATTGGAATTCGAAATTATTTCGAAAGTACTCCAAAGTCCGAAGGGTGTCGTCGGTAAGTTTTCAATCGAAAGCATACGTTTTTAGATTGACAGTGATTTTGTAATTTGAAGATTTATGTGATCAACAAACAAAAGACAAATCACAAAGCTGTTTGAAAACAAATGTAAAACCTTTGATGGAAGAGAGTGTGAAGTGTTTTGACAATGGTTTTTCTGGGATTTCCAGGTCAAGGACAAGTCTGTCGTTAAGGAGGACAAAAGAAATTGCAAGTTCAGTGGTACTGGCTGACAATGAATGACCGTGAATGTTAGTTCCCACGATGATAAAGTGCTTAATCATAATTGAAAGTTAATCTTGAAAATTAATGTGAGCTTTACTGGGCTGTAGACTTTACAAAGACAACTATAGAGGTGTTCTAGCTATCAATTTCTAATTTTCAGAACGATTTTCATTGATGTCGGTCTAACTAGGAACCTGTTGCTCCGGTAAAAGACTACACATGCTAGTTTTGTAGCTTTAAACAGATAATAAGTGGTGTTCTTGTTGCGATACCCATTAAAGCACACGTCCCTACCCTAAAAATCGAAAACCCTATCAAAAAAGACGGCGTTTATGACGTCCTGAAAGAAGCTTGAAAGTAGGTTCAGTGTATGACATCGAAATCGTACTCGGCAACTTTAGTGCTAAAATCGGTAAGTGGATCATCTCTGGCGGTTTAGACGAGAAGCGCTAGGTTCACACAGGAATTTGGTTTCCTCCAGATGGTCGTATAGCCAACTCATCCAACGTTATTTCCAAAAACTTTCCTGTTGCCGCCAAATTTAGAACTCAAATGAAGAAAGCTGCGCACTCAGAAAAAGAAAATCAACTTCAGACCTTAGCACGCCTGAGTTTTTCAAAGTCTACCTGAGTGAGAAAGTCTCCACACCCTGTGTTTTTTGGCAGCACTTCCTCTGTCTGAAATATTTAAGACATGCACTTGATTTGGACAAAATGAAGCCCTGTCTTGCGGTTTCTTCGCCCTCATGCTGGAGCAGATAGTATAAGATAGGACTTCGGATCAAGGAGGATTTAAAAATTCAGCATAAACCAGTGCCATGATGCTTGGTCTGTTGAACTAAGGAACTGGAAGCCTCTTGGGTAGGTTAAATAAATATCTGGCGCGACAGCTCAGGATTAACCAAGGCCTAGCTTCTCGCAACCATTCATATTGTGCATGTTTGTATTGTTCGCACAAAGGGAAGGAAACTACAAAGGGACTCCAAACGGCGAATTGAGAAGCTCTTTCATGACATAATATACTCCCGAAGGCTTGTCATTCGCCGACGAGAGGTGGTGCCGCGGAAAATGTTCGGTGATCTTGGCTGGCTTGAAGCTATGCCGTTCGGTGAGTAGTCCAACGCACTAACCACTGAACCACGGCGACTAAGACATTTAACCAATGGGGTTCTGATTGTTGAAAGTTTTCTGCCTAAAATACCATACTCCTTCCTCGCTTTTGGGCATGCTGTTGTCGGTTTACTACACTAAACTCTTAAGTATCCACGACACGATAGCTTGATCTTTGAAATGGAGCTCCGGTCTATCTTGTTATCTTAAACTGGAGGGATGCTTTTCGAAGACTATCTAAGGTGGACCTTTAGAAGCTTTAGAGATGAAAAGGGGACGAAACCACTAACCACCTACTGTGCACTTGTCCTGCCCTTGCTACATTAAGAAGGAAAGCCCTTGGGGAATACTTCTCCAAAGATCAAAACGATCTAGCCGAACTCGACATTCAAAAGATAAGGAACTTTGTCTCCGGTTTAAAGTGGTTTAACACATAGTGTTACTACCGATACAGTCACTCATCTCAGCGCACTGGAAGTTATACTCTTGGTCTTTGGTGCTAATAAGCCAGTATCTATCGTGGTACCACAATGGACCAATCTGGTCTTAGTGTGGCCCTGCTTGAACGGGGCAGCCTAACTTAACCTAAGGTGTACCTTTTCCGAATTTTCACTGAGTTGATCGAGGCCCGCATTAAGCGGTCTCTTTCCGTTCTCCACAGAGCCGAGAAATATCGGTATCTGATACTTTTATTTTATGCAGATGGTATCTGAGTGGATAATGTCCCGTTTAAGGTTCTTAACTCGTCTTTGGTGAGATCAAGTAAAGTCTTGGACTTGTATAGGTTGGTTTCGATTAACTTTTTCCCTTGTCTAAGGGAAGTTGGCCCAGTAGTCGGCGTGTTTGTTGATTTCCCATTGTGTTATCTTAGAGGAGGCAATACAGAGTTCGGGACCAACGCCAGACAGTCAGCCCGTACGTTATCCTCGAAGCCTTTATGGGATCCTGGGATCAAGGCTACAGTAACTTTATTTACCGATACAAGACCTACGAGGAGGTTGAGACAGTCCCAGACAAGTTTGGACCCTACCGTATCGGATTTAAGGGCTAAAAGTGCTGCTGGGCTGTGTAAAAAGATGTAGATGCGGGTTCCTTGGGTTCTTGTCCGCAGGCATTCTCTTCCACACACACTTTCCACGCGTTGCCGTGCGTTGGTATCTGGGCTTTTGGTATCTCAGCTTTTCCTTCGTTGTGGTTTGTGCGGTTTTTGGCCACCATACTAATGACACGTAGGTGAGTATTGGTTTGATTATGGCGTTTTACGACCAATAAATTATTTTAGGTTTCCATCCCCAAGTTTTGCCGTACAGGCGTTGGCACATGAACATTGCCCTAGTCGCCTTGTTGGTAAGCATGTTAAGGTGCGGGTTCCAGGTAAACGATTTGTCAAGTATTACTCCAAGATACTTTGATTCGCTGGATAGATCAATAGGGATGTTTTCCAGCGAAACTTGTTAAAGGTTGTGTTTGCTCTTCCTAACCTAACCTTGCGTTCAAGTCTTTAAGCCCCAGAGTTTCCGTGTTCTTCAGCTTCTTGATAGCAGTGATATTACATGCTTCTCCAAAACAGAGTTCAGTTATTGCATCAATTAAGTAATTCAACATAAGCTTAATTCCCGCATACACGCGTACACTATGTAACATAAGTTCAAGCAACTTGTACCGTCTGGTCAGCTAGCAAAAAAGCTACTTTCGGGACGTGCGTCGTCTGCTGTTAAAGTCTCCATAGCCTTTTCTGCCTACACACCTTTCTAATGTTTCGAAACCTCTGTTGTTGCGGAGCAATGGATCGATGACAAGTTTTATAATTTAAAATCAATTAAGGATTACACAAACCGGTATCGCTTTTTTATTCGCACCGCATATTTGTTATTTTTTTTTTTTTAATTTCACGATCATTACGCGCTTATGGCTGCACATTAAGTAAAAGAGAAAGAAAAGAAGAAGAAAAAAATGGAGACATGACAACACACGTGAAAACTTCAAAACCAAACCGATCGATCGATATGTGTTCAGTAATTGAACTGGCTGTGGTCCGCTTTTTTTAGAAAGTGATCTTAATTGTGATGCCTTCGGTCAAAGGAAAGTCACACATTTAATCTGTGCGCCACACTGAAGGAGACAGTTATGGAGCTGTCCAGCAGCCACAGCAGGTGTATGTGCATTGAAACGAAATTAATTGATTCCGATGATTGAATAATGACCGCCATCCAAAGTCTGACACTTTTACGAGGCGCATACCTATTGGCCACTGGCCGGTGCGTGTTTTGGGAGAAGCTCGTAGGTACTAACGGGCGAAATTCCACTTAAATCGCGAGCGAATGCACAGTGATGGCCGTGGGTAACTTAATTAGGTCCAACACCATCCCGGTGAAAGAGTTCAACGATCCAAACCAACACCGGGCGTAACGAAATGTAATTTACAAATCACGACGCACTGCTAATCGCTCAAAATGTCAGCCAAGAGCGCTTTCGTTTCAGGCAAATGCGTTTCGGCTTAACACACTTGTGTGTACCGTAAGGTAGGAGTTGAAGTCTATTGGGCACCCAAAAACGGCCGCAGTCTTTCATTCCTTCCATTAGAAACCACTCGCCATGAAATCGTTGCTCGGGTTCATTCAATTTTGTCAGCAGTTGGTGTCGGTGTGAACATGGCGCGCATGGACTAAACGGGTGGCTTCAGCCGGGATTAGAACTTTCAGCAACCGACAATCGACACAAAAGTGGGAAAACGTTGCTATTTTTTTTTCTGCTTTTTTCGGTCGATTTTCCCCTGGTTGCATGATGGCGGCAATGTTTCGATGGTGGCAATGCTTCGATGGATTAATCCAAGAAATGGTGGTCTCTCTGCATTCGGTGGAGTACCCCATGCCATGTGAAATGGAAGTAGTTCAACAGGTTTTGCTCTACTCCATCTGTGGTCTTCCTTTATGCCTCTATTCTGCAACACTACTCGCTTGGTTATGGCGCGCGCTGTTTGCCAACGACCGACGATGATGATAAATACAATTTCCTGATTTTCGATATATAGCCAAGTGCCTACTCGTGCAAAGTGGGAGAGCCTTGGAAAAGTTGTTTCAGGCACGCATTGCACACACAGAATTGCGAACTTTTGAAACACACACACACATACACAGTAGGGGGTTGGGAGCACTCCATCTAATTTTTATTGCCTTTCGGTGAATATTTTAAGGCTTAAAGAAGTTTATTCAGAATGCATGGCGTAATGAGGAAGATCAACCTCAAATAATAAGGAAGTTGTATCTGTTCGTACGAGTGCGGGTTTTATGGCCGACAAGTAGTAAGCACTTGGTTATGCAATTAAGTGGGCGTTTCAGGTTTGTAACGGATTAAATCAGGCATTTCATGATACGTTAATAAAGGAAAAGCAACACTCTAGCTGGCGATTGAGACGTTCCCATCGTTGAAGAATTCTGGAAATGATTCTAAGGTGTAGGAAGCATAATTTGATGGTTGTATGGTTGACAGCTACATGTATTTGAGTGCCGCGTTGGATTGGCTTGAAATAATTGGCGTCAACTGGTTCGTCCGTAGTTTGACAGTGAGAACAAGGATTCTAATTACAAAATCCCGTCTCGAGACGTGATTTGATAAATGCCAATGATGCCAATTTATCGCAACATGTTTAAGAACCTTAAAGCTTTTGTGTCCTCCTCGACAACACTTACGAGAAATGTCCTAAATCTGACGTTAAGATCGTTTTGGGTAATGTCAAAGTCAAAAAAATGGAAGGAGGACATATTTGGCAGAACAGCAGCATGAACTTGACTTTGTTGCAGGATGAAACGGCACTATACACGGTTTCTTCATCTTCCGGCTCACAAGAGGAGAGGTCTCCTGATCATGATATGGTTAATCGAACTGATCATATAGCGATTGAGATGCCAACATCGACTCTGATCTCTACCTGGTTGGCTACAGCGGTTGTGGATATTTCAAGCGCCACAAGAGAGAAGAATTTCCGTAAAAAGATAGCCTGCAATCACCAGAGACGCCAAAATCTTTGACAGCGTATTCTGAAATGTGTCAACAACTCCCATGCTGTCAGCATTAAGGGTGGAAGACCGCTGGCAACGCTGACAATGCTGTAACTGTGGTACTGGGTTTTACCCAACTGTGAAATCTTCGATTCGACAAGGAATTTCGGTAAAACAAGGGGCATATAAAGCAGCGCTGTAAAGTAGAATAAGGGTTCATTTCGAGCTGAATAGACGGGAAGAACATTGAGTTATCCAAAAAAAACACAGAGTGCAATGCTATTGAGAGATTATAAACCAGAACAGGGAAGCAAAGTCCATACGGAGATATGTACAGATAGAGAAGGAAACTTTAACGTAGAATCATAAAAGGGACTGAGTATTTGGAAAACTACTTTTGCATAATGGCGATGAAAACCAACTACTAGTAGACAGAACGAACTATTTAACCTATATGACAGACAAAACTCCTATCCCCCTGATCACAACGAAATACGGATATCAATATCCAGTCTAAAGTCCAGCAATGCTTATGGATTATCTGCGGAGCTACCCATAACAGCTACAGATGATTTGGTGCGACACCTCGGGATGAGCCAAGGCTTAGCTTCTCGCAACCATTCATGTTGTTGAGTTTAGTTATGCTCTAGGACGTTTGTCATCCTCCGATGAGAGATGGCGCCGTGAAAACTGTGCGGTGAATATGGCGGGGGCTTGAATCCACGCAGCTCGCATAGCAGTCCCGCACACTAACCACCGAGCCACGGCGACTACAGAGCCAGTTCGGATTTAGGCCAGAAAAAATCAGAATCTTCACAAGAAAAGCCAAGAATTTCAAATAGGTATCCACCACTTTTTAACTGATTTTAAGACCGCTTGTGACAGCATTTATAAAGACTTAGTCTAGTTGTTGGCATCCCTGCCAAACTTGTCCGTTTCTGCATGACGACAATGGAGATTGCTCGCTGCTTGATGTTTCATGTCAAAAAAGATTTTCAACAAGGTCCCGTGACGCGCAGTCCTGTGACTTTTTCGAGTCGTATTGAAACGAATTGCGTAAAACCCTCAAGCCAACACCAGAGGGATGAACTTTCAAAAATGTGTGTCGCTACTTGCATAGGCCGACGATGTCGATATAATCGAACTGAGCGCTATTGTCATCTGGTTTAGATGAAGGAGAGAATAAAAAAAACTAATGCTTTCTGCCAACATGAAGGAACACACAACGGAAAATCGACGAATCCGACAGCACGTCAAGCTTTGAAGTAGTAAGGGAATTTGCCTACCTTGGCTCTGCTACTACTTCCGACAATTTTTTTGTCAATCGGAATTTCTTTGGGCTAAAAAGGCAACTAAGTAGCAAGACTCTATTCCGAACAACTAAGCAGCCTGTATGGCGAGATATCTTTGTCGTTTGGAGTGAAACACTCTTCAGTCTTGTTTGTGTAGACGAGTTTCTCAGGAGGAGATTCTAGGGCTATATGAGCTGTACAGCGATATCGATCTAGCCAAACAATTGCACATTGGACGATAGTTGGGACCTACAAAGCGAATGAACACCAACGCTCCAGCCCTTATAGTCTACGAATCCAACAAGGAGGGACAATGTAGTAAAGGAAGACCTCGTTTTAGATGGCACACACCAATATAAAGAGACCTCAGCCAACTTGGAGTGCCCAGCTTAAGGAAATAAGGTTAGTACCATGCTTATTGAAGAGGCTTATTAGTTGAGGACTGGTATCAGCTCGAGATGCAACCTGAGCATGTGCCAGCAAAAGTGTCAAATTTCTGACAATAAGGTCAGAACTTTCAAGAGACATATTTGACGCACTACACAGTCATAATGATAAAGTCGCCAAATAAAACTGAAACCGGAAAACTTTTCCACCAAAGCTCTAGAAATGTATTCAGTGGCATTGACGCCAACCGCGACCTACGCCTTCATCCTTCATTAGACTTAGCTCCGTGTGTTTGAATCTCATTTAACACTCTAAGCAAGACTGCTGTTCCGCAAATCATTACTTTTTTACGACCAAACGAAGTTAGTTTGTCAATCAATAATATGTCTAGTTGTCAGACGTCATTGCCGGATGTCCACGAAGATGTATGAACTTTAAAATGGACTCCTGAAATCTCCTGTGCTGTGATGTGCCTATGTGTCAATCTTGTGATGTATTGCTAGTGGCTAGACAGCTTTCATTCAATTTAAGTTTTTTGTTGATCTCATCAATGTTAAGCCTTCAGAGTAGATGACATTTTTGTTTAACACTGACGTCATCTTCCCGCACATGAACCGACTAGATGAGTGATTACTTCGTTATTGATTAGTTGTGAAGTGGAAACCGCTTACGCAGCTGCTGGTCATACTGTCAGCAACCGGATCCCACCGGTAAAAGGAACCATACTTTACAAATGATTGATTAAAAAAAAAGATCAGTAACCAAACTTCAATCGGAAGCCGTATTTATGACTTTGACCTACTATGGCCCCAAGATGATTCCAATTCCAATTAGATGATCTTCTAAAACCCATTTCTCTGCTGTACGGCGGCGTTTCATTACATGTAACTGTTAAAGCGCCTGCAGCCCTAAAGGAAATAACAATTCAAGTGTTTCTGCAACCACTCCTTTGGAGAGCCACTGTTCGAAGAATTTCGCCAAAGGCATTCGAAAGAAAACCTCTCTCTGTCTTGAGCAATTCCAACTCAGACAAGAAAACACCTCCTCTTCGGCACACAAAGAATCTTCTTTTTTCATTCACCTGTGTCTGTGTGTAGATAGAGAGATGGAAACTTCAATCAGTTTAATTTATGCCAAATGGAAACCGAAAACAAAAAGAAGAAGAATCTCTCTTGCCGCCGTCGTTGGTTGTGGTTGCCCCATTGGGCACCACGAAATCTTAACTTTCTGTCGAACAAGTTGTTCGACATCTTCATGTGTCGCGCCGGCGCGAAGCGTTCCTCTCCTGCCGATCAAGAATGAGGAATGTCTTGGGAGCTGTAGCCGCGGCACTGACTTCAACAGCAACATCAACATCGACTCCGACAGCGGCGCATCTTTAAGCCCATCGTGCAGTGAAAGTTGTAGTATCTCTGACAAGCCGATTGGAATCTTACACTTTGTTATTGTATCTGTATCTGTCTCTTTGCGTCTGCCAAATCGCTAAATGATTTTCTATTAATTAGTGATTTTAGGAGTTTCCATTTCGCCTAGGAATCCATTCATGCAGATGAAGACGCGCAGCTAATGGGCTACGATAATTGTTATTAATTTTTTATTTCATTGTTTGAGTGTATTGATCATTTGCATACACATCGTGGTGGGATTTGTTGATGGAGCTAGAAGGCAGGCCCCGCAGTGAGGCCAACAAACCCACAAAGTTTGCCAATTGCCTCATAGAATGGGTTAGGCTCTCGATTTTTTTCGTCGTTTTTTTTTTTGGTTGTTGTCGTTTTTAATTCAAAGACTGCGACATAAACATTTGCACGGAGAATGTGGTCATGCAAATCGCCTTGTGTGCCAGATAGTGAGAGGTGTTGCTATTTTTTATTTTTTTTTTGTAGAAATTTGCTTTACGTTTAATGGTGCTAATGTGGAATTTTATTGTTGACATTAAACTGCGGTATGTGGTCTGCGGTGGGCTTTTTGGGGGGCTTTGACAGTCTCAATGACATATTCAATTCGACTCGGTATGGCTTGCTTTCTAAAATATGTAAGAAATCACACAGCATCATACGGTTGAAGGAAAGCGCTCATAAAATAGCAGCAGATGCTGTGCGAGAGAAAAGTGAAAATACATTGTTTTTTTTGTTTTCTTTGAATTTTAAAAAAAAATTTTTTTTTGGGACAGTAGATACTAATGGATAAACGATTAACGCGATGTTGGCATTTTGAGTGATTATTAGCAACCATTAGGAGAATGACTAATTGAAAACGAGTGAATTGAATGGATGATTGGATAGACGTACAAAGCATTTGTATTTCGAGGTACCGAGGCAACTGTGGGATTTTCTCAACATATTAACATCGAATCTGCAAGATTTGTGTTTGATAAACAAAATAAGTGATGAAGCAAGCAGTGGCTTCTATTCCAGGAATGTCATATCCCAATTGTCGTGCGTAGCACAATTCACAGAGAATCGTTGGACAATTTTTTTTCATTGGTTTTTTTTTTTGACGCAACTGGTCCATTGTACTACCAGAAAGCAGAACCCAGTTTTCACCCATTTTACTGGAATTTTTTCAAAAGTCGAGAAGGAAATTCAATGATGAGAAGCTACAGTATCAGCACTCATCACATCAGCACCGAAAATCTGCCACCTGATCCGAGCAAAAGCAGGACAATCGCAAAGGAAATGATCCAAAATATTGTCGCCCTTTTTACAGGCGTCTGAGATAGTGATGCTTGGCAAAAGCGAAGTGTCCAGTTAGAACGCCAATAAGTTGTCCACAGTTTCTTCTGCTGAGGGATAGCAAGAGTTCGGGAGCATTCGTTTAGTCTGTCTGCATCCTGGAGAGCCGTATCACACACAATTGTGTTTATAGGAAACCCAATCGTCAATGGAGGTCCTGACCGAGGACGCGGGAAGGATCAATCAAGGTTCAGGTCCTGAGAAAACAAAATCTCATTTCCAGAGATCCCAGTGTGACCTGGGACCTAGACAAGAGTCAAAGAATTCAGCTTTCCAACCAAATTCAGAGAGTTCTTGAATTCTCACACTTTTTGAAACTAGTTAAGGGGATGAGCAAGGCCTTAAGCGTAGTCTAGCTATCGCGACAGACGCAGACGCTCCGACCCTTCCACCTACTCCTAACAATGTAGTCCGTGGCTATTAGGATAGGAAAGATCTTGGAAAACAGAGGTATGTTTGCCAAACGAGTAGTGAAGTCTGGTGTTATCGACCTCCACGAAGACACCAGCACCAGACTAGATTTGGAGCATCAATTCGACTACAGCCCCAATCAGGATCAGACTCTGGCCGAAGCCAGTCCTGAAGGGAAGGAAAATCGACTTTAAATTTGCACAGCAACCGAAGTTTTTGTGTCATTGTATTAGACGGTGAATGCATGGAACTAGAATTATAGGATAAGTATCGCGCAAGGTCCTTAAGACTCCAGTGCAAATCATGTCAAAAGCCACCCCGCCTAAGACGATAGATTGTTTTGATATAAGTATCACGGAAAGGTTGATCGTCTAGAGCAGAGCCAGGTGTACTCGGAAAAGCGCCCGTGCAGTCGAGAAGAGCCGTTCTTTGAAGTTTAGTGCCGTAGGCAGTCACATACTTACGCTAAAGGCCCCTCCACCAAACAACCGACGCATAAGTTAGAAACGGTCTTATCATAGCCGTATAGATCCAAAGGACCTTTTTCGGTGATAAGCCCCATGTCTTGCCAAAAGCACCCTTACACTGCCAGAAAACTGAGAGCGCCTTGGATATTCTCGACTTGATATGCTTTGTCCAAAGAAGTTTTTTTCATCCAAGACCACTCCTAGATATTTGGCTTCATCGGAAATCTGGATAGTAATGCACTGGCTAAGTCAGACCGGTCATAACCCTTCTTCTCGTAAAGAGGACAACCTCAGTTTTCAGATGGTTGACCGAAAACCCACTCCTAGTGCACCATTCATCAATCATGTCTAAAGCCGCTTGCGCGTTAGCACAGACAGTCTTCAGGCATGACCCGACAGAAAGTTTGGCAACATCATCCGCGTATACCTGAGCGTATACATTAGAAGAAATGAGAGTCTGCAACAGAGAGCCAACCACCATGCACCATAGCAGTGGAGACAGAACGCCGCCTTGCGGACAGCCTCTGTTTACCCCTGGCGTAACATAGCGCCCACAATCCGAATCTACAACCAAAGTTCTATTCATCAACTTTGGTCCGATTCACAATACCAGGATTTCATCCACCCCGTGTTGTCTAGCAGAGTCACAAATCGCATTATCGAAACTTTATTATAGAGATGCACATATGTTGTAAAAGATTGCAAATGGTCTTGAGCCCTGCTGTTGGACTCGTAGCCTTTATCCCAGTATACTTAAATGTAAGTCTGAATTACTTATGAAAACCCAAAGCAGGCGGAGAGAGATAACCCAGATGGGGGTTGTAGAGCTAATAGCCTCAAGTGTCTACGATCCTTGCATTACTGACTCGAATTTGGAAAATCAAAATATATCTTCGAAAGTCCATGATTATGCAAAAACTATAATAAATCTTTCAATGTGCGTGACTTATTCAATAAAAACTCGGTACGGAACACTAAACGCTTGAGGACTGACTCTCACTTTTAATTAAAAATTGTGGACTTGCACGCACATGTTACGATTAGTTAGCTGCAGTAATTGTAAATCGTTTTCAGATGCAGTAAAATCTCTAAAACAAAGATTTCGATCGAGATTTGTTACACAATTTGTTAACATTGCATAGGACTATGATTAAATGTCGACTTGACTAGCCTGTAGTAAGTAGGCTTCAAGTACTTAAAGGAATTGAATGTTAGCTCGTATTATATTTAAAAACATCTGAAATAACTTACATATCTCCTCAGCAATAAGATCATCTGAAATCAGAGAAAAATAAGGGCTAAATTAATGAAATCAAGGACAATTATGAGCATACATTGATACAGAACTCTATACATAGATACACGGCATAAGTCATCCTATTGCTTAAGTTAAAAGGACTTCTATTCGTGCACAGAATTTAATCGAAATTTATTTAGCCATACGCAAGTTATAATGAAACAAACATTTGGACGGAGAGCTTGGGCCGAATTACCACACTCGTTAACGAGTAACTCAAGTTTTTAGAGAACCTGACACACATACAGCTTAGTCGTCAGGTGGTGTGTGGTTGCTGTACCGTGCTTATAAGCTTAAATACATACGACTTGTACAGAAGCTGCGTCGATATCGAAGGGAGATAAGACGCTTTATTGTTGCGTTTCTCACTTATTGGCTTTTGAGTGTTGACTTTAGTGAAAAGACAGTGGTTTCCGTCCCATTTTCGTGTTCAAGTCAACAGTTGCATACAGGCACGTATACAAATGTGTTTATCGAGGAAGACAGCCAACGTAAATTCTTTCAAGTCTTGTGACTCTTCGATTGCACTGGGTTAGGTTAGGTTATAAAGGCTTTCGACATAGGCGACGCACTTAGACCGACAGTAGGTCCATTGTGATGCCTCAGGATCTAGGAGGAATTCTCATTCCTAATCGTGGAGCCAGTGGGAGCTTTTCATAAAGTGAACTAGGTTTCCGACATCTTGTTGTGTTAGATCGCCAAGATTGTCAAAAAGTCTGTTGCGAGAGAGCACGGGACGGGTACAGAGAAGATGGAGGATCGTCTCTTCCTCAAAATTATTTGCAGGAACGCCCAGGCGAGTGGCATGTCTGCCCATGAGGCAGTGTCCTGTGATGACACCTATAGTAGTTCCGAGATGCCATCTACTTAGCGAAAATAATCTCTTGGAGCGCTGTTATCTGTTGAGGGCCAGATTTGTCTGATAGTTTGGCAGGTGGTGCGTTTGCCCTTGATATAGGCGTGTTATGCGCTGCATAAGCACTAGTTACGTTCCGGACGATTGCCAGCAGTCTTACGAGTGGTTTTATAAAGAATATGCGTCGTCTTTAGCTGAGACAGTTATCCCTGCTCTGCAAATGAAGACCACTTCACTCTAGTTGATACGAACGTCTTCCATTGTTCTTCAGCAAAGCCACGGAGTTACTGTTTTACAGTATTTCGCAGTACGGAGGGTACTAGACCCTTCCATCCTTCTTAAGAGGTAGAAGGCTCCTGTAATGTGCTCTTCCCGAATGCAGTCGCTTACGGTCGGTAGATGTTGATACGAGTATGAGGGGACGCTACCCACTATAGTTGTCGACTTCCTACGTTGTTACATTCTGAGAAGTGTCTTGCAAGGAGAAGTTCCAAAGTTATTCGTATATTCTAGACGTTGCGGAATATACCTTCCGAATGTATTCTGTACTAAGATTCTGACTGGAGGAGAGAGGAAAAGGCGCACAATTCAGGTGGCCTGGTTCTATATCTCTCTAAATTCATAAACAACTGTCTTAGAGAATTATCCTGTGGCTGAAGTATTTTTATCTCGCGTAGATTTAAATTTAGGTTGCTTTTTAATCATCATCATCATCATTTTCTGAATGGTCCCCTTATCCACTAAGAAGGTCGCGGGTTAAGGGTGCTTTCTAATTCTGTTAATTAAACGGAAGCCTAAAGTGGATACAAGCCTATTGAGCAAATTACACTCGATCAGCTTTTTCATTTTCTCTCTTTTTGACATATTCTACAAGGTCATGTACAATAAGTACTAGTTAAACGCCTTGAGCTTGCTACTACTCGGTTGCACTTGTGAACTAAGCTTAAGTTAATCGAAACCCACACCCGTAGGACGTAGGTGCTCACGATATTAAAAATGCTAAGTGATGCCAAATTAACAAATTTACACCCACTCAGCAAATTTGACAGCTGACACTTAACCTACATAACTGTTCAACTCTTTTTTTCGCGATTCAACATTTCAAACGTCACTTAATGTTTAAATTTTTTGCAGATATTCATCACAAAAACAACCTTTTTTATTATTTTATAACTTTTCCGCTCTTTTATAATCTTTAACAATAGAAACCCACTGCATAAAACGCTGTTAAACTAAATAGCAAGTGAAAAAAAGTGTTTTATATCCATCGCCATGTCAAAAAGCACTTTAATCCGTGGGAGAAAATTTAGTTTTGAAAGCAACATTCACCATTACCATGGAAAGCAAAACAACTTCCTCGCCATCTTTGGCAGTTGTACATCAGCTTGACGATGACATGTGAACAAAATAACCGACACGATGATGAATCATGGTTGGCTACACTGAATTGGCGATTAAAAAAATGAAAAATGAAAAAAATAAACCCGACAAGAGACCACATCATCATTGACATTTCGAAAGTTGCCGGTAAGCATCTTTCCTGCCTTGGCATTGGTATAATTTATTAGTTTCTCTTCATAAATTCATAAAACAAAAATTCAAAACTGGGTTCGGCAATGCAAAAAGTAAATGAATTAGAAACAAGTTCTATTATTCATTTTTGAATTAAATAATTAAAACAACTTTATTTGCAGAACGAAAGAGAATGCGCTAACTTGCTTGACAGATCTTAAGAACCTTGCAAGGTCTCCAAGTGACAGTGTTGCTGCCAACTCTCTCAACAGGTCAGAAAGGAAAGCGACAGCTTTGGGCACACTTTTGCTCACAATTTGTTAAGCGAATGTGCGGAATTAAAGGAATTCATGTGGTTTGCGTGCAATAAAAGTGGTTTGGTCTAATTTTTCCTCAAATGTTTAACTCGAACTGGTTTACGTTTCAGATTAATCCAGATGAGCATTCGCCAAACTGTAATGTATCATGTTCAGTTGCGAAAAATTTAATTTGAACTGCCCGAGATAAATGATGGAGTTCAGAGAAACTGTTTTTACGAGTATCGTACATACATTGGTTTTGAGCAATTTCTTGTTTTGCGATGAAGCGATGTACGTTTAATGGCAGTGACCCAATTTAATTCGATGATTTAGGCTGCGCATCTGACTGGATCAATTAAATTTGAATTATTTCTGTACACTGAACAGGATTAGAAGTAAAATTACGGGTTTGCAGCGTAGAAAGTCAAAGCCTGGATCGAGTCCTCACCTTGTCAAACCGAAGGAGATCAAATTCAATTCGGGTTTTAAAGTTGCAATGTAAGAAGACGCGTTATTTGGTTTCTGTGTGAGATTTCTTCACTTTCTTTATTTCTAAAATCTGACGTTTGAAAAGTTTTGAGTGATTAATGAAGGCCGATAATGTACTTATAGCCCCGGTTTCAGACTGCCAACCCTATCTGAATTGCTACAATCGTCATACTTGGAAAATAAATGAGAATTCAACATAAAACCCCATGGAAAAACAAGCAGTTCTTTGAAAAGTCAGAAGTGAAACTCCGAACTGAGCTTGAGTGAATACAATATTTCTTGCCCAGAGTGCGATGAATCTCTGTTTGAAAGAAGTCAGAGTGCACCTTTTTATAAGCAATCACTTTAGACTAAATAACTACTACTACTACGACCGTTGAGGATTTTAGGCCAATAAGTCTTACCTCTTTCGTCCTCAAAGCTTTCGAGAGGCTATTAGACATATACGGTCGTAACGATTTATCTCCGGCTCAGCATGCCTATATGAAGGGTTGAAGTGTCGAGACAGCGCTGCACAGCGTCGTCGGCTCCATCGACACTCAACGACAAGAAATACACCCTAGACACGTTTTTAGACATTGAAGGAGCCTTCAGCAATGTCAATACGGACGCGGTGTGAAAAACTTTAGACCGCCTCAACCTTGATCACACTCTCATCTACTGAATTGTGAGCGTGCCAGAGGAGAGACATATAACTACAGAACTAGAAGGAACTCAATTAAGAGTTTACGCCTCTAGAGATTCACCACAGGGTGGAATCATATCCCCTCTGTTATGAGTAATGGTTTTGAATGAAATATTTAAACAATTTAAAAACAGCGGAATTAAGGTCACAGCATATGCGGATGATGTGGTCCTTCTAGCGACTGGCAAATTTCTTCCAAAAGACACAGCAATTTAAAATAGCATTTGCTGGGGGTTGTGCTCGACAAAAAGAATATAAACAAAAGAATTTAGACGGTCACGATAGCTCTTACAGTAGATTATTCGGGAAAACCTGGGGACCAAGTCCAAAAAACATCCTATGGATGTACATGGCTATTGTGAAGCCTATACTTACCTACGGTAATGATGTGTGGTGGCAAGCTCCTACGAAAACCATCAAGCTTAAAGTCATTACGAAAATACAGAGACTGGCGTCCATAGCAGCTACTAGTGCCATGAGAACCAGGCCAACAGCAGAACTAGAGGCTATTCTCAACCTGCTTTCATTAGACCCATTTACACAGGAATCTGCGGTCAGAAGTGCCCTGAGAATCAGCCAACAGAATGACTGGAAATCAAGCGCGACGGAACATGCCCAGATCCCACATGGGCTATGTAGCAACCACTGATTATACGGTGCCATACCTAGACTTCGACATAAAGGGGAAGCTATTGAAAGATGGAGCGCTTTAGACTCTTGTAAAATAACTAGAAAACTATGGCCAGGATACAGCGGTGCCAGATTTAATACTCTTATGCAGAAGAACAGGCAAACTCTCTCCATCCTTGTAGAAGTAATTACAGGTCATAATACTCTGTACTACAATAGCTACAAAAAACTCTGGGGCAATAGGGTATTGATACACGAGCAAGGGGTACCTTCCCCCGAAAATGGGCATCACAATGGGTCTTTAGACCTGAATGTGAAGCAGAAGGCTTCTTTCTCCTCGCCAACCCATCAACCTAACCTAACTACTACTTGGCTTGTACTGGTAGGGGCTGCTTGCGTTCTCTCTGTGTGATTGCATGCCGGAAAATTGGTGTCTAGAAATACAGAGATTGCCAAGCAGAAGCGCTCGCTCCATCAGGTTCCTAGATACGTTGGGAGACTTTGACATGGTCTTCTTAATTCTACTGGCATTGCTCTCTTGCTCTGTATTCAAGCAAAAATGTGCCATGATTTTTGCTGCTCTGACTGACTGTTACTGACTCTTAGTTCTTAAGACTAAAGGTCCTAGCCTTCGGCAAGCCTTTTTCTGTAGACGAGCCGACCACCATGGGGGTTTCTTACCCTCAGCCTTGTTGCTTAAGTGCGTTTTTAACTTTCGTCAGTAAGAAGTGAATATCATCAAGCGATTTAGGTGTACGAAAAGTTTTGCATCCTTACCGTTGCTCCCGTTATATCTTGAGGTTTCTAAAGCAAACTTTGAATTGAACTTTAAAACATTAAAATTGCAGAAGAAATAGCATTGATCTGCGAAGGAATTCTTCCCGAATACTGCACAAATTTCTACCGAGATATTTTCTGCTTCATACATATGTCACTACTGAGAATGTCATGCCTGAGATATCTAATCTAATTTCCAAGAACTCACAACTCTTCGTCATCTCTTGTTGGCACATTTAGCCTCTAATCGCTTTTTAATGACCGTGATGGTGCTATTTTTTGCGTTAAAATTAGCAACTTGCTGAGTGAATTCCCTAGCCCCCGTCCTATGGTGTCACCTACAGAGTTGAAACCAATAATCATCATCGTTTAAGTCCAGAAACCAGAAAAAATACACGATAAAATCACAACTTGAAGCTTGTTCATAAATTGGCAGATGGAAGGTCATAATAACTCCCTTCAAGGCCACACATGGCACAAGCTGGTCATGTTTCCCAAAAAAACAAATAAAAATATTTATAATACCCCGCGTTTGAGTTGTTTATTTTTTTTTCGGTTTGTCTCCGAGAAAACCGAAGCCCCCAAACAGAGGTAGGCCCGCGTAAATGACCAGTTTTCGACATGGCTGAGCTTAATTGCTCTCATGTCCGTACAAAATGTTATTATTACGCGTAACAACTTATGCCAAGGTGCCTCGGTCAGAAAAAAAAAACCCATCACGGCGGCGTCAAGAACATGTCGCACCGCCAAAACCGGAAATTCAACTTTATTTTCGCTGCATCCAAATTCGAAGATTCAAAGAAAAACTTTCGAATAATATATTCTACCCCAGTGACATTTGGGTCACCAGACAAGAGATGTCAGGAATTTAAGAAGAAGCCACATCGTCTGTGTTGTCGTTGCCGAATAAACAACTTTCGTCGCGCGAACAACAGGTGGATTCGGAGGTTTTTGTTTTGTTTTTTTTCCATTTGCCCTCCATATGAATTTGGAGAGAGGAAAACTTGAGTCGGCACTTGAAAATATATCTTGTGGGCAAAATGTATACCTACCTGGCGATGATAACCGGAAAATTTTCGATTTCTGCCGCCGAAATTAAGAGTTATCCACTTGATGGAGTTTTTGATTCAATGCTGCCCGTGGGTTACTTCTTGGTCAAGTGACACTGACAAGTGAAGTCATATTTTTTTGGTTCTTCTCATCTGTCTAATCTAATTGACATTTAATAGGGTGTGCCGCTGGTTCTGGCAATCCAATGCTCAAGAAACCTCATTTGGTTGATGCTTCAAAGAATCTGTGACGGAAGGGCGACCTTCGCTAATGGGTTTTTTTTTTCGGTGCCGCGACCGAGGTGAATGGCGCTAGCGGGTTCAATATTGTTCAAATTTGTTCCTCAATCGGTAAGTGCTCTTGGGAGTTAATAGGGTTGTGTATGGCTTGAGAGTTTTTTTTTAGAAAGGAAAGCGAAACAATGGCAGTCTATTACAGTGAACTGTGGGAAACTGGATTAGTTTCTGGTATTGGCTGCTTGAATTTCAACAAAACATTGACGTTGATTGGTGTGACATTGAACGAGATTTCGTGTTTTAAGTTTTAAACAGAGACTTGTCCCATTATTGTCGTAACTATGCAGTTGGAGTTGTTTTGTTGCAGCATGAGTCACAAACTCAACAAAGTTCAACACTACAGAAGGAGGTCATGCCGATCGAATGTCGTGGGTGCCTTGGGATGTAGTTAACAGTCAGAAGTTTGCTTGGGAGAAACAATTTGAAAGTCTGTTCCCGTTTGTCCAGTCATTGCCTTATTGCAATCTTGTACCAACTCGAATTTGCTTTCGTATTCTAGGAACAAATCTGTTGACACGACTTTGCATTTGTTAGTGCACAGTTCACTGAGCATCATGAAGTTTACTGTGGTAGAGTTTCTTAATCTTGTGCATAATATCGAGATCATTTAGGCTTCCGGGCTTGGCTGGTGTATTTCAGGCTGAAATACTCGCAATCTACGAAGCCTGTTGTTCGTTCAACGACGACACAACCCCCAAATGAAACGTTGCAATCTTCTCCGATAGCCAGGCAGCCATCAAAGCTCTTATCTCCACAACCATCTCATCAAAGCTAGTTGCACAATGCAGAACCGAGCTTGCCCGCCTGTGGAGTTTATTCTCCCTAACTCTCGTATGGGTGCCAGGTGATAGAGGCATCGAAGGAAACAAAATGACTAATGAGGTTCGGACCTTGACAGCTCACGCGCAAGAGAAGTTCTCATACCATTAGGAGCTTTCAAGGGAAGAATCAACCTACACTGCCTATCAGTAGCCAAATACAAATGGAACAACCTTGCTTGTTGCGCCATATCTAAGAGGACTAGGCCAACATACCACCATAGGAAAACAAACGAACTTCTTTCAAGAACCCGAACAGACATTGCGCGCCTAGTCGCCATCCGTACGGGTCACTGGACAGTATGTACCCATGTGGCCAAGCTTGGCATCCCTTTTAATCCCTACTGCCGTTGCTTCAAAGACACAAACGAGAAGGAAGCCCGAGAACATTACCTTTGCAAGTGACCGGCACTAGCCAAAACAAGACTCAAGGGACTGGGGAAACCCTTCCTCGACAACCTCAGCGAAGAAAATTCTTAACATTCTACTCTTCTTTAACTCCACAGGTAGGATTTAAGACCAACAGCCATGGTCTGTTGACTCCCGTCCACACTCATCTAACAAACCGGTCACGAGAACTGTGGTAACAAAACTGTACATTTCAGCACTAATTGAGTATCGGGCGTTTTTTCCGCCTGATACAACCACTTAAACCAGCCAACCAACCAGCCAGCACCACACCCTCTTCCGCATTCGATATAATGATTGACGCTTCAAGATACTTTCGACAAATTGGTGGCAGCTAGTTGCTTGCCACTATCAACAATTCAAACTATGGTATTGTAAATGCCAGGCCACATAGATATTTTGGGAAACTGCATTGCTGATGAAGTCGCTGGAAACGATGTAAATTTAAGTATCCTTGCAGCACGACTGGAACTGAGTAGATCTCTCACTGGACGAAATGAAGAAAACCAACCTTAGATGGGAATAAGGTACGACGTACCGACTCTCCAAACAGATCTGACCTCAGCTTGATCACAATCAATTCAATGGTTCGATCTTGTTAAAGCGATCACAAATCAGTCTTGCTTTAGGCGTCCTTGCTGTCCTATAGGCCTTAATTTCAAGAGACTAGGTCTATTCTCTAATGACTTTCGCGGAACCTCTAGCGATGAAACGGAGGAGGAAACTATTCTCCATTTCCTTTGCATTTGCCGAGCATTTTCAAAAACAAAACTGCTCCATCTAGGGGTTTCTTTCTTTTATGGCCTCGAAGACATTGAGAGTATCCTTCATTTCACAAAAATCTTTAATTCGTTCAATTGGTCTTCAGAGGAGTTCTGCATCGATAAAAAATCCTGTGGACCTTTTCTGGACACGACGTATCTTAACTTTTCCACAGAGTCTTATCGTCACTGATCTGGTCGATCGTCATTGACAGCCTTGTTCGGTGCCTAAAAAAACTAGAGATTGAGGCCATTGGTTTCCCAGATGATGTATCGGTCATCGGCAGCGCCAAATATGAAAGCGCCATTTCGGAAGTGTTGCAACATGTACTATCTGAGAGACAGAGATGGTGCACCGAAAAAGACTTTTCTGTAAGCTCCTTAAAGATGTCTATTGTCCCTTTAAAAGGAGAAACGTACACCTTCTCATTTTCCCCTCCCTCTATGGCGAAACCACTCAGTTCTCCCATAAAGTGAAATACCTTGGAGTAATCCTGGACAGTAAATTGATCCGTAACCCCCCCACATCGAACGGACCGTCGAAAGAGTTCCACGAGCACTGTGGATCTGTCGCCGCATCTGTGGCAACCACTAGGGACTTAGTCCTAAAATCATGCTCCAAATCTACACCTTGGTCGTCAGACCTACCCTAACTTCTACCTAAGCAACATCAGCTCTAAAAAGCCACTCGACGGGCACCTTAACATGCTTTCCTCTCTACTCCAAAGCAGCGAGTTTAGCATTTCCTTGGATGACACTGTTCCAAGATACTGCTTCAAACGAATGACGACTGAGAAAAGTTCAAATCCCGTCCGTCAGAGCACGACCAAGTGTGGTAAATGGACGGCTCTAAAATGGACAGTGGATCTGGGGCTGGAATATTCGATGAGTCGTCTAGTACTAACATATCGGCTAGCCTAGGCATATACTCATCGATCTTTGCGCTCTAACTTCCGTGGTAAAACTATCTTTTTCTTCTCAGACAGTCGAGCTGCCAAAGCACTAAACCCAGCCACGATAAAATCGGAACTAGTCCCAGAGACAGTGAAATTGCTTCTTGAACTAGGAAAAAACAATTTGGTCATACTAGACTGGATCTCCGCTCACAAGAGCCACTTCGGCAATGAAACAGTGAACACACTGGCCAAGGGACAACCCTCTCGCTGGTCCCGAATCAGTCTGTGTAGTAAACAGATCCATTTTCCAAAGCTACACAAGGGAGCAAACTCTGCTTAAACCCAACACAATCTGGATGGGAAGTGGACAGTAATGTACCAAACACTTCTTCCCCAATCTATCCCAAAAGAAATCCAAGCTTCTTCTGAATCAGTGCAGGAGCCACCTTAAACCTGATCGTTGGGCTGAAGGTATATTTCATGTAAAATAACGGTAACACTTTCTTCACCGATCTGCAGTTTAAAACACTTGTTTTAGGTCTTAGTGCCTAATGTTTTTTCTCCGGACTCACTTTCAAGACTTTTACAATCCTTCAGACTTCATAGCGCCCATCAGCTCCAACCCGGAGGAAAAAATTGATATGGTGTTGCAAAGTACTTTCTTACAATACTATGTTCCAATCAATCAATCCTAGTGCGGAACTGATTCGAGTTTCTTAGGAAAATATATTCCAAATCCGCTTGCATTGCCAGACCCTTTTAATTGTTAACTCGTGCCCAGGGTCATACTAACTTTTATTGCATTCCATTTTGCATTTGCCTTCAAGGCCACTTGAGTATCTCAACAATAGAGACTATTACCTCATTCGTGGTGCCATGTCATAAAAGTGATCGTGAAATTTCCTGTCTGCAAGACACGAGTGAAATGCTTGTAATGGATCGTTAGCTTCAGTAGCGTTGCTCTTTTTTTCTTCTGCTGATGATTACCAAAGTAATTAAACTGAAAAGTGGTTTATTTTTCTTCGAGCTTCTGATACAAAAATATACTTTACACTCTGTACGAGTATGGGTACTTTCTTTTTGGATCCGACAGTTTGTTGCGTTAAAATAACGCAGCAAAAATCCCAGTCCGCTCCATCCCTCCCCATCACCATTCCCGGCCTTTTGTCTCTTTCAGTCCGTTGTCCTCTTGGGACTATGACTCAGCGGGAGTATACTAGGATTCTTCAAATCCAGTGCTCTCGCTTTCGCATACGTTCGGAGGGGATAACAAAGCAGGTACCCCGGACCCAGAGCCAGACGGACGGTCTGGAATCTCTTTTCGGACGGACGGTCCGCCCCCTTTGCCTCGAAGACCCATAACCGGACGGACGGTCCGCAACGCATATGTACGAAAGGCTGAGAGCCCACCCTAAAAACCATTGTTTGTTGGACGATCTATTTAGTATTGTAAACCCCCTCCCCCATATATAATATATAAACTTAAAATTTCATTTTGTTAGGGAAAGTTCTCGATTCCCCTGCGGCTCATTTTACCCCTGCTTTAACATCTGCGCGAAAGCTTATCCGCGACCCAATCTTCTGATCTTGTCTAACCTACTTATCTGTGCTTAGGAATTTTAATGAGGCCTTGTAGCGTAAATGTGGATCTCCGGCTGGGAGGGGACCCGAACCCAAGCAGTCCCCGTCTAAACAGACGTAACGACTCGACGATGTGAGATATGCTGAATGCTGAATGGGAGCCGCTGATGGAGAAGCTGTCGGAACTCTGGATGTGATTCCCTTTGTTCTGACAGCTGAATCAGGAGAAGTCAGCGGCGGGGCGGATTCAGCTTAAGCTAGAATAGCTGAGTTCGCCCCATGTGTGAATGAGTGTGTGCGAGCGTGAGTGATCGCAAGACATTAGACCGACACTCTTTAGCCGACCTTTCGACAGCGCGGAGTTCTTTTAACAGAGAAGACGAGAAAAATAGAACAAAAAAAAAGGAAAGAAAGACAAAAGTGGTACAAAAAAAGAAAACCAAAACACAAGAAGGATAGACAGACACCCAACACAGAACGAGGAAAACAGGACAACCCAAGTGGCGAAATAACACAAAGAACGAAGCTACAAAACAACAAGGCGAAACGAAACTGAAGAAACGGACAGACTGTGGCGGAGACGGTTCCACCTCATCCCCGGAGATAGCCTGGAGAGCCCCATAGCATAGATAAGTAGAGTGGTTTGTGGTAGTTTTTTTGTGAGTGCATTTTGCTAGTGATTTTTGTGATTTTGGTGATACCCCCTAAAGCCCCTTGTGAGGGTTCGTTATTTACTCTCCGGATAAGCCTTCGCCCCCCCCCCCCGTTTGTTTTACTGTAGCGCATTACCGGCTACATTGTACCGTCGTGACCCCGTTGTCTGAGTTCCGCAAGGGAATCCGGAACTTACCCGTTGGGCCAAGTTCCGTAGCTTCTAATTCTTGATTAACCGAACTTTCTTTTGATTCTTTTGTTTTGCATTGGCCGATTATTTTGTCATTCCCCCCCCCAAGTGAGAAAAAATATAAATTTTAATTTTTCTTCCCCATCTGGGACACCCACCAAACAATTCTTTTCTTTCTTTTACGAGTTTTCGCAGTTTCTACAAAAAATTGCGTGGCGCCCTTATCCCCCTTTCTCTCTACGAACCCGACCCAGCTGAGCAGCCGGTGGTTCAGCAAGATCGTTGCTGCCGGTGTTGGGAATTCTCGTGTTTACTTTCGCGCACCGGGATTTCTCAACAAGTTTTTGGACAACTTACCATTTGGTTCATGCATGGAGAGCTGCAAGTTGTGATCAGTTTTTTTTCGAGATCGACGTCGTGACTTACGATTGATTGAGATAAATTAAAAGACTTACAACCTAATTAGAGCAATGATTGCTTCAAGTCACATCTTTAACTTAAGTTGAACAAATTTTATACAGAAATCCACCGTCATTGCTTAAGTATTTCCTATTCCGCGATCCATGTTCAGTGGAACTTGGGTGGGACACGTTTAATGAATTCCAACCATTTTTGTGGGCTTGGTCAAAGAATTACCTTGCATCATTCCAAGTTGACGAGGGTCACACCACAACTTCCACCCTCAAAGCTCCGATTACACAATGACAGCTCTCAAGAGGATTATCTTAGATGTGAGACAATCTTCGCTGACCTTCTGTGTGGATTTCATCACTCACAAAACTTACAAAAACACATTCCACAAACCCAAAGAAAAACCCGACCAATGAAATTCCAAACGAATTCCCAAAAGGCTTTTGGGTAAACATTGCGCAATTGGCCACATTTACCTAGTTCCCCATCTGTGATTGAAGCATTCCAAGTCACATCGGTGGTGGTTTACTTTTTTATTCATCCAAAAGACGATTGGTAAAACAATCAGCTTAAAAAAAAAACGAGAAATAGAACAGAGCACGTTGTAGACTCCAGATTGAGGACACACTCAGCACCGAACACGTCCAATTGAATTGAGGAGTGTTCACGAATTCGTGAATTATGGTCACAACACGATATGTGACAACGAGCGTTAATAGAACCATTTTCATGGTGCCCACGAAGGAAGTAATGGACGGTTGGCATTTTTGTCGGCAATTGCCGGTTCCAATGGAGGTTAAGATGTTTGATGACTTAATCAGTTCATGAACTATGATTTGAGGATAAGGACTTTGCATTTGGTCACGAAGTTTGGAAACTTTCCACGTGTAGTCGAAATGAAGGTACTGGAGATACGAGTATGTGACCATGGTCTAAGCTCCCCACTAGGAAAAGATCTATCCATTGATGGAAATCTATAAAAAAAAAATCTGAGCAACCGATCGGACAATTTTGACGCGATGTGGTTGCCGTAACTCACTGGTTAGGGATATGTGTTATCAGCTGAACACAGCTCCTTCATCCGAGCAGGTAGAAGTGTCCGTACAGGAGTACTAAGCATTCAATGTTTCAACCACGTTCAGACGAAGACCGTGTGTTGGGCGAAACGCAGAAAGTCAGATCTGATAAAAAGTCAGATTTTTAAAGAAAGTCCTTTCCTCTTCGAGTATTGAACAGAGAAAAAGCTCTGAAGAAGGGAAACATAAATGTAATCTAGAGAGCAACGAGGATTGGGTTCGATAAGGTCCATCGATTCTTTAATGCAAACCAAAGCAAAGCATCGATCAAATGTGTAAGGTGATGTGGACTCTACTGCAAAGACATAACACTGACAGAAGAGTGGCATGGATTGAGCCGACCGAATGATAGCAATGAGAAACACTACAAATGTTCACAGTTAGTCTAGACACTACCGTCGGATGCTAGCGAAGCCTAATACTACCCGAGTTTCGAACCACTGAAAATCGCTCGTGCTGTGTGAATAGTGTCTTTGGGTTTTTAGCGGTGAAGCGCGTGTGGTTTATAAAAAAAAAGTCAAGCGATCACCGATGAGAGGTGATCGTGCAATGCATGCATGTATACCTCTGTTAAAAACTCCAAGAGATCGTCAGATACCAGGAGACCAAGGATTGATTTAAAGGTTCAGTCGTCCCATCGCGTCAGTGATCGATAGTCACAAAATTTCATTTAAAGACCTAGAAGTCGAACGAATGTTCATTTGCAAGTCTGTAGCTTGTTTGACGTTTAAATGACAACGTCACTTCAAAATATTTCTTCTTTACTGTTATATATAAAGAATCTACCCTTATGGCTGACACTATTGTGGCTCCGGTCTATTTAGCCTAATAGGTCTACTATCTTCCTAATGATGGTGAGTATGTCATCAGTAGCCGAGTTTCTCAACTCCGCTAACAAACAAAATCCCCTATGAAAGATCCGTCTACGTAGCCAGTACAGTGCCGGACATTAACAGAGAATGCGCTCAGAGGTTTCTTCCTCTTCCAAACAGAACCGACATTCTGTGATTTCATAGGCCACAATGGTTGGAAAAGAAGCCCACTAGCTTCCTCATGTTGTTCCTGTCAATGTTTAGGATTTCCTTGTAGGAAAAGGGCTCTATAAGTCTCTTAGATTGCCTAAGCCCCGGACATTTTCTCAACGGACTAGGCGAAGTTGGTGTTCCCAGTTGTTTAGAAAAAGCTGTGTTGGTAGTCCAATTAACGCCACAGAAGGGTTCCGGTCCCAAGAGCGCGGAAGCCGAACCGACCTTAGCCAGCTCACCTGCAGTTTCATTGTCTACAATGCCCTGGTGGCCGGGCACCCTGCCAAGCTTGACCTGGTTGTATCGGGCAAGTGATTGTAGGGTATCGTAGCAGAACTTGATTGACATAGATTCCACGAGTTGGAATGTCAAGGCTCTAAGCGCTGCCTGACTATCTGTATAGAAATATATTTTTGCCCCCTAATACTTCTGAGGCTTATACCACACGGACCATGGCGTTGATACGTTGCTTATAACATTAGTACATAGTGGCGCAAAAGTTGTCACCCGATGTTCTTTGGCTGTAATTTTTTTTATGAAAGAAAAACTTTAGTCGTGCTTTTGGATCATGTTTATGAAGTCTTAAATTTTTTTAAATTTTTTTTTCCATAGTCGGGAAAGTGGCCGCCGCCAGAATTAATCAGAATTTCCGGCGATAGGTCTTGGCATTTTTTACTGATATTTTCTTTGAGGCCTCAAAAGTGTGAGGCTTATTGACATACACTCGTGAATTCAAAAAACCCCACAAAAAGATGTCTGGAACGGTTAAATCAGGCGATCTTGTAGGCCAGTGCAAATCACCAAAACGAGAGATTAGGCGACTTAGAAACGCATCCTTCAAAATGTCCATTGTCGCGCGAGCTGTGTGTACGGTTGCACCATCCTGTTAGCACCACATGTCCTCCAGTCCCAATTCATCAATTATCGGCAATAAAAACTCGTTGATCATTATTCTGTATCGCTCTGGACTGGTCTGGTCGACGTTGACCGTTCATCCGCATCATCTTCAGCCCCAGCGGCGATATTCTCGTTGGAACAAGCACTATGAGACCTTCCGTCATGTGTTACTTCAGTCTCTTCGAGGCGAGCGGTTAAACGCCTTGGTGTTTGACCAGTTGGCGTAGGACGGCCGAGAAATCTGCGCCGAAATTCACATTGCGGCAAATCACTGACGAATTATTCCGTAAAAAAGTAGTTAAGAGTATTCAGCGATCTTGAGGAGTATAGCGATTCACGACTCGTTGACGTGTATTTTGTATCTGTTTACTTCACAAATGTCAAAGTAGAATTGACATTTGCCGCCATTTGCAAAAATCTTCCGATAGGGTGATGTCTTTTGCGCCACCTTGTACAATGCATGACAATATTTTGGCTTTGTTACGTGATGTTGACACTTCCGACGTGATGTTAATCTTCCCTAAATCGCCTTAAGCCATTAAACAAGCAAAAGTCTCCATAAAAACTCGAAAATTCTTTTCATATTCCAATCAGAAAATAAAAGTAAAAGTATTCCATGCCAGCAAAAACCCGAATGCACATTTATTTGCAATATAAATGCAAATTTTCAAGAAAAAGTTTCCATTCGTCGAAACTTTCAAATAAAAAAAAAATCACCTTTGCTCGTTTTCGCCTGACTACTTGGCCAACAAAAGGAAAAACCAGAAAGAGAACGGTTACCAGCCTTCAAGTGGCAATTAATTGAAAGGAGAGTTAAGCCGTGCATAAGCACCAAAATTCTGTTTAATTATGCAAAATTTATTGGCTAGACATTTTTGCCTTCGAATGCTTGGCAAACAATTGCGCTGGTAAAAAAATGTGTCCCCTCATCTTTATTCAGCAGAAGTGTATATAAATTCCCAACAATGGCCGACAGAACATGATCGCAAACTGAGAAAGCCAAAGTTCAACAGCCTCGGATGATTCCGCTATGAAATTCTATCTTTCGACAGAATAATTTGCAACACGATTAGCATCGCTGGTTCTTTTATAATCCCAAGATCGGGTAGCGCAACAAAGTGGCCGGTCGCCCCGAGACGGGAGTGGTAGATGGATGAGATGGCGTTTTGGGGGAAATTTCGTCAGCCGCTGGCGCGCCATTAGCGCGCGAAAATCACTTCCATTTGAATAAATTAGCTTTTCCGGCAGCGAGAGAGATGCCTCCGCTGATGGATCACATCTTTGCCTTTGCGAATATGTCCACGTTACGTAAGATGAATTATGAGTGCGATCATAATTTTTATTATTTTTTCCAGTTTTTTATGGTTACGTCAGTTCCCTGTTTGGTAGGCGATGAGTCGTTTCATGGTGGTGGCCTGGCATAGGAATCGATGCACTGAAGGGAAGTCTTACTGCACCGCAGTGTGTGTATTCCTCGGAAGGTATTAATTTACCTGTTGTCAGAGTTTGACGTTTTGAATTTCAAATATCGGAAAATTTTTTTTTTTGTAGAGTGCCACTGCAAACACTTTGCTGACAAGGAAATGAGTTGACACGGTGGTTAGACGAACGAACAAGTTATATCTGGAGGAAGACGAATGAAGCCCAACGAGTGCATTTCACTCGAATTAGCAATGGGTCATGGAAAATACTGAAGAGAAGGAAGTAACTTACATGTCATGAGTTGCAGAGGGATGTGCAACCGTTTTTTATAACCTTTTTATATATTTTTACAGAATTTTTGTATTTTAGCAGAAGATGAAGGAGTTACAAACGGGTTTCGCACCAAAATAGGGGCGGCCGTAGTCATTCGCGATGCTAAAGTGGCAATGGGTTGTCAACTCTTACAATCGACTCGACTCAATGGGAATCTGCTGCCTCAAAGTTAGAGTCTTGAGTCTTCTATCACTCCGATGATGGTATGGTATACGAGTGGGAGCGGAAGGCTCTTCACTTAGGGCTCGGTCGGGCTCGTTGCCTTCCCCTCTTTTAATCATCAAAACTGTAGGGATAGGTTTAATTTGGGACGACGTATGTTGGATGGGGATCTAAGGAAGGTGGAAGCAATTATGGAGTTGACACTAGTGTACATGTGGTCTGGCGAATGTTCCTCTTTCTTTGATGAAGGCCAAGATGCTGCTTATTCATTTGTCCTTGAGATGCCTTAGTTCCTGTATCCACATGAACCTCATAGTCTTCTGTCGCTTTCTCGCTAAGGCTAGGCAGTGGCCTAGGAAGTTTTCGAGTTCCTATTCTTCTTCCTCGCAGTTCCTACATGTCTCTTCGCCAGCGAAGCCCAGTCTATGAATGTGTTTGTTGAGCTTAATGTGTCCTGTGATAAATCCCACCATTAGCCTCTCTGGTTGAACCAAGAGTCTTCCTAGTGCGGAGGTTCCTTGGTTTCTTTACGTGTGATCTGGTCGCTTTGCACGCCGGGAGGTTTGTCCAGTGATCTTCGAAATCCCTTTGCATCTTCTCGTTGGTTGCTGTTATTGTAAGTGCGACTCTTTTTTTCAGCGGTTTGTTCTATCGTGTGCGCCCTTTCTCTTGCCAGTTCGTCGGTTTTCTCATTCTCCGTAACACCTTCGTGACCAGGTACTCAGACAAGGCGGATGTCGTTGTGACTGGCAAACCTGTTGAGTTTGCCTTTGTATCTGCCCGATGATAGAAGCTAACTTATTTCGGCTAATCCACAGTCGAAGCAAAGGACAGGGCTTCAATTTTAGAAAGCAAAATCGGACAGGATCGCCATTCATTGGCCACCAACATCGGCTCGGACTACACTATTCCATACTTTGAACTCGAAATAACTTTTCATCTATGTTTCCGACCAGAGAGCAATGAAATTTCTACTGATTCGTAGGAGCAAGTCTCTCCTCTAAATGACAAGGACTAAGTAGTTCAATCAAGTCCCCAATCTCAGCAGCATTTCCCTGGTGAAAGTTTAAGCGATTACACGAACCACCGACAATATCATGGAATTCCACTACTCTCCAAGCATTTGAGGAATTGTAAAAGGTTCTTGACACAAAGTACAAAGAGAAACGAAATGCAGCTTTCATGGTAGTGACCACCCACAAAGCAAGGGCAAGCTGATGGCACAGTAGCCTCGAAAACTGACATAAGTGTAGGAGCAGGTCTCTTCTCTTAAGGACTAGGCCTAGTAGTTCAACTAGATTCTCGGCCTCAGCAGCATTTTCCTAGCGGTGACAAGAACCACCGACGATATCACGAATTTCTGCTACGCTTGAAGCACTTGAGGAATTGTAAAAGGTTTTTGGCACACAGGACAAAGAGAAACGAAATGCAGCTTTCATGGTAGTGACCAGCCGCAAAGCGAGAGCAAGCTGATGGCACATAAAATTGAGGTGATTAAGGTCTTCAGTGGTTTAAAAAGAGCTTTTCTACGCAACCGCCTTCGTGGATTAAAGAAATAGCGATTGGCAAGAGTTATGCTGCTTCTGGTTTTAGTGCTGGTGTCGTTGTCTGGGGCCTAGACAGACAGGGTTTCTAACTGCCTGAAAATTATATATGGCGAGAATGGCATTCATCCAATTTGTGTGTTGACACCACATCAACCATTTCTTAACTCTGTTTGCATATATGGCACAACTTCAACTTGAACCCTTCAACTAAACACCGTGTTTCCATTATCCAATCCAGTGAAACTCTGACAACGACCTGTACTTCCGATTGGCCCCACAGTGTATTTTCCTGTTCATACTCCTCTAAGTTCTGTTTTTCTCATCGAGCATCGTTCACGTTTTTATCTCTTTTTTCTCTGACTTCAGAGATTTCCTTTCTTTTTCTTTCCTTTCCTTTCTCCATCGTTCTTAGTGAAAGAAACAAATGACCATTACCTCATAACCTCAATAGACATGAACAAGAAAATTGTAACTTCTCCTTATTTCATTTCCCCCGATCGAGACACCACGGCACACACGTTCACGATGACATTTGTGGACACAACCTCTTGATGAGTTCTCCGACTTTCTGTTTGGTTCATCTTCCATCTTTCGAAACTAAGCATCCATGAGTAACTTAGATCCGTTACTCAGCAGGCAGCATCGATGACCACACGGTTTAAAGGTGAAGGACAACCTTTGGGATCACACGTATCAATCACTCGATACTTTTCCGATGTCTTCATCGATATTTTTATAATCGTCCGCTGGTCACTCTGTGGTGGTGGTCAACTGGTTTTATATTTTGTGGTTTGTATCTCTATTTTTTTGATTTCACGTACATTTCGTCGTGATTACCTCGATTAACTTGGTGCAAGGTGTATCTCTTGGAATTTAGCACATTTGTTGAGCTGCAAACAATACATGTTTGGGGTTTGTATTCAGAAAAAAATTTCCTATACCGCGCCAGTTGGCAATTAAAAGTGAAAATTTTCACAGACGGCGAGGGAGAAAGCAACAACTTTGGCACTTCGACATTCGAGCACTTCGGTACTAGTTGTAGATACTTTCCTTCTCTTTGAATAATTAATTGGCCAGGTTGGAAGTGGCAGAGGGTGTGACTGTTTTATGTGCCAGCACCGACTAACAAAAGCCACACACCAGCCGCAGCCGACCGAATGAACGACACAAAAAGAAAAAAAAATGATCACACAGGTGTAAACCTTGAAACTGCAACCAGTTACATAGTCATACCGTCACGTTGAATGCAAGAAACTCAGGCAAGATGTGTGAAACTATTTGTGGAACGTGTGCTGAACACATGAAAAAAAAAAAAAAGTAGTTGAACCATAATTATACCGAATATGACATTGTTTCACACTCGGACTGGCATTTAATTGAAATGAATATTATTTGAGATTCAGGTACACACGAGTAGATACTTTTCTACTCCAGGAACTAGGCAGTGGTTTCTCTTTTTTTTTTTTTCTCAAATCGATAGTGTCTGCATATTCTCAAGACACTAATTTGCATTAAAATAGCCCACATGTCATGGCAGAAAAATTCAAACGAGTGACAATAAATTCTGGTTTCCAATAGAAATATCGAAAAAATAAGCAAAAAAAAAAAAAACACATAAAAATTCAAAGATACGGCGACAAATTAAATCGGAATTTCGTTAGCAGAGCATTAATTAAAAGTTTATTCAGTTGATCCCTGAACAAAAAAGTTGTTTTGTTCAAAAACAGAAGAAACTCGTATCGGCAAAGTTCGCTCGAAATTTATTAGATATGTTCATCTTAAATGTTAGATACATTCGTACACAAGGAACATGCGTATTTTTTTTTTTTTTGAATAATGACAAATTTATAACGCAGTTGACATTTTGCGTTCCTGACTGAGTTTCGATGTCGTCAATTGAGATATTTTATAACGACTGCGAGACGTCTTTAGCCTTTGAGTCGTAAAGATATTTATGTCGAAGCTATAAAGTGCTCGAAATAGTTTCAAAGTTTACGAAAATACCTTAAACGAGCTGCTTTATGGCAGCAACTATTTGAGATAAGATTAATTATGGTAAATTATGTATGTATGTCCACCTTCGAATAGGTGTGATCTTTCAAGTGCATCTGGCTTGAACTTGGAGTCGGAGTTGAATGATTTTTAAATTCATTTCCGTCGGAATTTACATCGAAATTTGACCACAACAGAGACTAAGACAGCTGTGCAGAAGAACTTGTTTTTGTGACGAATTCACGCCGTCAGTCGGACTTTCTGAGCCAAGTAGCGGTCTGTGTCTAGCATAAGTGGACATAGTGTATCCAAAGCTTGATGATCTGCTTTCGATATCAAGAAAAGCAGGATCGGTTTGATACCCGATATGAAGCAGCTACTTATAGTCAGGACATTGAAGATTGAGAAGCTACAGAGAAACGCCTACCACAGGTGTTATGCTTGAGCTATAGAGGCTGTCATCGGGTTATACCCTGTAAACATCTTCATTAGGAAGTCCGCTGCTCATTTTTTTTATAGGTCACACCGGCATCACACTATCCACACCTTTTGATGTTACTCACACAGCGCGAACGATGTGCAGTGGTTTGAATCTCAGGTAGTATTAGGTTTCAAATGGCGGCTGAGGGTGGTGTCCAGACTAAAACTATAAAAATAGAACACAGGTATAAATCAGGCAACCTTGTGGAACACCTGGCAAATACTCGTCTCAATCCTTAGTAAGAACATGCTCTACATTATCTTCGAGATTATGTCCGAGGCGCTCTGTTTCGGAAGATTATTTGAGGTGGAAATATTGGACCATGTTGGCTGGTCTAATGAAGAACCCTTATTGGACCCGAGAAGTCTGGTATGGTTCAACGAAGGATTAAAAACGGTATCTAGACTTGGTATTTACGTCTTCAAACGGAACACTAAAGTCTCGATACTAATGGGTATGAACCCCAATGTGTTCTAGCGTGGGATCCATGCCATTAGGGTCTGTGCTAAGATAAGAGGTATTAGGGGCACCAGAATAAATATCTTTTCAGATAGTCAGACAGCGCTTAAAGCACTGGCATTCCACTTCGTAGAATCAAGGTCAGTAAAGTGCTGCTACGATGCCTTAAATGAAGGTGGTCCAATTGCAAGCAGAAGACTTCTCATGTCGGTCACGCACGCCATTCTTCTGTATAGCTGCGAGATCGAGGTCAATGCCCTTAGAAAAGAGATTTACAGGAAACGAATGGCAGGAGTATGGAGACGCGGAGCCCTCTGGGTAGCAACTTTTTAACGCAAGGTGTCGGTACCAGCCGTCCTCATAGTGGTGGGTTTGACTCTCATCGATCTCTTTGCGACAGAGAGGAAACTTGTCCACCAGCATAAAGCCGCAACAAAAGTTGAAGTTGCGACGGCAGAAGCTCACAAAACAACAATGGCAACGACGGTGGACCTCTGAAACTAGAAGAAGGTGGACAGCAAGACTGATTAGGAGCATTGCAGAATAAACTTAGAGAAGAAAACTACTACATCACCCAGTTTCTAACCGGACATGAAAACTTCAACGCATACCTCCATAAGATGGCCTAGATTGGCAATACAGCGACTCCCTAATAGATGGGAGTAGTTGCCCCCGTAGCAGATGGGCAGTAGAAAGCACCAGGCTGGAACTAGAGACAGGCAATATCAGCCCGGAAAACATCGTGAGAATGATGATTTCATGTAACGACATGTGGAAATGACCTCTTTGACTTTATGGACTTCGTGCTGCGAGGAAGAATTAGAAAAGAGAACGAAAACATAACCTTATAAGAATCATACCGGCACCCGATTGGGCATAAAGAAGACCCCCCCTCCCCCTCCTTTAGTTTAGTCAGTAGGAGTCTGACACACCAGGTGAGTGTAACAACCGCCCTGACGGTGCATGATGCAAAAAACGATGCCTTACAAGCACTTGCTAGGCACAGTACAATACAAAGATTCCGACGACTATTCAAAAAGACGGCAGATGCTTTAACTAATAACAAGCTTGACTGCAAAATATGCTCTGACATAAGTAGGTCCAATAAATGGAACATCAGCATTGTTAACCTGTCAAGGACACCCTCTTATATACGCCATCTATAGAGCTATGAGCCTTATCATCAACATCACTGTTGTATTTTTTCAGCGGCAAAAAAAATATTGGCCCTATGGCAAAACGCAGAAACTTCAAATCGAATTTCGCTTTCTGATTGATGCCGCAAATGACAGCTTTTTTTTAGAGACTAGCTATACACAGCAGTGTCCAATGAGAGCAACAATTTCCTAACAAAATACGTATTCGATGGAGCATTTCAATGACAGACTTCTGTTTTTGATTGACAACTGAACCGGTTGCGGACCCTCGAAAAGTGTCACAAATAGGAAGCGAATTTTGATGATAAAATTAGACTTTGTTCGATTGTGTATATTTTCACAACAAAATGACAGAAATGTCAAACGGCGACAATATATCAGCATGTACATATAAGTCGTACGAAATCTATGGGCAAAGAAAACTTAATTTGGACAAACCTCTCGCTACTTATAGACTGCCAGCGTTAGATGAGATGTGTCAAGTTTCAAAATAGGATGGACCAAAGCTGAATCAAAAATGCGTCAAAGAGTTAATTTTAACTGATCGCAGGCTTCATCTTTACGTGAACAGTTGATATCTAGAGTCTCCCAGAAGGCGCCACCTTCTTTGCCCGTTTTCACATTGGAGATTCGTTTTCGTTTAGAAGGAAACTTCTTGTCGAATGCCAGATTCATCCGCGAGTAATCAATTGATTGAACAATGTTCCCTCAGTCGCATAGAATAAAGACGGAGACGGCCAAGGGATTACCTTTTTGAGTCTTAGTGAAGTTTTTGCCGCATTACTCCCGCAACGGACTCAAAAGGGTATAATGCTGTACACGAATTCAAGCGGTTGGTTTTTGTACCTTGAAAGATAGCCTTTCTTCTCAAGAGTCTTCTACCAATGTCAACATAATTTTTCAAGCTTAGCTCGTCCTTCTAGACGATGATGAAGATAAAGACGAAGTAGATTATCGTCATCTTAAAACTATGAGACCCCTTGTGGTACCCTGAGGGGTTTTCCTCTCTTCTCTTGTGGATTTACGACATATTGGCTCAAGTCATCCAGTCGACCTTGCAAACTTGATCATGTCCGGCAGTGAGCCATCGATAAACCCCTGTGTTGTCTTTTGCCAACAGAGGCCGTCCGATTGAAACCGTTGTCTGTCAATTTGTGAAGAATCTCCTCAACAATTGGATCTGTATGAGTGGACTCCACTCTTAAGTATTACTCTGCCTTCCAAGACCAAGTGATCAAATCATCCAGACCCCTATTGAGCCCAACTTTTTGCAGACTGCTGAGGATAGCTTCAGTACTGATGTTGATAAAGGTCTTCAATATCAAGGGAGTCACCGTCAGTGAATTCTTTACGTTACTTAGAGTTTTCAACCGTTAATATGATAATTTCTACTGATTTATCCATTATATATCGCATGCTTAAACTTCTCCACGTCTTGGAAACGCGTCGAGATCGTGTTAGGACCACCAGAATACGCGAGGCACTCAGTGTCGAGTAGCTACTTATTCGAACGGAAAGGTTTATACTTCGATGGTTTGGACACGTTAAACGCATGCCCCTAACTCGGCTTCCAAGACGTGCCATGAAATCCATGAAATCAGGTAGGCGTTCCCTAGGTAGGCCCAGGATGAGACGGTTGGTCCGAAATATCACCCCTACCCATAAGGGAATTATAGTCGATGGCGAAAGATCGGAAGATGTGGGGGGTCCACTTCGACCCTCATAGTGGTTAAGCGGGTCATTGGAAGATGAATGAATGAAATGAATACGCATGCTGTGACCGTAGCAAGTATTTATCCCCAAAGAGTTCCAAAATCTTTAGCGGGAAGGAAGCCAGACTGATTGGACGATACGAATGTGCCTTTACCTTTGAATATGAAGCTTTAATGCACCAAGGAGGAACAACCTGGGGCCTATATTTTATCAAAGAATGATCTACTTTCGTTTTATTCACACAGAATACTCCAGTTCATCAAAGCAGTTGGACTGGAGGAGGTGCTCCAAGGAAAAAAAAAACAGCTTTCACTGATTTTTTTAGAATTAACGACTGAATGTCATCCAGACCTAGATCTTGACTTGGTTGCCCACACTATTTTTTGCTATTCAATTATAGAGTCGACACTTCACTCAGGAACTAAGTCTGCACTATATATACAGTCCGTGGAAAGTGTAAGGTCAACAAAATTCCGAGAATTTCTTCGTTTAAAGTCCATATACCGTCGACTCTTTTAATGGAAAACTGATGTGAAGGGGATTTAGCAAGTGAGAGACTTTAAGGAATCTGTCGATTCGCAGGAGGTAGAGTTGGTCTTCGCAAACCTAATTTCTTTCTTTAGAGGAGAAACACAGTTTCTGTACGTTGCCTACTCGATCACTTCCACTTTAACAAAGTCCCACAATGGAAAAACTTATTTGTGAGCTCAACTTCGACCATCTTTCACGTTTCCACGTCAGTGCTTTTCTCAGAATCGCTGCGATCAGAGAACCCAATCATCGAATGCTCTTCTAGAACCTGGATGAACAATTTGCGAGCAGTGGTGGTGGTCATTACCTCCTCTTTTTGCCCCTTTAGGCAACGTACCTCAGGATCTTTGGTAGCATTCAAAAATTCGATAAAACAAGAGGAAAACTTAGTGATTGGTTGAGGCTCTGTGGACCATCAGTGGAAACGAGTCAAATATCTAACCTTCACATACAACTTCACTTGGATTTATCATCATTATGTCAGAATGGAATCCACAGCCAACCACAAGCAAGCTGTCATACCTGGATATGCTAAATCACCTCGCGATACCGGTTCACATTCTCACGAAATACTCTCATTAACAGAAAAACCGTAATCCAATGCAACAACTCCTATTCTTCATTACTACTCATTACATTTGCGTTTTATTGGCTAACTGTTTCCAATAATATGTCCCATCCGCCATTAAAAGTGCACACGCAATGAATTAATGTCCTTTGGTAATGGATTCCCTGTTCTTGCACTAAGTGGCAACACTGCTCGCTGCCCTCTGTTGCTCTCTGTGAATGATCTCAGAGTACTGCAGTTAGTTCGATGCCATAAAGTGACCAATGGTAAATGATTATTAATGCCTCGAGCGCATAGATACCATGGTCTGTTGAGGAACCAGTTTTACAGTGCATATTCTGCAAAAGCCAGCGAAACAGTAACGGACGAACATTGGCGATAAATCATGTCAAACTAGTTATTCGCTCCACACAAATGGTGGCCGGTAGAAGATCAGTGTTTTGGTTGCTCTAAAGTATCTTTGGGAATTTTTTTTTTCTGTTTCCGCCGAAGCAGATATAGTCAGTGGAGTCAGTCACATGTGGTCCGAGGTTTTGTTTTGTTTCAATAAACTTTCTTTTATGCTAAAGTAAATATACTCGTACACACAAGTGTATAGAGTTGGTTGGCACATATTGTATGATACGTAGTACAAAATGGTTGCTCTTGCTCCAATGGATTGTGGTGGTAGCGGCAAGCGGCAGTGCCGCGTTATGCTATGTGAAGCTCAATGGTCCGATCAACAGCGGCTGCAGAGCGCTATTTTGAAGACCATGGATGTGTGGAGAAGATACCGAGCCAAAGAATCGAAGAAGCAGGTTTGCGGCACGGTGCACTGATGAGAGATGTGTTGGGTATTCTAGAAGAAGCATAGAAGAGATTTCGCTAATGTATCTAAGCATCTACAGTGTGGTGTGTGCTCGATTTTATGATGTAGCTGTTGTTTGTGCACAGGGAAGCCGGTCAGTGGTATGGATAACAGAGGAGTGTGCTAATGCAAATTGAAAAAGGCGTGTTGGCGAGGGGACTTCTTTCAATTTGAAGATAAATCTTCAATCACTCATAACCGGATGCTTGCAAAAACGTCGCTGTCTGACACCTACTTCGAGTCTTGGCAGTTTTTAGCCATTGTAGCCTTCATCCCTTAAATGTCTGATGAAACGCTTCTGTTGGTACTTATTTTCTTTTGTTACAATTCATTGAAGAACACCTAACTGCTGTCCATGTGAGAGACCTTTTAGCTCTCCGCCCAGAGCTGGTTAGCACCACAGCTCTAGTTGCATTTTTATGAAGGGCCTCGTCGAGATTCCGAAATAATACCACAGGAGCTTCTACTTTTTGGAAAAGTTTTTTTTCGTCAGAATTAGTGTTTTCAAAGACTCCACTGTTTTATTGTTTCGAAAAACCGATATCGCAGATCAGTCAAGAATACTTGTAACAATTATGGCAGCCATGCTCTTCTTCGGCGTCAGTATGACATGATCATAAGGTCGTATCATAGATTTTCCCTTAATATTCTCTATATCAGGGTAAACTTTGGCTTTCAGGTCTGCTAGGCTAGGCACAACTGAGACGACATACATACCCTCAAACATAGTACATTCCCATAGTCTATTTTAAGAAGCAGCCTGCAAAGTTCGCCAATAGACAGATCAATTCTCAAGTTCACCCACTAGTTCTTGGAGAATTTTTGGATAAATGATCACGGAAATGATGACGTGAGACATGTCCTAACCGTTTGCAAGAAAGGCGGAGACACCTAGATGTCTTGAGGGTTCTGCTCAGGGCCTAAAAACATTCGTGGGTCATGTTGTTCTATTTTACAAAGTTCCCCAAAGGAGCTTCTAAGTACATTAGTGTGTCCTCACTAGACACTATTCTAGGAGCCCTCTTGCCAATAGGCTAGGACTCTTCTCTAATTAATTCTGCAGAAATAGCACGATTAAAGAGAAGGAGGATACCATTTTACACTCCCCTTGCACCAGCCCTGTTCAAAACAAGACTTCTCCATTCGAGGGGCACTTTCGTTCACCTCCGCGACATAGAAAAACTTGACGTCAGACGCATCTTTTGCTTCATAAACAGCTCTGATTGGTTTAATTAGTTCTTGGTGTAGCTTTGGATTAGTGACAGAGACGGTGGTATCACAATGGACCTACTTGGTCTAAGTGTGTTTGCATCTTAGATGTGGACAGCCACCTTTGCTTAACCTAACCTGGGCCGCCTTGCCTCATGAGAAAGTGATGAGAAAGTTCGTGAGGATATTTCACACTGTCTTTGTTTCTGTCCAGAACTTTGCCAATAAAGGTTTACATTCCTTTTAGGATCTCCAATAACTTTTCGACAGGTAGTTGAGTGACCTGAAGAGATCTATAACCGCCTCGGGATGGCTTAAAACCCCATAAATTCATAGGCTGACACAGAGTCGGGGTTTTTACTCGCCATGGATATACATTGATCTATGTGCGATGGATGAATGTTTTCCTTCTTCTTGTCGACCCAATTACCTAACCTTCTCTTGTTGGTTGAGCCAGACAGTACTGTCGTAAGCCCTGTTGGGATTTTGAACTAGATTCGGCTTTGTTAGATTAATAACCAAGCCACTGGGCTGCTCACAGGTCTATGCAATCACTTCCCTAGCTGGGTGAAGATTGTATGAAAACCCATAGCCCTGCATACTAGCAATGAATACTATTTGGCCTTCACTGCAGAAGGTTCATTAAGTACATGTAACGACCCAAGATTTACCAACTCAATTCTTGGGTATAGCTAACGGCATTGAAAACTACTCTAAAAATGTATACACAGCTTCACAAGCACTGGACAACGAAGTTAATGTCTTTGTAATAAAAAAACGTATACCCAATGGATTCCATGAACATAAATTAGCAATAAAGTATCTAAAGAGCAATTCAAATGCACTCAACTCGACTTAATCAAATCCCAGTCTTTCGATTAAATACGGAAGTCTATTCCAAGAGAGAATGCTAAAACCAGTTCCTAACGAACTAGATTAGCAAATCAATCAAAATGAAATGGAATTTTCAATCTAAGTAATCAGTTGCTGCATTAAACTGTTGTTGGCTGATGAAGATACATCGAAACACAGTGCGCGATGATGGGCCTTGGAATTGGTCAATAAAAATTTTATAGAGAAGGATGACCCCCCGGTGCAGTGGATTTATGTAGATTTCAGGCTTAAAGTCAGTGGTTGGTCTTATGAGTGGGGGTATAAATTAGAATGCCATGCAACCTACACTTTAGTTGAATGTGGGCGAGCTACAAGGTCTATAAAACAATAGAAGCGACAAGTGTTATAAATTTTAGAGATAGCTTCCCGCAGGGGACAGTCGTGGCACCGCTTCTATTAATTATCAATGTTTCGGAGTCAAGGATCGAGAGCGCTTACTGATTACATTAATCTATATGGAGACGATTTGGAGGGGTAGCACAGTGAGGCAGAAAATGAGATCATTGTGCCTTGAAAGAGAATGCATTCGATGCAGATGAACTCACGGCATAAAAGACTGTAAGATGCCTTTGATGTGTCCAGAATCGAAGATTTCATCCTAGATTTTGTGAGAAAATCATTCAGGCTAAGCACCAGTTGACGAACAACATCCAAGAAAAACTAAAAGTGAAGGAATCAGCAATTTACGCGCACTCCTGGACATAGAAGGATCTTTTGACAATACCGCACATGAAGCTGTCAAAAAGGCTCTAATAATCAAGGATGTGAATAACAACGACATCAAGATGGATATGCGAGATGTTGCTACTGGAACTTCAGGAGGTCAAGCAATAAACCAGACTATCACTATCCGAGGAAGAATCCTTACAGATCTAAAAGGGAAATCAAATATCTAGGAATGATACTAGACTCCTCTCTAACGAACAGTTCAAGAAAGCCAGAAAGCATTTCACGCTTTTATAAAGTTAGCGGGGCTGCAATTCAAGCATGTTCAGGACGATCGTTAAACTCATGATCATCTCTGGGACATTTGCATGGGCGAAAAGAATAAACCTAAGTACCACGAGGAAATCGCCCAGCACGATATAAAGATAAGCATGGGTGATGTCTTTGTCAAGCCATTCAAGCTGTTGAGCATCCAAATTAGTGGAGGCTTAAGCCTACGTCTTCGGGAATCCAGTGACTTGACGTAAGTAAAGGGTCTTCTTTTAGGTGAATTTCTCCGTTCTGGATTGTGAATAGTAAATTAAGAGAGTGTTTTTGTGGCCGAACTCCAGAAGTGCAAACAATACCCGAGTTCTGGTTCAATTTGTACTTTGAATTTGTATTTCTTTGCTTTAAAAAGAAGATGACTCCAAGGAGGTGCATGATTAAGTTTTATTCCTCCTAATACCATGGGGCATTCACATACATTATTTCCATTTGGGCCTATGAAGTCCACCACCCTGCACTGCACGAGAGATAAGATAGACTATCTGAGAAGTTGAAAGGATAAGACAATCAGCAGAGTAAGACGATGTGTAAACTGCGTTACCGCCCTTTCGACGATAAGTTCATCGCACATCTTTACTTTAATCATTTTCCATGGCCCGCTTATCCACTATGAGGATCGCGGGTTTAGGGTGCTTAATTGGACCCTTCATGCCTCCTGATCTGCCGCGTTTATCTCTAAAAGGTCAGAAGTTCTCCCCATATGGGTTAAAGTTAGTTTTAGGACTCCGTCGCATTCTGGGCCTATCCAGGAGACGCCTTCTTGATGACAGGGATGGAAGAACCTCTTCTGCAGACTGTTTAACGATAACGACGAATTAAATCCCGCTGTCAGGCAAAATGAACCATTAAACCTGGACGAAGAAGACCAACAATTCCGTCTACCCGATCTGGACGAAGTGAAGATAGCTTCAATCCAACTGCTGGTGCTGACGTTCTAGCTGCCGAGCTATTCAAAGCGGCAGGCAATGGCTTGTCAAGGAGCATACACCAACTCATCTGTAAAATATGGTCGAAGGAAAGTATGCCCGATGAATGGAACCTCACCATTGTTTACCCGATCTTCAAGCAAGGAACTGCGCCAACTACAGAGGCATCAGTCTTCTTAACACCGCTTACGAGATCTTATTTGCCATGTGAACGCCTGACACTGTGGCTTCAGGTCAGGAAAGTCCACCATCGACCAAATATTCACACTACGGTAGATCTTGAAAAAAACCCAGGAACTTCAAATCGATACGCACCACCTTTGCATCTATAGAGATGAGCTATGCAGAGCCATGTCTAGTTTTGGCATCCCTGCCAAACTCATCCGTCTGTGCAGGACGACGATGGAGAATGCGCGCTGCTCCATCGAAGTCGGTCAAGACCTCACCGAGACCTTTGAAGTCAAAAAATGATTTAGACAAGGCGACGCGCTGCCATGCGACGTCTTCAACATCGTTCTTGAAAGTCCGTCCAATTATTCGGAGTGAAGAGTGAAAGTCCAACGATTGAGATGGCTAGGTCTTGCAGGCCGGACGAATACCAATGTTCTGTACCGAAAAATCTTCGAATTCACACCCAAGGGACGGCAGGGTAGGGGATGACCGCGACTCAGGTGGCACACGGAATGGGAAGGGGACCTTAACCAACTTGGCGTGCGAAACTGAAAGCAGCTGGCTAAAGATCGAGCTGGCTGAAGGCGCTTGTTGGCTTGAGGCCCAAGTCCACCCCGGACTGTAGCGCCACCTTAAGTAAGTTAAGCTCCGATGCTAAGTTCGACGATAAGTTTTCGTACAAAAATGAAGAATCAATTGAAATGGAAAATCACTTGGCCAAGATTCGAGAAATGCGACTAAGCACGCATGATTCCTCTGTTCTAATTGGCCATCGTTTAATTTTGCAGGAACTTATCCTAGAAAATGAATAAGGAAACGTTTCCTCAACAAATTGATTACTATGTAAACCATTTCCGCATCAATCAGTGCACATCCACTCACCTCTGGTGTGAAAAATATCATAAATAGGCCAACGTCTTGCTCTAAAAAAATCACATCGGTTAGTTCTTAAACTGAAAAGATTGTCGTCACCCAAGGTCATGTCGAGTAACCCTCACTGACTGAGTTATCTTCCCAAATGGGGTCACTCCGCTATACCTCCAATAGCATTTCCAATAATTTCCTCAACCTGTTACATCTCCACTTCCGTACTTTGCATAGAAATGGAGAAAATATTAATTTCTTCACAATTTAATTCACAGCTCACACTCGGACGGAATCGAAGATTCGAGTCGTGTTTAACGAAACCAATCTGTCTATCTTCTTCGAATTAGTTCCACAGAAGAACCAGTGATATACCGAGTTTCTAAATTAACTTAAATATTTCTCACTGACTTTCTACCCAACAGTAATTTATTAGTTTCTCCTAAGACTCTCTCGCAATTAATAGATTTTCTTTTTTTTTTATCTGCGCGCATCTGTGTGATGAGAAGCTTAGAATATTTTGACTAAATTGCATTCACCCCTAGTTCACACTGTTCACAGGTGCTGTTCGAGAATGTTTCGCCTACACGATATTGTGATGCAATTTCCCTTAAACTTAATAAAACAGGTATTTAGTGGTGTATGCATACATACCAACAAGTACACCGCCAAAGATGACTACGACGACAGAGTCTTAATCCAAAAGTCGATGAAGAATATCTTGAAGAAGAAGTTTGAGAATGATGGAGCCCACAACGTATCCCTCTAATTGGAATGTGTTATTCTTTTCTCCCCCTTTTTGGTTTCGTTTTGGTTTTTAATTCTTCTTGTTTCCACTGGAAAACAACACCTGAGACGAGATGGTCCGGTCGTTTTAGGTTCGAAGATGAGCACACACTAATACAATTGGATTTTTCCACTCACACATGGGCAGACGGGTGCTGACTTACAATTAGAATATTTCTTTGACCGCAAAGAAGAAGCCAAGAACGCAAATAATGACGGAGATGAGGGACACGAACAAGAGATTTCTCTCAGTAGGAGGGAGGGAAGAGTAAAACAAATTGCCAGGGACAGTTCTGGATGAACCAATTCGTCGAATGTCAATAGTGTTTCGATTAAATAATTATTTCACACATCACCAACCGATTGCACTACTTTCCGATGAAAAAAAAGAAAAAAATGGGAAAGCAACACTTTTTCAATTCCACTTCTTTGGTTCTCGTATTTTCTTTTCTTTTTCCCCGCTTTAGCTGTGCACCGCACTGTTGCAAGAATGCATGTGGAACTTTCAACGGCACACAGTTCTGTGGTGAAACGCGCAGATTGTTTATAGTCCAACAGTGAGGAGGGAACAGAATGAAAACAAACAAAAATGTCCGAAGATATCCAAGCAAACAACGACCGCAACTGTCGACTATCGAAACGATACTGAAACGAAAGAGTTGGTGTGCGAACTTTGTACGACGGTCGACGGTTAAGAAGTCTCACACGGTGGTGGGTGCTCTCGGTCTCGACTCGAGCAACCAGAGTCAGGCTGGCTGGGTAATGTTACACCTCAACTGTCTTTGGCATTCCATTGGTGTGTGTATGGCTGTCGTTAGATGGGAGATAGTAGAATAATTGGTGTGTGCTTTGGGGTTGGCGTTGTGTGTGTCAGAAACCTGTTTCGATGTGCGCAGGTGAGAATGTTTCTACCAAATCGATACACTGTTCGGCTGAACTTTATCTTAAATGGTTGGCATTGCATGATTCTTATGGCAAAGAGGAGGTTGCGCTTAACGTTGGTGGGGTCTGTAAAATCTTTGCTGTCTCCTCCAAGGACAATTTTTTCATTTAGTTTTTGCACTCTAAAACCAATGAGAACTGATGTTCCGTTGATTATTAAGAGCAGTTTTGTAACCCTTAAAGCAAAATGATTTTGTTGCAATATTTATACAGTGCATGTGTTTCAGATTGGTCCCGAACCCTGTTTTGGGATACCACCCAACAGTGCCTACTCCAAGATAACAAAATTGGAGATCAACAAAACACACCGACCACTGGGCCAATCTCCAAGGCCTTAGACAAGCGAAATTCATCAACCCCAACTTATACAAGGCCAAGACTTTACTCGATCTCACCAAAGACGAGTTAAGACTCAGATACCATCTGCATCAAATAAAAGTATCAAATATCGATATTTGCAGGCTCAGTGGAGAACAGAAAGACGCGGGCCTCAATCAACCCAGAGGAAATTCGGAAAATTAAACCTAAGGCTATACTGAGGTTTATAAAAAGCCTCAATTTAACCCCTGGTTAAGCCATATGGGCCACCACAATAGACATCATAGGTCGCAGTGCGTATTTAGGGCTCCTAATATAAAATGTCTTTCAGAAGACGCTGAATGCTGGTTACTTGGGTCAGGATTCTCAGGCAAGCTTCATCAAAAAGTTGAACTCCTTTAAATGCTTGCGTTTAGTTGAATCTGACTTTTTCAGTACTTTATCGAAATGACTTAGGTATGTAAACCGATACTACATAGACTCTCAGAGACTATGATGGGCTTTAACGCATTGCCTTACAAATGACACGAATCCTTCTTTCGGTTTGCTTCACAGAGTAGGGATGCACTTATTCGAAATCATGTTCGAGGATCGTGATACGAATGCTTTATACCTTGTTGAGTGTCAGTGTATTTATTTACATGTGTGTCGATATCCAAATTCGATGACAACTTCGTTGGCAAGAATACACTCAAATGGTCTGGCGGTCAATGCTAATAAAATAGGGATGACACTCATCCTCACTCCATGCCATGTGTCACGGCAAACTTAGCCGCCTATGCACGAAGACTTTAGAGAATGCTCGTCCTGTAGAAGACGGAAGAAAGATCATTCAGGTCTGCAATTACACCAGAGATCTTAAAAAAACATCTTGCTGTCATGCAGCGCCATTTAAAGTAAATACCGAAGTTTGAAGTCTTCTGGGTATAAAATACTTTCTCAGCTTTTGAAATGTCAGCCTATGATTACCGCCACAATATTATTAACAAGCCATGGGAGGTCAAACTTTTATAAGTCAAATTTCTCTTTCAGAAAATCCATTTTGAAAACAACCACTGAGAAGTAAAAATGATTGAAAAAGCTTACATTGGTTTGGATATTAGCTTTGGGACAGCGTCATCTATGAATCAACTTTTATGACGATTTCGCTACTTTTTTAATTAATCATGAATATTTAACAGTATATAAAAAAAATTCTCAAGAAAACAGGAAATAATCAAATTAACAGAAAAATAACAATCAGAAGGTTCATTTGATGTGTTGAAATTAAAATTATTTTCTCTAGATATTCCACTTCGAAACCCGTTTCACCCACCAATTGCAGTCTATCCGAGACTTCGACCATATGCAAGAGTTAGAAAAGTTATGTAGTTGATATTGGAACCAGTTTTAATGCAGTAAAGGCATGCACCCATGATAGAAATGGATGAGTACAGTAGGCGATTTTTAAAATCACTTCATTAGCATTTTTAACAAAACTTAAAATTGCCGTCTTGTCTAGAAAAAAAGAAATGTCTTAGAAGAGGTAACATCAGCTCAGATTTTAAATGCATTCCCAAACACTGAATTATAGTAGTACAAGGACTTTGACAAATAGCAGATTATTGAGGTTATTGAGTCAATTTCAGAAAGTAGGGGTCTAAGCAAAGAGAGGCACGAACAACTGGATACAGATCCAAATCACGTTGTACGGCGTTAATTGAACATGTTGCATGCAGCTGATAAACTACATAGGCCTGCAAATAATTGGGTCATGTCAGTTGTTGGTAAGCTGAGGGTCTTTTGCGAAGTAATTTTTTGCGTAAAATCTGAAGCCGGGGTCAGAATTGTCCCATCACGTCAGGATTTTGAGATATTTGAGGTTATGTACCCAAAAAAATAACGTGTTTGATTAACTTTGAGGTTTAAACAGGGTGCGCTTAACTATTGTTACTCTTCAATTTTAAAACGTCAGTCAAAAACATAATTTTTTGGGTACATAACCTCAAATATCTCAAAATCCTGACGTGATGGGACAATTCTGACCCCGGACTCAGATTCTACGCAAAAAAAAACTTCTGAAATGACCCTCAGCTTTTCAACAACAAAACCATGTTGGCCTGTGTTATCAACATAATCGTGTGTAGCACGAAATCCCCACATCTTAACATCTCCAAGGTTAGGTTAGGTTAGATTAGGTTAGGTGGCTGTCTCCGCTCAGGCAAGGACACACTTAGGGCAGATTGGCTCATTGTGATACCACAACGAAGAAAACCGGCTTACCGGCACCAGGGAACCAGAAAATGTGGCATAACTACAACGAAGGTGGGCAACCGTAGCGGTGTTAACCCTAAGATTTGAACCATTTCGTCTCAGAGATTAAGTTTCTTATCTTCTGGATGTCGAGTTCAGCTAGATCGTTAAGATCGTCATAGAAGTATTCCCCGAGGGTTCTTCTTCTAAGCGTCGCAAGAGCAGCACAGGTACTTAGTAAGTCGGTTCTGGGTCTTCTCTGCCTCCTCGTCCCTACAGCTTCTGCAGAAATCGTTGGAGGATCGTAGTCTAAGTGCATGTCTCCAAGGCAAATTGGAAGTCATCTCATCAAACCACCTCCAACCGAATTGATCACGTTATGATCGACGGAAGATCATTTGATGTTCGAATACTCTGAGGTGCAATCATCGACTCGGACTGTAACCTACTGGTATATTGTTTGAGCCAAAGTACGAATGCGAGTTCCCAGCCCTGTTACGACCAGAACCACCACTGTGAGAAAGCTCAACGTTGAAAGGGTTCAATCAATTTTCTCTAGAACTCTCGAAAAGTCCTACAGCAGCAGCAACAAGCGTAGAAGACTGAAGTGCAATGTAGGCCTCACCCGCCTACCTACAAGAAATCCTTGATTTGACGTTGAAATCGCACAGGGAAATGCTGACAAAATGGTTGCCTACATAGTGGTGGTGCGAAAAAGGACGAAAGCCACTCATCAGCTTTAGGCGCAGATTGGAAAGTTGAAAGAAACATGAAATCGAGGAAATGCAGAAATGTTACAGCACCGTTCAGCAGTGTTTCGAGTACGTGCAGTCACTGCCTCTTAAATAATGCTCATCGGGGGTCTGAAGATTGATGGTTCAACTCGGAATTGGCTCTTTTTTTCAAGAATACTAGTGTATGTATTCGTCACCTCGATGATCGCTGCTGGTATTAACCCAACGTAGGATACTCTTAGAACACTTAACGAATGTGTCAAAGTGCAAACAGCGAAGAGAACATAGTCTTGAGTTTTTTGTTGCAAAACAAGATACCCCAGGAATGCAAGCTCCCTGTCAACATTCATCTACTAACTGATCGAGTTAATTAAATTATCCGTTAATAGCACACGCTGGCACTCCAACTGCATCGAATCACGCGAAATCAGTTGCGGCGTTTAATTTCCTTTTCAAGCATTTTTTTTTGCCGAGGGCATCCTTCTCAATTCAAAGCATCCCCAATGCCCGGCCTAAGACAAAAGTGCAGGGTCCACATCCGTGCGGGGAAACTCAACAAATTTGCATTCATTTCGCCTGGGCTACGAGAAATATCAAAAATTAATCAAAATCGCTTTTGATTTGTGATTTCCTGCTGTTTCCAGTCGGCCGATGTGGAGTACCTACATATGGAGCCGCAAACGTTGCATATCCTTGCGCCCTTCGCTCTGTTTTGATGTCTTGCGTTGCACACATCATCACGCTTGTGCTACGCAAAACGAAATGTAATCAAAAGTCAAGTCAACGGATGCCATTCTTTATTCTCCAGCATCGAGGGAATTGCTTTTATTTTTCCTCTACGACTACGAATGAGCTAAACCTTCTAAATCTCTGCTTAGATGGTCAAATTCAAGTGTCTTCAGCCTTATTTTACACCAACAAGATGGCAATGGCACCCAAAACAACGAAAAAAAAAACCCAGAAAACGATCTTCATTCATGAAATCAACGGAGAGGGAAGAAGCTGACCTACCTTCCCTCTTGGGAGCTACACAGCATCCGGTCGGTTGTATCTTATCTCCGAAATTTCTCATTCTCATCTTCTGTGTTGTTCGCCAGACAAGCGATGATCCATCCACAGACGCTGGTAACATTCGAACGGCGATAAGCCCACATTCGTTCCACTTGAGTAATGAGCTGAAAATCAGAATTCGGTCCAAAGAGTGCGCCTCCAAGAGCAGCCTCACCAAAAAGAAAAGGGAAATTAAGGACAAGGAGTTAGAGTTAGCAGCGCTGATGGTCGAAATGTTAAACGTCATTCATAAATCATTTGTCTTGTGTTTTGTTTTTAATTTTTTGTTTTTGTTTATTCGCAAGCTGACCAAACAGCTCAAGACAAAGACACACAATGGCATTAGTTCCATTCGGTGAAACAAATTGTTCCATCTGAGAACGCAATCAAGGAAAGCGGATGATGTTGCAGCCATCAACCGAACCAAAGGCCACTTGCATGACAGTAAGTAATGGGATTTTATTAACTAATGGCAGTGCAATGATAATTTCTTCGTACTGTCGTCATCAAGTTATTGGGAATATTCAGCTGATAACAATCGGAAATGTTGATTGGAATAATAAGCGCCTAGTTGTACTTGGAACGGTCCAAGCGAATGCATAAGTTATGCACTAAGGGTGAATGCTGTTCAGTAGTTTGCCAAACAAGACACCTTGCGGTGTCAGAGTTATGAGAGAAATATATAAAAAAAGAAAGAAACATAGTTCCTCATGAATTAACTGAGCAGCAGTTTCTGAGTCGGAATTTTACTAAGGAGTGCGAGGCTTTTCAAAATGACACAGCTGTCCCGGCCAATCTATAAAGACTTTTGCTCGACTTCATGTTGGAAGAGAGCCAGTTCTGAATGCCTCAAGATAACATTCTACTACTCAATATCCAATACGCCCGGAAAATCTTCGAATCCACATCCGAGGGATGGCGCAGTAGGGGAAGACCGCGATTCAGGTGGCGCACGCAAGTGGAAGGGGACGTTAACTAACTGGAGGCAGCTGGCTTAAGATCGAGCAGGCTGGAGACGCTTGTTGGTTGAGGCCCGGGTCCACTCTGGACTTTAGCGCCACCTTAAGTAGGTAAGCAAGTATTCATTATGCAAATCTGAATAAAATAGCTTATAGAGCTTTTTAAATGCGGAAGTACAGTTTTGGTAGGACCCATGTCGCAAGTCATCAACCATTCATTTCATTCATATTCTAATGGCACGCTTATACACTATGAGAGTCGCTGGTTTAGGGTGCTTGAATAGACCCTCCATATCTCCTGATCTTCCGCCATCGACTCTACACCATCATCAGTTATCGGATAGAAGTGAGTTTTAGAACTCGGTCGCATTCTGGGTCCACCCAGGAGACACCTACCCGATGCCACGGTTTCCATGGCACGTCTTGAACCTGTGTTGAAGGCATGCTTTTAATGTACTCAAATCACCAAAGTATGGACCTCTTCGTTCGAAGAAGTAGCTGTTTGACATTGAGTATCTCGCTCTTAACTCGATCTCGGCAATAGAACGAAGAAATCTAATTTCGGCAGCTTGTATCAGCGATATTATTCTTTCAGTCATTACCCAAACCTCATGACCATACGTGAAGGTCAAAAGAACAGTGATAGCTTAGGTCCGATCCCAAGTTCGGCCCTCCTGATAATAGATTGATCAAATTGTCTCAAAATTGCTCCAGCCTGAACAATCCCACAGGATAACTCAGTATGGCAACACTATCAGCTATTTATATGCCACTTTCATAAGGGTGATTCAGTGTCTTTCAATAACAAGCAAGCCATCTAGACTTCTAGAGCATTGTAGCGCCTTCCAGGCGGAGATTATGGCTAAAAAAGAAGCCCAATCTTGGCTGAGGTGGAATGTAATATCGTCTCGGGATGTTAGTACCTTCAGCGACAGCCAGGTTACTAAAAAGTTCATGGAATCACTTTCTGTAACATCAAAAGTTGCCACTGATTTTTCGTAGAGGTTTTTCGTAGGTGTCAGGACACAGAATATTCCAGGGAACTCCAAATGAATGAACTCGCCAAGCAGGGCACTACAATATAGATTCTTCCTGATAAAGAGAATCTCGCACTGCCACTAGCTATATGCAAACTTAAATGAAGCAAGCTGCCAAAATAGCAGACAAACTTAGCCTCTAATAGACCAAAAGTGTTTTAAGAGATTAATTTCGCTAAATAGACGGCATCTCGGAATCACTATAGGTGTCAGCACAAAACACTACCGTCAAGGCAGACATGCCATACGACTGGGCCTCCTCCCAATTGATTTCTGCAGCAGCCGCAGAGAGGAAGGAGAGCAAGAAACAGCCCTCCAACTTCTCTGTATCTGCGCAGCGCTTTTTCCTTTTTTTTTTTAATCTTGGCAAGATGTCTATAACCTAGTTCGCCTTATCAAACGATTCCACTGGTTCAACAAATAAAAATGCTTCTCGCAACCATTCATGTTGTGCGTTTTGTATTGTTTGCACGAATGGAAGGGACCTACAATTTATTGCCGACTTCGAACGGTGAATTGAGAAGCTTTTTTATGACAATTTGTACTCTCGGAGTGCTGTCATCCCCCGGCTAAAGGTTGTGCCGCGAAAAATGTTCGGTGGACATGACAGGGGCTTGAATCCACGTAGCTTACTCAGCAGTCCAATACACTAACCACTGAGCCAAGGCGACCACTGGTTCAACGAATAGGAAGAGGAATTTCTCTTAGATCCTATGTATCACAACGGACCTACTACTCGTCTAAGTGCGTCGGCGGCTAACAGCCTCTCTGACCTAACCTAATCTAAACTTGCTGCCTATTCAACGAACTCTCTGAATGTCTCAAGAATATTATTTAATCGGCACATGCTAGTATGCCTTCCATTCCGACAGATGAACGGGACCAAATTTTCACACAGAGCCAAATCCAGGAAATGACAAAACTAGCATCTCTTTATCAACTTAAGGCTGCAAAGGATAGCATTTATCGACTCGAGCGATGGCCGTCCGGTTTTGTTGGGCTACGCTGGAAAATATAAGTAGGTACGCTCCGAGCAGTTTGGGAATAGCTTAGCTGAACTTTTGATACGCCGGGTTCCGAAAAGGAGATACGCAACCATGCAGCTACGCAGGCCAAATGTAAACACGAAAGGCGCTGCTTTTCACAATCCAGCTGCTGGGATATGCAGACGCTAGCGACATAGTGACTTAGACGAGTTGGTCTTGAAGTGAATGAGTACAAAACCGAATATATTGGCGACCATCAAAGCGACACCAGTTTTAGAATAGAACTTCACTGTTAACAACTATAACTTCTAAGTACGTACTCGTATGTATGTAGTTAAGGAGTTTATCGTCCTTGGACTAAACACGAATTCCACAAATAACACCTTGTGGAGAGCCGACTAAGAACAATCCTAGGAACCGCTGTTACGTTTGTTTGACAAAACAACAGGATACAGAACATCTAACTCGACGGACAACATCGACGATCTACAGAACATTAGTCTTACCATGTGGTGCGCGACAAGTAAGAAAGCAGAGTAGATAACGAACTCCTTTTCCATCGAAGAATACTTCATTTGATATAAGTTTTCATATATGGCGAGGGCGAAGTAAGGAGAAGTTTTAACAGCGACTCCAGTCAAATCTGGATCTAGCCAAGCCACAGCCAAGGCACGTCAGCAAAATCAGTTCTCCATCCGAGAAGGTCTTTGAATTCCAGTGCCAGATTCAAGTGCAGCAAACCTTTGTTACAAAGACCAAATGAAGACAAATGCCTGAAGGCTTGGTCTGGAGGACTAAAAGTCGAGATCGAAAATGATGGAGAGCTGCAAAGGCTCAGGCAGACAATCTTCATAAATATGGGGCCCGTTAAGCAATAAGTCAATCTTCCACGTGATGACTGAGACCTAAAAACTCTACCCTTAGGACTTAATACAGGTTTTAGTTTGTGGTATTTTGCCGGCGCTAGCGCGATTTTGAGTTGGTATTGGCAAGACATCTTGGTCATCATGAATGTGTTCTGATGCAGTTTTAAAAAGCTTTTGAAGCCATTAAGCATACCTTTGTCCTAACTTCTTGGTCTTTTAGGAATTTAACACATTTTTAGACGATGTTTGGGCTTACGTACAGCATATTTGGCCCTATAACATAAAAGCTGTTTCCTTCCTCTGCATGGCATTTAAATTGAACTAGTGATCTTGCCGAGGTTTGAAGGTTTGTTTGTTTCAAAGTTTTCTAAGACGAAGTTTGTTTTCTTACTTTTAACCAAAAGACTTCCAGACATCCATGTCATGTCCTAATTAGATGCAACATTAATTTATTTGTAAAACAAAAGGGAAAGACGACAAACAAAATTTTTGCAAAATATCGAATCACCATGTGTCCATGTCTTCGAAAAATCAAAACAATGTCAAGGAGATGATGGAAAAATAATAAAAAAAAAAGGTAGATGATCGAAATGATTGATGAGGTCGATATTTTGCCATGTTTGTAACGCACATATGAATGAGAACAAGGTAACGTTCGACCTTAATTACGGGCGTTTCCTTTCAAAACGGTGCGACGCATTGCAATACCTTGAAGCACATTTCGAAAAAAAACCATGAGTGTTGTTTATTTGGAAAAACTACTGGTCGCCGTGGTGCTTGGTACATTGGACTGCTGAGCAAACTAACATAGGCTTGAGTCCAGACAAAGAGTCTAGTGCCTGATGGCGGAAAAAGTCATGAACCTTAAGACACTCATAAAAATCCAACGATTAGCATGCATCAGCATGACGAGCGCCATAAAAACGACCCCGACAGCAGCTCTTGAAACGATACTCTTGCTCCTAGCTCTTGACCTTTACAAATAAGAATTCGCAGCAAAAGGCACCCTGCGACTAGATCTTGGTAAAAGGGCTAAACAGGTCACACCAGTATCACTAGAAGGGCCAAGCTAGAAACAAAAACTGATCGCATAACGCCATACCCTAACTTCGAACTCAATTTCCAAACTCTCTTTCCAGCAAGGGAAAATTGGGACAGAGAAAGGGTTGGGTTTAAGGCAATATATCCATTTTTACCGACGACGGCTCAAAAATGGATGAAGGGGTAGGCTCCGGAATATACTCAGAAGAACCCGCCATTGCACGGTCGATAAAACTTCCAAACCACGCCAGTGAGTTTCCAGCAGAAGTTCTAGCGATAACCGAGGCCGAAAGAGAACTATACTCAGTAACTCCGCGAAGAAATATCGACAGCTAGGCCGCCATCAAAGCCATGTCATCCACAATATTCAAATAGAGTTGCCGCAGCCATCTTAAGATCCTAAGTTCAAGACATAATGTATCATTCTGTTGGATCCCGGGGCACCTAGGCATCGATGCCATTGAAATGGCTGATGAACTGACATGAAAGGGATGGGAACTGAACTTAATAATGGTCGATCACACGAAGCAAGACATACACTTGGACTTCTGGAAGCTTGCCGATGAGAGATGGTGCACACTTCCGCCATGCCGCATATCAAGAAGGATATGGCAAAAATTTAATAATAGAAAAACAAAGGAAATACTTACGTTGAACAGATCGCATTTAGCTTTAGTGCCAGCTCTATGGCACAACCTACTGGCGGCCCATCTATGGAGAAAGCGACTAAGCATGACTGACCTCTGCAGAAGATTTGGCGATATAGACGCGAAGGATATATCATCTCACTTTCCCTGCGACTGCCCAAGCCTCAGCAGAACCAGAAAGAAGAGCCTAAGGGCTTACTGCTATAGTGACCCAGGCCAACTCTTAACCATGCCACCGAAGGCTATCCTAAAATGTATACTGAATTCAAAGTGGCTTAGGGGGGGCTAATAACAATCAATAAACAATCTAAGTATTCTCTTCCCAACAGGTACATGAATGTAGGTTCCACAACTGGGAACACAATGGATCCTTGAAGATCAGAGTAAGGCGGCGACTAACATCTAGCCGCCACCCCTTTAACCGCAGACAATGGGTTGGTCAATAGTAAAATTTGTCATGAAGAGCCTACCGGAGTTGGAAATGAACATTGCAGGTAGGATGAGAAATGAACTATGAAGCGAAATGAAGCCAGGAGCCAAATCGTCTCTTCCGTAACCGTATATTCCATCACTTAAAAACGAGCATTCTGGGGCCACTCTCTCGTCAGCTGTTTTTTGAACAAAGAAGATATTTTGAAACAAATGCAGTTTTCAGCCGACATGTCCCTGCAATTTAATGGCGAAATGGAATCTAAATGATTTCCTCAAGAAAGGAAAGTAATTCCGTGAAGTTTCAGGACAAGTTGTTTGATTTTCAAACGAAAGAAAGATACCCGAAGAAGGACCGACCAAGGAAAGCTGCTGTAAACGCGCATTGCAGGAGAGTTGACGGGTGTAGTAGGACTGCTTACACCTATATATACATACATACTTGGCCTTTAGTTGATGCAATACACGAGCTAGAGCACACCACCTACTCCAAACGCTTTTATGAACTGGAGTGTCCTGCGTAGATCTAAAAATATAGGCACTTAGGTGATGCCCTTCTTTGTGAATTAAAGCTTCACATTGCGTAAAAAAAAGGGTGCTGATGTTTCTTCAAGATACCTGCAGAATTTGCAATGTTCATCTTGTTCTATACCTAGTTTCCCCAGGTGCTCCTTGAACCTACCTGTTAGGACACGAAGCCGGTTAAGGTCTAGGAAAGTGTTGCTTTGTGATTGTACATTTATCCAGAAGTTGGCCTGCCTCAAATGGAGTATTTCATTCCAATGCCTGGCCCATTTGTCCGCCTGAAGAAGACTCAAAGACTTGGCCAAAACAGCAAAGAGTCAAAGCAAAGAGATGGCACCGTATAGAATTCGACAGAAAATACATAAAAAGGAAAAAAAATCAAATAAATCAAAAATGACAAGAACTCCAACCAACAAGCTCCATAACAGGTCATTGTAGGTTCAAAAATCTGGGAGTAGAGGAGAATAAAAGTCTTCAGCGATGCCGAGGAGTTCCCACAAAAGATGGGAACTCCTCGATTCCTTAAGGAGTTGCTTAAGATTAAGAATCTCATCGACTAACACGAAATCGGCGGGAGCACAATAGGTGCCAAAAGGTCACAGTACATTCACACCCCGTCCACATAACATCAAATCTGATAAATGTGATGCCCTGTTTAATTTGTAATTAAAAACACTGCACCATCAACCCCCAGCTCCGTCACAATACCGATTTGAAGCAAATTTTACAAAGAAAACAAGGAGAAGGCTCGGTTAAAAAAATTTCTCACATGTTACTGTTCCTTATCGCATTTTGAAAGCTTCGGCTGTGCGGTATAATTATGAGAAATTATAGTAATACGAGAGTTTTGTAGGTGGAACCGCGACGACCGTGGAACCCCTTTTTATCGTTCAAATTTCATGTCCTACTGTATGCGGAAGGTAGGTGTCTCCAGTTTGTTTTTTGCCTCAGATACGCGTTTAATCGATTGGGTAGATTTGCTTTGCCTTTTTTTTTTTTTGCTCTACTGACATCCGGACTTGAAATTCTGGTGAAGTTGGGAAGATCTTATGAGGTCACACATTTGGGTGATGAACATTGAATTTCTGCTCGAAGAGAGGTGGACATACGAGAGAATGAAAGAAGCATTATGTCTAAGGGTCTGTCTTGTTCCTATCGTGACCATATTCTCAGCTCCAAGCTTAAGAAAACAGTTGAAGATTTTTCTCAATCAATAGTGAACCAATCGCCTACTTCCATTGATCAGTGTGCAGCATAAAAATATTTGTTATACTCTCGAGGCTTGGTAGAGACATGGTGGGTGGCGTATGCGGATTGCGGGCATCGTGCCTATTCTAGTGTCCGTGATAAGTGAATACATAATAGAGGGATCTTGAAAAGATAAGAAGATAAGGCCACAAGCTGTGAACTTAATGTAACTCCAAGCAAAACTGGGCTGATGCTTAAACCTCCACGGGTTCCCCTATCGCACAGAGCATATCTAGAACTAATTCTCGATTCTAAGCCCACGGAACGTATCGAGGAATCATCAAGGATGAGGACCTAGACTCAACTGGAGACTCAAGTTTGTATAGCAAATGAAGATTCATTGCAACTGTTGCTTACTCTGTGATTGTTTACTGCCTTTGGCAACAAGTGGGAACTTCAACTAAACACGGTCTCTTGAATTTTTATAACCGTGGTGCATTCAAACTTATGGACTGCTAGTGTGGTTGCCTGTTTTGAAAAGAGCCTGTTGCATCAGAAAGTTCAAAAGAATTGAAAGAACTGTGAGAAAAGTCAGCACTAGTGCCCGGCAGTCAACCTTGACCGAGAATATGTGATCCTACAAGTTCTTCCCTTGATCTACATATTGAAGGCAAAGCATTATGAACCAATCAGACAGAAAGAATCTGAACGCAGCTCTCCTAAACCTTCTGAATATAGGAGTGCCCTGGATTTACTACAAACGAACTTGGTAAAGTCCACGACAAACTCTATTACACTGAAGATGAACGATGACCTAGGATGCAGTGTCCTGTAATGACATTGGTTAATTTTGAAATGCCATCTCTTCTTAGTCGAACTAACGCTTCCGATATTTTAGGATCGAGGATGAGCCGGATGAGAATGGCATCATTGCTGTAATCGAGATGCAACCACCTATGACTTCCTTTCAACAAATCAACGATGTACATGGAGTGCTCAGCAAAAGACATACATATGTACGTATGTACATGTACTTTCTGTTTAAGAAATGTCAAGATGGTGTCATAAAAAAGACTTCGCGTTGATTCCAAGCGCTCTAGTAATAGTAAAGCCGCAATCAAGGCTCTAAGCTCGGCTTCATTATCTTTCACATTGGTGGAACAGCGTAGGAGAAATTTGTCCCTGTAGGTTCCCCGAATTTGTGTCACTCTCCTCTGGGGTCACTCTGATGATTGAACCAATGAACTGTCAATCAATCACAGATCCATTGAGTCACAAATTAGCATTCCGATGAAAACCATGAAGAAAGCAATTCTTTCCAACTTTCTATCAAATTACATTTCTCAATCTGGCCTACGACACTAAAACTCCAAAATAGAACTCGGACAGGTTTCGCCAAGGCTGTAGCTATTTGGACAAGTCCCTGCGTAGTGAGGATTCATGCAGCTAAACTAAACCAATCCTTTCAATACAACCAGCCGAAGAAGTTGTAATGCAAGGGATGAGCAGGAAATTCCTGTCGAAATTGTAATAAAAGGAATGAGAAGGAAACTCAGTGGAGCCCGTAGCTTAACTCTTCGGAAACAGCTGGTTGTCAGGCTTAAAAAATTGGTCCACTTCCAGTTGTTTTACCTTTTTTTGTGAAAGAGTGTTGTATGTGGATTAAAACAAAAATTAACGTCGTTATAACAATTTAATCAACACAAAGCATTCTACTTGCCAAGGCTGAGAATTATGACCAAATTGCCCTGCAACATGCCATCCAAAGCCATTCCGGTTCAAATTGAAATTTTCCAAACTTAATACCGATACCCATTAGCAATTTTCAACACAACCACTATATTAGAACACGGTATTCTGTTCATTTTTTGTTGCTGCAATTCGTATTTCGCACATTAAATTTAAATTTAAGTTTCAAGCCCTCAAATTATACAGGACCACGTTTGCGGTGTACAAAGATGCGAAATTCCCAAAGTACATATCCGGATGATTGCGTATCGATTCGCAATTAGTGCTTCGGCCGCTGTAATGAACCTAATTTGTGCGTAATGAAGCCGCTTTTGAGCGCTCTGTCGATGTCGATTAACCAAAATGTTTCGAAAACGTCCCCTCAATAGTTCGGCATCAATTATGGCACCAAATTGAGTTTCCCACCGGACGCATGCATGCACATCCACCGGCCAATAGTGCTGTTTACGGATTCGATGGTTATCTTTAATCATAAACATTAGCGCGATGTAATTTTTGAAAAAAAAAAAAAAAACGACGAAAAGCTTTCGGTAAACGGGGCATAATCGTTGCGCTCCTATCTAATGCCATAAAATTGAAAAATCATCTCTCGCAGCGGTGGGGGAAGATTGTAAATAAAACTTTTGCAGAAGACACTCCTGCGGGATCTCATTATTCAAAAGTAACCGCTGGATAGAGGAGGGGATGACTACTGATGCGACCACTAAAGACACACGCCTTCTAAATCTCGGAGACCCTTGGCCGCATCGAATTTCAAATCTTATTTTCCGCTTTGCCGCTGAGCAATGCTGCGGCAGATGATGATGATGATGATGAGGACGATGGTGATCCTTGTAACTGGCGGCACCGTCGTCGCCGCCTCCCACATCTCGAAGGTATGCACATTCATCATGGCACATGTCAGTGCAATAAATTCCAGCGTTAATTAGTATGAGTGGGTGTTTGTGTGTGTGAGGGAACGAGAAATGCTCATTCAAATTGCGTGGAAGGAATTAGCTGTCATTTGTCGTCGTTTCAACAGTTTCCACTGTTCTCCTATTTTTTGTTTTGCTCGGTTCATTGTCGGGTGGAAATGCGTGGAAATGTGTCCATTTTACGCTTCACCTACACGATGACGGGTGGGTATCCCTATTTTTTTTTTGTTTAGTCCCATGACATGATTCATACTGACAAGTGATTTGATGGAGTTTTAATAAAGTTGACACTCTCATGTCGAACATGTTGGAAATGGAGAGCGTGTAGACATTTGACAGTTTCTAAATTTGACAGACGCAAATTGTATTAGAACAACAAAAAACTAAACACAGGCAGAAGAATTGACATAAATTATTTTTAATAAAAATTTTAAACAATTTTTTCTATAACTAACTCACACATGTGGCTGGATGGAGGGACGACAATCGGAAGAGAAAAATGGATGCTAAATTCCCTGACATGGCTTTAAAGTTAAACTATGAATGTGGGTTCAGATTTGCACAATTTTGTCAAACGACAGCCCGTGGTGGGCCAAGGTATAGCTTCGTTTTGCGTGTAACATTTTTCGCGCAAATGTAAGCGGTCTTCAATTTATTGCTGACCCCGAATGTCTAATTGAGAAACTTTGTCATGACAAATTATGCTCTCGGAGGTTTGCCGTTGCTTGACGAGAGGTGTTGCCGTGAACAAATATTTGGTGGATATTGCTGGAATCCGATCTTTAGCAGTTCAGTGCTTTAACCACTGAGCCACAAAGACCACACCTGCATCTCAACATGCTTATAGCAAAGGTAAATCAGTGGAAATGGGTTTGCATACGGAATAGTGCACAAAATCGAAACTTAGCTGGAAACCCATTTCTTTTGCAAGTCCGTAGAAGTCACTGGCTCAACACCACGTTCAGAAGACCGGTACTCACGTACAGTGAAGTCATCTGGTGGAGTGTCCTGGGCAAAGCCCTAAACCGTGACAAGCTAAATAAAGTCCAACGATCTACTTGTTTGTGCATAAGTGGTGCACTTCACAGAACACCCTCTGCAGCACTGGACATTCTGTTCCTTTTGACTTCTATTGACATTATTGGAAGGAAAATGGTTGCCAGAGCGGCCGTACGTCTCAAAGCAATCTCACAGTGGTCCAGTGAAGAAAGTTTTTTCTCTGATAGGCTCAATCTCAGCCAAGCGGAAATAATGGCGACCAAAGAAGTCTTATCTTGGTTTAAGAAAAACATGATATCCGCTTCAGCAATCAAGTCCTTGGAATCATTCTCTATAAATTCACTTGTAGCCCTAAATTGCATTCGTCTCTCATAGTGATCGTAGAGCACTTTAATATTCACCTGTGTTGGGTGCCGGGGCAAAGGTACATTCCAGGAAACTGTAAGACTGATGAACTCGCCAGATATGGAGCAACGATCCACATTTTACCTTAGGCATACCCATCGCTACATGTAAACTTAAAACTAAGTGAGATGCTCTCGAAAGGACAAAACTTAGGTGAACAGGTGGTACAACGTGTCTAGTGACAAAACAGATTTAGCCCAAGCTGAAACGCTCTAAGGATTTGATACTGGACACTGTTTAATAGGCAGGCATGCAAAAAGGCTTGGCGTCTTCTCAAATGATTTCTGCAGAAGCTGCATTAACGAAGAAGAAGAGGAAACTATCCTTCACCTTCTTTGTACCTGCCCTGCTCTCTCCCATAGAAGAAAAACTCAGCTAGGAGCCTTCTTCTACAACGATCTAAGCGATCTAGTCAACGGAGATATTATAAATCTCCTACGCTTCATCAAAAGCTCTAAGTGGTTTAGCGTGGAGGTAAAGGAGAATTCTCCAAGATCACAACGGACCTATCATTGATCCACGTGTGTTGACTTCAGCTGCCAGCCACTACAATCTAACCCAACCTAGCAGTTTGCTCCAATGGTTTTGAGTAGTTGTAATGTGATGATTCAAGAATAAGGGTGCATTTTGGATGTATGAAAATGTATGGGAATGTTCTAGAAGGTTCTCGAGTGGGAGTTTGGGTGTGGTGATTGGGTCTCTTTTTTATTGTGCAATGATTGGGAATGATCTAGAATGTGTGTGAGTGATGCATGTTGAGTTTCGTAAGCTCAGTGGCGAATTTTCTCACGCCTTCAACAAAGAAGTCGTTTTGCCCTAATGCGTCTAAACCACGCAGTTTTTACACCCCGTATTTAAACAAAGGATCTACTGGACTGAAGTCCGTAGTCAACTACCAAACAACATCAAAAAGAGAAACTGAACGTTGACTTAATTCAAAATTACGCTTGCAGTCTAAGCCTATTGGAATTGCTTATTTTGAAAAATCCAATCAAATTGATATAAAAATTGAAATCAAAACTAAAATAGAACGACTCACCAAGTACATAATTCGATATTTGATTTTTTGAACTTTGAAACGTTTTTCAACGGCTAAACGAATCGGACGTGCGAATGAAACAAAAACACTTTCTTGCTACGAGAAAAAAAAAATCACCTCTCAGACAAAGTCATTTTAAATCGCGGAAAAATCACTGATTTACCGCATCAAACACAACACAACATATAGCAAAATGATCTAGAACAATTGAATTTAATGAAAATCACAAAATGTTATTGAAAAATAGTATTTAATTATATTTCTTTCGATCACGTCATCGCGAACCGATTTAATTCACTTCCGCATCCGCACAAGTACTCACTAATTGACAGGTACTCAATTCCCATCGAGAGAATGTAGAGAATTTTGTGGAAGCTGTTTTGTGGGCGGTATGCGTTGACAAGATTTTCAATTAGATGATTGGTTCGGATCTGAAATAAATATTGCGAGAGAGGATTAGGTATTAGGTTTGGAGATAAAATCACTGAACTTGTTCTTCAAATAGAGGCAAAGCATTTGAACTAACTGAACTGTTGGGACTTTACCACAATTATGCTAGATCTACCACTATTTCTTTTATATTTCGAATCTACCACGTTTGCCACCCTAGGTAAAAAATCTACCACGTTTCTGATTTTTTCCAGTTAACTTTTTTTTTTCACGCTTTTAAGTGTTTCGTTTTATCTTTGCTCCTTCTTTTTCTTCTCACTTTTTCTAATAGAATTAATAGGGAATCGGAAAACACAAAACAATAAGGTCATCCAACAAGAGGTGTCATTTTAAAGTTCGCGCCGTTGTTGAACTGTCAACATTCAACTATCATTGCGGAGACTTTGATAAGTAAAAACTAGGAGATTAATAAACTCGCACAACGTGTTAAAATAGTAAAAATGCACACGGTGAAAGTATCGCGAAAAGGTTTCATAAACTTCGATTGTTTTTGGTCAGCATCAAGCGGCTTCTTGCACAGCTATAGTGTATTTAATTGCTAAATTTGAACGTCTCGGACAGCTTAGTGATGTGAAGCCTCCATCTCGTGTTCGTCCGGCAAGGTCAGCTGATAATATCGCCGCCGTGCCTGAGAGTGTGATTGAAAACCCAGGTGTGTCAATTTTGACACGATCACAGGAATTGGGCCTATACGCAACCACATTGCACCATATTTTGCAAAGATCTTGGTCTACGTGTTTATAATGTCCGGTTGACACAAGAATTGAAGCCAGCAGATCCCGCATAACGTCGTACTTTGGCTGATTGGGTGCTTCTTTCTTTTTTGCTTTATTTACTTTTTATTTACTAAATTGGGTACATGGAACATGGAAAGTGTTAAATTGAAAATCTACCACTTTTTATTCAAATCTACCATCCATTATTTTTTAGACCTACCACACTTTAAAATTCTCAAGTCCCAACATTGCTAATCAGTCGTTGAGAATTCCTTGAGTGAATAGATCTGCTCCTATTAGAACATCTGCTGGGGCATTCTATTGTATGAAGGGTCGGGCAGTGGTAAATGCTTGATATCATCCAAACCCTCTGCGCTCAAAGACCCACCCGATAACACTTTTGTGAATTTGTTCAGTACCAAAAGGTTCCCCATACTTTAAATTCTGATGGATAGATTGATGTAATACTGATTTCTGCCTTACTTTATGCTGTTCCAAACTTTGTACTTCCTATTCCCATGATTGACGCCAACGCTCGATTTCGCTGTAACTGTAATATTTAACTGCGTCTTCTGTCATGAAGGAGGACTATGAATCTTGATCGATTAACGCCCTCAGATAAAAATTACAACCTCTCCAGTTCGTCTTTAGCACCACCTGGAGTAGGGTACCTAGTACATCATCCAAGAAGTGTACACTTCTTACAGTATCGCATCTGAATATCGAAATGCCGAAATGTAACCCTATAAGTTCCAGTGCTTTGCCTCTATTTGAAGAACAAGTTCCGTTTCTTTATCTCCAAACCTAATACCCAATCCTCGCTCCCAAAAATAATTTCAGATCCCAACCAATCATCTAATTGACAATCTTGTCAACGCATACCGTCCACAAAATACCTTCCACAAAATTCGTATACATTCTCTCGATGGGAATTGGGGAGCTGTCAATTAGTGAGTACTTGTGCGGATGCGGAAATGAATTAAATCGGTTCGCGATGATTTGATCTAAAAAATAAATAATTAAATACTTTTCCTCTTATTTTGCAATTATATTTTGTGATTTTCTTTGAGTTTAATTGTTCTAGATCATTTTGCGATATGTTGTGTGGTGTTTGATTCGGTAAATCAGTGATTTTTCCGCGATTTAAAATTACTTTGTCTGAGAGGTGATATTTTTTTCTCGTTGCAAGAAAGTGTTTTTGTTTCGTTCGCACATTGGATTCGTTTAGCCGTTAAAAAAACATTTCAAAATTTAAATATTCAAATATTAAATCAGTTGGTGAGTCGTTTTATTTCAGTTCTGATTTCAATTTTTATATCAATTTGACTGAATTTTTCAAAATGTTATTATAAACAATTCTAATTGGCCTAGACTGCAAGCGTATTTTTGAATTAAGTCAACGTTTAGTTTCTGCTTTTGTTGTTATATGGTAGTTGACTACGGACTTCAGTCCAGTAGCATCTTTGTTTGAATGTGGGGTGTAAAAACTTTGACAAGTGAGGGAAAAATGATTTTCTTGATGAAGGCGTGATCAAATTCGCCGGCGCGCTTATGAAACTCGTACACAACATGCGTCGCTTAAATTCTAAATCATCCCACAGGAAAAAAAAATCATTCACGTTAGACCTTATCACCATCACAACACTGACCACACTAAACCCCGAACTTTGCGGTCACTGACCAAACCACCTTATCACCACACCCAAATCCTCCCTCGAAAACCTTCTAGAACATTCCCATAAACTTCCATAAATCCATAACGCATGCTTATTCTTAAATCCTCACATTACAACTACTGTTTTGCAGTAGATAAACCCCGGCTGCCGCAGCAAACTGCCAAGTGAAAAATATCAGTGTTGAAGGCCAGTTTCTTTTTTTATTTTTGAATTGTAGTTTCCTTCAGTCATTTCTGTTAAGGACACTGATAGTGAATCTCCTGTCAAACGCCAACGTCGGAGTTATGTGATCAGAGTCTGTCAACCTGTTTGCTGTATCTCGCCGGGACAGTACAGAGACGTATTATTTCTCTCAGCCTAATATCAGTTTTAGCTCTCATGCTGCTGTAGTATACCCAGCAGTATGTTTCCATGATTGTGATGTAGGCTATCTCCTGCATTTTGGTGAGGTTTGCAAGTTGGTATTGCTCTTCAAGGACCTCCTTATCCCTTCAGTTATGAAGGCAAAAAAAAGTACTATTTTTCGATGTCTACCCAGTAGGGAGAAGAACGTCTGTGATCTGCAGTAACCTTTACGGTTGTGGGAAGTCAATTCACGCAATCGGCTTTAAGCTATAAGCTCTTATCACCGAACGCTCCATGATTAATTTGGTTCCAACTGTCCTACTGCGCGTCACATGTCTTCCTGCGAAATCCCAATATGTTGTTGGATTTTCTCAAGAAATTTCCAAACATTTACCAAGAATTGCAAAACGTTTGTTGTTTCTCGCACCTAATACCTCATCTTCATCTTGTTTGTGTTTACAAAACCCCCCTGCCAGAGATTATTATTCCTTTTCTTAATTAAATCAGGTGTAATCCTTGTGACAATAAGTCGAAACTGCAGCATGGCATACCTACCTACCTGTTTCCGTCCCGGCACGTATCTATAATTAAAAATAATTGTATCTCTTTAGAGAGCTGGCAAAAAATCGGCCATAAAACCGACACCGTAATCGGATATGACACATATCGCCACGGCAAAGTGCAAATCCTCCAACACAACGGTACGCTGTGCGTGGTCGGTCTTAAATCCTTTTTCCTGCTTTCAGCTCTCGGAACATCTGTTGTCGAGGCAGATTTACATGTTTTGACCGATTGTAGATTTGAGAATTAAGACCACATCGTTGCTAATACGTTTATCACCTCATCACATCGTCACAGGTAGAGAGACAGGAAGGTGTAGGCGGTCCCTAGGTATACTGCTCGTTTCAACGAACGACAACGATGCACGCGGTTTGGATTTGTCACTCTACCGGTCGTGTGTCGTCGTTTTGTGTTTCATATCATTGAAGACCTCTCTCTTGCCTTGCCTCGAAGCTAGAGTTTACAATTTGAAACTCAAATCGTTCTCCATCCGGAGTGTCGTCGTGATAGCTTTGTTTGGACGACAACAAGATAAAGAACAGCAGCAGTGTGCGTGTGTCTGTTTTCAACAATGAATTATGGGCTCTCGTCTGTGACCACACTTTTCTGCGGAACTCGGTAGCGCGGTGTGCCTGTGTGTTGTATCTGTGAGTTAAGGAGCGACTTTGGTGAGATTATTATCATGCGATTAGAAAGGTAGCGAGCGGGTGGATGGTAATCATAGGTAGTCCGATCGTTTGTTTTATTTTCCTTGGGTGCCAGTTGTTTACACCTTTTGAGAGTTTGCAATTTCCCTTGACGTAGACAGACAGGGAGAGAGATTGGTGGAGATATGATTCTCTTTCAGTTTAAGAATTTTCATCACTTGATGCCTGTTGACATGGGGGTGGACTCAAACTTACCACGCAACCGTTGAGCTGCACTAAGATGAAGTAAATGGGGCTTGAGATTGACATTGCGTTCCACAAGTCTTCTCAGACATGCAATCCAATCTGTCTACTGTCTCAGCTCAATCTGGGGATTCAAACAAATTGTGCAACCTATGCAGTGGCTATTATGCAGCTAATCAATTCGCGCCACGTCAAGGAACCCATCAGCGCTGAATTCATTCATAACACTAATGGGTCCACGGTTGACCGGCTCAGCTGCACCAAATCCCTGAGCGCCAAAGCTGTTTGTGGAAGCTTCACTGCCAAAGCAAACGGAAACAAAGAAAACAACCAAGTGCAACTGCAAGTGCAACGCTGCATCCACTATTTTTCGTAATTCATCATAATTGCAGTTCTTGTGCAACACTCTGGGTGCGCGTGATGATTTTCTTTTTTCCAGAGTTGAAAGTGCATCAACACCTGGCCCATCAAAATCATCTCCACTGTTGGGACGTGCCTTGGTAGTGACTGGCCCAATGGGGCCAGAAGAAGCCGAAACCCATTATTCCTGCGATTAGCAGTTTAGCTACCATTCAGTGCCTTGGCAATCGAATGGAAGAAGGAATACTGGAGAACACAGGGAGAAAAAAAAATAAAAAATGGTGGTGGTGGCCACTGATATGATGTGGAGGCTATCAAGCGTATCCATGTCCACCATTCGGTGGTGGCTGCCATGACCAAGGCACTGCTTACACTCAATGAACTGAGCACGACAACACGACTACATCGACAACAACAACGACGACGACGATGATGACGACGACGACGACGAGAAGTGTTCCTTTTGTGCAAAATTATCACGAAACCCATTCAGCAAATAATCTCGAGCATAATATCTATTCGGGCCGTAAATAATGAATCCAATTTCTTGCACAAACCCGTGTTATGGCGGCTTTGCTCGTAGCTACCGACCGACGGACCGACATTCCCTCTTCAGCTACCGAGTGGAAAACTTTCTTCTTCCTCTTCGTGTCGCCTGGCGTCCGTGTATCGTATCGGCCCCTTCTGGGTTTTAATTTGTTGAATACACTCACAGTGGTGGTGCGATGGTCGGTGGTATGGTTTCCTGATATCTTGCATCTGAGCTTATCGGTCTTAAACTCAACCCCAAACCGAATGTCGGGACACAACACTCGATATGCAAGGGACGGACAGTCTCAAGTGGATGTTGGTGAAGTTTACCTGATTGCTCAGTATTGTCGTTCTGATTAGTCAGGGGCAGGCAACAGCCAACAATGGGGTGGATTCGCAAAGCCCCCTATGGGGATGAATTCAAATCAGCTTGGGTTGCAAACTCAGATTCGTGACGAAATCAGTCTTAGGCTCCTTAAAAGTCTTCGAGGATTGAACACGATTTGTATCAAGAAGGTCAATTCGAGGGAACCCTGTGACAAAAGAAGTTTTATCAACCGTCTAGAGAAAAGCAGGCTTGACAAGGATTAGCGACAGGATAAGCGAAGCAATCGAATTGGCTTAATCACCAAGCTAAGACTGTTCCGTTTCAATGTTGAGTCTGTGCTGCCACATAAGTGGAAGGTGACCACGAAAAAGCTGTAAACGCTCGTGAATTGGTTTCTGCCCTAAAAGGATCTCTTAAGAATATCTTCACTAGAGAAAAGGTCAGGAACCAATAAGCATAACCATTCAACGTCGAGTTAGTCATACATTTTGAAAAGGCGGCACCTCCCTAGCTAGTTTAGGTTAGGCTAGAGGAGATGTCGGCTTCATGTTAGGTTAGGTTCGGTAAATGGGGGCCTTGTGACATTCGTCACTGCTCACCAGCAATAGGGTTCATTGTGCCCATCTTCTAATTCTACTCCGGGAACCTGTAAAGAGAAGGGAACCCGCTGATTTAAAACCACCCAGAGGAAAGGAAATTAATCTCAGGAGGTCCCTCAGATTGATGTCACGCAAGTCCTCCAGTTCCGTGAAGAAGTAACTGCCACGAGTCGTCATTCTTCTACTGGCGATGCCAGGACATTCACAAAGCAGGTGATGGACAGATTCGATTTCTTCCTCGTCCCTACAACTTCGACAGTAGTCGTTGTAATGTATACCGAGGCGCAGTTTCATTTTCGCACTAATGGAAGAAACCTACAATTTATTGCCCAATCCAAACGGCGCATTGAGAATCTTTTTTTTGACAAATTATACTCTCGGAGACTTATCATTTACCGATGAGAGGCAGTGCCGAAAACAGTCTTCGGTGGACATGTCTGGGGCTTGAGTCAAGTCACTCGCACAGCAGCCCAACGTACTAACCACTGAGCCACGGGGACCACTGGCCTGGCTGTCGATATAGACCGTGATTGTGCTAGCGGTGATACCCTGAAAGACACTGCAGTCGTCGTTTATTCTAAAGGAGTGGTCTACTCCTAGGGTCTTGCAGTAGAGCCCGGCGCCTGTACTGTCTGTTAGGAATTCAGATTCTGAATCTCCTGTCAAATGCCAGAGTCTGGATCAAATGATCTGTTTCTCTCGATCTGTCGGCATTCTCCCATCGACACAGTACGATGAGTGACCACAGGGAGCTGGTGGCCACTGTTCTCTTTCTCTCAGTCTCAGAGCAACGGAACGAAACTTAGCATGGTTTCCATTTTAGTTTGGAAACAAGAAAAACGTGCAGGCAGCGTGCTGATTAAGTTCAGCACCCTTGATCTCCAGAGATCAACCTTGAAATCAGGGGTAGAGCTCTTCTTAGTACAAAGTACAATACAACCTCTGCCTTTGTAGGATTGAATCCCAGCCTTTTGCTGCTAGCCCAAGTATTGACCAGTAGTAATGCATAGTTTAGCCTCTCGCACCACATCGTCGGCATAGGCCGTCACTATGAAGCCATTGTCTCTGAGTAATACTAAGATCTCATTCACGACAAGAAGCCGTGTTCGGGGATAGAAGACTCCACCCTGACACACGATTTAAGCATCAGCCCAATCCAGTTGCAGAGTCCGTGGCTTGATGTCAGGCGCCGCCCCACTCAGATCTTCATGAATCTATTGTGTTCCCGGTTGTAGGATCATACATGCATGCACATGCGTTGGTTGTTATATGTTGTTCGCCTCCCGAAGCCACCCGGAATCCAGTAAAATTTTTAGGATGGCCTTCGTTGGCATGGCTGACAGCTCGCCAGGGTCGCTAAAGAAGCAAGCGCCAATGGTTATGTTTCTGGTTCTGCTTAGACTTGGGCTATCGCAATGAAAGTGTGTCGGGTCCTTCTCCGTGTCTATAACGCCGCATGCTCTGCAGAGGTCGGTGCTAAGTCCCATTCTCCTTAGATGTGCCGCCATTAGGTTGTGGCCTCTGAGGTTGCTGAACACTAATGCTAGGCACGATCTGCGTGGGTATTTCTTTTGTTTTTCTTTTACTGTATTGTGACCACAGTTTATTTGATATGTGCAATGACGGAAGTATGCTCCATCAAGTTCTAGAAGTTCTAGAAGTTCTAGAAGTCTTAAGTGTATTGCTGGTTTGAAAACTTCTGTAGAGGTCAGAACTGGGCGATCGACCATTATTTGGTTCACTTCTGATCCCTTTTTTGGCAGTTCATCGGCCTTCTCATTGCCATCGATGCCTCTAAACCCCAGAATCCAACAGAGTGATACTCTGGGACTCCCTAGCAAACCACGCTATGCAATGGACTCCACTTACCCAACGTAGCAGAAGAAATACATACATGCCGCAGAATAGTCGAGGAAGAGTCGAGGCAATTGGGGAGAGAGGCTGAGACATATGGCACGCAGGCGTAGCAGAAACCTGACCATAAGATTTCACCCAAAACGATTTGGGCTATTCTAGTAACCACTAGAAGATTGAGCTCTATTGGAAGTAGCCTTTTTCTTTAGCTCATTTGGTTCCCGAATTAGCCGTCTCTTCATATGATCCGTAGCCTTGGGTAGGTTAGCTTAGGTAGATGGGCTGGCGAGAACCCTTTCCGCCACACTCAAGTCAGTAGAGACCCATTTGGAGGGAAGGTACCTCTTGCTTGTGGAGCAATCGCCAATCTTACTTTTATGGGTACACTGAACCCAAGAATTCAATAAAAGTTATTTTTTTACTAATTTTCACATCACAACTTTCTTAAAGAAAATCGGTCCGCAGGCACTACCGACTCTACCACTGATCCATTCTACGAAATGCTGCCCCTCAACAATCATTCCGAAGAAAAACCCTTGTTGGGTTGGTTGAGTCGGGAAAATGTATCCTCAAGAACAACTTTGCAGCCCTCTAAGTCTGAACCGACATTCTAATAACACCCCAGAGAGTCTTGCCTCGTCATTTTCATTTCGTTCCTGTAATCTCGTCCTGGCCTTCGTGTGTTTGTGTTTGCGCTTGTCATCATTCGCCTCATCTCCCCCTCGCTGTTCGTGTGATTCTATTTGATATTCTCCATTTCCTTTATGATTGAGTAAAGCAGAGAAAAAAAAAATACAGACGATGTTCCAAGACGAAAAAAAAAGAGGCGAATCCACATCCAAACGCACACCGAACGACAGAGGATTCAAGAAAAAATGGAGAAAACCGAGGAAAACACAAATCCACTTCAGCGTTATTGTTGTTATTATACAGTAGTGGTGGAGGTTGCACGAACTCGGCGCGGGTATCTGTCTCTGCCGTGTGTCCCAATCCCAATCCCGGATCCCCACAAGCAGCCAACGATGATCCCGATATACGACAATGTACACAGGCACTGGCATGGCACACGATGTGACGGTGGCAAGCGGCAAAGGGACTCAGACTCAGCACTGTGGATTTGGATCTGCCCTGCTCGGGTTAAAAAATAAACTACTCCACAGCCAGACACACGAGTACACGCGGCCAGATATATTTTAATCCGAATTTTTCTTTCTCGTTTTACCGCAAAAGATGCGATTGCTATGTATCTGAGGACACATGTATAACTATCTTCGCCATCTTTTGCCTAGATTGCCATACAATATCTGATTTAAAAAGGCTGCGGCACGGCTAAGCCGTTTAAGGCGCACAACACTAGGGAGTGCTCATGACATCCATCCTGCGAGAGCGGTTTAATGTGCACTAATTATTGAGCGCACATGAATGGGACATGTTGTGTATCTGCGGCAGTGATTATCGTTGTTTGACGATCGCTTTAAATGTACGCGAGCAGTTTAAAGTTGCTTTACGCCGACAAGCCGACCGACCCTCGGGCAATGCCGGAGGGTACTTTTACGGATGCTGCCGCAGTAGAATTTTATAGGTGAGTGGTAGCATTATGAGGGACTTAAACTCGAGCATAAAGATAAAGCTAGTATGCAATTGTGCGAACATAAATGCAGTACTCACTGGTGGGCTGCAAGTGTATTGCAATTAGGACGCACATCAATCACTGTTTTGGATGTGGGTTTGACCTTTATGGTCGGTAGGATAAGTTTAGTGAATAAAAGCGGGCCCCATGTTGTTAAACTTCTTACTTCCGTAATTTCTTTACTCCTATGGGCGCTATGAACGGAGACCGGCGATCAAAGAAGGTTCACAGTCAATAGGGCGCTTAATGATAAAGAGGCAGCCATTTGGCAGATGCCACCGGCGAAGACACTGTGTGGGGTGAAAGAAAGTTCAGCAGTCTAACGCACTAACCACTGACCCACGGCGACCACACTGAAATAACTATTCAATCGAATTTATGTCTTCATTTCCTGAGGCTCTTCCCGTTTTGGGCTTCAAATTCAAGTTGAATCTTCAACAAACGCTTCTTGCAGGGTACATTGGCTGTGACAAACCTAACCGTATGTTGTGAAACAGTGGATCGCCCACTTATGTGCACACTTTCACTATCACTATTGATCTAACCTTTGATTATTTTTAGATTTCTTCTTGTTTTTCAAACCTCAGATAGCTTCGTTGGTTAACCAAAAAGACAAGTAGCAGCTTCATAATTTCCACCGTCTTGAAATCCTTCTATGTACAGAGCCCAGTCATTCAGGGCGAAACTTAAGCCTACTACGATAAAACTTTCAGGATATTTAGGCGATTTGAGCGTAGAAGACATTGGGTGGTGTGAATAAAAAGTGAGACAGAGTGTTCCCTCAACTTTTTGAATAAAACACTCAATTTGAGTTGAATAAAAATGAGTTTCGTCAAGTTTAAGAAACATTTCCCTCAAGAGGGCTTAGAGTGTTCCCTCAGTTTTTATTCACACCATTCTATGGATATCAGCAGATTAAGCATATAAATCGAGCTTAATGGTAGATTTTGAATTTGGTGATGTAGGAGTTTAATGGTTTGAATAGCGCTTCCCTCTTTATCACAAAAATCTCAGTTTGGAGGCACTGCAGTAATTCTGGCTTTGGCAAGCCATGGTTCCTTGATCGAAGCAGCATCTTCTTTCTCTATCGTCATGAACAGAGGTATGTAGATCGTATCGGTGGCAGTTGATGGTTGATACAAAATAATTTGCAGTACTTCGAGCCTTCTGACATTGATCGTCTTCATCGGATGAGGTTAATCTTAAGATGTCCCCAATATCTTGAGCTCTGCAATGGATATTGAGTAAGTGGCAGACTAAGAATGTTCCACTGTCTTGCTGTCTTCGGAACGTCAATCTGCCAGTCTTGGATACTCAACCTCTGGTTCAGTACCGTGGCCAGCCACAGTATAGTTTTTTTTCTTTTCTTTTCTTTTCTTACAGAACCAGATGAAGTTTACATAATGCTTACGGACGAAGAGTTGAGTATAACGTGTCTAGTTTGACCGCGGCCAGAACTAACCAAGGTTGCGGTTGCACTGATTTGGCATAAATTAATTCTCAGTTTTCACAGCCCACTCCGTCAAAGCGGCACCAGTGTGCTAAGCACCGGCGTTTACGCCTTCTGCCTTTGCGACTTCCAGGACCTTATTTTCCAGTTAACAACTGACAAAAAATTAGCTTTACAACTGGGTTGCTGCGGTCAATGACGGCCAAGGTAAGCCGTGCCAGGTCATACCATGCTTTGAAGCTAGTTTAGCTTTTTGCCGAAATTTCAACGACCCCATCTGCAGAGCGTATTGGATTTGGAGTCGATTTACATAGTTGTTCCCTTCGCAGTGGAATTACAGCCCGAGGGCTTTATATGCAGATTGATGAGAAGAAGTTAGTTTCGCCTTTGTACTCGTCAGAAAGTCGCTAAGATTCTGAGTTTTCCAAGGGCTAACACTTTTCTTTAAAATAACTATTTTGGATATCGAGAGAGTGAGATATTCGTCGCTCCACATCCGTCGTTATTGCTTTGATAGGAAATAATCTCTGCCAGTTCGGAACAAACAGGTCCGTTGATGTGATTCCATGTGAAATCTCTTCCCTTCTGCCAGTGGCTGATTCCTTTCCAAACGCTAGAAGCAGAAGGAATGCTCTTCTGTGCTGCCATTTTGAAGAAATGTAGAAAAAATGTGAAGGACTCACGGTTTGGACAGGTTACTCAAGTTGGCAACACTATTTCTATTGCGAATTAAAAACATTGACGAATTGATGGATTTTATGCGGCACATGAGGAGTTTCGCATTTCATTTGACCTTCCAGTTCGCTGAGTGAGTCTATCATCATCGAAGCTTATACGTGTTAAAGAAAATCTGGGTTGGGTCTTTTGGCCAACTCTGTTGTGATACTGGTTCTAATTCTATCTAAGTCTGTACTCAGATAACAAACGCAATTCTTTGTTAGAAGATACGCTTTCTTTGTCATTATTGTTCCGGGCATTTAGCAAGAATGTGCTTGAACACAGAATTGGCACCCTGTAGCTTATGAAGATGATATCGCCGGTAACATTAGCCCCGTGAGGAAGTTCAACAGCCTTTTGCCCCACAGCCCTTTTTTTGCAATGGGTTTGGCGAAGTCACCAACCCAATTGATGGCAAGAAGGATTCTGTCCCTTAGAGCCATGCAAGCTAAGCCAGCCCTGGTCACATCGTCCGCAGATTCAATGCCTTCATTATTTAGTTAAGAGGAACCAACCTCAAGGTCATCACGAAAACGCAGGGATTGGCTTGCATAGCAGCTACTGGTGCCATGAGAACAACGCCAACAGCAGGACTAGAGGCTAATCTCAACCTGCTTCCATTAGACCTGTTTATACAGGAATCTGCGGCCAGAAGTGTCCTGAGAATCGACCAAATGAATGGCTGGAAGTCAAGGATGACGGGGCATGCTCAGATCCTAAGTAAGAACATGGGCAATGTAGCAACCACTGATTATACGGTGTCCTACCTCGACTTCATACTCATACTGTCTCTTCCACTGCCCAGGTCTTTGCCACCTCAAACATAAATCATTTGGAAGGCACTTTTTCTAGGATACCGAAGTACTAAGGGACGTACCTATCAGCGACATCTGGAGGTTCATTAAGACTTCAAAATGGTTCGAAACGCTGAAGCAATAGAAGAGTGCTTTGGGTATTGCTCCACGAGCAAGGGGTACCTTCCCCCAAAAATGGTCAACACAATGGGTCTCTACTGTCCTGAGTGTGGCGCAGAGGGCTTCTTTCCCCTCGCCAACCCATCTACCTAACCTAACCTAGTTAAGAAGCACTCAACCAAGTTTGGCCTTGCTATTCCTGGTAAGTTGTAAGGCATCGTATCAACATTGGGTTAAGTTAGATCTCGCTGAGTGGAACGCTAGCGTTGTAAGCTTTTCCTGACTTTGGGAAAAGATATATATTCTACCGCGGTCTCTAGAGGTAGGTTCAAGCCCCAGTCATGTCCACCGAACACTTTTCGAAGCACCACCTCTCGTCAGGGAATGACAAACCTCCGAGATTATAACTTGTCATGAAAAAAATTCTCAATTCGGCAATAAGTTGTAACTCCTTTACATTTGTGCGAAAAATATAACACGTTCAGCATGCATGGTTGGATACTGCTTGGCTGATACCGAGCTGCCGGTAATAGCTACCTATTACCTTTTTCATGGTATTGTCTCGCGAAAATCCCAACGGCAAGGATTTTAGCCTAAACCGAAACAAGCGTTGGGTCCGAAAATGCCCAATGCAAACTCTGGAGTTCATCGGTAAAGGCTTCTTTAGTGTGATTTCTCCAGTTCAAAGAAAAAGTTTTAGACTGCGGCTCTTAAATTAGGTTCTGCCAGACGAATGCTTCTATACACGATGTCGTGTGAAACCAGCCGCCATGCATTGTTCAAGCAAACGTAGACATCCAATGACAAAAGTTGAACCATAAAGATTGATTATAGGGACCCCTAACTACTCAGATTCTGCGCACTGCGAGGATTCACAAGTCAGTCCTAGATTCGGGATGAAATGGACTGGGTTTGGTATATAGGATGTTAAGCTGATGTGGTACAAATCATCGCCTGGCTATAAAGTGACAGTGACTCCCGCGCAATGGCTTAGAGCGTTCTATAAACAAATTTAAGAAAGTCCTAAGCCCTTCCAGGATCTCTGCAAACTCTGTGAACGTTCTCAATCATTTCTTGAACCACTCCTGGTCCCCAAAGTTATCAAAAATATAAATCAACTTTATCCTGCATTCTAACTCGCGACAAACATTTCGAATCCGACAAATCCACTTTGAATGTGGATAAGTGGAGGATAAATTTCGAGCGGTTTAACGCATTTTTTTCTCGTTTCTATTGCAATCGCACACTGTCTTCGAAGGTCAACCGTGACTTGGCCGGTGGGACTGAGGAATCCACCAAATCCATGAACAATATCTTTTAAACCGTCGAATGACTAATGTCCACCGCAGGCGAAACAATCTTCCAGTCTCAGTGGAACAGAGTCTTGCAAATGCAAACAGAACAAATTAATATTTCTCTCTCTCGGAATTGTACTTCATATACATACTTTCAAAGTTGAAAGTATCTTGGGGTTTTGTTTTTGTATCTCAGTCTCTGATGTCGAAGATTTAGCGCAACGCAATCTCGCGCATTTGTAGGATAATTTTTCATCGACATTTATTTACGTTGATGGCCAATCGCCACCTTTGCTCTGGTCCCTGTATAGCGAAAGATTTTCCAATCAACTCGTGGAGGGTACTCGTGTATCTGCTCTGTTAAGATAGAAATCTATGATTTGCGGGTTGTACTGCACATTGATGGGTCTTGCACGGACGGAATCGAAGAAGGCAGTAGGTGGTAAAATCAAAATGGTTACAGATGGAGATTGGTAATTTTGTATGCGTGTTGAACAAATAACGAAACCGAAAGATACAGTTTAGGTCGGTAGTATTTCAGATGTAAAATGGAAATGGTAACCTGTGGATACTGCTGGTTGCCTACAAAACGAAAAGAGGTTCTGTTGTCCGAGGGGGCATCAGTTATGAGCAATGAATTTGTTTTTGACTTGATGCGGTGCAAGCCATGGGCCAACTACATTGACAAGTGAAAATTCTATGGGACTCAAGAAGTCGTAGCTTCACTAAAATTGCAGAGTTCAGATCATTTAGATATTTGAAGAAGTATTCTTTCTGATTCTGGCAATTTTGGTAGAGGAAGTACATGATGCACTTCTTCTCTTCTTCATCTCTGCAGCTCCTGCAAAAATCATTCCCAGTCGCTAAGCATATTTGCCTAGGATACATTGTGAATATTGAAAGGTTGTCTCTTCCTGGATACCAGCATTAGTTACTGAGCCTTGGAAATCATATATTTAAGCAAATTTGCTAAAAGAAGTCCCTCAGGGTTGTGTTTTCTCTCCTCGACTTATGCTTATGTGACTTGACAACACTTGGTGTCAGAAATGATTTCGTCAGTTATCACTAAAATAACCTGGCAGTCATCAGATAATTTTCACATTGAATGCGCAAGAGAACACCATACAATTTGTGCATGTCTCTATTGCGCATTGGAATGCAAATATCAAGTTCGCGGCTGATCGTGCCACTAGAGCATTATGGGCTACTCGGCGTCTCTACGGCAGAAATTGGGGTCTTAGTCCCGAAATGATACATTGGTTGTACATTTCGATAGTTAGACCCATAAAAACATACGGGGCAATAGTTTGGTGGACAAAAGTACTTGAACGAATGACGGCAATGAAACTTGAGAAGCTACAGAGAATTGTCTGTCTCAGTATGCTATGCGCACCGGCTCCACTTCAACCATAAAAGCTGTCATCGGGCTCTCACTCCTACATATCTGGGAAACCGCTGCCCATTGTGCTATAAAGCTGCAGCTAGAACACAAGTATAAATCAGGTAATCTTGTGGCACATCTGGAAATACGTCAATCAATTCCAAGGACAGACATGTTCAGCACTATACCCGACGTTATGGCCAGTGAGTACAGTTATGGTCAGAGTACAACAATTTTAGACCGTGCTGGAGCCAGGATGTTTGGATCAGTTTACTGACTGGGTTCCGGAGTAGGTGCTGGCGTCTTTGGACCCACAAAAGTCTCGGCAACAATGCCCCAGCGTGTTCCGGGTTGAAATCCATGTTATTGAGATCTGTGCTATGGTAAACCTCGATAAAGGAATTACGGGGGCAAAAATACATATCTACTCAGATAGTCGGACTTAAAGCATTGACATCCCACTTCGTGGAATCAAGGCCAGTCAAGTGCTAATGCGATACCGTACAATCACTTGCTAGGCACGACAGGGTAAAGCTTGGTTGGGAGCCCGACCGCCAGGGCATTGTAGGCAATAAAACCGCAGATGAGCTGGGTATGGATGATTCGGTTTCCGCCGAATTTTTATGCGCAATGGATTGCACCAATTATCGAATATGTGAATATGTGTGTCAACCTCAATAAAATAAGTATAAATAAAATAAAATGTTTACTTTTTATTGTAAACAAGTGCGAAAAATATATCCTATGTCCATCTCCTTGAGATCCTTTAAATCATGGTAAAAACTGCATCAAAATTGGTTAAGTAGTTTTTGAGGTAAATCCTTTCAAACATAAACCGCATGACCAATTTTATATATTAGTAAAGATTTTCCGACAAGGAAATTCTAAACCTTGACAGGAACAACATGAGGAAGCTGTTGGGCTACCTTACCGGCCATTGTGGCCTAAGATATCATCTCAACAAACTAAACCTTTCTTCAGACTCTGTATCTGTATCGGTTCTGTTTGGAAGCGAAGAAACCTCTGAACATATTCTCTGTTAATTTCCGGCACTATACCGGCTACGTAGACGAATCTTTCATAGAGAAATTTGTTCGTTAACGGAGCTTAGAAAATCGGCTACTGATGACATACTCACCTTTATTAGGAAGGTAAAAGACCTATTAGGCTAAGTAGACCTGAGACACAATAGATCTTGCAAGACCGCAGTGTCAGCTTTAAGGGCAGGTTCTTAAAAAAGCAACTAGGTTTCCAAACGCGTCTGATATGAATTGACTTATCGTCATTCATTCATGAATTTCCACGGCCCGCTTTTCTATTATGAGGGTCGCGTGTTTAGGGTGTTTAAGTGGATCATCCATACCTCTTGATCTTCAGCCATCGAGCCTAAATCATCAGGAGATATCTCCAAAGGGGTAGAGAAGAGATTTTAGACTTGGTCCGACCATCTCATCCTACCTAGGGGATGCTTTCTTGACGACAGGGATTCCATTGGAAGCCTAGTTGGAGGCATGCGTTTAACGTGACTAAGCAAACGAAATATTGACAGTTCCGCTAGAAGAAGTAGCTGCTCGACATTTAGTGCCTCGCGTATTCTAATGTTCCTCGATCTCGACGAGTTACTCCAGCAATAGGACGAAGAAATCTCATTTCGGCAGCTTGTATCCGCGATTTTATTCTGTCAGTCAGTAGATAAACTTCATGAGGGTCGGAACAAACATGATGTTAGCTGCGATACCAAGTTCAGCCCTACTGATAAACGATTAACGAAGCTGTTTCAAAATTGCTCTAACCTAACCAATTCCTACTGGATAACTCAGTATTGCTCCTTTCATCACTCTTGAATAGGACCCCAACACACTTAAACTTCTCCACCTCTTTTAATGGGACATGCAGAGTGCATTGAACCGGTGTTCGCCCTTACTCTCATCCGAGATTCAGTAAAGACGGCTACGAACTTCAGTCTGAGTGGACCGTAGGATGACCAAGTCATCAGCGAAAAGTAAATGGCTTATCCTTATGTCTCCTAACGTCCAATCCAATCCATATCTCCTAGCTCAAGCCAAACGCTACAACAGTACAAGTGGGCAAAGCTGAAGAGAATTGAGATACACCGCTAGTAACCGAACTAGCTTGTGCATAGGCATGGCAGGTGGCCTGAAATCCAAGAGGGAACACAGGATCTCCTTAGAATAAATGGAAAAATTAAATTCTAAATGTCTTCGTATCATTTTAAGGATTTGTTGGCCGAGTCCTACTTGGAATAGATTTGTCAAAAAATAGTACAAGTGAGGCCCCTACAGACATCCAAATTCAGCGATTGAACTGACATTTAGTCGGTGTCACCGCAAAGGATGAAGAATATTCTGTTGCAAAATGTGCAATGCATTGGAATCTACCACCTAATCTTCTAAGCAGCTTCCCCGGTTGTAACCAGTGTATGAATAGCAGGACCGTCGTTTACTTATGTAGGCTATTTCATGAAAGGTCAGCGAAAGACTGAACAAATGAAATTCCAATCCAAGAAGTTCATCAACCCCTTAAACCACAAGAGAATGGAAGAAATAGTGCTGTTAAGCTCCTCGCAGTCCGTCGGACATGTCCCGACTCTGCTTGGAAGAGCAAAAAACTGCAGAGCATATTTTGTGCATATGTTCAGCCATAGCCATAGCACATTGCAGACTAAAACACTTAGGTAGGGGATTTACCTCTCCAGAAAGAATGAAACATTTATCCGCAACCACTATCCTCAGGTTTCTCCATGTCCTCGATCTTGCTCAAAGCTTTCCTCAGTTCTAGGCGAACTTGGCACGAAATATCTTTTAAGACACAGTTTACTAAAAGCCATCGCTAGTTAGGTATGAGGCCACACAGAGTCCATCGTCTATTATAAGGTGTGTATCATATTGGAATTAGCCGTAGCTTCCTTCAAAGTCTAAAAATATTCGTGTACCAAAAGTTTAGCAGGCAAGGTCCTATAATTTTTACAAGTCACCTATTTCCTACAGACAGGTTTTGAAGGAATAGATTAACTTACTTTTGGTTCTACTGATGTGAAACAAATGCAACAAGTTAACAAATCATAAAGTCAAGTGGCTAATATCTATATGTATACCCCAAACAAACAGCTAATAAGAAACGTGTTTAATTACTAGATACTATGGCAAATCTTAAAAGCTCACAGTTAAGCTTAACAACTGGGATAAGCCTCTTTGTTGTGTCTTGTCTATATAATTACCTCAAATAAATTTTGTACAATTTTATTGCATATTTTAGGCAAATAGAACGCCCACATGAAGGCTTGCGTAAAAAAAATCACAAAAATTTAAAAGAAAAACCGGAAAAGCTACAATTTGTCTGAGATGTATTAAACGATACCCTAAGGGAGCTTCTTTTGAGAATCTAAGAGATAAAATGAGCTCCGGAGACAGATAAGCTTGACAAGTTCTATATATCAAGCTGAAGAGTCCACCAATGTACATATGGCGCTCTGAAAATCATAGCGACCACGGCTAGATAGAAACTTACACGGGAGAAAAGGTCACCAAGCGTTGCCATCCTTATCTCAGCTCACCTTGCTGGGATATCGTGAAACATTTTCAACTAGGGCTGTGACATACAGTAATGGCATCATTGCGAACGAGTGTTTATGTCAAATTTTGGCATAATAGAGAACATTTCACTGTCACAATCTGTAATAACCGAGTGGTAAGAGTAAAATGCCATCAAACATCAAGCGGTGCCTTGGCATTGCTAGATTGGCACCCTTGACCACGAAAATACAAACATTTGTGGATCCTCACTTCTCTAAGTTCCAAACTGCTTAACAACTCGTCACCACTCTATAAAAACGGTCCGAACTATAAAAAATAAAAAAAAAATCACACGCGAAACAAAAAACAGACCCACAATCAAGATCCAGCCCACTTCCCACAACTCTACGGCTTCCTACACACAGCGCTGTAGTAGCGACCGCCGTCGTCGTCGTCATCGGAATCGCTTTTCATAGAACTGCATCGCATAGATACATTGGCTCCATCCACACTATATAACAGATCGACGGCTGTACACGACGACGACGACCGACCGTGGGCCGTTGTAGGTGTGTCAACAATGGCAACAGAGTTCTCATGTCAGTGGTTGCGGTGCTTGCTGTTCTCTGCTCCATCGAGCACCGGGGTTGATTTTATCGAATCAAATACAAATACTCACAACAGTCAACATAGATACAAATACAGCAGCCAACAACGGTTGAATATGAAAATCCACCGATAGACGAGCGCACACGAACCAAAACGAAGAAGAAAAAAATTACAAAAACGGGGGCGAACACGGAGAACAAATGATTCCTGTTGTTCCCGTGGCACAGGGAAAAAGTTTTTCCTTTTCTGACACCCACCGCCGCTGCTCCTTGCACTCATCGTGTTCCTTAATAGTCGAGGGATGAAAAATTATTGGGTGAGGTTATCCTTTTTCCCCCCCGATTCTATCTATTTTTATGCTTTGTGTTCCGCAGTTGGTTGATTCCGATGCTGAGGTGGTTTCTTGTGCGCGTCCTTTGGTGGTTTTTTGTTTGTATCTATTGACAGCAGGTTCGCCGGCAACCCACGCACACGTGCGGAGAGAGAGCCAGTTCTGGGTTTGTGATTGTGTTGAACAGCGGGGGAAGTCCACCACATATTTCTGGTACGTGAAAGTCTGGATAAATTGCTGATGTATGGTCAAGTGGTGATAGAGTATCTATGGGCTATTTAGCACACAAACCACATTGTAAAGCCTTGGATTCGACAAGACCAACGATGCGAACGTGGAGCTAGGAAAGTGTTAACATTTTCCAGAAGGGGACCGGGTCCCCTGGAGAGTATTTAAGGGTAGCGGGATGTGTTTCATGAAAAATCGATTAGGTAATAAAAATTTACACGATTTTAAGTGCTTTAAGTTCAATGTCATGTTGCTAAGAGATGATGAAAAGCGCGTGTGGAATTTCACCGGATCTTTCGGAGGGAAATCAATTCGGATTTAAGTTTTCTTGGCAACAGCATTAAATATTTAACTTTGGAGACATGTTTTCCGAGACGTAGTTTACCAATGTCAACGCATGGAATAGATGCCTGACAAACTTAGCCATGAACTTTTAGTTATCATTTCAACATTTGCTAACAAAATGTGTATGTCGTGTCCACACAAGATGGCGGAATGAACGGACCACCTGAACTGTCATCAATGTGTCACCGTGTGTTTTAACCGCTGATTGAGTCCAATACTAAGGGCAAATCAAATGTCAGATGGTGGGAGATTCCAACTTAATCAACATATTGGCCTGCTTTGTTTAGAGTCGAAGGACTACAAACCAAATATATTACTAAATCAGCTTGACTATGATAAGTTCGAGTAGACTTCCTCCTATAAAAATATCTGACTCCAGAAGAAGAAGAAGCAACGACTGGGCGTGAGTGACTATTGAATAATAAACATAAACCATCGGCAAGGCTGCGCCTCCGGCTAGAGAAGAGCACTGAAATGCTGTTTTTGTCTCCAAAAGCAGCTAAAAGTTCGAATTTTTCAACCACCCATGCTGATGAAATTTGAGTCCAGGGGCCAAATCGTATCTTCCATGATCGCATAACTCGTCACGTAAAAACGAAACGTTTTGACTCAAGAATGCTCGTTTTTACGTGACGAGTTATGTATACGATCACGGATGAGACTATTTGGCCCCAGGGTGACGAGCGCCACGATATGAGAATTTATTTTAACGCCCTCTTTGAACAAGCTAGGCGATACGACAGTAGAATCAGAAGAACTGATGTTTAAATGAATGGTGGTTTGCTAGTTTAATTGACAAACAGCTAAAAAGGTGGTGCTCGCAGTGGCTTAGATGGTAGTGTATTGGACTGCTGTGTAGGTGCGAGCCGCAATATTATTGATAGCGAACAAATCACTTTTCGTCCCGGGCCTCCCGTGTAGCCCACATTAACACCCTTCGGATGCTTGTAGAAAAGTGAGTTCTTGTGGTGATTAGTCACGTACATCTTGACTACGCCGAAGTCGAAGAATGGACATGTATCAAGACACCACTAGTGTGGGGAGGAAGGCGCATCTGGTGATGTCGAGGATTAACTAAATTTCTCAGCCTAAATAACCCCTCAAATCCTAATCAAGAAATCAAACGAGACACTCGGTACCTAGAGAGTATTGTCAGTGAATGGTGCCTCCAAACTAGATGTAGATGCCGTCAAAAAACCTAAAGAAATAAATGCAATTAGTCTTGTGACTGTTCCGGTCAAACCTGGAATCGGGTGTTATATGTACCTGGAATGTGACCACCGATGTCACAAACAAGCCTTAGACGTTCGTCAATCCCTGTTTCGAAAATTCAAATCGTGAAAAGCTGTGTGACAGAAAGGGCCAAGAATATACAGACGCGATTGTAATGAAACATAAGTGACAACTGATGGACCACACGCTCCAATGTGCTTCACCCATATCATTCTTCGAATGGGCATCAGTTTATCCTGAAGCCTGCCTTCGGGCGTACCACAGAATATAACGATTCTTGTATAAGCCGTTCAACACGAATTTGGAACGGTCTTCATAGCTCTGTGTTTTCTCATCGCATACAACCCTCAACCAACGTGTATCTCCTTGTTGAGCAAAGAAATATCTCTGCACAAATGTCAACCGACTACACTCCTCGGCACTTGGACCTCAAAAGAGGTGTTTTCGAAACAGGAAACAGTGGTAGACTCATGAATCATAAATCATGAAGGATAAAAAAAGTCAGGCGTAGGAACAAGTCTGTTCTCTGAGGAGTTAGAACTAAGCAGCTCAATAAGACTCTCTGATCAAAGCAGCGTTTTCTGTAAATGCAATTGCTGCTACATGAACTGGTCAAGTGTCGTTGCGGAAAGCTGAAGTAGAAAATATGAAACTCTGCTTAGGTTAAAGGAGCTGATAAACTAGCAATGAAATTATTGGTCCTACATGGGAAGAAAGCCGATGGTTTATTCGCTCCTCCATTTCGCCTCCAATCATAAAAAAAATTGTAACGGCAAGAAAAAAAGGTAAAACTTACTAACCCCCTGGGAAATGTTTCATATGAGGAGTAAATTTGACAAAGCAAGAACCAAGCAAAAAGAAGGGAAATGCATAACAACGTTGGTAGCGTTGGCGAATTAGGACTAAAGCCCCAAACACGGAAATCTCGGCAACTCCTGACTCCTTGAACCAACAATATAAAAAGAACTCGTGGTGAAGCTAATGTATGAAAAATCGTATGAGTCGAACTCAACTTGTTGTGGATCTCTGTTTATACATCACTGAAACTATCACAGGTAATGGCACAGACCAGTTTCACTGTCGCTGCCCATATCTCTGGCAAGTTAAAATTTGTCTTCGATCACATCTGAAGGCTGAAGTGATAACTGACATCAAGAACCCAACCAATTACTTAACAATAACAGATGGAAAACACTAACCACCTGCGAAACTACTAGAAGGCTTTGGTCAGAATATAGAGTAGAAGTCAGAACCTCCAAGCTCCTACATATGCACAGAAAATGCCTGTCATTACTGGTAGGATTAAGTACAGGTACAGGCCCTCAGGTGCCATGAAAAAAGGTTGCAGCTGACCGAGGACGATCTATGCAAAAAAATCTCGGATAAATATCGAGGAGCTATCCGATGGTTCACTTCTCAAGTTCAATCTGCTCAAGTTTGCAAGGAGAACCAGGTGGCTGTGGTCAGGTACATATTGTAGAACCATGCTGTAGAATGTAGTAAAGTACATACATAGGTACCGCAACGGGTCTACATAGACCTAAGTGAGATGAAGAGGGTCTCATTGTCTTTATCGACCACTAACCTAGTCTTACCTAAGTACATATGTAGTAGGACCATAAACCATTACGATAATGCGATGAAAATGCTGCACACACTTAGTCGAGCCAGAGTTGAATACGAACGAGACCATCGCATCTGCCAAACGATGATCTGAATCAAAGCTTCGGCAGAACACAAGACGGCGGCAGTGCTTATTAGAACCCCAGAATAAGAAAAGCGATCAAACTCAAGATTGGGAGTTATACACTCTAAAAGACTACAGGCTAAGCATACCGAAGATGGTGTACATGGAGTACATATCAAAGAAGGCATCAAATGGACATCCGGCGCTTTCGAAAAAGCTACCAAATGTCCTGCTGCTCAACAATGTTCTACGTATTTTCAATCTGGGTGGATGTACCAGCGTCTATAGACTAATCGAACTTGGAGATATGTATATCGGCTTATGGAACAATTTCGGACGAGGTGGCATACGTCATCGCTCGTATAATCCCTAGTTGATGTAGCAAAATATGTCGTCGATGAAAGAACTGAGAACATAGCAGCTGAAGAACTAAGAAGATAAAAGAGGAGCTCCCTTCAAAATCTCCTGAGCACTCTCGAAAATTTAATCCTCGCTACGGGTGTGAACCCTGAATATGTAAACCAACAATTAGGGCGATTTTTGTAGGGTCACAGTGGCTATCGCTGATACCTCCATCACTTTAAACTCGCCTCGAATGCGAAGAAGACCCAGAACAAATACAATTGTACAGTTGGTAAAACAAGGGAACAATTTATGTGGTATGCATTTCACTTTTCGCACAATTGAAGGAAACTTATAATTATGGAGGAAACTATTTATTGCTGACTCATCGCGAATAGAAGACTGTACTTCACCCAAAATTCACATTTCTACAAATTCTCTAACATAACTTCTCAAAGCCAGTCGCAGATTTTGCAAAAAGGGGGAAAAAAATCCTACCTACTACCTCCTGATAAGACAAGATCTTCCAAAATCTATCTCTACATCGATTGACATAATCTTCCCCCAGATACCTATAATATAAAAAACACCCAACCGACTGCAACACTTTTTATTCACTGAATCACACCGCTCTTATCAATTTGCCACTTGAAACGGAAACAATCTAGATTCAGTCACGAAAAGAAAAAACCAAAACAAATGTTTCTTATCGCCAAAGACACTTATAGCTTCGCGGATAGATACATATTTTTGTTTCCAACAAATATATAAACTTTGAAATAATTTTTTTCCTTTTAAATGCATCGCTTATCACTTTGTCTAGTGTACGTTTGACATAACTCTTATCACGTCAACGCTCTCTGGTGGGGTATCTCCACAGTGCGCACGTAACCTTCAAGCTCAAAGTGGGCACACGTCATTTTTTCGTTCATCCACTGATGGGAAAGCTGGCGTATGTACCCTAGGTACATCCCTGTTTGATACTGACATCGAAGCCATTTGTCATACAAACCTACATACATGTGTGTATGTACCGCAAAACATCAAAGCATTTTGTAAAATTGTCTCTGGAGTGTAAAAAATCACCAGCAAATATCAGAACTCCTTCGTTTTTGTGAACCGAGAGGCCAACCGCACTTGCTTTCATTCATCCGCAATAACCAGAACCAACCTCTTCTTTATCTCAACCCCACCACTGAACCGAAGGTGTCCAACAGCAACAGCCAGCCACCGCCAACCACCACCACGACCGGTACCAGTTTCAGATATCAACATCAACAACGAAAACTACTACCAGTTCGAGTGTTGCCTTCGCAGAACAACGGAAAGCAAATAAATAAAACAGAAGCTCAGCGAAACACACAAGAGGAATCTCCGAAGAAGTAAAACAGATAAAGGCATTTTTTGTTGTTGCCGTTGCCCTCCTCTTCTTGACATCAAATCCCAGCGACATCAATGGACATACTCAAGCAGCAAGAGAAAAGTCCTGCCACCGAACAGAGTCTCAACCGCACACGCATACACGGGCATCATTCACACCTCATCCCTGTTTTGCGGATTTTTTTTCTACCTCAACTGTGTGCATATCCAATGCCAATAGGGCGGGCGGAACGCTCCCGATTGGTTCAGTTCGAGTTGGGTGAAAACCAGTTGACAGTTGCTAAGCAACGCCCAGGGTCACCGCACCAGCCACTGCGCACAACGAATTGTATTCAAATGTCATGCACCGACTCCATTGCTGATCCGGATCTGGCATCTCTCTCGCAGATGGGTGAAAAGAGTGTGGCAATAGTAAATACAGGGGAAGGGATACTTGAACACACCCCACCATGAGTGTAGAGGGCGCTGGCGAACCAGCGGCAACGATGACAGCTCTGCGATACCACCACCAAGCGGCCAGTCATTGCCTGTCGTTTGTGGTGTGGCGTAGTCTACGTCGTCGTTGTATCGTCGTCGTCGCTCTATTTTTGCTGTTTGTTCGTCGTTCGTTCGATCGCGTGGATAACAAACAATTGTTCGTATCGCGTTTCTCGGTTTGTTACGTCAATCAAAACAGCTCGTCGGTTAATTTCGGATTTATAGTGAAATTCCATCCGTTCCGTGTAACGTGATTTTATTTTCAAGTGAAAAGGCACGACAAATTCGTGCCTCAGCAATACACACAAAGTCCTAGATAATCCTGAGTGAAGCAAACAGGAAAACAAGTGTTTATACGCATTTTTCAAAATTCTCACCGAAGTATCTAAAGCGCCCCTTGGGGCTGTCGCACTGGCGTCCTATTTAGGGGACGGTTTTTCCGCCCTCGGTGCACGAGCTCCACCGGTTAAGGATCTAATGGCTTTCGGATCAGTACTACAACATAACCAACACAATATAGGTAAATATCATCGTGTATCTATGTGTATCTGTCTATCAAGCGGGCAAAAACGACCGAGCAACAGCAGAGTGTCAAAACGTGGGGGCGCTATGGCGCGCATATGTGGATTACAATCAAAAAAACCGAGGGGTGGGGGTTGGACAACCTGGGCGACCCTTAAAGTGCTTTATTTGCTTTAGTTAAAGTGCTTCTTGTTTACGTGGCATGCAAAGTGTTGAAACAGAAGTCTTTTGTTTTTGACAATGACAGTTAAGTTGTCAAATTTTGTCTGAGGTACTTCAAAAGTGACACATGCAAATGGTGATCCAACTCTGCTTTCAACTATAATTTTCCAATGCGACGGGAAATTCTATCAAATTCTATCAAATCTCCCGACGCTAAAACATTTTCGCACAAATCTTCAAATTCTGTCATCGAATTGACTCAAAATTCAGTGTGTCATTGTAAAACTGAAAACGATTTGATCAATGACAGTTCACAGGTAGTATTTCTCTCCGAGAAAAATTGCAAATAACGATCACAATCCAAGTGGAACCGCATTTTTGCGTGTACAGTGTTGACAGCTGAACAAAACGGATGCATTTGTTTTGAACTTATTTTCAACTCACTTCTGCATAAGCGGGATAAAAATAGAAAAACCTCACAACGTAACTGCAGTGAATATAGATAATGCCGACGTTTAGATATATTAAAACGTGATTTTGACCTTATCATGATTGTGATAACGCTAGCGTTGTGATTCACTTTTGACGCGACCACCGACGAGTTCGGAGTATATGCGTGATTTTGATCGCTATCTGTCAAAAGTATTGACATCACAATGAAGCCGGCAAATACGAACTTTTATCAGACTAAACTTGAATTGTATCACATGACTGTTGGTGGACACAAGTAAGATAGAATATTCTCGTTGAATGTGTCGATAGGTGCAATAAGTCATGTGAATATGTGTAAAATTTGACGTTTTATTATAGAGCCGCAGTAAACCTAACCCACGCAGATCTGTTGACACCTGTTAATGTCATTGGGTCCGCGTAACACAAAAAAGGCAACGAATCTCGGGCCTACACTTCGCTGATGCAGACATTGAGTCATTTTCTGTCAATTTGTATCAAAATGGTTTCTCCTAGACAATTGGGTTAACCGCTAATGAAATACCTGTCATACATAATACAAAATAGGCTTTTATGCTTCTTTAGATCCTCATGTCATACATCATTATGTGTTACTTCAACGCTCATCAGCGTTAAAGGAGTGAAAATCGCTTCAAAATGTTTGAACCTTCAAACTTCCGATTGTCATCGTCATTTTCAGAAACAAACGTCAAATGTCACATTTAATTTTTTTATCGATCTTTAATCAGCATGCGTTGGATTCATACTCCCGGTCCTTTACACGTGTTTTTCCAAATGATTGCCGGCAACAGGTTAACGAATCCGTTGAATCGCCGCAATCAACTCAAAATTATGTAAGATCGTCAATCTGGTCATACCGGCTAAGCATAAACGTCTTAAGAAACGACAGCGATGTGGAGGCGTGTTTGTTTTCATAATTTGCCACAACATTCTCTTGTCAGTTTGCACATAAATGGCATTTAGTGGAGGTCTTTGATCCTCGAGGAAAGTGCGCAAGAGTCATTATCGTAGTCAATGCATTTTGAGGTCGTTGAGGAGGGAAGAGTCCATCGAATTTCAAAGACAAAGCATGTTGAAACACGTTGCTGGTTAGATTGGTGGGAATGGGTCTTGGTACTTTGACAGATCGCAAGACAGTGGTCATCGTATAGGTAATGGTATCCCTGCCGATAACCTGTTGATCGTGTTATTGAGATGATTTTCAAGGGTCCTAATGGCCTGCAAGGACTATAACAGTGGAAGTCATAGTCTTAGTCGATGAGTGGAAGCAGTGTACCTTTATATCTGCCTTTTTTGTTTCCCTGCTTTGTAATACCCCATCTTCCACTCGTCTGTTTCCACTCGCTTAGGCGAATAATTATTTCTTCTAAAGCGAGGGGCCCTACGACCAAGATCTATTGTGCCGAGAGCCAGTTAGACAAGGAGGTTCTCGATCTTTCTAAATAAGTTAAGGATGTCTCCTGTCGAAGTGTCCTATAAGGTACACTCTCATGGTACGAGTATGTGTTCTGCTGATCCGTCTTCCGATATTTAATGTCTGAGGCTGCCGCATAGGGAAAGGAAGGAAGCGATCACAATAGGCTAAATCAATGAAAAAGGCCTAGCAACTTGTTTCAAAAACCGTTAGAGACGTACACAGATCGAGTAATAAAATTGTGAATCTGGCCTGCAAAAGTTTACAAGAAATCCAGGGGTTGCTCTTAACAGTAGACTTAGCCCAGGTCTTTTTCCAAAGGAGCTTACTGTTAAGAGATGGAACGCAATAGCATCATGCCGTTCATAGCCTTCATTACACGTGGATAGATGTGAGAGTAAAGAGATTAAAAGTGAAACTAAAGCCTACCACCTCGGTGAAAGAAAAGATATGCGATCGCATTCGACTTGTTTATCTTCTGCAAACCGCTTCTGGTCCTTCTATCGGAAATTTATAGCCATTCGTGCCGGGCTACCTACTCGTATAGACGCGTATAGATTCGCTATCATTTTCCTGCAACTTTTCCTTTCACTATATGTACGTGTTAATAAAATTGGAATTAATTGTGGCAAAGTCTGTCTACTTACATGCAAATAAGTCTACAAATCAAAAATGCTGGCAAACTATGTACAAACTCTCAACGGATAAACTTGTTTTTCCTTCTGTCACTGTCATTGGGCGTCGATTGACTTTTGTACGTTTTTTTGCAAAATAACTGAGTAAATTTATCTGCATTTGATTAGGTGACATTTATTTGTTAGTTCTCGTAAACTCTTGAAGTCAATAAACACCGTGATGGATTAAAAATATCAAAATCTTGTTGTAAAACATTTTCCTATCCATGTATCTGGTGGTGTCTTTAAAAATGTCAATTAAGGCATTAAAGACTCACAACCTTCTGCGAAAAAAAAAACAATCAAGAAACTGTATATGAAAGATCGAAAGCTAAATGCTCAAACTGATCACGAATGCAGTCACATATCAGTGACAGAGCAGTCACATAAATGTCTTTAATGTCAAAAGTTAAGCGTTCACTTACTACTCGCGAACTGGTAAACAAACAAATCTTTCGTATTCATCATGCTTTTATTTAATTTTTCACATATTAATTAAAAGAATAAAGGGGGTTCTTTCAAAATGACAGCACAGACCTTAACAGAGTGACCATTGGATTAAAGGGACACACACTGTTTCGGGACATCGTTGATGTTCCTTCTCTGTTGAGACTTCAAATTTCTGTGACGAGTCTTGCAGACCATGTTCTCCACCCTTGACTCAAACAGATGGCCAATCTTTCGCTGCAATCAAATTGGGAATACTCTTGGTTAACGCCTTTTGGCTTGATTTGGCCTTGTCTGTTCAAATAAACAGTTCCCTCAGTGCCTTCTTAAACAATTTTTGGTACACTTTTTCCTCTGTTTAAGTCCTTTCTCTTTGATGGTCGCGATGGATCCTTCAAGTGCTAAATGTCCAACCTAACCCCTTTTTGAAAAATTTCGAATACAAAAAACCTTGATTTGACGCTTCCTACAAAACCATTACCGGACCGGGGTGATGACTACAATTTTTGCTTCTGTACATCTTCTACTTATTTACTTAGGTCCTATTTACTCCTGTGGGTCTTAGGGCCTCAATAACTCCTGCGCGCCATCTCTATAGTTTTCTGTGACTCTCTGCTCTCAAATTTGTCCTAGCTACCACAGTAATTCCTCATCAACTGTCTTTCGTCATATGCCAACATGTATATCTCGGTTGATCCGCTCTTCTTTCGTCGTGAGTTAGAGGATTCCCTTTACATCGCAAGCATTGGATGTGTCGCCTTTTCGATCCCCTGCACCCCTCCTTCTTTGAACTGTGATGTCTATGAGATCCTGACCCGTTCGCTTACGGAGTTCCGCAGGCCAGAAAATCCCCAAGATATTTGGCAGATATTGATTCAAGAACGTTTGCGGCTTTAATGTGATAGGGGAGGACAATTTTCAGGTCCTGGAGCTGTATAGAAAGTCGGATTTAACATTGAATCTGAACAGCCGTGATTTGATCTCTAAACTAATAGAACTGTTTCTCTGTTTAGCCTTGATTATGCGGCTGGCTATGCTTTATTCAGTACCGCCTCCGGTCGAAATGATACTTCCAAAATATTGAAAACACTCTACACTCCTTAGAGTCTGTTCGGCAATGCTTGTTTGTGAGGAAGAAGTAGATCTTAAGCTGTTGATTCTGTGGAAAGTGGGCAATGCGATCCATAACAATATGAAAAAAGGTACATAGCCGACATAGTCAATCTAATGAAAGCTTTTTTTGACGTTGAAGTGATCCGACGGGGCCAAGGCCTGGGTGCTTCACCTTTTCAGGAAGTTTTTTCACCTAATATTCCTGTTGCATCATCAAAATCTATAGGCAAGGCATGGTTTTCTGTTTCTTCCCGGACAGCTTACAACCATATTTTCTCTGTTTTCTTCTTAAGGCGATTCGGCAAGAGGTTTTCAGAATTGTCAAATTTTTATAGAATTTTTTCTACACTACATAGATGGCGCTGTAGTCGGGATGAACCAGCGGCTCAATCAACCAGCCTATTCAGTTAGACCGGTCTTTAACTTATTGCCTCGAGATGCATTTTCTACTTACAAATGTTCTCCATCTTAGGCGATGTGTTCCTTTACTGCGTAGTTCCTTGGGATTAGATTCAAAGACTCTCCGGGCCAGAGCGTTGTTGCTTGTATATTCGTCATTGAATCTCCGCCTTCATATGCATACTGCGCAATTGCCTTCTTAGCCCAAAGAAACAGCGTTTGGCAATAGTCATTCTTCGTTTTATTTCGGATGAAATATCGTCGTCAGAAGTTAGAGTAAAGTCAAGCTAGATAAATTACCTTATTACCTTGAAGTTATGCCTACCTACTGTGACATGCTGTTCGATTCCTCTATATTGGGTCTTCCTTTTCCTTCTTGGTTTTGCCCTCGTACAATATGAAACCCATTTTGGCTACTTCTGCTTCTTTACTGCCTTTACACGTACTTGTGATAGCTCACTGAGTTCGTAAGCGGAACCAATGAATTTTATTGGCCTACGTAAGTAGTTACACACAGCTGTATACGCAGTTCTACACTATCTTTTCTAGAACAATCTAAAAAGAGTCGCATGACAACGCGTCGCCTTCTTCCTTGTTCCACTTTGTTTCTTTTTTGTCGTCAAACTTCTCGATGAAGTCTTGCACTGCAATTGTTTAAAAATTTGGTATGCAATTGACCGATCAGTTAGTTGACAAAAACCTTTGGGCGCTCGAAAGAAGCTTAGAAATATTTTTTTTCTCTTCCCAAACTCTTCATTGTTTGTTGTCAAGAGTGAGATTCCATGAGAGAAAATCGACTTGGCGTGACTTGTTAAGCTTGTGCAGCATCCACGAAATTGCAATTATAGCTCACTAACCTTTACACGAACAAGTGAACTTTGAAATGGTTCCGCTGTTTAATTCGATTCAAGGAATGCATTATACCACGTGCCCTCACCACCTTGAAATCTCTTAACAATGATTTTAATTTCGGTTTCAAGTAAATAAACTAAGACCTTGGCTCTATTTAGAGTCGAAGGCAGTCCTCAATCTTATTCTTCTACGTCGGCAAGCTGACGAAAGATTCCTTAAATCTCACAGAGAATTCAGAGAGACAAAGTTCAATATATTGGCGCCCGACCGTGGAGCCAGCATCATCAAGCTGAAGCATTTCGTTCCCACACTAGACTTATGCAATGTAACATGGACTCATATATAAAAGTTTGGTCTTTTGCTAACGTAGCGCCAAGATGGTTTAAACAATTTCCAGTCAAACCAAGGTCGGTTCGTGACAGTTCCACCTCGACGGCATAACTCTCAGATGATTTGTGTGACAAACCTTTTGACCCAGTTAGCCCCATCCGAAGCCAAATACCTCGAATTTTATTACTCGAATGCTATAAAAGAAAACGTTCCACATTCGGGTAACGGGTAATAAAAGTCGACAACAAACATAAGACCGAAAGTTTTGGCCGCAACGAAACACTTTCGAGATCACTTGTTGCACACACACACCACACACCCTGCATGCGCATGTCGACTAGAGGAGACCCACGTTTAGCTATTAAAGTTCGCCCCCTAAACTGGTCATAGCTTGGGAGGTACACATTTATGGAGTATAAATTATCTTGCTATCGACAGTCTGGTCTGAGCCAAAACCAAGACAAAGATCGGTCGTTGGTCGCGGTTCTCAAACTGCGCCGTCCATTTTGCACCAATATCCAGGGCAGCCATGACGCTGCTGATGCGATTCCCATCGCGGCCCGAGCAATAAGAGATCTAAAGCAGAGCGACACTGGATGACCAGTGCTCAAGAACTCATCCCACATCCCACAAGGTAACAATAATTTATTATGATATAAATGTTCCTGCTCGTCCGACCCATCGTCGTCGTTGGCCGAGTCCGTCGGTCGGCCCCAGCTATTGCATTTGTTTCGAGTTCGGTTCGCGGCCCGTGAAGCCGCCTCTGAATAGATATCCTGCGTATGTGTTTGTGGGCAGTAAATTATCATAGATCGTCAGCACTCGAGGAGTAATGATCTTTTGCTGGCGCTGCTCCTGCTGCTGCTGGTGCTGGTGGTGCTGTGGCAGGATGACCACGACGGCGATGATGATGAGGATTTGTATTATGCGCTGCATGCGGTTTGCAGCTCCTTTGTGGCGCAAGGATATTATGGGATTGTAATCTCACTGCTTACTGCTGCCGTACTTCCGCTGTTCTCAGTTCATTTGCACAGTCTTGCACGCTGCTGCAATTTGTTGTAGCCGAACACAGAGAAAACAAAATAATGGCGGCCGTAAAGGAGAATAAATAATTTCCTATGCCCTTTGACTTGGGAATTTGAAAGATGCGCACGCGGGTTTTCGCCTGGCACCGTACAAACGGTGGAAATGAAGGAAAATTACTTGCAGTTCGCCATGGGACACGAGGTGCTGCTTCCTTGCCTTTTCATTTTTTTTTTTTGTTGCACAGAACTTGCATAATAATAATTTTCCATCATAAAACCGAACATGAATAAAAAAAAAAAGAAACAATATTTAAACGAAGGACGAAAGGGGGGAGTGGAAGGTTACCAGAACCCGATGATAATAGTGTGGTAGCAATTCCTCAGAAAGTAGTAAACACTGGGTGATGGGGTCATAAATAAAGCTCGTAAATATTTTTGACTCTTCCACCCACCCGGGCTTGTATGGGCTCCGAGACACCCGAAGCACCATGGACACTCAAATGGCTTTTAATCACGGTTGTTGTGCTTTTCAACAAGTTGATACCTGGCTGGAGGGTGGAGCGCGCTGTCAGAATTTTATAGATTTTCTAACTACAGACAGTGGAGTGATGGTCTTGGGTTGAGGTTAAGAAGATGAAACAACTTTAGGTTCGCCATGGTATGGGGTAAGATTTTTTTTTTATAATAAACACGATGCCTTTGACAGGACTTGTAGTTCGGTTGAGTTGGTTGCTTCTTCCGTTTTCAGAATAAAGCTTCCGAGTCTAAAATGTGTGATGAAGCACAAAGTAGAAAGGATTGGCTTAGATGGGTGAATCTTTATACGTTGCTCTGATAGTCTTGTTAAAGCCTTTGAATTCTAATCCAAGCAACATGCGCTAGAAAACTGTAAATAAATGACAAGTTGGCGCGACAGCCTTAGGAGAACTATTTTTTCGGAACATTTTCAATCGTACCTACGTGTATATTTTTAGCACGAAAGGAAGAACCTACACCTTTTATTGCCAACTCCATTTCAAATGATTCTCTTGGAGGTTGGAGGTTGATTACTGCCTGCCTATTGAGAGGTGGTGCCCCGAATAATGGCAGATAAAACTAGATCTACGGCCCAGAGCGCAATTGGTTTAATTTCGTTCCTTATAGTGGTCACCGTGGGTCAGCCTTAAGTGCGTTGGATTGCTGTACGAGTTGCTTACTTACTTAAGGTGGCGCGACAGTACTGGGTGGACCTGGGGCTCAACCAACAAACGTCTCCAGTCAGCTCGATCTTTAGCCAGATGCCTCCAGTTTCTAAGGCGTCAAGTTGGTTTATCCACTGCTAGTCTTTCTCTACTGCGTCGTCCCTCGGGAATAGATTCGAAGATGTTACGAGCCGGAGTATTGGTGTCCATCTACTCTGCATGACTCAGCTACCTTAGTCGTTGGATCTTCACTCTTCTGACTAAGTCAATGTCGATGTACACCCCATACAGTTCGTTGTTGTAACCCCTCCTCCATTCATCGTCTATGCAGACGAGACCGAAAATCACCCGAAGAGTTTTCCTCTCGAAACAGCCAAGAGCAACCTCATCCGCTTTAGACAGAGTCCATGTCTCTGCGCCGTAGAGCAGGACTGGGACGATTTAGGTTTTATCACGGGTCACTTTTCATTCGAGAGAGGGCTTTGCTACTCAATTGCCTTCTGAGCCCAAAGAAGCAACGATTGGCAAGAGTTATTCTTCGTTTAATATCAGCGCTGGTGTCGCTGTGTGAATTGATAGCGGAGCATGGGTAGACCAAGTCCTTAACTACCTGAAAGTTATAACTTTCTATAGTGACGTTCTGTCCCTCACCTAACCTCAGTGCGTCCATTCTTGTTGAGAGCATATACTTGGTCTGGCCCTCATTGACCGCTAAACCCATCTTTGCCGCCTCCGTCTCAATATTCACGGTCACGATCTCCAAATTAGAGACAAGAACTCTTTAAACCTGTCAAAAATTGAAGGACCTGGGTCTCAAATAATTAGCGTCTCTAGCCGGCACGACCTATGTACATGCTAAATATGTGGTAACCTGCACCGTTGTTACAGAGTCTTGATGCTGAACTGCATAAACACATGGCCACAGCATCTTTCTGAACTCGACACAGCGGGAAATGATTACGAACCTAACTGACTATCTTATTCCAAGACTAAGCTTTGACAATACCTTCAAGGTGCGCTTTTCTGTCACTTTAACCTGGGGTCCCAGGATAAAAAAGCGTAGGTGATAGTGAAGACGTTGATGAACTGTCCAGGTGAGGTTCAACTCTGGACAGCATTCTCGCTGAACGACTTCACATTTCACTTGAAACAGTCAAGAATACCTGTTCTTACACTTTTTAAAAATGATTTACCAAAGGCGGGTCGGACTAGATAGCTGCGTCATCTCCAGGGCGATATGTGCCATAAACAATCAAATTAGAACCCGAGACCTCCTTAGCAAAAATCGAAGGAAAATCGCTCGACTTGTAGCAATCTGCATGAGTCACTGGACCGTCGGCACCTATGCAGTCAGATTGGATATTGCTTTTCGCCGCAGCTGCAAAGTTGTGAACGAGAAAAACCTTTGACCACTTTCTTGGTAAATTCCCGGCTCCCGCCAAAGCCAGGCATTCTGCATCAGGCAAACTTCTCTTTAAAAATATATCACTCAACGACGGCGTCTGTGAAATCCTCTGTCCGCCAGTATTAAAATGAACCAGAGAATGCTTCTCAGAAGCCATTAATGGCGCCTAAAGTTTATTATAAAAATAATAAATCTAGTGTGACTACTGGAGAAATATCACGTTCTAGTTCCGGTCGGCATAATGCACCTGCCAATGGTACAATTCAGCGATTAATAGTGAAGTTCGAAGAAAATGGCTGTGGGTGTTATTCAAACACGTGTATGATATCGTGAACGACGTTCAGCAGAATGCATTTAAGCATGCATAAGTGCATGCAAGTGTAGCCGAAGATAAGGCCAGCATCCATTTATTATGCTAAAGTGAGATGTTTAACGATTTTTGCTGCCATCCTGTCAAGCAAGAGATTTCTATGAAGTAAGAAAACTGAGTTTCAGAAATCGGTAGAATACTTCAAGCTGCTCCACACCCTCATAGAAAAATTTAAATTTTCTTTTGAGTCTCGATAGGAACAATCGAAGACTCCTAACTGGCACAATTAGCTGCTATTTTCTGCGGCTCTCCTGCATCCAATCGTAGGACTTACAGTCCAGAACAAGAACCAAATTGCTAAGGCAACCAATGGCATTCGACAAAGTTAGGATGAATCTAAATGTCATTTGACGCAGGGACATTTCGAAAGATAAGTGATAAACCTTTAACGACGAAACTGTACTTCTGTCCACTTATCCCTCTAGAACCGCCATTTAAGCATTTCTTCGCAGGGGAAACTTGGGTATTTTTTGCCTATGCTTTTCTCCTGTTAGATTCCTTCCTCAATCTGCGTAAATTTTTCATCAGACTTGTTGTGCATTTCACTGTTGAATCTCATGCCACATGGCTTCTAAGCATTTCTCCAACGAGCCAAGTTCTCCCGATGAACCTTGGGGATTGAAACATTGCGTGTTTGACGTTTTCTTTGCAATGGGTACATGGCGGACTGTCATTGTGCTTGTATTTGCGTGCTTGTATCCATGTCCTGTAAGAATCCGAGTGAGGTAAAAACTCAGTTCCCTATGGCGTCGATTTATCCGTGGCCGAACATCGTGCATGAGTTGGTGCGTCCACATGCCTTTCTGGCGTTTGCCTTGACCACACTTCTATGCTACTCTTTTCGCTGTTCTAACGTTGTTGCTCATCTGCCAGGATATCAACTAGCAGCATTTTCACCACTATGCACGCAGCATCGATAGATATGGTGAGGAATGTAGGTCCAGTAAACTTTCTATACTGGCGTCGTAAACGGTTTGTATACCTGAGTCCTTATAACTATGCCCCAGATTAAGATTATCGAAAACTATGACGAGTAGCAGTCTCCGGCTAGATGGAGATGTGAAATTGATGAGAGTAAAAGCACTACGAGTTAGTAGGTCTGTTGTGCCTCCGTACTTGGCCTCCTGTCGAATGTAATACTCGAGAAAGAGCACATCCTCCAGTCCAAATCCTTTAGTGAACTGAAGTGTTCTGTGTGGTTTTGAAGATATAGGCCCGCAGATGGTTCTTTCTCTTATGAACTAAGGCTTCACATTCCATGAGAAAGTTTGCTGCTATTTCTGCAACATATCTGCAGAATATGCAGTGTTCATTCTCTTCAAGTCTTCAGTGAGCTGTTAACATGCCTGTCAGGATGCAAAGTCGATTTTTGTTAAGGCTTAGGTGAGTTTTGCTCTTGCTCTGAACGTATCTCTATAAAAGTTCCTTGGCCTGCCTGAAATGAAGGATTTTATTCCAGTGCTAGACCCATTTGTTGGTCGCCGTGGCTCAATGGTTAGTGCGTAGGACTGCTTAGCGAGCGGCGTGGTTTCAAGCCCCAGGCATGTCCACCAAACATTTTTCGTGGCACCACTACTCGTCCGGGAATAACAAGCCTCCGGGAGTATATTTTGTCATGAAAGAGCTTCTCAATACAGGTTTCGGAGTCGGCAATAAATTGTAGGTTCGTTCCAACACGAATGGTTGCGAGAAGCTAGATGTTGGCTCATCCTGAACTGTCGCTCCAGGGCCCATTGTTTATTTCCCGTTTCCTTAGCTTTCCCAGTGTTCAGTGCGGTCCTCATCCACAGAATAGTTATGGTCCTAACAACAGGGTTTCCGGGCCGTTCCTTTTTACATGGTCAACCCTTGTATATTCTGGCAGCCTGTAGAAGATAACTCTATTGGTTTCGTCCAGTTTGTTGAATTTGGTAAGGCATTCCCATACCAGTTTAGATCTGATCTTATGCGAGTTCATTGTAGCTTGGCTGTCAGACAGAATAGCAATGTTTTTCCCAGGATAGTTACTGTCAAGGTTGAGTTGATTATTGCTTGGACCTTTGCTTGCAATGTGCTAAGAAATATTCTCCGAGATACTAGAGACACTGGATCCGCCTACGTCTGGCCCTGTTGTTATTTGTCGGATTAATTTGTCCATTCTTTCTTGCAGCCCAGCTTTCGATTCTAATTTTTCTCAAATTTTCTTTCTCTTAACAATATCATATCTGGACCACTCGAGAAGAGGAGTTAATTTGAAGAGAATTTCCATTGTTTAAGGATTCGCAAAATGGTCTCCTTGACGAGTCGCCGCCTGTGTCTGTTTGGCATAATATGCACTAGTGCACACCCTTTGATTCGCATATTTTATGCGATTTTATGCTACCGTTGAATGACGTTTAATGTTCAACCCAAGGAATTGAATGGCACCAGCCACAATCGTGCATCATGCTACCGTTCTACGTTTGAGAGCGAAAGAGGGTAAGCACACGTAACAATACGTAACAACGCACACTCTCTGAGGAAAAGTTCGACTGGGTTTGATTTTTTGTGTACGTTCTGACACTTCGCATCGTAGATTTTTTTTATTTCAGAAAATTTGTGCGGAATGTTGTGCAAACAGCTAATAAATTTGAGAATGTGAGTTCAACGCATCTGTGGAGCATTTCCAACGTAGCGGAAGAACGCTAGCACCAACGTAGTATTGTGTTTCAGGCATTAAACAAAAACCAAGTACCTATAAGTGCAGTTTGGATGTTAAGCTGCTTTCTGCTGTTGATAATAGCTGCTTTGGTTTTAGGCTCTGCCAGTGAAAATCCTTAGCCTCGACAATTTAGCATCTATCTGCTGTTTTTCGCGAATCTCAACTGATTCGTGGTCCTGTTTGTTGACGAAGCTACATCCACTCGTGAAAATATGTAAATCAAAAATTCCCCCTCCATGTGTCAACCAAAAATCAGTTTCACCCCTCATCTCCCTCTGGAAAACGCCCCCGCAGAACATAACATATTCCAAAAACAATTTGCTACTTGCTATCGGAACTTAATTACTTCTACTACTCGTCTTCTTTTAATGTCCACCCAACCCAATCAACCGAAATCAATTCAATATCTCATTTCGCTATGCTAAGCGAAAACAAATAAACGCACCGAAATCAGAATCGAAAATTCAACAAAACTGCCAAATTTTATTGAACAAAATCAACAAACAGTATCCCCCGGTGCCCCCGTCCGCACTCAGAAGATTTCATAAATTACGAGATGACAATCTTTATGGCTAATCACGAATCACATATTTTATTGAGCTGTTTATGATACTTACGAAGCGTATCTCAGGCTCGTATTGGGTGCGGCCAGCAGCGGCGGCGGCGGGGAGACACCGCAGCAGATAAAAACTCCCCGCAGATACTCTGTCAATTTTTCATAAATTTTTATTACGATCTTCGCCGCGCCGGTGTATTATTGTATAACACTCTGAAAAAATGCTAATAATGATGGCGCGTAAATATAAAGAGAGGGAAAATCCGAATCCACTGGCAAAGGGCAGAAAAGTGAATTAGTGACTAATTAATTAGGCAGTCGGCGCAGCGGCAACCTCCATGAAATTCGGTCACAAATTTAACATTCAATTGTCGAGTCACTGTGTATCGCCATGTGTGACGTTCAACCAGAACCTTCGACACAGTCGATCCTACACTTTTTTGTTGGTGATGGCGATCGCTCTGGTTGCTGTACCGCACCGCAGTGCCCAGATGACCACGACAAATCGATTCGATGCGACCAGTCAATGAGAGAACCCACAAGACCCACAAGAATGGAGGTCAACATAATGACGCGTGTAATATTCGAAAAATCGTTGCTTGACCACGATCCCAAAAAAACAAAAAAAAAATAACACTCCAAAGCCGAACTCTCCGAGTCGATTCTAATTCCACAATAATCCGCGTGAACACGGACATCTGTGTGTAGGTCCGCACAATGAGCCATCGATTGTGTGACGGCACTGGCATTGTGTGATAATTTGTCGGGGAGTCTTAAATAACCACGGCTTCCCAAGTTCCAGGATGGCCCCTAGTAATTCATTGAGAAATGGGCGTCGCGACCGAAACAACAGTGATAAAGTGGAATTAGGGAACCCATCGGTGTATTATTGGATTAAAGCCGTGAGATACTCCTTTGATATTCAGTTTCAAGTGGCCATTATGTAATGTGACACTTTGCGCGCCGTCATTTGACTCGTAACGGGAATATATAAGGCTTATGGTTATGCATTTTCTTCTTTTTTTTTTTTGTGGGAGAAAGATACTTTTTTTTCCCCCCTGAAGAAGGTGTAAAGTCTATAATTAGTCTTCTCAAAATAGGTGCCAGCAGACGACAGTAGTTGGTGCTGTAAATATGATTGACGCGTTCTGTGGTGATGATCAAAGGAGAAATATTATTTCAGAGATAAAAAAAAAAAAATGGGGAAAATAGATAGATAAACTGCGTCAATCAGTTTGTTCATTTGTTAACGAAATTTGATAGCGCTACCGTGTGCAGTACGTCATGTTATCAGTTTTTTTGAATTTCGATTCATGGTGACAGATTGCAGTTGTCACAGTTCTGTTTGGTGGGACTTGGAAGGATTTTTCATTGCAAGTTGCATCCGCATCTGGGTCAGAAATCATTGGAGAGAGGCTTGTGTCGATGTTGTATTCAGAGCTGAGTTTCAATGCCGACATCCCCTCATCCAATTTTTATCCCCTTTTTACCTTAATTAGTCTTGTAGAGGGACTTTAATGTCGTGAGCTCTCACTTTGTCAAATTTCTCGGGCACGTCTTGCATAAGACTTCAAATGTTTTGATAAAGTTCTTGATTCATAACTATCTTTTGAAGATGGAATGCTTCATGCACCTTCAGGGGTGATCAAGTTCCCAACGGTCAGTCGGGCTTTGAACTACTAAACCCTCATCATTCTCAGGGTATATGATCCCGGAACTGTTTCTTGGATTACTTCAATATATTCCACGCTTTTCCTAGCCTCTACGTAGCTCCCATCTTCCATACCCTTGACGGACTTATGTTTGTCCTGTTCTCTCTTCTTTAGCTTCGGCACTTCCTCGATGTACGAGCACACTCGGCTCTACGTAATTTTGCCTCAGTCGGCTGGAGTTGTGCGCATTCGCGTACGATATTGTCCGGTGCGATTCTGCCCACCTTCGTTTCTAGTCTTTGTCTCTTTGCAAGCTTTCTGGTGCTTTCGAAGAATGGATTTTTGACGTTGTATTGAGGCGAGTTATCGTACTGGCTTGCTATTCTTCTGGTCCTAACTAAAAAGCCGTCGAAACACTCGTGTCCGGTAAGGAACTGCGCGAAAGTTGTGGTTCACCCAGATTTGCAGTCCATCTTCCCCTAGTTTCTCTACTCCAGCGTTGTATGGTGATCTTCCTGACTTTTGCTGTTTCCTTCCCAAATTTTGTTTTTTTTTTTCTCTCGTACATACAATATATACATATGTGCTTTCGTGCTTTCGTTCAATTAAGAGATGATCCAACTAATGAAGTTTATGTTAGGTTAACTAGGTGTCCACATAGGGGACTCACTTAGTCTCAAGGCCCATTGTGATACCTAGAGAATTCCGGGGAATTCTATTCGTAGAACTTTATTGTCGATAGGTAGTTAGTTAGTTAGAGTGGTCCTCCAAGAAGAGGTACACTTAGCCCAGACAAGTAGGTCCATTGTGAAACCACTGAGGACTGGGGTTTGACTCCTGCTTACTCCTGAAATCATTTAGATTTCCTAACGTAGCTGTTGAGATCAACCGTGCTGACGGGGTTTAGCTCATTTAGATCGTTAAAGAAGTATTGGCCTAAGGTGGTTTCCTGATGTTGGCAACGGCGTGACACAGAGGATGTGTGCAGTGGACTTTGCCTCCTCCTCGTATATGCAGCTCCTGCAGAAATCGTTACATGTTATACATCCCTAGGCGTTGAGCATGCCTTTCTAGGATGCAGTTCTCCGTGAGGACAGTCATTAGTTTTGGAAGTTGGTCTCTTTTAAGTCGTATTAATGCTTTTGATCAAATCCAGGACGGACCAGATCAGCCTCGCATTGTTGCAAAATCGAGGTGTTGTCATCAGCAATTTGCTTTTGACAAAGCGTCGGTGTAAGTCAGGTGTTTAACAAACGACATAGACGCTTTGTCATGATCGGGCTTCCTGCCGTCTATACATTGAGAGCATAATCTAGCTAATTCGTTAGGCACACAGTTCCTTTGAATGTCGCAATGACCAGGGCCCCAACGGACTGTGACTTTATACTGGTTAGCGATCTCGTTTAGAGACATATGTACATACGCGCGGCAGTCCTTCACTCCCCTAAATTTGATTGTGTTAGTTGTTAGATACTATGGACTTGATCGCAACCTGGCTGTCAATGTAGATCGCAGTATCCGTGTGTGATAGTGGATTCATAGTGGCCGCCAAGCGGCGGCGGCTTGATTAATAACTGTGACTTCAGCTTGGAAGACACTACACTGGTTGGAGAGACTGAAGGAGTGGTGGATCCCAGGTCTTCTGTTCGGCACCGACTCCTTCGCTAGAATTTTCGATAAAGGAGAGGAGAGTACTAATAGGAGTTTGACTTAGTTCACTGCAATCATTGAAGTAATTGTGTCCTAGAAGTCTTCTCCTCCCACGAGATACCACTGGACAGTGGAAGAGGAGGTGAATTGAGGTTTATTTTTCCTCCTCATCTCTAGAACTTCTGCAAAAATCGTTTACGACAGTCCCTGGTCTCCCATAATGTTGTCCTTATAGGCAGTGGCCTGTGAGACACTAATGATAATTGCGAATTGAGTTATAGTCATTTCTTTCAAGCCAGATGCGACGAACAATGAAACTGTGCTAAATTTTTAGTCAAGAGTGGTTAAATTCGACTGGTTTCAGAAGGCAGCTTGTTGCTGTGAGGTAAATTTGTTGAAAAGTCTAAAATCGCAAGCAGTAGCTCTACCAAACTGTAGAAATCCTAAGAGAACTACACCCCTGAGGGTGAAGATATCTCTGAAGAACCTGCCTAGAACACATGATCCGATGTTCGGATCGCTAAAAGCTATGAAGCTTTTCGTTCTCTTTTTGTTCAGGACTCAGTTCATCCATCTCCGATCAGCCTGATTCTCTCTACTTATATTCCTCATTCGTAATACAACATGAATATTGCAATTGGAGTGCTAAACATTCAGCATTGATTCAGCTCCTTCAGTCCCTCCCAATCCAGAGCTTATCAAAATTTGATGTTGTAAGAGAATTCACGTTGCTGATTGATGATTTTTGATTTAATGGAGGCTCAATCCTAAAGCTAGGCTGTCTACAACATTCGATTTTGTACATATAGAGCTCCTTGGATTTTACGATACGTGTTAGACAGTCTATGGTAAAGATCTTAGCCTGAAATACGATAGAAAAATCTTCAGCATATCACACGAGACCGCAACCTCGGTTCAGTCGCATTTAATTTGTTTGTCAAGAAAGTTCATTCGTTGGACTCCTATTCTTCTCTAGAAAGTGAATTCAGTTTACTACAAGCTGGAAAGTGTTGCTTATAGGGTTCCAGAGTCGAAGAATGAGAATAAAAGCCTTACGTCCACTGATAGAATTCCATGATCGTTAGAGTTCCGTTGAAGTTGAAGCATTGTTTCCGCAGCTGCTTAATGAGTGGATTTTAAACCGCTTTGCATATAAGAAGGCAGGTTAGACTTTCGGCCTTTTTAAAACCGTTGGATTGAAGAAAAAAAATAAATGGCATGAACTCGAAAGCCTTGAATTTACAAAAAATGTGCCCACGACTTGAATAATTTTGAAAAAGCGTGCCTATCATCTGATGGCAATCGCGTTTCGTTCGAGAATTGTGACTTTTTCTCGGACGGCCATTATTTTTTTTTTTTTGATAACGCCTGGGTGTCGAATTTTAATCACGATTAGAAAAATACGGGGACACTCTGTGTAAATTTGTGATATCTAATCGAGTCAGTCGAACTGATTTCAAATTGAACGCGTCATTGTCAGTGGTTGCAAAAAACGTCAGAGCATGGGAAGCTTTCTTAAACGTCGTGGGGCTATTCAGTTCGCTGGATGAATACAGTTTATGCTTGTTTCATGGGCTTATGCCAATAAGGTGTTACTGTTGCAAAGTGTCAGGTCCCCAAAGCCCTGTGTTCCATTGTTTAATGTTCAAAAGCGGAGGGGTTGAAAAAATGTGGTCAAAACAAAATCTGTAGATCTTCTAAGCGGCATAATAAAAGCAAGTCTTCCTAGGCAATAGGTGAGGTTGACAGGAGTGTCAATGGCTCACTTAGACTACATTTTGGTCCATTTTGAAACCATCATCTTTAGTACAAATTCTGCCCTTATTCCACTTCTCTGCTAGGAATCCTTAGACGAAATCGCCGGTTACGGTCTGAGAGTGAAATGATGTTGTCTATTTCCTTCTGGAGTCTCGAGTCCATCAATTTAGGGTAGAGGCATGCCAGTAGAAACTCGTTGTCCAAAGACCGAGTTCCCTGAGTCTTAATCCAATTTTAACTGCCGAAGAGTCGCAGTACATGCCTAGTAGGGGTAGATTCAGTATCTCATACCTTATATGAATATCTTAACGTGGTCTCATCAATTCTGTCACCCCTATATAGTATAGCCTGCCTACCAGATACTCGAACCGTAAGTTAGCATGGTGTATAACCTGTTTGTATACCACCTTTTTGGTTTTAATCCGAATGTTTTCCCAAACGATCTTCTGCCACGTACATTCGAACATCTTGGACAGTTTAGTTATGTAAAGACTTCAACCCGGCAAGATCAGCTCAAACTTATCGCCGCCGTAGCTGAGAGTGTGACTGAAAACTCAGGTTTGTCAATTTCGAGATGATCACAGGAAGTTGACCTACCGCAACTACTTTTCACCGCATTTTGCATAAAAATCTAGGCCTGCATGCTTATAAGGTCCAGTTGTCACAAGAACTGAAGCCAGCAGACCACGCACAATGCCATACTTTGCTGATTGGCTGCTTTTGACTTAAAATAACACCTCTTGCTGGATGATCCTATACAAGGATGTTGTGCTTGGGCATCGTTCTTCTTCTTGTAAAAAGTCGCACCTCACTTTTCGATGGGTTTTTTTTTCCAGATTTCGTCCTCTGAGACATTTTTTAACTAGCAAGAGTGCATAACCTAGCCCTTCACTAAGCATGTGATGCCATAGTTACAGTCGTTTACGCCACATATGTATGTACGTGTTTTTAGTCTGCAGTCAATGGATGCGAGTCGGGGAAATGATATCATTTGATGTTCGAACGAGGCTAAGACAAGAAACGTACAAGCTTTGGAGATAGCGCGCCATAAAGCCCGCTTCACCTTTGGTTTGCTCTTGATAAATGTGAAACGATACTTTCTCCGGAAGAGATTTGTCAAGGGCCAATTGACGCCTGGCCGATCCTTGCCTGGCTTTGGTCTGATTTGTCATTGGTCGGAGGATCGACTTCTTGAAAACAGCAGTTCATTTTTGAAATAGTTCCACCAGTTTCTTCGTTTCCATCTGTTCTCCTATTGGAAACCAGACTAAGGCGATGGAGCTACGACTTTCCAGACACGCGAGTTCGTTTCGGCACCGTTCCATCAGTTTTGAGCACATGGGTTCCCGAAATGAAGAATTGATGACTACCTGACTCATTTATCTTCCGTCATCGACTCTAAACCATCAGGGATAGCCCTAAATAGTTAGAAATTATATTTCGGACTTGGTCGAACCATCACATCATGGGCCTACCTAGGGGAGGCCTACCTTATGGCACGGGTTCCTGACTGACTGCCAGTATATATTAAAACCTTTTGTTGAATCATTGCTGAGCGCGAGGAAAGCCTTTCGGATTGGCAGCAATTCCGCCTGAGAAAATTAGGAAATTTCCGTAGTTTGTAGGAACTAGACATCTTTAAGGTCATAGCCTACCTAGCAATCCATTTTCAAGTCATTGGCAACTACTTTACTTGTTTTTATAATCCACTCGCGCTTCATTTTGATGTTATTTACGCGAACGAGGTGTGGTGGTTCAAAACTCAGGTAGTATTAGATTTCAATGGCGTCCGGTGGTGGTGTCCAGACTAGCTGGGGATATTTTTGGTGTTTATCATTGCTATAATTCACGGGAATTGTTTCAAATTATTCTCAATCATCCTTTATCGCCAGTGTTATGCCTTTGCAGTAGAGTCGACAATTTTTCCGAAAGCCCGTTTATTTAATGCCCAGCGCTTTGCATATCTGTTTCCTTTTTCCTATTTGACAACTGCTGAAGCACAAGATTCGTTCGTTAATTTGGAGTGTTCCTCTAGAGAGGTGCAAACAAATCATAATGTCAAGTTGACATTCGATACAGAGTGAATCGACCTTTAGTTGTACTTAAGCACTACTTAAAATTTACAAGACTGCTCAAGTTTTGAGTTCCGCTCCAAGTTGAGTTATACAAGAGAACACAAAATAAATAAATCGCAACCACCGCCGCTATCAACCTGAACTTTGTTATCTCATGCTGTAGTAGCCGCATTTTACAAAATCTTGTGCATGTGCTATGCTCTTATCAACATGCATTGTAAGGCCCATGTTTAAGCGTATAGCTACGCTACGCTATATAATTTCTTATCAATGCACTGCTGATTGTCAAGGTACACAAGTGTGCTTCAAATGGAACATGACCCACTTCTAGTTTGATGTTCAGAAGTAGAAGTAGACTGGACAGTTTGTTTCACTTTTTTTTTTCCATAATATTCTACATATCTACCGACCGACCTATCGTAATATTTTTTAATCAGATTTAAAGTCTTGAAGTGGCTAGTGGGATATGTTTTTCTTTTTCGAGATAAGATATCGCGACGGAACCCTCGACGATTTGCTTACCGAATCAAGTTTTTAAGCGCATTTTCGTTCAAAGTGTTAGGATAGCCATAAATCAATATTGGTCAAATCAACGTCAAGTTTGTGTTCCTAATCTAGACAATCCACTTGAACGGTGTCAATTAATCTTTTTATGGCGCTCTTAAAGGGTTAAGTTGCATTTGACAGCTCTCACGTTTAAATACCTCACTTAAGTCGAGATCTTCAATGGCCTGGTGGGCTGTGCGTTTTAGTGCGTTATGCAACTACTTATCGATGGTTTTTGATCGACTGAAAGACCTCGTGTCGATTAGAACGAAGGCAACTTTCTTGGAGGACATGAAATGAGAAAGTTTAGAAATTTGGTGATATTTACAAGCCAAAGCGACCAAGATAGATCTCCTTTCCTGTGCGCTCTGGTTTGTGGATACTTGTCTTAGAGCCTATCCTCCAACCTAAAGGCTCTGACAAATTGGAGGAACTTTAGTGGATTTCTCGAGGGTAAATTTCGTCAGATAGTAGATATGAACTCGCTGTTGCATTAATACTGTGCAGTCCTTGAGAAGACGTGTTGGGATTCCTTTATTTTCTTCATAGAATCTAAGTAGGGGAGGGGGTTCAACTGTAACCAATTAGCCTTTTTGTTACCACGACTCATGTGACCTTGTTCATGACGTGTGCTGTTAAAAATGGGTGAGACAGCCGGGAGTGCCTAGATCCAGCCTGTGGAGTTTAGAAAGCGGATTAGGTCTCGTATTTCTCTACCCGAGATGTCGCTGAGATCGTCGAAGAATGATTTGTTGCAGAATAAACAGTTTCCATTTACTTCTAAGCCAAGTCTGCTCAAATGCTTCTTGAGCTCATATAGTCTACAGTAGCATGTTAGGAGTTCTGTGGGTCATGTTGATGCAGGTAGTATATCTTTTCTGGTTGGAGTTTCTCAGAAGTTCCTTAGTCCGTCGGCGGCCAGAACGTTCAGTTCATGCCTTTGTTGTTTCTTGCTTCTTTTTTTCTCTACTTTTTCCATATGCTGTGAGGCCCTAACGCAGAAAATGATTCTGTTGGTATAAGTTGTTTTTTAGAGACCCTCCTTGCTGCATAGTTCATCGGCTCTCTCGATACTCTCTATCACAGCGATGAAGACAATTAAGATAACTTTATGACTTTGTCCCAGTTTACCTATTGATTTTCTGAAGGCAGTCCATCCCTATTTCCGTGGAATTTGGTGCTATGTTGGGAATCAGACCTAGATAGAGTGACCACGTCCACTCTATCTAGGTTGAAGAGGAGAAATGTTTCTGAAACGGCCGCGGCTTCCTGTTCCTTAATACATTTTTCTCCTTCTAAGGTATAGTCAGTTCTGAATTCCTGTTCAGCACGATGTGTAGTAGGGATAGTCCCAGAATCACTTCAAGCGCTGACGTAGGACGTGTGCCCATTGCACAGGTCATATTTACACAGACCAGTCTTTGAGTTTTGCTTAGTGCTCTCCTGGCTGTAAGTAGTCAAGCCTTTTCGGTCAGGCTACTGCACCATATGTGATTATGGGTCTTGCCATCATGGTGTACAGCCGCAGTTAGGCCCTCGGTTCTACGTTTTTCCTGACAGATTTCTAGAAATCATTATGCTCGAGTGGCCTTGATGGTTTCAAAGTTTTCATTCCACCGCAGCTTGATGTCTAGTGAAAATCTTAAAAATTTGACCTTCTGTTGTGGTTCAATACTCAGGTTCTTTCCCATTGCGGTTTTTGTCGGGTTGATTTTAGGTGCAGCTGCCCGACAACAATCCCTTGTGACCCTTAGTCCTCTTTGAATAAAAGCGCAGTGTCTCTATGGTAATGTCCGAAAGAATATGATCGCGGATATAAGCTGCCGAAATGAGATTTCTTCTTTGTATTGTTGGGGTAAATCGTCGAGATCGAGAAAGGAATAGCAGAATACGTGAGGCACATAATGTCGAGCAGCTTTTTCTTCGAACGGAAAGGTCCACACTTCGATGGTTTGGCCACTTTAGACGCATGCCCTCAACTCGGCTTCCAAGACGTGCCATGAAATCCGTGCCATCAGGTATGCGTCCGCTAGGTAGGCCCGGGATGACATGGTTGGACCAAGTCCAAAATCTCATCTCTTTCTATATGGGGGCAGCCCCTGATGATTAAGCAACCTAAACCCGCGACACTCATATTGGATAAGTGGGACACCGAGTAGCCTTATTGAAATCCCTGTCCATTAGGAGACTGTTTATTTAAATCAAGATTTAGGCGTGTCAAAGTTTTTCATCCTGTCTAAGTTGTGACTTTGCTATTTTCTTCGTCTTCGAATCCTGCCATATCCTCACATAGTATCGTGAATTGGCATTGACTTCATACTCGAAGGAATCAGTCATAGGATTTTTTTTCGGCTGGGTTAGGTTAGGTAAATGGTTGCCATTGTTTGTTACAATGGTCCACTCAGATCACCGAGAGGCCAATGAACGCAATTTTTGTGAAAACCCCGGTAACCTAGGTTACCTACATTCTGTAGTCTACCTCGATCCTGTAGTCCTTTGAAGAAGTTGATGCCCGGAGCCCTGTTTCTTTTAAGAACGAGTATTAGTTCCGATTTTGTTGAGGCAATGCTTTCTAAATAGAGAAAGCGCTAAACTTTCTTAACAGCTTCGATGTCTAGAACTCTGTTTGTTGTAAATCATGTCCATTAGCACGCGTCGTAAATACAGTTCAAATTTCTGAGATGAGATGTAGTTCTTCGCTGATTTCTATATCGATGTGGCTCAAGTTCAGGTAGATTAGGTTAAGTACGGTGGCCTTTCGTTGTACATGGATTCACGTAGACCGGATTCGTTCCATTGCCAAGTTTAGGTAAGAATCTGACGACTAACATGCGACTGACCTAAACTAAATAAGGCACCCATCATGACACTTCATGGCAAACCTCTAAACGTTAACTTACTTAGTTAAGTTGGAAATAAATCTGGTCCTCAAAGAACAAGCCTTTCAACAAGCCGTCTTCTTCTACTTATCCGTGCCACGTTAGGCGAGCTCTACCTTTATTACGTTGTCCCTCTCGATAAGATTCGAAGAAGAGGAGAGTTGGTTTTCATTTGCTATACATGTCCCAGCGGGCTTCACCGTGGCGCAGTGGTTAGTGCGTTGGACAGCCATGTCCATGTCCTCTCGTCTGGGAATGACAAACTTACGGAAGTATAATTTGCCATGAAAGAGCTTCTCAACTCGCCGTTCAGAGTCGGCAATAAATTGTAGGCCCCCCTAAAATCATGCAAAAAATGATACACGCACAACATGAATGATAGCGAGAAGCTAGGCCTTGGCTAATCCCGAGCTGTCGCGCCAGCTATTCATTACTTCATACTTGTCCCAGCCATTCGGAGTTTTCTTTAACTGGATCGATTTCACTGTACAATTCATCGTTGAATCTTCTTCTTCCTCAAAGCCCGTCAGCGCAAACAGGGCTAAAAATTTAACGAATCGATTGTGCTGAAGTCTCTATTCAACGGGCTTAAATTCTAACTTCCGACAATGAGCTCCTCAAATCATATGTGAGTTGTCTACTTTTTTACATTTATGGCTACTAGGTGGGGCGCTGTAAATATGTCCTGCGTTCTTACTGATAGTTACGTTCTCTGTTTCTGTTGTTAACATTTTTGAAAGAGCAACAAAGATTGAGTCTAAGTTTCCGCTATCGACAAGCTACTCGAGGTCGATAAAGATCAGGCTGACCAGAGATGTCGTTTTCATCTTTTACGATTTCTTCCAGAAGCATCACGAAGTATTTAAGTGATTCCGCTTCGTGAAACATTTTAAATCTGATTGACGGTTTCGATTTTCCACAAATCGACGAGCATTCTGAGTCGTGATTGACAAAGGGTCAACTGGAAACTAGTATCCATGTCACCTTGCAATGACGCAAGCTGTAACTGCCTCACAGATACCATACCCCCTGAGTATCTATTTCATTATTTTCCATCGTAGATACTCGAATAATTATGTGAAATAATAAGCACCTCGAGGTTTACGTTCTAAGTTAGCTGCGTCCATTGTACAGACGTTGAGTCCAGCAGAGTCCATTGAAACCCTCCAAGTTCACGATCTTTCCCTCTCTCATCAGAAGCGGGCACCATCAAGTATCTGTTTGTTGCTTCTGCATTCTACAATCTAACAATCTTTGTGTATGTATCCCAGCTGCGTTGGATGTACGTGGATAGAAAAATGTATGAAATGAATTTTTGCCGCTGCCTCCATTCATTCTGACAGAATTCATGGCATTTTCATACCTTGTTCCACCTCTTTTCTTGGTTTTCGCTGCCAAAGCAGATGCATAAACGTGACTGAAATGATAAAGCACTCGCCAGTCAAGCAACCACCGAAAGGTATCCCCCCAAGTCCAGGAGGGCTGATATCCGTCCAATTCATGGATCCATCTTTAATATTTTTTTTTTTTCATCCTCAAGTAGCTAGATACTGTTGTCTTCCTTTTTCTTTCTTTCGCTTGGTGTGTACGAACGAGTATGTGATGTTTATGCATTGCACGTACTATAGAGTGGATCGCAAAAAAATAAAAAATAAGAAGCTGAGCGTACAAGTATCTATACACGGGTGTGTGTGTGTTTTTTTTGGTTAGATACAGTGTGTAATAATGGCTTATTGCTTCCCTGGGTTGTGTTGTTGCCCCAAAAGACCGAAACCACAAATGAAATGAAGCAAGGAAAATGGAGAGAGAGAAAGACCATCGACGAAGCGGTAGAGGTACCCAGCGCTAACCGTGAAAAGACGGAAAACGTGAGCGCAACGCAATTGAATCGCTTCATAGAGAGTGTGTGGTTTTCTCATCGGATGGCTGCTTGGATGGATTCCTCTTGTTCCTATGCCATGACTCCATGACTCCTTTTCTGATTCCTGTGGTAAGAGCACGTCGCTTGTGTCGTGGATAGACGTTTGGAGTTTGCCTGCCCGGCACCCCCCTCTCCCAGCTGTGTGTAGCAATATCCGCATCTGCAGCACTGAAGATGCTGTATCGGGAATAATTCGCCATGGATAAGAGACTGGATTGAATTGCATGGAACACCAGATACACAAGAGGAAAAAACTCTGTGTTGTTGTATCTTGACAGTGGCTATTGCGGCCAAAAAGGAGGCGGATTTCATATGCGCTGCTGTCTGACAAGGCAGCCATTTTCCATCTACCATCTGTGTACTTCTGTTTCATGGTCCTTGTCTCAGGGGGGGACATGAAAAATGTTCAGCAGTCAGCGGTAGAGAAATGTTCAAAAGGGGGTGTAACCCATGAAGAAGTTTTTTCGATTCTGTTTTTTTTTGCTCTCGTAGTTTACGGTTGCAACTCCGTGCAACAGTGTAGTCAACAAGAGAGAGAACACGCCGGGAGAAGAGAATGGGACTTGATGGTCAGTGGAGATTAATGACTTGATTAGTACAGTAGCTGGAGATGGTTCTTATTTGCAAAAGATCCTTGAATTGTAATGGAATGTGGTGTAGCAAATCGGTGACCTTTTCGGAGGTCAGAGAAAGAGATAAATTGGCTCTGAGGCAAGGAGAGAGACGATTCAAGCGTTCAAATCATTCACATTTACTCCAGAGTACAGAAATGGAGGGGAGTAATAAGCTTGAGAAAGAAGACTCCTCAACTGTGTCAACTTTAGAGCTTGAACGCCTGAAATCTTTCGTCAACACCCTGGTTGGCCCATATCAGTGGTTTTTTGGGCCCGGAAAGTCCATAATCGAACACACTTCCACAGATCTTGGAAAAAACTCGGGAAGAAAGGAGCTCTGAGGGCTAGACAGGTGCAGAGGAATTGGAGAACTGATTCTTTCTCCTCTTCGTTCCTACAGCTTGGGGAGACATCGTTTGAGAAAAAGTCTGGGCTCTTCTCATGTGGGATAGAGGTACTTGATAACCCCGAGAACGGCACTGATTTGCTATCGCTTAGCAGGAGCCAACCATTAAGTCGATTCCAGTTTAGTCTTTCAAGCCTTTGGAGTCCAGCTTATCTCAATAAAGGTAAAGTTTTTCAAAGCTTAGGTATATCTATTTCCCTCGGGGTTTTAGGTTTTTCATGGATCCACCCGGATGATGTATGTTCCTATCTTGCAGAAGGGTTCTTGCCCAACAAAGCGTGTAACCCTCTTTTGACGGTTCTTCGGCTTCCTCATTCCCAGTCCAACAGGGCTTGACATCCAGTGAATTGTAACCTTATTGATGGTGTTTAAGGCTTGACTTAGCCTAAGGTCTTTGCCCTAAGGCTGATTGAGCGTCAGACATATTGCTTGACAAAGTTTATTTTGAAGTTGAGACGGATACAGCCTCTGCTGGTAAGGAACCTTCCAATTAATTAAGAGCGTTTGGTTTTTCGTAGGAACATTCTTGCCCCAAATCGTCATGGGTCCTTGTCATTTGTGGATTCTCGGATCCATTTCTTGTTATTATTCAGTTTCATGGCTAAAATTTCTATGAATGTGTACATATCCGCCTCAAGAAAGGTGAAATTTGAAGAAAGAACATCGATCTCGTGTCCCAATTCAGGCCTCCTTTTCTGTTACTGCAATTGTGAACCTCATGGCTGCCCCTTTAAGTGTTAAAAGGTGTTAAGTCGATAATGATCCCCAAACTCTCCGGCAACTATCCCATTAGTTATTGTAAGGCTGACCATCACGGTGTACATCCATCCATATAGGGTGCTGCAGCTAAATTTTCATTGTCTTCCTCACGGTATCAAATCGTCTTTTTAGTCCCTTTTGAGCCAAACTTGTCTTTTGCAAACCGGATAAGAACTCGTCCCGAAATAGGTCGTACCAGGCTCTAATGTTAACAAATTATTGAAAAGTCACACTTAGACGCTAAACCTATTATTAAGTCGTAGATAGCTTAAAACCTGAGTGCCATGAATCTTGTTCTCATCAAAGACAAACAGCGTTGGTATCTCCAATCGTTTTCCCTCCTTTTTCGAAAAACTACCTTGAAAAAGGATAAAAGACCTTGTCAAACTCTTTGCCATCCGAATTTCCCATCAAACCGAGGCCATTGCGTGCTTAGCCTAAGCTAAAAAGCAAACAACTCGCGTTATCTCCCGCAACACAGCTTCAACTTACAGCGACCCAAGGTTCATCCTCCACAATACCGATTGTAATCAGATTTTTTACGTTCAACATCCCTTTCGCGAAGCAGCATCACCGTCAAAGTCATCCTCCTATCAGTGATGGAATCTTATCGGCTGAGCTCGACACAATTTACCATAATTCGAGACCACAATTTCAATTCAGTTAGGGTAATACACCCCACAGTCGGTCTGTAACCCTCTTTCTGTTTTTAACTGCCCATCGAGATTAGGAACACCCAGCAGAGCAATGGCATCATCCCTCGTTTCTTACCCAGCAGAGGGTTACTTTTGTTATCAGTATCGTCCGGTTGTTGACGGAACCAAATGCGAAAAAAATTCACCGTTGTACGACAGTCATCTCATCGGCAAACGTCGACGCCGATCATTCAAATGTCACATTAAGTGCTGCGTGCATTGGACGACACCAAAGACTTAAGCTTTTCATCAAGAGCAGCATCCAGCCAAGCAAATAAAATACGAGTGTGTGTATTTGTACCGTAACATGAATGTCGACAGATAAGGATTTCCAGTTAATCCCCTTTTGCGTTCGTTCTCACATCGTGTCAAGAGAGTCAAAGAAAAAAAAAACGAATTAAACCTCAACTGCATGCAGTACAAAATCCCACTTTGACAGAGAGAGACCTGTGTCGGTGCTGTAGGTGGAGACACTGACGCGGGGTCTGGGGACCTGGGAACACTATTGCAAGTGATGCAGTGACCGATGACTACATACTGAACACACCCATAGAATACGTAAGCTATGACAGGCTAACGTAAAATAGGCTCCACAGTCGGAACCAGTTTGCCAGCCTTGCAAAAATGTTTTAAACACCTGATGGGTGTTGTATACTGCGTATTGTTTTTTCGTTTATTTATTTAAATTTTATAGACATGTGTGCACGAGTATGTGTACGGTGTATTTATTTTGACGGATTTTGACATTTGGCATTTTTATTAATTATGCCTCCGGTGCAACAATTGTGGAGCAGTTCGATAGGTGATGACGTTTACCTGACATAAGCACTGTATAATTTTTTAATCGATTTGACATTTGGTTCAATGGATAGATATGTCACTAGAATGTGTAGTTAAAGAAAATTTACAAGATCTCTGTCAAACATTTAACAAGTGGAGAAGAGAGGACTATTGGAATCAATTGCAATATAAAGCACAATGAGTTCTTTAGGTATTGACGTCTGTACTTATTGGCACGGGTTCAGTTCTTGGGTGGATGTTGAACAGATGTGATGCGAAAAGTTATTTTACCCTTGGTGGGTATAGGGCCTCAAAAGCGCCATCTTGTGCGAAGTTTTGCAATGCATTATGTCAGTCGCTTAAAGCTATTCTGCGTAACGCTTACATAGTGCGAACCACTCTGCAATCTGCCTGACTCGGTGCAATGCTTGGCGTACTACGCAAACGAAATGGCTGCCCAAAGTAAGGTGTTTTTGATGCACTGGTGCTTTCTTCCTTGTGGTGTCTATTTCTTCCTGATCCATTCTCATCTGAAGGTGTAATTTCATTTTTATTCGCATGTGGAGCTGTTTGATTCACATGCGGTTCGGTCAGAAAACGCCTCGTAAAATACGAAGACATATTATGTGGAAGGCTTGCAGCTTGCGAGTGACAACAGTGGTCACACCCGTGAAGAAGTAGTGACCCAGCGTTCGAAATACAAAACTCTTCCAGATTTTGAACATCATCCCGAAGATTTTACCTCTTGCTGTCCTGGAGGCCAAATCATCTTTTCCGTGATCGTATAATTTGTCATGAAAAAACGAGTATTCTAGGGACAAAACGTCTCGTTTTTACAAGACAAGGTATACGATCATGGAAGAGATGATTTGGCTTGGATGTCGCCCATTTCGAACGTCAAAGAGCCTGATCACAAGGCAGTTTATCTGGTTGGCTATCAGAAGAGACTTAACTTGCCTCATGCTCAAACAGCGCTCCTTGTTATCGTTTTCCCACTGAATAAGGACAAGAGCAAAGGAATCCCTGACATCCTGACCTTCATCAGAGGAACAGGAACATTCGGAACAAAAGTGTCAACAGTATTTCTACAGTTTCGACGTTTAAGAGAGGAAAACACAACGGGCCCGATTTAGTGAAGGGCCTTCCGGTTCATACCGTATCATTTCCATTCCCCCATTACTCCTCATACAATGTTCCCATTAGGCGTTGATATGCAGGCAGTATTGTATTGGCTTTAAAAGTTGTCTCTTTCTCCTCAGTCGTGGCTTCGATTAGTACACACCAGTCCAGTGGTATAGCGGTAATTTTTCTGCTCTACTCTAGAATCTCTCGTTAGGTCATTGTTTAGTTTCTAAGATGTAAGGTTGCTTTTTGCTACTGGAGGAAGCATCATTCCTGCTTCGAATTCACCAATGCTTCCGGCTGGTCTTCCAGAGTGAAGCAAGGCTGTGCTGCGGTACCCTCTATCGGCCAGTCTCTTCATCTGTCATCTTATTTCACCCAGCCCCAGAATATTCATCCTATTCTGCGTGAGCTCTCTTCTCAAGTTGAATGAATTTGGCGTTTTAGACGTCTTCACCACACACAAGCCGAGGAGAGTCCTTACCTTCTTAAATCCAATCGTTGTGCGTAGTCAAAAGTCAGACGTCATCAACAAATGATCAGTCCATGTCCGAGGCGTCCGTTTCCATTTGTTCACAATCGCAGTACGCTCAGTCACTGAACGATTAACACTTTATGTTTCTTGTGGGTGTGGCACAGAAATTCGCCATTGGTCCTCTCGTTTGCACAGTTTCTGAGGGGATTTCCAAGAGGCATGGAGTAAAAATTACTGACACACCTGGAATGCGTTGATCTGCAATGGCTTTTCTCTGAAATGGTTCGTAAAAGTCAGACGAATAGGGTCCCAACAGAGTGGACTGTTCTGACATCTACCTTTTTTGTCAAAACTTTCAGTACCGGTCTTTGTCAGATTGAAGTTAAAGTCTTGATGTACAGATCGGCATGCGATTCTTGGATAGTGGACATACGACTATTGCAGGCCTTGGTAAGAATATTACTTATTTTCAGCTACTGGGTATGGTTCCACGCGCTAGGCAGATTTTAAGGACGTGCTCCAGAAGGCGTTTTACTCCTTGGAAAACCTTCAGATTTGCTTGGCTTAAATGGTACTATGCTGCAATCCAGCAATATTGTGTAGCTATTGCCCAGTCTAAAACTTCATCGTTGGGACAAAATGGTTCAATGCCGTTACGGTTGTCCATATCGATGTACTCTGGTTCCTGGTGCTGGAAAGCCGGTTCTTCGTCGTGGTATTACAATGGCCAATCTGGTCTAAGTGTGTCCCGATCTGAGGGGCTGCCACTTAACCTAGCCTACCTTAACTTAGCTCAGACTAGCTTGTTTCTCCAGATCAAACTTCGTAGAATTTGTGGTCAGAGTGGCACATTGTCAGCGATGAGCGTGCAACCAGAAAAGCATGTTGAAATCCAAAGTCTTGGAGTTGACGGTTCGGGATAGTCTGGAAGATTCTGTTGTAATACCATCTTGTAGAAACTGTGGCTATCTCCCGTGAAGAACAGGAAGTTAACAGACCCAACAGTCAATCAAACTCAAAGAAGTCTTCTAAATTGATGGAAACCCCTGCTGCGGGTGAAAATAGATGAAAGATTAAACATAATAACGCCTCCGACTATCACATAACATGACCAACGAGTTCAATAATCTCCTACTGATGACGGATCCATGGCTAATAACCAACAAAGTAGCACAGCCCCAAGCTGCACTCCAATTACACTTTTGCCACACGGTAATAGAGTCATTTGCTAACGAATTAGTTCAACCCCGGCCGCTGCTCTATAATTATCTGCACGCAATCACCATCTCCATTCATATTTCGAATCCGGGATTTATCAAAGAAAAAAAAAACACAAAAGTATATATCAATTTACATCCTAAAGATACACAATCTACACACGAGTTAAATAGCCCCTTGGAGGCGAATGTTAATTTCAGTGCGATCGCATGTAGACTTTACACCTTATTCATTTCCACCTCAAATCAGCCCCCAAGGTGGTACTGTTGTCCACCAGAAGCAACCACAGCAGCCGAAGCACACCCCAAAAGTGCAACCGAATAATAACATGTTCAGCTAACCCCAAGGGTTGAAAGATGCGTTGCGAGAGGGCCCAGAAAAACAAAAAAAAACAAAACATAACAAGCACAACAGCAGCAGACCTAGAAGCAAAGCTATTAAAAGTATCTGAGGGATACACACGAAAAATAAGCAAGTCAAGGCATCACCAGACAAAAGGGATTCCCAATTTATTATTCAGTTTCAGAGGATCCGCAGTATTGGGTGGGTTACCTTCCAGGTATGAGAAGATTATACCCAGACACCATCCTCTTCATCATCATCATCATCATCATCTTCATCGTCGTGGTCGTCGTCGTCGTCGTCAGCATTCTCAGCATCACCATCACCATCACCATCAGCATCTCAAATGTAATTTCCTCCTCAATGGGCAATTAGCATGAGGCCACTCCAACCACCACCATGTGGAATTCGGGATTAGCTTTGGGCGAAACACACAAAAAAAAGTTGAATGAAATTTCTGTCGACAACGGCTCGACTCAACTCGATTCTCTCGGTCGGTGTCATCCATCATGAAGACGCATGACGTTTGCTCTCCTTTTCTCTATTTCTGTTATGCAAAGGTGAAGCTGTCAGTGTGCAGCAGTTTTTATTTAGTGCCTTCGGCTGCTCCAATCTAAGTTCTTCAAGAGACCAACCAACTAACGAACCAACCAACCATCCGAGCATCAAAGAGCACACATCTGAATTTGATGCGGACTATCGGTTACCGTATCCGTATCCGTTGCGGATCGTTAATAATTTATTAAGGTGCAAATGGAGACCGGAGCAGAGCCCCTCCGGTGATGGAAAATAGGCAAATTTATGCAGGAGCTTAGGAGGGTTTTTTTCCCAGTACCATGTGGGTGATGTCACCGTGACAGCAGAACAACATGTAAAAATCGAGAAAAAAATTTATAAAATGTGACAGCGACCGTACTGTCAACCGAAGGTGGAGAAATTTTATTGACGTAATCCACAATTGATTGACAATAAAATGCGGTATTTGCACACAAAGTCGTAGCGCTGATGATAATTCAATTTGAATGTGTGAACGTCATTCCACCTGTCCGCGAGCGGACGGATTGAAAGGAGGAAATCTCCACACCGATGCTTTACGAGATTTACATAAGTATGTGTACTTCGGTGCGTTTTGTTGGTTTTACCCCGTGTAAATGTGTCTCGACTGGCCACTTGGAGTAGAATCCGATTAGAAGATACACTTTACTTAATGAATCCGCCGGCTGATTGCTTAAGCCGCTTTGGGTATAAACACTTATTTTATCGGTAAAAATACTTAAAAAGCTGTTTGCGTGTTACACCTCTTGCGGGAATATCTTAATACATCACACCTTGGTGTGGACACTGGACAATGCTGGCAGAACTGGTTTAGAGATGTGATTTGAGGGGTAAATGTCACTGTTTTCACTGTGCTATTGCTTTGATGATCTGTTGAAGGATATATGGCTAGAGCGAGGGTTTAAGTGCAATTTGAATGGAGAAGGAGGATGGAGGAGCTGGGTGGCCGATTAAACTGTTTGAACTGAACTAATACCAAGTTTGCAACCAATTTTATGGTTTGTGGAAGTTTGTGAGGTTGCCCCCCCTGAAATATGATTGGTTTTTTGTCATTCTAAGGGTGATTTGGAGGTCAGGTACTAATATCACTATCCACGATGATCCAATACACGAAAAGTATCGCAGGCCATGGTGGGGTATAACCTAGAACTGCAAGAGAACTCATAAGGAAAATTGCCAATGAAAAACCGACAGACGTCCCAAGTTAATGAACGTTACATCGCTAGAGAAGAGTGAAAAGTGGCTAACAGAGAAAAGCTACATTCCATGTTTGAGAAAGAGAATATATGCGGTTTTCAAGCTTAAGCAGATCGGAGCTACACCGGAGATTTTAGACTGGCCAACAGACCTAGAACGTTGGCTCTTCTAGATATTGAGTGAAAGAAACATAAGGTAAATTGAAGTTGGATAGGTTGTGGAAGAGGAAAACCCAAATCTAGTCAAGAAAAACAAATTCATCTAGACGCACAGTTTTGGAACGCTATGATTGAACTCAGCAATTGAGCCCGTTGTGCCGCGCTGAAAGACACAAATATATCCCTCAAAGTATTCCAAGAGTGGTCCAAGTGAGTGAGAGTATTGGCACCAACTTAGAAAGACTGGGTTCTGATATACCGGCTGGAGTCTTCGAGGGTAACGTTGGTAGGATGTATCCATCAAATCATCAGCCAGGTATAAGCGTACGAAAGAGTTTCCGATGGCTAGAATATCTGTACGTCCTGTCTACTAAAAGGGAGATCCTATCTTTTTATGATATAACGAGGTGTATCTCCGTTGGGTCCAACATCCTACCTATCCGAATTGTGCAAAAATTCCTTAGTCGCCTGCAACACCGTTACTCGAGCCCAGCTAAACATTTTCGCGGCACCACCTCTTGGCATGCAATTTCAAATCTCCGAGAGGAATGGGAAAGCTTTGTGATTTTTCGTTCGAAGTCGGATAAAAACTATAGGCCTCTTTCAATTGTACGGAAAATTTGACAAGCGCTCTGATGCTCTGACCTATGTTTTAAGGGAATGATTTTGTCGGTTTGCGATAAAAATTGACTCGTCCTTAAAAATGTTTTCACGACCATTGTGTCCTAGATTGGATGTGGGAGAACTTTTCTTCTTTCCCTTAGATAATCCAGAGTGGTTCCTTTACTCCAGAGGTAGTTAAGAAGTCAAGTTTCTTCTCTGAATAGATGATGGAAGTTCTTCAATAGGATGACTTAGTTATCGAGAGAAAAATTCTTCGAAAGATATTCGGTCCCGTATGCTTTAACCGGCTTTGGAGGAGAAGATTTAAGCACGAACTATACGTGCAGCACAGCGACACCGACCTATTGGGTCCAACGATGGGAGATCCATTTTAAGGAAAGGATACGCTTCCAGGTGTACTCGTCTTTTGTGGATCAATGCTCCATAGTCCATTATGAGGTGTGACGGAGTCTCCTCGGCATCGCTGCAGAATCTGCAGTTTCCGTTTGCTTCTATTCCCATTTTCCTGAGATGCTCCCTGAGTCTGCAATGGACCGTTATGAAGCCCGTTAGAATGTGAAGCATCCTTCTTTTGCACTCTTCCTCTCTTCTCAGTTCCTCTTGGATTCGGTGCGGTCGCAGCCCGCAGAATGGCTCGGGTCCATTCTGGTGTTTCTGACCCTTTCCTTGCCAGTTCATCGGCTGCCTCATTTCCCTCTATCCTTACATGACGTGGCACCCAGTAGAGGGTGACTTTATTCTTCCAGCCAAGTATGTTTATTTTTTCCAGACACTCGTAGACCAGTTTGGATCTGATTTCATAGGAACTCAGTGCCCTTCCACGCGCTCAATTTCCCGGCAGTCAAGAGGAGCCATCTTGCAGTTTGCTCGTTTTCGCAGTCCACCAGTCTAAAGTATATGCCCTCGAATTGGAGTTTAGTCTCCCACCCGAGGGCTACTTCCTCTATTATGGCATCTTCTACCTTGGTCAGCTCTTCCGCACTTAGGGTTGTCTGCGCGTATTGCTTCGGGAGGACTGCCACTCACGTGTTCTAGAGTGCCAACGCGTAGCTGTGATCTGTGCTGATGCCCGTCTTCCTTCTCGTGACAGGTGGGGCAGTGCTGGGCCCCGCACCTGTGGGACCGGTTTTTTCTCGCTTAACGTCCTCTTTCTCTGGAGGGGTTATGGTGTCCCTCTCCTTCTTGTTCCCCTCTTTGTTTAGGGTTGGGGTCAGTTCCTCATTTGGCGCCCTCCTGTCTTCCGCCTTTCTCCTGGCTTCTTCAGGCTTAAAGCCTTGAGCCAGGAATCTCAGGTACCATTTAGCACCCGCAATGCTGAGGCCCTTCCTCAGCGGTTCGTGGAGTGCGCCTGGTTCCCCTAGAGCCGGTAGGTTCGGAGGTTTCCAAAGTCTTCTTACCCTTCCACTGCTCGGTCTTTCTTTGGTTGGTTGGGAGGTATTCTCCCCTTTTTACGGTGGATTTGGGCACAGGTTTGGCCAGAGGTTTTCTTCTGGGGACCTTAACCAACTTGGAGTGCGCAACTGAAGACAATTAGCTAAGGATCAGGCTAAATGGAGAGGCTTCTTGGTTCAAGCCCAGGTTCACCCCGATTTGTAGCGCCATCAACATAAGTAAGTAAATAAGTTGTCGAAAATTAGTTTCCTCAGTTAAAGTGATCCGATGCGAGCCAAGGTCTAGGTTTTTAGCTTTTTGATATATTTGGATTGTTTCGCCTAATATTCCTGATCCTTCATCGAAATCAGTAGCCGTGTTTTTCTGTTTCGTCCCGGACAGCTTTTACAACTGCCGTCGTTGCGACGGCCCTCGGCCGACCATATTTTTCTCTATATTCTTGATTAGGCGATTCGACAACAGGTTTTAATAATTGTTAAATTTTTCTAGAAATCCTTCTCCACTTATTTGCTTACTTCCTTACTTACAGAGCTGGCGTTGTAGTCAGAATAAACTAGTTCCTCAACCAACAAGCTTGTCCAGATAGCCCGGTCTTTAGCGATCTGCCGCCTGATGTACTTTATAAGTTGGATATTGCCCTTCTGGTTGGGTTGGCCCTTCTTCTTATGTGCTTCAACTTAGGTGGAGCATGGTCCATCCGGATTATATTCAAAGACTCTGCGGGCCGGAGAACCGGTGCCTATTCGCTGTACATCTGTTAGCTAGTGCGACAGCTCGGGACGAGCCTCGGCCTAGCTTCTCGCTATCATTCATGACACAAAAATTGAAGATAGCAGACCATGCCGTACTTTCACTGGAGACACCTCTTGTTGGTTGACCTTATACGTTTAAGGAAGCAAGCCCAAAAAGATTCCTCATTCATCGTTGACCTCCAGTAGGTTCTAGGACGACGCAAGGTAGAAAGCGACGAAATCGGAACAAGTTGTAAGCACAGCACATAAGTTAGGAGGTAAGTTGTGTGAAAAGAGTTTCCCAGCTATGCTCTGAAAACCAGAACGCGCTTGCATGTGTGTAATATTTTCACTTCTCATACGTTTTTTAAGAAGTGGCCGATGTAGCTATGCCTTAAGTATGGCTCTACAAGGCTACCTATAACCATGAGCTTTTGCACCGCTTTAATCATGTGCTCGATAGTGCGACAGACAGCCACAGCGCATAAGCACGACGATCTTCAGGTCGGGAGTTCATACCTCACCAGAAGCTTAATGTTTATTAAATTTTGTTCACCACCCCACCCCTTGGTCTACGCCGCTGCTTTAAGAACCGATAACACAACTTTCAACCAAACCAACTATTCAAATTTTTAACAAATATTTTCTTCTCATTTCAGGTCGGGGGGAACCGCCAGTGGGTGTGGGCGATCCCTGTGCAGGATGTAATAAACCTATTTTAGATAAATTTTTATTAAATGTCCTCGAAAGGGGATGGCATGCATCGTGCGTGCGCTGCTGTGAATGCCTTCAACCGCTTACGGATAAATGTTTTAGTAGAGAATCTAAGTTATATTGTAGAAACGATTTTTTTAGGTAAGTACCCCACTCAATCCTTTTCGTTTACAAATTAAATGCTCTTAATCGAATCCTTGCAAAGAAAACACATGTCCCTTCTGGAATGAAATAAAAAACGTGTAATTAGCATTCTGTTGATGCAGTCAGGAACATTGCAATGACGTTTGAGTCAATTATAGAATCAAAGAGATTGACATTTGACTTTTCACCTTGTGATGTCAGTGTCAGTTGTCCTTGTCTTTTTTTTTTTTCTATATTTTCTTTTGAGATTTCCACTCACTTTGAATTGGAATGAAAGAAAAAAATAAATAAAAGTAGAACGAGCAAATCATCTTCCACTTCGGTGGATAGCTCTCTGGTTGTGATTTGTCTGTTCAGTTTTGATTTAGAGGTCTGTAAGTATGTGTACACCCACCCCCACAAATCATGTATGTTTGGGTGCAGACGGAATGAACTTAATTACTTTGCTGCTGAGTTTTTATCTTTTGGGATTTATGCTTATGAAACTTATGTTTATGCCGAGATATAGGACAGCGTGGACAAATGAGAGTTCATAAAAATTAAGTTTTAAAGATTTAAGAATTCGGCATGGAAGTGGTGACGGAAGTGTGTTAATTTTAAATTTCAACGTCATAACTTTCGAAAATGACAGGAAAACACTTCTTGGAACACTGACACCGTAAATTCTTTTAAATCTCGGATATGCAATGTAACATTTTTTTTGTAATTTATATTCGCCAGGATTAAGCTACTCCGTAGTCATCCCTCCGAGTGACGATTCGGAGAAATTCAAACCCCGTCCTTCAGAGCATGATCAAATGTGGTACATAGATGGTTCTTAAATGGACAGTGGATCTGGGGCTGGAATATTCGTAGATTCGTCTAGCATAGCATATCGGTCAATCTAGGCACAACTCATCGATCTTCCAGGCAGAAATATTTGCCATTAATCAGTACACAAGCTTAAGCTTGTTCTCTAAACTCCGTGGCAAAACCCTATTTATTTTGTCTGACAGATAATATGCCTGAAAAGCACTGAACTCAGCCACGATAAAATCGAAACTAGACCTAGAGACAAAAAAGGAAAAAACAACTTGGTCACACTAGACTGGATCCTCGCTCATAAGGGCCACCTCGGCAATGAAACAGCGGATTCACTGGCCAAGATAGGTGCAACAACCCCCCCACCTCCCCCCCCCCCCCCTACTGGTCTCGAATCAGCTTATTTTCAAAAGCTGCATGAGGCAACATACTCCGGTGCAATTCAACACAATTTCGTGGGGAAGTGTAGGACAGAAATGTACCAAACACTTCTTTCCCAAATTATCACAAAAGAAATCCAAGTTTCTTGGAAATCTGAGCAGGAGCCACCTTAAAATTCTAACCGGTATCCTAAGTGGCCACTAACGACTAAAACGGCACCTACACAAGCTTGAACCGTCGCCGGACCCTAGAGGGAGGGAAGCTCTCTCCACATCGTCACAGAATACCCAGCCTTCATTCTTGTGAGAAAACGGACCCTGGGAAGTGGATTCGTCTCATCACTTGCAACGCTCTACCCAGAGAAGCTGATTAGCTTCCTGTCAGCCTCTGGAACAGACAAACTGCTCTTGAAACATATGGGACAGCACAATAGGCCTCTATGAGAGACAGCAGTGTTACAACTGATTAACTCCCACTAATAGTAATGATACGTATAGTCATAACTGATAGACCTCTTGATGATCGCCTTCATCTCTCAGATAAAGACTTTGAACAACCTCTGAAGCTTAGAGGGGTGTTTGTAACAAGTACAATTCCACCTGAAAGCCATGAGGTCCACTCTGATTGCCATTAAGAACATAGTAGGGCATGCACATATGTATCTGACTAAGCCGCACAAGATTCAGGATGTCTTTTCACATCTGCTATAGTTTCGTCTTTGTCAAGTCACCTAAACTTTTACCCGCACGGGTTTTATTGTTATTTTTAAAGATCTGGGCAGTGGAATAAAATTTGTTCCACAGCTTTTGCTTATTTTTAACCGCGGTGTTAGTTATTGCATCTAGAAGCATTCGGATCTGGCATCTTTCAAGAAACAGTAGCTAAGTTTTGTGACTTGATCATTGCCCACTTAGACCAACTATTAGGTCCCCGGGAAACTGTGAAGAGGATAGTCAGTTGAATATTGTATAAGACCTTCACCTCCGAGAACAGGTGACTCTCAAAAGTCGTCATTCTTCTGCCGGAGAGGGCAAGACAGATGATGGGACGGATTCAAATTTTGTTTATCTCTGCAGTAATTTTTGAGATGTTCCGATTGCGCAGTGCCTAGTTATGGGGACGGACACGATTCATGCATCTTGGCGACTAAGCTTGGGCAGGAAAGGACAGCCTTTATTATTATAGGCCGGTCATACAGTCCTGAATCGAACGTATATTGGCTCGACAGGTGGCTTTATCTTCAATGTGTTTTTCTATCGAGCTTATTGGAACTCCTTTTTAACGTGCACTTTGACTATCCGACCATCTTACAGACCTCAAATTGTTAAGCGCAAAAAGCACTTCCATCGTCATCAGTCAGACCGATATGGCAAGCCTTCTGCGAAATGGCGTAAACAAAAATATCAACAACAGAGTTCGTCGTCGCTTCAAGGGTTAGGACTTAATGCCAAACATTGGTTATGGCTCGAACAAACGTATCCGCCATATGCTACCAACTGGCTTCAAAAAGTTCTTCGTCCACAATATCAAGGAATTGGAAGTTTTGATAGTGCAAAATCGTGTCTACTGCGGCGAGATCGCCCATGGTGTTCGTCGAAAAAGAGCTAGGAAATTGTGGACTGAATGACCATTAGTTGGTTGTTCATTGGCCCTTTGATTGTCATCGATGCCTTTATTGCTAGGAACCCAATGCAATGAGACTGCTTTCAAGTTTTTACTTTAAGTCCAGTTAAAGATGACTTTACAATTTTTGAATGTTAGTCGTGTGTATGAGATGATTTCGACAGCAAGTTTTCTAATCATAAATTTATATTAAATCCGGAGCCTATACTTTCATCGATCTTGAACTTGTCAGTAAACCATTTCATCATCTCAGTTTTCTCTTGACGAGGTGGGTGTTTGAAAATTTGGGTTAAATGAGAGTTAAGATAGTTTGGTAGATAAATTCAACAACAGCTGCGGTTCTGCGTTGCCTTTAAACTTCCTCCAGCTTACCCCAAGTGACCTTCTGTCTCACGTTTGCTTAGGGTGATCTACTCTTTTGGGTAAGTGAATTTCATTCCTTGGTATACTTCGCAAAGGAATTATCGGCGCAAAGAAAAGCGTTTTCGACCCACTAGGATCGATGAATGATCTTTAATGATCCACAAGATGTTAATATGGTAGACGCAAAAGAATTCTGGCCGAAAGCCTGATCAGTGCTTCGTGGAGTGGCTCAGTGGTAACTGCGTTGAACTGCTGTGAAAATTTTTCGCAGCACCACCTCTCGTCGGGGAATGACAAACCTCATAACTTGTCATGAATAAGCTTCTTAATTCGCCATTCGGAGACGGCAATCAACTATTGGTCTCTTCCATTTGTGCAAAGAACGCAACACGCACAACATGAATGGTTGCAAGAAGCTATGCCTTGGCTCATCTCGAGCTGTCGCGCCATCTACTTCTTTATTTAATTATCGGTGTTTAGGAGGATGGGTGCGTATTTGAGGAAGGACTTTGTTTTGTTTGCAACCATCACGTTGTAGGCAGGCATCCCAAGGGTAGGTCTAGGATGAGATGTTTAGACCAAGCACGAAATCTCACCTCTACTTGTATGGGGCTAGTCCCTGATGATTAAGAGTTGATGGAGGAAGATCGGGAAGACCGCGACCCTCATACTGGATAAGCCGACAATGAAAACTGATGAATGAATGAATGATCCATCACGTTGTCGTCTAAATGTTCTCTGCATCTCCTGAGATGATCCTCATCCGGTATAAGCAGGAAACTTTTGCATGCTCTTGCTCGGGTAGCTCGAGCGGTGTGAGTGAATGTTTCTTTTCAAGAATTGCTGTCAAAGTCATTCTTATGGCGTTGATTGTTCTAAAGCATGGATTATGCGTGTGTCTTGAGGTGGTGAGAGGATTTTAATGAAGCTGGTCACCTGACTAGATACTCTTGTGTTTTACCATCAAATAAATTAGGAGGTTCATGTCTCACATCTTCTCTTTTAAAGACTCTGCTGCTTGAATAGAAATTGATGATTTCTAGAGCTTTTGTCTTCAGATCCTTTGTCCGATGTAGTGATACTCGAGTAATGTCCTACTAAACTTAGTTGTGTACAAGAAACCTAGGGAAAATCCATATGCTGTGCGGGCTTGGAGTCTAAGCCACTTTCACCTGAACAGCACCAACCCAACTGTCTCCTTTATTTTACGTCCATCCTGAACCAAACCAGACACCTTTTACAATGCAGATATCCCATTCGATTCATCACCTTTTCCCTTTTTGAATGCCATTCTCACTAACAAAGCAATTTCTCATCTTCTTTCAGGCGATATGGAACAAAATGCAGTGGTTGTGGACAAGGGATAGCACCATCGGACCTAGTGAGAAAGCCTCGAGATAAAGTCTTTCATTTAAATTGCTTTACCTGCTGTATATGTAGAAAACAACTAAGCACAGGGGAACAACTCTACGTGTTAGATGACAATAAATTTATCTGCAAGGATGACTATCTGTTAGGTAAAGCTCCCGGCCATCATTCGTTAAGCGGTAAGTTGAATTAATTATGCTCTTCTCCCCAAACAATGGGATTTTTAAACTGAACTCTGGGAATAGTTAGTGACACACACTATCGATAGAACGGTCCAATTATGTAGATAATCTCTAAATTATGATGGATGCACGTGTGTGAACAAAACGCTTTTCGTGGGCAAGAGTGCAGGACAAAATAAGTCCACAATTGTTGTGAGATACACAGAATAAAGGAAAATACTGTTTTTTTCTTACATATTCCCTTCGTTTATGCAACATTCATATTCTTGATTTGTGTGTTTTGCTATAACATTTTATCATCCCACTTCCAGGCAAAAACACAGGCACACCCACCTAAACCATTCGAAATTTAACCAAAAATTTACGAATTCCTTACAAAGGATGACAATTCGAATAGCATGCCTCCCCAAACTCTCTCAACCACCCTTGACTCTCTCAAGGGAATGTTCATACCATAGTCGTTGTCGTCCTGAATGGTTGTGGTGAATCTCTATATCTACTCAACCAATGGCAAAGATCTTTCGTCGAGATAAAACACACAAAACTACCAAAAGCCAGGAGCAGCAGGAGCAATGAGGAGAAGATGAAGCGAACGAATTTAAAGCAAAAAAAAAAAAAAAGAAACGGATTTTCTGCCTTTGTACCATTGCCAGGGATATCGTTCTCCCTCTTGCAGCCATAAATATCCTGGCTATGTGCCATATCTAAATGGTGCACATGTACACTTACACAACAGGAAAAAAGGACGAGAACGAAAACGACGTCTCACGGCATGAGGGTGCTCGACGTGGGTGGTGGGTGGAATGGTAAAAAGGGCTCACGTTATCCAAGTCCAAATGATGGCCTGCTCTAGCGACTTCGGTGCTATTTTCCATTTTTATCTATTCAAATTCAAAGCTAAAATCGATGCGCGTTAGGCAGCTAGGTAGCTCCACTACTATCCCATGTGCATGTGTTCGGTATAGATACGAACAGGTACTTTGAGGTACTTTTTTTCCTCCCTTCTCCGATTTGATGTTTTTTTTTTTTTTTTTGCTGCTGAAAATCCTTTGCGACGATAAAGAGAGACGGGGGTGGGGAGTAAAATAAAAATGGAGTTCGTTTCATTTTTGCTGCTGCTCCCCAGAGCGCATGATCTCATAAATTTCACAAATGTATTGGAGCTTTATGTCACGTACCGAGCAAAAAAAAAAAAATTGTTCACACTCCCCGACATACACTCACACAGATTCAAAGCGAAATGGCTGCTAAGGCCGGTGGTATATAAGGTGCACATGCATGTGTCTTTGCAGGGTGGCGCTGCCTGTACATACTCGTAGATACAAAGTTAATCTGACAAAATGTTCGTTCGTTTTCATCTCTCCTGGTGATGATGTATCCAAAACTTTATGTGGTGCTCCATTTAAAGGGATTTTTTTCGGAATTTCCCTCTTCTTCTTTTTTTCATGTGGAAAATTTTGCCCCAAAATCTGGTTGAATGGGACGTTGAATGTTGGAGGCGCGTTCTCTTGAATTAAAGCCTCCCGAGTTTCTCGGTGTAATAATGTGAAGTGTGCGAGGGTATCTGATCGCTGTCGGGCATTTATTTGTGTGTTTCAACATTTAAAGCGTAAAATTTGTTGAATAATTTACGGGAAACGATTTAATTTTGGAGTGAGTTGAGCGAATGGAACGTTTTTTCCGTTTTTTATTTCCGGATCACACGCTTTAATGTTTTTTTTTTTTTAGCGACAAAAAAAAACGTATTTTGTTTTATTTCCGGGAATTTCGGGCGGCCATGGACACATTGATTTAAATTGCACACGACTACGGGATAGGTCTATTGAAATTCTAGCAATGCACGGCGGGGATGGACAAGTTTGATTGGAAAATTTGCACTTTAATGATGTTTTTGCATAAAAATTTTAATAGTGGTTTTGTTTTTTGTGAAAATATTCAGATTCTCAAAGGTCCTTGCACAGGAGGCCTCTGAAAAAAGAGGAATCAGATTTGAATTGCAAATGGGGGATGAAAAAACAAACTGGCATTTCCGTCAGTCGTTCTTTCACGCAGGTGACTGCACACAGAAAATGGAGGCCAGCGTGGTTTATCATGAGTAAATTCATTCTCTCAAAAGAAGCCCCGTGAATTTTTAAGCAGTTTTAGGACTAGGACATAGGTCCTCCAACTAAAATTCAAATCCTCTTTTGTTTTGGCTACCTAGATGGCGCCACCGCCTTAATCGTGGTTGAGTTGCATGGTTCTTCAAATTTTAGTGGATCATGGAAATGCTAGTGGAAATGCTATACTGGAGCACTCAGACTGAACTAATCCTTTGTACTACCAGAAAGCAGGACCAGTTTTTTACCCATTTTACTGGAACTTCCTCGACTTTTGGTGAGGAGTTTACAACACTCACCACATCGGAACCGAAAATCTGCCACCTGAGCCGAGCAAAGGCAGGTCAATCGCAAAGGAAATGATCCGAAGTATCGTCACCCTCACCACAGGCGTCGCAAACAGTGGTGTCAAGAATGCCGCTGATTTCTTACTGACGGTTGGGAGCATTCGTTCAGTCTGTCTGCATCCTGGAGCGCCACACAGAGTTGTGCTTATAGGAAACCCAGTCGTCAATGGAGGTCCCGACTGGGAAGATCCAACGCAGGTTCAGATCCTGAGAAAACATCCTACGAGCCTTGTCTAGCAATCTCATCGGAGATCTCATTTCCAGAGATCCCAGTGTGATCTGCGATCCAGACAAGAGTCAAAGCCTTGTAACCGAATTCAGAGAGTTCTTGCATTCTCGCACTGTTTTGGAACTGGTTAAAGGGTTGAGCAAAGGTTAGGACAGCAAAGGTTAAAACAGAGGCATACTTGCCCAATGAGTAGACACCAGCAAAGGACCCATCCGTTTTGGAACCATCCGTGAAGATTCGATTGTGGCCCAGTCCAGGCTCAGACTCTGGCCGAAGCCAGCCCTTTGCACAGCAACCGAAGTTCTGGTGTCATTGCATCAGCCGGTATATCCATGGAACTAGGGTTGTAGGATAAGTGTCGCGCAAGGTCATAAAAACTCCAGCCGCAGACTTGTCTAAGACAAGTATAAAGTGAACTTTTATATAAGTAAGCGCAGTATTAAATGTAGAAGTCTTAGTCACACCAACCCTGTAGCCACACAAGCTAAGGATGCAGCAAAAAGTGCGAAACTGACAGCAGTACCATGCATGGAATTGTTAACTGGTGAAAACAACTCCAAGTAACACATGATTGAGGGTCTAGACTCTAGAGGATTGACTTTTCATCTTGGATGGGGATCAGTTCAGAGTGATAATGGAGGATTATCAAATTCCAGAACAGAATTACCCTCACTAAAGTCTACGATCCGAACAGCTGAAACAAGAAACCAGTACGGAATGCAAGCGTTTACATGCAAGGTTCTAACATAGAAAACAACTAGGTGTCTGTCATCGGTAGAAGTTGCGAACCACCTAGAAGCCCTCATCTCAATTTTCCAAACCGAAATCTTCATCATTTTAAGAGAGCCCGGAGTTATTTTAGAACTTGATACCCGAGGCAGAAAACATAAATCTTTTTGGACTGAAAGTCACATCTGGCAAAAACAAACCCACTCTGGTGGCCAACCACAAGGACGTCCGCCGATAGATAGAGCGAACCTCGGAAATCATGGTGAGAGTCAAAATAAGTAAAACAGCTGCTAACGAATGGATCCAAACGAGTTTCTAAAACTACTGGGCGAACCTCTCAAGCCTGCAAACTGACAAGATTACTCGTTAAGCAACCAAAACACGTTTCCAGGCAGAGAGCAATTAAGCCTGGTGGCGGCACTGGTACCAAGACACATTAGCCTCAAAAATCATTTCAATGGATTTGGGTTCAGAGCTACAGGGATTTGTAAGCGAACCTTGAACACTGCACGTGTCATTGCTCAGTCTTAGCCAAACCGCAACGAAAGTTCGTGGCGTCTATGCCATTGAGACCAAATTTTACCCGAGATCCAAACCACTACACCTCACTCCCTACTCATCACCCCCAGATCTGAAGCACTTTTTTAACCTGGTTTTCATGAGGGAAACAGGAAGATTCTCCTGACGCCATGCATTTAGTATCAACTTCGTAGTTGCACACTGTCTCTACATTCTTCCCAAGACATACTAATCCTTAAACATATCCTTAAGCCTAGAAGTCGTCAAGGAGGGTTTACCCAAGACACTCGCCAATTGAAATCGAAATATTTGTTTGAATTTGTTTCTCCAAACGTTAGCGATTGACAAATTCGCCTGCCTGTGATGAAATTGATTTTTTACCCTCTAAAGACAAAGTTCATATGGTTGCATGTGATGTACGTTTGTGAAACGCTCGTGCAGGGATTTAGCTACGCCATCTACAATTCCAAAGAGAGAAAATTTCAACTTAACGACGAAAAAAATGGAATTAAAAATCTAATTTCACGCGAACAGCACATGCTGTAACTTATTTCCGTTTGTTAACCCTTTGGGATAGACGTCCAAACGTCATCGTGTGAGCTGAGCCCTTTGTGAAGTATAGGATGCAATGAAAGTTCTGCCGAAATTTTGGGCAATGGTGAAACAAGTTCTATCTTCTCGTAACCATTCATGTTGTGTATGTTACATATTTTTGCACAAACGGAAGGGATCTACAATTTTTTGCTGATTTCGAACGGCGAATTGAGAAGCTTCTTCATAACAAATTATACTCACCGAGGTTTGTCCTTCTCCGATGGGAAAAATGTGTAGTGGATACTGTTGAGTCTCTATCCTTTGCACAGCAGTGTGGAAACAAGAACGACAAAATGCCATCTTCCCCGTCGCTGTGTCAGTGCTAAAAACTTTGTCCAGACGCCATACAAAGATTGTGTCGGGTTTATTGTTTAGTTCGAATGAAAATCTTCCCTATTCTGAACCTGATGTCCATGCTTCAAGACTCGGTTTCATCATTCTTGTGTTAGAAAAACGCCATCTTGCCGTAAGTAATCATAGCCCACGATGAGTTGTTAAAGTGTAATTTTTTCCACTCCAGCCATTGACGGTTGTAATAGATTATTCCACCATTTTACTTTTGACACATAGGACCTATCCTGTTTCGGACAGACGGAAGACGGCCGATGGTACTCCCGATTAGCTTTGTAATTTCAACCAACTTACAACTCGGCAAATCGATTGACAAATTGCTATGCAAATTCATAATCACATTCCCTCGGCAGACAACTGTCACAAGTGTCAAACGCAAAAGAAAATATCCACACCTACACACAAGATGTATCCATGTTTACATTGTAATCTGAAAAATTGGCCAATATGGGTCACATTCACATGCTCCTCCATCTAAATGCCACGAAATAAGCGCAAAAAAAAATCCCGACTCTTACTGCCGTGGCGGCTGTCCCCTCCGACAGGAAAATAAAAATAAAAACCATACGACTTGGTGAGTTATGACTCCACCATTATGCTTGCCCGCCCCTCTGACCGTTTTGTGAGTACGCACCGCCAAGTGGCTTCGTTTGTCGACCAGATATATGGCCAGTCCGGTCGTTGGTCACCACAAAGTCAGTTATGACTTCGGCCTGTCTGTCATAAGTCATCTGTGTTGTTGGACCGCAACTTGGCCCGGCGCACCAAAGGCATATTATTCATTTTTCCCGAATGACACTCTGGAACCTCGAAAAGCTTTATGAACAATTTCAGAGATACACACGCATACGAATGGAAAAATAAAAAAAATTCTCCATTTGTTGTTATTTTTGGGAACACAGCGCGATAATGTTTATTTGACAACTTTTATTGCCCGTACCGCGATAAATTCCATTCTAGTCGTTAGATACAAGTGTGTACTGGCTACGCGGAGAGTAGCACCCGAAAATACGGTCGGCCTCGGCGCGGCAGCAACGCTACGAGGAGAAAAGACACTCAGATACTCTCGCATACTAAGTTGTGCTTTATTTTTATTTTATTTTTTACGTCCGTTTCGTATGTAGCCATCGCTCAAAGAGTTTTGCATTATGACCAGAAGTTTTCGGGATGCGATCGTAAAAAGTAGCCAAACGATTGGTGGTGATGATGCTGCTGCTGCGGCTGGTGGTGGTGGTGCTGACTGGCGATAAACGTTTCATAGAGATGATGAGGGCAAATAGTACTGGACACGCAGTAAAAGTTACGATGGATTTTAATGGCCGAGCGTATGGCGGCAGGAAGTTTTCTAATTTTTTTTTTTTCTTTTTCGTATCTGAGTGCATGGCCGACCAACCACTCATCGGTGTGTGAGAGATACAAAGTGTATCTAGGAGGGAATTCTTCGAAAATGACTGGGTCAGGCATTTTTTTTTTTTTGCTACAGAGGTACCTAGCTGGTCCATAACAATCCCAAGAGGAATAGAATTTTAAGTCGTTTGAATGTTTTATGAACTTCGTAACGTGGAAACCGTTTAGCGCATTATTTACGAGCAGTTTTTATTTGAGACCCTAAAAATGAAAATTTAACTTTCCACCAGATAGAGATGTGTGTGTGTGCAATTGGAAATTGTTGAAATTAACTAGAGGGCAGACAAGTGGGTGGATGGGTAGGAGGTGGCGATATTTGATGGAGATTTGCTGTCAGAAGATGGGACAAAGTGACTTCACCCTGTTTGGTCAAAAATTGACGAATTCAATTGACTTTTTTAATGACACTCTTGCGATCTCTACGAAGCTGTCCACGGAATGACACCGGACTTTAACCAATTGCTACGTACTACATTGCTTGCTCAGCCTATCTGACTTTGCTATCGTTTTTCAGGCCGAAAGCACGATTCTCGATACATGTCTCCAGCTGGAAAACCAGTCAACTCCGAAACGAAACGAGCAATGTACTCGTTAAGCCAAGTCGCTATTAAGGCCGAATCTTCTGGTTAATTTTCAAATATCGTAACCAAATTAGGAACTCGGGTAACCGGTATTCTGTGTCTCAAGACTTAGAGGCATGCGTGAAAATGAAGAGGCCTTCGATGAACTGGCTATCTGAGTTCCAAATCTTGTCAACCTTCTTGCGAGTAGCCATTCCACTTGGATCTGTTAAGCGAAGACTATTCTCACACTTCCTCAAAATATCTAACCGAAGATAAGTCGGGCAAGGTTCATAGCTATATTATCTCCGGGATAATATTCCCCAGAACCAGAGCCAGAAACCTGTTTATCAACAGCCGAACGGACATTTTTTAGTTTGTAGAAATCTTCACAGATTGCTGGACCACCGATAACCCGTTGGACACTTACTGCCGCAGCGGCAAAAGTGTCAACGAGGCAGAAACTCTGGACCATTTCCTTTGAAAATGCCCTGCTGTCACCAGAATCCGACTTCCTACATTAGGCATACCATGCTTCAAAATCCTTAACTGTCTTTCGGACAAAAATATCTCTGATATGCTATCTTTTCTCAAATTCACAGGACCAGACCATAGGACTTAGAGTTTCGTAGTAAACACCAACTCCTATGCCAGCCTACTTTTTTGAACCGTCATGTCAATGTAAAATGTCAGTTCCTCTTTGTTGTCGACTTGTCTTCTCTTTCAGTCAATTCTGTCAAAAATTTTGATAGTGAATCTCCTTTACCTGGTTGCCTGTTGGTAGTTTACTGCGGGTCCAAGGCTGGTAACCATAACTCTGCTTCCTTAACCCTGAGCGTAGTTCTAGGAAGCTGCTGAAAAGATTCTGTAGAGATCCATCTCAATCAGATGAATGCTACTGAGCACGGTCCCAATCGCCACTGTGGGCTATTTTTCTCATCGATCCTATGATTGCAAAGCAGGCCTTTCTCTGGATCTTGCTAAGACTTGAAGAATGATATTACTTCTAAAGGGCGATGTGTTTAAATACAACTAGTTCAACACAGTTGATGCCAGGGGCAACCTGCAGTCTCTTGACTTGTGAAAAGTCTGTGCCCGAGGCCATACAGCATTCCATCCCTTCTAGTTCTTCAGTTTAAGCCTCTTGGTATATCGAACCGTAGACTGGAACTCAAATATCCTTGTGGTTGGAGAGTATTCCTTTTGCTCTATGTGACCGAAGAAATGTAGTTGACATGTTTTGGTTTTTTTTAATGAACCTGGGCCTCTACCAAGAAGCTTTCTTCGTGCAGAAAAGCTGGACAGATTTAAACAAAAAATTGGATAGAATCCCATTTATGTGATATTCAGCAGACATATGTATATGTATATACCTCAGAAGTTTTTCAAAACTAACTTTACTAACGTATGCATGATGGCACTACAGTTCGGGTTGAACCAGCACCTCAACCAGCAAGGCATGATCCTTAGGCCAAGGCCACGCAATGAGCCGCAATTGTGGCCATGCAGTCGTTGAGCAACGAGCGTCATATCTGAGCATATTTTCTGCCGTTTTGCCGCTTTTTCGCTTGCCGACTGCCGCTCATTGCGTGGCAGGGACCTTAGCCAGCTATCTCCAACTGCAGTGCCGAATTCACCCTTTAGTTGTGTAGGCTGTAGTCCCTCAGAGGTTGAGTCGAAGATTCTTCGAATTGGGGTCTGGATGTTCAATCGTACTACCTGACCGCAGGCAAATAATTTGTCATTAAACTATTGCCTTGTGGGGTCGGCAATTTTTAGATCCGTTCCACTCGTGCGAAAAAGGTAAAACGCACAACATGAATGGATGCGAGAAGCTAGGGCTTGGCACAACCCTGACCTACTCGCCGGCTGTTTATTTATTTATATTATATTTATTATTTATTATATTTATTTATTTATGTATTTCAGTGTTAAATAGATTTTTTGACATTTTTTTCGACGCAAAGATAGGTAAGGTTTGGATAGACTGGCGCTAAGACAAGAAGGGTCTATTGCAATACCACAGTGTCGTTCTCTAATTCAGGACCACTCCGAGGAATAATTGCAGCAACTAGATTTTTTTTTATGAAAGGGAGGACACTTCTGACGTTGGTATCCGAAATATCGTCAAAATTATCCAAGAAAAAACCTAAGATTGAGCAGTCTTCTTCATCTCATCATATGGGCAATGCAACGGGTCTACATAGACCTTAGTGGGATGAAAGAATCTGATACTCGTACAGTCTTTATCAACCCAAAAACCTAACCAAACCAAATTTCCATACTTTGGTAATCGAAGTTGCCTAGCTGTTGGTAGTTCGCTTTGCTTTGCGCGGTTAACCTTGAACCGAGAATCACAACTAACTGGTAACATTGATTGTCCCGCTCTATTGCAGATGCTCTCTTAGAATATGACTCCCCACAGCCTGAGGTGTGCATCATTTTTCACTTGTCTCTCAAAACTTAACGAACCTTTGTCAAGCAGGATGGGTAAAGCAAATACTCAAATTTTTGAAGACCTATCTTCTCGCAACCATTCATGTTGTGTGTGTTACGTTTTTCACACGAATAGAAGGGACCTACCTCCAGGAGGTTTGTCATTCCCCGAGGAGAGGTGAGGCCGCGAATCTTGAACCCACTCCACTCGCACAGCAATCCAACCCATTAACCAATGAGCCACGGCGACCACCTTTGAATTTAACTTCAGCAAAAGTATGTACACTTCGAAATGTCCTACTCTGTGGCATTTCTATCACCTGATCATGCCTCTCCTTAACCTTTAGTTGCCCCCTAAGCTTACTCTAAAAAAAACTCCGTAATTAGAAACATCAGTCCTTACTTCCTGTAGATCTTTCATCATCTTTACTCCTAGTTTCCTAAATTTTAAGAAATTTTGTTTCAACTGGAAACACGCAACTGACCATAGTCTTCCTGCTTCTGGTAGATCAAGGATTATCGCAGAAATTTTATGAAACATCCCTGACTCTAAAGGCGCGTCCTCTCTACAGAATTGTGAATGCAAAAATCTAGTACAAAAATGGCTTCCATCACTTTTCCCGATTCTCCAACGTGCACAAAAAATCGAACACCTTTTCCGCCGAACACCTTTCAAGTCCTCTGCCCAAAAAAGAAACAACAACATCGGATCTGAATATCCTTCCTCCTGACATTGATACATTTTCATTTCATTACATTACAGTCTGTTACCTTCCTTCCGACTTGAATGTTTTGATTTCCCTTTCCATTCTCTTATGTTATTATTGCTGTTGTATGTTCTTATTGATGTTTTCGCATACCCTTAAGGATTATCGTTCTCATTACACAATGAAAGGGAAAACTTTGTACGAATTTTAATTGTGAAACCGATACCCAATCCCACAGGAAAACATCATCGGTCCAAGGCAGCGCGATGATGGCAATCCGTCAGCGCGCATGGTTTTGCAAATGTTGTTCTCATTCCTTCACCCGACACCCCTTGTATTTTTCTTTCATCGTTTCGATTGTTTATCCAGAATAAGGTTAAAATAATACAAAAGGATCAATGAACACGGAGTGGGGAGAGGGGAAAGAAAATTCCACAATCAAAAGAATACAGGTCCTCGCATGAGAGTTTAAAAAAAGGAGAACACTCTCCGAACAAAACAGCTGGGTTTCATTTGAAACAGCGCATGGAATCCATTTAACTTGTGGTTAAGGATTTTATTGTTCACATGGTTTCACAAGGATTCGGGAGAGAGGGCAAGGAAAGAAATGTATCAAGAGAATGTTTAGCGACACAAAGTCCTCGCGAAAAGAGGCTTATCTCGAAGTGACACTCGTATACCGGGGCAGGAGTGGAAACCAGAAGTACGGCCAAACAACCACCAATTTATACCAATCAGTCAGCCATTCGGGGAGAAATCGTGATAAGGTTAGGTTTACGGATGAACGCGTCGAGATCGAGACCGATCCCACTTCCATTACCCGCTGATTCACTCGTCGCACCATTGGCGAATGTGTTTCGTTGACTTAAGCTGTGGAAATAAATCATAAGAGGGGGAGATTGTGGTGGCTGATTGCTTCAAGCCTGCGAGGTTGAGTTTAGCCTTTGGCTGTTTGTGTTCTATTTGAGCTGATTCTGTGTTGATGTTATTGAAACAAATGATGATATGCCAACGATAGACCTCAAGTGCGTAACGATTTGCATTGTTAAAGGGGTTGGCCGAGGCTATAATAACGTTTCAGAGCGCAAATCTGTTCTCAGTACTCCCACTTTCTTACTCGCTTTGCACAAGACAAATTTACCACCTGCAATGAGGTACTTTAGGTTACCAAGGTTGCTCTTTCCACTTACAAAGGCCCATGGTATGACGATGAGTAAACTTGGAAGATGACAGAAATTGCACATGAATGAGAGTCGTACGCGAACTTTAAGCTCTAGAAAGTCGAAGAGTTTCGCAAGGGAATCTAGAAAGGTTCACAGAACCCAGATTTCAAACCTGGAAATTAGAGTCTTCCAAGCAGCAAAGAAATCTAGTCACCAAGACGCACGGAGTTGGAGATTTGTTAAAGCCGTAAGCAGGGAAAGTATTACAACGAGAAGAGGATACAGGCCCTTATTCAGTTACAAAAGAAGCAGCATCCACTGTCAATTCAGAAGAGATTGGCGCAGCCATTAACAATTTAAAAATAACAAACCTTTCATATACCAAGCCATCCATTAAGTATGTGTCGACGAAAGTATGCCGATGACTGGACAGAAAATAAATAGATAGCTAGCTCAAGAGGTGAGCCAAGGCTTGGCTCCGCGAACCTACAATTTTGATCGACGACTTCGGAGGGCGAATTGAGACGCTTTTTATGACAAATTAAACTCTCGGAAGTTTGTTATTTGCCGAAAGGACGTGGTGCCGCGAATAAAGGAGGGTAAATATTCCCTGGTTTTGAACCCTAGCAGCTCACACAGCTGACCAACTAACTTCTGAGGCACGGTGACCACAATACTGAAAGATAATTGCAGTGATTATCGATTCAACCCTGATACGGTGGATTCAGGTACTTTCCATTTTGGACCGCCTTGGCTGCACTACAAGTCTCAAGCTTATAGCTTTTTTACCTATTTTTATACCACGGTGGTATTCATCACTGAAACTACTAACACTGACTGCTCTTCGAAGTGCGATCATATAAAAGAGGAGATAGCAGCGTCTCGCAAGGTTATTCTGTTTAGCACCAGACCAAGATGAGGTTGGTAAGCCTAAAGAGTGTGCTCATCAGATAATTTAAACAATTTTCAGGCTTGGCTAGGTCCTTAGGTTTAGTTAAGGTGGCTGTCTGCAAGTAGGTCCATTGATTCATTCACCAAGGACTAATTGAACCAACCAGAGTTATTTATGAAGCGGAGGTTACTTCTCAAGTTAAGTTTCCGAATTTCGTCGAGATCATCCCAGATGAAGTAGTCTTCTTTTGGACAGGGCTGGACGGGTGCAGAGGAAGTGAAAAAAAGTCTACTACTTGCAGCCTGTGCAGGAATCGTTAGAAAAGAGGCCTAGCCTTTTAGCATGAAGGCCTTTAAGATGGTATCCTATGAGGACACTGATAACGTTTTAGCAGGACCAAAGCATTGAATCGATTCTGATCTAAATTGGGCCAAATTTTTCTGGAAATTTGACATGTCGTGCCTTCCTCCCAACTCCTGATTGCGAATAGTTTGAGTAAGTGTTTATACGTAACGAGTGGCATACGCAGAACCTGTCATTCCGGCAGGATTTTTAAGTTTGTGCCGTGTATTGCGAGTTCGTCTGCCATGCAGTAGGTCCTTTGGCTAGGTTCTTATGTTGAGTCAACTCGACAGTAGAGGTTTTGTGCTTTCAAGAATTTAGCTTCTGCTTTTCGGGAAGATTAGGTAGGGTGTCTGATGGATAGGCGTTATCCTGTTCACTCGGAGACTTCAAGGTCCATTGTGCCTGTGAGTACCCTTTTCTGTTGTGGGAATAAAAATATAGCTCCCGGGCTAACCTAAGGACCTATTGCTGATTGTTTTGTGAACCAGTCAGCACTCTTTTTGAATCTGAGTAGGTCCGTTAACTGTAAGTCTTACCTCTGCTATACTTGCAAAGAACCTTGCTCCTAATGAGCGTAGATGTCGTTCTTGCAGAGCGGGGCAGGGACACAGCAGATGTTTGATTGTTTCTACCTCTGCCTCATCTCCGCAGCTTCTGCATAAACCGTCGGATTTAATTCTCCATTTGAGGAGCATGACTGAGAATCGGTTTAGTGCCAGAAGGTACCTTGTTTTAGTTTTATTTAATTTCTTCCATAACGTACGAGAGGTGGCGCAATCCTCTCTGGTTAACTAAGAGGAATTTGCTTCTTTCGCTATTATGTTGTCTATGATCCCATGCAATCCCTCTATTGATGGCATTATAGATGTGTCCGCTTCATTAATGTTCATTGCCGACCCCAATCTTGCCAATTCATTCTTGCTTTTCATTCCCTTCCATGTCCTTATGTCCTGGAACTCAGCAGAGTTTGACTGTATGGTGCCTAATGACGATCAGCGGGTCTCGCCATTTCTCAAATGCCTTCGATTTGATTTTAAAGCTGCTTGACTATCAACGAAGATGGTTCCATCTGATGAGGGAGCTGACAATCTCTTATGTATCTTGCAGCTTTTTCTATTGCCAGGATTTCGGCTAGGAAGACACTACATGTTTCTGGCAATCTAGAACATTCCTGTTTCTGTAGGGTTTTCGAGTAGAATCCGGCTCCTGTTCCTGTTTCAATTGAGCCGTCAGTCTAAATCGTGATTTCGTGGTCTTTGATTACATTGTTTGTCTCCCAGTCCTCGGGGCCTAAGAATAGAATAGGAAGATCAATGTTAAAGTCACGGTAAGAGGTCAGATAGCTCGATGTGGCTGTAAAACTTTTGGACTTATGTTTCTCGCCCGTTAACATTATTACGTTCAGTATCGTCGCATGTCCATGGGTGGTCTGCTTTAACAGGTTGGACTCCCTTAATCTGAGTGCAGCTTTCGCAGTTTTCGCAGCATGAACAGGTCCACGGGGGGGAGATGAAGGATCATATCCAGACCTGCTTGCGGTGAACTTCTTACGTCGTCGTGTGGTGCAAAGTGCAGCTGGCCTTTGTACTTGCTTTACGGGAAACTACTACAAATATTTTCTCGATTTCCTCTAGATCAAACGCTGGTCTTACTATGGCAATCACCCTGTTTTATGATGTTGAGAAGATTTGAAACCGCCTTGACTTAGAAAGTAAAAATAAGCCTTGCAGAATTTTTGTAAAAGATATCAGTGTATCTGAGATGAAAGTTCAAAGAACGTCTTCCCATGGAAAGGGAATCCATCTCGTCAGCAAGCTTCTGAGCTCGTTATCTGTTAGTGATCTTCTTCCATGCTAAGAACTCAAGCCTGTACAATGCTTCCATGACTAAATTCAATTATTTGGACACCACCTAACCTAACCCAACTTGGTCTTAAATTTCAAATCGTTGTGCTTCGAAATCCTTTTACTACGTCCCGACAATTAAGCGCAACAATCTCGCCGCCTAGTTTTTATCACAAAAAGTACTCAAACAAAAGCAAAACTTAAAATTTAACTTTACGATGTTTAAACAAACAAAAAAAAAGAAGAAAAACTTCAACATAAAACCAAACGTCTGTCGTAAAACTTGTGCTACTGGTCGTGAGTGGTGGTCATTCGAAGTCCCATTTCTGAATCTCTGTTCCAAAAGTATTGATCACAATCATAAAGAGTGGCAATAGCCACCTCAAAATAAATGTAAAAAAAAAACCCTAAAACACATATACTATAAACTTATGCGAGGTAATAAAAGAAATAGAAAACAAAAGGCCAAAGCTTTTATCGGAGCCGCACAAATGGAGCGCAACACCATAACTAGGGTTTTCTTTTCTATTTTTTATTTTTTTTTTTTTAGTTTTACGAACTTGATAGACTTAGTTTGGTCGATTGGCCGATTGGTAGGTGCTTCAAGATTTGGTGATTTTTCCAGGAAGTACGGTTGTTAAATTGTAGTAGAAATTCGAAACAGTTGCAGTAGGTGCTGCATATGCACACATGCATTGTATGAGTCTAATTAAAGTTTAGATACAGGCATAGCGCAACTAACGATCAGTTAGTTGCAACCTATTTGAAGTGAAGGTGAACTTAATGGACTCTTAAGTGCGATAAGTAAGGTGGGGTACATTAAGATTTTACCGAGAATACCAAGAAGTTAAAACAAGTCGTGCTTTGGGTAACGTTTTGATTTGCAGTCAAATGTGAAATGAATCGGAAGAAGGGTGCGTTGCAATTGACGGTCTTTCCGTTTTTAGTTGATGGAATCTGATGTGGAAGCACTTAATTATTTAATTGGCTTTTAGAGAAATTTCGCTTAAGGAATGGCCAACGGATAAAATCTCTTTTCTTCACATGCGTCACATCAAAGTTTCCAAGTGTCGAAAGGCTACCGCACAGTCAGTCACATGTCACATCGAAGGTGAGAAGTTCAAAGTTTTCAGATCTCTCTTAACCCCTTCAATGCCAAGGTAATCTTCGTATAGGAGTTAGTTTAGGTTAGGCTGAAGTGGATGTCAGCTAAAGCCAACACACTTAGACCCATGAGGGGTCCGTTGTGTTGCAAGAATCTGGAAAAGATCTCCTGCTTACTCATTGAACCAATTGGAGCTTCTTATGAAGCGTAGGAGGCTACCAACATCGGTATCTATCAGGTCGCCTAAGTTTGTGTAGAAGAAGGCTCCTAAGTGGAGTTTTGTTTTGCGGAAGAGAGCTAGACAGGTGCAAAGAAGATGGAGAATAGTCTCCTCCAATACTTCGAGCGTTTCAGACTTGTCCAGCTTTGGGAAATTTGCTTTGTCGTTAGACATGTTGTACCACTTGTCCACTTAAGATTTGTTCTTTCGATAGCATCTAGATTTGGTTTAAGTTTACAAGTAGCTTTCGGTATACCTAAGGTGCCCATATCAGGCCCAGTAGGTAATGTTGTTCCATATCTGGCGAATTGATATGCCTTACAGATCCTGGCACCTAACAAAGGTGAATATTAAATTGCTCCGCCATCTCTATAAGAGACGATCGGCAATCTAGGGCTATTATTGAATTTAAAGCGACCGTTAACAAGGGCTTCAGTGCACTTGGCTGTCCGAAAAGATGCGGATATCCGTGGCCGATATCACGTTTATCTTCAGCCAAGATAAGACTTCTCTGATCGCCATGATTTCCGCCTGGAAGACGCTAAATTGATTTGGAAGACGGACCGCTAGGCTGAGGTTAAGCCTATCGGAGAAGGCTTGCAAGTTGCAAGTTTTTGAGGCGTTCGGTGTAAAAGTGAATTGACTTGTCTTCTAATAATACGTTTGCCCAGAATAAAATGGGAGGGATGGTTACCTCGAAGTTTACCTCGAATGTTTCTGGGAGAAATTTTGACATTTTTCAAAATGCAGGCGTGGCCAAAATGTTTACTAGACCACTGTGAGGTTGCTTTGAGGCGGATGGCTGCTTTAGCTGCAACTTGTCTGCCGAAAATCTCGAGGGGTGATAGATGAAACAAAATGTCCAGTGCTACAGAGGGAGTCGTGCGAAAAGCTCCGCTGTTCGTTGGACTTTGCTTAAATAATCGCGGTTTATGCCTATATCCAAGGAGGTCTACTACACCATCACCCTGTACGAAAGTTTCGGTCCTATAACCGAAATATAGAGCCAATGCATTATGGGGAGTTGCAGACCCCATTTATTACCGATGGCCTTTTTAAATGTTTGGTTTCCAGCTTAATTTCCTGTCCTGGGAATTAACTACACCACCACTGTCAGTGGGAAATTACTCCACACGAAAATTTGGTGGAGTAGTTTCCCCCGTAAAATGTGATGGGAATTTACTCCACTACTAGTGGGAATTTACTCCACTTTTCGAATGTGGCAGTGGGAAATTGGTTAACACGGAAATGTGGTTGCTGGGGATCACTGTGGAAGTGGGAAATTACTCCACCTGACTGCTAAATAAGACTTGTGGAGACATCCGGGACTACCTACATAGATGCAGAGGTTAATTCTATTCGCTAAATCCGCAGGATAAAGATAAGGGCCTCCGATATAGTTTACGTGCCTTAATAGCTCAGTGACTTAGGATGTGGTTTCAGTTTCTATCAAAGTATCAACCTGCCTTTGACTGAATCTACCAACACTGCCTGGTATTTCATTTCCAAAAGTTGCATTTGAACATGACCATAACTCCGATCACTCGAGGCACCCAAATTGTCAATGACAATTCAATTGTTGTCGACTTGATCTTACACAACTTTCCACAATTCCATCCTCGCGCTTTCATTTGCTAACTCGTTCTACTAACTTTTCAAAACGCAGTAGGTACTTCCGTCCGCCGATAGTATTTCTGCGAAATACCAATCGAGTCACTGGGTTCTGATTTTCTACGCCAATCTATGATTCAACTCTAGTTCACTTTCCAGGCCGCCGATCCAGGCCGTAGTTCCTCTACTAACTTCACAGCAAATTAACCAAATCAGCCGGTTCCACTTCGAACTGATATCGGTTGGTTGCATGCTTCTGCCATTTGAGTCGTGCTTCCCCCCAAAGAAAAACAAAAATTTTGCCATGCCCCCGACGTCACGGATGTTATCATGAATTCTGCACGGAATTTCACACACGAGCAAGCAGGTAATTCCTCTCTCGCCCTTTTCTCTCTCTCGCTGTCCTGAAAAATGGGTGACTTCACTGGCTGGCCGATATGAAATTGATGTCAGAACCAGAAGCAACATTCCCGGGAGTTGATTATGTGGAAGAACTCAAACCCCACTGCATTCATTCACTCTACAATGCACACTGAGTTCACAGTTCCAGTGAATAATGTACACCCTTCGACATGCCACAATCTGAGTTGGAGACGTCGATTTTTTTCTTTTTCCTCTGTGGTGTCATGATTGAGCACAATCCGTACACTTGTGCGCCAGAGGGTTCGGTTGATGTTTGTTGCGTGCAGGACAATAAACTACCACCTTCCACCTAATAACAATTACAAAATACCAAACATAACAATAAAACTTGTATTCCTCCGCCGCCTTCGTCTTCAGCGATACCGTTGCGAATTCCTTAGAAGAGGACTTACAACGTTCAGTGTTCAGTGTTCAACCACCCTCGCTACGGGGGAATTTTTCGGAAGAAACTCCCAACTTTGGAGAGTTCAAGAACCCATTCTGGAGGAATGGAGATCATAAATCACAATTCTCCTATAATTTCCATGTACCCAGTACCCAAAGGAGGGAAATCTTTATAGCATCGATTTTTGCTTGCTGCTACGGAGGTGGAGGGTTCTGTTCAGCGTTCAGAGATGTGCTGGTAGTTACTAGAATGCACTCGGCTGTGTTTTGCCGACGGGAATGTGTTTTTGACATTTCTAACTGTTTTGAATGGAGTTTGACAGGAAAACTCTATTGTGGGTTTAATTTGTTGGAAATGCGGTAAATGCTTTGAAGAATTCATGCAACGATTTAAGTTTATTTGATGGAATTTCACAGGGAATTTCTGGATGGGCAGTTGGGCGTGGATTGGTCTGTTTAGTGGAAGAATGCTTCATTTTAAATGTTGTTGACAGTGGCACTTCTGCCGTGCATTCTAGCAATTCTTATATAATTGCAGGGACAACGGTTTTCTTCGAGAGAAATTTCCTATTGGCGCTTAAAACACATAAACATCTGAGCGTCAAGCTTTATAAATCAACTTTTTGGGCAGTTAACAGGTGTAGCAAGTGTGGACTACTTTTCCCCATCATGGCTGGATTACTATTTCCAAGCAACGTCATCTAAGGAAAGTGACAGACGAATTATTCAAATGGTTTACTTTGCTAAGAAATTGGATTGTCATTAGTAGCTTTAGACAGCTGTCAAACTGTCTTCTTTGACACATTTTTGAATTGAGAAAAATTAAGATTTTACCGACGGCTTTTCTTCCAAAGGGGAAAATCCTATTTTTTTTTAAATATGTATGCTTAGACGTCAGTGATGAAGAAAATGTGTATCTAAGACTTTAGCGTCATGATGACTTTAGCCACCTTGTTGACAAAATGTGAAACGCCAGTAGAATACGGCTAGAAGCGTAAGTTCGCCTTTAGCTTCATGTTGACTTCAGACACGTTGCTGGCAACACCTTAAATGTAACATTTAGTTTGGACACTCAATTGATCTTGAAGCCAACAAGCTTCTTGTATCTAATAAAAAGTAACACTTTCTGGTACACTTATGTTTAGCAGCTGGCAGTTCGGTAGATTATATGGGTATCGCTGGTGTGAACCACACTGCCTTAGTCGGACCTTTGTGGATCCATAGTGGTACTCTCTTGCCCTCTGCCTGAAAAACTAGAGAGTTGGGATTTATTAGTGATTCGAGGTTCTTTGATGATGGTTTTCTGTGACTTTGTTAACAGTTCGACCAAGTCTTTAAAATGACATCATCATGATCCTAAGGATAAACACTCCTAGAAAAGATGTAAAGATGCAACAGATGCATGTAATACACGAAATCAGGCATCAAAAAAACGGGGCTGGATTAGAAAATCTCTACGGAAACCAATCTCAGAGATTCGCGGCCAAGCAAAGGCCGAAAGCCACATGGAAGAGAGCTTAAGGAACAAGTAAGGAAATCAGGGCAACGCGGAGTCAAATTGAGGCTATCGCTAAGGACCGTAGTCGATGGAGCCATGTCATTGGGGCCATATGTTCCCCTGGGAAACAACTCTATGTCCTTACTATCCTCTTGGGAGTCTTAGGCCGCCTTCATGTTTGGTTTCTAGAAATATGTATGTATATAGCTCCTTCCTATGCAACTACGTATACTCGAGGACTGCCTGATAGAGTGTCGGCTTAGGGCGGTGAGCTGAAAAGGTTAAGTTTTCTGTGACATCTTTGTCCTTTCGCGAAGTTGCCAGTAAGAACAGACCTCGTGAGGCCTCGATGATTGCTCAAACTTGTGTTTGGGATACACTGCCGTTGTTTGTAAGTTTTATTGACTATTCGATGGCAGGGTCGTCTAAGAAAATTCCATCTGTGACAAATTTTGTGGCTCTGTTAACTGTCCTTCGGTCCAATGTTCTCGTAAAGGGAATTTCGTTTGAAATTTTACATTAAAGCCGATGTAAGGCGTTGTACAGTCAGTTTTTGTTTCCAATTTTGCCTATTTGGCGATAATTCGGTGGACGGGAGGCATAGAGTTTAACAATCTGTGGGCCAGAGCATGGAGTCATCATTCTTGTAGAGCGGATCAATAACAATATACATAGATGGTGAATCGATTCTTCTCGCTCTTCAGCCGTAGCAAGTATTGAATTCTCGAGATTGCTTAGGAGATTTTGAACGGAGTTCACACATAAATCGAGAAATTCTAAAGGAGCTTCCCAAATCTTAGAGGGAGCTCAGCTTTCTTCAGCACATAACTGGCTATGGGCGTGCTGCAACTTCTAGAGGCATCGATGGACTCAGCTGTAGAAGCATAGCTTCTATGTCACGGAGTGATTTCTCTGGTTAATGTGCTGATCTAGGATCTCTTCACGTACAGCATAGTTTCGATTCTGTTCAAATCCAGTTTCTGCCATAATGAACGAGATGTAACGCAGGCACTTCTTGAAGGTACTTTTCCTTGTACTTTTAGTAAAATTGATCAAAGATGAATGTAAATCTTGCATCAAAATGGGGTCACTTCAGTTCTTAGTGCACCTCTCTAGAAGACTACTTCAAACAAACGAGCTGACTGCGATGATGTTTCCATTACGGAAGTGAGAGGAAGAAGATCCGACCTTTGCTCTGGAAATCTTACTGATCACACGCCCATACTGCCGCGATCGCTTATCAGAAATTAGTCACATTTAACCAAGTACTGTAATAAGGCATGCACTGTTATTACCTGACATGAAAGGTCGAGTAGATCTAAACCTAGCTTCCCGCAACCCTTCGTATTATGCCGTGAAAATGCTTGGTGTATGTTGCCCGGACCTCTTTTTGCTCGCTCGGTAGTCTAACTAACGACCATCATCCGGATCATTTAAAAATCTAACTTTTTAACCGGCAACACTGACTAACGTCAAATATGACATTGATGTCAAAAATTGTATATTTTCGATCTCAGCTACTCAGCACTTGCATTTGACGTCTTCACATTCTCACAAGTGCTTCCAAATCAACTTCATTCCAAGACCCACCATTATCCCGGCTTGACAGCTTATTTCTGACAGCCTGATCCGACACATGCCCACAAGTCTCTGTCCCTCCGTCATCAACTATAAAACAAAAGCCCAAACTCTTCCCAGAACACTCTCATAACTTAGCCATTGACGGACCTCTGCACACCCAATCGGAACGCCGAATACCCAGCTACGAGTATTTAAAATTGTCTCGGAACAAATTTTTATATCACTGAATAAATTACGAATGGCGAATGGGGCCCCTCAATGAAATGTGTCGGCATCTGAACCTTTATCTGGGGAAAATAAATTACAATTGCTCATCGTTAGCTGGTGGAGCCGCTCCTCCTCGCAGAATACCCGTTTATAGTTGGCACATTAACGTGATCCACATGTAGCTGGTGTCTGTGGTACGTGGCGGGAACCTACTCTCTGCGCTGCAGGAATGTCCATTGATAGATCCCGCCAAATGAAAAACCATTCTGCCCACTAAAAATTGTACTAATCACCTGACCCCCAATGGTGAGGCCCGGCCCAGCGGGACGCACTCGAAAGATGCACGCAAAGATGCGAATCATATTCGCGCTGATGTGCGTCCTCGCAGCGTTTTTGCGATTCCCATCGTGCCGTCGGCTGTTTGTGAAAATTATATTCGAAATGTTTTGGTGAACTATTTTTGATCCCTGATGCTTCTGACAGATGGACACTGGTTGTGACACCTGACCTAGACGCGGACAAAGTTGTTTTCATTTATTTGCATATGTTTGGCACGGTTCGGATCGGCTATGGCTTATCCTTTTCTAGGATAATTATTGTAACCGCATTACAATGTGTTGGGTGAGGGCGAAAAGGGTGAAGCAGACCTGGCAGGACCTCACACACACGCCTGGGAATCGAGTGAACATCGCTCGTCGTTGGTTGGGTCGCATCAAGATCAACGTAATTCGCTTTGTTGACTCTGTGTACGCGCTGGGAGATTACTGTGCCTGGGAACGTTGTGAGTAATTGACTCACAGTGTGGTGTACCTACCTGAGCCCACGCTCGACTTCAATTGTCAAGGGATTTGCCATACGAGCTGAGGTTGATCTTTTTTTTTTCGTCTGATTCCCTCGGATTGGGTTTATTTCGGTGAACAATGTGTTGAGTGAAGGAAACGGGATTACTAAACGGCTATGTCACTATAATCCAGGAAGAGATAAGCGTTTTCGGTTTGGTTTTCGCTTTTATTTGAAAATGGGATAAGCGCGGGCGCGCACGCACCATGGTGATGACTTTTGTTGCCCAGATTATAGTGTAGGGATAAACTTTACCAGGCCAATCCCTGTTTTTATCCATTGACAGAGAGTGTGCCAGTCAACTGATTTCGTATGTAGCTGGTTCGGATTAAAGGAGAAGTTTGCCAAAAGTCTTTGGACACAAGTGTTTGTAGAGCTATCGTGGAGTTGGGAGACCTGCCAATGCAGTCTTTGGTGCATTTTTATCGCTTTGTTTGGAAGTCAACCTTCAGGGAATCTAATAGTTTATTTGATCAACCCAAAGGACTGATGTTCCACTTCTTTTGAGTGATTAGCCCGATTCGATATCGCTGACGACTTTCCACACTCATGTACATCTAAGCAAAGTGCCTCTGTGCCGCAGACCAGGACTGAAATGATTAAGGTCTTATACAGGGTCACCTACGTTGTGCGAGAGAGGGCCTTGCTACTCTATTGCCTTCTCAGCCCAAAGGAGCAGAGATTGGCATTTTATCTGACTTGATTGCGGAGCCAAGGTAGACAAAGTCCTTAACTACCTTAAAGTAATATCTGTCTATAGTGATGTTCTGTCCGAGACATCGGTGTTAAGTTGACAGCATGCAAGTATACTTGGTCTTGCCCATCTTCGCCACCTCCGTCTCAATACTCATAAACCCACCCGTGACAACACGCTGTATTCTTCTGATTATGTCAATGTCGTCAGCGTATCCGAGTAAGTTTTGGCGCGTGAGCATTGCACTATTCTTTCAAGAACGATGTTAAAGAAGTCGCATGACAACGCGTCGCCTTGTTTAAATCCCATTTTTACATCACCTTGATGGAGCAGCGTGAATCACCATTTGGCCCATAAGACCTTTCTGTCAACGTGCTGAAATTTAGAAAAAGCCTCTATCCCCTTCTACGCTATCAAGACTTAGAAGGAAAACTCAAGGAGAGAACTTCCACGAATATCTCAGCAACCTAACCAGGTTCGAAATTCACAAAATAAAGAGATTCGTCTCGGGATCTAGATGGTTCTGCCCCTAGCGTGGAGCTGTAGTGAGTTGACACTGTAATAAGTTGACAAACATTTTCCCTAAAAAAGGAAAAGGAATTCATCGTGCGAAGTTGCTGGTGCTGGCCATTCAATGCCTAAGCGGGCATAGCCATCTAACCTTACCTAACTAAAGACCAAATAAATGACTTTACCTTGTCTTGACTGTGGCATGGGTAATGTTGGCTTTGAGGGCCGCTGTGGTTTGTGGCTTATTTGCATAGACCTGCGACTTCAGAAAACTCCGCAAGAAAAAGTCTAACGGGGTCAAATCGCACCATCTCGGTGGCCAGTTCACATCACTTCCACGTGAGATTACCATGCCATCGAATCGCTCGTGCAGAATTCCCAATATGACGTGAACTGTGTGGCACGTAGCGCCTTCCTGTTGAAACCACAATTCGTTGGTGTCCATATCATCCAGTTCGGGCCAAAAGAAGTTGGTAATCATCGACCTATAGCGCTCGCCGTTGACGGTGATGGCCTGGCCAACGTCGTTCTCAAAGAAATATGGACCGATGACGCCGCCAGCCCAAAATCCACACCAAGCAGTGACTTTTTCTGGATGCATTGGACGCTTTTGGATTGGTATCGTCCCACATTCGACAATTTTGTTTGTTGACGTACCCATTCATTCAGGAATGGGCCTCATCGCTGAAGATGATTTTTCGATGAAAATTAGGGTCAGTTTCCAACTGCTCCAGAGCCCATTCAGCGAACATACGTCGTTGTCTATGGTCGTTTACCTTCAGCTCCTGGGTCAGTTGAATTTTGTACGGGTGCAGGCCCAAGTCACGACCCAAAATTCGCCAAGTTGTGGTCTGCAAAAAGCCGAGCTCTTGTGAGGGACGCGAAATCGACTGCCTCGGATTCTCCTGCACACTCTCACGGACAGCGGCGACGTTTTCGGCAGATCTTGCGTTTCGCTGAACCAGTGGACTCAAATTTATCCACCACATTGCGAATAGTCCTCTCGGAAGGACGAATATGGCGACCGCAAAATGGGCGAAGCGCGCGGAGGGTTTCCCGAACAGAACACCCATTTTGATAAAACAATTTTGTTATTTGCACGTGTTGTTGAACGCTATATTCATCCATGGTGAATTGGCAAAACAGGCTGAATAAATGACAGCCAATTTAACAGATGTAGCTTCAACAATATGGCCGCTATCAACTGTCAAAGTTCGGAAGTCCCTATTGGAAGACCCTTTAGAAGACAAACAGTGGATAAAAAGGAGTGTGTAACCTTCTATGCCTGCAACAGAACCTTTGGCAAGAAGTGGGGACTCTGACCAAAAACGACCGTATACATATGTACACAGCCATTATTTCCTTATCTACGGATCAATAGAGTGGTAGCGCAACCTGAACAGCGTTAACTTAACCATGAGGCCACAGAATTCTGCTTTTAACGCTTCCACAAGAGATTAGATCATTTCCAGATTGCCTTACCCAAAGATTAACCTTCAACAAATCCTTGGCCTTCGCTAACTTAATTTAGAGCGGAATGGAGAGGTGATGAAAGACTACGGCATACCAATATTTAGGAAAAGTTAGAGAATCTTTTTTGGGACTTTACAAATATCTGTTTCTTTTCGACTACCGTGGTCGCCGTGGTTAGTGTTTTATTCGGGTTGTGCGAACTGCGTGGGTTCAAGCCCCAGCCATGTCCTCTCGTCGGGGAATGACAAACCTCTGAGAGAATAACTTGTCATGAAAAAACTTCTCAATTCGCCGTTCGGTGTCTTCAATTAATTGTAGTTCCTTTCCATTCGTGCGAAAAATGTAAGCTAGGCCTTGGGTCAGCTCGAGCTGTCGCGCCAGCTATTTATTTTTTTATCGACTACCGTACTCTGCCTGTGTTTTTCAGGCGAAGCTGCTGGTAATCCGCGAAGCTTATCACTAACCCAAAACAAGACATTGCAGAACACACTAGCACTCAGGTCCTCGCTTCGGCAACCTTATCTTCCAAACTGATGGAACAGTGAGGACGCTTTCCAAATTGCCAGTCAAGGACCGGCTCTTGGCAGCTTTATTGCGTAGAGAGTCTACGAATCTCTTGGAACTGTCAAGAGAAGTATGGGTTCACTTTTTTTCCACCGATAGCTGCTTCATTTCAACAGCTTTGACATTATTTCTCCAGACAATTGTTAGACCTTCCAGTGTCTAACTTAATTGGCTCTTCTGGGGACACAGCGGCTCTTCGGTTAGAACAGAATGAATGCCCTGATCTGCATAGTCCTCTCCTCGCTAATTTAGCCCCATTGATGAACTGGTATCTTGAGCATCCATTCAAACACTCAATTCATAGTGATCTCGAACCTAGAGTGAACTGAAAAATTATGAATCTTCAGCATCCAGCGCTCCACCTGCCTATTGACACACATTTTGTCACCAAAAACACTCCACTTGTGGCACCGTGCACAACACCCTCTCCAATTACAATATAATTGCAATTCAAACAATTACCCAAACAATTGTAAAACAACACTCCAAACAAATCGCTGGCTTCCTCCTCCTGCGCACACCCTCAACGCAAACATTTCATTTCCCTTCCTCGTCCTTATTTGAAGGAAATCAAATCGGGTGCCTTCAAGTGGCTCAACGTGCAATCATCCCCCACCGAAACATTTCGATGAATTTCATTCGAAGAAAACATTTATGATGATAATACAGCGCACCATACGTCGTCCTTTATGCACTTGATCGCCGCCGTTGTCCTCGTCATCGTCGTCCTTCGTGATGCTGCAAGTGGTTTTGTCATCCCCTTTGATGTGGCAACGAGAAAGAAAAAAATCCTCCCCTATGCCATACATAAATGACAACAATGGGAAATTTAATGGGAAAATTTCTCAGTTGCAACGAAGCCTTTAAACTGCTCGGCAAGGATACAAATGAACTCAAAATGCGTGCGTTGCGCGTCAGAGAAGTCTCTTAAGATGGGACACAGATGTTTGTTTGTTTTTGACAGTATGCGGCGGGGTGTTCGTTTCTTTTTTTTTTTTCTCTGTTCCCCTTGTAGAATAATCCACTTGCATGAGGCGCTATCGGAAGAACATCGAAGGACCTTTAACGAGCTTTTCATTTCACTGTTCTGGTCTTCAAGGGCTTCCGTTGTTTATTTTCCATTCATTGTGTGTTAGCAGGACCAACCACCGCGATGCGTTGTGAATTCAATTTACAATCAAAACACTGAGAGAACAAGCCCTTTTGCCTAAAGGATGTAGATACATATGTACGTGCATACATACACAAGGTGAACTTTTATGGATTTACATTACTTCACCTGTTTTTTTTTCTCTCTTCTTGGTCTTCGCTCGGTTTATGGTTTCCCTTTCGTGGTAGTTGCGTTGTGTTGTTTTGTACGTCCTGATCCTGTCGATGTTTACACATTGTGATGTGCTGTTGAAAAGCCCGAGGACTCATGCCAGCCAATGGCGCACATTGACGCACATTAATTTCAAATTAGCTTTGCATCATATGGTCCGTGATGCAGAAAAACGGTGAATACGCGCAACGCGCTCGTTTAAACTAAACTACAGACGGCAGCATTTTTTTTTTGTGTTTCGCCCTTGTTGAGATGGGAGCACCGCGGATGGTCGTGAAAAACTCCTCAAAGGATGATGGTGAGAGAGAAACTCTGACCGGGTGGTGCTGGTGGTGGGTATAAAGGGTTCAGCTGGTGTTTTGTTTTCGATGGATGGGTTGGTTATGGGTGTTTTTATCGCCATGAAAAATGCGGGCACTAGCTGTTGTTACAGTTGCCTTTGGATATTAATGGCCAGTCGATTTCGGTTCGGTCGTTTTGGTGAATATGAAGGATTCAACCACAATAGAAAGTCATTTTGTGTTTCTTTGTGAGGTTAACGAGACGTCGTCGTCTGTATCACGTTGTAATTTTGAACAACTGTCAGATGAATAGAACTTCAAAGGGTGTTTCCATCACACATAACCTGACCTGTGATCGGCAGAAAACAATGATGCCGGTTGGTTGGCTGGTTTTTTAGGTTCCTCAGACCTATGACGGAACCATTGTACCCATCAAAATTTCACTCAGGAAATCCCATGAAGTGACGGCTAGCCACCTAGAACTCATACGGATTCTATTTCCGAACCGTTTCTACAGCTCCTACAGCAGTGGTTGCATGGTAGTTCAAGTAGTTCTGCACGAGTTCCTATTGTCCGATGAGAACTCGAATTTTCCTGGAGCTTAGTTTAGACTGAACAAAGTGATCTGGTTATAGCTCATCTGTCTCCAGATGATACCAGCTCTGATTTTAGTATTCTTACAAGGAGCAGGCCAGAAACGGAACCATACTCCGACACTTTCCGAGCAAGTTCATCTGCTTTCTATATGTCGCTGTAGTATATTAGAGAAACTTTTGAAGAGCAAAAGCACTAACTACAGATCATCGGCGACTGCAAATTAAAAAGAAGCCAGAGGGGTCCGTCTGAAGAAAATTCTAGGTAAAAACTGGAAGGGTTTCCACCACAAGAAAGTTGGGGAGTCCCAAAGCCATAACAATCTTCAAAATTTTCACAAGAAAACCAAGCAACCGACAACTGGTTTTAAACCTGGAACTAATTTTTTTTTTTGCCGCGGGTTCCATTGCACGTCTTGAAATCCGTGCCATCAGGTAGGCATCCCGTGAGTAGGCCTACGATGACATGGTTAGCCCAAGTCCGAAATCTCACATCTACCCGTTCGGGAATAGCCCCTGATGATTTAGAGTCGATGGCGGAAGGTCAGGAAATGTGGAAAGTCCACTTAAGCTCCCTAACCCCGCGACCCTCATAGTGTATAAGCGGATCATTGAAAATGACGATGATTATGATTCATTTTACAGGCCTGAATTGTCATACCATATTTGAGACCCAATAGCGCAATAGTGACTATATGTGCACGGAGTGTGTCTTTCATCATCTACTCAAAGAGATAGAAAAGGCGCACCGCTCCAAGGCCGTCGCCCCATGTGCCTTCTTAGACATCGAGGATGCTAGGATAAACCTCGCTAAAGGTATTAGGGGCGCAAAAATACATATCTACTCATATAGTCGGGCAGGGCTTAAAGCATTGACATCCCACTTTATGGAATCAATGTCGGTCCAATCCTGCTACGATACCCTGCAATCACTTGTCAGACACAACATTGTAGGCCGGTTCGGCTTCCGCGTTCTGGAACCCTTCTGTAGCGTTAATTGGCCTACCACCACAGCTTTGTTAGACAACTGGGAACACCAATTTCGTTTAGCCCATTGGGAAAATGTCCCCGGGCTTATGCAATCCAAGAGACTTATAGAGCCCTTTTCCTACAAGAAAATTCTAAACGTTGACAGAACAACATGAGAAAGCTAGTGGCCATCCTTACCGGCCATTGGGGCCCATGATATCATCTCAATAAACTAAACCTTTGTTCAGATACAGAGTGTCGGTTCTGTTTGTAAGAGGAGGAAGCCTCTGAGCACATTTTCTGTGAATATCCGGCACTATTCTGGCTACGTTGACGGCTCTTTCATAGGGAATTCCGTTCCTGTGTCCTTTTGACTGTGAGTTTCCGTATGATTTGCCTCAAATTGGCTGTGTTAAAAGCGGTCTTCTAGACTAGAGTGATGATCGTGCAATAATGGTTACATATTGGAGGTGTTGATATCTCTCTGGTATGATTGAGTTGTTTATTGGACGACATTCCGACCTCGACACACCTCGGTATTGGATACACATGCAGCGTCGATAACTGCACGATTTTCCTGCATATCACAGTCAGTGGTACAGAGAAAAGGTTGAGCTGGGTGTACTGAACGACCACCTTCCGCAACAAAATGACGGCATCAACCCTGTCTTTGGCATTGGGCACAGAGTTAAAAATCGACAATTGTGAAAGGCATTGCCCACCATCTTTGTATTACATAAATTCAAACGTAACGGATGTCAGTAATGTTTGGTTGCTTGGAACAATTCAGAGAAAACAGCCTTCAAATAGAAATTAGGGCTGTGGGAACCGCAGGTATAGGTTAAGATAGGTTACGCCACACTCAGGTCAGTTCAGACCCATTGTGATATCCGTTGAGGGAAGGGAGATGTTCCCTACTCGGAATAGATTTCAGTAGAACATGATCAACTTACTGCGTCTGTGATACAAACCATCCTGTGGATTTGATGAATTTCATCATTTTGTCCACCGGTGTCTCGGATAAATTCTTCAATGTCCTCGAAAAAGTGTCGTCTGAGGTAGAGACTAGAGCAATGGCAAAGGAAGTGGGTTGTATTCTCATGGACTTCTTTATCACTATACCCCCTACAAAGATCTTCTTCTGTAATTCGAATGATCTTCACATGGTACCGTGATCACTCTCATAAGGGTAGAATCTTCTGTAGATCTGCAGAAGTCTGTCATTCCTAGCCTAGCCCTATCGAATAAAGGCCATATCTTCCTTGTGGTTACACAAGTGTTAAGAGATGTCCATCTGTCTATCTTCCTTAAGGCTCTTTTCCCGCTTCGAGCTTAAGTGGTCATGGCGAGATGTCCACCGAAGTGTCAGCTTATTCCGAGCTTGTTGCCGAGCCGTTCCTCGCCAGTTCGTCAACATTCTCGTTTCCTGGTATACCCTCACGTCCAGGGACCCAGCAGAGTGTCAACTTGTGCTGTGGTCCAAGAACATTGAGGTCTTCGCGACAGCACCTCACGAGCTTCTATTTTATATTGTTAGCAGAACCTGACTGTCGATGAAAAAGGTGATATCCTCTCGTGCTATTGCCCTCATCGCAGTCTCATGGGCTCCTAGTGTCTTTGCTAAGACCTCCGCTTGGAAAATACTGCTGTGGTTCAGAAGGCGGCCGGACTTGAAGAAAGAAACCTGCACCCACACCAGTATCCATTTTCGATCCATCGGTGTAGATAACTTTGAAATGCGCGTTCGACATTTGCCCGCTTTTCCATTCGTCCCTCCTCGCGTACGCGCTGAAAAATAGTATTGTGATATCCAGGTATAGTATAACCAGACAGTGTACTAAAGTTAACTACAGACCTCTGCATCTGAACACTGATTTCCTTCATTGAATTGTAGCGACGCAAAATTAGTTCAAGACGTGACTAAATACCCCCGTCCGTAGAGTTCTCCTAATGTGCACCACATTTTCTGAAGGTCAGATCGCTCTAATGACATCCTTAAACTGAACAATTCATAGATATTCAACAACAATATGCACTGAATTACATAACAGGTCCTTGCCATCCTCTAACATTTGCAAAACGAGATCCAAACAAGCACCCACCCCAATCGCATTTCGAACCCAATCACGACCCTAACCACTGGTTTCCATTTAATTCTTATTCCAATCGCGTTCAAATGACATTTCCCAAGAGGACCAGGAGTCTCTCCCATCGTTCGTTTGTCTTGCACGCGATGAATGCCACACAGAGACTTCACAACACACCCTGCGATTGTATACAATGTCTTTTGCTTGTTTTGAAAATTTAAAGAGATTCGTCTACTCAACCTTTTACACCCACCCGAGGGACCCGAACTGACAAACGACCTTAGGAGGAGGAACAACAAACGACGAAGTGCGACAGTGACGTGTGTCTCGATTTAAAACGCGATTAATTCTGAATGAGGAGCACACAAACGGGCGGGTGTTGGCAAGCTTTGCATGCGAGGAAGGATTGGCGTGTGTCGTCTTCATGCAGGCGTTTGAGACACATCCGTGCCACGTAGAGATTTCTCGCAATTTTCCTGCACACACACCGACATTAGCTACAGTATTGGACACGTGATAGTGTGACCGACGAACACTTGCTTACCAACACGAGCATGACTACAAGGATTTCCTTTTCTGTTTTTTTTTTTTTCCATTTTCAGATTCATTAATGGGTTCCGCCAGCGAGGACGAAGACGATGATGAGCCACATTTGAGAGGGCCACCCCTTGGCCTGGGTGGCATGGGACCAAATGGTCCCGACTCAGCAGGTGGACAACTCGGCGCATCAGATATCTCAGTGCAAAGTATGAGCACGGATAGTAAAAATACGCACGACGATTCCGATCAGGTATGTATACACACGAGTGTGTGTTTGTGTTTAGTTGGTGTATAATCATCACATTAATAAACAAAGACTGCCGACGCGCCATGTTGCTGATGATTAATCACGCTGAGCAGCAATTGATTGATTCCCATCACTTATGTATATTGATGTGCCATTGCAGGGCTCTCTGGACGGTGACCCAGATGGACGAGGTGATTCCCAGGCGGAAAATAAAAGTCCTGATGACGGTGCAAATGGTTCGAAACGTCGTGGCCCGCGTACTACAATCAAAGCGAAACAGTTGGAGGTCCTGAAAACGGCGTTCAATCAAACGCCGAAACCGACGCGACACATCAGGGAACAACTGGCGAAAGAGACGGGTCTGCCGATGCGGGTGATACAGGTGAGTTGGACATTTTATACTGTTTTCCTCTTCGTTTTGGATGGGGGAAGTGTTAGTCCGTTTTGAAGTTGACAAATTCCAAATGAAGGCGCGAAGTGCTAGCAGGCAGTAAATGCGACAGAATAGAGTTAGAAATTCAACGCACAGATCTTAATCTAAGACGCACTGTGAACCATGAGCTTGATTGAGCCGAAGTTGTTCTCGGACTAAAGTAGCCGTCCAGCCGTCTAAATATACTTTGGGAAAAGTAGAACAGGGAGCAGATCATCACACATACTCGTAGGCACATCTCCAGACAGTTTACTCTGTCAGGACTCCATGCCCTCCTCATAATATTTTCAACTTTTGTTTCATCGTTTTCTAAGTCGGGCTTCCTTAGACGTTCTGGAAGTTTTCAGAACGAATGCAGTTCGTGATCGCCGTAGCTCAGTGGTTAGTATACATGACTGCTGTGCGAACTACGTAGATTCAACCCTTCTTTCTCGTTTATGTTCTTGCAACAGCGGTAGTGATTTGGTCGCATATGTTTCTACCGCTCAATGGGACCGATCAAGACATAGCCAAATGCATAAACAAGCATGAATCAGCACTGCTATCAACCTAGGTTAGGTAAGGCAAATAGGTGCCTCGTGACATTCGTCACTGCTCACTTGGACCAAAAATAGGTTCCATTGTGCCCATCCTCTAATTCTATCCCGTGAACCTGTAAAGAGAAGGAGAGCCGCTTATTTAAAACCACAGACAAGGCTATGAATCTCCATTTGCCATTTTTCCCCCGTTGTTCTATGTTTGTCTTCCAGTCGAGTTTAGATCGAGGATAGGTTAGATATTTCTTCCTCCCGCACGGCTTTCAGTTTGGCCCATGGCCAAAATTCACCAATCTTGGCGATGGCCAACTGTACTAGTCGGCTGAATTTTGATCAGTACAAGTGATCAACTTTGCCCCGGTCTGATGACATCCACCATCCGTAAAGGTTGATGGAGCTAACGAAGGATTAGCTAGGCAGTGCGTAAGGATGCCCGAGAATACCTTGGCTTTGAAGCATCTTCTGGTCAATGATCTCAGAGATCAAGTTCCCCCTTGCGTAGGGCCTAGACAACGGTGCCACCATCTTGGACTTCTATGGGGCTTTCAAGAGATCATCCTGTGAACTCAGCCTTTTGTTGGTCGGATCCCTCATTCTTTCCGAGTATATGGCTGAGGGCCTCCCCGCATGGAGCTGACTCCTCTGCCATCTACTCGTTGACGGCCTTCCCCTATCGAGCTGGCTACTGGTTTCAGAGGGTCTTCCTTTTCCAGATGGCAACCGTCCTTTTTTGGGCTTCCTCTTTGAGATTGAGCAGGTTGACTGGACCCCTGTTCGAGCAGATCTCTTGCCCACTTAGCCGATTCTTTTTCTTTTTCGTCCCAGTAAACCTCTTCGTTTTTCAGGAGACTGTCCAGAACGAATCCCCCCGCTCTTCGCTTCTTTTATAAGATAGCACTGGGAACATGCTTCTTACTATATGCCCTTCCGCCACCTTCTCTCGCAGGGCACGGGCTGGGATTGGCTATAATCGTTGGAGCATCCGAAAAAGTTGTATCAAAGTCCGTTCTGTATCCGTCGTGACTGTGGAGTTGTCGGTGCGGTAAAAAAAGCGCCATTCTCAGCAGAGTCGGGGTAAGGCACTAATACGACAACCCATGCCAAAGCACTTGAAGGATCTCATTAATGGCTGCTTTAACCCTCAACCTGGGCACGGTTTACTATACGCTCAGGCCATCACTGGAATCAGACTGGCTACCCTTTGGCTTCGGACCTTCCTGCAGAGACATTACAGCTTGGGTTGCCCTACTGGAATCGCTCTCCGAAGTCACTAGGTCTTACTGGGCGTCTCCAGCACGACAAGATAAGTAGCCGAAGAAGAAGAAGATCGAGGATAGTGCCCAGATACTTTACATTAGATGCTAGCGAGAGGAACATACGTAGCTACTGCCCATCAAATCATGGAAAGACAGGCTAAACAATATTGCCACAACTTGTACCCCAAACCTAGACTTGTGGATACGACTATCTCCTTAACTGCGACCGTGCTCATATGCTACCTTCAACTGCATTCTAAAATGGCCTCCATTTGTTAGACATCTTGCCCACATCATTCCATTTGCAGTGACATTAATGGCTGACAAAATCCAAAGTGTCTGCTCGTGGCAAAATCGTGTACTAACTGTCGGATTGATGTCTACACTCGGCACAGGCCTGCTATAAAACAACCTACACGTACTAAGTGGTCGATGAATTCCTATTCCAAAGTCGTTTTCAATTAATTTTTTTCCTAAAGTTCGTTGCCCAAGCGCGAGTAATTAAAAATGCACTCAACTATGTAGACTGCTACCGATATCGGTCTTCGAATCTCGACCCTAACTGGCCACTTAGGAAAGATTTTTCCTACATTTATGCGCAACAAATTACGTATGGATAACGTTCGTACGTACATATGTCTGTTCATGTGTACATCCTTCAAGTTAGTTTTTGTGCAAACGACGAGGTTAATCGATTTTTTTTCCTCATTCATGTCGTTTTGGTTTTGTTTTTTTTTAATTAGAAAACCCGCGCATTAGATAAAAGGAATCCTTTAGTTTCATCGATGAAAAATTACTTTTTCCCTCTTTATTTTTTGTTACAAAATACCGCTTTGTCAGTGTCTGGACTGTGGACTGGACTTGGTCTACCTCATCTCTTTTTTTTTTTCTACACAGAAGTCCGATTATTTATGCAGTTTTTATGCAAAACTAGAGGTCGAACGTCGAAAAGTATCTGAGAGAGGATTTCGTCGAAACTGAAATGCATGAATGCCCATCAAAAAGAAAACGTTTTCTTTCGTTTTTTTTTTGCGCTTGCATCCCCGATTCTTAGGTTTGGTATCCCAAGAGACTCAGATATCATTTAGGCACAAGAATATGAAGCAATAAAATAAAAAACCGCATCACATCATCACACAAAAGAACTGAAAGAGGCAAAGTTTCGAGGTAGGAAAATTATTTTCTTCTCTTCCTGTGCGCGGCGAATAAATTTTGTTGTAAATTTTTTTTTTTAATTTTTTCATCACTATAAGGTTGCCCATAAAAACTAAAAAAAAAAAAATCTAAACGATGGTTAAGTTCATAAAGGCAAAAGACTCGATCATAAATCATTTTGCGCCAGGTCTCCACCAAACTGTTCTCTTATGAATATTAACCGAGTTCATTAATTAACCAAAAAATAAAACCATCTCCTCCGATGGTCAAGTCTCAAGACACCACAACAAAAAAGCAAAAAAAGTAAAAGTATCGACAGGAGAGCGTCGTCGTCGTCTGGGTTAACCTCGGAAATCACCTCTCTCGTTTCACAAAGGCTAACATCGATTGTCCTCTATTCCCAATCGACGACGATGGTTAGCCAATCAAGTGCAGCCCGAATAATAATTGTGGTGCACATAAATTTCACAGATAACAATCTAACACAGAATGACAACTTTCCGATTTCATTAATAACTGGGCTAATCGGAAACAGCAGGCGGGCGCTATTGCTCTCGGGCGCCACAACAGCCAACAGCTACAGCAGTAGGTGTCGAAACCGAATCGGGTAGTTTGTGAATGCGTTAATCGATAAAAATTAATTTCATTTTTTGGTTTTTTTTTTTTTTTTTTTCAAAAATGTGATCGCATTAGGCGAACTTGTGATGTTTTAATTTGTAACTAAGAGACTAACCGTTGAATGTTTATTGATTGACATTTGAGATGAGTTTGTGGCGTGAGAAGATTTTTTGACGCCTACTTGGAGTATGGTCACAAATTTAGACGACACGTGACAGAAATGTGAGGTCTCCCGTGGACACCGCACAGTTTTTGACATGAAACCTGTTAACAGGTTGTGTATATGCCCCCGAGATGTAAATCGTGTCCAGAAATGCGTCGTGCGGTCGAAATGAATAATGAACCTCAAATTTCGGGGCATGATGTATTTTTGCAATTATGTCTAACCTTCTGTGCGGCTATGAATTCTGAAATAATTTTGACAACACACGTCAACGTGACAAATAGGATTTTTGACCAAAACTGCGATGGAACACACAGTTTGATAAAAGAAACACGAACTAATGGCCTACTACACAAAATTTCGGCAAACGCCAAATTTGAAAGACCCCCTGGTGAAAAATTGCAAAAATTGGGATGCAACTGAAGGCCTTCCGACTTGACTTGGTTGTTACCGAGTTAATCATCTAGGTTTTGAGGTCGCCGCCGTAGCTCAGTGGTTAATGCCTGCTGTGTTAGTTGCAGAGGTTCAAGCCCCATAAATATCCACCGAACTTTTTTCTTGAGGCTGAAGTGGTGACTGTTTTCTTTTTGACTGGTCAGGAAACACTTCTTGGAGGCAACCGAGAAGGCGCTTCAATGATGAGAAGCTTTCAGTATCAGTAATCACCACATCAACACCGAGAATCTCCTATCTAATCCGAGCTAAGACAGAACAATCACAAAGGAAATGATCCAAGGTAGATAGGTAGGTGGGTAGAGTGGCGGTTCGTGAGAACCCAATTACCCCTAGGGTGCGCCATTTTGTTACCACGAAACTCGTTTAAACCTATTTGTGAGTGGGTGTTGATTGGTTGTGTTGGGATGATGTGGCTAAATCCAGCTGGTGGAGTTCGGATACACGATCAGTTCTCCAAATATTTTTTCAGCCATCTCGTCGAAGTCCACGAAGAAGGGTTTGCCCAAAGCACGCTGTCTGGTTCTCGCCAGGGCTGGAGGAAATGTAGTAGAGATTCTTTCTCATTAATGTCCTTGCAGCTTCTGCAGAAGTTGTTGTGAGGAATACCAAGTTTGACCGCATGGTCTCTAACTGGCCAGTGACCTGTGATATTGGCTACAATTCTGGCAATATCTGGTCTTGATTTGTCAAGTAACTCTCTTGATTTAGTTTTGTTGTAATTATGCCATGTTTTTCTTGAGATAACGCAGTTGGACAGACCGTTCCATCTATGATTGGCAAGCTGGAGGAAGTGAATATGTATGTATATAGCCCTTAACAGTGCCCAACGGAATATCGACACTTTTCGCAAGAGAGCGAGCTCGTCAGCACGCTCATTGCCCTCATGATTGCTATGACGTGGAAGCCAGATGAGTGTAATTATGCAGTGGGTACTTAGTTGATGGATTTCGAGCCGGCATTGCTCTACCAGTTTTGACGATAACCACATCAATGGCTTTGATAGCGACTTGACTACCCGAAAAAACAATAACCTATCTACAGTCGAAAAATCCCGCTCTCGTTCTGGGGCATTTCTTTAGTTTACCTGCATCCTGAAGAGCCATGCCGGTGCCACATACAATTGTTTTTGTAAGAATCTCAATCGTCAATGGAGAGCAAGAAAGCGACAAGGCCCATAGCAGATTCATGTCTTGAGAAGTCATCTTCTGTGCCTTGTCTAGCAATCTCATGGGACCATGACAAGAATGAAAGAGTTCAGCCTTGTGACCAAAATTATAGGTTATAGGGTTGAACAAATCCTTAAGGAGATCCCGACTATCGCTAGCGGTCAGAGTTATAACGAAAGTTGCACTGAAGTTTCACCATGCTCCGAAGGAGGAAAAAGTACCTTCTGGCAGTAAAGTATGGCTTTAGTGCTTTGAGTGCCCCATTATGCCTTAACCCCTCGTCAGAAAACACAAGTTGAGATATGTGCTACGATAGGACCTGCATTTACAAATTCTTCCAAGGGCAGTTTATATATTTATCGTGATTTACGCCTACAACGCCTTGTCCCAAATGCATTTTCGTTCTATGACTGCACAAAGTAAATAGATGCTATCTCTCTTTCTCCCACTTCCTTTGCAAATGTTCAGCACTAGCAAGAGCCAGACTGCGTGCACTAAACCAACCATTTGGCGACGACCTCAATGACATCCCGGGTTAAGGGATACGAGATCTAATTCGTTTTCTAAAATCCACAGGCTGGGCCTAGCCAGTCCCGGCTGTCCCACCCACCCTTAACAACCCAAATCATCAGCCAGGTCGCAGTGCTTAGTGCTAATTGGTTTCTGGTGAGCCGCCATCTCTACCTTCCTACCTTAATCGATGCATGTCCCTATGATTCCTTCGTGCTCAGAATTTGACTTACTAGGGGCCTCAATTCTCAGACTCGACTCTATATATTGGAAGACTTCCGGTACACATGCAGCTCTAAACGATTGCTTTGCTTGAAACAATTGTCATTTCCAATAGCAAATTGTGTTATGAACTTTAAGCGAAGCCGAGGCACTGTCACTCTTCAAAGTCTAAACCGAGGTCACTACACGGATTTGCTTGATAGCCTCATCTTGACCTGTGGTTTTTGTAGAAGCTACAAGTCACTGTGGCTGAAAAACTCTTCCGAATACCAAACATTATTCAATCCACAAGCGTCACTTACTTCAACCATTGACACTGGAAACTTTTTCATCACCCCTCTGCAGATTCTTTTAGGACGTCTCGGCACAATTTGGCGAAGAGTCGTCTTACTTACTCTACCCTCGTCACTTTCATCGAAATTGATCACCGTGATCCTTTCTAATCAGTTAACCTCCAGACAAAATCCAAACTCTGGATCACCCTTCCACCATAATCACCCAATTATTGTCAAAACATTTGAAGCTGCACGCCAATAACGAAAAGATCATCTTTTCAGCTATCGATTGACCCATCCACCGTCGCACGTCATTGTCAGGTTTCCTCCTTGAAATTGCTGCAATTTTGCTAATCTTCGTCATCCTCTTCCATCACCGCCATTGTCGAGTATCCGTTCCACGTCCAATTAGAATTGGTTGGCGGCTACAGTATCGGTGGCTTAGGTCATTCAGTAACGCTCGATCAATTTAAACGATCGTTCATGTCAGCAGTCTCGCTTTCATTCTATTTCCGCAAACACACATTCGACAGATTTTCCTTTCGAGAACATTTATCCAAATTATATGGTTTGCCAGCCAAAAAATCTTTTCTTTTTTTCTCCCTGGTGAGCGTCCAATTTTCCACCGCCCTCCCGCGGAAATTATAGAAATTAAAGTAAACGGAGGCAGAAGAACACCGCAGATCGAAGTATGATCACTGCGACGATGATGACGATCATTATCGTCGTTGGTCGGGGCGTAAATTGACGGATGTTCGGTTCGTTGTTGCCAAAAAAAAAAAGAACAAGTCGTACGTGACTGTGTTCGTCGATACCGACATACGACGACGGCGATCATCTGGTCAACTACTTATCGCATATTATGTTAGTTCGGATTCAATTTTATGAGGTCGCGGTGTACGACTAAATTCTTCTGGAGGCTGTCTCTGTAATTTCGCATCCGAATTTTGTGTTCCAAGGTGAGACATCTATCGCAGAAAAAAAAACCAAAAACAAGGTTTTATGACCGAGCCATTTTGTGTTTTGATTTATGGCGGCTTTTTCCGTGGAAGTCCAGTTGTCCGGCGTCACTTTTTAGTACGCGGTTATTTATGTACTTGTTTTGCGCGCTTTTCGCGCTTCGCCAGTGGAAGATGCTCCAAATTGGGTTTTGGGATGGAAGTAGAAATAATAGATGTTCATCACTCGTCATCCGTCGCCGCTGACAGTGACAGCTTGTAGCAGGCGGGTAACAACACACACAAGTGGCTACATTCCGCTTCGCAGGAGGGAAACGGAAGAGGTTTGCACCACCTCACCACCGAGGGGAGCATTTTCAATTTATCACACATCTGAGAGGATGTGGAAAAACTACTGTCATAAATCAGTGACAGGTTGCTGCGCCATGATGTATAAATGCGGTGTGAAGTGACTCGCGCTGTATATCGTGTAAAAAAAGCAAAAAAAAAAAACATTTCAAATTTCGTTGTTGGTTGTGAAATGTGGGCTACGTTAATCGTTTTGTGGGACTCAACAATTTTGCACGGGAGTCAGATTGCATAAGATGCGAAGTGGCTGAAAGTGGCTAACCCCGTAAGATGGGATTTATTGGTATGACCCACAGAGATGGGGCACACGGATGGGAAATGAGTTTAAATTCATTTGAAAGTTGTACGGAGTTGACAAATGGATGTTTTCGTTGCCGTGGACGGCCGGTTAGATAAGTTGCACGGTTTCGGTTGCATATTTAGTAGAAAGAGCTTAGGATAGATGACCTGCATTTTAAGACACGAAATGACAGAGTGTGTGATACTGTCTGGTGTCTGTTGAGCTTTAGTGTTCCGTAAACCTTTCGAGAGATTTGTCTTTTTTTTCACGAAGAGAAGATTTATTATGTATTCTGGGATTTTGATTTTGAATCGATCGATCTTTACTTTTGCCAAATGAGGTTGTTGCCTTCCTTTCTGTGGATCTGGAGCAGGACAGTATGAGATTTGTCATAGGAGAAAGTGACATGACAATTAGTTGGCTTAAACATAAGTAGATGGTGTTGATATTTAAGAAATATGTGGAACGTATGGATTTGTCACACTGTGTGTGTTCGAAAATACATCTTTCAAGCACGATAAGGCCACTGAAACTGAAATGTAAACTACGATTCGTGGGAAATAAGCTTAAGCCCATCAGAAGTACTATTTTCGGTGACTTCGCTGACTCCTGGGACTCATAGAATACTAAGGAAAATTCAATTTGTTCAATTCATAATAGTCCTTCCTTCTCAAACTCAATCTAGTGAGAGGATTAAGCAAGACCTTAACCGCAGCCTGGCTATCACCACAGATGCAGATGCTCTGGTCTCTTTGCTCCAGTTTCGCCCTCCAAGTTGGTTAAGGTCCCCTTCTACTTGCGTGCCCCACCTGAGTCGCGGTCTTCCTTTACTGCTCCGTCCCTAGAGTGTGGATTAAGAGATTTTCCGGCCTGGAGCATTGGTGTTCATCCGCTTTACATAACTCAGTCAGCTCAGTAGTTGAAGCTCCACTCTTCTGAATAAGTCCATGTCGCTGTAAAGCCCGTACAGTTCGTCGTTGTATCTCCTCCTCCACTCACCGCCTATGCAGACGGAACCGAAAATCATCGGAAGAATTTTCCACTCAAAACAACAAAGAGCAACCTCATCCGCTTTTGACAGAGTCCATGCTTCTGCACCGTAGAGAACAACTGGGCAGTTAAGGCTTTGCTTTCTCAGCCCAAAGAAGCAGAGATTGGCAAGAGTTATTCTTCGTTTTATCTGAATAAATTGGAGAGCCTAGGTCTACAAAGTCGTTAACTACCTCAAAGTTATAACTGTCTGATGTCTCTCCGAGACGTCGATGTTGAGTGTCCTTTCTTGTTGACAGCATACACTTCGTCTTGCTCCTCTTATTGACCACTTAACCCCTCTTCGTCGCTTCCATCTCAATACCCACGAAAGCGCCAGTGACATTCCGATTATGTCAATATCGTCGGCGTATGCAAGTTATTGGACGGACTTTTGAAAGATTGTAACTCTGGTGTTAGCACGTGAGTTTTGCGCTATTCTTTCAAGAACGATGTTGAAGAAATCACATGACAGCGCGTCGCCTTGTCTAAATCCCTTTTTGACATCAAAGGTCTCGGTAAGGTCTTGACCGACCTTGATGGAGCAGCGTGCATTCTCCATCGTCATACCACATAAACGGACGAGTTAGGCAGGGATGCCAAAAGCCAAAACTAGACATGGTTCTGTATAGCTCATCCCTATACATAGATGCTGTCATACGCGGCCTTAAAATCGATGAAAAGGTGGTGGGTATCGATTTGAAGTTCCTGGGTTTTCTCCAAGATCTGCCGCAGTGTGAATATTTGGTCGATGGTGGACTTTCCCGTCCTGAAGCCACACTGATATGGACCGATTAGGTTGTTAACGAACTGCTTCAGGCGTTCACACATTACGGCAGATAAGATCTTGTAAGCGATGTTAAGAAGACTGATGCCTCTGTAGTTGGAGCAGTTCAGAGCGTCTCCTTTCTTGAGGATCTTTACTTGTATACACTTAAATATAGGAAAAACCCTGAAATTGTCCTCCTATATATTGGTTGGTTGGTTTCCTTGTTCTCTTAATTACTTAATTGGGTCTTTTACCAGCTTGAGTCGCTGAAGGTGGTCCCTTAATTGTTGACGCACTGAAAACTCCTTTGGTCCGTCGATGTAATGCCTGACCAATCGTGTGATGGTGTGTAATCTTCGAATTACAGCGGTACACAGTTGCACAGTGGATATCATATGATAAATCTACATAAATCTACTCCTCGTCAGTTTTGGATGTACAGGAGGCTACGACAAAGCAGCGGCTGGTCGGAAAATGATCAAATTAATTGTTGAATGTGAATGTTGCCCACCTGTCATTTCGTATGTTGGCATTTAAATCCCTCATAACCAGTCCGATGTCTCTGTGGGGCATTGTATTCACGGCGGAATCTAGTCCATTTTAGAAAAAGTCTACTTGTCGTTATCAGACGAGAGCTCCGTTGGGACAAAACACTATATTATGGTAACGCGTCTTGGTAGCTAAGTAGACAGACACAAATAGGCCAAGAAGACCCTTTGCGATACCACTTGGATCTATACCCTGAAAAACTCCACTCACTTTATGAAAGCCATTTGGAGCTCTTGATGAAGCTGAGAATGCTTTTCACGTCAGTATGTGATACTTCGCCTAAGTTATCGAAGTGATAGGCTCCTAGATAGAGCTTCCTTCTTTGGCATAGGGCAGGACAAGTGCAGAGAGAGCTCCTGCAGAAGTCATTAGAGAAGAGGCACATCAAGGGGACAGTGGCCAGTGAGAACACGAATAACGGTGCTAATGATTGACCTATTGAGCAAGATCAGACTTTTAGATCGAGTGAGATTTAGCATAGGCTAAGTCTCCCTGAAGGTACGACACGTGGTACCACTCCTCCGTCTTTTGTTTGATCTTACTAATCGCGTCGTGCTCTAAGAGAAGTTTACATGTAGCGAATGAAATGCCCAGATTACTTCGTTCCAAAAAGATGTCCAAAGTAGTACCACGTTTGGCGAGTTCATTGGCCTTACAGTTCCTTGGAATGTCCCTATGGCCGGGTACTCAGCATAGGTGAATGTTAAAATGTTCTCCATGAGAGATGAACGAAAATCTGAAGTAGCTTTTGATGTACATGTTACCGGTTCCAGATATCTTATAGCAGCCTGGCTCTCGGTAAAAATTGTGATGTCCTTCAAGGATATCACATTGTGCGTAAGCCAGGATAAGGCTTCGTTGATCGCCATTATTTCCGCCTGAAAAACGCTACAGTGGTCAGGTAAACAGAAGGATGTCAAGCATATCGGAGAAAACACTATCTCCCACTCCGTTCTCGGTTTTGAAAGCGTCGGTATAGAGATGAACGCAATGATCGTCTCTGATGTCATCACTCTCCCACTCCTCTCGGGAATGAATGGATGTCCGGAAGTTGGAGTTGAAGTTCAACTTGAACGGTGTGTAGTCTGGATTTTCCGGAATAAAAGTTAGGGGATCTAAGATAGAGGAGTGGCTACTATGGTTATTTGACCATTGGGAGGAGGCTTTCAGTCTTATGGCTGCGCTAGTAGCTGACTGTTTGCCAAAAATATCTAAAGAAAGCAGATTCAGGAGCACGTCCAGTGCCGCGGATGACGTAGTTCGTAGTGCTCCGCTAATACATATGCATGCCGATCTTTGCACTTTCCGCAATAAATTACGCGTCTTATTATAGTTAGGAGACCGCTCTAGATTCCATTGAATTTGTAGATGGTTTCCCAGAGTAGATAATTACAATGCTACGAGCTGAGGATTAGTACACCCTTACATCTAACCACCTCGCTACATTTAGTTCCAAAGTGTCCAACTTATATTTTAAGAATTCTTCCTCAACTTATAGAATTATGACGTTTAAAGGTCCTTCGGTCCCTGAGTCGAGAAACGTCATCACCTTCCAGGAAACAATCTTAGTTCGGATACCGTAGCCAAAAGTCAAATCGTTAGGCATAGTGTCGGTTTGCTTACAATGGATATACGCGCCCTCGTTACCTGTTTTAGGGCTGTCAGACCGTTCACACTTACAATTCAAGCCTGCTTGTGATAAAATGCTTTGGATCCCGATTGCTTTAAAAATAAATAAAATAAATCAAAGCTGCTGTGGAACATGCTTTGCTGTTTGTCGTGCACATCCACTGGTGCCTTAAAGAGTCCAGTTAGGGTGGGCGTCATCAGCGATGTGCCTTCATTTTCTGTGATTTACCCTTTGTCCAAGGACCTTTGTGGTTCATTGCCAAAATATTGTCTTAGACTTGGTCCAAATGATTATGCACCAGAATTTGATGTTTTCAAAGCCCCACAGTACATAATGAAGATACATCGTCTGCTTGTCCCAAAGTTTATTGCTCTCCAGAGACTATGTACTTTGAAAGCCATATTTTTTGTTTTATCCAAGTACCCACGATAAACACCACGAATAGCATCACTATACGAGACACGAATAGGAAAACGTCAAGCTTCAGAGCATACTTTCCGCAAAGCCCCGCAAAAATTATGAAACCTATGGCAAGCTACATCCATTCCTCGCAATGACAGCAATTTTTGCCGGTTCAAGACTACAATCTCGATAATCTACCGCCGAAATGTCATAAAATAACAAATTTGTTGCATCAATTAGGGCCCCAAAATGACATCGCTCTGACAGCAGGACTTAAAAAAAAAACTTAACTCCCTCGACGCGACTAAAAAGAGAAAAATACAAGAAAATTTACGTAACATTCATGTATCACCCCGCGACACCACTGTGTCCATCCTCTCGGTCTCATGGTCTTGGACACAGTGCAAGGAACCACAACAAACCGTGATTGCATCGATTATACATGTGCATCTTTTGTAGTTCCCATCCAAATGGCTTATAAAACTGTTTTGCATTCCTTTCGAGAACAACAACAACAAGGGCCACAGGAACATCGTTGAAGATGCAAGAGAGGGAATAAAATAATTCTTAACTGTGTCCCACCCGTCCGACAGCGACAACAACGACGACGACAAATGACTCATAAAAATCATGTGGACAAAATGCTCTACACGATGTATCCCGATGTGTTCTACACGATGTACCGCCGTGTTCTGGAACACGGTGATATCCAATACGACCAGTGGAAGACAACGTCATTTGGGGTGCTGCTGGGCTGGCTGAGCCTTCTTTGATGCGGCAGCGATCAAAGAGTCCCATGTCGTGTGTCTCAGGCAGGGATCATGTGTCGCAGCAAACCAAAAGTGTGATGGCATCGACTGAGGCTGGGGCTGAGGACTTGTTTCTTCTTCTAACATGGGGATGGCATGGGAAAATTCGCCACTCAGCTCCCTGTGGATCGTTTTCAGGTTGTGCTACTCTTTCGAGTTTCGATGGTTTGTGTCGTGAGTTGTGATGTTGCTTGCACGCGCTCCTGCTGTTTGATACCGACAACGACTATGATGACGACGGAGTCTTCTTCTGCTTTTGATCCGCCTGTTTTTTGTTTGTTCCCTTCCATTTGTGCGTTTTTCGATTTCTTTTTGTCAAGTTTATTCCGTTTGACATTAGAGACAGGATGAATGTGTGAAGATCACATACCGCTGTCACCTGCTACTTTGCTCGGATAACATGACACGTTTGGTTCATCGGAAACGGGTGTGCAGGAGTGAGTGAGTGTGACAGAAACAGAGAGAGCGAGGGGCTTGTCTTTTCGAAGGAGTTAACTTGTCATGCATCATCCCATGAAGTGACTTACTCTTTGAAGAACCCAAAACGAAGTGAAAGGGATGACTGAGTTTCGGTGATGTGTGTCCTTTTTTTTGGGTTTTTTTTTCGACAGAGATATCCAGTTGAAATCTGTCAGGTTGTTCGGTCCTGAAGATGAGAAAATATGCCGACACTATGAAGAGGACTCAAGATTATGGTTTTCGGGATAATTTTTTGTTTCAACTGATAGCGCACGATACACGTTTGACAGATGGTGAGAAATTTTGGTGAAATGAAGCACACGCTTCTGTAAGCCGAAGCATTGATGCAGTGGACTATCTTTTGGACGGAAGGTGTCCACATAGTTATGCTTCTAAAGTGAGATCATCAAAGTCCTTCAACGCGGTTTTCTGTGGACCTTGATGGCGCCATCTTCCACTTTACTATGTGCTGAATGTCCCCCGCTACGACGACTTTTTACTTGAGGATCATGTCAAGTTCTTGTTTCCTTAGCTGTCACGCGGTTCTTAGTCGGCTTTGCATTTAAAACTAGGTTTCGGCTCAATTTTAATTTCGTCAAGGCATAAAGTAAATGGGTTCCCAAACTTAAATTAGGTTAGGTTAGGTGGCTGCTGAAGAATCGGCTTACCAGCACCAAAAACCAGAGTATGTAACACAGGGTACATCAAGATGAGCAACCGTGATGGTAATAACCCTAAGAGTTGAACCATTTCGTCGCAGCGATGAAGTGTCTTATCTTCTGGATGTTGACTTCGGCTAGATCATTGAAATCATCGTAGAAGTATTCCCCGAGGATTTTTCTTTTTAGAGTTGGAAAAGCAGGACATGTACACAGTAGGTGGGTTGTAGTTTCTTCTTCCTTCTCGTCTCTTCAGCTTCTACAGAAATCATTGGAGGCGACCTCCAGTCTGAGTACATGTCTGCCTATCAAGCAGTGTCCGGTGAAGACCCCCATTAGCGAACCTATGTTTTTCTGGTTAGTGGATACAAGTCTCTCCGCCTTCTTTAAATCCAGGTTAGGTCAGATTTGTTTTGACAAGAGACAAGTGTTGATGTTGTTCCACCTATGGCTTACCAGTTTCTTGACATCCATGTCAAGGAGGAATTTGATCAATTCGCTAGGCGCAGGTGGTTTCCCCAGGTTTTCGGAGAGCTGCCTTCCTGCAGTCGTGTAGTAATGGCTAAACCAGGTGCGTTAGAGAAGACTCCTGCCCCCGTGCGACCCGCTGTCTTAGATCGCTCGGTGAATATTTCTAGTGCGGAATCGCTCAAAACTGTTCTAAACTCCTTAAAGCTTCTGGCAGGAATCCGAGTTTTGTACTTGACGTTGAAGTCAATATGGGGACAACGTAGTCCGTTTTAATAGCAATAGTATGGTTGCCCTTGAGGACCCTTGAGTGGTCAATTGCTGTGCTCATCCAGAAAAAAACTTGTGTTAAACGACGATTTTGAAAGTATTTTTAGAGGGGTGTTCTTTGAATCCAAGGAACTATAGGAAATCGGACACTTTTCGTGTCGTGATCTTCTAATGTCAACACCTCACCCCGAAAACCATCCACATCAGCAGCGCCTCTTAGCTTTCTTGTGACAATCAGCTTACCACTACAGCCTCTAGAGAGCCACGACGTAGATTCTCGCAACCAATCATGTAGTAGATCACGAAAAGAATCTACTGCCGACTTTAAAAGGCGTTAGGTTAGATTAGGGAATAGAAAATTGAGGTTCATCGTCAGAAACCGAACACGATGCAGTGTAGACGTGGTGGATGCATATAACTCCCAAGGCGACATAGGACCGCTAAGTAGTTCAGTATAACTTCTCATTATCAGGAGTCGATTATGAACCATCAACTCTGTAGTGGCTTTCCAGTCTGGAACGGAAATAGGGCTTCACGAACAAGGTTCTTCAGTTCGTTCGTTAGGTAGCTGTGAGGGAGTAACATGCTGAGGGCCTTTCTTATGCTCTTACGCGTAATTCCAGTTGAATCGACGAGTGAAACTCGTATTCATATCCCGATTTAGTTAAAAATGGCTTAAACCTACCATTTTCTAAAGATCACCTTCAGAAGCATATCCCATTCAATTTTCCTTATACATTCTCAGACTAAAGACCGCGGTTCGGTTCCACTTTTGAGCTCATATGCAGCAGTGGCTGCGGTTTCTCTATTCAAGAGAAATTCTTCAAAGACCCGTCACTGGTCGACCAAACTGTTTGTTACAAGCTTCCTCCCACATTGACCGCACAAGTGAAATTATTTCATTAATCTTAAGCTTTTGCACCCAAAACCGCGTTCGACATTATTTCCCCTGCCCCCAATCCCTACCGTCGGCCAAGCAATATATTAATCTTCAGACTTGGTAATTTGAAACCACAACTGAATCAACAACATTGGCTGCTGCGGCGACACGAGAGACATTCAATCTTGGACCCGTTCCGAGTCTGAGACACAATCATTGCCTGACATATCCATCAGTGACCCAAATGTGGAGATCATTTATTTAACGACCTACAACTTGGCTTCCAGAGGAAGGAATGAGCCTAAACAGAGCAAGAAAAAAAAAAAAAACAAAATTAAAAACAAGTTAACGACTTTTGTTTAGAATTTGAAAGTGGCGCCATGGCATTGTGTCACGTGTGGTGTGTCGAAATTTAAGACTCGATTTGACGTTTCTTTTTTTCAGTTTGAAGCGACTGAATGAATGTTATTGTTGTGCCTTTTTTTTTTTTGATTTGCTTTGGCCTTTGGTTTTGTCGCCTGTTTTGGATCTTAATTGCACGGAAATTGAGACATTAAATCGAAACCGGAGTGTCATGCGTAGTTTGGTAATTTAAGTTATGAGCAACCAGATGTCAGACTGACAAGTGGAAGATGGAAAGGATTATAATGAGCGGATTTTTGTACTAGATTGAGTTGATTGGGTTGGAAATGGCGAAATGGCTCTAATTTCTCGTGGATTGGGGAAACGCATTCAGGTGCAGATGATGGATTCGAAAGGATTTGAATTTAGCGATGTAGATTGGGTATTTTCGGGTCACTAAGTAAGAAAATTGCCCTAAAATCTGGGGTCAACTTGTGCTTTAGCCAACAAACTTCTTCAGTTAACTCAGTCTTTAGCTTTTACTTGTGGCACCATCTTTAGGGCTTATTTACTCCACATGTTCCATTCTTTTCAAACTATCCACTGCAACATTCTGTCCGATTGTCAATTTGGGTCGTCACTTCATTTGACAGCAAATATGTACTTGATGTTGCCCCCTTTAACCACCAAATGCATTTTGACCACTTCTGCCTCTATACATACTAACGTTGACAGTTCGCTGAGGTCTGATGATGGTGTTTGTAGGTCTTCCAGCACAGATGGAGCGGCGAGCATTCTCCATCGTAATTTCTGCAGAAACGGCAGTGATATCAAGACTAGCCACGACACTAGACTAGCCACGACACTGTATAGTTCATCTATATAGGGCGGTCCCCTGTCTCACAGTATATGGTCGGGTTTGTCCACAACCAACAAATTGTGACATCGTATATGCCTCGTAGTGCCCCTGAGTACTTGAATCTCTCTGAATGTACACACGATTGTTAACTTGAATATGCTGTCAACGGCGGTCTTAAAATCTTGGAGTTCCCTTAGGATCTGATATTCACTAATAAGATCTTTAATGGAATGCAAAGGAAACTGATGGGCCGGTTGTGCTCAAATTCAGAAGTCTTCTTTCTTGTGGATCAGGCAAACCATATTGAGATTCCATTCATCAGACATCAGTCAGTTGGTATATGCTATCTACCAATTCTTCATCAGCTCCAGGTCCAGCAGCCTTGCTGGATGTTTCCTGAAGATATTGCTGCCGTGTCGCTTCGCTTCAGATGGATCCACGTCTTGATTATGGTAGACTAGGTTGAATGGTTCCTCATGCCTGACAGTAGAATGCTCCCAAACAGCGAAGAATGATAAGGTATTAGAAAAACAGTGGTCAAGTGTGCTTCTGGCAGATCCTTTATCTACAAAAACGTAGCCAAGTGAACGGCTAATTTGGGATCCACCTAGGAAGAGATGGGGTTCTTAGTGCCTTTAGTTAGTCTTTACACTTTAGGCCGTTGATTTGGTCGAATTCATTCCAATCCCAGAGCACAAAAAGCAACTGGTTCCTTTGAAACGTTCGCTAGAATCCATAAAATTCCAGAAAATCACTAGTGGCTACCTTACGATTGCCTAATTGCCTTACTCCCACTGAAGATACTTTCTTGTCCACTTGACTGTATTAACTTTTTCTTCCATCAAAACTCAAGAAACCACCCACATCTTGCTTTCCCATCCATCAAGTCATCAATTTCGTTGGTACACTCCTTAACCTCTTCATCACTCGCCGTGCGGTGCTTGTGTAGCCGAGTCAATCCAATTTCCAAAAACGGTTACCATATCAAAATAATCAACAATTGCCGTCGGTGGTGGTGGATTTGTGGCGGCGCACCATCAGACATACTCCGGCTAATTTTCTGTTTGATGGGCAAATAATGAAGCCGCCACAAGCGGCTGCAAGTCGGCAGCAAATGAAAGCAAACAAATTTCGACAACAAAAAGCCGCACAACACAATGCCCATGAGAGGGGCGTTTGGTCCGACAATTTTTGCATCGTCATACAAAGTCAATTTTGGAACCACATCTCGCAGTGAATGAGGGAAACCACAAAAAATCAGGACACCTACCTTAAACAGAGGGGAAAAAACACATGAATCGTTCCACCAACCATCTTTCATCGAGCATTGATGCAACGTCATCGCCATCATCTACAACTTCGCCACCTGTATACGGGATGCATGCAACCCATTCGGATAGTTCCACTTCTAGCCTCTGTGGTTCTCTCCCACAGACTGTTCTCGACGATTTTGTGATGCATCTCGGTGGTGGTGAACCCTGGGCATTAGCCCTGGCATAGTGCCATTAATGACCGTATCCACAGCGGCAAAAGGTTCGCCGTTGCACATGCTCTCTTGTGGTACACAAAACAATTCGTGTAACTTACACGTTCCCGACATATGGCGGAACGAATTCATTTCGAATCGAATGAATACGGTCTGCTGGCCGGAGCCGGGGCTCCAAGTGAATGTCTTGAATTCATGTATGTGGAACTGGGAACTGCCATGCAGGGACCACCTCCTGGGTGTTAGATAATTAACATTTTTCTTTTCGATGTCAATTTTTGACAGTTCAACCATTTGACCGGGGAGGTGAATGAAAAATAGGATTTCGGTTTTTATGACGCGGTTTTTTCTTAGTTTTTTTCTGTTTTTCTGTTTTTGTTTTACTTCTTATTCTCTCCTTGTGTCTTGGGTTACGTGGAAAAAAGGTGTCGAAAGCTATACGAAGGTGATAAATAATGTCGAAGGTGATTGCGCCAAATCGCTTTGCAATGGAGCGAATTTGTCGAATCGATTTCGAATAAATTACTTAAAACGAAGTATACAGCCACGAAAATACTGAAAGGACTGGAAACGAAGTGTTTTGTAACCTTTTTTTGTGACTTTTCGAGTTGGCCTGGGCACTTACTAGGCAGTTTCACAGAATGACAAAACCACGTAGTCTGGACAACACTCTCGGACGTCAATGAAACTTAATACTACCTGAGTTTCAAAACGCTGCACATCATAAGGGTATTCATAATCCCTTAAAGAGCAAGTGGATATAACGACTTTTACAGCACAATTTTGGAAGCCCTCGCGATCCCATTTCTCGAAACGGAATTAGACAGACATAAGCCTAATGGGCCACTGCCTTTGATCAGCACTAAAGCCTCTCATCGGACCTTCATTCGTTTAAATCCTCGTGATAAAGACCTGGGGGAATTCACGACCTAGCTTTGGGTATGGCAAGGATTTCCTCCCCGCTCATCAAGTTTGGCACCAGGCAAAAATACACCGTCCTTGGCTATAGCCGAATGTACAAAGTCAGCCGAATCGCAGCCGGATGGTCGCTGCAGAGAACTAGCTTGGCACCGATCTGATGTCAGCCAACATCCTTAAAGGTCGATGGCTCTAACGTAGAGTTAGTCATGCAGTGTGAAAAGATGCCCAAAGAGACAGAAACCATCAAGCACTTACACTGTGAATCCAAAACCGCCGACTCCGACACATGGGGAATAGGCTGTTTGGAGAACTGGCTAACCTAACAGAAGTACCGATAACGAGCATACCCCACTTTATTAAGGTTTTGATAGACCACCCATCTAGAACCCAAGGTATGAATATGGACCACAACACAAACGGGAACACAATGGACCAGTAGGCCTCCGTGGACGCTTAGTCATTGGGCTGGGCACTTCCCCTATGACCTAACCTAACATGGATGATTTCTTGGTTTTCCTTGGAGTTTTCCGGTAACTTCGACCGGAAGATGTGAGAACTAACCAATGCCTCTTGGGCCGCCAGAGGCGACTGCGTTATATTCCGCAGCATATGGCAAAAAATCAACCAGACAAAATTTCTCCTGGCTATGAACAAAAAAGAAACTCGCGTTTTAATAGGTGAACTGACAAGACATTGTCCCATAGCAGTGTGGCTGCCAGACTCGGCATCAACTCTGCCGACTACTAAAGAAGCTGTCAAGGATGCGGAAGAATCGGAAACCATCAGGCACTTACTCTATGAGTGTCCTAATCTCCAAAACTGCCGACTCTGACTCATGGGAAACAAGCTGTTTGGAGAACTAGGAAACTTAACAGAAGTACAAAAAACGAACATAAAATAAATAAATAGCTGATCCGACAACTCGGGATGAGCCAAAGTCTAGCCTCTCGCAATCATTCATGTTGTGCGCGTTACAATTTTCGCACGAATGGGGGAGACCTACAAATTATTAGAAACTCTGAACGGCGCATTGAGAAGCTTTTTCAGGCAAATTCTACTTCCGGAGACTTGTCATTTCCCGACGAGAGGTGATGCCGCGAAAAATGTTTGATGGACATGGCTGGGGCTTGAACCAGTCGCTCAGCAGTCCTTAGTGCATTGGACCATTGAGCCACGGCGACCACGAACATATTTCACTTTATTAAGAGTACAGGTTGGTTTTGCGATAGACCAGCCATCTAAAACCCAAGGTTAGAACAAGGATCTCAACACAAAGGGGAACACAATAGACCAGTTGGCCCCCGTGAACGCACAGTCATTGACTGGGCACTTTCGCCATAACCTTACCTAACCTAACCCCATATTAATTAAAGGCCAAAGTTACATTGACTCAGGATAGAGTAGTGCCCAACACTGCTTTTCCGTCCAGCGATAGTAAAGGCAGAAAAGTGTCTAGAGCTGTCGAGGGTCCTGTTTAAAGAGCACCCATGATGGAGGCACTGGCAACCTCTCGTACTGCTGTACTGCATACGAGCGCTCCATACGTGAGCATAAGTCTGACTATAAACATCTGTATATAGCCAGTGCATCTTACTTGTTTTCAGACCCCATTTTTCCCAGCTACCTACTTACACCCATAGAGGGCATTAGGGGCCTTACTTTGGAGATGGACAAAGTCTTTTACTGCCTATTTGGAGCAAACAAAAACGATCAGACTACTGGCGTAAGGCACAGATTTTCCTTTGCAGCGCTCTCCCCTTCCCTAGCAGCCTTTCTATCATTTATCACACTTGGTATCGACCTCTAAAGGCTTCCGGGAGTGCAATAGTAATATTTTTTTCGCTTCTTTCTAGCTGCCATAATACCTAGTGTACGTAACATAATTGCGTAAAGAGTACGACTTGTCTAATGGCTGCTTGTCATAGCATGGCGTGCGTTCCGTTGGCTTCCTTTGAGCGTACATGCTTCTTTACTTAGAAACTACTGTCTCAGAGAGTCTAAACGTGATATTTGATGAGTGTGGTAACAATCACTCTCCCTGTGGGAGGCCTAATCTCATTTCAATACCCAATGGAACATCTGCCTCACATTGAAAGCCTTTTGTCAAATTTTCGCTTCTGTGGAAATGTCTTGTCAATGCGATGTTACCTATTGAAGATGCACGCTTCCCAGAACATTGCTCTACAAGATTCCTCGAAAACTTTTGTAAAGCACCACGGTCCACGCTTTCAAGATTAAATTCTCTCGCTTTACCCATCGCCCTGTTCTCTCGGTTGTCAGCGAATACAAACGATTGGATTGTATGACCATTTGGAAAGTTCCGGTCCATATTCCCAGTAATGACCTCGAAATTAACCCAGAAAAAAACCTATTTAACCGAAACCCACATCTAACCAAATACAAAATGGTACAGCAGCAGCAGGCTAGAGAGAAAACTCACTCATCCGTCCAACGAGTGTGTGTTGCTGTTGCTGCCCCTCTGTCATGGATCTCACGTCGAACGAATTCGAAACAAAATTGCGTTCACCGCAACCGACCGACCGAGAGACAGACAGACCTAGCCATACAACGAATGGGAATACCTTGAGACACATAAAAGCCACATGCTCGTAAATCAAGACAGCATTTTCGATGCACCATTAAAAACATTTAGAGCTGCTGCAACAGGAACCACACGACCAGCAACAGCAACTTAACAACGACGACATGGAAGACGCTCTCCGTTCGAAAACATAATCTATACATCGAATGGACGTCTTGGACAGAATCCGGACATAATCGCGATAATTTTCTCTGCCGCGCTGTTTTCATTGGAATCGCGTGTTCCCGGTCTTTTTTCGCGCTGCAAAGGGGGTTAGAGCGAGGGACTCGCTCCCTTTTGTCGCTGTGGAACAATTATCGACCTCGACGTCATAAAAATTTATAATCTCCCCGAAAGCGACCCGCGACCCGCCACTTATGGGACCAGAGGGGCAACAGAGAAGGCGCGAAGGATCATTAAAACATTTTAAAAACCATCCGCATGAGTCAATAAAAACTCCCTTTGATCATCGTCCAGTGGCGTGAGGCGGGGGCCTCCGCCAGTTGTAAAATGGTCTAAACTCTTTCCCATTCCATTCATAGCGCTGCGGTGTGGCCTGGTTTTGTTTTATTGGAACCGTTTATAGGTTAATTTCTTTACTTAGTGGTTTCAGTCCTTTGGTCGATTTAATTTGTTTCCAGGGCCTTCTGGGTCGGTCGGTTGGTCGGTCGGGCGTTCCGCTTCATTGCGGTTTTCCAATTTGCTCAGTTCCATGTCCTATAATCGTGTGTTTCGTTCTATGTATTGCAGGTTTGGTTCCAGAACAAACGATCAAAAGAACGTCGAATGAAACAGATCACCAGCATGGGACGACCGCCATTCTTCGGTGGAGCGAGGAAAATGCGCGGTTTCCCAATGAATCTGTCGCCAGGTGGATTGGACGACGGACCACCAGGCTTTCCGTACTTCAGTGCGGATGGTAAATTTGAATTTGGCTATGGTGGACCACCATTTCATCCGCACGATGCACCATTTTTCCCCGGACATCCTGGCGGGCCGATGCCATTCAATGCACCAGGTGAGTTTGTAAGTTTTGTTGGCCATGTGCGAGAGGAATGACGGTCACATGTTGTGCCTAACCGATTTGTTGCACAGAGCAAGAGGGTTCGTCAAACCCTTTCGATTCGGTATCACAACCAGTGATCTGCATTTCGAGCGATTTTTTATGGATTAAATAAAGTTAAGATTGCTTTTATGTGAATTCATTGCATTTTGAGGGCAGACAACAACTAAAAAAAAATTTGAATTTGTTCCTAAATGCTGTTGTAAATTGTTGTTGTTCCTTGATATTTATGTCAGAATGTTGGACTATTTCCCGTCATCTGTAGCTACAACCTATTAAAGGCGAGTTAAAAGATCTTGAAATTCGTCATACATGACTAGGAACTGTTTGTTTAAACTTGACACTGACATCGAATTCGACATTGAAACAGATCAGAACGCTGTCGCTATTACTTCCTGTTTAGGTCTAACAGAATCGATACTCTGCCCTTTTCAAACCGTGGCCAAAATCTACCTTTTTCTAAGCTCCGAAAGTGTGAGACTTCCAAGCCAGGCAAAGTTCGTTTAGATCTTGTTGCTGAAAGAGGAAACTGCAGCCTTCTTTTTCTCGGCGTAGTGATCTCTCCTGTTACTTACGATTTTCGAACCCGGAAAAATTTGAAATCATCTGAACTTGACCTTCGAGGAGTCTGGATCTATAATACCTTTGGCCTCCATCGTTTTGTAGATTGCGTTCTCTTGAGATAACTTTTTTTCAAAAACCTTAGACGACACTGTCAGTATTAGCAGACCTTGAAAGTTGGTTAACATACCAAAGCCTTATGAAATAGACTCGATAATGGTCTTGCTCCCCTAAAACAATGGACTTCTAGTCCAATTCCTTTGTATTTCTGACTAAATAAACAATTTTGAGGGGGAAAGCATTGGATTGATCCCATTCTCACGATATCGACACCCAAAGGACACAGTCTTATCCCTCCAAAAGCAGAATATTGACACTTAAAGTGTACTCTGTCATCGTTTTTTGAGACAAGAGGTACTTAGGGTCTTCCTTGGAGCTACTATAGGTCTCATCACATTACACTGCCTCATAGGCAAACATGCCACTCGCCTGGGCATTCTTGCAAGTGATTTATGCAGAAGCGGCAAGGACGAGGAAGAGGAAGAAACGAACCTCCATCTCCTCTGTGCCTGTCCCGTGCTATTTTGCGAAAGACGTAACCATTTCGGTGCCTTCTTTGTTGGCAACCTTGGCGACCTAGCACAACAAGATGTCGGAAACCTAGTTCGCTTTATCAAAAGCTTCCACTGGTTCCACGCTTAGAAAAAAAAAACCTTTTAGATCCTGAAGCATTATAATAGATCTACTGTTGGTCTTAGTGCGTCGGCTATGTCGACAGCCTTCCTAACCTAACCTAACTTAGGGTCTTCCTTAATTATTTCCATACTCGTAACCAGCTATATTTTGTCGTGTTATTAGCCCGGCAAGAGTTATAAACGCCCTCTTCCCACATTGTAAGGGAATTTTACTTCTACAATATATTTGGTGGCTCTGTAAAGATCTAGACCATCTTTCTTTGTGGAAGGAGACTATATGCAGCTGTCAATCAAGTACAAAACCTTTGCTGAAGAGACAGAGCGATAAACTCTGAGCTCTTTTTTGGTAATGGGTCAGAGATCTCATTGGCCACACTTCTCGTGGTTGCATTTAGAAATCCTACTCAGTTTGCATATCATTACGTTCTTGAATAATCTTAGAGTGATTGGTCAGGATTCTAAGCAGCATCGGTGCAGCCTGCCTGTCACTGCAGTCTTTGGCGTCTCTGAGCGATTCTTTAATAGATAACTACTTCAAGCATGGCAAGAACTTCAGTTTGGAAGGCAACCGCCTATACACCTCGCAGTGCTTTCTCTACAGTCCTGTCTGTAGAAATAATCTGTTCAACAGATAGCCGAGCTTTTTTCACAGTGTTTCACCTCGGGTAAGAAAACTTTTGTGCACCTCTACAAGTTTCTCAGGAAGACGAGGAGTACGTTGTTCGCGCCACTCGTCAGTTCTAGAGTCGAAACTTTGTCCCCACACCATTTCCTGTGCTCATTCATGGTCTACTCATAGATCAAGTCCATCGCCATTCTTCTACCAAAGACAGCGTGTATCTTAGGACCCAAAACCTCAGAGGCCAGGTTATCAGTCTTATTGTTTCCTTCAAAATCTACTACTTCAATAAGGCATCCCAATGGTCAAACACATATCCTAGTGCTTATTGAGGTTTTTGTCTAAGATACCAGCCTTGGCCTAGATACTTCGAAAATATTCTTGCTTCCGCACCACCCTTTTCCCAGCCTACAATCCGGGAATGACCAATCTCAAAATCTAAGAAATTTGTGGCAATTTTTAGTGATAGTGACTCTTCCCGTACCACAGCCACAACAATTTTGCATCTGGAAGGTAAGAAGTTAAGGAAGTAAGAGCTTACGAGGAAGGGAACCTGTAGGTCTAATGTCTCCGTTCCATCGAATGCGGAGTTCTGCAACACGTTTCAACTGTCTCCTCAACCTTTCAGCACCACATTTCCCTCTACTTGTCGCCTTTTAATCTTCCCAGGTTTACTAAGATGACAGTCGTTGTAACGAGTTAGTCTAGTGTAGCCGTGTAGACATAAAGATGCATTTTTGCTTGTAGACTTCAAATCTTGACAGTTTTCCCTTAGATTCCACTTAAGCTTTAAATCAAGAATTCTTCCAAAATCGTTGTCAGTTTAACCACAACAGAGTCAAACCACATGCTCACATTTTGTTGAATTCTACAACCAAATATGCAATGAACATTCATAAAACGCAAGCTGCTGCTTAGTAAAACCAAAACCAAGTCATTACTAACCAACATTTTTTAATTTCTATTTCAGGTGGACCCATGGATCATTCCGGACCAATACCCATGGTTAGTGAATTCGGTCTAACGCCTGAATCGAATTTCCTCAATCAAGCCGGCCCACAGTCAATGAATATGGCCAGCGCCGGCGGTCCACCTCCCGATCATATAATGGGCAATGGAGGAGGTGGCGGCGGCGGTGGCATCGGTGGAGGGCCCCGCAGTGGATCACCGGAATTCATGACATCGGGGAATTTCTCTGAACCACAGAATATGCAAAACGAAGGTTTAGTTTGGTAATATAGAAAAGCTTTTGCGAATTCCCTGCTCCTGCTGAAATCCTTAATGAACGATGGATTCGACTAAAGAGACGCTGTCGGTATTTTATTTTTTTAAGTTTTTCCTATAGAAATTTTCAAAAAGCCGCTCAAGTTTTTCTTTCCCCTTCCTACAATCTCTTCTAATGTCTCGAAAAAAAAACAAAAATCGCAGAGAATGAAAGCGCAAAGACAAAAAACAAAAACACAAAACATTTGTAAATTGTAAGTTAAAAACAGAAAACAAAAAGAAAAAGAATAAGAAAACAAAACAAACTATAAATATAATACATGTGTAAATTTTTATCTACGTAGGTATCACATAAGTAAGACACTTATTTTATTTGTTGTATAACAACGTAAGAAATTTATATTAAATTTATTTAAACGAAACAAGCAAAAATGAACTTATAAATATTTAAAATACATTTCATCGTTTCATCAAACAAAGAATCGTTTTGTTTTTGTTTTTTTTTTTTTTACTGTAAGTATATTTATAAAAAGAAAAAGAAAACACAAATGCAAAACCTAATTTAAACGAAGGAAACTATATAGAATTGTATTTAAACAAAAAATTAGTGTTAACATTTATATATATGTAGATTACATTGATAGAAATAAAAGGTACATAAATATATATTTTATAAATTAATTAAACGATGTATGTATAATATAATTAAAAAAAAATAAACCGTATAAAATCCAATTCACTCCGATTCGATGCAGGGTGGGGTAAGTGACATTGAGTGTTCAGTTGTAGTCGGAGTCACTACATCACATCTTTTAAGCAGAGTTTTTGAGTGTTGGGTGTGCGCTGTCTGTTCTGGGCTCTCCTCACACGAACATTGAAAAATCAGACCATTTCCAATCACTGTCGTCTCACTCATGAACCTATTCGTGATAGTGTTTGGACGTGGGTTAGGTTAGTGGAGAAGGGTTCCCCAACAGAACAGTTAGATTACATGGCGATGACTCCCATAGTCGCTATTCCCATGACCTATTGGTTTTTGGATCAATTTATTGACAAGTCGCCCTGACAGCCTTCTTATTACCTGGAACGCCGTTGTGTCCAGGAACCCAGCAGAATTTTACGTTGTGCTGCGTAGTAATACGCCGCAGCTCTTCGAAACAGCAGAAATCACTTTTATAGCTGCCTGGCTATCAATGAAAAAGATATAATCAGCTAGTGGTATCGCACTCATTGCAACTACTCGCGTGGTTGTAGTCTAAAAATCTAATTGATTTGCACAATTCTGCATCTACCCCCATATCTTGAATCATTCTGTCTATATGAATGTGTTCAGTTAAACTGAAAATAGGACATTCCAATATAACGCATTTTTTGCCACATATTACGCGGTAGGTTAAAAATTGTCTCTAATACTGCCGTTGGTGTGATTCTTGTAGTCCACCACCAAACTAAGTAACGGATTTTCAGGCTTACTTATTTTCATACGTTCGCCAGAAGTAGTAAACCCTTTGAACCTTTTAAATTTTTTAACAAAGTTCTTAATTATTTCACAATTTTTTGTCTATCTTGCCAACTTTTCCACAAATATCGATAGAACCCACCTAAACGTAGACGAATATGTTTGATTAACCTTATGAAAACCCAAGAGCTAGATAGAATGGCATCGATTCACTGAGAATTCTTCCCTTACTGCCGCTAAAGGGCCTTTAACTAGAGCACGAGCGTTAAGGAAAATTTAGGACGTATGCTTCAAATGCTTGCAGGTTGTACTTCATACTTAAGACCTGTTTCCCTGTTTCAATAGTGCACTGCACTGTAGACTGATCTGATTCAGGTTCAAATCTCAGTAAAATTCGAATCACAGTAAACACCGTCTGTCTGCAGAAAAATCGTCAATGAAAAATCGAGAAAATAATTTGTGATGGAAAGGCTTTTTAATCCCCGCCATTCGAAACCTGCTTTAAAATTGGTTGGTTACTTCCATTCTTTTGAGAAACATAACACACGCAACGTAAATGGCTGCCCGAAGCCAGATCTTCATCCTCTACAGGCCGTAGCGCATAGGCACAATAATAGTATGATGTTAAAGCTAATTATATGGCTTTGCCTTATTTTTGACAGCATTTAGGGCTGTGCTTTAAAGACCGTGGGTTGTTAGTGACCTTCCCCTTGGCATACGCTTTTTTTCTTGTTTCAACCCTATGAATCGTTTCCCGTGTGAAACTGAATGATGTAAATGATTAACCTGGCTACTTCAAAATTTTACCTGATTATGTTCTCGTTCATCTTTATGTAAAATTTTTTGCCCTGAGTAATTCAAAAAGCAAGGCAAGTTTTTTTTTTATTTCAAAAAATTAAAAGATGTCCATTTTTCACTAAGTTGTCATCTATACCCTCCTAAACGCGACTCAAAGCCATGTACGATAGAGCCCACCCTGCAATGAACAGAATCAAAAAGGCTCAAAATAATTCAAAAACCGATTGCAAATGCAAAAATGTAAAAACAAATTTCAAAAAACATTAAAAAAAAAATAAACTAACTTGAAAAAAGTCTGAAACCGATTTTCACCGACGCTAAAGAATTGATTAACAAAATAAAACTAATTTATTTGTAAAATAAAATTTAAAACATATTTTTATAAAAAAACAAAAACAAACAAACTTATATAAAACTAATAAGTAAATTATTTATTTTCTTCTTTATTTTTCTGTCCCGAGTTGTATTGTTAAAATCAAATTTAAATAAATAACTAAACCATGAACCTTTAAAAGGAAATGAAAATATTGTAAAACACGTAAAGTAAAAAAGAGAAAAAAAAAAAATAAACATTATAATTGAGAAACAAGCCTTTATAGAGAGAGTTGTAAAAAGTAAATAAATTATATATACACAAGACAAAGCGAAAAATAACGTAAATATATTCATGTGAATGTAATTGTAAATAATATACATAAATATAGGAAATAAAAATCAAGAAAAATCGAAAAGAAATATAAATATTATGTAATAAAGTAAGAACATGACAAAAAATCATTAAAACATAAATAAAAAAGAAAATTCAGAATTTTTTCTTTTATTGCGTGTTGGATCTGGTCCACCAAGTTGGTTCAGGTTCCATTTCATTTATTCTCCCCTCCGAAGCGGTGATCTTGTAGATTGTAGATTGTGTTCGAAGTGTGTAAGTAGCATCCTTTCCTGGGGCACTGGTCAATGAATGCTTGAGTCTATACCCTAAATCGAGATATCTGACAAATTGGACTATCTTCAGGGGATCTAACGAAGGTTAATCTTCGTCAGAGATGTAGTATGTAGGAATGTCTGTCACTAGATTTTTTTTTTTTTTTTTATAATCCACTCGCGGATCAAGGGAATATGAATACCCTTATAATGTTATGCACACACCGCGAGCGAGGTACAGTGGTTTGAAACTCAGGTTTCGTTAAGTTTTCATTGGCGTCCAAGGGTGGGTCCAGGCTAGCTGGGGACATTTGTGGTGTTTTTTGTCATTGCTGTATAATTCACAGGAATTTTTTTCGAGTCTCCTGATGTCATACTCAGTGATCGCTTAATCAACTCTTCAAGCCAAGACCCTCTACTGCCAGTGTTATGCCTTCGCAGTAGAGTCGCCATCAGCTTTCACAGTTGATCGATTTTAATTTATTTAAGAAATAAATATTTTTCCGACATCAGGAGTTGAACCCATACTTTCAGCGTGACAAGCGATGATGCTAACCACTGCACCATGGCCACCCCCGATGACAGACCCTTTCGCTGTAAGTTAGTTCTGCGCAGTCCTTAAGGATTGGGGTCTCTTTATCATCGTCAAACAATCTGCAGTTCCCATTATCCTCTTAGCTCAGGTCAGACGGGAGTTGCAGCCAAAAATCATGCACTAACTTCACACCGCGGTCGTTAGACTGATCCTTATTTATGGCATATTGGTTTGGTGGCCATATCCCCAAAAAAGGATCAAGGTAAAAACGATTGAAGAAGCTCAACGTGTGGCATGCATTTGCATTATGCGTCCGCTTAGAACTTCTCCAACTGCTTCGTTCCAAGCTATACTACACTTACTAATGGACATTTAGGGCATGGAACAGGACACCAACGCAGCCGTGAGGCTCCATCTCGATTTTTACAGAAGGTTCCAAAACGCCCGAGGGAATCAGCGAAGGTGTCTTTTCAAAAGACCCTGACTCCTTCAGCAGCATATGTATTTCAGGCCGAAGCCACAGCTAAACTTCAGACTGCCGTCACGTCCCATGCGATTTATATCGACATTCCAAATGCGATCACCCTTGTATCCAGCAAAATAAAATTACAGGAGTAAAGGACTGCTGTTTGCCTCCAGATGGGAACTGTGCAGCCGACGAACTAGCCAAACAAAGCTCTCTAGGTACCAGTAGTTATCACAAGCACCTAACCTACATCTGTGCTCTGTCGGAGTCAAGTCATAGAAGGTAAGATCTGAATTGTTTCACTAAGGTCAACCTCAATCGGACTACTCCTAATACTAAAAGTTCGAAAGCTTTAATTCAATTCGGACATTGGATCCTAGACAGACATGACTGGTCGTAGTTTGTAACGAATTCTGAAGCCGCTCCAAAGACGACGTGTCCATAGTCCACATCATATGTACGTGTCCCATCCCTGCCAGAATCAGAAAAGTCACCTTAGAAGAATGTAGAAGGCCAACCATACTTTTAGATCGTTGCTAAACACTGCCAGTATGGGCGGCCTTCCACGGTCATCTACACCGACGGATCAAAGATGAACTGCGGTGTGGGGGCCGGGGTCCACTCGGAATCGCTGAAAAAAGAAAGATCATACCACTTGCCGGATTTTGCCATCGTCTTTCAGGCGGAACTACTGGCACTGTAAGAGACTTGCACGCAACTCGAGCGTGACACAGCGCACAAACAAAACATTGCTATCCTCATAGATAGCCAAGCCGCTATTAAAGCTATTGACTCGGCTGCCATATCCTCCAAACTGGTGCTAGAGTGCCGAAACGAGCTTGCCCGCTTGGGCAAACGGTTCAGGATCGCACTGCTCTGGAATGCAGAACACAGTGACATAACATGAAAATGAGCTAGCCATTCAGGACTCAGCTCTACACGGCTCACTCGCGGCAAGGGTCTACACCTCGCTAGGAGCAGTTAAAGGATAAATCCACTCACACTTCCTGCAGAAGGCCAACCTCCAATGGAGAGGTTTAACGAACTGCGCCATATTGAGAAAGATATGACCGACCTATGATACGATTAAAACAAAAGATCTCCTAAGCAGCGACATCTCGGATAAAGGGGTGCGAGATCTAATTCGTATTCTAGACTCCACAGGCTGAATCTAGTCACACTCGGCTGTCTTACCCATTTTCAACAACACACATCATCAACCAGGTCACACGAATCATGGTAACGAAAATGATTTCAGGAGAAGGCTTACGATCAACCCTAGCATTCATAGTGGTATCAGTATGGACCTACTTTTGGTCTAAATCTACCTCCCTCTCTGAAGGACCCCGCTAAACTAACAAGTGGAGTCAATGCAACTAGGGAAAAGCTGGAGAAAAAAAAGCATATCGCCAGATAAGAAGATGACGCGTAGGCATGGCAGATGCCGGTAGACCATAAGCAGATAGAAAAATAAATAGATAACTGGCGCGACAGCTCGAGGTGAGCCAAGGCCTAGCTTCTAGCAACCATTCATGTTGTGCGTGTTACATTTCTCGCACGAATGGAAGGGACCTCCAACTTATTGCCGACTCCGATCGGCGAATTGAGAAGCTTTTTCATGACAAATTATACTCGCAGAGGCTTGTCAATAACCGATGGGAGGTGGTGCTGCAAAAAATGTTCGGTGGACATGGCTGGGGCTTGAACCCAAGCCTCTTTCACAGCAGTCCAACGCACTAACCACTGAGCCACGGCGACCACATACGCAGATAGACTCCCTAATTAAGCTGAAATTGATCAATGACAAAACGGCTCTGAAGCATAACAAGAACAGGCCTACAAATTACTAGCTACCCGATGAACAGGCAATCGACATGCGGACACCTCGGCTATGAGTCAACGTATGTAAGCTGCCTAACACCCCTGTCAAAAACTGACAATCCAAGCCCAAGTTAGTTGCGATACGACATGGCTAACTCCTAAGATGAAGCAGAAGACGACATCAACGGTCATTTAAGAACCATAACCCCAAACGTGGACTGAGTAACAACCTTAAGCAGATTTCTGAACTGAGAATCCTGCAAAATGTAAAGAACGCTGTTTTAAACGTGGAAAAGAACAGCTGTTTACCAGAACTAATCTAAACCAAGTTAAGCAGCTGCCTTTGAAGTCGTTCATCTTCAAGTCGGGCAAAATAGGTACACAAATAGGCGGATGGGTGCAATTCCTGTCGATTTTCGCAACATCTTGAGAATCAGAGAAGTTGGTGCATATCATCTTGTTATATCGTCGTTGTCGTTGACACTTTTCAGTAGAGCGCGCTCTTTAAGCTGGAATGGTTTAAGTTCAGTCGGACAGCAGATTCATGACTGAGCAGCCCACCCTGTCGCCTTGGCCAGCTGATCAATCAAATCCTCAAGTTCCCAACCGAGATAAAGAGTGGACATCCTTATTTAAATTACTCAATCATCGTCCCAACCTTTTGCTGTCCTTACACATCCACAAAAAAAACCCAACTCATCACACTATGTACCTATATAAATCCAATAACACCACGTACCACTATCACTTTCATCCGTTCCCCCCGGTATACACCATATGCTTCATATGTCACGACACATGACATTAAATATAAAAATTCCTCCTCAATGAAGTCGCCACTCACAGTGGGTATCATCGCCGTCGAAATGATAAATCGAATTGCAGGATACACCAGGACGACGCGATAGCGATACCCACATGGTCACCCGAAAAAACAAAAAGGAAGCCATCTCGGAAACATTCTTCCTAAACAAAGTTATTTAGTGCGCTGTGAATTGACACTATTACGCCGCACGATTCACACACTTCGGGGGCACTGCACGGTGCTCGTCTGTCCAGCCGACACATCACAATTCACCCCGCCGCGTACTGGGCAATAAAAATCTCACAGCTGTGCACGGTCACGCCAGTTGATGTATTGTCTGTCCGTCCACTTTATGTGGTCTTCGGACGGACACATCGCGAAGCTGTAGCCCATTTTCTCCCTGCGTGTGTTTGTGCGGGGAGGTGAGCCGCCGTCCGTCCGTCATCCAAAAAGGTCATTTACGAATCCAAACGATAATGATGATGATGCGTTGGTGCTCCTTCCATGCGATGCCTGTCCCATTGATTCGGATATTTGATTGATCAACCGGTTCATGTTCGACGGTTCCTTCGAAAGGCCATTAAATTTAATGTTTTACTTTTGTGCTCCCCCACATGCGATGGCTGTTCCATCGAGTGCCGAGTGTCCTTGGAACGTTCAAGGAAATCAGTGTGATTAGGAGTATAACCACAGCACAAGTGATAAACAGACAATGACGACGCTTCCCAGGATCACGCAATCCTTTCCTCAGCCACACACTCACACATCTGGTTTATTAAATATTAACACACAATTTGTGTTCGTGGCGCTAGATGTGCGTGCCATTTCACGATTTCTGCTCGTGTGTCGAGTGGAGCGGCGCGGCGTTAGCCTAAATTGCTTTGGCATTGCCACGGACCGACCAATCAATGTCCGTGTCCAACAAAGGACACGATAATGGACAAGATGATTACATGCTATCCGTTCTAAGTTGTGAACCAACACAGACAATAATTTATTTATTTGCACTGGTCCTTGCCTTGCTCGGTTACTGAGAGTGATGAGCTGGAGCTCTATCGGTTGGCTCAGCGCACACCTTGGTCATCACCTTGGAACAATGGAATTCATCGTGGATTCATGTTTTGTGTGGCGTAAGTAGTTTCTTGTGTGTACACTTTCGAGAAACTCAATTATAAACACCGACCAACGAATGGGATTACGCGAAGCCTGGTTGAAGTCCGGACATGCTGCACAGAAATTAGCTTGAAGTTTGTACAAAGATTGCAAATTAATTAGAAGGTTCTACTGCGAGGTCTAGGAGGTGTATCAAGATGAAATTGTTGGTCAAGAGCTTGGAGCTGGTAACCTATTATTTGGACACAGAACCTCAATCCCAAGTGGTTCGTAGGAAGAACGCTGAAGAATACAATCAGGGGAAGCAAACAGGGAAGTTTCACCCAGCTGTGCAACAAAGCCAACCAAAACCTATCAAATAGTGAAGCAGGGATTGAAGAGCGGCGATAAGCCTCCGTCTACGTCCACCATAGTTTTGTTCCCGCAAGAACAAAGATAAATTGGAAGAAGGGGAGAGAGAAAACATGAAGAGGACGCCAGTCTCACACCGAAAGATGTCCTGACAATCTGAATAAAATTGAAGACAAGGGTCAGTTCTATTGCTTCAAGGGAACAAACCACCGCAAGACCCTTTACCGTACTGACATCTATGCATGTTGGACATATTGAGGATCGAGGGTTTCTATCGAGGAGCGAAAGGCTTTACAAATCACTAAAATGACTACGGTATGGATCGCAGAAAGAGGAAATCTTTGAAGTCATCGAAACGACGAAGGAAGCCATTGAAGGAGCAGGATGAAAACGCAAGCGAAAAGCAGTTCTGGACCATCATCACTCTTAGCGCCAAAAACACACCCAACAGCGGAAACTACGAGGTGTCGCAGTCCCTGCGGAAGACTTTGTCGGATCATTTTTGAAAGTGTACGGCACAAAAAATTTAGCGAGGCAGTAGAAGGTTAAATGTGTTGTCTCCCAAGGCTCTGTACTAGGTCTGCTGCTGTGGAACCTTATGTACGATGACATACTTACAGGATTCCGAGCCCACCAATACCAAAAATTGACTTCGCTAGTGACATAGCTATCGTGGTTGTAGCCAACAATTCATGAATTTGAAGCACGATTGCACCGAAGCTATTAGGATGATTCAAGATAAGGTGACATCCGTGGGTCAAAAAGTCGCAAAAGATGCGGTAGAAGTACATACTACTTATCATAATCATAATCGTTGGCGATTACAATATAGAAACAAAGTACCTAAGGCCCAAGCTTAGGCAACCGTCGCACTGGCAAGGATTATGCCTAACATTGGCGGTCCAAAATACAGGTGGATGCTGCTTCTTACACTAGTCTTAGTGTCGATAATGCTTTCTAGGTCCCAAGTATGAGCCAGTAACACAAAGGTTTACGCGTTGAGAGTGAGGAGCGCTTTTCAGACAACGTCCTACGAACGCGGCGAGTTTAGTAGCTGACATGATACCAATATTTCTTCATGCAGAAGAAGCAGAGAAGAAGTACCTTGGCGATACCTAGATACCACAAAGGGTAACGAGTTAACATAAACGGCAGCAGAGATGGGATCACTCTGACAAAAGTTGATGGGCACACGGAGTCATTCCCAACATATACGCGTGGATCAACAGAAGGCATGGAAAGCCAAACTTCTGCATAATGCAACTGCTAACAGGCCAGGTACTCTTGAGGGCCAATCTTCACAGGTTTGGGCATGACGTCAACTCCTATTCTCGAAGGCATATAGGAAACATCGGAAACGCAGGATAAGTCTTGTTCTATTGCTCTCGAGAGCAATACCTGCTGGAAGAGAAACTGATTAAACACTTAACAAGACGAGTAGGCTGAGGATCTCCTAGAGATGAAATGTTTGACGACAGTACCGTAGTGGCGGGAGGCAGGATGTTAGAAGTTGGTTTTGGTCCGTGGAAATCCAGGTCTTCATGGTAATGGTATAGAAATGCGAGCTTAAACTTAGACCAAAGACGGTCTCACTTTGGATCCTCTTTTCTTCTTCCATATAGGCCGTAGAATCTTTTGTTGGGTTTTCGCTAAAGCTTGTCAATGGCATCGGAGAGTTTGAGGTCCTCTTCTTCTAAGCGGGAAAACAGCGTCACACTTTCAGGAAATTTTTTGGTTGAAAACTGATATGTTATGGCAAAGAAAGGTGTTATGGTCTGTTAAGGGATGAAGCGTGAGCTTCTCGGGAAAACCCATTCGTTCGGTTCATGCTCTTGAGAATGAGCCCAATTCCTGTAACTCAGGGCTCGAGCCTTTGTCATAAGACCTTATCACATTCTATTATCTCTTCTCAAATTCTATCAATCCATCTTCGATCAAAGTTAATCCGAATGAGGCGGTATGGTTTTTATAGCACCGTCAGTCTTTGGAACTTTGCAGTAGCTACAGATTATGGTGTCTACATTTTTAGCTTTAAATGAACCCCTGTTACAGTTGATTTCATTATGATCAATCTCTTTAATGGCTGTGGGTGATACTATAAGCTAGACTATGCCCTTGTCGTTGTGTCCCAGGATATTGAAGAAAAAATTATATTAATAAAAATACACTTCGTACACTGACCCTACCATAGCATCACATTCCACCCTAGGCAGTTCCCAAAAGGTTTCCATTTCATCCCATACATCACAGCACAGATACATGCTCACATGTGCACAAATTAAACACAATATGGTCGAAACGATCTCTCCTGAATTCTGGCGAGACTGCGATTGCGCCTTCCGTCAGACGCTTGTCGTCCACCTAATGAGCCTCGAAGGAGCCAAACGAAATTACTTTTCGTCATAGCACATTTAATTCGTTTAATGTTTCGAATCTGAGCGATGCCAATTCGTAATTACAGATAATTTTGTTATCCGAGGGAACACATCTTGGTCGAGATGTGGAATCGACGCGGGGCATGGATTTAATTCCACCTACGGAGGCGGTCTAATGGGGTACAGTACGATGCTGGATTTCATCTTATTTTATGCAAATGAGGCGTTGAGATTCTCCTTCTTTGGAGGAATGAATGAAGTGTCTATTGGTTGTTGATGAGGCGAATTTCGGCTCCGGCAGTAGAGATAGGATGGTTGGAGTCGTAAATTGTTGTGCATTTCCATACGAATTGGATTTCAGGGGGTGGGCATTATCTGGAATGAATGTTTGGTGTTGTTTTGCATATATTTTGACGTTGTATTGGCTTGGTTTTGGAATCAAGTAATGTGAAACAGCTTAGGGTACTTGAGAGTAACCTACTTTGGCGAAGGTTATTATCAAGTAAACCAGCAAGTCAAGGGGCAGCTGGAGATACTACTTTGACAGATGGAGGCTAAACGAAAACTAAGGAGAATTTTGGTTTGAAAATTTGGATTTAGCTGAAATGTTGGCGACACTGACTTATGGTGAATGTGGTTTATCCACAAGTGTACGTGGAGTTGTGGGCAAGTTTAATGTGCCCACAATAGCTAGATAAACAGTCCAGGGAAGAGCTCCTAAAACTAACACCGATAGGGTATTGCAGCTTCAAAAAAAACCCAACGAAACTGGAAAGAAGACCTTTGTAGATTGCGAAATGAGTCCAAAAATAGTCCAAAACACTTCCGGTCAAAAAGAAATTATCAGACGAGGATGTGCCAACTTTGGCCCTACTCCCTAGCCCATAGGTTAAGTTTGCGGGCTGATGAGGGTTACTTCATCAAACTTAGGTCCATGTAGACCCATTGTGATACCCATGATAATTCCTAGTGCGGTTTTAACTTGTTGGTGCCAACCATCCGGTCGCCCTTGCAAATTTGAGAAGTTCTGACGGTGAACCATCAGCTAGTTCGTCGATATGATCGAAGAAGAATTCCCCTAGGGTTTCACTTCTTATCTGACAGAGGTATGGGCAGTGACCGAGAAAATAGGCTATGTCCTCGTCACCGCATTCCCTGCGTCATCATTCAGCCGTAATTTCTTTGTGTGATATCTTAGCATGTTGTGTCCAGTAAACACTCCCACCAGCAACGACAGTGATTTCCTGTCTTTTTGTAAAATCTGTCAGGTTTTTGCCTTGTCATATTCTGGCCACAATTTTCTTGATACTTCACAGGTGGTTAGAGATTTCCACTTGTTTTGCTTCTATGAAGGTCTTTTGTGCAATTTATGCCCTTAGATCGACCGTACAGTCCGCTTGTTCTCGGGCTGAGTTGAACCCATTCTTGCCAGTTCGTCAGCCTTTTCATTATCTGGTGCCCCGCTGTGACCAGAAACCCAGCAGAGCTTAATATTGTGCTGCATGCCAAGAACCTTAAGCTCTTCGCGGCAACACTTCACAAGCTTCGATGTTATCTCCGTAGCAGCTATTGCTTTTATAGCACCCTGGCTGTCATTATAAATCGTAATATTGTCGACACTAGTTGAGCGGCTCTTGTCAGTGATAGAACCTCCGCTTGGAAAACGCTGCTGTGATCCGGGAGTCTTATGGAGCAGCTAAGTCCTAACTGTTCAGAGAAAAAACCTGCTCCTATGCCAATATCCATTTTTGAACCATCTGTGTAGAAGGATTTGGACTCGTTCAACACTTCGTTGTTTAGTCACTGTTCCCTGCTTGGGAATACTCATGAAAATGGTATCTCAAAGTCCAAATCCGGGACAGCATAATCGGAGTTGACATTGAAGCTTAGAAGATTAGTTAGTATCTCAGGATGTTCATACGGATTTGGTCTCCAGTCAGTGTTTAGATTGACTGATTCTGAGAGCACTCTTCACTGCAGTCTTCTTCATGTAGAGGTCTAGAGGCAAAGGGTGTAAGAATAACCTCCATCCCCTCTGTTGGTATTGTTCTCTGTATCTTGGTCATATCTTTGAGATTAGCGGTTTTGGTGGCAGTGTGCCACCAGACCTGTCCTCCGTATGTGAGCACTGGTCTAACGATAGCTAGATAAGTTCAGCCAAAGGGTTATTCTGGATCTGGATCACCAGTTTTTACCGAAGAATCTACTACAGGTATAAAAGGTTACAGATGCCTTCTTTACCCTTTCTTTGGTGTTTAGCTTCCAATTTAGCTTTCTGTCGAGTATGAGACCTAACTATTTCACACTTTCAGACAGTTTAAGCGGAATTCCTTCAATGCTCGGAAGCGTGAAACTTGGAATCGCTCTTTTGTTGGTAAACAACACTGGTTCGGTTTTCTGGGGGTTAACCCCTAGTTCACATTGCTTCGTCCAAATGTTTAGTGTGTTCAGAGATTTTTGCAATAGTTTGCTGACAATGGCTAGGAATTTACGGGTAGCGAGCAGCACTACATCGTCTGCGTTTGCTACTTCTTTTATTCCACCGTATCTAAGTTTTACCCACTTAGTCTAGGGTGCTTGGAATTTCAACTGGAGATTGGTTTGTAATCCAAGACTGCGGAAAAGCCTTTTCACTCCCTCTTTACCTAGGAGGACAACAATGATGGCGACAGCAACTTGAACACATTCTAAGTTCAAGTGTGTAGGCTCATTTCAAAATGCAGTCTGGTCGTAAACGAAATGATGGCCAACAGTTGATTTATTTGGTAAACAGGACGAGAAATAATAGACGTTACTACGTCAACCAAAGACTACTCCATGAATGGAAAACACTTGCTACTTAGAAAAGCTATTAAACGCCTTCCAACTGATACAACTTTCAAACTTATTTAAACGTCTTAGATATCACTCAAGTTAACATCTCACATAACCTGTCCCAAATAACAGGCATTCATCATTCTCTCACAATGAAATCTGAGAATTCGTAAAATAAAAAAATGGCTCAATAAGATCCTTCCACCTGCCACCTCTGAGGAATGAGAAAAAGCCTTAAACCTGTTTCTCGAATTAAACATGCATTTTTCACTTCAGCCAGCACAAAGCTCGACACACTCACGTACAAAACACCCGAAGAACAAAAGGATCCTTTCGTTCCCTATCATCTCTTTTCGTCGACGTAGTCTTCGTCGTTGTAGTCGTAGTTGTTCGCCCATTGAACAAAATGAATAAAAGATTCTCATCTGGAGCGGAGGACTATTTATTTAACCGAGTGAAAGGAGAAGCAAGAAGAATAGCTGAATCGCGCTGTTCCAACCCCCAAAGAACTCGAACTGCCATCCATTTATTTCGAATTACACTCATCGGTGTGCGCGTGGACCTGCTGCTGCTTTTGCTGCGGAACAAGTATCGCTGTGGGAGTTTTTGCCAACACTCCCCCGGGAACCATGTCAAACAAGGCGCATCTGTTATCATCTATCCTCCTCCTGTGTCATGTAGTGTGTGTGTTTGTAAGTGTGTCTCCTGCATCCTGCAATTCCACCCATAAATCGACTTGTAATTGTATCTAGTGTGTACTCACACTGTGCACACAACAGTTTCAAGTCTTTTTTCCTTTTCTCCCCCTTCCCGGTCGTTGTATGGCTTACCCTTTATTTTGGCCGTTTTTGGGTTTTCCACTTTGCCAAAGTCCTGTGTTTACGCGCCCAAGGACCCTTCCGCACGAAAATAAAAATTAAAATACAATCATCTCGTGCGAGAACATATGACCGAGCAATCCGAACAAGTGCCCTCTTGTGATGGATTTGCCACAGACTGCGCGGAGGGGTTGGTGGCAGCGCGACGGCGTCCGACTGGTTCCGTTTTGTTTGTTATAAATTCTATGACTCCAATGTAAATCAAATCGTCAGATAATCGTGTTACAAAGGCAACTCTTGCAATGTATGCTACAGACGTCCGCTCTGGTGAGGTGGAAGCTGCTCAGGGTACACATCCCAGTCGGGTCGTTTGATATCGAAGCCACCCCAGAGTTAATGACAGATATTTACTCCTTGTTCTGGATTCGATCGAATTTTTATATCATGTCGTGTGTGTAGGCAACAATCATCACGGCAGGAGGGTAATATGATGTGAGGCCGCGCTGGGGTGGAATCCAGTTCTGGCTGTGCACACACGCATGACAAAAACCCCGAAACACCCCTAAATTGGGTTAGAACGCTATTTATTGCATTAGAAGCAAATTGCGGAAAAATTAGCGGCTGATTTTGGGATCATCTAATTATGCTGAGTTGCTTTGGTCTACATGTCTACCGCTGGGTTCTGGATATCTTGTCGTTTGATATACTGCAACTGATTCCAGTGAGGAGATAGAAATGTACACGAGTTAAGGACATGCGGTCCATAGTTATCACAAACTTGTCGTTGATTCGATTCACTTAAGATAGCGTTGTCTAGTACTTTGATTTGACAGTTGAAAGCGTTTACACATACATTTCGAGAGGAACGTCGACTAGGAGAACATCTTTGGCCAGTCAGACTAAAAGCACAACCTCCAGGATAGTATATCAGACAACGGCTGTCGACGAATCAACTTTACGGCAGCTCGTTATCCGATCAAAGCACACTTATCCGCAGAAAAGATCCACAAGCCAACTATAGATGGTCGAGCCAGCAGCCAAACCGACCATGTACTTACGAATGCTAGTCATGTGTCGGAATAATTACTCAGCACTTTGCCGTGGGAAACATGGCTAGCAGACTACTTCTGCAGAAGCTAAAGGGACGAAGAAGAAAGGGAATCTGTAGAACATCTTCTATCCAGCTGGCTGCTTGGCTTCTCATAACCCACTACATCAAGCTGTAGAGCAGTTGGGACTGCTCCGCTATACTGAACCGCCGGGTTTGTTCTTGATCTCTTTGGTGGGTTGCAGATTTCTTCCCGGGACCTTTCTCTCATGGAAGCGAATTCTACCCTTTTACTCTTCGGTGCCCTGTTGCCAGTCTGGTCACTGGGGCCTGCCTTATCGGGTGCACCCGACTGCGACCTGTGGGGGCTCATTCTGACTATGTCACTCCTCTTCACTCCACTTGGTCCCGCATTAGCGGCGTCGGTAAAGTGAGGTAAATTGGTGGCACTTTCTTTCTTTGCCTTGAGGGGTAGTTTCTTTTGCATCCCACTGGGGCCAGTTTTCATGGCTTCGGCCTTGTGAGATGCGGCAGTCTGCTTATCTTCTTTGCCTTCCTCTTTTTGGGTACCATTTTTGGGTTTTTTTTTAAACAGGTTTAGGACTAGTGACGTCATCCCTTACTATGACCCGGGTAAGCCCGGGATTAGGCTGAAAACACATAGCCCCCGCCTGTGCACCTCGTTAACCGTTGGTTTTGCCCCAAACCCTTCATCCTTGGTCACACTCTGCTCACACCAGTTGAGCTTTCCTCATTGGACTCAGACTCAGTGCCGTGCCGCCAACTTCCCGGAAGATGCACACATTTCCGGGAACATAGCAGTCATACCAGTCTTGAATCCAATTCGGTATGGGTTGGTTCGCGATGGGTTGGTACAGTGGAATGTTCCCTTCATCACTTCTATCACCTCATTCACCGCAGAAGCACAGTGATAAAGTTCTTTCGCTGTATGGTACTGCGGCTCCCCCTATCCACCACACGTGGACCCGCCTGTAAGGCAATCTACCCCCAGGTTTGATATAATGACCGCAGAAGCTATATTTTTTCGGATAATTGTCCACTTTAACATTGAAGATGTGCGTCATTTTGCTGTTTACAGAAATGGTTCCCTTTCTTTTCTTGGACTCCTACCTAATAAAGTTCGTCCTTCCGAATTAGTGAAGAATTGAAACTCGTCGTCAAGTGACAAGAGGCTCAGTTTATACCACAAACACTCTCCATGTAGCTGAAGAAAAAAAACGCGGACACACATGGGGCCTTCTTTGGTGGCGTTCGCATGTTTCTTAAATTAGGAAGAGGAATCCAAAACCCACCAGTTCGAAAGCAGATTGCTTCCTTCGAGGACACACGATGCCCCTGGATTATTTACTATTCTGGTCAGAGCAAGGACTTATGCACATGTTCAACCCAAAAGCATTAAGATTAATGAATATGGCCAGAGGTGACCAGACCACTTGCTTAAGAACTTGGTTAAATCGCTCCCCGATTCAATGTGCAATTTATTGCCCTCCTGAACTTACACCACGCAATCGATGTCATAAAGAATAAGGATTAATGAGCTCCCGAAAAAGGACATCTATAATAACAGCCTCACTTGACATTCCACGTGAAGAAACTAATCAGAACAAATCTAGTACTATCAGCAATATCGTATGCCACTTGGTGAAACTACATTTGTTGTTCTCAACCCTAACAACCATGGGGCGACTTAAATGAAAGATAATTTGTCAGCAGGTGCTGCATACGAATTGGAAGTATAAGTCCAAGAGATACGAATAGTTTCTCTGGCTATCAACGGAAACACCAAAGTCTTCAAAAATATCTAATTCAGCTCATGATTCTCTTTGATTTTGCTTCAAATCCTCAAGAAACAAATGGAATTTCTTCGATTTTTTTCCAATTCGTTCTGTGGGTTATCTTGGAAGTTTTTCCGTCAAATCATAATCCAAATAGAAAAGTATAGCGAAGTGTTACAATCGGTGTGGATTGCAGAGAATGATACCCTATCCAGTATAAAAATAATAATAAAGATTCATGTGATGTGGGGTATACCTGCGGAACTTTCTGCTGAAATTCTTCATCCACTTATAGAGAAGGCGTGGGAAGCCGAAAGTTTTTCCAATGAGTGGAAGAAGGAAATGATCGTCAAGCTCACCAAGAAAGGTAGTCTTATGCAGTGCGAAAACTGGAGAGGTATTTTTGGACTGCCTGCAATAATAGCTAAAGTAATTCTTCAGCGAATAAAGGTAGAACTGGAAAACACACTCGATGCCGAACAAGCAGGTTTCGCTCTGGATCCTCCTGTGTCGACCACATCAACACCCTGCGGATCTTCATTGAGCAGTGCGTTGAATACCGTTCGCCACTTCACCTGCTGTTCATCGATTTCGAGAAGGCGTTCGACAGTGTCAACAGAGAATTTATCTGGGTTGCATTGCGCAGGAGAGGTTTCCCTGAGAGAAAACGTTCTGCACAGAGGAAGGCTGTCAAAGGAATTCGAGATCCAGAGTGAGGTTTGACAAGGCTGCGTTCTTTCACCAATATTGTTTTTATTGGTGATTGGCGATGTACTCCGCGCTGCCCTATTGGTGGAAAATGAAGGAATTTGATGAACTCTTACATCTCAACTCAATCGTCCTATAACATAGGATTATGAAACTCCATCAAATGACAGCGGGTGTTGAGAGAGACGCAAACGTCCTGGGGTTGAAGATTAACACAGGCAAAATCAACATCTCAGGCTAGCATCGCTGGACAACCGGTAGAGAAAGTAGAGAGCTTTCAATATCTTGGGAGTAGTTCCCGGAGCCTACGAAACATTCAGAGGATTTTTTTCTGGCCTAATCGTATCTCCAACTAACATCTTTATCAGAGAACGGTTCAGGACGCAATAGACACAACCATCCAATGACGAAAGTGACAGTGCAATGGAATCCGAAATACATGGCGTAGAACAGTTGAGGAGGAGTTTCGGCAATTTGGGAAAAGTTGAAGAGAGCTGAGGCATTTTGTCAAAAACCGCACACGATGGCAATTAGGTGTAGTAGAGGCCTTTGGTCTCCCAAAGGGAAACAGGGCATACAAATATGATGCAGGAGTGGACTGTAGAATAACGCAACGTCCGACCATCAAGGTCGGTAACAAACTCACCGTGGTCTTGGATTTCAAAAAAAAAAAGCACTTAGACAAGGTGACGTGCTATTATGTAGCGAGAGCCCTACCCAATTCCAGTCGATTTGGTAGGACTCGTAGTGTAGTCTTCGTCAGCTGGTCATTATCTCCTCAAGAGCCAAGCGGCAATCTAATGTGACCTTTGAAGTGAGCAAGCATGATTTCAGGGACTTAATTGCCCCTTGGCTGTCCTTAAAAATGCTAATATCAACAACGATGCTAATATCCACAACAGTGCATTAAACGCAAGACTTGACATGGCTTCTTTATTCGACATCAGTTCTGCCTTAGGCACGCTATAGCGATCTGGGAGCCGGATGGAATTGCTAAATTTGAACTTTTCAGCGAAAACACCTTCAAATAGAATTGAATTTTCACAGTAGCAGCGGTAAAATTCGCACTGAAATGCTTTTCAAATCAGAACTTTGGGGGGATTAGTGTTTTCAGATGCGATCAATGCATGACCAGTTTGGAATTTAGACCATTGTGAGGATCCCTTAAGGCGAATGGCCTATGGGTATTGCGTGAAACATACTGTCTTATGCCGTGGAGGAAATGGTTTTTAGTGCACCGCTAATGCAAAGGCATGCAAATCTTCTTCCATGAAGACGGAAAACTACCATCTTTTCAAGAACCGGCCACCAGACGACCACACTATACAACAATATACCCTTGCTATGGGACTCGTACACCCAAAGTGTGGTACTAGGCCACATACTCCAGTTTCCACCAATAGCGTTTTTAGAAGAACAAACAGAAGAGAAGGCGTGCATGTGTGTGTAATCATATTTTTCGCCTTCGATATCTGGAGAACGAAACAACGCAGGACCATGAGGTTTTTTTTGTTTTATTTGTCAGCGGAAAACTTAGAGCTGATAAGCTTTTGAGCACAATCAGTCCACCAGATGCTGAGGAAATTTAAGAAATGTTTTTTTTTTCGAGTTTGCGCAACAACTCTTTGTGGATATCTGGAGAACGAAACAACGAGGACCACTCGGTTTTTTTTTTTGTTTTGTTTGCCGTAGAACTGATTAGATTTTGAGCATAATCGATGTAGCGGATACTGGGAAATTGAAGAAATGTTTTCTATCAAGTTCGCGCAACAACTCGTTGTAGAGCAATTAAAAAGTGTACATTCATCTTTAATTATTAAATAAATTATAATATTACTGTTTTTGATACAACACAATACGTGGTGGGAACTATAGGACTGGCTCCCCAGTCGAATTTTTTTAGTTAGTAAGAATCTCAGAACGTTATGGATACGCGGGGTCATAATAGTGTCTGAGAACACCTACCCACGTCAAAAAAAAACTCTGCTTTTGATCGTTTCAGCCCTCGAACCTTGTTATCTGTAAGAGACGTTGAAAAATGCAATTTGTGTCACTCAAAAGTAAAATAAGAATCAAATTTCAGGCGAAAACCAGACGACCACATGGACAGACATGACCACATCTGGAGTACAAACTTTTCGGAGTTCACGACCATTCTTTCTTTATGTTACAAGTTGTATACGAAATTGAATGCACCCTATAGGGATAGTGAGTAAAAAGCTTGGAAACTTTGACCCAACTTTCATCATTGCACCATCATCTCTCCAATTTATCCCTTCCTTCGGCGGCTTAGGTTTTTTCTGTAGCATCCTTCTGTGAGTTCCCCGTGCGGTACAGATCCATGTTCCTTCTGTGGAAAAAAAAACAAAACAAAAAAACCTATTTACCCAACAATACGATACGGAGGTAGAAAAAAAAACAACCAAAACAAATCCAAACAAAGGGCAGAAACGGGAAGGAAAAAAAAAATTGCTCAAGAAAAACAATTACCTACCACCCTTCGGGCGTTCGAAAGGTAGTACACACTACTCCGCCTCCAACCCCCATGCCCTCGAAAATAGCATCCCAAATATTTATTTTTTTGCGTTGGGTTGCCTCAAAGCCTACGTAGATTCGAATGTGTGTATCTGATGGAGAAGGAGTGTTTTGCTGTGTATTCCTCACCCGGTTCAGTGGCCCAGCAAGGACAACGATGATGCTCTGGCTGTACCTGTACACCATCATCATCTTCTGTGAATGTCGGTTCCACCAGATAACAAAACCGAAATCGCCCGAAGGTGTTGAAACGAAAGGAAACAAAAAGTTTTCGAATTTCTTTTTTTTTTTTTTTTTGTATCCCGTTGCCCGTACGACGGGAAACACCACCGACACAAAGGACTAGGGGAGGATTCACCATTTGCTTGCTGCTGCTGTTGTTGCTGCACGATGACGGAAGGAGGAAAATTTAGTTATGAATTCATTTCGAATCGAGGTAATATGATTACCTTTATGCTCTTTCGTAGAGGAGGGTTCGTTCGGATAGATTTTTCCTTCTTTTCTGTGCCGACATTTGTCCCCCCAAAAAAGCGATCAACATAAACGTTCTGGCACCGCCACCGCCAATGCCATACCGCCGCCACCCAAAAGTGGGCTCAAACGGAAATGGCTCTTTCGCCAATGCTGTGCCTGTACATGTGTACGTACATACACTCGTTCGGGGCGTTTTGGGCAATTACATTCGAAAATTCATAATCGAAATCGAGCGTTTTGTTTATTCTGAGGGAAATTTTTAAACCCGTACAAATAGTTGGAACACTGTTGGGGGGAGGGGGGGTGGTGAAACGTAGTTTGCGGTGAGCTTAGTCAATGTTTGCGTTCGGGACTAAGAGTTCATTGATATGAAGATTACACAGAAAATTGGTTTGGTGTGTATTTTAATATTGCTGGCAGGAGTAGTGGGACGTGAAAGCAGATTCACCAAGTTCAGGTAAAGTTTCCCTGTTGTGGTAGTTTAACAAGAACTGTGCGGATTTCACTTGATGAAAATGAAGTTTTTGAACATTTTGCCTCTGAATTTTGATCTTAATTTTGTGAGAGGTCCGATGAGAGATTGTAGTTCATCCAGAGTTTTGTCGACGGCCTTGGTGGAGGAGTAGACGAAACTATCAGCAGGGAAAACGAAGAGAATTATGAAAAAAGTGTTGGCAACTAAATATGGAAAATTGATTGGTACTCAACAACCGAATTTTAGAGGGAGCCTTGTCCAGTTGATACTTTGTTCATATCAAAGCTTTACGAGTCCGTTGGTCCCACTCTCTACATATTTTACTTTGAATGTTTTGATCTGAAAAGAAGATTTTGAGCACAAAGACATCTCAAGACTTCATTCTCTACAGGGAAGAACAAGTATCAGCTCGCTCATAAATCTAACTCACTAGGTTAGGTTAGGTTAGGTATGTAGATGGGTTGGCGAGAGGAGATAGGACCCTCTGCGCCACACTCAAGTCAGTAGAGACCCATTGTGATGCCCATTTAGGGGTAAGGCACCCCTTGGTCGTTGAGCAATACCTAAAGCACTTTCCTATTACCCCAGGGTTTCGAACTATTTTGATGTCCAGATGTTTCTGATTTTGTACGTCCCTTAGTTCTTCGGTATCCTGGAAAAGGACCTTCCATACGATTTATGTCCGAAGAAGCAAAGACCTGGACAGTGGCAGAGGAAGTGGATTGTGTCTTCATTGACTTCCTCGTCTCCGCAACCCCTGATTGTCGTCACTTAGCGTTACCTTTTTCATGTAGTAACGCAGAGTATTAAAAAAAAAAATAAAAAATAGCTGGCGCAACAGCTTGGGATGAGCCAAGGCCTAACTTCTCGCAACTTTTCATTTTGTGTGTGTTACATTTTTCGCACGAATGGAAGGGAACTACAATTTATTGACGACACCGAACGGCGGATTGAGGCTTGCCATACCCCGACGAGAAGTGGTGCCGCGAAAAATGTTCGGTGTACCTGACTGGGGCTTGAACCCACCCCGCTTACACAGCAGTCCAACGCACTAACCACTGAGTCACGGCGAGCACAGAATATTATGACCTGTAATTACTCCTACAAGGATGGAAAGGAAAATTCTTCGGGTGATTTTTGGTCCCTTCTGCACAGACAGTGAGCGGACGACGAGTTTCAACGACAAACTTTACGCCCAGTGCAGCGACATCAACTCAGCCAAAAGAGTGAAGGTCCAGCGACTGAGGTGGCTGGGTCATGTGAAGCGGAGGGACACAAATACTCTGGCCCGAAAAATCTTTGAATCCACACTTGAGGGACGGCGCAGTAGAGGAAGACCGCTACTCAGGTGGCGCACGCAAGTGGAAGAAGACCTCAACCTAATTGGCGTGCGAGACTGGAGGCAGCTGACTAAAGATCGAGCTGGCTGTAGACGCTTGTTGGATGAGGCCTCGGACTGTAGCGCCACCTTAAGTTAGTAAATAAGGATGGAGAGGGTTCTCCTGTCCTTCTGCACGAGAGTATTAGTTCTGGGACCGCTGTAGCATTTCCATAGTTTTCTAGTTATTTTACAGGAGCCCAAAGAGCGCCATCTTTTATTCGCTTTTACTAGAATCCTGATCCATGCTTCATGTTTTAGTTTACATGGCGGGACTTTCACTGACTGATCAGCCTGCTCTAGGTCTTGCGTAGATCCTTTTCTTGCCAATTTATCAGCCTTCTCATTCGCTGGTATGCCCTCATGCCCAGGGACCCAGGATAGTTTTACCTGTGTGCAGTGTGGCAAGAGCACTAAGCTTTTCGCGACAGCACTTCACAAGCTTCGATTTCATTTTAATAGCAGAAAACGCTTTTATTGCTGCCTGACTGTCGGGGAAAAAGGTGGTACTATCACGTGGTATTACTTTCATCAGAGTCACACGGGCACCAATTGTTACTGCTAGGACCCCCGCCTTCAAAACGCTACTGTGGAAAGAAAGAGTTACTTGATTCGCTTGATTTTCGGTGATAGCCTGGCTATGCCTTAAGCCAGTAATGTGGTTGTCATGTGCTAACGTTTTTCTGAAGCGAATATTTTACTTTCCCTTAGATCTAAACACGTGATGGTTAAGTCTGCAGCTCTTACTTACTTACTTAGGTGGCTCTACAGTTCGGAGTGAATCTGGGCCTCAACCAACAAGCCACTCTGGGCCGTGAACCATCAGCCCGGTCGTTAGTTGACTGCCTAACGACTGCACTCAAAGTTAGTTGAGTGCCTATTTGGCCCAAAAAACAGGGATTCTTCGTTTGATTCTAATGAGATGTCGTTAGGCAGAGTCAAGATAAACAAAGTCCTTTGGTACCTTAAGCATTTTCCAGTGCCGCTTTGATTTTTTCATTGAATCCCAGCGATTCATCGGAAGGAAAATCTTTCTTTCCAATGTTTCCGAAAAATGAATTGATAGTGTCTTAACCTCAATCAACTCATACATTCCTTTCTGTAAGTTCTTGTCCATGAAAACAGATGCCAACAAAAGACGGTGTCCTCATCCCTTCACCGAGTTTACCCACCTACTTTATGAGAACATATGAACTTGCTAATTATAGCGGAACTAAAATATCCCATTTTCCAAAATTATAAACACAATTCCTTTCTTTAAGAGGCTTTTCGTCAGCGCCAGCAGCTTTATTGCCACTATTCCCCGTCTCCTCCCATAACAATCGAGAATCGACTGGCTGCTCAATAATAATTGTCAACCCGCAAGCCGCCATCTGTGCACTCGGCACATCCGCCCTAACACATTGTTAACAGACGTGTTCTCATAATTTTCATATTTAAAGGTTGAAAAATCATAATCGGTCACATGCAGTCAACACCCTCCGTCATCGCCCTTCCAAGTTGCTCGCTGTCCTCTTCAATCATCCCGAAGGATTTCCGCAACAGCACGAAGGAAGGAATATTTTCGAAACAGTTGCGAATATTCCATCACACGGCGGCGTGGCGGGCCGTGCGTGACAGATGTGTTTCTCATTCGATTTTTAATACGGCCAATAACGATAATTGGTGCTTGTGAACACGACCGCCGCCGCGGTGTGGTGAGCAGCACCACCAGTCAGCATCTTTTGGGTCTGCTGCCTTGTTTGTTTAACCCCCAGTCGAGGAGGGTCGTCGTGGGATGCGCCAACGACGACCTGTTTCTTCCTAGAAAACCATGCCAACTCATCGCTTTTTGCTTGGCAATCTGTCAAAAATATAAATTAGATTTGAACAGCACCAGCATGGTCCTTTGTCTTAAATTCCGATTGACCCCATTTGATTGTCCCGGTCTTCTGCGAAAATTTATGAGGAATTCAGCGTGGAAAATCATGAATGACAGAGAAGTACGAGTAGGCAGGTAGGATGTCGAAAGTTTTTTTTTTATATTTAAGTTCATCCCGGGGCAAGGATCCCACATCTGATACTGATTTTTATTTTTATGCTTTTTATTGTCCAAAACGGTCCAAAGATAAATTACATGTTAGGGATGTTTACGGTCAAATTAGGGTCGCCTCCGAAACGCTGTTAACTCTGGGGGTTGTTTTTGCCGTGTTTTACATGTATGTTTGTGTAGCAACCCATTGAAAGGGTAAGGCGCGCTGCATGCAAAAACCCTTGTGCTGTCAACCCCCTGTAGTGTGCTGTTCCATTTTCACGACTTAGTGCACAAGGAGAGTGTGAATTTGAAACTGTTTGACAGGCAGAAATTGTAAAATGTCAACACAACCTATTTTACGCGTGATGTGAGAGGGCCATCAGGCTTTTCTCTTCTTTTTTTTTTTCCTGGGTCGGTTTCGGGTTAAGGATGTGCCACCATCGCACCACAACGAAGAGAGACTTTAATCGCCTTTGTTATGTTAAATCTTTGGGATTTAATACGCCATTGGTGGTGGATCTATACGAGTGTTTTGGTGGATGTACTCCTGCATATGTCGTGAGGAGGAAAGACACAGATACACGGCTTTTGAATGACTGCCCTCTCATCTCATTAATTATTTGAAGAGCACTTGCTTGAGTGTGCACCGAGGACCTCTTGTTACTGGTTGGAGATCATTGAATGACTTCTTTAATGTGGAGGAGGTTTACAAAACGAGGTTTAACCATTTTGTCCAGCTTTCAATTTTTTCTGTCTTTGAGAGCATTTACAGATTCAGGATGCACCTTACCAGTGAAATCCAATACAATATAGTCGTACAGCACCAGTTAAAAGATTTGGGAATTGGACGTCATCAAAGCCAGAAACCTATCTTGCTAGAGCAGTTCGACAGATTTTAGCTAGTGTTTAACAGTGCGAACTTCATTAAGAACAAAATTTATCAACAAGGATAGGATAGGATAGGATAGGATTTCGATAGGGATGCGTTCCGCCTGTTTCGACGCGAACAGCTGAAGTTATCCTTAATCGTTTTGAGCAAAAAACTGTTCGTAAGATATTTGGCCCCATTGCGTTGACTGCCTTTGGAGAAATTGTATGATCTCTACAGCTCTATCGACCTCGAACGTTTGAGATTGCTAAGGCATGTAGAGCGATTGACTTATGCTCTGGTCTGCAGAGTCTTCGAATCTGACCCGGGGATAAAATGCAGTACTTCCTCTACTTCGCCTAAGGTGGAGCACACAAAACGAAGGGAATCTCAACCAAATTGGAGTGGATATTGCCTCTAGTTAGTCAGACAGGGCGCCGCCTAAGTAAGTAAAAACCGGACAACCAAGTTACAAACTTCAGTTTTACGTTCAATGAGTGCTGGATGCCTTTTCGGTTTTTAAATTCTTCACCCTGTTGTCTTCCTCATTAAGGCTGATTCGTATCCAATTGTTCTGAATTCAAAATTTCGTATGTCATTTCCAATCCAGAAATTTTGCATCACCCAAAAAAAAACCTCTGCACTTCCTGGGCATTAAGTTCAAAAAACATTTAGATATAAGACCCAGAATTTAACCCTAAAAACTTAAGCAAAAGAAACAGCGTGAAATGTATACTCTCTCAAGGTCGATCAGAGCATCTATGAGTTCAAATGATATATGAATGTACCTTAATTGACAACTTCCACTTGAACTCAAAACGACATTTGATCACTTCCTCCAGTAAGTCACACGCAGAAGTCCTAGCAATTTTAAGGAAAACTCAGTTATTTTGGAACACAACACCCAAGGCTGAAAGTGTAAAAATAAACTCGACCTTCTTGCCAGCTACAATGCGTTCCACGACGAGAAACAAGAAACCCGACTAACTGGCAGGCGTAGGTGCGAAGATGTTAAAGCTAACCGCTGAAAATACAGGAAGAGTCGGACTGGCAATAACTGAGAAAACTACCGACGAGAAGATGCAAAGTCAATTGAATTCTTGAAAGAACTTGAGTGACTGCGAGGAAGAAGAGGACCTCAAACACTCGTTATATCACTGCCCAGCCTTATCGATAATGCGACAGAAGTTCATAGGGCACATTTGGACACCAGAGGTAAGGCAGAAAAAACCCCCGACTGAGGTCTATCTGAAGAACATCTTGCCTATCCCCATGTACCACACCATTCCAAGTTAATCCATGCTACTCGTATGCTGCAAAAAATCGCGAATACAAACCGCAAACTCGTCTAGCTTGAGCTAGGAACAGCAAAATACGCGAGGCACTCAATGTCGAGCCGCTACTTCTTGAAACGAAGAGGTTCATGGTTTGGGCACGTTAAACGCGTCCCCCCAACTCGGCTTTCAATAAGTGCAATGGAAGCCGTGTCATCAGATAGGTGTCCCCTGGGTAGGCCTAGAATGAGATGGTTCGACCAAGTCCGAAACCTCACTTCTACTCATGTGGGGATAAACCTTACCGTATGGTGTGAGACAGTGGACCGCCCGTGAGAAAGGCAACTTGAGAAGTTAGCAACCAATACAAAGAGTGTCTCTGGGGTAAGCAAGAAGTGTCTGCTTCAAAATAATATTTACGACCTATACTCGAGTTACGCTTCGCTTCGCAAATGATAGTTCCTGCTAAACTGTTGAAGCAAGGGAGAAGATTAGCAATTCGACAGTCAGACCCGAGCATTATACCCAAGAAATAAAAACTTAAGTGCAGTCGAAGATTACTTCTGAAAAAACTAGTTACATCAGTAATCCTTTACGTTGCACCAATCTGGGCAAGGTTACAATTTTTGCCAGTGTATCAAATATGTGCATTAAGATTCAGCCGCCATGCTGTGATTGGTTGTTTGGAGATTGTTCAGCAAGCGGCAGGCTTTCCGAATAGCGATAAGCTCCGCCTGAAAAACACTAGCAGAGTCTGGGCGACGTAAGGACTTCGATATACTCAATTAAAGGCACGTAGATTCACCTACTTCTACCGCAAATTCAGCCCTGGATTTCGGAGAATTGTGAAACATTATCACCTGGCTCAGAACCTGTCAGGCCATGAATGCTTTCAGTCATTCTTACATAAGAATAAACTTGACGACAGCTCTTAGATGGTTGGTTTTGTGGGTGTCCTAAAGATTTCCTTAGACCTCAAGCTGGTCCATTGTACACATGAAAAAAATACTCATTGAAGTCTAGCCAAGGGGTAGGGTTGGTTAATCTAGAGACCACCCAGAAAGGGATAAAAATCTCAGGAGTTTCCTAAAATCAAAGATCAGGTAGGTCCTCCAACCCATGAAAGAAGCTACTACCAAGAGAACGCAATCTTCTGCAGTAGTCATTGTAGGTTAATCCAAGACGCTCCGCATGAATTCCTATTCCGCAGTGCCTGGTAAAGATACCGGATACGATTCGTATTTCCCTTCGACTAAGTTGTAAGAAATTTTTGGAATTCTTCTTATGGAAGGCTGACCATGGTGATCTGGCTATGGACATGGACATGTTTCCATATGACAAAATCGCGTAAGGAAACAATGATCAGGGCTAGATCATTATTTCCTTATTTTTTTTTTTTTTTGCAAAGAGTGCTAATAGGTGTTCTTGCAAACGAAAGGGTCTATGGATATGCAAGGACGGCAGCCCTTATTGTCCACATTACGAGAACTGCATCAAAACCACCACGATTGCTCGGCGAAAGGGAAACGCTGAAGGGAAAACTTTAACCAAACTCTTGGGATGCATCATGAATAAACTTGGAAAAGAAGCGAAATGAGTCTAACCGGCCTAATACAAATTAGGAATAACAAGCACCAGTACCCCAGAAAAAATAGGATTGAAGGGGGTAAATTTAGTTGATGAAATTCTCCTGCTACTGAATATGGGGCCTATTCTGTGTGTTAAAGATTCCCTCCTTCCCATGCAGAAATCATACCAATTCCCACTTAAGACTTACTCGCACTCAAGAGTTTTAATTTTAAGGAGCGAAAGCAAATTTTTTGGCTTTTTCTGTTAAATGGGAGTTATCAAAACAATAAGCATGCAAGTGGATGAGTATGTAGACCTTTGCAAATGCACATCCTTCCCGACGGCTTCAAAACAATAGCAACCATTCACCATCATCATTTTCCAATGGATCGCATATTCACTGTGAGGGTCGCGAGGTTAGGGTGCTTAAGTGGACTCTCCACATCTCTCGGTCTTCCTCCATCGAATCTGAATTATCAGGGGCGATCCCCAAACGGGTACAGGTGAAATTTCGGACTTGGTCCAGCCTGTGCCTATCTAGCAGACGCCTACGACACGAATCCCATGGCAGGTCTTGGATTTTTTTTTATTTTTTATACGCAGTTAGGTGTGAAATTCCTTTAGGGATACACTTTGGCCCATGCCATGAGTGATGTCCTGTCATGAAAGAGCTTCTCACTTCGCCGTTCGGAGTCGGCAATAAATTGTAAGTCCCTTCCATTTGTGCGAAATATGTAACAAGCACAACATAAATGGTTGCGAGAAGCTAGGCCTTGGCTCATCCCGAGCTGTCGCGCCAGCTATATTATTATTATTCTTGCTCTGTCTCCTGGTTTATCCCCTGCGGAACCGCCAGTCAAGGCATTCCTTCGCAGGATGACATGTCTTGGATATGCATATGGATATCCGATTAACGTGTCCAAACCATTGAAGTATGGGCCTCTCCGTTCGAAGAAATAGCTGCTCGACATTGAGTGCCTCGCGTATTCTGGTGTTCCTAACTCAATCTCCAACCAACAGAAAAATTTGTCGCTACGTCTTGAAATCAATTTCTTGGCATTTTAAAACTGCATAGCCAAAGGCGTTATAACAGCGAATTCTCTGGGTCAAACGACCGACTTGACGTATTGGCTTTCGTTTTGAAGGCTCTTCAGAAGCCCATAATCGTCTAGTTTTGTGACACCACTGCCATCATAGGAGCGATCGTTAGATAATTTGAGCTCTTTGGTTAAACAAACACTTAGTGATTTCTTTATAAGTGCGACCAACTCGCAATGGTAGGTTTACTTCGAAAACCAGTCTTTGACTCAAAACTCGCATGATTTTCAATTATGTTCTTGTCAAAAACTCAAAATGCGAAGGAAGTGTCGAAATGCCACAATCCTTTTTTGAACATGACGTTGAATTTGACCTTAAACATTCATATTGAACGCCTACTTGAAACCTTAACGCAGATAAATCAATGCTACGCAATAACCTCAACAAAGAACCGCCGAACCCTTATAAAACAAATCTCAGCAACTACAAGATTATCTATAGAAATGTTCACAAGGCCTAGTTGAATTGCGCTCAAATATAAGAGAGTTCCTCAAGATCCAACATCGACGACTAAAACTTTAAAGGCACAATCGGCCAAATCGAGAGAAAACTTAAAATGTGTCTCCATAAGGAACAGTACCTCACAAAATTCGATGATCAAGATTAAACTACCGACCTCTATAACAACTGAGCACCAAAAATCCTTTTCTTTCGCAAGGTCCCTCTAAATGATAATGCCCGTTCCAATGGCATTTACTTCTTGCTGGTCGTACTCTTTATCTCGACCCTTCGGATGCCTTTTATCACCCGAAACAAAAACGACCAACAAAACGCATAATCTCTCATTCAGATCTCTCCTCCAGCTGAATAAATTATCATTTAAAAAGATGCCATAAGTACGCCGCAGGAGTATCACCTTTCAATACCACCCGCCCTCCCACCCACCCTTGTGTAAAGTTTGGAATAATCCCTTCAACGTTCTTTTTTTTCCATTCCTTTGCCACCTTTCTCCAGAGTGAAATCGCTCTGTGTGTACGCTTATTCATCTGACCCTTGGTACTGTCAACCTTAATGTGACTCTGTTTATCAGAAGGACGAAGGCAACGGCACACACAGATATCGCAGAGGAAAAAAAATGTCGCGTATATCCTGGCAGAAATAAATACGACAGCCTAGAGACACATACGACAACGCACAGATAAGGACGAAATGAGAAGTGAGCAAACCAAAAAAAAAAAAAAAAAAAGAGACATACACAGGGAAAGGAGCACATAAAACAAAAAAGAAATAGAGGGCGCATGTCATGGAGGGCACCGGGACGGGAGCAGCAGCCACAGCAGCCGTAGAACATTCGTGATACCCATCAAGCGAAAATTCTTATTTTCTGCAACAATGAACGGCACCCTCAATGTCCTCGCAGGGATTTATCCACACGTACAACAACAGACGAGGAGCGACAGAGATGTTGACGATGACGACCCACTAAATATACGCCAGATCCTTTACAGTACCTATGTGCCACGTCATGAATGGAATATTACAAAATACAACCACCTTCGGCAGCGGCACTGATATTTGAATGGCTGGATGGATGGATGGATGCCACCCACCACGGGTTGGGGGCGCAAAAGCGAGGAGGAAAGAACCACCCTTCTTGGAATCGTAATCTGGTATTAGATTACTGATCCATGTCAAATCTTTGGCTTAGGTTTTTTTTTTCCTCTCTTTTTGTTTTGATTGATACTGTGTGTTCTTTCCCTGTGTGGTGTGGTGTGCATTGAGGGCATCATCGGATCGGGCTCTGGGGATTTAAATGCTCATCTCCATCGGTCCTCAGTTCGAGTGTCTTTAAAAAGGAGTTATTCCCATTTGAATGCAATTAATAACGTCTCGTTGAGCAGATACACTCGAGAGAGGGGTTAGTTGTTGGATTTGCATTGGATTCGATGCATAGTTTGATTTGAAGGTCCTTTGACTTTGAAATAATTCGAATTCCAAATGGGTGCGTTTATGTTTTGCTTGCGACGGATTGTGTTTGATAGCGGAAGTAGGATTTAATGCTTAAGCTTAATTCTCAAACAAGAAATGTGTTTTGTTGCCAAACAACATCGTGCCCTTTTAAGGGCTAGAGTCAAATGTTTTGAATCTACCCAGATTCAGCGCGAGTTGACTCAACCTCTGCTACATCGGAATTGTGAGGTTACAGCGTTCAAAACCTCTAACTCGGAGGATTTCTTCAAAAGAATCCGCTCTAGTGGCTTGTCTTCAGGTGTCGATTATATTGAAATTATTGAAAATACCCAAATGCAGATAAAACCACTAAGTGAGATAACAGATGTGTGAAGTAGCATGACCAGGATTCTTGTTGCAGACTTAAATGGAAATAGAACAAAAATGAGATCGCATCTGTCCTCTGCATCAATGGTTATCACTGACCAGGAGCTATGGACATTGCGAAGACTTGGGAATAGAGGATTAACACCTGAGCAAGAACTTCTGGTTGGAATACTGACGAAGGGATCCGGATGAATCGCAAATTCTACCTGTGGGTGATGCACGCCAGCCCTGAAATTGCCTGCGATATAGGAGCTGTCCGTCATTGGAGAATGCTCACTCATATACCACCTCAACAAACCTGGCATAACTCCTTATGACATGCATATGCATATCGACTCTCAACTCTAAACTGTGAACCGTTTAACGTATCCTAAGGGAATATACCCCAAGAGCTCGAAGTAGACAAAAACACTTCTACTGGATCCACAACCACGATCTTTGGGTTCATCCCAATTCTTGCTCTAAATCACAATATTCTCCACATGTAGGAGAACTTTGCTTGGCATTAAAGATCTTCTATGTAGGTTAAGATGTTTTCTGGTCTCAGTCAGAGCCATAGAGCCTAGTTCCAGTTACTTAACTCGACTGAATTTGGCCAACATTTGACAAAGATTTGTGGTATACTTTGACGATGTCTTGAAAGTCCAACTTAAGAGACTTTTACTGTGAGCTCTTCAAAGACGAGGTGTTACTTGTCCAATTGTGTCACCAAACATTCTGCCCACCCCATGTGCACAACTTTTTTCAACTGCAAAGGAGAAAGCACTCGTAAAACAAAAATAATACTGACTTACGAGTAGGTATGTGTGTATGTACATAGGTATAATTAAACTATCAGTAACATAACAAGCGTATGTCGTTACGTAAAATTCGATTAGATACCTGCACTACACTCGAACAGAAACCATCGCCAAACAATCATTTAATTATCATGCAGACGAGTTGCAAACTCAGCGATTATCTGCTTAGAGGAACAGGGGATGCAGGATACCGAAAGAAACATCGACTGAGGGCGGAAGTGCACACCCGTTTGCCAGCAAAAGCAGGCCAAGTGTGGGTGTGTTTCGGGCTTATCATCCTGTTATTCACAGTGGTGCAACACGTGCGCCGCAGTCACGTGTCGGCACGTGCATCCTCTATCGGTGAAAAACATAGATTAGGATGTCATACACATCACTTTCTAGCTCTGATTTCACGGATGCACCATTTTCTACTAGAAGTAAGACATCCTGATCGTCACACGCAGTCGGGGCGGTAGACGGTTGTTTGTAATTTTAACTACATACAACTTAATTTCCATGCATTAGGCTCACGCGCCACTTCAATTGTGGGCTTAAGTAACGTCGCTGTGGGAATCGACGAACAACCAATTAAGAACAGCGAACCGGTTGCGTTGTGGAAATCGATTTCTGGTGACAACTGGCAAGTGTCTAGGGAGTGGTTTGCAGGCACAAGTTATTTTGATGAAGGTGTCACAACCAATCTAAAGTCAGACAATGCGTGAGTCTGGGAATGGTTGATATGATGATGCGGTTGAAACTGCAAACCTCTTACTTCTCTAAGGAGGCTTGATAATGATGATGATTATTCAAACTTCTGTGCAGTAGAAGAGGAAGAAAGCAGGAATTCGAGGGACAGGAGCAGGAGTCTTCTGAGGAGCACTGTACATCAAACAGTTACTTCTGCGATGTCGTCCAAGCTGCGATTTATGCCATTCAAATGGCAACACAAGTCACTCCGTGTTGGAACTATCAGCAATGGAAATCGTCGTATGGGTGGACAATCAAGGGACACTAAAAACACTACACGCCCACTAAATAGAAATGCGGAAAAAAATCTTCACTTCTGCAAAAACTGTAGAAACGAAAGAGAATAAGAGTCTGTAGAAAATATTTTGTACTACCATTTCTTTTTCAAAGAAGGATAATTTACCTGTAGGGGTCTTGACTTTGGAAACCTACCACTGACAGACCTAAGAAGATCCATCTATAGAATTGGGGGTTAAGTTAGAACAATGGTCTATCATGTACTAAAGGGCAATCATATTCATATGCTTTATTCTCATGCGGTTAGCTAAAGGCCTTAGGTGCTTTGGCTACATAGCAATCTTATAATTTTAATTAAAATTTCGACTTAAAAGTACATATTTCCTAGGACAATTCTCGTTGCGAGGAAAATTATCGTTACAAAAAAAAGTCCAGTTTCTCGCAGCATTACCTGTGAGAATCCATTCTTTTTCGAGAAATATAATGAACCGGACCATTCTTTTCTCGCAACGGAATATTTCTCGTAGCGATATTTTGACATTTTCTGACACATTTTAATTTATTTCGAAAAGTTTTCCTAGGAGAGAACGAATTCAATTTATTACGAACATGGAAAAATCACAAAAAAATTAATTTTCGAAAGAAAAAGAGATGATAGTGATGAGCTTCGTCAAAAACCGTCCCATTTTGTACGATGTCAGCAGCAAGGAATTTAAAAACACGTTGCACAGCTAAACAGGTCATGGAAAATTTGAAAATATATGACATTTATGTCATTCTTGGCTTAATCTCGCTGCGAGATTTGTATTCCTAGCAATGGGAACAACTTGCTGCAATAATTGTCTCGCAACGATTTTCTTTTTCGCAACGAGAATTGTCCTAGGAAATACGCGCTTTAATAATAATACTCCTGCGAGTACTTATGCCACCCCTGTTCAATGGACTCTATTACAAATACCACTGCCGGCTGTTATTAACTGTCATCTGTCATTTTGTGTTTAGTCCACAAAGCATGTGTCGTTGTTTTCTTCTCAAATTATTTACAACACTTAATCGGTCTTATAAAACTCTGTAAAAATGTCTTCATGGAAAAAAGCATCGAAAAGTAATCAAAAAACCCACAGAGAACGTCATCAGCCAGAATCCAGGCAACACTTGGGAATTCTTGAAAAGAAGAAAGATTACAAAACTCGTGCAAACTCTGCACAGCACAAGGAACGAACCCTTAAATTTCTTCACAAACGTGCTCTCAACAAAAATCCCGATGAGTTCTATCATCACATGATCAACTCTAAACTCCAAGAGGACGAACATCATGAATTCGATAAACCAGATGAACACACAAAGGAGCAACTTGCTCTCATGCAGACTCAAGATCTAAAATATATTACCATGAAGCGGACAATGGAAACGAAAAAAATCAAGCGGCTACAGTCCGAGTTGCATATGATAGATTTCGCTAATGGCGTGCAGAATAAACACACCTTCTTTGTCGACGGCGATGAGGAGAAACTCAGTGATTTTGATGTCGCCAAAAGATTGGAAACTCATCCGAGCTTGCTGGGACGCAAGACCAATCGACCAAGAATGCAAGACTTAGCGAAATTGAAAGTTCCCGAGATAGAGGAGGAGGTAAGTTTAACAAATTTATACACCCATTCAAGTACATATTGACGATTAATTTGATTGTTTTAGGAAATCAAGAAAATGAATGCGAGAAAGCAACAGGCTTACAGTGAACTAAATAAAAGAATCGAGCGCGAGAAGGAACTGAGTGTAGTTCAGCAGAAGTTGGAAATCAAGCGCCTGTTGCGGCAAAAGCGTCAATTGAAACCGAAGAAGATAAAGGCCGGTACCAAGGACTCAGCACCGACGTTCCAATTTAAGTACGAAAGAAAGAAATGAGGATTTTTATGTTTTTTATGGAATAAACGTGTTCGACTCTTTAGCAATGGGTTTTATGTTTAGTTTATAAATCGTTACAGAAAGGTTCCAGATTTTGTCGCAGACGTTCAGTCCTTGGATGTGGATCCATCCTTCTATAAAGGCGACGGATGGTTGTTGGCGTAGTTATCATTAAACTAAGGAAACGGTTGGGTTACATATCTCGGGATCTTTCCATTCACCGGGATTGAAGCCACCAATCAGGCTAATACACGCTGGGTTCAACTAAAAATCTGCATTGCAGCTAGATCGGCCTTTTAGCCATTCGCCAGTGAATGTGTAAGACGAAACTAACGCAGGAATGAGATTGTAATTACCTTCTTAGAACCAGGAAGCGATCAAAACTCCGAGTTCATCCCATTTTCATACAAAGCTTGTCTGGTCCAATACACTACATCCTACTTCTAAGCAGCTAGCTACTCACAATCAAATATCATCGTCTATTGCTGTCCTACTGTCTGACGATTTCTCCCTCCTGCTGTTCCTTGTTCCTGACAGCCTTAATTTGCACTAAATAATTATTTATCGTACCTAATTTGTAATAAATAATTATTTATCGTACCTAAAGACGCTTTTCCGCAAACAAAATATTTATTCATGTCCATCTGCGAACACATCATTACGTGATCTGTGCCTTTTATACTTTGCCATGAACATTTTCGTGACAGCCTGTATTTGTTGCATTCTACTCTTTGTAAACCCAGTAAACTCGTTTGCGTTTGATAATTCGCATCTGTCAAAATTACCATTCGCACGTGCAACAATCGCCGTAAATCATTTCTTTTACCAAAACTTTTATTTGAAAACGCGGATTAACACGTTTATTTTATTTAAATTAATTGTTTAATACACACCTAACAAAATGGTAAAGAAGAAGATTGACAATCGCATCCGTGTGATGATCGAAAATGGTGTTAAACTCGGCCATCGGACAATGTTTATTATTATTGGTGATAAAGCAAGGGATCAGGTAACAAAAATAATCCAAATTTGCATTCCAAGTGCGATAATTTAATAAATGTATGCTTTTCCATCATTGCAGGTACCAATTCTGTATGATATCCTCACAAAATCTACAGTGAAATCACGCCCAACAGTGCTGTGGTGTTACAAAAACAAGGACGAAGCGATTTCTAAGTAAGTTCTGATTCCTACACGAAAGGAGCGTTGATTTATAATTTTTCCAACTTCCAGTCACGGAAAGAAGCGTGCTAAAAAGATAGCAGCTGGTAAAATTGACGTCAATGATGCTGATCTGTTCGATACGTTCAGAGTTTCTACAACCATCCATGGGAGGTATTACAGCGAAACACATGCTATTCTTGGACGAACTTATGGAATTTGTGTATTACAGGTTCGTACAAATCATTTAAACATGAGAGACTTTCTCCTTATCAAGATTCCTCTAGGACTTTGAGGCGTTGACACCAAATCTACTCGCACGTACGGTGGAAACGGTCGAAGGAGGAGGGCTAATCATTTTACTTTTGAAATCGTTGACTTCTTTGAAACAATTGTATACAATGAGCATGGATGTGCATAAGAGGTACCGAACGGAAGCCCATCAGACTGTTACGTGTAGGTTCAATGAACGTTTGATTCTGTCGCTGGCCGATTGCAAACGTTGTCTGGTCGTAAATGATGATCTTACGGTTCTGCCGCTTAGTTCCAAGACTATCAATGTGGATCCTGTGAATGTAAGTAAAAGTTGCAAGCACTTACCAAGAAACTAACTAACATTTGATGTCCCCTTCAAGCCAGCGGAGATAAGTAAGTCAGAAAACGATGAAGTACTCACGGATCTAAAGGAAAGCCTGAGGGACACACCGCCAGCAGGGCCTTTGGTCAATCTCTGCAAAACTTACGATCAAGCTAAGGCAGTGGCGCAGTTCATTGAGGCCCTGGCTGAGAAGCAGCTTAAGTAAGCCGGCAACTACAGCCGTCTCCATTCATTGTATTGACTTTCTCTCATTGCAGGCCTCCAACATCCTTGACGGCAGCTCGTGGTCGTGGTAAATCAGCCGCAATGGGTCTCGCCATTGCTGCTGCCGCCTCCTTTGGTTATGTGAACATCTATGTGACCTCTCCGCATCCAGAAAACTTGATTACTCTATTCGAATTCGTCCTCAAAGGATTCGATGCGCTTGAGTACCAAGAACACTCCGACTACACCATCATTCGGTCCACAAATGAAGAGTACAAGAAGGCAATCATCCGAATCAACATAAACCGGCAAAACAGGCAAACCATTCAGTATATTTCCCCCAACGACACGCATCTCTTGAACGCCGCGGATCTTTTGTTGATCGATGAGGCTGCCGCCATTCCCTTGCCTCTAGTGCGAAAGATGCTTGGTCCCTACCTCATTTTTATGGCCTCAACCATCAACGGCTACGAAGGAACTGGAAGATCGCTGAGTTTAAAACTGATTTCACAGCTGCAGAAGGAAAACAATGCCCCGCCGCCGATAAAACTCGAAGAATCTATCCGTTACCGCGAGGGAGACGACATTGAAAGTTGGCTCATCAACCTACTTTGCCTCGACGCCACAACAGTGCCGAACATAAGCTCTGGCTGTCCAACGCCAGATGTTTGCGAGCTCTACTACATCGATCGTGATGCGTTGTTCTCGTATCACAAGGCAGCAGAGTCATTCCTTCATCGTGTCATATCCATTTACGTGGCATCGCATTACAAGAACAGTCCAAATGACTTGCAGATGATAAGTGATGCACCGGCGCATCATCTTTTCTGTTTATTGGGACCGATTCAGAGAAAAGATCAACTTCCTGAGATTTTGGTCGTAATACAGGTGGCACTGGAGGGAGAGATTTCATCAAAGACAATCACAGATTCTCTGGGAAGAGGCAGGAAGGCAAGTGGCGACTTGATACCGTGGAATATCTCAGAGCAATTTGGTGATCATGAGTTTCCCAAGTTGTCTGGTCTAAGAATTGTTCGCATTGCTACACATCCCAACTACCAAAGGGTGAGTGGCTTGAAGGTGTGAGATATGAGAGGAAGATTTGATTTTGGTTCTTTGCAGATGGGCTACGGCAAACGGGCTATCAAGCTTTTGAAGGACTACTACGATCTGAAATTCACTGATTTGAGTGAGGGTGCGAATGGAGCTGATAATGGTGAGTTTATCTACCCTTGTGAGCAGTTCCAAACGAGGTATCTCCTCCACTTTTCCTACTTCTCCGATACTGAACGCTGCTACAAGTTTATCGACAGTTGACTTGACTAGCTGTCCATAAGACTGCGTCGAACGCATTTGTTTTCGCTTCACACTCATGGAACTCAACTTTATTATTTCCAGGAATCGAAGAAGTAGATGGCGAAGATGTTGGACTTCTGAAGGAAACCATTGCACCGCGTCGTAAAATTCCCACTTTACTGAAACGCCTTCATGAACGTGCACCCGAGAACATTGATTATATTGGAACATCCTATGGCTTAACGAAAGACCTCCTCAAATTCTGGAAAAATCAAGGATTTGTTCCGGTTTATGTAAGGTTGGTATCACTTTTCCTCCACTTTTGCTTCTCCATTCAATAAAAATGTAATTTCCCCTCGATTTAGCCAAAAAGCAAACGATTTAACTGGAGAGCATTCCTGCATCATGCTGCACACGCTCCACAAAGAAGGTTTGAAGGAGAAAGCCACCACAGAATGGTTGTCTTTGTATTTCAATGATTTTCGTCGAAGAATTCTCAAGTTGCTGGCCAAGATTTTTAAAGATTTCCCCACGAGTTTAGCACTTTCACTTTTGGACAACAAATCTATCACTGTGGACAATAAAGGTGAGGAAAATTATTTTGCCCTACCATCTCAAGATTTAACATGTTTATCATTTGAACAGAACTGGACAAATCAACGTTGGATGTCTATTTCCTGCCGCATGACATTCAAAGACTAGAAGCATACACAAGGAATCAAGTTGAATTCAGATTGATTCTGGATCTAGTGAGTGATGTTGGTTTTCTCTACTTCCAAGGACACATTAAGGGCTTCAAAGCAGATCCCTTGCAGAAGGTAAGTTCGACACACCTTTACCGACTATTTTCAATACAAAATCTTTTGAACAGGCGATTCTTCTCGCAATGGGTGTGCAAGGCAAATCGGTGGATGCCATTGCAGCAGAATTTAACATGCCCGCAAGTCAAATTCTGGCAAAATTCTACGATTTTATGAAGAAGACAACAAAATATTTTGCAACTGTGATAGAGGGCCACATCGAGAGCTCGATGGTCAATGAAAAGCAACTGAATCGTGGTGATGACTTTGTTCCAATCACACTCTCATTGAACGATGAATTGGATGAAACCGCTAAGGTATACTAAAACACAACAAAATGAAAATTAATTCGAATACATGTACATACTGCTCCCTGTAGATTCTCTCAAAGAAACAGAAAGAGGAGCTCAAGAAACTAAAAAAGGAGAGTCTCCAGGACTTTGCAATCAAAGGTACCGATGAGGATTGGTCAAAGGCCCTGTCCACTGGCAAATCAAAGCTGATTTCCGTTAAAAGGTACTTCGTGTGCTAACCACTTTCGACTGTTGTCTAACAGATTTTTCCCATTCCAGTGGAGTAAAACGATTAGATGAGCCAATAACCGTCGATGAGCAGCCCACAAATAAAAAAATGAAATTTGGAAAAAAGAAGAAACACGCCGGGAAGTCCATCGTTTAGCCGATTCGTTCCCTGTTTATCTGTGACAGCACTTAAGAATATAAAATAAATGTTTATATTTGGACTAAACGTGATTTTCGTTTTATTTTGTCTTAGCTTATGCCTCATCAAGAGTCTCCACTATGCTACAATATTCCAAGTTCCCCCTAGTTACTCCGGGTGAGGGTATAAAGAAAACTCCGACATGCAGTTCAACTGATTGTTTGTTTAATAATTAAATAAGAAGCACCTGTCGTTGTTTTAGGCATTTTCTAGTTTCTTTTGTATGCGCTTTTGACGCTCCATCAGTCGTCGCTCGCGTTCGTATTCCTTCATTCGCAGAATATAGTCTTCATACTCGCAGGTCAAGTATTCGTGTTTTTCATGATGACACTTGTAGAGGAAGGGAAATACATCGGATCTGCATGCACGGTATTTCAATAATTTATGAGCACAATAGTCCCGATCGGCAAGATCAAGTTTCGCTGATTCCATTTCTTCGCGAGTGGCAACCATAACACGCTCTTTGCGACCATTCGGAAAGCCCATACTGGCATCGAATGCGGTCTCATTCCTTGGATCTGGTGTTACATCCGGTCTGGCATACAGGGCGTATGTATTACCCATGGCAGTCTGCACTAATTAATGGGAGAATTTGAATCTATCAAAGGTAAGTAAATAATTAAGCTTACAATTGAGGGAAAAATCCGAAATTACGTAAAGATGAGGACTGTAGTCGATTTGCAGCTGAAGGAGATTTTGACATTTGCCGTTGTGACATTGGTTGTAGTAGATTGTGACAGTGGGTAAAGTGTTAAATTTTGATTTAACAGGAATGCTTTTCAAAGGGTGAAACAAAAAATGCTTTTAAATTGTTTAACTGAGCAATTCTGTTTCTGTCTTACGAAGTGAAAATCACAGACAAATTCGGGTTCCAGACAAATTTTCGCTAAACTCGTTGACTTCACAAAGTAGTCCCCAGCCTCAATTTTTGATTTGATTTTCACGAAACTTAGTACAATTCAAATAAGTAACGAAAATGCGATCAGCCTCCAGCCCAAAAGACGCATTGTTTTATTCACAAAAACAATTTTTTTACACGTTTGTCGAGTGACTGCCAATTGACATCTACAAACAAAAAAAAATCCAAGAATTTTAAAAAATCTGAAAATCCGGAGTGGCGTAGCATGTCACCTCTCCGCTTCCCCCCTCGCCAGTAAACGTCAAAAAAATCCAGTCCGTTGCTCCTGTGTGAACAGGGTCAAAAGCTGTAAAAATATCTAAGTAGCATTCTTTGACAGAATAGACATTTAAAGTCTCAGTGTCAGCCAATAAGCAGAATCTAGTCTCAACAGGTAAAAGAATGCCCACGTCCAGTCCTGACTCAGAAATAAAGAAATAGCGCAAAGATCGCTGCATTTTAACCACCCTGCAAGAAATTCATTGTAGCGCCATCTTGTGCTGGGTTGCACTAAGTGAAAAGTCACTTTTGATTTCAAACTCAAACTGAAATTTCTCCCGCACTTTGTTGTTCCGAGATCTGCTCAAAATAATTTGTGAATAAGGAAGCAAAAACAATTGAAGAAAATCTAAAATGGAAACACCACGAAAAGCCCTTCGTAATATTCATTTAGAAAATGTTGCCTGCCAAAGTACTCCACTTAGAATTCCTCCGTCGCCGCTTATGAAAAGTCTTGGATACGGTACCGGAGTTAATGTATACAAACTGGAGCGTCCTCCAAAATTTGGACAAATGCGCTCACCTTGGGCTGTAAAACGAATCTCACAGAAAACACGGAGCTCGGGAAATTCTGAATTTAATGCGCGTATACAAGAAGAAGCTAAAATTCTCAGGTAAGCGTGTAAAATTGTCTTCAAGGCGTTACCTACTAATCGCTAATTATTTAGGAAACTATCACATCCAAATATTGTTGGCTTTCGTGGAATACAAAAGACAGAGGATGGAGTAGACACACTAGCTCTTGAATGCTGCCAGACATGTCTGGGAACAATCTTAGAAGATCGTTCGGAAGATGAAATGGGTCCCTTACCAGCCAAAAGTAGTTTAAAGGTAAGAAAACAGTCACTGGTTTATCAAGTGAAGTGAAATCATTTTTGTTTTTTAGATGATCTTTGATATATCGAAAGCATTGGATTATTTACACAATGAAGCGAAACTTTTGCATGGTGACCTCAAATCATTTAATGTCCTAGTCAAGGGTGATTTTGAGATTTGCAAACTATGTGATTTTGGCGTTAGCATTCCTTTGGACAGCAATGGACTGGTAAATTTTAAGAAAAACCCACAACTGGTCTATGTTGGTACGCTTTGAATTTTCAAACACCTACCGAATTATGTATACTAAATTTGATTTCAATTCAGGAACAAGCCACTGGTCAGCTCCAGAAGTTATTGACAAAGCAGATATTATCGACCAAAAAGCTGATATATTCAGTTTTGGACTTGTCATATATGAAACTATAGCGTTGTGTCCCCCGCATACAATGAACATTGCTGACGAATCGAAAGAGAATGAATCGCTTAACGACTCTGAACTGGAAGATTTAATGGAATCAATGGATAATGCTTTGGGTACACGGCCACCTTTACCAATGGCATTCAACTTAAGCGCAGAGTACAACGCAGTTGTTGAACTGTTTTACTGTTGCACGAATGATACTGCCGAAGATAGACCTACGGCTAAGGATATTTGGATATCGCTTGAGAAGAACAAAATTGTTTTAAAAAACTGAGTGTAACTTTTATATTAATTTTTCATATCTACATTTAACTTTTTATATATATGTTTAATAAACTTCCTGAAGTATGAATACACTGCTTGTCTTTTTCTTAAAATATGTACGAGCAACTATTTCATTCAGTACCATGCCTTTCTTGATACGTGGTGTGTATAAACGTGAGAAAGAGTCTATGCTAGGGTCGCTCAGGAAATGCGCAGAAGAGGACGACTTTATTGTCGATGGCGTGCCCAAGCGAAGGGTGACCCTAATCAACTCGGCATATGCAACTGGGGACAGCTGACTACGTTTTGTAGCTGAAGAGGCTTGGTCAAGCCAATGGTTTACCCCAAATTGTAGTGCTAAAATGAGTAGAAGGATTACTAAAGGGGCATTCAAAAAATCGTAATTTGAGAGCATCGAAAAAGGGATCACAGACCTAGAAGAGGAAAGGGGTAGATAATTCAACATAAAAAGGACAAACTGGTCTCGGGAGCGCAATAATACCGGAACTTTTATAAAAATCAGTAGGTCTGTTTCTTTATTTTTTCAAGTAAGCCAAAGCTACGAAAAGCTGCCTAATCTTGTTCCACAACACAAAATTTTGGCAAAAGAGAGAGGCTACGAGAGAGCAAATAACTTCCCCTCAACTGAGAGACAGTGCTGCCGAAAGTACTGCAATTGCAGTATTATACTGCTATTCTGTCATTCCGTACTCCATACTGCCCAAACGCAAATTAGACTGCTCATCCCAGTAGTCCAACGCCTACGGTTAAACTACCAATAAGAATGCTTTTATTATTGCTTACTATTTTTGTTTTATGAAAAACTAGCTGATACCCGCGAATACGTCCGCTTGGGAAGACGTCAAATTATACCCTATATCCTTCCCCGGATTTTAAGCCATTGATGAGAAGGTAAAGACTTTTAATTTCTCACATTAATTCTTTTCTGGTTTTTCTTTCTGTCTCGGAGATGACCAGATGAAATTGACTTATTGATGATCATGGCGTATCAACGCTCAACAGAAAATTGCAGACGTTTGAACTCAAAGTCGTAGTCTGATGGGATCAGAGGAATACGGGGGATAAAGACAGCTTTTCCATGTTTGACACTTATAAAAATTCTAAATTCTAAACAGTTGTCTATCGCTGCTAGCAAAACGTCGCTCGCCATGAGTAAAAAGATGGGGGACCGCATCTGAAACTCGTCGGGGAAAAGAAAAAGTGAAGCAGTGACTTTCGCTGTTAGCAAAACGTTGGGGGACCACATGCGCGGGTGGGTGGGTGGATGGCGTGGTAACGACGCACGGCACAGCACGGCACGTCACACGGCACGACACAGCAAGTCTCGTCACGGCACGTCACGGCATGGCAAGTCATGGCACACTTCACGGCACGGCACGGCACACGGCACGGTACGTCACGGCACGGCACGTCACGGCACGGCACGGCACGTCACGGCACGGCACGTCACGGCACGGCATGGCACGGCACGTCTCACGGCACGGCACGGCACGGCACGTCACACGGCACGTCACATGGCACGTCACGGCACGGCACGTCACGGCACGTCACGTCACGTCACGGCACGGCACACGGCACGTCACGGCACGGCACGTCACACGGCACGGCACGTCACGTCACGGCACGGCATGGCACGGCACGTCACACGGCACGGCACGGCACGGCACGTCACACGGCACGTCACATGGCACGTCACGGCACGGCACGTCACGGCACGTCACGTCACGTCACGGCACGTCACACGGCACGGCACGTCACGGCACGTCACGGCACGGCATGTCACGGCACGTCACACGGCACGGCACGTCACGGCACGGCACGTCACGGCACACGGCATGGCACGTCACGGCACGGCACGTCACGGCACACGGCATGGCACGTTAAGGCACGTCACGGCACGGCACATCACACGGCACGGCACGTCACGGCACGGCACGGCACATCACACGGCACGGCACGTCACGGCACGGCACGGCACGTCACGTCACGGCACGGCATGTCACGGCACGTCAAACGGCACGGCACGGCACGTCACGGCACGTCACGGCACGGCACACGGCACGGCACGTCACGTCACACGACACGGCACGTCACGGCACGTCACGGCACGGCACGTCACACGGCACGGCACGTCACACGGCACGGCACGTCAAGGCACGTCAAACGGCACGTCACGGCACGTCACGTCATGACATGCCGTGCCGTGACGTGGCGTGCCGTGCCGTGGCGTGCCGTGCCGTGTGCCGTGCCGTGTGCCGTGCCGTGACGTGCCGTGACGTGCCGTGCCATGCCGTGTGACGTGCCGTGCCGTGACGTGCCGTGTCGTGTGACGTGCCGTGACGTGACTTGCCGTGCCGTGCCGTGTGACGTGCGGTTACAGTTAAATTGCATACGCAAATTCGATGGGAAAGCAGAAAGTAATAATGCAATTTTTGCATAAATGTCAATCAGCCGTTGTCTTGTTTTTCAGTCAAGTTTCAGCGTTCCATATTCTAGTCTATCTGCCCATTGTTTTGGTTTTGCATTTGACGTTTCTGTCAAGCAGCCATAACTTACAAAAAAGCGTTCCCTTACTTTTTCTTAATTTCTGCATTCTCTGAGAGAATTTATCCCCACTCCTCGAAATTCGAGAAATAACTCGAAGCTACTTAAAAAGTAAAGGAACAGACCTAGTTTGAATTACCTTAAATTATAGGTGAAATATGTATGTACATCGAACGTATGTATATGCAGAATGTTCACCAGCTTGGCGTTACATAGAAATTAGGGAACCCAAATCCGATGAACGAAGACATGATCAGAAAGCTATAAAAACTTTAAAAACTAATTAATCCGACGGTTGATTGGCGGGAAACAAATCTTGTAGCATTTATCGTCTAGAGCTCAACTGATACATCCTTTTTTATTTTACCCTATCTCCCTCTTTTTATTAGATATAACGAGGTGTTTCTCGCTCTTACTTTGTGCCGAGATTCTTCAGATTTCACAGTAAACCTAGAGTTTCCGGTTTGTTATGGAATGTTATCACGATGGTCTAAGTGTGTGCCAAGACAAATTTTGCTTAAATGTTCTCATGATCTTTGCTTCAGATTTGCCTTCTTAATTCAAAGAAGCCCTAGTTCGAATGCCTTTTTAGCTCAAAGAAGCAGAAGGAATTATTTTTTTGTACTTTGCATTGGCCAACGCTAGCGAGTTGAAAAAAATATACCTATATGTAAGTAAATTATCTTTTCGCCACCATCAATTCCTTTCTTTTCCTCAAGTTTCCAGTTTCTTTAAAAAATGAGGTGGCGCCCTTAAACCCCTTTCTTTTCTGAACTTTCCCCAATCTCTCCCGATTATCGAACCCAGTAAGTGTCATTGCTGCAAGGGTGCGCGCATATCTATTTCTTCCGCGGTTTGTCACCTTTCGCGCACCGGAATTTCTCAACAAATTTCTCAAAAACAAAACGATTTGGCCCCAGAATACTCGTTCTTCCATGACGAATTATACGATCACGATTTGTTCACATCTAACCTCATTCTCACCGCGTCTGTCTTAATACTGACAAGCTCGCTGAGCTCTTTTAATTTAGACAAATTTTCGAAAGAATAAACCTCTGATTGTCGGCTTGAGTGTTCTTCTTTAAAGTAGAGAATACAAATTTAAACGCATTTTCCATATTTTTTTCCTAAATGTTTAATTTATTTTAAAAGAACTTTTCATTTTTTTTTACAATAAAATAACTTTAGTTAAAAATGTAAAACAATATTTCTTTATCAAATAAACCGAAAAAGTAAATAAAAATTAAAGCATTTTACATTCCTTGCTTTCTTGAGCGACCATTTCGTTAGAATAGAAAAACAATTATTAAATAAATTTATATAGAAAAAAATATTACAACACATTTACAGCGACAGCAGGAAATAAAATGAAAATTGAAATTCATTACTGATCTGTCGATCGTTCATTCAACTAAACTTTAATAACTAACCCGAAGCATCTTTTTCTTTTTCTTTAAAGACAATAATCATTTACACTGTAACAATTAAATTTACACACTAATAGGATTGTTCGCTAGAAGATTAACAGTATACACAGAAATTATAATAAATCCAGCACCTAACCTTCATCGATCGCTACTCCACTCTTGAGTACAAACAAAACGACGAAGTATTAATCCCAATTAAATAGCTCCTATCCACTTAAACCGTAGCGAGGTCCACTCGCAATCAATTCATGTAAAGTAAGTTTAATAAAATTAAATTGTTCTAAGGGAAAAAGTGGGGACGACTTTAAGTGTGTGCGAAAAAATTTTACGATCCGAATTGTTCCTTGGTATTGTCAATGGGTGCGTATTCATAGCTGCCACGTCCATCAAACTGAAGATAGTAATCGTGGTGCGTCCACAGTGATTTTCTATGCGACACTGTGAAGAGAGTGATGCCGGCCTCTCTGCAGTATTGATACATTGTGCCTTCCACATCGACAGACACCGCACTGGTACATTCGTCGAGAATAGCAAACTGTGGACTGTGGTAGAACAATCGTGCCATAGCAATGCGCTGCTTCTCACCACCGGACAGAACGTCGATCCAGTCTTCAATGGCATCGAGGCCATTCTCTCGTGACTCCAAGTAGGTGAGCTGGACGATTTCCAAGTATTTCATTAAATCACTGTCGGCCTTGCCACGGCGTAGCATTTCGTCGTGCGTATGTGGGTAAATTATCTAGAAGGAGTGAATAATCAAAATCAAAAGAAAAATACAAGTGAAGACCAAACTAACCTGATCACGAAGTGTTCCGAGTGTCATATACGGTCTTTGGGGAATGTAGAAGAGTTTACCACGCGGTGGTTTCGTTACCTTACCGCCCCATGTCGGCCAAAGTTCGCCGAGAATACGGAAAAGACTCGACTTACCGCAGCCATTTGGTCCACAGACTAGAACATTCATTCCTGATCTGTTCGAAAGAAAAACGCAATTCATAAAATCGTGCTGTGCTGAGACGACGATTCTCTTTAACTTACTTGACTTCAAAAGTCAATTCTTTAAGCAGAATATCACCGTTAGGCGTCACCAATGGAACTTTTTCGAACTTGATGATGTTATCTTGGAAAGTGAGTACGCCCTTGTTGGGACCAAAGTTTGCTTCACCATTACTAACATTGTTGACCATTGTTCGCTCGTACTGGCCTTTATTTAAATCACCAAGAACCTTAATTAACTCGGTCATGCGCGCAGTAAAACCTAGTTCAGAACAATTTCTTCAAAATCAAAGAAACCAGACAGTGAATTCAAAGCCTTACCTGCCAAACGTGACATCTCACGGCCAGCCAAAACAAGGCGGCCAATAGCCTCTGCTAGCTTCACCAACATTCGTCCATAAGTGTAGTATGCCTGAAACCCAAGATTTCTTCTCAACACAATGATCAATGGATTTAAAATCACGAAAATGTACCTGCAATCTCTGCCCGCTGTTTACTCCTGAGAGTAATGGATGATTTTCGGCGAAAAACGGAATGGACACCGCATAAAACCCAACAATCGATGCAAAATCTAAAAAAAAAACAAAATCCAAAAGTGAGTACATGTTTTCCATGGATTCATAACTGTTTATCTCTTACATTTGCCAACAATGTTGTCGATTATGCCCATGCTCACGCGGAACTCCAAGAACTTCCTCAAATGTGACCGCAATTTAGAGAAACTAGCCAAGAGAGTGAGTTTCTCACGTTTATTGCCCTGATAGAAGGCGACTTCTTCCGAGTTTGTGATTAGCCTACTATTTACATATCGGAATTCTCCTTCCAATTTTTGCTCTTCGACAGTAAGACGTCCAGTTGGCCGGCGTAGTCGTGTCAACAGAACACCAGCGAATAAAAGGTATACCATGAGAATCGATGGTGTCTGTGGAGGATAAAGAGAAATGGATTTAATTTTGTTTTACTTAGGGCTTCATGGAAAGATCGCGGTAGAGATTAAATGGGGCAGTGCTTTTGACCCTTATTTTGAGACTTATTCTCCAAATTCATAAAGAGCGGATGAAAAACCCGCCTAATTACTGTGTTCAATGGGGAATAGAGTCACTCTGATAACTGTGTTCTTAACATCAATTCAACCAAAACGAAACTAGTTCTGTTTATCAACAAACACTACCAAGAAGACTAAAATAAATGACTTCCATGTATGTAGGATAGGAGGTGTGCAATTGCAACTGTGCGACAGCGTCAAGTATCCTGACCTTTTTTTAGGCAAGAGCCTGACCTGTAGAAATAACTTAGAATAACGAACGAAGGCTAAAAGGGCCTTCTGAATATTCGGACAGCTTTCGGCAAGACATGGGGTCTAAAACCGAATCAAGTTCACTGGATATACAATTGCGTCATCAAGCCAATCCTCTTTTAAAACGTATTAGTCAGGTGGCCAGCTCTAAAGAAAAAATATGCAAATATGCACCCGAACACAACGAATGGCTTGCCTGGGAGTAACCGGCGCTCAAGCCGCGATACCAACAGCTGCCATGGAAGTGATATTAAACATCCTACCAGCACACCTCGAAGCAAAGAGACTAGCAGGACACTCAACGGCAAAACTGAAGGCCCTCGGATATTTCGACACGACTTCTAACGATCACGCCACTCATTAACCATCAGACTGATTTTGGAGACAAGCAAATCAGCTTTGCAGAGTGACTAGATCACTCGTAAAGAAACCCAGCAACCTGCTCATCAGGAAGGCTCTAGGTTCAAGCAGAGAGCAATTGAGGCTGATGGTGTAACTCATCACAGGACACATTAACCTCAACAAACACATGCATAGACTGGGCCTCGCTGTCGAACACTTCCTATGCCACTGCCCAGCCCTAGCGAGAATGCGACAGAAGATCCAGGGGCCCATGTGGATACCGGACCTAGAACATCTCAAGGACGTAGGAATCGGCGGCATCCTGGCATTCACCAAAGAAACAGGAAGATTCGCCAGACCACACGTACACTAGTGTCAATTTCATAATTGTTCCCACCTTCCCTATATCGCTAAAAGAGGGGAACACAACGGACCCGACTTAGGCCTAAGTAAAGAGCTTTCCGCTCACCTTCATATATGCCATACCATATCATCAATTAACATTCCTGCCTTTAACTTGTCCAAGTCAAAGGGGGGCGAAACTGCTATTATAAATAAAATAAATAGCTGGCGCGACAGCTCGGAATGAGCCGAACCCTAGCTTCTCGCAACTATGCATATTGTGCGTGTTAAATTTTACATGGAAGGGACCTGCAATTTATTGACGACCCCGAATGTCGAATTGGGAAGCTTTCTCATCACAAATTTTACTTTTGTCATTGAATATGGCGGGAGCTTGAATCCACTCACCTCGCACAGCAGTCCACCGCACTTACCACTGAGTCACGGCGACACTGCTATCGGATCATGCTTAATTCATTATGATGTAATGTTTGGTCTTTAGAAATGTTATGTAATATCTGTCTTGGATATGAGGTACACATATTAAATTGTTCTGTCCTAAGTATAAGCTTAAATGCCAAGATGAAAGATCATTTCACACATGCTTTTTACAAAAGGTGCAGCAACGAAAAGGAGGACTTTTCACCTGTCTGTCTGATGACTGATCCATAAGAAGTATCACCCGTTTCACAAAAAACTGCTCTAATTGGTTTAATTATTTCTCGGTTTCACAGAAACAATAGATGAAAAAAAGAGAGACTTTAACGTAACAATTTTACTTCAAAGAGGAAAAACACACGACAAGTCAATTCACTTTGCACTAATTTGCAATTGAATATTAATGAGAGGAAGTGTCATTTCCATATCCATGCGCTTTCTTGATAGGTGATAGGTGAGGTAGCGTAACATCGCATGATTTAATGGACCATTGTCACTGGTATCTCCCCATCAGGTTTATTTAAATAAAAAGTATTATTATTCACATTCATAGACTGACATTTAAATTGAATTCCTTGAACTATAATTCTTGAACATTTAATTTCAATTAATTTGCCAGTAAGGAATTTCATATTTTTCTCACTCATTATTGCCAAAACATTCGTTATGTCTTACCTGTCCTCCAAGATTCACAGTCAGTCGATATACGTAGATAATTATGTCCAAAATTGGTTTACTGATGTTCGAATATAAATCAGTTGCACTCTCACAAAACTTATCTATATCAGTTGTGAGTAATTGATCGGCATTTGCTATACGATTGTCTAAATTGGACATTTTATAATATGTATATCCGCTGTAAATAAATCAAATCATAAAATGTTTTTACAGTTGGTATATGTGTATATGTAAAGAACTTACGTCAGGTACTCATTATATAAGTAATGGGTTAAATTTGTTCTAAATCTGAGTTTCAATTCGCCCAAACTCCACTTGAGGACGTTCGTCACAACTGATATCTAGAAGAAAATTAATTCAATTTTAGTATAGAATCTAGGGACAAGCAATAGAAGCACTTACCAATGGCAAAGCTGCAAGGTATTTAAGAAGTGCCACTTTAAACTTAGCCTTGTTCATTCCGATGATTGTACTCTCGACAACAGTTGCGTTTTGAATCATCCAGATGTCACTTATAGACCGTGCAATCAGTGTGCCCGCGATTAGGACGAGTAGACCGCTTTCCACACTCCATACTCCCGGTATAAGAATAGCTTAGAGGAAATATATTTATTTTATTATTTAAGATTTGTAAATGAGTGAAATTAAAACTATAAACGGCGTGTAAGATAAGACTCAAGCCAAAAATATCCTGAGACTTATTCAATTTAAGAACGGAAAGCTAAACTTGCCGGGCAAAAATACTTAATAAACAGATACACCGAGGTAACCTAGTAACTACTGTACCTGGATTTTACATCCCAGTAGAAAGAGGAGGGAGAATGGAGAATACCAACCGGACACTTACGCCATTGAGCTTTCATCGTGGCATTTTTATCCAGCAAGCTAACATATCAAAGTTAACTCATGAAGGGAGTTCTGGATAAGGTACACTCATGGACCACGAGCTGTGGCCTTGGAGTAAATCTGGATAAGACTGAAATGATGCTATTTATTACTAGAACCAAGGTTTCGGAAGTCATCCCCTCAAACTAATCGATAAGTCACTTTCACTAAGTCCTAGTGCAAAACACCTTGGCACAATACTAGACAAAACTTAGTTGGAAGCTCAATATAGAGCAGCGGGCAAAAATAACAAGTGTAGCGTTCTGTGCCTGTAATAAAACATTTGGCAAAAAGTGTGAACTCCAGCTGAAGATGACCCTATGGATGTACACTGCCGTTGTGCACTCTATTCTCACTTATGGCGCAATCGTTTGGTGGCCTGCCTTGAGTAAGAAATACAATATCGAAAAGTGTAGGTGTTACGGGAGCATTAAGGTCTTGTCCTATGGATGCTCTAAGTGTTATCCTGGACCTGATCTTACTCGAACTTCACATTAAAGACACAGCTAGATGCATCGCGGTCCGACTCAGGAAATCTGGGTGCTGGACTGTTAACCCATACTGTCACTCCAAGATCCTGGAAACAACTAGAAACGATTTGGTCGGGTCTTCGACCGACTATATTATAAAAAAAACTATAACTATATTATACCCATCCTAAATTTTAGGAAATTGTTCCTTGTTAATTTTCCCACTAGAGAAGAATGGAAGAACGGAAGCGTTATCAGTTGGCATATACACGGACGGTTTGAAGATGGACTCCGGAGTCAACGCAGGCATCTTCTCTGACCAACTAAATATATCGAAGTCTTTTCGTCTTCCAGACTCTGTTAGTGTTTTCCAGGCGATTTTTTTTGCGATTCGGGAAGTCTGCTGCTTGCCGAACAATCTCCAAACATCCAATCACAGTATCGCTATTTTTTCGGATAGCCAAGCCGCTATCAAAGCCATTGATGTGGTTACTACATCCTTAAAATTGGTAGAGCAGTCAATTAATTACCCACTACATAACTACACTCATCTGGGTCCCAGGTCACAGCAATCATGAGAGCAATGAGCGTGCCGACGAGCTCGCTAGAAGAGAATCGGCCCTTAACAGTTCTCTATCGGAAAGTATTAATATTTCACTGGGCACTGTTAAGGGCTACATATGTACATCTTCACTTCGTCCAGTTTGCCAATCATAAGTGGAACGGCCTGACCAGCTGCGCCATTTCGAGAAGCACATGTCCTAATTACAATAAACCAAAGTCAAAAGAGCTACTTGGTTAATCAAGACAAGATATTGTTAAAATTGTAGCCATTATCACAGGCCACTGGCCGGTTGGAGACCATGCGGTCGATTTGGTATTCCTTACAACACTTTCTGCAGAAGCCGCAAGGATATTAATAAAATTAAATCTCTAGTTCATTTCCTCTGTAGATGTCCGGCCCTAGCGAGGGCCCTACAGCGCAGCTTGGGCAAACCCTTTTTTGTGGATCTCAGCGAGATAACTGAATAAAAGAATCGGAGAACCGATCCTGTATCTGAACTCCACTGGCTGGATTTGACCACTTTATCCCAACACAACCAACAACACTCACACACAAATTAAACGAGCTTTCGTGGTAAAACGGCGCGCAGCGGCGAATCCCTTGCGCTCATTGGGTTCTCAGGAACCGCCACTCTACCTACCTACCTAAACATATCAAAATCAATGAAACTTTCAGACTTCGGCTATCGACTTTAACCTGACAGTTTCTCTAACATAACCTAACCTATTGCGGTAAACATTTGAAGGTTTGAGGTTTGAACACAAGGAAGTGAATGCTATTACGTTTAATTCAATTTATTTAAAGTTAAATCATACGAAAGGACTTGTACAGGTTGTGCATATAACTTTGAGCAGTCAAAATGTATCAAAAATTGAAGACAACTACCAAGGTATTCTTTTTTTTTTATAAAAAATACTTACGCAGCAATTTCCTTAATTGTTTAAAGAAAAGTGAATTAACATGAGCCTTCGGTGCTTTTTTGTCTTTCTTCTCGTTTATTGTGTACAATATTTGATCTTCAGGACGAGGTTTCCTAAAAAGAAAAACAAACAAAAGGGTTAACTTTTATTGCTACACATTTATAGAAAAACGATGGAAGATAATATAAAAGCTAAAAACAAACAACAAGATTATCCAATCCGAAGGTTAATGACTAGAGCAGAACTTTTACTTGACTTTATTTTGAAGCCAAAAAGCAAACTTTTCAACGATCTATGGGAATGCACTTTCGCCTGAATTAGTGGTATGTTGTCAAAATTTCAGCAAGGGGGATTTGTTCAATATTCTGGTAAAGAAGATCATATACGTTATCTTGAAAGTTAATATATTCAATGAATCTGTCCGGCTGTTGTCATCACTAACAGCTTAACTACCCAAGAATGGCACGCACGCATGCAAGATGCAGAAAGATTAAAGAAATGATACAGATATACATAACTTTGAGGTAGTTAAGGACTTTGTCCACCTAGACTCTGCAATCAATTCAGACAACGACACCAAAGCTGAGTTCAAGCGAAGAACAACTCTTGCCAATCGTTGTTTCTAAGAAAACAATTGAGAAGCAAAGCCCTCTCCCGAACGACTAAAGTGACCCTTCATAAGGCCTTAATCGTCCCAAACCTGCTCTACAGCGCAGAGCCATGGACTCTGTCAAAAGCGGATGAGGTTGCTCTTGGCTTTTTCGAAACGAAAGTTCTTCGGGTGATTTTCGGTCTCGTCTGCATAGACGCTGAGTGGAGAAGAAGATACAACGACGAATTGTACGAGCTGTACAGCGACATCGACTTATCCAGAAGAGTGAAGGTCCAACGACTGAGGTAGCTGGGTCATGTAGAGCAGATGACCACCAATACTCCGGCCCGGAGTTTTTAGAATGCAGACCGCGAGGGACGCCGCAGTAGAGGAAGAAGAGGAAGACAGTGACTCAGGTGACGTGCGCAAGTGGAGGCAGCTGGCTAAGGACCGAGCTAAAGACAACAAAGACGAAGAATCAGCAGAACACATTTTGTGTCACTGTAACTTTTTAATCAGAGTACGTCATCGTCACTTAGGCAAATTCTACCTCGAAACGGAGGATATATCCGCCAGCTCACCCAAATACATCTCTGGATTCATTTCAAATTCAGGCATCATGAGCGTGCTCTAATAGGAGGAAATCCAATAGGTCCATGGGTGGCCGCAGTGATAAGGTGACACGATCCCACCTCTACTAACAATCTAATGTAAAGACTGAGCTGGCTGGAGGCGCTTGTTGTTTGAGGTCCAGATTCATCCGGACTGTAGCGCCACATTAAGTAAGTAAGTTAGGTTTAGACTTCTTTTCAGCAGAGAAGAGTGCATATCGGGATCGTAAACTCAATTCTAGTGAATATTGGCCGGTTAGTGTCGGGCATAAGTTGAGTAAATACTGCTCACCGGCACAATTCTACCCAAGTGGCTTACAAAATCGCTGCGCCTTTTCAACTACGAACTCCACTTTCAGAAGACAGGAATGTAAACGTGAGTCAAAGAATCAGTTCGTGCAACAGAACTACTTGCGCAGCATAGCCGAAATCTAATTACTTACGCTCGTGATGTTAGCTGCACGACTAATTGGTTCAAGAACATGCTTTTATGACGTCCAGACGATCCTAAGCGTGAAAATAATTGGCAATCAACGCTGGAAGTAGTATCGTACTGGTTTCAGGCTAAAATATTTGTAATCCAAAAGTGCGTAATAAGCACTTCTGCTTATAATAATTTCTTATACAATTTTTGCTCTAAAATATATGCAAGACGAGGGCCCATTTGCTTTAATTTCAAACCCTTATGTGCTAACCCATTGGGGAAATAAAATACGTACATGACAATTGATACTCGTTCACAAACATGACAAGGCACAAGCGGTTATAATTATTTTACCGTGTTACTTTGAGACCCTAAGGTGCCTGCCACTGATAAAGACCTCCGACCAGACGTTGCACCGAACTTTAAGCTCTACGTCGTTCCACACGGTAGTGCTAAAAATGGCACTCATTAGGCAAATGCACGATTCTGTTATCATACAAACTCCCACCTACCTACTCCTCCCCCCGTAGATAAGCCTTTTCTATAAAACAAATGGAATTACCATCACGGAATTCACCCCATACATACAAATGTCTGATTAATATCATCCAACGGTGTGTATTCGGTTTCAGTCGCAACGTGCGATAACAATAAGCCCAGCAAAAATGTTTCTTTCTTCGTCTTTAAATAAACTTCACCAGCACTATTGTATATGCCAACAATAGGAATAGGTGGACAGTCAACTAATCAACCGCTTGAACGGATCCAAAGTCCAGCATTGATATGGCAGACTCTTGCGCTCCCACTGAGACATGGACTGGTCGTCAATAGACAGACACTCAGAGAGGAAGCCATCGCGCGATGTTTTCGCTATTTATCTTCCGCCATATCGGCGATCTCCAAGCCGAATGACCTCCAAAACTCGGTTTTTGCCAAATATTCACGATCAAAGTTTGCTGGGCCTTGAAATATCACATCGAATTTGATTGGATTTATAATTTCGCTTGAATTTATGAATTCATTACCTGACACCAGGCCGGTTGGAAATAATGATGAGTAATGGTCTGCGACTTGTGTAAATTGTAACCCAGCAATTGCAGTTATCAGCAATTTTTGCTTTTGCTTTGTTAATTATACACACCACACACGCACACATGGGAAGTCTCGATTGGAAGTGGGGTGAGGTCGATTTAATGAGAATTATTGATATGCAAACCTTTTGTGTGCCTCTTGGCTTGGCTTCGATTTGCCGGCATTTCGTCTTGACAAATGTGAATTAAATGCTTGCCATTTCAGAGGTGTCTGTCTGTTGCATTTGTTTAAATTATTTTGTTTGTTTTATTTATTAGAAGGGTTAAGAAACCCTAGGCAACAGCCTTAGGCGAGACCACTTGAATTCATTCATTCAAACGCCGAAACACGTTGAACTTGAAAGTATAAGACCGCATTCAAGGGTAAGTACAGCGAGCTTGTATTGTTGGGAAACGTTTTCAGCAAAGTCATTGGAAAACTGTTAAGTTTTTTTATCTTTCTAGGAATAATTGTCTTTTTAAGTGGTTACTTGGTATTCTCAGATGTTTTGTGACTTTGCCTTGATCTGTCGGTTTGGAAAATCCAAACTAGTTTGAGTGGGGCAAACCAGTACAGAATGCGTTCTAGAATTTTAAACTAACCTGCTGTTGGATCGAACACTATTTAATAAATTATGAGGAATTTTTGCACAACATTTTTACGTGTAAAATTATACACAAAAGGGCAGTGGGTCTGTAGATAACAGAGACCTTTCCACTTCCGGCGCCAATGTTCTAGTTTATGCAGGTGGCGCTGGAATAGTGTATATGATTCATACGAACAAATAAACAACGCAATTCTAGAAGGAAATAACTCATTTTGAATAATCTAGTCGTGGGAAGCGAAGAATGTGATGTGGACTGCCTTGGAAAGCAACAAGTTAAAAATTTGGCACATGGCTTATCTTGGCATTCCTGATTTATTGCATACAATTGATTGTTAACTCCGTCTTAAGATTTATAGATTCTGAAAACTAATGGTAAGAGCAACGAAGGCGACACACCAAAGTTGTCAAGTTACATCGCCATCGCCCTTAGATCATTCAGTCGTGCATACCATACTTTGGCTATAAACACTTCAATTTGAACGGAGGTGGATGGCCCCATTAGACAGTCCTCGACAACGATCATTTATCAATCTACACATACAATTCTAAGACTAAAGAGTTCAGGTTGCTAGAATTTTCTTGGAAGATCTGAATTTCTACTCTAATTTTTTATTCCGACCACAGTAACATGTAAATGTTTACTAAAACGATCGCTGATTGCCAACCACTGCGGGTATCTAGATCGAAAACCAGGCTAGAACCCGCCGCCTACTCTTAACGAGACACCTGGAAAACTGAATGAAGTGATATTGTTTAAGGGATTCAAGCATTTAACGTGTTACTAAGACTAGGTTCCTTGGGTATGACATACTCATGTCATCCGTTAAGTCCGCTAAAACATGCAAGACGGACAAGACGTTGTCCACGCCCTATTTCCACAAGGGGTGACAGGATTTAAGTAAGTGTACCTAAAGGGATTATAAAGACTTCCTAAGCACAGGCCACTAATCACCTATTAAACATGAAAAAGATGATCGCATCATCCACTTCCTAAGCAGGTGCCCTGGTTTTTCTCAAACCAGAACGATTTTGCTAGAAGAATACTTCTCCAAACCATTTGGCATTGCTAACAAGGATGCACTGTATCAGCTTCTTTACAAAAAAAAAAACCTTTTCGTGGTGAAAAAGCGATAGACTCACGTCTGTCAGTAGGTAAGGTTAGGTTAGGTTAAAGTGGCTGCCAGCTAAAGTCAATACACTTAGACCTGTGAGGGGTCCATTGTGATATCACATGGATATTGGAAAGATGTCCTGCCTACTCATTGAACCAATTTGAGGTTCTTATGAAGCGTAGGAGGCTACTAACATCAGTATTTATCAGGTCGCCTAAGTTGATGTAGAAGAAAGCTCCGAAGTGGAGTTTTCTTTTGTGGGAGAGTTCTGGACAAATGCAGTTCACTCCTTCTCTTCGCCCATACAGCTTCTGCAGAAGTCATTTGCATGCAACACCAAGCCTTTTTGCATGCTTGCCTATTAACCAATGTCCAGTGCCCCATTTACAAAAAAGGCGATCCTATCTCTTGCAACAACTACCGAGGCATATCCTTGCTTAATGTCGCTTACAAGATCCTATTCAGTGTATTGTGTGAGGTCTAAAGTCATGTTGTGCCACACAAATTGACCACTATCAGTGTAGTTTGTGGCTCGGCAAATCGACCACTCACCAAATTTTCACACTGCAACAAAGACTGGAAAAGACCGACGAGTTTCAAGTCGACACCCACCTTGTCTTTATAGACTTAAAAGTTTCGTCTAACAGGATTCATCGCAACACACTGGTTGAATTCAGGATCCCGAAAAAACCGATCCGGTTGTGCCGCGCAATCCTCGTAAACTCGCGATGCGCCGTGGAGTTCGGAACTAAAACATCCTAATTATTCCAAACATGCACCGGATTTTGGCAAAGAGATGTGGTGTTGTGCGGTTTCTTTAAGCTTGTATTGGAACAGGTTGTGCGAGAGCAGGACTTTATTAAAATCCGTTAAGCTATTGGGATACGCAGATGATATTATCGGCCGCTCTCAACGTGGCGTCGTTGAGGCTTTTACGGCGATTGAAGAGCAGGCTAGGGGAGTTGGTCTTAAGACAAATGAGTGTCGACAAGAAACCAATGTGCTATACACCGCATTGGACCAAATGCAACCATCGACGGCTACGACTTTGAGGTGGTGAAGGAGTTTGTCTGTCTCGGGGCAATTGATTATTTCAGACACTCAGATGGAAATTCGACGAGGGATTAATAAAGATGGCAATGTTTTGGATGGATGTAGGACTTAGCATACTTAACGAAGGCCACTTCAAATGACTTAAATATTCCTTATACATACTTCTTTTTATTCTAAGCAAAACTGAAGGCTATTACTAAGGCCTTCATGTGTCTGTGCATCCTTCAGTCCGGGGTGGCTTGGAGCCTAAAATATTTGTGAGACTGGTCAGAACTTATTTACTACTGCTTCTAATTAGAAAACACTCAAACGACGTACTTCATCACCATTCAAAGTTGCGGACAGTTTTGTCAACAACAATCTGGTTAGTAGGTTTGGTAAAGGGGAATCAAAGCTTCCCACGTCACACACAGATCAAGGTTAATTCATTGTAATGCCCGCTTTAAGTAAGATACAATTCGAACTCCTACTAACTTTCTCCTGCAAATCACCCAAGGGATGATAAACCTACAAACGTCACAGGCATCCTTTATTGCTCCTCAGTATCTTAGTAAAAATGTTTTCTGAAGAATCTGAATCCCAGGATGGTAGGGATTAGGACAGTTACAGAGAGTTATTTATATCCTTTGCCAACACAGCAGTCCCTACAGAGGTCATCTGCTAGTAGTTTAAATTGTTCCATTTCATAGCACAGGTTTTTTTGTTCAGTGATTACTCTTTCCCCTATTAGTGGTCGCTATGTATTAGTGGTTAGATTAGGTTAGGTGGATGGGTTGGGGAGGGGAGAGAAGCCTCTGCGTCACATTCAGGCCAGTAAAGACCCATTGGGTGTTATGGTTAGTGCGTTGGACTGCTGACACAGGTTCGAGTCCAAAAAAAACTACCGAACTTTTTTCGTGGAACCACTTCTCGTCGAAGAAAGACAAATCTTCGAGAGCATAATTTATCACGACTGTTCTGTTCTTAGTCGACAATAAATTGTATGTCCACTCCACAAAAAGAATCGTGCGACAGAAAGAATCCAGGCTAAACTCTGTCTTTTATCACCCATGAGAGTCAGCTAGTTCAGATAAGAAGACGGAGCCCCTTTTTGGCAGTCCTTTAGCTAACTTATTCCTTGTTGTGTCCTCATGTCCAGAAACCCAGGAAGGTTTTGACAGATGTTTTCTATTTAGAAAACATTTCACAAACTTTAAAAACTTTAAAATTTCAAGTCCGTAAATATAAGTGATTACGAAGCTGCAATGCCAACCATAAACACCTGTAACGACGGCGCCATCAAAGCGATTAATTATGCCCCGCAATGATATAATCATAAATCAAGTACACGACTAGCAACAAGCTGTACGACCTGAACGGTGTTCATAAAGTCTTCGGTCTTCAAAGTGATTAATGTCCGTTCAGGGTTAATTTTGGGAAAGGTTTTAAATATGTACATACAGGCAAGTTTTTTTGTATGTATTCTTTTTTAAACGGTTTGGTGACATTTGTGTTTAGAAACTCTTAGGCCGATATAGGAATCAGTTGGCTTTTAGAGGTACCTCAAGAATTCATATATTGGTCTTTCTAAACACATGAGCACATGCTCAGAGTCCAACTTGTAGATATGGCGACCCCAAGGAGACTTAAAAAAATAAGACAGAGAAATTCAGGAAATGTTCTTGTACGAATCGACATTAGCGTAAGCTTTAGACGCTAAGATTTTAGTCACATGTAAGTCTACCACGTACCGCGATATTTCCAAAAATAGAAAATTGATTCAACGATAACAAATATGTTATGAGCTTTAGATTTTGGATCAAATTTTATTACCGGTTTCATAAGTGCCTTATCTTTATTTTTATTATTTTTATTGTTATACCACAGTAGAGGCCATTTTGTAATCAAGGTAACTTTGAATATTTTCGTAGGTAATAAAATTTATCCAAAAATGGAGAAGGCAACCTAATTATGGCTGCTTTCGGAGCGAAAAATACAGGAAAAGCAACAATCACTGCGATTTTATCGAAGGGTGTGAATATTTCGATATTGTTCGTTCTTAAAATAGTTTACTTATATATAGAGAGACTGGAAACGAGTCTGAGATAAGCGAGGAATAAATATTTTATATGTCTGGAAATTTCAACCTTTGCGTCATAAGGGTTCCATAAATCAAAATGGATCGACTTCCCAAATGTACAGACTACTACTCTGTAAGTAAGTTTAGGCATTTTGAATCACAAATGTACGCATTATTCATAGGAAGGTAATAAAAAGTGCTCGTTAGCTTAGGTTAGGTTTGTGGGTTGATTAAGACGTTTCCATCCCACTTAGGTCGAAATGGACTCATTGTGATTCTTTCAGCAAGCGCTTGTGGCGATTGAATATAAAGCGAAACAAGTTGGTCTTAAAATAAACGAGGACAAAACCAAAAATATGGTATCGACAAACAAAGATCTATCAGCCCACCGCCTAAGGCAAAACGTCACTATCGACAGCTATAACTTCGAGGTAGATCACCTACCTCGGAGTTAACGTAAACTCCGGCGAAGAAAAACCTGCTACTACTGCTACTTCGATTTAGTAAAACAGCGGGGACCGAAGCTCCTAACACGAAAGACAAAGGTGGTGCTCTATAGGACTCTAATCCTGCTATTCCTGCTGTATGGCGCCTAGTGCTCGACGATAAGCAGGAAAGCAGAACAGATACTGAGCTCATCTAAAAAAGTATAATACTTCGTCGGAGTTATTATCGCGAACTCTATGAATGGAAAGCAATGCTCCAGTAAAGAGAATCTTCAAATGGCAGCCCTCCGGTTTGAGACGACCAGGAAGACTGAACCTCCGATATAACAAGCAACAATTCTGGGTTCGAAGAGGATGGAGAACTACTGTGTCTCAGGCGGAGACTCTTCATGGGTCGGAAGTCCGTTAAGTAAGGACGGATAGTACCATTCGCTTGCTCTTGCTTGGTCTAGAGCCGATCTCTTCTTACTAGTTCGTCAGCCGTTACATTGCCTGGCACGCCCTTATGACGGGAACCCAGCAGAATTTTACAGTATGCTTTGTGCCAAGAACCTTCGTCTCTTCGCGACAACCCTTTACAAGATTTGATGTTATTTGTGTCGTAAGATGTAGACTAGACCTGTCTAGCACAATAAAAGAAATGGTTCATCTCGCCAAAGAAAGTCTGATATACAGAACTATGCAGATTGTTCCATATTCGCGTTGTAAGGCTTATGAAAGAATCTCTATATTTGACTGTATGTCTGAAAGTAGGCTAATGGGTAAACTGATGAGCATTCAAAGCATGACGCGTATTGGGGGTGAAGTATTAAAGAAGCGAAATGCAACTGGATGGTTCGCTGGAGCACTGGACAGGAAACATTTCGTCGGTGTTCAAGCGGAGCCTAGTGACTTCGCAATGTACTTGTCACCAACAAGCGTTAACGGGCGAATTTGGATTCTATCCAGAATGTGCAAGACGGTTTCGGGTGGACGAGACAAGATACAAGAATGGAAAGACTTTCAATTTCGGCGATGCAAGTATCATTCATGGATAATAGTTAAATGTTTGGGTTTCGCTTGAGTGACAGAAGACAGCATTGGGTTCTGGACGGATCAAATTCCTCTCCAATGGTAAATCTCCATTTCGATATGCTGTCAAGGCCAGAATTTAAAGAGTTTAACATACATTGCCGTTCGTTTTCTTCGTTCGAAGAACAGGGAAGCGAATTAGAAACCTTTGATAAGAGAACATGGTTACCGGGCCGATGAAGACGATAAGACCCTCTTCATCTCACTTAGATCCATTTAAAATGGCTGTGACACTCATGTCTTTTACTTACTACTTGCCATTGCGTGGTTCTATCTACTTTGGTTGTTCTTACAAATGTGAGCAGATCCAATAGTGAACCATCGGATAGCTCTTCGATAACATCGAAGAGAAATCTGTCCGTTATTATTTTTGAATATAATTGCAGAGGATTGAGATTGATAAGAGTACAACCAAAATTCATTCTCAAATTGGAGAGGAATTATTGAAGAACTATGATCGAGCTAAACACAGGACACAACACCTGTGGGAACAGTATGACCAACATGGGAATGATTGAGAACTGCGTGAGTACGTCTTGAAAGAGACAACCAACTGGAATAATATGTGACAAAACAAATAAATAGCTGACGGAACAGTCCAGAATGGGCCAAATCCTACCTTCTCGCAACCATTTATGTTGTGCGCGTTATATTCTTCGCACGAATGGTCTAATGGAAAGGTTTCTTTATGAACAAAAATATTCCCGAAAGTTTGCCATTTAGCGAAGACAAAAAGTTCGCTGGGTATCGAACCTAGCAGTCCAAAGCACTATCCACTGAGCCACCGCATAGTCAAAACATTTATTGCCTACAACTCTGAATCTGTTCGTTTGGCTGCAAGCGATGCAGCAACAAAATTGAAAGCTTTCTACTCAAACATTGCCTTGAAGAATTAACCCTTTCAAAACCCAGCATTACATAACCCAGACCCCGCCATAAATTGTAATCCGCCTTACATATCCAACCATAACGCAAGATCAACAGTCGACATAGGGCCAATGTAGCAACAACGGCTGCGGATGGGCAGAATTTCCAAAAAGAGTTAAGTGACTGATCATTTAATTTTTATTTGACTCATAAATCGGACTAACAGACATCGCCTCTCCCATGAAATGTCCACATAAACGATAAATAAAATCAGTGAAATTAACTCCGTCAAGTCTATCGCAAGTATCTGTATTTCAAAAGAGGCGTCTAATCAATCATTTGTTTTCCACTCGCATTCTCGAAACACCGTGCGTTACTACACACACGCACCACATAAGGAAGCTCTGTGGCGATGAATTTTCATAATAGTCATTGACAGATTTATTCGTAAGTTGTATTAAGAAATGCAAATTTTCATGTTTACAAAATCTATCTTTTTCCACAAGGCGAGCCTACGCAACACGAGAGGTACCCATACCCATACCCACCCAGAGCGCCCAGTCATCGAGCACACTTCGAAGATGTTTTATTGAATCTTAAACGGGCAAATAAATTTAAATTGGCTTCTGTTATTACATATGCGCAAGGGCTATTAGTTTATTCTACATCTTCAACAGTTTCAGTTTCCATGTGCGCATTGTTGAAGAATAAAAATAAATTTTTTTGCTTTTTGCCAAGACACAACGACAATAGATAACAATTTTGCTGTAGACCCAGATAAGTTACGATAGCAATCTGTAAGATTGAAGGCAGCTTAAAGGGGCAAAGTTCAACTTTGACTTTCAGCAAGTCATCTGGTGAATAGACATGACAATTAAGGAAAATCGCTATAATTCTAATTGTATACGAGTAATGTAATTGCATCACACATTGTTGATAATTGTGTGGTTTGTTGACTTTTGCTGTAAATTATGAAAAAAAGATACAACTTCCGCTCGACTAATCCTTTCGAAGTCAACGATAAAAGATAAGGTTTCGCAATTCTTGGAATTAACTCTAATTGAATTTAGCGGTTTTATTATTGATGATTAGAGAAACGATTAACAAGTCGGACAGAACTTTGCACGAAATTAGTAAAGGCACGGTTGGACTATGTCCGCATGATAAAAACACACGGCAATTTATTAAAATACAAAAAGGACACGTGTGTTTGCAAAACGAATGCGAAATTGTCGTTATTTATTCAAACGAATTTCTACGAGCAATGCAATGCGAGCCACCGCAAGTTAAAACCTGATTCTAATTCCTTCAGGTTGCTGCAAGAGCAACTGCCCTGAAACACCCTTCAATTATGGGCTTTTGCCTGACACTTGCACAATACGTGTACCATATCCTTTACCGCGGGATATGTTGTTACTATACTTGCATATGTATCATATGTCCGTGTTTGTGAGACTGTCTCATGGCATGCTTCCGCAAAAGGCAATAATCGGAACTAGTCGACTATCAGGGCGGCCACAGAAGGACCTATTGCGACATCGGATAGAACGCCATTGGTATTCTTACGAACAAACTACCTGGGGCCAAATCGTCTCTTCCGTGATCGTGTATTCAGTCACGTAAAAACGGGCATTCTGGGGCCAAATTGTCTCGTTTTTACGTGACAAGTTATATGATCACGGAAAAGACGATTTGGTCCCTCAAGTTTGAGAATTTATTCAGTTTTCCTGCTTTGCCTTTCTTTCTTCCTTAAGGTGAGGGTACAGTCTGGAGTGGACCTGAGCCTCAACCAACAAGCGTCTTTAGCCAGCTCGATCTTAACCCAGCTGTCTCCAGTTTCGCACGCTAAGTTGGTTAAGGTCCCCTTCCACTTGCGTGCGTCACCTGAATCGCGATCATCGTTTACTGAGCCTTCCCTCTGGGCATGGATTCGAAGATTTTCCGGGCCGGAACATCAGTGCCCATCCGCTCTACATGACCCAGCCACCTCAGTCGTTGGAGCTTCACTTTTCTAGCTAAGTCGATGTCTCTGTACAGCCCGTGCAGTTCGTCGTTCTATCTCCTCCCCCACTCACCGTCTTTACAGACAGGACGTAAAATCAGCCGAAGTATTTTCCTCTCGAAACAGATGAAAGCAACCTCATCCGCTGTTGACAGAGTCCGTGCCTCTGCGCCATAGAGCAGAACTGGGACGATTAAGGTCTTATGAAGGGTCACTTTAGCTATACGAGAGAGGTCTTTGCTACTCAATGGTCTTTTTAGCCCAAAGAAACAGCGATTGGCAAGAGTTATTCTTCGTTAAATCTCAGCGGTTGTGTCATTGTCTGAATTGATTGGGGAGTTTAGGTAGACAAAATCCTTAACTATCTCAAAGTTATAACTGTCTATTGTGACGTTCTGTCCGAGACGTCGGTGTTGAGTGTCCTTTCTAGTTGACAGCATATATGCACTGACCGCTAAACCTATTTTTGCCGCCTCCATCTCAATACTCACGAGCGCCATAGTAACGTCAAGCTGCGTTCTTCCGATTATGTTAATTTCATCGGCGTATCCAAGTTATTGGACGGACTTTTAAAAGATTGGGCCTCTGGTGTTGGCGCGTGAGTTTTGCGTTTTTCTTTCAAGAACGATGTTAAAGAAGACGCATGACAGCCTTGTCTAAATTCTTTTTTGACATCAAAGGTCTCGGGGAGGTTTTTACCGACCTTGATGGAGCAACCTTCTCCATCGTAATCCTCCACAAACGGACAAGTTTGACAGGGATGGCAAAATTACAGATAATTCTTTATAGCTCACCGCTATAGATGCTGTCATACGCGGCCTTTAAATCGATGAAGGTGATGTGTATCCATTTGAAGCTCTTGGGTTTTCTTCAATATCTGCTGCAGTGTGAATATTTTGTCGATGGTGGACTTTCCTAGCCTAAAGCCACAATAATATGGGCCAATCAAGTTGTTAACAAACTGCTTCAGACATTCACACAATACGGCAGATAAGATCTTGTAGGCGATGTTAAGAAGACTGATTGTAGTTGGCGCAGTTCAAAGACTCTCCTTTTTTGAGGATTGGGACTTGTATACCCTGCCTCCTGTCAAGTTAGACCATCTGCATTCTTGGTTATTTTATGTCAAATAATTCCGCATTAGGGTAGTATTCGTATTCGTATTTTCAGTCGGAGTTGGACTAGCGCTTACTTGCTTTGTTTATCTCCCCAATGTCATTGCGCTACCAAATAGCAAGACAGTGGTTTTTATACAATCTGGCGCTGACACAAGTCATTCAAGAACTGCTGACAAACCTGGGTGGCACCTACAACTGAAACCACATACCCTTCTGTGTATGCTATCATAACCTATAATAAAAAAAATCAAGGAGATACGTTTATAGTTCGAAAAGTCCGTAGTGCCTTTAGTCGTTATAAAGCACCTTCTCACAGGGCAATGTTAAATGTAATGTTTGACGGATGATAACAACTCACTTTTAAGTACAACCGCACCAACCGTTCAGTCAAAACGAATTTTATATTCGTTTCCTTCATACTATTAAAATGTGAATGTCATCCGGTAGCAGTTGTCTAGGCGGAACACAATTATCTATTTTGATTTGTTTGACCATTGACACTTTCTTTTGAATATTTTGTGAAACACAACGCTATACACAGACTTGATACAAAGAGGAAACAAGAAATTAGGAATGTTTGTACACATGAAAAAGATTAACAAACAACCTGCTGCAATAACTTGTTGGGTTTATTGTAGAACACGATTTTAAATATGCATTTGAACTTTACTTCGGAATTTGGTTTGTTTTTCCTCTTAGCGTAGTCAAAAGCATATAAATTATAAATGGCAGGTTATTTGGAAGCTCTAGGTTAAGGGAAATATATCTAATAATTTGTTACAGTTGGCATTTGACTTTGACATCTCAGCAAACAAATATCCAAAGGCGGCATGATGATGATATCGGTGTCGCTTTTTTTTTTTTAACAGGTTTGGCTTTCCTGGCTGTGAAGAGGAAGAAACGTCAAACCCGGAAATCACACTTTTGACAGAAAGCATCGAGATCGAAACAATTGGGAAAATATCGACGATCAGGAATCATTAACCATTTGCTGTCGCGATGATCGTAAGGTTCTCGGTTTGCAGCGCAATATTACTCTCTGCAAGGTTCCTGGTCACAAGGACATACCCGGAAATGAGATAGCCGACGAAATTTCAAGAAAAGGGTCTGCAATGGAGCACAATCGAGCACTTCAATAAATTAAGCCCCCACTCTGTAATCTCAGAGAGCAAGTGGAATGTAAGATTCTGACTATAGCCAACAGTAGGTAGAAGTCGCTTACCACCTGTGATATATCAAGGAAACTTTGGGCAAAATACAACAAAGCCACAACCAACGAACTTTTAGAACATGATAAGAAGTCGCTGCCAATGTTTGTAGGTGCACTCACTGGCCACAACCTTCTAAGAACCCACACTATTAAATTTAAACTCAATAGTATGTAGGAGTTGCTGTCAAGAAGGATACTGCTCAAGAGGATACTCCTCACATCATCTGCCAATGCCTATGTCACTTGAGAAACAGAACATTGGGAAGACACTACTACCAGGATATATGTGTAACAACTTTCTAATGTTCCACTAAACGATCTTTCCAGGCTTCTGAGGATGCCACGATGCCTAGACACCCAAATCATCAACGAGCAGTAAGGTAGAAGCCCGATAGGAACCAGTTGCGACTCTCATGGACCTAAGTGTGATGAGGTCGAGTGCTTTCTCCCTCATCAACCTAATACCTTACCTAACCTAACCCTCCAACTCGGCCTCCAAGACGTGCCATGACATCCGTGCCATCAGGTACGCGTCCGCTAGGCCGGCCCAGAATGAGATGGTTGCATCATGTCCGAAGGCTCACATCTACCCGTATGGGGATAGTCCCTGATAATTTTGAGTCGATATGGGAAGATCGAGGGTTATGGAGGGTCCACATAAGTATCCTCAAACCGAGACTATCATAGTGGCTAAGCGGATCTGAAAATGAATGAATGGATATGGGTGGTTTCGTTAGCAGTCGAAACAAATTGGGGACAATGAACCTTATGTGGTCTAAGTAAGCTGTTGATATCGCCGGATGTGCTCCATTTGCCTAGGAAACTCAAGCAGATAGGTATGCGTATGCACATTTCCCAAAGCAGTCATAGCATTGAGTTTCCTGACCTTTATACATATGTATGTAGATACATATTTACATTCACGTTATGAAAGGATAGTGACTGCTTGACTTCTTTGTCTTAAGCCCGCTAGTTCGCTCTCAACCGCATATTCTGTTTGACAAATGAGGACAAATAAATGAAGAACAAATAAAAACCGTCAATTGTGTCGATAAAACAGAGTTTTTTCTCTTTAATAAGAAAGATTCAGCGATATATAAGCATTTGCAACAAAACACGCACATTATATTTTAATCAGCTGTCAAGGGGAACTGTAAAAACACGCGATGTGATGCTTAAATTAGATAAAGGGGAGTTCACATTTTTAACACACTTCATTAAAACGTTCGTTAAATTATGACACTTAGGTCAATTACAACTGGGCCTCAAGTTCTTCATTATTTCTTAATCTAAACTTTAAAATCGAATTTATTTGAAAACGCCAAACAAAATACCACATAAGTAAGCCGGTATCAATGATGAATGTCCTAACCCAGATCACATTTGCATTTACAAAGAAAACAAACACAACTACTGGTTGTTTGTTCAACTTTCTAAACTCTTGAAACATGGGCCAAACTCAATAGCCCAACTCACCCAATGCAAGCAGGCGACATTCAAACAAACAATAACGAGAAAAAAAAAATAATAAAGCTCCTCTTCTCGCATGCCATAGAAATGTGCTCACTTAAGCCCAGAAACATTGACAAACAAAGAGCAATTAACAACGAATGTCACTCCATTTGGCATCCATGTGGCGGCCGATCGGAGGACAGCTCACTGCCAAACATGCAAAGTCATTGTGCTGCTCAAGCCGAAACTGTCCAAAAAAATAAACAGGCTTTACCTGTTCCCAAAGACACCAACGGAATTTTATTGGCTCCGGCCATTTAAATAGCGAAAAATTGCGCAACACCAATAACAACAACAATCCAAACAAACAGCTATTACTCGTATGGTTTTCGTCATAGCCGCCATCATCATCAGCGGATCGCACCTCGTCTCCAGTGCAAATTTATTAATAATTTAAACAAAAATTGGTTTCTCGTTCCGAGTGCGAATGCCTACAGTCAGGGCGGTCGGTGGTCTGTGTTCCGATGTGACCCTTATGCCATGACAAGACAAGCGTGTGTAAATGGCGCGCTCGCTGACTCAATCAACATTTTGTAAATGAATTAAACCTTTGTTCGCCTTTCGGTTCTTTTGTTTCACTTGAGCATATGCATATGCAACACAAAACCGCACTCAACAAAATGCAATATGGATGAAGGCGAACGAGAGGGCCGGCCCTGGCGAGGGAGAGGAAGAAGTGACAACAAACGACTTGCGATTATGGTAATTTTAACGATCACGCATATTGCACAATCGCCTTGGGCTTATGGGCGCGGAAAGCAGTAGGATGTTAGCGCAGTCGGTGACGGTGATGTTAAAAAATGCTCACATGCAATGGAGTGTCGTAGTCGAGTCATGAGACGATGCTTTCGAACTTTGGCCGTGTTAAGTTCAAACAAGAATCTCGACAATCTAAGTAGACATCATGAAATCATGTGCGTGCCTTCGCTCTTCTCACCCACAGTGTGGTTCTGTGCCATAACATGGAACCTACTGCCGATGTTTAACAATTGTGTCCCCACATAAATCATGGAGCGAGGCAAGAGGTATATTTCTCTGCTGAAAGAAGGGGACTGACAGCTTTGAACGAAACCAGATTAGAAAAGGTTCGATCAAATTTTCGTACTTAGACGAGTCTTAGAGAAAGCTCACGAAGTCCATATTGATAAGCACGATCTCTTTAAACGCACCTATGACAACATTTATAGGGACGAGGTATACAGAGCTTTATCTAGTTTTGCCATCCATACCATATTTCATTACAATCGGTAACGACCTCACCGAGACCTTCAGTGTCAAAAAAAGATTCAGACTTGAACGAATTGTGCAAAATGTCTTGGCGAACACCTGCGAGGCAGTGCAACTACTTGCGTAAGATGACAATTTTGTTGTCATTGACAGAACTCAACGCGTTGTAAGCCAAACATTCACGTGTATCGAGGTAAAAAAGATCTGAGTGGGGTAAGAGGGCAAGAACAGAGCACTCAACATCGATGAATCGGACAAAACGTTGTAGTGGAACGCTATAATTTAGAGGAAGTAAGAGACTTTGTCTACCATGGCTTCGGACAACGGTATCTCGTCAGAAATAAAACGATTAATAATTTATTGACAATTATTTTTTGGGTACTGAGTAGTTAGACCTTAATCCGAACGACTGAGGAGAGACTATAGTTTAATCATCTCGGTTTAACTCTATGGCACTAGAGTATGAACTCTATCGAAGGCGGGTAAATATAGCCATCCGCTCACCAAAGATGGCAGAAGAGTAGGATGACATGGCCAGAACAAGGAAGGAAAAGTATCAGTAATAAGAGAAGAATTGAAGAGAGCTGAGACACATTGACAGAAAACATACACGATGGCACATACATAGACGCAGTAGAAACCATAGAAGAATTTATAAGTAGGATTCATCCTTAGGTTCTTTAGATCAAGCACAAGATTAGGTAAGTCTTCCGCCCTAGATACGGACACACTTATACCAGACTATACTTATAGGCGAAAACTAAAAATTCGCAAAAGTTTTTGGAAAAAAGATCTCACAGATGGAGAAGTCTTCATTCAAACAAAGTCGTCCAGGTGCAACGGAAATTAAGGATGGTTTGTTCCTCCTCTTCATCTCTGCAAACACGAGAAGAGGCCGAATCAGCCAATGTGGTAATTTCTGATCGCTTTTTCGCCAACTTCATCAAAGAAGGGATCCCCACGTGGAACAGTTTTTGTTTTTTTGGACAGGGATAGGTGCCGAAGAGGTAGGTAGGTAAAGTGGCTGCCCTTTAGAACCCAATTAGCGCTAGAGTGCGCCGTTTTGTAACCACGAAACTCGTTTAAACCTTATTAGTATGTGGTTGTTGATTTAGTGGTTTAGGATGGCTATATCCAGCCGGTGGAGTTTAGATACAGGTTTAGTTCTCTAATCCTTTTTTCAGCTATATCGGTGAGGTGCATGAAGAAAAGATTGAGGTGCAGAAGAAGTGCTCAATATTTTCGGTATTTCGCTTCTGTAGAAATCGTTTGGGAAGAGATCTAGCCTCTTTGCGTATAGATATAATATCCTGTCAGGGCACTGATAAGAGTGATAATTTGCGATAGCCTCATCATCATTCCAATGACCCGCTTATCCATTATGCGAGTCGCGGGTTTAATGTTCTGAAGTCGGTTCTGCACATTTGCCGATCTTCTGCCATCGACTCTAAATCATCAGGAGATATCCCATACGGGTAGAGGTGAGATTTTTGACTTGGTCCAACCATCTCATTCTGGACCTGCCTAGCGGACGCCTACCGGATGGCACAGATTCCATGGCAGGTCTTGAAAACCGAGTTGGGGACCTACGTTTAACGTGTCCACACTATCGAAGTATGGACCTCTCCGTGCGAAGAAGTAACTGCTCGACATTAAGTGTCTCGCGTATTCTGGTGTTCCTACTTCGATTTCGACGAGTTACCCCAGTAATAAAGGGTTTTGCAATAGGGACGCTACAAAAGTAGAGCGACAGGGACAGCAAACGACGCCATATTTTTCTTGCGGTTTTTTGACATTTCTCTTCAGTAAGGTTTGCCATTTCATAATGGAAAGATATACGAGCCAACAACGAGTCGAAATTATTAAAATTTACTACCGAAATTCGGAGTCAGTGGCCTCAACGTTAAGAGCGCTACGTCCAATTTATGGTCGTCATAATCGTCCTAGCAGATCAACAATTGAGCGTCTAGTGGAAAAATTTGAATCCACAGGCACAGTACAAAATGTTCCCGTGCCAGTGAGACAAAGAAGTGCCCGTAGTGTCGAGAATATTGCTGCGGCTTAGGCTTCAGTTGCAGAAAGCCCAAATGTGTCTCTCACACGTCGTTCTCAAGCGTTGGGCATCTCTGTGACGTCGTTGTAGCGAATTTTGCGAAAAGATCTTGGCCTACATCCTTACAAGAATAAATTGACGCAAGAACTGAAGCCGCTTGACCACCAGAAGCGTCGTATATTCGTGAATTGGGCTGAGCAACAACTTGAAAATGATTCGGATTTTCATCGAAAAATCATCTTCAGCGATGAGGCTCATTTCTGGCTGGATGGCTTCGTCAATAAACAAAATATGTGGTATTGGTCAGGCAGCAATCCACACGTACTCCATGAGTCATCATTGCATCCCGAAAAAATTACGGTTTGGTGTGGTTTATGGGCCGGCGGCGTCATTGGGCCGTACTTCTTCCGTGATGATCAAGACCGGCACGTTACTGTGAATGGAGATCGCTACCGTTCAATGATAACCGAATATTTTTGGCCCCAATTGGATTATATGGACTTGGAGGACATGTGGTTCCAACAGGACGGCGCCACAAGCCACACAGCGAATGTCACAATCAATTAATTGGAAACCAAGTTTGGAGAACGTGTTATCTCACGAAATGGTCCAGTCGCTTGGCCGCCTCGGTCGTGCGATTTGACGCCGTTAGACTATTTCCTGTGGGGCTACGTCAAGTCTATGGTCTATGCCAACAAGCCAGCGATGATTGATGAACTTCGTACGAATATCGAACGTGAAATTGCAGCAGTATCGGCCGATTTATGCTTGAAAACCGTCGAAAATTGGGTTCAGCGTCTGGACTTTTGCAAGTGTGCCCGTGGTGGCCATGCAAAAAAAATCGAGTTCCATACATAATGACATCGAACGTACTTTCACAGGAATAAAGAATTTCATTGATATCCAAAACCGTTTTTGTTTTATTTAAAAAAACTTTTGTAGCGCTCTTATTGCAAAACTCTGTACAACGAAAAAATCTCCTTTAAGTGAGGGTCGGGACAAATACTGAATTGAAGACCGATAGCTTAGCTCCGATTGCAAGTTCAGCTCTCCTGATAACAGATTGACCAAGCTGTCTCCAAATTGTTCCAGCCCGACCAATCCTACAGGATAACTCAGTATTGCTCACTCTCACTCGCTGAAGTTCAGTCTGGGTGGAGCCCAGGATGACCATGTCATCAGCGAAAAGCAGATTCAAGCAGGTTCCAATTTGAACCTCTCCTCGTCATCCAATCCATATACACAATAAAAAGAACAGGTGACAGAATGCACCCGTGATGAAGTCCAACGCCCAGTGAAAAGTTTCGACTTAACGCCGTTTATCCGAACACAGCTTAAGCCGGACAAAACTATTAGATTGTGATCTTGTTTAGGCCAGATCTGTCTGGAGATTTGACAAGTCGAATCTGCCTTTTACATCCCGTTGGTCTTCTTGATTGCTCTCAGTTTGTATGAATATTTAATTTTAATTTGCATACGGATGTGTAACGTGTGGGGATATATATTGCTCAAACAATCCAGCTTTTTGCATCAATAAATATTTTTTTAACATTTTGTTAAACAGGAAATATAACGTGTCAGATTGTATATACAATTCCGGATTGTGCATAGCTATGCATTTGTTGTCTTTCGACAGATTTGGATACAAGTTTGTGCCCAGACCATAGATATATAATGAAGGCAATGCGCCCACTTCACGATGCGGGAAAAAGGCTAAGCATCTTCCGGACAAAGTCAACAATAATACCAAACTAACGTAGAAAAACGTTTTGGAAAACTTCCGCTTGTACGTCGCGAACGAATCGTATCCCTTAACTTTGCAAATGAAATCAATTCCTCTCCTATAACATACACACGTCTCATTACTCTCAGATGACATTGAAATAACCAAAATAAAAACAAATAATGATACCAGTGATGTATGTAGTCGCTAATAACATAGAAGAAGCTGCACAACTGATTCTATCGATAAATTAGCACAAAATTATATTTCACTGACACTGTCTACCAACAGTTTGTGTAAGTCGTGAAATGAAACACAAACACACGAATTAATGGAATAAACTGTATAATTATTACATGTGTGGAATGTATGTATAATGTATAATTATTACAGTGTTGCATGGAGAATGAAGGGAAATAATTAAAATTAAAATTCTATTACTCGATTAAATAATCGATTCTTGACCAAGATAAACAATTTGACGAGTAAATATGGTGATATGAGTGTTCCTTGTAATTAACTTTAATAACGGTTTATCAATTACAAGAATTAAGAATGTTTTACTCGGTCTAATGATGTAGATATTATACATGTGTAGCTAGAGTAGAGTTCATAGCTGGTACATAAGTAAGATGTTGTTTAAGAATAAAATCGACGATGTAAAGTGACGGATATTGACGTTGAACTGCCAATTTATTGCTGCCTAAAAATAAAAGTTGTGTTTAAATGTGTTCCCAGTACCCCGACCGCCGTTGGTGTATTTCCGCGGCTATTAAAAAACTGCCCATAACCCTGAAAATTCGGTTTTAGGTCGAACAAAAATATGTATGTTGCCCTGAAAACTGTCACAATTTACTAGCAACGCTACTGAACGTGCTGCTGTGATGGTATTTTTCTCATTCTATCATCTATTCGATTGTCGGAAAAGTCATGACGCATGTATACAACAGGTAGCGCTCGATTATTTTTGAAAGTACTAGATTCCAACCCAAGTTACATGACACGAGAGATTGCAGAAACATTAAACATCCATCATTCAAGCGTTCACAACCACCTGAAGAAGCAAGTTTAACATTTACCTTAAATGTCTCATGAACTCAAATATGTAAGTTTATTTTACTATGCGTAAGCATACACACAAGTTTTATGATCCTTCAAAAATGATTAAAGTTTGGATGGGATTGTGGCAACACATCCAGCATACCTTGCACCCGCAGACCTCCACTTGTTTCGCCCTATTCAAAACTCCTTAAGTGGTATAACAGTTCAAATGAGGCTGTACATCAGAGTTATGTTCAGTGTTTTGCCGATAAAGACAAGTTGTTCTATGAAGAAGAAATTATATAACTCACTGAAAGGTGGCAAAAGATTAAAAATCAATGACTTTTGAAAGCATAGACAAAATATGTACGTCATGACTTTACCTTATAATTGCATCAATGCCACCCTTTGATAAACTGTTCAAAGAGAGATCGGAATTAGTGTGAAAGTTCAGGGCTGAAATCTAATGACATAATGTCGATAAGTGACAGTGCAAAAGGCTTTCAACAGATGCTAAACGAGTGGCATGAGAAGCTTGTTGGTTGAGGTGCTGGTCCACACGGATTACAGTGCTTTTATAAGAAAGTAGGAAAGTCCAAAGTAGCAGAATTAGCATTGATCGAGCCATTTGAGAGATTCAATTTAAAAACATTTAGTTAAACTTAAAAAATTACCTTAAACATCTCACGGCAAAGAAAAAAAGGTGCAATGTCTTACCACTTAACCTCAATGCGAAAAAAACGAAAAGACCGGAAAGGCCATTTCTTGTTGCATTTAATTGTTAAATAAGCTTTTAAGTTGGCCGGCCTGGATTGTAGACGTCAGTGGAGTTGTCCCAATAGAAGCGTTTGCAAGCATGTTCAGTAGTCTAGACTCTAGAACACACTAACCGCATAAAAATGACGTAAAATACCTACTTGCTACAGTGAAACTTAATTCTTAGGTAGGCTACGTAGACGATGTGAGGTGGACAGTATTTCAGGTAAGTATTCAAAGAAACTGGCAGACATACACATCAAGACTTGTCCTTTGAGGCAACCGGAAATAAAAAAATAGTGTGGGAAGTGACTCGATTACATCAACTGACATTGAATAGCATTCGTCCCTACAGTACACTCCCTATTCAAGTGAAATCTAGTTCCAATCCTAATTTTATCTTCTCTGAACCTCGAATGCTAGAAAATTCAAAATTCCAATGGAAACTGGGGAACCTGAGGCTAGTACAGTCCAGAACCAGTTGCGTCAATGTTTCCAGAATAAAATAATCAAAGTGAATTCAATACGCACTAGGAAGCCCTGGTGCGGACAATGAGCAAACCTAAAGAAAAAACGCAACCAAAAAGCTGGGCATCTACGATGAAAGACATGCATTATGCACAACCAATGCAAAGTTTATGCCAACCGAAAGTTTATATTGTCATTTCAACGGAAAATGATGTCCTCCTCCATAGCAGACGGTTTACGTATACAAAGTCTTCCTATCATTAGGCTAAAGACATAGCAAAATGAGATCGGCCTCGTGATCTGTAGGCCTTTCCAAAGAAGTCTACAGGGGCTTAACAAATCGACCATTTCGTGGTTATAACCAAACCACCACGACAATAACGAACAACTGTGGGAATACTTTTGAATAAAACTGTGAAGCTGTGAACCATTGTTTAGACTGCAATTGCAAGTAAACGTAGAATTTAGCAAACTTTATACAATAAACTAATAAGTTGATACGGCTAGATTATGTGACGTGTATATTCGTATAAGTGTTACTTCTCCGAGTTTATGGATTCCACAATTTTTCGCTTGTGTTGCTTAGCGGATAAGAAACTAAATATTTTGTATTTATTTATGGAAGGTGTCGATTAGATGATGCTGCCGATTGTTTTACTTTATCGATATTTTCGATCGGGAAAAAGTCAAACCAAACATTTTACTTCTAGGAATAGGATGCAGTTAAAGTGTAAAATACTTGTCTGAAGATTAAAAGATTTTTCGTTGTTGTATTATAAAAGCTCTATTGACATATGTGAGTGAACAACAAGGATGGCACTTGAATTTGAAAATCAGCGAAGACTTATTTCCACACGAACCAAGTGTGTGACCAATAGTATGACTAATTTGACATATGTATGTTATCGCTATCGCAGTCACCAATTAATGATAAAGAAATTAGAAAAATTCGAAATTACACAACGATGATAGAAGTAATCAAAAATCCAAGTAATCGCAGGAGGAAATAAAAATTACTGGAAATCGACTGCAATGAATGAACACCTATATAACTGTCAACCATTAGCTCGATTTGTCGCCATAATTTTTCATCGTACGACTTTCAGGAAGTCCAAAGTATTATACTCGTAACTGCCATATCAGAAATACATAATTAATAAAATCCATGACAAGCTTTTGGAGGACCACCGCGTGGGTTTGGAAAAATCATAGGCGTCTCTAGTGGACGGGCATGCCTCTTATACAAAACGAATTAAGGTTGGTTGTCAGATTTGAACTTGAAGCAAAAATGTTTAAACTATTTAGCAGGTAGTAGATTTGACATTTAAATGGAATGCAAGGAAGTTTGACCTACAATGCATTGCTATGGATTTGACTTGGATGATCTCCTTCAACAACCGAATTCGAAATTTGTTCGAAACAAGTTTTAGACCAGCAAATTGTTTGAAAAGGTGAAGATCTTCTTTTGGCGTCGACAAAGTAATTTCGCAGCACAAAAAGAGAAAACGATTACTGGCCAACTCTGGAATTTTCAATAAGCAAATAATCGGTACCCGGAACTCAAAACATTCCTTTCTTGAAATTAGTTTTCGGTCAAATGGAGTGAAGAGCCTTAAGCCTAAGTGTCTTTGAAAGGCCTACAGATACAGTATGTAGAAGTGGCGGGACAATATGATCCCAATTAGTGACAAGATGCACAGTTTTGAAACCACAACTCATGCAACCTGATTGTTTGAGGGTATTGTTGAATTGATAAGCGGACATTTCTTACAGCCAATCTCCTATGGTCTTCTTGATATCTCTTTGGAGCCGACGGAGTAAAGTTTGCCTAGTGTGCCCTGTCTTAGCGTCGCTACGGTCGGGCATTTCATGCATCTTTGTTAATCTTGTAACTACGGCAAAAGGTGTTATGAGAAATTTGCTACTGTCTACGATTCTTGCAATATCTCGGCTTGATCTGCTCAGTGGTTTGTTTTCGGTTTGTTATAATTGGGACAAGTCTTTCTCGGTATGACGCTGTTAGTTTAGGCTAAGTTGGTAGGTAAGTTGACGAGGGGGAGAAAAACCTCTGCGCAATTGTGATCACTTTGTCACTTTGAAGTTTTGATGAACCTACGGATGTTCTTGAAGATTCATCGCCTAGTTCTTCGATATCTTGGAAGAAGTGGCAGAGGCCTGCGCAGTGACAGAGAAATGTGTATGGGTCCTCATTGACTCCATCGTCTCCGCAGCCCTGGAAATGTCATCCTTACTTAGCCGTAGTTTTCAATATTGTCCCACAGAGTATTGTGCAATGCAATCACTATGACGCTGTTAGTACGGCGAATGTTGCCCTTAACCGTCTAAAAAGAGTAGTTAACACCAATTGATCTTATCTAGCTGTTTATCACTTCGACCAACTTCCCTGACACCAAGATTATCACATCATCTACGTACACAAACAAATTCGACTTTTACGTAGTCGTATAAAATTCTATTCATGACCATAAACCATAATAAAGGGAAATTAACTCCACTGTGGGGAGTCCCTCTGGTGACAGATTTGGTTAAACTACTGTTCTTAGCATTCAACGACTAGTCTGCACCTACAGCTTGGTTAAAAATTCTAGTACTCCTTCATTGTGAACATTAGACTCTTGACTAAGCCCTTCTTCCATCTTCTAGGAACTCGTGTTCAACTCTTTCATAACAAGCCCGACATCTTTCAAATTCGTTTGAAAAAGGCTTCTTAGCATTCAACGACTAGTCTGCACCTACAGCTTGGTTAAAAATTCTAGTACTCCTTCATTGTGAACATTAGACTCTTGACTAAGCCCTTCTTCCATCTTCTAGGAACTCGTGTTCAACTCTTTCATAACAAGCCCGACATCTTTCAAATTCGTTTGAAAAAGGCTTAATTAGAATGCGACCTGCTTCATTGTACTTTATTCTTTGATGTGATGATTACATGTCACTGCTGCTTTAATCATTAATACAATTATCTTCAGTTACGTTATCTTTGTACATACATACACAATTTTTGTTATTGACAAATGAATCGAACGAGAGAAAAGCCAACTCATTGTTCTGAACGAACTTGGAAATTCCCCTATCAATTTCAAATGAATTGCAAACCCAACAGCTTGTGCAACGGCAAGGCGAGGCTTTAAGAATTCGGAGTAAAATTTCCGCGTAAAGATTGAAAGTCCTTCCCTTATCTCTTTGAAATTCCATTTTTCTGTAACACTCACGTCTGCTTCTCCTTACAATCAAATTATCATTTATCTATGAAAACAACGCTGTTTCCATTCAGTTCGAGACAGTCCACAAGAAAAAAATTTACATTTAGGGCAAAAGACTATAGTTTGCATTACTTTACCAGGAGGTATTCTGCATCAGATTTTTAGAGAGCCTTGGAATCTCGGACATATGAGAATTGAGGGCAATGAGATTACGTATGAGCTCACCCTACATGCAGCCCAATCTGCAATTGATAGGCCCGTTTCTCTTCTGTGCTTTTCTTACCAAGCATATCAAGATCTTCAAATCAAACTCAACACTGGAATTTTGTCAATCTAAGAAGTTCATCAAGTCCTTAAACAATAAAAAAAAAGTCAAGCAATTCTTGCATTAGTGACGGTAAGCTCCTCACAGACTTTCTCACTGAAAACTGTTCACTTTAACAAGTTGGGCATTAGGATATGTCCCGACTCTCCTTGGAAGATTAGGAAACTGGAGAGCATATTTTGTGCGACTATTTTGCCATAACTCGTTGCAGACCGAAACACTTTGATACGAGTTTCAGCTCGCCAGAAATAATCAACAACGCTTCTGCAAGCACTATCTTTAGGTGCCTCTACGAACTTGATCTTGTTCAAAATCTTCTTCATGTGTAGGAGAACTTTACTTGACACAAAAGATATTTTCTAGCAATAGGTAGGAGTACATTATGTACATTACATTAGGTATAACGCTAAGAGTCTAATTTTGATTACGAATATCAGAACAGGTGCCTTCCGTCTCAGTCCGAGAGGAAGGCAGTTCAAGAATATAATATAGTACAAGAGTGAAGCAACGTCGACAAGCACTTGATTGCAAAAATTGTGTGACCTACGGCAGATCCGACAAACACTGCACAGAATATTTTTTTTAAAAGAACCTGCCCTTCTGGCTGACATTACGACCTAGGAAGATCTATTTTGTCTCCGGTCTACTTAGCCTAATAGGTCTACTGAGTATGTCATTAGTAGCCGAGTTTCTAAAACGTGAAAGGTACCGATCTACGTAACCAGTATAGTGCCGGGAATTCACAGAGAATGTGCTCGGAGAGGTCCAAAGATTAAAGGAAACTCGATGTAAGTACTTGTCATAAGCTTCCATTTTTTCGCTCAATAATAGACCGAGAACTGAATCAACGAATCCACAATCTAGAAACTGAATTTTTACAGACCAGAAAAAGCTAGATAAACCAAATCGATTAGTGATGTACACACAGCCATACATACAAGCCTAGGTATAAAGGCCACAAGTATCTTAAAGAAAAACGAGTTTTTTTTTTGCTACGTATTGCTACGTTGCAATCTAATTCCATTCCCAGTGGAAGAAACCACTCCATTTTTAACTTGAATTCGATACCCTTCACTCGAAATGAAAATAAACGCTCCATAGCAAAACAATCAAAAGTTTGAATGACGGAATCAAACTCAATGTACATACGAGCAATTTTGATAATTTTTCGGACACGTACATATGTTATACTGCTCCAATTTGGCAGATCTTAATCTCAAGCCTTTCATAGTTAGTCAAGCAACAGAAGATTGGTGCGTCATTGGCAAACACATTGTTGGCTGTGATAAGGGCTTTCAACAGTCGGTGGAACCAAAGCAAAGGTCGTTAATAACTTATGTATGCCAACAGTATCCATGGCCAGCATTGGTTTATGAATATTCTACTTCTGTTGATGACAGCATGTTGTTAATAGACCCTTGTAAATGCATATGACAACTTAACCACGAGTATGACGACAACTTCATCTCCGTATAATTATGATGACAAGTGCGTTAAAGGTTATTTGCTGGGCGTATATTCAGTCCGAACTGTGACCTTCATCTGGCTCCTAAGCCGAAGTGGAAATCTACCTCTTAAGCGGAAAACAAAGACGAGTAAGAGAATCATGTTGAAATCAATGTTTGAGGAAATTACGGCTCGTATTCGTGCTGCACGTGTTGAGCTGTAAGTAACATCAGCTTCGCTCAGTCCTGTTGACAGCAAGAGGCACAGGTTGACAAAAACCATAACCAATTAATCACCTCATTTCAAATTAGTTGTCTACACTCTACATAATGTGTGCAATTATTATACTTTATGACCGCTTAGCGGAGTCATAAAGGCAGTAAAAACAAAGACGACAAATCATCTGAACTGGAACTGGCACCAACCACATATTACAAAACACCAGCCGCCTCTACATCACGGAGAAAAGAGAAAGCAATCAACTCTTCAGCGATCCATAAAACTTGAAAAGTTGTTCAAAATGTTTTGGTGTCCAAAAATAAAACCAGATTTCCCGCTTCAACTCTTTGGGATGTTTACATCGACCAAATGATTATTGCGAAATGGTAATCCCTTCCCGTTTGGAAATACCTCACACTTTGTTCTATTGTTCGAGGGGGGAACAGGTGCGTTGTTCACAGCCAAGGCAACTCAAGAGCATTAATTGACCTTGTTAGTGGCTCGGCGCGTTTTGAATTGCACTCAATAGTTGTATACTTGTTCTGAACTTACCTCTTCTTATTGGACATTTTTCCATAGCCAATGATCCATAAGGCTGCTGATATTCCGGTTAAACCCACAATAGCACTTTGGTGCTGGGCCATTTTACTCAGTGATGGAGCCATTGCTTGAGGAAATTATCGATGTTTTTGTTTCACTTTTTGTTTAGCCACTGCCTTTGCTTTTTTTTCACAGGATGTGAGGAAATGGATTCTTTTCGTTTTCTGGTGCTACTCTGGTCACACGGAGAAATTTCTTCCGATAGTTACGTATGGTTCTTTGTTTTATTATTTTTTCACACACGACAATAGTTTCGGATGATTGAACGCGACTTTAGACGTACAAAATAAAGAAAGAAAAAAAATAGAAAATATGTTGGTAAGGGGCTGTTGAAAGGACACGCTTCGATGTGAATTGAGTTACAATTGAAAGCGGGCACACATCACTTTAGATAAATAAATTAATGCAAGGATAATTTATTTAGCGCGATAATAAAACCATCTTCACCTCGTACCGGTTCAGAAATTTCTGACATCACTTTCTTTTAGCAAATTCGTAGCACACTCGTCGATCGTCGTAGTCAAAGCGCAAAATTTTCCCACATATCTATTTTTTTTTTCGTTGGTGCTGATTGATGTGGTGAAACGTCATATGGGGTGACATTTGACTGTTGGGCCGTATTTAGGCAAACGAGTGCATGTCAGTGAAGAAAGAAATGAATGCGTTTAGAAGAAACTTAAATAAAATGTGGAATCGAAAGCCTGTGCAGCTAGTGCTCATAAAAATGTTTGTATTAGGAAGTAATAAATATAAATAAATAAATAAATAGCAATAATAATAATAATAAATGAAATGAGAAGGCCAGGCCTGCAACAATGTCTGTTTAAAATGCTTGTCATTATTCCCTAAAGTCAAATAGACTGTCTTTCTGTAAGAATCTTTTGCTTTCCGCCTTCCTCACTAACTTAATTATGCTGGCGTATCCTCATCTGACAACAGGCTTGCTCCTCTATATATTCTGTTCCTTCGTGCATTAATTTCAGATGCGGTTCGCCCTTCACACTCATAATATATGTCTAAAACAATGATTAAGAAAGGCTTTTTGTGAAATAAGTTGTCAGCTTTCCGGTACTGCAGCCACCAAACAACACTGACTCTACTTGTGAGCGGAAACGTTTGAGCATTTCTCTAAATGTTGACGTGAGCTATGACCGCCTATCAGCCTTTTGGTAATTCTGAAAACAGTTCTGCTGTCACACCTACTTGCAGTTTCTTCGTCTTCAATTCATCAAAGCGTTTACGTATTTCTACAATAGCGTACAGTAGGCTTGATTTTCCTCGCCCTGATGCCATACTGAGACTCAAGCGTAGTTTATTTTCGCTCTTCGATCCGCGTCCAGGTATTTACAGAAACCTATGGCGTCCTTGGGATCTCCCGATAATACTTTCTGTTTGAGCTATAACGCCATTTAAGAAGACTTTACTGTCAAAGCACCTTCACCAAAGATTCAATACTGTTGGTACTAGTCGATATAGGGACTTTATTCAAGCCGGTCAGCCCAAAAAGGATGGTTTCATGCACATATAATTTTTATTACTGACTTTGAATGGCGAATTAAGAAACTTTTTAGAATCAACGAAGAAAATTCATTGTTATAGTTTGCTATAATTTCTTGCATCAAGTCAAAACCCGTTCAGTACGCATAAATTCCATTTGCCATATCTGTCAAATTTCATTCAGTCACCCTAGTGCTAGCTGAATTGATTTGTAAAAGCCCATCTATCGCCTCCGTTCGAATATTCGTTGGGGACGAAAAGTCGCCATATTGATCTGAGGAAGTTTTGGTTATCTTGCTCATAGCGATTTCGTGAGTTTTCCACATAAAATACAAGGTACATCATCCTTCAAATACATCCACCGCATTATTTAGTTTAAGTGTTCATATTTTATTTTATTTTTACTAAGAAATGGAATTGATTTTGACCTAAAAAAAGAACAAAATAGAAAAGAAATTCTCTTCATTACAAACCACACATGACATCTGAAAAAAATTTCTTGCAAAAAAAATTACATAACCAAACGAGAACCGAAGAGAAAAAGTTATTTTTCTTTTATACTTGTCCGTTTTCCCCGGTACTACTTTAGCCAACTCTTTATCTTTTCAGTGTATTTACTTAAGTATTTACAAAAATTAAACAAAAATCGTATTTTTCTGTACAAAAATCTCATGCGTTCAAGTTATATTTTTGTAGGGGAGTATCCTCAAAGCCAGCGCTTCTAACAAAAAATAGGATCCAATAAAACCCTCGAGGAATTTACAAAAATAAACCGGAATAAACTACACACAAGGGCGTTTGTCTACAAGTAATGTCAATTTTTTCTTACTTTTATCTCTATTACCAAAACAAAAATTTTCAAAAGTGAAAAAACGACTGCATTTATATATTTTCTTATTGGTCCAATGATGGAGCTTTCGGTCGTTGGACAAAGGAAATATATAACAGTCTCAAAAAACGTGTAGATTTCGAGAAGAGCATAATTGTTGTAATTAATTTGAAGATCTTCATTGCGAAGTCTTTGTTTGTTTGAATGAAAAATACTCAAAAGTTCAGATCTGACTTTGCAGATTGGAGGTGAGTGCGCTTTAGAAATAAATAATGTCGCCACCAACGCCGCCATCGCCGCCGATTATCTCGCGCCAGACACGCGATGAGGACGACCACAGGACCAGCAGCAGATCTCATCATCGTACTGCTCGCGATTATCGTGCCAGTCGATCGCGAAGTCGAGGACGGGGTCGCAGCAGTCGCTCACCGGATCGCAAGCACAGACAGCGTTCGTATTCTAAAAGCCGTAGTCGGGAGCCCAGTCGATATCAGTCGAGCAGGAAGCACCGGCGTGAAAGATCTCAATCCAAGTCGAAAGTGCGAAGCGAGAAACGTCGCCGCAACAGCCATAGAAGCCGATCACGTTCATACTCAAAAACTCATAAAAACTCGCACAAATCGCGCAGCCGATCGCATTCCAACTCGCGCCGACGAAAAAATCGTTCGAGTTCTCGTTCCAAGGAGACGCGAGGCAGTCGAAGCCGGAGCAGCCGACGTGAGGAGAGGGGAGGAAGCTCTAAGCAGGCAAACGTGATTGTTTTATCCACAGAGTCATACAAAGATTCTCTCAAATTCAGTGGCCGAATGCCGTTAGTTCAAGAGGAACCTACCAGTGTACCGTCGTCGTTAAGTACTTTAAAACCAATCAGTTCCCATCACACACCTTCGTGGAAAGTCGCAAAGGCCGACCAAGTCGGCGTCTACTCTAACTTGGAACCCGATGAGCCCATTGACAAGGAGAAGATCCACAAGGAAATCGAGGAGAAACTTCGCTTGGCACTGGCAAGGGAGGGTAAAGTATACCCTTACCCCAAACCAGAGCCCGCACACCCCGTATTCGCAAATGACGGCTCATTCCTGGAGATCTTCAAAAAGATGCAGCAGCAGCAGACATTTGTGCAACAGCAAGTGGGCGAGAGCATGCAAATCCACGCAGTACCCGCCGCTCCTGTAGCCCCCGTAATGCCAGTCGTACAGCCACAGCAGCCGCCGCCACCGACACTTCCCGTTTTTGGGCGACGACGCGGCGGCAAGATACTCAAAACTGGCGTTGTTGCCAAACCGAAGGCACAAAACGACACAGACACCGGTGATGTAAAAGACTTTTGGTCTATCTACCTGCGGGAGGTGAAAAAGTACAAAAGCACTGCCTGCGAGTCCGACAGCAAGACGCGTCCGCTCGTCCGATAGATTATTCCTTGTGTTATGTTAAGTTTTTCTTTCGTTCTCTTAACACTTTAACAATCTAAATCAGTTCCATTTCTTATAAAAAAAAAAAAACAAAACGTCTTAAGCTACCCAGCTTAGAACATTAAAATAAGTTACAGTCGCCTCTGTGCGCGTATCATACGTATAAGCAGCAATAGCAAGCAATTATACTTTGCACTCTCATTTAGCTTTAAGTCTCTCCCTCTCTCTCTCTATCAATTCTTTGCTTTACAAAACAAACATAATAAGTGTCTCTCTTAGAATAGTAATCGAGAAAGATGTCCAAGGGCGAAATTAAGGTGGAGACCGCTCCCTTCGATCCACGCTTCCCCAATACGAATCAAACACGCTACTGCTACCAGAGCTACATTGACTACCATCGCTGCCAGCGCATTCGTGGAGCTAGCTACGAGCCATGCAATTACTTCAAGAAGGTCTTCAACTCGATGTGCCCCAATGCATGGATTGAAAAATGGAATGACCAGCGTGAGGCTGGCACTTTCCCAGGCAGAATCTAAAAAACTTTCCATTCAATTTTGCTTAATCCAAAAAAAATCAAAACACAAACATCTAAAGAAATTTATGTATTACCAGCCACTGTGGCCATTACTTGAAAATAAAGCAAAGTAGGGTCTAAAGAATTACATAAGCATGTCGTGTGTGTTAATTTTTATTTTGTTTTACGCTAAGGGAATCGAAAGCTGACACAATACTGGAAGACGACTCTTATGTAATAGAAGCAAATGGTTCTAAACTTCAAAAGGAAAAAAAACTGAGGTTAACAAGAAAAGACATGGTAAGTTCCAAACATTTAGGGGAAAGGGGTTGAACATATACAACAACGTGTCGTAGTCCAAGAACTTGGCTTTTGGCAATTGAACATTTCGTGAAGCACTTTGCAGCGAATACTAACCAAAGATCTGCATTTGCTTGTTTACAAGGTACGATGGATGCAAGTGGCATAGGGTGTTCCCAAAAAAATCAAGTAAATGGGAATGATTCAAAGAAGTTTGGTGATGAGGCGCAGTATGCCAATTTCTGCTGCAATGATCACTTGCAGTTTAACCATGGTTGCATAACAAGTCTTGGCAATTGCGAAGTCGTTTACAGGTGTTAGTTTTTCGTGGGTGACTGGTCTAGTCGAAAGTACTTTTCCATAAAGCTTCAAAGGCAAATTTAATTAAAATCCCGCAACGCAAATGGTTAAACTGAACGAGGACGTAATCGACAAAATTGTCAGATTTTTAGACAGAATCCTTGAGTAGTTCATGAGAAGTAAATTATTCAACACACAAGCTATTGTTTGGTGGGAGCTAAAGAGTGCGGCCGGTAATGCCCTGACCGTGAATAGCCCACCTTATCGTAATGTGATTACAAAGCTTTTGTCGGCGAGGAAAAATACAGATAATTTGTTTTTATGGCTTAAGCTCTGCCTGCCATAAAACATTCCAACGTCAGTATGGATTTTAGAATGGAGTTTGGCGACAATTTGCCTGAGTCGTTACGGAAATTTAAGCTGGGCACTGTTTCTCTGGTTCTGGTGAGGACTAAGCGTTTCATCAGTCTCGTATATCTACACTTTCTGCAGAGGTCAGTTGTATGTACAAGCATACCCTGGTGCATTCTTTTTTGATGGATTGATAGTAGGCTGTGGCCTTGAGGATGCTTACACATCTATTTGCTATTTGAGAGGATATGTCGCAAGAGATCACTTCATTGGGTCGCTTTTCGCGTCTCTTCCATGAGTGATCTTAGTCAGAGGTGGTTTTCGGATTTCTGTACAGTTCTTTACTAACCGTGATTTCTCACATTTGTTTGAAAGGCATTCGGCTCCAGGTTTAAATACGTTGGCAGCCGAAAATATAATTTTTAGCTGCTAGCCAATGCCCGGTACTCGAAATTTATTTTTCTGCATCTGTCTAGAAGACCTAGGTTCTTCAGATAGTAGGTGAAATTTTCGTGTTTTTGCCTTCGTATTTCCCTCCTTATCAAGTGTTAATTTGTGACCCACTTATAGGTTATGTCTTTCACCATTTAGGTACTTAGCGCAGGTTATCCAATGTAATCAAGGACCTCACACCTGAATGTCACATGCAAGTAGTCTAACGTGTGTAGCAGTACCAACATTTTGGGTTTATACCCAAGTCGCTATTGGGTAGATCGGGGATTCTAGTGTATCTTCTATATACTCAAATGACTATACCTTTTTTGTCTTTGTCTTCATGTTGATAATACCCATTCAGGGGTGACTGGCCGCTGCTTGAGCAAAGCTAATGCCTGGTCTGCGAACGAGATCCGCCTGTCAAAACGCACTTCCCTAGTTTCAGCAAGACTACCGCTGGTCAGTCAGGGTTTGGCCATGACTATCCAGATTTGCCTACAGCCATTCTCTGCCTTCTGCTTTCTTTCTATTTCTTAGGAACTCTGTTTCAAACTTTCACAGCATCAAACAACCCCTAATGTCCTTCGACACCGTCGCTTGGCTTGTAGATGACATCGGTTTTCCTTCTATCTCTGTTGGCTCCGCGAGGTCCTTTGCTGTTACATATCTCAGAGTCTTGCGGAAACTGATCGACTTCCCCGGACCCCTCCGCCACTCCTGTTAAAAGTTAGTGCGTTGGTTACTTATTTTGGTCCTATGAGTTGGCGACAAATATATGGAATGAGTAGCCAGAGGTCCTCAGCCCCGCTGCCTACTTTACTCGACTAATTAAGCTGTTGAGTGAGGTGCTCCGTTGTATTACTATTCTTGCCCCCTCAAGTTGGTTAATCCCCGACATGGATCGCCAAAACACTCTTAACCAAGATCACGAGAAGGAGACAAGTCAGAAAGAGGAATGTGAACACTTTACCCCTTGTTTCGATCAATACTCTAGTTTTACCAGTCTTATTAAGCTTTACATGCATTTCTTTAAAAAATATATGATACAATTCATCGCTTAGTAATTTAAAACGCCAACGGTCAGGCCAAATTAAATTTATATTCTTCCTGGAAATGTACCGGCTTCGCGTTGTTCATTCCATCTGGCAATCCAATCATTGGGACACATGACGGTAAAGGCTCTTTTAAAGTAGTCGCATGGCTCGTAGTCGGGGCCAAGAATGCGCTGACATCGAAAGTAATCAACGTAACTCTGATAGCAGTGTCGCGTTTGATTACAATTGGGGAAACGTGGATCCATTTGTATAGTCTTCTCAAAAGGTAAATCCTGCCCTTTTTTCGGATCCTCCGTTTTTGGTGCCGCTTTGCTCATGTTCTATAAGATTTGGAGGGGACATATAACTTGATACGAAACTCGTTCTCTACGGAATTTTGTCAATTTCGGTCCGAACAATTCAAATTCCAGAAAAAATTTAAAATTGAAAAATGTAGCCTGTTGAGAGGAAATTAATTTTTGAGAAGTAAATCAATTTTAAAAAGGGACTGTAGTCGTAAGTCAACCTTGAGTTTGCCTGTGATGATAGAGCTGCAAGTGATGAAAGAGCTGCAAGGAAGACTGAACGTACAGGCATGCAGGGTTCTTTTAAATTGGCAGTTAGTGGAGGAGCTTGTTAAAATTAATTAAAATTCATTTTTCTACGACTAAATGCTTGCCAGACCGTCCAATAATGATCAAAAAGTAATCAGAGTCAATCGAGTTGAATTGTTTCTCAGAGGTACTCTGCGAGCGACCGAGTCTATGTAATAAGTTCTTCAGCTATCTTAGGCTTATCATTGATCGATTAGGTTTGAAACTCATGTTCAGTGCTGGGCATTGATATCGCAACTGTTAGCGACCAACTCTACGTGGGGTGTTTCCCCAACTTAGTTCGCAGATTACTGCACAAAATGAGATATAATACTTGTTAAAACGAATCACAAAAGTAAACAATTTTTTTTTCATATTTTACTAGTCAACAACTAAAACAATCTAACTACTTGGTGCCCAATAACATAATAATACATATGCCTCTTTTCTAATCGCAGGATCCATCCTTCCAGCCATCTCTCCAACGCTCATTTACAAGTCTGCAATCGAACAATGGTTTTCCTACTTTTTTATTTACGCTATTGTGAAAATTGCACAGCCATTGCGACAGTTTAGCATTTGAACTCGTATCAACAGGATTCTCTTTTAAACTGCAGAAAAAAAAGAGTACCAGGATTAGATACATTCATAGAAAGTCTGATACTCTTACTGAGTTTGAAAACCTTTCGCACAATAGTCACAGGGATACAATCGTGATAAAGATTCGTAAAACGTTTTTGTGTCTCTTTTTTGGCCTTCTGATGGATTTGTGGGGTAAACTGCTGCCATAGTATGTAAAAGACCCCATGTACTTTGACCTAGAACATCCTTATCAAGTGGACAATCGTCACGTGGTGAAGCATTCTGATGAGTAGACCTTTTTTGTATGATATCATTCTTTGGATAAAAGAATACATCATTATATGCATCTATTTAGAATGTAAATGATTCCAGTAAAGATTCGTACCTTGGATATCGTTTGAGTTATTTCTCGTTGTTTTCTTGACCACGTCTTAAAATCAGTACACGATCGGCAATTACTATCTGGTCTTGTTGGTGAATCGTATGTATCATAGTTGGGCATTTTTAAAAAAACTTATTATTGAATATTTTCAATAATTAAATGACTAAAAAATGATTACACAAATCCTAGGAACTTTTTATCATCACCCAACTAGTATTCAGACAAATGTCAAATCGGCGAAATTTGAGGTTATCATGAAATTAACAAAGCGTGTAGATTTGTCGATTATTGAGTGTCTTATGTGCAATATAATAAAAAAAACGTACTAGAACTGTTATTCCACCGATTGTTGGTTTTCCAATGTAAGTTAGCAGAAATAAAAATTTTAAATTGATGAAGAAGTGTAAAGTAAGCAATTGAAATAAGCAAGTCTGTATTAGACGCTCGTAGATTAAGACGAAGAACATCTGAAAGTGCCAGGTTTCTTTAACCGGAGGGAGAATTTATGTGACACGAAGTAAGCTGACTGAGTTGAGCAGAGCTTTCATATACCAGAACACAATCTTAGTCCGGAAACAAAGGTCGTTCGAATGCTAACCCTTGTGATTTTATGTAGAACTGCTAGACGTTTCGTACTTGTAATGCAAGTCTACACTGGTAGGCATCTAAACAAGTAGTTAACAGCAGTCAGTACAAGGAGGCAAAGCAAGAACTTGGTTACTAACTTAATTGTGGCTCTAATAGCTCAAACTAAATTTTGAGCAGTCCATAGTTTCCTAATCAGACGCAGCTCAGAGTATGTGACAGTACAGTGGTATCGACCTAGTCTAAAAATTGCTCATTGGAAACTTGAGGTGGGAAGAACTTGGAGAGCGAAAGGGCACAAACGCTGCTGGCCTTCTTAAAAAAAAAAACAATTAGAAAATGAGCAAATCTTGTCTAAGCTATAAAAAAAAAAATGGCTCCGAAAGGCATGGTAATTGTTCAAGAGCAACTTAAGAAACTGAATATAGAACAGGATGGTTACTACAGATTCTAAAGGGACCTTGAATAAGAAGAACGAACCACCTTGGGTCCCCTGCCGGAGGAGGTTCTATATTCGTGGGATCCACAGTGAATCCTCAGATTCATCAAAGCAGTTGGACCGAAGAAGGTGCTGTAACTCGAATATTTCATCGAGTAGAAATAGATCTACTAGGACGCAGTTCGAATACAGCCGTCAACTAGAAATTAACATCTACAACGCTTTCGTCTGCAGAGTCTTCGAATATAACCCAGAGGGATAAAGTAAGACATCGTCTTAGATGTTCCGGGCAAGCAACAAGGATTTTAATGAACTTGAAATTCACAATGAGAGGCAGATAACTAAGAATCGGGCTAGATAGGCTTTATGGTTGAAGCCAGTTACACATCGAACTGTAGTAGACTGGTAGCAGATTTATGCCTCTTTTACAGACATTACCACAGCAGATGCCACAAATAACTCAAAAGAAAACCCTTTTTTTGAATAGACGCTACGAAGGCCCTTCATCTTGCATTTGACAACTCCATAAACCTGTCTCAAGAAAATTCCTTTTGTTATGGAAGCAATAAACATTGAAAGCGCGCTGCCACATCCGAACGAATTTGACCTCCACCAGTTCAAGACCAAATTCAACAGACAACTGGAAACATCTCGATCATATAAACATTACAGGTGCGCCCGAGAAAAGCATATAACAAAAGAATTAAAAAATGAGAAGAAACCATAACTAAAGAAAACGCGAATCGGAGGCGTATACGTAACATTTTTTTTCCTCACCAGTCAGTGTCATGTTTTTTTTTGTTAAAAACTCATTACCAATCTTTTTATTTAAAATGCACAATTCACACCTTAGACTACACATTCCCCTCTAGACAACCCTTACCTGCAAAAAGCTTTCACAAAACCTCCTGGCACAACAAGTTACACCCCTTCTCAAAAGGAACTTCGTCAAATAACCCTCCGTCTCAAAGCTCCACCAAAAGCCAAAACAGAGAAAAACGAACGAAATTTTCCAATAACTTAACGAAACTTCAGTTCTTTCCCTAAAAGAATTTTTACAAATTTCTTCAGTCTTCGTGAGGTGTTATTCGTGAAAACAACCAAAATCGTACATCTCGTTCAAGTCTCTCACACTCTTTGTTAGCAAAGGTATTCAAAAAAGAAACTTCCCCAAGGATTAAATAACTCTAGAAAAAAAAAAAAAGCAGAAACCGGGGAATCCTTAAGGATACAACCCAAAATCCGAATAGTGTACTTAAATAAATGTTAACCTGAAAAGCAATACTTTACCTTAAGTCGTATCTGAATATGTAGAAAAATTTACAACTCAATTAATAATTCAAAGCATTCCTTACATTTTCTCTCGTGGGGACACACTAGAAGGTCCTTTCTTGTTTCCCTTTTTTTTGTTCTACATTTTACTCTTCTTTGTGTGCGTATGTAATCAATTTCGTTCCATTGTGTCGTCGTATTCGCACTTAATCGTAACAAAAAGAAGAAAAAATAGTTTTTTTTTTAAAGTGCAATCAATATCCATAAGTAGTCGTAGTAGTAGTCGTGTAGTATCTAGAAGCAGTGTTATTACGTAGCTCTATATAGGGAAGGGAGTACCTCTCCTGATAGTGAATAATTAATTCAAATGCACGAAGTTAACTGTTTACTCATCACGTTTTAAGGATATTAATTATAATCACATGCTGCTGCCACGGCAATGGCAGAGTGTTACCGAATATAAATCACATTAGACTCCGAAGGATACTTGAAACTAATACGCTCTCCGTCTCGAATAAGAGTCAAGATACGATCCATTAGAGTTTTATCCTGAGTGTGTGTGTGCAGCACTGTGTGTGTGTGTGTGCTGGTTAAATCGTTGATCCAGGAAAGGGATCCCCCCCTCGGACATTACTTTACCTGTCTGACTTATCACGGTGTATTGTTGGGGCTGATGATAAATTCCTCGCCGCTTGTTGAATATTAATAATCCATAAAATAGAGCAAGACTCGGGGGGAACAGACATCCCATTACCTGTGTTGGTGGACTTTTAACCACCTACACGAGGGGCAACGGAAAAGAAAAGATAATCGTGTGCAATTCAACAGTGCTCCCATTTAGTCTTCACATTTCTTTTTTTAAAAACGAAGGAAGGTGGAGAGTGAATAAAAAAAAGCAGCGGCAGTTAGTTGTACTACATAGAAAGGACGAACTGAATCCTTTTCAACTCGACCATCATCCACTCTGCCCCATACCCTAAAAAGTGTTTTTATTCTCGGTGCTCCTTCCTTCTTCGGTCGTCGTATGCGAATTTGCGAAATGTGATGTTCTTCCCATCGACGTTGACCTAATTTCACGTTGTTCGTGTTCGTCGTTCGTTTTCGTTTGGAACGTTTTCCGTCGTTCGTTCTTCGTTTCTTTATTTTCCGTGTGTTGTTCTATTCTTTTTTTCCTGTTCATTTCGTGTGTCCTTTTGTGCGTTATAATATCGTGATCCAGTTGTGTGTGTTGTGTATATTTTTTGTCCTCCACGAAATGAAAATTCGGATGATTCCCTCATATTTCTCGTGTTGTTCCTTCGTCCTTTCGTGAAAGAATAATAAATAAGAAAACGAGTAAAGAAAAGCAGAAATATATTAACAAAGCACGCGATTATAATATTTTTCGTATTATAATTGAAAATATAAAAAAAAAAAAATAAAAAAAATTTGCTGAACTTCTCGCGGGTTTTCGGTGTTACTTTGTTTGTGGTGGTTAATTACAATTTAATTCGTTACCTTTAACGGGCAACGTTTGCGTCAGCAAGGATAACTAGTACTGTGGGTGAGCTATGGACTAGCACAGAAAAAAATTAAACCCCAAGTGAAATTCCGACAGAGATTAATTCTGTAGATACTTGCATATCGGTTTAGTTTTGCGTTGTAGCTTTGCATCTGTGCACTAGATTCAGCCACCAGCGATTTTCGTGTAATCAAGTAAGGGGAAGTGGACAAAGGACCAAACATCACGAAACTAACACAGAGATTTCGGTGAACATATATCCGGATTTAGTAAGTTGTTTGCGGTCACAACACAACTGGATTATACTTTATTCACACGCAGTCTTTGTTGGGTAAGTTCAAAGTACTACTTTATGAAAAGTTATTACGAAAACAATATATATGTGACCCAGTTTAGCAGTCCGATTTGTAAACACGATATGTAGCCGGGATGTTTTTGGTGTAGTTTTACTGAGGAAAATGAAACCTAATTTTACTAATGGGTCTGAGAAAGTGCTATTTGAAGGAGTTGATAGCATCAGCCAGTATTACGGAGTGACTGCTTCTAAAAGAGATTAGAAGTTGCTCTGCTTGAAGTTGGGAAACCGCTAAATAAATAAAGATAAAGATAAAGTTTCAAGGTTCAATTTCTGTCTCTGATTCCTTTTTCCATTTGAATTAATAATGATGTATGTTATGTTTTCTTGCTTCAGCGGAAGATTTGACTTCGAAATTTCTAGCAAATTGGAGAAAAAACTACCAAAATAAATCAAAAAAAAAAAAAAGGAATGTTAAATATTTGGTAAATCACCGTCCTAAAAATGTTATTCAAAATTTTGGAATATGATCGCTTCAATCTAAACTAGCCATTTCCAACCTTTTCTCCTTGAGACAAACATCTTCAAGTGTCCTCTCTGTTTGTCGAAACTCGTAGATAATTTGCGACTGAAAAAGGACATACTTATTATACCAAATACTCCAGTCTTATTCATAGCCTCAATAAATGAAGTCCAATCAATTGTGCGTGTATCACTTCATCTTCTGTTGCGCTAGTATCGCTAGCTACAACCCGTATAACCCTATACGCGTATATTTCAATCTGGGACATTTGAGGTGTTTGTCATTGCTATAACTCACGGGAATTTTTTTCGAATCTGATGTTACAATCACTGTCAGCTCAATCAACTCTTCAAGTCATGACACTCTACTGTCAGTGTTATGTCTTTGTAGTAGAGCCGATATAAGCGTTCACAGTTGATCGATTTATTTATTTGAGAAATAAATGTTTTTCCGACATCAGGAGTTAAACTCGGACTTACAGCATAACAAGCGATCGTGCTAACCATTGCCACCTCCATGAGGTTGTTATAGTTCAAAGCCGTCAACGCAAACGGGATTGAATATCTTATGAAAATTTTTTCATTCGAAACGACCAAGGATATCTTCATCCAACTTTGACGGAGTCCATGCTTCAGTGTAAAGCAGGATTGCGATGATTTAACCCTTATAAGTATTGGCTTCTTTAGTGGGTCGTGGTGAGACCTTACCTTCACCGTCCAAAAAAAAAAAAGAACCGAGCGGTAAGAATTACGTATTCCTGATATGAAAGATTGTTGGGTATCTATTGTTCATACAAAATATGTACATAGTCTTGACCTGCTCACTGCTTCTGCTTCTGTCGGTTAAGAACTGTGTTTAAAAATTCACTTGACAGCACATCTCTTTGCTAGCATCCGTTTTGGACACCAAAGGTTTTGATGATGTCGATAAAGGCATTCTTAATCGTTGTTTTGTTCAAAATTTAATGTTGTTTTCCCTGTTTTGGCTAAACATTTCACTATGCTCAAGAGTTTTGATGCAGAAGGTTCTCTCCGGGCTCATGAAATGTACATAAAATTCCTCATTTTGACTCTCTGAAACTCTGTGATGCCAAGCTTGTACTAAAAGCTTACTAACAGCAAAATACTTGGGCCTCATTACATATAAGAAACACAGCTAAAAAAAAAAAAAATACCTGGCGCGACAGCTCGGAATGGGCCAAGGCCTAGCTTCTCGCAACCATTCGTGTTGTGCGTGTTTGTATCGTTCGCACGAATGGAAGGGACCTACAATTTATTGCCGACTCCGAACGGCGAATTGAGAAGCTCTTTCATGACAGATTATACTCTCGGAGACTTTTCATTCCCCGACGAGAGGTGGTGCCGCGAAAAATGTTCGGTGTTCCTGGCTGGGACTTGAACCCACGCCGCTCGGTCAGCAGTTCAACGCACCAACCACTGACCCACGGCGACCACCAAGAAGCACAGCTGGGAACTTAAAATTCTGAGCGAGTGAAAAAGTTATCACAGCTGCAGGTAAACAGATAAATCGCCAAGAATCACAAAATGTTACTGAGGAAAAAGAAACTATTCTTTAACTATTCTGAACGCGTCCATTTCTCTGCCGTCAGAGGAAAATTTTTACACCCCTGTGGTGTCACAATGGACCTAATTGGTCTAAGTGAGCCTGTGTCACATATAGTCTGATTACATACCAAAACGGGGACTTTTATAGCCAAATATCGCATTGTAAGTTTTCACCAGTTCATCGGGAAATGTTTTCAGGCACTTCAGTATTATGACAGATAGCATATCCATGTGGACAAGATGTAATACCCATCTTGTCGAATGGATATGCTATGCAATCTTTTAATCGAATGTTGATTCTACCTAGATGAAGACAAAACCGTAGAGTACACTAATGAGTATGTACTTCTCTGTCACATTAGGAAGTAAGTTTGCCACAAAAATACCTGAGGACATCAGAAAACTTTTCACAGACAGTATTCTCAACTTTATTAGGAAGATTAAGGCCCTCCTTGTCCAACCGGCTCCTGGCATAATAGATTCTGGATATCGCAGTGCAGCCTGCTTTAGCTTAGCCAACTAAAATAAAAAAAATCCAGATATTTATGACATATTTATGACATCAGAAGATTCGAAAAAATTCCCGAGACAAACACCACAAATGTCCCCAGCTTGTCTGAAGACCACCCTTTGGGCCGAGCAATGGTGCTAATTTCCGAAACATCTGCTTTCGTCAGACTACATTCGAGTTGGTGCATGTTTGCTCGATGAGTATGGGGTTCAAATGTTGTCGCATTTTACAAATGTACCAACGCCGGATCCTTGCCCAGTTTGGAAGCCAAACGAAAAACGAATCTGAATCTGACCAATGTCAGTTGTGAACACGAGGAATGTCGACTTTAAATTTGTACAGTAGTTGTAAATGCGATGTAATCGCATCATGCGTTCTTTTATAACTTTGCAGACAACAGTAGGTATTCAAAATGTAATTTAGTTCTCCGAAAAATAGTGATGAATCCATGAAACAACTAAATGAAACTTAGTTACCCAAAAGATCTCAAAGCAGTGTGGCACAATATTCACATAATCAAAGTTTATGCCCACATATCTGAAAACATCTCGAAACGGTTCTTAGTAATCTGTCCTTCTTTCTCAACTAATATTGATGTTCCCAAAGCCCAGTTCGACATTATCACCATATCCAAGATTTTCCGAGAATTTTATCATTCCAGACTTATTGACATATTCCCTAATGACATCAATTTAGGAATTTACCTACCAAGTTAAAGTGCTAGCGAATATCAACCGGGTAGGGGTTTGAAAAACTACCTTGAATGTGTCAAAAACCCAGTCTCTGGAGTGGTGAAATTTGTGTAAAGATAACTTGATAGCCTTTTAAAGCATGACATGTTTGTTGAGATATTGTCGTTCCATAAAGCATAACGTCTTCAATCGTCCAAAATTTGCACACAATTTGCATATTTGAAAGAGTACTCCCACAACACGCTTGAGATTACTTTTGTGTGTTTAACCGTAAGCATATACAAAGACTAATCGATAAATTAATGGGGATACAAATTCCTTCGACATAGGTTACTTTCTTTAGTGTAAATGCTGCATCTAATTTAGAAAAAATATGTGAGCTTTCTATTTCCTTGGCTGTATTTAAAGTATTAAGCATGGCATGATACCATGGCGAAAGGACAAAAATAACTTGTCAATTGAAGCATTGGAAGCTGCTTTTTAAAGGAAGATCCAATTGGTCAGACAGTTTTGTACTTCAAAAATAAGTTCAACCGACAAATATGTTTAATATGTAGTTCAACTACTAAGAACACCTGAAAAATTGGTTAAAATGTTCCACATACGCCTTAGTGTTTAAGGCTTAGCGATCCCTGATTAGATATACCCAGACGAACGGTGAGGATTCATTGGAAAATGCCATGTTCGAAGTCAAAACTGACTTCTCCTCAAAAATCGGTTAAAATGCCACAGTATTTAAAGTTTAGCGATCCCCGATGGGATATAATTAGACGGTTTTATAGAACCGAAAGGATTCATTGTGAAATGGTCCATGTTCCATTAGAAGGCATCCAGGCATATGTGTGTGTTATGTGTTCCTTGATTGTGTGTTTAATATTTTATGATTATGTCTAAATGTCCCGATTGGTCCCGATTTTTGGGTTCTGATGGCCCAATTTTTCTAAAATTTTATATCAAAGCCTAACTTTTGTGTACTCCTCTTTCTTTCTTAGCTCCTGCTTAAGTTGAACGAAAGCAGTCTTCGACCCCTTTCTTGCTAGTTCGTCAGCTTCTTCATTTCTCTCTAATGCCCCATTGTCCGGTGACTTTGTTTTTTCGTGCTAGTTAATTTATTTTGAGAAGGCGTTTCCACACCAATGGTGATGCAATATTGATCGCATGAACTTTTGCTCGATAAATCCTGAGGTAAGTTCCTAAGCCTTCTGAATACTTACATAGTTTTCAGCCCGTATAGACCATCCGCAGCTCCTGTAAATGTTTCTTATCCTTCTGTGTACCATTTGATAGTTTTATGCTTAAGTTGATAATTATCGTATTCATTGTTGCATTGTAATTTATTGCTCAACTTTGAGTTGAACTTTTTTTCTTGGCAATATTTCCTAACTATGTATACATCAGTAAGCCAGTTCAAACATGGAACACACTTCTTGTGTGCGATGCAATTTCCTCTTCCTGCGCCTTCTTCAATTCTTTTTAATACGAATTCGTTGGCTGTTCTTTCCAGCACTAAGTACAGTGGGATGAAATCTATATCAACTTACTGTCAAAACATCTTTGATGGACATGGTCTTAAGTAGCGCATTAAAACGAAACGACAAACTGAAAACTAAAAGTTTGACTACTTCGCATAATTGAATTGTCACTTCATTTCCCATCTGCAACTTATAGAAATGCAAATGAAAAGCGACCGCATCCAATTCATCTACAGTTCAACCCTCTGCAGCAATTAATTTTATTACAATTAATTATTATGCAGCCACACATCACCTTCAAACTTAATCACCACCAGCTACAGTAAAATTCAAAGCGTTAATTACTACCGTTAATTTGGATATGCTGCGCTTGAAATACCACCACTCGCTCTATGGCCAAAATTTTAATTGTTACCTATCAACTGTCGCATGATAAATATTTGACATTTCATCCTATACTTGACACTGACAAGCACAACAGAAGAATGTTAGCGCAGCATCAATATCTGTCACATCGATGTCAGAAAACAAATTGCCAGTCTGACAACAAAGAGCTACCGAATTCAAACATGTGTTTACCAAGTCATTGCGAACGTAAAAACTTTTGTGTTTCCAGCCGAAAGTTTTTAATTTGTAAATTTAAACGTTATGTGCAGAAAACCGCAACGAAGCCGCCCACATACTTTGGGCGACAAATTAATTTAAACGACATTTCAATTTAATTGAAATACGAAAATGCTGTGTGTGCACAAGAAGGTTCCTATGGCTCTTCGAGTACATAGGTATACCTAGTCATCATTTGTGTGTTTGAGGTGAAACTTTAATTTGCGTTGAAATTACATCAAAAAGTTTCACCGTTATACTTAATGTTATGCTCAGTGATGTGTGTATGCATTGGGGGTGCGTATGTTTATCCTGCCGTTCCCCGAAAGGAGCTCATTTCTTCATAATGGTTTTGGGGAAATGAGGAAAATCTCATTTCAACGGAGCTGTGGTTAATTGTTGTTCACGCAAAAATCAAGTTTGAAGCACTTTAAGCCCGCTTATAGGGGCACTAAGTGGCAATGGAAGTTTTATTTTAATTTTGAGTTTTATAGTGGAATTATGCTGAACAAATGTGGGCAACCCCATATTCTGAGATTATCGCAACGTAAGAAAGCATTGCCAGGTCTAAATTCTCCCTGTAGGTGGATTCTTTTTATTCTCGCTATTGTTTCTGTCTGATCAGCTGTGTATATTAAATTTTATTCACCATTTCAAAGGGCCTTGCTTAGCTTTTACGAAATAGCATTCAGTCATAATTAATTAATCAGAATAGCTGTTAAGATATCGACTTGCAGCACCCGCGTCTATATCCACTCCGTTAAATTGTTGAACACTTCCGGTGGCATCATGCATTTATGGGCGGTAAAAAATCACAGCAATGACAAATTTGAAAACATGTTTTACCATTTTGAATGGATAACAACGGTTAGGAAAAGCAGAGTGTCACCGGGGCGGGTTTATCCTTAAAACACGCTTATGCACTTATTCGTAGAATGTTGCTATTTGCGTGACATTAGAAATCGTTTGATGGGAGCTATGATATGCATTCAATTTGATTAAACATGAATTTTCATGCATCAAAACTTAATTAGATTAGTTACGACTTGAGTATTAAATCCATTTTTTAGTTCTAGTGCATGCTATGCAAATTCTAGCATTTACATTTTAAGTGGTGGTTAAAACGTTAAAATGTTAATAATGAAATTTGAGTCCTTTTGGCCATAAATTCTAATTTTACCCTGAACTGTAGCGCCACCTACGTAAGTAAGTAAGTGTAATGGACCTATACAATGTATCACACGGCATGATCTACTGTAAACTTCAGACGTACATAGTTTCGTCCATTTGTAGTTGGCTCTGTTCGATTGTTTTGTTTTTCTGCAAGTTTTCTGTCAAAATCACGATTATCATAAGACGTCGACTTGAAAAATAAAAAGAGAGTCCTCCAAAGTGGGTTAGGGTTCAAAAGAAAGTTAGAATTTTGTTGCGTAACACACATCTAGACAAAACCATGTCAAGATTATTTGAAAAAGGGAAAAACATACCAGAAATGGTCTAAGTATACATCAATAGTGTAGTGGGAAAAGCTTAAACAACCAGCGGCTCAAAAACTCACTACGAAAAAGGCAATCGTGTCAAGGAGGAACTTGATCGATTCGATAGGTGCAGGTGGTCTCACCAATTTTTCGGGAAAATGCCGTCCTGCGCCTTCTTTTGCCAGCATTGATTGTTATGAGCTTCATATCCCAGTTCGTTTTTAAATGGGCACAATGGGACCCTATTGCTGGTCTACGTGAGGAATGACGAATGTTACAAGACACTCATTTACCTAACCTAGTGATCTCGGTGTACCAATGGTTAGAAACTGGATAACAGATTAAATGCAATCAAAAGACTCGGACCTAATTATGAAGAAGCAGTACCTACCCCTACTACAGCTACCATCCATTTTTCGAGCAGATTTAAGTGCTCTAGAACTGTGAACCAGGATATGCGGGTTTCCCAGCTGCTATAAAACTTCCTCATTACTTTCATTTTAGGGTAAGGTTGCCTGAAAGGACACTAATTCGGATACCCGCCTACAAGAGCACGGTCGCCAACTAAAAGGCAGATGAAGTTGCCGAATTACCATTCATCGGCACTTATGCGGACTTCCCCATTGAAGGCAGAATGTGTAAGACAAAATCGCACTTCTTTTCAAGAAGTCAAGCTGCTTTTAAAGTTGTCGGACCATCAGTTATCAAATCCAAGTTTGTTATTCTCGGTGTACTCGGTGAACTCTCAAATACTCACTCACTGAACTGCAGCTCACAGTGGTTTCACTGGTAGCCAAAGAGCTGACTCGTTTTAATAGACTTTTAGCCCTGGGCCTTTCTCTTCTGTTAACGCTACAGACCTTTCGGTAAAGCCTGGCAGAAAACACCAGAACAAGTATGCCAGTACGGGAAATAAATTTCCCTTTAATCTCGATTGGAACAAACTAAGAATCATTACTTTTATTAGATCCACTCTACAGACTGTCCCTTGAAAGTGAAAACAACTTCTTTAACTACATAGTCTCCAGGTCAATTTCTTGTGTTAATCTCTTAAATCTGCACTTAGGATCACATTGTTTCTGGCCTTGTTGAAAGCAAGTCATAAAGTTCTAATTATGATTAATCTATGTTTTGTGTTAGTTTTTTTCCACCTAAGGTTGACCATACAATACAGCTGGCGATACGAAGTGAAAAGGAATATTCACTTAACAGATTCCAGCGTAATTATGACATTTTCTGTCAGTAAGTCCTTTCATTTTCATTTACTGGATTTCAGAAGAAGATTGTTTATTTTTTTTGTTATCGATTGTAAAGTAGTGCTGTCACAAACACTAGGCCAGACGCGATGCTTTTCTTTGACAGTGCAGAAAATGCATTGCCGGTGCACAGAAATCGTTAAATTTTTTTTATGGCAGCAATGCAAAGTTATCGGCGTCAGACTCCATCATCATTTCTCAACAGCTGACTGTCATTTCAACAACTTGGATCAAATATGTGCGTTCCACTGACATGAATGTACGAGTATCTACATATCTTTCTTTTTTCTGAGTTTTAATTGTCAGTCTCATGTGATTTGCAATTTTCATTGTTTTTTTTACCCATTTTCCTGTTCCCAATACTGCAAAAACCGTGAGAATTGCTTATGTCAAATTTTAGGATTTTATTGAATGCGTTTATGACATTTCCATTTCAACGCGTCATTTGTTTCTTTCAACATTTTGAAAAGAAGCCCTAAACGAGCGAAAACGCATTTACTGATTGAAACCCTTTTCTAAAAGGCATACAAAATTCACGGCTTAGTATTCCATTTACCATGTGACGTCAGCACGATGACAAGAAATGTCAAAAATATGTCGTCAGAGAAGACAAGATGTCATGAAATAAGTTAGATTTACTGTCAACATTAGACATTCCGATTGCTTGACACTTTTATTGACATGAATAATGCATGTTGGTTTCTGGAAAGAGGGTGTAGGTAACAAATGTAATAAAATAAAGTCGTGTAAAGCTCTGTTCACATAAGTGAAGGCGTGAAATTTATCAAAATGAGTGGTAAGTATGTCTACGCACTTAAGAAACACGTCTTTAATTTTCATATACTGAAGAAGAATGATTAATTTGGATCGTTGTCTTTTTTGACTGCTCAACACAAAATTGCTATTGGGAATTAGGATTGTTTTTGTTTGGAGAAAATCTGTCAAAAGCTTAACATGTTGAAAATAAATCATCCATGCTTCATCCGTAAGGAAGTAAAGAGAAAAACGGGAGCAAAAAAGAACAAGGTCATGGAGTGAACTCCCTGGTCTCCGACAGGATTAGAAACTCCTTGAGCCCTACTACTGAAAGAGTTACACCATTTGAACCAACATAACCAAGAAGGAGCTGTGTATACTCATAGAATTCCTAACGGGACACTGTAAAAAAAAAATAGGAGCGGACTGCACTTAGGAGATACTGGGAAATGCAGATTCTAAATGAAAAAACGCCAACACACGCTAAGGACTGCGAAACACAAATTCACAGAGAAGGGCGCAGTAGACATGCATTGGATTGGGGACAAATTCTCATCAGTGCTTATCAAAGCCCAAGCAAGAACCAGACAGCGAACCTTAGGAAAACCATCCCTCATGGATCCCAGCGAGATAGCTAAAAAAAGAATCGGAGAACTGATCCTGTATCTGAACTTCACTGGCTGGATTTAACCACTTGGGCTAATGGGGTTTTGACGAACTGCCACTCTACCTACCTACCAATACGTACCTTGGTCGCAGTGTTCCTTTTACACCTTGAATACAATCTACAATGTCTTCTGCTGAATTCAATTCAGGAATAGTTCAGATCTTCGATGTCCCTTAACAAATCCGTAAAGGATTCCCCAGCAAAACTCATCTGCTTTTAGGAGTAATCAAAGCACTCAAGGATTTGGATTTGATAATGTCTTAGTCAAGCCGTTACTAGTAGTCCAAATGTATCTGACGGCCGCTTAAATATTTTGTGGAACTGTCAAGAAAGACATGATATGTAGACCACGTCGATTGTTTATGCCGTATCGTCAGTACCCCACACTTTTTGGGAACTATTGCCGATTGGAACACCCTTTCTTCATACAGTGCAAAGGGGAACAGACTCGTAAACAACTCTGACAATCAATACGACGTACAGGTATTATTTCAAAACCTTAAGGCTCTGTCCACCATTCACGAAACACAAGCTCTGCAAGAAACTGCAGCTCCATAAACATTCAGAGACTCATCAAAAGCCCTCTCAGACATCTGCAGCTTTGTTTATATTTGCTCGGGATTGCATGAATTTCAATTACTCAAAAGAAAAATCCAGAGGTTCGCTGAGATACCCACTCGCTTTTTGGAATTTTTCCTGTCGATTCTCAAAACGGAATCCCGATTCCCCTTAGACCACCACTGTATATATCTGTGTCTCATTTACATCGTTCAACAATTGCATACGCAAAAGAAAGCTCCGATAACGAAATGAAAAGAATACCCAAAGTTAATGAAAAAGGAAATTCCACAAGCGGAGGAATAAATTCACCAAGTGGCTGCTGCCTGTCCCTGTATTGATTATCCTAGCCGATCTACGACGTCTTTCCAGCCCTACGACCACCTCTACCAAAAAAAAAAAAGGCGAACAAGACTCAGTTGATGGCAGCAAAAAGGGCAAACAAGCTCGATGCATAACAGGTGAGGTAACCACTGTTTGTATGTAAATCTTGCCTCAAACATCAGCTGTTCCGTTCCGACCATACGTCTAAGGGATTATTGCTCACCACCCATCCCCACACATGCACGGATACTTATCCATATCCGTGTGCAATGTTTAAACACACAAAATTGATTTTCTTATTGATTTTAGAGAAGATACCCTTACACAAGCGGTTGCCGATACATGTTGATATCCCATCGACCGAAAGAGTTAAGCGTAATAGAATTCCTGCAGCAGAAAGGAACTCAGTGAGCCAGTGAGCATGCCTGCTCATGCCCTGGCATCCAAGAGGAGCAGGCATATTTTCGAGGGAATACAAATACGAGTACAGGAATACGCATTTTATTAATAAAAAAAAAAAAAAACAAATATATGTATACGTACTCGTACATATGTACACTTTAAGCCATTAAGTGCTCATCGTTTCGTGGAAATGTGGTTGAAATGCGGTATACATTGGGGGCTTTCATGTCGGAAGTTTATAAGGCTTGAGCAGAGGAGCACTAGAGGTGCGGTTGAGTGTAGGCCTTTCCAGCGTTGGGTAATCGCAGGTTAAGTTTTGCTCACTTCTTTACACGAACACATATTTTTAGCTGATTATGTCGGCGTTGGTATTGATGAAGTTATTTTACAAGTTCACCTTATGTGGGGTAAAATATGTAAGTTGAATTTGGAAATTATTATTTAATCAATGGATTCCAAAAGCCCACTTACATTTAAGGCGAACGATCAGAAAAGCCAGTAGTAGCCCCACTCAATCATTAGAAGTGGTTTGTGTTTGTAGACGTCAGAGAAATTGAGGTGGGAACGTGTATTATCTCGCGTCCTAAAATCAAACACGAGTAAGCTATCAAAACTTACTGACATGGGCATTCGAAGTTAAGAAAAACAATGCAATTCATTTAAATGACTTCAACTACTTATAGGAGTTTGCATAGTTGAACAAACTTTAAGTATTTTCATGAGAAAGAACGGGACTTGTTCAAAAATATATTTTCTTGTTTTGGATACGTTTGGGAATTTGAAATTCGTGATTAAAGTCATAATATCAGCACGTCATGTGAATTTGATAAACAATTTGGCAGCACTTCTTAAAGGGATTAGAAATTACCTATCAATTGAATCTATTTTGGACAGTTTATTTACTTGTGTCCTGTTTCTCCTTGTGGATCCTAGGGCCTCTTCTACACCTACGCGCCATCGCGTGCGATTTTTGGCAATATGCCTCAGCTCTCTTCAGCTCTTCCGGAGACTCCTCCTCAACTGTTCTGCGCTATGCATTTCTCGGTCGACCCGCTCTTCTGCTAGTTAGGATTGCAGCTGTCGCCTTTTCGAAATGTCTGACCAATCCTCTGCCACTTTCGTCGTTAAATGGTTGTGCCTATCGGTTTCTGACTCGTTTCTGGTAAAGATGTTCGTAGTAGATACGGTTAGGGCAGAAAATCCTCAGAAAGTTTCGTAGGCACCTATTAACAAACGTTTGGAGCTTTTTCACCATATCGTGGACAACATTCCAAACGCAGACTTCGCTTTGCCGATTCGGCTGGGAATATCAAGTTCGGTTCCCCCATCAGTCGAGACAATATTCCCAAAATATTGAAAGCTCTCTACTTTCTCTACCGGTTGCGAGGCAGATGATCTTGATTTTGCCTGTGTTAATCTTTAACCCCAAGACGTTTGCCTCTCTCTCTACAGCCGCTGTCATTTGGTGGAGTTCCATAATCCTATGAATACGTCGTCAGCGTAGTTGTGAGTTGAGATGTAAGAGTCCATCGAATTCTTCCATTTCTCACTGACAGGGCAGGGCGAATCAGATATCACCAGTGAAACCAATATTGGTGAAAAAACACAGCCTTGTCGTACCCCTCAGGATCTCGAATTCCTCTGACAGCCTTCCTCTGTGCAGAAAGTTTTTTCTCAGTGATACCTCTCCTGCGCAAGGCAACCCAGATAAATTCTCTGTTGACACTGTCGAACGCCTTCTTGAAATCAATGAACAGCAGGTGCAGTGACGAACGGTATACAACGCACTGCTCAATGATGATCCGCAGGGTGTAGATGTGGTCGACACAGGAGGATCCAGAGCGGAAACCTGCTTGTTCGGCATCGAGTATGTATTTCCAGTTCTTCCTTTATTCGAACAAGAATTACTTTAGCTATTACCTTGGCTACTACAGGCAGCACACAAATACCTCCCCAGTTTTCGCACTGATTACCTTTCTTGGGGAGCTTGGAGACCATTCCCTTCGTCCACTCATCGAGAACATTTTCGGCTTCCCACGTCTTCTCTACAAGTGGGTGCACAATTTCAGCAGAAATTGTTGGCGCTGCCGCTAAAAGTTCCGCAGGTACACCGTCAAGTCCTAACGTCTTATTGTTAGCATTAATCGCGGTAGTTTTCTCATCCTTAGTGGCACAATTTGAAACCTGCAACTCACCATGAAATAGCTTGCTCCTAAAGGAACTAAGAAGCGTCTAGAACGACTAAGTTGCAAAAAAATAAAAATAAATCTATAACTGGCGCGACAGCTTGAGGTGAGTCAAATCCTAGTTTCTCACAACCATTCATGGTGTGTGTGTTTTTTTTTTGCACGAATGGGGGGACCTACAATTTATATCCGTCTCCGCAATACTCTCTTAGGTTCGTCATTTCCCGACGAGAGGTGGTGCCGCAAACAATTTTCGGTGGACATCGCTGGGACTTGAACCCACCGAGCTTGCACAACAGTCCAACGCATTAACAACTGAGCACAGTTGCGCCACATTCGAGATAAAAAGAGAATCATCTGGTCTAGACTCGACTGCGTATTTTTTTAGACCTTCGTCCATCTGTTAGTTGTTTGGTAGACAATTTCGCTGTTACTGTAGACTGTCACACATCTTTGTGTGACTAATGCCTTAGTATGGTATGGCAAGCTTGGTTGCGTGCCCGGCCACCAGGGTATTATAGGCAATGAAACTGCGGATGAGCCGACCAGCCCCGGTTCTGAGCTCTTGTGACCGGAACCCTTCTGTGGCGTTAATTGGGTTACCGTTTTGTTAAACAATTGGGAACACCAACTTCGCCTAGTCCATTGGGAAAATGTCCCCGGGCTTAGGCAATCCAAGATACTTCTTAAAGAAATTTTGAACCTTACCGGCCATTGTGGCCTAAGATATCATCTCAACAAACTAAACCTTTGTTTAGATACATAGTGTCGGTTCTGTTTGAAAGAGGAAGAAACCTCTGAGCAAAATACTGGATACGAAGACGGATCTTTCATAGGGAGTTCTGTTCGTTAGCGGAGTTTAGAAATTCGGAAGGTAGTAGATCTATTAGGCTCAGTAGACCGGAGACACAATAGATATTGCTAGGTAGCAGGGTCAGCCATAATGGCAGGTTTATAATTTCTTCTTGTTTGTGTAGAACTGGATCTCAGAAATGAGGCTTTTCTATTGCTGAGGCTGTTGGAATCTTACCTTCAAGTAAAAGACGCTTCTCGATCCACCGCAAGATCTCCACCTTGACACCATTTTAGTTATCATCTAGGTTTGTCCGCACACCCACACATCTGCTGATGGTTTTGTTTCCTAGGTAAGAACATTTTTGGTGCACAAGGAACCTTGAGTTCTCTGAATTGTTCTTGCAGGACGAACTCTCTTTTACCTTGTTTTTGGGTAGCGTTGACTCTCAGAAATTTATTTCACTATTTGCTTTCGATATCCTTGAAGCATCTAATTCATATGCATTCCCTGTAAACATTCCCATCCCCACACTAGATGCAGAATTTCTTTTGAAGTTCATCACAATCCTGTGACAATAGAGCACTCTGTGTACACCCACTCACAAGTTATATTCTCAGTCGAAAAGAATCACGTAGTACGTACCAGGAAATTTGCTCAACAAAACCGCATGCCAACGTCAACACTTCACTTTAATGGCAAAGAGATTTTCTGATTGAATCACCTTCATCTTCGTCTAATGTGCACCAGATATTACGTAGCGGAAAAGTTTCCATTTGCTTTGTAAAACGAACAACCGAACTGGGAAAATACCAAAAAAGGTGAAATTGTCCGTTCCATTCTCCTAATCATCATCATGATTCTCACCATCATCGCCAAGTGTATCAATGAATCGAAAAGGTTGCTCCGACAAAATTACAATCGATGATTTTCGAAAAAATCGATTGAATTGAAATGGCGCTCCTTCATTCGTTTCGGTTTCTTTCGGTTTGGTGAAATCTAATTTTTTGTAAAAGGTGAGCAGGTACCTTCATGGTGCCTTCCTTCTCGTTTCGGAACGAAATCCATTGATAAAGAAATAAAGGAAAACAACTTGAAAGAAAAGTTAGCATCTTTCGAAGGTTAAATCGACGGATCAGGCTTTTGTTAAACTTCTGAAGATTTGTCCTCTCCGTCGTTTGAATTTTTCTTCAATGTTTCCCTGTCAGACCTTATGTAAGTCTCCAGCAAAGAAAAAAAAGTAATAGAATTGCGTGGATGTAAGGCAGGCCACTTATTTGTAACATTATTGGTCCTTATTTCGGGACAAAACATTCGTGTAATGGAGGTGATATCACCAATAAAGGAAGCGAGAGGGAGAAATACTTTCAATAAATTTGAATATTCATGACTGAATTTCGTGAATCATTACGGGAATCGTCTGTGAATCTGAGAAGGATGTCGATAGCTACATACATAGATGTGCTTTTTTCTGCACGTCCAGGACGAAAGGAAATTGACCCTTTAAATCGATTTAATTGACCCGGATAATTTGCATGTGCATTGGGTGTGAAGATGAAGAAATTCCTGGAAGGGCTTCTCTGAATGAGAAGTTCTTCTGGACGATCGTTGGTTTGGATTAATATCATCATTTTGGGAGGGTGGTTCTAGTTCGACAAGGGTTCTGTATTATTCATGAAGTTAAAATTGGAATATGCATGCACACCGGCGTGCGAAAGCGAAAATAACTAATGACGGACGCCTTTGAAAATTCTATGAATGGCTTATTTTGTCAGCGTGCAATAGGGAATATGGAAATTTATGAATCTTGCAGTTTTATGCATTTTTGTCCCATAAAAGTGGAACAAATAAATATTTGTAGTCATCAGAGCAGAGATTTGGTAACACAAAGGGATGGAAGAGTATTTTCGGTTTCCAAGCGACTCAGGTCTGAGCTGTGTTGCAGTTATTTCGTCAAAAATGGTCTTAAAATGAAAGAAGAGATAGCGGTTGTCGGAAAATTAAACATTAACTGTTGCAAGAAGCCCAGCTTTGGCTCTCTACGGGCTCTATTTACTTACTTAAGGTGGCGCTACAGTCCAGGGTGGACTTCGACCTCCACCAACAAACGTCTCCAGCCAACTCAATTCTTAGCCAGCTGCCTTCAAAATTGGTACGCCGAGTTCATTACGGTCCCCTTCCACGTGCGTTCGCCATCTGAGTCGCGGTATTCCTCTACTGCGCTGCCCCTCAAGTGTGGATTCGAAGAATTTCCGGGCCGGAACATTGGTGCCCGCTCTACATGTCTCAGTCACATCAGTCGTTAAAGTTTAACTCTTCTAGCTAAGTTCATCGTTGTATCTTGTCCTCCATTCACCGTCTATGCAGACGGGACCAAAAATCACCCGAAGAATTTTCCTCTCGAAACCGTCGAGAGCAATTTCATCCAGTTTTGACAGAGTCCATGCCTCTGCGCCGTAGAGAAGGACTGGGACGATTAAGGTTTCATACAGAGTCATTTTAGTTGGTCGAGAGAGGGCTTTACTCCTCAATTGCCTTCTTAGCCCAAAGAAGCAGTGATGGGGAAGAGTTGTTCTTCGTTTGATCTCAGCGCTGGTGTCGTTGTCTGAATTGATAGCGGATCCTAGATAGATAGAGTCCTTAACTACCTTAAAGTTTTATCTGTCTGCAGTAACGTTCTGTCAAAGACGTCGGTGTTGAGTGTCCTTTCTTGTTGACAGCATATGCTTCGTCTTGCCCTCATTGACCGCTAAATCCAACCTCGCCGCCTCCGTCTCAATAATCACGAACGCACCAGTGACTACACGCTGCGTTCTTCCGATTATGTCAGCATCGTCTGTGTATTCGAGTATTTGGACGGACGGACTCTTGAAAGATTGTGCCTCTGGTGTTGGCGCGTAAGTCTTGCACTATGCTTTCAAGAACGATGTTGAAGAAGTCGCATGACAGTGTGTCATTCTGTCTAAATCCTTTTTTGACATCAAAGGTCTCGGTGAGGTCTTGACCGACCATGATGGAGCAGCGTGCATTCTCCATCATCCTGCACAGATGGACGAATTTGGCAGAAATGCCAAAACTATTCGTGAGTCTGCCGCAGTTTGAATATTTGATCACTGGTTGACTGGGCTAAGGCCACACATTTAGGCGCGGATAGACCATAGGTTTTGTAGAAGATTTTTCAAGGCTAACATCTCTGTAGATTGATAAAAGTGTGAAACAAGTGTAGACCAGCTCTGAACACCACTGGATTTTTGCCAGCTTTATCCAAAGATGTTCAACAAATGATTGCGTCATACATTAAAGGCCTGCCAATAGAATTACAAGCCAGTTTGCTATTTAGGGTTACATACCCCATTTTCTCCTTATAACATTGTAGCAGAAACAGAGAGCTACCGTAGTTTGCTTAACCCCTTTTTGAAAGTTCGATTCCCGATAAAAAACAATTGAGTAGCAGGACTTAAAGCGAGCATTCGATGAACCCCCTTAATAGTCTTCTCAACCTATTTATCAAATCAAAGTACCATGCGATACCAAATTTCGCTTTGTGAGTAAAAAAAAAAAAAAGAATTCGAACCAAGCTTCCTTGACTTAATGGCTTTTAGGTCAAATCCTTTTCTTTCCACCCAACAAATGCCAAAACGAAATAACGACATGTGACACCTAACCGGAATTAGATTGAAATAAAAGAAGGAAATTCCCAAAAAAAAAAAAAATCACAAAGTGAATTGCTTTTCCTGCCACTGGGTCAATCAGCACAAGGTCCTTTCTTTATCTACTGCAAAGACCGTAAGACGGAATAATTGATGGCCCCTCAAACGAATGCTTGATTCGTCTATTCAAAGGCAAGACAGTCGAAAAATAACCCACTTAGAGGGCAATTCAAAGGCAACCGCAAAGCTAGGCTCTTCCCTCATCCTTCCATCGGTCTATCTACTGCCTTTTTTTTTCTCGCAAATCCAAAAATAAAGAAACCGAACCTAGATACCCTCTGACGACTATCCACTTGAATTGCTTGTTTTTTTAAATTAGGTCTTGGGGGTACGAGTATCTTCAATTTCATGCTCTCGTGTGTTTTTTCTTTGCCCCATTTTCGCTACGCTTTTGTTGGGACTGCCTTCCCCACTTCCGGTTGACTGTGTGTATGTTTGCACATCCATTTATATTTTCATAGGCAACGCACAACTGGCTCACTGGCACACTGTTTTTACTTTATGTTCCAGCATTGGGGTCCCGTTTCGGCGTGTTTTTGACATCCCAGCCGGATTGGAGGGAGTGGAGTGGAAATATTTTTAGACTACTCCTTGCGTGGTTCTTGCCCTTTTTTGAGACACGGCTCTGTGTAGCGTGCCATTGTTCCTTTTTTTGTCCTCCCCAAACAAACAGACGTCTAAAATAGGTTCCTTAACTACACAGCGTTTAAGTTGGGCGGTGTGCCTATAAATACTGCCCCAGGGAGCAGGCCGCAATGTTTGCCTAAAGTGGCAAATTTTGTTTTGCTCTTTTAATGGGTCGTGAGTTGTGACTGACTGTCAACCTTGTGACATGTTGACAAACCGCATTCTGAGTGATGGATGCAATATCGTATAACCAAATTGGTTTATCTATTAACCACTGAGTGGCTGTCACTGCAATTATGAGGCTTTTACCAAACGGGTCGATTTTTTCGATTTGACATTTCCCCCGTTTTCCATTTGTGCTGGGATGGGAGTGTGTGGGAATAACTTTGCGCGATATCAGCGAATTTCGCCATGGCTTTTCAAGGCTTTTTTTTTCGTACCGGAAGTATTTTTTGATGACGTTGTTTCGTTGTGTTTGCTTCGAAGTGGTGGATGTGAAATGTCTACATGGAAATTTTGTGCTATCATAGCGGATATAATTCAGCGTTTCTAGTTTATTGTATTACCCTTGTGAACTCTTGACAAAACAAAAAATTGCTTGTTACCAGTTCTATTTTTGTGGTTATTATGCGAGGTAAGGCGGAACATAATCGTATGCAGAACGGAAGAGCGGTAAGTACCCGTGGAATCCGGCATGGGAGCTTTACTCAAGTGGTAGGCAAACGCCCCGAAGTACTTTTCCGAGCAATGACTCCGGAACAAAGAAGAATATTTTAGGAAGCCTTTGCTCGAGGCAATATTCAAGGTAAGGAAGTCATGCCAATTATGGAACACACGTGGCAGCAGTTTGCTTAAATTTGCGTGAGAAGCCACCGTCTCAGCGATTGAAATATGAAGGGAAAATGATGCAGATATTGGAAATTGAGACACTGGCGTTGCTTATCAACCATGTTCTAGTGAATTTTATGGTTTGGCTTATCTTGAATTGTAACTTTTTCTCTACCAGCCATTGATTTTACCATTTGTGTAATTAAACACTTTGGAATAGCCAGCTAGCTATCAGTCTTTGTAATTTGGACAGTTTTTAGCCTGATGGGTGCTTCATAATCGGCACCAGTCCAAACGCGACTGTGTGCGTGTCAGTGAAGGCACTCCAGCAGCAAAGATCTGCCAACTTTTTTCCTAGGCATTTCGACTGTAAATCGATTATTTAAATAGAAGCAGGATGAAAAAAATTGTCTTAGGCAAACCGTTTGGCTCTGCGTTTATGGGCTTTGGAGGAGAATATTGATCAATGAATTATGGAAATGGGCATCGAAAGTTTGAAAAAAATAGGACCTGTAGAGCTAACATCATCATTCCGGATCACAGAGTCTTTGAATCCATCCCGGTCGGCGGTAGCACGGAGTTAGTTAGTTAGAGTGGTCCTCTAAGAAGAGGTACACTTACGTTTCTGTATGCAACTAGGCGTATTGTTCGTTTTTGAAGCAGGAAAAGCCCTCAGATAGCTTTTCCACTGTTTATGCAATGAGGCAAACCCCAAGGATTACTAGCCTCCCCATACGAAAATCATTAGGTTACGTAAAGAATTTTGATATTTGCAAAATTTTTAAAAAGGTTCCAAGTTTACCCGCTTTGATTCATTGGAAAGAAACCCTAACCTCATCAAGTGGTTTTTCTGGACTTTCCGTGATTATCTCTTGTTTAAAGAGCAAATATGCAACGGAAATGCTCACTCAAACACCACGAATGGCTTGTCTGGGAGTAACCAGCGCTCAAGCCTCGACACCAACGGCTGCCATGGAAGTCATACTAAACATCCTAACAGTACATTTCGAAACAAAGAGACTGGCAGGACACTCAGCGGCAAGACTGAATGTCCTCGGATATTTCGACACGACTTCTGATATAGGCCACCGAAAAATTATTGAAGAGATCAGAACGATCACGTCCCTCATGGAACACCACACCCAAAAAAGAAATCTGCTCGGGTAGTCAAGCAACACTTAAAGCCATCACAAATCCAGAATCCAGATCTCATCTGATCAAGGAATACAAAGACAGACTCAACAGGTTTGCCAGTCGCCACGACGTCCGTCTTGTCTGGGTACGGGGTTATGAAGGTGTCACGAGGAATGAAAAAGCCGATGAACTGGCAATAGAATGGGCGCGATAGAACGAACCGCTGAAAACACAGTGGTAGCAGCACTTACAATAATTAGAACAGCAACCAACGAGAGGATGCAAAGGGATTTCGAGGATTACTGGGCAAACCTTTCGACGTGCAAAGGCTCTAGGTTCAAGCAGAGAGCAATTGAGGCTGATGGTGGAACTCATCACAGGACACATTAACTTCAACAGACACATAGACTGGGCGTCGCTGACACAGAGACATGTAAGAACCGCAAGGAAGAAGAAAAAGAAGAACTCGAACACTTCCTATGCCACTGCCCAGCTCTAGCGACAGAAGACTCTGGGGTCAATGTAGATACCGAACCTGAGACTTCTCAAGGACAAAGGAATCGTTGGCATCCTGGCCTTCACCAGAGAAACAAGAAGATTTGCCAGACCGCACGTACACAAGTGTCAACTCCATAACTGTTTCCACCTTCCCTATATCCCTCCCAACGTACGTCCCAAGCCAAGCGTATCCCTGCAGATTAAAAGAGGGGAACACAACCGGCCCGACTGAGGCCTAAGTGAAGAGCCTTCGTTCACCCTCATATACCATACCATACCATCTCTTGTCTCTGAATGAGACCATTTGTCGGCTTTTCTCTTGCAGTAATATCCTTAGACTGTTTCCTTTTCTTTCTTTCGCCTTCTTTTCTTTCTTCGAGACCGTGAATCGTTTCTTCATTAATTCCATAGCGACTGTCTCTGTTTACTAAATCATGCCGTCCTTGTAAGTACGTTGACAACCTGGTTTGTTTGTCCCTATAAGATTCTGAGGAAATGGATAGATGGCGAATAGGACCATGACTGCCCTTCGCATTTTTATTATTTTCAAGAAACAGCTACAAAAATTGACTTGAGGAATGGGTAAATTTTATGGAGGGATTTTTATCTCAAGTAGACAACATCGAAAAATCAAGGTCACTCACCAGTGTTGACAAAACCCAAATGAGAATGAGTCAGAGCACTAAAGGTACATGCCACATATGGAAGGTTTTTCGTGTTCCTCTGTCTTGTATCCTTAATCAAAATTTTCAAATTAAATTCGAAGAAATATGTTTGTATGTCCTATCACTTCATTGCCTTTATTCCAGTACAATCTGGATGCTTATCGACCCAGGTCTCCCTCTAACTTCAAGTCGACAACAACAAACAACAAACAAAAAAACACAAAACATGGTATAAGATGTTGTCGTCGTCGTCCTTTATGTTCCCCAAAAATATGTCATAAAATTGGCAATCTTCCTTTATACGGCAAAACAAACATAAAAATTCTTAAATATTCTCGTCAGCAAATTTGCACGAAGGAAAAACAACAAAAGCAATGAAAATTCCCATGAAAATTCTTCAAGGAAAAATAAACTACAACACGACATTAAGCTTTTTTTTTTCTTTTTCTTTTGCGTTAAAAATTTTTCCGAAAGAAAAAATCGGAGGTTGGTTCGAAAGTTGGCTTTGTTCCAATATGTCTGCACGGATGCATGCCATGTTTATGCAATTCGATATATGTGTACGTATCTACCTCCGATAGGATATTGTACATAAATCCTTGTAGCTGCCTTATAGTCCCAGGTGACATGTTTTCCACAGGATCGTACAACGTAGTGGTGGCCTTTTATTTTTTTCTGCTTCAGTAATTATGAAACCAGTCTAAGGCATGTATGCGCAGGATAAACAAAATTCTGTACATTATCTATGATCCTAATTAATTGTGAAAAAAAGTCTGTTCAGGTTGTTGAGGTTATGTTGTCGTCATTTAAGCGACGATAATTGTTTTTCGAATCTGTGTGTCTTTAATTTTTGTGGACATTAGCGTGACTAGACAAGAAACAGGACTTGAAATCAACTTTGAACAGTTTCTCACTTTTTTTTTTATTTACTATCAGCTTGAGACTTTATGAACACACCCCCACCCAAAAGGACATTTTAATTGCCTGTTGAAATTTTTTCCCGAACGTGATTGAAATACCTTTTGCATTATTTAACGAACAATTAACGGTCTTTGAAATGTTTACATCTTTTCTTAAAACTTTTATAATTACCAGTTGTTTGACAATAGCTTTTTTTTATAACTTTATTTCTATTGCTTTTAGATCCTTGATTTTTAAAAGCGTTGTGAAGCATTGTCGTTAAACAAGCAAAGAGGGGTTCGAAATGGAAGATATAATTACGGGTGTGATTATTACTTACATATCATGTCTTTTCGGATACCAACGATACTGTTCCCATGTGAAATAAACTTTTTTAGCCATTAAGGTACTAAGTAGTAAAATGAAAGAGCAAGAGAGTCCATTTCAATTAAAAACTTTTTAGTGACGTACCTACTTACATAATGTACATATGTATGTATCTGTGTATGTTGAAAGGAATTTTGGAATAGCTATTCCGGCACGAGATGCCGCCTCTGACTTGCTGGATTTCATTCGGCCACCGCAACGAAACCCCTGGTTTGACGACAAATTTCTTGCATGCGCCACCTGAGTCGCGATCTTCCTCTACTGTGACGTCCGTCGGGTATGGATTGAAGAGCCACAGCATTGGTGCCCATCTGCTCTACATGACCCAGCCATCTCAGTGGTTGACGAATGGCTTCAGGAGCACACACAACATGCCAGATAAGATTTTTAAGGCGATGTTAAGAAAACTGATGCCTCTGTAGTTGGCGCAGTTCAGCCCTTCTGAGGCCTTTAAAACATTCCTTTACGTCTGTCTGTGGCTTAGATTCTCTTATTTGCTTCAAATTGTCATTACCAAGCCTTGCAACAACTTGGAGAACTCCAAGATGCAATGTGACATCAGTTTTCCAGTAATTATGGGTTGCATAACTTGATTGCAACCCCTCGTAATAGTATTCATGGCAAGACACACTTCAGAAACTCATTCCTATAACGCAACAGAAATGATAAAGCCATTCCACTCTGTGTATCAAAAGCTGTTCTAGTTCACGGTAAATTAGTGGGACGGAGGATATAAATCCATTTAAATCAAGACACGTTTAGTGCTCTCAGCCAACGGTGACCCGGTGCTCAGTGCAAACCTTTCCCATCCTACAAACATGTTTAATGCAATCAACTTAGGAGCTTACTGCCGCCACCTTTTACGCCACCATTGCCAGTCATCGATGACGTCGTCTTGATACTGTCATCTTGCCAACTAAGCCAGCCCACTCATCCCCACTGAACGTGCACCACATTTTAAAGAAATAAATAAGCAGTTACATTGCCCCCACCCGTTGGGGTATAAGCCTTCTATTTATGCCCTCGTTGACTTGCTTTGTCGTCATGTGTTGTTGTTGTTGTCGGGCGTCACCATCGGTGACAGCATGCCGCAATAACATTTGCGGGCCCAACCCTTCCCCCAAAACGAAAACATCAACGATCACGGGGTACATTCACTCATACACACAGCACTTGCACCCCTTGACATGGCAATCGATATTTTACAACTCCCCGTTATGTCACTTCTCCGCCCACATTGAGGCACAGAAACAAGGACAATAAGAGCATAATGGACTCTGCTTGGTGTGGTATCGCGTTATGGGAAGCCCGCTTGTTCATGGAGATCAACTTTTACGCCCAGCCAAAGACGGCGTGGTCTGTTTGTTTGTGTGTGTGTGCGAGAGCAAATGAGGAATTATTGTCAAGTACTTTGTTGTTTAGGGTATTTTCTCGTATTTACCGTATTTTCTATGCTCCCCTTTCTAATGCCATTTAAGTTGTCTGTTTTGTTCTGTCTTATGTCTTGTGTCGTTTTGATAGTGCTTCGTGTCCTTAGTAGGACGACAATTTTCCTAAAGTCATGTGTTTCCCTTCGTAGTTTATTGATATGATAATGTCCTAAGGAGCCATTTGTTGTTCTTGTATTTGTTGCCGTTCATCGTTTTGTGTTCGGCGTACTGTGTTCTTGCGGAATGAGCGCATGACATACATAAGACGAAGGATTATGATTGTAAAAACGAAAGGATTAAGGAACGAACAACATTTTTGCTGGTTGTACTCGAAGTCGAGGGTGAAACTTATGGCATCGGGGTGGAAGTTATTGAGTCGGAAACTGTGTGGAATTGGATGTCCTTCAAGGAATTTTGGTCGACTTTAACAGTGTGGGGGTCACTAAAGGACAAAGGGGGGTATATGTTGATTTTCGTTTTTGGAAAGGTTGCAGTTTCTATTAGTTTGGCTAAGTCGGCAGAAATTAAAGCGAATAGGACCATTGTGTGTGACCTAAATAAACAATTATGGGTCAGATGCAAGGACTTTTGGCAGCTGCTATGAATAGGTTCGGTTATGCTGACAATGGGGACGGAAGTAATCTCTGAAACATGTTTGTCGTCTTGTTAGCAGATAATGGCGAAGCAGAATTTAACAAAATTTAAGAGACAAACTATGTCATTTGGAAGGCCCTTGACAGGGCTTTAAGGCACAAACAAGAAGTCTGAAAGAAATCTATGACTGAACGAAAAACAGTGAAAGGAGGATGACGTCGACAAATGGATGAAACCGACTTAATTTTTTTCGACCAGATCTTCTGCGGAGTGTCTTACAAGTCAGTTATAAGGTGGAGGGCCTGATGAGCCATGTGAATACAGTATGCGTTCCAAAGAGCTATTAGCTTCCTCAACATCGATAACAAGACGTAATGGGCGAACGCTTATAGCACTTTGTTATCAACCTGATTGGCCCACACCAGTACGGCCGTAGGCAAGGACGGTCTACAACCGATCAAATATTCACGAATAACCCAGGAATTTCAAATCGATACCCACCATGCTTTTATCGATTTTAAGGTCGTGGATGAAGAATGTCTGCAGGGGAACTCCTAAGGGTGGAGTCTTCTCTCCCCTAATATGGCTTCTTGTCGTGGGCGAGATCTTGGCAATACTCTGGGACAATGGCTTCAAAGTGACGGCCTATGTCGACGTTGTGGTCATTCTGGTAGCACGTCAATTCCTTGAAGTGCTAAGCGACAGGCTCAACTTGCGCTACTACGGGTTAATACTTGGATTAGCAGCAAAGGGCTATGAGTCAATCCTACAAAGACAGAGATTGTGCTTTTCACTAAGAAGATATCAATCCCTGACTTTAAGCCTCCGAAATCGGGGGGGTTGAACTTAATCTTGCGGGATCAGCGCGCTATCTGGGCTTTATTCTTGATTCAAAACTAAACTGGAAGGAGAACATCGAGTAGCTTTCTACTCATGGAAAAATTCATTTATGGAGTTTGAAACTGGTTGTTCAGGGAGGACCCATTCTAACACATAACTCACTAGCCTGGTGGAAAGTGCTTGAGGAACAATATCAGCTTTCAAACGTCACAAAGATTCAAAGGGCAGTTTGCATAGGAATCCTGGGATCAATGAGAACAACACCAACAGCGGCAATGGAAACCATGTTATCTATGGTTCGTCCCGCAGGATCTATACGTCAGCAACACGACAGCTAAAAGTGCTTTGAAACTGAGGAAAGGACAACAGTGGACACCAGCTCCCTACGGTCACGCCTCCGGTCTGTCTCGATGGGAGAATGGCGATAGATCGACAGAAACAGATCGTATCATCCAGACTCTGGCACTTGACAGGAGATTCAGTATCAGAATTCCTGAGAGGATGACTGGAGGAACCACGAAGTTACCAATGAAAAGGAACTGGGCTTCTACACCGATGGTTCTAAGATGGACATTGGTACAGGTGCTTGGGTCTACTGCAGGACTACTAGGAATAATCCCTTCCTTTAGAATAAATGACGATTGCAGTGTCTTTCAGAACGAAACCACAGCCATCATCGAGGCCTCGAAAACTGTCCGCGAGAGGGGTATCATCGCAAGGACAATCACGATCGATATCGACAGCCAGGCTATGGTCCGCGATAACTAAATCGAGGCTTAAAGAAATCTGCAAAAAGCATCTAGATGAGATATCGAGAGCCGATACGTTGACTCTTTGTTGGGTACCAGGGCATACGGATATCACGGGTAACGAAAGGGCTGATGAACTTGCACTTGCGCTACATGCCTCGCAGGCTCTCCCCTTTGCGAGGATTCCAATAAGCTCGTTGAAGACGAGGCCTTCGCTCGAGCCAATACACGTTGGATCGAGTTAGACACATGTGCAACAGCTATAAACCTATGGACGGGTTATAATAAGAAGATACCTCTTTTCCTGGTCAAACTTAGTCGCCGCGAGGCAAGGATAGTCTCCGACATCATTACTAAGCACTGCGTCATTGGTATTTATGCGGAGCGCCTCATTATACATCACAATGAGTATTATAGAAGTTTTAGGGACGAGGAAGAAATCGAATCTGTCCGTCATCTGCTCTGTGCGAATGCCGCGCTCTCGCCGGTAGAAGAACGAGGACTCTTGGCAGTCACTTCCTCACGGAATTTGCGTAACATCGAGCTGAGGGACCTTCTGATATTCATATCCTCGTCTGTGGTTTTAAATCAGCGTCTCTCCTTTCTTTTTACAGGTTCCCGGAGTAGAATTAGAAGATGGGCACAATGAACCCTATTGCTGATCTACGTGAGTAGTGACGAATGTCACTTAACCTAAGGCCATGAATGACAGACAGTATATATAGACCAACTCGTCCGATTGCGTAGGACGACGATGGAGAATGTACGTTGCCCCATAAATCCCGGTAATGACCTCATGTTCCTGAAGGAATAATGCAGAACTCAAACGCCAATATCAGAGCCACGATCTTTCAAAAGTTCGTGCAATTACTCACATACACCGACCGTATTCACGAGTTTGACCTGGACTAGTCTTTGCTTCATCAATTTCTCAGTCTTGATCCTATGCTTAGATAGAGTATATCGAATTCTGGAGAAGATTCAAGGAATAATTGTACGAGTTGTACAGCGGCATCGCCCTAGTCCAGAAGATACGAATCCATCGGCTGAGATGTCTGAGAGATGTAGAGTGAATGGACACAAATGATCCGGCTCGCAGAGTCTTCGAGTCTAACTCGGAGGGACAACGCAGTAGAGGAAGACCTTGCCAAAGGTGATGCGAACAAGTTGAAGGGGACCTCAACCAACTTGGATTGTGTAACTGAAACCAGTTAGCTAAGGACCGGGCTAACTTGAGAAGCTTATTGGTTGAGGCCCAAGTTCACCCCGAACCGTAGCGCCACCTAACGATATCGAATCGCCGCCTATCTTGTTAATTTTAGCTGAATTTGTCAGTCGAGGTCGATATTCACGATAACATATTGTTACCTTATTTCTCAAGAATGTCCGTTTACAGCTACAACTACAGTCTGGAAAGGAGCGAGTGGTGGCTTTTCACTATTCGTGTGCTCAAATCCATCTAATGACTCACTCGCAAATTTTCCTTCATGAGATCTGTTCTGTATCCAGCATCATACCTGACTGTTTGACATACCTTAATAGATTCAGCTGAGCACCATTTCACTTGACGCAGCCATCTCCTGAATAGCATCAGTCTTGTCAGGCAATGACCAGTTCCTGACAATGTCAGTGTACATTCCATCCCCTGTCGGAAACCTAATATCCGGGTACCCATCCCTATCACACTGACAATGGTGAGCGACATTCCGCAGTGAGTAGATAAATAACTTCCACAAGGTGTGTTAGTCGACGCAGACTTGATTGTCAGAGAAGCTTCAAAGAATTTTTGAATGGACACGAAAGTTTTATTCGTTTAGGGGTATGTTTCTAGGGTGTTCACCCTCCTTAAATAAGTACACCTCCCTCAAAATAACTGTAATTTAAAATTCAGTATACCACGCTTAATAAAAAATCCAAAAAAAAAAACAAAAAACAAAACAAATGATGAATTTTAAATTAATAAACAGAAATACAAAACCCAAACCGTCCGCCTTCTTATTTACGGTCTAAGTCAAAAGTTAACCTTCTCCTCCATCATAAGTCAACACCAGATACAAAGGATGCTACTTGATGGTTACCAGATGCGTATTTATACAATAAGGGCACCTTATGCCAACAACACATCAATTCATGGAGTTTGAAGGAAAAAATATGAAATATTTTCAAAATACCCTCCAGGGTCCTTCATCATTGGCATTTGTATGCATTTGCCTCCCCCTCGTGTCGGTGAAATGAAATAAATCGGAACAGGTGTGTTTGTGTATGAGCACAATATTGAGTTGGTCCTTCTTTATTGTTTGTTTATTTATTCTTTGTTTTTGCACATCCGTGTGCATACTTAATTTCCTTTGAAAATTTAATTTGACTTTGGGGTAAGTTCTGAATTTGTGCGGTATGTGGACAGCAAATATATAAGGAACCTGCACTATGTGTGTGTGTGTGTGTGTGGTGGCCTTTTGAGTTCATGCTCGCTGGTAGGGGTACTCAATTGGTTAGCAAAGTTAAAGTGCTTTTTCGTGTTACTTTGGGAAAAAAGTAACCGCAGTCCATCGGAGAAGAGAGAGGGTTCATAAAAAGTAGTGCAACCAATCTCAGTTACTGTGAACTAGCTTAGTGAATTTCAGTGAATTTTATAAGGTCATTGGGATTTTGAAGTCTTTGTCGTTGGAGGAATTCATGGAGAATAAGGAATTCGAAGTTTCTAGATGCCTGTACAACATATTAAGTGAATTCCATTGAAATGTGACTGCATTTTGGTACTTGTCCTTGTTTTCCTCAGACGCATCAATCTTTTTCTGCTTTACATAGATCCAGTGTCGTCTTGTAAGTCTAAGGCCCCCTCCATGCAATGAGCGGCAAGCGGCAAAGCGGCAGAGCGGCAAAATTAAAACGTATGAAATCGTATAGTTGTGGCTACGTAGTCACTGAGCGGCAAACGTAATTTCTGAGTAAATTTTCTGCCGCTCTGTTGCTCTGCCGCTTGCCGCTCATTTCGTGGTAGGGCCCTTCTATCACATCTATGCGCCATCGTGTTTGTCAAAACTAATGTCAACTCTGCTGCAAAGAAAACACTGACAGTAGAGTGGTCAAATCGCTTGAAAAGTTGATCAAAATTGTCCCTATATAGTCTGGACACCAAACTCGGACGCCATTGAAGCCTAGTACCTCCCCTGAGTTCAAAGTCACTTCACCACAATAGGCACATTTGTAGGTAGGTATGGTGACTTGGATCTATACCTTGGAAAACGCCACTCATTTCAATGAAACCAATTGGAGCTCCTGATGAAACTGAGAATACTTTTGACGTTAGTATGCAACAGTTTGACCAAATTTTCAAAGTGATAGGCTCCTAGATAGAACTTCTTTCGCTGAGATAGGTCAGGACAAGTGCCGAGGAAATGGAGGATCGTTTCTTCCTCCTCTTCGTCTCTGCAGCTCCTGCAAAAGACATTTGAGCAGAGGCCCATCCTTCTGGCATGAAGGCCCATGAGACAGAGGCCAGTGAGAACACAGATAATGGTGCCGATGAGCGACCTTTTAAGCAAGATCAGACTTTAAGATCGAGTGAAATTTAGCATAGGCCAGATCTCTCTAGAGGTATGGCATGTGCTACCATTCCTCCATTTTTAGTTTGTCTTACTGATCGCGTCGTACTCCAAGAGAAGTTTACATCTAGCGAGTGGAATAGCCAGATTGCTTCGTTTCGGAAGGATGTCCAGAGTAGTACCACGGTTGGCGAGTTCATCGGTCTTACAATTCTCTGGCATGTCCCTATCACGGGGTACCCAGCATAGATGAATGTTAAAATGTTCTGCCATCTCTATTAGAGATGAGCGACAATCTGATGTACATGTACTGTGATGTATGATGTACTGATTCCAGAGATTTTATAGCGGTCTGACTATCGGTAAAGGTTGTGATGTCCTCACAGGACATGGAAGGTAATGCTTAGGTTAAGCTTATCAGAGAAAACACCACCTCCCACTCCGTTCTCGGTTTCGAAACCGTCGGTATAGAGATGAACGGAGTGATCGTCTCTAACGTCAAAATTCTTCCGCTCCTCTCGGGAGGGAATGGATGCCCGGATGTTGAGATTGAAATTCAACTTACACGGTGTGGAGTCGGTGTTTTCCGGAAAAAAAGTTGCGGAATCTAAGATCGAGGAGCGGCCAATATGGTTGTTTGACCATTAGGAATAGGCTTTTAGTCTGATGGCTGCCCTAGCAGCTGAATGTTTGCCAAAAATACCTAGAGGAAGTAGATGTAGAAGCACGTCGAGTGCCGCAGATGGGGTAGTTCTTAGTGCTCCGCTAATGCATATACGCGCTCATCTTTGTACTTTCTCCAATAGATTACGTTGTAAGGCTCTGCCCCAGGTCGTCCACCAGACGGTCACACCATACATAAGTATAGTTCTGACAACGGACACGTGAAGCCAGTGGGTGGTACGAGGTTGTAGTCCCCATTTATCACCAATGGCTGTTTTGCAGCAGTATAGCGCTGCAAAGGCTTCTTTAATGCGTTCAATACTATTGGCTTTCCAGTCTTATTTACTGTCCAGAATGAGACCCAGAAATTTGGCTGTTAACAAAGCACAGGTGGGTCTCATTTAGAGAGAGAGAATCTCTTGGAGGAATTTTGAACTTCTTGGTGAAGAGGACTAGTTCGGTCTTTTCGGGGTTGACACTGAGACCGATTTTAGGGGCTCATTTTGGGGGGATAGAAAGAGCGTTTTGAAGAAGTTCACTGAGTGTGCTTCGGTATTTACCGGAGACAGCTATCGCAACATCATCTGCACAAGCAATCACTTCACATCCAGCCCTTTCCAGGTCGAGCAGCAGCTTATTGACCGCTACAATCCAGAGAAAGGGGGACAGAACACCACTTTGTGGCGTACCGCAGCTTACGGATCCGCGGGCCGAGGCATTGCCCAGCTTGGTATTCATTGTTCTGCCTGTGAGCAGTTTTCCTATTAAAAGTCTAAGCGAGGCCTCAACTCTCAGGTTCATGAGTGCATCGGTGATCGCTCCTGATTTGACGTTATTGAAGCCACCTTCGATGTCCAAAAAAGCAATCATGGTGAATTCTTTGAGTGCAAAGTGGTTTCAACAGATCTGCCTTTGCAATAAGCATGTTGGGATGCTAACAGAAGTTTGGTGTCTAGGTGTAGGTGGGTGTCTAGTAGCCTTTCCAGTGTTTTGAATAGGAAGGATGATAGACTAATGGGACGCAGATTCTTAAGGTTAAGGTGTAAGGTTTTGGCTGCCTTGGGTATGAAGACGACTTCAACTTCAGTTCACCTCCTAGGAAAGTCACCACAATAAGCTTCTTATTGTTTGCTGTTACGGCTTTGTGGGACCACACCAAGGCTTGGCTGGTGGAACATTCAAGTACATTCTTCAAGTCCATTCTACACAATGGTTGTTTGGTTGGTTTTGTGGGTGTCATAAGGACTTACTCAGACCTCAAGCGGGTTCGTTGTACCCATAAAAAGTGTAATCATGGGAGTCAAACCAAGGGATAGGGTTGGCTAATCTATTAACCACCCAGAAAGGGATAGAAAACTCAGAAGTTTCCTAAAATCAGCGATAAGATGGTCCTTCAGCCCATGGAAGAAGCTACTACCAAAAGTACGCAATCTTCTGGTGGCAAGTGCGGGACATTCGCATAGCAGGTGCTGGATGGATTCTACTTCCTCTTCGTCCCTGCGGCTTCTGCAGTAGTCATTGTAGGGTAATCCAAGACGCTTCGGATGGATTCCTATTCCGCTGTGTCCTGTAAGATCACCGGAGACAACACGTATTTTCCTTCGTATATCTTTGTGGCCTGGTTCCCAGTATAAGGTCACCACAATGGTACTGCCTTTGAAAGCATGGGCGATGAAAATTAGGGAAAACAATCTCTAGCTTTGGTGGAGGTCGAAGAAAAGGCCGACCATGTCTTTTTGACCGCAGCCTCAAACTTATGGTAATCCTTAGCGAAGTCTCTTGTATTCTCGAGTAAGCGTTTCATTCATCCGTTCATCTGCTGTGATAAGCGCCCCTTGAATTTTCAAGCTGACAGGATTCTGAATTGGTAGTGTCATCTTTCATAGAAAGCCTTCCCGAAATCGGTCCCATGAGAGCTGTTCCAAGAAATGTATTCGACATTTTGACATTACAGCCTCAATTCACGGAACAAATGACTTCAATTAAGGTACACGCATGACATTTTAAAAATTTCCAATCGATTTAAGAGGAACTCCATTAGCTGTCATCTCTTGCGTTGCTGCTTACACAAGAAAGAAAATCAAAACATCCAAGTCATTGTCTCCATTAGTCTCATGAATATTACTCGCCTAACAACCGAAGAATGAGAAGACACTTTTCCGTGCCATCAAAAGAAAAAGAAACTCACTTACACCCCCCACTAGCTTTATTTAATTGCACAGCATTTCTTCCTTTATCCATTTTCTGACACTTGAACTTAAAGCCTTCGTTCGATACACACAAGTATTTCAAGATTTACGACGCGCCTTCAGAACCACCTTTGACCTTCCATCACGTACAGAACCGAAAAAAAAAAAAACAAAATCAGAAAAAACCACCAAGTCCTGCTAACAAATATTGCTAAAGGAATGCCTGTGTGTATACAGGACACACATCATTAGGTTCTTCGGGAGCATGAAAAGTTTTGCTCGCATTTCGTTCCTTTGGCTTTCGGTGGAACCACACGGCCTCAGTCTCCCATGTCGCCTGACACCCTCCATTGGTTTTGGGCGGGAGCCATAAAAAGGTGCAACACTGTAGCACACAACTCGAAAGTTCTCCTTCTAAATAATTGAATTTGATACTGTTGTACGTACATAGTAGCTGTGCGCACAAAAGGTTAAAGGTCCTTCAGATGCGCACACACAAACACATGGCCCAGAGGTAGAAGAGCGCGTGCAATATCCTGACGAACAAAGGAAATGTCGCTCACACACTCACACATCAACTTAAATCTCCTCCCACAGTTTGTCGGATTCGATACCTTTTGTGAAATTTCATCCAAACATTCAGCGTTCTTGTGGATTATGGAATTATCATGATGTCGATGCGGAGACATCATTGTTGCTGTTGTTATTCAAGTGTATCCTTTGGAAAAACGGATTGAACCATGCGAGGGATGCCTCCTCCATGGTGTAGACAATGATGAGTTCGACCCAATTTCGATCATCATCATCATCGTCGTCGCATGGATAGGATACGCACACACAATGACACTTCGGATTCCACACTTGCGATAACCTTTTGTTAAGTGGATAACGAAAAGTTCCGCTTCCTGTGTTCATAGAAAAGGACTCGTAGTTCGAGGAAATATTGTAACAGTGTCGAGGTCGTAGTTGTAGGTTTGTTAGACTTCGTCAACCGGCGGATTGTATTCCAAGGGGATTTCCCCGAAAGGTCAGCGGGAATGTTTGTTGAGTAGCAATGAGTTGGGAAGGACTCCCGTGGAACTATGAACACACAACACAAGCTCAGGCAACAGTTGAATGTATTGACAAATAAACTTCCGTAATGGTTGTGTAAATAATTGGGGAGTTGCATGCCAGCTAGAAAGTATTACAATTGTCTTACTCTTTCGTTTCATCCGGAAGTGCCCCCAGGGTCAGATATGGAAGAACGCACGGAAAGGTTATCTTTTCCTTAACGACTAAAGTACATATACATATGTAGTGTTATCATCATACGTTGTTGCATGTGATTGCCTGGATTGCCATTGATTGGAAAGGCACTGACTGCTGAAAACTTGGTTTGAGCCAGTCCGGACTAGCATTCAGTAATGTAACAGCCAAGTTTGTCTACAAATGCTAGCTTTACCTGCTTGTGGAAGTCCTCGAGTAACTATGTGTGTAGGTCTTTACGTTCAGATGTGGACTGAAATTTCAAGCGCGGACAATCTAGTACACGTGAGTTAGTATCTAGTACACATTACTGGCAGATGCTGTGTCCCTAATATGGAAAATGCACACGAGTCTGGTGTCATCTTGCTTATGATGCTAAATGCATATAAAAGCCTCATACTCTGAGGAAAGCTTGCATTTATCGGATATCACTGCCAGATTTAGAACGAAAGTCGGAGAGAGAATCATAACACAGTGTTCTACGTCAATGGATCCAGGCAACTGAGGAAGAGAAAGACAATGGGTTATGTGAATAAAAACTGATGCAGAGTGTTCCCTCAACTTTTTGTAAAAAACACTCAATTTGAGTTGATCAAAAATGAGTTTCATCAAGTTTCAGGAAATACTTCCCTTTAGAGGGTTTGCTCGGAGTGTTCCCTGAGTTTTTATTCACACCACCCAATGTCTACAACCAATATAAACCGAACGGCGACGTTGTCATTTTAGTGAGAATTTCAATGGCAAGGTGGCCAATGACAATGAAGTTCACAGCCGCTGAACTGTGTTAAATTAGTTGCTGCCTGTAACTTTTGTTCAGGGAGCGCGACCTGACCTGTGATCCATGTGAACGGATAGATCATATCTCATACCACAGCCTTGTGCATGCATAGGTTCATTTTCAGTGAGATTCTCTACTTGAAATTTCGTGAACACAAAGGCGTTGATGTAGTTTCATTTTTTACATTGAGATGCATGCCTGGACGAAAGACTATGTTCGGTGGCATGGCGGCAGGGAAAACATAGATTGTCCTTTTGACCACCAGACAGATCCCGGTGGTTGTCGAGTTTCAAGGTACTAATTAGCAAGAAAACCGTAAAGTACATACCATGAATTGTCCCTTAACTCCGAACTCACTTTTTGACAGCAGATAGAGTCTTGGTCGGAGCAAGTTACTTTACCCAGCAAACTCATGGCAAATGTAGGCAACGGCAACGGCTCTATAACACTACCAAATTTCCAAATCTGATATACAAATGGTTTAAAATTGAAAAACGGCAGCACCGGTGCTGGGGTTTATGGTCTCAGTTTCCAAAGCGCGACAAAGTTTTGAAAGTCACCTACAGTATCTCAAACGGAAGTCCACCCTATTGAATTGTGTGCAAGAGAATGCCTGCGGAGAAGAACCCAAGGAACCCGCATCTACTTTTTTTTAGAAAGTCATGCAGCACTATTAGCCCTTAAATCGTATATGGTAGGGTCCTAGCTTGTCTGGGACTGTCTCAATCTCTTCGAAAGCCTTGCATCGGTAAATAAGGTTACCGTAGTCTAGATCCCAGGACATGAATGTTTCGAGGGTAATGAACGGGCTGACTGCCTGGTGAGAAGAGGCGCTTGCCGCCCACTCCTTGGTCCCGACCCCTGTTTTGGGGTACCACCCAACAGTGCCTATTCCAAGATAAGACAATGGAAGATCAACAAACACGCCACCTACTGGGCTAACCTCCAGGGCCTTGGACAAGCGACAAAGTTCACCAAACCCAACCTATACAAGGTCAAGACTTTTGATCTTAAGAACCTTAACGGGCTATATAATGGGTCGTTGTCCACTCCAATACCATCTGCATAAAATAAAAGGTATCAGATACCGATATTTGCCAGCTCTGTGCAGAACAGAAAGAGACCGCTGAACATATTCTTTGCGTATGTCCAGGAACTGCAAGGAAAAGACGCGTGCTACAGTCAATCCATCGGAAATGCGCAAAATCAAACCTAAGGCTATACAGAGGTTTATCAAAAGCCTCAATATAACCTCTGGTTAAACCATATGGGCCACCACTATACCCCTCATAGGTCGCAGAGTCCATTTAGGGCCCCTAATATAGAATATGAAGAACGGCAAAGACGTCGCATGTCGATCATGCACACCATTCTCCTGTAAGGCTGCAAGATCTGGGTATGCATTGAGGCAAGAGAAGTGCAGGAAACAGATATCACCAGAAAAGAGACACGGAGCCCTCCAAGTAGCAAATTCTTACCCCACGGTGTTAGAAGCAACCGTCCTCGTAGTTGCGGGAGTAACCCGCATCGCGTAGTGCCTACTGCACTAAACTTCAAAGAACGGTTTATCTCGGCTGCACGGGAGCTTTTTCGAGTACGCTTGGCTCTGTTCTAGATGCTCTGCAAGACCTTCCTCCCCTTGATACTTACATATATTATGGGCTGTACTATCAAGGCATTCTGTCGTCTTAGACGGGGTAGCTTTTGGTATCATCCCCACTAGAGTTTTGATGACTTTGCGCGACACTTATCCTACGACCCAAGTTCCACGGATATGCCGTCTGATGAAATGATACCAGAACTTCGGTTGCTGTGCAAATTTAAAGTCGACTTTCCTTGCCTTCAGAACTGACTTTGGCCAGAGTCTGAGCTTGGACTGGGCTGCAGTTTGCGGATGGATCCAAAACCAGTCATGGGTCCGGTGCTGGTGTCTTCGTGGAGGTCGATAACACTAGACTTCACTACTCATGCCTCTGTTTTTCAAGCAGAGACCTTTGCTATCCTAATGGGCACAGACTATACATATGTTAAGAATAGGTGGAAGGTTCGAAGCATCTGTGTCTGTAGCGACAGCCAAGCTGCGCTTAAGGCCTCGCTTAACCCTTTAGCCAGTTTCAATATAGTGCAAGAATACAAGAACTCTCTGAATTCGGTCGCAAGTCTGAACTTTTTGACTCTTGTCTGGGTCCTAGGTCACACTGGGATCTCTGAAAATGAGATCTCCGATGTGATTGCTAGACAGGGTTCAGAGGATGCTTTCTCAGGGCCTGCGTTGGGTCTTCCCGCGTCCTCGGTCAGAGCATCTATTGACGATTGGTTGTGTGTTGCACGGCTCTCCAGGATGCAGGCAAACTAAACGAATGCTGCCGAACGTCTAGAAGAAATCAGCGGCATTCTTGCTGTCACTCAGCAGAAGAGACTGTAGACAACTTATTGGCGTATTTCTTCGTTCTGCTTCGTTTTATAGCAAAGGATCTTAGTCTGTTAGGCTTAAGTGACACCACTGTCTGCGACGCCTTTTAAGTGGGCGACGATACTTCGGATCATTTCCTTTGCGATTGTCGTGCCTTTGATCGGATCGGGTGGCAGATTTTCGGTGTTGATGTGGTGAGTGCTGATACTGTAAGCTCCTCATCATTAAAGTTCCTTCTTGGCTTTTCGAGAAAATTCCAGTAAAATGGCTAAAGACTGGGTCCTTCTTTCTGATAGTACAATGGACCAGTTGCGTCTGAGTGCTCCAGTATAGCGTTTCCAAACCCGACAGTAAAAAAAAAACTCCATCGATCTTCTAGTGGCAGAGAGGAAAGACATGAAGCTCCAATTTTTGCCAATCAGACTTTTGCTGGTCCACAGTAATATCTTTTATTTATGGTCTTTGTGTGATGAGAGTTCCAGCTGAGTTTTTTTTATCCAGGATTAAGCCCAGGAACTTGACTTCGTCTGAGAATTCCACAGCTTTGTCAAACAGTGTTGTCATTCTCAGTTTGGTCCGTTTGTCTACCGGCAGATGACAATCATTGATAATGGCTTTAATGTTGGCATCGTTTCGGCCAAACCAATCGGTGTTGGAGCGTTTACTTCTGCTTCAACTAGCATTAATCGATGCTGCCCTACCGTTCGTGAATGCAATTCAGCTGCGCCCTTTCGATAGGTGTTCATCATTCTCGTCACTCGTTCAATTTTCACCTCGTGGGGAACATCGTCCACAAATCTTCGATGTGCTGTTGTCTCTTTCCGCATGCTGTTTGCGAGTACATAAGCCACGTTGTACTTTACTTCTTAAGTCTTTGAGATGTGGGGATGTGAATCGAATTCAAACTTCAGGAACTGCTTCAGCAACTCGTTGAAGGGCTTGTAGACAGTTTTAAACCCTGGAACAAAATGATCCTCTGCTTCCAAATCGGTAGACTGTAAAAGGTCGCGATAGCTGTTCACATTCTTTCCAAGAAGAATGAATTCCATTTTCCTCGACCTTCTTGTTTTCTACTGGTGAATACGGTTATGGGAGTATCACCGGCCGACCTGGGCACATGAATAAGTAATGCGGCCTATCTTTTGACCCTAAAGTCTGCACTGTGTAAACATGTTTCTACAGAGTATTCTACAGAGTACATACCCAATGCATAAAAAACACCTAAAAAATCAAATGTAGTCTGGACACGTTTTTCATACTAAGCCTCGTCCACACTACACACAAAGCAATAAATATATTTAATTGTTAGTACTTTGACAAGCCAACAACCTATTCACTGCTCTCATTACAACTTGTGCCACCCATCTTTGGCTTACAAGCCATTCGAATGTCCTCCATTGCTCAACAACCGATTGTGAAATCCTTAACACTTACGTGACCTCAAATTTGCCAATAATCCCTGCACAACGTATTCGTAATGTTACGTGTTCAGAGTACAATAGGAGTATGTCCTCTGGACGAAATCGGAAACGACATGACATGAAACGATAAAATGTATAATTATCCATACGGCAACAGATTTCATAATTAGACAAATGCATTTGCCCAAATCCTTTGATGTCCTAAACAGAGTCCTGTAGGTCTTTTTGGGTAATTTTCCGCGTTCATTTACAATCATAATCCTACACACACTTAGCGTTCAGATACAGTTTTTCGCCATTGGGGGAGTCCTTGCTGGGATTTTGAAAAATAAATTCAAGCCAAATCACATCCGCCCCCTGCCTGCATGTCGGTTTTCTTTCACAAAATCTGCCCGTCATTTCAAACCGTCCAATCCCCATTTTCAAAGGCAATAGACTAGATTTATCCATGTCCTAGTCCCCGTTTCCGACTGAAAGGCATTTTAACGATAATTATTCCACTCACGCAAAATTCTTGGGGTAGATTTTTCCGTCAATTTTTTGTTTGTTTTCGGTGCTTTTTTTTTTTTGAGATTTCAACATTCCGTTCCATTCGACCGACTATTTGTAATGTGGCCAAAAAAAAAATCCATGACTGTCATGAGCTCAGGGCGGAGGATGTTCTCTGTGCGCTCGAACACATTATTTACAAAGAATCTCCAGCCAAACTGAGAAGCGTTTTGTTGGAGCCGGCCCATTCAGATGATATGACGAGCATTGTACGCAAGCTGTCAATAGCATGAGTTCATTTTGCATAATGTTTTGTTGTTTTATTTCAAAATATTTATTTTTATTTCAATTTGAATTTGAGAAAACGTTTTCAATTGTATTTCTCGGTGGGAGGAAATATTTATTTTTATTTAATTGAATTTAATCAAAGGAAGTGAAAATAGTAGGGAATCCTGTACCCCTGTAGGAGACAACATTTTGAACTTTCTGACACTCTGTCAGCCATGCAGTCTGTCATTTTAGTAAAATTTTTGTAAATTTCTGTTGATTTGTCCAGACTTAAACAAGGCTTTCAAAGCTTTTCCTTAGGTTAGGTTAGGCAAATGGTGGGCGCCGTGGCTCAGTGGTTAGTGCGTTGGACTGCTGACCGAGCGGCGTGGGTTCAAGCCCCAGCCAGGAAAAACACCAAAACATTTTTCGCGGCACCACCTCTCGTCGGGGAATGACAATCCTCCGGGAGTATAATTTGTCATGAAAGAGCTTCTCACCTCGGCGTTCGGAGTCGGCAATAAATTGTAGGTACCTTCCATTTATGCGAAAAATGTAACACGCACAGCATGAATGGTTGCGAGAAGCTAGGCCTTGTCTCATCCCGAGCTGTTGCGCCAGCTATTTATTTTTTTTTTTTTTTTAGGTTAGGCAAATGGGTCCCTTGTGACATTCGTCATTGAATACCAGCAATAGGGTCCATTGTGCCCATCTTCTAATTCTACCACGGAAACCTGTAAAGAGAAAGAAAGCCGCTGATTTAAAACCAATCTCAGGAGGTTCCTCAGCTCGATGTCACGCAAGTCCTCCTGTTCCGTGAAGATGTAACTGCAAAGAGTCCTTCTTCTGCCGGCGAGGACAAGGTATTCACACAGTAGGTGACGGATAGATTCGATTTTTTCCCTCGTCCCTACAACATCTGCAATAGTCGTTGTGATGTATACCGAGGCGGTCCGCATAAATACCAATGGCGCAGTGCCTAGTTATGATGCTGTAGACTATCCTTGCCTCGCGCCGACTAAGTTTTACCAGAGACAGAGATTTGTATAGTTTATAGTTTTCTAGTCGTTACTCATATGTTTAGCTGGATCCAATCTATATTGGCTCGACTGACGGTCTCGTCTCCAATATACCTTTGTCACGAGCTTATTGTAGAGTCTTTTAGTCATGCAGTGCTGCTCCCGTTCGTGCAAGCTCGTCTCTACTTTCAATACCTAGGATATTCATATGGCCTGGTATCCAACATAGTGTCACCATATTGGCTCTTCATTTCTCATCTAGAAACTTTTTCAGATTCCTACAATCCTTAGGAGGCTCTAATGAATGTAATATCTAGTCGGGATATTAGAATTTTCACAGACAGCCAGGCCGCCATTAAGTCCCTAGAATCAGTCTCCGAAACATCAAGAATTCCGCTCGTCGCTCGTAGAGATGGCAGAACAATTCAACATACTCCTCTGCTGGTACCTAGAACACAGAGACAGTTACGGAAGCTGCAAGGCCGATAAACTCGCCAAGAATGCATTACAGATTCTTCCTGAAAAAGAGAAGTTCGGAGTCTCGCTAGCTTCATGCAAATTGGAATTAAAGGCAGACGCAACTAGCAAAGCCAATCTAAGGCCAAGGCCACGCATTGAGCGGCGGAGAATGATGCTTGGAAATGACGCTTGACGCCCAACGACTGCGTGGCCACAACCATACGATTTCAGATGTTTTAATTTTGCCGCTCTGCCACTTTGCCGTTTACCGCTTGTCGCTCATTGCATGGCAGCGGCTTAAGGTGATCCAATGGTACCACCTGCCAAACTAGCGGACAAATCTGTCCCTCAATAGACCATAAGCGTTCCAAGAGATTGATTTCGTTAAGTAGACGGCATCTCGGAGCTACTATAGGTGTCATCATAGAATACTTCCTCATAGGTAGACATGCCACTCGCCTGGGGGTTCCTGCAAATGATTTCTGAAGACGCTCCAGAGACGAGGAAGAGGAAAAGACGATCCTCCATATCCTCTGTACCTGCCCCGCGCTCTCTCGCGGAAGATGCAACCTAGTTCGCTTTATTAAAAGCTTCCACTGGTTCCACCATTAGGAAACAGAATTCTTCCTAAATCCTGAGGTATCACAATGGACCTACTGTTGGTCTAAGTGCGTCTGGTATTTCGACAGCCTCTCTAACCTACTCTTCAAGCCTAGATCTAGTAATCGCGGACTCCAGAGCCTTAACAGCTGCCTGGCTGTTGATGTAGACAGTAATTGTCCTTCCGGTGATATCCTTCTCGCAGATAGTTTTCGAACCTCGATGATGGGTGTGATTTCGGCTTGGAAGACATTGCAGTCGTCGTTTATTTTAAAGGAGTGGTTTATTCTTAGTGGCCTGCGGTAGACCCAAGACCTGTATAAAGTCCATTTTATAACCATAGACGTACCAGGCCGGTTCCTTTTTATTGGTAACTTTGTGATTCCTCCTGACATCTCTGTCAGAAACTGTGATACTGAATCTCCTGTCAAATGCCAGAGTCTGGATCATCTGAGCGATTTTTTGTCGATCTATCGGCATTCTCCCATCGAGACAGTACGGAGGCGTGACCGCAGGGAGCTGGTGTCCACTGTTGTCCTTCCCTCAGTCTCCAGGCAGACTCCTTAAAACTGAACTATGAACCGTCAGCCAAATCGTGACAAAAGATTTTGAATATTACGGCGTCTGTGATATCAATAGAAGTCGGTCCAAAGACCACGTAAAGAGTCTGCATGCAAATTGGACGTAAGGGATTGGACTAATAGCTAAGGGCGAGTTTGTACCAACTGATTTTGGAGCAAAAGATCCAAAATTTCAGCCTTAGCTCCAACCAAACTTAAGGCAACTCAGCATCACAAGCAAAAAAAAAAAATATGTAGGCTTAGATCTAAATAGCAAATTCGGTTGGTCCGACAGGACAAATCATCTCTTTTGTGATCGTATAACTCGTAACGTAACAACGAGCATTTGGGTGCCAAATCGTTTCGTTTGTACGCGACGAGTTATGCGATCACGGAAGAGACGATTTGTCCCCTTTCAATATCGAACAAGGAATGCCTCAATCACCATCTACATCATTGGGTCCAAATCAGGGACTCCATCCAAGGTTAGTGCAGCGGTTGTACTCGACGGTTGTTAGGTCTATTTTGCTGTCCCAAATCGTGGTCTAGTGACCGGCGCTGATTAAGAAATGCAACACCAGTATCATTGAAGGCGCTTACAAACAGCAGCTTGCACTACCACCGCCTGTCTACCACTGCCTTAGAAACCTTGCTCGTGTCCGTCAATATCCTTTGAAATTGAGTAGCGTGTAAAGCTGGTCTAAGACATAGGAAATCTTAGCATTGGTCGAATATCAATTTCTGTTAATAAAACGGACCGTCTACGATAGTTCTCTACAATGGTAGGTAGGTTAGGTACAGGTGGCCGTTTTAAAGAACTCAAGCGCTGGGAGGAGCCGTTTTGAAACCACAACTTATTTGACCTGGTTGTTTGTGGGCATTATAGTTTGAAAGACGGATATTTAAATCCAACCTGTGGAATTAAGGATCAGGATTAGTTTACCAAACTTTTTCCTGGCGATATCTTGGACGTCATCGAAGAAGGGTTTGCTCAGAGTGTTCTGCCTAATCCTCGCGAGGGCTGGACATTTATGCAGGAACTGATGCTGTTATCTTTGCAACTAAGGCAGAAAGTGTTGTGGCTGCGTGGTCTCTTATTGGCCGGTGGCCTGTGCTAGCGACTACGATTCCTGTAATATCTTGTCTTGATCTTAGTAGCTCGTTTTTCTTTGTTTGTTGGAACTGGGCCAGATCTTTCTCGATATGTCGCAGTTGTTAAGCCTATTCCACGCTTGGTTGGCCCTCTTAAAAAAGTAGTGTTGAATATTACCCTTACTAGCGGGATATTTCCAACTTCCGCTAGTGCGCCATTAAGGGCGGATCCGCGCCTGGCCAAGTCATCGGCTCTTTCGTTGCCTTCAATTTTACTATGGCCTATGACCCAGGTGAGAGTGATTCTGCACTGGCGCACAGTTGGATTAGTTCCTCCTGGCATTGTTTTACCAGTTTTAAGGATGTAGAAGCCGAATCAATAGCTTGGATAGCGGCTTGACTATTAATGAAGATAAAAGTATTGTAGACAGGTGTTGGGGAATTTTTCAGCACACGGCAGGGTTCCCCAATAGCAAGGAGCTATGTTTAAAAGACACTGGCAAAATTCGGAAGTCGAAAGGATTTTGACAAATTCAGTTTCTCTGAGAAAATGCCTGCGATAACTCTTCCGTCAATAGGAAAACTGTAGTGTTGGGAGTACAAATGAAAAACTGCCTTATTTTTTAAATTTAAGGCTTTATTGCGGAAAAATGCTCACATATGTATGTTTCAAAGTATTGTCCATCGCTAGCCACAACTTGTTTTCCCATCTTTCCAGCAGCATACGGGTTCCATGTGCAGAAAATGCTCGTGTTTTGAGGCGATCCATGAATCGACCCAATTTTTGGTCTCCTCGTAAGATCGAAAGTGCTGCTCAGCCAGGCCATGCGTCATCGTCTACCGGGTCACTGCAGCATATTTTAAGCAAAAGTGTCGGCAAATTGGGGAGACGCGAGCAGGTTTGATCGATTGGAAAGCTCTCGTCCTAAACACAGACATTGAGGCAGCTATTAGAGAGCCCTGGATTCTTATCAATTTATAGAGACAGCATTTGGTGTCAATTTATTCATTCTCTGGCATAAATTCGACAGTAGTTAGGAAATTCAAGTCTCATGTTTCGATGCAAAGTAGACCGCGGGCGCGACATTATTGAACATTGATATTTAAAGAGAAAAACGGGGCCACAGTATTCACAAAACACTCTCGACTTCACGTAATTGCCTCGAAGTCTACAATTACCCCAACACCTTGTCCACCGCCAGAATAATATTTCATGTCACGATAACTTTGATTACCTCTCTCCATTTCGTGTAATAAAAGCAAAAAAAAAAATGAAAATAATAAAAATTATTTACACCTGTGTCATCGCATCGAGTCACTACCGGATGCGGTCCTTTGTTCTGTTTCGTGCTGTTCGCCCGTTTTAATGTTACGTCCTGCGGTGTAGATGAATTGGGTACAAAGCATTCCAATTTCAGCAACAACGTAGTACCCCCCGAAGGCATTATCAAAATTGTACACAATTTCGCCAAGAGCATTGAACCTCTTGCTATGTATAGCCCGAACGTCGACATCGTTTATCAGCCAGGAGGTAACGTTTAAATCCAAAAACATTATTTCGCTGAACGTGATGCTCCACGAGTGATGTCCTCTTCGCGCGTGACGTACTTCCAGTGATATCCTCATCCTAGAATTGTGCGCACACTGTCACGAATTTTAAGTGGTTATCCTGCAGACAATCGATACCAAGGAAAACACACACACACGCCAGACATAACTACAATGGTGAGTTATGTGTATGCTGTCGAGGAGTCAAAAGGACTTAAATATTTATAGGACAATATTTATGTTCTTGCGAGCTCCAGAGGATGTATCTATAAATATAATAAACTAATTCTTTACGTAATTGCACTCGTCACACTTCATTTGATGGTATCGTCGTCGTTGTTGTCGTTGTCGTTGCCGTATTCGTCGTCAGACCCAGCGCCAGCGTATAATAACACTTGGATGGGTTTTTATGGTCTGTTAAGTATATGATGACGTTCCTGGTTTAACTTTGAGGGTAAAACTCTTCTAAATCGATGGTTTTGCATAAGTATCGGTTGTAAATATACCTTTGGTCCTGGCAACTGGCAGCAACTAGGCTTGTTTATCGTTTTCGGCCATTCAAGTGGAAGATATGCCAGTAAAGTCATGATGGCTTAACGAATAGCTCATGAATTATTTAATACTAGGAGGTGAGTGCAAATTTATTTGCCATAGAATATATCGTTCATTTTTAGGAGGCGGGGAGGCTTTCTTTTTGATGGCTGGCGGGTTTCTCGGTGGTGAAAGAGTATACGATGATTGAAGAAGCGTGTTCGGGGTTGTTACGATCAATTTATTGTGCTCTTAGGTTTCTCGTTTTCAAATAACTCTTCAAAGAAGGGAAAAGTGAGGCCTACGATAGCAAAAACGTTGCAGACAAGTTGAATTGATCATCAAACCTGGACTCTGATAGTCAGACACAATAGAAAGCGTCAACGAAACTCTATGCACGTTCTGCAATAGACACTCTCGCGGTATGTTGATTTTTTTCGTTTTAGGTACAATACTTGTCCTGCACTGTGTACCTTGAATAACCCAATTCTGGAAAATTCGAACACCAACGTCAGGATAATTTTAAAACAGATATCAACACATGAAAATGAGGCAGCCGATGAACTAGCAAGGAAAGGGTTAGAGACCCTCTTACCACTGAGTCGCGGCGACCACATCGAATTGAAAAGTTCTCTTGGACCTAATGCATTAAGAAGATCACGCTGTTAACGAACAAGTCCTGTGTGAAAGTCTACCCCCTTCGGGTGGGTGTTAGAATATACCCGAGGTAGGAATGCCTGTCGTAAGAGGCGACTAAAATGACCGTCTTTGACACTGACGTTAAAATTTTCAAACTTAATAGCTGATACCACAAACAAAATAACAATAGGGTGTTGCACTGGGTTAGTAGTCGTATCCCCTTGGGGCGCTGGCCGGCTCTTTTCCTGGTATTGTGGGTAGGCCCACTGTGAAATTAAGCCTCTTTAGGCAGGTGTTCACGTAAACCCACTCTGTTATATCTGTGTGAAAGTCTGTCCATAGCTTGAAGCGGATTCGAAATTCTAGACACCAAATTTATCTGCCCAAGTGGTCAGGCAGAATGAACTATTCAACCTGGACGACGAAGACCAACAATTCTGTCCACCAGACCTGGACGAAGTGAAAATAGCCATATTTAAGCTTAAGTCCAACAAAGCTGCTGCAGGCGATGACTTGGTTAGGAGCATGCACCAACTCATCTGTAGAATATGGTCAGAGGAAAGTATTTCCGATGAATGGAACCTCAGCATTGTTTGCCCGATCCCCAAAGGAGATCCTCTGAACTGTGCCAACTACAGAGGCATCAGCCTTCTTAACATCGCTTACAAGATCTTATCTGTCGTGTTGCGTGAACGCCTGAAGCCGTTCGTCAAAAACCTGATTAGTCCATATCAGTGTGATTTCAAGCCTGGACAGACCACTATGGACCAAATATTCACACTGCGGCAGATCTTGGAGAAAACTCAGGAACTTCAAATCGATACCCACCACCTTCGCATCGATTTTAAGGCCGCGTATGACAGAACAACTCTTGCCAATTACTGCTTCTTTGGGCTAAGAAGGCAATTGAGCAATGCCCTCTCTCGGACGACTAGAGTGAACCTTTATAAGACCTTAATCGTCCCAGTCCTGCTCTACGGCGCAGAGGCATGGACTCTGTCAAAAGTGGATGAGGTTGCTCTGGGCTGTTTCGAGAGCAAAATTCTTCGGGTGAGTTTCGGTCCCGTCTGCATAGACGGTGAATGGAGAAGTAGATACAACGACGAACTGTACGGGCCATACAGCAACATCGGCTTAGAAAGAAGAGTGAAGGTCCATCGACTGAGGTGGCTGAGTCATGTAGAACGGATGGACACCAATGCTCCGGGCCGAAAAATCTTCGAATCCATACCCGAGGGACGGCCCAGTAGAGGAAGACCGCGACTCAGGTGGCGAACGCAAGTGGAGGGGGACCTTCACCAACTTGGCGTGTGAAACTGGAGGCAGCTGGCTAAACATCGAGCTGGCTGGAGGCGCTTGTTGGTGGAGTCCCAGGTCCACTCCGGACTGTAGTGCCGCTATGACTATCCTTCAACCAACCAGGCATACTGAGGAAATAACATCATACTGCCAGCTGTGCTTCCTGGTGTCGGAAGCTGGTTTGCCGATAAAGGTCTGTGGTTTTAATAATCCTCTGTAGGTGACAATTAAGCGAGATGAACAACGGCTTGGTGCAGAGCAAATATCCCTACTTCTTTTAAGCACTTCACTCCTTCTTTAGTTAAGCACAAAAATTTGAAGTCACTCAAGCGATCCTTGAAGCAGGAGTAAGACTTCCTCCGAAGAGCTGAATGCCTTCACCTCCAGTAAGAGACTAGGAAGGGGATCACTTTGAATTTTCTCCTTAAATTTATTTAACAGAAGATCCAAGGATATTGTTTATGCAGTCCACATTCTATAATTTCAATCACTTCCCGGGCAATTTACAATAAGTTGCTGTGGTGCTACGTCGTTGTCAACTATTTAACCGAAAGTTGCCCGTCCGTGATCCCATTTTGACATTTCCATCACCCGGTCCCTGATTAATTGAAAAAGTCAATCCCAAGTCACAACCCACAGCCAGGACATGCATCCAAATCTTCATAATTCCCGTTCTATTCACAAAACTGTCGTCACAAAATCACACAACCCGACACGTACATATATCAAAGCCCATCAAATCAAAGCTCCCCCGAACAATAAAGACACAATTAAAAGGAAAACGAAAAACTATCTCCACAATAGCATCGCATTGTGCAAGGTCTCCCCAAAAATAAAAATTTCCCCATTGTTACTCAATGTTAAGCCCCACCAGCGCCAGTGTAATTCACTCAATCTAAGGTATTTTCCTCGTCTTCCTTCGTCCCTCTCCCCCTGTGCTGTGTTCATCCTGTTCATGGTCTAGAAAATGGTAACAAAAGCCAAAACAATTATTACTTACGGCAACAGAGTGTACTTGCTGTCGCTCTGCTTCCCCATCCTTGTGCGAGAGTCTGATGTGTACCTACCACGTTTTATTTATCCTAGCATGCAGAACAAAAGGAAATGGATCTTTACGCTTGAAGTAGTGGATGCGGACATACATATATTTTTATACAAACTAACTTTTAGGCAAAGGGACGAAGACTTTTTACTCGCAAGATGTGGCAATGACCTTCCTAAGAGCGTAAAAGAAACTCTGTCTCTAATGCTTGCGATGAGGAGAGATGGAAAAAAAAACGAGCCTTTCAGGGCCAGCGTAGGAGGGGTTGTGTATTGATTTTTCCTTTAAAAAAAAAAATAAAAAAATCTACGACCTTGCCAGCGGGGAAGGCTGTTGTAATTTGGGTTTGTGTTCACCTATTTGTTCGTCTCTCAGATTTGTGTTACTTTTATTCCCTTAGAGGGGAGGATGCTTACATTTCAAAGGAAGTCTTGGAAAACGTTAAAAAAGCGCGTGTCCTTGATTTATGAAATGCTGCTGCTGTAGGCAAGGAGAAATGTTTATTTGATAGATTTGCAATGATATCGTTAATGTGAATCATTTAAATTGATTAAAGGACCTCTAGACAGATGCCCTGTGACGTTAGTCACTGCCCCATCAGTAGTCAGATTCATTTTCGATTAACCCTGGGAATCTGTAAATAGAACTTTTGAGTAATAATCATCCAGATATGGACATGAATGTAAGGTGGTCTCTTTACACAGTGTGACGTTATTCTGGCAGCTCAACGAAGTGGCTATCGAAGATCGTTAGTTTTTTGTGGGCTGACTACAGACCGAGATCTCTTCTTATCGAGAAAAACTTTAATTCCCTTCGCGACTGCCCAGGTATCCAGGTCTGTATAGCGCCTATGGTTGGTTGGTTTAGGAGGGCGAGGTTCGGAAGAACCGTTGTGTTCCCCTCTGTAGCATCTGTTGGAGAAGAAGTGAAGTAAAGGGGGGTGTAAGTGAAGGGTGAAAAGTCAGCGGATAGAGAGTCGGATGAGGTTTACAGATCCGAGAAACATTCTGTATGTCCGGTGAACTCCAGGATTTTCTCGAAACTAAATTGCCTAAGAGCCCTTAGCCTAGGTAGAATATGTCTTCCTAGGCTTTCCACATCCCAGGATTGCATCAGTCCCAGTCGGTGGGCATATTTAACCACCTCTTTAGGGTGGTTGTGGTGGTGTTCCCATTTTCCGCCCCTTCCTAGTCAGTTTATTCGCAGCTTCGTTCCCAGTGCAGAGACCCGCACTTGCAGTGACCCAGTAACCAGAGCAGGTTGACTTGGCCAAAGGTTGCCAGGGTATTGAGTTCCCTTACCAACTTCGAGGTAGTTCTTGGGTTTGCAAGTGCCATTGAAGCAGGTTGATTGTCTAAGCAAATATAAATACTGTCATCGACGGTTATCGTATTAAGTTATAGCGCCTATAGGACAGGACAGAGGAAGGGAGTAGTTTTTCTTACTCATTCCTGCAAGTTCATCTGCTTCTCCGTTACCTTCTAATCAATATCCTCAAGGGTTCAACAGAAAGTTACCACACTGGTAGAATTGGGGTTAAATGTAAATATTACAGCTGTCTTAGCAGTTGAGAATTACGTCCTTAGTCAGGATCTTCATTGACAATTGGGTTCCTTACAAACACAGTAGTGTGGGACTCGGCTCTCTAGGATGTAGGCAGACTAAACGAATGCTTCCGCACCTTTAGTAAGACATCAGCGGCATTCTTGCTGTTGATCATTAGAAAAGGGACACTTAATGTGTTACGCCTACCTCATCGACCGTTAAACCCATCTTCGCCGCCTCTGTTTCAATACTCACGTCGGTCTATGACACTAATTGGACGGACTTTTGAAACATGGTGCCTCTGGTTGAAGAAGTTACATGACAGCGCGTTGCCTTGTCTAAATTCTCGTTTGATATCAAAGGTCTCGGTGAGGTCTTGACTGACCTTGATGGAGCAGTGTGCATTCTCCATCGTCATCCTGCACAAACGGACGAGTTTGGCAGGGATGCCAAAACTAGTCATGGGTCTGTATAGGTCATCTCTATGGATGCTGTGGTGGGTATCGATTTGAAGTTCTTGGGTTTTCTGCCGTAATGTGAATATTTGGTCCATAGTGGTCTGTCCAGGCTTGAAGTCACACTGATATAGACCGATCAGGTTGTTGACGAACGGCTTCAGTCGTTCACACAACACGGCAGATAAGATCTTGTAAGCGATGTTATGATGAAGACTGGAGGCCTCTGTAGTTGACGCAGTTCAGAGGGTCTCCTTTCGTCAGGATCGGGAAAACAATGCTGAGGTTCCATTAATCGAGGTTCAATTCCTCTGACCAAATTTTACAGATGAGTTGGTCCATACTCCTTGCCAAGTCATCGCCTGTCGTTTTGAACAGCTGAGTAGCTGGGCCGTCAACACCAGCAGCTTTGTTGGACTTAAGCTTAGATAGGGCTATCTTCACTACGTATATGTTGGGTGGACGGAATTGTTGGTATTCATCGCCCTTCTACCTGACAGCGGGATTTGATTCATAGTCGGCGTTAAGCAGTCTGCGGAAATAGTTCTTCCAAATCCTCAGAATCGACTGCAATTCTACTACGACCAAACCAGTCAGTTTTTTTCTGTGAAAAATTCTTTAAGGAGAACTGCTGATTAATCCTTTTTCCATCGCTTTTCTGTAGAACTGCTAATAGTTTTTGCCTCGAATACACTCGCTGAAATTGGTTTAATTTATTTTCCGACATCTGCATCGAGAAGACCGGGGGAATTTTATTCACTTTTGCAGGGAAATAATGCCTCTTCAGGTTTTCTTAGGAAAAAAATGTTCAAGGACTCTCGAAAAAATCACAGAATCTTTATTGATTCACTTTCGTTCTACTGAATTGGGAATTGGCAAAGCTGTGCAAAAAGGATACTTTTATCTGTCAGTTTGACACGAATCCTAGATGGTTGCACACAAGTGCTGACATTTATTCCACTCATTGGAACAATCTGCCATATAACAGACTGGAACCAAATAGTCTCTTCCATGATTCGTTACGTAAAAACGAGAAGATTTGACCCCAGAATGCCCGTTTTTACGTGACGACTTTTACGATCACGGAAGACACGATTTGGTCCCAGTTCTTTGATCCTCTTTTCGAGGTTGACATATTTTTCCTACTCCCCTTCTTGGTGCCAAAGAAACTAATTTTTTTTTTTTAATTATGTCTCCCTCTTTTGAAGTGTTCTTTCGTAGAAATTTTTTCGATTGTCCTGTGTCTTTTACCTTTTTAACTTGAATCACAGACAAATCGTAAATAACATCTGGCAAAAGGACAAAGCAAATAAAGGATTTATTTACTCTCTTACTTCAAGTGAATCCTCCACTGCTGGTCTTCCTTTTTCCTCGAAAGCTATTTTTAAAACTTATTATTGACACAAGGCCTCAAAGTAGAGCGCAAGCCAATCGACTTAAATCAAATAAAATCCATTGGCTAAGGACGATTTATTTTTATAGACGGTTTTAACTCACCCAAACACCACCCTGCTGGTTGGTTTAGATTCAATTTAAATTCATGCGATGTGACTATGAAATTTTAAAAAGGATATAAAGCGAAAAGGAAAACCTTTTAAATATCACTTTAGTTTGCAAAACACAGAGAAACGTCCATAAAACACAATACAGGCCGGGCCAAATTACACATTTATGAAAATTTCAAAATTTCATTAAAACTCTGAGTGAAAAGTTTCTCGCTGAACAGAAAAAAAAAATGCGCAAACGTATCCTTTTTTATCCGTCGAATGAGTAGATCCGGTATTCCACAATCGATTCAAATGGATTTTCGTTCTTTTTTGTTTCCGCCTTTGTTGTTCTGCAATAATAAATCAAGTAACCTCCATTTAACTCATATTGGAGCGTGTCCATTTCGATAGAAAAGTTGTGTTTTATTGTTATGCACCGGGTGGCTCGAATGCGTTGGGAACAAAGGGAGAATTGATTAAACCTTTGACAGGTGTTTGACAGATGCTGTTTGTTTTGTTTGCAAGTCAAAGGGGGGTGTTTATTTATGGCAGTGTTTTGTTATTGAACTGAGGTGTAGAGATCTTCCTTATTTGACAGGAAAGTAAACAAAAACAAGCAAGCTGACTTTACGGGCAGAAACATACTTGTACTTGTAGTCAAGGATAGAGAAGTGATTTCGAGACGTAGCTCACAGTGAAATGTCATATAGACGACATTCATAATGGAATTGCCATCTTCTCGGTCAGGTGCCGGAAAACACATATTTTGGAATTTTGAACATATGGCCCTGTGTTAGCCCCTTAGGCCAGAGCGCATGTATACCAGGGAAATCGGGGATTAATAAGTGTGACATCTTCTACAATGACTGTCAAAGAAAGTGGGAACAAACAAGTTTCGGATATCAAATTTTAAGATTCTGACTCGTGAGCGAACGTCTTATGACAATTCGAGTCCCCCCAGAGAAGACAAGGGTGATGCCACAAAAGAATACTTATACGAGCTCCCTAGCAATAGATATGTTCGATGTTATATGCGAAAAAATTTGTAGAACAGTAGATAAGCACAGTGTCAGACTATATACACCTTGTCGAGAAACGAATTTAGGCTGATTGACTTTGTTGCGTGGTGGAGCGTCGCCATAGTAGGTTAAGCGGCATTGCGAAGAAGGACGAGAGCTGCCAGCAAGCTGTATGGAAAAGACAAAAAAACATCGGCTTCTCCATAACAAGAAGAAAGAGAAGTGCGCTATCGAAGGTATTGGGATGTGAAACATATTCCAAAAATAATTTACCGGATTTTCACCAAAAGGTATCATGTTCCAAGCGGAAATAATGGCGATTAATGAAGTCTTGTCCTGGCTAAGAAAAACGTGATATCCGGCTAAGATATCCGCATCTTTTCGGACAACCAAACAGCAACCAAGTCCTTTGAATCATTCTCTACAAATTCACTAGTAGCCCTAGATTGCCGTTTGTCTCTCGTTTTCTCGTAGAGATGGCAGAGCAGTTCAATATTCACCTGAGTTGGGTGCCGAGGCATAGGGACATTCTCGGGGAACTGTAGGGCTGATGTGGAGCAACGATGCCCACTTTACCAGAATATGTTATCTTAGGCATACATATCGCTACATGTAAACTTAAAATTAGGCGAGATGCTCTGAAAAGGACAAATTTTAGGTGGACAGGTGGTACAATATGTCCAGCGATAAAACAGATTTGGGATAAGCGGGACCTGAAAGGCCCTAAGAATTTGATTTCCCTCAGCGCTACTACAGGTGTCATCAGTGGACACTGTGTAATAGAGAGGAGGCATGCAACAAGGCTTGGCGTGGGTTCAAGCCACACCCATGTCCACCGAACATTTTTCGCGGCACCACCTCTCGACGGGAAATGATAAGCCTCCGGGAGTATAATTTGTCATGAAAGAGCTTTTCAATTCGCCGTTGGAAGTCGGCAATAAATTGTAGGTCCTTTTCATTCGTGCGAAAAATGTAACAAGCACAAGAACGAGAATGAGGCCTTGGCTTATTCCGAGTTGTCGCGCCAGAGCAACCAATTCATTTCCAAGATTTGGTTAGATGATTGTATGACTGATGAATGGAATCTTAACACAGTTCCTCCGATCCAACAGAAAGGATATCCCTTCCACTTCGCGGACTATAGATGTATCAGACTCCCCAGTGAACGCTAAGCACCTTTCGCCAACAATCGGCTTGGCCTCTATCGGGGCAGTATCAGGTCGGAAAAGTCCTCCAACCATATTTTCACACTTTGGCAGATCCTAGAGAAACCCCAAGGAGTTCTAGTTCTAGTTTATGAATCCCTGGTAAATTCGTCCGCCTTTTAGGAAGACCATGGAGAATGCCCGCTGCTCCGTAGAGTTCGATCTCACTTAGACCTCGTAACAGACAAAATAATTTTGGCAAAGGCTTCAAATTCGCCACACTTTTTGAGGTAATAGGTACCTTTATGGCCTCGATACAGCTTTGAATGACACTTTTGCCCAGTTTTTGGAGAATTTTGCTTGGCACGAAAGATCCTATACGTCGAAGTGCTTTCTTATCCTCGGTTAGAATAGATATGGGACACAGGGTTTTTTTTTTTAATTTTTTAACATATCCGTCGATATAATTGTAAAACAAGATGTCGTTAAGTTTGACGAATGCCAATCTCTAAGTAATTGGTCTAAGCAGTGAATACATTTGGCATAAATCCTCTCGTCTAAGTGAATTGAATATTCCAACGTAAAAAAATATCCCTTTGTTGAGTCAACACTTCGGGTAGAAACCCACTACAACCTCCTCCCAAGAAACTCTCATGACATTTAACGAATAATTCCATGACATTTTCTGCTTTTGACATTTATGCGAATAATTAATTCGTAGCTGTCATAATAATAAAAAAAAATGTGTTTGCACATCAATCAGGAGCAGAGTCCTTTGTCCTGAGACGATTCCCTGCAACACATCGAAATTTTCCAATTTATGGACACAAGATGAAAGCATTTAAGTCCAACCAATCGAAAGAATCACTTTTTATTCACGCTCGTTTCTTATGATTGGTCAATCAATCAACAAGCAATGGGTATGCATACACAATGTAGTTTCCTCCCACTTGGAATTTCAGTCAAGGAGAGCGCTCCAGGATTTATAACCAAGCACACAGTATAAATCAATCAACAGCAGTGGTATAGCGCGATCAAGGACCCGAACGAGGTCAACAAAAAAACATGTTCCAATCTGCCAATTTGTTAGCAAGCACAGGAAAAAAAAATCTCAACATACACCCTGTGAACATCATTGCCTCGGTGTGTGGTGAGATTGATGAAAGTGAATGTCATCCAGATGCACATTGTGTCGCTTTCACATAGAATGTGATTGGAATCGAACATTTATCCTGTTTTTCATTCGCTTTCCAGTCAATTTCGAACGTCAAATGTTGTGACGCTTCTCATGAGACTTATTCCGTGTCAGTTGTGTATGTGACAGCTGTCACAATTGTATGCATTTACCAAATAAATCTTCAACTTGTGACGTAAATCTTTGATTTCTCTTTCAGATGACCGCCAGAGGACACTCCATCACATCCACAGTCGGGTGAGTAAAATAGCAATTGTTCCAATTCCTTGTCGAGGCTGATAATTTTGTCTAAGCGTCTTATGTGTCTTTTCTGTGAAATGATATCCCACATCAGCAGATGAATTTGAAAACGATTCATCGTACCATTTGCTGAGAGGCAAATCCGATTAACTTGACTCGTTTGACCTCGGAAAAGAGGTTTATATCGAACTGTGTGGGAGGTCCTGCTTCTATGGAACTTTAGACGAAATCATTTCACCCAAACACAGTCCCATTTCTGAATTCAGATCGATGAGGATGCAACAAATATTTGCATACTCGTACGTTGTGGCTGTCAGCTGCCGCTTTGGGGTGTCCTTTCTTTTTATTTCTGCTCCAGCTTTTAGTGGATGGGTCAATTATTTCGACCCCATTAATTGATTTTTCACAGGCGACCGAACCGAATAGGTTTATTTGCATATGTAATCCATTGCCTGAGGCTGTGGTTGTCCACTCTTTATCCTGGTTGGGTGGTGTCCTTAGTAACGAACAGTTTTGCGGTGAAATAGGTTTTCCTTCGTTTTTTTCCTTATTCTTTGTATTTGTTGTCCTTTGGATGGCTTTGTGTCAACGTGGAGTTCTTAGTGTTGTTTAGTCAGGTTATCTTACCACTCAGGGTGAGACTGTGGATTTAGAGGTAATGTTCCTTTGATTTATGGCCAAATGGGTATGGCATGGGGGACTTCCTGTTTTCTACTTGATGGACACTGCCAGCAGAGATACTTTGTTAAGTGGATTCACAATCTAGACGTTAGGATTTTGAGGCTGTATTTTAGGATTAGTTTCCCCAGAGTTTTACAACATTTTTCTCCATCCAGCAGGACCCTTGTCTGAGATAAGCTTTTTTTTTCGTATACCCCATGTATGGAAAGAATGCCAAGGATTCAAAATCCTTAAATAGAGCCTGGAGGTAAAGGGAAGGAATTTACAGTCGGTTATGGAAATTTGAAGATAAGACTTGAAAGGATAAAGTCATCATTTTGCCACTTTGCTTTCAAGTTTTTCTGGAACTGGACGAGGAAAAGTAACGAAACATTGCATCTAGTATCACTTGAGTAAAGTTTGAGACTGACCAACATCACCGTTTATAAGTTTACAGGACTAAAGTCAGTATTTGGAGCAACAGCCTGTAGAGGATCAAGGTTTAGCTTCTCGCAACCATTCGTATTGTTCATGTTATCATAGTCCAATGGGGTATTGAGCCAATCACCATTACAAGTCCTGATTTCCTCGATTTGACGTGAAACCGACAACGTCAATCGCGGCATTCTTAATAGACTTCTGGTTGCGCTACTACTGATTTCCTGCGCATTTTGCTGATGCTGGGGATGTTCTTGATAGCTTTCGGGATACTGTATCGGCAAAGGCTCTTGTAATCGTTTGAAGTTGCAGTCTTTCAACGTTAAACTTCGTTCCAGTGGTAGTTCGGGTCGCAATATTCCGGATCCGTGTCCGTGGATGTCTTCCTATCCCATCCACTACACCTACGCGCCATCGTGTGTGCTTTCTGGCAATATGCCTCAGCTCTCTCCAACTATCTGTCGAGAATCCTCCTCAACTGTTCTGCGCCATGTATTTTTCGACCGACTCACTCTTCGCCTATCTTGAGTAAGCGTGCTGTAGCGTCACCTAAATAAGGAAGTAATTAGAAGTGTCTCCCGTCGATCGTAGGTGACTTTCAAATTGCCATGTGGATGTTAAGTTTTGGGAATTTTGTGCCACATACTATGAGTTTTACCCGCAAAAAGTCCATGAACCCAAATAGGAGGTCATTTTTACAGGCAGCTTTTTGATGGTCCTACCAAAGACGTCCTCCTTTCCGATCTTGACATTGAAATCTTCAAGGACGAAGATTAGACGTTGTTCATAGGTATTTGCAAGGAGCTCGTATAAACAATCCTAAGTGCCATCATCTGCATAGAGTCCCAATCGCATCCGTTGCCTGACAAACCTTTAACGACCATCTGGCTGTTAGTTAGTTAGTTAAAGTGGTCCTCTAAGAAGAGGTACACTTAGACCAGGAAGTAGGTCCATTGTGATACCTTTGAGTACTAAGGTATGGACCCTGCTTACTTCTGAAACCATTTAGATTTCCTACCCTAGCTGTTGAGATCGGCCGTGCTGGGTGAGGTCAGATAATTTAGATCGTTAAAGAAATATTGACCTAAGGAGGTTTTCCTCATGTTGGAAAGGGCGGGACACGTGCAGAGGAAGTGTGCATTGGGCTCTTCCTCCTTCTCGTCTCTACAGCTCCTGCAACAATCGTTACATGCTATACCCAGGCGTTGAGCATGCCTGCTTAGGATGCAGTGACACGTTGATTGTTTTGAAAGTTGGTCTCTTTTAAGTCTTATTAATGCTTTTGATCTTTTCAGACCAAGGAGAGACTAGATCAGTCTGGCATTGTTGCAATAACCGAGGTGTTGCCTTCTACGATTTGCTTCCGAGAGAACGTCGGTGTTGTGTTTAAAAAATGATCGATCGCCCCGATCTTCCTACCGTCTGTTTATTGAGAGCCTAGTCTAGCTTATTCGTCAGCTGCACAGTGCCTTTAAATGCCGCAGTGACCGGGACCCAGCAGAGTGTGATGTGACTGGTTAGCGATCTTGTATAGAGACACGCAGCAGTCCGATTTAATTCTGTTAATTTGGGAAGGCTGCGATGAGTTGATAGGATTCTGGTTTGTCCCACATTTTTCTCAGACCATTGGTGGCTATCTCTCAGTCTAAGAGCCGCATTAGTGTCCTGCTGCATGCCATATACATATATCTATTGGCAACAACTTGAGCATGGTTTGAAGAGCAGCTGTAGGAGAAGTTCTCAGCGCACCAGTACTGCTGAGGCAAACCACCCGTTGGACTTTCTCGAGAACTTTAATAAAAAATAAAAGCGAGAACCTTAATGCTGGTCTGGTTTTCTAGAATCGGCTACCAAACCATTATGCCATACGTTAGAATCGGTCTCGAAACTACAGTATAAAGCCAGTACATGTATTTCGGCTGTAGGCCCCCATCTGGAACCTACCACATGGCTGTTGCTACAGACCTATTTACATCCCTCTAATCATATTCAAATTTTAATTAATAACTCGCTTAAATAGCGGCAGTGATCTCGGCTTAGAATACGCTGCATTTCTTTATCGCGTCTAAATGAGCGGTAGGAGTAGGAGCACCTGCCTAAGAGTGAGAGTTATATTTCAGTTTCGAACGAATATAAGCTCTATAAATCGTAGCCAAGTCAGTAGGAATAAAAAACTGTTTCAGGAAACCGAGGCATCTGGGACCTCCTCTAGCAGCATCCGAAATTTGCTGGTTCCAACGATGGTCTGGGTTAATGGGATTGCCAAGCATAGACATACCATTTGTTTCCTCAGTGTCTACTCCGTTCATTTTTAGTTTTGTTACATTGGTATCCCGCTTCAGAGACAGGAGACAGCACTGCATTTGTGACGCATTGAACTCAACTCGGATTTAAGCACCCCAACTGATCAATATCTGAGTTGAGCTGGTTGACATTCGCGGACGCTGGGACTTAACGACTTGGGGCCCTTGCCGCAGAATCGTTAAAGAATATGTGAAGTCGAGAATGCTATAACCCGCAAAGGAATGGAATGGTTTGCGAGTCAGAGAGAGAAAGTCATTGATGAATATCAAAAAAAGTGTCGGAGAAAGAACGGAGCCTTGGGGGACACCAGCGTTGGTTGAGACGGAGTTAAAAGTACAACCATCAAATAAAACCTGTATTGAACGAATACTTAAGAAGCTCGCCATCTATTTTGAGAAGACATTATCAGCTCCATATGCTTGAAGCTTGTTTAGAAGGGCGCTGTGCCACCCTCTGTAGAATGCTTTCGAGATATCTAGGGCGACTATTTTGTACCCGCCGTGCTGGTGTTTCATTTTTCGCAAAGGAACACCATTAGGTCCCCTGTACTGCGTTGATGCTTGAAACCATACTGACAGTCATTAAGGAGATGGTTCTTTCAAGATAAGATGGTGATTGACAATGCTCTCCATGGCTTTAGAGAGCCCTGACGTTATAGCTATGGGTCGGTAGTTAGAAGGACAGGTTTTGTTGGATTTTTTTTAGGAATGGGCTGAACATGACCAAGTTTCCATCTGTTCGGAAATATGCCTACAGAATAAGAAAAAAAACTTACGTAAAGGTTTGCCCAGTGTAGAAGAACACCTCTTCAAACAATGGGAGCAACTCTATGTGGGCCTGAGGACTTGTTACAGTTGAGATCACTTGTCTCTGTTAGGAATTATATTTTGAAATCCTCCATCCAACGCTGCATTTAAAGGGAAGTAAAAGGCCACGGTTCGAGTGGATCTGGATTGACACTGAAATCAAATAAGAAACCGATGAAAAGTTCACTTAACCTGTACTTGTGTAGAATCAAGTGAATAGGGCCATGACTAGTCATCCAGCAAACTCAACGTGTGGCTGATGACGTGATTCTATCCATCAGAGACATCTTTAACGTTTCCCATCGGCATGTGAGTCCGAAATGATGAATGTTAGACTACACCCAACAACTCTGACGATCCACATCCACCCAAAGGACATCACAAAGTCACAAAGAATGTCCTACCTGTCACCCACTCCCCATCGGCCATATTAATGATCCTATTTTCAGGACCAATAAACCACGCAATTTCATCTTAACGACACACGTCCATTGAACTTTTCCCCACACAACCAAATAAATGTTCGTCATCAATTTGGCAAAGTGTTCCAATGAAAATTTATCGATTCATCGGTGATTGAATACATAATCCCCGCTCATTTGTCAGATGATTCCCGAGTTTTCGCCCATACTCCAGCACCACCCAAAAAATCACAATTGCCCAGTCAAATGATTCATCTCCAGATTTCCCTCTTGTCTTTGCAATGCCATATCTTATCTCCCGACTGCGGCGGAGTGTAGTCATCTCAGCTTGCTCTCGTATTAGTCATACACATTAATTTACTGTCCAAGGATAAGACCGGGGTTTACCCAAACACTTGCTGATTACAGCTCGCTGCTTGGCTGCTCGATATAACTTGTAATTTCCCATCTTTCCTGTGATACGCATCTCCGTCGGGCCGTATACGACGGACATCCTTTTGACCATAATTTCCACTTGGTTCTTGTTTCTCCCTCTTTCTCTTGGATGTGGAGGATAATTTTTCCTTACGCGAAACGAAAGGCGGTAATTTAATTTTTTTTTTGTCGCTGGGATAACTTTCATCCTCCTGCGATGTCCCTAGGGCGGAATATTATTTAATTACAAGACCAGACACTCTGTGCAACTGGCTACTAAATAATTGTAATTAGCAAGGACTGCGCCTTTTTTTCTCCACGCGCCACGGTTAGGGTTGAGTGTGTCCTGGCGAATTGTGTATGTAAATCTATTTATGTGTTTAAATTAATTTATGCATAGTCCTAGTCGCGCAATAAAACATCACGAGCCGTGAATATCCTTTGTCTAACAGGGTTCTCGAGGTTTTTCCCGTTTCACGCGCTAGAAAACTATCAATTATCACATTCCGAATGGAAATAACACCACTGAGGTGGCTCTTTACTCATTTTCTTGTTGTGGCGTATCCTGGACCGACTTAATAAGACGAAAAGTATGAAACTTCTCTGCGTTCGGTCGTAACGTCAGAAATTGTCTCTTGGCAGGAAATGAGATTACTCCTGTAATTTATTCGTCCTTTTGTTTCGGGAGGACCTCCACGTTTGGGACTGACTACCGCAATATATTGACACGGTCATTGAGGGACTCATGAGATATCTCAGAGGCTCGCTCAATTGCTGTGGAAGGACTTTCGTAATGAAATTCGTCCTCGTGGATGGTTTAATTAGATTTCCGCCGATTGTTTTTCTATTTATTGGGCTGAGGACGACCGTAAAAGGAAAATAGAGACACGTTTCCAATGGACCAAACCAAATGTGGTTCGGGAAGTTAACTTTGTCTATTGCGATCGATTGGGCGAAATGAAGTTAGGCCCCGAGTTGTGATGGGTTTTCAACTTTCGAAAAACACAAACAAACACAATTTGGACTCCTTCGCATGCGACTAATAGGGTTAGAGGAGGGAAAAGTACATTGTTGGATGGAGTTTTGTGTGGTCAGACATTCTTTTCAATTGACCTGTTATAAAATCCATTGCAGCCTCCTAACATTTTCATGAAGATTAATGAATTCGGTTTCAAAGTAATTTATCGACTTTGGGTGGTGTGGGCTGAATTTAATGGATTCCTTGCCGATGATTTATGATTTATTCATGGCCCCCGCCTTGCTCTATAGTTTAATTGTCTCAGCTACAAGTGACAAGTTGCGTCTCAATTGTGTGCGAAATCCTTTCACGGTCCGGATAATTTATCACCACCTTTCAATCGTTGGAAAATTTGCGGTTGACTCATGATGTAATCGTTTCATTGAATTTTAAATAGATAGGTCCATGAAGGTGACCTTTTGAAGTGATTGGTTATGGGATGGCAATTAAGCCAATCGTCAGCCTTGACAATTCATGTGGATTGTAAAGAAAATTCAGTTGAAATGGCTTTGCCCTAGAAGCGGCAATTAACAAATCAATGAGTTTCAAAGTCTATTTGAGGATATTCAGGATGCTCCCAAGCTTGAAAGTGAAAGCGTAGAGTCATGAATAATCAACTGCTCACGACTACAAAACGGGACAGACCAATCATTCGATGGCTTGTGATCTCTAACCTCAAGGCAGTGTTCATTTATCTTCATGACAAGTGGTGTTGCCGTGAAAAATGTTCGCTGGACACGGTTGGGACTTGAACCCACGCCGCTCGCACAGCAGTCCAACGCACTAACCACTGAGCCACGGTGTCTTCTAGTCCATCTGGAAAAATCTATTGATCAAGTGATTTGTATGCTTTAGTTCTAGATGCACGATCTTTGAAAAGTCAATTTATCAATTCCTATGCCCCAATGACATTCAAATAATTATTATTTGCGCACCCTGTACATAACCTCAAAGTTAGCCAAAAACGTAATTTTTTGGGTACATAACCTCAAATATGTCAAAATCTTGATGTGATGGGACAATTCTGACTCCAGATTCAGATTCTACGCAAAAAATTACTTCGGAAATGACCCTCAGCTTACCAACAACTGACATTACCCAATTATTTGCAGGCCTGTGTAATTTAAAACATTTACAGAGCTGTCAAAATAAATATGGCAGAATCGTGAAAATGAGCTAAGTGACAAACAAGTGTCTAACGAAACATGTTCTGTCAAAAAAAAGACCACACGCAACATCGACGCTGGCGCTACAGTACGGGGAGGACCTGGGCCTCAATCAGAAAGCGTTTCCAGCCAGCTCGATCTTTAGCCAGCTGCCTTCAATTTCGAATGCCAAGGTGGTTAAGCCCCTTCCACTTGCGTGCGCCAACTGAGTCACCGTCCCTCGGGTGTATGTAGGTGCTAAGATTTTTTAGTCCGAAGGATTGGTGTCCATCCGGTTTATATGAAACAAACATCTCAGCGGTTGGAGCTTCACTCTTGGATGTCGTTGTCGGTGTCTATGTACAGCTCGTACAGTCCGTTGCATCTCTTCCTCTACTCACCGTCAACATAGACGAGACCGAAAATTATCCGAAGAATTTTCCTCTCGAAACAGGCAAGAGCAACCTCATCTGCTTTTGACAGAGTCCATGCCAACAGGATTGGGACGATTAAGGTCTTATAGAGGGTCGAGAGAAGGCTTTGCAACTTAATTGCCTTCTTAGCCCAAAGACAGCGATTGGTAAGAGTTCTTCTTCGTTCGACCTCGGCGCTGGTATCATTGTCTGAATTTATAGCGGACCCTAGGTAGACAAAGTCCTTCACAACCTCAAAGTTATATCTGTCTATAGTGGCATTCTGTCGGTGTTGACCGCATTGACCGCTAAATCCATCTTCGCCACCTCCATCGCAATACTCACGAACGTCCCAGTGACATCACGCTGCGTTCTTCCGATTATGTCAATTCGTCGGCGTATCCGATACCCCTGATGTTGGCGCGTGAGTTTTGCACTATTCTTTCAAGAACGATGTTAAAGAAGTCGCAAGCTTTGCCTAAATCCGTTTTTGACGTCAAAGGTCTCAGTGAGTTCTTGACCGGTCCTGTTCCGTCTGTGTAGCGTTGCTTATAGTCTTGAATTAAGACCGCAATTGGTTAGAAAATACACTTACAAGAACCTCAGTTGACTTTGAATAGAACCTCCATCATCAAAGTCTGCTTTATCGGCGTAGAGGCAACCATCCATTGCTTCGAATGGAAGTTCTACGAGCGATTTTCGATTCCGTTTGCTTTGCAGGGAAACAGTCGAGAAGGTTAGAATTTCAAGCCGAATACCAAAGCTCCAGTCTGATAAGTCTTTGAATCTGTTCACAAAGCGACACTTATTTATGTGAAATTGGAAGGACTTATGCTGTGGACTTTACTGAACGGGCTTGTTGATTTGTTTTTCCTTTAGGAGAGGTGGAGAATGCATCATGCATCGTCAGGGGGGTTGGTTATACTCATCTGGTGTGTCAGACTCCTACTGACTAAACTCCCACTCTACCTTTGCTATTCTCGGCAGCCTTCCTTGGACCGCTGTCCTTATGCACAATAAGGTTTCCGTTTTCCTTTTTATTTTTCCTCACAGCACTATTTGGTTCCATCAGTCTTTTTTCGCGGCACCACTTCTCTTCGGGGAATGACAAGCCTCCAGGAGCATAATTTCTTATAAAAAGCCTTCCATTGGTGTAAAAAAATTAACACGCACAACATGAATAGTTGCGTGAATCTACCCCTTGGCTCATACCGATCTGTCGCGCTAGCTATTTTCTTATTTTGTCGTTGCTTGAGATCATCATCCACACGATGTTTTCCCGAGTGATATTGCCTGTCTCTGGTTCCAGCCTGGTTCTTCCTGCTGCCCATCTGCTGCAGGTGAAAAAGGTGTGGTTTGCATCATCTACTAGGGAGTCGCCGTATCGGCAAGCTAGGCTCCCCACTTTTCTCATCTTATAGAGGTATGCTTTGAAGTTTCCATGTCCGGTTAGAAACTGGTATCTATATATCTAAAGTTTCATAGGTCCATAGGTTGTTGTATGGTGAGCTTCTTTGCCTCTGCCATCGCTACTTCCACTCCTTCGGCTTTATGCTCGTGGACGAATCTCTACTTTGCCGCAAGAAGATCGATGGGAGTCGACGAGGACGGCTGATTCCGACACAGTGCTACCCGGAGGGCTCCGTGTCTCTGTACTCCTGTATTTCTCTTTTCTAAGGGCATCAGACCAGATCTAGCAGCTATACAGGAGAAAGACATGCGTGATTGACATAAGAAGTTTTCTCCTGCTTGCACCACATACATTTCCTAGAGTCTGCTGAGTAATGTAGTGGCTTTCACAGCTCCCTCCGATGAGGACTTTATCTGATGTCAGTAAGTTAGTTTGTAGTCGAGAGCCATTCCCAGGTACTTCACAGCACTTTTGCTGGCTATTATCTCCGAGCCTATTCAAAACCGGCTCAAGTACACGCTGGATTGTACGAAGATCTTAAACACTACCAATGTGTGCGGATTCAGGACCTTCATTAGCAGGATTTCTTGCATGTAATCACTCATCACTCATATCAAAGGCTTTGCCTAGTGTATAGAATTCTCCTGGTGTGATTCAAGAGGATTGTACCCTTAAGCTAAATGTAAACCCTAAACCGATCTCAGCAGCATCCACTTGAAGTGTTTTCTTCTTTCTTTTCTTTTGATTCCTTGAAACCAAAGTGTTATTTACCTCGTGGGAACTCGTCTACAGACTAAATCCCAATTTCCATGGCACTTTTAACCTTTAACAACACCAACCTGCTGTATACCGACTTAATGAACTTTGCATTCGATTAACCTCACTCGTTAGGCGATACCTACCGTGTGATGCCCCCTTCGTTTTCTATCCCTGTGACGATATGTCGCACAGTGAAGCGCCCAACGTTCTGCTTCATCTCACAGTATGAAGACCACAAAACTCATGATATAATCGAAATTGCCAGCAGGATTATGCAGGTCGTCCTTCCTGTCTCCATCTACATACATACACTTCTCCTGCCAACGACATTGGTTGCTTCTGTTTGAAAGCAGTTATGGGTAACCAGGGTACACTCACACAGTGTGTGCGCGCTCTTGGAATGACAGTATCTTTTATTGATTTCACAATTGGCTACAATTGCAGATACAACAGCTTGTTGTAGGCATGTATGTGCAGGGCACTAGTTTTGGCGTAGCCATTTTTATTTGTTTGTTGTGTACTGGCATTGATTGGATCATCCGCATGCAATCAGTTTTAATGCAATTATCCATGCTTGCGTGAATGTACACAAAGATTGGTTGGTTAGTTTTTCAGAATCTCATGTCATTATGAGACGACACATTGGGTACTGGCTTTTGTTCTAACTGCTTTGTTAGTAAATGTGTAATCGGGATCTAAGGCACACGACTTTGGTTTCAATTTCGATAAGAAGCATGTCAGTGCGGTCAGCATGGCGAATCCATTCAGGACGACGCAAATCAAACGTTTTTTGAGTTCCGTAGATGATTGGAAATAAACGACGTTACTCCGGATAACGCCGTGAAAGTGTACTCGAGGGATGTCCGCTGAGACCGAGTAAACCCTCAAATCAAAGAGGAGGTGGTGGAGACTTAAAGGCCAATTGTGACATTTGGTTAGGTCGGGAGGAACTAAAACCGGATATCCTTGGATAAGATATGAGTGTGACATACCTTGTTATAAGTGCCTGGTTACTGGTTAGAGGCGTGGTAGGGTGACTGTAAGATGTAAGATGCTGGGATGTTCACTGGCTAGTAGGTTAGGTTTGTGGGCTGATGAGGGCTGCCTCATTACACTTAGGTCCATGTAAACCTATTGTGATACCCATGATAATCCCTACTGTGGTTTTTTAATTCCTTGGTGCTAGCCATCCAGTCGCCCTTGCAAAATTGAGAAGTTCTGATGGCGAGCCATCAACTAGTTTGTCGAAATGATCGAAGAAGAATTTGCCTAGGGTCCTATTTCTTATCTGGCAGAGGTATAGGCAGTGACAGAGAAAATGAGCTGTGTCCTCATGGACTTCCTCATCACCGCATCCCCTGCATATACATATCGTCATCATTCAGGTGTAATTTCTTTGTGTGATATCTTAGCATGTTGTGGCCAGTAAGTATTCCCACTAGCATTGACAGTGATCTCCTGTCTGAGAGTCGCACAGTACTGTCTGCAGCTAAGGCGGGAGGCATAGGGCCACCCTCCTTCGCCACAGCCAGCCTTCCGGTAGCCCATCCAGAGGTATGCGCCCTAGCTATTTCCTGCCTTGGTGGCGAATATGCTATCGGTCTCGCCGGCCTGAGTTTCTCTCTCCGTGGGGGGTGAAGGGTCACGCTTTCTGAACCGCCTAATGCATCTCTTAGCGTTAACTTGCTGCCTATACTGCCTAATAATTCCGGCTGCAAGCTTTGATGAGAGGAGACCTGCCAGCCTGCGTTCCTCACTCCTCTCTCCTCAGCGGCCTCAAGCCATGGTAGTGCCTCGGATTATTTGGTGCGGAGACTACAGTGCGACAGCTCTCAATGGTTGAGTTAGGTTCCTTTTCCCCCTCATTCCCTTCGCATTCTCCTGGTAAGGAAGAGCCTGTTACACGTACCCCGATCGACGAGCAACGGCCTGTCGCAACGTTATCGCATCCCATGCCCTCCCCCACCGTCCTTGTGGTTCCCTCACCACTAGCCAAGATTGTACCGGTAGGTGATTTGCTGCTATTCTCGACTGGTGACTCCGGCAACCTCGAGTCGAGTCCTGCTTAATACTACTCTCTTCCTTACCCTTATTACTTATTATCTTATTACCACTGGCTAGTAAGTAGCGTAGTGGTCTGGTGGCCAGCTCGAAAGAACAAATATGAAAGAGAAATACTCGCCCAAACACATCGAAAGACTTGCCTGGGAGTCACCTGCGCCTCAGCCTCGACGTCAATGGTCGCGTTGGAAGTGATACTAAACATCTTACCAGTACACCTAGAAGCAAGGAGACTGGCAGGACACTCAGCCGCAAGATTGAAGGCCTTCGGATATTTCGACATCCACTCGAATCATAACGATCACACCACTCATCAACCATCAGAGCGATTTTTGCGACGGGCAGATTGGCTTTGTCACCGACGAAACAAGAGACCATGACGGGATAACTGTATTCACAGATGGCTCTAACTCCGCAGGCAACTCTGGGGCTGGCATATACTGCAACAACCCACCGATAGAACTGCCGATTAACCTAGAATTCTTCGTCACAGTCTTCCAAGCAGAAGTCCTTGACAATTCAATGGGAGCTGGAGCCCTTATGGAACACCACACCCAGAGTAGGAGAATAGAAATCTGCTCGGATAGTCAAGCAGCATTTAAAGCCATTACATATCCAACATCCAGATCTCATCTGATCAGGGAATGCAAAAAGGAACTCAACCTACTTGTTAGTCACATCGGAATCCGAATTTTCTTGGTACCAGGTCACGAACGTTTCACTGGCAAGAGAAGGCGCACAATAATCAAAACAGCAACCACCGTGGTCGCCGTGGCTCAGTGTTTAGTGCGTTGGACTGCTGATCGAGCGGCATGGGTTCAAGCCCCAGTCAGGGACACCGAACATTTTTCGTGGTACCACCTCTCGTCGGGGAATGACAAGCCTCCGGGAGTATAATCCGTCATGAAAGAGCTTCTCAATTCGCCATTCGGAGTGAGCAATGAATTGTAGGTCCCTTCCATTCAAGCGAACAACACAAACACGCGCAACATGAATGATTGCGAGAAGCTAGGCATTGGCTCATCCCGAGCTGTCGCGCCATCTATTTATTTATAACCACCGAGAAGATGCAAAGGGATTTCGAAGGATTACTTGGCAAACCTGTCGACGTGCAAAGTGGGTATATCACTCATAAATAAACCAAGTATCCTGTAAAAAGGATCTAGGTTCAAGCACGGAGCTATTGGTGCCAATGGTGGCACAAACCATGCATACACTGTGCGTCACCTAGGCCGAGATCTGTAGAAATTGCGATGGAGAAGAAGAAAACTTCCTATGCCACTGCCCAACCCTACCGAGAACGCGACAGAAAACGCTGAAAATATCGGGCCTGAATCATCTCAGGGACAAAGGAATCGGTGAAATCCTGGTCTTCACCAAAGAGACAGTAAGATTCCCCAGATCTCGTATACCAGGATCAATTCCATAATTCTCCCAACTTTCCCCTAGATTCCTCCCAACATTCGTTCCAAACCTACTCTATCTCTAAAATTCCGGAATTTAAAAGAGGGGAACACAACGGGGTTGCCATGGTGTAGTGGTTAGCATCATCGCTTGTCAAGCTGAAAGTCTGCATTCAACTCCTGATGTCGGAAAACATTTATTTCTTAAAATAAAACCGATCAACTACGAAGGCTGATGTCGAACCTACTGCAAAGGCTGAACACTGGCAGTAGAGCTTGAAGTGTTGATTAAGCTGACCATGAAAATGACATCAAGAGATTCGAGCTATAGCAATGACAACCACCACAAATTCCCCCCATCTAGTCTGGGCACCACCCTCTGACGCCATTGAAACCTAATACAACCTGAGTTTCGAACCCTTGCACTGTGAAAAGCATCATATCCCCTTGAAGCGCGAGTGGGTTATAAAAAAAACGGGCCGACTCAAGCCTGAGTGAAGAGCCTTTCATTCACCCTCATATATCATAGTTGCAAAGTGCATGAGATAAGAATTGAAGAGTGTTGTGTCTTATGCACATCTGCAGGCGTGGATAGTTGCAGTTTTTAAACAAGCTGACTGTGCTTGCACGGAGATTGCCTCAAGATGAAGGAGATTCCAAAAGTCGCACAGTGTTGTCGCAAAATTTCATGATAAAGTCTGCAAAGTTATATTTTGCTGACAAAATTTATTCGTCACTCTGTAAAACTTGAAACTTTGCAGGATTACTATTCCTACCACATCTGTGGGAGTAGTTTTCTCCACTCTAAATTTCCCTTAACAAAATTTATTGTAATAGAAAAACCCAATCGATGATGGTAATTGGAGCAGAACTTTTATAAATGAAAGGCAAAATCCATAAATCCCTAACCGCCCAACCAAACGAGACCAAGACATCTTCTTGTAATCAGACCGAATGTCTGCCTTGGAACGACAATGCCAGTTTTTTATGTCCTTCCATAAAGAAAAAAACTTTTTCTTGTGACACATCACTGCAGATGAAATCATCCTCTACAATCAGGAACCCAACCTCGCTGTGTAATTTCTGAGCCAAAATCAGTTTTAATTCACCATAAACCGTCGCCATTTGCTTGTTTGGAAATCGGCGTCGTCCTATCCTATCCACCTGCCAAACATACAATTTGGCATCCATCCTCACCTCAGTTCATAATTACTCTCATCGAGGAGGCTTAAGTTAATGACGCGTAAGAAGTTACCAAGCCAACTATTCACGTTTATCTACAATTTAAGTGTGGATCATTAATTATGGCAAGACTGCCAGGACCACCACGAGAGCTGGCTCAACAACAAGTGAGATAAATATTAGCCTAATTAGCTAAATGAAACATACACACAGTAAACACAATTACATTCAATTTGCCAGTAGCGGCTCCAGATCTCGTTGTATCCTTCCAACTTTTTCGGTAACCACAGCCCAACAACACTCGTAGACCGCCCTATTCCTTAATGTTTCTATAATAATTTTTGCAATCGCTCCGGAGCCCCTAAGTACACAGGAGAATAAAGAGGAGACGGCATAGGGAAGGCACTGCGCCCCCACGCAGTATCAACAAGTACATAACCTTTTCGGGTTTCAAAAGTCGTCGCTGGTAAAGTTTTCTGTTTGCCCAAATGCCAGAGGTTTTCGCATCGTGCCAGCTGCTGACATTTGCCCTCCAAGCCGAAAGATGACAAGTATGCGGGAGGGCTGTTCGTTGCCTTTTGCCATTTCGAGCGCGCACCCCGACCGCATTTTAAATATCACACAGTACCGTCATCCGTCAGCAAATACAAGATGGGGGTGGTGATGCCTCCAAACAACAAAGACAGAACTCTCGCGCGCGCTGACTCAGGATCAAGCTCCAATGAAAGCGAAAAGTCGCCATCCACCTCACAATGAATGGAAATTCATTACCAGGATGAGTGTTCGGTTTTGGTGTTTTTCTCTTCTTCTTTTTTTTTGTACGTCCTTTCGTGTTTATAACGAAAGCGAGGATTTTTATGACAGTTCTCGGCGAATGTCTATGCAAAGGACGAATGATGACAACCTCAAGCGAGAGTAATGTACTGCCAACCATTACATCAGCAGAGTATGACAAAAAAAAAGGGATGAAGTACTTATACAGGAATATACGTACATCAGTCCTGCGGTGCGGTTGGGAAAAAATGTTAATTTTCAAGGACAACGTGTGGGACTGGGGGATGAACGCGTACGTGTCCCATAATAAAACTTCGAATTGCACCCGAAAAAACATTAATGGGGCCACTTTCGGTTTGCCTCTCCTCTCTATTTTTTGGCGGCCTCAAGCTTGGCCGGGCTTAGCGGGATGGATTACGCCCCGACGATGCTCTGGTTAAATAGATTTTCAAGGCGTGTGTGCTGCTGTTTGCAGGACTCGCGCTGTGAATATTATATAACGAGATCGTAAAAAGAAAATCATTTTATCCGGCTTTTGTGCGATAAATTGCTTGGGTGGCTTTTTATGACCCACATAGTGGAAACTTAAACATGCGTGAAGCTTAAGCGAACAAAACACGCCTTCAGGGTCAAAGCCGGGACGAGCTCCGGCAGACAAAGGACAGAGGTTATGTGGCATTAAATTTACATTTGGTGAGAAAATTAAAGAGTTTTCTTTGTTGGCGTTTAAACGGGTGACAAAACAAGTACGTATACGCCTGAGTGTGCTCGGTTGGGAAGTGGGTGCAGCAACGTTATTTGTTAGGATATGTGCGGAATCTTTGTGAGAAGATCTCCGGAACATTAATCAATTCGTGCTGTACACGGTCGTCCTCGTGCGGTAGGGGATGCAGAACATTGTCTTGCTTTGCTATGGATAACCGATGGGAAATGGCGAGCTGTGTTGGCTCCAGTGGCACGTAAAAGTCGCATAACTCTTTTGTGATCATCTTTTGTGGACCAAATTTTAAAACAGAAAAGCAGGGTTTTCTCTTGAATCGAAATCGCGATTCATAAGCTGTAGTCTACTGGGTGCTGCCAGGAACCCAAAACTTGACAGGGACCTTGTCGTATTTCAATGAGCCGGAAATGAAATAATTAATATCGAGCGGTTTATGGACATCTGATGAAATCTAGATACCCAGATTAGAGCACTCGTCATCGCTGATGTCGTTGCACTCCCCTTCTTCCGGAAGTTCCCACCAAGGCTTCATTTTATCTGTTACTGTGTTCAACTTTCGCTGGTATCGCTGCATATTGGGGATATTATAAACCACACAGGACCTCGATATCGCGGTTCCAACTTTCAAGACTCACTGGTAGCTGCCAGTGACTCGTTTTCAACTAATATAAGATCCCCGCCTGGTACTGCGTCGGCCGACTATGCCTCTAGTAGCGTTGACCCTGCTCGATGTTCGCCAAAGCCTTGTCTCGCCTCTGTGCAGTTCTGAACGGTGTTCAGATCCCACTGGATTACCCGCAGTTTGCTAGTTCAGTCTTCTCCCATCTCCGACGTTTGCATGCATTTAAGAGATGCCAAGATGGTTCAGTTGCATCTTTCAAACTGACCGTTTGCCTTGGCTTCCAGACAGTGGTCTTTATATGCTGAACCCCGTTCTCCCCTCAAAACTCCTTGAACATCCTTGACGTGAATGCAGTCCTTCGGATCCTCCTTGGCAATCCAAAATAGCTGGCCCCCTCAACCTCACGCTTGCTTTTCGTCGTCTTGACAGCTCGTAAGATTGTATACTTGAAGTTGACAGCTAGGATAAGAACGTACCTAGTTCCACCTCTCCCCTCTGTAAAGGGCCCAAGGTGATCGACGTGCATAGCAAGAAATGAGAAGGAAACCCGTTCCATGCTATGCAGCTCCCTCTCCAGGTTTTAACTATCAAAGTTGTTTGCAGCAGCGTTTAAACCTGTTGGATCACGTTTAGGAACTTCTATCAACCGTTGAAAACATTCCTGAAACACGAGTTCTCTTGGTACCGACCAGAACCTTTAAATACAAAATGCTAGTTTACTGACGTGTCAGGACATGTAACAGCTTATCAGGATTTCGCTGGAATAACTTTTAACTCGTTGAACTCGAAATGAAGTCATTAGCTGTGCTTCTACTTCATAACAAACCAACGGATAAAAAAAGACTCAATCCTCGTAGATCTTCCATCTTCAAAAATGGCTGGCGCGACAGCTCTGGAAAGCCAAAGACTAGCTTCTCGCAACCATACATGTTGTGCGTGTTCAATTTTTCGACGCCGAACAGCGAATTGAGAAGCTTTTACATGACAAATTATACTTTCGGAGGTTTACAACTTTGAACTGAAATCGATTAAATCGATCATCCGCACAAAATTAGAAGCTTGCTTCAAGCTCAACATTCACCTCCTCAAATTGGTTATCTAAATCTAGAGAAGACAGAGCTTATTTTCTTAAGTGGCGCAACAGTTCGGGTCAATCTGGGCGTCAACAAGCAAGAATACGAACTTTGTTTAGGTCTCAACCGGGGACAAATAGAACCAGAAAAAAAAGCGTAAAATACACCGGCGAAAAGAAGGTCAAAGACCCCCACTGATCTCGCCGAAAGAAGGTGTGAGGTTGTTAGTCAAGTTCTGTATAAGAACGGAACCATGGATATGGAAGGTATCTAAGAGTAGGCGTGTTCTCAAACGTCTAAGAGGACGCGTGAATAGCTTTCTAACATTTTCATCTAAAATGAGGAAAACTTCAGCTCATGTTTAGTAAATCGTCTTAATACACAATGAGCAAGTATCAGTGAATTTAGGCCTCTCTAGCATCTCTAGTTAAAAGAAGTCGCAGCGCAAGGCAATGTGGTCAAGGCGAGGCTCAGTTCTACCTGGCTGTCGGAGACTATTTAACGGGTTATCTAGTCGCAAATACCTTTCACTAACTCACCACATCATCATTTCCATCATTTCTAATAACCCGCTTATCCACGAAGAGGGTCGCGGGCTTAGGGTGCTTTAATGGCCCCTTTACATTTCTCGATCTTCCGCTATCGACCCTTAATCATCAAGGGCTAACCCCATAGGGATACAGGTGTGATCTCGGACTAGGTCCAACCATTTCATCCTGGACATACCCAGCGGACGCCAAACTGATGGCTCGAATTCCATGGCACGGAAGCCGATCCCAAACCATCGAAGCATGGACCTTTCCGTTCCAAGAAGTAGCTGCTTGACATTGAGTGCCTCGCGTATTCTTGTGTTCTTTACTCGATCTCGGCGAGTTACCCTAACAATACAACGAGAGATCTCATTTCGGCAACCTGTGTATATCTGCGTTCTTAGTCTTCTGGTCACTACTGAATTGAAGATGGATGGATGAGCTCCGACGCCAAGTTCAGCCCTTCTTACAACAGAGTGACCAAGATATCTCAGTATTGCTCCTACCATGACTCATGAATAAGACCCCGACATACCTGAACTTCGCAAAGTCCATTTAACAGGCGTTCGGGAAATAACCACTACCTTTGATTTGTTCGCGTTTACCTTCATCCCAGCTTCAACACAGACGGCGGCGAACCTATCTGGTGCACACTGAAGTTCGGTCTGGGTGGACGTAAGGATGACCAAGTCATCAGCGAAAATCAGACGGCGTATCTGTCTGCACTATAACATCCAATCCACCTACACAATGAAAAGGAGAGGTGGCAAAACGCACCCCTGGCGAAGTCCAACGTTGATTTAACGCCGTTCACGGGCACACAACTCTAACAGTTTGTCTCTATACACAAACTGTTGAATCTCAGAAGAGAACCGTCGATCCCATACTCCTGCAGTACACTCCAGATTTAACCTCGGCGGACCCGATCATATGGTTTCTTAAAATCCACAAAGTAACTGTAGATAGGCTTGGCATACTCCTAGGCCTTCTTAAGTATCACTTTGAAATTGGGTAGCTGGTCGGTTGTGTTTCTTTCTGGGTGACAGCCGCACTGCTCATCGTTTCCAACAGCGAAGACTTATCCGGAGAGACTTAAAAGAGTTACACACACTGTAATTGGAACAAGACCCCCCCCCCCCCTCCTCTTTCTTAAAAAAAAAAAGGAACAATCACCCCGGTTTGCCAATCGCTAAGCGTTTCATCGCATTCCCAGGTGACTTTAATGTTCTGGCCGGATTTCATCCATACCCGCAGATTTGCCGACTTTTCGCGCTTTAATCGCCAATTTCACCTCCTCTGCAGTGGGACTTTTCTCCGCCTTACTTAAAACCATGGGTTTGCCGTCCTCAGTGCCCTGTTCGGGATTGAGCAGCGCCGAAAAGTGCTCGCCCCATTTGCGTATGATGTCCTTCTCATCGAAAAGAAGTACATCATCTTTGGATTGAACTCCTTCGATGATATTGAACTTCCTTCCTCTGAGACGGCGGATGGTCTGCCAGAACACCTTCTTTATTAACCACATGAAACCAAAAAAGCTGTCAAATTGTTTTGACAAGAATGAACCGTTCTGTGAATTTTCGTACATTTTTCGAAAGAACATAGGTCGGGTACTTTCTGTACCAAAATTCGTAGATTGTCAAATTTTGAAGAGTGGGGATAAAATTCTCTCAGAGAGAGAGGTAAAATTACGAAAAAGGAAACGAACGCGATGAACAAGAAATATTGCCCAATTTTAAACGTCAAACTTCAATGGTCAAATTTTAAGAAAAATATATAGGAAATAATTTTATGATTCACATTTAGAGAGTTTAAAAAAGTGTGGAAAACATTTGTTCATTCTTCACCACATTTTTTGTATTTTCTGGATCTTCGCATGATATCTAGGTGTTCCAAATTTCTCCAATATCTACCAATTTTTATACCAAACAAAAATGACGAACAGCTGTTTCGCTGTTTTGACAGATGTGACAGATTTCATAAATCAGCCCAAAGAAATTCTTGCGTTAAAATTCGTAGCATGGGGAAATTTCTTACTCTCTCGTGAGCGCTCTCTTTTACGAAAACGAACAGGATTTCGTAAAAATTCATTGTTTTAGGAGGGTACGCGAACAGACCTCATCTCATTAGTTTGACGACAAAGAAATATGATGAAAGCATTGCATTGACATGCAAGAGGGACTATTGATTGTTCCAACTAATTTGTCTGTACCTGGACAGCAAACCAATTAAAAATGCTGTCGTTCCTGTCAGTGTCGGCTGACATTGCGTAGACTGACCGCGATTGTGATATACCACTGACAACTTGCAAAAAAATGAAAAATGGGATGCATCACATCCTCATGCTGAAATAATATCCCCCATCATCATTTCCGCGGATTATAGCGTAAATCCAAATGTGCTATTATGGAGTCCCGCATAATTGTCGACTTATCATCGCTTAATGATCGCCGCAATCACTCCTACTTAGTCAGCTCAAATTATTTCCCTTTCCCGGTCGCGACTAATTGAAAAGCATGGTCCCCGGGCTGGTCCTCTGGGCTGGTCACCCGGTTGGTCCCCCGCCTCGGCTCTCCCAATGTCTATTGTTTGAATTAATTAAAATAAATGAATAATAAATCGGTCCATTTGCATAAAACACATTTCAATTAAAATATTACACAGCTCGCGTCCACTATCTTATTTGCACTTTACTTTATTTCACTGCTACCGTTCGTTTATTTATTGCGCGCCATATTTATTTAATTGTTGCATGCGTGTGAACAGGAGAAGCCTTTTAAAATTTGTTTTAGTATTAATGGAACCATGAACGTGGACAAAAGCCTGCACAGAGTGACGATAAGAACGGCCAGAGCCGACAAAAATGTCCCTGGGAGCGAAAAACTCGAACAAATTGGCAATTTCAATTATAATTGGAAACCACACCTGGTTTGCACGCACGTATCCACACTCTGACCAGGAAAATCGGCGTCGCGAGTGGGGAAAATGCATTTGTCAACCCGGATCGGACAGTGAGTGTGGCCACACAGATGGTCGGCATTCCAAGTTTTGAGGTTTTAATTTTTTTTTTTAATTAAATTTTTTTTTATTCATATCCATCTGTACGTATGTACATACCTGTCAAAGGTGTGGTCTAGGTCTGGGGAAAGTGAATGGCAACATTTGTGGAATGACATGTCTGCCGGAGTGAAATTAAATGTCACACACGGCTCGAGGGCTGAGGTGGGCAACAAAATATGCGCACATGTTGCTCACCTTGCTACTACTCACTTGAAACGTTAAAAGTTTGAGTGAGTAAGAGTATCTATTATTCAAAGCGTTTGCCGGCGACAAAGTTGGGCGAATGAAATTGTGACGAGGCTTTAGGGTGCGGGTATTACTTGATTGGGTGGCTTTAAACAGTCGCACTCATTTGGGGAATTGTACCTTTGGGTGGGCACCAGAGGTGTTTCTTTTCGAATGGAGGAAAGCACTTAATAAGCCTGATGTTCAAGCGTACGCTCTCGAAAAGGCTTTGTAGTGCTGTTGAGTACTCTTTGAAGGATATTCAGGGAATTTTGCCAATGGAGGCGTACAATTTCCTTCAAAAGCGACGGCAATCCATCGAGAAATGTGGAGTAAGTCGTTGAACACGATGTAAATGTTTTTCTTTTTCAATTTTAAGTGATTGTTTCAAGTTCCGCACTTTAGTCATATCAAATTGACCTTTAAGGATACTTGAGGCGTTAAATTCGTCCTAGACCCCGGTTTTTCGTTTCTGCTACAGCGCGGACTGAAATTACATCTTCAAGTGTTCAAATTCAAGCAGTACGCAGTTGGAGTTATTATAAGGATGTGAGCTCGAACCCTTTCGATAACTGGTCTTCGTCTGTTTAGGATGCCCAGAAAATTATGATTGGAATTTGCTTGCCTGTAGTTGGTACCTAGCCGACTTTGTGGCGGACCTTGTGCTCCAACGTGGTGCGTTCCCAATATCTTTGGGGTTTCTGCTTGATGAAAGCTCAGTCTAGCTCGACTGATGCCAGGACACAAGAACCTCGGTGGCTGTTCAAATTTTAAGTCGACCTTCCTTGCGTTTAAGACTGGGTTCGGCCAGAGTTTGAGCATGGATTGGGTTGCAGTTTGCGAGTGGATCCAAAATCAGTCAAGGGGGTGGATCTTGTGTCTTCATGGAGGTCGACAATACCAACTTCACCAACTCCCGAACGTCTGTAAGAAATCAGTGGCTTTCTTGCTAACGGGACACTTTGCTTTTGCCAAGCCTCACTGTCTGCGACGGCTGCGGATAATTTCTCTTGCGATTGCCCTGCATTTGCTCGTATCAGGTGGCAGATCTTCGGTGCTGGTTTGGTGAGCGCTGATACTGTAAGCTCCATTGATCATTGAAGTACCTTCTCGGCTTTTTCCGAAAGTCGAGGAAATTCCAGTAAAATGGGTGAAGACTGGATCGTGCTTTGTGGCAGTTCAATGGACCAGTTGCATCTAAGTGCTCCAGTATACGGTTTCCAAACACGACAAAGGCGGCTCCTAGATGGTCGTGAAAGGTCTCCTTCTTGTCATCAGGCGAGAACTCTGTCGGTTAGACCATCAACCCTCTTGTTTTGATTTAGTGTTCTGATTGCTTCTATCATTATTTAGCTGTCAAAGTAAATGGATGGTAGGTAGATAGGATTGCCGGTGAAAGGTTGGTGTGCCTGAGACCGAATTAGTGCATTTGGCGCCGTTTCGATACCACGTTTCGTAGAAACATGATTTTTTGAAAGACATGAGTGTGGCTGCTGATTAGAGGTCCTCACATTCACTTTGCTTATAACTTTGAGGTAGTTAAGAACTTTGTCCACCTAGGCTCCGCTATCAATTCAGACAACGACACCAGCGCGAGATTAAACGAAGAATGACTCTTGTCAATCGCTGTTTCTTTGAGCTGAGGTTCCTCTTGACTGTTTCCAGAGGAAAGATAGAGAGGAATGGAGGAGAAGATGCAACGACGACTTGTACGGGCTGCACAGCGACATTGACTTAGCCCGAAGAGTGAAGGTCCTACGACTAAGGTGGCTGAGTCCTGTAGAGCGGATGGGTACCGGCCCGGAAAATTTTCGAATCCATACCCGAGAGGCGGCGCTGTAGAGGAAGAGCTCGACTCAGGTGGCGCACGCAAATGGAAGGGGACCTTAACCAATTTGGCACGCAAAACTCGAGGCAGCTGGCTTAAGATCGAGCTGGGTAGTTGGTTGAGGCCTGGGTCCCACCCGGACTGTAGTAAGTAAGTAAAGAAATGTGTGCCTAATATACGATGCCTGGCATTTACAAAGGCAATGGTCGAGGGATTCTGCATCGTTCACAGCCTTGCAACTGCCGCGGTTAGTGTTGAAAGGGATGCCCAGCCTTGCTGCATTTTTATTGGTCGTCCAATAACCCGTGCAATGACTACTAGAGGTGTCCCTTCGGAGGTTTCTGGCTTAGTTTGGTTTTCTAGTCAGACCCATCGATGTGCCTTCCATTTCTCTTGGAATTAAAACTGCAATGACAATAGGACACCGTCATCTAGCTGTTACTCATTTAATTGTACTAGAGCCTGTCTTGCTTAAGACTGTTCCATTCGAAGTGATAACCGTAAAATACTTAACCACAATTGGTCTACTTTACCATAAATTAAGTTATACAACTAAAGGGTGTGCTAAATGTGAGGTAAGGGTGTGATAAATAAAAGTAAACGATGTGCTCCGACTGTGATTTGATGTCTTTCTGATGCCTTTGACATTTGGGTAGTACACACGCGTCAATTTTATGATGCCGCACCACATAGTCCAACGTTTCATTATAAAATTTTGTTTTTATTGTGACCATAAGAAATCTCTATAAAGTTCTTTCGGTCATAATTTTATTTTATCTTTATTTCAATCATTTAATTTTAACAGTTTTAAATAAAATCCCTGATTTCATTTCTAATTTATAGGCCGAAACACATCGTTCACTTTCATGTGGCCCACCCTGTCGTTAACGATACCAAATTTATCGACTGAATTGACAGTTTTCTGTTTACACTCCCGCCACTCTAGTGTCATTAGAGTTTAAATCATTTCTTACATATTTCAAATAGTCAGCCATGCTTCACAGTTTTCACTGAACATCTGCACCATTCCCATTGGCTGTTGTAATCCGAGAAAAGAAGAAAAAACGTTTTATGCTTCCGCTTGTGTGATCTATTGAAATTTAGTGAACCGATTCCCATCGAATTGGTTTAATTTATGCATGCGTCAGTGTTAACTAACACACACGTGTGTGTGAGACCTACCCTAGTCGCATGGAATACATTAAATCAATACGTGTATGCCAAAGGTTATCCTGGGTTCACTACCACTTTCAGTTGGACTGCCTTCAACCCCCGACTGCTCATTACGCCTGATTAATATGCACATAAAATATTAAATTCCTCTTTTTTCGATCACACTTAATTGCTTTTAATGGGATTTTTGGTCCCGAAATTACTTCCGATATGCGCACACAGTTGTGGATACGTAAAGAGGAAGCCGGGAGTACTTTGTCTTTTTGTTGAGGGTCGTAAAATAAGATTCAAACTGCCGTTGAGGGTGCCATTAAACTCTGCAATCACCAGTTGAGATTTATTTAGATTAGGGAATGGTTTCAGATGTTGCATTTGAGCTAACGAATGTTAAATTAGAGTTCAAAGTTCCGCGAAATGAGTTTTATTTCTTCTTAGACGCTCTGTCATTTAGATTTGAAGTCAATAGACAATGTTCGAGGTCTGTGTCTGTAAACAGAATTGCTAAAAGTTCGTTTTGGTTTTTGAAAAGATTTCCCATTTGCTAGGGAAGATAAGTATTCCAAGCAAAAGTTTGGGAAAAGAAACCCAAATTCAATCAGGGAGACATTTGAGACAGACAGCGTTTGAAGATAAATTGAAGGCTTCAATTCGCCTTTAGCAAAACTGACCTTGTGACGGTGAAAACTTTTGCTTAAATTGCTATGGTACGTCTTTCATTACTCTGCGCCTAATGGAGTTATAGCGAATTCCATTGGATTACCTAACAATTTATCAAAGTGCCCAATCTGGAGCCAGTTTCATACCCGATTAATGACATGTCGTCGTGGCTCAGTGGTAAGTGTGTTGGACTGTTGACCGAGCGGCGTGGGTTCAAGCCCCAGCCAGGAATACCGAACATTTTTCGCGGCACAACCTCGCGTCGGGGAATGACAAGCCTCCGGGAGTATAATCTGTCATGAAAGAGCTTCGCACTTCACCATTCGGAGTCGGCAATAAATCGTAGGTCCCTTCCAATCGTGCGAACAATACAAACACGGACAACATGAATGCTTGCTAGAACTTAGGCTTTGGCTCATCCCGAGCTGTCGCGCCAGCTATTTATTTTTATTAATGACACGTCTAGCAGTTCTTCTGAGCCAAGATACCGCCGTAAGATGATTTATAGAGATTAGTTAATAAACGTCTATAGATCGTTTTGCTTCTCTAAACCTCGGGACAAAAAATGTTTCTTCGTCCAGCTCTACTCTCAGGATGATACAATCTCTATTACGGAAACACTATTACTCTCTGGATCTTACTTACTTACTTCAGCTCTAAACACCTTTGTGCATCTGCTTCCGATAGACTTACAAATAAAACACCAGGCTTCCTAAAGAAGCCTGAATTGGGCAGAAAATGAAGAACAGATGAGACGACTGCCGTCATGGACTTCGATACACCATACATCACATCGTATCCTGAGAGAGAAGACTGGCAGAGGAACGCTGTCAACGCAGCGATTTGGGTCTTCACGAATGGTTCGAAAACCACCAATGGAAAGGGTTCAGGGATTTACTCCCGAGAGACCTCAAAGTATCCATAAGACTCCCGGATAGTTCTAGTGTATTCCAAGCAGAGATTCTGGGTGTGCTCATAGCTACGGATTCACTAGGGATGAAATCGATATATGGAATGGATATCGCCATTTACATTGATAGTCAGGACCCACTTGTGCGCGCAGAATCAAGTAAGACTTTGTTGGGTACCTGGTCACTGTGACATTGAGGGAAAATAAAGGTTCGACGAACTAGCCAGGCTAGATGAAAAGCGGCAACACACGGACAGGGAGAGTCACCTTGGATCCTCCTACCTGTAAGTAAAGCAAATCAGAGATGGTCCAACATAAGTGGGCATAAGCTATCCTAGGCTCTATAGCCTGCTCTAGATCTTTTAGGCGAAGTTAAGAAGACTGATCCCGCTGTAGTTGGCGCAGTTCAGAAGGTCTCCTTTCAGAGTGACTCTCTGGATCACTTGTCTAAAAATCAGTGGCCGGTTTTTCTGTACAACACCTCTTTAGATTTGAGTCAACTCCTTCCATTTTCTTGGTCTATTCGGATCACAAGATTAATCAACGCATCCCTTCTCATTCTGTCTGCGTATTTTAAGCCAGTCTCCGTCTTCGTCTTAGAATTGCCATTGTTGTCTCAAGGAATCAATGTAGACTGATTCTTTTGCATTTTACACCAGAACGTCCTGCACCAACGAAAAGGAAACATTCGTGGAACTGTTTTAGTTTTACTTGCTACTGTTGCTTCTTCAAAATAATAATGGCACCATGGCTTCCGGCCACTATCTGAATAGTAAAAAATGGGCTTTGCGACCCCAAACAAGATCAAGTTTATGATCAAGTCATAGGATCCATCCGAGTTAAATGGTAGGCTCCTTTATTTATAAGACAGTGCCGAGTATTTAGGACTAGCCCTGGACAGAAAGCCTTTCTCACCGTGCTTAGAAAGCCGTAAGTCGCAGACGGGGCCGAAACCGAAACCAGGCATTGGCTGTACGCATAGTGCAGTCGATCATCACTTTGAATGATCGAGAAAGTCTAAGGAGTGGTCTGCCTTCGCATTACAGGCGCGCTCAGGACTTCTTTAGCTATTGCGTTCCAAATGAATCTACACTTGTTGCTAGACATTATGCAGGAAGTCACTCACGAGACCCAGAGGTTGCAATACATTTGTCAAAAGAGTGAGAAAATTAGGGGACATGTCAGAATTCTAATGCCTCTTTGCAGTCCCTCGAACTCAACTCATATTAGGCCTAATGAAACTGTGCTACAAACTGTGCGGTCGCCTGATGGCTGGATTTTAACCTAAGATTTTCCAACTTCTATTAACAGTCAAGCTATGTACGAACAGTTTCCTTGTATAGAGGACAATAAGATCTAGCACAGGCAAGGACTGTCGTGTGCCTCTAAATGAGATCGCTAACCATCATAATGTCACACTGTACTAAGTCCCAGGTTTCAATGACATCCCAGATTTGATTAACATCGATGCTTTTTCGAAGCTATTCACAGAAGAAGAGGAGACATCTTGCACTTTCTCTGCAGGTGCAGAATTAGAAAAGCCACCTTCGGAAAATGCCTGTTCAACAATCTAAATGATCTCAGCGCCGACTGGCAGCCAGGCTGACCTCAATCCAAATGGTTTCAGGAGTAGGCTTGGGTATTCAGCCCTAACACTGATAGTGGAATCACTTTCTTCCTTTATAAGAATGCGCTGCAGTTTGGGGTGAACCTGGGCCTCAATCAACAAACCTCTCCACTCTTCCTGGTTTTAAGCTAACTGTCTGTTAACGACTCTTGCTAGCAATAGTCCACTGCTCTGTTTATGTCGCATAGCAACACCCTCTTCCTGAAATATTCCGTCAGTATAATGACGGTATGCAGACTCCCTCTACATCCATCAAGATGACCCTGATTCCTTTGGCCTTCAATAAAAGTCTTTGGACACCATTCCAATGACTACTCTCTCTGTCATCTGCAAAACTATTTATCTTTCAAAAAAGTTTTCTTCAAAAAAAAAAACTTCCTCCAAAATAATCCGATCTAACATCTCCGATTACATAACATCCGCCGAACAAAATTTCGTCGCCAACCTGATTTAGGCTCAAGGATGTAAAGTTTTTGGCAAAGTATTAGCCCGAAAAACGAATCTAAAAACAAATTTCCAACAAACTCAGGTGGCAGCACTCCAAAGTCAACGATTTATTGAGCTCATTCCAAGGGACATTTTTTAAGTATTATAACTCCCACGCCAAGCGACATGTGTCCTTTGTCTCCCTCGCTGCTGGCACGATAATTGCATAATGAAGTGATGTATCCCTCCTCATTCTGTGCCTATTGCCACGCGACTCTCTCCCACATAATCTTTGCGCAGTGAATGGCCTTCACTTAACTACCACCCAATCCATCATCCCCCTAGAACCGCACTACAGGCGAATGACAGAACCTTGATAGTATGATTGACATTCAGTCGAGACAAACGGGCCACAGCCACAGACAGAACAGACAAGCCATACAAGCGATGAAAAGGAAAGAAAAAAAAAACCTGAAACTGAACCTGCCTCCACCATTTTATTGATTTGCCATAAATTTAGGTATCACCTCTTCACATCGAGAGAGGCAGAGAGGTGGTGGCCCGAACGCCAACCACCACGACACACCGACCGACCGCCTTCAGCAGCCTTGAAGAACCGGAAAAGATAACAACAAATCACAAGGTTAACAAATGGGTTTGCTCCTCTCTCCACCGCCTCCCCACTGCACATACGGATTTGGAGGACTTCCAAAACTGCCTCCACTTTGCAGGAGGGATTGCATAATGCACTTCGGCCCAAACAAAGGCAAAGAATTCAAAATGGCTTTTCCCCTAAAAGGATTGTCATATGTTTTGTTTTTGTATCCAAAGGATACTCGAATGGTTCCGGTGCCAAGCGTTACAATTGAATAATTTTCAAATTAACATCAAGTCAATGGAGCAGCGCTGGGAACTTATTCGTGTGGTACTTGCTGTTGGTGGTGGTTTTATCCTTTTTCTTTTGGCTCCTGGACAGATGATTCTGCAATTTGTTCATGAAGAGACTTTATGGGGCTGTAATGCTTGTTATGTGGCGGCAGACTATGTTCACCTATCGTCAGCTCTTTCCTAGTAAGGAGGGAGGCGGTTTGTTGGTTGGGGAATGATGAAACCAAATAGTGGTCTGCAGAGAGAGAAGCTTGAACACATGAGGACACTAAGTTATTCAAGCAGTAGAAGTGAGAATTGCATCAAGCTTATGTGTTTCACAACAGTTTCCAGACAGGAAACATTCATTAGTACTTCACAGGGGTGACCATCCTCACCAGTGAGTTAAGATCCATCAAAAGAATATTTTCCTCTTCCCAGTATATTGTGCAGACGTTTAAACTCCATGGAATCATTTTAATGGAACCTCATTCCGAGCCTTAAGGTAGTTGTTGTGGAACCATTCCATGTATCGCGTTAACATTTCCAAATGCAGTGCAACGGCTATTTGGCAGTCGTTTAGTTTCGTTTTGAAAAAACAACTTTCATCGGCTAGTTGCATCCAATTAATTTTCCAGTTGCTCCTTTCGGGCGGAATTTAGATGCCAGCAATGGCATAAACGATGCAAAAGTCTCCTCTGTCTGTGGCTTTGCCTCGGACACTGTGTGTGGATGGTAAATTTTGTTTCTGATGGAAGGAAGGTTTTTGAAATTGTTTTTCAACCTCTAGACCCATTGCAGTTTGATTGGTTTCTTTGTCTGGAATAGACAATTTATTGGAGAGCAACTCGTGGTGCCGTTGCTTTATGAAGGAGGTCGATAAAAATGAACTTTTTCGACACAAGACTTAGGACTGTACGTGTTTCATAAGAAGAACATAGTCTTTATGAAAATAGGTGAATTCTTCAAGTCTATGTTTTCGGTCATAAGTTTAAAGTCGTATTCAGGGCTCTTTTAAATAGATTTTCGATGGTAAAAACTAAGAAGGATGATTGTGGAATAAGACATGAGAAATGCCGAGACTCCTCATCGACTGTTCCACGCCAAGTTGTTGTATCTTGGATAAATGAGTTCCCCTGCATAGGTTAGGTGACCGCTTCCGTTTACACTTAAACCAGATTGGACACCACGATGAAGAGCCGGCTTACCAGCAGCAGGAACCAGAGTATGTAACACAGAGTACATCGAGATGGGCAACCGTAATGGTATTAACCCTAGGAGTTGGACCATTGCGTCACAGAGATGAAGTTTCTTATCTTCTGTATGTCGAGTTCGGTTAGATCGTTATATCATCGTAGAAGTATTCCCCAAGGGATTTTCTTCTTAGCTTCGCAAGGGCAAGACACGTGCACAGTAAGTGCGTTGTTGTTTCTTCTTCCTCAAATCATTGGAGGAGATCCCCAGTCTTTGTGCATGTCTGCCTATCAAGAAATGTCCCGTGAGGACCGCTATTAGTGAACCTAGGTTTTTCTGGTTTGTGGATAAATGTCTGTCTTTTTTAAATCCAGGTTAGGCCAGATTGGTTTTGTCAAGAGACAAGTGCTGATGTTGCCAATTTGATATTGATCGATTCAATAGATGCAGGTGGTTTCCCCAGGTTTTCAGGGAGATGCCATCCTGCGCCTTCTTTTGGCAGCTCGTGCGCTCTGTAGTTGCCTGGAACGTTCCTGTGTCCTGGAACGTCGCATCTGTCTGCAATCTTGCTAAGAGATCTTCGGCATTGCTTTATCAACCTTGATCATCTTGTCAGCACTTCCAAGGTTTGATGTCTGGCTGCCTGACTATCTATAGTATAGTATTATACAATAACGTTACAATCTATCGCGTTAATTGAAAGCCAAGCCGCAGCTTCGCAGACTGTCGTGATTTCCGCTTGAAACACACTACAGTGATCTGGCAGTCGTGTAGTAATGTGTAAGCCAGGTGCATTGGGGAAGACTCCTGCCCCCGTACCATACGCTGTCTTAGATCCGTCTGTCAGTATTTATAGCGCGGATTCGCTCAAAACTGGATCAGACTCCCAAGAGCTTTTGCTAGGAATCCAAGTTTTAAACCTAACGTTGAAGTCAATATGGGGTACAATGTAGTCTGTTTTACTTGGAATAGTAAGGTTGCCCTTGAGGATCCTAGAGTGACCCCTTGCTGTGCTGACTAGTGGGAGGATTATCTAAGCCTTAATGCTACTTTGACTGCCATTAGCTTCCCAAAAATATCAACAAGAAGCAAATGGAGCATTACCTCCAGTGCAGCAATGGGGGTTGTTCTCAATGCTCACGTTATGCAGATACATGATCACCTTTGTATCATTTCAAGCAGGCTACCTTCTGTTGCTTTTCTTATTTTCTTATACAGTGCTGTTCCACTACATAGTGTGCTGTACAATATCGTAATGTATCCAATAACACATTGCGCGTGTGGTATACGTACAAATGCATCGTTTGCATTTCTGACGCCGTGCGAACTTCTTACCGAATGTGTGACAAGTGAATTTTGCTTCATTTGACTTCGCCCCGATATGAGGAGTCATGTTGGTTTTAATCACGAATGTGTTCAGTCCTTTTTAATTTATAGAACAATAGCTTGATTTGTTATCGTCCTTTCTTAGTAAGCTCATGGGCACGTCCACCTCCGTATAATTCTATCTAAATTCTTGGTCCGATTTCTCATTAAGTTGTTCTAGACACTTGTTTAGCCACAGGGAAGACATTGCCTTAACTCGATGAACCTAGGACCGACCGACTTCTGCACATCGAAAGAAGATCCCTATCTACCCTTATGTGAGTGACCATATGAAGAACCTTTGAATTACATAAGAAGACCTTTGTAGGGGGTTTGGCGATGAGAAAGTCCATGAGAACGAAACTCACTTCCTCTGCCATTGCCCAAGTCTCTAAGAAATGAGTTTCTCAGATGACACTTTTTGACAGGACATCGAAGAATTATCCGATACACCGGCAGATCAAATAATGAAATTTATCAAATCTACAGGATGGTTTGTTATGGAGCTGCGTGGGTTCAAGCCCCAACCATGTCCACTGAACATTTTCATAATATGACTCAAACCTGGCGTGGAAGTACTCCTCCTATTCTTATCCGAAATCGGTAGGACGCGGTGTAAGTTTTTCACCAAATGTTAATGTGTTGTGACCACTAGTTAAGCCTTTGGTGATTCTACTGTCGCCCGTACTTAAAGCTTTTCTTCAGCTATGGTTTCTACGTACTTCCTCCTGTCACAAGGCAAGCGCAAGGGTGGCGGCGTAGTGTAGTGGTAACATCATCGCTTGTCACCCTAAAGGTTCCAGATTCAACTCCTAATCCCAAGAAACATTAACATATTTCTCAGGAAATACACAAAAATGGATCAACTGCGGAAACTGATGTCAACTCTTTAGGGCAACGGCATAACAGGCAGTGAAACAGACATGGCTCAAACAGTTTATCGAACTGATTTTGGATGATGATATGAAGATTGTTCAAGTTTTTCATCTTTCCAAATTTGATTACGATTCTACTTGATGGAGAACTGTCAGCTTGGTGGAGAACAGCCAGCTGCCTCCAGTTTCGCACGCCAAGTTGGTTAAGGTCCCCTTCCACTTGAGTGCGCCACCTGAGTCGCGGCCTTCCTCTACTGCGCCCTTCCTCGGGTGTGGATTCGATGATTTTCCGTGCCGAAGCATTGGTCCTACATGACCTAGCCACCTCAGTCCTTCGATCTTCACTCTTCGGAGTAAATCGATGTCGCTCTACAGCCCGGATAGTTCATCGTTGTATCTCCTCCAAGCAAGTCACTCACCGTCTACACAGACGGGACCAAAAAAAACCGAGAGCAACCCCTTTCCCTTTTGACAGAGTCCATACCTCTGCGCCGTAGAGCAAGACTTGGACGTTAAGGTCGTATAAATGGTCACTTTAGTCGTTCGAGAGAGGGTTTTGCCACTCAATCGCCTTCTTAGCCCAAAAAAACAGTGATTGGCAAGAGTTATTCTTCGTTTGATCTCAGCGCTGGTGTCGTTGTCTGAAGTGATAGCGGAATCAAGGTAGACAAAGTCCTTAACTACCTCAAAGTAATATCTGTCTACAGTGACATTCTGTCCAAGACGTCGGTATTGAGTGTGACAAATATTGATAAATTGATTAGCGACAAAGTTTGATCAGATATTTGTATCTAGTTTGAGACTTGTCACTACTGGCATTTCACAATATCGAAAACTTTTCTAAAGGATTTCGGAAATGTCATTACTATTCAGAAAAGTGAATGTTATGTCTTGCAACAGCCTTCAGAGAGCGCTTAAATGGTTACCTTGTGTCAAAATGAACCTCAAAAGACCTCCGTTCTGTGTAACTACTGCGGTCCAGGATTGCGTGAATAGAATTAAAATTAATTACATCACCATCTGCAAGCCCCCCAGCTGTAACTATTCAAATACCTAGGTTACCCATCCCATATCCGTCTAAAGGACCACACACTTCAGCATGTTTCCACCATCACCACCCCGTCAAAAATCGATATTTAATGTTGTTCCTCGGAAAATCCTACGCGCGGTCCTTATCCCCCCCCCCCCAAACACCAACGCCTACGTGATGAAATTCTCAATTCTACTATCTTATTCAGATACGAGTACAACCGGGTGGCAGATGTAGCATATTGGATTATAATAGCGTATTCGTGAAGTACTCCCAAGTATTACTGTTGGTTTCACAATAAACACGGAGCCAGTACAGACGTACACAAGAGCGCGCCAGAACGTTCCATGAAAGTTAATTATATCGCGCTCAGCAATTCCTTCAAAATTACAAGGGTTAAGGGTAAATATTTAGTTTAACCCTTCTGTGTTTATCAAGAGGTTCTCTGCGTGCAACATTTGTGTTGTGTAAGCTCCAAGCATGATTAATAATTATCCTAATGAAGATGATTTAGTATCCACTTAAAAATTTAGCATAAAGCATATTTGAAAGGATATAAACATTTATCCCTGTTGGAAGGTGGACTTGGCTTAGATGTAGTTCCTTTTAATCGTTGCCAAGTCCGAACGTGGAAGTTGTTTTTTCACTACAAACGTGGGAGGTCCTTTTTTTTCATTAAATTTGTCTAAAGGTGAGATGGAAAAATGATAGATCTTGAAGGACATCCCACATGCTTCGTCGTTTTCATTTCATCTGATCCTTGCTAAGAAACCCACAGTCAAACATATCCCTTTAGAATTAACCTTTGTCAAAATGAAAAACGTCATGACCTCCTTCCGTTAAGCGAAAAAGGATACGAAAAAGAGGAGTCAGCCCATCTAAGGCCATCATTCATTCACCTTCAATGACAAACGTTGGTAAATATTTACAATTCGAATACTTGAGCCAAGGATGCACTTCAGCAAGGCTTTACACATTTTATAAGGATTTTCTTTCCTTTTTTTTTTTTTTTTGGACAACAACAGCAGTAACAAAGGGGGAAACGTGCAGTAGTTGTACATAAATAATGTAAACGAGTGTAGCCTGCGGTATAATTTACGAAAAGAAAAATAAAAATCACAAGTAATAAATGTACTGTCCTTGATTAATGAAAAAATAAATGTTTGCCGATTGCTGTTGAATGGATTGGGTCAGTTGTCGTAAATAAGGATATCGATGGAAGATAGTAAAGTACGTGAATCATAATTGAAAGCGGCCAAGGAAAACAATCGGAATCGATAAAGGCGGTAGGAATGCGAAACAATGGAATGATCGAAATGAATATTTCAATGGATGACGTAAAGGACTCTGGTTGTGACGCATTTTTTTTTGCTACGGAAGATGGCGAGTCTGATTGGTGGGTTACACTCAGAGGTAGAGGCTAGATGCGGTAGTATGGTCCTATTGAACACAGCCGACAGTTGACGCAAACTTAAGTGCGTGTTTCCACGTAACAAATATGACGTACATGCGGCAAAAAGCATTACGTTTGTGTCATACGCACAAAGATATGACACAAGGGCTGTTCTGGAGATTATTTATAGTCAAAGCTTCAAACAGTCATCAGATAATGACAAAGAATGTCCCGTGATGACAATGTGTTTCTACCGAACTTGATTCCGAAACCAATACCCGATTAAGCAGTATCCATTCCAGTATGTCAAAGGGGAATCCACTTTTCTTCCTCTGGTCTGTGATGCTCTGATTGCAAACACTTTGACAAGGCTAACGACGTCAGCGTGTTTTTGCATAGGCTTATGGATTAAAATGGTTGTCACCGTGACTCAGTGGTAAAGACCAGACACCCAATTAACCCACTTGCTGCCGTTCTGATGCCAAAGCTCTTGGGAACCTAATTTGGTATGGTGATCCGAACATACAATTCGTCGATTTTAGGAAAGGCAGGATATCAGAAGTAGTTTTCCTCGATTGGTCCTTGAAGTCATTAAAGAAATGTTTTCCTAAGACACCTGATTTTGGCGAGAGGTGGACATTTACAAAGGAAGTAGTCAACGTCTTTGTAGGTGCGGCGTTGAGTGTTGAAGGGGATGTCCAGTCTTGTTCCACGATTGCCGAATGATCGTGACCCGTGCAGATTGCTACAAGCCTGGTTCTTTGATTGTACAAGGTGGCCCAAATTGTCTCACCCTATCGGAAGATGCTATAACTTTTACAAATGGCGGCAACAGCCAGTTTTGTTTTGATTTTTGTGCAGTAAACAGATGCAGAATACACGTCGACAAGTCATGGAAAGCAATACTCCTCAAGAACGCAAAACACTCGTTTTTTATTGAATAATTCGTCAGTGATTTTGGGCCAACGTACATCAACTGGTCAAACACTGAGGCGTTTAGCCGCTCGCCTTGAAGAGACTGGAGCAACACATGCCAGAAGAGACGCCGGAAGGCCTCGTCGTGCTCGTTCCAACGACAAAATAAAAATAAATATCACCGCTATTGCTGAAGATGTCGAGGATGAGCCGTCAACATCGACCAGAGGACGCGCCATACAATTGGGCATTACACGGACTGGGGAACATGTGGTTGCAACAGGACGGTGCAACCGCGCACACAGCTCACGCGACAATGGACATTTTGAAGGATGCATTTCCGGGTCGGCTAAAGTCTCGTTTTGACGGTTCCCACTGGCCGACGAGATCACCCGATTTGATCACTTCTTTCTTTGGAGTTTTTTGAGATCACGGGTCTATGAGAATAAGCCACAGACTCCAAAAACTCTCTGGAGGACATTATGACATAGGTGCCATGGCCAGCAGACTCGGCATCGACTCCCCAGACAGAAACCATCAAGCACTTACTTTGTGAACGTCCCAACCGCCAAAACCGTCGACTCCGACACATGGGAAACAGGCTGTTTGGAGAACTGAGTAACCTAACAGAAGTACCGATAACGTGCATACTCCACTTCATTAAGAGTACAGGGTGGTTTGATAGACCACCCATCTAGAACCCAAGGTTGGAACATGGACCAGCACAAAGGGGAACACAATGGACCAGTAGGCCCCCGTGGACGCTCATTCATTGAACTGGGCAACCTAACCTAACCTAAAAACTCTCAAAGAAAATAACCAACAAGAGTGCGATATTCTTACGAATCAACATCGGATGAGTGTTTTTGGGTCACCCTGTATGTGTGTAGGCCATATTGCCTTAGACATGACGCAGCTATGCATTAATCTGACCAATCTTTGATCAGCAATTTTTAGGAAGAGTAAGCACTGACAAGATCAAGTGGAATGTTGTCTATAATTCCGCGAGAGAACTGTCGAGAGTCGAACGTCGCCTGGGTAATTTAAAAAACAAAATCCGGTAACTTGAGTTTTAGAGCCATTTGCACCGACCCCACAGATTCGTCTAAAAAAATTAAGATGCAGAGTTCTGCAGAGTTAGACTGCTAAACGAGTTGACACAGGTTCGAATCTACATAGGTTTGATGAAGCCTTCAATTCCTGCGAAAAATATCATGTACCTAGAATTTTGCGAGAAACTAGACCCCTTTCGCATCGCCGCTATGGTTCAGGGTCATTACGTCGATATTTCCCTAACCCTGTCCAATTTGGACCGGGGTTATGAAATTTAAATCATACGGCAGGAATTTTTTGGCAGCATACCGCATCTGTACGCTTAGAGTAAGTCATACATTCCGCACTACCTCGAACGATGCAGTTTGCGTAGTGGAAAGAATGCCCCAACCCGGCATTCTGACATTTGAACTGAAACCATGGTATTGCATGAAAAACGGTTTAGAAAAGGTAAACCGCAGAAATTTGGACAGTAAACACCGACGGAAACGATGAAACGCTGAACGCAGAAAACATTGCTGGCGGAATGCTAAACTCCCAGGGAACATGGAATGCAATAGTTCGGAGCAAAACACGCGTAATGAAAAAGGTATGAGCACTCGAAGGGCAAAATGGACAGTACGTAGACTGATTTAACCAACTGACATCCACTGCACTGACATCCAGCAAACTCCCAATTAGCTCATTCGATGTCGTAAGGGACTTTGTCTTCCTTGACTCTGCTGTTCTTGGTCGTTTCGAGGGAAAAATTCTTTGTAAGATATTCAGTTCCATGTATACGAACTATACGGCGACACGGATTTGGTCAAAAACTATGCATTTGACTTTTAATAAGGACTAGGATATGTGAACATATGCTTTGGCCTGCAGGGTGTTCAAATCCAACTCGAAGGGACAACACAGTAGAGGATAGCCTTGTCTAAGATGGCATAGACACTTATAAGGGAACCTTAACCAACTTTTAAAGCGGAACTGAATGGAGTTAGGCAAAGAGTGGGCTAACTTAAATTAGATAAGATTGTTAGTAGAGGTGGGACCGTGTCTCCTTATCACTGCGGCCACCGATGGGCCTATTATCCTCCAGTTAGAGCTTGCTCATAATGCCTGAATTCAAGATCAATCAAGAGATATCTTTGGGTGAGCTGGTGCAAGATGTAGATGCGGGTTCCTCTGGTTCTGCTCCGCAGGCATTCTCATACACACAATTCAATAGCGTGGACTTCCGCTTGAAATACTGTAAGTGACTTTCCAAGCGCTGTCGCGCGTTGGAAGCTGGGACCATAAACCCCAGCACCTGTGTTGCCGTTTTCCAATTTTGAACCATCTGAATACCAGATTTAAGAATTTGGTAGTGTAGTAGGGCCTTTATATCTCCATGCGGGCGCCTATAATAACTTCGAAATTTCTGTAGAAACGATATCTCTTGAGCATGATATCAGGAATCTTAAGAATTGGGTCACGATGAATGAATTCTAGTATTCTCAGATGACCTGTAAAGTCGCCGACTTTGAGGTCCAGTATTTGAGGCAGCCTTAGAGCAAGTAAGCATAGCTTCTTTTTGTATTGCCAGATGTAGCGGCGTGAGGTTAAGCATTGCTCCTATACCTGCTGTTCTCATAGCCCCGGTGATTCCTACGCAGGCTAAGCGATAGAGTTTACCCAGGTTTTCCTGCGTTCTGGATTGTAGGCGTTGGCACATGAACATTGCCCTAGTTGCCTTCTTGGTTACCATGTTAAGGTGCGAGTTACAGGTAAGCGTTTTGTCAATGATTGAACAGTTACAGTGACACAAAATGTGTTCTCCTGATTCTTCGTCTTCGTTGCACATTCTGCATGTGTTGTCTTGTACTATTTCCCTAGCCATTAGGTGTTTTTTGATTCGACAGTGTCTCGTTAGGAATCCTGTGACCATTCGAATCTGACTCCTGGTTAGTCCTAGAAGTTGCTTCGTTCTGGTATGGGAGGAGTTTGGCATGATTATTTTGGCATGTCTGTTAGCTTTAGTATTCGTCCAGTAATGGTGAGCTCTGTTTTTTAGCCATTTTGAAGTTTGATGCGGATCGCTTCGTGGGTAGTAATTCCCTAGGCAGTGAACTCGTTTCACCAACGGCGCTTGCCACGCTCCACCCAGAGAGGCTGATTAGCTTCCTGAAATGCTCTGGAGTAGACAAACTGCTCTAAACTTATGGGAAAGCACAATAGGCCTCTTTATGAGACCGCAGTTCTAGAGTCGAAAAACCGCTCTCCATTTAATAATAATAATAAGTCTGCTATTTCGTGTCCTACATGGCCGCCAAATGAGATGAGCTCTATTTGTGCTAGCTAGTGATGATAGCAGTTGGACGCAGTTGTACGCAAAGACCTATTTCATAAGACTTTATGGCTTTACTATCGATGGTAATTCCAAGTAGTTCATCTCTGTTTAATTCCAGGGTAATGTCAGGATAGACTAGTTTGGAGTTGGCATCATGTTCGGATATCAGCATAAAGGCATCTAACGGCATATCAGCATCTGGCACATATACCTTAACCTCATTGCATGGATCAAATCCTACCTTGAGGAACGTCAATACCAAATCCTATTTAGATTGTCTGCTTCCGACCCCATTTAAGCCGCTTCCGAAATCCCTCAAGGCAGTCACCTTGGTCCTCTGATATTCATTTTGGCTATAAACGACGTTGACTGTATCATAAAAGACTCTTACTTATCCATCTACGCTGATGGCATGAAAATCTTCAGACACATATCTAATCTCGTTGACTTTTACCTACTTCAGTATCATAGCACCCGTTATGCATACATCAACTAGTCTTGTTTGGAGTTTTGTTTAGTTTTACGTCCACATACGAGTGCTGCATAGGTGACAATTGGTCTGGTTATAGCTAGTTAGAGGCATAGTGTCATTTTTGGTTCCATACTCCAGCTCTTACCAATGAAACTTTTGCTGGTCCATAGCGAGATCCCGGCTTTTTCTATGCTTTTCATGAGATGAGAGTTTCAAGTGCGTTTATTAGAGTAAGACCCAGGTACTTGACTTCTTTTGAGGTGGTCTAACCCAAGAACCTTGTTGATTGGGGCCAAGTTTAACTCATAGCTGTTGTGGCATTAAGTTCAGTGACCTCATATAAAGTACCAGATGACAACTTTGACACCATCTGTGAAATTTGGTCGCTTTCTTGCACGCAGTTGCTGTAAACCTCAAATTTGATAGAAGCTTTCTCCGTCTTGTTTCCTTGAAGAATTTTCTCGAGGCCATTCCTATATCAATTGTTGATGCTGAGTAGTTCAAAAATATATGTTCTACTTGTCCACCTATCCATGCTCATTTCGCAAATCAGTCAACTTCCTACGCCCTTCCACGCCCTTGCCAATGCTTATTGTCTAACTAATTTCTTTGCACACACGGTCTTATTGCCTCGTAAAGTTTCTCAACCCCCCTAGCGCGACCTTATTGGCCTCGTAATTGTCTTGAAACGCCATAATGACTTGAAACAATCTATTTTAACATCCCTGCTATCAAAGAAATAACGCTCGATTATTGCCACACTATTTCCTTTGACGTGCTTAAGCTTCGCGACCCACCGCAACTCGCCCCCCTAATTGATTTCAAAGGGTTCTCGCAGAATGCCATGTACCCCATCAACAAAGTTTTTGCGTAAGCACCCATTCCCACCCATTTTCCGCCCAGCTTTCAGCCATTTCCAGCCATTCCCAGTGTGTCTCCAGTTGTCAAAGTCCTCGCCAGCAGTGCGTGCCAACATCAGAAATTCCTCAACCGAGACGGGGGAAAAAAAAAACAGCTCAGCAGAGGAGAAACTAAGCTAAAGGGTAACCACCCAGCGGAGCATGCAGTTAACCCGGTACACAATCACACACAGTCACACCGTATGTTATAATTAACGCACTCGTTATGGGTTTATTTATGGAAGTTCTGGCACAAGTCGGAACGGAGTGGCTGCTGGGGGTGATGTTAGTGCATAGGGTCACGCGATTTTCAGCATTTTTAATGTAATTACCTTCACCGGGGCACCTTGAGGTGGGTGTTTGTTGTTAGAACCACGTCTTCAAGGCGACCAGACTACGGCGAACCTCCTACTGAGGTCAAAAGCTTAAGGTTAAAGTTCGTCGATTTGGCCATTAGGATAAACTGTGCTCCACTCGCACAATACCATCACGCGCAGATTGACACTCACCCCAGCAGGAGTACACAGCAAAGCCAACTAAGTGCGGAACATTGTTTGGACGAAATTTTTGTTATCCTCCGCAGGATAATAGAAGCATAAACGATTTACGGTGGTTAGCCTATGTATTCGACCCTGAGCCTATGAGGAACAATTTGACACGAATTGTGGTGTCCGAATGGGCACACAGCACCACCCCAAACAAGGACACATAATGGCCGTTATAATCCGGAATTTTATTGGCTCAATTTACGCCGAACGAATTGGGGCCGATTAGCTCTGGTCCTTTGTTCGACTTCGAAACCGGTCATATGCCTAATCGATCCAAGCGGGGGAGAACAATGGACTTAAACTGCGTGACCATTTGAACTTACGGTGTTCGAACGATTTTAGTGTGAATTTAAGTTCCAAGGGGTTAAGAAGGATTTGTTGAAACAAAAGCAAGGATGTGCCTCTCTGTACCGTTATTTAGGACGGCAACGCTCGCAACTCTATAGCAACTTGTGGCAACATCCATGCTAAGAACAATTTCAAAAGAATCCTGCGCCCCGGGTGATGGTTCCGGCAAAAGTTTCTTAATTTCTCCTGCAACAAAACAAGGAGACTTTCAACAAGGGCAGCAGGCAAGCCCTCCTTTCAAGTCGATCGATGCATGAAATTCCCTTAGAAGGGAAGGGATACCTCCATGTGCTACTGCCATTGCAGTCAATTTAGGTTACATCAGAAAAGACTTCCTGTACTTTATGGCATGGGAAATTGTGAAAAGAATCAGGGATGGACGAAGGGAGAAGGGATGCTTGTGGTGAGTTGATGAAGGTACTGGAAAAAATGTGCGTGTGCTGGTGCTGTAATTAGCGGATTGCTTTACATCATCGTCGTCTTTGATGTTGTAGGTAATTTAACGCTTGGTGAGGGCAGCAGGATGCAAACCCTTTCAAGTAGGACTCTTCTGAAGAAAGGTACCGAGCTTTGAAGAACACGGAAGTAAGGGTAGAGAGCAAGGGATTGTATTAAAATTCAACTGAAATTCCTTCAATGTTGCAGTTTCAGGGCGTCAGGGAATAAACCTGTCGAGTCGGTACTGTCCTTTGTAAGGTATGCCCAGTTGCGTATGTCGAATTTGTTGAAGTCACCCTCAACTTGCGTATGCCATCGAAGACGGGGTTATTCATGGACGGAATCGAAAATTCTTCGAACTAGAATATTGGTGTCGTCGTGGCTCAGTGGTTAGTGCGTTTGACTGCTGTGCGAGCTGTGTGTGGCTTCAAGTCACAGCCACGTCCACCGATCATTTTTCGCGGCACCACCCCTCGTCGGGAAATAACAAGCCTCCGAGACTATAATTTGTCATGAAAAAGCTTCTCAATTCGCCATTCGGAGTCAGCAATAAATTGTAGATCTCTTCCATTCGTGAAAAAATGTAAATGCGAGTCAGCTCGAGCTGTCGCGCCAGGTATTTATTTTTTTTTCATTTCTAGAATTCGCATTAGATAACCAAGACGCCTTGATCTCTGTATGCGAATCTTTTTAACCAGGTCGATGCCACTGTACAGCTCGTATTCGTCCTGTTTTCAAATTAGCAACCTTATTGGTCTGAGGTTTAGTTTTAGTCCCAGTCTTTCTGCTTCAGTTTCGGTCTTGCTTTTGGTCTTGGTCTTAGGCTAGGTTGGGTTAGCGGGCTAATGAAGACTCACTTAGGTCTGTGTAGACCCATATTTTATCAGCTACTTCCTACTGCGTGGTTCTATATACAAACCTGATAACAGCCACCTGACTGTCCTTGCAAACTTGAGGAGATCCGACAGTGAATCATCAGACCCGTGGTATTGGTCTTGTTCTTGGTCTTGGTCTTGCCCTTGGTCGTGGTCTTGGTCTTGATCCCGGTCTTCGTTTTGGTGAAGGTCTTGCTTTTAGTCTTGGTCTTGGTCTTGGTCTTGGTCTTGGTCTTGGTCTTGGTCTTGGTATCGGTCTTGCTCTTGCTCTTGGTCTTGCTCTTGGTATTGGTATTTGTCTTGGACTTGGTCTTAATCTTGGTCTTTTTTAGCGTAAGCTACTCGTGTGGACGCACACAGTGTAAATCGAAATAATGAAACAAATAACTGTCTGTGATCCGTATGTCCTTGGGAGAATCCTCTTCCTTTCGCAGATGGAGTAAGGTCTTCGATCGATGGAGATATATATAGTCCTGGACAGATTAAATACCTAGTTCGTGACATTAAAATCGACCTTGATTCCCTTGATTGAAATTCGATCGACACAGTCTGTTTGACCCTTATGGGTGCAAACTACAGGAGTTGCTCAAAGGCCCGTGAAACCAAGTGATGTTTCCTTGCTACATCAAACAAAAGATGACTCAAGTTTCTATTTACTCAAAATCTATCTCATAGCTCAGCTTTAGAAGAAATCCTTCAGAAATCTTCCGTCTAATCGAGCCAAGCGTCAAGCGGTCTCAGTTTCAATCTAAGTGTCAGTTTTAGTGCCGCAATAAACCGAAAGAAAACACACTCAGGTTTGTTCAATTGACTTCCACAGCGGTACATCAGGACGTTGGTAGATAGACAGAAGTGGATGGCTGGTTTGTCTTTCCAGAAACACAACTAGCGCTTGTTCTCCATTTTGATACCACAACTCACGTGACCTGGGTCCAAAGGGGGTAATTTTCAGATCATCTGGAGGTTACTTAGAACAAATGCCCGAGGTCCACATCGAATGCAGGCTTTGTGATCCAAGTTGAGCATAAAACCCTTTTGTGTATCCAGTGATGTTTTAAGAGACGCCTGAGTCTGAGTCTCACCTTCATATGCTAATACCAATACTTTTCGCTGCATCTAGTGAAGACCCTAAAGCTTATGTCTGCAGCAGCTTAACTGTTTGTTCTGAATTTCGGTTGGGTTTGAGTTTAACCGAGATCTGGCGATTGTCCGTAAAATGTCAGCAAGCGTTCTCCTGACAGTGAGGTACTTACATCGCCTACATTGCAAAACTATTACAAGCTTTAACTTACATTTTGAATTCATTCAGGCGCTTCGCAGCGCACTTACGCTTTTGGTAGACCCATTAGGACTTGGAAAGCAAAATAACACATAAGGTTAAAGACGTCTTGAGTATTTTAATGTTTAAGGAGGTCAAGTGCTATTAGAGTTGAGGTACTGAGGGCTGTGCCTTTGCATAGGAAATAGATGCTATCCTCGTCAAACAAGTATGGCTTCGAGCGCACAGGCATTCTTTGGCCTCGCCTCCTTTATTTTTTGAGAAAAAGTCTTCCAAAGACCGGTAAAGTCTGAACCATGAAATAAACATTCCAGTGGGACCAAGATCTTCAGAAAATTGCGCGATTGCAATTACGTTGCCGATGCCATTAAGTGACCACAGAAGCATTGGCAACGGCTGTGGCATTAACTCTGTCAACTTCTACTGTAATGACTGCAACAATGTCGTGGGTAATGACTGCGTCATTGGCAGTTGTAATGGCTGTGATGAATGGGGTAGCAGTAGCAATGGCTTTGGAGATGAAATGAAACGTGTGATTATTTTATAGAAATATGTCCAAGAGCTTGCTACCTTTTACCACGTCCATTTGTTTGCCAACTTGTCATTGAAAACGTCAGTGAAAAACTGATTAAAATGGTGCAACAGAAATGCCAATTCTCAACCTACTTTGACAGTTCACCTTTCCAAAATGGCTTCTCTATTCCTTCCTTCGCACTTCAACCTCAAATGCTTATTTCGCTGAAAAGCTGAACAATCTTTCACGAATGCCTGTGCACACTATCCTGCGCGGCCTGAAACCTTCAGGCGATCGGTTAATTTCCCATCACTGCGGTGCCCTAATTGAAAATTGAAACCTCAACTTAAATTCAATTACCTGGCCTGCCCCGCGTTTCACCCACAACTTCTATCAAACTAATGAAACCTCGACGAATTATTAATGGAAACACGAGTAATACAAGAGTGAAACCGAGTTTCCATTTTCGAAATTTGCTGTTAAAGTGAATTTTTTTTTTCAATCCGAAGAGGAAATAATTCGCTCGTTTGTACGTTCGTTCGGGTTCAGTTATTTATTAACCCAAACCGGCATCCTGCCGTCAGCCCCGCCCCACTCCCGACACAAGTTGTCGAACAAGGGATTCATACTGTTAAAGCGAATTTGGATTCCCATCAAGGGCTTCCCCCATTCAATCTAATTGACTGATTAATGCTTGACTCTGCGAGAGCCTTTCCGAAAGGAGGAGGGCGATTGTGATTGACCCAAATTCGGTTGATGTCGAGGAAATTCTCATCTCATCGTCAATACACATTCCCCACCAGTGGGACTTGGTTGCTTTGGCCTGGCTTCACCCTTCAATGGGGGGGATGGTTGGCCCCGTGGAGGTGGGTGTAGTTGTGGCTGCTCTGCATTAAGTTATGAGGGAAGGATTCTCAATCGCTCGCGTAATTACTATTACATCCGAGCTGTGGAGCAGGGTTAACTTATAATGGTCCGGGATGATATTTTTTTTTTTTTTTCTAATTTTTTATAAGAGTTTTGTGCTTTCCTTTCCCTAATTACTTTAGCTGTTTCAGATTTATGTAGTTTTTTCGATTGCTTATCCTTTACCGTTGTGCATTTAGTTTCGGATCCTTTTTCCTTTCTTCTTTTTGCCTTTTTTTTTTTGCCGCTGCGTAATAATTTTTTGTAGGCAAAAGTTATTTGGATGTAAGGGTCCTTGGTTAAGGGTGAGTAGGCAACTTTTACGGATGGAATGAGAGGGGGTGGTTTTGTTTATGACCGCAGCATTGCAAATTTGTTGTGTAAGCCATTGTAGGGAGGGACTGGGGCACTGTTTTCCTTAGATTCAACGGGAAGTTATTATTAAATTACTTTGATAGTTTTGGTAAGTTGGGGGATAGTTAGCAAGAAACATGTCTTCCATGTAAACCTTGATAATTGCTTGGTTGTTGACAGCATTTAAAGTTTCCCTTTGATCATTGCTGGGGACAGAACTGTCGATAAAACTTCAGAAAAATTTAACAGGTCAGACAAAATTTTTGGGTTAAAAAGTAGCTAAAGCTGGTTATGCGCAGCGTCTTGAACATTCAATATGACATCAAACGATGACACACTGGTAGCTACGCGTAATCAAAAGTGAAAGCCGAACTGATGCTATTGACTACCAAAACCACACGCTCTGAATGCTCAACCACTACAGTAGTAGGTGGCTGAGCTTGACCCAAAACCGTGTTAGCCCAGCAACTAGTGCAAGAATGCCGGAACTAGCTTTCTCGCCTGTGCAATCGATTCTGGGATGCAATGTGTTCTTGGACACAATGACGAATACGGTTAACTCGCCGCAAAGGTCCACATTCCACTGCTTCAAACCACATACCAATACAGTTCGGGGTGGACCTGGCCCTCAGCTAACAAGCGTCATCAGCCAGCTCGATCTTTAGCCAGCTACCTCCAGTTTCGCAGGCCAAGCTGGTTAAGGTCCCTTTCGACTTGCGTGTGCTACCTGAGTCACGCTCTTCCTCTCCTTCGGGTGTGGATTCGGTGATTTTCCGGGACGGAGCATTGGTATCCATCCGCTCTACATAACCCAGCAAGCTCAGTCGTTGGACCTGCATTCCACTGGCCACGTCGACGTCGCTGTACAGGCCGTACAGTTCGTCGTTGTATCTCCTCCTCCACTCACTGTCTATGCAGACGGGACCGAAAATCACTCAAAGAATTTTCCTCTCGAAACAGCCAACAGCAACCTCATCCACTTTTGACAGAGTCCATGCCTCTGTGCTATAGAGCAGGACTGGGATGATTAATGTCTTATAAAGGGTCGAGAGGAGGCTTTGCTACTCATTCGCCTTCTTAGCCAAAAGAATCAGTGATTGGCAAGAGTTATTCTTCGTTTAATCTCAGCGTTGGGGTCGTTGTCTGAATGTATGGCCAAGACAAAATCCTTAATCCTCAAAGTTATAACTGTCTACAGAGATGTTCTGTCCAAAACGTCGGTGTTGGGTGTCCTTTCTTGTTGAAAGCATATACTTGGTCTTGCCCTCATTGACCGCTAAACACATCTTCATCGCCTCCGTCTCAATACCCACAAAAGAGTCAGTTACATCGAACTGCGTTCTTCCGATTAAGTCAATATCGTCGGCGTACGCTAGTAATAGGACGGATTTTTGAAAGATTGTGCCTCTGGTGTTGGCGCGTGAGTCTTGCACTTTGCTTTCAAGAACAATGTTGAAGAAATCACATGACAGCGCGTCTAAATCATTTTCATCAGCATGCATTCTCTATCGTCATCCTGCACAAACAGACGAGTTTAGCAAGGATGCTAAAACTAGACATGGCTCTGTATAGCTCGTCTGTATAGATGCTGTCATACGCGGCTTTAAAATCGATGAAGAGATGGTGCGTATCAATTTGAAGGTCCTTGGTTTACTCCAAGATCTGCCGCAGTGTGAGAATTTGGTCGGTGATGGACTTTCCCGGTCTGAAGCTACACTCATATGGGCCGTCAAGTTGTTGACGAAGGGCTTCAGGCGTTCTCACAATGAGGCAGATAAGACCTGAAAAAGACTGATGCCTCTGTAGTTGGCGCAGTTCAGATGGTCTCCTTTCTTGAGAATAGGACAAACAATGCTTCATCGGGCATACTGTCCTACGACTATATTTTACAGATGAGTTGGTGCATGGTCCTTACCAAGAAAAATCCAAAAGGTCAGTCAAAATTTGTGCGTTAAAAGGTGGCTAAGGCTGGTTATGACCTAAGAGCCTCTTGAACATCCAATATGACATCAAACAATGACACACTGGGACGAGTAATCGAAGGTAAATTTGGGTGAAAACCGAACTGATGCTATTCGTATTCATCACCAAAACTAGTCAGCACTAGGTGTTTGCTTAGGTGTTATGCTTGACCCAAATCCGTGGGCAACTGGTGCAAAAGTGTCAGAACTAGCTTTCCCGCCTGGGTTTATGGTCAGACTGCTCTAAATTCTGCGGCACAATCACCTAAAAGGGAAGGTGCGTGCGTCTGAACTGGACTTAGCTCTATACGGTTCAGTCGCAACAAGGGTCCACCTTTCTCTGCTTCAAACTACAAGCTGATCACAATCTGACTAAATTCCTCAATTCCATCACGTCACTTTCAACTTCTCAGACTTGTGCCTTCATTTGTGCATGCCAAACACAAATATTTGCTCCCAGTTCATTTTTACAATGCAAAATGGTGTCAACTCATCCCCCTCTCTGCTTCAACAACAAACAAAAAAACCCTTTAGCCGATGACTGATATGTTTTTCCCCGTTAAGTGCTCCCAAGTGATTGCATTGAAATTACAATTTTTCATTTCATGTTACCCGCTGGTAGAACACTTCAATTGGGGCGCCTGCTCCGCCCACCATGTAAATTACTGTCATTATCGATTCCAGATCGATGTAAACGCGGCCTTTTCGCCCAGCTGTGCCGCACGATTTATGCAAAAACTTAAAGTTTATCGCTGGCAAACATTGGCAACATTGGTAACATTGGTCCTTCCTCATCCACGGGGGCTGAACAATTTTTCTTTTATTTTTAATAAATTATTCGAGAATGTAACGCTCGCGCTGTGCCATGACATAGTCCTCACAATCATTTGCTCATTACACCTCTCGGCACACTGCTCGGTGGTGCAATGTCATGGGAGTTGCTCCGTTCCATCGCCATGTACAAGGGTAATCTCAAGTACTTATACACCCCCGTACACATTTGCACAGTAACCCGTTTTTTTTTTCCTTATCCAGTTCTCGGTGGAATGACATATTCTCGTGAACCCCCACACATTTGGAACGTCATTAAGTCCTTTGGCCTTGTGTGGGTGGCCTTACAAAACCCCTCGCCACACACACACACAGAGGTTTCTGGTTCAAATTCGTTACCTTGTGCAACAGTGGAGGCCAAACGGTGACTATTCGGATTCGCATGCGACACGACGCCACATGTAGGCGGCTTGGGAAGACTCCTGATCAAATGCTCGCGCCAAGGTGGGTTATGAAAGAAGTGCTTACAGGTGACTCCCATGGTGGTTTCACGAACCACTCCATCGGCACTACTACCACCGCCTCCATCACAGTAATAAAAGGACGTGCATTACGAAAAAATGGGAAAAGAATGGAGACTACTACTACATCGGGTGTGTGTTTGTGTGGTTATGCTGCCTTGGCGCTCTGAAAGCGTTTGTTGACTCTTCTCGTCCTCCACCGACCCCAGGGAAGCGTCTATCTATTGAGTACCATCGGCACGTATCGTTCCATTTTGCCAAGGCACGCTGCATTCATGCTGACTCGGTGAGTTATGCTATGCACCGAATGTCTCTCCGGGTATGTGTGAGTCTATTGATTATTTGTGCAATTTGTGCACATGTGTGTGCGGTCCTTCGATGAGATTTCATACGAAAACTGCTGACCTGCAAGCCTCCTAAGTGGGTTTAAATGAAGTTGGCTTATTCTTTCAATTGACAGGTTCCTTTGGTAATCCGGGGGGGGGGGTGGGTTTTGCAGGCAGGATTTATGATCCTGTTCCCATTCGACTCGTTCGTGTTTGGATGATATAATTTAGCACTCCTAGCGGGTGTGAGAACAAGCCGCGAGAGACAAACTAAAAACACGCTTTATTGTCCTCTAGTTGGGATCGGGCCACGTGAATGTATAACACGAACCTTGACTAACCTTCGAAGCTAATCCTACAAAAAAAAAAAAAAAAAAAATTGTTGACATCGGGTAATAAACTCTTTTTTATGGCGACGAGTGGAATTTTATTTTTATCATCCCCATACGAACGGATACAATTTTTTCTGCACACACGCTTTAATGGCATTTATTTGTTAACAACAAAAAAAAAACTCCAGTGTCAACGATTGTTAATTAAAACAAAAATGTTTGCGAGTTGATGGAGAGTTGCGCTTGTGTTTTTCCGTGTAAAGTTGACATTCCACCAGACGATGCAATGGTGGAAACGGATTTATGAAACTCCAGAGGGACTTTGCTCGTGCTTTGGTGTCAAAAATAACTTCGATGTCACTTACATAAGTGGAGTTTCTTATTTAGTTATGTCACTTCACTCCTCTGGGTTTTTTTTTAAGATTCTGTCCTTATGGCTGACAATGCGACCTTGCGAGATCGATTGTGTCTCCGGTTTTCTTAGCCTAATAGGTCTACTACCTTTCTAATGAAGGTAATAATGTCATGAGTAACCGGGATATCAAAATTTCCTATGAAAGACCCGTCTGCATAGTCAGTATAGTGCCGGACATTCACAGAGAATGTCATCAGAGGTTTCTGAACAAAGGTTTAGTTTTTTGACATGGTATCTTGGCCACAATGAACGGTAAGGAAGCCCACTAGCTTCCTCATGTTGTTTCTATCATGTTTAAGAGTTTCCTTTAGAAGTCTCTTGGAATACCTAACCCCGGGAACATTTTCCCAATGGGCTAGTTGAAGTTGGTGTTCCCAGTTGTTTAACAAAGTTGGGGCGGTTGCCAAATTAACGCCTCAGAAGGGTTCCGGTCCCAAGAGCACGGAAGCCGAACCGGCCCTAGCCAGCTCTTGTGGCCAGGCACCCAACCAAGCTTGACCATGTCGTGTCTGGCAAGTGATTGTAGGGTATCGTAGCAGGATTTGACTGACATAGATTCCACGAAGTGGGATGTCAATGTTTTAAGCGTTGCTGCCTAGCTATCTGAAGAGATATGTATCATTGCGCCTCTAAAACCTTTATCGAGGTTTATTCTGGCGCAAATCTTAAAAGCATGAATTTCAGCATGGAACACGCTGAAACACATCCCCATTGTTAACGAGACTGTAGTGCTGGGTTCAAAGACACCAGTACCTACTCCGAAAGCTATTTTTAATCTGTCGGTAGATCATACCATATACATATCTTGGGTATAATACAGGTTCTTCATTAGACCAGTCGAGACGGTCTAATATGTATTTCTACTTCAAATAGCCTTCCGAAGCTATACTCCCTGGCCACAACGTCGGGCATAGTGGACAACATGTCCGTACTTGGAAGTGAGTGATACTTGTATTCTAGCTGCAGCTTTATAGCACAGCGCGCAGCGGTCTTCCTAGTGAAAATATGTAGGGGTGTGAGCCCGATGACATCCTCTATGGCTGAAATAGAGCAGTAACATACTCTTGTGGCACGATCAACCGCAAACTTGATATGTGCATTCCAATTTAACCGTCTGTCTAAGACAACGTCGATGATAAGTCCGAGATTGATCAATCTTCTTTTCGTAAACGGCACTAGAACAGTCTTGCAAGGATTGATGGAGAGTCCTTCAATGTTGCACCATTCAAAAACATGTTGAATAGCACTCTGCATGACGTTGGAGATCGTCACGTCATGTTTACAACTTATAATAATCGATAGGTCATCAGCATAACCAATAGCTTTGTAGTCCAATCTGTCGAGATTGACTAAAATATTGTTAATGACAACAGAAGAGGAGAGAGAACTTCCCCTGAGGGATATCCTTTTCCTGCTGTTGCAGGCACTGACACTCCTCCAGAAAAAGAAATTATTATACGACTTTCCAACATGTCACTTAGCCATTGGTTTGTCGAGTCTTCGATTCCTCTACGACTGATTCCCCTTGCTCGATGTCAAGGAAGGCACATAGGGCTATTTTCTTGGAGCGGTGCGTCTTTTCTATCTCCTTGACTAGATGGTGAAGTGCATGCTTCGTGAATTTGGCTTTCCTGTACGCATATTGACTTGAGTGCAGAGGGATTTACATCTCTAGCCGGCCTGGGATATGGACATATATGTATTAGTCTTTTCATAGTTTTCCAGATAAGAGATGTTAGACTGATAGGTCTGTAAAATTGGTTTGGGAATGAAAATCACATTCACCTGTCTCCAAGTCAATGAGGTATATCCTCAATTGTCACTTGCTCTAAATAAGGCGATCATTGCCGACAAAATACAATCGATTACCTTTTGTAGTAGTACCACTCTTGGAGGATAGGCACCTTAAAGGGATTCTGGGTGGTCTAACTTTTTCCCATTGTCCACGATTTTGTTAAGGGCACTCCACTCTTTCTCCAATTTCCTTTTTCTTGAGTTCCAAGTAAAGGGCAGCTTTGGATCTCTTATTTAATGTGATCCCCAGCAATCATTGTTTGGGAAAAGCGTGTAGAGTTGACGACATTTCAGGCGGTTTCTGTTTACTGGCTGCCTTTTCACCGAAAAATGTCCTTTGGATTTTGCAGGCTATCATAAGAACGTTTTTAGCTTATGGTCGGAGTGACTTCCGCCTTCAAAGGACGACCTGGTTGTGCTTTACCGAGTAAGCACTCAGACTAAGGGAAGTAGATCTATGGACAACTAACCCCTATTGTCAGCGTTCTCACTAGATGGACTACCACGAAGGAGAACATAGATATCGACTACATCATTCCAACCTCAGACTTCGATATCAGGTTTGATATCAAAATATCAAGAAGACAAAACCAAACCAAACAACCAAGTCTGGAACTGTGCTATATGTTCTGTTTGATTGATATTTCCTTGGTTCTTAAATCGACTGTGTTCCCAAAGCGATCTATCGCCTTAGACGTGACTGCGTTTGGTATTATCCGCACTAGAATTTCGATTATCTTCCGCAAAATGTATCCAACGACGCTGGTTCCATGGATATGCTGTGCAAATCCTATGGCCAGAGTCTAAGCCTGGACTGGGCTTAAATCTAATTTTCACGAATTGCTTCAAAACTAGTCATGGGTCTGGTGGCTTCGTGGAGACCGATGCACTGCTCCTTAGGCGAGAATGCCTCCATTTTCCAGAAATAGAAACTTATGATATCTTTATGGCCACGGATTATATTTTAAAGAATAGGCAGAGGAATCGGAACATCTGCGTCTGAAGCGTTGCTCAACCCTTTAACCAATACCAAGATAGTTCGAGAATGCAAGAACTCTCTGAATTTGGTCGCAAGGCTGAACTCTTTGACTCTTGTCTGGCTTCCAGGTCACATTGGAATGTCTGCAAAAGAGGTCCACGATAAGGGCTTAGAACATGATTTTACAGGATCTGAACCTGCGTTGGGTCTTCCCTCATCCTTGTTCAGAGCCTCCATTGACGATTAGGTTTCTCCAGGATGCATGCAGACTTAACGAATGCTTTCGAATGTCTGTGAGAAATCGGTGGCACTCTTGCTGTCTCTCTGCAGAAAAGACTGTACAAAACATGGGTCTTGATTGCTGGTAGTACAATAACCCAGTTGGAGTGCTCCGTTTTTTTCTCCACCGTCTGAACAATGTCGTTGGCATAGCCTTTGCTCTTTAGAATCTGATAGTTCATAGAACACATTGTCAACCACAATTTCTATCGTGTTTCCCACTCCCTCTATACTCCCTCTATGACTACCATGGCTTAACAAATACTCACGTTGGCATCACCAAACTCAGCCCAAGATGTGTGGAGAAGAGATGGATAAAAATCCAATTCATTTCGAGTTCAAGCTTCCAATTAAAAAAGTTAAAAGCACTGCTGTTCGCTTGGTGTAAACCCCTTAAGTCGTCAAATCCCTTCGATATAAGATAATCCATTTAAATTTTAACCCAACTTCATCGCTCAAATCATCCCACCAACCCGGCATGTGGAAAGGAAAAAATCTGACTAAAATCTCATAAATATCCTGCCGCCGCCCTTCGTCGCCAGCAAAATGTCAACATGTGCTCGTGTACCCCTTCGTCCTGCAAACGAGAGGAGAGCAGCAAAAACCGAGCTGTAATTACGGAAACCATCAGCGCGCTCTTATGTTACTGGCAAATGCCCCTGTCAACCCGTGTAAGAACTCCCCATTGACATGTCTCTGCGCCGATTACACGGTCTTTAATGGTTACGGAGTCATTAATAACATTCGAGGACTCACTGTGATTTGTCTTAGTACCGCTTATCAGAGCCGGAGCCTCTCTTAGTGGCTCTGAAAGTTATGACATTAATAATTTTTCAACTTCATTTCATGTCTCCCGCCCCCGCACGCACACAGACATAACGAGATGTACATACATTACAGCCACGATAAATGGTGTCTCTCCGGTTGCCTCCCTAGATCAGTATCATCCCCTTCCAGCTCGGCGTTGAGTGGATGTTTTCTTTGGGGGTAATAAAAAAAAAGTCCATTTACCAAAAGTTATTTTGACTTTTACTGACGTCCTAGGATGTGGTGGAGGGCTGCTGCTACATCGGAATGTGTGTATCTGTCGACGGTAAGTCGAATCTTATGTGCTACTCCTGCTGAGCCCACACAACACATGGGGTCAGTGTCCCAGTAATTTCCTTTGCATTTATTTCGTGTCCTTTATTGATTTCACATTAAATGTGTTGATTCCAATTTCCGTTCCTTACGCCAGATCGTTGTTGTTGGAATTTTATTGAAGGGGAGGGGGCTGGCCTAGTTGACGGGATATAGGCCGACAGGAAGGACAAAATCAATAAAATCGCTTGTAGATTGTTGTGGTAAAGTTTGATATTTTATCGGTGAATATGTAGTTTATTCGATAACATAGCACTAAGGAAATAAAGTTGGGAAATATCCCCAAAAGTTTTGGGAGCTGACGGCTTGTGTGGGCGGGGGTGTGTCTTTTATGGAAACAACAAATTAAGTTCTAGTTTCGGAATTAAATTATACGTGCGGTACACACGAATTTTTTGGGTCACCGCTGCTGTCGAATGGAAAAGCTCTACTAATTGAAGCTAATCCAGCAAATTGCCTGTCTTTTAAATGACATTTTGCAGTGGGACCGGCCAGACAAAGAGATTCTTATCCAGTCCAGGACACTCCCTACACGACATGCCATACAAGTCATTGAGATATAAATCTTCGTACCAGAAACGCGGAAAAGGCCGATGTTGAATTACTGGGCTGTTTTGCTAAGCGTAGCTTACGCTTTGGGATATATTTTCGCTTTAAATGTTTAGGCATAGTTTCATATCCTGTTCTGTCCAAAGACGGAACTTATTAGGTCTGTTTTCTGGTAAAACAGCTGCTTTGGCAATGTGTTCACTCTGCTTTTGGAACAGGCCAATGAACCCTGCTCCTTTTGTTGGAGATAAAGAAGGCAAAGATCATGCCAATGGCCCCTCAAGTTCAAAACATACTGCTAACTTTAAGCAACTAAGCCACGTCGCTGTTGGAAATGTCTGATGGTGACGATGCTGTTCCGATCAAAAAATTGTACCTTTTGAGAATAAGGCGGTGATTACTTCATTGATGTACCAAACCACAGTTATTCGGTTGTCAATTGACACTGTCATATTGAAAAGCAGCCGAAGGCATTCGCCACCACTTTGTTGAAACTGCGTGTCGCATAGATTCAATCGCTCCTTCAGAGGCAGTCGACTTATTATTTTGCCACCAAGTGCGATGCCGTCAATGATATGCAGCGCCTGGGCCATTCTGTCCCTGCTTCCTTCACCAATCATCTGCTCTTGGACTATCTCGCCGTAGATTAAAGTTTTTTTGGAGACATCTCGAGGATTCAGCCGCACGGCTTTCAGCGACCGTTTTCGGAAAAACGTAGTCATGTCCTTTTCAATGTCCTCGTTGCGGACCCATGACATGAAGTACCAATCAGGGATGTTGGTTATGTGTTTGCCCATGAAGGCCTTACTGTCGAGCCTGCAGGCGGGTGTGTTCATGAAATTCTTGTCACCATTCCAGTCTTCAGTTCCGGCGCTTGTCGCATTTTTACTGGTAAATACCACAGCCTTAATCACGGTACTCCGCCTAGTTGGTTTCCTTGAGCTCTGCGTCCTCGTAGAAGGCGGCTATCTTGATCAAGCCCACGATCTGGTTTTGTCCCAGCCTTTACTCTCGGTAATGTACTCCACGAACTTTCTGTCTTTGAAAAGCACCCGCAGTTGGTCATCCCGGACCTTGGGATCGTCCCACATCTCCTGATTTATTTTTGAGAAGAGTCGTCGCACCGTTTCTGTGTTGGGCTTCTTCCACTTGCAGATCAGATAAATCTCTTAATTCGCCGGTCTGCTGGTGTTTGGCTTGTAAATGCTGACCTCCTCGAAGCACGTGCACATCAGGTACACCAGACCGACGCTGAATGGGGTGAACAAGTCGAAAAATTTGCACACAAAGTGTCCTTTCTCGCGGAGTACATGCAGGACCACCAAATACTGGCACAAGTAGAGCTGCTTGGATAGAATCTCCTGTATGTTCTCCTTTCCCTCGATAGAGAATCCTCCGTCGGCCATAACAAAGTGCATCCTTGCTTCTGCCGTCTTTTTTGATGACGTATTTTGCAAACGAGGTCTAATTTTTCGGATTGAAAATATCGCCATCGGCTGCGACGCCTTAGTGCGAATCGAAAGTTATCCAGCTTGAAGTCATTTTCGCCGCTTAACGTGAACCCCTTAGCCGCCCAGCCCTTTTTGTAAACGACTTACTCAGTAAAGCCACCGGGACCTGGAATAGAGAATATGTTAGTGCGTGGTCTCATTTCCTGTCGGCATTCTAAAGGAGTGTATTCTGTGGATTCAGGCTCATATCAGAAAAGAGGTGCCAAATAAAGGATATTTTGTCTTAAGCAAAGTTTTCTTATAACGAAAATTGTAATCCCGAGAAAGATCGAAATTGTAAAGGCACCACAAGCTCGGACTTGCGGATAACTAGTGGATAGTCTTCTTATGGGTTTTCGTTCAATTTCTTCCTTCAAAGGCAACACAGCAGAATATTTTGCAAAGAATTATTCGCTCCGAACGACCGAGGATACTTTATTCAGCCTTCGAAAGAGTCCATTCTACAGCGCCAAACAGTAGGACTGGGATGATAAAGATCTTACACAGAGTCCCTTTCTTTGTTTGGAATGAGACCTTACTACTCAGTTAACTTCTCAGCTCAAACAAACAGCGAATGTAAAGGTAGATAAAGTTCCCTACTCTCGCGAACTTAGAGCTGTCCACTGTGACGTTGTCTCCAATTCGTCGATGTTTGGTGTCCCTTCTTGCTGACCGCTATACTTTTTTTAGCCGCTTATTGGATTAAGGTTCAAATATTGGTATCAGTTTTGGCGTTTCGAGTTACACTTTGATAACCTTGCAATTTAAAAAGGGTCTCGGACAATGAAGATTCTATTGGTCTCTTGAGATTTCAGCCTGTCGACATTGTATCATACCCTGACTGTAACAAGATAGTAGATTAGGTTAGGGTGAAGTGGGTGCCAGTAGACACGTAGACTAATGATAGATATGTCCGTTGTGATACCACGTGGATCTTGGAGAATCCTTATTTCTCTACTCGTTAAACCACTAAGAGCATGAGACCTCTAATGTCTGTGTTGATTAGTCGCCTAGATCGTTGTAGAAGAGGGCACCTGGGTGACCTGGGTGAAAGCGGGGCAGGAGCCCTCGTCCATGCAGCTTCAGCAATAATCATTTGAGAAGACGTCAAGCCTTGTTGCATGGCGATTTAATTGACAGTGTTCAGTAATGACACCTAGAGTAGTACTGATATGCAATCTCTTGAGGGAAATCGAATCCCTAGAGCATTTACGATCCAGCTTGGGCCAAATCTGTTTGGTCGTTAAAGACATTTTACCACCACTCCTCCTTAGATGTGTCCTTTAGAAAGCGTCTCGAATAATTTTGAGTTTACATGTAGAGATGGATAATGCCTAAGGTACCATATTCTGGTAAAATGGGCATCGTTGTTCCATATCTGACGAGTTCTTCAGCCTTACAGTTCCCTGGAATGTCTCCATGCCCCGGCACCCCACACAGATGAATATTGAACTGTTCTGCCATCTCTACGAGAGACGAAAGGCAATCAAGGGTTCCTAGTGAATTTGTAGAGAATGATTCCGAGGACTTGATTGCTGCTTGGCTGTCCGAAAAGATGCCCTCGTCCATCTGAAGCGGATATCAAGTTTTTCTTTAACCAGATAAGACTTCTTTGATCGTCATTACTTCCAATGGAACACGCTACAGTAAATAGGAAGACGGAAAGGGAGGCTGAGATTGAGCCTATAAGAGAAAACACCTCCACCTACCCCTTCGTTGGACTTGGATCCGATCGAATCGTCTGCCCCTTTGCCCTTTTGAAATCCGACACGGATTCGTTCAATGAGCGTTGTTGCTTTAGGGAGACAGTAATTCGCGTCTATTCTGGCTGCTCGGAAAATTTAAATAACCAGAATACTGGAGGCATACCTTGCAACGATGGGAATGTTTTTTTCTTAATCCAATAGCGCTCCAAGGGGTTATGAATACCCTTTTGATGTTATTCACACAGCGAGAGCGAGGTGCAGTGGTTTGAAACTCAGGTAGTATTACGTTTCAATGGCGTCCGAGGGCAGTGTCTAGACTAGCTGGGGACATTTTTGGTGTTTGTCGTTGCTATAATTTATGGGAATTTTTTCAAAACTCCTAATGTCAGCTCAATTAATTCTTCAAGCCATAACACTCTTCAGTCAATGTTATGCCTTTGCAGTAAAGTCGACATCAGCTTACTCTATTAATCGCTTATTTATTTGATCTTCTTTCGACTTCAGGAGTTGAATCCGGTCTTTCAGCATGACAAGCGATGATACTAACCATTGAACCATGGCCCTTATGATTATAGAAATGGAGAAACACATCTACAAACCGAGCTCTGTGTAGGAGTGTCTTCGAATCGATTGGGTCCTCGACCTGTTCTCAGTGGGATTGAGCATCCTTTCCTCAAACATATTGTTCTCAAATCGATACCTAGGAAACTTGACGTGACATTTTAAAATGTTACGCAAAACTTTTAAAAGGGTGTCAGTGACATTTGACTACTCAATACACTTTTTCTCACTTTATCTCTTGACACTCCTTTCAGCGTCTTCTAGTAACTTGATACGCCAAGGGATTAGGGACTCAACTTCCATCAACATAAGCTTCAACTGACACAAGAATTCATTTTTCAACTATTATCCCATTAATGTCAAACTACTGTTACCTCTATCACACAGGATATGTGTATACTTACCATACCCCTTGACATATGCAATAAACAAAAAAAAAAAACAAACAAAACTTTCGCAACAATATTCCATTTTATCTCGTCTCATAAAATATATCAAACTCTGTCAGCCATTTTGCTTAACACGAAACGGTCTTGACCAACACACACAGCACACACAATATAACACAACGAACTTCCATTAATATTCGTCGCCCTGTGCAATCCTCTGAAGAGAGCATAAATTCAACGGAAAATTATTCCCTTCAAGATGATAAATTACACAAGGGATATACAAACACACACACACACACACACGCAGGATAACAAAATAAAATCTACTTTGTTTCGAGAAGTAACCAAAAACAAGAAAAAAGGATTTCAAGGACTCACTTGACTTTGCTTTAGAATTCGAGTATCATTTTTTGAAGCACTGACATGGGCGGGCTTGCTTTTTCAATAGTGTGACACATGAGTGCGTTCCTGGACTGGTCCCTTTGAAATTTCTAAAGGAAATGTTGTCTTTGGGTTAAAAGGATGCGATTTCTAACGAAGAAAATAAACAAAACAAAAGTCCTAGTATTTACAAGTCTTTGTGGAGACCTCGAAAGGTGCCTTAATTGCAAATTCGTTAAAAAGTCAACTTTATTTTGTTATCCTTGTGTGAGTGTTGGGTTGCACCCTAGCGTGTATGCATGCTCCTGAATCATGTCATTGTGGTACACTTTGTGTATTCTAAAAGGGGAAATAGTGTATAGAGCTTGATGGTGTTGGTAGTAATTTTAAAAAAGTCATAAAGCAGCCTCTACACTTTTTTTTTCTGAAATCATAAAGGACATACGAAACTAACTACGGCCACTCATAAAAATCCAACGATTAGCATGCATCAGTACAACAAGCCCCATAAGAACGACCCCGACAGCAGTCCTCGAAACGATTCTTTCACTCCTACAGCTCGACCTATACAGGAAAAATTGGCAGAAAAAAGCGCCCTATGACTGCAAGCATCTAGCTTTTGCCAAATAGGTCACACCAGGGGCCAAATTGTCTCTTTCGTGATCGCATATTCCGTCACGTAAAAACGAGCATTTTCTGGCGAAGCTATGAATAACCAAAAACTGATCGCATAACGCGATATCCTGACTTCGAACTCAATTTCCAAGCTTACCTTACAGCAAGGAAAAGCTGGGATGAAGGAAGGGTCAGTAAACCCGGCAATACATCCATTTTCACCGGCGCACGGCTCGGTAAAACGTCCAAACCACGCTAGTGTGTTTCAAGCTGAGTTCGAGTGATAACCGAGGCCGCAAGAGAACTATTCTCTGTAACCCTGAGAAGAAATATCGACATACTCATCGATAGTCAAGTAAAGAGTTGGCGTAGCCAGCTTATGAAGCTAAGCTCGGGACATAATGTATTACTCTGTTGTGTCGCGAGACACTGAGGCATCGATGGCAATGAAAAGGCAGATGAACTGGCAAGAAAGGCATCGGAACTGAACCAAATAATAGTCGACCCATACGGTTCCGACCCATATAGATGTTCTGAAGCAAAAGATACATTTGGATCTCTGGAAGCCTGCTGCGATGAGCGATGGAGCACACTTCCGTCATGCCACATATCAAGAAACATGTGCCCACAGCTTAATAAAGGAATAACAAAGGAAATACTCACGCTGAACAGATCGCATTTAGCTCTAGTGATCAGCATCCTCACAGGCCACAACCTACTGTCGGCCCATCTAAGGAGGATGCGACTAAGCACGACTGACCCTCTGCAGAGGATGTGGGGATATTGAAGCGGAGGAGGACACGACGCACTTTCTCTGCGACTGCCCAAGTCTCAGCAGAACCAGAAAGATGACCCTAGGCGCTTACTTCTTTAGTGACCCAGGCCAACACTCAACCATTTCACCGAAGGCCATTCTAAAATTCATACTGAATTCAGGGTGGCTTGGGGAGGTTTGGTATGGTTTGGTATGATCGGAAGGCTCCTCCTTTAACCATCGAAACTGCATAGATTTGGTTTTGGACGTATGTTGGGAGGGATTTAGGGAAGGTGGAAACAATTATAGAGTTGAGACTAGTGTATGTGTGGTCTGGCGAATCTTCCCGTTTCTTTGGTGAAGGCCAGGATGTCGCCAATTCCTTTGTTCTTGAGTTGTATCAGTTCCGGTGTCCACATGGACCCCAGGGTTTTCTGTCGCATTCTCCCTAGGGCTGGGCATTGTCATAGGAAGTGTTCAAGATCTTCTTCATCTTTCTCACAGTTCCTACATGTGTCTATGTCAGCGAGCGCCAGTCTATGCATGTGTTTGTTGAGGTTAATGTGTCCTGTGATGAGTTCCATTATCAGCCTCAATTGCTCTCTGCTGAACCTTAGTAACGCCTTCCTAGTGAGAAGGTTGCTACGTTTATTTACGAGTGATCTAGCCACTTTGCACGTCGGGAGGTTAGGCCAGTGATCCTCGAAATCTCTTTGCTGTTTTAATTATTGTTAGTGCGACTCCCACTGTGCTCTCAGCGGTTCGTTCTATTGTGTGCGCCCCTTCTCTTGCCAGTTCATCGGCTTTCTCGTTCCCCGTGACACCTTCGTGACCCGGTACCCAGACAAGGCGGATGTCGTTGTGCCTGGTAACCATTTTGACTTTGTCTTTGCGTTCCATGACCAGATGCGATCTGGATGTTGGATTTGTGATGGCTTTAAGTGCTGCTTGACTATCCGAGCAGATTTCTATTTTCTTACAACGGGGGCTTATTATGATCAAAAAATAATCTATTCTCTTCCCAACAGATAAATGAATGTTGGTCCCAAAACGGGGAACACAATGGATCCTTGAAGATCCGAGTATGGCGGCGCCTAACATCAAGGCGCTACCTCATTAACCTAACCTATCTTAGGGATAAGGCACTTCAGACTGACAGAAATATTTTGCATAAAAAGGCAACGTAAGCCTGCTACTATTTAACGAACAGTCCTTTGGAGCTTTGTGGCAAGACTGGATTCTTTGCAGAAAGATGGTCGGTCACTTTGTTTCTTCTCAGGTCAGGGATAGATGGAGTCTAATCTTATCTGTAAAGTGTCATGGCTTTAAGAGTTGAATAAGCTGACACTGATTATGACATAAGGAGATTCGAAAAAAATTCTGTGAATTATAGCAATGACAAACACCACAAACATCCCCATCTAGCCTGGATAACAACCTGGGACGCGAATGAAACCTACCACTACCTGAGTTTCAAACCACTGCATCTCGCTCCCGGTGTGTGCATAACATTAAAAGTGTATTTATATCCCCTTGATCCGCGTGTGGATTATAAAAACAAAAAATCTTGGTATCACATTTTTTCATCCTCAGACAGTTGAAAATTATGACCAAGATGAGGATTGAGTCCATTTTTCCTGATTTTCTTTGTTTCTCTCATGGCATAACTTTAGGCAAATATACCGACATCTCTTGAGAACCTTTGATGTGTGATGCGTAGTCCTGTACTTAGTTAATCCAAGATCTTGTTTATATGCAGAACTTCTATTAGACCACTCTCATAACTTTAACTTCTCTTTCCGTTTCAGATCACCGTAATTGAAGACGATGGCCAAGCCCAAAACATCCACCTCATAGGCATCCACACCAACGTCCACTGAACACTCATCTTCCGACACAACAAGCATAGGTCCAATCGATGGTCTATGGCAACCAATCTAAAGCGATTCATTCGAAACTACGCAAGGTGTAGTGATTATGGCGACAAAATTAGTTATTTACCTGTTATTTTTCGGCTTATACACGGTCCAGATAGGCGGCCAGATGAACAGTGATCCAGCGCCAGGGCGATCGCCGGGACCGCCCGGTGGTATAAGGACCATCGAAGACGATGTGCATGGCTCAAGTGGAAGTATAAAGAGCACAACTTTGCTGCTGACCAAAGATCCGACTGAGATCGACGATGACAATGAGAACGATGAGAGTGATGGCGGTGAGTACTCCAACGACTCGGAGCTAAGTAAGTTGAATGAGATTAAGCCGAGTGAAGAGGAGTTTCCTCATTCAACACGGGCTGGGGATGAAGAACGAGTACCTCATTTGGAGCCAATAAATCTGCACAAGGACAGTGGGTCGACAACAGGTGGCAGTGGCAGTCGCAGCCGGAACAATGGTGGTGGCAGTAAACCCTGTTTGAGTGAATTTAGTGACTTCTTAAACGACGTCGTTGTCATCGATGAGGATGAGGTTGTGGTGGAGGGGAAGAACCTCACCCATGACGAGGCGGCTGCCGCGGCAAAAAATGTTCGCATTCAACTCGAGGTCACACATGATATATTCGATACGAAGGAGGGACTGAACTGTGGATTACTCTATCGAGGTGAGTTATATCATAGTTACAGTCGTTTATTCTACTTGGGATGCTTGGTTGGGGATGTGTTTATTGACGGGTTATGCGTCTATGAAGCTGGAAGTTGTTTACTTTGGACGTCAACAGATGCTGAAGCAATTGCAATTCGGGCGAATAGGTGGGATTTTAAGTGCTAATAGGTGGTCACCCAATGGACTCATGTTGCTGTTCAGTGGAGTCCAAATAGTCAGGCGGTATTTGAATTTTTTGCTCCTATTGCCGTCAGTTCATCAAGTGAAATAGAAACATTTACCATGTGTAGAATGTCCACTATGATATTTTTCACTCGATACACCATCGTCGAGCTTGTGGCTTCTTCAACTAGCAATGGTCCGTAGATTAGGTTAGGTGGCTGCGTTCAAGCAGGGACACACTTAGACCAGATTGGTTCATTGTTGTACCACGATAAATACTGGCTTACCGGCACCAGAAGCCAAGAGTATAACGCCGAGTGCTTTGAGATGACTGACCGAATCGGTAGCAACCCTATGTATTGAACCACTTCGACCCGAAGATAAAGTTTCTTATCTTCTGGATGTCGAGTTTGGCTAGATAGTTTAGATCATCATAGAAGTATTTTCTGAGGATTTTCCTTCTTTATGTTGCAAGGGCGGGACAAGTGCACAGTAAGTGGGTTGTGGTTCGCTCCTCCTCTTCATTGCTACAGCTTCTACAGAAATCGTTAAAGGGGACCTCTAATCTAAGCGCATGTCTGCCTATGAAGCAGTGTCCGCTAAGGACTCCTATAAGTGACTAACTTTTCCCGGTGAGTGGATAAAAGGCTCTCCGTCTTTTTTAAATCCAACTTGAGCCAAACTTGTTGTGACAAGAGACAAGCACTGATGTTGTTCCACCTATAGTTTGCCAGTTTCCTGGTATCGGTATCAAGGAGGAATTTGATCGATGCAATAGCGACAGGAGGTTCTGCCAGCTCGTCTGCCCTCCAGGTGCCTGAAACGTCGCTATGTTCTGGCACCCAGCACAGTGTTACGTCGCATCTGTCTGCAATGTGGTTCACTTTAAAGAATGACAACATCGTCTAAGTCACTTTTTCGACAAAAAAAAGTAATTAATCATCTACAGCTCCTTTGTCTGTCGCATAGTTTATGGCACAACAAGTAGCTCCTGTGGTACCAAGGTAAACTAGCCTATGAAGCCATGGTAGTTTCGTGATGATTAGATTTCCCTAAATTGTGTCGACCAGGAAACACCCTTGATGGCTCCCGATTCGTGGATGGTCCCATCCCATGATACAGCAGTCCTTCATTGTCTTCGATCCTGGCCATGTTGATTCAAGTTCTTTAGAAACACAGAGGTTACGTCTTTCTTGCCGTCTCGAACAAGTGGCTTGTTGATGTCATCTACTTGTTTGATGGGACTGAACTAGTGTCGACATGTTTTCACTTTTGAACCTAAACGCTCATCTGGAAATAGCTCATTTGACGTGTCGCCACAGTTAAAGCACTGTGCATCGCCCGGTTGACATTGTTACCACATCTAGCCACCGCTTCAAGTTTATCCGCTTGAAGGATATTGTACATCGAAAATTTCTGCCAGTTCTTCTTAAAAAACACTGGGAAAACGCAGTAAAATAACAGTCGGTCATCCGTAAATATAGAGACTTCCCAGATCTGCTTCACCTGTCCACTCTCTGGAATCACACATCGAAAGGCTACCTCAGATTGTCGCTCGTCTCTCATGGAAATGACAGAGCATTTTAACATTCACCTATGACAGGTATCAGGTCAAAGGGACATTCCAGGGAATTGTTAGGACGATGAACTCCCCAAACGTGGTACTACTCTACAGATCCTACCAGAATGGAGGAATCTGGGTGTTTCACTCGCTACACATAAATTACTCTTAGAGTACAACGCGATCAGCAACACAAACCAAAGATGGAGGAATGGTACCGCCAGAGGGATCTGGCCTATGATAAACCTCACTCCATACAAAGGTCTGATCTTGATTAAAAGGTCGCTCATCAATGCACCGTTATCTGCGTTCCCACTGGCTACTGCCCCATCGACCTTCATGCCAGAAGGATGGGTCTCTTCTCAAATGACTTTTGCGGTCCTCTAATTCCTCTGCACTTGTCCTGCCCTATTCCAATGAAGGAAGCTCCATCTAGGAGCTTATCACTTTGATAATTTGGGCGAATTATCGCGTATTGATATCAAAAGTATACTCAGCTCAAGACGAATGGAGAAATGAAAGCCCTACTACACCACCAAATTCCCAAACCTGTTATACAGATGGTTCAAAATTGGAAAACGACAGCAGAGGCGCTGGGGTTTATGGTCCAAGTTTCTAACGCATGACAGCGCTTAAAGAGTCACCTATAATATTTCAAGCGGAAGTCCACGCTATTGAATTGTGTAAGAGAATGCCTGTGGAGAAGAACCCAAGGAACCCACTTCCACTTCTTTTCAGAAAGCCAAACAGCACTATAAGCCCTTAAATTCTATAGGTTCCAAGCTTGTCTGGGACTGTCTCAACCTCTTCGAAAGCCTTACATCGGTAAATAAGGTTACCGTAGCCTGGATCCCAAAACATTGAGGCTTCGAGAGTAACGAACGGCCTCACTGCCTGGCGAGGAAAGGCGCTTGCCACCCAGCCGTTGGTTCCGAACCCTGTTTTGGGGTACCACGAATAGTATTAACTCCAAGATACTACAATGGGAGATCAACAAACACGCCGACTCCGGGGCCTTAGACAAGAGATAAAGTTCATCAACTCCAACCCATACAAGGTCAAAACTTTAGTTGATATCATTAAAGAACTTAACGGGCTATCTAACGGGACATTGTTCACTCAGATATCGATATTTGTCGGCTCTGTGAAGAACAGAAGAAGACTTTGGTACATATTCTGAGGCAAAAAGGGCCTTCTTGGCCTACGTAGGTCTGTGCATCACATGGACAGCCATCCTACCTACCTTTCAGTCTTTGCTTCCCCTCTAGAGAGATTTTAAAAAGTAGAGGCCTCGCCTTTTCATTATCACAGGACTCGCTATAATCTGAAGTCTATTCTTCTGTTTCTGGAAGATTTTGGAACTGCTTGTCTGTGAATCTTCATATTTTTGCCAAACGCGTTGGGTATGAGAAACCGAATAGAAGGACTGAATAGTTTGTCCCTGCTGTTTCATCTCACTGTATGTTGTGTATCCCAGATTGTCCTGCGATCTTAAGCCCTGACATGTGCATACATACATATATATATTTCAACATTCCACATGAATAATCATAAATACATCTTCCGCTGAATTTTACGATTTTTTAAAAATACCTCCCCGAGTCACGGTCCACTTCCTTCCACTCCAACTGTAACCCGAGCACAACGTCCTCCGGCATCCTCCATTCCCGTTTATAGCTAGATTACTTATGTCATCCTAAGCGAACTGTACCATATATTCCCATTAGGTTTATATCCTTTTTATTGTCACAATGGAGAGCAGTATTATCGTCGATATAAGTTTTATTACCGCCACGGAAACAAATACGTATACGATTTCCAGGCTTAAAAATAAGACCCGCTCCTGCCTCCATTGTAAAAGCACCCCCAGAGCGAGCTAGTAAAATTTCCACCATCTAATAAAATGTAACCCATTCGTCCTCCTCGAGTGTCAAGGATATTTTCGTTGGCATACTCACACACATACACGCAGGCAAACATAATTCCTCCTTTTCGGAAATAAATCAGAAAAGAAAAAAATTGTTTTTAATTTCTTTTGGACGCAATACTTCCGTCCAAGGCAATATGCTTCTCCTATTGTGTGTGCAATTTGTCCCTAGGGAGACTCGACTCGGAACAATAAGCGAAGTAAGGAGTCTCGCATTCCTTCCTGCCGTCTTCCATCGCATCGGCTGCGAAATAAAGGGAAGTAAATTCAATTTATCTTTTCAAACTGCAAAAGGACATAAATTTTAGAGTCTCATGGTGCGCAGAATGAAATGATGCCAGGATGCAATTGCAGTGCAGGAGGAAGCAAAAAAATTAATTTCACCATAAATACACACACACAGAACACAGAATTTAAAGCGAAAAAATGACTTTTTTGAGAGACATGTCGTGTTTTCTAATTATCCTTGGACAGAGTGCACCCGCCTGATGATTGATTATTGGTAAATGGGTCCTTGCGGTTGCGGCGGAGCACTGTTTAATTAGAGGAACCTCAACCTCATGCTTGTCATTGACTTCGCCATCGGAATTATCATCGAAAGCATCTGCGTCGGTAAGGGATTACGGGTGGCGCATGCAAATTGTTTGCACGGGCTCGATGTCACCAATGCCAGTGAATTTCCGGTACAAATTGCATTTCCCTCGGAGCGGAAGAATGGGAAAGTATATGACGGGGCATGTCGAGTACTGCGGAGCCTTATACTTATTTCATTACGACGATGATGGGTATTAGGTTGGGGATTACGCAAATTAGGAAATGGCTGCAGGAGAAGTAGTAACTTGATAGCGGTGGGGTTTAAGATTATTATGAGTGTTTGTGGAGGGGATAGTGATGTCCCTGTCATCGAGGCAGTGAATGCATTCAATGGGCATTGATGAGTTGGTTGAAATGGTACATGACTGTCAACAGTGGAAGGTGAATCCTGATACAACAGCATGTTGAACGGATGCCAGATCGTCAAAGTTATTGATACAGAAAGCTCCCAGATGTCGGTTTTCTTGATTAAAGAGGACAATTTTCTCTGACAGTATATGTAGATCCTCAATGAACTCTGGATCGCAATTAGATAGGCAGAACATAAGCCATCCATTTTAAGAGACAGACAGATAGAGCTACCATTGAGATGCTTCTTGGTTTTTAGGTTTGATACTTACTTACTTACTTAAGGTGGCGCTACAGACCGGCGTGGTCCTGGGCCTCAACCAACAAGTCTCTCCAGCCAGCTCGATCTTTAGCCAGCTGCCTCCAGTTTCGCATGCCAAGTTGGTTGAGGTCCCCTTCCACTTGCGTGCGCCACCTGAGTCGCGGTCTTCCTCTACTGCGCTGACCCTCGGGTGTGGATTCGAAGATTTTCCGAGCTGGAGCATTGGTGTCCATCCGCTCTACAAGACCCAGCCACCTAAGTTGTTGGACCTTTACTCTTTTGGCTAAGTCGATGTCGCTGTACAGCCCGTACAGTTCGTCGTTGTATCTCCTCCTCCACTCCCCGTCTATGCAGACGGGACCAAAAATCACCCGAAGAATTTTCCTCTCGAAACAGCCAAGAGCAATTTCATCCGCTTTAGATAGAGTCCATGCCTCTGCGCCGTAGAGCAGGACTGGGACGATTAAGGACTTATAAAGGGTCACCTTAGTTGTTCGAGAGAGGTCTTTGCTACTCAATTGCCTTCTTAGCCCAAAGAAACAGCGATTGGCAAGAGTTATTCTTCGTTTAATCTCAGCGCCGGTGTCATTGCCTGAATTTATAGTGGAGCCTAGGTAGACAAAGTCCTTAACTACCTCAAAGTTATAGCTGTCTATAGTGACGTTCTGTCCGAGACGTCGGTGTTGGGTGTCCTTTCTTGTTGACAGGATATACTTCATCTTGCCCTCATTGACCGCTAAACCCATCTTCGCCGCCTCCGTCTCGATACTCACAAACGCACCAGTGACATCACGCTGCGTTCTTCCGATTATGTCAATATCGTCGGCATATGCGAGTAATTGGACGGACTTTTGAAAGATTGTGCCTCTGGTGTTGGCGCGTGAGTTTTGCACAACTCTTTCAAGGACGATGTTGAAGAAGTCGCATGACAGCGCGTCGCCTTGTCTAAATCCTTGATAGACATCAAAGGTCTCGGTGAGGTCTTGACCGACCTTGATGGAGCAGCGGGCATTCTCCATCGTCATCCTGCACAGACGGACGAGTTTGGCAGGGATGCCAAAACTAGACATGGCTCTGTATAGCTCGTCTCTATAGATGCTGTCATACGCGGCCTTAAAATCGATGAAGAGGTGGTGGGTATCGATTTGAAGTTCCTGGGTTTTTTCCAAGATCTGCCGCAGTGTGAATATTTGGTCGATGGTGGACTTTCCTGGCCTGAAACCACACTGATATGGACCGATCAGGTTGTTGATGAACGGCTTCAGGCGTTCACACAACACGGCAGATAAGATCTTGTAAGCGATGTTAAGAAGACTGATGCCTCTGTAGTTGGCGCAGTTCAGAGGGTCTCCTTTCTTGAGGATCGGGCAAACAATGCTGAGGTTCAATTCATCGGGCATACTTTCTTCCGACCATATTTTACAGATGAGTTGGTGCATGCTCCTTACCAAGTCATCACCTGCTGCTTTGAACAGCTCGGCAGTTAGGCCGTCAGCCCCAGCAGCTTTGTTGGACTTAAGCTTCGAAATGGCTTTCTTTACCTCGTCCAGGTCGGGTGGACGGAATTGTTGGTCTTCGTCGTCCAGGTTGAATGGTTCATTCTGCATGACAGCGGGATTTGATTCGTCGTCGCCGTTAAACAGTCTGCAGAAGTAGTTCTTCCATATCCTCAGCATCGACTGCGATTCTACTACGATGTTCCCTTGTTCATCCCTGCAGGCCTCGGTTCGGGCTCTATAACCTTGACAGGTTCTTTTTACCCTTTGGTAAAACTTCCGAACCTCATTCCTGCTATAACATCCCTCTATCTCCTCGATCGCGCGCTTCTCATGCTCTTTCTTTTTCCTTCTGAAAAGCTTGTGTTCGTCTCTTCTCTTCTGCCCGTAGAGCTCGCGGGCAGCTCTGGTCTTTCTATGCAGCGCCGCTTTGTAAGCCTCTTGTTTCGCTGCATGTGCTTGCCGGCACTCGTCGTCAAACCAGGGATTTCGTTGTGGTGGCCGTGTGAAACCCAGCACATCAGAGGCGGCATCTCTGATCGCTTTTTGGCAATGTTGCCACTGGTCTTCAATACTTGATGCTGGCGGCATAGGACCTCTTGAGAGATTGAGAGAGACTCGATCGGAAAAGGATTTGGTGATCTCTTGCCATTGCAGCCGTCCGACGTCAAATTTCCTCACAGTATTCCCTTGTCTTGGCGGTGTTCGGGATATCCGCAGTCGTACCTTGGCTACAACAAGGTAGTGGTCCGAGTCAATGTTGGCCCCTCGGAATGTTCGGACATCCATGATTCTGGAGGAGTGCCTTGCGTCGATCGCAATGTGGTCAATCTGGTTGACGGTTGATTGATCAGGAGATCTCCATGTTCCTTTGTGGATATCGAGATATGGGAACCGCGTACTAGCTACGACAACGTTCCGCCCCGCAGCAAAGTGGACCAGCCTAAATCCGTTATCGGAGGTGGTGTCGTGTAGGCTGTGCTTTCCGACAGTACTACCAAAGATGCCCTCTCTTCCTAGCTTTGCGTTAAAATCGCCTAGGACAATCTTAATGTCATAGCTAGGGCACTGCTCGTATGTCTTGTCCAAGAGCTCGTAGAACCTGTCTTTGGTGTCGTCTTCTTTCTCCTCTGTGGGGGCATGCGCGCATATCAGACTAATGTTGGCGAATTTAGCCTTGATGCGGATTGTTGTGAGGCGTTCGCTTACATACCTGAAGCTTAAGACTTCTTGCCTAAGTCTGCCTCCAACGACAAATCCACATCCAAATAAGCGCTGTTTTTGTTGTCGGTAGCAATCGCCGTAGTATACATCGCAGTTTTCCATCCTCTTTTTGCCCGGCCCATCCCACCGCACTTCTTGGATTGCGGTTATATCTGCTTTGCAGCAGTTGAGGGTCTCCGCTAATTGTTCGGCTGCACGTGGTCTGTTAAGGGACCTAACATTCCACGTGCAGATCCGAAATTCGTTGTCCTTAATTCGTTTGCATGGGTTGTCATCAGTGAATCCGTCCGTATCCGAGGCTTGTTGTCGCTTCGTAACTATATTTTTTTTCCGTGACAGGGCAGTTACCCCGGTGCACAACCCCCAACTTGGAGAACCAGGTCCATTGTTTTAACCCCTGGGACGAGGGGCCGGTTTAACCGATGTCGGTAACCCACTTCGGGGATGTGAGCGCTGCCGTTGGCCCCTGTAGGGCTCATCCGCCACCATCTCTTTTCCAAGATCCCAACCAGTTCCTGGAAATCCTTATCGGCCTCAGCTCCAAATATGTCGAAGTAGCCCAGATAAGGTATTGCTCCCGATCCGGAAGTTATAGACGACACCGTTGATTCCATCTATTACTACAACACCCAGCCATCATTAGGTTTGATACTCAATCGAATATAGTCGAGACAAATGAAAATAGAGAAAGACCTTAGGCCATGATATTTGTGTACAAAAATCACAATTTTTAGCACAGACTGACCCTTGAGAATTTAATTTTAAGTAACCTAAGATACTGTGGCGTATGGGAAAATTTTCCCCGATTTTCGAGGTGATCTCGATTCTACATTCACTTGCTAATGCAAAGTTTTTCACCTCGAACATGGTATTTTCCAATAGATCCTCCCAGTTTCATAAAAATGCGCCCCTTTCCGTCGAAGAATGTATGTCTCATCGGAGGTCTTTACTTACTTACTTAGGTGGCGCTACAGTTCGGGCCTCTCAACAAGCCTCTCCAGTTAGCCCGGTCCTTAGCTAACTGCCTCCAGTTGCGCACGCCAAGTTGGTTGAGGTCCCTTTCTACTTGTTTGCGCCACCTTAGGCAAGGTCTTCCTCTACTGCGTTGTCCCTCTGGGTTAGATTCGAACACTCTGCGTGCCGAAGCGTTAGTGTTCATTCGCTCTACATGCCCTAGATCATTTTAGCCGATGGATATGTATCTTCTTGACTAGGGCAATGTACAGCTCGTATAGTTCGTGGTTAAATCATCTCCTCCAAAGCCCGTCGATGCATACGGGACCGAGTATCTTCCGAAGAATTTTTCGCTCGAAGCAACTAAGGATATCTTCATCCGCTTTCGACAGCGTCCATGCTTCAGCGCCATAAAGCAGGACTGGGATGATGAAGGTCTTATACAGAATTTCCTTAGTTCTTCGGGATAGGGCCTTACTACTCAATTGCCTTCTTAGCCCAAAGAAACAGCGATTGGCAAGAGTTATTCTTCGTTTGATTTTCAACGTGGTGTCATTATCGGAGGTAATAGCAGAACCAAGGTAGACAATGTCCCTTACTACCTAGAAGTTATAGCTATCAACTGTGACGTTCTGTCGGTGTTGGGTGTCCCTTCTTGTTGACAGCAGATACTAAGTTTTGCCCTCGTTTACCGTTTAACCCATTTTGGCCGCTTCTGTCTCTATACTCGCGAAAGCACCGGTGACAGCTCGCTGCGTTCTACCTATAATGTTAATCTCGTCATCGTACGCAAGCAGTTGGACAGATTTATGAAAGATTGTGCCTAAGGTGTTGGCTTGAGAGTTTCGCACAATTCGTTCAAGTATGATATTGAAAAAGTCACATGACAGCGCGTCTCCTTGTCTAAAACCTTTTTGGACATCAAAAGCTTCGGTAAGATCGTTACCGACCTTGATGGAGCAGCGAACATTCTCCATCGTCATACTGCACAGACGGACGAGTTTAGCAGGGATGCCAAAACTAGACATGGCTCTATTCAGCTCGTCTCTATAAATGCTGTCATAGGCGGCCTTAAAATCGACAAAAAGGTGGTGTGTATCGATTTGGACTTCTTGAGTTTTTTCCAGGATCTGCCGAAGTGTGAAAATTTGATCAATTGTGGACTTTCCTGGCCCAAAACCGCACTGATAGGAGCCAATCAGGTTGTTGACAAAAGGTTTCAGGCGTTCACACAGTATGGCAGATAAAATCTTGTACGCGATGTTGAGGAGGCTGATACCCCTGTAGTTGGCTCAGTTGAGGGGGTCTCCTTTTTTGTGGATCGGGCAAACGATGCTGAGATTCCATTCATCGGGCACACACTCATCTGACCAAATCTTAGAAATGAGTTGGTGTACACTCTCTACCAGGTCAATTCCAGCTGCTTTAAATACCTCGGCCGAACGCCGTCGGGTCCAGCAGCCTTGTTGGATTTTACTTCGTTTTGGTCAGGTGGACGGAAGTGTTGGCTATCATCGTCTTGGTTGAATGGTCCGTTCTGCCTGACAGCGGGATGTTAGTCTTCGTCGCCGTTGTACAGTCTGCAGAAATAGTTTTTCCAAATTCTCAGCACCGACTGTGACTCTACTACGAGGTTTCCTTCTGCATCTCTACTCATCAGAGGTCGCTTAACCTAAAATACTGTAGCGTATGTGGAACATTTTCACCGATTCTTGAGGTAATCTCTCATATTGACCTAATCAATGTCAAAAATTCTATGAAATCTGCTTCAAGTCCTAGGCCCTCCAATGCATAGATTTCTAACATAACAGTATTCAAGGGAAAATAACTTATCCAGCGATAACAATAATTAAAGTAAACGCAAGTGGTACAAGAAAACCATCGCCTTAGACACCGTGATGTCCGTTTAGAAGTGAGAATGGGTCGCATCTGCCCAAAACCCCGTGTTCACCATCACCTTCAACTAAATCAGAGATTTGCTTGAAAACTTTCCCTTCGAAACTCAATTCTAAGTTTCGCAACTTTAAGAAAAAATCTCCTCCAATTACTCCACATTAAAGACATCGTCGCCATTTCCCCATAATTACGAAAACGGAAGCTGTGCTCATCGCTTAACCAGCGGAAGATATTAATTAAAAAAGGCATTAACATATTTTAATGGAATTTTTCGTCCGGTCTGCCTTGCCGCATCAGCTTTCAAATGGATTTTCGGTTAGTTTTGCTCGTCCTTTTCTAGGTCCTTTTTCATAAATTTAAAATTTTATCTCCAACTCTCTGCGGTCGGTCTAAGTAGGTTTACACAGATTTATCTTTTGTTCTAAATTTTAAATTTCCAGCGACAACTACAGTGTTGTGTACAAGGGACGAGGGCAAGTCCTTAAGCTCCTCATGTAGCATAATCACAGATGAGTGCCAACTGTGGTGGCAGCGATGCTGCACATTTACTTGGCGTAATTATGGCGCAGCTTTACATCCTTTCATTAAGTCCGAACAGCATAATTGCCTTACGCTTGTGGCGTACACAATGGCATGGACTAATTTCGTAGAGAACTGCGGTAGCTAAGCTTAATTTTCAAGAGTTTACCTACAGGCGGCGTCAGCGGCACCGTGTCGTCGTCATCCTGTGTTTGGGTTATGGTTTCCTTTGTGTTCTTGGAAATTATCAGTTCGTAAATGCCGCTGGAGGGTCTCGTCTTCCTTGTCGGATTTCCCTGCCATTTAGTAAATTAAGTGTGCAATGTGAAACTAGTTTGCTTAGAGAGTTTTACCTTCTTCGAAGGGCGGTTTTCACAGAACTTGGGCGGGTAAATTGGAATTGTAATGGTTTCTGTTGGAAATTGCCTCAGAAATTTTGGAGACAGATTCGGGACGGGTAGGTCGTTAAAAGTTATTGCATTACAAGGGTCGTCTAATCCGGAAAGAGTTGCAGTAGTTGAGGCTTAACTTGGGAACTATTCCTCTTATTAGTCAGGATTTGGGGAAGCAATGACATAGCCATCAACATAAAGATATTAAGTGCGTAACATGTCGTTGCAGAAGTTCGTGTAATACTGAGAGGTTTCACATAGACTCTAGCTACCTATTTATGTATTTAGTCCCGATATGGCCAATCACTGTAATGTTGAACAGGACTATGAAAATGATAACTCCAGTGTGACCTGAATAGGGATATGAAACCTTCCTGTATAGGGGACATCTTCGGTGACATTGAAAATTTTCTTATCACCAATAAAAACAGATTTGATGGAAGAACCTCAAGCTTGTCGAACCCTACTTTGGATCTCGAATTCTTCTGACAGCCTTTCTCTGTGCAGAACGTGACACCTTGCTCCATTGTGGGTTGTCTTGGATACCTTTCCTGCACAGAGCAATATGGACAAATTCCCTGTTGACCATCTTAAAATTAATGAACAACAGGTGAAATGGCGTATGGTATTCAACGCACTTCTCACTGGTGATTTGTGGTCGGGTGGGTGTTGATGTGGTCGACACAGAATGATCTTGAACGAAAAATGTGGACTTATAATCAATCCCCAGAAAGCTGAGCTTATAATATGTACAAATAAATGCAAAACACCTCGTAACACTTTCTGTTCTAAGCAATTCCCTCAGGATTTCAGAGAGTGCCAAGTACCTGGGACTCTAAAGAAGCTTCGTTGGAAGCTGAACATTGACTAAAGACTTCTACTTATGCAGCAGAATATTTAAGAAAACTTGTGGGCCTAAAACTTGTGGGTCGATGTAGACGACTATAATTAGACCCATACTGACCTACGCCAGCCTTGTATGGTGCCAAGCCGTTAGTAAAAACACAAACCTAAAGGCGATCACGATGGTACAAAGACTGGGGTCCATTGGAACCACCAGTGCAATAAAAACAACTCCAACAGCAGAACTCGTTTCTATTCTCAACCTACTTCCAGCGCAAATCTGTGTACGAGCCTCGACGGCTATCAGTTCATTACGAATAACCCAGTCAGATTAGTGGAAACCAAATGCGGTAGGTCATACTGCGAAGACCATTGTTAAGCACCTACCCGAGCAGGGAGGAATGGAGAAGCAGGCAAACACCAAATGCGCGTTTGAATTGTGTCTAGATCGATGGGTCCAAAATGGATACTGGTGTGGGTGTAGGTATCTTTTCAAACTGCTGGACATCTCCAGATCCGTCCGCCTTCCGAACTATAGCAGTGTATTCTAAGCGGAGGTCATTGCAATGACATTACCCGCTCATGAGACTACGATGAGAGCAATACCACAAGGGGATATCACCTTTTTATCGACAGCCAGGCAGCAATAAAACCAATCTCTGCTACAGAAATCCATTCGATGCTTGTGAAGTGTTATCGAGAAGAGCTCAAGACTCTTGGAACGCTGCACAAAGTAAAACTCTGCTGGGTCCCTGAGCATGAGGGTATACCAGGTAATGAGAACGCTGCCGAATAAGCTCGGAACAAGTTGAACCTTGAGTGAGCATCAAGTGAGTGAGCCGACAGACTTCTGCACAACGACGGAGGATCATCACTTATAGGAGTGATTACAGGGCATTTCAGAAGACGAATGAGGTGTGGCGATGAAGAAGTCCATGAGGATACAACCCACTTCTTTTGCCACTACCCAAGTCTCTACTATCTAAGAAATAAGTTCCTCGGATGTCCAAGGAACATTGAAAATTTAGCCGATACCACAGGATGGTTTTTATCAAAGACGCTCCCTAAACCCGCGACCCTCATAGTGGATAAGCGGGCCATTGGAAGATGATGATGATGATGATGACGCCGGAAGTTGGTCATGTTCTGCTTATATCTATTGCGGGTAGGGCACATCTCCCTTCCCTAAACGGATATCACAATGGGTCTGAATTGACCTCAGTGTGGCGAAATGGATTCTACTTCCTTTCGCCTACCCACATACCTAACCTAAGCTTTCGCAATGCATAAGATCACCTTAAGTAGAGAGCTTGACGACCATTCCTCTTTTTTTACTTATCGGGTGAGCTCTCGGATTTCAAGCTCGGCGGATATTGGTGTCGCTGTTCCTAAAAGATTAAGAGCTATGTCGTCAAGTCCTGCTTCGTATTAAATGACGAGTTAAACATTCGGGGTCGCAACATCATCTTGACAGAGAAATGGTGAGCAGCACTGCCTCTCGATTGGGAATGGTTCCATCGATTGGGAGTGCATCCTGTCTTCTTCATCTATTGATTTTCATGAATACTTTCTCCGTCTTCGCCGGCATGATTGTCAAATTCCCAAAAGGAGTCAGTGAGGCCCTGATCGCTAAAATGTACTCTTTCGAAATTTTTTTTAAGAACATTGCCCTTACGGCTGACATTGCCAAGATCTGTTGTGTCTCCGGTCAACTTAGACTAATAGGTCTACTACCTTCCTAATGAAGGTGAGTATATAATTAGTAGGCGAGTTTTTAAACTCCGCTAATGAACAGAATTCCCTATGAAAGATCAGTTTGCGTAGCCAGTACAGTGCCGGACATTCACAGAGAACGTGTTCAGAGGTTTCCTCATGTTTCAAGCAGAACCAACACTCTGTATCTGAGCAAAGGTTTAGTTTGTTGAGATGATATCTTAGGCAGCAATGACCACTTGCTTCCTCATGTTGTTCATGGTTTAGAATTTCTTGTAGGAAAAGTTCTTGATAAGTCCTTTGGATTGTCTAAGCCCGTGGTCAATTTCCCAATGGGCTAGGCGAAGTTAATATTCCCAGTTGTTTAATAAAGCTGTGGCGGAAGCCTAATTAACGCCACAAAAGGGTTCCAGTCCAAGGAGAGCGCGGAAGCCGACCATGTTGTGCCTGACAAAGGATTGTAGGGTATCGTAACAGCACTAAACTAACCTGGAACCAATGAAGTGGGATGTCACTGGCTTAAGCGTTACCTGACTATCTGACTAGATATGTATTTTTGCGATCCTAATACCTTTATCGAGCTTTATCCTGGCGCAGATCTCAAAAGCAAGTATTTTAGCCTGAAACATCCCCATTGTTACCGAGACTTGTTGGATCCAAAGGCGCCAGCATCTACTCCGGTAGCTATCTTTGATCCGTCGGTAAACCATACCGAACATCCTGGGTCTGATACGGGTTTTCCATTAGACCAGTCGAAACTGGCTATAACGTCGGGTATAGTGCAGAACATGTCCGTTAGTGGAATTGAGTGAAGGTTTCTCAGACCCACAAGATTACCTGATACTTGTGTTCTAGCTGCAGCTTTATGGGACAACGAGTAGTGGTCTTCGATGAGCCCGATGGTAGACTTTGTGGCTCAAGTAGGGCAGGTGCCCATAGAATCTGTAATACCGAGACAGGCAAATCTTTGTAGCTTCTCATGCTTCATTGGCGTCGTTTGTTCAAGTACTTTTAGCCACCAAACTATGGCCTAAGATCCCAAGTTCTGCCATAGAGATGTCGAGTAGTCTATAAAGCTCTAGTGGCATGTCCTTCGACATTACAAATAACGGTGATTGACTGACAGACTCTCAATTGCATCTGTGATCGAGGAGAGAAGCCCAGTGCTCTTAAATTTCTTTTGACACTATTGAGCTTGACTTGCGCTTTTAGGAGCTAACTGCGAACGATTCTTGAACTGCGTTAAAAATTCAATTACAATGGCACCATGGGGAGTTGGACTACGATCCAATTTCCTGACATCCTCTCCACTTATCCAAACCCTAAATAAATCTCCCAGTGGACATTTTATTTATTCGTGAACCCGTCGCTCATAAACTTTTGAAAAATTTATTTCGACTAAAAATGATTTATTTCCGACATAAGTTGGACTCTGCTGTGCATCTCGTAGAACTTTTAATCATTCCTCTCCCAGTGAGGAAGTATGTATTAAGGAATTCTTTTGCATCAGACGGTTACCGCTAGAAACAGCATAACTCAACCCGTACACGGTGTGATACGCTACGCTCTCTATTTGCCATGCTAAATGGCAAGCGTTTCTCCTTCAGATGGTTAAGTAAAAGGTTCACCCTCCACTCAGCAAAACGAAGATTGATTGCACTCTCAAGTGTACACCTGCACAAATGATACGTGAACGGCGGAGATGCAGTTTAAAGTGCTGCAACTCAGCATCAATGTCGTCCTGCTCCCGTATGATTAATTGATTGCACGTCAACTTTGAAATTAGCTTTCTACACAAAATAGGCAGGAGGGCTACCCCCCCCGATGGCATATAATTCCAGTCAAATCCGGGCCAAGTTGGCATTAAGAAGATATCGTTGGGGTGGTTCCCATAAATTTATTTTTCCTCCTAATTGCATTGATTCTTGTTTTGGGTCGAGGACTCTGCTGTAAACGAAGCGGTGTGGCGTAATGGTGATTAGGGTAGGGGGAGGGATCCCTGATTCCTTGGTGATGTCAAGTCGGTTCTTGGTTTTCATTTTGTTTTATCCAAATTGGTGACATTAATGTGTTTTGGGTAAGCTCCTTAAGTGCTAAAGCTGCGAGAGGTTAATTTGATTACAGTTGTTTGAATTAAGAGTCTTAACTCATGACTCGTCGGGTAATGAGCTACTCAATTTAAATCCTGGCGGTGACGCTTATAGAGGGGGAGTTTCCATGGTGGTTCCCTAAACTAGAGGGGATTATGTCAGCGGGAGGGGTCTTGAAAGCAATTCCAAAATCGCTTAGTAAGAGAACAAAGCTAAACTTTGCCATAGTTACCATCTAAAGTTCACCAAACGAGGTGAATGTCCTCTGTAGCACACAGATGGTGTATTGGTCGCTATATGCCTTGCAAATCCACGTAAAATGCGATAACTCACGAATGGCCTACAGGGTGAAAGAATTTTTCCGTTTCTCCTACAGCTGAGCCTTTAGAGTTGAAGTAGCGTGAGCCTGACTACCATGGCAAATGCTGCAGATTACATCTCACAGTGAAATGTTGTCTTTATAGTTCGAAAATCCCTTTAAGGTCGCATCATTATTGATCTAATCACAATCCTCAATGGGCACATCTCACAGGACCTCAAAGGATGTCCATCACCATTGGAACTTTGTAACAGAATTTCTCTCCACAATAATTGTCACATATCAACATTTCGGTGCGGTCATGCAGGATGAACAACAAAAATGAAACGAACGGGCCATAAAAATGTCGACCTCAGTGATATCCTGTCGCCTTTTTGCAAAAAATTTATGAATCATGACAGAAAGTTGTCGTGCGCAAAACTGTCGCCACCCCTAAAGAGAAATAAAAGTCCGACAGTGCTACCCCACCCGATTCACATCCGTGCTGGTGAACCTCCTTGATAGTGTGCGCAACTAATTTCAATTGCCTGGCATTATGAACGCTGCAAGGCAAGCCAAACTGCATAATGTACTAACTATCAGGACTTCATCTAATAATTCGCATTATTGGTGTGCTGGGGGTTGAAACTGAAGTCTCCAAGCAAACTAGTGCCTGCAGCATGGATTGAATAGACGATGACGTCAGTCCCCCAGGTACACTGATGAAGTTGAAGTGATTTCATGGAAAATCTCCTCAAGGAGAGTCCTTGAATCTGCTCATTTGCCTGGCCGCATGACGATGGAAGAACATCGTCATGTGGTCTGTTGTTGTTGGAATAATAATTGTGAGCAGCGAGCGGCGACGATGAGAGTGTAGGCTGCAGGTGGTTTGGCCATTGTAATTCTCGTTATGTGTTTGCGTTTTGTGGTAGTTTTTTGCGCTTTGCGATTTTCAAGAAGGTTGTGGTCTGATTACATGTAAGTATAGGTAAAGTGTTTCGTTTTAACGAAGCTGCATTGAGTTGAGCAGGGAGTTGAATATTTCTCGGAAGAGGGGATTGGTGATTCTGGGAATCGTCCTACATTGACTTTATAATAATTAATGTCACGCATGGCTTTTTTTCCCATATGACCTAGAAAGACCTATGGTGTCACATGCATGTCTTATACTTAGGATTAAGCTGATAAATGGATTTACTCGAAACTGTTTGACATTAATTTTATAAAAACTGCTTTGTTGACTTAAATAACTCCATCGAAGGATTTGAAGCAATGCGACGAGAATAAAGGGCTTTCCTCACCTAAAAAAAAAGGACTCTACACTGTGTTACTTAGATGTGACACTTAACTCATGCTCACACTTGACGGCGACATTGTCATAGTAATAGTGGATTTCAACGCGAAGGTAAGAAACACAACACCGTGCTAAAACACGAAGTGGAAGTTTACAGCCTCGAAAATGAAAACGCTTATGGCGAACGGTTTTATGATTTCTACAATGTCAACCGCCTAGTCATTAGAAGCACACTGCTGTAGCTTATCACAACAACAGTTCGGTCTCATCGGATAGGCGGCGATCATTCAAGCTGATGGATTTTATTACGATCGCCCTACGTTTTAAAAGCTGGACCTTCAACGTCCATAATAAGTGTGGAGCCGATCGCGGAGATGCATGAGACCATTTGAACATCTTTAACCCAGAAGCACCCATGTCAACGTGTTATTAGAACTCCCGTATGTAGAATACTGACAGACTTCTGGATATCCTCGAATCCACACCGGTACAGTAGAGAAAGACCGCGACTCAGGTGGCGCATGCAAGTGGAGGGAAACTTTAACCAACTTGGTGTTGAAGGCAGCTGGCAGCTGGCTAAAAATCGAGCTGGCTGGAGACGCTTATTGGTCCGGACTGTAGCGCCACCTTAAGTACGTAAATAAGTTCTGGATATCCTAGTACTACCCTTTGAGCATTTTCAAGGTGTGAAATGTAGATGACCCTTGGAAAGCTGTCATGGTTTACTTAATGCTGGGATTCCAGCAGCCTCATCAGTAGAGAACTCCAAATTTGAAGTGGCATAAGACATTAAAATGAAGAAAGAACAGGGTTCCACGTAGCCACATCAACGTTTCAACAACGCAAGATGAAGATTCAGGAAAAAGCTGTGACAGTGACAGAAGCGAAGATAGGAGATGGATGTAGCTTATGTAACACCCAGTCAAGGCGCAGGATGGTTCCTTTGAACTATTAGACACGGATTAGTTCAGTACATGGAGAGAGCCTTGTACACAGTGATGGTGTTTAACAGTTTAACTGAAATGAATCTCCCGGTGGAGGAGCGAATTCAACATTGCACACAAGGCATCCCTAAAGAAAAAACATAGTGGTTGGGATTGATAGCAGTTCTAATTAACTAGGCGGGGGGGGGAAACAAGCTGTAATATCCAATCATAGTCAGAGCATTGCGAGATGGATGCTTCCCAGAAAAGAGGAACAAAGGCTTTCGGTTAAGATTTTTCTGCGTCAACTGCACAAAACAAGTCTCCGCTTCGTCTGATTTTTTCGCCTTGAAAAAGGCTTTTGATAGCGTCAATGCAGATAAAGGCATGGTAACCGTCCCGATAAGTTGCCCAAAGAGATAATATCATTTCCCACAGATTACCCCGCTCTTAGATCACTTCTCTTTCGCTGTGTACAATCAAAACAGAGTGGAATAGAAAAATGCAGGGAAAATAAAGGACTAGGACACATCAAAATATTATTAAATAGACTATGAAGCAGATTAGGAAATCTTTCCCCGATCGATGACCTTAAGATTGCCGAATTATTTTTCAGGGGTAGCTCCTGACAAAGCTATTTCCGTTCTCAGGAATGATCCATGTCTATCGGGAATAAGTGGGAATTGTCCCTACACTGGCTATACACCGCGGTCATGAGACCGGTAATCACGTACGGTGTAGTCGTCTAGTGGAGTGCCATGAATAAAGCCCTAAACAGCGATAAGCTAAATAAAGTCGAACGAACAGATTTTTGGTGCATGAGTGGTACATTTCGCACAACACCCTTCGCAGCACTGGACATTCTGTTTTATTTTACTCCTATTGCCATCTGTGGCAGGCAAATGGCGGCCAGTGCGGCCGTTTATCTCAAACCAATCTCACAGTGGTCCAGTAAAGAATTTGGCTACGCCTCTGAATAGTTTCAAAATCTCTCCGCCATACCCAAACTGAATTTTGACAAAAATTTCGAAGTTACCAAGGTCGTTCTGGAAGGAGGACGCATTCTTAGAAGACAACGGATCAAAGACCAGCAAAGGGGTAGGTGGAGGTGTTTTCTCTGAGAGGCTCAATCTCAGCCTTTTCGTCTCCCAAATTACTGTAGCATGTTCCAAGGGGAAATAATGGCGATCAAGGAAGTCCTATCTTGGCTAAAGAATGATATTCGGTTCAGACATCCGCATCTTTTCGGACAGCCAAGCTCCAATGAAGTCCTTGGAGTAATTCTCTACAAATACACTAGTAGCCCAAGATTGTCACACAACAATGCCCATTTTACCAGAATATGGTACCTTAGGCATATCCATCGCCACATGTTAACTCAAAATTATGAGAGATGCTCTCGAAAGGACAAAACACATTTAGTCCAAGCTGAACCTGAAACGCCCTAAAAATTTGATTTCCCTTAAGAGTTTGCATATCAGCGTTACTATAGATGTCATCAGTGGACACTGCAATAGCCTGCCTATTAGACAGCGTCCAGTGATAACAGCTATAGTAGCGCTGAAATGCAATCTCTTGGCTTGGCGTCATCTCCAATGATCTATGTAGAATCTGAATGGTCGAAAAAGAGGAGGAAACTATTCTACACCTTCTTTGCATCTGCACTGCTCACTCCCACAGATGAAAAACTTGCCTAGGTTTGCAACAATCTGGGCGATCTAATCAGCACTGATATTAGAAGTTTTCCACGCTTCATCAGAAGCTCTTAGAGGTTTAACGAGTAGGCAAAGGAAAATTCTCCAAAATCCTCGTGGTATCACAACGGACCTATCATCTGTCTACGTGTGTTGGCTTCAGCTGGCAGCCACTTCCATCCAATCCAAGTCATCATGGTAATATATTCTGAAAGTAAGGCAGCCATAAATGCCCTCGTTTCGGCTATCATATCGTCAAAACTGGTGGAACACTACCGAAAAGGTCATGTTTCTCTGGAAAGTAATTTCTCCTTCGCTTTAGTCTAAGTCGCAGATTCTAAAGAAATAGATGAAAAGGAGGAAACTGGTGGAAACTGTTTCGAAACGAAGTACTGTCTGTGAAAACTCGGTCCTCCATAGTCCCATGTTATGTGGACATAGATGAAAATGGCAAAGCCAACCCATTAGTAAGGAAAGGATCGACACTTCACAGTATAAAGTCTTCATTACATTCGATTCAGGAAGTATCGTTTCGCACTATTCATCAAAAGCAAAACAAAGTTGAAGCATTTCTACGCACGAGGAGGCAGCCCTAGTCTGAAAACAAGAATCAGGCTATACGCGCACGGAAAATCCAATTTCAGAACCAAATTGTAAGAAAAGTCCCCAAAGGCTCCTTATCACAGTAAAACGTTGACTGATGAACGTGAGAAGTGAGTAAAACCATCGACGTGATAGACTCTCTTGTCTTTGCGAACCAGACGTGCAGAATTCCACGATACTAATGGACATTTCATTTCCTCTAATCTAGGAGCGACAACCGCCCATCTATGTAATTCCCTACTTGCAACGCAAACACTTTCTCCACCAGACACATTATTCGACTTAATTTCCTTGGCAATGTGCACACCTGCGATTGTGTCAGGCTGAACGAACCCATTACGTCGTCGGTTCATCGTTCACCTCATAACCGTTTGGGTAAATTCTAATAGGATAACCACCATCAAGTCAAACAGCTAAATCCCTTTAAATCACTCAGCGAGGCGAATGAGAACCACACCTAGGCATCGTTTAAGATTATCAACACGAGGCTAAATCTTCACCTTTTTGACGACCCCTTCCCACCGCCACCGCCACCGCTCCACGCCAATCCATCTCACCACAAGTCATTTGATTCTCCAGAGGTTTATTGAGTGTAAGCAGGGAGGGAGAGAGAGAGATACAGAGCGGATGAGGGATTTCCCAAAGGCTGGTATCACGATTTCTTCCACCAACCTGCCCACCAGTGATTGTCTTCGAACGGGTGCTGAATTATTCATAAGCTTCCGAAAAACGTCTGAGGCCATCTCAATTTTTGGAAATCATCCTTAAACCAACATTGGGTCCATCATACCATCTGTGAGTGTGCATGTGCTCTGCCAATAGATGTCAGGAATAAATCGTTTTGGGTCATTGACTTGGATGGCAAAACTTCTCAAAGACATGGACGCAAACAAGAAAGCCATCCAGCGAAATGTATACGAACAAGGATTAACCCCTTTCTGAATCTATTGCGTTAATGCGGCTCGGTGAAGCGGATGAAGCTGCCCCTGGCGGTTCGTGGTGAAATTTCCTCTTAACAAAATTACCATCAAAAAAGTAAAAAAAAAAAAAAAAAGAGAAAAAATCTCTGGCAATGGAGGCCGCATGTCGAAACAAAGAAAGGATCTCCCTGTGCGCCCTCTGGTTGTTACGTTGTTGCACCTTTGACGGAAAATTTTCTATTTGGTAATTGTTTCCGCCACGAGAGAGGAAAAATCCTCGTCTGTGAGCAACTGTGAGCCAACGGATCCAATGCATTAATTATTATTTTAATTTTAAATGCAAGCAACAGCGTAATAAGCAGGAATACGCTGTTGTAAGCTCTTTTAATTTTATTACCGTGCGAACAAGGGAATTGAGTTTAGCAAGACATTATGGTTCTTTGAACGACCGAGACGCCGCCTCGAGTCCTTGAAAGTTGTTAAAGTCAATGGATTATGCTGCTGCTGGTGTTGTTTCCTTCTCTCCAAATGTGCCTTTGAACTGAAATTGATTTATGTTGACTGGAGAGTAACGCTAAATGGCCTTTGTGTGGAGAGGAAAACTTTTATTTCGAACGAAGGAGGACGTAGGTGCCTCAAATAAGTTACAAGACGATGATTAGGTATCTTGAGATGGCAAACTGGCATGGTAACGCTGAGACAGAGTCACATGTGGTTGCGATGGAGGGTTACTTTGTATCAGCTTAATGCGTTTCTTTCTAGAGGGAGGTGGATAAATTGGACGAATTTTGTAAAGCCATCTCTCATATTCTCTTGTACAAATTCCTTCAGTCAGATTTCTGACGAACTGTCCACTAGAAGTCTAATGACTTTATATTGTTTGTCCATTGTCTGGTCGTTTCACAAACCTGCCTTTCATCGATCTAGGTATCACCGGAACGAGAATTATGGCCTACATCGACAGCCAGGCAGCAGTTAAGGCTCTTGGAGTTCGCGATATCTAGATCGAGAGCCAATAAAGGATATCCCGGGTAAGGGAAGGGTTGACGAGCTTGTAACGCTGCATACCTCACAGGCTCTACCGTTTGCGAAGATTGCTATAAGCTCATCATCATCATCTTCCAATAGGCCGCTTATCCACTATGAGGGTCGCGGATTTAGGGAGCTTAAGTGAACTCTCCACATTTGCCGATCTTCCGCCATCGACTCTAGCTCATCAGGGGCTATGCCCAAACGGGTAGAGGCGAGATTTTGGACTTAGTCCAGCCATCTCATCCTAGGCCTACCCAGGGGACGTCTACCTGATGGCACGGAATCCATGGCACGTCTTGGAAACCGAGTTGGGGACATGCGTTTGACGTGCCCAAACCATCGAAGTATGGACCTCTCCGTTCGAAGAAGTAGCTGCTCGACATTGAGTGTCTCGCGTACTCTGGTGTTCCTAACCCGATCTCAGCGAGTCACCCCAGCAATACAACGAAGAAATCTCATTTCGGCAGCTTGTATCCGCTCTTATTCTTTCGGTCATTACCCAAACCTCATGGTCATGAGGTATAAGCTCATTACAGAGGTAAATTCAAGACGAGGCCATCGGTCGATCTAGCTAGACATATGTGCAAGGGCTAGAAACCTATGGACGGGTTATAATAAGAAAATATCTCTGTCTCTGGTCAAACTTAGTCGTCGCGAAGAAAGGATAGTCTCCGGTATTATTATTGGACACTGCGCCATCGGTACTCATACGGAGGGCTTCGGTTGTAGTTGTAGGGACGAGACAGAAATCGTATCTGTCCGTCACCTGCTAAGTGAATGTCCTGCCCTCGTCGGTAGACAAATGTTGACTCTTGGCAGTTACTTCTTCACGGAACTGCAGGATTTGCATAACATCGAGCTGAGGGACCTCCTGAGATTCACATCCTTATCTGGGTGGTTTTAACTCAGCGGCTACTTTTCTCTTTACTGGTTCCCGGGGTAGAATTAGAAGATGGGCACATTGGACCCAATTGCTGGTCTACATGACAAATGTCACTAGCCACTCATTTATCTAACCTAACCTAACGATCTAGGACAATCGGACTTTGACCGACAAATATGCTTTTTGAATCACTTAATGGTTTTCGCAACTATTGACCTGTTAGTCCTCCTCTGTGTTGTGGGTATATCGTCGATATAGGAGCTCAGTTCCAACAATTTACGCACTCAACCAATGCGTGGTTTGCCTTGTCTCGTCGTTTTGGAGGGATTCAGTATACTGGGAAGCTGGGCAACCTATTTACCTACTTTGTGACGGTAGGTATTGAAACGCCCAGGAGGAATTACGAATGGTACTTGTTCAGGTCTCGATTAAACTCTTCCCCTTTTCAAACATCAAACCGCTCAACTGCTTTTTCAATTTCTTCAGATTGGTGCCACTATTGAACTTCGAACCATCATCCTTCCTTTTTGCTTTAAGTTAGGAGCCCTGATCTTAGATTTCTTCCAACGCTCCTCTTCGGACAGTCGTCTAGAGAACGTACTGATTGTGTTTTCTCGGGGTCTGTTCTCCAACGTCCTTTCCAGTATTGATAATGAGTTCCTAAGCTTCGGTGGCTACCGTTTCCTGTTCCACTGCTGCTTCCACTTTTTATATAAACTTATTCTGCTGCCGTGGCTCGGTGGTTAGTGCGTTGGACTGCTGAGCAAGCGGCGTGGGTTGAAGCCCCAGCCATGTCTACCGAACATTTTTCGCTGGACCACCTCTCGTCGGGGAATGACAAGCCTCCGATAGTACAATTTGTCATGAAAAGCTTCTCCATTCGCCATTCGGAATCGGCAATAAATTGTAGGTCCCTTCCATTAGTGCAAAAAATGTAACACGCACAACATGAATGGTTGCGAGAAGCTAGGCCTTGGCTCAACCCGAGCTGTTGCGCCAGCTATTTATTTTTTTTTTTATTCTGCTGCCGGGAGGTCGATTGGGGCGGAGGAAGTGGGTTGTGTCCTCATTAAATTCCTCGTCTCCGCAACCCTTGCAAGGTCGCCCTCACCTAAGCTCAGCTTTTTCAAGAACTGTCATTACTCTTACAAGGATGGAGAAGACTTTCCTGTCCTTCTGCATTAGAGCATTAGTTCTGCCACCGCCGTACCTTGTCCATAGTTCTCTAGTGATTTTACATCAGGAGTCCGAAGAGCTTCATCTTTCATTCGCTTCCGCTAGAATCCTAATCCATACTTCATGTTTGAATTTACATTTCACTGAATGATCAGCTTGCTCCAGGTCTAGTGCAGATCCTGTCCTTGCCAATTCATCAGTCTTCTCATTCCCTGGTATGCCCTCATGTCCAGGAACCCAGCATAGTTTTACCTCATGCTGTGTGGCTAAAGCACTAAGCACATCGCCACAATACTTCCCAAGCTTTGATTTTATTTCAATAGCAGAAATCGTTTTTAGAGCTGCTTGGTTGTCGATAAAAATGGTGACATCATCACGTGGTATTACCTTCATCGCAATCTCTACATGACCTGTGCCTAGAAAACGCTGATATGGTCCAGGAGTCTAATTGAATTAAAGAGGCTAAGTTTGTCTGAAAATATACCTGCAACCACGTCAATGTCCATTTTGGACCCATCAGCATGGGCTTTGGCTCACGTGCTTGGTATTGTCCATTCTTCTCTGCTTGGGAACGAGGCAGATAATGGTCTTTTAAAGTCTAGGTAAGGCACCGTATAATCAGTGGTTGTTACATTGCCCACGTTCTTACTTAAGATCTGGGTACGGCCCGTCGTGCTTGACTTCCAGCCATTCGTTTGGCTGATTCTCAGGACACTTCTGGCAGCAGATTTTTGTATAAACAAGTCTAGTAGAAGCAGGTTGAGAATAGCCTCTAGCCCTGCTGTTGGCGTGGATCTCATAGCACTAGTAGCTGATATGCACTCCAGTCTCAGTATTTTCGTGATCACCTTGATGTTGGTTGTTTTGGTGGCATCTTTTCACCACACAACGCAGCCATAGGTAAGGAATACCTCCAGCAGAGGGTGTTTTAAATTGCGGTACTTTCCTCTTATTTGTAAACAGTACCACCTCAGTTTTCTGGGAACTGGCACATTACTTGGTCCATGTGTCCAACATTTTAAGACTCCTTCTCCTTCTCCTCCTTCTATTTGCTCACTGAGAATTTGCCAGTGATCGACCTAAGAGAAGAGATTTCCATCTAGCCTCGTTTCCAGCTCCATTATCAGATTAAATTTTGTTTCTGCACATCGTTTCTATTCTCTTCGCCCAATTTGTGTCAAAATTGCTCCTCGAAAGGATCATGCGTTGTAAATACATTCTTGTATGTTTTCAAAGTTAATAGCGCATCCCCTTATACCCACTTGCCTCCTTCCGAACGTTGAAGGTCCTTAAATTCAACAAATGATTCCCTCCATCAAGGACTTTACAGATTGTGTTCTGTTACACTCGCTTTTTTCGAAAACAATTTATCAAACATTTCATACAGCCGTCTGTGCCTGTGACCCCCCAAACACCGATCCGGTGAAATGTGAACACACACCAACCTTACACGCCACCTGCTCCACACGGCTATTAATTCAAAATCGTTCGCTTCGCTTCGTTTTCGTTTTTTTTTTCTTTGTGTTGAATTTATTAGAATCCTTGAATCCATGAATCTAGGATGCAACAGTGTAATTCCCTCGGATCCCCTGGAGAAATTTAACGTTCCGCATTGCACAGTAATTACTCCATGGTACCGTCTGGCAAACATGTCCTACAGGGTGTAAGCAACGAGTAAACATGAATGCATAGTTGATACTACTGTATCGGTGCAGGGGGGGAAACTTTCAAAGGTAAATGTGTCTCTTGCATGTGTGTGACAGGCGCATGAAAAGTTTTGTTAATGAAAAATCGTGAGCTCATAATATTCTCGTCGAAAGTTTCGTAAGCTTATTAGCCCGACATGGCAAGGAAGCCCGTCCCTATGCGGGTGAAAGTTTTTGTTTGCATTCGAACTTGACGGTCGGGGTAATGCATTCGACTCAAGCTGTCAGATGGTGGTTCGATGGAAAAGTACAGATGAAAGTTTCCATGTTATTAAATTGCTTTTTGTCGTTTTCCTATCTTTTGAACTTTTCTTATCCAGGATTTCTTAGATAGGGAATGGAAAATGAGATTTTGCAATTCAGCGACCGAGATATGTATATTTGTATAAATCTACCTTTCTATCTTTCTACAAATAGAACCTTCGAACAGTTTATATAGTTCAGAAGACGTATCAGGGGTCATACTTATATGTTGAGGAGGGGTATGCATTTCGGAGAGATTAAGGAACACAGGAGTCCTACATTAGACGTAAGAAGGTGGTTAGACGCGTTATAGGAGTGCAAAAGGACTACGACATTAATAGACCCAGTGTGCTTCTCTTGGGGACTTTATCGATGATATGCCCGATCTAGGTTAGATTAGGTTAGGTTTGTGGGCTAATGAAGACTGTCCCATCACACTTAGATCCATGTAGACCCATTGTGATACCCATGATATTCCCTACTGCGGTTTTAATTCCTTGGTGCCAACCATCCGGTCGCCCTTGCAAATTTGAGAAGTTCTGATGGCGAGCCATCAACTAGTTCGTCGATAGGATCGAAGAAGAATTTGCCTAGGGTTCTATTTCTTATCTGGCAGAGGTATGGGCAGTAACAGAGAAAATGAGCTGTGTCCTCATGAACCTCCTCCTCACCGCATCCACTGCATATATCGTCGTCATTCAGGCGTAATTTCTTTGGGTGATATCTTAGCATGTTGTGGCCAGTAAGTACTCCCACCAGCATTGACAGCCTCGTCATATTCTGGCCACAACCTTCTTAATACTTCACAGGTGGTTAGAGATTTCCACCTGTTATTTACTTCTATTAGGGTTTTTTGTGCAATTTTCGCCCTTAGGTTGCAGAGTGGCGGTCTGACCGTACAGTCCGCTTGCTCTCGGACTAGGGTTGAACCAATTCTTGACAGCTCGTCAGATTTTTCATTACCTGGTACTCCGCTATGACCAGGGACTCAGCAGAGCTTAACGTCCCAAGAACCTTAAGCTCTTCGTGACAACACTCCACAAGCTTCAATGTTATCTGCGTAGCAGCTATTGCTTTAATGGCAGCCTGACTTTCAATGTAAATCGTAATATCCTCAAGTGATATTATACGAATTGAGGCTAGTTGGGCGGCTTTTGTCACTGTTAGGATCTCCGCTTGGAAAACGCTGCTGTGATCCGGTAGTCTTATTGAGCTGCTAAGTCCTAACTGTTCTGAGAAAATACCAAATCCTATGCCTATATCCATTTGAACCAGACTTGACCCAAAATCAGCCGAAAAATCTTCCTCTCGAAAAAGCCAAGAGCAACCTTATCACCTCCTGACGTTTAAGGTCTTAGAAAGGGTCACTCTAGTTTTTCGAGAGAGGACCTCTGTACCTCTGGTGTTGGCGCGTGAGGTTTGAACTATTCTTTCAAGAACGATGTTAAAGAAGTCGCATGACAACGCGACCTTGTCTAAATTCTCATTTGATATCGAAGGTCTCGGTGAGGTCTTGACTGACCTTGATGGAGCAGCGTGCATTCTCCATCGTCATCCTGCACAAACGGACGAGTTTGACAGAGATGCCAATACTAGACATGGCTAGCTCATAGCTCGTCTTTATAGATGCTGTCATACGCAGCCATAAAGTTGATGAAAAAGTGGTGAGTATCGATTTGAAGTTCTTGGATTTTCTCCAAGATCTGCCGCAGTGTGAATTTTTGGTCGATGTTGGACTTTCCTGGCCTAAAACCACACTGATGCGGACTGATCAGGTTGTTGATGAACGGCTGCAGGCGTTCAGACAATATGGCAGATAAGATCTTTTAAGCGATGTAAAGAAGACTGATGCTCTGTACTTGGCGCAGTTCAGAGAGTCTCTTTTTTTGAGGGTCAACCAAACAATGCTAAGGTTCCATTCATCGGACATGCTTTTCTCCAATCACACTTTACAGCTCGGCAGTTAGGCCGTCAGCTCGAGCTCTGTTAGACTTAAGCTTAGACATGGCTATCTTCACTTCGTCCAGGTCGGGTGAACGGAATTTTTGGTCTTCATCGTCCAATAAGTAAGAAAGCAAAGGAAAAAGTAAACTGAGGAGGGCTTATGTCGGAGAGGATTTAACACGAAATCTAAAAACTGTATCGTGATGTGGATGTAGTTCAAAGAGCAAAAATTAGTCACATCGAAGAAATAGACACTAACTCTCAGTCAAGAGATTTTTTAACTCACAGCCTCTAGGTTCAGGGCGACAAAAAAATCAAAGCTTCGTTATAAAAGACCAAGGGACTGAGGATATCGAAGGATTTAGTCTCAATTGGAAACAGTGTACCTGGAATTGAAAAAGATTAAAGGCTGTGTCTATCAACTACTGTCGGGAGCCCGTTCAGAAAGAAACCCGAAGGCTAAAATAGAGAACAGCTCATCAAAAGTTTACAAAATGCCACTGAAAATAATCAGAAAAAAATCATTGAAATTTTTAAAAGCAACATAATTTGTATGCGAATTTTGCATAGCACCCTGTTTCATTAGCCTCAGTCGAAAGTTATGTTTTTAAGTTTATTACACATCCACGTGCATGAAATTTTCTAAGACAATTTTCTTAAAACATTTCAAACGATTTTCTCCTCCCTGCTGATGGCGACGAGACGAAATGTAAAAACAAAGTTTACTTGTAAATGTTACGTATACGCCACCTGCTTCACAGACTTGCTGCCTCTTAAATGCGAATTTCATCAGTTGTTCTTGGGTTTTATTGGAATCTCTCAATCCGCGCGATGCAACACTGTAGCTCCTTGCAATCTCCAGGAATCATAAACAGTACTGTTGATATTTTCGAAATAAATTAAATTTTCTTTGTGCAGAGATGGATGCCAGACAGCGTTGATGAAATGTTTCTTCTTGGCAAGTTTTGGTAAACATGCGATTAATTAAGAACTAGGTGCGATGTTTCCTTTTATATACAAAAGGTGCTAATTGAATATAATTTGGCAAGATCGTAGGGAAAGGGATTCGAGAAATAACCAAGTCACTGGTGCTCTAAGAAATCAAATAAAACTGAATCTTTGGAAGCGAAAATAAAAATAAATAAACAGCTGACGCGTCAGCTTGGAATAACCTAAGGTATTGCTTCTCACAACCGTTCATGTTGTTCGTGTAATCTCTTTCGGACCAATGGAAGGGATCTACGATTTATTGCCGGCTTTGAAGTGCGTGTTGAGAAGCTTTTTTATAAGAAACTAGCGGCCCTCCCCGGCTTTGCACGGGTACAATTAATTTATTTGATTATTGTTATTGGGTATGTTTCGCTTTATTAAAGCCATTTTTTAACTAACAAAAATATAATAACGTAAAACAGCTACGGCTACGAAGCTATCAAGCGCTCGCTGAAGTTCAGTTCAAATGGATCCAAGCGAAAAGCAGATGGTTTGTCCTTAAGTCTCACAATGCGAACCGTTTCTCGCCACGGTTGCGCTGTAACATCCAATACATAAACAGAATGAAAAGGAGAGGTGACAAAAAGCACTCCTGACGAAGGCCAACGCTCGCAGTGGAAGAGGTGGATGTAACGCCGTTTACCCGAACACAGCTCCTAGAGTTTGTATATAGAGATCGAATGGCCTCCAAATGAGAACCATTAATCCCACACTCTTCCAGAATTTACGACGAGGGACCCGATCATTACTCTCGTGACACACTCCCAGGCCTTTAATGAAGAGCCGTTTTACTTCCTCTTCCCCCATGGCCTTGTGCATTTCAGACCAGATTTCATAAACCTCAGCAGATTTGATCGCAAAAGTCACCTGCTCTACAATGCTGTAGGACTATTCTCCGTCCTACTCAGTCTGCCATCCAATCCCTGTTCGAGATGGATCAGCTTTAAAAAATGCTCACCAAATTTACGCAAGATATCCTTCCGTTCGGAAAAAAATAAACCATCTTTGAATTTAACTTCTTCAATGATATTAAACTGCCATCGTCTGATACGACGTATGGCCTGCAGTACTCCTTGTTTGCACATCTGTGATCTCGATCCAATGTAAAAAGCATTCTTGTGTAAATCCTCACCTACGCAATTAAAAGTTTCTTATCTCCGTTTCCCCTCTACGTGCGCCAATATACCGCACCGATCGTCATCCAATACGCATTCCTACATACGTACATACTTCTATTTACTTTTAAAACCTTTTAATTCTTCCTCCCCTATGGATCTAATACATAATGTACTTCCACAGAACCAAAGATACGAACAAAGAAAAAATGAAAATAAAACTACCCTTGTACAACTGGGCAAAACAAAAACAACATACGAGCGATCATGATCACGAACCGATGTGCTGGGCTACAGTAGCGTATTCTATAAATGGTCAAACTTTAAAACCTCAATATCTCAATAACTATACAACATATGTGCGTACTATATGGCCTATGTTAATTTTATACCTATAAGCTATCATATTGTGAAAGTTTTATGTCAATCGAATTAGTAGTATTTGCGTTAATCCCGAAAGCATTTTGATGCCAGCAATCAAACTCTTCCTCTTTATTATATTAGTAGGATTATACTGTCGGAGGCTTGTCATTCCCCGACGAGAGGTGGTGACTGGGGCTTGAACCTACGCAGCACGCACAGTAGTCCGTAAGGAGAGAGTACACTGTATACGGTTTGAACACATAGTCTTGCACATCGCAGTGCGTCACGTCAGGATTCAGATGGACCTTCCAATTGAGTGAATAAATGTCAACATTCTTTCCTTCGAGAGGACATGTTTTGTTAGCAGTTTTTTATGAATTTCAGGTTGCCAACATTGTTGTTATTATTGGTATTAGTGGGGAGCAGTTAATCTGTTCTAGCAGTGCTGTCTCATATTAAAGCCTATAATGTTGCCCAGAATGGTTTAGGGCAGTTTATCTGCTCCAGAGGCTGTCAGAAACGTAATCAGCTTCTCAGGATGAAGCGTGCTAAGTGCAATCGGTGAGGACCCTAGGCGTTCACTGCCTAGGGTCCGTTTTCTCACATGACTGAGGGTGGCATATTCTGTGACGATGTGGAAGAAGCTTTCCTCATTCTCCATGCATAGTCTACGAATAGGATTCGGTGTCAGGTCAAGCCGTTTTAGTTGGCAGTGGCCACTTAGAATACCAGTTAGAATTTTAAGGTGGTTCTTACTCGGATTCAGAAGAAATTTAGATTTCTTTTGGGATAGAGTGGAAAAAAAAGTATCACTACTAATCACTACTAATACACTGTACTCTCTCATAAGCGGACATCGACGGTTCCGAGAAAATTGTCCGCTTATGAGGGGTGTCCGCTTGTGAGAGGTGTCCGTAAAGAGAGAGTACACTGTATAATAAAAGTGAAACCTTGTTCGTTTGTTTGTTTGTTTGTTTGTTTGGATTTTTGCCACGCGAAATCTACTGAACCAATCAAGCTCAAATTTCGCATACAGAATGGTTGTACCTCGGGTACAACCTCTCTCTTATCCAAGAGCTGAGCAGCTAACAAAAACGTGGAGCAAGTCAGAAGAAATTCCTTGCCGCACACGAAAAGATATTTTCTCGAAAGTGAGACACATCGGTTGGTGATCGTGTGTGTTGCTGATCCAGAGAGGGGGATTTTTGCACCTATCTTGGCCAGTGACTCCGCTGTTTCGTTGCCGATGTGGCCCTTGTAAGCAGAGATCCGGTGTAGTATGACCAAGTTCTATTTTTCTAGTTCAGGAAGCATTTTGACTGTCCTTAGAACTAGTTTCGATTTTATCGTGGCTGAGTTCAGTGTCTTCAGGGCAGCTTGACTCTCAGAGAAGATAAAGATGGTTTGCGGCGGAAATTAAAAAGTAAGTTTAAGCTTATGTCCTGATTAATTGCAAATATTTCTGCCCGGAGTATATACCTAGACTAACCGATATCCTATTGCCAGACGACACTCCGAATATTCCAGCCCCAGATCCGCTATTCATGAGCCATTCGTGTACCTCTCTTGGTCGTGCTCTATTGGACAGGGTTTGAACTTTTCGCAATAGTCACTGGGAGGAAACATGCCTCTATGGTTGACACTGCGACCTAGCAAAATCTATTGTGTCCTACTTAGCCTAATACGTCTACTACCTTCCTAATGAAGGTGACTATGTCATTAGTACCCGAGTTTTAATCTCCGCCAACGAACAGAATTTTCTGTAAAGGATCCGTCTACACCAGGGCGGTGCCGGACATTCGTAGGGAACGTGCTCAGGGATTCTTCCAAACAGAACCGAAACTCTGTATTTGAGCAAAGGTTTAGATTGTTGAGATCTTAGGTCACAATGGCCGGTGAATTGTTCCTGTCAAGGTTTAGAATTTTGTAAGTCTCTTGGATTGCTTAAGCCCGGGGAGATTTTTCGAAGTTGGTGTCCCCAGTTGCACTCGGAGGAATGACTGCTGAGTAGTTTCGTTTGAAGCAGTACCTTTGGAAGAGTGTCGTCCAATGGCATGCTGAACTCGCTTTGAAGTAGGAAGGAAAGCCTTTGAAAGGTACCGTCGGGTGAATGTTTAGAGTCGACGTTATTTCGGTGGAAGAGCCTGTGCAGACTGAGTCTTGCCTGCATTTCTATGTGTTGCTAGCATTTTCCAATGGTGGCGGCTTCCAGCCCAAAGTAGTTTTCCGGTGTTGCTAATGGTATATGCTTGTACTGGTCGTCGGCGTTTAAAGTTGATGATCCATATTTTAATTCAGACTTTCTCTAAAGCTTGGTTGATTGGTTTTGTTGGTGTCCTTAAAACTTACTTAGATCTCAAGCGGGTACATTGTACTCATAAAAAGTATACTCATGGGAATCTAACCGAGGGGTAGGGTTTGCTAATCTGGAAACCACCCAGAAAGTGAAAAACATCTCAGGAGCTTCCTAAAGTCAGCGATATGAAGGTTCTTCAGCCCATGGAGCTACTACCAAGAGTACGCAATCTTCTGGTGGCTAGTGCGGGACATTCACATAGTAGGTGCTGGATGGATCATCGTCCATGCAGCTTCTGCAGTTGTCATTGTAGGGTAATCCAAGACGCTCTGCATGGATTCTTCGCAGTATCCCGTAAATACGCCGGAGATGATTGGATTTCCCTTAGACTAAGTTGTACGAGATTTTTGGAATTCTTTTTACCGAAGGCTGGCCATAGTGGTTTTGCTTTGCACGTGTGTCCATGTGACACCATCGACCTGATCATGGTTTCCTCATCTATTATCCTGTAAAGGGTGTCATTGCAACTGGAAGGGTGTGCATATGCTAGTTCTTTACTCTTCCTGGCACATTCGTATGCCATCTCATTACTTGATATATGTCTGTGGCCTGGTACCCAGCACAGGGGCACCTTTTTGGTCGTTGATATATCGTTGAAAGTTTGTCTGCAGACCTTTATGACTGCAGAGACTTAATGGCTGCCTATTCGGGCTATTCTTACTTACAGGGAGCAGGGGCCTCATAGTAGATTCTTTGGTGATGAAAATCCTGTTTCAATTGGGCGCACTCCATCGGATTCATGGGCCCTCTAATGCATGGCCTCTTTTGGGGAAATTTAAAAACACTCCAGCTCGATGCGTTGTATTTGAACTTTTCTCACTTGGTCATTGGACAATTCTCACAGTTCCTTGTTACCTTAGAGACTCATCGTCTATGTCGATGGAACCGAAGGTAACCGCAAAGATTTTTCTCCCAAAAATGCCATCCATTTTTTTTTTGCACTATACAGGAGGACAACGAGGACCATGGTCATGTATAGAATGAAGTTATTCCAAAGGGGCTGTTCAATCGGCTCAGTGCAAAAACCTGTTGCATGCTTCATACTCTAGACAGTAGACTCCGTCCAGAGGACTTCGAATTCGTGCTTCATAGTAAAAACATTTAATTCAACACCTCATCTTCAAATCCCATCTCAGCACCTTCTTTGTGATGACTTCTAGCATTAAACGCAGTCAATTCAATAAGACTGTATCCTCGAACTCATCTGATTCCCTTACGTAAATAAACGCTGTTCTAACGCGAAAAGCTGTAATAACCGCATTCCTATTCCCAAACCAATTCATTGCCGAATGCTTAGCTCAATTTTAAGACCCAAAATCATATCCGTTTTCATTGCTTTGCTTTAAAATTAACACACTTCCAATGGTAACTTGTCGAAGACCATTTGTACACCATCAAATGCCGAGTTGGTGTGTACAGCACACCCACAATTCTCTGCTCCTACCAAAAGAGTGGGCTAATCGTAACGTTACAAGTGTACATATGCATGTACGCTTCCATTCTGTCGCACAACAATTTCAAGGAATCTATTGAAAAAGCTTGAAAGGAGTTGGTTGAAGGATAAGCAGCAAACTAGCAGCTTATGTTGTAGTTGGCTGAGAGTACTTTCTGCACTTTATGGCGACCATAAGAGCAGTCGTCGTCCTTTGGTCCTCGTTTTTTCGTTTTTTATTTTCTATTCTCTGCGTTCGCCGGAACCTTTTCGCTCCGGCAGCCAGTGCATTTTCATGGGTTCAACGATGGATAAGTCCGTTATGAAGCGGATTTTTATCTATCCCGGCGTCGTCATAAGGGTTTCCTGTTCTGATCGGATTCGGTTGTTGTTTCTTGCGGGGAATTGCTCTTTGTGGCAGTCTGTGCAGTAATTTCGGATTATGGTTCATCTGGATGATGTCATTGTCTGTTTATTAAATGCTTTCCCTTATTGCCTAATGAAACTGTAATCACTGAAACCATTATTTTCTCTTTTCTTTCTGTGTATTACAGTCCGACTGACGTCATCACTGCTGGATGGTTCACCTCTTGTGGGTGATTTTTCCATTGAAACAGTGTCTATTGGCAGCGGCAAGGAGCGAGGACACTTTGTGGATCATTCTACCGGCAACAAGTGGCCAATTTCATGGTTGAAAGCACCACAAAATGTCGGTGGTGTAAATTGGGCCTCCGAGAATTCTGCCAGGGCTGAGAACACGTACGACCAAGGTACGGCGAACACTTTTCAGCCCTTCGCCAGCGGACAGTGGACAGAAGATGAAAGAAATTTTTTAGGCGAAGACGGTGATGCGGGTACAGACACGAAGTGTTCTGGCGATAATATATGGCAAGGGAAGAATGCTGCAGATGCTGGTGGTGCTACGGATGGCGGAAGTGGAACAGAATCTCAAAATTTATGGATTTTGAATGAGTTCTGCACGGCGAATGATGTAGTGGAGTTCAGGTAAGTGCAAATGGAAAAAGAACTGAGGGGTACTAATGGAAAAAGTTAGGGTTTTTTTCGTTTTGGTTCTGCGTTGCTGTTTGAAAAATGACGGTTACTTTGTTGTAGCTCTCAAATTTTTATCCACAAAAAGGTTCATACAGAAGACTTGTTTTTATACAAACATGAGGGTACTACAACTTTGTAAGATTGTAGCTGAGTCTTGATTGAGTTGTGTTTGACACAAATCAGATAGAAATGTACGATTTCTAGTTAACTTATCCCTCGAATATTCAAGTGAGCATTGACCAATAGATATCGCCATCGAATTTTGAGAGATTAAACGAAGAATAGCCCTCGAGTCCTCTGTGGAGCTGGATTTTTATCATTAGAATCCCAACAAAGGAGTTAAAGTCCCAACAAAGGAATAAAACTATTTTTTTTTTACTTGAAGCTTTTTAGTTTATGAATGTCGATCGACATCCTCATAGAAGTACTCTCTTAGAGTTCTTGTTCTCACTCTTGATAAGGCAGAACCATAGAGGGTGGATTGTTGTTTCTTCCTCCTCATCCTAACCTTCTATACGATCGCTGAAAGAGACAACCATGCTAATAGCAGTATTTCTCCTTCCGTCAGCCGTGAATAGGACCCCGAGATATTTTAACTTCTCCACCTGTTTCAATGGGACTCCACTAACATGCAGATTGCATTGAACAGGCGTTCGGAAAATGACCATTACCTGAACACAGACGGCTACGAACCTATCTCATGCGCGCTAAAGTTCGGTCTGGGTGGACCCAAGGTGATTTAGCCCACGAAAATCAGATAGCTTATCCATAAGTCGCCCAATAGGAACCGTTCCTCGCCACGGCTGCCACATCCAATCCATATACTTAGACAATGAAAAGGAGAGGTGGCAAAACGCATCCCTGGAGAAGTACAACACCAACAGTGTCGTTTTAACGCCGTTCACCGGCACACAACTCTAATAGTTTGCCTCTATACACAAACTGTTGAAACGAATGGTCCTCAGAAGAGAACCGTCGATCCCATACTCCTGCAGTACACTCCAGATCTAACCTTGGCAGACCCGATCATATGCTTTCTCCAAATCCCAAAAACAATTATAGATATGATTGGCATACTCCCAGGCAGTCTCAAGTCAGTGAAAACTTCTCCGGGGAGACTTAAAATAGTTACACCACTGTAATTGGAACAATTCCTATTGTCCCCTTTCTTAAAAAGAGGAACAATGACGCCAGTTTAGCAATCGCTAGGAGTTTCACCGCATTTCCAGGCACGAGAGAACCATTTCGCTCCCTCTTCAGCCAAAGTTTTGAGCATTTCTGGCCAAATTTCATCCACACCAGCAGATTTGCCGACTTTTAGTGCTTTAATCGCCAAAGTCACCTCCTCTACAGTGGGACTATTCTCCGCCCTACTCAAAACCATGGGTCTGCTATCGGGATTCGGGATTGAGCAGCTCCAAAAAGTGCTCGGTCCATCTGCGCAAAATGTCCTTCTCATCGGAAAGAAGTACGTCGTCTTTGGATTTGACTCCAACGATGATGAACTTCCTTCCTCTGAGACGGCGGGTGGTCTGCCGGAACACCTTGTTTGCAGATCTGTGATCACAGTCCAACTCCTTCAAAGACTTCTTCTTAGCTGCCTTAACAGTCAGTTTGCACATTATTCGCGCCTTCATGTACCGGTTGAATCCTCCAAATGCATCCACACCTTGGGGGTACTCTTCTTCTCTCTGATGGCTTCTTTAACTCCGGGTGTTTTAAACCACCAGCCACCACACCGAGCCACTTTACTCCGTAAACTTCACCTCTACATTTGTCGGAACATCACAAACCACCTTTTTAATACACGATAATACCACGAAGAAGTCTATTAGCGACTTCTATTGAAGATTTTGACGGTGATGTACCAAAGCCAGAGTTGACCTTTCAGGTTTAAGCTTTAAGATCGCAGCTCTTCCTCATAATTGTATCCACCCCAATACTATGCCTGCCAGCCTGGGACTTGCGAGTATCCCCACCCCAACCTGAGCAGACATTGAAGATGCTACTCCTGACAGGAAGCGTTTCCACCAATCCGTAAGGGTAGAGTCTCTTTGCTGTGTTGATGAGATACCAACTATATCTAGTCAATATTTAGCTTCCTCCTTAACAAGCTGTGAGCGAGGAAACGTTCCGTGTGCATATCCTAAGTCGATGCCGTTGTCGAAAAGCCGAAAGTCGACTTATGCCCTCATCGGAGCATAACGCATTTCCTCTTTGACGCCCATTATGGTTTACGAGACCATTGCCGGGTTAAACCGTACCGGCTGCCGAGCAGGACAAGCCGACCATCATATGCTCGCATGCTGCCACTAGGCTTGGCTCCGAAGGGCGCCCTGGCATAGCAGACTTGGAAATATCCGAGGCCATCTTACTCCCTTTTGTCATCATAAGGGGCTGGGTTGGATAGATCAACTAATTAAGCTAATCCATCCGCACTTCCCAGGCATGTTGCCCGCCCTCCACTCCGAGGAGGTCAGCTGCATGGTGGGGCGCCTCTCTTTATTCTTCAGGAAAAATCTCAATACCTGAGAACTGCTAAGAATTGGTCTGCTTCTAGCTTTTTGAAAATGTCTCAGGGCTTATTCAGGTTGTACAATCTCATATTTTCCTTATAGAAGGTCCACTTCTGGCCCGATTCATCTTTTAAGTCCCAAGATCCACTCTTATCCTAAGTAACAAACACAAGTACGTCATTTGGAATTCAGGCACTCCCCCCGAAAAGCTTTTTCGATTCCCGCCACACTTCTCTTTGACAACTAACAGCCATAACTCAATTTTATCTTATGAAATCCATTTCAGGATATTTTTTCGTTCCACCAAGGAGGTCACCATCGCCAGCAACAACAGCAGTCGAGGAGCTCCCCCACTGCAGGTGGTCCTCAAAAAAATCGTTTCACTCAAGATTGCAAAAGGTAATTTCATCAAAATTTGTACATTTCCCCCGACATACGAATCTAATTTCCTTCTTTCCGTCCCCTCTATGACAGACTGTCAACTAACCTTGAAGGCAATGTCAGGTTCATTGGATTACACAACGCTACCACTCTACAGCATCGATTGTGCGGTGCACTTTCCGTCCTTCCAGATGGCCACACTCGGCCAGCTACCACCGGGTATCCTCGTCGAACTGACACGCCTCAACGTGCCATGCAGCAGCGGTGGCTACTTAAAATTCACCGATCGTTCACAGTTGTGCGGCAAGCTCGAAGAGCTCAGCCTCAACGAGCGCACCTACCACTTCGACGTGCTGCAAAACACTAGTGTTAAGATTTACAAAAGCCCCATGTTTAGTTTAAATTATAAATTAGTCGACTTCTGTTACAATGTGTCGTCGAGCAACGAGAGCGGCCAATTCTACGTGCGCCCGACGCGACGTGACTCCCTCGAGTGTTACTTTCGCATTCATCTGCCGTACGGCAATCGCATCCAATTGCAATTAGTTACGAATAACGATAGCGATGTAGTGAATTCGAGTCCTAGTGCAGGAGGCGCCATGGCCACCATCACCACCTCCTCCTCCCCATCCACCACCACCACGACGACGATGACGACGCAACCGATGGCAAGCGACGCCACTACGATATACACGAGTCTAGGTCTAAGTATCGAAACCAATATTGTTAACCTATCTTTAAGTGCGAGCGACGATTTCGTTAATAGAACGACAATGCATCATCGGATCGCTGCGGCGGGTGGTCCTTTAGAAACGAGCACCCGTGACGATGCCTACGGTAGTAGCAGTGGCTTTGCCTCAGACGAGAGTCTCTTCGGCGGTGGCGTTGGCGCCGGACGCGCCGAGTGCCATGGTGTTGTGATAAAAATTTTCGAAAACGAATTCGCCAAGTGGTCGCACTGTGTAAATAGTTCCAGCGAAGTGAACGGATTCTTCGTGGAATCGTCCGGGAACACATTGAATATTCATCTAGTTCGGCCGGTGAGACTGAAAGCAAGCGACCGGGCCACGACACCGGTAGAATCACAAATTGAGCCCGAGGACGATGTGGGAGTTACACAACTGCCGTCAATTTATTTATCTTACGTGGCAAAGCCCGTTCCGGAAATTGTTGCGAATTGTGCCTTCGGTTGGATTGCTTTGCAACAATTTTGTGTGGCAGCCATTGAGGAGACGCAGTCCTGGCACGAGGGCGAGAAACATTGTGTGGGCTTGGGCGGCCACCTAGCGTCGATACGAAGCGAACTGGAGCAGAGCATCATTGATAATTTGCTCGTTCATAGGTAAGTTATTTTCAAGGGAAATTAACAAGTGGGTATCGTAAGTTTGCTGGTGATGACAGTGCTGCCAATCATTTAAATTCTTGGAACTGCTTAGAGTTATGAGTTTCTATAGACGGCATCAACGGAAAGTAGTGATATTTTCTTCGTTGGAACGGCTTTTCTAAGATTGTGGACGTAGTTTCTTAAGATTGCTTTCAAGGAGTGAAAACTGTACTCAAGTAGGGCCAAGGTAGTTGGGTCGGTTCTTTGGCTTATTTGATACAAACTGAGTTTGTTCTCAAGGACAGTAGGCACTAATACCTCGAGACATTCATTTCTTTATTCGATTCTTCTTCTCAGAAGATCTCACTTATTCAAGACGTGATCAGTTCACTGGGAAGAGAGGTCTTATCGCTGCCTTAGTTGACATTCGTATATTTAGAGAAACTCAAGTTCAATTACTCGGAAAACATCCCTCACGGAGCACATTAGATCACTTGATCACTGCCTTAGCATAGTCTATCAACTAGTTTCGACGAAGGTCGATCTATAGAGACACTTCCTGAGGAGGAAGCAACCATTTATAACGCAAGTAAAGATTTCAACAGTGTACTTGGTCAAGAGCACCAAAGGGCAGCCCTTGATTTGGTAAAGTAAGAGTGAAGTGAAGGAGTTGATAGCACTAGTCTTAGCGCTGAAACTTGCTGTTCCATGTCCTTTGTGAGCTAGAATCCGATTCAGCTTGACCAGGTACGATCTGGGAGGACAATGATAGCTCACCTTGACCTTTCTCTTTGAAGTATCTGCGTACGGTTAGAAAATTAGAGAGTTAACTTCGCTATGTCTGCGACCCGTTCATTCAGCATCGTCTCTGGTCATTCTCGCATTCTCTCTTTCTCTTGTTTCCGAGCTCCATTGCCTTGTCGCTGATTTTGGGTTAACTCCTTCGCATTTACAATCGACGTTTCTTCTCTTATTTCTCCCTTAAGCTGACCATTCACGATCACTCATGAATGCTGTTTCCGGGATGAGCGCACTCATGAATGCCGGTGGACTGGACTGCGTGCCAGAAGTGCGTACGGACGGATTCAAACATGTTTGAATTCCGCACTCATGCCCGGAATGTCATTCATGAGTGATTGAGGATGTCCACCTTTATGTTCTTTCTCCCTGCCGCAGGATGATTTATGGAGGTCACCTTTTGTAAAGACGTGTTATTCGAAGGGCAACACGTCTCTGTGCTGCAGCCATTTGTTTCCTATAAGCGATAAGTTCTCGCACTCTTGTCGGATATTCTTTTTGAAAGGCTCCAGAGTCTGTGTTCTTATTGATCCGTGACTTCAAAAACCTTAAAGGAAAAAGTCTGGAGCGGTCAAATCGGACAGCCGGTCAAAATCGCCAAAACGAGACATAAGAAGACCCGAAAACGCATACTTCAAAATGTCTATTGTCGTGCAAGCTGTGCGTGCCGTTGCACCGTCATTTTGGAACCACATGTCCTTAAGTCCCAATTCAACAATTTTCGGCAATAAGAACTCGTTGATCATTGTTCCCTATCACAAATGGGCCTCGAAAAAATGAGGCCCTATGACACTTCCGGCATAAATGGCGCCCCATGCAGTGACTTCTGTCACATGTTGTTCCAGTCTCTTCTTCTTGGCACATTAGCGTAGGACGCCTGGGAAATTTGCGTTGAAGCTTACGTTGCGCCAAAGTGACTGCTGAATTAGTCCGTAACAAAATAGTGACGAGTATTCCGCGATCTTGACGAGCATAGCATCTTCCGATAGTGTGATACGTTTTGGGCCACCTTGTACTTCTCTTACTTGAATGAATCGACCCGGATCTCACAACCATGCAAAAGAATGATATACGCGATTGACGTAAGTAGTCTTAACTTGCTTGCCGTTGGGTCATCTACCTTTGCTATGAGACCGCAGCTCGCTTCGATGCGGACTTTATCCGCTGCCAGAAAGCGATTTTTGGGTCTGGAACCAGCTTAATTTTACTGCATTCAGATTAACATCTCGCCATGATTATCAGTTAATTTCCTCTTCACCTGCTGCTTGAATTCTTTTCTCTAGCAGCTGGCCTGCTCAATCGAGTTTGTTGTTTGTTTCTGCCTTATTCTCTTCCCTTTCGGTAACGTTTTTGTTTTCTCTAAATCGACTGCATGTGTCTTGTGCTCGTCCTCTCCGTCTTTAGCTTCTACGATGGGCCTTATGTGCCTACTTTACGGGGTCGTAGAAGCCTAGAGCTCTCTTTAAAAGGAGCTCGTCTTGCTACGCTATGTTTCACAGAAACCAAGTGTTTCACTCAAAGAATAAAAGATCTTATGAGCAAAACCCGCATTTGCATTTGCGGCATTGGAGACCATGCGGCCAAACTAGGTATTCCAAACAACCCCCACTGCTGCAGCTGCGGAAATGAAAATGAGAAGGAAACTCTCTTCCACTGCCTCTGCAAATGTCCGGCACTTGTAAGAGCTGTGTGCACTTAACCAACCATTCTTCGACGACCTTAGCGACATCTCGGGTAAAGGGATACAAGATCTAATCCGTTTTGTAAACTCCACAGGCTGGATCTAGGCACTCCTGGTTGTCTTACCCATCTTCAACAACACACATCATCAACCAGGTCACACGAGGTTTAGTAACAAAAAGGCACATCCAAGTGCTAATTGGGTTTAGTTGAACCGCCACCTCTACGTACCTATCCTTTACTTCCAGGAATTAGTTAAAACATTCATATTTTGCGGACCATGACATTCAGGAGTCGGTGATACTGGGGATTCGACTCCCTGCGCGGTTTTTACTCTTTGTGGTCTTTCTCTTTGATTTTAGCTTTTGTTCTGCGTTCTTTAGACTTCTCTTACGCTAGTGCCTTTCATTGCAATCTTCAGGCTATATTCTATCCTAAACCAATAAATTTGCTCAGGACTGCACAGAAACTCAATATGTTCCATTAAATTGTTCAAAGGCTCTCATAAACAACTTCATCGTCCAATTACACAGTTAACAAGCTCAGCTATCTCTCCTCCTTTATCCGCAGCCCGGGATACCACGACCACTTTGCCTACTGGGTAGGAGGTTCAGATAAAAATTTCGAAGGCGATTTTCGATGGACTGATGGACTTCCATTTCAGTATACAAGTAAGTAATTGACCTACACGACTCCCCAAAGCGGTATCCTAACATTATTATCCCTTTGTTAGATTGGTTTCCAGGCTGGTCACAGCATGGTCATTACAACAAACAACCCAACGACGATGGCCTGAGCAGTCAAGATTGCATTGAGCTGCGTCGATATTTTCGGACTCCACCGGGAATTCAATCAACCCGAAGCCCTTTGACCAGCAACTTCATGTGGAACGATAGAGACTGCAGCGCAAACAACTTTGTCATCTGCGAGCGGCCGATGAGTGATGGTATAACATCGTTGTCCTTGTGTGTCCTTGTTTTTAATTGAAATAACTTCTCCTTTGTTTGTGGCATAGAAACGTTTCGTAAGAACTGGATAAATGACTGCAATAAAACAGTGTCGTTGACCAAGGAACATCCCAGAGCATCGGTGTGGAGTCCCTCGTTCCCTCGACAGTATCCAGACAATGCCAACTGCTTTACCACAATAACAGCGCCGAGTGGCTATCGAATCGTGCTGGAATTCGAAGAATTAGTCATCGAAAATGAACCAGGGTGAGTCTCTCTCTGACAAAAATGTTACGTATTCGCAAGGGTGTCCCCTATCCTCCGTTTATTTTTTCAGTTGTACATACGATTATTTGGAAATAACTGAACCGACTGCCAGTGGTGGAACCCAACATTTGGGCAACTTCAATATCGAACCGAAATTCGCGAAATCTTCCAGGCATAACAAGGCGAAAACGACACCCTTCGCCAGTAGCATCCTCAACACAAACACTAATCGAGACTTTCAAAAGCGGAGTTCTTATGACAACCCTAGCCTTAGTTATACCTCTAGTTATGTGAACGCAAATAGTTATAACAATTTTAATATCGCTCAAACTAACTATCAGAATTTGTTGAATATCTTCTCGAACCTGTACAAACCGCATACGAATTTTTTAATACAAACTCCGGACTATCCAAAGGGCAATCTCTACTATCCGACGGGGAGGGCCACACGGTCCGACACGATGCCAAAGCGATTGTGTGGCGATTGGAGTTCTAAATTGAAGCTGCTGCGCCATCTATCGACCGGATCGTATTTGGGACTGCACTTTGTGTCGGACTACTCGCATCATTTTGGTGGCTACAAGGCGAAGGCTTTCATGGAGAACAGTAAGTTGCAAGAAAGTTGTTATCTTCACATAGTTTGCATAGAGATACTCATAACTATCCGATGGCATCCTGTACAAAAAAAATTTAATCATTTTCCTTGGGTTTTTTCTTTGACATATTTATGCACTTTTATCGTTCATATCGTTCACTGCATGCATTACATTTTATATATCGTGTAGATGAATATTTATTTTTATCGAGTGTAGATCAATTGTTGTGAAGATCCACTTTCTTGTGGTCACTCTACGGTGTAGTGATTTTACATTAAACTCAACGTGTCTGTCAAATTCTGCAGAACTTCATTTTTTATGTTGAACGCGTTCGACTATTAACTCAAAGTGCTGCATATGTCGCCAATCGAATTCTGATTGGCTGAGAGCCACTAAGTTTGACATTAGTCAATTGGAGATTTGACATAAAACAGCTGACATTTGAAATTATTTTTGCATTTGTTTGTTGAGCTTTGCAATTTCAACTTATTTATTGTTTTTTGTTCTAACAAATGCGACCAGTAGTTAGGTTAGGTTAGGTTGGAGGGGCTGTTGGTATGGCCGACGCACCAAGATCAATAGTAGGTCCATTATGATGCCTCAGGATCTTTCCTAATCTTGGAACCAGTGGGAGGTTTTAATAAAGTGAGCTAGGTTTCCGACATCTTATTATGCTAGGTCGCAAAGATTGTCAAAAAACAAAGCACCGAGATAGTTGCATCTTTTGCGAGAGAGCGCGGGGCAGGTACAGAGGAGATGGAGAATTGGCTCTTCCTCTTTCTTGTCCCTGCAGCTTCTGCAGAAATCATTTGCAGGAACGCTCAGGCGAGTGGCGAGTGTCTGCCTATGAAGCAGTTACCTGTGATAACACAATAGCTCCGAGATTTCGTCTACTTAGCGAAATTAATCTCTTGGAGCTCTTATGGTCTATTGAAGGCCAGATTTGTCTGGTAGGTTGAAAGATAGTGCCATTGGACCACTTTAGATTGGCTTTGCTGATCGCATCTGCCTTTAATTTCAATTTGCATATAGATAATGGCACTCCGAAGTTCTCTTTTTCGGGAAGAATCTGAACCATTCCTGGCGAGTTCATCGGCCTTGCAGTTTATGTCTCTGTGTTCTAGTACCCACCAGATGAGTATGTTGTATTGTTCTGTCATCACTACGAGAAACAAGCGGCAATCTGCAACTAGTTTTAATGTTACAGAGACTGATTTCAGGCACTTAATGGCGGCCTGGCTGTTTGTGAAAATGCAAATATCCCGAGTAGATATTATATTCAACCTTAGCCAAGACAGAGCCTCTTTTATTGTCATGATATTTGCCTGGAAGACGCTACAGTGCTCTAGAAGCCAAAAGGAGATCTCGATGTTTAGATCACCTCCTCCCACACCATTCTCGGTTTTAGAACCGTCCGTATAGATCTCCAGCGCCCAGTAGTAACCCTTTCTATTGTACATGGATTACAGCAGTTCAACTCTCCATCTAGAGTTTGGCTATTTTGTGTCTTGCTATGCCTGTACTGATCTTTACAACTGTGGCTACAAGTAGTGGCAGATTAGAGAAATCCATTTCCAAGTATGTATGTTCAGGAGCATTCTTTATTTTTAAGGTCCACTGTATGTAGATCCTCCTTCCTGTATAGCAAAAGCAGAAATCTTCAGAAAAACTACAAGTAAAGTACATCAGAGATGGTCCAATACAAGTAGATACAAGGTACCCAAGGCTCTATGGCCTGCGCTAGACCACAGAAGAACCAGAGATATTCTCAATTTAAGCAAGACACAGCTACAACTAGTCACTGGCGTCTTGTCAGGCCACTGTCTTCTGAGGACGCACGCTAAAAGATTAGCGCTCTCTGATATTTGCAACGACCTTTGCTCCGCTGAGGACATAACACACATACTATGTGAATGTCAGAGAGTTACCAAGGCACACGTGAAATTTATCGGCAGCTATTTCTTTGTGTTCCACATTCTCGGAAACATTAACCCACCGAGGGCGGTAAGGAGCAGGCACATGCTTTCGTTCAAAGAGATACTTCCTCTAGCAGCCATGTCCTGTTAAAGACTGTGCCATGTTAAAGTTTGTTCCTGCATGCTTCCAATTAATCCAAGGATCGACCCTTGGTATTAGACGATACGATTTTCTTCTCTGTGAGAATCGTCAAGCTGTATAGTGGTTTCTTTCAATTTTTTATTTATAAGTGTCTTGTGTCTTTTTAGGTGGATTTCGTAGAAATACCGCCAATTGTTGCTTTAGCAAGGATATCGATAGGCAATATTGAGGAAAAGGCAAGTATAGCGTGGGAGGAGGTGGGTAGGTAGGTTCCTGGTTGCTGAAAATTCAATTAGCGATGGGGTGCGCCATTTTGTTACCACGAAACTCATTCTAACCTATTTGTGTGTCAGTTGTCGTACAGGTATAGGATCAGTTCTCCAGTTTTTTTTTTCAGCTATCTCGCCGAGGTCCACGAAGAAGGCTTTGCCTAATGTACACTGTTTGGCCTTCGCCAGAGCTGAATAACTGCATAGGAAATAAAGTAGAGATTCTGCAGAAGGTGTTGTGAGAAATACCAAGCTTGACCGCATGGTCTTCAACTGGCCGTGATAATGGCTACAATTCTGGCAATATCTGGTCTTGATTTGCCAAGTAGCTCTTTTGAAACGGCGCAGCTCGTCAGGACGTTCAACCCATGATTGGCAAGCTGGAGGTAGTGAAGATGTATTTAGTCCTTAACAGTGTCCAGCGGAATACTTGTTAAGGGCCGATCATCTCTTGGCCAGCTCGTCGACACGCTCATTACCCTAGCGTGGGGAGAATTCGTTTTAAATCCACTGTTAGAGCACTAACGCGACAGACGGGATTAATTTCGCGGATCTACGACTTTACTTTTGCTCCAATTGACCATATTTATGCGCCATACAACTATATAGAGATTCCGACCCATGCAAGTCGCAATGTTTTATTCTGCCTCGGTGCTCTGATGTTGCTCATGAGTCTTAAGAGCGCGCCGACCATTTTTGATTTTTTCTCACTAGCATTTTTTAAATGGCGCTTGTAGGTTTGTAGGAGCCTCAATCATCACCCCAAGTCCCTAGATATGTATGTAGGTATTAAGTGGATGACTGAAAAATGACACCTTACCTTCCGATTCTAAGTGTCTTCGTTCGTAAAAGTTTTATGACCCTCAAGTTGAAACAGTTACATTGCCGAAGAGCTCAACTTCTTCTACCAATTTGACAACTGTTATGTTATCCATTAATCGACCCTTTTCGAGGGTTTGGTAGACAAAGAATATAATCGTACAACACGTTCCATAGCAGAGAGTCTAGTACCGATCCTTGAGGAACACTATTGATTATTTGGTACATCTTGACTTCGTTCTCAAAATCATAGAAGAAACCCCAATTGCTCAAAATAATTTTCAAAACACGCGCTGATACATCCATAAGACGTAGACAATGTATAATACAGTATTCTTTGGTGCCTCCTTTCCAACATTTTTGGGATCAACTTGTTACCGCGTTGATGGTGTCTACTGTGCGACTTACATACTGGTGATCTGCAAGTCCACTTGCTGCCTCGAGAGCAGACAGAAGCCTTTTGCATTGCATATGATTTGAAAATGTTCACAATCATGTTGAGCATGCAGAGGGGACAGTAAGACCAGGGTTCGTTCGGCAGCACAAGCCATTGATGCTTGCAGGGATCTGGAAGAGCTTTCTTGCAAATTTCTACGAATATTAACGCTTTTCAACATTTGCATTTTAGAGCAAGTGGTCGCTCAGTGGTTAGTACGTTCTACCGAACATTTTTTTCGCGGCACAACGTTTCTTCGGAAAAAGAAAAACCTTCGAGAGTACAATTTTTCATGAGAAACCTTCTCAATTCAGAATCAGTTCAGAGTCCCTTCTATTCATGTGAAAAGTGTAAAAATGTTGCGACGAGCCGGGCCAAGGCTCATCTCGAGCTGTCATGTCTAAAATCATTAATTAGTAGCTGGACTAATTAATTATTTTAGAGATACTTCGAAAAAACCTTTGCACATATGCGATCGCTTGCGCCGGCTCACATTTTGGTAAAAGGGTAACCCATTTTCTTATCGAGAGAACGAGATCTCCACTACCTCCAGTTGTGTACAGTGGTCTTCTTACTCGGTTTTGAGTAAATTATTTCCACAGCTCTTTAGTGCTCTTTTGGACACAATTAAAATTGGATAGACCGAAACTTGTTGATTTACTTAATCGCGGCTATTATCCCCCTGCTTCAAGATAAGCTCTCACAGACATTGAAAGTATTAAAAGGTCTTTAACGACCATAAACTCCATTCATTCCCCAACATGCATAGCTGTCAGGCCATTTGCTTAATCCTAGAGTACCATAAGAATAAAAATTGTACAGTGTCAGCTCATAAACGCTTTATTGACTTTACTCGTGTTGTCTCGCAAACGACTCATCTTGACACATCATTGCCATTTAATCGTTACGGCACCCTTCAACCCGTCCACCCTGCCGCAATGGTGGTCCATTTTTAACGAATCACGAATCACATTATCGTTAATCCGCAAATATTTTCAATAAAAACCACCACCACACGAAATATGTTTTTTTTTTTTTTTTTTTTTGATTTATGACCCCGAGCACTTGCCATTTTGTTTTTACATCAAAATTTCCTACAACAAAAAAAAAAGTTAAATCAAATGAAATTTGCACATTAATTTCAATAAAGAAATATCCTTCCATACAGCAGCACCGACTGTCATTGTGGATATTTACATTTTTGTTTGCAAATTAGATTTAAATGTCATTTGAATTTGGCAAAAAGAAAAAAAAAAATCGGCAAAATAGCAATGAAAACAGAATAATAAACACAATGGCGCCCTTTACGATTTGACGGGCCGCTACTGCCCCTGATCCTATTGTTTTCCAATGTAGCCACCACACCACAATTTTTTTACTAAATGTCATCGAAGTGACATTAAATAATATTTAATGTTGTGCTTTATATTATTATATGTATGAATATTGCGATAGGAAGTCACCTGCGTGGTAAGTTTACAAAAAATAAACGGAGAAGAAACCATTGATGTTTGTGTTAATGTTTTGTTTTTAATTTGGTTTTAATGTTTGTTGTTCGTTGAATGTTTGTTTTGTTAAATATGTTTTGTTTGATGTATGTTGATGTGTTAAACATTTGCAAACAATTTTAAATGATTAAGCAGTGGAAATGGGTTTTTAAAAATGATTAGTATGTACACTTAAGAAAAAGTACGCTTTAAACAATTTATTTTCTGCAGTTTTAAGCAAAAGTAAAGGAAGCATTTAAAACTATAAATTTATAGCAATGACAAACACCACAACTGTCACCAGCTAGTCTAGACATCACCCTCGGACGCCATTGAAACCTAATACTACCTGAGTTTCGAACCACTGCACCTCGCTCGCGCTGTTTTTATCCCCTTGATGCGCGTGTGGATAATAAAAAAAGCGCTGAAGCTCGCTTTATAGACAATAGCGGATAGATGACAAGATTTTTTTGTCATTCTCATTCCTCCAGCTTCCATAGTGATGTAGGAATGGTTGGCTGGGCTAGCTTAACTGCATGGTCACCAGTAAACCAAATATACGCACCACACCTTTCAAAAAATCATTTCCGTGTTAAAAACTTGTTTGTAGAAGCCCTTCTTGTTACGTAAATATCTGGTAAGCCTAGTCTTAGCGTTAATCCTACAAGAACTGAGCTGATGCTCTTCACAACAAAAATCAAAGGACTTAAGTTTACCTAACCACGTTTAAATGGTCCATCACTCTCGTTAGTATCAAATGCCAAATATATACTCGTACATACATATGTATATTCAAAATTCAGCAAAACTCAGGTTCAATAGTCAGTAAACAAACCTTGCGGGGCACATAAGATGCCACAACTTAGTAGTTGTGACTACCCCAACCATATGGTGCCAAGAATTTGGGCGTCATTCTCGGCCATAAACTGAATCGGATGAATGCATACTTAAGTATAGTGCAGAGAACTAAAAATGCGTGTACCTTTGGGAAGACGTAGGGACTAGCACCGAAAATTACCTTGTGGGTGTACCTGTACACTGCGGTAGTACGTTCTCACATTCGGGATCTAGTTTAGGTGGCTGTCACTGACATCACTAGACTAAACCGAATCCAGAGAGCATAGGAATCACACGAGCGCTAAGGGCATGCCCGACAGCGCTCAAAGACGACAGTGCGGTTAGATTCAGGGAATCTAGGTTCTGGTCGGGCAGGTCTCACAGCATACCTCAGGAGACGGTTATCTCCCCTAAAGGTTTTCTCATCCCCGTATTGTATTTAATAAAAACTTAGTGAGGTTACAAAAGATCCCGACCCATCAATTTGTACGTACGGTTAAAAAATGGAATGCGGGGTAGGTTTGGAAATCATTTCAACGGCCCTTTAGATCGCATGGACTTCCGAACCTCGTAAGTGGCTTTAAAACTTAAATTCTCGCAATCCAAGAGTCTTGTCGTGCGATCTATGAAGACCCAACCCGTGAGTGAAATGTCGCAATTTCGTTCGATTACCAGACAGCCCTTAAAGCCTTTGTGTCGATTATAATCCCCTCAAAGCTGGTACCACAGTACAGAGACGAGCTTACGGGCCAAGTGAGTATTTTCTTCTTATCCTTCGTATGGACAACCAGATCATAAGGAAATTAAAAGGAATCTAGTGGCCGATGAACTAGCCAGGCGAGAGTCAGCTCTTGACAACTCACTTGCAAGAACTTTTTCATCCCACTAGGAGCTATCAATTGAAGAATTGACTCACACTTCCATTCAGTAGCTAAACACAAATGGAACAACATCACTTGGACTTGGACAACATACAACCATTTGAAAACCAACGGCCTCTTCAGCAGAACCCAAACAGATATTGAGCGTTAAGTTTCCATCTATACGGGTGACTGGACAGTTGGAACGCATGCAGGAAAGCTTGGTGTCCCAGTCAACTCCCACTGCCGCTGCTGCATGGACATATGTATACGAGAAGGAAACCCTCGTCCACTTCCGGCACTTACCAAGGCCAGACATCGTGCGTTGGGAATCCGTTCCTCGACAACCTCAACAAACTATCAAGGAAAAAAAATCTCCAACATGCTACCCTTCCTTCAATCCACATGATGGATTTAAGACCAACAGCTTTGACTGTTGACATCTACTCCCATCCAACCTGATTGTGGCTTTTTCCACCCCTGTAGGATATTTCCACCAAACTATAGGATTATTTAAAAGTCTGAACACATTCACACATCTACTGGTTCAGATGGTATTTCTCATGTAGCACTGAATATGTGATTTTTAACGCTGTACGAGCGGAGTGGGTTCAAAGCACAGCCTGATCCACCAAACATTTTTTCGCGGCACCAGATCATGAAAAAGCTTCGCAATTTGCCGTTCGAAGTCGCCAAGTTGAAGGTCCCTTTCATTCGTACGAAAAATGCGAGAAGCTAGGCTTTGGTTCATCTCGAGCTATCGCGCAAACTAAAAAAATCTCCTTAATCGTCCTTAAAAATTTCATCTTTCCTTTTGCATCCATCTACCGACAGGTTATACTGACGTTCCTTCTTGCAAAGTCATCAATTGCAAAAACTCTCTAGTGCCCGGCGGTTGATTTTCGGAGCAATTAGGGCCGTTCAACTCCAGCTGTTTGAGGTGGTTCCAAGACTCCGAATCAATTTACAAATGCTTGTATTCCCCAATGTTTTGTTATTTCACCGACTCTCTTTGCATAATTGTGAAAACAGTGGGGATTGGCCGCCTCCCTCAGGAGTACTTCTGGGTGCCGTTTCTTTATAGAACCGAGTACTATTGTAGTTTCGAATTAATATTTTGGGATGCTCAACAGCTTGCGGCCCCAATTGACTATGTTCGTTCAAGTTTCCGGTATTCCAGGGCTTTACTGATGACGATGCCTGTTACATTACTCAAACCACCTTTTATCGACTTCCACGCGACTAGATGTTAGATGTTAGAAATTGGGGTGTGTGTTTGTGTGTGTCCACTGCGACCTATTTAGATGTATTGTGCTCCCCCATGCTCATATTGGCCGATATATCTCGACCTAGAGAACCTCATCGAATCCAATCGCTCTGAGAAATCGGAGTATCTGGATTGGGTCCAACGAAGGGAGGTCCATTTCAAGGAAAGTGAAGTCTTCTTTTGTAGATCAATGCTCCACAGTCCATAAGGAGGTGTGACGGAGTCTCCTCGGCATCGCTGCAGAATCTGCAGTTTCCGTTTGCTTCTATTCCTATTTTCCTGAGATGCTCCCTGAGTCTGCAATGGCCCGTTAGGAAGGCCGTTAGAATGCGAAGCTGGTTTTTGCTAAAGTTCCTTCGCCTGCCTTAGTCCCGGGAGTGTTTCCCATAGCATCCTTCTATTGCACTCTTCCTCTCTTCTCAGTTCCTCTTGGATTCGATGCGGTCCCAGCCCGCAGAATGGTTCGGGTCCAACAAATGGTGTTTCTGACCCTTTCCTTGCCAGTTCATCGGCTGCCTCATTTCCCTCTATTCCTACATGACCTGGCACCCAGTATAGGGTGACTTTATTGTTCCGGCCAAGTCTGTTTATCTTTTCTAGACACTCATAGACAAGTTTGGACCTGAATTCGTAGGAACTCAGCGCCTTGATGGCAGCCTGGCTGTCTGATAAAATCGTGATGTTTTGCTCGTGATATCTTCTATTGAGGCTATCTGGCTTCTCTTCAGTGTCGAATAAATCTTTCCCCTTTTTTTCCACGCGACTAAGGCGAATTCCTGACATATTTCAGTAAAAACACAAATTTTGAATAAAAATCCACGAGCTAAACTACTTATTCAAATACAAAACTGTTGTTCTAAAGGCACAACAAATGAAATACTTCACGGATTTGAACCTCCGCTTAAACATTAGACACTCACCCATTCGAACAAGAACCACAACCACAGAACGTATGCTCAGAATGCCAACAAAAGTTAAATTTAACAGTTGGCACATCCTTTACTTTTGTGGCAGAGAAGGAAATTAAACTTTTTTCCAGCGGCTACCCGCCCAAAAACCGAGACCCAAAAAGACAAGAAAATTTAATAAAACCCTCTACCCCCATCCATCAGGTGGACTGAAGCCCGAAGCTCCAACGAGACAACCAAACTCTCCAATGATCCACCGCGATTATTTCAGAACAATGCCAAAGGTCAGAAGGGAAACAAAGTTCTGTTCGGTCAATTAAGTGGTGAAACGAAATGGGACTTCTCTGGAAGGCCAGCTGATGGGGCCGCCTTCATATTATATTTAATTCCCGTTGAGAATAAATTAAATTGTGTGGCTACTTTTCCCCGGAAATCCTTTTTAAATGTCATTTAGGACTGAGGCTTATCCTATCGTCCTGTTATATTTCTATTTATTGATTTTTATTTTTCTCTTGTGTGGGAATGTATGTGTGTGCGGATCCTTCGTTATCCTTCAGCTATAATTAATGCCCGTGTACATAGAACCTTTCAGCCGCACTTTCGAGGATACTCTCATTAGTCATGATTTGGAATTAGTAATCTATCTGGGCTCCACAGACCAGAACACATTCGAATTTGTAACGATGGTGGGTGTCGAATTTTCTAGTAATAACCACAAATGAATACTTGAAAATGTACATACATGCAAATTACGTTCGTTCTCCATGCCGGGTGCACATTCGTTTCAATTATCCCATCAGGAGACGGCAGGGTGAAGCCTTAAGGTATTTTGTGTCAAAATAAATTAATTGTAGCAGAGGACGGTGCAACAGTGTAAACTCCTGTAAAGTGGGAAAAGCAAGTGAAAGCTCCTTGCAATTGGTGCGCGGATGTTGCATGCAAATCCACCGAATAATTCATGCTCTTGCAAAATGGGAAGCATTTTAGGGGTTCCTTAGGATACACATACAGTGGAGGAAAAAGTTCAACAGTTGTATGAAATTGTGCCAAAGATATTGGTATTGGCAATCGAAGTGGAGATACTTTTTCACTTTCGCGAGGCTTTCGAAGCAAAGCCGACTAATTTTTCACATGAAGGACCGTCTGCAAGGTTTCCCTTAGCTTACTTTAGAGCACAAACTTAAAATTTGCACACAAGGATCTAAACACATCATACACCCAAGGTGGAAACTACGTCTAAAGGCTGTAGGTAGATGTGGTGGCAGTCTGTGCTTCGCACCACGAAAGTCCCTTTGTATACCCTGTATACCCTGAAACACGCCACTTACTTTATTGAAACCATTGACGAAGCTGAGGATACTTTTGACGTCTATATGCGATAATTCGCCCAAATTGTCGAAATGATAGACTTCCAGATAGAGTTTCCTTCTTTGGAAGAGGGCAGGACAAGTGCAGAGAAAATAGAAGATTCTTTCTTTCTCCTCTTCGTCCTTGCAGCTCCTACAGAAGACATTGGAGAAGAGGCTCATCTTTTTGGCATGAAGGCTAATGGGTCAATAGCCGGTAAAAACACCAATGACGGTGCTAATGAACGACCTTTTAACCCAGATCAAATTTTTACATTTGGTCGCCGTGGGTCGGTGGTTAGTGCGTTGGACCGCTGACCGAGCGGCGTGGGTTCAAGCCCCAGCCGGGAACACCAAACATTTTTCGCGGCACCACCTCTTGTCGGGGAATGACAAGCCTCCGAGAGTATAATCCGTCATGAAAGAGCTCCTCACTTCGCCTTTCGGAGTCGGCAATAAACTGTAGGTCCCTTAAATTTGTGCGAAATATGTAACACGCACAACATAAATGGTTGCGAGAAGCTAGGCCTTGGTTCGCCCCGAGCTGTCGCGTCAGCTATATATTATATAAATTTTTAGATTGAGTGAGATTTGGCGTAGACCAGATCTCTCTGGAGATACGGCATGTGGTACCACTCCTCCATCTTTGGCTTGTCTTACTGATCGCGACGTACTCCAAGAGAAATTTACATTTGGCGAGTGGAATACCCAGATTCCTTCGTTTCGGAAGGTTGCCCAGAGTAGTATCATGTTAGGTGAGTTCATCGGCCTTACAATTCCCTGGAATGCTCCTATCACCAAGTACACAGCATAGTTGAATGTTAAAATGTTCTGCCATCTCCATGAGAAATGAGCGACAGTCTGAAGTAGCTTTTAATGTACATGTTACCGATTCCATGGATTTTATAGCAGCCTGGCTATCGGTAAAAATTGTAATGTACCTTAAAGATATCACATTGGGCCTAAGCCAGGATAAAGCTTCGTTGATCGCCATAATTTCTGCCTGAAAAACGCTGCAGTGGTCAGGTAGACGGATGGGGATGCTCAGGTTAAGCATATCGGGGAAAACACCACCTCCCACTCCGTTCTCAGTTTTGAAACCGTCGCGTCGGTGTAGAAATGATCGGAATGATCGTCTCTAGCATCGTCACTCCCCCAATCCTCTCGAGAAGGAATGGAAGTCCGGAAGTTGAGGTTGTGAATTCAACCTGGACGGTGTGGAGTCGGTGTTTTCCGGAATAAAAGTTAGGGGATCTAAGATCGAGGAGTGGCCAATATACATGTTTGACCATTGGGAGGAGGCTTTCAGTCCAATGGCTGCGCTAGCAGCTGACTTTTTTGCCAAAAATATCTAGAAGAAGTAGATGTAGGAGCACGGCCAGTGCTGCGGATGGACTGGTTCTTAATGATCTGCTAATGCATATGCATGCTAATCTTTGCACTTTCCCCAATAGATAACGGTGTAAAGCTCTGTCTAAGCCCGTCCACCAGAGGATCACACCATACATGACTATAGATCTGACAGCGTACACTTAAAACCAGTGCGTGGTATGAGGCTGTAAGATCGTCTTAGGGAGAGAATGGCCTATAAGGAAGCCCACGAACTTCCTTATGCTTTCCTTGCCTGTGTTGAAAATATCCTTATAGGAAATGGCCTTGATTAGTCTCTTAGACCATCTTGGGCTCGAGACATTTACTCAATTGGCTAAGAGAAGTTTGTGTACCCAGTTTGCCTAGAGCGCGCTGTCTGACCCTCACTAGGGCTGAATATTTACACAGGAAATGATCCAAAAAAAATTTTTCGCTGTTATCCTTGCAACAACGAAAGAAAGTTGGTTAGGAAACCGCGTGGTTTGCTATTGGCCTGTGGCCTGTGCTAACGGCTACGATTCTTGCAATCGTTGTTGTAATCGGGCCAGATCTTCCTTGATATGACGCAGATGTTAAGTCTCTTCTACGCTTAGTTGGCTGTCTTCAGAAAATGATGTCGAATACTAACCTTAACGGCTCAGAGAAAATGCCAGCGCCAACTTCGCAGTCCATTATTGAACAGTCTGTAAAAACATTCTGATCGCTTTTCGGTTTTTCCAGTCCGCCCTAGAGTTGTAGTTGGTCCGGTTCTATGCTAACTGCCTCCAGTTACACACTCCAAGTTGGTTAAGATCCTTTTATACTTGCACAGCACCCTTAACGAGGTATTCCTCTACTTACTTGTCGCAACGGGTCAACAATTTGAAGACTGCAGGATCAATGCGCTGGTTTTCATCTTCAAATCTATTCACTAAGATATTCGTGTCCAATTCTTCGACGATGTGTACCCCTGCTGCTGATACTTGGTTTTTCCTCCAGTTTGTCGTCTAAACCGATTTTGGCCGCTTCTTTTGTCTCTGTACTTGAGAACACAAGCTAGACACAGACTGTCGCGCTAGCTATTTATATTTGTGGATAAAGCCAAGAAGGCACTTCAGTGACGAAAAGCTTACAGTATCAGCACTCACCACATCAGCACCGAAAATCTGCCACCTGAACCGAGCAAAGGCAGGACAATCGCAGAGGAAATGATACGCAGTATTGTCGCCCTCTTCACAGCCGTCGCAGACAGTGGGGTCACTTAAACCTAACAGACTAAGATGCTTGTCAAAAGCAAAGTGTTCCGTTAGAACGCCAATAAGTTGTCTACAGTCTCTTCTGCTATGTGACAGCAAGAATGCCTCTGATTTCTTACTGACATTCGGGAGTATTCGTTCAGTCTGCCTGCATCCTGGAGAGCCGTACCACACACAATTGTGTTCGTTGGAAACCCCATCGTCAATGAAGGCCTGGAAATTCCGATAGTGAATATCCTGTCAAATTCCTGCTTCGAAACCAGTTTCTGCATCCCATCGAAAGAATACAGTGGCGTGATGACCACAATCGTTCTAACAGTCTTAACTGCCATTCTGCTGCGCTACACATCCAGTTGAATGAATCCTAGCAAGATTTCCATTTCCGCAGCGCCGTAGGTGTTGTATGTATCCCATGATTCTAGTCTCATGAATCTTGGTGAGGTTCAAAACCTGGGGTTGCTTCTGATGTCCTTGAGCAAAGCACTTTCAATTTCATGGTGTGGAACAGATTCCTATACCAACCATTGACCAGAAACCACAATACAAACGACGACTTCTTTAAATAATTCCATCTTGATGTCTCTGGTTCTACACGACCTCTGTGGCATTTCCTAAGTGGAGACTTCCTTTGAACTCACCCAAGTATATCTTCAATTCACAGTGCTACGTCATTTTCTCACCCGCCTGTATGTAGTCCTGTTCGAGCCACATACACCATTATTTCAAAATAAATCCTACGGTACTTACTGTCTCTGGGGCGGAAAAGTTATGAATAAATATTTCATTTCATTTCATGGTTTGCAGCATCCCCAGCGCAGAGAGTGCTTTTGCCAATTCAAAGATAATTTAATTACACTTGGACGCATCACTTTATTTTTCCAACAAATTCACTTGCAGGATAATTAATGAGATTTCACGTACACAATCAGCATATAATGTAATAAAATGTTCACAAAAATCTCTTCTGTTTATTGGTAATGAAAAAAATGTGAATTAATTTGGCTACCGTTCTTGTTATCCTTTATTTGCTTTACAACATTTATCTGAACAAGGATTCAATAAAAAAAAAAAAATTGTATCAGTCAGTTCGCATCTGAATGGTCTCTATAAGGAAAAGGGACGATTGTGGTTTCAGAAGGTTTTTTCGATGAGTAGCCATCAGACGTGGTCAGCTTCCATTTTGATTGCTTGATATTTCCAGACCATTTGTCAGTACCAACGCGCCAAATACAGGGTTTTGCAATAAGAGCGCTAAAAAAGTTTTTTTAAATAAAACAAAAACGGTTTTGGATATCAATGAAATTCTTTATTCCTGTGAAAGTATGTTCGATGCCATTATGTATGGAACTCGATTTCTTTTGCATGGCCACCACGGGCACGCTTGCAGAAGTCCAGATGCTGAACCCAATTTTCGACGGTTTTCAAGCATAAATCGGCCGATACTGCTGCAATTTCACGTTCGATATTCATACGAAGTTCATTAATCGTCGCTGGCTTGTTGGCATAGACCATAGACTTGACGGTAGCCCCACAGGAAATAGTCTAACGACGTCAAATCGCACGACCGAGGCGGCCAAGCGACTGGACCATTTCGTGAGATAACACGTTCTCCAAACTTGTCACAAATTGATTGTGACATTCGCTGTGTGGCTTGTGGCGCCGTCCTGTTGGAACCACATGTCCTCCAAGTCCATATCATCCAATTGGGGCCAAAAATATTCGGTTATCATTGAACGGTAGCGATCCCCATTCACAGTTACGTGCCGGTCTTGATCATCACGGAAGAAGTACGGCCCAATGACGCCACCGGCCCATAAACCAAACCAAACCGTAATTTTTTCGGGATGCAATGATGACTCGTGGAGTACGTGTGGATTGCTGCCTGACCAATACCGCATATTTTGTTTATTGACGAAGCCATCCAGTCAGAAATGAGCCTCATCGCTGAAGATGATTTTTCGATGAAAATCCGAATCATTTTCAAGTTGTTGCTCAGCCCAATTCACGAACATACGACGCTTCTGGTGGTCAAGCGGCTTCAGTTCTTGCATCAATTTAATCTTGTAAGGATGTAGGCCAAGATCTTTTCGCAAATTTCGCTACAACGACGTCACAGAGATGCCCAACGCTTGAGAACGACGTGTGAGAGACACATTTGGGCTTTCCGCAACTGAAGCCTCAGCGGCAGCAATATTTTCGACACTACGGGCACTTCTTTGTCTCACTGGCACGGGAACATTTTGTACTGTGCCTGTGGATTCAAATTTTTCCACTAGACGCTCAATTGTTGATCTGCTAGGACGATTATGACGACCATAAATTGGACGTAGCGCTCTTAACGTTGAGGCCACTGACTCCGAATTTCGGTAGTAAATTTTAATAATTTCGACTCGTTGTTGGCTCGTATATCTTTCCATCATGAAATGGCAAACCTTACTGAAGAGAAATGTTAAAAAACCGCAAGAAAAATATGGCGTCGTTTGCTGACCCTGTCGCTCTACTTTTGTAGCGTCCCTATTAGCTATAATTGTCAGTCCCGCATAGTTCAGATCCTCGCAATTCACCTAGACATAAAGCTTTCTATATACAAGCCTGAGAATTCACGCTCATACATACCCTAAGTTGTAAGTTTATCCCAAAACGCACTTAAGAACCACCTTAGGTGGCCTAGATTCCGATTGCTATAAATGGCGGACTATGCTTAGCCAACACAAAATTATTTTTAAAAAATAAATCTAGCAGCACAATTAGAAGTAGCAACTGCATGAGTTAAAAGAAGTAGCGATAATTAAAATTTAAATTTTTGTCAGAGTCTAATGGAACAATTGATGCAATGATCTGCGCAGGATCAACGTACAGTCACCACACTGAGCTTTCGATCTGATTTAATTTTTGATTTTATTTTTTTCAAAATGACTGAACATTGACTTACATTTTTTTAATACTCGACACATGACTGACGGATGACTTTGACAATTGACAGGTAAACATGGAAATCGTACGGAATTGTTGTTTTTAGCCACAGAAATGAGTCTTCGTCTGTTAGATCGACATATACCCCAACGTAAATCCCTATAAATGCTGATTGAAACTTCATAAGCCGCGGCACGGGAAAGAAAAACTAATGGTTTCGACAGTCTACGTTGTGTCTATACCTATGTTGTGTCGTCGTGTATTTACTACACTATGGGAAGAAGCATGCCCTTAACCAACAAGCCTCCAGAACCAGTAGGTGCATGATCCTTACCCATCCTTCTATCGTTAAGTTCATATGCCAAGTTGATTGAGATCACTCTCTACTTACGTGCACCATCGAAGGTAAGAATATCCCCTTCTGCGAATCGAAAGCTCTTCTGGCTGGAGCATTGGTGTTCATCCGCTCTAGTCATCTTAAGCATGTAGAGCGTATAGATCCATTAAAAATCAACGCGAGACTTTTCCTCTCGAAAATTTCAAGTGCTCTTTCATTAGATGATGAAAGCAATGCCGCAGATCTCTTAACGAGATTGTAGACAGGTGCGACATAACCCTGTGCTGGGTTCCAGGACACAGGGACGTTCAAGGCAACTCTAGAGCGGACGAACTAGCAAAAGAAGGCGCAGGACGGCATCTCCCCGAAAACCTGGGGGAACACCCTGTGCCTATTGAATCGATCAAATTCTTCCTTGACACGGATGCCAAGAAACTGGTAAACCACAGGTGGAAAAACATTAGCACTTGTATCTTGTCAAACCAAATCTGGCCTAACCTGGATTTAAAGAAGACGGGGAGACTTTTATCCACTAACCAGAAAAACCTAGGTTCACTAATAGGGGTCCTCATCGGACATTGCTTGAAAGGCAGACATGCACTCTGACTGGGAGTTCCCTCGAATGATTTTTGTAGAAGCTGCAGGAAGAAGACCCTACGACACACCTACTGTGCACATATCCTGCCCTGGCGACGCTAAGAAGAAAAACCCTAGGGGAATACTTCTATGATGATTTTAACGATCCAGCCGAACTCGGATAACAAACGTCATCCCTCGGACGAAATGGTTCAACTCTTAGGGTTAATACCGTTACGGGTGCCTCTCTTGATGTACTCTGTGTTACATACTCTGATTCCTGGTCCTGGTAGGCCAGTTCTCCATCGTGGTATTACAATAGGTCAATCTGGTCTAAGCGTATCTTTATCTGAGCGGCGGCAGCCACCTAACCTGACACAGTCCATCCTTCCACACCACATAAAAAACAGCATGATAGCGTCTCCTTGATTCTTCCCTCGCTAAATAGTTGTCTCCCAAGGCCTAAGTAAATAACAGCGATTCGTGAATATTAGTCTAAGTTGATGTCGTTGGCAGTATTGATAGCAGTACCTAGGTACAAGAATTCCTTCACTACCTTTAAGATCATAACCTTCTGGCCGGGCGCTGTAACTCGTACGTCGGACTAGCCTTAACCCACCCCGGGATGTTTCGCCTGCTATTTATTTATTTAACGTTCTGGCCGAAAAGTCGGTGTTCATACGGAGCTTCGCCACTTCCTTTTAGTCTTGTTTACATGCAAACCCATTGCAGCAGCTTCTGATTTGATGTTTGCGAAGACGCCACTGACTGCTCACTACATTGTCGCTGACAGTGGAATTTCGTTCAAGAAACGGTATGATAGTGCGTCGCCCTGATCAAAATCTCTAACGTTCTTGAAGGTCTCCATAGTGTTTTTTCAGAGCTTAAGAGAGCAACGAGCGTTCTCCATCATCACCAAATGTAAGCGAATGAGTTTATGGTACGGAACTTTGGGTTTTCTTCAGGAATTGGCGTAACGACGATCGTCGATTGTTCTGACCTTAAACCACACTGACACCTCCCCACTGGTTCGTCGAAAGCTACATATGCACTTGATACCATCGCTTCTGTATTACTCCAGATAGCATGAGACGTTCAGGACCCTTATGTCTCTGTAACTGGCGCAGGTGAAGCGATCTAGTTTCTCATGGCTTGAGAAAATCGTGCTAAGGTTCCAAGGATCGAACTTCCGTTGCACCATATCTAACAAATGAGTTTGCCTATATACACTACCAATTTATCGTAGTCCTCTTCAGTCTTGTAGAGCTAAGATCCTGAACTTGTTAACATGGTCAAAGTCTGGTAATTGCTGCTTCAATTTCGTGTCTGTCCAATACTGGCAGTCAAACTGCCTGACAGTCGCGGTTTATCAGTCCGCAAAAGTAAACTTTCTCCCATTTTTGTCCTTGTAGACTTCGGGTTTGTTAACGAAACCATTGATCACTCTCATTACCTTTTTATAAAACTTCCAGATCTTTTTCCTGACATCATCTTTGCATTTCCTCGATCTCTTGTTTCTCATGCTCCTTTCTCTTTCATCTGAGTACGGGCTTTTCTTGTCTTCTTTTCTGCTCTTGGAGCGACTTTCGTCCCTTGTTGCTTTGTAGGCAACAATTTTGCCCACGTTTGGATACGCTTTCTCGCAGTTCGAAAGGCGAAACCTAGCATATAACTCCTTTGAAGCTTTAGGCATTCGAAACCAATCAGTATTGAGAGTTGACACCACTACTACTAACACAGACTGACATAACAAATCAGATCGGACTCTCAGCTGGACACCAGTCAAGCTTTGTGTTAACTCAAGTCTTGTCATATATTTTCAGGTGCTTCGGAGTGCACCAATGAAAGACTGCGACCATACAATGGTTCCTGTTACCTTTTCGTTTCCTATCCAGAAGCCGACTGGTGGACAGCGCAACAAGTTTGTCGGGGGATGGGTGCTAAACTATCATCAGTCTCATCGGCCGATGAGCACAGGTAAGCGTTGCATTTGCATTTCTCCTGGATGACACAATTAAACTGTATTTCAGATTCATTACTGCAAATATTCGCAATCACATCGATTACTCACCACAGCTGATCTACTGGCTTGGCGCCGAGCTGGAGAAGAGCGGTCAATTCGAATGGACCGACGATACGAAGATGAATTTTCAAGTAAAGTTCTCCAATTATTCATCCTTCTAATCCTTTAAGTGCGCATTACTTTTCCAGGGTTGGTTGCCGGGTCAAGGACAGTTCGACGAACTGCCTCGTGATGCCACATGTCTGGGACTGCAGTGGAAAATGTCACCGACACCAATGCTGCCATCTGGCCTGTACTGGCAGTCACAAAAGTGCAACAAAGTCGGCGGCTACGTATGTAAGAAACCCAAAGAATCCTTCCGTCAATATGCCTTAAATAACTCCACAGTGACTGGAAAGGAAGGACGTCTCATGTCACCTGGTAAGGTCCAACACATATTTCCAATTGAATTTTATTAATCGCTCCCATTTGACTCCACAGCTTATCCTAATGCCTATCCGCACAACATCGACTATTGGATTCACATTAGAGCGCCAGAACGAACCCGCATCATAGTGCAATTTCAAAAGATTGACCTGGAAGCCCAGGACGAGTGCCTCTACGACTTCATTAGCATTCAGAATTACGAGCTCGTATCGAAAATATCCCTCGAGCCGGGCACAAATCCCATCCCGATGGCAATGTTCGCCAACGAACGCGATTTCAATGAAGTTCAATACGAAAGCAATAACGCACCCTACACCAGGCGGAGGCGGAGCTTACGTCAAGAACCGAAGGCCACTGACGATACGCCCGATGAGGATTTAATGGTTCTCCCTGAAATGCAAATGAGTTCTGCGCTAGATTCGATGGCGTCAGTAGCGGATATCCGCTACAATAGTTTACAACAAGATGACAGCGAAACCTTCAACGACGGCGATAGCATTGGCAAAACAAAATCCCCGCCACCATTTGACGCCGGAAGCCACGCGGATAAAGTGCAACTAAATCCAAAGCGACATCGTCGAAAAAATCGAAAGGAAATTGAAAACAAATTACCACAACAGCGCCATCATCGATTAAGCAAACGCAGCACCATACTACAGTCCATTCCACCCGCTGACAATGCACAATCGTTCCTGCCGTACGTCCGATGGTGTGGGTCGCACGACTCGAATATGTCGAAATTCGATTTCGTATCCAGCTCCAATCAGGTTGTGCTCAATTTCCACAGTGACTATTCGGTGACGGGCCTGGGGTTTGCGGCCGTTTGGAAGGCTATCGATATGTCTGGCTGTCCGATGCAAACGTGGACCTCGCGCGAGGGCAGCGTCGTTAGCCCGAATTATCCGCACTTTTTGCTGAACAACCTGAATTGTGCGTATGTCATCCAAGCGCCGATGGGTCGCCGCGTCTGGCTGGAATTCGTCGAATACGATTTGATTAGCGATAGCCTGCTGGAGGTGGACATTGGCAGCGGTTACTTTCGGCCCTTTCGGATGCAGAATCACGTTAACGAGGGAATATTCGTGAGCATGAGGGAACAGATACGGGTGCAGTTGCGGACCGGACAAAGGCCACGCGGAAGGGGGTTTCAGGCTGTTTTCCATACAGGTGGGTCGATGGCTGTGAATTGGGTGATTAGATTTGTTAGTGAGAAATTTAACCGTTTGTATCTGGTGCTGATGGGGGCATTTATCGATGAATAGTTACTGAGGCTATCGGCTGTGTGTTGTTTTGTATTAGATTTTGAATTGGTCGGGCAGGTAGATGTACTTGATTGGCAGGCATTAAGCCTGGGGATCAGCTTGATTAGATAAGTGTCGTTGGACGATAATAAACGTTGGTTTTTTGATTTGATGACACATTTTCTCGGGCACTTTGTCCGTGTCTAAATGCGGTTGGAATTTAGACAGCTCTACTTCAACTTATTGCCAAATCTACTTTTGATCAATTGCTTTGGTTCACGTAATTCCATGTAGGAAGCCTGCCTCATAAATTCTCCTTAGGATGTTGACAGACTCGTTCGATGTTCTTCACTGTAGCACTTGGCCGAGGTCTACAACCACACGTCTCAGTTGGTCGCTAAATTAGAATATTTTTCCACAAAATATAGGTAGAGACTTTCCGGGCTGCAGGATACCAGGAGGTATGCCCAAAATTAGACAAATACCAGAAGATAGAAGGCAACTCCATGAAAGCTTCACAGACGAGCTTTTTAAGTGGAAAAACCTAAAATGGGCAACAGGGCCCTTCTCGCCATACAAATTTAATGGCCCTGATGGCCTTATGCCCGTTATGCTTCAAAGAACTCCGGAAACCGCTCTAACAAGATTCTGAGACCTTACCAGCAGATACATATATCCCCTCGGAGTGGAGGGAAGTGAAGGAAGTCTTCATCCCTAAAGCTGTAAAAATTAGCCACACTGCGGCAGAAGACTTCAGATTAATGAGTTCATCGTCATTTCTACTTAAGACTCTAGAAAGGCTTCTTGACATACACGTCAGAAACAAAATAGGAACGGAGCGGTTATGTAAAGCTCAACACGCGTATATGAAAAGCAAATCGGTAGAGACAGCTCTGCATGAAGTTGTAAAGAAGATAGAAAAGAGCCCCGCGGCGCTTTTAAAAGGAAAGAAGAAGTGGCTATTAGCCACGCCCTGGAAACGAACAAGGATTAACCAATTGGGTAAGAAACATGCTTGTCTCAAGAAATATCAGCTCGGAAATAGCACGAAGCTAATTAAGGAAATCTGTAACGAGAGGTACTTCACAGGGTGGAGTCATCTCGCCTCTACTGTGGATCTTGGTTATAGATGAAATCCTGAAGAAGCTTTCCTCAACAGGACTAAACGTCTATGCCTATTCCGACGACGTAGTCATAATTGTACAGGAAACATTTCTAGACACAATCAGCAACATTGTGGAAGGTGCCTGAGCAACCTTGAGTTGAACGTCAACCCGACAAAATCAGAAGTAGTTCTCTTCACAAGGAAACACCAAATACCTCCCTTTAGATTACCTAAACTTGGAGGGATCGAGCTGCTTCCGTCAAACAGACCCAGATATGTGAGGATAATCCTTGATAGAAAACTAAACTGGAGTCTTAGTACACAGGAAAAGTTTGGAAAGGCCCTCAATGCTCTTTTTGCATCTAAGAAGGTAGCAGGGAAGAAATGGGGCCTGAAACCAAGTATAATGCACTGGCTATAGACAGCAATAGTCAGACCCTTATGTATGTATGAAGCACTCGTCTGGTTGAAAGCAACTAGAAAGAAAACAACGTCAAGTAAGCTAGCACCAGTACAAAGAACTGACAGTATCGCCTCTCTTTGCTCAACACCCTCGGCAGCTCTGACACTTTTCTGCATTTGCTTCCGCTAGACTTACAGATAAAACACCAGACAGCCAACAGTGCGCTGAGGCTCACTAATTCAGGCTTCTTAAGAAATTGGACACTGACCCATCCGTCATGGACTTCGATACACCTTACATCACGTCGTATCCTGAGAGAGAAGCCTGGCAGAGGAAGGGTTTTCACAAATGGTTCAAAAACGTTCTGTTGATGGTTTTTGAACCATCAGGGATTTACTCCCAAGAGGCAGACCTCAAAATATTTAATAAGACTTTCGGATATTTTGAGCGTATTCCAAGCAGAGGTTCTGGCTGTGCTCATAGCTGCAGATTTACTAGGGATGAAATCGATATCTGGAACTGATATCGCCATTTACATTGATAGTCAGGCCGCACTTGTGCGCCCAGACTTAAGTAAGACTTTGTTGGTTACCGGGTCACTGTGACATTAAGGAAAACGAAAGAGCCGACGAACTGGCCAGTCTAGCTGGAGAACGGCAACACATGGTGTGGGGAACAACCGTGGATCCTCCTTCCTGTAAAATTCTGTAGGGAAATCAAATGCTTTCAGGAAAAGGTTTAGGTTCTGCCTTTTTTGATTTCACAGGGATCGCGATGGGCCCACTATGGTGCCTATTATCTTGTGCAAGCGCTTGCTGCATAACCCTACTCTTCCTAACCTAACCTAACATAGGTGGAGTCATGCTTTGGATTGAAGAATGGACAAGAGCACTACGCCACATCGGAATTAAGTTCAAGCAAAAGTCTGAAGAGAGTTCGAAGACTATGGGTTTGGCTTGATCTAGGGAAGTTTTCAGCCTTCGAGTGAGAGCGATAGTCTTATATCCCTCACGACAACTTGGACATTGTGTTGTCTTTTATTTCACAGACGCCATTTCTGTCAAAACCCAAATTGCTTACTTTGCACCGAATATCGGCTATAAATTGTAAATTGACGACGAACCCTGTAGCACATCAAGTCTCAGATGAATCCTGAACCAAATATCCTTTCACTCTTTGCACTTCTTCACAGGTTCTAGCCATTGTCACTCCGAAACTGTTGTGGCAGGACTTCGTTATGGAACGAACCAACATCTATTGGAAGATGCAATTTTTTTAAATTCTTCTTCATTCCAGTCTTAACCCACTCCTCCCATTTCAGTTGGTCAAATGGAAAAGGATCGTGTGATAAACCTAACCAACAATTTAACCGGGTACTTGTACCAGTTGAACTACCCGCATAGTTCACCGGAAAATGTTGATTTCACCCAGCATCTGGTGGCACCATTCGGTGATAATATACTACTCGAGCTGCATGGTGTCGAATTCGGTGACAACGGTTGCCCGGACAACAATGTAATTGAGGTAAGTACACCCGTTTCGAATGTGGTAGTTGCTAGAGCATTCGCAATAAATTCTTTGACTTACATTTGCATGATTTATTGGAACACAAATATTCTGAAGTCCACTCTGTCCACAGATATACGACAACTATGCCGACAACAATGGCACAAAATGGCAACTATGCAAATACGCGAATCTAACCCGATTCAGCGAAGAACAATTTGGCAACAAGCTGCTTCAACAGCAGGCCTATGCGATGGAACCACAATTGGCACCAGTCTACATTACATCGTACCTGAACACATTACACATTCGCCAGAGGACCACCTCGAAATCAGACATCAATTTGAATGGCACCGTTAGGATTCAACAAGGTAATGAATTAATTATGTCCTTTCCATCGGAGTGATCATCCTTTTCATGGCCATTCGTCCCTAAAATTACGCACCACAACACGTACCACAAAATTTGTTGAGAGCAAGGTCACTTCGTGATTATCCCTATTCATGGTTTGTGCATGCGATGGGGCGGAGGGCGTGAAAGAAAAGGATGAGTCTGTCCAGAAGGTTGCTGATGCGATGTTGTGCAATATTGCAGATAATAACTACAAGCTGAAATTAGCATCGGGGGACAACTCGGTGGAGTCGTGTCAGCTAAATCCCTGCCAATTCAACGGAAAGTGTATTGCAAACAATGGGACAAATCACTGTCAATGCCAAGGACACTATACGGGGAGGTGAGCAAATCAATATATTTTCTTCCTTTTTTTTTTCGTATTTCGTTGTGGTGTCAGTAGATGTGAATTTGGCGAGGATTTAGTGGCACCGGGTTTTTGTCGCTTTGAATTCAATTCAGGATTTCGTGAGCCAACTGATGTTTTTTGCTGTAAAGTCGTTGAAGAATAAATTATGAGTGCGGTCTTGTGCTAAGGAATGGTTTGGATTTAAAGTAACAGAGATTACCTGACTAAGGAAAAGTGTTGAAGAGTACTTCGCCCAAAGAAAGATTTTTACTTCAAATGTATCGAATCGACTTTAAGAAAGTGTTGCCAACATTGCTCACTCAAAGCTTGAGAATGAAGGGAGAGGTTTGGTTCTTCATTTAAAAAAGCTGATGAAGTTTTCCATCTAGACTCTAGAGAAATGTAATAAATGCGGGAAAACTTCTCACATATTCAGCAATCCCTTAGGGTTAGGTGTTAGGTCAGGGTTTGGAATGATGAAGACGTTAGCTCACTTCTTCATCGCATTTACATCATCCAGTGTGTGTTTTATAGCGGGCCATCAGGCAGTTCCAAGATGTGATTGAAGAAATATTTACCCAGGCTCTTGTTCCTCACTCAACAATGGTTTGATCAGTGGAAGAGAGAACGAGCTGTAACCTCACTTATCACTAATGGAGGTACGATAGAACTATTTGCTTACTTCCAGCCTAGGGTCGATCCCTAGTTCGTTAGACGGTCGCTGGCACAACCTTGTGACCAGGGACGCAGCAGATTCGTATGTTATGCAAAGTGTTACTTTGGAAAAATCTACTCCACTCTTGTACCCAACAGACAAAATTGCGAACATGCCAACGGGAGAACAAGCAATCCAAATCCACACTGATGGTTCTAAGATGGAGGTAGGTAGGAGCTAGAGCGTACAGTAATTTTCACCATTTAAAGACCAGCAACTACAATAGATGTAAGGAGACTGAGCCCATCTAGGATTGCCATCCCCGTTCTCAGTCAAATAGCTATCAAGGCACTAGACAATGTTAGCACCAAATTTAAAGCAGTGCGCAACTGTCGCGAAATCCTCAATAAAATTAGAGTTATCTACGAGGTCAGCATCTGCTGGATCCCCAGGCACAGTAACCTCGAGAGTAAAGAAAAAGCAGATAAACTGGCTCGACAAAGATTCGCTTTAGAAAGAAAATACAGCGATAAACATCCCTATCGGAGTACTGAAAGGTACCCGATACACAAGATGAGAACACTAATCAACACCTCTTGGTCTGTCAAAGGCGACAGCAGCTTATTGCAGGGAATCGACTAGAGCAAAAAAAAATGTCTCCCGGCTATGAACAAAAAGGAAACTTGCATCCTAATAAGTGTACTGACGGGACATAGACACCATGGATGCTTAATTCAGCATCAACTCCCTAGACTACTGCAGGAGCTGTCAGGATTTGGACAAAATTTGAAATCATCAGGCCAATCTCCAAAGCCGCCGACTCCAACTCATCGGAAGCAGACTGTTTGAAGAACTATTAATCGAACTTACTTCACTTTATTAGTTAAGGCAGGTTCTGCGACAGACCAGTCATCTAGAAGTTAAGGTTGGAACAAGGACCGTAATACAATGGACCAATAGGCCTCCGTGAACGCACAGTCATTGACTAACCTAAACTAACCTAACCTATGGTATGTGCCAAGAACCTGCAGCTCTTTGTGTGTTGTAACAAGCTTCGATGTGCAGCAGAAATTGGTTTTATAGCCGCCTGGCTTTCAAGACAAGAAAACGGTCTACAATGGACCAATGGACTCTGTAATCTCAGAGAGCGAGTGGAATGTAAGACTCTGACGACAACCAACAGTAAGTGGAAGTCGCTTACTACCTGTGGTATATCACGGAAACATTAGCCAAAATACGACACCGGCCAAAACCTTCTAACAATGAAATTTAAGCTCAACAATGACAATTGAGCGACTTTTGTCACTTCTGTAACATTCGACTGAAAAAAACTGCTGTGATCAGGGAGAATAGACTTGCTCCTACACCTACATATGTCCATTGATCAGCCATCAGAGTAGATGGATTTAGATACATAACAGACTTCGCAGCTCTCTCACTGTCGGAAAGAAACATGAGAATGACCTTTCAAAGGTTTCTAGGTACGGAACAATATAGTCGGAGTTGATATTAGCTATTTTCTCTGAGAGCCAAGACGCTATGAAAGCCATTGATGTGGTTACCACATCCTCAAAACCCGTCGCGCAATGTCGGCTTGAAATGAATCAATTAAGTACCCACTCCATAACTACACTAATCTGGATCACCACAGCAATCATGAGGGCAATGAGCGTGCCGACGAGTTGGCCGGGAGAGGATCGCTCATTAACAGTTCTCTTTCGGAAAGTTTCATTATCAAGGGCCACTTGCCAGTTTGATGTCAAGTTTCGTATTCCTCACAACAACTTCTGCAGAAGCTGCAAGGACTGTAATGAGAAAGAATCTCTGCTTCATTTCCTCGGCCCGGGCGAGGACCAGACACCGTACTTTACCTGATTTTAGCGAGATCTCTCGCTCTAGTATTTTTGACTAGCGTTCTGCTAGCTGCAGATTTTTGCATGTGAAGGTTTCAAGGCAGCAGCACTGCTAAAGTTATTCTCATCGAACTGTTGGTTCTAGTTTCAGTGCATACTGCACAGTTTTGTCACGACTCTTAGGTTTGGAGGTTTTTCTGGCAACGGACCACTACACAAATCCTCCATAACTTAGTATACGTCTATACGTCTGACGACGGCAGAGTATATCCACATAGGGTTGTTCTAGGTTCATATCCCCAGCTTTTTTCTGAAGAATCTGTTAGAGCTGTAGAGGGCGGCTGTCACCTTTTTGACCCTTTCTTTTATATTCCGGTTCCAGTTTAATTTCCTGTCGAAAATGAAACTATATTTTGCGCAAATCAATGTCTTGAGATATAAGATAAAGTAAAAGTCGGCCATTGCCAGGATTTAAGTGTATAAACCCTTCGGTTGGAGCTTGTTTCATTGTTTCCTCTTCTCTTATAGATTTTGCGGACTAAACTCCTGTGAACTGGAACCATGTGTCTTTGGAAAGTGCGAGTTAACTGCAACTAATTTTAAGGTTTGACCACATCCACCAAGAAAGCAATTCAAATTGCTTACAATTTCCTACATTTCAGTGTCACTGCCAACCGGGTTACCAGGGAAACACATGCGAACAAAAGCAGCGTCCATGTGCTGACAATCCCTGTGAAGGACGCGGAACCTGCTTTGAAAAAAATGGTGGATATTTCTGTCGGTAGGTAATCTTTCATCTTTCCAATCGAACGTGGATACACTTCCTCCCCGTTTAGCTGTCATGCATGGTGGGAGGGCCATCGCTGTGAACGTCGAATGATGCACATCCCCTACAAGCCGCTGTCCGAGCGAATGCTACAAGAACCCTTCTGGTTGGGTCTCATCACCGTGTTTGTCGTTCTAGCTGTCATCGGACTGGTGTGGTGTGCCAAACGTCATTTCCCCGAGAAGATTGAAAAACTTCTCGCCGAAGAGGCTGACCGTAACAGACGTATGCTTATCAAAACTAATTTACTTTTGCAAAGAATTTTATTTCAAAAATTTTTTTATTCTTTCAAACCTTTTTTTTTTTTTTTTAAAAAAATTTTAACTAACTTTTTTCCTCGAAACACTCAGTCAGATAATTTCGTTTCGTTATTTCTTACTGCTCTTTTCGTCTGCTCTTTTCTTTTTTCCTTCTCTTTCTCTCTTTCTCGACAAACTGAAAAATTAATTCATCTATTCTTTTTTGTAACTACTACTATCTATATATATATATATCTCTAGCACCTGGTTCAATACATGGACATCACCATCACACATCACTTCGTGAGCAATTGCAATTTACAACAGCCATACCTCAGACAACAACAAATATCGCACCGGGGGCGCCACGTTCCATATTCAACAGATTGGGTATAAGAAAACCATCTCTTTTGAGCCTCAGCAGCCCCAATCCGACCGGAGGGGCGACAGCCCGTACTTTTTCGCTAGATGATTTATTACGACCGCCTCCCCGACGTAAGATAGGCTAAATTGAATTTCAAAAATGAACAAAAAAAAAAAAAGAAAAAAACGAACACAAAATGAAAATTTTTTGTTTTTGAATTTTGAAATTTGAAGAAAAACTATTTTGTTTGCAATTGGATTACAAAAAAATATATACTTACTCGTACATCTCCCTCTTTCTCTCTCTCTCTCTTTCTAACCTCTAAGTGTATATTTTACCCTCTCGCCTTCTCTCTAAATCTCTAAACGTTGTGACATTTCCTTGCTCCACTTTTTCGACACGTAAACAGCTAACGATACTCTTTCGTAGATACTTGAACATTGAACCTAATTCCTGCTACCTTTTACCACCCACAACTAACTCTCTATCACTGTGTGTGGTTACTGTTTTTTTTTTTTTTAACAGATACCCTAAGTTTTGCTATACATTTTTTTGTCGGTGGTCAGCACATGTAGTTTGATGCTTGGCAAAGGTTCCACAAAACAAAACCACTCAACCCTCCTGAAACACACTTGTAAAATTTGATTTTGTTTCCATAAAAGATTTGCAAAAGAAAACTTTGTAAACTTGTAGATACATAATTTGTTTTTTGTTTTTTTTTTTATTTTTTATTTTTTACTCCTCGAAATAAAAATCTGTAGATACTTCTACTTCTACTAAAGTGTAAATATATCAAAAAAAAACTAAAAACTAAAAAAGAAAATATAAAACAAAATTCATCCAATAGAAACCTTTCCAACGGCTATCTCGGATCTATCGCCAAAAAGTACTTATAAACAAAACAAAAATTACGTTCAATACCCTAGACGTAGCTAGATACTTTCACTGAGCTTTACCTGTGTTTTCGTTTTAGTTTGGTTGTGCTTTGCTTTGAGGCTTGTGTGGTAAATGAGTGGAATATACCTCTCTGTAAACAGTAGAAGCTTGCAATTGATTTTTAGATGAAACAAATTAAAATGAAAATATGTATAAAGAAAAACAAAGTGTAACCCAGGCGACAGGCAGCTTAGAAATGCTCTGCAAAAACTCACTAATTTTTGACGTCACAGTATATGACCGTCATATTTGTACATATAATCAGGTCAATCACAAATATTTACATAAGTTTTTTATAAAATACTTAGCTTCGCTTATTGTTAAAAGTGAGACTCAAATATCTCCACATGGGAAAGCTTAGGTTAGGTTAAGCTGGCTGTCCAGGCCTAAGATGTAAATACACGTAGACCAAGTATATAGGTCCGATATAATACCCCAGGACCTGTCACTAGTCCAAAGCCACGTCAAGGATTACTTGAACCATTTGAGAAAAATAGTAAATCATGAATAGCAATATGACTCCCGGGACAACCTAAGGACCTGTCCTATGTTTTGTGCTGTTTTGTGAATCAGTTAGTGCTCTTTAAGAATCTGAATAGGTCCCTTAACTGTAAGTCTGTTACCTCTGCTATGCTTGCAAAGTATCTTTATCCTAGTGCGCGTAGACATCGTTCTTAAAGAGCGGGGCAGTGACACAGCAGATGTTGGATTAATTTTACTTCTTCCTTGTCTCCGCAGCTTCTGCATAAATCGTTGGATTCGATTCTCCATTTCCGGAGCATGACTCCGTTCGCGCAGTGTCCTATGATAGCTTTCGTGAGCATGCGGATAGGGGATCTGTCCAGTGCCAGAAGGCACCTTGCTCTAGCTTTATTAAGTTTCACCCATAGTGTCCGAGAGGTGCCGCAATGGTCTTTGGCTAACCAGGAGGAATTACCTTATTTCTCTATTATGCTGTCTATTATCCCATACAACCTCCCTATCGGTGGCATTACAGATGTGTCTGCCTTGCTAATGTACATAGCCGACCCCATATGTCTTTATGTCCGGAAACCCAGCAGAGTTTGAGTGGATGGTGCCTTTGATTTGATTTTATTGGATTTTATCGATTTTAAAGCTGCTTGACTGTGAACGAAAATGGTAATATCTGATGGATGATGATGATGAATGTCGGCTTGGAGGACGCTACATGTTTCTGGCAATCCAAAGGATTTCCGAGTAGAATTCGAATTCCACAGGTTTGATTCTATCAATCTGAGTGCACCTTTCGCAACAGCTCCTTTTACGAACAAGTCCAGGTGGTGGAAATGAAGGATCATATTCAGACCTGCTGCGGTGAACTTCTCACGTTTTCTTTGATCTTTGCAGCCAGCCTTTGTACTTTTTAGAGTTCGTTAAGATTGCTCTTGATTTTTGTTGCACTTCACCATACTAAGCACCCATAGGAGATGATAGGTTCGCCAATGAATGATGAATGGTTGCAAACCCCACCTTTTCCCGAAAGTCCTCTTACAAGCATAGAGTGCAGTCATTCCTTTTCTCATTCTGTCCTCAACATTCCTTTTCCACGTTAGTTTTGTGTCAAAAATGAACTTGAAGTGGACTTTATTTTTAACTATTGATTCCACCGACCTGCACTCCATTTGTACGTCCTCAAAAGAATCAAGAAGACTCCAACAAATTACGGACGCCATGGTATATTTCGGCGTCAATAAGCCACGTTCACATAGTAATTCCATAAACTTCTCCATAACATTCTCATTAGGACAAATATTTCCGGATGAATTCAATTTCCAGCAGAATTAACAAACATTGTGGGAATGTTATTGGTTCGCCTTTCCCGGGAAAAGTGTAAAAAAAGAAACCTTTTAACTGCGAGGAGTTCTAGAATTATCATTAATATGCTTCCCATTAGAATTTTGAGAAGCAGTTTGGGGAATTTGCCTTCAAAGACATAATTTCTCAAGTAAATTCCTCTTATGCTCTTCGTGGAAAAGAATTTCTGGATGAGCGACAACGGATATAAGGTTTCAACGTGCGCCCTATGTTCATCGATTGATGTCAGCTCTACTGCAGAGACATAATACACGAACTTCTTCTTAGAACCAAAAACCATCTCATGTGCCATATTGTGTACATCCCAAATTGTAAGCCTGCATCCCGACAGCAATTCGGGCCCTGTTCCACTGCTATATTGCGCAAAGGAGTTTTTGAGTGGATTAGGTGGAGAAGCAGGTTGAAGGCAGCGTGAACCGTCATCGCTAAGTTTTTGTAAAGGAACTGTGTAACCAAGGCTGTCCCAGGTCAGTTGTTCATTCTGTAGAGCACATTAATAAAGAGAGCAATCCAAACGACCTGTTTAGGCTGCGTCTTAATTATTTGGAAAAATTTGCGTCATGGAGCTCGTATCATAACTAGTCTCGAAATACTTAGTTGGATCTGTCCTCCTAAAACTAAGACCCCCATACCATGAGATTTATATAACATGTCCAGTCCATCTCTCTATCTAAAATAAATAGCTGGCGCGACAGCTCGGAATGATCCAAGGCCTAGCTTCTCGAGAAGCTCGTTCATAACAGATTACACTCCCGAAGGCTTGTCATTCCTCGACGATAGGTGGTGCCGCGAAAAATGTTCGGTGTTCCTCTCTATCTGCTGCTTAATTTCTTCAACGGTAATATTTTTATACTTTTTCCAAAAGACCTTAAGGATCGCTGATTTGAGAAAACACCACACATAGCAACTTCTTTTAATATACTATCTCATGGATATACGTTAAAGGACTCTGTTCACAGCTTTAGGTTAGAAAAATACTTTGAAACTCATACTTCATACACGGCCTTGTTTGAGTGGATGGTGTTAACTGTTCCCAATGCAATATCCTTCTGCATTCTAAGTCATGTCTTGACATCCTTTCATTTCTTTAATTTCTCAATCCCGTTGTTGTATCACAAAATTTGATGGAACTTCAGGGTGCAGACAGACAGTTTTTTGCAAAATTCTTAGTTCAAGAAAGGAGGTTAGAATTGTGGTTTGACAGGATTGCTGACATTATCGGTCAAATTATCTAAACTGAAAAATATAGGTCCGGTTGTTTCCTTACGATTTTTTTCAACAATCTGCCGAATGTTCGGAATCGAAATTTACCACCTAACATCGATGTTTAGACGACCGGTATACTTGGTAGTGCAGTCTGCATCGAGTCTTGTTTAGATTTGGCTGCAAATCGGCTTGTCAAGAAATCAGACTTTTGCTTGAGTGCTGTAACCAGTAATCCGTCGGCTTTCACTAAAAGTTGTAACTAATCACGTTTGCCATTGTCCAGGAAGATCGCGTACCAGTGGTTCGGCATACGATCAGTTTATTTAGAAATAATTTTCAGATTTATTTATTAAATATGAGAAGGGAACAGTGTTACAATCTCAATAACTTAATTATTTTAATCAACTGAGCTACAAAATTTGTTCGTCCTAAGCGTCCTAGGTTAGGTTAGCTTGAAGTGGCTGCCAGTTATAGTCAACACACTTAGACCCATGGGGCGTCCGTTGTAATACCAAAAGGATCTCGCAAAGATCTCTTACCTACTCATTGAACCCTACTAACATCGATGTTTATCAGGTCCTAAGAGAATCAACAATAAAAAAAGATAGAATAGGACTAGGATTCCAAGGGTTTATATTAAAGATTCTAGAGAGCTTTAGGATACTTACAATTATATTTTTAATTACGCAGCTAGATTCACAGCGGTTTTACAGCAGCAGATTCTTTTTTAAAGGTGCTTTGCTACTGGGGTATTGAAGAATTAAATAAAGAACGTTAAAACTATAAAAAAGAGGCCTAATTGTATAGTGTTTTCTTATACGAATATTTTCACTGTAAATTCAAATAATTGTTTAGGGCTTACTTACTCATGATGGATACTTATTTCATGATGGATATTATGAAAGCAATTTCTCTAAAACCTCCCATTCGACTATATGGTCTTAGAAGTTTAGGTCTTAATGAAAATATCTAAAAAAAAAAAACATTAAACCCCATTTTGCAATGTTCTGTAACAAGTAACAACCCTTTACCAAGCACAATCGCACAATGTCAATGTTATGCACCAACTCCAAGTAAAAGTAGGTCACACTTATTGAAGTCCTTCCTACCCCAAAAAAAAAAAAGAAACAAAAAACTGAAATCCTTTTTTATTTTAATTTTTTATTTCACTTATAACCACGTGTACTATATTAATCAAAATCTGAACTTTTTTACGTTAAAACTTTTTTAAGGACTTGAAAAATGAATTTCTTTGTGGCTGCTGGTGGGCAATTTCACTAAATGTTTTTTTATATATAAATGTGTTACTGTACAAATTAGTTGTGTTTTTTATTTTATTTAATTTTCAGTTGTAGCATATTTTAGTTGCATAAATCAAAACACAAATTCTATCTGTTCTCTCTTCTCGATTCATTTCGTAAACTTTCATTTACATAGCATTTTGTAGTTTAATGTGTTTTTTCTCTTAAGTAGTTCACAATGATTTCTTATAAGAAATTATTTTCCTAAAAAAAAAATGAAAAACAGAAAAATTATGACAAAAAAAACAGAAAAAAAGAAATGCTTCCTTATTAGTAGTTGAATTGTTTTGATTTAATGTTAAAATTTGAATTGAGGACATGGTCTACAGGAAATTAAAGGAAGTGTTGTTCTTTTTATGGATTTAGGTTCGCCCTCGCCACGAAAGAAACGCAACAACTCAACTCCGGTGAAGAAAAATGCAGCCGAGAAGAAACAGATTCTTCAGCAACTTGTGTCACCGGCAGCAAATCCACCGAAACCGAAAGTCAGCTTGGGTGAGCTGATCCAGATGTCGGAGAATCGTTTGCGTGCTGCGAGTACATTGGATTCAGAGAGTGGTGACAAGGAGACAACGTTCTCGGAGAATTCTGGATCGGCGGCATCCTCATCCGCAGCGGCGGCCGTTGCGAGAGCTATTAACGACCCGAAATTAGAGAAGAAGGTCACCTTCGCGAGGCTGTTGAACAAGGTGTCGGCTGAAATGAGCTCTGGATCGGAGGTGGATATTGGACATGTGAGTTATTTTTTTCATTTTTTTACTTTTTATCCAAGAGCTGTTGCACAATGACGAAGTGTTTTCGAATTGCATAGAATTAAATTGCGATTAGTATTTAGACTGAATAAGTTTTCTCCGAATTCCACGTTCAGTCATTGTCTTGTTGAGCTCGAAACGATGTATGCTGTCATAGGCAGCTTTTAAGTAAAATCATTGGTCTTTTCCTCGGTTAATCTAAGTTTGGTGGTGTGGAATTGATTTGCTGGACCGGAAGCCACACTGGTACATGACGGTTATTTTGGTTTAAAATAGCCTAAGATGTATGAGCTTGTAAGCGACAGAGATGTACCTCAATATTTTGAGTAAGATGTCTTTTTTGCAGATAAGATACATATATAGAGCTTATAGTTTTCACTGATCCATACTTGGTTGATTATTTGGTGTGCGGTCCCTACCAAAACATCACTTCCCTATTTGAATGAACGGTTTTGGTAGATAGCTGCGATGACAACTCATATAATCAGAGGCGTTATTGTTCTTAGGTTTTTCAATTTGGTACTACCCTATGGTTGCCTATTTTTGTTGGCCACTCAGCAGGTGCTGGAGAATGGAAATACTCTTTGAAAAAATCTGCTATTCCCTTGAGGTCAGGGACTAAAAGCCTGCGCTCCGGATTGATCTGTCTTCAAACCGGAGCATAGGCAGTAGTTTAACCTTCCTTTAAGACTTCTTAATATTATTCCTATCACGAGACTCCTAGATGTCCTTTTTTTTCAGAGTCCCTTAACGCGGTGCCAAATGCACAAGCTCTGAGATAATGTGGAGTTTTTCACTTGGCCTCTCTCTATAGTCCCTGAAATGCGTATTTAGAGTCGACGATTGCCCCACCTGGTCGATTCGGTATACGGTTTGACCACCTGGAAATGACCAGGCTAAATGAAGTTATTTTCCGTAGTCAGTCTCAGTTCCCTCTTTAAAGTCTGTGGGGAAGTTGTCAATGCAAGAAAGATCAAAGCTGTTCTTGAACTTTATTTTTGGAAGATTCAGTAATTTTCGCAGCGAAGGGATTGAGAAACGTTCAAACCAAATCTTGTAATCAAGTTCAATTTTATTTTTAAAAAAATGGCAAAAGTTCAACACCTTTAGAAATATTTTCAATCCTGGTTGGCTCAGCTAGATTTTAACCAATTTACGTGTTCGTTCGTCTCTCGGCATGCCCGTAGCCAGGATTGAATTCTCTAGAGTGCTCAGGAGATTTTGAAGGGAGGTCATACACAAATCAAGAAATTCTCTCTCGGTGAATGAAAATTTCTACGGGAGGTTCCCAAATTCCAGAGGGAGCTCAACTCAAGCTGGCTACGGCCATGAATCTAGTATGACGTGTTCGTGTAACATCCAATTAGATCAATGCTGACATCAGACTAACGTTATGTAGGCCTAGGCATAGGCGGTACTGACAAGATTCGTCCAAGAAAGACATTACACTATCCAGCAAACATATGTATAAACCACTAGCTAACTCCATTAACGTGAACTTGTGTGTAATTTTCATAAAAAAAAATTTCAACATTTCTCTGTTTTTCTTTCATATTTTGCCGCACTTGCTCATTCCACACACACATCTTCCAAAAGGGCACACGGAACTCAAGCGCTCTCAGCCTTCCAACGGAGATCCAATTCCGAGCTAACTCCATGCCCCCATCACCATGCACAAATGACATTCGTTCACCGCACAGCACTTCATCGAATCAGGGAAGCGATTCATTGTCCAGTTCCGATCTGGCACTCACCGATTTCGGAATGCGTTCGATCCAGATGCAAACAAATCGCAATCGAACGCGTCCCAAGGTATCCAGTGCCGACTCCATACTGGCAATGTTTCGAAACTTCGCCTCAACAACGACAACTGCCTCAAACACAAATACCGCAACAATACCATCAAATTCATCGATGTTCGTATCACCATCAACCACTCCGACTGCTTCTAGTCCCCAAGATGATGCGGCCGGTGATGATGAATCTTCAACATCATCGATGCACACTCCGGTAAGCTTCTCTAGCGGTGCACCCGATTCACCAGTATTCTATCGGCAAACCACCATCGAAGTACCAGTCCTGGATGCACTGAATGCACACAAGAGTAACGCAACGAACTCGAATCTACTTCACCCACCGACTATTCTGCTGGAGATCCCTAGCAATGGAATCAACAAGTGCCTATCGCCGATCCGTGAGATGCCAACACCGATACCGTCGCCGGCATTAACACCCATAATGCCTCGGCCACAACGTTCGAATAGTCCGATCTTCCAGGATGACCAGTTGTCGATCAGTTTCAGCGATGACGATGACCGCAGCAGTGACAACCAAATTTCGGTAACTATCCTGTGTATGAGTGTGTTTTTCACGAGTAAAGCTTGAACAAGTACAACTTAATTCATTTTTATTGTATGTATGGTGATTGTAATTGTAAGCCGCTAAATTAATTTTCTTAATTTTCATTAAATATTTCTTTAAAGTAGTTTATTATTCGCTTCCATTGGCTAAAGTTAAATTTTTAAAAATTTAACACAAAATTGTATTTTTGACAGCTTGGGCAACCATTTTTCTGAATGAGACCAGGGATGGTACAAAATGGCTTCCCAAGCTGGGAATAGAAAAAAAATTGAGTAAATGACACAGAAACAATTTTATAGGACACAAGACAGGATTTTCATTAAATTGTGGGTTAGGTAGGGCCTTTACAGATGTTTCCAGCTTAAGAGCTTATTTGACAAGTTTGTTTTCATAAAGCCCTGGGATCAGTCGTTGAAAGACTGATCAGGATTTTTTTTTAAGATGTGGTGTCACTGGTGGTAGCGAAATTTCCTATTTCACTTTACTTGTTATACGTGACGCTGCAGAACACGCTGGACTTGGTGCTCAGCATAGATCGTTCAGTCTCTTTCACAATAACGTACGGTTTTCCCTGAACTCCTATTTCTATTCCTGTGAGGAATTTTGTCGGTCAGTTTTCTTAGTCAACTTTTTCATTTCCCGTGGCGGTATAACTCGGAACAGACATGAACTTAAATCTAGGCTTCAACCTATTCATCCATCTGTCTCTCAGATTGATTAAGTTAGGTAGGTTTGGCTTGCTTAAAACAGCCCTCGTAACCTAACCTAACCCAAAATAAATAGGATGCCTTCACATTGTCACTAGTAAAACACTTGTTGGATCCATTGCGCTCATAAATCTTTACCTGACACAATAAGCACAATTAAAATAAAGCCAACCGGATTGGGATACAAACGTTTAGAGGGTTCCTCAGCTCAAAATTGCTGAGGTCATTTAAATCGTCAAAGAAACAGCTACCTAAATCTAATGCCAGCTAGAGTGGAATATTCACAGAAGTGGACACAGACGGATTCGAAATTATCTTCGTTATTCCAGTTTCTGCAGTATTCACTAGGCATAACGACGAGTCTATCCGCAATGGATGCCAATGGCAAAATGTCCAGTCAAGAAGCTTAAGGTAGCTCATACTTCGCTCTGACTAAGTCTTGCCAGGGAAATGGATTTCCTGTTTTCGATTGGGAGAACCATTTGGTGTAAAGTTAGGTTAAGTTAAAGGGGTGAGTTCCCCGTTGTGGGACCTACATTCATGTACCTGTTGGGAAGAGAATAGATTATTGAACGTTATTAGACCGCCTAAGCCACCCTGAATTCAGGATGAATTTTAGGATGGCCTTCGGTGGCATGGTTGAGGGTTGCCTGGGTCACTAAAGAAGTAAGCGCCTAGGGCCTTTTGTTCTGGTTCTGCTGAGGCTTGGGCCGTTGCAGAGAAAGTAAGACGTGTGCTCCTCATCCTCTGCAGAGGTCAATTGTGCTCAGTCGCATTCTCCTTAGATGGGCCGCCAATAGATTATGGGCTGTGAGGATACTGATCATTAGAGCTAAATGCTAACTGTTCAGCGTAGGTATTCCCTTCATTTTTCTTTTATTTGCCACATCTTTCTGATATGCGGCATGCCGGGAGTGTGCTCCATCGCTCATCGGCAATCTTCCAGAAGTCCAAGTGTATCTTTTGGGGTCAGAACCGTATGATCGACCATTATTTGGTTCAGTTCATCGACCTTTTTATTGACATTGATGCCTCGGTTAAGATTTGGTTATTCGCCGATTAAGCAACACAGGTGATTCCCCACCAGTTCGTGGGCGTATGGTTTCCGGCATCTTCAGCTCATTTATAGCCTTAAAGATCTTAGTTGCGAGATCATCTGGGCCCAAAGCCGTACATGATTGAAGCAAACACACAGTTTAGTTATGTTTGCTTCAACGGTATTTCGATCCAGTAATTGTAGTCTATATATTCAGCACCAATTGCTTCGCCACGACGGTAAGTACATTTGTCCTTGCAAATTCCAGAGTAGACAGTAAAACATTGCGTTGTCCGAAGAATGAAAATTCTGGATCTCTTTCCAACCACAGCAACTTTGGATCTTCCCCTTTTTTTCTGTTCTCGGATCTCGTCCTTTTCACAGCGGCGCTTTAAGGGTAAACATTTTTTTTTTTCCTAAAGCATCATACTAGCAGTTTCTCACAACTAGTAGGGTAAAGCTTAGCATGTTCGTCGTGATGCTCCTAATGGTTTGATAGCAGTGTTGGCGCTGGTCTTTTGCACTTGTTGTTGCCGCTGTCGGAGTTCTTGAAAATTCTTGCAGTCGGTTGCAGCCTTTTAGCATTGAACTTCCGCGTTGTGGTTCTGTTCTTTTGCTGCAACTAAATACAAGCCCGAGCCGATGTTTGCACCTCGTAACAATAGAGAATTCAATACCCTGAGGAAGTGTCTTGTTTGATTGTCGAGCCCAACATGATTAATTTCGTTGACGGTAAACTGAATTGGTGACTTCCAAGTTGCATTGTGGATATAAAACTTCGTGCCACACATTACCACGTTATACCTTCAATAGGTTATACCTTCAATATGAAATTCCGAAAAACGATTCTAACGTCTTAGCTGAAACACGACTAGAAGACCCTCGGGAGGAACCCGTAAAAACAGTCTTAAGTATGAACATTCTACTTTCAGATCTTTAAGCTGTAGTGCCTCTATCCTTGGATCGTTTTGTACTCATCATTAGAGAGTTTTCCTTTTGCGGGCCAACAAGTGACACTGACGCATGACTTGTTTTGGATCTTAAACTCGTTCTTCGTGGGCGATCTTTGCTTAAACCCCTTCTTGCCCAAGATTGTGTTGGACAAAGAAGCCACACTCCTATCGTAAAATTCGTCCTTTAATTAAATTGATGGAGTGCTGACAATTGTAAATTAGATCGAAATAGACATTGACGAGACATGAATTCACAACAAAATTTAAGAATCTTTCAATTGCATTGTAAACTTGTAAATCATCCTTAGACTTTGATCTTCAAAGAGCACCCCACTTGCTTTGGAAACTATTTTCACCATTTTTGTAGGTTGACTCGAAGAATCGATGGTTCATCTAACAACTTCATGCTGTGCTTTGTCTCCATCAATTCCAATGAATTCTACTTAAAGACTGTTAAACTTTAGGTCGATCTGGATTTCGGAACATTCTATCGAGGATATTGCACTGATTGACTGCTTGGTACCCCAGTATTATGGTCAGTGAAAACCTTGAAAAATCAATTGAAACCGCAAAACTAATTCAGTTAGTTTCGTTCTTATTGGCTAAAATGTCCTTCCATCACCTGCGAATCATCGTTGAGACCCGTTTTAGCCTTGAAACAATGTATGTCCCACCCTGCAGACTTCCTTGTCTCATCGCAAGGAACTACAAGACATTTCGCTCCAAAAATCAAAGCTTTGAATGACCATTCGTGACAACTACCACCAGTCAAAAGCCTATCATTAGTTAGCACACAAAACCCTAAGCACACGCACACAATCGAAACTGGTTACGTCACAATATTCCATTATTTTCTTTCTAAAATTCTTTCCCCCCTAAGGCAAGTATATTCTTGGACCTCGGCCAGAACGAGAAATTCATGAGCCGCATGAGTCGTGAGTCGGAAATTGAGACTACAACACCGACAGAGACCACCACAACTTCCATCGCGGATGTACATAACCAAATGTCATACAAATGTCGGCTGCCACAGTCCTCGATGCCACCGTCACCACCGCCGTCACAACAGCAGAATTCGTCGAAGTTCCTGATGCCAAATATAATCATCGACATAGAACCGCCAACGCCGGAGGAGAAAACGCCGCGACCGCGAGATTTGGTCATCCCAACTCTAATGGTGGAACAACCGAGTCCGACGAAAAACCGCTTCCCCATGATTATCTTTCCCGGTTCGCCGCCACCTCAACGCGCAAGCATCGGCGAGACGAGCTTCATGTTTCCCAACAAACAGCAGCAGAAAAGGTATCCAAAATTAGAAAAGCAAAAATCACTGAACACTTCTCACCCCCCAGCTCCCGTTTGACACTTCTCCGCCATTTTGTTTGTTTTTAGAGATTTTCCAACTGTCACCTATGAATATTTTTCAGTTTCTTTGTTTTTCGTTTTTCTGTCGAACACTGTGTTTCTGTAGTTTCTGCTTTCCATGTCTTGGCCGTAGGTTGTAGCCTGTACATAGATAGCGTCTTCGATGTTGCCTTACATGAGTAGTTCTTAGTAGTTAGCCCAATTTGTAGCTTAGATCAAACCAAACCTCTGACTCTTTTTCTAGATTGCTGAAACAATTCGAGAAGCCTACATCCCTGGACCTGCCTTTTGACCCGCCCATGATTACGGTTACTTCGAATATGAGTGAACTAGAGTCCGATACAGAACCGCTGTCGCCGGCGCCAAAGGTTACCGGTTCTGGGTCTTTATTGGCACCTGGTAACCCAGTTGGCATGTGCTATCTGAGTCCGTTCACCATGTGCGGTCGAGCAGATCGTACGATATCGGAGAGTAATCTCAGTTCGTCGGGCTACTCAAGTATGGCCAGCCCGGGACCAAGTCGTTGTGGATCCAGCAACCCTCTGTGCCCGAACGAAATGGACGAACCGGGTAGTGGTCACTCTGGCCCAAGTTTATCCCTTCATGCCAGTTTGCTGAGTCGAAGGAAAAATGCCGCCTTAGCCAGCTGCAAGGAGAACATCACGAATGGAAAATCTGGAGCTGCCAACGATGAGAACCTCGAGAGGATAAGAACAAGGTCTGATTCCGAGACTTTGTCAGATGATGTCCTGCTGGAGTCAAATGACGAAGGAATCGGTACAGATCATGTCGATGAAAAGATGGACGATAACCGTGCTATTGGCGGTCGTAACTGTGGAGAGTTGGGAGTTTTCATTGAAGAGCAGGTTCTGATTGAAGTGGAGGAGCCTCCTTCAGCTCCAATAGCTCAGATGGCTCAACTTCAACTGCCGTCAATTGTGATACAAGTAGACGGCGCTGAAAAGGGCCTATCGCCGGTTTCATCGAGATCGGAGAGTCCTCTGAGTGAACGTGCTGGAATGGGACGATTTTCTCCACATTTCTACGGTCGTAAGGATCAACTGCCATTTACTGATTCCGACGGCCTATATGACTTCCCATCGTCCGATGGTAAGGCGAGTTCCTACACTCATCAGCGTCGAAGTAGTAGTAAAAAACGCGATCGAAAACTCTCTAAGACAGGCCCAACGCAATCGCCCACAAAGAACCAACTAGATGTACCCATAAAAGATTCTAACGCAGCGACCACCAGTGGTCATGTGTGCTCAAAGCATTGTCGATCGCATCACCATTCATGTCCTGTGAATGCAGTCACAACCAGAAAGAGCCCCAAGAGACGACCGATTAACAGGCATCCGGTAGCAAGTAGCAGTAGCTCTTCAGAGAGTTTAACATCCACCAAGGACCTTACTGTACGATCGATGCCTAGAAGTGAGTTTTCATATTCTGGTCATGCGATGGGTGTGAGATGTTTTTTTCTCCCCTTTCAGGACTCAACTCTCCAAACAGAGAAAAACGAATAAGGAAACACGAAAGCAACAGCGAGGAGGAAGCCGCCGATGTAAGTTTATCCCTTAAAATCATTTTTGAAATTCTTTTGAAGATTTTCTCCAGGCTCTACTTCGCCGAATATCGCCCAGCATTGTCACCGAAGACCAAACCCGACCTCGATGTAAAATAAATCGCTTACGTGCAATAGGAAATCAAATTAGGTAAGTCCAGGCAAAGAGAGTTCGGAACCATGCTCAAGATTTATTTGACTTCTGTTGTAGGTTCTTAAGACGCTTAGAGAAATCAATCAAAACTCGTGAACGTCTTGTTTCACCATCTGACAGTTGTGCTGAAGAAAACACCGATGACTTAGAATCGCCACAAGCTACATCACCTCTGCTCCAGCCACCGTCGCCAAGTCGAGCAAAGGTTGCATTGTGTCGTCAAAAAAGACTTCCCACTGGATCGTACAACATTTCCACCACTGCCGTGCTTAATCCGAGCAACTGGAAGAGCAGAGAACGTAGTATAAATACCGCAAATGACATCAATAGTGATTAGACGTGAGGTGTGATTGACTGAAAACACTGGCACCCAATGTTGGACTTAAAAAATCATTAAATCCGATTTCCAATAGAAATGAATGTTCTACAAAAAGACATATAGCATTACAGTCAAATGAAATCCTTCAAGTTTGATAAGTTAAAGTAGAAATATAAAAAATATGGCGCCCGACGTGCAGCAAAACAAAAATCAGCAAAAATATTTCCCGACTTTTGGAACTTAAATTTCAATAAAAATTGAGACCCAAACAATCGTAAAGCAAGTAACAAACAAAATAAAACGTAACTAGGGCCCAATACACAACAAAATGGTGATGAAGTTGGAGAGCTATTCCGCAGTAAAACAAAATTTACTTCATCCAGTGCAGGACCTAAAACAAACCAGCTCCCAATGTTGACCGAAAACAAAAACCCAACAAGCCACTATAATTAATGTTTCTGCAATATAACGATAGATATTTACTCTATAAGTGCACCCAAGTCTATAGAAATATTTTACAAGTCTAAAACTCAACAGAGTCCCGTGCACTTCTCGAGAATTGTTAGTGTAAATATAAGCCCCACAGAGGATAAATTAAAGAAAAAACAAATAGCGCACCGCACGAAAATTAAATTGTTTATTTAAATAAATTTCCGAAGCATATATAAACCCAAAGAAAAACTCTGTAAATACATGTAGAATAAGCAATAGAAACTTAAACATGATATGTGATAAGAACCCCTGCGCTTGTATAGTATAAAATTCATTAAATTTTACAAAACAACCAAAACAAAAAATTCATTTGTAAATGTTTTACTAGACTTTATTTTCTTCTAGGTATTGTCGAATAAAAAACAAAGCAAGTTAACTTAAAAAAAAACAAAAAACATTCTCTACTCGACATGTGTTCATCACGTATTTTAGCTAATCACACATTTTTCATTATCTATTGTTTCTACACAAAACAAAAAAAAAATAAATTAAAATGTACATAACAAAAAAAAAGGAGTATCTCAACTTTATATAGAAAAACTGTGGGAAATTTGAGGACAATCGTTTAGTCACGTATATTTTCGCTTTTGCGTGCATAAGTTGTTGTGTTGCATTATTTCAGTGTAAGAACTTAGATATATAAGCAATTTTAAAGAAACAAAAATTACAATACAAAGAAAATCAGAAAAAGAAAAAAAGGAATCACACTTTATACACTAAGACGTTTAATTTTAGAAAAAAAAAAACCAAAAAATTTTGATGTTAAAATGTTGTTTACAATTTTTAAGGATTTCTTTTTTAAAATTGGAACTGTCCACTGAATTGCCTTCACTTTTCTGTCGTAATTTATTTTTATTTTCAATTTGTATTTGTACTTTAAGACCCCTATTTGCACAGATTATTGTTACATCGTTAGTTAGTTAGTGTGACAAACGCTGAACGTCGAGGAATATCTGTTCCTCATCTCAAAGTATATGGGTAAAATAAAACTCTGAAGTTAGCTTAGGTTAAGCTGGACATCCACGATCACTCATGAATGCCATTCCCAGCATGAGGTTGCATCCACTGGTGGATGGGGTTGCGTGCCAGAGTGCGCATTTATGCGCGGTTGAATTCAAACATTTTTGAATTCTGACTCATCAATGGCCAGCTTTAGGGTGGCTGCCTATAGATAAAGTTAAATCGGTGTGAGTGGACTAATATCTGTTAATTGAAGAGTAGGAAATACCCAACAAACAAAATTCGTAGGAAATAGTTAACAAACAAAATTCGTGAGTAGAAGAATTCCTCAGGGTGGAGTTATCTCGCCCTAATTGTGGTTGTTGGTTATAAACAAAACTTAGTGCGGTTAGATCAGAAAGATTAAAAGCTCTCGCGTTCGTGTATGACGTGGTTATTTTAGCTTCAAGACAGTTTACCTCGGTGATGCGCGAAATCATGCAGGAGGCGGTGTAAAAGCTATAGGCTCGGTGTAAGTCCAAATAAGACTACACTAATGCTTTTCACAATGAACGCTAAAATACCCGACTTTCTACTTCAATTCTTTCTTCCAGTTCCAGTACCTATTCTTCAACCCTTGGAACAGAACCCTTGGCAAAAACTGGGAACTTCTTCCAAAAAAACAAAAAATAAAACGCTTTTGGACATACACAACAGTAGCAAGTCCTTAATTGCGGGTCACTTGCACATAATAAAATCAAACTAAGCAGACCCCAAAGAATTACACGCATAAGCATTACCGGAGTGATGCATTTCTTCCAAACGAATGCCCTAAGCGTTCTCTTGCACCTTCTTCCCCTTGGCCTACGTGGCAACATGCAACGCAATCAGACTCATACAATGTTAATGCTAGACTCCCAAAACACATAGCCACAGCATCTGCCAGAAATGTTTACGAACCAAACCAACTTCCTCACTCCAAGACTAAAATTTGGAAAAACTTTCAAGATGGACTTTCTAGCTAGAACGGAATGGAAAAGTAGGGATGTGATGTAGAACCTTGGTATCTGAATTCTTACCAACGGATCAAAAACGGACTGTGGGGTCGGTGCAGCCGTTCACTCGAAGTCGCTTAGGCTACCGGATCTTGTCAGCATTTTCAAGGCGGAAACACTGTCAACAGAGGGGCTTTAACGCCATAGCCTCTGTAGCCACATCCTCAAAATTGACAAAACAATGTCAAATCTAGGTAACCGGTTCTTTGTCACCCTTACCCGTGCACCAGGAAATCAATCCCTAGGTAGCGACGAGGAGGCCGAAGAATTGGTCAAAGGAGGTTTAACTGTTGACAACTCGCTCGCGGAGAAAGTTCACATTCCTCTTGGTCTATCAAGGAAAAACTACTTATACACTTTCTCGATATTCCTTACCAAAGATGGAGCCTACTAGATATCTGAGTCATCTCTAGGACAATGTAGCCTACCAAAACGAAAATCGGAGAACTGCTTAGCAAACATTTAAGGGACATCTTTTGGCTAACAGGAAGTATCTTTGAAATGTATGTAACCATGCAGAAAGACTGGACATTCCCTTCAACACTTACTACTACAGCTGCAAAGATGTGAACGTTAAAACGCCCGGCGATTGCCATATACAGGCATCGTATGTACATTAGACAAACTTTTCTTCAACAATCTTAATGACCTTCAAAATATCTCCGATATGCTGTCTTTCTTCTGGTGCCGGACAGGTGCAGAGGAAATGGAAAATAGTTTCTTTCTTCTCTTCATTCTGGAAGTATGTTTGGCTGAGATCTAGAAATCTTCCATCCGAACCTGAGGAATTGCATGGTTGAAAGCTACGTATGGCTCAGAGGAGCTTGTTGGTGTTTACCAAAATTAAAGATTTGCTTTATGATGAATTTTGCTCACTATCAATAGAATTTGCAACTGGGGAGATACCTTGGAAATTAGTATCCAGGTGAAAATCGATGGATTCCATGCTAAACGTAGTCTATTGAGCATCTGGTTTTGCTTAGTCTGGAGGCTTCTGGTGATTCTTTAAGGGTGCAGCAGTATAGTCCCCTGTGAAGACGTTTCTCTTTTCTCCTTGGCTTTTTATAGAGACGCGCGTGTAAAATGCCGTCGACACTTGAGCGTTGAAGGCGTTGAGCGTTGAGATTAGTGTATCAGAGGGAATGGACCTTTTTATTGTTTCCCTGTAGAGTTTGTTTCTTGTAGCTTATAAGGACTGGAAGCTATTATTTGCTAGAGCACGTAGATCTTTAAAATTTCACGATCTCTAATTTTTAAATTCTCTATTTTGTATTCATATTTAATTCTCGTCTTCTTTCACTGATTTCAAATCAAATCTGTCCTCCTTGTCTTTCCCAATTAGATTTAAAAATTAAAACAAAATGTCATTTCCGTTTGTTTCTTTTTAAAACTCATAATAGCAATAAAATATTACTAAATATAAAACACGAAAGTATATTAGGTAATTAAATAAAAAAAAACAAAAACATAGTAATAAACAAAATCCTATGCAATAAAACTTCTTGACGGGTAGATCATTGATATTATTTTTCAAAAAACAAAAACAAACCAAAATGAACAGTGTTTAGAAAAAGTTCACGACAAATTCGCATTAAAAACTTTTGTGAAACAAAAAAGTAAGCTAAAGAAAAAGAAAAATAGAAAACTAATGAAGCTGCTGTCCTATCTACGAAAGTGTCCCGACATTAACATTTGTATTGCCTGTAGAAAACTAAATGAAAAACGCCTTTATGAAAATATTGGCCGATAAATCAAATGTGACCGTGATACACAGATAATTATTGTAAATTTCGTATTTAGGACAATTTGCCCCTTAAATAATTATCATCAGCAATATTTCTACAGCTTACCCCATCGAAATACATAAAACGTCTAATAAAAAACAAAAGTATGTAAATGTTGGAAGAACTACAAATAAAATTTAAGAAATTACAAAAATAAAAAAAAACGAATCGAATTGATGTTTAGATAAAGAAAGATTTAAATGGCTTGTATTGAGACTGATTTTGTAAAAATTGTAAAACTAAAAAAAATAAACAATATATATATGTGAAAGTGAATATATATATATAAGTATTCGAAGAACCATAATGGCAAATGGTTTTTTTTTTTATTCAAATTTAAATTTTAAATTCATTATGCACAACATGTTAAATATTTTTCGACTATATATTTGCAAAGAAAGAAAAAAATAAAGCAAAACAAAGTAGATAAACGAAACTATTATTCATACCACCTACTTTACACTCATTATAAAAATTTAAAAATACATACATATGTATGTAATAACTATTATTTGCACTTTTCAAAACTTCACATTTGAATCTTCGTACAACTGCAGTTTTAGTTTTAGGATTCTGTGATAAACAATTTTAATGAGTAAACAAATTAATGCAAAAAAATAAGCAAAATACCATACAAAAACTATGCAGACATTACAAAAGATATAAAGAGAAAACAAATTAAACAAAATATTAGTTGCAAGGAAAAATAGAAACATTCAATTGAACAACCAAAGAATAAAATTAATCGTAGGTACTCGGTTATTAAGGCCTAAGTAGATCTGGGCCTTAAAAAACAAGCGTCTTCAGTCGGCCCGATCATCAAATAGCTGCCTTCAGTTTCAATCGTCAAGGCACACCAGCTGAGTCTCGGTTTTCTACCGCTGCGACGTATCTCTGGAGTATATTCGAACATTCTCCGACTCATTGTCCTGGTGTTCATCTGCTTTAAATGTCCTAACCATCTAAGTCGCTGCGTTTGGACTCTTTTAACTAAGTTGTTGTAGTACAATAGGGTTCGTTGTTGTATAGTCTTCTTCATTCGACCTTCTCAAGCCAAACAAACAGCGATTGGCAAGAGTTATTCTCCTTTTAATCTTAACACTGGTGTCATTGTCTGTCTTTATAGGTTCTTATTAGTCCCATCTCAAAGTTATATCCGTTGATGATGTCGTTCTGTCCGCGGCTTCAGCCTTTGGTGATCTTTTTATAGTTAAGAGCATACTTTGATTTGCCCTTGTTTGCTCATAAACCTATCTTCGTACTTTCCCTCTCAATACACAGGAACGATAGCGCGATAATGCGAGTAACGGCACGGACTTTGCTAATGACGCATAAGCTCTGCAGAAGTGTTTCAAGAACGATGTTCAGAAATCGCAATTTCCATGCTTTCTCCATCGTCATCCTGTACCATCGGACAAGTTTTGGCAAAAATGCAAAACTCTATATAACCCGTCTCATAAAAATCATACAACGCCTTGAAGTTTTCGATTTTGCAGCTCCTAGATTTTTTCCAAGGTCTTACTGTGAATATTTGATTAGTGGTGAACTTCCCTGATCTAAAGTCACATTGATATCAGTTTGTTGATAAAGGGCTTAAGGTCCTCAAGGCACATCCCAGCAGCTAGACAGAATTATGAAATATAGTGCCTACTGTGCTAACATCTGCTCAGCGCACTATCAGTTCCAGAACAATATTGAAGAAGGTAGCGTATCTCCTTACCGACAATTTTCAAACTGGATGGAGCATCGCACTAATCAAACTGATCCCTAACTCAGCAATCGCCATGTAAAATGCAAAACGATCAAGGTGACTTGAAACTCCTAATTTTTGGTATTTTTTGTAAGCCTCACACTGGTATGTGCCATTTTCATGTTGAAGAAAGGCTTTTAGCTGTTGTTTATATTACGAAACTTTCCAACTTGCTTAAGCTGATAGGTCACGTAGCTCTCCTCTTTCTACACCAGGTTTTATTTTCCTCAACGCTCATTCGTAGGTGTTCTCGTTTGCCATGTCAGCGCTGTCCAGCTGCCTCTTCTTACAGTTTTTCTGTAATAGTGTCGGCCACATGCTTTAGGTGGTTTGACACTTGATCCACGGAAATTATTTCGCTCAATGCCTCCTCAAAAGAGTCTGACTACTTTCTGTCCTTTTCAGTGTGGATTTCTGCTTCTTTTGGTTGGACAATTAGGTTCTGGATACAATATTAGATCCACGTTTGTCTTTCTAAAAGCGTTTATCTTTTGGGAGCAAATCTAGTCATGCTTCTCACAATATAACGAACTTCTGGAACTGGAGGTGATTAGTCAAAGGCTATTGACTTAGGTATAGTGCAGGGTGTGCTTTTCGACTTACCTGCCAAAGGCGATCTTCTTACGCATCTCAGTACTTATCGATTTTTGAGCCCATTTTAATCGAGAATCTACGATTATTTTACAAACTACATACAAAATTTCGCATCAACAAACAAGATAAACCAAATTAAAAAATTAAATGTAAATTTATTATTACATATAGATATACATATATTTACATTCTAGTACTAGAAAAATATTCCTATGGCACCTGACCTAACATCTATATGTTTATAAGCAATATTATTAAATAAACTATTACAGCTGTAATAATGCAAAAAGCTAATTTTAATAGAAAATTGAAAAAAAAATCAAATAAACAAAAACTATACAATACATACTTGTAGATAATATACTTGCGTTACATGTTTCAGTTTACATACTAGCTATAGATATTTGAAAAGAAAAAAAAAAGAGAACTAAATTCTAAATAATTAATTATTTTATATGCACTCTTGCATTTTAGAACTTAAATTTAAAAAAAAAAAAACCAAACTGCAAGAAAGATTTAAATGAAAAACAAAACAACTATTTGTATAAGTTTAACTTAAAAAAAAAAGTTACACACTGTAAATTACGAGCAAAAGAAAATAAAAACAAAAAAAAGAAGAAACTAATATAATTAAGAAATACATTTGCTAAAATACAAATAAAATGAAGGATTACCTAGTGATGTTTTTATTTATTTTGGTAAAACAAAGCTGTTCTACCTTCTGCTTAAGCAAGCATAACTTGATAACTATGTACAAGAAGCGTTAGAAGACAATGAAGCAGCAACATGCCCATTTCTGGACATAGAAGGATCTCGTGACAAAATCGCACATGAAGCGCTCAAAAAGACTCTAGTAATCAAGGACGTGGATGACATGACATCAAGACGAATATGTGATATGCTGCACTGTCGAGATTATGACTGCCCGAGGCTGTCTTCAGTGCGGGGTGCTACATCGCTCACGTGTAGCCTAGTACTTTGCACTTTTAGCGACCTAGGATTCAACTGTATTGTATGTGCGGATGACATTGATATAATGCAAAGAGGTTTTTCAGTTATAAGACAGCGTTCCTATCAGGCCTTATCATTCACTTAATGGAACTGAAATAGAGCAGAAAAGGGAGCCAAACATCTAGGAATAGCAGTAGACAATAGAAACGTGTAAGCAAGCTAATCTTGATATACAGGATGATCGTTAGATCTATGATCACATATGGACTAGTAGCACGTGCATAAAAAACAAACCTAGGTACAACTCGACAAATTCCAAAGGTTGCACCTGGGAATTTACGTCTTACACCGCGTTATTGAAAGAAACGCAATGAAAGACACCTTAAGCCACCTAATCACTACACCTCAAGCGCACTGTGTACAACATCATAACCCCTTGAGCGCGAGTGTATAATAAAAAATGTGGCAAGATTACCAGTTAAACAACCTGCTCACCAAAAAGTTTCAAGGTTCAAGCAGAAACCAATTGAAGCTTATGGTGGGACCAATCACAGAATATATTAACCTCAACGACGCTGTGCTTGGTAGAAACTACGAGAAGGAAGAAGAGGACTTCAGCTGTGAATAACGTGACAATTATTTCCCTGAACGGTTTTAACTCATCTGGAATCGTACCACTGACTTAAAAACGGTTTTAAACCACAGAAAAATGCTCCTTCAAAGCCTGAGGACCGACCGACCGAATCATCCACTACTGTATTAATCCTTGTTTGGAATAATCAGTAATTTTTCGATTAATAGCCACACAGTTCGCACCCCCTACAGCTTCATCATAGGGAAACGCTAAACGGGTAATTAAAATTGCATTTGCAAATGAAAAAGTCTAATTTGCCGCAAAAGCAATGCAAAACCATTAAAACACAATCAAAACAATCCATAAAAAGTACTATCAGTGCAATTTACTACATTCTAATTTTCCTTTTCGCACATCTCCTATGGAGAACTCGCAGAATTCATTCTTATGTCATCGCCATTTCTCCTTCCCTTCTTTTTTCGCAATCTTCTTTTCTTTTTATTTAATCTACTCTCTATCTCCTTCCAACCACAGTCGATTAGTCACTTCTTTCACCCCACTGACAGGAAACAAGAAAAAAAAACTTTCAAAAAAACAAACAAAATAAAATAAAAATGAAAACAAAACACTTGCATCTCGCTCACTCTCTTCAACCATTTTCAACTTACTTCGGGTAAGTTATTCATTTATCAATTCACCGTCACTCAGTACAAGAATTCATTTCGGTTTGTATAGACGTTGGATGTAGAGAACGCTAGTACTTTTTTCAGCGCGGATTTTAACTGACAGACGATTATATTATTTTTTTTCTAAGACATCCTTTCAAAACTAATTTTCCAAAATTGCACACAATTTTCAAAGAAATTACCTGTGATTTGTGTGAATAAATTATACAAAATTATCCCCTTGAACCAAAGAATTCGCTGTGAAGATTTTGTGATTTTTTTTTTAATAACTTGTGAAGCATAAACTCGCCCCCAAGTGCATTAGGTTGGCTAAGGCTTAAGACATTCAGTGATATTGCAAACGAGTACCTGTTTCCAATTTAAAAAAGAAAATCGAAAAATAACATAACTCAAGGCATAAAATTGAATTTAGCGAAAAATCGATATAAATAGAAACACCTCCCGCAGCACCCCCACAGAGAGAATTTCTTTTGCGTGCGCTGGTGCAAGGCAACATTAGGCGCCAACGTGACTCCTGATTTGCAGTGAAAACAGCTGATTTCGAGGAAATACAGGATATTCCACGTAACTCAAGACCAGTTGAGGCACTGACCGTAGCAGAGAAAAAAAAAATCAATCCTCCATATCTACTTGCAACAAATCCATAAGGGCTGTGTGCGAAAATACAAAAATAGAATACAGCGCCGACGATATTACAACATCAATCAGGTTTCTTCGATTTTCCTCGCTCGTTTTTTTTTTTTTTTTCCTCACTGTACTATGGGCACAGAAGGCTGCTGCAAACAAACGGATGCGGAGGCAACATCGAAATTGGTCACGAATGGAGGTAGTGGTGGCAACAGTTGTTGCAACAGCAATGGAAGTCGACAGGCAGATACGGAAGTTACCTTCATACCTGTAACCGTTGATGAGTACGATGTCATATCCGGCGCCAAAGAGATTTTGAAAGTAATCCGACCCCACTGGAAGCTGCCTCAAGTTGAATTTAAGGTTTGTTTCTTTCAAATAATCATCCACGCGTTAAATTTCGTTTGAGGAAACTATTTTCTGGTGAGAGTGCGTGTTTAATTATTATCTGTACGCTAAGTGTTGGCAGAGCCAAAGTTCATCAGTTTAGTTTCGTCAAGGCTATCAGTGGGTTCAGGTTTTGATTTACGACTGAAAAGTGATAATTGTTGATAAGAAGTGTTTGAGGCTATTACTTTCTGGTTGGAGATTTAATTATAAACATCAGCCGCATAGAATCGTTGACTTTGTGACGACGGAAATCCAACGCCTAATCTGGAATGAACGAAACAACATCGTATGATTTGCGTTCTTAACAGTTCTGATAATGATTCACTCAATTCATTCACATTCATGGGAAAACAATAAAACGATTTGGGTATTGTTTTCGTAGTTAAATTATGAGAAAAGGTAGGTATGGCTGTTGTTTACTTTCGAGAGATGAGTCAACTAACAGGTATTGAAGTTATCAATTTTGGTGACCCTGTTCAATGTGATATCTATACAAAGTTCAATGAACAGCCTTGTGTGCTTATTTGAATGGTTCCCAACCCCAGGTCAATCTAGGGATGATGCTTTCAGTTCATGAAAATCTTGGAATTCAGTTTAAAGAGTTTGACTCTTACTGGAATCATAAACTTGATGGCATTTCTTATATCGTTGAGTTCGAATTTCTGGCTTAAAGCTGCCTGCAAATGTTTTGATTTCTAAAGATAAGTGCTGCGATTTCAGTAGGGAAACTCTTTTTGTTTTAATTTTCGAACTGAAAATCTTGTCCATTATAGGGCTTGGTGTTGTATGTAAGTCTTATTGGTTCCAGTTGCATCTGTTATACTTATAGGACACTTGCTTCACCAACGTTTAGCATGACGATATGCTCGATACAGTGTTTACAATCTGCTATTAACCCTTCATTAACTAATCAAGCTTTGAATCAGGCTGAAACTTGAAAACTACTAGTTGTCAAGTTGCGGATCACTGTCGGTGTCGCAATTTACTTTAACAAACTTTCGAAAGGGTTTCCTTCGACTTTGGAACGGAATTGTTGGTGTCAATTAAGCAGAATGTATTAGTTCCAAAAGGTGATACTCTTCCTTTTAGTTTTCTGCAAAATCACAAAGCTGACAAAATGTGTGCTCGGTTTGGGTAGAAAGAACTGTAGGACTTTATTCATTCATTAATTTTCAATGACCCGCTTATATACTATGGGGGTCGCGGTGTTAGGGTGCTTAAGTGGACTCTCCAGTTCTCCCGATTTTCCGCCATCTTAAGGGACTATCCCCATACGGGTAAAGGTGAGATTTCGGACTTCGTCTAACCATCTCATCCTAGGCCTACCTGATGGTGCGGATTCCACGGCACGTCTTGGAAGCCGAGTTGGGAGCATGCGTTGAACGTGCCAAAACCATCGAAGTATAGAACTTTTCGCTCGTAAAAGTAACTGCTCGACATTGAGTGCCTCGCGTATTCTGTATTCTTACTCTATCTCGACGAGTTACACCAGCAACACAACGAAGAAATCTCATTTCGGCACCTTGTATCCGCGATCTTATTCTTTCGGTCACTACCCAAACCTCATGACCATAGGTGAGAGTCAGGACAGACCGATAGCTTAGCTCTTACCCCAAGTTCGGCTCTCCTAATAGCAGATTGACCAAACTGTCTCAAAATTGCTCCAGCCTGACAAATCCTACAGGCCAACTCAGTATTGCTCCCTTCATCACTTGTGAATAAGACGCCGAGATACTTAAACTTCTCCTGTTTCGATGGGACTCCACTACCATGCAGAGTGCAGTGAACAGGCGTTACCTCTAATATGTTGACGTTGACCTTCATCCCAGCTTCAACACAGACGGCGACGGCTGAAGTTTGGTCAAGGTGGACGTAAGGATGGCCAAGTCATCAGCGAAAAGCAGTCCTTCAGTTCGAATAGTTCCTTGCCATGGCTGCGCTGTACAATCCATGTACAGTATGAAAATGAAAGGTGACAAAACCCATCTCTGGAGAAGTCCAACGCCCACAGCGAAAGGTATCGATTTAACTGAACTGTTATAATTTTTTTTTATTTTTTTTTTTGCGGCGACCCGATGTCTACAAATAATTTAGAGAACGAAACTGAAGTCATAGTTATGGTTAATTTTTTTATGCCCGAGTTCCCGAAGCTTCTTGTTGCTTGATAACACAAAATTTTGTCCGCAGTGGAAATGTTACTCCGACGGCATAACTCCCAACCTGGAGGACTAGAGTTCTCCTATGACGAGGAGCCGAAAAAACCGGACCTTATGGGTTAAATTCCAGAGTTTCTGCATCTACATATTCTAAAACTTTTCCAAATTCCCTAAGAATGTTGTGCGTTTCCTCTTTTCCTCGGAAGTGACTCTTGCTTGTTCTTATTTCATATTTTAAATTGTAATTTATGGAATTTTAGACCAATTCTCAGACCATGCATAACAAGCGTTAGAACTTGGTCGAGGTTTTGTAAACAATTGAAGTGCTCTCCGTACTGTTTTCTGACTCAAGTTTCTGTTGATTTCTCTTCAGCTTATCTGTTCGATGTATATTTCATATAATAGCCTTGGATGTCACGTTATAAGATAAAAGCGCGAAGGTTCTAAACCTTATGCCCAACGACCTCTTACCGCCTGTTCGTATCAGTTCAATAAAGCACTTAACTGTCTGACAACGTCAAGTTGAAGTAGATTTGCCTGAGTTCACCAACCTAACAATCAAATTAAATGAGCCATCAAGTCTTTCTTGAATTCTTGAGTTCTCGTCCGTTATCATCATCCGCTTGGCATGTTAAATGTCAGACATTTTACGGAATGTGTAACCTTTAATTGTTGTTTTCTATGATTCAGATAAAAGCCGATTGTAATAGTTTTTTGTAATTGAATTGCGGTCAAGGAGATAAGACAGGGAATGGCACATGTTTTCTATTCTCAAGTCTTATCATTTTAAATGTGGAAACGGCATGCTAAGAACTAAGCCACTATCATAAATTTAAATACGTCACGCGTTGAAATCGCGTGATAGACACATTAGCTATGGGGTAGGATGGACAAAGTTCAGGCCGTCGGCCTTTGGTTTTTTTTTACAACGATTATCTATATTTAGTTGCAAACTTGTTCATTCAAATGGACGAAAAAAACAAAATTTGGGATGAAATTCGTCAGTTGCTACCAACAACCTTCCATAGGGGTTGAAACCCTATCTTCAGTTGAAGTACTAGGCACCCAGCGTTCACCCCGAGGAAGTGAGAGTAGAAGTTAATAGACAGAGGATGACTTGATACCAACCTGTGGACACTTGTGTCCTCTTGAATGCACATATCTATCCGTTAAACAGCCCTAGGCACACTTAAGCCAGCATTTAACATGAGACATCCATAATCATACTGGTTGGGTAATACTAGTCATGATAGGCGTCCTTACGGGACACTGCGACGTTAACACAAAACTACTTGAACTCTCTCACAACGACTACAGTAGATGCTGAAAAAAAGCAAACAAAACTAGAAGCAGTGTTGCTTTGCGACTGTTTCGCACTAGATCTTGTTTTTAAAAAACCTGACCTTATGAGTGACATTGTGACCTCCGTATCTACTACCTTCCTAATGACGGTGAGTATGTCATTAGTAGCCGAGTTTCTAAACTCCGCTAACGAACAGAATTCCCTATGAAAGATCCGTCTGCGTACCCAGTATAGTGAAGGACATTCACAGAGAATGTACTCAGATATTTGTTTCTTTTTCAAACAGAACCGACACTCTGTATATGAACAAAGGTTTAATTTGTTGAGATGATATCTTAGGCCGCAATGGCCGGTAAGGAAGGCCACTAGCTTCTTTGTGTTGTTCCTGTCAAGGTTTAGAATTTCCTTGTAGGAAAAGGGCTTGATAAGTCAATTGGATTGCCTAAGCCCGGGGACATTTTCCAAACGGCCTAAGCGAAGTTAGTGTTTCCAGTTGTTTAACAAAGCTGTGGTGGTAGTAGACGCCGGTCTCTAGAGTGTGGAAACCGAACCAGTTTCATCGCCTACAATGCCCTGGTGGCCGGACTCCCAACCAACTAGATACCATAAGCTTTTTGGTAGTAGGTGTTGCTTTAACGTTCACCAAACGTTCACCTCCCATTGTGCTATTTCCCAGAGAGCCTAAAATAGTAGAGACAATCATGGAGACAAGAATCTTTGATGGATATATGGCTGCGAGGTTTCAACAGTACATCCAAGACTGATGCCCTACAGAACAATTATCATCGCAGTTCTATAACACAGAGCCGAACGCTGGACTTTGAACAAGAAAATAGCAGCACATGTTAGGCGGAAATGGCGGTTATATCTGCATCAAAGCATCCGCTTCCTATTTGGCTGCATAGCACGGGTATAACTGAAGTTCATTGTCTTATTTCATCTGCCAGATTCATTAGTAATAGTATCATCCGTGTCTGGGGCTGCAACAGTTTCATAACATAAAAATTTTTCCATAACTGGATACCTACTATGGCTACATAAACCCGAATTTGAAGAGTCAGATCCCTACCATGTACTCTTAGGACAAGAAGCAAAATAAACCGATCCTTAAAGGCCTGAGCCCTTAATTTGTCAAAGCAGTGTATGTTAGATTAGGTTAAGGGGGTGTCGGTAGAAAAACGTGCCACCTCACTCAGATCTTCATGGATCCATCGTATTTCCCATTGTGGGATCTGGGACCTACTAACGAGAAAAGAAGTAAAGAGTGCCACTTCCTCTGTAAATGCCCATCTCTCGCCAGTACCAGGCACCGGACATAGACAAACCTTTCCTTAGCGACTTTAACGAGGCAAAATATGGCCGATATGCTGTCTTTCTTCGAATGCACAGACTACCAAATAACAACCCTAGTCAAGTTTTTCGACCAAATCAGGTCATGGTATCAAAACGTTGTTCCTAAGCTCTCAAGCACACCAGTCTGAGAATCACAGCCACTCCTACCTACCTACAGAAAACGGTGTTATGAGGGATACGTACCTTCACTTCAAGGTCTCCTATTAACCAATGGCTGGCCTCTATGTACTCAGTTGCACGTTTGATGTAACTATACCAATTCTTTCTTGATATGACGCAACTAGTGAACCTATACCAGCCGTGGTTGTCCAATTTCAAAAAGTAATGATGCAGATTGCCCTTAAAAGCTCTTACAAAAATATCGCATCGTAGTGTAAGACTGACCTTCGGCTGACCAGCTCGTCCTGGGACCCATGTGATATTGACGAACGAATTGATTCAGTTTCTTCTGGCATTGGTCTACTAGCTTTGCGGATGTAGTGGGCCAGTCAATAGTTTTGATGATGACTTGGCTATGAATAAAGATGGGCATTAGAGGGTTTTTCGCGGATAGTAAGGAGCTCGGCATGGAAAACCCTTCCAAAGTCCTGTAGGCGAAATAATTTCGATCATTTCAGCTTGTCTGAGAAGACGCCTGTCATCGTGGAGACACTTACTTAAGGTGGCGCTGCAGTCCGGGGTAAACCTGGGCCTCAACCAACAAGCGTCTACCGTCAGCTCGATTTTTAGCTAGCTGCCTCCAATTTCGCACGCTAAGTTGATTTTGGTCCCTTTCCACTTTCATGAGCCACCTGAGTCGCAGTCTTCCTTTACTGCGCCGTCCTTCGGGTGTGGATTCGAAGATTTTCCGGGCCAGAGCATTGGTGTCCATACGTTCTATAGGATCCAACCACCTTAGTCGTTGTAGCTTCACTCTTCTGGCTAAGTCTATGTCACCCTACAGCCTGTACAGTTCGTTGTTGTATCTCCTCCTCCATTCACCGTCTATGCAAACGGGACCGAAAATCACCCGAATTAAGGTATTATACAGGGTCACTTTTGTCGTTCGAAAGAGGGCTTTGCTACTCAATTGCCTTCTCAGCCCAAAGAAGCAACGACTGGCAAGAGTTATTCTTCGATTGATCTCAGCGCTGGTGTCGTTATCTGCGCTGTGGCGACAACTGTGTCTAAATCTTTACAACCCCTTCCTCCGAAGTCTCTTCAATTTAAGCGCTTGGATGAAATACGCTCATCAAACGCCCTTTGATGCAAGCTTTCCCTCTCAATGGCTCACATGACTTACAAGAATCTTCTTGAAGAATAAAGTACTTCAGAGAGGTAAAAACTTGCCAAATGTTTACAAAAACCAAATCCTCTTATCAACCCGATCGAAACAATGTCTACAATTTCGAAATTAAATCTCAAAAGCCTTAACGTACTTGAAAGTATTTCGCGAAACCTCTTATCAGCTAAATGGCGCAGCGTGACAAACAATCCATTAACCAATTTATTGATTTATTATCATCACGACTTCAAATTGCAAAAACAACATTCCGACGATCACCGAAAAATTATGAAGGAAATGTTTTGCAATTTCGGATACCGCCGGAAACAGCTTCAAAAATACGTCGCATCGCAGCAAAGATATGATGAACTTTATGAATTTTATTTACAAAAGTTTGTTCGTGTACTTTTATTTTGGCACGTCCGATGTGCTAATTGGCACTACGTTAGATATAATTCATCATTTGCGTACTTTAAAGTGAAATATTTCTTTGAACCGGTTTTTGCCGGTTTTGTAGACCTAAAGTTGAATATTTTTAATTAGAACGCAAGATGTGTGCTATGTACGTATATAATCTATTGGCAAAACTTCAAACGTCACCTGTCGTGCAAATATTACTCATGTGTTCGGTAAGCCCCTGACTATTGGGACACGTCAGTTTTCTTGTTGTCACAATCGTGAATCATGAATCTTTTGCTTCAAGAAGTTGACTCGAGGACCTCATAAACTGTTTAGCGTCATATCCAGTTATAAATATCACGACAAGGGTCAACATTCAAATCTTCACTTCATTAATTGGTTGGATGCGATTTAATTTGGGACAATCATCCCAATCCATATGTATGTGAGCTGTATAGGAAGAGGGAGTGGAGTTTTTTTTTTTTTTTGTCAACGACGAATGTCTTCATAAAACGTCTTGAAGTGATTTATGGGGGAGCGATTTAAAAAATAAAATAAAGACAATAGGCACGTTTGAGACCCTAGTCAACGACCTTTGAGTGGAAGAAACTGAATAGTTAACTTTCTTTTGAGGTGGGTAGCAAGGTAGGTACAAGTGGAGGCTGTATTTCGCTGTTTAGTTTGCACAACTGTCGTAATTGTTTGGTTCAGGTGAATGTGTTTGTGTGTGCCGTTTGGACAGATCTAGTTTTTCAAAAAAGTATAAGTTTTGAACAAAGATCACCTCCATTGCTGTCTCCACCAAGATTCAGCTCTTGCAGACTCAGGGAGCGAACGGAAACTGCAGATTCTGCATTGATGACGAAGAGACCCCGTCACACCTACTTATAGACTGTAGAGCATTGATCCACAAAAGAAGAGCACACGTGGAAGCGTACACTTTCTCTGAAACGGATCTCCCATCATTGGACCCAATCCAGATACTCCGATTCCTCAGAGCGGCTAAATTGGAGAAGGTGCTATAGGTCGAGTCTAAATCGGCCGATACGAGTTCGGGGGTGCATAATAGATCTCTACAGGTCGGTTTTATCATCTAACATCTAAAGAGTCTGCTCAGGCAATTAAATTGAAGTCTGTCGATGTCCCCAATATTCGTCCTATATTTTAAGTCAAATAGGAACTAAAAGTTACTGCGCAATTGTTGACATGTCATATTTGACGTTGACGATTTTACTCTAGAAATCCGAACGTGCCCAATCACTGTCACTTGTTGATTAGTGTCACTGTCAACTCTTTGTGTTCGTGCCGCCTGTAAAAACAATCCTAATGTAAATTATAAAATTTTTAATTTGAAAAAAAGTGATTAAAATACTACGACGCCATTATTACGTATTACGTGAACCGTGTTAACGTATAGATTTGCATTATTCAAGTTTTAATTAGAAACACGTCGACGGGGCAACAATATTGCAGTTGAGAGATAGTGTAAACATAACATATTTAGTCTTACGCGAACGCTTTGTAAAAACTAATTCATCACCGCAGGTAGTAATTACTAGTTGTATGTATACGTATTGGTTTATTTCAGAAAAGATAATTATTCATAAGATAAGATAATGAGGTGGATTGCATCTTTGGAGGTCATAATTGCTGATTTGTGCAAAATAAATTAGGTCATAGCTGAGCAGATTTTTATAGCTCTCACGTTCCAAGGAACAATAAAGCTGTATCCGATTAAAACTCGAAAGTAGTTTAAAAATATTTATTTAACTTGAGCCCGAATAGACAAGACACTTCAGTTAGAAAAATAAATAGCTGCCCCAGCTTTTCGCGACTATTCATGTTGTGTGCGTTTTATTTTTCACACGAATGGACTTCAAACGGCGAATTGAGAAGCTTATTCATGACGGGAGGTAGTGCCCCGAAAAACGTTCGGTGGATATGGCTGCGGCTGGAACCCACGCAGCTCGCACAGCAGTCCAACGCACTAACCACTGAGCCTTAGCCCTTATTCCTCAGATAAATACTTCCAGTTGTGCATTCCAAGTTGGCTGATATCTTTTCTATATACTTGTGCTATTCACTTGAGGTTAGGTCTTTATATGATGCGAAATGTCTTCGGGTTAAATTTGAAGAGTCTGTGGGAACGTTGACGTTCATTTCTGTACATACCCTGAACATCTCAAACAGTTGTTTGACGTCGCTGCATAGCTTGTATAGTTCATCGGTGAATACTGAATATCCGAAGAAATTTGTGGTGATAAAGTAGAGGTGGCTCTGCATAACTCATCGCTATAAATGTGGCCCTAAAATCAAATAAGGTGTCAAAGGGTGTCGATTTGTACATTTGGTCATTTGTGGACTGTCCTGGACCGCATTTCATATTAAGAAAGGTTCAAACAAGAAATTTCTGGGTGATGAGTAGATCTAATGAGAGGTTGTAGGTATTTTTGCCAAAAGACAGTGGCTGCTGATTTTTTTAAAATTCTAAGATTGCTCCTATTGAGGTTCACAAGAACGTTTGACATGAGAGACAGCATTCCTTACAAAAGACCCAAGATCGGCAAATAGGTTAGGTTGAAGTGGCTGCCAGCTTAAGCCAGCACACGTAGACTAATGATAGGTCCGTTGTGATACCACGTGGATCTTTGAGAATTCTCGTTTACCACACGTTAAGCCACTTAGAGCTTCTGATGAATCGTAGGAGGCTTCTTATATCTGTGTTGATTAGATCGGGAAGAAGTAGCGCTGATATGCAATCTCTTGAGGGAAATCAAATCCTTAGGGCGTTTCAGGTCCAAATGTTTTTTGTCGCTAGACACGTTGTACCACTTGCTCAGCTAAGATTGGTCCTTTCGTGTGCACCTAGCTTCAGTTTAAGTTTGCAAGTAGCGATAGGAACACATAAGGTGTCCTTATCAGGCCGAATAGGTTATGCTGTTCCATATCTGGTAAATACTTCAGCCTTACAGTTCCCAATGATGTCACTATGCCATGATACCCAATAAAGGCGCCATTTCTCAAGGAGGAGATCGGCAATCTAGGGCTACTAATGAATTTAAAAAGACTAATACAAAGGAATTAATTTTCGCTTGGATGTCTGGAAAGAAGCGAATATCCGTGGCTGATATCACGTTTTGCTTCAGCCAAGATAAGACCTCTCTGATCGCCATGATTTCTGCCTTGAACACGCTACAATTACATACTGTCGGAGAAAACACCACCACCCAAAATGTTTACTAGACTACTGTGAGGTTGCTTTGAGGGGTGATAGACGTCCAGTGCTACAGAGGGTGTTGTACGAAGAGCTACGCTGATGCGCAAGCAAGCTGTTCGTTGGACTTTTCTTAAGTTATCACGGTTTATGGCTACATCCAAGACGATCCACCACACTATCACCCCGTACGTAACTATTGGTCTTATTAACGAAATATACAGCCAATGAGTTATGCGGGGTTGCGGACCCCATTTATTTCCCATGGCTACTCTCTCTTGAAGATTTGCTTTCTACTACTTAGTTTCCTGTCCAAAATAAGGCCCAAATATTTTGCTTCGTTGAAGAAGTTCTTACGTAAATGCCTCCAGTTGTGCATTGCAAGTTGGCTGATGTCCCTTTCTGTTTGTGTGCGTCTCTTAAGACGAGGTGTTTCTATGCTGCGATGAATTTGTGCACATCCTTGCCATCTCAAAGGGGCAATGTGTAATTGTCAATGTCGCTGCATAGATTGTATAGCCAATCGTTGAATATCCTACTCCAAACCCGTCAACGCAACCGGGACCGAATATCTCAGAAAGAAGCTTTCGCTCAAAACGACTTAGAATGTCTTTCTTAAAGTCAAACCTTTAGTGTTATAGACAGAGTTTGACTTGGATGATCAAAGTGTTGTATAGAGTCTTAGTCGTTCTGAAGGCCTTACTACTCGGTTGCCAATTGTGGTCAATTGTGGACTGTTACGGCATAAGCCGCATTTCACAGTAAGGAAGATTTAAATCGAAGAAATTTCTGGTTGATGAGTGGGTCTAATGAGAGGTTGTAGATGTTTTTTTCCAAAAGGCAGTGACTTCTGATTTTTTTTTAAATTTCTAAGATTGTTACTATTGACACCACGAATGGCAGCCTTTTGCTATTTGAGTAGTTAGATATTATTGTGGAATACTTCCTTTAATGGCGGCCGCAGTTGACTGAACCAATGTAGGAATGTACGCGCTTACGAAATGTGGCGCCACTCTACACTATTTTCTTTCCCTTGGATGAAAAATCCTTGAGAGATGAATTCCCCCTTCTATGTACATACATATGTATGTGTTTATCCTTTTTTTAAACTATTTACACTTAAATTTACAACCACTCTGTCTATAAATCCTGTAAAGGGGTTGGTCTTACATCAACAGCAACGAGGCGCCACATTAAAGAAAACCGACTAAAGGGAAAATGTGTAACGTAATATAGAGAAAGGTAATATTATTGATTTGTTGGACATTTGACAAACGCATGATTATGTTCTATATAAAAACGTGACTAGTATCCAGCTCTAGGCTAACGCATGTCAAGTTTAAGACAAGTAAGCCACGTCGTTCCTAAATGTGTTCACTTTGTTGACCCTTGTGTCCCATATGCCTTCCACTTTTGGTGCGATAAAAAAGCCAAAGTGTGATGAAGTTGTGGAAAGAATAAAAAAGATTGAGCCGTTGTTTTGCCATTGAGCCAACCGCATATGTACCAATACCCCACGCCTTTGTGGTTCAGAAGCTGTATAAGAATGCTCGCTTTCAAAAAATCCTACACCTCTCTCTCCGACAAGTTCAGCTTGGTGGATTTTTTATAATTCATGTTGAAATTACACCCAATCGCTGGCATGCCTGTCAAGGATACAGCGCCGTTATAATATTGGTTAGTTTCGAAAACTGGTCTCTTCCTAACTGAACGCTTTCCATATTTTAGAATCGGAAATAGGCCAAATCAGGCCGGTTTTATTGCAGCAATGTGGTTGTTCCCATCTTTGATTTGCTTTCGACAGAGCATCGATGTAAGTTCGGTACTTAGCAAAGGACATAGGATCTTTGACGTGATAATGATACCTACACTTGTACCTGGTGAGCCTTGGCTTGCAAGTTCATCAGCCGCATCGTTATGACCTAGAACCTAGCGGAGTGCGACATCGCGCTATACAGCAATATGTGTACGTGGCAGTCATAGTTCTCGATATGAATCACAAGTTAATCTTTAGCCATATGGCGGCCTGACGTATAGCAACAAGGGGGACTGTTGGAGTGATAAATGTCAAGGCTTTTGAAAAGGTGCCAGCACCGATATACTCGGCTGTTTTAGTGTCGGAAAAAAGTACTTTGCTCTGAAATAAGCCACTCTTTCCCGGTATTGTATCTTTGAAGCCTTAATGAACTGGTGCTCCTTCCGACAAACCACTGAATGGATAAGTAGGTCGCACCTATTTCCCCCTGGGAACTTTCAAGGCTGAACTCAACTTAGTGCGTCGAACCTGAAATATGTGCCACTAATCTATTGTGTTGAAACAATTGCTCCCACAGCACTGTTATAAAATTGCAGCCACGGATTAAGCGAAAACGCACCTTGAAATGATTCAGCATGCTTATTCCACTTAAAGATAAGCTTTAACAAATTCGATTAACCCTGACTATTTGCAACACAATGCATCGATTACTACTAACACGGTTAACTGATAACATTCGCTTAATCGAATTTAATGAGAGTTTTCTTCCACCATTAAGATGAAATCTAAGCGTTAGACAAGCTACTCGTTCAATTGACACGCTTCCAAAGGTATGCTCACATGATTGCAGTCAACAAACGATAAAATCTTACAAGGTCTCCCGTGTATGTTCGTGTCATCTATTGTATACAATTCACAAAAGGACGCAATTTTTTTATAACAATACATCGTTAGAATGTGAAAATAAAATCCACCTTGTCTCTCTCTTGACAGAAAGCAACAAGTGCATTTTGCGCGCAGTACAGCATGATTTCTACAGAAATCTAAATGTATTTCACATTCGTGCCTCACAATCTGAACAGTGTTGTTTGACGCAAAATGCAAATTTTAATTTTTAAACAAATCAACGTTTTTATTTATTGATTTTTGTTTTTATTTTCTCGGCTCATTCTGACCTGTTGCGGCATCGCAAAGAATGCCCACACGAACGAAACGGAACAGTCTAGTGACGGTTCTATAAATAAATAAATATTGATCAAACTGTAGACACATACAATGTCTAATGGAGTAAATGGTACTTGTGTAGGTACATATCGACCTTGAGTTGTTGTGTGGAAACGTGGTAATTGTCAAATTATTGGGCATTACGAGTACGAGTACTTACGACCGGTAATCAATCGTGATTATCTAATGACAGCTGGGAATGAGAATAGTTAACGTGGAATTGGAGCACTTTCGTATTTCATTTGCTTCGGCTGTTGAAAAAATAGAATGTCCTTGAACCTATCACCTGTTATCACGCGATGGCTCATTCTCTTAAATGACAAGTTGTCGGTTGTTTGAAGACCACTGTGGGATCTGACAAGTTGTGTAGGTAGGTGGCGCCACTGTTTGTGGTTTCTCTAGAGATTTAGAAGTCTCCCAGTTTTATTTCATTCATTCCTTCGCTTTTAATGACCCGCTTATCCACTATGAGAATCGTGGGGTTAGGGTTCTTAAGTGGACTCTCTACATCTCCCGATCTTCCGCCATCGACTCTAAATCATCAGGGACTATCCCCATACAAGTAGAGATGAAATTTCGGACTTCATCTAACCATCTCATTCTAGGCCTACTCAGAGGACGCCTACCTGATAGCACGGATTCCACGGCACGTCTTGGAAGCCGATGAGGGGGCATGCCTTGAACGTGCCCAAACCATCTAAGTATGGACCTTTCCGTTCGAAAAAGTAGCTGCTCGACTTTGAGTCTCGCGTATTCTGGTGTTCCTAACTCATTCTCGACGAGTTACCCCAGCAATTCAACGAAGAAATCTCATTTCGTCAACTTGTATCCGGGATCTTATTCCTTCGGTCATTATCCAAACCTCATGACCATAGGTGAGGGTCGGAACAAACACTGAATTGAAGAGTCTGGTTTATCATAAAGGTAGGCAAGATAAAGACGGATATTTTCATAGATTCTGCGATCTCTCAATCGTGATAAAATATATTGGCCATCGACACTGACGTCTGCTAATTGTCAATCCATATAAACTACTAGCTGACTAGCTCCTCTCTCCATCACCATCAAGAAAAACTTCCCTTAAGTCACGGCGAAGATGGATACGCATGTTAACTTTTAAGGAGAGGACTTCGACATTAGGCTATCACATTGATGACTTGAAACAGGCCTTCACTTCATTTGCTATATTCCCCGTGACACAACCGGCTTGGCCTGTCTGAAATCCCCACCCAAAAGGACTGTCAGAGCATCCTATTTCATCCTATTTCTCAATACCTTTCTATGAGCCATGGTACACTCATCCCAAACTATAACTTTGGCTTCTCGAAGCACCTGAGCCAAGTCACTCTCCTTAGAGATGTTACAAAGTGTTGACTCAGAATGACTTGGGTTGAGATGCTATGAGTTCTTCTTTAACCAAGGTAGCTGCAGTACCTGAGGCCGCTGACTACATTTGCGCATTACTAGAAATGGCCAAACTTTAACGGCCTCTATCTTGGCCGGCAGTTATAATTTTGGAAAACGGTAAAACACTCCCAGGCCTTCTTAAGTACGATTCTGAGAGTGAATAGTTGGTCAGTTGTGCTTCTACCTCGACGAAAGCTTTGGAACGCGCTTCAAATACCTTTGAAAAGACTTTTCCAGGTTTTAGTTCATCCTCACGCACTCTCGACTTCACGTATCTAGATTATAACTAAGTTATCTTTATAAATCTTTATTAAAACCACGATTTTGTTCAATTAAAATCAGATATTCACAGATGGAATAACGAACAAACTAGTCGGCTGCTTTGATAAGTCCACGAGCGATGACAAAAAAACCATCCAAAAGGGCTTCGCCACAGACGACTGCAGCACAAACAGTGTTGTTCTCGTTCGAGTCTATGGCAACAAAACGGATCTTCTCATCGATCGTAAAGCTGAAACCCGCAACATCAAACTTCTTCACTCGTATGGCTTTGCTCCTGCCCTGTTTGCCACGTTTAAAAATGGACTCGCTTATGAGTATGTGCCCGGAGCAACACTCACACCAGAAAGTGTCCTTAAAATAGAAATATGGCCGCTTGTTGCCCGTCGCATGGCTGAAATGCATAAAGTTACACAAGAATCTGACCTGGAGATACCATCAAACCTCGAGTCCATGCTATGGAAGAAAACACAGAGTTTCTTCGATCTAGTGCCCGAACATTTCTCTGACGAAGAAAAGCACAGCAGGTAATTTGATACAAACATCCAATGACATTTCAACACAAATTGTTATATTCGCAGGACATAAGAAGGACTAGATTTCGAAAATCGTCTTCTTCTTGGTAGTGATCTGGTTCTGTTGTTGCACTCAGTTGTGTATGAACTCTTGTAATTCCCTTTCTATCTACAGAAAAAAAACAAAATCAAAGCCAAATGTATTGAACCTTGTTATATGCTAATTTTCTTATCCATTCTAGGTTGCAAAAGACTTTCCTGCCAATTTCAAAGATGCGCCTTGAGTTTGAGTATCTATACAAGCGATTGCAAGCGCTCTATAGTCCGCTTGTGTTTGCCCACAACGATCTGCTGCTGGGCAATGTTATATACACAGAATCTCTGCAACAGATAACATTCATTGATTATGAGTATGCGGACTATAATTTCCAGGCCTTCGATATTGGCAATCATTTTGCGGAGTTCGCCGGCGTTGATGAAGTGGACTATACGCGTTATCCATCACGGGAATTCCAACTGCAATGGTTGCGAGTTTATCTCGAAAGGTATTTAGACACCAGCGATGTTTCTGAAGAACAAGTCGAGAGATTGTACGTGCAGGTGAATCAATTCTCGCTGGCAGCACACTTCTTCTGGACGATATGGGCCCTGATTCAGGCGGAATATTCCACAATCGATTTTGATTTTGTCGAGTAAGTATGGGAAAAAAATAATAAAAATATTTTAGAACTCATTTTTGATGCTGGAGCTCCTGAATTGAAAGTGGTTCGGAAGAACTATACAGATATAGCCGCCGTCCCACTACACCGCTTCCCCGGTGCCGAGTTTATGCAGAATTTGTTGCAACTTGCATCCTTGTTTTTCGCACTCTGAAATGGTTTATGGTTGCTGTGTTGTCTGAACGAATATCGATTTCTCTCCCTTGATGGAGTCGGCGATCATTTCCACTCGCACCTACTAAGTACGTTTTAGAGGTAGTTATGCTGTGAACAGAACCTGTTGATCCGTTGTGGTCTCCTCTTTGGGTGTTAGAATGCCTATAGAAGTCGAAGAAGCGAGATTCACTACCTTCCCCCTCCTAAATGGTCATCTTTGTGCATGTATTGTGTATCTATGTCAGCTTTTAGAAGTGAGTGGTCACCGTGGCGCAGTGGTTAGTGCGTCGGACTGTGGTTGTGCGAGTGCGTGGGTTCAAGCCCCAGCCATGTCCACCACATTCTTCGCTCCACCACCTTTCGTCGGGGAATGACAAACCTCCAGGAGGTATAATTTGCCATGAAAAAGCTTCTCAAGCCGCCGTTCGGAGTCGGCAATAAATTTTAATTGTAAATTGTCCCTACATTCGTGCGAAAAATGAAACACGCATAACATGCAAGAAGCTATACCTCGAGCTGTCGCCCCAGCTAATCATTCATTCATGTGAGTTAGGATTGAGTTGTTCCGAACCACTTCTTCCAATCTGGTTACCTGGAACACCTTTATGTCCTGGAAAAACTGACAAGTTTTTGATTGAGATCATATGATACGATCTCAGTCCAGACGTACTGCGACCATTTAGGTTCATTGTGCTGTTCTTGGTTGATCATCATTTCTCTTTACACCTTCTCTGCTTGGAACGACGTGTCTTTTTTGACTTAAGTTATTTTATTCTGATTTTGTCTTTCGTAATTGGTTTGTTTTTATGAATTCCACGAAAGTGTCTAGTCCATCTGCACAGAGCAAATACGCAGGTCACCAGGTATCCGGATACTCCACTAACGACTGGGTTTTTTTCGGACTAGACTCTCTCTCTCATCGATACGGGTTTTATAACATTTTGATACACCCAAGTGATGATAGAGAAGGAAGAGGGAAAGTGGAGGATTGGTTTGACTACCGTTTGTCTTCGTGTTTCATCTTACAAATAAAACCCGATAATCTTGGATTTTACTAAACCCCTGCACTACAGATTTGCCTTCAGCTCATATGTTGTCCAAGATGTTCCGTGCCTTGGTTCTGGCAATGATTGTCTGACCTCGAATATACACTTCATCCCTTTGACGGTTTGTTTCAGAATAAGAAGTTAATTCTCTTCTTCGCTGGTTTTCCTGTTTATCTCTTGAGAGTCAGGGTCCGAATTACCACACTCGCTAATGAGTAACTTGTCATCGAAATGTGACGATTTGGCATTATATTTGGATATAGTTAATCGTTCATTCGGTCATGAGTTCCAATCACTCACTCGTTATCGATTGCGGTAATTCGGCCCCAGGTCTAACGCGTTGTCACTCATGTCTTCAAAACTCACCGCAGGTTCACTTGTTTAGGGTCATGTTAAAAGCTTAAACCTCGACGCTATGGACATTACCGACTTCTTAATACTTTTTTTTATTTCTAAACGACTCTTATTTTTCTTTCACAGCTACGCATATACCCGATACAATGAATACCTAGCCAAAAAGGACGAATTTCTTTCACTAGATGTCAACACACATAACAGCAGCTGAAACAAATCGGTCCCACTTATCCTCTGATACGAGACCAGCAAGACATTTAAAAAGTTACATGCTAAATTAAGCTAATAAATTGAATCGTTGTATAAAGAAATAAAGTTAAACTTATAAATGCAAAATAAAAAAAAAGACATTTCGAAACAAAATCCCAAAAAAAACTTCGTTAAATCATTCCGCAAATCCTTGTCTATAGAGCTTTGAATTTGAATTTTATTAAATGTCCCCGTTGCTTTAAAATCTCTTCGTTGTTGAGCTAAGTTATGCAAAAATGTATATAAGCAATTACATCAAATGGGTTGATATTATGTAAGGGCTTTGGGCTTAATTTTTATTTAAATTTTAACCAGCAGCTTGTTTTTATTGTTTTTTTTTTTTTTTATTCTAAGTTCGTATGTATAAAAAAAATGACAAATAAAACGAATTTATAAAATGAAGCCTTTTGGTGTTTTATATTTTGTAAGAGCGTGTTAAATTCACGATTGAATGATCATGTTGTTAAACAAAGCTCCTGATTGCCCTCGCCCTGATTGCAACTGCCAGCAATTGGTTTTTCTTATAAATGCGAATAAGTTGGGCCGACGTTGGGCGCCAGTTGTTACATTTATTTTTGCGAAACAAAGCGAATGAAGTCCAACGTAGTTAATCTTAAAAGACTAGACAGACTAAACCACGCTCTTAAGGGCAAGACACACAAAAGACCACCTTATATCTAAAAGAAATATGGGAATCGCCATTTTTGACAATACTTACACATGATGATCAACAAGAGTGTTTAGTCAGCTTGTTAGTTAGCTGTTTGCTTCCAGTTTTGCACGCCACGTTGATAGAGGTTCATTTCCGTTTGCGTGCACCATTTGAGTTTCGGTCTTTCTGCTCTGCGCCGTCCTCCGGATTCTAAAATTTTGTGGATCAGCCATCGAGATGTTTGTTGATTCAGCTTTTAAATTGCTGGAGATTGAATCCATCCGGAAACGTTTCTTTTGGTATCGTGTTGCCATGTTTGTTAGTTCTACGTAAAAATTTTGGTAAAAGCAGGGGCCGAATTACCTCAATAGATAGCGAGTCAGTGAGTGGAACTCATGATCGAATGCAAGGTTAACTTCATTGGGAGCTCTAATGCCAAATCCTCACATTTTGATGACGAGTTACTGGTTAACGAGTGTAGTAATTCGGCCCCAGATTCGTGTAGTCATGGAACTGATGGGTCCTTGTAAAGTGTCTGGATCGAACTTATTTCCTTGAGTTCTTCAAAGCATCTACCGAGGTAATACCTGGGGCCGTGGGACTCGTGATCGATAAACTTAATTGGAACCGGTTATGTCGAATCCCCACATTTCGATGACGAGTTATTGGTTAACGAGTGTGGTAATTCGGCCTCTGTATTCTGTTGAGCAAGTGAAAGGAGTGTTTTGGGGCTGAAATTCAGATGAGCGAACGGATAATTCTGTCTGAATGAGGAATCTTAATCGCGCGTCGTCACCATTTAATAGTTTGCACAAATGGCTCTTTTAAATCTAAAGCAACGACTGTAGCCTTTTGTTTGGGGTCCTTTTGGTATTTTTTATTTCATTGAAAAGCTCAGTGCTATCGTAGAGCTCGCGAAAAGTCCTAGCCGGCATATATGCATGCTATCGGCTTAGCTAGAACAGTTAAGGTCCAACGACTAAGGTGGCTGGTTTATGTAGAGCGGATGGACACCAATGCTCACGCCCGGAAAATCTTCAAATTTCTACCCGAGGGACGGCGTAGTAGAGGAAGACCGCGACTCAGGTGGCGCACGCAAGTCGAAGGGGACCTCAATCAACTTAGCGTGCGAAACTGGAGGCAGGTGACTAAAGATCGAGCTGGCTGGAGACGCTTGTTGGTTGAGGTCCGGGTTTGTAGCGCCACCTTAAGGTAAGAATAAGAATCTTTCTTTGACCATGGCATTCTCTGATGACTGAAGAAAACCCAGGATATTATTTGCCCTGTTCCTAATGGTGGCTCCTATGAAATTAAGTAAGCATTAAGTTAAGCATCTGCATATGATGCTGGTGGTATTGGACTTGTATGAATCTACAAATTTCAATCCGAATCTCTTAAACAGTGGAGATATTAGCCTTATAAAAGTTGCGCCTTATCACGGACTATGAAACATTAGATCCTTTCTCATGGTATGTTCTTCTATCAGCCCCTTCCATATACAACAAATCACCTTAAGCCAAACACAGTAATTTTCATAAAATTTTTATATTTTTATTGAATACCATGCTAAAATATATTTATATATGTATGTATGTATGTAGTACAAACTATCGTTGCACCGTTACGATTACTTTAAAGTTTTAAATGACAATAAAAAAACATAAGAGTAAAATAGTATTTTCCAAATATCACAACACACTATATGTATACATCGATTATTAAATAACATAATTTTGATCAAGATAAGCACATACAAAATGAAATATGTTAGTTTATTTCTTTATAATAATTGTACAGTAGTGGGTGTACATATAATCTTAAGTGTTAGTCAAAAATATCACAAAGAATTGTGGTGGTAACAGGGTAGAACTATTGTCGGGATATTTTAAGTTTAGGTTTTACAAAAAAAAATATATGTATAAACTTGTTTCATTATTTTATTTATAGATTAGGCTTTACGTCTTGGAAGAGTTTTTCCAACAAAAAAATTTTTACTTGGTGATATAATTCAGATGGAATGACAAAAATGTGTGTAAAGCACGATGGGAATACTCAATCAAATAAAATGAAATCTTGTAAGTTTATACCGAGCATATCGACGATAACATGCAAAGTTTATTTAATTAAACAAAAAACGAATGCACTCGATTATTGCACAATTCACAGAATGTGATGGACAAGCGAGGGCTGTTCGACAAGTTATTGAAAAATTTCAGACACTTAAATAAAACCGTCGCCATTTTTGGCATATATTAGTATTACCGGTTTTCCTTGTCCAGTTTTGACTTGCAAAAGAAAGTAAATACTCTTTATTGACCTTTAAGGAGTTGACTCATTCAAATGTTTCTTCAATAGAAAAAAACAGACATAAACTGATAGGATCCATGATTTAAACCCGGTATTTGAAAACTGATAGGCATTACATCACAAGCAGGGAAAATATGCCACACAAAAGAGAGGGTCGTCCCAGCCAAATTTGCATGTGGATTAACCCCCTATTACGAGTAGCGAATCAAACGTTCGCTTCGAGTCGAACTTCCTGGTAGGTTACTCGTGACATGGTATTACGGTTGGTGATCTTTCTCATTCGGCCTTTAAAAACAAATGGTCGCGTTCAATATTCCGGGCAAATGGATTTGTTTACATATTTACGAGTTTTGATTGGCTAACAGCCTGAAAAATGACTAAGGATTTCGTCAATTGTTGTTGTTTGACTGCAAATAAATCCATTTGCCCGCAATATTGAACGCGACCAATGTTGCCAACTAAGCAGTTGTGAACTGTCAAAAAGCTAATTTATTTCGGTGTAATTTATTCGGTTTTAAACAAATATAGATAAATTAAACGCGGTAAGTAGTATTGACTTGTATTTTGCGGGTAATTATGAAAACAACAAAGTTATAGAAATGTGCACACTACGAAGTAAAATGCGAGATGGCTCTAGTCCTTCGGAAATTGTAGATCCTTTGTGAGTTATTGAAAATTATCCATAAACATTCACTTCTATTCGTTTCAGTAATTAGTGCTTGAAGCAAAAATTTGTCCGGCTGGATCATGGCACATGGGTCAAAGAAAAAAAAAAAGCGGAACACAACTACTTCTTCAGAAGTCAGATTACTTCGAACAATCGGGTGTGTGAATTGAACACACATCGGAAATGTGGCTTCAGTTAAGTTACGCTACCAGTATTCAAACCGTATGGAGTATTGGATATTAAATGCGATGACAGTGGGTTTTTCGGTTTCTATAATAGTCCGGGGCCGAATTACAGCAATCAGAAACGAGTGAGTAGGTAGAACTCGTGGTCGAATGACCGATTAACTTCATTGGGAGCGGTAATGCCAAATCCTCACATTTCGATGACGAGTTACTCGTTAACGAGTGTGGTAATTCGGCCCCTGATTTTTAAATAAATTTATTTAATTTTCGACGTGTGACCACAACATGAATATCCTTTAAAGCTAGATATTCTGGTCCCTTGCACGAAACCCTTGTGTAGAAATGCAGCGAGCAGAATGTGGTGTTGGAAAGATGGTCTGTGTTTATTATTTCAAAACAAATAATTTCCAGAATTAAAACTTTTATTTGAATGTACTCATTTCTAACAAACATTTTTGAAAAATTTTGCTACAAAATATTTACAGAGAAACAGCAACAAACACACCGTGGCTGCCAGTTCGCCTTAGTTCTCATTGAATATTTTGATTCGACTGATTCTGACAGAAGTTTAGCCAACCGTAATAAAGTGAAATCAGAGTTCGCCAATTTTTTTTAACAAATAGTCACATTCGCCAACTTTTTCGTTCGACTCGCTACTCGTAATAGAGGGGTAAGAAAGAATCGAGGTCACTGGGGATGTGTAATAGGCAACTAAAACGTGTTGAAGATACCGCACCCCTGTTGTTAAAGACTTATGTACTCTTACCACACATTCCATTTAAATGCCAAATATTTTGAAGGAGTAAAACACAACTTTCATAATGTGTCATGGGCACATTTAGATATAAACTAGGATGTCTCGGGTAATATTTAAAGCGCTTCCCCAAGTCTTTTTGAAAGCCCCGTCATCTTTTAACTTTTTTTTTTTATTCTACATTGTTTTGGTAAAATATAAAACGAAATGTGCATTAATACTATCGAATACAACCCGACTGCGGTAGGAGTACGGTGTGATCGAAACAAAGATCTTATCACGAACAAATAAAACAGGAATGAAAACTAGATTCAATAATTGAGTTAGGGCTTTTGGCTTTTTAACGATAACGATAAATTCGACACAAATTAATACTTATAAAGTAGTATGTATTATATAAAACAAACAAAAAGAAAATGCTTGTGCTTTAAAGACAAAGTAGAAGGTTTCACCGTGTATTCGATAACAAATCCCAAAAGTCATTCATCTACTGCCACGCCGAAAGAAAAAAACACTTTAAAATCACTTTCGTTAGAAGATAATTTAGTCAAAAACAAGTGCACAAATGTTAACAAAGAAATTTGTTTTTAATGTACTCGTTGTTACTGTTTCGGTTATAATTAGTTTTGATTACACATACGTTTTGCTTTTTGGGAGAATTTCTAAACCGCGTCAACTTATCTGGTGTTGTTTCTCTCCAAAAGTATGGCAGGGTCGTCTGTTAGTAAGATCTACACTCGTGCTTAAAATTATTAAAGGTAGAATGCAAACTGCTTACAACTTCAGGGTGGGTCAACGACAGCTGTAAAGCGTCTTTCTACTTTCACACATTGGTTTTTGTTTGCGTTTTGCCTAACCCCGACCAAACTTACAATTCACAACAAACGGGAAAATTGACCTGCACTCGACTACTCGCTTGGTGTGTCCCCGCTTGGAGCTGACAATACAGTTGATGAGGTTTCTTTATTTGGCAGTGAATCGGTGGTGGAACTAGTAGAGGCACCTACTGCTGCTGCTGGTCGTTGGTTAGTTAGCACCTGCAAGAAGTATTCTCCAAAGACGGAATGATTGTAGAGAATGACACGTCGCAATGCGGTGGCGAATGCTTGTAGTTCATCTTGGTAATCACCGTAGCCAGGTGGTGGTGGGGGCATGCCTGTTTTCGAACCAAGTACGAGTCGGAAGTATGTATGAAGACGTTTCCCTACAAGCGAGAATGATATTAACCGATTGAAGATGGTTGGCGTTAAAGGCAAATACTTACACAATAAATTGCGAACTGGCGAATCACGGTTTCCGATTTGGAGGATTTGCGTTTTAAGGGTATCTTCGGCAGTGGAATCCATTTCGTTTTGTTCTTCATCTTTGAGTTTGGTGTTTATGAATGACTTGACTTGAATCCAGACATTTTCAGTGGCCTCAGAGAGCTCTCTGTAAATAAATTAAAAATAAGAGATGAATACGAATTCTCTCAGCCCTTGGTTCTCAAGAACAAAAACAAACCAGACGTTTGATGGAACTTAAGTCAGGTTCAGATTTGGTTCGAAATTGTCACACGCCCTTCGGGTAATACATAGAATCCTTCTTGTACTTACTTTTCATTTGTAACACTCTGCAATAATATTTCAAATTGCTTGGCCAGCGTTGCACGATTGGCTGTGCGTTGTGAAATAATGGGCACTGCAGAACAAATCGATATCAACGATGCACAAGCGCACAGTCGTTGAGCACGTTGTCCCAACTTTAAAATCCTCTCCTTATCGACAGATAGCACTTCGGGAAATTGTTCTGGATCGGACCAATCCATAAGTTCCATGTATGCATTGTAAATTGTTTGATCCGGGGTCAATAAAGCACCAGTTTGTGCCTGAGTTTGATTACGCCTCAACCAACTGTCCGTACAAGGGAAACCAACTAAGAAAGGTATATAGCATTTTGTTAACTGTACTCTGTTTTGAAATCTTTACAACTTACACTTGTAGTACTCCAAATACTCCTTGAACTTGGTTTTCTCATACTCAACCGAATTGGCCAGAATGTCGTTGCGAGCCATATTCAGCATATAGTTGGTCATATCCAACTTCATTACAGTCATTGTCTCGAGAATTCCCTTGAATGTCTCCACAACATCGTCGATTTGAGTCAGTTTTTGCACCTGTTCATCCCTTGCCGGAGCGCAAGACTTGGCCATAATTGTAATAACAAAGTTGGCATAAGATTTAAAATCCAAAACACCCTGTTCAGCCTGTTGACGGATAACACTGGCGTCCAGCACCTCATTGATGTGTTCCAAAGCGCGCTTATTGTTGGAGGGAATGATCTGCGGGAAACACTCCTTAATGTCAGCAAGCAATTGAATAGCATGATCATAGTTTGGTGGAGTACAGTTGAGCTGCTCACGAAGTATGTCCCAAAACACTTTGTGCATAACTTCCTTAATGCGACGTTCAAGGCTAAATTTTTAAATGCATGAGTCGGTTGATTTTATCTACTTTAACCTAGGATTACCTGTTCTCTGGTGGTTCATACGGTTCAAACTTGAACTCAGGATTTACAGCGATTTCGTGCACCAACGACATGTTTTCAATGTTATTCACAACATGAGTGAGTTCGTTCAGGGTCACCACTTTTGGTGGACTTCCATCGGTGCTGGGCAAAAGAAACCGAGCTTGACTATTGGAAAAAGCAAAAACCGAGAGAATTTTAGAAAAATATATGCAATGGAACAAGGTGTTTACATACTTATCAGATCCTTCACTATCAGTCCTTGATCTCAAGCTAGATGCACCAGGCGATGAACCCAAAATATTCTCCATGGAATTCCCTTCGTTTCCTGATCCATTGGGATCCATTCTGAAATGATAATTGTAAGAAATTTAAAGAGAAAACTTAAAAGATAAGTCGATGTAGAGAGCTCGGTTGGAAAGGTTCAACTGACATTCATATTATTATTCTGATATCCGTCTTGACTGTGCTGTAAGTTCACAAAAGACATAAACTATTGTGCATTGTCTGGCAGAGGATGACGCCAGAGTTAAGTCAATTGATTTTCATTGCTTTTGTTCACTGTATGAAAATTGTTCTTAGCAGTAAGCAAAAGGAGTATGACCTCACCCCTCCTTATTACAACTTTTCTTGGAGAAGATTTTATGGCAAAACTGCAATTCACTTCTGTTGTTAATGCCACAAGTTATTAATCTCTGACGGGTCACGACACCCAGTATGCAGTCATCACACTCAGAATCAGTTCTTTCTCTGGCTTCTCGTCCTTTTATTTTTTATGCACTTGTGAGGGTCACTTGCTAAGTAATTGACCGCAACCAGGGAAGATGCCCGACTGTCTGTCGAAGTGCATTCACAAGGAATTGATGACTGGTAAGGAAAGAAACAATTGATATGATTTTCACCGAAGTATTTTGTCATCTCGGTAAACTGGTGATAGCCGATGGACTCCTGCAGATCTAGGCGACTCATACCCAAGCTTCTAAAGAAATCTACACGCTAATGTCTCCTCGTTTTTAGTTCGAACGACTCACTGTTTTCCCATCATCGGGAAGCGAGTTCAATACATGGTTTGGCTGGCTATGCATGTGTCGCCTTTTCGGAGTGTATGCGTTCCTGTCTCATTTTCTAATACAGCCGTTCTTTTGAGATTCCATTTGGCCGGAATGCTCTTAGAATGTTTCCTAGACATCGATTAACAAAAGTCTGCAGCTTTTTGTAACATTGTCGGTCAATTTGACGCGAATAGTCGTAAACTGATTACGTTGCTTCTCTAAATCTTTAACAGAATACCAAAAGCAGCTTTCGCTTCTCTTCTTCAGCTGCATAAATCTAATTCGGTACCGCCATCGACCGATATAATACCACCAAGGTACCGAAATTCTTGTAGCCGTCAACTTCCTGATCAGCAATGCATGATTGTGATTTGGAATGGCTATTCAGATTGATAGCTTTTGTTTTGGCAACACCACCCGGTTCCCATCTCTCACCATACCGCTGGTTATCTAAACCTGCCCTATGATTTAAACTTTGAAGTCTTGCAGTCAAAACCGAACTATGATACGCCTGGCGCCTTGTGCATGACAAGGCGATTTGTGTTGCAAAAATATTTTAAGCGCTCGCCGCTGTCATTTCGGGTGCCGGTGCAATGTTTGTTTTAGCGTTTCGTTATCAGCGAAAATCACGCATCATTCTTGGATTCGACTCTAAGGTTTCCAGAGGATAATTTCATGTGTGCCGTGATGGTGACGTTGAGTACTTGAAGAACTTACAAAACACTCAGTCTGCCGCATGTACATTTCACAAGCAATAGGTGGAAGAGCCTGGAGAAGTTACCTTGATGTTAACAGTCGTTTTCGCTACAGTTGTCAGCTCCATAGTTTCTTTCTGTATCTTTGTCTCCAAGGACACAGTTCGACCTCTTATACGGACAAAGATGCCGACAATGCACACTAGTTACTGAACGATGGCTGAAGTTTTAAACGAAGAAAAAATCAGAGTCTATTTCCAACGTCACGTTCAGAGAAATGCTCCCCGGAAAATCATTTTAACAAACTCACTGTGCAATCGAAAGTAAAAACAATTAGGTATGACTACAGTCCATGTTCGAGCTAATGACCTCTGCAAACTTTTGCGAAGTTTATGTGCGAATATTACCGAACTCCGTTTCAACTTCAATAAATGTTCGACTGGAGTAAGGAAGAAAATATGAGGCAATAATTGCTTACTAACAAATGTATGATATTCACTTTTCTGTGGCGAAATTTAATCACCAAAGTCTCCGCTTCGTTTCACAGAAAGTTGTGTAAGAAAACAACATATACGTGAGACTAAACGCCGAGAAAATTGCTTCGTGGATGGTTGACCAAACCAGCTTTTGGCTGCTTAAATAATGTAAACAAAGGCCAAACAAAGCTAATAATCGATTTCGAATCATTGCGCTTGTAAATGCGAAGTTAAAAAAAAAAGCACGCAAACAACTCTAAGTTATTATTCTCCCGTCCTTCGTTTCTAACAAGCTTACTGCAAACCAGACACCTTGTGCCTGCCTACTCACCACCCAGCACTGTACATCAACAGAAACAAACAATAAATCTCTTCTTTGTCTGCAACTTATTTCGCACAGCTTACACTTACATGACTTGTATTCCCAAACCAGTAGTAACTGCTTGGACTGTTGCAGTTCCTGCTTTGGGCTAACGACTTCACGCGCACACATATTCCTTCCAAAAATGGTCATAACCAAACTCACCTTGAAACCGAATCAGCTGGCATTACTGCGTCGTTGACAAAGAGGACTGACTCCAAGTAACACTTGTGCTAAAACAAAGAACCACTTAGCACCAGAGAAATGTAGTTCTGATCCGTGACTAAGGTGATGGTATATGTACACACAACCGGGGGGAATCTCCACAATCCTATTGCTCCTGAAAAACTAAAAGAATTTCCAAAATAAATACGAGGACAGAGCAATTATTGCGCAAGGAATTTCAATCGTTTTCTGTTTAATTACGAAATATTCACTCTCACGAGCGATTACGCAGTAGCTACATCTAATATAGCGTATGTCGGAGTTGTGGGTGAGGGGTGGTGGTGGTGTAGTGTGAAATGTTTTTCATTAATTTTTTTTTTCTGTTTTGGAGGAGCATAGCACTTACATCGAGAACAGCAGCCTTTTTGTGTTTCCACTTGAATGTGGGTCAACTTTGAACAAAATTAGCAACGAACTAGAATTTCTATTTTTATTTACTTTTCTTGTTTTTTCAGGGTGGTCACTGAATAATTTGTTAAACTTGAAATGAATTTTATTTACACAACGGTGTCGCCGTCAGATGACAATTTGTCTGTGTTTTGTTTGTTTGTTTTTTTTTTTTCGCTTTTTTTTCGGCAGTAAATTTGAAACTATGGAGTGTATTGTTTTGGAAATTTAATCACAGACACTTGAGACAAGTCATCCGAACAAAGAAACTTTGAATTAAATTAGACAAACGAGAGGTTTTTACTTCCACAACATTCGAGAAGAAATGTTTTTATTGAATGAACTTGCGTTTAGATGAAACACTCGCAAAGAGCAAAAAATGATGCGTTGAAAGCAGTTGAAACGGGCTGAATAACATTTTAATGACACTTTGATGAGAGATTTTGCTTGACAGGTGCTTTTAAGAATCGTTTGCTTTGAAATTGACAGAAATGGATGAAAATTCTGTTCGTTTTGGAAAATGCAGCAAAGGAAGCATTTAAAAATGGGAAAGGAATACCAAAAATATTGTAAATTCAAAAATGTCTTATAACCTTTTCCCACCGGAACGAACACTGAATTTTCGGCATAAAACTCACGAAAACTCTCTGAACTATTCCCATTGAACATAAACGTGTTTTCGCTTGTCATTTCCATCCTTTTGCCACTAAAGGTGAATTTTTTGTGTAAGCTAAAAACATTGACTTGGATAATCTTTGGTAAATTTCTCATATCACGTATAAAATAAAATTAAATTCAGATATTTCCTACGTACGAATATCCAAATATAAAAATGTAAAATTGAATTTCAACACATCAAAGGAAAATAAACAGCTGTTTTCGACAGTTTTCTCTCAGTTGCTATGCTCAAATTCTCTCAGTTGCTCTGCTGAATGTGCTGAATGTATCAAAAAGGTGTGTTTGGTTTGACGACCTTTGCACTGCTTTACCATTGCGAGACGGTTTCATGAAGTTTTCGGCGGAAATTGCCGAAAACTCGGTTTTATAAAGACTGAAAAATTATGGGAAAACTTCGGTTTTGAATGTAGTTTTCATGAATTTTGGCGAAAACTCAGTTTTCGTTCCGGTGGGAAAAGGCTATTACATTTATTCGCATTTTTGAACTATCAGACATGAAGCGGAAGGCAGGGAACCAAACATCAAATGGTTATTATTTACGCCTGGGGAAAGAGCGACCAGCGCATATTATTTAAAGTTCGAATTGGAAGATCCTCAGCAGGAACGAAGTCAGAAAATGAAATCGAGCACCTCGTTTAAATACAGCAAAAACATCGTTATTTTAGGCGCGATGAATGTAACCAAATCAATTATTAAGCAACATGAAGCAAAGCATGCATGTGTGACTATAGCAACGCCGTGCACGTAGCTCCCGGCCAAGAGTCTTCTAGATCGCTTCCTTATTTTCGGGGAGGGAGAGTTCAGCTCAGGAAATGAAGAGAGTATTTTACAACGGTTTTAAACAATGTAGACGACTTTTGGAATCCACACCGGTTCTCCTAGCTACACAGAAACAACAACATCGATTAGTAAACAATTCCTTAAGTAGAACCTTGAACCGTGCTGACCATTGGGCAGTAGGAAACCACATGGCAAACCCTAATTTTCCTTTTTTAACGTATGTAGTGTTACAGGACATGAGCAATGAAACTCGCTTGGTCACTTACATATGTACATATAATAAATATTTATGTATGTATATACATATGTACATAAGTATCTACGTATCTTGGTATACCTCGTACAAGATGGAATGAGGCGGCATCTCAGACATTTCCGTTTACAGTTAAAAAAAAATTGGCTCAATAGCACTTATGACGACAAAGATTCGTGTATTCTGCATAAGTTCAGCCAGCAATGTGCACACTATTCATCGCATAAGACTATTTTTAGTTGTTGGTATGTTTCGACTTGCACTTCCGCAGGGTTGACACTAAGCAGCGTGTTGTTCTCGCACAAATTCTTCATCCCGTAGTCTATTTTGGCACACACAGTTGATTTCGTCGATAAAACTTTGAATTCACGGAATTAACGACGCGATTAACCTTTGAACTAATCGTGAGATGGAATGAAATTTCAACTTGTTGCTTTCATGTTACGCAAAACGTACATTCCTTCAACTGCAATTAAATAAGATGAAGTTTAAGAGATATGAGGAAATCGGATTGATGGAGAAACAAATAAACGATGCGAAGTATTATATTCTTACCTATGGACCGCTGATCTGTTGGTATCATCAAAATACTAAACAAGGTTCAAACAACTGCGAAAATAGGCACTACAAACACCTTGGGATCATGTCTGACCGAAGCTCTAAGTGTCCGCCTAGCCTATACCTTTTGTACTCTTGATCTTCATATTAAACCAATACCGCAGTTAGGCTGAGAGAGCCACGTTGCTGGCCTGCTAAATCCTAAGGTCATAGCAACATCCTGGAGGGAAATATGGGACGTGACAAACCTCCTAACAGGGCATTGTTATAACAGCTCTAGGGTCGAAGAAGAAATGAAATCAATAGGATGCCGAAAGCTTGCGAAATTTTGGTGTCAGATCTTCAGAACTCCGATTTCACAAAACTTTTGATATTCCTATCCCTTTTTTAGGTGGTTCCTAAATTAGTCTTCTCTACATCCCATGAGTGTGGAGTCGACCCGCCAGTGGTTAAATTAAGTCAAGTAGGTAGGTAGGTAGAGGTGGCAGTTCTAAAGAACGCATTTAGCGCTGGGATGGCCCGTTTTTAAACCACAACTCATTTGACCTGGTTGCTTGTGGGCGTTATAGGTTGATAGACGAAGATATTTAAATCCAACCTGTGGAATTAAGGAACAGGATTAGTTCACCAATCTTTTTCCTGGAAATATCTTTGAGGTCGTCAAAGAAGGGTTTACCTAGAGTGCGCTGGCTGACCCTCGATAGGGCTGGACATTTACACAGGAAATGATGCAGAGACTCTTTTTCGCTGTTACCTTTGCACCTACGGCAGAAAGTGTTGCGGGGGATACCTAACTTGGCTGTGTGGTTTCTCTATTGGCCGGTGTTAGCGGCTACGATTCTTGCAATATCTGGTCTTCTTGTAACCGGGCCAAATCTTCTTTGATGTGTTAAGCCTATTCCACTCTTGGTTGGCCGTCTTTAGAAATTAGTGTTGAATATTGCCCTAAGCGTCTCCTAGCGGGATATTAACAACTTCCGCTAGTGAGTCATTAAGGGCTGATCCCCGCCTGTCCAGGTCGTCAGCTCTTTCGTTGACGTCAATTTTACCATGGCCTGGGACCCAGGTGAGAGTGACCCTGTGCGGGACCTCCAGTTGGTTTGGCTCTTTGCTTTACCAGTTTTGAGGATTTAGAGGCCGAATGATGCTTTGATAGCGGCTTGGCTGTCATCGAAGATAGCTGTATTGTCGATAGGTCTTGAAGAAGTTTTCAGCACAAGGTAGTCTTCCCGAATAGCAAAGAGCTCTGCTTAGAAGACACTGGCAAAATTCGGAAGTCGAAAGGATTTCGACAAATTCAGTTGGCCTACGCAAACGAAGTCCATTTTCAAACCGTCTGTATAAATAGTCCTAGGTATCAAAATTGTTGATCACTTTTCCATTTTTCAGTCTGCGCTGGTTGGAAACCTTACTAAAAAACATTTCATGGAGTTTAACTTGGGAGTTAAGTAGACAGTCGAGGACGGGACCAATTCGTTTAGTATGGTTTCTAGGACTTTACTGTGAACATAGGGTTTTGGGTTCCAGCACCTAGATTCTCTAAACCGGACTGAGCTGCCTGAATACTAATACTAATTCAAGTCAAGTGGTAGTAAGTGTAGGATGACAGTTAGGGCGTCCGTTGGGCACGATCTCAGCGCGCCTGTGATGCTTATACTTGCCATTTTTTGGACCCAATTAAGTCAAGTAATACACCCAGAAAACTAACCAACATTTGTAGATAAAAATGGCATTTTATTGAAATGTTTATATTAAAAACTATACATATTTACATTTAATTTATTAAAAAAAAAATTGCTGAAATACTTATATTTAATCAGTTTTATTAGTAATTATACATGTGAATGTATACTTCATATATCATAAGTCGGTTAGTGCACAATTTAAATATAAATACGATGAAATACGATTTAGTTTAAAAAATTTTTATTCTAAAATACAATCAAAACAAAACATAATTATCAAATGAATTCTAATCTTCAGTTAAACAACTACAAATTGCTGACTCAAAGGATATGTTTTAAAAAAAACTCAACAAATTCAATAATTTATTGAAGATTTTATACATAAAAAAGGACAGATAAATCTTGGTATTGTATATCATCATGGTTTGGATAAATAAGGCGGTATATAGTTTAATATCTCTTAAAAAAAAGTACACAGTTGCTTAGAATTTAAATCGTTATTTAATTATTAGTTTTCATCTAAGTACTTGGTGTTTTTTGAGTTTTTCTTTTTTGCTTTTTTTCATTCTAAAATCGAATTGAACATATTTATTGCTTTTGGTTGCTATTCTTAAAATTGTATTTAATATATCAAAAATGTGAAAAAAAAAAACAAAAGAGCACTTAAGGCACTCTGCTTGCTCGGGGCTCTTTTTTTGATTGTTTTTCGTGTTTGTAAAAATTTATAAAATTCATGAATTGTATAAGTAGCTCTTCTGTTTTTTGTTTGTTTTTTTTTCGTTTCTTTTTTGTATACGGCGTATGTTCAGGAATGTTGTGAACTTAATTTTATTAAATACAAAACTTCGATTCGAACTTTGCTATCTATGCATTTTAAAAAGATTGCTGTTGTGATCATGATTGTTTAGCTGCTCCAAATGCTCTGAATGTATTGAGGACAACTTTGACTTTATGCTTTTTACTGTTTGGCAGCACCCCGACTGAAAAAATTTGATCAATTTAGATTATCAAATAATAATATTCGAAAGTAGTTAGATAAGGATATATGTTTGTATGTAATAATTTTATTTTATGGCAATTATAAATATTTCTGCAAGTGTTTAAAATCTATTTAATGATTTTCTGAATATGTACAATGTTTTTGTTTTTAAAATTTCGTAAAATTTATAAAGTCCTTTTGGCTAGATCTAGATTTAACTACATAATATTCATTCCATTTTCGAATAAGACAGGGACGCGATTGTTAAATACAAAAAGAACTAAGGAAATTCTCCGACTAACCTAGTTTGATGCTAAACTCCTGAGGGACTTCTCTACATTAGAAATAATTCACCCAATTATTACCCCAACAAGCTGAGGATGTGTCGACCTTGTTTGCAAATCAAGAAACCTTCGAGAAATCGTTGCAGTCAAAGACATTTTGGCAATGGGTTCACATTTCAAGCCCATAGCACGATTTTAAGGTTCCACAAACCCACGATCTGACTGTAGATCACATTTTCCATAAAAATCTATAGGTCGAAGTGATCTCTCGTCATAGTCGGTATAGGAAAGAGGGCTATGCAGAATCTAATTCTGGTGACACATTAATTCTGACTTAGCAAAACCATTAGCTGTTCTATTATGAAACGCTGCAGTGAAACAGAATAGCAATTTACTATGAAAGCACTTTAGAGAAAGAAAGGGCTAGACAGCATCGAGGTCAAGGACTTTTATGCTACACCCAAGACATCAGTAGCGCGTATAAGCCAAAGGAACTCCCAAAGTGCGTTACCTTTGCATTTACATCTTTCCTGTCATTGAACCGTAGTTAACAGTTTGACACATCTTTCGATGTCCGGCTTTCACTGAAGATCCAGCTTGACACATCTTTCGATGCCCGGCTTCCACTGAAGATCCTTTTGGGCACATACCCTGCCTTTACCTCTTCAATACCTTGCGCATTATCATACAACTTAACAATGACACCGGTTTCCAGCTTGCCTTCAACTTAGACTTTTTCCGAGGAATTTCCGAGACTTCGTCAGACATTCTTCGTCTAAGATAGTTATTCTCGAAAAGGGCAAGATATTGCATAATGACAGTTTCAAAAGACTTCGAAATCAAACGCAGGTTATGTGCCTAGGCATACTATACTAATGATGATCTGCGGTATCTACGAACACCGACGACACGGTAAGGATGATACGATTGACAGCTCCAATTTCGAGTGAAAAACTCTGTCTACCTAGGCTATATGGCGATATTCTGCTATTAATTTGACCGAAGAAATCAGTTCAGGAATCAAAAGACCCAGAATAAGGGCGAGTTCGTAAACGTCTGACTAACAAAAATCTGCATTACTTTCGTTCATAAAGCGAAAAACAAATCGGACTTACGCATGCGACAGAAACCTAGTATGTTCGTAAACGTCAGAAATGTGCAGAAATCACCGTCGGGTAGTTTGTGTAGACAAAAAAAAACATCTGCATGATTTTCGATTTGCAGACACAAAGCAGGCATGTGATTGAACTTTCGCAGATTACTGCGTTTACGAATTCACCCTAACACTGGTAAATCACTGTTGGCCTTAGAGAACTCTGTAGCAAGTCTCTATCGAGAAGAACTAATGATACGCTATCCAGGACCATTTTCATCCCCAACCTGCTGTTTAATGCAGAAGCATTAAGTTTATCAAAACCTTATAAAACTGCTCTTGAAATCTTCGAGAGTGAAGTCCTACGTTCGATTTACGGTCCTCGGTGTTGGTACATGAAGAAAAAGACGTAACAACGAACTATACGATTTATAAAGCGTCATTGAACATTTCAAAAAGATGGGTGGGTATATACGAAGCTAATAAGAAACTATTTTTCAGCCCAGTTTTTGAATCCACCCCTAGGGAATAACGCGGAAGAAACAACCTTATCTCCGATAGCGTAACGTGTTGAGAGACTTCATTTTTAAGGGCGTGGTTTACTTGAGTCTTCCAAACTCAACTGAAGAGAAACTTCAATCAACTTGTTATACGAAACTGGAGGCAGCTACCGAACGATCGAGATGGCTGAGGCCTATGTCCACCCCAGACTGTATCACCATTCTTAGTTAGTAACTACATAAATATGAATACAATAAATTTGGGTGTCAAAACATGTAATTATAAAAGTAATAACAAATACTCGAATTTCGAAAAAAACAACGCGTTTCCCACCGTAAGCACGGCAATGTATTACAAACAAACAAATGTCATGCCCATTTCTTTCCCAAATCCCGCTGAGCACCCCTCATACTGAATTTAAAAGCCAAAATAAAAATAAAACAAAATCCGATTGAGTTTTTTAAAAATAGTTTCTTTGTTTTTCATATAATATTAATATTAATAGTTTATTTATATATATCTTAGATTTTCCGTTCTCTAAAAAAATAATAATATAATAATAAAGAATTATAAAAAAAAAAAATAAAAATAATAAAATAAAATAAACAAATAATAAAATTACAGCAAAATGAAAATGAAAACAAAAATAAAAACGAATATTAGCAGCGAAATAAAAAATAAAAAATAATAACTTCTTCTCTTCATGTTGTTGTTTCTGCTCTACAATCGAATGTTACGCCTTTATCATCAACGAATTAACTGCTAAATTATAATATTTTAGTTTAGATCTTACAAAAGAAAATTGTTTTTTGCTTTTTGTTTTTTTGTAAATGAGAAATCACTTTATATATTACGGTACGTTTGTGTATGCTAATAATAAACAAAAAAAGATTATAGTGGAAACGAAAATGTAAACGTTAATGGAATTATTGTTATTTCGTTACAAAAGAAAAATGAATTTATTTTTATATGAATTCAGTTATAGGCTATTATGTATAGTATATTTATGTATTGTTATTGTAATTTGCCATTTTCACAATTGTCACCCCCATTAACCGGTGTTCTCGCACTTATCCCTCTTTCTCTATCTCTCTGTGTCTATCGTTTTGCTGACTTTTTTTTTTTTTTTAAATAATTAACAAGTGTTTTGTTTGTTGTTTTTAATTTAATTTAAAGAAAATGTATTATATGATATGATATATTAGATTTTTTGCATTATGTTAAAACTAATTTATTTATATATATGCATTTATTATTATTATTATTGATTTTGTGGTTGATTTTCTTTTGTTTGTATAAAAAATATAATATATTTATATAATATTTGATTTATGTGGTAAAAAAAGGATTTCGATAATCACTGTTTTAATGATGAATTAGCTGGAAGTGTCGCTGATCTTTGTACATTGACTGCAAATGGCTTGTAATTGGAACGAGTTGATTGGCTGTGAGATGATGATGATGGTAGATGGTGATGGTGGAGTAATGACGATTAATTTTGGCATTGGCATTGAACGCACGCGGGCGTATGCAGCAGTTGTAGCAGGCAAAAGGTGGATAGTTGATAAGTTGATTTAGGTTAAGTAAAAAAATTTACCATATCCACATATAGCGTTTTGTTTTGCGAGTAATTAAAGCATGAAATAAAAAAGAATTCCAATTGATTTGTTTAATAAATATTGTGTTAGGAGAGTTAAAAAGATTTTTTAATTTATTCAGTGTTATTTAAAGCAAATTTTTTAAAGTGAATGTATACAAGTGGTATTTGCATTTACTATTTACATCATTGTTACCTCCGATCAGAAAGTTCTACTAAGAAATAGCGTTTGTGACTCTGATTTATTCAAACAAAGTAGCGTCTGTAATAACTGGGATAGACGACTTAACATTCCCTTTCTGTCCGATTTCTGCTTTCCACATTTCGCCAAACTAAATTAGCCTATTAACATCAGTCCGTTCTCTACTTACTCCCATCGACTTTCCCCGTTCTATGCTGAAATTTTGTCTCCTTCTTCCAATCGGTCCTAAACGTTCCTAAAAAGGCTTGTCTTCTCCATTCTACTACAACAAAGAATTACGCTCGTTTAACAACAACAGTAACAAACGTTGGCAATTATATCTAAGACCTGTATGTGACTCTGACTTTTCTTATTACTCTCGCGCTTATGTATACCCATTTTCTGAACTTTGCGAAACGCTTTTTTTAATTGTTTAACAACAGCCATTCAACCTCTGGACTTAATCGTAAAAGAAAATCCAATAGCCGTTCATTTACTTTCAAGTTCTTAAATAAATAGTCGGCAGATCCTAAAATATTCGCTTAAGTATAGGATCATTCAACAAGAGGCGTCATTTTAAATTTCGCGTCATTGCTGAACTGTCAACATTCACCTATCATTGCTATGATTTGATAAGTAAAAACTAGGAGGTTGTTAAATATGAATCGAAACACACTAGCACAACGTGTTGAGATAGTGAAAATTCGCACGGTGAAAATAACGTCTTGTAAAGTTCATACTGCTTTTGGTCATCATCAAGCGCCTTCTCGCACAGCTATAGTGAATTTAATCGATAAATTTGAACGTCTCGAACAAGTTAGTGATGTGAAGACTCCAAGTCGTGTTCGTCCGGCAAGGCCAGCCGAAAATTATCGCCACCGTAGCTGAGAGTGTGACTGAAAACCCAGGTGTGTCCATTTCGAGACGATTACAGGCATTAGCGTTATCCGCAACCACTTTGCACCCCATTTTGCATAAAAATATTGGCCTACATGCTTTTTAGGCCCAGTTGATACAAGAATTGAAGCAGACCAAGTACAACGCCGTACTATTGCTTTAAAAAATCGACACCTCTTGTTGGATGACCATATATTTGACCGCTTCCTTAGCCAATTGTTCGCTGATAACGTCCTTATTTTTCTTTGTATATAAAGGGTTTTGCAATAGGGACGCTACAAAAGTAGAGCGACAGGGACAGCAAACGACACCATATTTTTCTTGCGGTTTTTTGACATTTCTCTTCAGTAAGGTTTGCCATTTCATGATGGAAAGATATACGAGCCAACAACGAGTCGAAATTATTAGAATTTACTACCGAAATTCGGAGTCAGTGGCCTCAACGTTAAGAGCGCTACGTCCAATTTATGGTCGTCATAATTTCTGGCTGGATGGCTTCGTCCATAAACAAAATATGCGGTATTGTTCAGGCAGCAATCCACACGTACATCCATGAGTCATCATCCCGAAAAAATTACGGTTTGGTGTGGTTTATGGGCCGGCGGCGTCATTGGGCCGTACTTCTTCCATGATGATCAAGACCGCCACGTTACTGTGAATGGGGATCGCTACCGTTCAATGATAACCGAATATTTTTGGCCCCAATTGGATGATATGGACTTGGAGGACATGTGTTTCCAACAGGACGGCGTTACAAGCCACACAGCGAATGTCACAATCAATTTATTGGAAACCAAGTTTGGAGAATGTGTTATCTCACGAAATGGTCCAGTCGCTTGACCGCCTCGGTCGTGCGATTTGACGCCGTTAGACTATTTTCTGTGGGGCTACGTCAAGTCTATGGTCTATGCCAACAAGCCAGCGACGATTGATGAACTTCGTACAAATATCGAACGTGAAATTGCAGCAGTATCGGCCGATTTATGCTTGAAAACCGTCGAAAATTGGGTTCAGCGTCTGGACTTCTGCAAGCGTGCCCGTGGTGGCCATGCAAAAGAAATCGAGTTCCATACATAATGGCATCGAACGTACTTTCACAGGAATAAAGAATTTCATTGATATCCAAAACCGTTTTCGTTTTATTTAAAAAAACTTTTGTAGCGCTCTTATTGCAAAACCCTGTAGTTCCTGCAGTAGGATATCACCCACACATTACCTAGTACAGATGCCAGAGATGACTCGTGCATTTTAAATTAAATAGAAGTCGATATCTCTTCTTATCGAAGAAAGTCCGCAACGGGTTGAGAATTATGCACACATCCACGTGGATCCAGCGAGTGCTTGCTCTGGTTAAGGTGAATAATTTTGATCGTCGCGTTGAATTATACTTTCGTAAAAATTCGATTTTTATACTAACCACTGTATTCCAAGTGATTTGTAAGTTAAGATTACTGAATTTCTATTATATAAAGTACCGACCGCTCTCTGAAACATGCCTCGACTACCTCGTCATTTGAAGTATAATAGAATGCGGGAGTTGGAGTGCCACATTAAATACACAGACCACGACGGCGGAAGCCTTTCTGTTTTATTAAGCGTTTCAGTGTTAGTTTTCTTGTTTATAGCCATTCGAAAGCAGTTCCGACTGACTTCAAGAAGAAAATTCCTTTTTTTTTTGTGTTACGATGAGAATAGTCACCCAAAGGAGTCAGTTTGTTCATAACCAAGAGACTCTTTGGAATAAAAATTGATTTTCTCGGCGGTTTTAACCCCCCTGCTGTAACATTAGAGAGCAATTAGGTTAACCGTGAGCTGTTTATTTCAGTTTTTATTGAAGTAAAACAAACTAAATGTCGTCTTAGATCTAAGCTTTACCATCAAGCTACGACTACTATGTATGATACAAAATTAACTTGTGTACATTCACTTTGAGCAAGCATTTGTTAGACAAAAAATTTATTAGATCTTTTAAATTACAATTTTTTTGTTCCTTTTTGTTATGGGATACACACTTACCTTGGAGAAATTTTACTACCATCTCCGCTACTATTGTTATTTGATGATGAATTCGCTTTATACCCACTCTTCTGGATACGTTTTGACAAACGAGTAACCCAAAGATTTTGCTCATCTGGCGTTGAAGCTAGCAATAACATTTCTCTAGCACTATGAGGGTCGTGATGTAATTTACATGGGGCCAATGGATCATTATTATCTACATGCTCCTTATGGATTTTATTGCGGCATCTATTGGAAACAAAACAGAGACACAAATAGGGAATGTGACACATCGAATTGCAAGCAAACATAAATAGAACATTTAATACTCAGGAATGGCAATACAACACAACACAACACAACTTACCTTTTGCATTCGTAGGCCGCCGGCGGCTTAAACATATGCCAGAGCGGTTTGGGACAAACTTCGCAAGCAGTTGGCATATGGTATGTTATATGGACAAATTCATGACCTAAATGAGAAGGTTAATTTAGACACCAATGTACAAATGGTGATATCGCATTGTATTACCCTTGTGCAAAATGGTTCCGGGTCTCTCATCTCCACCTGCGCCTCTTAACACGCTGATGTCTAGTTGATTCTGTTCATCAGGACGTCTAGCCTCCCCTTCACCAGCGTATAATAGTTGAAATATTCGAGGAATTTCTTTGGCATCCGCACGAATGACATCACCTTGTGTCACGGAACGTACATGAAATACTTTGCTGTAATTCACAATTCACAATTTCGTTAAAATTATCTAGTTCGGTGTAACAGGAATGGATTGCTCACCTTAAGTCTAATATAAGCACAGGATCAATTGTATTCTGTTTGTCTATTTCCGAATTGTAAAATATTATCTTTCTTGACGATACAATAACGAATTGCCGCTTCCAACCATGTCGGCGAATGTTTTGTTTATTTGGCACACTTAACCAGCCCTCAAAGACTGAATCCTGTTTAAAAATAGAAAAGAATAAATGTTATAAGATGACATAAACAAACAAAGATACGAAGTAAGGCATCTGTGTACAATCGTAAAAAAAAAAAATCATTTAGGTGTTCCCAAAAAGTAATTAAAGTAGAAAGGATGTATGTCTACAGTGCTATCTTAGGTTCGCACAAGGGTTAGGTTCTGAAAAACAGCGCTCACCATTACTGGATGAATACTGAAGGTTACAGACAAGCCAAAATGTTCATGCCAAACATCTTCCATACCAGAACGAAACAACTCATAGGACTAACTAGAAGTCGGGTTCAAATGGTTACACGCTTCCTAACGGGACACTGTCAAGTCAAAAAAAAACCTAATGACTATGGGAATCGTACAAGGTAACACAACCAGAATGTGCAATGAAGACGAAGAATCAGCACAACACATTTTTTGTCACTGTAACTGTTTACTCAGAACACGTCATCGTCATTTAGGCAAATTCTACCTCGGAACGAAGGATATATTCGCCAGCTCACTCAAAGACATCTCTGGATTCATCTCGAATTCAGGCATCATGAGCGAGTTCTAATTGGAGACAATAAGCCCATCGATGGCTGCAACGATAAGGTGACACGTTCCCACCTCTACCTACAATCTAATCGAATCTAGGTTCGCACATCGAATCATCCCTTAACTAACGTTCAATCTATGCTATGGTCACTATGGTTCCCCGTTTTCAAAATAAATATACCGCCATCTCTAGGGCAATATTTGAATCTTGCCACAGCTCATAGAATTCGAAGTAGCATCTTTGTCTTGATTCACTGTCCTTGTATACGGGACACGAATATTTCGTGGAGCAATTTAACGTCTTTTCTGCTTTGCTGTCTATCGTCCATCACTTTATACCATATAGTTGAAGGTAGGACTATTGGTGGATAAATAGTAAAGAACATTAATCTCTTAGCGCTGATTCAAGAAAAAAACTACATTTTGCCAAAATTACTTTTGTTTTTCAACACCAGATTCGTCGGATGGCTATTATTTTATTTAGAGGTAAGTGAACTTCTTTACTACTTCAAAGTTGAAGCTTTCATTAGTGACGCTCAGTTTCAACCGATTGACAAATTCCCATCTATTTGTCGACATTTACTTGACTTTTCTCGTATTTACTTCAACACCAACTCTTTCCGAATTCGGTCTTACCCTCAACCTGAACGAGTCTAAGGAGTGTAAGTTGCTTGCTATAAATTCAAAAGACACATTACTAACGGCAAAAGTAGTACAAAAAGCGTCCTGAATCGCAAACAGAAAATATATCGCTTAAGGGGCTTTAGTCGGGCGCCATTTTGCAACTTAAACTCGTCTAACTATCTTTTTGCTTCACAGTAAGTCACACTCTAACCGATCATTAGTCTCTTAGAAACGACTTACTCTACTAGACAATATATCCTTTTAAAATCGTTTTTCTATCTTAGGAAGGTTGACTATCATTTTCCTCATCCTCTCTTTACAGAGTGGAGGCAGAAGACTTAATAATTATAATGTTAATAACAAGAAAAACCCTTTGATCTGAAAAGCAGAAACCTGTGTTAACAAAACCCAGCTGGCTTGAGCATTTCGTTGGTTGACAAATTGTCTTATCTTCACAATCAGTCTTTGTCACAAGAATGAACTACAAGGCGCACTGAACATAACTGATACATATATCACCCAAGAAACAGAATTGTAGGTAAGTTTCAAATTCCAAATATCCACAAAACTGCAGTGTTAACAGGGTTTACGATGAAATAGATAAAAACCTGCCTAGACTTTCCTTACTTACTAAGGTGGCGCTACAGTTTGGGATGAACCTGGGCCTGAACCACTAATTGGTTTTGCGGCTTTCAGATAACTGCCAAAACCGGGGCTATCCGAATCGATTTAGGTTTCCTACATTTCCGCGCGCTTGCTAAGGCGAGATTTACTTCTATTGCGTAGTTCCTCGGGGTTAAATGTCCATATTCTGTGCCGTAGTGTTGGTTTCTATTCGTTATATTTGTCTATTTCGAACGTCCAATGGATAGTTTTATATCAAGCAGACGAACTTTTACGACGATAGAGTCCACACTCAGTGCTATAAAATATAACTGGGAAGATTGAGATCAAGAAATCTTATTAGTTGTTCGGAATATGTTCTTATTCCTCAATTGCCCTTTCAGTTCAAAGAAATAGTGATTGGCAATAGTCATTCCCCGTTTGATTTATAATGAGATGTTGTTGTCAGAAGTCATAGCAGAACCAACGTAAAAATAATCCCTTACTACCTCGAAGTTGAAGTTGGGTACGCTTTCTTGTCGACAGCAAATACTTAGTCTTGATCTTATTCACCTCTAAACCCATTTTGGCCATTTCTGTCTTTATACTTACGAACGCGCTATTGGCATTACGCTGCATGCTAATGTGAATATCATCGGCTAATGCGAGGAATTACACTGACTTTTAATTGTGTCATCGGTGTTAACTGGAGGTTCCCCCCATTTCGTGCTTTAAACCAATCCAACTCCAACTGTTTTGAATAACTCGACTAGAAAACCATCGCATTTCAGCTCAAATATTGCTATCCACACCTTTTTTCTTGTATCGGATGGAGAAACATTTTAGCTATAAATATTTAGGCTGAAGTATTAGTTCTACCTGACACCGTCGCCATTATGCATGTGGCAGAAGTAATTTTACCAAATCCTCAGCAACGACTGTGACTCTACTATAAAGTTGCCTTCTTAATTTTCTCAAATTTCTGACAACCTTTCACAAAAATAAAACGACAAAAAGTAGATGTTATACATTAAAGATATAAAAAATCAAATTTTTTGTTTATTTTAATCCATAGAACAATAGTATGTAATAAAAAGCGCAAACTTAACAATTTTCAATAAATAATAATAAAATATTTATAAAAACAAATACATAAGTATAAATAACGTATGTAAAAACGAGAAGTTTAAAAATCTTATTGTCAACTCCATGAGTTGCATCTCAAGAGCATTTATATTCGTCATATCGGATCGACAGACAAAGAAAAAGCGTCGAAGTATTGTCAAAGCAGAAAAGGCATCTTCACGCGTTGGTTGAACTATATTATCTTTGGTTAACGGGACGTCTTCATCATCATCATCATCATCATCATAACTGCTACTACTACTAGTATTACATTCACTTTCGTCATCATCATCATAACTGTCATACGCTGAGACCTCTGGTAGATTGTTTAGTTTCTGTAGAATAACTTCATTCATAGGTCCACTGTCGCATTTGGGACTTGAATCACAATTTACATTATCATCGCCATTGCGGGATTTGATGTAGGGCACTGGTACTGTTAACTGCGTCATAACTACTTCCATCCCAGGAAGCTTAGGAACATTCTAAGGAAATGCTTTTTTTAAATAATTTTTGATTGTTTCAGACGGTGACAGGTTAACACGCTCGTTGCACAATCGTTTAAAGCTTTATGACTGTTAATAGGTTTTTTGTTTGCAAATTCAATCAGTATGATGGATGTTCCTCTGTCGGCGCAGTTAATGACAGCACGCGCAGACAGAAAGCGGAGCCGAGAGCTTATCAACACGTAGATACACAGATAGATGGTGTTTTTTTGATTTTTGTTTTAGTGCGCATAGCAAGCAGAGGTGATTGATAGATGACGCGAGTGAAAGGTTTTTTTTTTTTTTTGTAGTAGTGTATTAATATTCTGAAAAACACAAAAATAGTTTCTTCCAAATTACGTGTAACTGTTAAACTTTGTGTACTTACTATCAATGTTCACTTTTTTTTTTTTTTAATCCCGCGTATTTGTTTGTAACGAAATTGTTGTATGCACAGAACGCGCACTAAATTTAAGAGTTAAGACTCAACCGAGAATTTAATTGAAACGGAAAATGCACTGCATTTGAGCAACAGTTGAATTTATACGCGGACGTGTATTTAAACCGAAAACGATACGAGAAATGAAATATGTTTTAGATCAGCACTGGGATGATCGTTTAAAGCCTTTGCTCGAATCAGCATTGGTGATGAACTGAAGAGGGCAGCTCTGCTTTCTGTCATTGCGCACTTTAACTATTCGCTGACAAGAATTTATCAATAATGTTTTGTTTCACACTTTTTGGATGTTATAAGTCGGGGAAGATTAAACAATGAGAGTGACTCCACTGTACATATACTCGGAATGATAGCTTACTTGTTCCGTTTCTGAAATGGAAGTGACTACCTCGTCAACGTAGAATTCGCTGGCTTTTCTAAAAGTTTTGGCGAGGGAGCTGATATTAATCTTCTTACAAAGAATACCTGCTATTAGCCTTTGGCTCTGGTATAAGGATTCTAGACTCTTGGGAGGGAAGGTGCAAACACACAAAATTTAGAAGCTGCACAGCCAACACAGGGTTCTTTGTCTAAGGCCGACTCTGAATAGGCGTCTAGCTAGCCAGTCGTTCATTTAGACGATTCCCAGCCAGCCAAACCCAGTCGATTTTTTTATACCGTCAAGTTGGTACGTGTGATTTCATTCCTATGACATCCAGCGCTGCCAGCGCTGCCACGATCGTAGCAAAACTGCTACGCGATTTCCAAAAAAGTCAAATTTGCTACGTTGCTACGCACTCTCCCTAATATCCCAATTTTTGCTACACTTTTGTGAAACACGAACTTTTAACAAGAATCTTGTAGTTTTTAGACCCCTCACAATCACAATCACAAATTAAAAGAAGATTGAACGGACGTAATTTCAAACTATTCACCTCCACGACTCCAACTTATGTTTCTGTTGTACCTTACCCTACACAAGCAGTATATATTTCTTCGGATATGTTTGAAATGTGACTGGATGCGGGCTGGAGTTCCACTGGAATTCCAATGGCTTCGTTTTTGCTACGCAAATTTAGTTTTGCTACGCAAATTTGTTACGGGATTTTTTTTCTTAGTGGCAACACTGATGACGGTCAAATGTCAAAAAACAGAAAATTTGGCAGCGATACCAACGCTATAAATGAAAAACATAGCTTTCGGCGCCCCCTGGCCATGGGATATCGTAAAATTCCTAGCCAGTTGCTTTTGACTGGGGATAAAACCAAGAGTTGTTGCCAGTTGGTTGTTGTGTTTGTTTTACGTATAAAATTTGACTTTGCTAGCAACTACTGGCTGGCTAGGTTTCAAAAAAACACGCCTATTGTCTTAAAAATTGCCGCCTGTTGAGAACGATCATCAAACGCTTCTTGTGGTTGACATTAAGTCTAGGGAAATCTTAACAGCTAAGTGATGTAAGAAGAAGTCACTCACTGTAACAAAGCAGAGCCTCACATCGACTGTTAAGTCAAACTCAAAACTAAAATTCTAAGCCGAAACGAGTGGAAGTCTAACGAAACTAAAACAGTTCTGTCGTACAAAGATATACATATGTATACACGGATAGAACAAAAATTACAAATGCTACGGAAACAGGAGCTTTTTACCAACTCACATGATGAATAAATTACCAAAAGGCTGCCTAATAAATAATTGAATCGGTGGCGCGACTGCTCGGGATGAGCCAAGGTCCAGCTTCTCGCAACCATTCATGTTGTGCGTGTCACATTTTCGCACGAATAGAAGGGACCTACAATTTATTGCCAACTTCGAACGGCGAATTGAGAAGCTCTTACATGACCGGTTATACTCCCGGAGGCTTGTTATTCTCCAACGAGAGCTGGTGCCGCGAAAAATGTTTGGGGCTTGAACCCACGCCGCTCGGTCAGCAGTCCAACGCACTAAGCCATGCCGACCACAAAAGCTGCCTGATCGCTGTAGTATATTTCAGGCGGAAGCATTAGTCTTGCTTTCAATAGACCGCCTCGCTACACTCTTTTTCATTGATTGTCAGGCAGCAATAAGAGCCTTTGAAAGATCAACGATTAAATCGAAGCAATGCCGCGGATCTCTCAACTAGATCGGAAGTGGGGATAAACTAACTAAAACTAAAGAGGTCACTAAACGGGACATGGTTGAAAATAGCGAGACCCTATATGCTCTTATCGCCTCGATAAAACTTCTATTGAACTTTAGCTTCAGTCTATAAAAACTGCCAAGACTGATTTGACCTAGCCTGGACTTCAAAAAGACACAAATACTGGTTAGTAGGAAAGGCATTAGTTATACAATTCGATCCCTTAAGGAACACTGTCTAATAGACAGACGTGAAAAACTAAAAGCACGCTCCAACGATTTCTACAGAAGCTGTAGAGGCGAGGAGGAGGAGGCTCACATCGAAGAACTGCCTAATGATTCACTATCCGATCTCAATTTTTCGGAGACGATCTGGTTGGCATCAGAAAATCGACCCCGCAGTAGGGAAAGATAAACCGAGTCCTAGGCTCTCGTTGACTACACCGAATTTGATTCACTGGCTCTATGCTGACTCACAACAAGATCGACTGCGATCTTTGCCACCTTGCATTTGCTGCCTACAATGTTTCAACTTGGAGGCAAGACAATACTCTCCACATCAAATCGCCAAGGTCATAAAGTAGAACTACCAATATTCGATAACTTATTTATTTAAAATCACTCTCATTATTTAATCGCTTAACTTTGTAACACAAATGATTTAATTCTGTACATCGGAATATTTTGGAAGCATTAACAAAAATTTCACACTTTACGGTACGACTTCAGGATAAATCACAAAAACACTCAACTCACACACTTATTAGTTTTCTTTAAAAAAAAAAATAAATAAACGGCTGTAGGAAGAAGCGACACAATTTACGAGCGCAAAAGGATATTATTGCGATCCACACATGTTCCATGCTTAGACGGAATCCACAGATAAATTTTGAAAGCTCGCCCCTTGTTTTCCCAATTTCAACAGGGTTTTCAGGTTTTTTTTTTTTTTTTTGGGGTTAGACATAAGTAAGGTATAGATTAAAGGGTTACTTGCTGTAAAACAGGCCGAAAACGAAATACTTCAAAAGACTTCAAAACACAGCTGCGTTTCAAAAGTTTCCAAAAGAGGTCATGGGTTATTTATAAATTTTCGGGTTTTGTTTTTTGTACAAATTATTTAGCCAATATTGCAAACAGTTTAGAAATCTATAGTCGGACTTACTTGATTATCCTCTGGATCATTATCGGCAGATGACAGCGATGCTGTTTCATTTAATTTCGATTGCAACTGTTCGATCTCGGTTGCTTTACAGTCGATTTCCATCTGAAGCTTAGTCCGTGCCTGGAAATCGAAAACGAACAGAAATAGATTTTTGATTAAATTTAATATGAACATGAGAAATGCAAAACATGAAACTCACATGACTTTCTTCAATGAGCTGACTTTGAAGATCTTGGAATTTAAGCAGCAATTGGTTGTATTTATCACGCTCCTGAGTGAGCTCTTGTTGCAAGCGCCTACTCTCCTTCTCCTTTTTGCGTAAGTCAGCTGATGAGCGAACTTTAGCTTTTTGTTTGCCTGGAAATATGAAGAATGTTGGGTTGTAAGAGGGAGCTATGTTTTTTCCTCAAATCAAATGATGTCAGAAAACGAATAATCTTTTTTCGGTTGAAAACACCTCGTCTATTCTGTATAAGTGAGGAAAGAAGTCTCTGCACTCGAACAAAGACGACGTTCGACTACAGGTTCAATCAATGGATCTATCAATGCTTTTTCAGAAGACACAAACCAGTGATTACTCCGGTCATGATTCTAAGATTCTCTGTTCAGATTTATAAAAAAAATTTAATCTGCTTTATAAGAGCACACGGAGTTTTTGTTGCCCAACAGTAACTGAATACCAAAAAGGCAAAGCGGTGGGTTGATTGCATCACTGCAGAGATCTTCCAGGCGCCAAATAGGCCGAAAATCTGCTCTATCCACTCATAGGGAGTGCGTGGGAAACCGCGCAAAACCTACAAGAAGAGAAACCATATGTATGTGGCAAGGGAACTAGCAAGGTAATTGTTCAAGAAGATCTGGACAGCATCGGAGACCATATACATTTGCCGAAACAGAGAGCAGGAAAGACCAAATGCTTACTACTGTTCGCCCATCTAACAAAAGTAATTTATCAGACTTAAGTAACTTTGATATCCACTGTCGCAAGAACTCGATGTCGCTTTCATCCGTAAAGGACTAGATACCAACAAAACGGGTACGGACCCCACCCCCAAACATCACTTTCACATGACATCCTAAACTTACTCTGCAAATCCGTATCTTTGCGATTCATCACCTCGGCTAGCTTATTGACAGCCACTTGCTTAAGTAACATCTCAGTCTTCCATTTTTCTTTAAGTTTAACAATTTCGTTGTCTTTGTCGGTCTTGACTTGCATCATCTCCTCTTGCATGTTCTTGTTTTGCTGCAACAAATCTTCACACTCGGCGATTTGTTGATTCAGCTTTTTCAAGAAATCCGCTTCAGTTTCTTTGATAGCTGCCAGTGCAGCTTCCTTTGCTGCGATTTCATTGCGATGCTTCGTCATGAAGTCCTTAAGTTCCAGCTCCTTGATTGTTTTCTCCTTCTCCAGATCGGCCACTGTCTCTTCGGCTATTGATCGCGCCAGAGCTTCAGAGTCTGCCCTCGCCACAGCGACTTGAACTTGATGTTTCAATGAGACACGTTCTTCTTTGAGTTCTTGAATTTCTCGACATCGTTCGTTGATCTCTTCACGATGTTCGTTACTCTGTGTCTTATACAAGCGAGAGAAGTACTGTTCGGCTTCCAATTGATCTTGCAGTTCCTTCATTATTAGGATGTCCTTGTTGTGGGCATTCTTTATTTGAACTATATCGTCTTCGAATTTCCGTTTTGTTTCACGCAATTGGTTCACTTCTTTCAAAAGTTGACCTTCGCGAGATTTTAAGTGAGCCACCTCGGAACTTTGCAGATTCAATTCGGACAGCAAATTGTTCTTTTTACTTTGCTCCTGGTCCAGTTGGCTTTGAAGAACCAAAGCTTTTTCTGTTTCTTGGCGCCATTCGCCTTCGAGTTTCTGCAGCCTCTGTTGGATTTGCCTGTAGTCCACCGAAAGCATTGTTATTTGACGCTCCTTCTCCTGTGAACTATGATCGGCCTTAATACGAGCTGATTTCTCCTCGTTGAGCTTCGTTTGCAGCGCCTTCACTTCTTGCATGTTGGCCTCCTCGCGACTCAGCATTCGAGATTTTTCCGTCTCTTGGTGGGCTTTCACCTCTTGCTGGTATCTACCTTGTGCGGCTTTCAGCTCTAAGTCTAAACTGGCATTGGACTTCTCCAGGTCTGAGATCTTCTCATTGAGGATTCGATTATCCTCAAGAGATTGCTGCTCCCGATTCAAACAACGATCCAGGTCAGTATTTACTGTCTGCAGTTTGTTTTCCAATTCCTTCTGCAGCTCTTTGATCTGAGTGCGGGCATTCTTCTCCTGCATGAGACGTGTCTGCAGTTCAGCTACCTCTTGCTGCAGGGTGTCTCGCTGTATTTGCAGGCCCGAGATCATTGTTTGCAATTGATTCACCTTCTGCTCAACTTCGGTCTTCGCCAGACGAAGTTCCGCTGCCTGTTTCTTTAGCTTTTGACTGTTCTCCGTTTCACTCTTTAGGTTCTCTTGCATTTCGGCTAGCTGCTTTTCCAGCGTATTAATCTTGTCATTATGGTGCTGGTTGTTATTCATCTCACGCGTACGAATCTTTTGCTCATCATCGAGATTCTTTTGGGTTTCAGAGAGTAGAGCCTCGGTCTTCTTTCGTAGCTCCATTTCCTGATCGACCTTCTGCATGGCTATCTTATAGTTGTGCTTGCGTATGGCCAAATCCTTTTCGTAGTCGCTTACCAATAATTGCAATTCAGCCTCTCGTTTGGTTATCACTTCGATTTGCTGGCGCAGAGCGTTGTCCTGTTTCTCCAGTGTGTCGGAATGATTGCGTTCGCGCTCCAGCAGGGCTTCCAGTCGCTTGAGTTCATTGGAGTTTGACGGTCGGTGACGATGAATATTGTTGTTTGTGGCCGCATTCTTTGTATCCACTGTATCAATGCCCAGCAACTGATAGTCACCGTTGTAGGTGAAGCCAATAAACGGCAGATGGTTACCATCGAAGGTCTTGGGCACAGGGAATACCTCCTCGGGTGTTTCGTCACGCTCGATCTCTTCAAAATTTCGTGTGTCATCGTCGCTGCTAAGCTCTGGCACCACCGGCGGAACGGACTCTCTTATATTTTCGAAAGTCCATGCATCATTCTGAAAAAATGGATGCGTCTTGATCTCATCGATGCCGTGACGACCTAATCGATGTAGCCGATCGGTTAGAAATCCCCGTATTAGCGACTTGGCATTCTCACTTATCTCTACTTCGGCTGGAAATGACAGGGAGTTCTTGTGATCCATTATCTTGCCGTAGGTACCAACTAGGCTATCCGCATAGAATGGCGTGTCTCCGACCAGCATCTCGTATAGAAATATTCCAACAGACCACCAATCACACTCCCGACCATATTCATTGTCTATTCCCTGTGACTGCAATACCTCCGGACTGATGTAATCCGGCGTGCCGACTGCGTTGCTAGACACCACCAAACCATCGGGTCCCATTCTCATGCACGTGCCAAAGTCAGCCAGCTTCAAATGTCCATTCTTGTCCAGCAGCATGTTATCTGGTTTCACGTCTCGATGTACAAAACCCATGTTGTGGATTGTGTCCACCGCCAATGCCACTTCCATTGTATAAAATGTTGCCCACTTCTCAGGAATCTCGTATAGCGACATCAAACTTACAATATCACCACCGGGCATATAATCCATTACCATGTACAGATACTTGGTGTCCTGAAATGCGTAATGCAATTGCACAATCCACTCAGAGTTGGCGTGCGCCATGATGTGACGCTCTTCCCAAAAGAACGCAGAGTCTGGTCGCTTCATCATGTCGAACTTCGAGAGACGCTTCATTGCATAAACCTGCTTCGATGATTTATGCCGAACTAGCTGCACTTCACCAAATGCTCCCGCTCCGATTAGTTTGATGAAATGAAAATCGTCTACATTCATACGCAGCTCGGCGATCTCTTTGGCCAGTCCTTTGTCTGCAAAGAAGTAAAAGTATGTTAAGTGCGGTTCTGACACATGCATTTGTTGAATACTTACATCGTGAGGCATACGATTCGATGTTTTTAAGGATCTTAAGCGAATCGTGGTCACAGTCTGCCACAAGAGCTGTGACTGTATCCAACAAACAATCGACATTGGCATGATTAAATGGATCTCGCATCTTCTCTTCGAGCATCACCGCTCTGAAAAATAAAAAAACAAAAGTTGCAATGAATTTATGTTGATGATACATATGATTATATGTTGTCAATTCTTTTGCTGAACAGTGAGGCCTAGAAAAGATGTTAATCCTCAATCGGAGACAAGGCATAGCTTCTTACAGCCATACCTGTGCTTGTTACATTTTTGGCACGAAATTGCATGTCCCTACAATCATTCTCTCGGAGGTTTGTCGTTCCCCGAGTAAAGGCGGCGCGGCGAAAAATGTTTGAAGGATATTGCTCTGCTTCAAATGTACGCACTAACCATTAAGCCTCGAAGATTACCGTAAAATGTATTCGGTAAAGGAGTGGCTCTTCGTTAATATTTCCATTGCCACTGCCGAGAATACCACCCAGTTTCTGAAGATGTGCCCAGAAATGCGCAGAAATAGTGTAAATAAAATTCTTGATCATGGTAGGATTATCGGAAAGATGCCATTAATGCCTCGATATCTCAATGGGGAGAATGATTTATAATACTAGCTCCTTAACCCTCTCTTCCGCATTTCGGGCTGGGAATTGTGCTGGAAAGAGCGTTGCGAGTAGGGCTTTAAATGTTTCATGACGGGATTTGGTTCACTTAGAAGCAAGGAGACTGGCAGGATACTCATCGGCAAGACTAAAGGCCCTCGGATATTCCGACACGACATCTAATATAAGGCACCAAAAAATTATTGAAGAGATCAGAACGATAACGCCACTTATCAACCATTTGAGTGATTTTGGAGACAAGCAAATCAGCTTTGTCAACAATTTTAAAACAGAATTTCCTTTAAGGGATTCTTGGGCTCGAACCAAACGAAACAAGAAACCATGACAGGATAACTGTATTTACGGAGGGCTCCAATGTCGCATGCAGCTCCGGTGCGGAGTCGGAGTTCTCTTTGAACACCACGTCCAAAGAAGGAAAATAGAAATCTGCTCGGATAGTCAAGCAGCACTAAAAGCCATCACAAATTCAACATTCAGACCTCATCTTGTAAGGGAGTGCAAAGACAAACTCAACAGGCTTGCCAGTCACAATGATTTCCGCCTTGTTTGGGTACCGAGACACAAAAGTGTCATGGGGAATGAGAAAGCCGACGAACTGGCAAGAAAAGGGGCGCATGTGATAGAATAAACCGCTGAAAACACAGTGGGGGTCGCATTAACAATAATTGAAACAGCAAACCAACGAGAGGATGCAAGGGGATTTCGAGGGTCACTCGGCAAACCTCCTGACAAGCAACGTGCTCACCAGGAAGGCTCTAGGCTAGGTTCAAGCAGAGAGCAATTGAAACTCATCACAGGACACATTAACCTCAACAAACACACGCATAGACTAGGCCCCTCTGACACAGAGACATGTAGGAACTGTGAGAAAGAAGAAGAAGATCTCGAACACTTCATATGCCAATGCCCAGCCCTAGAGAGAATGTGACAGAACAACCTGGCTCCATGTGGATACCGGACCTGAGACATCTCAGGGACAAAGAAATCGTTCTAAAGGCGCTAAATTCGTATTAACATTCTTTTCCAAGATTATTTGGACTTCTGACCTAAAGTGGCCTTAATCAATCTTTGTGTGTTAACGGGAACTGCTTGAAACCAAGCGTTTGGCTTTACTCTTAGACCTAGTCGGTATGAATCATAACAACTGAGTTGAGCTTTAGAATTATCCACAGAGGTAGGAAATGACATAGGAAACGACAAGTGAATAAACATTTCATCAGCGACTCGAAGGCTCTTTGTGAGGCAACTCTACTCACACTGTTTCCAAGTGCCACTCAAGCACCAGGCAGACAAATGCAATTACTGTGCCTAAACAAAGTGATTTCTATTGAATCATCATCACCAAGCAGACAAGTGTCATTTGGCGTGTGTTTGGCGCTGTTACTCTTCGATTTGCATTTAAATATCATATGCATGGAAAATCCCACGAAAAGATCAGCATTCAAGGCATTCTCATTGAGTGATCCAGTTGGCGACACAATTTCTGTCCAAAATAAAAAAATAAAAAAAAATTAATCACTTTGCTCGATCTGTTTTGAGTTGTTAGTCGTTTTTTTTTTTCATTACGTTTCGTGTCTTATTAGTCTAATAAAACGCTCATGGAGCAGTGGATCATTGCCGAATGGAAGCAGCGGTTCAATAGCACCACCAACAGTGCTTGCGCTCGCGATAAGCAAAACAATTAAAAGCGATCTCGACGCAACGCAACGACATTACCTAGCTATAGAGCAGCTTTGTTGTGGGGTCGGTCACTTTTCCCGCACACATGTGTACATCACACAAACATACACCGAGCGGCGTAATTACATCATTTGAATTCTCATGAATTCCACCTTGCGTCGTCGATTGGAATTGGGATTTTTGATTTAGAGTTCTCGCGGGCTTCCTAATGGTCTTGGGCGGCGAGCAAACTGTAATAATAATCAGAAGAGCCAATGTGTGGTGCGATATGTGAATTTAAATTCCAATCAGCATGCCCACTGAACACATGCACCGCATGATTTGTTCGCTGCCGTATCCAGTGGAAAGCGGGGAGGAAAAGCGGAAGAATTGGTCGTTCGTTTTCGTTTAGTTTTTCTCTAATTACATTTTATTTTTATTTTATTTTTGGGGTGGGAAATGCTAAGACAGAAAAAATAACAAGAACGAAAGGTCTTTCAATGATTTTTGCTTATTTACACCTTTGGCTACCGCTAGCTTGTGAATGAGACACCTTGGTACAGTCTTTAAACTATCGGAGGGCAACGCTGATGATGAAGTCATTTCTTCGCAAAACTCAAAGGTAAATGAAATGATCTTGTCGTTTAAATTCTTTGGACGGATTGAAATAGTTGCTTAGTCAATGACGAGATCTATTGGAAATGACATAAGTGCGACAAACTCTTTCCTATATCGTTCTAGTAAGAGAATCAGTTAATATACAAGGCCAAGCCAAAGCTAATCTAAGATTGCAGTGACCTGTCTAAGGACTAAGCGAGACGTTCTCGAATAATATACCTCTGCAAACTAGGTACAAATACGATTATTGCAAAGCGTGCAAGATCTAGGCTTCAACAAAGACAGAAATGTACTGGTTATTCACCATAAGGTGAAAACCAAACACCACTGCAAAAGAAATAGGAGGCTCGTAAAGGGCTTTTTACTACCTAACTATCATTTTTAAGAAACAGATAGGCTCCTAAGCAGGGAGGAACTAAACTCCACTTCAGAAGTGCCACATCGGAAATGAAACAGCGGACTCAGTGGCCAAGATAGGTGCAACTACCCCTCTCACCTGTCCTGAACCAGCCTGTGGATTAAACAAATCCATCTTTAAAAGCTTCATGAGGCAACCAACCCTGCTCAAATCCAACACAATTTGGATGGACAGAAAAGTATCAAACACTACTTTCCCAATGTATCGCAAAAGAAATCCAAGTTTTTTTTTTTTTAATCTGAGCAAGAACCACCTTAAAATTCTAACCGGAGAAGCTGGTTAGCTTGCTGACCGCCTTTGGAACAGATAAACTGCTCTAAACATATGGGAAAGCACAATATGGCAGCAGTACAGTGCTGAAGGAGGCAAACCAAAAAAAATACTCCACTTCTGAAGCAAACGAATATTTACGAACAACATCGACCTGTGCATTCATAATTTACATCTCTTGCGCGATCAAATGTTTGGGTTCAAGTAGAGAAGAATCAAGGCTGATGTTGAAACACATCACAGGGCACATTGACACAGGGGGTCACCAATGCAGCAAGATGTAGGAACTGCTATGCCGCTGCCCGGCCTTGGCGAGAATACGACAGAAAACCCTGAGGTCTATGCAAACACCGAAACTAAAGTATTTCATAGATAAAGGAATCGGTAAAATTCTGGCTTTCACCAAAGAATCAGAAGATTTCCTAGCTGGCACACTTAGACCCCTTCCAACCCTTCCAATATATGTATGTCCCAACGCTGCGTTATTCCGACAGCAATGGCTTGAACATTATCCACACCGAGAAAGATCTAGTGTTATTCACTAAAAGCCATATTTTAAATTCTATGGCACAAAAGAAAAGTCGTAACTTCGTTACAAAGATCTTTTAAATTTCTTGAGTTAGTTGCACTATACTCGCCTTGATTTCTATCAACGAAAGTTAACAGCTGCCCGAGCTATTTAATGAAACAGAGGACATGGCAAGGAACATGGACCAAGGTTCTATGAGGATCCATGAGGATACTTTTGACGTTAGTATGCGATAGTTTGCCCAGGTTTTCGAAATGATAGGCTCCCAGATAGAGCTTCCTTCGTTGGGATAGGGCAGGACAAATGCCGAGAAAATGGAGGATCGTTTCCTCCTCCTCTCCGTCCCTGCACCTTCTGCAGAAATCATTTGAGAAGAGGCCCATCATTTTGGCATGAAGGCTCATGGGACAATGGCCAGTAAGAACACCAATGAGGTTGCTAATAAGCGACCTTTTGAGCAAGATCAAATTTTTAGATCGCGTGAGACATAGTAAAGGCCATATCTCCCTGGAGGTACGGCACGTGGTACCATTCCCCCATCTTTGGTTTGTCTTGCTGCTCGCGTTGTACTATAAGAGAAGTTTACATGCAGCGAGTGGAATACCCAGATAAGCTTGGTGAGATAATCTGCCTTACAGTTCCCTGGAATGTCCCTATGACCGAGTACCCAGCATAGGTGAATGTTAAAATGTTCTGCCATCTCCATGAGAGATGAGTGACAATCTGAAGCAACATGGGCTAAATTATCTGCAAAATATAGTCGGACGAAAACATACCCGATGAATGCAAACCTCAGCATTGTTTGCCCGATTCTCATTCATCTTGAAGATTGCGAACGAAAATACATTCTTCTCGGGTTGCATTGACGAGCTTTGGAGAAAAATCGTGATTTAAAATTGCTAGGAAACGAAGAAGGATAGAATGGAAATCAACGTTCCAGCTCATCGGGCTAACTAGAACGACTTGTTGGTTGCGGTTCAGGTTCACCCTGAACTCGTGGCCTATATATGTACCTTAGTAAATACTGAAAACAACATACATAGGTTGGGTTAGGTTAGGTGGCTGCCCCCTCTCAGACAGGGACACACTTAGACCAGATTGGCCCATTGTGATACCACGCTGAAGAACCGGTCTATCAGCACGAGGAACCAGAGTATGTAACACAGAGTACATCGAGATGGGCAACTGTAGCGGTATTAACCCTAAGAGTTGAAACATTTCTTCCCAGAGATGAAGTTTCTTATCTTCTGGATGTCGAGTTCGGCTAGATCGTTAAGACCATCGTAGAAGTATTCCCCGAGTATTTTTCTTCTTAGCGTCGCAAAGGCAGGACACGCGCAGAGTAGGTGCGTTTTAGTTTCCTCCTCCTCCTCGTCTCTACAGCTTCTACACAAATCATTGGAGAGAACCCGCAGTCTAAGTGCATGTCTGCTTTTGAAACAATGTCCGATGAGGACCCCTATAAAAGAACCAAGGTTTTTTCGGTTAGTCTAAAAAGTCTCTCCGTCTTCTTTACATCCAGTTTTGGCTAGATTTGTTTTGACAAGAGACAAGTGCTGATGTTTTTCCACCTGTGGTTTGCCAGTTTCTTGGCCTCCGTGTCAAGAAGGAATTTGATCAATTCGACAGGCGCAGGTGGTTCCCTCAGGTTTTCGGAGAGATGCTGTCCTGCACCTTCTTTTTGCAGCTCGTCGGCTTTACAGTTGCCCGGAACATCCCTATGTCCTTTGACCCAACATAAGGTTACATTGCCCTTGTTTGCAATTTCATTAAGAGATCTGCGGCATTGCTTTACCAACTTTGTTCGTAATGTCGGCGATACCAAGGCATTAATAGCAGTCTGACTATTTCCGCTTGAAACACACTACCTCTGTCAGCCGCGTGGTAATGGCTAAGCCAGGTGCGTTGGTGAAGGCTCCTGCCCCCGTACCACCAGCTGTCTTAGATCCGTCTGTGAATATTACCAGCGCGGAATCGCTCAATGTTAGCAGACTGCCAAGCGCTTCTGCTAGGAATCCGAGTTTTGTACCTGGCGTTGATGTCAATATGGGGGACGAAGATAACATAGAAAGCATACATATTAATGGCTGCTTGTAAGTTAATCTTCTCTCCATTTTGTTGGATAAACAAAGGGTAGAACCAAATTTCTTTTCAAAATTAATCATCCCTGCAAATATAGTGAGTCAAAGCGCTCACATCTGTGACATCTTTTGCGCCCACTGCTGCTGTCAACGTTGACAAAAGTTCAAAATTTAATTGGGAACACTGGACTAGGAAATTGTCGCAGACTTTTTTTTTTATTTAAAGACTCTGTTCTCATAGTTTCGAGATATTTTCAAAAGACCAGTGCGAATATTTTTAGAACAACATGCTGACATCCAAACACAAAAAAAATATGACGTGCACCCAATAAATAACTTTTCGAGCGCTACCCAATTGTTTCTATTAAATCGGAACCGGGAATTCGCCTATCATTCGGAAACGAATTACAAAAGAAAGACCCAAAACTCGACAGAATTCAAGATCACTTAATGAAATCTAATGCGGCCCCAAAAATAACAACGAAAAAAAAAAAACATATTCTTTTCCCACTATACCCTGTGATCCGTGACTGAAGAAGAATGTGTGTTTGTTTCTTTTTTAATTTTTTTCTTTTTTGGCAAGCGTAAGCGAAAAAAATGAATTCTAAAAACACCACAGCAAACAGAGCAAACCCCAAACTAGCATTTATGGAAACATTTTCCAAAGAAAATATAGGTTCCGAGTGATTTGTTTTTATTTTATTTACTTTTCGTGTTTCGAATGACTCACGGCGAAGCAACAATGCAATTCTTTCATAACACACACCAGCACTAGACCTGCTCCAAGAGTGAAGGAGTAAATAATGAGAAATAATCTTGGTTCGCGAAATCATCCCCACCGGGGCCAGGTGAGGAGCAGGGCGCGGCAACAGGAGCGAGCACATATGCATATATTCTAATTTTTATCTGGTACGGCGGCGGTGCCTTTGGATGTTGTCCAACATTATTTACGTTTTCGAAACGCGCTTTTCAATAAGCAGGAAAAAAACACTCGAGTTGTTCCAACATCCGCAGCAATTCGCCCGCTGCCAGTGACGAAATGTGTATTGCAAAATTATGACATTGATTTTCGAAAAAAAAAAAAGAAGAGAATTGGAAGACTCACACCGTGGTGGGTTATTTTGGGGTCAAAACTTGGACGGACAACCAAAATGTTTTCTATCTGGAATCATGAGCTATTTAAAAATAATAAAGACTATGGGGACATGGATGCGGGAGCACAATAAATTATTTGGCGCCATAATAAAAGGAAACATGGTGGCAAAACATTAGATATTTGGAACACACATTTCGAAAGGTTCGAATTTTGATTTAAAATAAATTGCAACATTAATTGCGTCGGCGAGGAGGCACTTAACATTTCACAAATGACGTCGAATGTAAGTTTATTTTTTTACAGATACAGATGTATTCGGGATTTAGGAAAATATTTCAATTAACCCCAAAGCCACTAAGCTATTGTATCGGCAACTACCTCATCGAAGCTGGTAGCACAATGCAGAACAAAGCTTGCCCGCCAAGGGAGCCTATCCTTCATATGTCTCATAAGGGTCCCAGGTCATAAGGGAACGAAATGTATGAAGAAGTTATCATCTCACTAGGAGCTATCAAGGGAAGAATTAACCTTTACTACCTCTCAGTAGACAAACACAAATGGAACAATCTTACTAGCTTCGCCATATTCTGGAAGACTTGGCCCACATACAATCAAATGAAAATAAACGATCTTCTTAGCAGAACCCGAACAGATATCGCGGTCATAGGAAAGCTCAGTATCTCTTGTAACCCGTACAGCGGTAGCTGCGTCTTTGCAAAGGAGAAATAAACCCTAGAACACTTCCACTGCATGTGCCGGCTACTTGCCAAAGCAAGACTTCGGGCGTTGGGAAAAGCTTCCTAGACAATCTCAACGAACTATCGGAGAAAAAAAATCCTAACATTCTACTCTGATTCGCGTGATGTTCTCGGAAGGACAAATTCTAGGTGGACATGTGGTACAACGTGTCTAGCGACAAAACAGATTTGGTCCAAGCTGAATCTGAAACGCTGTAAGGATTTGAGTTCTCTCAAGAGATAGCACATCAGCGCTACTATAAGTGTCATCACTGGACAGTGTCTAATTGGCATGCAAAAAGGATTGGCGTCTTCTCAAATGATTTGTGCAGAAGCTGCATGGACGAGGGCGAGGAGGAAACCATTCTCCTTCTTCTTTGCACATGCCCCGCTCTCTCCCATAAAAGGAAAATTCACTTAGGTGCCTTCTTCTACAATGGTCTATGCGATCTAATCAACGCAAACATTAAAAGTCTCCTACGCTTCATCAGAATCTTTAAGTTGTTTAACGTGTAGGTAAAGAAGAATTCTCCAAGATCCACGTGGTATCACAACAGACCTTTAATTGGTCTAGGTGTGTTGGTTTCAGCTGGCAGTCATTTCAACCTAACCTAACCTTCGACTCTTTCTTAACTACACAAATTGGATTTAAAACCAAAAGCCATGGTCTGTCCACACCAGACCGTCCACACTCATCTAACAAACCGGTAACGAACACTGTCGTAACAAAACTGTGCATATTTGCACTACTTGAGTGTCGGGCGCGTACTATGTCTGACACAACCACTTCAACCAACCAACCCAACACCAAAACCAAAAATCCTAGGCTCTTCTAAAACGACATCCAGGTGCGTTTAAGTCCTTACCCAAAGCTTTAATCACTTCTAATAAAGTTTGAGAACGCGAAACCTTTTCAAATTCGGTTGGAAGACCTGACTCACAAATCTAGTTGGGGTTTAGCGAACACACAATCTGCGATGTGATGCCCTCCCGACGGATTTTCGGCGACGGCGATGGTGAGTGCTGATGGCCTAAACTTTCCATATTCCGAAACGCCTACTTGACCAGTAAGAGTTGGCAAACGGAGTTGGGCCTATGAATCCAAGAAGACAACCGAGGCGCTTTTGCGACTAATAGCGTCAAACCAGATGTCGATCAAAAATTCACAATATCGGAACTGCAGCAAATAGACGTATCTCCAAATCTCCCTACCCCTAAGGCAAGAGTGTGGAGTACAAGAACATCAAGACCATAGCTAGAGATTTGACTCAGTTGGACAGCTCTGCGAGCTGCAAACATGGATTCGAGTCCCGAGAATATCAACCAAACATTTTTTGTGGCATCACCTCTCATTGGGGGCTGACAAATCTCCAAAAATATAGTTTATCATGAAGAACGTCCTGGATTCGCCTTGAATTCGTCCAAAAAAAAAAAAAAAATGAAACAAACATAACATGAATGCTTGGTACAAGCTAGAGGACTAAGCTTTGCCTGTCGCGCCAGCTATTTATTTATTTAGTTAAAAGGATCTCCTATTGCCGTTCAAACAGAATCTACCTATACCCTGGTAAACCTGGTTACGGAAAAACTTTAGTCCTTATGTCGCATAGAAGTAGAAAACTTCCTCAATCTACTCGGAGTGCGAAAAAACGTTGCCTTCTGTGCCTTAAAAGAGTGAGAGCTACAGACATTAGAGAATTTGATGAAGACTTTAAGCTACAAGCAGACGGTAAGCAAAAGTGGCATAAATATGGTAATCAGACGTCATTTTTACGTCGTCATATGCGATTCTTGCTCGCATATCGTCTGAACACCTTTTTGGGACAGTCCGCATATGCGGTCAAACCATATGCCGACGATATGCGCCACTCAGATTAGAAATCAATTTGCGACTGTTTCGCATATCGTGTGAACACTCTCGAATATAATTTATGACAATTTGACAGCATATGCGAGCGTATGCCAGCATGCCAACGATATGCCACCGTACGAAAACAAAACATTGCATATTTTGCCATATTCGAGCAAATCAGTTGTTTTGATTCTTGTTTTTACCAGGAAAGCGATTCAGTCGCTGTATTTGGTTTGTCCTTTTTTTTTTATAATTCGCGCGCTAGCCTTAAACGAGAGGATGGGCATTAGGGAAATTAGAGAAGAGACGAAGGGAGATACTGATACATGTTGGTCTTAAATGCTTGTGCGTTGTAGTGATGAGGAAACACAGAGCTATGTAGCTTGTTGATGAGTTTTTAGAACGAAAATTTTGACCGGGATCACAGACCTGCAAACTGTTCTGGCAGACCATCCGCCGCGCTGTCTCAGAGGAAGGGAGTTTAATACCATCGAGCACCTCGCATATAAAGCACAACATTTGCGATTTCATTTGATGAGCATAAAGTTTAGCATCACAGTATATGCTGGCAAATGCATTTACAATTTTGGACACAAAAGTCGCATATCGTGTGTATTCGACTTTGCGAGCACTGCCATACGTATAGAATTTTCGACACATTTGTGAATTTTTTCGTGACGTCGGCACTGGCTCGTCTGCTCGTAGCTTAGACTTTTCCATTCAGCTCAATATATCAATTCCATTTTCTAACAATGGAGCTCCTACTACGTTGTCGAACGATAACAGAATGCGTTTCCAGGGCAGACGTCGACAGTACGTCGGCAACCTGAAGAATCCTATGACTAATGTGGCACATGGAACTATGAAAGAAACTAATGCGTGATGCCCGTTCCGGGGCCGCACTTGAAATCGAATATGAGCTCATTTAAGTCGATAGCATTCGCAGGAGCAACGTTTTCATAGCACACGGCTATCTTTATCTGTTGTTGTAGCACGTCTCTCAACATTTCCTGATAACATTCCTTCAATCAATTTGTTGAATAAATTACATTCAAACGCATCGTCCAGGAAGTGCAGCAGCCAATAGTCTGACATTCAATTGCACACAGTGCATTCAGCTAAATAGAACAAGTTGAAGCCTATTTATAGAAAAATAAGGTGGTACGAGAATTTATACATATTTGGCTAAATATACTTGACCGCTCGTATATTTCTGGCGCATCTCAGAAGTATTTACAATAATATTAAGATTTTCCAAATGCGTACTTTTTACTCATAAGAATTTTGGCACAAACTTTCTTTGTTCAGGAAGGCCGTTACAGGAATTTTCATTTCACGATTCTTTATGTGATGTAAATTTGTTTAAATTTCCTTGCAATTGAATGGAATCTTTTGAGAATTGGTGCTCTTAGCTTAATCCAAATACTTTAGGCAGATATATATTTGGTTCGAAGTTTAAAAAACTTCTAATCCGTAGAGAGATTTCCCTCTGGCAAAAGTGGAATACGTACTCTCGGCTTTGAAGGCGATTTAAAAATAACCTTGCCTCTTCTGGAAGATTTTGTTAAACCTCGAATCTTCTTGCAGCAACTACGCCAAAATCTATGCACGTTGCACCTTCCTGATAAATTTCCCGAAGAGCATCGGGGTGATCTTGTAGGTTTTGATCATCACAGTTCTCCTCTATGGCGCAGAGGCATGCAAATTGTCGGGATAAGAAGATGTTGCTCACGGTAGTTTCGAAAAAGTCCTTAGAGTAATCATTTCTCATTGATTCCAGACAGTGAGTGGATGAGAAGATTCAACGACGAATTGTGTGAGCTGTAAAGCGATAACGACGTGGTCAAAAGAGTCCAAATACTCTGACTAAGAGAATAGAGTCAAATACAGCGCATGAACTTCAGCGGTCCGCCACGGATAATCTTCGAATCTTCTCCAAGGGAACGCCGAAGTAATCGTGCTGAATTCGAAAGGAACTTCTAATAGTTTGGCGTGCGAAACTGGGTGGAGTAAATTGTCTACCGTCGTTGATTGAAGCCCGGGTCCACTATGAACTCTGAGCCCTATAAGTAGGTAACTGGTCTAAATTACCTACCAGCGATTCTAGCACCGATATCAATGTTGTTTGGAGAACAACTAGGTTTTGAAAAATGGCTACGCAACACGATATAGAAGCGTCTAAGCAGCGTCTCATGTCCTAAATGGATGTCTTTCAAGTATGCGAAAAAAAAAAAAAAAAAACCAACGAAGTTGTCTCCAATTGTCCAGTGTAGTTTTTTGTAAAGGGTTTTGCAATAGTAGAGCGACAGGGACAGCAAACGACGCCATATTTTTCTTGCGGTTTTTTGACATTTCTCTTCAGTAAGGTTTGCCATTTCATAATGGAAAGATATACGAGCCAACAACGAGTCGAAATTATTAAAATTTACTACCGAAATTCGGAGTCAGTGGCCTCAACGTTAAGAGCGCTACGTCCAATTTATGGTCGTCATAATCGTCCTAGCAGATCAACAATTGAGCGTCTAGTGGAAAAATTTGAATCCACAGGCACAGTACAAAATGTTCCCGTGCCAGTGAGACAAAGAAGTGCCCGTAGTGTCGAAAATATTGCTGCCGCTGAGGCTTCAGTTGCAGAAAGCCCAAATGTGTCTCTCACACTTCGTTCTCAAGCGTTCGGCATCTCTGTGACGTCGTTGTGGCGAATTTTGCGAAAAGATCTTGGCCTACATCCTTACAAGATTAAATTGACGCAAGAACTGAAGCCGCTTGACCACCAGAAGCGTCGTATGTTCGTGAATTGGGCTGAGCAACAACTTGAAAATTATTCAGATTTTCATCGAAAAATCATCTTCAGCGATGAGGCTCATTTCTGGCTGGATGGCTTCGTCAATAAACAAAATATGCGGTATTGGTCAGGCAGCAATCCACACGTACTCCACGAGTCATCATTGCATCCCGAAAAAATTACGGTTTGGTGTGGTTTATGGGCCGGCGGCGTCATTGGGCCATACTTCTTCCGTGATGATCAAGACCGGCACGTAACTGTGAATGGGGATCGCTACCGTTCAATGATAACCGAATATTTTTGGCCCCAATTGGATGATATGGACTTGGAGGACATGTGGTTCCAACAGGACGGCGCCACAAGCCACACAGCGAATGTCACAATCAATTTATTGGAAACCAAGTTTGGAGAACGTGTTATCTCACGAAATGGTCCAGTCGCTTGGCCGCCTCGGTCGTGCGATTTGACGCCGTTAGACTATTTCCTGTGGGGCTACATCAAGTCTATGGTCTATGCCAACAAGCCAGCGACGATTGATGAACTTCGTACAAATATCGAACGTGAAATTGCAGCAGTATCGGCCGCTTGAAAACCGTCGAAAATTGGGTTCAGCGTCTGGACTTCTGCAAGCGTGCCCGTGGTGGCCATGCAAAAGAAATCGAGTTCCATACATAATGGCATCGAACGTACTTTCACAGGAATAAAGAATTTCATTGATATCCAAAACCGTTTTTGTTTTATTTAAAAAAACTTTTATAGTGCTCTTATTGCAAAACCCTGTATTTCTGAAACCAACAGAGGGTTCACAACAATCTACTTTTATTTATTGGCATACACAACTACCTTTATTCAAAGTGAAAAAAATTCGATTGTTTAACTGAAGCTCCAGTGGCAACAATCCTTCTATTTAACACTCATTACGCCTAATATCGGTTGACCCATCTTCTAATGACATTTTTTCTTTAGTCACAATTCGTCATTTTAAGGGAAAGTTTCTTCCAAACGCATGGGCGTTTACCGGTAGAGATATTGATCTGCAACCACCAACCAAATTGCCAAACAAAACAAAACACTTGGCTTCTGACTGTAAAGCAGCAGTCATCACTACTTTCGTAATCGGTTTGTGCCCTTATGGGTTCGACTTTGAGCAACTTTTTTGTCAAAACTACACTCTATTCAATTTAATCTTCCGGACGGCAACAAATACATTCACCATCAGATCAAGGATGTGTGTACAATAAATCAATAATCCGCAACGCAAGGAGGGACACCACACCGTAGCACCGCAGTTTAGATGGTTATTCCGAATGCGGCGACGAAATCAAGTAACTACGATACCCACATGTGGGGTGTTTATGTCGCCTCAACCCGGACAAAGTCATTGTTCCTCCCAAAATCAGTAAAATTTAATTGATATTGCACTCGCACAGTAGTTTGCAACCCTAACCTATCAAAACAAAGCTGACAAACCAACCCCATATGCACCAACGCGAAACGCCGACACGAAAAGTTAATCCAAAGGAAGTAGGTATGAAGTCTTTGCGTGTTTTTCTTCACTGGAACGGGACGACAACTCTAATTTCAATTGCACGGTTTCATTAGGCAAATTTAGTCAATTTATTCCCAAACGCGTGGCCGTACTTGCAATTTTTTTTTTTTTTTGGTTTCAAATGAAACTAAACACAATTATGTAAGTGCTTCCAAATATTCGCAAAACAAACAACAATGACAATTTACCTTTTCCTGCGTTCTTCGTCCAGTATGACAGACATCTTCTCTGTCCTGTCCAGCTCCAGACTCCGTTCTCGTACTAGAGTGCAACTTGGCTCCTTGTCGTCGATGGTGGAGGTGGTGGTTTGGTAGTTTTGGGATGGAATATTGGAAATTCCTTAGGGAATTCTCGTGAAAAACATTAAAAATGTAATTTTATCGAAATCGAATTTTTTTTTATTCTGTTTCTTCTCTCTTTACTGCTTTCCGGGGCGATTCGTTGTTTATCCTTTGAACATAGTAAATCTCACTTTTGACAGAAGGCTTCCTCTGCACTTAACATTTTTGCAAACGCGTTTAATATGATGGTGGCACAGCGGAGCGCCTCCCGGATCCGAGATGATCTGGCTATGACCGCGGCGCCTGCGGGGCGGCTACGCATCCAAGGAGCGTTGTTTGCACGCCTCCCGAGTGAAAAAAAAAAGAAGAATTATACGTATATTGGTCCACTTTTGCTTCGTTTTTTTTTTTTCACGGAAAATATCAATTCTTCTGGAATTATTTGGCAAGGTGGGTCTTGCTCGCGAAGAGACTTTTTCGATTTTTTTTTCTTTTTCGTTTTTGAGTGTAAATGCGGGCGACAAAGGAAAAAAAATTATACGACGACGAGAAAGAGTGAACGAGAATGAACGAACGAGTGTGTGGTGTAGATGTAGAGAGAAGTAGAAGGGAAGAAAGGAAAAGAAACACGTAAAACACACAGAAATCGAGAATTTTTTTTTTTGTCGAAGATGGAACTTTTTTTTCTTTTTGGCTTTCGGATGGAAAATCACACCGGGGTGTCGGGCATTTTGGTGAATTCACTATGCATTCGATACGGGTTGGGTGCGCACATTTGTTTTAGATGGAAATTGAATTTAATAAAACTGGAATTGCTGTCGAAAATGATAAAAAAGAAAAAAATGTTCAAGAGAATTTCGCGTATCCGTGAGGAAGACACAACACACACACACACATACGCATACATACGTCAGCGGTTTTACCTTTCATATATTTTTTTCGAAACAGCAGTGCCAACAGTGAAAATGGAGATGTGAGTGTTTGGCGCTGAATGCAACCGCGCGGCGTAAGGGTACGATTAGACGGAATTTGTCGGCCTTTAGAGAGGAAGGAAATAGAATAAGTCTTGTTATACATTCTTATTCTATCTGAAAGGAAAGGGAAGATGCTCGAACTGTAGACTCGTGTATTCAGAAGGACACAAGTGTACACAGGTTTCCCAAACCAGTAATAGTACGGCAAAACCTACTAATGGTCACGTGTTGTATGCTGGATACCTCAACTGAAAGTCTTAATTGAAAGGTTGGTAGTGAAAGCTATCGAGGAAGGCAAAGAGGAGTGTTTCCAATAGGGCTTTTGAATGTATTCTCGAGATGGAACTTACGATGGCTTCTATCATTCAGGTTAGGCCGAACTATTAAGTGAACCTTTTATATTGGCTACGTCGACATTTTCGAGTCTCAGGCTAATAGCAAACAATTTTATTGGTTCCTCATCGTAGAAGTACACTTACGAATCTGTCCTTTCATATAAAAACCGCATATAGCCAGCCGTGGAGTAAGCAGAAGCTCTAGAATACTACAATACAGATTGAACCACCATGCAATAAGTACGACGAGATAAGGGGGGTGAAAAAGGATGAGAAACTGACATCTGCGGCTGTAAATTGTTTTAAAGAACAGGAGTTGGCTTATTCGAAGGAGAAGAACACATCGTCTTTGGGTTTCAGCCGCGATTGAAGGACTAAGTACCAACAAAACTAGAATCACCAAAAACAGTACTACAACCTAAGTAAATATAGTAAGTCGATCAAACTGCACCTTTTTATTTCAGTGGTGTCGTCCTGAGAATACGCACCACTTGTTACACGTAAATGATATAAGAGACGACAATACTTTAGACCGCACTCTACATAGTTTTCAAAAACATATTTTGACTTTAAAATGTATCGTATGCTTTTTATTTTGTAGAGGACAACAGATTTACGTTCCATGCTGGCCATTTTTCTTTCATTTTCTACACTAATCAAAAACAAATCATAAAATGGATTTATCTTCTGCTGTCGCAATCAAAAAAACACCTGGCAATGCCACCTTCATTCAACGCCTTCCAATTGTTGTTTTTCCACCACTAGCGGCTGTCAAAACCTTGTTATCGATTTCTGCACATCTCTGAATCGAACCAACTGGTGCCGTCATCCACACTCACCAGGCCATCCCTATCAGTCAAATTCGAAAAGTCAATCGGCCAGGCGACATCTCTGTCCTCTGTTCGCGAAGTGTTGGTGTGTTGTAAATAATCCCAAAGTCATTCAAGAATAATTATCCAATTTGTGTGCTCCAAAAGAAATATTCAACTTGCAAGTACAATTCGCCATCAACAGGTGAGTGCCGAGTCTAGCCTCGCCATGGCTTTACACTAGAAATTCATGAAAAGAAGAAAAAAAAACCCCAAGTTAAAACGATGTCAAGGAAACACTACTCTTCGCCGATTTATGTATTTTCTTCTTCCTACACTGCTCTGAGCGCAATGTCAAGTGCACAAAGTGAAATTTGCTTGCTTCCACTTCCACCGCTCGTCAACGAAAAAAGGCAGAATCTCCGTCGAGCTTTCAAAAGCAAGTGGAAACGATGATGGATTTCTCTATTTACAATTGAACTACATTGGTTGATTCTGTAAATGTAAACAAACTGTTACAACGTTGGGAGGGCCTCTTCCTGTGACTGAGGCGGCGGAACTTCAGACTTAGTGCCAATCCATGGTTGATTTCCTGTGGAAATTTCCAGTTCATCTGTTGATAGAGTGGTGTCTCATGTCAAGTGCCGATGGCTAGCAGGTAATCTTATCAAAGTTTGATTGAATTAGCTGACTCTTGGCAGAACTGTGTCACACTTGCCAGAAATGAGATTGAATCTATTGGCACCTCACTGACTACCTGACTAATCGTGAGTTGTTGGTAAAAAAAAAAAAAAAAAAACTCGTTTCGACGCGAACGGCGTATTTTTCCACGACTAATTGCCGAAAATTTGTGAGAAAAAAAAAAGTTGGATACGTCATCAAATCCAAGTTTAAGTTCGTTCTTCCATTTCATTTTGCATGGCAAAGGTCACGAGACCGAGAGATGGAGCTAAATATTCACGTACATACATATGTATCTGCCAGAAAATGGCTGATTAATTCATCTATCCGGCGAGTCTACACTCAGTCGGTGTTGTGCAATTATATTCTCGTATCTTTAAACAGTTGTTTTAGTTAAACAAGAGATCCGAGTTAATTATTTTATTGTTGCCGACGACCGAGTGGTGCGAGCGGCTCATGTAAACATTCGTGGATTCTATTTCGCGTGACTTGTTGTTATTTAAATTGCTTTATGTGCGGCAGGCAGTCAGTTACTCAATCCTAATGAAAAACTCGCTTCAATAGGCTTCCCTGGTGCGAAAGAAAAGCTACAGTGCTCCTTGAGTCAACGAATCAATAAACCGTGCTTGATGAGAATCAGCTGGCTATGGATTTCGGCGTTAGCTTCGGGTCACAAGATACAGTGCGACTAATTATAGTCTACTAGTGCGTGTATTCCAGTGGTGACATCACTCTGTAATCGACTAGGTGAGAAACAGACAAACACACACAGGACAGTCTCGGTTTTATGTGAAGCGGAGAGATTTTATTATGTGTGTCGAGTCGAATATTATTTTTTGTGCTCCGCTGTGTCTTTTTTTTTTCTCCTTATTGATTAGTTAATACTGTATTTCGCGATGGGTCATCACTTATCATAGTGGAAGTTTTCCGCCCAAGTACCGGTGTTTTATCACGATTCGGTCATGGAAGCGAATAGCGTGCTTGACGGTTTATCATACCCAGATCCATATCTAGATCTGTTCCCATTCCATTAGTTCAACGCGTGCATTAGAATTATGAAAAGAGTTTATAATCACAGGTTAACCTTGCCAAAAAAAGAAAACTACTTTCATATCATGTTTTACCTTGAGTAATAGCATCCTCTGTGAAGTGGCACACTCATTTCATACAATGTCAGGGAATTTGCGCAGCACAATATTTCACAAGTTTCACTCAACCCAGTAGACGGTTCAGGAAATCAATTTCTCACGATTTACATGAAAATGAATAATAACACCGAGCGGTACTTTTTATTTGGCACATTTAACGCAATTCAATGGCCAATGACCTGTAAACAACTTGGCACATGAGTCAGAAAGTGTTTTAGGACGTGTGCTTTTATTTGTGGAGCAGGATAATGCTGATGACAGTTTGTATTCACATCCCTGTCGTTGCATGTGTTCTCTAAAGTTTAAAGTGTGACGTACATAGGGTGACCTTCAAATTGTTTTATTTTAACCTTCACCGGGTGTATTGACTTGTTCTTTAAATTTTATATTTGGAGGAACCAAGATGGAGTTGCGCCATTGAGTAATACTTCTCAATGGCATTGTTAAGGAATAATGTAAGGCGCTACAGTGCATGGTGAACGTGAACCTTAATTAACAAGCTTCTCAAGTTAGCTCGGTTCTTAGCTGACTTCGTCCAGCTCTCCAAGTTGGTTAAGGTCTGTTTCTACTTGTGCGCACCATCTTGTAGATTGTATACGACCAGGATAGATTTATTGTGCTCTCCTTACCTAGGGGCTCTGGACAAATTGGAATATCTTAAGCGGATTTAACGAGAGTAGATCTTCGTTATGCGCGACACCTTTAAGGAAGGTCTTCCTCTATTGCATTGCCAATTCAAGTACGATTTGAAGACTGCAGATTTGAGTGTTGATGTTCATTCGCTTTACATGTCCTTGTCATCACGGCTACCTAGACAGCCGTTGATTTCCGTGTACAGCTCGTACTACATACAGCTCGTACGATCTTCCACTACAATGGGCGGTCCCACTTCTCTGAAATAGATTCGAAGTGCTGGTGCTCATCAGCTCTATCTGTTCCATGCCATGTTAGTCGTTGTATACGGACCGTTCCGACTTGGTCGATGTCGCTGTATAGCCTATACAGTTCGTCGTTGTGGGTTCTCCTCTACAGACAGAAACAACGATCATGCGAAAGACTTTTCCCTCGAAACAACCGAGGGCAACTTCATCTATTCTTGACAAAATCCCTGCCTCTGCACGCTAGAGCAGGAGTGGGATGGTTCGAGTCTCTTAGTCCAAAGAAGCAGCGATTCTTTTTCTTCTATTCTTCTAACGATATCAGCACAAATCTAGGCAGACTAGGTAACTCTTATTATTCGTGGTCGAAGATCCTCCAAAGAACATTACGGCAAGCGGGTCTGAATTATGTTCGTATCTAGATTCATGAAAACTGCTTAATGACTGGCAGTAGGGTTTTCGTAGCAGCAGGTGCACTGGCGATTTGATGGCATATCTTACTGAAAAGTGGAAACAATCTATCCATCACTTTGGTGAAAGCAAGATTGCTGCGCTTGATTTTTCAAAAGCATTTGACAGAGTTTGGCATCAACCTCTTTTGTCGAAAATGCGTACATATGGCATCGATGTATCTCTTCTTCAATAGATTAGAAACTACCTTTCGGACAGTTAAATTCAAGTTGTTTTAGATGGTCTGCAATTTACCATACATGTAAATGCTGGTTTTCCCCAAAGCTCTGTTTTGTCTCCGACTCTCTTTCCCATTTTTAAAAATGATCTCTTGTCTGCAATTTCTGATCCAATCGATTCCTTCGCTGATGACAGTACCCTTCGCTTCTTATATTCGTTCCCTAATTCACGTCCTCCTCTTCGGACGTAGAAGAGGAACGGCAACGTATGTTAAGCTCATTAAATTCCGATTTTGACAGCATAATAAAATGGGGTTCAAATAGAGTGGAAAACCAAACCCCCCACCATTGTCCATGAATGGTTCTTGCATCGCCAAAACTGAAATAGTTTCTTCCACAAACAGTGTTCCAGCGAAATAGACAGTTGCATTCCGCCCCTACAATTCTTCAATCGCAATACGCGTCATGCTACGAATGCTCATCAGTTTACCCTTAAGCCTTATTTCGGGCGTATAGTCAAATATAGAGATTCTTTCATAAGCCGTACAACGCGAATGTGGACCACAGCTCTGTGTTTTCCCGTGACTGACACCCGCAGGCATTTAAAGCCAACGTGCATTGGTATCTCCTTCGTCTCTTCTCTGACTTCCCTAATGCCTGTGCTTTCGCTTAAAAGTAGTCATAACCCCTTTGGCGCGCGTAAATTATAAAAAAAGGATATCTTCACCTGACTTTACGAGTATCTGAGTCCCTACATGTGGACTCAACCAATAATGCCGTGCTATTCAGCAGAAAGCAAGAAAGTCATCATCATCATCATCATCATTTTCCAATGGCCCGCTTATCCACTATGAGGGTCGGGGGTTAAGGGTGCTTAAGTAGACTCTTCACATCTCCGGGTCAGGGTGTTGGTGTATGCGAATGTAAGTCAGTGTCAAGCCCGCATACCTTGTTCATCAGTCCCTGGCGACTTGAAGACATCAAATGACGCAACAGCATATTTGATCTGTTCGCAATGATTAGCATTAGCACTGGTGGAACGCATACGAAATTCAGTTGACACCAAAATTGAAGCGAGCAGGTCATAGGCAGCTAGTACGTCGACGGAACGATGGCTTCATAGCAATCAAAATTCGGAGGCGGAAATGCTGATGAGATTTGAGGCCGCTAAGTTGTTTTCTTTTAGGGCGACGTGGAAAGTGAGGTGTAAACGATCTACAATCTCAGAGACATTTTACACCTAATTTGTGAGATTGAGGCTCTAATGTCAGTAAAAATTTAGGCAAAATTAGCTACATACCTATGTACTTAGTGAGACGTATTAGTCATTTGCAGTCTGTCATACTAATGCGTTAAAGAGTGGCTTAGCATACGTGACACCGTACTATGTGTTGATAGTGTCAAGTATTATTTCGAAAGCGAATCTAATAGCATGGTTATAAAAATACAAAGGGTTTAATTCGTGTGGAACATATCGCGTGGAATTTCGTGTTTGAAGCTTGACATGTGGAACCAATTAGGGCACGAACCTACTTAACGAAAGTGTGTACTTTCCAAACAAACCCAATGGTAAAACGTTTAATATAGTCACTGTCATCCTCATGACAAGCATTGGTGTTAGCGGTGTCCCCTATGTCTAGCATATTGCGGTGCTTAGCCGTTGGAATGTCAGCAAAATAGTTTTCCGTCAAAATAAAATCTTTGCAAATTTATTAAGAGGTGCCGCGAAGTATTGGCTTCAGTTCAATCATCCGTAGCTACGAAGGCCAAGGCTAAACCGCTAGTGGTATACATGCCTTTTTTTCTTTTCATGAGAATTTCCCACTTCCAGAGTTTTGCCATTGCCGTCAAAAACTCGTTGGTTCTGAGATTCGAAGCTGAGTCAGCATGTTCAGCATTTCGACGTAATAACCACTCGAGCCACGGTGACCACAAATGTATTTTAGTCGATCAACCTGTTTTCAAGTTATAAGCGTGAAATTATATTACAAAATTATTTAAACCGTAACAACGTTTATTCTAAATTTACTTTTGAATTGAGGTATACAAATATACAATGTAAACTGTCGGGAAGTTTTTAAGTTTGAGACTTTGTCTCTCCTTACAGAATTCATTCTACACCAAGACTAGTTGAAGATTTAATGCTTTAGCACTGAAGACATAAAACAAGTTTATTGTAAGTTAAGGTTCATTCCAATGTCTTTTCGCAGAGCAAATAGAAATGGCCGCTAGTGATAGGGCTACAGTCTAGAGTGGACAAGAGCCCCAATCAGCATGCGTCTCCAGTATCTCCTATACGGAGCAGTGTGGATTTTCTATGGCCATCTTCCGTCTTGATGAGATAACTAGAGAGTCTCTATAAATGTTTGCCACACGCGGCCTTGAATACCTAGGTTTTTAAAGTCGGTAGTGGACTTTCCTGGCCTAAGACCACACTGATATGGATCAATCAGATTGTTGACGAAGAGCTTTACGCGTTCACACAGTACAGCGGACAAGATCTTGTAGGTGATGTTGAGGAGACTACTTCGTCCAAGCCGGGAGGACTGAACTGTTGACTAACATCGTCCAAATTGAATGGTTCATTCGGGCTTATAACGAAAATGTTATACTTTATAGCCCTTATTCAGTCTACAGAAGTAGTATTTCCAAAACCTCAACACCGACTGCAACACTATTACTATGTTCCCTTGTTCGTTCTTGCAGACTTTGGGTCGGGCTTTGTGGCCATTGCACGTTCTTTTTACCATTTGGTAAATCTTCCGAACCGCATTGCTTCATCCTTGATCGCCCATTTCTCATTCTTTTCCTTTTTCACAGAAGCCTTCTCTTCTGCTCGTAGAACTCGCGAACAGCTCTGGTCCTTCTACGCAGCGCCGCTTTGTATGCCTCCTACTTCGTTGCATGTCAAAACAGAGATTTCATTGTGGTGGCCGAGAGAAACCCAGCGCATCAGAAGTGGCATCTCTGATGATAGCAGATCGACCACTTGCGGAAAGCCAATTGGCTGTGTGGGTCCTTAGGCGAGGAAGCTTAGTGCGACCTATCACCATATTACGAGCTAACGTACCAGGGATGTTTTTCTTGCCGGGTGAGATTATGGACTCAAACGGGCTCTGTAGACTTCGTCTAGGGTCTTCCTCTTAATAGAAAATGGTTTTCATTCCGATCACAGCCAGATGATCAACTATTGGGTTAAAATCAAAGGTTCTTGACCACTTCCCATTTCCCGATTTGAGAAATTCTATTCGAAGGCTCTGATTTAGCTCTGGGAATTCTGTATTATCTGATCTTGTCTGTTCTGTATGATCTGAATGTCGAAGTTGCTCGTGTAATGTGTTTGCTGGTTTCGTTAGGTTAAGTAAATGGGTGCCTTGTGACATTTGTCACTGCTCACTTAGAATAGCAAAAGGGTCCATTGTGGCCATCTTCTAATTTTACTCTGGGAACTTATAAAGAGAAGGGGAGCCACTGATTTAAAATCACCAAGATAAAAAAAAAAAAAAATAAATAGCTGGCGCGACAGCTCGGAATGAGCCAAGGCCTAGCTTCTCGCAACCATTCATGTTGTGCGTGTTGTATTGTTTGCACGAATGGAAGGGACCTACAATTTATTGCCGACTCCGAACGGCGAGGTGAGAAGCTTTTTCATGACAGATTATACTCCCGGAGGCTTGTCATTCCCCGACGAGAGGTGGTGCCGCGAAAATTTTTTGGTGTTTTCCTGGCTGGGGCTTGAACCCACGCCGCTCGGTCAGCAGTCCAACGCACTAACCACCGACCCACGACGACGACAAGGAAATTAATATCAGGCGGTCTCTCAGCTCGATGTCATGCAAGTTCTCCAGTTCCGTGAAGAAGTAACTGCCAAAAGTACTCATTGTTTTTCCAGCGAGAGCAGGACATTCACAGGTGACGGACAGATTCGATTTCTTCCTGGTCCCTGCAACTTCTGCAATAGTTGTGGTGTATCCTGTGGCTCTGCATGAGGACTTATTGCAGCAATGATGCCGGAGACCATCCTTGCTTCTCGGCGACTAAGTTTGACCAGAGACAGAGTTCTCTTCTTATTATAACCGTGCATAGGTTTCTAGTCATGGCACATGTGTCCAGCTGGATCCAACGTGTATTGTCTTGACTTATGGTCTGGTCTTCAATCATCTTTCTAACGAGCTTATTGGAATCCTCGCTAAGGGAAGATCCTGTGCGCCATGCAGCGCTGATCCCCTCTGTGCAAATTCGTCGTTACCTGGGATATCCATATGCCTTGGTACCCAACATAGGGTCACCGTGTTGGCTCTCGATATCTCATCTTGATGCTTTTTGCAGATGCCTATCCTTAACGGCTGCCGTCGATATATGTAGATCGTGATTGTACTTGTGGTGATACCCGGACAATTTTCGAATCCTAGACGATGGCTGTGATTTCGGCCTCAAAGACACTGCAGTCGTCGTTTATTCTAAACGTGTGGTTTATTCCTAGGGCCTTACAGCAGACCCCGGCACCTGTACCAACGTCCATCTTTGCTAGTTTGACTGTAGGCGCCGCCGTTAATCCTGTCCAGAGAGTTCATTGGTCTTTTGGTTCCTTCTAAGCGCTCGCGTTAGCCTTCTGAGAGGCGTTTTCCAATCAGGTTATTTGCAGGTGGTTTGCAATCCACCTCTCCCAGTTGTGCTTACGAAGGTACGTGCGCACAGCTATACACTTACAGTAAGATTCAGCATATGCTCAGCATGCGCCACGTGGAAATGATGATGCGACATTTTCTGCCCCAAAACCCCGGAAAGTACCGTGTAAAAACACACATCAACATAACAAAATAGACAATGGCGACGCGAAGTTGAATACCTAGCTAGTCAGTTCAGCTTGTCTCTAAATGTCAATTTTGTAGCTGTCATCTTTGCCATTGTCGGGGAAATTAATTGACTTTCAAAAATAGAATTCATTTTGAAGGGCAGATTTGGAAAGAAGAGAAATTTCTGTTTGTAGATCTTTCAGCGGATTTGTCTCCGTAGACGTCGCGACGGTGACATTTTAGACACACGACTTTTTGATTGAGATTAAGATGAATGCATGCATACATGCATCCTTTTTGCCATAGGACTATGCTCTGTTTGATTGGAAACGCCCTGTGAATTTGAATCACGGTCACAAGCCATGTGATGCCAAAGTTCTGTTTTTATCTTTATTTGTAACAGTTATTTTCGTGGTATTCTATCTAAAAATAAATTAAAACAAACAAACTACATTTTAGTTTAATTATCTTTATTATTTAATTATCTTTGTTTAACATTTATTTACAGAATTAATACTGGTTAAGGATTGTACGTAAGTCACATGCTTCTCAAACCCAGTTTTATCTAAATTAATCTTATGCAATTTTGTTCTCTCAAATCAAATTAGATATAATCATAAAATTCAATAGATTTTCTATAAATAGTTAGTAAAATTAAAAAAAAAAAAAACAATGCCTGTCTTTTTTTTTTTTTGATGATCTTATACAGAAGTGATGGGGGGGCTTTTCTATGTGTATTCGTTACAATAGATTCTAGACTTGAGTTGTTGTGGTTTTTATTACATATTTACGTAAATACTCGTTAAAGTCTATTTTCTTTTTAACCGCAGTCAGCGGCATGTGCTATTGAAGTTCCAGGAATTCATACCTGCCATCGAGATTGATTAATGCAGTTGCATCACACTGTTCAGAGTAGTGTCCACTTTTCAAATGTTTGCAGTCGTAATTGGAACACTTTAAGGGAGAAAAAGAAACCTCAGAAGCTTGAGTGTTTTAACGTTACAATGTCGAAGAAGAATTTTTTTTTACTTGCAAAGTTGCAAAGTAAATTCGAAGAACTCTTGACGCAAAGAGCAGAAAGGCGTGGTGATCTCGACTCTTAGATCACGAAGATGTTATTTAGATAGCTTCAGTTTCTTAACACTCATAAGTTCATTAAAGCAATCAGATATGCTGTTGAAAACCCAAACTACACTGGTCGGAGTTGAGGACTTTACAACCTCCTGTGGCCAGACATTCTGCTTAAACTATCAAGTAGGAACCAAGCGATTATTTTGATGAGAATTTTTAGTGGGTTAGGTTTGCCGGCAGATGTAGACGATCACTAATTGCGATCATTAATTGCCTATTCTACCTTCCGGATCTTATTTTAAAAAGAACCTGCCCTTATGGTTGACACCGCGACCTACCCAGATCTTTTGTGTCTCCTGTCTACTTAACCTAATAGGTCATTAGGAAGGTCCTAATGAAGGTGAGTATGTCATTAGTAAGCGAGTTTCTTAACTCCGCTAGCGAACAGAACTCCCCATGAAAGATCCGTCTGCGTAGCCAATATAGTGCCGGACATTCACAGAGAATGTGGTCGGAGGTTTCTTCCTCTTCCAAACAGAACCGAAAGTTTAGTTTGTTGAGATGATCATATATTAGGCGACAATGGCCGGTAAGGAAGCCCACTAGCTTTCTCAGGTTGTTTCTGTAAAGGCTAAGAACTTCCTTGCAGGAAAAGGGCTGTATAATCTTTCTGGATTATCTAAGCCCGGGGACATTTCTCCAACTTGGGATTCCCAAGCTGTGGCGGTAGCCCAATAAAGCCACAGAATGTTTCCGGTTCCAAGAGCGCGGAAGCCAGCTCATACGCGGTTTTATTGCCTACAATGCCCTGCTGCCGGGCACCCAATCAAGCTTGACCTCGTTCTGTCCAGCAAGTATCCTGATCTTAGCCATCTTTTTTTTTATTTGCGCATGCTAAAGTGGTTATGACTACCTTTAAACGAGAGCACGGGCATTAGGGAAATTATTTGTCTTTGCAAACTTGAGCAGATCCGAAAGGGTTCCGTCAGATAGCTTCTCGATATCATCAAGTTTCAAGAGAAGTTTGCCCAGAGCTCTTTTTCATATATTACAGAGGTTTAGACACGACGGAAAATCTGATTTGTGTCCTTTGCACCTCTTGCATCCATCCGCAAGCACTATCGTCTTGTTTATCCATTACATCGATCTTTCTCAAAACTTTCCTCAGTTATAGGAGAACTTGCTTGACACAAAAGATCTTTTAGGTTGCAGTGTACTAAAGGCCATCGCCAGTTAGGTATGAGACCGCACAAAGCCTTATTTTGGTTACGAATACGAGAATAGGTGCATTGCGGGTCAGTCCGCGAAGAAAGCAACTCTTGAATAATGAATAATATGCGCACCTTTTCACCTCTCCGCCCTCTGTATAAGTCATCTTCCCCCAGATGCAATATCTTAGGATATAGTGTCCAGTCACTATCCCTACAAACTTTGAGAAAGATTTCCTGTCCATATGTAGGAGGTTTTTGGTTCTTATTTTATTATATTCAGGCCATAGTTTTCACGAAGATGGTAAGGGACTTCCATAAAGGCCTTAGTCGTACATTTTCTGTCAGCTCATAAAGTAGAGGTTTAATTCTACAGTTCGCTTGTTCTCGATATAGGGTTGAGCCTTTCCTTGCTCATTCGTCAGTAGTCTCGTTTCCTGGTACTCCTCTGTGACCAGGAACACAGTAGAGTTTAACGTTATGTTGCATGCCAATAACCTTTAGCTCTTCGCAACAGCACCTAATATGCTGATATAAGTAGCAACTAAGGCTTTTATTACCGCCTGGATATCAAAGTGGATCGTGATATCCTTCCGTGATATTGGGAGCTGTGCTGCTAATTGGGCGGCTCTTGTCACTCAACCTCAGCCTGGAAAATCATGCTGTGTGCGGGAGTTTTACTGAGAAGCTTAATCCCAGCTCCTCAGAGAAGAGACCAGCTTCAATGCCTATTTCATTTCTGACCCATCGATGTAGGACTTGGTCTCATCAGAAATTTCATGGTATACGGAATCATATAGTCAGAGTCAACAACTGTGCTCAACATTTTGGCGTGTCCATATGAATTCGATTTCAATCATTTTGACTGGCTTAATCTTAGAGCAGTTGCAGATCATTGCACGTAATGGCCCAGAGGCAAAAAAAAAGAGAATTATTTCCAACTCAGTTGTCCGAGTTGGTCCCATTGCACTGGTTGATGCAATGCACGCAAGTCTTTGTATTTTGGTTATAGTTTTGAGGTTAGTGCTCTTGGTAACCATGGTGTCAAACCAATCGTCCTTATGTCAATATTGGTACAACCATAGGATTATTCGGGATTTGGGTTCCCAGCATTTTCCAAAAGAGCAGGTGACAGCAAAATATACATCAAAAAGTTAATGTGAGAAGCCTTGTTTCAGTACTTACTTGCAAGCTGACTTAGAAAATAAACCAACAAATTTTTTTATCGAGGAAAGAGAGACATAAAGGGAATCAACTAGGTTGTCTGTTTTGATATCTCTCCGGATGCCCACAAACATACCTAAGGTCAGAGGCGTATTAAAGTCAAACCTGCTGAAACGTTGCTGCGTCCAGTTCACTCTGGTGGATTCCGGAACACAACTGTATTCACGCCACAAATGACGGATAAACTAGTAAGGAAGAGACCAGAGCTTGACCTTTCAATGGTTGAGAACTCAGTACTACCCAAGCACTTGTTAAATCAGTATGTACATACTGGAGGCTGCGATGATATAGACGCGAAAGAGAACACAGCGCAGCTCCTCTACAAATGCCACAGCCCATGTAGAACCATCGGTGACCTAAGAGTCTAAGAAACCACCAAAAACCATTGTATAGTTCAACTCGGAATGGTTCAGGAAGGCCGAACAACCTCCAGAGCCTGTTATATTTGTCTACTTCTTTTTATACTGGACAATCCACGTCAGGAGAATGTAGTCACCTAACACTTCTTCGTCTGTCAAATAAATGACATTTTAACTGAGGCAGTAATTAATTTGACAGTTGGCCGGTTTTAGTACAAAATGCAATCGCTTTCATTTGTTCCTACCTACCATTTGTGTGAACTTTGACACTTGTTAAGGTCTTGCATAAATATCTCACAAACAAAACTAAGATATAGTTGTAAACGATTTACAAAACTTGATTATCTATGCTTGTAGCATGCGATCAGAGAACCCACTAAAGCTATATCGCAAGGGTACGCATATTTTTGCATGCTATTTCCGATGAGCTGTAATCTATTCATTTTCCATTTACCAAAGGTCGTCGTACCGGCGCCGCTTTAAATTTCTTTGTTCACAAATTTCCTTGACAATAATATCAACTATGTATGCACCATGGATATGAAACAGTTTTGTTCAAGTGCACTTGCATTTTAGTCGTATTTTCACTTTGAAACGCTTGTCACTAGACCTGTTAGATTTAGTAATTTAAACAATTTTTGTGGGGTGAAGCCCGTTTGTGGTCATTTCTCTATATATTCACGTCATTAACAGCAACAAAAAAAAAGTGACTGGCTACGTTGAAACCCATACGTGTAAAGCATTTTAAACAAAACTAGTCATGACTTGGACTCTGTGATCGTGAATTTTGAAGCCATCAATTACAATGTGACAGATGCTTGAAAGTTTATTATTCTGACGTAACCAAAGTGAACTAAAATTAATGATTGCAATAATACTAGTCGGGTAATATATGGAGTCACAGTGTACTAAAATTAACCTATTATTTACAATGAACAAAAAAAGGTTCAAAAAACAAACGTAATAAAATAACGTTCTGTTTCACGTTTTTTCGCACCACCAACAAAAGAATTTTACAAATAAAAATATTAAATTAATTGAGCCATAAATTATACAATTCTATTAGCATATTACACCAAGTCTATGAAAATCGATTTTGTGTTTACTTTTGTTACGTGTGGAATGCGTTTGAATAGAATTTTGTTAGCACATCGTTGGAAACACTTCATGTGTTGGTTTTTGATTTTCCCCCCTGTTTTTACATTTTACGCTTGACCTATTCTTTTTAGCTGTAAATTTAATTGAAGATAACCGGAAAATTCAGAGTTTGTCATTTAATAATAATATTATGTCATGTTACATTCGTGTATTTTGGTTTATGTATTTATTTGTTTGTTTTGCTCCGTTTAAGGCCGGAGAGTGTTAAATTTGGTTTTTTCGATATAATTTCGTTTGATATTTTGGGGTCATTAAGTTGTGGCCTCAGAGCCACCCCTGCAAAAATAGAATTGATGCCTGTCAGAACAGAAACCAAAACAACTAACTTTAGTGATGACTTACTTACTAAGGCGGCACTACAGTTCGTTGTAAACCTGGCCTTCAAACAGAAAGCCTCTCCAGTTAGCAAGAAGACTGAAACCTCTGTATTTGGTGCAGATGAAGGGATCTCTCTCTCCCTTGGGAATCCGACAAACGATGCTGAGATTCCATTCATCAGGCATACACTCATCTGACCAAATCTGAGAAATGTGTTGGCGTATGTGCTCTACCAAGTCATCTCCAGCTGTTTTTAGTAACTTAGCCTGTTGCGCGTCAGTTCCAACAGCCAACTCTGACTAATACATGGAAATTCCTATCCGCCTGAGCTCCGAATATGTGGAAATATCCCAGATAAGGAGCTCGTTTCGTTCTGGAAATAATGACACCACCGTTGATTCTGCATAGGAAATGTGTTTGTTGTCGCGTTTTAGTGCTGCTATTTATGTATTTTATGCGCTTATTCAGTTCAGAAAGTCGAGTTCGGATGGACAAGCAACCAGCCGCAAAGGTAATCTCTTCACTAATTGCATTTCCACAATGGCGTTCTCGTCTTTGTCCGTGAAGGTCTTGGTTGGAGTAGAAAAACCCTGTACCCCTTTATAGAAATTCCGGGCCTCTTTTCTGCTGTAACATATCTGCACCTTTAGCTTTAGTCTTTTTCACATCACATCTTTAAAGGTTTTCATTTGTTCGGTCGTGGCCGAGCCATCAAACCAAATATGTATATCAGACCCGTGATGATGTGAAAACTCACAATCAGTTGTTGTCACTGTTATTTTGGCGGTGCTGCAATCGTAGGGTCCTTAGAGCTCTAAGGATACCCTTTCAGCAAAGGCCATGTAACTTGTTAGTGTAACGGTTCAATATTGAACTTTTTGACGGTAATGTTTCGTAACGTCGAACAAGTTTTGCCCCGCCGCAAACTAGACAAGCCTGCGACCATTAACGGAGTTGGTGCGGTGCAGGCTATTTTTCCTGCTCGCTGGTTTTACTTAAGTTGTCTTCTTTTCCAATTTTGACTTTGAAATCTCCACCTTCAATTAGGTTTTTTCGAGCACTTTGCACAAACAGTCCTTGGTTGTATGGCATTCATTTTCGCCGAACGGCGAATTGAGAAACTCTTTCATGACAAATAGCGGAGGCTTGTCGCGAAAAATGTTCGGTGGACATGGCTGGGGCTTGAACCCATACCGCTCGCACAGCAGTCCAACGCACTAACCACTGAGCCTGATATGGTAAAATATTGCCTTAATGCAAAACGTGATCCATTGTTCATTTATGGGTCTGACAATCAGGAAATCTGGTTGTTGATGAAGTTTTTGCGTTTTGTTATAAAGTTGAGAACTCTTCTGTCTCTGTAGTTGGCTCTGATCAGAGAGCTTTGATTCCAAAAATCAGCCAATTGAGAAAATTGTTTCTGAATGAGTTGGATAAGTTTCATGTTCCTTTTCCCAATTTGTACCTTAAACCTGAACTGACTAATTCTCTTGCTAATTCTTTGATTAAATTGTCACACCAACCGAGTGCTTGAAAAGCTGTTTAGCAAGTTTTTTTGTTGTCGATTTCACCTGAAAAGTACACAAGTCGTGGTATTGGTTAGCACTTGGCGATTACTGGGAATAACACCTACATTTTGCATTCTGAAACGCTGAAGTAATCCGAATCGTTATTGCTCAATATTTGCCCTAATGAAGGTGCTTGATCTTTTGTCTGCTGATTGGAAAACCCACACACACGTGACATATCGGGGAAACTCCTTATTTAACATGAAGATGAATTGAATGCTAATCGCAAAATTCCACATTTCTACCCCCCTTTCGAAAGCGATATTTGCATTTAATTTCTGAGCAATGAACCAACAAAGCATCAGATGCTAATGATTCATTTAGTCAGTGTCAGTACTGCTAAAACGGAATAATAAAGTTGTACTTGCGAGCTGTCAGAATTTAGAATATCAACACTGAATCTGGTGGTTGAATCATCATCGAATTCGGCACTTATAGTATAGATATGTCGTTCGGACCATTAGTTTCATTAAATGAATCCATATAACCGGCAATGGTGTCCTTGGGAAGAATCAATCATTAATTCGTTCTTGATAAGGAAATATTAAGCAGAAGTCTTGCAATGAAGACCAAATTTTCCACTTGCCAGTTGAAGCTAAAAATACACTCAGCAGTGAAATTAATATACACAAGAGGCTCGTTTGAAAAGTCCTGAGCTTGACAGAGAAATAGCTATTTTTTCATTTAAGTTTAGTTTTATTGTATCTTTCAACATTAACTGCCAATATGTCTTTTTTCACTGACGCTCCAGACTCTTTAACCCATTCTACAGGGTTTTTCAATAAGAGCGCTACAAAAGTTTTTTTTAAATAAAACAAAAACGGTTTTGGATATCAATGAAATTCTTTATTCCTGTGAAAGTACGTTCGATGCCATTATGTATGGAACTCGATTTCTTTTGCATGGCACGCTTGCAGAAGTCCAGACGCTGAACCCAATTTTCGACGGTTTTCAAGTTCATCAATCGCCGCTAGCTTGTTGGCATAGACCATAGACTTGACGTAGCCCCACAGGAAATAGTCTAACGGCGTCAAATCGCACGACCGAGGCGGCCAAGCGACTGGACCATTTCGTGAGATAACACGTTCTCCAAACTTGGTTTCCAATAAATTGATTGTGACATTCGCTGTGTGGCTTGTGGCGCCGTCCTGTTGGAACCACATGTCCTCCAAGTCCATATCATCCAATTGGGGCCAAAAATATTCGGTTATCATTGAACGGTAGCGATTCCCATTCACAGTAACGTGCCGGTCTTGATCATCACGGAAGAAGTACGGCCTAATGACGCCGCCGGCCCATAAACCACACCAAACCGTAATTTTTTCGGGATGCAATGATGACTCATGGAGTACGTGTGGATTGCTGCCTGACCAATACCGCATATTTTGTTTATTGAAGAAGCCATCCAGCCAGAAATGAGCCTCATCGCTGAAGATGATTTTTCGATGAAAATCCGAATCATTTTCAAGTTGTTGCTCAGCCCAATTCACGAACATACGACGCTTCTGGTTGTCAAGTGGCTTCAGTTCTTGCATCAATTTAATCTTGTAAGGATGTAGGCCAAGATCTTTTCGCAAAATTCGCCACAACGACGTCACAGAGATGCCCAACGCTTGAGAACGACGTGTGAGAGACACATTTGGGCTTTCTGCAACTGAAGCCTCAGCGGTACTGTGCCTGTGGATTCAAATTTTTCCACTAGACGCTCAATTGTTGATCTGCTAGGACGATTATGACGACCATAAATTGGACGTAGCGCTCTTAACGTTGAGGCCACTGACTCCGAATTTCGGTAGTAAATTTTAATAATTTCGACTCGTTGTTGGCTCGTATATCTTTCCATCATGAAATGGCAAACCTTACTGAAGAGAAATGTCAAAAAACCGCAAGAAAAATATGGCGTCGTTTGCTGTCCCTGTCGCTCTACTTTTGTAGCGTCCCTATTGAAAAACCCTTTACATCTTGCTCTGCAAAATAGGATTTTACGGAGAACAAAACCTCTGACCTTCGAGCCAAATTTTGAGTTTAGAAAACAACAAAAAGTTGGCCAGTATTTGATGAATACAGTGGGTGATCTTTCCATGAATTTTGGTCATGGCAACCGCCGAAGTGTGAGGATTTCATTTTTTTGATGAAACAATTTGCAGAGTATGTACTCGCCTGGGTCCATTGTATTTACCCACACAATGTTTACTCATGGGAATCTGACCAAGGCTGCGATTAGCTAATTAAGAAACTACCCAGGACGGGACTGGAATCTCCGAAGGTTCCCAAAACCAGCAATATGAAGGTTCTGCAGTCGATAACATAAGCTTCAACTAAGAATACTCAGCCTTCTGGTGTATAATGCGGGATATTTGCATACATGGTGTCGGATGGATTCTTTTTCCTCCTCGTTTCTGCGGCTTCCTTAGTAATCATTGAAGATAAAACTTAGAAAAATCAGGACATCAGAGTCCAAAAATCGGGGCAACCTGCGAACATGTCATAAAAATGCGAGCCTCGGCGGTCGCTAAACCTAAAATACTGTGGCGTATGTGGAACATTTTAACCGATTTTTCAGGTGAACTCGGTTCTGCATTCACTGGAAAGTTGGAAAGTTTTAGACTTCCAACGTGGTATTTTACAATGGATACCACCAGTTGCATAAAATGCGCCCCTTTCGTTCGAAGTAGTATATTCTATCGGAGATCCCTAAACTTAAAAATCAAACATTAAGTAGAAAATGTCGGGACAATATCCGGACAGAAAATGGAACTTTTCCTTCGAAATCGGCACGTCTGGCAGGCCTAGTTCGCAGACGTGTATCCCTTACTACAGCACACACTTCCATAGTTGCAAAAGATGCTCCTACGTAAGAAACTTCCGGCATATGTCCTAAACTTCAAAAGGTGATTTTCGTGACAAGATACAGCTTTGCTGGATCCCACTCTGGATTTTGCGTTTTTGCGTCAATTAATTTATTCGTTTGAAGTTTGGCATTTCAATAGCAATGGACTCGGACAAACCCATTTGACGTTTGACTTTTGACATCTTTTGCATCCTACCTCTTACGCTGCACACAGTCTCCAATTTAATTGCTCAATTTAACACGCTACTTTCATATTTTTTTCGTTGTTAACGAGCTCTTGTAACCCAAATTTGTTTGAATTAATTTTTAATTTTTTTGACTGACTTCCCCCAGGCCATGATAACCCAAAAGAAACTAAATAAACTAATTCGTCAAGCCGTAATTAGGCGATCATGCTAAAGCGGGTTTACTCAAAATATTTGAATATAAGTTCAAACAGTTCTCAAAAGTAAACAAATATTCTGTCTGTTGTTTTCTTTTCGTTTAATTATACGCAGGCAAGGGCACAAACACGCAAACCTCAAGATAGGCGGGACTAACAAAAAAAAAAAAAAAAAAAAGAAGAAGGAAAACTGTCAGTGTCAGTGGCAGTACGCTGTGGACGCACTAGGTTAATCTATCAAACAGAATGAAAAAAACCGTTCACTTTGCGTTCAACAATAATTTAATTTTAATCTATCTTCAAATTGACGTAATTCAAGGTGCGGTGTGATGTGTTCTCCATTTGTTAAGTGATGGTGTTTTAATGAAAATTATTTGCAATGACGTTTACAAGGCAACTTAATACGGAAGAAGGTGATACATTTGTTTTTGCATGAATGACAAGTCAGCATGGCCGATAAGTGCATTCAGTTAAGTGTATATTGAACTGTAAGCCAGTGGGAAGGGAAATGAGTTGTAAGTTGGCGGAAGTTGCAACAAGGTAGAACGTACGTTATAATTATTGAATAATTCTAATGAGATATTTGAATAGTGTGTTTTCTATAGTAATTTGCTTAAGCCGCTGAGTGGACTTACAACAGCGGCTTGTGCTATTTTAAAAATGATGGAAGAAGAGAGAAAATGTCTTTCAAATTTGGCAGATTTTACATTTTTCAAATCGTGACAGTTTTCTCTTTTAAATTTATAATTTTATTTGTCAAATGACATTTTTAGGTCGTCAATTGTTGGGTCATGGCGGTTTTATTTTCAAATCAAAGACCATCGATGGAATTCTATTTAAATAAACCTCCTTGTCAGTCTAGAATTTCAATGCTAGAAAGCAAGATTATGCGCGGCAACTAGTGTGTTTTCTTGCATTATGTTGCTGGAAAACTTAGATTAAATCCTGGTACTCCTAAGTTCTAAGCAATTATTCTCGTGGAAGGAAGTATTGGTTAGTTGGTTGAAGTGGCTATCTCAGGCGATTTGCCAAATAACCATGATATTCCCACAACTCATCACCTGTCTAAGATTCAACCGGACATGAGCGGAAATGGGATGAGAAATGGGAATCAATGGATTAAGCCTGTAATCTCAGAGTGCGAGTGGAATGTAAGATTCTGACGACAGCCAATAGTAGGGGGAAGTCGCTTACCACCTGTGATATATCAAGGAAACTTTGGCTAAAATACGGCAAAACCAGTACCAACAAACTTTCAAAACATGACAGGAAGTCGCTGTCAATGTTGGTAGGTGCAGTCACTGACCACAACCTTTTAAGAAACTACAGTATGAAATTTAAACTCAACGTTGACAAAGAGGCTCAAGAGGATACTCGTCACTTCCTCTGCCAATGCTCAAGCCTATATCACTTGAGAAACAGAACATTAGAAAGATGCTACTACCACGACATACAGGAACTATCTGATGTTCCACTAAGCGATCTTTCCATGTTTCTGAGGACATCACGATGGCTGGAGAAACAAATCACCAACGAGCAGTAAGGTAGAACCCTCATGGGCATCACAATGTTTCCACAATGACCTAAGTGTGATGAGGTCGAGTGCTTTCTCCCTCATCAATCCAGATACCTAACCTAATCTAGTTCCAACCTTAAAACGTGAAAATGTTTAAAAAGCGAAGTACCCCACTCATTTCGTTAATCAAGAGTTAATTTAAAGTGCTAAACAAAGCCTTGCCCAGTGTCCGATGTCTAGTTCTACCCAAGGCAAGAAAATTGCATAGGTTATGATCAAGAATCCAAGTGTCAAGTGCCTTTCTCGTCCGAATCCTTGCAACTGTTGCAATAGGTGTTTAATGGGATATGCAGCTTAGCTGCATGGGTTTCTTTTGTACAACTTCATTTTCAGGTTGTCAGTTCGGGTTCTGCTGAGAAGGTCTTTTGATCTTTTTTGGTTGTATTTATGTGGGCCATATCTGTTTTAAGATAACGCAGTTCTTTATAGTGTGAACGATACTTCACTCGACAGCTCCGAGTGGAGTGTAGACTTTCATGGGAAGATGGATTCTAGGGGATTGATATGGGGATTCCAGGATTCTAGGGCCAGGATAATGTGCTATTGTGTTAGGTTGGGTATACAACGGTGATCAGGGCAAGTGATTTGCTTCATGATGGATGGGCAATACTAAAGTTCAGATGATGCTGATCGCTCCAATCGGATGTAAACTTGACTGGAGCAGATCCTTCAGTTTCTGAACCATGAGTTTCCTCAAAAATTCAATTTTAGATTCCTAGCCGGAGTAATCAGCGGCTTCTACACGTATGTACATCGAATGAAACTTTCATTACATCCACTCTGTAGAAGAAAATTTTCTTACATTTCCTCTTTCACCTCACAAAGTAGATTTTCTGTACCGAAGTTGTCCTGCTAAACAACGTCACGATTATCTATCCAGGGATGATACTTGACTTCTTGGCGGCGTTGCCCCCAATTGCTCTCTTAACTCACATCGGTCATCTATTATAAGCGACCATTTCGCTACAAGATGTATGTAGGTAGGTTTTTATGAAAAAATAATAAAAAAGCAATTTATTAAGAACTCCGGACACATTTGAAAAAACGCGACAGTGTCTGGGAAAAAGAGTATGTGACACTGCTATAAACAGTTTAGCGGTTGTAATTTACTCGTATACTTATTGGATTACAGTGTGAATTTTATATTTTACACTTAACACATTGAAACAAATATTGGTTTTGTTTGGAAATGTGCAATAAAACGTCAATCATCTAGTAAATTTCCAAGTACCCCAGTGCTATGTAATCGTTTGACTTGTGCTAGCATTGACGCCTATCATTTTTAAGTGACAAGTGATTGCTGCGCTTTAACTATGATAATAGAAATGTTTAATAAACTTAATTTGGGATAAAAAAAAAATATTTGCAATCAAATTAGGAATTTCCATGGTCCCGTTCTGACATATTTTGACAAGTGTGCCCGCCTTATGTACGTAAAGCAAGTTGTCAACATTTTAAACAAACAACAGCAAAGCAGAGATGTCAAAACATGATCGACAAACAACTTCTTTTCAAAATAAATTTCAATCGCAAAAATTGATAATCGAATTATCGTCGGTTTCTGACATGTTATTTGCAAATGACATTTAGAAATATACATTGAGATCTCAGATTAATTTTATTTAAAGAATCATAAAATAAATTAACACACTTTTCGGAAATTAGCAAGCATGAGAATTAGTATCACGTTGTTGGATTGGATCTTTTAATAAATGGAAAAAAACAAAAAAATACCTTAATATGCAATGACAACAGAAATGGCCAGTGTTTTTCGTTTTTAATGAGTTCATCGAATGTTTAACATCAGATTAAGTTTGATTAACTCTTGTATATAATTTTAAGAAGTTGGTTGGTTTCAACGGAGACTACAATGCCATGCCTGTTCAGTTTAGAGAGTGAAACTCGAAGACAAGGTTTACGAGATTGACAGGTATGTGAAAAATGGTCGCTGTGAATTTATTTGAGGATTCATTCTAAATAATAAACATATAGAAAGTTAGAGCTTTTAAGTTTAATAAAATCGTGCGATGTGATAAGGCTCTAGCTTATTGCATTACAGTGTGTCTGGATCTTAACCAACAATCCTCTTTGACCAGCCTGGTTGTTAGCCAACGGCCTCCAGTTTCGAACACCAAGTTGATTGAGGTCCCTTCCTCTACTTCGTTGTCCTTCTCTGTAGACCAAAACTTTGGTGTTTTTTCGCTGTGCATGTTCTTTTTAATGAGATTAATGTCGCTGGTGTCGAAAACAAATCAACACAAATAAGACCGAATATCATGCAACCAATCTTGCGCTCGAAGCGACTTCGTCTACATATACTTCTGCGCCATATAGAAGGACGTGGATGATAAAGGCCTTTTATATCTCCTCATTTGCCTCCTCAGCCCAGAGAAAGTGCGATCGGCAAGAGTTTTTTTTTCGTTTGATTTCTTCTGAGATATCGTTGTCAGAAGTAATAGCAGAACCAAGGACAACAAAGGCCATACAATCTCGGTGGTCTAACACTCCACTGAGATGATCTTCCTCCTATCGAGCAGCAAATACTTGGTTATACCTTCTTTTACCGTCAGACCCATTTTGGCCATTTCTACTTGTTCTCGTCATGCTCATCGGCATGAGCACAGACCACAACCTGAAATGCCAGACAGCAAACGCATTTTTCTGGCACGAGAAGCCGGATAAGGTGTTCACTATGTGGTTCGATCTAGGTGAAACTATTCATGAAGAAGTCTTCCGCTGCCACCCGAAATGGCTTAGTGGAAACACTTCTCGCTAGCTACCTATCCCCAACAATCTTCAAATAATGTACCAGGATTCACCACATGGAGAAGAGAGTAAGGAGTAAGGACCCAGAGAAACTTCTGATCTCATTTTCATTCCTTTATTCAGATTTGCAAAAGTGCAGACACAGGTCAACTGTGACACTTTGCGTTCGTAAACGTCAAACCTAGGCAAATCAAACTGCGGTTGGCCTACAAGAACTTGCATTCCGATTCGAATTGTTAACTAATTCACCCAGACCCTGTGCTCCAAATTTCATAAAAGACTTTAAAACAAGCATTAAACATTCTTGCTCGTTGTTTGATGAAGAAAGCCTACAGCCTTCAGCCTAATCGAGCCAGAGATGTCATTCTTGCTGGACGTTTTACAACAGAAGGAGCATTGGACAGCCACTTTTCTCATTACTGAGTTTAGCTGAATCGAATCTGATGTTGTCAAACTTATTTTCTAGACTGACAGATTTTATTGCAGTCTAGACCATTCTGTCTCTTCATGCAAGAGGGGCGAGTTCGTTAACGTCTGACTAACAAAAATCTGCATTACTTGCGTTCAAAAAGTGAAATACAAATCGAACTTACGCAGGCGACAGAAACCTAGTATGTTCGTAAACGTCAGAAATGTGCAAAAATCATGTTGGCGTCGGGCAGTTTGTGTAGACAAAAAAAAAACATCTGCATGAACGCCTGCTTGTTTTCTGCGTGCAGACAAAAATTTTTTTCGATTTGCAGAAACAAAGCAGGCATGTGATTGGACTTTCGCAGATTACTGCGTTTACGAATTCACCCGTGCTGTGTTATCAGGACATTAGAAACAGGAGGCCAAAATTTAAAATACCTTGGTGATTCTAGAACATTTGGAGACGTACTTTCCCTTGTGTTTTTTACCAGCCTTAAGGCAATTTAGATTAAATTTCATTCATTATCTAAGTGGGAGCGGCTTCTTCCAAGAGCAGTGAAATTATCGAGTTTGTTGTTCCTTCGCGGCACTCGTTGTGATAAATATCTGTGGTGGCTGCGTGTTTTTATCGCAGACGACAGAAAGCAAAAACAAACCGATAAGGCTCATTGCGCACATGGCCTTGAGTAGAATAAACGTGACGTGCTGACAACCAACGTTCATCCATCAATCTTAATCCAAAAAACGAGTCTAGATTATCGCCTTCGATTGACATTTGCGAAACTCTTGTTTGTTTTATTGCAAAATGCAAGACTTTCCGCTTGCTAATTGTTCTACAATTTCGACATTTTATTGATAAGATCGGTTTGACAACGTGACACACAGGCAATTAAATTACGCACGGAATTTTGTCGAGTACTTTTCAAGCGATAGCTATTGATTCGATAAAAATCTTATGCTGCAAATAGAACTTTCACTACTATCCTGTGTGTTAGGCGCCCATTGACGTTTCTACTGTGATGCCTTGACGTTTCCAATCCCTTAAGAGTGCAGAAATTAGCTCATAAAATAAAACTCCATAACGCGGTAATTATGATTATCGCAGCCGATTAGGTCAATTGGTGTTTTAATAAAGATAAGGTTTTGGATTAAACTTGTTTTTATTACAATTTGTTTTAATTAATTTCTTCTGCTAGCTGTCGTTATTATCAATTGTTGATTGATTGAGTGTTTTAATCGTCACAGTTTTCGTGAACTTCAGAAAAATTCTGAGCGCAACCGGGAGCGTTGCCGCATGTGTCATACTGATTAAAGTGAACTATACGGTTATTTGTTAAGCTCTGGACTGGTCTTGAATTTCGAATGATTCTTGATGAGCCATCGTTTGATAGAAGTGTTCTGAACTCCCTTAGCTATTGAAATAGAAATAGACAAATAGAGAGAGAGAGAGAGAGAGAGATATATGAAAAATTAGAATAAAAATGAAACGTCATTGAATATGGTGTGTTGTTGACAGATGACACGATTTATTGATACTTGTTAGTTTAAATGTCAAATTACATGATTGTCTGACCGAATGGTTTAATGGGCTGTTTGATAATGTGTCTAGAAGTCGCGTGCCGAACGAGTGATAAAGCTACAAGTTGGCATTTGGACTGTCCTTGATTTGTCTCCAATCGCACTGATAACGATGTGGCAGAGAGTTTTTGTCTTTAAATGAAAACAAAAGTGAGGCGAGGAGTGGCCTCTTATGTGTCAAGAATGTGATTGTATGTTATATGCTTGCGATGATCACTGCTGTGTTGGAGTACATAAGATTGCAATTAGTGATGAGTGTTTTAAGGCGCAGTCACAGTACCATATAAAGAGCGTCAGAGTAGGATAAGTACCCATACTTGGTTCTGTCAAACTGTGATTTCTCTCATAATAGGTCTGTTCACGAACCCTCCCAAAACAGCGAATTTTTACGAAATCTTGTTCGAGTACGCAAAAGTTTCATAGTTTTTTGTAAAAGAGAGTGCTCAGGTTTGAGTAAGAAATTTCTCCATGCTGCGAATTTAAGTGCTAGAAATTACTCTGGGCTGGTTTATGAAATCTGTCAAATCTATCAAATCTGCCAAACAGCTGTTTGTCATTTTTTGTGTGGTATTAAAATGGTCAGATATTGGAGAATTCTGTGAACATCCAGCTATCATGCGAAGATCCAGGGAATCTAACAAATGTGTTTAAACTCTCCAAATGTGAATCATGAAATTCTTTCTTATAAATTTTCTAAGATTTGACGTTTGACATTTAAAATTTGGGCAGTTTTTTTTTGTTCAACACGTTCGTTTACTTTTTCGTAATTTTCCCTCTCTCTGAGAGAATTTTAGTCCCAACTCTTCAAAATTTGACAAAACTACGAATTGTTATCTTGAATAACAAAGATTGAAAACGAAGCTTCTACAAATGCATTCGAAATGACTACTAAATCATCTTGACCTATTCTAAATTCCTGTGAGACTTTCAAGTGTGGCAAGATATCCTACAAAGTCGTTAAGTATAGTCGAATAATTTGGCCAAAAGGTCATTTTGGTTGCACCAATCCAAATGATAAGACCATCACAAGCATTTTTGATTAGAAAAATTTAAACGCTCGATCAATTTGCTTATCAAATTTTGGTTCGTTTCCACCAATCGATCATCAATCAGTCATCGATCAGTCCAACACGTATTTATTGATTGATCGGTCTAACATGATCGAAATCGATGATAGGGACTTTCGATCAATCAAATCGAACAATCAATGCCGTCACTAAAATTTATTACTAGCGTCAGTGCACTCATAGACTGTCAATAAATATTTTTCCTAATACTGTAAACAGAAAATGTGTTTGGTCTCAATCCTTGATCTTGCTTAAGATCTAGATCATGTGAAAACCTAAAGATCGGTCTTGCAGAAGAGTGACTGATGTCTATTAACGCCCTTGTCGAAATGGCTCGCGTATGAAGCGAGTGAAGAGCTATGAACATGCACTGAAAAACAAACAGCGAGATAGTCTTCAGTGGGACTCTTCCAGTGTCTTCGCGAAGATATAGACGTATACATCGAGACTGAACTAAAGGTTTCTCAGTATTTGCCTAAGATCTAACTTTCTGACTGTCTCGAGTAAAGAAACTGATATAGACTACATACAAACATGGCACAATCAAATTTGAAAGAGTCCGCAATGTTACAGCTGGGAAAAGTTGTTCCGTATCCAAATCCCATCTAGTTTGAGTCTGCTTTAGCACTGAATAGGACCAAACTAACATCCTAGCGAAAACCAAACTCTTCACAAGAAGGCGAACGCTAGGATAGTTGAGCTCGCCACCTCGACTTTCTTCACTGCCATCCCCTTAGAAAAGATCATTTGCTTTCTGGGAAAACCGCCAAACGACAAAAAGTCGTACAGACCGATATCGCTCCTACCGATAATATCAAAAGTTTTTGAAAAACTCTTATTAAAACGGTTAAAACCGGTAATTGAAGAAAGACGTTTGATTCCTGATCATCAATTCGGGTTCAGAATCAAGCATTCCACAATTGACCAGGTTTATAGAATAACCAACGAAATTGAGAAGGCCATGGAAGAGAAAAAGATATGTTCTAGTGCTTTTCTGGACGTTTCCCAAGCCTTTGACAAGGTGTGGCACGAAGGCTTGAATTATAAACTAAGACAGGTACTTCCGGAAGAGCTGTACAAGATCTTAGAGTCGTACTTGGAGAACAGACTTTTCCGTGTCAAGCACGGAGCCGAATACTCGGAATTCAAGGAAATCGCTGCCGGTGTTCCACAAGGAAGTGTTCTTGGTCCAGTCTTGTTCTTGCTCTATACTCGAGATATACCGCAAGAAGAAGGCACCGTTGTTGCTACATTCGCGGACGGTACGGCTATTCTGGCAACAGAAAATTCAGTCGAGTCAGCAACTGTGAAGCTTCAACGAGCTTTGGATACAATTTGCGAGTGGACAAAGGTTTGGCGCATTGTTCTCAACGAAACCAAATCTACGCATGTTAACTTTACTAACAAGAAAATTAACAACTTACCCGTTTTCATTAACTCGGTACAAATACCGTATGCAAACGAAGCAAAATATCTAGGAATGACACTAGATGCGAAACTCAAATGGAAGCCGCACGTTAAAAAGAAACGCGACGAACCCGAAATTAGATTTAGAGAAATGTATTGGCTGCTTGGAAGATATTCCAAATTAAGCATGTATAACAAATTGCTCTTATATAAGCAAGTCTTAAAACCTGTATGGACGTATGGTATACAACTTTGGGGTTGTACCAAAACCAGCAATAGAAATATTTTACAAACCTTTCAAAATAAGGTGCTCAGAACAATCGTTAATGCGCCGTGGTACATTAGAAACGACGATATCCACAGAGACCTCGGTCTAGCTACCGTCGAAGATGAAATAACAAATTTTGCTCGCAAACTCCGCGTTCGCCTTCATGGACATTGCAATAACGCCGTACTCCAAATTCTGGACGTGACAAACCTTGTGCGCCGACTACAAAGAACGAAACCGTTCGATTTAGCGCAATAAGGAATAGCCGCATATAATGACGGTATTAGTAGGTGCTTTCACTGGAAAGCCACCTGCACAACGCGAATTATTATTATCGAAACTTAAACTACTTGATAAGGCTTTTACGTACTTAGTCGTAGTCAACACGAAAAGGGGAGGTGTTTTTAGTGAGTAAGAATCTCGGGCACGTGCGGTAGATCCTCATGGTGTCTCATGAAAGATTTTCACCTACCCTCGCAAAAAAAAACAAAAAAAAAAAAAAAAATTTGCTTTCTGGAATGAGTATAAGTTGTTGAGGAAAAAACCATGAATTATCACAAATGTCCTCAGTTAGTCTGGACACAACCCTCGGATGCCATTGAAACCTAATACCACCTGAGTTTCAAACCACTACACCTAACCCGCGCTGAGTGAATAACATCATCATAACCCCTTAAGTGAGACTGCGATTGGAACCGTAGTGTCTAAGCTAAGAACCTCAGCTCGGTGGTTTTCAATTCAAAAACATCTCACCTGAGCTTCACTGATGGTCAATGGTTCTGAATTGATGAACCACTCTACACCCTCGTCACAGGGTGGATTGCTTTTGGAGCCACCATAACTATAGAATCCCGATTTGAAGGGAAAACACAACCAGGCGATCGGAAATGGTGGAATTTCAACAACAGTCCCGGCCTTCTTAATACGGTGCAGGTTTAGAATAATTGGATCCAAAAATTGATTGTGCGTAGAGATCTGAAAACGAAAGAGACAATCGTCATTGAACGGGAACACTGGGAAAGCTATTTTCCTCACCTCTAAAAGATAAGCAATGATGAGAGTGTCATGAGTCGGGAAGCACGGCAAGATCGGCCCGGTTTTATGAATTGCCTGAAAAGGAATTTAAAATTTAAAATTTCTTCCGAAAAGTCACCTTTCCAGTTCCGTAGTTACTTGGAACTCCATGGGATATTTCTGGTGATCAATTGTGTGCTCAGATCCTTCGGTATTCCAAGCGCTCCAGTGAAAGCAAATCGACACCAAGGTATAACACTGAACGAGGTCCGCCCCACTGATTGTTGGAGCATTGGCTGCATATCTAGCCTTCACTATAACTGTCGACAGAGAAGAGATTCACATAAAAGGTTCGACTTGAAGGTGTGCGCCAACCTGTTCGTCCATTATTTTCCATTGTCACACTAATTGGCATGTCATTGTAATGATTCCACATCAAATGCTCACGAATGTTCCACAACTCAACGAGACCGGTGTTGATATTTATTGGAGACTGATTTGGTCCAGAGATGGTCCAGCTATGGGGGCCTGTTAGAAGAAACCAATTTTCTGTTGCACGATCGCTTGAGGACAACTAGATGTCTTACCTCTCTCGGGGCCATAATCATATACCAATTGAGAAAGGTGTTCCGTACAGAGCAGCTTGGACAGATGCACATTGCCGATTAAGATGAGGGCTATTACGAAACTTAGAATTAGCGTCGCCAGCGGATGTTCATAGGCGTAACAGGCAAAGCACGCGACCGACGAATAGAAAATGTTCATAATATAACAAACCGAAAGCTCGACCATTATCGATTTTTCCCGTTTTTTTTTAAGGCCTTTTCGATTATTTAATTGACATGTTCTCAATCTCAAAGGTTGTTCTGGTTTTTTTTTTTTTAATAATTTTTGGAAGAAACTTTTAGACGATTCACATTGAGTGGGGTTTGAGATTGTTCTTTTGAGTGGGTTTGAAGTTGAGTGGGTTAGAATCGGCAAGTTGGTTATTTGTTTCCCCTCCCTTGTCGTCACCTACTAAGTCTCTTGTCAGAAGCAACCTGTACTCACGATTCTCCAAAATCAACAAACTGGGCTAAACCAATAGAGTTACCCTCTGATGGATACCAGGATATGTAGGAGTTGAGCGAACCGAAGCAGCTGACACAAAGATTAGCAGGAAATGGCTCGGGGAGCCCGTTGTTAGGACGTGAGTACGATACAATACGATGCTTAGGCTCGGATGCACTGTGACCTGTATGATCTATTGTGCTGGGCTAGTAGTTAACCAGAAGCCGAATTGAGGCTCTTAATGAACCTCAATAGTACTTGAGGTCCCGATTTAGATGGAGTAGTCTTTTCTTTGAGGCAGATAACTGGTTCAACCGTCTGTTTTTGCCCTTCGCAAAGTTGGCACATGTCTGTATCTGATAACTTTATCTTATGCAGATGACACCTTAGTGGACAATGTCCAGTTAGGTAGCCCGTAAGGGTCTTCCTTGTGAAGTGCAAGTAGTTTCTTTGACCTGTTTTGGTTGATAAACTTTTTCGTTTGCCTCAGGTCCTTTTTTTGTGCCCAATTTTCAGCGAGGCTTTTAGCGTCCCGTTGTGTCATTTTGGAGTGGCTTATGCTAGGTGGTAACCCAAAAACGGGCTTAGGACCAATGAGTGTGCGTCCAGCGCCTCTTCTTGTCAGACAATCCCCTTGTTCATTACTCTCGAGGAAGTTAAAACCGTCTCAGACGAGCTTTGACCCTATCGTATAGGATTTGAATGCCATTAGTGAGGTTTGGTGGATTAGGAACGCACAAAATACGGGAAGGGTAGGTTACGTTAGGTTGGGTGGCTGTCCCCGCTCAGATAGGGACACACTTAGACCAGATTGGTCTATTGTGATACCACGATGAAGAACTGGCTTACCAGCACCAGGAACCAGAGTATGTAACACACAGGACATCGAGATGGGCAACCGTAACGGTATTAAATCTAAGAGTTAAACATTTCGTCCCAGAGATGAAGTTTCTTATCTTCTGAATGTCGAGTTCGGCTAGATCGTTTAGATCATCGTAGAAGTATTCCCTGAGGGTTTTCCTCTTCCTCCTCGTCTCTGCAGCTTCTACAGAGATCATTGGAAGGGACCCCCAGTCTGATTGCAGGGTTACGTCGCACCTGTCTGCAATCTCGTTAAGATATCTGCGGCATTCCTTTACCAACTTTGACCGTAATGTCGGCGATTCCAAGGCTTTAATAGCTGCCTGAATATCTTAATAGTACAACAGCGCCAAGCCGCAGCTTCGTGGACTGCCGTGATTTCCGCTTGAAATGCAATACAGTGATCCATCAGTCGCGTGGTAATGGCTAAGTCAGATGCGTTGGAGAAGACTCCTGTCCCCGAACCACCCGCTGTCTTAGATCCGTCTGTGAATATTTCTAGCGCGGGATTGCAAAAAACTGTGCCAGACTCCTAAGATTTTCTCCGAGACTCCAGACTCCGAGTTTCATACCTGACGTTGAAGTCAATATGGGGGACAACGTAGACCGTACGAGAGGGCTAACGAAAGAGAAAATAAATAAACGAGCCAAGCACTGAGATAAAACCCTCCATTTGGAGCAGGTCAAGGAACTTTTGGGAAAATTCAATGAGAAGAGGAGCACAACTTGCCTAAGCGGTACCAAACCCCGACTTCGCATCTTGACATTCAAGGAGCATCTTAGAGAACTGAACAAGAATATTTCTGGGCATTTGGAGATTCGCAGACCAGCAGACCTTCACTTTGATCACAATGATCGGGATTAACTTGTAGCTCCATCTGCCTTTTGTGGTTTTTTTTCAGTCACATACACAACTAAGGAATCTGCCGTTTCTTCTTCCTTAATCTACCGGCTATGACATAGACTGTCTCGTCCGCGATCGTTCGAAAACCGCTTTTGAATTCGAGGGTAGGTACTTTGGAGCTACTGTTAGTTTATATGTTTTGTTTCACTTTTGAAGATTTGCTACGGTCATGGTGCTTGTAATAGCTGTAGAGACAAGACGAAACAAGCTATGTCGAGTTTCCTGTTTCAAAACGCAGCAGGATATGCTCATTACAAATGCCAACTGATTTTGATGGTAAGACGGAGAAACCTTTCTGAGATGCCTGGTTGTGCTTATCACGCCAGCACCCACTTCACGTCAGTAGGTTCATGACAATTTCAATTATACTTGAATTTATCTAAACAAGGTGAAGGTGCTTTTCAAGAGCCTTCAGACTAAAATTATTCTACCTACAGTCGTACTGCTACTGAAGGCAGCCACTCGAACTTAACCTCGTTCTCACCGGCTCACAGCCCACCTTTATCTTTATTACGTACCACCAATAGTCTGAGGCAATTTGGTCTACATCAACAAAAGCACGTATAGTTCTTATCACAGTTGAAGCTATAAAGAGGCTTTGATAAACAATTAGAATGACGTCGCACAAATTAATATCCAAACGGCTGGGAATCCTTTTGCTCTGCTCATTCACAACTGAGAACTGATACATCAATGCCTTGACTGCAAAAGCAATATGATCCCTATCAACCTCTTAAGCGCTGTAATAAATCTCGAGTCGATTATTCGGGGTAAATAGTCGAATGATGATGACAATAATTAGAAATCTAATTTGGACACTTGTCATAAATTTCCAATTAGCACGGCCTTATCACGGCCCAACAAAGTGTGTTAACACTTATCGCACTCGTAGATATTTACCTGGGTAAGCACGTTCTCGTGTTCCTCCGAATTGTAGTCTCAGCCGATTATCACACATTCTTGGCGGTTGGATAGCTCCTAATCGATCTCCATTTGGAGTCACATTGTGATAAATCATTTGTGACTTGTTCAATTAAATGAAAATTTATTTGCGGTTGGGCGCGGGGTACCCAGGCGACTGTTTAATTTGCAACAATTTACAAGTTCTGGAAGCGCTCTTTACTGCCGTCTGAGTGGAATTATTGATTCGCGAACTTTTGCTAGGGAAATTAAAATCTCATAAATGCATTCATTGATTTGCTGCTGACGCTGGTATCGATTGCATTCGTCAATTAATTTTATTGTATTTATACTTGGAGGCTGATGTACGGCTAGTTTTCCGCATTTTACTGGGAAGAAAGACCAAGGCATGCTGGGGGCTATAATCATGAAAACGTGACTTGACCTGACGTCCTTTCTTGTTAATGACGTCCTTTCAGGCTGTTCACACTGGTTTTGAACATCAGCGATTGGGGGTGGTCACGACATGATTGCAGTTTAATTTGTGGTTATTGCCAGATCAGATTAATTCTATTAAACTTAAATTAGATTAAAGTTAAAAATTGATTAGGGTTCTCAGTCGTCGTGTCTCTCTCTAATTTTTCGGAGAAAGGTCTAAGGAAGGTCGCATGTGCTTCGGGTCAGTAGCGCCTAACTCTGAGCCGTATGGGGATTTCCTACTTTCCCATGGCTTTAAGGTTGGCACCAGGCTATCATAGATTAGGTTAAGTAGATGGGTTGGCGTGGCCCTCTGGGCCACAGTAAGGTCAGTAGAGCCCCATTGCGATGTCCATTTTGGAGGAAAGGTACCCCTTGCTCGTGAAGCAATACCCAAAGCACTTTCCTATTGCCCCAGGGTTCGAAACATTTTGAAGTCTTAATGAACCTCTAAGTGTTCGCCGTGGCTCAGTGGTTAGTGCGTTGCACTGCTGACCAAGCGGCGTGGATTCAACCCCCAGCTAGGAACACCGAACATTTTTCGCGGCACCACCTCTCGTCGGGGAATGACAAGCCTCCGGGAGTATAATCTGTCATGAAAGAGCTTCTCACTTCGCCATTCGGAGTCGGCAATAAATTGTATGTCCCTTCCATTCGTGTAAACAATACAACACGCACAACATGAATGGTTGCGAGAAGCTAGGCCCTGGCTCATTCCGAGCTGTCGCGCCAACTTTTTAGTTATTTTTTTAATGAACCTCTAAATGCCCTGATAGGTACGTCCCTTAGTTCTTCGGTATCTTGGAAAAAGCGCCTTTCAAAGGATTTATGAGGTGGCAAAGACCTGGGCTGTAGCACAGGAAGTGGGTTGTGTCCTCATTAACTTGCTTGCATCCGGAATCCGTGCAAAATTCGTCCTCACTTAGCCTTAGCTTAGGTTATCATAAAGAGCTCTAGCTTAGCACCGGTCTGATGTCAACCACCATCTTTAAAGGTCGGTAGCGCTAACGAGGCGCTAGCTAGGTAGTGTGAAAAGATGTCCGAGGACACCTTCGCCTTGACCCAACTCCAGTTATCTGAGCTGATCCTCGGCATCTTGGTCAATGATACCGAGATAGGTAGGTAGAAGTGGCAGTTCAAGGAACCATTTAACACTAAGATGCGCCTTTTTGTAACCATACCGCAAGTAATCTGGTTGATGATGTGTATTGTTAATGGAAAGAGAGAGAGAGAGAGTACGACCGCCTAAAAGTACTTAAGTCCATCCTGTGGATGGATTATGAAGTTAAGAAAGCAGATCAGATCTTGTTTCTTTTTACTCGAGAAGTGGTTGAGGAGATTCGCAGAGGAAATGGGAAGAAAGTTTAATTCTCGCTTTCGTTTTCCCAACAACGGCCGTGGAGGTTGTGTAGTATACTTCGTCTGGCTGCATTATCTCCAATTGACCAATGGCCCATAGTTATCGCTGCTCTTTTGCCAATGTCTGTCCGGGTTCTGTTTAAAAGGTCGTTTGTCTTGTCTTGTCGTAGTTGACTTTTGCAGAAAATGTAATTAGATTTGGCTTTCAACTGCTTCTAGCGGAATGTGCGAGTGAACCATGTAGAGCTGAGTCCTCCGTAAGCAGATTATCCGCACGCTAATTCCCTTTTATGTCAGTATCCCCTTGAACCCAGAGCAGTGTAAGCATAAACCGATCGCCAAGGGAGGAAAGCTCCTTTCCGGCACTCTTGCATCGGTTTAAAGGATACGATACCCGAATTAATGGCTTTGATGGATGGCGGCTTGATCATATACAAGGATAGCAATGTTCTGTTGCGTGCAAGCCTCTCGAATTGCCAGTAATTCTGCCTGGAAGACGCTAGTTAATATTTTCAGTGACAACGCAGTTCATCTTTGATCCGTTGCGTGTAGATGACCATGTCGAAGGCTTTTACCATTTCATCTTTCTTCCACTATGATCTGGTGAAAAAATCCGTCATAAAAGTTATATCTTGAACTTTAGTTTGAGGATAATGCAGTTGATTGGAAACATAACCATGCTATTTGGTAATGAGTCCGAAATATTCCTGTGGCTTTGCAATCCAGCATCTAGATTCTTTTAGTCTGACTGCACTGCACAGTTCCTATGATGTTTTTTCTATACAAGTCGGGAAGCAAAAGATGTAAGACCACAGTAAGGGCATTCGTCAGAAGCGACCTCAATTCGCCAATTCGTGGTATCAAAATTTGCTCTCCGTTAGACTATTGAGTCTAGTTAGGTTGTAGCATTTGCTCATTGCGAGCCACCTTACCAGTAACCCGTAGGAGACCTATTTCTTGCCAAAGGTCTTGTCACAGACATAGAAAGCTACATATGCCTTCTCGACTCTGTGTTCTAGATTTAATTTCCAGCTGAGTTTTGGGTCAAGCATAATGCCCAAAGACCCAGCGCTGGGAGATAATGTAAGAAAATCGATGGAAGCTACGGAGTTGCTAGATCTTGCATTCTTTGCAGCATGCTGGGTAAGAGGCGGGCAGGGCTCGGATATTTGAATGGAGAATTGGAGAGAAGCTGTTAATATCGCAGGAAATATTTTTTTCCTGAGATGATTAATCTAATATTGCCATTGGATATGGGTTGTATTTGTCGAAAACTCATGGGTTTGGTACTGCTGTCGCTTGACGGTTTAGAATGTTTTTTGTACAATGATGCCAAAAGACCAGATGTTCCTTCGGAACTGATTGACCTTTTGTGGAGCTTGCTGCCCTACCTGTCTAGTTAAATTGACTGACTTCTTAAATCTGTTTGATGACTATTATTAAGTTGTCAATTCCAATTGCACTAGGCGTGAAGCAATAACCGCCTTAAGTAGTACTTTACTACATTGCTTACATTTATGTTGTACATACTGACCTACTACCACAACGTATCCGACTATTCCTGGGAACATAATTGCCTGCGATTTGGGCGATTAACGAGTAACCAAAACACTATTTACTGCTTCTTGCCTTAAATAAACCATTGGATGGTCAGGTAAATAGACAGCTAGACTGACTTTGATGTGAGTCTAATTGCATATTACTTTCGGCAGAACGACGGTGGATTGGAGGAGAAAGTAATATTTGTTCTTTGGTCATGGTATGGTATATAGTCTATAGTCGTAACCAGAATGCTTTTTCGGAAACAAACTCAACAACGTAAACGAGTTTAGGAATGCTACAAAATACTGAGTGCCAGTTCATGCAGTGGTCGAAGACAACGAGAAGGTTGATATGCTGGAAACAAAGTGATAACCAGAACCCTTATGCAGTCACAAGATGCGGGAGGAGGAAATATAAAGAAATAAGCTCTTAAGACAAATCCCCGATGAAACTGCAGCAGAGAAAGGTTACGCGTAGTTCCTCACCTGTAACTGCAAACTTAAAAGAAAACATCTTTCGAAGCTGTGTCTTGGAATGGCGAGACCAAGCTACAGCCAAGGAGCACTATTAGCCATTAAATCCTATACGATAGGGTTCAAACTTGTGTGGGACTGTCTCAACCTCCTCGAAAGCATCGCATCCGTAAATAAGGTCACTGTAGCCTGGATCCCAGGACACGAAGGCTTTGAGTGTAATGAACGGGCTGACTGCCTGGTGAGAAAAGACGCTTGCAGCCCACTCGTTGGTCCCGAGCCCTGTTTTGGGGTACCACCCAACAGTGCCTATTCCAAGATAACGCAATGGGAGATCAATAAACACGCCGACTACGGGGTCAACCTCCAGGGCCTTAGATAAGCGAAAAGGTTCATCAACCCCAATGTATACAAAGCCAAGACTTTACCAATGATGAGTTAAGAACCTTAACGGTCTATTTAACGGGACATTGCCAACTCAGATAGCATCTGCATAAAACAAAAGTATCAAATACCGATATCTGCCGGTTCTGTTGAGAACAGAAAAAGACCGCTGAACATATTCGGTGCGTCTGTCCAGGAGTCGTAAGGAAAGATTATTCCACTTGACGCGGGCCTCGGTCAACCAGCGGATATTCGGAAAATTGAACCTAAGGTTACACTGAGGTTTGTCCAAAGCTTCAATATAACCTCTGATTAAACCATATGGGCCACCACAATGGACCTCATAGGTTGCAGTGCGCATTTAGAGTCCCTAGCACAGAATCTCTCAAATTCAAGCTCTTGATAGAACCCAACTCTGTAGGATCATTTCTGGAGCAGTTCGATAGTAGATAGGTAGTCACCTCCACTTCCATAGTATTGTTGACAATTTGTCAAGTCCGGAGCAGTGTATTCTGTATTCCGCTTTATCTTGCAACAATCTATTGCGTCAATAGCTGTAACAACAAAGCCTATAACTCATTTGTTAAGCTCTTAAACAGCAGACTTTCCACTTGTACATTGTTCTCTTCAAGGTTTGTTCAGACAGATTTTGCTATGTAGACAAAACCCAGCCACTTCTCCTCCAAGTGGCAGTCTTAGCTCCCAGATAATATTCAAGGAGGACTATAAATTCTAATCTCAGTATGTGGTTACCTTGCAAATCTTTTCTCTACAAAACAAGGTGCGAAGCTCGTGATAAACGAAAAGTGTGCGTCTCAAATCACGTTCCCAAATAGTGCACACGTTGTTGGGACACTTATAAATTTTGTTTACACTCTTGTCTTCTCTGTATTTTCGTTTCGTTTTCCTCAACCTCTAACCGAATTGCTTTTCTTTTTCTTTTCAGAAACCAACTGACGTTTTTTTTTTTGTTTGATTCTCCTAAATTTCGTGTGCGAAGAAAAACAATGCCAGTTCAATCACCTATCGAGATCAGCAACCGCGCCATCGAACATCGTGACGATGTCGATCCACTTGAGTATCATGGTCACTGGGAGCCAGTCGGTGTGGCTAGGGTTGCGAACACGGGCACCTCAGCAATGGTAACATTTTCCAAGCGTCAAGAGCAGCCATTCATTATTGGGGGAGTACTGGGCGAGGATAAGTACATATTCGAGCAGCTACATTTCCATTGGGCCGAAACTGATGATTCCGGCTGTGAGCACACCCTCGAAGGCATGACATATTCAATGGAAGCGCATGCTGTACACTACAATGCCAAGTATGAGAATTTCGCTGAGGCAAAGAATAAACCAGACGGCCTGGCGGTCGTCGCATTCTTCATTCAGGCATGCGGAGAGAAAGACTGTCCAGAGTTTAAGAAAATCACCGAGGGGATACGGATTGTGCATAAAATCCATACAACCGCATCATTAGATTCAGGTTTGATGGTTGGTCATATGTCTGAAGAAAGAATGGTTTTATTCAATGAAAAAACATTTGGTTTTGTCTTTTTGTCTCTTTTATATCTGTCCAATATCATGCATCACGTGTGCAGACTGTTTGTCCTGGATCGGATTGCAAGAGCTGAGCAAACATTATTACACATATAAAGGATCTCTGACCACTGCGCCGTACTTTGAGAGTGTGACGTGGATTATATACAGAACGCCGATCTACGTATCGCGGGAGCAGGTAAGACTAAAGTTTATTTTTTCATAGGTGTCAAGTGCCGGAGAGTGCCTGACTCACCCGGCGTCCGGCGGAAGTACACCTTGTCGGAGTTAGATGACAATTACTTATTCGTCTGAAACGTTTTATTTTTATCTCAGAGCTATTTTAATCTAATCAGCGTTGTTTGTATAAAATATTTCTTCGCATAGTCATGCCTGTTCGTTATTTGCTGATGCCTAGGATTACAATTTATGAGCTAGTCGGTGAATTTAATTTTACTTCCAAGTAATGAATTCAAGGCGCACACACAGCAGCCATCTATTCTCTCCGATCCCGGGGCCGTTGTCGCCAGTCTGCTAGACCAAGTAAGCTGGCATCTGAGATTGTTGGATGCATTTAATCGGCATTCTTTTTCGCTTTGGGTCTGAGTGCTTAAATTCAAAGGCTCCTAGATGAAGCGTAGTGCTTCAGCTTTCTAGACTACATTATGACCCTGATACGGCTCATATTGTCCGCAGTTATTCGCACACAAAACCAAATCTTTTCTTTGGAAATCACCCGCGTTATGCATTCCTGATCATCCTCCAGCACCTGATCCCGACATCAGAGAAGAAATTAGGAGTTTCTTAAATCCCGTTTTTTTCCAAACCAAAGTATTTACTTGATAAAAAGTTTGAGAAAGTTTTAGTATTCGAAACACTTAGCGGAATCTGAACTTCTTACACTATGAATCTGTAAAGGGTTGATCCTCGTCTGGATAGCCCGTAAGTTTGTTATTATTACACTTAGTGCCCTAGCCATCATAGGACAAAGTGCTACAGGAAGGTTTCTCTTCTGTCTGCCACACAGCTGAGGGCAGAATGAGCGTGTTGTCGTCATCAACTCTCGCTGTGTGTGCTGAAAATATGTACATCGAAACAGAGTTACCGTTATCCAGTCAACGCAAATCGTTGCAGCTTTTTCTGTGGATTTTGTCGAAGAGCTTTGAAATTTTGTGCTTTTGAGAACAAATAAATGAATTTGAGTATGTGAGGGTTTTGCAGCTTAATTTTTGGTTTTTTTTCATTTTCTTATTGTTCTGGGAAACCCGTTAAAATGCGGTTAAATTTTTTTCGGTTTTGTGCTTTGTAATGAAGGTTTATTCGCGCGGGATTTTGAAACATTCAATTCAGTCACAGTTCTATAAGTGATCATATTTATTAGATATTGTGATACATCAAAATACTTGAAAAAATGCCTTCTACAAAATATTAAAATTTCACCAATATCGATTCGGTATTCATTTTGTAAACAATTATTTCTTTTTTCGTCAACAAATTGTTTTGTTTTTAAATCAGCAGATGGTAACCATACGGTTGTTACTCTCCGATTTCTGGCGATTTGTCATGTATACTACGGTAACCCTGAAATAGCTTTAAAGAGTGACAGATTTATGTAAGCTCTTGCAACCAGAGTGAGAGGCAAACGTCCTATCTTCCCTGTACTGACAATTTTTGTGGGACAGGTCTTGAACCCAAGCAGCTCGAACAGTAGTCCAACGCACTAACTACTGAACCACGGATCCAAGTATTCACATAGAATGTGTTCTGGAGTTTCGTCGTCCTCCAAGTAAAGACGATATTCAGTCTCCTGAATAATTCGTATTTTGTGTAGGTGATAACGAAGCTGTTAGAAATCCCACCGGTCTGTACCGGTGTCCTCGGTCACCTAGTTACGCTACTGGTTACAATGTTATGGTGACAAGGGACCTAGATAAGATATACCTTTAGCCTATACTCTTACCAGGCGAGTTCCTTCTTGTTTTGTAGGATTAGGTAAGAGAATCTTTGGCCTTGATAGCGGCTTATCTGTCATCAAATATAGCTTTTATTTTATAAGTGGCGCGTTAATAGGTTTATGACTACCTCTAAATTAGGCTATGTTCAATTTGCATGTAAGGTAGTGTCATATGATCATATACGCCTCCCTGTTTGCTAGCAACTCCGCTTAGAAAACGTTGAATGAATTCGGATTTTATCGTATTTAGTCCTCTAAAGAAGATACCCGCATCGACTCCTTCCTTCCTTCCTTCATTGAATCGTCAATGAAGATAACTAGGTATATATGAATCTTGCATCATTTACATACTTGTTCTTCTGCTACGGTGGTATTTTCTGAAATTTAGCTCAAAGGCGAATCTTGATAGGGAACCTAGGACCAGAACCCTGAACCAGACTGCGATACATGATGCACTTTTTTCAATTTATATGTACATATGTATATCAAGAAGGAGTAGGAGTAGGATCGCATGAAGACTCTTGATCGCGCAGGGTACTCATTGTAGGTATCTATCCTGTCTTTAATTAAACTTTTCATCCTGTCGTGGTAGACCATACACGTCTAGTTTACTTATTAGAGCTTGATGCCACACTCTGGTTAAAGGCTCCTAACATATCTAACGCGACGGCTCGTGTTGTTTGCTAGTCGATGTCTATAGGTAGGTTACGTAACGTAACAAATCTTCGATTAAATGGCGGCTGCGGAATCTTTATTGCCTGTCGTTAGTTCGTTTACTTCCTGACCTAAAGCCCACAAAAACAACATTTAACTTGTCGAAGAGGTCACAGGACTTCATATCTGGTCGTTAATTATCCTAGTCCGTGTCTTTCTAAATACTTGACGATCTCGACATTGATGGATTTTTCTATAACTTTCGATAGCACGGACGGTGATGCACTGGGACAGTCATATTGTGGCAAACACTTCCTTCCCTTTTAAGAAATTGATTGAATGCGGTCCGTTTTTTAGCAAGCGGGGAGAGCCTTTTTCATGTACGAAAAGGAAAGAAGTTTACAAAGAACTAGTGATAGTGTTGGTGCACAGTTTTTGAGGAACCGTCCGGTTCGGTCGCTTTCTCAAGTCATGTTGTTTAGGTTTCCGCCGAATTGTTCGGGGTTGCAATTTAACGCCTGTCATCGATGTTTGATATTTTTGGTGGTTCAGTCTGCATCGTATCTAGTGTGGAATTGGCTGCAAATAGCCTTGCGAATAGATCAGGGTCCAAATCGTCTCTTCCGTGATTGCATAACTAATTATGTAAAAACGAGACGATTTGGCCCCAGAATGTTCGTTTTTACGTGACGAATTATACGATCACGGAAGAGACGATTTGCCCTCCGCATTTTCTTTGGGTGTTACGGCCAGGAACCCGTCGATTTTCACTAAACGCAGAAATTAAGACTGGCCCAAGTTGTTTCTAATCACTTTTGCTGTTGTCCAGAAAGGGCGCGAACCACAGGGGAATTTGCAAATTAACAGAAGCTTCTCTGGTTTGCTCGGTCGGGTTGGAGCGCCATTGCCTAAAGGCTTTGATTTAGCGGATGCTAGGTCGGTTTCTTAATGTTATTTTTTTTTTAGATGCACAATGGTTTTTAACAATATTCATTGATTTGTTTTGTTTTTCTACTTGCAGGTCTCCGTATTCAGAAATCTTCAGTCGTGTCCCAAGGACGAGAACAAGAAGATTGTAAATAATTTCCGTGAAATTCAGAAACCTCACAAAAATCCCGAAGTGTTCTTCGCCAGGAATGCAAAGCCAAAATCGAAATTATGAAAGCCAGTCCCCTCATACCATCAACTTGCAGCATCATCACCATTAATCACTTCTTTTTCTATCAATACTTATAAATATCTATAAACTCTGTAAACTTACTGTTCTGGCATTTCTTTGGGTCTCTTTGGTTCCACCTGTTGTTGATTATTAATACTTCATTATTATATATAATATAAATAAAAATAAAATCAAAAACAAAGTTGTTACGGTGCAATTCCACACACAGTTTCACATCAGTCTAGAGAAACTGTTAATTTTAAAAATTTACATATGCCTGCACATTAAGTTTTGTATTCGATACTTGCGCGAGTGCGCCCATTGGAAATGTCACTAGGAAACAATGATATGTATGTGAAATGTCACTTTCTATATTTTTGTACTTTTATTTAAAATAAAGTAAAAAAAAAAGGAAATCATATAATCTAAACTCAAGACCAAGTTAAGTACCTAAGATAACCACGTTCCGGAGTAACTTAACCTTGTACACACACCGACCGGACCAAGTGTTTCGCATACAAGCGTTCGTTTGTTTGTTTGTAAATAATATTTAGTTGTTTCGTTGAATATTTGTTTTGCATGCATAACAATTAAGTAAAACCATTTTCTTTTTCTTTTCACTTTTGGCAATTAAATATATATTACATATTATTATTTTTTTTATATATATAACTCTGTTAGATTTATGCTAAAGAAATGTATATCTTTTGGATACAGAAAAGAGAAAAAAAAAAACAAAAACAAGAATCATGAGAATGAATAAATTTTCTATGTAAATTAGTGGCATTTGTTTGTGTAGAATAGAAAATTAGTTGTAATTTGGAAGGGACTCCCTGTATTAGGCAACAATCTCAGCCAAGTAAAACTGGTGGGAACTCTTTGAATAAATAAGCAATGGATAGGGCAGCGAAACACGCAGAATGGATGACATTGCATACTTACTTAGTTGAGGAGGCGCTATAGTCCGGAGTGGACAATTAATAAGCGTCTGGATACGCTAGCTCGATCCTTAGCCAGCTGGCTCCCGTTTTCGCCAAGTTGATTGAGGTTCCCTTCCACTTGCGTACGCCTCTTGAGTCGGACTCTTCATCTACTGCGCTGTACCTCGGGTGTGGATTTGAAGATTATCTGTGCCGGACTCGCTGTAGAGTCCGTACAGTTTGTTGTTGTATCTCCTCCTCCACTCACCGTCTATTCAGACGGGACCGAAAATCACCCGAACAATATTCCTCTCGGAAAAAGTCAAGAGCAACCTTATCACCTTTTGACAAAGTCTAAAGTCCGTAGAGCAGGACTGAGATGATTAAGGTCGTCAGTTGTTCGAGAGAGGGCTTTACTACTCAATTGCCGTCTTAGCCCAAAGAAGCAGCGATTGGCAAGAGTTATTCTTCGTTTGATCTCAGCGCTGGTGTCGTTGTCTGAATTTATAGCGAAGCCTAGGTAGACAAAGTCCTTAACTACCTCTAACTGTCTATAGTGACGTTCTGTCCGAGACGTCTGTATTGAGCGTTCTTTCTTGTTGACAGCATAAACTTCCTCTTGCCCTCATTGACCGCTAAGCCTATCTTCGCCGCCTCCGTCTCAATGCTCACGAACGCGCCAGTGGCATCACGCTACGTTCTTCCGATTATGTCAATATCGTCGGCGTATGTGAGTTATTGGACGGACTTTTGAAAGAATGTATCTCTGATATTGGCGTGCGAGTTTTGGAGTATTCTTTCAAGAACGATGTTGAAGAAGTCGCCTTGTCTTAATCATCTTTTGACATCAAAGGTCTCGGTGATTTCTTTACCGACCTTGATAGAACAGCGTGCATTCTCCACCAAACGGACGAGTTTGGCAGGGTTGCCAAAACTAGACATGGGTTTGTATAGCTCATCTCTATAGACGCTGTCATACGCGGCCTTAAAATCGATGAAGAGGTAGTGCGTATCGATTTGAGGAAAGGGTATTCTCCGAAATCTGCGGCAGTGTGAATATTTGGTCGATGGTGGACTTTCCTGGTCTGAAGCCACACTGATATGGACCGATCAGGTTGTTGAAGAACCGCTTCAGGCGCTCACACAACACGGCAAATAAGATCTTGTAGGCGATATTAAGAGGACTGATGCTTCTGTAGTTGGTGAAGTTTAAAGAGTTGACGATTGGATTGGGCAAACGATGCTGAGGTTCAATTCATCGGGCATACTTTCCTCCGACCATATTTTACAGATGAGTTGGTGTATGCCACTTACCAAGTCATCGCCTGCTGCTTTGAACAGCTCGACAGCTAAGTCGTCAGCACCAGCTCGCATAACGTAAAATAAATTCATCACGCTTAAGAGAAATTAGAGGACAATGGGCAAATTGAAGTTGTTCCGCTTCAGCAGTAGGAGAAGACATTTAAATTTCATCCCTGACAGCATATTGAAATGAGATTCATCTAAGAGATTGAAATTTAATGTGTCAAAAACTCAATGAATTGTGTTTGCAGCGCTGAAACCGAAAGTTTTCTCACGTTGGGCGCCAATTTTTTGGGCGATTCCCGGTGCGCAAAAGACAAGTGAGGACAACAACGACGCACACACCCGAAAATCCAATACTTGCAGCAAATGCAAAATTGCTGCACTCCCTCCTGCTCGGCTGGTGGTTCGGGAATGGCTGGGGGGAGGGGGATATCACTTGGAAAGGTCAATTTAAAACGTAAGTAAAACGCTATCGGACAAGATCGCAAGCAAACATCTCCTATAACTGATGAGCAACACAGCGGATCAACAGAGTAAGAACTGTCACCAAGCCTTGGACTGCACATTTGAATAGATCTGGGCTTTGTCGTTCTTATCCCACCAGACGATGAACTTAATTTTCGCGTATAACGGGTCGGTCAGGTACCGACTTCGGCTCTCACAGTGCGTTCCTTGGTTACACACCGAAGCCAACTAGTATAAATCACTGTACACCTACACACCCATTTGACGCCCCTACGAATTTTGGGATTGTTTTAAAATTTTTTATTTTTTTTTTTTATCAAAGCAACTGTTTGGTTGAACATTTCTTAAATCCGCTAAGCAATATTAAATACAAAAATTTACTATGTCGTACGAGCCTATAAAAAAATGTCGTTGTGATCCAGACAAAAAAGTAGGCGATCCAGCCTCCGGACTAATTGAAGAAATTATGAATAAGTACTTTTGTCAAAGAGCTGGTCAAGGGTCATCCTGCTCGCTTTTCAGTAGTCCCAAAGGCTCCATCTACTCAATGGACAAACGATTGCTCTATTGGAAGCAGATTTTAGAGGACCGCAAAAAAATTGCTTGTCGCATTCAAAAGGCCACCGGCAAACGTATCTCGCACGTCCTCTACAATCAAATCGAAGAACATAGAAATGTACAAAATGTTAAACGCATTATGGACTATGCCCAGCGACTGGATCCAACTAAGCTATCAACAAGAACGAGGGTTCATCTTCAGGATCCCGCGATTTGTGAAACTTTGCCGCAATCTGAAAGATTGCAAATGCCAAACTTAGAAATAGTTGGCTCACCAAAAGTCAGCAAAGCAGAGCAATGGATGAGTATATGTGCCGAGGCTAATAATTCCTTTTTGTCGTCGAATATTTTGCAGAGAAAACTCAAGTCCAACTCAAAAGAAATGGAAAAAATTATAGAATTCTATCCAGACATTGATGGATTGCAGGTGGTGGGTCAAAGAATCCATAAGCATAAGCCAATGACAACGGAGCCAATCAGCGACTTTGAGCTATCAATGATTTCCTCTGTATCTAATCTGGAGTCATGGGAGGGCGCTGACTTCCCCGAGTACTCCATCAAAATAAATGACACCATCATGACCACTGACAAAAAATCAATAAAATCTTTGAATTTCGAATTGGATTTCAAGTGCAAACCACATGAAAGGCAAACCCAGGCGCTTTTCAAGATTGAGAACGTTGGCAGACGACCTGTTCGGTTTGTGTGGAAAAAGATTAAGCCCGCAGGAGCTGCCTACATTGCATCAGAACCTCCAGTGCTGTTTTTCAATCAGGCAGCCTTTACACTCACCTACGGCGAAAGTCAAGATATTGAAGTTCTTTTCACGGCCACCGAGCAGTTGGTTCACGCCGAAGATTGGTGGCTTAAGACAACACCAGATTTCTTTGCAAACGATCAAAAATTGTTGGTACAACTATCAGCACAGTGCTATATACCACCGAATTATTTCTCCAGCATCATCTGGGATCTGCTGGAGTCCCTCATTAACAACATTATCCCTGGATCACCGTGCGAACGACGTAGAGAAGTCCTTAGTGAAACAGAATTCTTTGACAAGCTCAATCCCGGGTTCAAGTGTAAATTGTCCGATTTGCGAAAATACAACGAGCTCTATAGACAAGTGAAGAAAAAGACCCACCCATCTAGATGGGATATGAATTTGCAAACCCTCAAGCAACTGATCGAAAGTGTTGAGGATTTCACTCTACGCGCAACATATTTGGAAACCTTCACGAAGGCCATTCGTGCAATGAGAAAACGAATTCCTGATTCTGATGCAGCTTTAAAGGTTCTCCTTGTCAGAGGTCTGATTCTGTCGATTCTCGATAAATGGGAAACTAAGGCTATGCAAATTGTGCAGTCCGTCACACGTACCAACGTCGATATACTCGCCATCAAAATGCCATTCGACTTTGTCATCGAACAGTTGAAAGACTGCAAGACGGACGAAGAAAAACGCAAGACAATCAAGCACAATGCTCTCTACATTCAGATGTACTGCGTGTTTTGTGATTTAGCCGAGGACATTGTTTCGTTTATGGAAAACTGTTTATTGCTGTACACTTTTTGATAACATATCTACACACGTGTATATTTGGTACTGTCACGCTTAGTTTTCTAGTAAATATGGTATGATGTTGTCAATAAACCATTGCGTGGTAAACTTCAAGTGATCCCCTTCGGTTTCGAGAAAGATGAGCTTTCCTTCTTGATCCATCTTCTGTAGGCCAAGGTTGTCCTAAAAGATAGATAAGGTGAATCATTCTTAACACGCACATTAGTTTTTTAGACGTACCTTGATGTATAACTGAGTGCTTCGAAGTGGAAGAACCTCTTTATCTTGACCGGGTGCGTAGTATCCAAACCACTGTGTTTCCTTGGGCTGGACGATGGTGTCGTTGAGGAACTTCACCATGATGAATCTGCAATTTAAAAAATGCCAGAGGTATTTAGCTGAAGAGTGGTCCAGCGTGCTACGTGTCTACGAGAGCTCGTTTGTTGCTGTGGAACAACCAATCGATTTCGGCGTCAAAAGCGCTAGATGTTGGGCGTCCTAAACCGTATAAATGAACAAAAGCGACGACACGACAAAAAAAAAAAGACGATTTCTAGACTAGGTGACGCAATTAATTTACCGTTTGACGACAATTATTTTCATTATTGTTCGTTCGAAACGACCAGGCATATCTTCATCCGTCCTCGGTAAAGTCTATGCCTCATCACCTTTTTTCTCGCCTATGAGAATCAAGTGATTTAACGACCACTGAGCAGTTGGTTCGCGTCGAGGACGATTAAAAATTGTTGCACAGCAAAGTGCTATATACGGGTAATGAATTGCAGAAACGTACCCAGAGTCAGACAGATCTTGTTACGGCTCTGTTTTAGAAGATAATTTTAAGATTCTTAAGCTTGCTCCATGATCGCTATCGCCTGACTCTACCTCAGAAAGGCCTTCAAGATACTCGGAAAGAAATTGACCGTAAAAGCTTGTCAAAACAAAGACAAACCCTTCCTTCTTCTTCACTTACTGTTGTAGGTTTTGTAAGCCATAAATGTATTCCCAATTAATCCGTCGCTCATTGTTAATGTTACTAAGAAAAGTGCTTCGACTTCGGTAATCCGCCTCTCTTAATGGATCATGCCAGTATGTAGCTTGAACTAGATCTCTCTGCATCCACCTAAAGAAATGGATGTCATATTAGCTTGAGTATCGGAAGCTTTCATTATTTACCCTTCATAGGCAGCAGTTGTCAATGCACGACGTATATACTCACAAGTCGGATGATTGAGTGACGGACATTTTGGTAGTCCAAAAATCCCCTGATGCTGTCCACCAAATGAGATGAGAGTTTTCATACGACTACTACACTTTTGTGCTACAGCTCGCCTGAAATAGTTTCAAGTAAAAAGCCGAACTTCTTCCTCAGGAGTCACTCGTTCGCTTACAAAAATTGTGCACCCTGAGAGAAACCTAAGGCATTGTAACCATCTTCTAGCTCGGGATCTGCGTTAATCTGTTTGCAGGCATCTTCGATCTAAGTAAACATAATTGTTATACCGCGAGTTAAAACGCTGAATGTGATTTTTTGAACCTGATCGTTGGGATGTATAAAATATCCACTTCGATAGTCTTCAATGAGAGATCCACCGATTTCTATTGATTTTACATAGGTTCCATTGGTTTCTCGAATAATTAGTTTTTTGAGGGCTCCAAGGCTAAATGGAAAACAACATGTGTCACCTAGAATCGAAAGGATGTGTTAGAATCGCGATAAAAGTGAATAAAACGTAAAAGAAAGCAGAGTGATTGGTGGAGCATACATTGACTCCTTAAAAGTGCCGCGTTTTTATATTGTCATTGGTTTTGAGTTCTTGATCAACAAATGGTGTTTGTTGATGTAACAGACGTCTGAAATGATGAATTTTCTTTGCCTAAGTTGTCAATTGAAAAACACTCTAATGCTGTGCAAGTCTGGAAGTTAAGAAGTTATACTGCGATTAGTTGACTGCTCAAAACCTCGTTAGAGACAGTAGTGGAAACATCAAGTCCGTAACCAAGTGGTTGGCCTCCTAGTGGTCTGGATTACGAACGAATAGTCGCAAGCATCCAATGATGAAGGTGCGTATGGCTTTATCACACATTTCGAAAAGACGACAGCTCTATTGCTAATTATGCTATGAAATGAAATCCGCTAGCGGAGGACCGGCCGAAATATGGCGCAGAACAGTTGAGGAGTAGCAAGCAATTGGGGAAGAGTAGTAGTAAAAGCTCGAGGACCAACAAGGGGAATAGAACTTGTCACATCTAATTGCATCGACCTCTTTAAGATTCATAGTGTCTAGTGTTTTCTGTCCACTTTCGGTCTGCTTTTGTTGTCAGAACGACATTGCCACTAGGATCATGGCGTGATGAGATCTTGAATCAACTCAGCCAATGATAGTAGAAAAATCTTTTACTAATCTCAGCGCACAATGTTATGAGATGAGTTGGCAAAATCTAAAACGTGTAGCATATTTTCGTACACGACAGTGTGCTGGCACTATAAGGGTTACCACAACCTTTTCGGTGTATAGTTGGATTCAATTTCGGTCTATCTGAGTCAAGGCAGACATTCTGGTGATTTATTGACCAGCAAGCGCCTAAAATCCACGAATAGTTGGTTAGACAGTAGATATTTAGGCTTATGCAACAAGTACCCTCAAACGGCATTGAATTAAGAGGTATTGTCGGTACTACTGCAGCTATCCCGCTGCGGTAAACAAGCAAACATTCCATCACTTCATTACACATGGCTAGAGAAACCGTTCATCAATAATCCCACTTCACGTCTATCGTTTTCAATGAAGCATTGTTTTTTTTACATCCTCAACACGTTAATTACCAAGGCAAATACGGAAACCTAAGCCGAACACCTTTCGCAATTGTCTTGTATCTCCTTGAGCAGCAGCAGCAAGCGAGATACAAAGGTGGTAGCACTCAACTGAAGCCGTTGCATGTGGATTGTAAATGCATTATGTCATTAAAGGTACATATTCAATCAACTCTTTTCTTGGAATACCTTAATAAGTATAAAAAAAATTGTAGTCAGTGGTCTTTTATGGTTGATTTTCGTTCCATTTACCACTAAGATCCGATAGACGCGTCAAGACAGTTGTGCATTTCATAATCAGTGAGAGTTCAAAACGGTGTTATCACAAGTGAACTTAGCATTTATTAACTCAATTATTATTAAATATTTTAAGCAGCGACAATGAATGAATTTGTGTGAATTAATAGAATTTTGATATATTTACCCATCCCATGCCACATAACAACGGGCAAAATGTTGCCATTGTCGCGACTCTTTGTGGCTGTGTTTGGAATGACATCGTGAATAATTAGTAAAGAAACAAGTAAAATTATATTTTTAATCATATTTAACACAAAATAAAGTGTAATCAACGACTGAACAGATTAATTTTGATGTTTTTGCCGTTTTTTATGCGAATGACGTAAACAATGTCGGCGTTCTTCTCAAATATAAATGTCATTTTCCAGCTGTTTCGTGGATGAGCTTTTAGAATTCCCGAAAGCTATTTTGTGGGGAATGTTCGGCGAGTATTGAGGAGGGAACTCGGATATAAGAGGTGATTTTTTTTATAAAATTTTAATAAATTCAAGTGTTGTCTAGTTTTACATGCCAAATTGTTTTTTTTTATTTTTTTTTGAGTGTGGTCTGAGTATGTTTCTTAAAATATCGGAATAATCGAACTCTTGAAGACCACGTCAACGTTAATTTTGAAGCATATATTGGGTGGTGTGAATGCAAACTAAGGGAATACTCTGGGTAAACCCTCTTGAGGAAGTGTTTTCTTCTGAAACTTGACGAAACTGAAATTGAGTGTTTTATCCAAAAAGTTGGATACCTCAGTTTTTATTCCCATAGCCCATCATAAAATATAATTCTAGTGGTATGGAGTTTTTGGATCAATGACAGCATTAGGTAGGAAGATAGATAGGAACAGTCTAGCATAACCAATATTCGCGTAATGACGTCACTTTGACACCACGACTCTTGGAAACCTAATTGATCAAAGCATGAGGGAGTGAGGGAGTTTAATAATTTGGGTGTCCTTACACCCTGTGTGTGGATTTGAGGCAGGGCAGTATATAAAAAGCATTATCCCCCAAAAGAGGTCATTAAGGAAACGTTTGCCTATTGCACGATACCTGGTTTTGCCGAGCGGTGTGTACATTTACATAGCCTTTGTAGCTACGGCAGTAAGCGTTGAAAGGTATACCCCATTGGGCTGCATGACCAGCAACCCAGTATTTTCACTTAAGAAGGCTCTATTTGCTGTTAGGTCATATGGGCCTTGGTTTTAGCCTAACCCATCTTTGGTTAGAAATTTTTTGCAAGTGTGGGAATAGTTTTTCCGTGGTAGATCCAAGTGAAAAGTGAACTCGTTCCTCAAAAGACTTATCAAGAGCTGAAATCCGTCTGGCCAGTTCGTCGTCCTCTCTTGTTTCCACTTGAAATAGAACCAATTACCCAGATTCGCAGGTTCGTTGCGACTTCGTAGTATTAATGTTTACAGAAACTATAGCTTTATTGACATCTTGGCTGTCCGAGTATATTGCTACGTTTCTTTTAGGAATTGATAGGTCCTTAAACTTCGGGGCATGCGTTTGAAAAATTCCAGTGAAACCCGCTACTCTGAGCGATTTTTACGGCTTCAATGATTAAGAACAAATGCCTACGCCTATCCAACAGACCATCTTCGATCCATATAAATGGAGGTATTAAAGATCTGCATCATTGACATGGGCTTCCAAATTTATTGCCAACTCCCAGCGGCAAATTAAAAAGCAAAGGTTTGTTATTCCCCGAGGAAATGTTTGATGCTGGGGCTCGAATCTACGCAGCTTACACAGCAGTCCAGAGCCATGGCAACTTAATTGCATGCTGCCATAAATTTAGTTATGAAACCTCAATGTGTGATACAACACGTGGTTTTCTATCTGTGAGAGCTTGAAAAGAAGCAGCGGAACTGTGGATTTATGGCCACCCAGTTAAAGATTCAAACTTCAAAAGGCGTCTTGTCCTGAAGGCATCAAGACAAGGTCTTTCAACACGTCTTTCACACTAGAGAAACTTGTTTAACTACTAGCACACGCCCATGGTATCGACAGAACTCAGTGAGCTGTCACCAATGCATTCGTGAGAATAGAGACAGAAGTATCCAAAATGGCGTTAACGGTAAATGAGGGCTAATCCTAATATTTGCTATTAACAAGTAGAACACACCCAACATCGTCATAATTTCGAGGTCGTAATGGACGTTGAGTATGTACCTTTGCTCTGCTACATATGAGTTTTAACAACGATATTGGAAGGAGAAGGAAGAACAACTCTTCCGTTTCTTTGGCCAGTTTTTTCGGCTTCTTTTACCTTTTTCTCTAGAGTTTCCACTGTAGTTTTCTAAGACACCAAGTCACTGGGTATTGGTTATCCACCATAGAAGGGATATGTACATATCTTCTGCTGTACGCCATGTGTTTCTCAAAAGCAGTATCGAAAAGGAGTATGCGGCCTTCGGAGTTTCTCAATTTGTAAAAAGAACCAAAAACACAGCTGTTGTCCTCATTTTATTGTATCTGCCTTCAATCGAAACATCAACACTTACTTTCTCTTCATAAACTTGTGCCCATTAATTGTTAAAAATCAACCTAAAGACACACATCTCCTAAATGGTCACTTGATACAGTCAACGTCAACTGATAATCGAATGTCCCATTGACAATGAAACCAAAAACAAACCGTCTATCTTCCGAGCGTGCATTAACTTTCGTCGTTTTCGTTTCAGAGTAATATCGTCTTCAACTGTCATTGGAGCCGTTTAGTTCAAAGTGAACCATCAACCATCATCGATTCAGCTGATGGCAGGGCAATGACTTCAATCAAAAATCTCTGGTTACTGATCGCATTCTGGCGGTGTGTGTCGAGCATAAGTAATGAAAATCCAACACCAATCGTTATTTGGCATGGAAGTGGTTAGTTATCTGTTGGATTAGTGATTTGAATATTTAATTCTTGATCTTCTATAATTTGACAGGTGACACTTCTGATGGAGTACCAAAGTTCATGAAACTACTCTTACAGGACAAAATCGCTGGTGTTTATGTCAAACGAATACGAATCGGAGCAACACTAATGGATGACTTTCAGAATTCATTTTTTATGCATCCTGATATACAGGTAAGTGTGGGAAAATGCAATTAGTTGAAGTCATCCTGCGGGCAGTGTGTGTCTTCAATTTGGGGGAATTCTACACGTTTAACAGTTTGAAGGTGGCCGAGGGCTTTGAACACACCCTAGTGAAAAATTTAAATAATGGTAATGGTTTGTTTGAGGTGTACACTGCAATCTGGGGCACAAAGTGAATTTCGTGCATTGGTTACTCAAGAACACAGTACTGTCAAAGATTTGAATTATTTTCGTTTTCATATTCGTTTAGGTCAGATTATAGCGGTGGCGGTGCCGGAAAATCGCGCTCTGTAGAGTTGAAATATCAAAAAAGTAGAAATTCGGGTTAAATAAGTGGTTCGAGGACTGTCTGAATCATCTGCAATCCAAAATAGACTGAAGAATGTTTTTTTGTGACTTTATGGACAATCACATCCAGGTCACTTAAAAGTGTTTTCCGAAGGATGTCAGTTGATTCCTGCTGAGCCTTCGACGCTCGCACAGGAAGTGAGTTGGATCTTCACCGGTGTCTACATTGCAGCAGTATGCTTCCGTTTTTTCTGGCCGGAGCACCCGAGAGTTCTGACCTGGAATGATACCTATTAAAAGTCCTAGGTCAGATTTCTTAAGCCAAGAGGATCTTTTGTTTTCTTCGACCTATGATGTGACCAAAATGAGGTGCGTTGTGCCTTTTAACTTTTAGAAGTTCCATTGGAGTTAAAAAAAAAAGGTCTATCAACTGTTCTCGTTACCAGGAATACGTCTATGTCCCGGGACTCAGGCCGTGAGCTAAGGAAATTAAGATCATTTTGGCATCCCATTGCTAGTTCTGCCTATACATGCTGGCCGTTCAATTTCGGCGGGGGCCTCTCGATTTGCGGTCCTTTTAGTAGTCAGCCAGCATACAAGGCGTACATGGCCTTACAATGGGTCCGTACATCCAGTGGATGACGGTAGGGTCGGCAGTATGGGCCTTTTCATAGTGAATAGGACTGCGCTCCATTTTTTGGGGGGTTTCACGTTAAACCCGCATGTGTTTGCCCAGTTTTTGGTCTAAAACTTGACCAGGGATTGAGTGAGTGTATTTTCTGCGCAATCTGTGGCTCCTCCCTACATGCTCTTCTTTCATTCATTTCTTTGCCTTTATACCTCGTAGCTCGCTAATACGAGACTTAACTTGACTTGACATTTTATTGCTATTTAACTGTCTTAATGTGACTTAAGTTTTCCAGAAAATTTAACTAATTTAGTCTCTCATTTGAAGAGCTTATCTCGCAAACTCTTGTACAATACTTTAGCTAGATCCTGAATCTATACACCGGTTTCAACTGGGCTACAAACTTTCTTCCTGGTAACCCCTCACCTAATTCACAATCTCAATCCCTTCAGGTCGCCATGGTGTGTAGGCAAATACAATATGATTCAAATCTCGCCCAAGGTTACAATGGAATTGGCCTCTCTCAAGGCGGCCTTTTTATGTAAGTAAGGCTTGTGCTATATTCTTTGATTAAATACTTACTAAGTCCATTACAAGACGAGCTTTAGCACAAAGATGTCCTGAACCACCAATGAAAAACCTCATCACTCTTGCTGCTCCACATCAAGGGGTCTATGGTTTACCAAGATGTCAGTCCATGCAAACGGCGGCTTGCGAAATACTTCGTAATTTTCTCTTTTTTGCTGCTTACAAAAGGTATAAACTCGATGGTATCTCTCAATTCTGACATAACCTTTTAGTTGACAGTTCAACTCAAAGGTTTTTGGTTCCCGCAACTTATTGGCATGATCCGTTTAATGAAGATATTTACAAGGCACGGAGTACCTTCCTAAGTGACATCAATAACGAGCGAAGGAAGAATGAGGAATATTCTCGAAATCTACAAAAGTTGAACAAGTATGTATGATCTAGTACAATTTGCATGAAAAAGTGATTAATCAGTTTCTTGTGGTAGATTTGTGATGGTTAAGTTTCGAAACGATTCGGTAACGCAGCCGAAGGAAACTCATTGGTTTGAGTTTTATGCACCGGGACAGGATAAAGTGATTTTGCCACTAAATGAAAGCAAGTTGTACTTAGAGGTAAATGCAAGCAGTACAGGACAGAGCCTCATTTAATTCAAATGACAATTTCAGGATAACTTGGGACTAGCACAGATGGATAGGAGGGGCCAACTGATTTTTCTAGCGCTCGATGGAGAGCACTTGATCTACTCGGATGAATGGTTCATCAAAAATATTCTTTCGCATTTAATTAGTTAAAACATAAGTGATGATAAGTTAGTTGACATTATTAAAAGTAAATCCATTTGTAATGATTGACCAAAATTGTAAGTACTGCTGTTCAGACGGTGTAGTTCGGTTCTCTGGGTAAGTTCAAGCGGAAGATACAGAAGCTCGAGAGCAGTGATCCGAATCAATTCAGTGGATCGGAAGCGGACTAAGGCGGTACTCGCTGACGAGGCTTCGCTCAAGGCGAAGTTGTTGCTAAGGTGCTTGCTGCCAACCGAACGGCAATTACCTGCAACGAAAACAACGTTAATGAAATTTTACATGTACCAAAAGCAATCGTTGCGGAAAGGACTAGTTTTCAGAGCAAGAGGAGTAGGTCATATGAAAGCGATGCGGTGCATCTCAAGGACCCAGGTAACAAAAACGCAGTTTCTATGGTTGATGGAAAAACATCGAAGATAAATTTCAGTATGCTCTAAGGAAGGAAATGACTTTGAAGGCGGATAATGGCGTTCAATTTGATGGTGCATACCGGAAAGAAGGCTGCGAGGTTTCTACCTGTGGTCCCGTAGCTTCCGTAGACTTTTTTAGCGATTAATTTCGAAAGTTCTTAGCCTCAATGGCCAAGCCGTTGGGACATCCACATACCCAAAGCAGGCAAAAACTCACTCGTTTACCCTAAGGATCTACGTCCCACTACTCTATCATCCTTCCTGTTATAAACACTGCAAAGGCTACTAGAGTCCCACCTACGCTGTAGAACAGATATCAAATTTCTGTCAGCGTCCGAGCATGCTTATTGCAAAGGCAGATCTTTTGAAAGCGCTTTGCAATCAAAGAGTTCATGGTTGCTTTTTTGGACATCGAAGAAGCCTTCAATAACGTCAATTCAGAATTCAGATCACCGATGCACTCATGAACCTGAGAGTTAAGTTCTCGCTCAGATTTTTAATTGAAAAACTGCTCACAGGCAGAACAATTAGTACCAAGCTGGAAAATGTTTCGACCCGCAGATCAGTGAGCTGCGGTACGCCACAAGGTGGTGTTCTGTCCCCCTTTCTCTGGATTGTGGCGTTCAATAAGCTTGTGTATTGTCTCTACGTGTCCGTTGTCAGACTTGTACTCATGTATGGTGTGATGGTCTGATGGACGGCATTAGACAGAGCCTTACACCGTTATCTATTGGGGAAAGGGCAAAGTTCAGCACTCATATACATTAGCGGGGCATAAGGAACCACCCCATCCGCGGAACTTGACGGTCTTCTGCATTTACATCCTCTAAATAGTTTGAGCAAACAGCTGGCTGCTGGCGCAGCCATCGGACTGAAAGCCTCCTCCTAATAGTCAAACAACCATATTGGTCACTCCTTGATCTAAGATCCCTAACTTTTATCCCAGAAAACACCGACTGCACACTGTCCAAGTTGATTTTCAAACTTAACTTCCGGACGTCCATTCCTTCCCGAGAGGATTGGGAGAGTGATGACGCCAGAGACGATTATTCTGCTCATCTCTCTACCGACGGTTCTAAAACCAAAAACGGAGTGGGAGGTGTCGTTTTCTCTGATATGCTTAACCTAAGCATCCCCTTCCGCTCTTGACCACTGTAACGTTTTTCAGGCGTAGATTATGGCGATCGATGAAGCCTTATCCTGGCTTAGGGACAATATGATATCCTTCAAGAACATTACAATTTTTACCGATAGCCAGGCTGCTATCCTTCAGATTGTCGCTCGTCTCTCATGGAGATGGCAGAACATTTTAACACTCAACTATGCTGAGTACTGTATCATTGGGACATTCCAGGAAACTGTAGGGCCAATGAACTCGCCAAACGTGGTATTACTCTAAAAAACCTACCAGAACGGACGAAACTGGGTATTTCACATTTCACGACGCGATTGGTAAGACAAACCAAAGATGGAGGAATGGTATGTTCCACGTGCCGTACCTCTGGACTATGCTAAATCTCACTCGATATAAAAATTTGATCTTGCTTAAAAGGTCCCTCATCAGCACACTTATCGGTGTTCTCACTGGCCATTGTGCCATTGGCCTTTAAACCAGAAGGATGGGCCTCTTCTTAAATAATTTTTGCTTCATCAAAAGCTCCAAATAGTTTCAATAAAGTGAGCTGTGTTTTTCAGGGTATAGATCCAAGTGGTATCACAAAAGAGCCTTCCTGGCCTACGTGTGTCACCCTAACTACCTAACTAGCCTCAATAGCGACTCTCCGATTAAAATAACTTCCAAAACATTGACTATACTGTCCAGCTACATATCACATCCCTTTTCGCAGCAACCTTAGAATGTCCTACCTTAACATGCTCATGAAGTAGAACCTGCAATGAAATCCTTGAAGTCTATGTACAGCCATCTTTCCACATTTTAGAAGTTTCTTTTGCATATGGTAAGTCATCGATTCACGTGGGGTCTTCTACGTATATCTGGAATATTTAACTTCTGTACCATATTTAATCGTTATGCGGTCATTAATCAGTTTACTCTTGACTTCGATCCAAAAAGTGTTTCCAGACCAAGAACCTAACATTTTCGTTTTCTTCATTGTCCAGATGTTGAATTAATGGTATGGCTGCCATCTACGAACTCGATCTTAAAAATGTCGGTGAAAAAATACCATTGGGAATTCTGTTTCACAAAAAAGCCTGGGGTCGAATTACCACACTCGTTAATGAGTTAATCGGGCATTCGATCACGAGTTCCACTCACTCACTCATGATCGATTGCGGTAATGCGGCTGCTGCATCTGACAGACACAGAGCCTGAAAAAGTTTCACAGTTATATTTTTCCTCATAAAAGCCAATATGAATCTGAATTCGCTTAGCTTTGAATTCCATTTCCACTTAATATTGCAATTAATTAGCTTTCCGTATTTCATCAGTTTTATGGACGCAAAACAAATACAAATTGCACTTGAACTTGTTCAACGGAACACGACCACTTACTCTTATGGAAATCAGCCATCAACATGGCGGATGCTTATCGAAACCGTAAAATGAGAGAGTAATTCAAATGCAAAACAAAAAATAAAAAAAAAAAATCATAAAGTGGAACGATTGCAGCCAAAAGCGGGCGACCTTCCTGATTTCCTAGGTACAAATAAAGTGACTTACCCCGACCACACTATCTATCCCTTGCTAACGACACCGAGGAGAACTCATATAACACGGTTGGTGGCGCTGGTTAAATGAATAATTTATGGCCGTTCGAGCGCCCTCTATCGATCTGGGGTGTATTTTGTGCCACCACTGCTGCTGGCAATCGAGTGCAACTAATGGTGTAGAACGTGATTGTGGGCGAGAAAGTTGAATAATTTCGCACAGCTGGAACAGTCTGCAGCAGTTGAGACGGGAAGGGACATCCAGGGCACACGACAAAGTAACACGAAGGGCTGAATGTTATAAGTCAGATTATGAGTAGGCAGTACCTGTCAATGGACACTGAAAATCTGTGTTGCAAGGAGAACATTTTCACACGTGTGATTATGTTGTTTCTGAACGAACCTGGATATAAGCGTGTAATCTGTTTTCCACATGTCCCTTGACGTCACTTGAGGTATGAGGGAAGGTAGTACCTTTGATGTGTAAAATATAAATTATGTCCTTTGAGCAAAGAGTTTTGAGGTTTGAGCTTGCGAAGCAAAAATTAACAGCGGTTCCCCAATGTCGGTCCTTTTGTTTCTTTCCTCTCAGATGGGGGTGACAGGCCGGATGGATGCAGCATTATAGGTGGAAATGAATGGTTTTCTTCATACTCTTCTGCTGGGTACCAGGACACAGTATATTTCAGGAATAAACACGTGAAGCATGGTTCTATAGTAGAGATTATTCCTGATAAAGAGAATCTCTAAGTGCTACCAGCTATGTATGCACATGCAAACTCAAATTAGACCTAGATGGGATCAGTTAACCCAATTTAACTTAAGGTGGCGCTACAGTTCAGGGTGGACTTGGGCCTTAACTAACAAAGCGTCTCCAGCCAGCTCGATCTTTGGTCAGCTGACTCCAGTTCCACACGGCAAGTGGGTTAAGGTCCTCTTCCACTTGCGTGCGATTCCTTTACTGCCCCGGGCCCGAGCATTGGTGTCCGTCCACTCTACATGACCCAGCCATCTAAGTTATACAAACTCAAATTCTTCGTCCCATCACAGGATCTTTCCGCAAGTGATTTCCGCAGAAGCTCGAGGGATGAAAAGAGGAAGAAAGAATGATCCATCGCCCTCTCTTAAAAGATTTAACCGTCTTGGTGCCTTCTTTTTGACAATCTTGGCCATCTAGCATAACAAGATCTCGTTAACCTAGTTCGCTTTACCAAAAGTTCCCACTGGTTCAACGAATAGGAAGGTGGATTCCTCCTAGATCCCGAGGCATCACAGTGGTCCTACTACTGGTCTAAATCCGTCAATGGTTATACGCTATGATTCGTCGAAAAACTGTCACCAAATAGAGCAATAATTCCAGTGTTGAAATTTTTCCAACAAAAACAGCGGTAATTTTCGAATAAATTATACGATTATTGAAAAACGACAATTTCCTTACCCGTTGGGACATCCGCCAACGAGCATATTTCGGTTCCAAAATGTAAATTCACTTCACTTAGGTTTTTGTTTTATGCTTTTATCTAAAATTTATATTCTTGACAGGCACTTCAATTTGCATCTTGTTAATAAATTCGCAGGAAACGCTGAAAAGTTCTTCGTTTTTCGTGTCCTTTGACTCACAACGAGTGTCTCTCTGTGCAATTACAATATGCAAATCGTGAATTGTTTTGTTTGATATTTTTCGAACCGTAGCAAGACTATAAATTAAGTTTTCTGCCAGCGAAAGTGTGTGCACTGAAACTATTGTCCCACGCGGGGTAATTCAATTTCGAATATAAATTTCTGAAAATAATTTATTCGTTGTTTGATTGCATTCGATGTTCTGTAGTGTTGTTTCGGTTTCGCCGAGAGATACCAGAGGTGTATAGTTCTTCATTTCCATAAAAATGACGTCGTGAGTTAATTCGTAATAATTGTTATGCTCATTCATTTGTTGTGATGGGTATGGAGAGCTTACAGAGTTATTCAGAAGAAATCAATTAGTAAAGTTTAAAACGAACGACGGCAATACAGCTTGAGAAGCTACAAAGAATTGCCTGTCTCGGTTTACAGGAACTATACGCATCTGCTCCACTTCAGCCATAGAGGCTGTCATCGGGCTCTCACCTCTTCATATCTTCACTAGGATGACCGCTGCCCGTTGTGGTATAAGGCTGCAGCGGAAACACAGGTATAAATCAGGTAATCTTTGGGGACATCTGAAAGTATTTGACTCAATTCCATATACGCACATGATCTGCTCTATCATCGACGCTATGGCCTGTTTTGGAAGGCAATTTTAGTTTGAAATATTAGACCGTGCCGTATCAGACCCAGGATGTTTGGTGTGGTTTACCGATGGATCAAAAATGGCTTCCGGAGTAGGTGCTGGCGTCTTTGGACCCAACACTAAAGTCTCGGTAACGGTAGGGATATAGGCCCCAGCATGTTCCAGGCTGAAATCCATGCTATTGAGATCTGCACCAGGATAAACCTCGATAAAGGTAATAGAGGCGCAAAAGTACATATCTATTCAAATAGTTAGGCTGGGTAGGGCATTGTAGGTAATGAAACTGCGGATGAACTGGCTATTGCCACTTCGGCTTCCGCGCTCTTGGGATCGGAACCCTTCTGTGGCCACAGTTTTGTTAAACAACTGGGAACACCAACTTCGCCTAGCCCATTGGGAAAATGTGCCCGGACTTAGGCAATCCAAGAGACTTATCAAGCCCTTTTTCTACAAGAATTCTAAACCTTAACCATGAAGCTAGTGGGTTTCCTTACCGGCCATTTTGGCCTAGAATACCTTCTCAATAAACAAACCTTTGTTCAGATACAGAGTGTCGGTTCTATTTGGAAGAGGAAGAAACCTTTGAGAACATTCTCTGTAAATGTCTGGCACTATACTAGCAATGCAGATGGATCTTTCATCAGTAGACGAGAAATATAATAGATCTTGGCCGCAGTGTCAGCCATAAGGACATGTTTTACAGTTAAAAATAAAAGGACAATTTGTTTTGTTGTTGAACATTTTATTAATTATTATTTTTACTCGAAATACGTTGGAAAATTAAATTATTTTTGAACACATCCCTCAATGGAAACGTTGATACAAATTGGAGAGTGCCATTTAACGATGCACTACCCGGGGCAAAGGTTTTGCATTAAATTTTTATGCTTTCTCAAGGCCCGTTTTAGATGATGCAGTGACTTTACAAAGGGAGTTTGTGTGCTTCTGGACATTTCCAAAATCCCATAAAGGTCCCTCGAAATATTTCAAGTGTGTATCAGGTGTGTGAAGAATCTCTAGAACTAGATCCGGATTTTGAAAAACGAATGGTTGAAACAGAGCTCTACGCGTACTAGATAACCTAGATAATGGGTGGCGTAAATAAAAACTGAGGGAACACTTAGAGTAAACCCTCCTGAGGGAAGTGTTGTCTGAAACCTGATGAGACTCATTTGCATTGAACTCAAATTGAGTGTTTTATTCAAAAATTTGATGGAACACTCTGCCTTAGTTTTTATTCACAGCACCCAATCTCAAGACAAAGGAATATTGGCACGGTTAACCCACTCTTTTCTTATGTGACTCGAAATCGTATGTGAAAGAGAATCTTTCCCGTGAACAAGCAGTAAAAGGTCTCTGCTGACGACTTTCCCCTAGTTGTTCTTGGAACTTTTACAATGAGTTTGCGCAAAATTTACATATTGTACATTTTATCTCTGCATCGTGACAGCTCGGTCGGCCGTTTATAATGACGCAAATTACTCTAGTCCGAAACCCTATTTTCGTACTGGTACTGAAAACAGCATTCCCGCTTCAGACTCTTCCGGATTTCCAGATGGTTTCCGGAATAGATTTGTACAGTTATATAATTTTGAAGTTGGTGCTCTTTCGCATCAAACTACCTCGCATCAAACCACTTACTTATGATGGCGCTGCAGTCCGGGATGGACTTGTGTTTCAACCAACAACCGTATCCAGTCAGTTCTATCATTAGCTAATTGCGTCAAGTTTCGTACCTCAAAATCTTTCAGGTCCCATTTACTTGCTCGAAGCGCCGAAGTTGCGGCTTTCCTCTACTGCGCCCTTTCTCTGAGTAGATTAGAAGACTCACTTGGTCGAAACACTGATGTTTACATGCCCAAGGCGTCTTAGTTGTTTTTTATGTTGTTTATATTCTTCCGACTCCTGATTGTATCTTATACTACACTCAATTCCTATGCAGATGGGATCAAAGATCACCCGAAGGTCCTCATACATTCTTCACAAAGTTCATACCTCTGTGCCATAGAGGACGACTAGTATGTTTAAGGTCTTGTTTAGGGTCATTCTAGTTCCTCGAGAAAGGACTTTTGAACTCATTTACTCTCTTAGTTCAAAGAAACACCGATTAGCAAGAGTTTTTCCTCTATAAATCTCAGCGCTGGTTTCATTGTAAGATTACCTAAAACATGTACATATTTGGATGACATTCTCTTTTTGGCCCCATCTATCCCAATACCCAGGAAAGCACAGATATCACATTCCATTCTTCTGATAATGTCAAAATTGTCGGCATATGCGAGTTATTGAAGGATTGTACCTCTGGTTTAGCGTGTGAGTCTGTTCAGTTCTTTTGCATGTCAGCGTGTCGCTCTTCTAAATCCTTTTTCGCCATCAAAGGTCTTGGTTACGTCTTTATCGAGCTTGATAGCGTAGCGTGCATTTTCCATCGTCGTCCTGCAAAATCGGATGAGCTAAGCAGGATGATAAATAGGTGATTGGTATCGATTTGTAATTCCTGGGTTTTCTCCAAGATCTGCCATAATTTACGTATTTAGTCGGTAATGGACTTTCCCGGTCCAAGGTCACACTGATATAAATCAATCAGCAGCAGATAAGATCTTGTAGGCGATGCTGAGGAGTTTCATACTTCTGTAGTTGGGGACGTTTACAGGGTCTTCCTTCTTAATAACCGGCTGATTTGGCGAATATTCTCGTTTTTTTTAGACACAACTTAGAGTAATAGTAGGATTTTGACGCCTGTTAGTATAATCAAGTTCATCCTGTCAACTTCCTGTGAATCTTCACTCGGCCCCAATCCGAACACCATCAAATTAAAACACCAGATGTTTCGTGATAATTATTTTTGTTTAAAGTTTAATTATTTTCTTACATGTAATATTCATTATGTTATAATTTTCTTGATGTTCTTGTTTTCATAATAATACCTACTTGCATTTATATATAAATTTTGATTTGAATTTTTTTCCTTTAGCTAAAAACATACATAATCATACCAATCGTATATCATATTTTATTTATAAATTATTTCTATATTTCCATTCTGATTTTTTTTTATTACAAGAAGCGCGTAAAAAATATTTTACAATAAGCACATTTGTAATGTGACTAAATTTATTGATAACTTTAAATTTTAAATACACATTCACACATCCAAGTATATTATAAGATTTGTTTTACATAAAATGTTTGTTTGGTAATATTTAAAAAAAATTAGAAAAAGTTATTCCATTGAGAAGCACACAGTTTTTTTTTGATTATAAACAGAAACCGAACTAAAGGAGAGTTACAGCTTTTGCAGAAAATTTAAATTTTGATTTTCGTTTATTATAAAAATGTTGTATATTTAGAAGAATTTTAAATTTATCTCCTTTTTGCTTATATTTTATACATTTAGATGTTATACAAGTTTTTGGTGTATATATGCGTATGATATTGTGAAGAAATTATATAAAAAAAAATTTAATATGAGCAATTGTAATACATAGTCGCGTACATATTTATATTTGATTTCCATAGTTTTACTTTATTCAGTCTCCATATATTGTTTAAAATATTTTATATTCATTTTAAATATATATAAGTTATACATCGTGATATATAGTATATATTTCATAATTTCATTTACGTTCTTGTGCAGCTTTCTTTTGTCTTGATTATTCATTTATGGTTTTTTTTTAAATTTAAGTGGTCCATGTTGTGATGTTTGGTTACAAAAATAAGGAAAAATTGGAAATGAGTTGAATTGGTAAAGGACTGTCTAAATGGTGAAATTTATTTGAGGTTAGAAAACTAGAGTTTTGAGTTTTAGTAATTCAATTTCTATACTCTTTAAAGAGAATTTTTCTGTTGCTAACATCTCTGGTTTTTTGGCTTGAATCAAGTTCCTTTTTCCTTCTTTGGTTTACTTTAAGTAATTGCTAAGAAACAAAATATCAAAGCGGAAATTCTATACTAGCTGCAAAGAACTAGACCTTTAACGGACGAAACCTGAACAAAATTTGAGTCAATAGATAAATAAATAGCTTGCGTGACAGCCTGGGTAGGCTAAGACCTAAGCGAGTGGGAATAGCAAGTGCAAATGCTTTTTGAAACAACGTGATGATACTGACATGAATCGCTAAGCTGACGCAGCTGAAACCATATGTAAGGCTAATTTCAGATACCAATTGGAGACCGATACCCAACCTCTATGTACTTATTGATTTCGAAGGTGCGTAGGACTGCTCGGTCAAGGTCGAAAAACATACCACTGACACCTTCAATATCCATAGAAGTCTTTTGCAAGTCGACGCACTAGGTTGATGCTGCCAAAGAAGGAACAAATCTTAGGTGAACAAGTGCCACAACACATTTGGATCTTAAGCGCTATAAGAGGTGTATGCAACAACGTTTGATGTGTACTCAAATGCCATGCAAAACTTGTATGGGCGAAGAAGAAGAAGGCGTCTATCTTTTCCCATACTAGGCAAGGAAAGGATCTGCGCTAGATCCAGAGCAGGTTGATCAGTCACTGAAAGTTCTGCCATATAAACTTAAATATGAAGCGTGGATCAGGATTCTAGCGAAAGTGAATGATAGATGGAGTTCTTTGGACTCCTGTAAAATAATTAGAAAACTCTGGCCAAGGTACAGTGGTTCCAGAACTAATATTCTCATGCAGAAGGACAGGAAATCAGTCTCTATCTTTATAGGAGTAATTACAGGTAATAATACTCTGCGCTTATCACATGAAAAAGCTAAGGCTAAGTGAGGATGACTTTGCAGGGGTTGCGGAGACGGGGAAGTTAATGAGGACACAACCGGCTTCTTCTGCCAATGCCCAAGTCTTTGCCACCTCAGACATAAATCCTTTGGAAGGCATTTTTTTCAGGATACCGAAGTGACGTACCGATCAGGGATTTCTGGAGATTCATTAAGGCTTCAAAATGGTTTGAAACCCTGCGAAAATCGAAGAGTGCTCTAGGTATTGCTTCACGAGCAAGGGGCACCTTTCTCTATAAAAATGGGGATCACAATGGGTCTCTACTGAGCTGAGTGTGGCGCAGAGGGCACTCTCTACCCTCGCCGGCCTATCTACCTAACCTAACCTATCTCTTTGTAATTGCCCAGCTCTCTCTCACAGAAGGAAACTTCACTCAGGAGCTGTCTTTCACAACAATTTGGGCGATCTAACAAACACAGATGTTAGTAACATCCTATGCTTCATCAGCAGCTTTAATTTGTTCAACGAGGAGGTAAGCAAATTTCCAAAGTGCACATGGCAAGTGTATTGGCTTTATTTGCCAGTCATTTCATACCTAACCTACATCTCGTATAAATCTTTGTCGTCTGAGACAAATGAGATGTCAAGGAATGCACAATTGTGACTGCCGCAGAGATCAGTTCTAGAACCCTCGTTGAAAGCCATGTGTAATGGCCATACTGCCATGACATATCAGTTGGTGACTAAGATAAAACCCTTGCTGAAATGAAAGCAAGATGAATATCTAACAAAAGTCCACGTCATATGAAGAGGAAAACAAAGCCGGGCGTGGCTATATCATACATGCATGTATGCATTTCAATCCAGGCTGTCGATCCTCAAGAAAGGAGACCCTCTGAACTGCGCTAACTACAGAGGCATCAGTCTTCTTAATATCGCCTATAAGATCTTATCTGCCGTGTGGCTTCAGGCCAGGAAAGTCCACCACCGACCAAATATTCACACTGCGGCAGGTCTTCGACAAAAACCCAGGAACTTCAAATTGATACCCACCACCTTTTCATAGATTTTAAGGCCGCGTATAACAGCATCTATAGAGAGGAGCAATACAGAGCCATGTCTAGTTTTGGCAAACTCGTCCGTTTGTGCAGGTTGACGGCTGCTCCATCAAAGTCGGTCAAGACCTCACCGACACCTTTGATGTCAAAAAAGAATTTAGAACAGGCGACGCGCTGTCATGCGACTTCTTCAATATCGTTCTTGCAAGAGTTGTGCAAAATTCACGTGCCAACACCAAAGGCACAATCTTTCAAAAGTCCGTCCAGTTACTGGGATACGCCGACGATATTGACATAATCAGAGGAACACAGCGTGATGTTACAGGCCCGTCTGTGAGTATTGAGACGGCGGCGAAGATGGGTTTAGCGATCAATAAGTGCAACACGAAGTATATGTTGTCAACAAGAAAGTACACTCAAAACCAACGTCTTGAACAGAACGTCAGTATATACAGTTATAACCTTGAGGTAGTTAAGGACTTTGTCTACTTAGGTTTCGCTATCAATTCAGTCAACGACACCAGCGCTGAGATCAAGCGAAAAATAACTCTTACCAATCGCTGTTTTATTGGGCTAAGAAGGCAATTAAGTAGCACAGCCCTCTCTCGAACAACTAAAGTGACCCCGTATAAGACCGTTATCGTCCCAGTGCTCTACTGCACAGAGTCTGTCAAAAGTGGATAAGGTTGCTCTTGGCTGTTTCGAGAGGAAAATTCTTCGAATGATTTTCGGTTCCGTCTGCAAAGACGGTGAATGGGGGAGGAGGTACAATGAAGAACTGTACGGGCTGTACAGCGACATCGACTAAGCCAGAAGAGTGAAGCTCCAACGACTGAGGTGGCTCGATGGACACCAATGCTCCAGGCCGGAATATTTTCGAATCCACACCCGAGAGATGGCGCAGTAAAGGTAGACCGCGACTCAGGAGGCGCTTGCAAGTAGAAGGGGACCTTTACCAACTTGGCGTACGAAACTGGAGGCAGCTGGCTGGAGACACTTATTGGTTGAGGCCCAGGTCCACCCCGGTCAGTAGCGCCACATAAAGTAAGTAAGTGAGATCAATCCTTTCGATCCAGGGTTTTTAAATGCAAAGATATTACACAACAGTTGCATATTTGTTCCATCTCATTGAATGCGCGAAGCGTCATGTACATAGACAGTTTAACTAAAGTCTCATCGTTTACTAGATGGCAACCTGAAATAAAAATATCGTTCCCTGCGCATTTTGTCTGTTATTTCAGGATGTGATTCCGACAACGAGTTGTACCTACATAGAAATCAATGAGCTCCCGGTAATTTTTAGAGAGTAGGGTAGCAATTCTATTGACCTCTTATTTCACTTCAGTTGTTGGGAAATTCCGACATTTTTGCTTTGCAATCAGTTCTAAATTTTGATTCCGTCAATTGACGACAACAGCTTTTCTCTGGAAAACCGAATTTGGATCGAAACAGATTAAGGAAAAAACCAGTTAAATGGGAAAAATCAAATTTCATTCGAATCGTTTATAAAGACTTTAGCTTTGCAATCGTGGAGGTATATAATAACTCATTCAAAAAACAAAAATTTTTTGATTTGGTAATGTGAACAAATTTAAAAGACCACCAATCAATGGATTTCGAAAAGTTGGCACCACTGCACTTATTTTGTTAACTCGAATCAGTATTTTTAGTGAATGCAGCGTAAATTGTGAAAAAGTCTGTGGGTATAACCAGATCATCTACGCCTTGCCGATGTGCGGAAAAGCCTCATTCGAGTTTATTTCATCCACCAATAGTTAGAATGTCAAAAGAAACCAATGAATTTCAATCGAAAGTCCTGATTGGTTTAAAGTTTGCCCTTAAAAGGTTGACATGTAGTTGTTTCTAGAAAAATCTATCTACTTATCCATTCGTAGTAACAATAATATGTCTTGAATCCCTGTAACCATTGAGTAAGAAGATAAAAGTGTGTATACAAACTTTTTGGGCAGGTCTATTCAATCTGAAACCTGGTGTGTATATAAGTACCTAGCTGTACCGTTAGAAAATCCTATTAGAAAAAAATGTGACTGTGTCAGTTGATATGGAAATTTTAGCCGATCGTCTGTGTTACTACGAAACTCAAGACAAACTTTACACTTTGCTGCAAGAAATACGTTTGATTATTGTCCTTTGCCACTTCTGACACTACGACCATTCAAATGACAAATAAATCACTGCAGCTACTCGAACTCCTGCGCTTCACATTGATCGCCTTTTTGAACTTCAAAACCGATGAGAGGAATATTTTCGTTCGATTTGTCAGCTTGGACACAGCCTTCTTGTTACAGTCCTCCAGTAAGCTTGTCTCAGCGTGGCAAGAATCCTTTCGTCCACTACCGCTGCCTGACATCGAACTGGATTCATAAGACGAATGACGTGACTTTGGCGATGAATTGGAACTACTCGTACCGATGTTATCGCCATTTCCCATCACGGTTGTCATCACCTTGAAGTGTTCCTTCTTGTTTCTTGTGTTAGATTTCAATCGATACACCTCGTCCTCATCCTCGATTTCGCTCTCACCCATTTTCAGAATACTCTCCAGGTTGAGGGTGCGTTTATTTGTCTTTCGGATTGGTTCCGTTTTGTTGCGATTCGCCGGTGTGGAGGAGTTTTCGTCTGGTTCCGGTTGGCACATGCTGATTTGTCGGACAATTTTTCGTGGTTGCATGTGCATACGACGATGTTTTTGGATGGTGGTCTGGAGATTCAGACGTTGGCGGTCCTTCTCGCTTAGATTCGAGATGCGTTGAGGGTTGAGCTTGACTTGGGCCACAATACCGACGAGTAGTTCGTCGACATTGTGGTCTAGGCCTGAAGATGTCTCGATGAACTTGCAGGCAATTTCTTTGGCCAGTTTTCTACCATCTACGGGGGAGAGAGAGAGAGAAAGAAAGAGTGTTAGATCGGATGTGGCCATGAACTATGTAGTTTCATATCGTCGACAGTGTAAACAATGCCAAATGACACTTCGATGACATTTTAACATGTCTGACATCTCTGAATCAGTCCCTTATTCACTTAACCTTGTTTCCGGACTAATTTAGCGACACTACCAAGGCCCTCTTAGCCTTAAAATGAAAGCAACAAACAAAAGAAACTACAACACATTTGAATACTCACTCTGTCTGGTAACCTCTCGATGTCGCTCCAGATCTGTTTTATTACCAACTAGAATAGCACCACGTGTCAATAGCATTTCATTATCCTTCAAGTAGTGCAACACTTTTTCTGCTGCATTGAAGGATGGTCTATCTACCACAGAGTATACGACAACAAACAGGTCAATGTTGTATGTTGAACAAAACGATTCAGTCTGTGAAAGGACGAAGAGTATTTGTGACGGTGTTGTAGGTGGAAATGTGATGCAAATGATATACTTACCGACATCTCACATGCTGGATGATCAATAATTTCTAGGTCCGTTTCGATACCATCAACTAGGACAGAGACAGTCTTTTGGCCATAATCATCATCTGCAATGGAGTTAGGGTTTTGATGTTAGTAAGCAAGGACCACACATGTGGGAATATGCATTAAATCGACAATTGGTTTTACTACAGACAGAGGAAAGGAGATTGGAATTGTGGGAACAGTGTATTTTGAGTGTGGGGCTATAAATAGAAAACCACAGGAAACCAAAAAAACTAATTCAGAGCCAGAAGAGAAAACTAATTCAATTGCTTTCAAGGACCTTTTTAGCTAGAAAGCCTGGCCCTGGTGTCCTTAATCAGTTGGACCGCGAATAATAAACTCGGGTTCTACTCTATAGAGAATAAGGCTATTGTGCTGGAAGATTCTAAATGCGTTCCACTTTTCTTGTTCCTTTGTCCTTCAACTTTTTTTTCACATCTTCATTTTCAAATGACCCTTCACTATGAGGGTCGTGGGTTTAGGGTGCTTAAGTGTATTCTCCACATTAGGGATGAAATGGATATCGCCATTTAGATCGATAGTCAGGGCGCACGTAAATTGCTAGAATAAAATGTCGTCAGATCTGCACTAGTCTCGATATGCCATGTAATACTGAAGGCATTGTGCGCGCAGAATCCAGTGAGACTTTGTTGGGTACTAGGTCACTGTGACATTGAGGGAAACGAAAGCATGCTAAAAGATTGGGGCTCTCAGCCACAGATATCCGCAGGTACTGCAAAGACATATGCGCCTCTGAGACTATGATAGCTGTGCTAAAATTCTGTTGGGAAATCGATTGCTTTCAGGAAATGGTTTATATTCTGCCATTTTGGGTTATCAGGGAGCGATGGGTCCACTATGGTGCCTAGTGTCTTATGCAAGTGCTGGCTGCATAATTCTACTCTACCTTACCTAGCCTAACTCCGATGCCAAGTTCAGCTTAAGTTAAGCTTGGCTTAAGGGGGCACATTCTTCTGGTAGATTAGGTGAGTGCATACCATTTCCATAAAGATGTGACTTGACCATTTTTGGAGTAGTACTGTGGGTTTCTGCCATTTTTTCATACTAAGTCCTTCATTTGAGGCACGGTTTGGAAAAAGACTTCTCAAAGATTTCTCATGGACAACTGCTGGATACCTGTTGTTGAGGTGCCTCTTACGACATAAAGAATATTTCGATGTCATACAGTGGACTTCACTTTCCCTGTCTGGTAAGCAAACTTTTAACATAACATTCTTTATCAGAAATTATGCTCTGTGGGCCTGGTGACCTTAAAACGACCGTAGCCAGCTTGGGGAGCTCTCTTAGAAGTTTTCATTCACCGAGAAAATAATTTCTTGATTTGTGTGTGAGCTCCCTTCAAAATTTCCTGAGCACTCTCGAGAATTTAATCCTGGTTACGAGCGTGGATCTTAAATGACTTGAAGAGTATTTTATTGGACTACATTTTTGGCTCGATGCAGGTCGGCCGCTGAGAACAACCCTGAGCAAAGTTCCCTTATTACCCTTCAGTGGGTGCCAGGCCACGCTGGGATCTAGGTTAATGAGGGAGCAGATGAATTAAGAAGAAAAGGGTAGGAAAGACAACTAAAAGGACCACAATCTTTCCGTTGGCTAGGACGTCACAACTTAAGAGAAAAGCTAAAAATAACGGTCTCTGGCAGGCTAAGAAACTACTCGGGAACATCAAGTGAAAGAGACACACGACCTTTATCAACATGATCAAGAAGAAGCTATGTATGCATACTCACAGGATTCCTAACTGAGTGATCCGAGCTGGCGCAGCAGCTCAAGATAACCCGAGGGCTTGATTCTCGCAACCATTCATTTTGTGCGTGTTACGTTTTTCGCACGAATGAAAGGGATCTACAATTTATTGCCAACTCTGAACGGCGAATTGAGAAGTTCTTTCATGACAAATTATACTCCCGAACGCTTGTCATTCCCCGATAAGAGGTGGTGCCGCGAAAAATGTTCGGTGGACATGACATGAACCCATGAATGAGCCACGGCGACCACTGTACACTGAGTTAGCATATGACCAAACTAGGGCTAGTAGATAGTGGGAACTGCAAATTCTGCGATGAAGATGAAGGAACCCCAATAAATCCTCTTATGGAAGGTGCAGCACTTACTCTCAGCAGAAGAACTCACGTAGGGACATATGTAAATATATATATATGTACTATCTGACGAAGATCTACCCACGCTTAGTCTATTTAATACACTCCAATTTGTCGGAGCCATTGGATTGGAGGATATGCGCTAGGTTAGGTTAGGGTTAAGGAATGGCGGCTTGATGTTAGGCTTCGCCTCAATCGGATCTTCAAGGATCCATTGTATTCCCCATAGTGGGACCTACAATTATGTACCTATTGGGAAAGAATAAATTATTTATTGATCGTTGTAAGCCCCACTAAGCCACTTAGCCAATTCAGTTTAAATTCTAGGATGGCCTTCGGTGGCATGGTTGAGATTTAGTCTGGGTCACTAAAGAAGTAAGTGCCAGGGTGTTTCTGGATCTGCTGAGGCTTGGACAGTCGCAGACAAAGTGCGTCGTGTCCTCCTCTGCGTCTATATCGCCGCATTCTCTGCAGAGGTCAGTCGTGCTCAGTTGCATTCTCTTTAAATCGGCCGCCAGTAGGTTGTGGCCTGTGAGAAACTAGAGCTAAGAAGACGCGATCTGTTCAGCGTAAGTATTTCCTTTGTTTTTCTATTATTGAGTTTTGGCCACATCTTTCTTGATATGCGGCATGACGGAAGTGTGGTCCATCGCTCATCGGCAAGATTCCAGAAGTACAAGTGTATCTCTTGCTTTAGAACTATTCTACCGGTCAGAACCGTGTGATCGACCATTATTTGGTTCTGTACCGATTCCCTTCTTGACAGTTTATCGTCCTTTTCATGGCCATCAATGCATCGGTGGGCCTAGTGTCCTAAACTGGCTGCGACAACTCTATACTGCAAGTGACATGAGCATTGTGGATGACAAGGCTTTGATGGCGGCCTGGCTATCGATGAATATGTCGATATTTCTTCTCGTGGTTGCCAAGGATAGTTCTCTTGCGCCTTCGGTTATCGCTTGTACTTCAGCTTGGAACACACTGGCGTAAATTAGAAGTTTTATCGGCCGGGAAGTGGCAGGTTCTTCTGAGTATATTCCGGAGCCCCTTCATCCATTTTTGAGCCGTCGGTGAAAATGAATGTATTGCCGGGTTTAATGACCCTTTCTTCGTCCCAACTTTTCTTTGCTGGAGAAAGAGTTTGGAAATTGAGTTCGAAGTCAGGGTGTGGCGTCATGCTATCCGTTTTTGTTTCTAGCGTCGCCTAACTAGCGATACTGGTGTGACCTATTTGGCCTTTTTCCAAAAGCTAGATGCTTGCTATATAAGGGGACCCTTTTTGGTGCCAACTTTTTAGTGTATAGGCCGAGCGGTTGGAGTGAGAGTATCGTTTCGAGGGCTACTGTCGGGATCGTTCTTATGGCGTTTGTTGTGGTGATGCATGCTTATCGTTGGATTTTTGTAAGAGTCTTTAGGTTTGTGCCTTTTTCCGCAGCCGGCCACCAGACCAGACATCCGTAGGATAGGATTGGCCTAATGATGGCTGTATATAGCCAGTGGATTATGGGCGGGTCTTGGCCCCCATTTTCTTCGAAGGATTCTGTAACATATATAGAATGCGATAATTACTTTTTTCGTTATTTCTGGTGTGTTTTCCTTCCTCCCTTTTCTAACACAAGCATACGTTGACCTGAGCCCCTAGGTAAGGGGCACAATAGATCTGTTCTGGTCGCAGTCATATCCAGTTGCTAGTAAGTATGTGACTACCTACTGCCCTAAACTTCAAACATTGGCTTGTCTCGGCTGCACGGGAGCATTTCCCAGAACGCCTGGCTCTGCTCTAGATGCTTTGCTTAGGCTACCAGCCCTTGATACTTATACTATTGGCTGTACTGTCAAAGCAATCCATCGTCTTAGACGGGGTGGCTTTTGGTATCATCCGTACTGGAAATTTGATGACCTTGCGTGACACTTATCCTGCGACCCTAATTCCATGGATATGCCGTCTGATGCAATGACACCAGAACTTCGGTTGCTGTGCAAAGTTAAGGTCGGCTTTCCTTGCCTTCAGGACTGGCATCGGCCAGAGCCTGAGCCTGAACGGGGCTGTAGTCGAATCTTCAAGGATGGCTCCAAAGCCAGTCATGTGTCCGGTGCTGGTGTCTACGTGGAGGTCGATAACACCAGACTTCACTACTCCTTGGGCAAGCATGCCTCTCTTTTCTAAGCAGAGAACTTTGCTACCCTAATAGCCAAGGATTGTATTGTTAAGAATATGTGGAAGGGTCGGAGCATCTGCGTCTGTAGCGATAGTAAGGTTGTGCTTGAGGCCATGTCCAACTTTTTAACCAGTTCCAAAATAGTGCGAAAATGCAAAAACTCTTGCAAGGCTGAACTCCTTGACTCTTGTCCGGGTAGCAGGTCACACTGGGATTTCTGGAAATGAGATTTCCTATGAGTTTGCTAGACAAGGCTCAGAGAATGTTTTCTTAGGACCGGAACCTGCGTTGGGTCTTCCCGTGTCCTTGGTCAGGGCCTCCATTGACGATTGGGTTTCCTACAAACACAATTATGTGTGACAAGGCTCTCCAGAATGCAGACAGACTAAACGAATGCTCCAGAACGTCTGTAAGAAATCAGCGGCATTCTTCCTGTCGCTTAGCAGAAGAGACTGTAGACAACTCATTGATGTTCTAACGGGACACTTCGCTTTAGCCAAGCATCTAAGCGTGTATGGTTTAAGCGGCACTACTGTCTGCGACGCATTTGGAGAGGGCGACGATACTTCGGATCATTTCCTTTGGGATTGTCCTGCCTTTCCTCGGATCAGATGGCAGATTTTCGGTGCTGATACTGTAAGCTCCTCATCATTGAAGCGCCTTCCAGTAAAATTGGGTAAAAACTGGGTCCGCTTTCTGGTAGTACAATTGACCAGTTGTGTTTGAGTCCTCCTGTACAGTGTTTCCACCCCTTCGTGAATAATCTGCAATATACCAGTATTCTCAAAGATTGGGATCAACTCCAGCCTATGGTGGCAATACAGAAACGCAGAGATCCTTGTCGGAAAAAAAATGTATTTATGTATATGATGATTTAATTGTGAACACAGCCAGCTGCTCTAGGATAGCTAGTTAGCTCTACCCAAGTCTAGACTTTAAACGACAAAAGTTGAGGTCCCTTTTTGGTCTTACGTGGACCAAGTCCTAGTTTCTCACAGCTACCTATAGTTTCCCGCCGACTCCGAACGGCGAATTTAAATTTATTCACGGTGAGACGTCCTCCTCTGGACATTGATCCGTCACTCTCATCTCTCCATCGGATAACCCAATTCTGAGATTGGAAAAGAGCTCCATTGCTTTGCCTAACACAAATAAAGGATACGCACGCTTCCAAAATTTCAATTTCCTAAAATATTCCAAGAAATCCCAATCAATGCGCCCACCCCACAATCGTTGTGGTAGGTCCTTTAAGGGGTGGGCGCAATGAACTAATTTCTCCAAGAAGATAAGGGTATTTTGCGGTTGTCATGGATAGCCATTGCATGCGCTCGACTGCTTGAGAACCTTTGACTGTATTTGTTACTTAAATTTGATTAGGGTGCCCCTAAATGGCCCAACCAATTGTCAATGTCAGCAGAAGAAACAAACTGTCCACTCCATTCAAAACAAATTCCCAAAAAAAAAATTGTCGATTTGTCCAACAACCCCTGACAGTTCAATGGACACTTAAAACCACACTGGGCGACCAAAAAAGGCGACTCAACAATGTAAGGAGATGGAGTGGATAATAAATTGTTTGTAATTTCCAAATATCCTCAATCCCTCAATGGCTTGAGCTTTTCTTTTGATTTTAGCATATAAATGGAATATTAAATGAACACCATGGACCACCCCCGATTGGCTTGCTTCCACTCCTGAAGGACTCTTTGTTGATGTGGATAATAAATTCGGTATGATGGATCCATGTGAATTTATGGGCAACCACATTCACTGCTACTAAACCGTTTTGGCGATTTTTTCATGGCGCAATCATTTGAACGAATTTTTACTGCAAGCAACTGCAAAGCATCAATCATCTCATGGGGGTACTCGGCAAGTTATTACGACGATAAATCAGAACCGCATAATCACCGGTACAGCGATTTGGTTTCGAATCGGTTTCCAGGATCTGATTTGAATGTGAAGGGACGCCATGTGCACGTGCGTGAAATAAACGCCCATTGCATTACACACGAAACCCGGGCAGTGTCCAGTTTGTGTTGCATGACCAAGCAAACCAACACGCAATATTGCAATCTCCTATGGAATATCCATTAGCAGCACCACAATGAATAATTTTGGTTGCATAACTCATCTTTCAGGCGAATGCAGGTCATGTGGTAATCCCAGGAGAGTTCGATCCTTTGCCCCTCATAGAGACATTAAACCGTTTGACTCTTGAATTCAAGTTAATCCTTGATAATCCTCGTATCCGTGGAACAGCTTGAATAGACTGCTTGTCTCTAAGTCAAATCTGTTCGGCATTTGATTTATTTTCCATGACAACTCATGCAAACCCTACGTAATTACCGATCCACGGCAAGTGATTCCAATCACAATGCATTTGCATTAATGACGCTCGTATAACCTTGCATGACATGTCCAGGGAAAATAATTATTATGTGACATGCAAAAGAACCACAAAAAACAAATGCTCAAATCCAACGATGATGGAAAAGTTCATCGACCAACCTGAACCATCCGTCGCTGCAGAGCATTGCATGCGAAATTGTGGTTTTAGTGGCCTCAACCGCTGAAACCATAAAACTGGGCGTGAGTCTCCAAAGGGACTTGTTGTCACAGAGCTTTCAGACTGATTTCTCTTTCCGCTCAGGATAATTGCAAGTTGGAAATTTTTATGAAGCTGTTAATGATTTGGATTTTATGTACGTATACTTCATGTCGTGTGGTATCATTACTACGTGGATTTAATTGTCAGGACGAGGAGATGGGGGGAGTATTACCCTAGGGAGTGCTTTAAGAATAAATTTAACAAGGACTGGATAAGTGCATTGGTTTGGCACACTGATTTGAGCAACGACAGCAATTTATGTGAACGTTAATAGACATTTTGAGAATCACGAGGAAGGTTTGCTAAGTCAAACATAATTTTGAGAATCTGCAAGAAGGAATATTGATTACGATTTTTTCGTTCTGTTTCTGGAGGTTATCACCGATGTTAAGGCTACAATAACTCTGACCGTAAAAGGCTCTGATCAGATTTAGCATTATTTTCAGTGCCATTATGGGCGAAATCACCGTGATTCAGTGATTAGTGCCAGTCTCCGGCTGACGAATTGAGAACGTTTTTGATGACAGATTATACTCCCGGAGCTTTGTCAGAGAAGTGGTCCCGCGAGAAATGTTCAGTTTACCTAGCATCCTCGAGAAAGGAGACCTGCTAACTACAGAGGCATCAGTCTTCTTAACATCACCTACAAGATCTTATCTGCCGTGTTGTGTGAACGCCAAAAGCCGTTTGTCAACAACCTGATCGGTCCATTTCAGTGTGACTTTAGGCCAGAAAAGTCCTCCATCGACCAAATGTTCACATCACGAAACTTCAAGTCGATATCCACCACATTTTCATTGATTTTAAAGCCGCGTATGACAGCTTCTATAGAAATGAGAAATACAGAGCCACGTCTAGTTTTGGAGAAAGCACTCTGCTCCATCAAGGTCGGTCAAGACCACACCGAGACTTTTGATGTCAAAAAAGGATGAAGACAAGGCGACGCGCTGTCATGCGACTTCGTCAACATCGTTTTTGGAAGAGTTGTGCAGAACTCACGCGACAACAGCAGAGACACAATCTTTCAAAAGTCCGTCGAAATACTCGGATACGACGACGATGTTGACATAATCGGAAGAACGCAGCGTGGTGTCATTGGTGCGTTCGTGAGTATTAAGATGGATGCGGCGAAAATTGGATTAGTGGTCAATGAGGGAAAGACAAAGTATATGCTGTCAACAAGAAAAGACACTCAATACCGACATCTCGGAAAGAACGTCAAAATAGACAGATGTAGCTTTGAGATAATTAAGGGCTTTGTCTAATGTCTACCAAGGCTCCACTATCAATTCAGACAACGACACTAGCGCTGAGATCAAACGAAGAATAACTCTTGCCAATCGCTGTTTCTTTGGGCTAAGCAGACGATTGAGTAGCAAAGCCCTCTCTCAAACGACTAAAGTGACCGTTTATAAGTCCAGTTCTGCTCTACGGCACAGAGGTATGGACTTTGTCAAAAGCGGATGAGGCTGCTCTTGGCAAACATTTTTCGGGGTGATTTTCGATCCCATCTGCATAGATTGTGAGTGAAGGAGAAGATAAAACAACGAACTGTACGGGCTCTACCGCGACATCAACTTAGTCAGAAGAGTTAAGCTTTAACGACTGCCGGTGGCTGGGTTATGTAGAGCAGATGGACACCAATGCTCCGTCCCGGAAAATCTTCGATTCAACACCCGTGGGACGGCGCAGCAGAAGAAGACCGCGACTCAGGCGGCGCATGCAAGTTAAAGGTGACCTTATCCAACTTGTCGTTTGAAACTGGAGTCAGCTGGCTAAAGAGCGGGCTGGCTTGAGACGCTTATTGGTTGAGGCCCAGGCCCAACCCGGACTATAGCGCTACCTCAAATAAGTAAGTAAGGACATGACAGGGGCTTGAACCCACGCCGCTCGCACAGCAGTTCAACGTACAACCAACTGAGCCACGCCTACCGCTACTACTACTTCCTATAGATATATTTGGCAAGCTGTAAGCTAGTGCTTCCATCAGTGGCCCAAATGCCATATTGTCCACTCCTCGATCTTAGATTCGTATATCCACCAATCTCCTCCGAGAAGGAGTGGAAAAATCACGACAGAGATGAGTACTCCAATCACTTCTAGATCGACGATCCTCAAATCGTGGACGGAGTGGAAGGTGCTTCTTCCAAAATACTCAACCTGAACATCTCGTGCCGTCTATCTGACTAGTCTAGCGTATTGCAGGCGGAAAACATGCCGAAGAAGCCTTGTCTTGGCTAAAAAAAAAATATCGTCGGTACCCCGGTCATACCGGCATTCCAAGAATTTCTAAGGCCGACGAAGTCCCAAACATTGCACAACTCTGGATATTCTACCAAAACGGCGAATGTTGGGAATACCACTTGCTAGGTGTAAGTTTCTTCAATAGAAGTGTAAACCGGAGCGCCCGCGACCAAAAACTTCAGTTCAATTGGCGCACGACCAAATGGAAGCGCAGAAAAAGGAGTTCGTGTGGCATTGGCCTTAGAACACAAAGGTCGTTTATCAGCACCGTAGTCTGTGTTCTTACTGGCCACTATCGCATAGATCGGCATGCCAGAAGGATGGACCTTTTCTCAAACGACTCCTGTACCTATTCCTTCCTATCTTAAGCTAGCACGGCCCTATTACTTCGATAATTCGAGCAAACTGACACACACTGACGTTAAAAGACTCCTTACGACACTTCCGGATAGTTAATCCATGTGGTATCATAAAGGGCCTACCTTGGCCTTAACTTATCTCTGCTTAGGCTACCTATCTAGATGAAGGTTCTAACCATACTTAGAGCTGTGAGATGGCTAGAGTTTAAATTTTTAAAGCGCCACATTCAAAAACTCGACATCTAATCGGAAATAGTTAAGAACTGTCGAACAATGCAGACACTGTGCAAGCAGGGTAAAGTCAATTCGCCTTGAGGAAGTTGTTTAGGTTTCTCTCCAGAGATCGCGATGGGCTCTTAGTGCTTTTGTCTTAGCCTGGCCTAAAAACCTTATCTGATGCCAAGGATATTCCTTTGCATTTTCGAAGTCCGAACACGATGGCGTCCCACTCTTACGAGCTTTGACACGACTTAAGCAATCACATCATCACCCCATAAATGTCCGCTCACACATAAATGGATCCATAAAGGGATCCCGGTTGACATTTCAGTTTTATTTACGATTTGCATTTAACGTTTATTTTGGTCAGCATAGGGATTCCGTGCGCCATTAACCATCTCATGCCTACTCTGCTATCGTCAGGCAATCATATAAGAAATTTATTTCTAGAAACCGATATAACAAGCCGTCCACAGCAACACCAAAGCCGAATACCAATAGGCAATTTAACGATAATTAATTTCTGGCCCATCCCATGGAATGACCTAAATATCCACCAGATAACTTAATTAAACGTCAAAATGTTATTTCACTATCATCCCTATCCCAAGGAAGTGCGACGGGAAGTATTTTGTTCAATCATTTGCCAACCACAAAGCTCTGGACTGTTCCCTTTAATCCTGCGATGTTAATGAAAGTCCATCACTTGTATCAATAGACACCCATGGTGGTGGCTACAATCAGCAGTGTTTCAGACCCGATTACATCGAGTCCAAGCAGTTTCGTGGTAAAATATTGATTTTGACTGCCAACACCAACGTAAATTGAATACACAAGACTATACAACCAGAGTGTCGAGGATGACCTTTGAAGATCGGGCACTTCAATCGGAGTGACACCCCTCCAGAGTCGATGACAGGAGACAATTTTAATTAAAATGCAAATGAAAATGTACACTCGCTTCAATTGCGTGAGAAGTATCGCAAGTGACATGTGTCTGAAGTGCAAACAGGCTGTAAGAAGTGTGAAAACTCTCAACAAAAAATAAACTGCGTAGGAAGCACAATCCTATTTGCATAAGCACTCACCTAAACTCAAGTCATAAGCACAAATGTAATCGGATGTAGTAAATTGATATGTTAACGCTGTCTTGCCAACGCCGGAAGCCCCAAGCATTGCGATTTTGTAAGCGGGAATTTGACCCTTGCCTTGTGTATCACGTTTATCCTGTTCGAGGATTATATCACCAGATGTTCTCGAAGCATTGCTGAAATGTAAATTAAATACAACAGGTTGTGAGAGGCATCGAATTGACTTAATTAGTTCAAGTGTTGGTGTGCGTCTGCCAAGGGCTTGGGGTGGGAAAACAAACACCAACCTGTTGTTGCGATCCTTGCCACTGTTGGAGGTACCTGTCGACGTGACTGAATTAATGGAACGTGATCTTCGACTTCTGTGAAGTGGAGAAAAAGGAAGAAAATTATTTGCAGGAATGGATGAGATGTGTATGTGTTTGCTGCACACTTACCTTAGAGAATCACCTAAATTGCAAACGCCGTGCGATGTAATGCTGAAGCTCCGCAGGCGGTAGTACTCCAAATCCAAGTCAGCGCAATGTATTGCCGCACGTCGAGTGTCGGCGAGACGTGGCTGAAAGGTACACAAATGACGAGAGGTTTATTTTTATGGTATCTAAATGCAGCTATGGAGGAGTGCTTAATTAATTTTTGATAAATTTGACTCAGTCTGCCGTAACTGGGGGAGAGGAGGTGCAATGGATGAAACAGATATGGTTTTCCACTATTCAGCGGTTACTTACTTTATCAACTTTTGGGCCAGAAAATTCTGCTTTCGTCAAAAGGACTTCCATCAACATAGATGTCAACGAAGTTATATAGATCAGAGGTTAGGCTAGGGAGGTGGGTTTGAGAGGGAAGAGAGAAGCCTCCGCACCACACTGATTTCAGTAGAGACCCGTTTTAATGCCCATTGGAGGGGAAGGTATTCCTTGCTCATAGAGCAATCTCTACAGCTTTGCCCCATAGCCCTTGAGTTTAGAACCACCGTAAAGCTTTGATGAACCTACCTGTCTTTTATAGGAATGTCGGTTTGTCGTTCAACATCCTGGAAGAAGTCTGACTGAGAAAATGTGTCACAACTTCCTCGTCTCCAAAGCCCCTGCAAGCCCCGAACAAGATATTTCCAGGCGAGTTAGCAAAATGAAGTCTGCTATTAGAATCGAATATACGGCGGAAGAATGTTACAAACTTAAGCACCAAGCTACGTATGTTCCATTTTAATATTGAACCTTATACGGGGATTACAACTACTAGGAATGATGGGCGAAGACTTTCTGGCCTTACCGTATTTCTAACGAAGATTTTTACCAGAGAAGGGGCCACTGATACGCATAACTATCCAGCGAACAGAATGGCAGTATATTGGACATATATTTCGAAACGGCGGGAGCTTCATACCTACGATATTTGGCGCAAAACAGGTGAGGAGGAGTCCTGGTAATTGGGAAAGAGTTGGAGAGAGCTGAAATACATATAAAGGCAGAACCCGACCACGATAGCGCTTAGGTTTAGTAGAGACCATAAGATCCACAAGGGAAAACAGTACATACGAAGAAGAAGAAGCAAAGCCACTGGAAATGTTTTCCACCTTAAGTCTTAACTTAACAAACGCACTACGTGAACAAACAGCGGTGGCCTTAGTGTCAATTCATCTTAAACGGAGCTGGTCCTTTTCGTTTGGAAAATCAAAATGCCCATCAATATCCCGCCCAAGCTCAACGGTACTTCTCTGAACTTTTCAGACACTGCCAAATATCTAGTCCTCATTCTAGACAGGAAGCTTCTGTGGAGAGACAATATTGCCGAACGTGCTAGGAAACCCCTGGTAGCACTATACTCATACGAAAGAGCAGTAGGTACTAGATGGAGTCTACGGCTGAAAATCATACACTGGCTGTAGTTGTAAGACTGATTCTTATTTATGACATAATGGTTTGGTGGCCGGTTATAGAAAAGCAAATCGGCATTTAGGGTTGCCTCAGCATTACTGGTGTGCTGAGAACTTCTCCTACAGCTGCCCTTCAAACTATGCTTCACTTATTGCCAATAAATAATTATGGCATGTAGCAGGCCATTTAAGCGGCCCTAAGACTGAGGGAAGCCCACCAATGGTGTGTGAAAAATGTGGGACATGCCAGAATCGTATCAACTCACCGCAGTCTTCCCTAACACGAAACGACACGAAAACGACTTTAACATGGGCTATAAGCACAAAATACTAGACAGAAGCGCCTGGAGTCAGCATGAAGTCTTTAATGAGTCTGATCTCTATTTTTACGGACTGCTCTAGAACACCCAAAGGAGTCGGTGCCGGTGTCTCTTCAGAAAATCTGGACATCCACCACTCCTTCAGTCTCCCTATCCACGGTAGTGTCTTCCAGTCAAGGAAGACTAGCACAGAGGGATTCTGTTGGGTCATTGGCACTGCGACATTCAAGGGAACTCTGCAGCTGACGAATTAGCTAGACTAGACTCTCAATATACAGACGGCAGGAAGATGGACTATGCACCTATGTCATTTGTTAAACACCTGACTGACACCAGCGCTCTGTCGAAAGCAAATCGTAGATGCCAACTCCTCGATTATTGCAACTAATCTAGCCTGTTCTAGATCTGAAAAGATCAAAAGCCCTAACAAGACCTAAAGCAGACCAACTTGCAAAATTAATCAACGTCCTCAAGGGGCATTGCATCCTAGACGGCATAGATGAGGAGGAGGAAGTGTCCACTGCAAACTTCCTTTGCACGTGTCCCGCCCTTGCCAAAATCAGAAAGGCTAACTTAGGCCAATATTTCTTCAGCGATCTATGTATATGATCTGAACTCCGCCGGCACGCCTGATCTCAACAGCTACGTTAAAAGATTTAACTGGTTTCAGGATTAAGCAGGGATCAAACTCCAGTACTCAGTGGTATTACAATGGACCTACTTTTCTGGTCTAAGGGTACCTCTTCTTGGAGGACCACTCTTACTGACTAACTAGTCTTAACTTTTTCATGTGGTACCGCAAGTAGGTAGGTAGAGGTGGCGGTTCAACCCAAGAAGCACTAGGATGTGCCTTTTTATTACCACGACTCGTGTGACTTGGTTGATGATGTGTGTTGAAATTGGGTAAGATAGCCGGTAGTGCCTGGCTCTCGTATCCTCTTACTCGAGATGTCGCTAATGTCGTCGAACAATGGTTGGTTTAGTGCACGCAGTCTGGCTCTTGCAAATGCCTGACATTTGCAGAGGATGTATAAGAGAGTTTCCTTCTCATTTTCATCGTGGTACCGTATAGTACGAGGCGTTTGCGTTGTCCTACATCACTTAATTAGTTCTGGTCCTGTTGCATGTTGGCCATAGCATTCTCGTTGTACTCCCTCTGCTTATGCCGAAAAACCTATTCCCTACTTCATGTTCAAGCCTACATGGGAGGATTTTTACTAAGTGATCAGTGTGCTTCAGGTCTAAATTATTTCTCTGCCAATTCTTCAGCTTTCTCATTCCCTGGTATGCTCTCATGTCCACTAAGTCTGCATAGTTTTGCTTCATGCTGTGTTCCAGGAACACTAAACTGCGGTCGGCACTTCGCAGGTTTTATTTTGAATGTGGAAGGTTGTCGTTTTGAAGTACATAACTTTACTTTTATGGCAACAATGGAATGTCATCAAAAAAATATGTGAAGAGACACTAAAAAAAAGAAGCTGGCGCAGCAGCTCGAGATAGGCCAAGGCGCAGCTTCAACCATTCATGTTTTACATTTGCATTTTTTGCCGAATCCGAATGCGAAATTGAGAAGCTTCTTCATGAAAAATTATACTCTCGGAGGTTTGTCATTCCCCGACGAGAGTTGGTGCTGTGATAAATGCTCGGTGGATATTGCTAGGACTCGACCTCACGCAGCTCGCACAGTAGTCCAACGCACTAAGAGAGAGAGTTTCAAGGGGAGTACCTGCAGAGAGTATGGCAACATCTGCAGATGGACTCCAGAGCCACTGTTGAGAAGACGTTGTAAAATATGACTGAGAGCGAGGTAGATTTATGTAGTCTTCTGTGACAGTAATTCTTAGTTTTCTAATCCTCTGATATTCAAATAGTCTCTACCGGAGTTTATCTAATGCTGATCGCTTCAAGCTGACTTGCTTTGACTAAGCTGCTGTTTGCTGATACCAATGGTAAGCCAAAGAGCAGCTGTTTTTAGTAATCAGAAAAAGTTTAAAGAAGAAAAGAAGTAATACAGTGTTCTTAGAGCTCTACTTTAAGAGACAATAGTATCTAAAATCACCACTGGAACCAAAGTTGTCAGTTTTTCCTGAGCACAAATTTCCTTCTCATCTCCTGTTCTCTTCCTCGGATTAAAATTTCAGCTTAAAGATCATATCACATCAAATAAGAATTTTACTTGCTCTATACAAATCTGATGACGCAAGACTTTTATTAATTTTTTAATTTTTTTCAACCATCGTACACGAAGCATGAGGATAGGTAGGCGTATACGTAACATAAACCAAATTTTCTCCATTGCTTTTCCTGAAAGATCCAGTGATGTGCGAAATGAATTTTTCCTTGCACACAATTGTTTTTTTGTGTTTTTGTTTTTAGTCTACTACTTCCTGAAAGTAGTTTGGTTAAAATCCTTTAAGTTCCCACATACCATGCAGCACAGATGGAAATGCATCCAAGCATAGAAGTTATTTTCTCTTTCGTATTTTAATGCAATTAAAACTGGGAACCTCATAACGTCTGACGATGAGAATTGCCGAGGATGGATGAATGAAAATGTAAGGAGTTCGTTGGCTTCTCGATCCGTTCTATACATTTACAAAAAGGCTCGCATTAACAAGGACCTGCTGTAGATACATAGTTTATGCGCCGATATGAGAGAAAAACGAGTGCTGCAACTTTAAAAGTGATGAGATGATGTGCGCCATTGAAACTCAGGAAATAAATCCAGAAAAAGCACTGACGTACAGCAAACTGTTATTTTTGCTCCTTTTTCTCGAAATGCTTTCAGAGGTGCATACATACATTCATTTGAAAAAAACCGAGTTAAAACTAAACTTTGCATCCCCTACGGATGAATATAGACTCACTAGATGTCTGTTCAACAATGGGAAAGAGGGGGTAGAGTTTTAACAAGAGCAGAACTCTTTCCCGACCGGAAAGGATTGTAATGGCTTAGTTTTAGTCAAACAATTTCATACAAAACTTTCTAATTGTACAAGTGGTATTATAACGAAAAGCAATACATGTTTTCGTGACTAAATGAAATAGTTTTAATCTGGGATTAGTTGCACCAAAGAAACTGACAAAAACACATCAAATTCTTTGAGTAAGATAGAGTCTACCGCCTTGTATACAGAAAAAAGCACAGAGAGAGAGCGGTGGATCTTAGAATAGAAACAAATGAGGAAATTACTGCTTCAAAGAACTAAAACTTCTATACAATAGCTACATTTTCGTCTGTCTTATCTGGAAAGGTTCCTACGACTTTGAAAAAATCGAAGGTTTTTCGATCCTCAATCATTGATACCCGGATGAGCCAGCAGGTTTAAGAAAATCGAGTAGCTACACCGATTAAGTCCTGGTCCTAACAAATTTCATTAAAAACTGTCTCTAACGGGAAGTGAATCTAACAGCAACCTAATACGTACACCTACAGCCCCGTCCAGGCTCAAACGATGGGGCTGTAGGCGAAAAAAGAATTCGGGCGCAAGACAGAATTATTTGACTTTTGTCTGGGCCCCAGGTCCCACTGGGATCTCTGCAAATGAGAACTCCGATGATGACTATGTTTTCTCAGGACCTGAACCTTGGGGTTTTCCGCGTCCTCGGGCAAGGCCTCCATTGACGATTGCGTTTCATATAAACACAATTGTGTGTGTTATGCCTCACCAGGATACAGACAAACTTAATGAATGCTTCCGAACATAAGAAATCAGCGGCATTCTTGCTGTCACTCAGCAGAAGAGACTGTAGACAACTGCGACGATACTTCGGATCATTTCTTTTTCGATTGTCCTGCCTTTGCTCGGATCAGGTGGTAGATTTTTGGTGCTCATACTGTGAGCTCCTCATCATTGAAGTGCCGTCTTTGGTTCAGCGAAAGTCGAGGAAATTACAGTAAAATGGGTAAAACTGGGTCCTGCTTTCTGATAGTACAATGGACCATTTGTGCTCCAATATATCGAGAAAAAAAAGGTAAAGCAAGGGGGTTCAACTAACCGCAAGAGTCAGTACTTGCACCTATGCTTTTCAATACAAAAATTCAACTATGCCGTCGACATGGCGTTTGCAATCCAACATAAGTCTTTTGAAATTCGGAATAGGCAGCGACAATCAGATCTGAACTATCTGTAAGAATTGTCGCCTATAACCAAGCGCAACCCAAATGAAGATGTGGTACTTCCACCTTAATCACAGAGGAGTTACTTTACTCCGAAATGTCTGATTAAGGTTTTAACTTTAGACTGAACTCTAACGTTTAAGTTCAAATTACCCAAAGCCTAAAAAAATTAAGCTAAGGAACGACAAAAATAGCCTGGTACTTCCCAGCATTCCCGGTTTTTTTTTTAAACTGAAAGGAGAACATCGATGAACGCATGAAGAAGGCATGCGTAGCCTCTACTTATGCAAAAAGGAGTTCAGTAATTCATGTGGGCTTAAACCAGCTGTGGTATACTGGCTGTACATGGCTGTTGTGAGACCCATCCTAACATATGGCTCACTAGTCTGGTGGAAGGTGCTTGAGAAACCCTATCAGCTTTCAAACCTCACTTATATTCAGAGGGCAGCCTGTATAGAAATGCAGGGATCAATTAGAACAACACCAACAGCAACTATGGAAACCATGATAAGTTTCCTTTCGCTGGATATGTAGTGTACCAACACGTTAGCTAAAACTTATTTGAGACTAAGAGAAGGACGACAATGGACACCAGCTCCCTACGGTCACGCCTCCGTACTGTCTCGATGGAAGAATGCCATTAGATCGACAGAAACAGATCATATGATCCAGACTCTGGCATTTGACAGGAGATTTAGTATCAGAATTCTTGACAGAGATGACTGCAGGAATCACAAACTTAATAATAAAAAGGAACAGGCCTTATACACCGCAACGCCCTAGGAATAAACCACTCCTTTAGAATAAACGAGGACTGCAGTGTTCTTTAGGCCGAAATCACAGCCATCATCGAGGCTTCAAAAACTGTTCCAAGAAAGGGTATAACCGCAAGGAGAATCAAGATCGAAATCGACAGCCAGGCAGCCGAATCTGCGATAACTAGATCGAGGCTTGTAGGAATCTGCAAAAAGTGTCAAAATGAGTTATCGAGAGCCAATATGGTGACCCTATGTTGGGTACCGGGGCATATGAGTATCCCAGCTAACGAAAGGACTGACGAACTTGCAGGAAGAGGAGCATCGCTGCATGCCTCACAGGCTCTCCCCTTTGCGAGGAATCTAATAAACTCGTTAAAAATGTTTTTTGAAGACGAGGCCATTAGTCCAGGCCATTAGTCCAGGGAATACGCGTTGGAACCAGCTGGACATATGTGCAACGGCTAGAAACCTATGGACGGTTTATAATAAGAAGAGATCTCTGTCTTCAGTCAAACTTAGTCGGCGCGAAGCAGGAGTATAGTCTCCGGCATAATAACTGGGCACTGCGCCATTGGTATTCATGCGGAGTGCCTCGGTATACATCACAATGACTATTGCAGAAGTTGTACGAACGAGGAGGTGATCAAATCTGTCCATCACCTGCTGTGTGAATGTTTTACCTTGTCGGTAGAAGAATGAGTACTCTTGGCAGTTACTTCTTCGCGGAAGTGGAGGACGTGCGTTATGCGTTATGTCCTTATCTAAGTGGTTTTCCCTTTTTCTTTACAGGTTTCCGGAGTAGAGTAAGAGGATGGGCACAATGGACCCCATTGCTGGTCTAAGTGAGCAGTGACGAATGTCAAAAGGCAAACTTTTACCTAACATAACCTAAACTGAGCTCCTGAGTTAACAAAGTTATGTCAAGCTTTGCTTGCTGCTGCACCTTTATAGTTCAAGCGACATTGAGATGTTGGCGAACAAAGAATACATGACAAATGACTTCTTGTTCGGCGTTTAACCCTTTGACTACAGATTGATTCTGCAGTTAGGGTTCAAGGCACTCGGGGCACTCGGGGCACTCGGGGCACCCTGCGGCCGGTGGCGTGATGTTGAGATTAGAAGTTTGTAGATAAAGGACGGTAAACGTGAATTGGTTCGGAAAACCTATGGACCCTTGTGTCTTGAATGCAAGTATCGAAGCCGTTTTGTCTTCCTTTATAGTCTCTCTGGAGGGAAATGGATCAATCTCTTTAGTTGATTCTCATCTGAAACAGAGTGCTGTCATATCGTGAAGCCTCCTCCTGCTGCTATACTGTTTTCCAAGTTTAGAAGACTACCAAACCTAGCAACTTCTTGTGGACATAGTTTTTAACGACCAAACATAATCCCTTTACATCGGATACAAATTATTGGATCTCTCCAAAATTCATTATTGACTTTTGCTTGTTCTTTTAAAAATGTAAGCCATGTACATGTGTATGCACTTCCCTTTTACTATTTCTGTTTAAAGTCCATCCAAACTGCATACTTATGACAAACTCCTACCCTTTGTTGCCTTTCAAATTAAATATTCAACAGAGTTCCGCCCCCTTTTCTGACAATTGTTCAATGCTCCCCCTCATGGAAATAGTTTTAGTTTTGCTATTCAATTTCAACTTGTTTATTGGGCACTCAGTCAACTAACAATACCAGCATCTACATGCATTAATTAAACTTACCCGCCGGAGCAGTTGTAAAGACCACCCCCCTCCCCCCCACCTCAATTACTCCACGCAAATGAATAATGAATGCAATCCGATATGGACTTCCGTCATTTTAGTCAAGTTAAGTGGTAGGGAATCTGTCCGCCTTCCCCCTGATCCCTGACTAATATAATTTATACAAAGCTACACCACTCGCATGCATTCAAAACAAAAAAAAAAAAATTCCAACGACAACGAACTGTAAAAAAAGGGATAAAAATTGCATGTTTACCTTTCTACTCTCAGCTGGCATACTGGAGGTCCTTAAGCGTTGCTTTTGTTTGCTACCCAATTGTGCTATGGTTGCTGAACTGCCACAAAAGAAGCCTCCTCCTCCGACCACGCTATCGCCCCTGTCACCTCTGGTCACGTTGGATAGGGTTGGTGATATGCTTCCATCTGTTGCTGCTTCCAGAACGGATGTCATTGCATTGTTGGAGCCGGTACCGCCTCCCATCATATGGATCGGTGATGTGGCAGCATACTGAGGAGACACAGCACCAGACATGGCCTGTTTGAATGTCAATACGCCACCACTCGACTCGACTGCCATCGACGATGAGATTTTCCCTTTAGCGTTCACGGGAGATTTCACATGTGATATCCTTTCCCTGAAATAAGAACAAGCGGATATACGTGAGTGAGTGAGTCAGTGTGTGTGTGAGAGTTGTGAATAATTTACAACCGATATGAGTGCGTGTGTGCATCTTGTCTTGTATCCATCTAAGGGTGTCAAGTAAAAATCAATATGTCGAGGGTACTGCGGTGAAATTAGGTTAATTCCGTTCGGGGTTTCAGCTAAGCGGACACGAACAAGCGACTGTCGAATGTCGAAAGTCTTACAAGTGAACATTGGGCGGTCGCTGGAGACGGAGTAGTTCTAGAATTTTGTTGCAGAACGAGTGTAGAATCTAATTTTTGAAAATTATGACGGGAAAGTTTTGGATTAAATTTACGAGGAACGACAGCAGCATACGAGATGAATTGGATACGTGCACGAGATGTTCACTGTTGTGTCGTGAGTGTCTGCACTTTTAATTCCAGAGACTGATTGGAAGCCACACGTAATGGTGCATCTGCCATGAAAGATTGGACGTAGTTGAGCGTGCTCTTCAGTACCAGGAAACGGTTGTAAGCCGATCGGGGATAAGCTCCACTCAAATTACCTTCGGTGGTTTTTAATGAGACGCTGGAGGACTTTGTGGTATCGCGTTGAATTGATTTCCATCAATTATTTTACACTGTGGGACTGTGGGAGTGAATCGTGGTATTTATGCGAGATTAGTGGTCTGACGACTTTACATAAGGACTTAAGCAGAGAAATTTCCAACTCGGCAAGTTAATTGCTTGAACTTAATACGTGGTGCAGTGCGTGCCAATTACTAAGGATTTCTTTCTTTCTACGTTTTCTGCTTCAATTTTTTTTCCGGGACAACTCACCATTTTTCCATTGTATTTTGGTGGATTCCGCTGAATAATCTCGATTCTATAATCACCGCATTTTGACCAATTTTTCTACTGTTGCTGCAATAATTGTGAGACTCAACCACGAAACAATGTAAGAAGGAATTTTGTAAATCTGGGCAACCGGTTCTCTGTCACTCTTGACTGGTTCATAGGTCAGGACAGCCCTTTCGCTCTTTCAAAACATTTCTCTAGGATCTGTCAAGGAAAAAAATACTTCTTCACTTCCTAAAAATAGCTAACCCAGGATGGGTCGAACTAGGTAGCTGTGTCGTGTCAAGAACGATATGGCCTTACTAGAACCCGAAAGCTCTTTGGCAAAATTTAAATAGACGTTTCTCGTCTTGTAGCAACGTGCATGGGACAATGGACAGTCGGTAACCATGTAGAATTCATTCCCTTCAAAGCTTACTGCGGCAGTTACAAATTGTAAATTCCCAGCTCTCCCAAAAACCAGGCATAGTACATTAGGCCTTCGTAGACATAGAAGGTGCTTTTAACAACGTCTACATTGAAGCTATTCGAGAATCTCTCACCGAGTTAGGGGTGGAGGTGTTCATTATTAGTTCATCATTAGTTTGACCAAGTTCGTAAATAGAGGGACTCGTCAGGATGGAGTCATCTCCCTTCTACTATAGCTCTTGGTCATGAATAAAATATTGATGTGACTAGACAGGGAAAGAGTTAAGGTATTGTCGTACGCAGATGACGTGGTAATCCTGGTGTCAGGGAAATTTCTCTCGGTGATAAGCCAACTCATGGAGAGCGCTCTGTATAAGGTAAGGTGTTGGGCCATCAGTTGTGGCCTAGGGGTGAATCCAGATAAAACCCCAATGATGCTCTTTACTACCAAAACCAAAGAACAAGACTTCCAACGTCCAAAACTGAATTTTCTAATACTCTTATTATATTCCAGTGCTAAGTATGTTAACCAAGATATGAACCAGGTCTTGTGTTAGCGAAAGGATGAACCATCCTTTGAGTTATAATTGAGTAGGGAAATCCCTCGCAGTTCGTATCTGATCGGCAAGGGCGCTTGGCGAGTTCGCTCCGTGCAGTTACAGTGTTAAATTTTAAGTTATTGTTTTGATAAGTTTAGGTTCACAATTTCAGAAGTGGGATTCCAACACATCGTCTACAGGTTAGTGGAAAATATTTTATAAAGCCGGATAAAATAAAAAAAAAGGGATGGAAGAAAAAAGTCCTAGACAAACAAAGTATCTAGCGTGTAGTTTATTGCTATTATCTTTTGTCTCGTGAAGGATTAAAGTATCTCTAATTATACTTGAGAAAGATAACACATGCATACATGTGTGAGAAGATTCTGAATGCTGTGGCTTTGTTCCGGAAGGAAAAAGAAAACTGAACAAGGGTTTTAAGGGAAGAGTTTTTTCGCCTGCTAAATTTCTTTTCTGATAGTTACTGCGTTGTAGAGCATTGCAAGTTGTGTGAAAGCAGAGTTTTAATTGTGGAAATTCTATCAGAAGTGAGTTGTGAAATTTTGAAGTAAAAAGAAGAAAGAACGAAAAGAATTAGTGAGTGACAAACAATTTAATAGTTACAAAAAAAAAAAAATGTCCAAACGACAGCAACGAGTGCCGAAGCGTCTGTTAAATGGTGAAACAGTGTAATTACCTACCTAGGACACGAAGTGAGCGCAAATGGTATTAAACCGGGTAAAGCTAAAGTCTGTGCGATAGAAAACTTCCCTGTGGCAAAAGAAATCAAAAACATCAGACAATTTATCGGATTGACCACTTATTTCCGTCGGTTTGTGTCCAAGTATACAAAAATAGCAGCTCCTCTTAATGAATTGCTGAAGAAAGACTTTTCTTTGAAATGGACAAACGAAATAGAGGAAGCCTTTATAACCAAAATGATGTGAGTGTCCAATTCTGGGACTTTACGATCCCAAAAAGGAACATGAACTTCACACTGACGCCTGTAGCCTAGGAGTAGCTGGCGTTCTAGTTCAAGTAGGAGGCTCTGGGGAAAAACAAGCGGTGGTTTCTTATTTTAGTCGAGCTACCACTAAAGATGAGCAGAAATATCACAGCTACGAACTTGAAGCACTCGCTGTGGTTGAGTCATTACAACGCTTTAGAACAAGAAGGAACTTGTCCCGAGAATCGCCAGGTGGTGGTTAAAAATTCAAGAATTTGACTACGAGCTTGAATATAGAGCCGCTCCGCAAATGCAGCATGCAGATGCATTAAGCAGGAACCCGATCGAGTCTGCCGCCGAAGTGGAAGAACCCGGCTTAGAGATGTTGATTGTCGAGACAAAAGAAGAGGATTGGATATCTGTCCTTCAAGACCGTGACAGTCAACTACGAAAAATCCGGGATGTACTATTAAACCCCGAATGAAAAGAATTTAAACGCAAGGACTACGAACAACAATACGTTTTAAAGCATGGTCGGTTGTTCAAAAAAACCGAAAATTGACCTAGTTTAACGTACCGACAGGAGTAAGATGGCGCGTAATAAAATCATCACACGACGACATTGGCCACGGTGGACTGGACAGGACAATAGAACATATAAAACTCTCGTTCTGGTTTCCAAAAATGAGAACTGTTGTGCAAAAATATCTCAACAGCTGTGTATCGTGTTTGTACAACCAGCGTGCTAAAGATGAAAGACGATACCATATTCACCCTATCAACAAGTCTCCGGTTCCCTTCAACACCATCCATATACCGTATGTTAAAAGCACAAAAGGCAACTACTACGTTCTCGAAATAATAGACAGCTTCACCAAATATTTAGCACTACGACCAGTAAAAAGCACCAATTCCAAATCAGTCATCAAATCGCTAGTTGAGCTTTCTCAATTTTTCGGAATGCCGACACAAATTATTAGCGATAGAGGCACTGCCTTCACGTCGAACGCGTTCAAGACATTTTGTAAAGAAAATGGAATTCGGCACATTTTAAACGCTGTACGGACTCCGCTGGCTAACGGACAAATAGAGCGATACTTCCGAACGGTGAAGGTTTCACTAACTACAATGACAACACGACAGGATGGACGAGACTGGGAGGACCATTTAACATCAATTCAATGGGGTTTCAATTGACTAAAACACCGCATCACAAACCAAACACCACAGGAGTTAATGTATGGATTCAAACCAAAAAAAATATGCTTGCGAATCAGCTCAGCACTGTACTTCAACAAAGTGACGAAGACAACATTCCACTTATAGAACTACGAGCCAAAGATAAGCAGCGCGTCCAAAAGTTGCAAAATCACCAAGCTGATCAATTCAAAGCAACTCATCGCGAACCACAAAAATATGAAGTAGGATACTTAGTTCTTCTGCGCGCAGAACACCCAGCAACCGGACAGTCTAAGAAACTTCTACCGCCTTTCAAGGAACCTTATGAAGTTAAAGAAGTTTTACAACATGACAGATACGTGGTCGGAGATGCAGTAGGGCTGCAGGTGTCACAAACGGCATATTCATCAGTGCACGCTGCAGACCGTATGAAGCCGTTGCGTTTGCGAAACTCAGTGAAATCGCTTGGGAAGAGTTTGATGACACCAGCGACGAAGACAACTCTTACTGAATAAAGTTATTAAGAGTATAGGAGCCAAAAAAATACATAGGTGCTCACAAGTTACAACATTACGGTCTTATTATTTTACATTGTACTTAACATCTTTGATCTCTCCGCTTTTTCTTCTCTCGAAATTGGTTTGATGGTTTTGAAATGGAATTGCTTGTGGTTCTGTCAATGACAATTCCTGAGGTTACTTTACAAGTATTGAATTTATTTCACGGTTTTACAGGGTGCTGTAAAACTTGCTTATGTGAAATAAAAGAGCTGTGTGCGTTAAAGGGCTATGTGCCCAAAAGAGCTGTGTGCGTTAAAGGGCTATGTGCCCAAAAGAGCCGTGTGCGTTAAAGGGCTATGTGCCGAAAAGAGCTGTGTGCGTTAAAGGGCTATGTGACCAAAAGAGCTGTGTGCGTTAAAGGGCTATGTGCCCAAAAGAGCTGTGTGCGTTAAAGGGCTATGTGCCGAAAAGAGCTGTGTGCGTTAAAGGGCTGTGTGCCAAAAAGAGCTGTGTGCGTTAAAGGGCTGTGTGCCAAAAAGAGCTGTGTGCGTTAAAGGGCTGTGTGCCAAAAAGAGCTGTGTGCATTAAAAGGCTGTGTGCCAAAAAGAGCTGTGTGCGTTAAAGGGCTGTGTGCCAAAAAGAGCTGTGTGCGTTAAAGGGCTGTGTGCCAAAAAGAGATGTGTGCGTTAAAGGGCTGTGTGCCAAACAGGAGCTGTATGCGTTGAAAGGCTGTGTGCCTAAAAAAAAAAAAAAAAGCTGTGTGCGTAAAATTGCTATGTGCGATAGTAACATACCGAAAAAAAGGTAGACGGTATGTTCCTTATCATAACAGCACTGAGGACAGTGCTAGATAGGATGGCCGAATTGTTAACCAAGATATGAACCAGGTCTTGTGTTAGCGAAAGGATGAACCATCCTTTGAGTTATAATTGAGTAGGGAAATCCCTCCTACTCAAATCGAGGTAGTTTAGGTAGTTTCTGCACATCTGCACTTGGCTGCTCGCCAAGTGAGACAGACGAAGTGAGTTAAGTTCGCAGTTCGTATCTGATCGGCAAGGGCGCTTGGCGAGTTCGCTCCGTGCAGTTACAGTGTTAAATTTTAAGTTATTGTTTTGAAGTTTAGGTTCACAAGTACTTAGATACGGTCCTTGAAACTAAACTCAGCTGGAAATGAAACATTGACCAGCGCATTAGGAAAGCAAGCATAGCCGAACCTTCGATAAAAAATGGGGACTTCAGCCAAAAATAACCCTATAGATGTACACAGCCGTTATACGCCCAATTCTCACTTACGGCGCCATAGTCCGGTGGCCCGCATTAAGTAAGAAATACAATACTGACAGAATTAAAAAGTCCAAAGAATGGCAAGTAAAGGTATCACAGACGCGCTGAGATCGTGCCCAACGGACGGCCTAACTGTCATCCTATACCTACTATCACTTGGCCTTCATATCAGGGAAATATTATTGTGCAGCGCAGTCTGGCTCAGAGAATCTGGGTGCAGGACGTAAAATCCTGACAACAATACCAAATGAATTGGTCGCTTCATCGACTGACTACGACTTCCGAATTTTGCCAGGGTCTTCCAAGGAGAGCTCCTTGCTATTCGGGAAGCCTGCCGTGAGTTGAAAAATTCTCCAACAACCATCTACAATACTGCTCTCTTCATTGACAGCCAAGCCGCTATCAAAGCTACTGATTCGGTTACTACATCTTCAAAACTGGTAAAGCAATGCCAGGAAGAACTAAACCAACTGGGGGTCCGGTGCAGGGTCAATCTCTCTCCGGTCTCAGGCCATAATCAAATTGAGGGCAACGAAAAAGCCGATGACCTGGCCAGGCGTGGATCAGCCCATAACGACTCACTAGCGGAGGTTGTCAATATCCGCTAGGAGCCGTTGAGGGCAATATTCAACACCACTTTCAAAAGACGGCCAACCAAGTATGGAAAAGGCTTAGTAACTGCGTCATAACAAGGAACAAACAAAAAGCTAACGAGGTTCTAAACAGATCAAGAGCAGATATTGCAAGAATCGTGGCCGATAGCATAGGCCACTGGCCAATAGGAGACCACGCAGCCTAGCTAGGTATCCCCCACAACACTGCCATAGTTGCAAAAAAAAACAGCGAAAAAGAGTCTCTGCATCATTTCTTGTGTAAATGTCCAGCCCTAGCGAGGGTTAGCCAGGGCAATATAGACGACGACCTCAAAGACATTTCCAAGAAAAAATAACTAATCCTTTTCCTTAATTCCTCAGGTTGGATTTAAATATCTTCGTCTATCGACCTATAACACCCGCAAACAACCAGAAGGTGCCAAAAGGTGCAATAAACGGCTGAATGGGTTTCATGCACGCCAACTTGACAACCGACATTTCTCCCTAACTACCTCTTTCGTAATTGTGAGACCCCTAGTTCAAAATGAAGCCAGCCTTCTCTGGTCTTGGCTACATTTGAGGGGGCTACATATCCAAAAAACGCTGGTCAAGGTTGCCAGGGTGCGGCACTTTATCAATACACTTGATCATACCGAGCTTTCACTCAAACACTTTTGGTCAAATAAATCACAGGCTCACAGTTTAGACACTTCGACAACCCTAAACGATCTTGGTTTTTCTAATTTTCTACAAAATCGGCCCAATTATCACGAAGTGAATTACCATAATCAATTATTGTGGTCATGCAGTCGAGCCCTTTCTTTGACTCTGCCCACATCTAATTCAATCTCAAGCCAACACTTCACAGTTAACTAAAAGGCAACTACCTCTCTGTCACCTATAGAACCTCCTACGTAAGAAATTCCATAGTTTCGCCCCATCAAAATGCTCAATTTCCCACAATAATTCGAATTGTCAAGCTCGAAGCGTTAAATTGGATTCCCTCTCCCCACCACACCAATAAAAAATTCCATTCAGGATGGGATAACGGAAACAACATAAACGAAAAGAAAATGAAATGCATCAAGAGAAACATTTCAATTATTTCAAACAACTAAGTTGATTCCTTCCCCCCCCAGAGCTGAAGCAGGTCTTCATCCCTATCCTTATCCTTATCCTTATCCGTGTTAATTATTTTTCTCTGGTGTAGGCACAAAAGACGCGAACGCGATAATAATAAGAAAACAAACGAAAAGAAAAGAATCACATTCCTTTCTTTTGAAAGTGAGGAACAATAGAATGCGAATGGGAATGGGCGGAGGCCGGGGAGATCAAGAAGAAAGAAGAAGGTTGGAGTGAAAATAAGTAAAACCCCATTCATCAGAGGCAGAGAAGTGAAATAATTGTTCTCCTCCTTGTTTTGCAGGAGCGCAGCTCCATGCCAGCACACACCCACTGTGTGGAATGTTTCACCGCTTAAGTGGCACATTATGACAGATGTTCCTTGTGCTGCTCGGCTGGTGCTTAAGAAGATTAGTAGGTGTGCAGGCATAGTGGAGCTATGATGAATTAAATTGGCCAAGTCCTTTGCCAAGTTAATAACGAAAATGAAAAGTCTTTATTTGGGGTCTAGAAGGGATGTTTTCCTTTGCTTCTTCACGTTCTCTTATTTAAATGGACGGCGGGCGGGAGGCTTGTGTCACTTGGTTTGGGTCATAATTAGAAGTTCAGTAGACGAGGGAGATAAAGAGAGGAAAAGTGTTGTAACTGCTTTACATGCATGGATTCCCAGACATAAGGACAGAGAAGGGAACGAAAAAGCTGATGAATTAGCAAAGTTGGGGCCGGCTATGAACATTAGTGAAGCGAACACATCTTTATTGCCACCAATAGAGAGATTGCATGAGTTAATAGACAGCATACTTAATAGAGAAAGAAGCTAATTCCTCCTGGTTAGCTAGAGAGGATTGCGCCACCACTCGGATGTTACGGCCGAAATTGAATAAAGCTAAAATAAGGTGCTTTCTGGCACTAGACAGATCCCCTATCCGCATGCTCACTGGAGCTGGAGCACTGCGCTATCGGAGTCATGCTCCGCAAGTAGAGAATCGAATCCAAGGGTTTATGTAAAAGCTGCGGAGATGAGAAAGAGGTTAAATAAATCCAACATCTGCTGTGCTCCTAGGATCAAGGTTCTTTACAAGCATGCCAGAGGTAAAGGATTTATTTTTAACGGACCTACTCAGATTCATGAAGACCACTAACTGGTTCTCAAAACAGCCAACAATAGGACAGGTTCTTAGGTTGTCCCGAGAATCATATTGCTTTTTCCACAACAGAAAAAGAGTAGTCACAATGCACGGTCAGGACTCCGAGTGAACCTGATGAGGCCTTATCCATGATACACCCTACGTAACCTCATCTAACCTAACTGCTTTGAATGCTATTGTCCTGTTGGTAAGGATTTTTTTTTCAGCGACTTTGTTGCTTAGGAATGCTCAGAGTCAATGTAAGAATTTTTAGTTCTTTTTTGTAAGGCAAACATGAGCTTTCCATGAGCAACGGCGACGAAGAATCAAATTCCGCTGGCAGGCAGAATGAACCATTCAACCTGGACGATGAAGACCAACAATTCCGTACACCCGACCTGGACAAAATGAAGATAACCGTATCTAAGCTTAAGACCAACAAAGCTACTAGTGCTGACCGCGTAGCTGCCGAGCTGTTCAAAGCGGCAGATGATGACTTGGTAAGAAGCATGCACCAACTCATTTGTAAAATATGGTCAGAGGAAAGTTTGCCCGATAAATGGAACGTCAGCATCGTTTGCCCGATCCTCAAGAGACCTTCTGAACTGCGCCAACTATAGAGGCATTAGTCTTCTTAACATCGCCTACAAGATTTTATCTCCCGTGTTGTGAGAATACCTGAAGCCGTTCCTCATCCATATCAGTGTGGCTTCAGGCAATGAAAGTCCACCATCGACCAAATATTCACACTGCGGCAGATCTTGGAGAAAACCCAGGAACTTAAAATCGATACCCACCACCTCTTCCTCGATTTTAAGGCCGCGTATGACAGCATCTATAGAGACGACCTATACAGAGCCATGTCTAGTTTTGGCATCCCTGCCAAACTCGTCCGTCTGTGCAGGATGACGATGGAGAATGCACGCTGCTATATCAAGGTCGGTCAAGACCTCACTGAGACCTTTGATGTCAAAAAAGAATGGAGACAAGGCCTGCGCTGTTATGCAACTTCGTCAAAATCGTTCTTGGAAGAGTTGTGCAAAACTGATGCGCCAACACCACAGGCACTATCTTTCAAAATTCCGTCCAATAACTCGAATGCGCCGATAAAACAGTAAATAGCTGGCGCGACAGCTCGCAATAAGCCAAGGTCTAGCTTCTCGCAACCATTCATGTTGTGCGTGTTGTATTGTTGGACGGATGGAAGGGACCTACAATTTATTGCCGACTCCGAATGGCGAATTGAGAAGCTCTTTCATGACAGATTATACTCCCAGAGGCTTGTCATTCACCGACGAGAGGTGGTGCCGCGAAAAATGTTTGGTGTTCCTGGCTGGGGCTTGAATCCACGTCGCTTGGTCAGCAGTCCAACGCACCAACCACTGAGCCACGGCGACCACTATATACCGTGGATACGCCGATAGTATTGACATAATCGGAAGGACGCAGCGTGATGTTTCTGGCGCGATCGTGAGTATTGAGACGGAGGCAGCGAAGATGGATTAAGCAGTCAGTGAGGGCAGTACCAAGTACATGCTGTTAACAAAAAAGACACCCAACACCGACGTCTCGGACAGAACGTCACAAAAGACAGTTTTTACTTTCAGAAAGTTAAGGACTTTGTCCACCTAGACTCCGCTATTAAATCAGACAACGACACTCAAAAGAAGAATAACTCTTGCCAATCGCTGTTTCTTTGGGCTGAGAAGGCAATTGAGTAACAGAGCCCTCTCTCGAACAACAAAAGTGACCCTCTATAATCGTCCCAGTCCTGCTCTATGGCGCATTGGCATGGACGCTATAAAAAGGGGATGAGGTTACTCTTGGCTTTTTTGATAGGAAAATGTGATTTTCGGTCCCATATGCGTAAACGGTGAGTGGGAGGAGGAGATACAACGACGAACTGTATGGGCTGTACAGTACGGGCTGCTTCATATAGAGCCAATGGACACCAATGCCCTAACCCTGAAAATCTTCGAATCTACACCCGATGGACGGCGCAGTAGAGGAAGACTGCGACTCAGGTGGTGTGGATGCAGCTGGCTAAAGATCGATCTGGCTGGAGATGCTTGTTGGTTGAGGCCCAGACCCACCCCTGACTGTAGCGTCACCTTAAGTTAAGCATTTTACCAGCTGACAAGTGCAAGAGACATTCATTAGTCTTTTCTTATACATAAACAATATCATTTGTCAATGCGCCTTTCAGACTCGGAAATATAATAAATTATTAGTGCCTTCCATTCGTCCTTCCCAGGTCCACCTGAAGCAGTCACGTCAGCTTTAGTTACGACTTATACGACAGATGTAAAGACCTTGTTAAATTGCAATCCACAAACCACTTAATTGAGTCAATTTTACCTCAAATTACATCAAAATCTTGTACAACTAACATCCACTCTACCCCAAACTAATTGTATTAGTCGCTAGACCATAACTCGCATCCTTCCCCTCTAAAATCAGATAACAAGAAACCTTTACTTGACATCAAATTTGATTATTTTAACAAAATTTTGTAACCCATTCACCGAACCTTCCCAAGGAAGGGTTCCAACAAACTTCATCCGTCTTCGAAACTTCAACAACTGGTTTACCTACATCCTTTCCTCAAAGCATCCGTAGATTTGATAACTTTTTAACGATTTCATCTTCAGGTAAAATGACCACTTTCGAAAGTTTTCACATCCAAACACTTGATGGTGATGTAAATTTTCATCTTGAAGGACTCGAATTCTGTCATAAGGACGAGAGATGTAGAGATGTCAAAAATATTTTATACCACTTTTAACACAAAGCTTTAAACGAACAAAGTACAACTCTGGCTTGAGTAAGTTCTACCCAAGGCAAGCGAGTCCTGATACCTGGTTAAGACAAACAAAAAGTCCAATTTGCGGAGTTGGCCGTAATGAAAAGTTTTCCGAAATGCAACGAATAGTGGGAGGAAGGCAACGACAAGTTTTCCTGTTCCTTTCCAAAAAAATAAGATTGAGATAAATTTATTATTAGATTTTCGACGATACTTGGGATGTCACTTGCAAGCAGTCAAATATTTGATAAATTATGCGAGTGCGGATGTGGTACAGGGTAGTTCCAGGTGGTTGCTGAAGCGGAGTCTTAAATTTACGATGAAGAAGTTATCAAAGTGCACCCAGGGAGATGGGGCGTACTGGTTCTCAAGTTTGTGCTGCTTTTTATGGTTTTGAAAACTTTGCCAAATCGTTTTAATTGTTTCCATTCTGGTGAAAGGATATGTGTGGATGTGAAGTTCATTTAAAGTTAAAGCTAAAGTTTCTTCAAAGCTTTTATCGATATCGTTCACTCGTGGGGCTCAGGGAAATTATGTCGAAGGGATCTGCAATTTCTTGCGGTCTTCGAATGGCGAATTGGAACGCCTCTTCTTGACAAATTATACTCTTGGAGGTTTATCATTGCTCGACGAGGGGCACGGCTGTGAAAAATATTTGGTGGATATTGTAGGGGCTTGAACCTATGCACAGCAGTTCAACGCACCACTAAGCCACGGCGACTATTGGAGGTTTCATAAGTCTCCATTATTTCTCGTGATAAACTTCTGGAAGGAAGATGCTAAGATAGAGCTTTTTAGAGACGTTTTCGTGTATATTTCACTGACCCCACTTCCCCAGTTCCATCTTGGGAACTGTCTGAGACAAATAGGTCTTAAATTATTTTCTGTTCCACGAATCTGCTTACCAGCCCCCAGTATAAATATCACATTCACTACCTTTTCCATTAGATCCTTCATTTTCTAAGGGGCTGAAAGCAAAAATGAAAAGAGGCAAGTGATCAGGTGGACGCAGTCTCAACTAAAGATACCAGGCTATCGCCATTCACTGTTCTCCGTACTTAAGTCGCTTTCTTCCAAGCAACGCTTGCAAAGCCGCTGTCGAAAATAAGGGGAAAATTCTTGTGCCAAAGCTGTGGTCGAGTCCAAGTTGGGCAACGAGCAGTGCGGCTTTCGTCTAGGTAGAAGTACAACAGACCAGCTATTCACTCTTTGAATGGTACTTGAGAAGGTCTGGGATTATATCAAACCTCTCTACAGTTATTTTGTGGATTTGGAGACAGCATATGATCGGGTCCCTAGAGGTTAACTCCGGAGGGAGTATGGGACTGACGGCGCTCTTCTGAGGGCCATTCAAACTCTATACACAAACTGTAAGAGTTGTGTTCGGATGAACGGCTTTAAATCGACACCTTCCGGTGTGGTCGTTGGACTTCGTCAGGGGTGCGATTTGTCATCTCTCCTTTTCATTCTGTATATGGATTGGATGTTACAGCGGCTGGTGAGGAACGATTCCAATTGGAAGACTTAAGGATAAGTCATCTGCTTTTTGTTGATGACTTGGTCATCATGGGGTCCACCCAGATCGAACTTAAGCGCGCACTAGATAGGTTCGTCGCCGCCTGTGTTGAAGCTGAGATGAAGGTTAACGTGAACAAGTCAGAAGTAATTGTAATTTCCCGAATGCCTGTTCAATGCACTTTACATGTTAGTGGAGTCCCATTGAAACAGGTGGAGAAGTTTAAGTATCTCAGGGTTCTATTCACGAGTGATGGAAGGAGCAATACTGAGTTATTCCTGAGACAGCTTGGTCAATCTGTTATCAGGAGGGCCGAACTTGCGATCAGAGCTAAGCTATCGGTCTGTCCCGACTCTCTCCTGACTCTAAACTATGGTCGTTAGGTTTAGGTAATGACCGAAAGAATAAGATCGCGGATACAAGCTGCCGAAATGAGATTTCTTCGTTGTATTACTGGGGTAAATCGTCGAGATTGAGTTAGGAACAGCAGAATATGGGAGGCACTGAAAAGCAATCAGCTACGTCTTTGAACGGAGAAGTCCATAATTCGATGATTTTGGCACGTTTAACGTATTCCCGGAACTCGACTTCAAAGACGTACCAGGAGGTAATCGTAGGATGAGATGGTTTGACCAAGTCTGAAATGTCACTTCTACCCGTATGTGGATAGCTTCTGATCGTTTAAAGTCGATGGCGGAAGATCGGGAGATATGGAGGGTCCACTTAAGCACCCTAAGCCCGCGACCTTTATAGTGGACAAGCGGGCCATTGCAAAACGATGATGATGATGGTTCTAAAGAAAAGAATAATCGGCCTACGTTATGATAAGAAACTAAGGCCCAAATGCACTGTGACCTGAAAGATCTACTATGCTCGTCCTGTAGTCAACCAGAACCCAAACTGAGGCTCTTGATAAGCCTTAATATCGCCCTTGGTTTCAAGTTCCAACTATCGAGGGGCTTATCGAGTCCCGAGTAAGATGGAGTGGCCTTCCCTTTGCTTCCTCTGGGCCCTCACAAGGAAGGAATGTTCTGCTGTTTTTCTTGTTTGCCGAGTCAGCATATGAACTGGAGCAGACTGTGTACTGTTATTTAGCCTGTTAATGTTCAAGTGCCTTATTCTGTGGTTAAAGTTTGTTGAACTTTTTCGCTTGCCCCAGGCCAAATAAAAGGCTCTTAGCGTGTCTGTTTGTTTGCTACGCTTTTGCGAGAAAACCACTGAACTAATTTCGGTCAGATTTTTTAAAACAGACAGAAAGAGCCCCTTTTCAAAACATAGGCCTAACAAAATGAAACGCATTACCCAATTATTGCACATATTTTCGTCAATTGCTTTCTTACATAGGTAACATTAAATTATGCAGAACTCACAAAGTCAACAATAATTCTCAACACAAATACGAACCACAGTTGGGGACTTAAAAAGAAAATTATTCCACAGGAATCCTATTAGGTAACCACTTAAAAACTTCTTCGGTCACGTGGACCAAATAAATTCCGTACTACGCAGTCCTTACGAGTCCTTTGCATCCTCGCTTCATTGCTCATTGTTAGTAAATATTCTCCAATCTGATCTGCATGCAGAAAATTTCAAATTAAATTGATTCAATTAAAAAAGGGACATTTTACCTTAACACGTGTGGCCGATATAGGATGTTTTCATTTTTTTTTTACCAAAATCCTTCCGCACGAATTTTTTAATAATAATCCCTAGGGCAAAATACATCAGTAGAACTTTTAATTTTCCCTTTTTCCTAATGACTTTAAGTCCACTTTACGCGATATCGTGTTTTCTCCCTATCTGTGTGTGTGTGTTCGTGTTCCTTGCAAAGATTTTGAAGAATGAAAAAATTTCTTTTTGCTTCCTCCGTTTAAGATAAATTTTTCTGTGGACCAGTAGTATACACCCACTGTCAATATTCCTGAATATAATCTACAACACCCACACGCTTGTCAGCAGGCGCAAGAAAAAGGATAACAATCTGAATTTCGCTCCCCCTGACCTACGGATATAAATAAAGCAAACAACTCTGCAATAAGTAAAACGAATAAAAGAAAACCGGATGGAAACGGGGGAAAAAAATGAAAAAAAAAGGACGAAAAACATTCAGGAAAATTAATTTTTTTATTTTATTAGTTTTATGTCCTTTCGAAGGAGATAGGGCTGTGGTGGAATATTGCTAAGGATGCTCCAGTTTGAGATGCACTTACCTTGTATTACTGTGCGGAATTGTTGAATGATTGCGAGAGATACTATCGTCTGGGTTCCGGAATCCGCCAATGTCCGCCGTTAAGAGATTCGCTGCTATCGATGAGGACCGTCTGCGATTTAGAATCGGTGACTTTTGTGCTCGAATATTCTGAAGAAGGAAGAAATTAAAATAAAAGAAAGAAAGCAGGAACAGAAGGATAACTGTTTTAATTTTGTTTTTTTTTTATTTGAGAAACGAGATGAAAAAAGCAATTTAACAATTTTTATGATGAGATAAAGTGCTTTCAGTGGGGAGATTGAATTTTAAGGATCAAAGGTTTGTATAGCGCTGTAGCACTTTGGTGTACGCTTAAGCTACAAAGGTCGAAGGCTCACAATATATACAATCAACGTGATGCTAAAAGATATGAGATATGGTCTGAATAAATGAGGCTCCTTAAACTGGAGACTTACATATACCCGTAACACTCCAAAATTTCAGGCAGCCAAGTCTGTACATCGTTCAATTCTAAAATTCCTCATCAACCACGGACGAAAGGAGTACATTTTATTGGTGTTTACCACACTGTTTGAGGGTCCACAATGGTGCATCCTTAGAGATATAAGGGTTATTGGTACCGCTCCTCAAGGCTTTTATTTTTGGACCCACTCTCTTTACGGGCCATTGTTAGGGATTTATCTCACCTCAGCACGAAAGAGAAGGAAGAGGTCTTGGAACGCATAATAAGGAATAAATAAAGAAACAGCTGGCATCACAGGCCATTGTAAGCCAAAGCCTAGTTGAGGCTGGAACCTACGCAGCATGCATAACAATCAAACGCACTAACCACCCAACCATGACGGCCACCAGAGAAAGGTTCGAAGCAGAACCCGCAGCCTGAAGATCGCTCAGTATGTGAGTTTGTTTTTAACCCAAAGTCCACTCCTGAAAGCATTAAGATTTCCTAGAGTAACAGTTCAAGTCGATCATACTGTTAGTGCTCACTTCATTTAGGCAGATTGTTAAATAGGTGTTCTCTAAAGGTGGCAAGAGCTCGGCAGAAGGAGTGCACTTCTGTCTTCTTGTCTTCTCCATCTCTGCAGCTCCTGTTGATATCGTTACAGACTATGCCCAGTCCTTGAGCATGTTCGCATAGGATTTAGGGTTTTGTAATGGCAGATTTTGTCTTCTAACGCTTTCAATCTCATAGGATTAGGAATTGTGTTTCCGATATTCTGAACTACCAATAGGTAAACGTTGTTCTTAATAGGCGAAACATGATCTTTAACTTATAGTAGCTTATCCGCCATCGTAATGCAGCCACCCGAAGCAACGATAGCACAATTCATCGAGTACCAAGATCACAGAGCTTGATTATCTGCGGATATCTAGATGTGCATTGAAAAGCCCTTCATTCAGAGCTTGGAAGTGAGCTTTAGTCCCAGTGCGCCGAGATATGAAAAACTACATGAATGCCCGAAGAAACAAGGCCAGCAAAATTGTTAACAGAAATGTTCAGAATTTTTGGAATCTAGACTTTACCTTTTCCTGTGGGCATTGGATTCCTCAAGGTTTCCTTTTGTCACCTCTCCTTTTCATTGTGCATATGGATTAGATGTTCGAATTGGGACACCTAAGGAGAAGCCATCTGCTTTTTGCTGATGACTTAGTCATCCTGGTGTCCACCCAGACCGAACTTCAGCGCAAACCAGTTCGTGGCCATCTGTGCTGTAGCTGGGATGAAGGTAAACGTGAACAAGTCAGAAGTAAAGCCTGTTAAGCCGATGGCGATACCGAATTGGAGAATAAGAAAAGCAGGGGCTACTCTTAGTATGCTGTCTTAGATCCGGACGAGCAGTGTAAACAACAGTGTTCCGCTTAAATACAGAGCCGGTCTTGTTTTATGCATGCAGTACCTGGAAGGGTAATCGATAGTCAAGAAGGAGCTGGAGGGAGCTGCCATATAGATATTTTCTTTCAAGAATTTCCACACAATGGCGCGTTTGCATAATACATGCCATAAGAAGACCCGCAAAGGGACAGAGAACGTAAGATGCGGGTCCTTCTGTCTTTCTGGTGGGACCACTTGGTCTTACGTTTTTCTCTGAAAACTACTACATTCTTGTCATGGTAATCTACTCCAAAAGTAAGACTAGCATTTTTTTCGGCCCTAAGAATGAGGTGACTTTTCACTAACATAACTAATGATAGAGGAATGTTGATGCAATAAAGCTCAACAAATGGACTGAGCAGGGAAGTGGTACATAATTTTTTTCTCTGATCGAAAACTAAAATCATTTCGTTGAAATTGCTCATCTATTTGGCTCATTTGGTTTAATTAGCCTAATTCCCTATGCAAGTACAGTGTACACCCAAGGCGTCCTTTTCGAAAGGCAAATTTATATGGTTTTGAGAATGAAATGAGAGCAGACGGAACACCCTATTCGGTTAAATGCACCTCTATAACACCAGAAGCCCCAGGGGAACCGATGGATGTTTTCGAATAGTTTTGATTGAAACTTGAATCGTCTAACTTTCAGCCATAACCTCTCTGTCTTGGCAACCACAACCCCCGCCAATAAAATCAAATTGCATTCGGCGCCAAGGGGATAGCAATAGCAAATGACTTGTATCGCGTCTGCTCTGCTCCTTAATTAAAGCCTAAGGCCCTGGAATACATTTTAATTGCGCACTGATTTCATTAAGTGCGTGTTCTGCACCGGGAACCAGGTGTATCTATGCACTATGTTTACACTGCACTTACCCCGGGTCTGTTCGTCGAACTGCCGCCTCCGCTGAGCATGTTTGACGCCGATAGCCTTTCCGTGGGTGAGTTCAAATCCATAAATAGGTTACTTAACGGCCTGCTACTCCCACCGCCCCCACCGTCTCTGGTGGGCGCTATGCTGTGCGAATTGTTATTTGTTGTGGAAATTGAATTTATGACGCCGTTACTGGCGCCAATGCTGTTGTGTCCGGTCGACGATATACCGCTATTGCAGGTATTTGCTGATCCCGTTCCTAACGTGTTGCAGGTGGAATTATTATCTACGCTCCGTAACCCGATTCGCGGAAGCGTTGTGCCGCTCTCCTTCTTGTGAAATCCTTTTGACTGATTATGCTGGTGCTGATGATGATGTGAATAGTGCTCCTTTGGTGTGTGCTGTGGTTGCTGTTTTTGCTGTTGTTGCTGCTGGTGATGTTGATGTTGATGCGACTGCTGATGCTGTTGTTGGTGCTGGTGCAAAGGATGCCGACTTAAAGCACTATACGGTATGGTCGGTGTCGAGGACGATGTACTTATTGTATCACTTTCATCGCAGCTGTCTGAAAGAAGGAAACAAACAAGATGAAAGACCGGAGAGAATTTCAGAAAAAAATGATTTTCAATCGAACTCCGGTCAGTTAATTTAATTTGACAGGAGCTGTTTTTGTTTTGTAGATTATTGAGGTTGAAATTGAAAAAGAGGCGATTGTTGATGGACGGAATACTCAAACACGTTCAGGGTCTTTCGAACGGCGTCAGATGATGCTAGCTATACCTATGTATACGTACCATCGCGGGAATGCTTCGAGCAGATACACATATTGCCTAGCGGGTTACAGAGGATGGCAAAATTCAGAAACCCCGAGGTTTGGTCAAATATAAGGGTGAGAAGAAAGACAACATGGCAGGAGAAATGGAAGTCTTTGAAGAAAACTTGACAGATAGCAAATGCGACTTACATATAGCGAATGTTCAAAAATGGATGAACCTGTATGTCATAGAACTTTATTTTTACCTCAGTCAGCTTTGGACATGGCTGCTTTTGAGCGTATCAGTACGAGTTTGGATATGATGAATCTAAAGAGAATCAGGCAGGGCTTAAAGTATCGACATCTCACTTCATGGAATCTAGGTCAGTCAAGTGCTGCTACGATACCCTACAGTCACTTTGTATGCAATGAAACTGCGGATGAGGTGGCTAGGACTGGTTCGGCTTCCGCGCTCTTTGCTAAACAACTGGGAACACCAATTTCGCCTAGCCTAGCAAGCGGCTTATCAAACTCTTTCGCTACAAGGAAATTCTAAACAGCACGAGGAAGCTAGTGGGCCTCTTTAACAGTCATTGCGGCCTAAGATATCATCTCAACAAACTAAACCTTTCTTCAGATACAGAGTATCGGTTCTGTTTGGAAGACGAAGAAACCTCTACGCACGTTCTCTGTGAATTCTGTTCGTTAGCAGAGTTTAGAAATTCGGCTACTAATGGCATAGGTAGGAAGGTAGTAGACTTATTCAGCTAAGAAGACCGGAGACACAATAGATCTTGCTATGTCATGTTCACCATAAGGGCAAGTTCTTAAAAAAAGTTCAATCTTTTATCGGTCTAAATTGCAAATCTGGGCACCGGTTTTTTTTTTTAACTTAAACTGAGTCCCCGGTCATACATCCTACACTTCCTAAAAATGTCTTATTAAAGATCCGACATCGCTAAGATGACATGGCCTACATACCACAAGACTAACACCAAAGGCCTCCTTAAAGATCACTCGTAAAGAAACCAAGCAACCTGCTCACTAGGAAGGCTCTAGGTTCAAGCAGAGAGCAATTAAGGCTGATGGTGCTACTCATCACAGAACATATTAACCTCAAAAAACATGCATAAACTGGACCTCGCTGACACAGAGACATGTAGGAACTGCGAAGACAAATAAGAAGATCTCGAACACTTCCTACGCCACTGCCTAAGTAAAGAGCCTTCCGATCACCCTCATATACCATACCATATCAAAGGCGTCCTTGGCGAAAATCGAAGGGACTCCTCTCTGCTGTAGCAATCTGTACAGCTGGACTATTCATCTCTTCGGTATTTACCGTCCAACTAGAGGATGTGAACGAGGAAAAAGGGTCGACCACTTTCTTTCTAAATGCCCGTCTCTCCCCATAACCAGGCGTCATGCCTTTCTTTGACAACCTTAACAACCTGTAGGGGCAAAATATTTTTGATGTGCTGTGCTTCCTTAAACCACACAGACTGGTTACAAGAACGAACACACTTTCTTTTTTTGACCAAATCATGTTCTCAAATGTGCTAATTGGGTCTCAGGCACGTTAGCCTGATTACCGCCACTCGTACCCACCTATCTGCCCTTGATGGTTGAGCTATCCTTTCTTATGGCCCTAGGATTCAGTTATTGGTGTAAGAACTGTCTCGCAAGAATTTATGTTTAAGCTGACAGATGTCTGAACAGCGGAAGGGAAACCGGGTTGTGTACTCAATGACTTTTTCGTCTCTGCTACCCCTGACACTTAGTCTAAAGTCAGTCCTACGAGTGTGCAAAGAATTATTCTGTCATGTGTTGACTCTAACCTTGTTATACACTGACCACTGATGTCATCTACTTCTCACTTCTGCGAGAGACGTATTCCCTGCTTCGTGCTTAAGCTTACACGGTTGGACTTTTACTGAAAGATTAGCGAGCAGGTCTGTTTCCTATGTCCTGTCCATTTTTGCCGGCTTTCTCATTCAATCTGAAACCGCGGTAAACGAGGGCAAGTAAGTATTTGCTGTGAACAATAAGGGACGCCCAACACCGACGAATTGGACAGAACGTCACAGTTGATAGCTATAACTTCGAGGTAAGGGACCTTGTTTACCTTGGCTGTTCCCTTCGATAATGACATCTTGTCGGAAATCAAACGAAGAATAACTCTTGCCAATCGCTGTTTCTTCGGGCTAGGAAGGCAACTGAGTAATAAGACCCAATCCCGAAAAACTAAGGAGACTCTATATAAGAACTTAATCATCCCAGTCCTGCTTTTTGACACTGAAGCAGTTTTGAGCGAACAATTCTTTGGAACATATTCGGCTACGTATGGGTTGACGGGTTTTGGAAGAGAAGATTTAATCACGAACTTTAAAAACTGTACAGCGACATCGACCTAGTCAAAAAAAACTGCGCATTGAACGCTTGAAATGGCTAGGACATGTACAGCGAATGGACACCAATGGTCCGGCATGCAGAGTCTTTAAAAATTAGTTAAAATATTCCAAATACGCATCAGTATTTTAGGTTAGGCAAACCTTTATACCTAAACGAAAAATAGTCCATTTTTGTGCAATGTAGTAGAGCAAGACCTCGCCTTTGGTGGTGCCCACAAGTATAAGAGGACTTCAACCCACTAGGCGTGCACAACTGTAGGCCGTGAACTAAGGACCGAGCTACCTGAAGAGGCTTGTTGGTTGGGGCCCAAGTTCACCCCGAACTGTAGAGCCATCTTAGTAAGTAAGTAAGGAGGTGACTTATGATTTATTGCCGACTCCGACTGGCAAATTGAGAAGCTTCTTCATGACAAATTATATTCTCGGAAGCTTGTCATTCCCCGACGAGAGGTGCTGCGAAAAGTGTTCGGTGGCTGGGGCTTGAATCTTCTCACGTCGCACAGCAGTTCAACGCACTAACCACTAAGTCACGGCATCACCGAAACGTAACCTTAGTGACAAGCTTCTAGTCAGACGATGGTTTCGTGACAAGCTTCTAGTCTGACGATGGTTTTACTCTCAAAATCATTAAATCTGCAACAAATCTCCATCCATTGCAGACAGCATTCGCCGTCCATAACCAAATTAACCTCCTTTTGGCTAAAAATTCATTCAACGCAAACGATGCTTATAGAATCTCGTTCTAAATTCCATCATAATATTTGCAAGGACATTTTTGAAATTCACGGGATACTAGCATTCCTCTGAATCAGCGTGGTTTGGTTTAATGACAGCGTTAGCTGCAATAAAAATGTATGAAGTTTCTCTACAAATACACGGACAAGCATCTGAAAGGACCTGCTGCTGTACAGTCACATTGAACTATGAAAGGAATATGAACATAAATTAAATTCTGAGGAACGCAGCTAGAGCGGTGAGTAAATTAAAAATTCCTTTCCTTGTGAGCATTTTTTTTTATATATATTTTCTCTCATAACAGCTTGGAGAGTTGAAAAACTTTAAATCCATATGTCATATCCTATCATATATCCTGCCAAAAACAATAATGGTGAAACAAAAGATCGTCTCGAAAGGGCTACTTGACCCTCATGATGGCCATGAAATCAATATTAAATGAACATATTGTGCACGAAGGACTAATGACAGAGCATGACACTAGTCCCGGCCGGAGGGCAAGTAGCAGAAATCTGTGCATAGTCTCATCATAACACCTGCGGGATGGGGTGTGCTGTCTCTGCCTTTTTTGGTATTTGCTTCTTTCAGGATGAAATCTAGGGGACATGTCCCAATGAATTTTCACAGAATCACGTTTCCCAAAGGATTTTTAACTCACGTCGTATCGTAAGCAATCTAATGATGCTATACGTGCTGTGGATCCTGTAATTTCTCATTGTTTGTGGAAGGTTGGGTGGGATTTTTGTTTTCCTGTGTCAAGCAGAAATGTATGTGAGTTTTCCCTTTTAAGTTCGATGGTGTGGGAATTAAATTCACCTTTCGCTGAACTTGATGCGGAAGATAAGGATTAAAGGTTGAGTTCTTTATACTCAAACAAGAACGCGGGTTTTTTTACGGATGGGGTTATATATGAAGCTAATCTGCAGAAATTCAGGCTCAATAGAAATCGTATGAGTACATCATAGTTTAGAGGTACCTACACTGGTAGAATCGGGCCAATTTCGGAACTGGTGAAGCATTCAGGCTATGACATTACAATTTATTGACCGCTAAGACCACATGGCTACCCTTATAGACCCCAGTGGGAACGCGTTGAATGAACATCTTGGACCTGGACGAAGTGAATATAGCCATAAAGCTTAAGTCAAATAAAGCTGCTGGAGCTGGCGGCCTAGCTGCCGAGTTATTCAAAGCGGCAAGCGATGACTTCGTAAGAAGCATACAAAAACTCATCTGAAAAATATGGTCGGAGGAAAGTACGCCAGATGAATGGAACCTCAGCATCGCTTGTCCGATCCTCAAGAAAGGAGACCCTCTGAACTGCGACAACTACAGAGGCATCAGTCTTCTTAACATCGCTTGCAAGATCATATCTGCTGTGTTTTGTGAAGACCTGAAGCCCTTAGTCCTCCATCGACCAAATATTTAACCTGCGGCAGATCTTAGAGAAAACCCAGGAACTTAAAATCGATATGGACAACCTCTGTTGATGCTCTAATACGCGGCTTTAACATCCATTTTAAAGCCGTGTATGAGAGGATCAACAGAGACGAGCTATACAGAGCCATGTCTAGTTTTGGTATCCCTGCAAACTCGTCCGTCTGTGCAGGATGATGATGGAGGTCGGCCAAGACCTCACCGAGACCTTTAATGTCAAAAAAGGATTTAGACAAGGCCGCGTCCTGTCAAGCGACTTCTTCAACATCGTTCTTGAAAGAGTTGTGCAAAATTCACGCGCCAACACCAGAGGCACAATATTTCAAAAGTCCTTACTCGGATACGCCGACGATACTGACGTAATCGGAAGAACGCAGCGTGATGTCACTGGTGCGTTCGTAAATATTGAGACGGGTATGGCGTAGATTGGTTTAGCAATTAATGCGGGCAAAACCAAGTATATGCTGTCAACAAGGAAGGGAACTCAACATCAATTCAGAAAACGATACCAACGCTGAGGTCAAACGAAGAATAACTCTTGTCAATCGCTGTTTCTTTGGGCTAAGAAGGCAATTGAGTGGCAAAGCCTTTTTTCGAACAACTAAGGTGACCTGCTCTACGACACAGAGGCATGGACTCAGTCAAAAGCGAATGAGATTAGTCTCGGCTGTTTTGAGAGGAAAATTTATTTATTTATTTATATATTATCGGTCCCGTCTGTATAGACAGTGAATGGAGGACGAGATCCAATGACGAACTGTACGGGCTATAGAGCGATATCGACTTATCCAGAAAAGCGAAGCTCCAATGAGTGATTTGGCTGGGTCATGTGGAGCGGATGGACACCAATGCTCCGGCCTGGAAAATAGTCGAATCCACACACGAACGATGGCGAAATCGAGGAGACCGCGACTCAGGTGGCACACGCAAGCGGAAGGGGACCTGAACGAACCTGATGTGCGAAACTCGAGGCAGCTGGCTAAAGATCTAGCTGGCTGGAGATGCTTGTTGGCTGAGGGCCAGGTCCACCCCGGGGCTGTAGTGCCAGCTTATGTAAGAACGAATTGAATGAACATCTTCGCTGAAATTTTTGGAGACGAGAGACAAACTAGACCTGGACGTTACTGTGGCTCAACAATCACCGTGAGGTGCGATGAGTCCTAAAAACTACACATGGTCTTCAATTAGATCAGGTGGTAAGGGGTATAAATGCACGTCCATGAGAATTTTTTTTTTTTCTAAACCAGAGCTGGTCGCAAACTCTACAAGTCTTCTCTAGGAGACTAATACCGGCTTCTCAAGAGGAAGAAGAAGGAGCACGAGAAACTCGCGATCGAGAAAATAGGGAAATGTTACTGCAGGAATGAGGTTCGGAAGTTTTACCAAAGGGTGAAAAGAACCTGTCAAGGCTACAGGGCGGAGATGCTTGTTGGTTGATGCCCATGTCCACCACAGACTGTAGCGCCACTTTAAGTAAGAACGAGAGACAAACTAGACCAGGACGTACGTTACTGTGATTCAACAATCTAGCAGTGAGGTGTGTTGAGTCTTTAAAACTATAGTCCTCACATACATAGGTCGAGTGGTAAGAGGTACAGAAGGGCTATAAGAGTGCTGGTTGCAGCGCTGATGTGTGGGTCGGCTTTTTTTAAGATCTCGTGAGTACTTTACTTAGGATAACTTAGGCAATATTGACCCAAGAGAGGAACTGCGAGAGTGAAACAGCGTTTATTGCCTTAACTTTGCGAAAGATAACACATAACAGGCTCCGAACGACCTTTCTGGATTAGGTCCGTAAATTTTCGGAGAATATGACATTTCACAACTGAAATACGACCTTTGCCGAAATACCCTGCACATATATATGTAAATATTCGTTCACATGTCCTCATTCCCTGGATGTATCCCTCATTGTTTTACTCACCAAAGTATTTTTTTTAATTAAATTCCACTTCCAATTGTGTGTTCTTTTGATGTCCTTTTTTAAAATGAAATTTAATTCTCACGTTTTCATTGACCATTTGTCACGATTTCAATTTGTTTGTCATAAAATCTATAAATCCAACGCATCTCATTATAAAAGCAAAAAAGGACATTCAGCAGCTGGTGATTGCATTATTCGTGCGTTTCTGACCGTAACCACAAAATGCAATTCTGCCATCGGAATAGAATTTGTATTTTATTATTATCCTGGCAAATGGCTATTATTCAATTGCATGTGCAGCAGTGCATGAGACATACACACGGATAGAGGGGAATAAAGAGGGAATAATGGCTGATTCTGTGTGGGATGCACGGGTATCAAGTTTCCAGTTCAATGAATCGATTCAGGAATTGATGTCGATTTATTTCCCCGAAATTGATTTTAAATTCCAACGTTTAGCTTTTGTCTCCGGGTATTGGTAGCAGTTATAAATGGTCGTTAAAATATTTTTAGACAGAGGATACGTTGTTGTTGTATTGTACAGTGGCTACACCTATTCATGGACAAAATTTGAACAAAACTGGTCAAGGAGTTTTCAAGTGATAATAAGGAATAAACCAAACAGACATTGTTTCAAACATTTTTTGTAATGCACGCCGTGGAGAACCTTATTCTGTTAGCCCAAATTAATCTAACGTCTAGGCACACTCGTACTTTTTCAAAGAGTATTCAGTAAAAAGGCTAACTACCCCACCTTTCTTGGCTTATAATAAATACAACATCCTCCATATAGAATACAGAATATCCTCACTTCTGGTAAGATTTCTTCTCTTATACACAAAGTTCCACATATTACGCCTCCTAAGCTAAAAGACACGAAACTTAAATTTGTAGACCACGCCAGATGTCTGGGGGCCAATCTTGACAGAAAGCTTAGTTCGAGGCTAAATATACAAAACCGCGTTAGGAAAGCCTCAAGTGTCAGTTCTTCCTGCCGGAAAACTCTGGTCCCGAAATGGAGCCTTCAGCCAAAAGTAGTCCATTGATTTTATACGGCGGTAGTGAGACCGATCCTGATGTACGGGGTACTGGTCTGGTGGATAGCATTAGACAAAAATTAATATACACCTACTTGAAATGGTACAGAGGCTATCATGCATTTGCATAACAGGCGCCCTAAAAACAACCCCTACGGCTGCACTAGAGAAAATGCTTCACCTGCTTCCTGTTGATATCTTCGGAAAGCTAATGGCGGCCATAGTGGCACTTAGTCGTAGGGAATCCTCCCGACTGGTCAGCACGACAACGGTATCCTGAATGGCAACAATGCTATCCCTAGTAAAACAGACTATACTGTCCCTCATATTGACTTTAACGTCGGATACGGAACTCAGATTCCTAGCAGAAGCACTTGGGAGTCCGATACAGTTTTGAGCGACACCGCAATGGATATATGCACAAGACAGCATGTGGTATGAGGGCGGGAGTTTTCTCCAGAGCACTTGACATAGCTATTGGCAAACGACTGTCTGGCCACTGCAGAGGGTATCAGGCTAAAATTACAGCTGCGGCTTAGCTTTCAATTAATATAGATTGTTGCGCTATTGTACTAGATAATCAGGCAGCTATTAAAGCCTTGGAATCGCCGACACTACGATCAAGGTTGGTAAAGCAATGCCGCAGATCTCTCAACGGGATTGCAGACAGATGCGACTTTACCCTATGCTGGGTCCATAGGGATGTTCCAGGCAACTCCACGGCGGATGAGCTGGGAACAGAAGATCCAGGACGATATCTCCCCGATAACCTGGGAGAACCTTCTGCTCTTATCGAACCGATCCAATTCCTCCTTGACACCGATAACAGGAAATCGGCAAACAATGGGTGGAATAACATCAGTACTTGTCCCTTGACAAGACATATCCGGCCCAAGCTGGTTTTAAAGACTAATAAGAGTCCTCACCGGACATAGCTTGATAGGCAGACATGCACACAGATTGGGGGTCTCCTCCAATGATTTCTGTAGAAGCTGTAGAGATGAAGAGATGAAGAGGAGTAGGAGACTACTACCTACCTACTGTGCACTTGTCCTGCCTTTGCAACATTAAGAAGAAAAACTCTCGGGGAATACGATCTAGATGAAGCTGACATCGAAAAGATGTCAAAGTTCTTCAGTACATAGAGTTACTACCGATACGGTCACACATCTTATCGCACTCGACGTTATACTCTTGGTCTCTGGTGGTGGTAGGCCGGTATCTATCGTGGTATCACAGTTGACCAATCTGGTCTAAGTGTGGCGCTGTTGGAGCGCTTAACATAACCTAACCTAACCTAACCTAATAAACATATCGGATCCTGCATCTTATCGAATCTGTGCTTCGTTTTCAGTTTTGGTTAGTTGTGATTGGATTTCTGGAAGTAGACTGCGCACACATTCTTCTCAGAATGGTTTGAGAACTTTTTTTTCGACGCCATCGATGCTTTCATCAGCACAGCGAGAAAAGTCATCGGAGGTGGACAATGAAAGCGCGAAAGTAAGCACTATTAGCCCATCATCTTTTTGGACAAGGAAACCGCTTTCGACAACGGAAACTGGACCAACTGCCGAACTGGACCAACTTTCGTAATTCCCGTGCTCGAAGGGTAATTCTAGTCTGTTTAGCTCCTGTTTATTATAAAACATCAGACAAATCACTGCCCGAAGAATGTCGGAGTTCCCATAGAAGATACTATTTTGGCAAACTATTTTCGAAATATGGTAGACACTATGAACGCTAGTCCCAAGACTAGTTAAAAATAGAATAGGGTTCTCAACACTAAAGATGGAACTAGATAAGAGGTGTTGCAAGATTCTGTATAAGGTACGTTGCTGTGGAACTTAATGTATGGATCCCGAGGTCATCAGAAATAATTGACTCGCTTGCATTGGGCTTTAAAAGCCAGTAGCATCTGATATGGATGATATCCTATGAGGCGACCTGAGTGCTGATTAGCATGGTCTCACCATTAGAGACAGTAGCATATTGGCTATAATTCTGGGGCCTGCAGGGTGCTAGTCGACTTTAAGAGCGAGTAACACCTTGAGGCGGCATTTGTCGGGGATGGCATAGTTCCAATCAACCGTCTTGCATAACAATGGCAGCAATAACGACACCGCTAAGTGGAACCTTATACCCATGAAGGGTTACAAGTCTACATGATCAGTAGGAAAAGTGGGACCACTCTTATAAAGGAAAACGGATACATAGACTAATTCCTCAAAAATCGATGTGTAGATCAACATAACAGGGGCAGTGGAAAGCTAAACTTTAACTTGGCGCATCCGCTCACATTCCACTGAGGTTTTAAAACCAATCTCCATAGGTTTAGATACGATGACAATCTCCATTGCTTGAGATGGACAGAAGCAATGCGGAACACAACACATTTTATTCCCCCGATATGAAGACGCTTGGTGAAAGAGAGGCTGGGTGAGGACTTGCAACGATAATGAAAAAATAGCGCCTCTAGGAGCGGTGCTGAGACAGGAACCTTGGAGATCCGAGTGGGGCGGTGCCTAACATCAAGCTGTCATCCCCTAAACCTAACCTAATTAGGTTTCTACGATCCAGTGAACAACCTGATAGAAGATTGAAATTTTCCTGGGATTTCCAGATAAACCCAAACAAGAACGAAAGTTGACTCCTTCGGACAATTGCTGGTAGATTGGACTTTCAACTTTGCTCCGCTTTTTATTGCGTCATAGACCTTCAAACACCGCACACAATCCCCTGGCTTCTGGTCTGTAGATTGGACAGTCATCTTTTTCTTCCCTTATGACCCTGAGACTGGCAACAGAGACAGGTTGATGAGGAGGGTAAGGTCATCCTTCCACTGTCATGACAGGACTTTGCTTGCAAACGATGCAACTAATCCTATATGGTGTGGTTGCTCACATCTCTCTAATCTACAACGGGGACCAAATCGCTTTCACGTAAAAGTGAACTCTGAAACTCATCCCAATCCCATTAATTAACAAAACGATTCATCCAATCCAAACACACACGCCTGGAACGCACTAACCCTTCAACAGAGCCCATGCTAAAAATCACTCACAACAAAATCCTTTTCATGTCGCCTACCCCGCAAAGGGATAATCAAATACATTGCCATCCTCCCACTCACCATTCAATTCACAATAATATGTCAACACTCAGGGAAAACAACTCACCGAACTCAAAGGACCTCTCCATAATGGCTCGTCGAGTGTTCTTCGTCGTTTGCAGTCCACCACCACCACCACCGCCACCACAACTTTCCCCATTCGTTGGATTTTCATCATCACCGGGATCTCCATCGCACCCACCTCGACGGCACATATTGCCGTGGCCATAATCGAGAAAATTCTGCGAATAGTGCTTCTGATGCAGGCAGCAGTATCTCACGTGTTTACAGAAGTTGCTGTTCGTTGTGACGCCACTGCTCGGCCTATTCACGCGAAATGAATTGGACCGTCCGACGTTAAGGCTGCCTCCGACTCCTCCGCTGCCGTTGCTGCTGTTATTCGTGCACCGGAGACTTCCGCCACAGCGTCGTTGATTGAATTTGTTTGTCCGCGGTATCACCTGAAACAAGAGAAAGAGAATGAGGGAGTGAGCTTCAATTAATCCTTTTTTTTTTCTTCGGTGAACAAGAGCAAGGACTATACGTAGGAAAGTGTGCTCAGCCCAGGTTAACAAGGATGATGGGAATGAATTCCGTAAATATGGGCTACAGAGCAGGATTTCATTAACAGTGCTTGTGGCACCAAGAGGAGAATTCTTGTTTAAGTATGTCGGCTCTGTTTGATCATGCAACGGAACCACACCGAATTGGGGGCACAAACGTCGGAAAAATTATGGAGAAGAGTGTTCTCCTGGGATATAACCAGGATGAGAGCGAATGTGGATGGATGTGTTTCACAAGTCCTTTGTATTTTCTAGGCTGTGTAAATATTTGAAAAGGCACTCATGGGAACGGCCAGTGCCAGGATATGTACTCTTTCCACTCTCCTCCACCAGATGCGGGCTTCAGCGGTGCTGTGGCAAATTTGTTTGATGTAATAGAATCGAAAGAAGAAGGATCTAGCTAACACTTTGCATGTTGGATGCATTTGGGAATGGAATGCTTGACACTATTACAAGGTGGGGGCGGTAGGCAGAGTGTATTCAGGATACACAAACAGAAAGAGTGCTTCGAAATGGGTGGCAGGGGATGTAGAACTTTTAATGCCAACACGAGTGGGTACTTCGGAAAAATAGTCCACAGCGGATTCATTAGCTCATGTTTCACACACCATGGGACAAGGGACAAGGTTTGCTGGAAAAAGTGTGGGTGTACTTGAGTAAAATAGGTCTAGGCATGCAAGGATTTTGTAATAGGTGCTCTCCTGGCTCTGTTTGAAGCAGATACGCTTTAGATTCGGGAATCTATAATCTTTCTATGCCTCTGTACTGGGAATATGGATTTCATTTCTCGGTTGAGACTCCATAAACACTTGTACAGACCTCAATTCGTTCATTCGTTCTGTTGGGTTTTGGAGTCGAACAAAGGGAAAATGTACCGAGTATCGACCATGGAGGACTCCAGTGATGATATGGGAGCCTTTCCGTAGATCTGCGAGTTTCATTCTGATTCCAGATGAGATCTGAAAACCTTTAGCAAGATCTACTGAAAACCGATTAGTTACAATGACGCCCTACATAGAAGGACAATTGGTCTTTCATACCCGCATACGTGCATGCTTTCATTTAACCGACGGGGTAGTACTAGATCTAGAGATAAACATGGCATCTAAGGCATAACATCGACAGATTAAAGGATCCCTCAGTTCACCAACAATTCAGGGACCACCTTTCGCAGGGATTGGAAATAATCAGCAGCTTAATGCCGGTCACATGCGTACAGGACACGAACGATCTTTCCAGGTTCCTGAAGACATCACGATGGCTGGAGATCCAAGTCAACAACGAGCGGTAAGGTAGAAGCCCAGTAGAGCCGGAACCAACCCCCATGGGCATCACAATGGGTCCACAAGGACCTAAATGTGATGAGGTCGAGTGCTTTCTCCCTCGTCAACCTAGATACCTAACCTAACCTAACAATGCCCGTCACCATTCAAAACCATTGGTGTGCTGTGAAAATTTTCTTAAAATCTGGCGCCGAAAGAGTTATCGGTCGATCACGGGAAATACACAGCGCGTGGTTTTCGGAAGACACCTAGAGAAGGATCAACGAGCGAAAAAAGTTGAGAGCTCAGAGTGCAGCGCCTCCAGCAGTAGGGAAAAGCGAGCTAGAGTACCAACTTGATCGCATGAAGATGAGAGAAGTACAGCGTTGCTTTTGAAGATACAAGCGCAATTACATAAACGCGCTGGCTATTAAAGCAGAAGAAGCTGCAAGTAGGTGCGAAAGCAGAACCGTTTACAGAATCACTAGAGAGCTTAAAGGTGGTCAAAGCTCCAGTCAACACCCGATGAAAGTCGAACATGGTTCCCTGCTAATTTGAAATGAGGGCAAACTAAAGGGATGAAAGGAGCATATTCGCCAGTGATTTGCATCCAAATCAGGTTTAGCTGCCGCGCCCGAAGCAACAACTACCCGAATACGCACACCATCTGCCAGTAAGGATAAGATTACTATTGCAATCAAAGCATTGGAAAATGATAAGGCAGTAGGGCTTGACGGTATATCTGCGGAACTTTTAATGGCAGCGCCAACAATATTCGTGAAATTTTGCACACACTGCATGCCGAAACCTTTCCCGATGATTGTAATAAAGGAATTATCGTCAAGCTCTCTAAGAAAGGTTATCTTATGCCAGCTAACCAGGGTAATAGCTAAAGTAATTCTGACACGAATAAAGGAATAACTGGATAACGCACTCAATGCCGAACAAGCAGGATCCTCCTGTGGATCCTGCGGATCATCATTGAGTTGAATATCGTTTGCCACTTCACCTGTTCATCGATTTCGAGAAGGCTTTCGACAGTGTTGCCAGGGTTGCCTTGCATAGGACAGGTATCAATGAAGAATTAACAGATATTATTAAGGCAACTTATGAAGGGTCATGTGGTCGCCGTGGCTCAGTATTTAGTGCGTTGAACTGCTGACCGAGCGGCGTGGGTTCAGGCCCCAGCCATGTCCACCGAACATTTTTTTTGCGGCACCACCTCTGGTCGGGGAATGACAAACCTCCGGGAGTATAATTTGTCATAAAAAAGCTTCTCAATTCGCCGTTCAGAGTCGGCAATAAGTTGTAGGACCCTTCCATTCGCGCGAAAAATGTAACGCACACAACATGAATGGTTGCGATAAGCTAGGCCTTGTCGCGGCATCTATTTATTTATTTATTTATGAAGGGTCAAGATGCCGCATTCTGCACAGAGAAAGTCTGTCAGAGGAGTTCGAGATCCAAAGTGGGGTTCGACAGGGCTGCGTTCTTTCACCAATATTGTTTTTACTGGTGCTTAGCGATGTGCTTTGCGCAGCCCTTTCCGTGGGAAATGAAGGAATTCGATGGAATCTTACCTCTTAACTCAAACATATTGACTACGCTGACGACGACATAAACCTATTATCACATAGGATTATGGAACTCCACCAAATGAAAGCGATTAACACAGCCAAAAGTAAGACCAACAGCCACGAAACGAACTTATCATCTCAAGTAAGCATCGCTGGACAGCCGGTTGAGAAAGTGCAGAGCTTTCAATACCTTGGGAGTATTGTCTCGACCGATGGTGGAACCGAACAAGATATTGCCAGCGCAATCTGCAAAGCGAGGTCTGCGTTTGGAATATTGTCCAAAATATGGCGATGCAATGTTAGCAGCTTATACACCAAACTACTACTGTTCCGTTTCAATGTTGAATCCGTGCTATTATATGGGTGCAGCACCATTCCTGAACCATTCTGAGGATTTCCTAGCCTAACCGTATCTCTAACGAAGGTCTTTACCAGAGAACGGGTCAGGAACCGATAGGCATAACTATCCAACGACGGAAGATGCAGTGCACTGGTCACACATTTCGGAAGGGCGACTACGCTATGCAATGGAATCCGCTTACTCAAAATGGGAAAAAAGTGGATCGACCGAGAACAACAGTTGAGGAGGAGTCTCGCCAATTGGGGAAGAGTTGGAGAGAGCTGAAACATATTCCCAGAAATCGCACACAATGGCGCGTAAGTGTTGTAGAGGCCCTAGAATCTATAAGGGGCAACTGGACATAAGTAAGTACGTTAGCTATGCTCCACAATTTAGGGATCTTTGGCCTTCATTCGCCAATGCCAGTGCATAGACTGTCTGTCTACTTCCAAATACCAATTAACATCAAAGTCTAATGTCCTTAGCCATTTAAACTTACTCTTGAAATTCAATTTAGAATAAAAAATTCCCACTAAAAGCATTTTACGAAGAAGAAATTATTTACTCAATCTCGTTTCAGTTGATGTTCCACCTGTCACACAAATTTTCAACTAAGTAGTCCTTGATTTTGTCAAATGGATAAGTACGAGAGTGAACATGGTCCCGAAAAAAAAATTCGAACAAATGACGCATTAGCTTCGCATTTATTACGACAAGTAGCTTGAAATTTAAATTCAATTCTAAATCCAGGTAAAGTAAGGATTCAACTTCAGTGTCCTCGGAAAACCTGGATGAATTTTATATTAAAAAAAAACACAGAAATACAATTCGTACGTACCTTATCCTCTAGCAAATTAGAAAATAGATCTAAGTGGTCCTCGTCTTCGCTCATCATTGCGAAAAAGTCTTTAAAAGTGTCGGGGAAAGAAGCCGGAAATTGTCCTTGACGCGAATCCAATTTCGTTTCCATTTCTGGAAAATTATGGAAAAGAAAAGAAAACAAAAAAATTTAATGTGTAATTTTACTGGTGTGGTTGTAGTTGTTTGTGTCCTTTTTTTTTGGGTCATTGTGTACTTTTGGGAAAAATTAAGGTTAAACAGTGATTTGGAGTAGATAGGATAGAAGAATTGTGGAGAAAGTTAAACAAAAATTAGTGAGAAGCAGACAACATTTTCTTGATTTTTGCTACGAGGATAAGGTTGAATGTACGGGGATTTGTTATTCTGGTTCAAAAAAATTTGTCGTTTCACTAGACAGAGTAGGGATTGATCCACTTCGGAGATCAGAGTTGGCAAATGAAAACACGTCATTCGGTGTTTATTTATACAACACAAAATTTCCTTTACAGAAAGCAACAGATGTGCTCTGTCGCCCACCTGGATTCCCAGAGTTATGGTCTTGTTACTGCATCTGATTTTTACGCTGTCCTTACTCCTGCTATCAGTCCAGATTCTTGCAGTTCTCTGGTCGTTTAAATTATGCTAATTCAAGACGGATTTTCAATGTCGTCTTCCTTAATGAAATGAGTTTCCATTCGCCTGTTGATCTTGATTTGAATTCTCTCAGCAAATGAATTCTTTCTGTTCTTATAGATCCATGTCCTTTGAGTCAAACCCTCAGCAATTTTGTATAACTCCCACCTAAATTGGTTAAGCATTTGTGATAGCCAATTTATAAACCATCGATCTAGAGAGAACTGATCACGGCTTGGGATGTCATAGCAAAAACGGGACCACAGAATATAAGAGCCGCATCAACCTTGAGTGCAGATGCGCCGATTTGTTGGTTACTAATTTATAGCAGGGAACATCGTAGTAGAATCGTAATCAATGCTAAGGATCTGGAAGAACTATTTCCGCAGAATGTTTAACGGCGGCGGTGGTCCAAATCCGGCTGTCAGGCAGAATGAAAGTGAACATGAAGACCAACAACTCCGTCGACCCGACCTGGACGAAGTGAAGATAACCATATCTAAGCTTAAGTCAAACAAAGTTGCCGATAAGTGGAACTTTGGAACAGCATTGTTTGCCCGATCCTCAAGAAACGAGACCCTCTGAACTGCGCCAACTACAGAGGCATCAGTCTTCTTAACATCGCTTACAAGATCTTATCTCCCGTGTTGTGTGAACGCCTGAAGCCGTTCGTCAACAACCTGATCGGTCCATATCAGTGTGATTTCAGGTCACGAAAGTCCACCGTCGACCAAATATTCACAGTGCGGCAGATCTTGGGGAAAACCCAGAAACTTCAAATCGATACGCACAAACTTTTCATAGATTTTAAGGCCGCGTATGACAGCATCTATAGAGATGAGCTATACAGAGCTATGTCTAGTTGGGGAAGGCATGCCTGCCAAACTCGTCCGTCTGTACAGGATGACGATGGAGAATGCACGCTGCTACATCAAGGTCTGTAACGACCTCACCGAGATCTTTGGTATCAAAACAGGATTTAGACAAGGCGACGGGCCGTCATGCGACTTTTTCAACATCGTTCTCGTACGCCGACGACATTGACATAATCGGAAAAACGCAGCGTGATGTCACTGGTGCCTTTGTGAGTATCGAGACGGAGGCGGCGAAGATGGCGGTCAATGAGGGCAAGACCAAGCATATGCTGTCAACAGGAAAGGACACCCAACACTGATGTCTCGGACAGAACGTCACAATAGACAGTTATAACTTTGAGGACGTTAAGGACTTTGTCTATCTACGATCCTCTATAAATTCAGACAATGGCACCAGCGCTTAGATTAAACGAAGAATAACTCTTGTCAATCGCTGTTTCTTTGGGCTAAGCAGACGATTGAGTAGCAAAGCCCTCTCGCGAACGACTAAAGTGGCCCTTTATGAGACCTTAATCGCATGGACTCTGTCAAAAGCGGATTAGGTTGCTCTCAGCTGTTTCGAGAGGAAAATTCTTCGGGTGATTTTCAGTCCCGTCTGCATAGACGGTCAATGGAGGAGGAGATACAATGATGAACTGTACGGGCTGTAAAGTGACATTGGCTTAGCCAGAAGGGTGAAGCTCCAACGACTAATCACCTCAGGGTCATGTAGAGCGTATGGACACTAATGCTCCGGCCCGGAAAATCTTCGAATCCACACCCGAGGACGGCACATTGAAGGAAGAAGGGGCGTGTGAAACTGGAGGCAGCTGGCTGCAGAAGCTTGTTGGTTGAGGTCCAAGTCCACCCCGGATTGTAGCGCAACCTTAAGTTAGTAAGTAATTAGAAAACCCTAGCCGGTGCATTTTAAAGAAATTATTCCATCGGAAGACTTATTCGAGTTCTAGGCGTATGCTGTCGTCTAGGTTAGGTTAGGCCAGCTAAAGCCAACCCCCTTAGACCCATGAGGGTTCCGCAGTGATGCTACAAGGATTTTGGAAAGGTCTCCTGCCTACTCATTGAACCAATTGGAGCGTAGGAATCTACTCACATCGATGTTTATCAGGTCGCCTAAGTTGGTGTAGAAGAAGTGAAATTTTCTTTTGTGGGACATGGACAGGTCCCAAGAAGATGGAGAATAGTCCCCTCTTCCTCCTTGTCCATACACTTTCTGCATAAGTCGCTTGCGTAGACACCAAGCCTTGATGCATGTATCCATTTACAAGTATCGATTGGCATACCTAAGGTGTCCTTATCAGGTCCAATAGGTAATGTTGTTCCATATCTGGCGAGTTCATCAGCCTTACAGTTCTCTGAAAGGTCACATTGCCCTGGCACCCAACGAAGGTGAATGTTGAACTGCTCTGTCATCTCTATAAGAGACGATTCGCAATCTGGGGGTATCTAGGGTAGTGGATTTAAAGCGACTGATTCCAAGGACTTTATTGCCGCTTGGCTATCTGAAAAGATGCGAATATCCTTGGCTGATATCACGTTTTTCTTCAGCCAAGACAACAATGCTCCGATCGCCATGACTTCCGCCTGAAATCCGCTTACGGTGTCGCCTAAGTCCTACTCGTAATCTCAATTCGGTCTCATTTCGTATATCGTATTCGCTGATTTCCATCGAATGTCCAGAAAAAAAAATATTCTCTCTCATTAAGTCACCGGAAGTCCTTAAGCTAATTGCTGTTATGCATACAACCGACCTTAATGATTACTCATAACTCCTAATAAGCCAACACCTGCCTATTGTTGACAAATTCTCTACGCAATGACGTATATATGAACACGAGTTCCAAAAATAGCACCACCACCTAATAAGCTCATCTCAAGACTTCCGGATAAAGGAAGGCACTGAACTTTTCCCAATCAAGTCTATTTGCTCATTAATTTCTTTCAACAGTTTTCGATTACTTCCAATTCGTCGAAATCTGATGCCGAGGACAATCCCAGAGCTCAGACAATACTGATTCTTATTACGTTCAATGATGTGCACCGTTAGTTCACTTCATAGAACCAGCAGATGTTCGCCATTTTCCCCTCCGTCACAGATTACACAGCTAATTGGGAATTATATTCATTTTGTCCTTGTTAATGCTTCGATAAACAATTTTAGGATTCGCCGACGGGAATATCTTTCACTTTTTTGGCAACAAAATCTCCGCCGTGTGTGGAGGGTTTCTGTTTTGCACAAGTCATTGACCGAAAACCCGATAAGATTCATCGGAATTCGTGTACTCCAATGGGGTTTCTCGTCCGCCAAGAGAGAAATAATATTCGTTATCCTTCGTTGCAGGAACTTTTTTTTTCAAGTGCAGAGCTCATGTCAAACAGAGGAGTGTTTCATATTTTGGTTGGGAATGTGAAAAGTTGCAAGTTTCACGTTCACGTTCACATACCTTCGATTCAGTGAGGACGTGCAGACAATGTCATCAGGGTGGCTCCTGGGAGCGGGGCAGAGGAAGGCGGATGGCTATGGATACGCTTATCTTGAACTTTCAATGGAGAGCATAGTTGTTTCTTCGGATGGATGGAGCTGTGGTGCGCTGAATTTTAATTGGATTTTGGAAATTGGTACTTACTCGTAAATTCTGCCGGCGCTAGTGAAGCATGAAATGAGTTGTTGTAAGGCGAGTGTTTCTCCCTGGGGGGATGTTTGGCGAATCGATGGGGAAAAGGTCAATTGATAAGCAAAGAAGAGTTTAAAGTTCTTTAAATAGAAAAAGACAAACGTGTGGGAATAAGGGTATCGATGAAGATTTACTTAAGGCCAAGAGGATGACAAGAAAGGCGAAGATATTTCAACTGCAGAAGCAGCAAGTGAATGTGAAGGCTTACAGGTGATAGAAGGTCAACTTAAAATCTGGGGAAAGGCTTATAATAGGCTTAATTCGAACGAGAATCAACTTAAAGAGTCGCCAAGTTGGTTAATGTCCCATGCCACTTGCGTGTGCCTCCTGAGTCGCGGTCTTCCTCTACTGCGCCATCCCTCGGGTGTGGATTCGAAGATTTTCCGGATCGGAGCATTGGTGTCTATTCGCGTCACCTCAGTCGTTGGACCTTCACTCTTCTGGCTAAGCCGATGTTACCTTACTGCCCGTACAGTTCGTCATTGTATTTCCTCTTCCACTCACCGTCTTATGCAGACGAGACCGAACATCACCCGAAGAACTTTTCTTTCGAAACAGCCAAGAGTAACCTCATCCGCTTTTGACGGAGTCCATGCCTCTGCACCGAAGAGCAGGACTGGGATGCTCAAGGTCTTATAGGGAGTCACTTTAGTTGTTGGAGAGTGGCCTTTGCTACTCAATTGCCTTCTCAGCCCATAGAAACAGGGATTGGCAAGAGTTATTCTTCGTTTAATCCCAGCGCTGGTGTTGTTGTCTGAGTTTATAGCGGAGCCTAGGTAGACAAAGTTCTTAACTACCTCAGAGTTATATCTGTCAACACTGACATTCTGTACGAGACGTCGTCGGTGTTGAGTGTCCTTTCTTGTTGACAGCATGTACTTGGTCTTGCCTCATTGACCGTTAAACCCATCTTCACCGCCTCCGTCTCAATACTCACCATTGCACCAGTGACATCACGCTGCGTTCTTCCCATTGTCTGCGTATCCGAGTAATTGGACGGATTTTTGAAAGATTGTGCCTGTGGTGTTGGCGCGTGAGTTTTGTACAACTCTTTCAAGAACGATGTTGACAAAGTCGCATGACAACGCGTCTTCTTGTCTAAATCTTTTTTTGAGGCCTTGGTGAGGTCTTGACCGACCTTGATGGAGCAGCGAGCATTATCCATCGTCATCCTGCACAAATGAACGAGTTTGGCAGGGACCCCAAAACAAGACATGGCTCTGTATAGCTCGTTTCTATAAATGCTGTCATATGGGGCCTAAAAATCGATGAAAAGACGATGGGTATGGGATGCTGGGGGTGGAATGGTGAGAATTAATTTGCCAGGTTGAATGGTTCATTCTGCCTGACAGCCGGATTTGGATAATCGCCGCCGTTCAACAGTCTGCAGAAATAGTCCTTCCCCATCCTCAGCATCGACTGCGCTTCTACTACGATGTTCCCTTGTTCATCCTTGAAGGCAACGGCTGTGCTTTTCTAATGGACTCGACAAAAACTCCTAAAAGTCCTCGCGAAATCAAAATCAAAAATTCCTAATTGCTATTTTGGAATTGAAATGTACAAGTACCCACTTTCCCACCACACTCTGTATTAACGCGACGCTCTCCAACCTCCTGTAGCGCCCATCTCCAGCAAAGCACTTAGCTCTTGCGATAGACACAACAACCCTCTTCATTGGTTAGAGATATTTTTGCTATTCCCTCCAGGATCTGTAAATCAATTTCTTTTCAACGTTAAGGCTCTCTGGTCACTTGTAACATGATTGAACCTAAGCACATTAAAAGTATTGATTTCCAGAGGGTAATGTCCGATAATATAGTCCGACTCTCCAGATGCCCCTTCCCACATCGTAAAGAGAAAAAAAAAAAATTCAAGTGAGATATCATTACCCCCTGAGATCATAAATAGAACCGAAGGAACACATTTTTTTTTTACATTTCTTTCCCCAAGGATATTCAATGCTATTAGGAAGATTGCACGAGGAACAAAAAAGAAAAAAGAAGAAGGGAAGGCAGCCCCAATGGCGGAAACCTTTTTCGTCCTATTATTTACATTTTACTACGTAGTTTGCGTTTTCAGCGGGAAAGTTTTGAGGGGAAAACTCAGGATTATGAAGGCAAAACATTTCGGCCTTCTGTAATTTCACCGAAGGACTATTAGCGAGTTGCCCCGAGGTGGTGTTTCCTTTTACGGTCCACAAAAGTTTATTATTAAAATATTTTTTCTTTTCTTTAAATAATTTTTCACATCGTTGAGTGATATAGACAGGCAAGGACTGTGAAAATGGAGTAAAATAGACGTAAAGGAAATTATCGCTTAATTTGTGTCGTTTAAGTTCAAACTGCGTTACATTTGAGCTTGGGTGTGAGGAAAAGTGGACAAATATGTTACGTATACGTCACAGTGTGACAAGCGGACAAATACGTTACGTATACGCCACAGTGTGACAAGTGGACAAATATGTTACGTATACGCCACAGTGTTTGAAACACCGTGTGAGGGAATGCAAGGGAAAGTTGGGACTTAAATGCCATTCGACTGACACTTCGACTTAAATACTTTGACTGTATCAAGAGTATAATCAGCTGAATAGACGTAGAGGTGAATAGGCCCTTTATGGACAAATGTGCTTGTGAGAGAACTTCTTGAGAATGCAACATCGCTACACATTTGTTAATATACACAAGCTTGGCCTGTCACCGGACCTTATCTGGAGACTTTTCATGGAGAAGAAGAAGGAAATCTCCCTCAACATCGTCACAGAATGTCCTTCCCTCATTCATTTGAGAAAACGGAACCTAGACAGCAAAAAATGTTCTCACCAACCGTACTTGTCAAGCTTCACCGTGAGAAGCTGATTGACTTCCTGACAGTCTCTGGACCAGATTAACTGCTCTATAACATTCGGGATAGCACAATAGACCCCTATATCTGACCGCAGGATAGAGCGGACCTACTGCTCTCCACTGGTCTGACTAAGTTTTAAATTTCTAAATCAACAACAACGAAAGCGTAGTTGTATCTTCGAGGAAAAGAAGAAAGAAAAAATTTGAGAAGATGCCCTTCTAACATGAAGGCCGATGGGACAGTGTTCAGTGAGAACACCAATAACGGTGCTAATGAGCGACCTTTAAAGCATGATTAGACTTTTTTTTGTCGAGTGTGGCCAGATCTCTTTGGAGCTACGGCAGGTGGTACCTTTCCACCACCTTTGGTTTGTCTTGCTGATCGCGTTGTACTTTAAGAGTAATTTACATGTCGCGAGTTGAATACACAGACTCCTCCGTTCTGATAGGATCTCTAGAGTGGTACCACGCTTGGCGAGTTCATCGGCGTTACGATTCTCTGGAATCTCCCTGTGACCGGGTACAAAATATAGGTGAATGTTAAAAAGTTCTGCCATCCCCATGAGAGACGAGCGACAATCTGAGGTAGCTTTAGCCTGGGTATCGGTGAAAATGTTGATGTCCTTGCAGAATGCCACATGATGCCTAACCCAGGATTAGGCTTCGTTGTCGGGGAGGCGAAAGGAAATAATCAAGCTTAGCACTTCGGAGAAAACATCACCTCCCACTCCATTCTCGGTTTAAGAACCGTCGCAATAGAAGTGAACGGAGTGCTCGTCTCTTGAGTCATCATTCTCCCATTCCACTCTGGAGGGGATTGATGTCCGGAACTTGAGCTTGGTGTCAGTGTTTTCCGGGAATGTTAGGGGATCCAAGATCGAGGAATGGCCATTATGGTTGTTTTACCATTGAGAGGAGGCCTTTAGTCTGAGAGCTGCTCTAGCAGCTGACTGCTTGCCAAAATTATCCAGAGGAAGCAGATGTAGGAAAACGTCGAGTGCCGCGGATGGGGTGGTTCATAGTGCTCCGCTAACGCATATGCATGCTGATCTTTGCACTTTCCCCAATGGGTTAAGCTGTAAGGCTTTTTTCAAGGCCGTCCACCAGACGATCACACCATTCAAAAGTATAGGTCTGATAGCGGACACATAAAGACAGTTCGTAGTACGAGGTTGCAGGCCAAATTTTTTACCAATAGCTTTCCTGCAGCTACAGTAGCTTTGCTAACGCGTTCAAAAGTGGCTTTCCAATTTAGTTAACTGTCCAGAATGAGACCCAGAAATTTGGCTTCGTTAACAAAGCACAGCCTGGTGCCATTTAGAGAGGACGGGTCTATTGAAGGAATTTGGCATTTCTTGGTGGAGAGGACTAGTTCGGTCTTTTCAAGATCAACTCCCAGACCACTTTTAGCTGCCCATCTTGATAGGATTGACAGGGGGTCTTGTAGGTGTTCACTAAGGGTATTTACAGGAGGCAGCAATGGCAACATCATATGCATAGGCAATCACTTCGCATCCAGCACTTATAAACGGTTATAAACGTTGCAATCCAAAGAAAGGGGGACAGAACTTGCCTTGCGGGATGCCGCAGCTCTCAAATCTGCGGACACATCAAACTAGTAGCATCCTTGCTTCATAAGACTTAACAAATGCATCCACAGGGGAAATTTTTCTTTTCATCTAGAAGGCCGAGCATATCCTTAAGATGGCCCAAAACTGGCTTCAGTGATACAATACATCGCTACAAGATCGCTATACATACACAAGCTGTCGAAATGAGATGTCTTCGTTGTATTGTCGAGGTATCTCGTCGAGATCGAGTTAGGAAAATCAGAATACGCGAAGCACTCAATGTCGAGTAGCTACTTCTTTGAACGGAGAGCCAACTTGGCTTGACAGACTTGCGGTGGAATCCACGCCATCAAAAAGATGTCCCCTGTGTAGGCCCAGAATGGATGGTTAGAGCAAGTCCCATCTTTCACCTCACCCGTATAAGCATAGCCCCTGATGATAAAGAGTTAATGGAGCAAGATCGGGAGATGTTGGGGGTCCACTCAACCACAATTAATCCCCGACGATGATGATGAGGTCGCTATGTTCCCTCCAATCAATGGGGCCAACACCTTCTCATTTGTTTAGCTAACAAAATAAATCTCTGGCTTTTCAAAGTTTCAGCTTCGAACATCGACAGCTTCAACGACAGCCATTTGACATACTACGTACATATGCATATGTGACAAAGAAGAGCACCTGACCCATATAAGTAATATATTCGAGATTTTTTGGCATCTGGATCCCATCGTCATTATGCAGCCTCACATTGGGACCCTAAACCGACCCCGAAGCGCAAAATTCCTTCTCGAACTCATGAATTTTTCAAGCAAACACCCTTTTCCCAATCCTTCAGAGCCACATATTTCCGATATATTTCCTCCATTTTTCGCAAGCCCTCTACTCTCACGTCTAGACATAGCCTTGTGTTTTGTATGCCGTAGATCCCGGAATTACGAATTCTCCTTTCATGCAAATCTTGCAGTAGTCCGATTTCTTTTGAATATTTATTCAATTTATGTACATAAAAGATACAAATCCATCATCCAATTTCTCGTCCCATGTGCCCACACCATATGTCCTTCATACAAAGCAGACATTCTCAGAATTTCCATCTTGAATCTGCAACAAAAGAATATTTTGTCAATCCGCATTACAATCAGTTTTGGATTCGCAAATACCACACACTCAACTCGTGCGATTCCAAATTCCCACGTTCTGCCCAATTCCATTCAAGTTCTGTCCGCATTTTTCCCACAAAAAAAAAGGAATAACCACGTTACCATTACTCTCTCATACCAAGTCCTTTCACATACATACATATGTACACAGATTCCATTCATCCATTTCATCTCTGGTTGGGAGTCCCACATAAACTATGCGTTCCCAAAAGTCTGCACAGTGCCGATAGCGCAACTTTCCTCACAGCATCGTCATTATCCTTGCCGACGAACAACCTGTTGTGTATCCTTGGATATTTGAGTCTCTCGGTGTGCGTGTCCCATTTGTTGATGTTCCGTGCTATCGTTGTAAATTGTTTAATCAAATCCACTCTCGCATGTAACATTGCATACAAATTTTAATCCTGTGGGACGTAATCGCCCACATTCAGTTGAAAGGATACGATGCCGCCAGCAAAAGTAACTAAATCACTTCATTGCCAAAATTGAAAATGGCAAAATGCTTTTGCTTTTTCATTTTTCTACGGGTGTGTGTCTAATTCTCACTTCACTCACAGATAGACAGAGGAATAGGATGAGACGAAAGTTCTGTGAGGATGTCCTTCATGAATTTTTAATTTCAAATTCCCCACAGTCCAATGTGAAGGTATACTAACGTACTTGTGCGGACTCTTAAGGACGACGAACAGTCCTTAGTGAGTTTTCTCGAAAACTTCAAATGAAAATAATTTATCGAATGTCCCAGTGGACAATAACAAATTTCAATGTGGTGCCGTAGTTGGCCACTACAGAGACGACTGAGAGGAGGACGAAATATACAACTGGGTATACCGAATACCTCGATTAATCCTACACTCTCCGGTCTGGCTAAGGTTTACATTGAGATGGTGTACTGAGGTTGAAGTATGGTCATCTTAGTATTCCGACGGCTTTAAGTTGTGCGGAGGAGTCTCGCCTCTTCTATTAGTCAACAGTCTATGGGACAAGTGTGCGGTTATGTCGAATGGGGGAGAGGAGATAGAGAAATGGACTTCTTTATAGGTGTAAGATGTCGATTGTAGTTCAATTTAATGCACCACTCGATTGGAAATTGAGGAACAATTCAAGAAATCATTGGCAGTTCTAGAAGCCATCAGGAAGCAAATAGCTTTGATTGTACTAAGATGATGCACTTAGGGACGGGACTTTTGTCAAGTAAAAGCCGAGAGAATCTAGAACTTATTTACACAGTCAACACAATCGACCCAGTGAGTTTTCTACGTCAGCCAATTACCCATGTAACATAGCATCCATCAATTTACCTACAAAGTCAACAGTATTCTAGGTTGCACTTCTGACACTAAAAAAGCTCTCCGGAAAGTTATTATTAGCAAGATGTCAAAGCAAAGTGTAGGTAAAGCTCTGATCAAAGTACTTACTTATCTACACCGTCAGAAGCTTATGTACGTCGTGTCTTTAAAAAATTCGAACTTACAAGCTCATTCCTAGATCACACAGTGAAGCTTTTGAGTTAGGTAGTCCGTGAGTAAAAATTCGAGAAATTCATTAGGGAGGGGCAGGATCCAACGAGAAGATGCAAAGGAATTTTGAAGATCACTGGGCAAACCTCTCGACGTCAAAGTGGCTAGATAACTCACTAGGAAGGCTCTAGGTTCAAGCAGAAAACAATTGAGGCTGATGGTGAGACTTTTCACAGGACACATTAAACTCAACAAACACATGTATAGACTGGGCCTCGCTGACACAGAGACATGTAGACACTGAGAGAAAGAAGAAGAAGATCTCGAACACTTCCTATGCCACTGCCCAGCCCTAGCGAGAAGAAGACCCTTTGATCCATGTGGATACCGGACCTGAGGGATCACAAGGAGATAGGAATCGGCGGCATCGTGCCCTTCACCAAAGAAAGAGGAAAATTCGCCAGACCGGCTCGGTGGTAAGTGCGTTGGACTGCTATGCGAGCGGCGTGGGTTCAAGGCACCACCTCTCGTCGGAGAGTATAATCTGTCATGAAAGAGTTTTTCGACTCGCCGTTTGAAATCGGCAATAAATTGAAGGTCCCTTCCATTCGTGCGAAAAATTTAACACGCACAACATGAATGGTTGCGAGAAGCTAGGCCTTGGCTCAACCCGAGCTGTCGCGCCAGCTATTTATTTTTTTACACACAAGTGTCAACCCCATAATTGTTTTCACCTTCCCTAGATCCCTCCCAACATACATACATACGTCCCAAACCAAACCTATCCCTTCAGATCCAACGATTAAAAAAAGGAAACATAACGCGCCCGACTGAGGCCTAAGTGAAGAGCCTTCCGCTCACCCTCGTATTCCGCAGGGTGAAGCATACGATCTTATGCTTAGTAGTTTTCTTCCAGCTATTCGAAGTCAGCTTTCACGCCTGCCAAACTATTCACCATTAGTTTGTGTTCACCCTCCCGTTCATTCAAAGCTTTACCTGCAGTCCACCCTGAACGTGCGCTCTTAGGTGATGACCACTCCCTTCTTCAACTATATAGACAGTTCCCATCACTGTCTCGAACCGTGTTCTACAATTGATTTCCTTCCTACAGCATCGAACAGCACTTACCATCCAACCACCCTAATTTGTCATCAACTTTCCATCCCGATCCCTCCTTTTGACCCCCACTGTCATCAGTGTCCCATTATCACGTTTGCGGTTTTTTAAGTAAACAGAAAAAAAGTTCAAGGGAAGGACAGGACAAAGTTGTGGCAGGGCGACCATTCCCCCATCTACTTACAAGAGTTCACAAGGACTCAAGCGCGCATTTTCGAAGCGAACAACGACAGTGTGGATGGACATGAACATTAATCTCGGGGCTAAGTAAATGCGTTTTGAAATTTGATTATGGCGCACTTAAATTAGTTTTCCTTGTTTCGTCGAAATGAAATTGATTTTCTCCGGGGGAACTGAACAACTGTGTGCGTTATCCCGGCAGGATAATCTATTGTGATTTGCATTTAACAGAGCGGGACAGGAGACAGTAGCAATATGTTTCCATTCAACACGTCTGTCATGTCCCCTCGGTCGTCGCGCTGGGTAAAGCCCAATTAAGTCGGAACAATTTCTCTCATTCTCTGCAATAACAGGATCGTCAATCAGCAAATGCGTTGCGCACAAAGGACCTTTTTGTCTTGTCATGGCGGTGGCGCATCAGAAGACCTAGAATCTTGATGTTTATCACAGGGGACGAAGGAGGATTGCCTTGTGATTGAAATCGATTTTATTTTTTCCTTATTCCCTGTCAATCGACAGAAGGAGTTTTATCTTTCGAAAAAAACGGATTGAGAATGAGAATGCAAGGACATTGGTGATGGGATTTGGATTTTCTTCGCATACTGTGTGGGAAATTACCGAGAGAAATTGGATTCGAATTGATGCATATTTTTTGCCACATAATTGCATTGAAGCTGATGGGGGTTACTCTGTTCGTGGGACTGTGTGAGACAGCTTTGTGGATTGTTGTGAGTAATTCAAGGGTGTATTTCAAATGAATGGAATCTTTGAAGGATATTTGGTGCACGAAAGAGGGGATATTACTTCAGTTTACACAGTTTCCACACCAATTTGAATCTTGATGTGAAATCTTAACTCCTTGAATGGGACATTTCATGCGAAAGTTTGGAACACATCTTCTGCTACCGTCCGTAGAAAGGACTATTTCGGGCAATGTGAAAGCAACTTAAGATCATTTAAGTAGTTAACTTGCCCCATTATGGTATGGATTTTTGTTGAAGTCGAACTCTCATCTTAAGATATTTTGGGAAGAAAATTAGGACAATAATGGCATGAAAATCTGGTAAAGTCAATCCTTCAGTCAAGCACGGCTTCTCCCAGAAGTTCTTAGGAAAGTGTAGTCACCTGTAAAAAAAAAAATTGTTGGCGGGACAGCCCGGGATAAGGCAAGGCCTAGCCGACTCCGAACTGTAAATTGAAAAGATCTTCTGCTCAAATTTCAAACGAAATCTAAATTTCTTCTGTATCTGAGCAGGAGTCACTTTAAAATTCTAACCGCTATCCAAAGTGGCCATTGCCGACTAAAATGGCATCAACCCAAGCTTGGCCTGTCACTGGACCCTACCTGCAGACCATACTTGGAGGGCGATGAAAGCTCTAAAGCAATAATTATAATAATAAGCCTGCAGGAACGCAATCAACAAAAAACAGTCCATCTTCAATTAGAAAGCCCTCATACATGTAAGAAATCAGCCAAAGCTGTTAGGTTAGATTAAGTTAAGTAGGGTGTGTGATGGATAGGCCTCATCACTTTGACGCGGAGACCTAGAGTGAACGCCAAAGCTATCAAAAAGATCCTAATCAAAAGCTAAAAGCATTTTTTTCGATGAGCTCACCGGAAAACGGTCTCAATAGACATTTATAGACCCGTTTCCCCGTGGATTATCCACTAACCACATAAAGTTCGAGCTCAATTTTCAGGAGCACCAAGAGAGCCTCTTTAAATGGAATTCAGCAGCAGGACTTTGAAAAGCAAGAATCGCGCACTACCCAAGGCGTATGTAGACAGCGCGTTGGCATATCACTAAGGCCACCATACATAACGCTGGTAGATGGTAGAGCGGGAGCAAGTGTCTCCTCGAAGAAACCAAATCTGTATCAAGCCGGTACTCCAAGTCTAATCCATGCGCTGGATCATCAGCAAGGGGATCAGATGAGGGGAAGGCAAATCGTAATTGCACTGCGTAATCAAGCTGTGTTTAGACGAACGAGGTCGACTGTAATTCAATCATCATTGGCGACAGAGTGTTTCAGGAAATCAATGCACGAGCAGCCCAGAACAAACTGTCACTTAGATTGGTAAGGGAAATGATTCATAAAAGGGCCACGAATAAACGCTCAAAAACGTAGACAAACAAGGCAAAGTGCAGACAAGTCAAAATGACGATATAAGTCTCCCTGGCTGCATCACAAGAGGAATTCCAAAGCTCACGACAGAAACCCTCTCCTAGGGCTATCCACTGGGCATGGAAACTTCAAAGGTCACCTAAGAAAAATAGGTCTGGTAAAAGACAACAATTGTAGACTAAGCCTTGAGGATGTGAACTCCGCGGCGCATATACTGTGCGAAAGCCGAGCATTGACAAGCAAAAGATGTCTTATTGTAAACTGTTCTTGGATGGCATCTCACGGGTAGGTTTTAATCAACCAGATGCTAATTAAATAAGAAAGAAACTGCGACGATATTTGGACTAAGACTAAGATTCTGAGTGGAACAGAGAAGAAAAGAGACTCAATCAAGCTGGCCTGGTATGATGACTGGAAAGGAGTTTTACTTTAAGAACATGCCCTTATGGAAGACGGTGCGACTTAGCAAAATCTATTGTGTCTCCGGTCAACCAAGCCTAATAGGCCTACTACCTTCTTAATGAAGGTGATTATGGTATAAGTAGGCGAGTTTCTAAGCCAACGAACAGAATTCCACATGAAAGATCCATAGGTGTAGCCAGTATAGTGCCGAACATTTACATAGAATGGGCTAAGAGGTTTCTCTTCTAAACAGAACCGAAACTGAACAAAGGTTTAGTTTGTTGAGATGATATATTAGGCCGCAATGGCGGGTAAGGAAGCCCACTAGCTTCCTCATTTTTTTTGCTGTCAAAGTTTAGAATTTCCTTTTAGGAAAATGGCCCCTTGGATTGCCTAAGCCCGAGGGCATTTTACCAATGGGCTAGGCGAAGTTGGTGTTCCTAGTTGTTTATCAAAGCTATCGCGATAGCCCAATGAACGGCACAGAAGGTTTCTAGTCACAAGAGCGTGGAAGCCGAAGTGGCCCTATCCAGCTCATCCGCATTTTTATTGCCTACAATTCTCTAGTGGCCGAACACCCAACCAAGGTTGACCTTGTTGTGCCTGGAATGATTGGAAAGGCATAAGTACATTTGTATGTAAAGTCTTTTTTTCTCTGTCAGAAACGGTTTAAACCCCCACCGAGCCTTCTTTTGCTAACTCCACGTTGGGTGTCTTCCGGTAAAAGGCGGCAGTTCTTCAATGACAACCGAAACCGAGATGAAAAATATTGAAGACTCACTTAAGAGGGAGCAGAAGTCAGACTTGTGGCCCTCTTCATACAATAAGTTGCTCGACATCATGGTCGCCATGGTGAATATTCTCATCCGATCTGATAGACAAAAAAAGCCCTTCATGCAGATGGAATTTTTCTTAAAGGCTCTGCAACATATGATACATCAGTGTCTCGCTCCAGGACGATGCCTTTTGTCCATGTTCAGAGATAGGCGTTTCTCAAATGCTTTTTTCTCCAAAGAGCTTTTTTCATAAAGAGATCGACTCGTGCTGAAACCTACGTTAATCGATTTCCCAACACGAGTGTTTTTGCCAAATTCAATTGAAAAACAAACAGACGACTCATATACAAGTTAACGCCAGAAACATTTCATCATGCAAACAATGCATGATACAGTTCCCACGAGCAACAACATCAACTCCGTACGTGATGGAATGCAGCGAATCATATTCAACCGGACACACGAGGCATCGACAACGAGCGGATACTTGAGCCACCAACAGGTATGCTGACCTGTCGTCTGGCAGTATGGGATATGCACTTAGTTTTAAGATATGAAATATTTTGTCATTCAGTAATCATAAGTAGTTCGTAAGAAGTAGTTCGTAAAGAAGTAAATAAAAATATTTTTTTTTAAGTAAATCTAGCTTTAAATAGTTTAATTGGCGCCCAACGTGGGGCCCAGGAAAATCATCGCATCAAAGTGTAATCGCGTCGCGTAAAGTGCTCTGTCGTAAACGCATAAGTCGACCTCAATTAAGCTCGCCGCGAGTGCAGTGCGCGTACCTTGAACATCATTACCGTAAGACGACCTTTATAAAAGCTCGCCAGCGTGTGCGTGGTGAAAAACCTGGGTTCCGGACAAAGAAGAAGCAGCATCTGTAGATTCTGCCGCCAACGAGGGAGTGTGGAGAAAGGCCCCCAAGTAACTACGAGTAAAAAGGAATGCAGCCCCTTCACCAGCGTTGGTTTATCCTAATGTAAGCTAAATTTAAGATTTATATTTCTTCACATTGAGATCGATATATAGTGTAATAGTGTACTAAGCGTAATAGTATAAAGTGATAGCCCTAAGACATAATTATTAATCAGTACGAAAACGAAACATTTAGAAGTCATAAAGAATAATCATATTAACCGTAGTTGTAAACCAATTAAAAATATCCTTCCCGTTCCTTTCGAAAACCTTTAACGTATCTATTTGAGTTCTTATGTCTAAACGTCCTGCAACTATGACCGATCCAATTTTGCGTCCACCGATGTTGAACATCGAAAATCCGACTCCATCAGTTTCTAATCAAAATTCATCGATTTCGAATCCAAATGCGAGGATTAACGCAACTCCAGAACTAGAATCGCTAATCGCAAGCATTGTAAGTCGCTTCTGCATGACTGAGTGCAGAAACCTCGTTCAATCTATAGTAAATCCTGATAATCAGTTTCATAGGGGAACCGATGAAACTATTCATGAACATCTGCGCACGAACTTAAGCGACCTGGACAAGGTACCAGACGTCGTGAGATGTTTAAGAGAGTTCTCCGGAACTCCCGGCGAATTTAGTTCATGGCGCAAGAGCGTTGAAAGGGTTTTAAGCATCTATAACCAATTTAGAGGAACACCAAAATATTTTGGTATCCTTAACATAATCCGCAATAAGATTGTGGGTAATGCGGATGCCGTTTTAGAGTCATATAACACCCCATTAAATTGGGAATGTATTTCGAAATGCTTAACGCTTCACTATGCGGATAAGCGTGATCTGGGAACATTGGAGTACCAGATGACGACTCTTATTCAAGGCAACAATGGCTTGGAGCATTATTATCAGTCGGTATACAATCATTTGTCATTGATACTAAACAAAATTTCGAGTATGGACTTACCACCTGATGCTTTATACCACCTTACATCGTCATACAGAGCCAAGGCCTTAGATACCTTTATAAGAGGTCTAAGAGGTGACTTGCCCAGACTCTTAGGTATAAGGGAACCGCAAGACCTTCCTACAGCTCTTAATCTCTGTTTAAAACTCGAAAATCAGCAATTTAGAGCCAACTATGCTCACCATAATATCAGCCAAATTAGGAGGCCACCACCTCCTCCTCCAATTCCTTCACGGAGAACCCGAGAACAGCAACCTTTCTATCCACAACTTGCATATGTACCCCAATCATCACATTTTCCACCGCGTCCCCCACCGCGTCAACATTTTAACCAACGACCTACATACCCCCCAAATCAATTTACCCAACCATCGAATTCTCAAATAAATCCACATCAATTCCGAAGGAATCCTCAACCAACTAGTAACTTTTTGCCACAATCTGTTCAAAGGCCTGAACCAATGGATGCTACAACCATCCGTACACACAATGTAAATTATATGAATCGGCCGGTGATGAAAAATTTCCCACCAGCTCCAAAACGACCTATGGTTCCTTCACGAGAATATCCAAATCCCAACAAGATGCAAAGAAATTTCCACTTGCAATCTTCAGAAGTTGACCCCCACAATAATAACACATCCATAGAATCTCAAGAAGTTAGTAACTATAATGCTATGATTTCGGCTATGAATAATCAGAAAGAAGATGACCAAGATCTTAATCAGTACGTAGTTCAACAAGGAAGCGGAGAACCGACAGAAACATTTTCTGATTTTGTCGACGTTCATTTTTTAGACTGACGAACTCGTCACTACCTTATTTTGAATGTAGGACGAGAGAAAATAAAATCCTAAAATTCCTAGTAGACACAGGGTCGAATAAAAATTACATACAACCAGATTTAGTTCGAAACCCCATCCCAAATCAAAAAATATTTAATGCAAATTCAGTCTGTGGTGCTATAGAAATTACTCATCATACTATAATAAATCTTTTTGAACCAGGCACAAATATTAAATTCTTCCTTTTACCCTCACTACGATCTTTTCATGCAATTCTTGGCAATGACACCCTTAAAGAACTGTCAGCTGTCATCCATGCTAAGGAAAGCTATATGACTGTAAACAAAAACATTAAAATTAAACTGAAACAACAAGTATCAGAATCAATCCATAATGTTAATCTCAGAACGCAGCACTTGTCGCAAGAACAACGACAACAACTTAATCGCTTAACCTTGAATTACGCCAAGCTTTTTGGAACACCAAATGAAAAATTAACTTTCACTACGAAAGTCAAAGGTAGAATTCGCACGACGACGGAAGATCCCGTTTACTCGAAGCATTATCCGTATCCTATGGCGCTTAAAGGAGAGATTGATAAGCAAATCAATCAGCTACTAAATGATGGAATCATTCGACCTTCACGGTCACCGTACAATTCTCCGGTATGGATTATACCAAAAAAAACGGACGCCTCTGGTGAAAAGAAATACCGTATGGTTATTGACTACCGAAAACTCAATTCGATAACAATACCAGACCGTTATCCGATTCCTGAAACTAATGAAGTACTAGCGCAACTAGGGAAGAACAAATATTTCTCAGTTATTGATTTAAAAAGTGGCTTTCACCAAATACCTCTACACGAGGACGACATCGAGAAAACTTCATTCTCGGTAAACAATGGAAAGTACGAATTCGTAAGACTTCCCTTTGGTCTGAAAAATGCACCATCTATTTTTCAGAGAGCTCTAGACGACATCTTGCGAGAACACATCGGTAAGATATGTTATGTCTATATTGATGACATAATTGTGTTCAGTGAGAACGTTGAACAGCACTTTCAAAATTTGGCATCTATTTTCGAGACTCTTCAAGAAGCCAACCTTAGGGTGCAATTGGATAAATGCGAATTTTTAAGGCCAGAAATTGAATTCCTCGGATTCATCGTATCTTCGGATGGTATAAAAGCCAACCCAATCAAAGTGGAAGCGATTACCAAGTTTCCATATCCACGAACTTTAAAAGATCTGCGATCATTTCTTGGTCTGTCGGGATTTTACCGCAGATTTATTAAAGATTACGCGAAGCTGGCAAAACCCCTTACAGCCCTTTTAAGAGGGGAGGATGGGCGTACGTCTAGACAAATGTCAAACAAAAAATTCATACATTTGGATAATGAGGCCATGGATACTTTTGACAAAATTAAAAATTCACTTACTTCAGAAGACGTTGTTCTAACTTTTCCAGATTTTAGTAAAGAATTCCATTTGACTACAGACGCTTCGGACTATGCTATTGGTGCGGTACTCGCTCAAGAAAATAAGCCGATAACCTTCATCTCTCGAACTCTATCGAAAGCCGAAGAGAACTATGCCACAAACGAAAAAGAAATGTTGGCTATAGTATGGGCTCTAAAAACTTTGCGAAATTACCTTTACGGTCCTACGATTCTGAAAATATTTACTGATCATCAACCGCTGACATATGCATTGAGCAATAAAAATTCCAACAACAAATTAAAAAGATGGAAGGCTATACTCGAGGAATATAATTACGAGTTAAGATATAAGCCTGGTAGATCGAATGTCGTCGCAGATGCTTTGTCAAGGCCACCCAGAACCATTGAAGTAAATAGTTTAACAGCAACCCAACATAGCGATGAGAGTTCCGGTCAATATCTAATACCTATAGCAAATGAGCCGATCAACGTATTTAAAAACCAGATTATCCTTTCCCTTGGAACAACGCCATCCTATGAATTTAAAATTATTTTCCCTACCTATCACCGTCATGTAATAGTTGAAACTGAGTTCACTGATCAAATTTTAACTGACATTCTTAAACGATACCTTAATCCATCCGTTATTAATGGTATCAAAACTGATGAAAGAATTTTAGGCAAACTTCAAGAAATTTACCCGACACATTTTAGCCAATACCGATTACGTTTCGCAAGAAACCAAGTCATAGACTTAATCGACGAAACACAGCAGGAAACCGAAATTATCAAGGAACATAATCGTGCACATCGCAACTCCCGCGAAAATAAAATGCAATTATTGCAAAAGTTTTATTTTCCACGGTTGAGAGCCAAAATAGAGAAAGTCACAAAACAATGCAAAATCTGTAAAGAGCATAAATATGACAGACACCCGAACAAGCATGAATTACAACCTACACCTATCCCCGAATATCCCGGACAGATTATTCATATAGATATCTACTTCACTAACAAAAAAATTATCCTTACTGCAATTGACAAGTTCTCTAAATATGCCCTGGTCAAAATCCTAAGATCAAGAGCTTCAGAGGACATAAAGCAACCTCTAAGAGAACTTATACTGGCTTTTGGAGTACCCCAAACAATTGTCATGGATAATGAAAAATCCCTAGCCTCTAATTCTATAACATTCATGTTAGAGATGTTCAATATTAAAGTTTTCAAAGCACCCCCCTACACAAGTTCCGTCAACGGTCAAGTGGAGAGATTCCACTCCACACTTTCAGAACTAATCCGCTGCCTTAAGACAGATAATGTTCATACCACCTTTTCAGAATTACTAGATCGATCAATCTATGAATACAACCGATCCATTCACACCACTACAGGCAAAAAACCCATAGACACATTTTTCGGTAGAGAGCTACTAACCAATCCAGAACAACTTAGACAAGAAAGACAAGAAAACATGAATAAACTACGCGATAAACAAGAAGCAGATTTAAAATACCATAATGCAAGAAAGAGTCCACTTAAAACATATTCTATTGGCGAAACCATTTACGTAAAAACTAACAAAAGAATAGGAAATAAGCTCGATTCTAGATATAAAAAGGAGACAGTTGCACAAGATAGAAATACAACAGTTATTACCCAGTCAGGAAGAATCATTCATAAAAATCTTATAAAAAATTAACTTTTTCAATAGAACATTATTACCACTCTGCAATGGCGAGGCACAAATTCTGGACTACTCGAATTCACAGCTAATAAAGATCAATACAGGTCGCGCGAAATTGCAGAACGGATCATTCAAGATAATACACTTGATCGACATCGAAGCTTACGAAACAACACTTAACAACTTGGAAGCTACGTTAAAGACATCCATTACTATCAACCATATCCTAACTCCTGTCCTTTCCTTTGAAATATCCCGTATACGAACTTACCTAAATAGACTTAAGATAAATAATAGAAGTAAGAGTAAGAGATCATTAGATTTTTTAGGTTCAGCGTGGAAGTGGATTGCGGGTAGCCCGGACCACCACGACTATGAAATAATTACTAATAAAATGAATAATGTATTAAGAAATAATAATAATCAAGTAATAATTAATAAAATGTCATTAGAAAAGATCAATGAATTAACGAACATTACAAATAAGATTATGAAAACATTCAAAGAAAATGAACTTAATAATAGTGAATTAATTACAAAAATTAAATATAAATTAGATATAATTAAGGAGGAAATAGTTAATGTAGTTTATGACATTCATTGGGCAAAAGTAAATGTAATAAACTCTTTTATATTATCTAACACCGAAATAAATATAACAGAAACAATTATGAAAGTTGAAAATATTCCCTATGTGAATGTAGATGAAGCATTAGAATTTGCCGAGATAAAAATCGCTTCAAATGATAATAACTTAATTTATATTTTAAGCATTCCAACAACTACTAAAGAACTATGTAATTTGTCATTAATAAAACCTGTTAAAGTAAATAAAATAATCAATAAAATTAAATACGATTCAATACTGGAATGCGATACAGACATTCATGGCATTACAAACAAATGTAAAACATATAATAGTCTTTCTATTTGTAACGAAAATAACATTGTAAGTTTAAGAAATTCATCGTGCATCCCAATGCTGATAAAGAGTCAGAAAGCAACATGTCCCATCATCAACAATGAGCACATCCCAGATGTAGATGAAATAGCTCCAGGAATCCTACTACTAAATCAGTTTAATGGCCCAATATTCATCAACAACGATACTGTCATGCTCAAGGGTACGTTCATCATAAAACACTTCAACACTACCATTCAAGTTAAAGGAAGAACGATCATGTCAAAAGAAGTCACAAGTCATCAACCTTTACCAGCGATACTCCAACCGTCATATAAACCTGACAAGATAGAAGAAGTATTGTCTCTCGAGATGATCAAGGATCTTTATGTTAATCGAACGAAGGAAATCAAGCTGCTTGAAACGAAACACGAGATCAACTTAACCGTGAACATCATACTAGTGGTTACAGTCTTAGCCATCGCAACCTTCGCATACAAATTGATAAGAAATAAAGGCATGACTAAAAACGAACAGTCTAATACCAACATGCCATCATCATCATCAATAACCATAGGACTTGAAGACATCCCTCACCTAGTGACGTCAACAACATCTCACGAGGACGTAAGATTCTAAGGGTGGAGGAGTTAACGCCAGAAACATTTCATCATGCAAACAATGCATGATACAGTTCCCACGAGCAACAACATCAACTCCGTACGTGATGGAATGCAGCGAATCATATTCAACCGGACACACGAGGCATCGACAACGAGCGGATACTTGAGCCACCAACAGGTATGCTGACCTGTCGTCTGGCAGTATGGGATATGCACTTAGTTTTAAGATATGAAATATTTTGTCATTCAGTAATCATAAGTAGTTCGTAAGAAGTAGTTCGTAAAGAAGTAAATAAAAATATTTTTTTTTAAGTAAATCTAGCTTTAAATAGTTTAATTTACATATGTTTGTGTGTTTCGTTCCACAATAGAACGAACTTAAAGGTTCATTCGTCTACAACGGGCAATAAAACACCACACGAGGCTTCGTTTTTTGTACCCCACATGCGAGTATGTCACCAGTAATTTGTTTGACGTTTATTCACCCTCCCGCCAGTAGTGTTTACATTCAAAGTTCAAGGACCTCTCTCTCCATCGAGTACACAGACTTCATACAATTCCGAGAAACTGAACATTTTTCAATTTTGTTCCACATGCTCGACAATACAAATAGCTTAAGCACTTTAGTCTTCAAAACACCAACAAGAATTGAGGGATGCCAGACAAAAATGAATAAACATGATGACAGAGACAATAAAATCGATGAAATGGGAGTTCATCCATGGCATCTGGTTGATGTACAACTCAACAAAAAAGAGGAAAACAAAATGCGATTCCAGAGCATGGTATCATAGTTTGGGGCCACAACCCCAGGGGAGACTGGAGCAAGTGTGTAACTTTCTAAAAATATAATCAACCACTGCCCGTCAGGAAAAGAAAATGGTTCATCAATTGTTTACGCTCCCTCGGGTGGCGATGGTGCCAAAGGGCTAAGCATGGTTGGATATTGGTTGCAGAGAGAAAACGATTTAGAAGGACATGGCAGGATATGAAAGGATCAATTTTTTTTCCAGTCATCATGGCGAGGAAACTTTGTTTAGATTCCTGTCGTTTTGCTTCGATTGTAAAGGGGAGGAGGGAATCGTTTGTTTTCCCTTGTGGAATTCATTGCTTCTGCAATGTATAGAGCCTTTTCCAATTTATTGGTCAAGTAAATATTTTGTCAAATTGAACACTTAATGGTTCTTGATACAGGTCGCCACTGATTTAGAAATGCCTTCAGCTTTATTTTAATAATGGAGATGATTTTTTCAAGACCTGCACCCAAACAGTGAATCGGTCAACGCTACAGAGCCCGAACCGAAGACTGCAAGGATGAACAGGGGAACATTAAAGTAAAATCGCAGTCGATGCTTAGGATATGGAAGAACTATTTCTGCAGACCCATTCAACCTGGAGAATGAAGACCAGCAACTCCGTCCACCCGACCTGGATGAAATGAAGATAGCCATATCTAAACTTGAGTCCAACAAAGCCGCTGGAGCTTACGGTCTAGCTGCCGACCTGTTCAAAGCAGCCGGCGATAACTTGGCAAGGAGCATGCACCAACTCATCTGTAAAATATGATCGGAGGACAGTTTTCCCGATGAATGGAACCTCAGTATTGTTTGCCTAATCCTCAAGAAAGGAGACCCTCTGAACTGCGCCAACTACAGAGGCATCAGTCTTCTTAACATCGCTTACAAGATCTTATCTGCCGTGTTGTGTGAGCGTCTGAAGCCGTTCGTCAACAACCTGATTGGTGCATATTCACACTGCGGCAGAACTTGGAGAAAACTCACCAAAGCCCTCTCTCGAACAACTAAAGACCTTAATTGTCCCAGTCCTGCTCTACGGCACAGAGGCATGGACTTTGTGAAAAATGGATGAGGCTGCTCTTGGCAAAATTCTTCGGGTGATTTTTGGTCCCATCTGCATAGACAATGAGTGGAGAAGGAGATACAACGACGAACTGTACAGCGGCATCGACTTAAGCAGAAAAGTGAAGGTCCAACGACTGAGGTTGCTAGGTCATGTAGAGCGGATGCTCCGGCTCGGAAAATCTTCGAATCTACACCCGTGGGACGGCGCAGTAGAGGAAGACCGCGACTCAGGTGGCGCACCCAAGTGGAAGGCGACCTTAACTAACTTGCCGTGCGAAACTGGAGGCAGCTAGCTTAAGATCGAGCTGACTTAAGACATTTGTTGGTTGAGTCCCAGGTCCCCTCGGACTTTTGCGCCACCTTAAGTGAGTAAGCACCCACACCGCAAACACTTGTCATTTCAGTGAGGGAATGCTACAATAAAATTTTGATATCATTTGGCATTTAGCTCTGATCTAAAGCCTAGGTTAGGTTAGGTTGCGGGGGAAAGCCTACAGAGAGTGCATTAGTAAGAGACTATCCTCATTAACGAATTTTTTGATCTTGCCAGCTAGCTTGCCTATCCTATCCTAACCTATCTAGTATTTTGCAGGATTTATTCAAACGAAGGATTTCCTATGGATTGTTCGATGCGAAGTACATGGTTACTTAAGTCGTTCTTGAATAAGGCCGTCTCTGCAGAATAATTCAGTTGCAATAAAGGTTTGGATACTCGCTGTAAGGAGGATTCCCGAAAAGGTTCAGTTGGTGCTGCCAGCGGGAAATTCAATAAACTGCACGAGCAATATTTACTTATTTGGTCTCTTGTAGATTGTATCAAGTCGAATGAAATCCATTGGGGATGGGGAGCACCCACCAACAAACAAATAAAATAGAAAGCCATGGCAAACATTGAAAAGCAGAGACACAATCCAGAAAATTACTTCATTCCTCTGCTTCTCTTGTTTGTGGACTTTTAACCGTCATTACTTTTAAACTTTATTTGACTTCTTTTTCGAAAGGATCCCTTGTAATTAAGAAAAATTCATTTAAACTGCTTTAATTTTTAATTTCGTTCATTGGGCAAACACTGACACAAGGCAGGAGCACGGACACGGGCGAAAAGTATTCATTCCAGTGAGGAATTTAATGAGTTTGGCCCGAAGTTAATGGCGTTTTTGTGGAACCTATTTATTATCCGAACGGCAATTAATGAATTCCGGGGGAGTATCCGTACATAGAGAGTTTCCCTTTTAATTAGAATTGTTGTTCAGTTTGTATTGTGGTTCGCCGTCGACTTCGGTTATCCTGTAAAGTCATAATGAATTTGTATTTTATTTTGTTTAACACTCAGCGCTTGGTGTAGGGAGTGCAAGCTAAAACTTGTGTGGTAGGGATGTTAGGGATTGATGGCTTCGAAATCAGAAACCTTAACCTGAAAAAGCTTTTGTTTGGGTTTTAGACTGGTTTCGGTATGTAATCCCAGAATGCTTCGGGGGGGATGGATTTGTTGCAAAGAGTTTAATTTGAGAAAAATTGATTTATGATGAAAAGCATGTTAGACGTATTTGGCTCCAGACAGTGAACAAAAATACGAAAGTGGACAAACTGATGATAGAAGGTTAGAACTAACAAAGAATAAGGGGAAAAGCGTACTTAGTGGGACATTCGTGTTGTCTTTTTCCGAAAATGTCAACAAGTGTCAACATTTTGAAGTCTGTAGACTACAGTCTCTAACTATTCTGGATTTGTTCAGGGGGTGCAAAGTTCCATTGTACAAAGTGATTGTAGAGCTGATCCTAAGGTTAGGCTAGGTTGGGTTAGACAGCTAAAGCCAACACATTTGGAGCCCATGGTTCTTGAAAAATGTTCTTTCCCTACTCGTGGAACCAGTTGGAGCTTCTGATGAAGCAAAGGAGACTTATAACTTCTATGAGTCAGTTTGTCCACATCGCTGAAAGAGAAGGCACCCAAGTGGAGTTTGTAGATTGTAGATTATAGGTAGTCTATGTGCCTATTGTGAATTGTGATTTCCTCCATTTAGAGCTCGCTCATGATGCCTAAAGTCGAGACGAATCCAGAGATGTGTTTGAGTGAAAAAGAAAAAAACAAATATCTGGGATGAGTTCTGGTTCTCGCAACCATTTATGTTGTGCGCGTTACGTTATTCGCACGAACGGAAGGCACCTACAATTTATTGCCGACTCCGAACGGCGAATTGAGAAGCTCTTGACAAATCATACTCCCGGAGGCTTGTCATTCCTCGACGGGAGGTGGTGCCGCGAAAAATGCTCAGTGGATATGGCTGGGGCTTGAACCCACGCTACTCGCATAGTAGTCCAATGTACTAACCACTGAGCTACGGGGACTTTAAGTCTTTGAGTAAGTTGGCAGATATATCCTCCCTTTCGAGGTAGAATTTTCCTAAATGATAATTACGTGTTTTAAGTGGAGTTTCCTTCTATAGGAAAGAACTAGGCAGTTATAAAGTAGGTCGGGACTGGATCCCTCCTCTTCTTCATCCATACAGCTTCTACAAAAATTATTTGAGTAGACGCCAAGTCTTGTTGCATGCTTGCATATTAGAAAGTGTCCAGTGATGACACCTATAGTAGCGCTGATTTGCAATCTATTGAGGGAAATCAAATCCTTAGAGCGTTTCATGTTCAGAAAATGCCTCCACTTTCAAGTGAACTTGTCTTCTAACAATGCATCCTCTTCCCAGAATGACATGACCGGCATGTTAACTTCGAAATTATTGTCAGAATTCAATTTGGGCATGGGGTCTATGTCTATGTTTTCTGGAGAGATTTTGAAACTATTCAGAATGGAGGCGTGGCCAAAAACTTTACTAGATCACAGTAAGATTGCTTTGAAATGAACGGCCGCACTGGTAGCTGTTTGCTTGTCAAAGGTGTCAAATGAAGAAAGTGTCCAGTGCTGCAGAGGGTGTCATGCGAAGTGCTCTAATTATGCATAAACTTTACTTAGCGTATCGCGGTTTATGGCTTTATCCAGGGCACTACCCCATACGTGTATATCGGTCTTATGACCATGGTGTAGAGACAGTGAGTTATTGGGGGTTGCAAAGCCTACTTATTCCCGATAGCCTTTCGGCCGTATCTTCCTTGGTATGCCGCAGTCGGTTAATCTCTTGCATTGGAGGTTGGCCTTCTGCAGAAAGTGTGAGTGGGGTGTGAATCTTTGCCGTGAGTGAGCCGTGTAAAGCTGAGCCCTGAACGGCTCACACATCTGCAGACTCGTTTCCTTTAATGTCACTGAGCCCTGGAAGCCAGAGCAGTGTGATCCTGAACCGTTCGCCCAAGCGGCCAAGATCGTTCCGGTACTCTAGCACCAGTTTGGAGGACATGGTATCCGAGTCAATAGCTTTGATAGTGGCTAGCTGTGTGTTGTGTCACACCCGAATTGTGTGCAAACCTCTCGGATTGCCAGTAGTTTCACCTGGAAGACGCTGGCCATACACCGCAGGCGGTATGATATTGCTATTTTCAGTGATTCCGAGTAGACACCGGTCCCCACACCGCAGTTTACCTTTGATCCGTCGGTGTAGAGGACCGTTCCGCAGTCATTCACCACTTCCATTTTCTTTTACTCTGCTCTGGTAGGGAATCCCACGTGGAAGTTGTTCCAAAAGTTTAATTTGGGTGTGATGTAGTCTATAGAAAACGTGACCATGCCATTTGGTAGCGGGTCCAGGTCGTTTCTGTGGCCGTAGGGCCGTGCAGTCTAGCAACCAGATTTATTAAGTCTGACTGACAGCATAGTGCTGTGTTTTTTGTGTGTAAGTAAGAGAGACAGAAGATGCAGGTTCAGTATGTACTTGAAAAAGAACTTAATAACAGATGACGCTGCATTCCAAACAAAATATGAACTAAGGCTTCGTGTTCGCCGGCTTGTTATTTTTTCCACGATCTTACAAGTTAAAACTTAAAAGACACGAGTCTTTAGGCGGTTTTCACTTTTCACGATTACAGTGAATCCCCTTTTCACTTCCCATGACGACCCTTTGCTCTCGTGTCATCTTAAGATGCATTTTTGAACACCAGCTTTCCTAAATAAACGGAAAATGCCTGCAATCACCTCAGAGCAATTCAATGTTCTTGCATTGTATCAAGGACGACGAAAGGATAGAATCCTTCTGGAATCAGCTAAGAATGTCTTTAAGTGGAATGATGGAATTTCAATGAAATTCCCTTGGAAATATTTCACGTATACGTACGCGTATAAGGATAAGGAATTCACTTGAAAAACAAAAACGATTCAAAGGACGAATAAGCCGGATTTACATTCCAAGAAGACATACAATTTAATTAGCATGATATTTGCAAATATTTTTGTAATCTCATTAATTCGATGTGCTCCTACAGTCCTTAACAAAACGAAATGAACTCTGTAAAATGTAACGTGAAACTCAAACCCAAGGGCCCTTAAATCTGATGACCCAAACTAAAACCCAACAAAAACAAAAAAAAAAAACCTTTATTAACACCCAACACTTCATGCCATGGATTATGCCCAACCCCTTAACACATCGTTAATGTTAATGGTTAGGTAAATATTTGTACCCGTCGCTACTTCTCGAGTGTCCTTGCGGTTTAGGAGAGAACTTTTACTGTCACCCTGGGTTACTTTGCACGTCGCCATCGCACCCAATCATTGAAGATCTAGCTACACCCGTGAAAATCCCTTGCCAAGGTCCCTCTCTCGATAAGGTTGACGGCGGCGCGCGTATTACCGTTAAGGCCAATGACTTTCAAAATGTTATCCTTTTACGAGATTTGTTCCGAAAAGTCAACGGAACAGAAAATTACAGCAGCTGTCGGGCAAAAGCACTTTTCATCGATTGAAAATTTACACTCAAGCGGAAAATGACATACACGACAAAAGGATTGTCGGATTGTCCTTTGAATAAGGATAATTGAATAATTTTCGGTGGGATAAAGGACCCATTAATAAAAAATTACTTACAACGAAGACTTAGGATAATTTTGGGGCTGCTTGGTGGTTGCGTAGGACGAGAGGGAGTCGTTAATAACTAATTAGAAAACCTCCTACTGCTGATGAAATATTTAATTATATTCTTATGAGTCCCGTGCGATCAAATTGATTTCACTTAAGGGTTTCATCAGCTGGAAGGAGCCAGCGAATGTGAAAATTTATGACAGAAAAGCACTGTGGGGTAAAGTTTGCCTCGATATTTTATGGTTGGATGGAGTTTGTTTATTTTCGGGTTTAAATGGCGAAGATCTCGTGCAGAGTTATGGGAGCTACAGGCTTATTGACTTTGTTCGACGCAAGTGTGTATAGAAAGGCGATAAACTGAAAGGAATATAGGATGTAGGGACTTTGGAAACAAACAGACAAAGGTTGCACACGTGGTATGGCTCATCTTAGAAAATTTTGTATCTGCATTTCGAAAGTGAACCCAAGATACGCTGGAGAAAATGGCGAAAGATTCAAATCTGGCAAACAACATCTTGGAAAATCGAAAGCAAAAAAGATAATTTTCCAATCGTCCTGGTATCTAGGTACAGAGCTAACCTAGGCTTAGGCAAAGAAATTTGTAAGCGATTTTGAATTCCTAGCTTAGGTTGGAGGGAAATGTGGACGAACGCTTGAAGAAACATATTCAAAACGTCAGTAGAGGACACTAATGTGCGTAGGCTGAATAATGACAGGAGGTGTCATTTCAAACTTCGCGTCGTTTTTGAAGTGTCAATATTCAACTATTATTGTGATGACTTTTGATAAGTAAAAGCTAGGAGGTATGGATCGATACACACTCGCATAACGTGTTGATATAGTGAAAATTCACATGTCATCATCAAGCGCCTTCTTGCACAGCTAGAGTGAATTTAGTCGATAAATTTGAACGTCTCGGACACGTTAGTGATGTTAAGACTCCAACTGGGTAAGGTCAGCTGGAAATTATCGCCGCCGTAGCTGAAAATGTGACTGAAGACACAGGTGAGTCCATTTCGAGACGATCATTAGAATTTAGCCTATCCGGAACCACTTTGCACCGCATTTGGCATAAAGATCTTTGCTTACATGCTTTTAAGGTCCAGTAGATCACGCACAACGCTGTACTGCACTGTTTCATTGTCTCGCAAATCGACTTGAGAGAATGGATTGTGATCATAGCATTTGGATAACAAAATACAACATCGGTGTCCAGAGCATAACTACAGACGGAATAGAGCTAACAACTCTGCCTTGTCAGTACAATATTTCAGGTTCCATGTGGCCTACTGACGGTGGACCGTGGGGGTTGGTCATGAAATCTTGACGCTCCGAATCTCGAAAACAAAATCTCGAAACCAACTTCTCGAAACATGGAATCTCGAAAAATTAATATTCCGAAAAACTAAAATCTCGATTTTCAAAATCTCGAAATTTTAAAATCTCGATTTCGCCTCAGAATTTAACAACTTTATATTAAAAAACGACGCGAAATCGCGTCTGGGTAAAAATAATTATATACATAATTCTTCTGTACGTGTCTATGTCACTGAACTTCTCCTAAACGGCTGGTCCGATTTTAATGACATTTTTTGTTTGAGCCGGATGGTTTAGATTCACCCCCTAATATTTTTTTATGAATAATTGACCGTGAATACCTTCTGAGAAGTTGTAGGAAGTCTCGAATGCCTGTTCAATGCATTCTGCATGTTAGTAGAGTCCTATCTAAACTGGTTCAGAAGGTTAAGTATTTCGGGGTCATATTCATGAGCAGTATTGAGTTATCTTGTGGGATTGGTCAGGCTGAAACAATTTTGTGTTTGATCCGACGCTCACCTATGGTCATGAGATTTGGGTAATGACCGAAAGAATAAGCTACCGAAATGAGACTTTTTCGCGGTACTCGTTCATTCTCTTTAGTTAAGAACATCAGAATATACATACAAGGAACTCAATGTCGAGCAGCTACCTTTTCGAACGGAACGGTCCATACTTCAAAGATTTGGGCAGGTTAAATGCATACCCCAACTTGGGTTCCAAGGCGTGCCATGGAATCCGTGTCATCAGGTAGACGTCCCCTGTGTACGCTCAGGACAATATGATATACATATATAATAAAAAAGTCATAATAATATGGAAGAGAGTTTTATTTTTAATACACAACTCGCATTTATTTCACTTTTGATTTCACGTAGAACAGAAAGAAAAGTGTTTTGAATTTTCGGGATTTTCGAGATTTTTCGAGATTTTAAGAATAATGATCTTAAAATGTCGAGATATTACAAAACAAGATTTTGATTAACCAGGATTTAAAAAAACAAGATTTTTGTTTTTTTCGGTTAAATGGTCTTTCGAAGTTTTCGGCGTCGAATTTATGTGGGTTTCCCGAAATTCTAAATCTGTATTAGCATCAAACACTAGTTGCGTGGCCCGCTTCGCGGGTTAAAAGGATTTAACCCTTTTCTCCGCCTGATTTAGCCGCTCACGAGACTTCGTCGCTCCGCTAAGGGTATGTTAACAACTGTCAGACAGGCGCCTAGAGCTAAAGTCTGGAAAATTAAAGATTGCGAAGCATCAAACAGTACTGTGTGGGCCGCTTCGCGGGCTAAAAGGATTTCACACAATGAGACAATCTTTGACTCATACACCGGACGGCATTCGGCCTCACATGCAGATGCTCAGAGCGCAACCATTTTAACACTCTACCTCTCGTTTTGTACTTTTTTTTAAGAAAGAGATTTTGATAATGCGAGATTTCGAAAATGTGAGATTTTGTTGTTAGAGATTTTGGTTTGCGGTCAATCGTACCGCTCCCTCTGTTCCCTCAGAGGAAGGAAGTTTAATATCATCGAAGGAGTTGAATCCAAAGATGGTGCACTTCTTTCCGATGAGAAGGATATCTTGTGAAGATGGGGCGAGCACTTTTCGGAGCTGGTCAATCCTTAATAGGGCACTGAGGATGGCAGGCCCATGATTTTGAGTAGAGCGGAAAATAGTCTTACCGTAGAGGATGTGTTTTAGCGATTAAAGTCCTAAAATTCGGCAAATCTGCTGATGTGGACGAAATCCAGAAATGCTCAAGGCCTTGGGAGAAGAGGGTGTGGAATGGCTCTCTCGTGCCATCAAAGTGGGCTGCGAATGCGGTGAAACACCTAGCGATTGGCAAACTGGGGTGATTGTTCCTCTTTTTAAGAAAGGGGATAAGAGAGATTGGTCCAATTATAGGGGTAAATCTCTTTTAAGTCTTTACTAAGGTGTTGAAAGCGACGAGCAGTGCGGCTTTTGTCCAGGTAGATGCACAACCAATTACCTATTAACTTTCATAATGGTACTTGAGAAGGCCTGGGAGTATGCAAGACCTATCTACAGTTACTTTGCGAATCTGGAGAAAGCATATGTTTGGGTCCCTCGAGGTAAACTCTGAAGTTTACTGCAGGAGTTGGGGATTGACGGCGCTCTTATGAGGGCCATTCAATCTCGACACACAAAGTCTAAAAGCTGTGTTCGGGTAAACGGCGTAAAATCGACACCTTTCTTTGGGGCCATTGGACTTTGCCAGGGGTGCGTTTTGTCACCTCTCCTCTTCATAGTGCGCGTACTAGATAGGTTGGTCGCCGTCTGTATTGAAGCTGGGATGAGGGTTAACGTGAACAAGTCAGAGGTTATGGTAATTTCCCAAATGCCTGTTCAATGCACTCTGCACGTTACTGGAGTCCCATTGAAGCAGGTGGAGAAGTTTAAGTATCTCGGAGTCTTTCAGTTATTCTATAGAATTGGTCAGGCTGGGGCGATTTTGAGACAGCTTGGTCAGCCTGTTATCAGGAGCGTCGGCTAAGAGCTATACTATCGGTCTTAAATACAGTGCTTGTCCCGACTCTCACCTATGATCATTAGGTTGAGGTAATGACGCAAAGAATAAGATCGCGGATACAAGCTGGCGAAATGAGATTTCTACGTTGTATTGCTGCTGAATATGCGAGGTACTCAAGGTCGAACAGCTATTTGCTCGAACGGAGAGGTCCATAGTTCGATGGTTTGGGCAAATAAAACGCATGCCAACAACTCGGCTTCCAAGACGCGCCATGGAATCCGTGACATCAGGTAGTCGTCCCCGGGGTAGGATAAGATGGTTGGACCAAATCCAAAATCTCCCTTCTACCCTTAAGTGGATAGCCCCTGTTAATTTAGAGTCTATGGCGGAAGATCAGGAGATGTGAAGGATCCAGTTAATTACCCTAAAGATTTGCAGACAAATTCTCTACGTTATATCAATGACCTTTAAGGTGACCCTGTGCTGTATACCAACCCACAAAGATATAGCAGGTAATGAGATGGCGGACGAACTTGCGAGGGAGGGTGCAGAACTAGCATAGGCATACACCCTTTCCGTTGCAAGGACACACGTTAGCACTCTTTACAGGAAAATAGATGAAGAAACCATGATCAGGGATAATACACGATGGTGTCACATGAACACATGTGCAATAGCCGATAAGAAAAATTCCAAAAATCTCATACAACTTAGTCGATGGAAAATACGAATCGTCTCCAGTGTCATTACGGGGCACTGCGGAATAGGAATCCATGCGGAGCTTCTTGGATTACCCTACAATGACTCTGCATGGACGAAGAGGAAATAGAATCCGCCTAACATATGCTATGCAAATGTCTCGCACTTGCCACCAGTAGATTGCGTACTCTTGGTAATAGCTTCTTCCATGGGTTGGGGGACCCTCATATCGCTGATTTTAGGAAACTCCTGAAATTTCTATCCCTTTATGAGTGGTTTTCAGTTTAGCCAACCCTACCCCTTCGTTTTGACTCCAATGAGTATACTTCTTACGGGTATAATGAACCCGCTTGAGGACCAAGATCGAAAAAAAAATCTGTCAATCGGTAGTATCTCGGATTCGACTGCAGTAGTTGCACCTTCCTACTCTTGATACTCCACCACTACCCGATCGGCTCTTGTCTTAAAACAGTCCGAGATTAGACTTGTTTTGTAATCCTGCATATATATGCTTCAAGGGAATGCCACCACTTTAGCGTCCGATAGAATCAGTCACCCTACCCGGTTTTCTAAGCATGTATATTGAGTTTTCTAATACTCATATTTTATTCATAGATACTCTTAGACTTTCAAAATAAACCGTACACCAGCCCCATTCTTGTGGACCCAACTGTGGTCCAAATATGTCTCGGCACTGTTGGAATAACCACCTTTCCTAACCTATCTTGAAGACAAGATTACCCTTGTGGTGATTCAAACTTGGTCAGAAGTTCCCGCAGAAATATGTTAAACAAGACTGTATCTAGCAAAACGGACAAGTCGAGACGGGGTCTCCTGAAATGTCAGCAGTTAAAATCACTCTCAAATCTGTGCTATAGCTCCTTTAGTTTACCTTCCTTCTAACAGGTCTAGACTTAACCAAGTGATGAGACGCGTGCATGCCTGGATGGAAGCCTTAGTCTGGCGGCAGAGAAAACAGAAATAGTCCTTCTGACTAGGAGACAGTTCCCGGCGGACGTGGAGTTTGAAATAAGCTCGAAGGTAATAGCCAGCTAAAGTATTGTGAAGTACCTGGGAACGACCCTCGACTCCAAACTCAACTACTGGCATCAGATAAAATCCCCATCGGAGCGAGGTGCGAAAGTCACCACATTATTCAGCAGACTCATGGCAAACGTAGGTGGTTCCACTGAAAGCAGGAGAAGACTTCCTATGTCGATCACGCATGCCATTCTCCTGTATAGCTGAAGTATAGGAAACAGATGGCAGCAGTACAGAGACGCGGAGTCCTCCGGATAGCAAGCTCTTATCGCAAGGTGTCGGAACCAGCCTTTCTAGTAGTTGCGGGAGTAACTCCCATCGATCTCCTTGCGGCAGAGAGAAAATTCGTCTACATGCATAAAGTCGAAAAAGGAGTAGAAGTGGCAATGGCAGAGGGAACGGAGCTCACCAAACAAAAATGGCAAGAGCGGTGGACCTCTGAAACTAGAGGAAGGAGGACAGCAAGACTGATTAGGGACGTTTGGACGAAAACGAAAACAAACATAACCTTATAAAAATCATACCGGAACCCTATTGGGCATAAGAAAGACCCCCCTGAAGTAATGCAAACAGCGGTCCCAGGAGGATTTCCGAAGATACCAAAGGTAAATAAGGAGTTTAGTCAGTAGGAGTCTCATACAACAGGTGAGTGTAACAACCCACCCTCTCCTAAGGGAAAAAAAAGTGTATCCTTCAAGGATCTTAACCATAATCTAAGATTCGTTCCCTAGCGATGTGCTTGTATTTTCCAAATTTCTTCCAACTGATTGACTTGATTTTGACCATCTTCCCACCAGGCTTTAGTGAGTCTGTATCTGCTACCCTTCACAGCTTCTTCACCTCGTTTTTCTAGGCCATTTATAAAATTTCTTCCATCAAGCCTACACTAAACCTCTTTCCATTTTGATGGATCAATGTTCACAACCGTGTTGTTAACCCTGAAGCTTCCAAGTCAGACAATCATTTTGCTGACACAACCAACTCAAAGGCATCTTAACGCATTTGGAACAAAAAAAAAATCGTGACAGCAACCCCAGTGTGACTGAAAGGATTTACTGCCTAAGGTGGATTGGGGTTGATTGATACATTCCGAACTGCGATGCCGCAATATATCCCGTTCTCATTTCTCACCCAGTAGAGGGCTCTACAGGCTCTACCGTCTACGTGGAACCACAAGAAATTCCATTTAATTTAATTTTATTATTTCCAAGAAATTTCTCTTGCAACGATTTACTTGTGCATGTCACATCCGTCATGAGATTCCACGGAAGTTCACTTTTCCCCCCTCACATTGACTGACAGCAACTAAATTGATAAAACAAAACGAATGAAACGTCCTTAAACCGAAAGCTCCTCCATCACAAAGCACAACTTCAAAGGACGAAAGGAAAATTGAATAAAAATTTAACAAGGATATTATGACCTTCTAGCAAAAGAAAAAAAAAAACAAAAACGTCCATAGTTTGGGGGCGAGTTTAGAGGACCACATCAAAGTGTGGCACTTATGCCGCTGGTAGTGTCCTCAGGCTGTTGATTACCGGATGTAATTTGCGACGAAATGACCCGATTTTATTGCTTTTCTTTGGTCCTTGTTCAACAAGTTTGGAGGACAATGGATGTCTGACGTTTTTGGTCAATTATACTTATCCTCTTATCCTCTTCTTAGGATTTTCTCGGAACAAAAAGGACAAAGGGAGACAATTACACATTTAGATTGTCCTTAATGGATTAATGGACATTGTTTTTGGGGCACGTTATTGCACTTAGTACCGGCTTCTCTGCTTCTTTCTGCCTCTACTCTCTAGTCGATGATTCCTTTTGCATTTTTCATCATCTCCCACACACAGAAATCGGAAAACGATTTCGGTTGCACGTTCCTTAAAAGGACACGAGTGCAAAGCAATTATATCCCGCTCAACGCTCACGTAGCTCATGTTCTTTTTTTTTTTGAAGAAAATCTCAAACGAATCCTACGAACACGAGTATGCACACACCAGAGACAAGTCCACCATCAGTTTTTTTTAGATTGCAGATGGAATCAAACGTACGGTTAGGGGTTATTCTGGGAATAGAGAGCAGAGCACACCGGATGAGGCTGAAAGGTCAACAGCTTACCTCGAAACCGTGTCACAGCTAACAAGAGGACTGCTCCTCTAGGGCGGCTTCCACGGAAAGACCTACATTCGAAGTGTATGCGCGTTGCACCTACCACTCGCTCTGTGAATTCTCTCCTCATGCATGTCGGAGATTTTTTCTAGCAATTAAATACTTTTTCTATTTTTAGAACGAAACACGTTCTGAAGACGAGAATTTTTCATATTTAACCGTTTGGATTGGCAATGGCGTGTTATGCATATGGTATGCGTTACAGGAGTCCGCCGCCGGAAGAATACGATTCTAGGTGAGGTGCTCTGTTTGTAGGCTATCCATCATATGAGAAGTGTGATGCCTACAATACGAGGCTAATTAGAGATTTACAATTGGGACCGTGTGCTATGGCATGTGTGCTGGATCTAGTGAACTGACGTGTGACTGGAGTGTTGCCAGCAGGGGGCTGGAGTAGTGGACTCATGACGTTGAATTGTGTTGATGATAGTTAATGTCAAACGGATTGAGAACAATGGCTATGGTCATGAATTTGAAAAGTTAGGGGGTGTCACACAAGAAAATTTTCAGGTGACTTGACATAGTTTGGGATTCCAAGGAGGCTTTGGATATACGCAGGTACATTTAGAACTCGTTTGAAGGTGTTTTTAGTGGCATTTTTCTTTCATCCGCTTTTTTCTAAGTGTGCAAAAGAAAGGTGGAGTCCTTGAACTAAAATAAACCTGAATGGGCCAGTTTTACAAAGTGTGGATAATTGTATACGTGTGTTTTGGTTAGTTGGTTGTCATTAAATAGAAGAGCCCTTGTTCAATCATCGTGGTCACTCCTTAAATGTTTCATCTTTTACGTGTCATCTTTGATTGTCAAATACCATAAACTTTTGGCGATCTGAGCCCATAAAATGTTAGACTTAGGGAGACCTTTGTGATTCAGCGTCAAGCACCTCAGCATCAATTCCATTGTGAACTAGGAAATGTGTACCCACTCAGACCTAGCAAGAGTGCACTTAAAGGTATACGTTTCGGAAGATACACTCCAGGCTGAAGTTATCTTCCCTCTACTTCAGGTCCTCAAGGTTCTTAGAACACAGGACAAGGTGACACTCTGGTGAATCGCTGTACATGGCATACCAGGAAACGAGAAGCCATATAAACTCGCGAAAAATACCTCGGCAACAAACTCGGAACTGGTTGACACTTCTCACTTAAGCTCGAAGCGGGGAAAAGAGCCTTAAGGGAGGCAAACAGCAGATGGACCTCTCTGTGCACCTGGGTAACTTCAAGGAAGATATGGACTTTGTTCGATAAGCCTAGGACGGACCGACTTCTTCAGATCAACAAAAGATCCCTATCTACCCTTATAGTTTCGGTCCTTTCGGATTACAAAAGAAGACCCTTGTAAAGGATGTGGCGATGAGGAGGTCCATGTGGATACAATCTACTTCCTTTGCCACTGCCCAAGTTTCTACGATCTTAGAAATAAGTTCCTCGGGCGACACTTTTTCGAGGACATTGAAGAACTATCCGATACACCGGTGAGCCAAATAATGAAATTCATCAAATCCACAAGATGATTTGTATCACAGACACACTAAGTTACTTCAGGTAGCGCTACAGTTCAGAGTAGACCCGGGCTTCAACCAACAAACCTTTCCAGCCAGCTCGATCTTTAGCCAGCTGCCCTCAGTTAGTTAAGGTCCCCCTTCATTTGCGACCGCTGCCTGAGTCGCGATCTTCCTCTACTGCGCCATACCTCAGGTGTGGATTCAAAGATTTTCCGGGTTAAAGCATTGGTATTTATCCGCTCGACATGACCTAGCCACCGCAGTCGTTGGACTTTCACATGGGTATCACAATGGGTCTGAACTAACCTGAGTGCGGAGAAATGGATCCTTCTTCCTTTTGCCTGCGCACTCAACTAACCTAACCAAGGTATTGGTTCTAAAAGAAATATGTTCTCTTAAAATTTGGATTTATAAGGATCCTTGCTATATAAAATGTGGTCGATGTGCTGTTAGGTTAGAATAGTTTAGGTAGAGTAGGGTTATGCAGCCAGCGCTTGCATAAGACATTGGGCACCATAGTAGGCCAATCGGGATCCATGTGAAACCAAATTGGCGAAACCTAAACCATTTCCTGGAAGCATTTGAATTCCCTGAGAAGACAGTAGCCGGACTAGATGCCAGTGTTACTAATTGTAGCTGTGCCCTGCTTAGGTGTAGAATATCTCTTATTTCCCTGCGGTCCAGAGCAGGCCATAGAGGCTCGGATACCCTATGCCCACTTATGTTGGACCATCTCTGATTTGCCTTACCTACAAGAAGAAGGATCCTCGGTGGTTCTTCCCTTCATGTGTTGCCGCTCTCCACCTAGCCTGGCCAGTTCGTCGGCGTTTTCGTTTCTCTCAATATCAGAGTGACTCGATACTCAACAAAGTCCTACTTGGTTCTGCGTGAACAATGCTTTCAGCTTTACGCGGCATTTCGAGACTATTGCAGATCTGACGACATTTGATTCTAGCGCTTTAAGTTTGGCGATATCTGCGGATGCAGAAAGGTGTTTAGAGCTGCCGAGGGTGTTGAGCGAAGAGCACCCTTGATGGTGATACTGGCAGTTCTTTGTACTGCTCCTAGCTTACTTAGCGTTGTTTTCTTTCTAGTTAGTAGTTGCCTTCCCCCAGACGAGTACTCCATAGGTAAATATGGGTTTGACTATTGCTATGTATAGCCAAAGCATCATACTTGGTGTCAGGCCCCATTTCTTCCCTGCTACCTCCTTGCAATGCAAGGGCCTTTTAGGGGCCTTTCGAACACTTTCATGTGATGCATGAATGATGTGCTGTTAGAATGATAGCCAATGTTGAGAACATGTACCTTCATGTACCGACAACCTAGAGCTATGCGAAGCCACAAGATCCTCATGGCCATCATGAAGTTACAAAAGGGATATACATTGATGACATCCCTGAAAGAATAACTATACCAACTCGAGTCTACTCCATTCTAAAGGTTTAATGACAAAAGAAAAGGAAACGGCCCCTTTTGGTTAAACATATTTGAATTGAATGTCTTAAGCCCACCGTTTTTCATTCCATGAAAAGTTGCTTCAAAGGCACGTGTTCTACCGTATACACAAAAGCATTTGATAACCTCTTTCAGATACTACTTCGCTTAATTAATTGGAACTCTTTCTCCCACTTTGGCATGTCCTTACAAATGTACATCTCCTTGGGCAGATCCCTCAACTAATGACATCTAATGCGCCTTCCAAATGCCAAATGTTTCATTAATTTCTCCTTTTCAATTCCCAATGCGAAATGTTTAGACTAACGTAACGTAAATTCCCATATAATCGTAATCTGTAACCGTTTTAACATTATCCTCGCCGAGCTTATGTGGAAATTTCCTTTTTTCTGCATTTTGCTCCTGATTCGTGTTCCACAAACATAAATCCGATTAACGCTGCCTTGTGGTGGTGATAATGAATGAAAATTGAAAAACGACTTTTTTTTTCTCTCACACTCGTGCGACTCCATCAACAATTCCAGGGACAACATTAAATATTCATTTTGCTCAACTCTTGCGGGTGAAACATTGTTTTTTGCTGGAAAAAAAAAGGATCGTCGACAGCGATGCGACTAACTCGCTAACTCCATTTGTATATGTATCCATAAAAAAAAACTCGATTACGTATGAAAAACGGTTTAGCAATCTATAACATCCATTAGGCCCACACCATTAGGATAAAAAATTTAAAGAAAATATATTCAAAGCTGTAATCGTACGCCATTATCTGGTTCCCGTTCTCTTTCCCCTTTTGTCTTCTGTGCTCGTCCTTTGGCGAAGCCCTCATGTTTACATGAACCCTCGATACGGTTTCTTTCTTCTTTTTTTTTTTTGTTATCGAAAGTCAAAATCCTATGAAGGATTCCTCTCTGACTCTGGCTCTTCTTTTGTTCTCCTTTGGGCTTGTTGTTCCAATCAAATTATATCCGACTCCTAGGCCCGATGGAGTTGCTGTAATGCCCACAGATTGATTTTGTCGATTTCAATTCTTAATGATTACTGCCTTTGCCAGTGGGTGAGAGGAGAGGGAAATTCGATGAGGAGGAGGGACCCTCTCGGGTATGAGATGGAAATTGCTTTCCACTTTGGGTAGGCATTGCTTTTGTCTTAGCATGGATGGGGGTGTTTTAATGGTTATTGCCAGCAGTGATTACTAAGGATGGGCTTTTGCAACATTATCTGGAACAGGCAACATTACAGCGATATCGATCTATTGAAATGGGGGATTTGATGAAGATTCTGGAACAGACTCGGAAGGGGAGTAATGAGGTCTTGCAATAGGCCTACAACGCATACAATGGAAAGTGCACTGGATTTAGTCAACTGAATCAGACAGGTCTAATTGCAGAGCTTCATAACTGGGTACTGTGCCATCGGCATTCAAGCCGAATGACTTTATGAATTTTGTGGAAACTGCAGGGATGAAGAAGAAATACAATTTTGTCCCGCATCGGCTCTTCAAATCCCTTGCCCCGGCTAGTAGAGGAATAAGAACTTTGGACCATCAGTTCACTGACGATCCGGAAGACTTATGTACGTTGCAGTAAACTGTGAACATTTTTAAGAAGTTTTTTGCCCAGCGATTTACTTTTTCTAGACCCTTGGCAGCGGCCTTTGATGACCGTAACCAAAACCTCCCTATACACGTGAAGATAGACTTTAGGTCCTAGCAAAGCACAGTTGAGGGAACTCCGTAACAAATCGGATGAGAAACCCCAGATTCAAGAATGTAAAGGCTCTGTACACATGGGTGACAACTCAAAAACTGGAAGTTTTTTCGAGAAGTGTAAGGCAAGACCCGTGTACATCGTAGAAGTAGCATCTCCCGATAGTTGTTGGTTTGCAGAATCGGTAGTAGGCTCTACCTCTGATCGTGGCATGTTGAGGGAATTTCTTCGGAAACTTCAAAATGAAGAAGACGAATGGCAATCTGTGTTGCTACATAGCTTTTCTGTCTGACGGTCAAAACTGCACTGAACTCAAGAGTTAAAAACTACAAAGTATGCGAATTTCTTACAAAAGTGAACTAGTAGGGTCTATTATGATGATTTCAGAATGGAAGCGGCATGAAAACTCGTTTTTGCATTAAAAAATTAAAGTTGTGAACGACTTTGAAGACCTTATCAAAAGCCTCTGACTTTTCTCACCGCCTGACCAAATTCCATCTGCCACAAACACCGATGACCAGCGTACTCCGGTTGGCACCACGGCAAATTATAAAAAACTGTGAACGACAAGATGAGAGTATCAAACCATTAACTTAAAACACAAGAAACTTAAGGGAGGACGGCTGAGAGCGCCTATGGTTCATATTTCATCTATAGGTACATGTTGATCTCGAAAGGAAAACGGACTTTATCACCCCATATTTAGACCATGAAAAAATTACTCCACCCTTATACCTAGCAGACAAGATTGGGAAGCTAACACCCTAATGGGAGAACAAGCTATCCAAATCTACGCTGATGGTTCTAAGATGGAGGAAGGTGGAAGCTGTCTTCCAAGCTGAATTTTTCGCCATTGATACAGCAGTAAGGACAATAGATGCTAGGAGATTGGGCCTATCCCAGATCACCATCCTCGTCGACAGTTAAGCAGCTATCAAGGGACCAAATCTAAAGCAGTGTCCATCTGCCGAGAAATGCTAAACAAAATAGGTGTTACAAACGGGGTCATCATCTGATGGGTCCTCGGACATAACGACATCGAGAGTAACGAAAACGCGGACGAACTGGCTCGGCAAGGATCCGCTTTAGAAAGTGAGCTCACCCACACATCTACATATAAACATTCCTATCGTTTTGCTGAGAAGTAACGTCGAACACAAGATGAGAGAGCTAATCAACACCTCTTGGTCGGCCAGAGGCGACTGCATTATATCCCGCAGCCTATGGCAGAGAATCGATCAGATCAAGACAAAATGTCTCCTGGCTATGAATAAAAAAGATACTCGCATCCTAACAGGTGTACGGACGGAACATTGTGCCATAGGCATTATGACTAGCAGTCTCAGCATCAACTCCCCAGACTACTGCAGGACATGTCAGGATGTGGAAGAAATGAAAACCATCAAGCACTTACTCTATGAGTGTCCCAAACTCCAAAACCGCCAACTCCGACATATGGGATACAGGCTGTTTGGAGAACTGGAAAACCTAGCAGAAGTATAAATAACAAACATACTCCACTTTATTAAGAGTAGAGGTTAGTTTTGCGATAGACCACCCCTCTAGAACCCAAAATTGGAACATGGACCACAAGACAAAGGAGAACACAATGAACCTGTAGGTCCCCATGAACGCACAGCCATTGACTAGATACTTCCCCCCATAACCTAACCTAACCTATGGAGCCCTTCATTTGCAACTAGATATGTACATACATATGTTGATTCTACAAGTAACTGGCAGTTTACTTAGTTGACCTTAAGCCCGATGCGCAAAGTCCATAAAATAATGAAGAAGCCTTGTCAATCCACTTCAGGCATTCCTTAGTGGGATCAGATACAACGATAAGGCAAAATGAAAACTGAAATTTTCTCTCCCAGTTTAGAACAAGTTGACTTACCTAACAACAACAAAAGCACCGAGTCCGATGTCTTTTCCTGACAGGAACTTTACACTCAGTGGTCAATTGCAGTTGGGTGAATGGAAGCCCGAGTTGCACCTGCGACATCTGTCCTGTATGCCAATCTAGAAAAGGACAATCCTATGTCCTATTTCCGTGTTCAGTGATACTTAAGCTTATAAAACTCCTTGACCTTGAACAGTGGGCAAACGAAGAAATTCTTAACGAAGCAAAGTCCATCTACACGGATCGCTTCAAGATGAACATAGGCACAGGAGCTGGTGTCTTTTCTGATGAGAGAGGACTCAGCAGCTTCATTAGACTCACTGACAACAGTAGTGTTTTCCAGGCAGACTTTCAGTGACTATTGCAGTGCTGCGTAATTGACGTCAATACTCACGGGAGAATATCACGATCTTCATTGACAGCCAGGCGGCTATAAGGCATTAGCTGCTACTCAAATCACTTCTAAGCTTGTAAAGTGATGTCCCGAAGAACAGAAAGTTCTTGGCATGCAGCATAATGTAAAATTCTGCTGTGTCCCCGGCCACATTGGTGTGCCAGGAAACCAAACTGCTGACAAACTGGCAAGGAAGGGATCAGCCCTATAACCAGAGCTAGCGGACAGTACAATTAAACCTCCACTTCGTCATCTGAAAAAAAATAATAAGGCAAAGATCGAAGGCAAAGATGCGAATTGCAGGTGGAAAACCACCGGTGAAGTTTTCAGAAGGCTATGGGCAGAATATAGGAACGGCTAAACCACCAAACTCCTACATATGGACAGGAGATCATTGTCATTACTGGTAGGATTAATTACAGGCCACAATATACTCTGATACCATGCAAAAAAGCTGCACCTGAAAGAGGACGACCTATGCAGAGGATGCGGGGACGAGGAGGTACATGAGGACACAACCCACTTTCTCTGTCATTGCCCAGTCCTTTGCAGTATGAGAAAAATAACATTGGGCAGATACCTCTTAGATAATATCGAGGAGCTATCCGATGGTTCACTGTCGGATCTGCTTAAGTTTGCAAGGACAGCCATGTGGCTATCATCTGGTATATAGAATCGTGCAGTAGAAAGTAGCTGGTAAAATACACGGGTACTACAACGGGTCTACATACACCTAAGTGAGTTGAAGAGGGTTTCATCATCTTCATCGGCCCGCTAACCTAACCTAAACTTCTTGACCGGTCACTGATTACTCAACACTCCGTCCGTCCCTCAAGGTTTTTGGAATAAAATCTCTGTAACTCGTCTTTTGGCTTCGTTGGTATGGACTTCATTCCACTTCCATTCGAATTCAGCTTCCCATTTCCGCCAAAGATAATAAATTTTCTGCATGTCATGGATTTAAGCCAGGAGCAAATGTAATCCCTTGTGTGAAAAGGTCAATTCAAACGACCTTCTATGTCCCAACATGAGGAAACACGTCACGGACTTTTGTTGTCAGCCTTATGACGCAGGTACTTTCATGATCCCTGTTAAATCTATAGTGAGAGGTTTAATCATGTAACATCTGTAACATCCAAATCGATCTCTCATACCCAATGGAAATCCAATGAAAACCCAAAAAATTCCCATTCCCTAGCACGTCAACAGCAAGGACCGCTCCATAAATGGAGACAAATCTTATTGGTAATTCAATTTGCAAACCTTTCAGTTTGCCCGTATTGAAATTTTTCCAGGACCACTCACTCGCACACGTGCACACATCAAGGACAACATGCTGGATGACTGTTAAAAATTATTCAACCCGTCAAAAGTTACCCTCCTTTCACAAAAGCATTTTTCAGCACAGCTACACACATCTGACCTTGACCCGACATTTTATGAGACTCCTCGTCACTGACAATGAGCCTACTCCCCGTAGCAAATGGAAAATATGTTAAACAAAACGTTAAACGTGACGGAAGATGTTCCCCAAAAAAAATTGTCTATTTCAGATCCTTTGCACTCGACATGACAACAAGTGAACTTCCTCCACACGATGTTCGACAATTGTGTGTGCGCCCTGGAACACATCCAGGCTACGTTCCGAAGGGATAATATCAATTAAATTGCACACGCTCTGGATCCGACACACATGTGCCATCGCTATTAATTCAAAATGGAGTGGAAAAAGTTTCTCAAGAGCAGCGCCAATTTTTTTTTTTTTCTTGGCACAGAGGCGTGTGTTCCACAAGTGAGGTTAAATGTTATACGGTTCCGGTTTTAGGAATTTTAAACGTGTTTAATGGTTTCGGCGAATAAATGGATTTAAGCGGAAAGTCGTTCATATTTCATTCCAAATCCTCAAAGAATACCAGAACTTGACATCCGTGTGTTTCCGATAAATTTGACATTTACAATTGTACGTTGGTCGATGTCGAGTGCTCTGAGATAACCATGTGGAACCTTTAGAATTTCTAGTGTGTTCCGGGAGGCTGCCTTTATAGATTGACACGTACTATTGCGGGGGATGATTAGATCTGCCATTGCTTGGAAACGAAGACTAAGTTTTACATTCCAAAGCTAGTGGGAGTTTTTTTTTACAACAAACCAAGTAGCATGTGGTTGCCGTGGCTCAGTGGTTAGTGCGTTGGACGTGGGTTGGATGTGGTGTTGTGCGAGTTGCGTGGGTTCAATCCCCAGCCATGTCCACCGAACATTTTTCGCGGCAGCAGCTCTCGTCGGGGAATGACAAGCCCCCGCGAGTACAATTTGTCATGGAAAAGCTTCTCAATTCGCCGTTCGATATCGGCAAGGAATGGTTGCGAGAAGCTAGGTCTTGGCTCATCCCGAGCTCGCGCGCCAACTATTGATTGGTTGAAGGAGCATGGTTGTAAAGGTTACACTCTTTTACATCATTTTAGATTCAAAACGATTAATTTTTAACAATCACTCTGAACACAGTTTTGAGTTCTCTCTGAGGTAAATGAAGGCTTAAAATAAATGAAGGCTTACTGCTAGATAAAGCCGAAAACCAACTTCAAGGACCTTCAACAAAATTTAAGAAACTCACGACGTTCGCTGTTTGCCCATAAATTCTGTTTTGTGGAGATAAAGCTATAAAATTAATCTACGAGCGCAAGCACCTATTGGAGTAAAACATAAAAATGTAATAAACTAAGGAGTTCGTCCTCAGTCCTAGCCCAAGGATACATGTACACATAGTAACTCGCAGAAGGTTTCTCACAGGAGTCTGCCATGTCTTGGAACTTTTCCAACAGAAGCTTTTGTGTGTTACCACTTATGTGGATTCCTGTCAGACTCCTTGGCCTAAAAGGACAAACCTCCTTACTGCTGCACATCGTCCGTAACGAAATGAAACATCTTTTGTGTGTGTCTGTCGCGTGTATCCCCAGGGACAGAGACACAAACATCGAACGAAACGAATAAAATCATATTTCCCACACTCTCGTGTGGCACAAGTAGTCCTCGAAGGCATTTTACGAAGCAAGGATACCACGTCCTGAATTAAGGGAATTCTTTCTCAAAAATTACCTTCCCCGAGACGGAAGGGGTGTGTAAGTGGCATTTTTATGCTTTGGTTAGCGGTAAGCCAGATAAAAACGATAAAAATTTTCGCATTTCTTTTTATTTTCCAAAGAAAAAAAAAAATGTCTGAGAGACAGTGAGCAGACCCTCGTAGCTTTTGCAGTTGGCAAATACCCATCGAGTAGGGTTTCGTCCTCGTGTCGTTGGATTTTGAAAGGATTATGCTGTTGCTACCTATCCGGTGGCAAAGCACAGCGTCAGGGTAATCACCAGTCAAATATTTCATCCTCTCCAACGGGCAGAGGGCAAATCAATCAAATTCAATCGAAAACCTGTTGTGTGTCCTTGCAAAAGCACGTACACGTGTAATCCATCGCTATCGCCACAACTCTGACAGTGTCTCGTCTCTCAAATTTGTGTGTGTATGGGTTGCTTAGTATAGTTCTTCATTTATTACTGGAGGTATTCCTCGTATTTGTTTACTTCATTTCCTTTGTTCTTTTTGTCCTTGTAGAGCTTCGCTCATTTACTCGAAGATAATTTCACAAGATATGCGTGCGGCGTATGACGCAAATCAAATCAGAAATATCCTTAGTGCCTTCTGTTATTGATTATGTTTGGCTTCCGACGTAATATTTAGAAACATTAGCGGTAAATTGATGTGTAACAGATAACAAATGAATTCATTTCCGTTTTGTTTTTTTTTTTTGCAGAATTTAATGACACGAGTCATTGAGATACTCACTCCGTTGTGAAGGTCAAATGTCGTCGTCAGGTTGATCTGGTGTATCCTGGGGAAGATAAAAACAACAAGTCATGCAATCATGACCTTGCAGACTGTATTAATGTCCTTTTTTGTGTGTGCGGTCTTTTGCTACGCAATAATAACAGAGGGAATGTCCTTCGTCACTGATGGAAATGGCACGAACATTAAGTGGTTTCCTATAAGCTCATGTTGACGAGCTAGAATCGAAGATAAAAGCTCTAAAATATTCATGTGTGGTTTTAGTTTTCTAGAGAACGGTACTAAAGATAGGAGGAAAGTACTTGCACGGGTTTTATGAGCGACATAAATGTGCGCTGTGCAGAGAGGACACTCCTTCCACATAAAGATTGCAATGACCATATACCGAAAGGATTTCCATGTACATAATTGGATTTCTCCTTTCCAATAATACATAAATATGTACATATGTACTTATGAAGTTCGTGTTTACACGGGAGAATGCTTCTATTTACGTAAACAAATTGAACTGTTTTTTTCGTAATGAAGTAACAAACATGCACAGGAACGGAGAGAGTGCTTATAGGTTGGCAATCATGTTGTCGTCTGTAAAGTTCTGTTCAAAAATCAGCCAATCAAAGAGTGTCTTACTAGGCATAAAAATATGTGAACATCGCTAAAGAAAATTTAAAAGAATTGGCACAATGTATGTACAAGAAAGATGTAACTAAGAGGAACTTCTGGAGTAACTTATAAGGTTCTGTTTGATCAACAAGTAAGGCAGCTTGTCAAGGGCAAATACTTCCCAAAGTACCCTCGTATTTGTTTTTTTATTAAAAAAAAACCTAAATGGAATCCCAAGAAGAATCGCTGGAAATGCTTTTCGATTGCCACTGACCTGGGTACCGAGAAGTAGGGTCTTCAAGTCTAACCTCAACAGAAATAACCAGGTGCCACAGGACGACGTTCAAGATTGTTGGCAATAATCTTTGCTACTGGCATCAATGGCATCCACGAGTACGCTCTTAGACACTGATGAGAAGTATAAACAAAGACATACTACTTTATTTATTCCCAAAGCAGAAAACGCCACACAAGGCCCCAGGAGACTCAGACTCATCGGCTTATCCTTCTTTTTTATGAAGATACTAAAGATATTTCTTGAAAAGTATTCTTACAGAGGTTCGTTTGAGGATAACTACTTATTTTAGATGGTGGTGCCCTTTAGCTTCAGTTGGTATAGGGAGAAGGTCCTCACCGGGCCGTATTGCCGTTAATCAGACCACAATATCGTATCAGCTAATTGCTCGTACTAAAACCATACTCAAGGCTTAGCATCTTTATTTGAAGCTTCCTCTACAAAGTGAATTGGATGCCGCCACTAATGTGCTTATCGATGCCATTCTCCTTGGTATGAGTTCATTTATTCTCAACCGAATGAAAAGCTTCGAACTGGAGGAAAAAGCGTGGTTTGGCTTGATCTACAAAAAGACACCCAGGAAGAAAGAGGTAATTTTTAGAATCTACCCCTCTAAGGAAAACCGAATTAAATCTAACCAAGCTAATGAATCAATTCGACGCGTCAAACTCTTAGATTCTTGACCCAAAAAATACCAAAATGATCCAACGCTTGGGCCTGAAAATCACAGCAGACATCTTTTAGTCTACAGTCCAATATTGAGGCCCAAATGCACTGCGACCTGTAAGATCTATTGTGTTGGCCCAGTGGTTAACCAGCAGCTAAGTTGAGGCTCTTGATGAATATCCACATCGCTTTAGTTTCCAAGCCTCCGTTGTCCCGTGGTGGATGGGTGCCTAGACCACCTGCAGTTTCTTTTGGCTCCACAGAGAGTCGACATAAGTCTGTGTCTGATGGTTTCGTTTTAAAAAGATGATACCCCAGTGGACAGTGTCCTGAAATCTCCTTAAATCTTCCCTGTTGAGTTTAATTTCCTTCTTTTTTATTAATTTGGGTGAAATTGACGACTTTTATCGCTTGCTGCGGGCCCTTTAGGATTCCCCCGTCGAGTTCCCATTGTGTTACTATTGGTTGAACAGTTCTGGGTACCACCCCGTTCGCAACTAATGAGCGGGAGCAAAGCACCCTCAGTCAGTCCGCCTGTCCATTTAGTTCGACAACTTCGTGTCCTGGGATCCATGCCGGAGTAACTTTGTTTATTAAGCAGAGGTTCCCCAAACTTTGAGGAGAACAATTGGGGGAACCCATATTTAAATCCTTTCAGACAGTCAGAGTGGGGTGAAGCGTCGTCTGGGACTGTTTCAACTTTCTCAGACTTTGACTGGGACTCTTTCAACTTGTTCAAAGTTTGAGGAAGTTGAAACAGACCCACACGACCGTTGACCCCAACATGACTGTCTAAAAGGATTCCACTAATTTTTACCGCAAGTATTCCCATGAACAATTCAATTGAGTGAACTTCTGCTTAAAGGATAATTAGTGACTTTTCAAGGGACCATAGACCTCAGTTCCTGTACTTCCATTTTTCAATTTGAGGCTAAATGATCACCGTTTTGGCTACATTAATTCTTAAGCGACTGTTCTTCAGGGCCAGGTGCTCTTCATTCAGTTTACGCTCTAGCTCCTGTGGTATAAAGTTCATTCCAGGAAATAGGTTTTTGTACACCTTAAGCTAGGCACTCCATTAACATGTTAAAAAGAAGAGGGCTTAGGTTAGGCTAGATAGATGGTTTGGCAATGAGTCTCATTGTGATGCCCATTTTTGGAGGGAAAGGTGTCCCTTTCTCGTGGAGTAATACCCATAGCACTCTCCTATTGCCAGAGGGTTTCGAACCATCTTGAAGACTTAATGAACCTCTAAATGTCCCTGATAGATACGTCACTAAGTTCTTCGGTGTCCTGGAAAATGTGCCTACTCAAGTAAATAGTTATGTTTGAGGTGGCAAAGATCTGAACAGTGGCAGAAGAAGAAGAAAGTGTGTCGTGTCCTCATTAACTTCACTGTCTCCGAACAAGAAGAGGGCTTAGCGCTGGTCTCTTATGTAAGCTATGTGACTGATTGGGATTTTCCCCGTTAGTCTGATTTGTGTGGTTGGGCCAAGGTATGTACATGTCTCGTATGTGTTCGATGTACTATTCTGGCACCTATTTCAATCTAAGTCCATGACATAGAAGTTCTATGGGCATGCGATTGAATGCCTTCTTGAGATCTATAAATCGTATGTACAGGCTATGCTTGGCATGTTGACACTTTTTAACTATTATACGAACGCTTTGTATGACGTCCATTGTTGACTTTCCTGTCACAATTCCGCTTTGATTTTAGGTTATGTGAGATTCAGTGTGTGAAATGTTAATTTGGTACCGCGAGTTCTAGTCCCCAAGTTTTGCTGTAAAGGTGTTGATACATAAACGCTGCCTTGTTGGTAACCTTTATCTGGTGAGAATTTTGGTTAAGCCTTTATGCCGATGGTTCCTCCGACATACTTTGCTTCCTCGGATAACTTGATAAGGCTTAAGATCATGTTCTCCTTTCCCGAAAATGGGTACAAGGACAGTTATGCTTTAGTCTTAAAGAGCGATTTGTATTTTGAGGTTCAGAAGAGTCGCCAGCCAGCAACGAGGCAATGCATTACAGCCTAAAATCGGGTTGAAGGCTTTTATAAACCAAAAAAAAAATATTTACGCGCTCCTTATGTCGCACTGCAGTTTAAAATGAAGGGATAAGGGCCTTCTCCCGTTTCAAATTTCCAGTCCTGAACTCATTAGAAAAGGTGAATTTCATCACCTGAAGCTGATTTCACACTTTCTATCTGTCTTGCCTTACACAATTAAGGCTTTTGTAGATTTTACGCTTTCAAATCTGCTTTCCAAGCACATAGTACGTTTGTTCGTTGTTTATCTTATTGAAGTCGTGCTACGTCGGATTCATAGGAACAGCTAAATATTTGTCTTGGTGTTTATCTTGAACTGCATAACCTTCTTAGGAATTTGTTCCTTAATTAATCGAGTTCTTCAGCAGTGCACCCTTCAAGTCAAGACTTTCTCTTTTTTTTTTTAGTTTAATTAAGGTCATTCACGTGTAGAAGGAAAGTCTTGCTAATTAAAAAGTTTCACCAACTAACAAGGAGAATTCTTTGACAACTTAATTGAAAGGATTCTAAGAAATCAAACGAAGAAGTGGACATAGAAATTTAAAAGTCAGATACAAGGAGACTTGTGGACAAATATTTTAGTTTTAATCAACTTTTTCTATTTCAGAGTACGAGTATTGCGAAAACTTACTTCGCTTTGTCAAAGTTTCATATGAAATTTCTTTAGAAATTCGTCGATATATTGAGAATATTTCTGAATACACACATGTCCCCATCTCAAAGAAGAGTCGAATACTTAAAGCTCATGCTCAACAAAGGAGCGTTTATTCATACTTTTTTGTTTAAAAGCTTCGGCAAGTCGTTACAGATGGATTGTCAAAGGTCAAAATATTCGCAAAAGCAAAAACGTAGTTGTATCTCTCATGAACGAACAAATTTAAATTGACATTTGACTGACTATAAATGAAGGCTGTCAAAACTTCCATGACATCGTCCATTATGGAAGTTTTCCAAACAGGGTGTGACACCGTTCTCTTTACTCGCAACGAATTCTCAGAATTCGAATCAAATATTCCTAATTGGAAACAGAAATTCCACTTCCTGTTACCCAGCCTATCTGTATTCCCCATCGGTGAATATTCCGATTTCCCCTAGTAAAACATTTTTTTCCGGCTGAAAGCCCTTCAGTCTGTGCATGCCTTCAGCCATCCACTCGTCCTAATCTTTTGCAATCATTTTGATTAATTATTACCGGCGTTGTTGTACACAACGAGTCGCCCCGCCATATTGCAACTCTAGAACGCATGGTGTAACATAAAGTCTGCAAATAATGACTACGTTACATCGTGTTGCCACATTTCGACGACATTACCGTTGGATGAGTAATGGCGGAAATTTAATTGCTTGACACTTGGACGAAGACTGTGTGTTTAAGTATCCGCGCGCAAAGTGTCGAGTTAATTACGAATTCGCGAAAACAGGTGCGGGTTTTATTGATTTATGAGTCACATTTGATGAATTATGCTGTGGAATACCTTGCCGACTGTGGAGGTATAATAGGACTTATTGGATTTTCTAATAACTAATAACTGAGTGGCATTATGGATTTATTGTTTCTTTGTTTTCATTTGATTATGGAGGGTTTTATTGGTTTGGAATCTGTAAAGCTGTTGTGACAGACAGGTAATTTAGATAGGCACCGGCCTTTGTTTCAACGAATGGAATTTCATTCAAAGCGATAACGTTATTTTGTGGAGGAAGGATAATGCGTAAAACGGACGACGGCTTAGAAATTGTATCCGAAAAAGGAACACAGTGATATAAATTTTTTACACACAAGCACCTGGTTTCGTGGAGTGGATTGTGACAGCAAGTTGATGACAGTAAAATGGTTGGAAATCAAAATGGCGGTCAACTTTGATGGACGGTTTGCTGTTGCGAGTTCTCGATAATGAGACAAGAAAAATCTTGAATAGACATTGGAAAGCAAAAGCTATTTCAGAACGTGAAGGCATTTGTTTGGGAAGAACAACGACAACAAGACACAGTAAAATCGCCTAGCCAGATGTCACATTTGGACGTAGCATAAAGGACCACCTTAGAAACATTGCCACAATTTTTAGTAGACACCAGGTCCACCCCGGACTGTAGCGCCACCTTTAGTAAGTCTTGAAGGTAAGCCTAAAGGTCAACTTAGAGAAAACTTATTTTATGAAAACGGCGGTGGAGTTTTTAGGCTACGTAATTTCCTCACAGGGTATACAGGCCGACTCGAAAAAGAGTATCGATAATCTAAAAAACGTACCTCCTGAAACCTTGAAAGTTTTGAAAAGTTTTCTTGGACTTACCACATATTACAGGAAATTCATACTCGATTATGCGAAGGTCGCATAACCATTAACCGCGCTAACTCGGGGGAATAACGCGCAGGTTAAAGCAAACGAGTCTAAGCGGGTTCGAGTTGAGTTGACACCTTAAGACTCTACTCATGTCAGCAGAAGTTTTAGCCTTTCCTGACTTCGAAAAGCTTTTAACCTTACCACCGACGCATCTCATTTTGCTATAGGCGGGGTCCTTTGACATGGAGAATAGGGTAAAGATCACCCAATCGCACAAGGGAATTGAAAACCCGAGTCAGGAGGACAGACCCCTTCAGCTTACTGTAGTGCTAGCAAGCTTGTTCTCAAGTTAGCCATCGCTGAAAATGTTGGTTCTTCAACTTACAGGACGTGGAACGAATCAACCCGATGCGGAAGGACATCCAAAAGTAGGGAATTTCGCAGTAACCACGGAGAGCCAACGTAAATCAGGAGGACACCCTGTCACTACTTCACGCTAAAATGACCAAGATCGCACGATGAATTTTTGAAAAACCCAATGAGGGCAAAGAATACAGAATTTGTACTTAGTCTGTTCGATAGATTTGCATATCGGTATCTGTGGCCATAGGACTAATAAAGGCAAAATTGGTGAGGAGAATTAGCGAGTCCTCAAGGTAATACTGTCGTTGTCTGTACTGTTGAGGGAGCTGTGCATATTTGCACCATCATTGATGGTGTCATTATTGATCACCTAGGAGACTGGGAGTTTTCCTCAATGACGAGAGACGAGGACGAAGAAGATACCACAACTCATCTGTTTAGTTATTATCAAGCGCTATCTCATATTACGAAGAAACTCCGAGGTCAGTATCATTTCAATGATACCAGTGACCTAGGTCAGACCCCTATTCGATTCTCTAGGCGATTTCTTACTGATGACAGGCAGGTACAAATCGCTCTAACAGAAACGACAAAATTTCGCCTGATCTAGGAAGCTCTAGAGAACTTCCGCATCTACATACAAAGCAAAACTGGAAAGAATTCTTCCCATAAACTGAAAAGACGTTGCCCATTGTCTGTCTATTAGGGTGGCATGCTAGGAATATGGAAGTTGGCTTACGGTATTCCCCAGACCTAGCCCAAATAAATATTTCCCACAGTAACATAACAGCCGCATAATAGTTTTGGTTTCATTTCAATTAAATATGAATCCCGGCAAAGTCCTCATCTTCAGACGCTCCCTAGTTACCCAGCAAAACGTGTCAGCGAAGCCAATCAATTCTGCAACCTAATCCACTCGAGAGCATAAACGATAGAACCATCAGCACAACGCACACCATTATAATATTTTTATTGCGAGACTAACATAATTTCTTGGAATTCCTTCGCTCAAGGATAGCAAGGATACCACGTTTAATTTTTTTTTATTCTTTTTATTTTGAAAGACGAGGTTATCTTTTCTTATTTGCCGACTGTTTGTTTTTACTGTAATCACCCAGAGAGGTGCGAGAGATGGAAATAGATTGGACTTGCTTCGGGTGTCTCCCCGAATGCGCACTCCAAAGGTTCACTCATTCCCTAAGGTTATCTTTATAATTTTCATCGTCTCCGTGTGTGTATATGTGTGCATGTATCCGAAAATTTCTTTAAAAATTTCTTGGCATGACTTGAACTTCACATTCCGCCCACGAAGAAGTTGTTTCGTTAAGTAATTTTGAAATTGCTGTAAATTTTTAATGCACTTCTTGTGTCAGGATATATCAGCTGAGATAGGAGTGTGTTCGTGTCGGCTGGTATTTTGTTTTGAAAGCAAAATGGAGAAGCATTCTAATTTCGGATGATAAAGATGGCCGGGTCGTCATACCATTGTTATCATTTCGATGACACTCTGGGGTTTGTCTGTTGAGCCGTATTTATGGGTCCTGTGTGTGCGTCAGCTAAGAAATTGGTAAATGTCTGAGCAGACCGGGGTGTTGTCAGTAATGTGTCCATTTAAGTTGGCAAGTTGTGAAAAAGCGAAGTAATTTATCTTACGATTAAAGGTAAGTCATGGCTTTTATTGTAGGCAAGGAATTGGCTCCTTGTTAGTACTGTAGTCTCATCTACTTGAGAGTTGGACATACTTCTGGTGTCTCCTTCGTTGACATTAACCAAGACAAAGTTGAAGACAAATGGTGGCAGAAGTCACTTAATCAACGATTAATGCCGTTCTCTTCATTGACATCCTTGCAATCGAAACGCAGCGGCGACGAACACCGGCTTCTCATGAGGAAGAAGATGGAGCATGAGAAGCGAGCGATCGAGGAAATAGAGAGATGTTACTGCAGGAACGAACCTGCTTAGGCTACAGAGCTCGAACCGAAGCCTGAGCGGTAAACACTGTAGTAGAATCGCAGTCAATGCTGAGAATACCGAAGAACTATTTTTGCGACGACGAATAAAATCTCGCTGTTAGAACGAACCATTCAACCTGACCAACCATTTCGTCCAGCCGTCCTGGACGAAGTGAAGATAGCCGTATCTTAGCTTAAATTCAACAAAGCTGCGGGAGTTGATGGCCTGACTGCCGAGTTGTTCAAAACGTCAGGCGAGAATGTACCAATTCATCCGTAAAATATGGTCGGAGGTCCTCAAGAAAGGACAACTGCGCCAACTACAGAGGCATCAGTCTTCTTAACATCGCTTACAAGATCTTATTTGCGTGTTGTGTAAAAGCCTGAAGCCCTTCGTCTACAACCGGATGGGTCCGTACTAGTGTGGCTTCAGGCCGGGAAAGTCCACCATCGACAAAATATATACACTGCGGTACGTGCAACCTTTTCATCCATTTTAAGGCCGCGTATGAAAGCATCTACAGAGATGAGCTATACAAAGCCATGTCTAGTTTTGACATCCCTCTAAAACTCGTCCGTTTGAGCAGGATGACGATGGAGAATGCACAGTGCTCAATCAAGGTCGGTCAAAACTCCAACGAGACCGCTGATGTCAAAAGAAGGATGTAGACAAGGCGACGCGCTGTCATGCGACTTCTTCAACATCGTTCTTGAAAGAGTTGGTGTGCGAAACTGGAGGCAACTGGCTAATTATTGAGCTGGATGGAGACGCTTGTTGGTTGAGGCCCAGATCCAACCCGGACTGTAGCACCACCTTATGTAAGTAAGTAAGCCGGCCAGACTTGCCACTTCGCTAGACTTGGTATTCAGAGGTCCGATAGGTTAGGTTAGATTATGGGGGAAGTGCCCAGTTCAATGACTGAGCGTTCACGGGGGTCTACTTGTCCATTGTGTTCCCTTTGTGCTGTGGGCCATTTTCCAACCTTGGGTAATAGTACTCTTAATGAAGTGGAGTATGCTTGTTATCGGTACTTCTCTTAGGTCACTCAGTTCTCCAAACAGCCTGTTTCCCATGTGCCGGAGTCGGCGGTTTTGGAAATTGGGACACTCGCAGAGTAAGTGCTTTATGGTTTCTGTCTCTTCCGCATCCAGACAGCTCCTGCAGTAGTCTGAGGAGTCGATGCCGAGTCTTGGTACCTATGGCACAATGTCCTGTCGGTAGGTCAGAGGTCCCCTAAGTTTCCACTGACTTGTCTTTGTTGAAAATTACTTCGATGTCAAGAAAGGCAACTTAATTACACACCAGGTCCTTTTATAGCGAACATATTTCAAAATACACTTCCTCATTAAGTGATTTGAAGCCACTTATTTCGCTCAAGGATTACAAAATATTTTCCATGTGTTTATAGATTCTCACCCCCATCAGCTTATGTTGTCGCCAGCTTAAGTTTTACAACGCTTGTCAAAGAGTGTCCTTGAAACAATAATCTTTTTTTTTTGATTTCACTTCAGAGTGGTCAGACATTAAGGATACACTTTTCAATAGTAATTCATCATCTAAAGGATATTTGTGTTAGGGTTCAAGGATTCATAATAAACCACATGATGAAGACATACCAAAGCTATAAATCATGTTCACACACAAAACAGACTGGAGGAGGGGACGAATTCATGGAAAATAAACTTTAGAAGGAGGAAAAAACCTTTTGGAAGAGTTGTGTATCCTTTTCGGATTTGGGTGTATTCACTTTGGAATTAGATTTAAGGAGCTTTTGAGTAAGGACCAATTCTATGGAAATATTTAACCGAGTTTTTATTTGGTTGTCGTAGTTTTTTTTCTTTTGTATTCGCAAAGGAAAATTCATTTTGTAAATTGAATGAAGAATTCCTTGGCTAAATCTGTTAAATTGTTTTTTCTTATTTTTGGGTTTTAGTTTCTTCGGTCTTTTGATAGATGTGGTCATCGGTTTCCAGGTTTCTTCCATTTTTCATCCATTTACACGTCGATTGGAAATTCAAATCGCAATGTCTGCTCCTAATGCCCTTTCTCGGGTTTGAGTTTCTGTAACCACAAGCACAATTGATGTGAAATCTCGATGTGAGTCAAGGGATAAGCTTCTGGCGACAGCGCTTGGAAAGTCACCTACAGTGTTTCAAGCGGAAGTCCACGCTATTACATTGTGTGCAAGAGAATGCCTGCGGAGAAGAACCCAAGGAACCCGCATCTAGATTTTTTGGGATAGCCAAGAAGCACTATTAGCCCTTAAATCATATGCGGTAGAGTCCAAGCTTGTCTGGGACTGTTTCAACCTCCTTGAAAGTCTTTCATCGGTAAATAAGGTTACCGTGGCGTGAATCCCAGGACATGAAGGCTTCGAGGGTAATGAATGGGCTGACTGCCAGGCGAGAAGAGGCGCTTGTCGCCCACTTGTTGGTCCCGAACTCTGTTTTGGAGTAGAATCCAACAGTGCCTACTCCAAGATAACGCCGACTATTGGGCCAACCTCCAGGACCTTAGATAAGCGAAAAAGTTCATCAACCCCAACCTATACAAGGCCAAGACTTTCATCATTCATCTTACCAAAGACGAGTTAAGGACCCGTATGGGCTATCTAATGGAACATTGTCCCTTCAGATACCATCTGCATAAAATTAAAGTTTCAAATACCGATATTTGTCGGCTCTGTGAAGAACAAAAAGAGACCGCTGAACATATTCTGCGCGCATGTTCACGAGATTACTCCACTTGACGCGCGCCTCGGTCAACCTAGCGGAAATTCGGAAAATCGAACGTAAGGCTGTACTGAGGTTTATCAAGAGCCTGCTGGGGCCTAAACCATATGGGCCACCACAATAGACTTCATAGCATTTAGGGCCCCTAATACAGAATACAGAAGCTTTCCGCAGCCACTCGTGTTGAGCGTGTTACATTTTTCGGACGGATTCGATTTATTGCCAACTCCGAACGGCAGAGTAAGAAGCTTCTTTAGAATAAATTAAATTCTCGGAGGTTTGTCGTCATGGCGCCGCGAAAAATGTTCAGTGGATATTGCTGTGGCTGGAACCTACGCAACTTGTAAAAAAATTCTGCTGAACGACCCCTTTTTCTCCTAATACTCACCGGACACAATGTGTCCCTGCCTGGACCATAAAAAACAAAATCCAATATATTTACAATTAAAATCTCATTCACTGCCAAAAGAAAGGGCAAAAAACTATACATACAGGAAACAGAAAAGGCTTGTATCTTGACAAGTAGTGGGTGTTTCATGTGATGCCTCTTGTTACTGAAATGCATTGGTTGGCATTCGTGTCATAGATACAGTGCACATCTGAATAGAAACTGAAATCGATGAACAGGAAGTGAAATGCGTAGACGGGGGCGAAAATGTATACAATTCGTTTGAAACTATGTACATGTAGGGGGAATGTATTCATTTTTTTGCTCTGTTTGGGTTAACCTTTCGAGCAAAATATCTTGTTAGACATCCTACTCAAGCCCGATGAAACTATAAAATCTACAACACGGTAGCACATACTCTTTCGCTCAGCGTACACATTGTAACTACATTGTAAACCAACGAAAGAATGTACAAACAAAATAATAACCCACCTGCAAACGCAAACAGGCGTGGATACGATATAACGCTCGCACGTTATAGACACGATTACCATAAACATAAACCATCCCTTTACCGCTCCCATAATACTCGTACAGAGATTAACGAGCCCTCCTATGCCACATCTAGAGGGATATAAACAGGAATATTCACGTGAAGTAGTAGACGCATATGCTACACTCTCGACTGTGTTGAGAGCTGGGATGTGATTGAAGCGTTCAAGGTCGAGATGGTAACAAAGTTTTCCCTTGATCATATTTCACACAATTTGCGATTCAATCAACTTTGTTCGCTTGTTTGGTTTGACGCGTTTTTGGAAGATAATCCAAACAAATAAGTCTGCATTCTCTGCGGAAACACATTTTGTCAACCATAATTGGGGGGGTTTTGATCAAAGATACAAACCCCAGCTACGACGGGAACCATTGTAAAACCAATTTTGAAAAACAACATCGCAAATGGTTGAACGCTTTTCTTTCATGTGTAAGTCGACTGTTGCGAATAATGAATGGCGTCTGCTCTCGTTTTTAAAGTTTCATGAAATTTTTAATGAATTGCAAGCAAATGTTCGATGAACCTGTTTCACTGTACAAAGCTAAGGGCTCGAGCTTACTCAACTTGTACAGCAGTCCAAGGCAACACCCGGGCAAGCCTTACAATCAAAAAGCACAATAGCGCTCGTGGTTTAGTGAAAGACTTGGAGATGTCTCTGTGCAAAATGAAAATTTTGAAACAGCTTTTCGTTACAACGCCTTTAACGAGACGCGACGGCTCCTGAGCTGATGACTTCCCAAACCTATTTGCAACCAATTCCACACTAGGCATGATGCAATCTGAACCATTAAGTAAAGTGGCTATCAAAACACCGCTGTTAGACGCTAAATTTCTAACTCCAACGCTGGTTTCTCAAACAACTGGGCTGTAAGGAAGCAACTGACCAAGATGGTCTACCAGCTATAGTTCTCAAAAACTGTTTACCAGGACTATCACTTATTTTTTGTAAACGTTTCTCCTTGTCATCCACGAAAAAGACCTCTAAGTAGCTTGAAAACCTCCAGCGTTTAAAGGGATAGAAACGTCTCACAGACTTGCTGTCAATGTTATAGAAAGTTCAACTTCGACATGGTAAAATAAAGAAAGTCGCGGGCTAAATTTTAGCAAACGGCATGGTTTCCGCACGGGTCGTTCAACTAGAGACCTGTTAATCTACAAAACCCACCAGCCATCGAACAACTCGGAGAATTACGAGCCGTGCATCGCCGTGGATGTCTCAAAATCCTTTGACCGGATCCGGCATAGAGCTGTTTTAAGTAAACACCTACTGAACCACAACTGCGAATCTGAGCATCTTTTAAGAGAGAACTGCTCTACACCATGCAGCCACTTCTTGGTTACAAAGCAAAAGTTTTGACAGCGGATTGGCTATTTATGAGGATAGCGATGTTTTGTTTGTATGTTGTGCCGCCCCCGAGTTGCGAACAAGCCTCTCAGATTGTCAGTAGTGCCGTCTTAAAGGCGGCACTGGCATCCACACCGCAGATTATTTTTGATCCATCGGGATACTTGGCTATGTCGAAGTTCTCCACCGCTTTATCTTATTCCACAGTGATCTGATGGGAAATCCCGGGTTAAAGTTTTTTTTTTTCCCGAAGCTTTGAAGCTGATGTAGTCGGTTGGGGACGTAACCATGCCGTTTGGTAATGAGTCCAGGATATTGCTGTGGCCGTAAAGCCTTGTCGTCCAGCAATCAGATTCTTTGAGTCTGACTGTGCTGCATAGGGCGATATTTTTTGTGTGCAAGTCGAGAGGGAGAAAATGCAAGAGCACAGTAAGGGCATCCATCGGGGCGGACCCCAATGCTCCCTTGGTGCCTTTACTCGCTGATTTTTGCAGGCTTTTGATTTTTTTAAGGTTGTAGCCTGTTCTCAACGCGGGCAATCAAACCAGTGACCCGGAAGTGAGAATTGATTTTGCTATAGGCATATAATACATGCCTTCCTGACTACTCTGTGTTCTATGTTTTGCTTCCCGTTGAGTTTGGGCCAAACATAGTACCCAGATACCTAGCGCTGGATGATAGCGTGAGTGGATGACCATTAAGACGTGGAAAGGAAAAGTCAGGTATTATGGTTTTAGTATAGAATAGCGTCAGTTCGGTTTTGTTCAGGTGTACATAGCGGCCACAACTTGCGAGCAGGCTCTCTTATCACAGACAGAAACATCCCTGACTGACACTATTATCACCACAAGTACCACCAACCCTTTACTAACGACAAATATTTAATTTCAAAGACTGGTTGCAAACTTGTACCAGTCAGATATTACCACGTTAGATGCTTCGAACAACTCAAGGGAATAATCCCCAACAATGCCGCATCCATCATCTTCACGTGTACTTAGCAACAAATTGCCTCTATAAAAATTACCTTTGTTGTACAATTAGCAAATATTGAAACGCTCTATAAAAAGAACTATTTTCGCACGAATTCGATCTGAGCAGTTCGAAAATAGAAAATACCTGTAAACATCTCGGAGCAACGTATATATGTATGTACACACAAATCTATGTAGGTAATCGTTATGGATTTCTGAGAAAAGTATACAAAAAAAGCCCTTAAATCGATGAAGCTGACGAATTTTCGACGGAAATCATTATAAGTGGCGAGGAATATCTATTTCTCTAAATACTTGAAGAAGTAGTCAAATTCCGGCGTTTATTACAAAAAGACGTTGTATCGCACTATTTTGAGGATGATGAGGTTATTTTCTGTAACCTGATTAGAACAAATTGAAATCGAAGTACTTGTGGTTTTAACAAGCCAGTGTCATGCCCGCACATAGAGCAAAGAAAAGGATTTTTTTTAGGGCATTCTAGTTTGAGACTATTTGAAGTCACTATTGTCCTTTAAGGAGAATCTTTTGACAATTGCAACTCTGTTCAAGTTTGTTCCATATATACTATAGCACTCTCTAGATCTCTAGCTAAGCATCCAGGAATATTTCAATAAATTCAGTTCATTAGTTTCGGAGATTATAGCGCACAAACAAACAAATAGGCACCCTTATAAAGTTTCAGAGACAATATTCAAAAACTTTACAAGTTTACCGTTCGCATTATTTATTTTTTGGAAGTCCTATGAAGATCTATGCTCTATATTTCAAATTATTCAACACAGCCAACTGATGCTGCAATGACATCAAGCTCTCTCTCTGCCACTTTATTTAACCCTTACTTCTCCACCCTTGTTTGGGAGGTGGCCTATTATTCTCCCACATAAAGTAAACAATGAGTTTTTATCGACAACGATAATGCAAAAAGTATCCCAGACAATTGAAAAGTTGATTTAATCAAATATTGAGGACAGTAAACAAGGAGATGTTGCAGGAGACAATTTAATATTGAATTCACAGCGCAGCCAAACAAGATGAGTACATTAAGCTGGGGATTGACACTTTGAACGGCACATGTGAAATGACAGCATGTTGTGGGCAACACGAGGGTCTTTTGTGTCAAAAAGAAATTAAAACTTTATGCGAATTCATAGTCTGAGTTTTTCTATGGAAACAATGTACAAATAAATGTTGTTTTTGGTGTGACAATACAAACAAATTATAGGATTTTCAGGAATTTTTTACGGAGTGGAATTCCTGGTAAGACTGAATGCCATCGATACAAATAAAAAATTTATTTCAAAACAAAACAGATTCAGTTTAGGTTAAGTTACAACAAAAAATTCAGTCCGACATGCCGCGGCAGCTCAAAGAGATTCAGGGCTTCCTGTTTAAATTCCTCACGATTTTTATTTGTCAATTTGCTGTATCTATGATATTTGACATTTGACAAATTTTCATTGTAAAAACGCAAAAATAGTGCACGTTTGTCTAAATTAAAAACTCTTATCTGTGCTGCCATTCGTGCGAACAATACAAACACGCACAACATGAATGGTTGCGAGAAGCTAGGCCTTGGCTCATCCCGTGCTGTCGCTCCAGCTATTTATTTATTTTTTTTTTTTTCTGTGCTGCATTTGGCAGGTCAATGAAGAACTTGTCGCTTAGAGTTGGGGAATATCTATTCGGCATTGATTCGCAACAATTTAACATTTCAAGAGTGAATTCCCTCAAGAAACTTGAAACTCCACACTTTAAAGTTTACTTGGTGCAGAAACTCAAGCCAGTTTGTCTCTTGAGTTCTTGGGAAACGCGAGGAGAACTACATACATGAGTTTTCGTTAGTTGCGATACGCAGAACCTAGTAAGCCTTCACTGGACTCCAGTTCGCAATGGATTCACTGGCAACGAAAAAGGATGACCCACTCTCATGTGCCAATAAAAACCTTAGTTTGAACGGCCACATATTTAAAATCACCAAAAATGCTTCGAAGCGAAATCTATGTAGGTTTCCTCCATAATGAAACGAAACCTCTCCACCTCGTCATTCCTCCGAACATGCAAGAGGATCGCCATGGCTAGTGCCTGCTCGATCAACGTGACCTGTTCGAAAGTTTACTGGTCCCTTGGCTTCCTATAATCCACTACAGCAAGCTGTGGAGCATAACGCTATACTGAACCGCCGGATTTGTTTTTGATCTATTGGGTGGGTTGCAGTCTTCTTCCTGGGATCTTTCCCTCTTGGAAGCGAATTCTACCCTTTTCTTCCTTGGTGCCCTCTTGTCAGTCTGCTTATTAAATAAAAATAAATAGCTGGCGCCACAGCTCGAGATGTGCCTAGGTCTAGCTTCTTGTTGAGCATGTTTCATTCTTCGCACGAATGAAACCAACAAATTATTGCCGACCCCGATAGGCGAATTGAGAAGCTTTTTCATGACAATTGTTGTTCTTGGAGGTTTGTCATTTCCGGACGAGAAGTAGTGTCGCGAAAAATGTTCGATGGATATGGCTGGGCTTGAACTAATGGACCTTGTTTAGCAATCCAACGCTCTAGCAAAGGCTTGAGTATAATGCTGATATCTGGTCTGGTACACGAACTGTCTTAAACATCAATAGATTGACTTGAACACTTACGAAATGTTTCACATCTCTCGATGCTCTATGGCTTCTTCCGGAATCAGTGCTCCAGAGAAATATGTAGCAAGTTGGATGCCGAATCAGCAGTTAACCCTTAAGCTGACTTTTGTACATATTCTCAAATATAGGAAGTCTTTCATAAGCCGTGTGACTGCCCAGAGGTCGCAAGTACAGGATCACTCCACTTGACGCTGGACCTAGAATCTAAAGCTATACTGAGGTTTATGAAGAGCCTCAAAATATCTTCTGGATAATTTACATGGGCCAGTACAATAGATCTGAAAAGTCGCAGGGCACATTCAGGACCCCTAATACAGAAAAAGCAGAATAAGCCGTAAAACGTGGAATGATCTAACCAAATAGGACTGTGCCTCCATATCACTACAACCCACCAGCAATTAAAAGCCTTTAGTAGGTCCTTCATCTCTTCTCTTACTTTTACAATCCCCGTGCTTTAGTTTAAGGATAGTGTAGTCAAAAGTCATGGTACAGTCATACATAAGTCTTTTAGTGAAGTCTAGAGGAACACAGATACTGTTCCCCCCACAATCACAGAAAAAGACAAATTTTTCTCGTGACCCTTGATAGGAATAATCTTCATATACTTGCTGGCATAATTAGCAGCCATTGGCTTCTGGGGAAACAACTACCTAAGCACAGCACTAAGTAGATTCACTCTGTTAACTGTATGGTTGATAGTGAAGAAAAATTCCCATGTATATCCTACACCGCCCTGCCTTCTTTCAATGATCAACGATCGAGTTGGGTGTAGACGATCGCCAGAGATGGTTGTCGGTTCTAGATTCACTCCACTTCGAACTGTATTACCATCGTAATGTAAGTAAGCTCCTAATAGACTCTGGTATTTGACAGTATCAATATCAGAGATGACTGGAGGAACTATAAAGTTACCAATAAAAAGGAAGGGGTCTTCTGCATTGATGGTTCTAAGTACAGGTGCTGGGATCTACTGCAAAGCCCCAGGAATAAACCAGTTCTTTGGAATAGACAACTGCAGTGTCTTTCAAGGCGAAATCACAGCCAACATCGAGGCCTCGAAAACTATCCGTGAGAAGAATATTATCGGAAGGACAATTGGTTGGTTGGTCTATGGGTGTCCTAAAGACTTACTTAGATCTCAAACGGGTCCATTGTACCCATAAAAAGTGTACTCATGGGAATCTAATTAAGTGATAGGGTTGGTTGATCTGGAAACCACCCAGGAAGGGGAAAAAACAGGAGTTTCCTAAAATCCATGTGACACCAAGGAAGGACAATTACTGTCTACAACGAGAGTCAGGCAGCCGTTAAGGCTCTGAAATTCGCGATAACTAGATTGAGGCCTGTTGGAATCTGTATCCGGATGAGATATCGAGAGCTAATACGATAACCATATGTTGGGTACCAATGCATATGGGTATCCCAGCTAACGAAAGGACTGACGAACTTGCACGAAGAGAAGCAACGCTGCATTCTTCACAGGAGGAAGGGTATTTTGAAGACAAGGTCATCAGTCGAGCTATTTGATCCAGCTGGACATATTTGCAATGACTAGAATCTTATGAATGGGTTGTAGTAAGGAGATATCTCTGCCTTTGGTCAAACTTAGTCGGCGAGAAGCAAAGATAGTTTCCGGCATCATTACTGGACACTGCGCCATTGGTATTAATGGGGAGCTCCTCTGTATACACCACAACGAGTATTGCAGAAGTTGTAGGGACGAGAAACAAATCCAATCTGTCCGTCACCTGCTGTGTAAATGTACTGCAACCGCCGGCAGAAGAATAAGGAATCTTGGCAGTAACTTCTTCACGGAACTGGAGGAACATCGAGCTGAGGGACCTCCTGAAATTCCTATTCTTGTCTGGGTGACTATAAACCGGAGGCTCCCTTTCACTTTACAGGTTTCCGGGCTAGAATTCTTATAGGCACAATGGACCCTATTACGAATGTCACGAGGCACCCATTTAACTAACCTAACCTAAGCTTCTAATAGGACACGGGGTCACTTAGTTAATTTTGTGTTTACTGTGGTAGTATCTCTTTAAAGGTTTTTTTGTTGTCTACTCTGTTCACGGAACAGACGGCACTGTAGCCGAAACGCATCATGTTTATTAATAAGATTTTCCCAAGGTTCTCTATAAGGTTTTCTCCATGTACCAGGGGCGAAGAATTTGAAGATTTGGGCATTCAAAAATCTTATCCTAGCAGTCCCTGCAGGATTCAAATGTGCATATGCCTACTTAATCTAGTGACTATTGTGTCTATGCTGTCCTTTAAATTCACCTGTAAGGATAATAGCTTATTTTTTCTCCACATGATCTAGCCTATCTTCTTATAGATCAACTTAGAGCCACAACTTAGACAGGAGTGTGAAATGATTCAGGAAGGAAGGGCTGCACATACTTCAACATCACATAACCAACAGAAAAACGTTGAAGATCCAATGTGCGGATCCGATCTTAGAAAAAGTGTCAAGAAAAACTTCAAAAAAATCTCAGAACTACACGAATATTTCTTTCGATGCAAGCTAGGTCACGTAGCACTTGCCCATGAACTCATCCATCCAATCAATTCTCATCAGATATTAGTGCCATACGGTAGCGCGTCCTTATCACCCACATGCCAAATCGAACCGTGAAACGATCGATTCCATCAGCAAATATTCAAAACCATCAAATTTCCGTTGGCCAATGTTCAACTGATAGAAAAAACTAAATAAACAATCGCAAGAATGGACATACCTGTCAGTTAATCCTTATGGTTTCTAAAATGTATTTCAACTTCGTTGCTCTGTTGCACTTGTACTCCTTGCAATATTCCACTGTTACTACTCCGAAGGATCACGCTTCACTGTTGGTTGAGCATTTTCTAAACATTTTCCACTCCAATCAACCCACTGCAGGACACAAGCATTAAAAATTAATTCTCAACACTAATTGATTAATTAGCGACTAATAGCACCCGTGTGGAGAGTGCTATTGCAATTGCCCGCCCGGTTTCACTTTATTTTCCACACACCATCACCATCATCATAATTTAACCGTTTGCGCGTATTAAATTAATTAATCGTCGCAATTAGAGAACATAACACAACCCTCTCGCACTATATGGAGGGTGGTAGCAATTGTAGCACCCACACGCACACACATCAGCTAAATCACTCTCATTAGTGCATAATCCTTATGGATGTGACAAAGATCCTGCCGCCTTAATTTGCAGAAACACATTTTTTCTTATATTCGAAAACCGAAATTATTTTTTTTTTTTTTTTGAGGTATACTCCTCGTGTGTGTGTGTATATCCTCAAGGACGATTTTTTTCTTTCTGCTCGACCCACATCACAAGACCACTATCACGGATCGAGGTCCTGCTGGAACTTAACACCGCAACGGGACCCCATCGTCGTGGTGTACTCGTACTATTTTCGCGTGAGCAAAAAAAAAAGGAAAATCTGAATCTTCCCACGAGAATCCTGTCACTGTTGTGTGGTGCTGCAGAACTCTAGCAGCAGACGATAAGCCCCGATGCAACCACGAATGAACCGATTTACCGATAAATGTATCTGAATGCCTTGAACGATTTCGGAAAACTAAAGTAGCAGACAAGTCTTTCTGCCACGGAGAGATTGTGATTTTTATCAGTCCCGTGCGGTGAGAGAGTACGTGAGCCAGGTGATGCGATGGACATGCGCGGGATTCGCATTCTCTTATAGACACTCGTCGATGTCTCTTTGTGGGGAATATACTCCCAATCTCTTGCGATTGTTCGTTATTATCCTTCAAGGTGGGTCGGTGTAGTCCCTGCGAACAGCTGAGTTGTCTAAAAGAGAGGAAGAGACTTAAATTTCTTATGAACTCACATGAGATGTCTACAAATTGTTTTGAAACACAATCCTGTGGTTATCCTGCTAACAACACACGTATTTGTGTGTTCAATTTGCATACCCAGACAGAAAAGGGTTGTCAAGTGTAGTAATCTAATTTTCTCTGATGAATGCCTTTCAATGCTTTAACCATATATCCTTGGAAGAACGAAAAAAAAAAATAGAATCCATCCCGCATTTCAATCGGAAAAAAGGTTTCTACATCTGATTGCTCCTTTTCGCAGGCGATTTTGGTCGAGACACATTCACATCGCAATACCCATTGAACTGTACAAGAAGGGTTTCTGGGTGCAATTGCCCACCACAAATATGTTATTTCTGAGCGAGACAATCATGATTAGAAGGATGATGACAGCAAACATCAAAGCCATTTCCGTGTCCAGTGAAATGAAGAAAATTCTATTGCGTATCCATGGAGTGATCCTTGCAATCAACAGATTTGTGTTTCTATAATTGAAAATGTATGGCCAACGGTGCGGAAGGAGATTTGATTGAAGAGAAAGTCACAGAGATGCGGAGAACACAATTTGGCAATAAGGATTGTGATTTGTTTCAGTGCATTCGAATGGTTTTTCGGGGCAGTTTCTGTGTCGTTGCTTCAAAAGGTCACCAAAATAAATGTGCTCCATCTTTGAGTTTGTCGGTGGAGTATGAACTCTTCACGTGGACTTCCCGAGAAATAAGACAATCAGGAAATTTTGTTCGAAACGATTGTTTTTGTTGTCATTTTGTTCGGAGAAATATAGCATAGTCCGCAATTGTCTTGTAGGAAAACATCAGTATTGGCAACATATTGTCTGTCCACCAGCTCATTCCAATGAGATGAATAGATTGGTCTCACTATTATGACTAAAAGATCAGTCCCAAGATATTGCGACGACCAAAGTATTCCTTAGATGGGTTCAGCGATAGCGTCTATAGCTCAAGTTGAGTAGAACCAGTTATTTGATTTCTTACCGCAAATAGTTTGAAGATGGAATGGGGATTGTGTAGATGACAGAGTTATCATTTTCAATAGAGTTCCTTCCTTCTGCTCGTATGATTGCCACTAACCGGAGAGTCTCCACAAAGGACCTTATCGACTCGCCGGCGAGTGAGTGCTTCTATTGTGTGAATAGTGCCGAATATTGGAACACTGAAATGCCGGCGAAGATGTCTTCAAGCTAATTACCGAATTAGACGAGTGTTGTTTGCACTCAAGGTACAACTTGATTATAATTTCCATCATTGTGGGCTCTTAAATGATGATGGGGGTCTATAAGCAGCTCCCTAGTGTTTAATTCTTTCTGCAATCTGACACCATCATCTGCTTTTGTTCCGGTTCTAGTTTTCTTTTACATATTCATCCGAGATTGCTGAACATGCAAAAGCTTATCAATTGAGTTGCTCAAAATCTCGTCTTTCAAATTGTCATCGTCGTTGAACCAAGGTTTCCAGTAACAGTCATTTATTCTAGTCATTTCTTTATCGCAGCTGAATTAAGAACTCTTCAATGAACGCGGCTCTAAGACTGAGATAGACCCACCAATGGTGTGTGAAAAATGTGGGACATGCGAGAATCCTATCAAGTCACCCAAACCAATAGACACGCTGCCCACGACTTCAACATGGGCTGCAAGCACAAAATACCAGACACAATCGGCTGGAGTAAGCCAAAGTTCTCTTTAATGAGTCTATCCCTACGCTCTAAAACAGCTGAATGAGTCGGTGCCGGTGTCTTTTCAGAAAACCTGGTCATCCATCACTCCTTCAGACTCCGCTTGGCTGAAGGCTAGCTTAATATCGCGCACAAATATTGAGATCTACATCGACAGTCAGGTTGCGATCAGGTCCCTCATATCCAACACTGTAAAATCTAGGGTAATGAAGGACTGCCTCGTGTATCTTAACGAGATCGTATAAAGGCACACTCTGTTGGATCGCTGGTCACTGCAACATTCAAGGAAACTATGCGGCTGACAAATTAGCTAGACTAGTCTCTCTATCTACAGACGGCAGGAAGCTCGACCATGTCAAAGCGCCTGTGTCGTTTGTTTAACAACTGACTTACACCGACTCTGTCGAAAGCAATTCGTAGATGGCAATGGTCTGCAATGGATCTGAAAAGATCAAAAGCATTAATACGACTAAAGAGAGACCAACTTTCAAAACTAATCAACACCCTCACGGGCCATTGCATCCTAGGCAGGCATGCTCAACGCCTGGGTATAGCATGTAAGAGTTTCTGCAGGAGCTAAAGAGACGAGTAGGAGGAAGAGTCCACTCCACGTGTCCCACCCTTGCCAACATTAGAAAGGTCACCTTAGCCCAATACTTCTTTAACGATCTAAATGATCTCAATCCCGCCAGCACTGCCGATCTCAACCGCTACTTTAGGAAATCCAAATGGTTTGGGGAGTAAGCAATACTCCAGGACTCCCAGTACTCAGTGGTTTCACAATGGACCTACTTTTCTGGTCTAAGTGTACGTGTTCCTGGACTACTCTAACTAACTAACTCACTAAGGAACAGCAGCTCTAATCCTCCTAAAAGGAGTAAATGCAGCATTACACGACCGGTAATGGTAAAGGATAAACTAGTGCATTCAAAAGGACACAAGAGGTCGATAGGTATTCTCAAATCAAACTCTCCCTTATTTAAAGTCGATTTTCTGTGCCTTCAGGAAAGGCTTCAGCCAGAGTCTAAGCCTGGACGGAGCTGTAGTCGAATCTACACGGATGACTACAAAAGCCGGTCATGAGTCCAGTTCTAGTGTCTTAACTGGCGTCGATAACGCCGGGTTTCACTACTCGTTGGGTAAGCATCCCTCTATTTTCCAAGCAGAGACCTTTTCTATCGTAATAGCAATGGACTATATTGTTAAGAATATGTAAAAGGGTCGGAGCATTGCGCCTTTAGCGATAGCCAGGCTGAGCTTAAGGCTTTTCTCAACCCTTTAACCAGTTCCAAAATAATGAGAGAAAGCAAGAACTCTCTGAATGGGATCCTAAGGTTGAACTCTTTGACTCTTGTCCGGGGCCCAGGTCACACTGGAATCTCTGGAAATGAGATCTCCGATAAGATTGTTATACAAGACTCAGAGGACCTGAACTTGCGTTGGGTCTTCCCACGACCTCGTCAGGGCCTTCATTGACAATTGTGTTTCCTACAAACATAATTGTGTGTGGCACGGCTCTCCAGGATGCAGGCAGACTAAATAAATGCTCCCGAAAGTCTGTAAGAAATCAGCGATATTCTTAGTGTCACGCAGCAGAAGGGACTTTAGACAACTCATTGGCGTTCGGGACACTTCGCTTCACTAACTGGGACATCTGTGGAGAGGGCGACAATGCTTTCGATCATTTCCTCTGCGATTGTCCTACCTTTAATTGGATCAGGTGGAAGATTATCGGTGCTGATGTGGTGAGTTCTGATACTGTAAGCTCCCCATCATTGAAGTGCCTTCCCGCCTTTCTCCGAAAGTCGAGAAAATTCCAGTTAAATGAATAAATACCGGATCCTGCTTTGTGGTAGAACAATGGACTAGTTGCGTCTGAGTGCTCCAGTATAGCGTTTCCGAAGCCGACAAAAAAAGATAGGCGGTAGCTATGTTTCCACTAAAGTTCTCCTCTTAGAATTCAGATGGTAATAGAAGAATTCTCCTTATTTGGATGCGGATTTGTCTGAATCTAAGGCTGAGGAATCTGACGTCTTATCGAGCGAGTTAAAGCAGCTGAGGCTGATTTGGCAGTTGCCATACAATAACAACAACATGCCTAATCAACATAAAAGAGCCATCCCCACAGATGAACTAGTCTCCTCGGAAATCTTTTGCCAACAACTTGGTAGACCTGTGTTAGTGCAGGTTCAGACCAGGAAAACCCACAATTGACCAAATGTTCACACTTCGGCTGCGGTATCGACAAGAACTAAGGTGAACTTTCAGAGTTGACGAAAGTGAAACAATTTTACTTTAAAATGTGTAGAACTTTTAGTCATTCAGGACCTTAAGACTTTTCATATTTATTCCACATTTTCTGGATAATACAAACATTTATATGTTCCACAATGTTATTTACAAAAAATTAAACCAAACTTTTAATTCGAAAGAGGATGCTTTCTAGGTTTCCTTTAATTTGCACTCTGCCATTGAGCTCTTATTTCGAGAAAAACGAAAAAAAACTATACAATCCCCAGTGTTGTGGCTCTTCTCTATAGGAAGGCTGTACAGGAGGAAGTGTAGGTAAATTCTCAGTACACATCGGCCATTCAGTTGATTTCCGCCTTTTCCCTGCTCGCTTCTGACGGGAAGCTGCATTATTCTATTAATGCAATGCCAACCCACTTCTATTCCCTGCAGAGAGAATACATTTTGTTACGGAAGCCATTACTTGCATGACAGACAGACAGAGTGTAGGAGAGTAGACGTTCCGGACCGGGAAGTCAGTGAACCAACACACCGCTTCTCATGGCTAGGATGATGCATCAATGTCTGGGATTTATCTATTTTTAATTGGATTGCTGTGTGAAAGGATGAATGACTGCGGACAAGGATGAAATTTTATGTCATTATTTCTGTGTTTTTTTTTTTTTTAAAGGGATTGAAGGATAATAGAGATTGTAGTCAACTTTGTGTGTGTCTATTCGAAATTTTCAGAATTCCAAAACGAGCATTGACACCTGATGGACAGCGAACCTGGAGATGTTCCATAACAAGTTCATGTTGGCGTCTGTTGGGCAGAGCCGTTCAAATTGATTTGATTGTCCGTCTCATGGAAAGAAAGGCACAGGAAGTCAAGCCAACAAACTAATTAACACGAGTATCGTCATTAAGTCCTTGATTAACTATTATGATGAGATTATTAGCCTCCAAGGCACTCTGTCCTTAGTTTTATACGTGCTAATGTTTATCACAGCAATTCTCGCTGCCATTTGACACTCAACACAACCTGCCGCCAACGGCCGATGGAAAAAAAAATCAATAATCCTTCTTGCGAAGTTCTGTATCGTTGCCAACGACATCAAAACGATGACTGTCACGAAAGAGCTCAGCAGACAAATTTGTATAAAGTACAATTTTGCAGCGAAATATTTTCAATTAAAATGTTTGTCCTGGAAATATCCTGGCTCGCTGATTAGAGCACTGAGTTTCTATTTCAGATTTTCATTTTCATTTTGAAAGAATTAACAATATTGTCGCTGGCAAATTGTGAATAATAATTTAATTTATCAGTTCTGACTGTCTAATGAGAGAAGTGCCATCTGTCTTTGACGCCAAGGCATCTTGTGAGGATAAATTGGATTTTTTGGTCATCAAAGATGAGTGTGTACCATTAGGGATGTCTTCCAGTACCCTCATTACTCTAGAGGAGCATTGAGAAGACATAGTTTCAAGGCAATATGACATCTATTGTAAGGAAGTCATACATGTCTCTTAAGAATTGTGTACACCACCCACATGTCGTTTGTCCACAGAGGACATCTCCACAATTACTGTCACAGCTGTGTGAAATTGCTAAACTTTCACATTAACTTACATATGTAAGCCATTAGTTGCACTCAATTACCGACGAGGCTGGAGAGGACATTGCGCAATAAAGTGCCACCAGCAGACCACAACTTTAATAAGCACCTTTAATGGAAATTCTGTAGGTACCAGAAAAAAGTAAGGTGTGAGGGCGGACTATTGTGTGAGGGCGGACTTTCTGTCTTATTGGCGGTATGACACTTAATGGTTTTAAACAATGTCGGTTAAGCTATAGCTAGCTATTTCCAGTTCGGAAACACATGGGGCTTTAAGTCGAAAGTGGAACACTGGCTGTACACTGCTGTGGTACTACCCATTCTAACATACGGTTCGATTGTTTGGTGGAAGGCACTTTGAGAATAAGTGCCATTAACTAAGATTCATAGAGCAGGCTGCATAGGAATAACAGGATCAATAAGATCAACACCCGCAGCAGCACCTAAAACCATGCTGAACCTAGTTCCAGTAGACATCCATTGCAGTAAAAGAGCGGCAAAAACAGCACTCAGGTTAAGGGAAGTAGGTCTATGGACAACTAACACCTATGGTCATGCCTTCGTTCTAACCCAATTAACTACCACGAAGGAGAACATAGGAACCGACTGCATCACTCCAACCTTAGACTTCGATAGGAGATTTGATATCAAAATACCAAGAAGGGAGGACTGGGATGAGGGTGCAGTCTGCACCGAAGAAGAGGTAGCCTTCTACACCGACGGTTTTAAAAGGCCGCTGGTACTGGTGCCGGTATCTTCTGTGAATCTAGGGGGGTTAACCAATCTTTCAAAACTGGATACTGATGCAACGTTTTTCAAGCCGAAATAACTGCCATTCCGCAAAGCTAATCAAAAACGACAAGATTGTCAGAGAAACTGTTGACAGCTAGGCGGTTATCAAGTCTCTGTAGTCAGCATCGACAAAAGCGAAGCTCATAAAGGTCTGCAGACAAACATTCAACGATAAGGTGACACCATGCTGGGTACCAGGCTTCAAAGATATATCAGGTAATAAGAGAGCGGACGAGCTTGCCAGGAAAGATGCAGAAACTCTTTACAGGAAAATGGATAAGGAAACCATGATCAAGGCTAATACGCAATGGTGCCACGTGGACACATGTGTAATAGCCAGATCACTATGGCCAGCGTTCGATAAGAAGAATTCCAAAAATCTCGTACAACTTAGTCGAAGGGAAATACGAATCGCTCAAAAAACATCCTATAGACGCACACGGCTATATAAAGCCTATACTTGCCTAGGGGAGCGTTGTCTGCTGACAAGCTGCTACCAAAATCACCAACCTCAAGGCCATTACGAATTGCAGAGACTGGCGTGCATAGCACCTACTAGTGTCATGAGAACCACGCCAACAGCAGGACTAGAGGCTATTCTCAATCTGCTTCCACTATACAGAAATCTGCGGCCCTAAGAATCAGCCAAACAAATAGCTGGAATTGAAGCATGACGGGGGCATCCCCAGATCCTACATGGGCAATGTGCCCTACCTAGACTTCAAAATACGATTCTCTTGCTCAATGCCAAGCAGAGAGGAATGATGATGGGTGCAAAATGGACATTGGTGTGCGTACAGGTATATTTTCAGATAAACTTTGGCTCTTTAAATATGTTGCACTCCCAGTCAAAGGTCCTAGCAGTGACAATTGCTATCTATGAGACTGCGAGGAAGGTAATACCATGTGATGATATTACCTTTCTACGAAGAGCTTAGTGCTCCTGCCACACAGCATGAGGTAAAACTATGCTGGGTCCTTAGACATGAAGGCATGCCAGGAAATGAGAAAACTGATTAATTGGGAATGAAAGGATCTGCGCTAGACCTAGAGCAGGCTGATTTGCCAATGAAAGTCCCGCCATGTAAAGTCACACATGCAGCATGGATCAGGATTCTGGCGGAAGCATATGAAAGATGGAACACTTTGGACTCTTGTAAAATAACTAGAAAACTATGGCCAAGATACAGTGATGCCAGAACCAATACTGGCTGTATAGCTATAACCAAACCTTGAAGATCACAAAAGAATTCGCTACAGGTGAAGACCATCATTCTAAAGACTAAGTAGATTGAAGAGTAGAAAACGTTACGAAAATATAGAAATGGACATAGCCCGTTGGGAGAAGGGAGTCAAAGCTTGATTTACCATGGAACTCCTCAGTAAACATTTAATAACTGATCCGAAATCTGGGGTTTGTGCGAAGTGCTGTTTGCAGCCGATTATATAACAAATAGCTCCACCATCTGTTCAAAATAAAGAAAGAGCCGACGGCTCAAGACGAGCCAAGGCCTAGCTTTTCGCAAGCTTTCATGTTGTGCATGTAACATACATATTTCACACGAATTGAAGGGACCTACAATTTGTTGCCGACTCCGAACGGCGAATTGTGAAGCTCTTTTATGACAAATTATACTCCCGGGGGCTTGTTATTCCCCGACGAGAGGTGGTGCCGCCAGAAATGTTCGGTGAACATGGCTAAGCACTGAGCCACGGTGACCACCGATTTAGTCTACAAAATAATGAGCAAATTGAACTGGAGATTGAGTGCTGATAGCTGAATCGTCAACATTATGTTCTTCATGCCAAGAATGAATGTGGATACAGTGCCGTATCGAGTGCTCTGTTTGAAAGGCTGTGGCTGTTCTGTCTGCTGATGGTTCTGTCTCATAACATTTGAACACTATGTCCTTGTCCCACCATTGCGCTTGTCTTTATACGTAAGAAAATGCTTTCCGGTCCAGAGTGCTCACTGTTCCACTTCCACATGGCAATACTTCCTACTAACAGAGCCCCATCTGTTAGGAGATATTTTTATTTCAAAGTCTTTGCTAACCACTTGACTTTCTGCTGTTTGTTCCACCCAACGGGAAATCAAGTTTCAAAATGAATTCTTACCACATAATGTCGCCCATAAAGGCACATCATGTGGCCACTGTCCAGGAGTTCCTCTATCCATTTCAAAATGCACATTGCGGCTAACAGTCCTTTCATAACAAAAATTGCATCCGGCATGGACAGTTTTATTGGACGCATCCCCTACGAAATAATTTCGTTTCACTTCAACAAGGCAAGGGGACATTAAGCCGGGAGGTGGTCTTGAAATGACGATGTAGCAGGTGAAGTATGTACCTGCATAAGGTAACTAAGTAATCGTCCATCTACAACAAAACATCTTGCTGGAGTACATAAACAAATTTGTGGTCATCAATTTCAGTTCCTTCCTAAGCACATTTTGGAACTCCTCTATCCACTGAGGTCCTCATATTGATACTGAAGGAAATCGTTCTCCTTTTTCATCCTAAAGGTCAGCAATGTTCCGGCAAAATTCATTTTGCTTCACTTCCTGGCTGTGTTTGTGGGAAATTTCTGTCGTTATCTCCAGTGAAAAGGGCAAAGACGGTTTCGATTTCATGAAAAGTAGAGCTTGTGAAGGATCATAAATGGATTGGACACAGATCAAAGCTATTTAGAAGTACACCCTCTCAAAGGTCGACAGAAATGAACAATATGAACTTTTCGTATCAATATATACTGTTCCAAGGTTGATTCCAATGATATTTCAAATTAAATTATTGAAAACCACAGAATCGGTTACAAATTTAAATACCGCACACCGCCACTTTCCATACGAGTGATTTTAGCTGCCACCAATTTTAACGAGCACCAATTAAAACAGTGAAATGCTCTTTTGCAAATCCTTCAACTGTAAATGGGTTCATTATCCTTGAATAGTTTCGAGAATTCAAAGCCGCAGTTAACATTGATTAAAACCACGAAACTATCTACAAAAGCAAACCTCAGTCATAAAGCACAGATGGAATGGCAGAATTCTTTGTTTCTCTCGGAAATCATCATCATGGTTGGGTTGCGGGCCTGCGCTTCATTAGTGTCATCGTTCAACTGGAAGTGATTGGGAAACATGAACATTCAAGTAGTTTGGCAAATCAGATGACATTGTGTGTTTGGCATGAAACCCACTTGAATATTTTCGAATGTTTACAGTCGAATTTGGTTATAGCGATTTGAAAGTTGGTACAAGTTGGTCGTAGACGTAGACGGATAGAGGGGAAATTTCGGACTTGGTTTTACCATCTCATCCTAGACCTAACCAGAGGACCCATACCTGAAGGAAAGCATTTTATGGCACATCTTGAAAGCCGAGTTGGGGGAATGCGAATAACGTGCTCAAACCATCGAAATATGGACCTTTCTGTTCGAAAAAGTAGCAGTTCGACATTGAGAACCTCGCATACCCTGGTGTTCCTAACTCAATCTGGACGAGTCACCCCAGCAATACAATGAAGAAATCTCGTATCGGAAGCTTGCATCCTCAAGAAAGGAGACCCTCTGAACTGCGCCAACTATAGAGGCATAAGTCTTCTTAACATTGTCTATAAGATCTTATCTGCCGTGTTGTGTAAACAACTGAAGCCGTTCGTCAACAACCTAATTGGTACATGTTAGAGTGGCTTCAGGTCAGGAAAGTCCACCATCGACCAAATATTCACACTGCGGCAGATCTTGGAGAAAACCCAGGAACTTCAAATCGACACCCACCACCTTTTCATTGATTTTAAGGCCACGTATGACAGCCTCTATAGAGTCGAGCTATACAGACAATGTTTAGCTTCGGCATCCCTGCCACATTCGTCCGTTTGTGCAGGATGAAGATGGAGAAAGCTGCTCCATCAAAGTCGGTAAAGACCTCAACCGAGACCGAGACCTTTGATGTCAAAAAGGACAACGAGGTGCTCTCATGCGACTTCTTCAACATCGTTCTTGAAAGAGTTGTTCAAAACTCACGCGCCAACCCCAGAGGCACAATCTTTCAAAAGTCCGTCCAACTACTCGCATATGCAGACGATATTGACATAATCGGAAGAACTGAGTATTGAGACGGAAGCGGCGAAGATGGGTTTAGCGGTGAATGATGGCAAGACGAAGTTTATGCTGCCAACAAGAAATGACACCCAACACCGACGTCTTGGACAGAACGTCCCAATAGACGAAATAACTTCGAGGTTGTTAAGGACTTTGTCTACCTATGTAGGCTCCGCTATGAATTCAGGCAACGACACCAGCGCTGAAATGAAACGAAGAATAACTCCTGCCAATCGCTGCTTCTTTGGGCTAAGAAGGCAATTGTGTACCAAAGCCATCTCTCCAATGTCGATTTAACGGCGTTCACTCGAACACGGCTCTTACAGTTTGTACCTGGAGATTGAATGGCCCTCAGAATGGTACTGTCATTCTCATGCTCCTGCAATTCACACCAGAGTTTAAATTGAGAGACCCGATCATATACTTTCTCCAAATCCACAAAACAAACTGTAGGCCTTTTCAAGTACTAGCCTAAGAGTGAATAGCTGGTCGGCTGTTCCGCACTGCTCGTCGCCCAACCTGAACTCTACCACAGCTCTAAAACGCGTTTCCAACACCTTAGCCAAGACTAACTGATTATAGCCGATGTCTGTATGTACTGCTGTGACTGTCTTAGGAACCCGTCCCGTTCTTGCTTCTGAATTACCACACTCATTGCCTGTCTCTTCAAGATTCAGGAAGATTAAAATTAATCAGGTAGGCGCCCGCTAATTAGGCTCAAAATGAAATTATTGGACCAAGTCCGGAATCTCACCTCTACCCGTATGGGAATAGTCCCTGATGACTTAGAGTCGATGGCGGAAGATCAGCGACTCTCATAGTGGATAAGTGGGCCATTGGAAAATGATGATGGCGAAGCTTCAGATTAATATGTCTATGACTACCGCTACAGACGGATTGTCGGCTTTAAGAAGAAGAAGAAGAAGAAGAAGAAGAAAACTGCAGAAAGTTAGCAGTGAAAAAAGTCAACAATGTCTTCCACATTTTCCAAGCAGTTTCATGTAGCAATTTAAAATTATTCAGGGCATAACGAGAAATTCCATCTTTTCTCCTTGAATTCCCGAAATAGATATCTATTTATGAAAAACAAGTGTATCCTTGTCAAAGTCCCTCTTGACCTTATTTTTGTACTCCAGTAACCGAGTGTTCCGTTGTGATTAACTTTTCCATCGCCTACAATGAGCCTTTTTTCCTCTTCGGGGTAAGAATAACTTTTCTGAATATATTTTGACACTATTTTTGGTCCATGAGAGGCCTCCAGTGGAGGTCCTTCTCATACCATCATGTGGTGTCCTTTAGTGTTCTAAAAAATCTGACTGAATCGATTTTGTTATTTTTCAGCAAGAGCATTACACACTCTCCACTTTAAGCCTTTAAAGTTTTCTTACAACTCGTAGTCAAGGACATGCATCGTTTGTGATGGATTATCCAACCTACACACAACACAATTAAATTGATTTAAACTCAACCCAAGGGATGACCACATTGTATCCTCCAAACACAATTACCCCTTTCAACGAAGGCAATGCAATATAAATCGAAACCTCAAAGGAACGTTGCATAATGGATCCGCGAGTCGTGCTCTTTTTCTGCCCACAACAGCCTTTGACACAATAATTTGGATGGGTCGGTCGACAAAAACCATAAACACCCATCATAAGGACCCCAACTCGACCAGCGGTATTTCACTGAAAACGATTCCGAGAGCTAGTCGTTGTCGCATGGAGTCCTTGCACAGACTGTTGGGATTTAATTAATTTGATTTTGATACTTTTTTCGTTCGTCAGAGCACGTTTGTGGGGGAGAGCGTATGGATCTGCCGAGTGTGTTCAGCTCCAGTTGACAAGGATAAAGGAGAATTCAATTTCAATGCACCGATGTACTGCATCATTTCATTACCGGTGCCTGTGGTGCTCTCGAGGATGCTACTCATCCTGCCGCGTCTGCTTGGCTTTAATCAAAACTAAATGCTTTCCGCCATGGATCGGGGTCGTGGCACTAAAATATGAGCGAAATCTTACACCTGGTACACTTGGTTGTAGTATTGTACAACCAAATAAATAAACTCTCGAACTCAGTCATGCGAGAATGTTCGTCGTTAAGGTTGGATGCACTTTAGATCTCCGTTTGGCTTTAGAGTAGATTTAAAAGGATTTGTTGTAGTGAGTTGTGTTCTCGCTTGGGAATTGAATACTTGACACCACAATACTCGGATCGAGTGCAGATGCGGTTAGTTTTTGGCGATGATGAGTGCAATGAACACGCTGAATGTTGGAAAAGTCCTTCGGGGAAACATACCTATAGTTATACCAGTGAGTAATCTAGCTTAGACCGATGGATCAACTTTGACAGGTGAACCAAAGAATTGAAATTGAAAACAGGTGTTCTAGGTAACTGCATTATTTGAATTCTCTGATTGTCTCGAATGCATCAAGATATCCACGTAAGAGTTTCTTCAGTACTATCAATCATTGCCATACACAGAGTACCCAGCAGGGCTCATTTGTAGGCTTTGTCGAATTACAAAAGCATCAATAAGTTTTTTTTCCACTTTGGATAAATCAGATTTGAGGGTTTCTTGTAGATCTGGGAAAGAATTTCGCTACTGATGAAAATTTCAAAATTCCAAACGAACTCACTTAAAGGTATACACTGTGGCCGGTTTTTTTTTTTCCGTTTTAATCGGAAGGGTGTTTCGTGGCGCATAGTTCATCAAAATTAACAAAATAATGGAACGTGGATTAATAAAAAAATCCGAACAAAATCAACTTCGGAGCGTATTGACATTTCGGTAAAGTCGGGAGACTTATCAACACTACAAGTTCCTCAATCAGGAGTGTCGGTATTATGTATTGCTAGAGCTCGTAGCAAAAGAGCAGCACCTCGAAAACCATACCAACATTAACAGGGGACCTACTGTAGAATCTATTAGGGCATAGAAGACAGTAATCATCAAGCATTTGGTCTGTGAATGTCCAACTTCTGGTAGTAGTGTTACGAAAATGTTGTGCGCCATCTAAACAAAGTAAAGGTATTTTCCGTGACTCAGTGATTAGTGCGTTGGATTGCTGAGCGAACGGCATGGGTACACGCCCCAGCCATGTCCACTGAACATTTTTCGCGGGACCATCTCTCGTCGGGGATTGACAAGCCTCCGAGAGTACAATTTGTCATGAAAAGCTTCTCAATTCGCCTTTCGGAGTGGGCAATAAATTGTAGGTCTCTTCCATTAGCGCGAAATACGTAACATGCACAACATGAATGATTGCTAGAAGCTAGGCCTTGACTCACATCAAGCCGTCGCGCTAGCTATTTTTTTTTTTTTTATACAAAGTATCTCATCATCATCAGCATCGACCAAATCGAAGGTCGTAAAGGTCTGCAGACGAAATTTCAACGATATATCAACGACCGATAAGGTTCCCCATGCTGGGTACCGGGCCACAGGGATATATCAGGTAATGGTATGGCGGACGAACTTGCCAGGAAGGGCGCAGAACTAGATCCTGCATATACCCTTCCATTAGCACTCTTTACGGGGATATAGATGAGGAAACCATGATTAGGCCTAATACGCGATGGTGTCACATGGACACATGTGCAATAGCCAGATCACTATGACCAGCCTTCGATAAGAAGAATTCCAAAAATCTCATACAGCTTAGTCGAAGAGAAATACGTACAGTCGCCGGTGTTCTCACAGGACACTGTGGAATAGGATTCCATGCAGAGCGTCTTGGATTACCCTATAATGACTACTGCAATAGTTGCAGAGACGAAGAGGATATAGAATCCACTAGCCACCACAAGATTGCGTACTCTTGGTAGTAGCTTCTTCCAGGGGCTGAAGGACTTTCAAATCGCTGATTTTAGGAAACTCCAGAGATTTTAATCCCTTTGTGGATAGTTTTTCGGATTAGCCAACCCTATCGCTTGGTTTGACTCACATGAGTGTACTTTGTATGTGTAAAAGGGATCCGCTACAGGTCTAAGTGAGTCTTGAGGGTACCCTTTAAACCAACCAACCATCTCATCATCATACATATCTATACATATGCGGTGAACATATCTGGGTGAACTTTAGCATATGCTATGCTCTAACCATCTGTTATTGACTCAATTTGCCAATAAATTGCGTCCGAAGTTTTACCGTAGTCGTCAGAAGAAAACTTGCGGTGGAAGAATTTTTTAGGAGCCTCTTCGACAGATTTGGAGCTCAGAGTTTCGGAATAAATTAATCAACATCAGCTCTTGAATGCCAAAAGTTGCTACTGGGAGTGGTTCCTCTCAAACGATCCTTCATCATGGGAACTTCTTCACCATGGAGCAAGCGTTCTAGATTAGGTTCTGTACCGTCGCCTTCCACCTACAAAACACTTAGTTAGTAGGACTCCCTCAAATGACAACATGAACCGGAAAGTTTATAGACCATGATCTATGCACCTGGAACACACACTGACCGGAGACTATGGATAACACTCAAGAATTACTGTGATTAGGAATACTAGGGGGAACAAAGCTAGGCCATGCAAGGTTGTAGATTCACCGTGGAAAACCGGAATAGCCCGCTTAGAGTACCCAGAGTCCACAAAGAACACCTCTTATTGAAAAAAGCTCTTCACGCCAACCACGCACGCCAACAACCACTGAATCCTGCATCTCATTATCATCAAGGAGATACTCCAAATGCAGGCTCTGCGAAACTGTGAAGAAAATATAGTCACCGAGACACAGGGCATTGCAGACGTGTTAATGAAGTCTTTCCGGTAGCTGCTTGATGGAAATAGGATAAAGAGTCTAATAGAGCGAAAAAGGCCACAACCAGTCAACGAAGAAGCAGGACCTTCTCTCAGTTTAAAAGAGGTTGGTGACGCCAGACAGAAGCCGAACATATAGAAGGCACCGGCTCTTGCACGCGCAAGTACGGTGATGATGTTTTGGTAGAATGCCGTGGTCCTATTTTCAAAAAGCCTATCGTACCAGTGTGGCTACCGGGACAGCAAATACACGTTGTCCTGGCAAACTACGATAGCAATCATTGTTTTGAGTTCAACATGGCAATGGTTTCTATGGGCACTCAACCGATTGTGTCGCCCAGCGATATCCAGTTCGTAAACAGCTCATATTAACTTTTCCAAACCCACACTGGATCTAAGTGTGGAGTCGTGCTGTCATATGATTTCGTTGCCGCTGGAATGTATAGTCCGTCAAACTCTATTAGAGTAGTCATGGACTTTGTGCTTCGATATCATTGATATCCTCTTTCATGTTTGCACAAGGAACTACCACTATGAATAAAAATGGTCCAACATCGTTGACTTTCTCTTCAAAATTTCCCTTCCCTGTCATGGCGTACGTTTCCCTCGATTAATGTTTCTCCAGAAACAAAACCGCAGCATCTTTATGTGGCCAATCCACAGTAGAACACGACTTGTTTAATATCGGCAGTTAATTTTCGCCTACTCGTTCCAGGACTATTGCTGAAAGGAGGTGAATAAACTTCCTCAATCATTGCCAGTTCAAGTGTAATGGGTATTGGAGGTAAGTTGAGTTCAATTATGTACAACCAGAAGCAGATGTTGTAAGTTCTCTCCATTAGTAGTCCCCGTGTCTTGTTGCCTGGACCCCTTTGATATTTATAAGGCTCTTAGCATTATTTAATAACTTTGTAATGAAATGATATTTGCTTGATTGTTTTCAAAGGAAACTAATTCGATTACTGGTAAAGTTTCGAATTGAAAATTAATCAGACATTAACTGATGTGATTTGGATGGTAAATGACTTGACAAAGGCTTCAATGAACTATCATCTGCTGAGAGATGTTCATTTAACGTAGAAAAGTATTGTTGCCAATCTCACATGGTGGCAGGCAATAAAGTTTAAGACATACAGGGTGGGCCATATAACTTTGACATACGCTTATGACAGCCCACTTTCGAAGCTTCAGTCCAAGCAAATTTGTGCCAGGGAACAGCCGTGCAGCTTTACATTCAAAACATATTCCCAATTGTTAAAACGCAATGTGAGTATCGTGCAAAATATTGAGTGAGGGAAGCGCCTTCAGACAACACCATCAGGCGTTTACACCAAAAATGTATCGCCACCGGGAATCTTGGTACTACAAATCATCAAGGACGACGTCGTCTGAGGCGGTCTGATGAGAACATTGAGGCTGTACAAGCCAGCATTGAGAGATCAACGAAAACATCGACTCGTCGCCGTAACCGTCAATGGGGATAACGCTCCCAATTCTGATTGATAACGCCATTTTGATTCCAACAGGACGGCGCCACAGCTTATACTCGTACAGCCCGAGCCACGATGGCTTTGTTGTGATCTTTTTTCCTCAGACGCCGAATTTCGAGAAATTGTGATTTTGACTGGGCTCCGTGATCACCCGACTTAACCCCTTCAGACTTCTTCCTGTGGGGTTATTTGAAGTCCAAACTTTATGAAAACAAGTCACGGACCATAGGAACCTTGAAAGACAATAGACAGGACAGAATAGACAGGAAATGGCCGCTGATGGTAAATGGACCACCCTGTACATAGCTCTACTTCTTCTCCAATGGTCATGACTTCTTGTCCATTGATCAGTGCTATGAACCATTTATGTTGTCTGTGATTTATTTTTCACACAAAGCTTCTTCATGAGAAGTTATATTCTCGGAGGTTTGTCATTCCCTGAGAGAGAGGTGCTGTGAAAATGGTTTGGTGGCTATATGCTGGGAACAAGACGCTCCAGTAAATAAGGGGCCGCAATCAACTTAGTAGAGTTACAATTATAGTTGTTTTGCCCTTTGACTTAAAGTTGCCACAGGGGATTCGTGCTGATGAATTAAAACCTCAAGTCAACGGTCTTATGGCCTCAAGTTAAATTCCTGTTAATGTGCGTGTCCACCTTCACCGTGACTTGAGGGCAGAGATGATTTTTAACTTATTACTTGGTATTGGTGATGAAAATATTTTGGAAAATGAGGGAAGATCAAATATTTCGAGTAAGCCTTGCAACGTTATAGGAGATTCGACTACTTTGACTCACAGAATTTACCCCAACATTCATCACATTGGAGTGGATTGCTCTTCATGGTTGAGGGAAAGAGCTATTATCACTCTAATAAACGACTCAGCCAACTTCTGTAGAGTTCTTGAACGGTCTCGATTCATCAGGAATAACACATCACGGCCTGTAGCTCAGAGTCTAGCTTTAAACCCTCTAAGCTTTCCAACTGTGCAATGGCGCCAGGCTTCAGGTGAAGAAGACAAGAAAAACATAATTGAAGCGAAGATTTTCATTGGCCCCAAGGAGGGAGAAACCACCTTCATTGCCCGAATTCCTTTGATCTCATCAGAATACCACTTTGAATTTTAACGTCTGCCATGACCATCACAGGGACAGAGTTTGAAAGTGGCTGGTGTAGATCTGATGAGTGACTATTTTTCCCATAGCCAGTTGTATGTGGAGTGCTTAGAGTCAGTTACCCTAACGGACGACCTGGCAGCATGGTCATTCTCCAGCCAGAAAGAAAAATCAGGATTTTTTTTAAATGGAAGTCTTGAAAAATTGAAATAAGGAATTGAAATGAGTACTTACTCTTCAATGTCTTGAAACCCGGAGAAGGACATAGGGACACGGGTATCAGCTACTAGCACACACCAAGTGCTACAAAATACAGTCAGACATTGACATAGCTACTTTGTTTGACATTTCGAAATGCACTCAGTCAACCACAAAGTCTCGCCTGTTTTTAATTTCTTTACCGCATCGACGTCATTGCTCTAATTTAACCATGAGACCACCACTCCACGCAAAGTGGTCTAGAAAACTTATTTAATAATTCATTGAGATAACCATTTTCGCTTGACACAGACTTACAAACGTTCCACTGGATTCGTGGTAACAACCAATCAATGTCAATATGTCTTCGTTAAAAGTCAAAGTTATGCCAAGAGTTCATCACCCATGTCTCGTCGGTTCCTGCCAATCGAATGGTATTCCCAATCCTAAAATTATAAAACAGATTGAGGACAATATTTATCGATTGGGGGTTTCTATTGATTTATTCCCTAACATGTGGGTTAACAGTTCGTTCATGAAACGGTGCAAAGAAGTTATTAATGTGTGGGAAAAGTAGCTGATGTTTGCTAAAGAGAGAGAGAGAGATAGGGTGGGGGGCTTCAAATATGTCAGCAAACCTGTCATAGGATGGGGAATGGTATTGACGGGGGAATTTATGCAGTTGGAGTGACTTAGTAAGTGGAAGGAGAGTTCATCGACTGTCATGAGTACTGTGTAGGTGTTCAGGCCTAAATGCTGGCAATTCTCGATTATTATCGGTAAATCGCGGAACTCCACTGCTGATACTTGTTAAAAACCAACAACTGGCTTCACTAGATAACCCCTTACACCATGCAATCGTCACAAGAATGTCCCAAATGTTTTCCTTGTTCGATTTCGAGCCCGAAACTCCTAGCCCACCATGTAAATCCTTGCCATCAACAACCTAGCACAAGGGACAAATCTTTGCTTATTACCATAAACCCGTGTTAAACTTGCCTACATTCAACTCTGACACTAAAACCTTCCAAAGCTCTTTAGCTTTGACATTTTAACGAGTATATCCCCAGCATGACTTGGAGATTTGCATTTTAAATGAAAAAGGACATTTCAAAGCGAGAGCCACGATAAACTTCAATTGAACTTGAAAATAGAAAATGGAAATGTGCAACCGACGACGTGAATGTGTGTGTGTTGATGTCCCACAGGAGATAAGGAAATTGTCTTGTGTGCAAAAGTAAAGGACTCCATTTGTTGCACTTAGCCAGTGTATTGCATCCCGAGTGTATTGAACATGGTACTTGAAAGTAATGTCGGTATGAGAACACTAAACTTCCAGCTGACGTCTGTAGAAGAAACAGAAATACAGTAAGGACATACGAGCAATTCAAATTACATGCTGCGTTTGCATGAGTCTGTCCCATTTTGTAGTGGATGCACGCTGTGCAATGATGACTTTTACTTTTACAGGGAAATCAAGTCCTGAAAATTATTTATAACTACGAACCATTAAGGAGGAAAAGCAGATGTGCACTTTATAGTTTGAGAAGGGGTTCTGGTTCTTAGTCAATTTGCAAACCTTTACAACAGAGTCCTGCGAGTTATCCAAAATACATAACTGAATTTTGTCTTTGATTGGATAGATCAAGGATAAGGTAAAAATCAAGTTACGAAAGTTCACAGGATGAAGTATTATTAGATCGAAAGTTTGTTGGATTTTACTTATCAACTCTGAGGAAAGAAACTGGATTAGGAAAGTTCGTTATTTTATTCAAATTAGTTTGTCCTGTTATTGGCCTTGAAGAGAACTATGTTTTTTAATTGCAGATTTGAACTGTATGGAATAAGGTGGACAGGATATTTAATCTCAAAAGACCGGATGAACACAGTTGCTATATGAGAAATGTTACTTTAAACACAAATCCTTTGGAGTACATATGGCTTATCGTGCTCGTGGTCTATGAGACTCTCTCTATCCACCCACTTCTTTTATCCTCGTAGAAGCCATAAGAGTGACAAATAACATGTGATGTCGTTTTGCACTGCATTTGTTTCCAAAAAGAACGGACAGACTTCTCTCTATTAATAGAAAATACTCAAAATTATAGTAGAAGCCCTCATGGGGTATTCCTTATTGGATAGACATGCTATAGGAATCGGTGTCTTTTCCCATCCCAGCTAAACCCATCTTTGCCGCTTCCGTCTCAATATTCACGAACGCGCCAGTGACATCACACTGCGTTCGTCCGATTATACCAATATCATCGACGTATCCAAGTTATTGGATGGACTTTTGAAAGATTGTGTGACTGGTGTTAGCGCGTGAGTTTTGCACAACTCTTTCAAGAACGATGTTGAAGAAGTCGCTTGTCAGCGCATCGGCTTGTCTAAATCCTTTTTTGACAGCAAAGGTCTCAGTGAGGTGTTTACCGACCATAATGGAGCAGCGCGCATTTTCCATCATCATCCTGCACAAATGTACGAGTTTGCCATACGCGATGAAAAGGTGGTGAGTATCGATTTGAGATTCCTGGGTTTTCTCCAAGATCTGCAGCAGTGTAAATATTTGGTCGGTGGTGGACTTTCCTGGCCTGAAGCCACACTGATGTGGATGAGGAACGGCTTCGGGTGTTCACACAACGCGCCGGATATGGTTTTGTAGGCGATACTAAGAAGACTGATGCCTCTGTAGTAAGCGCAGTTCAGAGGGTCTCTGAACTTTTATCGCTATTTGATCTTATTCTCATTTGGCTACATTTTTGTGTTCATTTGTGGCTTATTTATGAATCGTGTCCCTCACAAATCCCCTACATAAGGTTCGGGCGCACAAAACTTCAAGAATGACTATTGTTTCGCTAGAACGTCTGCCTTTCGAGAGAAGTGGATGAAAGTATGCACGATGACTGGACTACCAGCTCGATTTGCTCCAATTATCAATGTTTTTGGCAATTATCAGTGTGGCTGCCGGCCGGTAAATGGATGAGGTAAACCATAAGTCCTGAAAAGACTAACGAGGCTCAGCACCTTTTCATTAACTTGAGCTCTGCAGAGCCTAAGGCACTCATACAACCGACCCTGATTAGGCATCGTAGAGGACTTTCCCAATAATTCTTGTGAATTACTAATCATGTAGCTATAAGAACGAGCTTTTAGCTCCTTGGCTTTAAAACTGGGATTTGAAAGGGTAGGGTTGCTTTTGGTGTCATTCGGGAGACAACTGAATACCTATACGTACTCTAAAGTTGGTGGTTGTAGACCTAGCTCTTGCTGCTAACGCCTCTCAAATGTTTCCCCCGGTGTGGCAAGTAGAAATACTATCAAGCCATGTTAGGTGAGGTTGAGCAGGTGGTGGCAAAGACTAACGTACGATCTCAATCGGATCTTTATGGATTCATTGTGGTCCTAAAAGCTGTGCCACAACAGAGAGTGTTTACTTGAATAAGATTCTGCAATGTTTTCACTAACCCCTGCATACAATTCCACGATGACATAATTTCCTTTCAAGCGTTTTCCACCGCACAATCGAACTTTATGATCGCGCATCTCAAAAACCTTATTGGAGCCAGTTTGTAATCCTGAGTATTGCCCTCCGTATTTTTGCATGAACAGAAGGCAATGTATGCGTCGATAATAGAATAATGATTTTCACCAATAATTAGAGACGCTTGTCATTTAAAGCGAGTTTGTAGCTGACTTTCTTGAGCTTTAACTGCATTCCATTCCCCTTTGAACCTATTGAAAATCTCTGTAAGTTTAAATTCTCCTGTATTCAGAGACAATACATCTTTTACAGGACAAACCGCATACACATGCATATGTATATCCACTCGAAAGCCCCTACCGTTTTGCACTCACATTCATAGGTGCTCTTGCCCCCTGCAATGATCATTAATTAAAACAACCACGGTTAAATGGATAAAAGCAGTTCGATTGATCGATTTTAATCGAGTTTAATGGAATTCCGCTATTTAAAAATTTAAGCAGTTTTCCATTCACAGTGTGGTGATTTCGTAATTAAACTCCGCTTTCAGCTGTAAATCAAAACATTCCAATTGTCTGCGTTTAATCTCACAATTTATTTATAATTAATTCAAAGTTCATCTACAGGATTCCCTCGGTATGTTTATTACTGTCAAACCGGGAGATGGGGAGCCACCCGCCCTTACAGGGAATCCAGCGGAAGCCACCCACATTAAATGGGCACCGCATTCCACAGTTCGGTCGATTTATGGCCACGCTGTTATTATTTACGGTAACTGTGGTCGCAGGTGGTAAGTCCAAAGCTTATTGTTGTGAATACGAGAGGAGACACACTCGTAGATTGTCCATTTTGTATACAGTTGTGGAACATATTATACTTGTGGAACTTTGTATACTCATCATCACGACAAAACAAAACGAAATCATTCTGTTTTGTTCACATGTGCGGAAGATGAGAGACAGGACCAATTGTCAGACTTTGATGTCAATGTACGGGAGGGTTTATCATGCGACACATAGCCAACTCAGATTGTTTGGTTGAATTTATTTTGTGGAGTTATTGCTGGATGGATTCAGGCTTTTGTGATCAATTTTTGGGTTCAGTCATTCGCAAATCCAATCTCGATTGGGATTTTTTTTAAGCAAATAGATAGGGAGTCCATAAAAAGTGAATGACTGGACAGATAATTTTTCTCTAAAGTTTTTGGCACATTTGTATATTTTTGTTTTTTTAATTCCTGTCTGTGTCATTTACGTTTCTAAAGAACTTTCAGAGCAAGACGCAAGCCATTCATACCGGGTTAAGGAGTAGTTTTAGTTTTAAAGTAATCCGCCCGCTCATACAGTCATCTTTTCAAGTCGCTCTGTCGCTTTTTTTTAGAAATTCGCCTAACCGATCTAAATTTTACAATCACTAACCCTTTTCTGTACTGTTAGCTGACAGGCTTACCAGAGTTGTCTACATCCCGGCGTAAGCTCTTCTAGTATACAGTCAAAATCAATTACAACCACATCGGTAATAACAACGTATCGATTTTAACGACCAAATTTTTAAGTTCCGGCTGAGCTCCTTTAACTAATCTGATATCGGTTATGTGACCTTTCGCTTATAACGACCAAATTCATCGGTTCCTTGAAGGTCGTTATAAGCGATTTTGACTGTACCTTATTTCTGCTGCTGACATTGGCTTTTATTGACCTTACTACTCCTATAAGGCTGGATGGATTTCCTGGTTGATCGTGATTTAATTTGGATCCTTTACATCTATCTTGTATGTTACTGTTTAAACCACGTTCCTGTATGAAATGGAAGAATGAGCAAGATTCGCTTCGTAAAAGTTCGAGTTTGTTTGAAAAGCATCCTGCTGCGGACTGTAGACTAAGTCAATCCTGTTGTGGATTCCTAATTTCAACGCAACTTCGCGAATATATTAGTTTACGTTTAAGAATTTTTCTATTTCCTTGATGAGGGTGAAACTATGACCGATTTCTTTATATGCACATCAATTGCTTCAGAACCGGAAGCCACATAAACCCCAGGATCTTCTATCGCCCTCCCTATCAGTTTGAACATCGGCATTTTTTTTTTTTTTGGTTTGTAAGAACCTGTCCTTATAGCTGACACTGGGACTTAGCAAGATTTATTGTGGCTCCGGTCTAGTGACCCTAATAGGTCTACTACCTTCCTAATGAAGTTGAGTATGTCATTAGTAGCAAAGTTTTTAAACTCCACTAACAAACACAATTGCCTATGAAAAATCCGTCTGCGTAGTCAGTACAGTGCCGGACATTCACAGAGAACGTGCTCAGAGGTTTCCTTCAAACAGAACCAATACTCTGTATCTGAGCAAAGGTTTAGTTTGTTAAAATGATATCATAGGCCGCAATGGCCGGTAAGGAAGCCTACTAGCTTCCTCATGTTTTGTAGAGGTTTAAAATTTCCTTGTAGGAAAAGGGCTTGATAAGTCGCATTTTCATTGTCTACAATGCACTGGTGGCCGGGTACCCAACCAAGCTTGACCTGGCAAGTGCTGGTAGGGTATCGTAGAAGCACTTGACTGACCTAGAGTCCACGAAGTAGAATGGCAGTGCCTTAAGCATTTGCCTGACTATCTGAAAAGATATGTATGTATTTTTGCGTCCCTAATACCTTTATCGAGCTTTATCCTGGCGCAGATCTCAATAGCATGGAACACGCTGGGGCACATCCCATTGTAACTGAACATGAGCAGACCAAGTATACGAAGTTTCCTTCTACTTCGTCGTAGTTTCTACAATCGCTACGTAAGTCATCCCCAGTCTATGCATGTGTTTGTCGGGGTTTATTTATCCTGTAATTAGAGTGGAGGTTGACACTATTCTCCGACCCTCTCATCACTATGCCGATTCAGGAACTTCGGAAAGTCCTATTAAAACATATCTACACTTCACTGTGCCTCGGCGACTAGGTGCCTTTCGTTATTTCTATAAGCGTCCGTTTCGACTTTGAAGCCAGCTATCAGTTGCTTGACATATGTCTTTGACTGCGTTTATCTGCAAGACTGCATATGCCATCTTCGTCCCATGCTGAATCTACTTCTACTCTCTTCTTCTGGTTTAAAACGCTTCGTGCTTCTGTTGGTATGCTTTTATTGTTACCATATGCTCTCATCGCCATACCACATGCTCTTTTTGGCGTTTGGCTTGTAACCTACAGTGTTCTCGGCTCCCTCTGTAGGCTCGGGCTACTCTAGCTGTGCTAAAAACGTGCAGTTTCTTTTTTTGTGTGGTTCGCAACTTCTTCGACGGCTAGTCAAACTCTCAACTGAGTTCCAACAAGAATATGGTCAGAGTCGATGTGTGCCGCCCTCAATATTTGTACATTCGAAGTACATAATGCTGGCCTCGCATTGAGAGGGTCCAGACAGACTACGAATAAATGTTGTTTTTTTTGTTGACCAGTGTTATTAGTCCTGAAGCTGCACCATTCTTCTTCCATTGACTGGAGGATCTTAATATTGCTAATTTCAGAAAATTTCTGAGATTCCTTCCTTTTGCCAGGTGGTTACAAGACAGGCATCCCTTTACAGTTTTATTTTGGTACGGTGAATCCTCCCAGAACACGAGCCAACTACATACTTTTTCTACGGGATCTCTATCAGTCTTCTTCGTTTTTGGTCTGTCCTTGCTGTTGGAAGGCTAGGTACGGTCTGTATTTCAAATTTCATAAATTTCAAACTGCATTTTGTTTGAAAAATTCGCATTCTGCCATCGTCTGCACTGTTATCGTCGAAAGATACCGAATTCCCGGATATTATCGTCCCTCCCCAGCAGACAAGGGGATATAAATATCACGTCGAGTTAAATAAAAAAAAATTGCAAAACAATTTAAATTATTTACGGGAAACTTCACCTTCAAACTTCGCGGAAATTATGTAAATTTTAAATGAAATAGAAGGTATCCATGTTTCCAGGTCTTCCCTGTGTACGTGTGTGTTTGTGTAGGGGTGTTCGTCAATCTATTTTCATTGCGCCTTTGGCAAGGAGGAGGAGAAAATAGAAACAAACAACCGAAGGAGACTTAGGTAGATGAGAGAAAAGCGAAAATCGATAAACGAAAAGCCACAAATTATTTTAATTTTTTTTTTTACGCCCAAAAATTTCCAGGAAGTGAATTCAGGAATGTACGTATACGACACGGTGTCCTGTTTTGCTTTTTTTTTTATAAACAGGAAACCACTGGTGTTGATGGTTATCTTGTTTAGACCTCCTGGGGGGTGTGGCGTGTTGTTGGGTTGCAGAGTAGAACACTTGACACGTTTTATTGTCGATGTTTTCCCCATGACTAGCTTGGAGGACTTCGAAGTTCTAGTCGATAACACTGAGAGGATTTAGTGTCGCATTATAGGCATTTAGCAGGTGTATGCTTGTAATAGGCTCCAAATGGACTTGTAACAGTTGTTGTTGAGGTGTAGTCTAGTGGAAGTTGTTATCACTGGCGATGGGTATCAGATGGAGGTGGATTCAAATATGTTCAGTTGGAAACTGCGAAAAATCCACACGTCTTGTTGGTTTGTTGCGACACTGGATGTCTACTCATACCACAACCAATTCGTAGAGGATTTGAGTGATGTATCGGTCGAAAACAAGCTTATTGTGTGACGCAGTTTGGAGCTTGGGGACACACGCATCTCGAAATCAGGATTTATGGCGTTAGTTTTGTCCTGAGTGCTGATTGTATCTATGAAGGAAATAAAGAACGCAATGAGCAGTAATAATTCAAAGGGATTTGCTACATTTTTCTTTTCAAACTGAATCACATCCTGTGAAAGTTTTGATCTATGATTTCCGGGCACTTAGATTTGTTTTTCGAGAAATCGATAAGCGGCCAATTTGGCTCAAGCCGAGACTTATCAAAAACTTCGATTGTGATGCCTCATAGCATCTTCTTTATGAACATGTACTACACCTCATGTACACGGTTTTTCAATAAGAGCGCTACAAAAGTTTTTTTAAATAAAACAAAAACGGTTTTGGATATCAATGAAATTCTTTATTCCTGTGAAAGAACGTTTGATGCCATTATGTATGGAACTCGGTTTCTTTTGCATGGCCACCATGGGCACGCTTGTAGAAGTCCAGACGCTGAACCCAATTTTCGACGGTTTTCAAGCATAAATCGGCCGATACTGCTGCACTTTCACGTTCGATATTCGTACGAAGTTCATCAATCGTCGCTGGCTTGTTGGCATAGACCATAGACTTGACGTAGCCCCACAGGAAATAGTCTAACGGCGTCAAATCGCACGACCGAGGCGGCCAAGCGACTGGACCATTTCGTGAGATAACACATTCTCCAAACTTGGTTTCCAATAAATTGATTGTGACATTCGCTGTGTGGCTTGTGGCGCCGTCCTCCTTGGAACCACATGTCCTTCAAGTACATATCATCCAATTGGGGCCAAAAATATTCGGTTATCATTGAACGGTAGCGATCCCCATTCACAGTAACGTGCCGGTCTTGATCATCACGGAAGAAGTACGGCCCAATGACGCCGCCGGCCCATAAACCACACCAAACCGTAATTTTTTCGGGATGCAATAATGACTCATGGAGTACGTGTGGATTGCTGCCTGATCAATACCGCATATTTTGTTTATTGACGAAGCCATCCAGCCAGAAATGAGCCTCATCGCTGAAGATAATTTTTCGATGAAAATCCGAATCATTTTCAAGTTGTTGCTCAGCCCAATTCACGAACATACGACGCTTCTGGTGGTCAAGCGGCTTCAGTTCTTGCGTCAATTTAATCTTGTAAGGATGTAGGCCAAGATCTTTTCGCAAAATTCGCCACAACGACGTCACAGAGATGCCCAACGCTTGAGAACGACGTGTGAGAGACACATTTGGGCTTTCTGCAACTGAAGCCTCAGCGGCAGCAATATTCTCGACACTACGGGCACTTCTTTGTCTCACTGGCACGGGAACATTTTGTACTGTGCCTGTGGATTTAAATTTTTCCACTAAACGCTCAATTGTTGATCTGCTAGGACGATTATGACGACCATAAATTGGACGTAGCGCTCTTAACGTTGAGGCCACTGACTCCGAATTTCGGTAGTAAATTTTAATAATTTCGACTCGTTGTTGGCTCGTATATCTTTCCATCATGAAATGGCAAACCTTACTGAAGAGAAATGTCAAAAAACCGCAAGAAAAATATGGCGTCGTTTGCTGTCCCTGTCACTCTACTTTTGTAGCGTCCCAATTGCAAAACCCTTTACTAGCTGCTTTTTCTTTTCTTCTCTAGACTTCACGCCTGATAGTCACGCTCTACCAATTTCTTACCCTAAATTTTAATCCTAGCGTTAATACACACTTGATCCCTCGAGTTCTTGGCTATCCATGGTGGAAGGCGACATTCTCGTAGTTTGAGGTTTAAACAGACGCAATGATGGTGAGCAAGTAAAAGGTAAAAAGGAGAATAAAGGATTTTAGTTTAAAGAATAAAGGGTGAGTTGACAATTCGTTTGTATTTTGGATCTTTGCAGTTTGCATTTGGACCCAAGGTATGACAAGGACAAAAGAACAGGCATACCAAAAAAATACTTGGCGCAGAACAGTAGAGGAGGAATTACCACAAATGAAAATGAGTGAGTTAAGGCATACAACTAGAATCTGCACAAGATGGGATGCAGACTTTTTGGAGTGTTAAGCTCCTACAGTGAAGAATAAACACCCATCGGTGCTGCACAGTGGACAACTCTGCTGACAATCAGGAGCAACATTTGGTGGACATTTTTTAGCTTTTTTCTTATTGAACCCTGAACTCTCAACGGTATCTTTATTCATTCCAATCACCGGGTCTTTCATTAAGCGCTTCCTATCTTTTAATTTAAATAAAACAAAGTGTGTGAGATATCATCGACATTTTTTATTCGTTTGAAAGGCCTATTGATGCCATTATGTATGGAATATAACATCGTTCAAATGTCCGCCGCGGCTTCTTTGGGTGGTGCGCATCCGAAATGTCCAATTTTTAATGACCCTGGCGCATAAATCGGCCTGAATTTGACCGATGGCATGGGTTATGTTCGCTTTGAGGGCCGCTATGGTTTGTGTCTTATTCGCATGGACCTGCGACTTCAGAAAACCCCACAAGAGAAAGTCTAACGGGGTCAAATCGTACGATCTCGGTGGCCAGTTCACATCACCTCCACGTGAGAAGACCATGCCCTCGAATCGCTCGTGCAGAATTTCCAATGCGGCGGGGGCTGTGTGGCACGTAGCGCCGTTCTGTTAAAACCACATGTCGTTGGTGTCCATATCATCCAATTCAGTCCAAAAGAAGTTGGAAATCATCGACCTATAGCGCTCGATGGTGACCGTTGACGGTGATGGCCTGGCCAATGTCGTTCTCAAAGAAATATGGACCGATTACGCCACCAGCCCAAAATCCACACCACACAGTGAGTTTTTCGGGATGCATTGGACGATCTTGGATTTCATGTGGATTGGTATCGTTCAAAATTCGACAATTTTGTTTGTTGACGTACCCATTCATCCAGAAATGGGCCTCATCGCTGAAGATGATTTTTCGATGAAAATTACGGTCAGTTTCGAACTGCTCCAGAGCCCATTCAGCAAACACACGTCGTTGGGTTTTGTACGAATTCAGGAGCAAGTCACGACGCTAAATTCGCCAAGTTGTGGCCTGTGAAAGGCCGAGTTCTTTTGAGCGACGCGAAATCGACTGCCTCGGATTCTCCTGCACACTCTCACAGACAGCGGCGATGTTTTCGGCAGATCTTGCATTTCGTCAATGTACGGGTGTTGGTTGATTGTTCGCTGAACCAAACAACTCCAATCTGGCCACCAAACGTTGAAGTCGGAAGCGCGCGGAACGTTGCCCGAACAGAACACCCATTTTGATAAAACAATTTTATTATTTGCAAGTGTTGTTGGACGCTTTATCCATCCATGGTGATTTGGCAAAACAGACTGAATAAATGACAAACAATTTGACACATGGAGCTATAACAATATGGCCGTTATCAACTGTCAAAGTTCCGAAGTCCCTATTGGAAGACCCTTTATAAGTTCCTTTGTGCATAAGTTACTTTAAAATTTAAATACATTCAAAGTAAAGTTGTGGTCAACCATGTCGTTGTAGAATCAAAGTATTCGACTAACCTATCCCCATGACGATGGCGCGGTGGACCGCCTTGGATATATCCAAACTACGAAAACAAAGTGCAGCGACCATCTTGCATGCACATCAGCGGAGTATTCGCACGATTCCCTCTGCAACACTGGACATTTTGTTTCATCTAACACCCCTCGACATTTTTGGCAGACAAATGGCAGCTATAGTGCAGCCATCCGCCTCGAAGCAACCACACAGTGGTCTAGTAAAGATTTTGGGCACGCCTCCATTTTGGAAAAGGTCAAATTTTATCCTAGCAACAAAGACTACGCCACGAGACTTATCGGCCAGGTCGCAGTGCATACACACACCCCACTTTTTAACATCTAATTTTTAACATCTAAAACTACACCATACCCAAGCTAAGTTTTGACAAGAACTTCGAGGTAACCATCCTTCTAGATCATTCTGGGACGAAGTATTCTCAGAAGACAAGTCGATTCACATTTACACCAACGCGACGGTTCAAAAACTAGCAACGGCTTAACCTCAGCCTAGCGTTCCGTCTTCCAAATCATTGTAACCTGTTCCAGGCGGAAATCATGGCGATCAGAGAAGTCTTATCTTGGCTGAAGGAAAACGTGACATCAGCCATGGGTATCCGCATATTTTCGGACAGTCAAGTGGCAATAAAGTCCTCGGAATCGGTCGCTACAAATTCACTACTAGCCCTAGATTGTCGGTCGTTTCTTATAGAGATGGCGGACCAGTTTAATATTCACCTTTCTTGGGTGCCAGGGCACAGTGACATTCCATGGAATTGTGAGGCTGATGAACTCACCAGATATGGTATACCAACCTTAGGTATACAAATCGCTACTTGCAAACTTAAACTAAAGCTAGATGCTGTCGAAAGAACAAATCTAAGGTGGACAAGCGGTACCAGCATGTCTAGCGATGAAGGAGATTTAGTCAAAGCTGGATCTGAAGCGCTCTAAGTATTTTATTTTTCTCAATAGATCGCATATTAGCACTATAATAGGTGTCATTACTAGACACTGTCTAATAGGCAAGAATGCAACAAGGCTGGGCGTCTTCGCAAACGACTTCTGCAGAATCTGTATGGACGAGGAGGAGGAGGAGACTATTCTCCATCTTCTTAGCACCTGTCCAGCTCTCTCCCGGAAAAGAAAATTCCACTTAGAAGCCTTCTTCTTCACGATCTTAGGCGACCTAATAATGACTGATGTTAGTAGCCTCCTACGGTTCATAAGAAGCCCCAATTGGTTCAGTGACTAGACAGGAGATCTTTCCGAGATCCTTGTGGTATCACAACGGACACCTCATGGGTTTAAGTGTGTTGGTTTTCGCTGGCAGCCGCTTCAATCTAACTTAACCTATCCCTATCCTTCGTTTCAATTGTATTGAAAAAATATTTAATTTTTTGTAATCTCTCAAGTATTTCGGAGAATTTAAGACGCCGTCGTCTTTTTATGTTAAAAATGTCAATAACCTACTCCTCAGACCAAAAGAGTTTATGCCCACGAGGAACCCGTCGGTTAATAAAAAATAATCCCTGAGAAAAAAACAACATGACAGCAATTACATCGATTAAGTGTATTTCAATCACCTCCTACAGTTGAATTTGTTTTAACAAATTGAACACTTTCTAAGAAATTACACACATCTCCAGTCAGTACGTGTGGTGAATCAACAGGACTCTGTAATACTCATCCACTGACATTGAATAAAGGACCAACAAAAATATTATCCTGTCACAGGGCGAAAATAGAAATCCAATGCTTGAGGCATTTTGATTGTTAAGGTTTCGTCCTTTTTCAAGTCAGTTATAGCCTTTCCTCTTCGTACCTAGACCTTCATATATTTTTTGAGACGAAAATATAAATTTTATCACTGACAAAACCAAGGAGATTCGTGGACCTGAATTGGAGATATTCCGGGTTGGATAAGCACCCTGTGGAAAATGTGCGTTTGTACATGGTATTGGAAGTCATGCGTTGGCATTTTTAGAAAAATTAATTTTAAATGTTGGGAAAATTAAAGAGAGAAGAGATATTTACATGGAGATGGTACTGACATGGCCTTCACAGAGACATGGAGCAGGAAACAATAGCATTTCCCAAAAACCTGTAAAGGCCATAGTTCGAAATCTGCCCAGGGCGCAGAAATCGCTTTCAATCCTTTAGAAATTCTCTCTCACGGAAATGGAAAAATGTATCCCAATCTGTTGCGTCCTAGTTTTTTTTTCTCAAATAATTGAAAAACAAATTTGTAATATTCCTTCCCGTTCAGATAGGGGCACACTTAGACCAAATTAGTCTATTGTGATAACACGATGAAGAACCGGCTTACCAGCCCAGGGAAGCAGAGTATGTACACAAGGTACATCGAAATGGGCAACCGTACCGGTATTGAACCTAAGAGTTGAACCATTTCGTCTCAGAGATGAAGTTTCTTTCGGCCAGATCGTTAGCATCATCGTAGAAGTATTCCCCGAGGGTTTTCCTTCTTAGTGTCGCAAGAGCAGGACATGTAAAAATTAGCTGGGTTGTAGTTTCTTCCTTCTCTTCGTCTCTGCAGCTTCTACAGAAATCATTGGAGGGGACCACCAGGCTGAGTTCACGTCTGCCTACCAAGCAATGTCCGATGAGGACCCCAATTAGTGAATCTAGGTTTTCTTCCGGTTTGTGGATAAAAGTCTCTCCGTTTTCTTTAAATCCAAGTTAAGCCAGATTTGTTTCGACTGTGCGGATGTTGTTCCAATTGTGGGCGAGGAATTTGACCGATTCGATAGGCCAAGTGGTTCTCTCAGGTTTTCGGGGAGATGACGTTCTGCGACTTCAGAATGGCATTAAATGTTAAATATGCAATATCAAGGATACAGGCACCATCAAAAGTGAACTATTTCAACACTAGGTTAGGTTAGGTTAGGTAGATGGGTTGGCGAGGGAGAGAGAAACCTTTCAAGCACAGTCAGGTTATAGAGACCCATTGTAATTCCCATTTTTGGGGGGAAAGTACACCTTGCTTGTGGACCAATACCCGAAGCACTATCCTATTGCCAGAAGATTTCGACCCATCTTGAAGCCTCAATGAACCTCCAAATAGGTACGTCGCTTGGTTCTGATAGGTATGTCACTTAGTTCTTCGGTATCCTGGAAAAGTGCCTTCTCAACCTTTGCTGTGGCAGATGAAGTGGCCTCATTAACTTCCTCGTCTCCGCAGCCTTATCTTGTTCATATAATAGTATAGAGTGTTATGACCTGTAATCACTCCTAAAAGGATTAAGAGGGTTTTCCTGTCCTTCTGCATGAGGGTATTGGTTCTGGCGCCGCTGTACCTTGGAGATATTTTTCTTGTTATTTTACAGGAGTCTTTAGAGCTACATCTTCCATTCGCTTCCGCTGGAATCCTGATCCGTGCTTCATGTTTGAGTTTACATGGCGGGACTTTTACTGACTGACCAGCCTAGTATATGTCTAGCGCAGATCCATTCCTTGCCTATTCATCAGCTTTCTCATTTTCTGGTATGCCCTCATGTCCAGTGAGCTAGCATGGTTTCACCTCATGTAAGAGCCGTGGCTCAGTGGTTAGTGCGTTGGAGTGCTGTGCAAAGTTGCATGGGTTCAAGCCCCAGCTATATCCACCGAAAATTTTCACGGCACCAGCTCTCGTCGGACACCTCGAAGCAAACAGACTGGCAGGACACTCAGCGACAAGACTGAAGGCCCTCGAAAATTTCGAAACGACTTCTTATATAGGGCATCGAAAAATTATTAAAAAGGTCAGAACGATCACGCCACTCATCAACCATCAGAGCGATTTTGGAGACAAACAAACCAGCTTTGTACACAATTTGAAATCTGAATTTTCTTCAAGGGGTTTTTGGGCTCGAACCAACGATACAAGAAACCATGACGGGATAACGGTATTCACGGACGGCTCCAACATCGCAGGCAACTCCGGCGCTGGCGTATATTGCCATAACCCATCGGTAGAACTTGGGATTCATCTAGATCCCTTCGTCACAGTATTCCAAGCAGAAGTCCTTGCCATTTTGAGGGAAATTGGAGTTCTCTTGGAACGCCACACCCAAAGTGGGAAAATAGAAATCAGCTTGGATAGTCAAGCAGCACTTAAAGCCATCGCAAATCCAACATCCAGATCTCATCTGGTCAGGGAGTGCAAAGCCAAACTCAATAGGCTTACCAGGCACAACGACGTCCGCCTTGTCTTGGCACCGGGTCACGAAGGTGTCACAGAGAACGCGAAAGCCAATGAACTGGCAAGAGAAGGGGCGCACACAATAGAACGAACCGCTAAAAACACAGTAATCCGTTTCGAGGATTAAAGGAGGGGAACAAAACGGACCCGACAGAGGCCTAAGTGAAGAGCCTTTCGATCACCCTCATATACCATACCATACCACACCTCTCGTCGGAGATTGACAACCCCCCGAGGGTTTAATTTGTCATGAAAAAGCTTCTCAATTCGCCGCAAGAGAAGTGAGAAGTTAGGCCTTGACTCAACTCGAGCCCTCGCGCCAGCTTTTTTTTTTCAGTATTTCGATTTTATTTCAATAGCAGAAATCGCTTTTAGCACTGGCTGGCTGTCGATGAAAAAGCTGTTATCCTCAAAGGCGTGGTATTGCCTTCTTGCAGTCCTTGCAATTGTCACTGCTAGGACCTCTGCCTGGAAAACGCCGCTGTGGTCCGAAAGTCTAACTGATTTAAGAGGCTCAGTTTGTCTAAAAATTTTCCTGCATCCACACCGTTGCTCATTTTGGCCCCATCAGATGGATAGATGGTTTTGGTTGGCGTGCTTGGTATTGTTCCCCTTGTCCTTTCCTCTCTGTTTGGGAATGAGCAGGAGAATGGTCTTCTGAAGTCTTGATAGGGCTTCGTATAATCAATGGTTGCTACATTGCCTATGTACTTCGTTCGGATCCGTACATTCGTTTGGCTGACTTAAACACTCTATGGGTAACGTATTTTTGATGAAAAACAAATTAACCTTCTTTGGCATCGCAATATGTTTTAATATATATAAATATTCAATAAATATCGATTGTTCCTTCGAAACTATATGCAGTCACATGAGTCCTTATTAGTTATTCCAGTCGTGCTAATCGTGTCTCATAATCAGTCATCAATTAGGGCGCCTATGCCTTATTCATACGAACCAAGATGGATAATTTTAGAAATGAAACGGAAGGGGCTGAATAATTTTAGATCGGCAATGGATGAACATAGTTCCACAGGAGACCCACACTTCAGGTGAAAAATTATAAATTCAGTTGATGATTAGATTTTATTTAATTATGTAGGTGTCACCAAAAGCACGCGAACGGAATACTCTAATCCAATGTCTAAGTTTGGATGAACTTTAAGCATGCCGCACTTGAACTTCAGGAGGCACACTTCCGAAACCTCATTTCTGTTTATCTCAATATTTGATTGAGCAAAGGCAGACTTTTTCCAAAGATTATTTATCCCTTACAGCACTCCAGGACTCGCTAAATATAAATACTAACACTAATTGGTACAACTGCTGTTCAGCTCGCACCACGTGGCGTCTTACATTAACCATTGCACGCAGGCAGTTAATTAAAGTGAAATAAATTGCTACAACGCATAGCACATCCGCAAGGATCCTGCTTCATACGAACACACGAAGGAGGTGGTCTAATTTATGCTCGTTAGTAATGCCATCCTTTCGTGATGGCAGATAAAAATAGAATCTCTACTATCTGTTGAGCTGCATGACCTTCCCCCGTGTGCATGCTTTTATCAAATAGATTCAGCTTTCACTCCAAATGTAATAGGCGTCATTAAATTGAAGGAGACGTAAACGGAGGAGAACTCCCTTTGAAATGCTATTGTCTCTTGACCCAAGGATCACACCTGCAACAATTAAGGTTAAACGATGCTTTCCTGTACTGAAGATTTCGTTATCAGTGATGCATCTGATTTCAGATGATAAAAGGACATGCGCGATGTTGCCAATCTCTCTTTTATCCACACGTGTACTCTTTGGGTGTTATGTCCGCTTCTCAGAGCAAATTTTGACGATAATGTGTGTAGGTAACAGCTAAGCTGAAATAAGTTTAATGACAACCTTCAGGAGTGGGACCTAGTCTAATTGACAGAGAATTTCCTACACAAGCGCGAAAGATTTTTAGCTTTAGAAGACCGCTTGAGCGGGTACTTCTGGAGGTAATAGGGCATAGGGTGCTAACGAAATACTCAGTGTTGGGGTTTCACGGTTAATTCTCATCTCAGTATGAGGACTTTGAAGTGGTTTTCACTTCAACAGTTTTGCATATGCAAAGTCATTAGTTCTAGAACTTGCACTTGACATCCGACGGTAAACCAGGTGTTACGTCGAATTAATTTGTTTAAAACACAAGTTGTTACATATCATGTATGAACATAAGTGTGAAAGCCAGGGATTATCTTTCACGTTCCTACAGTTTTTGGGGGATCGGGCAATTACTACTGAAGATCTGTTTAGAAAATTAGATTTTATACTAAAAAATAGTAAGTATGTATGTAGTTACGGCTTTTTAAAAGCCGGCCATCCCTACAAGATTTCTAGAGCGCGCGCAGTGTAGTCTGCACGTGTAAGCCTTCATTTATTAATTGTGATAAACAATTCCTTTTGAACGGTTCGAGACATTAGGACTGACTCACGCCGCCACACGGAAACCTCACATCATTGACAGATTCAGACCAAACAACATCAACTACGACGACTTCTTTTTCCAAACACACCAGAACCACATTTAAAATGATATCCTGCGAGCAATAGATCAGATCAGTCAGATCCATTAACGTATCACGCAAAGGATACCTGTAGACGTGGTCACCCCTAAAATCACCTGGAAATTAGAACCGACAGAAACTGAAAAAAAAAATCGGCTAGGAAACTGATAACCACCACAAGGATCCCAGAGCTTAAGCGAACTTTAACACTGTTGAAGATTTTTTGAAAATAACCGTGTCATACACTAAGTCGAATCATGGGAGAAGGGATTTTGTGGAGAAGTAAATTACTACTAAATTTCTGACGGTATACATACAAATGGACACCCCAGGAAAGTCTGCGAAGTCTTCGGCTAAATTTCTGGCGGCATCCCATGCATATCTGCGAAGGTCTTGGCACGAAGATATCCTAGACGAAGTACAGTCAAAATCGGTTACAACGACATTGTTTATAACGACGTATCAGTTATAACGACCAAATTTTTAGGTTCCGGTTAAGCACCATTAACTAACCTTGATATCGGTTACAGCGACCTTTCGCTTATAACGACCAAATTCATCGGTCCCTTAAAGGTCATTATAACCGATTTTGTCGGAAGGGTCCAAGTTATTACTTTTCGCAAGCATGCGTGCTCTGCGTGTCACATAAATGGAAGAACCCTAGAGTATTGGTTATTGAATCCAAACATCAGTCAGGTTGAGAAGGTTGTTTTTGAGAAGTAATGCTCTTCGCTAATGCCTAACGAGGTGTGTCAGAGCCGAAAAGGTTTGGTACATTTTGCTGAACTCAAATCTGTATCAATTTAATCAGCAGAACTACTACTAAGCCATGGTAAGGTGACAATTTCAATCAAAACAATCTTCACGTAGTTACGATTGAGATCAGAATCTGGTCTGCTTCAATGAAGTAGGGTATCTAAAGCGACGGATTAGAGTCTGGAGACGAAAGATCTCGCAAATTACACTATTGATGAAATCAACAAAAAGAGGGCGATGGAAATCGGGAGTAAGAACTCCTGCGCTATCGCAAGTTTAGAGGTGAAAATCGTCTTTAACACCGTATCGTGGAGAATACGCCTTCAATCATTAAACGCCTAAAGAATATCGAAGTTCCTGCAAAGTATGCAGAGTAGGACGGATTTTTTTTTTGTCAAAATAGGTCACATCACAGATTAAACGATTTTTCGATTGTAAGGACCACTTACGTATGGGCGTCAGGTAGGCAGTACTGCTGAATCGCTTCTCTTGTTTTAATGTGTAACAGTCTCTCCAGAGTTTTTAGAACTAAAGTAAAAAAGCTGGTGGTGGTGCAGCCAGTTTCCTCCAGAAATAAGGAAAAAGGCATGAACTACAGATTTATTTGAGCCACAGAAAAATAAGTTCCTCAGACTCATGTAGCAAAATGGGGTGGATGCCATCGGTGCCTTGTAGTCTATATTCCTATTGCATTTAAGTCTGGCTGTCTTCCGTAAGTCTGGTTGGACTTACGGTTCTCTCTTGAAAAGGTCATAGAAGTAGAGTTGCCATAAGGATTGAGAACAGTTCGGGCTCTAGGCCGGACCTTGATGACGCTTTAATTGTTTCGATTGTGTTGTTGTTCAAATTGTTAGATGAATAAGGCGGCGTTAGAGTATTCACGTCCACCCCATAATAGGGCTCTGCTTACGAATGTCACTGTCAAAGTATATAACTGAAGAAGCTCATTCACATTCTTCAAAATCCCCATCTACACAATTAAATCTAAGATGGGAGCCGGCATCTTCTGTGCATTCAGAGGCAGATATGCTACAACTAAACCACGATCACTAGATTCAGTGTTCTTTTGTGATATTTTACTGGTGCTTAGACCCTTTGGAAAGTAAGTTGTGACCAGTCAAGAACAATTAAATCATTTGAACGAATGAGTTATATTTCTCAAGAGCGACGATAACCTTCCTGCATTGAATTCTAAGTTCGACTCAAGCTATGGTCAGACAAACGAGATATACTCGGTAGCCTCCAGATCTTTTCAACACAGCAAAACAGATTCGAGGTGTCTGTGACCAGTTTCTTACGTTTGTAGTTCATTGAGCATTGACTTTTTGCGAAATATGTTAGGTTCTTTGGAGGGCTTGTTGTTTGAGAGGTTGGTGAACTTCTTGGTTCTACGAACGACTCCAATTTTAGGTGGTGTTAGGTCTTCTGTAATAGAAGTCATGTGTTCGAGGCAGAGATCTTCGCGAAACTCAGGGGCACCGAACTTCTAATTTATGCGGTAACCCTGGGTGACGGTATTTATTTCTGCTCAGACAGTCAAGCTGCCTGACTTGCACTTGCAAACCCAAGAACCAACTATAAGTTGGTGAGGGAATGCAAAGAAAGAAAACTCAATACCCTGGTAACCTCTGCTTAGGTCAACCTGCTTTCAATAATCCTGGAAACGAGGTTGCGGATGATCTGGCTAGAATGTGGACAGAAAACGGGGGACATCACCACAACTACAACCATGGATGAGATCCAAAAAGTTATTAAAACTGCTTTTAGCGGTTTGTTTGCTAAACATCACTACTTGCAAACCTGCAAAAGCGGCCGAATCAGTGATAGAGTACCCCTGCTGTCGTCTAGCAAGGAGATCGCTTAATCTTGGCAGGAGGCAACTAAGACTGATGGTCGGCCCGAACATTGGTCACATCAGTCTGAATAAAAATGAATAAACTGAGACTGGCGCATTCAAATACTTGGCCGGGATGAGAGGAGGACAACGAGAACCTTGAACACTCCCTCCGCGGTTGCCCCGCCACAGAGGCGCTAAGACACAAAAGACTGGGAAGACTTTAGGAAACAGAATGTTTCTCGGATCTGTTAACCCCATCCGACTCTCTATCGGTTAACCTATAACCCTTCACTTACACAACGGACCCAAACGCCGGCCTACGCAGAGGCCGCTACTTGCAAGTCGATTGTCCTAGAGGAACTGTTTCTTGGAACTATTAGTTGGTACCATACTTACTCCCTTATATATTTTTGATCCATCAGTATATCAATCTGAGTAGGAATTTACTAGAGATAATCCTCCATTGTCCCACTCGCTTGCTTCTGAGGTTAAGACTTTGAAAGGGTGCAGTAGATTTATTTCGACGGCATGGAGTACATAACTCTTGCATAACTGTTGCAGCAAAAAGAAGCAGAAGCTGCTTTAAGATGCCTTGTGATGTATAATATGTTTAAAAGATGCGAGCAACTGCATAGTAAAATAGCGGGCGCGTCAGCTCGGGATGAGGCAAGGCCTAGCTGCTCGCAACCATTCATGTTGTGAGTGTTACATTTTTCGCACGAATGGAAGTGACCTACAATTTATTGCCGATTCCGAATGGCGAATTGAGAAGCTGTATGACAGATTATACTCCCGGGGCTTGAACCCACGCCGCTCGCTCAGCAGTCCAACAACTGCATAGTAATTGCTGAAAATTGATATCCTACATCGCAATCTCAGACAGATTTGGTTGGGCTCTGGGCTATCGTCCAGAGAGACTTCCCTCAACTGTGAATATGGACTTTCTTCCTCTATCAGTTGCAAAGACTTCAGCTTTGAAAGCCGTACAACCGTCTGAAAGCCGGTATGAGTTTTGTAGATTTCCTGCCTCTTCTTGATTCCATTTTGAAAGGAAGGTAAATTGCTTTGTTGTGCATAAACAAGTCTTTCGAGGAAGGACTAAGAATAAATCTCAATTTTTGTCAAACATAAAGCCACTTTCGTGATTAGTTTTTAAGTCGTAGGTATTCCAAGCACTAACGTCAAACTAATTTTGCTAATTCCTTCGTGCAGACATCGCCCTCAAATCGACAACTTGCTTCGCCTATAGTATTGATTCAACATCTATCGCCGCAAGCTGACATCAAAGTCATACGCGTATTCATTCCTGTAAACTTTTGTTTTGCAATCAAACACAGGTAGTCCCTAAGTGCCCAACCCATCTAGAACAATCGAAAGCAACGATCAAACTTTCTCCTCTAAACCAACCCGCATGCTCTCATTTCGCCCCAAAATCAAGGATTATCCACAAAAGGTATCTACAAATCCCCAAAAGCCTTTCGAAAGTATTTTTCTCCCTTATGCTGAGATTTATACCAAACAAAACTTTCAACACGGCACACAGCACCTTTGGGGAAAAAAACAATAACAGTCTCTGTTCTGTGTTCAGTGTTCAGTATTCGGTATTCACCCTCCTCTAACGGTGTGAGAGTATTGAAATAAGGATAATGTTACTGCGACCCCAATTCCTATAGATTACGTTTGCACTTTGTATTGTTCCCTTGTTCTGTGGCATGTATCTGTGTATTAAGTAAATATGCCAGAACTGTGCGCGAGGGTTGAAAATCCTGCAAAGATGATTGTCCTGACAGTGAGGCTGTTTGTGGCAGGCATAGGTGGGTGTATGTCACCTGTAACGAACGACGCACCATACATTGTCCTTGTGAAATAATCAAAGCTGAAGTGTTTTTGTCACATTCGTATAAAAAGTGCAGAGCCATGCACAGGAGGAGGGTCTGTGTGCGCAAAGTCTATGTAAAATGCTGACACGAAGAGGATTACGGTGGAGAGATCTATTTTTGTCCTGAAAGGACTTGAGTGCCTCGTAGGTAAGATGATATGTGGTCTTTTGATTGGTGAGGATTCTTTTCCTCTATTAAAATCGATTTTAAGCAGTTTGTTGTTCGTCCTGTTTGGGGGGAACTTTGGCACTGCTTATAAGCAGATCGTTGTGTTGTTTGTTTTTCTACTTACGGTGGTTTCCAAGCGAGGTTTCTAGGTGCTCTCCGTTCTAACAACATCTTCACCTATTTGAATGGAATTTGTTTTGTCGTTGACAAAGAGACTGCACTAAAGAGCCAAGAAGTTCCTTACTAGGCCTCCTACTACGTTGACCATAAAGTAATGAGAAAATTCATTAACTTGGCATCTTCGCCTACACATCACATTTCCATTTGTGGCCAAGGATTTTCCCTCTAATGGTCAATATAACTTATAATTTAATTTTAATTCTCTTTTTCATTTGAATTTTTTCTTCATTTCGCGCGAAGGACGAGGCATTATTTATTTGTTTTCTTTTAAAACAAATTATCACTCTTGATCTTGTAACATTTCCGCTTAATTGTTTCGTCCTTGAGGAGAAACACAACATCATTTCGATTTTTAAAAAATGTTCTTTTCTCACCCTGGTGTCTTTCCAGGATTATGAGGTTACGTTCCAAGAAAACACACAAAATTTAGCCGTTTCGGTGCTGAAGGCGTTCGGAACTCATTAAAATAATTATTCACATAGCTTAGGCTGTTGAAATGATTGCTCTTGACAACTTGTCAAGTGAAGGAGTTACGAGTAGCAATGCGAATGAAGATGAATGTTTCTGTGAGAGGATGAGGTGAAGAAAGGTTTTCAAGACGTAATAATATTGCTCTGGGAATGGCAGGGTGAAGTGTTTACTCAGGTTGTAGACAAAGGAACCCTCTTTCTCTAAATTTGTTTTGTTTACAACCCCTTCTGTGGATAAAGATTCCCTTGTGGATACAATTCTATTACTGACCATTGCGACATTCCATGACGTCAACATATCTCACACTCACCGTCAATTCAAAGGAAACGACATTCTTCCTCCTGAAACGTCAAGAGATAACTTTAGAGTATACTTTTTAAGTTTGCATACTTTTTGGAAAAGCGTTCAAGGATCTAATTTGGATAAAAAAACACCTGCATCAAGTTTTCTGTAATATGCTCCACACTATCACCAAAAAAAAAATTAGAAGTGTAATCACTGGATGTAGTCATCTAATCCAATAATAACCGTCGCTTGGTTGCTTTAACAGGCGTCTCGTAGGAACAGTTTTCGAGATCACAGCGTCTTTGCATGACCTGCATTTCTCCTCCGCAGTTTGAAAAGACCCTCAATCTATTGACGAGTAGCACACCGATAACATAACTGATTTCAGATTGCTCCAGGAGATGTGAATTGTTGCCTCTATCTTTGATTGGTTTTGTTTTCAGCGTTTCGCTTAAATGTTTACACATATGGAGAGGCATACCCAATACCAGTCACTTTGGCAGAACATCCTACGAAGTCGTACGACTGTCGAGATGGTCAGCTTTGCAATTGCTTCGCTATCGTCTCAAAAGACGAGCGGCAGTCTAAAGCCACGTTTGAAATAATGGAGCACAATTAAAGAGATTTAATTGCTGCTTGGCTATCCGTGGGGATTCTAATGCTACCTAGCTCACTAAGGTTGCTGTAAAAGTAACCTTGTAAAGCGAGTCTTTTTTTTTTGCCATCCACGTATAATGTCCTTTGATCTGTTGCTGTATCTGCATATACATATCTGAGCTTGCAGCTCTCAGCCTTTTAGCATGCTTTCGCTTGAGCCAATGTACTATTAGGATGACTACCATCATCATCATCATTTTCAATAACCCGCTTAGCCTCTATGAGGGCTGCGGGGTTAGGGTGCTTAAGTAGACTCTCCACATTTCCCGATCTTACGCAATCGACTCTAGATCATCAGGAGCTATCCCCATACGGGTAGAGGTGAGGTTTCGGACTTCTTCTAAACATCTCATCCTAGTTCTACCGAGGGGACCTCTACCTGATAGCACGGATTCCGTGGCACGTCTTGGAAGCCGATTTGGAGCGTGCGTTGAACGTGCCCAAACCATCGAAGTATGGACGTCTTCGTTCGAAGAAGTAGCTGCTCGACATTGAGTGCCTCACGTATTTTGGTGTTCCTAACCTGTTCCTAACCCCTTATTCAAGCTTCAACACAGACGACGACGAACCTATCTAATCCGCGTTGACTTTCAGTCTGGGTGGACGTACCAAGTTTCAGTCTGGGTGGACGTGACCAGGTCATTCGCGAAAAGCAGATGACTTATCCTTAAGTCCCCCAATTCGAAACGCTCCTCGCCACTGCTGCGCTGTAACATTCAATCCATATACACTATGAAAAGGAGAGGTGACAGAACGCAACCAACCCAGCTCTTATAGTTTATGCATAGAGATTGAATGGTCCTCAGAAGAGAACCGTCAATCCCATACTCTTGCAATATACTCCAGAGTTTACCTCGAGGGACCCGATCATATGGGACCCGAACTGTGGATAGGTTTGGCATACACCCAAGCCTTCTCAAGTAACATTCTGAAAGTGAATAGATGGTCGATTGTGCTTCTACCTGGATGGAAACCGCACTGCTCATAGCCCAACCTGGACTCGATCACAGCCTCGGAACGCGCTTCGAACATCTTAGCAAAGACTTTTCCGGAGAAGCTTGAGAGAGATACAAAACCCCTATAATTGGAGCAATCCCTCTTATCCCCTTTCTTAAAAAAAAAGAACAATCACCACAGTTTGCCAATCGCTGGATGTTTCACTGCATTCTCAGGCTGCATGACACGAGAAAGCCATTTCACTACCTCTTCACCCAAAGCGTTGAGCATTTCTGACCGGATTTCATCCACACTAGATTTGCCGTTTTAATCGCCAAAGTCACCTCCTCTACGGTGGGACTGTTCTCCGCCCTACTGAAAACCATGTGTCTGCCATCCTCAGTGCCCTGTTCGGGATTGAGCAGCATCTGCGCAAGATGTCCTTCTCATCGGAAAGAAATACACCATCTTTGGATTTGACTCCTTCGATGATGTTAAACGTCCTTCCTGTGAGACGGCGGATGGTCTGCCAGACCACCTTGTTTGCAGTTCTGTGGTTCCTCCAGGGGTTTTTTTTTTTTCTCGGTTCTCAAGAAATAAATCCCTGGAATCTACGCTGACTATAGAAGTATAAGTCTCTTCAAAAAAGCTGCTGTACGAGGTGAACATGAGTCTCAACCAAAAAATTTTTCTAGTTAGTCCGGTCCAAGTCGGTCGAAATCCCCTTCAACTTGTGCGCGCAATATTGGGTGAGGTGTTCCTTTACTTCGTTGTCCCTCCAAGTCAAATGCGAAGACTCTGCAGGCCAAAATATTGGCGTCCATTCGCCCTATAAGCCGTAGCCATCTCGAACGTTTAATTACCAAATCGATGTCAATATACATACATCTCGAATCTCCTCCTCCAAGGCTCGTCCAAACGATCAAGAATCTCATTACACGCCTTCGATCGAGTCCATTAAGTAGGAGTCTGCTTGGTTCTTCAGGATGGGGCTACTCAATTGATTTCATAACTCGAAGGAACAGCGATTGGCAAGAGCAAACGCTTCCAAGGTTGGTAATGATTGTCCTTATCTTCAGTTTGATTTCTTTATGTGTCCATATGTACTCGTACATGCTTGAGTAGCGTGATTTTGTAGGATGCATATATGTTTGCAGGTACGTATGCATATTCCGCCTTGTTAAGACACCTGCAATGAGGAATCTAGCGCTCTAAATCCCACTTGGCTGTCCTTGATCATGTGGATAGACAATCTATTTACTTTGAATTCAGCCTGTCATCTCGATATCTTATTGCTGTGTTTTACATAATTTATAGCAACTCGGCAAAAAAACTCGACACACTTCCAGAATTAGCTAGGTCAGTTTACGTGGCGTATATTTAGACGATGAACAAAAATAAGAAGACCAGATGGACATCAATCAACATAATATTTGTCGAAAGCCAATGCTTACACGCCTGTTTCCCCCACCAAAGCATTCATAGCACATTTGTTGAATTTCATATCCAAATCCAATTCTCCAGGCTTCCAAAGTAATAAACAGAACATCTACCAAAATTTCAACAAATATTTACCCACTGCTCTTGACAGACACAATGTCTCCCTTCACTTTGACACAAATCAAAGCAAAAAAACGTGAAATGAAGACACCAGTCTGGCATTTACTGAAGTGTGCAAGGACAACATCATTTATCATGACGACAGCTGGAACCATTAATTTGCAAAATGAAAATGGAGACAGAAAAGTTATTATTTCTTTTTTGATATTTAAATTAGTTTTTTATGGTGGAAGCTTTGAATGTGAAATCTACTTATCTCACATTGGTAATCCATTGTAATTTGGTTTTACAGTCAGTAGGTGTACAATGGCAACAGCAACTTTGCCTTAAAGTATTTCCTTAAGTTATTCCAAACAAAAAGGGCTTCCCCTAGCTTCGTGCGTAGGAGCAGTGATTATTGCGTTGGATCGTGCGGATAACAGAAGCCGATTTGCGATTTCTGGGAATTTTTGAGATTGGCGAGAATTCATATTTCCGTTTCGGTATTTGTATTCGTGTCTGCTTCACCCGGTCACGGATTGTCAATCACAAAAATTTGCAATAAAATCAATTCGAATTCGCGAAACACTTTGATCCGAAACGAAAAGGACAGAGGACTAGGAAGTTGCTCTGTCTCCAATTGTTGTAGAACTATCATAAACACTTCAACTTATTTCTTATGAATGACATTCATATGTCCAGAAGGAGCACCGGCAAAATAATAGATTCGATTGAAAGTTGCTTGCCTGCAGTTTAAACCTCGCTAACTTTCCAACATGGTACCACCTATGTCAAGACGATTATCGTTGCAGAAATTTGCAAATAATTCGCCATTGTCTTTGCAGTTGCCTAGTTCGTACTTCATTGTCATATCCTGCCTTGACATTCAAATCCCTCATTACCATGACGGCATTTCCATTTGGCGTTGTGTTAAAGCTGGTCGCACTGGGTTTATGTATCCGTTGTCAGACCTATACTCGTGTATGGTGCGATCGTCTGGCGGATGGCCTTAGACAGAGCCTTGCACCTTTATCTATTGGGAAAAGCGCAAAGATCAGCATACACATGCATAAGTGCAGAACTAAGAATCACCCCATCCGCGGCACTCGACGTGCTCCTACATCTTCTTCCCATCAGACTGAAAGCCTTCTCCTAATGGTCAAACAACCATTTTGGGCACTCGATCTTAGGTCTGGTAACTGGTAACTTTTATTCCGAAAAACACCGACTACACACCGTCTATGGTGAAATTCAACCTCAACTTCCGGACATCAATCTCCTCCATGATGGAGTTGGAGAATGGTGATGCCAGAGACGATCATTCCGTTCATCTCTACACCGACGGTTCCAAAACTGAGAATGGAGTGGGAGGTGGTGTTTTCTCCAATAACCTTAATCTGAGTATCCCCTTCGGTCTACCTGACCACTGTAGCGGTTTTCAGGGGCAAATTATGGCGATCAACAAAGCCTTATACTGGCATAGGCATAATGTGATATGTATACTGCAAGAACATTACGGTTTTGACCGATAGCCAGGATGCTAGAAAATCCCTGAAATCGGTCACATGTACACCGAAAGCTACTTCAGATTTTCGCTCATCTCTCGTGGAGATGGCAGAACATTTTCAAATTGACCTATGCTGTGTACCCGGTCATACGGACATTCCAGGGAAACATTAGGCCGATAAACGTGGTACTACTCTAGAGATCCTACCAGAAACAAGGAATCTGGATATTCCATTCCTACGTGTAAATTACACTTAAAGTACGATGCGAACAGCAAGACAAACCAAAGATGGAGGAACGGAACGACATGTCGTTCCTCCAGAGAGATCTGGCCAATGCTAAACCTTACTCGATCCAAAAGTCTGATCTTGCTTAAAAGGTTGCTCATCAGCACCATTACCGGTGTTCTCACTGACCACTGTCCCTTTGGCCTTAATGCCAGAAGGATGGCCCTCTTTTCAAATGACTTCTGCAGGAGCTGCAGGGACGAGGAGGAGGAATAAACGATCCTCCATTTCCTCTGCATTTGTCCTCTATCCCAAAGACGAAAGCTCTATCTACGAGCCTATCACTTCGAGAACTTGGGCGGACTATCATATACTGACGTCAAAAGTATCCTCAGATTCATTAAGAGCTCCAAATGGTTTCAATAAAGTGAGTGGCGTTTTTCAGGATAAAGATCTATGTGGTAACACAAAGGGCCTTCCTGTCCTATATTCGTGTGTCTGTGCTTCTCGTAGACAGTCACCCCAGCTACCTACGTACCTTAAGCTGGTCGTAGCAGGTCTCTTTTTCATCATAAGATAAGAGCTCTGTTGGAGTGTAACTCTAGTCCATAGTTTGGAAGTCTAAATCCTATATCCATACGACTGTTAATTAATCAGGCCAAGTACCCGTGGATATCTTAATGGTTTTCCGGAGTTAGAAGTACATTGCTGCGTTTTGGCAATTCTTATTCTGTCCACCACCTAACTTAACTTAGCCCAAAACTTCCAACGCTTATCGCATGAATTCTCGTGAATGTTGTTGCTGACTGAGTCCTAGAAACCAATCTTAATAGCCAAAAGTCGTTAACGTATGATTTATCTTCATTCGAGGCGTAGTGTCGGTTTCATTAGCTTAATCTTTCAATCTAACCTTACCTTATGCTAACCTTACTTAAGTAAGTTTTATAGCCCTTGACTGTCATCCCTACATGTAATCGAAACTGAGCAATGGCAGTGGCAGTGGATTGATCACTCATTTCGAAAAGGTGACAGCTCTATTGCTCACTACGCTATGCAATGGAATCCGCTTAATTAAGATGGCAGAAGAGTGGGTCGAGAAATGCATGGTTGAGGAGGAGTCCTTGCAATTGGGGAAGAGCTGGAGAGAGCTGAGGCATATTGCCAGAAACCGCACACGATGGCGCGTAGGTATAGTATAGGATCTATGACCCAGGACATAAGTAAGTAAGTATAGCCAAAAAAAAGTCACCTTTTATACAGAATGCATTTCCTGAGCTTGATTCCTTGGAAAAGCAGCTCAATAGTTCAAATAGTCCGCCATGAACTCGTTTCATTATGTATGACCTGTAGCCTTCAACAGCATTACTCATGACAAAATGACACCCGAGAAGGAAACGCAAATTGAATTAAGGATCAACACCCAGAACACCCTCCTGCGTCGAGATAAAAACTTGAATTTCATAAAATTACCCGAATTGATCTATTGAAAATCAAATGTAAATACATTTAAGGGTAAAGGCAATAAATCGCGTTATATTTTATGCAAAAGCCTGACTGTAATCCCTCCCAAAGCCACTTGTATCCTTTTCATTTTCTGAACAAAAAAAAAACTGAATTCTGATTGATCCTTTTGTGAGTCCAATTCAAGTGGACATCGTCAACGAAACCTTTTTGTGTTTAGTTTGAGTATTATTTTTTCTGGAAAGTTTCATTTGTTGCGGACTTCTCTTTGGCACTCTTCCAAAAAAAAACAAACATTTCCTATACGAATACGAGTGTATCCTTTTTTGTGTTGAACAACAAAACGGCTTTTCATAGTCAATTCTTGAGTGTTTATCCTGATTTTTTGCTTGTTATTCTTTGAGTCCCCACTTGTGATAGATTGATTTGAGTTTCCGTATATTATGGACTTTTGTTGTTTGCAATCGAAACCCTTTCGGTTAGGATTCAGATAGATTTCTTTTTGTTTGGTCCTATTCAAAGTGGGGTCAAGCTGTAAGTTTTATGAGGAACAAGCAAAAAAGGACTCCGGCCAAATTGCTTTTGCATTCAATCATGTATTACATTGCAACCTTCCACAGTGTGGGCATCACCTGCATGAAGGATCCTCGAAGGGAAGTGCAAAGGCGATGAAATAAATATACACCCACGTAGCGTGGTCGTATAAATTCATCTTTCATAAAACAATATCCAGGGAAAATTAATGGAATTACTTACCCCGGGTCGCGGTCGTGGGCAGGGTGAAAAGGATCAGATCGAAATTAATTGAAGAAACCGCACAAACATTTTGTGAGGGAATAATTTTACGTGACGGGAATTTAATTTTTTTTTCTTTTTATAAATGAAAAAGGAGTCTGGGCGACCGGCATATCGATGAGGAGAAAGATGAGGATGGACGTTATAAATTAATAATAAGGACATGATGAAGCTCTTTCGAGGAGAAGTTGTTTATTTAGTCGGTCGAATGATTTATTGATGATAGGAGTCAACAAGCGAAAATTGACAAAATGAAACTTGGAAACAGTAAGTTCTACTTTCATGGGAAGTTTTGGCAGTGATTGGGGAATCGTTCAGGCATAAAAGAAGAGCTTTTGTTTGGTATGGAACAATTACGAGTATAGGAACAGGACTAACAAGTGAAGCGTTTAAAGGTGTTCAAGTTTTGACACGGTGAGTCCAAATGCAAAGGAATGCAATGCAGGGTGGAAGGGGATTTGCAATTTTCACCAATCGAACAGGCTCTGGAATACTGATCACAATACTAAGACTGCCGGCGGAAACATTGAAAATGAAATCGGTATCTGCCCGCTCCTAAACACTATTAAATCTGAAATAGTCCAGAACTGGCGCACATCGTAAGGTTATGCTGGGTGCCTGGTCACTGTAGAGTGAAAGGAAATGAACTTGCAGCTGAATTGACGGGAAAGGTGGGATAAAAAGACAAACCGACGAACGGGTAGAGATGAGTGTCTCCTCGTGGCCACAAAAGGTAATCAGAGATACAAAGAATCTAAAGCTTCAGGTATCAAAAGAACCAGGACCATTTTAAAATGAATAGTCACAGCAATCGAGTCCAAGTTGGGCGAGGAGCAGTGCAGCTTTCGTCCAGCTAGAAGCACAAGCGGCCAGCTATTCACTCTCAGAATCGTACTTGAGAAGGCCTGCCAGTATGTCAAACCTATCCACAGTTGTTTTGTGAATTGGGAGAAAGCATATGATCGGGTCCCTCAAGGGAAACTCTGGAGTGTATTGCAAGAGTATGGAATTGACGGTTTTCTTCTGATGGCCGTTCAATCTCTGTACACAAACTATAAGAGCTATGTTCGGGTAAACGGCGTTAAGTGGACACCTCTCACTGTGGGCGTTGGACTTCGACAGGGGTGCGTTCTGTCACCTCTCGTTTTCATTGTATGTATGGATGGGATGTTACGGCGCAACCTTGGCAAAGAAGTCATCTGCTTTTCGCGAATGACTTGGTCATCTTTACGTCCACCCAGACCGAACTTCAGCGCGCACTAGATAGGTTCGTCGCCGTCTATGTTGAAGCTGGGATGAAGGTTAACGTGAAAAAATCAGAAGTAATGGTAATTTCCCGAACGCTTGCTCAATGCACTCTGCATGTTAGTGGAGTCCCATTGAAACAGGTGGAGAAGTATAAGAATCTCGGTATTCACGAGTAATGGAAGGTGCAGTATTGAGTTATCCTGTAGGATAAGTACGGCTGGAGCAATTCTGAGACAACTTGGTCAATCTGTTATCTGTTAGCTGAACTTCTCATCGGCGCTAAGCTATCGGTCTTGAATTCAGTGTTTGTTCCGACCCTCATGAGATTTGGGCAATGCCCAAAAGAATAAGATCGCGAATACAAGCTACCGAAATGAGATTTCTGAGTTATTTTGCGGGCTAAGTCGTCGAGATCGAGTTAGGAACACCAGAATACGCAAGGCACTCAATGATCGAGCCGATACTTCTTCGAACGAAAAGGTCCACACTTCGATGGATGGGGCATGTTCAACGCATTCCCACAACTCGGTTTCCAAGATGGATTTGTAGGCCCAGGATGAGAGGGTTGGATCAAGTCTGAAATCTCACCTCTACCCGTATGGGCATAGCCCTTGATGCTTTAGAGCCTATGGCGGAAGATAGGGAGATGTGAAGAGTCTACTTAAGTACCATTACCCCGCGACTGCGACCCTCGATCGGGAAAGTTGATTGTGTTCTCTAGCAAGTGTAGCTGACTTAATTTAAAGGTCGGTATAGTAGTTTCTTGTCTTTACGCCCTCGGAACAATCGGACATCCATTACACTGGAGGATAGCCATGAATCCATCCTAATATAATAAGCTTGATTGATCAAGGGACCTCCATGTCTATAGGTATAGGTATCAAGTTGCGGATCTCACGCGCCTGCTTAGTTTCACCGCAGAGTCGATCAACATGAATAAATTATCGAAAGTGGTATCGTGCAAGCTATACTCTTTGGCAGACCTACCATTGGCCAATTTAGCATTAGTGCGACTTGTTTTGAGGCACTTAATCACATTCCGAAGATACAAGACTTTTTACTGCCTACATTGAGGTGCTCAAAAATTCAAAGTTTTAAATCGCCTTCTTGCTCAACCCATAGGATCGCCCACCCATAGGATTTCCGACAATTTATTTTCGTGTCCTTACGCTATCAGCATTAATCACCAATCAATTGACCATTCTTGGCAGACGGCCTTATTGTTTCAAAACTTGTATCAAGTGCCGTCCGTTTCCGGGAACCTCAGCCCTTTAAACGAATAAATGGCAAGCATGAGGTGAACTTATTTACTTCCCAATAACTTTGCATCACTTTAGTGGCAGTATACACCGATAAATTCATCTCTGTCAATGCTGCCAACAGCATTGAATAAATTATTTTCAATGTCATTCTAGGAAAATATAAAACAAAAATGGATTTTCTCTAAGGATAACATGGTATTTACGTATTCACTGGACAGTGTTGACATGTGTTCCTGAAGCTAAGTTTAATAATTCATGAAATACATTTATAACTGAACTTTCTCCTGTGAAAGTGGACACGCATCTGAAGCGACACACACTGACAAGAAACAATTTGCAAGGGAAAAATGAAAAAAAAAAAAAAACACCGGTTGACTTTCAGCAGTGTCCTTTCAACATCTGGAAGAGAAGATTTTATGTATGTAAATGTTGCTTCTCTGTCTGTCGGTTCCTATAGGACGGAAATGTATTTCGCATGGAATACATAAAAGGAGTCAATAAGCAAAAATTGTGTTAAAAATTTATATCACAGCCCAGCACCAACAGGTGGTTGGGGCGAGAAACGTTGACAACGCTTACAGATATTGTAATAGACACGTGCAGACAAATGCTTATTTGCTATGGAATTTTACGACTTTTACAAGAATAGAATCCTTTCTTCGTTTCGATGTGATGTCTTGCTATCGTGCTGGAAGGGGTACTTTGCAAAGTATCTTGTTTGTCCTTAGGAATTTGCAAAAGGACATCAATTCCTAGAGAGTTCTTGTGTTGCTGAGTTGTCTGGTGTTTGAAAGTGATGTTAAACTTAACTTAATTGATAAGTGCTTCTTCAGGGTAACATCTGTGATGGATATAATTGGTATGACAATTTGGTTATGCCACTTGTTAATTATTCAAAGTGAAAAATGGTTAAAGACTCTCGAGGGCTGTTTAACGAATACTACGAGCAATTTATTGACAATGTGATTAGGAGTAACATTTAATTTGTGCCTCTTTGGATCTTAGAAAAGAGGCCATGGTACGTTTTCATTACCCCATTTTACTCATCGTTCGACTATAATCCTCTGTTTTCTATTGGAGGAGTTTCGCTTTTTTTAAGAACCTGTCCTTATGGTTGATACTGCGGCCTAGCAAAAGGAAATGTGTCTCCGGTTTACTTAGGCTTATAGGGCTTCCGAATGAAGGTGGATATGTCATTACAAATTTTTGCCTCCCTAATACCTTTACCGAGATTTATTCTGGCGCAAATTTCGAGTTTCGCACCATCCTTTCAAGAACGATGTTAAAGAAGTCGCATGACAGCCCGATGCCTTGTCTAAATCCTGTTTTGACATCAAAGGTCTCGGTGAAGTCTTTACCGGTCTTGATGGAGCAGCGTGTATTCTCCATCGTCATCCTGCACAAACGGACGAGTTTGACTAGACATGGCTCTGTATAGCTCGTCTCTATAGATGCTGTCATACGCGGCCTTAAAATCGATGAAGAGGTGGTGGGTATCGATTTGAAGTTCCTGGGTTTTTTCCAAGATCTGCCGCAGTGTGAATATTTGGTCGATGGTGGACTTTCCTGGCCTGAAACCACACTGATATGGACCGATCAGGTTGTTGATGAACGGCTTCAGGCGTTCACACAACACGGCAGATAAGATCTTGTAAGCGATGTTAAGAAGACTGATGCCTCTGTAGTTGGCGCAGTTCAGAGGGTCTCCTTTCTTGAGGATCGGGCAAACAATGCTGAGGTTCCATTCATCGGGCATACTTTCTTCCGACCATATTTTACAGATGAGTTGGTGCATGCTCCTTACCAAGTCATCACCTGCTGCTTTGAACAGCTCGGCAGTTAGGCCGTCAGCCCCAGCAGCTTTGTTGGACTAAAGCTTCGATATGGCTATCTTCACCTCGTCCAGGTCGGATGGACGGAATTGTTGGTCTTCCTCGCCCAAGTTGAATGGTTCATTCTGCCTGACAGTGGGGTTTGATTCGTCGTCGCCGTTAAACAGTCTGCAGATGTAGTTCTTCCATATCCTCGGCATCGACTGCGATTCTACTACGATGTTCCCTTGTTTATCCTTGCAAGCTTCGGTTCGGACTCTATAGCCCTGACAGATACTTTTTACCCTTTGGTAAAACCTCCGAACCTCATTCCTGCAGTAACATCTCTCTATTTCTTCGATTCCGCGCTTCTCATGCCCTTTTTTTTTTCCTCCTGGGAAGCTGGTTTTCGTCTCTCTTCTTCTGCTCGTAGAGCTCCCGAGCAGCTCTGGTCCTCCGGTGCAGCGCCGCTTTGTATGCCTCATGTTTGGCTGCGTGTGCTTGCCGGCACTCGTCGTCAAACCAGGCGCTTCGTTGCCGTGGCCAAGTGAAACCGAGCACGTCAGAGGTGGCATCTATGATGTCTTTTTGGCAATGTTGCCACTGGTCTTCAATACTTGCTGCTGGAGGCATAGGACATTTTGAGAGATTGAGAGGGACTCGATCGGAAAAGGATCTGATGATTTCTTGCGATTGTAGCCGTCTGAAATCGACGGTGGAATCTACAATTCCAGCTTGGTCGAACTACTTAGCGAACATCTCATTTGGGCTACTTCGACGTAACTGACTTAAATGCCAATGAGGACCGGACTACCCGACCCCTTCAGCCCAATGGGTTCCGCCATGGAAAACTGTAATTGTTACGAAGCAACAACACGCCTGGGATACAGATTATTGACTACGTGATTGGGATGAATGACTCCAGAGGCCATGGTACATTTTCATTATCCTGTTTCACTCATTTTAAATTTTTCAATTCTCATCCATAGCGTCGATATAAGTATAATCGTTTGTTATCTACCGAAGGACCTTCACTTTAACATTCAATTATACATACACGTAGCGCATATACGCACATTAAAAGTGCTTACAGTAGACGATGTAAACTCATAAAGCGTCGTTGTTGGCATTGAACTTTTAACGACAAACGTATCCGCCGTTAAACTCCATAAAAAAAATTCAATTTTAGTGAGAATTTGTCCTAAGAAAGACCCATATTCCAGTGTTCGTCCTTTTAGTACAGGGAACCTTTTATTATCCGTTAATCGATGGCGCCTTTATTTATTTTTTTTTATGATGAAAGATCAAGATATTAATTTTAATTATTCAAATTTCCTTCTTAAATTGAATTTTCACCATCTTTTGCCTTATCCTGCTTCTTGTGTTCCACGCAAAGAAAGTTTAATTGGAAAATTTAACATTTTTTGTAACACTGTCCTTGATTTTCTTTTAAAGACGTAAATTCCTTAGACTTGTTGAAACCACTTATTTTTTATCGAATAAAAATTGAATACAGATTTTTCGTATTATTGTCAAAAGTTTTATAAATACATTTTTTATTGCGTCACAAAACTCCTAAGGGATTCAAATTTCAAGCTGGCGCCAGTCCTTGTTTACTGTCCTCGTTGCCTTTGGGTAAATGAAATCGGAGGCGTACACGTAAGATTTTTTTTTTTTTTTTTGTTGATTCAAGGAAACTAATAAATTCATCGATTTCATTATTTTATCAAAGCAAACCCTTTCTTGTGTGTATTTCCTGTTTTAAATGTACAACATTCTGATGAACTGTGCCGTTCAAGTTGATCAACAATGGGAATGCATATGTACACACCTCATACCCAGCAAGTAAACCACTTAAAGCTTCTTAAAATGTTGAAACAAAATACCCTTTGGCGAAGAAGGATTAAGAAGGTTTTTAAAGAAAATTGATTGAATCAATATTTCATAATCTACATCAACATTGATACAACCCAGAGCACACATTACACTCAAATGATGACTGACGATACCAACAGGTTTCGGGTTGGAACACATTATTTTTTCAAGAACCCGTCCCTCGGCAGACACTCTTTATGATAAACGAAGTAAAAATAAACATTTATCGATTTTTTTTTCTCCTTAAACAGGTAAATAAAATGGAACACATAAGGATGTCTTCAGACTCAGTTCACTTTATGGCGTGCTGTGGGTATACTTCCATTACCCTTAAGAATGAAAATAAAAAATTAATCTTTATCATTATTAAAGAAAAAAAAATATTTTTAAGGGAATAACTAATCGTTGTAACATCCGGTCTTCCAGCAACAGTGCCTTGAAAAATCACTTTTCTAGAAACAGTCTAGAGATTGTTCTGCAATAGCACTCCTATTGGCTGCCGAAATGCATTGTGAACAATTTTAAGAAGCAATTTCATGTGGAAATGATGATGATTAGCCAGACAAAAAGCATTCAAGGAGCCAACAGTCGTTTTTACGATATTGCGTGTAGGTAAAGTTTGATGTATTCATAAGCAATGGATTCCTGACGGAGTTCTTGGCATCTACGCAGTTGATAATCTCTCACTCATGGAGATGGCAGAACATTTTACCCGGTCATAGGGACATTCCACGGAACTGTTAAACCGATGAACTCGCCAAACGTGGTATTACTCTTGAGATCCTGCCAGAACGGAGGAATCTGGGTATTCCACTCGCTACATGTAAATTATTCTTAAAATACGGCGCGATCATTAAGACATACCAAAGTTGGAGGAACGTTTCCACATGCCGTACCTTCAGAGAGACCTAGCCTATGCTAAACCTCATTCGATCTCACTACCATTGTTATCGGTGTTCTCGCTGCTCACTGTCCCATCGGCTTTTATGCCAGAAGGATGGGCATCTTCTCAAACGACTTTTTCAGAAGCTGCAGATAGCGCCGTGGCTCAGTGGTTACAGCGTTGGACTGATGTGCGAGTGATATGGGTTCAAACCCCAGCCATATCCACCGAATATTTTTCGCGGCACCACCTCTCGTCGGGGAGTTACAAGCCTTCGGGAGTATAGTCTGTTATGAAAGAGCTCCTCAATGAACACTTAATGGACCAACTGCAACAATCGTGTTCAAATCCAAACCACAGATATAGGGTAACGAACTACGACTTTATCTAGGGCAAATGCAGCCGGCCCAACGAACAGCAGAGAAGGCTTCTCATATCGAGCATGAATGCTATACTCGAGGAACGGTGGACTCAGATAAGAATATTACAGAAAGAGAAACGAGGAGCCCTACGAATAAAAAAATGTTTAGCAATCCGTTTCGGAACCAATCGTAAATTTTTGGGTTTTTGTCAACTGATTCCTTACCTCAGCATCCCAGCGGCTCTGAAATCAAAACCGCGATCACAGCACTAAAGTATTACAAAGCTTGATGATATCCCTGTTGAAATTTCCAAGAAGCCCCAAATATCCAAGCAGAGCTATTGCAATTGCCAATAGAGAGGTAATTGTTTCGAAGATAGAATGAAATTCGGGTAGATTAGTATTCCAGAAAGGGTAGGGGTAGGTAGAGGTGGCGGTTCTAAAAGAACCCAATAAGCGCTGAAATGCATCGTTTTGAAACCACAACTTACTTGACCTGGATGTTTGTGGGTGATATAGGTTGGTAGACGAAGATATTTAAATTCAGTCTGAGGAATTACGGAAAAGAATAAGTTCACCATCATCTTCTTCTTGGAAATATCGTTGAGGTCATCGTAGAAGAATTTCCCTAGACTGCGCTGTCTGATCCTCGCTAGGACTGGACATTTGAAGAGGAAATTAATGCAAAGATTCTTTTTCGCAGTTATCTTTGCAACTACGACATAAAGTCTTGTGGGGGATACCTAGTTTTGCTCTATGGCCTCCTATTGGCCAGTGGCCTGTGCTAACGGCCGCGATTCTTGCAATATCTGGTCTCATTCGTTTTCTGTTTGTAGCAACCGGTATGATATGATGATATGATGCAGATGTTAAGCCTATTCCACCCTCGGTTGGCCGTCTTTAGAAAGTGGTGTTGAATGTTGCCCTTAACGCCAGCTGATTAGTTCTTCCTGGTATTGCTTTAACAGCTTTGAGGATGTAGTGGCTTAATTAATAGCTTTGAAGCAGCTTGGCTGTCAATGAAGTTAGCAGTATTGTAGATGGGTATTGGAGAATTTTTCAGCACACGGCAGACCTTCCGAATAGCAAGGAACTCTACTTGAAAGATACTGACAAATTTGGAAGGCGGTAGGGCTTCGAAAAATTCAGTTTCTCTGAGAAAATGCCTGCACCAACTCCGCAGTCCATTTTCTAAACGTCTATAAAAATATTCGTCCTAAAAGACTAACTTAATTAAGTGTGGCAACTGGAGAGGCATCTGCCTTCTACCTGCTGATTCTGAAATAATCACTAGGATAATTCTAGATTGAATCAAAGAACAAGCAGTATTTCACTTGGTCTTGTATAACCACATGAGCAACTTGTAGAGCATTCTGAAGCAATGCCTTGAATACAGGCCTCCGCTTTACCTACTCTTCACCAACTTAAAGAAAGCTTCAGCTATGTAAGCCGGAACTCTTGCTTAGTCAGAAATCTAATTGCTTAATTGAACTGTCAAAATACTGAGTCCAGCAATGTCAGCCAAACATTTTTCGCAGCATATTCCCTCGACAAGTGTTTGAGTTCGTAAACTAAATTATGAACAAAAAAGATACTCGCATCCTAGTAGGTGTACTGACAGGACATTGTGCCACAGGTACCATGGCCAGTAGACTCGGCATCGACTCCCCAGACTACTGCGGAAGAGACAGAAACCATAAAGAACTTACTCTGCGAGTGTCCCAACCTCTAAAACCGCCGACTCCGACCCATGGGAAACAGGCTGTTTGGAGAACTGAGTGACCTAACAGAAGTACCGATAACGAGCATACTCCACTTCATTAAGAGTGCAGGGTGGTTTGATAGACCACCCATCGAGTACCCAAGATTGGAACATGGCCCATAACATAAAGGGGAACACAATGGACCAGTAAGCCTCCGTGAACACTCAGTCATTGGACTGGGCACTTCCCCCATAACCTAACCTAACCTAAACTAAATTACAGGCCTCTTCCATTCGTACAAAAACAAAACACGTACCTCTCGGAAATCCCAACTAAAATTGTACAATAGAAGGCACTTAGGTAGCCTTCCTAGGCCTTAGTGGCCTAGCTGGAAATTTTTGTTAGTCAAGCTCGAGGTTGACTCTGTCAAAATGTTCAAACTAAGAACAATTGCAATTCATGGAATAAGAAACCCTAGATTAGGCGCAACATCTGCAAAATAAATCAATCCTCCACCGCCTGCATTACTTCATTGAAAGTTATAAGCCTTCTCAGGTTGCCACAGTCTGTATCCTATCCTTCCAACCCTTTAAAATTATTTTCTTCTTTTCTCTATTTTTCAGTCCACCGTCCACAGTCCAAAAGCGAACAAAATATTCATAGAATTTAAAAACAAAAACCAAATTAAATTTATCCAAACCAATTTTCAACTCGAATGCATTAAATTGTTTAAACGTAATACCGTCCACAACCGGTCCGACATCGAGCCTTTTCATTATTAATTCGCGCGTAGATTCCCAATTCATATCGATCCGCTTAGGTTATAAATTCAAAAAACAAATCAAAGTTAGACCGTTGATTTGTCCAGTAACGATATTGGAAACAAAGCCTTCTTTCCTCTCCCTAAAGGCTTTCAACCAAACACTTCTATCCAACCGTCCGGTCTCTACAAGTAAACTTTTCATCTCCATCAATCCGAGGCATGCGACTGAAACGACATTGTAAACAGGGAAAATGGTTTTATTTGCGCCCTCATAAAGTTTTAGTCGTTAACCATAGGAAGGACGTGGGTGCGGCCCAATATGAATTCCCTTCCGGAAGAGGTAGCATTTGTATTTTTATTTACTTTGTCCGCTCAACACATGAAAACAATGTGAAAATGTATCCGGGCCACGTTTTTATTTATGATTTTTGCCACTTTGTGCTATTTTTGGAATGCTACCAGGGATGAAGATGGTTTAGGAGGTAAGGCGATGTGGATTGTTCTTTTCGGGTAATGGCGACAATTAACCATCTTGATGGGTGAGATTTGAAATAAACGTAGATGGTATCCACCTAGCACTCGATTAATTTCTCGAGTTTATAAGACTCCTTACAACAAAATGTCAAAACCATTTATTTGGGTTCCAAGTTAAGTTCAAGTCAAGCACCGTCGACTGAAAATATAAGTGTACCTTGTGGGTTTCGTAGGTTTTTCTTAAAATCCCAACAGACTAGGTTTAGTGGATGAAAAGGACAATTTACCACAAATAATATGTCTGACTATCACCTACAGTAAATCTATTTGCGAATCTGCAACCAAGTTGGTTGCGGAGGAGTTTATCAGCCGATAGCTTATCTCCATACGTAGAACTGGAATCATTAAGTCTTATTTGAGCCATGGTCTTACAATACCTACTTGAAAAAGGCTAAACTAGCTGTCTAACATCCAATATGAGAAGCTCTTCATATGCGCTAACTATGTACATACTTGCTCGTCCAGGTGCACCGAAGAAGACCTTTCTTTTTACCAAAATATGAAACCTAAATCTGCTCATTCGCCCCTCCATTCAGTTCTCGCAAGAAGTAAAGTACCTTGGAGTAACCCTGGACAGTAAATTGTCCTGGAATCCCCACATCGACCGGACCGTCGCAAAAGTCGCACGAGCACTGTGGATCTGTCACCGCATCTGTGGCACCAACTGAGGACCTAATCCAAATCTACTCCTTGGTCATCAGACCTACCCTGACTTATGCGGCATTAGTCTGGTCGACAAAGACAAATGACACCACAACGAAGAAACTGGAGCTTTTCGTTGAACTCGGGAAGGCCGCCCGTCTGTGGGAATGACAGGACAAACGATGACCGATAGAGTCGTGACGACACACGCTTCACTACACCACGTTTAAGGTTGTGACCGGAAGGTCTTCAAGGGGCTATCTCCCATGATATTGGCCAGGGAGATAGCCATTGGTTGTGCCCAAAGACATCAAGGGTGGGCTGGCCAACCTTTGCCATGATCATCTGGCATGCTTTAGGTTCTTGACGAACCTCTGTTTAAGAAAGACACTGGAAGAGAGGACATTGGCGTTTAGCGTTAAGTATAGGTTAGTGCAAAGATTCGTAGGTTAGGCATAGTTTAGGGCTCAATATTTCAGTGTTAGGTTAGTTTAGGTTTAGCTTAGGTTTAGGTTAGTTTTGTGGGTCTTTTTTTCGCCTTTCTCCAAGGTTCTTGGACATAGGTTCCCTTTTCTTCATTTCCTCCTTCTTCCAAAGAGTGCCGCCGTCTTCCTCACCCCCACAGAAATTACCCCCTTGGCCTAATCCTATGTAGCAACAATGGCTGAACGTTTAGTTGAAATCACTATGTCGGATTAACTGCGCTCCACTTCCCTGAACGCTATTGTTGGTCTACGGTCAGTTCGGGTCCATATAGAATTGCAGGCAAAACTCTGCCTGCACAGGTTCTTCAACATCACCTCTAAACACCCGCCCTACGGCAACCTCAACATGCTTTTCTCCCTACTCCAAAGCAGCGAGTTCAGTATGACTACATAGCAGTCATCCCCCCATGTAACGACTGGGAAAAGTTCAAGCCCCGTCCGTCAGAGCACGATCAAGTGTGGAACATGGACGGCTCTAAAATGGACAGTGGATCTGGGGCTAGAATAATCGGAAATTCACCTAGTCGGTTAGTCTAGGCATATACAAAATATACAAATATACAAAAGCTGGCAAAACCATCTTAATCTTCTCTGACAGTCAAACTGCAAACTGAATTCAGCCATGATAAAATCCAAACAAGTCCTAGAGACAGTTAAATTGCTTCTATAACTAGGCAAAAACAACTTGATCATACTACACTGGATCACCGCCCACAAGAGCGGACTTACTGCCCAAGATATGTGCACCAACCCACTCACTGGTCCCGAATCAACCTGTGGAGCAAACAAATCCATCTTCAAAGCTACACGAGGGTACAAACACTGCTCAAATCCAACACAATCTATATGGTTAGTATAGGTCAGAAATGTAGCAATCACTTCTTCCCCAATCTATCACAAAAGATATCCAAGTTTCTTCTGAATCTGAGCAGGAGCCACCTTAAAATTCTAACATGTATCCTAAGTGGCCACTACCGCCACACATAACAAGCTTGGCCTGTCACTGGACCCTACCTGCAAACTTCGCTTGGAGACCGATGAAAGGTCTCTTCATATCAACACAGAATGCCTCGCCCTCATTCACGTGAGAAAGCGGACAGTGAATTAGTCTCACCAACTACAATTGTCACGTTCCACCCTGAGAAGCTGATAAGCTTCCCGACAGCTTCTAGAACAGACAGACTGTTTTAAAACATATGGGACAGCACAATAGGCCTTTATGTGAGACCGCAATGCTAGAGCGGACCAACCGCTCTCCCAAAAAAAAAAAAAAAACAAATCAATAGCTAGCGGGACAGCTTGGGATGAGTCAAGGCCTAGCTTCTCGCAACCATTCATGTTCTGCGTGTTGCATTGTTGACACAAATTGAAGGGACCGACTCCGAATGGTGAATTGAGAAGCTTCTTCATGACTAACTGTACTTCCTGAGGTTTGTCATTTCCCAACAAGAGGTGGTGCCACGAAAAATATTCGGTGGACATGTCTGGGCCTTGAACTCAGGCCGCTTGCACAGCAGTCTAAAGCACTATCCACTAAGCCAAGACGACCACCGCACTCCATTGTAGAAGGGGTAAGCAGTCTTCAAGTGACTCTAACGCGACTGTATAATGCAATGCTATGCTAGCTGTTCGAATCAGAAAATGCGTGCTTCCCGTGACAGAATTTACAACACCAGCAGCAGTTGAGGAGATTCTGCTAAATCTCAGCTGTTCTTCTTCTTTAGAAATCATAACAGGAAGGACCTTCGATATCTTGGTAGAAACCAGCTACAGTTTTGACAATTTTTCCTGCAAGATTTTCAAAAGTCAGTGCTATACCACAGGAATGTTCGTCAGGGCCTGAGGGAAAGTATCCCTTTACACTTTTTTAATTGAATTTCCTTCGGCGCTATATCACTCTAAAAACAATTAGGCATCTGGCATTTGTTTTGTCAAAAACCAAAGGACAATTCCATATAATTTCCATTTCCACTACCAGCAGGACATACTCGTATAAGACAATAACACAGAGCCCTAATTGATTAATTCTGAACTAATTACCATGTGTGGCTGACTATACCACAGAGTCCTCTGTATTAACTTATTTATCCAGAACGCTTACAAAGTTAATTAATCACACTCTGCTGGCAGGTTACTCTCCCATTGTGTCCTCCACAATAAAAATTACATGCGTACAGCTGACTAATATGGTACAATCCCACTTGAGAACGAAAAATATCCTGCTGGCAATCTGTTGAGCTTGTCCAAGGACGAATTTTCATTTGTTTTGATTGTTACCATAAGGATTCACACAATATCCGCCGGATAAGCATATCGAATGATAAGAAGATGTGTTCTTCACAGCGTACAACACCCGCACACAAACACCATTTGACAAAAGTTTTGGACGCGAGTTTGAATCCTTAAAACTTCTTTGGAAGACTGAAACTGACGGTTTATTGTTTTTGTGAAATTATTGTTTGTAATTCTTATCAGTTAATGGGAAGCGAAGGACATGCGCGGGATTTCTTTGACTCTGAAGAGAGACTTTCCTCATTTGAGAATACTCTTTGCATTCGCTTCGCTATTGAATTGAGAACTGACTTATCCTGCACAGTGGGATTGGGATCCTCTCCAACCTTGTAAAAGCGATTTCTTATTCTCTTCTCAACAAAAGTATGTTTAAGTGAGAAACAGTTTGGGAGGGAAACAGCGACAATATTCTAATGGCCGCTCCGCTGGTGTTAAAATTAAAATGAAACAGACTCAGAGTCTGTTTGATACATGCAACTCCAAAAGAAGGTTCACCGACACCGCTCTTAAAGAGATAGGAAACAGGGTGACGTTAATTTTTACTCTCTTTTGGATAAAATTGTCAATTAAATGCTGTCATTTCAAAACGAAAGCTTAAAATTACTAAAATTGCAAACTATTTTACTTTTTGCCAATAACCGCCCAGATATCTGAAAGGTTTCTCACAAATCGTCATCAAGTTGTAGTGCCTAAAACAACCAACCTGTGGGTTTCCTTGTTTTTCATTCAACTACCTCTAGAATCTGAAGAAGATCTATGTTTCAATTAACAAACTTCTCCAACTACGCCTATCCTTTGCCATCTGACATAAATACGCCAAGTTATCGCTAAACCTAGAATACTCTGGCGTGTGTGGAACATTTTAACCGATTTTTGAGGGGATGTCAGCTCTAACTTCACTCGGTAATGCAAAGTTTAAAGCTTCGAGCATGGCATCTTCATGAGGCACTTTTCGTCTAGGAATTTCGAATTTATCAAGGATCGGTAAACCTAGAGTTGGTTAAGTTCGTCTTCCCTTTGCACATGCACGCTATCTTGTATTTCTTAGCAAGCTGAACGATTGTGATTTGTTGTACCTATAAATTTGGTGGTTTTACAAGTGTCGATAACGTCTTTTTCGAATGAAGCAGAGGGTATTCGATTGATTCAAAATGGAAGAAAACTCCTCTCTCCGTTTTCTTAGCTTGTCCTGATCCGAAACCAGCACTTTAATTTTTCCCCGGATGTTAACTTAATGTAGATGGTGAACATTTTCTTGGTGAAAGGGGAAGAAGTACCAGAATGCGCTTAAACACAACTGACGTCGAAAGCAGCGTAAACGTAGAAGAAGATAAGATATCTCTGAGAATGCCTCAGACTTGGTTGGCTGGTTTTAGTGGTTGTATCAGGCAGAGAGCGCTCGATACTCAAATTATACTGAAATGCACAGTTCTCGTGACCGATTTGTTAGATGAGTGTGGACGGGTGTCAACAGACCATGGCTGTTAGTCTTAAATCCACCCTGTGGAGTTAAGGTAGAGTAGAATGATAGGGATTTACTTCTCTGTAAGTTCTTCGAAGTTTTCGAGGAAGAGTTTCCCAAGCGCATTGAATCTTGCGATGGCAAGTGCGGGGCATTTGCAAAGAAAATATTCTAGAATTTCCCTCTCATTTGTCTTTGCAGCTGCGGCAGTAGGGATTAAAACGGATGCCAAATTTGGCCGCCTGGGTACCTACTGACCAACGACCCGTACAGATAGCGACAACCCGGTTTGTTTTATTAAGGTCGCTGTTTTCCTATGGTTGTATATTTTCCAAGTCTTTCAGGATATGGCGCAGTTAGCAAGGTTGTTCCATTTGTGTTTGACTACTGAGAAGTAGTGTAGGTTGATTTTCGCCTTGACAGCTCCTAATGGAATGAGAACTTCTCCTGCGAGTGAGCTGTCAAGGGCCGACCCCTGCCTGGTAAGATCGTCAGCGATTTCGTTCCCTTCGATTCTTGTGACCATACGAGGGTTAGGGAAGATAAGCCCTCCAGATAGACGAGCTCGATTCTGAATTGTGCTAGGTATCAGCTTTGATGAGGTGGTTGTGGAGACAAGAGCTTTGATAGCTACCTGGCTATCGGAGAAAATTGCGACTGGCATTTCGTTTGGGGGTAGTGTCGTTGTTGAGGGTACGACAGGCCTTGTAGATTGCGAGTATTTCAGCCTGAAAAACACAGGCGTGCCTCAGACTTAGTGGAATTATAATAGAAAAATATCGCTCGGCACACATGTCTTCAATGATTTGAACAAATTATTAAGTCATTCCTGAAGCCTCTCTGAATTTATAGTTCAAAGAGCCCAAATGATTGGCGAATATGTTTGCGAATAAGTGACTTGCGAGAGAGACAATTTTACTAGAACTCTTAGAGACTTTGTCTCAAAACACAAGTTACTCGGAACTGCCATTTAATAACCTTATTCTTTTCCATCAAATTCGCTATTAGCTGAACGTCACCATTATACTTTACAAGTTAAAATGCAGGCTTCGATCTTTAGACTAACGAAGTATCTCAGTGAAGATGCTTACGGTAGAAATTATCTTTGTGCCACCTTGCTTCCGCGTGATATATTTCTCTAAAAATGGTTTATCCCTGCGTGAAAAAAAAAACTTACCTAAAGGTCCATTTCGGATGACGCCTCTAAAGGATAATTTGAAAAAGTGTTGGAACACTTTATATGGTTCAATAACACTTCTAACATTGTAGCACCCTAATGGACGCACATTCTCTCACAGTAGAATTCCTTTGGGAATCCAAAAGCAATGTGTTGTCAGTGCGTCTGACTAACCCAATTCTCCATGCATTCTACGAAAAACAAGAAAAAACAAACGAATCCTTCAGCTTCAAGGAGTTCCACAAAGCCAAAGTGAAGCCTTATCCCTTGTCTGCAGCTGATGCACACGCATGTAAATCTAAGTAAAAGGCACACACCATACTCCATCATACCAGGATCACTCTACTTGTTTTGAGTTCTCTGCTCCCACTGGTTAAATGCATACTTTGAACTGAAATACGAAGGAACAACAGAGAAGCCAAGTGAAATTTATCCGTACAAAGGCATCGAACAAGGGGGTCTTGTAACTTTCCCTTGTGCCAATACAACCAAACAGAGGGTAAAACTTTGCATTACTTTTTTTTTTGTTTTTTGCTTTAGAAAGTCTGTGTCAGGCATTAGATTCCTTTCGCGTTGTGATGTTCATACGAAAAGTTTTGTGGACCGTATTATAAGTTAACTTGGCGATGATCTGTTGGAAACATTCTTAAAAATAAATAAATATGTACTAGTATATCAACTTTAACACACGTTTTGCGACTTGGTCTTGAAGAAGAGGAACTTTTAAACTTTTTTCACTTTTCATGCGGAATTATGTGATTTGGGCTATACGGGCACCTGCTTGTTGTCTGAAGTTTCATGGCATTTAACTTTCTTGTAAATTGAAACTTTTTAGAAATCGACGGCTATGAATGATAAGACGTTGTATACATATACTGTTCCTTTGACAGGTGGAGTAACAATAGAGCGGCGGGAGACCCTTAAAGCAGCGTAGTTTCAAGGCCAAGGCAAATTTTTTTTGGCACAGAGTGAAAGAGAATCCGATTTTGGAGAAAACTACACATTTTCTCAGGGAAGCATAAACGATTTTTGACAAAGATAATCCTTCCAGCTTTAATTCTAAGACGACCATTTTGAGGGCAAATGGAGATATATTAGAATACAGATTTGGGGTGAGGTTAAATTAGCAACAGATTTCTAGGTTTCCTAAATTGCCCGATCTTAAAAGATTTCTAAAAAAACAGCGAGAAGACTAAGGGATTGATGTTTGACTTAGTACTCTTACAAAACGAACAGAGCTGAACCTATTTACCATTTTTTTAATCGTACAAAGACTGGCTATTCGAATACACAGACTTCAAAGCATCAGAAACAGAGCTTTGTGTATGCCCGGCTTGGTTGTTTTTAAAGCATCGTCTTCAAATATCTATCCAGAGACATACATTTTTTGACCTTCAATAGGCAGAGCGCAGAGAATATTAACTTCCACCAATCTTTTACTTACTTAAGGTGACGCTGCAGTCCGGGGTTGATCTGGGCCTTAACCAACAAGCGTCTCCAGCCAGCACGATCTTTAGTCAGCTGCCTCCAGATTTGCACGCGAAGTTGGTTAATGTCCCCTTCCACTTGCGTGTGCCACCTGAGTCGCGGCCTTCCTCTACTGCACCATCCATCGGGTGTAGTTTCGAAGATTTTCCGGGCTGGAACATTGGTGTCCACCCGCTCTACATGACCCAGTCACCTCAGTCCGTACAGTTCGTCGTTGTATCTCCTTCTCAACTCACCATCTATGCCGACGGGACTGAAAATCACCCGAAGAATTTTCCTCTCGAAAAAGCCTTCATTTGCCTTTTTAGCCCAACACTGATTGGCAAGACTTGTTTTTCGTTTGATCTCAATCTACGTAGACAAAGTCCTTTACTATCTCAAAGTTATAAGTATCTATAGTGACGTTCTGTCCGAGACGTCAATGTTGAGTGTCCTTTCTTGTTGACAGCATATACTTGGTCTTGCCCACACAGCCCATCTTCGCCGCCTCCGTCTCAATACTCACTAACGCGCCAGTGACATCACGCTGCGTTCTTCCGATAATGTCAATATCATCGGCATATCCAAGTAATTGGAATATGCCTCTGGTGTTGGTGCGTGAGTTATTACTATTCTTTCAAGAATCATGTTGAAGAAGTCGCATGACAGCGCGTCGCCTTGTCTAAATCGTTTTTTGACATCAAAGCCCTCGGTCTTGACCGACCATAATGAAGCACAAATCCTGCACAAATGAACGAGTTTGGCAAGGATGCTGAAACTAAACATGACTCTGTACAGCTTGTCTCTATAGATGCTGTCATACGCGGCCCTTGGAGAGAATCGAGTCAGAGGTCCTTGGAACTATTGAGGGAAACGCACTCAACGGGGTTTATGGACCTCCCAAATGAAGACAATTCCCACGGAACATACAGTATAAGGATATACGCACCTTTTCGGGCAGCCAAACAGTAATTTATTTCTTGGAAACCCAAAACCACCTCATCGTCTCTCATATGCCGAGCCATAGGAATATTTCAAACCATTATAAGTCTGATGAGCTCGTCAGATATGAAATACCCATCCTACGATAGGTTTAAGCTGAGCGAAAGAACAAATTTTCGGTTGAGAAGCGCGAAAACGCTTTAGGTATTTGATCTCTCTCGACAAACTGAATATGAGCGCCACAATAATTCTCATCACTGGACATTGCCTGGACAAAGGAAAAGACTTAATAATTTTCATTTGGTCTCTTTGGGCTCTCGTCCACAAAAGAAAACTAGACGATGTGATAAACACGGATGTTAGAACTTCCTGCGCTTTATCAGATCCTGCGCTTTATTCAAGATCCACATGGTACCACAATCGACCTATCATTGGTCTAAGTCAGATATCTCTCTAGATATGGGGTATACTACATTCCTCTCAACTGAATTAGGGAAGTGCCGTATCTAGTAAGCTTCTCAATCTTCCAGTTCCAGGTTCTTAAAACATCTCTATGGCCCGGCATGTTATGACTAGAGTACGGTACGGGATTTCATAGCTAACTTCTACCAAGAGCCTTTAAATAGCGGTTAAGCAGCTGAAACGGTTTGTCCGAGTACGCCTGGCGCTGCTTTAGACACTCTGCTTGATCTACCTACTTACCTACCTCTAGACTTATCCTACGACCCTAGTTCCATGGATATGCCGTCTGATGCAATGAGACCAGAACTTCGGTTTAAAGCCGACTTTCTTTGCCTTCAGGACTGGCTTGGGCCAGAGTCTTAGTCTGGGCTGGGCTCCAGTTGGATTATAACAGATGGCTCCAAAACCAGTCGTGGGTCCGGTGCTGGTATCTTCATAGAGGTCGGTAGACTTCACTACTCGTTGGGCAAGCATCCCTCTGTTTTCCAAGCAAAGACCTTTGCTATCGCAATGGCCGTGGACTATATTGTTAAGAAAAGGTGGAAGAGCCGGAGCATTTGTGTCTGTAGCGATAACCAGGCTGCGCTTAAGGCCTTGCTCAACTCTTTAACCAGTTCCAAAATAGTGCAAGAATGCAAGACTTCTCTGAATTCGGTCGAATTATTTGACTCTGGTCTGGCCCCCAGGTCCCACTGGAATCTCTGAAAATGTTTTCTCAGTACCTGAACATGCGTTGGCATTCTTACTGTCACTCAGCAGAAAAAACTGGATACAACTTATTGGCGTTTTAACGAAATACTTCGCTTTTGCCAAGCATCTTAGCGTGTTTGTGACACTACTGTCAGCGAAGCCTGTGGAGAGGGCGACGATACTTCCGATCATTTCCTTCGCGATTGTTCTGCCATTGCTCGGATCAGGTTTCCGATTTTCGGAGCTGATGTGGTGAATCCTGATACTGTAAACTCTTTATCATTGAAGTGCCTTCTCGGCTTTCTCCAGTAAAATGGGGAAAACTTGGTACTGCTTTCTGGTAGTAGCGTCTGGATCAATGGCGTCTAAGTGTTTCAGTATAAAAAATGACGAATAGGTACACAATCTTATGGAAAATCACTACCTCCCGTTCCTCTGATTTTATATGTAGCTTATTTTTAGCAGCATCTTCTGGGCAACGTGGATGGTTTACTTTTTTGACGATGAAAAGAAGGAACATTTTCGGCTGACTTGTATACCTATACATTCTACTGCTTCACTAGAACTTACATTCAAAATGTTTTCCCTCCTTGATAAAAATTGTCCCTCTAACTAGGACTCGACTGAGAGTAATGAAGTTGTCCTGTAATTAAAAAAAGAAAAAATACCGTGAGTTCGCTGACTCCCAGGACTTGCTACTCTCCAACAATTTTCTATACAACTTATTGTATCCATCAAGAATAAAACCACAGCATCATCACAGTGATAAATGGAAGTGCATACCATGGTCTTGCCCAACAAGGCAGCATTCGTATTCACAAACTTACTGTTGAATTTTAAAGAAGGGAAAAAAAAAGTCAGAATGGATAGACATGCCCACGTCGAATAGATGTTCGCTGTACAGGTAGCGTGGAATAATTGAAAACTGCAGACTTTGCGAAACGTGGAAACTATCCTGTTTCGCTAAACTGCAAACATTTCAGTCTGCTACGGTTCGTGAACAAAAGGGAAATGAGGTTTCACAAAGGATTTCTAAATGGAATGTGGTACAGGGATTTCGTTTTTTCTTTTTTTCATTTAATCCATCAAAGCTGTGATGATTTTGCGAAATTTACTTAAGGACGGAAAGTGGTTTTTCTAAAAGATAAACTTTTGTTTTTTTAATTTTGAGTAAAGAAACTAATTGAACGCGTTTGAGTTCTAGGAATTGGACACACTGCCTTGCCAATGAAAAGGTCCCAATGACCAAGTCTGATACGATGAAAGTGTCGCCATTCAGGAACACTGTTTTTTTTTTTCTCTTATCGATTCACCTTGAAACTTAAGGTAAAAGATAACCCAAAACATTAATTTATTCGTAATCATAAGCTAAGCTGACTATTTATAGAAAATCTAATCGTTTGGTCATTTCAACAATTCGAATGGATGGCTTGTAAACGTATCTATGGACATAAATGTAATCTTATCGGACAGCTTGTGGTTCACACACGTTGTATGATATGTTAATTGGATGAAGAATTTCAACCTATTGCGACTGTTCAACTGATTTGATAACGACGGTGATAATAAGTCACAACTTCATGCGGAACAAATAACAATTTTCTAAGTAAAAATATAAACAAAGCTCTTCCACCGTTGCAGTTGTTTTAGACTGATTGCAGTTCCAAAAATACACAAATAAACGGTTTGTTTCGGTTGATTGCTGGGTCTTCCCATTGAGTCAGTTTAATGATTTCACAAGTTTATCTCTACTGTACCGTCTAATAGATTTGCACTGTTAGCAGTTTACATAGATAGCTGTCTTAGGTTAGGTAGATAGGTTGGCGAGGAGAGAGAAGCCCTCTATGCCACACTCAGGTCAGTAGAGACCCATTGTGATGCCCATTTTTGGGGGAAGGTACCCCTTGCTCCTGGAGCAATACACAAAGCCCTCTTCTATTGCCTCAGGGTTTCAAATTATTTTGAAGCCTTAACGAACCGTCAGATGACCCTTATCTCTTCAGTGCCTTCCAAAGAATTTATGTCTGAGGTGTGTCCTCATTAACTTCGTCGTCTCCGCAGCTCGTGCAAATGTCGTCCTCACTTAGCCCTACCTTTTTCTCTTTCAGCACAAACCGTTGTGACCTGTAATTACTCCTACAAGGATGAAGAGGGTTTTCCTGTCCTTCTGCATGAGAGTATTGTTTCTGGCACCGCTGTACCTTGGCCATAGTTTTCTAGCTATTTTGCAGGAGTCCAAAGAGCTGCATATTCCATTCGCTTCCACTGGAATCCATGCTTCATGTTTGACTTTACATGGCGGAACTTGCACTGACTGATCAGTCTGCTCTAGGTCTAGCGTAGGTCCTTTTCTTTGCCAGCCTTCTCATTTCCTGGTATGCCCTTATGTCCAAGAACACAGCATACTTTTACTTCATGCTGTGTGGCAAGAGCACTAAGCTCTTCGCAACAGTACTTCACAAGCTTCGATTTTATTTCAATAGCAGAAATCACTTTTAGTGGTGCCTGGCTGTCGATCAAAAAGGTGATATCATTACGCGGTATTGTCTTCATTGCACTTTCACGGGCAGCAATTGTCACTGCTAAGACCGCTGCCTGCAAATCGCTGCTTTGGTCCAGGAGTCTAATTAATTTAATTTAATTTGGTTTGAGTGCTTGGCATTGTTCCCCTGGTCCATTCCTCTTTGCTTGAGAATCGGCAAGAGAACGGTCTTTTGAAGTCTAGGCAGGACACCGTATAATCAGTGGTGTCTACATTGCCCATGTACTTACTTAGGATTGGGGCACGTCCCGTCGTGCTTGACTTCGTTTGTCTGATTCTCAGGACACTTTTGGCCACAGATTTATGTAGAAACAAGTCTAGTGGATGCAGGTTGAGAAATATATATCTAGTCCTGCTGTTGACAGGAATTTGCTGTTGGAAGGAATTTGCCAGTCGCCAGAGGGACCACATCTTCCGCATATGCTGTGACCTTAATTCCGCTGTTTTTAAATTGTCTTGTAAAGTATTTCATTCAGAATTAGAACCCATAACAGAGGGGATATGATCCCACCCTGATGTGTACCTCTAGAGGCGTAAACCATTAATTGAGTTGCTCCTAGTTTTGTATTAATATGTCTCTCCTCTAGCATGCGAGGTTGACTACAGTTCTTCGGACCGCATCCGTATTAACAATGTTGAAGGCTCCTTCATGTCTAAGAACGCAGCTAGGGTATATTCTTTGTCCTTTAGCGTTTTTTTTCGATTGAATCGACGACGCTGTCCAGCGATGTTTCCACACTCTTACCTTTCATATAGGCATGCTGTGCCGGAGATAAGTCTCTAGGGCTCAGCTTGCTCCGACTGTATATGTCTACTAGCCTCTCGAAAGCTTTGAGGATGAAAGAGGTAAGACTACTTGGTCTAAAGTCCTCTACGGTGGTATGCCTGGCCTTGCCTGCTTTAGGAATAAAGACGACTTTTACCTCACGCTAGGCTTTTGGTATGTGCCTCCACATGAGTTTACCACAAAATAGATATTTCAAAATGGGAGTGACTGTGACCGTGGTTTTCCGTCCATACCGGGTGACTTGTAGGGGACAATGAGTTGATGGCTCATATAATTTTCTCCTCTGTAACTATTTCTACCGATGTCACGTACTCCTTTCTGCGGGTCACTTCTGATTCGTTTAAGTTAACTATCAATTATGTGTAGCTAAGGAACTTTTTTAGACCAACGCTTGAACCAAAATGCTTTAAGAAATTACAATACAACTTATAAGTCCATTTACGGGGAAGCCTTGAGCAAGCCTCGTGTCCCTTATTTATCCCAAGAGCACCTACAAAAGTTTTTCAGTAAAGCCCGGGATGTCTACAAGAAGTCACCGAGGGTAGAGCAGCGCTTATTCTTTAAAGTTTTCTATAGCAACACACATGAAATCACAGATGTCTCTATTTTGCAGAAAATCTTCCCCTACTGATTCTATTATTCTCGGCTACCTGACGAATTCAGTTGGGCAATGGATAACCTCTACGGAGAACAATTCCTTTTAGACACTCCTTTCCCTGCCAACTCCTCTGCTGAGAATATCTATAGCAGACCCTAAAACATAGTAATTTAATCACTAAAAAAGTACTACAAGCAGCGATCCAACAATTCGTAGATATGGTTTCACCCTGGTTAGGTGCAGAATTGTTCCTTAAAATAAGTTTGCTTGCTGACCAATTGTGTTTCGGCCCTAAGTAAGGGATTCCTTCCGCACGAGCTTTACAGCTTGTTATATATGCATATCTCTGTCTGTTTCCGCCAATAAAACAAGTCTTTTTGTCGATGTTCAATTCGGAACAGATTGTGTTTTTCATTAGCTGCAAGGGTAGCGATTAAAGTTCGATTTTCTAAGAACTTTCAGCTCGGAAATCCAGGATAAGTATCCAGAAACAAACTTCCTATTATCAATTCCCTTCAACCCTGATCACCTTGTACAACGCGAGTTGACACAATCACCTCATCATCAATCCATATTCCATTGAATTATTCAATACCACTTGTGTGTTATCGGACAGAACAAAATCCACCCAAGACAGCGCTACCAAAAATCACCCCGATAGCAATCGTCGATTATTTACGGTTCCGGTAGAAAAAAAGCCTCAATTGCCCACTATCGACGGCGTATTACCTGATAAGTGGTACAAGTGGTGTACCTGGTGAGTATGACACCACAGCGTTACACAACCATCACAACACAAGCCCGATAAGGCATTTATAGATATTCAAAGCTTTTATTACTCGCGTCTGTCATACAATCACTGGCCTGGTTTGGCCCTTGACCGCAAGAGGGTTTCCTTGAAAGGTCCAATGTCCGCGGCAAATGCCATCAGTGCTGGAATGTTGCTCTGCTCATAGTTGCCAGTGAAGGTGTGGGCATAGGGCCCGGAAGCGAATACTGCAACATCGTCAGCGCCATGGGTCTCGGAATCGAGAGGGGCTGTTGCCATGTACTCGTACTCTGGATCGTCGAGGTTGTCCACAGAAATATCACGACGACCAACTTTCTCCGAGAAGGCATTGTAGTATCCAGGTCCATTAGCATAGGACAACACTGTGTATGGAAGACCGTCATCCCCAGTAGCGGCAACACCGAGAATGTCTTGAGTTCGGAGCTGGTAAAGAGAATTAATTAGCCAACAGTGGAGACACACGAAAGATATCAGCACTTACCGGGTATCCATTGATTGTCATTGTATGCGAGTGATCCGATGTGACAACAATCAGAGTGTCTTCGTCCGAGGTCATGTCCTTCGCCACTTGTACTGCATTTGCAAATTCTTCGGTATCTTCCAGCGACTTCCTGGCCCAAGTCTCATGATGAGCCATGTCAATCTTGGCACCCTCAACGAACAGGAAAAATCCGTTTTTGTTCCTTTGCAGAACCTCAATGGCAGCTTCGGTCATCTCAGAGAGCGATGGATCGGATTTTTCCAATTTCTGTCTTGCCAAATCGCCATGGTAGGGACAATGACTTGAGCTGAACAGACCCAACAAGTAATCGGTCTTGTCCAAATCAACTTCCTCCAATAACTTGCGACACCACACATAAGATGCAGTGGAGCCCTGTGCTTTCTTGTCATCGATCCATTCCTGAATGAGATCCCTGCCGTCGCTACGTCTACCCTTGATGCCTTCCTCATCGGATCGCGTCTTGTCTCGGAACTCGCGACGTCCACCACCCATGATCACATTCAAATTCTTGCCAACTGGTCCATGAATCAATTGCCGGGCAATGTCCAAATTATCAACAGCACTGCATCCACCATTGATGACATCAGTGTCACTCTCCCAGTCACGATTAGCTGTGTGGGCATATACTCCAGCCGGTGAGGCATGGGTCACACGTGCTGTTGTCACAAAACCGGTTGCTTTGCCTGCATCCTGTGCCCATTTAGCTATGCTCTCAGTATAAGTCGAAGGATCTTGACCTTTAGTACAATCTTTTCGCGGCACCTGAGCATTGACACCAATAGTTCCGTAATTGGCCTTAACGCCGTTCAGATAGGCCGTCGCTGTACACGCAGAATCGGCCACTTGTTTGTCAATGCAGTAAGTCTTGGACAGACCGAGGAAGGGAAATTTCTCAAAAGACACCTGATTTGAGCTGTCACCCATGAATACTCTGGTAGCGGTCATCGTATGAACGGACATACCATCTCCAAGGAACATGATGACATTTTTGGCACGATTTTTATTAAGTTCGGCGTTTTCCAGCTTTTCAGCAAGAATCGATTGGGCTTTCGCATACCAAAAATCAGTATTCAACTCCTCCGAGAACTTTACAGCGCTACGACCCTTTGTCAGCAACTTTGGATGTTGGGCTGAAAGAAAAAATTACTCAGTTACCCTTGGAAATATTTATAGGAGCTTGCATAAGCGAGGTGGGTTATTTTTGGTAAGATTACAAGATCGGCGTCGATGAAAACCATCAATAACTCATCTGTGCTTCTACACGAAGCGCTTACATCCATTTGTGAATGGAATCACAGTTCGACTTGGCACCTAAAGAAAGGTTTTCACACAGGCTTAAGACAAAGTCCAACGATGGACAGAGCATTTTTTTACGGTCCCCAACCATGTATTAGCCAAATGCGTACCATTTTGTTTAGGAATAACAAGATCACTACCCCGCTTGGGGATCTTAAGGGCAAAAAGATGTGAAATTCAGAGAACATTCCTGTCGAACTTTTTTATTTAATCAAACGAGCGCAAAGGCTTATATTTGTACTGTGGATAGAAAGACATATTTGGCTTTAAAAAATCTGCGATAAGATTAGTTAAGCGGGAACACTATACCGATAGGCAACGAACCAATCAGATAAATGGTCGTGGCTGTTAGGCTTTTGAACAAGCCCTTCAAAAATGGCCTAACACTGACTAAATAAGCTGTCTATGCATCGTTTGGTTCAAGACTCCAAGAAAGCTTTTGAAAGCTTGCATTGCAAACCTCAAACTCAAATGATTTTATTTACTAGCGATCCTGCGAGGTTAACAAGTACAAAGCTTTCGTGAATTATCATCATTATCATACAGATAAGCCACTGAATACAATAGATTGGCTGACTAAGTTTGTTGGTCCATATTTCGGAACATAAGTTTTGATCTGACTTTTATGCAAAAGATTTCTTTCTCTCTCTCTCTCTCTCTCTCTCTCTCTCTTTCTCTCTCTTTCTCTATTCATCTTTCTAAGAAATCGCTCACTTAATTTATGAAATTTGACATTTAGAAAGCTTTTGCTTAAAAACCACTCGAGTTGACCAACAAATGAAAGCTTCATAAATCGAAGGGATAATTTTTAAGTACATATTCACGTAGAGATTCCGATTTATGTAAATCTCAAAATAAAGCACTACAGAAACTGAGCAACACTTCCAAGGAGTAAAAACTTTTCAACAACTTTTAACGAGCGGATAAGCTTATTTCGGATATCAAGTTCAAAAGGTTAAAGTCACTATAACATGTGATGTTTCCCATAAAATTAAAAAAAAAAATTAATAAAACTCACTGTCCCGAGCACTAGCGATCGCGATGATCGCCACAAAGGCAACAAAAACGGTTAAAATTACTTTCGACATATTTGTGTCGCTAGTTTCTTAAACTGACACACTCTTTACGAGAGCTGAACACCAACTGTCTGAATCAGACTCCGAACAAGTAATTTTATTGGTAAAAGCTCATCAGACTTTCTCGAGTTCGATAGCTCGCACTAAGCCTAATCTTATCTTTTTCTAAAAGAAATCATTGCGCGTAAAATGGTAAATCATAGCTAACTGATCGTAAACAGTAAGCTAGTAAAAGCAAATTAAAAAATCCCGACAAAACATGCCCCTCGGCGGCTATAATATTCACGTGAACAGTAGCATGCGTAATAAACGAAATTGGCAGCCGCTAGTACAGGCCTTTGATTCAGGCACGAGGAAATCACGTTTGCACACGGACGACACTAAGAGACATCGGATTGTCTTTAGCGAGAGGGGGGGCATGTCCAGGTGTACGTGCGCATCGGTACTCCATTTTGGCACGTTTTCTAGCACGCTACTCGATCATGAAATGATCTTTTTCCAGACAATGATTTACGATAAGAGCTCGAAGTTGAAAATCACTTGACAATCTAATCACGAGTCTGGGCAAAAGATTTGCGAGCGTCTTTGAAGGAGTACTTCATATATATCTCCGGCACTTGACGATGTTTGGTCAGTTAGAAGCAGACTCCCAACAAAGTGAGACTATTAATTAACCATGAGGAGAAGTTTAGTGCTAGTTGTGGGCCTCTTGGCGGTGGGTGTGTTTGCCATGCCAAAGAAATGCCTTGAGTCTGAGGATTGCTACGAGAAGCGAATGCATCCCGACTTGCCAGTGGAGCCGAGTGTTACGAGGTCTCTTAATGGCGAGGAATACAACGATTTCTGGTTGGATACCGGAAAGGACTTTGTCCTGGATCAAATGTATCGTGAACCGAATACCAAGCGGGCCAAGAACGTGATCTTTTTCCTCGGTGATGGTATGTCCTTGACGACGATAGCTGCTTCTCGCGTCTACATTGGCGGTGAGGAAGAACAATTGGCATTCGAAAAATTCCCCTACACTGGGCTATCGAAAACCTACTCGGTCGACAGGATAGTGCCAGATTCTGCCACCACTTCCACGTCCTACCTGTGCGGTGTCAAGGCGAACTACGGAACAATTGGTGTGAACGCAAATATTCAACGAGACGACTGCTCGGCTACCAAGGACGAATCGAATCATGTCTATTCCATCGCCAACTGGGCTATGGACGCTGGAAAATCAGCAGGATTCGTTACAACTGCCAGAGTCACCCATGCCTCACCAGCGGGAGTGTATGCCCATGTCGCCGAACGTGATTGGGAGAATGACAGTGAGGTGAAGGATACTTGCGGAGACGACTCCGGAATCGATGACATCGCCACTCAGCTAATTCATGGTGAAGTTGGAAGCCGATTGAAGGTGATGATGGGTGGCGGTAAGAGAGAGTTCCTCGATTCAAGTCTTCATGCAAAAGGCAAGCGCTCCGACGGCAAGGATTTGATTAGTGAGTACAAGAGCAAGTCGCCCAGGAACGCCTATGTGGAGACTCGTGATGAACTCATGAATCTGGATGTCAAATCGGCCGATCGACTGTTGGGACTTTTCCAAAACAGTCACTTGAAGTATAACTTGGAGACCATCGAGGATGACATTGATCAGCCATCGCTGGAGGAGTTGACCCGCAGGGCCATTGAATTCATGGAAGACGACAAGAATGGCTACTTTTTGTTTGTCGAAGGCGGTCGCATTGATATGGCACATCACGACAATGAAGCCAAGTTGGCATTGGATGAAACTGAACAGTTTTCGAATGCCATCGAAATGGCACGACAAATGACAGACGAGGATGACACCCTGATCATTGTGACAGCGGATCATTCGCATGCGTTTAGTTTCTCGGGATATCCGGTAAGTTGGGATTTGTTTTGGAATATTTTTGTGGCGTTAGGTTTGTTTGAAAGGGTTTGCAAGGATTCTAGGGAATAGCAGATTCTTTGAAGGATTTTTTTCAGTGACATTTTTGACGTTAACGATGTCATTTAAAGGGCGTTGGCTACGTCTGAATCAGAACTGTTCGTTCGTACACTGTTGCGCAAAAGTGTGGAGCCCGATCATTGAAATTGTTTGCAGTGTGATAAGATAGTGTCACTGCCTTCTATGGGATCAAGGTTTCGCGAGTTCTGAGGGAAAAATATAAGGGACAGTGTAATACTTTTAACAATGGGATTCAGAAGCTTAAAAACTGTTTAAGCAATTCAATAGAAGTAACTTACAGTCTCGCTAACAATTTTACGCTTTCTTGCAGGTTCGTGGCAGAAAAATTACCGGCAAAGCTGGTGAAGCTAGCGATAATCTTCCCTACATGTCAATGACCTATGCAAATGGACCAAGTTTCAAAACCTATTACAATGCAAAGAAAGGAGAACGTATCGATCCAACTTCAACGAGTAAATCAAAGGTTCATTCCGTTTGGCCAGCAACGGTGCCATTGGCATCGGAAACGCATGGTGGCGACGATGTTGCAGTTTATGCCTCCGGACCATGGGCGCATCTATTCACTGGTGTCTATGAGCAAAATACCATACCTCACATGTTAGGCTATGCATCATGCGTTGGCGATGGATTGACAGTATGTGACAGATAAATCATTTAAAAATAAAATGAAGTAAAAGCGATTTGATTGCAAACCTGGTGAATAATGGTGGTTTTACTGTTTCAACGTAGCTGGGCTCTTTAGGATGAGTTCGTATTGACTTTGGCTAGTTATGCCACTTTTTGAACGCAAAATTTACTGAGCGCTGATAAAAAGTTACCCAATCCCTTTGGTTTACACTATATTAGCACACCTTACACTTTTCGGTACACTCCCTGGCTTAATGACAGTTTTACCCGATATGATGATCTTTGAAGCCGTAACAAACAAAAGCCGCGACAGCGCTGTAAAATCTTTCAGTGTCACACGATCAATGCCAGCAATCAATGTTTGTATGTATGTATGTATTTGAATTATGTTTCCTAGAACTGTCAACAAGTGATTAAACCGTCTCCCAACTCGTTAAGACGCATCAATAGAAATTTAATTCATTGGGTTACCCGGTATTTATCCGATAAGAAATTGATTTAATAATTAGTTTCAAAGGTTTTGGAATTTTTTTTTGTTATTTTTGGCTTAGAAATCTCAGAGTGTACTTTACCTTGTTGCAACAGATAAGTCAAGCTCAAATGCTTATACACATTATTTAGAAATAAGAGAGGCCATAAGCGACCACAGGTTTTTCCAAACCAACTAGTGGCTACCAAATCAAGCCCTGTGGATGACAGTTGACAGTTAGGTCATGCTACTTAGGTTAGGTTAGATGACTGGCCCCGCTCAAACAGGGACATATTTAGACCAGATTGGCCTGAGCGATGAAGAACCGGCTTACCAGCACCAGGAACCAGAGTACATCATGCGCAACCGTAGAGGTATTAACCCTAAAAGTTGAATCATTTCGTCCCAGAGATGAAGTTTCTTATCTTCTTCGAGTTCGGCTAGATCATTAAGATCATCGTAGAAGTATTTCTCAAGGGTTTTCCTTCTTAGCGTCGCAAGGGCAGGACACGTGCACAGTAGATGCGTTCTAGTTTCCTTCTCCTCCTTGTCTCTACAGCTTCTAAATAAATTATTGGCGGGCACTTTCAGTCTGAGTGCATGTCTGCCTATCAAGCAATGTTTAAGTTTTTCCGGTTAGTGGATAAAAGTCTCTCTGTCTTCTTTAAATCCAGGTAAGGCCAGATTTGTATTGACAAGAGACAAGTGCTGATGTTGTTCCACCTGTGGTTTGCCAGTTTCTTGACATCCGTGATAAGGAGGAATTTAATCGAATCAATAGGCGCAGGTGGTTCCCCCAAGTTTTGGGGAGATGCCGCCCTGCGCTATCTTTTGCCAGGTCGTCCGCTCTGCAGTTGTCTTGAAAGTCCCTAGGTCCTGGGAGCAAGCACAGGGTTACCCCGCACCTGTCTGCAATGTCGTTAAGCGATCTGCGGCATTGCTTTACCAACCTTGATCGTATTGTCGGCGTTTCCTAGGCTTTAATAGCTGCGGCGGCATTGGTTCAAGCCCCAGCTAGGTTCACCGAACATTTTTAGCGGCACCACCTCTCGTCGGGGAATGACAAGCCTCCGGGATTGTACTCTGTCATGAAAGAGCTTCTCAATTCGCCGTTCGGAGTTGGCAGTAAATTGTAGGTCCCTTCCATTCGTGCGAAAAATGTAACGCGCACAAAATGAATGGTTGCGAAAAGCTAGGCCTTTACTCATCCCGATCTGTCGCCCCAGCTATTTATTTATTATGACTATCTATGTATACTTAGTACTATAGCGCTACAATCTATAGCGCTAATTGAAACCCAAGTCACAGCTTCGCTGATTGCCGTGATTTTAGCTTGAAACGCACTACAGTGATCGGGCAGTCGCGTGGTAATGGCTAAGCCAGGTGTATTGGAGAACACCCCCCTATACCACATGCTGTTTTAGATCTGTCTGTGAATATTTCTAGCGCGGATTCGCTCAAAACTGTACCAGACTCCCAAGAGCTTCTGCCTGGATTCCGAGTTTTGTACCTGACGTTGAAGTCAATATGGGGGACAACTATTTACTATCATAGGCTTCTATGGAATGTGAATTCAGAACTCAGGCCATATATATACGGCTCCTTTTCCTGGGAGTACAAGCAAAGGATCTAGTCATTCAAATAAAGATTTGTACCGTCAGGATAACTCCAGTCTACAGAAAAAGCTTTATGTTACGAAGCAGCAACAAGAATCGAATACGGACGTGTTCACTGTTGACGACCACAGCAAATGGAAAGGGTCAATCAATTTCCTATATGCCTGTGGAATGTTAGGTCGTTTAATAGGCCACTGAATAATTAGAGGCGGTCCTAGACTGCTGCGAAGCAGATTTCACCGCCATCCAAGTTGTGTGGCAGGGGGGGGCCGGTGAGAATGATAAGAAACTACCACATCTACTAGAATGATTTCTATCGAAGAGTTTCTGACATACATATGCGCATACATGTCTGAACGAACGAACTACAGGAGGTCGTACGCCATCAGGCATCAAGTGGCATACATCGAAGAGGAGTTTCGGAACTTGGGGAAGGATTGGCAAAAGCTAAAACGCATTGTCAGAAACCATAATTGATGGCGCATAGGTGTAGAAGTGGGCCTAGGACCCACATGTGAAATAGAACATTAGTATGTAACTTCAAAAGCGGATCTTAGCTCTACAGAAATAACATTACTACCATTACCTTTATTGTCCCAATCCTGCTCGCTCTTGGCTGTTTCCAAAGTAAAATTCTTGGGGTGATTTTCGGTTCAGTCTACATAGACGGTAAGTGGAGGAGGAGATACAACGACGAACGGGCTGCACAGCGACACCGACTTAGCCAGAAGAGTGAAGTTCTAACGACTTAAGTGGCTGGGTAATGTAGAGCGGATGGAAACCAATGGTCCGGCCCGGGAAATCTTCGAGTCCAAACCCGAGGGACGGCGTAGTAGAGGAAGACCGGGACTGAAGTGGCGCACGCAAGTAGAACAGGACCTTAACCAACTTGGCATGCGAAACTGGAGGCAGCTGGCTAAAGATCGAGCTGGCTGGAGATGCTTATTGGTTGAGGCCCAGGTCCACCCCGGATTGCAGCGCCACCTTACGAAAACTCACCGAGACCTTTTATCGTTCAGAAGTCATAGGCCAACTCCAGAGTGACAATTTTTCAAGTCTGTGAAACTACTTGCGCATGCGGACGACATTCATATCATCGGTAGGACTCACCCAGTAGTCACCGATCGGTGTGTTGGCGAGGATAGAAACAGAAGCTATCAAAATGATTGACAAATGAGGGCAAAGATAGTAAGGTACCTTTACCTTTGTTCTGCTATCGTCTCTGACAGCAGACAATGACGAGGCATACCTCTTACTGATCGCTGTTTCCTTGGGTTAAGAAAACAACTGAGTAAGACCTTGTAACATTGAAGCATAGATTGCGGATAAAGAACAGTTCATCGCAAGATATTCGATCCGGGTACAGTTGACGGAGGAGATTCAATGACGAACTATCAAAACTGTTTAGCGATTTAGGAGCCGGAGGATGTGACGACATGTAGAGCGAGTGGACACAAATGCAATCTGGAGGAACAACACAGTCGAGACGGCGGACAAACATACACAAGTAGAAGGTGACCTCGAACAATTTAAACTGCGAACTGGAGGGAGTTACCTAAAGACCTTAAGCTGAAATATTTCTGTCAAACACATCACACCATTTAATTTGCAGAGAAATTCGATATCTTTATTAAACTCATTTTCAATCTTTCGTTTTTGTTTTGTTTTCCTTTTTTAAAATTTGTTTATATAATAATAATAATGCTTTTGCTTGCAATTGTTGCTTATCGATTTAATCAATTAAATAACTAATGGTATTTTGTTTGTTTTGTCTACTATGTTATGCGTTCTATTGTTCATTTCAACTATTTATTGTGAATTCCACTTGGTTATGCACGTTTCCTTTCAGCGTAATTTTTGATTTTGATTTGATTCCATTTTTGTTGTGGGACACACCGAGGGAAGGGGTAGCGAGCGAGTCCCAGCGTTTGATAGAAGAAATAAAAATCGAACTGGTTAGCTTGTTTTGTCTGCTATTACATAAGTTAAACTATAAAAAATAAGAAAATCAAGGGGAGGGGAGCTGAGAAAGCGGGTAAAAAAAATAAAGCGGAAAAAACTAGTTTTCGTCGTAGAGCGGCGTGGAATCACCCAAGTTCATAGAATGCGGCGATGTGTTCGTTCGAGGAGTGCTCCGCGCGGATCGTGGACTCTTTTGGTAGTCAACGGATCGTCCGGAACGACTCATTGGTCGTTCCTCGGTGTATTGGGGAGTCTTGCGCGGGTAGTCCTCGTAGCGGGGTGTTCTTGTACCGTGGCTGCTGCTGGGCATCACTGGAGGAGGCGCACCACCGGGTGTGTTTCTTCCATGTTGTATTGACGGGGAGGGCTTACGACGAGCCCACGAATCAGAAGCCATTTGCCAGTCCATGCTCTCCTGCTGTGAAGAACTGTATGCATTCGATCTAGAATGATGTTGGGGAGGTGCGCCTCCGACACCACCGGGACCCATTCGGGGTGACCGACCGTATGATTGTGGGGAGCTATGCACTGACCCTCCGCCAGCATGGCGTGAGTGGGACGGAGGAGGAATCGCTGGACGGGCGAAATGTCCATTTGAGGTCGACGAAGCAGGACTTGGAGTGTTGTGGTTGTACCGCGGTGTTTGCGACGAGTGCGGCGTGTGGTAGGGCGTCATGAATGGAGTTTGTCCGCTCGGTGTGTACGGAGTGTTTACGTAGCCACCCTGGTAGCCAGGCGTGTTGGGATAATGAGGCGTCTGGCTGGACATAGGATGTGACATCGAGTGCAGCATGTGTGGCGGCACATTTGAGGACATTTTCCCAACCGATCCCGAGCTGACGCTCATCTGCGGTGTGCTGTAGCCCGGCGTTCTTGAACTTGCCGGCGGTCGTGGTGTCGACATGGGTGTATTGCCTGGCAAAGGATCTGAGTAGTGATCCTTAAACCACTTGAGGAAGGTGTTAATTGATTCGAACACTTGACTACGGAAGCGGAAGCCTTCTGGTGTCACGGTCACGTACTCGTGTCTGCATTTGGTCTTTGGCAGATAGGACAGCAGGAACTTCCCCGGATAGTTCTTTGACGCGGACACGAAATAGTGGATTTTCTTTGGGTCCTTTTTCTTTTCCTCTTTCAGCAGCTCTTCCATCTTGTCCTTTAGGCCGCCACATGTCTCACGGTAGTATTTGTAGCTTAAGAGCTCTCTTGCGGACGCCGCCATTGGATTGACGTGGCGCGCTATGATTTCATCCAAATCTTCGAATTCCTCGTTTCCAATCCATAGGCTCTGACCCAGGCTGAAGGCGTTCTCTTTGCCTTCCTCCCGGACGTCGATGTGCTGATAGATGTCGCTGGTCACCTTCCATGTGACCGTCAAGTGGTCGGATCCTTTACTTGATGGACGAACAATGACTTCACCCTGGTCCATGCTCTCCATGATCTTAACTACTTCAGCGTAGGATTTGTTGTGGAACGATGGATGGACTATGACTCGTTTCACGTACTGCTGCTTGGTCTTCACCTTCTTGGAGTCATCTTCCTTGCGCAAGTCTTTGTCTTCCTGGTCCTGGTCGTAGTAGTTATCCTTTCTTGGCCGCCACTCATGGTTCTTGTCCATCAAATCGGAACTTTTGGAAGAACAGTCGACTGAGAACCGCTCCACGTCAATCTTGATAATCCTCACGTGAATGGCTTGACCATTTTGCACCCGTTCTTCGGGATTTTTCACATGCTTGTCGGACAGATTTTTTATGTGAATGAACCCGGACAAGCCATTGTCCAACCGCAATTTGATCCCTGTGGCCTGGCCAGGACAAGCGCCCGCATCAAAATGATTCCAAACCTCTGACAATTCGGGGAAATCATCCTTCAAGCAGAACGGGCACTGCCAATGACCAGTGTCATCATTGCGCACCGGATTGGCTTGATCCAACTGCTCACCTTGTGGCTTGCGATGTGATATTCCCACCACAGTTGCCAGTACCATCTTTCCCACGTAAAAACTCTCCGGGGTCTCCTTGGTCAGCACGTCAAACTGCTCCTCAGAACTCGCTGATCGGAATGGTGTCCTCAGATCCTTGTAGCGGCTGTTTAACTCTGCTCGTATGTCGTAGAGCGTAATACTTTTGTTGCCGAATCCCTGCCGCTCCAACTCCTCAGCGAACGCGTCCAAGTCGAGATCTTTCAAACGCTCGGGTGATTCGAGAATCTCCTCCAAGGCACCAGCTGGATTCGTTTCCTCATCGTCGTACTCCAAAGCATCTACAGCCATTTTCCTCGCCCACTCGTATGTCTCCGGGTGCACACGCGATCCGTCCAGAACCTCCACATACGCTTCGGTACTGTCACCTAACGAATTCGTGTCGATCTTGATGAAGCCGGAGCAGTTAATGAACACTTTCGGACCCATGTGGCATGAAGTCACCAGCTGGGTTCGGTTCTCCAACCGTTGATTCGTCTGCTTGAGGATTTTTATCAGCGCCTGGCCCTTTCTCGGTCCCAGGCCGCAAATGAATTGCACCAGGTTGAGAGTCAGCGAATTCTGCACGGCGAGATTGATATCCACCCCGACTTCGTTAGTTCGATTGATGAACTCTAAGTACAGACGCTCGAGGAGCTCCTCCTTGGGAATTTGTTCCTGCATTGAGTGATACCTCAGACAGAGAATTTCCTCATCGGCACCACACAGCTGCGAGTACTCCACCAATGGATCCTGCATTTTCCTGGCTAGCGACACCGCTTGTTTCAGCAATGTAGGAAACTCGCGAAAGTCAACGGCGCCTTTGTTTGAGTTCGCATAGATCTTGGCCAATTCATTGTCAATAATCTCGACGGCGACCTGAGGAAATTGCTCTTCTTCGACAAGCTCTTTGATGACCTCACGAATGTCTTGCTGGATCATTTGCGCTTCGCGTGACTCACCGCCTATGGCCACCACATGCGGCTTCTTATTGCGCAGGAAAGTCTTCAAACTATTCAAATCGGACTGCTTAAGGGGTTTCTCGTCTTGGCGGTACGAGTTCTTTCGCTTGAGAATGTGCGGCAAACGAAGATAGTCTGTGACCTCACCTTCGGGCGATGTGATTGCACAGAAGGCAGCTTGCGTGTAGTCCGGGACGTAGGCCAGTCCCATCACGCGAATACCCTTTGTAGTATCCCATTCATAGTCGTCTTCAGTGAACTCGGGCTGGTAGGGTGCTACCTTAATCCAGTTGCTCAGCTTCGTGGAGCAGGCCTTCACTATAGATTCCTTTGCTTCTGCGATTAGCACGGCTTTCAGCTCCTTTCTTATATCGGGAATGACCATTTTGGTAAGGGCCAGCTCCACACACTCGGTACGCAATGCGTTCCAGTCCTGAACATTCTTGGAGAACTCATCGCGCTGGTACAGCTGCTTGGCTTCTTCCAGGTACGAGCTCGACGTGTTGCCTTCAATTTTTTCCAGAATCGTTATTTCCAGCAGATTGTCCTCTTCGGCAATAGCCAGTCGCAGAAACTGATCACCCACCAAGTCCCGCACGGGTTTATTTGTCAGATACTTCAACCCGTAGCAAGAGTGGTTCTCATCCACCTCCTTCAGGCCCTTCTTCGTTGGCCTCACGTTCAGTTTGGCTCGTTCGAAAAATATCTCCCGAACACATTTCCGAAGTAGTGGTTCCTTGGCAATCTGTCGTGCTACCATAAACTTCGCAGCATGAATCACCTCGTCCACCATCATAAACTTGGGACACAAAAACTGCTTTGCGACATCGGTGGGTTCAATCGCCTCCTGATCAACCTCGTGCCGTTGATAGCTGTCTCGCAAATTCTCAGCAAATTGCTCGGGTGTAAGACCGAAACGCTTGGCGAAACCACAAATTCCCGCCTTTCTGCACATTGCGTATGGCCCTGAGTCTTTGGCCTGCTTCAACGTCTCCTCTGGTTCATCGTCTATCTCCTCGTAGTCTTCCTCATCTGGCGGCAGTTCTTGTCCATCGTCCGCGTTCTCTAAAGCCTTGCGGCGTGCCTCAGCTCTCGCATGCTTGCGTTCTTCCCTCTCTTTGCGACGGTAGTCCTCTTGCATTTTAGGTATCTCATGTGAGTAGTAGAGCAAGAAATGCATGTGAACGTCCTTCAGTTCCTCCGGTGTTTGCACCTCGCGCAACCGATCAAAGTCCTCATCCTTGATGACACGCATGTCATCCGGAATCGGTGCGTCCGCCGCTTTCATGATCTTGTCCAACTGGTAGCTGCGCATTTTGTCAAACAATTGCAACAGTTTGTTCTTCCGAGCCAACAGCTGACACCAGCGGGCATCAAAATAGTAAATCTTCCACAGATCATCGCACGTCAGCTCCGGCTTAACGTACTCTTTTCGGTAAAAAGCGATAAACGGCACCTCCAGCTGCTGATTACGCATAAAATCCAGCGCCTGCTTGATTTTTCCTATCGCACTCGGTGGCTTGCGATAACGGTCACGTGATCCTCCATCGGTCGCCTTCTCCTGCTCTGAAACTGGTGGCTTACAAAACGCTTGCTTGTAAATCCACTCGGCTTCATCCTCCAACTCATGGGAACCCTCTGGCACAGCAGTGACGGGAACTTCACGCAACTGCATTCGTTCGGGGATGTCTGTCTTTCGGATCTCATTGTCCAAATCTGTAAAGTGTCCGCGCTTCAATTCGCTTGGCTCGTAAATCTCGAAAATGGTCTTCTTCGTCGACTTCTTTTTGGTGGATTTCTTGGGACGTTTCTCTCGTTCGCCGGTGCCATCGTCTTCCTCATAGTCATCACCCTCCGACTCGGATTCATACTCATCGTCGTCATACTTGGAGAAATCGTCGTAGTCAAAATCGACCCCAAAAATGTCTTGACCTTCTTGAAGTGACCTGTGAAGTGGGAAATGAATGAATGGTAAGTGGCTTAGATTCTCAAGGGAAAACCTACGCATCAGTGAATAGGACGCGACGTTTCTTTTTCTTCTCAGCAATTGGTCTACCATCGTCGTCCACAATAAAGTCGTCGGCATCGGAGTCTGATTCCTCCTCATCATCGAAATGTTCAACTTCTGGCTCCCTGTGGCTACGTTCTGAACGTCGCTCTGTATCCTGTTGAAAGAAAAGGAAATGTCGGTTCATGGATGGAAACAGGCTGATTCTACAAAGTGACTGAACGAATACCAGTTCAAGTCGTGACACCATTTTTCTTTACAATACCTGAACCTTTCTCCCACATAAGACGAACAAAACAGACCAACTGGTTCTAGGGAAATAAGAAAACCACATTGGCTCAGTAAATGGGACTTCGAATAGAAAGCAAAGGTCACTCGCATTCGTCCGTCATTACTGATCCATTTTCTGAGTCATAGTGCCGGTGATTGGCATTGCAGAGATCCACAAACCATTGCGGTTGCAAACATGCTTCTAACTCCATACAGGCAATTTACTGTATTGACTACCAAGACGACACTGTAACCGTTGATTTCCCACTCCGGTTAGTTTCGGATATTGTGGACGAAATGGATCATTGTCGCTTCAAGAGAACGAAAAGCGTAACACACCTTTGAACATGTTCTCGACTGTACTGCAAAGTTTTCTTATCTGTGTCCCGCCAATTCGTCTGATACCAGCAGTCATTGACCTCAACATCAATGGCTTTCCACGATTTATAAGGCTCTTCACACGTTTTTTCTCTCTAACCCTGTGACTCACTTTATTTTTGTCAATTTTAACACCTCAAGAGGGTCTACCCTTTTTTTCACAATCACAGCAAACAGATGCGACACTCTGGCGGTAAAATAAACTAATTTTCAAGGTACTCACATCTTCCTCATCGAAGAGCTGTTCCGCGATGGCTTCCCGAGCCAGTCCCTCATCCACATGCTGCTCCTCGCCATCGCTTTCTTCGTCTTGTATGCGACGCAGGCGTTTAAAGCGTTTCTACACATCACACCGAAGAAAAAATCGGAAAAAAATAAGTAAAAACCGCCAACTCTGGCATTCATCGACCGGCAAACTCACTCTTCTCTCCACTTTTACACCCAGATTCTCCTCAATCAGGTCATAGTCATCATCCTCCAGCCGATCGTCCAACTCATCATCGTCGTCACTTTTTTTACGTTTTTTCGATCGGCCAGAAGCATCCGAATCCTCCCCATCGCTACCGTCCTCCTCTATTGGATTGTCATCAATAAGGTCTTTGAGTTCTTCGCGCAGCACTTCCTCATCGTCTGCAAATTAAGTTCAGGGAATTCCCCTCACATCACAAGCCTATTCCACTTGAAGCACTCTCAAGGCGGCCACAAACTCACCCTCTTCCTCTTCCTCGCTGCTGTCAGCCATTGCTTTGTTCTTTTTGAGTTTCTTCCGCTCATGTGGCTCCAATTCTTCCTCCTCCTACACAAAAATAGATTTCAACATTCAGAACAAACTGCAGTACAAATTTTTTTCTCTCGAAAAATGCAGTAATGCACTTACCTCCGATTCTTCGGCCTCCGAGTCCAAGAAGTCTGCCATTTTTTTTAATAATCAACCGAAGGCAATCGGGAAAAAAATGTCACCACTGCGTGTGTTAATTTTCTAATTGGGTGGCTTACGTACTAGGAAAGATCGTGTTACACAGTGAAAGGGGCAAAGGTCTACAATTGATTTGTCTGGTAGACACTTTGCAATGTGATAAATTTTAAAGAGAAACGAAGGAAAAAAAACTACAAAAATGCACGAAAATGTGGCAAAAATATTTTACGTGCGTTGTGCTTGCACTGACATTTTCACTTTTGGAAAGGGATTTCCTTTTTTTCTCTATCCAGTATCTGTCTCGTTCGTTCTTTTGTGTTCGAATGGAGAGATGAACGGCAATTGGAAAATGGAATTTGGTGGTTGATTTTTTGACGGGAAAAATGATTTTTGTGAATGAGTGCATTCAGAGAATTTTTCATTATATCTTTGGTTAAAATAAAAATTGTGATTTTACTTTGAATTTGGTATTTTCTGTGCTTCCTATAAGAAGAATTTGTATTGGAAGAAGATTCTCTTGAATTTGAACGTCGACCTTAACCTGAAGCAAAACTAAGAATTGCAAAGTTAGGTTTTTTTGGACGGCGCTTCAATTTCTCGTGATCTTGTGTCTACAGTTATATACCCTCTCAGTTACCATAGCTAGTGGGTTGACGTCCTCTTCTGCTTGTGCACCCAATCTTTGGTAATATTTTCCCTTCACCGTTGTTCCGCAGGAATAAAATCAAAGATTCTGTGGGCCGAAGCATTCCAATCCATTCGTTTGGGAATATTCATTATTATTCTAAAAGAATTTTAAACCATTCCAAGAAAAATGGCAACAAACCCAGGTTTCGAATTTTTTAAGAAAATCAGTTTTACTAAGCTTTGCATGCAAACATAACTTCGAACTACCTTACCCTTTCTCATCCAGTCTCCACAGCAACAAAAATACTTCACCCTTGTTCTTTGTCTGTCAGAAAAGTCAAAAAAAAAAAAAAATATATTCTGAAGCCAAGAGTGCGAAAACAAAATAGTATCGTGATCTTGAAAAGTTTTCCTCAACTTTTCAGCACGTAATTTCCTTTAAATTTATTAACAAATAGAGCTTTTATTAAAGTTGAGACAATTTGTGCTAATATAAATCAATCATAATGCCATCATCCTCCGATGAAGACTCAGATGGATCTGATTTCACGGTTTCGGATCAGTTTGAGCAAGTCCCAGACGAGAATGTATCCGATGAACCACCTCCGAAAAAAGTCAAGACAGAATGGTCCAAGAGTTATTCCAGCACCGCGTTCAAAATGATGGCCAACATGGGCTACAAGGAGGATCAAGGCCTGGGAAAACAGGGTCAAGGTCGATTGGAACCAGTCGAAGCAGCCAAACAAGAGGGACGCCGTGGTCTTGGCCTGAAGTTGGAAAAACTTTCGAGTGCAGCAAACCAATGGCATGAAAGTTTGGAGGAGATACGTATTCCCGAGAGAATTGATTGGATTCGTAATAGGTCGAACGATTTGGACGCCTTAACAATGGCGGATCTGAGTGATTGGGTGGTCCGTGGATCGAAGAAACTAATAATCGATGATGAGACGCACTTTTGCGAAGCGAAGATTCTTCAGAATGTGCTGAGCTCCAAAAGTGTGTTCGACGAGCTTGACGGGAACGACATGAGACGTGCACGTACGAGGTCAAATCCGTTCGAGACAATCCGTGGATCAATATTTCAGAATCGAGCGGCAGTCAAGATGGCCAACATTGATTCGTTGTGTGATTTCATGTTCACCGAACCGAAGGACATCAATGGCGTCTCGCTGGTGAAGGAGAACGATTTGCTTTACTTTGCTGACATCTGCGCTGGTTAGTTGGAACGCCGACAGAAAATGAGAGCACGTACTAAAACATATTCTCTATTCCAGGTCCCGGTGGCTTTACTGAGTACGTCCTCTACAAGAAGGGCTGGGAAGCTAAGGGGTTCGGCTTCACGTTACGCGGCCAAAATGACTTCAAGCTGGATAACTTCTTCGCCGCGTCGCCCGAGACTTTCGATCCGCACTACGGCGTCGCAGGCGATGGTGACATTTTTAACCCGAAAAATCAGACCTCGTTTGCAGAATACGTCCTCAAGGAGACGGCAGAAGCTGGGGTGCACTTTGTTATGGCCGACGGAGGATTCTCTGTCGAAGGAAAGGAAAACATACAGGAGATTCTGTCCAAACAGCTCTACTTGTGCCAGTGTTTGGTGGCCCTGCATATACTCCGCGAGAAAGGACACTTTGTGTGCAAATTTTTCGACTTGTTCACCCCATTCAGCGTCGGTCTGATTTACCTGATGTACAAGTGCTTCGAGGAGGTTAGCATTTGCAAGCCAAACACCAGCAGACCGGCGAATTCAGAGCGTTATCTGATCTGCAAGTGGAAGAAGCCCAACACAGAAACGGTGCGACGACACTTCTCTCAAATAAACCAGGAGATGTGGGACGATCCCGAGTCTGATATAGAGGTCCGGGAATTGGTCATGCTGCAGGTGCTTTTCAAAGACAGGGAGTTCGTGGAATACATTACCGAGAGTAACAACAGGCTGGGACAGAACCAGATTGTGGGCTTAATCAAGATAGCCGCCTTCTACGAGGACGCAGAGCTCAAGGAAACCCACCAGGCAGAGTACCGCGCCAAGTGCTTGGAACTGTGGAGTTTACCCGCTAAAATGCGACAAGCCCCTGAATTGAAGACCCCAGACAACCTTCTAGCGGAACTACTCTGTGACTGGAATGGTGACAAGAACTTCATGAACACACCCGCCTTCAGGCTGGACAGTAAGGCCTCTCTGGGCAAACACATAACCAACATCCCTGATTGGTACTTTGTGCCGTTGGCCCGCAGCGAGGACAATGAAAAAGACTCGACTACATTTTTCCTTTGCCGGGGTCGCGGTATTATCGTTAAGTTGACCGAAAACGGACGCTGGGAGCCGTGCGACTGCATCCTTGAGATGTCCCCGAAAACCCTAATCTACGGCGAGATAGTCCAAGAGCAGATTGGTGAAGGAAGCAGGGGCAGAATGGTCCGGGCGCTTCATATCATTGATGGCATCGCACTCGGTGGCAAGATAATAAGTCGACTGCCTCTGAAGGAGCGCTTGAAGCTATGCGACAAATTCGCACGCAGTCTCAACAAACCCAACAAAGTGGTGACGAATGCCGATGGCAACCAAATACAGATGGCGCCGATTCGCTGCAAGAAGCTAATTCCAGTGAAGGAACTCAATGATTTCTTCTACCAAATGCGTCCGTACAAGATGAAGAACAACAGCGCCGAGCGGCTGGGCATACGAATACGTTCGGGCGATGATACTGCCGAGCGATTCTACGTAGTCGGCGGTATGATGTTTCTCAACGAACTGACGCATGAATTTGTCTCGGCTATGTCCACCAAGCACAAAACGGTTTACTACTTCCACTTGCAGAGCAAACAGGCGTTCTTTCCCAATCACCTGCCAAAGACCAACCAAGTCTTCAGTTCGTTTCGGAATTGCTTTATTCGACGCCAGCTGTGGAAGTGGACGAATGTGTATCAGGTGCATGAAGTTATTACGCCCGAGATGCAAATGCCAGGCATACTCTTTCGCATGGACTTCTGCAAATATTTAGATGAGCGGCTGAAGCAATAAGTTTAAGGGACAAACAAACAATTTGTTCGTAGTTCTTCTTACATTAAGTATGTGGGTGTATCGCCATTTAGGGCAACAACAGAAATATTTTAAAATAAAATATTATTGACTAGATGTGATGGAGGTGTTTCACTGTAGTTTGTATTTGTTTTGATCAACTCGTCAGATGGAAGGTCGCTTTTTGTCTCTTCTACAAGGCATGTCTGTCAGAATTGTCTCTGATTTCACCTAACCATGTTTAGCATGTCAGTTTCAAACCAGCAGACATAGTTTCTGCTATTAGTATTGGACATGACACCCACATCTTGACATTTTTTTCTTATCCATCCAACGTTCAAGTATTCTTTGTCTAAAAGAGGAAGCAAACCAAGAAACTCCTAGAAACTCCTAACCATTTTTTTTGGTCTAGCGTACAGTTTTACATTTCAACGATCACATAGTATATACTGAAACCAACTAGCCTCGGTGTGTGAAACATGTACGACTGAAAAGAGTGGTTATGAAACTCTTCGTCTAGGCAATAAACAAGAAGCACATACCTACAGACGACAAATCTTTTCGCTTTGCCGTGTGACTTCCATGGACCATAAGTAGGTAACGCTAATGGTTATTCTAAACCTACTACTCCTCGACCATCACGTCAGATTTAGGTCGGACAGGTATCACGGCCACTGTACGTTTCTGACCTCACTACTTTAGGAAACGGTAATGCCGCCTTCAGACTATCTAGCCCCCCGTATTTCGTTCAGAAAAAACTTCTCTGTACGCATCTTATCAAAAATGTAATGTGGGCTAGGTTCGATGGCCCTGAAAATATTAAGGTCGTATAGATAACCGACCATCGCTAGTGACTTGCAAGACTCGCACTCCATGAGGCCTGTCGTGCGCTCAACAAAGATCCAACCTCCTAGCGAAATGTAGCAATATTCTCCCATTCCCTTAAAGCTGGGGAAACGAGCTTGAGCGCGTATGGAGTCGTTCCTATCTATCGTATGGGTCCCGGGCATTGAAGAAAAAGAGGTGGCCGATGAACTAGCCAGGCAAAAATCTGTCAAGCTGTCAAGAGAGCAATCAATTGACACACACCTTTCAGTAGCTTAACACCAATGAAACAAATGTCCTAGCTGCACTATATCCTAAAAGATTTGGCCAGCATACAACCAAATTTTGCCATATTTACGAGCGACTGGGCAGTAGAAATAGAAACCCTTGCTCCAACCGTGGTATGTTTTTTTATTCGCGCTGCTAGAGCTGCCGAGACATAATAATAAGAAGGAAACTCACGACCACTTTCCTTGGCAGGCCCCCGACAATTGTCAAAGGTAGACTTTGACGAGAGAATGTGACACTTCCTATGCTCCTGTAGAAACTCCGAGGGCAGGAGTCCAAGTGTCCAATAGTTCTGCATGTCGAAACCATTTCAAACATCTTTACAGTTCTCATAGTTTGTCTTTCAACCTTCACCGTCAAAGCCCGCCAACCCAGAACCGAGTTTTATTTTACAAAGGAGCTAGAGTCTCCTTTGCTATTCGGTACAGGGCCTTGTTTTCTCAGTCCAAAGAAACAGCGATTTGCAAGGGTTAAAATAAATAAATAGCTGGCGCAACAGCACGGAATGAGCCAAGGCCTAGCTTTTCGCAACCTTTCATGTTCTTTCTGGCACGAATGGAAGGGACCTATAACGGCAATTTGTGAAGTTTTTTCATGGCAGATTAAACTACCGGAGGCTTGACATTCCCCGACGAGAGGTGGTCCGGCGAAAAATGTTCGGTGGATATGGCTGGGGCTTGAACCCACGCCGCTCGGTCAACAGTCCAACTGAGCCACGGTAAGAGTTGTTTATCGTTTTATTTCTGATCAGATGCAGTTTTATAAATGAAAGCTTCCTTATGATTCATTGGATTCGTCGATGTTGGATGTCCCTTCTTGTTGACAGCAAAAATTCCATTTAGACCTTGTTCACCCCTAGATCTATTTGGCCCCTTCTGTCTCTATACCCCAGACGCTGATTACTAAGATTGTGTCAATATCATCGATGTACGCAAGTAGTTGCATAAACCTTTAAAAGATTTTTGACGAAAGGTTTCAAATGTGCACACAATATTGCAGATAGGGCCTTGTAGCCCTATAGAGAAGACTGATACCTTAGGTTAGGTTAAGTTTCGAAGGGTGTGTGATGGACAGGCTTCATTTTTTTCACTCGGAGACCTGGAGGTCCGTTGTGAGTACCCTATTAATGCTGTGGGAATAGCAATATGGTTCCCGGGATAACCTAAGGACCTATCCTATAGTTGACTGCTTTGTGAACCAGTCTTAAGAATCTGAGTAGGTCCGTTAACTATGCTATGCTTACAAAGAACCTTGATCCTAATGGGCTTAGACGTCGTTCTTGCACGGCGGCGAAGTGGCACATTAGATGTAGGATTGATTCTTTTGTACTTCTTCTTCATCACGGCAGCTTCTGCATAGATCGTTGGTTCGATTCTCCACTTGCGGAGCATGACTTCGAAAGTGCAGTGTCTTGTGATAACTCCAGTGAGCGTGCGGATAGAGGATCAGTCCAGTGCCAGAGGCACCTTGCTTTAGTTTTATTTAATTTCGGCCTTAACGTCTAAGAGTTGGCGCAATTCTCTCTAGCTAACCAGGAGGAATTAGCTTCTTTCTCTATTATGCTGTCTGTTATCACATGCAATCTTCCTATCGGTGGCATTAGAGATGTGTCTGCTTCGCTAATGTTCATAGCCGACCCCAATCTTGCCACTTCATCAGCCTTTTTGTTCTCCTCTATGTCCTTATGTCAGGATCAGCGTGTCTCGACATTTCTTGGCTGCCTTTGACGTGATTATATTGGATTGTATCGATTTTAAGGTTGCCTGACTGTCAACGAAGATGGTAAAATCCGCTGGGGAAAGGTGACAATCTCTTATGCAGCCTGCAGCTTTTTCTATTGCCAGGATCTCGACGTGACTACAGGTTGCTGGCGTAATTAGGGGGTCTGCTTTCCATTCATCAGGCATACACTGGTTGTCGTCATCTCCAAATGCTTTGACTAGCTTGGCCGGTAAGCCGAATACGGCTGTTTCCGGTTCCGGTTTGGTTTCTAGCTCAGCTCAGTGTCACAAATGCACGTCTCAGATTGCTTACATGATGCCTTCAGTTTGCTCGCATTATGTTTCTATCTGTTTTTTTATGTCAAAGATTGCTGAATTGCTTCGACTCCCTTCCACTTGGGAGCATCTACAATTTTAAGGCCTTACGCGTGTTTAATGGCAGCCAACAGACTGGCTCTGGGTAAGTTTACGCAATTAAAAGTTCCCAGGCCTATTCCCAGTCAAGGTAAAAAGTTCGAAGAACCAGTTCGACCTTGAAAGCGCTTCATTCACCAGCGCGAGACAATTTTAACAAAATATTTTATTTACAAAAATAAAACCGTTAAGTATGTATAAATATTCTTAGAAATTTCCTAATTTATAGAATTAAGTCGTAGACTGATTCTTGATACCATTTCTTGAATTACTCCGCCAGAAGGTTACTTGCTACGTGGTTCTTGTTAATGAATTCTAATTGTGTTTTGTTCAAATCATTTCTTCAATCCCCTTTCGTTGTTTTTGTTTCGGCGAAGTCTACGGAGTAGGATCATCATAATCTCCACTGCTGGAATCGTCATAAAGAACTGGATCCTCGTGCTCAATCGATTCAAGATAATTGATGAGATGAACCGGTATATTCATAATTCTGGCTTCATGAACTGGTCCGGGGTAGGGTACAGGCTCTGAGGTATTTGTAGTTATTGCCGTTCCAATGGGCGCCAAAATAAGGGATATCACAAGCTGAAAATGTCAAGAATGTGCCAATCAAATGTTATCGAATGTAAATTTCAAATACTCGCGTGCTTTTGTACTCACTTTCATGATGTTTATCTCCCCAAGTACGACAGCCTTGACATTAAGACTCGTTTCTGGTTTCATTACAAGCATTTCGTAACCCTTATATACCCACAAATGGCGTAGTAAAAGCCACGCACATGCTGGCCAAAACAATATCCAATCTAATTAGGCAATCAAAAGGTCTTACATTATTCAAGCTCGGTTCACTTAAAAGAAAATTTAATGATCCGAAACCAATAATTAATCAAATGATAACTAGTTTCCGAAAATAATAAATGTAGTGTCTAAGTTCAGTGAACTTTTAGTTTTGGTTTTTCGAACCGTATGCCCGCTCGCACGCATATTTCAAAAGACCGGTTCCCATGATTTTTGGTTCGTCTAGTCTAGACGCTGTTGAGTTCTAATTTTTAAGGTTTATGTATAATGCATAAGTTTTGAGTCAGCGTGGAATCGTAGGAAGATCGTAGAATCTCCGCAGTATCACTTCGGATATTCTGTCAATCAATTGACAGTAAAACAAAACCAATGTCACATGCGGATGATCGAAATTGTTGGCATGTGATCGAATTATCAAACAGACGTGTTCCAATTGCGTCATAAGAAAACGAACGACTGTCTAGGGAGGTGACTTACACGACATTAGCGGCTGTTTTAGTAAACTGGACTGTGGCCAAAAGACACCAATATCAGCATCTTTCACATGGCATAGGTCTTTGCACAATGGGACGGCATACACGACTGCGAATACGAAAAATATAGATGTGGAACTCGAGGAACTAGTTTCCGCAAAAAAAACCATGCCGTTGATTGGTTGAATTCCCCCATAGTGAATAGTTCTACTAGAAAGCCGCGGATCAGCAAAGGGTTTCCGGAATCGGATCGAAGTTTTGGAATAGATATGACAATCATGTACACAAATTTTTAAGATTTCGTATCTTAAAATTAAAAAAACGTTATTGACTGTCTGTTCGTTAAGACCCTTTTTTTTTCAACTTTCGCTCTTCCCATTGGCTGAATCTGCGATCTGAAAGGTTTATTGTGCAATGTGCTATTTCCACCCACGAATCCTACTGACACTAAATGGGAGCCGCTCATAGAGGGGCTGTCAGAATTTTGGATGGGATTCCCTTCGTTCTGATAGCTGAATCAAGAGAAGTCAGCGGCAGGGCGGATTCAGCTCAAGCAAGAGTAGCTGAGTGAATGTGTGTGCGCAAGCGTGAGTGGGTGACGGCTGAGGACTGACACTCTTTTGTTGACCAAGCAACATCGCAGGAGGGTCGCCAAGTCGACTACTGTTGTAAGGGTTCATTCGATAGTTGTTTCACTAGCTTATCAAACCAAACAAATAAAAAATACATTTGAAGATGTTCTTGTCAACAGTATCCCGCATTGCCTCTATTGCCAAGAGTGCCATGCTCGTTGGTTTCAGGGTTTACTTTGACCAATCAGCAGCGCAGTAATCAGCCAAAGCCAAACCTTGGCTGCTTATAACACAACCCCCGTTGCGCTATTGCCACAGGTCATTCCAGACCTCTTCAGTCACACGTGACATTGATTCGCCTGCCAAATTTATTGACCTGATCTTGCAACAGTCGGTGTAGCTGGTCCCGGTACCGGTATCGGAACAGTATTCGGTTACCTCATCATCGGTTATACTAGGAATTCATCGCAAGCAAAAGCTATTCTCATCCGCTTTCTTGAGTTTCGTCCTTTCTGAAACAAAGGGCTTGTTCTATCTTATGATAGCCTTCTTGATGATCTTCGCTTCCTAAAGTGTGTTCGTCGCCAGACATTCATCACTGCCACCACCAACCTTACGTATGTATATCATCATCATTTTCAATGACCTGCTATTATGAGGGCTGCGGGGTTAGGGTGCTCAAATGGACTCTCCACATCTCCTGATATTCCGCCATCGGCTCTAAATCATCAGTGGCTATCCCCATATGGGTAGAGGTGAGAATTCGGACTTGGTCCAGCCATCCCATCGTACGCCTACCCAGGGTCCCCTACCTGATGGCACGGATTCCATGGCACGGTTTGGAAGCCAAGTTGGGGGCATGCGTTTAACGTACCTAAACTATCGAAGAATGGACCTTTCCGTTCAAAGAAGTAGCTGCTCGACATTGAGTGCCTCGCATATTCTGGTGTTCCTTACTCGATCTGGACGAGTTATCCCAGCAATGCAACGAAAGAAACTCCCATTTCGACAGCTTGTATCCGCGATCTTATTCTTTCGGTCATTATTCAAACCTCATGACCATAGGTAAGGGTCGGAACAAACACTGAATCAAAGATCGACAACTTAGCTTCGATGCCAAGTTCGGCCCTCCTGATAGCAGATTGACCAAGTTGTCCAAAATTACTCCAACCTCACCAATCCTAGAGGATAAATCAGTATTGCTCCTACCATCACTCGTGAATAGGACCCCGAGATACTTGAACTTCTCCGCCTGTTTCAATGGGACTCCACTAACATGCAAAATGCATTGAACAGGCGTTTGGAAATTTACCATTACCTCTGATTTGTTTACGTTTACCCTCAACCCAGCTTCAACACAGACGGCGACGAACCCATCAAGTGCGCGCTTAAGTTCGGTCTGGGTGGACGTAAGGATGACCAAGTTGTCACTGAAAAGCAGATGACTCATCCTGAAGTCTTCCAATTTGAACCGTTCCCCACCACGGCTGCGTTTTAACATCCAATCCATATACACTTTGAAAATGAGAGATAACAAAGCGCATCCTTGGTGAAGTCCAACGCCCATAGCAAAAGGTGTCGATTTAATGTCGTTCTCCCGACCACAGCTCTTACCAAACCTTCTCAAGTACCATTCTGAGAGTGAATAGCAGGTCGGTTTTACTTCTCCCTGAACGAGAGCCGCACTGCTCGTCGTCCAACCTGGGCTCGACCACAGCTCTGGAACACGTTTCCAACACCTTAGCAAAGGCTTTATGTGTTTCAGGCAGAAGTCACGGCAGTCAAAGAAGCTTTCAATTGAATGCATACGTAATCAGGCAGCGATAAAAAATCCAAAGTTAGGTAGTGCTTCCCTGTGGTGGGTTTCACCTTCCGCATGGACGATACATGCAACTGCCAAGCGGACGTGGTAGCAAAGGAGCGAGTAGTTCAGAGCCTTACTGAAAATAGGTAGGAATGGTCTGCTCCTACGGAATCGATTAAGTTGGGCCTTGATACTGAAGCCAGAAAAATAGAAGACACCAAGGGGAATAATGTCGACGTTTGCCATTCATCGAGGCTGATCGGGCCTGACCAAAATTTAAAAAAAAAAACTGGCAGACTTCTGTCTATAGTAGGAGCTTAAGACATGCTATAAGAATAGGTGTTCGTTCCAATGATTTTTGTAGATTCTGTAAACATGAAGAGGACATAAAAATTAATAATCCACCCTCTATATACCTTTTCTGGCCTTTTTAGACTGACAAAGAAAGTACTTCTATACAAAACTCGGCGACCTAGCCAGAATCGGTATTCACAAAATATGGAGCTTCGTCTCTGAATCTAAGTGGTTTTGCACATACGTGGAGCAGTAAGGGGTTGACTCGTTTTGTTTACCCATAAAATTAAATCTTCTCCCTTATTCCTGCCAAGCGTGGAGAGCAACCTAACCTAATCTTACCCAAGAAACGCCACGTTATTTGAGACTCCATTTAAAACTGAGCTCAACTACGGATACGTATGGTTGTACATACATCAATGTTCATATGTATGCGCATACAAACGATCACTGTTGTGTCTCTGTTAACCAGTACTCCCAGAACCCGCCCTCCGTTTCTAGTTCAGTAAACTTCATCCTCTCCAGCGCGCGTCAAGAAAGCACAAACATCGTTTGTTTACGTGCATCCCCCAACAAACCAGATTTTACTTAACTCGTCTAAGCTCATCCTTTGCGTTTTGTGGATCCAATGGGGGCTTGTTTAGCGCAGAGAGAACACGTTTAAACGGAGCATCTTGCCGTCGATTAACAATTGCAATTAATCTTGTTTACTGTTCTGGCTTCTTGTTGTTTTGGAGAAATTGAGGTGACAGTTTTTGGTATAAAAGAACCTCCGAGCTTGCAGTCCAGCATCAGAAATCTTTCTACAATCTCAGAAGTCACCCGAAATATAAAAAAAAAAAAAAAATCAAAATGAAAGTAAGTTCGTAACGAATTTTGTACGAAAGTAAAGTATCACAGTTTTTTATTTCTACCATTTTAGTACCTGTTGTGTTTGGCGCTTTTAATTGTTGCCGTGTCGGCCGGAGGATATGCCCCAGTGATTCAGCCCATTAGGGTTGTAACACCTGTGGTTCACACCGTCCAGGCGCATCCCTTGCCAGTGTCGCACGGTCACTACAAACGTGATGTTCACGCACTGCCAGCTGTCGTTGTTCAACGCCCTATCCTCCCAGTTGTCAATGTTGTTAAAGTTGTTCCAGCTATTGGAGTTCATGGTGCAGGCTATCACGGTTAATCAATCCATTCATAGGCAAAAAGGATCGATAAAATTAACACAACAATATGTGTATATAATTAAATTTAACGTTAAAGAATTATATTTTATAAATAGCAGCAATATAACGTGACGTCTTTTATATTCTGATAGGTAGGAAGTTTGGCTGCATCACTTCTCTAGAAACACTCACTGCTTGTCCGTTGGTAAGAACTGGATAGCCTTTGGATTTAACCAAGTGCCAAAAACAATGGGAGCAAACTGCAGCAAGAAAGTACTAAAAACAGGCACACCCATCGATGGAATAGCACTGAGCTTGACAGGTACTCAGATTCACCACCAAAATCTTCGCCAAGAATCTTGACTTTAGTTCCACTCTTCAATGTCAGGGCCACCAAGAATTCAAGAAATGTGTGTTACGAAATCAAAGAGTCTGTGAGCGTTGAGAATCCACATTTGACCTCAGTTAATGGGTGCATCCAGCCCTTTGTAATTGGGGACGAGCTAGTCGCCAAAAGGCAATCTTCCAGTTCGGGAGCTCTTTAAAGACCAAACCCAGTGCACTGAGATATACTCCGGCAACAGGGTTGGACACAATTTTCAAGCTGCTACCCCTTGATCTCTACATGCAAAAATCTGCAGCAAAGAGCTCCCTGAGATTAGACTCTGGAGAGCGAGCTCATATGGACACGCCCAGATATTGGTCAAATATCCGGGCACCAATATCAGATTACATGATTCCGTAACTGGACTTCATCAAACCCTTCTCCTGCATCCTTCCAACCAGAGAACAGTGGGAAAACAAAGTCCATCTACACGAATGGCTCCAAGATGGACATAGGCACGGGTGCAGGTGTCTTTTCAGAGGAGCTGGACTCAGCACATTTCCTGACAACAGTAGTGTTTTCCAGGCAGAGTTTCTAGCAGTGACCAGAGCTGCCAATTGGCGTCAATGCTCACACCCAGGCGGGGATAAAAGTATTAGCTGCTACTCAAATTACATCCAAACCGTCGCGAAGAGCTGAAGGTTCTTGGCAAGCAACATAATGTAAAATTCTGCTGTGTCCCCGGCCACAGTAGTTTCTCAGGAAACGGGACTGCTGACAAACTAGGCAGAAAGGGATCAGCTCTGGAACCACAGCTAGCGGACGGTGCAATTAAACCTCCACTTCGTCATCTGAAAGAAATAGTAAAGCTAAGATCCTTAACTGAGGCGAATGACAGAAGGATATGGCAGAACGACCAAGCTCCTTCATATGGACAGGAAATCCTTGTCATTACTGGTAGGATTAATTACTGGCCACAATATGCTCAGGTCCCACGCAAAAAACCTGCACCTGACCGAGGACGACTTACGCAAAGGATGCGGCGACGCGGAGGTGCTTGAGGACACGGCTCATCTTCTTTTTGTGATTGCCCAAGCCTCTGCAATATTAGAAAAAGAACAGTGGGCAGATACCTCTTCGATAACATCGAGGAGCTATCCAATAGTTCACTGTCGGATCTGCGCAAGTTCGCAAGGACAGCCAAGTGGCTATCATCAGGTATATATGTAGAATCACGCAGTGGGAAGTAGCTGGAAAAACACATGGGTACCTTAATGGGTCTACATAGACCTAAGTGAGATGAAGAGGGTTTCAAAATCTTCATCGGCCCGCTAACCTAACTTTACCTAAAGGCCAAACAGTCGCATCACGTTTAATATCAGAAGGAAGTTTCTGAGGATGATGACCAGATCTATTGTTGGTGGTCTTGAGTTCCACTTAGAGCGTGCACTTTTCAGCTGGTTCTCATTTAAGAATCCGAAGAGCTCAGAAGTTGAAGTCTTTGACAATTGGAGTTTTGCTATCTCACCGTTTCGACTTTTCTCAACATTGACGTTTCACCTTTTCAGGGGCACATGGCCTTTCACCACTTGGATTGATTATGCACTTTTTACCTTGTCGATGTTCAGTGCTACTGTCATTTCCAACCCTTTCTTAGAAATTAGTGCCGTGGGGTTATGATTGCCTTTCATTTCAGTGGATTCTGGTGATGAATTCCATAACGGAGTTCACAGAGTTCAGTCAAGAGTGATAGTTGCTGTCCTCCAGTATTATTTTTCTTCCGAGCACGCCTTCACTTTGCTCTCTCCATCCGTGGTATAGAAGCTGGCAAGATTATTCTTACTCCATATCCTTAAGGCTGCTTGGAGCAGGCGGGCCTCCTTCCACTTTATTTTTGTAATCGCCGGAAGTAGTTGTCCACATGCACAAGAATCCGCATTTTTTGAATAAGTTTCGTTAATTTAAAGGTCGTATCCAAAAATTTGAGTTTATTTTTAGAATAGTCTGTCAGCCAGGTTGATTATTCACAAGGGACATCCTGATCTAACCCCATAGAAAAAGCGAAAAAAATTTAATAAAACTGACCACTGCATAGCTTCGTGTCTCGTTTGAGAAGTAAGGTCCAGAACCCTCGAAACTCCTACACCACTGCAAGGTGAATAGTCACTCAGGACAACATCAGCTTCCATCGTGATTTGTGAGTCTTGAATAAGATTTTCAACACCAATTTCTTGACCGATTGCTATCCAAATCGCACTACGCAGAATTGTTATTATTCCCCACAAGAGGGCGCAAAGTAAATATCCAAATTTTTTGTGCGTTACAATTTATTTTATTTCCTTTTCATTATCTAACAAAAACGTATTGCCACGCTTACTTCTTATGGTGGATACCGTGAACTGTCTTTATCAAAGCTGGAGCAGCACCGTAGGCATGTGGGCCAGCTCCGTACACTGATGAAGCAACACCGTAGGCATGTGGGCCAGCACCGTACACGGATGCAGCATAGCTGTGGGCCTGTGGGGCAACGGCGTAAACCAATGGAGCAGGACCGTAGGCGTGTGGGGCAGCAGCGTAAGCGACTGGAGCAACACTGTAGGCATGTCCGGCAGCACCGTGAACGGAGGGAGCAGGACCATAAGCATGTGGGCCGGCAGTGTAAACTGATGGAGCTGCACCATAAGCAAGTGGACCAGCAGCGTGGATGGAATGAGCAGTATTGTAAGAATGTGGAGCAGCGGTATATACAGTCTTCACAATTGGACCGGCATTGTAACCAACTGGTCCAGAGTAGGCCTTTCCAGAAACAAATGACGAGTAGGAAGTTGGTAAATTATAAACAGATGCAACCGGACCCACACCAGTTGAATGTCCTGAGTAGTGACCATCATGGGCATTCAAGCCATGAAGATGGCTGACATCAGCCTGAGCAGCGGCTAAGCACAGAGTAATGCACACGAAGAACTGAAATTTTTAAAAAAAATATTTAGTACGTTAGACGCTTTGTTGTACGGAAAGAGTAAAGATTAAAGTGGACATACTTTCATTTTTGGTTTGGTTTTGGTTTTGCTATTGACCGTAAGACACTGAAGTAGTTACTGAATGAAGCATCTAGAAATGGATCAACTTTTATACAATTTGCACGCAGTGGCATCTCCGTGTGAAAACAATCTAAAGTCTTTTTGTCTTATGTGAGGAAAAGGTGTATTGTGTGGGATAACTGGTTTCATCTTCTTTAGGCTTGCTGATGAATGATTTGATCTTCCATTTGAATCATAATAGATAGTCCTTGTCTAAATTTCTTCTACATGACTGGCATTTATTTTATTTCAAGTTAAGCCACCGGTGACGTCTTCTTTGCTGGAAGTTTATGTCTTTTTGAAGAGCAGGAATTTCCTTTTTAAGATTCATTAGCTGTTATACAGATTTTTCCCCTGGTTATAGGTATTCAAGGATCTGGGCCAAATCGTCTCTTCCGTTATCGCACAACTCGTCACGTAAAAACGGGACGATTTTGCCCCAAAACGCGCGTTTTTATGTGATGAATACGATCACGGAAGAGACAATTTGGTTCCAGACTACATACTTCTATTTTCGTAGACATTTTTATTGATGGCAAAGCAGCTACTATTTTACTCCCGATACATAAGAATTTTCTGCCTTAGACATGGCATCTTTCTATGATGTGTCCTGGGGACGTTATCGCGAGCTCGTCAAGGCAAAAATACTGGCTTTCGCGATAGCTTGGTCTTGGAAGAAGGAGTTTGTGTTTCTGTCGTCTTCTCGAATCTAAGTCCTATTATTTGAAAATTCTAATGTCCTTTCGAAGTATCACAGGTAAATCCTCAACTCGAAACTTGCAAGCATTATACGGAAAAATGAGAAAATGACTAAACGATGGGGGCTTGCGTCCATCCAAAACAAAGATTAGCATGCGTTGGAATTCAACTCCACAGGCAGTGTTTACATTGATGCTGAACTTCCTTTTTCAATTCAGTACATACGATGTAAATAAAAATGGAAACATGAACAGGAGCCGGACTCTAGTCGGAAACCCTACAAAAACAGGAATGATTTAGATTTCCAGAAACATGTAGCGTCTTCTAAGCCGAGGTCACTGTAATAGAATAAGCTACATGATGTTTAAGAGATTGCCACCTTAACCATCCTTGTTAACAGTCAATCAGCTTTAAAATCGATAAAATACAATAAAATCAAATCAATGGCAGTCAAGAAATATCGAGACACCCTGATCACCATAAGGCATCCTACAGTCAAACTTTGCTGGGACATAAGGACATAGAAAGGAACGAAAAAGCTGATGAATAAGAAAGTTTGTGGTCGGTTATGAACTTTAGCGAAGCAGACACATCTGCAATGCCACCGATAGGGAGATTGCATGGGATAATAGACAGCTTAATAGAGAAAGAAACTAATCCTTCCTGATTAGCCAGAGAGGATTGCGCCACCTCTCGGACGTTATAGCCGAAATTAAATAAAACTAAGACAAGGTGCCTTCTGGCACTGGACTTATTCGCTATCCGCACACTCACTGGGTTTATCACAAATGAAGAATCGAGTCCAACGATGGAAATAAGAAAGAAGTAGAATCAATCCAACATCTGCTGTGTCATTGCCCCGCTCTGCAAGTGCTCGTAGAGCACTAGGATCAAGGTTCTTTGGGAGCATAGCGGAGGTAACAGTTAAACGAGTCAAAACAGCCACAATCGGATAGGTCCTAGGGCTCCCTCGGGAACTATAGTGCTATTCCCGCAACAGAAAAAGGATACCTACTCACAATCGACTTCCAGCTCTCCGAGTGATGAGGAATATCCACCAAACACCCTGACCTGACCTATCAGGACGTAGTAACGAAGAAGGAAATGAAATACCAGATGAACTAGATAGCTTACAAGGGATCAGCATTTAGCTCAGAATATATTCTCACATTAATGGGCACTTCTACCGGTGACCTGAAGATTGACCAAAATAATGGTGATTTTTTTTTAACAATTAAATTTTCAGAAAATTCAGCTCTGGTGCATACCCAAACCCAAGACAGCGCTTTGCTTTGCCGTAATCCAGTGCGTGTCTAAAAAAGTTCTGAGGAAATGTTCCTTTTAGCACAGATCCGAAGTTAAGCCATCAGGACCGATAGGTTTATTATCCCTCAGTCTGTTGTGACAGGAGTTGTTCATCGATCAGATTTGGGCTTCCTCGTAAACGTCTGCTATTCCCTTCAAGTCGTTAACTTCGTTATTTCGACGAGGCTGCATTTCAGTCAGGAGTTAGTGGTTTAGATTTATTTAATGACCCCCAGAAGCTGTTCCTTTTCCATATCCTTGAACTCTGAAGTCATCTTCGTCTTCTGTTAACCTTTTCATTTAAATACACTTATGAAAGATGATTGGTAGCTAAGTGTAGTTTCAGTTAATTCCTTCATAAACATATGATATTAGATGATAAAGCTGACGGCACGAGTATTATCATGGAGTCTTCCTCCTCAGCCGTTCTCTGTAGTTTCCAGCAGGCTTAGTCGATGTAAATTCACCTTTCGGTGGTGCGCCAATGCTTCTTTTTGGTCTGAAAGCGGCCACAATGAATAATTAGTTGACGTTTTTTGTCTTGATCCTTTTCTCAAATCGAAGATGCTTGATGCATCGATGCCTTTTGTGTCCAGTCAGCGATTTTTGGGAGAGCTAGGATTTTGTGAGGATTATTTTTTGAGAAAACCTAGTGAAACCTATAATCGTATTACGAGCTTCGGCAAAATCCTTTAGTTAGAGGTAAAGCTCGCTCGAAGTTGTTCTCGTTATCGACTTTAGTTTGGTTATCTTATTCTGAAAAGCCTGCCACCTACAACGGTATGGAAGAAAGGGGCTTACTTTGAACTCTAATACCTCAATTTTGATGGAAGATTTACCTCGAGGCATTTACTTAAAATCTTTGTAGACACCAAAGTTGCTTAGACTACCGGACTTCACTAGCGATTTCCTGGTGGAAATGTCACCGATTTTCTATACATGCTTCGCATAGGCATAGTTTTTGTAACCACATCCTTCAAACTAGTAAAACAATGTCCTAAGGAATTTGTGAATTTAAGTAAGTGGAATTTGGCACTCTTATTTGGGGCTGCATGGCATAGGGATTTACACATGTGGAAACAGAGGTTTAACCCTTGGAAACCGTGTCAAGGTGCGTGTACGCATTCCTATTGCATTTGTCAAGGGAAGAATAGTCTCACACTTCCTTTAAATAGCTAACCAAGGATAGGTTGGGCTAGATATCTGCATCATCTCAACAACGATTTGCACGGGTCACTGGACTGTCGGTAATCTCTACTTCAAAGCTTTAAACGAGGCAGAAGCCATTGACGTTGCTCTTGCCAGAACCAGGCATTGTACACTTGGCAAAATTTGTTTCAACAACCTGAATGACATGAAACTATCTATGATAACCTGTCTTTCCTTATGAATTGGATATAAAGACCACAGAACCTCTGCCTATTCTATTGTATGTACATACATAGCTACAGGCTACATGCATTCACCGTCCAAAATGACACATAGTTCCTCCTTGGCAGCGTTTTTAAGCTCGGTAGGGGCTTGGTCACATGTTAAGCTATAATCAATGGAATGTGGCCTTGACCAAGGCAAAACGATTACTCATAGAGTTAAAGTTAATTATTCTTGAACGCATCCGATTTGTCACGACGAATACTAACACTTGCAAACTCTTATGGCAACTGTAATATAGTAGTGGCTTGATTTTTTTTTCCATATCATATTCGAGGGCTGTGACATACTTCTTAGAACTAATTATGTTTCTGCAAATCAACTGTTGCCAAATTAAGTAGGAGTTCACATGCAGAGGCTGGGAAAAACCAGATTGACGTTTGTATCCTCTTACTGCTCTTCCAACGCCTCAGAAATATATTAACTTCCAGCAAAGACAAGGTCGGTTGTGAATTAACTTGACGTAAAATAAATCTTAGTGGAGTATAAGAGATCTATACAAGGATTATCATTTGTGATTCAAATGGAAAATGTAATCGTCCATCATCACAGGTAGGCCTGGAGGTCTAGACAAGACGACGAAACCAGTTCTACCACACAATCCACCTTTTTCTCGCCTTAGACAAAAAGACTTTCGATTGTTTTCACACGGAGATGCCACTGCGTGCAAATTGTATAAAAGTTGATCCATTTCTAGATGCTTCATTCAGTAACTACTTCAGTGTCTTACGGTCAATAGCAAAACCAAAACCAAACCAAAAATGAAAGTATGTCCACTTTAACCTTTACACTTTCCGCACAATAAAGCGTCTAACGTACTAATTATTTTGTTTAAAAATTTCAGTTCTTCGTGTGTATTGCTCTGTGCTTAGCCGCTGCTCAGGCTGATGTCAGCCATCTTCATGGCTTGGGCGCCCATGATGGTCACTACTCAGGACACTCAACTGGTGTGGGTCCGGTTGCATCTGTTTATAATTTACCAACTTCCTACTCATCGTTTGTTGGAAAGGCCTACTCCGGTCCAATTGTGAAGACTGTCTATACCGCTGCTCCACATTCCTACAATGCTGCTCATTCCGTCCACGCTGCTGTTCCACTTGCTTATGGTGCAGCTCCATCCGTTTACGCTGCTGCCCCACATGCCTATAGATCTGCTCCTTCCGTTCATGGTGCTGCCTACGGTACTGCTTACGCTGCTGTTCCATCTGTTTACGGTGCTGGCCCACATGCCTACAGTGCTGCTCCATCAGCTTACGGTGCTGGCCCACATGCCTACGGTGTTGCTCCATCAGTTTACGAGGTTGCCTCACATGCCCACAATGTTGCTGCTTCCGTTTACGGTGCTGGTCCACATGCCTACGCTGTTGCTCCATCCGTTTACGGCGCTGGCCCACACGTTTACGGTGCTGCACCAGCTTTGAGGACAGTTCACAGTGTCCACCATAAGAAGTGAACATACAATAACTGATTTATTTATTGTGATAACAAAAGGAAATAAAAGAAGTTGCAAAGCATAAACATTTGAGTAGTCATTCCGCGCCATCTAGTGGTCACGTTTCAGATTCTGCATCATATAGTTCTTAAAGTTACCATATCACATCACAAACACAGGAACTTTTTCCCCACGTCACACAGCAGCATTAGTCACTCCATAGATTCCCCATCACAAAACCAGCCCCCACACACAACCCTTACCCACATAAAACTGTTTTCAACAGTCATTTGAGGAGATTTACAACCGGCTATGTAGTGAGTAACAAGACGGCCAAAGCCATTAGATCGTTTGACGAATTCGATCGACAGCTCCTTTCGCGGTTCCAGTAATGGTTAAGGAAACACGTCTCTGGCATTGAAAACATTGGTCAACAATTGAGAAAATGCCTGGGCTACAACAAATTCCAAACGTTGTCCACTTCTGTCCAATAGACGCGTCGTCAGCATTCTGGTTCTAGAGAAGATCTACATCACCATTATGGTGCTAATTCTCGTATGAAATCACAGCTCTGCAACCCATATATAGGGCTTCCAGTGCAAGTGCTTCCACACGCTTTTGGCTCGGGCTACGTAAATCAAAATACCTCTTCTCATTCTTCTGTACTTTTTCTTGCCAAACTTCAATCCGCCGCTTGACAACGCCTTGTGCTGTCTGACATACTAAATAATGAAGTCTGGACTAAACATCTTCTGAGCCATCGTTCATTTTCAAGGCCAACTCATTATTTTCCCACAGAGCTGGATTATTTATAACGCAGCTTCAGTTCTAATTACCAGTATCATCACACTTTTTTAGCTTCACCGTGTCAACGTGAGAAGACCACAAGTAAGAGGATGTCTTGAGTTATGGCACACACAATTGTTTGGCCATAAACCAGTTCACAGCGCAACTTTTGCTGTCACACAATTCTGCCCATAAGCTTCCGGAACGAGAGTGAAACCTATTGCGTCAGAGACCGAACAGTAATCCAAGAACTTTTCCAAGTGTTGTCGCAAATGTGTCCCCAATCAGAGTGTTATTGTTTATTTATTGGGTTTTTTGTGGATTCAAGACGAAAAGAATTTCGAATTCTATTCGACTTTGATTGCGAAAAACCGGATTTGGATGAATAAGCCGCGTGTATTTGGAATGGGCTGTCAAGACATGCTTTGGATAGGTAATAGGGCGAGCACTTGATGAACAATTACTGAAGTTGTAGCAACAGAAAGACTGGAGATGTGTTAAGATAAAAGGTTCGGGGAACTATTAAGGTCGTGACTATGAAGGGTCTTGGGAACCTTTTGATAAAAAGTACTCATATGTCGGTCCCAAAAGGTTTCGTTTTGTGAACTTTTGAGGTAACAAGTTGCTAGAGAATGTTATTCGGTTAAGGGCCTTCCAGAGGTTTGTACTTTCATTACATAATAACGCCGATATCTAGTCGTCTGAAAGCGTTAAAAATAGGATAAACTCTGCCAAGCAACTATGAGTCGTAGTTCACTGCCAGCATCAAAGATGGCGTTCATTGCTGCTCATGTTGATACACTAAAACAATTACAGCTAGCGTTGAAGTTTCAGATCCGAGTAGCAACTGCGTTACATTGAAACTTGAAACTTGCTTGATTCTAGACCCATACATATCTAAAGCCTTTGGAAGTCCAAAAAAATCACAAAACTGTTGCCTAAAACTCGACAGCTCGGGATGAGGCAACCATTCATGTTTTACGTGTATCATTTTTCGCACGAAAGGAAGGGACCTAGAATTTATTGCCGACTTCGAACATCGAAATGAGAAGCTCTTTCATGATAAATTATACTACCGGAGGGTTGCGATTAATCTAGATTCCTTCGTCACAGTATTCCAAGCAGAAGTCCTTGCCATTTTGAGAGAATTCTCTTGAAACAACACATCCAAAGAAGGAAAATAGGAATCTGCCCGTATAGTCAAGCATCCTTAAAGCCACCACAAATCCAACATCCAGATCTTATCTGGTCAGGGAATGCAAAGAGAAACTCAACAGGGTTGCCAGTCACAACAACGTCCACCTTGTTTGGATACCGGGTCACGAAGGTGTCATGAGGAATGAAAAAGCCCATGAACTGGCAAGAGAAGGGGCGCGGGCGATAGAACAAACCGCCGGAAATACAGTAGGAGTCGAGGATCACCGGGCAAACCTCCCGATGTTCAAAGTGGCTGGTTCACTCGTAAAGAAACCAAGCTATCTGCTCACCAGAAAGGCTGTAGTTTCAAGCAGAAAGCAATTGAAGCTGATATTGGGACTCATCATAGGGCATTTTAACCTGAACCTCGCTGACACAGAGACATGTAGAAAATGCGAGGAAGAAGAAAAAGATCTCGAATACTTCCTATACTATGCCCAGCCTTAGCGAGAATGCGACAGAAGACCTTGGGCTTAGTGCGGATACCGTACCTGAGGCATCTCGAGGTCAAAGGAATCGACGGCATCCTGGCCTTCACCAAAGAAACACACGTACACTAGGTGTTTCCATCTTCTCTAGATTCCTTCCAACATAATTCCTAAGCGAAACCTATCCCTGCAGTTCCGACAATTAAAAGAGGAGAACACAACCGGTTCGACTGAGGCGTAAGTGAAGAGCCTTCCTCTTACCCTCATACAGTTCTGAGACGTAGCAAAAGAAGGTTGTCTGTCCCGTATTCAATAATAATCTTTCTTTTTTCTTTTTCGTAGTTAAAAGTCTTTGGTTGGCACATAAAAAGCTAGACACTAGCTTGTGCTTAATTTTTTACTTTGAATCTCTTTTGGAATCCTGAAAACAGACTTATATTGAAGCTCAGAGCTATCGCAAAAACTTGAATTACAATCCCTTACATAAGTTTACTTTCCCTGAAAGTTGTGAATCACTTCCTTAAGACCTAACCTACGGGTAAGGACTCAAAATTAATCCCACAAAACCACTATAGTAACATTCACTAGGAAGAGGCAACTTAGGCACATATAACCGATCCAACTAGGTGGAACCACAATCGATCTCCAACAACCTATCAAATATACATATCTAGGCATAACATAGATAGTAAACTTCTATGGAAGGCCCACATGAAGTCGGTAGTGAGCAAAGCCACCCGAGCACTCATGATATGCAGGCGTATCTCTGAAAAATCCTGGGGACGTAAGCCAGTAATGCTGAGGTGGATGTACATCATTATGGTCAGACCCGTTATAACCTACGAGGCAGTAGCCTGGACAGGACGAACCAAGCTAAGCAAAGCAAAGCTAGTCCAATATTTTTCAAGCAGGGGTGCATTTGGATATGCGACCGAAAGATGTGCACAAATGAGCTTCAAAAGAAGCTCAAACGAATATATCACGAGGAAAACATCGCGATAATATCAGACAGCCAGGCTGCCACTGAGTTCCTATGAAATCAGATCTAAACTGGTTTACGTGTGTTTGGAAAAAATAAACAGACTGGGCCAGAACGATAAGTCACCCTCTACAGGATGCCAGGTCATGTAAGAATAGAAGAAAATGAGGCAGCTGATGAACTAGCAAGGAAAGAGTCAAAAACACCATTCGGTGAACCCGAGCCATTCTGCGGGCTGGGACCGCATCAAATCCAAGAAGAACTGCGAAGATAGGAAGATTGCAAAAGAAGAAGACAATGATAAGCACTCCCAGGTATAAGGCAGGGAAAGGAACTTCTCGGAAACTACGACCGAAGGAGAAGCAAAGCCTGTCTAGTCACCAACAAGAACCAGCTTCGCATTCTAATGGGCTTCCTAACGGGCCAATGCAGATTCAGAGAGCATCTCAGGAAAATGGGAAAATAAGCGAACGGAAACTGCAGATTCTGCAGCCACCCCCAGGAGTCACCGTCACATCTCCTTATGGACTGTGGAGCATTGATCCACAAAAGAAAACCACAGCTGGGAGTGTACATTTTCTCTGAAAAGGATCTCCCATCGTTGGACGAAATGCAGGTACTCCGTTTCTTCAGAGCGATTGGATTGGACCAATACGAATTCGAGGGAGCACAACAGACAGGTCAGAGTGCATACACACACGCCAAACTTTAACATCTAACATCTAACCTACGCGCTAACGGATTGATGAAGACGAAATATGTAGATCATCTCCATCTTGTTTAGGGCAATATAGACCCGTTGCGGTACAACTTCGTCTTAAAATTCATCTTTTCTAAGCCGGATACAGGATTTTCTTTCGTGGATAGCTTGCAATGTTCTAATATTTGGAATGCGACCTTCACTTCTGGTACTAAGCCCATAGCCATTAAGGTCCTTAAGAACAGTTGAGGACTTTAGTCTTCTGCTAGAGATGATTGGGTCGCAACTATTTCCGACTACTGAGAGTGTGAGTGGGGTCAATCAAACAACTCGGTGTATCTGGTACATTGAATCAGTTGTGGTAACAAAAAAGGGTTCAAATCTCCTGGGACTAGTGTTGCCATTCGAAATTTAATGAAACTACGTAAAGTCAAGGATATAGGTTAGGTTAGATTGACCTATTGTGAAACTACAGTGAAAAAACCGGCTTACCGGCACCAGGAAACCAGAATATGTAGCAAAAGTGCAACGAAGGTGGGCAATCGTAGCAGTGTTAACCCTAAGATCTGAACCATTTCGTCTCAGAGATGAAGTTTCTTATCTTCTAGATGTCGAATTCAGCTAAATCGTTAAGATCATCATAGAAGTTTTCCCCGAGGGTTCTTCTTTTTTGCGTAGCAAGAGCAGGACATGTACACAGTAGGTGGGTCGTAGTTTCCTCTTCCTCCTCGTCCCTGCAGCTTCTACAGAAATCATTGGAGGGGACCCCCAGTCTAAGTGCATGCCTTCCTATTTATCAAGCAATGTCCGCTAAGAACCCCTATCAGTGAACCTAGATTTTTCCGGTTTGTGGATAAAAGTCACTCCGTCTTCTTTATTTCCACGTTAGGCCAGATTTCTTTTGACAGGAGGGAAGTGCTGATGTTGCTCCACCTATGGCTTGCCAGTTTTTTGGCATCTGTGTCAAGGAGGAACTTGGTCGAAGTCAAGAATATAGAAGTCCAGACTTTATGTCCATAGCCTCGGACACAATAGAAATGTTGTAATTAAGTGCTGGGAGTTGAAAGGGTGGTGGGGGAGCTGTTTCCTGTTCTTCCTGTGGAAGATTATGCATTGGTGACACTCGCTTCTCTTAACAGTTTTTCTTGACAGATTATACTCCCGGAGGTTTGTCATTCTCCGACGAGTGGTGGCGCCGCGAAATATTTTCGGTGGACATGGCTGTGGCTTGAATCCATGCAGCTCACACAGTAGTTCAATGCAATAACGTACTGAGCCACGTCGACCACAATATTACAATATTCTTCCGTCTAATTTTCTAGCGTGGTGATTTCACAGCAGTAGCTCTACTAATGCCTACCTAAATCCGGACTAGGTCTCGTCAGTCATACAGAAAACAAATAGCATGTCTTTGCAATTGTACACTACACTGACTCAATCTACAAAACCAGAATAAGGATCAACGACTGTGATTCAATTGGAAGATCCAATCTCCGGTCATCAACCATTTTGCTAGTCCGTAGGCCTAAGTACCGATGAAACCAGTTATCATCGCAACACCTACTTCGCATCCGAGATGGAAAGACATTTAATTGTTCTGACACTTCGTGAGAATCGTATAAAAGTTGATCTATTTGTTGATGGATCATTCAGTAACTACTTCGGTGTCTTACAGTCAATAACTAAACCAAAAACAAAAATGAAAGTACGTTCGGCATTATTTACTCCAACAACAAAACGTCTAACGAATAATTATTTGTTTGATCAATTTCAGTTCCTTGTGTGCATTGCTCTTTGCTTAGCCGTTGCTCAGGCTCATGTCATCCAAGCTCCAGCTTTGACCTATGCTGCTGCTCCTTACTCAACATACTCAGCTGGTGTGGCTCCAGTTGGATCCGTTTATAGTTCACCACTTTCCTATTCACCATATGTTGCTGGTGCAAGTATTCTGAGGAATGCCTACTCAACACCAGTTGTTTACAATGCCGCTCCAGTAGTAAGGACTGCTTATGCTGCCCCACAAGTCTACGCTGCTGCTCCACAAGTCTACAGTGCTGCTCCAGCTTTGGTGAGGACAGTCCCAAGTGTCTACAGTGCTGCTCCAGCTTTGGTAAGGACAGTTCCAAGTGTCTACAGTGCTGGTCCCGCTTTGGTGAGGACAGTTCCACAGGTCTACGGTACACTTCTTAAGAAGTAAATGTAAACATTTCCTTAAATGGTGTTGATGGCAAGAAAATAAATTGTTTAGTGTCTTAAACAAATGAATTTGTGTTGTCTTCGGTTGTTTAGTGCTATTTCTCTACATCATTGTTTTTAGAAACTCAAGAGGTACTAAATCCACGGCGGTTTGAAGGATGACCCACAGTTCACATATTTCCATGTTTTGCTGATACCAAGTTCTACAAGTCCTTATTGAGTCGTCCATCCTAATGTGCTCATGTAATGTTTCAACCCAACAGGTCAGGAATTGCAGCCTTCTCTGGTCTCCCTTCCCGCATTAACTAGAATAAGAGCTTTTTAAATTTCTCGGATGACGGATCTTATACTTCCTCCAAATTGGTTCAAATTTCTTGACAGATTCCTATTTCTGCAGTGGTACTGCCTGACAAAACTTCGAGTGACTTCGAGTTTGAAAGGATTGTTCTATGCCCATCAATTGTCAGGCTAGAGATACTAGCTGAAGCGTCATAGAGTAAGACTGTTATAAAGATATTTGGGATAAGGCCTTACCATTCAATTGGCTTCTCAGGCCAAAATGAAATAGCGATTGGCGTCGTTATCAGAAGTAACAGCAGACGAATTCCCTTATTACCACCAAGTTATAGCTGTGATCCTTCGCTGTTAAGTGTCTCTTTAGCAAATACTTAATTTTCCCCCCGATCACCGCTAAATTCATTTTGGCGGCTTCTGTATCTAAATTCTCCTAGCTCTGCCGATTACATCGATGCAGCCGCCCACAAGCAGTTACCAATGATTGTGCTTCTGGTGTTGGCTCAAGGCGGTGTTCTGTTCCCCTTTCTTTGGATTGTGGCGGTTAGTAAACTTATGCAGACAATGCTGCGATTGCTGCCTCCGGTAAAACCCCGGGCACCCTTAGTGAACACCCTTTCAAGATGGGAAGCTAAAATTGGTCTGGGAGTTAATCCCGAAAAGACCGAACTAGTCCTCTTTACCAGGAAATACAAAATTCCTCCAATCGGCCCACTCTCTCTTAACGGCACCAGCCTACTCTTTGTTACTAAAGCCAAATTTCTGGTCTCATTCTGGACAGTAAAACAAACTGGAACGCCAACACTCTTGACCGCGTTAAAAAAGCCACTGTAGCCTTGAACTGCTGCAGAAAAACCATTGGTGAAAAATGAGGCCTGCAACCTAGTATTACGGCACTGTCTTTATGTGTCCGTTATCAGATCGTCTGGTCGACGGCCTTAAAAAAAAATCGTACGGCTTAACCTATTGGGAAAAGTGCAAAATCAGCATACATATGCATTAGCGGAGCATTAACCCAATCCCAACCCATCCACAGCACTCGACGTGCTTCTACATCTGCTTCCCTTGGATATTTTTGGCAAGCAGTCAGCTGCCAGCGCAACCCTAAGACTGAAGGCCTCCTCTCAATAGTCAAACAACCATATTGGCTACTTCTCGATATTTTGGATCCCTTAACATTCATCTCGGAAAACACCGAATACACACCGTCTAAGTTGAACTTCAACCTCAACTTTCGGACGTCAATCCCTTCCAGAGTGGAGTCGGAGAATGATGATGCCATAGACGAGCGCTCCGTTTACTTCTATTGTACATATGCCGACTGTTCCAAAATCAACAGAGTTGGAGGTGGTGTTTTCTCGGAAGTGCTTAACTTGAGCATCTCTTTCTGTTTCCCCGACCATTGCAGCATTTTTCAGGCGGAAATTACGGCGATCAACGAAGTCTTATCCTGCAAGGACAACACAATTTAAACCGATAGCCAGGCTGCTATTAAATCTCTGGAATCAGTAACATATACATCTTAAGCTACCTCGGATTGTCGCTTGTCTCCCATTGAGGTGGCAGAACATTTCACCTATGTTGGGTACCCGGTCATAGGGACATTCCAGGGAATTGTAGAGCCGATGAACTCGCCAAACGTGGTAGTACTCTAGACATTTTATCAGAACGGAGGAATCCGGGCATTCTACTCGCTACATTTATATTCCTCTTAGAGAACAACGCGATCAGCCAAAAACAAACCATAGATGGAGCCACGGTACCACATGCCGCACCTCCAGAGAGATATGGCCTACACTAAGCCTCACTCGATCTAAAAGTCTCATCTTGCTTAAAAGTTCGCACATTAGCATCGTTATCAGTGTTCTCACTGGTCACTATCCCATTGGCCTTCATGCCAGAAGGATGGACCTTTTCGCAAATGACTTCTGCAGGAGCTGCAGGGATGAAGACGAGGAGGAAACGATTCTCCATTTTCTCTCATTGAGATTGTTACCGACCTTGATAAGATATTCTTCCCGCCTTCCTCTTAGATGAATGAATTTGGCAGGCATATCAATACGAGTCATGACTCTGCATAACTCGCCGCTATAAATGCTATAGTAAATTTCCCAGAAAATCAATCAAGAGGAGGTGGAAATCGGTTTCAAAATCCTAGGTTTTTCCAGGATCTGCCAAAGTGAAAAATTTGTTAGATTCTCTACCCTCAAACTCCACTGATAGGGGTCAATCAGTTTGCTAACGAAAAGTTTTAGGGGTTCACACAATGTGAGAGATCATACCTTGTAACCGAGGTATAGTTAAGAAGATGGCCTTTCTTTTGGATCGGGCAAACGATGCTGAAATTCTAGGTCCGGCTAAGTATTGGTCTTCGTCGCTGTTTTACAGTCTATAGAAGTAGTTTTTTGCCCAATTCTTAGCATCAACTGTGACCCTACTACCAGGTTTTCTTCTTTATGTATATGGGCTTTGCTCCTCTGAAACGTATTTTTTCCGTCTCTTGGCCTCAGCTCAAGAATACTGAAGAGTTTCGCGTATTGGAGAAGCAGCTAATAAACTAGAAAACCATAAAACTGTCAGTCCCAATAGAGAAAGCAATTGCGAATCACACCGCTCATGTCTAAGATGACCATGAAAACCAAATTTCCGCTTTAACGATCAATCTATTGCGGATACGTTTAAAAATGTCTGATTATTGAATTTAACATAGCGTGGGAACAGGTTTCAGTCACACTTTTTGAATCAGCGAGTTCTTATATCTTGGCCAAGCAGCAAGACTCAATGCGCAAGAGCAATGTTTTTTAATCTTTCTAAAATAACGACCCCCTTGATCCCATAAAAAAATTTAGCGACCCCCTTTGAAAATTAAAAAAAAAATGCAAAATTGCAAAATTTTTTTTGTCGGGTTAAGAAATACTGTACTGGAGCAATCAGACGCATCTGGTTCATTGTACTACCAGAAACCAGAATCCAGTTTTTAGAATTTTCTCGACTTTCGGAGAAAGCCAATAAGTTGTCTACAGTCCCTTCTGCTACCAGAATGACGGCAAGAATGCCGCTGTTTGTAGGAAACCCAATCGCCAATAGAGGCCCTGACCGGAGACGCGAGAAGACCCAACGCAGGTTCAGGTCCTGAGAAAACATCCTCTGACCCTTGTCCAGCAATCTCATAGGAGATCTTATTTCCAGAGATCCCAGTGTGACCTGGGACCCATACAAGAATCAAAGATTTCAGTCTTGCGAACGACTGGTTTAAGGGTTAAGCATGGCCTTAAGTGCTATTGCTACAGGCGCAGATGCAGTCCGTGGCCATTAGAATTGTAAAGATCTCTGCCTGAGGAAAACAGAGGCATGCTTGCCTAACGAGTAGTGAAGTCTAGTGTTGTCGGTTTCCACGAAGACAGCAGCACTAGACCCATGACTGGATTTGGAGCCATCCGTGAAGTTCGGAAAAGCTCCAGTGCCGCCGAGACAAGCCGTTCTTTGAAGTTCACTTATGTACACTGCCAGAAAACTGAGAGCGCCTTGGATGTCTTCGACTTGACATGCTTTCCCAAAAGAAATTTTTATTCAGGACCACTCCTAGATATTTGGCTTCATCGGAGATCTGGTCCTTTACCACTGGCTGAGTCAGACCGGTCACAACCCTCCTTCTCGTAAAGAGAACAACCTCAGTTTTTAGGGGGTGAACGAAAGCCCACCCCAGTGCACCATTCATCGACCATGTCAAAAGTCACGTGCGCGTTAGCACAGACAGTCTAGGCATGACCGGAAAGAAACTATGGCAACATCATCCGCATATGAAGCAACAACATCATCTTGCAAAACTTGCAATGTAAATAATTTTGTAACGGCGGGTGCCTTGTAAAACGTTGCGTGATTGTAGTTGTGTTATCGTAGTAACACGATTTGGTTTATAGTTCGACGTCAAAAACTTTATGTTTTTTTTTTTTTAAGCTCGCGACCCCCTCATTTGCTTGACGACCCCCTTGGGGGGCTAGAGAAATCCTTCCTCGACAACCTCGGCGAACTTTCCACAGGTTGGATTTAAGACCAACAGCCTGCTCTGTCAACACCCATCCACACTCATCTAACAGACAGGTCACGGGAACTGTGGTAACAAAACGGTGCATTTTAGCGCTATTTAAGTATTGGACGCTCTCTGCCTGCGAACTGTTAGCCATTAACTGGGTATAAGTCCATTTTTGTCACTCAAGCTAGATTGAGTATCAAAGAAGCCTACTCTCATAGACCTTCCTAACCGAAAAGTCTTGTTATATCCATGAACAAAACACTGAATTGCAAATTCTTAAAAAAATAAAATCTTTATTCACTCCGGGGTCAGCAACAACATATCACAATCTTTTCGTAGAGGGTTCCAAATCCAATCGGTTTCCTTCTACTTCTTCAACAGTGTGGTGTAAACACTTGGTGCTGCATACACTGCTGGTGCGCCATAGACACTTCTAACCAATGGAGCACTGTACACAGCTGGGGCAGCATAGCTCCTAACAATTGGTGCCGTAGCAACATATGATGAGTATGCCACTGGAGCAGCACTATACGCCACTGGAGATACAGCGGAGTATGTCAGAGCACTTGGTGCGGCAATAATTCCGGCTTGGGCTGCAGCAAAGCATAGAGCAAGGCACAAAAGGAACTGAAAGAAGATGGCAACTCTATTATAGATTTTCTTCGAGAGTAGGTCCTGGTAGAAACTTACTTTCATTTTGGCAACTTTGGGGGTGTTTTTGTTTGGTGGTGATTACAAGACAACTGGGTTGATACTGATTTAGATTAGAGAATTTGCCAAAATTTATACTGCTCAGCTGATTCAGCTTAATCTACTTAGACGTACTGCAACAATAGTAATAAAACCAACATCATGTTCTATAACCAGTTTACTTGCTTTATTCGATGATTTACGAGCGTTGTTGGTACGTAAACACAATGTTGTCGTGCGACATTAAAAGAAAATAGATAAATAAATGAACAAGTACTTAGAGTGTCAGTGGGAACACAGACAAATTAAGACCCATTGTGGGGCTCTCGACTAAACTTTTAATTGACTTATTTCTTCTGCTTCTGTTTCTGTTTTCAAATGTTTTATGTAGAACCTAATCAAGTTTTTAGCATTTTAAACGATGTTTCTCATTCATCCAAACAAAATGATCATGAAAAGAATTTGAAGTACGGTCATGAGCTGCATGAACATCCGTTTCTTATTTTCAAAAGGCAATGAACAACTGCATAAATTTGGTATGATCCCCAATATAGAGGAGTGGACCAGTAGAAAACACGGAAAAGTAAACTTCTACCTGACACAGTTCCTATCGGGGCATGGATGCTTCCGGGAGTACCTCCACAAATACAGGCACGTGGATAACCCATATTGCCCGCATTGTGAAGGCAAAGTTCAGAACGCAGATCATGTCACACACGACATATACCCAATCACATACACGAACCGACAGACAGAAAAAATAATACAAAACGAACTCAGACACATATTCATGCAGCCGCACGTACATTTCCCAACTGAACGGACGCACACGCATGTGTAAATAAAAGAAGGCAGCTACGGCTGAAAACCTCCCCCATGACGAAATGCCTAGCGGCGGAACCGTGGGAATTAGGGGTTGGAGGCAGAGGTGGGTTTAGTTAGGGTTAAAGTCCCACACTCCGGCTTTCGAAGCTTTCCACCTTTCTTACAAAAAAAAAATTATTTACCTGATGCGAACCTATTCTGCAGTCGATTCTACGGCCAGTAGAACGTAAGGGACCGAAGGACACTTTCAATATGATTTGTCGTTATGATCTTATTGGCTTGCCAAAAAAGGTTTTCTCAAGGATAAACTTCGGTCCAGAATCCAGATATTTTGGGTGGGTCTCATTTAAATGAATCCTTTGGTAACATTGTGTGCAAAGATGTTCTCTGCGTTCTCTACAAACGGTCAGCATATCCAAACTTTCTAGCTTGTGCTTCTACGAGTTCTGGTAGGTATAGATTGAACAGAACTGGAACCTGAAAACTGGAACAGACCCCGGTCCATAGCTCAATTTTTTGGTCGCCTGCAACATTCGCTTTTAAAAACGAAAAGATTCTGAAATTTTTCAAGTATTAGTAGCCACCAACTACAATAGCTTCCGGTACTTTAATTTCTTTCAGAAGCCTGTAATGCCTTTCCTCGATAAACCTAAAGTAATTTCTTCCCTTCATATGCTGTCAAGAAGTCGGAAATGTTCTCAAGCTTCTCCATTGCTTCGTTGCCGAGGTTTCTTTATTCTTAAGGCTTTTTCTGTAGAGTACACCTGCTTAGAGATCCATGCGATGTATAGGGTCATCCAACAACAGGTGTCATTTTAAATTTCGCGCCATTGTTGAACTGTCAATATTTAACTATCATTGCGATGACCTTTGATAAGTGAATACTAAGAGGTTAGTAAATAGGGTTCGACACATACTCGCACAACGTGTTGAAATAGTGAAAACTCATACGGTGAAAATATCGTGGAAATGTTTCGTAAAGTTGGTACTGCTTTTGGCCATCATCAAGCGTCTTCTCGCACAGCTATTAATCGATAAATTCGAACGTCTCGGACACGTTAGTGATGCGAGGACTACAACTCGGCAAGGTCAGCAGAAAATATCGCCGCCGTAGCTAAGAGTGTGACTGAGACCCAGGTGTGTCCTTTTTGAGACGATCGCACGAATTGGGCCTATCCGCAACCACTTTTTGCTTTTGCATAACGATCTTGGCAAACATGCTTATAAGGTCCGGTTGGCACAAGAACAAGAATTTAAGCCAGCAGACCACGCACCACGCAGTATGTACTTTTGCTGATTGGGTGCTGGAAATGAATGAACAAGATCATGATTTTTCGCGCAAAATTATTCTGAATAATGGGACTCATTGTCATTTGTCTGGGTCCATTTGTCTGGCTACAAACATAACTGTCGCATTTGGGGCTCTGAAAACCCAAGGGAAATAATGGAACAACCTCGCCATCGACAAAGAGTCACAGTATTGTACGGTTTTTGGACTGGCGGTGTCATTGGGCCATATTTCGACCCTTTCAGTGAATGGATTGCGTTACCGAATGATGTTGACTTTCTTGGCGACGTTTATTTTCAGCAGGACGGCGTCACATGCCACAGTGCTGGTGAGACAATGGCTTTACTGCGTAACAAATTTCCTGGACGTGTGATTTTTCGAAATAAAGATTTCAATTGTCCGCCAAGATCGTCCGATTTAACACGATAGGACTTTTTCCTTTGGAGCTATGTTAAAAATAATGTCTACTCCAATGCTCCACCAACAGTTGAAGCACAAAAGGAAAATATCAGAGTTGTTATTCGCAAAATACAGCCTCAATTATGCGAAAACGTGATAAAAAATTCCATCAACAGAATAACTATTTGTAGCCAGAGCCAAAGTGGACATTTGACAGATATTACTTACCTGAGAGATTCACAAGGGCCACACCGACAATGAAACAGTGGACTCATTGACCATGATTAAAAACTTCATAAGGGAGAAATTACTGCTCAAATCCAACACAATTTGGATTGAAAGTGTAGGACAGAACCAAACAGTTCTTTCCCAATTTATCACAGAAGAAAATACATATCACCACGAAGGACTAGTTTCTCGCAACTATTCATACTGTGCGTGTAATATTTTTTACACCAACAAAAGCGACCAAAATTTTTTTGCCGATTGAGAAGCTTCTTCACTACAAATTATTCATTCGAAGGTGTATCTCTTGCCGACGGCACCACCATGAAAAATGTTCTATGAATATTGCTATGCAGCTCGCACAACAGCCCAATACTCTAACCACTTAACAACGCCGTCCACACAGGGGTTGGACTTCTTTTTGTTGTTAATAATATTTAGCATCAGCGTGGTAGGCTACATTCGATTGTATTTAGCATAGACTTTTTGAAATAGCATTTAAATTGTGTTTTTTTTTCATAACCGCGAAAGGGTTTATCTTTGGTCCGACGGTGAGTCAGCTTTTCATTTCCCGCAAACCCACTACGGCCTGCAATTTAGTGATGCATGAGCAAAGGTTAGGTTATTATATTGAAGGGAGGAGGGAGAATCCTTTGCGCCACACTCAAGTCTTTACAGATTCATTGTGATACCGATTAAAGAAAAAGTATGCCTCGCTCGTGAAGCAATCCCTAAAGCATTTTCCTATTGCTCTTGATTCTCAAACCAAGAACATACAGATGTGCTTGATAGGTATGTCGCTCAGTTCTATGAAGAGGTTTCTTCCAAGGAATTTGTGTCTAAGATGACATAGGTCTAGACAGTGGGCAGAGATCATCCGCAGCCACTGCAAAGATCATCCTCCCTTAGCCTTATCTTAGGTGGAAAAGAGTTTCCTGTCTTTTTGTATCAATGGACTAGTTCTAGCCAGGTGCTACGAGAGACATAGCTCCTATTTAAATTATTGGTAGATTTTCCTTTGGAACCCAAATTGATATCTCCGTCATTTAACGTTAATAAATTGGAAATAACCGTACAATTTTAACCCTCAACAAATCCTCATTAGTCACATTTTTATGTTCGGACATTATTAAGCCTGGCTTACCAACCATTATACACTTCACTACCAAAAAACTCATGAGAAACAATGATTTGTGCAAAATTCTAACTCAAAACATGCTCAGATAATCAGCCAAACCAAAGGCGGCCACAAAAAACCCGGATCCTGCTAAGATCATTTCAGAAAAAAAAATGTTTAGGAAGTTAATTGAATTCAGTTATCCCGATAACAAATGAAATTACCAGTGTCAGCAGATATTTTCGCTCGCAAAACATAAACAAACGAGAAAAAAAAAAAAAAAACCGCCGCCTCATTCCAGCGAAATGTTTACTGATGGCATTCCGATAGATTTTTTTTTTTTTTTGGTTACTTGCCAGATAGACACCATCGGATAGAAACCAGTTATCCTTTCGATACAATTGCTTTTGTGTGACTAATCAGCGCCTATCGCTTCGCAGTCACGGAAGTTCAAAGAACTGAATCCAAATATACCCTCGACACTGGCACTGGCACTGGCACAGTTGGGGAAGGCCGATCGAGTTCGGCGTCTCTTGTTATGTTATCGATCGACATGACACTTGATCGCACTTGACGCTGTTTTTTTTAGAGTGTCGCTAATCTCCTCCCTCTCACGCACAGAGAATAATCAATTGCGAGTGTGACAATTTCAGGAATGTTCCCCAATAAGTGCTTTCGTTCTTTGTTTAGATCCGGTTCTGTTTTTGGGTCTATGGCTTACAGCAAAGGTTGATCCACAACCTGTGGCTTATCTAAATTTCGACAGTATAAAACCGAGTTAGGCTTGAGAACAGTAAATCAGTGACAACTCAGGTGTCTAAGAATCCACAACGTACATACAATCATCAACATGAAAGTAAGTTCTTAGCAATTGAGGACGCTCCCACAATACCTAAACTAATCAAAACTTTTCATTCGCATTTCAGTTCCTTTTGTGCCTTGTTCTTTGCTTCGCTGCTGCCCAAGCTGGACTTTTGTCAAGCCCTCTGACATATGCATCTCCATATGCTTACTCGGCTGGTGTTGCACCACTTGCCTACAGTGCACCAGTAGCATACTCAGCATATGCTGGATATCCAACTGCCTATTCCACCCTAGGTGCTCCATTAGTGAGAAGTGCTTATGCTGCTCCATCTGTGTATGCCGCTCCATCTGTTTATGCTGCTCCATCTGTGTATGCTGCTCCAAGTGTCTACAGTACTCTGTTGAAGAAGTAAACGATGACGATTGAGAATTTTCTGTTGATGATCATGAATAAATTTTGAATTTTTCTTTTACTTGTTGCTTCTTACTTCCGATAGCTTTTGAGGGCACTAAAGTCTGGGATAGACAACCAACCTCCTCTTTTCACTCCAGTCAGCTCAATTGTTAGCTACCTGCTTCTAATTTCATACATCAAGTAGGTTGGCTCCCATTTTAACTTGCGCTCATCGACTGAATCGCGATCTCTACTCTTCGATGACTTTTTGTTTTAAATTAAAGCCCTCTCCAGCTAGCTACTAAGAAGGATCATATGTGACCACCATGGCTCATTCTCCTCGAGGAACGACATATCTCCGAGAGTATCATTTGCCCTGAAGAAGCTTCTCAATTTGCCGTTTGGAGTTGGTAATCAATTGAATGGCCACTCCCTTACATAACTCAAATGTACAATGAAAAGACCTTGCGATTCTCACTTGAAGTACCAAAGGCCTTCGAAGAGCTGGGCAACTTAAAGACTTCAACGTCTTCACGGATTCTTCCCGAATATGGAACCTAGGGCATACCCATCGCTACATGTAAACTGAAAATTAAGCAAGATGCTCTCGGAAGGACAAATCTTAGGTGGACAGGTATAGCAACAAAATCCGCTCAAGCTGGATCTTAAACGCTCTAAGGATTTGATTTCCCTCAAGATCAGCGCAACTATAGGTGTCATCACTGGACACTGTCTAATAGATAAGGCTTGGTGACCTTTCAAATGATTTCTGCAGAAGCTGCATGGACGAAGAAGACGAGGAAACTATCCTTTACCTTCTTTGCACCTGCCCTGCTCTCTCCCATAGAAGAAAAACTCACCTAAGTCCCTTCTTCTACAAGGATTTAGGCGATCTAATCAGCACAGATATTAGTAGTGTCCTACGCTTCAGCAGATGTTCTAAGTGGTTTAACGAGTAGGTAAAGGAGAATTCTTCAAGATTCAATGAACCTATCATTGGTCCAGATGAATTGGCAGAAAAGGGGGGCACGCGATAGTACGAATTGCTGAAAACACAGTGGGAGTCGGACTAACAGCAACCAACGAGGGGATGCAAAGGGATTTCGAGGACCATTGGGCAAACCTCTTGACGTGCAAAGTGGCAAGATCACTCGTAAAGAAACCAACCAACCTGCTCACCATGAAGACTCTAGGATCAAGCAGAGAGGAATTGAGGCTGATGGTGGGACTCATCACAGGACACATTAACCTGAAGAAACACATGCATAGGCTGGCCATCGCTGAAACAAAGACATCTAGGAACTGGAAGAAGAAGAAGATCTCGAACACTTCCTACGTCACTGCCCAGCCCTAGCGAGAATGCGACAAAAGACCCTGGGGTCCATATGGATACCGGACCTCAGAATTCTCCAGAATAAAGGAAAATCGGCGGCATCCTGGCCTTCACCAAAGAAATAGGAAGATTCGCCAGACCACAAAAACACTAGTATCAACTCCATGATTATTTCCACCTTCCCTAGATCCCACTCAAGAGGGCACGGGCCCGACTGAGGCCAAAGTGAAGAGCGTTCCGCTCACACTCGTGTACCATACCACACCACCATTGGTCCAAGTGTGTTGGGTTTCAGCTTGCAGCCACTTCAACCTAACCTAACCCAGTGTTAAACAACCTCTAAGTTGCACTCCCAATCTTTGCTGAAATAGAACCCCAAAACCCAACCCCAGTCAGAGAGACCATATTGAGAATCATCAAGGGAGGTGTTGGGAAAGGTTTCAAAACGTAGACAGGAATAAGGGCAAGGGTGGGAGAAAACATTACTGTGTATGCTGTCGCCGCCGTGGCTCAGTGGTTAGTGCGTTGGACTGCTGTGCAAGCACGTAGGTTAAACCGCAGCCATGTCCACCGAACATTTTTTGCAGGGAAGGAGAAACCTCTCAGATTACAATTTATTATGAAAAAGCTTCTCAATTCGCCGTTCGGAGTCGGCAATAAATTGTAGGCCTGTTTCATTCATCTGAAAAATGTAACACGCACAGCATGAATGGTTGCGAGAAGCTAGGCTTTGGCTCATCCCAAGATGTAGCGCAAACTAGTTAAACTATCAGATCAAAACTAGTATGAGATTACCTTACCAAAATCAACAAAATAGGCCAAATCAATGCAGTTACCCTTATGGAAATGTATACAGTTCATGTTTCGAGGCTCAACCCAAGGTTTAACAAGGAATTCAGGAATGACAAGAGGCATTTGTTCAATACGTGGCGCCCTTTTCCTGTAAGGCTTTTGTTGAGTGCTTCCACTTACCCCAAGCCGAGCTCCGGTCCTGAACAAAAAATACATACTTCCGCTGCCTCCTCCTATGAAATGAATCGTTAATCTTGGACAATCGACTTATCCGGCGATTAATTTAAAACATTTCACCAATAATAAATAAGCGAATCTTAAAAATACAATACACCCTGGATTTCTTCAGTCCTGCGGAGTAATCTTTCGGTTAAAGACTTTAAGCATCGTTTGATTGAAGATAACCTGAATAAAGTGGTAAATGACGTTCCAGATTGAACCTCATTATACGAGATTAAATCTTCCAACAGCGTTTTAAGCTTTTTGAATGCAATTGCAATCAGTTAGTGTATATAAAAGACCGGTCCAGTTGGTTGAATGAAATCATTTGAAAATCAGCACTCCATTGGATAGCTTCGCCCAGAGACTTTCACTCAAAGTGTAGAACAATTTGAAATGAATTTCAAGGTCTGTATGGTAATTCTTCGTTAAAATAGAAATTTGTCGGTTCTAACTGCTTTCATTTTAGATCAGCTTTTGGGTCGTTTCGCTGGTGATAGCAATGATTTCCATTCCATTGGTTAAGTCATACCTTGTGCCAGTGTATGTACCCGTACCGGTGATTGTGTCACACACTGTAAGTCATGTGCATCCGCCACCAGCACATTTTCCACCATCAGTACATCATTCACCACCAGCACATCATTCACCACCAGTTCATTCCCACCAAGAAAGACATTCCGCTCCTGTCAACGTGGCAAGGATGAAGAACAACAGTGGATTATAAATCAAGGATGAGGCGTATACATCCTGGGCGAAGATAAAAAACAAGTCAGTGATGCTTAAGTGAATCCTTGAATTATTGTTCGTAAACATTTCACAATTAAAGGACCTAGAATGGCCAGAGGAATTATTTTTCTTTGAGTATCCTGTACGCAAGAAAACTCATCATTTGTTTTCTCTTAGTATCCTATTTATTCACAGTTGAAACTAAATACTAGTCTACGAACAACTTCACTTTAAGGATATTCAATGCTCAAGTCCTTTTGCAGCAATCGTCCTTTGTTCCATTTTTGCATGTGCACTTGCAGCTCTGATCACAAGGGCAGTTGTCCCCGCATTTGGTCGAGTTGCATTTGCAATCTGTGAGAATAAGGAAAATTATTACAGTTACAAGTGTTAACAGCTATCGCAGACGACTTACCTTTCTGGCATCCTTGGCAAACCATGTTTAATTTGTTTTTTTCTTTGGTAAAGTCTCAGTGAGTGTATACGTAAAAGTTTCTTTCGAATGACTGTTGTTTCTAAATGAATTCAATATTTATACCGACTGTGAATTTATAGATAAGAAAGTACGGTGTGCACTTTCACACATCGAAGTTTGCGGATAAAATAATGTGATTCAACCAAAAGCCGTGTGCACAGATACGAATTGTAAATATTTACCAATTTGCGCGACGTGCTCTAATCGATTGAAATGTTATCTTATCGAAATGCTCGTGTTAATTTTGACGTCATTGTTGATGTGATTTGACTTTGTTCGGAAGGGTGAGTGTCTGGCTTGTATTTGAAATCGAAACATTTGGGGCCAATTGCGTACCGCAAGTTAAACGGTATCGAAATGCATGTTATCGAAAATGTGGTGTTGTTACTTTGTGAAATATCCTACGCCGAACACGTATATTTTTAATAGAAAGCGAGGAAGCCCAGTCACACGATTACTAAAGACTACAGGCCCATAGCCTATCCTCATTCCTTTTAAAGATCCTGGAACGCTTCATAGACGTACAAATAAGAGATGCGTTTGGAAAAACGTACTTATCCAAGTCGCATAATGCGTAAATGAAGGGAAGGTCAGTGGACACCGCTCTACACAGGGTGGTATACACGAGAAATCGCTCCAAGTCAAAGAATTCGCACTGGGTGCCTTCCTTGACATTGGGGGAGCCTTCAACAACGTGAGCACTGAAGCAATTATAACCAGCCTAGACAGAGCCCGACTAAGCAAGGAATTGTGCAACTGGATTTGTCATATTTTATAAGAGGAAGAGCGTCACTCGTGGTGCCCATCAAGAAGAAGTTCTCTCTGTAGTAGTTTTCTCTGACAAGTAACATTTATGGTCACGCCTCCGTTCTTATCCGATGGACTATCACGAAGGAGAACATAGATACCATTCCAACCTCAGATTTCGATAGGAGATTTGATATCAAAATACCAAGAAGAGAGGACTGGGATGAGAGCATAGTCTGCACTGAAGAAGAGTCAGACTTCTACATCGACAGATCCAAAATGGACGCTGGTACTCGTGCCGGTATCTTCTGTGAATCCAGGGGTATAAACCAATCCTTGAAAATTTGAGATGGATGGAGCGTTTTTCAAGCCGAGATAACTGCCAGAAACTATCACTATCTATGTTGACAGACAGGGGCTATCAAGTCTCTGCAGTCATCATCGACAAAATTATAGCAATAAGGTGACCCTTACCAGGCCGCAAAGATTTATCAGGCAATGAGATGGAGGACGAACTTGCCAAGAAGGGTGCAGAACTAGCACCCTTTTCGGTTGCAAGGACACCCATTAGAACTATTTGCAGGAAACCATGATCAGAGCTAATAAGCGATGGTGCCACATGGACACATGTGCAATAACCGGATCACTATGGTCAGCCTTCGATGAAAAGAATTCTTCCATTGGCTGGAGAACCTTCATATCGCTGATTTTAGGAAACTCCTGAGATTTCTGTCCCTTTCTGGGTGGTTTCCAGATTAGCCAATCCTTCCCCTTGGTTAGGCTCCCATTAGTATACTTTTTATGGGTACAATGGGCCCGCTTGAGGTCAAACAAAGTCTTCAGGACACCCACAAAACCAACCAACCAACAGATCAATGCCGCTGAGGAATGAGTGCTTACTAGAATCTTCTCTTCCAAGAACATGTAGGCAGCGCACTAAGGGTGTAAAACTTACTTTTTTAAGCCTCTAAGAGCCTCTGCTTTCTGCTTGGTTCTTCCTCTGATATTGTTGGACGAATAAGGAGCTGATTTGATACCTGCGTGGTCTTCAAAGTGCAGATCCGTAACTGTTCGCTTTGTTCTGCACTTTATATACGTATCATGTCAAAACCATCTTTATATTCCGAAAATATTTTGGTTTGAAGCAAATGCATATGAAGTGTCTTACATACATATATTGGCCGAAAACCAGTACAATAACCTAAGAGGTCATAATGAAAAGCTTATCTATCGGTAGATGGTATTAGGAAGCACTACCAGATGTTAAATTGAGAAATTGGAAGAGCCAGAATAAAATCTAAATCCAGTCCAGGAGTACTCAGAAGCAACTGGAACATTGTACTATCAGGAAGTAAACCCAATTTTTTTCCCCATTTTTATGAATATTTTTCCGTCTTTCTTCGAAAGCTGAATAAGAGCTGCTATGATGAGGATTATACAGTATCACTACACATCCCATCAACATTCACCAGATCAGCACCAAAGATTTGCCACTTAAAACGAGAAGAGGCAAAACAATCGCAGAGGAAGTGTTCCGCAGTATCGTTGCCCTTTCTACAAGCGCCGCAGACCAAAGTGTCACTTGAGCTTGGCTGATTGAGATATTTAGCAAAAGCGTAGTGCCCAGAACACCGAAAAGCTGTCTGAAGTCTTCTCTGCTTGGAGATAGCAGAAAGCCACTAGTTTCTTACAGACGTTCGGGATCATTCGTTTGTCTACAACCTGGAGAGGCATGCTATACACATATCCATAAAATCGTTCATAGAGAACCCAATGTAGGTTCAGGTAATGAGAAAACTCCCTCTGAACCTTGTCTTGCAATCGAATCGAATATTTAATTTCCTCTGATCCCAGAAGGACCTCAACAAATTTCAAAGAAATCTAATCTGTCCGTCGCCCGCTGTGTGAATGTCCTACCCCGCTGGTAGAAGAATGAGAACTCTTGACAGTTACTTCTTTTTGCGTAACATCAAACTGAGGGACGTCCTGAGACTCATATCCTTATCTGGGTGGTCTTAAGTCAGCGGCTCCCTTTCTCTTTACAGTTCAGAAGTTCTAAAATGAGCACAATAAACCCTATTGTTGGTCTACGTGTGCAGTGATAAATGTCACAAGGCACTCATTTACCTAACCTAACATAAAAAAATGTTTAAAAGAGTTTTATTTTCGATTGACTCTTTGGATCATTTTCGAGCCTGGCTTCTTCAAGATTCTTTAAATTGTATTCGCAAATGATTGTGGGACAATATCCTTATTTTAAACGAATCCCTTTTCTAAGTCAAAGACCCGTTTGATTAACTTATTGTAAAATAAAACGGACAGCCCAACTAAAATCACTAAGTTGAATTATTATCTAAGCTGCAGGAAATGATCAAGTTTAACTAAAAGTGACAGGTGTCTTAAAACTGGAATTTGCCAAGAAGAATCACTTACACGTTAATAAAGCAGCATTCAAGTTCAGTCATTGTTCTGGAAGTGCCTCAAACAGGTTTGAATTGCACTCACATTCAATGATCGATAATCAATGTTGCAGATAGTATTTGGGGGTATAGTTTGGGACACCATCAAGTGTATAAATAGTCAGCCAGTCAACGAATCAAATCAGTGACAACACGTCCGTCTGACAATCAATCAAATTCAACATGAAAGTGAGGTTTACCAATACCATGACTTGAAGTTGTGCTTAATTGATATTTTTTTTTAATTTTAGTTCCTGGTGTGCCTTGTTCTTTGCTTTGCTGTGGCTCAAGCTAGCGTCATTGGATTAGGAGGTGCAGTAGCCTACTCTGGCATAGCTCCTGTGGCGTCAGTGTATCGGGCCCCACTTGCCTATTCATCATATGTTGCTTCTGCTCCTGTTCTAAGAACATACTCCGCACCTACGGTCTATAATGCTCTACCATCCCCAGTTCTCAGAAGTGTGTATGCTGCACCAGCTGTCTATGCTGCGCCAAGGGTTTACACCACTTTGTTGAAGAAGTAGAGTGGAGCGATGAGGCCGATGAGAATGTCAGTCGATTTGGTGATGATTAAAGCTGAATGAATAAAGCAAATGCTTTCAAAAATGCACTTCTGCAACTTTTTATTTGAAGTCCTTTGTAGAATCGTTTAATCTGTATTAAGTTTTAAGTTCCTGATCAAGTCGAAGAATCAATTAGGATTTTCAAGAGTTTACCTACTTTGAAATCTGAAAGATTTTGATTTTTTCCTTAATAGCAAAGACTTACATATGCGTGAAATAAGGATGAGCGAAGACTCACTGAATCTCCAAAAAATCCACTCCAGTGTCTATCTCCATGCCAGATAGCTGGGGGTCTTGATAGGAAACTTAGTTGGAGGCTGAATATTTAGGACCATGCAAGTAAAGCCTCAACTGTCTTATGTTCCTGACGGAAAGCACTTCGCCTGAAACGAGGCTTGCAGCCTAAAGTAGTCCACTGGATATATACGACGGTGGTGAAGCCGATCCTTATGTACGCAATACTGGTCTGGTGGACAGCACTAGACAAGCAACAATAGCGTAGCTTGGAAAGCTAATGACGGCCAAAGGAGCATTAGGGCTCAGAGAAGCCTCCCAGCTGATCAGCACAGCAACTGGGCACTCTGGGATCCTCGAGGGCAACGATACTGTTTCTGGCAAAACGGACTACGTTGACTTCAACGTCAGTTACAAAACTCGGATTCTTAGCAGAAGCTCTTGAGAGTCTGATTCAGTTTTATGCGAATCCGCGATAGAAGTATTCACAGACGGAACTAAAACAGCGCATGGTAAAAGTGAAGGAGTTTTCTCCAACGCATCTGGCTTAGCTATGACACAACAGTTTGCGAAGCTGCAGTTTGGCTTTCAATTAACGCGACAGATTGTAGCGCTATTTTACTATACATAGATAGTCAAAGTTGGTAAAGCAATGCCGCAGATCTCTTAACGAGATTGCAAACAGGTGCGATATAACCCTCTGCTGGGTCCCAGGACAGAGAGACATTCCAGGCAACTGCAGAGCGAACGAGCTCGCAAATCAAGACTGGCATGTCCCCAAAAACCTGCCAAAAAGACCTGGCCTATCGAATCGATTCAATTCCTCCTCGATACGGATGCCAAGAAACTAGAAAATCATAGGTGGAACAATATCAGCTCTTTAAAGAAGACGGAGAGACTTTTATACACAAACCGGAAAAACTTAAGTTCACTAACCGGACATTGCTTGATAGACAGACATGTAATCAGACTGGGAGCCCCTTCAATGATTTCTGTAGAGACGCACCTACTGTGCACGTGCCTTGCCCTTGCAACAAGTAAAACCCTCGGAAAATACTTCTATGATAATCTTAACGATCTACCCCAAACCGAGATCTAGAACATAAGAAATTTCATCTCCATAGGGTTAATACTGTAACGGTTACCCATCTCGAAGTACTCTGTGTTACATACTCTGGTTCCTGGGGGTTCATGGTAACACAATAAGCCAATATGGGCTAAGTGTGTCCCAATCGGGGGCAGCCACCTAACCTAATCTAACCTAACTTCCTATCTCCATATGCAATCTATCTGTAATAGACAGGGTTAAATGTGATTGGTCGATTTTTGTGTTTGTCCCCAGTCTTCCCTAGTTATGAAATAGTAGGATAAAATGAATAGTAGTATAAAAAATAAACAAATGGCTGGCGCAACAGCTCGGGATGAGCCAAGGTCTAGCTTCTCGCAACCATTCATGTTGTGCGTGTTACATTTTTCCCACGAATGGAAGGGACCTTCAATTTATTGCCGACTCCGAACGGCGAATTGAAAAGCTCTTTCATGACAGATTATACTCCCGGAGGCTTGTCATCCCTCTATGAAAGGAGGTCCCGCGAAAAATGTTCGATGGATATTGCTGGGGCTTGAACCCACTCCGCTCAGTCAAAAGTCCAACGCACTAACTACTGAGCCACGGTGACACCGTTGAAATAGTAGAGACTTTCTACTGAACACTGTCGATATGAAAAAAACACCTCATGACTGTGGGAAAGGCTCAAGACAAAACATGCAGAATGTGCAATGAAGACGAAGAATCAGCAGAACATAATCTGGTGTTTAATCAGAGCACGTCATTATCATTTAAATTAACTTTGCCCAGAGGCAGAGGAAACATCTGCCAGTTCAATCAAAGACGTTTTTGTATTATATTTATCACGAATTCAGGTTTCATGAGTGAGCTCTAATTAGGGGCACTCACAATAGGCCCCTCTGTGTCCGCAGTGATAAAGTGACACGGTCCCACCTCTACCAATAATCTAATCTAATCTAACCGAACTCTAAAATTTAACAAACATGGTGAAGTTTTGTAACCCTTTGGCTTGATTGCAATTTGATCGATCTCCACCATGATCACAGCCAGTCTTCCAAAGCAGTCCTACTACTTCTCAGTTTGATTGCAGCATAGTATGACTGGAACTGATTAGTGGGACTCCAGGCTGCTACAATTTTTTGATATGATCTGCGGTCGGAGGTGGGTATACTACTGACATGATCAGGTTTTAGTTTCTTCAAAAACCACAAGGTTCATAAGCTGTCTGGTCTGATTCCACTTAGGATGATCGAATTTTCCTGCACGATCCGTAGTTGGTTTACGGGTGACATGAGTACTGCCTGGTTTTATCATGACCACGCCGTCGATTGAGGACATGATCCTTTAAAAGATCAATATGCGCTCAGCACTTTTCGGACCTAATTTTAAGAGGATCCCTAATGATCCTTAATGTGTTTAGTCACTTAGTTAGTTAGTGAGAGTGGTCCTCTAAGAAGAGGTACACTTAGTCCAGAAAAGTAGTTCCATTGTGATACCAATAAGTAATGACCACTGCTTACTCCTGAACTCATTTAGATTTCTTTACGTAGCAGTTGAGATCGGCCGTGGTAGCGGAGTTCGGATCATTTAGATTGTTAAAGAAGTTTTGACTTAAGGTGACTTTCCTTATATTGAAAAAGGAGAGACACGTGCAGAGGAAGTGTGCATGTGACGTGTTTAAAGTTACAGTCAATGTCTTGAGCCTGATCTGTCAATTCATCAACATGATGCCAGACAGGCTCTAAAAAATGTTTAGCTCGATCGATTGGTATTTAGTCAACTTGATGGGGTGCTCGTTCCCAAATACTGTCATGATCCCACTCGTACAGTTCTTAGGCATGATCCTTTAACTGTCTAAATTTTCTCAACTCATAATAACTATCGCAGCCTTCTATAACTTGTTAGAATGATGGCAACGTAGTTCATGTTCAAATCATTTCGGTCACTAATCGGACCTACTTCTACTAAAACGATCTAGGTTAGGGTATGTCAGTGGAAATCCACAGTCGCGGCTTTCTTAAACGATAGAGACATCTAAAGAGTGGACAGGAACACGTATCAGAACTGCTGTAAGGTCATCTTACCAATACAAACAACAAATTTTCAATTTCAATCTTTATTCAGTGTTCAGTCATTTTTCACGTGCCAATCCTTTACTTCTTCAATAGAGTGGAGTACACACTTGGACCAGAGTAAGCAAGTGGAGCAGCATAGGCGGAACTCAATAATGGGCTACCAAGTCCCAAACCGGCTGTGTTGTACACAGTTGGAGCCAATCCTAATCCAGAGGTATATGCTGTCGGAAATCCTGCATAGGCGGAGTAGGCCAAAGGAGAGTTGTACAAAGATGACAGTGGAAGGCCAGCTGAGTAAGCAGAGTATGGAGCAGCATAGCTAAGAGCACTGGGTACTCCAATAAATCCAGCTTGGACAGCGGCAAAGCAAAGGACGAGGCACAACAGGAACTGAAATTGAAAAGTTGGGTTAGACCTCAATCTTCGGTTTGACTACCAGTGGAACTTACTTTCATGATGATTTTTGGTTTATTGTTTACTGACAGCGGAATTGTCACTGATTCAACGGTAACAATTGTCTATCAATTTATACTATTGCGGTGAAACCAAACGTGATACACTTTGGATTGTGGTAACCTGTTTATTTCTAGTTGGGCACTTAAGTTTTAATTTTTTTTTACGGATTCACAGATTGCGATAATTAAGCGTGTGATTTGTTCACAATAGAATTAATGTTGTAAAAAAAATATGACATAAAACAGATTAGGACAGGAAGCATAACGACAATCTTTAATAAAATAGTACGAGGTAGCAAATTCTTTCAATTTTCAATGTCTGTTAGGTGTAGCAAGACGAATTTTATGTTCATATTCAAGGTTTTGCAGATAAAATTTGACTGATGGTCTTTGGTTCTGTGTCATGGCGCAGCTGAGCCATTATAAATCTCGCGATTTTACTGATTCTTTGTCGCGTCTGCCTGCATACGTCGTCTTTATACATATTTGCAGTGCTAAACTCCCACTGTGCAAAATCGACCTTGAGATCGCGAAAATTTTTTTTTTTTGAAGATACCAGTAAACGCCTGAGTAGTCGCATAAGACTGATTTAAATGACCAGGGGGAACTCTATAAACATTACTAAAAGAATATAAAACACTCTTTTGGAGTCCTTGGCTATTAAAGCGAATATATCGGTGAAGCCAGGCGGTTGGTCTAATTTCTTAAAAGAGGTGAAGAAGCTAAGACGGAATCACTGAAATAATGTGAATTTAATTTCTTTGAGGCAAAAGCGGAGACCTTTAGCTTTCTGCTAGAGGCTCATTGAATAAGTAATCAGATTGGCATTGATGGTAGTGCCAGGAAAATACAAACGTTAGTCCTCCAGGGAGATGCAACAAAGCGTTAAAGACAGTGGGACCAGGCCAATCTTTGCGTGTACAACAGTAGACATTCCAGAATTCCAACTTACTAGCAAACATGTCAACATTCACGTACCGATTAGAGAAACCGATCCAAACGCAACGTAAGTGAAGTAAACGTTAGAAAAGGCTTTATAGCTGGGGAACTTGGCTCTCAGGACGACAAACGTGAATAGCAGCACTTCAAATTAAACACACGAATCGAGGCGGCGCCATTATATGAACGACAGGCTACATAATACGAACAGAGAGAAACAATAAGGAACACGCAACCCACCACAATTCCAATTCCGACGCAACCGAAATCAGTTCACCATCACCATTTCCCAATGGCCCGCTTATCCACTATGCGGGTCTCGTGGTTTAGGGTGCTCAAGTGGACTCTCGATCTTCCGCCATCGATTCTAAATCATTAGTGGCTATCGCCATACGATTAGAGGTGAGATTTCGGAATTAGTCCAGTCATCTCATCCTGATAGTACCCAGGGGACGCCTACCTGATGGTACCGATTCCATGGCACGTCTTGGAAGCCGAGTTGGGGACATGCGTTAATCGTAACCAAACTATCGAAGTATGGACCTCTCCGTTCGAAGAAGAAGCTGCTCGCGTATTCTGGTGTTCCTAACTCGACCTCGACAAGTCACCCCAGTGAAGAAATCTCATTCCGGCAACTTGTACCCGCGATCTTATTTTTTCGGTCACTAACCAAACCTCATCACCATAGGTGAGGGTCGGAACAAACACTGATAGCTGATAGCTTAGCTCCGATGCCAAGTTCAGTCCTCCTGATAACAGATTGATCAAGTTGTCTCAAAATTGCTCCAGCCTGGCCAATCCTACACGATACTTCAGTATTGCTCCTACCATCACTCGTGAATAAGACCCCGAGATACATAAACTTCTCCACCTGTTTCAATGGCACTCCACTTAGATGCTTCACTCCACTCTTCAATTTTTCAGACTTGAGTTAAACTGTTCAAATTATCCTAAAGATTTAGATACCTCTAAGATAAAGGAATATCATCCAAGCGTGTTATATTTTTCGCACGAATGGAAGGGACCTAAAATAGTTTTGTCGAGTGCGAACGGAGAAATGAGAAGGTTTTTCATGACGAGTTATAGGGACTCGAGCATATGCACCGAATCACTTGCATTTGGACTTCATATGATATAATGATCTTGAACGAGTTGTGTTTTAGACGCTTTTGGAATGACTTAAATGAAAAGTACTTGTCAATCGCTGCTCCTTTGGACTGAGAAGGCAAATGAGTAGCATATTTGGAACTCAGATCTAGAAGGACATGCATAAATTCTGAAAAAGCTCGTAAGTGGAGACGTAAGCAGTGACTACACGTCGCCATACCTTGTCTTCAAAAAACCATTCTCCCGCACTTCCCAAGCAGAGAAGAATGGAAAACCAATGAACCAATGAGAAATAGGTCTATATCTATCTACACAGATAGGATATGGGAACAGGTACCGGTATAGGCTCCGAAGAACTGAATATATACAACTCAATTAGACTTCCTGAACACAGCAGTGTTTTTCAAGCAGAGGTCTTGGCAGTGACGGAGGCAGCCAGTACTACTACCACGACATACAAGAACAGTCTGATGTTTCACTAAACGATCTTTCCAGGTCTCTAAGGACATCACGATGGCTGGAGACCCAAGTCAACAACGTCCAGTAGGAACCAGGATCAACCTCCATAGGCATCACAATGGGTTCACTAGGACCTACATAAGTGTGATGAGGTTAAGTGCCTTTTCCCTCATCAACTCAGATACCTAACCTAACCTTCTCGAAATGGCCCAAGCCGTTCCACCTATGATTGGCAAGCTGGAGGAAGTGAAGATGTACAGTGCAACAACAGTGCTCAGCGAAATATCGACACTTTCCGCTAGAGAACTCTTAAGGGCCGATCCTCTCCTAACCAGCTCGTCGGTACGCTTATTGCCCCCGTAATTGCTCTGACCTGGGACCCAGATGAGTGTAATTATCGAGTGGCTACTTAATTGGTTGATTTCAAGCCGGTATTGCTCTACCAGTTTTTAGGATGTGGTAACCGCATCAATTTGATTGTGTCCATAATCACTTTTTAAAGTCCAACGACCTCATCGAGATGAGCCCAAAACTAAACTGAACAGAACTCTTTCCATCCCAATTCGCTGGAAGGATCTCATTATATCCGGTTTTTATTGCCCGAACGGAGCAGCCAGATGTGAACGCCCAAGAAACTCGAAAAAAATCTCTTAATCACCTTGTCAACCAAATGCAAACAACTAATATACACTTTCGGTTATAACATTAAAAATCTACATTCTCGTTCTACTATTTTTCTTTTGTTACGTATTTCTTACAAAAAAAACCCAAACTGTCATATATAGGTACTTATGAACACATGTACGTATCACCACTTATTTGGTGTCAACGAAACAGGTTAACCAAACCATTACACCTGCTTATCTAGACCGGTGAATCAATTGCTCTTCCAAATTCTGGTAGGCACCCACTTTTGACATCATGTCACTTGGAAGTATAAATGTCATGCAATTAACTGCAATTGATCAGTGACAATTCCGCTGTCTGTAAACAATAAACCAAAAATCATCATGAAAGTAAGTGCCACTGGCAGTCAGAAGGAAAATCATAGTCTAATCCAACTTTTGAATTTCAGTTCCTTCTGTGCCTCGTCCTTTGCGTTGCTGCTGCCCAAGCTTCGCACGTAGTTCGTGCTGGTCTCACCTATTCAGCTCCATACAGCACATACTCAGTTAGAGCTCCATTGGCGTACTCTGCCCATGTAGGATTTCCAACCGTATACGCCGCTAAATTAGCTGCTCCAACTGTATACAGTGGTGGTTTGAGTGTTGGTGGACACTTGGTAAGATCCACCTATGCTGCTCCAATTGCTTACTCGGGCTCAAAGGTATACACCACTCTCTTGAAGTAAATATGACATTTTTGACACATTTGACGGATGATTTAAGGCTGAATAAAGATTGCAATTATGAACATTTTGTGGTTTTATTTTGTGTTCGAGACAACCATTTTCTCTAAATCTACAAGTACAAGATAGTATCTATCCTTTAAATCATCGCAATGATGATCCACTAGGATCCACAAAGAAATGCAGGACGTGGTAAGTTGAAAAGCACAACCCACAGGAATATTTTTATTGATGGCAACACCAATACCTTTCCGGATTACTTTTCCCCATTTGCATTTCCCTCTATCTCGTTCAGTTTGCCTAGGCTTGCAATGGCCTACTTTATGACAGAACGGTGGTGTCATGATAATAGTCAAGTTAATTTTTGAATCACCTATTTTAAGTAATTTATGTCAGTCAGGCTTTTACCCATCACTTTCAACCGAAGAACTGATTAGTGGTAATTTTGGGAACCTATCCTTATTTCTGGCCAACTAATAAATCAGCTCCGGGTTCTTTGGGGATCTGACTAGATTCAACAGTACCAGAATCAACCGTGCACTTTAGTTAGAAGGAGCTAAAAAGTTATTGTTCCTTGAAGGATGAGAAGACATTAAAGAAATAATTTTGAAATTAAGGGAGAAAGGCTCTTTATTAAATTAAAAACGTTTTCACAATCTTGATTCTTTGCTATTAGAAACGGCAAAGTCACTTAATTCCTTTTGCAGCAATTGTCCTGTGTTCCAGATTTGCATGTGCACTTGCATGCCTGATCACAAGGACAGTTGTCACCGCATTTTTGGGAACTGCATTTGCAATCTGTGAAAGGATAAAATATCAAAGTTTGAAACAGAAACAACAGTAACCCTTGCAGATAACTCACCTCTTCTGCATCCTTGGCACACCATTTTGAAGTCTATTTCTGTTTTTACTTGACGTGAATGTACAATAAAGTCTTTGATTGGAATGAATGAACGCAGCTATGGGTCAAATATTTATATTGAACGCAATTTTGTGATAAAAAAGTACAGTGTGCACTTTCACACTGTTTACAACAGAAGATAATTGAGGGCAACACCGTGTGAATTGATAAGAACCGAAGTACCAACGTTCGCTATCGTTATCTACTTACGTGTCAGAGGACACATACTTTCTGTGATGACTAAACGAAGGGAATAAGCCAACCTTTGGTAGCAGTCTTTACGACAGAAAGGCAGAAATATATTCTTACAACTCACAGATATTGTTGCGAATGCTTGTCTGTCTAAAACAATCAAACAATATACACCGATGATGTCCATCTACGATTCCTAATGATCTTACCCCAAAACTTGAGAAAATTGATGTCGAACTTCTGGGTAAAGTCCGATTTATAGCATCTTTTCTCTTATTGATCGATTGACTGGTCTATCCGGCATTGGATCAACATTTTCTCTATAGAAGTAGAGATCATTAAAATTTTCTAAGGATTCAGTTCATTGACCCAAGTACCAACAGTTGATCGAGTGAAAATAATTTTGCCTTTTACAATGTACTAAATGTAAGGAATAAACCATACTCTCCTCCTTTTAAAACTTGGATATCCAATGCTTCTAAGGCCGTTTCAACTTTATTTTCACTAAATTCTCATAAGAAGAATAAAGCACGTTAACCCTTATCCAATGCACCTGGCGATGTGATCTGAAAGCACGTTTCCGGTTTGGTACGCCCTCTACTTCACTTCTCTCTTCACTGTCAGTCCGTTTCTTTTTAATTCCCTTTTACGAATTTTATAATTAAATTAGGAAAAATTAAAAATAAATTCGATCGACGTCAGTTGAGATATTTTTGGATCAATAAAATCGCTCATGTAACACTGTTAACACTTTTTATTTATTTTTGGAAGGATCGTGCGGAAGTTCATTGATGTATAAAACGATGGCGGGCGGTCAAATAAATTCATTCGTGGATTACCACTCAACAAGACAGTTTAAAGAGATTTCAAACTTTGACAACTCGTACAATAAAAATGAACTTCAACACCATTATCTGCATCATTTGTATCGTAGCTACGATTTTCTTCACTCCATTGGCGATGTCTGCAGTTCTGATTCCGGGAATCAAGCCAAGAGCAATAGCAGTTGTGACCAATGTGAATGGAAAACCACAAATCGATGTTGTAAGGTCGGTGGTCACTGCACGTCCAATTCCACTGCATTGAGAGCAGTAACTTGAAAATTGTTTAAATTATTTTTTCTGTAATTTTGTAAATACACTTAAATTAATTATTACTCATAAAAGTCCTGTGTTTCATTTAATTTATACACACATATGTATATACGTAAGTACCAGCATCTTGATATTCCTAAGACAGCCAAATTGACGATAGAAACAAGGGCCTCCAGCATAATGAATGTCCAAACGTCTTGTGATGCGAACATTGACTCGGACGACTACCTTGTTGCATCCCAGGTACCACCACTGGAAGGGAGAGAAAAACATGGCATCGGACTGCTAAAATTACATTAAGTTGCAAAAGCCATTTCCGATCGAGTACCCTTTAATATCTCAAGAGGTCCTGTGCCACTAGACACGCATCAAGCATTGAATAATAGTGCTAACACTGCCTGCCAAAAAGTATTGTAATTGGAGATGTCATCTCTGATGTGCTAGATTTCTCTAGACTAATACCAGACGGTTGCCGACAAATAGAATAGCGCTGCATAAAAGAACAAAATCTGCTCGTAGAAGAGGAGTAATGGGAACTGCTTCCTTGCAGTAATGAAGGTCGGCAGTGACTTTAAATAAAATACTTAATCTGCCATTAAATGAATACCCAAGCACGACTCTTATGTAGAACTGAGGCAGTCATTGTCTACCTAGGCTGTGCCATAAACTGGTCAATGCCAAGATCAAAATAAGACTAACTCTTGCCGCTCATTATTTCATTGGGTAAGAAGGCAATTGAGTAACAAAGTCCTTTCTCGAACAACTTAAGTGACTCTGACCGAGTCTATTCATCGTAGTTCTGCAATATGGTTCAAAGACATTGTTTGTCAAAAGCAGATGGGGATATTCAAAGAAAAGAATCCTTTGGTTGATCATTGGTTTCGTCTGCATAGATAATGGTGTGGAAAATATACAAGAACGACCTGTAAAGGCTACAGCGACATCGACGTTGTTATTAAAGTCCAGAATGGATGGCTGAACTATTGAGAGCAGATGCGGAGAAATCACAATTTTCACTGACGGATGGCAGAGCAGGAGCAGCTATCTTTTTGGAGCAACTTAATCTAGTCTGTCAACAAATCCTAATCACACTGGATAATCAAGCTGTGATCAACCGAATCAGTTCCACTGTAATTTAGTCATCACTAGGGTGGAGAGTGTCCAAAAACGCAATGCATGTGCAGATTACAAATGTCAGCAGCTATGTTGTCTGGACACCACCCTCGGACGCTTTTAAGGCCTTATACAATACTACGCACCACTGCACCTGACTCGCGGTGTGTAAATAACATCAAAAGGGTATTCATAACCCCTGGATAACCAGTGAATTATAAAAAAAAATTAGAATAAACTGACACTGGCTTGGGTTAAAAGACTTATTGAAATCGAAGGTAATGAAAAGGCAGATGTCGTTGTGAAGCATGGTTTAACCTTGGAGTTTTGGTAGAAGACATAATTCATAAATAGGCTACAAATACCACTCAAAACGGTGGACAAACGAGGCAAAGCACAGATCCGGCTGCATCAAGAGGGAAGTTCCAAGCCTCGCGCGAGGAACTTTCAAATGGATTGTGGCGCTATCCACTGGCCTTGGAAACTTCAGAGACGACAGCAGCTGACAATGCCTCAAAGCTTTGCCTTCCAAAAGGTGTGCGATTTTAGGAAGCCCTTGGCTGGAAACTTATAGGGAGGTACAATTTTAAACTACCAGATGCTTGAGATTACATGACATAAAATCGAGTTTAGGGAGGAACTGCAAAGATATTCAGAGTGCATCCTGGACTAAGATTCTGAGTGAGCGGGAGGCAAAAAGGGGCCAATGATGGAGGCCTGTTTCGATATTTCTCTAAATTCATACATGTTTTAGGCTGATTTCGGCCTAGAGATTTTTCGCTTCTACCCTTGAGGTACGGTGGTGCAGTAGAGGAAGACAGCGATTTAAGTGGGGAGGAACCTTAACCAACTTGGAGTGCGAATTTGGAGACAAACAGGGTAACTCCGAATTGTGGCGCCATCATAAGTAAGGACGCTATGTATTGTTAGGAAAGGCTGTTATTCTAATTAAGTAGAGAGTGCAGTACCGAAGCACGATGCTCCTTCAAAAATCTGTAGTGAGTCCTGCTTGTGTAACATATGTTTTCGAAAAACTGCTTCCAATTGACAATCTGTTTAGGAATCATTGCCGATCCTAAAGAAAACCGTCTAGGTGTCAAGTTCTCCATAAATTCGATTATCCGAGCAAAACATAAACAATAAATTAATCAAAATAATAATTTATTAAATAACAAAACAATTTTTAAGCACTTGGAAGTGGAATTGGACGTGCAGTGACCACCGACTTGATAACATCGATTTGTGGTTTTCCATTCACATTGGTCACAACTGCTATTGCTCTTGGCTTGATTCCCGGAATCAGAACTGCAGACATCGCCAATGGAGTGAAGAAAATCGTAGCTACGATACAAATGATGCAGATAATGGTGTTGAAGTTCATTTTTATTGTATGAGTTGTCAAAGTTTGAAGTCACTTTAAACTGTCTTGTTGAGTGGTAATCCACGAATGAATTTATTTGGCCGCATGCCATCGTTTTATACATCAATGAACTTCTGCACGATCCTTCCAAAAATAAATAAAAAGTGTTAACAGTGTTACATGAGCCATTTAATTGATCCAAAAATATCTCAACTGACGTCGATCGAATTTATTTTTAGGGTTTCCTAATTTAATTATAAAATTCGTAAAAGGGAATTAAAAAGAAACGGACTGACAGTGAAGAGAGAAGTGAAGTAGAGGGCGTACCAAACCGGAAACGTGCTTTCAGATCACATCGCCAGGTGCATTGGATAAGGGTTAACGTGCTTTTTTCTTCTTATGAGAATTTAGTGAAAATAAAGTTGAAACGGCCTTAGAAGCATTGGATATCCAAGTTTTAAAAGGAGGAGAGTATGGTTAATTCCTTACATTTAGTACATTGTAAAAGGCAAAATTATTTTCACTCGATCAACTGTTGGTACTTGGGTCAATGACCTGAATCCTTAGAAAATTTTTATGATCTCTACGTCTAGTTACCTAGTATTCTAGAGCTTGACCCAGTCATTCCTTTCGTTTAGTCATCACAGAAAGTATGTGTCCTCTGAGTACGCGTGTCTGACACGTAAGTAGATAACGATAGCGAACGTTGGTACTTCGGTTCTTATCAATTCACACGGTGTTGCCCTCAATTATCTTCTGTTGTAAACAGTGTGAAAGTGCACACTGTACTTTTTTATCACAAAATTGCGTTCAATATAAATATTTGACCCATAGCTGCGTTCATTCATTCCAATCAAAGACTTTATTGTACATTCACGTCAAGTAAAAACAGAAATAGACTTCAAAATGGTGTGCCAAGGATGCAGAAGAGGTGAGTTATCTGCAAGGGTTACTGTTGTTTCTGTTTCAAACTTTGATATTTTATCCTTTCACAGATTGCAAATGCAGTTCCCAAAAATGCGGTGACAACTGTCCTTGTGATCAGGCATGCAAGTGCACATGCAAATCTGGAACACAGGACAACTGCTGCAAAAGGAAGTGACTTCCTTACGTTTGTCGAATGATCGATTGTGAAAAGGTTTTCAAGTCAATAAAACACGTCTCCTAAATTTTCAGACTATTTGTTGTATCTTTATATTTCGTAATGTTGTGTTATATGCCCTTGTTACTTTATTTTTATTGCCAAAGCCTACAAGCCCCTGTGAACTTCAGCACCATTGCATAGCCTTACTAACATAAATGAAGGCCTAGAATGACCTTTCGGTTCTTAGAGTCTTAAGTGTAATTTGGAATCGTAACATATCACCAATTCTGGGTGTGGCATCTTGGTCTTAAAGTTCAAGCTCCTAGTCAGTTCATCTTCCACCGACCCGTGTACCATTTTTGGGGATTATCCTCTGACAGCCTTTGCAAAGTGGGTGAATATCGTCTTGTGATGCAGATTGTTATACCATGGATATCCCCTTAAAACCCAAGTGTTCTAAGATTGCATTCCTCGCTACACAAAGTAGTGACATTTTTTTTTTTCAACTACCTCCTCCTACACGGCTGGATGAAATGGAGAGGCTCGCTGTTCAGTTAAAAGAGGAAAAAAAAAGTTGAAGGAAATAATCGTGGTTTGCTAAAATTCTTCGAAAGTAAAAATTTGGATTAGGGGAGACAGCAGAGCTGTGATTAAAATTCCTACGAACTGCGCGATGTACTCAGCGACTTTAGCTTGTTTAGCAATGTGAATCTATCGTATACTTTCAATGGAGTCCCTGACCGAGGACGTGGGAAGACCCAACGTAAGTTCAGGTCCTGAGAATACATGCTCTGAACCTTGTGTAGCAATCTCGTTGGTGATCTCATTTCCAGATAACCCAATGTGAGGTGGGACCCAGACAAGAGTCAAAGAGTTCAGCCCTGTGACCGAATTCAGAGCTTTTTGCATTCTTAAAATATTTTGGAACTGGCTAGAGGGTTGATCAAGGCCTTAAGCGCAGCCTTGCTACCGCTACAGACGCAGATGTTGCGACACTTCCACCTATTCTTTACATACATTACATTAGGATAGCAAAGGTCTCCGCTTGAAGAACAAGGGCATGCTTGCCTAACGATTAGTGAAGTCTGGTGTTATGGATCTCCACAAAGACACCAGCCCCGGACCCATGACAGGTTTTCGAGCCATCTGTGAAGATTCGACTAGAACCCCATCCAGGCTCAGACTCTGGCCGAAGACAGTCCTGAAGGCAATGAAAGTCGACTTTAAATTTGCACAGCAACCGAAGTTCTGACGGCATATCCATGAAACTAGGCTCGTAGAATAAGTGTCGGGCAAGGGCGCCGTGGCTCAGTGGTTAGTGCGTTGGACTGCTGACCGAGCGGCGTGGGTTCAAGCCCCAGCCAGGAAAAACACCAAAACATTTTTCGCGGCACCACCTCTCTTTTCTATAATACATTAGAGTAGAAGTTGACATGAAGACTGAAAGGATAAAGGCTTAATTTTTTCCTGGTATTCTTGGTAAAATATACAAGTATTTAGGTGATTTTTGAACAAAGTGAAAACTACTTTTGGACGTCCAATAAGGTCCTAGTTTCCATATGGTTCCGCAGCATTAAACAAGAGACATCAGTTCTGAATTGACAAAATTTTTATTGAAACAAATGGATTTTTACAAAACAACCCTCCGGTGTTGCTTTATTTGAAAAGCATTGCTATAGTCCTGTCATTAATTCTTTTTGCAGCAATTGTCCTTTGTTCCAGATTTACATTTGCAATTACATGACTGATCACAGGGACAGTTGCCACCGCACTTTGGAGAATTGCATTTGCAATCTGTGAAAGGATGGAAAATCAAATTTAGAAGCTATTAGCAGGACTATAAGCGGTGGAGCTTACCTTTCTTGCATCCTTTGCAAACCATTTTCCGCTGTTTTTCTTATTTTTACCTCACGCCAATTTAGAATAAAGTCGAAGTTTGGAATGAACGTAGATTGTTCGCAACCAAATATTTATATTAACGTAATTTCGCGATAAGAATAGACGGTGTGCACTTCCACACCCCCAATGAATACGACCAATATTATTCATTGAAACTCCGTGTGCACTGATAAGAGGGATTCCCTCTTCGAGATAACAACTTGTGGTCTTCATTATCGACTTTCGAGAGTCACATCTACCGCTTATAAATTTTTTTTAAATTTACGAACGGAGGTACTGATCGCGCCTATCAATCTTGAAAGTGCCTCTGGAGCACATTAACCTTAATCCAATGCACATGGGTATGCAAATTTGGAAACCAGTTTCAGTGCCCGCATTATCACTCCTTTCATTGGCTTCGCAGTCCAGTACCCAGATTTTCTAAAGTCTTACTCCACTAGACATTTCCATTGCTTTTACACGTTGTTCTGATTTTCAGAACAATTTGAGCCCAAGCGTCTTACTATGATCGCAAGTTCCAACACCGATTTAGTTCTTATTGCATTTGTGGCCATGCAGCACAGACATTTTTATTTTTATGATAAAATTGTGATTCATGGTTTCACTTAGTCATGAAGCCCAATAGTTTGAACAGTTTATCGTCAGGTGTAGCGCCCGAGTTTGTCCTTCACCAGCCCAACCTTTACTGCATACAGTTCAGAGCGAGTAAGAATGATTAACTGCATTCGCCTGCGATCCTAAGAGTATGCAATTTTATTTTAGTTTTGAGCTTTCGCCACTAAAGCTCTCTGAACAGTCCTAGAACTCCTTGAACTTATCGAGAGCATGCCCGGTTCTCGTAACATGAACTTTATTGCAGAAGACATCGGCTAAGGTGAAACAAGAACTAAAGGAATCTAGTTAAGCAAAATTTACAGTTGAGGAGGACTTTCGGCAATTAAAGAAGAATTCGAAAGAGGTAAGGCATATTGCCAGAAATCGCACACGACGGCTCGTAGGTGTAGTATAGGCCCTAAGACCCGCAAGGGGAAACAGGACATAAGTAAAGTAAGTAAAATTTAATGGTCCTGCTCTTGATTCGGATCCATAAAGGGCAAGTCATACTTACTGAACCTCAGCCTCAGACTTTGAGTTTACCTTTCTGACGTCGGCAGACGCTTCCCTGCAAGTATCGATCGAGAGTCGATCCTCAAAAACAAACCAGCATAAGTAGCACCATAAACAATTTTATTAAGCATTTTAACTACCATACCGGGGAACATAAAAATTCCTTGCGTCCAAAGCTGTTTCGATCTTATTTCCTGATGATAAGTCCACCATTGAGTGGGGAAATAAGTTGACCGCCCAAGCCCAAGTTCAATGGCAAGCCACCGAGTCCAAGACCCAAACCAGGATTCAACAGACCACCGCCAATAACTTTGGTGGCACCCAATCCCAGACCCAATTGGGGTGAAATAAGTTGAGGTCCTGCCAAACCGATGTTGGATACCAGTGGTTGGTTGACCAAGAGTTGCTGTTGAGCCAAACCGAGACCCAGAGGTGAGATACCACCAAGTCCAATTGGTGCACCAATACCTGAAATTGATGTGGTAATTGGACCACCAAGTGGACCGATGATACCAGCCGAGGCAGCAGCAATGCAAAGGACGAAGCAGAAGAAGGCCTGAAATTGAGAAAAAATATGTTAAAATCGGTTTCGTCCTGGGGATCAATGCAAGTGGGTTACACTCTACCTTCATGTTTGTGATTTTTGGTTGGATTGTGAAGTGACTTGTTGTCTTGGGGAGTCTCGAGTGATTGTGATAAGCATTTGGTCCAGTTAGGCATATTTATATCCAGCCGAACCGTAATTCTCTTGTCAAATTGCATCAGATTATGCAGTCGAACTGACTTTTTTCTATTTTTTTCCAAATATTGGTCCATAAAACAATTAACAGCACGGTATGGTACTCATACCCGTACTGGTACTGGTACGGGTGACTCGTTGTGTCTTTGTTATTGGGTACTGGTTTCTGATTTGACCAAGTGAGCTAGCACAAGGTGTTGCCCACTGGCGTCACATAAAAATTATGAATTCCAATCTTACCGGTGCGGTGCGGCAAAATTTGTTTACAAGCGGCTTGTTGCAATTAATCGGAACATACATACATTGGCTGCTGTTTTGCAAGGCCGAACAGCCAAACTGGATTCGACTCCCCCGATCCAGATGCAGTTGCGTTGTGTGTGAACTACTGGGCGATATTGAGTGGTTGGAGATTAGTCACAATGACAGCAAGTATCATAATCGCCGATAGACTTCCTTGTGGAACTTTGGATCATGTTGGGCGTCTGGAAAATGGGTCAACAAGTTCTGCCTTGGATTACACCTATCCAAAACGAATGTTGAATAAAATTTACTTGGATTTTGCTGATGCAATACGGATTTCAGTAGAGTAATGGTGCGTAGAAAGCTTTTGTTAGATTGTAACAATTATCGGACTTGGGGTTTGTCAAAGGGAAGGTTGGAGGAGAAGGGGCGGATGATAAGTTGCATATATTTTGGGAAAGAAAGGCAAAAGAATTCGTATTTTCGGGCTTTGACTCAGTAGGAGTAAGTAAAGAGCGATGAAGCTCATGTTTTCACATAAAACTGCTTAATAAGCTAATTATCGTCTTCAAATCGCAGAAGTACTTCAATACTTGAGATGGCATTGATTTTCGAAGGAGATGACATTTTCGTCTATTTTCAAACATCCAGCTTTCAATTTATAGCGGTCAACATCGACAAAACCAAAGCAGGTATATATATGCTATGCAGATGAATATTTAACGGTAAACCAAAGACACACTGAGGAATGAGGATCCGTATGGCACTTGCTACGCGACTGTCATGCTTTAGTCCCTAAAAGATTGAGTACTCACCATAGTAGCTTCTTCCATCGGCTGGACAACTCTTGAATTCCTGATATCAGAAATCTACTGAGATTGTCACCCCTTCTAGGCAGAATAGCTAACCACCTATTTACAGGCTTCAATGAGTACATTTCTACGTGAGCTAGGTTAGGTAGAGTAGGGCTATGCAGCCAGCACTTGCATAAGATACTAGGCACCATAGTTGGCCCATCGCGATCCCTGTGAAACCAAAATGACAAAACCTAAACCATTTCCTGAAAGCATTTGATTTCCCTACAGATTTTTACCATATTTTTATAGCTATCATAGCCTAGCTCCTCTAGATTACTAAAGAATTAGTTGCCGAGAAGTTTCATACATGTCCTGGCAATTTCCTGACATTCACATAATATGTGTGCTATGTCCTCAGCGGCGCATAGGTCGTTGGAGTATCTGAAGGCATCTGTGGCTGAGAGCTCTAATCTTTTAACATGCTTCCCGAGAAGACAGTGACCGGACAGGATGCCAGTGACTAAATGAAGCTGTACTCTACGGTCTAGCGCAGGCCGTAGAGCCGTGGATACCCTATGCCCATTTATATTGGAGCATCTCCGATTTCCTTACTTAGGATTTATGCTTTAGCTACGCAGGAAGGAGGATCTACGGTGGTTCCCACCTCCATGTGTTACCATTCTTCACCTAGCCTGGCCAGTTCGTTGGCCCTTTCGTTTCTCTCAATGTCACAGGGACCCGGTATCCAATCTTACTTGATTCTGCGCGGACAATGCCTTCAGCATTACACGACATTTCGAAACGAGGCCTAGTTTCTCGCAACCATTCATGTTATGCGTGTTACATTTTTCGCACGAATAGAAGGAACCTACAATTTATTTCCGACTCCGAACGGCGAATTGAGGGGCTCTTTCATGACAGATTATACTCCCAGAGGCTTGTCATTCCCCGACGAGAGGTGGTGCCGCAAACAGTTTTTGGTGGACATGGCTGAGGCTATAACCCACGCAGGTTTGCACAACAGCCCAACCCACTTACAACTGAGCCGCGGCGACCACATACATACATAGGTAGAGTTCAAAAATGCCTGCCAGTTGTTTCAAAAAAATTTGAAAAACATTTGAGAAGCAAAACCCGTTTCTTAACGTTTCTAAAATGGTTCCCACACCTTTGGAGATCCGAACTTGGAGCAGCATTAAAGCCTGTTTGATATCAACTTTTTGAACATTTATATTAATAGTTGACCTACAAAGACCACACTTGCGACTCAGAAGAGCGGGGTTATGATCAAATACCACCTGTCGCAATGAAATGTGCTTGACAACTTGACAGAGTCTGACTGTCTGACACCAGCACTGACATTTGATTGGAGGTTCAATCAATCCAAAATATACTTCGACAAAAGGGCTGAAGTGTTTCACGAACTCGCACAGGATTGATAAAGATCTAGGGCTCTGATGGTTCTATGTTGAGCACCGGATCTTATGAATCCGGATCCGGTGGACGGTCCCAGAAAGTATCACTAAGAGGATTTAAATTTTGTATAGAGTCTCCTTAGTTGTTCTCAGTAGGGTTTTACTAGTCAACTGCGTTCTCAACCCAAGGGAATGACATGAGCCAAAGTTCCCCTTCGTTACCGTTGTCATAAGTAATAGCAGAGCCAAGGTTGACAAAATCTCTGAAAGTTATAGCTGCTCACTGTGACGCGCCGTCTCATTCGTCGACGTTAGGTATACCTTCTTGTTGACAGTAAATATTTGGTTTTGGTTGCATTTATCTCTATACTCGCGAACGCGCCAGTGACAGCTTGTTTTGTTCTGCAAATGATATCCATATTGTCCATAAACGCAAATAATTGCACAGATTTTTGAAAGATAGTGCGATCTGTTTAGGCTTGCGAGATTTTTATAATTTTTTTAAGGTTGATGGTAAAGAATTCACATGACAGCCCCCCACCATGTCTTTAGCCTTTAAGCCATTTGATGTCATCAATATTTTAGTGAGTCGTTACCGACCGTGGTCAAGCGGAAAGGATTCTGCATCGTCATCCTGCACAGACAGACGAGTTTAGCAGGGATGACAAAATAATACTGGGCTTCTTATAGGACTTCCTGAAATATGACCTACCAGCGGTCCCGATTTTGGCAGGACTGTCTTGAATTTTTATCCCTGTCCCAATTTCTATCCCGATATAGAAAATATTCTGATTTTGTTCCGACTTTTCCTTTCTAATGTTTAGTTTTTTTCTTTTTTTATTCTACTCCGATTGGAAAATTTCAGAAATTGAAAAATTAAACAACATTAAGATGTGTTATGATCTTAACCACGAATTTGTAATTTATTTCTTTTTCTTGCCTGTATCTAAAGAATTTAGTTAAATGACGACAATGGAAAAACATTGGAAGCAACTTTTCAAAGGAAAATACAATTGTTCAGACAATAAAGTAATAAAGTAAAGTAAAAAGTAAAGCTGAAAACTACGCATTCTTCGACCACGGAGAACACCTGAAAAATTAGTTAAAATGTTCCACATTCTCCACAGAATTTCAGGTTAATTAATCTTCGTTGAAAAATACTTCGACAAAAAAGGGGCATATTTGTTTGCAGCTGAAAAGATCTATTGGAAAATGCAATGTTCGGGGTTTTAAACTTAGCGTGAGCGAGTGAGGTCAGAACTGAGATCACTTCGAAAATCGGTGAAAATGGGTTAAGCGATCCTTGATAAGACATAGGTACTAAGACGAAAAGGAGCCTACCTGTGGGATAAAAATCTCAATTTTTTGTCACTGATGTCCAGATTTTTATAAAGTTCCGTTCAGCAATCCTACTTGAAATCGAAAAAAATATAGCGGGTATCGATTTTGAATTCTTGGGCTTTCTACAGGATTTGGGGTGGCCTGGAACCGCATTGATAAGGTAAATTAAGCTGTTAACGAAAGCTTTTAGGCGTTAACACTATATGGAACCTAAAATCTTGTGTTCAATACTAAGGCGACTGATGGCTCACACAGCTCAACACTGTGAAATCGTTTTCAATTTAGAGAGTAGATTGCACGAAATAACACGAGTAGGAATGGTAAACTTATCGATAAACTACAGCTAATCTTCTGCACCTATCCACAATAAAAGACTAAAACCATAAATATTAATTGAAGATTGCTTATGACTTCCGTTCACTATTAAAAAGCACCGCGTCATCACAGTCACACCGCCCACTATGAAACACACTACTCATCATCATGTCATATACAATTTTGACATTAGCCCTACTCTGACCGGATAACTGAACGTTAAAACAAAATCACAAATTGTTAAACCGGAATTAATTGCAATTCAAGGTGTCAATTTATCGTTTTGAATTAATTAGCGATTTAAGTAGCAATGTTATTTAGCGATAACTTGATTTAAGTACTCACTAATCCATGGCGCTGATTGCTCACTTCAAATTTAAACGAGCTCAATAAGTTCATTATTGACAAATTTATTACAACATAACATTTAAATGTGACCAATTTTGTCACGTTCTATAAGTTTTCACAAAAAATCCTTTTGCCAACAATTTATATCTACGATCTCTCTTTTATTTTATGACATGTTTGAAGTTTGACGTTTGACATTTGACATTTGACGTTCGACAAGTATTTTACCCGATTGAATAGATAACTCTCAAATTTTTGGCTCACCAATGATTTCAAAATGATCCTCATCCTTATCGATGCCGAAATGCAAAACATCACCCCGCTGATAGGCCCATGCCATACGCTTTGAAGTGAAATAAATTCCCACATCGCCCTCGGCGTCAATTGATATCACTCCAGCGGTTTCATTAAAACGCTGCGTCATCGCCTCAAGTGCAGTTTGTGATGCTTCCTGAGCCGACATACCCTCCAACTCGATTAGATGTACGATCCTTGATGCCAGATTGTACCGCATTATCGTCTCTCCATGGCCTGTAGCGGACACAGCTCCTCGACTGTTATCGGCATATGTACCAGCACCCAGAATAGGTGAATCTCCAATGCGACCAGGAAGTTTTCCAGTCAATCCACCTGTTGAAGTAGCTGCCGAAAGATTTCCATCAGCATCGATGGCCACTGCACCAACTGTACCAGGCTCGCCGAACTCGGGGGAACTTTTTCCACCAGCTATGCTATTTTTGTAGTTCTCCAAAGCTATTTTCGCCGCCTCTGTTACCAAAGATCCATCCGGAAGGACTTGAATACCCTGATCTCTGGCAAAACTCATAACACCATCACCAGCCAAGTATGTGTGCCGCGATTTGTCCATAACTCGACGAGCAACCGTGATCGGATGTAAGATATTTTGAACAATTGACGCACAACCGCCATTAAGATCGGCTCCATTCATAATGGAAGCATCTGCTTCCACTTCACCGTCCCAAGTAAGAACCGAACCGTATCCCGCATTGAATTGTTCATCCTTCTCCATTGAGCGTACAGCTTGTTCGACAGCATCTAGCACATTACCACCATTGGCCAGAAGGGCTTTGTACCCTGCCCTTGCTGCAAGTTTAACTCCCCTGAATTTACCCGCAATTCCAGCGTCGGATATGTCCCCTGCGCCTCCATGGACGAGAACAAGTGGTAGCAGTTGATCTCTCTGAAAAGACAGGCATTCAATTTTGTTTATAAAGTTAACTACTTGACACTCACCGCAAGCACATTTTGTAAGAAGCTCGCAACGATGATGGTTGGCAGCAGCATCTGCAAAAAATGGAACAAGGAGATTATTTTCTTAAATAGCCTGTCATCTCTTTCTGAATTGACACTCTTTACACATGAAATATGACGTTTGACAAGCTGATGTCTAAAAAGTGGTGTGTATTCCAAAAGGTTTGTCTTCTAAACAGACTAACGAAGGCTACAATAAAGACTTAAGCTTGGTCAGCATTTGATTCCTTTGTGGGTAATGCCTAATAACGTAGCCGAATTTAAAATGGATTTTAAAAGGAATGAGAAGTGCTTTCCAATGGTGCAACGAGCTTTGTGAAGAAAAATTACCTCGTGATGCAACATAACCTCAAATATACCGAAAATCCGGAAGAATTTCTGGAAAACCCAACGTGATGGAACAAATCTAAGAACGGATTCGGATTCAGCGCGTTAAAATCCATCGGAGAAGTATAGTATGATTTCTGATTTAGACGGTCGGTTAAATTTTGTCGGCCTGTGTAATCAGAGGCAATTTCAAGCCTTTTGAACTGTCAACTGTCACTTACAACTCAGTTATTAACCGTGAGTACAACATCAAATAGCTGGATTTTCCCACCGAGTTATAAATCGTTATAACTCCAATAACACAAATTACAGTCATAAATAACTCATAAATGTCACAACACTTGTCAAATCGTTCGGATATTAAAATAATCAGATACATTTTCAAGTATCACAGCGGATATACCCGATAAGATACAGCAAATTAGGAGTCCAAATACCTTATTCCTCGCATATTTATCAAATAAACAAACTCCCGTTCCAAATGCTCGTTCTTCCCTATTTCTTTGCTCAAGGTCAATGAGGTTACATTATTGGCATAGATGCACCTAGATGGCGCTTTGGCAACAACTCACAAGAAGCTGTCAAGTAATCTTTGGCAGCAACTAAAGAGGTCGCTGAATCACAAGGAAAAGTCTTACAGTTGGCCTAAACATTGATCCAATTTTTGAACATTCATTATGAAAAGATTCCAACCGAACCTAAAGTCGACTTAACAATTAGGACTTTCAGGACGCACAAAAAGCAGCCAGAAAATTCTTTGTTTCGTACTGCACGCTGCGCTGAATATACTCGATGATTGTAAGACCTCGAATCACCTAAAGGAACTCGCCTAAAGGCTCACCTATGTATGCCAAGGTGGAAAATGCTGGACATATTGACGACGACTGATTACCTGCACATTGGTTCAAATGATTGACCTATTGTAGCCAAGGTAAGGTAAGAATATCCCGACCACCGTAAGCACAGGACAACAATGCGAGGAAGTTCGACATCGGACAACTGCAATCGCTAGAGGAGCGCGAGTGGATTATAAAAAAAAGAGAGCTGGCCAGAGCTTTGACCCTAAGTCTGTCAAAAGGCTCTATACCGCCAAAACCAAATATTGAAGAGCATTGGCAATTCTACAAAACAGCCATCAAAGATGTCCGTTCTGGTGTGCTTAGTTCTTCTCGGCTACACCAAACGAAATCCCTGATTTGATGACGAATGCAGAGAAACAGGAGGCAAACAGAGCTGTGCTACATAGAAAGACTCTGGAGCTGACGGCCTAGCTGCCGAGTTACGAAAAGCAGCGACAGATAACTTGGTAAGGGACATGTACTAACTCATTTGCAAAATATGGTGGGACGAATAGAACCTGCTCTCAACTGCGCCAACTAAAGAGGAATAAATTAACAAAAGTTTCTGAGACATTTTAATCCTGCAAGATGGACATCAAAGCGCTATGCTTCTCGACAATAGCTTAGAGAATGCTATGAGAAAACTACTAAGGTGCATGTAGGTGGCGCGACAACCCCGAGGTGGGACAAGGTCCAGCCCCTCCCAAGCATTCATGTTGTGCGTGTTACATATTTCACACAAATGAAAGGAACCTACAATTTATTTTCGACTCTGGAAGGCAAATTTAGAAACTTCTTTATGACAACTTATATTCTCGGCGGCTTGTCGTTCTCTGACGACTCCTTCTGGGCTTAAATAAAAGAGGTCACTGTCACTTCCTTGCAGGATACAGTACACTCAGGAAATACCTTAAGTAACGCGTACTGAGGGCAATGGAATCTTACAAGGTCACTTCTCTCTAACAACAACACCATAGATAGCGAAGAAGAACTACGCTTACACCTGATAATAGCAACCGATCACGTAAATAAATTTTAATTTTAATTATTATCAAGTCACTCACACTTTTGTAAAACGTCATTTCCAAGCTTCGATCAATAACCGATGGGACAGGTATTAACCGATTGAAAGGAAACGCACGACTATAGCTAAGAAGAACATAAATAATATTGCCCCGCTCCAAGTCGATCCAAGTGGACTCACATATAAATTCATTTTATCGGCTCAATGTCCATCTAATCAGTTAATCACATTGAAATTTCTTTTATCTAGAAAATTCATCGATTTATGCCAGGAAGATATTGATATTTTTTTTCGATAACCGATTCGATGTGTACGATATCAAGTGAAATATTTAAAAAAAATAAACAAACATTGTTACATCGGAAAATGAGTTCTCATTTTGATAAGCCAAGCTAGGTAAACAAAAAGAACGAAAATGTAGATATGCAGGTTCTTTTGACTTTGAAGTAATTTTGAATTATTTTTTTAATTTTGAATTAAGTGTTTCAAGGTGGAACAGAGTACAGTCACAAGAATGCGAGTTAATCGTCTATAAAAAGCTAGCAAACAGAAGTTATTATTTGAGTTATTGAAAAGAATGTCCAGAGAGTCTACGGAAATAGTGTTCAAAGTCAGACGACGCAATAGTAAGCGAAACACGTTCGGCGCAGTATAATTACTACAATTCAGGAACACAATGTGATACCGCGTAGAGTGTGATGAATATGTGATGGATATGCCGTCTGATCCAATGACACCAGAACTTCGGTTGCTGTGCAAATTTAAAGCCAACTTTCGTTGCCTTCAAGACTGGCCAGAGTCTGAGCCTGGACGGGGCTGTGGGCGAATGTTCACGGATGGCTCAAAAACCAGTCAGGAGTCCGGTGCTGGTATCTTCGTGGAGGTCGATAACACCAGACATCACTACTCGCAGGGCAAGCATGACTCTGTTATTCAAGCAGAGACCTTGTTAAGAATAGGTGGAAGGGTCGGAGCATTTGCATCTGTAGCGATAGCCAGGCTGTGCTTAAGGCTTTGCTCAACCCTTTAACGAGTTCCAAAATAGTGCGAGAATGCAAGAACTCTCTGAATTCTGTCGGAAAGCTGAACTTTTTGACTCCTGTCTGGGTCCCAGATAACACTGGGATCCCTGGAAATTTGATTTCCGAGGAGTTTGCTAGACAAGGCTCAAGATTTGAGTTTTAAGAAGGCTTCAGCCCATCATCACACTTTGCTAACCGCTCCGTGAAATGGTATTTTTTCCTTTTCGGAGCTCAGCTGAGATGTTGGCACTCCAGCATGGAAAAAATGCAACGATGTCACTTCCTGCAATAAAATATTTCGGAAGGTGATTTGACCTCCATTCGAATCTTCGGGTCGACTTTTTTAGGGAACGCAAGATGTGGATTGCTTGCAACCAAACCCGGAATATATCGCTCCCGCATACTAAGTAATGTAAAATGATAAGAACCGACTTTTTTGACATGTGGGGACTTTGATTTAAACACCCAAACCGAAACAAGAAAAGAACCCGAAAGGTTTGGCATTAACAAAAACTCAAATTAGCTTTTTCACAGACGCTACGTACCTTCATTGATCTGATAACGATCTGCGTGTTTGCCAGATCCGACCGCAGTTATCACAGAGCAGAATCGATGAAATTGAATTCACAAGGCTGTATGGCAAAGTTGGTACTTCACGGGTTTATTTAGTTCCGATTTTGTCCCCGACTTTTCCTTCCTTATGCTTGATTTTTTTGTTTTTTTATTCCCCTTGAAAAATTTCAGAAATTAAAAAAATTAAACAACATTAAGATGTGTTAAGTGACTATAATACGAAATTGTAATTATTTTTTTATTCCTTACCTGTATGTATCTAAAGTGTTTAGTTTAACTGTAGCGATGACAAAAGTAAAAAGGTAGCTTGTCAACTGAGACATTGGAAGCAGCTATAGAAGTTGAAACGTCAAATATGTGTAATACTTAGTTCAACTACTGAAAACGCCTGGGAAATCTGTTAAAATATTCCACATACGCCACAGTATTGTAGATTCAGCGATCCTTGATAAGACATAAATACTTAGGCGAAAAGCTGAGCATTTTTAAGCAACCGAAGGGATCCATTGGGAAACGCCATGTTCGAAGGTTGGTATGTGTTTGTTTTTGTGTTTCTTGATTGAGTGTTTAATAGATGTTCAGGAACGAAATTATTCTAGAAGGAATAAATATCTAAACTAGTTCACAATGTCATTTTATTTTAGTTCATTTAATTCGTAGCTCGAAGCACAGGGAGTGATACACTACGCTCGTCTTTTACTTTTCATTCATTTAGTTCAGTAGTTCGAAACTCAGGGATATGTACATTGCAATAGATTTTCTCCGGTTGAAAGTTGTGCGAAAACAAAGGAATTTTCTTTGTGTTAGAGCACATCGAGCATCGTTGCATTGCGGATAAAATGTGTATGGAGGCGATTAAGGGTTAAGGGTTGTTTTTATTTTTGTACTTCAAAACTAGTTCAATAAGCAGGTTTGAGCTTAACTGAGCGCTCTCTGAACTGAACTAAAATGCACAAGCCTAGTGTTTAACATTTTTGTCCCAAATTGTATCCATTTTTGGGCTCTGATGTCCCGAATTTTGTGAGGTTTTATCTGGCTGCCCTAGTTAAAACTGTTCTACGACTTAGTTTTAGAGGCTATAGAATAGACTAATGTGTAGATGCGCTCTTATTGAGGATGAGCCATGCCGATCTGATTAAGGGACATATGTCTAATTGATATCAGCGCTTGCAAGCTTTCTCTCCTCGATAAATTCTTGATCTGTTTTTCTGTGAAATATGTGCTAAGCTTTGGAGAAATAATCTCAGATTCGTTGGAAGCTTACTCATCTGCTTTTTCTTTTTCGATGATGTCCATATATCCCGACACCAAGCATAGACATCTCGTTAGTTTCTTTTACATAGTTTCACGAGCTTAGATCTTTAACGATCTTGATTGTAACGCTTTTATGTTTTACCAACGTAGATACTAATTATTTTGCTTGAAATGATTTCCTCTATAATCGTGTCCACAGGTTGTTTTATTGCAACAATTTTAGCATGAAGGACGCTACAGCCGTCTTTGGGTCTAAATAGTGGGTTGTATCACAGTAGACCATCACCAGAACCGCCATCTATTTTAGGGCGATCGGTATAGACAGCCAGGTTATCTTCAACTTTGCCCTCACGCACCCCTCTCTGCTATAAATTCTAATAAAGAGTCTCCGGTTACAGTCTGAGAATGGAATGATTCAATCCTGTGGCTTCCTGGTTCTCGAGCAAAGATGGTGTTTATTAAGGAGTATCGGCTGGATTCGTGTAAAATCCTAGAAGGACAGCAGTAGAACAACATACATTTCCTTCAACAAAACAAATTTTTAAACAATATTTTCCTTTATTTTATATACATTCTTAAATCTCATTTTGTTTTGTTTCTTTTCTTGTTTTTTACAATATTCATAATAAATATTATTACACTGTTCATTATGTTCACCACGTATTGGTTTCTTTTTTTTTTTTTTTTTGTTTAACTTTGTACAAAAATAATTCTTTAAAAAAACACAATTTCACTTTTGTTTTTACACCTAACGATAGTAATAATAGTTTCATTTAATTTCATTAAACTAAGTTTACATTTCTCTTTACTATCATTACAGTCACTAATTTGATAAAAAAAAAAAGGAAAAGTTCAACAAAATGTAACTTTAAATTTCATTTAAATTACTCTCTTCTTTCAATTTGATTTTTGATAAATATTTCTTTTATGTTATTTTAAATGTTGTTCTGAATTAAATTTAATTATGCAAAGTTGACATGAAATTGAGTACTATATATAACAGCATGAATTTATTATAATACATTATGTGAAATTTTTTTTAAGTAAATGAATGAATGAATAGATAGTATACTACTTGACTTAATTTTTGTTTAATGAATTGCAATGAAAGTTCTAAATGAATTAATTATATTTTATTTAATGTAAGTTAATTATGCAATTTAAGTTTTTATAATTTATTTTATAGCTAGATTAGAAATGATTTCTCTTAACAATTTTTCATTTTCTTTTTTCTGTGTACGATAATACATTGTATGTTTTAGAAAGGAGGAAAAGTGTTTAGAACAATTAGAATTAAGGTAAATTAGTAATTTTTTTTTTTTTTTTTTTTTGTGATAGTTGGTTCTTATATTTTGTTTTGTTCTTAACAATAAATTCGACATGTTTCTAAATGGCCTCAATCTTGTGTTTTTACTTTTAGTTAACTTTACTAGTAGCAACGAAATTAGCTAAGAATTGTTTTTCCTTTACTAAACTAAATAACTATTATGAACGATAAGTGTTATATATTGTTATGGCATGCAAAATATCATGGGGATTGGATATCTCTGTAATCGAGGACAATATTGTTAAAATATTGTAGCCCTCCGTTTGCAGAGACACCTTTCAACGTTGGGACATAAAATATTTGACCCATACAAAAGCGTAGTATCCCCTTAGGAGTTTAATTCAAATTATTGACAGAGAAAGGGTAGAAATAATTGTTTAACACACCTCGCATTCCTTACAATCATATCTATAAATCTTAAACGTAATATTTTATTTTTAAGGAAGAACTGTGGAGTATATTCCTTCTCGTTGTCAATTGAACACAATAAAATAAAACTTTGTTTTAAACTTTAAGAAATAAAACAATAATAGGGAGTAACTATAATATTTTGATTATATGACTCCCTTTGCGCTTATTCTTTGAATATACGTAACTGCAGCGAATATTTTCGTATTACTCGTGCTTGAGGCATATCCTAACCGAAAGCTAAATCGATGATAGCACGTCCGAATTCGAAAAAAAAACATGACTAGCTTAGTACCTGAAGATAAAACAGCACTCTACTTCTCGTATACTGAAAAGAGTTTTACGAAGAACTGCAAAATAAAAAGTTCCTTCTTCTTCTTCTTCTCTAACAACTGACTGGGCTTAAGAGTAAAGGAAGCCAAAATTTAGTTATTGCTGTTAACAGGGAGGTTCTTGGCTATTGACAAGTTCAAACATCCTAGTCCCGCTCTATGGTGGATAAGAATAAACTCTATCGAGGGCGGATTAAGTAATTTCAAATGAAAAGTTCTTCTTGTCCTGTTTGAGAACGATATTCCACAACGAGCTTAAGAACAACAATAAACTCTCTCTTTACGGACAACAATAACCGGACAAATTTGAAAGAATGGAGAAAAATATGTGGTTTTGTTTATTTTCTCACAAGCGGACACCTCTCATAAGCGGACAATTTTCCCGGAACCGTCGGTGTTCGCTTATGAGAGAGTACACTGTACATATATAGCAACGTTACTGTTAAATGTTTAAGATGGCCAGAACGCTCTGGTCCGCAGAGTCTTACCCGGAGCGATAGCGCAATAGATAAAGACCTCGCCTAGGACGGCGCACACAAGCAAAAGGAAACCGAAACGAATTTAGAGTGCGCCACTGGAGAGAGTTAAGTAAGAAGGGGACTACTTTGAGAGACTTCTTAGTTGAATTTAGGTCAACCTCGGACTGTAGCACTAGTTTAGAAAATTATGTCTGAGTGAGTGCAAATTGGCAAAGAAACCAAACCATCTGTAGGCCCCTCTAGATTCCACCAAAGTTTTTTAAGTTTCAGGAAGATGGTTCAATGGCCTCTACCGATGTGTCGAGAAAGAATTTTCTTGTATACATTTTCTGACACTTGCTCTACTCAAAATCTTTTAAGCTTCCCGACTAGAGAGGAATGGAAAAACGTTGACGCAATAAAAGAGCTTGGCACAGTAATCTTATTTGACGACTCATAGGTAGAGTGCGGGGTCAGTATGGAAAACTTCTCAGAAAAACTGAATCCAGGAGACATGTTCCCCTACTGGAAACAACAAAATATAACTACATACGTACGTACATATTTGCGAAAATTGTCAAAGACCTGAAGGGCCGAGATTCGGCTACCTTATCCTCTAAATTGATCGAACAGTATCGGAAGAAGCTCGCCAATCCTCATTTTACAGACATAAAGTGCCTTAATAGTCAAATAAGGGTTGCGCCCAGCTGACAACATTAAACGCAGACAGCCAGAATAAAATTCAAACTTTCTGAACCACTTAGCATAAAATTCTTTAAAGTTTATGTGATACAAACTCAGAGATAGAGAGAAACTGCCTGATGATTGATCTGGTGGCCTGCCCTATAATAAAAAGCAACACCTTCCCGCATCTACTAAAGAAATTTGCAGAAATTAACGCCTCGAATCACAGATGGCTATTTCTACGCGTGTTTCCTCGTTTTCAAGCTGATTCAATGCTGAAGAAAAATCACCAGATATACACTTTCTACGCCAATGCTCTATCTACAGGTGGTGTATTACAACGCCCTTTCATGTACCCCCTTGAAGAAGCTGGCACCACATTTAAGAATTTGGCACTCGACTTCTACGGCGCAGAGGCATGGGCCTGTATCAAAAGGGGATGAGGTAAATTCTTGAATGGAGGAGGAGATACAATAACGAACTGTTCGGCTTGTACAGCGACATCGACTAAGCCAGAAAAGTAAAGACCCAACGACTGAAGTGGCTGAGTCATGTAGAGCAATTGGACACCAATGCTCCGGCAGGAAAATCTTCGAATCCACACAAGGGAGACGGCGCAGTAGAGAAAGACCGCGACTCAGGTGGCGCACGCAAGTGGAGGGCGACCTTCATCAATTTGACGTGCGAAACTGGAGGCAGCTGGGTGGAGACGCTGTTTGGTTGAGCCCCAGGTCCGTCCCGGACTTTAGCGCCACCTTAAGTAAGTAAGTATTGCTGGTATGGAAGCAATTCTTACTCTGTTGCCTTTAGAAGTATACATACATGCAGCCAAGAGCTTTCTCAGATTAAGTCAGTCAAAGTACTGGAGAAGAAATTCATTTGGGCACGTCCAAATAAGAAGTAAATAGCTTGCGCGACAACTCGAGGTGTGCCAAAGCCTAACTTCTCGCAACAATTCATGTTGTGTATGTTACATTTTTCGCACGAATGGAAGGTACGTACAATTTATTGTCGATTCCGAACGCCGAACTGAGAAACCTTGAACCCACGCAGCTCGCACGGCAGTCCAACGCACTAACCACTAAACCACGGTGACTAGGGCACGTTCAAATCCTAAAAAAAATATTCAGCAACAACGTCAGCTTCGAGTACACTACTCCTTGAACTTTAGTCAACCATTTCCCGCTGTCTTATCTTGTCTATTTACGCAGATGGCTCAAAAATTGACATAGGCGAAGGAGCAGGTCTCTTCTCTAGAGAAATAGGACTTCCTGATCACCGCATCGTTTCCAAGGCGGATGTTCTAGAAGTTATAAGAACACCTCCGATCGGCGTTACTGTTAAAAATAACACGAGAGGGTGTTACGATCTTTATTTGCAGCCAGGCAGCTATAAAAACAATTTCTTCTGCACAAATAACTTCGGAGCTTCTTAATTGTTGTCGCGATGAGCTGAAGGTTCTTGGCACACAGAAAAATGAAAAACTCTGCTTGGTGAATGCTTGGTCAATGAAGCGCCTGATGAACTAGCAGGAAAAAGATCGGACCAAGACCGGTAGCAAGCGGACCATGCTAACCCAGGACAATAACAATGAAAAATTCATTAATGGAAACAAACAACAGGTGTATCTTACTAACCATCTGCGAAATGTCAAGAAAGCCTTGATGTTGATATGACAAACCAAGAACAAACAAAATTTTACAAAAAGAAATGGGTGTCAATATCGGTAGGGCTACTTATTGGCCCCAACATTCTAAGACACTACGCTAGAAAGTAAATCTTTCTATGGTTTCCAGGTTTACTAAATCTTTGTCAAGTAAGAAATAAGTTTCTGAGTACAAACTTCTTTGATCACATCAGCGAAAAATTATCCGCCGGCTCACTATCAGATTTACTTCACTTTGGAAAAGTGACCGAAGTACTGGTATCTGTAAACGTACTAGGGAAAACAAAACGTGGGTATTACAATGGGCCAAAGTGCCATGAAGCAGTTATTTAACGCCTTTATCAATCATCCTAAACTACGGCAGCCGGTATGCTAAAGAAGTCCTTCGCTAAGCTAGCGTTCAGATAAAACAAAATATTCATCACAACATCAATTAACTACGTTGCTCTGAGTAGTCCTTTACGGAATATAAATAGCTAAGCGGAGAAGGTATACGATACAGCAAGCTCCAAATAATTATTTACGTATTTTAGTTACAATCTAAATGTATTAACCCTTTTAAATATAATCTCTTGAGCTGTATGTGAATATCTTACAAATGAATAACACTTCAAGGTCCGGAGTTTCCATTTTTGTACACTTGACTTTACAACCGGACGGAGGTAAATAAAATAAATAAAAACCCAAACCCGCCATTAGACGAGTTCAAAACAATTAAATAAAAAATTAACGAGTGTAGTTGTTTTTGTGTGCATTGTTCAACCAAGCTTTATTGTATATTTCGTTTTTCTCTGTACATATTTTCTGTATTCATTTGTTTTTCCTAAAATTAAAAAAAAAAAACAAAAATTAATTTAAAACTATGTATATCTTTCACTTCATACATTTAAAACACAAAAGAAATAGAAATTAAAAAAAAATTCTCATACTCAACTTTCTTCTCTAAATTCTTATAAATTAACCTACATTTATTTTCTTGATTTATTTTTGCTCATTTTGTTATTTTATTTTACCTATACAATTGCGTTTAAAAATAATTTAATTTAGCATAATGGCCGAAATGAAATAAGAAAGTTTTAAATCACTTAAATAAATAACAATCTCATTCCCAAGCAACGAGAGGAAAACACAATTTATCTTATAATCACAAATTATGTTAAAATAGTTTCTTCCATTTATTAAATTGGTTACGCATTATTTATAGTTATTTTTGATAAGTTATTGAAAAATGGGATAAAGTACAATAATATTTTTTTAAATTTCCTTCTTACTTTTCGTGTTAATAGTTCAAATCAAATTACCTTGACAGAAGAGCTTCGAATTGAAAAACTTTCGAAAAAAAACGCAACTCCTTCTTCCTTGTTCATTAAATTTAAAAACAAATTGACCAAATGATAATATTCTAAAAATTAAAATTAATGACAATGAGCAGTTGAATGAGGTGAATTGTGTTTGTTTTCTTTTTTCTATTAGTGAGATGAAAATGAGTAAAAATAAAAATAAAGTGAGAGAAAAATTCATAAGGAAACAACTCAAAATTAAGTACACTTTTAAAATTTAGAATTGCATTTTTTTTAAGGAGAACCATGTAATCTACTGGTAAATTCATTAATTATTTATTTCTTCATTTTCACAAAGCAACCAACTATCACTAATAGAAAAAGAAAAAATACAAATCAAGAACTCAATTTGAAAAACAAATTATTAGATATTTTGAACATTTTATTTACATACATACTCCATACAGAATACAAACAACTGCTCCTTAAAAATGTAGCTAAATAAAAATTGGAAATAGTTTGATTTAATTTGAGATTATATTGCAGAAGATTTATAATCCTTTTCATTGATGAAGAAGGGGAACAAAAAAGTAATGCGTTCTTATTATTTTCTATACCAAGCGCCGATGAAACTGTTGTTGAAAAACGTTCATTAATCGAGGTTACGCATTCCTCTTTAACAAATGTCTTAACACAACTACCGGACTTAGACAAGATAAGTTCATAAAACCCCTTAAACAAAAAGAAGTCAAGAAATCCTCACACTAAGTAAGCGGGATGCTAAACTCCTATCGCATTTCCTCACTGGAGATTGTTTACTTCATTTTCACATCAATAAATTGGGCACAATTCCTTTGGACATACATTATTCGCCTATGTCTGAAAGACCATATAAATATTATACGATTGTCCCGTCATAGCTCGTAGCAGGTAAGAATATTTCAGCATTGCGTTTACATCCCAAGCCTTGCTGGACAAACCATCAACAAGCACAAGCTTAAGGTTCGATAATATTTTTCAGTTGAAGGAGATCTTTGCTTGGACCACAAAGCCAGTTAGGTCGAAGTGGTCTCTGGTCTCAATTAAATTGCTTGAAGGACTCCACAGAGCCTAGTCCTGAAGAAAATGTGGAATTTTATTACATATGACTATCATGCCATAACTCAGTCCCGAAACAATGTACCCAAACTATCTAACAGAAGTGATTACAAAAGCAATATTGCCTACTTCCATTCGCTTCTCTGACATGCATGTGACCTTTATTGATTCTAAAAACAAGCGCCTTTTGTGAGACGAAATTGAAGACACCCCCGGGTACTTTCTATATTCGAGTTTTCGGTTTACGAAGATTCAAGGCAATAACATATTGTACATCTTCTGATATAAGAACACACTGGATGCCGAACAAACCACAACAACGCCCTGCAGATTACCATTGAACATTGCTTTCAATTACATTCACCACTTAACTTGCTGTCCATCGATTTTGAGAAGACGTTCGACGTTCGTAAAGTTACCATGAAAAATTAATAAGGGCAACTTATGATGGATCACGGTCCTACAAATAACAAAGACTAAATTTTTAGCCATTTGCCTGGAAATAGGAACGCCACCAATGTCGGAGTTTCCCCTGTTAGCGCTGAGCCCTTTGTTTTCAAGGTAGAGAAGATAATAAGTCTTTTGACCCCTTTAGGGCTAGAAAATTGTTTAGGGTAATAATCGTTTCACGAGCCAGGTAACCAGCAGCAGCTAGGAATTCGAACTAAACAAGGGAAGACGGCAAGGGTTTTAAAAATATGTGAGGGTGTAGTTTATGAGGGAGAAATCGGGAAGAGGTAGATTTGAAGTTTAACCCGTAGAGTAATTTTCTGAAGGTAAACTTGTGTTGAGGTAGATAAATTGAAGCAGTGCGGAGAAATCAATGGTACCAGCAACTGGTGCAGAAACGCCTGATTAAGACTATATTGGCAACATCGTGAAGTTTTTGAATCGTCTAAGGGTTTATCAATTTCAGCAGATCGTCGTAGGGCGGTTGATTATAACTCTCAGCCCAGAATAGACCGCATGGAATGGAGTGGATGGTCCTATATTGAACAGATTAATTTCTCTGGAAATGTTATGTGATCATGGTCAAATTTAAATAGCGTATTTCCTAACAAAGATTAAGAATAAAAAAAAAATTAATAGTACTCGATAAACCCGGGAATAGAATTGGCTCTACTTAGAAAACAGGTAATATGGAAGCGTAAATTTAGTTCACGTGGCAAAAGACGTCGGATATTGAATGAGTTAATCATTATGGACCATCGTTCCCATAGATATAACAACGGTGACTGGAAGGTTTGATTCGTCCGATCTTGGGCGAGTTCGTAAATGTCTGACTAACAAAGATCTGCATTACTTGCGTTCATAAAGCGAAATATAAATCAAATTTACAGGCATGAAGACACAAACAAAGCAGATACAAAGCAGGCATGTGATTGGGCTTTCGCAGATTACTGCGTTTACGAATTCACCCCTTCTTTTTGCGTTAATAAAGTGGAAATACTATTAGAATCGATGGTTAGAATGAATTTCATTCGATCGCGGCATTCAAGGTTAAGAGAGGCTCAGAGAACGGAGAAAACAGAAAATACTCGCTGATAGTTAGAGTAGTCAGGAGACGATCTGAATTTAAGTTGTATGTTGTCCATAGTTCGTTTCTGTTGTTGTAAAGTGTGCTTAATTATTCATTGAGTGGAGATGATTAATAGTTTTATGATCCGCATAACGAAGTTAGAGTATAAGCTGATTGTAAATTTCAACGTACAAAAACGCAACAGGATTGTCTATGGCTGCATTTAAGCTGTTGATCAGGTTATTGAATTTTTACGAAATCTACTTTGCCACAATCAAAAGACATGGAAGGTCCCTGGAATCTATGGAAAAATTATCAGATTCGACTGAGACATAGAGGGACGTAAAAATAGTCCAAAGAGTAGAGTAAATGAGTTTTGCGATGTACAGCTTTCAAGGGCGTTGGTGAGGGATACACAATGGTCAGAGAGAAGTACACTCGTTTTTTTAAACTGTGGTGGGTTTTGGATTTGAGTTCATCAATCTAATCGGTAAGCTCGCAGAGCTTTTCATTACTACACTTGATGGCAAGCATAATATGTGCGAGGGATATAGTTAAATTCCATCAGATGGGCTTTAGCATTACGACTAAGGCCAATGCAGATGGGGTGTAAGAGTTTTTTGGAGATCCTGTTGCATGCAATCATGTCAGAGGATGTGGTAGAGATGCTGCAGTTAGAAGAACCACACGAAGGCATGCTAGTAGATCACGAAAATAGTTTAATTTGACACAAAAATACAGAAACACAGAAACAGGTGTGGGTCAAAAAATTCGCGAGTACACTGCGATTGCTGAGATAGGCAAAACGGGATTGGGAAGTAAACGGTGACACACATAAAAAACGTTCGATAATAAACAGTGACACAGATAAAAGTTTAGTGCGCGATTGCAAACGTTTGCAGTAGAAGGGAATGCGGAAGAGGTAAAAAAATGTTTGGTGGCGAACTGGGTAAGAAACAAATAGTTCAATGTGGGGGGTTAGCAGAAAACGCGACTTAACTCGATGGCGGTTTAGACTGGATCTAGCTTCCCTAGCTATCTTCTCACATTTAAAACCAATAAAAGGATAAAGCCTCCCCGCCCTCGTAATCTCCTCACTCAAACAAAATCATAGTTTTCGTTTCATTGTCTTCCTCAATTAAGTTTCTATTTTCTTTCCTAAATTAAATATTAAATATAAGTTTGGTATAAAAAACTATCCTCCATATACAATTATAAATATATGTACGTTTATTTATATCCTATTCATTTAATCATATACGCATATATAATCTCTAATTCATATTCAAAGTTAAACTTCAGTTTGTTTTGTTTTGTTTCTTTTCATTAAAATTTTATTTAAATTAAAAAAAAAAAAAAAACTTAAAACTAAAAATTAAATAATAATTAAAATAAAAAAACAATTTAAGGTTTTGACTTAGCCTGTTTGGGGATGGAGTTTGTTGTTGTTGCTGTTCATACATATGTATACAATATGTTATGGAAAGACTTACTTTTTACACAGTGTTCTATATTTTAGACTATCATTATTTAATTATTTTGTTATCTTAAATTGTATTAACCACATCGTAATACCATTCAATCGATATATATAAGTGTATATATTTATATATATATGTGTGTGTATGTGTTGTGTTATTTACTTCTTTTATTTCCTTAAAAACGACATTTTTACATTGTTTTCCTTTTTATTAAATATTTTTCCTTTTGTTTTCTTCATTAAATATGTAAAAAAATAATTTACAACTTTTTATTCTTTATATTTTGTTTCTTTTCTTTTTTTGCGTTTTACTTTATCATATTTCTTTTGTTGTTGTTGTTTTTGTTTTGTTTCTCTTGGGCTTGGGGATAATTTGTATTTGTTAGTAGAAGGAGTAGAAAAGTTTATATGAAGTTTAAAAAATAAAAGATATAAAACGGTTTTAGCATTTCGGGAAAGCTGGGGAAGCACGGATATGGGGAAAAATCCTGCCTTTTCGTTTTGGTTTGGTCAAAGCTATGAAAAATGGCCTCTAGGAGTTTTTTTTTCGAGTGCGAATACAATGTGTAAGGAGTCATTTATGTACAAAGATGGAGATGTGAAGATGAGCCTCTGGAATGAAGCCACAGAGCTCATCGGAATTCACACGACACTCTGTAATGATCGATCTTCTCCTCTGTAATCTACGTGGTAGATATTAAGGAGAAGGTACTGATGGATGCAGTCACCCATTCGAAGACTATGACTGTTCGAAAGTTCGAGCAATTTAACTCACAGAGGAATGACCTATGCATATTCTACATGGATTGTCGCGCGGCATTAGATATTATCAAAATTTGCTTTCTACTCTTCAAAGTGTGTTGTTATTGCTTTGATATTCCTCAAGCTTTCAACAAACACACGAACTCAAACTCTAAAACTTAAGACGTTAAGAATGCTTTCCGATTTAGAAAACGAGACGATTCAACACTTTTCGAGTAAATTTAATTTTGCAAAAAAAAAACTCTCATTGAAGCCATTTTGTTCGGAAAACTGACATTTGTCAGAATCAATTTGTTGCGGAGGGGGCGGTTTTTAATTCAATTAGCTAGTACGATCTCAATATACAAGCAAACACTATCCCCCCATGGAATATATTCACAACCTTGGACATTTCTCGCACACAATCCAAAGGACCTCAAAAAAAGGTAGAAAGTATCTTCGGCTTAGTAGCGGGACCAAAGGCAGGATTGGGTGACACTTTCTTAATGGGTTATACAGATATCTCGTAGTTCATATCGTAGACACTGGCTCGATCTGGTGTCGGTGTTGTGGCTCTTTGTTGGTTACCCACAGTTGATGGGCCTAAGCTATTCGCTGACATACTGTTTGCTGAATTAATCACACTGCCGTTGTTTCGCGCCTGTTGCTGCTGTTGTTGTTGTTGCTGATCCATTGATTGCATTTCCATGGAATCAGTCATTTCTAAAGCTCGCACAAATGACATTGGTCTTGTTGGCGTTTGTTTACGTTTAATTTGTGGTGATGCTTGTGATTGAAGATTTGGATTTGGAGGGAATACCGGCACACCGCCACGTAAAGCTGGTTGATAGCCCCCACCAGAACTACTACTACCGCCGCCCGCACTACCAACAATTGTGTTTGTGGACGATGATTGGGCGACCACTGTGCTGGTTGATGGATTGTTACCACCAACTCCGCCGCCATATCTCATCATACCGTAGGGCTGTGATGTTTGAACTGGATTCGGTGTTAGATGCTGTGAAGTGGCCACAACTATTGTTGGACTTGTCGGATTCGATCGATGGTGATGGATGTCGTATTGCATTTGGTGTGGCTGCTGTTGCTGTTGCTGATGATACTCATTCAGCGGCAAGCGGACTTGATTTAATACATGACTCAACGGATGTTGTGCCATATTCATATACTGGGCGGGGTGATGGTTTGGCATAGTGCCTGCACTATTCCCACCGCCACCACCGGTGCCATTATTAAAGCCAGGCGATGTATCCTTCCACATATAGACACCACGCTGTGGACTACCGGCCAGCTCTCGTATATTATCAACTGTGTTGTTCGTTCGAGCGTAGGACAATTCGTTGGCGGTGGGACCACCACTTCCACCGCCTTGTCGGACAAGTTCGCCTTCGGATAGAAAACGCCGCTGCGGCGAACCATATTGGCTATTATTCGCTAACATCATTCCCCCAATAGCGCTACCAACTCCCATACCACGTTGCTGTTGTTGTTGCTGCTGCTGCTGCTGCAGTTGCGATAGACCGTTGTGATGCAACATCATTTGTTGCTGCTGCTGTTGTGTGGGAAGACCAGATGCATACTCGTAGTAAATTTGTGACGGTTGTTGCTGCTGATTATTGTTGGGTTGTAACGATTGCTGTTGATTTAGGCCAACGGCGATAAAGTCTGGCCTTCGTGGTTGAGTTGGTGTACCGGGATTAGACCTAAATGAAAGAAAATAAAAACAAATTGATTAGAAATGCATGGAATTTTAGTAGAAAGTCAGTTCTATTGTTTAACATAGAGTGCAGTCAAAACAGACTTTTATTTTCATTTCAACATGAAAATCAACAAACTAATGCTCGACCAAAAAAACGCATGTCTCGTAAGATTACAGAATGAAATAGGCCAACGAGTACGACAGTATGTCCTGAAATGTTGTGAATTATTATTAGCAAGCGATTTATTATTCTTAATGAAATGGACAACTGATACCTTCTCTATAAAACAGACTGCCGATAAAGACTTAAAAAACAGACTATACGGACTATGAGAGAGAATGCAGCTGCGAATTAACACGTCCCTCATCAGTTTGTAAAGCAATACCACCGCATGTATACGTAAACGAATAGCGTGAGAACAGGAAAATGAATGAAGGAAGTGACAATGTGTCGCTCAGGTCAAACAATGCAATCCACTTACATAATGCAGCGGAGGGGTGGTCAGATCTAGGTAAAAATGACATAGATAAGTTGAAAAGAATGTGATGATTTTTAGAAGAAAATTCGCCGTTCGAAGTTGGTAGTAAAAAAAACTGCAGGTCTCATTTATTCGTGCGAAAAATATAGCATGCAGAACATGAATGGTTGCAAAAAACAAGGCTTGGCCGTCTCAAATTGCCGCGCCAGCTCATGATGTTTGTTAATGCAGTAATCCCGATGTAACAGCCCATGTTTTGCTTTCGACAGAGGAGCATCTGTTTATGTAAGTACTTTGACATGATCAAATACCAACTATGTATACCGTGTTTGGCTAGTTCGTCTCCGCGATCAAAGCGATCTCATTCAGAACAACGCGGATGTCCGGTTAATCTCCAGCCATAAAAGAAGATGATAGCCAAAACTTCCGTCCACCTGACCGAAATTAAGTAAGGACAGCAGTATTCAAGAATAGCAGTATTCAAAGTCCAATAAGACAGCTGGTCTTGACGGCTTATTTACTAAACTGTTTAAAGCAACACAAACTGATTTTGTAGAGAGTATACATCAAATCATTTCAACAATTTGGTCAGATGAATGTGTGCCTGATGAACGAAATCTCAGCACCGTTTGTCCTATTCACAAGAAAGGAGACTGCGTCAGCTGCGACAATTACAGAGGAACTAGTATTCTAAATGTCGTGGCTTTAGGCCACGAAAGTCCAGAATCGATAAAATTTTCACACTTCGACAGATCCTGGAGAAAATCCAAGAAGTCCGAATCGATACCCACCACCTCTTCATCGGTTTTAAGGCTGCATATGACAGCATCTATAAAGACGAGCTATACAGAGCAATGTCTAGTTTTGGCATCCCCGCCAAACTCGTCCGTCTGTGCAGGATGACGATGGAGAATGCAAGCTGCTCCATCAAAGACAGTAAAGACCTCACCGAGACCTTTGATGTCAAAAAGGGTTTTAGATACGGCGACGCGTTGTTATGCGACTTCTTTAATATCGTACTTGAAAGAATAGTGCAAAACTCACGCGCTAATACCAGAGGCACAATCTTTCAAAGTCCCTCCAATTACTCGCAGAAGCCGACGATATTCACATAATCGGAAGAACGCAGTGTGATGCCACTGGCGCATTCACCAGTATTGAGACGAAGGCGGCGAAGCGGTCAATGAGGCCAAAACAAATATATGTTATCATCAAGAAGGGACACGCAACATCTACGTATCGGGTAGAACGTCAAAGTGGACAGCTATAACTTCGAGGTAGTAAGGGACTTCTTACACCTCGGCTCCCTTATCACATCCGACAACAACACCAGCGCAGAAATTAAGCGGAGAATAACTCTTCCCAATCGGTCCCGTTTGTGTTGTCGGGCTCTGAAGGAGAAGATTCAACAATGGACTTTACGAGTTGTACACCGAAGTCGCCCTAATCAAGAAAATACGAATCAACCGGCTGAGATGGCTAGGCCATGTAGACCGAAAGGACACAAATACTTCGGCTAGCAGAATCTTCGAATCTAACCCGGAGGAACAACGTAGTAGAGGAAGACCTCGCCTAAGGTGGCGCACACGATGGAAGGGGACCTCAACCAACTTGGAGTGCGCAACTGGAGGCAGTTAGCTAAGGACCGGGCTAACTGGAGAAGCTTGTTGTTTGAGGCCTAGGTTCACCCCGAGATGTAGCGCCACCTAAGTAAGTAAGTAGGAGGCCACTAACACCAATTAGGACTTAACTTGTTGCGATGGTGTGGGGATTAGCGACTTGGAAAATTCAATTTAAATACATGGTGTTTGAAGTCAAATTTACTATCAGCTCCGCAGAAGGGTTAACGGCCCTTGAAAGGAGATAATGAGCCATTTTTTCTAACCAGAAAATCGACTGTGAGCGAGATTCCAAACAAGGATGACTAGATTATTCTTGCCATTTCATGGAACTCTGTACGAGTTTCTACACAAAAATGTTTAAATTGGGGGATATCGTGTTTAATAGATTGGAATCTATCAAAAAATTAACAAATGCACGTGAAACAACAAAGTTCCACCATGTAGAGGTGTTCGAATTCGTTCCGTATTGACAAAACAGTAAAAGAAACGAACACACCTGGAAGAGCCAATCGGCCACGGACGGTAGAGCCATCTAGGTAAATGAGAGAGGTACCATTCATATCTTTTTCAGAAGAAAATTCATGAAATCAAACAAGAAATAACTAAAATTAAAACTTTTTGCTAGCTAACAGTGGTTTTTTATTTCACTACTCGTACATTATGTGCATGACATGATTTTGGGAAATACCTATGATAAATGTTTTTTTAGTTTTAGTTTTTTTCCAAGTTGCCAGTTCGAACAACAATACAATGAAAGTGTTTTTGTATTTTGTTACTTTCTATCATTTTCTATCAACACTTATAGATGTCTTTAATGTTTTGCAAAAGACACATATGAAAGCATAAAAGTTACACAAAATTAAAAAAACTAAACACAAATCCAAAGCATAAAGAAAACATTGACATAACCTCATTAACAAAATTAAGCATCACAAGAACCCAAGACTCATTTTATGTATTTTACGTTTCACAAAATAAAAATCATAACAAAATAATCAGAATCACATAAGCCCAACCACAGCACCATAATCAATTTAATTTTTTTTTTGTCATACTTTATGTGTCGTGAATGGAAACCATTTGCAAAGACGGTGCGTTTCAATGTTAAACGAATAAAAAGAAAAAAAAAACAGACAATCTTCGGACAAAATTCGATTTCTAAATCATTTACAAGCTCGCAAACTCACCTCACTTTCCCTGTTCATATTTTATTTTATTCATCACCGTGTAAGAACGCAAACAACAACGACGACGAGGAGGATATTAACAATTTGAGTTTGATTCTGGGTAAAGACTAATTGAAAATGTTTTACAATTAATTGTATGTTTTGTAAAAATAAAAGCAAAATAGTATTTTTCTTATAAAACACTATGGCATTTCAAATGGCGTGGACAAAAACATCTAATGATGAAAAGTTAAGAATGAAGAATGTAAGTATACTTCCTAACATTAGTAAACAAAGCTTAAGTTCTCGTTAAAAAGGATTTTAAAAGTAATCCCGACAATGAGGATGGATTGGCCACCTCAAAACCTTACGAATATTCATCGAACAATGCGTCGAATATATTCCGCTGCTCTTGTAAACCTCAATGGGAACAATTTTGGAGACCTAATTGGTATTATCAGTGGCCTTTACCTTCTAAAAAAAAGATCTCCATCGAAGTCCTATGGACTCGAGCCTCCGCTTGTTTGTTTCCTGGAATAATATGTAGACAGTTTTTATGCCCGTGATGTTATGCTGTGTGACAGCCAGCAAAAGTGAATGTTCAACTGCTCAGGTAATGATATCGAGAATAGACGAATAACAGTCTAAACAACATATGAGTAAAAAATAAAATAAATAGCTGGCACAACAGCTCGGGATGAGCCAAGGCAGCTTCTCGCAATCATTCCTGTTGTGCGTGTTGTCTCGTTTGCACGAATGGAAGGGACCTACAATTTATTGCCGACTCCGAACGACGAGTTGAGAAGCTTTTTCATGACAGATTATACTCCCGGAGGCTTGTCATTCCCCGACGAGGAACAACATATGAGTGATCCAGCTTAATTGCAACTTCTATTTTCTTCTTAATTTTCTACACGTATGTCTAGATCTTGTCTAAGTTGAATGACAGCTTATTGTGAAGAAAAATTTTAAATTACATTTACTGTCCTTGTGTTCTGATTCTGACTGGAACTTGAATCAACAAAGCAATTTACTGAACTATAATGAAGAACACAAACTAAAGACCGCTGAGACGGATGGACTTCCTGTCGAAATTTATATATTACCTGGAAATGATTAAGTATGTACGATGCATAGACCAACTCATCACTACAGTATGGTCACACGCTGGCTACAGAGTACAGGGATATACAGACTATCTCGTTATTAACATTAGGGGCAAATTCGTTGACATCATATCAGATATGATGCAAAATGCCCTTAACCTAACTTCAAGGTGGTTTAGAACGAAGGGCTTGAACATTTCGAAAAAACTGTTCTTGTACCCTTTTCCAGAAAGAGGAAACACAACCTCAAACAAGCTTCACTGGAAAACACCACTATTGATTTGTCCAGCGACGCTTACATGGAACTCGCACCTTCACATGGTTACCAACAAGGCGACTAGGGCAATACTCATGTGCCAACGCCTGTACGGCAAAAATTGAGGACTGAACCCCTAAATCATTCGTTGGTCGTACAACGCCATAATCAAACCAATGATCACCTACGTGTCATTAGCATGATGATCAAAAACCCTACAAACCACAACGCAGGCAAAGCTGAGCAAAATCTATGGCTTACCCGGCGTAGGAATCACCGGGGCTATGAGAACGTGCCCAACGCCAGCTATATGACCAATGCTTTACCTTACGCCGCTACATCTAGCTATACAAAAAGAAGCTATGCGACAGATTATCTAAGAACACTAGAATACATTCATCGTGACCAAATTCTTAAGATTCCAGATACCATGCTCAAGAGATTTCGAATCTAAAGAAGTTTCGATGTTGTTATAGGCAACTGGAGAAATAAAGGCCCAACTACACCATCAAATTCCCCAATCTGGTATACAGATGGTGCAAAATTGGAAAACGGCAGCACAGGTGCTGGGGTTTATGTTCCCAGTTTCCACGCACGATAGCGCTTGAAAAGTCACCTACAGTATTTCAAGCGAAAGTCGACGTTATTGATTTGTGTGCAAGAGAATGCCTGCGAAAGAGAACCCAAGGAACCCGCATCTATGTATATCTATTCAGACAGCCCTTAAATCCTATACGGTAGGGTCCAAGCTTGTCTGGGCTGTCTCAACTTCTTCGAAAGTCATGCATCGGAAAATAAAGTTACCGTAGCCTGGATCCCAGGACATGAAGGCTTCGAGGGTAATGAACGAGCTGACTCGGTGGGGAGAACGGGCGCTTGACGACCACTCGTTGGTTCTGAACCCAGTTTTTGGGGTACTACCCAACAGTGACTACTCCAAGATAATACAATGGGAGGTCAATAAACACGTCGAATACTGGCTGGCCGCCTTAAGGGCCTTAAACAAGCTGAAAAGTTCATCAACCCCAACCTATACAAGGGCAAGACTTTACTTGATCTCACTAAAGACGAGTTAAGAACCTTAACGGGCTATCTAACGGGACAATGTCCACTCAGATACCATCTGCATAAAATAAAATTTTTGCCGGCTCTGTGGAGAACAGAAAGAGACCGCTGAACATATTATGTGCTACACTTGACGCGGGCCTCAATCGACTCAAAGGAATTTCGAAAAATCGAACCCAAGACTATACAGAGGTTTATTAAAAGTCTCCATATAGCTTCTGGTTAAATTATGTGGGCCACCATACTAGACCTCATAGGTCGCAGTGCGCATTTAGTGTCCCTAATACAGAATACAGAATGGTCGCAGGAAAATAATGTCCGGTGAATGGATTCTTTTGTTTGTTTACGGACTTCCGAAGAAGACAGAACCTATTACATACGCCAACTATAAAGAAATCTATGTACATACGTATGTATGTATTAAATGTCCGAAATAAGATATTTTCTGTCGAATTGCGTGGCCGTCAACAACCTGACTGGTGTTGATTTGTATCAGTACGGCCTTAGACCAAGAAAGTCCAATATCAAGCAAATCTTCACACTTCAAATCCTAGGATAATCGTTTGTTTTCGATCTCGTCTGACTAATTGGAGAGGAGAGAGAAGATTTAGCGACGAACTAAAAGAGATGTACAGCGTTATCGGCCAAGCTAGTCTTGATTCGATTTACAATGGATGGGACATTTATAGTGAATACGCCATCCGGCCCAGTGATATGAATCCGACCTAGAGTGGCAGTATAACATCCAGACTGTAGTGCAATGGAAAGTAATTAAAAGCTAATGTCCCCTACTTCTCGAAGCCCTGCCAGATAACACAGCACAACTTCCTGAAACAATATTCCTACCTACCTATGCACACTTTTTAATTTACGTCACTGCTAGCACTGTGAATGGGCTGCGACCCCATCAAAATTAATAGAAATAAAAACACAGTTAAATAAAAAATTAAAAAGAAAGCTTACATTAAAAAAAAAAAAAAGAATAAAATAAAATAAGTTACAAACAAAATTAAAAATTCGATTGACACTGTTACATAACAAAACTTAATTAAAAACTTCATACAAAAATAAATATTTACAATCAAAGAAAAAAAAAAACTATCTATCACGCATATCCATCGCCGGTCAAAACCAAGGCAACTTTCAAGTTTTATCTTTTTTAACAGTTTTGTTTTTAATTACCGGTAAAGGTAAATATTTATCGAAGGTACTCCCAGCTATGTCCATCTGGTTGCATGCACCAATTATTTGAGCACATTATTAAATTTAGTTTTACACAAAATATAAACGGACTTATTTGATTTATTTATAAATTTAAGTAAAAGTATTTAACTGCGCGAAAAAGATACAAAAAAAAAAAAGAAACAGGAAATAATAAATAAAAGCAAAAACATAGATACATAGATGAGGTAGTTATACAAACCTTCGGACTGGACTAGACATGGCTAAGGGGGTCGCTACTCCCAGCGCCTTAATTCGTTGCTGCATTGTTGGTGTTGCTGAGGTAGCGGCTCGATTTTGTGCTGCCACTATTGCTGGATTGCCTGGATGCGTTGGATGATCAGGCGAGAGTGCATCGGGATTATATACTCGCTGTGGTTCAAGCCCTCTGTACAAAAGAAAGTAACAAGTAAACATTAGATGTGCGGATTGAATGTGGGTGAGCTTTCTCAGTTCTAGCACTGCGGTTTCTTTTAAATCGAATTGTGTCATTATTTAGAGAGTCTGCGCGGCCTCTGTGTAATCCCGAGTAAAATTGTACTGATGCTATTCACCACCAAAATCAAAATACTTGACTTCACCCTTTCCCGTCTTAATGGTCATCCACTCACACTTTCCTCCGCTTACACAATCCTCCAGCAAAACATAGAACACACTCTGTGTAAAGAATCTGGCAGCCTAATAGACGTGACAGGATAAAAAGCCAGAAGAGAAACACCTTTATTGTATTCAGAATGAAAACAGTCATGTTGTGTGGAGTGAATGAACGTCAGTGAAATCCACTACACATGTGTAGTCTTCTATGCCTGTCGCAAAACCTTTGGAAAGAACTGGGAACTTCAGCCAAAGATAACCTTGTGGAGGTACACAGCCGTAGTGAGTGCAGTTCTCAACTAGGGGTCACTGGTATGGGAAACTCAAAAGGCTCCAAAGGACAGCGAGTTTAGGCACCACGGGCGCATTGAGCTCGGCCACAACGGATGCTCTTACTGTTCTTTTGGATCTTCTGCCTCTTGACTTACACAACAAATAATACCACACTATGCAGCGCAGACAGACTAAAAAAGTCTGGGTGCTGGACTGCAAGACCACAGCAATATCCTGGACAAGTTACCAAACGACATAGTCACGTCTTCAAACCACACGAAACTCGACACCTCTACAACGAAGAATCAAAGATGAACTGTGATGGTGAATGCCAATGTCTACTAGGAATCAAAGAAAACTGGCGGACTTTGCGTTTTCCCGTCGGAACTACTGACAATCCGAGATGCTTGCACGCAACTCGGGAGTGACACAACGCTCATCCTATCCTATCCTTATAGATAGTCAAGCCGCTATCAAAGCTATTGACTCGGCTACTATATCCTAAAAACTCGTGCAAGAGTGTCGGAACGAACTTGCCTGAGAGAGCGGGAGTCACACTGTGCTGGATTCGAGTGACATAAAAGGAAGCAAGCGTGCAGGTGAACAGGCCAGACAGGGGTCAGCTCTACATGGCTCACTCGAGGCAAAAGGCCTGCAGATGGTCAACCTTCAATGAAAGGGGCTAACCAGCTGCAGGAAGATATGGCCGACCTATTCTAAAAGTTAGAACAATAGATCTCCTAAACAGAACCCATCCAGATATCGCCAGAATAACGAAGATAACTACGGCCTTGGGCCAATTGCAAACATGCGGCCAAACTAGGTATTCCATACAACCCCCACAGGCTTAGCTTCAAAGAGCACATGATGTACGCAGGCGAGAGAGCCTCTCGGGCAGAAGCGGCTCTGTCGAGATTAATGCCAAACTTAGGAGGACCCAGACAGCCAATTCGAAACCTGCTAACAACGGTGAGCAAGTCGATCCTAATGTACGCGTCTCCGATATGGGCACCCGCGATGAACCGGAAGACGTACATGAGACGGATGAACTCGGTGCACACAGTCGCATCGCTGAGAGTATGTTGTGCCTTTAGAACGGTGTCAGCGGAAGCAATTAACGTGATCTCCGGTCGAAAAGGATGACCTTCAGCGAGACTATACACGCAGAATGGCAACACAGGTGGAACACTTCACCCAAAGGAAGATGAACGCATACGCTGATCCCCAATATAGAGAAGTGGACCAGTAGAAAACACGGAGAATTAAACTTCTACCTGACACAGTTCCTATCGGGGCATGGATGCTTCCGGGAGTACAAGCAGAAATTCGCGGCCCAGTGACCCCAAGAGGACTTATAGTATACATACTGATGACAAGCGAAACCTGGAATACAGTAGACGAAGTCATCACAAGCATGATGCAGCAACTGCGCCTTGAGGAACGAGCAGCAAGAAATGAGAAGCCTACAAATCCTCGAAGCTAAAGAAACGAAAAGACGACAGTTTATTACACACAAACACCCGCATGCAACACACACATATATACATACCAAACTAAAGACATATACCCAATCATATACACGAACACACAGACAGCAAAAATAATACAAAAACGAACTCAGACACACATTTTTGCACCCGCACGTACATACATTCCCCAACCGAACAGACGCACACGCATGTGTAAATAGAAGAAGGCAGCTACGGCTGAAAACCTCCCCCATGACGAAATGCCAAGCGGCGGTACCGTGGGGATTAGAGATTGGAGGCAGAAGTGGTTTTAGTTAGGGTTAAAGTCCCACAATCCATTAGCCAGACTGAGTGCAAGCAACCAAATCGACAAGTCCAATGGGAAACATTTATTGGGTCCAAGATGTCTGGTATGGTTCACCGAAAGATCAAAAATGGAATCTAGAGTTGCTGTTGGCTTTGTTGGACCCCAACACTAAAGTCTCGGTACCAATGGGTATGTGCGTCTGAAAACCATGCTTTTAAGATTAAGGCAGCGCTTAAAACACTTACATTCCAGTGCTGATATAATGTCCTACAAGCACTTGCCAGGCACAATAAAGCCAAACTTGTTTGGACACTTGGTCACCAGGGCATTCTAGGCAATACATCTATGGATGAACTGACTAGGACAGGGATATTCTCTGGGAATGTCCGGCACTATACTGGTTACGTAAACGGATCTTGTATAAAGAATTATGTTAGCTAGCGGGATTCACGAATTCGGTTACTAAAGACAAACTGATTTTTTATAAGGGAGTTGATGGATCTATTAGGCTAATTGTACTCATCGTTCGTTCGTCGTTCGTTAATTAAGCCTTAAAGGCGGATTAATTAAAAAAAGCACCAGGGGCAATCAGGACGTCTAGTTTCAGGAAGATGGTCTTGAAGAGCCGGATGAAGTTACTTTTGGTCGACTCCGTTTAAAAATTAGCGTTGTCGGACTTTGGAGGTGGAGATTCAACGACGAACTATAAGACCTGTGCAGCGACATTGACCCAGTCAATAAAAAAAAAGATAAACATAATCATTGAAGGATCAGAATAAGCTACCGGGAACTAAAGCCATTTTTCAACATCATCCAACAATTATGTAAAATAAAAACGTAATTATCACTTACCTCTGCCTTGAATGAGGACTATGCCGCGGATGATACATTCTCATGTGACGCGGAGATTCTGGACCACCACCTCCTCCGCCCACCACACCGCTGGGTCCATTACTGCCAACCACAATGGTTGTGTTCTCAATCGGGGGTAAATAGAAATTACTCGAGTTATGTCGCTGCAACGGTGGGGTGGGCTCACAATCCTGACTTTGTGAAGCCTGCGGTGGGTCCATGTCGGTGTCAGAGCAATCACGACCCGGTGATAGCTGCATAAATGGGGTAAAATCATACTTTTCAAAACTTATTTGTTATTTTGGTTACAAAGTTTGAAATTGTTTTTTATTTAATATTAAGAAAGATTCCTAATTAAAACTAATTCTTCTATAAACATATATGTATGTAACTTAATTTGAAGGAAAATTTTAATTTATATTATTTTTTTTATTTAATTGAGAATATATTTACTCATTTTATTTTATTTAACAAAAAAAAAATAAAAAATTTGATTTATGCTTATAAAAGAAATTTGAATTCTTTTATAAACTGAAAGGAAAAAAAACGTCAAAGACAACGGAAACTATCAACCGTCTTGAAGGTTAATTGATTATTTCTTTTTGTTACAAAATTTTAAATTTAAATTTATTCATAAAGTTTATTTAGGACGACTTTGAATTTTGAATATTCACATGAATTAAGATGACAGGAGTCTGGGGTCGGTGGGGAAGGATACGAATAATATGAGAACAAATAAGAGCTGTTAAGACACAATGAAACACTTATAAACTTTTTTGTTTTGGTTTTTAAAAGATGAGTAGATGAAAAATTAAACATTATATTTGAAATTCATTGAACAATAATGTAAATTCTTAAATTCTATAGAAAATAACAAAAAAAAAAAATATAACAATTATTTATTAATAAATATTAGATTAGATTCTGTTGTAAATAAAACAAATATTTTTCTTTGTTGGTTTACCTTTGGTTCGGTGCGTTCTTTTAGTGTGGACAAGTTTTATGACCAATTATTTACAAAAGAAGATCAGTAGATAAGCAAAAAACTTAAAGGAAAAAACTGCATGCACTTAACCAAGTGTTAACTAAGGTGTTTAATTTGTTTTAAATGTTTGTTACGTAGTTAGCGCTACGGGAAGGTTTAGTGAATTTTATTGGTTAAACTTTAAATTTAATTGTGTAATAAGAGAAAAAATTAAAATTATAAGGGTGAACGTGTTATGAGAGACAAATTTACCGTGAAATTGAATACTAAAAACGGAGATCTTGTGATATTGTACTGAATAGAGAGTAGCTACACGTGAGATCTATGGGACTTTCTTCGTAAGTTCATTGCGTTGAGCGAATAAAAGATCATTTTACAGCAATACGCTGGTGTAATCTGCTCTTTAGTCATGAGAAACTATACAAAATCGGTTTAATCTAGTCAGTGATTAGGTACGTCATCGCATTCGGCAACCTTAGCACTTATTCGCGGACATCTCGATAATATCTGATAGCTAATTTGCAGGTAGCATTAAACCTGGCGTCGCATTCAATTGAAGAAGACATAGAATAAGAGGAAGAATGCAAAAGGAAGAAACTGTGGAGAGAACTCCTGCAGACAAAGGGAGCCAACATCATGATTCCTTGGAAATTGTCGGGACGAAGGTAGCTGCAAGTGCGACCATTCGCTTTAAAGCATTTTTACAGCGAAGAACTAAGCTTGAGCATCACCTTTCACCTTCCAGATGGTTATAGCGTATTTTAGGTGAAAATTATGCCGATTGAAGAAGCTCTGTCTTGTGCTAACGAAGTAGCCACACTATCAGTAGCGTGTTCGTTAATTTAACAGTCAACGAGGGCGAAACGAGGCGAAAGCACGTAGAGGGCCAACATCACACAAATGGTTGCCAACTCCGGACGAGGAATCAAAAATCTTCTTCATGACAAATTATGCTGTCGAAAGTTTGTTATGCCTGCCGTGAGGTGATACCACGAAAATTGTATTGATTGATTTTGCTAAGAATTGCACCTGAGTCAACTCACTCAGCAATCTAATGCTGAGCCTCGTCGGAACGTATGCTTTTTGTTTTGGAATGCAAATACGAACTACAAGTTCCAAATATTACGATTCAGATGTCTGGCTTAAAAATTCTTCAAATCTACTTCGGAAGAACGACGCAGTGGAGGAAGGAAGAGGATAAGTTCGCGCGCGCAATATACCCCAACCAAATTACCGTGCAAAAGTGAAAGGAACTAGCGAACAATCCTAGCGCACTGTCCAGCGCCAATTATATCATTTCCAATTATGTACTTCCCTCTGAATTGAACATAGCAAATCTGCATTCAAATTTGATTCGAAACAACGAAACTTGTTGTGAAACTAGAAGCGCCATGAAAAACTCAAATATTTCGAAAGCAATGAGAGGATGTATTTTCACATATGTGCTGGAATTATTCAACAAACTTTTGCGACGCATTAATTAACTTCGAAATGCAAGCCCACGTGGAGTTGTGCAATTCACTGGAAGTTTTCTCGTTTCCGGCCATATTTATACAAATGAAAGTCTGTCCACTTTGTTCAACTTGAAACAGAATATTCCCGATGGTGAGTCACTACTTTGGTAAAAATAATACATAACCAAGGAAAGAATTAAGAAAAATCAATTAAAAACACCAATGACAAAGTGGGAGGACACTACAAACACAAATGATTACAAATAATTCACAATTATGTAACAAAAAATGAAATAAACAATTAAACTACCACACATAACGACTATGGACCGGGAAGAGGATTTAATGTGTTTTCTTTTTTTTTTACGGGATTAACAAGGATTTCAAATATTTTTAATTTTTTTTTAATAGGATATAATGTTCAGAAAAACTTACATATGCGCACATCTATTGTGACATAATGTGTGAGCAGAAAAAATAATATAATTTTCTTTTTAAAAAAAACAATTAAATAAATTATCGCTTTGAACGAAAAAGTTTTAATTAGAATTATAAACTTTAATATTTTCTTATTTTTAGTTTGGAAAAAAGCATACGAACTTTGCTTAGAGGCACTGTAACTTAGTTTGGAACGTGATTGATATACAAAATATAAAGAAGCGGAACGCAAAAATTTTGTAAACAAAAACAAAACTTATTTACTCATCGATTTTTTTTTTCTTCTGAATTTGATTGTGAGTGTTAGCTTAAAGTTAAAAAATGAAGCAACCTTATAAGTTTTATAAAATATTTCGAGTTCAAATGGGACCTTACGATCATAAGTGGAATTTTAAACGTGAAAATGTTGAAATTATGTTGGCGTCGATGGGCCCATGTACCAATACTTTCCGAGGTGCAATCATCTGCACCTTTCAGATAGTCAGGTATTTCTGAAGAGAGTATATTATCACTCTGGAGACTCAAATATCATTAAGTGCTGCTTCGACGCCTTGCAATCATTCGTCAACGAAACTGCGGAAACTATTGACGAGTTTATGGCGGCCATGTTGTTTTATCTGTTGTTAGTTTTCCCGATTTTTATTTTTCAGACTAATGACAAATCACCATGGCAAGTTACAGCGTCGAGCAACACGTGCAAATAATAAAACTTCATTATCAAAATGGTTTAATGGATTTCAGCACAAAAATCATCTTCAGCGACGAGGTCCATTTATGGATGAACGGGTATGTCAACAAGCAAGATTGCTGGATTTGGGACGATGCCAATTCACACGAAGTCCAACAAGTGGCAATTCATCCGCAGAAAGTCACTGTTTGATGTGGACTGTGCGCCGGCGGCATCATCGGTCCGTACTTCTTCGAAAACGACGATGTCATTGCCATCACCATCAACAAAGAGCGCTACCGATCGATGATAAGCAACTTCTTTTGGTCCAAGTTTGATGATGTGTATGCGAACAACATGTAGTTCCAACCGGACAGCGCTACGTGCAACACAGCTGATGCCACAATGAACATTCTGCACGAGCGATTTGAGGGCATGGTTATCTCACCAGAGGTGACGTGAACCGGCCACCGATTTCGTGCGATTCTTGTTTTCTTATGGAGTTTCCCTAAGTCGCAGGTCTATGGCAATAAGCCGCAAACGACCAGTGCCCTCAAAGTTATCATAACCCATCGCTTAAATTCAGCCTGATCTATGCACCTGCGTCATCAAAAATTGGATTTTTCGGATGCGCGCCAACCAGCGAAGCCGCGGCGGCCATTTGAACGATATCATATTCCTCACATAATGTCATTGATAGGCCTTTCAAATAAAACAAAAAACTCATTGATATCTCACATACAACTTGTTTTACTCAATTCCTGCTGAAATCTTTCAGCCAGCCGCAAATAAATGGGCAGAGCTACAGAGACCGTGTTCCAGAAAAGTGGAGCAGTACAATGCAAAGACTGGTATGGCATCTGTATTCTTCCTGTAGTAGAGAAACTACGATAATGCCTAAGATAATTGTGGATAGAAGTTGGTTACCACTCAGGATCCTCCTCCGTCGACAATATTAACACTTCGCGGACAAAAATGGATAAAAATTGAGTAATACGCTAAGAAAAGGTCTCTGCTTTATCAGTTTTTATTGATTTCGAGAAGGCTTTAGACAGTGTGAATCGTGATTTCATTTGCTCAGCCTTGCCCAGAAGGAACATTTATGTGAAGAGGATGAAAGAACTAAGAGAGGCACGGAGTGAGATGAGACTAGATAAAGGGTACAATATGCATATTTGAAGAGGCTTTAACCCACCAGTGAAGCTAACAGACAGGCGTTGACGATGTTTAAGACATGTGACTACGTGGTTGGCTCGTGCTTGTGTAAGTACATGACGACATCCCTTAATACCCACAATGACTAAATAACGCAAAACACGTGTTTTTCCAACTTCCACGATTCCTCTGGGAAAGGGAAACTTTGAGGAGAAAACTGTGTTTACCACCAAATTAAGAACATATGTACACATAGTTGGTGAAAGGCCTTAAAGTAAAAAATTGGATTGCTGCTCTTGAAAATGCGAGTGAATTGTGTGGGAGCGAGAAAAGTCCAACCATTCGGAATGAAAATTTGATCAGAACCCTCTTGCGATAAAAAAAAACTAAATCTGCTACAGCCGCAAGAAAATGAGCATTGAAATGGAATATTGTTCAATTGGTAACAAACCCACACTGTTACTGAACACGAGCCTACTCACATCTTTTGAGAATTCCCCCTTGTCATATGAAAAAAAGAACGAGTCCTAATTCATAGTAGGGCAATCTATATGCCGAACCCAGATAATGCAAAAACATAAAAACTCCCCCGAACCAAATTCAACATTTCCACATTGATTTCATAATCTTAACGTACCGCCTTGAACTTGAAATACACATACTTTCTGTAATTTGAATATACAATGTACAACCAAATATCCAGTGCTCTTGGAATTTGCATTCCTCGAGGAACCATAGCAACCGCATTAGCAATAAGCATTCAATTCGATTATTCTACCAAAAAATTTCTAGCATTTTAAAACGTCACTCAAAAATATCTGCAATATTTACATTTGTTCGTAATTCATTCAAGCCGTTACTCTTCTTTTTTTTTTTTTGTGTTTTTGGAAAACAAACTACTTCTCTTAACTTTATTAATTTGAACTCTACGTACTGAGAATAAAATAAATTCGCATTACACCCAAACGATTCCATCCAAAGTTAAGAAACAAAAATCATTTTAAAATCAAAAATAAATTAAAGAAAATAATTAAAAAAAAAAAAACAACTAATACTAAATTAAAAGAGATAGACAGACAGAAAGAAGGAGAGAGAAAGAAAATAAAAAAGCTCCAAAAGAACAACAAGTGTACCCACCTTACTATAAAGCGTTGTACTGCCCGACCGTTGATTATAACCATTGCCCTGGTCCGTATAAGTCTTTACCTGAGTATGATGTCTGTCCCGGTCATAGTAATTCGATTGCATCCCTGTGGAATTTTGGCCGCTGGTATTGTTACGGCCTACGCCGCCCGCTGTATTATTCTCACGTTCACTTGTTATCGTACTGATGCCTTGGTTCTCTTTATGCGATCGACGAGCAGCGTACTTCTCCGGTTTAAGTAAACTACAACAAAATGTAAATAGAAATTAGAGAAAAAAAAACATTTGGAATGTGTTGTTGGGTGTTTTCACCTTGGATACTGTGGACCGAATTGGGTGTAGCAACAGTTGTGCCAACAGCCGCGTGAAAATGGATTGTATCCGCCTTTGAATTTACCCGTCACCTGTTCGTTTGTTGTACGACCCCGAGACACCAGTACCATATGGAATCCGGTTAAACCAAATATCGGGATTGCCAAAATTGTTACAAGCCCCATTAGGATAATTCTGTTCATTTCTTTGAGTTAAGGAAAATCTTACAAACTTCTTGCTACAGGAAAAATTATTTTTTTTTTTCAGAAAGATTTTGTCAACAGTGGTTGTTCGGAATCAACATAATCTCGACACATGACACCGTCGTAAAGTGAAGATGGGACAGAGACCGAACCGACAAAATACTTTTCCTTACAGAGAGGATGAGCTTTACGCGAACAAATGGGACTGACAGTTTTTTATTGCCATTACCTGCCGAAAAGTGGTCATCTAAAAAATGTGTGGTTAAATTTGCTGGTATTTAAGACCAAGTCAGCTCGCTGCTTTAATACTGACGTTATATAAATGTCCATACTATTTAACCGTCACTGTCCATAAAGAACTTAGCCTTTCAAAACATTTCGCCTTGGCATACAACCTTGACCTCCTTTTTGAACGTGAACTGGCTCCTTACCTACTACAGCTCAACAATGGTGTAACATTAGTGAAGCGTGTCCCAACAAGAGGAAAGCGATTTGCTTTTGGAATAATTCGAGAAATAAATGAAAGAAAACCGTTGCTAATAATTATGAAATAGTTATATGTTTGTCTGTATGACTCTTTATGATAAAGTCACTTTGGGACATAAAAACGCCTCCCGCTCATTTAAACACACTTCCTCTGAACAACTATATACTCTGCGGTAGTCGACTTTCAATTTGTCACCTCTAACATGGTCATTTGCATATTCGCAAGGCTGTTAGTCAATGAGGGAATATCCCGTTGAGCTGTCATTTCCTGTGTCATGGCCTGTGCATCTCTAAACAATTTTTAATACATAATTTTTTTTTAAAAAAGGATACGCTATTATAGGTTCTGTTTGCCTTATATTTGGCATGTTCTTTAGAACATAAATCAAGCACAATGAGAATATGCTCAGCATATGTATCGACAATGATACAAGGAAGAAAAAGAAAAACCGATAATTTCTTCGACCAATGCAATTGTTCACCCATGGACAATGATGGTCGAATGTCTGAAAAGAAAAAAAATGAGAAATTACAAGTGTGAATCCATGACTCATTCGAATGAATTCAATAAATAATGAAACTTACTTCTATGCAATGATTGCATACGGAACAATGTGAACATCTTGGCGGTCGATAAAATTTACATGTGACACACCATTTCATTCGTACAGTTATCCCATTTATTTCGGCGTTTTTATATAATGGCGCACGAAATTCCTCTTCACGATCTTCATCAGGAGATGCTGGAAAAGTAGAAGTTAATGTTAATTGTAAATGGCTGGCTAATAATAAAGGGATTACGCTATGGACTATCGATTACTGCTTGCGAGTGATTGAATGCGGGCCTGTAGATAAAGAACAATTAAATAGCTGACCCGGCAGTCTGACGTAGGACCAGTGGTGGATTTCCCAATAGGCCAAGTAGGCCCGGGCCTAGGGCGGCAATTTTTAGGGGGCGGCAGATTTGCGAGACGATACTCTATAAAAATTCTCCACTAGTTAAGCAGAAAATTATCAAAGTAGGCGCGCAGTGCATACTTTTTGCTAAGCACTAAATTCGTCAGTGAAACATTCAATCTGTTATAAGGAGGGCCGAACTTGGCATCGAAGTTAAATTGTCGGTTTTTAATTCAGTGTTTGTTCCGACCCTCATCTATGGTCATGAGGTTTGGGTAATAACCGAAAGAATAAGATCGCAAATATAAGCTGCCTAAATGAATCTTCTTCGTTGTATTGCTGAGGTATGTGTGGGTAGGCGTGGTCGCCGTGGCTCAGTGGTTAGTGCGTTGGACTGCTTAGTGGGTTCAAGCATTAGCCAGGTACACCGATCATTTTTCGCGGCACCAGCTTTTGTTGGGAAATGATAAGCCTCCGAGAGTACTATCTATCATGAAAGATATTCTCAATTCGCCGTTCGGGTCGGCAATAATTTGTAGGTTCCTTCCATTCATGTAAACAATACAACACGCGCAACACGAATGGTTGCGAGAAGCTGGGCCTTGGCTCATCCCGAGCTGTCGCGCCAACTATTTATTTTTTTTTGCTGGGGTAAGAGTTAGAAACACCAGAATACACTCAAAGTCGAACAGCTACTTCTTATTTCATATTTTATTTCATCTAGCAGAGTACAATATCTCTTACAGACTACCTTAAGTAAAATACCTAAAAACCCAATCACATAGATACTAATAATGACATCAAGTTTCTTTTAAACGCATCTCTCGAAACACCGACAAAGATATCTAAACAGTCAATCACCGAATTAGTTTCTTTAATGCAACGAGCAATAGGTTCATTACAACCATAGTTCGTTCTGTGGTGAGTCCCACGAAAATGGAAGGTCCCTCTGAGAATTCTTAAAGGCGCATAGAAACGGATGTTTACGAGGATATATGAGCAATTAATCCGGGTGCTAATAATGTCCCTGATAAACATAATTGAGAAGTATCGACGTCTAATTTCAAGTGTTTGAATGGCTATTAAGCTACATCTAGTTGAATAAGAAGGCATGCAAATATTCCAATTCAATTTATGTATAACAAACCTGGTAAAGTTTTTTTGAATTCTTTCAATTCGTATAGAGTGAGAATTATACGCAGGGTTCCATATTGTGCAACCATACTCCAATACAGGTCTTACTAGTGTCACGAAAAGGGCTTTCAATGTGTAAGGGTCAGTAAATTCCTTTGAGTTTCTTTTGACGAACCCAAGCAAAGAGTTTGCCTTATTAACAATGAAGTCAATATGAGGTACAAACGAAAGTTGCTGGTCCAAAATAATTCCTAGGTCTTTTTTGGAGTTGACACGTTCAAGAATTGTATTAGAGATTGAATAATTATATACAATTGGATCCCTGTTCCTGTAGCATGAAAAACTTTGACATTTAGTTATGTTTAGACCTAGTCTATTCATGTTACACCAGTGCAAGAGAAGCTTAAGATCATCCTGCAGAAGATAACAGTCCTGCACACATTCAATAACACGAAAAAGTTTAAGATCATCTGCGTAAAGTAAGCTTAACGAGGAAGTAAATACTTCGGGTATATCGTTAATGAAAAGGACAAAAAGAAGGGGACCGAGATGGCTTCCCTGAGGCACTCCGGAGGATACCTTTATTTTAGAAGAAACAAAGTTTAGAATCTTGACGAATTGAATTCTGTCGCTCAGATAAGAGGATATCCATTTTAAAAAGTTCGAATGGAAACCGAGACATGATAGCTTATAAGTTAGTATTTTATGATCCACCCTGTCGAAGGCTTTGGCAAAATCAGTAAATATTACATCAGTTTGATGTCCTCTCTCGAAATTTGTAATAACTTTGTTGCAAAAGACGGTAAGATTTGTTGACGTGGACCTACCACCAACGAATCCATGCTGACTATCAGATATAATTCTTTTAACAATAAAGGACAACTTTTTGCATCCTATTTTTTCGAACAGTTTTGGAACAGAGGATAATTTACATATAGGTCTGTAGTTTTTTATGTTTTGTTTAGAGCCCGATTTATGGATCGGAGTTAAATCTACAAACGGAGAGGTTCATACTTCGATGGTTTGGATCAGGTAGGCGTCCCATAGGTAGACTCAGATGGTTGGACTAAGTTCGAAATCTCATCTATACCCATTTGGGGTATAGGATAACTTAGAGTCGATGGCGGAAGATCGGAAAATGTGGAGAGTCCACTTAAGCTCCCTTAACCTGCGACCCTCCTAGATTGATGATTGAGTCTTCAACATCGTAAGTTTATTCTCTGATTTAAATGTATTCTAATGATTTAGAAAAATACTCTTTATTCATTGCATACATTTTCAAAGTCATCTTTTATCGGAAAACACAATTGTGAAACCAGATTCATTGTCACTAGGAAACATTTCAAAGTTTCTGCCAAAAACAGTCGTTACTAAGCGTTTAACCTAACATAAACATTGCTCTTCGCATAGCACTATGTACCCCGGCAACGAATTATTCAATTGAAAGGAGCTTCTTTTGTTTGCAGAAGTTTAAGAATTATTTGAGGTAATCCTTAAGCCAAAAAAGATAAACTCTTTGGCTCTTATGTCCATAGAAACACAACTAATTCAAAGCATAACGTATGATGACCTTATAGACTATTTCGCAAACCAAAAAATCAGGCAGAAAATTATAATGTAAATAAGCTACGCATTAGATAAAATTATCTGTAGTTATATACGTATTTACTTTGATTTTTGCATACATTATACAACATCATCATCATCATCATCTTCGAATGGCCCGCTTATCCACTATGAGGGTCGCAGGTTAAGGGAGCTTAAGTGGACTCTCCACTTTTGCCTATCTTCCGCCATCGACTCCAACTCATCAGGGGCTATCCCCATACGGGTAGAGGTGAGATTTCGGACTTGGCCCAGCCATCTCATCCTAGGCCTACCCAGGAGGACGTCTGCCCGATGGAACGAATTCCATGGCACGTCTTGGAAACCAAGTTGGGGACATGCGTTGAACGTGCCCAAAGCATCGAAATATGGACCTCTCCGTTCGAAGAAGTAGCTGCTTGACATTGAGTGCCTCGCGTACTCTGGTGTTCTTTACCCGATCTCGGCGAGTCATCCCAGCAATACAACGAAGAAATCTCATTTCGGCAGCTTGTATCCGCGATCTTATTCTTTAGGTCATTACCCAAACCTCATGATCATAGGTGAGGGTCGGAACACTGAATTAAAAACCGACTACTTAGCTTCGATGCCAAGTTCGGCCCTCCTGATAACAGATTGACGAAGCTGTCTCGAAATTGCTCCAGCCTGACCAATCCTACAGGATAACTCCTACCATCACTCGTAGGACCCCGAAAAAATTAGGCTTCTCCACCTGTTTCAATGGGACTCCACTAACATGCAGAGTGCATTGAACAGGTGTTCTGGAAATTACCATTACCTCTGATTTGTTCAGGTTTACCTTCATACCAGCTTCAACACAGACGGCGACGAACCTATCTAGTGCGCGCTGAGGTTCGGTCTGGGTGGACGTAAGGATGACCAAGTCATTAGCAAAAAGCAGATGACTTATCCTTAAGTCTCCCAATTCGAACCGTTCCCCACCAAGGCTGCGCTGTAACATCCAATCCATATACACTATGAAAAGGAGAGGTGACAGAACGCACCCCTGGCGAAGTCCAACGCCCACAGTGAAAGGTGTCGACTTAACGCCGTTCACCCGAACACAGTTCTTACAGTTAGTGTACAGAGATTGAATGGCCCTCAGATGAGAACCGTCAATCCCGTACTCCTGCAATACACTCCAGAGTTTACCTCGAGGGACCCGATCATATGCTTTCTCCAAATCCACAAAACAACTGTAGATAGGTTTGGCATACTCCCAGGCCTTCTCAAGTACCATTCTGAGAGTGAACAGCTGGTCGGTTGTGCTTCTACCTGGACGAAAGCCGCACTGCTCATCGCCCAACCGGGACTCGACCACAGCTCTGGAACGCGTTTCCAACACCTTTGCAAAGACTTTTCCGGGTAGACTTAAAAGAGATATACCCCTATAATTGGAGCAATCCCTCTTATCCCCTTTCTTAAAAAGAGGAACAATCACCCCAGTTTGCCAATCTTTAGGTGTTTCACCATTCCACTCCCTCTTTACCCTAAGCTTTGAGCATTTCTGGTCGGATTTCATCCACACCAGCAGATTTGCCGACTTTCAGCGCTTTAATCGCCAAAGTCACCTCCTCTACGGTGGGACTATTCTCCGCCCTACTCAAAACCATGGGTCTGCCATCCTCAGTGCCCTGTTCGGGATTAAGCAGCTCCGAAAAGTGCTTGCCCCATCTGCGCAAGATGTCCTTCTCATCGGAAAGAAGTACACCATCTTTGGATTTGACTCCTTCGATGATATTAAACTTCCTTCCTCTGAGACGGCGGATGGTCTGCCAGAACACCGTGTTTGTAGATCTGTGATCACCGTCCAATATATTATACATTAGTCCTTTTTTCCTATAAAAGGGCGGCAAAACTGGTTGGGCCTACTGTTAAGAAATGTGTAAATCCGCCACTGCGTAGGACCAAGACTCGCATCATACAACCATTTATGTTGTCCACGTTACATTTTTGGCAGGACTACAAGTGACTTTCTAAATTAACAAGCTTCTTTATGACAGTTTGTCATTACCCGACGACAGGACATAGTCTTCTAGTAGACTTAATAGCTTTGTTCAATGAGAAGAAGCAAAAATAAAATGCTGAAAACATACCAAATTGACAGGCACAGCTGACTTTGACATTTTTCACAATTCTGTTCTACCTTATGAGTAGGTGCAAGATTTCCTGTTCCAAACTGTTCGGAACAACCTCATTGAACACAAAGCAGAACAGTTTCGAACAGAATATTCTGCTTTTCTTACTGTTTGACATGAATTTAGTTGTCTTTTTTAAGTTCAGGATAGGATAGATCAGCAGGACTCCAATTGAATGACTAATGCTTATATTGAGATTCGTCTATTTGTCTTTCAGTGGTTCAGAGACAGGTCTAAATTCATCTGACATTGACAATTTTTATTCTTTAGCGTTCAAGATGAGTTTTATCAAGACAGGCGGAGCGAGATACTGCTTGGCATCTTATTTTGCTAATTCATCCGCTTTGGAGTTTCTGGGAACATGGCCATGGCCTGCGACACATGGGTTGCAAAACAGCGAATCGAGTAATCGAGCTTCGACTGCAATACTCTTGACAGCAAACGTCAGAATAAATCCTAAATCTCGGTGGATCCATCTCACTTAAATCTTTAATCTTTTTTCGCTAAATCCCGGATTTATTTTTGGTGGAAACATAGCATACCTATCAAAATTTCCCCATGCTACGAATTTTAGTGCAAGAAATTTCTTTGGGCTGATTTATGAAATCTGTCAAATCTGCCAAACAGCTGTTCGTCATTTTTGTGAAGTATAAAAATTGTCAGATATTGAAGAATTCTGGAACACCTAATTATCATCCGAAGATCGAGGGAATCCAACAAATGTGTTGGAACAATGAATAAATGTTTTCCACACTTTTTTAAACTTTCCAAATGTGAACCAAAAAATTCTTTCCTGTATACTTATTTTATAATACACTTGACAGTTAAAGTTCAAAGTTTAAAATTGGACAACTTTTCTTGTTTAACGTGTTCGTTTACTTTTTCGTAATTTTACCTCTCTCTAAGAGAATTTCACCCCCACTCTTCAAAATTTTCGAACAGACCTATAGTTTGTTAGTCAACTTGCAGTCAAACAGAATCAGTTGACGTATGTATCACCCCTAAACTTCTAATAAAATGTCAAACGTCACTTTGTGCCCAACGGCTAAACGTCTGCAGGGAAATGTTGGACGACTTCAGGGAGAAATGGCAAACATTTGATGTGGTGTCAAACAGTTTAGATTGGAATTATGTGTGAATCTGAAACATAATTTACTAACGACAATCAAATTTTCTACCGCTATGTAGATATAATCGGAAAGCAATTAGAAGAAAAACTTCGATAGCATCACAACGATCTACTTCACAGTCATTTTAGCAAGAATTCAATCGTCTCCATTCTGTAATTGCAGGAAATGCCATAGAAAGTTTCTGCAACTTATAGACGTGCGTCACAATGACAGCAATCAGCACCGCATAATGAGGCTGCAGAAATCATACATAATCACAAAAGACGCTCCAATTTGTTTCATTATACAAAATGTCAACCAAGGCTAATTAGATTCTTAAGAAAGCCACATCACACGCTATAAATCAAAAAAAAGTAAGAGCTACTCAAAATCCCAAATAGGTGAACCAAGGGCGCAAACGAATACACCACATCAATCACTCTTCCGCAATAAATTCCGTACACCATTTCCGTTTCCCACAGCACACGGCGCAACGCAAATAAAGTCGATTTCATTACCTTTCGGAATAACACCGGGGTCCATAAACGTCGCTAGTGTAAAATTGGCTAAAACGAAAAACGTGATGACACCCTGATAAGCTGGAACCCATGGATGTCGGTAGACGTAGTATTGGCATCTGAAACGAGAAACAACATAGAAGGAGAAATATTTTTAGTGTCACGATAATTGATTGTGAATTAAATTGATTAATCTAAGCGGCCACGCAAATACACACAGACAAATTGTTCATGCAAACAGAGGACACAGACAACGAACGTTGCTGTCCTGACCCGACCGCGACCGAGGGATGGAAATAAATGTTATTTTTGGATATTCGCCAGAGTGGCTGCAATTAATTGTATTCCTCTCGTCCATCGGTCGGTCGGACTTAGAGAAGAGAAGCTCTTTGACGATGATGGTTCCCAATGGTGACCTTCTTCCAATTACAGTGCGTAGTACAAAGCGCTTAATGCAAATCGATTTTGTACGCGTCATACTTTGCGAACGCTCTCCCCCTAGCCCTATGATGTTAACAAGTCCGTAGCTGGTGCTGCATAAATTATGGAACATCCCGGGACCACAGAGATCGACGACTGAAAATATGACAAGATATTATCACATGACCCGGAAATCGGTACAGACAACGAATGGATGACGACGGAAAAATGTCACAAAAGTAGACTGTATGGGACGTCCGTCTTATGCCCCGCCTCTCATGTGAAACACGAGCACTGGGATGTGTAAGAGGTTTTATGCAAAACGAGCAGTGAGGCACTCTTGAAAGCGTTCAGCATTATACATTGCCCCACAAGCAACGACCAAAGTGTGGAGGAATGCAAGGATGTATGTACATACATGTGTATGCTAGAGAGGAGCTCTTTCTTTATTATGAAGACTAATTGCTTTAGAAGATTTCCTTGCTGTTTCTTGATGTGTGCCTCGTTTCTTTTCTTTTTTTGACTCCTTTAAGGATAACTTCCTTGGTTTTTTCTTTGACTTTTGGGTTAAGCCGAAGACTTTGGACGGAACAACTTTTCGTGTGGAAAAAAGAAAGAAACTCAAACAAAGGCTTCGTATTGTTGACACAGCCAAACGAGGGATTGCAGGAATATTTAACCTTCCTAATGAGGAATAAATTTGGATTCAAATGCAAATAAGAAAAACGCAAATGAGAAATGTTTCTTTTCAATTGAAACTCATTGGAGTGTACACGAGGCGATGTTGGCATTTGATAATCCGGGTTTTGGGTGCACACTTAAGCCACCAAATTGACATACTATTGGATATATTCACCTTTGGTCCAGTTTTGCGTCTTGAAAGTGGAAAGTTGTGGGTGCAAATAATAGACATGTACAAGGTCATCTAAATACAGAAATACAATACACGATGCGGTTAGCTTTGGATGCTTCTTAGTCCTGTGATGGTCTTCTTTCTGAATGGAATTTATACTTGACCAAGCTCGCCCTCAAGAAATGCCATGAACAAGTCAAACTCAACGAGTACTCTTTGCTCTAAAATACAAGATTTCTCATGAAGACCATGGATGTTGAAAGGATAGAAATGTGCATTCAAGCATCGACAAGGTTCTCCCAAAACAACCTCTTTCTACCAACTCTTACTCTAACGTCCCCGCGATGTGCTCCGGGTACCTAATACCTTATCTTAAAATTTGGTTTGCATGGGTAGTTTAAAAAACACGGAGATTTCATTTTAGCGCTCCTTCTTGGACCAAGACAGTAGCAAAACAATTCTCCAGGTGGAATCAACGATGGCGCCTCCGTTTCAACTTAAACGAATCGGAGCTCAGGCCTATGAGGAGCGGTTTATACCGGCCACGTAAGAAAATGTCTGTTATGTACCGACCCAAAGCCTCGAATAAGGATAACGTCACTGTTGACGGTCCTGGTACACGAAATAGAGTGACGTTTAAATTTGTAACATTAAGGCTGCCAGGTTTTGGCACCGAGAAGTATATTTTTGTTTATCATTGCACATCCTCCAACCTTCCAAAGTCAGTTTGGCAATGACAGCAGAATCTACATAATTGATAGGAGTAATCCTATTTAAGCCCCGGTCACGCTTAATTAAAAACTTTGGTAACATGAAAAGCTTGCAAGTGACACCTTTTAGCATTGACTGAGTCAAATTGAGGAACTAATCCCCTTCTTCTTATTAAGAAAACTACTGTACTTTCAAAAGGATTACTGAAAGCCCATTTCTAGCCTACACATCGTCGATCCGGGTCGTCTGCGCCTTAGAACAGACAGAATAGCAACATCATCCGCGTATGGTAGAACTATTAAGTGCGTTCAACAGAAACTCAACCAAACATATCCACTCTGACACCTTCCCACACGCGTTATAAGCTTGTTAACAGCTGCTCTGACTCCCTCCTAACCCCGTTTACTCACAACAAAGTCAAACTCTTGTTCGCCTTCAACTTCATACGAGGGTTGGTTGCCCTTTAATTATTCAAAGTGCAATCAGTCCTAATTCACTAATTACTCTCACGCACCAAGTGAAATTGAAACCTTGCCTCGTCCACTCCCCCCGGTGACAGCTAAAAGTGGCGATAACACTTATAACGCTCTTAAATACTTAGGCGCAATCTGTCATTCGATAAGTCGTAACCATATTTGTAAACGGTTTATATGCAGACCTCGTTCTCACACCGAAACAGAAAATCAATACTCGCGCATACCGCCCCGCGTGTCTACATAACCTTACGCAAACTGACTTTATTCGTAAATTAGTTGTGCAAATACAATTCCACACACACAAACAGAGAAAGAGAGAGAAAGAGATAAACCGACGGGAGGTTTAAAAGTGGACTTGTCGGTTTAACTGACCGACACAACATGGTAACATCCAGTTGCTCTTCAAAAGACGGCCGCACGTTATGTGCTCCCTGCATTCTGTGTCCACAATCACGTCAACAACACGAGATAATCCGCTTTGCAAATCTCAAGCTGACGCCTCTGACATTGGTTCTCCTCAGTGACTTCCCATTCCTTATCAGCACCGCTCAGCGGAGCCTCGGGCAATGAGACAATATTTTCGAATTAATTTATCTGTTATGCAACGGAAGGCACATGTGATGTGCCTTTGATGAGCAGACTCCCAATGCCATGTGTGACGAGCAAAGTTTGTGGTTACACAAAAACCCGCCAATGTTTGCGTAGCGATATGAAGAAGAAAAAAATGGTGGTTGCACCCAATTTAAAGAGGCCGACTGAGGAGCATAACAGTGGGTGGTGATGGTGGATCACCCCAACAGCCTTCGGCAAGGAAAGTGCTTTATTCGATGGCTTCAATTAATCGAGTTGAAGTGGAATATCATGCACAGCCAGCAACAGGTGGTAGCTCAAATCAACTGCATGACATAACAAAGGCGAATCACTAGACTCCTCCTCATCGTCGTCGTCGTCATTGTAGACATGCTACACGTCAATCGAATAGCATGTGGTGGTGTAGAACATTTTACGAGTATGTAGTGATACAAAAGTTGGACTTTGGTTAACAGTATTGTGGTTCAGGAAGCTATTGATGGCAGATAAGGATGGTTCCGGTTGAACCGATTCTAAGCAAGAGCGCTCCTGCTGATGAACATTCGATGACAAAACTTTGGCGTGTGCAACTCGGTGTCTGTTGAATAAAACATCCGCTTGTTAAGTTGATGACTTCTCACACCATCACCTGAGTAGTTTCCAACTACGGCTCATGAATAAAAAGTAGCTTTTGTTCATGGGTAAAGAGTTGATTCAATTTGAGGTTTTCCAGGTTCCTGGGGTTGTTTCAAAGTTTCTTGTGAATATGTAGAAAGAGTACCAGCGTTCGTTAATTAAGATTGCCATAAGGGAAGTAGGACAAGTGGATCCTAACCCATTGACCTGTTTTTCGAAAACTTTTCGTTTCCGAATGTGGATTAAGGAACACTATCCCTTCTCAAGAGTCTAGGTGGTGCAATTGGGATATTATACAACGTATGTGACCCGAATTCGAATCGGCACATGAACTTTGCTGTATCGAAACCTATGATTCCGACTACGTTGTATGCAAACGAAATGAGCTTGATTGGCAGCTGATATCAATACGTACATTAAACCAAAAGTAGGTTTTCTGTCTGTCCAGCCTGTAAAGAAGGCTCACTTAGACTCTGGGGGGGGTCCATTTTATTGAGAAAGAACTAGCTGATCGTTGCAATTAGATTTTCATATTTTATTGGTTCGCTGTTAGTTGGAAAAGTATTCGTCCCAGATTTCGCTTCTTAGGGTGACTAGAGCAGGACAAACGAAACCAATGCTCCAGCTTTAAGAGTTTTTGATTCCACCCCTAAGCGACTACTCAACAGAGGATGTGGTGTGGTGTGGTCTTCGCTACTGGAGAGAGCTAGCTAAGGATCGCGTTGCCTAGAGATGCAGGCAACTGGTTATTATTTGCTTTAGCTTGCAGGGTTCATGCCAGAGATGCATAGGTGATCATTGGTTTGATAATAGCTCTACAAAGCCATTAGATCAACTTGGGTTTTGGTCCCCAAGTTTAACCGCAAAGGCGCTGGCATCGATGAATTGCCCTAGTTGCGCCTTGTTCAGCTGAGAATTCCAGTTAAGCGGGGATTATTCCTATATACTTCACTTTCCCGCACAAGTTTATGGGGATCTTTTCCAATGAGATTTGTGTAAGAAGGCAGCTGGTTAAGGATCGTGCTACCTGAAGAAGTTTATTGGTTGAGGCCCTGGTTCAACCCGAACTGCAGTGCCTTCAAGTTTTTACGGACACAGTCCGAAGTGCAGCAGAGCATCTTGTCAAAAATGGTTGACAAGCAACCATCCTGTCATTGCTGTCATTCTACTGAAAGTCCATTGTGTCACAACGAGAACGGGCTATGTTCAAAAAACGTCAAGATTTTGTTCGCAAAAAGAAAAAAATAAATCACTTCATCTTTAAATAAAAGGAATTGTATCTGAAGTAACCAATTTTACCAGGACCCCTGTTACAAATGGTAATGATTCACGTCCAATTGTCACTTTAGTATCTCTTAGTCAGCGAGACTCCCCACAACATGGATTATTGTCTGCATTTGGTCCGCATAAAAATATTTTTCCCTTCAATCGATTCTTTTAGTTGATTTATGATTTCTTTTTCGCATAATCAACTCAGAATCTAAAAATAATCCCAAGGAAAACTGAATAAAGGAAATGCTTCGAATTTCGGGTAATAAATCTGTGAGAATTGGAAATCAATAGATTGAATCGTTTTCATTGATTCATTAGCTGACTTTCAGGAGAATGTTTATTGTTTGGACCAAGGGCTAATGCGTGTGTAGAGTTTCTGATCTAAATCTGCTCGATTTTTTTTCAAAACTTTGGATGTGTCATAAATATTTTTCAGACCATTAAAAGTTTGTTAGTGAAATCATCAATTCTCGGTTATAGTTCGTCGCTTTGTTTTAATTGCCAATAAAACAAACAAAAGTAAGGCGGGGATATACATATGTACATACGTACTTAGGAGTACATACGTTAGTATATTCGTTATAATCTTTGGGAATTTGCAAACGTTTTAGTTGAATTTAGATATCCCGCTGATGAAAAATGACTCAGTTCTATTGTAAGTTCCACTGATAACAAATCGTTATTTATTCTCGAAAATATATTGCGTTCGCTTTTGGTTTTTTTGTTTGGAGAATGTACTTATGTAATCTGTTGACGTTAATTTATGGATGTAAAAATGATAGGAGTATTGCTAACCAGAGAGTTCTCGGGTAGAAGTGAAATGAAATAGTTGAGAACGCTATTAGAAGGGCTAGACATGACCAAGATAAAAAATGAACTTGCAAAACTCGTTATGGGATCACTAAGGTTACAGTGTACAGCAAGGCTCCAGACAAGCTCCACTGCCTAATATAGGGTCATTCAACAAGAGGTGTCTTTCTAAATCAGTAGCACACCATCAGCGAAAGTACGGCGTTGTGCGCTTTCTTGCTAGCTTCAATTCTTGTCTCAACTGGACCTGGACGAACTTTACGAAACGTTTCACTATTTCAACACGTTGTGCGAATGTTTTCTGTCCATCAACTCTGCAGAACGTTATGACATTATTCCACAGAAGCTGCAACAACGGTTTGATATAGTAATCTGCCGATGGCTCCGAATGATTTTCAGTGACTGCGTTGTGTTAAGGTATAGTCCGAATTTCTAGAGAGAAGGCACCGAAATCTGGTTAGACGACTCCGTTTAGCCCTAGCCTCTGTGACTAATCAAACCAAAATATAAACACCTGACACGACAACTCGTGATGGGCAAAAGCCTACCTTCTCGCTTCTCGATCACTCTTAAAACCAATTGCCGAGTCCGAACGGTGAATGAAGAAGTTTTTTTTGTGGGAAATTACACTTTCGGAGGTTTGTCATTTCCCGACGAGAGTTAGTGCCGCGAAAAATATTCGGTAGATATTACTTATGCTCGTACCCACGCAGCTCGCACAGTGGTCCAATGCACTAATCATGGCAACCAGCACCAGCGGCAGAGAGTGGAGAAAAACATCAAGGGGTTGTGCCAAACTGTACTGCAGCTGGTTTCCCAGCGTTGTTTTTCTCGCTTCTCTTGCTTCTTGCCCTTCACCGGACAAGCGGTCCATATGTAAGTATGATCTTACAATCATGATATAGAGCCAATGCATCATTGCTGACTTTAGCCCGAAGGTTGAAACCATTTGGAGCTCTTGATGAAGCTGACGATACTTTGACGTCAGTATGTTCACCCAAGTTGTCGAAGAGATAGGCTTCCAGATAGAGCTTCCTTCTTCGGGATAGGGCAGGACAGGTGCAGATGAAATGGCGGATCGTTTCTTCCTCCTCTTCGTTCCTGCAGCTCCTGCAAAAATCATTTGGGAAGAGGCCCATTCTTCTGGCATGAAGGCCAATGGGAAAATGGCCGGTGAGGCCACCAATGGCGGTGCTAATGAGCGACCTTTTATAAATTTTTAGATCGAGTGAGGTTAAGCATAGGCCAGATCTCTCTGGAAGTACGGCATGTAGTACCGGTACTCCATCTTTGGTTTGCCTTGCTAATCGGGTCGTGCTCTAAGAGTAATTTGCATGTAGCGTGTGGAATATCTGGATTCCTCCGTTCTGGTAGGATGTCTAGAGTAGTGTCGCATTTGCCGAGTTCCTGGAATGTCCCTATGACCGGGTAGCCAGTACAGGTAAAGAGTCTCTGCCATCTCCGTGAAAGACGAACGACAGTCTGAAGTAACTTGTACTATGTACATACATGTATGTTACTGACTCCAGAGATTGTATAGCTATCGGTAATGATTGTAATGTCCTTGAAGAATACCACATTGTGCTTAACCCAGGATAAGGCTTCGTGGTTCGCCATAGACAAAAGGAGAAGCTCAGGCTAAGCGTTTCGGAGAAAACACCACCTTAGACCGTCTCTAGCGTCGGTGTTTTTCGGGATAAAAGTTACGGGATCTAAGATCGAGAAGGAAACCACTATCCACCTACTGTGCACTTGTCCAGCCCTTGCAACATTAAGAAGGAAAAACCCTCGAGGAATATGGTGACCTGAACGATCTGGCCGAATTCGACATCCAAAAGATAAGCAAATTTATCTCCGGATCAAAGCGGTTCAACACATAGAGTTAATACCGATACTGTCACTCATCTCAGCGTACTCGACGTTATACTCTTGGTCTCTAATGCTAATAAGCCAGTATCAATCGTGCTATTTCAATGGACCGATCTGATCTAAGTTTGTCCCTGCTTAAACGGGGAAAGCCGCCTTACCTAGCCTAACCTAACCTAATCTTAGCTCGAAGATTGGCCAATATGGTTTTTTGACCACCATTAATCTCCTCAGCCATTGCCCTGTTTTTTCACTTCAAACCACGATAACCTATCGTGAATAAATCTTGGAAATACCTCTTCAATATTTCCGAGATTATCTCCCATTCAAACGTGTTGCAGTCTTCAATTAATTATCACAAGCAAAAAGTATTCACTGTGCGTCACATAATAACTACAAAATTCCATACCATAATGGCTCAACTAATATTTATTCAGCTTAGTTGGAAAATCCCTTACAATGTAATTTGAAAAAAAAAAATATGAAAAAAATTATTAATAACACTTTGCAACCTATTCAATGGCATTCGCTCAGAAAACAGAATTACTGCCTCCTAAGCAGTGAGAGTACAAATAATGAAAATGAAAATAGAACTGCCAGCCAGAGAGGAGGCAGTGACAGCGGCAACCGCCCATGTCCTTCGCCGGCAATCGATTTTCTCTCAACAGTTTGAACTATAGTCGTTAGATGGGTGGTGGCGATGGTGGTGTTTGTGACGTTTATCTTCTTCTCCTTTACACTCGTCAATTTATGTGTATGTCCTTCCATTTGCCATACCAGGGATTGTCAACGGACAGATAAATCCAGCTATAAGTGTGTGCTGGAAGTTTGTAATTAAAAAAATAAAAAAAAAACTCTGCCAAAGGAAATCAATTGTGTCGACAAAAGACTTGTGTCCTCTAGATTGGGAAAGTCGATAGAAACTGTTTCACAGTTTAACATGGCTTCAGACGGCGGTGTGGTCTGTTGTTTGGAAAGTTCTGTGTTCTGGTTTTAATTTTGAAAAATTAAATGTTCACCAAGGACAATGTTATTAGATTGAAACTTTGTTTTGGTGCTCAAAGGGATTTAGATGGGTTGCCAAAGGGATTGGGTGAAATATATTTTTGGCTTTGATGAATTCTGTTGACGACATGTTTAAGTTTGCGGTATTTTTTGATGACAGGAAGTTGGATTTGAAAGATGTACATACATCCACTGTGAAATTACAAACCGCAGATGACGTACAGCGCTAAAATTGAGACTCCACGCTCCCGTGGGATAAAAAAAAAGCGCCACATGGAGAGAAAAGTTAAATATGTACAGCCTTGGCCAAATGTATTAGGCACCCCTTTCTTATTTTCTTTGCTGCGAACTCCTTTCCTGTAATTAATTTATTTGAATGGTATGGCATCATTATACGAAGTTAAAAAAGTAATTTATATTTTAAGAAACGTCATTGATGCACTTTTATGATGCAACAACGATTTTATGGGTTTTTCCGGTGTAGGATCAGCGTGCGATCATTGCTCGAAATCGACAGACGCGTGCCTAATTTTTTTTTCTATTGCTATTAATTGTGAAGTGTGTGTTCACTTTTATTATAAAGTGAACTGAATCCGTAAAGGGGACACATTAAACGGTACAGACAGACTGGTTCGCACATAAATCGCGAAGAAACCGGAAGGAAAAAGATTACCACGCGTCGGGAAGACCGATTTTTAATACGATCTTCTCTCAAAACTCAGAAAAAAAAACCTTATCTGAGCTTGCTGTTGAGTTGTTGAAGGATCACAGAAAAAAAATTTCTTCCAGAACCGTTAGATGAAGACTTAAGGAAGCTGCACGTAAAGAATGCAAAGCAATAAAGAAGCCGTGGCTCTCGGTAAAAACAAGAAGGCACGCGTGGAGTGTGCGAAAAAACATGTACATTTTACGGAAGAAAATTGGTCGAATATTTTGTGGCCAGATGAATCGAACTTTTAGATACTTTTCATTTTTGGATCACTTTTAATTTTGACATCAAAAAATTTAACTAATTTTGATGTTCTCTAGACAAATGTATCTTTTTAAAATAATGCTTTCCTCCGCAATTTTCGGATATTTGGCAACCCTGGTGTGACTTTTGTGCGGTGAAGGATTGACGAAGAGTACAACCCAGAATGCGTGGTACCTACTGTCAAGCACGGTGGAGGCAGTATAATGATCTAGAGATGCATAGCCGGTGGGCGAAATGCATGTGGTTGATGGTCGGATGGACTCCTCCAAGCTCAAAAATGTGTTGGAAAATAGGCTTAAACTATCTTTTTCCAAAATTTTCGGGGATACTAACATGGAAAATGTCAAATTCTAATAGGGCAATGCATCCTGCCACAAATCAGCCTTAAGCATGAGGTGGTTTAAAGACAATAGCATAGACCTGCTTAAGTGACCTGCGCAGCCCCCGGAGCTCAACCCTATAGAACACCTGTGGGCTATTCTGAAGCGTAGGATCCTGCAGCACAAAATAACATCAAAAGAAGCACTTAAAAATGTGTTACACCAAGAACGGAGCGATATTTCTTCGGAAGAGTGCCGTAAACTAGTCAGCTCTGTGCCCACCAGAGTCGCTCAAGTCATAAAGGCCAAATATTCAAGGCTCTCGTATCCTTCCACACGAACTCTAAACTCGTTAAGAGCTGATCTGATGGCGTTCAACCTTTATACACTCACAACAAAGTCCAACTGTGTTGTCAATGCCAAGACAACATTTACTGAAAATGAGCTTTGAAGTCAAACTTAAGCCCTTCTGTGGGCTTCGTTAAAAAAAAGCAATCAGCCCAAAAACATTGCTTTGTTTCCCCTAAGACCAAGTCGCCAAGACCTAGCTTCTGGCAACTATTCCCATTGTGTTTGTGGTCTACTTCATCGACCAATCAGAGCGGACCTCCGGTTTTTATTGTCGTACCTTCTTATGACGTATTAAATTCTCTCGAAGGTTCGTCGTTGCCTGTCGAGAGTTGATACCGTGAACACACATTTTAAGTTCATCATCATCATTTTCCAATGGAACGCTTATCGACTTTCAGGGCCGCGGGTTTAGGGTGCTTAAGTGGACTCTCCACATCTCTCGATCTTCCGCCATCGACTCTAAATCATCAGGGGCTTTTCCCTTACAGGCAGAGATTTCGGACATCTCATGCTGGGCCTAACCAGGGGACACCTACCTGATGGCACGGATTCCATAGCACGTCTTGGAACCGGAGTTGGGGACTTGCGTTTAACGTGCCCAAATCATTGAAGTATGGACCATTATTAGCTCTCTCAACTCAAAACTGAATCTAAGATACGTCAAAATCTGACTGAACCATGCCCTAACAAGAATATTCACACCTAGGTAAAAATGAGCCAGGGACTTTGGCCAAGTCTACAGCATTCTTGGAAAATGTGATCCTAATGTTTCCGCAAATGTGGTCGCCGTGGCTCAGTGGCTAGTGCATTGGACTGTTGACCAAGCAGCGTGGGTTCAAGCACCAACCAGGAACACCGAACACCAGCACCGCCTCTCATCGGGGAATGACAAGCCTCCGGGAGCATAATCTGTCATGAAAGAGCTTCTCAATTCGCCGTTCGGAGTCGGCAATAAATTGTAGATCCCTTCCATTCGTGCGAAAAACGTAACACGCACAACATGGTTGCGAGAAGCTAGACCTTGGCTCATTCCGAACTGTCGCGCCAGCTATTTTTTTTTTTTATGTTTTCGCAGCAGCACGACTTATTGAAAGAAATTGAGAGAGGAAGCACGGCGAGGATGCGTTCAATTATTCTCGTCCCACGGCAGCACAATCTAAAAATCTGTACAAAATTTGGGGACGAAAAAGCAATTGGGGTCGATGGCGTCGTCAGCATTACTCTGAAAGCAGCAAATGTCTACAACAAGTGCCTCAAGCAACGAATATTCACGGACCAGTGAATAAATCAAATAATGTCTTTTCCACCTAAAAGAAACAACTGTATGAAACCGAAAATGGGACGAGGCAGTACAACGTCATTGGCATCATCCTCCAAGGTTTGGTTCTATTTATCGTAGCCAAACTCCTGAAAAAATTGGAGCGCGACAGCAACACAGCTATTAGAAGATTGGCTGACATCTACGGGTTTAAAAATAGCAGTAGAAAAGCAGCAGTAGTGTTCTAGTTAGGAGCGAACAACATTCTATGAATCGGAATGTGTGATATCCACGCGTATTCAGCTCGAGTAAATTCTGTATGAACTTCTATCACAGTGTCGCTAATTGCGTCTCAACCTTCTTTAGTGTGGATCTACTGCCTGGTTATTAGAATAGATCCTTAGCCAGTTTATATTCCAGTACCCTCTGGGTTGAGTATACATTCTGCCAAGCTGATAAAATAACGAACGTTTATCCGAGATGTTAAGCTCATTTTGCCACAACATTTTCTCAGTTAGGTCTCTACCGAGGTACATCAAATATAATACTAAACCAAACAGAATCCGAAAAGATCAGCTCAACATAAATACTTAATAACTAGGATTCCTTTTCCATCCACTCAAAAGCCCAACGAATGTGAAGGCTTAAGAAAAGTTGCAGCAGAACAGCTGAAACAGAGCAAAATCTTTTACAATGAACTGGCGAATGCTGAAACTCGTTGTCACAGTCCAACCACTTGGACAATCCGACGACAATACGAAATGAAAGAATATTACGTATATTGCCCCAGACACTCTGAGCTCAGCCGTTTTTGAGAAACATTTGCGCAGTTTTAATGGTTTTTTTAGACCCTGTTCACACAGGAGCAACGGACTGGATTTTTTTTGACGTTTCGTGTTCAGATTGATTATCCTGTCTGAACACTTACGCGGACTTTTTTTGACATATTTATTGTCAGTGTCGACCAAATTGATTTGATTTTCGTGCTTCACGAAATTTAGAACAATTTAAATAAATAGCACAAATGCGATCAGCCTCTAGCCCAAAAGACGCATTGTTTTATTCACGAAAACAATTTTCTTTACACGTTTGTCGAGTGACTGCCGATTGACATCTACAAACGTCAAAAAAAATCCAAGAATTTTAAAAAATCTAAAAATCCGGAACGACGTTACATGTCACCTCTCCGCTTCCCCCCTCGCCTGTAAACGTCAAAAAAAATCCAATCCGTTGCTCCTGTGTGAACAGGGTCTTAAACGAAATGCTACGACTTTGACATTTCGGTTAAGGTGTCAAGTAGAAAGGCATGTCAGATCTCACTAAAAAAATGGATGATCGACATATTATAACATCATTGCATTGCATTGTACATACCAATATATTTAAAAAGAAAAACTTGATTTTCTCAAATAGAAAGCAAAACTAGTTCATATGTGCGAAAATGTCTCATCATGGCGTGTTTCTTGCATTAAACATTATTTGTTAAACAATCTACATCAAGGAGTATTGTTTTCAAAATGATTAACGCAAAAATGATTCATTGAGTAATGACTTTTCACAGGCTGAAAACAATAACTCATCTGTCAAACAAGACTTATTTGATTGTTCAAGAGCAGAGTGTCACAGTCGACTTGTGTGTACAAAATACGTCGCTCTACTTCGTCTTTTTATAAAGCTTCACGTTATTAATGATGAAACGTTTTGCGAACGTTAATTCCGAATTTGAACTTGCTTCAGACATCTTGTTATTTCTTCTTAATCTGTCAAAGCGCCAACGCCGTGATGTGACATTGTGATTTGTTTTAGCTGTTAAGAGCCTTCATTTCCACTGCTTTTCAAGAAGTACCGAATGGATTTACATGTGTCGTCCCACCAATTCTATGCCCGAATGTGTCCAAAGCAATTAAAGATATCATCCTTCATTTTTTTACTCAAAATAAGCCATCCTCCCCAAAAGCTCTCCTCCTCGCGCAAATAAGTGTTTACATCCTCTTATCAACTTGTTGATAACCTATATAGCGCCCCCGGAGCATGAAAACGTTAAATAAAATGTTACGCATACGCTTTCTAGACTCGGCGTCTACATAATTCCCTCGCACAAGTTATATCATCAGGTGGAAGCAAACAGAAAATAAAAACGGTGTGTGTGTGTGCACGGCGGGCAAACAGCGGAACAATACCCTCGTAAACAATGTATTAATTTGTTATTGTACTTCACCTTCTCCATGACTCTACCTGAAGATAATTGATTCTCGACCTCCCTCGCAGAACTCGAGCGAATGAACGCACATAACACAAGAGTTAACTCAGTCCTAGCGACACAATAACAACAAAAAAAAAAGTAAATAAACCAGGAAGGATGTGCCAGCGAAGCAAGAGGATAAAACTCGACTTTCACCCCCTCCCAACCCCAAAGTGAAATTGTATATCTACACGAGTTAAACACAAAAGTATCTATACTCGTAGACGTTTATAGATACGCCACCCATTCCCACCCCCAACCTAATGCTAACAACAATAACAGCAACACAACAATGGGAAGTGGAGCAGGCCAGAAAGTTTATGGAATCCTTTGGACTCTTTGCACTAAAAACACACTTTTCCGAGAATGCACTTTCGAGGCAAATTGAAAAGTCGGAGCGAAGCGCAGGAGACACATGACAGCAGCGGAGCTATTGCTTAGCGAGAAATAGGCCGGTATTGTTGATTGCTGGTGGTTTTGTTAAATTACGACGACCATATGGAGGGAAATATTTTTAATATTTTCCCTGCTTCCATGGGGTTCATTGGAGTGCATGTGACAACACGAATGTTATGGGCTGTTGCCTTGCTTAGGAGCTGCGATTTAATGACTTTTGTGTGTTTTCTGTGCGTCGTCGACTGGGAATGAGGCCTAATGTCTTAAGCAAATTAGACTACGACTGCATATTGTTGAAATGATTGAGCAAAATTGTCGTCTTACTTCCGCAATTCGTACTTAATGACTTTAATGGCCTGAGGTTGATTGGAGTCCTATTACTCCAGTAGCCGAACTCTATTGAAACAAGAACACTCTGGTTTCGCAAGAATTTCTCCGTAATTATTTCAACTACAGCAATTTTCCACTCTAAAGCGTAGATGGCGCTAGGTGTATGAACGAGTAGTTAACTTTTTAAAATTCGAAAAGTTGATTGGACTGACTCCATCCAACAGCAGTCACTCTTACCTGTGCACCAGGACTTAGGGGCGTAGGTGGTAAAGAAAAGGCCGAGGTACTGGCCAAGTGAGGTTCAACTGAGTTTACACTCTACTTAGAGCTCATGGTCTAGCTGCCAAGTTGTTCAAAGCGGTATGCACCAACTCCTGTATAAAATATGGTCGGAGGAAAGTATGAATAGAATTGTTTGCATTGTTTGCCCGATCCTCAAGCATCAGTCTTCTTAACATCGCCTACAAGATCTTATCTGCCGTGTTGTGTGAGCGCCTGAAGCCGTTCGTCTAGGCTAGGAAAATTAACCATCGACCAAATGTTCACACTACGCAGATCTTGGAGAAAACCTAGGAACTTCAAATCGATACTCACCACCTCTTTATCAATTTTAAGGCCGCCTATGACAGCATCTATAGAGAGGAGCTATACAGAGCCACGTCTAGTTTTGGCATCCCTGTCAAACTCGTCCGTTGGTTCAGGATGACGATGGAGAATGCACGCTGCTCCATCATGGCCGGTAAAGACTTCACGGAGACTTTTGTTGTCAAAAAAGGATTTAGACAACATCGTTCTTGGAAGAATAGTGCGAAACTCACGCGGCAACACCAGAGGCACAATCTTTCAAAAGTCCGTCCAATTAGTCGCAGATGCCGACGATATTGACATAATAAGAACGCAGCGTGATGGCACTGGCGCGTTGACAGATGGGCTTAGCGGTCAATGATGGCAAGACCAAGTACATACAAGAAAGGACTCTCAACACCGATGTATCGGACAGAACATCACAATAGGCAGTTATAACTTTGAGGTAGTTAAGGACTTTGTCTTCCTAGGCTCCGCCATCAATTCAGACAACGACATCAGCGCTGAGATCGGTGGTTTGACATACCCCAACGAGATGTGGTGCTGCGAAAGATGTTTGGTGGATACTCGAACCTATGCAGTTCGTAGAGCAGTCCAACGCGCTTGCCACTGGGCCATGGCGACAGTGCTGCATTGTACCCTGAATTCAACGTGCAAGCCGCGAGGAAGAAAATGCATTCGTTGGGCAGAAAGGCAAGTTCTTGCAGTTTTTTGGACTCTGTTTAGTTTGGTTATGTTCTATGCTTTGGTCATCACGGGCCACGAACTAATGCTGTGTACAGACGAAGTCCTAACTTTTTATCAAGGTTTTAGAAGGATTTACATGCCTCTCTGGTTTGCTGTAATGGCCATCAGCTATATCACAAAACAAAGGTAGAAGAATGACTACACTTAACGCCTTTCTCAGTCTCTCAAGGAAAATATAAGATTTCTCTGAACTGTGTTGGAGTTCTTCATTGACCTTGGACTTTTGGAGTCTTAGCTCTGCATGATCAGTCAAATGTTTCATTGAGGTTCGTAAACATAACCCTAGATGGCATGATTCTTCACGACGCGATTTTTTAGATTTCTTCTCAACAGAAAACACTGGAACTTTGATGCATTAGTGGACATGGAGAACATCTATAGGATGTGAAAACCTATAACTAAGCGTTTTGATGGGACTGTGACTTTTCACTTTTCCACTTTTTCTACCCACAAGTAATCAAAATTTGTTTTCCCTGTAAGCTGTTGAATAGCCCCAATTCAACTCCTCAAAGCACAGCGACAATTCATTTAAAAACAATTAATTTTGCTCGTTGCGCCTGTAGTGATTTTATTACGACGACATTTCCCATTACTTACACATCCCCTGTGTTATCGAGCTTTCCATTTCCATAAAGAGGAAAAGGCAAACGGAAATTTATTCATTTTATTTGATTCATCCTGTGCACTTAACAATACGGCCCCCATCCCGTTCATAATTGAATTAAGGAAGCAGACGTACACGCGCTTCTTGCTTCCTTCCAAAATCGTTCATCATTGTGCTCAGCGACTTTCTCTGTGTTTATTGGTATTCATCGATTGACTCCTTTTAAATTCGCAGCGGAACGTGCGGTTCTCCCCCAAAGATAAAGACAATCATTTGCAGTCTCTTCTGTTTTATTACGAATTTTTCTTATTAATTTCCTTTTCGGGTCGTTTATCATTTTATTCGGGCCCCCGTCCCCCACGCGTTTCGGTGCTGCCAGCGATTTATTACACGACGATGACGCATTTCAAAGCAACAGCGCCCGCAAGGAGAGAGCGTTTAGCAAAATCCCTGCCACATGGCCACAATGGTGGGCAAATTGATTTCCATTCTATTTTTAATCGAATCAACATTACTCATTACACTTGTCAGCGGGAGCGCGCTGCAGAAAAAGCCGTGATATGTCAAAAATAGGACTGTGTACGCCGCCATACCTATCTGCGAGGAGACGTTTCGATGTTTAGTGTTGTGACGCCGAGGTAGTATACGTATTTGTCATGCGGAAAGTTTGATGCACTGTGCCGGGGAATTGGATGTCTCTCAAGTGATTGCGCGTGGGTTGAAGGACCTTGTAAGAGGGAGGGAGGGATCTCCTCAGGTTCAGAGACCACCCTCCTGATTTAATAAGCTGAGTACCTACAGCGTTCAGCTGTAGCACGCAACGGGGTGGTTGTTCCACTGCACTGAGCATCGTCGGCGCTCGTAGTCATAGTCACAGTCGCAGTTGTAGGCGTGGTGGTGTTTAAATTCGATTGACCTATTTGGTGTCAATGGTTCAGCTGCAATTTCTTTTGAGCAATTACTCACTTAAGTCGAATACAGGCGAAGAGCGAGGGTACTGCGCTTGCCTTTGTCGTTGTCGTAGTAGTCATCATCTTCTCGTTGTAACAACGTCGTTTGGCAGTTGCTTTTCAGATACTTTCAAGTTTTCAAGTGGATATGTGGGCTTGAGATGCGTCGAGGCCGGGGCGAAATACTACAGAAACGACAGCAGAAATGTGTTTTCTGTTTGTGAACATTTTTTGGAGCACTGCCAGCACATTCGCTTTATCTATGATTTGGAAAATGGAAAATGGATACGGGGTTACTTTTGAGCAATTGAGTTTTAAACTTTGAAACGTTTTGTATGTTTCCGAGCAGTTTGCCCCAATTGGTCGTTGGAAATCGTTTTATTTTTCCATCCTCCGGGACAAGGCATATCGATTGCTGCAGTGAACTGGAAAAAGTTTGGGTCTACGCAGTTTTATCTGTTTCACTTTCAATCCATGGAGTGAGGAGGGACATTCAATTTTCGATATATAGACTCATTTATTTGAGTTGTTGACAGAAGTTTTCAGTAGGACTTCCAGAACAGAAGGATGGCATTTATTTTAATCACCTCATGGCTCATATTTCCTCAGACAAGGAGGAAGTAAGTTCCACTTGAGGGCACAACTCTTGAGAACACATAGAAGCGAATTAGTTACTCAAGTCGCAGAAAATGAAATGGTTGAGCAGAAGGAAAATCTTAAACTAATATTGTGCCGCTGATGTCTTTTTACTTACATATTTCAGATTTGGGGCAGAATGCACTACTCAGAAAGGTATGTCGAAACAGACTACCTCTTTGCGTCACTCTTTTTCAATAAGTTTTCCCAGTCAGAATTGGCCTCCGGATTTCCCCGCAATTCGAAGCAGCACTTGTTCCTCTGGCTTTGAATTCATTGGCAGACAAAAATGTCTTTCTTCTGCCAGCCAGTGCTGGACACTCATCCTGCTTGTCCCCTTATCCTACCCAACCTGGTTGAGAGTTCGTGTCATACCTCGAACTTCTATTTTCTTGCAGCCAGGGGACTTCTCAGATGATACCAGAAGTTTCCGTGTTCTGTGGACAATGCTACCAACCAATCAAGTTGAGAGTTCTCGGATTAGCCAAGCATTCCCACCTCCTTAGGTATTCATTGGTCAAAGTGTGTCCGTATTTTTACAGGCAGCCACCTAAACCCAACCAGGTTGTCATTCATGTCCCACTTATCGATCATGTCCATCGCTATTTCTGGCACTAATTCACCATTTATGCAGCTCGTAGGATTACGCTTAAGGTAGTAAGCATACCGTCCAATGGCATCCTGAATTCGCTGCTTTGTTGCAACGACTTCGAACGGCAAATAAGACGCTTCTGCATGACATATGTAGGTGTAATACTGTCGAACATGGTGAGAGGTGGTGCCGCACTTGATTTATATTGCTAAGGGTCGAAACTACTGAGCTTGCACAGTAGTCCAACGCACTAACCACTGAACCACGGCGACCACGTTGAATCCTTTGCAACTTCTTAACTGTGGTGACCTAGTTAATTTTGTCCAAAAAAAAAAAAAAACAGCGGCCCCACATGCTAAGATAGGTCTGACGTCCGAGATGTATATTTGAAGCCTATTTTTGGGACTTAGTCCCCAATTCCTGGCACAGATGCGGCGAAAGATTCAGAATGCTAGTGTCGTTCTTTTGACAGCCCGGTCTTTATGGGACATCAGGATAATTTACTGCCCAGAATTACCCCATGGTAGCTTGCTTCTTGCGACAATTGGATTATTTTGCGATAGATGGGGTGAATGGGAAGATTTAAGTTTTATCCTTTAGTAAAGGGTACAATAGTTGTCTTGATGGGGTTTACAGAGAGGCCATCCTTGGTACACCATTTCTGTATCAATTTCTATCCGATATTGTAGTACTTCTCAATCGGAGCTTTAATGTTGTCCACTGACGTTAGCTGCTACGTCGTCTGCGTAACAATTGGTCTCAATCACCAGATTTTGTTTTTTTTAAAGACGGAAGAAGATTGTATATTCCTTGAGACCAAAGTAAGGCCGAAAGTGAGGAAACCATGATCAGGGCTAATACGCAATGGTGTCACATGGACACATGTGCAATAGCCAGATCACTATGGCCAGTCTTCGATAAGAAGAAGTCCAAAAATCTCGTACAACTTAGTCGAAGGGAAATACGAATCGTCTCCGGTGTCCTCACAGGACACTGCGGATTAGGATTGCCCTACAACGACTATTGCAGAACCTGCAGGGACGAAGAGGAAATAGAATCCGTCCGACACCTGCTATGTGAATGTCCCGCATTGGCCACCAGAAGATTGCGTACTCTTGGTAGTAGCTTCTTCCATAAGCTGGAGGACCTTAATATCGCTGATTTTAGGACACTCCTGAGCTTTCTACCCCTTTCTGGGTGGTTTCCGGATTAGCCAACCCTATTCCTTGGTTTGACTCCCATGAGTATACTTTTTATGAGTGCAATGGACCCGCTTGAGGTCTAAGTAAGTCTTTAGGACACCCACTAAACCAACTAACCAACCAAGGCCGAAAGTACTCCGCCAATACAATCAATTTAAAGGTAGTCAAGAAATGTCGAGACACGCTGATCACCATACAGTCAAACTCTGGTGGGTTCCCGGACATAAGGACCTAGAAGGGAACGAAAGAGCTGATGAATTGGCAAGATTTGGGTCGGCTGTGAACATTAACAAAACAGACACATCTGTAATGCCACCGATAGGAAGATTGCGTGGGATAATAGACAGCATAATAGAGAAAGAGCCTAATTCCTCTTGGTTAGCCAGAGAAGATTGCGCAACATCTAGGAGGCTATGGGCGAAATTAAATAAAGCTAGAACGAGGTGCCTTCTGGCGCTGGACAGATTCGCATGCTCACTCCGTAAGTGGAGAATCGAATCCAGAGCTGGAGATGAAAAAGAGATAAAATCAATCCAATATCTGCTATGGCACTGCCCGCCCTGCAAGAACGACGTCTACGCGCATTAGGATCAAGTTTCTTTGCAAGCATAGCAGAAGTAACAGTTTTACAGTTAACGAACCTACTCAGATTCTTAAAGAGCACAAACTGGTTCACAAAACAGCCAACAATAGGATAGGTCCGTAGGTTGTCCCATGAACCATATTGCTATTTCCACAGCATTAATAGGGTACTCATAACGGACCTCCAGGTCTCCGAGTGAAAATGATGAGGTCCATCCATCACACATCCAAGGTCACCTTACCTAACCTAACTCTGCCTTAGGTTTCAGTTTGGTTACACAGCCCTTGAGTCAGCAAAACTACTCGGTCTACGGTAAGTACGAAGGAGACCCTGTCCAGTAAGGCACCGGTCATTACCAAGACACAGAGATGCATTTCTTTAGACGGAACCTTCCAATAGGCGCATTTCCTTTTATTGGTTTGGATACACTTTGAACAAAACCTCAGTTATTTTGATTCACAGGACCAACTGTCAAATAATGTTACATATAAAATCTTTTCTCAAACTGTTGGTGTTGATTGACAAAATTGAACAGCCCAGAGTTTTCAAAACTGTGCACGACTACAGCTATCAAATATGAATACTGTATGACTGACAGAATGAAAATGATGGCAAAATCCATAAGCTTCCGTCGGAATAACCCCTATTTGTTATTCCGTCAGAGAATAATATATGAGGGTTTATTTATTGAAAAACTTCTCACGCTCTGTGCGTTTATGTTCGTGAGTCAGTTTGAGCATGACTTGGGTGGCGCATATAATGACATTAAATGCAGTTTTTAGGTTATCGCAGTAAAAAAAGCGATAAGCAGTAAACAAGTGAAGACCGTCTTGTTTAACTTATGACATCATGTTTGACTCATCTGAATTCATCATGATATTTGCTCTGCTTCATATTTTTTTACGAATTGCCCTTAAATGAACGCATTCAGACGTGCATACAGCTTTAGATTACAAAACCAAATTCAATTCTATTCTCTTTCCTTTGACGTCCAATAGGTGGACATGACTTATCAAAATTTAATGAAGTAATTTGTTCTAGTTTCGTTTTTTTCTGGTTCGTGAGTCATGAAATTCAACACGTTTTGGTTTATTTTTAAAGGTTTCGCTATCAAGGTAAGGAATGTGAAACTCTATTTTCGTGTTCTAGTCTAAACTAAGTAATTAGTCACTGTAATTGTGTGCAGGTTATGTCAGGCAATGTACGGAAAAGTTCAATGCCGGTTAGCAACAGTGTGACACGTATTCTGTTTAGTTTCTGTTGTGACAAAAGCAGGTGGTTCATTGACCTTCCTCAGTTTGGTGGGATTCGTCCGTATCCAGGGTAATTAGGACGCTCGCATGCCTTGTTATTTTAATGAGTTTTTCGAGTATGTGCTGGATAAAGGCGCTGTCACACATGATGCTGGTCCTGGTAAACTTGTCTCGTAAAGTTGTCAGATTACAATCAATTACAGCTAGTGGTAGCCTGTTAGGCATTGAATTTGGTCAACTTGGTTTCTTTGAGTTCAAAGGAGAAACGACGAGAAAGCGTACTTTGTTTCATGACCTAGGCGTTTTCTAATTAAAAAGAAAAAATAAACCCTCTCGAGTTTAGGGGTAAAACTTCATGAGATTCACAATCTCACTGTGTTTGCCGTAATCTAGAAGGATGTGTAAATGTACATACCTTATGATGGAGCGTAGGGTAAAAGGAGTAAAGCAAGGAGCATGTGTTTTTCCTAAGAAAAGCCTTAAAGGTAATTCAGCGAAGAGTTCACAAGGGTTCACGAACCAAAGCGAATAAGTTGGTTTAATCTGTGACAAAAGTTCATAAGTTTATCGCAAGCATTCAAACACTAAAAGAAAGCGCTTGTTAAATTACTTTGTGTACTTAGCGTTAATGCAGTACTTCGCCCTAGAATAGCGAGTGCATTGAGTCCATTTTTGTGACATTGACGCCCAAAGTGCACATAATTAGGAAGGAAACTACATATATAGATGCAGGCGATGCTCCATCAAGGTCGGTCAAGACCTCATCGAGACCTTTGATGTCAAAAAAGAATTTAGACAAGGCGACGCGCTGTCATGCGACTTCTTCAACATCGTTCTTGAAAGAATAGTGCAAAACTCACGCACCAGATGTACAATCGTTCAAAAGTCCGTCCAATTACCCTCTTACGCCGACGACATTAACATAATCGGAAGAAAGCACTGGCGTGTTCATGGGTATTGAGACGGAGGCGGCGAAGATGGGTTTAGCGGTCAATGAGAGCAAGACCAAGTATATGCTGTCAACAATAAAGGACACTCCACACCGACATCGCGGACAGAACGTCACAATGCACAAGCACAACTGTGAAGAAGTTAATGACTTTGTCTATCTAGGCTCCGCAATCAGTTGCCAATCGCTGCTTCTTTGGGCTGAGAAGGCGATTGTGTAGCAAAGCCCTCGCTCGAACGACTAAAATTACCTTTTCTAAGACCTTAATCGTCTTAGTCCTCCTGTACGGCGCAGAGACATGGACTCTGTCAAAAGCGGATGAAGTTCCTTTTGGCTCGGGTGAGTTTTAGTCCTGTCTGCATAGACGCTGAATGGACGTGGAGAGAAGACGACAAATTGTACGGGCAGTAAAGCGACATCGACTTAGCCAGATGATTGGAAGTCCAACGACTGATGTGGCTGGGTCATGTTGAGCGGATGGACTACCAATGCTCCGGTCCGGAAAATCTTTGAATCCACACCCAAGAGAAAGACTGCGACTCAGGTGGCGCACGCAAGTGGAAGGGGACCTCAACCGAAACTGGAGGCAGCTGGCTAAAGATCGAGCAGTCTGGAGATACTTGTTGGTTGAGGCAATGGTCCAACCCGAACTGTAGCGCCACCTTAAGTAAGTAAGTTTTACCAAAAGAGCGCCTGAGTGAGAGACTCTTCGCAGTGCAATCACCATCCACAAACATTAACAATCTGTACACCCAGTATCTTGACATCATCAAAAAGGTAGCCGAGACCACCGTAGATTACCAGTCACCCGCCAAGAATAGGTATGATGATAAGTGCGTGCAAGGGCAGCACGGGAAAAAATATCGCCCCAGAAGAAGGGAAAAGGAAATGCATACGCAGTCTCCCAGCTCAAGGAAATCGAAGAGTCGTGCAAAAGAAACAATAACTGGAAGTTCTACGGGTAGGCTAAGCAATTGGCAGCTGGCTTCAAGACCGGAACGCAGACTCTCGGAAATAGAGAAGTCACTCATGCGTAGAGAGTTGTAGACGTGTTTTAATAGCATTTCTAGCAGCTTCTAAATAGGCATAATGTTGAGATAGTGATAGAGCAAGTAGAGCACACATCTCCAGTCAACGAAAAAATATTCCCCTTCCAAGCATAGAAGAGGTCGATACAGTTTACCAACAGAGCTCTTTTAATGCGGAGGTGATGCTTTGGTAGAGTGCATACACCAAATCTTCAACCGACGTGTGGACGAAAGTGTGTCCAATGATTGAAATATCAGCTCCATATGCCCCATTTACAAAAAAGGCGATCCTATGTCTTGCATCAACTATGGCCTTTTTGCACCACACTAATCGGCACGTACCAGTGTGACTTCCGGTCGGCCAGATCGACTGTTGACCGAACCTTCCCACTAAGGCAAATCCTGGAGAGGATCAACGAATTTAAAGTCGAGTCTCATCATGTTTTCATCGACTTTAAAGCAGCATATGATAGCATTCATCGCCTTGATTGTTGATTGTAACTTTTTAACGTACAGAGATTAAATCAACAAAAATAAATACGAAATACTTGACCTCTACAGGCCGATGGCCGGCTTCGGGATGTCGAAAGAACTGATCCAGCTGGACCACGTAACGCTGGAAAACACGCAATGTAATGTGCAGTTTGGGAACAGTTCTTCTGAGCTCTTTCAATTATGCACCCGATTTCGGCAAGGAGACACGCAATCATATAATTTCTTCAACCTTGTGCCGGAACAGATAGTGCGCAGGGCATTATCTTCAACAAATCTGTCCAACTGTTGGATTACGCCGACGACATCATTGGGCGCTCCTTACTTGCCCTCATAGGGGATTTCACGAGAATCGAAGATCAGGCGGAACGAGTTGGCCTTAGAGTCAACAAACAAAGAAGCTTATGTCCACCTCCTAGGACAAAACGTCACTGTTAACAAAAATAACTTCAAAAAAGTGAAAGAGTTTCTCTACCTCCTTCTAGGAAACCGTTGCTACTTTGGTTTGGCGTAACAAATGTATTCAAAACTCCTAATTCGAAAGACGAAATGCATGCTTTACAAAACCCTGATCCTGCTATATAGGGCCGAGTGCTTTACGATAAGCAGTAAAGCAGAGCAGGCATTGAACACTTTCGAGCGAAAAATCCTTTGTCGGATATTTGGTCCCGCATGCGAGGAAGACAAATGGAGGAAAAGATACAACCGCGAACTCTATGAAGTGTTCCAAGATGTGGATGTAATCCGAAACACACTGATCAGCCAAGAGAATCTTCGAATCTCAGCACCCAGGTCCGAAAGGACAAAGAAGACCAACCCATCGCGAATGGCAGAGTGTTTGGGCTGGAGAACTGAAAACAGCGTACGATGGAAGGGTACCTTGACTCAGGCAGAGACCCTCCACAAGTGGAGAGCCCGTTAAGTAGGTAAGTCTAACCGAGATGGACTTCGAACTTCGTTTTGATGGCCAACTTAACTCGGACGGCAGGAAATTCAATACGAAAATCAAACTAAAAAGGATGACTGGCGGCAATGCTTAGGGCAGAGACTACCACCAATCATCGGAAGGCCATTAAGTAATCGGCCGTTTACGGCCCTCCGAGCCAATATTTGTTCCCTTAATGACTTATAGTTATAATGCATGCTTCATGATGTAAAATGAATAATTCGATAAAATTAAACTTCAATAATAAATTTTCATTTAATCGAATAAACAATTCAATTTTTTTCTTTCGTTCACTTAATGTGCTTTCAACTCACGTTCGTGGTTTCGCTCGGTCTCCAGCCGAGTGCTGGTAGTGGGTGTTAATTACTACAACGCGCCCATCCCTGCCACAAAGGCGGCTGATTGCTGCTTGCTGCATTACCTTGTGCATTAATGTATAAATAGCAATAAAAAAGGTAACAATTTGAAAAAAAAAAAAAAAAAAATCTTTGTACACGTGCGAAACCTTATTCACCGGCGGCTAGTGCCTACGCCCGTGGTGGTCAGTTCTAATTTTACCTATATCCGCTGGTGGAATATCCAAAAGGCCTTTGAATCGGAATCTGCTTCGGTGAAATGAAAAAAAAAAAAAAAAAAAAAATCGGTTTTGTGCACTGAACGATAAATAATTACCCCCTCCGCCCTCCCACTTGAGACGCCTTTAATTAGGTTTCGCTTGTTCACCATGTATAGATTCAAGATCCCAGATACGAGTTGATTTCTATCTTTGTGGCTACAAAACGTTACAAAATTCTACAAAACGCCGACTTTCCCTGGTCGGTTATATCTCAGATTGTTTGGGGCGCTGCGCCTCCCCTCTGTAATGGACAACGGTGTTGGGGAGTTTTTAACATTTCCATCTAAATTTAGTGCGCGGCGATCTCGAATCGATTTTGTTTAGATTGTGCACGCGGTTTTGTTTTTCAGTTCACACACACAAACACACACACACACACACACGTTTTGTTGCTCCTTTTGGATTATTTCCAGAAGTTACGCGATTTTTTCTTTATTTTTGCGTGTAAATTTATACATTTTACATAATCGAGTGGAAGAAGCGGGAAGGGGCGGGTGTCACAGGCGACAGATTTATTCTTTTTCCACAATGAAGGGAGTGGGCTGTTGGATATCATTTCAATTTTTTTCCTCGGTGAAAATAGAAATACATATATTTCTTCTTTTTTTTTTTTTGATCGGGAGCTCTTTCGACACTTGCGGTGATAGATATGTTATCGAAGCCCAATGTCAAGAGCCGCTGTACGGGTGGGTGAGTGGGCAGGGCATTCTCGGTTTGTTGAGTGCGCGTCATTTTGTGTGACGTTCGTTTTTAGTGAGAATTAGTTATGTCATTAGTCATTGGGGCTGAACGATGGGCGCGTGCGGAGCGAGACGGGACGTTCGGCTATCAGTTGTCGTGGGGAAAACTAATTGATTTTCTTTAAATTGGATTTCACAGTGATTAAGGAAGTTGGGACAGATATGTATGCGCTGGTGCTGCTACTGATAAACTGCTTAAATTAATTGCTGGGCAACAATCAATTGTCGTATTTTGTAACGTTTGGAGCCCGAACATTGGTGAACACGTGTTGGTATTTAGTTGTTTGCTTGTTTACATTGCTGATGAAGTATGGAAGTAAGACGGCGGAAAATTTTAGACATTTGGGGTTTGGTAGGAGTACCTGAAAAATGGGTCAGCGTTCAAGGTAGATAAAGGCAGCGATGGGTAGGCAGTTCAATTCGAGTGAACATAAATTCACAGGAATCCGGTTAAGTTTATGATTTAGAGTTGCTAACAGTCAAAACTGTCAGATTGCATAGATCCAGGAGAGTCGTCAATAGCATCCTTGAATAATGGCCAAACCAAGAACTTCACAGACCGAGGAACTAAAGTGGGAAACTTCTTTAGAAGTTTCTTGAAAAAGTTTGTGGCAGATCGAAACTACGGGGGATGCTGTAACAAAATTTTCATATCCGACGCTGACAGAATTGTTAGTCGATCGCAGGGATGATAGAGCACATGCTTTACGGAAAATACCTGCAGAATGAACGACGATAGAAGATAGTTTTAAGCTCATACTGCTGCTATTTCAGCAGAAGAGAGAAGATGAAGCATAAGGATGAGAGAAGTACAAAGTAGATAGCGTAAAACAAGGGAAGCGCACTAAACCAAAATGAGCAGCAAGCCAGTCCGTCTGACGAATCATTAAGAGCTCACAGGTGGTCAATGCTCAGCCCAATAACCGGTGAAAGGCCTAGACGGTTCTTGGCTTCTGTGGGAAGTTGAGTCGCCCGAAGCAACAATAACCACAAATCACATTAAGGAAGAGGTCACCTCCGCGATCATGGTACTGAAAAGGAAGAAGACTTGAAGGTATATCTGCGGAACTCTAATGAACAGAGCCAACAACATCTGCTGATCTTCTGTAGTGGGGAACTGGAGAGATATTTCATGGTTGAGCGAATAAAGGATCGTCTGGAAAATACGCTCTATGCCGAACAAAGGAATTTCCAGTCTATATTCTGTGTCAGCTCCGTCAACACACACACACACTGCGATTACTGTCACAGAGGAAGATTGATCAGAGGAATGCAAGATCCAAAATGGAGCAAGGCGGCATCCCATCACTAATATTGTTTTTATTTGTTATTAGCGACGTGGTTCAAAGAAAAGCTCTAAGGTTTAGGTGGGATGAATCCTTGAATTTTGACTCTCTTAATGCAAATGTGTCTTCTTCATATGGCGCGCTTTGCTCAATGTTTGATGCTTAGGTTAGGTTTAACTAGGTAAGTGGGTGCCTTATGACTGGATTCGCCGCGTACGTATGCTTACGACTGTTGGCATACCATTGTACTATAATCACCAGACTACGGAGAGAAGTATGGCTTGGAATGACTGGAGCCACACATAGCATGCCTGACGATATCTTAAAAGCTTTGCTCAATTAACTACCAATGGATTTAAACGTTCAAATGGAGGCAGACGGAATCTACCACGAGGGATTTGCATTTTAGCCTCACTGTCATAATCGAAAGAAGAATATATGTATGAAAGGAGAAATTCCCGAAAGGCACGAATAATCGAATAAGAAACTCTAGATGGCTTTTTAAGGATTTTACTGAAATCTTCTACTCAGACGGCTTAAGCAGCTGGTTGGTAATTGGATGATAAGACCAAATACTCCAGCATTTCGAACAATTTAACGACGGCCTTCCACAGGGAAGTTTTCGGCATTCTCGAAATAGTTAACTGGATAATTGGTGTCGGCATCTAAAGTGACGGCCAGGCTGCATTAAGAGCGCAGGAAACTCCCACGAATCGCTCGAAGGTTGTTCCGGAATTTAGAATAAGTTGAACAGGAATCCAAACGTAGATATAAAGTACAACTTTTCGCCGTCCTCACTCCCTTCTCCCTCTTTTCGTTCACTCCCTTGTCTTCTCCGTTTCTTGGATCTACTTGGACTGGCAAACCAGCTTTGCTACTTGGGTTACGGGAAAAGACAATGAGACATAAACCACATGAGCTAAAGACTACTCGAAGATTAACCCGAGTTCGGAATCAATTATTCCTTTCTGCATAGGTTCCCATAGGGTCTTACTCCATAATGAAATGTGATTAAGTATAGAAAAAATAAATAAATAGCTGGCTTGACAGCTCGGGATGAACCAAGACCTAGATTCTAGCGATGAGGGCAATAATACGAGAGGATATCACTTTTTTCATAGACAGCCAGGCAGCAATAAGAGCAATTTCTGCTAATGAAATAAAATCGAAGCTTGTGAGGTGCTGTCGAGAAGAGCTCAAAGTTCTTAGAACACAGCACAAGGTGACACTCTGCTCGCTCCCTGGGCATGAGGTCATATCAGGAAATGAGAATGCTGATGAACTAGACAGAGAAACGGCTCGGCAACAAGCTTGGAACAAGTTGCGCACTTAAGCTCGAAGCTGGGAAAAAAGGCCTTAAGGGAGACTAATAACAGATGGACCTCTCTAGCTGCGGTATCATATGAAAAAACCTTCGAATTACAGAGGAAGACCTTTGTTGGGGGTGTGGCGATGAGGAGGTCCACGAGGATACAACCCACTTCATTTGCCATTGTCCAAGTCTCTACCATCTAAGAAATAGATACCCGCGTTTTTACGGGTAGAGGACATCTCTCTTCCCCCGACGGGTATCACAATGGGTCTGATTGGACGTGAGTGTGGCAAAATGGATTTTTCTTCCTTTCGCCTGCCCACTTACCTAACCTTACCCGACCACAGAGTCACGGCGACCATAACAGCCACGGTCCAGCAAGAACAACTACTGCATAATTCCTCATTAATTAGATAAAGGAGTACAGAGCTATGGTCGGCCTAGTCATGGAACACAATACATGTGAGCGTGAACACTACATGACCAACATGCGAAACAATGAGGGCCCAACGTGTCCCTTTTGTTTTGAAAGCGATGCGATGTCGAAGCACTTCGTTCATAAGTGCGCTGCCTTCGATGAAGGAAAATGGACTCAAACTTCTTATCGACACTCTGCGGTTCGTCCATCTACGGTTCATATCCCGTACTAGTCCTTTAGCAGGAAATCAGTAACCAGTTTCAGCTGTTTTCTATTTTTAGGAGAACGGCCGCAGTTTCTTTGAAGTTTTGAAGATGATCATTGACTATCTGTACAACATGTGCTATTTTATTTTAAATGACTGTCTTTCCGATAGACAAAAATAGTTTAACCTTCCAACACAGCTCCTCTTGTAACTTCTCTCCGCCTGCTCCAGACAAGCTCATCAGTAATTTCATCATGAACAACCAAGTTCGTGAGAATCCAGAAAACTACTCAGCATATATGTACATATGTACTGATTCTCTGAATCAATCTCCTAAACTGCAAGACAAGACAAGAAGTCAGTGGGACTCCAACTTAGGTCTCAACTCTCAGTAGCTGTATGCTGTATTGAAAAACAAGGCAATACATCAGTGATATTCTAATAATAAACAAACACAATTTACGTATTCCTTTTGATCTGTCTCCACGGACTGTAGTCCCTTAATGTATGTACCCCTCGTATATAACACCGAAGCTTGTCAAATCTCTGATGAAAAAAAAAAATACCTCCGCCTCAGTTGACACCTGTGTACTGTCAAAATGTCAATTCTCCAATCCATTCGCAACACCTCCGTGCCACTTCTAAATTCTCCATTTCCCCATGGAATGTGACCAAATGCGTCCCATCAGTGACAGTTGCTGTAACTTCGTTCACAACTGTACGTGCTTAGAGCGAATTTTCCCTTCCCACTTGTGACAGCAGCAGAAAATGTAAACAAAATGATTGAGCAATACATGCTCGTAAAATAAAAACCAAATTTTGCTCTAATAATTGACAACAAAAGACCAGCATCAAGTGAGACAAAGAAAAAATGAATAGAAGAAGAAGAGACCTAGCGTGCTATGCTAATGAAAACGAGCAAAATTGAACCACAAGGTCACCCCCTTGGGATAAAACACAAAAATTGACTTTCAAAAGAAAGTGAGTCAACATACGTAAATCACCACGTGACTTCATGTCGCCGGAGGTCAATACCACCACGAGGAGCAACCAGCAAGCAAAAATGAAAAAAAAAAAAAACTCGTCCCGGCCATGTATGGCACAATGTATTATTAATTTTCAATCAAAACTTAGGTCCCATGACACCTTGTTGTTTTCACTTTCACGGAATCAATTAGACACCCAAACGAAGAGGAAATAAATGAAAATTGATCCGACCCTGCCCTGCCCTAGGAACAAGAGCTCACACTTGGCCGCGTGGCCGCATGACTAAACAAGGTAATCCAATGCCGATGGATTTTTTTGTTTTTTTTTTTTTTAAATAGTGTGGGGGGATACAACTTGGGCAATAGTGCATGAAAACACAATGACCCTGACAACACAACGGCGGTGATTTAGCCTTCGACGGGACCTTCTCCGACGACAAATTACATTCCACCTGACTTGAGGAGCGCCACTTATCTCTCGTCCTTGATACGAGGATTGACAACAAAATACGATTTTTAAGGTGTAGATATACACATATGTAGGTACGTTCCTAAAATATCCAACGGGACGGGAGTGTACAATTGATTTGAGACCACTAGGTTCGGCCAGTGGGTGGGTGGAATTCGACTTATAAAATAAATAATTGAATATAAGCTGCTTCGCCTTTGTTACACCACCACGCTGTCCTTGATCCAGACACAGCACCACCAACAACAACGACGACGACGACGATGAACGCCCCTTTTTTCGTTCGCCATCTCCGGTCTCTGTGTTCGGGGTTTCCGTAGAAAATCATTTTGCTTTTTCGCTTCGAATTCGTTTTCATTTAACGTGCGATTACGGCCCTTTTAGCGTGAGATAAGCAACACACTTCGATAAAATAATTTATCCAGTGGGACAGGGCATAGAATCCCCAAGAAAGGACACCTACACCCACACTCACACCCGAACCGCCGCCTCTCCTACGATAAATTTAGTATTTATTTTCAACGCTAATTAAGTTAAGTAAACAAGAAAGTTATTCTCGTTTATTTAATTTAATTTCATGGAATGTATCTACTCGGCTCTGCGGCAGGTACCGACATGTCGGGGCTAAGGCTACTTGAAACGATTCCGCGAATGGTCACGCCGGCCTCCGTATGTGGAGTTCTATTTTTAACAAAAAAAAAAAAAAACGCCTAATTAGAAATACGCATGTAGAACGACGTAAAAACATACATATATGTACGAGTATGTGGCTAGGTTTTACGAAATACTTTCGGCATTGTGGAATAATGAAGCAACTTTCTTGGGAATTGTCGCGAAATTAATTTCGGAGACAATTTATTTAGCTCAGGGCTTTGTTTGTGCAACAAATTGTGGATATCTTGTGCGCGTTTTGTGTATTTTTATGCTTTTATTTCCATGGGCCTAATGTAGTGTAAACAGTTTGTGTTTTTTTTTGTCGCCCCTCTTTTATTGTTTGGGGACTGTAATGTGTGTATCCTTAGCTTTTTGGTAGGAACAAGACACATTCGCCTTTGTGGAGATCTTCACCCTTTCATGTGCGCCAACTGCTGCCAGAAGGCGTAAATAACCGTTTGTGCTAAGATTTTACAAATGATGCACACACGACAGCTTGGGCATTGTGTTTGTTTTTATGGCTAGGGAAATGGAAATGTATGAGACTCTACATCATCGTAGACCTGTCCTAGATATCACGCGCAAGGGTTGAAATTTGTGAAACTTCTCCGGGTCGCAGTAGGTAGATAGTCTGTTTTGTTAATTCCAGAAGTCATGTGTTTTTCAGTGGTTGAATGATGAGTTTTACCCCTGGGTGCTTCTGGTCGCTTTTTTTCTCACGTCTTACATGAGACCCAGGTGCACCTCTGACAGTAGCACTGAATTGTCAGCAGTATTTAGGTGGGAAATTTGAATCTGCAGATGGGGTTGTTGCATTTTTTTATTCAGCAGTCACCATTCTTTTATTCATCGGCACAAATTACCCCTCTTTTACTCGCTTTCTCCTAGACTTAGGTGTGTTAATTACTCCGTCAAGGATAACTACAGTCTTCAACTAAAAAAAATGCAATAATGACCTAAGACATATCAGCTTTCGCTGTGGACGTTGAACTTCGCCAGGGGTGGGTATTATCACCTCTTCTTTTCTTTTGTATATGGATTAGATGTTACAGGGCAGCCGTGAAGAAGAACAGTTCGAATTGGGAGATTTGCGGATGACTTGGTCATCCTTACGTCCACCAGACCGAACTTCAGGGCGCACTAGATAGGTTCGTAGCCGTCTGTACAAACAAATCGGAGGTAATGGAGATTCCCGAAAGCCTGTTCAGTTTTAGTGGAGTTCCATTGAAACAGATGGATAAGTTTAAGTTTCTCGGGGTCCTATTCACGGCGGACTGAAGGAGCAATACTGAGTTATCCTGTAGGATTGGTCAAGCTGGAGAAATGTTGAGACAGCTTGGTCAGTTTGTTATCAACTTCAGTGTTTGTTCCGACCCTCATCTATGGTCATAAGGTTTCGGTAATGACCGAAAGAATTGCTGGGGTAACTCATCGAGATCGAGTTAGAAACACCAGAATACGCGAGGCACTCAATGTCGAGCAGCTACTTCTCCGAATGAAGAGGTCAATACTTCGATGGTTTGAGCACTTTAAACGTATGCCCCTAACTCGGTTCCAAGACGTGCCATGCAATCCGTGCCATCAGCTAAGCGTCCCCTGGGTAGACCCAAGATGATATGGTTGGACCAAGTTACTGTCCAATCATATTAGTTAGAGTCGATGCCAGAAGATCGGGAAATGTGGAGAGTCCACTTAAGCAACCTAAGCCCGCGACCCTCATAGAAGATAAGCGGGCCATTTGAAAATGATGATGATGACACATCAGCTTCAGCGTAAGGAAGCTCGAACAAAATGACGACTGGCAAAGCCTTGTATTCTCAGTTCTCGTCAGATACAACCAACAAATTTGAAAGCCCAAATATAAAGCTTTAGCGACAACATATTGTAACAATTGACCAATCTGCAGCCAAGGTTATATGAGCCGGCCTAAACTTCTGGTTATGTGTGGTTTTTCTTGGCGGAGAGTTGTCAGCCGTGGAAAAAAAAAAAAAAAGAAGTGTCAGAGATAAAGGAAGATTGGTAGGCAAGTGTAGAAAAAGAAGAAATAAAAGAATCCATTAATTTTGAAGTAATCTTCGGCTGTTTCTTTTAATTGTGAAATTCTCTGCCGCAACAATAACTATCTTGTGTGTCCAAAGTTTATACCCTGACAAGACCACTTTTTTGGGTTCACTAACCAAATGGAAGTAGAAATCTGCGAGGAAATTCTGTAAGGCCAATGCCATCAAGTGGACTATTTCCTTCATGAAACCTCTTTAACTTGCCGCATAAGTTTGTCAGATTTCAAACTGTTAGGCTATACCTTAGCTCTTGGACACCGAGTCCATAGCGCAGAGTAATTGTCAATAATCGAGCATCGGACTCAAGTCACAAATCCTTTTAACCCATAAGCCTAATGTCGTTTATACCTTAAAGAGATTCACATCCAACATCGACTCGACGTCTCGTACAGAACGTCACCATAGACAGATACGTATATCTTTGAGGTAGTTAAGGACTTTGTCTACATAGACGCACAGATAATGACGGCTTCTCTTGTAAATCGCTTGTTTGTGATTCCAGTGGCATTGGACTGTTGTGCGAGCAGCATAGGTTCAAACCCGTGCGGCACCACCTCTCGTCTGGGAATGACAAACCTCAGATAAATTGCAAAAATGTAATGCGCACATCGTTAATGGTAGCGAGAAGCTAGGCTTTCGCCCATCCCAAGCTGTCGCTCGATGCTTTGGACTAAGAAGGCAATTGAGTAAGAAAGTCCGTTCTCGAATAACTAAAGTGAGCCCAGGCAAACCTTGGTGTATAGCGCAGAGGCGTGGACTTTGTGAAGAATGGATGGGATCGCCCTTGATTGTTTCGACAGAAAAATCCTTCATGTGATCTTTGGTCCCGTCTGCATAGACGAAGCTGAAGATGGGGGTTACTGCGAAATCAACTTATTCAAAAGAGACGCATAAAACGACTGAGACGTGTCGGAGATATAGAACGGATGATCACCAGCGCTCCGGCTCGGAGAATATTCGGATCTGCCACGAAAACGGCAACTCAGATGCACCGCAATAAAAAAGATTTTGGCAGTTTAACACCACAAATGGGTGTCCACGAAGTAAGAGTATTCGAAAAACTTCTCGGACAGCCAATGACAAATTTTGGTACCCAACGCCTATCGCCTATTGCGTGTGCCACAACTTCATAATGAGATTAGTAGTGGTAACGAATATAAGTTAGTCAACTTTTGCCTTGTAAAAAACTTTTGCCAACAAGACTAGATTCGATATTCAAAAACATTTCGTGTTCAGTGTCAGTGAAAGCGAATGTACAGGTAGAAAATGACATCAATCAACTTGGTACCTACGTGCCACTGAATTCAGTTGTTTAAAACTCAAAAGGTTGATTGATGCCCAGATCCACTTCCCAAGGCTTTATCACAGCTTTTTCCTTTTTTATTTGCGCAAGTAATCCTTTAATTATCCTCATTTACGTGGAATCCTCTCCTCATTATTCCGAGTCAGTCGTCAGAATCATGATGGAATACCGATTGCTTAACAGTTCACAAAGATTTCAGTCTCATCACCCCACCCAGCGCAATGCAAATTTATTTAAATTTCTCGCAAATAACTTGGCCACAGCAGCATCAGACACCACATTCATTCCACAAGTTCCTAGAAGCCATTAGAAGGCCTCCCTCCCCCGGGCTGTTCGTAGATACTTGTGCTGTTCCCTTGAACTCGACAGATACCCATAACCTATGCCATCGAATCTTGCCCCCATTAACAGACCGACAAAAAAAAAAAAATAATAAAGGCTCAGAGAGAACAGCAGAGTGGGCCTCCACTCCATTGTGCGAACATAATTTGTGCGAATTTTCTTCTCTTTACATGTGTCAGTCGGTGTTGTATCTCTCTGTTTGCCAATAGCATACTGTTGGAAAACTCGGCGAAAACTCAATTTTCCCAAAAATCTTATTCAATTTCAGTTCGAGTCGACACTGACTACGACGATGACTACATACGGAGGAGGTTATTTCTTGGAACAACCATGCGATGATGAAGAAAGACCACAATCACTCCAGTCCGCACGCACACTCAAACACAATAAAATATATGTATGCATATCTATCTTTCAAGGATATACTCACGGATAGAAGAAGAACAGGAAGGTGGTGGACAGGAGCAGGATCCAGGCAAATGTCGCAGGAATATATCGAGTTTTGACGTCGCATTTCGGCATCTCCTCTGTTTTATCTATTTATCCTTTGATTTCTTCTATTTAGAATAAAATGAAGTAAAAACGAACACAAAAAAAAAAAACAAAAAAAAGAAGAAAAGAATTTGGTGCCGCGGGCGGTGGTGGGAGTTTTGCTTTCACTTTTTCTTTCTTATTCGCGATTCCTTTTTGCGGGTGCTATTCTCCAACATTAGCGAACTCTGCCACACTCATCCATGGATGGATATTTTTCTTCTTTTTTGTGATTATCACCCACTTCTCTCTTGGTTCGCGAAAAACGAGAGAAGGCAGACAGGTGTATATATACACACAGAAACACTTTTTTCGTAATTTGCTTGGCCTGCACACACTATATCCACTACTGCGCTCAACTATCAACTTAATTTTAATTAGAAAATGAATTTCTTTTTCTTACGACCAAAGAGCCTTCGCTGGGGCTACGATATTTTGCGAAAAATCATGAAACACTTGACCGGGATCGAGCACGGGTGCAGATCCGACTCTGGCACACACGAGATTCTGCACGGAACACGGATTTTGCGAGGAACACGCACTTTTCGCGGAGGATTTTCGAGGCTTTTTTCTTCTTTTTGGCTCGTTTTCAGCGGCGGAAAATGGAAGCGACGAAAGTTAGGGTTTTCCTTTGGTTGGGATGAAGTTTTTCTTTTCTTTTTTTGTTGTTGGTTTGGTTGGAATGGAGAGCTGAGCTGGTTTTTTTCTTGCTCCTTGGGTTGTGGCGAACGTTTTTCGATGGGATTGATGACGACGCCGGGTGCTTTGTTGAGTTAGCGGTATGTGCTGGTTTTTCTTGTTGATAATTGAATTGGAAAAAAAAGAATTTCTATGAAATTTTCTCACGCACTTCCATGTTCCCGAGACACTTTTTCACCTGTGCTCTGACTTTTCTTCATTTCATCGTTGAGTTTGTTGTCATTTGCTCTTTGGTCGAAGATTTTTTTTTTAACGAAATGTGGGAATTTTTTTTCCCAATATGGCTGATGGTGGTTTTTGACGAAGGAATGGAGCATTGCCAATAGAATTAGATCAGTTTCAAGCAGGGATGGCAGAGCTTCTTTCTAGCGTGCGATAAGAACTATAACTTTAGTTATAGAAAAACACTGAGCTATTGGGTGGTGTGAATAGAAACTGAGAGAACACTTGAGGAAAGTGATTTCTGAGACTTAACGGAACTCATTTTTATTCAAATTATATTAAGTGTTTTTCCAAAAATTTGAGGAAACACTCCGCCATTGGCAGATTCTTGAATAAAACATCACTGAGATCCCGCTGTTATCAGAGCTATGGGAGACAATTCAGCAAAATTCCACCTCTCCTTGCGAGACAAAGCAAGGATATGCTGTAAAAGACACTCACCGAATTGAATAAAGGGCATGTGAAACAGTAAAAAACTCCGCTCTGTCGCTCCCCTTATCTGATGCCCAAGAAAGAGTTGCCGGAAGAGATGCCTAAAGATTACTCTCGCTGTTTGGAGGATGCTACATGCTTCTTCGAATTACTGGAGCTGAAATACCGGACAAGTTCTTTTCTTGAGAAATTCAGCTACATGACGCAAACTTTTAGGCCGGAATTCATCAATGAACCTGTCAGTTTTACAAAAGTAGACCAACGTTAGCAGCTCAAAACTCACTTCGTTCAATTTCTACATGCACCAACCACTTGCCCTGTGTGACATTTGACATCGTTCGAAGCCGTTGGAAACCCCACCGAAAAAAAAAACATCCCTTCGTTAAGTACTCACCCAGATTCCATCTCTCATCCGTTCCGCGATTGTCACTCCGTCACTCGAGCACAGTTACCATTCGCCATATTTGTTGAAAAATTTCATGTTTACATTTTTCTCACACACGGCAAGGCAGTGCATCCGCATAAAATTCATTTTTCTCACCATCATTTGCACCCGTGAAATACCCTCACAAAATTCAATTCATTTTCACAAAAAGTTTGTTCAAAATCTGTTAAAATTGCTACCGCCACAATGTCCCGTAGTGTACGCGCTGAGACACGAAGTCGGGCTAAAGACGACATCAAGCGTGTAATGCAAGCGGTCGACAAGGTTCGGCACTGGTGAGAGAAAAAAAAAATTCCATTTTCACCTGAATGCAATGAACAAGAAAGATTTTCTCTTATTTCAGGGAAAAGAAATGGGTCACCATTGGCGATACGACCATGAAAATTTACAAATGGGTACCCATTTCGAACAGCGAAAAGAAAAAGGTCCACCACTCGCATTCGAGTTCCAAAGATAAAGAAAACACCTCCCAGAAGAGTACACCGCCACAAATAACACCCAGCTATACCGGTGCCCTCACAGCTGAGGATTCAAACACTTGTGAGTCGGATTCTGTAATCAAAAATGTCATATCGATGAGATTTTTTGCTACAATCTTGAAATGCTCGATATTTTAATGTAAAAACATAAAATTTCTTCCGGTACAGGCTTCTCAATGGTGAGCGATTCGCAAGGTGCCACTGAATTCGTATCCAGCATGCCGTTCTCTGAAGACTCCAACTCTCAAGGCAGTGATGGTCCCGTGAAACGCTTGAAAACCAGCGATTAAGTTGCGAATCCCCCTCCTCCATAAACACTATCACCACCACCGTTCTCGTCTGTCCTCCTCGTCTTTGTAAATTTTAAGTTATTTAAGTTTAATTGAATTCTACTGCCGTGCGATGCATTCAAGCCGGATACCAACTTGTCTCCGAGTTAGTTTTAAGTTTCCCCTTGCTCTTCTCCAGACTTTCACAATGGGTCGGTTGTAAAATATTTATTTTTGTTTTTCTGCCAAAAGACATTTGAATTAGAAAAAAGAGAAGAAAAACCCTAGAAGTAAAGCTAAAAATATATTTATTAAAATTTCTCATATAAATTCATTAACAAACAAGAATATATAGTATATTAGTGATAAAAGTTGCTTCAGAATACTTTTAGATGTACCTCTCTTTACCACATAGCTGATACTCTCGTATGTATTCAAAGGAAATTCGTATTCCCTGTTCTTTTGCGTTGCGCCTTGGTTCTTTTTTTCCATTACTTACGCAGCTCTATATTGTTAAGATTTGTACAGTTTAAAATTTTCTTATTTGTAGTGTTCTCTCTTATTTATAAATTGTATAAGTAGATTGAAGTAACCATAAATAAATTAAATATGAATTTCAACAGAAGTTACTACAAAAATGTATGTATTTTTTATCTTTCCACGCGGTGCGGGTAGCTGGGGCCCTAATTTCTATTTACATAGCTGCTCCTCGTCTGCCTTTCAGGGGAAGGAAACGTATTCGTGTTCACACTGCTATGACTCAGAGCTCGGCTGGAGTTGTATTAACACCATACAGCAACAAACGTCCCAGTAAAATCACTATCTCTTGGGCTCGCGGACACAAGAGCACTGAAACAACGATATTTCCGATGACCTCGCCAGACAAGGATGCGGACATCGTATATACATTAAATGATCCCATTTCCCTTCTGTGATCTATTCAAGCACCTGAAATTGGAGCTCGAATTATGGGAACACCCAGAGAAGCTCTCTAAATGAAACTCGACAACATGACTTCGACAAGTTTTAAAATTGGTCGACCTAGAAAAAGAAGTTAAAGAATGCATGGTGATAGGCTTCTAAATGACTTCCTCGATGGACATTGCTCACTTAATTATAACCTCAACAAGCTGGACGTAAATCTTTCAAATATACCATGTCGACTAGCCTTGAAAGATCAAGAAACAGTTGAGCACATCTTGAGCGATTGTTACGCTCGTAAAAGACAAATATTTCGACAGAGGGCTTACATTACATCCCTAGTCTTGGTCAAACAATTCCTTTAGAACTCGATAATGCTCGAGACAACATTGTTTTCTTAATGTAGGGGATCCCCGCTCCTATGTCCAAGTGTTCTCTGGTCGCATCCAGTGTGGAATGTGGAATTCCCCACTGACCCTAATCCGGCTTAGATCGAGAGTGTGGCAAATATTTGATTATCCGCCTCTCCTTGTGGGCCTAAGGGATACGAAATCGCCTTTAAACCATCGAATACGCGTTCTGGCGAATGATAGACCGCTCTTACTATTGAGCGGCAGAGACTGTACGAACGGATAGATCTTTGGTAAGTGAGCAATCGATTTCGTACTCATCTGCTTGGGTCCTGAGTCCTTTTAGGACATCTACCACGCCTACGCGCAGATGTAGATGCCTCAATTCTCTCCAACCCACCCGTAATTGTCTTGTTTTCTCTTCAATAGTCCTACATTACAATTTTACTTGGTGACCAACTATTCTTCTATCGTGGGTTAACGGACTTCATTGGATGGCTTGGCTAGCTATGAAATTGTTTGTTACACAGAGCAGAAGTAGCACTTATTCCAATGCGGATTCGTCGTAGGTGGCAGACATCACGGCTTCATAGAGAACAAGGACAAAGTCATCAAGAATAATTCTTAGAGCTCCTTGATAGAACATGTGTATGAGTAATGTCCTAAATAGCAAACTCAGATCGTGTTTGCCAAGTTTAACCCAAATAAAATCACCAGAGAAGGACATTTTTAGTTCAGCCGTACATAAGCAGATCCTACACGACGCTACTTGTGAAAACGTATTTAGGTTTAGGGTACATTGCGGTGTCCCGATTAAAAAAAAATAAATAAATAACTGGCGGGTGGTCGCCGTGGCTCAGTGGTTAGTGCGTTGGACTGCTGACCAAGCGGCGTGGGTTCAAGCCCCAGCCGGGAACACCGAACATTTTCGCGGCACCACCTCTCGTCGGGGAATGACAAGCCTCCGGGAGTATAATATGTCGCCGTTCGGAGTGCGCAATAAATTGTAGGTCCCTTCCATTCGTGCAAAACAATACAACACGCACAACATGAATGGTTGCGAGAACCTAGGCCTTGGCTCATTCCGAGCTGATTCGCCAACTTCAGCTAGGCAAAGCCTGACTTCTCACAAGAATTCATGTCGCGCCAGCTAAAATAGTTGGGATGTGGCAAAGCCTAGGTTCCCACAACCATTCATGTTGTGCGTGTTACATTTATTCGTTTAATTTTTAAAGGGACCTACAATTTAGTCCCGACTCTGAACAACGAATTGAGAAGCGTTTTCATACCAAATGGTACTTTTCGAGGTTTGCCATTCCCCGAAAAGATGAGGGACTTGAACCCACATCACTCGCACAGCAGTCCAACGCACTAACCATAGAGCCACAGCGACATGGTCTCTTGATAATCAAACGGGTAACCATATTGATTACGATCGACGCAAGTTCGCCTCCAACATTGGCTCGGATCACTTCCTTGTTGCAGTCAAGCTATGAATGCGTTTATAAAGCAAGCAAAGGCGAGGGCATCTGTCAAGCTTTACAAGCATAAAATAAACAGATCATTAGCTTCTCACAAAGAAGCGCATAAGAACGGTACGATCAAGGATATTTAAAGATTATACTCCAGAAATAATGTTCAACGTAACCCGCACGGAAACCTGTAGAGATAAAGGAAATCATGTTCAACATTTAAAGTCGGTGTTAAAAACCAGATATCAGTATGAACATCTTACTGACAGGCAGAACAAACCATTCAACCTACGACGACTATAGCCAAAACATTCGAAGTGGCTGAGAAAAAGGGTGTGTCCCCATTTACTACCTCTTCCCCGCAGGCCCGGCAAAGGTTATTCTTACTAAGCCTTCGCTGTTCATGTGATATAGCAAAAATTTATTAATAAGATTCTCGAGACTTGTAGTTTTCAGTCATAATCAAATTTCTCAACCAAAGAAATTTCAATCAGATTTATTTCTCGCTCTTGTTTGGTGTTCTAGTTTCGTATTTGACTTTTGCTCAAAATTTGTGTCGCCCTTAAATAAGTGAATTTTTTGGTTTTTAACTAAATAGAATCCACATCAATTATTTAAATTTAATATTGTACATTTATGTATTTCTAAAACTCTGCCCACATCCTCGTTGTTTAATTTCAGAAATCATTGCCAACACTCAGTTAGGAAGTAATTTTTTTTTTAAACAATTGCATTTCCGCACAAAATACTTCCACTTTCATTCAATTTGACAAACCTTTTCTTGGCAGCACTGCACAATATTTCACCATCCGTTGAGCGCTGCCATTGTGGTGTTAGTCACTGGCTGCTCAGCTGGACGCACTCGCGTATATCACTTCGACTGCATTCTTCCTTTCACAAAAAAAAAAAGAAAACACAAATTAATTTTTCTCATTATTGTTTAAAGTTTTAATTTCGCGTTCATCAAAAGCAACAATTGCATCGTTATCAAATAATGAAGTGTGAAATGGAAATACCCAACTAAATCCAAACGATTCTCGACTGCAAAGTGGTGTTACCGAGCTATACTATGTGGATTATGTGCGGGTGTGTTGACCAAAGTGACTAAAGGCATTGGCTCGTGCTGCTAATTACAATAATATCTTAATGGCGAATTTGATTTTCTAAAAAATCGGTGCCCCTTACATTCGCTTTTGTTCCAAGTTACTCTCGATTTCATGATCTTTCTGTTGCACTTTCGCACCTCAAACTATCGACTTCCAGGCTCGTTTCATTCCTCTGTCGCTGCCGTTGCCGTCGCCGCCGTACCACCGTCGAAGTACGAGGGTGTAGTACAATCATATTGAACAACACATATACAGCAAAAAAAAAAAAAAAAAAAGAAAAAACAGAATACAAAGAACTACTGCTCCACCACTCCACCACACCACACTCCACTCCACAAACAGAAAAATAAGAAGAAAACTGATCGAAAATGCGCGAGTTCAAAGTTGTCGTCTTGGGGTCTGGGGGTGTCGGCAAATCCGCCCTCACGGTGCAATTTGTGTCTGGCTGTTTCATCGAGAAATACGATCCGACCATCGAGGACTTTTATCGCAAGGAAATCGAGGTGGACAGTTCACCATGTGTGCTGGAAATATTAGACACTGCTGGAACAGAACAATTCGCCTCAATGCGCGATCTTTACATCAAAAACGGCCACGGCTTCATTGTCATGTACTCGCTGACCAATCACCAGACCTTTCAGGACATCTCCAGTATGAAAAATGTCATCAATCGTGTTAAAGGCAGTCAGCCCGCCCCCATTCTACTAGTCGCAAATAAATTTGATCTAGACTGCCAAAGAGAAGTCTCCACAGCTGAAGGCAACGCTTTGGCACAACAATGGGAATGTCCCTTCATTGAAGCTTCGGCCAAGGATCGAATCAATGTCAACGAAGTGTTTGCAACTATTGTACGCGAAATGAATATGACTTCAGATAAAAGACAGAAAAAAAGTGACTGGTGTTGCACGCTCTTATAGCGAATAGTATTGAAGCATTAATCAAACAAAAAAAAAAAATAATAATAAAATAATCATTTACGTGCAAGTGAACTAAAAAATGAAAAAAATACAAAAAAAAAAAACAAACTTAATCCAACATAAAGGACAAATAACAAACAAAAAAAAAGGAAAAAAGAATAAAAAACAGTACTTTTATATTAATGTATAATTTTTTATATATTGAACTTAAAATTCTATACATATACATGTTTAGCTGATAATTCGAGAACGATAATGGGAAGCATTAAGCATTTTTTAATGTTCATTGAAAAACGAAGAAAACAAAAAAAAAAAAAACATATTAAGAGCATTTTGTCCCCTTCGCCCACTGAGCCCCCTCTCCCTGTCCCTACCTAGCTCCCCTAGATGTATAAACACGATATGGATATATATTATTATAAAAATAAATAAAACGCATGAGGTAATGATATCTGAGTGGCAAAACTAATATTGTGTGTTGGTCTACAGGAAATTTTACACAAAAAAAAAAAAAGAAAATTATTTTTATTTTTCTTCTGTTTTGGAATGTATTCCGAGCGGATATTGTCGTTTTTTTTTCGGAAATAAAAACAAAAGGAAACCATACATTATATGATTTACTCTTGCTTAGGTTTTTTCCTACAAAAAAAAAACTTTTTTTTTTTCTTTCGTAAAAAGCAACATTTGTATAATTTAAGAAACTGTATAGCGCAAACAAAAATTACCGTTAGTCAATAAATTTTCTTTATGAAAAAGTATTAAGTGGACTTTGTTGGTTTATTTTTTCCCCCAAGGCGAAGTTGTTGTGGCAATTGTTGCGCCATTGCATTTGTGATTTGTGGTTTAAAGTTGACAGGGGTCTGCGTTCGATGTGGTGATGTGAAAAATTGGATTCTACTTAGCTATAAAGGAACGAGTGGTTACCTGTAACTGCGAAGTAGTGAAAGACGCCGTCTACGAAGGAGAAGTTGTTAAAATCTACCGTATAGGCGGACTGATCAACGGAGGAACAACTCTGAAAGTGTCTGCCATTTAGGAATAAGAAGACATTAATTGGATAGCAAAGTCGGAAGTTATATAGATTAGAGGCCCTAAAAAAATAAACTAGCGATCGCGACTTCCCGCAGCTGGACACTGTCTAGAGGCTTCTTCTTTTTCCTCTTAGGTTAGGTTAGGTTGAAGTGGCTGCCAGCTAAAGCCAACACACTTAGACCCATGAGGGGCCCGTTGGGATACCACAAGGATCTTGCAAATATCTCCTGCCTAGTTATTGAACCAATTGGAGCTTCTTATGAAGTGTAGGAGGCTACTAATATCTGTATCAGGTCGCCTAAGCTAGTGTCGAAGAAGGCTCCTAAGTGGAGTTTTCTTCTGTGGGAGAGAGTTCTACAGGTGCAAAGAAGATCATCCTCTTCGTCCATACAGAGTCTGCAGAAGTCGTTTGAGTCCACCCCTTGTGGCGTATTTGCCTATTAGACAGTATCAAGTAGGTTAGGTTAGGTTAATGGGTGCCTTGTGACAATGTCATTGCTCACTTAGACCATCAAAGGGTCCATTGTGTCCATCTTCCAATTTTACTCCGGGAACCTGTAAAGAGAAAGAGGAAACCGCTGATTCAAAACCACCCAGATAAAGAAATGAATCTCAGAAGGTCCCTCAACTCGATGTCATTTAAGTCCTCCAGTTGCGTGAAGAAGTAACTACCAAGAGTCCTCATTCTTCACTGGCGAGGGCAGGACATTCACACAGCAGGTGATCTCCAGATTCGATCTCCTCCTCATCCCTGCAGCTTCTGCAATAGTCGTTGTGAGGAATACCGAGGCGTTCCGCATTAATGCCAATTGCACAGTGCTCAGTAATGATGCCGGTGACTATCCTCGCCTCACGACGACTTAGTTTGACCAGAGACAGAGATCTCTTCCTATTGTAACTCGTCCATAGGCTTCTAGGCCTTGCACATGTGTCTAGCTGGATCCACCGTGGATTGGCTTGACTTATGGCCTCGTTATCGATATATGTACCTTTTTAACGAGCTTATTGGAATTCTGGCAAAGGGGAGAGCTTGTGAGGCATGCAGCGTGGCCCCCCTTCGTGCTGATTCATTAGCTCATCATTGCATGGGCTGGCGGCGTCATTGGGCCGTACTTCTTCCGTGATGATCAAGACCGGCACGTTACTGTGAATGGGGATCGCTACCGTTCAATGATAACCGAATATTTTTGGCCCCAATTGGATGATATGGACTTGGAGGACATGTGGTTCCAACAGGACGGCGCCACAAGCCACACAGCGAATGTCACAATCAATTTATTGGAAACCAAGTTTGGAGAACGTGTTATCTCACGAAATGGTCCAGTCGCTTGGCCGCCTCGGTCACGCGATTTGACGCCGTTAGACTATTTCCTGTGGGGCTACGTCAAGTCTATAGTCTATGCCAACAAGCCAGCGACGATTGATGAACTTCGTATGAATATCGAACGTGAAATTGCAGCAGTATCGGCCGATTTATGCTTGAAAACCGTCGAAAATTGGGTTCAGCGTCTGGACTTCTGCAAGCGTGCCCGTGGTGGCCATGCAAAAGAAATCGAGTTCCATACATAATGGCATCAAACGTACTTTCACAGGAATAAAGAATTTCATTAATATCTAAAACCGTTTTTGTTTTATTTAAAAAAAACTTTTGTAGCGCTCTTATTGAAAAACCCTGTAGAAGCTCTTTACAGATCTTTACAAGCCTTGACCTAGTTATCGCGGACTCGGACTATCAAGTAACGACACCTGTAATAGTGCTAATATGCGATTTATTTAGAGAAATCAAACACCTACATACTTAGAGCGTTTGAGATCCAGCTTTGGACATATCTGCTTTGTCGTCAGATATGTTGTACCACTTGTCCACCTTAGGCATCTAGCTCCAGTTTAAGTTTAATATCTGGCGAGATTATCAGCCTTACAGATCCCTGGAATTTCACTGTGTCCTGGCACCCAACAAAGGTAAATATTAAACTGCTCCGCTATCTTTATAAAAGACGATCGGCAATCTAGGGCTATTAGCTATTTTCCTCTTACTTCCTTTAGTCTCAAGTGTAACACAGGGTCCTACAAAATGTCACTATCAGAACGGGACCATCGGAGCAGCAGCATCTTGCCTAGCAATACGATCGGAACAAAGGCCAAATTAGGTTTATCAGTGAGGTTATCCATGCAGGTTAGCCTCGTGAAAAGCGGCCAAGTAAGCCGCAAATATTCATAAGAAGGTATCAACGTATTACATTAAGAATGGCTCTAGGGTCAGGAATCAATAAAAATCACAATAGTGCGAAGGAAATGGCAGTTGATCGGACCCACCTTATAGGGCTGAGGATGCCGAGCAATAGAATTAGCTCATCCACTCGGGTAAAAGGGAGGATCACCGCAAGCAAACGCGGCGCATACGAATTGGGAATTCATCGAGGCTTTTGGGGATGAGCTAAGAGAGTTGAAGCGCGTTGCAAGATGACGGCGGCACTCGTTGTTGCCGTGCAATATAACGCACAGGCGTTGTTGCCCCACGAGGAGTGAAAGAACTTAGATAACGAACATAGACAGTGCCCGGCCCACGGATGCATATTCAAAAATCTAGATGCGTAATAACTCCCATTAAAAGGCACGTGGACCATCTGGAGAAAGCCAGGTTACTGTGTAGATTCGCTTATGACGCAACCTTGTGCTACTAATCATCGTACTACGAGAGACACACTCAGAAATGAATGTGGGCAAACCAGAATATGTGTGCAGTAAGCCAAAGGGGAACAGACTAATGCATACTCTGAGCTTTTGGAAAAATAACCACTTCACGGCATGTATCGCAAGATAAAGCCTAAATTTATGTGTTTGTATACTTCTGCGCTCCAATGGGCAGTGGAAATTGATCAAATCTCAAATGTACTTCCCAGGTGAGTTCTAATCAAATCAGTCACTGCTGTGACTGTTGCAAAAGTTGTTCTGCGAAGGTGCCGCCTGTGGGGCTTTGAGTTTCCCGCATTGTTTTTCTGTCCCACTCATCTATTGACACAAATTTTTTAGGTATAAAACTACTATCGCTAAATTGTCGCCAGGTACCTACATACATACATTTCTTTTGGTTTTCTTCTTTCTTCAAATTTTTGTGGTCATTTAGTTAAGGTTTCGCGGTTATGTAACGAAGCATGTTTGACAATATAGCACGAGCGAGCGCCTACGTATTCCACTTATCATCAATTAAAAACAAAACAAAATGTATATTGGTGAACAGTCAAAAATCTTTCCGTAGAAAAACACGTTAATGCCGCCATATATTTGCTTGATAAAAGCGAAACGGTTATCTCTTCAGTCGTGCAAGGCAACCCAGATACACGATAATATAAATGTTGAAATACCTTTCCAAGACGATTAGGAAGATTAGAATTTTGATTTGGACTCAAAGACTCAGGCCTGCTGCCTGATACACACGCAGTTAATGGGTCGAAACTTAAGGGATGAGATCATTGCCCGATGAATGCCGTTGACGGCAAGGGGAACTGCAAATGAATTCTAAGCACTTCCGATTCAAATCTCCCATGACTCACACGATCTGTTAACTTTAACATCTTTATAGGCGAACTGCAACCTTTGAGTGAAACTTTCTTAGAAACTATTTTCAGAACTTCCAGTTAAACAAGGCAACACCTTGTGCTATTTGAGATTGGCCTGCGATTCATCAAAATGGAACTTGTTCGTTTGCCGAGAGATTATGGAAACACATGTCTGTGTATACAGCGAAAGCCAAATGTATTTATTTTTCTTTTATCAGTTTATTTGGTTTTATTTGCTCCTTATCGTAACTTATCCGTTTCATCAGGGTGTTGCGAGAAGTCTAAAATTGCCTTATCAGCACGTTCGAGGAACTCAAAATTCCTTGTCCGCAAAAGTAGTACATTTGGCGTTGTTTGAGGCGAGAAATCGGTGCTGAAAGGGGATACCAACACATTTTTAAAATGTTGTTGCCTGAGTCATCTCCTTGGGATGGTCAGCATAAAAGTCCATGTGGGAAAGATAAGAAAATTTTTTGTTGAATTTATTCCGCATTAGTTGCAGCATACGTAGGAAGAATGAAGCGATCAGTCAATGGCACCTTCGAATACATTGAATCAGAAGCCTCTGAGTTTCGTTGTATATGACGATAAAACAAAGGACATTTATAGATACATACATATATGTATATTGGCTGTGTACAAACGCCGAAATACAACACCGAAGTCTCGGTTAGGCGTTATGATAGACTGTACACATTCGTGTACCTAGGCCATGATAGTAATTCTGCCAACATCAGCACGCAGATCAAATGTAGAACGACACTCGCCAATCGCTGATCCAACAGGCTTAGGCTACAACTACTTAGCGAGAAGAACCAAGGAAACGCTGTACAAGACCTGCATCATCCTTGTCCTTCTATATGCTGCCGTAACGATTCGATTTGTTAAATTTTTTTTTACCTGCGTTGACAGCTCATGGTGAACTATTGGACCTAATCTGAAAGGTACGTGTACAACGATTGGTATGGCCAGGTCATGTAGAGGAGATAAACTAATGCTCCAAGCAGAGTTATCTACGATACCACCGCTAAGCGACTACGCAGAAGAGAGGAGACGACCTCATCCCCGGTGGCGTGCGCAAGTGGATTGTTCGCCCGACCAACAGGCCTTACACGGGGGCAAGGAGCGTGCTGGTTGGATATAATTGTTGATTGAAACCCTGGTTCGGTCCAAACTGTAGCGCCATTGTAAGTAGGTAAGGTTAGGTTGCGGACGATGAGACCCTCTTCATCTTACTTAGGTCTATGAGGACCGGTTGTGGTATCCATGTATTTTACGAGCTACTTCCTACCTGATGACAGCCACCTGGCTGTCCTTGTAAACTTGAGCAGATCTGACAATGAACCATCGGATAGTTCCTCGATGTTATTGAATAGGTGTCTGTTCAGAGTTATTTTTCTAACATTGCACAACAAAGAAAGTTGGTTGTGTCCTCATGTACTTCCTCACCTCCACATCGTCTGCATCGGTCGTCCGTGGTCAGGTGTAGCTTTTTTGAATGGTAACTGAGTATATTGTGGCCTGTAATTAATCCTACCAGTGGTTACAGACATTTCCTGTCCATATGTAGGAGCTTGGTGGAAAGTAAATAAGCCAAGAAAGAATGTGACACGCATTCAGGTTAATTTTCGCTCTTTGAGAGCTAGAATGTGTTGTACAGACTCTATTTCTTCTTCTTCTACAGCTTCTTCTACTTCGTCTGTATAGATGCCTAATCTTCTAGCTATGTTTCCTATGGGTCAATCTCTAGTTATGCCATTGACAAGCGTTTAATTGCGCCATTGCTGCTGTTCCCAAGCTAGTTTTAGAGTGATTTTAAAGGATTTGACTGTATTAAAGGCTTGTCTGTTAGCCATAGTAGTTTCCATGTCAAAAGATTTCCCAGATAATTCATCTGTTCTTATGTTGTGATTGTCGGCCCAAGGAAGACGGCATATATGCGCTGGACAGCTTTCAATCACATGATGTGGACAATATGATGAGCTGACCATAACGTATGGATCGAAGAATTCTTGGGATCGCCGTTTAGCAATCAATGTGCAGAGTTGGCTCTATTTGCAATGAATTCGATATAAGAACGAAAGTTGAGTTTGAGAGATAGGGTTAGATATTGAAAATCTAAGTCGGACTTTGTATTGGCGTTCGTTTAGGTACGGTTCGATCCATGAAGTAGGTTAGTAATTATTGGTCTGTCCTTAATGAAACTACATAAGTTACTTGGAATAACATATTGGCTTGCAGTGAAAAAACATTGCGTCGTATAAGATGCTTTCAAATAGCTTGGGTACACGGGGGGGCTTGGCTGCGCACCGATAGTTAAGATACATACTTCCCTCTTGCCAGGGAAATGTAAATAATTGTGTAAAAATTCCACGTGAGGTTGGAAGTTGAATTCGGGCAGATGGGGGATGTCTTATGGTTTTTGTATTTTTTATTTTTTTTAAAACGGCGGATCGACCATCGGGACGAGAGAAATGGCAGTACGTCGTGTAAAGACAACGCCTTGGTTGGGTATTAGATGGTTATTTTGACGAAAATGAAATCAAAGTCTGTGGGGTGCAAGTATTCAAAAAGGATAAGAGAATTGCCAGTAAGGCCCTGCTGCCGGGTCGTCCTTTGCACTGCAGTTCTTTGAAGGTCGGAAATACAGCGCGAGTTTGATAGTAGAATATTCATCTCTGGTTTTGGGAGGTGAAATACTGCCAAAGAAGTTCAGTTCGGAGCAAAAGCATGCGAAGGTTGAGGAAGGGTGATTGTACTTGGATCTCTGTTATTGCATTGATTAGGGACGGGGAGGCATACAATTCCTTTAAAACTTATACTTATTATATAGGCGTTTATATGACATTGTTGTAAACCTTTTTCTAAAATATGTGCATATGGTATCAAGATGGCTTTAAAATGTCTTGGCACTTTCGTTCCTTTCCAAAATAGGAATATGTTCTTCCAAGACGTCTTATTCCCTTAACCCCAAGCAAATGAAATAAAATACCATTTACTAAACGATGAACAATTGAAACAATATTTTATTACACTTTTTCTTTTTCTTTTTACTTAAATAAATTCCTTTTCCAAATATGTTTTGTAACTTATTGTCTTACATACATTCGACGAACAATAAAACTAAACAACGTACTTCTTCATGCGCAATTTTGAAAACAAAACAAAACAAAAAATCAAAAAAACAGATTTCTAAAAATATTTATAATTCCATAATAATAATAACAAAAATAATATTACAATAAACATATGTTTAGCTTGCTGCTTTTAAAAGTATATAAAAAAAAAGTTAACATACGCATGTGTATGTATATATTTTAGTGTGTCTATAAAAGAGGAAACCATGCACTCAAGCGCCGATTGAAGGCTGTTGCATTACGTGCCAGAGAACGTTTATTTTTTGGTTCTTATAGACACGTTTGTGGGCGAAAACTATGGTACACCAATGGTTCATGTGTATTTTTCCTCAAATTGAACGTGGAATTTCAGCAGTTTCTGCAACATGATCTTCAACTTGTCCGTTTGTGGAAGAATTGTTGTACGGAAATGATATGTACCAGGTTCTTGTTTGAATCCCGAGCCAGGAACAATGCAAATACCTGAAAAGAAGGATGAACAAATTAATATTTCATGGCAATAAAACTACTAGTATGTATGTAGTGCATATCCAAAGATTTAAAATAATAAGAATCAGAAGCACACGAATCAAGTGTAGGCTTGTTAATGCTCATAAGAAGCCTTGCAGGGACCGGATATTGAAGGCCAGAGAAAGAAAGATAAAAATAATGCAGTGTTACGCGAAAAAGGAGCCAGCAACTAAGAAAGCGGTGGTCGGTGGATAGTGCGTTGGACTACTCGTCGGGGAATGACAAACCTCTGAGAGCATAATTTGCCATGTAGAAGCTTCTTATTTCGCCGCATTGAGCCGGCACTAAATTGAAGGTCCCTTACACTTGTGCGAAAAGTCCCTTACACTTTTGTGAAAAATGTAAGTGCAAGGCCTTGGCCCATGCCGGGCTGCGCATCAGCTATTCGTTTGTTTTTTATCAGAGGAAAAGAAAGACGAAAGACGGCAAGCATGGTCGTGGTTCTCGAGGTAACAACGGCTTACGCTTCGTAGATTTTCCCAATAGCAATCGTCATTTTATGAGAGGCGCAGAGTTTGAATACAAAACGTGTCCTATTCAGTTGGGTTTCGATTAACAGGTAGCAAAGTTTCAAATAAAATAGACCATAAGGCGACCACCTCAGGTTTAGAAATTGTCTTTTAGATGTCCGAGAAAAAGCATGGAGACGATAGCATACATTCGCCTACAAACTACAGCCGTCCAAAACAGCAAAATGCTTTCCATGCCTTGTGCTGGTGGGATTTACCAGAGAAATTATTTGATATCGTCGAAGTGAGCCATGAAGACGTAAAACGATGCGCACTGCTCAGGAATTGGTTGTCAGTCGAATTTTGCGCCCGGCATAGCTGTATATGTATTACCTCAATTTTTGTTTCTGGTGATGATTACTGACGCCGTTTGCATTGCCTTGACAAACACTTGACTACGCCGATGGTGTTTGCCTATTCATACATCAAACAATGAACATACGCCAAATGACCATCGGTGTAGTGAAGAAGGACAAAGTGGAAGGGTTGAAGACTCGCTAAACTAAAACATAGCTCGACAATCTGAATAACCTCCTAGCTTCCCATTTCCTGTTCAAGAAGTCGAACCAGTACAAGACTTTCGGTACTTTGAATAGATGGCGGCACCAAACAAAGTGTGTGCGTCTGAATAAGAAAAGCAAAGTTCAATCAGACTTAGTGGAATTACAATTTTACCATAGTCTCTATCAAGTGTCAATCTCTGGTCAGAATAGCCCCAGAAGCTAAAAAATAGTTGTCTTAACGCCTCGAATTCATACAACAGAAAAGTGACTTCAACCTAATTCGGTTTCGACTTCTCTTGTTAAGAATCAATGGATGATCTTATCACTTTTTCGTTGTACATTGGACACATTCTCCACCTTTACTTTAGGGGCCGGTATCAAAACTTAAGGCAACAAAAACCAAACATACCTGTTGTCTCCAATAGCTCCAATGCATAGAAAGTATCCGCTGGTAAATTTTTCTTTTTCGCTTCCTCGATGGCCTTTTGAGGAATTTTGATCTGTGGGAAGGCGTACATAGCACCTTGCACAATATTACAGCTAATACCCTTGATACTATTGAGCTGTTGGTGCACCAGCGCTGCTCTTTCTTTTAGTGCACCTAACACACCATCGCGTTCCTTGACGAATAAATCATACGAAGCATCACCTTTCTTTGGCGGATTAACCTGTAAAAGCAAAAATTCGTTTTAAAGCTTTTCTTCATGAATATGATTGTTTTTCTGTCTTACCATTGCACTGATAGCCATCTGTCCAACAGTTGTTGAGCACAATGAAGCGGTGATCGATTTGTAAAACGTAGCAAAAACGTCTGGACAAAAATTAACAACCTCCATGTAACCACCACGTACACCACACTCGCCTAGGTATCCCTTTGAAGCCGAATTGAAGCTGACCAATTCCATCTGATTGTAGGGAGAACCCATTTCCATCATAACCTTCTTAAACGAATGGAACTTGGAATCCTTATCATAAATGTTGAATTGGTAGACCTCATCGGCAAGCAGAACCAACTTCTCCTTGTAGGCGAACTCAATAATCTCTTCGATGTTTTTACGTGTTAAAACTTGACCGGTGGGATTGCCTGGATTGATAACTACTATAGCACGAGGGTTGCATACTTTACGGGCTTCGTCAATAGCGCGTTTCATCTCGGTGACATTCAAACCCCAGTTGGCACTTTCGGTTAGATAATAACCGATTTGGTGCATACCGTATTCAGATAACGTTGCGGAGTACAAGGGATACTGAGGGATAGGACTCATGATTCCTGGTATCTTGCCATCAATATTCTGACTAAAAATAAATTTTTAAAAATTTAATTTCAAATGTTAAAAGATGAAATTTCAAATGTATTACTTTAACAGGGCGAGAACGCCCTTGATAGCTGGACTGGCACCATTAGTGAGGACAATAGTTTTCCAATTTGAAGGAAATCCGTCACGATTGGCAATGTAGTCTGCAACCTGCTGGCGCACAACAGCGATACCAGCCGAGTCTGTGTAGGAACCAGCAGATCCTCCCCCACAGCCGTTCAAGAAAACTCGTGCACGTTTTTTAACATCCTCTGGGATTTTAGGGTTGTTGAACTGGTCATTATCATAGCAGAGTGATATAAACTGTAAAAATAGATGCAGACTCGTTAGTGGTGAAAAAATTTAACAATTACAAGTAATACAATAGTAAGACGAGATGAGGAATTCTTTAGAGCCGACAAAGTTATAAAGGTATCAGTACATATTTCGTAGATCGACATTCACGGCAGTGCTAGAAATTAGGATAAACATGATACCAACTGATTTCCACTTTTTGAGTAGCACAGGCTAATCTGCGCTTAGACTCCGTGAGGCGGAATTGTGGACTTCTACGACGCTCGGGCATGTCTCAGCCCTGGAAATCCGTTTTGACCTTTGCTCCGAGTAAGTCGAAGTACCTCATGAAGGGTCTGCGCTACCCTGACTCCGTTGATATGCTCGGTTACGTGTAAATTGTTGAAAATGAAGGCGTGTTTTCCCCTCCACCTTAGATTTTATCCACTTTTGGATCGTCGTTTTGAGGTGACTTTTTCTTTCCATTTAAAGGCAGCTGCCGTTGGGTGTTGTAGTAATAGGGTAGACTCTGATTGGTATCAACTTGGTGATGCCCAGTGTTGCAACTGTTACTACACATCAATTGTGCTTATTTTACCTCTTCGTGGTAGCCACTGGGTACTGGTTGTTGTCCACCCGGACTCAACTTGCTAAACTCATAAGCGCGAGTGTTGACCAGAAGAAAAAAATTGCAGCACTTTAAACACGACAGCGGAAGAATTCCCTAGATGGAATCAACGGAGCTTAGGCCGATAAGGATTTCCAAGAATCGGTTGGGGTCTTGGAAAAGAGATGGTGGCGGATGAACCCTACAGGGGCCAAAGGCAGCGCTCACATCCCCGAACTGGGTTACTGACATCGGTTATACCGGCCCCTTGTCTTAGGGGTTTTATTTACAATGGACCTGGTCCTCCAGGTTGGGGGTTGTGCGAAGGGGTAACTGCCCTGCCATGGAAAAACTTTCTAGTTACGAGAACAACACAAGCCTCGGAGACGGACGAATTTACTGATGACGAACCAAGCAAACGAAATAAGGACAAAGATCTTCGGATCTGCACGTGGAATGTTAGGTCCCTTAACAGACCGCGTGCAGCCAACCGCCATCCAAGAAGTGCGGTGGGATTGTCTGGGCAAAAAGAGGATGGAAAACTGCGACATATATTACAGCGGTTGCTACCGGCAACAAAAGCAGCGCTTATTTGGATGTGGATTTGTCGTTGGAAGCAGACTTAAGCAAGAAGTCTTAAGCTTCAGGTATGTGAGCGAACGCCTCACTGCCAACTGAGTCGCGGTCTTCCTCTACTGCGTCGTCCCTCGGGGGTGAATTTGAAGATTTCCCGGGTCGGAGCATTGGTGTCAATCGTTGGACTCTTCTGGGACTCTCGCGGATGTCGCTGTACAAACCATGCAGTTCGTCGTTGTATATTTTCCACCACTTACAATTATCCAAACCCGAAGGATTTTACTCTCAAAACAGCCAAGAGCAACTTCATCCACGTCACTTTAGTTGTGCGAGAGTGGACTTTGCTGTTCAATTGCAACAATTCTTAGTTTGATCTTAGCGTTGGCGTCGTTGTCTGAATTAATAACGAAACCTAGTTATACAAAGTCAAAATTAGTCACGTTCTGTCCCAGTCATTGGTGTTGGTGGTTGATAGCCAAGTACATATTATGTACTTAGTCTTGCTCTCATTGACTGTTTAACGCAAGTAGCATATACAAATTTTCATCGTAAATTCAAGCAATATTGCCATAGGATAAACATCTTTTTATCGGATGTAGAAGTGCGTCATGCTGACTTTAAACAGACCTCTACTACGGTGTTATGCAACACTGTGGTGTGCACGTGGAAAGTTAATTGTTGTTTCATACACACAATGTCGTAACGCTAGGCTAATGTGATCTTGAATTGAGAGCTTTCCATTCATACACATCATTACTTCGAGCAGGCATTGTCACAGACTACTGTCGGATAAATATTACCCTACACACCGCAGTGGGTTGTATCATGTATCAAGTAAATGTCAACATGATACAGTGCACTGTTGTATGATGTAATTAACTCACCTGTCTGACATGGGTAATCGGCTTCTGTCCCATGGCATGACAATCACCGATATTGGCAAACAATACTTCGGTGAATGGCTTCTTCTTTCCCTGCAAATAAGAGACAAAAAAGCATTAAATTATAAATAAAATTGTAAAAAAGAATTAAATTTGTTTACATCGATTTAGAGGTGTAGTTTGAAACGATGATTGAAGTGAATGACTTCTATGGAGAACAGTCGCTGATTCATTCGCAATTCGAATAGCACACTACAGTCGACAGATAACACTGTCTCTTGGAAGATAAGGTTTAAAGAAACGTTGAATCAAACATCAAGTGGCGATCATTCACTTTATCAAAGTACACAGTTTAACGAGTGTCTGACTGATAGTGTAGAGAACTTTATTTGATTTCAGGTCTAAAAGGATCTGGCCCTCCAATCTTGCAGTTGCGTCGTCGTGATAACCGCCCGTACGACCCAAATAGGAATGTGTTACAAAGCTTGGTTAAGGATGTTACAGCTGTTTATGAGCCGGGCAATAATCATAAGGGCAACGACCTTCAGACGCCTATACGACACTTAGTCTAGAAACGGACTCAGGCTAATTGACTTTGTTGCTTAGCGAAAGGTATCATGGTTTTCTTATCTTAATTTTCATAAGAGGACATGATGGTCTCTTGGTCAATGAAATTGATAAATTGAGATTGACGCAAGGCTCGTCTCGAAGACGTTCGAAGCTTTCAAAATAAATAGCTGGCGCGACATCTCGTGTTACATTTTTCGCACGAATGGAAGCGGCGAATTTATTGCCGACCCGATTGGCGAATTCAGAAGCTTTTTCAAGACAAATTATACTCACGGTGATTCTGTAGCGATGCTGAGGAGACTCCGTCACACCTCCTTATGGACTGTGGAGCATTGATCCACAAAAGAAGAGTACACCTGGGGGCGTACACTTTCCTTGAAATGGACCTCCCTTCGTTGGACCCAATCCAGATACTCCGATTTTTCAGAGCGATTGGATTGGAGGAGGTTCTCTAGGTCGAGATATATCGGCCAATATGAGCATGGGGGGGCACAGTAGATCTAAATAGGTCGCAGTGCACACACACACCCCAACTTCTAACATCTAACATCTATGACTGGGGGTTGAACCCAAGCCGGTCGCACAGCAGTCCAACGCACTAACCAAGGCAACCACCCAGCATCGCTTCGTCTGATACAAAAAACGAGACCCCTCAACGGCGCCATCTACCGAACCACAGAGGTGTGAATGCTGAAAGTCCGATTGGCCCATCTCAGAGCAGTTTTAGGTAAGGAAGGTTAGGTTATGTTAGGTTGAAGTGGCTGCCAGCCAAAGCCAACACACTTAGACCCATGAGGGGTCCGTTGTGATACCACCAGGATCTCGAAAAGATCTCCTGCCTACTCATTGAAACCAATTGGAGCTTCTTATGAAGCGTAGAAGGCTACTGACATCAATGTTAATTAGGTCGCTTAAGTTTGTAAAGAAGAAAGCTCCCAAGTGGAGTTTCCTTTTGCGGGAGAGAGCTGGACAGGTGCAAAGAAGATGGAGAATCGTCTCCTCCTCCTCCTCGTCCATACAGCTTCTACAGAAGTCATTTGCGTCAAGGCCAAGCCTAGTAGCATGCTTGTCTATTAGACAGTGTCCAGTAATGACACCTATTATAGTGCTAATATGCAATCTATTTAGAGAAATCAAATACTTAGAGCGTTTCAGATCCAGCTTGGACCAAATCTGCTTTGTCGCTAGACATGTTATAGCACTTGTCCACCTAAGATTTGTTCTTTCGATAGCATCTAGCTTTAATTTGAGTTTGCACGTAGCGATCGGTATACCTAAGCTGCGCTTATCAGGCCCAATAGGTAATGTTGTTCCATATCTGGCGAGTTCATCAGCCTTGCAGTTCCCTGGAATGTCACTGTGCCCTGGCACCCAACACAGGTGGATATTGAACTGCTCCGCCATCTCTATAAGAGACGATCGGCAATCTAGGGCTAAGGTAAGGTAAGGAAAGTCCTCGCACAAATAGAACGGACTCCGAACGGCGAATTAAAAAGCTTTTTCATGACAAATTATACTGCCGGAGATTTTTCATTGCCAGCCAAATTTTGCTGATCATGTGCTCAAACCTATGCAGCTCGCACAGCAGTCGAACACACTAACCACCGGGCTACGTTGACCATGTTCTTTGCACTAAGACGGGAGCTTATCAGAAAGTCCTCCCTCGAACAAATAAACGCTAAACTCAGTCAATACAAGATCCTATCCGTCCTTCAACTGTTCAACGAGATGTGTAGAGGATACAAAATCAGCCCGCATGCCCGAACAGTCTTTGAATACATACCTGAGCGAAAGTGCAGTAGAGAAACACCGCGGTTCAGGTGAAGCTATGCACAAATGGGAAGGGATCTCATCATACTTGACGTGCGAAACTAGAGTCAGCAAGCTAAAGGTTGGTTGAGCTTTTGAGTACACTCCGAACTGATATCATTATTATGTTCAAAGTAAGAAATATACGGTCAGTGGAACTTTTTCCTTTATTACGAGACCGACGTCAACCTTTATCTTTTTTAAATACACCAATTTTATCGGATAAACCTACGTAGATCTGTGAAGACCGCTAATGACTTAATTGCTGTCGTAAATTACCCGTAGGAGGAAAACACGAAACTTAAAGTTCATTAGTCCATCTCCATGGGAAAGAACAATATTAAGAGAATGATTTTTCAACTTCCGCGTCTTTATTAATTGCAGTCACTTGCGTAAAAGTGGGATGAAACTTATTCGAAAAGGGTAAGAGAGGATTCAAGGGCTTTGGGAATGAGTAGAACACGCGGAGAGCCTTTTGTTGTCCAATGTTCGACTTGGAATGGCGGAATCAAAGTTAATAGATAGTTGGCAGATAGATTAGATTGATGAACAAAGATTTGCTGTGCCAAGACACGTCCTATTGAATCGGTACACATGCTTCTAATGCAAGATGCACATCAAAGCACAGTGTCCAGAAGCCTTTCATTCATTTGTTATCCATTCATCGAGCATGTAAACATAAAAGGGTCGTATATCCAATTTCTACATCCGCTCACATTCAATTAGATACAATTACCATAATTCTTAAAGCTCTCAATTCGTCACACATCGCTCGGAAATATAAACAGTCATTCGCGTACAGAGAAAAAGTGTTAACCTAACTATCTGTGGGGATAAACAAATTGATTGAATAAACAAACAACTGACGGGTTGCAAGTGTGTAGAGTTTATCACTAACTTCCTATCAGCACGTTCGAAAGTCAAACAAACACTTATTTATGCCGGTCGCAGGCTACAGGTGGGCTGCGAGGCGTAAGTAAATAGCAAACTCATGTCTAAAAATGGATCTCGCACTTGTAAGCAGGCAACGAAAGCAATAAGAAAGATACACTTTTCTACACCGGCTGATTTCGTAACTAACCGCTAACAACAAGGCACCCAACGTAAGGTGGTAATTCAAGACAATTTCCTCGAGTTGTTATCAGTTTCTGGCTACGAGGTGAAAGGCAAACTTGATTGGGTTACTAGGTACAAACGTAATCGAAATGTAACCTTATTTTGATCGTTATGGCTGACTGAGATGGAGGGAATGACTTGACAGGCCAATCAATCTATTCCGTGAGTGATGGGGTTGGGTGATTCTTGTTGGGGCAATTATTTTGATAAGGGTGGTGCGATAATTGAGGAACCTTTCTGTAGACGGGTGTTGGAATATTTATGTGAAAAATTAGGATGGGATTGTGCCATGACGAATGATGTCCTAAGAATTTATGACTTTTTACGTTATTTAATCAAAGGAAATTTTCATTCGTAAGCTTAACACAGAATTTTCGCGTGATGGCAGAATCGGGCCAGGAAGTCATTGTCATACTCAATTATGACACAATGCCACTGCTTCCTACGAAAGGGTTTAAACTCAAAACAGTTCTAAACATGGTCAAAGTTAAATGTCCTGGATGTATTCTGGACCAAGAACTAAACAGGAAGGAGAATGTAGGTGGAAAGGACAAAAAAACATACATTGTTTTCGACGTATGCCAGGCGATGACTTGGCAAGGAGCATACACCAATTCATCTATAAAGTATGGTCGGAGGAAAGTGTGCGCGATGAAGGAATTCTCAGGATTGTTTGCCCGATCCTCAAGAAAGAAGACCCTCTGAATTGCGCCAACTACCGAGGCATAAGTCTTCTTAACATTGCCCACAAAATTCTATCTGCCGTATTGTATGAACGCCTCAAGCCGTCCATGAACAACCTGATCGGTCCATATCAATGTGGCTTCAGAAGTCCACCATTCACACTGCGGCAGATCTTAGAGAAAACCACCTTTTAATCGATTTTAAGACCGGGTATGACAACATCTAAGTAGACGAGCTGTACAGGGCCATGTCTAGTTTTGGCATCCCTGCCAAACTCGTCCTTTTGTGCAGGATGACGATGGAGAATGCACGCTGCTCCATCAAGGTCGGTCAAGACCTCACCGAGACCTTTGATGTCAAAAAAGGTTTTAGACTAGGCGACGCGCTGCCATGCGACGTCTTTAACATCATTCTTGAAAGAATAGTGTAAAACTCACGCGCCAACACCAGAGGCACAATCTTTCAAAAGTCTGTCCAACTACTAGCATACGCCGACAATATTGACATAATCAAAAGAACGCAGCATGATGTCACTGGCGCGTTCGTGGCTATTGAGACGGAGGCGGTGAAGATGGGAGGTCAATGGGGGCCAGACGAAGTATATGCTGTCAACAAGAAAGGACACTCAACACCGATGGCTCGGACAGAACGTCACAATAGGACTCTGTCTACCTAGACTCCGTTATCAATTCAGACGCGCTGAGATCAAACGAAGAATAACTTTTGCTCATCGCTGTTTCCTTGGGCTAAGAAGGCAATTGAGTAGCAAAGCCGTCTCTCAAACGGCTAAAGTGACCCTTTATAAGAACTTAATCATCCCAGTCCTGCTCTATGGTGCAAAAGCATGGACTTTATCAATAGCGGAAGAGGTTGCTCTTGGCTGTTTCGAGAGGATAATTCTTCGGGTGATTTTCGATCACGTATGCATAAACAATGAGTGGAGGAGGAGATACTACCACGAACTGTATGGGCTGTACATCGATATCGGTTTATTTATAGAAGAGTGAAGGGCCCACGGCTGAGGTAAAGGGGTCATATAGACCGGATGGACACCAATGCTCCGGCCCGAAAAATCTTCGAATCCACGCCCAATGGACGGCGCAGTAGAGGAAGACCGCGACTCAGGTTGCGCACGCAAGTAAAAGGGGACCTTAGCCATCTTGCCGTGCGAAACTGGAGGCAGCTGGCTAAAGATCGAGCTGGCTGGAGACGCTTCGAGGCCCAGGTCCACGCTGGACTGTCGTACCACCTTAAGGAAGTGGGTTTTCGATGCATGTAATAGAATCGTCGGGAAGAGAGCTTCCGTATTTTACCATGGAAAGCTGGTGCGGTGGCTGGTGTCTGAGAAGATCACAAATCTAAAAGCCCTCACTACAATTCAATTTAAATGTTCATATTCCTCAGACATTGATTTTTTGCGGATAAGGAAAGGAGAAAGCCGAACGTCGAAATTCCGAGAGGAGAGGAACGTACGGTTTATATAGAACGATTTTATCGGCCACTGCTTCAGTATCGCCCTGTATTGTTATGCCGAAGATCAGGCAGGATTCTGATAACATTAAATCCATTCGCATGTCAACAAACTTGTTCGAAAATTTCATAAAATCGACGAACATGCGGTTTTGTTGAATCACGTCATTGGTTTCTACAAACGAAAACTTTCCAATTCTGGTTACTGCCTGTAGATCCGGTTAAGTACAATTACTACTTTAGCTCTAGCAACAACAAAGCATCTTTCGACAAGACAATACAATACAAACGGGATTATTGGCATTGTCAAGCTCTTACTTCTGTTTAAAGAAGCATAACATCCCTCTTAAACTAATTACGATGATTAATCCAAGGTATAAAGGTTTAGAAGTACTAAATCCACCCATAACATCTTGATGTTGTTGTGTTCAATGCTTTCAAGATAAAGTGCGTCTTTAAAACAAGTGTGATAATTAGTTGCCCTCCAACTCACCCTATTTCATTCTCTCTTCCATTCGTTTACACAATCTGTGTCTTTAGAGCAACGCATATAATAAAATCAATAAAATTACAATTAAGCAAAAAAAAAAAAAAAACTCATTGCCGTCACGTAAGTAAAACGAACGTGCCTCGTCATCCCTCTCCGGTGCGAAGTCAATTCATGTTAAAAAAATCCTTGGAGGCAGTGAAATTTACCAGCAACCCAATCACAAACTGTGTTTCGCAGAGTGGGCGCGGTTTCCTTTGAATTGTTTTTCAAGTAAAATAAAGCCGTGTAATGAAACTTTACCTAGAATCAGTCAAGAAACAACGCAGGAAGTCTAGGAAAATTCTTAAAGGCGTCATTTGTCAATGTAAGTAGAATTCATCAAATATTGGCAGAAGATGACAAGAAAACCAATCAATAGGGATTTTCTATAGAAGATTATGTCGTGAGTTATTTTTAAATGTGCAGCATGTAGATTGAGGTAAAGGATATGCTTGAAAAGAAGGACTTTGTGGCACATGTTATTATATTGAGGGGGATTGTCATGAATTGACGCTCGTAGTGACCTTCAGAATCAGTTTTTGCTAAGAGTTAGGTATGGAATACGTCTTAAGTTAGATTACTAACGTCAGAGGATTGAGAGGGAGTAGTGATTAGTTTTGTGTGGTTATCCCTTTGGTGGATGTCGGATTTTGCATATATGTATGTATGTATATATGTAGGTCCGAGCGGATTTGAGATCTTCAGATTTAACGCACTATAACCGCTTTTCCGCTTTTGCATTCAAAGACTGACAACGTATGACAATTGATTAGTAAAGGTTTCTAAAAAGTAGCCTTGGTATTGAAGCCGTCCAAAGCAATTGGAGTACAACGTTTCGAGGACGCAGATGTAACACTGATAGGCATCGGTATATAACACAGTGCGCCAACAGTTTGAAAACTATGTAGCCCGAGAATCAGAGATGCTCAGCCGAACCGTGCCAGCGAACTTTTTTTTTCTGCTTCTAAAGCAGCTAACACTGCCACCTCTAAAATCTATTGGGCCAAGAGGTGGTTAGACAAGGAGGGGCTCAATCTTCTAATAAAGCTAAAGATATCGCCTTTCGGAGCGTTTCTGATGTACTCAGAGATTAGGATGTCCTTCAGGGAAACTCGCTAATGTAACATAGGGTTACTCACTCACACGTTTCGTCTGTAGACAGAGTTAAAATTCTGTTTCCTGGGCAATACCCATCTTGTTTTTATGATATCTCAGACTGCAGTGTCCAGAAAGAAAGCTAGCGAGTCTTCGAATATCGTCCCTATTTATTGTATTTATGTGCCAGAGAGAATATGAAAGCATTCGAACGCTGCGAGAAGTGTTCTTCTGATTTAAAGCGGAAATAACGTAAAGCCCGAATCACAGCGGCCCATACAAAGGTTAGAACCGAGCTTAAGTCTCAGTACCGCATGAAGATGAGCAAGGTAGAATTAGGTACGACAACAGAACTGTTAATAAAGTTGATAGGTGATAACAGTTCAAGTCCACATCCTGCGAAGAGCTCAGGGGGTTCCTTGTTTTTTTTCCGACGAGGATTAGCTGAGAAGAAGGGTCACAAAGACGGATGTGGCAACTGATTGCTCACACTCTATGATAGGGCGGTGATGAAATATGATATCAAGCTATGCAATGGAATCATTAACTCAAGACGGAAGTAGAGTGTGCCACGCTCGAACAACTTGGCATAGAATAATCGATCAGGAGTCTCGCTAGTTAAAAACGAGCCAGAGGAAGCTACGATATACACATGTATTTCTAGAAAAGCACACAATGGCGTGTAGGTAAAACACAGCTCCTAAGATACAAGAGGCAAAGGATATGAAAACTACAAATAAAAGAGAACAAAACAAGTCCTGTTTTGACTGTGGGCTTTTGAACAAAATTAAGATTCGAAGCACTGTAGGTTAGGTTAAGTGACTGCCCCCTCTCAGACAGGGACACACAGATGGGCCCATTGTGATACAACGATGAAGAGTTCGCTTACCAGAACCAGAAATCAGAGCATGTAACACAGAGTACATCAAGATGGGCAACCGTAACTGTATTAACCCTAAAAGTTGAACCATTTCGTCCCGGAGATGAAGTTTCTTATATTCTGGATGTCGACTTCGATCTAGCCGAACTCATCATAGAAGTATCCCCCGAATGTTTTCCTTCCTAACGTCGCAAGGCCAAGATACGTTCACAGTAGGTGCGTTGTAGTTTCCTCGTCCTTGTCTCTACAGCTTCTACAGAAATCATTGGAGGGGACCCCCAGTTTGATTGCATGTTTGCCTATTAAGCAATGCCCCGCGAGCACCGCTATAAGTGAACCTTGGTTTTTCCGGTTAGTGGATAAACGTGTCTCCGTGTTCTTTAAATCCAGGTTAAGTTTTGTTCCACCTGTGGTTTGCCAGTTTCTTGGCATTCATATTAAAGACGAATTTGATCGATACGACAGGTGGTTCCCTTAGGTTTTCAGAGAGATACCGTCTTGCGTCTTTCTTTTGCAAGCTATTTAAGGTTTTAACAACTGCCTGATTATCTATGTATAGTATTATATAACAGCGCTACAATCTATCGCGTTAATTGAAAGCCAAGCCGCAGCTTCACGGACTGCCGTAATTTTCGCTTGAAACACACTACAGTGATCTGGAAGTCGCGTGGTAATGGCCAAGCCAGGTGCGTTGGAGAAGACTCCTGCCCCCGTACCACCCGCTGTCTTAGATCCGTCTGTAAAGATTTTTTTGCGCGGATGCGTTCAAAACTATACCAGACTCAAAAGAGCTTCTGCTAGGAATTCCAGTTTTGTACCTGACGTTGAATTCAATATGGCCGACAACGTAGTCCGTTTTCCTAGGAATAGTATTGTTGTCCTTGAAGATCCTAGAGTGACCCGTTGCTTGCCTTATTCGTAGCACTATACGTTAAAAAAAAAAAACTGGCGTGACATCTCGGGACGAGCCTCGCAACTGATTGTAAAAACTTGACAAATTCTTGAGTTTTCCATGTGCTGGCCTATTTTATACCATTTCATAGTCAAGGAACCAATCGAAGAACACCTTACCCTTTGGAACACCCCTCGAATGGTGACCACCGTTGTTGCTGTTATTAAAAAAAATCCTGCATGGACCGACCATATGAATGGTAAGGGGACAATAGATTAGCAAGAAACATCCATGTATTGAGTATATGCTGGGCTTGAAATCGAGTTTCTTATTCCAAGTGGGACGGCTGGATTTATGCACGTCTTCATAAATTAGTGCGTTCCATCACACGACAAGAACCTCTCAGGTTCTCTTTAGGAGTTCCTGTAGGACAGCTCTTAGTTTTTGTTCAACATCAAGCAGATGTTACCCTTCCATCAAAAGGTTTGTGATTTCTTAATCAAACTTGCAACTAATTGATATTCATGATTACTGTTGTTTCTTAATCAAACAGTGTCAATAGACGTTTAATGAATACAACACAAGCAATTACTTACAAGTCATTGTATTATGTTCCCAGAAAACAGCAGATAACTTCATCAGAAAAATTAATTTGAAAGCAGATAATTACTTTTGTCAGAAAGAATATGATGTACGGCAAACTAATGTAACCTGTCGTTAAGTTAAGCAATAGTATGATATACAGCCCGGCAGTATTAATGAAATAATGATGCACCCCATTCCGTCAAATGGAAAAAAATTTCCATAACCAATTTCTAAGTTTAAGTCCAATTCATTGAATAATCTATTCGCTGACATTATTCAATTTAAAACTCGAGTGAGAAATTGCAAACATTTTGGCATAACAAGTTAATTTCAGGTTTAAAAAGGGGAGATTATCAATTTCATAATATAAGTAGAAGATACATGGCACAGATACAACAGTACAACGGTAATAAAATATAATACTTATCTAATCATTAAAGCAAATTGTTATTTTCGGTTAAAAATAAAAAAGTCACACCACTGTGGTAATACCACAATAACCTTAACTGTGTTTAATGTTTGACATTAGAAAGGCAAATACATATAACTTTGTAGTGAACAGATGGAGAACCTTGACGTTTAAAAAGTTTTGAACGACATTCAAGTTGAAAGCTTTAACTCATATGTTGTGGTTTTTGGACTGCGTGCAGAAAAATCTAATTGAGAAATTATTTGTAATTTCGCTAGTTACGAGTAATTTTGATACATGAATGTTACTTGACCCTTGAGCAACCTTGAATTAATTGGAAATAAGCCGGATGCATTTAGATTGGCGAAAGAACATTTTATTGGTCTACAGTGCAACCATGTGCAGAATTAATTGAAACTCATTAACTCATTAACTAGGTTCAAGCAGAGAAAAATTGAGCCTGATGCTGGAACCCATCACAGGACGCATTAACCTCAACAAACACATGCATAGACTGGGCCTAGCTCACACGTAGGAATTGCGAGAAAGAAGATCTCGAACATTTCCTAAGCCACTGCCCAGCCCTATGGAGAATGCAACCGAATACCCTGGGGTCCATGTGGATATCGGACCTAAGGCATATCAATGACAAAGGAATCAAGGAATCCTGGGCTTAACCAAAGAAACGGGAAGAACTCCATAATTGTTTTTGTCTTCCCTCCCAACATACGTCCCAAACCAAGCGAATCCCAAAAGTCTTGACGATTAAAAGAGGGGAACGCAACGGGCCCGACTGAGGCCTAAGTGAAGAGCATTCCGCTAACCCTCATATACCATACCATACTGCGATGTTCTTAGAGAGAATGTGTGTCTGGTCGCATCTTCAAACAAGTACAATGTCCTTGGCACCATCAATACCTTAATCTTTCAGTAGTGCATTCAAGGTGCCCTTAAAAGATTCTGTTTCTTCGTAAGATACTCTTTCTTTTTAACTCCGGCAACAAATCTCAGCCATCCTTCCTGCTCTGCCGCTCGATATTTCAATGGTGGCTGTGCCAAAACTGTTCATCTTTACGTTGTTATTGGCCTTCCAACTCGCCGTGCACCCTGAGGATTTCACTCGAAGAACAGCTATGTGATGGTGTCGTTTGGGTTTTCCAAGTGTAAGGCCAATTTATCGCCATTATCGTTCCCATATCTCGACATCTAATAACTTTTTATGTGTTATACACCGCAATTCTTGGTTTTATAGAATTTGCGGTCATCTACTGCCACATCGCTGATTAAAGTTTGGAAACACCAATTTCACCTAGTCTATTGACTTAGGCAACTCAAAGTAATCAAGCCCTATTCCTATAAGGGACTCCTAAGCCTAGACAAGGAAATCATCAGGAAGCTGGTGAGCTTCTTTACATGGCATTGCGGACTAAAGTTCTGTCTGGAAGAAAGCTCCGATCACATTCTTTGTGAAGGTGCGGCACTATACTGGTTAAGAAGTTGAAACTGTTCTTATAGAGGCGTATGTACTTAAATTCATAAAGAAGGTGTTAAGTCTATTAGGCAGATTGTACTCTGGACTCTGAATGACAATTTTCTCATTGATTTAGTCTGGTTGGCGATACAGAACTTTTTAACAGACTTACGGACATTTGAATGGGAAAAGTTCTGACGGAATCTCTCGAATGTAACCGCTAAACTCAAATCTTCCTTACAATATGTCCTTAATTCGGGATAACCGCAATTCTAGCCCGGTTGAGAGTGTCTATCATCACTGACAAAACGCCCTGGCCAAATTTACGATTTGGAAATCGCTCTCTGGACTTTGTACTAATTTATTCTGTGTATTCTACTTCGCATGGATCCCAGGTCAAAGGGGCATTAAAGAAGTAGGCCTATGAACTAGCCAGGCGAGGGTCGGCCTTTGACATTTCACTTGCAAGGGAGAAATCAAGCCACATTACTTTTCAGTATACACAAATGGAACCTCTTTACTAGTCGTGCCATATGTATCCAGACAGACCTGGGCAACATACAACTAAATGATATAATAAGCAGAACCCGACCATTGATCGCGCGAATAGTTGGCAACTGTACGGAACACTGGGCAGTAGGAACCCATGCAACCAACCTTGATATGATTTTAACTCACATTGCAGAGACATCAAGAGGAAGGAGAGCATCGAAAACTTCATTTGCAGGTGGCCCGGAACTTGCCAAAGCGAAACATCGTGCGTTGGGTAAACATTTCCTCGAGCACCTCAACAAACAATCGGACATTTTTCTTGGAGAAAAACTCTCAAACGTTCACCCAGTACGAGGGCTTTATCTCGATCAAGCTGCATCCCTATTTGTAAGCGATTAACGGCAAAGTTGCCGTTTGCAGATCCATATACTTGCGATAAGGTGATGTTCAGTTGAACACTTGAATACATGTACGAAGGGTAGGCAGTACATAAACAGGAGGAAATAAGTTTCTGCGAAACATGTAAAAGGGAATTCAATTAAATGAATTGTTAGTCTTTTATGTATAGGCAGAAGGTAGCTGAACGTTAACAGCCACTTGCCCCATAAACCTATTCACTGGCTTCAGTTTATAACAAAAATGCGAATACAATAGGTATCCGAGCCATTAATTGCCACATACCATACTACAGCCGTTTCGGTGGCTTAGTACCTACTATTTCTAATTACATAACTTTTCAAAGAGAAACACAATTTCTGCCAGCTGCTGTAGAAGTTCTTCAAAGGAAAAAGAAATCACTTTCCTGCGCTCAAAGATTCCCCCACCCCTCAGCTTAAGTAATAACAATCAGCGAACAGCGAGTCTCACGGAAAACACTTGAAATTTGCATTTACTCACAAAGAGAGATGAGCAGCCTTCAGATGTGCAAAATTCATTCACAAATTTAAGGAAAAGGGGGATACAACCGAATGACAACGGCCAAGGCCAAGAGCATTCAACTTGAACGTATTGTGTTTGTATGTATGTATCTGTTTTGGCACAGACGCACATAAAATCATTTCGAGGAAGAAGTGCGTAAGAACAACGCAAAACTTTGAAACCAAACAAAGCAGACAACAATATCAGACCAATGTGGTACGAGTACTTATACGCGGAGGGGAGGAAACCCCCTTAAAGATGCAGTGTTACACCGAGATAAGCACTTATTTCTCGTAATCAGCGAGGGGCATTTACCATAAAATCAACGACAAGCATGTAATATCCACTGTCTCGAGCGAAAAGAGAAACGAAAAACCACAGAAGAGATGAAAAGTTTTTGTGTATTTTTCGCGCAACTCCTTGCATCTGTCAGTTGGATTCTCAAGGGGTTGGACAAGAATGTGGGTATATACAGTTGGTCAGTGAATGTTTCATATGAAAAGAAGGTTTACATTCTGTCAATTTAAATTGAAGTGAAAGGTCTCTTAGGCCAAGGCCACCCATTAAGCTGCAAGCGGATAAGCGGCGCAGCTCTTCCGTTCAGAAATGACGCTTGCTCTTCAACGACTCCGTGGCCACAACCATACAATTTCATGTTTTAATTTTTTTTGCCGCTCTGGCGCTTGCCGCTCGTTGCGAAACCTTGGCCTTATCTTTGCTGTTTGTGCGCCGAATCCATGAGGCAAATCACTCGTAAGCATGTGACGCAGTACTGAATCTGCATCGAAGGCAGAGGCATTTTTCCACTCGTTTCTGACAAGTTTTGTTGAAAATTGACCTTCGGAGGAGGCAGTCAGTGCTCTCACATTTTGCAGAGTTGGTGAATCAGAGGATAGAGGAGTGACCAGTTTGATAACTAGATCGCTGTGTGGAGGCCGAGTTTGGTAAAAAATCTTAAGGGACATCCGGCGAAGTACAACGTCTAAGACCAAGGCCATGCAATGAGCTGTAAGCGACAAAGCGGCAAAATTAAAAGGCATAAAATCGTATGGTTGTGGCCACGCAGTCCTTGCGCGGCAAGCGTCATTTCTGAGCATCGTTTTCTGCCGCTTTGTCGCTCATTGCATGGCAGCGGCCTTAATGCTCCAAAGGAAAGGATTGTTTTGAGTGAAGTACGAGTGTTTACACATTTTTAAGAAGATCAAGGTGTACGGCCTTTTGAAGGGCAATGGCGAAATATAGTAACATTCGAAACTTTCCAAGCTACTCACAAGAAAGGTATTTGTGCTGAAAGCAGTTATGAAGGGTTTAAGACACCTGTAGTCACAACCAGGAATAGGCAAACAGGCGAGGTATGATCACCGCTAACTGATGACAGGATAGAAGACCTTATAAGCGGAAAAAGGTAACGGCGGACCATATTGAATATCGCGCGGTCCAAAGCGCCTGGATCGGATAACATTCAGTCAAATAAGCTAAATAAAACTTCAGGACAAAGCCAGGCATATAAGGTTACGATACATACCACAAGCCTGGATGGAAGTGAACGTAATATTCATACTTATGGCAGGGAGGTAGGCACATACTAAATCAAAAGACTTTAGGGAAATTTTTCAAAAATTGGTAAGAAGTCAGGTAGATCTACAACACCGAACGGATGTAGATAATAAACCATCCTTGTGTGCCGTTAAGGCAATCCTTAGAGTAAAACAATAAAGGCCACCTAAATAAGGTCAAGCTTCATATCAAATACTATAGAAATATAATCTACGGATTGATAAGAGGTACTACAGCGGCAAAGAATGAAAAAGAAGAAAAAAAGGCTGGTAGCACTGGTAATCCTTAGACAAAGCAAAGCTTAGACTTCTTGAATCAGTTTCAAAAATGGACGATCATGCGTTAAGCATCCACGATCACTTATGAATGCCATTCTCGGCGTGAGCGCACTCATGATGGGGCTGCGTGCCATAGTGCGCATTCATGAGCAAAGGATTTTTGAATTTCCCACTCATGTGTGATAGTGGATTGCGATTAGTGTCATTTTTTGTTTATCACTTGACCTTTGACTGTTAACGAGCGCGGACATATAACGCCAAGGCTTCACTTATTTATTAGGAAATTGATCCCCGATATTAAAGCTTAACGGAGGAACGTCATTCATGAATGATAGTCGATGGTGAGGCGAAAAATAAGCAAAAAAAAAAACCACATGCCGGGTGTGTCATTCATGAGTGTTCGTCGATGCACAGCTCTGATGTTGCAATCGTCTACTAACAAGGTTCTGGTGCAACACTTTTAGGATGAATTGTGTCGCATCTTAAGTATCGTGACGTGCAACAAAATAACAGCCACTGCTTAAACGCTACGTTTCTAAAAATACATGACATGCGGAAGTTGGAAATCTCCACACGAAAATCTCCGCGCGAAAGCACAAATGACGACCTATACCCCACAAGATGCTTAAATTTAAGTTTATTCAATTTTAGAGCTAAAATTAGCATACAGGTCATGCTGTTCTTTCAAGAGCAACTGGGAATCAGTAATCCATCACATTCGGGTCGATGGCTTATCATTATTTCGCACTTGAGGGTTACACAAGCCGAGGAAGTTTTCAATGAAATATGACTTAGTGGCGAAAGACCGAAGAGGCGAAATAAAGTCAGTTTACAATTTTAGCAGTTGTAAGAAATTTTTGCTCACTTAGTTGTAGGGTTCACCAAGTCCTAACAATCAAGAGGTTCGATGGTTCCATGATGGTGAATGCATAGTGGTGGCTAAGGACGAACTGGAGAGAACCGAGACACAAGCCGACCGGCTTAACCGAAACGCACAATGCAATCGATTACTTTCAGTATCCGTCTTCAGAATGCAAAACAAAAGTTCATCACACATCCCACCAATGACAATCTCATTGGATCACTGTACACAAGTTCCTCATGGAAAACAATGCTCGTAGCTTTTTGGCGCATGTGCCGCTCTGCCCGAGACAAAAGAACATCCAAGTGGTTAAGCCTGTTTACCGCGAATATAAAATGCATCTCATCGACGATATGCGCCGAAATGGAACGACTGCTGTACAACCATGGAAATAAAGAAATGAATCAGCACAGAGTGGTGTCAACGGGAATCCTGTTCGATTTTACACATCACATGTTTATTACTTACAGCCTTCAGTTCTTCCACGATTTCTCCGGCACGAATGACCAAAAGGCCACGGACTGCATACTGCATCTCAATGTAGTTCTGATTGATGTTGCACTCACCGAGGCAGCTTTCATATTCTTGGACTTTAGATGACATCGTTCTTGATTTTTGGATGACAGGAATAGTATGTTTAGCCCTAGTTACCGCTGACGAAAATGTCGAAAAGCGCAAATTCGATGAAAGTGACAGTAATGGCGAAGAACCAGCTACCGACACACCACACACACTAGTAGTTCCCCCTTGACTGGCGAGAATTCGCTGCTGGTGCTGCTTTAGATGATGAAGTGAGCTTTTCCAGCGGCGCACAACATTGTTGGCCAAGCCTGCCGCGGGGGCTGAGTTTTTTAGGCATAACCGACTCATTGTGCTCTAATTAGTTCTCTTTACTGAGCTAAAGAGAGGTTGAATCAACTTATTTGCAAAGTGACGGGAAACTGGTTTCGATTTGTTTTCGTGTGCAGCTGTAATTAATTGCAGAGGCAACCGGTGTTTCCTGTCAAAAAATAAAAAAATCCTGTTTCGCGTTTTTTTTTCTCCCCGTTATGTACTGAATTCGAAGCTCTGCAAAGAGATAAAAAAAAAAACTGGAGTAAATAAAAGTTCAATGCTCTCTTAGCCCTATGATAACGAACAAGTTGGTTGAACCATACGTTAAGGGAAAGCTTTTCCGTTTGATATGGTTACGTAATAGAGTGCAATTGGTCGAACAAGTTGATTGTGGTCAATATTTGAGCAAAATATTGATTTAAAAATGTATTCATGGCAAAACGCAAACACATGTCAAAGGCCTAACAGCGTCTTGTTGACAAATTCAAGTGGGTTTTCCACGAAATTGGCGTGCAAACACATGTTCCTGTAGAGAAAAAGAGGCGCGTCTGCCTTCAAACAGGTCGAGGCATTCATATAAATTGGAGAGGAAGTGTTTGGTTAGTTAGTTGGACATTTATCTAGTTATCTGCTAAACTCAGAGCCCTGACACACATTTGTAAAAAGTCCTTTTGACTGTTAAGACATCACTGCCGTCCATATTGAAGATATTGTTTGCAGTTAGGTAGACTAGGTATGTGTTTTAGGACAAGCTTTATGGTTTGGTTTCAAGAGCGAGACACTCGTCCTCTAAAACTTGATTGTTCCGAAGGTTCTTTTGACAAAAGCCTTATTGCATCATACATACGATGGTTTTCTTAACGTTTATATAAAGAGAATCGAAAGGGAGATGACTCTGCTTCGGAAGATAACTCTGCTTCTAGATAAGCAACGATTCTGGACAAATGTCACTTGGGAAGGGAATAAGGTGTTTCGATAGGAAAGAGTAATGTATGACTCATAGATGATAGAGTCTTGCCTCTACCAAAATTGATATCGCTTGTCAATCCAGTGTTTTGTGCTTCCAACCAGAGGTAAAGATCTGTAGATGAAGAAGTGTCCGAAGGTTTCTTTCTGGTCAACGTTTTGGTAGCTAAGGGCGTACGTGTTTAAGGGGATACCAAATCCGTTTTGCATATTCCTCATTAGGCTAGTGTACACATGAGTTCATTTGAAAGCTGAATACTCAGTCTAAAAGGTCGTGCACAGATCTTGTTAAAAGAAAACAAATAGGGAACGCTGTAGGCACAGACTAACCAAGACGCTGCTTAGACTTTATTAGACCATTCTCAATCTCTTTCCTGTTAAAGAATAGCGGGGGACAAACCATGAATTGATCAATAATCACTACACAGATGGTTCCAAGATTGATACAGAGGTGCATGTAACGAGAAAGGCGACAGAGTGAAGAAACCTCAATAAGATTGTGAGCATGCTCTGCTGTTCGCGCCCCAAATACGCGCCAGATGCTGAAAACTCACAACAAGGCCCCACAACACCCAGAGGATATCCGCAAGGAGGTGTTTTACCTCCATTAATATGGAGCCTGGTTGTAGACAAGCCTATCAAGGCTATGCGGAGGACATAGTCATCATAGCTAGAGGAAAATTCGAAGATACCCACAGTAACACGATACAAAGAGGGCTACGAGTCACTCAAGAATAGTGTATATCATTGGGACTCAAAATTAGTCCCATAAAAATAACGATAGTACCATTCACTAGGAAGAGGCAACTCAGACACATGCAACCGATCCTACTAGGTGGAACCACAATTGACCTTCAACAACAGGTCAAATATCTAGGCATACCACATGAAGTCGGTAGTGTGCAAAGCCACCTGAGCACTCATAGCATGCAAACATATCTCAGGAAAATCCTGGGGGTCTAAACCAGCAATGCTGAGGTACATCGTGATGGTCAGACCCGTCATAACCTAGGGGGCTGTAGGTAGTAGAGCATCCCCCAGTATTTTTCAAGCAGAGGTAAACTGGTTTACGAGTTTACGAGTATCTGAAAAGATAATCAGACTGGGCCATTGATTGTGGAGCATTGATCCACAAAAGAGCACACCTGGGAGCGTACACTTTTTCTAAAACGGATCTCCCATCGTTGAATTCAATCCAGATACTCCGAATCTTCAGAGGGATTGGATTGGACGAGGTGCTATAGATCGAGACTCATAGACCAACACAAATTCGGAGGAGCACAATGGATCACTACATACAGGTCGCGGAGCATACACACACCTAACTTTTAACATCCAACATCTAACTTTTGAATAACCCTGCATTGCTATCATCTAGGTAGGGATATCAAAATTCCTTCTCTTGCTTTCACAAGATCTACAAAGTAAACGAAGTGCCATGGCTGCTGCTGTTTTCTTAAGAAATTACTCAAGAGACAATATAAGATAATGAACAATGAATGTTAAACAATGTGTGCTACTGGTTTGAAATTGAGACCAAAATGTAGTGAGCAGTTCCTTATTAACTCGTCCCGGAATCTTTTATATGGCTTAATCATTAGGTCATACCTTTGAAAGCTGTCTTGAAAGGTGTCAGCAAAAAGTTAACAAAATGCCTATGAACACATATGAGGACTGTGTCTCTGTCCCTGTCTGATGAATCTTTGTCGGACCTTGAAGTGAACATGCTGTAGGTAAGTAATGGGTGTCACAGAGTGTCTACATAGCTCTAAGTAAGGTGAGGAAGATGGTTGGTTCGTTGGATTTGTGGGTGTCCTAAAGACGTTCGTCTTTGAAAGTTTGTCTGCAAACCTTTACGAGCTGCGATTTTGTCGACATAGACAGCAATAGTTTCCCTTACACTAGCTTTGCGGCCTGTAGAACGGCAGTTATCTCGGCTTGAAAAACGCTGCATCCGTTTCCCATTTTGAAGGATTGGTTTACCCGAGGTGAAGAGTATAATCATCATTCTCATCGGCCCACAAGGCTAACCTAGGTAAAATCAAAATGGAGCCACTTAGACAACGATGAGGAGAATTATGTTCATAGAACAAATAACATTCGGACTCTCCCCCTTGTGCATTCGAATGAAGTTTATTTCGGGAAATATGCTTCCAGCGCTCTTAACGGCATAGAGATACACACACAATGCCTGACATAAGTATGCCATTTGGGAACATAAACGGTCCAAGAGTAGGCGTATGAAACCGCCTGATTTTCGTGAATCACGTATTTTATTTAAGTTCTTTTATCGTAAATTATTTAAAACGATCTAACCAAACTTATATTGTTTGCATACGTCATACAGATCGTTCCAATTCACCGATCATTTTCATTATCTACCGCACCGGCTATCTGTAAATATTTACATATTTACCTACAAAAAGTATTATTGATCTATGAAAAAAATTCAAAAGAGAACCTTGTCACATTAAAGAGAAAAAGCTCAGTACCATTAAAGCTTCAATTTCCATTAAAGATCTCCAGGGAAGTCAGGACACAAACCAATTTTCATCATTGACACAAACTAAATACAGAAAGCAAAAATAATTCAGAAAATGTGTATCTAAACAGCTGTGGGGACGACTTGCATAAAAATCATTAGATGTGTACCAAGGTTATTTGCAGAAAATAAATAAATATAAAATTTTGGCAGACAGACAAAAAATATCTTAACCATTCTTTTGTGTGTTTCACTTACGCAAAAGCGAAAGTTTTTAACAATTTCTATTTGTGTTCATCAAGAGGTGAAGAATTGCAAAAGTGAGATATGTGCGAGTATCTATAGTTTGGTATTATGCAAACAATTAAATAATCTGTCATATCTTTCCTGCTGTTTTGTAAATACGTAAGTTTGGTGTTTTGCCAGTGGATTTTCGCTGAAAAACCTTCCATGATCCACATCAGGTACACTTGTTAAGAATCTTTAGATTAGAACGTTTTCGCTAATCTTTTTGGTTGTTTGTGTTGGGGTATTTTCACTTGAGAGTCTTAGCCATGAAACAGTGGGTTTATTTTTATAAGACTGATATCTTATCAAAAAGAATAAATCAGCAGACAAAAAGCTGTTAACCCCCCGGGAATTTTTGGCGCACATTTTTCGGAATACTTTAATGGCTTTGGTGGTTCCTAAAAACTTTCAAAAGATTTCTATAGTAGGATTCAACGACGAGTTTTAAAATTTCCAAACAAATAAGTATTTAACCATAAGAAATTTGGAATGATTAAGGCGGCTTGGTAGGCTCATTGTAGGTACCAACTCTTTTACCACGTTTGCTTCCTCTTACGGTGAAGGACGAGTAAGGCCTCAAAAAACAAGAAACCACATCAGCTCAGAGAATCTGCTAATTGATATAAACAAAGACAACGCCTTGTCTATAGTAAATACATCTCGGACAGAGGTATCACTTAAGCCTTATTAGTTAGTTTCGAGTGATCTTCTAGAGAGGGGTGCTCTTAGACCAATCATTGTGCCATGTAATATTGCGAGCGATAGGATTGAACTTAAGTCTACTCCTGAAACCATCCAGATTTCCCAATGAAACTGTTTAGTTCCTGTTTGTAAGAAGGGCAAATGGAAAAGGATATATAAGCGCGACATCTATGAGCTGTGGTCGCCTTGGCTAAGTGGTTCATGCGTTGGACTGTTGTGCGAACGGCGTGGGTTTAAGCCCCAGCCATGTCCACCGAACATTTTTAGCGGCACCAACTCTCGAAGGAAAATGACAAACCTCCGGAAAGTTTCAACCCGCCGTTCGGAGTCGGCAACAAATTGTAGGTTCCTTCCATTCGTGCGAAAAATGTAACACGCACAACACAAATGGTTGCGAGAAGCTAGGCCTTGGCTCATTTTTTATTTATTCTATGACCTGCACCTAGATGTGGATGTAATTCAGAAGGTCAAATCTCATCGACTGCATTGGCTCGGAGCCAAGGGAAAACAATGCTCCAGCCAAGAGAATCTTCGAATCGCAGCCCTCAGGTATAAAGACCAAGTCAACGCGGATGCCAGAATGCTTTGCCTGTCAAACTGCCAGGAAGCCCTCGATGGAAGAGGATGGATAACTGCTGTGTCTCAGATAGAGGCTTTTCACGAGACTCGTCCATTAAGTAAGTAAAAGTTAAGGTCGGCCGAAATATTTTCCTAAGGCGAGTTCTAATTCTGCCGACTCCTAACTTTCCTCATTAGACAGGCTATGCCCAGTCGTTGAGGAGGCAGTTTCCTGTAATGAAACTGGTTACTTTAGAATGATTGTCTCTTCTCAATCGAAATAACGCTTCTGACCTCTTAGGCCGCTGCGCCGCAATGAGCGGCAAGCGGCAAAGCGGCAGGAAATATGCTCAGATACGACGTTTACCGCTCAACGACTGCGTGGCCACAACCATACGATTTCATAAGTTTTTCATTTTGCCGCTCTGCCGCTTTGCCGCTTGTCACTCATTGCGTCGCCTTCCCTTCATAATGGAGGAAAGACTTAATAAGTAATCATGATGTTCGGTGCTTAGGTGCTTTGACGCCTTGCTTGGTTAGTTCGTTGGCCGCACACTTCCCCTGGATGTTGTTGCGACCTGGTACCATCTTAAATTTGATTGTGCTGGATGCAATGAAATCAGCATGTATAGAAGCCGAAAAGGTTAAGGAGCTTGGCGAAAGCGTTGTCGTGCGTTGCTGTGCCAATAAGTCGTTTGCAAGAATTTGTTTTGTCTGCTTACTTCCTGGGAGATTGCAACACCAGTCCGGTTTGCTGGAAACCCAACCATCTGTGCCCTAATCTTCTTAACAAGCTTTTCGAAAATCGGATTTTCAGAAAGCTTCGTTGCATGCTGAGACCTACAGACGACTTAGGAAACTCTGCCTTCTAGCCGAATTCCAACTAATACTAAATTTTCGAATCATTTTGGAACTTGAAAGAGAGTTTAACAAGCCTTCAAGATCGACCTGATCACTGCTACAGAGGCTTGTCATCTCCATTTGCTTTTCGCAACATATGTAGTTCAGTGCACTCTGCATGTTAGTGGAGTCTCATTGAAACAGTGGAGAACTTTAAGTATCTTGGGGTCTTATTCACGAGTGATGGAAGTAGCAATACTGAGTTATCCTGTAGGATTGGTCAGGCTGCAGCAATTTTGGGACAGCTTTGTCAATCTGTTTTCAGAAGGGCTGAACTTGGCATCGGAGCTAAGCTATCGGTCTTCAATTCAGTGTTTGTTCCGACCCTAATCTATGGTCATGAGTTTTGGGTAATGAGCGAAAGAATGAGATCGCGGATACAAGCTGCCGAAATGCGATTTCTTCGTTGTATTGCTGGAGTAACTGGTCGAGATCGAGTTAGGAACACCAGAGTACGTGAGGCACTCAATGTCGAGAAGCTAATTCTTCGAGCTGAAAGGTCCATACTTCGATGGTTTGGGAACGTTCAACCCATGTCCCCCACCTCGGCTTCCAAGACGTGCCATGGAATCCGTGTCATCAAGTAGGCGTACCCGGGGTAGACCTAGGACGAGATGGTTGGACCAAGTCTGAAATCTCACCTCAACCCCTTTGGGGATAGCCACTGATGATTAAGAGTCGACGACGGAATATCGGGAGATGTGGAGAGTCCACTTAAGCACACCAACCCTGTAACCCTCACAGTGGATAAGCGGGTCATTTGAAAGTGAATGAATGAATGAATGTAGTTCGATGTCATAATTATTGGCCTCCCACAAAGCAAATTAACTATCACTGGTTTTGGATCGATCGATGAAAATTCGATCTTTATGCGGCTCAGATTTTGTTGAAACCCAGTGTGGTGTAAAGACGAGTGTAAATCTGCACAAATGTCTTGATTCCGCAACCACTTAGTCAGTCACAAGTTTTCCTCTTGCAGATCCTCAAAAATGTGTGTGTACTATTTCAGTAGCTACAGCACTATAAGCAGCTCTATTTGCTTTAGGGCTTAATTCATGCAGACATCCAAAACGTTGCCTACAGACGAGCTTAAGCTTAGAAAGTCAGCCATTGAAATCATCAGCTTTTACCGTTTTAATTGTTAAACTCTGCTATGGTCCGTCCCATTAGTTCACAATTGACTTGTAAGTCACCTATGTTGGCCCCAAGTCCTCAATTCAACTTTTTTGAGAAAAAATACGACGAAGACCCACCCCAGGGAATCTCTGGTTAGACCTAAACATTAATCGAATCTTTGAAGTGTTTTCTGAGCCAAAGTCCAAAAGAAGAAATGTGTGTCTCCATACATATTGAGTTCCTTTTAGAGGCTCCAATAGAAGATAGACAAGCTGTGTTAAGTGGCGTCGACGAATAAGTGCACAAAAGAACGTTTTAACACGTCTAACCCGTTGCTCTACATCATATTACAATAATAACTAAAGGAGCCCCTTCAGGTTCTAATTAAGATAATTGAAAAAGTAAACATCCATATTTGTTTATTGTTGTTTTCCAAAAACACGCGATACGAGCAACAAGCTAATAGCCCCCCAGCATAGTCTAATAATAAGCGCGCAGCCACTTGAGAGGTGCTTATTACTGCTCATATTTACGACGAGTGCTCGCTTCAAGCCTGTTATCTTATCGCGACATTTTCATCATCCTCTGATATACAACTCGTGACTGTGATTAACCCACTGTTCGTCCTGATTTAATAAGTTCCACAAAAAACACATCAGAAGTTCATAAATAATAATTGATTTGGGGTGCCCACACCAGTGGCAAACAAATTAATTGAGTCACCAGAGTTCATTGTTCCGACTGGCGGGTGTTCGATTCCCTTCGCCTTCATCACAACTAATGTCAACTGGCACGCAAAACACATGACTGAGTTAAAAAAAAAAAACAACAAACAAAAAAACTGCCTCCCATTGACTTGAAGATGTCTGAGGAAGAAATGTTAATTTGACGCACGAAGCAAGGGGTACCACAGCCCATGTCTGGCTGAGACCATTGATGCCCCCTTCGACGGCTTTAGGAGGCAGACGGTAGAGTTGGGGATGGTAGTGTGATTAATTTGACACAAAAAAATCGCGAGGGTAACGATTCAATAGGACAGGTTAAGTGCCAGCAAATTGAAGCTTGTTGCGGTAATGAATATCGCTCAAGTGTAAAATTATTGAGGCAGGTCTTTCAACTCATTGTTTACGTTTTTAGGAATATTTACTTCTGGGTTAATGAAGGGAATAAAATGAGTAGTGTGAAGGATAATCAGTCCAAGATCCAAAGCCTGATAAGGCTTACTAAAATCAGCATTTGATTGGATGGGAAGGCCTCGACATTGATGCCTCGCAAAAGTTGCATCTCCCGATAGATGGTGGTTCGCTAAGTAGCAAGAAAGAGTCTCATTTGATTAAATTTGGTTAATGGAGGGCATCTGAAGGCTTCTGCGTCCTACCAGTGAAAATAGAATAATCTTTGATCGAATGAAAGACGTCCCTTGCATATCCAATTCAAGATTCCAATACAGGGTACCAGGCCATAGAGATACATACATACCTACATCAATATCAGAAAATGACAAAGCCGACGAAAGGGTTGAAGCTGATTCCTATTTGTACCCTACCCCTTTTTAGGACACCGATTAGCAACCTGCAAAGGAAAATAAGTACGGAAACCATCTCTCTCGGAGGGAAATACGAGTTTTTATCAAGCAGCACAAAGAAGAGAGTTTAGTAGGTGTCCTAAAGACTTACTTAGATTTCAAGCGAGTCCATTGCACCCATAAAAAGTATACCGATGGGAGTCAAATTGGATAATCCGGAAACGACCCAGAAAGGGATAGAAATCTCAGGAGTATCCTAAAATCAGAAGAAGCTACTACCAAGAATACGCAATCTTCTGGTGGCCAATGTTGGACATTCACATAGCAGGTGTGGGACGAATTCTATTTCCTCTTCGTCTCTGGAGCTTCTGCAGTAGTCATGGTAGGGCAATTTAAGACGCTCGGCATGGATTCCTACTCCGCAATGTCGTGTGAGGACACCGGAGACGATTCGTATTTCCCTTCGACTAAGTTGTTCGAGATTTTTGGAATCCTTCTTATCGAAGGCTGGCGATATTGATCTCCTTCGTGGTATTCCATCGGTTTAGAACGGAGGCGTGACCTTAGGTGCTATTTGCCCAGAGACAAGAGAACAATTTAGGCTACTCCACAAGGTCTACCGTAGAAGCTGGAAGGACAAATAGGAAATAAAATCTGTATGACACCTACTGTCCGACTGTCACGCAGTAGTCACTAGCAGATTAAGTTCTCTTGGTAGTAGGCTTCTTCCATCGACTGAAAATAGTAAATTTAAAAAAAGTGCTGTGAATGCTAACTTTTTCTAAATGGTTCCCAAATCTGCCTTCACTTCACAACGTGCCATAGGTAAAACTTAAATGAGTACAATGGCTACGCTTAAGGCTAGATTAAAGTTTCCAGGTTAAACAAGGCTATTTCGAACAGGTTCGTTCTTCTTTGATCATATAAACACTCTGTGGGCTATTACAGGCGAGGAAGCAGACCGCCTTTCCCACTAAGGAAGCACCGTCTCGTTTGATGGCAGTTATGGATACGGATACCTAAAAAATGGAACACCACTGACATAATATAGAAAGCCGCAGCGCATCCTATGCTCCAGGTGTGGTAAAAGGGTTCAAGTATATTTGATACGAGAGTCGCTTCATATGCATCCGTCACACAAAAATAAACAAACATTCAATCTCTTGCTTGATAATCAGATCATGGTTAGATTCTCGTAATTCTATTAAATGAAGCTTTTCATTGAAACCTGCTAATCTAGGAACGCCAGCAACAGTACCATGTTTCCTCGAACAATATTTGCAGAGTGCAGTGACCACAGTGACTTAAGTGCTTCTTGCGTCAAAGTATACCGACTTGCGTTCGAATTCCAAAAACTTCTTGATCTGCAGTTTTGACTCAAGAACTTAGGCCTTGACTCCCTTTTAGCTGTGGAGATAAACATTTATTTTTACAAGTAACCTAGTTTCTTCACCAACTATATCTAATCATTCATGACAAGAGTAATCTCAACTGATAGCTGCTGATACTGATAGGAGGACGTATGTGTTACCAGTCATTTCGGTTGCACATTCACGGAACTTAACAGGCAGCAGCATATTAGCATTCTTGTAATAAACAATAGTGAGGATGTTCGCTTATCTGACAAAACATAATCGTCGTCACATTTGAATTCATAATCGGACTCTTGGCAAGTTGTTGCTATTGGGAATTTTTCATCTGAATGGGACAGTGGCTTGGGTCAAAACGACCAGAATAGTTACAGCCAGAATAACAGCGAAACTCTGTTTCATTTCCAGTGCAAATCTCCAGCCCTAGTGAGGGTAGGTTAGGTTAGGTTAGTGGGTAGGCGAAAGGAAGAACCATATCGCCGTAGGGGGAAAATAGTGGGAAGATAGTGTCCCCTGCCCGTAAGAGTGGTACCCAATAATTAGTTTCATACATACATATGTGAATATAGATATTAGTAGAACATGATCAACCTACTGCGTCTGTGAAACAAACCAAGCTGTGGATTTGATGAATCTCTAGTGAGGGTAAGGCAACGCACTCCAGGCAAATCCTTCTTTGACGACTTCAAAGACATATAACAGAAAAAGATTGGTGAACTAATTCTTTTCCATAATTCCAACCTATAAACATCCTAGGATCCTAGGAGGCGGATCCTAGCGCTAATTGGGTTCTTAGAACCTGCACCTCTACCCACAGTCAGTAAAGCACCGAGCAAAATACATTAAGTGACCGTGCCCATGTCCTACAGCACCGCTGAATGTGATTCTGCACCTATCCCCATTACAAACCGTGTTAGAAACATCAGCAAAGGAGACCCTACTGACCCTTTTCAGAATCGGCAAAGCGAGAAGGAGATGTATAAAAAGAAGGAGCGACCTGTATCATAAATAATGTCCATATATGTATATGTGGGTTCTACTGTTTTAGATTAGGTAAGGTAGATGGGTTGGCGAGAAGAGGGAGAATCTACTGCATCAGTAGATACCGATTGTGATGGCTATTTGGCTAGGGAAGATACACCTTGCTCGTCGAGTAACAACCAAAGTACTCTCCTATTGCCCCAGGCTTTCGAACTATCTTGAAAACTTAATGAACGTTCAGATATTCTTGATAGGTATATCACTTAGTTCTTCAATATGCAGTCAAGGAATGTCGAGACTCGCTGATCGCCATAAAGCACCATACAGTCGAACTCTGCTGGGATCCGGGACATAACGACATAGAAAGAAACGAAAAAGCTAATAAATTGGCAAGAATGGGGTCGGATTTGAATATTAGCGAAGCAAACATATCTGATAGGCAGATGGCATGGGAAAATAGACAGCATAATAAAGAAAAAAGCCAATTCCTCCTGGTTAGCCAGATAGGATTGCGCCACCTCTCGGAGGTTACGGCTGGAATTTAAAAAAAAGCTAAAACGAGGTGCCTTCTGGCACTGGACAAATCCTCTATCCGCATGCTCACTGGAGTTATCACAGGACACTGCGCTATCGGAGTCATGCTCCGCAAGTGGAGAATCGAATCCAACAATTTATGCAAAAGTTGCAGAGATGAGGAAGAGATAGAATCAATCCAATATCTGCTGTGGCACTGTCCCCGCCTTGCAAGGTTCTTTGCAAGCATAGCAGAGGTAACAGACTTACAGTTAACGAACCTACTCAGACTCATAAAGAGCACTAACTGGTTCACAAAACAGCCAACAATAGGATAGGTCCTCAGGTTGTCCCGGAACTCCTATTGCTATTCCCACAAAATTAATAGGGTACTCACAATGGACCGTCTGATCTCCGAGTCAAAGTGATGAGGCCTATCCATCATATACCTTACGTAACCTAACCTAGTTCTTCGATATCCTGGAAAAAGTGCGTTCGAAAGGATTCATATCTGAGATGGCAGAGACTTGGACAGTGGCCGAGAAAATGGGTTGTGTCCTCATTAACATCCTCGTCTCCGCAGACCCTGCAAAGGTCATCCTCACTTAAGTCTTAGCTTTTTCATGTGATATGCCAAAGTATTGACCTGAAATTAATCTTACAAGGATAGAGAGGGTTTTCCTGTCCTTCTGCATGAGAGTATTAGTTCTGGAACCTCTTTCCCTTGGCAATTGTTTTCTAGTAACTTTACAACGGCCCAAAGAGCTCCATCTTCTATTCGCTTCTGCTAGAGTCTTGATCCCTGCTTCATGCTTCAGTTTACATGGCGGTACTCTTGCTGAATGATCAGCTTGCTCTAGGTCTAGCCCAGATCCTTTTCGGATGAACTGGCATCAGCTTTCTCATTCCCTAGTATGCACCTTTTCCTGTTATAAGACGTCAATTGTTTAAGTTTTATCTATGACGCTGGGGAAATGCCCAAATGCGCATATTTGAAACATGAAACGAAGTCTTAATTGTTAGCAAACAAACTTAACTCCACGTTCTGCCAAAAAAAAAAAAAACCAATAAAAATAGACAAAAACCAAACAAAATTAATTCTCTAAGAGCCCTCACATGTGATAATACATTTTACAATACATAATTTGCGAGTCGATTGCCCATTAGCATCTTCTGCTGATTCATCTAATCTCAAAACATGTTTTCCGTCTACTCTGTTTTAAAACCAGTTCCTCAACTGCCAAAGTGCACTCGAGACAGAGACTCCAAACACACACAAATCGGCTGGCAATCGACAGTTTCAAGTTTCTGAACCGCATTCATAAATGAAAAGTCCTAATTCCAATTGATAATAGAACTTCAATGGCATTTTACATGGCGACCATTGAATTGAAAAACAGATTACGCGCGTAATCGTGTTTTATCAGCATTCGTCTTACGAAATATATTCAATTGAAAACGTAAAGCAAACGATAAGAGAGGGTGAAGTTAAAAGATTTGAAGGTTATTTTCAGAAAACTATTTGTAGAGTGAAGTGAAATATTTTTAAAGGTTTACGCGAATGGGCCGAGATTTGGGAAATACGGTGGCGGACGAGCCTTTTATACGCAAAATTTAAACACTGAAGTATTTTAAATGATTGTGTCAAAACTTGTTACTTCTCACAGCACTAAGCATCAAAGACTCGATCTTTCAAGCTAGGAATGCCAACAAGTCTAGGATTCGAACACGATTTGGAATGCCTGCTAGAGACTAAGCTAGAGAAATCATTTATACGTATATAAACTACTGTATACATGACACAGATGCCATCGGGGCAACTTACTGTAGCAAGCAAACGATTTTTTCACCTCGTTATCATGAAAGGGACAATCAAATAGATCACACCACGACCAACATTTCATGGGTGACCCTTTGAATCGCCAATACCGACTCGGATCACTCTCTTGTTAGAACACACGTACATACGTATGCAGATATTATAAACGCCACAATAAAACCGAATCACTCTCTGAGAATATACAACGTCGACAGGATGCAATCGCAAGATACCGCCAGAACCTTTGCCGACATCTGTCAACAAGTCCTCTACTGGCAGCATCAAGTGTCGATGCTGTTAAAATCCGATCAAAGATGTCACAACTGATGTGCTGGGCTTCACCCGACCACACCCACAAAACCCTGATATGACAGGAATTGCGCTGTAAAGGACAAGTGCTGCTCAAAAAAGAGAAGGGCTTTACTAAAAGATAAGAAAGAGCACGACGAGTTCGCGATAAAGGGTAGATTAAGGTGGCTGTCCTAAACTGGATGCAGACACACTTAGACGAAAAGCGGTTTATTGTAATACTACAGCTTCTTTCACTTTTAGAGCTACTTGGGGCATTAATTGAATCAGCTTGAGCCTTTATGAAGCAGAAAATATACTTGATTGAGCCAAAACCTCCATCCACCTGATCAAAACAAAGTGGAATACTCACAATGTCCAAGTTAAAATCTACCAGCTTCGGACCTCAGGAGATACAACGACGAACTGAACGAACTCTACAGCGACATTGAATTAGCCAGAAGGGTCTAAACTTGGAGGGGTCGAGCTGTTCCTGTCAGACAGCGCCAGATATCTTGGGATAATCCTTGATAGAAAACTAAACTCGAATCTTAATACACAGGAAAGGGGTTGAAAGGCCCTCAATGCTCTTTTTGCATGCAAGAAGGTAGCAGGGGAGAAATGAGGCCTGGAACCAAGTATGACCCATACTCACGTATGGAGCACTCGTCTGGTGGAAGGCAAAGGCTAAGTAATCTAGCAGCAGTACAAAGAACTGCCAGTATCGCCATCATGGGTGATCTTCGCTCAACGCCCTCGTCAGCTCTAGACACCTTTCTGCATTTGCTACAGCTAGACTTACAGATAAAACACCAGGTAGCCAATAGTGCGCTGAGCCTCACTAATTCGGGCTTCCTTAGGAATAATAGTCACTGCTCCATCTTGAGTGAATTAAAACTTTGATGTTCTAAAAAGAACAGATGAGACGACTTCCGTCATGGACCTCAATACACCAAATATCACGTTGTATCCTGAGAGGGAATACTGGCAAAAAAACGCTGTCATTTCAGCGGATGAGATTGCTGTCTTCAAGGATGGTTCCGGGATTGACTCCCAAAAGGCAGACCTCAAAGTATCCATAAGACTCCCGGATAGTTCTAGCGTATTTCAAGAAAAGGTTCTGGCTGTACTCATAGCTGCGGAATCACTAGGGATAAAATCGATATCAGGAAGGCATATCGCCATTTATATTGGTATACAGGCCGCACATCAAGCGCTAGAATCAAATGTCGTCAGATCTGCACTAGTCTCGAAATATCGCGTAATGCTAAAGGCATTGTGCTCGCAGAATCAAGTGAGACTTTGGGTGCATAACCCTACTCTACCTAACCTAGCCAGAAGAGTGAAGGTCCAACGACTGAGGTGGCTGGGTCATGTAGAGCGGATAGACACCAATGCTCCGGCCCGGAAAATCTTCGACTAACCCCTAGGGACGGCGCATCAGAGGAAGACCGCGACTCAGGTGCCGCACGCAAGTGGAAGACGACCTTAACAAACTTGGCGTGTGAAACTGGAGGCAGCTGGCTTAAGATCGAGCTAGCTGGAGGGGCTCGCTGGTTGAGGCACCTCCACCTCGGACTGTAGCGCCACCGTAAGGATTGAAGCAACTCGCGATAAATTGGCACAACTGCCATGAACACACCAACTTATTCCGAAGGCGATTGTATGCCTGTTGAATGGAATCTCCAGATCTCCAAGCTCAGTAGAACTTGTCAAGAAAATTTCACAAAACACCGAACATGTAGATGTGACGTCGCAGGATGATATGAAAAGAACATTTTCGGGTTAAGCTGGCAATGATTACATGCCAAGAGCGACCTACATTCTTCCAACAAGCACACCTTACCTCTCCTTGACACTTGAAGAGTGGATCAAAGCCAAGAAAAAACGAAAACAATCGATAACCACGACCGTTCTCACTTCCAAACAGTAGATAACATACTCGTACATATATTTCAAGTTATTTTTGTGTCACAAGTAGCTATGGCTTCATCGGCACAGATTCTTGCCCCCTCCACCATATGCTGGAGGACTATTTTTAGACCCATACTCTAACGACATGATTATTGTCGGTCAATCACTCAAAGAAAACAAAAAAAACAAGAAGACATTTTCAAGGTTAATCATGACAGACACACCTCCTGAAGTGTTCGATTAAGGATTGATTCTGCAAACAAAAGCTGGGACGACACATAAACAAATTTTATCAGATTGAATCGCACGGCACCATAGGCAAAGTATTTTTGTTGTTTTCCCTGTTATGTCATCAACACGAAGCAAGCAAAATTGTGTTTTAAGAGTACGGGTTGATTCAAGGCGGCACTGGCGTTACCTCGTTAATCTACTCTGCCCGAATTATCACACTTATCTGATTCGTTTTCGGAATCTTTTGCCCTCCTAATGACCCGGGCAAAATCACGAGCACAGTAGAGTAGGGGGAAGGGATTAAAGTTTAAACAAAAAAATCAATACTGCACAATTAAGGATTGGTTTCCACTTACATCGAAAAGAAGTAAATTATCCAGAACAGGACCGTAGTTAAATCCACTGTATAGTGTTTGCCTAAATTTGATTAAATCAGCACCGAACGCCGCGGGGAAACTACAACGGTTGCGAAAAATTCTAGACTCTACACGAAATAAATTCAACGTACACAACACTTCCGATTCGACGCGAAAGTTAAGAGAAACTGAGAGTCAATGCTCTTGGCCGGTGCTTCTTGTAGGTTTTCTGTGACAATCGACCACAGAGCGAAGGTGTGTGCCAGATCCGCGGTTGAAGTGAAATTCTACTTCCCTTTTTTTTTTTTTTGATTTGATGGGGAATTTTCAAAAATTTTAAACTCTTTTCCCTTCTGTTTGGTTTATTTTAGATAAAGATTTTAGAGAATGTTGTACATACGTCACCGAGGGATACATGAATTTTGACAGAAAATTGTGCTTTCTTGACAGCATGTGTTGTGAAAGCTTACAACAGAAATGGCATTCGAGGGTTTACGAGCTTTTGGAATTATTTGTTTTTAGCGAAATGTAATAGATGGCGGTAGGTATTACGAAAGGCAAATTAAACATTTCTTTGCATTATTTTATCATTTACTAACACAATAAGCTTCACTTTTTGGTTTTTGACAAGACTTTTGCCTTAAATACACTGCCAGGAGCGAGTTGTGGATCAGATTGTAAAATCATAGATATTTCTAGTTTTTGAGAAGTTATCTAGTAGAGCATACGCTCAGACTGCTGTAAAAGCTTTACAAAATAGGAAAGACAAAATAAGAAAGAAAAAGGTGTAGTTCGCACCCTTGGCGTTAGTTTTGTCTTTTCAATGATTTCAATGTTGGAATCAGACGCTTATGGAAGGGTATATGATTTTACTCTCTGCCGCCACCTTTTCAACTTAACGTATGCTTATTTGTATCGAAATCTGCAAGTAAAGGAAGTAAAGTAAAAAGCAAGCAAATCACTTGCATTATATAAACACTGCACTGACAAAACATAATACCACAATGTGAATACGCCTTTAAATGACACACTGCGCAATGACAATTTATTTGACAGCTGAAAGGAAGTTCCGAATGGCCATATCATAGTATTTCAATTCAATTTTTAACCAGTTTTATTCAAAAAAATATATGAAAAGCTATCCTTAAATTGAAATGTTTCATTAAATTGGTTAAGTAATATTCGCAATGTGAAGTGATGAAAGCAAGAAATTCATATTAAACGCAGGTTGTGAAAAAAGTATACAACTGTGCTGTTGGTGCTGCGAAAAGAATTGTGTTACAAATAAAACTTGCAGACATCAGAAAAGAAGGAAGAATAAGCACGAAATGGTAAGTTAATTTTGAATTATTTGAGATCAGTTTAGAAGGACTTGTCTGTTGTATTGCATGTATGTAGTTTAGAAAAAGAAAAGCGAAGTTCTACTTGGCAGCAATTTTCAAATTATTTGTGAGTCAGTTCCAACTGGGTCCAACATCAATATTTTTTACTAACCGTGAAAACCTCTACAAGTGAGCGTAGTCGTCAGTCGATAGGTAGAACATCCTTCTACAGAAAGATTCCGTCTTCGCTCCCATATCGCTTGGGGGAGATTGTCGCTCTGCCTGTCATTGTCCCTGCATTTCAACCGCAAGGATGCCAATCCATATATGCCAACAAGGACGGGAATGGTATTATCTGATATGGAGCGTTATGTGTTACATACCCACAGGGTCACAGTGCACAGTGTTTATCTTTCCCACATATGTTCAGCATGTTTTTTTTATTAAGGTGTAGAGTTTAAAAAAAGGGTCACAGTAAAATATGGTCAGTCTACATTCGTCCACCGAAGTTCTGTACATTCAAGAAGCTGGGTTTCGTTAATTCTAAAGTGTGGTTACATTTTAAGGGCCGATGTTGATTTTGAATAAAACACAAATTATTTAGGAAATTATTGTCATTTCTTTTTATTATGATAATATTGGTATGGTTCAATTATGTATGGAACAAAATATCGGCCAAATGGCCGCCGCGACCTCGGCGGCACACCTCCATCCGATGGTCCAAATTTTCGATGACGCTGAAGCATAATTGAGGTTCTATGCCGTTAATGTGCCGAATTATCTCATCCTTTAGCTCTTGAATTGTTGCTGGCTTATCGACGTACACCTTTTCTTTCAAATAACCCCAAAGAAAAAAATCCAACTGTGTCAAATCACATGATCTTGGCGGCCAATTGATATCGACACCACGTGAGATAACACGGCCATGGTTTCGTTAGCTGTGTGGCAAGGGGCACCGTCCTGTTGAAACCACATATCGTCCACATTCATATCTTCCAATTCGGGCCATAAAAAGTTCGTTATCATTTCACGAAAGCGAACACCATTCACAGTAACTGCCTGACCGGCCTCATTTTGGAAAAAATACGGCCCGATGATGCCGCCAGCCCATAAACCGCACCAAACAGTCACTCTTTGTGGGTGCATTGGTTTTTCGACAATCACTCTTGGATTATTATTCGCCCAAATGCGGCAATTCTGCTTATTGACGAATCCACTGAGGTGAAAATGTGCCTCATCACTGAAGATGATTTTCTTCGAAAATTGATCATCCACTGTTGCCATTTCTTGCCACCATTCTGACCATTGACGACGCTTGAAATGGTCAAGAGGCTTTAGTTCTTGAGTCAATTGCACCTTGTAAGCGTGTAAATGCAAGTCTTTATGCATAATGTTCATCAACGACGAGCGTGAGAGGTGCAATTGTTGGGCACGACGACGAGTTGAGGCGGACGGCTTTTCAGCCACACTATCGCGAACAGCAGCAATATTTTCTGCAGTACGAGCTGTACAAGCATGCACTGGTGTTTTCACATCTCCTACAGACCCGGTTTGCTCAAATTTTTGCACGATTTTTCCGATTGTACGCACATTTGGACGATTAAATTGACCGAAAAAATCACGAAGTGCACGATATGCATTTTGATTTGAACGCCCATTTTCATAATATGCCTGAATAACTTTACGGCGTTGCTCGATTGTGTATCTTTCCATGGTTCAAATTTAGTTAGTCTGAAATTGAGAAATGACAAATGAAATGCAGAAAATAACTTGACGTTTAGGTGTGGTTCACATTCAACATCGGCCCTTAAAATTTAACCACCCTTTATTTGTAGGTAGGTGGACGATTCGGTCAGGTTTTGCAAAAAAGCTTGGTATAGATCGTCTCCTCTTCCTTTATTACCCTCTGTCCCGATTCGGGACGGCTCTCCTTGTTCGAAGGTGGCAGAATGTTTATTCTTGTGATGATGGGACTTTGTCCATTCCAGGGTTGTACACGGGCGCGGGGTGTTACGGATTTGGTAGCAATTTGCACGTTGTGCTTCCTGAGATAGTCCTCTCCCATAAATCCGAATTAGAAAGGAGTTTACTGCTGGAATATGTTATCACAGGAAGTGACATCATACTCTTCCTCCACCCGTTTCTGCCAAGCTCTGGAGCGAGGTAAATACCACTTCACGGCGCTTTTAGCAAGATGTGGTGGTGTCTCTAGGGTTTTTGGTTTTTTCAGCGCGACAATGAGCTCGTCTTGGGTTGGTCTTGCAAATTGTAACTTTGATGCAGATCGCTGCCAGGCGATCACTTGACGAATTAAAGTGAACTAAAAAATCCAGAAACAGGTTGATTTCTGCACTCTTAGTGGAAACGAAAAAAAGTATAAATTCACTAAAACGGCAAAGCAAAAGCAACGAAATAATGCAACCAAAAAACTACACAAAGAAATATTTTTTTTTAAATAAATTTTTAATGTATAACTTCCTAACAACCATTTATTTTTCTCATTTTCATTTATGTATATATGCATATATATATAACTATAAAGTGATAATTATAATTTTCGACAAAAAAATAAAAATAAAAATAAAAAACTACAAATTAAAAATAATCATCATTTACAAGAAAGAAAAAAATAAAATAAAAATACTCTTACGTGTCTTCTTAAGACAAACAAAACAGAAAAAGACACCTTAAAAATTATATTTAGTACTTTATCTTTAAACAAAAAAATTAATCGGTTATTGGGAAAAAACAAGAGAGAAAAAAATAAAAGAAAATAGCAAAGAAATTAAAAATCTAATAAAACTAAATATTAAATTACACTTATTGTTTTTTGTTGTATGTTTTTGTTTTTTTCTTTCCATTTAAAGTGATATATATTTTCTTTTCTTTTTATTTCAGTGTTGTTTTTTTTTACAATTTTTACATAAATAATTTTTGTGTATTTATCTTCATTTATCGCTTCTTTATTACTTTTAACAATAGTGTTTAGGGTTTTTGTTTTTCTTCTCAAAATGGCGCATCTTCTCATCAGTTTCGTTTTCTGTTTTACATGTTTTTTTTTTCTATCGATATCGTCATATAAAAATATATAAAATTCTCTCTCTTTATTTAGTTATTTTGTTTTTGTTTTTTCTTTAGTTTTAACTTTATACATTATTCTCTCTATATATAAATATATTTAATTTGTTCGTTTTATTTTTTTCTTTATTTTCTTTTACTTTAGTTTTAATTGTTGTGTTGTGTTGATAATATGTATATTTTTCTCTAATTTTATTTACTAATCGCATTCAAAACTACGTCGAAGAAGTTTTTTTTTTGTTTTTAAAGAAAAAAAAAAAAAATAGTACACAACGAAAGAGAACGGAAGAAGCAATATTTATTTAAGAAGCTATAACTTTTTTGTTCTTTATATTTTCAACATAAATGATTAAAAACTATAATATGCCTAACATTAAAAAAAAAATAATAAAATATATGTATAACAAATTGCAATGCGTGATTTTGTTTTTATTGTGTGTGTTTTCCTTTCTTTTTTTAGTTTTAACTTAAAAGCTTTGCTTTTTAGCCAATTTGTTTAACGTTTTTTATATAAATTTAACATTAAAGGATTTTTTTTTAAATATAAATAATATCTTAAACAATATTGCTTTGATTTGAATGTTTAATAGATTTGCTTTAGAAACTTTACATTTTATTTATTTATGTTTTTTTTTTAAAGAAAACATTTTTTTTTTCTAATAAAAACAAAAACGCTTAACGGACGAAACATGTTTTTGAGGTCATTGCAAGTTCCAGCAGCAGCAGTGGCTTCAGTGGCGGGGAGGAATGTTCGTTTTCTTTTGGAATGTCTATAAAAATACTTTTTGTTTTGTTTTTCGCTTTTAGTTTAAAATATACTTTTAGTGATAAGATTTTCAATCATATGTCTCAATATTGTCATCAAAATAGGGATTTAGTTCACTTTTTTGTTTTTCTTTTAAAATGGCAGCCGGAAGTATGCGTTTGTAGCGATCTACATTGGACAGGTCGAATTTACTCTTGTGTTGGTTTTAGATAATAGCAAAAGGCGGTAGAAATTGTGTTTTCTGTTCTTGTATATGTGATGTGGAAGGAGGGGGAGGGAAGATTGCAAAAATTTAATTTAATATCAGCATTCAGACTTATCCTCTTCAACAAGGTATTGCGTATCTTTGCCGGTATCCGCTGATGGATCCAGTTCTCTGGTACGCAATTGCAATTGCGGTGATGACTTGTGCGTTATACTGCTGGGTGCTAATATTGCTGATACTGGCTCGGTGAATGATCCAACTGGTTTCATTTTTGAATTGACATCGTGGGGAACTTCATAGATTCCTGGAAGAAAATTAAAAAAATCAAACAAATCAAACATTAGTTGGTGTTTGTAATGCCACCGGCTCGTGAATTCATTTAATATGGTCGAAACGTTAACCTCAAAAGAGATCTTTCCGAGATCTTTGTGGTATCATCATGACGGGTCATGGGTTTAAGTGTGTTGGCCTAAGCTGGCAGCCACTTCAAACTAACTAACCCCCAAAAAAACGGAGCTGGAAAAGATGCACACAGCCAATTGAGACTCTGATCTCGCAAAACACAGAACACAGTATATTAGATTATAAACAGACCTAGAGATACCTCCGGGGAAACACTTTTGAAAACCGAAAGAATGCAGTCATCGGGTTTTAAGTAAATTTGTGGTCAAATCTAACAGGTGAGGAGATAGGCACTCTTTCTTAGCTACGAACAGTATCGGCAGAATTCTCTGGACGGAATCAATAGTAGAATTTACAGTTCCATTAAGGTTGAGAAACTGGTTAGGTTAGATGAGATAGATGACCTGTATTGGACTCACTTAGGCGCAAGGCCCATTGTGATGCCTTAAAATTTGCTTATGGGAGAGAATTTTAAACGTAGGTCGAGCTCCATAACGAGTTCACAAATACAAGGGGACTTCAACTAAAGACGAGACTGACTGGAGAAGCTTCTCAGTTAAGGCTCAGGTTCACCCCGAATCGTAGAGCTTCTGGTTGTAGGTCACATGATTACCGATAGACAAAGAGCGTATTTTACTTTATGTTCGATTTGTAGCAGCTCTGACTAACATCCTGACAGGTGGTGGTGCAAATAAATTGCATAAAACTAGAGACGGTTCTATGGACTTGCCCTCAATAGACTATAAGCGCTCCAAGAGATTAATTACGCTAAGTAGACGGCATCTCGGAGCTTCTATAGGTGTCATCAGAGGACACTGCTTCATAGGTAGACATGCCACTTGATTGGGCGTTCCAGCAAATGATTTCTGCAGAAGCTGCAGGGACGAGGAAGAGACGATCCTCCATCTCCTTTATACCTGCCTCACGCTCTCTCGCTAAAGACGCAACCATTTTGGTGCCTTCTTTTTTGACAATCTCGGCGACCTAGCACAACAAGATGTCGGAAACTAAAATTAAAAGCCCCCCCTGGTTCCAAGGTTAGGAAGGAGAATTCCTCCTAGACACTGAGGCATCAAAATTGACCTACCGTTGGTCTAAGTGCTACGGCTATGCCTATGGGCTTGCCATGATGCTCTTCTGCAACTTACTTCTTCTCATCGGAGACTATCAAGACGAGTTTCAGTAATTATTTGTTAGTAATTCCCGCACCTTCGTTAATTACAATACAAAAACAAAATTCTTTACATTCTTACCTGATCCATTTCCAAGTGTTGGATCTGTGTTGGTCCCCGATTGTACAGCATCGTACATTGGATTCGAGAAATCACGCGTCTTACTGCTGTTTACTGTTTGCAAATTATAACTATCCATTGGTGGTACTTCACTTGGTGGTGGCATATTCTGGAATCCGGGTGCATTAAATTCAACATTCGTCCCATGACGGAATGTAACACTTTGTGATGACGAGAGTGTGGGAAGTCGTGCCAATTTTCCACTAGAAAAATAAACCAAAGTTACATAACAAAAAATTAAGGGATTTCCAAAGTGTACTTACAATGGTTTCTTCCTGATCACATACCACACTCCACCGGCGGCTAATATAACCAACAGTATCACCATGATCGGCACAACAACTGCCGCTACATTACCGCCGCCGGGTCCGAACGATCCTCCAACAGCCCGATCACAATGATCGCCGTTGAACTCTGGCAAACATTCACATTCCAGATCTCCATGTTCGTTTTCTCGGCATAGGCCGCCGTTTTGACATGGGCACACTCTAGGCGATGCACGTGGTCGTTCAGCTGGAGCGTCACAAATCACTTCGGCTGTTGATCGGTGAGATGGAAGTGGACCAGAATTGTCTGGACAGGCACATCGACGGCCTCCAGGAACTAACAGGCACAGATGTGAGCAACTACTCTCATAGCAGGGATTGCGGAGAGAGGTATTATACCGCTTTTCATGGTATACTTTCAAGCCGGATGGATTTACAAGGTTTCTTTGCACGATCACTTGAACACCGCGACCGAATTTATCCTGTTGTAGCAACTCCCCACTGTCTCGTGTAACCCAGTACATGCTCGACTCAAAGATGTCCAAAGAAATCGGATGACGCAACTGTTCGCCCTTGGTGATGGTCTTACGCTGTGACCCGTCGGGCCGACTAGACTCGATAGTATTCAGTTTCGCGTCAACCCAGTAGATAACGTGGTCTTGCGAGTAATCGATCGTCAGTCCAGCAGGATGGCGAATGGCTTCAGTGATCAATGGTCGTCGTTTCGATCCATCCATCCAAGATACTTCGATCTTTGGAGCTGAACCAGCGTCAGCCCAGAACATTCTACCCAATTGAGGATCAACTGCGATCGCTGTGGGCACCTCCAAACCTGCACTGACTACGGCTCTTCTATAGCGACCATCAGTCTTCGCGACCATTACGCGTCCACGTGGTTTGGAACCAGTTCTATCCACTTCCGTCCAGTAGAGATTGTCGGCCAACCAATCCACTGCTACAGCTGTCGGTTTCGATCCACCCTTCATGTTCAAATCCTGAGCAAAGCCGATCTTCGCCTGGCCATCCAAAGCGTTCACCATGTACGATCGTTTGATGGTCTTGTCGTAGCTGTCAGCCCAGAAAATAATCTGCGCTTCAGCGTCGTAGTCCAGAGCTTCAATACGCTTCTCAGCGGCCACCACATCGAATTCTTCGTGCTTTTGCAGATCTAAACCGCGAATTTCAGGTCCATTTGCGAATACCAGCACCACGTCGTCCTTCTCAGCCTTGCACACGCCAGACATGCCATCGACGAGTCTGAATCCTTCTCGGCATGAGCACGAGTATGTTCCATTCAGATTGTTACATTGGTGGCTGCAGGTATGTGTCCTTGTCACGCACTCATCGATATCGTCGCATCGTTTCTTGTTGTCCTTGGAGATTATATACCCTGGGTAGCAGGCGCATATGTATCCACCTTCTGTCAAATTGTGACAATGATGCTCACAGCCTCCACGAGTAAGTTCCGAGCAGGAGCTACTTTCATGACATCCCAGCTCATCAGAGGCATCACCGCAATCGTCGGAGTAATCGCACACCTGCGACCTCTCAATGCAGTTTTTGTTCGCGCACTGATATTGCGTGTAAAGATCGCATGGTCGTTGCTTGGTAGCACAAAGGGTCATGTTATTCTCATCCGAGCCATCACCACAGTTATCCACTCCATCGCAGATCTGGTATCTAGCCACACACCGGTGATTGGCGCACTGGAAGCGCCTTAGAGTATCGCAGTTGAAGTTCGAGCAAACTTTAGGATCCTCGTCAGTTCCATCACCACAATCATCGGTACCGTCACACAGATCCGATGGTGACACGCACAAGTTGTTGGCACATTGGAAACGCGATTCTGGGCAATACCTTCCGCCTGGGAAACGTGGTGGACATCCGATCTCATCTGACATGTCTCTACAGTCACGATCTCCATCACAACGGAAGTAAGAAGCAATACAGTGTCCCGAGGAACATTGGAATGTTCCATTCTTGCATTGGTAACCCTCACAGTTCAACTCATCAGTGTTGTCGCCACAGTCATCCTCATGATCGCAACGCCAACGCGAGGAAATACACTTGCCGTTACCGCAATGGAACTCTGATTCTGAACAGTCGCGGTAGTTACCCTTGCAAAGAGTGTCAACCTCGTCGCTTCCATCACCACAGTCGTCGGCGAAGTCGCACATCCATTGTCTATAAAGGGACAAAGAGCATTAATCATTCAAGAACAAAATTCAAACTTAACCCAACTTACTTTGGAATACAACGGTTATTGCCGCATTTGAAGTCTGTTTCCGACGCGCATTTTGGACAATTCTCGGGCAGTTCATCACTGTTGTCACGGCAATCGTCTTTGCCATCGCAGAACAGCCATTTGGGAATGCATCTGTAGTTTGATTGTCCTGGGCACCTCTGCCATCCAGTTGTGCAGTTCCTCTGGCGACACATGTAAGCTGGCTCGTCAGAATCATCACCGCAGTCATTGTCAAAGTCGCACATCCACAGCTTGGGAATACAACGTCCATTCTTGCAGCTGAACTCGGTCTCAGGATCACAGGTCCGTTTGTCTGAAAACAAAAAACACATCGTGAGATGGAAATCGCTGTAAAGGCTCATCTCTCCAACTTACGACACACAGCAGGATCCTCATCACTGCCATCCTTGCAATCAGCATCACCATCACATCTCCAACTGTCCAAGATACAGCGTCCACTAGCCTTGCACTTGAAGTCCGAATCGGGGCACGGCAGGTCACAGTTCTGTTCATCGCTGCCGTCTCCACAATCGTCGGTGCCGTCACAAATTGTCGCCGATGGTGTGCAGTTGGTGTTTTTACACTGGAATGTGCCTGCGCGACAATGCCGAGCGGGACAAGTAGCCGGTTCATCGGATCCATCTTTGCAGTCCTTTTCTCCGTCACATTTCCAGAACCACGGAATACACTTCTCATCATCTCCTCCACAACGGTGCTGTCCAGCGGTACAGTTGGCAATACAAGTCTTGCTGTCCCTCGCCAAATAGAACTGATTGGGACACGCGCACTTATAGCTTGGGGCTCCCTCTTCGATGTAACCCTCAATGTTCAGATATGTGGACTCGGCTGGTGGCGATATCAGACAAAGATGTGAACATCCACCGTTGGTCTTGCCACATGGATTCGTATACGGAACCTGCCGCAGTCTATGGTTGATATGTACGTCGTAAGGTCGGTGGGTTGTATTGCGCAAGGTGGTCAGTTCCTTGCCCGTAAACTTGTTCGCCCTCAGAATCGCCTTCAAATTCCAATCGGTCCAGTACAGATAATCATCGAACAGTGAAATCGCAAAAACATGAGGAACCTTAGGCCCTGACAACACGATATGCCTGTGTCGTCCTTCCAAATCAGCGTAAGCAATGTAATCCAAATGGGCATCGGCCCAGTAGATTCGATCGGTGAAGTAGTCAATAGCCAGAGCATTTGGCCAGGCGATGTCATCTTCCCACGTCAAGATTCGTGTAAAGTTCGAGCCATCCATGCCCATCTTGGCAATGTAAGCCTGCAGATGCCATGACGTAAAGTAGAGATAGCCAATGCCTGGATGCACCACAATCGCTCGAGGATCGACCACGCCACTGCGCAAAGTCTTTCGCTTAGTTCCGTCCAACTCGGCCACATCCAGATTCTTTGAATGTCTGTCCAGCCAGTAGAGCTTCCTGCCCACCCAGTCGACAGCGATTCCCTCCAGACCATGTGAATCATGACGGATGACAGCCTCTCGTGTGGGTTTCTCATCCATATCGGTGTATTTCGATCGGAAAATGGTTTTCGCCGTCACGTCACAGAAGTACATGTACTCATCTTGGAAGTCAAAGTCCAGCGCCACAACATTCATCAAATCTTGGTGCATGAGATTGTACTGCTTGCCGTCCAGAGACATATTCCGTACGTAGTATTTGTTGGTGAAAATTAGCCAGGCTGTGTCGTTATCCTTGCGCTTGCAGGTGTGCTCATCGATTTGACGCTCGTAGTAACGTTCGTCACATTTGCAGTAGTAGCCTCCCGGAGTATTCGAACAGTGTTGGGAGCAGGCGCCTGGAATTTCCAGACATTCATCGATATCCGCGCATGCCTTGCCATCAGCTAGGAGTCTGAAAAGAACAAGCAATCTTTAGAGGGCTGCTTCAAACGGAAGCCATCTTGTACTCACTTGTAACCCTGATTACAGTCGCAGTAGTAGCTTGTGAGTGTATCCACACACTTGTGGCCACACTGATGGATTTCAACCTTTGCACACTCGTCCACATTGCAATGGGCCGGCTCATCGGACTCGTCGGTACAGTCAGCAACCTTATTGCAAACCAGGTGATAATCAATGCATTGCCCGTTGGTGCAGGTAAACTGTCCAGATGGACAGGTGACGTTCTCCTTCTTACAGTCAACCTCATCAGAGTGATCACCGCAATCGTCTTCGCCATCACATCTGTACTGGTTGCGGATGCACTTGAAGTTCTGACACGTGAACTCCTGCGGCGAGCAGGTCTTGTACTTGGAATTACAGAATTTGCCTTCATCGGTACCGTCACCACAATCGTTGTCGTGGTCACACACCCAGCCCTGGAATGAATTCAAAAGAAAAGTAGTGAGTAAAAGCAGGAGATCGGTGTGACGTGACACTCTACCTTATTAATACACCGGTTGTTACCACAAGTGAACATATCCTCAGCACATGGTTGCTGTGTCGAACAGCTATGCAGTGTCGTATTCTCATCGGCGCCGTCAACGCAATCTGGATCGCCGTCACAGATCCATTTCTTTGGAATGCACTGAGCACGTCCCCAAGCCTTATTTTCCTCGCACGTGAACTCCGTCTCTTCGTCGCACTTACGGTCATCTGAAAGGAAAAAAAAAACGAACTAAGCATCCTGTCACATCCTTGAGCTCTCCAGCACTTACTGCACTGATGTCTGTTGTCCTCATCACTGTTGTCCAAGCAATCATTGTCTCCATCGCAGATGTAAATCCTGGGAATACAATTTCCATTGTCACATGTGAATAGATCTCCAAAGCATGTCCTTCCTTCTGACTTGCAGTATTCTGGCGGTTCATCGGCACCATCCCCACAATCATCGTCGCCATCACAATACCACGTCGCCGGAATGCATCGGTGGTTTGGACAACGGAAACTGTTCTGCGGACAAGTTCTCTGTCCACAATGTAGAGGATCTTCGTCTGAATTATCACCACAATCGTTATCACCGTCGCACAACCAGTAGGGTTCCACACAGATGTTGGTCTTTTCACACTTGAGATGGTTCGGTGGACAAGTTGTATTGGTTGGGCAGCGTTCATGGGTTTCATCTGATGTTCCATTGTCCTTGCAGTCGTTTACTCCATTGCAGACCTGAGCCATGGGGATGCATCTTCCATTGGCGCATGTGAACTCACCATCGACGCAGGGCGGGTAGGTACATCCAACTTCGTCGGAGCCGTCTTTGCAGTCGTTTTCATGATCACACTTCCATGACTTGAAGATACACCGTCCATTGTTACAACGGAATTCATTCGGCGAACACGAGTGGAAGGCGCAGTAGTTTGGATCCTCATCTGAGTTGTCGCCACAGTCATCGTCTCCATCGCAGGACCACATTCGAGAGATGCATTTGCCGTTTTGGCAGTAGAACTTACTAGCCTCACAGGTGTTGTTCCTTGGAGCGCACATTCGGCCTTCGTTGACGAGTTTTGAGTTATCGTCACACTTGCACTCGGCCTTGCCATTCGGAGCTGGATGACAACTCTGGGCGCAACCACCGTTATTGATAAGACATGGATTCACTTGACATTTCTGACGGTCCGCGCTGTAAACCCGTATGTCACGTGGGGAGTCCTCGAGACGTTTTACAATTTCGACCATGTTGGCTCCAGTGTGCTTCTCCGCGCGGTATACTCCACGCAGCTGAAGATCAGTCCAGTAGATATAGTTCCTGAAAACACTGATTGCGAACGGATAGATTGTCGCCGCCACTAGCAGTTCTCGCTCCTTTCCATCCAAGTTAGCCCGTTCGATTTTCTCTCGCACCGCATCAGTCCAATAGAGTTTTCGATCGTCATAGTCGATGGCTAAGCCACTTGGTTGGGACAGTTCTTTGTCAACAATAGCCCGCTTTAGTGATCCAGCCATTGTGGTCCTGAAAATCTTTCCTGATGTTCCAAAACGACCCCAATCGGTGAAGAACAGCGTACCATTGCAGGGATCCAGCACGATCGCTCTGGGACGTTCCACTCTTGCAATCATCACCAATTCCGTCCCGTCGAGATTCATTGCGTAGATCGAGTTATTCGAGCTGTCGGTCCAGTAGATCTTGTTCTGCGTCCAGTCGTATGCAATGCCTTCTGGATTGATACCCTTGCTCAGCACCACAGTCGCGTCTTCGAGCGATGGGCTATTTGCCTTTGTGTAAGCTATTTTGGACCATGGACGGATTTGGGTGTACAGCAGACGATTGTCTGCATAGTCAAAGTCAAGGCCGACAACATTTGTCAGATTCGTCATGGGCGGGAAGGGCACTTGCGTGGATCTAGGGTCCAGATTCACGGCTCTGATTTCTGTTCTCGTAGCAAAGACCAAGTACTCGTTCACGGTTTCGCATTTCCTACCCTCTGCATTCAGTTTTCCGGTGGCACAGTCGCATTTAAAGTTCAACCTCGATGGGCTTGAGGAATCTGGTGGGAAGCTGAAGCAGAGTTGGTCACATCCTCCGTTTCCGAGTCGCGCGCACGGATTACTCTCATCCGGTGGTTGATTGTTGATGTTGTAGATCGCGATGTCGCGGAGTTTCTGTAGATTCGTTCGAACTCTCTCAGGCATCGAGTTGTTTCCGGGTAGCTTGGATGCCTTGAATACCGTCATCAGGTTGCGGTCGACCCAGTACACGTCTCCTAGGTACACAGCAATGCCCATAGGGTTCGGCAAGTTGCGACGGATGATTTGTCGATTTCCACCGGAATACGAGATCTTCTGAATCGTGTCCAGCTTGGAATCGACCCAGAAGACGTCGTGTGTAAGCATGTCTACTGTCAAGTCGCGGGGATTTGAAATGCCAGATGTAACTACCGGCGTCCAGTTTGATCCATCGAGGTAGGCCTTACCAATTCTTGGATACTGTCCATAGTCAATCCAGTACAGCAATCGTTTGATTGGGTTCACAGCCAGCTCCCTTGGAGCGTCATTTGTGGTTTTCACTAGAATCTTTCGATTTGTTCCATCTAACCAACAAACCTCCACGTAGTTTTCATGCGGGAAGACATTGGTGAAGTACAAGTTTCCAGCCACCCAATCGATCGTGATTCCTCGAATACCATTGCTTCCAATTCCATCCTTAATGATGTGCTGGAGTTCAGTTCCATTTGGTCGGGTTCTGAAGATTCCATTCCAGTATCCACGGTTGTACTCAGCCCAGTAAATCCACTGCTCACGGAAGACCACGTCCACGTGGAGAATGTGATGACCGGAACCGCTGATCGGCACCATTGCCTCCGAACTGTCGGTCAAACTGTAGCCACGGGTCACGTCCAATTGGGAAACCACAGCGAATGTCTTATAAGCGACGCAGTTGATGTCGTTCTCCTTCCTGTAACCTATTCCACAGGCACACACCTTCTCAGATCCGCCGTCTGGAATACACAAGTGCTCACATCCACCATTGCTTGTCTGACAACGATGCTGCATCATCAGTCGTTTTTTGTAGATCATCATGTTCTTCAGATCTGGTTCGTTGTCGATTATTACTTTAGGGTTGTCTCCCCTCGGGAGGTCTACCCTCACAATCTTCTCGTACACGGGGTCCAAGTAATAAAGTCGGGAATCGAGGATACCTAAACTCTTTGGCCTTGCGATCGCATTCGCTTCTGACAGGATCACCCGGTGATCCCCTCCATTGTAGTCCATGGCACACACTTTCGGTGGGAACTGGGTGCTGTAGTAGATTTGCTTCTTCTCAATATCCAATGCTATGCTCTCTGGGCGATCGATGTCGTCCTTGAGGACTACTGCATTCGAACCAGCCATGTTGACTCTACCGATCTTTACCGGCACTCCAAAGCCTCCCTCATCGATCCAGAAAAGCTTTCCCTCAGTCGGATCAAGGGTTATAGCTCTAGGCTTCGATACTGATGTCTTGTTGCCGTCATTGGCCAGAATGATTGTCCTGTACTTGATTTTGCCGTCAACGCGGATGCCTTCAATGTTGCTGGCGACCCTGTTGCCAATAAAGAGATTCCTTCCAAGCCAATCAAATGCGATTGTGTATGGAGCGCCGACAATACCGGTGTCCATGCTGAGGAATTGGGTTTTATTGCCTCCTCCATAGGGTGTTGTGTAAATTGTACAGTTCTCGTCGTCATCCTCACGTCCTTGCACCCAGAAGAGCGTTTCTTCCTTACGATCAAAGTCCAATCCAGTGCTGCTATCAATTCCGATAACCGGAGCAAGAGATCCTGCTCTAGCATCGCCGCCATTTAGAGGAATGTCCACAATCTGCGTACCCCTTACGACCATGATGAATGGATTCTCTTCCTCCACGCAACGTCCTTCAGAGAGTAGCCTATAGCCCGGCTTGCACTTGCAGGAGAAGCCTTCTTTTGCGCTGGGGCTCAACAAGCACAGATGTTGGCAAGTGGCCTTCAAGCACGGATTCTCGTACATTGGCTGAAGCGATGGATGATGAACATGGATCGATAGTGGCTGACTGATCAAGTGTGACACCACGGTTTGGTTCTTGCCGCGGAATTTATTCGCCGACAGGACTCTATTCAGCTGACGATCGGTCCAGTAGAGAGTGTCTTCGAACAAAGACAATGAGTGCGGATGCAGCAGATAATGACTTCCAGCTAAGACCTGTTGACGTCCAGTTCCGTTGTAGTAGCAGAAGTCGATGAAATCCAGCTTGGAGTCGGCAAAATACACCCTCTTCGTTGCGATATCCAATGTCAGTCCATTTGGCCAGTAAATCTTTGTGTTGATGATCGTTTCACGCATGGTTCCGTCCATTCCGATACGTTCAATGCGAGGATTCTCGCCCCAATCGGTCCAAAAAATGAATCTAGCGTCCGCACTGGGATCCAGGCACATGCCACGAGGTTGTGTGATGTTTTCCCTCACGAGTACCAATCGATTTGAGCCATTCTCTGCAGAAACTTCGATTGTGTTCAGTTTGCTGTCCAGCCAATAGAGATTCTGTCCAACCCAGTCATATGCTAGTCCTTCGACTAAGTCAAGTCCGGTAGTGATGATTTCTTTTGGTTCCATTCCTCGATCTAACCGGGAGATTTTCTTCAACTTCATGTCGCTCCAGAAAATAGTTCCTGTGTGCATATTCGATGCTGTTGCCACCACATTTTCCACAATGATCGGCACCCTCTCCAGTCCTTGTTCCTTCAGATCGGCCACCAATATCGAATGACGATTCGAGATGATCAAGAAAGCCGCCGAGTGATTCACTGCCTTGCAGTTTTGCTTATTCGGTTCGAGAATGTATCCATCCGTACAAGAGCAGAAGTAGGAGCCCTTTGTGTTCGTGCAGGCCTGTGAGCACAAGCCAGGTGGGTCACATTCATTTGTATCTTCACACGTGTATCCATCAATTGCTAGTTCTGAGCCCGGAGGACATATGCACATGGCTCCTAAAGGAGTCTTCTGACATCCACTTGAACAGAGCCCAGTTTGATGTTGACACTCTGCCAGGTCACAACCTTCGCCTTCGTCAGAGCCGTTGGGACAATCCGGGGAACCATCACATACCGAAGTTGTGTTGACACATCGCTCGGTAACTCCAGGACATTGCCATTGACCATGCGGGCACTTGAATGGCGGAGGAACACAAGCATGCATAGAACTCTCATCAGAACCATCTCCACAATCGTCCTTGCCATCGCAGATGTAAGCCTTGAAGACACAGTTTGAGTTGTTACACTTAAAGAAGTTCGGAGCGCAAGCGATTTGACCACAGTCCTCCTCATCCGAGTGATCACTGCAGTCGTTAGAGCCATCACAATGCCAAGAAATTGGAATACAGAATCCAGAACCCTTGCAGCGGAAGTGTTTCTCCATGTTGCACTGGTTTGGTCCGGTCGACGGACATCCCAGTTCATCGCTGCCATCGTTACAGTCCGGAATGCCATCGCATTTGTAAGACTCTTCGACACATTGGCGTAGGTCCGCACATTTGAACTGATTTGCAAGGCATGTTATCGGTGGACAGTCCTTCTCGTCCTGCTTGTCAAAGCAATCGTCGTCGCCATCGCAAACCCAGCTCTGAGGGATGCAGTGCCCCGTTCTTGGGCAGGTGAACTGGAAGTAGGCGCAGGTCTTTTCAGCGCAGAAGTCACCTTCGTCGGAACCGTCCCCACAGTCGTTTTCGCTGTCACACTTCCACATGTTCGGAATGCATCGTCCATTTGCACAGGCGAACTGAGCAGAGCCACAGGTCACGTTGCCGCATTCGAACTCATCCGAGTTATCCCCGCAATCGTTCTCCTGGTCACATCGGAAGTTTAGAGGAATGCAGCGTCCTGATTTGCACTGGAATTCATTGGATCCACAAGTAGGTTCTGAAAGAGAGAGAGGGTGAGAGATTAGTTTGTGTTTGGAGACCTTGTAAAGATCAAACTTACTTGTGCAGTTCTGTTCTTCGTCGCTATTGTCCAGGCAATCATCATCGCCATCGCAGACCCATGACTTCGGTATACACCTTTGGTTGTTGCAAGTGAAATCCCATGAGTTAGGGCATGGTTGGACTGGAGGTTCTGCTGTGGGGTCTGCCACGCAAGACATCTCATCGTCAGCCAATCGTTCTCCATATGGACACGAGCACCTCGCTTGGAGCTCGTCAACGGAATCATTTCTGGGCACAGCAAAGCAAATCTTTTCACATCCTCCGTTGTTTAGGTGACACGGCTGCTGTTCATCAATCTTCTGGACGTCCCTGCTGTACACCTTCACTCCGTACAGTCGATTTGTTTGTGGTTCTCGCACCATCATCTCCTCTTGCTCTCCAGTCAACTTATGCAACCTTATAATGGCATCCAACCGCCAATCTGTGATGTACATCCATTCATTGTGGATGACAATCGAGAATGGATGTCTCACCAGACGGGAGTTGACTGTCTTTATATCAGTACCATCCAGATTGGAGTGCTGGACATGATCAAGTAGTGCATCACACCAGTACACACGATCGGCCTTGAAATCGATGGACAAGCCATTTGGCCAACCGAGAGTCACGTTTTTGAAGACAAGCAGATTGGTTCCGTCGGCGTTAGCTCGTGTAATGTTCGCCGGACGATCCCACTCGGAGAAAAAGATGAATCCCCGGTTCGGATGGACAACTATAGCACGCGGTCTCTTCAAATTCTTCAGCAGTGTTCGCCTGTGGGTTACATTTCTTGTCGAAAGGACGTTTAGGGTTCCCTTTCTACTGTCAATGTAGTACAAGTTCTTCGAAGCCCAATCCACGGCCAGACCTTCCACGCCTTCGTTCTGCGAGGCTAGCACTATCTCGCGTCCAGTTCCGTTACGATGAACGCGGTAAATGACATCCTGCAGCACATCGGAGTAGTAAATGAATTCATCTCGAGAGTCAAAGTCGAGTCCAACGAAACGAGCCCTCCTGGAAACTACCGGAAGGATGGCATCACTGAAGCCCTCGATAACGGGTTCCAAAACCTTTCCTTTAATAAACCTTTGCTGTGAGTACATCAGGAATTCACGGACGATCTTACAGTTCTTGAGGTCAGTTTGCAGTTGATAACCGGTGTGGCAGGCACATCTGTAGCCTAATCCTGTTGGGGCTCCCTTGACCGCTGTCACAATGCACATGTGATTGCATCCGCCGTTGTTGTTGCCGCAGGGATTCGACACCCTCGGCTGACTCAAGGCATGCACAGCGATAATGGCCTTCGGTTCGCGGATATCCTTAGCTTTGTAGGTGACTTGAATGGAAGAAGGCGCCTCGAACTTGTCCACGGACATAATTCCCTGTTTCGTAGCATCTGTCCAGAAGATTCGGTTTTCAAAGAGCGCCAGCCTTGATGGGCTTGGAACTTGTTGTCCCCTCAGTACCATCACACGATTGTTGCCTTCGTAGTCCACTGTCTCAATGTAGTCCAGCAAAGAGTCACACCAGAACACCCTTTTCCCGATGATATCGACTGTCACACCAGATGCCTTATAAGCTGCTTCGGACACCACTGACCTAGCGTGTGTTCCATCCATATGAGCTCGCAGAACTTGTCCTCCATCAGCCACAAACATAAGACCAGAGGTGGGATCCAGAGCTAAATCCGCAGGGCTGGTGAGGTTCGACCCCAACACCACCGCATGCCAATTTCCACTCAACTCGAAAACGTCAATCTTCTGTCCAACCAAGTCTGCAACGTAGATCTTATCACCGACCCAGTCAACAGCCAGTGCGACGGGTGCCCAAGTTCCTGGCAGAGTCAGATCCAGAGGATTGATCGCACCACTGAATTCGTCCAGCGGCAGCGATTGCACCTTCCTCGTCTTGGTGTCGGACCAGTAGAGCGCGTTACGTCCAAAATGGAAAGCAAGTCCACTAGCTGCCGTGGCATTCGCCACATTCCTTGGGTCATTACCATGCGATGACATGCGAACGATCGCTCGATCATGAGCGAAGATCAGTTCGAGATTATTCGCATCTGCGGCTATGCACTTGGAATTGTTGATCAGGGAGTAGCCGGTAGCACAATTGCAAATGTAGGAACCTTCGGTATTCGTGCACAGCTGGTCACAGTGACCCCATTCCGCACACTCGTCCAAATCCACGCAGGTTCGATTGTCCGGGGCTAGCGATTGTCCTGGACGACAATAACACACACCTCCAGTTAGTGATGGACCGCACTTGTGTTCACAGCTCAGAGCTGGACAAGACGCAATTGCTGGAAGGAAAACATTAGAATTAGTCTAGTAAACGCCGGAATAGGCTACGAAACTTACAACAAGCAGTCTCCTCATCACTGCCATCCTCGCAGTCGCGCTTTCCATCGCAGAGCTGTGATTTTAAAATACATTTGGGTGCACCACCAGGACCACCCCGTGGACACAGGAACTTATTATCTGGACATGCTATCGCTGTACAATTCGCCTCATCAGTCTCGTCCGCACAGTCGTGATAGCCATCACAATAGAAGTTTCCCGGTATACAAAGGGCATTCGTGCACCGGAACTGGCCATTGTGACAAGGAGGAAAATCTACAAAGCAAAGAGAACACACATTATCCAGCCACTCGCATACGATTGATATTGCCACTTACTGCATCCCTGTTCGTCGGACTTGTCGCCGCAGTCATCTCGATGATTACACTTCAACGTGGCATCGATACACTTCACTCCGTTGGCACAGCGAAACTGATCCAGCCGACACGATACCCCCGAGCAGCCCTCCTCGTCGCGTCCGTTTCGACAGTCCAAATAGCCATCACATCGTTTCTCCTTTGGCACACATGGCCCCGACAAGCGACCCGCTTCGGGTGCAGCACCACCGGCAGCATTGCAGAACACGTCTGTCGTCTGACATTTCCTGTAAGCTGGCGAACGGAAACGAAAAAAAGGACATTTTCCAAATTAAAAACTTGAAGTTGCAACATTCACACACACGAGTTCGAGTGAAGTTTAAGGAGCTGCTCCTTGTAATCCTACAAGTGGTCCTGCCACTTCCACCCACTCGACACGGCTTAATAGACACATCCTTCCACAAACCAGAAGCGTTCCCTTTTGCCGATTTTTTTCGGCTGCCCGCCCTTTGGCAGGATACTAACAGTTGGGATTTTTCTCGTTTCACAAAATTACACGGCGAATGACTTTTCAAGTGTCCTTGTGAATATCCTGCCCGAGTCGAGAGAAATTGGGTGAAATGCTTTGAAATTGATGGGAACTGTGACGGATGCATACGTTTTTCTCTTCATTCACTGATTGCATGCCATTTTCTCGATCAAGTCCTTGAATGCAATTGTAATGGTGGTCCTGCCAGGTTACTCCTTCCAAAGATTACAACGAATAGAGAAAAAAAAATCCTTAAGCCAGAGATGAAAGATTGAAGTGTGTTTTTTTCCTGCCCCTTCCCTGGCAATAGTGTCCTTTCGAGGAGTTGCGGTGAGGTGGAGTGCAAAAGTCTGCGGAATTAGTTGAGCGAATTTATGTCTTTCAAGGAGTTTTTTGTTTTCGGAGAAAGATAAAGTTGGAATTTGGTTGGAAGGACGAATGTCGAAGCGAAGCAAGAGATGAAAATCTTCTTGGGACACTCGCTTAACTTGCAGGTGCTTAAATTACCATGAAGCCGTTAATGGGCGATGGGTGCTAATTAAGTGCGACAATCTTTTGCAGAGTTTTTTTCCCTCTTTTTGGAGTTGACCGTAGCAAATCCCTTTTCTAATCACTTTTTGGAAAGTTACTTGCATGAATGAGTCAGAAGTTTGTTGAACCGTTTCCGGAAAAAGAGTGTAGGAAATTGGTGGAAACACAAGAATAAGCCCGAGCTCCACGCGATGTATTAACATGTAAGTGAAGTTCAAAGTTAAGATACGGAACTGTGTACAAACGTATTGAATGGAGGAACCATTCCGGATGACCAGGAAGCCCTGATGAGTCAATAATGGATGACAGGTACATATATTCGACAGTGGCTTTTCTTGCATATCTCTGCTTCCAAAGAGGCTAGAAATACCTTTTTGTCTTTAGTTAGATAATCTTGACTGTGGCTTAAACTATTCCAACGACGTGAACCACCTCGGTGTGGGCTTTGACAGACGCTTAAGTTGGAATGCACATATCAAGTTCGCGACTGATCGTGCCATTAGAGCCTTATGGGCTACTGGGTGTCTTTATGGTAGAATTTGGGGTCTTAGTCCTAAAACGATGCATTGGTTATACATTTCGATAGCTCGACAGATAATAACATATGCAGCCATAGTTTGGTGGCCAAAAGTACTTGAACCGACGACGGCAATGAAGCTTGAGAAGCTACAAAAAATTGCCTGTCTCGGTATTACAGGTGCTATGGGCACCTGTACCACTTCACCCATAGAAGCTGTCATCTCACCCCTACATATCTTCACTAGGCAGACCGCTGTCCGTTGTGCTATTAAGCTGCTGCTAGAACACAAGTATAAATCAGGTAATCTTGTGGGACATCTAAAAATACTTCACTCAATTCCAAGTACGGACATGTTCTGCACTATCTCCGACGTTATGTCCAAGGAGTACAGTTCGGGAAGGCTATTTGAGGTAGAAATACTAGACCGTGCCGACTGGCCTTACGGAAAACCCGTATCAGACCCAGGATGTGCCCCAGCGTTTTCCAGGCTGAAATCCATGGTTTTGAGATCTGCGCCAGGGTAAACCTCGATGAAGGTATTAGGGGCGCAAAAACACATATCTATTTAGATAGTCAGGCAGCGCTTAAGTCATTGACATCCCACTTCGAGGAATCTAGGTCAGTCAAGTGTCGCTACGATACTTTACAATCACTTGCCAGTTACAACAAGGTCAAGCTTGGTTGAGTGCCCGGCCACAAGGGCATTTTAGGCAAAACTGTGGATGAGCTGGCTAAGGCGTGGTTCGGTTTCCGCACTCTTAATTGGTCTACCGCCACAGCCTTGTTAAACAACTGGGAACACCAACTTCGTCTACCCCATTGGGAAAATGTCTCTGGGCTTAGGCAATCCAAGAGATTCAAGCCCTTTTCCTACAAGGAAAATCTAAACCTTGACAGGAACAACATGAGGAAGCTAGTGGGTTTCCTTACCTGACATCGCGGCCTAGGATATCATGTCAATAAACTAAACCTTTGTTCAGATACAGAGTGTCGGTTCTGTATGAAAGAGGAAGAAACCTCTGAGCACATTCTCTGTGAATGTCCGGCAATACACTGGCTACATAGACGGATCTTTCATAGGGAATTCTGTTCGTTAGCGGAGTTTAGAAACTCGGCTACTAATGACACACTCACCTTAATTAGGAAGGTTGTAGACCTATTAGGCTAAGTCGACCGTGAATACAATAGATCTTGCTAGGTCCGTGTCAGCCGTAAGGGCAGGGTCTTAAAAAAAGGTGGCCTACACAACACATAATCTGAACCAGATAACCTTAATACCATTCATACTTCTGCTCTAAACGTTCAACTTATCTAATCAGTGAAATCAAGGTAAAATGGACTGTTTGCAGTTGCAAACCATACAAAGCACTAGGATTTGATGGTATCTTCCCTGCGCGACTTCAAAGTGTCTTCCAAGGTCTTTCAAGCACATTCTGGTGGATATCATGAAAATGGTCTGACTCTTGGAACAACTAGAGGACTAGACGCTGTTCTCAACCTGCTTCGACTAAGTTGAGTTTATATAGGAATCTGCGACCAGAAGTGCCCTGAGAATCAGCCAAATAAAAAGCTGGAAGTCCAGCACGACGGGGCTTGCCCAGATCCTAAGTAAGTACATGGGCAATGTAGCAACCACTGATTATACGGTGCCCTACCTAGACTTTCCTTGATCATTCCCAAGCAGAGTAGAATGGACAAGGGGAACAATACAAAATACGCGAACCAAAGCCATCTATACTGATGGGTACAAATTGGACATTGGCGTGGGCGCAGGTAAAGACAAACTTTTCAGGTAGGCTCCCCGGACCAGTGTAGCATTTCCCAGGTGGAGGTCCTGGCAGTGACAATTGCTGCCCGTGAGACTGCGATGAGGGCAATACCACGTGATGATATCATCTTTTTCATCGACAGCCATGCAGCCCTCTAAGCGATTTCTGCTATTGAAATGAAATCTAGGCATGTGAAGTGCTGTGGCGAAGAGCTTAGTGCCCTTGCCACACAGCATGAGGTAAAACTATGCGGGGTCCCTGGACATGATGTCATACCAGGGAATGAAAAGGCTGATGAATTGACAAGAAAAGGATTTTCGCTAGACCTAGAGCAGGCTGATCAGTAAAAGTCCCGCCATCTAAACTTAAACATGAAGCATGGATCAGGATCCTAGCGGAAGCGAATGAAACATGGACCTCATTGGACTCCTGTAAAATAACCAGAAAATGATGGCCAAGGTAGCAGTAATTACAGGTCATAATACTCTGCCTTATCACATGTAAAAGCTAAGGCCAAGTCATGACGATCTTTACAGGCCTTGCGGAGACGAGGAAGTTAAGGAGGACACGAACCACTACCCCTGCCACTGCCGAGCTCTCTGCCACCTCATACATAAATCCTTTGAAAAGCACTTTTTCCAGGATACCGAAGAACCAAGGGACGTTCCTATTAGGGACATTTGGAGGTTCATTAAGACTTCAAAATGGTTCGAAATCCCGAGGCAATAGAAAAGTGCTTCACATCCTGGGCCTAAATAGTGGATGCCTACCTGGTCCGAATATTTTGTGTTTCTAAAAGGACAATGCAGAGAACCTCTCAGCCTCTCTTCGAGACTAGAAGTTTGAAACTCACACTAATTCCCAGGCCGGGTTAACGTACCTTTTTTAGTTTCCAACCTGATATTTCAACCTCAACATTTGTTTACTCTGCGTGTGTATTGACTTTTTCCTTTAAACCACAAAGAATCAATTTGAAATTATAATCTTTTACATCATATGTAGGTCGACACCTTCATTTCAATAACTGTGCTATACACCTTTCAAGCTCAAGTGCTTCTACACCAACAGAAATCGACAGTTAAAAAAAAAGATTCATTTGAAACATTTGAACAGGTAAACGTTTTTCACGTGCCAAGCGTTGTTCAAAGAATACCAACATCCTTCTGCTTAGTTCCGCCCCAGCATCCGGAGCTATATGAGGCATCTTCAAACCTCCTCAACAGCACCTTACCTCGTCATCTGAGAGCATTTGCTCTCTCTCATGTAAACTTAATTAAAATCGCTAACTACCCAGATGAAAAGTAATTACAGATGCACGTGCGCGCACCTTTTAACCGTAAAATACTTAGTTTTGTAATTTGAAGAGCGCCAACGTACGTAAATGCCGGTGAAAATAAAAAGATATAAAGTTTGCGCGTTGTTTATTGCACTTTCTGTCGGATGCAGGGTGGCATCCGCTACCCACTTTTGAGCATTTATCCCAGTGAAGGCTTCCAAAAAAAAAGTGCCATGCAACATTCTTCAGAGAGTAAAACGCAATTAAAAACGCTCTTAAATATTCTCGCTAAGTTGTTTGTGTATGTGTGGGGGGTGGAGGAGGATATAAACGTCGACGTCGTCGTCAGGACTCAAGATTTTCTTTTGGTGTTTTGTGTGGAATCACCCTTGACGTAGTCACTTGTGATGTATCTTCGCTTGGAACATGCTTTACTGTGCACACAACTTGTTCCTCTTGCGCGTGCAGTTTCACTTATGTTTTCCTTTACAGTGAAATGTGGAGCAAAAAAAAAGAAAACGAAACGATTTTGATGACATTCTAGGAAGTTTATTGCGCTGTTGATTAAAAAAAAAGAAGACTCCAAGGACATACGGAAAATTAAATATTTACGAGGTGCTTTAGGTAGTCGTAGTACCTATCTACTTGTCAACTTGTCGAGGTGCTTCCTCTCTGCTGACTTGTCATGAAGGAATTTCACTAAAAAGTGGAGACGTACAGTGGCAGCCAAAGGATGTATTTTCCTAAAAACAAACCGGGCTCAATGTTATTTCATGTGTCTCCGCCATGGCAATAGAAAGAAAGTAAAGCTTTCAAGGACGAAAAAGAGATAATGGGTCAACTGCACGGAACCCTCTTTAAATTGCATGTTCCTCAAGCTTTCCACGACAAAACAAAATATGTGACTCCACTGCACGTAAGCCTCTTAAAATGTATTGCTATCGATCGATACGGTCCTAAAGTGGACATCCTCAGAGAATTGCGTGAAAACTAAAGATACTTTCCTGCTAAATTGACCTTTAGAGAGTTGATGCGTAGAGTTTTTAAGAAATAGGACTCCGTTTATGAGTTTATTTTCCTTTATTTGTGGAAACGTCCTGCTTTTCGTTTAATGTCTGTCAAAATGTAACCATCAATTCATTGGATCGAAGCAAGGATAGCGAGAATATTTCGGTGAGACTCTTAACAACGATTGTCTTCTTTTTCTAAGTGGGCTATTGACTCGCGGAGAGTATCAGCCTTAGACTGAAGCAAACCCTTCCACCTTGTTTGGTCTCGCACACACTGCTTCCAGGGTTCTCAACACTTCGCTTGTCTCCCCTTGGAAATGGCTGGTGAAACGCCAGAATAACTCGGAATGTAAAAGAAATGTCGAACGCTTCAGGCAATTAAGAATCTGAAAAAGAACAGACGCACTTTGGTATGAAATACTTTAGGCTGGCAGTGTAAAATCCATAAAGCCCTTACATCGATCAACTACAAAAGTTGATGTTGGCTGTCATGACATAAAGAGTTGATTGAACTGACCATGATAATGTCATCAGGAGATATCGTGAAATTTAGCAATGGCAAACACCACAAATGTTCCCAGCTAGTCTGGACTCCACCCATGGCATCATTAAAACCTAATACTACCTGGGTTTCGAACCTCTACACATCGCTCGTGCTGTGTTGAAAACATCAAAAGGTAACCCCTTGGAGCGCGAGTGGATTATAAAAAAAATCTATGTACATATGTTGTGTTAGCGCGAAAATAGACATCTTTTCAAAATTCCTCAAAGCCAAGGGAGTCTACGAAAAATTACGTATCAAAGAGAAGCTCTTTACAGTTCTCAGAAATCAGAAAAGAATTTTCAAGTCAAACTTAAGGTCGTTTTCAAACAGACTCCCAGATGACTGCAGTGTCTTCGAAGGTGAAACTTTCGCCATTGATAGAGCAGCAAGGATAATAGATGCTAGGGGACTGAGTCCATCTAAGATCACCATTCTCGTCGACCGTCAAGCAGCTATCAAGGCTTTAGATAATGCCAGCAGTGTCCGATTGTCGCGAAATGCTAAAGAAAATAGGCGTCATCTACGAGATCAACATATGCTGGCTTCCCGGACACAGCGACAACGAGGATGACGATAAAGTGGACGAACTGGGTCGGCAAGGATCCACTTTAGAAAGTAAGCACACCCCCACTCGCATCTTAATAGGTGCACTGACGGGACATTGTGGCATAGGCATCAACTTCTCAGACTATTGCAGGAGCTGTCAGGATGCTGTCTATGAGTGTCCCAATCGCCAAAAACGCCGACTCCCACACATGGGAAACAGGCCGTTTGGAGAACTGGGAAACCTAACAGAAGTACCAATAACGAACATACTCCACTTTATTAAGAGTACAGGTTGGGTTTGCGATAGACCATCCATCTAGAACTTGGAACATGGACCACAACACAGTGAACCAATAGGCCCCCGTGCACGCACAGTCACTGACTGGGCACTTCTCCCATTACCTAACCTAAGGTCGTTTGAGAATAGATGTCTTTATTGTGGTGAAATATTCGGTGGTGGTCAAATATCACGTGCAGCTATATATATAGTGGGTACACGGAAAGCATTCTATATATTAGAACACACAGGGCAGTAAAGGAGAGGTCGTTCAATAGTCATGTGGAAACAAAGCTTGAAGAAAGGAGTGGACGAATCTCACAATTTGTGGAACGGGATCAAATGTTGGGTGTCGCCGTGGCACAGTGGTTAGTGCGAGCTACGTGGATTCAAGCCCAAAGCCATATCCACTGAATACTTTTTACGGCACCACCTCTCGTCGGGGAATAACAAATCTTCGGGAGTATAATTTGTCATAAAAAAAAAACGTCTCACCTCGCCCTTTTGGAGTCGACAATAAATTGTAGGTTCGAAGCAAGGCCTTGGCTCATTTCAAGCTGTCGCGCCAGCAATTTATTTATTTCGACCAAAATTCGGGTAAGAGTCTTGATAAAAGTTTTTTGTAGGGACCCTACGCTCTACAAAGACAAACAGGGACCAATAACTATTTATCTACAACACCAGAGAGGTCCTTCATTTGACTCGAATCTTCAAAACTCGATTCCAGCATTTTTAAGTCCAATATTCCTTAAGACTCCTAGGTTTTTGCCGCGATAATTTAAGCAAAGTTCAACGAATAGCTTAAATGTCAATCAGCGGAGCTCTTCGCACGACTTCCTCTGCAGCATTGGACATTTTTTTTTCATCTATCTTCCTTCAATTTTTTTGGCAGAGAAATGGCAGCTACCACCTGCCTCAAAGCAACCTTACAGTGGTCTAGTAAAGATTTTGGCAACGCCTCCATTTTGAAAAATGTCAAAATTTCTTCCATAAACATAGACTTCGTAAACTTCGAGATAACCATCCCTCCCAGGTCATTCTGGGATGATGTATTCTCAGAAGACAAGTCGATTCACTTTAACACCGACGACACGGTTCAAAAACTAGCAACGGGGTCGGTGGTGGTGTTTTCTCCGACAGCCTTAACCTCAGCCCAGCGTTCCGTCTTCCAAATCATAGTAGCGTGTTCCAGGTGGAAATCATGGCGGTCAGAGAAGTCCTATCTTGGCTGAAGAAAAACGTGATATCATCTTTTCGGACAGTCCAGCGGCATTAAAGTCCTTGGAATCAGTCGCTTAAAATTGATTAATACCCCTAGATTGCCGATCGTCTCTTATAGAGATGACGGTGCTGTTTAATATTCACCTTTGTTGGGCATTAGGGCACAGTGACATTCCTGGGAACTGTAAGACTGATAAACTTACCAGATATGGATCAACATTACATATTGAGCCTGATAAGGGCACCTTAGGTGTACCAGTCGCTACTTGTAAACTTAAACTAAAGCTAGATGCTATAGAAAGAACAAATCTTAGGTAGATAAGTGGTGACAAGACAGATTTAGTCAAAGCTGGATCTGAAACGATTTGAAGGATTTGATTTCCCCTCAAGAGATCGCATATCAATGCTACTATAGGTGTTATCATTGGACACTGTCTAATAGGCAAGGATGCAACAAGGCTTGGCGTCTACGCAAACGACTTCTGCAGAAGCTGTAGGATGATGATGCTATTCTTCATCTTCTTTGCAGTTGTTCAGCTCTCTCCCTAAAAAAAAAAACACCACTTAGGAGCCTTCTTCTACACCAATTTAGGCGACCTGATAAACATTGGTGTTAGTAGCCTCCTACGCTTCATAAGAAGCTCCAATTGGTTCAATGACCAGGCATTTCCTTTTGGTATCACAACGGACTCCTCATGGGTCTAAGAGTGTTGGTTTAAGCTGACAGCCACTTCAACCTAACCTAATCTTAGTTTTTTAAAGAAGCAACTATCAAAAGTCCTCAATCCTATAGTGGTTAGAGTGATATTTCCATTTACAGTGACTGTCACTTGCGAGTTTCGATCGATCTTGGTGGTTCTAAACTATTCTCATTTTTTTTTTGAGCTGAAAGCTGTTTAGGTGACCTTATGACGGACTTCGCAGGACACTCATCAACTTGATCTAAACCCACTTTCCGTAAATATTAAAAGGATAGTACCATTCTGGATAGCTACCTAGGGTGGCAGTTGTTCATGATCATAGTGTGGGCGGGTCTGAAAATCGCTTAACTGAAAAGTCGTCCTTAAGGTGTCTTGTCTTAGTATGACACCGCTGACGGCTACTTAGGATTCCTTTTCTATAATCTAATTTGTCATAGGTTATCGAAAATTCCACCACTTAAAGCAATTACATTTTAACATTTTAAGACATCAACTTTTCACTCACACTGTAGATCAATCTTCGTCAATTTAATTTGTCTCCTTAAACTGTTTGAAGTACCTAAGGAGGGGACGCAGTTCTATTTTTATTTTTATTTTTTTAATTGAACCTAAAGAGGGAACTCTCATCGAGAAGCATGTTGTTTCGCTACGCCCTAAGAATACGCTAAACTGTTGGGTAGGGGTGCATAGTAATGATGGCATTCCCTACTATCGTCCACCTTTGAACTTTTCATGCGCGTCGTGTGTCCTTTTTCGGGAAAAAAAAAATCCCCCTCTTGGATGTGATTTACATGAGAACAAGTTACGATACCGATAATGAACTTTTATTGTTATCCAAACCTCTGTGTGTCCTTCAAAATGGTTTCGTTGTGTAAGACTATGTACGTTGCAGGATTTATTTTTTTTTTTTCTGTGAATAACATCCTTGTCTTCCCCGAGATAACAAAGACTTCCTGTAGTCTTGACATTTGCAAGTCAATTAAGTAATGAATTTTGTATTTATTTTTCGGTACAGGTGGAATTTTTATCATCGTAGGGGAAGAGATGACCGTTCCGACATCGTGGACATTGTAACAATGAAGTTCATTATTTATGGGAATCCTATCAAAGTCGGGAGAGAATGGGGAAGATTCTATGATGGACTTAAGTGAATTGGCACCGCGACCTGGGATAAATTAAATTCTGTTCACAGGACGAGAAGGGCAGGCAGGATCCTGCTTGATTGTTCTTCGGCTCGTTGTGATTGTTTTGATTGGAATTTTGAAATTGTTTGTTTACCTCTAGGGAAGTTAAATGCAAATTTTATTTATAGTCCTGTGACGGAATTGGGGAAGAACTTATCTGGAAAGAGGGGGGCCGAATTGAAATGAGATGCTACCGGAATAAAGTAAACGGTTGTTAGGGAACAGTTACATTTGTTTGAGAACTATCACAATCGAAGGTAGATATCTAGATGGACCGACAATTGCAAACAATCGGAAACAAATGAAGCAAACATAAGAGGAATTAAGGACCCTCGATACATATGTGATAGTCATTGAGCACTAGATAGGTTCATCGCCGTCTGTGTAGAAGCTAGGGTAAAGGTAAACGTGACCAAATCAGAGGTTATGGTAATTTCCCGAATGCCTGTTCAATATCTGAAGGATTAGTCATGCTGGAGCAATTTTGAGACAACTTAGTCAATCTGTTATCAGGAGGGCTGAACTTGGAATCGGAGCTAAGTTTTCGGTCTTCAATCCAGTGTTTGTCGCGGGTACAAGTTGCCGAAATGAGATTTATTCGTTGTATTGCAGGGGTAACTCGTCGAGATCGAGTTCGGAGATGGGGAGAGTCCACTTAAGTACCCTAACCCCCCAATCCTCATAGTGGATAAGCGGGTCATTGAAAATGATGATGATGATGATCCTAGTACAGAATTCAAGAAGCAACCACTTTTCAAGGTTTCATCATACTCTATTCGATGACCTTACCAAGAAGTCAAGGATACTGATAGCTGGGCGGTAGGTGCGAAAATAGTGATCCGTTTCTATTGAGAAAATGTTTGTTTCCTTAGACAACTGACGCTTCTAGTTATATGAGCCTGACGACGCGCGAAGGCGCAGAGACTGCAATTGAAGTTATCACAAGCATAATGCAGCAACAGCGAATAGAGGAAAGAGCTGCGAGAAGCGAAGAAACTTCTAGCTCTGGCAGTTGAAAACGAAATGACGAAATGTCAAACCTGCCCCTGTGAAGGAATGTCTAGACTGACTGTGTCGTAGGGGACAACCAGGAGACAGAGCAAGGAGGAGGCGTTTTTTTTTAGCACGTAAAAATGCAGGATCATGGAGTCGGGCATTTCTCGTGGCACCGGCTGGAGAGTATCCATAAGGATTTTCACATCTACTTGCGCATCCTTGTACTGAAAAGAGCATGTCTTGCCAAAGAATCTGTACACGGCCATTGTTAAGACGGGAATCTATCTCCACGTACTCCTTTACTAGAGGCAGAACGTCGCATTGCAGGCAATCTATGTCTTTTCCTAAAAATCATGTGAAGGCATCATTCCGCTGTAATTTGAGTTTTTATTGGCATTTCCGACCAGTGGATTGAGAAAGTTTTTATGACAGTTGTATACTGTTGGAAGTTTGTTAGAAAGGAGATGTCGCGAGTGTTTTCGATTAGTTGTTGAACCTGTGTCAGCTTGTTCAGCAGACCAGCCACAGCGACCAAAGCCTCTTCTATTTCGAAAAAATTCCCAATGGAAACCTTTCCTGTCAAGTGTACTTTCAGTTCTGTTGACTTGACTTTCAAGGACTGTCTTGGAAAATTGTTCACATTAAACTATAGAGTATAGGTCAATGCGCGAAGAGGACAGGCCTCTTCTCAAACAATTTCTGCAAAAGCGACTGAAAAGACAATCCTACATATTCTTTGACTACGTTCGAGTCTGTCCAATAAATTAATCTTCCATTTCGGGGCTATTATCTTAGAGAGCCTCGGCAATATTACGAATACCAGGAGTATGTGCCACATTTGGTCTATGTGTGGAAGCAGATGATCTCATTCCAGACAACATCGTGATGATGATATGCTTGGATGAGGTTGGGTTTCGAGTGAACATTCGAAGGAAAGAGGAGGAAGTTGGATTGATAATTCAATAGTTACACCACACGGAAGTAATGCCAAAAGTGGTTCTGAAAAAGGGAAGAGCTTTGTCGGTTAGAAAAATTCTTTCACCTAATTTCGGTCAGCTGAATCCCCATCTCTGAACACTGTATTGGAAATAAGCTTGATTGTAGATCACACACCCTCTAGGTCTTGCACGTATAAATCAGAATTCTAGACCATTTTAACATAGTCACAAATCTGGAAACGCTCTTTGCAGTGAAAACAACAGGTGAACTTAGGACGTGCGTTGAGCTGAATGTGTTCCAACAATTGCATCATCTGAGGTATCTTCTGGAAAAGAAGAGGATTAAGCCAAGCGCACCAACGCAGGACCTATTAGAGAACCGTGTCTCCTTAGTTATTTCTTCAGAAAGTAGGGGACTAAGCAAAGAGCACTCACAAAAACCAATAACAGGTCTAAATTACGTTGTTTTTGGGTGTCACTCGTCGAACGTGAAAGGGAAACTTCTCAGCGTCAGGAAACACTTCAGGTCACCCTGGACAGAAGCGCAACCATGAGTAAGGTGGAAATGGTAGACTCAGATCCTGGAAAACTCATTAAACTTCAATTGTTTCTAAGAATTTTGTTGGTTTCCACCAAACTTTTACAAAATGTCAGAAATGTATTATTTCACCAGAAAATGCAAAGGGATCACAACAAACCAACTGATGGCTCCTGGAATGGAATCCTTCACTTTTCTCTTTCGAAAAATTTTCAATTTCGCTGCGTAATAAACGATGCACCACGAGAAACCGCTAGAAACTCCATTTATTGCACAAAATCGTTACTCAAAGTTCCAGTTCACTTGACTTCCTCAATTTAGTTGAAGTTTAATCTCGTTTATTACAGTATTTTCTATTAAAAACTTTTCTGATCGGAAACACACATCAAAGGAATGTCAGAAAATTCAATCAACTGTGACCCCAACAGACCCTTACCCAGGCCGAGAGAGATGGAAAATAAATTAGTTCACCCCGTAGTAACCTATCGTATCGACTTGACGAGAGAAGGAAACTATCATAACTCTCCGCAAAGAAGTTTTTTCTCTCCTGCTAAGTTGACATTGACAGTTTCTGTTTCAAGTTTGTGTATTTTTTTGACATCTCTACACTTTGGTGCAGGTTTCCTGTCTTGTACATGTCACTTGACGTAGATGACGTCGATTACTTGTATGTCAAAGGGTGACGTTTCATAACTCATTGCTTTTCTATATTTAGCACTTTGCCTTTTTGCATTAACGTCATATTCAAATGCAGTGGATGTGTGGGTAAGCGTTCCTGCTTGTCAATGTGAAAATTTCATTATATATGCCTTGAATCCGAGTGTAATGCATTTTTATGGGGAAATTATGTAAAATTCGTTATCATAATTCTGTATGCACCTTTAAACATATTGTGGGCATGTGCATGTCTGTTGGCGGAAACAATGTTCTTTTGAAACAAAACAAGGTTACATTGAAGTAAGAGCGTCACTCGTTTATACGCAAGTGATTCATCTGTCAGCTACGTCACTTTTATGGCTCATTGCGATTTCTGTTGTCGAATATTCGTGACATACTCAGTTGATTGTTTAAATAAGTGAAGGCAGAAGAAATTTTGACAGATTGACAGGTACGAAACTATTCGAATTCGATTTGCTTCAATAACAATTAACACTGTCAAAAGTTGTATTTGACACCAGCATCCGCTACATTTTTTCCTAAATAAGACGTATTGAGACGTGTTGAAAAATAAAAGTCAAATTAGACATCTCCTTCTGTCGCGTGAGCAATTCTTTGTAAAATATTCGGTCAGGTTTGCGTTGACGGACTTCGGAGGAGGAAATTCAACCACGTATTATACGACATTGATCAAGTCAAACATCCACGCAAATGCCAAGCAAGGTGTTCCAATATAACGGTATAATAGAAAATTATATCGTTTAAGGCGTTAAGCACACGTAGAGGACCCCAGTCAACTTAAAGTGTACAACTGGTGGAAGTTAGGCCAAGGCCACGCAATGAGCGACAAGGGCCAAAGCGGCAGAGCGGTAAAATTAAAACGTATGGTTGTGGCCATGCAGTCGCTGAGCGGCAAGCGTCATTTCTGAGCATATTTTCTGCCACTTTGGTGCTTGCCGTTAATTGTGTGGTAGAGGCCTTAGCTAAATACCGGGTTAACTAGCTAATCTGTTTGCTTATTGAAGGTGTGTCTTGATCATTTGTTTTCTGCTTAAAAAAAAATGTTTACTTACTGCATTGTGACTCATCGGATTTATCTTCACAATCGTCTGTCATATCACAACGAAAATGCGGTGGAATACAATATGTTTTGTTGAAAACATATTGGCCACAACTTATTTGTCCGGTCTCACATTCCGGCGGAGCTGCAAAACGAAAAGAATATTTTTATTATTTTCCTAAGAATATATGCATGTAATTGTATCTTACGGCATGACTGTTGTTCATCCTCTCCATCATCGCAGTCTTTTTGATAGTTACACACCCATAATGATGTTATACATTTACCATTATTGCAACGAAACATTCCCGTAGGACATGGCACATTAAATGCTACGGAACTTTCACCAATTCGACTGCCATCTGTTATTCCACCTGAAAGAAAAAGAAATGCGAGATTTTAATGAAAGAACTCTGAATTAACGGTCTTTCTTAGACCAAAGTAAAGACTGCTGTTGACAGAGCGTACAGGAAAAAAATTATTTAAAAAAATTTAATTGGTAAACCGTGACTAAACGAAAAGAACCAGAAGACGTCGACACAAACATGGCATGTTTCATTGGGTCTCAAGTATGCCAGCTCTTATGGCAGTAATCCTGCAGCTGAGAACATAGAACCAAATAACACTATGTAAATAAATAGAAGAATTGTCGCTGTGACTTATGCAGACTGTTAAATGGCGACGACGAATCAAATTCCGCTGTCAGGCAGAATAAACTATTTAACCTGGATGATGAAAACCAACAATTCCGTGGACAAAGTGAAGATAGCCATTTCTAAGCTCAAGTTCAACAAAGCTGCTGCTGCTGACGGCCTAGCTGCCGTGCTGTTTAAAGTGGCGGGCGATGACTTGGTAAGGAGCATGCACCAACTCATCTGTAAAATATGGTCGATGGGAAGTATGCCTGATGAATGGAACCTCAGCTTTGTTTGCCCGAGCCTCAAGAAAGGAGACCCTCTGAGCTACGACAACTACAGATACATCAGGCTTCTTAACATCGCCCATAAGACCTTATTTGCCGTGTTGTCTGAACGCCTGAAGCCTTTCGTCAACAACCTGATCGGTCCATATCAGTGTGGCTTCAGGCCATGAAAGTCCACCATCGACCAAATATACACACTGCCGCAGATCTTGGAGAAAACCAAGAAGTCCAAAGCGATACGCATTACCCATTTATCGATTTTAAGGCCGCCGATGACAGCATCTATAGAGACGAGCTATACAGAGCCATGTCTAGCTTTGGTATCCCTGCCAAACTCGTCCGTTTGTGCAGGACGACGATAGAGAATGAACGCTGCTCCATCAAAGTCGGTCTAGACCTCACCGAGACCTTTGATGTCAGAAAAGGATTTAGACAAGGCGACGCGCTGTCTTGCGACTTCTTCAACATCGTTCTTGAAAGAGTTGTGCAAAACTCACGCGCCAACCACAGAGACACAATCTTTCAAAAGTCCCTCCAATTACTTAGATACGCCGTCAATATTGACATAATCGGAAGAACGCAGCGTGATGTCTCTGACGCGTTCGCAGATATTGAGACGAAGGCGGCGAAGATGGGTTTAGCGGCAAGACAAAGTATATACTGTTAACAAGAAAGGACACTCAACGCCGAACGCCTCTGACAGAACGTCACTATAATTTTGAGGTAGTTAAGGACTTTGTCTACCTAGGCTTCGCTATCAATTTAGACAACGACATCAGCACTGAGATCAAACGAAGAATAACTCTTGCCAATTGGTGCTTCTTTGGGCTAAGAAGGCAATTAAGTGGAAATTCTTCTCTCGAACGACTAAAGTGACCCTTTATGAGACCATAATCGTCTCACTCCTGCACTACAGCGCAGAGGCATGGACTTTGTCAAAAGGGGAAGAGGTTGCTCTTAGCTGTTTCGAGAGGAATTCTTAGAATTATTTTCGGTCCCGTCTGCGAAGACGGTATGTGGAGGAGGAGATACAAAAACGAACAATGACATCAACTTAGCTAGAAGACTGAAGTTCCAACGACTGAGATGACTGGATCATGTAGTGTGGATGGACACCAATGATCCGGCTCGGAAATCTTCGAATCCACACCGGAGGGACGGAATAGTAGAAGAAGACCGCGACTGGTGGCGCACGCAACTACAAGGAGATCTTATCCAACTTGGCATGCGAAACTGGAGGCAACTAGGTAAAGATCGATCTGGCTGGAGATGCGTGTTGGTTGAGGCCCAGGTGAGACCCCGGACTGTCTCTGTCAAAATGAGCTCTACTTCATCTTCCATGGACATTCATTCCAAAACTCAAGGCTGTGATATCAATACGTCGCTCCAGCGTTGGTTAGGTTCACGCTTACATGCGCCGGACCACCCCCATCAACAAACCAGCGACAAAGGCTCGACCTATCAGTGTAGTCTTCTCATAATTCAAGATGATTCTCAGTTTCAAGATCCAGTAGTGCAACGACAAGCATTTCAATACGTTATGACCATATAATGACCAGCAAAAGTGGAAACTCACACTCCTATTTCCGAGGATACATTTTTTTGGTCTCTTCCGCGTCATGGCCTTTAAAACATTTTCTATCATCATGTGGTGTTCCAGCTGCAAGACTTAAGCCATTATTTGCTTGTGGTATGACACAACTTCCGCCAGCTAACGCCTGCTGCTCCAAAGTACCTTCCCAACCATTAGGAAACATCATGCAATGCTTTCGATAGTATCACAACAAAGAAATTAATTTACTTCGCCATCTTTGTGAATTGCCTCCGAAACACACAAACATATGCATGAACGCCACAGCCATATTTAACGACTTTCATAAATCGATTCAACGAAACAGCCATTACCAAGGAGTGAGCCTGCAATTGAGATTTTTTTTTTTACAAGTCCCCAAGGACACCTACCTACCCGTGGCTCCTTAAAAAAATAAGCGCGATACATCCCCCCTGAGAGGCACTTGTGAATCATCAACATCCACTTGTATTTATTGTTCGCATAATTTAAAACCAATCCGAAGCGCAAATTTCGTATCCCCTCGGCTGATTTAAGAGCGTCGTACCAGTGTACAGAGGCATCCTTGCCCAGGCCAACAATATATTTTATTAGCTTCGTTTATGGGTTCATTGCTTCATTAAAAATGAATGTATTGTAGTCCATTATCCTCGGAATATACATATGGTGTACATAGCAAGTACATGCAAACACATTTTTTTTTTACCTTAAGGATGCCATGCACGTCGTTGGTATGCCAAACAGCTCCACCCAGTCTTTGGGATTTTTTTTTTGCCTTCCTCACAGATCGCGCTTTAGGTTTATGTTTCGTTTTTTTTTTTTTTGCAAGACAAAGTCGACGACTTTAATGTGACTGACGTCTAATCCTAAACGTGACATCACTACAAAAATATTGTTTCCATACTAAACAAATGGAAATGAGAACAACAGAACGAGAGGGACGGGCTGTGGGAGTGTGCGAATAATAAATTCATCTCCAGTTCGATAGCAGTTCTGTCGTATCCTGAGGAAAAAAAACACACCAGCCACTGTGTGGCGGGGGAGGAATCTGTCACTCTGACATACCTGTCATCCGCCGAGTGAGAGCGCGCAGATATTCCAATTCCGTGCGTCCTCCCGCGCCCCTCCCGATTGAATAGTTGTTTTCGAAGGTGACAGGCTCATAAAACATTAGGAATGAAGTGCCGTGCTGGCGGTGGAGCCGGGGACATGCATACGACTGTCTAATCCTTGTTTTCGCGAGTTTTTCTATCTCTCTTCCGCCCGCTGCGGGTGCAATGAATGCATCACACTCGCGCACCGAAAACATCACTTGAATTGCTAATGGGAATGGTTTTGTGCTGCGCTGGTGCTCCTGGCACGATGGGGCTGTTGATCCAGCAGTTGATTTTTGAGTGGATGATGTTTTAATGATGGGTGCACCGTGCACTTAGATGTCGGTGTGTTTGTGTATGAGCGGTGGGGATTTATGATGTTTTCTTTTGGTTTTAATGATTATCCTGGTGCTGGCACCGGCAGATTTGTCGTTTTGGGTGGGTGGAGGGCAGGATTTGATTGGAATTTAATGTCGGTCGGTGATAAAATTTAATTCCCGCTCAGGGTGTGTAAAACTTGTGGCTTGCAAACGATGGTGCGGTTCGGCAATTAAGGTATTTTATGGGCCACCCTCCTCCCCAAGGTGGGTATGAATATTTATGACAACTGGGGGTTGACTGTTGATTTTTATGAAAACTGAGAAGTGTTTTTCAATTTATTCAAATTTATGTGAATGGTTTTCACACTGCATCTGGTTACTACTCAGGGGAGGACGTGATGTTTGATTTCTACCCCTTCGTACTTTTTTTGGGTACAGCTAGTGAAAGACATGTGAAGGAGGATGTTTTCATAGTCAGCAAGTTGTGATCTTCAAGTGGTGGCCTTCTTGCGTTTTACACATAATAAATATTCTTTATAACCTTTGCGATGGTTTTGAGTATTAAAACTTTGATAGAATAAGTGCTCGGCGGTTTTTACATAGGTGAGTGAGTGGTGTGCCTTGTGACTCTAGGTAGTCCCCAGTTTTTGCATCTAATGTGTCCATTCGTTTTTATTCTGACAAATCGCTTGGTTGGAGGCATATTTGGCTAGAAGAAAAATTACTGTGAATAGTCCTCATTCTTCTATTATTTCACTTGTAGAGCAGATTCAGAAGAGATTATATTTCTTTCATCCCTGTAGGGCTTTCAAGAGGAGTGGTGAGGTATCGCCGACCGCGTCCATACCAAGGGCACAGTGCCTACTAAGGACACCAGAAATGATTTGTTTCTACAACCAATTAGTGGGGGAAATCGGGGTGGTATGCCTGTCAGATCTTAGATTTTAACAGTTGGGGTGTGTGTATGCACTTCGACCTGTGGCGATCTGTTATGCTTCCCCGAATTCGTGTTGGTAAATGAGTCTCGACCTATAGCACCTAATCCAATCCAATTACAATCGGAGTATCTGGATTGGGTCCAAATATGGGAGATCTGCTTCAGAGAAAGTGTACGATCGCAGGTGTGCTCTTCTTTTGTGGGTCAGTGCTTCATAGTCCATAAGAAGGTGTTGAGGGGTATCCACGGCATCGCTGCAAAATCTGCAATGTCCATTCGTTTCTATTCCCATTTTTCTGAGTCTGAGTCTCCAATGGGCCATTAGGCAGCCTTTTAGAATGCGAAGCTGGCCTTGCTCCTCCTTCGTTCTTAGTTCTCGAAAATTTCCTTTGCCTACCTTAGTCCTGAGAGGGCTTCCCACAGGCTTCTTCTTTTGCATTCTTTCTCTTTTTGTAGTTCCTCCTGGATTCGATGCAGTCTTAGCTTGCAGAATGGCTCCGGTCAAACGAATGGGGTGTTTGACCCCTTTCTTGCCAGGTTATCGGCTGCCTGCTTTCCCTCTATATATGACCTGGCACCGAGTAGAGGGTGACTTTATTGTTCTGGCCCAGTCTGGTATGCCTGAGAAATAATTAGTGCACTTGGTACAATTTTGATACAACGACTCTTGATTTGGAAGAGGTCTTCATCTCATTATCATTTGCGCATTCCATAGAAGATATTTTGTGTGGTAATGGGTTTCTTTGGGCGACGAGCAGTGTGGCTTTCGCCCAGGTAGAAGAACAACCAATCATCTATTTACTCGCAGAATGGTATTTGAGAAGGTCTGGGAGTATGCCAAACTTATCTACTGTTGTTTTGTGCATTTTGAGAAAGCATATGATCGGGTCCTTCGAGGTAAACTCTGGAGTGTATTTCAGGAGTATGGGATTGACGGTTCTCTTCTGAGGGCCATTCAAGCTCCCTACAAGTCGGGAGGAATACATCCGATATTGAAATAACAAACCACGGCCGCTGTCACTCCTCTCCTGGCAAAATATATTCTACGGTAGCCTCATATGAAGAAACGTATCAAAATATTTGCCAAAGTCTGGTAGGTAAGGCGGCTATCCATGCTAGGCACAGACACACGTAAGCTAAGGAAGGGCCTTTGTGATGCCACTGGGATCTATACCCTAGGTGCCACTCCAGCTAATGAAGCCATTTCGAACTTTTGATGAAGCTGGGGATACTTTTGACATCAGTATGCGATAATTCGTTCAAATTTTCGAAGTGATAGGCTCCTAGATTGAGCTTCCTTCTTTGAGATAGGGTGGGACAGGTGCAGGAGAAATGGAGGATCGTTTTTCCTCCTCTTCGTCCCTGCAGCTCCTGTTAAAGTCATTTAAGAAGAAGCCAATCTTTCTGGTTTGAAGGCCGATAAGAAAATGGCCTGTGAGAAAACCGATAACTGTGTTGATGAGCGACATTTTAGCAAATTCAGACTTTTGGATCGAGTGAGGCTTATCATAGGCCAGATTGCTCTTGAGGTACCGCTTGTACAATTCGTCTATCTTTGGTTTGTCTTGCTAATTGCATCGTGCTCTAAGAGCAGTTTAGCAAGTGGAATACCCAGATTTTTTCGTTCTGGTAGGATCTCTAGAGTGGTACCACGTTTTACGAGTTCATCGGCTTTACAGTTCCCTAAGACCGAGTACGTGGCATAGGTGAATGTTAAAATGTTCTGCCATCTCCATGAGAGACGAGCGACAATCTGAGGCAGCTTTTGATGCATATGTGATCGATTCCAGGGGTTTTATAGCAGCCTGGCTATTGGTGAAAATGATAATGATATGCCTAAGCTATGTCTAGGCTAGGATAATGCTTCATTGATCGCCTTAATTTCCGCCTGATAAACTCTAGGGTGGTCGAATAGACGGAAGAAGATGCTCAGGATAAACTATTCGGAGCCAACACCACCTCCTATGTACTTCATAATCGGTTTTAGAACCGTCGGTATATAAGTGAACGGAGTGCTCGTCTCTGGCGTCATCGTTCTCCCACTCCACTCTTGATAGAATTTTAGAAATATTATTATAGTTTTACCTCTTTCCTCTCTAAAGTATTTGAGAGGCTGATAGACGTAGTAACAAAGATGTTTACATATCTAGCAACTAGAGGCAACTCCCAACCTGCTTTCATTAGACCTGCTTATACAGCAATCTGCAGCCAGATAAGCACTGAAAATCAGCCGAATAGCTGGATGGTTGTCGAACACAACAGGCAATGAAGATGCTTCAAGAGAACAGAGATAATCGAGATAGTGGAGAAGACACTTTGGCAGTGTGCTTTGTCCAAATTATCAACGAGCGCCCATGTCTGATGCCAAGGGGAATCCCATCAAACGTACAATGTGACAGTCTAAAGCCATACCACACTTATACCACACTAGTGCGAGAGCAGCTTTCAGTTCTACAGACACATTAAAACCAGGTCTCTAGTTCAAAGCAGAATTCCTAAAAAGACCAAAAATTTCTCCGCTGAAATCCATCACAACGATCCCTATAAAATGATTTCATTATGTGGTGTCTTAGAGACTAACAGAATAGTCCACAGATTTATGTAGTAAATTCGAGGTTTACTCTCCGGGATCTCTGAAGATAAACAGTATCCTAGGCAGGGATTGCAAAGAAAGTAGTAATCTTCTAACTTACTTCAGGCATCTACCATGCCTATGGTCTTGGCGATGCACCCTATTTCTCTTTAGCTTCTCCCTAATTGCCAAGACTCTTTTTTGGCAGACCTGCACCATGTTTTCATGGGCCACCCATTTTTCTTTTGAGTATGTTTTCTCCCAATTGAGGAACTTAACTTACTTATGCCCGTTGCAACCTTACGTGGCTTTCCCCAGCTCTCCATCTTTCCTCTATAACTGCCGAGACTCCTCGTCACTCATGCACTCGTAGATTTTCCAGCGAAACTTCTGCAATCCACGAATTGTAAATCCTTATCCCACGCCCAAATTTGAACTCAAATGACAAGGCTAATTACCCTTCATTCCCAGAACAGCATAAACAAACGCAGAGCTAACCCAGAAACGCTGCAGCACGGGATTACCCCCAAAATTTAAGCGGATCCCAGTTCCGTTGGCCAAATTTTAAATCCAATATCAAATTCGCGAGTGTTGCTGATAATGCAATTACATTCGGGATTATTTGCCAAATGTGCGTATTCTCCGGAATCGCCCGCATATCCCCAAGGACGAAAATATCCCCGTCATCGTCGGAAAAACACAATCAGCAGTTATCCACAGATATTACTGGCTAACAGAAATTTCCAAATTTTTGGCACAAATCGGCACCGATGTCGCCGTTCACGGGGATTAATCACAAGCCTTCCCCGTCCACACACATATGTACATTGACCTCACTGACGCTGCTGCTGATCCTGAACGGAACCGGGGGTGCATAGTTACCAAAAATCCTTTTCCTGATTCCACTTCCACACAAACGGGCTTGTGGTCCTTTGAAAACTGAGTAAATTAATAACATAAATCTGCAACAAATTTTGCAAAACATCCCCATCCGGGAGAATTGCATATCCTGTGTTTGGGCGCTCTATCGTCCTCGATAAGCGTGGGGGAGGACAATCGTTGCCAGATATAGCTAAACGGATGCTTTCATCCGGTTATGATGGGATAGACCCATTATAGGCGAACATAAAATACATGCGGATGAGATGTCTGTTTTTGTGTGTGAGGATACCCTGGAGCCAGCTCTACTCTGGGGTGCATCTAGAAATACAACGCATTGGACAGTGGGCTGGGTATTCAAAATATTCGACGGCTTCCAATCAAATTGTTTGAAGTTTTTGGTATTTCCAGCGCAAGGACTCAGTGTGCTGAGTTGTGTGTTGTGTTAGTCCTGGGATCTATTCATAAAATTGATGCCTCCCCAGCCAGATGTGAGTTTAGCACATGTAGACGTAGACTGCTGCAATCTCTTGTCAAAACGGGTGAGAAGGGGGGGGAGTTTCGTTTTGTTCGCTACGAAAATGGATTTTGAATTCGATGTGATGTGATGGCGAAAAAATACATCGCCTGTTCACATCGGACTTCAATTTTAATTAGTCCAATTGGATTGGACGTTTTTTTAGTGGGGTTGGGCCGTTTTTGATCCTTTTGTTGCAACGGTGATGGAGGAGTGATTCATTTCTTTTTGTTTATCGAGTTGTGCAGGCATTTTGAGTGGTAAATGGCTGTTAGTGATGGAGTTGCATCCATCTTGATTGAGTTTCGTTTAAAATTGGTACAACGAGTGGTTTTGTGTTGGACGGGTTTCATTAGGCGGGTAAAATGGTGATATGGGGTTTTCGGGACAGGCGTTGATGGGAAATTGTTATGGGGAAAGATGACCTAGTTTACAGAGGTTTATCTGTCGGTGTTGGCATTACAACAGAGTTAGTGTCCCAGGCGTAGCTTTTTAAAACCATGAACTGGTGGTGGAACGGCATTCACTGCAATTGCGTTCGAGCAGTACTTTCATGAAGTTAAAAAGTGTAAGGGCATCAAAAACAAACGGACAGGTGAAACAGTAGAACTGGACGATCCTAACAGGCCTGTAGTGTGCCGACTCGGACGAAAAGTATGGAGTGGGCTTAAGATCGGGAAAATGGAGGGCAAAGACAAAGAAAGGGTGACCATGGTGCAGTGGTCAGGATCATCGCTTGTCACGCTGAAAGTCCGAATTCAACTCCTGATGTCGGAACACATTTATTTCTTTAAAAAAAAGTCAATCAACTGTGAAATCGGGTGTCGACTCTACTGCAAACTCATATCCTTGGCAGTAGAGGGGCATGGGTTGATGAGTTGATTGAGCTGTCAATGATTATGACATCAGGAGATTCGAACAAATTCCCGTGAATGATAGCAATTGCAAACAGCACGAATATTCCCAGCTAGTCTGGACACTAACCTCGGACGCCATTGAAACCTAATACTACCTGAGTTTCGAACCACTGTACCTCGCTCGCGGTGTGTGCAGCACGTGTGGATTATAAAAAAAAACTTTCAACAACAGAAACAAGCCCACATGAGCTACTGTTTAGCTACTGCCGAAAGTGGGAAAGACAGAATCTGTCTAACCATAGTAAATAGGGTCGGGTAAAGAAAGCTAAATTTACGGAACATCGGCGTGCCACAAAGTCCAATACAACTACGACTAATGCGCCGCAAGCCATCTTGGTACGAGGTAGACGCGCCGATTTTGGTCGAACGCTGCAACTGATAAATCTCGCAATCTCGTGGCAGAATACCGGATATTGTTCAACGATCGCTACGTTGTCGATGAGATGACAGGTATACAGAAGAACGGAATGAATTCGGACAAGTCTAAGTTGTAGTACGAGTTACCGGATGAAGGGCTCGTTGAAGTGAATGATTATATTGGGGACTGTACCGAAGGGGATATGATGCCAGTCAAACTTTTTCAGCGATATGCTCACAATAAAGGTGATGTCGATGAAGAAAAAGCGGAGTTCTGCTAACCGTCTAGTTTAGAGCACAGATGGTGACTTGTCTGTAAGAGACTTTTGTCGTCCTATATACCTCCCAGAGTATCAGTATCTTTGCCTGGAATACGCTTGATGAGTCGGCTCACAAGTGCATTGGACTACCGCCAGGAAAGATGGTTGTGACGAATTGAATTTATCTGTGACTCCACCAATCTTCCATTCCATTGTGTCGCGTCCTGACTAAGAAATATTTTCTGAAAGTTGTTTCGGGACTATGCGGTTGGTTAATATATTGCTATGACCTTCTGATCAGAATATGATATTCATGGTAATCGAGGTGAAAGATTGATGAAAAGCTTCGGTTTAGGACTCCTTTAGCCATTTAGCACGTAAAAAGAGGAGTTTCGTCAGAATAGACTTCCCCACCAATTTCTGCTGGTAGTTCAGTCCGGGGTGGATCTGGTCTTCGAAAAAATATCAGCTCCAGCAAATCTTTGGATCCCAAGTTATCTGAAGTCCATTTCGACCTCCGTGCGCCACCTTATCGTGGTCCTACCTTCCCATTGCCATTATTCGCGAAATTGTAGTCGGCGCCTAATTGTATGCAAAAGCTGTCCTCTGTGGGGGCTTCAATTGATGACGGCGATTTTTCTTACTCTACTCTGGAATTCTGCCTTCAATCTCGTGAGGTTTCCAAGACGTTAACCATCCTTCTGAAACTCCTGATTCAGATTACCAAATACTAATCTTCCCGGCAGGATCTCCAAAGAAGTGCAAAGCAGTTTTATGGGTTGGCGAGTTATGCAGTGCAGTCAGTCCCAGAATGTCATTCTTTTACCACGTAAGCTCACACTCAAGTCGGAGGAATCTGACGTTTTGAGGGTCCGGAGTCTAGAATTAAACATTCTAAAATCCAAGTGTTATCAGTAGTCAAAAGTCTCAATCCTGTTTCGAAGGAATAAAGATTGGGCCACTGACCCATAGATCAAACAACATTTCTTCTGTCTTGTTCCTCGTTACTAGGTCTTGGATAGTTCGCTCCCTATTCTACTTCTCTACTTCGCAGCATCCGAAAAAATTCCCTGATCCCGACGCGAAGCGGCTTGGGGTAGGGCTTACTAGCAGACATATAACATATTTTGCTGCAAAAGCATTTTTCGCGGCACCACCTCTCATCGGAGAATGACAAGCCTCCGGGAGTATAATACGTCATGAAAGAGCTTCTCACTTCGCCGTTCGGAGGCGGCAATAAATTGTAGGTCCCTTTCATTTGTGCGAAGTATGTAACACGCACAACATGAATGGTTGCGAGAAGCTAGGCCTTGGCTTATCCCGAGCTGTCGTGCCAGCAATTTTTTTTTTTTTTAATTTCGATGTTACTACACAACTTAAAGTCCTCAGAGTCTATGCAGGGGCACCAATGATCATCAATTTTCTTTTAAAATAAACGAGAGCATCCTCATCAACTCTTAATTGTAGAGAGTCACTTTAATTGTTCGGGAGAGGGCTTTACCCACCAAATAGTTGGTATCATCACACTTCTCCTAGCCTTCTTCATTACCAGTTTTTTTTTTTTTTTAAATGTTGAACCATGCTCACACCCCATTTATCCGATCAATCCAATTTTCACATTCGTATTCACATCACATCACTTCCCGTCGAGATTAACCTATACCTTGCCTTCCCCTCGAATGAATCCTTCCTCCATCTTCGCCTGGCTCACACCCTCAAAAACAAAGACCACTTAGCGTGGCACAAACCCTCCGTAAAACGCGCTTCAATTGTTTTGCTACCTTAATTGTCGTCAGTAAATTTGCGCTGATTCAACTTGCTTCGCGTGCTCTCTCCTTTGTCTGTCTTTCGTGGGCAACTTGTTGTTGGATGTACCTACGCAACTTAAACGATTTAAAGATACACAGTCTTCTGCTTTGCTATGCAAATTCACCATTCACCAGCACATTCAGTCAAGGGGTGTAGGGGGGAAAATTCAATTATTTGGAATATTCCCCCGGAAAATCTTTGCCAAAAGATCGGCACGTAAGGAACTGGAAGGACATCTTTTTACTCTGTATTTCCCCATTCGTTTGCTTATTTCATGTTTGCTTTGGCATCACAATTGAAATCATGTACGTACGTCCTTTGCCTATTAGTTTGGGAGTGGAGGGAGGGTAACTGAACACATGCAGTCGAACAGGGATATGTGCTACGTTTTTCCTGCAAACTTAACAGAAATTGACTTGTAACAAATTCAATTTTGCGATAATGCCTTCGATTGTCCTGTACAGAGTTTTGGACGAGTATATGTATGTGTATGTGTGTGTTTGTGTGTAAAGCAAATTCAATTGTATTTTACGGATCCGAATAATGGGACAACATGGAAGAACATCCTTTTATTGAGCATCGAAAGGAATATTTTTGTTGAACAAGTACGTTCAGCACTTGAATCCGGCAGGGAAGGTGAGTTTTTCTTATAATGTACGTACAAGACGTGCTCCTGGGCAAAGACAATGGCCATGACGAGCGAGGACGTTTTTTTGGAAAGTTTGTTAGAGAAGTAAATACGAGTGTAGCATTCGAATTTGAGGACGTCGTCTGAGTTGTAAATTCAAGAAGGATTCGATTATATCGTACTTGCATCGTTATGCAATTTCGTCCTGATTGCCGAGAGGAAGAGATTTATGATTACGAGTTAGTTACAGCATTTTTTGACAAGGAACAGGGGAATAGTTGCATTCGGTAGGGGCTGACGAGGGTAAAGTAGGATATTGTTATGGCGATGGTGCTGAATATTGCACCAAAAGGATGTGCATGAGTAGAGTGGGCTTGAATTTATCGCCTCCATTAGAAGTTCGTTACGGTTTTCTTGCACTAGTTTGCATAAAAGGAAAATCTGGAGTTAAGCTTATGTAAATATAATGGACCTGTGACGTCACTATAGGCAAGTCACTGAATTTTGAAAGGCTTACTGGGTTGAGACTTGCTTCATTGGATTTGCAAGTAGCTCTTTCATAGTGGTCAACAACTGAAGACTGCCCGACTAAGCATAGTTATCAAGTCTAGAACTTATGTTAATCTATACGTAGCAAGTTATTTTGTAGCCCGTAGAGTAGACTAGAACAGAAGATTCCAGAAGAATTTGAAAATGTAAACCCCCCAACCAGAGTTTCACGGATATCTAGACTTCAACTGGCCTGACAAGCGTTCTGTTGGATCAGACACCGATAGATTGCAACTTGTTGTACCCCTGAGTTAGTCCTTCTTCAAAATCCGAGATCCGAATGGGGAACAAGCCTCCTTTCGGAATATTTTATCCCAGGTAGTGACAGCCTGACGTTTTATCCATCCTGGTACGCTGGTCCAGTCCCGTCTGCGTAGGCCGTAAGTGGAGGAGGAGATACAGTGACGAATTATACGGGCTATTCAGCGACACCGACTTAGCCAGAAGAGTGAAGTTCCAACGACTTAGATGGCTGGGTCATGTAAAGCGGATGGACACCAATACTCCGTCCGGGAAAATCTTCGAATCCACACCCGAGGGACGACGCAATAGAGGAAGACAGCGACTCAGGTGGCGCACGCATGTGGAAGGGGACCCTTACCAACTGGAAACTGGAGGCAGTTGGCTAAAGATCAAGCTAGCTGGAGATGCTTGTTGGTTGAGGCCGAGGTCCACCCCGGACTGTCGCGCCACCTCAAGTAGTTAGGTATGCTGGCCCGTCTGCTAAGCTCTGAAGTGTAGTAAAGACCACTTCACAGGACTTTTAGGAAGATGTGGTGGCACAATAGAAAGAAACATCGTTGAGTTTGTCGAAGAAGAGTTGGCCACGAACACAGTGCCTCCAGTTCCCTCTACCTTTACAGTTATACTCGTGTTGTTATCAACGAGTGGTGGCAATCTTTAACTCATTGACCACATGCACTTTTTTTTATATTACCAGGCTTAACCTAGCTTCTGGCAGCTAAAGTAGTACCTGTTTCTGTGATTCAGACAGCATAACTTAGCCTTTCCAACAGAAAAGTTTTTTGGTACTAGCAGTTCCTGTTACATGTCTTTCCTTCTACAAACGCCCCTGGGCTACTCTCTTTCTGCGATTTCTCGCCAATTTCCTTATAACTCATCGCCCGGAGCTTACATTTGATATCATTAATCTAGACACACACGGGGTACATAACGGCCTCCTGTTAGACTAACCACTGAATTGCACAATAAAAGCCTTAATTGTTTCCAAAAACCATGTTCGAAGCAACCTAACCTGTTTAATTTTTAAAACCCTTTACACAGCCGAAGCACCTATGCTGTGATTGCATCGATTAAGACTCATTCTCGGGAAAAATGTTCTCCATTTTGGAAAATTAAACTCCAGCCCAATAGAATGGAACATTGAGTGCATCCCGTAATGTAATTTCATAACGGCCTCTCGAATTGCTGGCACCTGGCTGCTTCCAAAAAGCCATTCGGTCCAGAGTCTGGGCCACCATACTCGCCCGCTAGAGCACCGACACGTGTGGCTTCTATTCTGTGCAACAGCAATTAATTTCCAAATGATATCGATGTCGTACTCTAGTTCTGCCTGGTTTAACACACACACCAAGGACTACTTAAAACGACTTTTGGTCATTGGTGCCACTCCGGATCTGGTCGTTGTTGGTCCTGCATCTATTTAAGGACGAATGGCTACAAGTTAATTTGTGTTCAATTTTCCTTAATTTGATACTTGTACGTCGTCATGGTTGTTGCAAAACGAATTTGGTGCAGCACCGGTGACTGGACGGTCTGATGGTTGCTCTGTGTTGGCTAGCTGGCTGTATAAGGACCAATTAAGCCTCCATGCAACATTTAATTCGATTACTGATAAATTTGTTGCCATTGTCCGGGATCAAATATCCATGGCATCCACCCTACTTCACACGCACATTGATTGCGGAAGGGCAAGTGCGATACGTGTGTGTGATATGTGGTCCCAGGTCCTTGTCTAATTTATCCTTTGTGACATTATCACACACGAATTAGGTAGTTCGATGATAAAGTGACAGTAATTTATATGAAATTGCCTTGTTGCCAATGGGAGGATTAGTCCTTTTCCATTCCTCCTTTATCCTTTTAACAATTTTTGTTCTCTTCTCTTGCTCTTGGCCTTGGTCTGCCCGAGGTTGTCCTTAATCGGAGCGCTGTACTGGAAGATGTTAAGCTTATCACATCACCAAAGGAACGAACACAAAATTTTACATAAAAATGAGTAAATTGTCTCCGTCGGTATGACCGCAGGGGTGACTGTAACAGAGGAATGAATAAAATTTGTGTAAAATGTGGAAAAAGCAAAAAACATGAGAAACTGGAACACAATTCATAGGATATCCTTGGGCTAATGCATTTCTGATGTTCAACCAGAGAGATGTTCCCAAACACAGCATCCGTTTTCAAATATATTGTGTCACAGTTGTAAGGGTCTCACATTTGCTTAGATCTGTTCGTATGAATTGTTTTTCCATGTACGATTCATACATGGAAAATGCATAAAATATTTGGTGTTTGACATTTCGATAGAAAATGTCCCACCAGGACATTGATGTTCGAAGTAACCTTAGTCTTCCGTCCAGCTAAGCAAATTAAAGGATTTTTTCCACTTGACAGAGTGTTTACACTTTGTAAGGGTTGAAGATGACTACAGGAGGATGTTTGTGAAATTTTGAAATACAGGAATGAAATCAACCTCAATTCGCTGCAAGTAAAGTGTTAACCTAGGTTTGTGTTGTATTTGTAATTGAAACGAGTAGTAGCTGGCAAATCTATCTCAAGAATCACACGCCCTTGGCTTTGCAGCGATTTTTCTTGAGCCGTATTATCACCGGTAAACTGGATGTCATCGCTGCCTGAACCTTCGCCTAGACGTCTAATAGTCTGTTGAACGTTTTGGTTACGTCATTTGTGCCAAGGAAATTTATATATTTTTTTGTTAAACTGGAGCTAATGATCACAAAAATTGACGTCTGGCAGTATTCTGGTGGTGCGTTTGGAGCGGGTGGAGGGGTAAAGTTGTCAAAAAAGGGACCCGGTTACGTCATATGACCAAGGCTAAATTTTTATATATGAGATGTTGACTTAATGACTTGTCATATTTTACTACTGCCAGACATTTTGGTCGGGTGTGAGAGGGTGCCTAAAGTCATAATGACCGGTAAGGAAACCCACTGGCATCCTCATGTTGTTCCTGTCAAGGTTTAGAATTTCCTTGTAGGAAGAAAGCTTTATCTTTTGGATTGCCTAAACCCGGGGACATTTTTCATTTTTCCAATGGGCAAGGCGGTGTTCCCAGTTGTTTGATAAAGCTGTGGCGTTAGCCCAATTAATGCCACAGAAGGGTTCCGGTCCCAAGAGCGTGGAAGCCGAACCAACCCTACCCAACTCATTCGCAGTTTCATTGCTTACAATGCCCTAGTGGTCAGGCACCCAACCCAGCTTGACCTTGTTGTGTCTGGCAAGACATAGAATCCACGAAGGGGGATGTCAACGCTTTAAGCACAGCCTGACCATCTGAATAGATATGTATTTTTGCGTCCCTAATACCTTTATCGAGGATTATCCTGGCGTAGATCTCAATAGCATGTATTTTAGCCTGAAACACGCTAAACATATCCCCATTGTTACCGACACTTTAGTGTTGGGTCCAAAGATGCCAGCACCTACTCCGGAAGCTATTTTCGATCCGTCGGTAAACCATACTCAGCACAGCATCGCACTAAACAGTGGCTCAGTGATTAGAACTTTGCTGTGCGAGCTGTGTACGTTCGAGTCCCAGCAATATTTTTTGCGTACCACCTCTCATCGGGGGGCGGGATGCCAACCCTCTGAGAGTATAATTTGATACGAAGAAGATTTTCGATTTGCACTCAAACTAACTTGGTCTTTGTCCAAATTAATGTGACAAAAATTGGAAATCGCCAAAGGTCTATCGAATGAAGCAGAATAAAAGTAGTGGGATGATGAGTTCTTACACGGTTTTTAAGCTTGAATGTCAAAATCTCGAGTCGAGAATGTTAAAAAGGTCCTTGAACTTTTTCTTTTGAATATAGTTCCTACAGTCAGTAGGCGCTGAATAGACCAAGGGTCAATGACCATTCTAACCTTCGTGAGTTGTGGTATCAAAAGGATGCATAAGTGCTGCTTGAGCCTCTGGATAGCCAATCCAGACAACCCCTTCTACCTACCTACCTATCATTCTTAACCTCTTGAAATGATCGTATACAATGCAACGTTTCACATGAATGTGTCCAGCTATGTATTTAAAAAACAATTGGACGTCAGACCAGATGGTCTTTAAGTTGGAGAATATGTAGCTTGGAAAAGCCTAAAATATTCATGGCGAAATAGACTTTAAAGCCACATGAAGGTATGAATTTGAAATGCTCGCCTAAGAGCTTAAGGAAAAGTGCTCTTATAAGGTTCATTCAATTATTGTTTGTATGAGCGACGAAGTTATTAATAGCTTTGTAGACAGCTCTAGAAACTTCAATACTTTTTTTTTAAGTAAAATAAGAATTTACAGCAACATTTTAGACTCCTCAACTCATTGACTTTCACAAAACGTCTCTATAAACAACTATGAATTCCAAGCTAAACCGAAACTGCTGTCCTTGGTAAAGTTAATGAACCCTTCTATTACAATAGTATTCAAACTTCCAAACTGTATGTCAAACCTTTACTAACACATAAGTCATCACTTAAAGGACTTTAATTCTCACACTTCATAGAATCCATAGTTTTCATCAGAATTTAGTTTGCACTATATAAAGCACAAAACTTTCTCAACGCAGTTGTTTTACCTTTCTTCCTCGTCAAAGGAAGTTTTAAAACTAAATAACACTATGCACAACTACATCCGAGCTATGCCATTATCACTGATATGACCATAGGAAACTTTAATTACCTGAACACACTCAGCCACATGTAAAATTATATTAAACTTGTTGCGTATCTTTTAACTTTCGGAAAACAATTTGTATGAAAATTCTATTATCTTCTAGTACAAAATATGTAATAGAAATGACCCTCTCTCTATGTGAATGGAATAACATTTTAGGTCACCGGTATTGATGCAATAAAAAACGGCTGTTTTGGTAGCTCAATGGATCTAAGTTGATTTAAGTGCATTCACTGACTTAAGGCCGGGCTAACCTACATATGCATTTGACAGATGTGCATTGTCCTAGTCAGTACTGATTGATATTTGAGTTCACGGGAAGCTGAGGAGCTTTACTGCTTTAATTGCCGCCAATATTGGATACTTTGTCAATAAATGTTTGCAGAAAAAAATCAACTCTGCTAACTAAGCCAATAATGACACTTTAATGACAGTTAAATTCATTGTTCAACGCGCCATCTAGTACAGAATTGAAAATAAACATTGAGATAAAGATTACTCTTTTCAAAACTCATCTAGAAGACACATGTGGCGTATAATGACTTGATTAGAACAACAAGAATCGCTTTCAGATGTCAGAGTGGGATGTGCCAGTTCAGTAGTGTATATGCATTCTGTTTGGCAAATTTGTACCGTCGACTCTTCAGGAAATCATCATTAGTATTCACTTTCCGTAGCAAATTGTCATCACAATGTGACACTAAAGTAAAAGGGAAAAAATGGAGGAAGCAATCAGGACGGCCATGGCGCCAACGGCGATGCTCTTGATTAACAAAGACATTGAGCACGGTGTTGGCAATTTACACAGATGGTGTGGTTTTGAAATATCCGCCTTATAACATTTGGTAGTCCCTTAAAGGCCATTTAAAAACTTTAAGTTTGAGAAGTTTATTAAGCACAACTGACAGCAATAACACTGACAATTGAAAAAAGTAAAACTTGAAGTTGCACTAGTCCAACATGACTGACATGACACATCTTTGCGTTTGAATAGTTCATAGAGTTTTCCATGCATTTTCATATTTTGTTGACATTTTAGTACGCCAGTGTGGTGGCCATTGAGAATGTCATCGGGATTTCGAAAATATTGACAATTGATAGCTGATAGCTGACAGAAATCAACCTTGGCATTGCTTGGTACCTTTATCAGCACTCTCAAAAGTACGGTGAGAAATGAATAATGTCAATTTCCTCTTATAGGAAATCTACTACTACAACGGACCTAAATTTAATCTGCACGCATCTAGAGGAGAACTCCAAATTAAAGATGAACTATTTATGTCGTCACAAGCAAATTTACCACCATCTAGTTATTTGAAAGCGAAGTAGGTAAAATGTCGCCGATATTAACAAAGTTTGGGACCACAGCTGTAGAGACATTTTTGCGACACCCTGTTTGTAGTGTTGCCATTTCATTAAAATTAAAATCTATTAAAATTAAATGGACTTAAACCCCCTTCGTTTTTCACGAAAAAGTTAATTGAAATGGTATTCACCAAACCATATCCGGTGATGGAAAAGACAAGAACCTGCAGCTATCCATCGCACAGTAGCCATTTAATTGGGCCAGAAGCCAACCTTCACAATGGAGAGAAACACAATAAATGGCTCATGAAACCGATGTCATATTTCATCGCAACACAATATGATATCCTTAATTAAATTCATTATAACGTCCCGTGCCACACAGCACGGAGCAAAGGGCACACCGTGCCATTCCAGAATATACCGCCACCGATATGCAAAGACGTATGCACCATTAAATTTTATTACGATTGTAATAAAAGTTGCACAATGCGATTTCGGGACACTTGCTCCTTCAAATGTATTAAACACCAGGACCTATGGGGTCCCGGTCCCAGTTTTTTTTTGGGAAAAAAGGAAATTAAATGGAAAGCGATAAAGTGATTCCATTTTTTTTTCTTTTATTTGTTCAGGTGGAAATCATAAGGCGGAAGGGATTAAGTACTTCTCGTAATGAGTCCTTTTCAAAAGTTTTTATGAGCGTTAAACTTGGTTTTTAGACTTTTGCGTGAAATGGCATTATCCCTCTCCTTATGGTGATTATGGTTTGTTCTTTGAATGGCGTAGACCTGTATGTGTGCAAAGTTAAACGAGGATATTATTCGAATTCAAGAAATGGTTTGATATTTTTCCTTTCCTTGTCTAAAGTGCCTGAGACTATATATATTTTTTCTAACTGAGCACTCGTTTAACAATTACCTTGATTGGCACATTCCATCTCTTGAATATCCTTTTTCTATTCCTCTTTTCAAGTAAAGTTTCTTTGTTTTATTTGAAACTACTAACTGGAAACTATGCATGGTAGGTAGGGTATAAGCCTTTGTGGCTTGTGACTCACTTAAATCCGTTTTCATTTTACATAGGAAAAGGATAAAGGAATATCAGAAACGGCAAAGGAAGGTGAATTGTATTCTGGTCAGGAAGCTATTTGCAATGAATGCGAGTACGTTTGAGGATTACAGAAGCAATTTTAGTTGTTTGGTTACAATGTCTGCAATGGTCGTTAGCGTTACCATCGAGATATCCTTAGAAAAGGTTAAAAAGGGAAAATAGAAGAGGACTATGATCCACCTCGAGAGGGCACTCCAACCGGTTGACACCATTATGGTTTTTGATCTTAAATGCCCACCATTGTTTCTGAAACTTGCGAGCTTAATACAGATATTGTCTACCTTTTATAGACACTACAACCACCTATGCCATATGTGTGTCCTGATGAATAACAAGCCATGTAATCCTAGATTTCATTGCAATGTCTCCATAAATATCCAGTCGAGCTCTATCCAGAGTTTGAAAATGATTGTGTAGCCAACCAAAAGTTTCCATTTCAAAGTTAAAAATTGCCCAAGACCGCTTCCTAAAGCCCGGGATTTTGAATTGAATACAAATTCATTAAAAGCCTCAAGTTGACTTCGAATTAGTTTAAACCATTTGTTAGTATGATGTGCTACTGCAGTGTATGGCCAGTCTACAACCTTAGGTTTGAACCCTTGAAATTTTTTATTTTTTTTTGCGTTCATAGATGACTATGTTTATCTTTTTGACGGGGTTGTCGATTGTATTTTGGGCCCAAAATTACGACGGGAAATTTTCTGCATTCCCAGGGGTTAGATCGATGTCGTTCCTTACTTCTTTACATTCCCTTTTGGTCCTTGCAAGCTGCTTATCGTACTGGGTATCCCCCCAACGTTAGGCAGTGTGAACTCTGGTAGTATTATTTTGTTGGTAAACCGTACCAATTCGGTTTTTTGTGGATTCACCCCGAATTTCAAGGAGGTATATTGTTTTACCCAGAAATATGGGATCTGTACATCCAATGCTTCAAAAGTGGAGGAAGTACTCAACGTAGTCAAGTGGGTAGAGCCTATAACTTCTGTGATTGCATTCGGTGTTCTCAAAGCCTTCTAAATCATTACAGCGGTTCTATGCAAATGTTCTGCATCGCTTGGGATAAAGTCCTTGAAGTGAATACGAACCCAATGAGGATTTGTTTGGCTTCAGTGAATTCTCAGGTTAGTGTTTGTCCCTTCAACCACAGGTTCTGTATTCTGTATTAGGGGCCATATATGCGACCCATGACGTCTATTGTGGTGGCCCATATGGTTTAACCAAAGGTTATATTGAGGCTATTGATAAACCTCAGTATAGCCTTAGGTTCGATTTTCCGCTGGGTTGACCGAGGCCCGCGTCAGTTGGAGTAACCTTTTCCTTGCGGCTCCTGGACATACGCACAGAAAATGTTCAGCGGTCTCTTTCTGTTCTCCACAGACCCGGCAAACATCGGTATCTGATACTTTTATTTTATGCAGATGGTATCTGAGTGGACAGTGTCCCGTTAGATGGCCCGTTAAGGTTATTTACTCGTCTTTGGTGAGATCAAGTAAAATCTTGGGCCTGGAGGTTGGCCCAGTAGTCAGCGTGTTTGTTGAACTCCCATTGTATTATCTTGGAGTAGGCAGTGGTGGGTGTTAACCCAAAACAGGGTTCGGGACCAGCGAGTGGGCGGTAAGCGCCTCTTCTCGTCAGGCAGTCAGCCCGTCCGTTACCCTCGAAGGCTTCATGTCCTGCGATCTAGGGTACGGTAACCTTATTTACCGATGCAAGACTTTCGAGTAGGTTGGGACAGTCTCACGCAAGCTTGGACCCTACCGTACAGGATTTAAGGGCTAATAGCTGCTTGCCTGTCTAAAAAGATGTAGATGCGGGTTCCTTGGGTTCTTCTCCGCATGCATTCTCTTGCACATAGTTACATAGCGTCGACTTTCGCTTGAAATACTGTAGGTGACTTTCCAAGTTTCCAAATTTCTAGTTTTAGAAAAGTGCGCTACAACTTGGCGAAACAATTTTTAAAGTTAAACACAACACATACGTTGAAAGTTCTCCGAGCTGACAGCCTGTTTAAGCGCCGACCCTAACCTACTCTCCGATCTTGTTTTACGTTTTTAACTTGAACCTTTAAATTCTACGAAAGTCTAAATTTATCAATATGAGCATCAATTTTGAAGGATTTTTAGGGGCTTTAGGGCACATAACCATCACATTCAATTTGGCACCACTGATGACATTCATGATTTCTATCGTATTTTTGTTATTACAATGACTGCATTGAACAAAATTTTATGATGCCACACCACCATACACAGCTGGGGTAAATTTCGGAATGAGGTGTGGATGCTATTAGCATGCAACGCCTCTTCGCAAATATGTATAGATTTACCCACTTTTGCCATTTGACACAATCCATTAAAATTCAGTGCGAGTCAATTAACGTTATTTGACAGGGCAGCGCCCCACCACCGGAGGGCCGCCAATAAATAGACAAAAATAAACAAATAAAAGCGCACCATCCATTATTGACTCGATTTTAAATGGAAATAGGAAATGGCAACTTAATTAGGGCAGCAAACGCACACCTGCCGCTGGCCGTTAATTGAGTTTGGAGCGCATTTTTATTTCCCATCATCGTCCATAGCTAATTGCAAAAGTTAATTATTTTCGCACAAAGCTAAATAAATTATGAACGCTTTTGCATTTATTGTATTTCACAGGCGTCGCACAATCTGTGAGTCAAAAGGACTAAGGACGATGAAACATTTTATGGGTGTCCTTAGACAATTGCACACAGAGCACACTGATCCTCGAAGGGACTATACGTCCTGTGTGCACCGTCATTGTTTCCTTTTTTTTTTTTCTCTTCTCATTCTGTAACATAAATAAAAGAACAGAGAGAAACTTAAAGTGAAAATCCTGTCATAGTTGCTCTTGTGTAAATCTTAATCTAGGATAACTGACGGTATATTCCACTTAAACTCCTTTGTGATTCCTTTTGTGTCGAGGAGCTCTCCTCTTTCGTTTTGTGCGCGCTCTTCTTCCTTTATACTCCTGCTATTTGTTTGTTTGCTTTAAGTTATTGTTATTACCCCCCAGTTGGAATTTTAACATTTCTTTCGTTTCCTTTTGAGCTCACTTTTGTATTGTCCGTGGCGTTTAAGTTTACAACAATGTCCTTGAGGGAGTGGATGGGGGGTATTTCGAGGCGCGCACTGTTTATGTGAGCAGGTCTTTCTCTTGGTTTGACACAATTGTGGTGGAATTTTGTATTCATTCATTATTATTGTTTTGTTTCGTAGTTTTCCCTTTTATGGCTTTCGTTGTTGTTCTTTGATTTTTTACAGCGGGGCGTGTTTCAAAGTGTCCTTTGGGGGAAAAGTTAACGTACTTAATGGCCTCTTTGGGGTTCAAATTGTTGCAAGAAGTATGTTTGCGGTCTATGGTCTGAATCAACAAGTGAGACTGGGAAGGATAGGAATGGAGTTGTCTATTTTTATTGGGTGACCCTTACAGTCTTACCTTTAGATCCTGAAAATGTCCCTTGCAAACCATTAACATTGGACGGACAGTTGAATATTTGTGCAGGAACATTTGTTAGACCAGACTGATTGTCGATGAGCATCTCAAAAAAATACATGAAGTACCTTAAGGCTGCGCGGTGGGACCTTAAAATCTTTTGTGTTTTGAGGCCTACGGTCAAATTTTAAGAAACGCTACGTTCTTTCTACATTTATTGAATGGAATAAAGGTGAAGAAAATAGAGCTATTTTCTCCGAAAAGCGTAACTTGAGCCTCTCCTTCCTACATCACTGTAGCATATTTCAGATAGAAATAATGATGATTAGGGAAACCTTGTACTGTGTACTTATCCTGCCCTAGTTACCTTAAGAAAGAAAACCCTCGGGGAAAACTTCTATGATGATCTAAACGATTGTCTCCAGGGCAAAGGGGTTCAATACTTAGAGTAACTACCGATGCGGTCAATCATCGGTTAGCGCACTCGACGTTATACTCTTGGACTCTCGTGCTGGTTAGCCGGTTTCTATCTGGTCTTAGTGTGTCCCTGCCGCTAACAGCCAGCTAACCTAGCCTAACTTAAGGAAGCCTTGCCGTGGCTTAAATGTAATCTAATATCTGTCGAATAGTCAAGCGGCAATGAAGTCTCTGTAATCGTGCTCGACTACTTCAAAGGTCGCTTTAGACTGGCACTTTGACTTGTCTTTTGACGAAATTGCGAAGCCGTTCATTATTCATCTTTACTGGTTGACAAGCCACCGAGAAAGGTCGGAAAAACTGAAGAGCTGACGAATTGGCCACACATGGCACTACACTACGTGTCCTACCAATGTAAGGTTATTGCTACGTGCAAATATTTAATGGGTAACAAGCACGACGTTTTTTTTCGCCTGTAAAAGATCTTCGTCTCTACAGCTTCTGGAGAAATTGGAATTCGAAAAAACGTCCATTATGCTACTGTAGATCTTAGGCAATTCTGCTGCTTGCCATTCTTTAGGCCTCAGTATCAAAAAAAACCTCCTAATCGCTTCTGTAGGAGCAGACGATTTCTTCCAATTTCCAGTGAGGTCCAAGCCTGCTCCTTTCTTTGCAGTTGTCCGGAACTTCCCTGTGTCCTAGAATTCAGCACACGAAAACATGGCATCTGCCTTGATTTCTGCCTGAAATGCACTACAGTGCTCCGGCAGTCGTCTAATTATCCTCGAATTGGAGGCTCGAAACTTTTCCATTGATGCATGTAAGGGATAGCTGCAAACTTATCTATCCACCGATCAAACACTCTTAGACAACTAAAGAATCAGATACTTTGTTCACTTTCTGCTCCGTAAACCTGCGTCCCAAATCATCATTATTCGTTTCCGAAAAAGTTGTTATATGACGAATCACTAACAGTTTGGACAAGAGTGCGACTTGTTATCCATCATAAGATTAACGCCCATCATAGTCGATTCTGTAAGCAAAAACCTGCCCCAGTCCTAGGAACCATGCTGAGCAGAACTCTCTGGGGATTATTATGGCCCAAAGTTCGATTTTACAAGAAGCACTTTGCTGATAAATTCTTTAGCAAGTCCTCTCTAGAGGATCCTCTTTCCTTCATTAAGGGCAATAGATCGGTCAAGCTGTGACTAAGAGGTTTCCATTCAGAGCTTGATCAGTAGTGAAAACATTGGTGTGTCTTCCAAACAGACCTTAGATTAGGCTTGGAATGAGCCAAGGCCTAGTTTCTCGCAGCCATTTGTGTTCCATTTTTCGCACGAATGGAGGAGACCTACAATTTATTGGCTCTAAAAGGAGAATTGAGAAGCTTTTTCTTGACGAAATATACTCCCGGAGGCTTGTCATTCCCCGACGAGAGGTGATGCCGCGAAAAAAATTCGGTAGACATGGCTGGGGCTCGAACTCACGCAGCTCGCACAGCAGTCCAACCCACTAACAACTGAGTTACGACGACCATTAGGTAGGTCAGGAACTATTCCCCCTAGAACCTGCGGCCTCTAAATGACTGTTTCGAGCGTTAAGCAGGACCAAATATTAAAGCTGTGTTTGTTCATAGAACGGCACTTAAGGGCTTCTTCTGACTGTTGTTTGGACTGGTTTCTAAATAAGTGAAACGTTAACCGGAAAGAGGAGAGAAGATAGGAAATACATTATTGGTGAGGTAGTTTGGTACTCAGGTATTGTTTGGTTACACTGGCCTCAGAGGGTTGCGTCCAGGCTAACCGGGGACATTTGGTGAGGTTCTTGACATTACTTATCCAATTCATGGTATTTTTTCCAACCTCCTGATGCCATCATCACATTATCACTTCGATCAACTCTTCAAACGATGACCACTCTACCGCCAGTAATATTCCTTCGCAGGAGACTTCACATCAGCTCTTGCAGTTGACCGCCTTTCTTATTTTTATGAAATAAATGTTTCTCGACATCAGAAGTTGACCCGGAAAACTTCAGCGTGACAAGGGAAGCTGATACCACTACGAAGTCCATCCCTGGCACATCTATGACAGGCTTGTCTTCCGCTAAATGAGTCACTCAAAATCAGCTTCGTTTTCGCAGTCCTCAAATGATACAATCTTATAGGCGTACTCGTCAAAAAATGCGGTCTTTTTTCTAAACACTTGTACAGAAAAGAGAAGGAAGAGAAACCCTTTTTCAAATTTTCTCAAAACCTATCTGACTATCTCTATAGTTGATAGTATCTAGATGCTCTCTGCTTCCTCGATCTGAACGACTTAGCCAACAATAACATCAGAATTTAAGAAAACTTCTGGTTGGTTTAAACCTTTCTCCGCTAAGAGTAGCCGCGAAAGTAGTGGATCCCATGGTATCACAACGGACTGACATTGGCATAAGTGTCTATACAGGCAGCCACCCTAACCTAATCTGACCTCGGCCAACGTATTTTCATCTCAAAGCTAAAGATATCCCGTCTTATTACCAAAATCTCATCGAGATGAATCCACTGAAGCTCATTAAAATTAATTTAATTCAAACTCCCATGGACAACAGATAAGCTTCTCTTAAGCGTTGACAAAAACGAACATAAAGGACGAATTGAAACAACAATAGGAAAGAACAAAGCAATATCCTTGCTACAGCAACCACTCACGAAACTATACGTACCTCAATAATCACTTCGCATAAATTAATTATTCTCAATTCCGTTGTCCTTAATTGCAGGCAATAAGACTCGGTTAATTTATTTGCCATTTGTTGTACAACATTTTCGCTCGGTAGTCCCACAACAATTCATGCTGTCCGTCGGGATATGAAATACATAACCCGGAGTCATAATGAATCTCACTGCACAGATCCCGAATGCCTGTGCCCTCGCTTCGAGTGTACGAAATGCTGCAGTAATTGTGGTTGGGTTCCGTCACTTTTGGTGCAACTTCATTTTGACCAAAAAAAAAAATTAACCCAAGAGAAACCACCGTAAATGAGTTTTCCTTTCTCCCCGTCTCTCTGTGATTGTTTAAGGGGTGAAATTTTAAAAGAGTTAAAAAAAAACACGGTGGCATCCGTAATTATAAAGCCCTCCGCGGGGGATGGCTGGGTTAAGCTTTGTGGGCTCGGATAGCTGTGCTGGTTTTGGAGGAAAAAAAATCCGAAACTACACAGTCAGAAGATTAAATGGGGTTTTTTTTTGTTGCAACAACCAGGCTAATTGCCATTCATTTACACTTAGATAAAACTAAAAGAAAAAATAAAAAAAATTTGTTTTCATTTCCCTGATTCAAAATGTAAAAATAAAAGTTGTTACGTATACGCCATGGAGTTTTTGTTTACTAAAGTAAATGGTCGAGGTTGGCTGGCATGGTAATTTTCTGACAAAAACTCAAGCGATTGGGAAGTGTTCTCAACTTGATCTTGATGGAAACTGTACCAACCAAGACATTGCGGTTATGTAAGGCTACTTAGCGGGTTTCAAAATCCTATATCACGTTTTAGGCCAAGTTAAGCTGTCCAAAATGAGGGACAGTGAGTGGACTCTCCACATCGCCCAATCTTCCGCCATCGACTCTAAATCATCAAGGGCTATCCCCATACGGGTAGAGGTGAGATTTCGAACTTGGTTCAACCATCTCATCTTAGGCCTACCCAGGGGGGCATGCGTTGAAAGTGCTCAAACCATCGAAGTATGGACCTTTCCGCTCGAAGAAGTAGCTGTTCGACATTGAGTGCCTCGCGTATTCTGGTGTTTCTAACTCGATCTCGATGAGTTACCCCAGCCATACAACGAAGAAATCTCATTTCGGGAGCTTGTACCCGCGATCTTATTCTTTCGGTCTTTCGAGCCTCATGACCTTAGGTGAGGGTCGGAAAAAACACTGAATTGAAGACCGATAGCTTAGCTCCGATGCCAAGTTCACCCCTTCTGATAACAGATTGATCAAGTTGTCTTAAAATTGCTCCAGCCTGACTAATCCTACAGAATAACTCAGTATTGCTCCTTCCATCAGCCGCCAATAGGATCTTGAGAAACTTCAACTTCTCCATTTGTTTCCCTTCCATGCAGCTGACCTCGGGTTTGGGGTGGGCAACATGGCTGGAAAGTGCGGATGGAGAAGTGTAAATAATTGATCTATCTGTACAACCCAGTCATGGCTAACGAAGCGCAACCGCTTATGATGACAAGACGGAGTAAGATGGCTTCGGACATTGTCAAGCCTGATACGTTAGGGCACCCTTTGGAGCCAGGTAAAGAGGGTGGCAGTATGCGAGCATCTGGTGGTCGGCTTGTTCCGCTCGGCAGCCGGCCGAGTTCAGTCCGAAACGGCTAGAAGCTTCCCGGCAATGGTCTCGCAGGCCATTATGGAGGTCAAATGGGGAATTCGCTATGTATAAGTGAACTTTGGCGTTTTGACAACTATCACTAGCGTTACTCTCAATCTTGTCTAATTTGCAGTACTTCTCTAGGAAAGTGGTACACTTGGTCCACTGTCTTTGGTTGGAAATTGCAAGTTTAGCCCTGAAAATATTTAGATTTCTTAACGAAACCATCCATGTCGTCCATATCAGAAGTTTTCAAATCACTGATCACTGAGACGAAATCGGTTCTTCATCACTGAATCAGTCTAAATCAAAATGTGTCTACATGACTGATATCCATTACGTAATGTGTCTTCTTCTCACGACTAATTTGTTTTTAAAACGACGTTTTGACAGCGCTAATAATTTTCCAAACAAGGCTGCCAAAGTCACAGTTTAGACGTTCATAGTACCTACCAAAGGGTCAAATCGTCTATCAAACCTTTATAAGTCGACATCCGACGTCAGATTGTTGTATTTACCTTAAAGAAAAGAAGAGAAAGAAAATAATTAGTAAAATGCAATTAGCCGTGGATTTTAAAACTTAAAAGAATATTTTCTGTTTTAGGAAACTTATCCTCTTTATTGGAAATGATTTACCCTTCCGAAGCTCGAAGCTCAACTCAATTTGTCTGACGTTAATGATGATGAAACGGAAATATTCTTCCATTCTAATTCAATCATATTAATTGATTAATTAATCAAAAGTTATCCTTGCATTTCCACTCGCAAAGACACAAAATGACGAGAAACCAAGAAGAACTTGATTAAGGAAGCCAATAAACTTTTAATTCATTTGTTCAACTTTACAATTCTCAAGCTTTCTCCCGGTGAATTTATGGCCACAAGACCGTTGAATAGACAAAAGAAACCCACAAACACACAGTTGTGTGTGCATATAAATCCGACGAAGATTATAAAACACATCTACGGAACGCAAAGAGCGAAATTCTTGCTTTGCATTATCAGGATACTTCGCCACAAGAAGAAAGTAAAAAGCATTCGTATCGTATGCTAATAGCCGGAGTGGAGGAGCGCTCTCAGGGCCCCGTACCGCACACTAAAATACTCGCAAATTGTGCCGGCGAATAAATTAAAATAAAAAAGTATCCGAAGTTTGTGGAAGAAAAACCGAACCTCAAACAACGGTGGTAAAACAGGAGCGTACTCGTCCCTATGCGGGCCTCGATTCGAAGCACATTCAATGTCAGAGTCAGTGTTTTCGAGACTAAAACCCCCCCTGGTATCGTGTAGAAAAATGGAAATCAAATTTATGGTTGCATTTGGCCCAAAAACGTGGATAGTGATGGTGGCAGCACTCGATTTTAGTGGCGCACTCGTGAAATGAAGAATTAAACTGCATCCAGTGCATTTTCGCTCTCTCGTCGCCGTGTTCCGTTCAACACAAAAAGACACAATTTTCCAAATGGATTCTGAATTACATTTTAACTCGCGCGGAGGATAACACTCGACAGTGTCATACCCGCTCACATGCAGCGGTGGTGCCGAGCGAGGGTGAAATTTATTCCAAAAGATAAAAACACATCTGAAACAACAAAAGAAAGGCCACAGACGAAAGGCGAGGGAGGAGGCGGTTGGCGGAAGGCACCTTCAATAAAAATAATGGACTAAAATTGTCCCACACTCATACCGCCAAGAGTAATGTTCACAACGAAGAGCCGTACATCCTTCGATGTAGGAAACAATTTTTCCTCGATTTTTCTTCTTTTTTTTTTGGATTTTTTAATGGAAAATGTAATCCGCAGGATATCCCAATCGCAGGGAGAGAAACAGATCATGACCTTACATACTAGTTGACACAGGAAATCCCTTCGATTGCTCGACGAAATTGGCGGGGAGGTCGATGAAAATAGGGCAAGAAGGACGAAAAATCAACTGACGTGGGAGGTTTCTCTGAAGATTTGTTGGTTTCTTTTTTGAGATTTTTGCTTCTTTTTTTTTTTGTTTTTTATTATCCTGGAAAATTTCTTGTTAATTCAGGGATTTCAGTGAGCCATTGGCTGCGGATCGGCTAAGGCTTCTTTTTCGGACTTAACATTAGATGATTGCTGTTGAAATTGATGGCTAAGTGCCGCTTAGGATGTTTCAGGTAAAGGGAAAAGAGATTTTGAAGGGTCTGGGGCATAGGAAATGTGGAATAACGGCATATTGTGGGGGCGGAAGTGGGAAATAAAGCCATTGACCGTTTTTTGAAGTGTTTCTGTAGGGGGGAGGTGGAGTACTTATGTTTCTTTTGGATACATTTTGGGATATGGGGTCGTTGTTGTTGGGGATTAAGGACTTGGGTTGGTCGACGGAAATAGGCCTTTGTGAATAGGCAATTTTGTGATTGAAGAAAGATTTTCTGAGCAACCCTAACATTCCGAAATATGCTTGTATATTTTTCTAAGCTTAGCAAGGTCTACTGTGCTGTTAGGTAAAGCTAGGTATACGAAGACAGCTAGAAAAGCTTCTAAGAGCTCTTTTAACTCTTTACTACGCTAGCTAACCTACCAGTCATTGGCAAGAATCTCAGATTTAATTTTTACTTCGTTTTTACAGCTCTAGAGAGTTAAAGCTATTCTGAGCTGCTATTCATGGATACTCACGATGTAATGTCCTGTAAGGATATCAGAAATGATAGAGACATCAACAAGTATTGCAAGTGTAAAGTCACAATGACGTTGGCCTTGTCTAGATAACGTGTCAAGAAGTTGTCACGGGGAACAAGAAAGCCGATGAATTGGCAAGAGAAGGGGCGCACGCGATAGAACGAACTGTTGAAAACACATTGGGAGTCGTACAGTAATTAAAGCACCAATCAGTGAGAAGATTCAAAGGAATTTCGAAGATAACTGGGCAAACCTCCCAACGTGTAAATTGGCTAGATCAGTCGTAAAGAAACCAAGCAGAGAGCAATTAAGGCTGAAGGTGGCACGGGCCACATTAACCTCAACAAACACATGTATAGATTGTGCCTCGCTGAATCAAAGACATGTAGGAACGACGAGGAAGAAGAAGAAGATCTCGATCACTTCTTATGCCACAGACTAGCCCTACCGAGAATGTGACAGAAGACCCTGGGGTTCATGTAGATATCGGGCCTAAGGCATCTCAAGGGCAAAGGAATCAGCGGCATCCCGGCATTCACCAAAGAAACAGGAAGATTCGCCAGATCACAGATGTCAATTGGCCGCCAAGAACGTGCGATTTGACGGTCTTAGACTTTTTTCTTTGGAATTTCGTTAAAGCTCTGGTCCATGCCAATAAGCCAGCAACAATTGTCAACTTTGAGAACAACGTTGTTCGCGTCATTGGCGAGATTGAGGCCAACTAATGTATCCGAGTCATCCGAATGAAAATTTGAATACACATTGTTTAATTATTTCACAAAGAGTTGTGGTGCGAACTTGACAGAAAACATATCTTCAATTTCCTCAGCATTCGCTACACCGATTATGGTCAAAATCTAATAAGCTCCAAGTTTCACGCTGACAAATAAAACAAAAAAACAGCATGATCGTACATCGTTTCGTTATGAAAATATTGAAGGCGAAAAATATGATCACACACACACATAAACAGACATCATTTCGAAAATGGGTGCAAACATTTTTTTGGCGTAAGGTAGTGTCAAGCCATGTTCATATCTCGAAACATTTTGTTCGGACCGATTGCAATACATACAACTTCCCCTACCTAGGTAGGAAGTAAAAATTTGCTAGGATCTCATCGACAGTCGTGACAATGGGCGCAAATACCTTGTAATAGACAACATAACATGCACTGCTGCAAATCCATCACTTATTACCCTCGTCAACCTTTTAAAAATTCGCAAGTTTCTAAGCTTAAAGATACTTCAGATTTAAAGAGGCCATCGCAGGGTGATTTCGCAAGCCGGTGCTCCCTTTTCCACTTCACTTCCCGCATGAGACGTAACATGGCGGGTCTACTCAATGTTGATACTAAAACTCGCCATAAAATTCCTATCAACCATAATGACATACTTGCTAATTTCCATTGTCATCATCAGATACGATCAAATGACACTCCAAGGTATGAAGTACGTACTTAAATTTCCAACAATTTCAAGAATCCTTCATCCTCATTTCACCCGTCCACCCTTTCCACATGCAGAGCAACATTATTACCGCCAATAACACTTCTTATTTGCCCTCAATTCACAATTCCATACAGCAATTTTCCCCACTATTATTGCAACCGACAAATTTTACGACCCAAAGATTTCTCGTTTAGATAATGTTACGTATACGCCATGCACACTTCCTCTGTCGATGGTGCACAATTTGTTCGCCATCGCCAAGTTTTATTATTTCCCCTCAAACATTATCGAAGAAAGGCAATAAAATCGGTGAACTCCTTCCAAGACCCAGACATCTCAGCAATGATGAACCGCCTGTAGATTGTGGGATCTGTCCGCAAATTAAAAAAACAAACCTTGACGACCTTTTTTTTCTGTTAATTTGTGCAAAACGATTCGAATTAAATTATACCCCAGAGGAGAGTCCCATTTGGAATTTCAAACCAAGGGCCACCCTGTTTCCCAGCCACACACAGGGGGTGGTTGCGGCTACCGAACTTCAAAATCAATAGAAAAAAATCAAACACAAAACGAAGCGGAAAAAAGCACTCTAACAGTTTTCCGCCAGAGCGGGCACAATAAAGCCAACACACACACCAACACACGTACGTAAAGCCTCGATTACACACTACACGTACGGCTGGGGGATGAGGTATAATACGAGGAAAATAAAACAACAACACCGGCTTTTCACTGCCACTGATTAAAATGTTCCAGGGAAAACCTTTTGTGGATTACCCACCACCGTCATGTTGTGTCCTTTTTTTTTTTACTAGGAAACAACTCCCATCCCACCCGGCTTGAAGGCCTTAATTTTGCTTTGCAGTGAAAAAAATTACAACAAATCCAAAGACCAGTTGGTGGCAATAAATCTAATTTTCAAGCACAGAGGCGTGGTGGTGAGACGCACCCAATTCCAAGAAAGTTACCCGACGTGAAGTGCTCATCAGACAATGCCCAGTGTCCAAGGACTTTCCGCTTTTTTTTCTTCCCAATCGTAGACGTCTGCAGGAAATTAAATCCACTGAATTGAGAATTTCAGCGACGGAACAAAAAAAAAATGATTATAATGGAACCCATAATCCCTTTTCGGGGATATTTCATTTCGTTTCTTAAATCCGGACAAGTGGACGTTTGTTAGGAGCAGAACCTTTCAAAAACCGTCTTTCGGTGGATTTAATTCTGAGAGCACGGATATGAATACTGGAGATATCTCTAATTCTCGGCGTTTCCCTGCTCCGGGAAACATGCAGAAGGGCATTTTTGATGCCTGCCTTATGCTGACAGTCACAAAAATCTCAACTATGTAGCCCACCGACATTGTTTTAAAAACTTCTTTCTGGCATCTTTCCCGCATTACGCTCAGCAAAGACTTCGCAGTGCGTATTTCATCAAGAGCTGAATGGAACAAAAGACTTCGACACATCATTTCTCACAGATGGTTCGAAAATGGAATGCGGTGTAGGTTCGAGTATATTTTCAGTCCAAAATATCATTCAGACTCCCGGACTTCGCCAGTGTATTTCACGCTGAAATCCTCGCAATCTACGAGGTCTGTCGTGCGCTTAACGAAGACACCACCCCCAAATGAAATGTTGGAATCTTCTTCGGTAGTCATCAAAGCTCTTATCTCCACAACCACCTCATCAGAACTAGTTGCAGAGCCGAGCTCGCCCACATGGGAAGCTTATCCTCCAAACAATGCTCAAGTTTACTTCAGGTCAATCAAGTTCTCCTATTGCAGGCAACTCTTTGAATTCAATAAAGAGAGAATTTGGAGGCATAACGACTATTGCTCGAGATACTATCTCAGCAAATTAAAACTGTCCGCTGAGATAGCTTGTTGATTCAGTTTAGAACATTAGGAAACTGCCAAACATGTTCTATGTCGTTGTTCTCTAAAAAGGTTCTTTGCTTCAAGGATGTAAGGAACGCCTTTTCCAAGGACACACTCAGTTTCATAAGTAGGGTGGAGTTTGTTTGGGCAGTGTCAGCTTATGGACAAAAATCTTCACAAGAAGTGTTTGACTCCTTCGATTAAAGATGGTCTATTCAGATTTGTCGCCGAACTCATTTTAAGATTTTTCTTTCGTCTTGAACTTACAAGTTCTTCACGCTTCAGGGTACCGTTTTTTGGATTGGGAGCCTCTCAAGTGCAGACTCATAATGTTACAAAACTTGCAAGACATTCTTATGCGAGGCTTAGAAGATGCATGCTACAGAATCGAATTTCAAGTAAAACGAAACCTTTTTGAAAAATATGGTGACTCGTCCAAAGACGACATAGACCCAAACCAAGCTTAGCCAGCTTTGCAAAAAGTCAAACCAGGTCTTTGTCGCGACTTTCTAATTCGACTATGTTTTTAAAGCCAACGATGGTATTGAATCCTTTCGTTTCGAATAAATTTTCTTAGGAACCAGGACCTAACGACCCTTTAGGTTAAGCCCTCAGATAAAGCTTACACAAAACAAACAAAAAGACTTTCCATAGCGGAAACTACAGTACGTGGCACAAAAAATGTCAACTCTGAACCCAGACAGCTTAACATCCATAGGTCATCGCAACACGTCTTGCTTGCATACTCCAAGGTACATCCTTGCTATTTACAACTTTCGTATGCTGTAAGCGTTGTTCTCCTTATGCGCCATGAAAAATGGAAACACAGCTAAAAGGCCAGGCCACGTGCACAGAATAAACATAAATCAATGTCCATACAAAATTACCCTGTCACGAGTGCTGCAACTTTTATCCTCTCTGATATCAGCACTTTCAACAGGAGAAAACTATGCCATTTCCACCTCTTGCCTGGGTCCTGTTGTTGGCCGCACAAACACTAAACTCCTTTAATATTAAAACGTCAACTGCATGCGGGAGCAGTAGACTGCATCACCAGCAGGAAAAAAAAAACCCATTTCAGTCAATCTCATCTGCATAAATTAAATGTCATGTCCTTTATGTCAAATTATCCTGCAAGTAATTCGCACTAACGGGCATGGGAAAGAGTTGCAAGAATAGCCACTGCCACCTAGAGCGCGAGAGGTGGAAAATAAATGTTTATCCTGTTGTTTCATTTTTTTTTTTTGTTGTCAGTGACAGCTTCGTCAATGTTAATGTTGATGGTCAACAGTCTGCCGGAGTCTGCCTCTTCACATGCTGATGGTGGGTGGTTTTACTGCACACCCACCATCGGTGAGTGCCAATAAACGATAATGTCCTTAAACTGTTGTTTACATTGAATTTTTATTGAAGCACACTGTCATTACCCTCGATACCCACACTTTAGAAGTTTGCAACGCATAGCCTGGGGCTGGATGCGACAATGTGACAGGATTTTATCAAAATATTGACAATTGCTTGGCACAGCCACCTCTCTCGCCGGAGATGGGTAAGTGGCTTGTTTGCATCTGTGCACCGCAGTATTTTCAATTAGTCCTTTGCAATTAATTGTTATGATACAGCGGCGTGTATTCATTGCTGGAGGCGTGCAAGTTGAGTTCAAATAACACGTCAGCACAGGATATGCGAATACTCGAAATAAATCTTTTGGCTCAGGGCTTGTTTCGTGTACGGAATTCGGTGGAAAATATCCCTAAAGCAAAGGTAATCCGCATGTTCATAATTAAATGGAAAATCCCATTTCAAGGAATTTGGACACTTGACTCCATTCGTTCATTTACTGTTCTGAGAAGAGGTGTGCGTAGTTGAAAACAAAATTCTACGACGAAGATCCTTTCGATGAAAGCGTGCGGCTTCGGAGAAACTCACATGCGAAAGTATTTTTAGTTGCTTCTCCAGATACTCCACAGAGGGATTTCTTTTGTAATTTAAAATGGTTGTCCCCAGTTGGCATTTGAAATAGGAACCAATAATAATAAAAGTGGTTCGGCGAAACAAGGCATCAAAGCTCTGTGTACAAGAGTTGTGACAGGAACAAGTAGGCATAACAAGGGTAGAGAGTTTATTGAAATGATTAACAGCCAGCACCGCAATGTGTATCGGGTAGCCAGAGCCAGGGAGAATTTCCTGTAATTTCTGGCGAACTCTGAACGAAAAGGAATATTCCGAGGTCAAGTGGACGTTAGGCAAGGACATCTCGATGAGAAATAGAACCACTGTTGTTAACGCAATTCGAGGCTGTGCCTAAGGGAGTATGCTATCGCTCCTTGGTCGTCCAACCTGGCTTATGCGGCATTAGTCTGGTAGCCTAGCCGAAATTCGCATGACGGACTGCCTGCGCTCCACCCCCACCGCCATATAGAAATGCAGGCGAAACTCAGTCTGCATAAATTCTTCCACGTTAACAACATCTAAACTTCCTCCTGATGGTAACCTTAACACGCTTTCCTCCGTACTCCAAAGTAGGGAGTTCAGCATGCCCTTGGATGACATTCTCCCAAGGTACTGTGATTTAAACGAAACTACTCAGTAATCATCTCCCCTAGTGACGACTGGGAAAAATTCAAACCCCGTCCCTCAGAACATGACCAAGTGTGGTACACGGATGGCTCTAAAATGGACAGTGACAGATCTGGGGCTGGAACATTCGGAGAGTCGTCTAGCAGTAACATATCGGTCATATTACATACTCATCGGTCTTCCAGGCAAAAATATTTCCCATAAATCAGTGCACAAGCTTAAACTTGCTCTCTAAGTTCGGTGGCAAAACCGTCTTTATCTTCTCTGGCAGTCAAGCTGCCTTGAAAGCACTGAACTCGCCATGATAAAATCGAAACTAGTTCTAGAGACAGTCAAATTGGTTCTAGAACTAGTAAAAAAAAAACAGCTTAGTCATACTACACTGGATCCCCGCTCATAAGGACCACATCGGCAATGAAACAGCGGACTGACTGCCTAAGAAAGGTGGAAAAACCCCGCTTACTGGTCCCATACTAGCCTGTGGAGTAAACAAATCCATCTTTAAAAGCTACATGAGGGAATAAACCCTGATCAAATTTGGATGAAAAGTGTAGGACAGAATAGTACCAAATACTTCTTCCCCAATGCATCGCAAAAGAAAATCCAAGTTTCTTTTAAATCTGAGCAGGAATCAGCTTAGAATTCTAACCGGCATACTAAGTGGCTACTGATGCCTAAAACGGCATCCACACAAGCTTGGCCTGCCACCGGACCTTTCCTGATTTCCCCCCTTTCGTCACATAATGTCCCGCCCTCATTCACGTGAGAAAGCGGACCATAGGCAGTAAATTCATCGCACCAACTGCTCTTGCCAGTTGGTGAAACGCAAGTGGGTGCCGAAGTCACTACTTACGTAGACTATTTTCGTGCATTTATTGTAATCCTGAGAATCTAGAAAGATCACTCAGGTCATTTAGTTCATCGAACAAGTTAGTGCCAAGAGTCCTCACTGTTTCATTAGCCAGTGCATCGTACGTACAGAGCTGGCACCAAATAGATTCTTTTTCTGTTGCTTGTAGCTCCTTCAAATCTTGCTGTGAGATAACTCAAGCCAAATCAACCTGTTCCGTTCTCATTTAGAGCTGGTCATCTATCAGCTATCATGATCCATAAGAACCGCTTATGCCAGAAAACGCTTAGTGCAGACAAAGGTTTCCAATTTACTAGTTTTACTAGACCCGTGGAGAGGGTATTGCTTGGAGCCGGGTCCACTTTTTAGTTCTTTGGGACTGCTATAGACCTTTCAGCCTTTACTTCATCTTGAGTATGTGTTACTTAAGCACTGATATGGCCACACTTGTCCTGCCTTGTACACCACTCGGTTATAAGACGGTTTGGGTTTTCGTACTGCTTTTACTGTGGTCCACTATTGTGGCTTAGCAATCTGAACTTTATGTGAAATATCTTCTTCAATACGACTCTAGAAGTCAAGCTCACCAACAAATGAACCACAGCGACAACCTTAAGGGAGGAAGGCACCCAGACAGATCTGGCCTAGGATAGATCAGAACCGATCGCAAATTAGAACCGTAAAGGGAGTCTTTACGGCACACTTTCCTCTAGGATTCTACAACAAAAGGCCTAGTCTATTTTCAAAGAAATTCTGTGAAAGCTGTGGCGACAAAGAGGAAGAGGGAGCTATTCTTCATTTTCCCCGTATCTGTCTGACACTGTTCAAAAGATTGTTTCAACTGGGGGCTCCTTTCCTCGATGGCATCGGTGACAATGCAAATATTGTTGTCAAAAGATTCGCTTTACAAAAGCTCGTTCAATTAGTCTTCGGAGTGGTTCTGGATGAGTGATAGATTCGGTGGTATCAAAATTGACCATTTCTTACCTAATGGATTCGAACACTTCTCTCAAGGCTCTGGCGAGCATTATTCAAACTAAGCAGGAAGTTGATCAATCTTTCCAGAATGTGATTGACCAGATACATCCGAAGCATCCAAATGGGCCGCGTTCTACAAATTTTGTTGGTCTTACTGGTGAACAGTTAGGTATTTCGAAGATTGAGAAGGTCTTATCATATTTTCCGACCATCCCCGTGCAATTGTGCATTCACATCCGTATGCTTTCCCTATGTCTGTTTTAATGTTGACAATCATAACTAACCTCTCGCACCTTATCTCTCATCTTCATATCTGTCTTTCAGAACTTGTGTGAATTTAGTTTCAATTTGAACCGGTGGATACGAATATCGAGGGTGTTCCTTGAATATCTCATCTCTTTATGTCGGTTATTTCCAAAACACAACTTTGTGTGTGAAGTTCTACAATTTCTTCAGTGATGGATCTGATCCCGCCTCAAGTGACGCAAACAGCATCCTCTAGCAAAATTTTTGAAATATTTCTAGGACATCATTAAAGTATCTACGTCGCAAACAAATTGTGTGACAATATTTTGTAAAGTCACGCCCCCGCCATTCACTTTGTCTCTCCTGAAGCCCAGATTTGTTGCGAAGGCAAAATGCCGATTCAGCACATTCTCGGCTCGTTTTTGGTGATTTAACACCCGATAGGGTATCACCTCGCCAACAAATAGCTATTTACCCCCAAGTGCTCGGCTTGCCATCACACTTCTCAATGGGTGTTGAGTATTCCCTTGCCGCTGGAGGCATGAAATAGCTCTTTCCCCACATCAAAAGTGATGCAGTCGGAAAAATTCACACTTCTGTTGTTTTTTTTTTCTTATTTTGTCCAGTGCTCCTCCTCATCGTTTACGGATTTTTTGTTGCTTTGGCGGTGATTTTGTGTTTTCACACTTCGAGATACAAAAATGGTAGCACAGCAACCAGCTGCTGAACAGATCTATATCGAGAGGTGGTACAGCGATATCTCCACTCATTTCCAAAAGTTGGAACTCAACCAATGGAACGAAAAACCCGCGCACATTGTACGGACGGCCGTCGAGTGTATCGCATTTTTGGCTCAAAGCGGGCCTGACACTCACATTCACACACAACAATTGAGCTTCTCTGATCCATGCAAATTGGGTAGTGGATGCTTTTTATCCACGAACACCCCCAGTGAACAGCACAACCGGCTGGCGGCATCGTTCGTACACTGAATACGACAATTGATTCGAAATCCATATAACTCTACGTGTATCTCATAAATTAAAAAAAAAAAAAAAAACGTTTTCCAATGTAGGCGAGAGTGGGTTTTTTTTTCGTATCTACTTGGGCTTAATGCTGTGCCGCCAGTTGAGAGACACAACAATGCCGCTGTGGATATGCAACACAAACGAGGCTCTGTGTTAAAATTTATGCATTTCGAATTAATTAATTGCAATCGATATAGAGTCGGGGATTTCTTTTTTTTTTTAATTCATTCGCCTAGCGAGAGCAATGCATTCATATCATGGCGTAGGCCATGCAGATTATGGCACAAATTGGCTTTTGGACAGTGAAGCGAAGCTGCTTGCCTCTTCCGCTTGAGCACAATCACATTGGACAAATCGAGAATCCTGATGGAGTTTCGATTTTCATTATTCAATCGGAACTATCTGCATGATCTCCCGTGCCACTCTGGGTACGAGCATTCAAAACATTTTTATTCATCCAACGGTATTTTTAATTCATTTCGTTTTGGGGCCAGCGGGCGGCAGGGGGTCAGGGCATTCGAAATTCTGCGGTTCTGGCTTATTCAGGAATGGTTTTCGCTTGGGGAGTTTTATTTTTAAAATCCTCTCCATCGATGATGGCGGCTTTCCTCAATCAGCTGGCAATTACTTTTTCATGGATTAAAAAAGGATTAACGCTCTGAAAAAATAAGCCCAGCCTTCTTCAAATAGAATAAAGCTTTGAGTTGAATTTTGTACAGCTGCACAGAATGAGCTGCAGAAATTAATCTTTTAACTAAACTTTGTATCGATCAGCCTCAGAAAAAAATATAAATCATGGGACACATCCCATGTCGATATAACGGATAAAAAGGAGGCAGTGAGAGGTTTCAACGGTTCTAGGCATTCATGCAGGGAAAAACCATGTCTTACACCTATTAACGACCACGGCATACGAAATAAGGACTGGGATCTACGGTTATACACGTTATTATGTCCTATTTTTTTCCTTATCGGTACTAGGGCCTGTACATATTATGGCAACATGTCAGCGCTCTCAGATTTCTGGCAGTGTAAGGGTGCTTTTGGCAAGACATGGGGCTTATCATAGAAAAAAGTCCTTTGGATCTATACGGCTATGATAAGACCGTTTCCAGCTTATGAGTCGGTTGTTTGGTGGAGGGGGCTTTCGCGTAAGTATGTGACTGCCTACTGCACTAAACTTCAAAGAACGGCTTGTCTCGGCTGCACGGGAGCTTTTCCGAGTACGCCGAGCTCTGCTCTAGACGCTCTGCTTAACCTTCCTCCCCTTGATACTTATAACATGGGCTGTACTATCAAAGCAATCTATCATCTTAGACGGGGCGGCTTTTCTTATCATCAGTACTGGTCTTTTGATGACCTTGCGCGGCACTTGTCCATGGATATACCGTCTGATATGACTGAATGACACTAAAACTTCGTCTGCTATGAAAATGTAAAGTCAGCTCTCCTTGCGCTCAGGACTGGCTTCGGCCAGAGTCTGAGCCAGGACGTCCGTAGTCGAATCTTCACGGATGGCTCTGAAACTGGGCAGGGGGCCGGTGCTAGTGTTTTCGTGGAGGTCGGCAACACCAGACTTCACTACTCGTTAAGCAAGTATGCCTCTGTTTATCAAGCAGAAACCTTTGCTATCTGAATGGCCAGGGACTATATTGTTAAGGATAGGTGGAGGTATCGGAACATCTGCGTCTATAGCGATAGCCAGGTTGCGCTTAAGGGCTTACTCAACACTTTATCAAGTTCCAAGTTCCAAGGCTGAACTCATTGACTCTTGCCTGGGTCCCAGGACACATTGAGATCTCCGATGAGATTTCTAGCCAAGGTTGAGAAAATGTTTTCTCAGGACCTGAACCTGCATTGGGTCTTTCCGTATCCTCGGACGATTGGGTTTCCTACAAACACATTAGAGTGTGTGTGCATCCTGGCTCACCAGGATGCAGCGAGACTAAACGAATGGCCCCGAACGTCTGTAACAAATCAGCGATATTCTTGCTGTCACTCAGCAGAAGAGACTGTAGACAGCTTCTGGGCGTTTTAACGAAGCCCTTTGGCCAAGCATCTTAGTGTGTTAGGGTTAAGTGACACAACTGTCTGCGACGCCTGTGGAAAAGGCGACGATACTTCGGATCATTTCCTTTGCGATTGTACTGCTTTTACTCGGATCAGATGGCAGGTTTCGGTGCAGATTTGGTGAGTACTGACATTGTAAGCTTCTCGTCATTGAAGCGCCTTCTAAGTTTTTTCGAGAGTCGAGACATGCAGACTTCGCTTCGCCGGGTCAAGAATTCGAATATATCGACTTAGATGGGTGGGAAATATAAAGCGAATGGAAATCGAATCTGTATCCTAGAGCATCTTCGAATACACCCCAGAAGGACAACGGATAGTATCACGTGCAAGTGAGGAGGAACGTCAAACAACTTGATGTGCGCAATTGGCAGCAGCTAGCTAAGGATCACGGTTGCTGGTGAGACTTGTTTGTTGAGGTTCAGGTCCACCCCGTATTGGCTCGTTGACTACGACTTGTTTAGGTGGGGCTATAGTTTGGAGTAAACCTGGGCCTTAACCAACAAGCCTCTTCAGTTAGCCTGCTCCTTAGCTAGCTGCCTCCAGTTGCGCACTCCAAGTTGTTTGAGGTCCCCCTGTGTCATCTTAGGCTCGACCTTCCTATATTGCGTTATCCGTCTGGGTTAGATTCGAAGACTCTGCATGCCGGAGCGTTGGTGTCCATTCACTCTACATGTCCTAGCCATCTCAAATGTCCAATGCGCAGTTTTTTAACTATGGCGACATCGACTGTACAGCATGTGTAGTTTGTGATTAAATCTTCACCTCCAAAGCCCGTCAGCACATACGGGACCGTATATCTTCCAAAGAATTGTTCGCTCGAAACGACTAAGAATATCTTAATCCGCTTTCGATAGATTTCATGCTTCAGAGCTTAAGCAAGGACATGGTTATAAAATTGATTATTGCCCTCCTGGCTTAAACTAAGTGGAGCCCATGTCTGGTGGTGCATGCCATTTGCCTAGAATGGGAGACTAATTGTGCCTGTAGTGCCAAGCTTATCCTTTGAGAAATTCACTATTGGCAGACATCTTTGTCCCTAAGTCTAGTACTTCGTTCATAAACGTCATTTGCTCCTCTATTGCCCTACCTAGCCAAACTGCAATCCAGAGGTTAAACAACCCCTCAATCGATAAACTTTACTTAAGTAACTATTTCCCGAAGTTGGCTTTCTGATTCTGGTTTTCAGACTGAAGATTATCCAGCTACTAGTATTCTTTTCAAAGCTTAGCTTGTTACGAGACTGAAGACACAAATTATTAAAGTCTCTCTTCTCACTCGTTCACACTGCCTAGTTGACCCCATCATAGATACATAATCATGCCTTCAGTGTTAACCTTGTGTACTATGCATCTCATCAGTTGAAAGATTCAATGCATATTGCTGTAGAACTACTAATCTTTGTACCGAGGTTCAAGTTCGCTTAAAAGTTTTACAGTTCCACATCTCCATATCGCTCTTGAGACGACACGTATCATCATTTGCCTTCGTGACAAATTTCCGTCCACACTTTGTCAAATCTGACATAACCCGCAAGTGTCTTACGTAAAACGAGATTTTCTGTACCCTCGACTGCTTTCATATGTAAAACGCGCCTTCCTCACGGTCCATTGCATTTGTACACAAGAGTCATGGTTCGTTTTGTACACAATCTCCGCAATTGTCTCCCATTTTCCTTTTGTCAAACTCCAGAGATTTTCGCATTAGCCAAAGCAGCCCCGGCGTCTTTCAACATCGCATACAGGGTCCCCTCAACCAAATAATAACTTCATAATAAAACAAAGAGATCCATTACATGCATAATTAAACCGACACAACAAGCTCTTCGCTTCCTCGTGCTCGTCCCCGTCTTTGAACTGAAAAAGGCAATAAAAAACGAAAAATCTGGAATCCAACGCTTTACATAATCTCGGTTAGACGTGTGCTTAAATATTTTACTTCATGTGCCACTAAAAGTCCGCGTAAATTGCCACGTTAAACGCCCGCCATTTACCTCCGCAAAGAAAAGTCAAATAAGACGCGCCACAGAAGCATACGACACCTCCTCGAAGGGGAGGCAGAGGCAGCGGCAGAGCTGAGCTGCTCCATCAGCAGAAAGGATTCCACTTTGGCAAATAAAAATAACATTTATGCGAGTTTAAGTGGCAATAGCACGCAGCCATCATTTGGCACCCCGTTTACGGACCGACTGCCGAACGTGGAATGAAAATAAAAATAAATAAATAAACGATAACTCTAGTACAATTAAATTGTATTATTATTATTATACGCATAATGTCGCTGCGCCGCTAGAGGGGGCGTCGGAAGAACGATGCGGCATTTTTCCGAGCCATAAAGCGGGTGTCCTGGGGAGGGGGTTTCTCCGCCTCCGGTTTTGAATGTGTCATATAAAATCCTGAAATGGAATGAAAGTCGTTTTCGTTTTTCGTTTTTTTTTTTTTAATAAAATGGAAAATGGAAAATCTAATTTCCACGGTAGGTAGGTAGATAGGTGTAAAGCTTGCAAAATTATGAAACCAAAGTGAGAGGAGGCGAAATCATTGCCATCGTCAACAGCCAACGACGACGATGACGATGACGATGAGGACGTCGTCCTTTTGTGTGTGAGTAGAGGTGGTTCTGGTTGGTAGGTTAGAAAAAGCAATCGCTACTAATGCGTTCCCGGAGTCGGCGACCGGGGGCACAAAGGTATGCGGGTATAATACCTTTTTAAGGATATTAGGTGGATGCTGCCAGGGAAGCGTGGAAGACATACTTTTTTGGCATAAATTTGCCAGAATGAGATTTTGCATTAAAGTGCGTCAACTTGTTGCAAAGTGAAATTTCTTGGAAACGAATTAGAAAAGCGGCTTCCAAGCTGCTGGGCCCGAAGCCATAATCAGATGTAATATGTGCCTTTATGGGATGCTTGTGTGGCAATATGTGTCACATATCCATGCGTGAAGATGAGGAAGTTTAGAATGCTTAAGGGTTGTTGGAAATTGACAATTTAGTGAAGCTATACCATAGATTTGAACTGAGTTCTTGAGGAAACAACAAAGACTGTGGTATAGCTGCTTCATAAACATGTGGATTGTACTCAATCTTTTAGATCGAACACTTCCACGTTGAATCTTCAGTGATGGGCAATATTTTAGTCAACTTATAGAGCTGGTGTTTTGTCTCTTTAGTGTCTAAACTAATCTTGGTCTAAGTATACCTCTCAAGCAATGCCATCGAGAACTAAACCAGCTGGGGGTTCAGTGCAGAGTCACTTTCACCTGGGTCATGGGTCATAGTCAAACTGACGGCAACAAAAGAGCCAATAACCTGGCAAGGCGTGGATGGGCCCTTAACGACAGCCTGGAAGTGGAAGTTGTTAATATCCCGCTGAGAGCCATTAAGGGCAATATTCAACACCACTTTCTGAAGATGGACAACCAAGTACGTCATGTCTGGCCCGGTTAAAGCAAACAAAAAACAAACGAGCTACTAGGCAGATCAAGAACGGATATTGCAAGAATCGTAGCCGCTAGCACAGGTCACTGGCCAATAGTAGACCAGGCAGTCAAGCTAGGTATCCCCCACAACACTTTCTGCCATAGTTGCAAAGATAACAGCGAGAAAGAATCTCTGCATCATTTCTTGTGTAAATGTCGGTCAGCGTACTCTAGGTAAACCCTTCTTCGACGACCTCAGTGATATTTCCAAGAAAAATATTGATGAACTAATTCTTTTCCTTAATTCCACAGGTTGGATTTATCTATCAAATAACACCCGCAAACAACCAGATCACATGAGTTGTGGTTTTAAAAATTGCGCATCACAGCACTAATTGGATTCTTTTAGAACCGCCAGCTCTACCTACCTACACATATCCATCTGCTCTTCAAAGAATTGCTTCACTTACTGTCAATTGATATTTATGGCATGCAGCAGACCACAAACGCGGCCTTAAGACTGAGAGAAACTCACCAATAGTGTGAGAAAAATGAGCCAGAATCCTATCAATTGACTGCAGCCTTTCTGAATTTACTGACACGCTGCCCACCGAAAATGAGTTCAAGAAGAAATAGAAGCACCTGGAGTCAGTGCGAAGTCCTCCTTAATGAGTCTATCTCTATCGGTACCGGTGTCTTTCACAAGACTTGGACATCCACCACTGCTTCATTCTCCCTAGCCCCTGTAGGGTCTTTCAAGCCAAATTCACAGCTCTCAATTAAGCCGCTGCTTGGCTGAAGAGTAACCCAATATCACGCACAGATATTGCAGCCTATATCACACAATCGAATATAAGACTGTGAAGAACTGCCGCGTGTCTCTAAACGAGATCGCTAACCAGTATAACGTCACACTCTGTTGGATCCCTGGTTCCTGCGACATTCAAGAGAACTGCGCCGCTGACGAATTATCTAGACTAGCCTCTTAGTATACAGACGGCAGGAAGCTCGACCAGGTCAAAACGCCTATGTCGTTTGTTAAGCCCATGACTTACACCGACGCTCTGTTAAAAGAAAATCGTAGATGAGAACTCCTCGATTAGTGCAACAACGCAAGGCTGATCTGGCTTGTCCTGGATCTGAAAAGATCAGAAGCAATAATTCCACTTAAAAGGGATCAGTTTTCACAACTAACGTCCTCACGGGGTACGGCATCCTAGACAGGCATGATGAACGCCTGGGAACTGCAGAGACGAAGAGGAGCAGGAGTTTGTTGCACGCTTCCTCTACACGTATCCCGCTCTTGACTGCATTAGAAAAACCGTTTGAGGTGAACTCGCCAGCACGGGCGATCTAAACAACTACGTTAGGAAACCTAAAGGATCTAAGGAGTAAGGGTACTGTGAAATAAAAGGAAACGAGCGGGGAGATGAGCTGGCCAGGCAGGCCTCAGTTTAACACGGTTCATTCGAAGCAAGCATCCACATCCCGCTAGGAGCGGTTAGAGGACAAATCCACTCACACTTCCTGCAGAAGGCCAACCTCCAATAGAGGGGATTAACTAATTGCGCCATACAAAGCAAGATATGGCTGATCTACGATAAAATTAGAATAAAAGATCTCCGAAACTGAATCCGCCGAGATATCGCTAGAATAACGGCGCATTGGCCAATTGGAGGTATTCCATACAACCTCACTGCCGCAGTTGCGGAATTGAAAATGAGGAGGAAACTCTTTCCCAATTGCTCTGTAGATGTCCGGCACTTGCAAGAGCCAGACTGCGTGCACTAAACAAACCACTCTTCGATGACCTCAGCGACATCTCGGGTAAAGGGATACGAGATTTAATCCGCTTTCTAAACTCCATAGGCTGGATTTAGGCGTTCCCGGCTGTCTCACCCACCTTCAACAATACACATCATCAACCAGGTTAAACGAGTCGTGGTAACAAAAAGGCACATCCTAGTGCTAGTTGGGTTCAGCCGAACCGCCACCTCTACCTTCCTTAGATGGGATCAAACGCTGTCGACCTACTTCTTGGTATAAGTGCATTTCTTCTGGACGACCACTTAAAGTAACTTACTAAGTATACCTCTCTCTAGAGGACCACTCGAAACTGAGTAAGGCAGAGGTGGTCAAGAATCTGTACTGAGAAAAACCAATTACTCAACAAAACAAAGCCATTGCTGGATGGATTCCGGCAGGTACATACATATAGGTATGAACAAAAGCTAGGATTGAATGATTAGAATGTAGTCGCTTTAACTCAAATCTTGTACTGGATCAAATCCTTCTCTGACACAGACCTGACTCTTTTCAAATTTATTCTGAAAACAACAAAAACCTTAACAACTAGCTCCCGCAAAGTTTGGTTAATTGAGCAAGACTGTCTGAAAAACAATTCCCTTCTACCTTCCTCTATTCAGTAGCAGGGCATACTGTGACGAAATTATTTTTCCTTCTTTCCAGCTAGTTGACTCCTGTAAAGCTTTTTGTAAACCACTTACCACAAAGGACACTATACCAACATTTTTACTATCAGCGTCGTCTTCCCTCCGTTCATTTCTTCTCATGTTTCCCTCCATTTTGTAATATCAATCGATTTACCAAATGGCTGCACAATTTACTTAAATTGACCTTCCCATCCCAGTTCTTCCGTCCCAGACTACCCCAAATCTCAAGCGGCCAGACCATTCTTCTACCTTGAGGGAAATCCTCATTTATCATCTTTCGCAGCCACAATTGACAGTTTGTGTGGATCAACTTTAACAACAAGTGTAACTTGTTAACTCCACAATGGCTTCAATGGTCGTTAACCATTGGGAAGTTTATATACACGAATCCGCAAAAAAAAAAACCGTATTCGCAATCAACATTAAGGTCTATCTAGACGGAGGGACGAAAAGGAAGAACAGACAGACAGAAAAAAGATGATAAAACATTTTTTAATATGGTTACACTAACTCGTGCATAAAAACCACTTTCGGAACGCATCAACGTCAACACACAGAGAGCCACGACTAAAGCGTTGAGCCAGACCGACTGACGGTAATCCCAAATGACTCGTGTACAAAAAGTGTGGTATACCAGTTCCAACATAGATGTTACACCGTAGTAGATACGAAAAAAAAAATGTAAAGTAAAACGCAGAGGGTACAGAGGGGAGAAATAATAAAATTGTCCATCAACCATGAAAAGTCGTAAAGTAGTCGAGAGTTCACTGAACCACAACCAACAAACTGAAGAATTTAAACTCCACCATCGCCAACAACGAGCCTGTATCTCCTTCAAAATCCTACCAAAATTTTCCAGAACCATTGTGGGGGTGGAGAGCAACCACAATGGAAGCAGGATGCATTGTGAATCACGGATTATCATAGTTTGCCAGGAAGACCCCATCGGCAGACGAGCAAGCAGAGTTTTTCATTTCAATTATTTTTCAGCATTGTTATGCAGTCGAATCTATAAGTATCAACAAAAAAAAAAAAAAAAAACCGAAGAAGAAAAGATACAAGAGGTTGCTACCTAAGGGCATTTGAAATGAGGTTAAATTTTCAGGAAAACGGAAGCAATGGAGTATGAGAGAAAGATGCTGCCGCAGTGACAGTAGGTGTTGCAAGTGATGGGATAAAAAAAATGTAAGCGCCTAAGAGTTGGAAAAACAGGCAAAAGTGGCGCCCAACGATAAGTAGTAAAGGGTTTTTCAATAGGGACGCTACAAAAGTAGAGCGACAGGGACAGCAAACGACGCCATATTTTTCCTGCGGTTTTTTAACATTTCTCTTCAGTAAGGTTTGCCATTTCATGATGGAAAGATATACGAGCCAACAACGAGTCGAAATTATTAAAATTTACTACCGAAATTCGGAGTCAGTGGCCTCAACGTTAAGAGCGCTACGTCCAATTTATGGTCGTCATAATCGTCCTAGCAGATCAACAATTGAGCGTCTAGTGGAAAAATTTGAATCCACAGGCACAGTACAAAATGTTCCCGTGCCAGTGAGACAAAGAAGTGCCCGTAGTGTCGAGAATATTGCTGCCTCTGAGGCTTCAGTTGCAGAAAGCCCAAATGTGTCTCTCACACGTCGTTCTCAAGCGTTGGGCATCTCTGTGACGTCGTTGTGGTGAATTTTGCGAAAAGATCTTGGCCTACATCCTTACAAGATTAAATTAACGCAAGAACTGAAGCTGCTTGACCACCAGAAGCGTCGTATGTTCGTGAATTGGGCTGAGAAACAACTTGAAAATGATTCGGATTTTCATCGAAAAATCATCTTCAGCGATGAGGCTCATTTCTGGCCTGATGGCTTCGTCAATAAACAAAATATGCGGTATTGGTCAGGCAGCAATCCACACGTACTCCATGAGTCATCATTGCATCCCGAAAAAATTACGGTTTGGTGTGGTTTATGGGCCGGCGGCGTCATTGGGCCGTACTTCTTCCGTGATGATCAAGACCGGCACGTTACTGTGAATGGGGATCGCTACCGTTCAATGATAACCGAATATTTTTGGCCCTAATTGGATGATATGGACTTGGAGGACATGTGGTTCCAACAGGACGGCGCCACAAGCCACACAGCGAATGTCACAATCAATTTATTGGAAACCAAGTTTGGAGAACGTGTTATCTCACGAAATGGTCCAGTCGCTTGGCCGCCTCGGTCGAGCGATTTGACGCCGTTAGACTATTTCCTGTGGGGCTACGTCAAGTCTATGGTCTATGCCAACAAGCCAGCGACGATTGATGAACTTCGTACGAATATCGAACGTGAAATTGCAGCAGTATCGGCCGATTTATGCTTGAAAACCGTCGAAAATTGGGTTCAGCGTCTGGACTTCTGCAAGCGTGCCAGTGGTGGCCATGCAAAAGAAATCGAGTTCCATACATAATGGCATCGAACGTACTTTCACAGGAATAAAGAATTTCATTGATATCCAAAACCGTTTTGTAGCGCTCTTATTGCAAAACCCTGTACTTCTACTAAAGGAGAAGACCAAACTGATGATTTTAAGAAACGATTGAGTTCTAGGGCAGAAGTTACTTTGGGTTTTCACTTCAGTTACCGTAAGCAGCAATATAATATCGACCTGGGCTTGTAGGGAAAAAAAGGACCAATAGTGGTGCTAAAAAACATTGCGGAGTGATGATAGAGCCCTGCGGCACATCAGGGCTAGTTATAAATTAATTTGAAGAAAATCTTGTGGCACATCCAAGACAACTTCGTAGGAATATTTAAAACTATAGAAAGAGAACTATCTGCTTTCCATCCGTTGGGCTTTTGCGCTCTTGGGACCGAATACCTTCTGTGGCGTTAATTGAGCTACCGCTATGACTTTACAACTAAAGTCAACAACTGGGAACACCAACTTCACCTAGCTCATTGGGAAAATGTCCTCGGGCTTAGGCAATCCAAGATACTTTTCCTACAAGGAAATTCTAAACCTGGACGGGAACTACATGAGGAAGCAGGTGGGCTTCCTTACCGGCTTTTGTAGCTTATGATATCATCTCAACAAATTAAACCGTTGTACAGATACAGAGTCGGTTCGGTTTGGAAGAGGAAGAAACCTCGCACATTCTTTGTGAATGTTCGGCACTATATTAGCTATGCAGGCGGATCTTTTATATGGTATTCGACAAAGCTAAGTTCTCCTAGATTGGTGCTCATTACAAGATCGATGCCAGGAAGATTTTCAAGATGTTGGGGAAGGATTGCTATTGGCAATGTAGTAACAAAAATTAAGACAAAATCGCACACCATCTCGCTTCATGTTCATATGTATATCGATGTCGAATAGGCAGGTTAACCCCCAATATTCTTCTGCTTAAATCAAGTTAATGGTGGTCTACCAGAATGAACAGTCACATCTTGCCTCAAACATTTGGACTGCGCTGAAGATGTTCTTCACTGGGACTGTAAATCAACTAGATCAAGGCAATATGTATTTTAGACCGTTTAAAGCTCAGTCTCTCGACTAAGCATTGCTGGGCAGCAGATATAAAATGTCGAGAATTTTCTTTCAAAAAGACAATGTGGAATAGCATTACAAACATTATCACAGAGGATAAAATCTCTTGGTCCATAAACAACTTCTCCCCATATAAGTCACCTGGCCCTGAAAGCGATTTGCCTATTATGCTGCAGAATCTGCAAGGCATGGCAATTCCTTGGTTACTACCGATTTATAGGAGCTGTGCTAATCTCAACCATGCCCCCTCTTCTTTGGGGACGTGTCAAAGTTGTTTTCATTCAAAAGGTGGGCCGGCAAAGCCATGAATCCGCGAAGGATTTCAGACCGATAAGCCTGTCCTCCTTTGTAGTAAAAAGTCTCGAATGTATACTCGATTTCCACATCCGCGATACCCTGAAGGGTTCTCCACTGTCGAAATCCCAACACACTTACCTCAAGGGTCGGTCTACTGAGACGGCTCTTCATAAAGTGGTGAGTACGGTGGAAAAGACTTTCCACTACAAAGAATACACTCTCGCTAGCTTGCTTGACATAGAATGAGCCTTTAACAACCTTCATACTGAAGTTATTCAATAGGCTCTCACCGAGCTAAGTGAAGAGCATTTTCTTAGTCAATGGATAGATTACATGCTAAAGACTCGAATCATTCAGGCAACACTTGGCAGTGCAACACTAGGCAGTGCAACTTAGACGGTTAGTCTCCTCTTTGCTATGGCTTATGACAATAAATAACATTTTAGTGTAGCTTGATAGGGAGGGGTGTAAGGTGGCTGCGTACGCCGATGATGTGGTATCGGAAAGTTTTTCCCCACGATAAGTGAACTCATGAAGGGTGCTCTGGATAAGGTACACTCACGTATACGAGCCTGGAGTAAATCCGGACAAGGTTCCGAAACTCATCCTCCCCCCAAACTAAACAGTCAGCCACTTTCATTAAGTCCTAGTGCAAAATACTTAGGCAAAATACTAGATCCCAAACTGAGTTGGAAGCTCAATAGAGAACAGAGGCGTTCTATGCCTGTAATAAAAATGGGGACTCCAGCCGAAGATGTCCATATGGATGTACACTGCCTTGTGCGTCCTACTCTTACTTATGGCGCTATCGTTTAGTGGCCTGCCTTGAGTAAGAAATACATTATCGACAAGTTCAAAAAAGTACAGAGATCGGTGTGTGTAGGTGTCACGGGAGGATTGAGGTCTTGTTCTGCGGATGCTCTAAATGTGATCCTGCCTCTGATCCCCCTTGAACTTTACATGAAAGACACAGCTACATGCGACGCGGCCCAACTCAGGGAATCTGGGTCCTGGACTAGTTAAGCTATACGACCACTGCAAGGTCCTGGAAACAACTCCAAGCGATTGTTTAGGGTCTATGACCGACTACATTATGCCCACCCTAAATTTTAGAAAATTGTTCCTTTTTCAGTTCGGTTTTCGACTACCTCCAAAAGGGATAAGAATCTCCCTTCTTGTCAGCCACACTCCACAGATGTCTAGGTACAAAGGTATATTCTCCATTTGTATTTGACACACAAAACTCAAACAAACCGAAACCTCAAACAATACGCTTTGACACTTTACAATTATTATATTCCGGAACTGCAGCAATAGCACTGGCATCAGCAGCAGAAATCATTACGAAACAACAATACAGAATGGCTGTGCGTTTGAAACATGATTGTTCCCCCATCCCAGATAGAGATGCATTCTACCGTCGAAAACACAAACAAAAGTGCACCAGAGAAAGAGCAAAGATGGGCGGTGGTAGATGCCTATGTAGATGGTTACATGGTAGTTGATAGTGGCTGTGGTCGGGTGCACTGCAAACGTTGGTTGTTTATTGAAATTATTAATACAAAAGTTGTTTCTGTTGGAAAGTGCTCTGCTGGGTGGGAAGGATTATATCCGAGTCTATGCTGCCAATTTTGAAATTTAATTATATCCTTGGTGGTGACTTGTAATTTAGGTGTGTGTCTGGCTTTGTGTGTGTGTTTGCCGTGTCACCGCCTACTAAAACGCAATGTTTTTCCAGGCTCTGTCCTGCCGAGTGGTGTAAACAATTTTGAAATCCGGTCTCCATAACAGAAGGAGGAAATTATATTGTCATTTGGTCCTTTGGCTTTTGCAATTCAAGTGCACGCCCAGGGAGGGGGAAGAAGTTATTTTATGGAAATCGAATTTGGCAGAGGTGACCGGACATGATTAATTTCTCTCCATTCTGGAATGCGGTCGAGTGGAAATAATTTTAAGACAATGGATAGAATTATTATCCAAAGACCATTATGCTGAAAATGCCATTCGGCATAACTCTGATACTGGCGAAGGAATGTTTCGACGTCTTCAAGTTTCTAGTCCAACAAGGCATGATCCAATAAATTATCCTTCTCAACTGGATGGGGATTAGTGGACCGGAACTAGAATTTGGTCAAAACTGACCAAACATGTCCAACTTCGACTTGAAATTAAAGTGGCTTCCCAACTCTTCCCAACCTGTATATGTCGCGCAAATTTATGATACATCTCCATCATTGCGTTTCACTAATGGTCACTGCGGCTATAAATGTCAACAGCATGTGAATATACCCACCAAGCTGCACACTTTCCTGACAATAAAATGCCAAACTAATCGCAGTCTAGAACTCTTACCAATTAAGACGAACCGTCTAACTGACGGTAATATGCAAACCAATTTGCACCACTCCTTCACCCGCATGCATATGTATGCTATGCACCTAAATTCCAAAGTGGAAATAGTTAATGCTACGGCACCGATGTGAATCGAAGAAACGCTTGTGAGTTGTGACCCAGTTTTCCCAGTTGTTGTCCATAAAAGTGACGAAACTCGTTTCTTTTTTTTGTTTTCAGAGAGCCACCACACAACAAAACAAGCGACCGACGCGACGATGGGTGCATTAGGTTTCATTCATGACCAAGTGGTCTTGCCGCGGTGCCATTGGCATCTTGGAGGCAGATAGTAAGTTGCATGCGCCCAGGAGGCCGGTATTGAAGATCTCTTTGCACTCGGTACCCACAGCACCATGACACGATAGCGTTTTCGATTAGCGTCCATCCATTCCATCATCATCTCCCTCTCTTGACTATTTGTCCATTAGGCCGATAATCTTTGAACGCGCTTCTGTAACCGGTATTTGAAACGACTTTCGAAAAATTAGTATGGCTGCTATAATTTCTTCCATTTTGCGCTTCGCTCTTTTGTGGACAAGCGCGCGAGCGAATTTGTTGAGAAGAAAAAAATTTATTAAAGTCAACGGACGTCATTAGGTGTTAAATGGGGGAACAGAAATGGGTTGACGATGAATTTTTTTTTGTGTTTGTGAACGTGTGACCGTTGTTAAAGGTGAGAGATCAATGAACTTTGTACAAGGATTGGAGAGGTTTGGGGGAAAAAAAAACCACGGGACTTGGTTACAAGGCATCTCGTGACAAGAGATACCACTTGATGGCATCGCAAACAGAAAAAGTTTAAGTTTTTTTGGTTTTGCACATATCCAGTTCTCTGTCTTAGAAAGAAGATTCGATGAGCAGCTTAGTGTGATCGCAGATAAGTACCACAGAGGCATCTTTGGTGAGGAGAATGGCGCAATGGTTTCAATTGCTCTGAAGGTGGTGGTTTCGTCAACCCCAACTTGCGCCACCTGCTCAGCATATAAAGTCAAATTAAGCTCAACTTCGAAAGGAGTGGAGGGAAAGAAGGATAAAGAGGTTAAGAGATCAGTGGTTTCCCCTGAGAATGCCAAAAATTCAAGTCGTGGCACCAACTTTACCAGCATAAGCTAGTCCTACTCTATATCAATGCGTTCTAAACACTCTTCTAAGCTTGACTGTAAGCACACTTCCGGTAAATTTCACAATTTCTACACACTCACCGCTTTATTCAACAATCACATATCTTTAATGGTTTTGTCAGTAGAACTGAGGACTGTGAGAACTGTCCTGTTGTGCCATGGGACAATTTCTTATAAAATAAATTTATGAATACCTCGCTAAACTCGTTGTTCAATAGGATTTACACAACTAACCAGGTGTTGAAAACATTGATTTGGTAGCTCACCTGCAATGAGAAAAAAAAAAACGAAAAATTATTAGAATCTCTGTTTAACATATGTATGCATATGTATATTTGTTAAACTAAAAGTGAATAAAGCAACAAGCCGATTTCAGATATGCATATCAGGTTTATTTCAGATACAGAATAGCACTGGTCCACCGTCGAACTTAAAACAAAACCCCTCCGCAGCATTAGGCAATATGTTGTATACCCCTTGATTTTCTTGGGAAACAGATGGCGTCTAGTCCAACTATTATCCAAACCTGCTCAGAGTGGTCTTGCTCTCACACTGGCCACTTCTCAATCCTAACTCCATACAATTTCACACTTGAAACCACTACGCCACACTTCTTCGGAAATCGCCCGCGAAAAGTCAATAAAGGCCACTGCCTTGGATGTTCAGTTCACTTGAAGAAAGCAGACGTGTCTCCTCCAAAAAGATCAATGCAAATGTCCTCTTTTTTTTAAACCGATCATGATAGCCACTTTCTATACATGTCCATTTACTGCAAAAGTCCCTCTAGATTGCCGCCCGTCTCTGATGGCGAAATAGTTCAAAATTAACCTATGCCTGACCACAGAGATATTCCAGGAAACTCTATGGCTGATGAGCCCGATAGATACGCCACTAATTGCTTAATTAGCTTAGTAATATTAAGTAATGCTTCACAACAACTCTAGGCGTCGGAGTTAATTCCTCAAAAACTGAACTTGTCCTTTTCAAAAGACGCTGTAAGGTTCCGTATGTCATCTCTTTCCTGCCGGAAAGCTCTAAGCCCGAAGTCTCCTCCAAAGCATCTGGCTAAGCCATTATCACCCGACTGCCAGATCACTGTAGTGTGTTTCAAGCGGAAATTACTTCAGTCTGCGAAGCTGCGGCTTGGTTACCGATTAACGTGATATATTGTAGCGCTATTGTACTGTACATAGATAATCAGGCAGCTATTAAAACCTTGGAATCGCGGACAACACAATCAAGGTTGTTAAAGCAATGCTGCAGATCTTTTAGCGAGATTCAGACAGTAACCCTGTGCTGAATCCTAGGACTTTCCAACTGCAGAAAAAGGCGCAGGACGACATCTCCTAGTGGAATCAACTGCGTCTATCGAATCGGTTAAATTCCTCCTTGACACGGATGCCAAGAAACTGTCAAACATGAGCACTTGTCTCTTGTCAAAACAAATCTGGTCTAACCTGGATTTAAAGAAAACGGAGAAACTTTTATCCACTTACCGGAGAACTTAAGTTCACTGATAGGGGTCCTCACCAGACATTGCTTGATGAGAGACATGCACTCAGATTCGGGGCCCCCTGTAACGATTTCTGTACAAGCTGCAGAGACAACGAGGAGGAGGAGACTACAGTGCACCTACTGTGCACGCTAAGAAGGAAAACCCTCGGGTAATATTTCTACGATGATCTCAACGATCTTTCCCAAGTCGACATCCAGAAGATAATGGTTTACTCCATAGGGTTAATACCATTACGGTTGCCCATCTGGACATATTCTGTGTTACATACTCTGGTTCCTGGTGCTGGTAAGCCAGTTCTTCATCGTGGTATCACAATAGCCCAATATGGTCTAAGTGTGTCCCTGTCTGGGCTGAGGCAGCCACCTTACCTAACTAACGTTATGCTTCACAAATATTTACTTAATTGGCATTTGTTCTCAACAGCCTGGGAATGTTTTTTAAAACTTTTCTTCTTCTTTCACCGCAATGCTTTAAATATTGCAATGGCCAACAATGCGTGAAACGTAAGGACGTTTTTATTCCACAGAAGTCACCATCAGAGGCTTGTTTACCGAGTCATACTCCGCCATAATTTTCTTCTCCTCCCTCCCTTATAACCAACACTCTTATTACTTAAGAAAAAGTTAGTTTAAAGTTTTCGCTTTGATTATGCTTAAATAAATAAATAGGAAGCGTGGCCTGGCCATATGTCACGTAGAAATTGTAGGACGCATGCAGCACTAACGTGAATCGATATTCCACGACGAAACCGCGTTCTTAAATTTTTTTTTTCTTTTTATGTAATCCACGAGCCCATCAAGGGGATATGAATACCCTATGCTATTCACAAAATGCGAGCGAGTTGCAGTGGTTCAAAACTCAGGTAGGATTAGCTTTCAATGGCGTCCGAGGGTAGGGTCCAGACTAACTGGGGATATTTGTGGTGTTTGTCCTTGCTATCATTCAGGGGAATTTGTTCAAAACTCATGATGTCATAATCATTGCCTGCTCAATAAACACTTCAAGCCAAGACACTCTAACGCCAGTGATATGCCTTTGCAGTAGAGTCGACATCAGCTTTGTTTTCCTACATCAGGAGTTGAATTCGAACTTTCAGCGCGACAAGCGATTATGCTAACTACTACACCGTGGCCACCCAAATGGTCAAATGGACATTTTGAGGCTTTTGTGGCAGCTTTAAGAAAAATCACAGCGTGATCCTGTCTGTTCTAGCTCCTTGATCTGCCTTATAGTTTGCGAGGACACTCTTTTACTTTTCTGGTTATTTTTGCTAATGGGATGGGTACCCCTGAGGTAGTGTTTTGTTCTACCTGCGACTTGATAAAATATTCATCACCCCATCAAAACCCTGTTCTTCAAAGCTTACTCACAACGGATTGAAGCCATGACTCTTCAAAGTAACCTTCATCTGTACAAGTCACTTTTGTTGGCATTTAAAACACGCTGAACTAATTTCAAATTAAATTCCATCCCCAACACATAAGTTTCCCTCTCAAACACATGCTTCCTCCTTCCAACAAAAATCAAATAATCTCACCTGGCAACAACAACCCGCTGCTCTATCTCATCACAAATTAACTGCAGACACAACTCCATTTCGTGCCTGCCAACTGGCATTCCATTAATAAAGCAAATTGTAATGATAATGACAACGCTCATGCAACTATTTCCCTGCCACAGATACAATTTTGTATCTTTCCCATCTCTGGGGATACACTTATACCCAAACTGAATAGTTGTTTCGTTGTAGAGCTTCCTTCGAGCTCACAAAATGGAGGTAAGCCATCGATAACATGCACAGGGATAGGAGAGAAAAAAAATCCCATAGCCACCGATGAAGACACATGTATACATTTTTTTGTGGCTCCAAACCATAGACCGTGGGAATCTCAAAATGGGAAAGTTTCGGTTATTTTTTCGTGCGCCTCTACTAAGCCCAGCATCTACAAGATACCACTACGAGTACGACTAGATATTCACCCGCAAAATAGGGAGAAACTAGTCGCATGCAAATACCAATTTGGAAGTTTGCCAATTTCGGAGCTTATGTCGTCGAATCAGTTTCCTCTGGAGCTCTACACATGAGCTTTCCGTCCTCGTTCAAGGCGAGCCTTCGCGTTTTTCTCGTTCATTTTCTCATAATCAAGTCGAAGTGCATTAATAACTCGAACAGCAGTAGTTCACTTTGGAGGTAATTACCTCGATCGTTTGTTTGAGTTTGAATCTTATTTTTTTGTATATTTTGCCGAATGCAACGGAATACGTGTATGTGTGTGCCATCTCTAGGACTGCCAATAAAACGAAATTCCACCCAATTGGGGGTGTACTTCAGCAAGGATAACGACGGGCGATAATGATGATGAGAAAGTTGATGATGGTGATAGTGAAATTGGAATATAACGGCAAATTGTGTAGGAAATGATGATGTTGTCTGCTTGTTATGGATGGCCCCGATAACGATGTTTCTCTCCGGATAGTTGAGATTGAAATTCACCACCCACCCGCTTGGGAGTCGGCTGGTAAGACCTTTCTGTAATTACTACTGTACTCAGATATAATTGTCGACAAAGGGCGACTGGTATAACCATACATACATGTGTTTGTCTCGAAATGATTATGGGCGGAGGCACAAGCCAATTACCGATGAATGATAGCAATAAACATTTTGCGAATCAGCGAAACGAAATACAAATGCCATGGTAGACCGACAGCACCCAAAGGACACCAGGCATATGAATAGGCAGACTGTGTGCTGTGCATCTAGCGAGACCAACAAAATTAATGAGATCCCGAAACTTATTTGCAAAAAGGAGGAAAACTTTTAAGCAAGTTTTCGAGCATTTAAATCGTGTAGTCGTTGTGCAATATGGCGAATGAAGGGTTCGTAAATTTCAGGTACCAGAAGGAGGAATCTTATTCTGGAAAATTTACATGAACACTTAGGAGTTTCATGAGAATAACAAGCTGCAGCGGACACGAAGGAGAAAAGAAGCAAAAAGAAGGTGCAGGCAATGGCGGAATGGCAGTCAAATGGAGTCTTAAGTCTTTGAGTTTTTACCAGTTTCGAGTGGAAGGCCGTATACCCTTTCAGAAGGTCATCCGATGTTCTGTGTTCGGTACCAGACTCATTAAAGGTGACGACCTAACTTAATGAAAGTTTGATGTCATTAATGGCATTTGAGCTCGTTTACATCGTCGGTTTTGTGGTCCCCGTGGGTCAGTGGTTAGTGCGTTAGACTGTTGACCGAGGGGCGTGATTTCAAGACCCAGCCACGTACACCGAACTTTTTTTGCACCACCTCTCGTTGGGGAATGAGACGCCTCCGGGAGTATAATCTCTCGTGAAAGAGCTTCTTAATTCGCCATTCGTGCGAAAAATGTAGTACGCACAACATGAATGGTTGGGAGAAGTTATAGGCCTTGGCTCATCCCGAGCTGTCGAGCCAGCTATTTATTTTATTTAGATAGTCGGTTTTAGACTCGATGCCTAAAGTGACCAGTTTTTTTTTATTCTGTGCACGTGGCTGAAATCAAGCGAAGTATTAGAAGCTTAGAAGGCAATTGAGTAGGAAGGCCCTAGTCCGAAAAACTGTGTAAGACCTTGATCATCCCAGTCCTGCTTTAGACGCTGAAGCAAGGAGTCTGTCGAAAGTGGATGAAGATATCCTTGGTTGCTTTGGGAGAAACATTTTTATCTATATTCGGTCCCGTTTTCTTTGACGGGTTCTGGAGGAGAAGATTCAACGATGAACTTTACAAGTTGTAGAGCGACATCGCCCTAGTCAAGAAGATACGAATCCATTGCCTGAGATGACTGGGGCTTGTAGAGCGAATGGACACAAATGCTAAGGCTCATAGAGTCTTCGAGTCTAACCCGAAGAGATAACGCAGTAGAGAAAGACCTCACCTAAGGTGGCGCGTAAAAGTGGAAGGGAACAACTTTGAGTGCGCAATTGGAGGCAGTTAGCTAAGGACCGGTCTAACTGGGGAGGCTAGTTGGTTGAGGCCCAGGTTCACCCGAACTGTAGCGCCAATTGAATAAGTAGAAAATAAGTAAGTCCACTTGGCTGACATTGTGACCTAAGAGACTCTATGCAGTCGGCTAGCTTCCAAACAGGTTTAGGTTCTGTCTAAATTCACAGTGAATCTGACTAATTGAGCTTTAAATTTGTGGCCAAGAATTATCCTGTGGATGTACTCGGCTATAATAAGACCCATACTGACCTAAGGCAGCCTATGGTGACAAGCGGTTAGTGAAATTCCTAAAGGCCTTCACGGAGGTACAAAGGCTGACGTACATTGGAACACCCAGTGCAATGACAACAACACAAACAGCTATCCTCAACCTACGTAAATTCTCTACTCCCAGGTGGATTTCTTTGTAGGAGTCTCGGTGGCCATCAGTGGATTACGAATAAGTCATACAGATTCCTGGAAACCAAATGCAAGAGGTGGTACTCCAATTCTACAGAAATATCAACGCAATGTATTCGTAACCGACTACGTAGCACTTTACCTAGATTTCACGATTTCTAAGCACGTACCCGAGCAGGGAGGAATTGAAAAGCGGTCAAAGGGTTAATGCACATTCCATAGCTATCTACACCGATGGGACCAAAGTGGATACTGATAGGGGTGCAGGAAGATACTTTTTCATCTCCAAGTCCGCCCGCCTTCCGAATCACAGCAGTGTTTTCCAGGCGGGGGCCTAGCAGTGACACTAGCCGCCCGTGAGACTGCGATGAGGCCAATATCACGAGAAAATATCACCTTTTTCATCAACAGCCAGGCAACAATAGAAGCAATTTATGCTAACGAACTAAAATCGAAGCTTGTGAGGAGCTGTCGGAAAGAGCTCAAGGTTCTTGGAACACAGCACAAGGTGACACTCTGTTGGGTCCCTGGCCATGAGGTCATACAAGGAAGCGAGAATACTAACGAACTGGTGAGAAAGGGCTCGATAACTTCGGTGAACATCCCGCCTTGCACACTTAAGCTCGAAGCGGGGAAAAGAGCCTTAAGGGAGGCTAGTAACAGATGAACTTCTCTTAACACTTGTTTAACCAGATATGGCATTTCTTCGATAGGGCTAGGTACGACAGACTTCGGCAGATGGACAGAAGACCCCTTATAGGAGTGATCACAGGGCATAATACGCTGCGGTACCATATGAAAAACCTTCGAATTACAGAATAAGACCTTTGTAGAGGTTGTGGCGATGAGGATGTCCACGAGGATACAACCCACTTCCTTTGACATTGCACTAGTCTCTACCATCAAAGAAATCGGTTCCTCGGATGAAACTTTATCCAGGACATTGAAGAATTATCCGATACGTCGGTTGACCAAATCGTGGAATTCATCAAATCCAAAGGATGGTTTGTACACAAGCACAGCAAGTTGGTCATATTCTACTGATATCCATTAGATCTCTTTTCCCTAAACGGGTAACACAATAGGTCTGAATTTATCTGAGTGTGGCGAAATGGTTTATTCCTTCCGCCTGCCCACTTATCTAACCTAACCTATTGTGGTTCAAGTTTCTGTGCCTAAAGGACTTTGAAAACGCTAATCGGTTGTGAAAGCCATTTCCTTTCAATTATGAGATATGGCGGCAGAACTTGTTTCCAAGTCTGAAAGTCATTCAAGAGAATCGAAGTCTGTTAGTTTGAACCATGTTTTCAACGTACCACCTTGTCAAGACCGCCGACTGATGGTGGGGAATACAACTAGTAGTCTGGATTATTTCTCAGAAATGACTAAAAGCCAAATTTAATCTGAATACCCATTCAAGCTCTTCTATTTTGTGATGTGGAATCCAAGGAAATTGTGCAGAAGACCTGGAAGTACGGAAAGATAACAGGAAATGTAAGGAAGACTTAGAAAAGCCCAAGAACAAGACAACCAGAGTAGTTGTGGATAACGAAAAGGCATTGAAGTCTATTTCAACTGAAGCAGAAGAGCGGAAGTGATTTCTACAGAACTAGAAATATCTGACAGGGATGCTGTGACAAATGGTAATATTTGTGTGGCTTCACATGAGTTTGTCCCAAGCACCGTAAGTTCTACTTCTATCGATCAGGAAGGCTCCAAAAAAAGACGACCTAAACACAAGCTTACAAGTACCATCAGTCACATTCTTGTAAAAGCAACGCCAGAAATATAGATTTACCCCAAAACTCACAACAAACAACTTTGCATCAAATTTTCATGACCACCCTGTAGTCACACATATTTTATGCTCATTTCGTTTTCTTTAACTCTCGCTGATAAAGTAAATGAAATAAAAAACCGAAAACAAACTTCTCAATCACAGTCCATACCCAGGGAGTCGGTGGGTATGGTGGGAAAAGAAAAATTTCTACTTTGTACAGACAAAGTGGGGTGGGTTTCAGGCCAAAGGTAAGGGAAAAGTTTCCTTTTTACCTCAGAAGCACTGTAGAGATGCACATTTTCCTGGGCACTTCACAGTTTGTCTTTTCAAGAGAACCGAGTTGGAGGACTAATGACTTTCGAAGCGAAACGGAACTTTCAACATAGTGCGGCAGTGGTGGCAACGGCAAGGACGATGGTTAATGCTTTTATTTCTGCTCCTGCCAAAAGGAAAAAAAAAAAAGAAAACTTTTCTCGCGTCAGGTAGGGAAACTCTTGAGAGAGTTGCTTCAATTAGACATGAATAGAGGGGCAAAAGTTTAAATGCTGAAGACTATGGGGGGAGCTAAAGAAAGACGGTGATGGTTGGTGGTCGGTAATAGGTTATTTTCGACTTTTAAGCTTCGAGTAAATTTAATCAAAAATAATTATGTTTTCCCTTGAATTTGAAGGAAATATTATCTTTTATTCAAACAATTTTTGAACAGGGATGAGCAGTGGAGGGAAGCAGGCCACCGTGGTCTTAGCAGTCAAAGCGTTCGATTGGCAGTGGATGTTTGAGATAATGTGGAGTGAGATTGGAGTGGTCGCTGTGGCACAGCTGACGTTGAGATGTTCAAATCAGCTCCTGCATTTTGAATGCAAGATTTGATCTTTTCTAGGACTTTGGTCATTGACCTAATTGTAGCAATAGTACGTCATTGATGCTTTCGCTTAGAACTTGAAGAAATTGCCTGATCTCTGGTTGACTTCGTCGTAAGTTATCACGTTAAAGCGCGATTGAGGACGTCCATACAGAAAGCTGGACATGATCGTACAGAATTCAACGAGTTTCCCCGCTTGGGCGAATGGGTCATGACAGCAAAAGAGCATGCAAATGAGCTGGTCAGGCAGGGGTCTACACGACTCACTCGCGGCAAGGGTCCACACCTCGCTAGGAGCGCTGAAAGGACAAATCCACCCACACTTCCTGCAGAAGGCCAACCTCCCATGGAGAAAATTAAACAACTGCGCCATGTCAAGGAAGATATGGACGACCTATGATAAGAACCCGCCTAGATATTGTCAGAATAATGGCAAACTAGGTATACCATACAACCCTCACTGCCGCAGCTACAGAAATAAAAATGAGGAACAAACTCTCTCTCAATTCGTCCTTAAATGTCCGGGACTTGCAAGAGCCAGACTGCGTGTACCAACAATTCTTCGATGGCCTCAGCTACATCACGGGTGAAGGGATGCGGGATCTTATCCTCTTTTTAAACTCCACAGGCTGGATCTATGCACTCCCCGCTGTCTCACCCATCTCCAGGTCATACGAGTCTTGGTAAAGGCACTTCCTAGTGTTAACTGGGTTCAGTTGAACCGCCATCTACCTACCTACATATTTGACAGACTAGCATCTTTCAGTTCAGTTCTGTTTCAATAACACGATTAACAGGCGCTGACGCGACAGCGCAGGATTAGCCAGAGGCTAGGTTTCCGCAACCATTCACGTTGTGCGTGTTACTGGAAATTGAGAGGCTTTTTCATGGCAGGTAATACTTCCGGAGGTTTGCAACTCCCCGACGAGAAATTCCGCGCGAAAATTGTTCGGCTGGGGCTTGAACCCACGCAGTTCACACAGCAGTCCAATGCACTAACCGCTGAGCCACGGCTATGCGCGATGGGAGTGAAATTCTGGTATACACAGGCCGTTCGCTCGGTTCTTCTTCCCCTCACTTTCACTAGGCACTTCCAGCTCATTTTCCCTTATCCTGATGGTGCCGCTGTCAAACAAAATTACTCCCATCACGGCTAAAGGAGTTTTCCTTCAAACATTTTTTTCAAGATGGCCAACCAATTACAGTCAGAAGTGGAACACCCTGTGCAATGGGATACTGGCTAACAATTTGCGGCAAATCAACGCCATGAAGGATTGGCTCATGGGAAATATGCCCTGTGAAGTGTTTGACGGGAGTAATTATTGAAAAATGAGGAGAAACCTTCAGGGATTTCTTTTGAAGGATTAGTTTGAGTTCTGTTTAGAGAAAAACACCCTTGTGCGCAATGAGATTGCAGTGTTCGAAATAAGTTTGTCAAGAAACTTAGGACGAGCTGGGGTGAACGTGATTGCTCTTTGGAGTTCTTCGAATTCACTTTAAAAATGTTGTGTACATTTTTGCTGTCACATTAGCAAACGTCATTGCATTTGCACTCTCCTAGATTCTAGGGGAGGTGCTCCAATTGACTTGATGCAAAGAAGGACTGTCTGTAAATTTATCAGGAGGGACACACATTTCCTTTCAAATTCGGCTGTCAGCTAGGTGCTTGTGGTAGTAGGGTTTAATGTCAGCATTTTTCTAAATTATGTAGACGGTTTTGTTGTTCCTTAAGAGTCACCTCGTTAAGACGCCCTAATCAAATGCGAATAATTTGCATTCATCCGCCTCGTATAATCCACCGGCTGGTTCTATTCAATTCATCATTCTTTAGTGCGAATACACTCGTTTTCTCATTTGCCTACAAGACTGCCTTCTGTAATTATTCTATTGACTGCACCTGGCGACGCTTGGATTTGTGACACAAGGCAAAGAAACAGCAGTAACCATACATTATCCCAGCCCATCGACCCTCTTTCATCTGTCTTCCTCCAACCAAATAATACCCACTGAGGTCACATTAAAAGTAATTACTTTGTGCGGTGTGGTGTGCTCCAAGCTGAATCTACGGTAGCGGCGGCATCTGATTTGCCAGACCAACGACCGACCGACCGACCGAACGCGGTGTGGTGTCTGTGGCAGCAGTTTGTGTCTTGGAGTCTATTTTCTAGCGCTGTATGGATTTTACGGACGCACAGCACACAAAGGCTTAGAGGAGAGTAATGAATGAGCCAAGCGTATGTTGCGTAGCTGTGGGTACAAATGTAACCATCGGACGAATACACCTGTAGCCGCATAGATGCATCCATCCATCCGTTCGTTTGCGAATGTGTTTCGCAACGTTGTCATTTTAAGTTATTTGGTTTTTTTTTTTTCTCACATGACTGCCTCTGGGGGAGGGCGACAGTCAGTCCTCTCAAAGCAAAGCAGGTGGTTTGCAACGATGCCCGTAATTACACGGAGAGGTTTACTGTTGTTAAGCTTGCTCATGGCTTGCATATGAGTACTCTAATTTAATATGATTAAATGAAAACGAACGAGAAATGGAAGAGACGAAGGGGAAGAGGACGTATTTTGCATCGAAGCGCGTTCAAATCAAATGAAGATGTGGTGAAGTGAAGGAGAAAATGACGAGTGTAGGTCTGGCTTGTTAGTAAGATGGGTCTGATGCACTGGATTGGACTATAAAGTCATTCCTGACATGGAAACGCATTTGTTTACTAAAGTTAGAGAGTGCAAAAGAATTACCTCTAAATATTACCTGATTGGTAGGACAAGAATATCTTCGCGAGCCTACATCTAAGGCTACGCGCACAGTGATGCGATAAAGCGATGCGATGCGAGAAGCATGCCGTAAAACTTTTCGCATGAATTCTTATCGCTTCACTTACCGCATGTACAGTGAACAGTTTTAGCACACGCTTCTCACTTCTCGCATCGCATCGCTTTATCGCTTCCCTGTGCGTGCAGCTTAAGAATGCAGCAGTTTCTCAAGAAGCTCAATCGAACTTTTGGACTATAATCCGCAAGGCGTGTTGATCTTGTCAACTGAGGAGGACTCCAAATTTTAATCAAATAGTTCAATGTCAAAAGTGCTTATGATAGTTTCGGCAATTGCAAAAGGCTTTAAGTTTAAATCTGCATTCAATGTCTAAACCACTGTCTTGGTATGACAGATCCACTCTATTACGAAGTGAGCGTTGTCTTGAGATGCTGGCAACGAACAATTTCTTTTCTATAATCCACACGCCCATCAAGGGAATCTGAATACCCTTTTGAAATTCAGGTAGTATTAGATTTCAATAGCATCCGAGGGTGGTGTCCAAACTAACTAGGGACATTTGTGGTGTTTGTCATTGCTATTATTCACGGTACTTTTTTTCTAGTTTAAAGTCGTCACAATGGAAACATTATGAAGTCTTAACGGTATTCAAACGTAACCCCATTCCAAGACTTCAACAATATATACGACACAATTTTCATCACCGACAGGAAGGGTAAGGCAATGCTTCTGCAATTGATAGCAACCCAACGGTAATCTACACTGACGGGGCTAGGACAGGCGATAGCGTTGGAGCTGGTATTTTTTTCGGGATCTCTTAACGCGATTCAGTCTTTAAGACTACCGGATCACTGCAGTATTTTCCAGGCAGATGTGTTGGCTATTCGTGAAGCCATGGCAGGGTTGTTGACAAGGTCGGTACTAAACACTGATATCGTCACTTACACACTTAATCTTGGCAGGAGGCAACTAAGACTGATGATCGGCCTTTACACTGGAAACATCAACCTGAATAAACATGCCCACAGACTTGCCCGGGATGTGAGGAGGAGGAGAACTTCGAGCATTTCCTCTGCAATTGCTCCGCCACAGAGGAGCTATGACAAAAAACCCTAAGAAAACATGTTCTGCCCGAGCTAAGTTCTATTAGCCAATCTAGTTTCGAGAAAATCCTGGAATTCGTTGGACCTACAGACAGGACGTTTCTCGGATTTGTAAATCCCATCCGACTGTCTAGCTGATCACCTATAAAAGTTCACTTACACCCCCTCTTCACTTCACTTCTTCTCCAACAGATGCTACAAAGGGGAAGCCAAACGGTGGCCTTCGTGATGAGGTTCTTACGAGGTTCTAGGACTACCGGCCAACGAGTTAAGCAGCACTTGCATAGACGAGGAAGAAGTGGAAACACTCTCTTCCTTGAAAAGGAAAACTCTCGGTTAATATATGAACTTTAAGATATTGCTGAAACCGATTTCAAAAAAAACTAAATGGCCCAAGTGACACCACAAAAGACCAACCCTGGCCTCACTGATTTCATCTATAATGAATGGCCACGTTAGCTAAACTACCTAGGTAGGTAGGTAGGTAGGTAGAGCGGTGGTTCCTGAGAATCCAATTAGCGCAAGGGATGCGCCGTTTTGTTGCCACGAACATGAGTCTAAAACTATTTGTGCGTGAGTATTGATAGGTTGTGTTGGGATAAAGTGGTCAAATCCAGTCAGTGGAGTTCAGATACGCGATCAGTTCATCGATCATTTTTTCAGCTATCTCGCTGAGATCCACGAGGAAGGGTCTGCCTAAGGTGCGCTGCCTGGTCCTCGCTAGGACCGGACACCTGCAGAGGAAATGAGGTAGAGATTCCCTTTCATTAATATCCTTACAGCTACTGCAGAAGGTGTTATAAGGAATACCAAGCTTGACCACATGGTCTCCAACAGGCCAGCGGCCTGTGACTCTAGCAATACCTGTCTTGATCTACTTGAGTTTATTGTAATTAGGCCATGTCTTTCTCGAAATGTCGCAGCTGGTCAGTCCGTTCCATCTATGATTGGCAAGCTGGAGGAAGTAAAGATGTATAAAGCCCTTAACAGTTCCCAGTGAAGTATCAACACTTTGCGATAGAGAACTATTAAGAGCCAATTCTTTCCTAGCCAGCTCGTCGGCGCGCTCATTGCCCTCATGATTGCTGAGACCTGGGACCCAGATGATCATAGTTATGGAGTGGGTACTTTTTTGATTGATTTCAAGCCGGCATTGATCTACCGATTTTGAGGATGTGGTAACTACATCAATCGCTTTGATAGCGGCTTAAAGAAAATGGGCTGAAAGCGGCTTGGCTATCCGAAAAAACAACGATTCTGTGATTGGGTGTTTGGAGATTGTTAAGCAATCGGCAGGCTTCCCGAATCGCGAGAATCTCCGCCTGGATATCACTAGTAGAGTATGGGAGACGAAAAGACTTCGATATATCGAGAGGAGGGTAAACTACCTAACATAAGCTTCCGAGCCTGAACCAGAAATGGTTTGCGTTAGTATCCTTCAAACTCCCAAAAGGAATTATCATTCTGTGTTTTTTCATATCTTCTGGAAGACCTAAATCATTACACTGATTGGAGTATGTATAGACCACTAAATAGTATCTCACCGTTCATTTTCACTTCTGTGGCTTTTATTAAGAATCAAAACAATGTATCCGCACCTCTATGTCTATGACAGCACTATCATCCAACACATGACTCTCCAATTCTCCGTCAACTTTTTGCCACAACCAAAAAACCAATACCAACTCTACAAACAACTAATTAATTTTCCTCCCCAATCCAACTACTTCCGCTCATTTAAATGTGTGTGCCCTGCAAATATTAATATTTTGAAAATTCCATTAAAATTCAAACACCGAAGCCCCGCTCATTGTTACCCCGCTCATCAAATTCAAAAATCACCATGAATAAGCACAAAATTTGCTGTTGTCAGATGCCTGTTGAAAAAGAATCAGAACAAGAGAACGACTACCCTCGCGTAGCTAATCCTTTGCCCATTGCATCCGAATTGAATACGTATTTAGATTACACCCACGTTACATTGATTGTTATTTTCCCCAATCATTTTCAGCATAATTAATCAACGTAGGGATTGTGCTCGAAAAAACAACCACGGCTCCTTTCCGTTCGATTTTATGATTGTGATTGACTGATTTATGAATTTTGGCAATTATCCTGTTTTAATAAATTTGGCAGATACACCGGAGGTGGATGTGCATACTTGTGTATTTGCTCGTATCCTGAAGGCAGATTACAGATTCTGAGAATGCATGACTGGCGAGCCCGAGGTAGACATGTCAGACATTATTCGAAAATTTTGAAAATTGTAAACAGACATTCAAAATGTTTTCAGTTAAGAGATTATATGAGTGTTGAAGAGAGAATTTGGAAAATCATTTGTGTTTTGAAAATGAAGTTTTCGGCCGTAGTTTATCTGTTTCCAGCGCAACCAGAAAGGAGCTGTCCCAGGTAGGAGCTGTACAGCAATCCGTCAGAATGATACGTATACAATGATTTAGATGATGATAAGTCCTGTAGAGCAGATGAACAGCAATGCTCCAGAACAAAGAATTACGAATGCAGAAGACGACAACCTTCTCTCCGACGTGGGTTTTTAAGCATGAACCTCGGAAACACCTGGATTTCATATACGTCAGCTAGGTTAGGTTAGGTAGATGGGTTGGCGAGGTAAGAGAGGGCCCGCAGCTCTACACTCAGGTCAGTAGAGACCCATTGTGATGCCCATTTTGGGGGGAGGAGGAAGGTACCCCTTGCTCGTGGAGCAATATCCAAAGCACTCTTCAATTGCCCCAGAGTTTCAAGCAATTTTGAAGCCTTAATGAACCCCCAGAGGTCCCTGATATGAACGCCACTTACGCCTTCCAAAGGATTTAAGTCTGAGATCGCAAAGACCTGGGTAGAGGAAGTTGTTTATGTTCTCATTAACTTCTTCGTCTCCGCAAAAGGTTGCCCTCGCGTAGCCTTAGTAAAAAACCAAAAAACGTTGGGTAGTACGAACAGGCGTTTATAGGACATTTCTTGTGGTCATAGATCACCATGTACACAGCAAAGAATCTTCTGCTTTGCTCTAGAATCCTTCATATTCCATCGACGTTCCTCCCTTCTCATCTTGCTCCACTCCAGTTTAGGTTGGATCATATCAGCAGGAGTTGCGGCAACGAAGAACTAGCTGATTCGGTCCAAAATGTGTTATATCACCGCCGAGCTCTTAATGAACGTTGCCCTCTAACACAGGATTAAGACGTTTGAGATGGCCAACAATTTTTCGACTCGAGGAGACTTTGAATGTATAAATGCAGTAGAGGAATACCTTGCTTAAGGTGACGCATACAAGAAGAAGGGGACATCAACCGACTGGAAATACGTCACCGGAAGCCATTAGTTAAGGGCCGGGCTTACTTGAGAGGCTTGTTGGATGTCCGTGTTCACCCTGAACTTTGAGCCACCCATGTTACTTAGACTCAACTGCATTGGACCAGTGGTCAACTGCGTTATTTTCATGAGAGGAGAAGTCTAAATTTAAGATCTGAGGCGGGCCACGGTTTCACAGGTATTTAGAGCAGTCTTGTATAGGCTTGCCATCCGTCATCTTTTCCCCGAACACTGTTCTCTTCTGAACGAAGTCCCAGGGCGTCACTGAAAACGTACCTATGTATATACACCTCTTGGCGAAAGGCTCATCCGCGGCGTGCAGATGAAGAGTAGATCCCGACCGCTCCAAGTGAGAGAGCCATTAATGGCTTGCGGTCGCATTTATTTGCTGTTAAGCGCAGAATCTTCCGCAAAAAAAAAAACCGAAAACAAACCCCGAGGGTATCTCCACTTCTCTCTTTACCATGTATTAAGGGTTATAGACGGAATATCCGGGGGTTTTTTGTTCATGACCTCTAGTTTCTTTTAGTCTCTGATGGCAACCCCAGTTCCTTAAACATAGATTAGACCTGTGACACAGCGTCATTTGACGATTGGACTACAACTCATCACAGGTGCCGCCGAGCCTACTGTAGTACGTTTAGATTTATGTCAATAAACATCAGTTTGTTAGAAACCAGGAACAGCCTCGTAGATCCTAACCGCGAGGGGTCGGAGCATCTACATCTATAGCAATAAACTGGCGGCACTTAAGGTCTTGCTTAACTTTTTGACCAGTTCGAAAATAGTTCGAGAATTTGGTCGCAAGGCTGAACTCTTTGACTCTTCTCTGGGTCCCAGGCCATACTAATTGAGATTGCTAGACAAGGCTCAGAGGATGATTTCCCATGGCCTGAACCTACATTGAATTTTCTTCGGTGAGGACCTCCATTGGCGATTTGGTTTCCGACAAACAGAATTGTACGTGGCACGTTTCTTCAGGATGCAGGCAGACTAAACAAATGATCCCGAGGGTCTGTAAGAAATCGGCGGCAATTATGCTGTCACTCAGTAGAAAATACTGTCGACAACTTATTGACATGTGACACCTTGCTTTTGCCAACGGCACTGTATGCGACAATTGTGGAGAGAGCGGCAATTCTTTGGAAAGTTTCCTTTGTAATTGTCCTGCCATTGCCGAGATTAAGTGACAGATATTCGGTGCTGATGTGGTGAGTCTGAGTACTCATCTTGCATGCTCCTCATCATTGAACATTTCAGTAAAATGGGTAAAGTCCGGGTGGTGCTTCCTCGCAGTACAATGAACCAGTTGCGTCTGACTACTCCAGTGAATAGGTTCCAAAGCCGACAAAAAAAAATCCGTAGATTGACAGTGTTGACTGGAAGTAGCATCCCAACCTCGGTTTAAGGGCTTGCGAACAATAATTCGGCTGAAAAGTTGAATGTTTGTAACTACTCCCGACGCTATATTTTGACACTTCACTTCCTGTCATCCTGATGCCATTCACCCGCAACCGTATTGTTCCAATGATCCTCGACATCAAAGGGTGAACATATCACCAGAACATGGCCTTAATCCAAACTGTCGTTAATTGTCAGACGATTTCCGTCAGCTGTCAATATGTAATGCCGGTTTTCATTACATTTACAGCGACACAAGACCAAACTGTCACTCATACGATGACAGAAACATAACATACAACGTATGTACCTCAATTAATACACCACCCTAGTTGGGATGTCAAAAATCAAACCCAGAGCTCCTCACCATTGAACTTGAAGCCTTGATTAATTGACATTGCTCGGTGGTTGTCGGTCGTAGTGGCAACAAAAGCATCTCAATTGCATGTTCGATCAAACGACCTCAGATGCCGTTTAAAGTGGCAAATTGACAAAACTGGTTCACTGGTTGTCATGTGCTTCTCTGTGTGGGGCACACTCATCGTTGTCGTCGCCTCCTTTTTGTGAAAGTATAAGGTCACACTCTTGTCAATTATTATTCTTGCACACACGCATCTCTCCGATACAGTGTATCGTCGATGATGGCTTGTTGACAAACTAAAAATGTATCTGCAATCGAATGTGTGTGCTGTGTATCTCCCCATTCGAAATTGATTGCACAGTTTGTGTAACATTGTTGCTGTCAGGTCAACTGTGCGATCCAATATCACCATCGTCCGCCTGCCGTGTCGTCTACCGCACATCCGGAATGTGCAATTCCTGACGTCGTCGTCATCGTCGCCGTGGCGGCAATGAACATGTATTTGTTTTCAATTTTCTTTCTTTTTGGTCGAATAAATGAAATAATTCAATCAAATGAAGAAGAAATGAAATTTGAGTACAGTAACTGGGTGGGCAGGCCAGAGGGCCACCATTCGAGGAGGAAATTCGAGGTGAGGTCATTCGATCGACCGATTTATTTACACTTTTGCATTTGTGTGTCATGGTATTGGGTTCAGGTTTTTTTTTTTGCGCTGATGTGTTGTAGACGAGCTTGGAGCATCGAGAGGGAAAATTGTGAAATGAAAGTGAGACAATGACTAATAAAAATCCAAAAAAAAAAAAAAAGGAAAAGAAGAGCGAAAATAATAAACAAAGCAAACCGACCAAAGTGGGTTGGGTTGGGTCAGTGTGGCATAAGGTTTCGCCAGTGATTTCATGAGAAATTTTTAATTAAACGTTGTCGAAGGTTTTTTTTTACAATTTTTTTAACGTTTCACTTAAAATGGGACACTGCACTGTAGGCTGGAATTCTCTTTTGTTTAGACGGCCAATTAATGGGGCTGATTTCGTCGTTTAGTATTTGAGCTTAATTAGGTTTTTTTCGGGGCAATTTGTAGGCACTTTAGAGACTTGTTGATTTTTATATCGGATGTGGATTGAATTGTTTGTTTCTGCGGTGTTTCTGATAAGCGAAATGTGCCTGATTTGGTTTCGAGAGAGCAACGATGTAGGTCGATGCTTAGCAAATGACATAGGTGCCTTGACGTGGCTGAGACACCTACTGGTTCCTAGAGAGCCTTGTCTGACCACTTGCCCAGGATGTACTATACTGATTAGCGATCCCGTTGAAAGAAACACTGCAGTCTTTTAGGGTCGATACTTGGATTAAGCGGAAGCATGGAGAAACTGCAGAAAACATAGTCATACAATCCCCAGTAAAAAAAGGAACAGTGGAAGTTGATACAGCAGCATGAACGATGAGAACGCCAGCGTAAAGCATTCAAAGCTCAACAGATACTGCTTTACACCGAGTTAGTTTGGTCAGATGGATTCTGGGCCATTGGCGCCTATGCAAGGGTCTACTTTCCTCAAAACCTCAATGTGGGGCAGCGTGTAGATAAATCCTTAGTACTCTGCATAAGGTTAGGTTTGGGTAAAGTACACAACATTTGATTCTGAAATATTGAATTGAGCCTAGGACGCGTTGTCCTTAACTGCAATTCGACTTCTGTCGAAGAAGAAGAAATGGAAACGAATATTCGGTGTAGCAGTTTGAGAAACTAACGAATCAAATCGCTTTGTCAAGCAGAATGAACCATTCAATCTGAATGACGAAGACCAACAATTCCGTCCACTCGACCTGGACGAAGTGAAGATAGCCATATCGAAGCTTAAGTCGAACAAAGCTGCTGGTGCTGACGTCCTAGCTGCCGAGCTGTTAAAAGCAGCAGGGGATGACTTGGTAAGGAGCATGCACCAACTCATCTGTAAAATATGGTTGGAGGAAAGTATGCCCGATGAATGGAACCCCAGGATTGTTTGCAAGATACTCAAGAAAGGAGACCCTCTGAACTGCGCCACCTACAGAGGCACCAGTCTTCTTAACATCGCTTACAAGATCTTATCTACCGTGTTGTGTGAACGTCTGAAGCCATTCGTCAATAACCTGATCGGTCCATATTAGTGTGGTTTCAGGCCAGGAAAGTCCACCACCGACCAAATATTCACACAGCGGCAGATCTTAGAGAAAACCCAGGAACTTCAAATCGATACCCACCACCTTTTCATCGGTTTTAAGACCGCGTATGACAGCATCTAAGTATAGAGACGTGCTATACAGACCCATGTCCAGTTTTGGCATCCCTGCCAAACTCGTCCATTTGTGAAGAATGACGATGGAGAATGGACGCTACCCCATCAAGTTCGGTAAAGACCTCACCGAGACCTTTGACGTCAAAAAAAGATTTTGACAAGGCGACGCGCTGTCAGGCGACTTCTGCAACATCGTTCTTGAAAGAATTGTGCAACACGCACACGCCAACACCAGAGGCACAGTCTTTCAAAACTCTGTCCTATTACTCGCATAGGCCGGCGATCTCGACGTACGTTCGTGAGTATTGAGACGAAGGCGGCAAAGAGGGCAAGAGGGCAAGACCAAGTATATGCTGTCAACAGGAAAGGACACTCAATACCGATATCTCGGACAGAACGTCACAATAAACAGTTATAATTTTGAGGTAGTTAAGGATTTTGTCTACCTAGGCTCCGCAATCAATTCAGACAACGACACCAGCGCTGAGACCAAACGAAGATTAATTGAGTAGCAAACCCCTCTCTTGAACAACTAAAGCGACCTTTCTAAGATCTTTAACGTCCCAGTCCTACTCTATGGCGCAGAGGCATGGACTTTGTCAAAAGCGGATGAGGTTGCTCTTGCCTGTTTCGAGAGGAAAATTCTTCGGCTGATTTTTGTTCCCGTCTGCACAGACGGTGAGTGGAGGAGAAGATACAACGACGAACTTTATGGGCTGTATAGCGACATCGACTTGGCCAGAAGAGTGAAGCTCCAGCGACTGAGGTGGCTGGGAATGGAGACCAATACTCCGGTCCGAAAAATCTTCGAATCCACACCCGAGGGTCGGCTCAGTAGAGTAAGAACGCGACTCAGGTGGTGCACGCAAGTTAAAGGGAGTCTTAACCAACTTAGCGTGCGAATCTGGAGACAGCTGGCTAGAGATCGAGTAAGCTGGAGACGCTTATTAGTTGAGGCCCAGGTCCATAAGTTTGAGAAACGCAGATGTTAACCTGTCAATCGTTTTTCCTTATAACCCACGACGACGCCAGTACATCCTAAGCCCAGGGGTTTTCTTTTTCATGCTATTTCCGGTTGGGCATTAACCCTATAACAGGAGCGTAACAAGCAAGAACACTACCATCACAGTCACTCTTCAAACAAATCTTCAAAAAACCTCTGCATATAGGGTTCCATTAATCCAATATCCCAAGGACAGGATAACATAACAGAGAAAATGTTATTAAATCGATAAGGACATCCTTGGCTAGACGCAATCCCAATGCCCACTCACTTTTTTGATTTTTCCCAATTCATCTGAGGAATGTTCAATGTTAAGCCATCCCCTACAGATCGTCCTTGAATTCTATTCCCGAAAATCTCTTTCACCCAAACCACAATATTTCTGTTTTTCTTTTTTTGATGAATCTCCTAGAACCCAATGAATTGGAATATAAAGACGTAATCACTTTGTAGATTAAATTGCTGCGCCAGACAGTTTTCCATAGAAAAAGCCCACCTCTTCCAACCAATTCCATTAAAAAGGGAACCTTTCAAGAGCGCTCGCTTTCAATATGCAAACGGAAATCAGGAAAGTACTGCCAAAGAATTTTATATCACATATCAAAGTGAAACGATAAAAATGAAGCTTCCCTTCGCATTTTTTTTCTCATGAGTTTACCACATTATTTTCGTGCTCGATGGAGAAGGATCACCCAATAACGCAGCCAATTGCTGGCAATGTTGAACGATTGAAGAAGTTTCCACAAAAAATCATTCACTACCAATGCATATAAATGCTCTCCTTTCATCTGCGTCCACAAGGATAACAACAAAAGAAAAGAGAACTTTCCACTCGAAGTGATATTCAGGTTGGACCAGAGCGGGTCGTGGGTGGTGAGTCGACGTCTCCACATGTAATCGGAAAGCCAATGTCATTGTACCTTCAGGAAGAAAATGATAAAATTTTCCCTTTTTTTTTGGAAAATAGTTACAGATACGGAAGTTCCCACCCAGTCCTGAGAAGTTTTGTTGTGAAATTTTGAAGGAAAAGAAAATATCTGAATCGATTACAACTCTTTTCTGGAGACGATGCCCTAAGGCTTCTGTCGTTTGTTCACTCCTTTCCCAGAACAGAAAGAGCGAGGGCGGAAAAAAAAGGGATTCTTGCAGATTCTCCAGAGCGACTGCCAACATTTTTATGAACTTCAAAGATTACATTCGGTGCATTGGTTTCATTCGGCTCAAGGCGGCAAGAAAAGGATTCAATACTTGAATGTGTGTGTAGCTTCTACGCAAAAGACATGAAATTGCATCCGGAGTGCGGAAATATTCCATTTCACTTGAATGCATCTCTCATAAAGCGGTTTATCTATTGGACAGACAAAGTAGATACAACAACTGAATTCGAATCTTATGCTTTCAATTCTTATTTTCTTCTATTTGTTCGCCTGTCTATACATACAGCAGAGTCCTTGCCATGTATTCGTGCAGACAGACGAAGAATAACTTTTTTGGACTCTCAACCGAAGGACGAAGAAATTACAATTTTGCAACTGGTAAAAGTTTTCATTTTGTAGCGCCGTCGACTTTGAAACTATTTCCGTTCCGCCCCCGAAAGTTGCCTTATTCTCTGGCGGTCCTTCGGAGTTGGTGACTCCCGCTCCACGCCCTTTCCTGGTCTCATACATAATTCGATGCGATGAAGGAATAAAGTAAACTTTTATTTTGAGGATATCTACGAAAGTATCTGGAGGTACTGTACTCAGAGAATGGAATATTTATATAGCGATAGCGACAGTTTTTTTTTATATATATATTTACCCACGCTTCAGGTATTACACGGATCGAAGGGTATGCCGCACAGAGGCGTCGATATACTGTAAAAGGGGATTGAGGATTTTTTTCGAACGGAGTTCTAAAACATTCAATGTGAACTGAATTAATAAATGAACACCATATTCAACTTAACGCTTTGGGATGAAAAAAAAAACCGATGGAGGAGCTACTGTTTGGGGTTCTTCGCAGGTCATCTCATATTAACGGCTTTGGAAACTCCAAGATGAGGGTAAAAAAAACTTTTTGTTATAGAGGACCACAGTCTGTGTTCAAAGTAAGACTCCATCAATACAAGATAAGAATTGTTGAGGAGGACAAAAATAAACCGAAAGAATAAGATCGCGGATACAAGCTGCTGAAATGAGATTTCTTCGTTGTATTGCTGGGATAACTCATCGAGATCGAGTTTGGAACACCAGAGTACGGGAGGCACTCAATGTTGAGCAGCTACTTCTTCGAACGGAGAGGTTCATACTCCGATGGTTTGGACACGCTAAATGCATGTCCCCAACTCGGCTTCCAAAACGTGCCAAGGCTGAGAAGGTTGGATCAAGTCCAAAATCTCTCCTCTACCCGCATGGGGACAGCCCTTAATGATTAAAATTCGATAGCAGAATATCGGAAGATGTGGAGAGTCCATTTAAGCACCCTAAACCCGCAACACTCATCGTGGATAAGCCGGCCATTGGAAAATGATGACGATGATGATGTGGAGAATCAAGAGGTCGCGATGTAAAATTGTTAGCTTCCTTGTGAACGTTGAGGCAGATTTGTTGAGTTCGTGCAGCTTACTGAGGAAACCGAAGAACTAAGGGAACATCATGCGACAAGAAGCTTGGGATTCATTCTTTGTGATGAGCTTTTTCTTTTTTCTCTGATGAAAAGTTACAATTTGAGAGGCTTGATGCTTTCGAGAAATTAATCTCAGTCGTTAGACAATCTCAGTTCACCACGCAATGTAAAGGGTCACCTAGCTTGGATTTAAAGATTCTCTCATAGAGATTGACAACTTGACACTTAGACTTAGGACTCACTTTTGAATAAGCGAACTCGATTCATTAGCTCCCTATGCTCAGACGTAGAAATGAAAGACTTGAGAGTTCTCTAAAGTGGAACTGGAAATGGATTAAAAGCGTATTTAACAGGAAGTTCGACTTAAAAAATTAATAAAGCATTTCTTGACAATGTCGACTCAAAAGAAGTTTGTAAAGCGAGCTTAACTGAACTAATCAGTGCTATCCAGATTTATTTAGTGCTACTTTGAATGTTGACCATGATAAAAATGAATCAGTAAGGATTTGTCTTTGAACGCAAAGCCTTCCTAGTATCCTATGTCATCTGTTCTTCATCGCCATCCGAGGTACAAACCCGAGAGCAACAAAGAAACAACTGCCAAATGTCTATAATTTTTGCCAAGCTCAAGAGGGACATTTGCAAAGCAGGTGGTTCCTTCCTCTCTGCAAGGGTGCCATGCTATGGTGACGGAGCCGGTTGTTAATGGTTAAGTTTTTACCTTTCCTTTCATAAGGCCCTGCTAGGCTATCGACCTTAAATGCGTCAAAAAACTTTTTGCATCTAATCATTGAAATTATTTCCTAAAAGCCTCTTAGAGTTAAGCACATTTCCTAGGCAGATCTTTTTCCATTGGTCACATAGGACCATTTTTAGGCAACGAAACAGCGGACTCACCGGCCGAGGTAGGTGCAACAGCCCCATCACTGGTACCGAACTTGCCTGTAGTCCAAGCAAATCCCTTTTCAAAATCCACACGAGAGAACAAACCCTGCTCAAATCTAACACCATCTGGATGAGAAGTATCTATCCCAAAGACTACCTCAAAATCATAACTAGATCCTAGAAAGTTGTTTTTTGACCTCACTTGCCGCGCTTCACTCTGAGACGCTGATTAGCTTAGCTGACGCCCTCTAAAAAAAATAAATATCTGGCGCGACAGCTCGGGATGAGCCAAGGCCTAGCTCCTCGCAACCATTCATGTTGTGCGTGTTACATATTTCGCACAAATGGAAAGGACCTACAGTTTATTGCCGACTCCGAACAGCGAAGTGAGAAGGTCTTTCATGAGAGATTATACTCCCGGAGGCTTGTCATTCCCCGACGAGAGGTGGTGCCGCGAAAAATGTTCGGTGTTCCGGGCTGGGGCTGGGGCTTGAACACACGCAGCTCGGTCAGCAGTCGAACGCACTAACCACCGACCCACGGCTGACGCCCTCAGGAGCAGATAAACTGCTCTAAAATATTTTGGATAGCACAATAGGTCTCTATATCAGACCGCAGTGCTAGAGCGGACTAACTGCTCCCCACTAACATAATAGGAGCATTCCGGATCTTATAAAACATTGCAAGAAGTCTGCGCTGTATCTATTGCTTGTCGACTTTAAGAAAGCTTCTGGGAACAGAAGAGGGGAATCCTATCATGATACCATGTCATTACCTGCAAATTTAAAACTGGGACGCCTTTGAAGTCTGAATCAGAAGAATCTGCATGTTATCCTCACATTTCTGTTGCTGACGGCAGAAACCCGCCACAATGGAGGGTAGTCCAAGTGGTTTGCATAAGTTGCAGTGTGTCTAGACGACACCATTTCACTGGCATCTTTGTGAAGCTGAGTTGAAGTTGGGATGTGAGTAAACGTGAACAAGTCAGAAGAAATGGCCATTTCCCTGCACCTGCTCCATGCAATCTGCATTTTAATGGAGTTCCATTGAAGCAGGTTGAAACTGATGGAGAAATGTAAGTATCTCGGAGTCTTATTCACGAGTGATAGAAGGAGCAATACTAACTTATCACGTAGGATTGGTCAGGCTGGAGCAATTTTGACACAGCTTGAGCTTTCATCATCAGGAAGGCCGAACTTGGCATCGGAGCTAAGCTGTGGGTTCTTAGTTCAGTGGTTGTTCCAACCCTCACCTATAGTCATCATATGTATTTGGGTAATGACCGAAATTTTAAGTTCGCCGAAATGAGACTCGCCGGGATCGAGTTAGGGACACCAGAATACGCGAGAAAGTCAATGTTGAGCAGCTACTTATTCGAGCGGAGAGGTCCTTGATTCGACTTCTAAAACTTTTAAGAGAGTTATGGAGGATCCTCTTAAGCACCCTTAACCCGCGATTTACATAGGGGATAAGAGGGCTGAAAAATAATGATGAACTTGTTCACAAAGCCCAGAACACAGATCTGGTTCCGGGCCTTTTCTAGTGAATTTCTTTAGTACCCAGCACAGAGTCACCTTGTTAATCTTCGACTTATCGTTTACAGCTCATTTGTAAATTCAGATTATGTCGATGTTGACTGCAGAGCTTTAACCGCTGCCTGGCTAACAACATCTATGGTAATCGTCTTTCTAGCTACGTTCCTTATTTTAACTTTCCTCGTTGCCTGTTAAATGGTGGTGACCTCGGCTTGGAAGACTCCGAGGGAGCGATTTATGTTTCAGGACTCACAGGTAAAGCCACCCACCGTTCTAAAGTCCATTTTAAATTTTGAATCTCCTACCAAAGTTGCAATGAAGCGCTCTTCTATTGTAGAAAAAACTATCAGAATGGAGATTTGTGGCTGTCCATAGAACTGCTTCCCTTAGGCTGAGTGCTGATTTGCTGCTCTGCTACTGGTGAAAATGTTTATCAGACTAAGATCCTAAATTGCTGCAAAATTTACTGAGCAATGGACCCAACCCACTAAATTCAGTTGAAAAGTCGGTCGTATTAAGAAAACTTGATACAGTACAGCTTAGGAAAGGGCTAGAATGGATTAATAAACACAATGTTTGATGCTTAATGTCCTATAAAGCGTGACAGTGTCTTAAAAAAGATCGATGTGTTGCTTTGGTACTACACCTACTTATACAAAAAAGTTGCATGAAAATCCCTCAATAGTGATAGAGTATCAAACAAGCAATAAAGCGAGACTGTTTCTTATTCGTCTACGATTGAGTTCTGAGAACAAATCCATCTAACAAAATCCACATCCCATCAAACTTCAATCAAGCTCTGCGAACCCGCCCTTCAACAGATGTCCGAGCTGAAATAAAAAAATTCTCACAGGAACAATTAATTTCTAGCGTTCAGCACTACAGCATATGCTTGCCCCGCACAAGCAGATCTTTGCAAATATCCACTTTATCAAGGAACTCTCTACACGCACCTAGGGCCACTACTACATACCTCTTCGACGCAACTTCTTCCTCCACCTCCACGCGTGTACTTCCAAGCCTGACGTAAAGATTGATGGACGCGTAATTATCCAACTGAAAGACAACGAATCATCCCCCAAAATTCAATGTCTTCACCCCGAATGGAGGTCAATTTGTTACAGACACGGCGAATCCCTTACACACAAAGGATAATAAATATCCTTGTTGCTGCAAATTATTTCTTCGAACTGTACAATTCGGGGTCAACCGATCAAAATGGAACCAGAAAACAACAACAAAAAGGAAAAAAAGGACGAAAACAAAAAAAACAAATCCTTAAAGTGCTGGAAGAAATAATTCTCATTTTAGTTACACTATGCGGCCAATAGAACTTTATCCTTTTCCTCTTCAAGTTCCGTTCATTTTGGCTGACTTCGAAAGGAAGTAGTTTGTGTTAAAAAAAAAAAAAACTTTTTCTCGTCTGTGAAAATGTCATCTGGCTGATGGACTTGGGAAATCCTTTCCTACAGATGCAATGTGTTCTCTGCCAAATACTTTCAGGAAATGTCCTTCAAGGAGGTTTTTCTTTTTCTTAGTTTCTTTTTTCTCTTAAAAGTTTCAATAAAAGTTGAGATTGCTTGACATCAGTGTCTTGTGTTTTCCACTTTTGTTGTTGATTACTTTCCGAGTGAGTTGCCTTACACAATGTGCCGCTCTCCGTAGGGGGTGTATCCAATATAATGAATTGGATTGTGTCCTTGGCAAGGGATTAAGATGAAATCTGTTCAATTAAGAATTCAGAGGTAAAGTGGTGATTTTCTACAGAGTCAATCCATATTCATATTCCCCCCCCCTACACCGTTGTTAAAAATCAAAAATCTGATTCTACAAGGATTCCTTGCTAGCATTCCTTTCACTTCAAATTGTTTTCCAAAGTTCAGATGCAATCATTGGAGGGATTCTCTCAAATTACGGTCTGTACATCCTTCCATCAATCCGACACTTGTAATTGAATAACAAAAAGGAATCAATTTCTAAGAAACTACGGATGTACCTACACAATCAGTTGGGATATGGCATGATTTCCACGAAATTGAAAATGTCTCCACCATAAAACACAGGGACACCATCATCCGGTAAATGTGCTGTTAAAAAGGATTCAACACAAATATCGATGCACAACCGCACGTGTCATTTGCAATGTGGAATGGGTGGTATGTTGTTTGGGTCTTTTCACGTGAACGTCCTTCTCGGTGCTGTTATCGTCATCGTCATCGTCCTCGAAGAAAATTTATTTTCATTTACTCTGTTGGAAATATTTCCACCTTATCCTTGCACGGCATTGACAACATGTGGATAGTGGTATGCTGCAGCTGCTATGGAGACGATGTGCAAGACTGCTGCTTTGGTGGCACTTTTAAGAGGAAACACCTTGGTTCGGAATAAACTGAGCGTGGGTTGGCGGTGTATAGCTTTAGGGATATCCTTGCTCATCGCCTCAATTTATTCAAACTTACAATTGCTATGAAAATATCAGCCACTGCACAATGTATTGAGGTAGAATTTCTCGTATGAACAGTGCAGCCGAACAGTGTGAAAGGAGGTGATGTTTGGTTAAAGACTAAGGATCTCAAGTGGATTTTCATGTATGCTAAGTATAGGAGAAAATAATGCTTCATAGGGAGCTGTATATGTGTAAAGCAAGACTATTTTAACAAAAACGTCGCCCTAGCTCCGTGGTTAGTGCGTTGGACTGCTGGGAGAGCGGTGTGGGTTCAAGCCCCAGCCCTGTGCACTGAACATTTGTCACGGCACCACCTCTCGTCGGGGATTGACAAACCTCCAGGAGTATAATTTGTCATGAAAGAGCTTCTCAATTCGCCGTTCGGAGGGGCAGCGCAATGCCACCAAATAACGCCGCAAAGAGGAGAGCAACGCCACTTAGATCTTATGGCAAAATCAAAGAGTCCAGAGCCCACCTACAGAGACAAGTGCCAAAATTGGCGTCAACCCTGTCATCATTCGGGCTACAGGTCAGCTCAGGTTGTGAGCTGCATAAGAGTGAGTGATCCAGTTCATCGGCTGCACCTACGGACATACATACAAACTCGGCTGGGTTCTAAGGAGAAGGTTAGGACCAGCAAAGACAAACCAAAACCGGACTGGCTCTAGGCAACTGAGCCCAATATGCAGCTCTGGGAAGATGCTCGACTAAAAGTTATAAATGCGGAAGAAGTTACGCGTCCGCAAATTTTTGTTGAGTACTTTCCTTGCAAAGATACTCCCATAACGCCTGTTTCAGTTGCTGACTAGCCTAAGAGCAAACCTAGTAAAGGTTAGGTTAAGTTAATGGGTGTCTTGTGCTATTCGTCACTGCTCACGTTAACCATTGTGTCCATCTTCTAATTCTACCTCGGGAACCTGTAAAGAGAAGGGGAGCCGCTGATTTAAAACCCAGATAAGGATATGAATCTCAGAAGGTCCCTCAGCTCGATGTTACGCAAATCCTCCAGTTCCGTGACAAAGTAACTACCAAAAGTCCTCATTCTTCTCTTGTCGAGGGCAGGACATTCACACAGCGGGTGACGGACAGATTTGATTTCTTTCGTGTCCCTACAACTTCTGTAATAGTCAGTGTTATGTATACCGAGGCGCTCCATATGAGTACCAATGGCCCAGTAATGATGCCGGAGACTATCCGGGACAGAGATCTCTTCTTATTATAACCCGTCCATAAGTTTTTATCCGTTGCATATGTGTCTAGCTGGATCCAACATGACTGATGGCCTCGTCTTCAATATAACTTTTGAACGAGCATATTGGAGTGCCTGTGAGGCATGCAGCATGCTGCTTCTCTTCCTGCAAGTTCGTCGGCCCTTTCGTTACCTGGGATATCCATTTGCCTTGCTTCCCAACATAGGGTCACCATATTGGCTCTCGATATCTCATCTAGATGCTTTTTGCAGATTCCTACAAGCCTCGATCTAGTTACCGCGGACACCAGAGCCTTAACGGCTTCATGGCTTTCGATAAAGACCGCAAATGTCCTTGCGGTGATACCCTCCTCTCACAGACTGTTTTCGAACCCTCGATGATGGCTGTGATTTCGGCCTGAGAGACACTGCAGTCGCCGTTTATACTAAAGGAGTGGTTTATTCCTTGGCCCTTGCAGTTGACCTCGGCACCTGTACCAATGTTCATCTTAGAATCATCGGTGTAGAAAGCCACTTGTTGTGTGATTCCTCCAGTCATCTCTGTCAAGAATTCTGATACTGAATCTCCTGTCAAATGCCAAAGTCTGTTTCTGTCGATCTGTCGGCATTCTCCCATCGAGAGAGTATGGAAGCGTGAGGGAGCTGGTGCCCACTGTCGTCCTTCTCTCAGTCGCAATGCAGTTTTAGCTGCCGTCTTGCTGCAGTACAGATCCAGCGGAACGAAACTTAGCATGGTATACATTGCCCCTGTTGGTGTTGTTCTCACTGATCTCAAGATTCCCACTGAATCCAAGGGAGGTTTAGAAGCAGAAATTGGTCTTGCTGCATCTTTCACCAGACTAGTGAGCCATATGTAAGAATGGGTGTCACAACCGCCGTGTACACCCAGTGTACCACAGCCGGTTTGAAGAGAAGGATACGCATGCCCTAGTATGAGTGTTTTGTGGATGTTTTTCTACCCTGAAGCTGCACTTATAAAGATTTGTTGTCGAAAGAACCCCAGGGCTGTCGAAGTTTACTGTCGAATTGTCATCATTCATGTTTTAGTGAGACAAGATTTCCTTTGGTGGTAGACACAACAGCCTTAAGCACACAATCTCGCTTATCTCACCTCAACTTGAAATAGCCAGAGTATACATTATTGTAAGTCCCATCGTCAATTGTCCTTTAAACCAAAGATTGCATCTCTTAATTTTAACTTCTTAAACTAATAATTGAACTAGAATCACCCGAGTGGGCGAGGCATTGTTAACTTCAACTTAAAATTTATATCTTCGAACAGACCCTGTGACTTTGTTTGGAAAACTTCAATCGAACTTGAAGTTCTGTCTAATCGCCGAACAAAAGTCATTCAATGGAAACTTCAACAATGAGACTAGCCGTCTCCTCGATAGCAATAGCAGCAGCTATTGGCATCGATAAGTTCCTTCCCATTGGAATCATTGAATCGTAAAGTTGTAATCATGAAATTCATTTCAATAGCTCCAAGGCAAACACACAGGGAGACCGGAGAAGCGATAACTTCATAATTAAAATCGCTTCAAGGAATACCAACATTTCAATACTCAACCACAAGTCCTGTCTTATACAAACGTCAACACCCTGCGTGTGCCGCATTTATTCCACCCCGAAACCAGTTACAAAAGAAAAACCTAAATCTCTTTTGTTCCGCAGTGACCCTCTTCCTTCCCGTGCACATTGTGTTGTAACATCCTTTCGTCGTTCTATTCCTTTTGGCTATAATTATGGCATTGGAACTGCTTCAACGAAAAATGCCTACTCCTGTGCAGAGACGAAGAAGAAGGCACAAGAAGAAGAAGACGAAGAAGGCTCGTTAGGCTCATAACTTACAGGTGAGTAAAACATTCTACCATTCAGGATTCAGCCATTTCCACTGTTATCCTTGGTGCCTGTGTGTGTGAATTTTTTTTTTTTGGCAAGAAATCGGTAAGAAAAGGTTCAACGGAACTTGAACAAAGGATGACAAGGCCCTGTAGTAGCAGGACGATGTATAGCCATCGTCGTTGTCGTCGTCCTTTCTTCGAAAACACAGTATACGCCTAAAATGGAAAATAATAGATTCCACCCCTATATCCTTGGCCAGGAAATATGAGAGCGCTTCCTTGGGGTAAGGGGTGAAATATAAACCGATGGGATATATAGAAAAAGGTATCTCATCCAAAGGACGAACAAACGATAAAGAAAGGACAACAGAGGGGGCGTAGAAATCCAATCTAAACGGGCACAAAAGCTCGGCCTATTAAAGTCTCAATTTCAGGATAACTCTTTAACCCGGCCACTGGGGAGGCCAGCCAACGCCGCCGCCTCCTGTATCCTGTATGAATGGCCTTTGTGTGACACGAACGTATCGGCAATAATCCTTTTCAATGCTACTGAACCGGGAACGGGCGCGGTTGGGCCGGGCGCTTCAATCTGCCACAGAGATACTTTGCTTCTACCCACACCGAGTGTATGTATGTTTGCTGTTGCTGCGTCGTCCTTGTCATCGTCTTTCCTGTATTGGTGTAGCTACTGAGGCAAAAGCTGGAGCAAGAGCAATACTATTATTTGAGAGTATTTATTGATGTTGATTCAATTGGGGCATCATTCTTCGTCGATGTGGCTTTGATAGCGTTTTATTCAAATGAGATTACTCAGGATGAGTAGGTAGAACAAAGATACATCGAACGATGGACAAATACTCCACACCAACACATGCACTGAAGGGGGATGGAGGAAATTTGTTAAATTTTCAGTATCGGATTAGGGATAGAAAGGTGTGTAATCCAAGACTAGAGAGAATTTATGCAAAGACGGGCGGAACGCATTGTTATTGTGAGTAATTAAGACGGTCTTATGGATTTCAAGCGTTTAATACGCTCTGAAGGAGCTTCTACAGCAGCAGCTGCCATAGGAGGATGAAAGTGTTGCCAGGTGAATGTGTTCGTAGGAGTTTCCAAATTTCCATTTAGAATATTGCTAATGAAGTTCCGGGAACATCCGAGAAGATATCGGTAAATACAGGACGTACGCAAATATTGTAATATTTCGAACACTGCTACGTTGTGGTAATGGATATTTTCCAAAATGATGTTCAGGATGTTCTCAGTGTATCCTGTTGTCTGAGGGTAAATACCTTCGTTAGTGCTGAGCAAATTGAAATTGCTTTAGCTTTCAAAATGCTTTAAACACTTTAAATGGTCTACAACGCGTTGAGGATGTTGTCAGAAGCCAAAGGACCATCAGTTCTTGGAAATGAATTTTGTATCAGAAGCCCATAATGTGATTTAGGAGCTTCGTTCCTTGAGCTGTTATTGACTAAATATGAAAATACTTGTCAACACTAGGCAAGGAGCACCTGCTAACGACGTAAATAAATAAAAGCACGAAGTGTACCTTGCGTAACTGGAGATAGACGGCATGTTTACGGGCTTATGCTGGATTAAAATGAGAGAAATACAAATCTTAATTAATGTATCTGAGATGAGACTCATCCGCTTAAGATTTAAGATGGAATTTTCATATCGTGCCGCAGAAGGTGTGGTATAATTATTATTATTTTTTTTTGGATTTAATTTTGCTGTTGGCACGGTGGTGGTTCGGTTCGTGTGCTTCAGGGTGAGATGGACATTAAAGAGGAATGCCACCTACTGCAGACGCCACTTAATTTAAGTGAGAACATTTCTGGACTAACAGCACTTGTAGGTCGTTACACTGGGATTTTTGCAGAGATTTATCTAGCTGACTCGGCTAGTAGACAAGGCGAGACGCATTTCTGTCAGACAGTCAACTTTAAAGTATAAAGACGACATTTAGGCTCCTGAATAACTCCCATTAAAAATCTCACAGGTCTTCAGATACCATCCCTTTTGTAGTACAGGGTATGGTATATGACGGTCAGCGAAAGGCTCTGCAATTAACCAGTTGGTACCGGTGTTGTCTTTTAAATTTCGAACTGTAGATATAGGGTAGGTTTGGGACGTACATATGTTGCAGGGGATGTAGAGAAACTGGAAACAATTATGGAATTGACACTAGTGTTCGTGTGATCTGGGAACCTTCCTGATTCTTTGGTGAAGGTCAGGATGTAGCCGATTTATTTGTCCTTGAGATGCTTTAAGTCCGGTATCCACATATACACCAGGGTCTTCTGCCACATTCTCGCGAGGACTGGACAGTGGCATAGGAAGTGTCCGATATGTTCATCTTCTTTCTCGCAGTTCCTACATGTCTTTGCATCAGCGAGGCCCAGTCAATGTATGTGTTTGTTGAGGTTAATGTGCCCTACGATCAGTCCCACTATCAGTCTAAATTGCTTACTGCTTGAACCTAGCGCGTTTCTAGTGAGCAGGTTGCTTGGTTTCTTTCCGAGCCACTTTGACTTTGAATTTGAATTTTTGAAATTCTTTTGCATCTTCTCGCGAGGATCGGGATTGTAGCGGAAGCGAATGAAGGGTGGAGCTCTTTGCACTCCCGTAAAAAAACTAGAAAATTATGGCCAAGATACAGAGGTGACAGAACTAATATTCTCATGCAGAAAGACAGGAAACCCTCTCCGTCCTTGTAGGAGTAACTATAGCTCACAATACTCTGCCCTATCACGTGAAAAACCAAGGCTAAGTGAGGACGATCTTTACAGGGGTTGCGGAGACGAGGAAGTTAAGGAGGGCACGACGTCCCACCTTTGCCACTGCCCAGCTCTCTGCCACCTCAGACATAAAACCTTTAGAAGACACTTCTTCCAGGATACTGAAGAAGTATGTGACGTACCTATCAAGGTTATCTAGGGGTTCATTAAGGCTTCAAGATGGTTCGAAGCCCTGTGCCAATAGGGAAGTGCTTTGGGTATTACTCCTTTACCCTAAAATGGGCATCACAAAGGGCCCCTACTAACCTGAGTGTCGCCCAGAGGGTACTTTTTCTCCTCACCAACGCGCCTAGCTAACCAGCGCATTACAGATTTGGAGTCAATCAGGTTTAAGACTAAGGCTTTTACTGTTGCTTGACTGTCCATGACTATGTGGATGAGGACTTCTTTTGAATGGCATGGATCTCCGCATGAAATCACTGGGACTTTCCTCATTAACAACGAGATTTTGGTGCTTGGTGAAGATATCAGCTGACGTCCAGATGGTGTCCATTCTTTACTTATCCGTATACCACTTATTACCTTAAATGTCAGCGGTTGAGGTCTTAAAATTCCGTGCTTCTCGGCTTGGGATCACTATGACAAACCTCCTGTCGAGCAGATCACCCTGCAGATCAAATCGATCTGTGGAATTTCAGAGACAAGGTTTGATGTGATCTCGGGGACCGCTAAACCTGAAATACTGTGGCGTATGTGGAACATTTTAACCGAATTTTGATGTGGTCTCGCGGATCGTCAAACCTAAAAAAAAAAGACAGGGCGTCCGAAGTAGTCTAGTGGGTTCAAGCCACAGACGTGTCCACCGAACATTTTTCATGGCACCACTTCTCGTCGGGGAATGACAAGCCTCCGGGAGTATAATTTGTCATGAAAAAGCTTCTCAATTTGCCGTTCGAAGTCGGTAATAAATTGTAGGTCCCTTCCAGCCATGCCTTGGCTCATCCTGAACTGTTCCGGAACTATTGGTTTTTTTTTTTTATTTAATCCAGCAAAAATTGTCCTGCGACCCGTGGAGGGGTGTTGATTTGAAACAAAGTGGGCATGTTCGCGTATTATCGCATCCCCTTTAGCACACGTTTGATTGAAAATTGCATCGTTTCCAAATCTCATGGAAACTTCCACATCTGTTTACAAATTACCGGCAGCTAATTACGAATCACAATGACCCCTTTTATGTTTCACCTAATCACTCGAACCTCTGTATGATTTCCATTAAAGCAATCATCAGCGAAGTGCTCTATTGACTGCAAATAATCTTCCTAATGGCATCCAGCATCCAGCAGCTCATCATAATCTATTGACACCTGATCGTGGAATGAAAAGTCTCATTCAGCGTTATCCCCACTTTAATCAACTCGCTATCGAATGCATGGCAAACAAACAGAGAGTGCTCGCCAATTTGACACCTAATCGGATCATTCGGCGTTTCCTCGTTTTCATAGCAGCTCCATCGAAAGCCTCAGCATCTGCATGATGCACGGTCTTAATAGCATCGTTCGTGCAAAATTATATTATACTCCCGCAATGAGATTGTGTGCATAATAGGAGTGCTGCAGTACAGCAAACATCCAACAGCCATCGTCTACCATCCATCCATCCATCTATCTATCTGAAACCGTTCCCCATCCACAAGGATAATTCATATTCAATCTAAAGTTTGCACACACAAATAGGGAATTCTGAAAATTTCATCATATGCTGCGCGGATCTTTTGAAAGAGTTCCGCTTTGCTCTTCCCGTCGGTCTCGTCATCCGCGAAATTTAAAAGGCAAAGTTGTGAAGCTGAACACGGACCATAGTCAGCCGAGGAAGCAAAAAAAAAAAAACAGAAACTTGCTGGCAAAAGATTTTAATAACTTTGCCGCGGAAAATTTTCCAAACTACCCCCGTTGTTGTTGGCGGCGCTTCAAATTGCAAAAGCTTGCGCCACCCCATGAACATGAGCCGTTCACCATACATTCATGTATCTGTGTACGAGCCTGCACCTCATTTTATTTCAGTCGGCGTTCTTGCATTAAGCTGATTTCATTTGTTTGCCTGTGCACTGGTTCGGCATTTATTTATCCCTCGCCACTAATTCAGAAGGGCGGCGCGCATCCGTCATAATTCTTTATACATTTAATTAAATAAATGTTTATCTACTTTCGTCACTACAGTGTGGCTGTCGCCCTTAAAGTTTTAAAGGGGAATGAACAACATGGAGATACAAATATGAACACACGAACAGGCACATAAACTTCTGGAGATATATTGCTTTTTTTTTCTGCCGCCCCTCCCAAGCTCCCGTGGACTTTGCGTGTGTGTGTCCCGAGATGTCATACAAGGATTTCGGTTGACTAAACAATTCATATTCACAGGATTCTCTTAAATCATATTCACACCCCCGCTGTCTGGAGCAGGTGGAGGCGGCATGGTAATGTTCTGGTGGTTGGAAATTAAAATAAAATTTATTTGTTATCATGAGCACACCAGGAGCAGAGTATCCTGTGATGATGTGAGGGAAGACCACTCTTATGAGATTGCAGTGCTCTCGGTACACACCTGACAGTTGATACATATGGTATGGACTTAAAGGAGTACAGCAGGACGATTCAAGTGGTTTGTAGGTGAGGATGTTTTCTCAGATATTCTGGATGTTATTTGGAGAGGACATTAAGTAAGGTTGTGGTTACACATATGGGTTCATTGGTGTAACTGGTTAGATAAGTTTTATGTTTCGGGTCAATGGTCTTCCTGGTTGACATGATAGGGAAGGCCTTTAGGTTCAATATACTGTAAACTTCACATGCGAAACACCATTTTAACTTTGTAAGTCATAGCCAGTCATTTTCTGGAAGACCAGCGATCGCAATACCACTGGCTGATCGTCAGGACTTCTAGAACTACCTTCGTCACTTCGGATGATTATATGTTGATCAGACGGATCATTAATGTCTCGGGTATCATGATTTCTAAGGACAGAGGTTGCACCATGACTACACATGAATATTGGTGATCGAAAAGACTAGCAACGCAAGCATTCACTTAGTACTTAAAAAAAAATTCCAGAGATCTGACGATCACTAGGTGATCAACAGTTTTAACTCGGCTGTCTGGTCTTCGAATAAAGCCATTGATCTTCAATCAGTTGTCTGTTGGCGAGATTAAAAAGGCACGATCCTAGATCGATCAAAGTCAGTAGTCTCACTGGTGATTAACAGGGTTTTCAGTGCTGTATCTACAACGATCGAGATTATTAAATTTCAAGACCAGTGAAATCATAGGAATTAGTGATCGATAGCCGAGTTCAGCGCGAGTTCTATTGGTTTGCTCAATCCACTTTTGCGGTGGCACGATCTTTTCATGATTTTATACAGTCGATAACATTGTCAAGCGTTGGTTTTTTAAAAAAATGTTTATCACTTCTTTAGTGGGACAGAAATACTCCAGATGCCATGCGCAAGATCATCAGTGGATTTTAAATGGAAGCCAGAAGACAAGTCTCTCATTTTAGTGCCTAATAAAAGTTAACGTGAGACTGCAACACATTCCAATCACCAAAATGGTTTCTTGTTATTTGCAGCCTTGTACTTCTTAGAGTTCTACAACTCCAGCTGAGGTTAATGAGAAGGTAGAAACGTAGGTAGGGTGGCTGTCTATGCGAAGCACAGTTGTAACTAGGCCAAGATAGGCCATTTGTGATACCATTTTCATCCATACCCTAAATGGTACTCATTTTATTGAGACCATTTTGAGCTCTTGGGGGTACTTTTGACGTCAGTTTATGATAGGTCACCCAAGTTGTCGAAGTGATAGGCTCCTAGATAGAGCTTTCTCCTTTGAGATAGGGTAGGACAGGTGCAGAGGAAATGGAGAATCGTTTCTTCCTTCTCCGATGGGACAATGGCCGGGGAGAACTCCGATGACGGTCCTAATAAGCGACCTATTAAGTAAGATCAGGCTTTTGGATCGAGTGAGGTTCAGCATAGTTCAGACCTCTCTGAAGGTACGGCATGTGATACCATTCTTCCATCTTTTGTTTATCTAATTTACATGTATCGAGTGGTATACTCCGATTCCTCTGTTCTGGTAATGGTTCTAGAGTAGCGCCTCGTTTGGTGAATTCATCGGCCTTCAAGTCCCCAAAGGCATAGGTACCCAGGACAATCTAAGCGACAATCTAAAGTAGTTTTTGATGTATATGTTACTAATTCCTTGAAGGGTATCACATTGTGCCTAAGCCAGGATAAGGCTTTGTCGACCGCTATAATTTCCGCCTGAAAAATGCTAGAGTAGTCGGGTAGACGGAGGGAGATACTCAAAATGAGCAAATCCGGAGAAAACACTTCGCTCTCGGTTTCGGAACCGTCAGTGTAGAGCTGAACGGACTGATCGATTTTGGCGTCATCACTCTCCCACTCATCCCTGGAAGTGATTGATGTCCGAAAGTTAGGGATGAAGTTCAAGCTAGACGGTGTGTAGTCGGTGTTTTCCGGGATAAATCTAAGGGAATTTTAGATCAATGAGTGGCGAATGTAATTGTTTGACCGTTGAGAGGAGGCTTTCAGTCTGATGGGAAGTAGATGCAGGAGCACGTCAAGTGGCGCGGATGGCGTAGTTCATAGTGCTCCGCTAATGCACTTTCCCCAATAGATTACGCTATACGCATTCGTCTAAGGAAGTTTACCAAGCGACCACATCATTCATGAGTATAGGCCTGATGCTTGCAGGTCAATGTAGAAACTCAAAAGGTATTGCAGTCGGTCACTTGTATCAGAACGGTAAAAGGGATTCATGTTCGTATACATAAATCAGTGAAGACTGTAAAATGCTTCATCTCCGAATTTGAAATTCTTTGTTTTTCCTTTTTACTAGTCATGAAGCATAGGTCGTCGATTTCACCAATTTGAAATGGTAAAAGCCAAATATTTTACTCTCCTGATTCACGTGAAAGTGGACAGATGAACCGTCCGAAGCCGGAAATCTTGTGTTCGTTTCAGAGTTCTCATGTATCACTACTAACTGTAACGACATGACAGCAGATTCAATTGTCTGCATTGTCGATGAGGATAAAATACCATATTTCCTTTAAGGGCCTCATCCCACATAATCCTGTGAGAAACATTTCTTCGAATTTACTCTCTAGTCACAGTGAATACCGCTGTTACAATGGATGACAAATAGCTTACCTATCTGCCTACTCTCCTATACCAGGATTTTGTCAAAATCATGCTTGGGATACTAACCGATGTCATGCTATGTCCTTGTGATTGCTGTCCTTGTTTAAGGAAACTTTGTTTATGCTTTGTTTTGGTCGTGAGTATGCGTTTCAACTTCAACTCATGAAAACAATGCGTGAAAACAATTTTGAGAAAATCTAAAAGTAAGTGTGGGTCCAAGGGTGGTTATAACTTATGGGAGTAATTCAATGAGGACTTTTACTTTAAAATGTGGAGCATTCTCTTAAATTGTTCAGTTCGCTTAACATATATGGGTACATACACGCATTTTCATAGACGAGATTGGTTTTCATTCCAAGCCAAGTTCAATAGATCAGGTTTTCATGTTTTATCTCTTAAACGCGTCTCACCACCTTACGCAATATATGTAGCAGAACTCGCAGGTAAGCTTCCATTGGAGCTTGACAGGCGTTCTTTTGTACTGACTGCATTTACTCAAAAGTTCGTGAACTGGAAGTTGTAGTCGATAGTGTCAGTGATGTCAAATCAGCTTTATTTCCTTCTTAACCACAGTGGAGACCTGCGATCAGATCATTATCGTCTACCATTAGGTCAACAAGAAAAAAGAGACGTGGCCGCCGGTTCAGTGATTAGTGCGTTGGAGCCCCAGCATATACTGACACACAGAACGGACCAGGAAGGTTTTTCTCACTCTTATGATTCGCAGCAGTCTAGCGGGATAGTTCTGGAAATGCAGCCCGAACATCCTGAAGTGTAGGTTGGGTAGGCAGGTAGAGGTGACTGAACTCAATCAGCACTCGTATAATCTGGTTAATGATGTATGTTGTTGAAGATGGGTGAGACAGCCGCCAGTGCCTAGATCCAGCCTGTGGAGTTAAGAATCCGGATTAGATCTCGTATCCCTTTACCCGAGCTGTCGTTGAGGTCTTCGAAGAGTGATTAGTTTAGTGCACGCAGTTTGACTCTTGCTAGTGCCGGACATTTGCAAAGAAAGTGAGACAGAGTTTCCTTCTCGTTTTCGTTTCCGCAGCTGCAGCGATGGGGGTTATATGGAATACCTAGTTAGGCCGCATGGTCTCCAATTGGCCAATGCCCCGCGGTTATGTTTTGTCCTAATCTTATCGTCATATCTTCCTTGATATCGCGCAGTCCCCCTCCATTGGAAGTTGACCTTCTCTAGGAAGTGTGAGTAGATTTGTCCTCTTACCGCTCCTAGCTGGGTGTGAACCCTTGCCGCGAGTGAGCCATATAGAGCTGAGCCGTGTTCGGCAAGCTCATCTGCACGCTCGTTTCCTTTTATGTCACTGTGCCCTGGAACCCAAAGCAGTGTGACCCTGAATCGTTCGCCCATGTGGGCAAGATCAGTCCTGCACTCTACCACCAGTTCGGAGGATATGGTAGCCAAATTAATAGCTTTAATAGCGGCGTGGCTATCTATGAGAATAGCAATGTTTTATTTGTGTGGTGTGTCACGCCTGAGTTGCGTGCAAGCCTCTCGAATTGGCAGTAGGTCCGCCTGGAAGACGCTGGCAAAATCCACCAAGCGTTATGATCTTGCTATTTTCAGTAATTCCGAGTAAACATCGGCCCCTACATTGGCCCCTACATCGCAGTTCATCTTTGTAAGACCAACGAACACCTATGGAGTGAAGTCAGGTGGTACTTCTGGAATTGATTTCCACGTTCGTGCATGAGGACTGTGCACAGGTGCATAGGACTAATTAAATTCGATGTTCTTCTAAAAAAAACTTCCACCTCTCATTTTCTCTAGAACGACCATATCAAGAATATAAATTCCAAAAAGAATTTCCTTATGAATCTCAGAAACACAGTTTTTCTCTGCGACAATGAATCCAGGAGCTACAAACTGGGCAACTAGGAAGTCGAGTGGTACACAGATGAGTCAAGAACTGGTGAAGGAAATGGTACAGGAGTATTAAGTCTCAAGTATCTGGGTGAAGATGTTGTCGAAGAAACAAGATGATTGATTTAAGCGAGTTGCGAGCAAGCTTAACAGCTTTCCCATTTTGCATTTAGAGAAATTTATTGCCCGGGGTTAAGAACTTGACCTACTATTTTGGGTCATTTCTACTTTTGCGTCCCAAATTTTGTAGTTCAATTCAGACTTACAGTGCTGGTAAAGAATTTGTGATGCAAAACCTTCATATCGCCGTGACTCAGTGGTTAAAGCGTTGGACTGCTATACGAGCGGCGTTGGTTCAACCTCCAGCCATATCCACAACCTCTTGTATGGGACTGACAAGCCCTCGAAAGCATAATTTGTCATTAAAGAGCTTCTCAATTCGCCGTTCGGAGTTGGCAATAAATTGTAGGTCCCTTGGCTTGGCTAATTCCGACCTGTCGCGCCATCTATTTATTTTTATTTTTACCTCCATACTTCTAAACATCGTCTTACCTGCAAAGACAAAGAAAAAATTCAAAGTTAGTAAGGCACATCAATCGAGGCTAGGAAATATTTTTTTAAAGTTACATCGAAGAAGGAAAAGGAAACGGAGGACTTAAATAGCTAAAGAATGTCCCCATTTTCAGAAAACTTCATCAGACAGACCATTGTATCCTACTCCCTCCACAATTTGTCCTTCTATGAAACTCTTTATGTTTAATAGCTAAAACGGACATCAAACTTCCCCTGATTACCTCAAATTTAAGGTCTTTTGTCCTTGACGTTCTTCTCCCTGTCCATGATCTAATCAAAGTCAAAGGAATCTTCCACTGTCCAACGATAAAAAGTTAAGAAATGAACTCCGTGATAGAATTTTAATGTTCTCCCCATCAAGGACGAACCAGATAAAGCGTTATCACAAGCATTCCAAGAAAACCATTTCAAACTCTCATTTGTCATCGTTTCCCCACACAAGGAACCCTTTTCCCTCTTCGAGCACAGAGAACAAAACTACTGTCAACACATGTTACATGATGATCCGCTCAAAGCACCAAAAAAAGGATCATCAAAACCCATTAGAAGCCCTTTCCACATGCTGTTGACAAATTCCACAAACCACCCACCCACACAAACACAACGAAAACAAGTGCCAACTATCAAACCGGGAAAAAAGTCCTTAAATGTCTTACATGCATACCCCCCGTCACAACCACGCGCAAGTGACATAAATCATTGGAAATAAAAAATTCAATGGTAAGAGTGCACACACGGTGGATGGGTTGATAAATTTCAGGACATTTGACAATGCGAACCCTTTTCCGTAGCACAGTACACATCAATGGTGGGAATTTATTTTCCTTTCTTGATGAACTCACACATAAAGTCATCAACGAAATAAAGACATTTCTTGACCAACTCTCAAGGATACCCGGGGGCCATCCTGATTTATCACTCACAAGCAATTTCCCATAATGCCGATGCCAATGTAAAAAAAAACTTTCCACAAAGTGGGAAAAGAAGGGAAAATAATTTGATACCCGAAATCACAATATCCTTCCAACGCAGGGGGGTTTTCTTTTATTTTTTTTTTTCAAACGAATGGACTCATCTCCACGTGACACTGCGAAGGGGAGGCACAACAAAAAATCACTCACATCCGGTACACATTAGACAAATTCCAATCGGAAATGATGTGTTATGAGAAGTTGATGGCGGTACTCTCTGGCAGGACATCAATTCCGAATGACAACGACCATTTATTTTGAAAATATACTATTTCGGCTCGACAGAGGATTATCCAATTGATTTCTGCTGATGCTGGTTCTCGTTCGGAGGGTAGCCTCATCGTTCTTCGGCACGCTAAGCTCATCTTTCCAATTTTCCGTTTCCAAAGGGAAAGCCGATATTAATACACTCCAAGTCCCTTTCGGAAGAAATATGTTTGACACATGAAAAAGTAGAGAGAGAGAGAGAGGTACGAGTATCCTTTCCGAAGTGAGATCGATAAGGACGATATTAGAGATGTACGTACGTGAGAGAGTAAACCCGGTTGAAAAATCAATTTCGTTTGCCTGTCATAAAATATTCAAACATCCTTTTTCCACTACACAGTGTTAATTGGTGAACCGCCTTTTGTTGCGGAGAGGAGGAGCCCGCCTACCCGGAATGGGAAATCCAATATACGTCTAATATCGATTGTTGTTTGATAAAGAAATTCAATTTCATATTATACACATGCACAGAGTAGAACACACAGGATGTGGAAGGATGCCCTTACAAGGATCGTCACTCGAGGGCGATGAGTGAGTTATGATTAAATTACTTAATGAAGAGGAAATTTGTTCGACGGAGATTGCGGCTTTGATTGGAGTGAGAGGCTTAGTCCTTAAACCGAAACGCAAATCATGTTTTTGCCTACACACAACCGATGAGTGCGTAAGATATTGTAAACTCATGGTTGCGGTACAATGCATTCGGTGGGTGGGAGTGGGGAAATTTTAAAACATTTCCTCGAGAAAGTTTTCCCGCGAAGATAAGGATGAAAAGTTGGCCGTGTAACTTATGCTCTTGTGACAAGGTTGTTTAACTTTTTCGTAAATCAAGGAACGGGATCAAGACTGGATTTCCTCGTCAACAACAAAGTCGTCGTAGTGTCTGAATTTGAGTTGTAAGTACACTTGCGGGCGGTGGATTTGAATCGAGCTTCCTTGAGGGAAACCTGGAGATAAGGCAAATTGATCTCTAGACGGATATCGTGGTTAAAATGGCTGGATGGGTCCTATCAGACAAATTCATTGATTGCATGGTGGTTGTATTTTTTTTTTTTGAGACTCGTGAATGTGCGTTATACTTTAAAGAGACTTTTTCTGTAAGGAATACACGTTCAAGGACAATGGGTGAGTCAGAAAAGAAAGCACGAATGGAAGTAAAATTCAGGAGAGGAGTAGTTGAATGTTACGATACACTTTGGCATTGAATTGTATGACATACGACTGTTATGCGACCCTGTTGTTGAAGATAACCACTTTCGTGATCAGATTTGGGTTCCTTTCCACAGTTCTGAAGCTTTGGTTCTGGATTGGAGTCCTTGGGGGAGTTGCGATGTATGGTAAATGACACTTCTGATTTTTGTTGAGATTGTGGTGGTCTTACTACAGAAAAATTGAGCCTTCCCTCTTATTTGTTTAATATTGTCTCAAGTCTTCAGCTTGAAAGTATTAGTTGTCGTTTTCTTGGAGCCTTTTTTCTCGCATTGATGCAGCACTAGATAATAAAAGGCTTTTAAGGTGGCAGTCCAACGGCCGCACTGGAAATGTGTCGCCATCTCCTTCCGCTGGATTTACAGATAAAACATCAAGAGAGCATGAGCCCACTATTTTCAGGAAGAAAGGGGGGACACCGCTATGTCCTCTCTGACTTCCTATCTGGTAATGGTACAGATAACATTCTTCCTGTACTAGATTTTGACCCGCCATAGACAATCACATACCCCGAAAGAGAGGAATGGCCATGGGATGCACTAAGACAACAGGAGATAGCCGGGTTCTGGTATCTACTGGCTCGAGCCAAAACTGGAAATATTTATTAGACTTCTGGATATATGTTCGCATTGTGTTCGTGGCAAAAGTTCTAGCCGTGCTCAAAGCTGCAGAACAACTGGAGTCGAAGTCGCTATCTACATCGATAGTCAGGCCGCACTTAATCCACTAGAATTAAACGTCATTCGATCCAGACTAGTTGTGGACTGTCGCAGAATGCTTAAGGAACTTTTCGCGCAGAACCAGATAAGACTATGCCTAGTGCCTGGACATTGCGACATAGAGGGATATGAGCTTGCGGATCAACTGGCGAGAAACAGGGGAGAACGACCTCAAGGCGACACTGTAGTCGTCAAACCGCCGTCTTGCGCGGTTAAGGCAAACCTTTTAGGCAACATAAATAGGCAAGCTGACCAAGGATAGTCAAATATACGAGAACACAGGATATCTAGAGCTTTATGGCCGGAGTTATGTGAGAAAGAGAGTGTGACTGAAAATCAACCACTTTGCACCGCATTTTGCATCAAGATCTTGGCCTACATGCTTATAAGGTCCAGTTGACACAAGAATTGCAGCTAGTAGACCATGGACAACGGTGTTCTTTCGCTAAAATGATGACCCTATACTCGCTGAATAGGATGATTTTGTGAATGTCGAAGAGGAAGAGAATGCATGATGGAAAAGAAGGTACCTGAAGTTGAGCCAATCGAGGAGAACACAGAACACAAGAGGGAAATTCTTAAGCTAGAAAGATCAAACCTGAGAATAGCTGTAGAAATTGTGTCCAGGCACTGCCATCTACGTAAGCACGTTATGAGACTGGTTTCTCACGCGTGTAGATACTGTGACGACTTATGCGTTATAGAAGATATCACACACATTTTACGCGATTGCGAGGGTATAGCGGAAAGGCGCTTTAAACACCTACGAAATTACTCTTTAAGGAACTTGGAGGAATAAGGTTCTATTAACCATAATAATGTATTAAAATTGTGCAGGGAAATAATACTTAAAGGAGTGAGCGCTAATCTTATGGTCCCTTTGTACGTTCTCACAGGGGTCGCGATGGGCCAATCTTGGTGCCCGGTGTTTCTGAGAAATATTGCCTAGCTCTTATTAACCTAACCTATAGTCGCAGTTCATCAGTGCTAACTAGTGCCGTCAGCTTGTGGGATACGATAGTCAGTGACAGATAGATTAAATTTTTTTGAAATCTAAGCCTGCACACACAGTGAAGCGATAAAACGATACGATGCGAGAAGCGAGAAGCGTGCGCTAAAATTATTCACTTGTATTCTTATGTACGTGCGCACAGTGAAGCGATAAGAATTCATATGAAAAGTTTTATCGCATGCTTCTCGCTTTTCGCATCGCATCGCTTTATCGCATCACTGTGCACGTAGCCTAACTAACTCAGCGATAAAGGCGGCAAGGCAAGTCAAGGACTTGCACTATTTTTGAAGCGTAAGCTTTCTTGTTTTAGATGAAAGGTGCATTTGATAAAAATATGAAGAAAGTTTATAGAGTCTCTACACTCTTAAGTCTGAGTGTACAGGGAGAGGTTCGTTAGAACCATTTTTAAGGCAGCGATCATTTACAACGACGATGATTGTTTGAAGCGTGTTCTTCTTCAAGTTCACCAGATATCTAATGACAGAGAAGTGTTAGTTTGATGAAGTTTCCTCATGGATTAGCTGACCAAAATTTCATTCCTTACAGACAAGTCTTTGATACAACTTTTGAAATAGTTTCTTCTGACTCCAAAAAAAATGCTAATTAACCGTCCATAGTTATAGTCTTCAGCTTCTATTTTTTGCGGGTTTGAAATGATGAATGGTTTATCCCCAGCTTTCAGATATGATAGAGATCTTGATTCTCTTAAGGAAACACAGAATTTCATCTAGAGAAAGCGATTGAATTGTGTCCATTTTGACGGCATTGATATCCAAAGTACGCGGTCTTATGTAAAAGCAAGACACTGAGAAAGGAACCGCTCTGTTGGATCGATATGTCATCACTTAATTTTCAAGTTGGCTATGCGGTGTTCATATGTATGTATTAGGTCTGTGATAAGTTCTACCAAAAGCTCCTTCACAAATTGAAAAACAAATTTTAAAGTATGTACTCTTATCGGGTGGCTTTATGAATGTAGGAGGAAGACTACATCGAGCGCGGAACAAGCAAGTGACAATTCAGAGTGAAACCTTCGCTGAACCGACACCAATAATTGGTTAAGCACCTTTAACCCGTGACCCTGATAGTGGATAAGCGGGCCATTTGAAAATGATGATGATGATGATTTAGATGTGTAGTTTCGGAATCGGTCATATCAATCATGCGTACGTGGACCCTTGTCCGCGGTTTCTTTTTCACCTGGAATCCTGAAAACTGAAAATGCACAGAAGCTTCTTCATGGTAAATTCCACTCTTCGACAATAGGCGGTACCGCGAAAAATGTTTGGTGTATGTTGCTGGGGCTTGAATCTACGCACCCCGCACAGCAGCTCAGCGCACTAAACACTGCGCCACGAAGAATATGTGTAAGGAGCATCTACGTAAAATAAGGTCCACTGGACTTTCTCATTTATCCTCTTCGGCGAATTTCACGTCAATTTACTGACGGGAAAGGGACTTATTTTGTCATATTCATCTTGCCATGGTACCATAAAGAAAGGATATTCTTCAGACACCTTCTGACTCTTCAGTGCACTAGCTCGCATTGGACAGGTTTATCTGCATCAGTACTTCATCAACCTTCTAAGCTTTCTAAGACCTTCAGAGATCTGAACAATATTTACATAACCAAAATCAATCAAAGCTGATCATTAATGCAGCAGAAAGCTCCTGATAGCTGTTCGAAAGAAAGAAAGTTCTTGCTTTACAAAACTTTTCAGAACCTTCTCAACGAAACGATCTTTCCTTTATTTTTTTTCGTTGACATTTGGTTGAATTCAAACTCAATTGTCCTTCCTCAATTTATGTGATCATAGGAAAACAAGGACATCAGCGTTCAGGTGACAAATACGACAAAGGTACTTCCATGGCTAAAAGCCATTACCCGAGACAATTGAAGGACAACCTTCATCCTATGATTCTACAAATATTTTTGGACAGGGTGTTGGTAGGTTCAGAATTTATGAATTACCCCATCCTTACTCATTACAATATAGAACCTCCCACATAAAAAAAAGGATTACAAACTCGTTGTCGATAATGCCTCTAATCCGCTCGTTAATTCATTCGTTTATCGTGTCCTTAGCCTGCTGTTGTGTGTCCTTGCAGTAATTAATTTCGAAAAGCTTGACAATATTTTAATTAATTTCAATAAGCCATGTACTTTGCGGACGATAATCACTAAACGAGAGCAAAAAATGATTTAAGGGATATCAATTGTTTCCCTTTAAACGAACGAATATTCTCGCACTAAGGCACTCTGCAGAGGGATTCCCTTGAGGAAACCACTTGAAAGTCAGTGACAGTGACCCTATTTTGGTAAGTCACCCCACAAGACCTACAAGATCTCTTGTCTTCCTTTTCTGTGTGCACCCTGCAGAGCTTTGTACCGTCTGTATCCAGAGTGTGCCACACAGTGGCTCTAACAACACTTCTCTGAAGATAGTATCTTCTTTTGTGAAAATGGAACGCTCGGCTAAAGAATGAATGGAATCCCTTTCTACTGTAGCCGAGATTTGAGCACGAAAGGGACTATCTACACACCACGAGGACCGAAAACCAGTAACCAGTTGGCGAGGAGCGAATTAAAACGGCTTAAATAAAATGCTTGCATGCTAACCGGTCTGGAATAAAGGAATCTATCCCCCAAAAGGGACAATTTTAATTAAATCTCCTCGTTGCTTGGCGTTCATATAGTTTTAATTGTTTGAAAATAAATGTTAAAGAATGCCAAAGTGTTTGCTAAGAGATAGAGAGAGAGAGAGAGCGGGGGGACTTTGGATTTTGGTTACGTAGTCCTTGTACGTCTTAATGCGACGAATTGTGAAAGAACAAAGTGCAGAACAGAGTGCACTTTGCAGTAAGTTGACTGGGAACAATGTTTTATGTGGTGGATGGATCTGCGTCTGGTTGAAACTCAACAGCGGCTAAGGGTTTACAATTTGAACAATTTGCGATGAAAGTCAAATAGGATCCATTAAAGGATTTAAGCTCTTGAAAGGATTAGAAAATTGAGGTTTATTGCATCATGGATAGAAGACTTTAGTTAAAGAGAATTTGTGACGTGGAAAAACTCGATGTGATACAAATAGTGACGCAACGGAAATGTGTGCCCTTCGACGGAAGTGGTTTAATCCCATAGAACCACGAAAACTTGACAATACTTAGACGAAAATTAGATACGCAAAATTGAGCTGGAGTTAACTTTAACAGTTAGTCGTCGGCTTATTCAGTAACATTTCAAAATAGCCATGCCTCCGGAAAAGTTTTCTGAGGTGCATCGGTGGAAAACATATAGAAGAAGCATTAGAAGCTATGGGAGGTTGTAGGGTGTGAAACCTTATAAAAGCGTTACAACATTCTTCAGTAAAACTTGCGTGGTACTGCAGTTTAGGACACACAAAATGCATTGGAATGAGAAACGCGTCGAACATCTGTACCGATAAGGCGATACCTGTAATATTCTCGACTGAATTTCATAATGAGAGAAAACTGGTTTAAATCCCAAAATGTCTTTGGGAGGATCTGAGGAACTCGGGCCTTTCTTATTATTGAATGTCGTACTTCTTCATATAGTGCAGCCCTATGACGTCCCAATAAAAATTATTTGACTGAGCCATTTCTTATTGAGACATCAACTGAAGATGGTAATGGGATGCAATGAAGGATATAATGAGCCTCTCTAGCCTTAAGAAAGTTTCTAACTCTGCTTTAGAGGAACAATTTTAAGATACAGAATTTAGATACTTTCTACTGGGAAACGAAGGTAATGCTAAAAGAAAGAAACTCCTTGACCCCCTTTCGTTCTCTGATGTGATCGAATTCAGACTGCTAATTGTCATGTGGAAGCCCAAGACCAATTTTTCAAGCATCTGCCTGAGATTATCTACTTTTACCACGAAGACTTTTGTTTTAAAAGTTCAATCGTCTTGAGGCCTTAGAATTTCATGCTGATAAGGAACAGGAGCAGAGCATACCTAAGTAGCGCTTACACACCCTCCAAGTCGAAGTTGCCATCATTGGCGACTATAGCCTTTCAGAGCTTCACAATTTCAATAGTAACAAAATGGTTTTGCCGTAGGCTGTCTTTGTACAAAGCGATAGCTTCCTACCTTACTTACTAACTGAAGGTGGCACTACAGTCCGGGGTGGACCTGGGCCTCAACCAACAAGCATCTAGCTCGATCTTTAGCCAGCTGCCTCCAATTTCGCATGCCAAGTTGGTTGAGGTCCCCTTCCACTTGCATGCACCACCTAAATCGCGGTCTTCCTCGGGTGTGGAGCCGAAGATATACCGGGCAGGAGGATTGGTGTCCATCCGCTCTATACGACCCATCCACCTCAGTCGTTGGACCTTCATTCTTCTGGCTAAATGGATGTAGCTGTATAGCCCATACAGTTCGCCATTGTATCTCCTCCTCCACTCACCGTCTACGCAGACGGGACCGAAAATCACCCGAAGAATTTTCCTCTCGAAAAAGCCAAGAGCAACCTCATCCACTTTTGACAGAGTCCATGTCTCTGCGCCGTAGAGCAGGACTGGGACGATTACGGTCTTATAAGGGGTCACTTTAGTCATTCGAGAGAAGAAGCAACGATCGTCTACGTATGCGAGTAATTGGAAGGGCTTTTGAAAGATTGTGCCTCTGGTGTTGGCGAGTGAGTTTTGCACTACTCTTTCAAGAACGATGCTGAAAAAGTCGCATGACAGCCTTGTCTAGATTTTGACATCAAAGGTCTCGGTGAGGCCTTGACCGATCTTGACGGAGCAGCGTGCATTCTCCGTCTTCTTCATGCACAAACGGGCGAGTTTGGCAGGGACATTGTTCTGTACAGCTCGTCTCTATAAATACTGTCATACGCGGTCTTATAATCGATGAAAAGGCGGTGGGTGTCGATTTGAAGTTCCTGGGTTTCTCCAAGATCTGTCGCAGTGTGAATATTTGGTAGATGGTGGATTCCTGGCCTGACGCCACACTGATATGAACCGATCACGTTGTTGAAGAACGGCTTCAGGCGTTTACACAACATGGCATCTTGTAGAATAAGAGCGATGCATCTGTAGTTGGCGTTCAGAGGGTCTCCTTTCTTCCTATATAATATGAAAATATCCTATCGAATATAAAAAAGTCTGCTCGTTGCCCCCTGAATTGCTAAAAGTTCTTCTTGAAATATGTATATTGAAAATTACAAGCCCTGTACCATTCGCTGTTTTGGATCCATCTGTGTAGAATTCAATTGCAGATTTCTGTAAAATATTACCATTTTCCTCTTCAGATCCGCCTGGACTGGTGGTACAATATTTGTTGTTGAAGTCACTGAATGGAACCAGCTCAGCTAGTCTCTTTGTTTTCACCAAAGTAGTGACCAACCTGAATTTTTGACCATTCTGAAGATTCCTCGAGTCTAAGAGTCGCCTAAAGGCTAGTAACTTGCCAAAGATATGAACAGTCATACATATGTTTAACTGAATTTTGCAAGCATCTGTAAGGGGAGATCAATGGCGTCTGTGATACAGATCTAAGCTGAGCTTTGTATACGTTCGATGGCTCTGGTGTTGCATCCTTTCTTAGTGCCAACCATTAGACCATAATTTCCTACAGAAAAATAGTCTGACAACAACCAAGTACAACTTATGGACTCATCTAGATTAAACAACACAATTCGGACTCAAAGCCTTCCTTGCACCGTCCGGAATGTGTAGTTTCCACCTGTCTTTGCTTGAGTTTGTGTTTCACACTAAGTTCCGTGTTATTAAGCTGAGATAGAGCTTTGATCGGAATTGCTTATCTTTAACTGAACAGCACTAGATCAGTTTCGGACGGGATTTTTAATAAAAGAGAGCGCAACTTATCATTCCAAGGTTCTTTTAAGATTCTTAAACATTTTTCAAGGGGACTAGACTAGAAGATGTGTCTAAGTCTGAAAACAACCTTGAGTATCATTGCGTGTGCGCTCTGTGAAAATCCCACATCCATCCTCTCCATGTGAAAACAAACGAAGAAGTCTAACTCGACGTCTATGAAAGAATGAAAGTTCGGATTCGAACGACATCTGAAAGTACAGTCACATTGTGTCAATAGAATACAAAACACCAATGACCTAATCCCCTACTTTATGACTTATGACTCATGCATAAACAAACAACGTTTGCAGAAACCAGTTTAAAGAAGCAAGACCTGGCGGTCTGTCGAACTGTGGAAGCAAAAGAAGCTCGATTTTCTTTTCAAATTGTGAAACAATAAAAGAACAAGCTGAGCTCAAGACATTTTCGGTTGATTCAGTGCATTAACACTTAACTGTCCATTTATCATTCACCGATCCTAAGCGGATTTCGCAACTGGTGAGCTGGTGGTACTAGTGATTTATGCTATGGCTATCTCCTATGTGTTGCAAGCGATTAAATACCACTTGGCTTACGTAATTAATTGGTAATTCTACACTGAAACACACAAACCACCTTGTGGTGGTGGACACTTCTTGTGGCCAATAAAATTGTTGCTTAACCCGGATAGGAATGACTAGATGGTGGGAAATTTTTTTTATATTTACGAAGACAATCTAGGATGTAGCTAACCCTTTGACACGTTTTTACGTCTGCGATTGCTATGCACAATTGACATCCAAAGGCATCCCGACTTACATATGCTCTACTCCAGCCAGATTGTTTACATATTTCAAAGTGATTGACGGGTTCCACCAGTGTTGACGGATCACTCAAGCGGATTTACTAAGCTATTCCCATGCAATTGCTGACCATGACTCTTTAGTTTAAATTCCTTATAATTGAAAATTGTTTTTTTTTTTTGATACCAAATATGGTCGCTGAGGCTTGGATACACTAAGCAATTACAAGTTTTGTGGAAGCCATTGACCATTGGTCATAATGTCTTGATTTGTAGAGGCACGATGCAACAGACTCACGGTCAGTATGGAGTAAAGAGTCGAGATCACCGCACAGCGAAATTTATTCGCATCCATCCAAGCGAAATAATGCATTTTTGTGCAATCGATCGGTGTGCAACGCAAGCGGTGTAGATCTCGTGTAAAGCTGGATCACCTTGATCTAGCGATTGCTGTCCGAGTGCATTCGCTTTGAGTTCGGTTGGAGTTTAATTTTTTTTTTTGCAAATGAGGATTATTGCGTCACGCAAAATTGTACCAAATTGTTACCCAATGGGGAAGTAGCTTTACGTGGTTCTTTGGAGTTTAAAAAAAATGGCATGACTGGGGCTTGAACCCACGCCGCTCGCACAGCAGTCCAACCACTGAGCCACGGCGATTTTAGTTCTTTGGAGTTGAATTCAAGAAATTATAAACAATTCTTTCAACCCATGGTTAGACCCATGGTTTTGAGTAGGGCGGGGAATAGTCCCACTTTATGATGACTTTAGCGATTAAAGCGCTAAAAGTCGGAAAATCTGCTAGTGTAACAGAAGTCCGGCCAGAAATGTTCAAGGCTTTGTATAAAGAGGGATTAAGCGGCTCTCTTGTGTCATTAAAGTGTCCTGGAAATGCGGTGAAACACCTAGCGACTGGCAAACTGGGGTGACTGTTCCTCTTTTTAAAAAGGGGGATAGAAGGTATTACATCAATTATAGGGGTATACCGCTTTTAAGTTTCCCCGGAAAAGTGTTTGCTAAGGTGTTGGAAGCGCGTTCCAGAGCTATGATCGAATCCGAGCAAAGCGGCTTTCATTCAGGTCGAAGCACAACCGACCAGCTATTCATTCTCAGAATGGAACTTGAGAAGGCCTGGGAGTATGGCAAAACTCTATATATAATCGGGTCCCTCGAGATAAACTCTCTATCGTATTTGACGAGTATGGGATGGACGGTGCTCTTCTGAGAGCCATTCAATCTCTATACAGAAGCTGTAAAAGCTGTGTTCGGGTGAACGGCGTTAATTTCACACCTTTCGTTGTGGACGTTGGACTTCGCCAGGAGTGCGTTCTGTCACCTCTTTGTATATATATATGTTACAGCGCAGCCGTGGCGAGGAACAGTTCGAATTAGGAGACTTAAGGATAAGTGACTAGATCATCCTTACGTCCACCCAGAGCGCACTAGATAGGTTCGACGACATCTGTGTTGAAGTCGGAAGTAATGGTGATTTCCCGCATGGCTGTTCAATGCGTTTTGCATGTTAGTGGAATTCCATTGAAAGAGGTGGAGAATATTAAGAATTTTGGGGTCATATTCACGAGAGATGGAAGAAGCAATACTGAGTTATCATGTAGCTTTGGTCAGGCTGGAGTAATTTTGAGACAACTTGGTCAATCTATTATCAGGGTGGCCGAGCTTGGCATCGAAGCTAAGCTATCGGTCTTCAATTCCGACCCTTACCTATTTTCATGAGGTTTGGATAATGACCAAAAGAAGAAAATCGCGGGTACAAACTACCGAAATGAGATTTCCTCGTTGTATTGCTAGGGTGATTCGCTGAGATCTAGTTAGGAACACCAGAGTACGCGAAGCACTCAATGTCGAGCACCTACTTCTTCGAATGGAAAGGTTCATACTTCTATGGTTTTGACACATTAATCGCAGGTCGTCAACTTTGATTCTAAGACGTGCCATGGTATCTGTGCCATCAGGTAGGCATACCCTGGATAGGCCCAGGATGAGATGGTTAGACCAAATCCAAATCTCGCCTCTACCCGTATGGGGATAGCCCCTGATGATTAAGAGTCGATGGCGGAAGATCGGGAGATGTGGAAAGTCAACTCGGGTACTCTAAACCCGCGACCCTCATAAAATTTAAGCGGGCCTTTGAAAAATGATAAAATAATGATTGTGATGAGGCTTGTATCCTTTTGAACACTCTGGAGTTTATTTCCAGTTTGATAGTTCATATCCTTTACTTTTCTCGGCAACATTGCAACCCCCTGAGCTTTTTGAGAAGTACTGCTGCCAGTTTATCAGGCCAAGGCTTCTGGCATCCACGATGGCTTGGTCCTTATGCCGGAGGTTCGGTCTTCCTTGTCGTCTCGAACCTGAGAGCCGCGATTCTACGATTCACTTGGCTGGAGCATTGTTTTCTATGCGCACGATGTGTCCGAGCCAATATAGCCGACGACGAGATTTGATCTTCCGAACTACATTCACACCTTAGAACAGCTCATAGAGTTCGCGGTTATAACTCCTTCTCTATTCGCCGGCGAAAAATAAGTACTTCTGAGTCTCGGAGTCTACGCAGCTCGCGAACCACTCCAACGAACCACCTACTGAGCCACGGGCTAGACCTAGACCTGAACACAAAACGGAAACAGTGCGGTGTAGTAGAAGGAACATGAGGAACAAATCAGTTTAAGGTCAGTTGCCACTTCCACTTTAGCTTCAAAAAGGCCACTTAATACTGGGTTCCTACTTATGTAAATCACTAGCTATTTGCAGAAGTCTTAATTGTGCCGCTGAGTCATATGCACCTCATATCATTCAATTATCCTCATCTCAATCTGCATCCCCTAAGCACATTAGACACTTATTTCCTCCCGACGCTGCACACATTAAATCAAACACCGAACACATAATCAACCATCCGCTTTGCTCAAGTATCCGCAAATCCTTTCAACTCAGCCAGACATTGTTTATCTTTCACAATCAAATGGTTCCTTACGACAACGATAACGACGATGTCTACACAGATCCCATTATACCCTTCATCCATAAAAGGTATAAATTGCATATAAATTGCCACTGTTTACCCGAGCGTCTGCTGCTGTGCACAACTCCACTCGGAACGGCTTGTTCCTTGCGCGTTCCTTTGTTCCCCACAAAAGGAATTTTTTTTTTGAAAAAAAAAAAAAAAAAAATTATAAAAACTTTGCACAACTGGGACATGTTGTGTTCCGTTCTCTAATGACAAGCGAGCGCGGTAAAATGCTAACAATACGAGTTGACATGAAAAATTTAAACGGAAACTGTTGGCAGTCAGGTGAACACAAAAGGGTTTGCCAGCGGAAATCCAGTACCCGGGTATATTGAGTTCAAGGTCGTGCGGTAGGGCACCGCTGATGCTGCAATTCACATTGGATGAGATTATGGGCGGGAGTTCAATGTTTTGTGAACCCAATTCTAAGAAACAAATTGCTTGAGGGTACTTCTCGTGTAAAGGACTTGGAATGCTCTCATGAGAGTTGTAATGGGGTTTAGCATGTGTGCACTATGGCGTATGTGGAATATTTTTTTTTTATTTTATTCTACAATCTGCTCTACTCGACGGGGTATTTAACAATTTCATTTTTATAGTATTTTCGAAGTGATTCTTCGTTTATTACTAGTGCGCCCTCTTAGACAATCGGTGTAGGGAGCTGCAAGTCTTTGTGGCATAAAAACTGCGATGATAATTTGAAAATCACAGGTGACAGGTAAAAGGAAGCCAAAACATCCAACAAGCTGATTGGAACGAAATGCAGAGAGCTTAAGTCCAACACGGTTCCTGATGGCTTATCTGTTAAACTATTTACGACAGGTGAAGAAGATTCGGTAGAAAGCAAAACCAACTTATTATTGAAATTCTTCAGACGAGTGTATGCCTGATAAATAGAATCCCAGCATCGTTTGCCCAATCCAGGAGAAGGTTGACCAACACAACAACGCTAGCTGCAGAAGTATAAGTCTCCTCAGTACAAGATCCTATCTGCCACAGTGTGTCATTGCCTAAAACCTTTTGCCAACAACTTGACTGACCCCCTATCACAGCGGTTTCAGGACAGAAAATCGCAAAACGAGCCAAATTTGAACCTTTTGGCAAATTCAGAGGAAAAATAATAAGACAAGACCGATACCCACCATCCCTTTATCATTTTTATGACTAAGATGAGCAATACAAAGCCATGTCCAGTCTAAGCATCACTGACAAACACATCCGTCTGTTCATGATGACGATCCATTGCTTCATCAATATTATTAATGGTCTCACCGAGACATCTGATGTCAAAAGAGGATTAAGTCAAAGTGACGCGCTGTCATGTGACTTGTTTGCCACCACACTAAAAACGAATTATACGAAACTCTCAAGCCAACACCAGAGGCTTGTGTTATAGAGACAAAAGCGGCCAAAATCGGTTTAATGACGAACGAGGGCGAAACCAAATATTTGCTGCCAACAAAAAGGGACATCCCACACTGTTGAATTGGACAGAATGTTACCCTGTCTATCTTGGGTTAGCTCTGACTTCTAAAAATGTTATGCCAATCATTGTCGCCCCAGTCATGCTCACCGAAGAGTTTTAGCGGCACCACATCTCGTCGGGAAATGACAAACCTCCCGGAGAATACTCTGTCATGAAAACGCTTCTCATTTCGGCGTTCGGAGTTGGCAATAAATTGTAGGTCCCTTCCATTCGTGCGAAAAACGTAACACGCACAACATTAATGATTGCGAGAAGCTAGGCCTTGGCTCATCCCGAGCTGTCACGTCAGCTTTTTATTTACTTTATCGCTGTGGACTAAAAAAAGAGTTGAGTACGTAGGAAGGCTTTATGACAAGCAACTAAGGTGACCTCGCAATACTTTAATGATATCACTCCTCCCTTAGTGTCTTGATATATAGATTCTGCATTGATATTCTTGATTGAAGACGGACAAAGAATATCCTTAAGATTTTTTGATGATATTTAGGTTAGGCTAGGTTAGGTTAGGGCGATGAAGAACCGGCTTACCAGCACCAGGAATCATACTATGCAACACAAAGTACATCGAGATGAGCAACCGAACGATATTTACCCTAAGAGTTGAACCATTTCGTCCCAGAGATGAAGATTCTTATCTTCTGGATGTCGCGTTCGGCTAGATCGTTAAGATCATCATAGAAGTATTCCCCAAAGGTTTCTCTTCTTAACGTCCCAAGTTGTAGTTTCTTCTTTTTCCTCATCTCTGCAGTTTCTACAGAAATCATTGGAGAGGATCCCCAGTCTGAGTGCATGTCTGCCTATTAAGCAATGTCCGGCGAAGACCCCTATTTCCGTTTAGTGGATAAAAGTCTCTCCATCTTCTTCAAATCCAGGTTAGGACAGATATGTTTTGACAAGAGACAAGTCCTGATGTTGTGGTTTGAAGTAATTTGGTCCCGTTTGCCTTGGCTTTGGATAAAGATATTCAATGACGAATTATACGACCTATACAACGACATCGATCAAGTAAAAAAAAACTGAGTATTGGACGTTGAAAAAGCTTATAGATGTACAGTCACTAAACACAAACGCTTCGGCCTATAAGGTCATCAAATCTAACCCATTAAGACAACGCAGTAAAATCTCGTTTTAGGTGGTACGCGAGTGAAGAATGAGACAACCGATTTAGGTTCACCACAAATTGTACCACCAGCTAAAAATCCTCCGACCGAAATCATTCTTCCTACGAACATCCCTTCTAATCTAGCCTTACCTTCAGCATATGGTAAATCATTAAACAGGAGGTCCAAGGGTTTTTTTCTGAGCCTTTGGAGATTGATCTGTTTCAAATAAAATTCAATAAAAACAGCCAGACTCTTTCTACACCTAATCCTATCCTTACTCCAGTACCTTTAGAGGATTACTCTGCAACTTCCACAGAATTCCTACTTCTTTATCTAGCTGACTCCTTTCCATTCGGAGATTTGTAAGAAAATTCACTTACAAATCTCATATCCCAAGCTCAATGAAATCCAAGATTCATCTCTTCTGTGGAACTTGCCCTTTCGGAAATTCAATATCTCTACCGAATCCCTTTAGATGAAATCTTTCTTAGACCGACTATTTCATCAACGGATTAAGCTGTCACGTATCCCATGTTCAACATTACCTGTGTGTCCCAGTTCTAGGCAATACAATTACACTTTCCAAGATGACCCCCACCTTGTCCACTACCACAAAAGACTGATGTCACTCCGATGCTCCGCTTCCAAGACAAATTAATTGATGTCTCCTGGCAGAAACTGCATGTACCATGTACCATCCCCTGAAAAGTGTAGAGTATCTCGTAGAAAAGAATGGAAAAGAAAATGTCAGCTTAATGCATTTCAACTTCTTGTGGTCGGTCGGTTTTTTTTTGTATCCTAACCACTCGTTACAACAACAACAGTCAATTAAACCGAACAAAACTGAAACGGGATTTCGTTCACCCCCAACTGGCAGTCGTCCACATCCCCCTCCCCCCCCATCCCCTCCTGCCGTCTGTCTATTTATATCGAAAACAACAAAGTAATTTAATAACATTCTCTATGCGGTCACATGGTTCATTGTTTGTTTTGTTGGATGCAGTTTATTTCAGTGTCCTCCGCGCTCTGGTATGTGAGGTCCCGCATCCGCGTGTGCTGGGGTGTATCTACAACCGTTCGCATGTCATATATCACACAGACAATTACGTTTAAATGAAATTATGCCAATGGACATCGACGGTCACTAATTTACAGTGAATGATGATGATGATGTTGACGATGACGATGTCGGCGATAACAATGACCGATGGTCACTCGCCGACCAGTAGCACCGCCAGCAGCAATAGGCGCTGATCAGTGGACCCAGCAATTGGGTAAAATGAATTATTTTGCTGATTCTGTTTCAAGTGTGGAAGTGATTTTCATTTTTTTTTTATTGTGTTGTAATTTTATTAACTGTAACAGTAATGTGTAACTCAATTAGATTTGTTTACGATGTAAATTGAAACTGAGGGATACACCGGGATAGTAGAGGCGAATGGATGACCATTACGCTGAGTGCGCGCTGCATAGGAGTCACTTTGTGCATGAGTTTGTCGGATGGATAGCTAAAACTTCCACTTGAATGTATATAAACGTGCTTAAGGGAGACTTTGTACTCAAATTAGGTAGATACGCGTCATATCTGAAGGTGATTTGGAATTTTCCTCTATCACCAATCGAGAAGAGATCTAATATTTTGGAAAATTCCCTCAACAAACTGTTAAAAGGCTTTTAATGTTCCACTTGCGCTTTGAGCTCGGAATACTATAGGTCCAAATCCAGCGAAACTACGTCTTGAGCAAGTCCTTGCTTCACTTTTAGATCGACGGTTCGAAAACGAGGTGGGTGGTGGTGCTTTCTCTAACAGGCTCAACCTCAGCCTAGCGTTCCGTCTTCTGAATCATTGTAGCCTGTTCCAGACGATCAGAAAAGACTTATCTTGGCTGAAGTTAAACGTGATATTGGCCACAGATATCTGCATCTCGGACAGTCAAGCGGCATTAAAGTCCTTGAAACCAGTCACTTTGAATTTACTAATAACCCCAGACTGCCGGTCGTCTCTTATAGAGATGGTGGAGCAGTTTAGTATTAATCTTTGTTGGGTGCCAGGGCACAGTTTTTCCAGGCAACTGTAGGACTGATGAACTCGTCAGATACGGAACAACACTACCTATTGGGCCTGAAAAGGCATCTTAGGTATACCGATCGCTATTTGCAAAATTAAACTTAAGCTAGATGTTATCGAAAGAAAAAATCTTAGGTGCACAAGTGGTACGAAATGTCTAGCGACACAGCAGATTTGGCCAAAGCTGGATCTGAAGCCCTCTAAGTATTTGATGTCCCAGGTGTCATAACTGGACACTATCGAATAGGCAAACATGCAACGAGGGTTAGTGTCTATTCAAACGACTTCTGCAGAAGCTGTATTTACAAAGAGGGGGAGGAGACTATTCTTCATCTTCCTTGCATCTGTACAGCTCTCTTCCGCAAAAGAAAACTCCACTTAGGATCCTTCTTCTACACCAAGTTAGGCGGCCTGATAAACACCGATGTTAGTAGACACATACGGTTTATAAGAATAACCAATTGGTTCAATGACTAGGCAGGAAATATTTCCGAGATCCTTGTGGTATCACAACGGACCCCTCATGGGTCTAAGTGTAGGCAACCACTTCAACCTAACCTAGCCTAAGTCCTTGGTTGGGCACCATAGACCCAGGGAACCGTTTGTCTGAACCACTTTACGGGTAACCAATTACCGTTTCTTAGTCCTTGTTATACTCGGTGAAGGCCTTAAAGTACCCTCAAAGTGTGAAAGTGGACCGTTCCATCTTTCGAATGCAGTTGACAAGAGCGCTATACTTAAACGCTTTCGTCTGTTTCCGGAGCAAAGATTGCATCATTTGTGTTGAAATTTAACCGACAAAATTCTCTACTTTTTCGAGCATCAGCCGACAGTAGATCCACTTTTATCCACCACTCCATCCATAAAGAAACACGCGCGGTTGGGATATTGTTACCCGCACTTTGTATTGATTAGGCGGAGGATATTGTCATCTAGGTTGAATGGTTTGTTTTCTTCGTTTCACTGACGTCTTCGTGGCCGTAATACAGTCTTCTAACGTAGCTTCTCATATTCTCAGCACCAATAGCCTGTATTACCAGGCTTCCTTCTTCATCTTTACAAGTTTCACCTTTTGGTTAAACTTGCGTACATTGTGTCCCAATCGTTATTATAGGCTAAATTGTATCAATTACAACCCCTGTGTTAAATGGCGGGATATCAAGAATAAGTCTGCTCATGCTAGTTCTCTGGTGCCACCTCCAACCAGAGATACTCTCAAGATTTCTTACAGTAGGCTCAGCACTCCGGCCCGCTCATGTGGTAACACAAGGTTCCTAAGTGTCTAAGCGCAATCTGGCCCTGCCCAGACAGCTACCTTAGCAAACTTAACTTAAAATCTCCCAAAATATTTACAATGGCCCCTTTTCTGTGCTCTTTCTTATTCTTTTGTAGAAGCCGATATGTTCCTTCTGCTCGTAGTGCTCGCGATCAGCCCTCTTTCTTTGCAGAGTCTTCTTGCTGCATGCGCTTACCGGCTACTTTATTGTTGGCCGCTTCTAGAAAAGCAAACCGGCATTAAAGTTCGACAAAGTTCAACGTGTGGCTTGGATCAGCATTACTGGTGCGCTGAGAACTTCTCCTACAGCTGCCCTTCAAACCGTTCTCCACTTACTGCCAACACATACCTATGGCATGCAGCAGGCCACTAACGCGGCCCTAACACTGAGAGAAACCCACCAAAAATGTGCAAAAAATGTGGAATATGCTAGAATCCTATCAACTCACCGCAGTCTTCCGAAATCAACAGGAATGCTGCTCACCGAAAACAACTTCAACACGAGCTATAAGCACAAAATATTGGACAAAAGTACCTGCAGTCAGCGCGAAGTCCTCTTTAATGAGTCTATCCCTACCATTATGGAGTCGATGTCGTTGTATTTCGGAAGACCTGGACACCCGCCACTCCTTCAAGTCTCCCTAACCACCTCAGTATCTTCCAAGCCGAAGTCACAGCTATTAATCCAGCCACCGCTATCACGGACAGATATTGTGATCTACATCGAAAGTTAGGCTGCGATCCGATACATCGTATCCAACACAATCGAATCTTAGACAGTGAAGGACTGCCGCATGTCTCTATGAATAACTGGTCACTGCGACATTCAAGGCAACTCCGTGGCTGACGAATAAGCTAGACTAGGCTCTCAATGTATAAACGGCAGGAAGCTCGACCATGTCAAAGTCCCTATGTCATTTGTTTAACACCTGACTTACACCCATGTTCTGGCGACGGGAAATCGTCGATGGCAACACCTCGATTATTGCAACAATGCCAGACTGATCCGGCCTGTCCTGGATCTGCAAAGATCAAAGGCATTATTTCGACTTAAGAGAGACTTTCAAAACGTCATCAACGTCCTCACAGGGAACTGCACCCTAGGCAGCCATGCTCAACGCTTGGGTATAGCAATAAACAGGAGCTGCTGAGACGACAAGGAGGAGTGTACTGCACACTTCCTCTGCACGTGTCTCGCCGTTGCCAACATCAGGAAAGTCGCCTTAAACCAATACGTCTATAACGATCTAAATGATCTGGACTCCGCCAGCACGGCCGATCTCAACGGCTACGTTAGGAAATCTAAATGGTTTCAGGAGTAGGCAGGGGTCAAATTCCAGTACTCAATGGTATCACAATAAACCTACTTTTCTGGTCTATGTGTACCTCTTCTTGGAGGACCACTCTAACTAACTACTCTATTGGTCTCGTGGTGATAGGCAGAGGAAATCCAGCACGTCAGCTGCTCCTGATGGCATGTTTTGGGTGGTTAATATCTCCTACAGAGGAAAGACTATCCGCCATCTGTTCTGTCGAGCTCCTTTCTGACGCACAATTATCAAAACAGACATGGACACGTTCCAAGCCAGACAATGCAACCACTCCATCCGTTGCAATCTGCAATATTTGCTCACATAATTGAACAACACCAACAGTGTACCCCATCGATTACACTGCCATCAATTGAAATGAAAAAATCATTTCATTCGAATTCTGATTGATTTTCAAGGATCTGCCATCAACATAAATATGTTCCATGATTAATTGGCATCGGGGCGCGTTCAGTAAATTACAAACAATCTCGCGTTGTGTTGCCATAAAATACCGTCAATTAGACGGGCGGAAGTGGCGTTCAGCTTCAATGCACCGGAAGATAACAACGAAAGGTCCACCGGGGGTAGCCGTGTTTAAAAATTGATATCTACCCACACGGCTGTGTCCTGGGATAATTATGTTACTACAGTCCCTGTTGTGTGTGCTGAATTTGTCAATTTTATTCGCGCACTGGAAATAATTAATATTAACTGCTCCTAATTCGATCGGCAATAAATTTTACATGCAATCAATTCCAAGCCCACGGGAGAGAAAACAACAAAAAAAAAAGGCACACACACCCATCGAGAGTATCTGGATGCGCGCGTACAGCTGACAGATATAAAATATTCACGCGAATAAAATCAAAAATTGATAAATGACCGGGAGCGCGGCATGGGAGCGTGAACACCAGTGGAGAGGTTGTTGTCCCAATTGTTTGTGATTTTTTTTTTACGATTTATGTCCCAAATTGATTTTTGAGCCGTCGTCGGTCGGTCGTCACCGTTGGACAATTGAGTGGGGTTGGGTGTGTGTGCAGTCGAAGTGGCACACGAAGCCCTTACGACCCAGACCTAAATTGAGAGGAAATCGAATTGACGATGCTGTCCTGGAATGACTGCTTCACTGTCTGAGCACTGAATTTGCATATTGATTTCGATTTACATACGTAGGATGATTGGTAGTCGCGGGCTTAGGTCGTCAGTCGTATATCGCGAGTGGGAGCAATGACTTGTTCACGTTCCCTGATCGAGTTGGCGTTTTTGAGTTGGTTGCTCCTATCAAATTGTAAATAATTGAATTGGGCTAGGGTGTATGGTCCGTTATGTTGGGGAATTTCAAACCCTACCTGAATAGCTTCCTTGCGTATAATGGACTCACACTGAAATTTGGGTTGGAAACAGTACTGCTGTCAGACTAAAAGAGAAGAGTAACGATCGCCAACTTGGATTTTTTGGCCTTGCCGTGTCTCTTATAAATATCATTACTAGAAAATGAGTCAGGAGCTTCATTGACCGGAAGATGTCGGGTTTTGCTAAGAAGATTCCAGAGTCAGTCAGTGAAAAAGAGTCAGAATGAGTTGTACCATATGACCAGAAACCGCATAAAATCGACCTAATGCATCTTTGATCCCCAAGGGAAAGCAGGACATACGAACTGAATTCATTGCAAACAAATAAAATCTCATAACGTCAACTTACTTAGGTCCTGTGTCCCCTTATGAGTCTAATGACACCTATACGCCATCGTATTCTGTCAAAACTGTCTCAATTCACTTCACTACTTTAAGTTTCTTCCCTTTCAGTGGCTAGAATGCTCTCCCCGTTGTTATAAGAAGCAACTCGGATTCTTAACATTCTCATGGCCACGTCCAAAGCCAAATGTCAAAACATTGACATTGCCCATCTGTTTAGCCTTAGCGTAACCACATGTACTACGTCTCGCTGTCACTGTCAATCTGTCAGGCCAACTACAAAGCAATTTAAAAACAAATCACCCAAATCAAATACAAAATCCCTCACCTGCGAGAATAAATTAATTTTATTTGTCATAAAAGCGTTCCCATGCTTCAACGTTTTATAAACAACAAAACAACGCGCAGCTGGCATACTAAATATTTATTCACCTCAAGTGTCACGCTAATACGCAGTTTAGACGCAAACCACCCTGCAATGCCCAATCCTCCATCACCAGATGAGGGCTATCATCCATTAGACAGGGCATCGAAAGTTAATTTTTTGCTGAATGAAATTTTTAAACGTCACCCCACACCGGTTAGCTCGTGTTGGTTTCGTCGATACATACTTCATTAGCGTTTCGTGATATAATTCCTCTTAACATTTTCGGCCATTTTGTCTATAATTACGTTCGAATTGTTTGATCATTTCGAGCGAAATTCAAAATGGAATATTCGATTTCGACCGCAATGCATCCGGCACGGCACTAGAGGTCGATGGTTAATTTCCCAGGAACAACACTCTATCATCTAACACCAACTGTGCCATCAATTATCACGCAGGCGGCACTGGGTACCGGTGCAGTGGTTTTCGCTAATTACAAACTTGTTTTTCTGATTGTGAATTGGTTTTTTTTCTGTTTTGTTTTTGTTTTTTACCGTTAAATCATAAAATGGCGTCGGGATTACCCCAGTGGCGGTCGGTGGTGTGGTACACGGCTAAATGAGAATTTTTGTGTAATTTATTAATTTTAAATTTTTTTCGCTTTAATTTTCTGTGTAGGTAGGTGCCATTATGTCACATGATGCTGTGGTCGGCCACACCATGTGACTGGTACAGTTGAGTACAGTTAAAAAGGAAAAAAACACAAAAGCGAAGTCTATCACGGGGCACGGGGGAGAAACGTGAAAAAAATATTCAAATTCGATTGAATCATGTCATGCATTGTTGATCAAGATTGGTAATGAATGTGATTAATTATTGTTGCATGTGTCAGTGTGACGTTTAATGGGGTGCCTGTGATTTTCATTTTGTTGTATAATAAATTGTTGCGATGAGATGAGTTTTCCTCTTTGCTAGCTTTTCGTATTTAATGACAATTCAGAGCTGAATTACCGTGTCGAAGTTGCAGTGATGAACAGAGATTACTGTGATTAGTTTGAAGGACACTGTCGATAGCTGACAGTGAAGTCACAATGAAGTTGATAGGAAATTGCAGTTTGACAGACAAACTATTTGTTTGACAGTTTTGCAATCAGAAAGTCATTATCGGAAATTACAGATTCTCAGGGCGATGTCAAAATATGCGAAAGAGTTTTTGCTGTAATGTGTCAAATGTGAGCCAACTCAATGGCTGACTGTTGTGTTTATGTATGAATTAACGTTCACAATCGAAAAATATTGTTCTTATGTCAAAGGAAAGTTGACATGTGACATATCAATAGTCCTGTAGAAGGATTTCCATCATTGGCAAGACTATGCGAAAATATAGCCTACACAACACCACCTTGGGGGATAAAACTTTGCCAATGCATGCAGCTCCTGCACCTGATTGGTCATATTGTGATCGACCCAAGGCACTTAGTATAAAGAAAGTTCTCATGTACCGAAACTATCTTCTTGGACCTAAGGTATACGCGTGGATACCCAGAAATTGCCAAAGACAAACAAATACCATGAGAATCATGTCAAAACCTTCTTCAGTACAATTTTTTAATCTCTTAAAAAGTCTGATCAACGCTGCCTATAAGGAGCTGAGTTGTTCGCTTGCTTTACGAGCAGAAGCAAAGAGATAAAAACCTGTTTCTCAAAAGGAAAAAGAAAGGTAAGCGTACGAAGACACCATCAATGGATCAGTGATTGGTTCTACAGCGGTTAGCGAAGAATCAACCACAGCCCAGCCTAGGCTCAGGCCCTGGCCGAAGTCAGTTCAGAATAGAACGCAAGGAAAGTCGACTTTAAATTTGCACAGCAACCTAAGTTCGGTTATCATTGAATCAGACGACATATCCATGGAACCAGAGTCGAAGGATAAATGTCGCGCAAGGTTATCATTGCCCTGGCTCAGTGGTTAGTGCGTTGGACAGTCCAACGCAAATTAATTAGTGTAATTTATTGCGAAGCTTGAAATCGATAGACTGTCTGTGGGCATTCATCCACTCGTGCATAGATGCAATTTAATGAATTTCTGATGGCAAATGAACGGCAGTTTAATGCCAACTCAAAAATTTCAAGTGTGTGGGGGAGGTCCTCTCTCTCAGTACACGGCAGCTGATTAATGGACTGCTGTGCGAGCGGCATGGGTCATAGCCCCAACCTTATGCACCGAACATTTTTCACGGGACCATCTATCGTTGGGGAATGACAAACCTCCAAAAGCACGATTTATCATGAAAAAAGCTTCTCAATTCGCCTATTCGATAATAAACTGTAGGTCCCTTCCATTCGTGTGAAAAAAGTAACACGCACAACATGAATGGTTTTGAGAAGCTACACCTTGGCTCACCCCGAGCTGGCGCGCCAGCTGTTTTTTTTAAGGTCGTCAAAACTCCAGTGCGGATGATACCAAAAGCTGTCTTACCTAAGACGATAGATTGCTTTGATAGTATCTACAGCCAGCGCATGATTTATGTATCAAGGGGAGGTATGTAGACCAAGCAGAGCATCTAGAGCAGCGTCAGGCGTACTCGGAAAAGCTACCGTGCAGCCGAGACAGGCCGTGTCTTGAAGTTAGATAGAGGCTGACTGCCGCATTTACATCCATTTTATTCCAACTTTATGTGGGCTAGCTGATGGTTGTTGCGATGTCGTCTTTCACATGCAGTCGTGGTAGAATATACAGTGGAAGTTCCCCAAAAATTGAATTATCGCTTCTTGAATTTGTCACTCATATGAACGCACAGTTCATCTCAAATTGTTCATAAAAACTATGATGTCCGCCATGAAGGACTAATAGATTTACACTTTCACAAGCCTAACGACTTCAAATGAATTTATTTTAAATACTGTGCTACAAAGGACGCTCATTAAACTCCAATTAATACCACCGACAGCCTCGTACACTTTCATTTAAAGTATCGACTACTGTAACCAATTGAAGCAATCTGGCGGGTATTTGCATTTAAATTCCTTTAATTACCAACAACATTGGGATTTTTGTGAAAAAAAAAAAAAAATTCCACATATTTCGTATTCAAAGGGCTCAATTATGCACAACAATTCAATGGCATTGTGCAGAGTGTAGGTATGCAATCAAGTAGAGAGCTCGGGCACGGGCCCAGAACCGCCAAACCACATCCAGCAGAAAATGTATGATATTCGACTTCGATGAGACTTCCAACAGAGCCCGGGGGGTTGATTTCTGATTGGTTTTTGAGGTTTTTGCGGAGAGTCCATGGCATGTGCACCATATACCATTCACTAGCAAATTGAAGTTGAATTGGAATTTACTCATTTTTTTTTTTTGTTCATTTAATCGTTTAATTATTGGAAATTCAACAAAATCACATTGGGGTGTCCCTCCACTTAATTAGTTGTCAACAAAGTATGAAACTCCCGTCACACCAGCAGAACCCTTGGGAAATGGTTAAGTGGATTTAATGCCCACACGGACTAATCAAATGTCAATTCAGAGAAACGGTTGACAGTCTACAGCCGATGGCAGGGATTAATGTTCTCCAAGATAACCATCATTGTACGACTTAGTGTTAATGTTTTATTAATCAGCTGCCGTGTACTGAGAGAGAGGACCTCCCACACACACTTGAAATTTTTGAGTTGGCATTAAACTGCCGTTCATTTGCCATTAGAAATTCATTAAATTGCATCTATGCACGAGTGGATGCATGCCCACAGACAGTCTATCGATTCCAAGCTTCGCAATAAATTACACTTATTAATTTGCATTCAACCGTTGGCCTGCTGATGGCACTGGCACTGGGAATGACTGTAGTGAAGGTGCGTCTGCCAACGGTGCAAGGGTAATTAAAATTAACAGCAAATCAGTTGTAGCGTGTTCACTTGAAAATGAGATGGCAAACACCGAGATCCGTGAAGGGAAAACCTAAAAAAGCTTAAACTTCCATCGAATTGGTAATTAGCAGTCTTCGTTCGAGGGAGTGATGATTAGTTTTCTCTTCCCCCCCTTGTAATTACCTAGTTTTGCTTGTAGCTAATGTAAGTAAGTTTCTGAAGTAAACTTCGAAAATTTCTGGGAATTACAAGGAGAATATTTAAATATCTTGGAGGGTATTTACATTTGCGGGAACTTACTTTGATTAAGTGTATGGTTGGCAAAAACCGTAGGTAACGTACCTGCAAGAAAAGAAGAGAAAAGAATTTATTAAAATAGGGCAACGACAAGGTTAACAATTATTATTATACTTTACTTATACATACATAATAAATTATAATACTAGCCCCCACTAACCGTTTCCGGAGTGAAACGGTTCGGTGTGACGGCTGGTGGTCAGAAAAGAACTGCGTGGTTTAAAACACCCGGAGTTCAAGAAACCATCAGAGAAAAGTAGAAAGCCATCAAGGTGCGGATACACTTGGGGGACTTAGCTTTTCGAAAACGAAACATTGAGGCGTGAAGAACTTACAAGGGGGCTGTTAAAGCAGCTAAGGAGCAGTTTAGGAAGGAGTTCAACGAGAATTTGGACCGTGATCACAGATTTGCAAACGCCGGAAGTTGTATACCATCGAAGGAGTTAAATCCAAAGATGTTGTACTTCTTTCCGATGAGAAGGACATCCTGCGCAGATGGGGCGAGCACTTTTCGAAGCTGCTCAATCCCGAACAGGACACTGAAGATAACAGAGTAGGGCGGAGAATAGTCCCACCGTAGAGGAGGTGACTTTGGCGATTAAAGTCGGCAAATCTGCTGGTGTGGATGAAATCCGGCCATTCTAGTGACCTGAGAATGCGGTGAAACACCTAGCGATTGGGGTATATCTTTTCTAAGTCTCCACCAGAAAAGTCTTTGTTAAGGTTTTGTAAGCGCGTTTCAGAGCTCTGGTCGAGTCCAGTTTGTGCGATGATGGCTTTTTCCCAGCTGCGGCTTTTTCCCAGCTATAGCCACAAACGACCAGCTATTCACTCTCAGAATGGGGAACTTGAGAAGACTTGGGAGTATGCCAAACCTATCGACAGTTGTTTTGTGGATGGCAGTGGTTGGGTCAGTTAGATCGTCCAGTTCTTGACTTTACGCCGCACGTTAATGGATCCGAATTTGTGCGGAATGAGGTTACGTAAGTTTTTTGTTTACCTTTGTGAATACATTTTGAAAGTATATTTTCAGGGCTCAAGCGTTTGAGATCCAGCTACCGGCTAACTTCACGTGTCACAACTACACACTGCTGCGACAAGCTGTCGAAAGGTCAAGTGGGTATCGCTTTTGGTCGTGTTCCGATGTGGACATCAAAGAGCAAAAGGGATTCCATCAGATGTGCTCAGGAAATGGGAAAATTTCTGAATTGCGATGCAAGGGCAAGGAACACTACAACGGTACTTATTGCCAATATAAGGATGAGTGTACGACAAATGCGGATTGCGGACACCAGGGCAAGTGTGTTGATCTAAAAAGCACAACGATGCCACGCAAGCAGTGCTACTGTAACTATGAATGGTTTGGCAACGGTTATACCAAGCGATCGCCATACAAGAACACTGATTTCGATTTTTTGCTCAAGGTTGGCTCTGGATAATGATGAGTACAATTTTTCCAAAGGCTTTTCATGGGAAAGGTGTACGCAAGATTTAAGGTTTATAAAGCGCCCATTGTAATGTCTGGCATGCTTATTATCTGTTTCATGACGAGATTAAAAAAGTTCACCAGTTTGTTGGAATGCGTGAAGGGATCGCCAATTAAGCCATGTAGAGCCCGACCGTGTAGAGCGGTGCTACTATGTGCAGCTTCGAAGTCGATGAAGTGGTCTTTCTAGGATGTGCCTCAGTGCGAATATTTTGGTCAATGGTCGACGGTCGATGGTGACGGGCCGATAGCCACACTGGTATATGCTGATCTGCAAAAGGGACTGATAGGTTCGCATAATAACTTGGAAAGGTCCTTGCAGAAAGGTTGATACGTTATAAATGAAACCCTTGTCTTACTCGCCTTCAAAATAACGCAGAGTCATTAACAATTTAGCCTCAGCCAATATATGGAACATTTTTTCTGTACGTTTATTGACAAAAAGTAGAGGAGAAGGTAGGTACTCAAAGTCTCACCTAAAAATTGTATACAAACTGGGTAAATGTCTATAAAACATTTACATTCCAAAGATTCCCCCAGACACAACACTCTTACACGCAATTAGTCGCAAAAAACAAATGTTCCAACCCAAAATACAGAAAATAATTTAATTTATTTAAATGTGATCTCGAATTTCAGGAAAACATGAATTATTCAAAAATGGCTTACCGTTCAGGCAATTAACAAATATTTCCCTTCTTTACAATTAATTCCTTGCGAATGGTTTAATAAAATTCAAAATTTCATCATCATCATTAGCTTTGTATGAAATTTCAATTTCTTTGACCGCGCGGAGGGGAGTGCGGCCCCCGTCCGTCCTAGCAATTTAACATCAAACTCGAAATTAACATAAAGAAATTATTATTATTATTTATTTTTTTTTTTGTTCAGTTCGTGTTTAATTTTGCGGTCCCGCGCAATAAGTGGATATACACTCGCACACAGAATATCACCACAAAGTTGCAATTTCAACTTTTGACTTGTTCGACGTTAAAATTAAATTTTTTCCTCAAGGTTTTTTTTTTTTGTCTATGTATAATTTTATTCCGAAAAATTGTTATAAGCGGAAACAAAAAAGTTTGCCAGCGCTAGAAGGCATTTATACAGCGTCATTTGTAAATAATAATTGTGATCATCATTGGCGGACGGAAATCATTTTGTGTAATTTTCTTTGTTTTTGTTGCTCGTTAAGAGCACGATAGCCTTGAAAATTAAAAAAAACAATCAGAAGCTATCAAAACGGTGGTCGTTGCTTTTTTTAGGGCAAATATAATTGCCGGAGGCAGGGAAAGTTTTCGCAGCTAATTTTTTTGTTTATGGTCGATTAATAGAAATTGAAAATAAACAAACTGTGATGGGAACTGGCTAGATTTTGAAGGCTTTGACTATTTCAATGACTTGGAGTTGTCCTGCAATTAAACATTTGTCACCTCGCTAGCAGAGAAAGGGGTTCATTTCGTAGATTACTTGGTAAACCCCTTGAAGTGCAGAGTGGCGCTATCACTAGTAAAATAAAAAAACAACCGGCTAACGGTGGGACTTATCACAAGGCACCTTAACTTTAACAGACTTCTGTGAGCTGGCACCGCATCGAATACAAGAGGAACTGCGAAGAGAGGAAGAATGCAAAAGAACAAGGCTGTGGGAAGCACTCCCAGGACTAAGACAGGCAACGGAACTTCTCGGAAACAACAACCGAAGGAGGAGCAAGGCCTGCCTAGGAACCAACAAAAACCAGCTTCATATTCTACCGGGATTCCTAACAGGCCATTGTCGACTCAGGGAGCATCTGAGAAAAATGGGAATAGAAGCAAATGGAAACTGCAGATTCTGCAGCGATGCCAACGAGTCTCCTTCACACCTACTTATGGATTGTGGAGCACTGATCCACAAAAGAAGAGCACACCTGGGAGCGTATACTTTCTCTGAAATGGATCTCCCGTCGGTGGACCCAATCCAGATACTCCGATTCCTCAGAGCAATTGGATTGAGGAGGTGCTATACCTCGAGACTCACCGACCAACACGAGGTCGGGGGAGAACAAAAGATCTCTACAGATCACGGTGCATACACACCCAAACTTTTAACATCTAACATCTAAGCGGTCGCCGTGGCTCAGTGGTTGGACTACTGACCGAGTGGAGTGGGTTCAAGCCTCAGCCAGGAACACTGAACATTTCCTGCGGCACCACCTCTCGTCGAGGAATAATTTGTCATGAAAGAGCTTCTCAATTCACCGTTCGGAGTCGACAATAAATTGTAGGTCCCTTCCATTCATGCGAAAAATGTAACACGCACAACATGAATGGTTGCGAGGGCTAGACCTTGGATCATTCCGAGCTATCGCGCCTGCTATTTATTTTTGAACATCTAACCTCAACGGACATAAGCATAAACTGGTGCCCACCGACGTAATAATCTGCACAAACTGAGAGGATAAACAGAAAGACCTCGACCTCTTCGTATGTCGATGGCCGGCCTTAGCGAGAATGCAACTGAATAGTCTGGAGACTATGTGGATACCGTGCCTGAAGCATTTCATGGATAAAGGAATCGGCGACATTCTGGCTTTCATCAGAGAAAGGGAAGATTCGCCAGATCATAGACCCATCAGTGCCAACTTTATATGCCCCAAACCTGTTCTATTCCTTCAGTTCCGACGAAGGAAACACAAGGCGCCCGAATTAATGAAGAATATCCCGCTCACTCGCACATACTATATCATACAATGCAAGTCACATCAGTTATATAGTCAGTCGTGGTATTATACTATCTTCAACACATTTATGCTATGGAACCATGCACAACAGCGGCAATCAAAACCATGCTAAGTTTCATTCCGCTGGATCTGTACTGTAGCAACACGACAGCTAAAATTGCTCTGAGGACGACAGTGGTCATCAACTCCCTACGGTCACGCCTCCGTGCTGTCTCGATGGGAGAATGCCGACAGATCGACAGAAACAGATCATATGATTCAGACTCTGGCATTTGACAGGAGATTCAGTATCAGAATTCCTGACAGAGATGACTGGAGGAACCACAAGGTTACCAAAAAAAAAAAAAAGGAACTGGCTTCCAACACCGATGGTTCTAAAAAGGATATTGGTATCGGTGCCGGGGTCTACTAGAAGGGCCTGGGAATAAACCACTTCTCCAGAATAAATGACGACTGAAGTGTCTTTCAGGCCGAAATCACAGCCATCCTCGAGGCATTTACGGTCTTTATTGACACCCAGGCAGCCGTTAAGATCGAGGCTTGTAGGAATCTGCAAAAAGCATCTAGATGAGAGCCAATACGGTGACCCTATGCTGGTACCAGGGCAAATGGATATCCCAGGTAACGAAAGAGCTGACGATTTTGCACGAAGGGGAGTAACCATGCCTCCATGCCTCACAGGCACTCCAATAAGCTCGTTCAAAAGTTATATTCAAGACTCAAGACGAGGCCATCAGTCGTGCCAATACATGTTGGATCCAGCTAGACACATGTGCAACGGATTGAAACATATGGACGGGATAGAAGAGATCTCTGTCTCTGGGCGAAATTAGTCGTCGCGAAGGAAGGATAGTCTCCGACATCATTACTAGGCACTGCGCCATTGGTACTCATGCGAACTGACTCGGTTTACATCACAACGACTATTGCAGAAGTAGTAGAAACGAGGAAGAAATCGAATCTGTCCATCACCTGCTGTGTGAATGCCCTGCCCTCGCCGAAAGAAGAATGCGGACTCTTGGCAGTTAATTCTTCACGGAACTAGAGTACTTGCGTGGCATTGAGCTGAGGGACCTTCTGAGATTCATATCCTTATCGGGGTGGATTTTAATCAGCGGCTCCCTCTCTGTTTACAGATTCCCGAGTTATATGGGCTCAATTGACCCTGTTGCTGGTCTAAGTGAGCAGTGACGAATGTCACAAGGCATCCATTTACCTAACCTGTGCTTTGGAAGCTTTCTCACTTGTTTTACTGAAAAACGTATACCAGGACTTGAGTGAAAGACTCCAAACTCTGTTTTTCATGACATACTTCTAAATGCAGACCAGACCATGAACTGAACTCAAACTTCGCTTAAAATCGTGTCAAAAGGTTCCAGTTCTCTGTTCGTAGGCCAAACGATATTGATCCCCTCTGAACGTTGCCTTCGGTTTAATCCGAAAGGCTCTTCGTCAATATTTGAGAGAACTCTTCCCTTCACTCAGTCAAAACTCGTTAACATCTCAAGTAAAAATAAATAAAAGAAAATACACACCGACCAACGTGAAGGTTATTTTTTTTTTAACTTTCAAGTCATTTAAATCTGAAGGCTCTTCAAATAAGAAAACTCAATTTAACTGATTTGCAAAGCAATTAACAATTTGTCATGTTAATTACCGGCGAACATTCTCAAAGGGAAATTCAAATGCGTTCCATTCACTTCGAGGAAACAAAATCGAGTGGAAAATTGCGGTTAAATTAATCATCTCCGTTGTGACAAATCCCAAATGCCACATGTAACCTCGGTAACGATTGACAGAAAAAAAAACCTCTATCAACGAATGTATGATGTATTTACTCAGCTGGTAATGATTTCCAGACGAAGGAGCATCGGAAGACTCCCTAAAAAATCAATCTCCACCGCAAAATCCAAATCTATCCAGGGTCGATGATGAACTGTTGAGAAGGCATCACACCGGAAATTTAAGTAAATCATTTCGTTTCCAATTCAACTCAATTCGAACGTGACGTATCCCTCATTCTCCAGTCACTTCTTCCTTTCGCCGTCCTGTGACTTTTGATCGAAACCGTTTATGTGTCAAACACGAAAATCTCCTATTTCTCGGTGTGTGCTCACTCGTGTTAATCAAAGGTCACATTCTTGTCACCAACAAAAAAGGGGCCCGAATAGCAGCAAAAAAAAAAGCCTAAAGGGCGTCATAATTTTCCCCAATTTTCCCGTTCACAAAACACCCGAACACAGACACATACTCGCAGATCTATGCTATGTGACCGCGCGCCACCGCACTGATACATGTGTAGCGCAACCTGTTTCGGTTGAGAGATTTTCTTTTCTCTGCCAGACTTGCCGCCGCCGCCCTCGCTATTGCCCTGTGAACTGCAACCCCCACCGGACAGGAGAAGATGAATTTTCCATCCGCCCCTATTCAAACACAAACACACACACACACGTGTGTGTTTTGTGTCGTTGACCGACTGAACTTTTCGGTCTCTCTGCGGGTGAAAACCATTTTTCACACTGACCAACCGGAAATGTTAACTGCCCGTCACATGTGGAAACTGTGCGGACTCCCGGACCATGGTACCTCCCAGCTGCGATGAATATGTAATCACCGTGCTTCATGTTTTCACTATAACGCGACGACAATTATTAGAAAATTACAACCAAAGGGAAAAAAAAAGTTAATAATACTCGTAGCGTAGCACTCTACTACGACAGAAGGAAATGACAGACCAAATTGCAGCGAAACATTTTCTCAGGGCAGCAGCGGGGGGCAGACAAGATACAATTAACTTTAGATGCAAAAGCCGGTACAGCTCCAATACACACATAGTGTTGCACACCACGACAATGGCTGACAGGCACTAGATTAGATAGCTATCAGTAGGCAGTGGAAGTTGTTTGACTTGTCTATGTCGCAAGTGGGTCGTAACACTTTTCCTCCAATTCCAGATGAATTGCTGTGTGTTTTGGCTTTCTTTTCTCTTTCTCTGGCCGTGATGGGCTTGAGGTTGAGAGACACTGCTGTCGTCGTTTTAATGGCTCCCCCACCCCTCCTCAGTCCAGTAGGTGTAAAGTTACAATTTCTATGGGTTAAGGTATCCAATGAACGTTTGCGGCAGACACGGTGTGGGGAGGTTTATCTAGAGTTTCTACGCGACGTACAACAAAGTTGCAGTTGATTTTCATTTGACCCAATAACAGGCTTAAGATGATGACACGTTTCTCCATGGATTGAAGGAGATTTTCGTTCTCTGATTCAGATCTAGTGAAGTGTTGTGGGTTTGATGTGAATTTTAAGTAACGACTGGACTCACCATTTTGAAAGAGGAACAGAGAAATTGAGAGAAATTATCATCCTCCAACCCTAACTGAGATCTAAAAGAGGAATGATCGCAGGATCCATGAGAATAACATCCACAAAGGTGCGGTAGTCGTTCGGCGACTTAAACTGCTCTCAGCCTTAAGATGGCAGGATTATGGTTACTACTACTCATCCAGCCGTGTAGGAAACTCCAAACAGGCAGACAAAAACTGATTAATGAACCCGATTCCGACGTTTGTGAAGGGAATTCCTGACGGGAATGACAGGAAGAGTCGATAAGTCACCACCAAAAGAGGAGCTGGTAGAATACCAAGGATGGCTCCAAAACTGATTTGAGTACTGAAGCTGGGATTTACTGCAAAATCCTAGGAGTCAGCCATTTTTCGGAATAAATTACGACTGCAGAGCTTATCGAATCGAAATGACAGCTGTCATTCAGGATGCAAGTACCACCATCGAAGACAATGCCGTCGAAAGGCAAATTACTCAAAATAGGCTCGAGACTCTGGATTCCACAATAATTGGATCGAAGCTGCAAGCGAATGAGATATCTAGAGCCAATACAATGGACCTATGCTGGGTACCAGGGCATTTGAATATCTCAGGCAATGAAAGAGAAGACAAACTTGCAAGGACGGAGTTGCCATTACATTTTCTCCAAGCCCCTTTGTGTCATAGTGACGTACGGACTAAGGACTATCTCTGCAATTATAATTGGACACTGTGCCATTTCATGCTTGTCGAGAAATTTCGCAACGACTACTGCAGAGGCTGAAGGAATGAAGAAGAAACTCAATACGTCCGACCCGACAGTCACTGCGAAACCCCTCGTTTCATGTAAAATACTGGAAAGCATATGAAGCAAAACAAGAGGACTTCTCGCGGGGTGTTCAAGTATGAGAAGATGAAGATAAAAATAATATCACACCTTCTCGTTTCCAACAGCTAAATGTTTCCTCAAGAAAGGAGACCCTCTGAACTGTGCCAACTACAGAGGCATCAGTCTTCTTAACGTCGCTTACAAGATCTTGTCTGCCGTTGTTGTGAGAGCGCCAGAAGCCGTTCGTCAACAACCTGATTGGTCCATATCAGTGTGGCTTCAGGCCAGGAAAGTCCACCATCGACCAAATATTCACACTGCGGCAGATCTTGGAGAAAACCCAGAAACTTCAAATCGATACCCATAACCTCTTTATCGATTTTAAGGCCGCGTATGACAGCATCTATAGAGATAAGCTGTACAGAGCAATGTCCCTGCCAAACTCGTCCGTCTGTGCAGGATGACGATGGGGAACGCACGCTGTTCCATCAAGGTCGGCCAAGACCTCACCGAGACCTTTGATGTCAAAAAAGGATTTAGACAAGGCGCTGTCATGCGACTTCTTCAACATCGTTCTTAAAAGAGTTGTGCAAAACTCACGCGCCAACACCAGAGGCACAATCTTTCAAAAGTCCGTCCAATTACTCGGATACGCCGATGACATTGACATAATCGGAAGAACGCAGCGTGATGTCACTGGTGCGTTTGTGAGTATCGAAACGGAGGCGGCGAAGATGGGTTTAGCGGTCAATGAGGGCAAGACGAAGTATATGCTGTCAACAAGAAAGGACTCCCAACACCGACGTCTCGGACAGAACGTCACTATAGACAGCTATAACTTTGAGGTAGTCAAGGACTTTGTCTACCTAGGCTCCGCTAGCAATTCCGACAACGACACCAGCGCTGAGATTGAACGAAGAATAACTCTAGGCAATAGCTGATTCTTTGGGCTAAGAAGGCAATTGAGTAGCAAAGCCCTCTCTCGAATGACTAAAGTGACCTTGTATAAGACCGTAATCGTCCCAGTCCTGCTCTATGGCACAGAGGCATGGACTCCGTCAAAAGCGGATGAGGTTGCTCTTGGCTGTTTCGAAAGGAAAATTCTTCGGGTGATTTTCGGTCCCGCCTGCATAGACGGTGAGTGGAGGAGAAGATTCAACGATGAACTGTATGGGCTGTTCGGCGACACCGACCTAGCCAGAGGAATGAAGGTCCAACGACTGAGGTGGATGGGTCATGTAGAGCGGATGGACACCAATGATCCGGCCCGGAAAATCTTCGAATCCACACCCGAGGGACGGTGCAGTAGAGGAAGACCGAGACTTAGGTGGCGCACGCAAGTGGAAGGGGACCTTCCATAGGCAAATGCTCCTTGGCGAGCGAAACTGGAGGCAGCTGGCTAAAGACCAAGCTGGCTGGAAATGCTTGTTGGTTGAGGCCCAGGTCCACCCCGGACTTTAACGCCACCTTAAGTTAGTAAGTAAGTATGTAAATGTTTCGGGCAAACCTGAAGGAAGTAATCACCTTGGTGTTTTCAAAAAATCAGAAGGATATCAAGTCATTAACCTACAGAGCTGTATGAAGGGTAAAAGTCATTTTTTACAGCGCGACACAAACAGAAAGCGATCACAGGCAGTTTGACATTCACAATTGGTCACAACTGGACAACAAAATTGGAACACAGACCAGCCCTTCTGAGCGCTATCTTGATCAGATAATCAGTGAATCTTTGGTTAAACCTTGATAAATCGTTTAATTTGTGGCTACAAGCATTCGCCTTATGATCGCTTTCGTATTTGGATTAAAAATAAGATAAAAAAATGAATTAATTCATTTTCTATTCAAAGTTATTTAAATCGACCTTAACTAACCCTTTGTGTCCACAAAAACCCAGAATTCTCCACGTGAAAAATGTTAAATGGTTCACAATAATCAATTTTGTCACGCTGACATTTGGCCTACCTACTGTTCAGAAACATAACCACTCCTTGCATCACTGTTTAGCATTTTTAATGGAAAATGATGAGAAAGTTTCGCCTAATTAAGTTCCTCAAGACTGGTGTGACACTTATTCACAATTATAACTCAAAAAACGTAGACAATCGCCGAAAACAATAAATCTTCTTCCGGGACGTTTAATTGGTCGTTGGACAACCGAATTGGAACTCAACTCCGGAATGAGAATGTTAATTGCATTTTCACCCTAGATGGACACGTTTTTCATTCCATTTCTGTCATCTTTTCCTCTCCATTATTCTAGTGATTATTTAAAACTTTAATTAGTTCTTAAGATATGGATTTCTTCTGTGCAAACAGTGGTGACGATTGTGACTTTATTTCAAACGAAATAAGATGCCCAGGACTGGATAGATGAAACTGCGCTCTGGGGAACTTTGAAATATTGGAATTGGATGCACTAGGGAGACTCGTAACCCTAACTTGTGATATTTCCTTCACAAATATAGAAGTTTGTTTATGTTTCCTTACAAAGCTTTATTGGCTATCCTGACTTTGGAGAAACGTCAACATTCCCAACGACGTGGTTAAGGTTTTCCGTTCCAAAAAGGTCAGTGCAATCTGAATCTGAAACAAAAACTTATGCGATCTGTGTAGATTTCAACAATTAATCATAGGAAGCCTAAAGGCGTTAGCCTTTGCAGAAAGACTGGATAAAATTGTAATCGAATCTTGTAGACTTTCTATAGTTTTCGACAATATGCTGTCAACGAATACCGAAACACAACAAAACATAGCAACACCTCATCCAAAACAACAAGACCCTCATCATCTCCGACCTGTTGTATGTTAGAGGAGTATGGACTTTGTCAAAATTGGATGACATCGCACTTGAAATTTTCGAGAGACTATGCCGAGAGGACAACGTCATATCCGATGGCATGCGAAAGTGAATGGTGACCTGAACCAATTCGACATACGCAACTAAAGACAACTGGCTAAGTAGCCTGCTGGCAGGTGTAGCTTGTTGGTTGAAACCATGGTTCTCCCTGAACTGTAATGACACCTTGATCCATCTCGCAATTACATCAATGCGCTGGCCACTGAAGCAGAAATAGCAGCAAGTAGGTGGGTTAGCACAACCGTCTACAGAATCACTAGAGAGCTTATCGGTGGTCAAAGTTTCAGTCAGGCTTTCAGTGAAAGCCCTGCTAATTTCAAGTGAAGACCAACTCAAGCGATGGAAGGAGCAGTTTTCAATGATTGTAAACCGTGTATTCGCCAGTGATTTGCACCCAAATCAGATTGAGCCGCCCGAAGCAACCACTACCCGAATACGCACCACAACTCCCAGTAAGGATAAGGCAGTAGGACTTGACGGTATATCTGCGGAGTTCTTAGCGTCAGTGGCAACAATTACTGCTTATCTACACCACTGTAGAGAAGGCGTGAGAAGCCGAACGATTTCCATATAAGTGGAAGAAAGGAATGATCGTCAAGCTCCCCAAGGAGGGTGATCTTATGCAGCGCGAGAATTGGCAAGGTATTTGTGTACTGCTTGCAGTAGACAAGGCAATAGCTTAAGTAATTCCTAAGCGAATAAAAGAAGAACTGGAAAACACACTTAATGCCGAACAAGCAGGTTTCCGCTCTGGATCCTCCCGTGTCGATCACATCAACACCCTGCGGATCATCATTGAGCAGTGCAGCAGTACCGTTCCCCACTTCACATGTTGTTCATCGATTTCAAAAAGGCGTTCGACAGTATCAACAAAAAATTTATCCGGGTTGTCTTGCGCAAGAGAGCCGACTTATGAAAGGTAAAAGTGTCACGTTCTACACAGAAGAAGACTGTTCGACAAGGGTCCATTATTTCACCAATATTGGTTTTACTGGTGACTAGCGATGTGCTTCGCGCTTTCCTGTCAGTGGAAAATGTAGGAATTCGATTGACTTTTACATCTCAACTCAAACATATTGACTACGCTGATGACGTATTCCTATTATCACATAGGATCATGGAACTCCACCAAATGGCAGCAGGTGTTGAAAGAGAATCAAACGTCGTGGGTTTGAAGATTAACACAGCCAAAACCAAGATTATCAGCATCCCAAGCTAGCATTGCTGGACAACCGGTAGAGTAGAGTAAAGTAGAGAGCTTTCAAGATCTTGGGAATATTGTCTAGAGTGACGGTGAAACCGAACAAGGGATTGCCAGCCAAATCGGCAAAGCAAAGTCTGCGTTTGGAATGCTGTCTTAAATATGGAAAAGCAATATTATCAGCTTAAACAGCAAGCTACGACTGTTCGGTGCCAATGTTGAATGGGTGCAGCACTTCGAAAGTGACTTCTACTTTCACAAGATAGCTGCGAACTTTCGTTAATAGATACTTACGAAACATTCTGAGAATTTTGTGGCCTAACCGTATCTCCAACGAACATCTTAACCAGAGGACGGGTCAGGAACCGATAGGCACAATCATCCAACGACGAAAGTGGCAGTGGATTGGTCATATCTTTTGAAAAGGCGACAACTCCATTGCTAACTACGCTATGCAATGAAATCCACTTACTCAAGATGGGAGAAGAGTGGGTCGTACGAGAAATATATGGGAACAGTTGAGGAAGAGTCTCGACAATTGGGGAAGAATTGGAGAAAGCTGAGGCATATTGCCAGAAACCGCACACGATGGCGCGTCGGTGTAGTAGAGGCCCTAGGACCCACAAGGAGAAACAGGACATAGGTAAGTGAGTACGTTTCTATCGATTTCCAAGATGATAGACGGCTTTTCATGTAGAAACTCTCTGCATTTACGCCTTCAAACAATCAACAGTTCCCCACAATCTGCAACTCCTTCGACAACCAATAGTCGAGAAAAGCTACAGCACTTTGGAATTTCTGAAGCGCATAAGAATTCGCCATCCGTCCTTGCTAAGTGGATGTAAAATGTCACTAATTCAGTTCCATAAAATTGTTGAAACTGTTGGAGTTACAAAGATAATCTCTGTAACCATGAGACCTTCTTTGTCGATGCATTTTCACCTACCAAAACTTACTTCAAAATTTCTTAACTATTTTGTCATCCTTATAACTGCCATCGAATGAGACAAAGTGCCATCTCCTAATTAAAACTTTTGAACTAAAAATAACTAGCAGTTCCTTCTTTTGTGTCCTTATAATTGGAAAAAAGCTCATTGAAGCGAATATTTTGAACCCGCGTGTCTACTTACAACTAATTGGAAACGATGTCAGTCGCCTCCATGGCACGTGAAACCATCAAGACTCTTCTGCTTACGATTACAATATTTCCACCCAATTTAATGGTCAATTACTCCGTGACAACGCCACACCGACTCGCTGTCGAAACGCGACAAACCATAACTCATTATGTGTCTTCTTAACGATTATGGATTACTAGCGTTTGGTGTTTGTCCCGCATAGGTCATCATGTTCCGCTTCAGTCTCGTCAACATAAAATCCAAACACGTTTCGATGAATCCTTACAAAATTTGCATATGAATCCTTACAAAATATACTTTCTTAGATGTATCTCGGGTATCTCTCCCTCTGTGTGGCTACTGTTGTATTGGCACTCAGTGGTACTACACTCGTATCTTTACAATTAAAACTATCTCAACCGAAAGATACACATCTTTTGTTTGAGAGACCATCATCGTTTGAATCTTTTGCCATGAATCTGTGTTGCTGGATGTGTTCCGATGGACGAATTTATTACATCAGTAGCTAACGCTAAGTGAAACACTTAAATCTTAAAATCTCGTAGAAGGAGGATCGGGTGTAAAGGCGAACTTTTGTGCGGAAACTATGTACGTAGTCCTTCTGGAAAATTCTTTCATTTCGAAAACGTACAAGACTTAAAGATTTATGACTCAATTAATGTGTCCACGAGTAGTGGGCGAGCCCAGCAGTAGCGCGCAACCACCAGCAAAGAATGGATAGTTAAAATGGATTTCCTTTTCCACTGGCCTTTCGTTGAATTTTTTAAACTCGTCTTGGAGGCTTCCGCATAGAAATGAGAGATAATAAAGCGTGCGCTCGAATGGAATAGGTTTGGATTCTCTTTCAGATTGAGTTAGATTGTATGAAGGTTCTTTGGCAAATGCATTTTAATCGCGCGGCGAATATAATTAATCGTGACGATTACTCGCACTGACTTAACTAATTCAAGGGGAAAATGGCGCGGAAGATGTGCAACACTCAGCATGGATTAATTAATGAAGCTCAGGCTTTTGTGCGAAGCGTTAGCTGTAGAACGTGCCCTCATCAGTTGAGAATTTTTAATTCCCTTTGCCAATTTGATATTCAAACTTAGTGACAGAAGAAATAAGGTTCCGCCACATGGTTTAGGAGAATTCCACTGAATTTTATATGATCAAGAGGTGCGATAGGCAGTAGCCAGAAACACTACAGTCAAAGGCGATCTGCAGATGCATATTTTGAGAAGATTCAAAGAAATTTTTTAAGATTTAGAATTGCTTTCACTTCAGGGGTCGAGAGAACAGGGCTTATACTTTCACTTCTACTGAGATTTTAGTCCTAATAATGCCTTTCCATCATCCCAAAGATAAGCGTTAGCCACGATTTCCATGTCAGGCTTCCCACGCGTGCGAAATGGAAGATCGAACTCAACAATAAATTCCCACTCACTGACGGATGTGTGAGGGATGTGCTCCAGCGTGTTCCAGGCTGAAATCCATGCTATTGAGATCTGCGCCAGGATAAACCTCGATAAAGGTATTAGGGGCGCAAAAATACATATCCATTCAGATAGTCATTATTGACAACCCATTTCGTGACATCCAGATCAGTAAATTGCTGCTACGATACCCTTCAATCGTTTGCCAGACACAATAAAGTCAAACCTGGTTGGGAGGCCGGCCACCAGTACATTGTAGGCAACGAGACTGCGGATGAGCTGGATATGGTCGGCACGACTCCCGCGCTCTTGGGTTCGCAACCCTTCTGTGGCCTTATTTGGGCTACCGCCACAGCTTTGTAACCTCAGCTTCTCCTAGCCCATTGGGAAAATTTCGCCTGGCTTAGGTAATCAAAAAGACTTATCCAACTCTATTCCTATAAAGAAATTTTAAACCTTGACGAGAACAACATGAAGAAGTTAGTGGGCTTGCTTACCGGCTATAGCGGCCTAAGATATCATCCCGTCGGTTCTGTTTGAAAGAGGAAGAAACCTCGGAGCACATTCTCTGTGAATGTCCGCCACTATACTGGCTATGCAGACGGATTTTTCACAGGGAATTCTGTTCGTTGGCGGAAGTTAGAAACTGGGCTACTTATGACATACTCCGCTTCATTAGGAAGGTAGTAGACTTATTAGGCTAAGTAGACCGGAGACACAATAGATCTTGCTAGGGCACAGTGTCAGCCATAAGGGCAGGTTCTTAAAAAAAACGTTTGTGAAGATTCGAGTATTCGCAAAGAGTAAAGGTTTGATAGTTTCTATTTCTTCTGTATCCTGGTAGCACCTCCAGTACTCCGGCCTTCTGTGAGAACGAAGACATACATCGATCCGTCGAAATCACCGCGAATAAGAAATATTGGGGCACCACTGATGGGTAGAGATGCAACTTGCCTGAGTTGGGTTAGACTTGGGGGCCGATGGACATGATATGGATCTTCCTCATCCCACTTGGGTCTATGTATATCCTTTGTTGCACTCATAGGTTACCTACTACGTCCCCATTATATAGTTCTACCTTTCTGATGTTCACCATCCGGTTGCTTGTTTAAACTTGAGTAGATCTGATAATGATTCATTTGATGTCATCGAGGAAAAAATTGCACAGCAATTTTTTTTTATACTACGGAGGAAGAGAAAATGGGTTCTGACATCATGTGACTCCTCAGCCCCGCACTATATTTACAAGTCGTCTTCGGTCAGACGCAGCTTATTTGCATGGCATCTAAGCACATCGTTGGCAGTCGCTGTTGCTACCAACAATGGCAAGGATTTTTCTGTCCGTACATATGTTTAGGGACTTTCACCTATTGTTGGTCTCGATAAGGAATCTTAGTCTTACCTCTTCTTTCAGATCCGTCCGCTTGCTTGCTCTCGGTCTACGGCTTAGCTTTCCCTTGCTCGTTTATCAGGAGACTCCTTTCTTGGTACACTGCTTCAGCTAATGCTTTTATACATATATACATATGTGTGCTGTAATATTCTCCCGTTATGTTGTGAGCCCGGCTCTTGTCACTGCCAGAATATCGGACTAGAAATCATTGCTGTAGTCAGGTATCAGTCTTACTAAGCTGTTTTGTCCCCAGCTTCTGAGATGCCTATGCTCATCACTGACGCGTTGGTGTAGATGGACTTGGACTTATCAGAAATTTCGTTGTTTTCCCTATGTTATCTGCTTGCAAAGACGCATGAGAAAGGTTTGCCGACATCTGTGCCCAGATCTTTGTCTAATATTTTAGCGTGTTCATATTAGTATCTGCATCTTGCTTAAATGAATGCATTCGTTTTAAAGATGGTCGTGCAACTAGGTCTACTGTATATCCGCGCAATGATTTGTGATAATGGCCATTAGAAGTCCAAAGTGTGGAGGAGGTCCTTGATTTCCTATTGCTATTTTGTGACTATGTTGTGAGGTGCGTGGTTATAAGAGCCCCTTCCATCTATTTACAATCGAACATATTTAAAACGTCTGTGTCCATTTTAGCTTTTAAAAGTCCCATCAGATTGAGTGCTGAAATGGTCTATCAGTGCATTGTTCAGTTTCAAACTTCTGCTAGCTAGTTCATCGACCAGGAATACACGCATGTCCTGGAACTCAACAGAGTGTAACACACCTGCGTACTTCGTTACTAGTCTTGATAATATCAATGTGGATGACACGGCTTTAATCGCTTCCTGGCTTCGTCTCTTCGTCTTCGCCGATTACTAGTAGATTTGATTCCCTTGAGGTCTCCGAAACATAAGACTCCTTATTGGAACCCACTGCTGTATTCGAGTATTGTGTATTCAGGTCCTACACTCTTCGAAATTTAAGGGCTACATATTGCCTAAAGGCGTTTCCATGTATAATATTTGGCTTGCTTGATACTCATACGTCTGTAGAAAGTAATGAATTTCGTGCAGCTAAGGAGATATGCTCCGGTTTCAGAAATTCTTTACTCAAATAGATCCATCCACGACTTGATTTCTTCAGCAAGCTAGGGATGACTGGACTCGACGATAGGATTTTGCTAAATCTTGAAAGTCACAGAAACTCTTCAATTTCAAAAATGTCTGGAAAATGTCCATGAACATTGACTGACTGACACTGCCTAGCATTGTAAATATCAGGCATGCAATGAGGATGATAGCGGAACCACTATATCTGGCTCCAATCCAAGCCTTGCAAGGTCTTTCTATATGTAATCCTCTTCAAGACCTTATAAGCTCTTTGTTCCATATCCAATGATTGCATTTAAAATCAACTTTGGCAATGATACTGATCATCATCAAGAGCCCATTATCGCAATTAACTTCCGTATCCGGCAGATGGCAATAAAAACTTCAATCACGTACGATCGGGCTTCCGTTCAAAATGACAGAGAAAAAAACTTCAAAAATTAGCATGCCATTGAGGTACAAACTACTCTCTCGAGCTCAAGCCTCCAATCTAAGCTCGGGTGCACCGCAAATGCCAATCAGTTTTTGCAACAACACCATCATCGTCTTCGTCTTTCTCGTCGTCGTTCATTTGACATTAAGATACTCGAACTCGCAATTGTATCTTGTTCTCGTTAAACCATTCATCCGAACACTGCCATCGAACTGAGCGTTATTTATGTAAAATAAATAATTAATAGCGGCTTTTGCATCCATCACGAGATACATGCATACAGTGACAGACAAGTGAATCGCATTGCATATGGCTAATTGAGGAAGTAACCTGTTGTGGTGGATATGGCGATCTATTCGCGGGTAGACGTAGGCATATGATCACATCGTCACGAATTTTTTATTTTTTTTTTTTTTTGGTTTATTAGTGCCAGAGCATCGCCGGAGGAGTACATATCTGAGAAAGACAATTGTAGAGGAATATGTCAAGAGTGGAATATTGTCTTACGAGCGACAGACCGGCGACGGCGCTGGAGAAGTCATTAACGCGATGCATGTATTGTGAATGACAAATATACTCTAGACACTTGACGTCGAGAGAATGTGTGTGGCATGAAATCTGATGGAATCTTGAGATCATGATATGGTCATCATGGCTGTTGCCGGGGTAATCTATCGGCAAATGCTGGAGAAATGTGAGTTTATATGGTGTTTGCTGCAAATTAACGACGGAATTCAGTGCGGAAGTGCGGAGTAGAAGCTGAGATTGTTATTAGCGACAGAATGACAAATGGGTTTTGCTAAATCAGCTGACCGGACTAAAGTGATGCATGAGAGGTGATATATAGAAGGTATTTACGAGATTTAAGCGAAAGGCAATCTTTCACTAATTAGCGGAGGAGCTCTTTGTCTGAAACGTCGACGGTGGCTTCAGCTGACTCAGTGGGAAGGATATTTTGGTACAGCGTCGAGTACCTTAAGACACTCAAATTGAACTTATGTAAACTCAGATGGGAGATCTCTGGATCTGATTGTAACTTAACTGCATAATTTTCACTTCACTCTCGTCACTGCACTTCAAGCGCGTACTTCTCTTTTATCTTCAAGGCATCGGCGTCTTCCGCGATCCTCAAAATCGACCGCGAGATACGAAACTGATCTTAAGGATCAGAAACTGATCTTCACGCCTTTAAAAATTGAACTGATCATGAACTGCTTCTCGGTGACAACTTCGATCAAATGCTCCGCCATCCTCAAAATCGATCGTGAGATACGAAACTGATCTTCACGACTTCAAAAAATTAACTGATCCTTTCAAACAATTGACACTAAACTAGTACTTCTAGCCAAGGCCTTCCCAAAAACAATCGATCTTATCAAGACTAACAGCTGCGGAGGCGATCTTCTTTCATTTCGATGAGATCACTTACCAGTGATCATCCATTTTCCAAGATTCATCATCCACAGCAACTAAGACTTTTAGACAACTGTGAACACATACAGCTTTCAGTCAATAGATCATCATGGCCACTGATCTTTCAGGATCACTGAACCTTTTTCAATTTATAAGATCGCCCAAGTTAATCCTCATTATTTTCAAAAACCCTTAAAAGTACGACCACCCCTGCCGCACTATAAAACCTTTCCAATGTGTGCACGTTTAAAGAAATACCAAACTCTGTATTGCCTGATCTAGTGGTATGATCGTGAGAGAATTCCCACAGATCTAACTATGATCGCGCGTTTGAGAAATGCCAACTCTGACTTGGATCTATGTATGTGACTTACTGAAACTAAAGTTGGCTTCCCATACCCACACCATGGCACACACACTCGCAGATGCAAAAAATTTAAGTCAAAAACGTGATTTATCTATTTAGGAACACCAACGCCATGATCGGAGGAATCTAGTGCAACTCGTGCACTTCGTCCGCTTGTGCTTCGATTCATTTGTTTCACTTTGCCAGCATTTGGCTTGACATTTACGTTTGATAATGTGTGCCAATTCCATGAGAACATGCTCCGAAGCAGACCCAGAGCCAGAGCCAAAGCCAGAGCCAGGGTTAGGGACATTAAAATTGTATTTCGTCATACGACCAGATTGACAAGAAAGCGTAAGGCGTGCGCTTACGGCGGTCACTAAGGTGTGGTGGTTCTTTACACGCCGGGTTCAATCGATTTTTATTTATTATTGCCGCTCCTTATGTTTGTTTATTTTTTTGTTTTTTATAAGTTTTTTCGCTTTTGCTTTGCTGTTTGTGTTGGCAAATTTCAAGAAATTCTGGTTTTTTTTTTTCGTTGGAAAACTTTGTTGCCATCATCGCGGTGAGTTTGGCACAGAGATGCTGAAATTATGTCATGCGGCACTCAAAATACAAAGAGCTTAACAAATTGACCTTAATGTCTTTGTTTACAACCAGAGTTGGACTTGGTACCTAAAATGCCGATGGAAGGGTGAAAGTCAATTTAGAAATGAGGGAAAGTGAATCCCTGGAATCCAGCACACTTTGCTGACAAGCACTTTGCTGAAAAATTCTTTAACAATTCCTCTCTGGAGGATCCTCTACTTCAAGGATCCTTCTCATCAAACATTAAGAACATTAGACCGGTCAAGTTGTGAATAAGAGTTTTCCATGCTGAGCTCGATCAGAAGTGGAAACATTGGTGTGCCTTCGAAACACACTTTACATTAGGCTCGGAATGAGCCAAGGCCTACTTTTTCGGAGCCAATTTATTGCCAACTCCGAACGACGGAATTGAGAAGCTTTTTCATGACGGATTATACTCCCGGCGGTTTGTCCGATGAGAGGTGGCCCCGTGAAAAATGTTCAGTGGACATGACTGGGACTTGAACCCATGCAGATCGCACAGCAGTCCAACCCACTAACTACTGAGCCACGACGACCATTAGATAGGTCACTGAACTACGACGACCATTTGGTAGGTCAAAGACAATCAGCGGCTAATGCCGACACATAAATGCTCCTAAATGACTGTTCCGAGAGTTAAGCAAGACAAAATATTCGAGCTCTGCTTCCAAATTAGGAAACTTGTGGGCTTTCTCCGACTATTGTTTTGAGATATTTTCTAAATAAGTAAAACCCTCTATAGAAATAGAAAGAGTGGGGATTTTTTGGAAGTGTAGATATCCGACGAGAGGATTATTTGTGAGCGTCGGCCCTTTAGTTAGATTGGATGGCATAGAGAAATTGCATATTGGTTGCTGGCTAAGCTTGATCAAGATTTTGCCTAGCCTAGTCAAGAACCACTCGTCAAAACTAATCGAGAGTCTTATCGAAAATTTAAACCGGTTCATAGAGTCGTGGGTACGTAAGGTTTCTCCATAAGACCTTTATAGGCTCCATTGGTCCTATGAAGCACTTTTCAATCCAATCGATAAATGTAAGTCATGAATGGTTCTTTGTCGCAACTCTTGTCGAAAACTCGATCAGCACACGTCACTTAGACCGCAACAAGTTCTGATTGGGAATTTCTACCACCAAACTCCGCAGAATAATAACAAATTTCCCCATCAAAACATTTCTCTTGAAATTCGCGCTCTCGTGATTGCCAATATGACTCTGGAATCTAGTCGCCAAATGTCAAAGCTATCAACTAACCTGGCTGGTCGGTACCACTTCCACACACACTCTCACACAGAGTCCGTTTCTGCGATCTCCCCCCATGGAACACCACCATAATGTGTGTAAATACTTGACTTTCAAAGCCAAGCTCTGGTGGCTATAGAATTCTATACACCTAACCCGACTACCTACACCTCTATAGACGCCAAGCCACGACAAAAGCGAGAAAAGAAAGAAAACACCACCGACACCGACCGCCCGAATCGACTAGTACAAGCAGCAGATAGACACGCACAGACAGAATGACAGATAGAGAGAGATAGAGAGAAGAGAAGAGAAAAGAAACAACAAATAAATTGTAGCGCGTAGGTATGTTGTAAATAAATACGCGACCGCAATCACTTTGGTCGGTCGGACGGAGATCTCGGTGCCAGGCACCGACCGGTTTAATTTTTAGCTCGTTATCAACCGGTAGATGAACTGTAAAGAAAAGAATAGAGTTAATTGCAGACAATGAATACGAACAGGAGAAAGAGAGAGGGAGAGCAAAACAGTGTGCCCGCACACACACGCAAAATGTTGCAGATACTCCTATAGTAATGGCGACCGACCAGCCCAGCCATCGACGATGATGATGTGTTGTGTTGACGATGATGGTGCGATGAGAAAATGAGGAGAAAAAACGTAGCGAAGCATAGAAAACAACGATAATTCAGGACTGCAGCGATTGACAAGAAAGAAGCAACACAACACGCCGAAAGCAAAGAAAGATACTCTCGTGCTGTAGTGAGCAGTTTCCCCACATGAGTTCCTCCACACACACACACTTAGAAGAAAAGACAACCTGGCCCGGTCGGTGGGAAGGTAGGTCTAGCAAAGCCACCGCAGTGAAATTACTCATTTTGCATATTTTGCTTCAAAGCTGGCTTCGACGGGGAACAGGCCACAGACAGATGAATGCCCGGCTTAGCATAGTCAGGTTACGGCCAACTAGCCGTTTCTAGACTCCATCGGTGGGTATGTGTGTGCAGCCTGTGTACGTGTGGGAGGAGGTGAGGCTGCCCACGAAGCGAAAAATGTCATATTTATCTTTTGCAGCTTTTGTAGGCTTTTCCCTCCTGGCGCGGCGTCCAGGATGACTTGGTGCGGAAATGCTGCATTATAATCTTGATCTCGGGGTGACCTATGAAATGCTGTGCTCAGGGAATTGTTTGCAACTATTGTTGCCCGCCATTGTTGTGTGTCTTGTGTTTGCGCGATTTTTTTTCTATTTTCCTTTTGGCGCGGCGCGCAATGTGAAATCGGTTTCGTGCCGTGTGGAGGAACAGTGAATGAACTTACTTTCTTCTTTTGCAGTTAAATTGCGATTGTTTACGTAATGTTTGCGGCAAGACGATGGAAGAGAGAGAGAGCAAGAGAGGGCGGCTTGAAGAGATATTTTCGCTTAAGTCGGAATTGATGGGAGGGAATGCTGTCCCACGCTCTCGATTATAAGTAAATGGACTCCATTAGCGTTGCATAATTGGACCTTTATTATTCAAAATACCTCAGGAACAGTTGCGGTCATGCTTTGGATCGTGTAGGAGTAACAAAAATTGGATAAGCAGTACCCTGGGTGTGGGAGCGGGCTAATCAGAGCTAAAATCGAGAAAAATGTATGCCACCTAGGCGATGTAGGATAACCGTAATGGGGTAAGTGATGTCGTGGATAGATTGCAAGACAAATGAAAGGGTGTCACAGCTACTTGAATTTCGATAAATAATTCTCCAAAATCTAATCAGACCCAAGTCAAGTTCCTCCTTATTAACTTGTTATTGCGCTTTAGTTTGGGTTAAATCAGGGCCTCAACCAATAAACTAGCTTCCTCCAGTTTCTAAAATTCCCACCATTTCTAACCACATTTCCCAAAATTTCACTTCTCTCCTGAACACACGCTGATAACGTTTCGCTAGAGTTCTCATGCAGTGACTACAGTAAGTAACCTGTGGCCTTGAGATACGACGACTGTTGTAAACAATTCCCGCAAAGATACACAATATTGAAAAAGTATTCAAAGGACATAACCCCATCTGCAGCGTAGATAGCAATGGCAGCTGAAAAAAAGGACAAACGTGACGTTTCAGTGAGCTTTACTCGTATGTAATATCGTGAAATGTATTCCGCAGCACATAAAGGCATCTATTACATCCTTTACATTCGGGATTCATACGTTTCGTTGGGACAACACATGTGGAAGGGCTTTGTAGGACAAAAATGTTTTCACTGCGGAAAAAACATACTTTGACACTGTTTTGGTGATTTGACACTGTTTTGTGGTTGAAAATTAATTCGAAGTGCTCTCTAGATTGAACAAAGCCCGGAGGCTGCTTGGTTTTTAAAGTTAGCAATGGAGGACAGATCTACAGGGAACTATGTAGGTTTGGGGCTTGGGTATTTAAATTAGGGGTGATTTGCCTACTTCACCCAAGAGGGAACGTGGTTTGAGACTCCGGTATCCAATTTAGGGGCGATTTGCCTACTCTCTTGACGAAATTCTGACGACCATGTATTCTTGTCGATTTACAGCCCTTGCTTTCATTTCATCACCAGCATCAACAATGGTCCCCTTATCCGCTCGAGGGTTAAGGGTGCTGAAGTGGACCCTCCACAACTCCCGATCTTCCGCCATTGACTCTTAATCATCATGGGCTATCCCCATAGGGGCAGAGGTCAGATTTCGAACTTGATGCAACTATCTTATCCTGGGCCTACCACGGATTCCATGACACGTCTTGGAAGCCGAGTCGGGGGCTTGCGTTTAACGTGCCCAAACCATCGAAGTATGGACCTCCCCTTCGATGAAGTAGCGGTTTGACATTGAGTACCTCGCGCATTCTGGTGTTCCTAACCCGCCTTCACTTCACTGGACAAAACTTCCACTGGGTACTTCATATTTTTTTTAAAAGCAGTTGGGCTTTATTCGTCATCTCGAACTAAAAGTCTGGAGGTTAAAAGCCCAGGAAAAGTTGAAAAAAATAGGTAGCTTGGACCAAGACTTAGCTTCTCGTGACAAAATAGATCTACAGCTGAAGGTTCGAGCAAGATGGTGCAGAGCAAGATTAAGGCCGTGAAAGAACCTCAAAGTCGTGCTTGGGGATGATTAATTAATTTAGACTAAGGGTATGGTAAGGTATGATAAGATTCGATGCTTAGGCTCGGATGCACTGCGATCTGTAGGATCTATTGTGCTGGTTAGGACGTGATATTGTTTAAATGTTTGATGAACGTCGGTGAATTCAATGCGTCTGGGAAATTAAAAGAGGGCTGCTTTGGGATATTCGGGCAGCTTCAGGCAAGCTATTCAAAAGACAGAAGCTTGAAAGGCAAGTTCGGGGTGTAGACACTCGCTCCAGTACGGCTTTGGCTCCACACAGAGTGAAGCGCTAAAGCGATGCGATGCGAGAAGCGTGCGCTAAAACTGTTCACTTGTATTCTTATGAACGTGCGCACAGTGAAGCGATATGAATTCATGTGAAAAGTTTTATCGCATGCTTCTCGTTTCTCGCATCGCATCGCTTTATCGCATCACTGTGCGCGTAGCCTCCAACTCACCAGTACACCACAGTGACTTGTCAAACGCAAACAGGACTGAACTTTATTTTATGTTCGTGCAACCAGGGATATCTTCGCCTTCGATTGAGTCCAGGCTTTAAAGGCAAAGACTAGGCCTGGGATGATAATGGCCTCTAAAGCCCCTTACTACCTCAACCCACTACATGCATTAATGCCTTATATCTCTCTCTCCTAATCTATCTTAATCTCTTTCAACCTCTCTGTCCCTCTCTCTCTCTCTCTCTCTCTCTCTCTCTTCGTGACTCTTACCATGTGCCTCGTCGTCCGGGTTGAGGTAGTCTTGCCATAAGTCAGTGAGTCCATTTCTCATGCTGAATAAACCCAGTGCTACCCTATGTAATGTAACACCACCATTTCGCTCCAGTTTCGCCAATCTCTACTTTTTACGGTCAACGCGCCAAGACCCACACGCCTGACACCCACAGTCTAAGTTCGGTTGTACGGACTATATGCTGCACCAGTTGTTACACAAAAATTGTAACAACGACGACTAAAAAATTCCTTTTTGGCCGACTTCACCCAGATTTAGGCAACAGTGTTAAAGTTCCACCCCCCAAAAACCACTGCCTAGTGGTCGTCGTGTTGTGTTATGTGGCTACGACGAGGGCTACGAACAATGACGGCAGAAAGGCTGATCCATAGAGTTTTCGTCTTCCGTTCCGTGCGCTGCGCTGTTATTCGGAGAAAAGATGATTTCATTTGGTTTCCCATCTCCATTTCGCTGGGTTTCCGTTTTGATTTTCCCCTTCAGGCCCAGACTACGAAGCCAGCGGGCGCGTGTTGTATAACAAACCCCCCCACGGGCAAAAGGTGAAAGGGTGATTTTATCCGCAAAATTTAATTGCTTTTCGCCATTTTTTTGCGGGAAAATATGAAAATATCTCGCAATAGAAAATTTAATTCTTTTATTCACCGCTGCACTTTGTTTTATTGTCTTTTGTTTTTGGTTCTCATTGTGTGCGATTCAAATGGGGTTTTGCGGTGCCGCCGGAATACAGTGGGGCAAACGTTGCAGACATTATTTTAAATCTTTATTTGCGTTCATGCGTACAATTGTTGATTTAATGACAATTTAATGAATATCAAATATTTAAGACTTAAGCCTTTCTTCAGCTTTTCTTCCGGTCATCACCAATCCTGGCCCATTTGAGTAACTACGGGTTTTTGGCTCTTGGCTTCATTCTTGCTTCTGACTAAAAATAATTAAGAAGAGGTCCACTGGTTCGAAACTCAGGTAATATTAGGTTTCAATATCATCCGATAACAAAACTGTCAATTTGAAGATATTTCGGACTTTCTGCCACCGATCTCCATACAGCTGCCCCACTGTGCGCGGAAGTCCTTGCCGCATACAGTTTGACGGGGGCTTTATTTCGGTGGCACATTAGGCAACCCTCGCACTTGTTTAAAACCAATTAAATGTAGGATGGATTGGCGGGATGACCGCTGTCCCGCTGGGATAATCCGATTTATTTGGTTTACCACTCTATTTATGGAGGGCACTGTCCTGTCCTGTCCTGTGCTGTGGGCATGTGTATGCGTGGAGATTAGTACGCTCAATTAAAGGCAACATGCAGCGGCCCGCCTGAGCCTACTGACAATTAATATCGAATCTGAGTAATTTGTATGTTTTGCGACCGCAATAACGTGAAATTCCAATTTTATCGCTCTTCGCGGGGTGTGCGGAGGGATATATCCTGTTTACAGCCGAGCCTGTTGGTGTTTTGTATCAGCTATTGGCTTGGAGTGAAAACGTGTGTACATAATCGCTTTTAATTGAATTATTATCCGTCCCCCGATGAAAGTCCGACGCACAAGTGTTTATTACTTTTCTCGTTTCGTAAATTAATTTGTTTAGTCGATAAAAATGAAATAAAATAGAGAGGGGAAGAGAGGGAGAGAGAGATAGAGAAACCGTTAGATTCCAACGGCTTGTGGTGAATTTTATAGAAAAAGATGCAGTTGAGTCCTGTTTTTATGAATGATACACACAAACACACGGATAACACTTTGGACGTAGAACGTTGGAGGATAATAACAGTTGCTTTGGAATGGAGCCAATTGTATTTCTTGTATCCTGGCGTTATATACATGGCACGGAACAGTTAAAGAGCAATCAAGTCAAACTGGCGAAAAGCTAATCCGGAAGGATAATCCGCAGATAACACATATGGTGAAGTGGGGATTTTTTGTTTTTGGCTCGTAGCCCATTTGGCGATATGTACTCGTTTGGGATGGGTAGTTCTACAGAAATTCTGTGAAAAAAAAACAACAGCACCTATAAGGCGATATTGATGACACTGCCAGAGATAGAGGTGCCACAGCAGTCCCTTCTGTTGATCGAGCTGATTATCTCCACTAAACTTGTTCATCTTGAATGTCTCTAAAAGACAGTGTCAGTAAAGGTTCGCAGGATTTTACTCTAGATTCTTCTAAGTCGCAATATAAACTCGGTACCCCAAAGATCAAGGTAAAGCAATATCGGGACAGACTGACGGAAAACAAGACCAGTAAGACCCGAAATAAGAATACCATAGGATAGTTTAACCACACTGAGCTTTCGAAGTAAAGGGTTTATGATAGGATTCCCTTCGGTTGAGCTTGTAAGTTTGTTTCTGTGTAGGTTAGATGCCCCATTAAGCAAACGGGCTCAAACATTAAGGAACCTTTAATAAACAGCCTTGCTCAGACAATCACGGTATGTAAATCTGGCTAAAAAGACACAAATTCAGTATGGTATGCACAATAGCCAGATATCGTGCGAAGAAACCAAAACCGTTCGACAACGACTTCGACAGCGGTTTACAAGAAGTCAAGAACGACAGGCTTTGCAGTTACTTTATGTGGTCCCATCTGGCTGTAATGAATACAGAGAACCCAGAGCAAAGTGTCTTAAACTTGCTATAGGCCTTCGTAGAAGCAATCTCGTACGGGTACGATTTTTAGCGATGCTTCTTGCTCTGTGCCGTTCTTTGCAGAGTTGTCAAACTCATAAGCACTCCACACTCTCGATTTTCAAGATGAATTTCCCCTCGAGTGGTTTACGAAAAAAATTAGCAAAATGAAGACACCGTGGCAAAAGGTCCGCTTCAAAGTGCGACAAAAAGGACTTACAAATCCATCCCAAGCCTGGTCCCTTCCTAACAGAGGACAGATTGAGGCTATTCATCCGCAAGCTGAGCCCGAGACGGCGGGTTCAAGCCCCAGCCATGTCCACTGAACATTTCTTTCGGCACCACCTCTCGGCGGGGAATGAAAAGCCTCTGGGAGTAAAATTTGTCATGAAAGAGCTTCTCAGTTCGCCGTTCGGAGTCCGATATAAACTGTAGGTCCTTTCCATTCGTGCAAAAAAAATAACACGCACAACATGACTGGTTGCGAGAAGCTAGGCCTTGGCTCATCCCGAGCTGTTGCGCCAGCTATTTATTTATTTGTATTCGGTAAAGGCCTTTGCTACTTGATTACCTTCTTATCGCAAGCATATATTGTCAAAAGTGCTACTTAGCTTCATGTCTTCTTTGGTGTCGTAATCAGAATAGATGGTAGAGTTTAAGTAGACGAAAGCTCAAATATTGTGTCTATCATGTTTTCCCGTTGAAGTTGCAAATGGTGAGAGTTCCATGTAATTTTATTTGAAAAAAATATCTAAGGATGTTTTTTTGCATAACATGGTGATCGTTGCTAAGTTGACTAATTGAATAAATCCATGTGAAGTGTCTCTCTATCCAAAAATGGTCAAACCTTGCTAAGCCAATCAGCGAAAGTCCAGTGACGTCTTCAATTCAACAGTCGATATAGATGACGATTTTGTCTCCATAAAACACTCAACAACTTCAATTGCAGTCTTGAAAGTGAGAGAACTTCGTTCAGTGTTCTCAGATCGCCTGTCTTAGGCCCCTAGCGGACGCCTACCTGATGGCACGGATCTCATGACTCGTCTTGGAAGGCGACTTGGGGATATGCCCAAACCATCGAAGTGTGGAACCCTCCGTTCGATGAAGTTGCAGCTCGACATAGCGTGCCTCGCGTGTTCTGATGTTCCTTACTCGATCTCGACGAGTTACCCCCACAATACAACGAAGAAATCTCATTTTAACAGCTTGTATTCCTTCGGTCATTACCCAAATCCATGGCCATGCTAGGTTAAGTTAGGTTAGGGAGGAAGTGCATGTTATCAGTGCTTGCACAGGGGCCATTTGGTCCATTGTGTTCCCGTTTTTTAAACTCTTGGTGTCGTTACTAATTCTTTTCAACCATTGGTTGGCCTGTTCTCGAACTAATCTGAGCTCTTGACGAAACGTATCATGTTCATTATTGGGATTTGCGCAAGGTCCTCAAGTTCTTCAAGAAGTCTGTTTCCCATATAACGGAGGTGACATATTTGAGGATTTGGGCTTCACATTTGAGGATTTCTTCTGTATCCTGGCAGCTCCTACAGTTGTCCGGTGAATTACTACCTTGTCTAGCGGCCATCATGCCTATCGCACATCTGTCAGTAAACCTCATGTCCATGGGTGAAGGTAGGAACAAACACTGAATTGAAGACCGATAGCTTAGCTCCAATGCCAAGTTCAGCCCTCCTGAGAACAGATTGACCAAGTTGTCTCAAAATTCCTCCAGGCTGACCAGTCCTACTCAGTATTGCTGCTTCCATAACTCGTGAATAGGACCCCGTTTGGCTATAAGAAGTATTTTCGCCAAAAACTTACTCTTCGTCCAACGAATTTTAAGACTCAATGAGCTTTCCAAACTAGGAGTATCCATCACGCATTTAGATTGGTTGCTCAATGCTCTGGTCGTAGGAAACGACCCTAAAATTCAACAAGAACATCCATAGAACTACGAATTCCCCTGTGGAAGAGCTCTCTTGAACCGCGATAAGAATACCATTGATCTTGGCGCACGTATTCCCTTCGATTTCAAATAAAAATTATGTTCAAATATTTAAGTGGATTTGTAAATGATAGAAGGTAAACAGATAACTTGATTGTACTCTTGTCAGAGGACTATCACTTTGCTATAGATATAGGTGAAGGGGCAGGACAAAGCAAATAAGAAGGAAAAATATTTTACCCAACGCCAAGGTAGTCAATGTCAGTTTTTGTTGTCGTTAAACTTTTATTTATAAAGTTGAAATACGGTTAAGATATTTCTACCCTTGACTTGGGCACAATAGGGTTCTCTGTGAGTAGATTGGTTTCATGCTGAGTTGGAGAATTATTCACTCGACCTTGGGGGACAAAAACGGTTAACAGAGCGACACCCAAAGAAGAAGTCCTCCCAATATTAAACTGCATCACAGGGGTCGCAGAGATTTTAAACAAACTGACATGAATTACGCTGACCATAGACCAGCTCCTGTGAACGCACACCTACATACATGTAGGGTCATTCAATAAGAGGTGTCATTTTAAACTTCGCGTCATTGTTGAATTGTCAACAGTCAACAATCACTGCTATGACTTTTGATAAGTAAAAGCTAGGAGGTTATTAAATACGAATCTGTGCAGACTGAAATAGTGAAAAGTCACTACAAAAACGGTTAAAATATCGCAGAAACGTTTCGTAGTTCGTAGTGCTTTTGGTCATCATCAAACTCCTTCTCGCATAACTATAGTCAATCGATAAATTTGAACGTCTCGGATAGGTTAGTGATGTGAAGTCGCCAATTCGTATTCATCCGGCAAAGTCAGCTGAAAATTATCGTCGCCGTAGCTGAGAGTGCTAAAATCCAACAAGGCTGCTGGACCCGACGGCCTTCCGGCCGAGGTATTTAAAGCAGCTGGAAATGACCTGGTAGAGAGCGTACACCAACTCATTTCTAGGATTTGGTCAGATGAGTGTATGCCCGATGAATGGAATCTCAGCATCGTTTGCCCGATCCACAAAAAAGGAGACCCCCTCAACTGCGCCAACTACAGGGGTATCAGCCTCCTCAACATCGCGTACAAGATTTTATCTGCCATACTGTGTGAACGCCTGAAACCTTTCGTTAACAACCTGATTGGCCCCTATCAGTGCGGTTTTAGGCCAGGAAAGTCCACAATTGACCAAATTTTCACACTTCGGCAGATCCTGGAAAAAACCCAAGAAGTCCAAATCGATACCCACCACCTCTTCATCGATTTTAAGGCCGCCTATGAAAGCATTTATAGAGACGAGCTGTATAGAGCCATGTCTAGTTTTGGCATCCCTGCTAAACTCGTCCGTCTGTGCAGGATGACGATGGAGAACTCTCGCTGCTCCATCAAGATCGGTAACGATCTTACCGAAGCTTTTGATGTCCAAAAAGGTTTTAGACAAGGAGACGCGCTGTCATGTGACTTTTTCAACATCATACTTGAACGAATTGTGCGAAACTCTCAAGCCAACACCGGAGGCACAATCTTTCATAAATCTGTTCAGCTGCTTGCGTACGCTGACGACATTGACATTATAGGCAGAACGCAGCGAGCTGTCACCGGTGCTTTCGCGAGTATAGAGACAGAAGCGGCCAAAATGGGTTTAACGGTAAACGAGGGCAAAACTAAGTATTTGCTGTCAACAAGAAGGGACACCCAACACCGACGAATTGGACAGAACGTCACAGTTGATAGCTATAACTTCGAGGTAGTAAGGGACTTTGTCTACCTTGGCTCTGCTATTACCTCCGATAATGACAACACGTCGGAAATCAAACGAAGAATAACTCTTGCCAATCGCTGTTTCTTCGGGCTAAGAAGGCAATTGAGTAGTAAGGCCCTATCCCGAAGAACTTAGGAGACTCTGTATAAGACCTTAATCATCCCAGTCCTGCTTTATGGCGCTGAAGCATGGACACTGTCGAAAGCGGATGAAAATATCCTTGGTTGCTTCGAGCGAAAAATTCTTCGGAACATATTCGGTCCCGTATGCGTTGACGGGCTTTGGAGGAGAAGATTTAACCACGAATTATACGAGCTGTACAGCGACATCGCCCTGGTCAAGAAGATACGTATCCATCGGCTAAGATGGCTGGGGCATGTAGAGCGAATGGACACCACCGCTCCGGCACGCAGAGTCTTCGAATCCAACCCGGAGGGACAACGCAGTAGAGGAAGACCTCGCCTAAGGTGGCGCGCACAAGTAGAAGGGGACCTCAACCAACTTGGCGTGCGCAACTGGAGGCAGTTAGCTAAGGACCGGGCTAACTGGAGAGGCTTGTTGGTTGAGGCCCAGGTTCACCCCGAACTGTAGCGCCACCTATGTAAGTAAGTAGCTGAGAGTGTGGTGTGTCCATTTCGAGACGATCACCGGAATTTGACCTATCCGCAACCACTTTGCATCGCATTTTTCATAAAGATCTTGGCCTACATGGCTAAAAGGGCCAGTTGACACAAGAATTGAAGCCAGCAGACCACACATCTGTTGACAGCACAAATATCAAAACAAAACTGACAGTTGCCCCCATTTGTAAAAATTATAGCATCTTCCGATAGCCACCTTGTATGACATTTCTCCCATAAACAAACCTTAGTATATTTGGAACTGTCTCGAGGTCAAAACTAGGAGCTAGGGCGACAGCCCTTCCTCTTGGGAAGTGGCCAAGGCTTAGTTTCTCGCAACTGAATTTTGAGCTGTTTGACCAAAAACTGAACCTTGATTGTCACGAAGCAAGGAATAACTTATTCGGACAAGATGTCACTTTCTCTATCACTGTGAATCATCGAGTCAACTACAGCAGCTCAGTGAAGCGAAAAACTCCCAGAAAGGAATCCAAAGTCAGAATTAACCACAACGCTGACAGTCTACAACAAAAGGACACAGGATGCAGACAAACCCCACCGAATGTCAATTCTCACACCCCTTTCAACATCTTAATTCCCGGTAAAGTTACAACGACCACATAATTATCCAGCCAAGCATAGAACACAAAGGTGCACTTAGAGTCGCACCGCAAACTGATATCCCACTGATATCCTCTCCGGTTTTTTTTTTTTCGCAAATCTCCTCCGTATTATCCCACCAAAGTCATTGTGGTTGCATTTGCCCAACTGACCACTTCAGATGCTGCTAAGCGGATCCATCACCACCAACGAATTTCCCCACAAAAAGTTTCTTTTTCCCATCGCTCCTCTCGAAATGGATGTGTCCATTCACACAACGCTCTGTCATAACTGTGACGGATCACCGTCGAAAATCCCAGGCGCTCATGAATTGATTTATATTCTCGCATCTCTACGACCTTTCACGACCAAAAGTTATTAAATTAGTTTTGAAAGGAACACGCACGAGAATATCCCACAGATTGAGGGCGTACGCACAGCCCAAGTCCACCCAGCCCAGGGAAAGTGAAACATTGCACAATGCCGCACACAAACACACACACGCCATACGGACACACAATGGGTATTAGCAATAGAACCGTTAATAGTTTTATTATTCCATCAACCATAATGGTATCTTCTCGGGCGAGTATCTATGTACGAGTAGGTAGGAAAAACTTGTGGACACTCATGACAGCGATAGAGATTGAGACTTCCTGATTGTGTTAGGCTGTGTCAATTTAGTTCAGCGTTAGTCGCAGTTGGCGCATGTAACACCGTCCTAAGTGGTTCTAGATTCCTCCACACTTGAGGTCATTCGATTACAACTCGAGGACAATAACAACACAACGGGAGAGCCAAGTATTTGGAAGTTTGTAGCAGCAGTTGTGTAATCTGTAACCACTGGCCCTTCCGTCCGCCCGCCCGGGGAATAAATTGTAATCACTTGAGGACGCCATCAATAATGGACTTTGGCCGTGTGTGTGTGTGGGTTATCCACACACGCATGGAGAGTTCCTACTCTCGTGTGGACGTAGAATGTGCATCGCACTGCGGGAGTTGGGTTGCTTCGAATGCAATTTTTTACAATTACCAGCGACGTGCTTAAGCACATCTAGATGCGGGGCCATTGTGTTCTGTGCTACGTTTTAGGGAACAGGGCGAGTGTGCTGTTATTTAGTGTCAGTTTTAGGCGACAGTTGTTAATCTTTTGTGACAGAGAGTGCGGATAGCTGATGATCATTCTGTCGACACGATGAGGCAGTAAATCATGGTGAGTGGAGTGTTTTGCAGTTTTGCAATTTGGTTCGGTTATCAATCATGGTTTTGAATTTCAAAATTGAGGGCTGCCTGACCAGGGTATCGACCGAATTACATCGAGCCGGAGACAAGACACAGATGCCTACGCATTGGGCAGAGAAGCCAACCGCGGTCCAAAAGCTATTACCTGCTTCGCAGCAAGAAATATGCATAATTGCCCGCCAGCTACTTAGACCAGGAGAAAAACTTTTTCCTCATTCAAGTCAAGTTAGACATGGGTTGGAAAAGGTTTTTTTTATTTTTACTTCTGCATGAAACCAGATACAAGCAGTTTGTGCACAGAATTTATGTTGAATGGAACTCCAAGAAATGCATTCAACAGGAAAACCACCTCAGGGTGGAAAAACACGTTTACGGTGGGGTCGGGAGTGCTTCTGGTAAGAACGGTCAGTGTACAGATGGAAATCGATGGAAGGTCAATTATAATGCAAAATGTTTGCTGCCAGCTAACAAGTTAAGTTTGTTTGGAAAAGTCGACAGGGTAATCGATGTTATTTAAAAAATTTCCTTAATAACACACGCACGCACAGACAGGGGGTGAAGTACTGGGAAAATGGCAACAAAAGGCAGCCTCTCAGCATTGTATGGAGGTTGTTTCTCCATTTACGTCCGCAGGAGGTCTTATTTTCTTCAATATTTCATGTGAGGAGAGTGGTTTTGCAAGACTCCGTCTTTCTTTGTCTAAATGGTGAATCTCATTTGTCATCTCTCGAGAAGTCTGTTCAAAACCTAGAGGTCTATTGGAAAAGCCTTTCTCAGGGAAAGAACAGCTTATAAGGAAATAGTATCTAAGCCTAAGTGGTCTGCGTACCTCAATGATTATTGCGTTGGACTGCTGTCCGAGCGGCATGTGTTTAAGCCACAGCCATGTCCACCGAACATATTTCGCGGCACCACCTCTCGTCGGGGAATAAAAAGCCTTCGTGAGTATAATCTGCCATGGAAAAGCTTCTCAATTCGCCGTTCGGAGTCAGCAATAAATTGTAGGTCCCTTCCATTCGTGCGAAATACATATGTAACACGCACAACATGAATGGCTCATCCTAGGCTCAACTATTTTTTTTTTTTACCTAAGCCTGGTGCTCCCTGAGTTCGTTCCTGTAGCTCATTTGGAGAACAAGAAGAAAGTGCCCTGAGACAGCAATAACAACTTCATTTGCTTATTTGACCAGTTTTCAACCTGCTGTCCTTCCAAGTGGAGGAGACAAAGTAAAGGGTCTTCCAATAGTGACTTCCGAATTTTGAGTTGTTAGCGGCCATATTGTTGAAGCTACATCTGTCAAATTGGCTGTCATTTATTCAGTCGCTTTTGCCAAATCACCATGGACGGATATAGCGTCCAACAACACATGCAAATAATAAAATTGTTTTATCAAAATGGGTGTTCTGTTCGGGCAATGTTCCGCGCGCTTCGCCAACTTTACGGTCGCTATAATCGTCCTTCCGAGAAGCAGTGTGGTGGATAAATTTGAGTCCACTGGTTCAGTGAACGATCAACCAACACCCATACGTCGACGAAATTCAAGATCTGCCGAAAACATCGCCGCTGTCCGTGAGAGTGTGCAGGAGAATCCGAGCCAGTCGATTTCGCGTCGCTCACAAGAACTCAGCGTTTCGCAGACCACAACTTGGCGAATTTTGCGTCGTGGCTTGGGCCTGTACCCATACAAAATTCAACTGATCCAGGAGCTGAAGATAAACGACCATAGGCAACGACGTGTGTTCGCTGAATGGGCTCTGGAGCAGTTGGAAACTGACCCCAATTTTCATTAAAAAAACATCTTCAGCGATGAGGTCCATTTCTAGATGAATGGGTACGTCAGCAAACAAAATTGTCGAATTTGGGACGATACCAATCCAGATGAGAAAAGGTCACTGTTAGGTGTGAATTTTGGGCTGGCGGCGCCATCGGTCCATATTTCTTTGAGAATGACGTTGGCCAGGCCATCAGCGTCAACGGCGAGCGCTATAGGTTGATAACTACCAACTTCTTTTGGCCTAAATTGGATGATATGGCCACCAACGACATATGGTTTCAACAGTGTGGCGCTACGTGCCACGCAGCTCACGCCACATTGGAAATTCGGCACGAGCGATTCGAGGCCATGGTCATCTCACGTGTAGGTGATGTGAACTGGCCACCGAAATCGTGCGATTTGATCCCGTTAGACTTTTTCTTGTGGGGTTTTCTGAAGTCAAAGGTTTATGCGAATAAGCCACAAACCACAGCGGCCCTCAAAGCCAACATAACCCATGCCATCGGTCAAATTCAGCCTGATTTATGCGTCAGATCCATGGAAAGTTAGACATTTCGGATGCAAGCTCAGCACGAATTTGTGCGATATGAGTCAGAAATTCGAAGCTAAGTGTGATGAGATGGTTAGATACGGAAGAGTGTCCCTCACTATACTATTCCACACTTGTAAACTATTCGGCCACCCACGGCAATCTGGAGTGGGACTGGTGCTTTCACTAAGAGCACATAGAAGTCTTATTTTAGAAAAGAGGATTTGACGGCCAAATCCTGCTTTAAAATTCGAGGAGTCAACATTATACTGTTATATGCCCCAAAAGAGCTCCCGTATAATGACGAGAAGGAGGTCTTTTACGAGCAGCTAAGCGCTGTCTTCAACACAACACCAAATGAAGACATCGCAATGGTGACGGTGGACCTGAATATCAAGTTAGGAAATGACAGCAATGGACTTAAACAAGATATGTGGAAGCAGACTAGGAAAAACCCAAATGAGAATTGCGAACGATTTGTGAATTCCAGCAATGCCAGTGACACCATGTTTGAGCACAAGACTTGCCACAAAGTCAAGTGGATGTCAACAGACAGACGGCAACCACTAATGAAATTTACAACTTTTCACATCAAGCGCCATTTTAGAAATAGTCTCCTGATCGTCTGGAATAGACGAGGGGCAAATTAATATTGACACCAAGTCATCACTTTAAGACAGTCTACGTGCAACTGCTGCAATTGGACGATCCCACGTCACGAAAGCCGAATTATAATATCAACAGATTGAATGACTTTTCAGTGCGTCAACAATTCGAGGACCAACTTTTGCAAGGAGTAGGAACAATCAGCAGCTGAATGCCAGTTCCTACTCTCAAAAAAATGCTCGCGTTAGGCAAATATGAAGCTAAGTTCCTAATGGACACTGCTCATTCAATTACCACTCCAACAAGCTGGAAAAATGTACATTCCTTGGAAATGGGTCGACTATGCCTGGAAAATCAAGAATCTGCATAGACGGTGAATGAAGGAGGGGATACAACGACGAACTGTACGGGCTGTACAGTGACACCGACTTACCCAGAAGAATGGAGGTCCAACTACTGAGGTGACTGGGTCATGTAGAGGGGATGGACACCCATGCTTCGGCTCGGAAAATCTTCGAATCGGCACTCAAGGGATGGCGCAGTAGAGGAAGATCGCAACTCAGGTAGCGCACGCAAGTGGAAGGAGACCTTTACCAACTTGGCGTGCGAAACTGGAGACAGCTTGCTAAAGATCAAGCTGGCTGGAAACGCCTGTTGGTTGAGGCCCAGGTCCACCTCGGACTGTAGCGCCACCTAAAGTAAGTAAGCAAAGGAGGACTTGGCCCAGCACAAACGTTCTTAAACACAGTAGTGTTCTCTGTTTTAGGTAGGAGGCCCGTCCAGAGTCTAATTTTGGTAATTCAGCGATAGGTGCCTTGTACAAGGTTAAGACCTATCAGTCTGATATCCTTCTACTTCCGAAAGTATTGTTGAGGTTCACGTTGCCTTGGGATCACATCCTCAGTCAGAGGCATCAAAGTTGTGCAAGACTGTTCTTCCAAATCTGATCAGCAAAACTGAATGTGTCCTTTGACAGGATGTACAATTCCGTCAACAATCACCCCGTAGAAAAATCATTGGTGCTGTGTGAATGCGTGGTTGGGGACTGCCCATAAGGCGGTATTCTGCACCCAATGCATGCTACGAAAAGCGAAAAAATGGGTTTTCTACCTTGAATATAGACGAGTGAACTACTATTTGACTCGAACTGCTTCAAAAGGGAAAAACACGGTGGTTGATTCCTCCCTTAAAGCACAATTGCATCAATTGAAACAAGGTCGACAATATATTGATAAGCAGTGTTATGTAAGTGGGGTGGAGAAAAAGAAGAAAATCAATTTTGCCACACTCAGGTCAGTTCAGACACATTGTGATACCCGTTGAGGGAAAAGAGATGTCTTCTGCTCGCAAAAACGCAAATATGGTCCACCGGCGTATCGAATAATTCTTCAATGTTCGAGGAATCTATTCCTAAAATGCTAGAAACTTAGGCAATGGCACAGGAAGTTGGTTGTATCCTCATAGACTTCCTCATCCCCTACGAAGGCATTCTTCAGTAATTCGAAGGTTTTTCATATGGTACCTGTGAGCACTCCTAAGGGTAGATAGGGGTCTTCTGTCGATCTGCCGAAGTCTGTCGGTCCTAGCCCTATCGGATACAGGCCATATCTTGTGGTTACACAAGTTTTTAGAGAGGTCCACCTTTAAGGTTCTTTCCCCGCTTCAAGTTTGTCATCATTCTCGTTTCCTGGTATCCCCTCATGTCCAGGAACCCAGCAGAGTGTCACTTTCTGCTGTGTTCCAAGAACTTTGAGTTCTTCTCGACAGCACTTTACAAGGTTCTATTTCATTTCTAAAAGCAGTCTGCATAATTAAGTCCACATCCTGACCAATTTGTAACAAAATCTTGGTAGACCTTGGCTAAGATCAGCATGTATAGCAATCAGGAAGCGCCAATAAATCTCAAAATGTTCCCAAAACGTATCAAAAAACCCCGTCGATCGATAGCGGTGTCAAGTGCATAAATCAAATCAAACCAGAAACAATGACAAATATCTTAGTATAAGAAAAATTATATAAATTATATTCTCCAACATACCTTTTTGTAATGGCAGAATTTGTGTTGCTCGCTCAGCGGCCGCTACATAGCATCCCAAATTATTTAAGGCGACAATGGCTATTACAACTACACACAAACTGATATTATTTATTCTACACAGGTGCTTTCCCACAACTTCTGGGGAAGTTCTCGACCTGGATCCACTACAAATAGGCGGATCCATTATCGAGATTTAGGGATTCAAGAGAAACACCACTACCGACGGCAGCGATAGCGATAGCCAACCAAAAAAAAAAAGTGACAAATTGCCGCTTGCCACTTTCCTCCCCCACCCGTTGACCGACGACACGTTCGGTTGTTGTTATAATTACACGTGTTGTATATCAAACTTTTTTTTTATCCCCAAAAAAACTAAATTTTTCTCAACACTTGCTTCACTTTGAGATTAAATCACCGACAAAAGATATAAAAAATTGACATAGCACTTAATTTATTTTTTTTAATTTTTTTTTATATATTACTTTTGCTCTTTACTTTCTTTTGTTACCGAAGGAGAAAGGAGAAAAAAGAAAACACAAAAAGAAAATGAAAAACAAAAATCTTCGAAAGACACTTTTTTATTTTTTATCCAACCACTAGCGCGGTGTTATGTAGATGACTGATGCCTTTTGTATCTGCAACGAGAAAGAAAGGAAACAAATATTAAAAATTGTCTTCACTATATTGTTTGTGTATCTTTTAGTGAAAATTAAGTAGTTGGGGTTTTTTTTTTTCTCCCATTTCGCATATAGTTTCTTAATTACATATTATTATTTATACAACTGATGACTTGACAAATTTTCTTAATTGATTCGGAGAATCTTCGCGGTGACCTATGTACGTATCTGCGGGGTCAAATAAAAGTCAATTCATTTATTAAATTTATGTAAATTTAATATTATGAAAGATTTCATTTTCTTGTAGGAATTCTGTGGGATTCCCTTTGTACGCCTAACCCGCCAACATCAAATAACATCTCAGCGCAAGTTCATTCCGAAATGCCTCCGAAGAAAAATAAATAAAAATAAACTTCACGGAAATTAAAAATATGAATTTTTTCGCCATGTAAGCGGTTTATTGAGTTTTACTGCTAAATCATCTCATTTTTTGGTGCGTGTTTGCAGAATGTCAACAAATGTTGGAAATGTACAAGAAGTACTCGTATGTATGCCAATAGGTGAAATTTATTAAGGTTATTGGATTTTTTTCTGTGCAAATTGTTTGCTGACTTTTGATTACATCATAAATTATGCATCAGTGGGTTTATTTTATGCAATGACGTTCAGCTTGAAAAAAAAGAGTGGTAGTGTGTAAGTTCGGTACGGAAATACATATGTAGAGCTTGGAACGCTGGTATCGGGTAGAATATGAGCAGAACTGTTTAGGTTTTTCAGCAAAAACAAAACCGTCAAGAAAGTTTAACAAAATAGCCTTGGTAAGCCGACTTGTGGTAGTATAACACCAAGTTTAAGAGCTCTTCAACATGGTGACTTATGATTAGGTCTGACCTTGTACCGTCAGTGCTTTTTTTAACCTTTTCAACATTCACTTGTTTTTTACTTATTTACGCAACAATAAAACTAAAATTAACGCTAAACGTAGTGAGACGAAGGCAACTTTTGAGAACGAGACACGATTAGGAAGCCGGAATGCGACAGACTAGGGCATTATGGAGGGCACTTTGGCTGCAATTTAAATCAAAGATGGATATCACATTATTTATTTCGTATCGCATGCTTGGCATATGCATAGGTTCCTGATGACCATAATTAGTAAGGTGAGCGATAAGCCGAAAGAAAAATTCAGATACCAGGTTGCGGGAAATCATTTGGTGCAGCGCAAGACGATCAACTTAACAATTTATGAACAAAACTGGTTGTCAGTTGTGGTTGTCGGTCGAAGGTTAAAGGAATGTTGTCGAGATGAAATGAAAGCTCTTGGCATGAATTAGCAAGGATGCTTGTATGCAAAAGTCCTTATTGAAGTCGGATAACAGCTATAACGTATATACCATCAGTGCAATTTTCTTGTCAGTATTTTCGTGCCAATACCGAAGGGGCTACATACTCTTTAGGTTAAGGTGGCTGCCAGCTAATACCAACTCTTGGACCAATGACAGGTCCGTTGTGTTAACACAAACGTGGATCTTGAAAAATTCCTTTGTCTACTCCTTGAACCAATTATAGCTATTGAAGAAGCGAAGGAGGCTGCTAACATCTTCATTGGTCAGATCGCCTAGATCGATATAAAAAAAGGCGCCTAAGTGAAGTTTCTTTCTATGGGAGAAAGCTGTGGAGGTACAAAGATGGTGGGAAATAGTTTCTTCTTCTTTTTCATCCAGACACAGCTTTTACAGAAATCATTTGGGCAAAATGCCAAGCCTTGTTGCATGCTTGCCTATTAGACAGTGTCCAGTGACGGAAATCAAATCCTTAAAGTATTTCAGATTCACCTTGGGTCCACCTGTCCACCTAACATTAGTTCTTTCGGGAGCATCTCGCTTAATTTTGAATTTACATACAGCGATAGGTATGTCTGCCTAAAGTACCACATTCTGGTGGACTGGGCATTGTCATTCCCTCCCTATCCGGGGAGTTCATCAGCCTTGCAGTTCTCTGGAATGCCCTCATGCTAAGGCACTCAACCGAGATAGTCCAGGGATTCATCAGAAGCCACATTAAGGCTCTTGATAAACTGATAAAGATAGCAGAAGTCGTCCTAACCAACCCACAAACTTAGTCTAGTCTACGAGATTCAGAATGGTGAGGATGCAATTGAGAATTTTTCGGCTGCTGTCTTTGCGATTGCGAGAAGCATACATACGTTCTTCCAGTTTACGCACTCTTCGGGAACTTGACAATTGGTTCCTTCCTTCACTGCACTGAGAAGGCTTGGGTCGTGTCGATATTCTTTTCGTTCATCAGTTGTAAACCGGCACTATTAACTCATCCGCACTGATGCAAATAATCTTTTAAAACACAAATTCTCTTAACCTGAGATCTGTATCCATCTTTCGTCTTACACTTCACCGCACTAATTATGGCCACTGCATCTCACTGTTCGAAATATTACGCAGACCAATAACAAGCAGAGCGTTGTTGACGATCAAATTTTCACACTTCGGCAGATCCTGGAGAAATCGATACCTACCACATCTTCATCGATTTTAAGGCCGCCTATGACAGCATTTATAAGAACGAGCTATACAGAGCCAGTTCTGATCTAGTCTTGGCATCCCTGCCAAACTCATCCTTTCGTGATGAATGCATGCTGCTCCATCAAAGTCGGTAAAGACCACACCGAGACCTTTGATGTCATAAAATAATCTAGGCAAGGTGACGCCTAAATCTTCAAAAGTCCGTCCAATTGCTCGCATGCGCCGACGATATTGACATAATCGGAGGAACACAGCGTTTGTGGATATTGAGATGGAAACGCCGAAGATGGGTTTAGTGGTCAATGAGGGCAAGACCAAATATATGCTGTCAACAACAAAGGACACTCAACACTGACGTCTCGGACATAACGTCACAATGGACAGTTATAAGTTTGAGGTAGTGAAGGACTTTGTCTACCTAGGCTCTGCAATCAATTCAGATAACGACACCAGCGCTGAGATCAAACGAAGAATAACTCTTGCCTGTCCCTGTTTCTTTAGGCAAAGAAACCGATTGAGTAGCAAAGCTCTCTTTCGAAGACTAAAGTGATCCTGTATAAGACCTTTATCATCCCAGTCCTGCTCTACGGCGCGGCGTAGTCACATGGACTCTGTCAGTAACCTTGGTTGCTTCGAGAGAAAAATTCTTCGTAAGATATTCGGTTGCGTTTGCGTTGACGGGTTTTGGAGGAGAAGATTCAACGATGAGTGTTACAAGTTGTAAAGCGACATCGCCCTAGTCAAGGAGTACGAATCCATTTAGATTCAAATGAGATGAGTTGGCTGGGGAATGTAGAGTGAATGGTCACAAACGTGCTCTGTACGCCAAGGCCTTTACCTAAACTTTCGTCTGCTCATACCCACATAAGTATGTAATTTACATAGCTAAGGTTTTGGTTTTAATCTAAAAAACAAAAAACCCCTTGGTACCCATATTTTTAGAAAAAGTCAGTGCGATCGCCTCCTAAGCTAGGCTCCGATTGAAATCTAAGCATCTCCTGTACAAAGCTATTAACTCTCAAGTGACCTTTAACTTCAACCGTCTAGCAATTAAAACCAAACAACCATAGGCACTGTCAAACAACCAAAACGAGTAAATGAGGTGTCTACAATTGATTCCTGAAAGTGTCCTGCTCCTTACCGCTTCCTTCCCCTCTTCCCACTCAAATGGGAATAATTTCAAATTAATTCTCCCAATTACGCTATTTCTTCAAATTCATCATCGTCCTCTTCCCCGCAATTCAGTTTATTGAGTCAATATTTTCGCAGGAAAATTACGATTTAACTAATGAGTCTGTGATAATTAATTTTCCAACCACCACACACACACAGGCGAACGCACACAAAAGTCAAAGAGAACAACGCGACGCCAATATTGTGTTGATGTTATAATTTATTCCAGAATCCATACTTTTCAATTTCATTAATTATTCTGAATCTGATGAATATCTCAACATAAATTCGAATAGCGTGCGCACAAACAACAAAATCACACGATAAAAACAACCAACTTGAGGAAGTTCAGGTCTCATTTTCCTTTCCATTTTACGGGAGTATTGCGCTTATTTTGGTTTATTATTCTGCTCGTTGGCCGATTTTGAAAAACTCTCTCATCCGAGGAGAAGAAGCATCTAATGGATGGGTAATGGGTGTATTACTCTCGTTTCTCTGATGAGCGATAAATCAGCAGCGTGTTGTTTCTTCTCTTCGCATCTTTCTTATTCACGCAATGAGAATAGGATAAAAGGGGGAGTAGGGCCAACGAGAAAATTAGACAGGTGTACAATGGATTTGGGTAGAAGACCAAGTCTATCAAGAGATGGATTAGGTGTCATCAATTGAGTGAATAAATAAAATCGATTTTCTGTATTCTTGTCCAGAGCGTTTATCTTAAAGTTGGGATCTGTTCACTTTAAAAAGTTAAGTCGACCCTTAACTGACTAAATACAGTAAAATGTCCGATTGCGGACAGCTTTCTTAGACTGACAGGTCCTTTAAATGGACGTATTTTTCTAAACAAACCTAGAAAACATTAAACATTTTTTCTTCCCTTAGATGGACAACTCCCTTGGGCGGACAAAAAAGTTGGGACCTTTGTTTTCCGCTTAAGGGAGATTTCACTGAACTTTACAAAGATATGTACTTGGATCTGGCCTCAACCCGCCAAAAATCGGAACTGGTTCTGTTTTCTAAGAAAAAGATGTTGCAATCGTTGGAGGCTTCGATACTAACTGCAACACAACTTCAAATCATGAAGAATGCTGAATACCTTGGAAGGGGGAGTACACTCTAGAAAGAACGAGGAAGGTGACCATTCCAGAAACAATTTCAAGTCGAGGCTCACTAGCTTTTCATTGATTTTAAGGCCGCCTACGATACCATTCATTGTCTTGGCCTCTTCAGGGCGATGGCTTAATTCACGTTCTCGGGAAAACTGATGCAGCTACACCGCATGATGCTAGAAAATACGAGATGCAATGAGCAATTCGGCAACAGCTCTTCTGAGCTTCTTCAAACATAGAGTAGATTTCATACAAGGGATGCGCCATGTGATTTTTTTAATCTTCTGTTGGAACAGATAATGCGAAGGGCAGGTGTAAACACGGACATGGTGCTATTTTCAACCAAATCTGTTCAGCTGTTGGGATACACAGATGACCCCGACATCATCGGTTGCTCCCACCGTGCTGTCATAGACCGCAGTCGATGTTCAGGCAAAACGAGTTGGTCTTGGTCAACAAACATAAAAGCGTAGGTCCATCACTTAACTTAGGACTGAATGCTTCTGTTGACACCAGTAACCTCAAAGTGGTTAAGGAGTTTACACAACAATCTCGGAGTTAATACCAACTCAACGAAAAGTGAAGATTCGACGATGACGTACCCTAGGAAATCACGGCTAATTCGGTTTGATGAAACTAATGGGTTCAGCACCACTGCTAACTCGCTAGACGAAGTGCACGCTCTACCTAACTGGGAAGCTTTCAACCCAATACATGTTCTAGATGACAAGGAAGACCAAACCTTTCTTTTAAGGACCGAGCTGTCGCGGATGCTAGAGCACTTTCTCTGCAGAACTGGAACCAGGGTGCCCGCGATGGAAGCCAATAGAAGGCTGCCATCATAATCTAAGAGAAGATCTCCGAAAGCAGTTTAAAATTAAAGATCTGAGCTCACTGTTCTTACTGGCTCGAGCTCACTTACAAGTTTCAATCAGTTCTGTTATCATCATCATCATTTGTGGAAGACCCGCTTATTCCCTATGAGGTTCGCGAGCTTAGGGTTCTCTTAAGTTGCTCCATACCTCTCAATCTTACACCATCGACTAAAATAGAGATTTTGGACTAAGTTCAACCATCGTATCTTGAATCTACCCAGAGAACGCCTACCAAATTACACCGATTCCATAGCACGTCTTGGAAGACGAGTTTGAGGCATACGTTTAACGTACCCAAGCCAACACATTATGGACACACCGTAGAAATAGGAGCCTTTATGTTTCTAATTAATTAATTTGTTGGTCTCTGCTTAAGCTGAAGCTACGTTGATGCATTTCCAATCACAACTCCTTGGTGCCGTTTCATACTTCTTGCTGCAGGTTTGTGTCTTCACTTGCTATGCACTTAAAGTCAAACCTTCGTGTATGTTCTTCTGAAGTTGTTAGTCATCCGACTTTTTTTTTTGGATTTCATCCCACTGTAGTACCATTCTTGCTGTTAGCAGGTCACATTGCCCGTCTTGTGACTTACGACTAAGGTTTTGGTGTGAATTCAATCTCAAACCTGCTCTCATCATTTCGTAACAGCTTGATTGTCTGTCATTTTTTGCCATCAATTGCTTGCTTATGTAACCCAGCTCATTCGGGGAAATTTTCTTCAACCACCTGAGGTCCGAAACCTTTAAGAGACATCCACCGCCATCTTCAGCCGGCCATTATGCAAAGTTATGGCATCGATCATGTGTATTCACGGTATCGTACGCTCTCTGATTAACAAACACCTAGTCTCGTCTATTGTCCAAAAAAACCCCATCATCGGCAAGTCGAATGCTAAAGTGATTTTGTTTTTTTTGTTCCCACCGAGCACGGGTAAATGACCCCTAAAGACCGGTTATGTACTATTGATGGATGTACCCACACGTCGTATTCAAAACACACAAAGTTAAGACGTCAAGTGCATTTTCCACAAAAGCAATTTTCTCCTCTCCCCCCACTCTCTTTCTCTCTGTTACACATACACGTTAGATGACCAAAGATAACGCAAAAGAAAGGCCAACACGAAGCAGAGGAGAGCAAAAGAAGCACAAAGGTGTAGCAGATAAGCACGGTGGCAAACTGCCTCATACGGGGTCATTCACATTGAAATTCAGTGAACTTTTTTCTTTCTGCAGTAACTTACTGCAGTGCCTTAGGGAGACCCACCTGGGCCCAACCTATTGAACGCACACAAATCGATTGAATGCAAAATTTACACAAGAGAGAATAAACCTTTCTTCTTGCATCGCAAGACAATGCCACGGAGGCGGGCGCAGAAGAGGAAAGTTTTGAAATTTTAACCAAGAATCGAACCAAAGTCACTCGTAACTGTAGTTTTCCTTTTTTAGATACATTTCGATGGCCGCAGCTGATCAATTGCCGGGTGTGCTTTTTGTGAAAGTGTTTAACGTACACATTCACCACACATACGATGTGTAAAGATGGGAGAAAAAAAAGAAAAGAAACATCGCCTCAAAGAGGAACGAAAAGAAGTCTCTTTTTGGTTTCTTTTGGTCGTGTCGGTCTCGGGTCTTTGGCTAAGGCAGAAACATGACTTGGTTTTGGTATGGTAGTTTGGTAGGGTTTGGCGCGCTCCGACTGGTTATGTGTAGCGATACCATCGCCATGGCAGCCAGCAGCGCCCGGAATATATGGTACAATGGAAATGAGGAGCCGCAGCCGTACCAAAGAGAGTCAATGACTGAAACGTGACTGGAAAATTTAAATAATTTACCCGAAAGTCGTAGTCATGTGAGGACAAGAGTATCTAGACGTGTATGCGCAGCTATAATGGAAGTGGGGGCACCAGCAAATCATCGTCATCATCACAATTATGTTTGTTATCATAATCATAATCGTTGATATCCGAATGTTGGCATACGGTGGCATTCAAATTTGGTTAGCCTCCATCCGATTTTGGCTATTTGGCTGGAAATGGGTTAAGTTGGGAAGTGGGGAAACTTTTGAACGAAGTGCTGAAGTCTGAATATTTTGTGCAAAAAGTGGTAATTGCCTGGCCAAAAGTTTAATCGTAGAAGAAACGAGGTATCGAACGTTCGGCTTATTACTCCCGATTTTGGAAATTTAATGACTGAATGGAGTGGAAAAAAACCTCGATGGAGGAGAACCCTCGAAGCAAGCAATCACGGAATATCAAATTAGAAGTTGCGAAGACGTTTTATTGTAAACGCGAATAAAACAAAGTACATGCTGTCTGCGAACAGCTAGATACACCACCAAAGTCTGAACCAGAATATTGTTATAATAGACAACTATAACTCAAAGATAGTGGAGGAAGCCGTCTAGCCAGACTCCATCGTTAACAGTGCTCCAAAATAGATGGCGGGGCAGGCTTCGGAATATACTCAGAATAACCCGTCATTGAAGGGTCGATAAAACTTTCAAACCACGCCAATGTGTTCCAAGCTGAAGTTCTAGTGATAACCAAGGCTTCAAGAGCACTTTCCTCCGTAACCACGAGAAGAAATATTGACTTATTAATCGATAGCCAGGCCGCCATTAAAGCCGTGCCATCCACAATACATCCGCACATTTCCGTAATGGCGCATATCAAAAAAGATGTGGCCAAAATTCAATAAAAAAAATAAAGAAAATACTTACGCTGAATAGATCGCATTTAGCTCTAGTGATCAGCATCCTCAAACGCCACAACCTACTGGTGGGTCATCTAAGGAGATTGCGACTAAGCACGACCGACCTCTCCAAAGGATTTCAATGGCGATATAGACGCGGAGGAGGACACGACTCACTTTCTCTGCGACTGACCAAGCCTCAGCAGAACCAGAAAGACGACCCTGGTGGAAGTGCCCATTCCAATGACTGAGCGTCCACGGGGCTTCTGGTCCATTGTGTTCCCCTTTGTGCTGTGGTCCATGTTCCAACCGTGAATTCTAGATGGGTGGTTTATCAAATCACCCCGTACTCTTAATAAAATGGAGTATGCTCGTTAACGGTACTTCTGTTAGGTTACTCAGTTCTCCAAAAAGCCTGATTCCCATGTGTCGGAGTCGGCGGTTTTGGAGGTTGAGACACTCACGGAGTAAGTGCTTGATGGTTTCTGTCTCTTCCGCATCCTGGCAGCTCCTGCAGTAATCTTGGGAGACCCATTTTTAGTGACCTAGGTCAACTCTCAACCATGCCACCGAAGGCGATTGTAAAATTCATACTAAATTCAGGGTGGCTTAGGGGGGCTTATAACGATTATCAAATAATCTATTCTCTTCCCAACAGGTAAATGAAAGTAGGTCCTACAACGACGAACACAATGGATCCTTGAAGATCCGAGTGAGACGGCGCGTAACATCAAGCCGCAACCTTTGTCTTCGTATGCAACTACATAGGAGGCAGGGCCCTATGAAGAAGAATCTATGAAAGGCTATATACTATCCTCATCAGTCCTAGGTCCAGGAACATAGAATTTGTCAAAATCGGATGAAATGCATTTAGAGTTTTTAAGAGGGATGTTCTACGTTCGATTTATTTCTTTACCTGCGTTGACGGAACATGAAGGACAAGATTTTGCGACGCCCTCGTCTAAAAGGTCTTCAAATCCACATCCAAGACCAGTACAGGAAGACCGCGACTCAAGTGGTGCACGCTAGCAGAAGAGGACCATAACCAAACTGGAGTGCGAAGCTGGAGGCAGCTGCCTATTGATAGAGCTGACTGAGGCCTAGATCCACCTCGGACTGTAGCGCCACCATAAGTAAGTAAGGTCTAAAAGATACATGTAAAATAGTGGTCGTCGTGACTCAATGATTAGTGTGTTTGATTACTGCGAGAGCTGCGAAGATTCGAGCCAAAGCCAAATACACTGAACATTTTTCATGGCATCACCTCTCGTCGGGGAATGACAACGCAATAACTACTATTGAAACTCCCGAAATAAGCTCACTACATGCCGAGGTGCAGTTTTTACAGAAACAACAGTAGGCATGCTAAGGGTGAGCTGGCCTGTGTGAACCTGTTAGCCGGTGAAAAGAACTGTCTGTGGATTATTTTGGGACGCATCACGTTGTTTTTACCTTGAAAGGAACTTCTTTGTTTCAAAGCCTTACTATATACATAATTATATCCTCGGATAAATAAATAGATAACCCTCCTGATACCCTAAGGTCTTTAAAAGCCCAGGCAGGTTTATAAAAATGGGTAAGTCAAATAGGCAAGCGGAGTAATTCTTCTTGCCCCCCAGATCAGGAAATCGAATCCTTATGTATTTGAAACTTAATTAGCAGATTTCCCTTATCTCATAATTGCTTCAGTCGTCCTTGCCCTTGTCAACCTTCCAAATATTCACCAGGAATACCGAACTTCTTCAAAAACTTTCTTTAATAAAAAAAATCATCATCTCCGTGTTGGCTTTTAAAGAAAAGAAAAAAGACTCCGCAGAAAGTCACCTGAAAGAATGTGCAAATCCTTGGGAAAAAAAAAAATCATATTACGTCTCTTTGGTTACGTTGGGAGGCTTAAATGTAATTCGCCTTCACGTGTGCGCGGGTGTGTGTGTGTGTATAGGGAGGATTATTGCTTTCGAATATGTTTTCTTTCTACGCATATGTTTCTTTGGTTTTTCTTATTTCCTCGCCCTTGTTCACCCATATATTAGAAATGATAGATACGATACGATACATTCCGTATTCGGTATTCAAAGATATGGGAATAGAGATGCCAATTCAAGAAGATATATCGTCCAACTTATTCCCCTGGGAGTGTATTTAATAAAAATTCAATATAAGAGTGAACGCATGATTGATTGTGGATTAAGATAAATATGAGTAATTTCAAAAATTATTTTTTGTATCTTTCGCCGTCGTCGTGTGTGGTTGTACTTAGTTTTTTTTTTTTTTCGTTCAGGTATGAAAAGGAAGTCGCATCTATCATTTAGGGATAATCTTTTGGTTTCATTGTTCCTGTGAAATTTCGACGGAGAATCTTCAGGAATTATGGATTACGCGAGAGATGAGCCATTGAGCGTCTTGATTAGATCGAGAGGTAATCATTATTTGTCACATCCTTTGATGAATGATGGGGATGGTACGTACCTGAAACCAATATTTGCGATAGCTAACACAAGGATTACGTAAAGTGGAGTCCTACGTCGTTAATCACTAGTTGAATGTCCATGTTGTAAACCCAAGAGTTCACTCAGTTTAGAGCAACGTATGTAAGTTCACCAAATATACGTATAGGGTCATCCAACAAGAAGTGTCTTTTTCTTCAATCTTTGTGAGAACTGAACCTTACCACACCTTGACACACCTGCGTTTTCAGTTACACTCTCAGCTACGACGACGATAATTTTCAGCTGACTTTGCAGGATCAACACGTGTTGGAGTATTCACATCACTCACCTGTCCGAAACGTTCAAATTTATCGATAAAATTCACTATAGCTGTACGAGAAGGCGCTTGTAGATGACCAAAAACAGTACGCGCAGACATATGCGGGTGAAGACTGTCTGTATTAACGCGCAGGCGGCTTAAGACATGATCGATAAATGGTGCTCTAGGAGTGGACATTCGGCCAACCCTCTGAAAACTGAGGTTAACCTCTTTATGAAAAGGAATGTTGTGACCGTTCTGACTCAGCCAGTGCTAGAGGGTGTCACTATCTATCCGACGAAGCCAAATATCTAAGAGTGATCTTGGATAAGAAACTTCTTTCGGCAAAGCATGTCAAGTTGAAGGGATCAAGGGGCTCTCAGTTTTCTGACAGTGAAAGGGTGCTTTTAGCAAGACATGGGGCTTATCACCGAGACCGAATAAGGTCCTTTGGATCTACATGGCTATCATATCACCGTTTCTAGCTTATGCATCAGTTTTTTGGTGAAAGAGGCTTTCGCGTTAGCATGTGACGGCATACTCCACTAAATAGCTTCTCTCGGCTGCACAGGAGCTTTTTCGAGTAAGCCTGGCTCTGTTCTAGATGCTCTGCTGGATCTACCTCCCCTTGATACTTATATCATGGGCTGTACTATCAAAGCAATCTATAGTCTTAGACGGGGCGGCTTTTGATATGATCCGCACTGGAGTTTTGATGACCTTGCGGGACACTTATCCTGCGACCCTAGTTCCATGGATATGCCGTCTGATGCTATGACACCAGAACTTCGGTAAGCTGTGCAAATTTAAAGTCGACTTTCATTGCCTTCAGACCTGGCTTCGGCCAGAGTATGAGCCTGGACGGGGCTGTAATCGAATCTTCACGGATGGCTCCAAAACCAGTCATGGGTCCGGTGCTGGTGTCTCTCGAGACAGCATGCCTCTGTTTTTCAAGCAGAGACCTTTGCTATTCTAATGGCCACAGACTAAATTGTTAAGAATAGGTGGAAGGGTCGGAGTATCTGCGTCTGTAGCGATAGCTAGACTGTGCTTAAGGGCTAGCTCAACCCTTTAACCAGTTCCAAAATAGTTAGAGAATGCAAGAACTCTCTGAATTCGGTCGCAAGGCATAACTCTTTGACTCCTGTCTGGGTCTCAGGTCACACTGGGAATGAGATCTTCGATGAGATTGTTGGACAATGTTCAGAGGATGTTTTCTCCTGAATCTAACGTCTATAAGAAATCAGCGGCATTCCTGTTGTCACTCAGCAGAAGAGACTGTAAACAACTTATTGGCGTTCTAACCAAGCAACTTAGTGTGTTAGACTTAAGAGACAAAATTGTCTGCGACGTCTGTGGAGAGGGCGACGATACTTCGAATCATTTCCTTTGCGATTGTCCAGCCTTTGCTCGGATCAGGTGGGAAATTTTCGGTGCTGATTGGGAAAGAACTGATACTGTAAGCTCCTCATGAATAATGCGCCTTCTCAGCTTTTTCCGAGTGTCGAGAAAATTCCAGCAAAATGGGTAAATACTGGGTTCTGCTTTCTTGTAGTTCAATGGACCAGTTGCGTCTGAGTGCTCCAGTATAGCGTTTCCAACAAATTACACCTAATCTTTGTCAAACCTTACCTTACACTACTGTTATGACAGGGGAGCAAAGCAGGCCCGCCTAAGACCTCACCCTTACACACCACACTTGATCCTTCCAGAGTCCCAACTCCGAGTAGTAAACACTACCATCACCGGCTTAAACGAAAGTATTTATCAGCCTCTTAAGAGCAGACATCGCCGCTCACCTCCTCTTAGGGATTCGCTTAATCTAGTTCGAATCCAAGTGTGCCATCAATAAGACTCATTCGGTCTTGAGAAACTCATTGAATTTGGTTGTTCCACCCCATAAACCAATTAAACGCTTCTTCCTTCCACTTCAGCGCTCACAACGTGTCGCTGAATCCACCTTCCCCCCAAAACACTTGAAAAGAAATAAATGCTTCACCCGTGCAGTTCACACCTCGGATACCTGGTGGCTTGTCTTCCCACGACTAAATCATTGTCAATTGCAAAACAAAGACCTCTCTCTCTCTCTCTTTCTCTGTCTCTTTCTGCCTAAGTGCCTTTCACAAATTACACACCGTAATGAGATTCAACCAGCTCAACGGGAACAACCTAAAGTCCCACTAAATCTTTCATAAGAATCACACTTCTTTGGATTCCGCCAAGTATTTCACGTTCTTTTCTTTTTCTTCTTGCTACCTCCCCCACCCAACTGTCGTTTATCAAGAGTACATAACTCCAAAGCCCGAGACAAGGCAATAGAAAAGCAAAAACCCGATTCGAGGTGTTTTTTCTTCCCATACCTCAGCCAGCCACCGCGACCAAGTTCTCGCGCGCCATGTTATTGAGATTTAAATCGAACTTCTGTGAAAGTTTTTTTCCCACCTCCTCCCGTTCCCCGGCCGAGCATTTCTCTTTCACCGCGATTCCCTTTTCGTCTAATGCAATCGAAGCACACAACAACGACGCGAAGGTTATTGGGGTCAGATAAAATGTTTTCGATGAAACTCCTCGGATACGATACGACAGCAGCAGCGCACACGTACGGAACGCGGTCGCTTTTGCTGAGATTCATCGTGTAAACTAAGACTGGTCGTCCGAATGATGACATTGATGATGATCTGTCACCCAAAGCCGGAAATTTATTAATTTCCTCCATCTTGACACAGGGGAACCACTGGGTAAACTTTCCGAAGACATTTTCAAAACTAATCGAAGAAGTTTTCTTTGGATTTGGCTATGGCATGGCCCCGTGGAATGTCGGTCCGTCCCCCCGATTTTGCGATGAATTTTTGCGGGATGGAGAGAAATGCCAGTCCAATGTCGGTGTATGTATTGTACATCTTTTTGGGAAAGTGAAAATGAAAATGAAAATGAAAATTCCTCCCCCAAGCCAGAGAAGCACTGGCAGAGAGAGAGAGAGAGTTCCTCAGTTCCTCAATTCGTCGGTTCCCCAGTTCTTCATCATCAATCAATGCCAAAGCTGCTTCCAAACATTTAAACCGCTTAAATAGATTATTTATTTACGTGACCACCCCGGGAGCTGGAATCCATGGACAAATATGTTTTCGAAGATGGAAGATGTGGAGGAGAGCAGAAAACAGAAGAAGAGGGAGTAGCAGCAGCAGCAGCAGCAGGAGCAGGAGCAGCCAGCAGCTGTAAGGTGTTAAAGTGACTTTTAATGCGCTTGTGAGTTCCATTAATGTCAATTCGTTGAGGTACATCGTTTATGGGTACGTGTGGGAGAAAAATCGAAGACGCTTAGGATAAGAGCGTGATGTTTGGCTTTATAGGGAATGATGATGTTTTTTTGGGACAAATTTGTCAGCCTGACTTTTAACCCGGAAGTTAAGTTTAAAGCTGTGGACGTAATGACCTGGGAAATGAATTTGTCGCCAGTTCCTAAATTCCAATAATTACTTCCCAAGAGGGAATTCAAGTTGATCGTATGAAAGAATCCGAAAGCTGAAACAAAATTAAACGTACGTAGATCCCTTAGCGGGGGAAAGAGTGGTTTTATTCTTGGTTAGTGGTCTGCTCCTGATTGCTATAGAGCCATGTTGGGCATTCTATTGCCAAAGTAGAAAAATACGCAAACCAACAGTGGAAGTCTCATGTAAATCGCTTTACTTTCTCTCGAGTTTATTGGGCACAAACATACATAAAGGAGACTTACAGAGCTACTGAGTGAAGTTTGCCTTCTTACTTACTATCTTACATTTGAGCATGATAGAGCCACAACAAATACTCTATATTCTAACTGAAGAAATACGCTATCTAACAGTGGAAGGTCTTAGAGAAATATGTCTGGTAGTTTCAGAGCTTACAGCGTACAAACATGCATACATACATATCATAGAAGAGCACACCACGTAGAATCTGCAAATTTTAATAAGATTTGGGCAAATTTTCTAGAGATCCGTGGGAAACCAGCAATGCTATCGCGGTGGCTATACAAAGTCATATTCAAAATAAGACTACAAGCCTCAACATTCCTGTTAAAATAAATTGTAGCTACGGAAAATATTGAAGGAGAAGAGCCGCACTTATCCCTCTATGGGCTTACCCACGAAAGAGGAATTGCAACTTCAACCGAGAGCGATTAATCGCGTGACTATTAATCACAACCACTAAGTGCTTCCTCTACCTTCGTAGTGATCCCGGGAATTACATGCATGGATCCTAATACATGCAGGCTAAAATTGGAAGTCCATGCTCTGACTGTGAGCATAAAATGTTATCGAGGGATTGAAAGGCGTCGCAGTATCGAGTGAAGATAAGAGAAACCCAGCGTAGTGTACTGAAAGTACTGAAAAATCCGAAAAAGCTGTTAAAATTGAAAATAGCACAACTGTTTCCGGAATCACCGAAGAGCAGAAAGGTGGTCACAGCTCACGTGAACATCCGATGAAGAGCTTAGATTATTCCTTCCCGGTTTCATATGAAAATGAGCTATAAAGATCAAGGAAGTACTTATCTGTCATTTTGAATCGCATTATCGATGGAAATTTGCCTCAAAGTCAGTACCAGCTGCCCAACGCCCGATAACTACTGCACACGTACCACAGCACATAGTTAGAATGTTATTTCGGGGCGATAAATATGGTTTGCTGTTTGTAGCAAACTACCGAGATAAAGGGGAGGAAGGGACAATCCTGCCATTCCATCACATCTGTCCAACTCTGTTCAAAGCAATATTTAATCTTTCTGGGTGGTCTTTTCTTCTTCCAAATAGCACCAATTTATTCGATTAATCTCTTGACTAACATCTGGATTAGTGATCGATCCTGTGACATCACAATGAAACTATTTTCGTTACAGACAGCTACCCTAATCAAACCCAGCCTAAACTTACGACTTATACTCTTCACAAAAGAGTGAGATGAAAAGGTCAAGTAAGCGGACTAGCAAATGGAGTCACGATAACCCCATTCGTATGAATACAGCCATTCTGATGGGCTCCTCTTTGAGGAAAGTAAAAAAAATCAAATAATCTGAGGGCCTAAAATTAATGCAAGCAAAGTAGCTCTAGAAAACATCGTTAATTAAACGTTCTAAGCTGGATTTAGAATGCAAGGAACCATACAGATTATGCAATGGAGCCGAGAAAGCTCCGGTTCAGGGACAGCGTTAACTGGCTGAAGAACTACTATCCAGACTCAATTTAGTCTATTGATGTTCTGTTGAAAGCTGGACTAGGCACTGTAATCCTAGAATGGTCCCGAGAAACACACGAAAATGGCATGATAAATGTTCGCGTAGCTTAGTGGTTAATGCGCTGGACTGCTGTGCGAGCTACGTGGGTTCAAGCCTCAGCCATAACCACAGAACATTTTTCGCGGCACCACTCTTGTCGCCGATCGGAGTCGGTGATAAATTGTAGGTCCTTTCCATTTAATTTTTCTCACCCTCCTTCGTACAACGACGTTGCAGAGGCATAGACTCTGTCAAAAGCGGATGAGGTTGCTCTTAGCTTTTTCGAAAGGAAAATTCTTCGGGTGATTTTCTGTTCTATTTGCATAGACGGTAAATCGAGGAGGAGCTGTACAACGACATCGACTCAGCAAGAAAAGTGAAGGTTCAACGACTAAGGTGACTGGGTCGTGTAGAGCGGATGGACACCAACGCTCCGGCCCGGAAAATCTTCGAATCCGTACCCAAGGGACAGCGCAGTATAGAAAGACCGCGACTCAGGTGGTGCACTCAAGTGCAAGGGAACCTCAACCAACTTAGCGTGCGAAACTGGAGTCAGCTGGTTAAATATCGAGCTGGCTGGAGACGCTTGTTAGTTGAGGCCCAGGTCTACCCTGGACTGTAGCGCCTTACCTTAAGTAAGTTTTAGTTTATTAGATCTAGGAAGCATAGGCATAAGCACGCGAGTTTAAAGAGTCTTCCACTCGACCTGGAAAAACAAACAAAATAGGTAGGCAGCAGGTTTAATGCCACTCATGGTCGGAAAGAGATCATAGCCAGGTTACATTAAATTAACTGTGTAGACAGACACCTTTGTTAGGAAACTCAGCTCAGGCATGGAAAATGATCTAAATCAATCCTCGACGGATACAATATCAATCTGGGCAACCTGTCTAAGAAACCCCTAAAGAAAACCATCTCCAAAATCATCCTGAGCTCAAATTGGCCAAGGGAAGCCAAAAGGCAATCAGACAACTAACAAAAGCTCCTTTATTCCTGTTCTGCTTCTCTTCGTACGTTCCAAGCCAGGGGAACACAATAGATCTAAAGAGATCCGAAACTGCATCGTTTAGGTTACCTCTTCAACCTACTTATGCAAGGGAAGGGTAGGTCTTCTGAAAAACTCTGTGTTGAGCCGTCTGAAGAGACTATAAACTTGATGATTGGCGATTGCCAAAATTGTAACTTGAAACTATATTTATCGGAACGAATGAATAAAGACTTTATTGGCGATAAGACCACAAACTGCCACTTGGTTCGTAAAATAGGCAGCTTCTATGGTAATGACACAATTGGGAATAGACGATTTTCGTGGTTGGCCTTAACGAACGGCGTTAGATATTTTTGAATACTCTCAAGTGAGAGATAACTTCAAATAAGTGACACAATTCAGTTGTTGGCATCCTACTGCAGGCTTCCATAGCCGAAGCGGATGGTACCTCATTATGTGAAATTTTCAGTTTACTTGATGCTCCCGTGGAAAATCAACGTAAAATACCGCTAAAAACTATTTTATTTTCCATAAAATATTTTACAAATTGTCCATAACAAACAGATGGGCCATACAATACGAACGTGATTTCGGTTCACTCCCCGATTGCGTTGGCGAAGGTGCCTGTAATGGGCAGGCAATTTCCATTAGACTGGGCGAGCACCTCGAAAAACCAGGAGTTGAACGAATTTTTCAGCAAAAAAAAAATCTAATTGCAGCTTTCAACTAACAAACCGCGCACAATAGCATCCTCACACTAGCATACTCACACTAGCATCCACTTCGAGCCGAATTCGCATATTTCACAACCCCACCACCAAAAAGAGGACATCGCCGGGAACAGGACTTTCCATAATTTGTTCAGATACGTCATGCTGTTCTCGGGTTATTTCTCTTTTTTTTCCGCCTGAGGAGGGTCGTTCCTATCATTTTTTTTTTTTATATTTTTCTCGTGGATCCTTCCTGACGATATGGAGGTGGTGGTGATGGTGTGAGTCTTCTATTTGTTCCAGCGCATTGTGTGTATGTCCTTAGAATTTCTATTCTACTTGCCAAACACGGATGGATACTTTCGGGTGAGAGATTTGTTATTTTTCATAAATATGATATTTTTTTCGGGGAAAAAACGTTTCCGCGATGGATACCGGTCCTAGGTTTTGTTTTTGCTTTTGTCTTTCGTTTTTATTGTCATGAAAAATGTGCGCTCCGTTTAATGGAGATTCCTTTTTGTTGAAGAGTTATTCATACGAAGGAGCGTACATTACGTGCGCTTTGACGAATTAGAATGGTTATGAGAATGATATATGTTTTATGGAGCAGGTTTCATTTTTTGGCAGAGGCGGACACATGTCACTTATTTTTTGTTGACGAAACATGGCCTATATAGTGAAACTGAGGACACCATGACAACTCTTAAAATCAAAGGCTGTTCTGGATCATTTAAGTGTTCAACGATGGAGAAAGGAGTACCTGCCGCAGGGCAGTTGAAGCAAGTAATCAGTCTACACCCAGATTTTCGTTTTGAATCCTTTTCCCACTATTACTTCTCAAAGCCTGGTTCAAGCAGTACTACAGCAATAGGTTCTGCCAAGACGTATTTTCCCAAAATTTATTTTCTCAAGGGGTATAGTTAGTCTATGGGAGGCACAGATACATGTAATCCAAGGAAGGCCACAGTGGCATTACAAGTCCCACTCCAACTAATGAAACCATTTGGAGCTCTTAAGTAAGCTGAGGATGCTTTTGACATCTGTATGTGATAATTCGCCAAATTGTCGAAGTGATAGGCTTTTAGATAGAGCTTCTTTTTTGGGATAGGGCAGGACTAGTGCAGAGCAAATAGACGATCGTTTCCTCCTCCTCTTCGTCCCTGCAGCTCCCTCAAAAATCCTTTGAGAAGAAGCCTATCCTTCTGGCATGTAGGCCAAAGGGACGTTGGCCAGTGAAAACACCGATAATGGTGCTGATGAAAGACCTTGTAAGCAAGATCAGACTTTTAGATCGAGTGAGGCTTAGCATAGGCCATGTCGCTCTTGAGGTACGCCATGTGGTACTGTTCCTCCGTTTTTGGTTTGTCTTGCTGATGGAATACCCAAATTCCTCCGTTCATCGGCCATACAATTCCCTGGAATGTCCCTATAAGCGAGTTCCCAGCATAGATGAGTGTTAAAATGTTCTGGCATCTCCGTGAGAGACGAGCGACAATCTGAAGCAGCTTTTAATGTAAATGTTGCTGATTTCATTGATTTTATAGCAGCCTGGATATGGGTAAAAATTGTGATGTCCTTGCAGAATAAGGCTTCGTTGATCGCCATAATTTGATCTGAAAAATGCTACAATGGTCGGGGAGACGGAGGAAGAACACTTCGGAGAAAACACCACTTCCCTCGGTTTAGAAGTGTACGGAGCGCGTCATCTCTGGCGTCATCATCCTCCCACTCCACTGTGGAGAGGATTGATGTCCGGAAGTTGAGGTTGAAGTTCAACTTCAACGGTATTTCTTTGGATGAATATTAAGGGATCCAAGACCGAGGACTGGCCAATATGTTTGTTTGACTATTGAGAGTAGACCTTCAATCCGAGAGCTGTGCTAGCAGCTGACTGCTTGCTAAAAATAATTAGTGGTTCTTAGTGCTCCGCTAATGCATATGTATGCCGATCTTTGCACTTTGCCCAATAAGTTACGGTTTAAGGCTCTTTCTAAGGCCGTCCACAAGACGATCACAGTCAGACGAGTCAGAGGTATAGCTCTGACAATGGACACTTAAAGTCTGTCCATGGTACAAGGTTGCAGGCCCCATTTTTTAGCAATGGCTTTTCAACAGCAGAACAGGGCTGCATTCAAGAGTGTTGGCTTTCCAGTTTAGTTCGTAGCCCTGTTTAGAGAGGGCAGGCCAATTGGAGGAATTTTGTATTTCCTAGTGAAGAGGATTAGTTCGGTCTCCCCGAGATTAACTCTCAGCTCACCTTGCAAGGAAAGGGCGTTTTGAAGAAGTTCATTAAGGGTGCTTGGGTATTTACCGAAGGCAGCAAACGCAACATCATCTGCATAACCATTCACTTCGCATCTAGGGCTTGTCAGGTCGAAGAGCAGTTTATTAACCGCCCCAATTCAGCGAAAGGGAAAGAGAACACCGTCTTGCGGCATACCGCAGTTCACAGATCTGCGGGGTGATGCATTGCCGAGCTTGGTACTAAATGTTCTATCTACGAGCAGTTTTCCACTTAGAAGTCTGGGGGAAGCCTTGACTCCCATTTTCGTGAGTGCATCGGTGACCGCCTCTGCTTTGATTTTGTTGAAAGCTCCTTCGATGTCCAAAAAGGCAAACATGGTGAACTCTTTGACGCTAAGTGATTTTTCAATGGGTAAGTATAAGTCCCTCGGAAATGTTCCGACTTTGGTGTTCGAGGAAACACTCAGAACTGTTGGCTATGTCCTAAAATGACACCCTTAAGAGTTTAAAGATCTTGACACATCTATGGATCATCCATGGCTTTCTGGGAATGACATTCTAAGACCACATCGAAAAAGCCAACATCAGTAGCATCTAGTGATCATTTTGCTCCCGACAGTACGCAGATGAATATAAAAAAACGCGGTGTGATAAAAATAACGAAGAAACTGAAATCACTTCCTCGACAGAGCTACAGATAGCCTCCATCGTTCAAGCCGACCCCGTTGTGTACCATTCAACATAGAAATGAATGGCGGTAAAGGCAATAACTCTGATGGCAAAAGTTTGAAGGAAAATAACTTTAAAGGGGTTGGTTCCGACACTCAGAAGTTTTCAAAACTAAGACTTCCAGTGTAGAAGTTCCTTTCCCACTATTTTCCTAAGACGTGATTCTTTGGACAGAACGTCTTGTGTTCCACCAGGAATGATGTTCTCTGTCTTTTACCTTGTGATCGAAAAGACTCTTAGTAAGAACTTGTAGACGTACTCGGATGTAGCCTACCGTAATGATTCTGAGATATGTATGTTTTATCAACGCGGGGACATAGTCTGAACAATGTTTGAAGGACTATGTGGGAAGTTGATGCCGCTGAATGAAGGAAAATTTATTCGTGTTACAATTTATGTGACGCAGAGTTGTAGAGAGCACGAAATCAGATCCGTCTGTTTACCAATACTGTGTGGATACATGTGTGATTCCCTATGTTTCGTTTCATTTGTTCCAGAAGGAAGAATATCATCCCAAACCTCCTCCTTGTCCACCCCACTGTCCAAGGAATCCAAAGGGCACCGAAAAAAAAGGAAATTCCTTCCTGCCATGACACGTTGTTCAATCAAAACTCTTGTTTTTGTGGAAAAAATCATTTGGATTTCTTCCTTTAACTTCCTTTTTTTTTTTTTGTTCCTCCACCTCCACGTTCGTTGTATATTTTGTATAAACAAACCTAGTGTCCTTTGTGTAAGAATACCATCACAATCACCATCGAAATCAACGCAGTAAACCAGTTGAAATTGAAATTCCTCGATTGAAGTTAACGTCAAGATACACAAGACCCACAAAACACAAGAAAAAAAAAAACGGGAATAGGCAGACGAACAAAAAACAGGAAGATATCCAATTCACCTGTATGTTCGTGTCGTCCTGTACCGATCTCGTCGGTCCCTTTTACCAATTCCTACCTGAAATCTGGTTGCTCAGCGCAATGTGTTTGACACACAAAATGTCATCCTGAACAGGATTTCCTCAACACGTACACCTTATACAGATGGATTTTGCTTTTGCGCTTAATCGCTCCTGTGGGAGCAAAGGCCCGTAGATATTGTGAAATGAAAGTTTAGTGCAGCTTAGTGCGGTGGAGGAAGGTTTTTCCTTTATTTGTTTACCGTGTTTCCTTAGGGCTTTCCAGGTTGTGAATATGACAAAGTGATGCGCGGATGGCATAGGAGGACAAACATCATCAATGCGGGTCCTTTCTGGGAAAGGACACGAAAGACGTGGATAGTTTTTTTCTTTTGATTACCGGTGATTAAGAAGAATTAATGTTTTCCTCGTTTTTTTTTAGGATCTAAGCTGAAAGTGAAGCCCGCACTGTGAAAGAGCTTCATGATTTGTAAAACTGAGCTAAAGAAGGAGCGAGTTCCGCTTTGAAATCTCTTGGTGAATGAAAATTAGTTCCTAGAACTCTTTTAGACATTTAAGTTGGGAAAATGTGGCGGCTACCTCAGGTCTTTGTCAAGGCATTAGCCTGTGTGCATACATGGGTCTGAAAGAGTAAAACTGCCAGTGAACCCAATCGTTGTTTTCACAAAAGCAAAACCGAAGACCAAGACAGATACAGAGTTAGACTTTTTGAACGATAATCTGGGCAGTAAATAGTGGATGTCTGTGGAACTCTGTAAATACCAATGAGCCGAACACTTAATCGCGATTTTGAATCGCCTCTAGGAATCACCATCAGCAGTAATATGCATTCTGTCGAAGCAAATAAGGAAAAGGATAAGTATCCGTCCATTCAGCAAAGTCCCTTATCAGTGTAACAGTCCACCGTCCTCTTCTTTTTCACCTCCATAGCTCTTGTCACTGTTCCTTGATGTCTGTAGATGTCGTTTCCACTCCTTTTTTTGCCTGAAGCTCGTACATATACTTCGTTTCTACCGTTAGGATATCGATGTGGGTAAATCCTGCGACAACGGGGATGGCTGGTTCCAACACAGTTCGGTTATAGCCTGCTGTTTGAAATGCTTCACGTCTCTGAACTCCGTCCATTTGCTTCCGGTGTTTCTTTTGCCCAAACTTATCGACTGAGATCTCGCAACCATACAGGAGAATGGCATGCATCAACATCTTCACCAGCCCTCAGCATTGGATCCACGCCATGAGTTTCTTGCGTGATGTAGTGATCTTTGGGGTTCGCTCGGATGAGGACTTTCTTTGCTGCAAGAAAGTGTATTATAGGTACATAATCATCCCCAGGTTCTTCACAGCATTCATCACCTCTGAGCTCTACTGGGAATTTGGCAATCGTCAGGATCTATCTCCATTTTCTCTACCACTAGGCTAAGACCATGGGCGTCAGTCTCATGAGTGCATGTGTCTCACGAGTTGATTAAGTCTTCTCCGTCTTCGGTGACGTTTAGGGCGATCATCACCGAAAAGGTGTTTTCGGACATAAAGATAAAGTGACGAGACACTTTAGAAAGAAAACGAAAAGGCTTGAAACGAGAAAGTAACAAAAAGGCGAATACACAACGAAGAAAACGGACAGAATAAGGGAACGACGAAATCCAGAACAACATAGAAACAAGACGAGAATACCCGAAGAACAGACGGACTGTGGCAGAGAGGATCTCACCCCACCGCAGATAGAACAAAGTTAAGTTGAGAATTCCATCGTAGGAGAAATTCTATTAATCATAACAGGATTGAGCCCTTCACTGCTTCGGCAGAGAAAACTTTTTCGAGAGTCCATCTGTACAACAGTTCACAGCCCTTAAAATAGTTCTCTCACTAGGCTTGTAGTCTAGACCTAGTAAACGCAATCTTTTGTCCTTCAGTCACAGTTTGGGGGTCATCTTTAGATCCTGTGTGTTCCACATATCTTCAAACGTGACCTGCTCTAGACTAGAGTCCCTTTGTACTACCTAATTTTCTTTCACTTCCTGTGACATGTCACTGATTCAATTCCCAATTAGCCAGGTTCAAACCCTACTCACTTCTCCAAACAAAAGTCAACTCTCCTGTCCAACAGACTGTTGACAAAACAAAAGAATTACTAAGGACCTACACCCATGAGCACATTCAATCGTAGGAAAAAAGCAGAAAACGTGTGCCTCGTGTCCAGACATTGCATGTACGTTATACATTCCAAAAAAGGCTTCACCTCTACCTGACAGTTGTTTTGAATCCCACGTCATGCGACTGCTTTTTATGGAAAACAGCTTCGTTGGCGGTTCCTTATTTCGCCCGAAAAGGAACTAGAAACCGACTGCGGAAAAAGAAAACCTTCAAAAACCGGTCCAAAGTACATGTACATCGAACATCCAGACCGCCTCTCATCCATTGCATGAGTAATCGATCTCCTACACTCGTGCATTTGTATCTCAAGTGTATCTCTTACCATCTCCTATTCAAAAATAAGATTCCTCAGTTGCGACGCGTCGCAATTACCCCTGTACTTGTCTGATACGCATAAACAAGTTCAAGGCTACCCCCGCCATCGTCGAAGCTTCGCAAGGAAACCCATTAAATGAGAAGTTTCAGGTAAAAGGCAAAAAAAATCTGAATCGGCACACAACCATCATCGTCCGCAATCACACTGCCCGCGCCCCATTAATGGCAAAACTCATAAATAAATGATTGTATTGTGTTCGAAACGGTCCACCGCCGTCCGCCACGGTGACATCTCGAAGGAATTATTGTCCAAAAGCTAGGTCCTGCGAATTTTGCTTTACGAGATTTAAATTAGTTTCTTGCCGTTTGAGGGCGAATTTATGTCTCCTTCAAGTTAATGGGGATAAAATATCGAGCCTAACCGCCGCCTTGGGCAATTTCCTTCCTCGCTGACAGGCACATTTAAGGTGTAGGGCCGGGGACACCTTAACCTCCACGGGCAATCACCATATGAATGGGAAATTTTCGCTCAACTTTCAAAATTGAAATAAACGGCAAATGGTAACGTTTTTCGCTTAATTTTATGGAATTCATTTTGGTTTTACCGCGTTTAAATTATAATTTATGCACGAGTTCACGAAAATTAACGGGAAAATATGATTTCACCTGTGTGGGGCGGATTTTGTTCGTGATAAGGCCGAACATGCGTTAACAAGGCGATTAGGGGATCAAAACGAACCAAACGCCGGCCAATGGCTTTTCGAATTTACAGCCTAATCCGGAAATGTGTTTGGCTAAACGAGAGGAATTAAAATTTCAATGAACTGGGGATTATTTTTCATGTAAAAGGTGCGTAGCTTTCGATGGACTAATGGAAACCGTAAGGGCAGATTACGATGTGCGTTTTTCCGGATTTTTGTCACACCTAGAGCAGGGGCATTCAAATAACGAGGGGTTTACTGTTTAAATCTGAAAGCTTACAACCAATTGAATGCATCAGCCCTTTGCACCAAAAGAGTCCTAACAGGCGAAGGACTGGATGGTGTACATGGTGGCTGGGGTAACACGGTTTAATAGTTCCGTCTTCTGTTATGATGATCAGGACTAATACTAATTTGGCGAAAGCCCCTTCGAACGCTGCTTCGACCAGAGTGCTGTCTTCCAAGTGAAGGTCCTAGCAGGGATAGTGAAAAAATATGTCACCTTATTCATTGACAGTCAGGCACCAGATGCAAATCGAAGCTTATGTATGAAGCGCCATCAAGAATATGGTGCGACTGCCCGGGCGGGACTAGCTTGTCACAACCATTCATGTTGTGCGCCTTCTATTTTTCGCATGAATAGAAGGGGCCTGCAATGTGTGGCCGACTCTATACTCTCGGAGTTTGCCGCCTATGACAGCATCTACAGAGACTAGCTATATAGAGCCAAGCCTAGTTTTGGCATCCCTGCCAAACGATGACGATGGAGAAGGCACGCTGCCTCCTTCAAGGTCTGTCAAGACGTCACCGGGACCTTTGATATCAAAAAAGGATAAAGACAAGGCGACGCGCTGTCATGCTACTTCTTCAACTTGTTCTTGAAAGAGTTGTGCAAATCTCACGCGCTAACACTAGAGGGACAGTCTATCAGAAGTCCGTCGATTTACCCGGATACGCCGACGATATTGGTAGAACACAGCGTGATGTCACTGGCGCATTTGTGAGTATTGAGACGAAAGCGACTAAGATGGGTTTAGTGGTCAATGAGGGCAAGACGGGACACTCAACACCGACATTTTGGACAGAAAGTCAGTATAGACAGCTACGTCTTTGAGGTAGTTAAGGACCTTGTCTACCTAGGCTCTGCTCTAAATTCAGACAACGACACTAGCGCTGAGATCAAACGAAGAATAACTCTTGTCAATCGCTGTTTCTTTTGGCTAAGAAGGCAATTGAGTAGCAAAGCCCTCTCTCGAACAACTAAGGTGACCCTTTATAAGTTCTTAATCGTCCCAGTCCTGCTCTACGGCGCAGAGGCATGGACTCTGTCTAAAGCGGATGAGGTTGCTCTTGGCTGCTTCGAGAGGAAAATTCTTCGGGTAATTTTTGGTCCCGTCTGCATAGACGGGGAGTGGAGGAGTAGATACAACGACGAACTGTACGGGCTGTACAGCGACATCCATTTAGCCACAAGATTGAGTTGTAGCTTGACTGAAGTGGCTGGGTCATGCAGAGCGGATGGATGACAACGCTCTGGCCCGGAAAATCTTCGAATTTACATCCGAGGGACGGCAGAGGAAGACAGCGACTCAAGTGGCACACACAAGTGGATGGGGACCTTAGCCAACTTGGCGTGCGAAACTGTAGGCAGATGGCTTGGTTAGGTTAGGTAGATGGGTTGGCGAGGGGAGAGAAGCCCTCTGCATCACATTGAGATCAGTAGAGACACATTGTGATGACCATTTTTGGGGAGGCAGGTACCCCTTGATCGTGGAGAAATACCCAAAGCACTCTCCTATTGCTCCAGGGTTTCGAACTATCTTGAAGCCTTAACGAACTCATAGATGTCCCTGATAGGTACGTCCATTAGTTCTTCGGTATCCTGGAAAAAGTGCCTTCCGAAGAATTTATGTCTCAGGTGGCAAAGGCCTGGAGAGTGCGAAGGTCGTTCTCACTTAGCCTTAGCTTCTTCATGTGATAACGCAGAGTATTATGACCTACAATTACTACTACAAGGATGGACAGGGTTTTCCTGTCCTTCTTCATGACAGCGTTAGTTATGGCACCGTCGTACCTTGGACATAGTTTTCTAGTTACTTCTTTTATTCGCTTCTGCTAGAATCCTAATCCATGCTTCATGCTTGAGTTTACATGGCGGAATGGTGTTGGATACACCATACACTATCTACATTGCCAATGGTAAGTAACTAAGTATCTTTCACTTATCACATATTTATAAATATTTCAATCCATCTCCATGCAAACAACACGTCCATTACGATTTTTATCAGGTGATTTAGGCGATTTGATTTTTTATTTTTTTTAAATTAATTTTCTAACGAAATGCACTTAAAATTCTCGCAATTGCTACGTGTGATATAAGTCAAGAAAGTAATAAACTCGATAAATAACCAAGAAAATAAGTTATTCTGATTAAAGTCACGTTTTTTCAAAGTGACTCTATGATTTATAGCATTTTTTAGTGTTTAAGTATTTTTTTTTGTTTTATTGTTTTAAGCGTTAATCGCAAGAACAAATTAACCCAGACTGTTTTTTCGAATGTAAATATTTTGCAATTTCGTAATTTTTATTGAAAACAATGCGGGCAAACAGGTTGTTTGGAGTTTATGTGAGATGTCAGAAATGTCCATTAAGCACAGTGGTACAGTGTACAGTCTTCGTCTAATAAAATGACTCACAAATAAATGCCGGTATAAATAAATATAAAGAAAGTTGCCTTGAAAGAAATTCAATTTACGTCAGTTCCAACTAGATTTGTGCATACATATGTACGTCCACATTTCTTGTGGTTGAAAGCATCATATACGCATCTAAAAATCTCATCGCTTTCGTATAGCACGATTCTTGTTGCAATATTTTATCATATTAATTGCGGATGATGTCACCACCGGTTTAGGACTCACCGAATGCTACTTTGTCGCACAAAACTATAGAAAAAAAAAAGCCAAACGAACAAAATGCTATTTGTCGATATAACCTGTTTATCCGGAAAAGCTTTCATTTGTAAAAAGAACGACAGACGACGCACAGTCCACCGAAGAGAAAAAAAAAAACGAAACACAGGCAAACACTAAAGATCTAAAAAAAAAGAAATTGAAGGAAACCTAAGGAAATAAAAAAATGTGACTTGAGCATAAACTACTTCAAATTTAATTGAATTGAATTCCACATAGATACAATTCATAGGTATGTACATACGAGTACTTCTAGGGAGAGGTATAGCTTAAGTTTAAGAGTCAAGCTAGCCATGATGGCAGCGGTAGTGACGCTCATTAATAAATTACATCGCACATGCGTGGCAGGAAATGGAAACGAATTTATCTTATGTATCTGTACACTACTAGAGGTGGCCACGTAGAGACAGAGTTAAAAAAAAAACTCCACAACTATTGCGAAGATTACACAACACATTAAATTGTTAAATTGTTTTCATCGAAAAGATAAACCTTTACAGTGGGGCGCAAGAGTTTCTAATGACATGACCTGTTTTTAAAGCCGAAAGACTGACTTGGATAATCTGTTCAAGTCGCTTCTTCCAACTCTTAGTGATGCATTCTGGGAATTTTTTAAAAATTTGCAAACGTGATTTAGTGAATGTTGGACGATATAGTTATTTTTATTATTAGTGGGGAGCGGTTTGTCTACTCTAGCACTGCGGTCCCATATAGAGGCCTTTTGTGCTTTCCCATGAGTTTAGAGCAGTTTGTCTATTCCAGAGGATGTCAGGATCAGTGTAATATGACCAAGTTGTTTTTTCCTAGTTCTAGAAGCAATTTGACTCGTGGCTGAATTCAGTGCTTTCAGGGCAGCTTGAGTATCAGAGAAGTTAAAAATGGTTTTGCTACGGGTATTAGAGAACAAGTTTAAACGTATGCACTGGTTTATGACAAATATTTCTGCCTGCAAGATCGATGAGTACGTGTCAAGACTGACCGATATTTTGGTCCTAGACGACTCTCCGAATATTCCAGCCCCAAATCCACTGTCCATTTTAGAGCCGTCTGTATACCACACTTGGGTCGATATAGTTGTTATTCCGCAAACTATGAGAAACTCATAAAGTTTCGAAGCGTCAAGTTACATAGGTACATATGTACATGTAGAGATTTTTCTTACGATCAAATAAACGCGCTGTCAGTCAACTCTCGTGTCTCGTCGGGGAAAAAGTTTCTCTCCTGCCGAAACCGCCGACAGCGGCTACTTCGATTTTTTCTCTCCCTTCTTACATCTTTTTCGTTGGTGAATTGCAGACTAACTTTCTTTGGCTATTGAATGAGGGTTATGATTAGACTGTTCGCGAAAGGCAGTTTTGGGTGGGAGGGAATATTACTTTGAAGCCTAGAACTATGCGGCCAATTTAACCAGTCAAAGACTGACTGCCATGTGAATCTAAAGAAATCGCTAAGTAGCGTAAAGCCACACTTTGTACGATGCCAAGACAGACTGACATTCCCAGGGAGGCGTATAGCTGAAGAATTATCCAGGCAAAGGTCTGAAGGCATTATTATGTCAACGAACCTGCATGTACACATATTCATATGTACGTAAGTATTTGTCAAGCACCTGATTAAAATTGATGCTCTTGCGAAGCCAAATCTTGCTGATTGGGCCTATTCTCGACCCCAAGAGATCGAAAGGAATAGCAACCTCTCAAACAAACCAATGTCATTACGGAACACTGCACACTATGCAGATATGCTAGAATAAGAAAAGTCGCATTAGAGGAACACTTTTAGAAGCGAATAAACCACCTGCAACCTCAGTCGGTAGGCTGTGACAATTCGAGGATGAATCGTATACAGGAGACCGTGAAATAAACAGGATGGAGCGTGAAACCACACCACCCTCAAGGAGTTTTTTTTTTCGAACCTCATCAGGCCTTACAATGACCTGGTAATGCTTTTTCTTACAGCGTTATCAGACAAAAATTGTCAGTTCACACGATTATAAGACATTTCTGACACATTCATTGCAAGACCCGACAATCGTCTGAACATAGCTTTAGGACTATTTTCTTTAAGATTTCTTATTAACCTGCGTTGCAGAGGATGGAATGGGTATAGGGAAATTTTAGAGATTAGAGATGAGAGGACAGATAGTAAGCTTATGATGTGACGATACATGAATGGTTTCACTATCGGAGTATACTGTAGGAATATTCTCGCCATACATCAAGTCACAATCTTTTAGACGGTAGTCCTCACGACACAGAGGGCGACGGAGGTCCTTATGGAAGGCCACACCCAAGGCAGCAAAGCAGCGATCAAAACGTTCAGTAACCTTGGATCAAAATTTGTATTCGTACAGGAATGCAAGCATTCGCTAAACATTGTCAGCAGCCAATTAGTACCTGAATACGTACATAAGTGTAACAAGAAACGAGAAAATGAACGAACTGGCAACAGAAGAAGCACAAACATTGACAACGTAATAGAAGTGGCACAACAGTCATCAAGATGGCAATCGACGACAGTATTACTAAAATTTTTTTACAAACACTGGACGGATCTGACAACTTTCAGGATGGCAAGGTTGCTTATCGCCAAACTTAACAATGTTCGAGGACCAAGAGGACAAAGACGATCTGGCACACTTTCTCTGTCACTCTCTGGCAAGCGCAAGACTACGTCAAAGAGTACTGAGATCTATGTGCATACCAGACCAAACGCACCTTGACCGCAAAGTGGTTGACGACATCCTGCATTGTTCCAAAATCCCGAATTCGTAAACAAATTAGTTCCTCCATAGTCTTCAATCAGTAGCTCTTCTCTTCACACACCTCTCCACCACTTTACAAATCTCTTTCAACAGTCCTTTGAGAGGCATAACAACGAAACCAAGGGAAGTTTGCGTAAAAGGCGAAAGCTTACGCTCTTAAACCTTCAGATTTGAACCAGACAATGACTTAGTTGATCACGGGAAATCCGATGTGCTTATGTCCTAAAACTGAAACAAGAAAAGTGTCAAGTCGGTATGCCCGACCAAGGTTTAAACTCCCTGAATGCATGCCAACATGTTCAAATTTTTGCTAAAATTTGATCAAATAAAGTCTGTTACAGTGCTGAACTGAAAGAGAGAGGTTAATCCGAGAAGGGTGTTCGACCCTTGTCACCGCAATTTCTTACATTGATTGCTATAAGTTCGATTCGCCTTCTAAGTAAACACTAACTCTTGCACTTCAATATGAAAACTTTCAATCCCCACTGTAAGTAGAAAAATCTCGATAAACGAACAACAGCCGCTTGAGCCGTAGTCGTGAACTCACAATATCCACATCACGTTCACATGTATAAGAACGTATGCAACAACAATACTCGTACGTTTATTTTTGACGATCAAATATTGACTCAAGTCAGAAATTAATCTAAACATTTCATTTTGTAAAAATTACGGCTGAAGATTGAAAGATACTTGAATAAATATTCGTCTACAATCTTGAGATACTCGTACACCTTTTCTCCCGCCCCGCCTTGTTGTTCTATTCTATCTTTTGCTTTTGTTTTAGTATCAGATAATATAACGACAGCCTCCCACAACAGATACTCCGCATTTAAGACGGGAAAAATTGCGCATTCACTGCCTGGCATGCATAGGTATGTCAGAGGGTCTGGGTCTGGAATAATCCCCGTTCAACAAACCCTACAAGACAATCATGTAATTATCGCAATTCATAAGCTTTTGTTTGATTTACATTTTTTTGTTGAAGTTTTGCTTTTGTCAAATTGAGCAAAGGCCGTGCTCTGTTCAAAAAAAAAGTGGAAGCTACCCATAGGTCAGCGTACACTTGTCACGTTTCATTAAAACAAAAAACTGTTTGAGTACATTCAAGGCGACAACGGAAAGAGTTAAATGGATTGAACCTAAAGTTGTCACATATTGATCTTTTCATTTAACGTGTGCCACGTCGCCGGAGGGGCAAAAACAAAAGATATTTTCGCAAGATTTCCGACCAACGGGGGGAGGGTGGGGCGATAAGAATGTGCGGTAGCTTGTCGAACGTGACAATAAGTTCAATTCGCTTTAAGACGTGAGATGACAATGGAATGTGTAGGTTTGAATGTGCGCGCATTTGGATTGTTGGTTTTTTTGGAGCGAAACAGAGATTAAGATTTATGTGACGATAAGAGTGGAGATTCTGTGTTTTTTGTTTACTTTAGTTTGGCAATAATGCGCTATATGGAGCGAATTTTATTTGCTCTAACTTCCGTCCGATTAAGCTTGAATTTGCATTGTTAAGCAGCGACGATAGGTATAGGTTTAGGGTGTGTCTTACGCAATGGAGTTCTTTGTTGGGAGAGGGCAGACGTTTCTCTTGTATGGAGCAATTCAATCAGGGACTTGTGGATCAACGATGTGGTACAGCTGATAGTGGTTTGAAACTCTCTTGTAGCTTTAAGGGTTAATAGCGTAAAATGGCATTTCAGAGGTACATACGGCCGTGTGCATATAAGTTGAAATACATTCATTGTATTTCTATAGAATATCGAGAAGGGCAGAACAGATGACTAGCACACGGCTACGGCTGCAAATCTTCCCCATGACGAAATACCTAACGGCGATACAATGAGGATTAGGGATTAGAGGCAAAGGTGGTTTTAGTTAAGCTGAAGGTGCAGCGCTTATACAGCAACTGTCTGGTTGACATACAAGCCATGTCTTGCTAAAACCACTTCTTGTTCTATAGGTATCAAGTGATGACCATCTCCTACAAGAAATAAATTAGACATTGACCGGTGGATATTTGGACAGTTCTGACACTCTCGATCAGCTATTGAATCTGTGACAAAAAAACGACCTTGATTCCCTTGATCAGGAAACAATCGGGCCAGTGGAAAGAACCTACAGCAGCCGTTCTGAATCCCACGGAACCAATTCACAGGTGAGCTCAGTAACTTCCGCCAAAAGGAGTCGTCTCACTACATCAAACAAAAGACGACTCAGGTTGCTTTTGAACAAGGGCCTATCTTACAACTCCGCGTTAGAATCCGTCCGACACGCGTTAGAAAAAATCCTTTAAGATCGATCCTTCCAACATACCCAAGCCGCCAGCAGCAAACCCAGCAAAAGAATTAAGCCAAACGCCAGCTAGCAGAAGAATTAGCTGAAGCAATTGGCTCAATTAAGCAAAACTCTCAAGCCAACACCAGAGGCACAATCTTTCATAAATCTGTCCAACTACTTGCGTACGCTGACGATATTGACATTATAGGCAGAACGCAGCGAGCTGTTACCGGTGCTTTCGCGAGTATAGAGACAGAAGCGGCCGAAATGGGTTTAGCAGTAAATGAGGGCAAAACTAAGTATTTGCTGTCAACAAGAATGGACACCCAACATTGACGAATTAGACAGAATGTCACGGTTGATAGCTATAACTTCGAGGTAGTAAGGGACTTTGTCTACATTGGCTCTGCTATTACCTCCGATAATGACACCACGTCGGAAATCAAACGAAGAATACCTCTTGCCAATCGCTGTTTCTTCGGGCTAAGAAGGCAATTGAGTAGTAAGGCCCTATCCCGAAGAATTAAGGAGATTCTGTATAAGACCTTAATCATCCCAGTCCTGCTTTACGGTGCTGAGGCATGGACGCTGTCGAAAGCGGTTGAAGATGCTTCGAGTCAAAAATTCTTCGGAAGATATTCGGTCCCGTATGCGTTGACGGACTTTGGAGGAGAAGATTTAATAACGAACTATACGAGCTGTACAGCGACATCGCCCTAGTGAAGAAGATACGTATCCATCGGCTAAGATGGCTGGGACATGTAGAGCGAATGGACACTAACGCTCCGGCACGCAGAGTCTTCGAATCTAACCCGGAGGGACAACGCAGTAAAGGAAGACCTCGCCTAAGGTGGCGTGCACAAGTAGCAGGGGACCTCAACCAACTTGACGTGCGCAACTGGAGGCAGTTAGCTAAGGACCGGGCTAACTGGAGAGACTTGTTGGTAGAGGCCCATGTTCACCCCGAACTGTAGCGCCACCTACATAAGAGAAGCATTCTTTTGGTTAAGCGAAAATGACATCATGATAAAGCTGCATGAGCTCATTGAAGGTGAACCGCAGGTACGCTTTCTATGCTGCTCATACTAACTGAGACAAATTTCTACACTTTCGATGCATAGATTGTTACTTAAGCTGAACTCTATCACCAGAATAAAGAAGAGATGGATATCTCGATCTCGCTTTGGGTCTATTATAGATTTGAAGAAGAGATCCACGCACGTTGCACAGACGTTCCTAAAGAATTCAGTCCTATCTCTTAATAGAAAGTTTAATCGGAGTTTGATTCATAAGTCTTTCAGTTTTGTCAGAAGCTCCAACTGATTCTCCAAATGCATTCATTGAAAGTCTGCCAATAATCACTTCAAGCAGCACTTAGAATGTGACCCTAGTCATGGTTTGGTCTTAAAGAACAAAATCAGAATCCTTTTGCACAGAAATTGGTGCACAGCGCGTTTTATGATTTTATGGCGATGCCACACTTCTGAGCCTAAAAGACCCAGAACCAGAGCAACAAAGATTCAATATTGTGACAATACAGGGCAGGTATGCATCAATTTTTAAACCACAAAAGTCTTAATTCATGCTGATTGACTGAAGTTCTTCAAGAACTTCAAAGGTGTCTAAAGAAACTTCAAAGAAGTCAAAGATGTCCTGGTATCGCTACTTCTTTCAAAAATTTCAGAGATTTATTGTCACATGATGGTAATGTGGTGAGCTATTTCACAGGCACCCACCTCAATATGCCATCGATCACATCGCTGATTTATATGAGGGGTTCCCCAGCATTGTTCCTTACAATATAAACGCCTAAAGTTGCCCCACAACCACATGTCAAAAATTGGAGCAGAACATCTAATACCATTCTAGAGAATTTTGCGGAATGCTTTGCATAATATTTGCTTTTCAACTTGTGGTATTTTCCCACCTAAAGCCCCAAATTCAACGTTCCGACGAACCGCAAAAAATACCGACTAGTCATCCGAACCGCTAGAAACACAAACAAAGGGTGCCCTTTGTCTTCGCCTCACCTGACTCCACTTCAATAAGCAAAATACCTAACATCCCCGCATCGGAAACTATGCAAATTGCCACAATAATTTCTCAAATCTCTTCCTATTCCATGGACCCTCGCAGTAAGAGCCACTTTTTCGGCCGGAATTCCTTCCCGTGCTCCTGCTGAAGATTCCGATTTTACAACCCTTCTGTAAAAATGCTCACAGTATTCACCACTATTGTCAGATGGAATGCCCCTTTTTCGACTACACACGTCGACAGTAGATATTTGCAAACTCACTAAATTTGATTTAATACTCAGGAAGTAATGAACCCAACAAAGGGGCTCATTCTTCTTCCTTCTGTCACTCTGTGTGTGACATCAAAGGAACGCTTGGCATTGGGTTTATTTTTCTTTTTTTTTTTTTTCTGACGCACACATCACACACACCTATCAACCGACAAATGTAATCACTCCAATTTCGTTTGTCAAATTATGCAACAAAATTAAACACATACACACTTGTAGATAAACAGTAACCCAAAGGGATTCCTCAAAAGACCTTCTCATCACCCATAACAGGATGTCAGCATCACCTGAGTCGAAATATACCCAAAAGGATACTCTCTGCTGGTGGCACACGACAAAATCATGTTTCTAAAGAGTGTAAACACAACACACAGGTACCTTTATACGTATGTGTCTACCCCTTTACCGTGTGTATGTTTCTACGATTTAGAAAGAAATTTCGTTTCACATATCTTTCTTGACTTGAGATACTCGATAAGGAGATGGAGAAGCACCTTGCATACATTCTGTCCTGTCAAATGATCTGATGACGTAAATTAAATGCGGGAACAACAGCCTTCTCGAAGGATGCCTACCGAGAGAGAGAGAGATAAAGAACTATTTTCTCATCGATGAAATGATAGGTGAACGCAACCGGCTTCGATGTCCTTCGGGGATATCTTACTCCAATATCCTTGAAGCCATTTATGTGCTAAGAGATTACGAAGCCCGGGTGTGGGACGTTTTCTGGAAACTTATTGAATTTATGGAATCGTAGGGATTTGTTTCATCTCAGTTCCGTAGAAGTCACCTCATTTCACTGCCGGTTATCGGATAGATGTCATCGATGTCGTTGTCGCTCGTGTGAATATTATTTATTTCGGATGAACGATTCTCCAAAAAGGTATGCGATTGTGTCGGGGTTTGCTGGACCATTTCACATTGACTTGACGCTCATTTGGATATCCCTTTTCTGTTAGCTACTGGTGATTGTGATTTATCGATCGTGTGGACAGATAGATGGGTTGGATAAACTGATTATGGACACGAGCATGGGCCAAAAACTGCTTTAAACTGCTTCACTTCCTTCGTTTATTCTTTAAAGATTGAAAGGGAAGCAAATGAAGTCATATACACTGTCACTGAGTACAACAGAACAAGGAGATTAGAGAAAACGCGTAGGGAGTCAGGACCTTTTTTACTTCCCAGTCCCACCTAGGTAAGGGAAGTATTGCAATCGGTCCGAACAAAATGTTTCGAGATATGAACAGGGCATGACATTACTATACACTAGAAATCGTTTGCACCCATTTTCGAAATGATGTCTGTGTGTGTGTGTGTGTGATCATATTTTTCGCCTTCGATATCTGGAGAACGAAACAACGTAGGAATTATTGGTTTCTTTTGTTTGGTTTGCCAGTATGAAACGTAGAACTGATTAGATTTTGAGCACAATCGGTGTTGCGGATGCTGTGGAGATTGAAGAAATGTCTTCTATCAAGTTCGCTTAACAACTCTTTATGGAGCAATTAAAAAGTGTGTATTCAAATTTTTCGCCTCTAATGAATGTTTTCTTTAATTATTAAATAAATTATAATATTACTGTTTTTGATACAACACAATACGAGGTGGGAAGTATAGGACTGGCTCGCCAGTCGAATTTTGTTAGAGGCAAAGAAGTAGCAATTGGTTGCCTTTTTGGTATCTTAGGTGACAATTCGACTATCAAAACGGGTATAGAGACAAGTATGCTTGACTTTTGTACTCGGGTGGCTCACTTTGCTCACTCTGATCAACATCTTACGCCAAAATGAGCACTGAAAGCAATGACTGCGTTTGACAGCTGCAATGGGAAATTTGGTAAAATCTGCGGTCCAAGTTTCAAAATTTTTTTGTGGCTCCACACGGCAGTAGTAAGCCTTCAGAGAATGATTCCCATTGATACAACTGGTGCAATGAGAAAAACCCCTACAGCGTGGCTTTAGACCATGTTCAACCTCTTCCCTCCGTCTAGACCTATTCATACAAGAATCTGCTACTAGTATGTATAAGCTGAATACCCAATCTAATAAGTGATCCACAGACCTTGCAAAAACCCGGAGGTAACACTGTACAACACCCTACAGAACCCCCTGCTTAGACCTTGTTTGACCGTTCACAATCTCTTTCTAGTAGAGAAGAGTGGAAGACAAATCATGCATTAATCGATAATCCCAGGTCCATCTACACAGATGGCTCCCAGAGGTGAAGGGGCGTTGAGCTGGATTCTTCGACGAACGCCTAGGAGTATCTACAATCAAGACTGTCAGATTACAGCAGCGTTTTTCAAAGAAACTTCTTCTAATTAGGCTTTCGACTCTTAGAAGGTCAAAGCCTGCACTACTGCCTTCCATCCTTCACTGTCCTCGCACGATGTTTCCAGTTGGTAAAACCAAGCTTTCCTGCATCCATGATCACTTGATCCTCAAACTGGAGATTCAGTCTCCCTTTCCTTTACGAACCAAGTTGTCGGGATTCAAAGACTCTCTTGACTCTACTTCCAGGCTATATCCACATCTTTGTACAGCTCGTAGAGCTCCGCGATCAAATCTTCACCTCCATTCACCCTCCTCGCAGACATGACTAAATATTGCACGTAGAATTTTTCTTTTGGAGGAACCCAAGATCTGTTCAGCTGTCTTGCTTATCGTTCAGCACGACCGGAAAAAACAGCGTTCTGTGAAGCAAGATACTTTGTGTTAGGAGCTAAGGTATCATAGCAAGAAACTTGATTTTAATGTGAATGTCCTCTGTAGAAACTGCAGTGCTTGAAGAGAAAGCGCGTGAGGATAGCTCATACCTGCTGTCACTGCCCAGGATTGTCTTTAGTAAGGTTTGAATTTCTGGGAAGTCATGCCTTTCAGGATTTCGAAGAACTCTCCGACAAGTCGGTAAATGACTTGAACAGATTTATAAATGCATTGCGATGGCTTGAAAACGTGTAGGTCTAGGGGTTTACAAAGTAAGCTAGTCACTGTGGATCTAGATCGATGTAAGTGTAATGAATGAAAGTTCCGCTTCCCTTCATCAACCCAATTACCTAACCTATTCTGTGAAGATTTTGTGGAAAATTCGATCAAAAAAATACTTGTTTCTCTGATAAGCTGAAAACTTTTAAACTAACTTACTCTGTGGACTCACCAAAAAAGGACAAAAAAAGGAGTACCATTCTAATTCTCATTGAAAATAGTCGCGACAAATGTTTTATACCACCAACCAACCATCACAAGGGCGCCGTCGCTGAGTGGTTAGTGCGGTAGATTGCTGAGCGAGCTGCGTGGGTTCAATCCACAGCCATGTCCACCGAGCATTTATGTGGCACCACCTCTTGTCGGAGAGTGACAAACCCGTCGGAAGTATAATTTGTCATGAAAAGGCTTCTCAACTCAGCTTTCAAAGCCAGCAATAAATTGTAGGTCCCTTCCATTCGTACCAGAAATGCAACATGCTCAACATGAATGGTTGCAAGAAGGTAGGCCTTTGTACATCCCGAATTGTCGCGACAGCTATTTCCCTTTTTTCCAACCATCACAAGGCACAGTTAAAGCCACCAACCTAAGAAAAACCTTCAACTCGGAGCCTAAATTTCAAACGAAATTCATCAGCATTTTCTTTGGCCATTCATTAGCTGACCCATTTAACAAAAGAAAAAATACCAAAACGTGTATGTCATGTTCGTTACTCATTACCTTTTCCCTCCACAAGGTGTTAATGAAAGTCAGGCCAATTTTAATTGGGTTAGTGGTAAACAAACGAAAAAATTGAAAAAAAATTGCTTTCAGCTGCTTTTAATTTTCACAAGCTAACGCCATTCATTAACAATTCATGTTTAATTGAGTAGAAAATATGGCCCGAAAATCATTAATCTTTTTTGTTGACTAAACTTCGGTACCAATTGGCGATGTGATCGCGTGAAATATAAACAAAATGCAATTTCCTCCGTCACCTTTGAGATCAATTCTCATTTATTGCATGACATCATCATACATATACAAACTGCGAATCTAACTCGTTTACACTAGGCTCTGTGTCCCTTTGAAGACATTTAGTACTTCTCAGAATTTTCTAGTTTATTTTTGAAATTCACACGAAATTTTATGGGTTTTGTGTGTTTAGCGGTTATTAATTTACATAAAGTTTCAAATTAATATTAAATTTAGTGGAAAATTAGGAAAACCTCATAAAATGCGGTTCATCTTTGTTTAGTCAGTCAAGAGTCATATGACATTTTTGTAAACAAATTTAGGGAAGAGAGTAGTAAACAAATAAAAGAGAATGTTAAGTGCAATAAATTTTAGTTGTTTTTGCACCTGACTGTAGGCCATCTGATCTCATTTTGAGTCGCAGTAATGTTTTAAGGCTGTTAGCAGTTTGAGGGTTAGACCTTAAAGTCGTCGGGTCTTAGAAATCAGAATCCTCCATTTAAATTGAGAGAGCTCACAACGATTTTTGCACAATTTTAAGAAACGCCATAAGTCTCGTCTATTATTGTGAATTGGCATAGTTTTGAGACTAGTTTTTGATAGACTTTTTCAAACCAGAAGTTGACAACTGAATCTGTCAAACAAATCGGTTTTTTGGGAAATAAGCATTTTCGCCTTATCTCAGTGGCTAATGCGTTGAATTGCTATGTGAGCTTCGTATGTTCGAGCCTCAGCAATACCCATCTGTCATTTTTGACGGCACCATCTCAACAAATTGTTGGTCCCTTCCATTCGTGGGAAAAAAATGTAGCCCGCACAACTTGTTTGATTGCGAAAACCTAGGTTTGGGACATCTGGGGTTTTGTTTTATTTTTTAGCATTCAAACCGTATCTACGTTGTGACACCTTTCTATTGAACCAACCATGCCCTTCCCATGCTCCTTCTTTTTCTGTCGCAGAAGGCGATGTTTCTTCCCTTCTCTACTGTCATGAGCAGTTCTTCTTCTGTCAGTACGCAGTACCCACTATAGATAGTGTGATCCGAGTTAAAGTCATATCTGCTGTAAATAACAGCAATGTTGATGTACACTAAACAAGTGGGGTCAATGCCCGACATGATCGCTAGAAAGCCATTTAGCAAATGGTGTCTACAGACACCACTGTGCATATACCACAGCAACGCGTATCGCTAGTCCTAAACTGCGAACTGTATGAGCGACGTAAAAAAAATGATGGATCATGCCGTTCAAAGTGGGCCTATTGGGAGACTATTGAAACTTGGAAAACAGATGGTGGCGAAAATATTAAAAAGCCAATGGTTACTGACATCGGTTTAACCCTCCACGTTGAGGGTTACATGTTACAAGCAAGCATATAAGATAAGGATGAAATACGTGGGCTTGGTAAATAACAACGATTTTCGCTTTTATACATGAAATGTTCGGATGCAGATAGGCCGAGCAAAAGTTGATAAAAATCTGCGACATCTTTTTCTCATAATCCACACGCGCAGCATGGAGATATGAATACCCTTGTGATGTTATTCACACACCGCGAGCGAGGTGCAGTGGTTCGAAACTTAGATGGTATTAAGTTTCAATGGCGTCCGAAAGTGATGTCCAAACTAGATGAGGACATTATTGGTGCTTGTCATTGCTATAATTCACAGGAGTTCTTTCCTAACTTCTGATGTAAATAGCCATGACACTCTAGGTAGGTAGGTAGAGTTAGCGGTTCAACTAAACCCAAGTAGCACTAAGATATACCGTTTTGTTACCACGATTCGTGTGGCCTGGTTGATGATCTGGTTGATGAAGATGGGTGAGACAGCCGAAAAAGCCTAGATCATGGCTGTGGAGTTTAGACACTCTACTGCTAGTGTTATGCCTTTGCAGTAGAGTCAACATCAGCTTTCACAGTTAATCGGTTTTATTTATTTAATAAAAAAATGTTTTCCGACATCAGTAGATGAATCCGGGCTTAATGTATTATGGGGATTTCTGAAGAGAATAGTACCAGAGCTAATTGGAGTGCAGGAGTATTCGTAGCGGCAGACTCAACCAATGACTCTTGTAATGAGTTCCTCGAGTTCCTAGCGATATGGGATTTTAAAGCCAAAATACGACACGAAATCTTTAGCAGGATAGTTGGTAAGCACAGATTAGACTACATAACGTCTGAAAAAAAACTGGCGCGACAGCTCGGGAAAAGCCAAGGCTTAGCTTCTCGCAACCTTTCATGTTGTGCGTGTTACATTTTTTTCACGAATTAAAGGGATCTACAGATTTCTGTCAACTCCGAAAGGCGAATTGAGAAGCTTTTTTTGACGGATTGTACTGCCGGAGGTTTGTCATTCTCGACGAGAGGTGATCCCGCGAAAAATGTTCGGAGGACTGGACATGGCTGTGGATTGAATCCACGCCGCCGATCACACAGCAGTCCAACCCACTAATCACTGGGCCACCGCGACCGTCTGGAAACTAGCTTGGGCTAGTCGACTTTGTTGTCCTATGTAATGTGTCGCTGCTTTCTCGTCTTAATATTCATAAGGGGACGTGGCGATATCCTGACCATCAAACGGTCATTAAACTTGGATTACGCCCTTGTTGCAGCCAAGGTATGAAAGCGGATATCCCAAGCACTACAACAAAGAGGAATTATGGTGAGAATTTTTCAATCCGAAATCTATCAACAACTCTTATGCCGGCATTAACCATGTTCGTGTTTTGGTCCGTCATTTGGAAGCAGAAACATTTTAAAATCGCATATAAACTCCTACACCAGTTTGTGTCCAAACCAATTCCACTGAAATCAGCGCAGTCTCTAAAATAACATAACAATAAAAATCAATTTTTGAATCTTCCAGGAACTGAAGTTGAACAATGATTTTCCATCGAATTATTGTTATTACGTTTAATTTCAAAATATTACTTTCACATTTTAGTAGCGAACGGTGGCCTACAAAAATATTTTGTTTTCATAAAGCTCGCCTTACGTTTAAACACGAGATTGAGTTTCATAGGAAAAACACAGAACAATAAATGAATAATTAATCACATCACATACATATGTACATATTGTAGCATGTGAATTGGAATAGGATTTTATTAAGAAAAACGTTTTGTGAATTTGTTTGTTTATTTATTTATTTTTTTTTGGGATAATTTATGCCTTTTACGAGAATAAGTTTACCCTAATGATCATGTGATATTTATAACGATAAAGGGTATTGAATTCAGTCTTAAACTGGAATGGTTTTGGATATCTTGTTAATGTACATACATATGTATGTGTGTGTAAAGGCGGTCCATTGTTTTTTTGACATAAGCGGAGATTTACACACTTTTCTAGATAGATCCAGATTAAACGAGTACTTTAATCTCAAATCATTTGCGTCTTCTGCCTGTGCTGAGAACGACGCAGTTATCCAGCTCTGTCTCTGCCATTTATCATGGATCCAAACATACCTTACTCTGGAAGTGAACTCTTTCTATCGCTCCCAACTGGACAATTATTATTTTCATCCAAACAATGATAGCAAAGACATCAAAGCTAGACAATGACATTACACATTTGTGTAAGGTGACTGTTCACGGTTAGGTAGGAACATACTTAAACCAAACAAAATATAGGTCCATTGTCATACCACGTCGAGCACTAGATTACTAGCACTAGCTTTCTTAACCCCATTCTGCTCCACACGATTTACAGAACCGAACATTTCACGGACCAAAGAAATTTAACCTGCTGACTACACTATTCGCAACCAACTTCAGCTTTCCAGACAGCTCTCCCAATCCGGCTATGCTGAACCGAGTTCAATATGTAAAATAAAATAAATATCTGGCGCGACAGCTCGGGATGAGCCAAGGCCTAGTTTCTCGCAACCATTCATGCTGTGCATCTTACAATTTTCACATCAATGGAAGAGACCTACAATTTATTGTCAACGCCGAACGGCGAATTGAGAAGCTCTTTCAGGACAGATTATACTCCCGAAGGCTTGTCATTTCCTGACGAGAGGTGGTGCCACGAAAAATGTTTGGTGGACATAGCCGGGGCTTGAACCTACGCCTCTCACGCAGCAATCCAACGCACTAACAACAGCCACGGCGACAATATGTTCAATATGTATTCGGACGAATATTTGGCCGTGCCGTTGCACTTAAAGATCTTAATTGCAACAAAGTTTCAAGTCCAGATGAAATTCTTCCCTTTGTATTTTCTTATACACTGGTCAAACCTCCTCGTGAATTTTTTCACCTTTCTGATACTATAGGCATATTTCCGAATAGGTGAAAAGTTGCCCACGCACAGGCCATTCGCAAAAAGGCCATAGGCTCCGCTCTTGTAGGTAACTCACGACCCATACCTTTAACGTCAGTGCTCTTGGAAACCAAGCTATCTTCTTAGTGATCGTCAGTATGATCTCAAGAATCAACAGTCTACATGCGACTTAATGGTCATTCATTAACGCGGTTTGTCACCTTTGTAGTGTCACCTATATATGTTTGCTTTCATCTCTAATCTCAAACCATTGCCTGGTACTACAAAGCCGACGAACTTGTCAAATCTGAGACCACTCTACAAATCTCCTCTTACTAGAGAAATGAACTCCAGGTTAAAAAAAAAAACGGACTAACGTGCCATTCCACCAGACTTATCTGGCCTAAAATAGATGACCAAAAGTCAAGAGAACTGATTTCTCTCAACAGAACACAAACTCGTACCATCACTGGTGTTATTACAAGCCATTACCTAATAGGACAGGACGTCAGGAGACTAGAGGCTATCTTCAATGACATTTGTAGAAGCTGTAGAGGTGAGAAGGAAGAGGAAACCTTAACGCACTTCCTCTGTCATTTTCCGGCAGTTTCTCGCAGTAGAATAAGACTTCTTGCTCAATATCACTTCAATGACAAACAATAGTGACCTAAACTAAGTCTCCATTCGTAAGCTCCTATCCTTCATCAACAACTCTTAAGGGTTCTACGGGTAGAATTCTCCCTCAGAAGGAATTCAACAGGTATCGCAATGGAAATTGAGCCTAAGTCCCCTAATCATGTTCACTCGGAGATCTGGAGTTCTATTGTGAGCAACCATTTAACATTGTGGAAATAGTAATATGGTTCCCGGGATAGTTAGTGCTCTTTATGAATCTGAGTAGGTCCGTTAATTGTAAGTCTGTTACCTCCGCTATGCTTGCAAAGAACCTTGATCCTAGTGCCGTAGACGTCTGTTTTGCAAAGCGGAGCAGTGACACATCAGATGTTGGATTGATTCTACTTCTTCCTCATCTCCGCAGCTTTCTGTGTAAATCGTTGGATTCGATTCACCACTTGCGGAGCATGACTCCGATAGTGCAATGTCCAATGAGCTTGCGGATAGAAAATCTGTCCAGTGCCAGAAGGCACCAGAAATGTCCGCTTCGCTAGTGTTCATAGCCGATCCCAATCTTTCAGTTTTTTCGTTCCCTTCCATGTCCTATGAAGTGACGTGTTAAGTGACAAGACCCAGAGAGGGAGCCTGGCTGGGTCACTTTAATCTTTAAAGAAGTACTCCCCGAGAGATTTCTTTCTTAGCCTTGATAGGTACGTAGAAGATGGGCTACTGTTTCTTCCTCTTCGAGTCGGATGGGGCACCTAATTCTCTAACATGCTCCTTGTTACCTTCTTCTAAAGGACTTAGGCATTTTCTATCGATAGACAGAAATCCTCTCGTTTTTTTCAGATCCAGATTAGGCCAGATCTGCCTCGAAGAAAGACAAGTATTAGTACTATTCCTCCTGTTTATAGCCATTCTACTGGCCTTAGAGTCAAGGCGAAACTTTGTCGAATTTTTTAAAAGCAGAAATTTCCCTCCACTTCTGGCTTTTTACTTCCTTTGGTGGCCCAACACCTCTGCAGTTAAACAAAATATCCCGGTGTTGTGAAAAACGTCTCATCTGTCAGCGCTCGCAGTTGAAGGGATTCCTTTACCAACTTGGATCGAATTGTCAGTGATACCAAGGCTTTTATTGCTGCCTTTCCATCTATGTATAGCAGTGCTACCACGCAGTTTCTCTCACTACCTTTATACACCACAGTGATCCAACAATCATCTGGTAGTCTGACTTCATTAGTAATTCAATTGTCAAGGGTCTCCTTCTAAAATCTTCTTAACTAAAAAAACGTCAAACGTCATACACGTATAGAGAAAGCACTTGAATCCATAATTTGTAATTAAATCTGTTCCAGTCTGATTAACTACTTCCAAATATGTTTTATCCAAAATCAACAGTCACAACGCAATTTCGATGTGAGAACAGAAAGCAAAAAACAATATTTGACATATCTGTCATATCTGACATTGACATTCATTCGTAAACCACTTTGTACTCTTCCACACAAAATAAACTGACACTGATTGAATTCTAAGTTTAGCTTCTTCACTTTTTTTTTTTTTGTTCACAAAGTTAAACTTGACTTAAAGTGTTAAGTCGACTAAAACTTTGAACACACTCAGTGTCACTTGTTATTAGTTTTGTGGTTAAGTTAATTTATTTGAAGTTCAATTGTGGTAATAACTTCGTAGCAGCGAAAATATTTACTCAGGCATTGTGGTAAGGTGATATACAAGTGACGGTATTTTAACGGTATAGTGAAGAGAAAATCAATGAGAGCATCCGTTAAGACATTGTAGGGTACATGCATCAACTCATCTGTAAGATATAATCTGAAGGAAGCGTGCCAAATGCCTGATCCATAAGAAGAGACCGTCATACCTGTCTTAAATACACAGGCATACATCTCCAGAATATCGCAACGAGCTGATGACGAATAACCTGTGTGGTTTTAGGCCTGAAAAATCGACGATTGACCAGAAACAGGACGATTGACCAGGAACAGGTACAGGAATGAGCTATTGTCGCGTCTGGTTTCGGAATTCCTGCTAAACTCATCCGATTATGCATAATGACGATGGAGAACGCTTGCTGCTCCATCAGGGTCAAAAAAACAGCATCAGGACTCGTTTTTGCCACCAGAGGCTTCAAATAGGACAACGCACTGTCATGTAGTTTCTTTAACCTAGTACTGGAAAAAATAATGCGAAATTCACAGGTCAACACAACTTGATTACGCTTCAGTCATTGTGACTACTACGGAAAAAACTTTGGATTAAAACCTCAAGGACACTCCCCTCGAAGCTATCAAGGGAAATTTCGTTTCAAACTACGAGTATGTATGTATGTATGTAAATATTTATCAAAATCTAAGCAAGGGTAGAGTAGGATGACAGCGGCATAATGTCTAGGAAACAAACCAAAAAGGAACAAAAGACCTCCTCAGCCGAACCTGCACAGACATTGCAGATATAAGGTGCATGAACCATTGGGAAGTAGTAAATCATGAGGCCAAATAATCACTGCAATAGTTGCGGTTGATTAATACTTCCACAGATACCTTGCCCCGATTAAAGCAAGACCTCGAGCAATTGATAAATATTTCTTCCAAAACCTAAGCAAACTGTAGAGCAACAGAATTATTGACATATTATCCCTCTAAAAGATTGCAGGCTTGATCTTAAGCCAACGACCGCCAAGTCCCCATCCGACCACACATATTTAAGCCTATAGGTCACGAAGCACGCTAATAAAACGATCCAATACAGCACTTATTGCTAATAAGCCAACAACCAGAACTTCAAGGAAGAGATTCTTAACGATTTCAGCACAAAACCGTAGCTTAGTGCTTGGTTCGGTGAGCAGATAAAATCCCAAATCTCAGCTAAATATACCAAACGTCAATCAATTCGTGGAAAACCTTCACCAGGTTCGGGAATGCGAATAAAAGTCGTAGACCCTTGCATTTATACCAAAACTATAGCCGACACAGGAATGGCTATAGCTATAGGCCTGAGCCGTAAATTGATTGCCCAGCTGAATATTTATTTCGGAAAAACTGGCATAACCATAAGAAATTATTTTGATTTGACGCATCCCTACAGTGGTCCCCGTGGCTCAGTAGTTAGCTTGAACAACCAAGGATTCTTCGCGGCACCTCCACTCCGGTGGTATAAAATGTCTTGAAGAAGCTTCTCAGTTGGCAGTTCAGCGTCGATAGTTAATTGTAGGTCCCTTCCATTCGTGCGAACAAAATTTAACTGGCACAAAATGAATGAATGGAGAAGTTAGGTCCTGACCCTCTCTGGCTTAAAGTGAAAACAGATTGTTATACCTACCGGCATTTAGTTGCGAACCAGCTCGTCAGAAACGATTCTACGCTGACGCATTCCTATTTTAAATACCTGGCACGCCTAAAGACCTTTCGTTCTCAGTAAAAAAAATCGCATAAAAATTGAAGAAAGGTCACCTCATGATAAGGGGGCCCTAAAACCCACAACTGTCACAGGAGATACATAAGTAATGTAATTTAGATAAGCCACTTCCACCGAATCAAGACGGCAAACAATTAAAGCTGAATTCTCCCCCATAAGTCCCATCGCCATTCTAATCAGATCGCACACTTTATCCGAGTTCCCCATGTCGTCGAGTCGTACATATGTCGTGTCAAACAATACACAAAACAGTTTCGCAATACGCAACAGTTTCAATTTTAAAAGGCGTGGAGTAGAGTCGGGGGGAAAATACTTCAACAGGTGCCCGCCGCGCCACCACCACTGACCGAAATTTCCACTGAACGTAGTTCGACTTCCTCCCCAACCGCTCGACTGTGTTTGTGTGTCTCTCCTCGTGTTTAGCAGTACGCAATCGGATTTAATTAAAATCAGCACAAAATGCAAAAGTCAGAAAGCCGTGTCCAGACAATCGGCCCAACAAAACAAATTAAACACACATCGAGAGAGGAACACTCCCACATGATTACCGCTCGCGAACAGAAGCTCTATTCCGATTCCGATTCCGACCACAAATCCACTTCTACTCCAATTAAAGGACAGACAGAGACAGTGGCACGCAACGCAACGCAGAAAAAACAATTTTAACTTAAAAATTCTCATTCGCCGCTCGTAATTAACAATTTAATTTCAAATGAAAATCATGTTAAGGACATTTCTCCCCCGAAAGAGGATAAAGAAGCTCATACACACAGATAAGTGCGAGTACATTCTGGGTATGACAGGTAGAAGATAAAACCAGAGTTACTACTCGGAGGTGTACGTACGTGTATGTAGACTGCAACCGAACAAAAAGTACCTGTTTGGGTTTCTTCATAAAAATGAATTGAATTATTACACAGGAATGCACACAAGAACACACGGGAGGAACACCCATTGTCCGCGCCGCACTAATGTTCTCGCAGCGCTGCGGACGTGTTTTCTGGGTTTTTGTGTGATTTCATTGTTAATTCCCTGCACCTGACCTGAATTTCTCTCACTGACAGTGCACTTTTTAATGATGTTCCCGAATGAAAACCCTCTAATAACATTTCTAATTCCTGCTTGACATCATCCTCATACAAGATTTCTACTCGGCAATTGTCACCTCAAAGATACACGCGTATAAAATGCTCTGTTCTCAACTCACCATGCAACAGTGTAATCCAAAATTCGCTTTCTCAGTGTGCTAATCCGTTCTTTTTTTTTTGAAATTTTTTTTTCGTATATAATCCACAATAAAATTCAATGTTTTAGCATGTATCTTTTTAGATACATTTGTGTATCTTTTCCCCTTTTTTTAGGTTTCTTTTCACGACACTGACACTTGTTAATTTCTCTGCTTCTTCTTTTGACTTTTTTTTTTTTCGGGGTTTTACCCACAAAAATTCAGAACTAAGACACGTTCGATATGGAGAGAAAAAAAATTAAAAATTTAAGAAAAGATACTTTTCATAGGATGAAAATAAATTTAAATAAATTTGATGTGATGGTAAGCTCAGCTCACAACGACAGCACTACACGTCTTTGATCGTCGTCAGCAGAATTATACACCGTGGTCGTCGTGGAGGAGAGAAAACCGGGTCGCAGTTTCTTCTATACCGTGTGTGGTTCTTCTATGTATCTTTTCTCGACGTGTATATCGGAACTGGCTTGTGTTCAAGAATTGAGTTTGGTGGTGTCCAAACGGCTTGGAACACCGTGGATAAATTTTATTTAATTCCACTTATCACTTGATGGATACACTTTTGTTTAAAAATGAATTTCTCTTCTTTTTTTTGTTTTAATTAACAAATTAAATTAAAATTAAAATTTAAAATAAAAACGTGGTTTGTGCCACCACTACGGTCCGAAGAAAAACTTTCTCCTCCGAAGGAATCCGATATGTTTGCACACAGATAAAAACAATCCAATATCCAAGTAAATATTTTGAAATTCGAAACTTCTTTGTGATTTGAACCGAGAGGGGGGGATATCCTGTCCCAAGGATACACGTTCGCAATGTTAACTCACACCGAAATAAAAAAATGTAAAAAATATATCTCTTGTCTCAGAGACAGCAAGACACACATACAGATACAGAAAAAACAGAAAAATCACAATTACCGTCGACGGCAACGCTCCAAGAGCGACTGAGGTAAACTTGTGCATTCGGTTCAATTGAACCCCGGACTTGAATCTATTTGATGAAGTATCTTTTGCTTGTTCTTCTTTACTCTGCTTGGTGGCACTGGCACAGGCACTGGCATGGCACAGGCACTGTGTGCTAAAAACAATTCGTAGTGAGTAGTAGTAGCTTAGAGGTACGTATTGTACGTTACTTACGTACGGAATATGGTTGGATGGCTGGTTGGGTCGGTTGGACGGACGAATGGATAGATGGATGGATGGATGGATTGGATCGGTTCGGGGAATGTGTGTTTTGGTGGAGGCTTCTGAATAAAAAAGCAGGTTTTTGGTCGATTGGCCTTATACACGGAATGGAAATTTCAAAGTAAGCACAAGTGAATGCGAGAGAAGACGTGGCGAAAGTTTTTTTTTTTCCCCCCAATTTTTATTATTATTCATTTCATTTCGTTTATTTTATCTGATTTTCTTTCTTTACTGCTTCTATCGACAAGTTTGTTGTTTTTTTTTTTTGAAGACTCGCATTTTTTTGTTGGAGATTCAAATTTGAGAAAAGATATTTAGATACTTGTTGGGTTAACATAACTTTGCCGGTTTTTTTTTTTTTTTTTCTGATTTTAGTACATCAACGTAGGTTATAGGCGAATTCGAAATGAAGAGAATAACAGAATTGAGGGGAATTATTGTTTAAGAGACAATCCGCACACAGAGTGGTGAAGAGAGGTTCGAATGTTATGCAAAATGTTGTGAGAACTGAGAATGGATTTTATTTGCAAGAAGTGTTGGTTGGATTTTTGCTAATTATTTGTTTTAATTGAATAATTCCATGCACTAAATGATTGTGGAAATGCAAGCAGGAAGATGGAATAAATAATTTGCGAGAAGCTTCGATGGGTTGACTTGAATTTGTGAAGAAATCAAGCATCGTAGAGGCGAGTAGCACACCGGTTTGAATTCACCACACCTGTTGAGCTAAATTGGAGGTTTGTCTCATTATGTTTCTTGATGTCTTACTGCTGGTAATTCGTGTTAGTTTGCTCCCGGTACATGTGTACTTAGCTAGAAGTGGTTAGAACAAGCTCCATAATGCGATTTAATAATAATTTGGTGCGCCATATTCATCTGTTGGCTTGTTAATAAGATGCTGCTCCAAATCATCTCTTTCAGAACATAGAGAATTTTTTTTTCAAAACTACTGGGTTTTTTTGAAAATAAAGGAGGTAAGGACGTTTTGCAATATTTTTTTAAGCTTTTAGGCTGCAGCCGGAGATCTTCGTAGGTTAAATTAGGTTAGGTGACTGCCCCCGTTCAAACAGGGACACACTTAGACCAGGTTGGTCCATTGTGATACCACGATAAATACCGGCTTACCAGCACCAGAGACCAAGAGTAAAACGTCGAGTGCGCTGAGATGAGTGACCGTATCAGTAGCAGCTCTATGTATTGAACCACTTTAACCCAGGGACAAAGTTTTTCATCTTTTGGATGTCGAGTTCGGCTAGATCGTTTTGATCATCATAGAAGTATTTCCCGAGGGTTTTCCTTCTTAATTTTGCAAGGGCCGAACTGTAGGGGGATAGTGGTTTCCTCTTCTTCATCTCTACAGCTTCTACAGAAATCATTGGGACCTCCAATCCGAGTGCATGTCGGCCTATCAAACTCTGTCTCTCTCAGTCTCCGTCGAGCAGCTTCTTCTTCGAACGGAGAGTTCCACACTTCGATGGTTTTGACATGTTAAACGCATATCCCCAAGTCGCCCTCCAATACATGCCTTGGGATGCGTGCCACCAGGTAGGCGTCCGCTAGGTAGGCCCAAGATGAGATGGTTGGATCAAGTCCGAAATCTCACCTCTACCCGTATGGGGTAGCCCCTGATGATTTAAAGTCGATGGTGGAAGATTGGGAAATGCGGAGAGTCGACTTAAGACCACGAAACCCGCATCCCTCCTGTGGAGATAGCACCTCAAGCATCCATAACCTGCTAGCAGTCGCATCGGACTTAAGTTTAGCTCTTTACCATGTTGATGACCCCTGTCTGTCCATTTTCTTTGTCAAAGTGGTCCCATCTCTGTAGCCATTCATGTAGACTTGTTACAGACTTTTTTTGTGGGCGAATTACATACATACTTCGTATGCACTTTTTCTTCCAGATAAATATTTAATACGTAAGTTTGGGATATGTGTCGGAGAGAATGTAAAGAAAGATATGAAATGAGGGTGTGGAGGTGTATCCCTACAGACCACAGAATTTTTTGTTACATTTTTGTTCAAGTGTTTGAGGTCCTTTTATACATATTAACTTGGAAATTATGTAAGTTTTCTGGAACGCTGGTCTGGCTATCGACTTCTCAATCGCGTTTTTTTTTTGTGTACACTATTACCACAAATATAACCGCGTAATGACCTCAGTCTCATGCATATAAGAGAAACACGAAAGGAGAAAATCCAGCATCAACAAGGACGTTTAAGGGTTTTCTAGAAATGTCTAAAAGTCTATAGTCTAAGAATTAACTAAGATGCCTTGAGCAATGCTAAAGAAACTAATACCCCAGGACAGATGGATTCATATCGTGGGCAGCGATGCTGCTGATGCTTCTTCTCATGCCGTGAGAAGAAGTAGATGTCATTACCTATACTACCTGCTCTTGCTTCGCTTGGTTTGATACCATGTCATTCACTGAACACGCACGTGAATAAGTTAGGCTTGGGATCGGCTAAGTGTAACACTGTTTAATGTCTGGAAATTTACTATCCACTTCTGTGGTTATTTATTTATCTCTAGCCATTTTCAGCTTCCTTAACCCCTCTTTGATAGCCTTTTGTCAACTTTTTTCTTCGAAGTTCCTCGCTCTTTGATTTTAGGTTAAAACTTAGACTGTGTGCTGGAGAGCTTTTCATACAGCTCTTGTTATCCAGTATTTACAACAATCCGATGATTCTAAAGTGTGTTTTATGCTCCACAAGAAGTTAGTAAGTCCTGTACCTTTTTTGGATAGATGACAGCGATGTATTCCAACAGGACAACTTCGTTGCCGAAAATTCGCTTTCTCAGATGAAAGGGGAAGCGAAATCTGTCAGAATATGACAAGAAGATTGTTACTCTTAAAGTATAATCTATGTACCAGAATCTTGTAATTCAAAGAGTTTCCAGAACTAGCTTGGACCCAACAACAGGAGACACAAGCGCTTTTAGAGAAGTTTTGACTGGCTGCAAGGATGAATGTAGATTTCCCCAAGATATGCGGTTGTGGCTCACACAATGATTGATAGCAAAGATCTCCGTCTGAAATTTGCATAAAAATTGATAAAGCTGATTGAAAAGTTCGTTAAAGGCGATCTTCGCATCCAGCTTCTGTCTCCATTTTGGATTCGTCCATAACAAGACAAGGTCAAACGTTGATGTTCGCCATTTGTATTTCTTCCTCCCAATCCTCCTTGTCTCCGAATTGGGAAGCCTTTTCATGCCAAATGGTACTCTTGGAGGTTTGTCATTCCCCGACAAGATAGTAGTGCCTCGAAAAATGTTTGGTGAACACGGCTGTGGCTTGGACCCATGTCGCTCGCACAGCAATCCAACGCACTTACTACTGAGTCACGTTGTCATCTATGGTTAAATTCTATATCTTGTTTCAGTGCATAAAGCATTGATGGCTGACTTCCTTTACAGGGTTTTAGAACGAGGTCGTTTGGTTGGAAGAGTGGGGGGTTTAGTCTAGCTTCCATTCGTTTGAAGAGTTTAACTGAGGGTGGGCCCAAAGGAAGTTCATGGCAGCCACTGTTGTGCCTACTATTGGTTCGTAGGCAAAATGTCATACAATTTTTAGATAGTTGCTGACATGTGGTGATTTCTTACTCAGAGTCTTTCAATGGAGTGAGTAAAATCCTCTTGAAAGCTACAAGGGGAGCAGTCTCCGGTAAACTACTCCAGAATGAAATAATTACATTAAATTAACTTTCCCTATTCTCTTCCCTTTTCTCACGATTTTGAAGTTTCTAAGGAAAATGAACAGAAACATCCCTTGGATCTTTACCAGCGTGATAAGTGATAGATTTTCTTAAGAAAGCCATCTACTTAGACTGAATTTTAACTTGAAGCCTTTTTACAGTCTGTGACTGGAGAATGATGAGATATCTGTGCATTTCCTTACGGAAGGCTCTGCTTGTGTCTTATCACTTCTGCTTTCTACATTACGCGGTCGATGGAAGTCAGTTTGGAGCCGCTGTTTCAGCTATAAGGCATCATACCCCAAGGATCTCGGACAAAGGACGAATTGGGTAGTTACGACTTTGTTTTGCAGTTAGTATGAGTAACATTGAAAAACTGTGCAGATTTTTATTACTGCATATCACATAGAAATCCGCAATTCGCATTGCCCAGCGAATAACAAAGCTCATTATAAGTTATTACAACACAACACTTTAAGATGCACGTTTTTCCACACAAGTCGCAACACCGCACACGGTTTTCCCAGTTTTTATAATTTTTATTATTTCCCGGCACAAATTTCGAATTGTGTTTGTTTTTATCTGCCAGTCACCTGAGTGTCATTTGAATCCTTATCGAAGCAGTCGATCTCGGGTGAATGCGATGCCTGGCACCGTTCGTTGATTCGCATCCGATAGATGCATTCAAGGAATACCCTCTAGTTTATTGTTTAGCTCCAAATTAGTTTATAGTCACGAATGGTTACGACGCTTTATTTTACAACAATTAACTTTTGCTTATATAATCAGGCAACAAATACAATTAGATACACAGTTGAGCACACCTGTACTCAGCGATATGATGCTGGAGCCTCATAAGCATTTTTTTCCGATATTTTTATCTATTCAACAATGGACACTTAACCGCATTCAATGCAGGGAGATAAATTAAACCAATTTTGAGGATTGCAATCGAAACATGATTTTGGAATTCAATTCGCATGACACGCGTGCACTTGAACACAAATGCGCGCACAGTCAAACGTGACACTGGCAATTGCAGTTTTGAAATGATAATTTGTCATCACGGTTTTAACCGATTTGACACGGCGGGAAGATTGTTTACTATGGAATTTATTTCAAATTATTTAAATTGTAATTAAAATCGTTAACTGGAATGGAATCGTGTAATTTGTCTGTTTATTTTATTGCTGTTTAACGGTGTTTTGTTGCATCTAACCATCTATGGTATGAATTTGAGACAAACTTTTGTAATTTATTCCTTCCAATCTGTAGTGAATATAATTTGAATATTAACATTCGTTCTCGTGATGATATTTAAATGAGTTATGGGGAGCATTAGTGTCGGCATTTTTTAATCAACTTACAACCACGCAAATTCATCGGCAATAAATAAAATCATTAATTTGTTTCATTTTAACAAAACTTTCTCCGAAAGTTGTCACGAGACGTTTTGATTTAAGATTGGTAAAAAAAGATTTAGGGACGCTTAGTCGATTTGCTACTTTTGCAACAAGATGGAGCTGACAGGAATTAATGTCTTTGACGTTGACGTTGACGGACAATATGGATCCCAACCATATTCGATGATTTTTCGCCAGTGCTGCCACTAACCGTTTCCACTTGACGTTGGAATTGAAATTGTATTTTTAATCCATTTTCACAAAAGTATTTAGAGCACAACGAGAAGTCGGCCTAGTCGCCAGCCAAAAAAAAAAAATAATACATAGGTGGAGTTTAGCCAAGGCCTAACTTCTCGCAACCATTCATTTTGTGCGTGTTCTATTGTTTGCACGACACCGAACGGCGAATTGAGAAGCTTTTTCATGACAAATTGTACTCTCGGAGGCTTGTCATTCCCCGAGGAGAGGTGGTGCCGCGAAAAATATGTTTGGTGGACACGGCTGGGGCTTGAATCCAAAAGCTTGTTCAGCAGTCCAACACACTAGCCACTGAGCCACGGCGACCACGCCATCACTTCTTTGGGCTAGAACATTGATTTTCAAAAGCTCTTCATGATTTACACACCTTTATGTCCTGACGAAAAGTCAAGGGCCTTAAGACCTGTTTTATCGAACACTCCTCGACCTTTTTGGCAGGCAAATGGCAGCTAGTGCAGCCTCTCACTAATCTCAGTACGAAATTTAGCCGAGCCTCCTTACTTACTTATTTAACGCAGAACTACAATCCGGGTTGGATCTGGACCTCAACCAACAAGCGTTTCCAGCCAGCTTGATCTTTAGCGAGCTGCCTCCAGTTTCGCACACCAAGTTGGTTAAGGTCCCCTTCCACTTGCGTGCGCCACCTAGTCGCGGTCTTTCTCTACTAAGCCGTCTCTCTGTTGTGAATTCGAAAACATAGCTACCATGCTCAGGATAAATTTTGAAAAACTCTTTCACGTAATCATCCTTCATTCTGAGTGGAGTATGCATTTTTCTCGATACGCTTCTAAGCCAACAGAACCAAAACTTACGATAGGGGAGTTGAAGTGTTTTCTCTGATAGGTTAGATCTAAGCTTTGTCTTTCAAATCATTGAAGCGTATTCCAAGAAACACGCATAGGTTAGGTTAGGTTGCCTCTTTTGCCTCTATTCCTACATGATCTGGCACCCAGTAGGGGGTGACACTCTTGTTCTAGCCCAGTCTGTTTATTTTTTCCAGACACTTCTAGACCAGTTTAGATCTGCTTTCATAAGAACTCAGTGCCTTGACGGCAACCTGGCTGTCTCATAGTGTCGCAATGTTTTGCTCGTAATACCTTCTATTGAGGCTGACATGTGCACATCGTTCGATCGCATATATCTCTGCTTGAAAAATGTTGGGCGATTTTCCCATGGACGCCGAGAACTTGGATCGGGGCCCGTGTACACCCGCCCCGGTACTCGTGTGGGTTTTGGAACCGTCGGCATCGGTTGTGCTCACTTCTATTGGATCCTCAATAAGCTCTGGAATGTATAAACGTATGATACGTCCACTTATTCATTATTCAATGCTTTTCCTGATTCCCGATTGCTTCCCAGAATACAAGCTTCAACCTGGTGGACCATATCCCCCTTCGTGGTCGGTGGGAATGTGGATTGACCCAATTGGAATTCATCTGCAACCACTTCCTCTCCGGAGACCTATCTTTATGGGCCTGCGTTCTGATTAAATCGAAGAAGACTACATAAAGGATAAATAAAGAAGCTTTCTACTGGGTAGCAATGATTCAACCTATGAATATGAAGACGTGGATCAATATACAGAAGTTTAAGTGTCGACGATTAGACAGTCTTCACATGGCACCTAATAATGTCCTCTCTCATCAAGAAACACATCAATACACCAGCGACTTTCTTTGGGGAGTGGTATAACCTCCCAAATACGGTACCACAAGGAATTCACTGGTTGCCCGTAGACGTGCTTAAACTTCACCCAACATAACAACGACGTATCCTTGTAAACACCGAAAAAAACATTTGTAATTAGAACGAGATCATCAATAATTCACAAAGGTCCAATCACCTTTGTCGACTGCTTATAACTAATTCAAATCGCCCGTCTCCTCGCCCAACGAATAACTTACTGGAGTGCGCCCAACAACACTTATGTACCACCTACTTTGACATATGAAAAGGACAATTCCCAACTGCAATTAAATTCAATAACCCCAACACCACAAACAGTATGCTCTCGTGTCATACATCTCGAAAATGAGCAAAGTTTTCCTCTTTGGAAATTTAACTCTTCCCTGGACACACTCGGGCACGAACCCATGTGAGGCACATTAGGGCGATGGGACATTTCAACTATCAAAACATAACTTTTCAGAATATCACCATCAAATCTGAAATAAAACTCAATTAGACCCGAACATTATGCCATTACGGTTGAGGACCATGACTGCGAAGAAGACCTGGCCATCTCCAGACACGAGGCAGGCAGATATGTATGTATCTACAGACCACTACCACGCTTGGCCACACAATTTTTTTCGAGAGTAATTAAAAAGTTTAGAACTTCCCTCGTTTTTTTCCTCTGTTGGTCATCAATTTTATATGGCTATCTGTTCCACCCTGCGGGCTGGCCCGATTGCAAGTGTGTGCGCGTATTTAAACGAAAAGGTTTTAGCCTTCTCGTGTTATGCGAGTTAGAATTACTTTTGATGGCTTTTCGGATTTGTTAACTTTTTAATACATTTATACATGGAATCAGCTTCTCCTGTTAAATAGGTTATGGGCTTTCCCTTTTGCCGAGTGCTTACGTAAATGGTTGCGAAGTGCAACTTATCGAGGAAATCAATTAGGAATGAGGACTTTTGAGACTTTACGAGGGAAATTTTGGGAAAAAATGAAGAATCATGTCGATGCGGAAGTACTGTGTGAGAATGTGAGACGTGATGACATGAAAGGTAAACTTGCATTCTGGCTTCCACTGACACCTGACATTTGCATTGTACGTGTAACAAAAATGTCAGAATACTTGCTGATAACTGCAGCTTTCCGCGTGCTGTGTTCAATTTTTAAGATTTTAACTCCACCTTTTATCGGTACAAAGGTATAGTGTCGGACAGCAAGACGAAAGTCCTAAAGGTGCTAAAAAAGATTATTAGTACGCAGGCATCCAGTAATGTTATAAAAACACAAAACTATCTTAGACTGGTACTATACAGTTGCTAGGCTGTCCCAAGCCATAATGATAGAAATATGCTAGGAAAAATTTGGGGCCTTGGTCAAAAGGACCGGACTGGTCACAGTTAGGCGAACTCAATTACAATTTACAATTTACTTTATTGAGACAAGAAAAAAAATCAATACGATTATTGTTTGTACAAACGTTGTTATAATACGGCCGACTAAACATAATGTCTGGCTAAACAGATACAGGCAAATGTTTTTATACATTTATATCAGAATTCCAATTATATTTAATATTAAAAACGTATTAAGTGTATGCTTGCTCCCGGCATACATAATCAACATGGCTTCTTTGGGCACTTAAAAACTTAATAACTTAAAAACTAAAAAACTACAATAATGACTAGAAGGGGGAAAGGAAAAAAAAATAATAATAATAATTATAACAATAACATTTTTTATACATAAGGGTATAAACACATACAGAACAAAAGCAACAGTGTTTTTAAACAATGGTCTATGAACAGTATGAAACTCAAAAGAAATGTTACCCGCGTAAATTAAGCAGGGATGCTTTCTCGTAGAAAGGAACTAAAAGGCCTCTATTTGCATTTGGTCTTAACACGGATAAAGATCCAGCGTTTAATAAATTAAAAGGTGAGAGATAGTAGTGGTCATCTATAGTCTCATAAATATTCGAATCCAATAAAGATTTGACTGCCGAGTTAGGGTGATGTTTTATACGCTCCAATCTTTTTAACAACAGGTCAATTTGGTAAATCATTAGAGGAATAACTTTTGTTTCTTCGTATAGAATTTTATTTGAAAAAAATGTTTTATCTGGTTTTCTGAATTTTCCGCAACAAAATCTTAGTATCCGTCTTTCAAAGATCTGTAGTTCTTTGGCCGCAGTGGGTGAAATTGTGAACCACGTACAGAATCCGTATGTTAGAATAGGTCTAATTAATGTTTTGTAAATAAGTATTTTTGTATTCGCCGACATTTGCTTGGCCTGCAGTAAAGGTTTTAAAATGGCATTTCTTGCATGTTTATTGAATATAAATCTTATATGAGCGTTTATGCCTAGATATTTCAATTCATTTCTCAAAGGAACATTTTCTCCATTTATTTCTAACTTAAGGGCTTTACTCTCTTTAACTGCAAGGTAATGTCCTCTCCCACTTGCATTTCTGAAGCAAGTTATACCACATTTTGCAATATTAATTTTTAGACCCCACTTAGTAAAGTAATCTATTAAAATTGGTAATTTTTCTATAATTTTGTTAAGGGCGTAGGATGGCCTTGGGTCACTTGCCAATATGAGAGTGTCATCTGCATACAAAATAGCACCGGGTTCGTCTAACATAGGACTTTGAAATGGAAAGTCGTGAATATAAATATTAAATAAGGTAGGACCAAGTATCGAACCTTGCGCTACCCCAGAGCGAACTGGGAAAAGCTCCGAATGCTCGGAGCCTATACAAATCGAACTACATCTATTTTTTAGAAAACTATATATAATGCGCGTAAGCCAAGTTGGACAATTAAGCCTAATAAGCTTAAAAATAAGGCCTTTATGCCATAGAGAGTCAAAAGCTTTTTCGAGATCTATATCTAAACATACAGTACATCTTTTATTTCTTAAGTTTTGGACAATTTTATTTTGTAATGTAAGTAATGCGTGTTCCGTAGAATGACCCCTTTTAAAACCAAATTGGTTGTTTGGAATGACATGTGACTCCTCACAAAACTTATTCAATTGTTCAGCTAGTACCCGTTCAAATAGCTTTCCTATATTAGATAGTAAAGATATTGGTCGGAAGTCGGTTACATCTTTTGCATTTTTTTTCTTCGCTATAGGTAGTATCTTAGCTTGTTTCCAAATTGCAGGAAAGTAAGCATTATTAATGCAATGGTTAAATATTGACGATAAGACAATATCCAGAGAGTGAGGACATTTTCGCAAAATGAAATTAGAAATATGGTCGATGCCAGACGACCTTTTATTATTGAGGGCTATTCTAAAAAGATTAACAGCAGTCGGATTAGTAAACGGTGGTAAATTTGGGTTGGTTGCAGTGTTTAAATGGTTAAATGATGTAAGCGGTTGAATGAGCTGTGAATCAGAGAATTCATTTACTGCTGACAGAATTACAGTTTCATCATTGTGATCGATTGCTGGTTCTCTCTCTAAATAAACGAGAGAGTAGAAGTCTCTAAAAGCGTTTAGTTTATTTTGAGGACCCACCAGCTCCTGTCCGTTATGAACCAGAACATCCTTCAAGATATCAGTTCCGAAGTATTTTCTTCCTGTTATCTTGTCGATTTCCTTAAATGCATGAGGAGATGGCTTTATTTTTTGTAATCTCAACTTGAACGCAATGTTGGTGTCAATCTTAACCCTCTCTCTAATGATTTTACTAAGGCACTGAATTCTAGAGTTTAGTTGACGATATTCGTCATTAATTTGATTGAGATGACGATGATACAGTCTTTTTAGTTGTGTGAGCCAAATATTTCGTAATTTCAATAGCTTTTTAGTGCAATCCGAGATGTTTTGGTATTTTGAATTTTTAGTAACGCGAATAAGAGAATTAGCTTCCACACTAGAAGAAATTCGTTCATTTGTCTGAGATATCAATGCATCTATTTCTAAATTAGTTATGTTCCTTTCATTAGGAATATTAAGGAGCGAGACGCTGTTGTGGAGTCCAATTCTAAAAGCTTCCCAGTTGGTTTTTTCAAAACTAATGTATGTAGCTGGTAGTTGCAATAGAGGAAAAAAGTTCATGGTATTTAGTTCTAACAGAATTCCAAAGTGATCAGACGGTGTAGCAAATGTTGAGCAAATAGATGGGTTTGTCACATTATTTGCAAAGTTAAATGAGGAGGAAATCAAGAAAAAATCCAACACTGATGAGGATCTAGGAAACGTAGGACTGTTAGGAGCTACTAAATCCAGATTAAGAAACGGACCATTGTTAAACCACCTGTAAATTAGGTTCCCATTACTATTGTGGACAGTGTCTCCCCATGTTTGGTGACGCGCATTAAAGTCTCCCCCGATTAATGCCGCATCAAATGAATTTATAAGGGTATAAAATCTATCAAGTTCCGTGGATAGACGAAGCCCAGCATTAGAAGGGATGTATATACTTCCAATTAAAATTGTCCTTAAGGACCCAGTAGAATTACGTGAAGTTATAGTTACTAGACACACTGAAAAGACATCGCTAAGAAAGGAAACTGCGTTAAATTTGTAATTTTGTTTTAAAATGATTGCCGTACCTCTAGGCGAACTCCTAGAACATCTAACAAAATCCGGCTACAGAGAAGATATGCAGACGATGTCGTTATTAACGTTAGAGGGCAAATTCGATAACATCATGTCAGATATGATGTAAAATGTTCTTAACCTAACTTCAAGGTGGTGTAGGACGAAGGGGCTGAACATTAATTCCGGAAAAACTTTTCTTGTACCCGTTTTCAGAAAGAGGAAACACAATCTCAAACAAGTTTCACTGGAAAACACCCCGATTGATCTGTCCAGCGAAGCAAAGTATCTTGGAGTAATACTTGACAAAACGCTTACCTGGAACTCGCACCTTAACATGGTTACCAACACGGCGACTAGGTCAATGTTCATGTGCCAACGGTTGTACGGCAAAAATTGGGGACTGAACTTCAAAATGATTTATTGGTCGTACAACGTACAACAAGTCTTAGTGCTCTAAGGCTGCCTTAGATACTAGACCTTAAAGTCGGTGACTTTACAGGTCATCTGAGAACACATTTATCGAGACCCAATTCTTAAGATTCCAGATACCATGCTCAAGAGGTTTCTATTCTACAGAAGTTTCGAAGTTGTTATAGGCGACTGCATCGAATGGAGAAATGAGGGCCCTGCTATACCACCAAATTCCCAAATCTGGTATATAGATGGTTCAAAAATTAGAAAACGGCAGCACAGGTGCTGGAATTTATGGATCCGGCCCAACACGCGACAGCGCTTGCAAAGTCACCTACAGTATTTCATGCGGAAGTCCACTCTATTAAACTGTAAGAGAATGCCTGCGGAGAAGAACCCAAGGAACCCGCATCTACATCTTTTTAGACAGCCAAGTCGCACTATTAACCCTTAAATCCTATATGGTAGGGTCCAAGCTTGTCTAGGACGGTCTCAACCTCCTCGAAAGTCATGCATCGATAAAAAGGGTTACCGTAGGCTGCATCTCAGGACATGAAAGCTTCGAGGGTAATGAACGGGCTGACTGCCTGGCGAGAAGAGTCGCTTGCGTTCCTCTCATTGGTCCCGAACCCTGTTTTGGGGCACCACCCAACAATGCCTACTCCAAGATAACATAATGGGAAATCAACAAACACACCGACTACTGGGTCAACATACAGGGCATTGGACAAGCGAAGAAGTTCATCAACCCCAACCTATACAAAGTCAAGACATTACTTGATCTTACCAAAGACGAGTTAAGAACCTTAACGGGCTATTTAACGGGACAATGTCCACTCTGGTACCATCTAGATAAAATAAAAGCATCAGGTATCGATATTTACCGGCTTTGTGGACAACAGAGACCACTGTGTGTTTGCCCAGGAGCCGCAAGGAAAAGATTACTCCACTTGACGCGGGTCTCGGTCAACCCAGCGGTTTATCAAAAGCCTCAATATAACCTCTGGTTAAACTATATGGGCCACAACAGACCTCATAGGTCGCAGTGCGCATATAGGTTTTGTCACTTTGCTTTGCTTGCTAGATTTCTCAAAGGCCTTTGACAAAGTTAATCATCGCATTCTCTGCTGGAAACTGCAACACTACTTTGGATTCTGTGTTTGGGCGGTGAGGCTACTAAGTAGCTTTCTCTTTAACAGATCGCAAATATTCATTGTTGGAGAAAGATGCTCTACACTACACATTGTTGGAGAAAGATGCTCTCTACTGATCTTCGTAAAAGCTGTGTGGTACTTACTAACAGCAGAAGGACCCATCTAGGAAATATATTTCATCCGACGAAAATATACCCTCGCTAAATCTATAAAAAATACTCCAACTTGTCAGAGCTCTAAATCAAGTATCCACTGAGCAGATCTAGGAAAAGGAAACACGATAAATCTATATTGGTCGCAGTGCTACTTACAATTCTCGAACACAATCTACAAGGGTCAGTAAATATGTACCTAGTGCTCGAAGGATGAGCACATGCTACGTTGTTTCTTATTTCACTTATGCATGGTCCACCAAAACTGAGTCAATACTCTAAAGAATTAGAAGTTCAAGTGTCCTTACAGCCTGTAACGTACGTTGACATAAGCAGCTCCATAGATTCTGCACATCTACGAAGTCTTAATTAAGATCTGGAGATTCACCCCATTAGATCGTCATAACATTAAAAAAAATTTAATGACGCGTCCTTCAAGAATGATCCCAATTTGTCAATGTTCTGAATAACTTGATATATCCTTTGAAAAACGAACCAAACGCACCCAAGGTTACCTACATCAACAGTAATTATGATTGAAAATGTATCCCTCCAAAGGAACGCTCCCTAACATTTACGGAACCTTCTTAATTATAATGTCATCAAGAATGTTCCCTAATGAAAACGTTCCGCTCTTTAGAAATTTCACCAAGCATCTCAAAGTTACAAATTATTCAACACTTTGAACACTTTTAATTTGCCTTTACGCTTTGGCTCTCGAGCTTGTGCACATTTAAGGCTCCACGCCAGGCGTAATTGACAAATGAATTCTTTGAACTCGAAAATTGTCAAACCACGAAAGGGTTAAGATGGTTCGAGTTGCCACCGAAACATCCTCACCTCGTACCGCTCGCAATCAATAGTGTAATTTGTATCGGAAGCATGTGCCTGCCAGCTTTCTTGGATGAATTCGTTTCCTTAGTTCAGCACAAGTCGGAAGTGATTATCGTCTTTGGAATAATTATGACACTTGCCAGGTCGTTTGGTACAATGCCCGACATGAGTGTTTGTCGAATGTGATTTAAGCAGTTCACTTGGGCGTATGTGTACTATTTGGCTTTGTGACTTTGGTTGCAGTTCAAGAAGAAAACTATGCCTTGGAGGTTGAGGGTTAGGTGTTTTGATATTCTTTCCAGGATCAAAGCAAGAGAAAATGCCTTGAGATTAATCTGTCTGCGAAGATAATTTTCCTCATTTTGGAATAATCTCTGTAAACAATATGACTGATGTTTGCCCTCTGGACTTGTAAATCGGATGCTTCATTAATTTTCATAGCTATTGCCTTTGATGTCAAGTCCTCGTTTATCCTTGGGAGAAAACTACGTACAAAACGCTATAGGGGAGTCAATTTTCGATTGAAAAAAGGAAACCAATTCTTGGAATTTAATACCTCTGTCCTTGATGAGTGCGCAGAATGTGGACAACACTCAAAAAACATACATTAAGCGCCTTCAAACTTTAGTGGTGATTTTAAGAAAAAATGCTTCAAATCAATAAAAAATTGGCCGGTCGGGTCTCAATACCAAGATCTCTTGCATATCCGAAAAGGCTCCTGCGATCTTCTAGGTTTACTCTAGGTCATTACTCCGCTCTAGAATTGGTCTCAAATACTTGACGATAGGTCCGTAAAAGTCAATTAGTGTGATCAAGCCGGTGTGCAGTTTTGATGCCACGACTCTTAAAATTTGGTGGAAAAACGTAAATGGGGTTGTTGTTTGGTCGTCCTTATATTTTTTTCGACCGGTCTTTCATGTAATTAAGGATTTTTTGCCTTATGTACGATGGCTTGTTTTGGCAAGATTCAGACATGTAGAGAGGATTTTTGTCCGTTCTCATCTTTCCAGCTGCGACAGTAAGTGCTTACGGGATACCCAGTCTTGATGCATGGTTAACGACTGCCCGGTGATCTGTGTAGATTGCTACAAGCCGAGAGATATCCCTTCGATTTTTGAGAAGGAAGTCTTCGGTTCCTGTTTTCTTGATTTTTTTTTAATCCTTTCGCATTTTAAGGGGTAATAAGTACCCTTGTGATCTTTTCACACAGCGCGAGCGTGGTGCAATGGTTCAAAACTCACGTAGTCATTTAGGATTCAATGACGTCCGAGGGTGATGTCCAAACTAGCTGAGAACGTTAGTGGTGTTTGTCACTGCTATAATTCACCGGTAGATTCATATTGTCCTAGAGATGTCGCAGCTATCTGATCCAATCTATCTTTGGCTAACGAGTTTTAAGAAGTGTAAGAATAATTTTCCCAGATTTAAGTAGACAGAATGACCGGAGCTGCTCGCAAGCTGTACGAGCAGAAGAGGAGAGACGAACACTGGCTTCTCAGTAGAAAAGAGAAGAAGCATGAAAAGTGCGCTATCGAGGATATAGAAATATGCTACTGCAGGAATGAGGTTCGGAAGTTTTACAAAAGGGTAAATACAACCGAACCGAAACGAAGTCTGCAAGGACGAACAAGGGAAATTCGATGCTGAGGATATTGAAGAACTTTTTCTGCAGACTGTTTAACGGTGACGACGAATCAAATTCCGTTGTCAGGCAGAATGAACCATTCAACCCAGAGGACAAAGACCAACAATTCCGTTCACCCGACCTAGACGAAGTGAAGGTAGCTATATCAAAGCTTAAATCCAACTGTGCTTAAGTGCTGACCGCCTAGCTGCAAAGCTGTTCAAAGCGGCAGGCGATGACTTGCTAAGGAGCACCAACTTATCTGTAAAATATGGTCAGAGGAAAGTTTGCCCGATCCTTAAGAAAGGAAACCCTCTGAACTGTCCCAACTACCTCGGCTCCGCTATCACATCCACATCGGCTCCGCTATCACAACACCAGCGTAAAGATCGAACGAAGAATAACTCTTGCCAATCGCAACTTCTCCGTGGTATGAAGGCAATTGAGTAGTAAGGCCCTATCCCGAGAAACTAAGGAGACTCTGTATAAGACCTTAATCATCCCAGTCCTGCTTTATGGCGCTGAAGCATGGACACTGTCGAAAGCGGATGAAGATACCCTTGGTTGCTTCGAGAAAAAAATTCTTCCTAAGATATTCGGTCCCGTTTGCGTTGGCGGGCTCTGGAGGAGAAGATTCAACGATAAAGATACGGCTGAGATGGCTGGGGTATGTAGAGCGAATGGACACAAAGGCACCAGCTTGCAAAGTCTTCGATTCTAATCCGGAGGGGCAACGCAGTAGAGAAAGACCTCGCCTAAGGTATCGCACACAAGTGGAAGGGGACCTCAACCAACTTGGAGTGCGCAACTGGAGGCAGTTAGCTAAGGACCAGGCTAACTGGAAGGGCTTTTTGGTTGAGGCACAGGTTCACCCTGAACTGTAGTCTCACCTAACTAAGTTAGTCTGCCTTACCACCTATGCTTCTATGCCCTGAGACCCAGAGTAAAGTGACTGGTTGCTCAGAGTTGTAAGTTCTCTTCAACGGTCTTAATAGCTTCTTGACTGTCTTCGTATTCTGCAACGTTTCGCTTATTAGTTGGGCGGCTTTTACGCTCGAGAATGGCTAGCGTTTCTGCCTTCAAAACGCTGGCGAAATCCAGTAGCCTGAGCGACTTCGATTGCTTCAAAGTTTCAGAGTGAAAACTCTAATCGACCGTCAGTCCATTTTCGATTCGTCGATAAAAATTGAGATATAAAAGTTCTGCATCAATCCTCTGCTTGCACATTTGGTTCTGGTTGGAAACCGAACCGTGAAAGTCGTTTCAAACTTTAATTTTGGAGGTGATGTGAGGTAACCACTGCTTGTGAGGTCGAGTTGAGAATATTGCTGTGGTCATGTGTGTAGCAGTCCAGGATCTAAATTCTCTAAATCTGATAACGCTGCTTGTAATCGGAAGGAAGAAGGTCCAAGAAACAAAATACTCCAGTGGCGACTGTGCTTAGCTGTGTTATGTAAGCCACCCGACAAGTAAGCTAGAATTAGACGTTATACTGTTATGTACATACGCACTAATCCACATCTTGTTTGTGACTGACCCAGACCTCCAGTAACCTTGATCTTAGGCAAAAAAAAAAACAGTAGAAAACCTCAAAAACGCGCGGCTGTTGAGCGCGTAATGTAAACCAATCGTTCACCGCGGTTATATAAAAACGTTTTCATTTCGACTGATTCATCGAAAAATCAACAAACATCGGAATATTCAATTCCAGGAAGCCATCTAACCGCCAAACCTCTTTCTCCTAAAAAAATGAGAAAAAAAACTTACAATCAATCACTCATTCGGATATAAAAAAAAAGTCTCAAATTCAAACTTGTAAATACAAATCTGACGTCAGCTTTGACTTCGAATCGCATCCATTCAGTGCGCCCAATTCCCCACCACCCACCTCCGGCGACTAGAAATAAAACATTCAAAAGCTGTTCCATTCGAGTGTACCATGAGAGAGCGCTGGCAAGCTGCCACCAGCCCATCCACTCGACGTGAGGTGCAATCCAGTGCCTGGTACAACGAATCTACGACACACCATAGAATCATCCGTAAAACAATTCTCCGATACCTACTATGCACACGATCTATTCGGCGCAGAGAGTCGTGCAATTCACCCTGCAGCTTCTTCCTTCTTCTTGTCTCGACAATTTGAATTTTTTCCCCCGTTTTTTACGTTTTTTTTTTTACTAATAACCGGCTTCATCTCGGCGCACAGCACCACCACCGCCAGTAGTAATTCAAAATTTCAACAATGATTAGCACACGAATTAAGAGATACCGAGGGTATACACATATCTGTCTCTAGCGCAAACTGAAGATTAAAAGATATAAAAGCGAAAAAAAAAACGGCCCTCGGCAAACAATTGAATCGAGTGGCTCATCGACGGGAATCGAGTGTCTTCGAGTATGCCTACGACAACTGTTTGTGTTATGCATTTCCAACTCATTGCGGTCGATCCGACTAACCGACTATCCGACGGTCTGACTATCCGATGGATTAAGTTTTTGAATGACAGCATAATTTGTTTCCCGTTTATCGGTTGCTATTGTTCAATGAGATGGAATTCGCTGGAAGTGGGTACGAGTATTTAATTGTTCCTCGGTGGGAGGCCAGGGCGGTAGGTGCTTAAAATCATTGCTGGCTGAGAATATACATGTTTACTGGAGACTCGAGTGGGCTACCTACAAGTGGAAGGTCAGCAAAAGTAATAAATTATGGACAAGACTGCATGGATAATTGCGCTGAATGCCCTGGGCATTTCTATTGTTGCCAGGAGTTGTATGATTCTATGCTTTTAGCGCTGACTTATGCAATCGCGCTGTGCTAAGAGAAAAACCATAAATCATTGATTCCACCACTTGGATGGAAGATTTTGAATCTTTTTTGAAATTCTATGCCGACGCCTGTGGAAGGCGATATCAAATTCCTTAAAACTCAGTGCATCGAGATGCTGAAAGAGATTGAAGATCAAAATCATTTGAGAGAGTATCAGAGCTCTGTGGAGTCATTTACACACCAGGACATAAATCCTTGAAATAATTCAGTCTCTACATATGTACGTAAAATTGAAGAAAGTAATTACAGTTGTTACAGCGGAAATTTCATTCATGTCTCGTGGAAGTGTTGATAAGGCTGCTGCATCTGTCTTCTATTGATCTGACAACGAAATTTATTGCAGTAGAACTTAGAGACATTGGATGGTGAGTGGGCCTCCGAAATATGTGCATATGGCAATTCTCTAAAGAGGACAAACGATACAGCCGACAGAACTTCAGAAAAGATTGCCCGGGTTGTCAGGCTTTCTACCCATGAGACAGGGAGGGGCAGAATTTCGACTCGACAACAACTATCTTCATTAAAAGGTCCAAGACGGACTGTGGGTTCAGTGTGGGCTTCTACTTAAATTAACTCCACATATCAACGAACGAATTCTAAGCGGGGATACCAGCAATTCGGGAGGCAAACCGCATCCTCCAGCTTGTACTCATTGGACGCAGTGGAGATACCAAGCAATGACAACCTCTTAGCTGATAGAACACTGTAAAGCTTAGCTCGACTGCACAAATAGCTAACTCAACAGAACATTAACAGCTGTGAAGTTATAACGTCACTTCAGCTGCCATCATAAGTAAGTAACAAGGTAGGAAAGTGTTAAGCAAAAATGTGCGCTGGGTCCACTTTCATGGCATATTGTGTTCAATGACGTTTTGAGGCTTGAGCGTGACCTCGTGGATAATGCTGAAACTAATGGCAGAGGATACCAATGACGTCTAGTCAGTTCGAATCAATCATGTGTCTATGAGCTAAGGTTAGAAAACTATGAGCCACAGGCCAACTCTGCCCACAGCCTAGGTTCCCCTCTAGAGAACGCTAAGTGGTGTGAACGTGAAGCAAGATTTTGTGGCAGCAGTGATAAGATCTCTTATCAAAAGGACGATGGACCTATTTGGTGGAGCTGCTAGATAAAACTTCATAAAAATCTTGACATCAGAGCCCAAAAATCGGGAAAAATCGGGACATTTAATCATAATGTGTTAAACACGCAATCAAGGAAGACCGAATCATCGCGGATGTTAGAATATTTGGCCTGAGAAACAGGTAGCAGAAAGCTCGGAATCGAAAAGAATGGAGAAGTAAGCAATCAAGGAACACCTGAAAACACGCACATATATGTATGTATGTACATATATCCATTTCTGAACATGATATTTTCGAGTGAATCCTTTTAATTGCAAAAAGTGCGCCCAAGGATTTTTTACCAAAAATCGCTAAACATAAAATACTGTGGCGTATGTGGAATAATTTATCAAATTTTTGAGGTGTTCTCAGTTGTTAAACTACATTACACAAATTTATCGATTGAACTTGTTTTGGAAGCACGTAATTGTAATTGTATTTCGTAATTGTTTGACCAATTGGATCTTCCTTTAAAAAGTGCTGCTTCCAGTTTTGCAATTGATAAGTTGCTTTTTCCTTTCACAATGCTGTCGTTATCATCATCATAATTTTCCGATAACCCCACGGAGTTAGTGTGCTGAACTAAACTCTTCACATCTCCCGATCTTCCGCCATCGACTATAAAATAATCAGGGACTATCCTTATACCGGTAGGGATGAAATTTCGGACTTGGTCTAACCATCTTAGCCTGGGTCTACTTAGCGGACGCCTACCTAATGGCACGGTTCTATGGCACGTCTTGGAAGCTGAGGTGGGGACATGCGTGTAACGTGTCCGTTCGAACAAGTAGCTGCTCGACATTGAGTGCTTCGCGTACTCTGGTGTTCCTAACCCAATCTCAGCGAGTCACCCCAGCAATACAACGAAGAAATTCCATTTCAGCAGCTTGTATCCTCGATCGTATTCTTTCGGTCATTACCCAAAACTCATGACTATAGGTAAAGGTCGGAGCAAACATTGAATTTAAGACTGATAGCGTAGCTCCGACACCAAGTTCAGCCCTCCTGATGACAAATTGACCAAGTTGCCTCAAAATTACTTCAGCCTGACCAATCCTACAGGATAACTTAGTATTAATCCTTCCATCACTCGAGGACCCCGAGATACTTAAACTTCACCATTTATTTCAATGAGACGCCACTATCATGCAGACTGTATTGAACAAGCGTTCGGGAAATTACCATAACCGCTGATTTGTTCACGTTTACCTTCATCTCAGCTTCAACACAGACGGCGACGAACGTATCTAGTGCGCGCTGAAATTCGGTCTAGATAGATGACCAAGTTATCAGGCAAAACCGGATGGCTTATCCTTTAGTTTTCCAATTCGAACCCCTCCTCGCCAAGGCTGCGCTGTAACACACAATGAAAAGGAGAGGTGACCAAACGCGAACCTGGCAATGTCAAATGCCACAGTGTAAGGTGTCGACTTAATGCCGTTTACCTGAACACAGCTCTACAGTTAGTGTATAAAGAAGAGCGCTGTCAATCCCATACTCCTGCAGGACACTCCAAAGTTCACCTCGAAGGACCCGATCATACGCTCTTTCCAAATCCACAAAACAACTTTAGAAAGGTTTGGCATACTCCCAGCCTTTCTCAAGTATAATTCTAAGAGTGAATAGCTGGTCGGTTGGCTTCTACCTGGACGAAAGCCGCACTGCTCATCACCCAACCCTGACTCGACTTTAGTTCTGGAATGCGCAAAAAGGATTATGCAAAATTAATTCGAAGAGCTGGCTACTTTCTCGTCTAGTGATTCTGCTTATGTCTATGGCTTATCACTCCTAAGGCTCATAGAGTTCTGTCGATGCTTAAGATGTTCTTTGTAGTTACTCACGGTTTTATAGAACTCCCTTTCAGGACCTCCAAGATGCAAAGATTCAGTGACAAAATGTCATCCAAAAAATGGCCTGCTTTTCACCGACACTGTAGGTGGCCGGGGAAGATTTGTTGACATTTTTAGGCTACATACCCCAGCGCTTATTATTCACACCACCGATCATTGTCCTCCACCTCCCCCAACGTGTTTTCTCAAAAGCTGGAACTAAATAATAAATGACTCAACCAAATCGAAGCCATTTTCCATTTATCCGACTTCTACTGCCGCCGCAGACTGGCTGTCACCACTATGTAAGTAACCCATTAACCCCCGGTCCTCGAACTGAATACTGAACACCGGATGTGTAGTTGATGGGATAACATGAACTTAGAATGCACTCCGATGCTCCGATGATACCCGTAACCCTCGCAGATTATGCAAGTGGTTAAGTGCACTAAAACTTGATGCATGCCAAAGTGAAAATGTTACAGTGCCAGTGTAATGCTATCAATGACTTGCACGTGAGATGCTTCCTTTTGGCTAAAAGGGATGTTACAGCGTTCCTCGTTGCTATGTGTCCCTGTGTGCGACGCTAAAAGCGTATTACATGACAAAGATGTTGCATGTTAATGCAGAGTAAAGCGGGTAGTTAGTTACCTTTTATCCTTTTTTGTATAAAGCGGTTCGGATCAAAGTAGATCCTTCGCCTTTTTTTTTTTTGCTCTTGTCCTTTCCCATTAAAGAGTCCTGTCAATAGCTGTAGTCCCTTCGTCATCGATAGCGAACAGAGTTGCTCTTGTGCGGGTGTTGTGAATTTTCACACTGAAAGTGTCGATACTGCTTGTCCCGGTCGGTTGGGTGGGTGGGTGAATGGACACTGCACGCACATTATCCTTGTGTTGATGGTGGTCCTTTATGGTAATGACTTGTGCTGATGTTAATACCGATAAGGACGCTGAGGTCCTTTCATTTAAATTTTTTTTCCCCATTTATTCTCCGTGAGAGAGTAATTTAATTCTTTAATAATTTTCAAGGCGCATAATTTATTTTGATGGGTTACCTCGCGTGGCATATGCTATCGTGTAGGCTGTCGGGATCCTTTCGCTGTGAGCTAATAACAGAATCTGAAATGTAAATAAAAATTCGACACTAATTGATATTTCATGAGAATTTTATTGCGTTTTAAAATGAATTATGTAGAATTTTAATTACCACGTGGCGGGTGTCGGATAATTCAGCAGAGGATGTGACCTTAAGAGGATGTGAAGTTGCCAAGGTTTTCGTTGGCGTTTAGTGGGAACCTTCTACATGTAAGCATAGGGAGAATGACTTTACTTATGATGGGGCTGTAATACGGAATGGATCCGAGGAACAACCAACAGCTAGCTGCCTACAGTTTCTCACATCAACTTGGTTAAGTTCCTATCCACTTGTGCGTGACGATCTGGCTATAGTGTGTCGTCCCTCCGAGATAGTATTGGAGATTTTCCAGAGCCGGCTTAGCAACACCAGGTTTTTCTTCTTAGCTTCGCAAGGGCAGGACACGTGCACCGTAGGTGGGTTGTTGTTTACTCCTCCTCTTCGTCCCTACCGCTTCTACAGAAATCATTGGAGAGGATCCCCAAACTAAATGCGTGTCTGCTTATCAATCAATGTCCGGTGAGGATACCTCTAAGTGAAACTCCGTTTTATCCGATTAGTGGATAAAAGTCACTCCGTCGTTTTTTAATCCAGCTAATTGTTCCACCTACAACAGTTTCCTGTCATCCATAGCTAGGAGGAGTTCGATCGATTCGATAGGGGCGGGTGATTTCTCCAGGTTTTCGGGGAGAACTTGCCGAGCTCCTTCGCTCTGCAGTTGCCTCGAACGTTACGTCGCACCTGTCTGCAATCTCGTTAAGAGATCTGCGGCATTGCTTTGCCAACCCTGATCGTATCGTCGGCGATTCCAAGGCTTTAATAGCTGCCTGACTATCTATGTATAATTTTCAATCTATCGCGTTAATTGAAAGCCAAGCCGCAGTAATTTTCGCTTGAAATACACTACAGTAATCTGGCAGTCGCTTGGTAATGGCTAAGCCAGATACGTTGAACAAGGCTGCAGTTTTTTTTACCACCAGCTGTCTTAGATCCGTCTGTGAATATTTCTAGCGCAGAATTTCTCAAAACTGTACCAGACTCCCAAGAGCTTCTGCTAGGAATCCGAGTTTTGTACCTGACGTTGAAGTCAATATGGGGGACAACGTAGTCCATTTTACTAGCAACGGTATGGTTGCCCTTTAGCATCCTAGAATGGACTACTTAAGGCTGCAGGCCCCATTTCGTGCCCAGAGCTTTCCGGCAGGAATATGGGGCAATTGAGACTTTCCTTGCACGGTGCTGCATATTCAGCCTCCAGCTGATTTTCCTATCGAGTATTACCCGCAGGTATCTGGCATGGTCTACAAATTTGATTTCCATGCCTTCTAATTTATGAGGGATGATATACGGAACCTTATAGCGTATTGTGAAGAGGACTAGTATGTTGTTGTGGTATCTCCAAATAGCAGCAGTTGAATAGTAGCTTTGATGGAATTTGTGATCTCGAGCCATCCTTACATTTGCAGTCAGTCCTACTATGTGTCAATATTCCACTCAACGTCGCTGTTCTAACCACCACAACACCTGCAGCAACAACTAACCAAAAACAGAGCATTTCCCTTCAATTAAGCAGCCCCGCACTAATTAAATTATGTAAATAAAAACAGTTAGAAAATCATTTTAAGCGGAATATTCAATTATCCTTCTCCACAAAAACCGCACAATTGAGTTTTGTACACTTCAGGTAAATCTTCCATGGGTCCAGCATCAACGTGCTCCAAGTTCATTTTATTTCGAAAGAAACCAGGTGCACCACTAAGTAATTCTTCACCCGTCGTTGGGGCCATAACTCTTTCGCCTGTCCCAAGGATACGGAAAAAGTTTTTATTTCCAACGATTTCCATCCATTTACCGACCACCATCGACCGGGCTGGATGCCGGCCCTGCATTGCATCGCCTTCTCCACCAAAGCTCAGCGAAGAACTTTTATTATAATTTCGAATATAAAGAGGAAAAATTTCAATAACAGTTGGTGTAATACCTCAAGGATTATCCTGGCGTTGGAAATTGGTCGAAAACTTATGGTGGAGCATACTCCTGCTGGCCGAGCGCTTGGAGTATAAAGTCAAACAAACTGAGAAATACTTCTAAGTTCGCCTTAGTCTATACAATTAATAAAGTGAAATTGAAAAGTTTTTTTTTGTTGGTTTTTCTTTTCGGTTTCTGTTGTTGCATATTTTCAGGCACTTTGTACGATGGTACAACAATATCGGAATTGTTGGCATACTTTGCGCTGAAATATTAAGTTGTTCGATGGTGGTTCGATGGGTGTTCGATCGGGCGGAATTGGCGTTTTTCGCTGCGTCTAGACCGGGAACTTTACACCACGAACAACTTAAAAGAAATATGTATCCAAGGAAACGGTGTGGTATGCTGATCATGGCTTGTAGTAGATTGAAAAGTTTCGTGAAGTTTTCTTGAGGAGCAAGGAAGAGTGGTGAGATTTACAGCAGGTCATGTTTGCAGTTACCCAAAGAAGACAGACAATTGGGAATTGGATTCTGTCAAATGAAAGATGTCAGTAAATTACCATGAATCCCAGCAGCAAAAAGTGCTTGAAGCCGTTTAGAGCCGAAATATATGGGTTTTCGAGGTAAATTTCCTATGCACTGCAGGTGTGGAATCGCTCTTCCTTAGGGTTTTTATCGGTGGCATGGCAAGGAGCCAATTTACGTGGCAATAAGAAGGATGTCCCATTAGGTTTCTCTATTTATACATCACGTGGAGACAAGTAATTATGTGAAAGGCATTATCCAATGATTCTTTGAGGCCCAATGGACGGTGGCAAGAGTGCTTGAGGAGTAGGTACCTGCCTAGGTTAGGCATAATAAGGGAATTCCAAGGGTTGACAGCGGTTCATTGAATAAAAGAATTAAAGTTCGAAAGCAAAACAGCTCGTAGCCCTCCACTAAGCCTTATGTGCTGCGAATGTTTATCGAATTTTAATGCCTGGTTGGCTGTTCCCAATCGAATCGACGTCTTTTGGCCAATGATACTTGTGAAAAGTCCACAGTTTAACATGCATTGAATATCTCAGGTGCCAGTCCAGATTGACTGAAAAGTTCACTGTCTTTGAAAGCAGACCCTATGGACTCTGCAGATAGCCATTTGTTGCACTCACGTAACCCCTTTACAAAACACAAGGTTATCCAGAACATCACTACTTGGATCTGCTAACGAAAAACAGAAGACCGACGACCGATATCGTAGGCACACGCGCGTCTATCCCGCTGTTTCTTCGGATTGAGAAGGAAATCGAGTAGTAATTACCTATCTCGAAGACCTTAGTCCTCGGAGTCGCTGAAGCATAGACTGCATCGAAGGCGCATGAAGATTCTTCTTGACGTGCTTCACAGGAGAAGATTCAACCACGAAATATACGAGCTGCACATGTAAATCAAGTGGACACCAGCGTTCGGTTCGCAGTGTTTCTGAATTTAACCTGGAGGGACAACGTGATAGAGGAAGATTTCACCTACAGTGGCCCGTACAGTTATAAGGTTACATTATTCAATCTGACTGGAACGTTTTGTTCGTTGAGGCCTTAATTCACCCCGTAGCGCCACCTAAGTAAGTAGTTTGGTTGGCTTTGAAGTATCAACACACAAGGGGTTTTGTAGACCTCTTTTCTGAGAAGCTAACCAACCACTCCCAATGAGTAATTTTCCTTTCTGTGGTTTCCCTACCAGACACATCAAGTTGGAAGCTTACAAGAAAGCTCTACAAATCAAACTTAACGCCAGGACTTCATCAATCTGAGGAGCTCAGATAACGAGAAGCCAAGAAACTCCCGCTCCCGCATCAGGACTTGTGCCAACTCTGCTTAAAAAACCAAGAAACTGCGGAGCGTATTTTGTGCGACTAATGCCTGAAATACAATTCTGCGTTGGTGCTACCGTTTTCCTGTCACGTTGGAAGTGCTTCACGGACGCATTGAATTGAAATACTCAAATTTATCAGCTGTTTGCACAAAAATCCGCACAAATTTTCTGAAACAAAAAAAAATCTGTGATGCAAAGTGTCAGAACGCACCAAAAGTTCAACCCAGTTGAACTTTTCCTCTGAGAGAGCCCGTCATTACGTTTTATTACATTTGCCTCTCTACTCTCTGTCGCTCTCAACCGTAGAACGGTAGCACGAAGCGAGATTGTGGCTTGTGCCATTGAATTCCTTTGGTTGAACATTAAACGTCATTCAACGGTAGCACTAACGCAGAATTGTGTTTCAGGAATATAACTCTCCAGTAGGGCTTATGCTTCCGCAAGCACTATCCCAAGGTTCCCCCATGATCTCGATCTTGCTCAGAATTTGCATCCTTTGCTTGACAAAAAAGGTCGCAGTGTGTATGCAAATACCAGAATAGGTGCCATCCGGCTCAGCCTGTGAAGAAAGAAATTCTAGAAAAAAACCGATGTAATTTTCAATCAGTCTGACGCCATCGAATTGTGACAGATTGTAGGGGAAAATAAACCTCTGCGCCACACTCAGATCAGTAGAGACCCATTGTGATGGCCATTTTGGTGGAGAAGGTACCCCTTGCTCGTGGACCAATCCCCAAAGCACTCTTCTAATGCCTCAGGGTTTCGAACCACTTTGAAGCCCTAATGAATCTATAGATAGATAGTTACCTCGCTTAGTTCTTCGGTATCCTGGGAAAATTATGTTCTAAAGGATTTACGTCTGAGATGGCAAAGACCTGGGCAGTGGCAGGGAAAGTGGGGCGTTTCCTTATTAACTTCCTTTTCTCCACAGCCCCTGCAAAGGTCATCCCGACTTAGACTTAGACGGATTGCACTACGTACATATACACGTACATTGTCTTTAGTTCAATTTGACGTCCATTATTGTCTATGCATTCGACGTGTCCGTCCTCACAGAAAATATTTATTTGGTTTTCTGAAAATGTTGCCATAATCGGTGCACGTTTCGGATTTATACGGCTGCTTCATTATATTTAGTTAATTAATCTTACAGCAACAATACAATAGACTTTTACCACAAATTATTTACATAAATTATACAAATTTTCGTTATTTTCGTTGGTTATTTTTACTGAGTCACTTTTTTTTAAAATGTAAATGGAAACCGTTTGTTCGCAGGAATCAAAACAGACATTATGAAATTTGATGACAAATTTGTTTCAAAATTTAAATTTAAATTATTTTTAGGCAGACGAAACATTGATTCATACAGCCTCGTCAAGAGGTGTTAGTTTACGACTTGAAATAAAATTTTTGTAGGTTAAGCGACTTAGAGTCAGCAAGTGGGGATATAGTGAAGGTGGCATTTAGACTTAACGCGAGTTAAGTACTTATCCATGAGTGCATTGATCAAGGGCGATAAGTATTTTACAGTGGATGTCATAAATGACTGCAGTACTTAAGATGACTGAGACACTAGTTGACAGAGATGGAAACTAAGGCATCTCCATGGAATCAAAAACTAAAGCTGACTTGTTTAATTGAAATCCCGGTCGTGCATAACAACCACGGAGAATAACCACGGTTTTATTGATTTATATGTAAACACTAGATTAGGTTAGAGGGGTGGAAGCTTAAGTTTAAGCGCCGTCTCACTCGGATCTTTATGGATATATTGTGTTCCCCGTTCTTTATGTTGTTACTTAGAGCGGTTCTCCAAGAAAAGGTAACCTTAGACCAGAAAAGTAGGTCTATTCTGATACCACTAAGTACTGCGGTTTGACGCCTACTTACTCCTGAAACCATTTAGATTTCCTAATGTAGCTGTTGCGTTTAGCCGTGTTGGAGTTCAGAGCATTTATATCGTTAAAGAAGTAGGCAAGAGCGAGAGGAAGAGGAAGTGTTCAATGGACTCTTCATCTTCCTCGTCTCTGCAGCTCCTGCAAAAATCGTTACATGCTATAAGCGTTGAGCAGGCCTGCCTAGGATGCAGTGTCCTGTGAGGACATTAATTAGTTTTGAAAGTTGGTCGCTTTTAAGTCATATTAATGCTTTTGATCTTTTCAGATCCAGGTGTTGCCATCTACGATTTGCTTTCGATAGGGCGTTGGTGTAAGTCAGGTGTTTAACAAACGACATAGGCGCTTTGACATGGTCGAGCTTCTCGCCGTCTGTATATTGACAGCTAGCTAGAGTCTAGCTAATTCATCAGCCGCGCAGTCCCCTGTAATGTCGCAGGAAATAGGGATAGGGACCCAACAGAGTGCAACGTTTTACTGGTTAGCGATCTCATTAAGAGACACGCGGCAGTCCTTTAATGCACTAGATTTTATTGTGTTGGATACGAGGGACCAGATCGTAGCCTGGCTGTTGATGTAGATTGGAATATCTGTACATGATTCTCGTATTGGGTTAATCTTCAGCCAAGCGGCGGCTTGGAAGACGCTACAGTGGTTGGGGGGCCTGAAGAAGTGATGGTCTTCTGAAAAGATACCGGCACCTACTCCGTAAAGATAGTGATAGACTCATTAAAGAATTCTACGCACTCACTCCAGGCGCTTCTGTCCGGTATTTTGTGCTTATAGCTTATGTTGAAGTCGTTTTCGGTGGGCAGCGTGTCTGTTGATTTGGAAAGGCTGAGGTGAGTTGATAGGATTCTGCCATATCCCAAGTTTTTCATGTTCCATTTGGTATGTTTCTCTCAGTCCTCGATGTTCTGTATGTAATTCAAGATCGAGAATACTTTTATACCGCAACCGAGCTGTTTTCCGGCATCGACAGGGCCCGCTTACACAGCCATTTCCAAGATTTATGCATGAATCTCTCTCTACATCAGTTTTTGCATGAAGGAAACCCTTAAACAAAGCACACCCTCCGTCACTTATTATTAGAAGCAGATCGGAGAATTGGCCAGCAGAGACATCATATCTTAAGTGAATTCCAATAATCTTCTTGAGGGAGTCTTTCTACATGAATAGTCAGATATTATCGAAGAAAGGAGTCTCTGGATGGAGTAATTTTCATTTCATCCTGATCTTCGCTTCTACAGCTTTCGTTAAAATTCCTTGAGAAGAGGCTTAGTTTCTAGGGACTGTCCCGTGAATATGCTTAAAACGATGCTTGTTTGCAAACCATTTAGCAGGAAATGCCCTCCTTCTATCCACGTTATTGCATAAAGTTTGAAGATATATTTACACGTCAGTCATGCAGACGAACGAAACTCCACTCCCTATGGAAGACATTATCACCTGTCGGCCATCTATGTAGGTTAGGTTACGCGGCTGGCCCAGCTCAGATAGGGACACACTTAGACAAGATTGGCCTATTTCGATATCACGATGAAGAATCCGCTTACCAGCACAGTATGAAACACAGAGTACATCGAGATGGGCAACCGTAACGATATTAACCCTCAGAGTTGAAACATTAAGTCCCGGAGATGAATTTTCTTACCTTCTGGATATCGAGTTCGGCCAGATCGTTAAAATCATTGTAGAAGTATTCCCCGAGAATTTTCCTTCTTAGCGTCGTAAGGGGAGGACACGTGCACAGGAGGTGCGTTGCAGCTTACCCTACGCCGTCTATGTAGATCTGAATTGAATCCAAATCCAAGGCAGCTGTATTTCCCCACAAGTTGCGGATAGGAGTGGTTGCTCGAAAGTGTTGCTGAAAATTAGAAGTCGAAGGGGTTTAGTCGATGCTTTCATAATCGAAGTTTTATACCGTAAGGATAAAAGAGTGACCAGGCAGGTAAGGAGACTCTTAAAAGAATGTCATCAGGTTTACACCCACTAGTTGCCAAGGCAGACATTGAATCTACCTTGAAGCAAAGGTGTGCGTTCTACATAGATCGTATGTACATAGACACACCAAGAAGGCGAAAGGCCTTTGCAGCATTGGAGAAAACTTGAATAACTCGGCTTTAAAGTTTCTGGATGGTCGGGGTTTCACGGAGGACGAAATGCAAAATCGCCCTTAAAAGTCAGTCAATGGATTGGTTTGAGAGTCCAAAAATAAGTCCTCTGCCAGAATATTTGATCATTCCCGGGCTAAGTCGACATTTCTCTGAGGAAGTTTAGCCGATCTGGAGCATGAGTTGGTAGGGAAGTGTTTTCAAATGGAAACAACAAAAAATTTATAACAAAAACAATCATACGTTATATTTAAACTTAAAATTAATCACATTCTCAATAAATACACTACACAACACTCAAGCCCATCCATGACTCTCGTGATGATGATGATGCTCTGGTTCTTGGTGGATCACTTTGACGATTTTGATTTCTTGTCCATGACCACCGTGTCCTTGCTCAACATGTCCATGATGTTCATGTTCATGAATCAATTTCACATGATGCACCACTGGTGCTGGTGCTGCATGAGCCTCCTCTGCATGGATAATCTTTACAATTTGTGGAGCTGCCTCGATATGCTGCGCTTGATGGTGATGACCTTCCTCATGAATCACCTTAATGATGGAAGGTGCCGATGCCTGATGGATTATTGGGGCAGCAGCCTGTTCATGGATCACTTTAATGATTCTGGCCTCTTGAACGACACCATGTCCACCATAACTGCCATGTCCACCGCCATAACTGCCTCCATGGCCACCACCAGAACTACCTCCATGACCACCGCCATAACTGCCTCCATGACCACCACCATAACTACCTCCATGGCCACCACCACCATAGCTATATCCGCCTCCAGAACTTCCTCCAAATCCTCCACTTCCACCGCCAAAGAGGAATCCAGCGTTAGCACCAGCGACCAGAGCCAAGACACAGATGAAGACCTGCAATCAGAACAAATGAATCGAGTGCATCCTGAAATGTCTATCGCCAGACCCTTACCTTCATGTTTGTAGTTTGTTTGCTTAGAGATTGTTGAGTTCACCTGTGAGAGGTTGTTAAGTAAATGATATGCCTGCTGATTAGCGGATTCACCTTATATAGCCGCCGATTGTCGAAAGATCCACTCCCCTAATCAATTTGGCCGGTGAAAGTGTCTATCGGTAGCAGAGAAACAATAAAATCCAAATGTTTGCAAATTTAATTTACAAAACGCATTTTTTTCTGCCCAACATGTGCGGCAGGTATAGGTGTTGGAAATTATGTGCCGGCATAAATTATCCCCAAATTTTTATGTAACGCACTAAAATTCATTCGGCCGGTCCAAGCCGAGATTCAATCGAAGCTGCCTCTGATGATGGGAACCTTGACTTACCTAATGACCGGGGGGCTCGCCTAACCATTGACTTAATGGTCAGGCCTATATGGAAATTTGACAAAACTGAAATCACTGAATTGATTTAAATTCGTGGTGTCAAATCGGAGTTTATTGGTATTTTTCATGCTAAAGATTGATGGATGAATCGCTTTGCATAACTTGCCTAGTCAGTCAACCAAATGTGGGCTGAAACAAGGTCAGTGGAGTGTCGTTGGTGGACAGTTCTTGTCCGGAGAAGTGCAAAGAACAAGAATTTAAGCCTCAAACAATTATTCGATTTATCCAGCACGAGAAGTTGGTTAAAGCCGTTTTCGATTTCCTCGTTGCTCTTAAGAAACCATAAGTAGCCAGCAGCTTCTCTTACTGAGAGACATCTAAATCTCCGCAGATTTTCTAAGAACTTCAGGAGGCATTCTTTTGATCTGACGAGTCTCTCGATCGTGTCCGGAAAAACCCAAGCTATCAGTGGAAGCTCCTCCAACACTGCAGAAATTCTTACCCAACCGTACCTTTTGACCATCCGTACCGCAATATAGTCTGTCACAAGCTACGTGAGAATAGATTCCACCCTTGATTTACTCTGAACTGCGCCAACTACAAGATCTTATCTGCCGTGTTGTGTGAACGTCTCAATTACCTGATCGGTCCATATTAGTGTGGCTGCAGGACAGGAAAGTCCACCAACGACCAAATATTCACACTGCGGCAGATTTTGGAGAAAACCCAGGAACTTCAAATGGATACCGACCACCTCTTCACTGATTTTAAGGCCACGTATGACAGCATCTATAGAAACGAGCTATACAGACTCATGTCTAGTTTTGGCATTCCTGCCAAACTCGTCCGTTTGTGCAGGATCTTTGACGTCAAAAAAGGATTTAGACACGGTGACGGACTGTCATGCGACTTCTTCAACTTCGTTCTTGAAAGAGTTGTGCAAAACTCATGCGCCAACACCAGAGGCACAATCTGTCAAAAGTCCGTCCAATTATTCGCCTAGCCGTCGATGTTGACGTAATCGAAAGGATGCAGCGTGATGTCACTGGCGCGTTTGTGAGTATTGAGACGGAGGCGGCGAAGATGGGTTTAGCGGTCAAAGAGAGCAAGACCAAGTATATGAAAGGACGTCTCGGACAGAATGACACAATAGACAGTGGTAACTTTGAGGTAGTTAAGGACTTTGTCTACCTAGGCTCCGCTATATATTCAGACAACGACACCAGCACTGGGATTAAACGAAGGATACCTTGTGCCAATCGCTGTTTCTTTGGGCTAAGAAGGCAATTGAATAGCAAAGGCCTCTCTCGAACGACTAAGCTGAACCTTTATAGAACTTTAAATCGTTCCAGTCCTGCTTTACGGCGCAGAGGCATGGACTCTGTCAAGAGCGGATGAGGTTGCTCTCTCGGCTGTTTCGAGAGGAAAGTTCTTCGGGTGATTTTCGGTCCCGTCTGCACAGACAGTGAGTGGAGGAGGAGATACAAAGACCAACTGTACAAGCAGTACAGCGACTTTGACTTAGCCAGAAAAATGAAGGTCCAACGACTCAGGTGGCTGGGTCATGTAGAGCAGTACAGGAAGACCACGACCGAGGTGGCGCACGCAAGTGGAAGGGGACACTGGGAAACTAAAGACAGCTGGCTAAAGATCGAGCTGTCTAGGGACGCTTGTTGGTTAAGGCCCAGTACCTTGGACTTGTAGCGCCAGCTTAAGTAAAGTAAGTACACGCATTGGACCACTTGTGTGAGGGTCAGGTACGAGGTATAAATGTCTTCTTCGCATAAATCCATAGTGGTCGCCATGGCTCAGTGGTTAGTCCGTTAATATGCGAAGTGCTTAGGTTTCAAGCAAGCTGTTTTAGCAGCAACACCTTTCGGTCAGAGACACAGTCGTCTGTAGTAATAACGGAACGCATCCATCGGTAGGACAAGAACTGACTTTTTTTTGGTGAGCTTTTCTCCTCACGACGAGGATCTGTATAAGCGATTATACCTTCGTAGTCCGCTCGAAGTTATCAATATAAGCTCGACTTCTGTATCAGTGGTCATCCAAGTTTTGGCTTGGTAAAATTGCGGGTATTTGTTAGCAGTAAAGTCTAAGGGAGTACCAGCTAGCCTAGTATTCCCAATCTCCCCCCAATTATAAGCACCGAACAGCTTGAACTAGTTAAAACCCGTCAAACACACCCTTAATCCAGTTCAATAGAGGAACAAGAAATAGACCTTCATTTCAACTTCAAAGGACACGAGACTGGCCATCAAAAAATTCTGCTATAAATCATACCACCACTGATGACGACTGGAACACCAAGATGCGTGTGACATCCTGGGAAATAGATTCCCCTAAATTTGAATTCTCAATGCCCACTGGCCAGTCGTAATGTAGTTTTCCAATGCACGCAATCCTTCTATCTTCCTTTGTTGAAATTTATACCCCCAGTGCACTCATTCATCAAAGATACTGCTGGCCACTCATTTTGTTGCTTATGTCACAAAAAGACAAAGTTAACACCGACCAACGCCATCACCAGGATCAACGTCAGAGTTGCCCATCAAAACCGATACAGGAAACGAAAAGATCTCCCAAACTCATGTGCAAGGATATCCAAAAATAGACGCGCTGGACAAGTGTCCTTTGAAAATGGAATGCTTACTTAGTAGCTTGGACATTGACCAGGCGATAAATTCACGTTACTTGGAAAGGGCTCAGAGTAGTTTAAGGTTTATGGGCTTCGATTTAGGACGACACAAAAGCACACATGCGGCGGCCCACTCATGGCCACTGCAACGACTCCAGGAATCAGGAATCACAGCGCCTGAGAGATGTTTAATACTACTTATCCGTAAATTATTTCGCATCGTTCAACATTTGAGGATGGAGGTCCTTGGTCGGCCTTCCGCATCGTGTGGTCATCGCCATTAGGTCGAAAGGGAATACATTATGTGTGTCTGTTGTATTTATTCGACCAGGCACTCTTCAGAGAATGGCCCAAGGCAAAAGGACCCACTGGGATTGATGTATTCATTTCATTCGAAGATATAATGTTCGTTTGGAGCGTTAAAGTTTTGCCCGACGACGGGGTGATGTGAGTGAGTTCCAGCATCGGATCCATAGGAGAGAGTGGAAATCTAAAGTGAATTAGAAATCAATTTGTAATTGGCCAGCGCACATAAATACAGTTAATGCCTAGGCAAGGATGCGCTTAGACAATTTCAATAAGGCTGCGTTTGATATGCAGCGAGGGTGAAAATTGTTTGATTACAACCAAAACTGCTGATTGGCATGTGTTAGTTGAATTGTGCTTCTGATGCTGAATTGGGTATCTGAAGTTTGGCAATAAAGTGAACGATTGTGGAGGATGGTGAAAGGTCCTGTAGCGTGCTTTTGTTTGCATATTTGAGAATTTCGAGCAAAGCACGTCTATTTGTTCTCTGATCATTGGGAAAAGGATTTTTTTTTTAACTCATTCGGAAGAAAGAGCCATGTTTCGGTATATTTCTGACTTTGAGCTTTGGTCGAGAAATGTGTATTTGCAGGTCCATCTAGGTTGTTCGTCGAGTCGGGGTAACATTACCTATGATAGAAACACATATAGATGGAAACGAAGGACATAATTTAGGGGTCTGTTCCTGGAATGTATGCCATCGTATCCGTGAGCGTATCGAAGAATTTTAGCACGATGAAGGTGAAGGCCCTGAGGAGTACTAACTTATTCAAAGAATTCAAAAGGACCAGTCCTCATCCTCTACAGTCCGGGGTAGACCTGGGCCTCAACCAACAAGCGTCTCCAACCAGGTTGATTTTTAGCCACATGTTTCCAGTTTCAAACCCAAAGTTGATTAAGGTCCTCTTCCAGGTCTTCTTGTATGCGAGTAATTGGACGGACTCTGGTGTTGGCGCTTCAGTGTTGCACTATTCTTTCAAGAACGATGTTGAAGAAGTCGCGAGTCGCCTTGTCTTAACCCTTTTTTGACATCAAAGGTCTCGGTGACGTTTTTACCGACCTTGAAGGAGCAGGGATGCCAAAACTAGACATGGCTCTGTATAGCTCGTCTCTATACTCAGATGCTGTCATACGCGGCCTTAAAATCGATAAAAAGGTGGTGATTATCGATTTAAAGTTCTTGAGTTTTCTCCAAGATCTGTCGTAGTGTGAATATTTGGTCGCTGATGGACTTTTCGGACTTAAAGCCACGCTGATATGGACCGATCAGGTTGTTGACGAACGGCTTCAGGCGCTCACACAACATGGCAGATAGGATCTTGTTAACGATGTTAAGAAGACTGATGCCTCTGTAGTTGGTGCAGTTCAGAGGGTTCCCTTTCTTAAGGATCGAGCAAACGATACTGAGGTTCCATTCATCAGGCATACTTTTCTCCGACCATATTTTACAGATGAGTTGGTGTATGCTCCTTACCAACCCATCGACGGCCGCTTGGAATAGGTCGGCAGCTAGGCCGTCAGCACCAGCAGCTTTGTTGGTTAACATCCACCGCGATTCTACTATGGTGTTCCCTTGTTCGTCCTTGCTGACTTCAGGTCGGGCCCTATAGCCTCGACAGGTTATTTTTACCCTTTGGTAAATCTGCCGAACTTCTCATGCTCCTTCTTCTTTCTCTTGAGAAACCGGTGTTCGTCTCTCCTCTTCTGCTCGTAGAGCTCGCGAAAAGCTCTGGTCTTTCTAGGCAGCGCCGCTCTGTGTGCCTCTTGTTTCGCTGGATGTGCTTGCCGGCACTCGTCGTCAAACCAGGCGTTTCGTTGTGGTGGCCGAGTGAAACCCGTCAGAGACGGCATCTCTAATGAATTTTTGGCAATGTTGCCACTGGTATTCAATACCTCATGCTGGCGGCACCTTTTGAGAAATTGTTGGTAGGTAGATTCTTTGAAAAGATTCCTACTCTCGCTTTACAGTATTCGCAAAGATGTTTCAGACTCCTGACCCTCTACCCAGAAACTATCCGTTCCCGGTAAAGTTTGTGTGGACCTTTTGGCAAACCTGCCTCTCTCTTTATAAAATCTCGACTACGTGGTCCAGAACCTTACCCCCGTAGAACGATCCACTCTAGTGCCATTTAACATGTCTGTGCAAGCAAAGTGCCGCGGTAGCTACTGTTCTTCGGAATAAAGCCGGAGGATTTCCAGAATCACTTTCATTGCACTGTTGCTGTCATTCCTATTGAGCTTATGTCACTCCATCCACCCTAGTTGTCACGCTTTCTATTCTCCGCGACATAATGTGTCAAAAGTTATGTACCAACATCTCAGCAAACAATTTGCTTAGAAGAGAGTTGCTTGTAGGACTCCCCTATAAAAATTAGAACACCAAAGGTAGAAAGCACCTCTCCATCCAATCGAAGCTCCTAAACCTTTCAACTGCATCACACTGAAATCAACTGAAACCAATCCACTTCGCTATGCCCCATCTGCAGCCTCGTTACGCCATCTCTCGATCCTTTAAATGCAAATTTAAGACCTATACCGTCTGCCTTCCATCCCATGGGAAGCACACAACTACTCCTCCACCGATAGATAGTTTGCCAAAAACGAAATCGCTGGCATGCATCCTTTCAACTGCTGAATGAAGTCATCTCCTTTTCTCAAAACTCATCCAACGATTCCCTATTTGACAAAAAAGAAGAAAAATCTCCCGAATTGCTAAAATTTTCAGGACGTGTTCCATCAAATAATATTTCATGCACAATATCCTTCAGAAGAAAGTTGAGAAAAAAAAAATGGAGAAAAACCGAATGCAGAAAATCAAAATGGAAATCTTTCACAATCTACTTTCGTTCATCGAAATTATGAGTCCATTTTGTGTGTGCAAATGTAAGAAAAGCCCTCTTCCCTATCCCTTAGCCATGCGTGTGCATGTTCCTTGTGCAGTGATGCGCCATAGCTCTCTTCTTATCGAAAATGGCGCTCACAATTGTTATTCAAATCTTTTCTTAGAAGAAATGTAAATGCACAACGCTCTGATACATCAACAGATTACTTCACCCTCTCGAGGGGGAGGACTGGCATGAGAAGACAACGAGTCCCGTGCAAATCCTTTCGTCTTTTCTCTGAATATCCTCGCACACATTATTATCAGGACGAGACACTGTTCGTGTGGGTGTGGGTGGGATACTTACAGCGTGCACGTACTCGGAATACCACCGTTTTTATGGATAAGTGAATTTTCATTTTATTTTTCCGGAGAAATTGCCATGAAAGTGCATGCAGCAACAGATGACAGTGGCTTGAAGTGTACTTCAAGGAATTGCAAGCGTTTGCTTGAGTTGCTTGGCAGTTTATTAGCGCATATCCTTGAGGCATTCTTATACATGTCGGAGATTGCGAGGAGAATGTCTGTGTCAGTTGTCGGTGTATAGTTTTCTTTGTGATTTTTGCAGAATTTGTTCAGCTTTTGTGACAGACGTATGCGAAGGTAGTCATACATTTGTGTAATTTTATTCGGCGTTCTTGGGGAAAACTATGCAAAAAGGAATCCTCTTGGGCGTTGCGCTACGCAGTGCAGGAGATTTGTCGAAAAACTGAAAGATTTTCAAACACCAAACTCTAGACTTCCGAACGAAACGACATTTTTGCGAGATTTCTGACGAGCTATCAAATCATTCGTGGTTGGGTGTTGCGACGCTCTATCCTCTATGCATCATTCTAGTTGTTCTTCCTTTTCTGTTCGTAGAGTTGGTGCTTGCACTCGGCATAAAAGCAACTATTTTGACGGAGTAGACCATTGGTACTTTAACCAAGCTGTTAATGTCGTAGAAAGACTAATAGATGTTCATGTCAAAGGCTAGCTAGTGATATTTACCCGTCCGCCCTCAAGTCAATGCGTACCATCTATTCAAGGAAATAGAAAAGGCGCACTGCTCCAAGGAAATAGCCCTATGCACGGTCCTAGACATCGAGGGTGCTTTCGATAATACCGGCTACGAATCGATAGCAAAGGCAATCAGTAGTAGAGGAATCGAAGACTCGACCAATCAATGGATAAAGGACATGTTGAAGAGTCGTATAATAATTTCTTCTTCAGGAGTGTCAGTGGCTGTAACCGCAGTCAAAGGATGTCCCCAAAGGGAGATTTCTCTCTTCTTCTTCTGCGGTCTTTAGTCATTGACAATCTTTTAGTCAATCTCCACAGATCGGGCTACAAAGCTATTGGTTATGCTGATGACCTAGCGATTATTATAAATGGTGAACATGACATGACGATCTCCAACGTCATGCAGAATGATTTACTATACGCTAAAGGCTATTCCAACGAGGCGTTGGCTTAGACAGACGCCTAAATTGGATTGCACATATCAAGTCTGCGGCTGATCGTGCCACTAGAGCCTAATAAGCTACTCGGCATCTCTACGACAGAACTTGGCGTCTTAGTCCCAAAATGATTGATTGTACATTTCGATAATTAGACCCATAATAACATAGCTGGTTGGCCAAAAGTACTTGAACGAACGACGGCAATGAAGCTTGATTAGCTACAAAGAATTGTCTGTCTCTGTATTACAGGTCCTATGCGCACCTCACTCCAGCCATAGACGCTGTCATCGGGCTCTCACCCCTACATATCTTCACTGGGAAGACAGCTGTCCCTTGTGCTATAAAGCTCCAGACAGAACACAAGCAAAATCAAGTTATCTTGTGGGTCATCTTCAAATACGTCACTCAATTCCAAGTACGGACATGTTCTGCATTTTCCGCGACGTTATGGCCAGACCCAGGATTTTTGGGTTTACCGACGGATCAAAAATGGCTTCCGGAGTGGGTGTTGGCATCTTTGGACCCAACACACACTAAAGTTTCGGTTATAATGGGGAGGTGCCCCAGCGTGTTCCGGGCTGAAATCCACGCTACGCCAGAATAAACCTCGATAAAGGTACTAGTGGCAAAAATTCATATCTATTCAAATAGTCAGATAGCCCTTAAAGTATTGACATACCACTTCGTGGTAGGTCAGTCAAGTGCTGCTACGATAACCTACAATCACTTTCAGGGAAAAACACGGTCAAGCTTGGCTGGTTGCCTAACCACCAGGGGATTGTAGGCTATGAAACTGTGGATGAGCCAGCTAGGGCCGGTTCGGCGTTAATTGGGCTACCGACACAGTTTTGTTTAATAACTGGGAACACCAACTTCTCATTGCCCATTGAGAAAACGTCCTCGGACTTAGGCAATCCAAGAGACTTATCAAACCCCTTTCCTACGAGGAAATTCTTAACCTTGACATGAACAACACGAGGAAGCTAGTGTGCTTCCTTTACGGTCAACGCAGCCGAAGATATCATCTCAGCAAACTAAACCAGATACAGAGTGTCGGTTCTGTTTGGAAAAGAAAGATACCTCTGAGCATATTCTCTGTGAATGTCCGGCACTATACTGGCTTCGCAGACGGATCTTTCATAGGGAATTCTGTTCGTTAGCCGAGTTTAGAAAATCGAGCACTAATGACATAGGTACTCACCTTCATTAGGAAGGTAGTAGAAGTATTAGGCTAAGTAGACCGGTGGCACAATAGATCTTGCTAGGTCGCAGTGTCAACCGTTAGGGCAGGTTCTAAGAACACAAATGCTGCCGTAGACACTCCGACTCTCAAAAACCCTAGCAGTAGCTTGGAGCTACATAGGCCATCAGTTCTGCTAAAAGACTTTGGGAGCCGGTCGGCGAAGGACCTGACTTTGCAGTCGGTGTTAGTTGCTCGGACTTTTTCGACCTGGTGAAGTGTCCTCCGATAACCACAAGGCAATCAAACAGTTTCTTGTTAAGCTGATCATATGGGTTCCTGCTTTATATGGGGCACGTCTGTACTGCTGACTACTGCAAGGTCCATCGATTGAAATCGGGTTGAAATTGCTTTGCACCAATGGTGGAACTAAAATTTCCACGGGTAATTTTGAACGTATATACATCACTCTCAACATTCTTCCCGTGTCCTCTCAGTAATCTCATAGGAGCAGTCTTCAATGCTATCATCTTTCCCCTCCCTTCTGATAATAGGCAAAGAGTCAGGGTGACCGAAAAGTATCGCAGAACTTTTATAGAGATGGTCACTTCCGGACAGAGAGTTAGAATACTGAACCATCATCATGGATAGGTCCATAATAGACGGTAGAGCGGGAGAGAATATATTTTCGAATTTCGGTCTGGAGACAAAGACCTCAGTACCCCGAACCGAGTGGCTCCGCAACAAGCGTTGGACAACTTTCGTGGGAATCAGGTACGAAGTAAAAATATTTTAATTGCATTGGACAACCAAACGGAGACCAGATGCATGGAGCAGAGTACATCACTGGTAATGGAATGTGCTATAAAGCTGTGCTTTTCAAAATGACTCGACACTAGCTTGAGTAAGACACACAGGTATCGAAAGAAGGTAAAAGAAGACGGACAACTCGCCAAAGCAAAGATTGACCTATGAATTTTAGGTTTCCGAACTAGATTTCTAGATTCCCCGTGTTAGAGGAATCTAGTTAGAGAAATGATCGATGCGAAAACCTGATTGCACTCCTGAGAATTTGGGAGGCCGTAACTAACTGGAAGTTATTAATGGATGGCAGCCGTGTTCAGAGAATACGGAAACTTGAAGTACCATCTGAAGAAAGGTCTTTTAGAAGACGATTCCTGAAGACTTTGTCTAGAGGACGAAGAGACAGCTACATAAGTATGTACATGCTGTGCGAGTGTCTAACAGATGAAATTACAAATTCAGCTGCAAAATCTCCTTCGAAGAAATACTAACGTTGGCAGAGGAATAATGGCTGAAGAAATACAGCGGACATCTCTGACTAACAAGCCTCACGAAGGAAACGCGAAAACGGACTCAATGAGGAAGTCTCCGTACTTTCATTAAATTATACGTATTCGTCTCTGTGAAGGCATGTATATGCGTAAAAAGGAGACATTTTGCTTCTACATATTTTGCCACCTCTTCATTTCCTCATTTCTATCCTCATCACCGTCCTCTTACTCTTCTCTAGCTTCATATACATCCAGTCGTTCAGAATGAAATTCATAGAACGTTCAAATGACAAATTCAATTTGGACTTTTGCATCCAGTGGGGCAGTGCAATCGAAAAAGCCCCGCTGCAGTCAAAACAAATATAATGCATCCCTAATCAATTGACACGGACCTCAATCGTGCCTTCCACAAACACCGTAAATAATTCCAACAATCAACGAGGACATTTGTTGGAGCAGGACTCCGCCGATTCATCTCCATGCACTCGGTTACTTCCTAATCAGTGACCTAGTATCGGGTTCAACGACTCTAAATGCAAAACAAAACCATCCTCCTCCAAAGCTGATGTTCGGCCAGAGGAAAACGTGTTTCCACACTCTCTTATCCTCCAACGAAGAGCGGCGAGTACTAAAAATTCTCTCCAGCATCGCACCGGGCGAATTCAACACCTTCTTCATGGTCATGCGCGATGAGAATCACTTCCTCGTCCTCTTCCGACACTTGTTGCATGCGTCCTCCCTGCCAAATCCTACTCGGTCACACATCAAAGGAGATTCGTTTAATTATAATATCCACACAGGATATGGCTGAGTGTGTGTGCGTCTGTGTATCAGTTGCCCTATTAAACGTGACAACTTTTTAGGACTACTTTCGAAACGTACTCAACTAAGTGTTGTTTCTAGGACACGTTTTGCCGCGCGCTTTCATTGTCATTGTGTACAACATCCTGCCGGTTGTGTATCTGTATGCGGCTTCCATCCACATAACACAATCCCTTAGGCTTAACGCCTTTAAACATTAGACTCAAAGTACCTATTCCTTTAACAACATCGAACCTGTGTTTTGGCTCTTGCGAGGGATGATGCCTAGGAGAGAAGGTGCTTTAGCCGGCAAACGGGGACGACAACGAGCACGATGAGATTATGTATTCTATTCTGGTAAAGGGATTTATTTACATACAATTTGCGGGTAATTTTCTGGGGGTCATGATACGGTACACACGCACTTGGAAAGGAGCGCGCAGGCACAGGATGTGCCGACGGCCGGCGCTGGAGTACGGGAGAAATGAAAACAAATATAAATTATAAATTCTGGAACAATAGGGTATTTGCTTAAGTGTTAAAGAACCGTGAATGGAATGAAAAGTATCTAGACAAGGATCTGGTACTCAGTTGGGATGGCGTCCGTTTATGGCCATTTACATACATATTTCGGGCGATATTTAGGCAATTACTGGGATGGCCTGCTGTGGATCCGTGTAGATTAATATTTCAATTAATTTATTTCGCCGCACTTAAAGGGAATTAGAGGTGAGTTCCGCTACCCGCGGAAAGTTCAACGAACTAGTGAGACAATAAATTGTAAAAGGTCACAGTGTAATGGAGCTTGAGTGTGACCTTTAGGAGAACTTTTGACAAAAGATAGTGAGGTTTTGTTGAAGAGTCCTGGGAATGGCAAACCACGGAGAGTGTAATTTGTCATCAAGAAGCTTCTCAATTCGCCGTCAGGAGTCGGCAATAAATTGTAGATCCTTCCATTTGTGCAAAAAACGCATCACGCACAACATTAATGGTTGTGAGATGCTTGGCGTTGGCCAACAGCGGGCTGTTGCTAATGAGGATTTACCAATAGCGAAGTTCTGAGCATAGAGCAAGGAACGTTTTAAAGTAAAGTCCACAGGACACCTTGCTTTAAGTATTGTCTTTGAGTATCATATACACTAGATTGGTCTTCTGGTAGTTTAAGCCACTCGTCCATGGTTACTTAAACCTTTGGTATTGCATTTCGTAGTAGTAGAAGAAGACTTCATTCGAATAGAACCTTAAACCTTTTTTCTGGAGACTAACGCACTATGCATCATCGGAGACCGATGGTCCACCAACTCCTGCGGACTAGCCCACTAGCCCACTAGCCCACTCTGGAAATCCCTTTTTGCTTCCTCTTTCCCTTGAGTACTGTCTCGACGTAAAAGCACTTTTGGTCGCAGCGGTCTTCAATTGAGCGCAAAATCCTCACTAAGTTTTTCGGAGAGTAGTCGCCTATGCCCAATTCCAGCCTTTGCCTCTCTGCCTGCCATCAACTGAACAGAAAAAAATTTGCGGTTTGGGTCTTTTCAAGTTCTGATCAGATTCGGATAATCTTGCTTGTAATTTTCCCAATTTTGTGAAGTAAGGCACTGAGGCAACCGAATCTGGTGACCAACTGCATACGTTAACTTCTTCATGCCCACGCTTCATGCACTCAATGGTGTTTGCAATCAGATTAGTCAATCTTATCCTGATCCATGTCCTCCTATGTTGTTGCCAGCATGTTGTTGCCAGCATTGCTTGATAAATTCCTTGGTTCCAATGTTACTACTGTTTTCTTCCTTCATACTTCCATAGACCACTTCGTAATTGGCTGGCATCTCTCCACGAAAAATCCCGCTGTAAGAATTGCTTCATAGATAGATCTTAGGAGTGAGCAATGCACTACCGCGATGATTTCCTTTCTGTGTGGTTTTTCTGTGGTGTCTTAATTCATCTGACCCTTAAATATCTTCTTACCACAACCACACTCATCTAGGTCCCAGGTCACAGCAATCATGAGGGTAGTGATCGTGCCGACAAGCTGGCTAGGAGAGGATCGGCCAATAACAGTTCTCTAGCGAATAGTGTTTATAATTCACTGAGCACTTTTAAGGGCTATATACATCTTTAATTCCTCCAGCTTGTCAATCATAGGTGGAACGGCCTGATCAGCTGCGCCATTTCGAGAAAGACATGGCCTAATTTCAATAAACCTAAGTCAAAAGAGCTACTTGGTAAATCAAGACCAGATATAGCCAGTCGCCATTTTCACAGGCCACTCGCCGGTTGGAGACCATGCGGTCAAGCTTGGTATTCCTCATAACACCTTCTGCAGAAGCTGTAAGGATATTAATGAAAAAGAATCTCTACTTCATTTCCTCTGCAGATATCCGGCTCTAGCGAGGACCAGACAGCGCACCTTAGCGAGAATCTCAGCGAAATACCTGAAAAATGATCGGAGAACTGATCCTGTATGTGAACTCCACTGGCTGAATTTGACCACTTTATCAAAACACAACCAATCAACACTCACACTCAAATACTCAAATAGGTTTGGACGAGTTTTCGTGGTAACAAAACGGCGTACCCCTTGCGGATTTTCAGGAACCGCCACTCTACCTACCTACCAATCGCTTACCATCCACAGAATCAGAAATCTTGGTGTTTTATATGGTGATCAGCATGATGCATCACTTGCCAGAGCTGAGAGCTTGCCTCACGTCTAACAACGATTGTTTTCGAGTGGGGACACTTAGACGGCCCTAACTACTTTCTTCACTACCCCTATTGTCAAAAAGTCTCTTATAAAACTGTGCAGCCTCTCGAAAAGCTCGTGTATCCTTTGGGTGGCTGCAATAAGTCAAGTCCTCAGATTTGTCCTGCCCGGTAAGCACAAACACCTGCACGCTGATGGGGTATTACGACAGACCTTTTCTTTCCTAATCAGTACAAACCGCTGCATTTGCCAATTCTTGTTAAAGATCCTGTCCTTTAAATAGTTATTATCCATACAAAGCGATAGCTGAGGACAAGTTCAGGCGACTACCTTCAGGACTTCTGCTGGTACACCAGTCCAGAGACTTCCTTGTTTTGCAGTCCGCTTGGGGCCAGTTCCAATCTCTCTTCACTGTACATCGGGATCTCCTGTTGTTAGTCAAGAAAGACATCCTGATGACTAGCCATTATCGCCTTGAATTGGTCTAGCCACCAAACTGGCAACTCCTCTATCTTTACTGTAAATAAACATCAGAATAACCGACGCAACTTGGAAACTGGAATCTTCACGGAGTGTTAAGTGTCAATTTATTCCATGGAATCGTCATTATCATCATCATTTTCCAATGGCCCGCTTATCCACTATGAAAGTCGCGGGTTAAGAATGCTTACATGGAATCTCCACAACCCCCGATCTTCCCCCATTGACTCTAAATAATCAGGGGCGATCCCCATACGTGTAGAGGTGAGATTTTGGTCTTGGTCCAGCCATCTCATCCGTGGCCTCCTTAGCGGACGCCTGCCTGGTGGCTCGTCTCTCATACAGATAGGAGAACAATTCAACATTCAGCTATGCTAGGTGCCAGGCAAGATAGATATTCCAGGAAACTAGACACGGTAATACTGCCGAAAGACGAGAATTCAGTAAGCCATTCATTACATGCAAACATATTCTTAAACGTAAGCAATCAGGAAAGCGAACCCAAGATGGAAAGAAGGAGGGACTTTCTAAATCTCTAGACAGATCTAGCCGAGGCTAAACCAGAATCGATCCCGTAATTTCCTCCTGGTAAAGCGACACCGTTATTGGTGTTCACGCAGGACATAGAATGAAATATTGTCCATAAAGTGGAGTTCTAATCCCCATAGTCGAGGCTTTGTAATGGTTTTGTCATTAAGGTCTCGCATTCGACAGACAGTTTTTGAAGTCTACATTATACTGATCGAGGGAAGGTCCAGATTTCATACAGCTTCAGGACTATACCCTACATTCTGGTACCACATACTCAAAGCACTCACAAGCACGAACATACAAATAAATTTAAAAAATCACTTCGACACAGTCTTCCAATTTGTGACACCACTCCCGGCCATTTAGTAACTCCACACCCAAGTTAATAATTTTTTCCAAGCCATTAGCTATAAAACTTCATTGTTTTCGGTGCAATTTGTACATAATACAGCTCCTTAGCAGACCATTACAATGGCTCGGAGCCGATCTAAATGTTCGTCCTGCTTGCATTTAGCCTGTCCCGTCCAGTCCTTCCACGGCACTACAATAGCCCGAGAACTTGGCAAATTAGCACCGCAATAAACTTCCCGCATTAACGTTGCAGTAAAGCCATTTTCACCATAATGGCATCGACTTTAAGGACATATTTCAACACATACCCACTCAAACTCGAACAAATGATGACGAAGAAATGTAGGAAAACAAGACCATGGAACAGGCAACAACACCAAAGCAACAACTTTCACAGGAATTACATCCAGTTGCGAACAGGAAACTGTTTTCAAGTTCTAACCAATGTTGTGTCCTTTAACAGTCGCTTGGAAGCTCTCTGAAAACCGCTTCGCAGAGTGCCACCTCGTGGAGTGGAAGAGTGGTCATATACTACATGGTGTGGTGCCAGCTTATGGGTAACGTACTTGTTAACTGCTCCTTGTAGCCTGATTTTCTCAAAATGTGTTGAAGCAATTAATTCACAATATTTTGTTCACAACTCCACATGAGAGTATGTGTGTTTGTGTGTGTAAAGGGTGGAATTGTAGGACCTCTAAACGATAGGAATGGGAATTAAATGTGGCTCATATGGCTCCTTAGGTTGGGGAGTAAGTGCACAAGGTGGTTGTTATAGTTTCACATGGATTTCGAGAGTTAATGTCGTCAAATTAAATCTATTCCCCTTTCCTCTAGGATTTATGTAAGTCACACACATTGTCCCTAAGCGTTTTAGAGGGAAATTAAAAAAAATCCCAGTGTTTGACGTAATCGGAAAAGCTTGTGTGTTTTGATGCTCTGGGGTCCTGTAAAGATCATAATTTATTCAATTAGATTAGATTGGTCCACTGGGAGAAGCTTTGTAGCTCCTTTTCCCAAAACCGAATCCATGAAAACAAAACCGGAAATCTTTAAATATTTTCTGCAGAATGGATTATATTTATTAAATTTTCTTTTTAAGGAGACATTTTGGGGAAATTTTTTTAGGCAATTTGGTTACACTGGCAAACATTGTTTTCATCGCAGTAGCCACCTTGTTGGAGTCCGGCCTGGATGTAGCATTGCACAGAACATTTGGCATCCGAAATGTTTAGAAGCCTGTAAATAAAGTTCGTGCATGGATCTGCCAAGAAAATCAAGAAATTATCTCATTCCATCATGTGTACCAAGTGTAACTTACCCGAGTTGAAGAAAATACGGCCATTTTTGAAATTCTCAAAGTCAACTGAAAAAGAAAAGAAAAATACCGTGAGATTAAGCAATCAATTAATCGGTTACACTTACTAGGTAGAGGATTATCAGTGGCTGTTGTTTCCTGAGCAGCTAAGCCTTCAATGAAAAACAAGCAGGCACCAACGACTACAACAGTGGCTAGGATAAGTTTCATCTTGGGTTTTGATTCTTAGAAGTCTTTGAGGTGAATGCTAGGAATTGTTTGGTGTCAGTTGGAAAACGGATCAACAATTTATATGAAACCATTTCACCGAACAGTGGAGCTAGGTAACGAGGTTAGCCTTGAGCACAGTATCTAGACGAAGCACCGATGATGGATGTGGCAATTAAGTTATCTATTGTTTGCTCGAGAAATGCAAATGACACTGTTCTCAGTTTGCACTGATAACAGTGCGTGCGAGTGTAAGCATTAGATGACTAAGTGTATTTTTTACTGACTGTGAATTCACGATCGTTGATTTGGTTGAATTTGGCTTAATTCTATAAGAAATAAGGGAATCCTCGAATTTCAAAGGATCTGTCGTAGCAATTGCCCCTCAACGTCAAAAGTCTACGTTTCGGGAACGATAAAAGGGGCTATATGCACCCAACAACCCTTCGATCGGATAACTTGCCTTCTATATATATATACCTCATTCCTATTCGGTTGGGTCATATTCAGTCCTAAGGCTGGCAAAAGACTCTACATTTTTGAACCTATGCATGCAACTGTACTCGTTCGACGTACTTACCACTGAACCACAGCGACCACTTTTCGAAATATGATGTAAAAAAAATCGTGGGACATCATATCCACTACCAGGTTCTAAGGAAAAACTCACGAAACAAGCGAAGGGAAACTTCAATATACATAAAACCACCATAGCTTTCAAACATCTCTCTAAACAAAGCGATGAACCCCTACTCTATAGACGTCGAAAACCAAAGAATTATCTTGGACTATAGACTCAACTAGAATACGCATTTTGACATAACAAAGAACAAAGCGACTTCTGTATTTTGGAATTGGGACTTCAGCCTTAAACAGATCTATTAGACCGACACATCTCACAATGTTGACTTGAACCACAACATATACATCATTAACCTGGTGTAAAAAGGGTTAGAAATCCTCGCTTTAAAAGTAACAACAAATTCCCTGTTCCGTCTGTATTAGGGTCATGCGCTACTCTCTTTCTGCAGCCCTGCAACTCTTATAAAACTTTCTCATCTGCATGCAACAGTTATTAGGACTGATCCTAATAGCGTAACAAACCTCTAACTCAATCAAATAGTTTCCTTCTTTATCACTGAAGCTGTCTTGTCTGAATCTCAGCTGTAACTCGCAATAGACTTAAAATCCTATGCATAAAACAGTACTCCAACACTAGGGACCTGAAAGCTATCTGCCCAAGTAAACTTTCGGTTCGTTTGAAACGTGGATCTCATAAGCCATCAGTACTTACACTTTATAGAGTGGAAACGTCAGGGAAATTCGAATGAAATTCTATGAATCGAAAAATCTTGGATGTTAAGATCTTGTGTCTAGGAACAGTTCACGATCGATAAGCATTGGAAAACAACTGTGCTTCAGTCACGTCCGTAACACACAAGCACACTTGCTAACGGCTCGAATAACTGAAGACCTTTAAGAACTAGAATCATAGCATCGAATGAAGATCAGAGAGATACAACTTAACGTGGGAGGTAGCAAAGAAGACCATATCAGTACGAATATGAGGCAGCTGAAGAAGGCTTAAAAAGATAGAGCAGTATAACTATTTACAGAAACACATAAGATCACAACTTGCATCAAGTTCAATAGTTCAAATTGTGCCTGTTAGTTTCAGATAAGGATCAGCTAGGAAGATGGATGAAGATGCGGTTTGCCCCAAAATTTCCGCATATGGATAATCTATGATGAGATGAGATCATAACTTGACTAGAGCACTCAAAAGTAACAAAGCGGCTGGACTTGAGAGCATTGCTGTCAAATTATATAAATATCCACCAACAATTTTGAAAGACCTTCTGTGCCATCTTATCGAAAGGGTTTAGCGACCGAAATGAGTAAAGGAAGGAAATGGCATAAGGGTTAGATACCTTGAACAAGTCCGCCAAAAAAAATTGCATCAATCACTGTCTAAGAAACGTGCTTCGAGTATTCTGTCCAAAACGTATCCCAAATAAAAAGCTGTATGAGAGAAAAATTTTAGTGGCAATAGATCAGTCACACCCTCCGGAAAGTGGACGCTTAGTTACTTGCTCACGACATGAATCATAACCCAAAGTACAAGAAAAGTGGGTCGCCTTGTAATCTTAATTCAAACACTTCGACTACCCTGACGATGTCTGCATTCTATCACATAGGATTACCCTCCACCAAGTAACAGTGAGAGTTGGGAGAAAGACCAAGACTAGCATTTTTTCTGTTCAAGTTTTTTTTTTTCGTGTTTGGGAACGCTATATTGGAGCACTCAAACTCAACTGGTCCATTATACTACCAGAAAGCAGGACCTAGTTTTTGCCCATTTTACTGGAATTTCCTCGACTTTCGGAGAAAGCCAAGAAGGTGCTTCAATGATAAGGAGCTTACAGTATCAGCACTCACCACATCAGCACCGAAAATCTTCCACCTGGTCCGAGCAACGGCAAGACCATCATAAAGAAAATGATACAAAGTATCGTCGCCCTCTCCACAGGCGTCGTCGACAAGCCTAAAACACTAAGATGCTTGGCAAAAGCGAAGTGTCTCCTTAGAACGCCAATAAGTTGTATACAGTCTTTCTGCTGAGTGAAAGCAAGAATGACGCTGATTTCTTACAGACATTCGGGAGGATTCGTTTAGTCGCCCTGCATTGTGGTGAGCCGTGCACTACACTACACTATTGTGTTTGTAGGAAGCCCAATCGTCAATGGAGGCCCTGACAGGAAGACCCGACGCAGTTTCAGGTCTTGAGAAAACATGCTCTGAGGTTTGTCCATCAACCTCATCAGACATCTCAGTGTGACCTGGGACGCAAAAAGGAGTCAAAGAGTTCAGCCTTGCGACCGAATTTAGAGAGGTTTTGCATTCTCGCACTATTTTGGAACTGGTTAAAAGGTCGAGCAAGACTCACAGCCACAGCACAGCCTGGCTATTGCTACAGACGTAGATGATCCTACCCTTCCATCTATTCTTAACAATATAGTCCGTGGCCATTATAATAGCAACGGTCTCTGCTTTAAAAACAGAAGCATGCTTACCCAGCGGGTAGTGAAGACTGGTGCTGTTGACCTCCACGAAGACACCAGTACCGGACCCTTACTGGTTCTGCAGCCATCCGTGAAAATTCGACGAAAGCCCCTTCCAGGCTCAGACCCTGGCCGAAGCCAGTCCTGAAGGCAAGGATAGTCGATTTTAAATTTCCACAGCAACCGAAGATCTGGTGTTATTGCATCAGACGGCATATCAATGGAACTAGGGTCGTAGGATAAGTGTCGCGCAAGATCATCAAAACTCCAGTGCGGAGGGCCCCGTCTAAGACGATAAATTACTTTGATAGTACAGCCCATGATATCATCAGTTCACGATCAGTTCAAGTGACTGGACAATCAGTAGAGAAAGTAAAGAGTTTTCAAAATCTCGACCGTGGTAAACTGAACAAGATATTTTCAGTCGAATCGATGAAGTCTAATTTTAAGAAGATTATTGCAAAATAATTTTAAGATTTATCTAAAATCTCACCATGTCATGGTTGACCAAATTCCTTTTAACAAACATTGACCTCGACAAAATCTCCCAGAAATCTGATTGGTAAATTTCCCAACCAACCTAATTACTGCTTTGACCACCATCAACCGCCTCTGAGTCAAACCAAGTTGTACTTACCACTCACACTACCGCAACCACCTGTTTGACAGCTCAATTCTCAGTGCTTCGTCTTTTGTGTGGCTTTTTTGTGACGTCTGAAGTTGTTGCTAAATCAGTTCGGACGGCCAACTATGTGACGAGTGCAACAAATATTTTATTTGTAAATTAATTTCTCGAATAGTTTTAATTTTTGCTCGAAAAGGAAAAAATGTTTCATAAACAAAGACTAATTGTTCTTCTAACTGTGATAAGTGTTCTTTCGATACTCGTGGACATTTCCGATGGTAAGCGAGTGGAAGAGTGAGAAAAATTCCCAAACAAGTTCGTGTCTCATTTCTAGTTTAATTTCGAACTCTTTCGTTTGGTGCTGTGCCTGTGCATTTCTTTGTGGATTTCACTTTTGCATTCTGTAGCAAGACAAGACAAACAATTATTTTGTTTAATTAATTTAATCGGAAGGTGTGAGGAAATATTGTGTACATTTGCCTGTTTGTGTAGTGGGATTCGTGCAAATAGTGCCACGAAGTTTGAACTTTCCTTAATGCCAAACCCAATTGAAATTCTTCTCTTCTTGTGTTTGTCACCAACTCAGGGTCATTTGCTTTTAAATTTATCCGCCTAACTTGTTACGAATAAATGGAACTTGTTTGTTTTTCCTGACTGAGTGCTGTTCTTAGTGGCTATGATTGGTAATGAATGGGAAGTTCAGAGGCCTACAAATGGGCACATTTACATCCATATCAAATGTAGACCCTTTTGACGGAATGTGATCATCAGTTTCAAAGCAGTTTCAGGTCATTTCTGTGTTTCAGATGTTTTATCAAAATTTTCATTCAAAAATCTTTTTTCTCTTCGTGGCATCTGGTTATCAATCTCGAAATATTATCATCATTGAACCTTAGTGGTTGGCTTTCGTCTACGACTGAAAAGCAAATGTTTATGGAGAACATCTTCCCAATCACGAAGCCCAGCGGAGTTAATTGCTTCGTTTCAGTGTTTTTTGAATCTTCCATCTCCCATCTTTGGGCGCGTTTAGGTTCAAATACTCTCTTCAAATCCGAGTTGTTGATCATGTGCTCTATATGTATGACCGAAGGAAATTTCCCAAAACACTTAGCGGTTCTGTAAGAAGTTAAGCTTGACCAACTCTCTTTAAGGATGGAGACCATATTATGCGAGTCCAACACCAATGATTGGAGCTAAGTAAATTAGTGCCCATAACAGCGCGGAAGGACAAAAGCTCACCTAGACCAAATACAGCCCATTGTGCCCAAGCGTTTGATACGGCACTGCTTTCAATTCTTCTGTGAGCCGGAACCGAAGTAAGACAAACCTTGGAGATCCGATGAGTCATTGGTCGAATTCTCATGTGCCTGACTATAAGTGCAGATACCGATTCTTCTACCACGGGAGCGATCTCTATTTACCTTGTAAGCTACTTCGAGTATGGGATGAAAAATAATCCCAATTTATCCAAAGTGTTGCTGTATTTTGTTTCTATATTTCAATGCCAACTAGTATCAGTTTTTTTTTATCCTGTAAGATACGCGGAGAATACGACATGCACCGTCAAGAGCACGTTACACACCTAATGTGTCAGAATCTATTTTACAATACTTAACTTCTCCCTTAAGTTCGCTTAGACAACCCCACTGAGACCAGTGAGTGCATTAATTCAAGGGGAAGCTTTTCTTATACATTGTCTTATGGAAGAATGTAAATATGCAGTTGTCCTTCTCTTTCGATTTTGTTTTTTGTTGGCGCTACAGTCCGGGGTGGACCTTGGCCTCAACCAACAAGCATCTCCAGCCAGCTACATCTTTAGCCAGCTGACTCCAGTTTCGCACGCCAAGTTGGTGCACAACCTGAGTCACGGTCTTCCCGTACTGCTCCGTCCCTCCAGTGTGGGCTCGAAGATTTTCAGCACTGATTCCGTAAAAAAAGCCTGCTTGACTTTTATATCTGATCCCCCGGCATTTGTTGGGAAGATATTAGCTGCCATCAAATCCAATCTGTTATTTGCTATGGGTGAAGAAAATGTGATCTTCGTAATCTTCTGAAAAGTCGCCATACCTGCAGGCCGATCTGGGAGTCGAAATATCCATGCCCGGTTTAAAACTGGGAAATTTTCATTCCGTCTCTTCAACCTCTGCCTCTGATAAGTCCTGCAGTCCATTTTCATTTTCTACACTCGATGCTCCATTGGTCTTGCCGCTATTGCTTGATAAGTTTTACCCCTTCAGTCGCCATTTTCACTCTTATTTTGCCTTTTATTCGTAAACGTCTATTCTCTGTGGCGCTAGGAGTGCGATGGAGATCATTCCACGATAATAAGGATGACTAGTTCCGATAACGTCAATAACAGCTTGCGACTCAAAAGGTTCCACGTCTCTGTACTTAACTTAGTTGAGTGGAACCATATGGCAGAATGGCAGTTTTGCAGCACAATTACTGTGGTACTAGAGGACTAGAAGACGTTAGTACAACCCTTGTAAAAATCATATGGGGTTTCTTATTTTTCCTATCAAGAAATTTTACTTACTTAGACTTTGTTTTTCCTAAGTGGAAACATCGCTTTCATTGCTTGCTTCTATAGGAACCAGTGGTAGCAAATGGGACAACGCATTACAAGCATTGCTAGGAATAGTGTGCAATTATATATCCAATGCGAAATGTAATCCCATCATTCTCCCTCTTCTAGACAAAGAATTTGATTCGATCGTAGTACTGATACGAACACATTCGCCGTCACGTTGTGATCAACACTTCAGTTGATCAAAGGAATGTGCTGAGCTGTAAACTCTTCCGAATCTTCCCACAAAGATTGCAGATTGCAACGTAGTCGAATTTGATTTTGCCATGCTGGGTCGGAAAAATGTTTGAGCGATTTGTAGTAATTTTTGTAAAACATTTGATCAGCTTTTCTGGTCCTGTCTGCCTGGCATGATGATCTCGTGATTTACCAAAGTAAAGTCCAGTTTACTATCAAAAATAGGCTGCCGCTTCCTGAATTATCAATACGACAGTGTACTTATTTCTTACTTAAGGTGGCGCCACAGTCCGGGGTGGACCTGGACCTCAACCAACAAGCGTCTCTAGCCAGCTGCCTTCAGTTTCGGTCGGTGTTGGGTGTCCTTTCTTGTTGACAGTATATATTTGGTCTTGCCCCCATTGACCGCTAAACGCATTTGCGCCGCCTCCGTTTCAATACTCACGAACGCGCCAATGACATCACGCTGCGTTTTTCCGATTATGTCAATGTCGTCGGCGTATGCGAGTAATTCGACGGACCTTTGAAAGATTGTGCCTCCGGTGTTAGCGCGTGAGTTTTGCACTATTCTTTCAAGAACGATGCTGAAGAAGTCGCATGACAGCGAGTCGCCTTGCCCACATTCTTTTTTGACATCAAAGGTCTCGGTGAGGTCTTTGATGGACGAGTTTAGCAGCCAAAACTAGACATGGGTTTGCATAACTCATCTCTATAGATTCAGTAATACGCGGCCTTAAAATCGATGAAAAGGTGGTGAGTATCGATTTGAAGTTTCTGGATCTGCCGCAGTGTCAATAGGTGGTCGATGGTGGACGACAGTGTACTCCTTTACCAAAATTTAAAGCCTGAGTCATAGAATGCTGTTATACTATGGGATGACCAGCAAATATTTGTTTTCATTGCGTAATGAACAGGCCTTGATGACTTTTCGGTTCTCTTGCGCTTCATTACATCTTGGAAGTCTTATTTACCTCAATTGGCGTTTAGAGAAAAGGCTATGACTTATCTCTGTTGACCTTGCCAATGATGATAGAGTAAACAATTTTTAAGAATTGCCATTCTAAGCACACTGTTTCCTATTTTATATCTCTGTCTTCAAAGAAGAGAGTGTTGGGTCTCAAAAAGTGCCTTACTTACTTTTGTGTCCTATGTGCTTTCAAATGTACGATCACTAGAACGTTGCAACCCTAAAAATATGCGACACACTGTTCTCGTTTTCTCCATAAGTCCGTCAACAACTGCGGACTTGATGAAGATTAAACTAAAGGACGCACAACAGGTGTTTACTTGCTTTACACATATTATGTGAATGTCAAGGACAACACGCATGAAACTTCTTGGCAACTATGTCTCAGCTATCTAGAGAAACTAGACGACGACAACTCCAAAAACATGGTAAAATTCTGTAGGGAAATCAAATACTTTCAAGAAATGCTCTAGGTTTTCCCTTTTTGGTTTCAGAGGTTCTGCTATGGTGCCTAGTGTCTTATGCAAGCACTAGCTGCATAACCCTACTCTACCTAACCTATCCTAACCTATTTACTTGCTTCATCCAGTATTGAAACTTTTTCCGCTCTCCCCACAGCCATGTGTCTTGAATTCAGTATTTCTACGTTCCATTTTCAGCAATTCGAGCTCAAACCTTCTGTGTTTATCGCGTTTTCTAACCAATTTTTTCTCACGCACAGGTCTACTTCGACGATGCTATCAATGCAGATCAAGAGGCGAACTAGGCAGCTGTAAGGACCCCTTTGGTTTCAATGCAACCGATGTGGAAAATGAACCAGGTATTGCTGCCGTACCATGCGCGTCCGGTTGGTGCGGTAAAGTAATCGAAGGCGGAGGAGCCTACTCCGTCGATGGTAACTAACAAATCGTCTCCATCAATCCTTCCTTACTTACATCTACCCCATTCTCTCTCTCTCTCTCTCTAGATTACGATCAAGCAGTTCAAAGAATGTGTGTTCAACGTGGTCCCGACGATAGTGAAGATCGTTGCGCCTACACCGTGTACAATTATAAAAAAGTCTACATGTGCTTTTGCCAAGGTGATCTCTGTAATTCTTCCAACAGAATCTCATCCACTCCACTGCTGGGAGTGGCGCTCATAACAATCAGTGGTGGCTTTGTATCAAGAATGCTGTTATCGTCTAGTTATTAAATAATTGTTTTTATTTTTATTCATAATAAGTTCTTAAAGAATAAAATAGAATATATATACATGTACAACTAAACGTAAACGGAAAAGTACTATTCATTGATTTTGATATAAATGCATAAAGAGATTTATGACAATAATACAACGTTCGGCATGCATCCAAGGCGTTTGAGATGCTGAACTTAAGTCTAAGCAAATAACAAAAAAACAAAACTAAAGATGTCTTCCTTCGTGTGAAACAAAATGCAAAATCAAAATATAATATTCAAAATATAATTATGGTAAATGAATTCTTATCGTACTAAGGCGGGGGGATGTTTATTCTAGTTTGGCAGATGGGACGAAGAGTACAGCGGGAAGAGTCACAACCGTTCTCCTCAAGTGGGCGACATACGGCACCGAGTTTAACTATCGTTTTCATCACTTTTGATCAATTCAACGATGTTGAATAGCTTCGTCATGCCGATCTTGTATACCTTGCTTTCCTCTTGAAGCTTTTCGCGACGATGACGCTCCATGGTTAACTTCATTTCGAGTTCACGGAATTGGCCACATAAGCCGGCGCTGTTGTTTTGCTTTTCAGCTGAAATTATTTGAAAAAAAAAAAGGAAATAATTAGTGAGATGGTAGATTGTTAGAGAGATCATCAAAGTATGAGCAAGGAATTCAGGAAAATAGGGATGATCTAGCAGACGGTTAGTTAAACACCAGACACCTGTTGCACTTGCTCTAACCATTTACAACGAGAATTGAAGAAAACTTATCCAATCTCTAGGAATTTTCTATGAAGTTTGGACTTAAGATTGGATTTGTTCAGAGACCATGAAGAAAATAACATTTATCAAGAATCTAATGACCGACTCAGAATGACGACTGCCATAAAGTTTCAAATATCGCCATGAAGTACAGCATCGCTTCGTGTCTGAGCAATGCGTTTTGTCTACGATGTCTATCGACAGTTATGTTCGTACGCAAATATGTAAATGGTTTTCTCAATGATTTTACTAATGTCTTCTACAAAATGGCTCCAGAACTGCAAACGGTAGTGGTAATGTCATACTGCCATTCTGATGTATGGTTGCACTCAGGCAAGACAAGACGTGAAGCCCTTTCTGTAGCAAGCACTTACCGAAAACAATAAAAAGCGAAGAAGAAGAAAAGGTACCCTGATACAGACACGGAAAAAATCGAGTCGAGGTCCTATTGCACATAAGAGAGAGATACCTTCTTCCTGAAGTAAGGCAAACAGCGCTGCTCGAAAGGGTGCTTTCGAAGGGATAAAGTAAGTCAGAGTCTGTGTACGTGTCTGTCTACGTGTGTGTAACAATCTCCTGACGGTGCATGGCGCATTCTTTGCCTTTCCTCCAGGAGTAAACAAAGAAGTTGGCATTGGGATAGTAAAACAAAATACAGTCAAAATCGCTTACAACAACATCGGTTATAATGACCAAATTTTTAGGACCCCACTGAGCTCCATTAACTAACATTGACATCGGTTATAACTACCGTTCGCTTATAACGACCAAATTCACCGGTCCCTTGAAGGTCGTTATAACCAACTTTTACTGTATTCTAACGCTTTGTGTAAACTGGTGACTGTCTTCTCTCTTCTATTCGAAGTAGCTTACTGAATAACTGGAGGGAGTTGGTGTAGACAAAAAACTGGTTTGAAACTCCCACCAATTTCTCTAAGTCTGTTCTAGGATGTAAACAGGATCACCAAACTCAACTTGGTTTGTCTTACTTGGGTCAGCACAATAGATATTACATACATTTCGCAGGCATACGGGGCTCAGCATATTTATCGTAGATTGTACTTGGATCACAAGCGAATTGAAGGCAAAGAGATATGTATTAGACGCCTTAGCTAAAGAGGGGTCAGAATCCATTCCAAGCATTTCTTGTCAGTTCAGCAAACGGAGCTTCAGTAAACGGACTCTCACATTGTCTCTTTCCACAAGAAGAGATAGCCTGAGATACCAAGAGCTTCGTAAAAGGGGCTGACTGCAAAATTACTTCTCAATTTAGGTGATAGAAACGAAACGTGCGACGAACCGCGACGAACCTACGTGTGCGTCTTGTCTCTTGACAGATAAATCACAATATGGAAACATCATCTGACTTTTGGTTAAGTTTAGAGGATTGAAGCCTCTGATGATATCAAACGATGACGATTTTTCCCATCATGAAGTTAAAACAGGGCCGAGTTATGAAGGCGACATTTGAAAAGCTCTGCCTAGAACCTAATCGTCCCTTCCGTGAACGTATTTGTAACTCATCACGTAAAAACGAGCATTCTGGAGCCAAATCGTCTCGACTTTACATGGAGGAGAAGATTTGGGCCCAAGTCTTAAAGCGAAAGTCGCTCAACGATTAGTGGCAACAGATTTGGTGGAAGTCGTTAGCAGCTGGCTTGAATTCTAAAAGTCCTCACCGCAACTATTTAAAACTTTGCAAGAAAATATCATCAAAGGAAGATCCAGTTCCAGATCCAAAGCAGGAACATAGCTATCTATAGAGGCAGGAGAAGACAAGTTGTCATCTGACTTCATCCAAAGCTAGTCAAAATCTTTATACAAAACCATAAGATGGCGTTAGCATTTAAGTTGGTAGGTGAGTTATAGTGACGTAAGTAGGTAGGTGGAGTGCTCGCAACACCCTATTATGAGTTTATTTTTATTTTCCGCCAAGCTTTGCTCTCCTTTGTGGATTTACGGTCAAATTGTCATTATAATATCGTTCTGAGGTAGAATATTGAAAAAAAAACAACTTATGTTGAGATCGAATGATACAACCACAAGCGTCCGTCAGCACCCTAACTATCCACTTAAGGATTAAGCAACCAGACAAAAAAGAAAATAATACCAACTGACACCCACATCAACGTTCAAGTCATTCCTTAAACAGAATCAATTTTATCAAATTAAGTTGGGGGATCAAATATCAAATGGCTTACCTTCTTCCTGAAGCTTTGCATTGTACTGTATTCTGGAACAAAACGGACATTGACCCAAGATTGGCTTGATATTCATATCTTTATGGCACTTCTCATGATAGCTTCCTGGGCATTCCTTACATTGAACCAGTACTCCAGTACGTTTCAGGCATTCATTGCACATAATCTCTTCGGGTGATGAGGAGTTTGAACGATCCGCCTCACAAGCACGTTTCTTCTTCAAAGCACGATTAACTCGCGGTGATAGTAAGAATTGTTTCTTCCGCTTTTTGGAGGCTGCTGCAGTATGTGAAGACAACTGTAATTTAAAGAGAAATTTATTTTTGACATTAAAAAGAAGAAAACATGTGCATATGAAAAAGTCTGGCCAACAAAAATCAGGGAATTTACTTGTCGTCGCGTCCGGCAATTTCTTCTTAACCTTACCTAGGGCTAGGCCACATACTCTGCTGTGCTTTTCTCAGTAATTAGTGGCGGAACTCGACAGAACCTCATTACTCTAAAGAATGAGTTGCGAAGGTAATGGTGAAACGGAACCAGATGTTATCGCTGGACTACACGTCTTATATATGAGCAAACAATGCACTTAACTTTGCACAAAGCTATGACTGTTCTGCACCTGCACCTGCATAAGCTCTATCACAGAAAACCCAAGGCACTTGCAAAGCGTCATCCATAAAAGATCTCAAGTGTTCTGATTGATTATTACCTCTAGCCAACCCCCCTACCGGAGAACTGATCAGAAACAGCAAGCCCTCACGACAGTGGCAATGATTTGTTTATTCTTTTCAAACTGGTGACAGATCGACGATCAATAATAAAACAAAATAGAGCCCGCTGGTGAAAGATATCACGTAGAACAGTTGACTTAGAATGATAGCAACTGGAGACCCAACGCACTGAAACAGAAACATGGTTTAACTCAATAAATTTTGGTGCTTAGACACAAACTAAAGTAAATAAATAGCTGGAGCGACAACCCGCCAGGGGAAAAGGGTTTGGTTACTGGTCCAACTAAGCCATTGTAGTTTTTAGTGACGAATCGCGATTTTTCCCTTCTGCGACCTCGAATGGAGCCTGATGGTTGCTTGACTGCCTACCTTAACGCTTATAGCTGTTAATAAAAAGTTTGAAGTGAATTTCCTGCATCGATTGGGTCCTCTGTGACTACAAAGTGACTACCGAAAATTTATAGGCGCATGAAACACGACATAATAGTTACTCCCTACCCAAACCTTGGACTTGCCACCCCAAAGTTTAAAAAGTGAAAAAAAAATTATAGTAGGAGAACACTTACATCGATACGTCCATAATGGAAATCAGCCTTTTCGTTGTTGTGAACACCTCGGCGTTTCCTCTTCGACCGTCTCTGCTGCAACAGCTGAATTTGCTCTTGTGTGAAAAGATTGAAGAGTCGCAAAAACGACGCCTGGTCATAGTCGTCCGGCCTGGTTTTCATTTCCAACTGCGGTGGCGAAGGCATTCGTACGTCAACGGACTCCTCAGATGACGATGGCTCGGATTTAACAGGCTTCGGCTGTGGTTTTTTAACCGCTTCCGTCACAACTCGATTGGGCTTTGGTGCCACAATCACTGCAACTGGTGTTGGCTGTGGAGTTACCACATTAATCGCTGCAGCTGCTTTGTTCAATGCCTGACGGAGATTCAACCGACTGAGCTTGACATTGGTTGAAACCACTGGCAGTGCTGGTTTGATTTCCGTCTGACTTGGCTTCTCATCATCGGAAATTATGATCTCTGCCGCGTATTTCGGGCCAGCTGGTGTTGCCGTCACAACTCTTTCTGAAATCGGTTTGAGCAGCGACACCTGCTTGGCATTGAAAAGCTGTGGCATCGGTGGCTCTGGGGATGGTTGGAGGACCTCAGGAGACACAAGTGTTGGTGTTGGGGACTTAACAGTAATCCTCCCATTATCAGAGAGCTGATACGTTTCTAACAATTGATTCTCGGTGAATCGAACACGTACCGCAGATGGCACACATATGTAATCCTTGTTTTGGATCAGAGGCACCAATTGTCGTGACACGTAGTCGTTCATCACCAAGCGATCCACGCCTATGTCTTCGCGATGCAAACTCTTGAAGAATTCATCGATAATACGTCGAACCCGCAGCAGTAAGTACTGCTGTTCACAGTTGATCTCATAGATTTCGTTCTCAATCTCATCCAAACACGCTTGTTTCGCTTCACAAAACTACAGGGGAGACAAAAAATTGATTTAAAATTTAGGTACCCACTTTTCGTTTGAAATCACAAACTTACTTGTGTCTCCTTGGAGTACTGGTCAACGATCATCTGCAAATTCCCCCAAAGAAAAAAACACACAAACAACATTAGCATTCGGTTTCAAGAATTCTTTCAAACATTACCTGATGCACTTTGATGTAAGATTTCAACGCCCGCTGGCAGTAGATTATATCATTTTTGATTTCTTTTGGAAATTTAAAGTTCACCATTGCTTGAGTAAAACGTGTCGCCATTGTGAGACTGTCCGCAAATATTTTGAACAAAACTTCTTGGCGATAGATAATTTTTCGGTTAATTGTCCACTCCGGATCTGGTTGCTACCTCGTCCGTTGGTTAATATTGATTAACTGAAAAAAAAAAAAAGGAACACAAACCGAATTGAAAATTAAACGGAGTACAAAACGCCGTCACTTTGGTGTAAAGAACTGCAGAATATTTCGTTTCTCCTTTTCGTTGTGCGGTGGTAGGTTGCGTTTGACGTTTGTTGTGAAGGGGTGAGTTGACTTTCTGCATATGGCGGAGTTGAAAATGACCGTTTTGAGTGAGGGCATTTGAATTTGTCGATAGTTTTTGTTTTATTTTACTTATTACTGTGGTTTACGGAGCACAAATGGTGAGAAGAATGTAATTAGTATATTTTCGTTTAATTATAATGAAAGGAAGGGATATATTCAGCGGGAGAAAATAGGAAAAAAAGGGGATTTCCCCAAGGCTCTCTAGTGACAGTAGCGCCACGGCGTTTTGGTTGAATTAAGTGGCAGCGCAGAAAATATTTGTCAGATAATTTGTTTGAATTTTTTTTGCTGCTATGTGTTATCTCCTTGGTTCATTTTACTCTAAAATTAAAAAAGTCGTTGCATATCAATATAAATTTTGTAATTTTTTAACAGAGTTTAGTGGAAATTTCAAACATCGCTCTTGACAAATTTCTCGGGAGGGGCATAAATCTTAGCAACATGATGCTAATGCAACACAGGTGTGTTGAGAAACATTTCGTGGTAATGGCGGGAGGGGACATCAGTGACGCCATTTTGAGTTGCAATTTGACATCAATCGTTGGTGGATTTTTGCAAATCACGCCCCAGGTAGCTGAAATAAGTGAAAAAAAGAGAGAGAAAATGTAATGTTATGTTATTATGAAGGAGTCGTGTAATTAAGGGTTCTAGGAACAATTAGGCTTTGGAATTTGTAGAAAACCATTTAAGGAAAGGCAACGAACGGTTATAAGAAGTTATTTTAAACACATCGTTCGAGTTTTAGAACCTGAAACAGCAGTAAATGTCAGTTAATTTGTTGAATTGTTGTTTTGTTAGATAGGCCCCTGTAGGTTATCGATAAACGATTAATACCTGATCTACATATGTTGTAGATGGTCAAAGGGCAATTTGATATGACTAACAGCTGCTTTTTTGTAAATACAAAGCAAAATACCTGCAAAGTACGGCGCAATTGGAAAATAATCCTCTAGAAAGTGAAAACTTAGTCTAGAGTGGGGATTAGGCGAGATCATCAAAGGAAAAACAATTTTAAAATTAAGAGAAATATCAAAACAGTCTTTCTAGGTATTAAAAGAGCCCAAATATGATGACTTCAGATTACTGTCCACCGAAGTTTCATTTTTTCTGATGATGAAGGTATTTTTAGAGTCATTTCAGATATTCGAGAGGTTACTCGACTACTCTATAACCATTTCATTCCTCGATTCGATACCTACAATTTCTTCTTGGCCAGGCACACAGTCAAGTGTATTGTACATAGCAGCACTTGAGCTATTTAGATTCCATTGAGTGCGACGTTGGTGGTCTGATTTCATTCTGACTGTCTGGGAAGATAATCTCAAGAATTACAACCAATGCTTGTGTTGCTAAAATGTTGATGCGGCCACGTATGTCACCCCTTATACTGTACTAATCTCTTCTCACCTCTTATATCGTCAAATGCATTTATCACAGTCGTTTGTATCCTACTCTATCGTTGCCTTAATAACGCACACTTCTCCCTTAACCTCTTCATCTCTCCAAAATTTCTTAGTCTTACAGGTCGCGCTTCTCTAAATAATCTTCGTCTAGCTTCGAATAATCTATGCTGACTGCGGGTAATTTCTATTCGGAAAGCGAATAGTTTGTCTGACCTAGATGACATTTCCAATTTATCCCTTATTTTCTGAACATCCACTTATTTCTCGGGAAGACAATTCACGTAGCTTGTCAATTCCTGAGTCAAAGCCTCGCGCGATAGTGGTGTCAATTTTTATCGTTACTTGGAGAAGTATTGTCATTCAGTCTGCCCGGATGGAACATTCCTTTGAGTTCTTCCACGGGCACAGCTGAGGGCACACTGAGAGGCAACAAACATCTGATCGTATCGATCCTTTTAACCATTGATACAGACAATCTACCAATATGGGTCACTAGCCACTTGCATACTACACCAGTTCAAGGACCAGATGTTGTAACGTTATTATCTGTAGATTGCATTGTAAGCTATGTCCTTGCCTTTATAGTTTACACTATTCTAAAACTTTGTATAACTTAAGATAAGTTTATGTCTTAAAAGCTGGTTTTATAATTACTATTAATAAAATTTGATGTGGCATCACTATTCACGCATAATTATTTTGACAGCTGTAAGCGATTTTCGCCTGTCGAATTGACGTTTGCATTTTGGAAAACGGCAAAGGCAGCGCAAGCTTTTCAATTTTTCAATTTTCAATAGAATTCATCTAGTTGGAAAACAATAAATTCACAGGTAATGTACAACATTCTTCCTAATTTCATATCATTCAAATTGTTTAATAAATAAGATGTCACCGATTCCATAACGACCCGCCGACTCTCCTCCAATGCCTAACCTAAAAAGTTACATAATTTCCATTTTTATGTTTTCCTTCATCAATTTGTTAATATCCGCTTTCGTTTTGATTACAGGAAAATGTCCTTTGCAAAGAATGCTCGATTCTTGGCCACCAATGCCTCCAAAATGATCCAGTCCCGTGGATATTCCGACAAAATGGCACTCACGTTCGCTGCTGCCAATCGTACCTTCTACGACAACGTTGAAGTTCGACAAATCGATGTTCCATCGTTCTCCGGAAGTTTTGGTATCCTCGCCAAGCATGTTCCCACTTTGGGTAGGTATCCTTATTCTCTATTCTGTACAGTTTTATACGTTTCTCTTTACTTTGTCCCTCTTAGCTGTCCTGAAGCCAGGTGTTGTTCAAGTCATTGAGAACGATGGCAAAACTGCCAAATTCTTTGTTTCAAGCGGATCCATCACTGTCAACGCTGATTCTTCCGTTCAAGTACTCGCCGAAGAAGCTCACAATGTCGAAGATTTGGATATAAGCGCATGTCGAGAAGTTTTGTTATCCTCTCAAAAGGAATTGGCAAGTTCTAGCTCAGAATTGGTATGTGTTTAACATTTTCGTTGATAGTAAGGCGTTCTAAGTTTTCTTTTTATTGACAGGCAAAGGCCGAAGCTGCTATAGCTGTCGAATGTGCTGAAGCACTCGTGAACGCTGCCGAAAAATAGTCGAACCATAAGTCTTTACATTAGTTTCCATCGGGGTTCCGTTTAAGAATTGAAATTGAAGAGAAATAAACGTATGCCTCCAAGAGGGGGGTCGTCTAACAAAAGTTTTACTTCATGAATTTATTATGTAATCAAAGGAGTTTCTTTAAGACTTAAACGAAGAGTCTGGGAAGTGAACATTTGATGAAATCTTCCTTGGCCTCAGCTTACGTTAAACGTGCATGAAACATCCACAAGAAAACGAACTAAATGACAGTCGACTTCCTCTCATTGGTCAGGTGGCGATTGTTGTCGAAATATTTTGGGAAAAGAATGACGATTTTGTATCGAATTTTCAGAGTTCTTCTGAATGAGAGAAGCCAATCCTTTCCAGAGATTGACATGAATGAATCTTGAAAAGACATTCACCATAGTTTCTTTGAGAGGTTGTTGTTCAGGTCAGGTAAAGAGAGAAATATAAAAATCAAAGAGACAGCGGTGAAACTGAAGGAGGTAAAGATCCTGTCACTGAAGAATAGAAGATCGAATCCGGATTTTATGATAAAGTTGTGCTTAGGATACACCTCATAAAATTAGGCTTCATTTTAGTGTTACGACTGGAAGGGCAAATAGGTCTGTGGTATATCTTCGAATAGTAGACCCCCAAGACGTGTATCTTCATGAAAGGTCAATATGTGGTACTAAAGCCAAAGTTATGAGATTGAATAAGTCTAACCCCCAATAAATAGCCTTAGAAGGGCAAACGGTGGAGTTTCTTTGAGAATCTGTGCTACTTAGGCAGCATTGTATCATTTGATGAAAGTGCTCAGGTAGATGTAACAAACCAGCTCTCAAAAGGTAAACCATTCCATAAACCATAAACAGTTGGAGGAACTTCCAACTCCTTGTCCACACAAAACTGAGGGTATTCACATGTGTAAGATCGACACAGCAGTATAGATGCGAAACCTGACTTATTTCATACAACATCTCACAGAAATTAAAAGTATAAAAAGTGGCTGCAACTGCTCTGGCCTAAATAAATAATCAGGAGCTGAGTATGCCCAAAAACAGGAGAATAAGCGAATATAATACCTTGAAGAAAACAAAGAGCAGCACAAGAGCGACCCCAATGATCTAGAAGAAGATGGAGTCCCAAGAACACTAAGGCAAATAGCAATGCGAAAATAAAAGTCAACTGCCTTTCATGGATCAGAACAGCACAACTGCACAAAGCCGTGTACGATAGAGACTTCACGTTGAAGAACCCTGCTCCCTAGGAGACTAAAATATGAAAAATAAAATAGCTACACATGCAAGATGTTCGGTTTAGAGAACATTTGCTCCGTATTTCAGACCACATTAGACCGCAACTTTAGCCTGAAAAGGGTCTAAAACTTGGTTAGTGGACTTCCTTACAGGATACAGTAAACACAAAGAATAGGTCAGGAAGCTGATTCTGGAAGCAGGGTAAATGTTTCTTCTAGTTTGAATTGGGCATTTAGAATGGTATAGTATGGTGTATGAGGGTGAGCGGAAGGCCCTTCACTTAGGCCCCGGTCATCACAAAGGGCCTTTCTGGCCTACGTGAGTCTGTGCTTCTCACAGACAGCCGCCACACCTACTTAGGCCTCAGTCGGGCCTGTTGTGTTCCCCACTTTTAATCGTCGGAACTGCAGGGATAGGTTTGATTTGGGACGTATGTTGGGAGGAATCTAGGGAAGGTGGAAACATGTATGGTCTGGCGAATATTCCTGTTTTTTTGGTGAAGGCCAAGATGCCGCCGCTTCACATGGACCCATTCTGTCGCGTTATCACTAGGGCTGGGTAGTGGCATACTGGTGTCAGTGAGGCCCAGTTTATGCATGTGTTTGTTGAGGTTAATGTGTCCTGTGATGAGTCTCACCATCAGCCTCAATTGATCTCTACTTGATCCTAGAGCCTTTCTGGTGAACAGGTTGCTTGGTTGCTTTACGAGTGATCTAGCCACTTTGCATGTCAGGAGGGTTGCCCAGTGATCCTCGAAATTCCTTTGTTTTCATTATTCTTCGTGCGACTCCCTCACTGCCCTCACCCTCCCTCACTCACTGTGTTTTTAGCGGTTCGTTCTATCACGTGTGTCCCTTATCTTCCCAGTTCGTCAACTTTCTCATTCCTCGTGACGCATTCAGAAAACAGGGTACAAGTTTAGTGACTTCAGTCTGAAAGACGCTGTTAAGGAGTGGTGGATGCCAAGGTCTTTCAAAAAGACACTTGCATCGCTCCTTCATTGCTCACTGTCTCTCTATTCGAATGGATAGTCTTGCAGATATATTCCCAACTCAACCGATTCGTCCCGGCAAATCTTTCCCAAGTGCAATTAAATTCTGGTGTTTGTTCACAATTTCTACATACCACCTGCAACTTATTTTGCCATTGTCAACATCTGCATACGATCTTTTGGACAAAAGGCACGATCCCATTAATCTTATTGGAAATATTTTCCATTTGTGGTGCTATCTTGTTGTCTGGTCACGTCAAATGGACAACAAATTTAAATCAATTTGTCATTCAATTATGCACAACTGCCCACAAAATTTATTTCACCGTAGGTACCCATTGTGCCACGTTAACGATCCGTTTACTGCCTGTCCCAAGTTGGCAAACGTTGTGCCATCAAATCGAAACTCATAAGTTATTTTGAATTTTAAATTGATGAATATTGAGTGTGCGGTTTGTCGATGAGTATATAAACAGATAACGGTACAAATTTTGCCATCATTTCAGTGATAATTGTACTTTAAGTCAAACAAGCCCTTAGCTCAATCGGACACGACATGAAGGTAGGTCCTTTAAATGGAATTTTGCAACTTAATTCTACATTCCAACTTGTTTTTAGGTTTTTATTTGTATACTAGCTCTGGCTATCACTGTTCATGGTGGCCTGTTGCCTGCATCTGGACCAGCCCAGCATCAAGTGCCAACTAAAGTTATCAAGCTAATCCATCAAACAGTCTCAAATCCACACGCTACCTTGCCAACAACACCATTGAAAATTGTAAAGGTCATCCACGAGTCGGCTGCAAATGCCGTAAATGTACAAAGTCCTTCAAAACTTGTTCTCATCCATAAACCGACTTCGTATGGGCCGAAATCTTCACCTAAGATCCTGAAAGTCATTCACCACTCAGCTCCAGTCCCGGCAGCAGCTCCAGTTAATGTGAAGCTGTTGAAACTGATTCATGAGTATGCTCCAGCGCACTCTGCACCAGCTTCGACGGCGTCCAGCAGCAAAATATTGAAAGTTATCAAACAACAAGCTGGCGCGCCCCTTCCGTTGCTACCTCCTGGGGCGCAGAATGTAAAAGTGTTTAAGGTGTTCAGGGAAGTTGGCAGCGGTGGTGATGCATCAGCATCAAATGGAGGTGGACATAGTTACGCAAACGGCTATGGACATGCAACACCAACATCGACATTGAATGTGGTTAAGGTTCTGGAAAAGCCAAAGTGGTAGTTGGGGGAGTATTTTCAACTCCGAAGTACACTTATTATTTTTCATCCTTACATTGCTCATGTCATCCTTCTTTTTTGTTGTAAGTCTGATTAGATTTAATAAAACATTTTCAATCAAACACTGTGGCATTTTTTGATGGCAACCAGGATACAGAACTTCACACTTGACGCAGCGAAGCCCTTTCCAAGATTAATATCCTTAATATGTCGAATCCGACAACAATGAGGAGTAAGCACCTTATGCAGTCAATGGTTTTCCAAGACCGTCGTCAGTTCATTGAAATCACAAAACAACGCGTTTCTGTCCATCGTACAATTGGACAGGATACACGTGAAAACTTTTCTCATGGTCATAAGATTCAGCTCGCCAGGGTCGACAGTATTGAGTTCTATCATTCTCCACAAAGCCTGATAATTTTTGAATAGACTGGGCCTGGACATGATGACTGCAGCCAGTCCATTTTTATTGCTGCTCCATGACAGAGGCACTTGAATCGGTGATGAGATTTTCAAAGACTCCTGAAGAAAAAAGCTATCACTGCTTGAACTCAACCCCGGACAGCTGAAAGAAGGATACAGGCAACACCACCGGATGCTGAGATGCTTGTCAATATGTTCCAAGATTGCTTTCTCAACTGTTCTGACAAACTGGGCAGACGACTCGTTTGCATCCAACCATACCAAATTCCACCTGCTATTGATGAAGCAGAGTGTAATTCAGGCATCTTTGTCGGATTACCACGAACCCATTATCCTTTCAAAAAGGACGGATGCCCGCAATAGTTTTTCTATCATTGAAGAAGGTTCCCTTCAAAAGGAAGTTTTCTAAGGCCTTGGTCAAGGAAGAGCCCTGCGATGGCCTTTCACCTACGTTGTCAAAAAAAGTTTTTGTGGTCCAAAGTAAGGTCGAGAATCGGAAGAACGCAGCGTGATGTCACTGGTGCTTTCGTGAGTATTAAGACGGGGGCGGCGAAGATGGGTTTAGCGGTCAATGAGGGCAAGACGAAGTATATGCTGTCAACAAGAAAGGACACCCAACACCTTTGAGGTAGTTAAGGACTTTGTCTACCTAGACTCCGCTATAAATTCAGACAATGACACCAGCTGCTGAGATTAAACGAAGAATAACTCTTGCCAATCGTTTTTACTTTGGGCTAAGAAGACAATTGAGTAGCAAAGCCCTCTCTCGAATAAGTAAGATGACCCTGTATACGACTTTAATCGTCCCAGTCTTGCTCTACGGCGAAGAGGCATGGACTCTGTCTAAAGCGGATGAAGTTGCTCTTGGCTGTTTCGAGAGGAAAATTCTTCGGGTGATTTTTGGTCCCGTCTGCATAGACGGGTAGTGGAGGAGAAGATACAACGACGAACTGTACGGGCTGTACAGCGGCATCGACTTAGCCAGAAGAGTGAAGGTCCAACGACTGAGCTGGCTGGGTCATGTAGAGCGGACGGACACCAATGCTCCAGCTCGGAAAATCATCGCATCCACACCCGAGGGTCAGCTCAGTAGAGGAAGACCGCGAATCAGGTAGCGCACCCAAGTGGAAGGGGACCTCAACCGACTTGCATGCGAAACTGGAGACAGCTGGCTAAAGATCGAGCTGGCTGGCGACACTTGTTGGTTGAGGCCCAGGACACCCCGGTCTGTAGCGCCACCTTAAAGAAAGAAGAAAGTAAGGTCGAGGTAAGTAATGGAGAAATCTTCAAATCGTGCTTGAGGATTATCCCAACATGTTTCTGTTTACTACCAGCTACGGCGAAACAATTGCACAATACGTGCTTGATCGCACAAGCATAGTCGACACCTGTCTCAGAACTAGCTCCGGTACATAATCTGGAGTTGTGTGCATTCATACGTTTGTTGACTGCTTTTACCCTAAGGAGAAAGAAGGGAGATCCGAGATTAGGCGGCGCTAAAGTTCTTGATGAACGTGCGCCTCAAGCAAAAAGCTTTTAAAGTTAGCCCGGTCCTTAGCTAACCGCCTCCAGTTGTTGAAGTCCTCTTCTACTTGTGCGTGCCACCTAAGATGAATTATTTCTTTACTGTGTCATCTCAACTCCTCACCTCTCCACATTCCCACAGCAGCCCTTCACACACGTTAGGCTATGGTCAAGTCTCATGCTTGTAAGAGTGTAAGCTTGTTAACGCGTACAGGCTCTGCTTTTATCTCCCTATATCCACGTTCTAGACTCCATTGTAAGTCAGTGTCGGGCTGTTAAGCAAACATCTGTGCAGATTAAGACGACAGCAATGAACTTCTTGTTACTCAGTTCAGGTTGGCTAGGACCGCGCTATTTAAGGTTGGTGTTTAAATTTTTTTCTTGGATCGCGCAAGAAATACAAAGACCACTTCTCTATCCTTCTTTGATACCAAAGGCATAGACATCCCTATCTCTGCCTTCAACGATCGAAGAAGCTCTTGTGGTGGCCGCGTCTGTCATCCACCACAACTATCCCGCTACTAATGCTGCGAACTATCATTCGTGTCACCTTTCCCTACAACGCGACGGTGTCTTACAACAAACTGACTGGCACGCATCTGTACATCTAACGTACCAGTCCCATTGACGGCTTCATTTCCCTTTTCTCTAATACCGACTTTAACTCCACCAACTCTTAATCGCCTACCGCTCTAAACTCATTCCATTCAATCGCCGGATTACTAGATCATCGTTAAGCAACTTATCGAGACATTCATTAATCATTCCACAAAGGGTTCCTCCACTCCAGTAGATCTGTTCGGATTGATAAGTTGACAACTTTGTTACAAAATCTCCTAACTCCCGCTTATGTCATCTTGCTTCAACAAAGTGAACCTTACAACACCCAAAGTTGATCTGTCACTCGATGTCGCTGGCGAAATGAATACCATTTGCATAGATTTTCATAAATTTTCGCCCCAACAAGTGACACTGCAGCGAACTGAAAACTAAATCAAATCAAATCGAATCAAAGCTTGGGCTTGGGTTTTAGTTTGTTCTGTTGTTTTTTATTTGAACAAATTAAAGACGTGGTATGGCACACTCAGATCTGGGCTCAGCTTCTAAAAGAACTGCCGACTGCGGTTTGACTTACCAACCATGAGGTTGTTGATGAAGAACCTTAACAATCTTCAATGCTGGGGCATGATGAATAAGTGGTGCCTCGTTAACGAGGCGGATCACCTTCACGTGAGTTGGAGCTGGGGCTATCAGAGGAGCTTGTTGATGGATCACCTTAACCAAATGGGCGCTATGATGGACTGGTGCAGGCAACAACAATGGAGCTTGCTCTTGATGGATAACCCTGATGAGTTGATGATGTCCTCCGCCAAGTCCTCCTCCGAGTCCACCTCCGAGTCCTCCTCCGAGTCCGCCAAGACCACCTCCATAACTTACAAGACCGCCACCAAGTCCACCGCCGAGACCTCCACCAAGACCACCTCCGTATCCGAGTCCACCTCCGCCTAATCCACCAAGTCCACCTAAACCTCCATCTTGGACATGAACAACATTCACCAATGGTGCTGGTGCATGATGGATTAATCCAGCGTTAGCCAAAGTAGCCAGGGCAAGGACGCAAATAAAAGTCTAGAAAATAGAAATAAGTGATTAAAAATTGTATCCAGTTCGGAGTATCCAGCTCGTAGTACCTTCATTACGGATACGGTTCAGATAAGGTCGCTTGAACTAATTCAAATGATACACTAAATGTGGTCGCATAGGTTTTTATATCGAAATTGATTTTATTACACCGCTTCCATGTGTCCAAAGAAAGCCCTTTTGGACAACTTTTACCGCCATTAAGGGAACACCTTGTCTCTGAACTTGTTGTAGGTCAGTTTGATGTTGCAAACTTCTTAACAGCGTCGCGCATCTTTTGTCAAATTTCAAAACATTAATGGCAAACCTACGAAATTGATGACCAGCAATGAATCAGGTTTTTATAGATCACAATCTATTCACCGTTGTTTGGTGTCCAAGCCGAATTTATGTCAAATTCGGTCACAGTAACATCATTTGTATCAATAAAACAACGTCGCGACAGTCTGTGGACCAAATTGTCCAATAGGCACTGGTTCTTCCAACCGAAGAGGTCAGGTGTGACTATGGTGTTTACCTCACTGAGGTGATTAATGTCTTGTCGGTGCTCTGTAGCTCCAATCAACAACAGCTTTGTTCATGTATCGGCGAAGCTGTAACGATGGATCAAGTTAACCCATGTTAATGCCAATCAAAACGATTTCAATGACATTTGTCATGCAAAAGATGGACAATTAAAAATTGAGTTTCTCTGGGAATGTTGAACACATTAAAGCCACTTAGTGACCATCTTTGAATTCATCGAATTTGAAACAGAAGTGTATTGGGCGTCAAGTCGGTAGTATCAGTGGCAGTTACTTCTCTCCTAGGAGGGTTCTCGGACACAAGTTCGAGTCAAGTATTTGTTTGAGACCTGCTTGCACTATTAGTAGTTTCATTTGATTTACTAAATTATAAAGAAAATCGTACCTTGCGGAACAAGGAGCGGAAGATTGTACGCGGACTTACCGAAATTCACATAAGCGAGAGAATTCGAACATGATATCCTTTATGCAAGGCAGCATAGTGCTCAAGGCGTGGTACAGAAGTGATTTGTAAGAAGTGCGAGGAAAAAAAAATATCCTTGAACCCTTCCTATATCACAGCCTAAGCCTCAATGCGACAGAAGATGCTGCGGTCTATACGAATACTTGATCTGAAAGTGACATTCTGGCCTTCTCTAAGAAAACTGGAAGATTCTCTTAATCACACGCACCCTAATGCCAACTCCACAACTGTCCCTTTTTCTTTCACACGACATTTTCCTATAGTCCCATTGAAACGTGTTCTGAATGTAAGGTGCATTTTTCTCGTCGTCTAACCGACTTCCCATGCCTTCTAAACTGGGCCTTATAGTCTCTACTATTTAGACTTTCAGGCTTTCATACACTTACACATGAAAGTGGAGCCATCTCTTAGCCTCATGGCTGCCTTGTGTGTTGGGAAGACGCTAGAAAAATCACTAAGTTCAAGGTCATCGCACGTAAAACTGGCGTACATTGCATCTACAAGTGTGTTGCGAACCACAACAACAGCAGGACTAGAAACTTTTCTTAACCTGTTTCCATTAGTTCTGTTTATAGATGAAGCTGCGACCAGAAATGTTCTATGATCCAGCCAAACAAATGGCCGGAAATCAAGCACAACGCGTCATGCCTAGATCGTAAGTAAGTACCCATGCAACATAGGAATCACTGACTTCAATTCGGACAACGAAACCCGCGTTGAGATCAAACGAAAAATAACTCTTGCCAATCGCGGTTTCTTTGAACTAAGATGGCAATTGAGTAGCAAAACAATCTCTCAAATGACTAAAGTGACCCTGTAGAGACCCCGGTCCACCCTGGATTGTAGCGCCACCTTATATAAGTAAGACTTCATAGTGCCCTACTTAGATTTTAGAAAGCTGTTCTCCTGTTTTTTCTATGCAGTGAGGACAAAAGCAAGCACATCATCTATACTAAGATAGAAGGCGTAGGCGAAGGCATCTTTTCGAAATTTAAATCAGTCAGCTTCCCTGACCACAGCAGTGTTTTCCAGGCGGAGCTGATTGCCAATGAGACTGCGAGGAAGGCTATACATACTACGTGATCACATCACCTTTTTCGTCGACTGTCATTCGACAACAAAAACGATTTTTGCTATGAAGTTGTTTGTGAAGTACTGTTGCGAAGCGCTTAGTGTTCTTGGCGCACAGTACGAGGTGAAACTATGCTGTTGTCCTGGACAAAAGGGGCATAACAGGGTGTGAGAAAGCTGATAAATTGCCCTGGACCTGGGCTTCAACCAACAAGCGTCTCCAGTCAGCTCGTTCTTTAGCCAGCTGCCTTCAGTTTCGCACGCCAAGTTCGTTAAAGTTCACTTCCATTTACGTGCGCCTCCTGAGTCTCGTTCTTCTTCTACTGCGCCATTCCTCGGGTGCGGATTCGAAGATTTTCCGGGCCGGAACATTGGTGTCCATCCGCTTTACATAACCCAGCCACCTCAGTCGTTGGAACTTCACTCTTCTAGCCAAGTCGATGTCGCTGTACAACCCGTACAGTTCATCATTGTATCTCCTAATTGTCTATAATGACGTTCTGTTCGAGACGCCGGTATTGAGTGTCCTTTCTTGTTGACAGCAGCATACATATACTTTGTCTTAGCCTCATTGAGCACTAAACCCTTCTTCGCCGCCTCCGTCTATGGCGGAGAAGATGGGCTACGAGATAGCTATGGCTAATTTACGACAAGATCAGAGCTAAAACACTGATGAACTGGGACCTTATAGGAGAGAATGATAACAAGCCGGTATCATACGAAAAAAAAACTAAGACAAAGTGAGAATAATTTTCGTAGGACTAGCGACGAGAAAGTCAATAAGGACACAACCCAATTTGCACTGCCCTTTCAGATATAAATTCCGTAGATATCGAAGAACTCTAAGGATATCGAGGAAGTAAGCGACTTACCTACCAAGGACATCTGTAGGTATACCAAAGCTTTAAGGTGGTTCAGAACTCAAGGGCAATAGGTGAATGTATTTGGAAATTTCTTTATGAGCAAGTGATACTGCCGCATCACTATGGGTATATACTGACGTCAGTATAGCGACCTAAATTTGGCGTCAAAAGGATATAATAGATGGAGCCCTTGTCAATGGCCTTTTTCTAAGAACAAAATAGCAGTATGGCTGCCTTTACCAAATCCATCTTTCTTAAAAACACGGTATTCGGGCTTAAGTCTTAACTCCCTCGTTTTAAAGGCCTATAATGTGTTCCAAGACCTTGTTGAAACTCCGTAGTGTTTTTGTTTAAGTTTAAGGGCCAGGGTATGGTACTACACTACAGATTCTTCCTGGAAACGAAGACCTCAGAGTGCCACTAGCCACATTGCAGGACACTGCCTCATAGGCAGACATGCCACTCGCCTGGACGTTCCTGCAAATTATTTCTACAGAAGCTGCAGGGACGAGGAAAACTAAGTGACGATCATCCATCTCCTCTGTACCTGCCGCGCGCTCTCTCGCAAAAGACGCAACAATCTGGATGCCTCCTTTTTTGACAATCTTGATGACCTAGCACAACAAGGAAACCTATTTCGATCTATTAAAAGCTCGCACTGGTTCCACGATTAGGAAAGATCCCGAGGCATCACAATGGACCTTCTGTTGATCTAAGTGCGTCGGCTATGTCGACAGCCTCTCTAACCTAATCTAACCTAAAGGCAAGGCTTTCTAATTCTTGAATGATTTGCAAAATTCCGTTTTTTTCTCTCTTTTCTTAACAATCTGTTCTCCTGGGCTGACACCTTATTTGCATGTCCTTTTTGAGTTGGTCGGTCAATGCAAAATAAATGTTGCCCTATGTACTGCAGAACAGCAGTATCTCAACAAATCACGAGTAGCACCTCGATCACGTTAAATCCCCACAGGAAACTCTAAGCTCGACTTAATGTCGGTTATTAAGAGCAAGTTTGTTCGGAATACACAATAATTGATTCAAATAGGCTTTCCATTCCCCCTTTCATGAGTAGAAGTTGTGTTTGCAATCTGTGATGCGCTAACCATCTGATTTGGATCTGAAATGAAAAGTTTGTAGGGTTTTTACAGTTTTTTTAATGGTTTGGCTGATGGTGTAGGCCCGCTTTTGCCGGCATAACCGCACTACCTGCTGCACGCAGTGTGGGAAACTTTTTTCTTAAAAATTCAATCTAATCCCATCGCCCAGCTGATCTATTATGAAAAAGTTCACCAGAAACAAGTTTGGTGTCACAACTTGAGGCATATTTCATCCAAGTCAATCGCCGATAGACTTTCTTTGGAAAAGTGATTAGCATTCTGTCCCAGCCCAACGGAAACTGGGTGTTACGCGTAAATTATGCACGCGATATTGATGCACAAGCCCTTTGGGTCGAAGCGCAGAGGCTCATCGTATAAATATCAACGCACAATGTCACCAAGGTATCACTTCGCTTAGTTTCGTTGGACAAATCATAAGTGGAATACTAAGAATCATGAAGGTGAGTTGTTTCCAAGGATAACAAGTGGATGGAGTTGACTAATTTGACTTTCTTTTTACAGACCTTCATCTGTGTCCTTGCTCTGGCTTCGGTTGCCCATGCTACATTCCTGGGTGGAGGTGGAGGCGGAGGCGGAGGAGGCGGTGGTAATGGTGGAGGTTATCGTGGACCACCACCACATCACGGTCCACATGTCGTCAATGTGTACCATCATGCACCACCTCAAGTAATACTTGCAGCTCCAGTTGGATTAGGCGGTGGTGGTGGTGGACACCACGAAAAAGTGATCAAGGTTATTCACGAGCACCATGGTGGTGGTGGTGGCTTCTCACATGGAGGCGGCTCGGGCTATGGCGGTGGTTTAGGCCTTGGCGGACATGGTGGACATGGTGGACATGGCGGCGAACTTCAAGTTGTTGAGGTTATCAACGAAGGAGGTGGTCATCATCATGGTCATGCCCCAATTGTGCATCATGCACCAGCAGCTGAAGTCCAGCTATTGAAAGTCCTGGAACATCATCCAATTCCACCATCAGGCGGTTGGTAAGGCATGTGTAAGAAGTCATCCCATCACATAGAAACTAGAGTTAGTCGATTCCCCATATGTTATGGGAGAAAATTTAATAAAAAATTAGATAAGCCAAAGTGTACAATTTAAAAAAAGAAAATCCTTTAATTTTTCATTTCTTCTGTAAAGCTGGGTAGGGAAGACTTGAGTCCTCTTAAGCAAAGCACTTTACTTACTGGATTTCTTAATTTATTGAGCTCGACTTCTTTTTCCTCCAAACAAAGGAAAGGCCAAAGGCCCAAGAAAATTCTCAGATCATCCAGAGAAATAACTAACTAAATCTAAGAAGAATCAGAAGAGGATTACTTCGTTTAAAGCTTTCGACAACTGAATGGCTTTCAATTCTGGTCTCATCTCTGTGGTATTCGAATCTTAATACGGTGAAACAGCATCATGGGGTATTCGAATCTTATTATGGTGAAACAGCCTTTAACGGGTTTAGAGATCTTTATTAATTTAACCCCAGCGTCGAAGCTAAATTGTGCCGCAGACTTACCTAAGATGTCACAAGGAAGCAAGCAAACTGACTATACCACAGTGCTCTCTGTCTGCGCCGAGTCTATACCTCACTTGCCAATCTTGGAGAAAACGCAAAACCACACATCGTTTCGACGTTCATCAATCATTGATCTCTAACTTAATTTCCACCTGCTTCCTTTCGATAACTTTGGGAAGCCAATGGCAGGCAAAGTCGCATTTAGGCTCAGGGAATCCTTTCAACTGGTCAGCACAACAACGAGCCACTCTTGTCTCCTGAATGACAACAGTACTGTTCCTAATAAAAATGTCAGATACAGAACTCGGATTTCTAGCAGAAGCACTTAGGAGTCTGGTGTAGTTTTGAGTGACTCCGGGATAGAAATATTCACAGACAGATCCAAAACAGCGTGTGGTACGGGGGCGGGAGTCTTCTCCAATGTATCTGGCTTAGCCGTTATCCCGCGACTGTCAGATCACTGTAGTATGTTTCAATCGGAAATCAGGGCAGTCTGCGAAGCTGCGGCTTGGCCATTAATTAGTTCGATAGATTGTAGCGCTTGGGTCTATACATACATAGATAGTCAGGGAGCTATTACGTTACGAAGGTTGGCAAAGCAGTGCCGCAGGTCTCTTAACGAGATTGCAGACAGATGCGACATAACAATGTGCTGGATCTCAGGCCATAGGGACGTTCCAGGCAACTGCATGGCGGAAGAGATGGCAAAACTAGGCGCAAGACGGAATCTCGCCGAAAACCTGGGAGAACCATCTGCTCCTATCGAATTGATCCAATTTCTCCTTGATACCGATACCAGGAAACTGGCAAACAATAGTCAGAACAAAGTCAGGACTCTCTTTTCAAAGAAAATCTGCCCAAGCTGGACTTGAAAAAGAGGAAAAGAGGAAGAGTCGCTACCAATATGGTCACCCATCTGCATTCTGCGTTATACCCCTGGTTTCTGGTGCTGGTCAGCCTGAATTTTCTCGTGGTATCACTATGGACTGTGGTCGCCGTGGGTCAGTGGTTAGTGCGTTGGACTGCTGACCGAGAGGCGTGGGTTCAAGCCCCAGCCGGGAACACCGAACATTTTTTCACGGCACCACCTCTCGTCGGGAAATGACAAGCCTCCGGGAGTATAATCTGTCGTGAAAGAGCTTCTCAATTCGCCGTTCGGAGTCGGCAATAAATTGTAGGTCTCTTCCATTAGTGCGAAAATCTAACACGCGCAACATGAATGGTTGCGAGGAGCTAGGCCTTGGCTCATCCCGAGCTGTCGCGCCAGCTATTTATTTTATTTATTTTATCACTATGGACCAATTTGGTCTAAATGTGTTCCTCTCAGAACGGGCAGCCCCCCCGATGTCTGCTGCGATGGCAGCTCTACTCCGCCAAGCCCAGTTAAAGCCTTGATCATCTAAACAAAGCCCTGATTTCTGTTTTCAATACAATATTTACCAGGTGGTGCCGAAAATGGATTGCCAGTCTTCGCCTGACTTTCGGGAGCTGTGAGTTCAATATAAGTCTTTGCCCGAGACCGAGGAAGGCCTTTTTCACAGATTTTTGATATAGCGGTTACTTTTTGGCTCTCGTATTGGATAAAGAGCTATTTCTTCAAACTTTTAATTCTGAGAAGACTCTGATTAGGGTAAGCAAGCATATAAGCATCACCCCGTCGAATTCTGACTTCCGATTCGGTAATGGCAGTGATCTCGTCTTGGAATATGGAGCAGTCATTGCCGTCTGTAAATGAATGGCTGATACCTAAATTCTTCGTTGAGAAGGTTAGCTTATCCCTTCCGAGCTCTGGTTAACCGAGACTATCTAATTGTAAAATCCTCGAGATCGGTTTGGATTCAAAATACGATGTGAGCAATGGACATATTACTAAGTAAGCTTCTAGATAGACCTGAACCCATATACAAGTTGTTCAATCAGAACTGAAGAATAAGCAAACAGTCAAAACATGCGCAACGCAAAAATAGCTTTCTGATCAGGGGTCCCTACTTTCTTTCTGAAAACACTCTTCATTTTATTAATAAATTCTGGAATTTAACTTCTTTCAAGTTGTCTTCTTAATCCTTAAATTTCTCTGTCAAAATTCCGACATCTTAGTCCCCAAATTCACTTTAAAAAAAAAACTTATTTATTTTCGACATTCTTAAAGGTAATTTCAGCTTTCCAACAAAACATTTAGTCCCATCCATAGGATGGCTGAATAACCTTGACAATCTTCCACGCTGGAGCTACAATGGGCTGTGTCTCCCGGATAACCTTTACGATCTGAACTGGAGCAGGTGGTACAATTGGCGCTGGGGCTTCAAATACCTTAACGATATTTGGAATTGTAATAGATTTGCCAAAGTTCCAACCCCCACCATAGCCACCAGACCACCCACCACCATTGCCGCCTGACCATCCACCATTAGACCAGGCGCTGTTAACTGGACCACCACCTAGTCCTATATTAAGTCCACCAAGGAATATGCCAGCATTAGCTCCGGCAATTATGGCCAAAAGACAGATGACAGCCTGTAGGAAAAAAATAAAAGAACAAATTAAATTTCTTGATTCTTCTGAGTCTCTTGTGTACCTACCTTCATGTTTGTTGTTACTTTGGTTGAGTTTTCCTGAGGAGAGTCTCTGTAAAAGTGATCTATCGGTTCGACGCGATCTTCTCTTTTTATACCAGTTTGCAAATTTGGTACCGACCTCAGTTTATTTGCAAATTTGATGCGGTACCAACCTTAGTTTTGCACAGCATAATCGATTAAATTACTGCGAACCATTAAAACGCAAGCTAGGTGGAACCCGACTGTATTAATTTACAAATAGGAAGGAAAAACAGTAACGTTATGCGAACGACTACATTAAATAAAAACTAAAAAAGAGATTTAATAAAACACTGTTATGGGTTGCATCATGGTGAAATAGCGTTAAAGTGTTAGACATCTCAATTTCTTGAATGGCCTTCGCATTATCATGTGGAAGACATTTAGGAAGCAAGTTTATAAGGTGAATACTGTTTTGGACAGAATATGAAAGTCTGAGCTCTATGGGATCTAGTGCGTTGTAGTCTACCTTCGGTAAAGAACGTATCCATCAGCCCGATGTGGCAAAGCTTTGAAAAAATTTAAACTAGTCTGTTCCTGTTCCGATGCGATGTATTTTATTGAAATTACTGGCATTGCCAAAATGTTTCGACCGTACTTTACTTAGGATATTAGTTTAAGCGAACAAAACAGAGTTTGGATATGGTATCGCCTTGACACCTTGATCTTAAGAGGAAAAAAGGTAAAGGAAAAGAAGGTACATACATACATCTTATCAAGGATCGCCAAACCTAGATCACTGTGGCGTATGTGGAAAATTTTTTACCGATTTTTCAGGTGACCTCGGTTCTGACTCTGCAAAAATGTAAACTTCCAACATGGCATCACCAATGGATCCTTTCATTTGCATAAAAATGCGCCTCGTTTCGCCTAAGTATGTCTTTTCAAGGATCGCTAGACCTAAAGCACTGTGGCGTATGTGGAACATTTTAACCGTTTTTTCAGACGACCTCAACTCTGCAAAGTTTTTAACACTGGGGCCGATAAAACCCTCAGCCTTAAGTAGTACTGTGTTCTAGTCTTTTGCTCAACCCTAGACAGGATAAGTACTGGTCTTCGTGGAAGAGTTTGGATTATTGGTGCTTTAAGAACAACTCAACAACTCTTAAAATAATACTAAATTTCTTACCGATTTATTTGTCAAAACACGTCTCTTTCGACGATTAGGTGAACTAAAATATACATAAAAACCTAGGCTCTAGCTTGAGAGAATGAACCTTGAAGAACTGTGTAAAAGTAGCTGGCTAAGGATATTGCTCGCTAGAGGGACTTGTTGATTAAGACCATAGTTCACCCTGAAATTCAGCACCAATAAAAATGAGTTAGTTGGATAAAAATATGCCCGATGAGAGGACTCCTTGTCCTTACAAATGCCACAGAAATTTAAATTCCATGCGCGTAGGGTATCTTCGAGACTTTAAGGTTGCTTCTAATACAATTTATGCAGACTCACCTCACAGAAACTTTAAAGGGATCAAGATCGCCCGATTCTACTGTGGAGCGTCACTGACCTCGGCCTCAGGAAGAAACCACAAGTATAAAAGCTGTTAAAGGTAAGCCAATGACCTCAAGATACAACGTTTAAAAGTCTGCCTTACTGACAACACTCGGCCCACTTCGCTGTTGATCTATTTCAATCAATCACATAACGATACATTTGCATTGGATACATGAATAGTCCATCGCACTGCGAAATGCTTTTCATATTCGATATTTCGGAATAACTGGTGCATTTACATTTTATTTGCATTGATTTGCTCGTAACAACACAATAAATTGGCAACAGATGGTCGAATCGATACTTTCACTTTAACCGAGCGGGACTTTGGTATAAAAACAAAATTCGGTGCAAATTCTGCATCACTACGCCTAAGTTATTCCAGCCTATCAACAACACATCAAGCACACAAATCGAAAACATGAAGGTACCTACCACAGTCAATCTCAAAGCCCTTCCAGTTTAACATCCATTTTCTCTTTACAGACTTTAATTGCTTGCATTGTAGCCGCAATCATTGCCTCATCCAATGGACTTTTTTTCTCCAATCTGATCGGTGGTGGTAGGCAAAATCAAGGACCACAGGAATACTTACATCATCACCACCATCATCATGAGGTTGTGCATAAATCAATCGGGGAGGGCCATCAGCAGTCGGGATTTGTGAAATACATTGAGAATCCTGTCGAAGTACAGCCTCTGCATGTGCAGATTTACAAGGTTATCCACGAACATGCTCCGCAACACCATGGCGGGGAGGGGTACGGAATTGAGCAAGACCACGGTCCGGTCTTTCATCAGGCACCAGCGCATGTCATTACCAAATATGTCCAACCCATTGTGAATAAGAATTTCATTCACAGTCAGCATCAGCATCACTACCATCAAATTGCCTCCGCTCCAGCTCACCATCATGGATGGGACTAAGCATGATTGCGGGCTTGAATGCAGTCTTGAAGGAGTTTATTCAGTTTTATGAATTTTGTTTTTGTCAGAATAAAATGTGTGCTTGTAGAAGTAATTGGCTTTTGACTACTGCTGTAGGGACCTAAAGTGTCTAAAGAAGCCTTGATTTTTCTACTGCATCGAACGGCGTTGACTTTTTTTGGCGCCTTAGGTACCTTAGGCATACCCATCGCTACATGTAAACTCAAAATAATGCGAGATGCTCCCGAAAAGATAAATCTTAGGTGTCTCGCCAAAAAACAGGTTGAGAGCTTTGGTCCAAGCTGGATCTGAATCGATCTATGGATTTGATTTCCCTCAAAAGATTGGATATCAACGCTTCTCTAGATGTCAACACTGTCTAATAGGCAAGCATGCAAAAAGACTAAGCGTTTAATCAAATAATTTTTTAAAGAAGCTATATGAACAAGGAAGAGAGGAAACTGTTCCCTCTCTCTCCCATAGAAAAAAAAAACTTCATTTAGGTGCTCTCTTTTTCAGTGATATACGCGATCTGACCAATATCGATGGCAGAAGTCTTCTTCGCTTCATCAGGTTTAACGGGTAGGTAAAGGAATTTTTTCAATAGATACCCTTCTGGTATCACAATGGGCCTATCTTTGGTCCAAGTGTGTTGGCTTTAGCTGGAAGCCACTTTAACCTAACCTTCTACGACGCCTTAGAGTTTTCGCCCATGAAGATTGGCTTAACTTGACCAAACCGGCAGGCGATGTTATCACCGTCAACTAAAACAAGACCATTGACCAACATTCCAAGAAGTTAAGCTTCAGTCAGCGCTCTGAATCGCATAAGTAAATCTCTTTGCTCGAGGGGTCAATGCTCTTCTACAAGCATCATCTGGAGCTCGCTTCATATTTTAATTTTCTCTTAATTCGAGTGTTTCCACTCAGCAGTAGCAGTGTCTGAGCAAATGAACACAAGTCACTCCGATTTGTGATGCGAATCTTAGAACTGAGGCAGCTCAACACACCGATTCAGCTTAGTTGATATGTCTTTGGTCGCCTCTTGGAAAAGAGGGATTTGCTCTGACGTGAGACTCAAATGACGAATATTGCACACGCCACTTTCTTGGCCGTCGTTGCGGAAGGGTTTTTTTCTTATCACGCATAACTCGCTTTATAACCAGGCACCGGCGGTTATAAGATGGACACTGGCTTACGCGCCGGGGTTTACTGTAAGGCCGTAGGAATTAATCACTTCTTTAGAATAAATAACGACTGTAGTGTCTTTCAGGCCATTATTGAGGCCTCGAAAACTGTCCGCGAGAAGGGTATCACCGCAAGGACAATTACGGTCTAGGCTCTGGAGTTCGCGAGAACTAGATCGAGGCTTATAGAAATCTGTACAAGCATCTAGATGAGATATCGAGAGCCAAAACGGTGACCTTATGCGGGGTACTAGGGCATATGGATAGCCCAGGTAACGAAAGGGCTGACGAACTTGCAAAAAAAGAAACAGGGCTCCATGCCTCACAGGTTTACCCCTTTGCGAGACCATCAGTCGAGCCAATACATGTTGGATCCAGCTGGACATATGTGCAACGGCTTGAAACTTATGGACGGGTTATAATAAGATGAGATCTCTGTCTCTGTCAAACTTAGACGGTGCAAAGCAAGGATAGTCTCCGGCAACATTACTGGACACTGCCCCATTGGTACTCATGCAGAGCGCATCAGTTTGAATCACACAGACTATTGCAGAAGTTGTAGGGACGAGGAAAAAATCGAATTTGTAGCAGCAAGCTGTGTAATTTTAGACATTCACCCCTACTTGAGAAGTGCGGTGATTCGAATAGATATAGAGGATTCAACCTTAGGTAACGTAGGGTCTATAAAGATGGATGGTCATGGATGACTTCCCTATAGAAAACTGAACTCTTTTTACAGTACGGAAGGGTTGAGTACTTAGTTCCTTAAGAACAAAGCGAGGTCTTGGGGTCCTACAGTCCTTGCTTGGTAGAACTCTGTTCTACAGGCCTAATGTCCGAAAGGCACCATCTGCAGAGGGGGTACCAGGGAAATATGCTGTGGCTATGCTTGGCTTGGGAAGATCTCCTCTCTCTACCATATGGAGTTTCGCATTTTCCAATGGTCCTTTCCTGGTATGACAAAGCGGACCATCTGCCAAAAGCCTCTTACATTTTTCTTTTCTGAAAGTCGTTAAGCCGGCTAAACTTAATTGGTTTGACCAATTCAATTGGAAGAACATGAGAACATCTCCTGTCAGCCTCCTCAATGAAAGCATTTCTCAAAGTTTTGATAAAACTGTTGGTGCCAGATGGACTAATCGTTCAGCGAAGAATGGGTCATCGATTGGTTCTGTCTTCCGATGGTCTTAGGTTCGAATTAGCTATGGACTGGCAAATAATGTTGTGGCTTTTCTTACGAAGCCGGGAGGCGCCTAAGTTGGCACTTTTGAATTGACACTTTGGTCGACTCTGACACCTTAAATAAAGGTGAAGTAGTTTTTGGTTTCTTACCTACGGCAACCAAGAGGCTGTTTAGGGACGATTCGTGGCAAATTTTGATAACCTCTAGGATTCTAGATTTAGTCTCAAGCTTTCAATTCTACCAATTTTGAGTGTAAACCTGTTACAAATACAAGCGAGGAGTATAACACCTTCCGAGTAAGCTCCATGCAAGGTTTGGCTTAATTCAAAACAGGTTGAGACAATCTCGTCAGTCGCTGATCGACCGTTGGACGGGATTTACCGAAGAAACTTCTTCGAAGAGAAATTCATTTTCACCATGCCCTAGTTAAAACAGCTCTCAAACTCTTATGCAGAGTCTGGCTTACGCCGAAGCCATTCCAATATCAGTTGCAGCCTACTGCATCTTAGATCACAATCACCTTTGTTTCTTTTTGATATGCCACCGCTTCCTCATAAATATTCAAACTCTCTTCGGACACATTTCCCTTGCAACAATAAAAAATAAATTTTCAGAAGAAATAAACAAATAACCGTCACCATGGCGTTGTCCACGCATCTCATTTGCGTTAGATAACTGTTACATCAAATGTAAATATATCAAAGCATCGTACACAACCAGTTTGTCTTGCAAAATCCAAAGAAATTTGATCCAACTCTCTTCGATTGGACACCACGGAATTTGTTTAAAAATGATGATCGTCGCAGCTTCTCTGCACTCCGCTGAACTGCGTTTAGGCAATTATGGTAATGCGCTCGTTCAGAGAGAAAGACTTACACTTTTCCCTAAGGCCCCGAGGGCCGACTTTGTCTTTCTGTCAAATTAATAACCACTGTCGTACTGTCGTAGGTATAAAATCGTTTTAGCGTAACGCTCTGCAACATTTGATCAAATGCCTCTAAGGTAGTTGGAGCGGCGCGTCAACCAGAATCACGTGCAATACATCATGACGGTAAATCGCAACTAAATCTGACGTTTATTTTGAAATTATGACATTAACCGGCTTTTGTGTGTTTCTTCTTGTTGTGTTTAGATTTTTGTGTTTCTCACGTTTGTAGTTGCAGTGGCACATGCAAGTTTCATGCCACCAATGGTGAACAAAGATATCAAGCCGATCGCTGAACAATGGCACCAATCCATTGAAGAAGACGACAACGACACTGGTTACTATGATCAGCATCACCATGACTTTGAGGATCATCCGAAGGCGGTACATGTACATGAGGATCGTGGGCATTATGATCATCATTATTTCGAAGATAGTCACGAACGTCATCCGGCGCCGGTTATAAACTATCACGAGCATCCAGCAAAGACAGTGCATATTCACGAGAAGCCGGAAGTGCATGTTGTGAAGCAACCACAGACTGTGCATGTCCATGAGCATCACCATCATCATCATCATCATGTGAAGACGTTGCCAGTGTCAATTATAAAAAAAACCGTCTACATAAAGCATGGATAGTGGAAGTTAAGTGATTGTAGAGTGGTGTGTGATGAAACAAAGACTGTTACTGTTTTTAGGTTAGAATATGCGTTTGGATTAACTTGTATATAATAAAAATCGTGTCATAACAGTTGTTGTTTGTCGTTTCTGTTGTAATTCATTTTTTTGACAACTGACTTCGTTGATTGTTTACTGGATTCACACGATTCTTTTGATCTGACATTTGCTCTTATTTCACAGCCTACGTAAGAGGGAAGACGTGACAGCATGGGTTGAACTAAGGTCTAGCTTCTCTCATTTATGAATGTTGTGCGTGTCACAATTTATTGCTTCTTTATGACAGATTATATTCTCGGAAGTTTGTCATTACCTGACGAGAGTGTTGCGAAACATTTTCAATGGATGCTGCAGGGGCTGGAACCCGGGCAGCTCGCACATCCGCCCAACTCACGAACTACTGAGCCCCGGCGACCGGACATTTGCAGTGTGAAAAATGGAGAGGTATTTGTGTGCTACCTGCAGTGGCCAAGCTTATAGCTAAAGTAATTCTTGAGCGAATAAAGGAGGAACTGGAAAATACACTCGATGTCGAACAAGTGTGATATGGATCCTCCTATGTCGACCACATCAACACCCTGCGGATCACCATTGAACAGTGGGTTCGCCAAATCACCTGCTGTTAATTGATTTCAAGAAGGCATTCGACAGGGTTAACAGAAAATGTACCTGGGTTGACTTGCGCTGGAGAGGTATCCCTGAAAAAAAAGAACGTTCTGTACAAAGGAAGACTGTCAGATGAATTCGAGATCCAAAGTAGGGTTCGAAAAGGCTGCTTTCTTTCACCAATATTCTTTTTACTGGCGATTAGTGATGTACTTTGTACTGCCCCGTCGATGAGAAATGGAGGAATTCTATGGACTCTTATATCTCAACTCAAACATCTTGACTACGATGACGACGTACGCCTTATATCGCATAGAATTATGGAACTCAACCAAATGACAGCGGGTGTTGAGAGAGAGGCAAACATCGTGGGGTTGAAGATTAACACAGCCAAAACCAAGATCATCAGCCTCGGAACGAACTCATCATCTCAAGTTATCCGGTTGGGTAGAGAAAGTAGAGAGTATTGTCTCGACCGATGGTGAAATCGAACAAGATATCCCAGCTGAATCGGCAAAGCAAAATCTGCGTTTGGAATGGTGTCCAAAGTATGCCTAAGCAATGTTATCAGTTTAAACACCAAGCTAAGACTGTTCCAATGTTGTAAGGATGCAGCTGTTATAAGGATACAGAACTTGGAAAGTGACCTCTATTTCCACGAGAAAGCTCCAAACGTTCGTTTGGCAACTATGTCCTAACTATATCTCTAACGAACATCTGTAATCGGAGGACGGGTCAGGAATCGATGGGCACAACTTTTCCACCATCAGTCTCAATTGCTATCTGCTTGAACCTAGAGCCTTCCTAGTGAGCAGATTGCTTTGTTTCTTTACGAGTGATCTAGCCACTTTGCACGTCGGGAGGTTTCCCCAGTGAGCCTCGAAATGCCTTTGTATCCTCTCAGTGGTTGCTGTTTTAATATTGTTAGTGCGACTCCCACAGTGTTTCCAGCGAATCGTTCTATCGCGTGCGCCCCTGCTCTTCCCAGTTCATTGGTTTTCTCATTCCCTGTGACACCTTTGTGACCCGTACCGGTTCACATCGTTGTGACTGCTAAGCCTGTTGAGTTTGTCATTACATCCCCTATCCAGATGAGATCTGTATGTTGGATTTGTGATGGCTTTAGATAGCGCTTGACTATCCGAGCAGATTTCTATTTTCCTTCTTTGGTTGTGGTCCAGATTCCCTCAAAATGGCAAGGACTTCTGCTTGGAGTAGTGTGTTGAAGGGATCTAGATGAATCGGAAATTCTACCGGTGGATTGTTGCAATATACGCCAGCCCGGGAGTGGCGTGCGATGCTCCATTGCTAACTATGCTATGCAATGGAATCCGTTTTGTCGTGGAACTAGATGAATAGCGCTATAATGTCCGTGGTTTATGGCGGTCAAAACAAACATTATGATAAGCAAAGATACCGACGAGAGCCTTTTAGAGCCCACATTTCATGACGAAGCAATTGGCTTTGGTGCATCCAGCCCTTCATTTAAGATTACGATCGCCGATAAGCGCTTAAACCGTTAATCTACTTGAAATGCAGTAGCAAGTAGAAGCAAGCTCCGACAGCTTGCAACTCAGGCAATCCGACCTTAGGCAAACTTAGAAAAGTATGACGAAAGTGGTGGGCTTTCTTACTGCCACCGAGCCATTTTTATTTGTAAGAGGAGAAAACCTCCAGACACATTCTCGTACGAATGTAAGGCACTATACTGGCTATGAAAATGGATCTTTCATAAAAAATTCTTCTTACCAGCAGAGTCCACCAACTGGTCTACTGAAGATATACTCGCCTTCATAAGGACTAAGAGTAATTGTGCCCATGATACAACACATCTCGCTAGGTCACAGTGTCAGTTATAAAGGCAAGTTTTTGTTCGCAAAAAAGGTACAAATACTCCGAAAGACTTGGATAAAGACCATCTTAAGATTGTTCTTAGTGAACAATTCATGGTGCTGACCAGTAAGTGTCCTTAAAATGACACCGTGCCTGGCGGCAGCAACTGACTATCATCGGTTTCGTAGTGATCATCTACCAGAACCATGGGACAACCAACGCATTTTCTAAGCTCTATTGTAAATGTGGGAAATCTTAGACTCGGCTTAAAGACTGGACTAGTTTGGGGTTCTATGCAAAACTTCAAAGGACTCAACGCTTCCAATAACTCATTCCCACGATTGTATTTTGCTCGCTAAGTTGCTGATTGTTATGGTTGACGATCAGAAGACGTGCCCAAGATGTGAACCTCTGGTGTGAGCTTCATCTCAAAAAAAAACCAACAGAGGGCGCTGACATTTCACATAAGACCTGTAAGGCCCTCTCAAAGAAAAAATTGACTTATTTTCGTAATTTTTTTTATTTATTGTTGTTGTTAATTGTTTTGGAAAATATCTATGAGGACTTATTCTATGTATGGCTTAAATACTTTCTCCAGGGACTTTGTACCTTTTTTCGTTTGATAAGGATAGGATATTTGGAAAGGAAGCAAATACAACCGGAGGAGCTTAAGGAGAAGGAATGGAATTCACATTTTTTGTTTACCAACCAGCTGGGGCATGGTGATGTACTGGAGCTTCATGCAGCACCTTGACGATCTTAATTTGTGGTGGTGCATGATGAACAGGAGCATGATGAACGACTGGAGCTTGTTCGTGAACAACCTTAATCACTTGAGGTGGTGCTTGGTGCACAATTGGAGCTTGATGAACAACTGGAGTCTCGTGGATTACTCTAATCAATTGTTCGCTCTGATGAACACCGCCGTGTCCACCACCGAGTCCGCCGCCAAGTCCACCACCAAGTCCTCCGCCGAGTCCACTACCACCGAGTCCACTGCCAAGAGCAAGTCCACCTTCAAAACCACCTCCCAGGCCTCCAAGTCCACCACCGTGTCCACTACTAAGACTGCCGCTGAGACTACTTCCAAGACCAAGTCCACCGCCGAGTCCACTGCTAAGTCCGCCACCTAGTCCATGACCATGACCTTGTTCATGGATAACTTTAACCACATGTTCAGTTTGATGTCCACCATGATGTACTGGAGCTGGAGCCTGATGCAGGACACCAGCATTCACAGCTGTAGCCAGGGCAAATACACAGATGAAGGTCTGCAAAGGAGATCCAATCAATGAAAATTCAAAATGTTCACAAGAATTCTTACCTTCATATTAGTTGTAGTTCGGCTTGGGTTTGTTGAACTAATTCCAATCGAATGATGATGCTCACTGCGATCGGTTTGGTTTTTATATGTAAAACTTTAGATGCTCTTCCTACTGCGTTGTTGCAATGCCGATCGATTTGACCCAAGACCAGCCCAATGGAGGTGGGGCAGATGCATTGTCACCATATTTTCTGTTTCGAAATTCATAAGTCTACCGCAGCCATAGGCCGAAACAAGTCTTCAAAGAAAGGCTTAAAAGATAATTGGCGCCATTAGGCTGCATAGGTAGGTTGGTGAATTTGCATTAATAAAAGAAATGCAAATGGGGAAATGATATCCGATGACCGGTTGTCGGCTGCACAACCCAAAATTGTTACAAATTGACGTCTATAATGTGTGTGATTAAGTCTGGTCAAAACAAGTTTGGCATTTGCAACAGCATCATATGGCTGCATTTTGAGAAAGAAAAGTTTGTCAGGAACAAATTTCTCTTGTCTCTTCTCTTGTTCTAGGTCCTCTGTCTTCTTTTGCGTCTTATGGAATCTACCACCCCTACGCGCGTTTGTGTTCGGTTATTGACGATGTAGCTCAATCCTTTGCAGCTTCCCCCCAATTGTCAGAAACAAATATGTCCTTAGATATACATATGTAGGTTCCGCAGAGAAGGAATGCGGATTGGAGTCTGTTAATTCTAGAGCAAGATCTTCAAAGTAGATTTAAACTTCCTATAGTTCGGTCAATACGAGAAACACCACCTTTAGGGGTGCAATCTAGGAACTCCCTCCGTATAAGCCAATACTTTGCTTTTTGCGTTTGAAGATTCTAGGAAGTTCAAGCCCTGAAAGCCAGATTTCCCACCATCTTTGAGAGAGTTCAGGCGATACAAGTTCAACATCTTAGGACTGAATCCAGCTGCTAAGGCTCGTTAGTGCAGTCTTAGACTGCAGGTGACCAAAATTCCGTGCTAGAGCATCGTTTCTTCTTAGGAAGTAAGGGACTAGGTAAAAAAAACCACTTCGTGCTTGTTGGCAAAGGAAAAACATCTGGTGATGACTACAACATGAGCTTCGGATGAAAGAACTGTTGACGACCATAGAAAGTGCATAGATCAGAGTTTCGGACGACTCCACGTCCCTCGAGCTGGCTGAATAACATCATATAACCCCTTGAGCGCAAGTGGACAAGGATTTAAGGATTTGCACAATGAATGCTCATACTTTGAACACTACAAAGCTGATATAACCGCTCTTCAGGACATGTGTTGACATGAAACATGCGTCTGGAAAACAAGTACCTCGAAGCGAGCTGAGACATCGAGAGTTTTCTGTCAGATGAAGAGTTAGGAAAAAAGTCTTGAGCTTCCGCGACGTACATACGAGTAAGTCAGTGAGTAATCGTCAGCACATCCAAGCTCAATGTCGTTACATCAGTCTCATTTGTCCTCAGAGGATAAAGACGATGCCAACTTAGAATAAAAAGATAGGAGCTGAATTATGGGCTGCAGGAGGTGACTTGAAAGCATGCCCGATGATTGAAACCTTAGCAGCATAAGAAATGGGACCGCTTTTCCTGTTCCAATTACAGAGGCATAAGTCTCCTGTACATGTAGGAGTAGTGCTGAAGCGACGAAGAAATTGCCTGTGTGGTTTAAAAAAACAAAATATCTCGTGTGACAGCTCGAGATGAGGCAAGGCCTAGCTTCTCGCAACCATTGTGCGTGTTACATTTTTCGCGCAAATGGAAAAAATCTACAGTTTCTTGCCGATTTCGAACAACGAATTGAGAAGTTTCATCATAATTTTCCTCGGTAGGCCCAGGATGAAATATCTAGACCAAGACCAAGTCCGAAATCTGATGATTTAGAGCCAATGGCGGAAGATCGGGATATGTGGAGAGTCCACCTAAGCACCCTAAACTCGTGAACCTCGTAGTGAGCCATTGAGAAGCTTTGTTACGACAACACCTATGCGATTTTAGGCCTGAAAAATCGAAGACGTGTCAAATCCTTAGTTAACGCCAAAATTCTGGAGAAGTCTCAAGAGTTCCAAATCTATTCCCACAACCTATTCTTTTTTTTGAAAGAGGAGAAAACCTCCAAGCACATTCTCTGCGAATCTCGGACACTATACTGGCTAAGAAGATGGATCTTCATAAAGAATTTTTTTCACTAGCAGAGTTCAGCAACTGATTTCAAGGCCTCTTATGATAGCGTAAATAGAAATGAGCTGTTCTATCCCATGTCTAGTTTTGGTGTTCCTACAAAACTCGTCTCGATTATGTAGGACTAGCTGATGCCCGCGACTACGTCCGCGTGGAAATATGTCACATTATACCCCATGTCCTTTTCCGAGTTTCAAGACATTGATAAGTAATTATAGACTTTCAATTCCTCACATTAACTTTACAAGACCTCCCTGTAAACTACGTTCCTGGTTTTTCTTTCTAGCTCGAGGATGACCAGGCTATCAGGTCAATTGACTCTGAGCCCTCACCATCAACTTCTTCAGCAGAACGTTATTGGTACTGTTGACTGAGTCGTGTATTTGAGAAACGCAATCCCCACCAGCCTGATGAATAATTAGGTACATTACATATGCTCTGTCAGAAAACAATCAGATCTTCCATAACATCGAATGGGTTACTCGGTACATTTATTATTTCCTCCTCTTTCCATCACCAATATCAAGAAATAAGTTAGAAAACTCCTCTTCCCTCAAGTCACGGCGAAGATGGATACGCATGTTAACTTTATAGGAGAGGACTTCGACATCAGGCTATCAGATTGATGACTTGAGACAGGCCTTCACTTCATTTGCTGTGTTCCCCGTGACACAATTGGCTTGGTCTGTCTGAAGCCACCACCCAAAAGCACTGTCGGAGCATCCTATTTCGACACACAATACCTTTCTATGAGCCATGGTGCACTCTATAACACACTATAACTTTGGCTTCTCGAAGCCCCTAAACCAAGTCACTCTCCTTAGAGATATTACAAAGTGTAGACTTAGAATGATTTATTTTAAAATGCTTTGAAAAGGTAGAGTGACCCGTCATATCTTCTTTAACCAAGGTAGCTGCAGTTGAGGAAGCAATGTCAACGGTTGCGAATTACTATAAATTGCCAAATTTTAACACCCTGTATTTTGGCCCACAGTTATAATTTTGGAAAACGGTAAAACACGTGTTTATTTTTTTCTGTTCTAAAATATACTCAACAAATTTCAACTCGAAAATCCAATATAAATTTTTTTTCTCATACAAACTTCAACACCCTGTAACACCCTGTAGAAGCTGAATTTCGAAATATCCTGCCTTATTCCTTATCTACATCGGAAAAGGAACCTCTGTGCAAAATTTCAGCTTTCTAGGTCCAAGGGTTTCGGCTGGGCGTTGATGAGTCAGTGAGTGAGTCAGGACTTCTCTTTTTATATATTGAAAAAAAAGAAGAAGAAGAAGAAGAAGATGACGATTGGTTTCGAAGGGTGTGTGATGGATAGGCCTCATCACTCTCACTCGGAGACCTGAAGGTCCATTGTGAGACAACGCTCGTTCCTCCGTCAAGATTGGATAAGACGTCACCGAGAGGGATTAGACAAGACGTCGCACAATTTCTTCAACCTGGTACTGAAAAAAAAAAAGTGCGAAAATCCCAGGTCAATACATTAGACACTAATTAATTACGCAGACGACATCAATATCAGGAAGAAGAAGACACTAGCGCCTTAGTGAAAATCAAATCGAAGACAGCTAGAATCAATCAATAGTTATAATCGAGGTTGAAACATAGTATAAATGCTACGGACACCGAAACACAACACCGACGTCTCGGCTAGAAAGTTTTGATGGACAACTATAACTTATAGTCTAAGAGCTGGTGAACGTTTTGGTTACGTCATTTGTGCCAAGGAAATTTATATATTTTTTTGTTAAACTGGAGCTAATGATCACAAAAATCGACGTCTGGCAGTATTCTGGTGGTGCGTTTGGAGCGGGTGGAGGGGTAAAGTTGTCAAAAAAAGGGACTCGTTACGTTGGGTCTGAGTGCTTCAGGGTTTCCAAACCCGACAAATTCAGCACAGAATTTGATAAAATCGGATGAAAGCGTACTTGGAAAGCAAAAGACCGTGTAATCAAGCTATAGACCTTGGTTGCGCGTACTGTCGAGGCATTGTGTATAGCCCGTGTTGCTTGAAAGTTTGTGAAACGCAAGCAGTTCCAAAGTGACATCAGCAAAATTTACCGCCATCTTACAATATCCTATCCCGTCACCATAACTAATTTTCAATCTGACACAGCAACCACATTTTTCATAGACCACCACCTCGTTGTCAGCGCCATCTATGGACGTGTAAACAAATTTTTTTGAGAAAGGTTAGTCCAAACCTCTCTGAACTGGGATAAAACACGCCCTACGATTTAGCATAAACAATTCCACAACTTATATTCAATAGTATCGCTGAGGAATCCTTGAATGCTAGACAAGCCGATAAGTGTTTAATGGACTCACGTCCAAAGGCAGATGTAATCAACGGAGCCCGATTGAAAGGTCTCCATACCCACGTCGCTCAAAACCAATTACACTGAACTTAATCACAGTGCGGATGATTAATCAGCCGGATAGCATTTATCTGATGCGTGTGGAGTGTTTTTTTTCTCTCGCGAGTGCGATGATTACATCGATACCCAACGGCCTGGTATCCACAAAGAAACAACGTGACGGTATTTTAGAAAAACACATTAATTTATTCGCTTATATGTAACATGTGCATGTTTATAAATAATTTGACTAAATGAATGAAATATTTTTGGCTAATAACAGAATTCCTCGATCGAGGATAACAAGTAACTCCCGGCAATCTACCAACTGCCGCCGTATGAACCACCGCCGCCATGGCCACCACCATGGCCGCCACCATTGCCGCCCCTGTTGCTTCGGTCAACATTGACAATTTCCAAATGGCCCTTCTCGACCACATGACCGGATCTGAGATAATCCCCACTGTTGCCGCCCCTGGTTACCACACCACTTCCGCTGCTTCCGTAGACATCGAGCAACTGACCGGCATACGCGGATCCCTGCTGATAACCGCCGCCCGAGCCTGAATCCTCAAAGATGATCTGCAGAATTTGAGGAAGTATTGACTCGATTGAGGTTTGGTAGGATGAATAATTCGGGGCGTATGCTTGGCTATGCCCACTTGAGTATCCTTGCACAGCATATCCGCCACCATTTCCGCCATGTGAGACGGGCGCATGCTCATGGATGACCTTGATGATCTGTGGCTGTGCGTAGGAGCCTCCACCGTATCCACCAGAATAACCTCCACCATGTCCACCAGAGTAACCACCACCGCCGCCGCCACTCGCAATCTGAATTACTTTTACTTGTTGCTGAGGGACAACGTGCTGCACATGGTGAAGCTGCTGTGGTTGGACTTGAACTACACTACTTCCTCCGCCCGATCCACCGAGTAAGCCTGCATTACAGACGGCCACTGTGGCCATTAGGCAAAATAGTACCTGAAAAGAAAGTTCCGACTTGGTAATCCTTCTAGTTTCTGTGACATCCGGTGATCTTGTGATCCCGTGATCCTCCGATCCTTACCTTCATTTTAATCGTCTGACGGCTTATTCCAATTTCAATGACAACGCGACGTGACTAACTGATACCACCACTAACGGATCGGTTTTCTTTTATACCCAGGAAAGAGGGTACCACCACCCGAGCACCACTGCGGCGGCGCAATGGTGGGCTATAGGTTACACCACTTTGTACGACATCCGGAATTCCGAAAAAAAAGATACACAAACCGAACTCTGCGTATCTATCAAATGCACGTGTAGTAGATACTTTGACTCGGTGCGTCGTCGTCGTTACATGCGTTACAAATTGATGAACCTCAAGACCAATGAGCTGCCTCACCATTGTTAGTGGACCGTTTCTTAATCAATGCAAAGCAACGGTCGCAGCTTGTGTCACACACAGTGAAAGCTACTAAGTGTATCTGCTGCCAAAATGTATCTGCAACGGCGCAAGCGTGCCGGTTTCATGGGCTCCCGCATTAATTCAAACAAACTGACATAATATGTGTGTCTGTGTTGCGTGCGTGCGATTATGAGATGTAACCTTCCCGGGGCCGGGGTAAACTTGAAAACACACTAAACCAACAGAAAACCGTTTGCCGATCATTTGAAATTTGCATATCGGAGCGAGCGGAGTGCGCGTCTTGCCGCTGTGTTGTTGCTGGCGTTGCATAAGAACAAATTACGATTCGTATGGGAATCTCTCTAGCTCGCTGGGAGTGTAATAAAGTGTTACTGCGTTCGGAATTTGTTAACCAATCGATTGATTGGTGTTATGTGGCCCGGAGAGAAGATTGATGGGTGGGGTCTGATGATGGGGCTAGGGAAGGAGGCATAGATATATTACACGCAAGTAAGCACTTTGCTGATTCATGGCCTGTGTGAGGGGCTTGTGGGAGCGATCTGCTGTGAGTTGATCTTACCTACTTATTTGTAACTACCATGCTCTGCACGTGTGGTAATTTAATCCTCAAAAAAGTGGGCCACAGATGATGGCTCTTGAACATGGTCATGGTGTGAGCGGTCTACAGTCAGATAAGAAAGATGATATGGGGTACTTGTCCAATTAAAGGCGACTTCAACAACAGAAAGGTTCAAGTCTTTGCCAAGACACAATGAGAAGTTCTACTGACGAATGTACAGCTTAGGTTTGTTGTTACCTACACCGCCTGTCGCGCTTAAATATCCTACTTGAGTAACCTTCATGTCGAGACCTAACTCGTAATCTGAGATTTCCATGACATGTTAGTATTTCCAAGACAAAAAATCAGCTTTTTTGGCAAATCGGCATATGAATCTCTAGCTCTCGACCAAAGATTTTAACTCTGACTAAGTAAAACTTAAGATGTGCGGTGACTTAATCCACAAATAAGATCCCGTATTGGTATAGAAACAATCCTATGACGATGTAAAGCAGAATCTTGAGCGAATGGAAATCGGTGGCTGCCATCCATTATGGAAAAGGCCATGTTCCAAGAATTTATAGGGGGTCAGTTCTTACCCAGTTTCTCTTCCAGCAATTGACGCCCTACTCCATACAATAGGCAATGAAACATGACCTATTCGACGTCTTTACATATTTTATGCAAGGTTTCTGGTGCTGGTTCTGTTGCTCACTGTGGTTTGATCGTGGCCCCACACTTGGCCTTAGTGTGTCTGTACCGAAGCGATGACAGCCACTTAACCTTACCTAATCCAATCTGTCAGATTCAGCAGCCTTATTGGATTTTACTTCAGATATAGCTGTCCTCACTTCGATTTGGTCAGATTGACGAAAGTTTTGGTCATCATTGTCAAGTCTGAATGGTTCTTTTTGCCAAACGGCGGTTTGATAGCCTTTGTCGCAGGTGTAGTTCTTTTCAAATTGCCCTGACTGTAACTTAACTACAACGTTTGCTTCCTTATCCCTAAGTTTTTCTTTACGGGCTTTGTCCCTTTAAAAAGTTATTTTGACCTTCTGGTGGAGCTTCTGTACATTGTTCTTGGGGTAAAATCTCTCCATATCGCTTTTCCCTTTTCGTGTTTTTTTTTCAGCTTCTTTTGGAGAAGCCGATTGTCTTCCCATGATTTTTGCTCGAAGAGCTTACGAGTAATCCCTCGTCGTAAATCACTAGCCTAAAGGCCATCATGAAGGTCCAAAGACTGTCGTGCACTGGCACTACCAGTCCAATGAGAACAACACCAACTGCAGGATTTAAGACTTCCCTCAACCTACTTCCGGTTGGATATCTTGTGAGCGTGTGAAGTGCTGTCGAGAAGAGCTCAATGTTCTTGGAACACAGCACAAGGTGATACTCTGCTGGATCCCTGGACATGAGGGCATACCAGGAAATGGGAATGCTAACGAACTGGCTCGGCAACAAGCTCGGAACAAACCGAAACTTCGGTGAACATCCCACCTTGCACACTTAAGCTCAAAGCGGGGAAAAAAGCCTTAAGAGAGGCTAATAACAGGTGGACTTCTCTAAACATTTTTGTAACCAGAAAGAATATATAGCCTTTATTCGATAGGGCTAGAACCGACAGCAGAGATCAGTAAAGAGATATTCGTCTTTCCAGGCCATTTTCCAATGTCTACAAGCTATTTTTCCATGGATCGCCCATATTTACCCATACTATCTCATTTTCTTTACAAATGTGCGTGAGTTTGGGCGATTGCGGCAAGATGGCGGCAAATTGGCGAATTTTTGGTGAATGTGGGGAAGCGTGTTCAATAACTATTGTTTTTTCCTGAAACATTTGAATTTAACGGAAACTTCAAATTGAGACCAAGCATGAATTTGTTAGAAATATCGTATATTAAAAAATGAAATTTCAATAGGATTACCATTATTTTTAAATACTAAATCTCATTTGGCCTTGCAGAATAAATTTAATATCTATAATTTTGTTCAAGTTAGAACATATTTTTTCGTTATTAATGTCCGTTCTTCATTTCTTATAAAAGAAATATTGAAGACAAGCTTAAAAAATATTATTTAGCTAGATAACATATGGATATTTCTCTTTCAAAGACAATTTTGAACAATTTTCTTTGTTATTCCAGTATTTGTTATAACATTCCACGATAAGCAGACTGGAATATTAATTCAAGAAAAATGGATATACTCTACGAACATACAACAGCTGATTTTTGGTCTCATTTCAATGTGGGGAATTAAAAATGCCAAAAATTAAAGCCGCCAATTTAAAGTTCGATATTTCAAGAGTTTTCGGAATTCGGCAGTTTAATTACTGGAAGTTAATGGAAGTATAATTCGGCCATAAGCTACAAAGGGTACAATCACACGTATTGCCCTAAAAATATATTCATAGACGAGCTTTAAAGATTTCAGCAATTTTTCCCATCATGGTGGCTTAAGAGAAATCCACCGCATCGTTTTTAAAGGGACCGTGCAAATTGTTGTTGCTTTTTCCTCACACGTATTCACAGACAAGAGCTGACAGCGAGGAAAAGCAATATGGCGCTACAACTACAACAATGTAAACAAATGGGTGTCGCGGGGATAGAGGGACGGAAGTCGAATATCTTTTTACTGATCTCTGACCGACAGACTTCTGTAGATCGACAGAAGTTCCCTATCTACCCTTATAGGAGTGATCGAAGGGCATAATACACTGCGGTACCGTATAAAGAAGAAGAACTTTGTAAGGAGTGTCGGGATGAAGAAGGCCACGAGGATACAACCCACTTTCTTTGCCATTGCCCCAGTCTCTAGCATCTAAGAAATAGGTTCCTCGGACGACACTTTTTCGAGGACATTGAAGAATTATTCGATACACCGTTGGACGAAGTAATGATATTCATCAAATTTCTATACAGACGCAATAAGTTGGTCATGTTCTTCCCTCAATTGGTATTGACCTGAGTGTGGCGAAATGGTTTCTTCCTTTCGTCTGCTCACTTACCCAACCTTACCTAACCCTCGTCGTTTATTGCTGCATGTTTTTACCAGCACTATTCGTCAGATCAGGGTATTAGTTGTGCAGGTCAGGTTTCTAATGGCATGCTAGCAACGTTGCCACTGGTCTGCGGCATTTGATGCTGATGGCGTAGAAATTGTAGATAGATCTCAACCAAAGGTTAGGTTAATTTATGAGGGAAGTGCCTAGTCGATGACTATGCGTTCAAGGGGGCCTACTAGTCCACTGGGTTCCCCTTGCAGTTGTGGTTCTTGTTCCAACCCTGGGTTCTAGTTGGCTGGTCAAACAGCCTGTTTCCCATGTGTCGGAGTCAGCGGATTTGGAGATTTGGGCCCTCACAGAGTAAGTGCCTGATGGTTTCCATTTCTTTCGCATCCCGACAGCTTCTGCAGCGTCTGGGTGGTTGATGCCGAGTCTGGTGGCCATGGTTGGTTGGTGGGTTTATGTGGTTGTATCAGGCAGAGAGCGTCTAAATGTTCGCCGAGGTTGTCGAGGAAGGGTTTCCTTAGAGCATTGAGTCTTGCTATAGCAACTACCAGGCACTCATTCTCATTTGTGTCTTTGCAGCTGGAGCAGTAGGGAATAAAAGAGATGCCAAGCTTGGCCGCATGGGTGCCTACTGCGCAGTGACCCGTACAGATGGCGACTAAGCACGCAATGTCAGTTCGGGTTCTTCTAAGGAGGTCGCTTGTTTTCCCATAGTTGTATGTTGGCCAAGTATTTCTGGATATAGTGCAGCAAGCAAGGTTGTTCCATTTGTGTTTGGCTACTGAAAAGTAGTGTAGGTTGATTTTTGTCCTGAAAGCACCCAAAAGGGATGAGAACTACTTTCGCGAGTGAGCTGTCAAGAGCCGACCACCGCCTGGGAAGCTCACCAGCCTGGTGGCCATAGTGCCTATAGCGCAATGTCTCATCGGTCCACCTATTAGGATACTAGTATCTTTTTTGTTCATACATAGCCATCAGACATTTTATCCTGCTCTGGTCGATTCTCGATGGAGTCGCCTCTGGCGGACCAAGAGGTGTTGATTAGTTCTCTCATCTTGTGGTCGACGTTACCTTTCAGTACACCGATAGGGATGTTTATCGATATTGGGGTGTGCTTACGCAACCGTACCTTGCCTGAAACAAGGATGAAGAGCTGATCAATTCGTCCTTCAATACAGGCAGTGGTTGCGTGAAGACAGGACCTTGACTTACCTCGGACTGTCGCGTCTGCTATTAACTTCCGGTCCCTTTTAAATCCCTTTTTCGAGATTATAACTCCATTAACAGTCTAGTGCCTCCGCTCATTGTTTAGGAGAAAGCCGAAGGGTCCAGAACATTTCAAGTGAATAATCGAAGATCGTCGTCCTTATTTCGCGTGCCATGATATTAATCTTATCCGAGCCTTGGGGTCGATACGTAACCAATATTTTATTTTCCATAGCCGGGCAGTAACTATAATGGCACAATCCATAACCTGTAGGGTCATTCCTTAAACCTGCATTCCTAATAACACTCCTTCAAGCGTACAATTATTCATCGGATCGGGAACGTGCTGAAAGAAATACATGCGTCCATTAAGATTCACCCATACGGTTCAAGTGAGTTTACAATGACAGTCAAACGAATAGAGTCATCGATTTCTAGACCCGAAGTTTAACGCGACAAGGAGGTCTGAATCTTCATATTCACTACCAAAAAATACCCGATGCAAATAAACTTCATATGACGAAATAATAGTAGTGTGCCCTTGATCTATGGTGATGGGAAGACTAGGACAGAAACTTCTCACGGTTAGGGAGTCACAAAATGCCCACAAACGTATCTTTCGGTATACCGGTACATGTAAGGCCTATAATTGGTGCAACACAAACGTAATGTATTATGACCGTCATTTATCTGTAAGTAAGTGGTTAACAGACAGCACTTCAACAGCCATAAGCTCTCAATTTCGAAGTCAAATTATTGCAAGAAAAGGCCAAGTAACGTCTGTTAGAAATTTGAAAGCCATAATTCACACAGAAAAGCCACACATTAGTCCACATGAACATTTTACCTTTATTACCGTCAACCGAAAAAGCAGCTGCTTGTCAACAAATGTAGGTAATAGCATTATGCCGACGCTTTTGCAAGAGTAAAGGTATATTTCTTCTCCATTAAATCATACATAATGAAATCATATAAAAATTATTGAATTTTTCATAACAAAATTAATGAATAAATAAAAATAAAAATAAAACGAAGAGAGTTCAACTCATAAATAATTTATTAACTGCAAAACATCACAAATTAAAATCACAAACATAAGCTGTCAAGTGATAAAATTCAGTAAACAATTTAAATCATCACCCCGTTGCAGCCTTATTTTCACTGGCAACCACTTGTGATGCATTTGTTTATTGGTGAGAGATACACATTTACATAACAGCATCGATTGATGGATGTGAATGATAATAGTCAGCAAAATGTAATGAAAGTAATAATAGGTTCCGGTTGATATAGCAGATTAAATGTTTACAAGCTGCAACTTATAATAAGGTTTGGTTCACTTTAATTTAAAATAGGGCTCATCATACTTAGGTAGGATTTTGGCCACATGTAAAGGACACAAAAACGCATCATTCACGTATTGCTCCCTGGATAAGGTGAATCAACAACCAGCATTGAGCTAATCGTTTCGGAAAATAGGGGCTAAGCAATGTGCGCCCGCGCAAAACTGGTTAAAAAGAAAACGCACGTCAGGCATCGGAGTCACTCGCCAAATCTGACAGGGTAAACATGTTTTCAATGATGGATACAAGATGAACCTCGGATGAAAAGAATGATTTCATACTTGACGACCGCGACGTCAAATAAACATCGAAATTTGCAAAAAGAACTACGTAACGTAGAAAGTCTCTTATTCCTAACCAAAACAATGTCAAGAAATACGAAAACATAGCCTAAGCCCTCTCTGCAAAGGAAGCCTTAGCCCCTGCCATGCAATAAGCGGCAGAGTGAGAGAAAATTTGCTCAGAAAAGACGCTTGCCGCGAAGCGACTGCGTGGCAGGGGCCTAAGAAAATCAACGATTCCACATAGAAATGAGTAGAGAGAGGGTTTTTAGTGGGAGCGTAGTGTTAAGCATTGATGCCGCTTTTGTTTTCTTTTTTAATACTCTGCATCACTTAGGACTATGTTCTTTAAGGTTTACTATCACACAGTGATGGAGATAAAAGAAAGGGTGTAGGGAAGTGTTAGAGATGAGAAATGAGAGGAAAGTGGTAGTGAAGTGATGATGCCTCCGGAAATATTGAGGAGGACAGATTGTTCCTTAGTCGTGTTGTGTGGTTAAAAAAGTTTTCTCGATTTTTATTTTTCCGACACCAAAGACAAATCACCATGGCAAGTTATAGGGAGCATAGACAACGCCGTGTGTTCGCTGATCGAGTTCTGGAGCAGTTGGAAGAGGACCCCGATTTTAGCAAAAAAAAAAAAATCATCTTCATCGATGAGGCCCATTTTTGGATGAACGGGTACGTCAACAATCAAAATTGCAGGATTTGGGACGATGCCAATCCACACGATTGGCACTTGGTGGACCAAGTGCGAATGCATCCGCAAAAAGTCACTATTTGGTGTGGACTGTAGGCCGGTGACATCATCGGTCCGTACTTCTTAGAAGACGACGATGGCATTGCCATCACCATCAACGGAGAGCGCTACCGATGATATGCATGTGAACGACATGTGGTGGCACACAGTGAGCGCATAGTTATCTCACGCTAACTTTAGACTTTTTCTTATGGGGTTTCCTTTAGTCGCAGGTCTATGCCAATAAGCCGCAGACGAACAGTGCCTTCAAAGTCAACATAACCCGTACCATCGCTCAAAATTCAGCCTTATCTATGCACCAGAGTCATCGAAAATTGGACCCAGCGAAGACGAGGCGGACATTTGAACGATGTCATATTCCACACATAATGTCTTTGATAGGCCTTTCAAATAAAACAAAAAATTCGTTGATATCTCACACACAACTTGTTTTATTCAATTTTAACATCTACTCGTCCCTATTGGAAAACTCTTTATATTTCACTGTTCGATCGAATGCAGACTTGAAGATCCCGCACGTGTATTGACATTGAACAGATGGACTGTTGGGATACTACTATGTACATATATATATATATGTATATTTCATCCGAACAGTTGTGGTGAATATACCGGTATAGGAGCGCCAAGCATCGTACGTTCCGGCGGTGTTCAAGAGAAGGAATTCGACTGTAAATTGATTGATCGGCGATAAATCCAAACGCTTGCCGTTGAACACGATCGAGTAGCATGAGCTAAGAGCACCTACCCAAACATGAGAGTTACATTTCAGTTACGGACGAATATAAGCTTTATAAATCGTAGCCAAGTCGGAAGGAGTGAACAACTGTTTGCAACGTTTCAGGAAACCGAGGCATCTGGCACCACCTTTAGCAGCACCCGAAATTTGCTGATTCCAACGAAGGTCTGGGCTAATGTGCATGCCAATCATAGACAAACCACTGGTTTCTTCAATGTCAACTTCATTCATTTTTAGTTTGGCTACATTGGTATCCCGCTTCAAAGGAGACACCACCGGGTTTTTGACACTCAACTCTGTTTTTAGCACCCCAATGAACGATTGCATCAATATCTGAGTTGAACTGATCCTGGGACTCCATGATGCGAAGTCGAGAGTGCTATCATCAGGAAGGAATGAATTGGATTGCGAGTCAGAGAGAGAAGGCCGTTGATGAACATAAAAAAAAATTGTCGAAGAAATAACTGATGCTGCTGTCCCCCAGCGTTAGTTGACAAGGGGGTAGAAGTACAACCATCTTATACAACCTGTATTGAACGACTACTTAAAAAGCTCGCAATACATTTTGAGAAGGCATACCAACTCCATGTGCTTGAAGCATCTCTAGAAGGGCGCTGTCCCACACTGTGTTGAACTAGGGCGACTAGTTAGAACTCGCCATGCTGGTGTATGCTTCACTTCCATTTTTCGCAGTAGGTCCCCTGTAGAGCGTTCATGCCTGAAACCGTACTGACGGTCATTAAGGAGATGATTTCTTTCAAGATATCTCATAAGGTGGTGACCATGCTCTTCATGACCTTAGAGAGCACTGACATTATAGCTATAGGTCGCTAGTTAAAAGTACAGGTTTTTTCGCCTTTTTTAGGTATGGGCTGGACATGCCTAAGTTTTCACCTGTTCGGAAATATGCCTACAGAATAAGAAAGGTGAAAAAGCGTACGTAGAGGTTTAACCAGGGCAGAAGAACACCTCTTCAAAACAAGGGGAGAAATTCCATCTGGACCTGAGGACTTGTTACAGTTGAGATCTGTACTGCACAAGTTCGGGAGTTTCTTTCAAGGACATTTATCTTTCAATAAAAAAATAAAAATAGAATGAGACAGCCCCTAAAGACCTTTATGAACGCTTGCCGCACGACAACCAAGCAGCCACAAGTATCTGGCACTCCAGACTGTAGGCATAGAACTGCAAACAAGCTGTTTCTGCATCGAATTGTAGCGCCAGTTTTGCGTGACTGTGTTACAAATAGTTTTTAGAAACACTCAACTTATTGCCAGCCTCAGAGCTACAAAATAATGTTGCGACATGACTGCGTGGCAACACGTGATTTAATTCGAATTCATCGACACTTATGAGACCCTGCACGTACATTTATGTAGAGAAAACTCATCTCCTAAAGTTTTCCTTATGCACAATACTTGCTCCACTTATTCCAAATCGATTAGGCATGAAATGACAAAGAAAAAGTGTGCCACCCAAGATGCAAATCCCTTGCCAACAAAGCTTTTCATAACACAAGCATCGGTGATGCCAAACCATGGCTGCGTAAAATCGTGCGAATGTACTTTTATCGTTCGTGTTTTATGATTCGATTTCCTGTTCCGCACATTAAATTGCCGAACGTGACTGGAATCGCAACTATAATCAGTCGTTAAGTAAGGAATACATACTTGTACGAGATTGCAGGGTATTGTAGGTTTTATTTCTGAAGTTGCGGAAAAAGAATTGTGTAACTAAATGTGTTCCCCAAATATCTATTACAATCTTAAACGTCACCTACTACTTTAAATCGAATAGATCGTTCTAATTGATGGACATTTTGTTTTTTGGCATGTACATGAAGTGATGGCACAAAAAGTACGCACATGGACTTCTTTTATGATATTTCTCGTTCCTTGAAATCCTATCGTCATCAATTTAAAACGTAAGGATCGCTAGTAGACAACCCTCTTTAGAAGGACAATATCTTGATTTAGAAACACCAATTTCACTAATCTTTTCAGGGTCGAGTTAAGCTATTGCTAGAATCAATCTATAACCTTTCAATTATTTCTAGATAATGAACAATGAAAACGTATTCGTCGTCTAAATGACTTGTGTAAACTATCTCACTCATCGGCTACTCGATGCTTGGGTAGGTCTCTCATTTAAAAAACAATCTTTCCATGCCTCTCCAATTAACACGTCTTAGCGAAATGCTTAGCGGGATGGTGTGAATTCACCAAATTCTAATAGATCAGGTTACTGACATATCGTTGCAACCAAAGCATTCTGAAACAATAAGCCACTGCACTTTCAAGGCAGATGACCCTCTAGCCTTGATCTTCACGAACAAGAGCCGAAATTCTTTTGCTAATTTCTACTCAATCGAATTTTTGAATTTCTTTTGTTCAAGGAACAGTATAAAACCGCAATGAGATGACATTGTAGGTATCAGTTGTACTTCAATACTTCATTACTCCAATACTCCAGTTCAACAACTAAATCATCAACATGAAAGTAAGAAGGATATTTGAGAAGCACCTTTGAATTGTATCTAACGAATAATCCTTTTAATTTCAGTTCATAATTGTTTTCGCATTGTTCGTAGCTGTGGCCTATGCTAACATCATTCCAGCACCAGCTGGTCCATATGCCCCAAGGTCGGTCATTGTAAAAACTCCAGTGATTGTTCAAAAGCCCGCTTACATCGTGCCAAAAGCTCCGATTGTCAAGAAGGTTGTCGTTGTACCAGCTGTAGTCCAGAAGGGACCTTATTTAGGATAAGTCCTGAAACGCGGAACTGGAAAATATTAACTTCAATTAATATTAATAAAATGCACAAGGATGCATGAGCGTTTGCCGCGTCAATAACATCGCCATCTTTTATTTTATTGTAAGAAACTTGAGTGTAGTTTTCTCTATTCCTAGGTCCCAGTCGTATATTTTGTCTGCGGATTATCACCTTCCTAAGTTTTAACGAAATATTTGGGGCCAAAGATCGCGTCTTCTCTGGTATAGTGAAAAGGTTCTCGGCGATATAGTGGACAGATTTGCACTAGTCGGCTTACTTTGATGAAGGTTGATTCGAACTACCTTCCTCATTTAAATTTTTTGCCTCAACGTTGTCTTGGTGGTTCCCTTGGCTCAGTGGTAAGTATTTTTGAACGCTTAGAGAGTTGCATAGGTTCAATGAATATAAACCTTGACATTAACGCGAGAGCTTAGCAGAGCACATCTTATCATTCCCATTCATTTTGGTATATTCCGTTCCATTTCGTTCCCTCAGACCCTTATACTCCATCCCTGTCCATTCCCATCCATTTTGGTACGTTCAATTCCATTTCGTTCCCTCAGAGTCCATCCCCGTCTATTCCCATCCATTTTGGTATGTCACATCTCTGTTGTCTCGTGCATCAACAACATATAACAGTCGCCACTAGACAGTTCTGTGTTCGGCCTATGAAGAAACCAAGGCACTTGCTTTGGAACTAGTTGGCGATCTCTACTGTAACTGGTCTACATCTCCTGGATCTCGTATCCCTTTTCCTTTTATCTTCATGCATGTATTTCGCCTATTCGTCTTAGAGCTGACAAGCGGCTGTCGTCCTTTTTTATAGCACCGCTTTATAGCAGCAATTTCGTCTGCATTCGTCACGGTGTTCTCACCACCAAACCATCTTGCAGATAAAGGAAGTAAAACCTGACCTTGACGACTTGCTGGCAGTTCTACCATTGGTCTTGTGCTTATTCTTGCTTCTGAGGGACTTCTCAAGAGCCCTAGAAAAAAGCCTCTTGCGGTCGATTACATGGGCAGACTTTCAACAATGATGGTTCTGGTCATGTCATTACATGATCTTCGCTGTTCCGAACGTTTGAGCATCTGGAGCAGTGTCACTCATCGATCGCTTGCTGTCTTGCGAATGTCAAGACCTGTCTCCCTCAATGCCCTCGTAGGACCGAGAAGTACTAATAAATTTGTCCACGCACATGCTGCGACCAATCACTTCATCTATTGTCACCAATTACCTTAAACGGTTTCATTGCTTATTTTTACCCACCGACTGGGTTACGAGTATTTGTATCTGTATCTCAATCTCTGTCAAACATAAAATTCAGTAAACAGATTCTATAAATGGATACAGTACAACAGATTGTGTCCATAAAAAAGAGTAAGACAAACAAGTGCGAGTGAGTGTACCGTCACGAGAGACACGCAATTACTACGATACTATCGCGGGCGTTTGTAGTTCATGTGTAAATTGTTGTCATGGTCAACGCAACTTCCACTGATATGAGCGATAGGCTATCAACCTTTATTAATTTATTACCAAATTTTGAGTTTCAAGATGGGCTAAAAAAATGGTCTTGTCTGTCGGCTGTAACGAGAGCTGTTTTGTTGATTTTTATGGGCAGCTTTTGGTTAGAGTCGTGCCTGCATATGCTAATGATTAAGAGGGTTTTTCGGGGACGAAGATACTCGAGGCGCTAATTGGATTTTCGGATGATTAATTCGTATTTGTTGATAAAATAATTCGGTGGATGCCAATAGAGGGTGTTCCTAAATGCATAGAATTAACAGATTATACCCACCCAACTTAATTGGCGACACATAGAGAAGAAAATTTAACCACGCATTGAAAATAATGATGGCGATGATGAAACTTGCAAACCTGTTGAAGGCTGTCCGGTGTATGAGTCGAAGAGATGTCCAGAGATGTAGGGAGCCCTTTCACCTATAGTTAGCATTGAAGTGGGATGGGCTTTTGCACTTTTACAATGGGAGTGGGGGAACATTTTGTTTATCATTAGCTTATATCTTGTAAGCTATTCCTTTCCGACAAATTCTATTTGAATTTTGTCAAAATCGGAGGTGAATCGCCTCCGCACAATGTCGCCCACCTGGATGTTGTGTTTTGGCCGCTTCCACTTACCTCTCGCCTGCAACGTGGCCAAATATTTCTCGCTCCATCGTCGCCAAAGTTGCTGATCGACCTGTCGCAACCACTGCCAACGTTTGATGTGACTGTCAACCTTCGGCTCCGGTACGACGATCAATGGGGCTCCGACGAGGAAATCGACTCAAGTCAATGCCAATTCTTCGTCTGGATCGTCATGAAGCGGTGTGAGCGGGCGGGAATTGATACAATACTTGAGGCCAATGTCAGCAGCTGATTATACCAGAGGACCTGCGTCCCCACCAAACGTACCAAATGATGCTTGACAGACTTCACAACTGCCTCGCAGAGACCACCCTGATGTGGAGCACTGCGCGTGATGAAGTGCCACTGTTAGCTAGTGATTGTTGGTGGTAATCGCAGTGCCAAGCAGCTAAATCTTCTCGAAGTAAACTGGCGGCTCCCATGAGCTCCGTGCCGTTATGAATGTATAAATCTAAGCAGTGTCCCCGCCTGCTGACAAACCTCGTAAATGCGTCCAAAAAGCTTGTAATGAAAGGTCCTCGGCCACCTCGATGAGCACGGCTTTCGTACCCATGCATACAAAAATGGCCAGATACGTCTTGAAGGTCTTACGAGAGCGCTTTGTTCCAACGCGTAGGATAAATGGTCCACAGTGGTCTAGGCCTGATGTCAAAGAGGGTCGGGATGCATTCACTCGCTGCCTAGACAATCAGGCCATCTGTTGAGCCAATGTTTCCTGGCGATGCCATCGGCAGGCAAAGCAACCGTGAAGATTGCTGCGGACTGTTTGTCGTTCGTTCAAGATCCTATAATGAAGGCGGAGCGTTTGAAGCATGAGGGTACTGGAAACCGTTGATCGTGGAGGACGGACGCTTTGAAGCATGCAACGTCTCGGAAAGTCCCTTCCTTGCCTAGAAAAGGGTTCAGTGGAAACAATCAGCTGGAACTGGATATACTAGACCCCTTTTGAATGTCCCTGAGTTCAGCCTCAAACGCAATGCCCTGATCTATGCGGATGAGGATGAGGACACATACATTTTTCACAAGAATGGAATGGACCCATAGTTTATTGCCCACTACGAGGGACGAACTGTGTTCTTTTCATGACAAATTATACAAATTATATATAGAGGTGGTGTACTGCGAGTAATGTTTGGTGAATATTGTTGTGGCTCGAACCGACAGATATAGTATTCGTAAGCTGCCCTTCCCCGTTTGAGAACTTTTCAGGAGATTAAAAGCTTCGGTTTCATTAGGCAGCCATTTCTGGAACAATTTTCCCGACGAAGATGCAGCAGATTAAGTCGCGGAATCCTAGAGAGCCTGCCCTGAATCTAGAAAGATCTCACAAAACAGTCAAGGTCTTTGCCACCATAACTGCTGAACTTGAATGTTTTCAACTCGCCTTCATTTGGTTTAGACACGCGTTATATAACAGCGAGTTGATGTTAATGTCATGAGTTAAACCACACACAAATTAACACAAGTCCTTTATTTTTAAATAATGCAAACAAAAATAAATACCCGATTCCAGACACGTAAATCTGACTAAGATGTCCCGCAGACGACTACTTAATGAATATTTACAAATATTGATGAAACAATTAGATGTTTTGTGTGAACACAATGACGTCGTAACTATCTAACCGATAGAACTTAAATAAATCTTCAATTACTCATCCTTCTGAGAAAAAACCCCGAAAAAATCTAATTGAATTCAAGGTGCCACTATTGTCTAATAGTGTTAATTTCCCTGCCACCTAAATCTGTATAAAGGTGAATTCTATTCCAGTCCAAGGCATCAGTTGTCTATCTCAGTTTCGCAAATCAGTTCTTCAAATCAAAATAACAAGTCAAAATGAAAGTAAGTCCCTTGCTTTGAAGATTGAACACATTTTTAATATTTAATTTGAATTTCTTGTTTAAAGTTCATCGTTGTACTCGCCCTCTTGGTGGTTGTTGCCGTTGCTGCAGCCGATGTTGTTGTACCTCAAAAGGGAGCTGGTACCGTACCATTGACTGGCTCAGTTCCACAAGCAAAGACTGCTCAGGTTGCACCACAGTCGAATATCCAGAAGAATCCATCTGTGCAATCGGGTGTAAAGTCAGCGGTCCCCAAGTCTAATACACAACCCATCTCATCTAACCAAGGACGGAATTGATTTTCTTCCAAAAAATGGTCTATGGGTGATGGAGTGAGAAGCTGAACTACTTTTTTTTATATTTTTATCTTGTCAATTGAAAAGGAATATACACACTATATATGTAACTATTTGTACATTTAGCAGCAATTTGAAGTTTTTTATATACAAAATGTGTACTTAGAAACTTAGTTGGGCCATAATAGGTAAAGGCGGTAAAATGTTTCTCGACCTGGCTCAGTGGTTAGTGCGTTGGACTGCTGTGCGAGCGACGTGAGTATAAGCTCCAGCCATGTAGAATGAACATTTTTCACTCGTCGGGGAATGACAAGCCTCCGGGAGTGTAATTTGTCATGAAAAAGCTTCTCAACGCGTAGTTCGGAGTTGGCAAGAAATTGGACTTCTCTTCCATACTTGCGAAAAAATGTAACACGCATGACATGAACGGTTGCGAGAAGCCAGGCCTTGGCTTATCCCGAGCTGTCGTGACAGCTAATTAATAAACTGAATAAGACCATCTACAAAACTCAAAACTCAGTCTCACCAGGACAGCACCATTTATTATTATTATTATTATTATTAGTCGGAATCGGTTGGGCGGCTCTAGCACTGCGGTCTGTCTCATATGTTTTAGAGCAGTTTGTCTTTTCCAGAAGCTGTCAGGAAGCTAATCAGCTTTTCAGATTGGAGAGTGGCAAGTGACTGCCTATGGTCCGCTTTCTCACGTGAATGAGGGTGGTGCATTCTGTGACGATGTGAAGACAGCTTTTGTCGCTCTCCAAGCATAGTCTGCAGGTAGAGTCCGGTGACAGGTCGAGCTTGTGTAGATGCTGTTTTAGACGGCATCCTGCTCAGATTTAGAAGAAACTTAGATTTCTTTTGGGATGCATTGGGGAAAAAGTGTTTGGTACATTTCTGTCCTAAAGTTCCCATCCAAATTGTGTTGGATTTGAGCAGGGTTTGTTCCCTCATGAAGCTTTTGAAAATGGATTTGTTTACTCCACAGGCTGGTTTGGGACCAGTGAGGGAGGTAGTTGCACCTATCTTGGCCAGTAAGTCTGTTGTTTCATTGCCGATGCATCCCTTGTGAGCGGGCATTCAGTGTGATATGATCAAGTTGTTTTTCCTAGTTCAAGAAGCAAGCAGCTTGACTGTCAGAGAAAATGAAGATAAAACCATCAGCCACGGAACTTAACAAGCAAGTTTAAGCTTATGCATTGGTTAATGAGAAATATTTTTACCTGGAAGATCGATGAGTATATGCCTAGGCTAACCGATATGTTAGTACTAGACGACTCTCCGAAAATTCCAGGTCCAGATCCACTGTCCACTTTAGAGCCGTCCGTGTACCACACTTGATCGTGCTCTGATGGACGGGGTTTGAACTTTTCCTAAACATCACTCGGGGGCCAACTACTAAGTAGTTTCGTTTGAAGCAGTACCTTCGAAGAGTGTGGCCTGTGTTTGACAATAAAACTGAACTGGTCTTCATTCACCTGACTTAATTCACAATTCAGTCAACATGATCCTTAAATAGATGTGCCCAGTTGCGTACGCCGAGTTGGGTAGTTACCTTTCACTTAAGAACCCCATCGGAGATAAGATCGCCCTTTTCTGCTTGGTCGCTGTGGGGTGATGTTGAAGATGTTTCGGGTTGGAGCATTAGGGTTCGTCATATTCATGCTTCTGAGTCATAGTGCGATTTGCCACCAGTTTGTCGACTTATGGTTTCTTTTGTTTCAACTTTACACCAGATAAAGTTTTGTCCGTTAAGAAGACCTACGCCTATGGAATAAGTGCAGGTTATGCGGGAAGTTTCCAATAATCGAGCATATTTTCGCCGGACCATATCTTAAAGATGGCTGTCGTCATATTTGCAAAGCCGATTCATGAGTTTGCCTGTGGAAACAATATTTTGTATCGTCGTCCTCCTTCTCTGGTAGCGTGAGCACAAATGAGACTGATATTATGAAAGTGGGCTATGATGTAATGACGATTTTTTTACGCGGCGAAAGTTGAAGACTTTTGGCCCAAGTCTACCACTGACAGCAAAACGGCACCCAAACAGTCATTGCTTCTACTCATGGTGGCAGTCGCCATGTAAATGTCATAGATGGCAGCTAGATATGGGGGTTCGACTGAATCCAATTAGACCAATTACCACGACTCGTGTGACCTGGTTGATGATGTGTGTTGTTGAAGATGAGTGAGACAGCCTTTGAACTTAAGAAAACGGATTAATGAGAAGTCGTCGAGGTCGTCGAAAAATGGTTGGTCTAATGCACGCAGTCTGGCTCTTGCTAGCGCTGGACATTTGCAGAGAAAATAGCAGATAGTTTCCTTCTCATTTTCATTTCCGCAGCTGAGGCAATGGATGTTGTATGGAATACCTAGTTTGGCCAATGCCCCGTGGTTATCGACGTTATTCTGGCGTCTGGGCGGGATTTCTTTAGGAGATATTTTGTTATGATCTTATCGTAGGTCGGCCATATCTTACTTGATATGGCGCAGTTGGTGAATCTCCTCCATTGGAGGTTGGCCTTCTGCAGGAAGTGTGAGTGGTTTTGTCCTTTAATCACTCCTAACGCAATGTGGACCCTGTAAATAAGCCGTCTAGTGCTGAGCTCTGCCTGGCCAGCTCATCTGCACGCTCGTTTCCTTTAATGTCACTGTGCCCTGGAACCCAGAACAATGTGACTCTGAACCATCCGCCCAAGCGGGCAAGCTCGTTCCGGCACTCTAGCACCAGTTTAGAGGATATGGTAACCGAGTCAATAGCTCTGATAGCGGCTTGGCTACCTATGAGGATAGCAATGTTCTGCTTGTGCGTTGTGTCACGCCCGAGTTGCGTGCAAGCCTCTCGGATTGCCAGTAGTTCCGCCTGGAAGACGGTGAAAGAATCTTGGGTAGACACTGGCACCCACATCGCAGTCCGTCTTTGATCCATTGGTGTAGATGACCGTGTCCAAGTTCTTTATCACATCCTTTTTTTCACTGCGTTCTGGTGGGAAATCCTACATGGACGTTTTTCCTGAAGTTTGGGTGTGATGTAGTCGGTTAGAAACGTGAACATTTATTTCATATTTATTTATATAAAAATGCTTACACATTAAGCCATGAAAAAATCTTATAAAATAGTAAAGCTTATAATTTAGTTAGAAATTTGAAACAAGCTACAGAAGACCATGACGTTTAATAGCGAGTCGAGGAGTAGGGCCATGCATGTATAGTTTTTTTGTAAGTCGAGAAACAGAAGAAGATAAGCATCCGTTAGGGCCGACCTCAACGCCCTCGTGTTGCCTCTACTCTCTGTTCTTTGGAGTATTTTGAATTTCGTGAGGTTGTAGCCTATGCTCAACACCGGCCACCGTACTAGCGACCCGTAGGTGAGAATTGAACCCACTATGGCTGTGTACATTCACAAGGTCATTTTTGATCAAAGTCCCCAATTCTTCCCAAAGGTTTTGCTGCAGGGATAGAAGGTTACACATGCCTTCCTTACTCTGTGTTTAATGTCACAGATACTTATTTTTCAAAAACCAACTCAGGTCACACGAAAGCAGGTCATACTTCATGGCACCCACAAGTTGTCCTAGCGATCTCAGGAAATTCTAAAAAAAAAAAATACCGTAAATTGTAGCAATGACAAACACCACAAATATCCACTGCACTTCATTCACTTTTCATATCCCCTTGATGCGCGTGTGGATTATAAGAAAAATGTAATTCTACCCGAGTGAAAATGCTAACACCATCGCTGCTTAATGAAGTTGTTCCTTGCATGTAATTTGAGACACTTTACCCTGGATTGACAGTGTCTGTATACATCTCATGAAAAATAGGCAGTCTGCACACCAGTAAGTTGCTCTAGAGAGTAAATCTCACAGTGGATTATGATTAGCAATTGCAGTGGAACTGTAGTGCCATGCACACTTTTTTTTTTTCCTCCTTTCTCATCATTGAATTAATGTTGTATGTCACTCTGATCATCATGAAACAGACTTAAGTCAGCAAACTCACGGAAGGAAAGTGTGTGAAATTAATCGCAAATAGCTACCAACATACATACATACATGTGCGAGGAAAATTACACAAAAAAAAGTTTTTCCAGCGCATTAAGTCAATATCTCATCCAATGAAAGTTGAATATTCATTCATCGATCGTCACTGCAGCATTAAACCCCAGACGAATGACGGCGGCTGGGACAACCTTGTTAAAACATTTAACTGCACAAATGCAGATGCAAGAGAAAGAAGAACAAATGTTTGGTAAGCAAATATCGATTGTGGCTGTGTAGCGAAAAAAGAAAGCAACGGAAACTCTAAATCAACGACCTCAACTATTTTAGATTGCCGTATGAATTTCCCGAACTTTCAACAAAAATTAGGCATCGTTTTGAGGTACATACATAATTTATTTTCTTATCGAGTTTGGAAACGCAATGCTGGAGCACTCAGGCGTAACTGGTCCATTATACTATCAGAAAGCAGGATCCAGTATTTACCCATTTTACTGGAATTTCATCGACTTTCGGAGAAAGCTGAGGAGGCGCTTCAATGATGAGGAGCAGTACTTCAGCACCGAAAATCTGCCACCTGATTAAGGCAAACACATAATTGTGTTTGTAGGAAACCCAATCGAGAATAGAGGCCCTGACCGAGGACGCTAAAAGACCCAACACAGGTTCAGATCCTGAGAAAACATCCTCTGAGCCTTGTCTAGCAATCTCATCGGAGATCATATTTCCAGAGATCTCAGTGTGACCTGGGACTCAGACAAGAGTCAAAGAGTTCAGCCTTGGGAACGACTTTAGAGAGTTCTTGCATTCTCGCACTATTTTTAAACTGGTAAAGGGTTTGAGGAAGGCCTTAAGCGCAGGGGGCAGTGAAGTCTTGTTTTGTCTACCTCCACGAAGACACCAGTACCGGAGTTATACAGTATATAGATCACTGAACTGTAGTAAGTTAGATCTTTTCATCAACATCGCGTCAGAGAAGGAAAATGTGCATTTCCGATTATCTTCGAAGGGCTGATTAGTTTGTGCAGAAATCTATGCCCTTGGGTCGCAGCCACAAACTTGTTCTTTGATGTTCTCTTAGAATGAGCAGCAATTTTACAGTACGCGGCATTTTTTGAACGAGCAACACGATGAGGTATTTTTTTTTTTTTTTTTTTTTATTTAAGAACCTGTCCTTATGGCTGACACCGCGACCTACGAGTAGCAAGATCTATTATGTCCCCGGTCTACTTAGCCTAATAGGTCTATTACCTTTCTAATGAAGGTGAGTATGTCATTAGTAGCCGAGTTTCTAGACTCCGCAAACGAACAGAACTTCCTACGAATGATCCGTCTGCATAGCCAGTATAGTGCCGGATATTCACAGAGAATATGCTTAGAGGCTTCTTTCTCTTCCAAACAGAACCCACACTTTGTATCTGAAAAAAGGCTTAGTTTGTTGAGATGATATTTTAGGCCGCAATGGCCGGTAAGAAAGTCCACTAGCTTCCTCATGTTGTTCCTGTCAAGGTTAAGAATTTCCTAGTAGGAAAAGGGCTTGATAAGTCTCTTTCCTAACCCCGGGGACATTTTCCCAATGGGCTGGGCGAAGTTGGTGCTCTCAGTTGTTTAACAAAGCTGTGACGGTAGCTTAATTAACGCTACGGAAAGGTTCTGGTCTCCAGAGCGCGTACGCCAAACCAGCTCATCCGCAGTTTCATTGCCTACAATGCCCTGGTGGTCGAGCACCCAGCCAAGCTTGACCTTGTTGTGCCTGGCAAGTGATTGTAGGGTATCGTATTTGACTGACCCAGTTTCCACGAAGTGGGATGTCAATATTTTAAGCGGTCCCTGATTACCAGAATAGATGAGTAATTTTCCGCCCCTTATACCTTTATCGAGGTTTATCCTGGCGCAAAGATCTCAAAAGCATGGATTTCAGAGTGGAATACGCTGGGACACATCCACATTGTTACCGAGACATTAGTTTTGCGTACAAAGACGCCAAAACCTACTCCAGGAGCCCATTATGATCCGTCGGCAAACCATACCAAACATCCTGGGACACGGTCTAATATTTATACGTCAAATAGCCTTCCGGAACTGTACTCCTTGGACATAACGGCGGAGATAGTGCAGAACATGTCCGTACTTGGAATTGAGTGAAGTATTTTGAGATGACCCACAAGATTACCTGATTTGACTTGTGTTCTAGCTGCAGCTTTATAGCACAACGGACAGCGGTCTTTCCAGTGAAGATGTGTAGGGGTGAGAGCCCGATGACAGTCTATGGCTAAAGTGAGGCAGGTGAGCATAGGACATGTAATACCGAGACAGGGAATTCTTTGTAGCTTCTCAAGCGATGAAGTATTTTAGTGTTCCTAAGATTATCGCATTAGTTCACGACTGGTTCCCATGCGCTTTCGCTTTCATACCAGACACCCCAGAAGGCGCAGACTTGCCTTTCCCTCTCCAATTTGGATGTTGTAAAAGTAGCACAGCGATGTGGAGAGTTGCTAAGAATTTCTGTGCACTTATCCGATACTTTGGCATCGTCGAGGCTGAAATGCTCTTGAACGCTTAAGGCACTCTTTTCTGTTTGAAGGAGAAGACGGGAACCTTTTAAAGACGAAACTGAGCCCGTACCTAGTGACAGCGTGAAACCTTCACCCACTAAACCCACCGCCCAAATCTCGTCCAAACCTCACGTGGTTATTCGATCTCACATTCTCTTCGCCCTTTCTCCTTGCTCGCTTATCGCGATACTATTTAATCAACAGCCCCAAGTGCTTCTGTTCTCGAAAAGATTCCATCGTTCGTGAACTTGTGCTGAACCCCCTCTTGTATCTAAATACAAAAATAACTTGTCGTCCAATTGTTATTGCCCATTGCCCAGTCCAATTAAGTGATAGAAACCTAGGGGAACTGATTACAGTGATACTCGTCACTTGATACATGAACATGATTCTCTCCCACCACGAATGTGTTTTGAAAACACGATTTCAACATTAGTCGTAGATAGATTCTCAAACGGTAAAGTGCGGTCTTTTGCTTTAAACTATCGCGCATCGGCTACCGATTATGGCGTGCTTACCCCTGTTGACACTGGGACTTGTTGGAATACTCGCCGGGCTAGTCTACGTCTTTCTGACATGGAATTTCAATTACTGGAAGAAGAGGGGCGTAAAAGGACCCAAGCCAACTGCGTTCTATGGCAGCTTCCCGAATATGATCGCACAGAAACGCAGCGTTGCCTATGACGCTCAAGATATCTACAAGTGCGGAGTAGTATCCCTTCAATGAATTTGTATTGACGAGTTGGATATTTACAGGCAGTATCGTCACGATGAAGATTTCGTCGGTGTATACAGCATTCGGACACCGCAACTGATGGTACTCAGCCCAGAGCTGGCACGAAAAGTGTTTGTGACGGATTTTAGGAATTTTCACGATAATGAGGCTGCAACTTGGGTAGGTTCCGAAAAGTTTTTCAATGTTTCACACCTTCCAATGTACTGCTGTTCTCAGATTGACGAGAAATCGGATCCAATTCTGGCCAATAATCCATTCATGCTGCGAGGAGAAAAATGGAAGGACCGGCGGCAGGAAATCACCCCTGGACTCTCACCAAGCAGGGTGGGTGTTCAGAATTCAAAGATCGATTCGTGAAAGCAACTACTTTTTTATTTTTTTTAAGATCAAATCTGTCTATCCAGTGACCCAGCAGGTGTGTAAGAAGCTGACCAAGTACATCAGGGAAAAGTGTATCAAAGCCGACGGCAATGGAATCGACGCAAAAGATGTAAGAACCTTAATCCGACAACTCATTCGACCTTGACTCAAATCTGTTTGAATTTCAGTTAAGCCTGCGTTACACATCGGAAGTGGTGACAGACTGTGTATTGGGCATCAAGGCGGAAAGTCTGACAGACAATCCAACTCCAATCTTGGAAATGACCAATAAACTCTTTCAATTCAGTACGATGTTTACGCTGTACACGTTCCTAGCCGGACTCTGGCCGACAATTAAGTCCTTCTACAGGGCAAGATTTTTCCAAGACGATACGGAAAAGTTCTTTTGCGATCTAATGGCATCGGCTTTTGAAATACGCCGCAAACAGAATAAGTCGGATCGTTCGGATTTCTTGACCTACATCCTCCAGCTGCAGGATAAGAAAAATTTAACAAATGTTCAGCTCACTTCGCATACGATGACGTTCCTGTTGGATGGGTTCGAGACGTCGGCTTCTGTGATTGCACATTGCCTGTATCAGGTGAGTTTGAAAATATTCCATGCATATGCTTATCACTTATTCGTGTCATGCCTCAGGGTCGGTATATGTATAGTCTTCTGTCGTTTTTTCTGATCAGTGACATAGGATCAGTGCCGTAGGAAGCTTTTGTGTCCTCTTTTTTGAAGTGAAACATGTTTTTGGTAGAATAATGAAATGAAACGTCACGAAATAGGGAAACGCCGGGCACTTAAAATTTATGGAAAGTACGGGCAAGAACAAGAGGTGATCATTCACAGAGGGGAAAGCTTTTTCCTATTTTCACCAATCAAACGAATCGGAAAAACTCATCCGTTGTCATATCAGCCAAATGTGTATAACCACAATTTCAGCAGACGTTAAACTTCTGTTCTTTTGTACAAGAATGCTATAGGTGTTTCATTTCTGCCGTAAAGATCTCCGTGTCGTTTAGCTCCGGTTCGACAAACTTAATCCACAGTACAATCTACAAGCTTGAGCTATGGCGATCACAGAAACGAAGGCTAACTACGAATTTCGAATACATTACTTTCAGATGAATTTCCCAAGTCAAAGTAGGCCACTGTCTGCCAGGCCACTATTCGACGTGATCGATCTAGTTCAGTTATTTGCAATGTCCCTCGAGGTGCATTGCACATCATTGCACTGCACTGAACCTCGTCAGACTTCGGTTTAAATGTGAAATTCTCCTTTAATCAGTCGTTGCTTTCGCATTGTACTATTTGGACTGCCTTGCGGTGTATTAGGTTTAAACTTGGCAAGATGCCACAACCCGTACGGAAATCTGAAAAGATGAAGAAGGAAACCACGTAGTAGAATCACAATCTGTTGGGAGAGTTTGGGAGAACTACTTACTTCTGCAGACTGTATAACGATGAATAAGACCAACATCCCGCTGTCAGACAGAACGAACCATTCAACCATTTTTGTCCACCTGATCAAAACGAAGTGCGGATAGCAATATCTTAACTAAAATCCTGCTGCTGGATCCGATAACCTTCTGGCAGTTGGAGATGACATGGTAGAGAGCGTAAACCAACTCATAGTATACCAGACGAATGGAAGTTCAGCACCATTTTCCCGATCCACAGAAAAGCAAACCCCCTCAAATGCGCCAACTACGGGGGTATCAGCCTTCTCAACATCGCGTACAAAACCTGATCTGCCAAACTGTGTGAACTCCTGAAACCTTTCGTCAACAAACTGAGTCGCCCCTATCAGAGTGGTTTTAGGCCAGGAAAGTTCAAAATTGATCATATTTTTACACTTCGGCAGATCCTGGAAAAAACTCAAGAAGCCCAAATCGATACGCACCACCTCATTATCGATTTTAACGCTTTGATGTCCAAAAAGGATTTAGACAAAGTTATGCGATGTTATGTGATTTCTTCAACATCTTACGAATTCTGCGAAACTCTCAAGCCGACACCAGAGGCACAATTTTTCGACGATGTTGACATTGTAGGCAGAACGCAGTGAGCTGCCACCGGTGCATTCGGAAGTATAGAGACAGAAGCGGCCAAAATGGGTTTGGCGCCAAGCGAGGGCAAAATTAAATATTTACTGTGAACAATCAGGGACACCTAACATTGACGAATTCGACAGAACGTCACAGTTGATAGCTATAACTTCGAGGTAGTAAGGGACTTTGTCTACCTTGGCTGTACTATTACCTCCGATAATGACATTTCGTCGGAAATCAAACGAAGAATAAATCTTGCCAATCGCTATTTCTTTGGGCTGAGAAGGCAATTAAGAAATAAGGCCCTATCCTTAATAACTAAGGAGAGTGTATATAAGACCTTAATCATCCCAGTCCTGCTTTATGGCGCTGAAGCATAGAGTCTATGGAAAGCGGATGAAGAGATTCTTGGTCGTTTGAGCAAAAAATTCTTCGGAAGATATTCGGTTCTGACGGGCTTTGGAGGAGAAGTTTCAACGATGAACCTTACGAGCTGTACAGCGACATCGACCTAGGCAAAAAACTGCGCATTGGACGTTTGGCTAAGAAATGTAGAGCAAATGGACACCAACGCAGATCATCTCGGAGATCATCTCAAAAATCGCTTAAAATGTTTCACATACGCCACAGTAAGAGAAGGAAAGACCTCGCCTAAGGTGGCACGCAGAAGTAGAGGTAGACCACAACCAACTTGGCATGCGCAACTGGAGGCAGTTAGCTAAGGACCGGGCTAACTGGAGAGGTTCGCTCTTTGGTTGAGGCTCAGGTTCACCACGGACTGTAGAACTACCTAATTGTAAGTAATGCATTTGGGTAAGATGACAGTCGCGTTATCAGGTAATTTGTTGATGCCGTACAACAACAAGCGGTTAAATCGATAGCTAAGCTGGAGTGGTATGCTCCCAACGTGCATTTGACAGTCATTCATCGGCGGGAAGGATGCCTCCATATTTATATTCAATAAAGGGGAGCCTGATGTGAAAACTGAAAACGGACCTACATCAAATGGCTCACAACCTGGAAATTAAGGGTTATAGAGTAGAATTCGATTGATCAATGAAATGAAGACAAAGGCCCTAAGCCTTTTGGTCACTGGGTCGTTCTGAACACGAGGTTGCTCTTCATCGAGGAAATATAACCTCAGCCGGCGGTGGCATCGAACTACATGTGCACAGCAGAATCGGAAAAGCTGCCTCCGGAATAGTTTTCAAAATCTGGATAAGTAATGTCTTCACCACTAAGATCAACCAGACACTGTTTCGCTTCAACGTTAAGTCACTTCTTATTTGCAAGTGCAGTACTTGAAGAGGACTATGGGAATTACTCAGAGGACTAAGCCAGGCAAAGGAACTTCTCGGAACTACGACCGAAGAAGGACCAAGGCTTAACTAGGCACCAATAAGAACCATCATTGCATTCCAACGGGCTTCCTAAGGGCCATTCAAGACTCAGGAAGGATCTCCGGAAAATGGAAATAAAAGAGAACGGGAACTTCAGATTCTGCAGCGATGCCGAGAAGATCCGGCCACACCTTCTAATGGACTATAGAGCACTGGTCGATAGAAGAAGAGCACATCGAGGAGTGTAGACTTTCTCTGAAAGCGATCTTCCATCGCTGAACCCAGTCCAGATACTCCAATTTCTCAGAGCTATTGGATTGGGAAGATGCTATAGGTCGAGACTTATCGACCAATACGAGTTCGTGGGAACAGAATAGATCTCTACAGGTCGCAGTGTATACACTCACCCCAACTTTTAACATCTAATTTCGAACAAGGTCTTCGGGTCAGCTTCGAGGCATTATTGAGTAAAAAGAAGTTGATTCTTAGTCAATAAGTACAACTAAATTGAAATTCTTGAGTAGACACCTACAGAAATGGCCTCAAAGCAATAAGAATTTTCCCCTGAATTTGAAATCGAAATTTTGAATTTTCGCTTTAATTTCGATTCACTAGTTGCGAATATGTACGAAAAACTATGAACCGTATCCCAATGTGCTTATGGGTCAAAAGGAGTTATTTTTGGAAGTCTGTCTTGACATCTCATTTGCTTTCTTTTCAGCTTGCTAAGAAACCCAGCGCGCAAGAGAAACTACTTGAAGAGGTCCTCAGCCACCTGACCGATGAAGGCGAAATTGACTTTGACCAACTCCACGAAATGCCCTACATCGATCAATGCATTCAAGGTGAGTCAACATAGAATCACATTTCAAGAGCGATCATCATAAATTTTGAATCCTTCTAGAAACCTTGCGTATCATTCCCGCGATGACGGCTTTCACAAAACTCTGCACCGAATCATGTGAGCTAACTAACAGAAATGGCAACAAACTGCAATTGAAGCCCGATGACATCGTAGTGATTCCCGCTTACGCAATGCACCACGACGAACAGTATTTTCCGAATCCAAATGAATTTCTTCCGGAGCGTTTCAGTGCTGAGAATGGTGGTTCAAAGAAATTCCGTGACATGGGCGTGTTCTATCCATTTGGTGACGGTCCGAGAATTTGTTTAGGAATGAAATTTGCTCTGACACAAACCAAGGCTGCGCTGGCAGAGATTGTGAAGAATTTTAACGTGAAGTTGAACCCGAAGACTAGGACGGATAATCAGTTGGACCCAATCTATTTTATTGGAGCTCTGGATGGCGGCGTTTGGTTGGACTTTGAGGAGCGAAATTAATTTGTTGTTTTTTTGTATAGCTTGTAGTTGTTGTTCATTGTAATACATTTACTGCACCGGGTTAAGTAAAAAAAAACGTTTTGCATTTCTTTGATCACAATGTGGCCAATCTGGTTGATGATTTATTTATCAGGAAACCTGGATGAATACCTGTCAAGTCTACAGAGCCCAAGTTGAAGCCTGCAAATATAAACAAGAGGTCATCGAAGTAGAATCGCAGTCGATGCTGAGGATATGGAAGAACTACTTCTGCAGACTGGTTAACAGCGACGACAAATCAAATCCCTGAACGATGAAAACAAACAATTCCGTCCACCCGACCTGGATGAAGTGAAAATAGCCGTATCTAAGGTTAAGTCCAACAAAGCTGCTGGAGCTGACGGCATAGCTGCCGAACTGTTCAAAGCAGCAGGCGATGACTTGGAAAGGAGCGCACCGCAACTCGTCTGTATAATATGGTCGGAGGAAAGTATGCCCGATGAATGGAACCTGAGCATTGTTTGCCCGATCATCAAGAAGGGAGACTCTCTGAACTGCGTCAACTACAGAGGCATCAGTCTTCTTAACATAGCTTACACGATCTTGTCTGCCGTGTTGGGTGAGCGTCTGAAGCCATTCGTCAACAATTTAATTGGTCCATATCAGTGTGGCTTCAGACAAGGAAAGCCCACCATCGGCCAAATATTCACACTGTGGCAGATCTTGGAGAAAACCCAAGAACTTCAAGTCGATACCCACCCATTTCATCGATTTTAAGGTCGCCTATGACACCACCTATTGAGACGAGCTATACAGAGCAATGTCTAGTTTTGGCATCCCTGTCAAACTCCTCCGTTTGTGCAGGATGACGATGGAGAATGTTCGCTGCTCCATCAAGGTCGGTCAAGACCTTTAGACAACGACTGAGGTGGCTTGGTCATGAAGAGCGGATGGACACCAATGCGCCGGCCCGGAAAATCTTCGAATCCATACCCGCGGGGCGGCGCAGTAGAGGAAGACCGCGACTCAGGTGGAACACGCAAGTGGAAGGAGACCTCAACCAACTTGGCGTACGAAACTGGAGGCAGCTGGCTAAAGATCGAGCTTGTGAGTTGAGGCCCGGGACCACCACTACGGACTGTATCGCCACCTTAAGTAAGTAAGTAAGATGAATACCGAGATACGGAACCATGTACCAGTTACGACAACGTTTTGCCCGCCGCAAAGTCAGTTATCCTCATTCGGTTATCGGAAAAAGTGTTTTGCAGGCTACACTTTCCGACACTTTGTGTTTAAATGATTCAATCTGAGCAATTCTTCTACTTCCACAGCCTCCAGAGGATCGTGGGGAGTAAAAAGCATAAACATTCGGTCCACTGCTTAATCTTCAGGAAGTTAACAAATAACTTCAGCGGATTGATAAAACAGAAAAATTGTTTGAATTTGATCGTTGAACTTATCACAGAAAAATTGCGCCTAAATAAAACAAATGTTTTAGCTCACAATAAAGTTTTCTCTAGCGCCCAAGGGTATGCCAGCACTTCGGCAAATTATAAAAAAATGTTGTTTGCTCTGTGACCTTCTTTTCTAAATTCGATTTTAAATTACAAAGTCTTCAAATGTCCTCACTTTTTTCTAAACCATCTTACATTAGTCGTTCCTTAAAAAATCGTCTTAAGCCAATAAAGTTAAGAAATACTGACTGTAGCACCTGAAAGACCACTGCGGTCTTTTATTTTTTTCGTATTTTGACCTTTCAATGACAAAAACAAGCACATACCTACTTTAATACATTTATTTTGTGAAGTTAAATTGTGGCAAATCATACGTAGTTGTTTTCATAGAATTGGATTTTGACTTGACTGGCAAGTTCGCAAAGGCTCTGAACTGTTTACCTAGAGAAAAAGAACATTTCCACGATCGGTAAATAAACTCCTCATACTGCTGTTCTACTTCCTCTCATAGAAATTCGCTAGACACCGGTGAAATGCGAGCAAAAACATCATCAACTGTCAAAATATAAATGAAATTTAAGTCGCGTGTTTGTCAGACTTTTAGTTTCAGTTAATCTTGGACTCTACTTGCTTGTAGTACTTTCTGTTAATCGTTTTTTTTTTTTTTTAATTTGATTGTCCTTGTCATAATGGAAACTTACAGGTGTGCTTATAGAGGTAAATATTTCCCGAAATACCTTTCCTTTACAAAAATTCATCATGAAACATCGACAGATCCACATTCGCCACTCACACCATTGGCCCCAGCCTGTCATAATTCTTTGAGACAAACTCTACGCGATCATTCGCCAAGTCTCATGCCGACGAACAAAATTGTCCTTGACAAGTGTCCATCGCAAAAGAGGAAGCGAACTCCCATTCAAACAAAGAATGGAAAATCCACGGTTGAGATAGTTGTGTCCACAGTGAAAACTCCAACCCAAGAAACATTCGATCCCAAGTCCAGCTATTTGCAAAATTTAAGAAGAATTCTGACACCAACCTCGAGACATACACCAAAGTCAAGAGATCTTGAGCCGGCTCATAATAAACGTCCGAGATTTACATGCTTCCAATGCTCACCAAGGTCATCACCTTTGCCAATGAGTCCAAGGTTGGTAAGGGTCTTACAGGACATCGGTCAGGAGAAGTATGCCGATGTCTTTCGAAGAGAGGAAATCGATCTAGAAGTCTTCAAAATTCTCACAAAATCTGATCTCACGAAGTTGGGTATTGAAGATGAGGCCGATGTCCCGGTGATACTGAAGGCCATTCATTTAGTTAAAAATTGGTGAAGTGGTGTTGAAAATAATTTTTTTTGTTAATTTTGTTTGTTAAGGAAAATTTGTGTACGTTTTTATTGTCAATAAATGTTTTATCATGTGGAAAGGTGAACTGTTTAATTTTGGGACATTTCTCACGGACGGCAAACAAAATGCTTCAATAGACAGCACGTCTTCTATTAAGTTACTTTGGAGGCAACTGTAAGAAAGTTGTAGAACAGCGACTTGTTTAAAGCCAGACTTCTTGCAGGAAATTTGCTGGGATCCTTTTTCCTACTGCCCAATCGATGGGAAAACTTGGATTAGTTTTAAGATCTTAATTCACCCGAATTAATGCGGCAAAAGTAACTTAACTTCGTTGTCTGTTTGGCGAAAAGGCCTTTGTAGACTTGCAACATAGACTACCTTTCTACAATGTTCTCACCAACCAATGTAGGGTTCCCTATTCTGAAAATTTAGATCTTGCTGATGCCTGTTTTCATATTCCTTACTATGTTGACAGATCTTGTTCATGTTTCCTGTGTGGTGATGCATTGTTGGTCGTGTTACTGCTGATAAAGAGTTTCAGGATCAACTCCTTAAACCATGCTTGTAGACATTTAATATTCAAGTCAATCTTAATTTGTTAGATTCCGACGCATAAACTCTAGACTCTGGACCAAAAATTCGCTTGAAATCCAGATTTTTGCAAACAAACTTCGTAGCAATTTCTACTCACACTTAACGAAAAACTCAACGATGCACTTACATTTGTGTCTTGGCCAAGGAACAAGGTATGTGACCGTAACACAACTGAAACTGAGCTCATAGCGAGAAAAATAAATATAAATCCCAGCTTTCAAGAACCCTTGCATGGATGGCATTGATCTGACTTAAGAAGATGACAGAATACTTCGGCATTATTTTGAACTTCAAACCAAATTGGCCGCAATGGCTCAATGATTAGAAGGTTTTGATTGCTATGCGAGATGTGTAAGTTCTCGCTAAAGAATTGTCGGGGAATGACAGTTGGCAATCAATTATAGTTTCCTTCTCATGAATGGTGGCAAGAAGCCTTGCCCTTACACCACTTCCAGCTATCGGTCCTAGCTATTGTAATTATTTATTTAAAAAGCCTTCTTTCATCTTTGAAATTAACGTGTCACCATTCTTCACAGTCCTGCGCAACGGTTTTCCATAAGATTTCGAGTTAACAGGTTATGGGTCACATTGCATGGTTCGGAAGAAGTCTTACCTCTTTGATGATGGTGGTGCTGCATCTGCTCGTGGTTGGAGTTTGTGAATTGTAGACAGTTGTTCTCTGCAGGCTATAGCCACTGTAGGCGGATACAACTCATTCAGCGTTGTGCCTCTTCTCGTAGGCGAACAATATTCCAGGTTCAAAGTAGTTCAACTGTTACCATGTCAACTGATGGACCAAAGACACTGTCTTATCGGCAAAAACCTGTACCAGAAGAGGACGGTGTGACAACATCATATAAACTTGTCATGACTTTGGTCGTCCTCTGCTAATGGGCATGAGCAGCAGTGCTCTTGATGGTTGTCCTTTCATTATTTTTCATTATCATCATCACTTTCAATGACCCGCTTAACCACTACGAGGGTCGCAGGTTTAGGGTACTTAAGTGGACTCTCCACATCTCCCGATCTTTCGTCATCGACTCTAAAACGTCAGGGGCTTTCCCCATACGGGTAGAGGTGTGATTTCGGACTTAGTCCTGGGCCTACCCAGAGGGCACCCGTAACTGATGACACGGCTCCAAGTGCACGTCTTGGAAGCCGAGTTAGAGGCATGCGTTTAACGTGTCCAAACCATCGAAGTATGAACCTCTCCATTCGAAGAAGTAGCTGCTCGACATTGAGTGTCTTGCGTACTCTGGTGTTTCTAACTCGATCTCGATGAATTACTCCTGCAATACAACAAATAAATCTCGTTTCGGCAGCTTGTACCCGCGATGCTATTGTTTTGGTCGTTACCCAAACGTAATGACCGTAGGTTAGGATCGGAACAAACACTGAATTAAGGACCGATATCTTGGCTCCGAGGCCAAGTTCAGTCCTCCTGATAAAAGATTGACCAAGTTGTCTCAGAAATACTCCAGCCTGACTAACACTAGTCAGTATAGCTCCTTCCATCACTCGTGAATAGAACCCCGAGATAATTAAACTTTTCCACCTATTTCAATGGGATTCCACTAAAATCCAGAGTGCATTGAACAGAGGTTGGGGAAATCACCATTACCTCTGATTTATTTACGTTTACCTTCATCCCAGCTTCAACAGAGAAAGTTACGAACCTGTCAAGTGCGCGCTGAAGTTCGGTCTGGGTGGACGTCAGGATGACCAAGTCGTCCGCGAAAAGCAGTTGGCTTACCATTAAGTCTCCCAATTCGAACCGTTCCTCCCCACGGCTGCGCTGTAACATCCAATCCATATACAAAATGAAAAGGAGAGGTGACAAAACGCATCCCTGAGAAAGTCCAACACCCACAAACACTCCGTTCATCCGGACACAGCTTTTACAGTTTGTGTTTAGAGATTGAATGGTTCTTAGGAGAGAACCATCAGTCCCAAATTCTTACATACTGGAGGTCCTTGAGAAACCCGATCGTATGCTCTCTACAAATCCACAAAACAACTGTAGATAGGTTTAGCATACTCCCAGGCCTTCTCAAGTACCATTCTGAGAGCGAACTGCTGGTCGGTTGTGCCTCTACCTGGACGAAAGCCTCATTGCTCATCGTCCAACCTGTACTCGACCACAGCTCTGGAACGCGCTTCCAAAACCTTTGCAAAGATTTTTCCCGGGAGACTTAAGAGAGATATACACCTATAATTGGAGCAATCCCCTTTTTTAAAAAGAGGAACAATCACCCCAGTTTGCCAATGGCTAGATGTTTGTTGACATGAAAGAGCCATTTCACTCCTTTTTTTGCTAAAGCCCTGAGCATTTCCGGCCGAATATCATCCGCATCAGCAGATTTGCCGACTTTTAGCGCTTTAATCGCTAAAGTCACCTCCTCTTCGGTGGGACTATTCTCCATCCTACTCAAAGCTATGGGTCTGCCATCTTCAGTGCCGTGTTCGGGATTGATCAGTTCCGAAAAGTTCTCGCCCCATCTGCGCAAGATGTCCTTCTCATAGGAAATAAGTACACCATCTTTGGATTTGACTCCTTCAATGATATTATTGAAATGAATCTCAAGTGATGCACTCGGCAGAAAAAATTCACCTTCAACGTAACTCTTTGGTTCAAGTAAGTACTGCAGCGAGCAACAAGATTGTGAACCAATGAAGCGAAATATACAGTCGCAAACCAAAGGGCTTGCACGTACAATCTATGTAACGATTCGATTCCTCCAACGCTGGATCCCTATGCATTTCAAGAAATAAAATCGAATTTTGCAATTGAATCCCATTGGCTGACAGGGTAACCGAGAAAAACAGCTGAAAAGCGCTAATGCCTATCCCACCACATATGTAGACCAAAGTATACAGATATATGTACAAAACATGGTCTGTCCCTCATATCTTACCACGAAGATTATCAGTTGGTTCACAACCAATTGCGCCGCTCTCCAATAAATTTGTTTTTATCAAATTCCTAATTAATCGAAATCGATTAAAAAAAAAATAACAGCACACGCCAGAGTTGTATTACCCAGCCGTCAACAAGTTCAAGAGCAAGAACTTTCACAAGTTATTGAACCCTCCAGCTGGTATAATTCTGATGCAATCCCAATGCGATCTCGCATCAACTGACAAGATTCTAATTCAAAACAGAAAATAATTGCCATTAACTGGTACAGGAATTCTTCTTACAGCACTGCTCCAACAGTGACCAGAGCTCTGGTGAGTTAGACACAAACGGTAACAACAACTTCTGCGCAACTGTGGACTGGTTTCTGGTCAGACGTTACAAAAGACGCTCGTAAAAAGTGTCCAACAACGAAAGACGAGACGCACTAACTTAAGAAATAAGAAGGCCCACCTCTCATTAGTCCGGCGATTTATGTTGGACATTGATTACGCATCCATAAACACCCGACAGTGTGTCTGAGGCGGTGGTGGCTGCATGTGGCGAACGTGTTTTTATTGAAATTTGTTTCTCACAAATTATTTTAAAAATTTGATTTAAGCGCATTAGCGGTAGGCGGTGTGTAACTCTGTGCATTTTAATGTCTAATTACTGTCCAATGTGTTGCGGTGTTTAGGCAAAGCCATGTGTGCTCTTGGGTTTGCAATCATAGGTTGCAACTCGGTCACGAGTCTTCAGAGACCTTTCTGGTGAAAGCAGGTATCAATAAGCCAGGAAATGAGAACATGCTAGGCAGGACCCTCGAGGCGAGGCAGGACTTCGAGGGGATTACTCAAGCAGTCGTTCTTTCCTAATTTTCAATGACAACAACAACCTTCAAAGTCGTTAGGTTCAGTGATTATAAAAGGTTTTCCTTAACTCTTTGACTCTTGTCTGTCTCAGGTCACACTGGGATCTCTAGAAATGAGATCTCCGATGAAATAGCTGGACACGGTTCAGAGGATGTTTTCTCAGGACCTGAACTTGCGCTGGGTCTTTCCGCGTCCGCGGTCAAGGCCTCCATTGACGATTGAGTTTTCTACAAACACAATTGTGTGTGGCACGGCTCACCAGGATGCAGGCAGACTAAACGAATGCTCCCGAACGTCTGTAAAATATCAGCGGCATTCTTGCTCAGCAGAAGGGACTGTAGACAACTTATTGGCATTCTAATTTGACACTTTGCTTTTGCCAAACATATTAGTGTTTTAAACTTAAGTGGCACCACTGTCTGCGACGCCTGTGAAGAGGGCGACGATATTTCGGATCATTTCCTTTCCGATTGTCCTGCCTTTGCTTGGATCAGGTGGCAGATTTTCGGTGCTAATGTGGTGAGTACTGATACTGCTCCTCATCATTGAAGCGCCTCCTCAGCTTTCTCCGAAAGTCGAGAAAATTCGAGATAATGAGTAAATACTGGGTCCAGCTTTCTGGTAGTTCAATGGACCAATTGCGTCGTTTCCAAACCCGACAAAAAAATATTAACTCAAGAGCTGGATAAACAATGGACTTTAAGCCGAAAGCAACATTCAGGGATTCTTTATGCGGAGGATCAGCATGTCGAGCTCAAAGTAACAGCTTTAAGGGTCTGTTACGAGTTTAAGGCCTTTAATTTGTGTATACATGTGAGGATGAGTGGGACGCTCTTACGTTAGGCCTCAGTCGGACCCGTTGTGTTCCGTTCGTTGAACCATCGAAACTTTAGATCTAAGAAAGGTAGGAACAATTATGCTGTGGACACTATTGTGCTTATGGTCTGGCGAATCAACCAGTTTCTTTAGAGAAAGCCAGGAGATGCTTCAAGTCTGTATCCACATAGAATGAACTGAGCAGATGAATAGGTTAGGTTAGGTTAGGTAGAGTAGGGTTATACAGCCAGCGCTTACATAAGATACTAGACACCATAGTGGGTCCAAACCATTTCCTGAAAGCATTTGATTTCCCTAAAAAGTTTTCCTGAGAAGACAGGAGCCGAACAGAATGCCAGTGACTAATAGTAGCTGTGCCCTAATTAAGTTAAGAATATCTCTTATTTTCCCGCGGTCCAGAGCAGGCCATAGAGCCTTCGATACCCTTTGCCCACTTTGCCCACTTATGTTGGACCATCTCTGGTTTGTCTTACTTAAAGTCTCTGCTTTAGCTACACAGGAAGGAGGATTCACGGTGCACCCCCTCCCCCATGTTTTGCCCCGTTCTCCACCCGGCCTGGCCAGCTCGTCGGCTCTTTCGTTTCCCTCAATGTCACCATGACCCGGCACCCAACAAAACCTTACTTGATTCTGCGCGCACAATGCCTTCAGCATTTCGAGACTAGTGCAGATCTGACGATATTTGATTCTAGAGTTTTAGCTGCGGCCTAACTATCAATGTAAATGACAATATCTCTTTCAGGTATCGATTTCATTTCTAATTATTCTGCAGCTAAGAGCACAGCCAGGATCTCTTCTTGAAAGACACTAAAATTATCCGGGAGTCTTATGGATACTTTGGGATCTGCCTCTTGGGAGTAAATCCTGGAACCCTTTCGGTTCGTTGTTTTTGAACCATCCGTGAAGACCGCAAGCTCATCTGCTGAGATGACAACGTTTCTCTGCCAGTCTTCCCTCTCAGGATACAAAGTGATGTATATGAAATATGAGTATCGAAGTCCATGACGGAAGCCGTCTTATCTATTATTTTTAGAACGTCAAAGTTATATACAGTGTCCAATAATGTTATTCTTAAAGAAGCTTGAATTAGTGAGCCTCAGCGCACTCTTGGTTGCTTGGTGTTTTATTTATAAGCCTAGTCGTAGCACCTTTCTGTCTAGAGCTGCCGATGGCAGATGCATAGCTAATGTTCGAAATCCTCATCTTTTTCCTCGCAGTCCCTGTAAAACGCTGCATTTGATGCGCAGCTTGATTGGTTCGATAACGGTTGATATTGCCACTTTGCATTTCGAGAGGTTTATCCCAAGATTTTATAATTATCCGTTAATATTTAACGAAGTTAGTAGAATCGGATATTTTGCACTTTCTAGTGAACCAAACTTTGTAATTCCGACTTGAAAGGAATGACTTCGATGCCAGCGTAGGGCATCCACCTAACGAGTTTACTGAAATAATTCAATCAGACTTCCTGTTGTAGGAAGAGACTTCTCCGCCTCCGCCATATTATAGCAATGCCATCCGCATAAAAGCCAAGGCAAAGGCCGTACATTTTGGTTGTTTCGATGTGATTCGAACCAATAAATCAGCGAATCCATGTTCAACGTCCACCAGCCACTTGAGCTACGGCATTCATTTAAACCAAATCACTTCAAACCTGATTCGCTTTTCCAGTTATTTCAGCCAAATGCTGCAGCCTTCCAAGACACATAATCCGCCGAAATGTGTGTCAAAATCATTAGTTGTCCAACCAACTGCCAATTCTTTGCCTATTTCGCAACCCAACCAATTCCATAAAACTAACGAACCAATTAAATAAATATGCGGTTAGTTAATTACACACTACTTTAAACAATAAACCAATTAGAAACCGTAATAAATCAATTCTTCGTGAAAAAAAAAAACGAAAATGTTTAACACTAATGGTCTATCGTATAACAAATCTTATGTCAACCGAAAAAAATATAAAATGTATCTCCCCTGCCGCTGGCTGTCGAACATTTCTACATCTTTTGACAAATGAATATTCAATACATGTGCACTCTACATACACTCTCGCCATGATGGATGAATAATTTCTGAATTTGTTTGTCAGTTTCGTGTAAGCTTTCATTTGTAAACCGTCACCGTCATCTTTTTTTCCAGAAAACCGCAATCGATTGTCCGTTATCGATACTATTTCGATCATCGATGCCAGAGATTATGTGAAAAGAGTGAGATAATTAATTTGCATATAGCTGCATCGGTGACGGCTCTGTCACTGTCACTACCATAACTTACAGCTTTTGGAATGCATCTGGGTGACCTTATTATCGGGCTCAAGCCAACAAAAGGGTTTAGACCTTTCAACTTTTATTGCATTTTCATACTTTTATTCGTTTCCAATTCTTATTTACGATTTTTAAATATGACTTGCGTAAAACGTCAGCGCATACAAATTGTCAAACAAAGTCGACCATTTGTGCGATTAGGAAAAGTTTTACGACGTGTTTTGTTGTGTCACAAGTCTCCAAAAACACCCCGGTATCATTAATAAGCCATGATTACGAGCTGAACTCAACTTAAGATGCATTTTGTGGAGCGATGAATGTGTAATTGTTCGAGCATTTGTTTATTCGTTGCGGACTTACTTTCGAAACGGCAATTGTTGCTCCTTTCATTTATGAAAATTTAAAAAAAGTTGAATAACACAATGAATGTATGACGTGCAAGTTAAGTTTTCATTTTCACATTGACAGTTTTTGGGTAAAAGTTTCCAATCTATTTCGATCGATAATTTTGCAAAATTATCTCATTATCATGAAATGAGATCGAAAACGAACGAAGTAAAAGCGAACTTACCCATAAATTGAAGTTGAATTGAATTTATCCACAGAGTAAAATGTCAAAATTGAAGTAAAATGACATTTGTTACTTTCTGTGTCATGTGTCAGTTGGGTGTATTTTGACACTTTTGTGGAACTTAAATGAAAACACTCACATTTTTACAGACATTAAACTTTATCAAGTGTCTTCATCTGGCATTCACTTTCATTTTGAATTTTTGGTATTTGCTGTACAAATTTGCATAAGCAAATTAAAATGAATTTTGGTGAGGCAAAAATGTTACCAATTTGTATTTGGGTCGTTCTCATGGACAGCAGTAACCATTTAGACATGGTAATCCATTGTTTTGGGGCCGTGTGTCAGAGTTGTCATACGTTTCAAACCTGCCTACGATTTTTCGAAATCCAAATCACTCGACTGTTTTAAAATCTGACAAGAGATGAAGGAAAAAGGATTGCAGGCCAAATTTTAAAAGCTGCCCGAAGTTATATAAGTTCAGCACGTACCCGGTCGTAGCACATTTGGCCATGACATAGCCAAGCCATTTGTACAGAGAGAATATTTTGGGAAGAAAGTCGTAAGAAAGTCCAGTGCTTTCCCTAATCCAATGTTATGTAGGTATGTGGGATATTTAAACGACGTTAAGAACTAAAGCCGGCTCTTGGACCTCTTCCGAGACTTTGCTAGTTGTCCTCCGAATGAACCTTGAAACAAGATATAGAGAGTAAACCCTGTCAAATTAATTTGACCACAGAGGAATGCAACGAACCCTTAAAACCAAAATGAAACAGCAAAACCAAGCAAATCTTATAATAAGATCGCTGGCGAGTGAATAAGCGGAAGTCCTGAAAGTAAAGCATCTCATGTAACTTAACCAGCAACATTGTCGGTAGAGAAAATCTTCATGTTGCTCTGGTAAACAAATGTTCTGCCACTGGCAAGGCAGTGTTAAGCTAGGTTAGGTAAACCCCACTAAAGCCAACACACTTAGTCCGTTGTGATACCACATGGATCTCGAAAAGATCTCTTGCAGTGCCTAGCTCAAACCAATTGGAGCTTCTTCTTATGAAGCGTAGGGGCTATTAACATCAGTATTTATCAGGTCGCCTAAGATAGTGTAGAAGAAGGCTCGTAAGTGGAGGTTTCTTTTGCGGAAGAGAGCTGGCCAGGTGCAAAGATCATGGAGAATAGTCTCCTATTCTTTGTCTATACAGCCTTGTTGCAATCTTAGACATTAGACAGTGTCCAGTGACAAGACCCATAGTAGCGTTGATATGCAATCTCTTGAGGGAAATCAAATCCTCATTCTCGTTTCAGATCTAGTTTTAGCCAAATCTGCTTTGTCGCTAGACATGTTGTACCACTTGTCCAGCTAAAATTCCTTTCGATAGCATCTAGCTTTAGTTTCAGTTTACAAGTAGCGATTGGTATACCTAAGGTGGCCTTTTCGGGACCAATAGGTGATGTTGTTTCATATCTGGTGAGTTCATCAGCCTTACAGTTCCCTGGAATGACACTGTGCCCTGGCATACAACAAAGTCAAATATTCAACTGCTCCGCCATATCTAGAAGAGACGATCGGCAATCTAGGGCTGTTAGTGAATTTAAAATGACTGATTCCAAGGACTTTATTACCCCTTCCCTGTCCAAGACGATGCGGACATTCATGGCTAATATCACGTTTTTTTTTCAGACAGGATAAGACTTCTCTGATCGCCATGATTTCCGCCTAGAACACGCCACAGCGTTGAGCTCGTAGATTACCATTGAGTCAAGATTATCGAAGATGCTGATGGATCACCATTTTGCCAATAATAGTGCACTTCCGCTCTGTTTTGACTTCAATTCTTCTTCCAAATCAATAAGAGACCCGGCAGTTCCTATGGATGACTAGAGTGTCATTTAGACAGAGGAAATCCAGACAAAATGGTTCACAATTTCTGTTTCTGATCCACGAGGAGTTCTTAGCAACATCGACATTCGCATTAATCAGGACTCAACACGGATTTCTGGACCCTTAGCCTTCTACCACTAGAGTGAACTTCTAGCTTAGCTGAGAATCACGTTAATGTTTTTCTATATCCCAATCTTACATACCTCTGGTAACTTAACACTTGTTAGGTTGGAGACAATACGTCACGTGGCCCTTCCACGTCATACTCAGATCATTGTGATACTCATTGGGGGAAAACGTCGTGTGATCGTGGAGCTTTACCTGCGGAGTTAATGGAGATTTAATGAAGTAAACAATGTCGTTCATTGGGTAGTTTTTCAATGTGATGAAAGAAGTGTCTTGAAATTTATTCCTTAGGTGGTGGATTCCTGAGCAGTGGCAAAGAAAGTACTGTAATGTATCCTCATTGACTTCCTTGTCGTCGCAGTCTCTAAAGATCTCGGCTTCTTCTAGTCGTAGTCTTTTTAAGTTTTTATGGGCATTACACTTAATCACTTTTCAAATTAGACGACTATAAATTGACTGCTTAGGTTAGGTTAGGTATCTGGTTGATAAGGAAGATCCTTGTGAACCCATTGTGATGCCCATGGAGGTTGGTCTCTGTTCCTATTGGGCTTCTATCTTACTGCTTGTTGTTGACTTGAACCTTCTGCCATCGCGATGCCCTCAGAAACCTGGAAAGATCGTTTAGTGGAACATGTCTTCCTAACGTTCTGTTTTTCAAGTGACATAGGTTTGGGCAGTGGCAAAAGAAGTGAGGAGTATCCTCTTAAACCTCTTCGTCACCGCAGCCTCTACATATGTATATTGTCATCGTTGAGTTATAATTTCGTTGTGCGGTTTCTAAGAATGTTGTGGCCGGTAAGTGCATCCACCAACACTGACAGCAACTTCACGTCATATTTCCAAAGTTTATTAGTTCCAGTTTTGTCGTATTTTGGCCGAAGTTTCCTTGATATACCACAGGTGGTAAGCGACTTCTACCTACTGTTGGCTGTCGTCAGGGTCTTAGATTCCTCTCTCTGAGACTACAGAGTGCGAACTTAATCCATTACGATGCTTGATTTTGGTCCATTGTAGACCCTTTTCTTGCAAGTTCGTCGGTCATCTCGTTTCCAGTGACCAGAGACTTACCACAAAGCAACGCTGTGCTGCGAACCAAGAACCTTAAGCTCTTAGCGACAGCGTCGAACTAGCGTGGATTTTATTTCAGTAGCAGAAATTGCTTTTATAGCCGTTTGACTGTCAATAAAAATGGATACCATACTGGCTGCCTTTGTATTTGTTGCTTAATACCGCTCCGCTCTTCTACTTTTCTCTACTCGAACAGAGGCTTGAGAAGGATCTTACAAAGTCTGAGTACGATGTTGTGTTGTCAGTACTTGCTTAATTGCCTACTCACTGAATGTGATTCTAAGGGCGCTTTTAGCCGCCGACTTTTGTATAAAACTTTCAGCGAAATGACATTGAGGATAGCCTTGAGTTCTACCGTTGTTGTGATTTTTATTGCACTAGTAGCTTCAATCCACGATAAGATAAAATAGTCCTGCGCCTGGAACATGGATATGTGTTTTCCAGAGCTGACTGAGCAGTTCGGGCGAGGTAAAGCTTTAAAAACACCGGATCTAATTACTGTCTCCACTTTGGATGTTTGTGTTTCTTCCAGCCCTGTGCAGCATGACTATTGGGAGACTTTTGTTAAAGCAGCCATCGAACTTCATCACTTCAGTGATTCAAGAAGAGATAAGCGACCTCCTTCATATGATTAAGGATCAAAATCGAACAAAAACGTCGGTGGATCTTTAATTAAGATTCCATTTGTATGAAAATTTCGATGGAGGTTAGGACCAAGTGCGCATGCCTGGCGGGATGGTTCGTAGCCAACCTGACATAGATGCACATTCCAGCTAGACGTGGAATTCGCTCGAATTTTCCTACTGCAGTGTTTTAGTTGGTTTTTTTTCAACCAGATCGCGCTCCTATCTTCAGTGATAAATGTTCCACCACCTTTAGGAAATATCTAAGAATTATAGTCCAGAAACCATCTGTCTGGATTTAGGATCTGAGACATTCCTAATAAAACAAAACTCGACAAACGGGTCCCGCGAGTCATGCTTATTGGTCTTTCGGCAGGAACCACCACATCTGCCACCGGTGCAGTCCTTTCGCTGTGAATTCTATCCAATTTTTGTGAGTTCTCTGGATGAATTTTACCTCCTCGATGCTTTCTCTAGACTGATAATAGTTTCTCTTACCCTATGTCCTTAGAGCCTTTTTGGTCGTAATAGGTGTCACCTTAGTCCCTAAGACTGGGAAGGCCCAGTGACGAAGGTGAATGTTATTGCTCAACTCGATGCCCAAATCAAATAGACAGTATCACTCCACTTATGGTGAACCGTAATTAATGTCCACAGATCTCATCAAGACTTCCCTTCATTTCGACGGTAGCCCAGTCTTTCTACAGAAATTGTCACATTTACGTGGAAGTACCTCCACTTTCGCCGGATAACTTTATTCGCCCTAATTTCTTGTTTTTATTACCTAGACGTTAAAGATTCTTAAAAAATTAATTGGGACCGCCTTCATAGGATCGCTGTTCCCAGTGCGCATGCATCCACAAGTTCATTGCACAACACGGTTTTATCTGTCCCACCTACCCCCAAGAGCAAGCATTCAATTTGAATCCAAATCTCTGTCGGAAGTGCAAACCATCAACCTAGCCCCATTTTTTTTTTTTTTTTTAATTAAAAACAAAACGGCGGCGCTCCGTTTCAATAAAACAAATTCCATTAGATTCTCATCGTAAATCACCCACCCATTTCAGCGCTGAGCACCATCGATGCGTCTGACCTTCCGGCATTTCCGTCCAAGCCATTGTCACTTCCCTTCCCATCGGTTCCCAATTAATCATCTGAAAATCCACGCCACGCCACGAAAGTCAACTTCAAGTTACGTATTGTCGCTGCCTTAGATTATAACATCAAAACGATCTTCACAGTTCCGATGGAAGACGACGGCGCACGGCCGCTTTAATGAGATTGAAAGTGGATTCTCTGCAGCTAATAATATGCATGTATGTAGAAAGTAGAGTATGTGTGTTCTCCTAACTGGGTGACTGGCTTGAGAGCTTGAGTTTAGTTTTTTTTTTGCAGACAATTGGGTGCCAAAAGTTGGGTGCCACCCCGATCATCAGCCACGCTGGACCGATCTTCGTTGACATATTGAACGGTTTGAAAGTGGTTTCTTCTTCTTCTGCTGCTGCTTCTTCGTCGATCAATCCGTTGGAGGTCAACGATACACAATGCACTCTAGGTATTCGTTTAGGTTTTTGGACCTTTCACATTGGAACGCACAACGTGATGGGGGCATCATGTGATAACGACGAAGATCGGTAACGAAAAAAATAAAAAAAATTTTATTTCGGTATAAAATGTGATGAGCTAGTTTGACTCGTAATCATTAACTGTTGGACATTTGTTGCTGCTGCTGCTGCTACCTGTTGCTGTAGCCCTTAGCTAAGCCGACGTTAAAATGAAGGTGAGTTATCGCAAAGAAGGATCGCCGCACTCAAGGATTATTCTCAAAACTTTTCATTGTTTCAGAACGCAATTGGATTACTTTTACTTGGATTATTACTTCGATATGGGGCAGCTGATGTGTCACATCTGTCACACACTGGACACAATCAGTACCTACCACCGCCGATTCAGAATTTACCCGTTGAGCAGGATTACAATGGGATAGATTCACAACCACACAGTGGACATAATAATGCAAATCGTGGATACTTGCCACCCTACCAAGATCAACAACAACTCCACCATCCACAGGATCATCACCATGATCAGAACAATCAATACGATGACCAACAACGCGATAACCAACATGATCACCACCATGGGAATCATCATGATCAGCAGTTTGATCAGCAACACGATCACCATGGCAACCATCATGATCAGCAACGTGATCACCATCATGACAATCAGCATGATCACCATCAAAACCATCAAAACCAGCAACAGTATCAAGATCCTTACGATCCAAGTGTGCAAGTGTCTTATCATAACGACTACGCGATCAATCAGCCAAACAATCAAGATCAGTCTCACAGTGGTCACGCACATGATGATCATTCTCATGGACATCATGACAACCATGACGATCATGTGGAAATAGATCAACAACAACTGGAACCTATCTTCCCATCGAGATTCCCCATTCAAGCATACCTGCCACCCACTGCAGGATCGCAAGTTGGACTATCTCGCGGTGAAAGCCACAGTATATCCCCTGTGCACTACCATCAGAATTTAGGACCAAGCAGTCCTGCGCCTTTCAGTCTGCCTCTAGCCAATCCGACGCCTCTCAGTCTTGTCCCCAGCCCACAGCCGTTCAGTCCACCGCATGATGGTTATCAGTATCCACGACCAACACAACCAACAGAGTCTTTATATCCAAATGAGGCTTCTACAGCCATCCAAGAAGGCTCTGACGGACATCACAACACCAATCGGGGCTATTTGCCACCAAGTCAATCTCATGACAATCACTTAAGTCATGGATCTCCAACTCAAGCGAATCATGGTCACACTGGACATTCACATCATGAACCAGAGGAGGACTATCTGCCACCAACTCAGTCGAGTCACGAGCACTCACACCAACAACCACAACAGGATTATCTTCCACCAAACCCTGCAGTGAACTCCCATTCAAATCATTTAAACCAACAACAAGGTGCTGGAGTCTCAAGTGGGCATTCCCACCAAGCGCCACATCAGGACTACCTTCCACCAAATCAGTTCAATAACGGCAACTCCCACTCAAATCACTTGGGCCCACGGCAAAATGGTGGAGTCTCAAATGGTAATTCACATCAAGAGCCACATCAGGACTATCTTCCACCAAATCAGTTGAATCATGGCAATGTCCAATCAAATCACGGCAACACCCATTTGAACCACTTGGGCCCACAACAAGACTATCTTTCACCAACTCAGTCGAGCCATTTCAGTCAAGGCAATCCGACTGGACACCGTCACTCTGAACATTCACATCAAGAACCCCTTCAGGACTATCTGCCTCCAAACCAACTGAGCCATGGAAATGCTGGTCACTCTCACCAAGCACCTCAGCAGAACTTCCAGTCACAAAGTTATTCAAGCCCAGCGAGTACCGTAGGTTCAATTCTTTCAACCCAGCACTCAGGACATTCCCAACAGGAGCCACAGCTGGGCTATATCCCGCCAACTCAGTCAAATCAGATTCTTCAACAGCTGCACTCTGGACAGCAAGCTCTTCAACAAAATGCCCACTTGAGCCATCTCGACACTGTGATCACAAATGGACAATCAAACCAACAGAACTTCCTTCCATCCACAGGCTCAACAGTTCTTCCGAAATCTTCAGGTGGCCTACACATAGTCCCACCTACACAACTTGGACTATTGACCGAGAAGCCCAACAGTCACCTCACAGTGCGAGGTCATGTGAATGTTCCTCTTCCAATCCCTCAAGTTGGATATTTCTTCATTCCTGGAGTTGTGTCAACCCTTCCCAGTCTTACTCAACAAAACAATGCAGGACTACGACCAGCGCTCAACATCCCAGCGATTATCGCCCCACAGCAGCCCACAATTCTGCCAACACAACACATTTCTTCCCCACAATACACTAGAACGTTCCTCTTGCAGCAGAAAAACCAACCCGTCCTGCAAAAGTCCTCGCAAATCCTTTCGATAACACCTTCGATCGAAACCCTTAAAAACGGAATGAGTCCGGAGTACGTGTTGTCACACCAAGCTGTCACCGGCCGTCAAGTTTTATTCAGTCCTCAGCAGAATTCACTCCAACTTGAACAGTCCACACTGCTCCAACCCACGGTTCCTCAGCAGAATCTTGGTCAGGCTCTCCTCAACGGCCTTGGTGTATCCCTTGTTCAACAGAATAATCCTCAAACTCTGGTAAGTTATCCTCAGAATCTTCAACAGGGTCACGGCGGACCAGGATACCTACCTCCAATCAATCAGCAACAACCACGAAGCCTGAACCAGGGACTTGGCGCCGTCAACCAGAAATTCCTTCAACCGGACCACCTCTCAAAGCAGGGATTAAGCCTACAAAACATCGCCAGATCGGAAGTCTCTGACGTTAACCAAATTAGTCAGCCTTTGGGTGGAAATAACTTCCAAGGAAGGGGTTATTTGCCACCACCCAATGAGCATCAGAATCATCATAATCACCATCCCAACACGAATGTCGGCCGCGGCTACCTTCCGCCAGAGAAACACAACCAGCTGACTAGCCTGCAGACCTACATGAACGGTGTGCACCCCAACGACAGGTATGGCGCCTCACAGTACCACAATCCACCACCAAACGCAAAGGGTAACCCACCTCCACCAGTCGCCACGTCGCCACCTATGTTCAGTAAACCGTCAGCAATCCGGTCGTACGCCCCGGGCATGGCCTACAAAGTTTCAACCAACACTCCTTACCATGGCTTCACGGCGCCTACATACCTTCCACCAGTAGAGAACGCACTCCCTCCTCAAGATAACGAAGATCGCACTTCCTCGATTGGTTTCAAACTCAACGAAGAGGCTAAGAGAAATTTAGCTGGCATCATGCCCAAGGACAACACAGTCTTTCCTCTAGACGAACTTTTAGACCTCCAAGACATCGACGACATTGATATGCCACAGCTCATGGCACAACTCCGTGGACGCATTCGCACAGTTCAAATCACCAACGAGCACTCCAACTCCGTAAAGAATATCAAAGTCCTCGAGACTGCCGACCATGCCGGCGTCAAAACCATCAAAATCCTTGGTCGCTCCAACGAGGACCCCATGGGCGAGCATAAAGTGGTGCGCATCGTTAGCAAAGGTCCCCACCCAGATGGCATTGTGCAAACTGTCAAAATCTTCTCCGACCACAAGGAAGTGACGCTGCCCACGCAAAACGCCTACCTACCGCCGCCCAAGGCGAAGGAGACCTACCGCCGAGTGCGGCATTCGCAAGAATCCCATAGAAGTCACTAGCTCGGCGGAGACTGCACCCAAACACACACCTAAGATTTAGTATAGTTTAGAACCATTTCCCATCCTTAAGGCGATGCCACATCGACTGAGACTATGTTAGGCTCGATTGCAGGTGACTGTTACGCATCCATCATTAGGAAATTTCCTGTTGTTATATATTTTAAGATTACGTTGACCAATACGTGCCAATTTGCATAAAAAAATAAACTACGACACAAAAGTTATAAACAAATTCGACCGCTGGTTGTTGTTTTCTTTTCTTCTTCGAAACAAAAGTTGCAAAATTCGATCTTGTTGTCGTTGTCGCTGAATGTGTTTGAATAAGTTAACCCGCGTGCCGATGACCCAAAAAGGTTTCCATTTTCTTTTCTGTTTTAGCTTTTGCATACGGTTAATCATCGTTAAGTAATTGATTGAATTGTTTAATTAATTAGCTAGACGGGGAGCTCCGCAGCCATCGACAATCGAAATTATGATAAATTAATTCAAATCGCTGCCTTTCGAAATATGGATGGAGATGTGGATACGGCTGCAGAGGCCTGAATGCAATCGAAAAAAACTAATGAAGATGCAGTTTGACGGTTGGGAAACGTCAGTTGGACGTTCAGGCTGAAGTGGGCTCTAATTGATTTTGTGATCGCTGTGTATTAGTGGGAGCTACTATGGGGCAAAGATAAATGAAACGCGAGCTTCATGTTGCAATGGGTGCATGGATGCTTACTGTTCGACCTTGGACATGGAGCGACGAAAGTTCCAAGGCCGGTCATAGATTTGCTTCTGATGAAACAGTATCTTGTGAATGGAAAGAGATGTAAGTTATGCTAATGATGTGGTGAGTAACAAATTACTTCGATTAAGGTTTAGGAGCACGCTGCTGTTTTGGGCACATGATAAGGGAGGGGCAGACCGCCGATTGGAAACCTGCTGCTGGTAAGCCCTTGCTTTGTTTAGTAAAATTAATTCAAAACAAGTGAAAGGCAGACGAGCTAAGTCCGTAAATCTGTGATTAATGGAATTCGCAACGCAAGTCACGTCTATTGTGATGAGAAACGATCAGCGTGTAAGCCCTCTTTCGGAATATTGCATTTCATTGTAGGCTAGGGTCATATTATTCGGAGCTCTTCAAGGCGTTTCAGGTCTATCCAACTCATTTTCATAAATTTCGCTCATGTGTACTTTGGCACTTTCCAGTCTTTTACAGAATTTGATAAATGCATTCTTATCTCTATGGGCTCCTGGCCAGTTCTCATAGGCTTCATTGCAACCTAGTCGACTACTGTCGACTCTTAACATTGAGAAACCTTGTTCATGCCAAATTATTCTCTCAGTGGTCCAACGCACCAACCACTGATTCACGATAAAAATTTGCACTCATTCTGACAAACGCGGCTATAATGGCCGTGGAAAGGTGTTAGGTTTTGGTAGCACAACTGTTCGTGACCTGCAGGAATAAGGATGTACAAAAGCTGGAATCACCTGGAGCAAGAAGTGTTACACATAGATTGCACAACTGTGTAAAGACTAGCAGAAAGCTGACTGTAAGAAATGGAGACCCTTTGTTCCCCACCCTTATTACAGACAGAATTATGCCAACTCGAACTCATTCGGGTACGGAATCTTACTCCAAAACTGAAGCAGTTACGGGTGGTCAAAAAAAAGTTAGCACAGACCAGATGATTTCTCCCTCCTTCCGGAAGAAGAAAGACACACTCTGAAATCGGCAAAACTAGACTTTGGGTCATGGAAGTCAATTATGGAAATCAATTCTGGTAAAATGTCGACTTAAAGGTGATCGAGAGAAAACGACTTGTCAACTTCACCAGACCTCAAGGTTATATCCCACTTACGCCCAAAACCTGAAGCTCCTTATCTTATAGCTTCTAAATAGGGATTGGAAGAGGCAAAAGTTAGATAGCCTATTGAGGCTGCTATGAAAGTGACTACACCATTGTGATATCGATCAATGCCATTGCCTCAACCAACAAGCGTCTCCAGCCAACTCGATCTTCAGCCGGCTGCCTCTAGTTTCGCACACCAAGTTGGTTAAGGTCCACTTGCGTGTACCACCTGAGTCGTGGTCTTCCTCTATTGCGCCGTCTCTCGGGTGTGGATTCGAAGATTTTCCGAGCCGGAGCATTGGTGTCCATCCGCTCTACATGACCCAGCCACCTCAGTCGTTGGACCTTCACTCTTCTGCCTAAGTCGATGTCGCTGTATAGTTCGTCGTTGTATCTCCTCCTCCACTCACCGTCTATGCAGACAGGACCGAAAATTACCCAAAGAATTTTCCTCTCGGAACAGCCAAGAGCAACCTCATCCGCTTATGACACAGTCCATGTCTCTGTGCCGTATAGCAGGACTGGGATGATTAAGGTCTTATACAGGGTCACTTTAGTCGTTCAAGAGAGGGCTTTCCTACTCAATTGCCTTCTTAGCCTAAAGAAACAGCTATTGGTCAGAGTTATTCTTCGTTTGATCTCAGCGCTGGTGTCGTTGTCTGATTTGATAGCAGAGCCTAGGTACTACCTCAAAGTTTTAACTGTCTATAGTGGCGTTCTGTCCGAGACGTCGGTGTTGTGTGTCCTTTCTTGTTGACAGCATACAATTCGTCTTGCCCTCATTGACGGCTAAACTCCCCTTCGCCGCCTCCGGCTCAATGCTTACAAACACGGCAATGACATCACGCTGCGCTCTTCCGATTATGTCAATATCGTCGGCGTTTGCTAGTAATTGGACGGACTTTTAAAAGATTGTGCCTCTGGCGTTGGCGAGAGAGTTTTGCACTACTCTTTCAAGAGCGATGTTAAAGAAATCGCATGACAGCGCGTCGCCTTGTCTAAATCCTTTTTTGACATCAAAGCACGCTTGTAGCCAGGATTGAATTCTCAAGAGTGCTCAGGAGATTTTGAACGGAGCTCACACACAAATCAAGAAATTCTTCCCTCGTTGAATGAAAATTTCTAAAAGAACTCCCCAAATCTCAGAGGAAGCTCAGCTCCCTTCAACACCTAGTTGGCGTACATCAAAAGTCTCAGTGAGGTCTTGACCGAGCTTGATGGAGCGGCGTGCATTCTCCATCTTCATCCTGCACAAACGGGCGAGTTTGGCAGGGATGCCAAAGCTAGACATGGCTCTATAAGCTCGTCTCTATAGATGCAGTCATACGCGGCCATAAAATCGATGAAAGAGTGGTGCCTATCGAATTGAAGTTCCTGGGTTTTCTTCAAGATCCGCTGCAGTGTGAATATTTGGTGGGTGCTGGACTTTCCTGACCTGAAGCCGCACTGATATGGACCGATCAGGTTGTTGGCGAACGGCTTCGGACGTTCACCCAACATGACAGATAAGATCTTGTAGGCCATATTAAGAAGACGGATGCCTCTGTAGTTGGCGCAGTTTAGAGGGTCTCCTTTCTTGACGATCGGGCAAACAATGCTGAGGTTCCATTCATCGGGCTTACTTTCCTCCGGCAATGTTTTACAGATGAGTTGGTCAACGAAATTTGATTCGTCGCCGTTAAACAGTCTCCTCCTCCTCCTCCTCCTCCGAAAGTTACTACACAATTTTGCTACAGTTTTCCATGAATCCGAGCCTTGCCTACTGAACCAACAATCCTCTTCAGCCAGCTGGACAGTTAGGTAGCTGCCTTCAGTTTCGTCTTTGAAAAATGTACCTCGAGGTACCTATTTTCAATTCACAATAGCTGAGACGTGGCTACTAAATGTTTATGGGGTTTGATCATGATACATATTGCTAAAGTGAATCAGACTGTGCTGCTTTTGATCATAACTCGTAGAACGGGTAGCCTTCAGTTTTTACAGTTCTTGCTTAGAACTTTGAGATCTCTTGTAGTCATATATCGGATAGCCAGTATTTAAGTAGTTAAAATCTTCACTGTCCTCAAAATCTCCATTTGGCAGATACTGCAACAAGTGGCTCAAGCCGCCTAAGTTTTGGTTCTTTTATAAGTACTGTCAGGTAGATCAAAAGTGACCTGAAAGCATTCTAGACTCAAAACACCGTGAGCATTCAAATAATACGAAATGAGAATGGTTTCTATGACTCACCATTTTTAAAAACTTCATGAGGGAGCAATCCCTGCTCAAATCCAACGCGATCTGGATGGAAAGTATAGGACAGAAATGTACCAAATACTTCTTTCCCATAGTATCGCAAAAGAAATCCAAGTTTATTTTAAAGCTAAGCAGGAACCACCTTAGAATTCTAACCGGCATCCTAAGTGGCCACTGCCGTCTAAAACGGCATCTTCACAAGCTTGGCCTGTCACCGGACCCTACCTGCAGACTGTGCCTGGAGAGCGATGAAAGCTCTCTCCACATCGTCACAGAATGTCCCGCCCTTATCCATGTGAGAAAACGGACCCTAGGCAGTGAACTCGTTTCACCAACGGCGCTTGCCACGCTCCACCCAGAGAGGCTGATTAGCTTCCTGACATCTTCTGGAGTAGACAAACTGCTCTAAACTCTCGGGAAAGCACAATAGGCCTCTGTATGAGACCGCAGTGCTAGAGTGGACAAACCGCTCCCCACTAATAATAATAATGACTCAGTCAAGTCTATGACTCGCCTGTGTCGAATAAGGTGAATGGACAAATTGACTCTTGTTTGTAAAAACATCTATTGGAAATGCCTTTAAAACGTGGTGAAATAGATTGACTCCCAGAATTGATTAAACACTGATAAGGCGTAGCTTCTTCCCAAAACTCGGACTATTCCAGCTGATAAGCAACTTGTCTTTATGATGTGCAAGCATATTTTCAACATAAACATAGTAACAGTTCGGCTATAAATATCCCTAAGCAATAAGGAAGGAAATTTACCATCCACGTATGACTTGTACTTTTCACTCAGTGACATGTGTCAAAATCAGAAAGGGAAAGTGATCGGGAATTCATTTGTACAGAGCGGAAGATGAAAGTGAACGATGGGCTTTGGCTATAAAATCGAAATAAAATAAAATGCCTCAGCGCTTTTTACTGCCTGTCATTAATTTAGACTGGACAATGGTCGTTGGTATTAAGATGAATCGGGGTGTGGAAAGAATATAGCTTCTTTCCCGCGTTACTGGCAAATCACAGATGGAACAACATCGCCACTTGTGTCTTGTCAAAACAAATCTGGCCTAACCTGGATTTAAAGAAGACGGAGAGACTTTTGCCAAAAAATCGGAAAAAACTAGGTTCACAGTGTCCTCCTCGGGCACTGTTTGATATGTAGACATGCACTCAGACTGGGGGTCCCCTCCAATGATTTCTATAGAAGCTGCAGAGACGAGAAGGAGAAGGAAACTGTGCACGTGGCCTGCCCTTGTGATGTTAAGAAGGAAAACCCTCTACGATGAAAGAAACTTAATCTCTGTGACGAAATGGTTCAACTCTTAGGGTTAATACTGGTACGGTTGGCCATCTCGATCTCCTTTGTGTTACAAACGCTGGTTCCCTGGGCACCAGCCCAAACCAAACCCGGTTCTTCATCGCGAGATCACAATGGACCGACCTGGTCTAAGTGTGCCTTTGTCTGAGCGTGGCCAGCCATTCAACCTACAGTAAGGGTATCCGACGATTCATCTTGAACAGATCTGTATTTGATAAATTGCTTCATTCAACCGCAAAGCTGTTTTCTTAGTCCACATGCGTCAAGTTTACTGAAAAGAAATTCGTGCCAGATCGTTCAAAGGCTCTTCAGATACCCTAAAGCCTTTCATGGCCTATTCCTGGCGATGTGTGTATGTAATACAAACTGCTGACAAGAAGTCACATCAAAAATTGCTATTGTTCATGGCTTTTTCTCAAATTTATCCACTAATCAGCTGAAAATCCTTTCAAAAGATTTCATCTAATCGCTGTGTAGACTGCAAACAATTTTGAACACTTTCTGTGAAATCTCTAATAGAAAACCCTTGTTATCCCTAAAACCGTATCGTAAGTTGAAATCAACTGCTTGATAATCGAAAAAGATCTGTTGGTTTTTTTTTTCTAAAAAACTCAAAGGCAACCCTTTAGGTACTTATGGTCTCCAACCGTCAAATATAACCACTGACTCATTGAGTTTTTAATCAACATTCTCTATTACATGTTGGAACGTGCTCACTGATTCTGTTAAATCACCTTTATCTTGGCCTTCATAAAAATAAACAAAAATTTTCCAGGTCTGGAACACACTTATGGGTGCACATGAACGTGGGTAAGGCCATCATTCGAAAGGGCGCCTCATTCTATACTCGTCAGAGGTTGGAGGCGAAATGGTTTTTCGAGATCAACTACGCAGCAGTAAGCAGGGCCCAAATCGTCTTCCATGACCACATAATTCGTCACGTAAAAACGAGCCTTCTGGAGCCAATTCGTCTTGTTTTTACGTGACAAAAGAGATGATTTGGGTCCAATTTCACTCTCTGAACTTGCCCTGATATGGAGGGTTTATTTGTCAAGTCAGCCGAAACAATTTTCAATTTGGCATCACTCGTCACTTGACTGTTGGTGGAAATGTCAGGTGTAGGACCTACCTGTCATACAAAAACACCTTCAAGGAAGATTTCATAAGACCACTGGTAGTTTAAATGCCTTAAGCCAAGCTGACTTAGTTCTAAGTAATAACTTAAACTAATGCTTCCCAAGCTTCAATTCTGGCCCATCAGGGCGCATTCATTGTTTTTCAATCGAAAAATCAGGAGGTCAAGCAAACTCCTGCCTCAATTCGTAGTTCCGGGGCGCTCAACTTAAGATCAACGTAAGGCCCATGAAAAGCGAGCACCGTCCCTCACAAACAATTAGACAGAAATAGAATTTTGTTTACGAATCCACACGCCGCGCCGGCCGTACTAAATAGAAACACATCGGCTATGTTTGCTCATGATATCTCTGCCAGTTAGGAACCGACCTTCAGCTCCATGCCCAATTGAACGGGCATATGATTATTATCAATAACAAATACATGCGGTCATATTTATTTCACAATTTTTAGCGTCTAGTACGTACGCCGACATCGAGATACACTATCTCGAACTGCCCAGATGGCTGATTGCCGGAGAGGTATTCTCAAAAATAAACACCCTCCAGCACAACTCAATAATTCAGTCCCCGATTAGCTTTCCCAGCGATCAGAGTGTTTTTCAGTGAACTAATACTACGGTTTCAAGTATGACTTGCGGTCTCTGTCTGACTATAGGCCTTCTCGGAGTCATTGGTGCTTTATTTTATGTCTTTCTCATATGGAATTTCGATCACTGGAAGAAGCGTGGAGTGAAGGGCCCTAAGCCGATTGCATTTTGTGGCAACTTTCCATCAATGGTTACACAGAAGCGGCACATGGTCTATGACATGGATGATATTTACAAGTTAGACGAGGATTGGTGGCGACTGTAGAATTTTCTTCACTAATATTGACATCCTTCTAGGCAATATAAGCACGATGAAGACTTTGTAGGTGTCTACAATATGAGAACACCCCAACTGCTTGTCCTCACGCCTGAAATGAGCCTTAAGGTGTACGTCTCGGACTTTAAGAACTTCCACGACAATGAAGCCGGAACTTGGGTAAGTTGAAACAAATTCTTCAAGACGAATTTTGAACGACGGTTCCCTCTTAGATCGATGAGAACAGTGACAAAATAATGGCACAGAACCCGTTCATACTGCGTGGAGATGAATGGAAAGCACGTCGTCAGGAAATCACACCTGCTCTCACATCAAATCGAGTAAGTACCCTTTGATCTTTCTTTCGAGACAGTTCTTCATATTTCCCCCCCCCCCCCCCAGATCAAAGCAGTGTATCCAGTCACTCAAACTGTGTGCAAGACACTCGTAGAATTCATCAGGAGACAAGTTCCTCGAGTCGGAGATGAAGGCATCAATGCCAAAGACGTAAGTTGGCATCCATTTTATTTCTAAAACGGTTTTCAAAATCCCGTCAAACCATTCCAGCTAAGTCTTCGATTCACCTCGGAGGTGGTATCAGACTGTGTTCTTGGAATTAAGGCCGAAAGTCTGTCCGACAACCCAACACCGGTGCTGGCGATGACGAAAACCATATTCCAGATGTCCCCAACGCTCATGTTTTACTTCATTATAAGCGGCCTTGTGCCACAAATAAGATACATTTACAAGGCCAAAATCTTTAAGAAGCCAACCGAAGAGTTCTTCTTTGGTCTGATGAACTCGGCCTTTAATCTGCGCCGGAAGCAGGGTGTGGATCGTGCGGATTTCTTGAACTACATGCTCCAGCTGCAGGATAAGAAACATCTGACAAACGATGCTATAGCCTCGCATACGATGACATTCTTGTTGGATGGCTTTGAAACTTCGGCGTCTGTCATTACACATTGTTTGTTGCAGGTAAGCAATGACATTCAACTTCGAAATCAGCCCTGGGCTTATCTAATCGATTTTAGCTCGCGAGAAAGCCCAGCACACAGGAGACCCTCGTGAAGGAGATCACCAGTAACTTTGATGAGAATGGTGGAATCGAGTATGAAAAGCTTAACGAACTGCCATACCTCGATCAGTGCATTCATGGTATGGGTACAGAGAGCATTGCCAGACAGCCAATGACCATTTTTTTCTTTCCAGAGAGCATTCGTCTGATGCCTCCACTTCTGTTTTCGTCAAAAATCTGCACCGAGCCGTGTGAATTTACGAATAAAAATGGAAGCAAGGTGGCGCTGAAAGTCAATGACGTTGTTTCGATTCCCGTGTATTCGTTGCACCATGATGAGCAGTTTTATCCCGAACCAGAGGAATTCATCCCAGAGCGTTTCAGTCCGGAGAACGGTGGTATCAAGAAGTTCCGGGACATGGGTGTATTCTATCCATTTGGTGACGGTCCAAGAATTTGTTTGGGCATGAGGTTTGCCTTGACCCAGACTAAGGCCGCTATAGCTGAGATTGTTAGGAACTTCAATGTGAAATTGAATCCTAGGACCAGAGCGGACAGCAAACTGAATAGCGTTTCACTCATTGGGGAATTGGATGGCGGTGTTTGGCTTGATTTCGAAGAGAGGAAATAGTGGAGTTGTCACTACACAAGGGACATGGATAAAGAGTTGGAAGTGTTCTTCTTAAATTGTGTACCTAGTTTAAAAAATAAACGAAAAATTTTAACGCTTTGAGCCACGGTAGTAGCTTTATTTAGTGGACTAAGCTGTCTCTGAGCTTGAAGAAGAGAATGGGGAATAGACAGGGTAAAGAAGCCGGTCTTAGACAAGACTGTTTGAAAAAGACGGTGAAATCTAAACAGGATGCAGTGTTGCTTTCAGCTGTCACAAGGGTATCCGATGGAGAGCAAGAAAAAAATCCACATTCAGTGGCCTACTCGATGAAGATGTCTGTCTCCTATTGATGATAAAATTCAATATGAAATCCTACAAAGTCAAAGGCAGTGGTAGAGTATTAACCAATACCGACAATCTATGCTGGAGACAGGGGTTAACCAGGGTCTCTGCAGTTAGACCAATCTTTAGCCAGTTGTCTCCAGCGTATGCAAAGTTGGTTGAGGTCAGCCCCTACTTACTTATGCCAATAAAGATGAGATCGGTCGGCTAAGATTTCACCGGGGCGAGCAGGGCCACAAGAAATTAAGGAAACAAGATGCCATTCACCTGCACATTTTCAAGATTCAGGCCCATCTTCGAGTAGCAAGCAATGTCGGCACCAGCCTTCTTTGAAGCAGCGGAAGTAACTCCAATCGATCTCATAATGTAAAGCAAAGATCGGAGTGGAAAAGACAAGTGCAGAGGCGAAAGAGCTCACCAAACATCAGTGACAAGGGCGAAGGAGCTTCAAGAGATAGAAAGATAGACTGCAGGGAAGGTGAAAGACGTTGCTGAATGAACGAAGTGAAAACATGTCATGGATATTTAAACGCATATGGGAGCGTTCAAGTGACCACCAGCAAACACATTCCTAAGAGACCAAACCATACCATCAACAGCTGAGCAAATGTACAGAGGTCGTGCCTGTAAGCTCTCCAAACATAACCAATTGTTTGGAAATGCAAATATTTACATAAAGTTTAATCACATTTATTCGCACACTACGTTGACGTAGAAATAAACAAAAACAAACAGAAGCCCTGTCTCAAAACGCAAATAAAAATATTTACGGTCAAAATGGCTAACAAAGCAAATAACGGAAAAGAATTAACAAAACAGAAATTTGAACAATTTTTTTAAATTCTCTTACATTTACATATACACACTATTTACACGCAGTTTGTCTATGACTCTGTGGCACCAATTTATGCCCATCCGCCGGATGGCTGCCATCCACCGCCACCTCCTCCGCCACCGGACGACCATCCGCCGCCACCTCCTCCGCCTCCGGACGACCATCCGCCGCCGCCACCTCCGCCGCTACCGCCTCCTCCTCCGCTCAACTTGATGATTTTGATTATCTTGGTAGAACCACCACCTCCACCACCACCTCCTCCACCCGAGGACCAGCCACCGCCACCGCCTCCTCCACCCGAGGACCAGTCACCGCCGCCACCTCCTCCTGACGCCCAGTCACCCCCGCCTCCTCCTCCTCCGCCCGCGGACCATCCGCCACCTCCACCGCCACCTCCACCACTTCCTCCGCCGAGAGATATGACCTTCACAATTTTTATGTCCCCACCGCCTCCTGAGCCGCCGCCACCACCACCGGACCACCCACCTCCTCCTCCACCGCCGCCGCCTGACCATCCACCTCCACCGCCTCCGCCCGATGACCAGTCGCCTCCTCCTCCACCACCACCTCCGGCCCAATCTCCACCTCCTCCACCACCACCACCTCCCGCATCTTCAGAGATTATTTTGATGACTTGGACAGATTTTCCTCCGCCGCCACCTCCACCACCTCCTCCGGACCAACCACCCCCACTTCCACCTCCACCTCCTCCACCAGATGACCATCCACCACCGGGTTTGCCAGCAACGCTGGCCACTCCAAGAACTACCAAACAAACGAAAGCCTGCGAAAATGCAAAACAGAAACGTTAGTCCATGCAACATCTGACGTAATCCCCGAACGTACTTTCATCTTCAAGTGAACTCTGTGAACTACTCCTTGGCTCTGCTCCTTGGTTAGCTAAATTTTCCTCCGCAAGCTGCCGACTGATGGCTCGACGGGTATAGTCCAATTCTTTTATACCTTCAACTGGGAAACTCCAAAGGAAATTTCTGCAGACACCACCGATTGCAGATTGGAGGTGGTCGTTGCGGTGGTGGTGGAAGGTTGTCGACGATGACTCTTCACTTCTGGTGGCTGTTGTGATGGCGCTGGAGATGGGCCTTCTCACATCATTACATGCATTACGCTGTACATGTTGGCACATCGAAAATGAAAGTACTCGTACAATACGAGCTCGGTCACTTTCCAAATTGTGTCTTTGCCGCGTCGGGAGGGAGGAAACCATCATCTATCGGCTTGGACACAATGTTGTTTCTGGAATAGACCACCATACACACTGTTGCTCACCCATATCCAAGTGGATTTGTGCACTCTTAAGCCGCCGGCTTGTCGTTGAAACAATTGGCACATGCACACTACAAGACTTTGGGCCAGGAGGTGGATCATTAGCGTGGAGTGCAGAGTCTCTAAGCCAATGTTACGAAACTCAAGTGGATCTTCAGGTTGTCGGTTGACGATGGCGACGCGACGGCAGCGCAAGAAAATGATGCACCGAGGTGCTTCCGCGATATGTATGCCTAATAGTTTTTCATCTCAAAGTCGAATTTGAATAAACGACAAGAAGGCCAGGAGTGGTGGTGGCGGAGAAATGCGGGACAGGTGCCTGGGCAGAGTGTGAGAAGCGACAGACATGCTATGGAACTGCTGCCATTGGATTGTTTTTCTGTTTGTTTTTTTTTTTTTTTGCTGAAATCATGAGGTTATGTCGCTGAGTGCTTTCATAATTGAGTTGGGAATAACGATGATTAATATGATTGACTGGGAGTGACAAGCGCTTAGCAAATATTAATCACTTCCTTAATCATTCGCTGATTGTTTGGCTGGGCTGGACTCCAAATCACTTTGACAAAGACCGAAGAAACTTGACATGCAATTGTGGATGAATTTTCAAAGCGACGACGTCTAAACTTGAAGTCGATGATTGACAGATGAACACGTAATCGTCGTCCTCGGGGTTAGATGAGATAAAAGCTAAGGCCAGCGAACAGATGAACCTGTTTTGAGAGAATTCGAAAAAGTAGTGGGAGGTACATACGTATGTACATGGATGAGACAATTTCGACAATTACTCGTAGTTCGGAGTAAGTTTTGCGGAATAACGGCAGCATTGGTCCAAGAGGATATTACAAGGTGTCGCGTTGGAACCAAGATCAAACGAGGAACTTGCTCCAATATCCCATACCAAGGTGGATGAGATTTTTTTCTACTTTTAAGCGCTACTTGAAATGAAGTCCGTGTTCATTGCCCCTGCGATGAAAATCCCTCTCGACGTGGAGCAAGAGCTGTAAGGGCCACCTAACGTACGCAGGGGAGGCGGCTTTTCGGGCAGTAGCAGCACTATGCAGGCTCATGCCAAACATTTGAGGACCAAGGCAGCTAGTCAGAAACCTTTTGACGACCATAAGCAAGTCCATGCTCTTGTATGCGGCCCCGATATGGGCGTCAACGACACACCGTATGTCGTACATCAGAAGGATGAACTCGGTGCACAGAATTGCATCCCTAAGAGTATGTTGCACCTTCAGAACTGTGTCAGCGGATGCGTGCAATCTTAAGCCGCATACCTATCGATTTAGAAGCGAAGAAGGCTGCGGCATTGCGCGAAAACGAGCAGAATGGCAATATAGGTGGAACATAACAACGAAGGGGTGAAGGACATATAAACCGATCCCCAACATTGGTGAATGGACCTGTAGAAAGCACGTTGAGGTATACTACTACCTAACGCATTTCCCATCAGGGCATGGATGCTTTCGGGAGACCCTTCTGCCAGAACTGTGAAGGGAAATCCCAGAACGCCGAGCACGTGCTGATGGAATGTCAAAACCACATACGCGGCAGAAGCATCCTGGAGAGAGAAATCGGAGGCCAATTGACCCTAAAAGGTCCGATCATATTTATGCTGGCGACGCGCGAAGGCTGGGAGACTGCAAGTGAAGTTATCACGAATATAATGTATCAACAGTGAACAGAGGATAGAACAGCGAAAAACGAAGAAACTGCTAGCTCTGGTAGTTGAGAAAGAGACGACGAAATGTGAAATATGCCCCTGCAAAGAAGAAATGCCTTGACTGGCGGTGACGCAGAGGACAAACAGGAGACAAAGCAAGGGGGAGATGTTTTTAGCACGTAGACATGCAGAAGCATGGAATCGGGCATAACTCATGGTCGGAAAGTATCCCTAAAGGATTTTCACACCTACCTGCGCATCAAAAAAAAAACCTATGATTTCATGAATTTTATTAATAACAGGAAAATTTCTACTACTACAATCCGCGTTGGATTCATTAAATAACTGGGCAGAAAAAGGTGGTCTCAACGTCAACCCCAAAAGAACAGAATTAGTTCTCTTTTCCAATAAAAGGGCGACATCAACATTTGAGCCCTCGATATTAATCGGAAAACAGCTTCAAACCTCAGAAAGTGCCAAGTGTCTAGGCTGCATTTCTGACCGCAAGCTGAGTTGGAAGAAAAACACCCTAGAAAGAACGAAGAAAGCAACTATTGCGATCTATCCATGTAACAGATTCGTTGGAAAAAAATTTAGGCCAAGATCCGCCGTAATCCATTGGCTATATACGACCATCATTAGGCCAATTCCACAAACCTTAAGACACGCACAAAAATCCAACGATTAGCATGCATCAGCACGGTGCCGTGACATAAGGCCATATTTCTAGGCATGGCCTTATGTCGCTTTGCGAAAGCGTCATAAAACCATATAATTTTGAGACATTAGACCATATGGGTTTTGCAACGAAAAAAAACTTCAGTTTTGGTACAGCATTTGTGTAATAAACCATGAAATATGCAACCCCCCTGCTTGGGATCACTGTAGGATTTGGGGTAGGTGCGAGGTTTGGTATATGCAAAGTTTCTTTCGTATGTTTCGGATATAAAGAAACTTTGCATACACCCAACCCCGTACCTACCCCAAATCCTACAGTGATCCCAAGCAAGGGGGTTGCATGGGGGCAGCATGCCCCCCCATACATATTCCACGGTTTATTATACAAATGCTGTACCAAAACTGAAGTTTGAGGGTAAATCCCTTCCATTCGTACGAAAAATATAACGCACACACGAAAAACGCATTCACTTTCGATCGACATTATTACCGAAAAATCCATTTGAAAGTGACATAAAGCCATAATGGCCCTATGACGCTTTCGCAAAGCGACATAAGGCCATACCTAGAAATATGGCCTTATATCGCTTTGTGAAAGTGTCATAAGGCCATATTTCAAAATATGGCCTTATGTCACATGGCCTTATGTCACGGCACCCATCAGCACAACGAACGCCATAAAAACGACCCTGACAGAAGCCCTCGAAACGATAGTTTCACCCCAACCGCTCGACCTATACACTTGAGAAGTGGCAGAAAAAAGCGCCCTACGACTGCAAGCATCTAGCTTTTGAAAAGACGACCAAATAATTCACACCAGTAGCGCTAGATGGGCGAAGCCAGAAATGAAAACTGATCGCGTAACGCCGTACCCCGTCTTCGAACTTGATTTCCAAACTCTCTTCCCAGCAAGAGAAAGTTGGGATGAAGGGTCATTAAACCCCGCAATACATCCATTTTCATCAACGGCTCAATAATGGATGAGAGGGTACGCTCCGGAATAAACTCAGTAGAGCCGGCCGATAAAACTGCCAAACCACGCCAGTGTGCTTCAAGCTGAAGTTCTAGCGATAACCAAGGCCGCAAAAAAACTATCCTCGGTAACCCCGATAAGAAACGTCGATATATACATCGATAGCCAGGCCTCCTTCAAAGCCGTGTCGCACGGCACTGAAATCGCTTATAGTAAAGAGTTGTCACAGCCAGCTTAGGATCCTAAGCTCAAGACATAATGTATTGTTGGCTCCCGAGGCACCGAGGCATCGATGGCAATGAAAAGCCCGATGAACTGGCAAAAAAGGAATTGGAACTGGACCAAATAATGGTCGATCACACGGTTCTGACCCCTATGGAAGTTCTAAAACGGGAGATACACTTGAACTTCTGAAACCTTGCCGATGAGCGATGAAGCACACTTCCGTCATGCCGCATATCAAGAAAAATGTGGCCAAAACTCAATAAAAGAAAAACAAAGGAAATACTTACACTGAACAGATCGCATTTAGTTCTAGTGATCAGCATCCTCACAGGTCACAACCTACTGGCGGCCCATCTTAGCATAATGTGACTGAGCACGACTGACCTCTGCAGCGGTTGTGGGGATAGAGACGCGGAGGAGGACGAGATGCACCCTCTCTGCGACTGCCCATGCCTCAGCAGAACCAGAAAGAAGACCCTAGGCGCTTAATCCCTTCTTCCTTCTTCTTACCAAGCCACCGGAGGCCATCCTAAAATTTATACTGAATTCAGGGTGGATTAGGGGGGCTAATAACTATCAATAAATAAATCTATTCCCTTCCCAACAATGGATCCTTAAAGATCCGAGTGAGGCGGCACCTAACATCAAGCCGCCACCCCTTCAATCTAACCTTACCCAGGTTAGGTAAGAAAGGTGTCCCCTAGGGGACTCACATAGGCTCAAGGCCCGTTGCAAACCACTTTAAGTAGTTGATGAAGGATAGGAACTTACGAATGGGGGTTTGGCACTATTGTCGTTGAAGTGCGTTGCGGTTTCCTTTTCCTTCTCATCTCTGCAGGGTCTACAAAAGTCATTGAAGATAGGCCCTAGCCTCCTCGTGTCTGTTGAGAGTAATCAGCTCCTTTGATTTTTTGGTCGTCTATTTTAGGCCAGATAACTCTGGTGGTAAGACCATTTTTCCACCTGGGGTTAATTTCTCTAGTTGATAAATATTCACTGTATTGTTTGGTAAACCCATACCTCTGGTGTCAAAGGAGATTTCCAGAGTGGTCCCAGATTTAGCAACTTCGTCGGCTTTGCAGTTACCAGGTATATCACAATGTGCAGGCACCCATGAGAGGTGAATGTTGAATTGTTCTGTCGTCTCGTTAAGAGATGATAGGCAGTAGAGGACTGTTCGGGAGTTCTAAGTGACTTTTGCTCGGCTTGGCTAGCAGTGAAGATACAGATATCCTTAGAAGATATTATGTTCCACTTCGACCATGATAATTGCCATAATTTCCGCTTGGAAAACACTACAGTGACTAGGGAGGCGGATTGCCTGGTTTATATTAAGTTGGTAAGAGTAGATACCGCAGCCCACACCGTCATTGGTTTTAGAGCCGTCGGTATAAAATTGGATTTGTTTATTTAGCAATTGGTTAGAAAACGGAATAAATTTTCATCAATCAATCCTTGTGGATATGGTCCTTCCAAACCCATCAGTATTCAGGCAGTTCTCCTTCATGCCATATCACATATTCGCTTTGAAGTAGCACCATTCAGGCAGCAACAGTAAACCAGTAACTCATTATAACAATAAAAGAATCAAGGTGAATATTTATTTATTAATTTTTTTTGTTTTGTTTTTAGTAATCCATCAGCAACGAGTTAGTATTTTAAAACTAGTAACCGCCGCTACGAATTGGAACTAGAACCTTGCCTGGAAGAATGGTTTGCTGAACCACAACTGGTCGAGTTACAATCAAACCTCCTGGTGCCAAACCCATAGAGGAAGCCATAGCGATGACGAGGGCAAAAACGAAGAAGAATAACTGTAAAATAAAAAAAAAAGATTAAATCAGGATACAAAGTCCCGTAAATGATTAAGAAGAAAACTTCCTTACTTTCATTTTGAGATTTGAGTTTGTTTGACAATTAAATTGAAACTGATGCTGATTGCAACTTTTGAATCGACATTTATACAAAATCTTGCATGCCACAGAGTTGCACTCTAATTCTAAAAACTGGGAATACTTGGTCTAAGTAATAACAATTAAAATACTCGTTAGCCTGTTTAGAGGTAAACGAGTTCCTTAGAATCTTTTTTTCCATTTTTTTTTCGCATTCATGGTCAGTACTTGTTCGGCATTAGCAGATGCAATAGAGTACGTATGTATATCAGGGGAACATTCACTCCAAAAACAATCGAGTGGAGCTCATTAATATAATTAAATAAATTTAATCAGAATGAGTTATAATTCCTATCTTTTCATACAATTTTGGATGTTGATGAAATTTTTTGAATTGTAAGGAATTGCTCTGAAAATGACAGGAATTGCTAACTAATGACAGAAGTCGCGTTTCCTCTTAGAATCTTAAGCTTTGTTCAATCAGAAGAAACCAGAACAGAACAGAACAGATTTGTGAGAAATGTCAAATCAAGTTAGAACAGAAAATTACTGCCGATATGTTAGATATCAAAAATTGAAAAATTTAATTTGAACAAACAAAATGCAGAAATCATTGACATTGACAGTGACAGTGACAGCTGACTTTGACATTTTTCACAATGCTGTTCCACTCCAAGAATAGGTGCAAGATTTCCTGTTCCGGAGTGTTCGGAACAACCTCATTGAACGCAAATCAGAACAGTTTCGGACAGAAAATTCTTACGTTGAACAAAAATTATTGTACTTTTCTGTTCCGAACTGCTCGGTAGAGCCTTATTGAACAAAGCTTTTAGTAACTTCCATATCAATAGACTTGTGCTAAGGGATTCTTTCAATTCAGAAAGTCACTAGAGGGAAAATGAAAACAAATTTTGTAGTGTACTTATTTTAACTAATTTTTTAGGTGACCTCAGATCTAACTTCACTCACTTCTGCAAAGTTTGAAACTTCCAACATGGCATTTGCCAATGAGTCCTATTTTTTGCACAAAAATGCATCTCTTTTCGTCTAAGTATGTCAAGGATCGGTAAACCTAAGATACCATGGTAGGTACGAGTATATGTAAAAGTGTGTATGGATACGTTCAGAGCAACAGGCCTATTGTCACCTCGGTGAGTGCTGTTATGTCATCCACGTCGGTTTAATTTATCATTGAAATATGTATTTCCTGCCCTGTCGACATCTTGACATGTTTGTTAACAGCTGTCAAACATTTGCTAACGCCGTACCCATAAAAAAAATTATTAAAATTGACATCGCCAACGCTTTGGTTCACTATTTACTACCAAGATCGGCTACGAAAGCCGGAAAAACAGAAAAGGAACATGCAAAAAAAAAACTCTCCAGCCACAACCATAGGAAATCAACAATTACCAGTGGTCGGTGGAGCCATGTGTAATCTTAGACTGTTGGTTGGAGTATTCCTGTCCACTCACTCCATGTACTACCTAAGCTATTTTAGTCGGGATATTTTTTGACTACAGCCCAGTATTAATGGTGGTCGTTAGCCAAAGTCTTATCAGCAATAGGATGAAAATCAACTCCTGCCAGACGCTATTTATTTTGTGACAGTGAAGTCAATTGGGTAGTGAAGCCCTATTTCGAACAACAAAGAAGGCTCTATATAAAACCTTAACCATGGCGCTGAGGCGGGTAAAAATATTCTTCATCGTGTAAAATATTCAATTCCATTTCTTTCAGGTGACGAAGTGGAGTTTTAACTGTACCGTCCGTTAGCTCTGGCTCTAGGGCTGATCCCTTCCTTGCCAGTTCGTCTCGTTTTACCACTGTGGCTGGGTCCCCAGCAGATTTTTACATTATGCTGCGTGCCAAGAACCCTCAGCCCTTCGCGACAGCACTTTACAAGCTTGGATGTAATTTGAGTAGCAGCTTGTGCTTTTATAGCGGCCTGGCTGTCTGTGAAGATCGTGATATTCTCCCATGATACCGTGAGCATTCACGCCAATTGGGCAGCTCTGGTCACTGCTAGAACCTCTGCCTGGAAAACACTACTGTTGTCAAGAAGTCTTATTGCGCTGCTGAGTCCTAGTTCCTCAGAGAAGGCAGCAGCACCCGTGCCTATGTCCATTTTGGAGCCATCCGTGTAGAAGGACTTTGTCTCATTTGGAATTTCTTTATTTTCTCACTATTCTCTGCTTGAAAAGATGCAGGAGGAGGGTTTGACGAAGTCCAGATACGGAATCATGTAATCAGAGTCGATACTTGCATATACCCGGATATTTGTCCAATATGATGACTTCGTCTATTGTATTCCAGGCTTCGCTTGTCATCAGCATGGATACTATAAGTCCTCTCGGAGTTAGAAACCTCCATACGTTACTATCTGCCTAAAAATCGCAGAGTACAGCCATAGAATTATACTGGGTTTAGGTCCCCAGTTCTTCCCAAAAATCCTACTACAAATGTAGAAAGCAATCGAGGCCTTTTTGATTCATTCTTTAATCTAAATATTCTAGCTCAGTTTCCTTTCCAGAGTAAGTCCCAGGTATTTCACACTGTCAGATAGTTTAAGCAGAGAAATCTCCCCCAATATTAGGGAGTGTGAACCCAGAGAGTATTGTTTAATTGGTAAACAGTACCAATTCCGTTTTCTGTGGATTCACCCAAAGGCCGCATTGTTTAGTCCAGTCATTAAGCCTGTTAAAGGCGCCTCGCATAAGCTGACTGATGATGTCCAGATACCTTTGCCGCTGGAAGCAGGACAACATCGTCAGCGTAAGCTATCACCTTTACACCGCCGTATTTCAAGTCCATGAGTAGTTCAGTAATAGCAAGGACCTAGAGTAGGGGGGATATAACCCCTCCCTGTGCAGTTTACTAAGACCTCGCCTAAGTTGGCGGGTTGGTTAAGGCCTAGGACCTGAACTAATACATCATCCTTAATAAGGGAGTTTGCTTATTACCTATTCTGCGCGTAGATTCCAGAAAAACTTGGTATCTTTTATAATTTTTAGACAGCCAAGCCAAGTAGTTCGGCACATCTATATATCTATCTTCTACAAGGACAGCCTTGATACATACATATGTGCCCAAATACTAGTATGCTTCAAAAGGGACCAACTTAATCGAGAATGATATCCTCCGAAATATTTTCAATTGTACGCCATGATTAGCCAAAAATGTATCGCCACAATTTTATCCTGAATCCTAAAAGAATATAACAAGCTCTCAAGCAGCAACTATAACTCAGTAACTCATAGTAACAATAAAAGAATCGTTTAGCAATGCTTCATAATAATAATATTTATTTTTTTTAGTAATCCATCAACAACGAGTAAGTATTTTAAAACTAATAACCGCCGCTGCGAACTGGAATTATAACCCTGGCTGGAAGAATAGTTTTCTGAACCAGAACGGGTTGACTTACAACCAAACCTGGTTGCACACCCAGAGCGGAAACCATGGCGATGACGAGGGCGAAAACGAAGAAGAATAACTGCGAAATGAAAAGAACGGATTAAATCAGGATACAAAGTACCTCTACGAAGAAAGCTTCCTTACTTTCATTTTGAGTTTTGAGTAGTTTGACAATTGAATTGAAACTGATGCTGATTGCAACTTTTGACTTGATATTTATACCAAACTTTAGATGATAATGGGTTGCACTCAAATTATTAAAACAAGGAATACTTGGTCTAAGTAATAACAATTAAAATACTCGTAAGTCTGTCTAGAGGGTAAACGAGTTCTTTAGAATCTTTTCCCCATTTTTCATGGTCAGTACCGGTTTGGCATTAGAAGATGCAATAGAGTACGTATATCAGGGGAACATTCACCCCAAAAACAATCGAGTAAAGCTCATTAGCATAATTCAATAAATTTAATCAGAATGTGTTATAATTCCTATCTTTTCATAAAATTTTGGATGTTGATGAAATTTTATGAATTGTAAGAAATTGCTCTGAAAATGAAAACAACTAACATGTGAAACTAACGACAGAAATCGCAAGTCCTCTTAGAATCTTTGACCCTGTTCACACAGGAGTAACGGACTGGATTTTTTTTTACGTTTCGTGTTCAGATTGATAGTCCTGTCTGAACACTTTCGCAGACTTTTTTTTGACATACTGATTGTCAGTGTTGACCAAATTGATCTGATTTTCGTGCTTATTTCACGAAATTTAAAACAATTTAAATAAATAACACAACTGCAATGAGTCACCAGCACAGAAGACGCATAATTTTTTTTTACAAAAACAATTGTTTTTACACGTTTGTCGAGTGACTGCCGATTGACATCTACAAATGTCAAAAAAATCCAAGAATTTTAAAAAATCTGAAAAACCGGAGTGACGTAACATGTCACCTCTCCGCTTCCCCCCTCACCTGTAAACGTCAAAAACGTCACTCTTGTGTGAACAGGGTCTTATAAAGTAGCTTTGTTAGTTATCAAAAATTGAAAAATGTCATTTGAACAAATAAAATGCTGAAAACATTGACAGCCACAGCTGGCTTTGACATTTTTCACAATACTGTTCCACACCAAGATTTCCAAGATTTCCTATTTCAAACTATTCGGAACAACCTCATTGGATTGAATCTCCTTTTAAAAGCTGCTTAGCAGTTATTCAATTGACAAAGCGTTTTTCCCTTCGCCATGCTATCGTCATTAAAATGCAGGCAAGGAACAAGAAAACTTACATATATTTTCTAACCATTTTTTACAAATGAAAAATCTTTAGTGTATTTTGGAACATATTTCTTAAAAGAGATAATTGGTTTTTTTTTTTTTTTATGGTTGCGCCAATGGATGTGTAATCTTCATAGATACCGGCAGCCCGGGCCACCGGCATGCACGATTCGCAAACCTGAATGATTGATTTCAGGGATGCAACTACGTACTAACCCACACCCTACACACGACGAACCACTCTCCCCGCGGGTATTACTTCGCGGGGCTGGTTAGCCTTTTAGGCTTCTCTAAGCGTTGTAGTGGTCGCCGTGGGTCGGTGGTTAGTGCGTTGGTCTACTGACCGAGCGGCGTGGGTTCAAGCCCCAGCCAGGAACACCGAACATTTTTCGCGGCACCGCCTCTCGTCGGGGCATGACAAGCCTCCGGGAGTATAATTTGTCATGAAAGAGCTTCTCACTTGGCCGTTCGGAGTCGGCAATAAACTGTAGGTCCCTTCCATTCTTGTGAAATATGTAACAAGAAGTTAGGCCATGGCTTATCCCGAGCTGTCGCGCCAGCTATTTATTTATTTAAGCGTTGTTATTCACGTTGCGTTGGCGCTCTAGGCGCCTAAGATCGCTGAGTATGCGTACCGTCATGTTACTTACAATGGACCAGTTTTGTCATTCTGGAGCATGTAATTTACAAGATTCTCGGGAGTGGGCCACTCCCCAAATTGGTTCCGAAGGGCGATCTTCTCAGTTCCAATTGGACTGGAAGAGATAATTGGGTAGGTACGAGCATATGTATAAGTGTACATAGAATGTGTATGGATACGTTCAGGGCAACAGGCCTAATTTCACCTCGGTGAGTGCTGTTATGTCATCCGCGTCGGTTTAATTTATCATTCAAATATGTATTTCTTGCCCTGGCGACAGCTTGACATGTTTGTTAACATCTGTCAAACATTTGCTAACGTCGTAACCGTAAAACAAATTTAATTGACATCGCCAACGCTTTGGTTCACTATTTACTACCAAGATCGGCTACGAAAGCCGGAAAAAGAGAAAAGGAACATGCAAAAAAAAAAACTCTCCAGCCATAACCATTGGAAACCAACAATTACCAGTGGTCGGTGGAGCCATGTGTAATCTTAGACTGTTGGTTGGAGTATTCCTGTCCAATCACTCCATGTACTACATAAGCTATTTTAGTCGGGATATTTTTTGACTACAGCCCAGCATTAATGGCGGTCGTTAGCCAAAGTTTTATCAGCAATAGGATGAAAAACAACTCCCGCCAGACGCTATTTAGCCTAGCCTAGCAAGATCTATTGTGTATTCGGTCTACTTAGCCTCATAGATCTACTACCATCCTAGTGAAGGGGAGTATAAGTCATTAGCAGCCGAGTGTCTGAACTCCGCTAACGAACATAATTCCATATGAAAGATCGGTCTACGTGCCCTGCAAAGGAGGCTCAATATAAAACCTTAATCATGGCGCTGAAGCGTGTAAAATCTTCAATTCCATATGCGTTGACGCGCTTTGAATGAGGGAATTCAAACACGAGTTCTATGAGCTGTGCAGCGACATCGACGGAGTTAGTGCACCAAGCATTGAACGTTTGAAATTGCTAAGATATTAAAAGCGAATGAAGACCATCATTTGAGCCCGGAGAGCTCTCGTTCCATTTCAGAGGGGCAATGCAGTTGAGTAGGTTAGGTTAGGTTAGCGGGTCGATGAAGATTTGGGTCTATGTAGACCAGTTGTGGAACCCATGTATTTTACCAGCTACATCCCACTGCATGCTTCTATGTACCTGACGACAGCCACCTTCAAACCCCTTGCAAACTTGAACAGAACCGACAGTAAATCATCGGATAGTTCCTCGATGTTATTGAAGAGGTATCTGCCCAACGTTCTTTTTCTAAAATTGTAGAAGCTTGGACAATGACTAAGAAAATGAGTTGTGTCTTCATGCACCTCTGCATAGTTAGTGTTTTGCACCCGTTCTTTGCATCAGTTATTGTTTCTTTCAGGTGACGAAGTGGAGGTTTAACTGTACCGTCCGTTAGCTCTGGCTCTAGGGCTGATCCCTTCCTTGCCAGTTCGTCTCGTTTTCTGGCACACCACTGTGACTGGGGACCCAGCAGAGTTTTGCTGCGTGCCATGAACCCTCAGCTCATCGTGACCGCACTTTACAAGCTTGGATGTAATTTGAGTAGCAGCTTGTGCTTTTATAGAACCTTTGCAGTGAACACTACTGTTGTCAAGGAGTCTTATTGAGCTGCTGAGTCCAAGTTCCTCAGAGAAGGCAGGAGCACCCGTGCCTATATCCATCTTGGAGCCATCCGTGTAGACGGACTTTGTCTCGTTAAGAAATTCTTCGTTTTCTCATTGTTCTCTGCTTGAAAAGATGCAGGACGAAGTCCAGATACAGTGTGAACTCCGGTTGTATTATCAATTCCGTTTTCTGTGGCTTCACCTCCAAACCGCATAGTTTAGTCCAGTCGTTAAGCGTGTTAAGGGAACCTTGCATAAAATGACTGATGGTATCCATATACCTGCCCGTTGCAAGCACCACAACATCGTCAGCGGAAGCTATCACCTTTACACCGCCGTATTTCAAGTTAATGAGTAGTTCATTTATGACGAAGGCCCAGAGTAGGTGAGATATAGCCACTTTTTGTTGAGTAAGACCTCGTCTAAAGTGGCGTTCACAAGTCTTATAGATGGCCTTGCAAGCTGAAGAGGCTTCTTGGTTAAAGCCTAGCACCAACTAATCTAACGTCCTTAACCCTTTGTTGCATACATTCTTTCTGGAAAAACGTCTATTTTTCAACATTTGTTTATTTGTATAATTTCAAACTATTGCACATCCATTCTTATTCTTGAATATATAACTGATGCGAAATCACAAAAAAACCGTTCGAAAATACAGCGAAAACTACCCGAAATATTCAGGAAAAGGTGATAAAAAAGGTGGGACAGCATAAGTCCCACCGTGCAGCAAAGGGTTAATAGGGGAATTTGCTTATTACTTATTCTGCGCGTAGATTCCAGAAAAACTTGGTATCTTTTATAATTTTTAGACAGCCAAGCCAAGTAGTTCGGCACATCTATATATCTATCTTCTACAAGGACAGCCTTGATACATACATATGTGCCCAAATACTAGTATGCTTCAAAAGGGACCAACTTAATCGAGAATGATATCCTCCGAAATATTTTCAATTGTACGCCATGATTAGCCAAAAATGTATCGCCACAATTTTATCCTGAATCCTAAAAGAATATAACAAGCTCTCAAGCAGCAACTATAACTCAGTAACTCATAGTAACAATAAAAGAATCGTTTAGCAATGCTTCATAATAATAATATTTATTTTTTTTAGTAATCCATCAACAACGAGTAAGTATTTTAAAACTAATAACCGCCGCTGCGAACTGGAATTATAACCCTGGCTGGAAGAATAGTTTTCTGAACCAGAACGGGTTGACTTACAACCAAACCTGGTTGCACACCCAGAGCGGAAACCATGGCGATGACGAGGGCGAAAACGAAGAAGAATAACTGCGAAATGAAAAGAACGGATTAAATCAGGATACAAAGTACCTCTACGAAGAAAGCTTCCTTACTTTCATTTTGAGTTTTGAGTAGTTTGACAATTGAATTGAAACTGATGCTGATTGCAATTTTTGACTCGATATTTATACCAAATTCTAGAAGGTACGGGACTGCACTCAAATTATTAAAACAAGGAATACTTGGTCTAAGTAATAACAATTAAAATAAGTCTGTCTAGAGCCAAACTTGTTACTTAGTTTGTTTTTCAATTTTTTTTCTTTTATTCACGGTCAGTACCGGTTCGGTGTTTTGGAGATGAAACAAAATGTAAAAGGAACATTAACCCCAAAACAATCGAGTGGAGCTTATTAGCATAATTCAATTAATTTTACCGGTTTAAGCCTAGTTGGGGGTGAGACTTAAATTTGTTATTTTCATCGAGCTCCTGAATAATGATGACATTTTGTTAGAATGTTAGAAAACACCTTGGAAATGACAAGTACGGAGACGAAGGATGTACCCATGAAAGCTGGTGCCGCGAAAAATGTTTGGTGGATGTTGTAGGAACGCAAACCTACTCAGATCGCCCAAGATTAAGAAGCATAGTTATATTTTTTTACAAATTTTAAAAAGTCTTGAGCTCATGTAAAGCTGATCTGTCTTCATATCCTGACCCTATCCTTTTTTAACGATTTTTTCTGTTGATAAGAATGCCTACTTTCATACTTGTAGACTCAAACAAACTTTTGTGTTTTCAAGCTATGCGTCATTTTCTTAGTTTTCATCACGTCTTAACAGCCTTTAAAGTCGAACGAACGTAGGTTTAAACGATATCGACTCCTAGTCGACGGTCTTATAACTTCTTACCTATGGCAGGAAATACATAAATGCTAAACTTGGCGAGACTCCTGCTCGCAGGTACGTTAGGTTAAGTTAGGGTATGGGCCAACTGCCCAGTCTAAAGACGATGCGTCCACAGGGGCCTATTGGTCCATTGTTTTGTGGTCCATGTCCTAACCTTGGTTTCTAGATGTGAAGTCTATCGCCAAATCAACCAGTACTCTTAATAAAGTAAAGTATGTTGGCAATTGTTAAGGCAAGTTAGCTGCGGCACCTCTCAAGGTGCGGTTCTGTCCCCGTTGCTCTGGAATTTAGTAGTAAATAAATCACTTGGTATACAATTGTTGCCTATGCAGCTAGTATTGCCTTCTCCACCCCATGTAAAAACCCTGATTCCTTATGAGACATTCTCCAACATTCTCTACTTTTGCTCTCAAAATGAGCCTATCACAGCGGCTTGCGGGTTAACGCAATAAAACTCAGCTGGTCCTCTTTACTCGAAAATATGAAATTCCTTACGTAGACGCTACCACAATTAATGGCATCAGTCTCAGCTTAACAAAAGAAAGCTGTTTGAGTCTGGAAACTGAACTGGAAAGCCCGACAGCTAGGGCGTATAAAAAAAACTAGTGTGCGAGTAGCTCTCTTTTCCTGCAAAAAAACAATAGTAGTTGGGATTTCCCATCCCGTATAACATTCTGGCTGTACGTCTCCATTATAAGACCCACACTACTTTATTACGTGATTGTCTGGTGGCCAACTCTAGATGCGGCCGTGCATTTCAACCTCTTTGAATTGCAAAGATCCGCATGCATCTATATTAGCAGTGCACTTTGAACAACTCCCTCCGCAGCATTAGACACAATGTTTCATCGAATGTCCTTAGATATTCTGGACAAACGCATAGCTGTGGTGGCTCAGTGGGTAATGCGGTACCGCCTCTCGTTCAATTTATCATGAAAAAGCTTCTCAATTCGCCGTTCGGAAACGGCAATAAATTGTAGGTCCCTTCCATTCGTGCGAAAAATGTAAGATGCACAACATGAATGGTTGCGAAAAGCTAGACCTTGACTCATCCCGCGCTGTCGCGCAAGCTATTTACTTTTTTATTTAAATGCCGGCTAGCGCTGCCATTGGTCTAAAAGCCTCCTCAGTGGTCTAGCAACCAATTTGGTCACTCCTCTATTCTCTCCATACTAAACTTTACCACCGAAAACATCGACTAAACCATTCCGAATACACACCCCTCGACCGAAACTTTCGAACAGCAATTCCCATCCCAGTAGTGAATGGTAGAATGGAGCTGTCAGGAATGTCGACTCTGTTCACATCTATACAGATGGCTCAAAAAGTTAGAAAGAAGCAGGTGGAGATGTCTTCTTCAACGAGCTCAATTTGAATATCTCGTTCCTCCTCCCTGATGAGTGTAGTGTATGTCAAGCAGAAGTTAGGTGGACTGAGGAAGCCTTGCATTAGACAACCAGGAAATCGTTCTCACTCACATCAAAGATCGCTCTAGATTGTCGCTCGTTTGTCACTGAGATAAGAGAACAACTTTATCTGGATAGAAGACCACAAAAAATGCATCAACGAGCTCGCCAGAGTTCGAAAGGCCAAGGGGATCTGGGTGTACCACTTGCTACATAAATATATACGTATCTTTAAAATGGATCAATCAGGAAAACAAATTGCTTCTAACAGGCTTGTAAGACGTGCCAAATCTGCGGACAGATCTGGCCTAAGCTAGACCAAAACCACAAATTGTTTTGTCCTGTTAAAGCGACCCTAAATTAAACTGATATCGGCGTCCTCACAGGGCTATAGGCCTTCATATAACGAGGCTAAGCCCCTTCTCTTACGGCTTCTGCACGAGCTGCATTTCTTTTCCTCTGCACCTGTCTTGTTGTGTCTGGCAAGTGATTGTAGGGCATCGTAGCAGGACTTGACTGACATACATAGATTCCACAAAAATGGGATGTCAATGTTTTAAGCGCTGTCTGACTATCCGAATACGTGAGAACTCGATGACAGTCTTTATGGGTGAAGTAAGCATAGAACCTGTGATACCGAGACATGCAATTCTTTGTAGCTCCTCAAGCTTCATTGCCGTCGTTCGTTCAAGTGCTTTTGGCCACCAAACTATGGCCGCCCATGTTATTATGGGTCTTACTATCGAAATGTACAACCAATGTATCATTTTGGGACTAAGCCTGCAAGTTCTGTCGTAGAGACGGCGAACAGCCCATAAGGCTCTAGTGGCACGATCAGCCACGAACTTGATATATTCATTTAAATTTAAGCGTTTGTTTAAGAAAATGCCTCATTGGAATAGCTTACAGTGGTGCCTTTGACGATGGGAGTCCTTCAATGTTGCACCATTCTAAAACATGTAGTAAAGTCACTTATACTTATCGCTAGGTCATCAACATAACCAATAGCTTTGTAGCCCAATCTATGTAGATTGACTAAAGGATTCTCAATGTCCAAATACCACAGAAGTGGAGAGAGAACTTCCCCTTGGTGGCATCCTTTTACTGCGGTTACAGACACTGACACTCCTCCTGAAGAAGAAGTTGTTATACGGTTTTCCAACATGACCCTTATCCATTGATTGGTCGAGTCTTCGATTCATCTACTACTTATTGCCCTTGCTATCGAGTCATACCCAGTATTATTTAAAGTGGCCTCGATGTCTAGGATGGCACATAGGGCTAGTGCCTTGGAGCGCTGCCCCGTTTCTATCTCTCTGACTAGATGGCGAAGGACTTGCCTTTCCTGTACGCATGATGACTCGAGTGAAGAGGGGTAGACATAATATGGGCATCTGCTAGTCTTTCCATAGTTTTTAAGATAAAAGATGTTAAACTGATAGGTCTGTAAGATTTAGGCAGCTCTCCTGGCCCATAACCTGGGTTGGGAATTACATTTACCTGTCTTCAAGTCAATGGGATGTATCCCCAGTTGTAATTTGCTCTAATTAAGGCGATCATTGCCAGCAGAATGCAATCGATCACCTTTCGTAGAAGTACCGGAAATATACCGTCACCACCACGAGGGTTTAAATGGTTTGAACGAGTCCACTGCCCATTTAACCTTATCAGGGCTGAATATTCTGCCTGATAAGCTACTGGTAATGCAAACCCTGTGGTCAGCTGCGATCGGGTATGCGAAATGTTCGCAATTAAATGATCCTGGAAGATGCACTTGGAGCAAGGTTGCAAGTTTGTCCGTACGGTTCGTCGTGTAAGTGCCATACGTTTTTTTCAGTTCTGCTACACAATTTGAGTTATCTTTAATAAGCACCTTATATATTCGTGCGGCTACTGGCTGTCACCAATTTTCAGCATTTCAGCAAGCAGCCTGTGAGAGCGAACCTATATTCGTCCCACCTCTTCATTAATTTAATGAAATTGCAGAATGACCTAACTTTCTTCCAAAGTTTTGCAAACTATTCGTTGCACCACAACTCTTAACCGTGACTTCAATGCATATTTTGGTGCGTCAACTTCCTTACCACCAATAAAATGGGAATAAACTTCCTTCGGACTTTTGGGCTTCGATAGTTTTATATTCTTTAGAAATTCAGGATCACAGCAATCAGTAAAAATATTTAAACAACCATTTAGTAATGCTTCATATTTATATATTTATTTATTATTTTAACAATCCATCAACAACGAGTAAGTATTTTAAAACTAATAACCGCCGCTGCGAACTGGAATAACAACCCTGGCTGGAAGAATAGTTTTCTGAACCAGAACGGGTTGAGCTACAACCAAACCTGGTGCCACACCAAGAGCGGAGACCATGGCGATGACGATGGCAAAAACGAAGAAGAATAACTGCGAAATGAAAAGAACGGATTAAATCAGGATACAAAGTGCCTCTACGAAGAAAGCTTCCTTACTTTCATTTTGAGTTTTGAGTAGTTTGACAATTGAATTGAAACTGATGCTGATTGCAACTTTTGGTTCAGTATTTATGCAAAAAGAACTTGGATGTCACGGGGCTGCACCAAACGAATACTCGAACTGTATACAGGATAACTTGTTCCTTAGAGTATTTTTCGTGCTCAGTACCGGTTAAGTGGTGTCTGGGAAAAAATATCTTAACGGCACATCAAACCCAAATCAATTGGGCTGAGCTCATTAGCATGTCTCAATCAATTTTACCGGTTTAATCCAAACTACCATATTTGTTGTTTATCACAGAGCTTCTGGATGACGATAATATTTTATCTGTGAATTGTTAGCCATTATCTGGAATTAATATCATCTGACAAAAAGAATGGACAGTCCAAAATTCACCTACACAATACAGACTTGGTTTCATGTGCCATATACATTCCTGAAGGTAAGATCCGCTGGTCCCAAGAGCGGAAAAGTGGCCTGATATTTTCTACTGATCGTAATTGCTTCTTACAACCTAAGGACTATGACTCAATTTTTCGTCAGCTATGAACATTAGCGAAGCAGACACATCTGTAATGCCACCGATAGGGAGATTACATGGGATAATAGATAGCATAATAGCGCCACCTCTCGGGCGCTATGGCCGAAACTAAATAGAATTAGAATTAGGTGCCTCCTGGCACTGGACAGGTCTTCTATCCGCATGCTCACTGGAGTTATCACAGGACACTGCGCCATCGGAGTCATGCTCCGCAAGTGGAGAATCGAAACCAACGATTTATGCAGAAGCTGTGGAGATGAAGAGGAGGCAGAATCAATCCAACATCTGCTGTGCCACTGCCCCGCCCTGCAGGAACGACGACTACGCGCTTTAGGATCAAGCTTCTTTGCAAGCATAGCAGAGGTAACAGACCTACAGTTAACCGACCTAATCCGATTCTTAAAGAGTACTAACTGGTTCACAAACAGCCAACAATAGGATAGGTCCTTAGGCTGTCCCGAGAACCGCACCGCTATTCCCACAAATTAAAAGGGTACTCACAATGGACCTTCAGATCTCCGAGTGGAAGTGATGAGGCCTATCCATCACACACCCTTCTAACCTAAACTAACCTAACCATGACTCAATTTTTACATTGAGGGTTAAGTCTAAAGCTACGATCAGATGTGTGCAAATTTTGCAAACGTCCGCAAATCGTGTGATCAGCAAATTTTCATCCGCAAATGGGTTCATCCGTTTCTGCAAATGGGTCTGCATAAAAGCTATTTGCGTGTGTCCGCAAATCGTGTAATCGGACATCAAACAATCTGAAAAAATTATTAGACAATTGATTTGCGGACATTAGCGCACACCCATATTTTGCAAATAGTGTGATCGGCCTGCAAATTACATTTCTTCAAATTCGCATTTGCAGATGAGTTGCAGGCATGTGGAAATTTTGCGCACGTCTGCAAATTGTGGTCCAAATTGTGCAAATCGAAAATTGAAGAAATTAGTACGAGAAATGGAAGCAATGGTCCGAAAAGTTTTCGTCTTTCAAATGCTTACTCGAAGTCAGAAATTATTAGTTTCTTCTTCTGTATACGCTCTTTGAAAAGATCTAGCCTGCAAGGCGAGTTCCACTCAGACTGTTTTTCTTGAGTAACTAGATTTTGAATTTTAGCTCTTTATAGGCCGCTAGTCGGCAGACATCAGGAAGTTCGAAAAAATGCCCATTATTAATAGCAATAACAAACACCAAAACTGGTGGAAACTTCATTTCCAGGACGAAATGGTTCAACTCTTAGGGTTAATACCGTTACGCTTACCTATCTCGATCCAAGAACAAATAATCCAAACAATCAACATCAAGCGCTGACGAATCGATCTCGGATCATGAAGGACGAGACGATCATCAGGATATGCATGATATATCCGACATGCAGGACATCAAAGATGGTGCCAACTTGGATAGCGCATCGGTACGTAAACGACGTGGGAATCTTCCAAAATACTCGGTGAAAATTGTAAAATGATGGCTCTATGAGCACCGAAGCCAATCTCACAGTGATGCAGGTGTGTTACTAGTTTATCAATGCTCGCCATCGAATGCTACCTGAGATGATTTGTCGAGAGGGCCACGATCCCCTGTATTATGCGAAGGCGTGGTATGGTTGAAGAGCTCATTAATGGTATCAACGAGCCTTAACACATCTGGATTTAATGCACACAATCCGATTACTGGCACTCCAGCTTTTGAAGTTATCGTTTGAGCTACAGAAGAAGTTGAAGGTGAAGAACTTCATGATGGCGTCGCAAATGTACTCACCGCATTGGGTCACCATCTTGTTAAAGTTTAACCGAAAATGGACTACGATGATAGCGTTATATACAGATTCCGTCAACAAAGATATCTCTTTAGCCATCCCTGGAAACCACAAGCCTTTTAGTTCTGCCCTGGTGCTGGTAAGCCGGCCCTTCATCGTGGTATCACAATGGGCCAATCTGGTCTAACTGTGTCCCTGTCTGAGCGCAGGCAGCCACTTAACCTAACCTAACCTAATTCTCCTCGTTTTGAAGAGGTTTTATGGAAATTCCGAAAAAAGCAGACTGATTTATTTACGTTTTCTTTTAGTTCAGTTCCATCTTAAAATTTGGATTAACTGTCTATGCTTGGCACCCAAAGCATAGATTGCAATTGCAATCAATACAACTCTCTGTAGTACCCAAGTGCTTTCTACGAAAAACCATCGACGACTAGGTACAGATTTTCTACGAATATCATTTAACACTGTCATGGAATAAGTAGATATCCCTTTAAGCGTTTTGTTACCAAATTCCCTTCCGACATGTTTCGAAAAAGCCCCTAGCAGTGATTTATTGTAAAAGTTTCCTAATAAGGCCTACCGTACAAGTAGCAAGCACAAGCGTCTCATTGTATTGCAGTACACCACTGCCACCACAGACACGACTACTTTAGCATAACATAACTGTCTGAGATACAATCCAAGTTATGGAGATCCCTGGGGCATCACTTAACATAACAATCGACTTAACATCTACATCTGACATATGTATGTATGAAGACATCGATATTTTATTAATGATGCACATAACTCATATCTTTGGGTAAAATTTTTTAACCTATGAATCTTTAGATACTTAGCATCAAGTAGACGATAACCATTCGCTAGAAATGGAATGCTTTGGGCTGATTTCAGACAAGTAGCAGTTGTACCATGTAGACACACACACCTGCATGCTGAGTGAGTTGTTAACCGACTGTGACGCGAGGCAATCAATTATAGGTCGCTTTTCTCCTCCAAGCAATGCTTGTCGGAAAGATATTTCGAGCACTTTTTGTGCTTTAAATTGTAAACTGTCAAAGAATGAGACCTTGCATTGAAAGAACATCACGTCACTTATTTACTTAAGGTGGCGCTATAGTCTGAAGTGGACCTAGGCCTCAATCAACAAGCGTCTCCAGGCAGCTTGATCTTTAGCCAGCTGCCTCCACTTTCGAACGCCAAGTTGGTTGAGTTCCCCTTCCACTTGCGTGCACCACTTGAGTGGCGGTCTTCCTCTACTGTGCCGTCCCTAGGGTGTGGATTCGAAGATTTTCCGGGCCAGAGCATTGGTTTTTATCCTCTTATACTCTCTACATCCTGCAGGAACGAATGAATCTGGGTTTTTCACTCGCTACATGTAAACTTCTTTTAGAATACGACGCGATCAGTAAGACAAACCAATATCTTGCTCAAAAGGACGCTCATTAGCACCGTCATTGGTGTTCTTACCGGCCATTCTCCTATAGGCCTTCATGCCAGAAGGATTGACCTGTTCTCAAATGACTTCTGCAGGAGCTGCAGGGACAAAGATGAGGAAGAAACAATCCTCTATTTCCTCTGGATTTGTCCTGCCCTGTCCCAAAGAAGGAAGTTCTGTCTAGGAGCCTATCACGTCGACAACTTGGGCGAACTATCACATACTGATGTCAAAAGCATCCTGAGTTCCAAATTGTTTCAATGAAGTGCGCGGCCTTTTTTTGGGTATAGATTCTTGTGGTATCACAAAGGGCCTTCCCAGCCATGTCCACCGAACATTTTTCGCGACACCACCTCTCCTCGCGGAACGACAAACCTCCGGGAGTATAATTTGTCATAAAAAGTTTCTCAATTGTATGTCCCTTCCATTATACGCACAACATAAATGGGCACGAGAAGCATAAACTAATGAATGATTGTGCCTTTGGTGTTGACTGCAGAGTTTTGCACAGTTCGTTCAAGAATGATGGTTAAGAATAAGACGTCACTCGTAAGGCTGGAATTCTCTCACCTCTAGTACGACTCTTTGTGAGATTTTGCTAAGATTATTAAAGAAAAAGCCAACTGTCAAGCCAATATACGCTGGGCTCAGTTTAACACATACGTAGTGGCTAAGACTCTGTGACCTGTCACAAGAAGATATCTCTTTCTCTGGTCCAGCTTAGTCGCCAAGATGCACGAATCGTCTCCGCCAGCATCACCTCTAGGTGTGCATTACACCAACTACTGCAAGAGCTGCAGTGGCATGGAATAAATGGAATCTGTCCGTCATCTGCTGTGCGAATATCCTGCCCTCTCTGGCAGAAAAAAGAAGACCTTTGGGAGTTACTTCTTCTCGGAACTAGAGCACTTACGCTTTTATGTTAAAACAACCAAATTTAAATGCTCAAACTAAACTAAATTTATTTTGTCAACGTCAAAGGCCCTTATTTGGTTTCGGATTCCTCATTCATTCGAACTTAACCCTTAATCAGTCCAAGTCCTGGGGATGCAATAACTTGAATTCCTGGAGCTGGAAGTGCTAGAGTTTGAATAACAGGACTCTGCTGCACCAAGACAGTCTTTTGGACAGCCAACGATCCTGACAATGGTAAAATAGCGCCAGCACTAGCTGCGGCTACGATCAAAGCGAAAATAAACAGGACCTTTAAACAAAAAGAAAGAAAAGAGGTTAGTAGTTGTAAAAGTTCCATAGTTCTCTCGAAGATATCCTTACTTTCATGTTGACGATGTGATTGGTTGTTGCTTCAAATGTTCTTACTACTGAACTGATGATTAGATTAGGATTTGCTTTCTCTTTTATATGAAATTATGCCCTGTGGGCTCGATTCGATTTAAGGGGGTGTCAACGAATAAGACACTGACATCTGACAGGTTATTCTTAGCTGGGATCCTGGCAAAATTTCATCATCCAAATGCTGGTTTTTATTGCACTCAGCAGTTGAGCCAGTTTTTTTTTTTTCCTTTCTTTTATTGAATGAGTATACAAAGGATTCCAACAACCTCCACATGAAAGTTATTGATTCATTCATTTAGAGCAAAAGAAAAACCAACTACATATAGTTTAATTTCTAGCCTTAACTAACTGACAAAGCTGGTTAAATGAACCTGAAATTAAAACTCTGGAGGAAAGTAAGTTAAAGTGGGTCTGCCTCTGCTCATCTGAGTTCAAACGCTGAAATTCATTTGGACTCCTAGTATGTACATGCTCAACAATTGAGTCCAGTGTACCTACAATTTAATGTCTTTGGAAACCTGAAATGACCTGAAAAGTATTGTTTCATAAGAGCACCCCAGTTTCCGATATAATCCTCGAAAGTGCATCAGCTCAATTTTACCAAAGGAAAGAGTCGGAGGTCCAATGTTTGCTAGATGGAACCTTAAAAGGTTCCTCAACTCAATGTTGGGCCTCTAAATCGACGAACCAAATATTGCCAAATTTCAGAAATCTAATGTGACAGGAGTAGCTGAATGCTGGATTAGATTTCTCCTTCGTCACTCCAATTTCTCTAGAAGTTGTTGTGAGTTTTGCACTTTGGTGACGCTACAGTTGAGAGTGAATCCGAGCCTGAAGGCGTGAACCATTAAGTCCAGTCCTTAACTGACTACCTCCGATTACACACTCTAAGTTAGTTCACGTTCCTTCTACTTGTGCTCTTCACGTTAAGTAAAGTCTTGATCTTCTGAGTTGGCTCTCCTAGCCATCTCAAGCGTCCAATGCGTCTCCGTATGGGTGCCAATGCAAACAGACTCGCTAGTATGCCTGAGATTGTGTGTACTTTATCCGACTTAGTCTTAGCAGGGAACTGGATTTTCTTCTCTCAATCAAGGGCTATAGGGTTGCATTTGGATCCACCGTTTACTCGCCCTACCTGTAGCCTTATCTCCCTGCTTGCATAACTCCTTGGGCTTCTTATAAAGAGAAGGGCATTGGGCGGGAGTAATCTCCGAAGCTTAGTGCGGAAGTACGTTGGCTTGGCTGTGCCAGTTGCGTAGGTTCGAGCACCAACCCTACCTCTCGGTAATTTGATATTTTTCCTTTCGACACACGTCTCAAATCGCCCTTTCCTCAAGTACTATAGATGACAAGAAGTGTAGAGAAGACTGCAAATGTAGGTAGAAGTCATCATACCGGCAATGCTTACTCACGAAAACCGATAAAACCAAGTGCGCTCCTACATCGAAGGAATATTCAAAAGTAGGAACAGATAGCAGTTCTAATTCCAAGGTAGAAGATATCAAAGGCAAAAAATGAACTCCGTAATTTAAACTGTAAATAAATCTTAAAGTAATGCAAAAAGAGATTCAAGGGTGGCCAGATGCCTGTAGAGAAGAAAAGTTTCGCCAATGGAAATCTTAAATACCTGGGAGCTAGGACCACCTAAAGAACCAATAAAATTACGAGGTAACCATCGACAGCTTAAAATAAATAAATAGCTGGCGCGACAGCTCGAGGTAAATCAAGGCCTAGCTTCTCGCAACCATTCATGCTGGGCGTAGTTACATTTTACGCACGAATGGAGGGGATCTACAATTTATAACCGACTCCGAAAGACGAATTGAGAAGCTCTTTCTTGACAAATTGTGCTACTGTAGGCCTGTCATTCAACAACGGGAGGTGGTCCCGCGAAGACTTGTCAAACGTCAAATGTGCGAGTTTGTGTGAGTTTATTAACCATGTTATGAAGGAAATAAATTGCTAAAGCCAACGAAACTTGGCAAAACAGAGCCCGCCGTCCGCGAGTATTCACACAATTACTTCCCATTTTCCATAAAGGAATAGCTTAAACTGTGATACACCAAAGAGACAGCTCGCAATTGGATGGATCATCTAAGCTAACTTCATCGGAAATACATAGTAATCCTGAGTAGGCAGCATCAAGGCTTCAGCCCCGTCAAATCAAAAATTGTCAACCAATATCACGCATCCAATTTAGAGAGATTCAGATGACTGGGTGAAAGGGGCTTACATTGCAATTGATCCTGTTCACACAGGAGTGACGGACTGGATTTTTTTCCCCGTTTACTGGCAAGGGGGGAAGCGGAGTGGATTTTTAGATTTTTTTTGACGTTTGTAGATGTCAATCGGCCGTCACTTGACAAATGTGTAGAAAAAAGTGTTTTTGTGAAAAAAATAATGAGTTTTCTAGGCTGGTGGTTGATCGCATTTGTGTTATTTATTTTAATTGTTTTAAATTTCGTAAAATAAGCACGAAAATCAAATCAATTTGGTCGACACTGACAATAAAAATGTCAAAAAAATTCGCGGAAGTGTTCAGAAAGGACTATCAATCTGAACACGAAACGTCAACAAAATCCAGTCCATCACTCCTGTGTGAACAGCCTCATTGGATCATTTGATTTGACAGCTTTGACTTCATTTTTGTGTATATAAAATACTCCTGTCAGAACATAGCCACAAAGTTCTAGACAAATGCCATAATTGGTTCGTTTATAAAGCAACATTCGACTTTTGAATTCAACTCAATTCAATTTATGGATCATGTCTATGTCCACTTAGATTATCGCCATTTAGAATGTGAAAGTAGTGTTCATAATGAAAACCTAGCTTTTACGTCACATTAAATGTGTTGTCTCTACAATTTCTGTCAATATTGTATTTATTCGCCTCATGGATAATCATTTGAAAATCAAGTATTTTATTTATTTAAGTCATTTTATTAATTAAGTGCTTCTCTCGTTTTTTTTTTTGTTTATATTTATCACGCGTCGAAATTGTGCAGCCATTGTCAAAACTTGTTTCATTTTCGGTTTTCTCATCACAAACAAGACTGGATTTAACAAAATCAATATATTTATTAACAATCGTATATAACTGAGTTTAATTGTCAACCTACCTAGGGTCATTGTTTTCTGATGCAACAATTTCTACACAATCGAAGTTATTGACAAACAAGTGCATATAAATGGAACTTGATTATAAAAACCGATCCAACGTGTGTAAATGCCAGTAACGACAGCTGGCGGTTCTGATAATTTCTAAGTAATGAGTCCTTATGAGTCACCCTAGCGTGCCCGTCCTGACACGATTTCTTCCCGTTCCAAATTTGAAGGTAAACATCTTCAAGTGGACGGGTTTTTAATTTTGGATCCATACGTTTTGATGGTCTTACGTACGGATTCCGGAGTCATTAACCTGTAGAACCTAAAAAAAAACGGGTTAGGAACTGATGCTCTACTCAACGCTGATCTATGTAAGTCGTCTTTGTATATGGCGCCCGGTGCTGGACGATAAACAGAGCAGATATTAGGTCCTGTGTGTAGAGAGAGCGAGTTGAGAGTAAGATTTAACCAAGAACTGTATAAGCTACTTTAATGTAGTCCAATGTAGTCCAGAAAACCAAGACAGTTCAACGGGATTGACAGGGCCACAAAGTTCGAGCCAAGACGACTTTTCAACCCCAATCAACATCGACACTATAGAAAATATCAGGTCATTGTTATAAGAACCAAGTGATAACCAATACCAGAGATCTGCTCTTAATTAATTTCTTGCTTACTGAACGGATTCCCGATCCATAAAGAAGCTCAGCCTAAGACACAGCAGTTTCCCATTCTCTTCGATCCCGAGCACGCTGCTTCCAGTTTTCTGAACCAAAGACTCTCGCATTCGAGATGAATTGATCCTTTAGCCTCGATTGAGTTCAGTCTCGAACCTATGATTCGAAAACCCTCATGGGTGGATCATTATTGTCGATCGTGCCAGTGTACTCGATGTGTTTTGATCTCTTAGGTTACATTTACTTGTGTACCTTCTTCTTAACCCGAGGATATTCAATATTCTACTCTATTTTCTTGTTCATCGTCTAGCAAAACTGGCAGGTTCACTGTTTCGTAAAAGATGCATTTCGTCTCTCTGGTTAGATATTTTGAACCCATTTGTTGCACCGAAAGTAGCAGTGGTTTCCTTGAGTACGATTACGAGTACGATGCTTGATGTTTGAAGGCTTGGATGCACTGCGACCTGTAAGATCTATTGCACCAAATAATCAACCAAGAATAAAAAAAAAAAGCGTCCCACAACCATCCAAGTTGTGCACGTTACAATTTTGCACGAATGGAAGGTGCCTTCAGTTTATTACCGACTCCGGAGGCTTGTTATTCCCCATTTGTCCAACAATTTAAATATCCGGTTAGTTATAAGTTAGAAAACGGCAAATTAATGTTAAATTAAACGAATCAGCATTTTTTCGTTTTACGAACGCCTAAAAATCTGCAATGCAAATTAAGTGCAGATCGGTGCTCCTACATCAACTGAATTCGATACTCGAAACCCAACGATCGTAATTTAAATTAAAACGTGTGTATCTACCCACGATTTATTTATTACTATACAAAGTGTCTTTGGAAGCTTCTGAAGGATAACACACTGATACCTTTAAGATAAGTTTTAATTAATTACAGGAGCTACCCTAAATTTATTACAATTCTGCACGCGCGTAAGTGCACTCGTTTTACCAATGCTGAGAGCTGTATGTCATTCCTTGAATTTGTGTTTCATACAACACTCTGAAGCGAAATAAAAAGATCGTGCATTTCTACAATGTTCATCAGTTCATCCTTGAATTCCCCAGAAGTAAACCAAAAGCCATTGTAAACATGAAGGTAATCCTTGAAAATAAAAGCTTAATATGTTCTGTGTTAAATTTTAAAAAATATTCTACAGATGATCCTAGTTCTCCTTGCTTGTATCGCTGTTGGTGTTCAAGCGTATCCTCCAGAGTCGCGACTAGCCTATTCAGACTATCACAACCATTTGTATCATGGAATCCCCACACTGCCCTATGTACCACAAGTTCCAGTTTTGAGGAACATTTACAATCCCTATAATGTTCATGGATACAGGACACTTCCAATCGCAAACAATTATTATGGACGGGATTCTGGTCAATACTATCATGGCTAAGTAAAGTCAAGAAGATCAGTTAAACTGGAACAACTACCACGATGAAAATAGAACTTTAAAGGACTTATTAACATTTTGTAATTATTTTAGGAAGAAAAATAAAGAAATTTTGCATTATTTCTTTGACTGCTTTTGCTATTTAAGAGGCAAGAGAGGGGGTACCTTACTTAAAGTCAGATTATGCTCCTTATACAGAAACGACGTTGTTAAAATACGAATGGCTCACGTGTTCTCAGACAACTTGGTGAAAAAAGTACTAAGTAAGCGGATCTATTCATTAATCCGCACAGCATGACATTTTGCAATCGGTAAGAGCTTGTGGGCAAAGTCGCCAATGTCGAAGATCCCAGATACGCTGCTTTCACCTCTCTAAATTAAGCATTTTTATATGCGACATTTGACCTGGATATGCCCCTGTCGTTGGTGCTGGACATAGGTTAGCCTTTCTTGTATGAAGCTGCTATCTCAGTCATCGGGCATATGTATTTTCGTCCGCCCATACTTTGTGATCAGTGCGTGGTAATTGCGTTGGACTGCTGTGGGAGCTGCGTAGGTTCTAGCCCCACTTCTTGTCGGTTAAGTGTCATGAAGAAACTTCTTAAATCGGCGTCCGAAGTCCCCAATAAATTGTAAGTTACATTCTGAAACTGAGAATGGGAAGAGTCTTTGATTCCACAATGAAGGGATAATTTGGAAAATTACCTCAATCAGTTTAATTTGTGAAAGTCAAGGCAGTTAACTACATATTATTCCAGGAATTCGTCTTCAAATAATGTACAGGCGAAATGTGCACTGAGGTGCCAAGACCGATTATAATGTCCAGAATCATAGTCTGGTGAACAGCAGTGGACAAAATTACCTATGTCAGCATCCATGACTACATCAGCCATGCGGATAATTCCAATACTGCACATCCTACCACTGCACATTTATGGCAAGGACATAGCAATGAAATCAACATTGCGCCTGTAAGAGTCGTCACAATGAAAACACTAAGACTCGGGACATATCAGAATTCTAAGCCTGAACTGCACCTAGCGCTTCAATGGGTGCGGTCTGGGTCTAGGTTAGGTTAGTGCAAGCGAAAGGAAAAAACCATATCGCGACACTCAGGTCAATTCAGACACATTGTGATACCCGTTGGGGAAAGAGAGATGTCCCCAATCCGCAAAAACGATGGATATCAGTAGAACATGACCAACTTACTGTGTCTGTGATACAAACCATTCTGTGGGTTTGATGAATTTCATTATTTGGTCCACCGGTGTATCGGATAATTATTCAATGTCCTCGAAAAAGTGTCGCCCGAGGAACCTATTTCTTAGATGGTAGAGACTAGAGCAATCGCAAAGGAAGTGGGTTGTATCCTCGTGGACCTCCTCATCGACACACCCCCCCCCCCCCCCCCCCCCAAAGGTCTTCTTCTGTAATTCGAAAGTTTTTCATATGGTACCGCAGCGTATGATGCCCTGTGATCACTGCTATAAGGGTAGATAGGGATCTTCTGTCGATTTGCAAAAGTCTGTCAGTCCTAGCCCTATCGATTAAGGACCATATCTTCCTTGTGGTTACACAAGTGTTTAGAGAAGTCCATCTGTCCTAAGCCTCCCTTTAGGGTCTTTTCCCCACTTCGAGCTTAAGTGTGCAAGGCGGGATGTTCACCGAAGTCTCAGCCTTTTCCATTCTTGTTGCCGAGTCGTTTCTCGCCAGTTCGTCAGTATTCTCGTTTCCTGGTATGCCCTCATTTCCAGGGACCCAACAGAGTGTCACCTTGTGCTGTGTTCAAAGAACCTTGAGCTCTTCTCGACAGCACCTCACAAGCTTCGATTTTATTTCGTTAGCAGTTGTTTGAGTCTAATTGCCATTCGCGATTGCGATAGAATGTTCGTGAATTCTCGGCTCGACTGTTTTGACTGATGCAATAACATTGATATGGCACTTATACCCAGGGGATCCCCTCACATGAGTTCGACAGTCTTGAATATCTCCGTTGATGGGACATAGGCCCTTCTGCAAGGCTCCTACTTCATGAAGGCATTGTCTTGTCATGCCAACCAGAATCCACCTAGAGTATGTTATAAATGTTAATAAGGTCCAAGAACAGTAGGCTATAAACACATGTTGATGATTCTATATGTATTTTATCAATTTCGTGGTAATGAAACTTTTGACACCCTTTTGATTTTCAAGTCTTCATATTCCCAGCCGACAGGAATGGAAAGAGAATGCTACTCGTAATGTACACTGACAGGTCTAAGATGGCTTAGGATACCCCTCAACATGAACTAGTCTTTTAGACTACCGGATAACTGCAGTGTTTTCCAGGGAAAGGTGTTGGCTGTTCTACAAGCCGCTGTAGACAAGGTTGCCATCCGTCCTCTTTTCCCGGACACTGTCATCTTTTGGAGGATGACCGCATACGTCCCGGGTTTTTAAGAAGTTGCCCTGTTATTAAAATTTACTGAAAACCTGCTTATGTACAACATAAGGCAGGCGAAGCGTAGATGGTGACCGATGCGAGTGAGAGAAATTTATTTGCCGTTGAGTGCATTAGCACAAGCAATGCAGAATCCTTCACGGAAATATCCGAAAACAACCCCCGAATCCAGTGTATGAATCTTCGCTTGTCTTTTTACCATGTGTCCGGAGTTATGGCTTTATTGTTCATGACCTCTAGTGTCTTTAAATCTCTGATGGCATTCCTGTCGGGTTGTCGTTCTACTACTGACAGAAAACAACACAATCAACGACAAAATGAAAATCAACCAAGAGCTTAATGTTAAAAATCCATAGAAATATTTTTTATTATTATTAATTGATTTCCTGTTACAAAAACGATACCATTTTGTTGAAAATGTTTCCCATTTTCATGAATATGAATATTTATTACATTTATGTTTATACGGTTGTTTTAGACTAAAAAATACTTAAGAACACACACAGTGTTTTCGTTTTTATTGCAAATTAAGCACAGAAAATATTTCAAAGAAATTTTGTGTACAACGATTACAATCAAGTGTAATCTACATCCAAACATATACCTACGAGTATTTATTTCATTTTCATTTGCACTACCAAAAAAAATTACACATCTCAGCAAAAGCGTCACACCAACGGCAAAAAAAAAACCCTCTCTCTCGTTATTTGGTGGGCGTACATTAAATTTGCAAAAAAAAAAAAAAAAATCGTTTTTTCTTTTGTTTTTATTATTAGAATATAAAAAGGGGAAACATAGTGAAACGAAAAAACAAAACATTAAATACAGTATACCATTTTTGGAAAGGTAGCGTTGTTAACATTAATTTTAATTATCATTAAGTTTTAGTCCAATTCTTTCGAGGTTTCACTCTTGGCGCACGATACAACAGTCGGGAAATATAAGTTGTTAAATTAAAAAAAAAAGAAAATAAATTATACATTCTTCATTTGTGAAAAATTATTTTGGGATTTCTTATTTTTTTTGCGGGAGACAGTGGCGGGATTTAGTTTTTTTCTTTAATTTTTTTAAATTTGCGCTCATTTGTGTGCAATAGGAATCATTGTTTCACCTCCGGCGGTCAGAGCTGGCAATGGTGCATCGACAGTCAGTACACCATCCTTGCTGAGAGACGAACGAATTGATTCGGGGCTGACACCCTTTGGCAAGAGGAACTCCCGATTGTATTCCCTGTAGACGCTCTTTGTGTCTGATTTCTCTTCGTGTTTAGCGTGCACCTGTGGAAAGAGGAAAAAAACATATTTAGATAGATGAACTACAAAGAGAATATGTTTAAAGTGCGTTCACATCAGGAAGTTAAAAAGTTATGGTAATTGAACGCGTGGGAGGTTGTAGTGTTAGCTATTTCTTTGTGGGAGAGCTCGACCGTGTGAGTGTACGATTATCACGAAGGTGAACATTCAGTGGCACAAGTAGAATAAAAGTGAAAAATAAGCCGATTTACATTGTGGAAGGTAGGTTGAGTACTGCCTGGCACCAAACAGAATGAACAATTCCACGTATCTACGCATTTACCGCGCTAAACTTATCTTTTCAAAAATCAATGGCTTGGGGGGTGAATAGCTGATTAGGACTTGGAGCAGATTATGCGTATCGAACACTGTAATAGAGAATCCATCAATGTTTGTGGAGCTAAAAGGGTCTTAAGCACAGAGTTTGTAATGTAATATGCACTTGAGTCCCTAGCAGAACACTCCAATTTCCCGAATGTTGATTAGAGGCAAACAAGGAAGTGCTTGTTTATTCGCAGAGTTTCCCTCACGTCACTAAACATAAACATGGAATTCTCAGAAACTGTAGCCTTGGATACTTCAATCGATCGTCTTCTTCTATTTGAGTGCCATAGCCTTATTGAACTCGCATATTTCTATCAATGCAAAGGTATGACGCAATTATTCTTGGAATTATCGTTTTTTTTTCAGTAGTGGCTCTTGTTAACTTCCATTTCTTAATTTTTTAAAGTCTATCCATGACTGCAGTACTGATCCAGTAGTTCTCCAAAGCGCTTAAACTCTCTTCAACTGGGTATTATCGGTTCGCACACTTTTAATCGAACGAGAGAAGACTAAAAATGACCTTGACCTCCCCGCTGTGGGGATAGTAAGCCAAGTGTCAGTTGATATTTGGATGAAAAAAACCGAATCCACTATGTGCATGACTGGCTTCGAATTAGAAGTTTTTATCACGCTCAAAACAGGATGGTTAGATAAGGTTTGAAGGCCAATGAGGAGGAAGAAGTGAGAACTGGATAATTGAAAACAAATGACATGAAGGTTAGATTAGGTAGATTGGTTGGCTAGGAAAGGAGAAGCCCTCTGCGCCACACTCAGGTCAGTAGAGCCCATTGTAATGCCCATTTTTGGGGGGAAAGGTACCTCTTGCTCGTGGAGTAGTACGCAAAGCACTCCCCTATTGCCCCAGGCTTTTGAACCACTTTGAAGCCTTAATGAACCTCTAGATGTCCCTGATAGGTACGTCCCTTAGTTCTTCGGTATCCTTGAAAAAGTGCCTTTATAAGAATTTTTGTCTGACGTGGTAAAGACGGGCAATGGCAGCGAAAGTGTGCTGTGTCCTCATTGCCTTTATCGTCTCCGCAACCCCTGCATAGGTCATCCGCACTTAGCCTTAGCTTTTTCATGTGATAACGTAGAGTATTATAACCTGTAACCACTCCTACAAGGATGGAGAGGGTTGTCACAAAAAACGACATGAAAGTAGCACTAAAGACCAGTGTCGGGTTATGGGCAGACTGTGGAAAATAAAATCTCGGATCCACTAGAGGAAGGTTAAGAAAAAACTTCTTCAACTGACGAACCATTAATTGGGAGCACCTTAGTTTCCTTTCACTTCCTTAACCTTTCTTTATTCAAATTAAATTCAATGCAGTCATTTAGTTGATTAGAAGTGAACAGTTGTCTTTTGCGTCACTACTATCTATCTATCACAACTGCTCGGATGAATCAGTATATTGTAGTTTCTCGCCTGTCTGTCTGCTTAATTTTTGTTTTACAACGAATTCCATCATCTGGACTCAACCAGTTGTTCACTGTTCAATCCAACTCGATGCCACATAATTCATCTGACCCTCAATCACTTGACAAACAAACAAATCCCTGGTGTTTTCATATCAACATGTCATCATTTCCGCTGATCGCCTTTCGGCAAACAAAAGCAAAAAAAAACATTCCAAAAATAACAACATTTGCCTACACTCTTGATGGATGCTTCTTAACAATTGATCTCATCTTCTCTGCTGTTGTTCTAGAAATATCGAAATGACTAATAACATTTGGAGCAGCGACAAGGACAAAAACACAAAATCAAAATAAATAAAAAAAAAACAATCTGAACGCATAGATACATATACTCTTGACTCACCAGCAACTTTTGATCAACAGTCTTGACAACGATTTCTTCGGGGGCGTATTGGCTGACATCAAACCTCAGCTTCAGCACTTTGCTGTCGCCTTCATCCTACAGGTAAGCCAATCCGTAGAACATGATATTTTGGGTAGAATGTGTTGGCAATCGGCCAGCGATGATGTGAACAACAAATAAATCATCGCACACAGATACACACCAGTGAATTCCAAAAGGAAAACCGCCGAGAAAACATAAAAAAAAAAAAAAAAAAATTGCAAATAAATTATTCAGTTCAATGCAAATGGAATGACATTTCATGTTACCTGAATCAAAGGTGAGCTAATATCGGAAATGTAATTCTGTTTTGGTCGAGGCACTGCTGCATTAGTTGTGGTCGAGCTGAAATGAGGAAAAAAATGTTTTTATTAAAAGAAATATGGTATTGTCGCCTGGAAATGCATTCAAAAGTGTGGTGTGTCACAGTGGTTAAAGGAGATGTGGGTGAGCCAAAGCCATCCAAGTGTTAATTGATCATCACTGTGCTGTGGAGAGATTAGTAATTGAAAAAAAAAATAACTAAATGAACTTAAATTGAATGAAATGATTGTCGCGGAGTGGTGTTAATTTCCATAGCAAGTATCACAATTTTGTGAAAGGCGAGTCGCCTGTGAAGTCATATGTCAATGAAGCCCAGGTGCATGATGCATGTGTTGTTGTTAGAAGGTGATGGGAGGTGTTTTTCCTTGTTGAAGGGAATTTAAATTGATGAATGGAAAAGACTATCACTATGAGGAATGGAACCCCAATCTTACTTAAAATCCCATCATCGAGATCTACAACAGCACGATGGTCTCCATGGTCTTCATGAAACAGAGATTTCACCTTTTTTCGGCATCCAACAGACTGACACAACTCAAGATGCTCGATGTATTTGTGCAATTAAATACCAAGACGGACCACACTAAGCAGTCCCTAGAATGTATTTGGGTGAAAGATTTAGGGATGTGAAAATGCCTAGGGAAAGCATTGACGATAAATTGGACGAACGTTTAAGAACAATTGTTATGAGTGAGCGTATTTCCTTTACCCTGGATACCTTGAAGGATTTCATCTACGATCGATACTTAAGCTCCCTAAACCCGCGACCCTCATAGTAGATAAGCGGGCCATTGGAAGATGATGATGATAAAGTAGCTGGATAAAGTAGCAAATGTTATCCAAAGTCTTGTGCCACAAAAGAAAGCTAGTTCAAGTCAAAGTGAAGGAAAACAGTCGTCAGACCAGCTATGATATCCTGCTCCGAATGCTGGATGCTACGTAAGAAACAGAAACAAATCTTACACGTAGCTAAGATCAAGATGTTGCTTTGGGGAGGTAATATCATCATGACATACCGAGCAAATATCTGAAACTCGACTGAGAAGTTTTGGAGATGAATACAGCACGAGAGCTTAGCCAAGAGGAATATCAACAGCTGAAGAGAAGGTGAAGTGATCTCTGACACATTTGAAAACGGTGAAGCGTATCAGGTATGCGTATGATAAATGTCATGACAACCAGGACACATAGGAGCCAAGTTAAAGTCGTATGCCTTGTCTAAATCACTGATGCAGTCTAGAAGAGTACTAAATCTTGATTAAGAAGACCACATTCACATTTTTAAGATAGGTGCAGAATTCCAGCTATGAACAACGAACTATCAAAGCTAAAAGAGCCTTTTAGATATGCCGGAGAGTATTGAGCAAGACATACAATTGCGTCATCAGGTCAATCGTCTTTTAGTGTGTGTTGGTCTGGAGGCCAGCCCTGAAGAATATGATAACTCTGATGAAGTCCTTGCCATCTTAAGCAGAATTGAAGTTCTCTTGGAACTCTGTTCAAATAAGCAAGCAGCACTTAAACCAATCATAAATCCATTTTCCAGATCTTTTCTGGCCAAGGAATGTCCGCCTTATCTGAGTCACTGTCACATAGTTGTTACAGGGAATGAGAAAGCTGACAAAAGATGCACTAAATGGGGTATTAAGCGAATAAAAGCGTCATCATTGGCTCAACCATTTATGTAACTTGGTTTATACCGGCCTATCCAGCACAGATTGTCAATGCTCTGTCAAATCGCTGTTGTGACAGAAACGGATTCTTGTTCGAATGACATTCCTGTAACTAGTTTGACAAGAGCATACAAGACACATTACAGCCTGCATACCTCGATTCACACATCGGGAAGACCTGCAGTGCGCTCTAAATCCACACATGTTTCCTGAGTTAATTTTAAACACATTTTCTCTAAACACATCGCAAACCATCGTCAATATGTCATTGAAAAACTCCATTTGTAACACCATCTGTCAGGATATCCGTTTTCCATTCAATGGCATGGCGACCATGACACCCCTCATGCCTCTACCAATTCGTAATAAGGATTCTGTTTACCCTTGATTATAAACAAAAATGCAGTCCTGCTAGAAAAAAGGGTTCCACCCCGCATCACTGAAACTTGATACCTTGCCAACAGCACTCTTCTGTTTACACATCGCCATCAAAATTTTAAACAAAAGCCCACTCTGCTCGTAAACTCGAGAACCGCACAGCCAGCAATTTTTCTGGAAAACTCATCGTCTTCTCGTGCAAACAAAATTTAATTATCTCGACCATTTTCCTTTGAGTTTTGTATTTTCAAAATATTTAGCAAATTGAAGGTATTCCTGGCGTTGAAATTTGGCATTGTTGCCGGATCGGCTAATGCGTTCATTACGTGAGTTTTTGTTGCCTATAAATAGAACAACTTTAGCTCATCTAGATACAGGGTGATGTATTTGCTATCCAAAACGAAGTGATGTGTGCTGTTGGGGTTTAAACTTCACACAATGTATCCCGCTGAGCTGAGAGAAGAACACTTTGCCGCCAGATTTACAGCAGATTCAATGAAATTGAGTGTAAAACTCGTGAAATAAATAAAATCGACACCGCTGTGCGAATAAGGCCGGCGGCGGTGATTTCAATTTGCAATAAACCAATATGACTTCATTTTTTGGAAAAATAAAATCGAAGAATGCAGAAAGAGTGAAATGAAAAAATAAAAACGTTGTCGTGCGCAACTGCAGGATACACATGTTCATTCACATTCGTATGTAGGTAGACACGTCGTCTTGCAACGAACTGACTCCGTTTGTGGTTAACATCGTGTCAAGCTACAATTACTCGTAGCGGTGGTTAATTATTTTATCTGATTTAGGAATGAGTTGTCTTTAAATTATTTTGAGATAAAAAATGTACGAAGATGGTAACATTTTCTAATCTGCACGCAAGGAAAAGACTGGTGAAACGTGGTAAAATGTTTCTTTAACCGTTAAGGACCAACAATAAGGATTTTTCTGAGCGAAAGAGTGATTTTGAAAGTCGGCTTAGACTGTGGATGGCGAATATTCACACCCTTAGCTTCTTCGGCCTGTCGTCTGTTAGATCAGTTTAGGTTTGGGGAAACTGTACGATAGGTACAATGGCCGCTAGACTAGATATTAATGCACCGCAGGGGCTGCCAGGCTACAGAGGAATCTTCACTTACGTCGCCTCCGTCATATGGGAAACAGACTTTGTGTGAAGAACTAGAGGACCTTGCACAAATCCCAATAATGAACATGATATGTTTCGTCAGGAGCTCAGGTTGGTTCGAGAATAGGCCAACCAATGGTTAAAAAGACTTAGAAACGGCACCACAAGTTAAAAGGGGAACACAATGGACCAAATGGCCTCCGTGTAAGCACTAATGTTGTGCACTTCCCCCCTAACCTAACAAAAGTTTGGGGAAAATTTGTTTGTATCCCATTTAAATTGTAATCTGTGGCTTATCCCTATTTGAATTGCCTCTCTGCTTACGCGGAAGCTGTATCCCCTGCCGAATCATTCAAAGTGACTGTCACCTCTAAATAGCTATTCGTCCTGAATGTTATGAGCAAATTGTGTACGGTGGGAAAAAACCAGCTTTTCAGACGTTTTGGCTCTTCACCCTGCCATGTGCTGTATACATTATACATACGGCTACAGGTCTTGTACCTCTGCAGACCAAGAGAAACCTAAGAAATCCCAAGCCACGGTGTATGAAATACGTGCCAAGAACTAAATAGTGGAGTGGTTCCCTGCAACGTGTGCATCCCAAACATAAAGTCCCTATGAGATACCCTAGTATCAAGCCTTACTCCCATATGCCATATGCCCATATGCTCCCATAAGTGACTCGCTGACAATGCTGTCAGCAAGGGCACCCATATGCCTAACCTAACCTGCATGTGTATGTATATGCGAGCTGTACGGATGCGAACCTTAAGATGAATAAGCTCTACTCTCTCCCCTGTATTTCTTGTAGAAATGGAGCCAAAAGAGCCATCAACCTATTGAATCGCACTTGTCTACGGCGGGTATGTAGGTGGCGGTTCTAAGATCCCAATTAGCGCTGAGATGCGCCTTTTTGAAACCACAACTCATTTGACCTAGTTGTTTTGCGGGTGTTATAGGTTGATAGACGATGATATCCAAATCCAACCTGTGGAATTAAGACTAGTTCACCAATGTTTTTCTTGAACATATCTTTGAGGTCGTCGAAGAACAGTTTGCCTAGAGTGCTAGGGCCGGACATTTACACAGGAAATGATGCAGAGATTCTTTCTCGCTGTTATCTTTCAACTACGGCAGAAAGTGTTGTGGGGGATACCTAGCTTGGCTGGGTGATCTCCTATCCTGGCCTACGGCACCAGATAAGAAAAATGCTAAGGAAGTAGATGTGCCAAGCATCGCAGAAATGAGTACAACCAATGACAAGAATCCACAGCAGAAAAATAATTTTTCACAGGGCCTCAGCGTCGACAAATTGCCTCCATAATTAGGGACGGCCTTTGTCCCGAGGAGGCAAAAAGCAGAGAGGGCGTAGAGCACCTCAGAAAAACGATAGACCCAGCAGATTCACAGAAAATTCGCCAAAATATCAGGAGACTACAGAACGTAGACTTCACTCAGGGCCTTATAGAGGTACAAGTGGAGGTGTATGTCAAAAAGAGACGCTAAGAGCTTATTGCAATCTGCAATCCCTTCATTACTCACTTTTCCTACTACCTTTACTCATCAACCATACAGTTTGTTCCACGGCGGAAAAATACGGGCTTCTCAGGCGACCCCAGTTGGAGAATAGGAATGGGTACTACATAAGCAGAACCATCAATCCTATTGCCAATAATCATCGCATCGTGCTTATCTGTTGCAACAGACGGAGGAAAAAACAGCGTTCCAAAAGCTATTAGAAGCTCAAAGAAAGAAAATCGCGATGGGCCCTGCTGTGGGCACAGTAATAGGAGACTAGATTTTGATAGTAGAATTGCATTACTAACCTCCTTGGCAATCAACCAGCGAATTCACAATCCTGCTTATACCAGTTGAAAAGTCTCAAACTAGGCTTCGACTGCACAGACATTTGGAGGGCCCTCATGCTCCCAGCGATTCCAGACATATTCTTAGGCTTTTCACAGAAAGTTCGGTAATTTCGACTTATTTAAGTGTGACTTGCCTTGAGGTACAAAAAAAAACCATGGAAAGGCGACAAAATTGTTGATTACGCAAGCAACGGACATCTGTTTACTGAAAGGGTTAATGCCATCTTGTCACACGTCGCCCCACCGGCTCAGTGTCCCATTTGTTTGCAACAGCGACTTTCTGAAGAAGCACTTGTTGGTGTTTCACTAGAGTAATCACATTATTGTCCGCAAGTTACAGAAAACACACCGATTAAATGAGCCATGCCGCGTATGAGTTCCCAGTTAACGTCTAAGAAACCAACTCCATCTTCACCAGAAAGAAAGGCAAATGAATTACGACACGGTGTCGGGGTGATGGTTTTATTTTTCACATCATAAAACTGTTTCCCACTAAATGGAGGAAACCATTTGTTGTGTCGAGCTATAATTTCATTCTCCCCGTAATTGACCAAAACTAGCACAACCTCTTTTAACAAATGACCATCGGACGGACATTCACTGCGAATATTTCGCTGCCAATTGGGCATACAAATTTTTAATGCATTTTGTCTCATTCACGTCACTGCAGTCACATCAATCTATGCAATCCAAAGCGAAATACCTTAGCCTCGAATGTGTTTCAATTTTAATTGAAACAACCCATCACCAGCGAGGAACAACAATGTTTTGAGAGAGGAATTTCATAAATCTTATAAATAGATCACATCCATGCAGCTGAGATAGGCATCTGGCAACCAAACACACTAGAATCGCCTAGAATATCTAAGAATCTTCAAGATAAATACACAAAAAAAAGGAAAAGATAGGAGTGTATGTAGTATATTTCGTTGTTGACCTCATTTTGAGGGCACACATCACCGGAGCAGCGATAAGCAACACCACATGCCGGTGATGGTGATGGGTTCTGATGCCGGTGCCAGTGCCAGTGCCGCACCATCACACACTCTGCTGGCTTTGAGCTATTTTCATCCGCAAAAAAAAAAAAACCGAAAACTATCTCAGCGTGTGGCAGTATCTCGTATATGTATCTCTCCTACGTAACCCAGGTAAGTAGGACTCTTTTTTCCTTAAACAACATGAAAATTAGTTACAATATGCAAAATGTCTATGGAAATTAAAAAAAAAAAAATAATTTACACAACTCAGGTGGTAAGAGATACAAAATTAGAACATTGAACGGAAAAAAAATAAATAAATTTCACTGAACGAAATTAAATAAAAACACATCGTGTGATGACTGACTGTGCAACAAAAAAGAATTTTTTTTAAACAAAAGAATTGAATTTTGTTTTGTGTTTAAAAAAATGTTTAACATTGAAAAATACCTGGTCGTTGTTGTCTTTTTTGAAGAACTGTATATTTAATTGTTTTTTTTTACGAATTTTGAGTTTTGTTTTAGGGGGAAGATGTTTTTTTTTTTTAAAGTTCAGTTGTTATAGCACAGGATCACAAGCAGATTTTGTTTTTTTTTTCACGCGAAATTTAGTTGGATTTTATAAATTTTATTTTGTTATCGAAAAAATGTATGTATGTATGGCAGCGTGGAAAGGAAAGAAATAAGAATAAAGTTTATTAATGTTATTATTATTTTTTAAAGGCAATTTGTTAAGAATTGATCTGTGGAGAAATAAGAAAATTCAAAGCACATAACAGAAGGAGTGAATTTTGCGACATCAAATGTTGTAACAGAAACGTAAGAGCAAAGAAAGCAATGACTGGGTTTTACAACTGCAATCGGATGTTTGGTAAAACCTGGGATCCTTGTCCCAATTTGTCGAGTGGCTCTGCAGGGCAGTAGTAAGACCAATATCTAGCTCTGTTTTGTTTGATGGCAGACAACGCGTACGAACTTCAACCTTAAACCATGGACACGAATTCAGTGGAATAAATAACCACCATGCTCCAACCTTTTCCCCTAGACCTATTCTTAACAAGAGTCAGCTGCTATTAATACTCTGCGCATTAAGCTGGGCATCCACGATCACTCATGAATGACATTCCCATTGTGTGGTATTTTGTTTGCCTACTTTTCGCCACACCATCCCCTGTCATTCATGAATGGCTTTCCTCACTTAAGCGTCAATATCAAAGACAACAGGTTCTTAGTCCAATACAAATTGTATAACAAATGAGTGAAGCCTTGGCGTTATATGTCCGCGTTTGTTGACAGTCAAAGGCCAAGTGATAACCAAAGAATGACACTCATCGCAATTCACTCCCACGCATGGGTGCAGAATTCAAAAATATTTGAACTCTTTCGGGAATGAAATCGCACGCAGGCACATCCACCGGCATTCATGAGTGATCGTGGATGGCTAGCTTAAGCAAAACAGAAAGCTGGATAGTCTAACAGGTTATGGACTGAACCTACCAGACAACATAGGAAACGCTGAAAGCAAAGACTACATAATACCCTGCTTTGACTTTATTAGACCGTTCTCCATCCGAGAGTGGGAGACAAGCCATGCATTCATGGATAATCCCATGCCCATCTACACATTTTATAGTCCATCTTTGGGGCTAGAAACTTCTCCGAAGCCCTTAGAGTATTTAGGTCAATCAGACTCCCAAATTCTTGCAGCTTTTTTCAAGCGGCAATTCTGGCAGTGACAACAGGATAGTTCGCGTTCCCTTCGTCAACCCTATTACCCAAATTAACGGAAATGCAAATGTTTCCATTCTTTCATTTTCAATAACCCGCTTACCCACTACGAGAATCGCGGGGTTAGGGTGCTTAAGTGAATTCTCCACATCTCCCTATTTTCCCCCATCGACTCTAAAGCGTCAGGGGCTATCCCCATACGGGTGGAGGTGAGATTTCGGTCTTGGTGTTATCATCTCATCCTAGGCCTACCCAGGGAACGTCTACATGATGGTACGGATTCCATGACACGTCCCACCTTCAAATCCAAACATGTTTGTTTCTTTGACCAAATTTCAATAGACACGTGTTTTCTGTTTAAGTCCGAGAAAGGGCGCTATTGTCCGGTAATTAAATCAATTGACGAAATGAATCAATTCAAGTAGACAACAGACAGCAACTTGAATGATTTAAGAATTTTTCGATAAAATCAAGTCTATTCCGAGAGTTGAGCTTAAATGGGAACGATTGCTGACAAAGAATGTCTCTACCCATGAGGCTCTGAATGAAAATTGAATTAAAATAGAAAAGGGGGAAGTGTGTAAAGCCTCGGTTACATACTGTGTGCAGTGCACTGATAAAAAATGTTCCGTCAAACAAACAAAATGCTTCGATAGAAAAGGTAGTAGATTGCAAAAAATTAATAACTGAAACCTCTTCCATCGTTAGATGGAGAAGTGACATTAACAAGCCTGCCTACTCATACCTAAGGATCAGGATAGCTCAAGAAGATCTTAAACAGGTAAAAAGCAGAAAGCACTACAGTTTCTAAAACTCTAAAACGAGCTGCAACAGATGACTGGATAGGATCAAGACAGAGGAAATCCTGTAAATAAGCTTTTAAGGGACTAAGAAAGCTTGGGTGCATTCGACGAAACGAATTACAAGCTTAGGATTGGCAAAAGGCATGCTCCACTTAATGTTTTCCGATACTCAAACCCCGAGAACGATATATGGGGAAAGAGACGGAACCAACAAGTTTTCGGAGGGCATGAGGATCGACAGAGATCCACAGCAGTAGCCGTAGAAAGAACAAGGAGGAGGAGGAGGGAGGAAAACATCATTCAGGGTCCAAGGAGAAGGTGATGACAGCCATAGGTAGGTAGGTGGGGTTACTGTCTGTGCAAAGGACAGACACACGTAGGCCAGGAAGGCCCTTTGTGATACCACATGGATCTACGACCTTAAAAGCGCCACTCACTTTATTGGAGCTCCTGATGAAGCTGAGGATACTCTTGATGTCAGTATGTGTTACTTCGCCCAAGTTGTCGAAGTGATACGCTCCCAGGTAGAGCTTCCTTTTTGAGGATATGGCAAGACAAATGCGGAGGGAATAGAGGATCATTTCTTTCTCCCCTTCGTCCCTGCAGCTCCTAGAGAAGTCATTTGAAAAGTAGCCCATCCGATAACGGTGCTAATGAGCGACCTATTGAGCGAGATCAAACTTTTAGATTGAGTGAGATTTAGCGTAGGCCAGATCTTCCTGGAGATACTGCACGTGGTACCATTCCTCGATCTTTGGTTTGTCTTACTGATCACGTTGTGCTCTAAGAGAAGTTTACATGTAGCGAGTGGAATACCCAGATTCCTATGTTCCGGTAGAATGTCCAGAGCAGTACCATGTTTGGCGAGTTCATCGGCCTTACAGTTCCCTGGAATGTCCCTATGACCGGGTACCCAGCATTGGTGAATAGTACAATATTCTGCGACAGTCTGAAGCACCTTTTGATTTTCATGTTACCGATTCCAGGGATCTTATAGCAGCCTGGCTATCGGTAAAAATTGTAATGTCTCTGAAAGATATCACATTGTGCCTAAGCCAGGATAAGGCTTCGTTGATCGCTAGGTAGACGGAAGAGGATGCTCAGATTAAGCATATCAGAGAAAACAGCACCTCCCACTCCGTTCCCGGTTTTGGAACCATCGGTATAGAGATGAACAGAATGGTCGCCTCTGGCGTCACCACTCTCCCACTCCTCTCGGGAAGGAATAGAAGTCCGGAAGTTGAGGTTGAAATTCAACTTGGACGGTGTGAAGTCGGTGTTTTCCGGAATAAAAGTTAGGGAATCTAAGATCGAGGAATGGCCGATATGGTTATTTGACCATTGGGAGAAGGCCTTTAGTCTGATAGCTGCGCTAGCAGCTGATAAAAATATCTAGAGGAAATAGATGTAGGAGCACGTTGAGTGCCGTGAAAGGAGTGGTTCTTAGTCCTTCGCTTATGCATATGCATGCTTATCCTTGCACCTTCCCCAATAGATTACGGTGTAAGACTCTGTCTAAAGCCGTCCACCAGACGATCACATCATACATGAGTATAGGTCTGACAACGGACACGTAAAACCAGTGCACGGTATGAGGCACCAGCCATAAAGGTAAAATGATTTCATGCAGACGTAGACTTCATCACTAAACTTTCCTGACTAAACTATCATCTGGATATAGACTTTCAAAGAGCCTCATTCGGGTAGCAATTCTACGATAGCAATTTTAGTAGTAGTCGGATAGCTCAGATGGCTTGAACAAGTCAAACACATTAGCAGGAGCAGGAAGTCTTTAGGGAAAATGCCTTGTCAACCACCATCAATGAATATAACTGGGCTCAAGAAGACATTTAGTGTGAATTCCCAAACTTTTTTGTATCACGAGTGAAGCTTCAATTCGGGATAACTTTCCGAGTCAATTAAACATGTCTTCAACTTCAGAGCCTCTGCCTTAGAATGCACTAGGCTTAAGTGCAAGACCTTCAGAAACTCAAAAATTAACATCGAATTAAAGATACGATCAGAGGTACATATCTTCATAGCTCGCTTGCAATGATTAGACTGCGTGAAAACCTTTAACTACGTAGATGACTGCTCTGATCTTGGCCTTAGCCAGCAATATGTCAAAGAAACCATAAAACAAAGATCTCCAGGTAATAATTGGCAAACAAATTCAAATAGCCTCCGTAAATTTTGAAAAGGCCGCCAAAACGTTGTCCTCTTGACCTCAGCAAAATAAATATCAACATCAGCACCATTTAGATTCCCACTGACCTTACCAATCACCAGCTAATACTATTCTAATTTGTAACACTTTATTAATAGCTCCATAGCCCACATGGACATGCCAATGACATGCCATAATAGTGCTACGCCGCTGAAGCCCACGTCAGCTATGCAAACCCCGCCCGCTCCCTGGCTCTAAAGTTCTTTCCGAGTGTGTACGTAACTTTAAAAGGAAATTTTCAATTAGATACAGAAAATATTGATTTATGCAAAACCGTTTCGCAGTTTGTGATTAATTGGATAATTTAGCCCACAACTTGGCAGCGTATATATATACCAGTTGCGGTTGTCCCCCGGCCCACTAATGGACATTCCTTCGATTGTCCGGCACAATTGTCGTCCGCATTTCTTTGCATAGATCGCCAGCTCAAAATGGAGCTATCTATCTCTGAAAGTCGTATCTAGAAAGTTCAATCGCAAGACCCCGGGGAAAAAAAGATATCATGGAACTGTGTGTGCATTTCTGTGTGGCTGCTTGGCGCAACCCACGGTGTTATATTCTCACCGATGATGTCATCACTTTAATTATACACTTCTCGACTTGGTTGCTGGTTGCTTTACGATCGCGTGCTATAGTGATCGCACACAGACACCCATGAAATTATCAGACGGACATGGAACTGCCTGTAGGTTTGAGTGTAGCGTTGACGTCGTGTTTTTTTTTTGTCGATTGTCGTGACAGCGACCTTGCATGAAGTCAGACAACAGATTAAGCCGCCGATACTTGATGAATTGGATGCGTTGGTGCACTTGATGCAATACAATGAGGAAAAGTCGCCCCGTGAATGTGATACCTACATAATTGGAACCAACTTTCTGTCTGTGTGCGAAATTTAGACTTGCGCTGGCTAAATTTGTTAAGACGCGTGGGATTGCAGAGAATATTTTCAATCGTATCCGAAGAAATCAGAACGCATTATGCAGTTGCTTGGCACCAATTGAATGGAATAATGTATTCCGAACAGCTGTGGTTTTTTCGCGTCCCAAACGTGTCATAAATTCAGAGAATAAAAACCGCTAATTAATGGATATTTTTAGGTCCAGTTTTATGGTTTCAAATGTCAAACACCAGCTGCCGCACAGGTTTACTACACCCACCTTGACATTCGTCAGAAGTCTGGGCCAACTTTGTTGCAGTGGAGGTAAGTTCAATAGGTCATTTGGATGAATATACATTCAAGAAAAAGTTAAAGTGCTTAGATACCTGGACAGCGATTGGTCTTGTCCTGATTGACCCCAGTATCACGTGCAGGATAAAATTGCATGTACTAGGAACGAAAGGTGGTATCCTATGGCTCTGAAAAAACAATGTGTACTCGACCACGCCTCGGATAATAAATAGAGAGTTTTGCCTATCGTACCCGGACAAAGATTGGTCTCTAGAATGCGAGGAACCTTCTTGAATTTTGGAAAACAGTAGATTACTAACAGATTTTGCAATATGGACATGACAATGAAATTCAGGATTTTCTTCTAACTTTTGCAGAGCCCGATCAGAGAAGATTCGGCGCTTCAAATGATCAAGAGGCTTCAGTTCTTGAGTTAATGTAGGCCAAGATTTTTACGTAAAATTCGCCATTCCTGTGAACGGCGTTAAATTGACTGATTTGACTCATTTTGAACTGAAGCAACTACGGCTCCGATATTTTCGGTACTTTAACCAGTGCGTTGTCTTACTGGCACGGGAACATTCAATAGTGAATATGTTGACTCGAATTTATCCACTATAACACGCACAGCCCCAAAAATGTAAACATTGACTGACATTTTGACATTGACAGATCATAAAAAAAAGCTTAAGGGTGCGTTTGAATTAAAACTCAAAATTGTTATGTCCCTATTTAAAAACCCTGTACAATGAGAAAGGCAGTTCACGCGTTATGAGCTCGAGATTTTGAAACTCAGTGAAATAATGTAGTGAGTTCCAATCACCGACATGAAGCACCTTCTTATTCGGAAAAAAACCGTGCGTAAGAATGCTTGATTTTGGAAAAGACCTCCTTTGGACTTCAAAAACACGCAATGGCCTCGTTTCTTGGATACCATCTAGTGACCGGATATTCACGGGCAGATTTCGGACCAGAATAAAGGAGATCACAATCATTCAGTGTAAGGCGCCAACGGTGCCTACGTCTGAGGAAGAAAATGACGATTTCTATAGCCTAGTGTCTTCGTGGAGGTCGATAGCACCAGACTTCACTACTCGTTGGGCAAGCGTGCCTCTGTTTTTCTAGCAGGGACCTTTGCTATTCTAATGGCCAAGGACTATGTTGTTAAGAATAGTAGATAGAAGAGTCGGAGCATCTGTGCCTGTAGCGATAGCCAGGCTGTGCTTAAGGCATTGCTCAACCCTTTAACCAGGTCCAAAATAGTGCGGGAATGCAAGAACTCTCTGAATTCGGTTACAAAGCTGAACTTTTTGACCCTTGTCTGGGTCCCAGATCACACTGGGATCTCTTGAAATGAGATCTCCGATGAGTTTGCTAGACAAGGCTCAAAGGATGTTTTCTCAGGACCTGAACCAGCGTTGGGTCTTCCCGCGCCCTCGGTCAGGGCCTCCATTTACGATTAGATTTCCTACAAATACAATTGCGTGTATTGCGTGATATCAGCGGTATTCTTGCTGTCAGCAGAAGAAAACTTATTGGCGTTCTAACGGGACACTTCGCTTCGTATCTTAGTGTGATAGGCTTAAGCGACACAACTGTCTGCGACGCCGTGAAGAGGGCGACGACACTTTGGATCATTTACTTTGCGATTCTCCTGTCTTTGGTCGGATCAGATGGCAGATTTTCGGTGGTGAGTGCTAATACTGTAAGCTCCTTATCATTGAAATGCCTTCTCGCCACCCACAGTTTTACATCAAATGGAGGCATCGTAATAGTGATTAGAAGCTAATAGCTTCCTATTTCACCATTCGGAGTCGTCAATAAATTGTAGGTTCCTTTCACTTTAACGAAAAATGCAACCCGCCCACCGTGATTGCTTTCGAGAAGCTAGACCTTGGCCCATGTCAGGCTCTCATGCTATAATTTTTTTTAAGATAAACGTTCACAGCTCGCATCAACATGTGGTGGAGAGTTTAGAAGGTTTTCTGGTGACTTCAGATGAGGATTAGCTGAGAATATGAATGAAGCATTTTTCTGCTTTTTTTTTGGACTCTTTTATGGAGTGAAGTTTGCCTCTAAATAAGAACTAGCAGCCCGATGCACAGCACAGCGCCCAGTAAGGATAAGATTGTAGCTGCGATCAAGACATTTTCTGCCGACCTTTACAAAACTGCACCAACAACATCGGCAAACCTTCTGTATCGGCTTTTAGTAAAAACCTGACACACCAAGACCATACCTTTTTCCACTAGGCAGGGATGTCGTGGTGTCCCAGTCAATCTTCCAAAGAAGAGCTGTATATGCAATTGCGGAATGACTCTCGAACTCAGAATATTTGATGATTTCACAATTATTCTCTACAAAATGTCAGTCAGCGTCTGACCGTGTGCCTCTGTTTAGAATTCAGAAACCAAAATCCATTCCGCAACAATCCAATTGCATCAACCGATTCAATTCGAAAATTTATGCTAATATTTTCATGAATTCATTTTGTGGGTTCCTTTCACATCCAACTAACCGTACACAGAGAGACGTCATAAATTTCCAAAAAATTTCCTCCACATCTACATGATTCCACTTGCCTACCATGGAGAGAAGCACTGGTATCACAGTGCTGGCTCACAAAATCGTGATTACAAAACACTTCACCATGCCTACTTGCGAAGCTTAAATGCTGTTCAAACACAACTAGAACCGAATCAAATGTGAACAGCATTGTCAGGGATTAGATAATCAAGTGGTTACTCGACAGCTTTATGACTGCAGAAACTGATTATTCATCCGTGTGCTTTGGCTGGCGTTGCTATAGGAAGACGTTTGGCGATCTCTACACGGCAAAAATGACTTCATGAGAGGGAAACATGATGATCATGATTTTTATTTTCAGCGATGCTGAGTTATTCAGCGAATTGGTCATTGAACTGTCATTTTTTGCACAATCAAACTCTTTTAGCACTCGCGACAATAATGTGACTGGTGGCTCGCCATCTTTTTTCTTTCCAAATTTTCGTTTCTCTCTCGGTCGTTTGTATTCATTGGTGTGTCTCACGGCGAAGTAATAAATCAGCGCCAAAGAAGAAGGCTCCTGAGAACCTCTTTGGCAGATCATTGACTTCTTGAAATCCCCAGAGAGAACAAGAACTAGGTACGTATTTAATATTTTCACTGTCATCAAGCAGAGCTCGTCGCTGCCTAATGAGGTAAACAATTTAAGCTTTTTGGCGGGTGATCATGATCATGATCATGATAATCAACTCCATCAAGCTCGTTAAAGTGACATGATTGCTTTATTGTTGTTGATTTTCCAATCCCATACGACAAGATTCAATTAACTGCGTGGAAGTACTTGTAAATGCAGTTGACGATCGGTGAATAGACATCAAACGATCTCCTAGATCACTCAGAACAACAGCCGCGGCGTGCAATTATTTCGCCAAGCATAGACAAATGACGAAATTAATTCGCCATTCAGCGGAGCGTGACATCAATTATTCATGCCAACTCATTATTTCTTTTCGCTCTCTGAGGTGCATTTTCGTAGAACGATGCTTGGATGGTGTATGAGTAGACGGGAATAGCTGGCGGTGATCTGCTTTCAAAAGAATTTCTTTATATTTGCATGAATCTGTGGGATCTCATAAGAGAGAGGCCTTTAATTGATTTATAAATACACTTCCGCGAAAAAATGCCTTACAGTGAAGGGAAGTCTTTCGCGGGCTATGATTTGAAAGCTAACTTCTGGAACACATGTAGGCTTTGCTGTGACATAGCTGAGGTAGAACAATCACGAGGACTTACAAGCCTTCAGCGGACTATGATTTGAGAGTAAACAAACCAAGCAACCTGCTCATCAGGAAGACTCTATGTTAAAGCAGAGAGCAATTGAGGCTGATGGTGGGATTCATCACAGGACACACAAGCCTCAACACATACATAGACTGGCCCTCGCTGATACAGAGACATGTAGGAACTGCAAGGAAGAAAAAGACCTCGAACATTTTCTATACCACTAGCCCTAGCGAGAATGCGACAGAAGACCCATGTGGATACCGGATCTGATACATCTAAAGGACTAAGTAATCGGCGGCATCTTGGCCTTCACCAAAAAAACAGACCACACTTACACTAGTGTCAACTCCATTATTGCTTCCACTTTTCCTAGATCCCTCCCAACACACCTATCCCTGCAGTTCCGACGATTAAAAGAGAGGAACACAACGGTCCCGACTGAGGCCTAGGTGAGGAGCCTTCCGCTCGCCCTCATATACTATACCATACCATGATTTGACGGCTAAAACTTAAAAACCACACACCTAGCATAGGTAGACAATGAGAGTCCCATGCGGAACTTGGTGGGTAATTAGTTGTATGCGTGTGGCTATAGCCGAAGAGGGCAATCTGCTAGAGATAAAAATTTCAAAAATAATTTAAGGCAACACGAAAACGAACAGCTATACCAGCGCACTTTTAATCGGATCGCTGACATCCTCTAAGAATGTTTAGGACTGGAATGCGTTCTTGAGTGCGTGTGTGGCGCCGGTGCAAATCGAGATGATCATTCCCGATATAAGAAAGAAGCTGAAATTAGTCCTCATCGCAGAAGCAGAGGAACCGACTATGAGGGCCCACTGCACAAAGCTGAGCAATTGAATAAAGGTAGCGCTCTACCAGTCCAACTTTAGACAAAATAAGAACGACGATGAAAGGGGAACTTATTCTTTGTAAACAATCTGTTAACAGGAGGGCTGAACTTGGCACCGAAGCTAAGCTATCAGTCTTTAATTCAGTGTTTGTTCCGACCCTCACCTATGATCATGAGGTTTGGGTAATGGCCGAAGGAATAAGATCGGGGGTACAAGCTGCCGAAATGAGATTTCTTCGTTGTATTGCAGGGGTAACTCGTCGAAATCGAGTTAGGAATACCAGAATACGCGAGGCACTCAATGTCGAGCAGCTACTTCTTCGAACAGAAAGATCCATACTTCGATGATTTGGGCACCTTAAACGCATGCCCCCAAATCAGCTTCCAAGAGGTGCCATGGAATCCGTGCCATCAGGAAGGTATCCCCTGGGTAGGCCCAGGATGAAATGGGGATAGATCCTACCCGTATGACGATAGCTCCTGATGATTTAGAGTCAATGGCGGAAGATCGAGAGATGTGGAGAGTCCACTTAAGCACCCTAAACCCGCGACCATCATAGTGTATAAGCGGATCATTGGAAAATGATGATGATGATGATGTTTTGTAAACAATCAAGCGATCGTGGATGGCAACGAGCTGGGTCATGAAATGAAGTCAGAAGCGACCAGTATGAAAGGCAAAGGAGTCACGTTTCACTGGTCGGCAGTCTGTAAATCGCGAACAGACTGACTTCGTACTCGTTTCTCACTCGAGCAATTTCAACGATATTCCCTTTTAAGGACAAGACTTGTTTTCTTCCAACAAATTAACACTCCCAACACCATCAACGATTATAGGTACTTAGAATCCAATTTGCATATTACCAGGCCGTCGTAAACAATAATCTCCCTCTGATTCAACTAAAAGATAACCAACTCATCGTGGTAAATCGTGAGTGAAACTCCTCTCGATATACACAGCTCGCCAAGTCCCCCTATATAGTGCACTTAAAACAAACATTCTTTGGATCATTCCCCCCCGTTTTATAGCACAACTTCGGTACTCCAATAAACTGCTGGCCTACATTTTGCACACATGCTACATGCTACGCTTTCGTGCCACAACAACACCGACTTACGTCACTTTTTTTTGATTGAGAGTGTAAAATGGAAAGGCAGTCGGAAGTGGCACACGTCCTTCCCACGAGGTAGACTTCCTCACTACCTCACCCACCCACGACCCGAGCATAGAAAAGGAAATAATGCCAAGGATAGCACTTTGAAACTATAACGACTCTTCCAAGTTCTCAATCGACAGTTCCATGTTTACCCTCAAAAAAACGAACAAGTGTTGTTCAATACGAAACCGTTTATTTGTTTAATTGTCATTAATGGCATTCAAGAGTATCTATACGCCAGAACAACAACGAATTCGAATGCCCAATGACATCATCGTTTAGCACTCCATTGGATTATGAATTTTTACTCAATTTTTTTTCGTGTCTTTATAAGTGTCAGATACATTTTTCTCTCCTATAGGCAATCGTAAAATATAATTTAACGACTTTTGTGGCAAACTTAACAAATTTGTTCAAGAAAAATGAGAATTTTATAAATATACCCAGACCGGAGCAGCAGGAGAATCTGTGGGAACACACACCAATGTTTAATCGCTGAAAATTTAATTATGCATCGTGGGCGATACAAATCCCTCCTCGGGGATTTATTACTCCGGAGCATAGTGACTAATAGATGAAAATACTCAGATATAGATGGAGAAGTTTACATTTCAGTTTTAGCAAATGGATTATGCACACACACACGCATCTTATTTTGGCTGTGCGCTCTGTTTAAGTTTCTGAATAGAGATTTTGTTTGTTTATTCTATTATATAGCGTGCGGGTGAGTATGAGAAACAGCGCAAAAGGTGGCATTGAACGGATGGAAATTTTACTAAAAACAACTCCAAAGGCCGGGGGGAAATCGATGGAACCATAAATAATTGAAGTGAATATGAATGAAAGCGATTACGAACGTTGATTCATCAATAAATCTGATAGAAGATTTGAGATTTGATTTCTGAACGACTCTCCAGACTAACTATACACTAGGAGGGGAAAGGGAACAGTTCAAAAGCACTCTGCGGTATTTTCCAAAGAGGACCACGAGTCAATGCAGCAGGACTTAAACCCAGCTTGACGAACGGTGAAATAGAATGGTGCTATTCACTATGAGGGCATGCATCGAGTAACGTGAGAGAACACGAGAATTGAACCACATCAGCAGGTCAAATATCTAGTACAACAAGCTGGTGGACCACTTGCGTCGTAATGTTTTGTAGAAACCTAATAGAAACACCTGGAACTAAAAGTGAATTCTGCCACTAGCCCCATTACACATCGTGCTAGAAGGATCAGCATGGTTAGGTTAGGTTAGGTAGAGTAGGATTATGCAGCCAGCACTTGCATAAGACACTAATGGTACCTCCATTGTAGGCCCATCGCGATCCCTGTGAAACCAAACTGGCAGAAGCTAAACTATTTTCTGAAAGCATTTGATTTCCCTACAGAATTTTACCATGTTTTTATAGCTATCATAGCCTAGCTCCTCTAAATTGCTAAAGAAATAGTGACCGAGAAGTTTCTTGGTTGGCCTAGCAATTCCCTGACATTCACACAATATTTGTGTTGTGTCCTCAGCGGTGCATAGGTCGGTGTAGTACCTGCAAACATCTGTGGCTGAGAGCCCTAATCTTTTAGCATGCAAGACAGTGGTCGGACAGGATGTCTGTGACTAAATGTAGCTTTGCTCTGCTGAAGTTAAGAATTTCTCTTGTTTTTCTGTGGTCTAGCGCAGGCCATAGAGCCTTGGATATCTGATTTGCCTTACTTAGTGCTATTCTTAGGATCTCTGCTTTAGCTACACAGAAAAGAGGATCCACTGTGGTTCCCCCTCCATGTTTTGCCATTCTCCACCTAGCCTGGCTAGTTCGTTAGCCTTTTCGTTACCTTAAGATCAGCAAAGTAAATCCTATTTAGAATTGGCTTGGAAGCTATACAGAGACGGAAATGTACAACGAAACAGGAAGGTGCAAACCTTTCAGAAACAATTCTCCTCTGCAGCCTACCCAGAGACAACATGGTTAGGAAATACTACATACTTTGAACAGAAGTTTAATTTCAACACCAGCAGCCGTACCAGGTCACCTAGACATCTCAGCAAACTGCAAGACTGACGAGCTCGTCAGACATGGTGCTGCCCTATGAGTACTACCAAAACGACTAGTATTACGTATGCGGTATGTCTCTTGCTACGTGTAAACATTCTATTAAACTAGATGCTAAGATGAGTTCTGTTGTCGGTGTTCTCACGGGACACTGTTTAATAGGTTTATACGCCAAAAGATTAGGTCTATTTTCAAACGACATCTACAGGAGAAGCCACCCTAACCTAACAGCAGCCAGGTTTTAATGGTTTACACGTAACGCTTCCGCATTTCTGCTGTATGTACATACCAACTGGCGATAATAATTTGTATTTTCAAAAAACCCCCGAAAACAAATCAAGTTCTTAGATTTATGCCAAATATCTGGGAATGGCATATTGATGCCACTACTGATTTGGCGGGTCTCCAAACTTGTCATATTTGTGCTTCTTGCAGCCGCCTGTGTGTGTTGCCAAGTTCCAATTGCGCTAAAAGTTTCTTAAAACTTCCACTGAACGGACAAAATCACTTGGGTGTCAATTAGAAAACCGCCAATTGAAACTGAAATAAACAATCAAGAGAATTAGGAAGTTTTTTTCCCCTTTTTCCCTTGCAGGACCTCATAAGCGAGCATGTACCCAAATGGTGAATTGGAATTAAACACAAAAGCGATGTTTTCAATTCCTAATCAGAGAAATGATATGGCATTGCCATTTGTATGTGAATTTTGCTGACTGTACCTACAAACGTATTTAGATACACATATCCACGTGAAGTGCTTATCTACCTTTGAGAATACGTACAACTTTCGAGTGGAAGATAAACGAGCAAGAGTTTCTTTCGCTGGCGCTTATTTATTTTTGTTGACTGTATAATCTTATTTCTTCTTTCAATTTGGTTCGTCCGTTTTCGTTTCAATTCGTTTTTATCTAATAGACTTTGGTTTGCCTTAAGTGGAGATAAGGAATCCGTCAATAGCTATAAATTACGGACACTCAGCGGGCTAGTAATTTCAGTTCGATATGCAATAGCCTGGTGTTCGTTATAACCAATAAACATTTCTTTACTTTTCCTTAATCTGGTATTTTGGTTCATATACCAAACGGCTAACAAGTGGCGCAAGTGCAAAAATGAACGAGTAAACCTCAGAAGTCTATCATTTGTTTGACAATTGCCCACAAAAACGAATTGTATGGTCATGGCGACATGTCAGACTCCCTGCCTCAGTGGTTAGTGCGTTGGACTCTCTGGTCTCACGTAGAACAGGTAAGAAACCCTCACAGGACCTCTGCTAATCCCAGGACATAGACTATCTTAGCTCGAGAAGATAGCAATTGGGTTAGTATGATGATTAGTCAGTCAGCCTTGGAACTACTAATATCAAAAGCAGTCATTCCCATCATACCACATCTAACAGCAGGTTGCACTAAAAAGTTGGCCATCCTTACGGCCAACAACTTACTGATAGTGCACCGAAGATAGCGCGTTTAATAAACAAAAGATGGCATGGAATACCTCCTCTGCAAATGTCGAAACCTCTGGAGAACCAGAACTGCGATCATTGTTGAACAATTCATTAATGATTTGAGTGAATCCAAACTCTCAAGGCCGTTCTAAGATGCATACATATGTAGGTACTAAACTCGAAATAACTCAGGTAGTCTCATTAACTAACGCTTCGCAAGGAAGCAGCCTTTGAGAGTTAGAAAGCTTGCAAGTTTCCAGCTTGGCAATCAACAGATTAAATATTTCTTCAATCTGGTTCAAGACGTTATTGCCTTGAAACAGTACACCGTTTTTTTGTATACGAAAAGTCTTTAGGCTTTCGTTTATTATTGTTTGAACACCTGACGGAATATATAAGTCAATCAAATTAGTAAGCGAAGTTTCAACGTTGCTACGTACATAATAGACGACTTACAACCACAACGTCAAAGCGTTGATTGATGCAAATGAATCGCTAGATCGATAAAAAAAAATACCAACAAAAACCGGTCTCCTCCACTGCAGTGACTTTTCCTTTTCTTTGCCTAATCCGGCAGCTAAACCATATTATGCCCACCCCTATGTGAATGTTTCTGTACACCACTGTATACGAAGAATGTAACCTAAACTGAAGACCGAAAACGATAGAAAGTAATTTCTCCGGCGCTTCGTTGCCAGACGTATGGTTCGTATGTTGCTATATCAGCATGGCTGCACTATTTATAGTTCCCGATTGAATTTTTGGTCGTCGCCGCGTCGTCAATCAGTGAGAGTTCAATCAATACCGCACGCCAAACAGTGCTGGTTGCCACAAATTTTCAGTGGTGGAACCAGAAAAGGAACCCAGAGAGAAGGGTATTTTTTGATGAGCATCCGGTTTCTATTTTGAAGCCGGCTTAACCTCTCCTCCCGGTGTGCTTTTATAGAATTTTCTTAGTAATTTCTCCAATCAGACATTGAATTAGTAAAGGGAAAATCGAAATCAAAAATGCACACCAACATACCTTGTAGTTTCGAAGAAATTTGCTTCACGATTCATTAACTCGGAGCGGAACTTGGCCATTTCCTCTTCCATTTTGCGCATTTCAGAATCGAATCGCTCCCGAATGCTTGAGAATTCTGTATCAATCACACTGAAATCGCCCAATTTGATGGGAATATTCCTCTTGTTTGATTCGGCCATTTTTGTCTTTCTGTTCTGTTGGTTGTGTGTTTTTACAAATAAATTAACTTTACACTAATGTCACAGCACTAGAATTTTACTGATAAATTTCTTTTCAAAAGTTTAGTTAATATTTCACGGGAAAACAAAATACGACAGACAACACTTCTTCACTCGATGAACGCGAAAACCAATTGAATTGAACGGAGCAAAATTACTGCTTGGCTTCTCACGAATTGGCGTTTTCTTTGAGACTGATTATTGGGGCGCTCTCTCGAGTGGTTTTATTTAAAACTCTGATTCATTTGAGAGAATATTCAAGAAGAATGGAATTTCATTTTTTAGTGTACTTTGTTGACATTTGAGTTAGTTTTGTGGATTCTGACAGCTGATTGTTTGGTGAAAACATTTGGTTGTTTAATGGTGTGACCTCACGTGTGAGGTGGGTAGAACGCCTACAATTGATACAGATTTATATGCGTGTCACCTTTCTGGGAAATTTACGATAAGTGTTTTATTTTGTATCACTTAAATTTGTGATTAATAATAATCTATATTTAATTTTTTTACGAAAACATCACTAAAGGAAGACTTATCATTGTGGGCCAGGGATGGCTAGCATGAGTGTTGGAGAAAACTAGATGGGAGGAAATTCCCTTTATATTTATTAGTAGTTTTAGCCTGGAATATTAATGTTAACATCAATTTGTTATCGAGATGAATTCTCGGAGGTCTTCTAATCAGCCAAATGCCAGGATTAAACACATTGTAGTCGACACAAAGTACTATTTCAGTATATTAAATATCTAAACGCTACGAAAGACGAACATTGACTCAGAAAACTGTCTCGCTGTAGCCAAATGGAACAGCACCTCTGAAATGGGACTTTAAAGACCTCCTCCTCAAAGAATGAAGGAAAATTAAATAGTGCTTGACATTTGGGATGGATTCAGGCAGAAAACTGAAAGGGATGGCTAGCATGAGTGTTGGAGAAAACTAGATGGGAGGAAATTCCCTTTATATTTATTAGTAGTTTTAGCCTGGAATATTAATGTTAACATCAATTTGTTATCGAGATGAATTCTCGGAGGTCTTCTAATCAGCCAAATGCCAGGATTAAACACATTGTAGTCGACACAAAGTACTATTTCAGTATATTAAATATCTAAACTCTACGAAAGACGAACATTGACTCAGAAAACTGTCTCGCTGTAGCCAAATGGAACAGCACCTCTGAAATGGGACTTTAAAGACCTCCTCCTCAAAGAATGAAGGAAAATTAAATAGTGCTTGACATTTGGGATGGATTCAGGCTGCCGTACGAACGTAATTTAATGGGGAATGCTTCATGTACCATCAGGGATAACAAAGTTTCACCAGTGTGCCGGACACTAACCGGCTAAACCCTCTCCATCTTCTGGTAAACCAACTCCTGAACTGCTTTTTGCATTACTTCAGGGTTGTGCCACTCTGCCTAGACTCTAATCTGCTTTAACCTTGACGGATGTACGTCTTGTTCTCTGTTTTTACCTTTAGCACTTCCTAGATATATGAGCACTCGGTGATTCAGCCATTTCTAGTTTGCATCTGAACGTCCTTTTTGGGTTGTCTTGAGTCAAGTCATCATATTGGCTCGTTGGTCTCACTTTTTCCATAATTGTTCAGATAATAGTTGAAGCACGCACGACTAAGGAATTGTGTGAGGTAGAAATTTACCGCCCCGTGCCTCTTGCAGTCTTACCAGACTTGTATGGTGATTTTCTTGGCTTCTCCTGTTGTTGTCTTCTTCCCACCTTTTTCCTTTCGCTCGTGGATGTACTTTCTCTCTGTCACTAGTAGATCGATGGAGATTACTTCCGCGACCACCAGATGCCCTTTTGGACTCAGATTTGATCTGCTGCCAATATGTGAGCTTTGTGTCCAACCTCACCCCAAGTACTTTCTGTATCTTAAGTGGTTACAAGTTTCAGGACTACCTGTACCTTGAAGTTAGTGGAAAGCCTGTGCCATAACTGTAATAGCAGTAATGTTACTCAACATGAAGTCAAATCAAGTCAATCCTAGATCTGAGGTCTAGCAAAGTTATTTTCTTAAAACTGTCAACTAAAATTCGTTGTTGGTTTTATGAAGGGAAACAATGCCTTCTTAACTTTTGTTACCATAACTACTAAACGGAAATATTTATGTGACCAGTCATTAGTTTACCCTAATTAGTAACGTTCCACTGCTCTACATATTAACATTTAAATGATGTAAGTTCCTCAAATGTTTCACGTGATTCATTCAAAAATCCATTTATTGATTTTTCCTTAAATTTTAAATTTGGCTAATAGTGTACCCTTTGGTCTTACAGCTTTCCACTCACTATCCCAATTCAACTCAATATGAATCATCAAAACTAACTCAATTCCGGCTCTCATTTATTCCACTTGTCCTCTCTGTTTTGAGGAAATAATAGTGTATTTCGTTCGTATTTCTGTATCATCTCCCGCCTTCAGCATGATGCATAATCGTACAGCAATAATGTTTAACAACAATTTTCGAGACCGCTGTCGAGAGACGGCTATTTATGGAAATTCTTTGCGATTTGAATTGTTAAATAATGAAATCATTGGAAATGAAAATAAGCCGTGTCTCCTACGCGGTGATGACGCGTTGCCGGTGACAGCGATAATAATTTACATAAAATTATTAAAAATTTTAATTCTGTAGCGTAAACAAAGTAAAAAATAATCACAAAAAAAAATGAAAAAATTAAAACGTACGCATTGGTAGGTTATGATACTTTTGTTTGAATTGTATTATCGTTATCTGTTTATTATTTTTATTTATTTTTTAAATGCAATTAATACGTATTGCTTCTCAGGTACAGAGATAAGATTAGTTGTGACATTATCAATAGCGCGACTTTTTTTTTTTTTTTCTTATAAATAAATTGCATCAAGCGATGTTTAAGTAAGAAAATTTCAAAATGTGAAGCAATGCGGTAATTGAAAAATATTTGCTTTGCAAACAGCCTGCCACTCATGCCTTTTCCCCATGAATCAAAACCGAAGGAAGGTTTGTTGTAATCTTTGCTGAGGTAAATAACTTAACCCAGTTTGCAGGCCATACTGCCAACACATTGAACTTGTATCATAGTTTGGAGTGGTACTCTAGAGAGAAGAACAATTAGACCAAAGGTAGGTTAGGTTAGGTTGAATAGGTGTCCCATAGGGGACTCAATTAGGCTCAAGGCCCATTGTGATACCTAGAGAACTCCATATGATGAAGAATTCCACCCGTAGAACCATTGAGACTTGTTAAAGAAGGAGAGTAGATTCATAACAGGTCAATTCTCCAATGGGAGTGATAGTGGCCTTTCTCCTGCTGTGAGATAGCGCTGTATAGTGTCAGAGAAAGTGAATTGTGGTTACTTGCTCTTCCTCATGACCACAGCACCTGCAAAAATCATTGAAGAGAGCCCCTAGATTGCTAGTATGTTGTCCTATTAAGCAGTCGTCTGTGATGACACCAATGATGTTGAAAATTTTGTATTCTGTTGAGAGGAATAAGTTTCCTTGACCTATGGTCATCTATTTCGGGCCAGATAAGACCACTTTTCCATCTGGAGTGTGTTTTTCTAGTTATGAATTGTTTTATGATGAATTTCACTGTGTTATTCAGTTTACCCAGGCCGATTTGTCTAGTTCATCGGTTTTGTAGTTACCGTGACTGTCGCTAAGTCCAGGCACCCAACTCAGTTATCTCCTTGAGAGATGATAAACAATCGAAGACTATAAGGGTGTTTAGTGACATTCAATAAGAATTTCAAAGGTTCTTGGCTGTCCATGGAGATACAAATATCTTTTGAAGACCAAAGACAGATTTATTGTGATATCACCCTGAGCGCTAGCTTTGACCCCAAGTTTACTTATGAAACTATTACGATTTCCTAACAGTAAAGGTCGATCATACTGGCATTGCTCATATAATTTAGATCGTTGAAGAGATATTCTCCTGAGGTGGTTTTTTTTAGATTCTTACAAGGGCCGGGCAAATGCACAAGACGTATACTATGGACTCTTCATTTCCCTCACTTCTGCAGCTCCTGCAGAAATCGTTACAAACTATGCCCAGTGGTTGAGCATGTCTGTCTAGGATGCAGTGTCCTATGATGATGATCTCTTCTTAATGTTTTCGACCTCTTTGCATCGAAGATTGGCCGAATAGGCCTGGCGTTATTGCAGTAACGTAATTGCAGATGTAACTATCTATGATTTGCTTTTGAGAGAGCATCGTTGTACATATGAATAAACATACGTAGGTTAGATTTTGTGATTATCCCCGTTCAAGCCGGGACACACTTAGACCAGATTGGCCCATGGTGATACCACGACAGATACCGACTCACCAGCACCAGAGACCAAGACTATAACGTCGAATGCGCTGAGATGAGTGACCGTATCGGTAGTAACTCTGTGTTTTGAACCTATTTGACCGGAGACAAAGTTTCTTATCTTTTGGATGTCGAGCTCGGCTAGATCGTTTAGGTCATCATAGAAGCATTCCCCGAGGGTTTTCCTTCTTAATGTTGCAAGGGCAGGACAAGTACACAGTAGGTGGGTAGTGGTTTCTTCGTCCTCATCCTCATCTCTACAGTTTCTACAGAAATCATTGGAGGCGACGTCCAATCTGAGTGCATGTCTGCCTATTAAGTAGTGTCTGGTGAGGACTCCTATTAGTGAAACTAAGTTTTTCCGGTTAGTGGATAAAAGTCTCTTTGTCTTTTTAAATCGAGCTTGGGCCAGATTTGTTTTGACAAGAGACAAGTGCTGATGTTGTTCTAACTATTGTTTGCCAATTTCCTGAAATCGGTGTCAAGGAGGAATTTGATCGGTTCGATAGGGGCAGAAGGTTCTCCCAGGTTACCGGGGAGATACATACGTAGGTCCTTGTTAGGTTGTAGGAGTGGCGGCAACGTTAAAACCGCGTTGCTTCAGCCGGGTGGTGGCCGTGGCAGTGATTAGTGCGGTGAACTGCTACGCTAGCTGTGCAGGTTCAATCCCCAGCAATATCCACCGAGGATTTTTTTTACGGCATCATCTCTCGTCGAGGAATAACAAACCTCCGAGAGTACAATTTGTCATAGAAAAGCTTCTCAATTCGCCTTTCGGAGTCGGCACTAAATGGTGTGTCCCTTAAATCTCCGTCTAAATGACCGCAGCCTTTGCTGTACCCACATAGGCTTGTATGCTTGTATGTACATACATAGGTATGTGTCTTCTATGTTGATGTAGATTCTTTTCAGCGGATCCGCCATAGAGTTGTGGGTTTTTTAATTATGTAGAAGTCTAAGGTGTGATTCGTTTAGCGAGAGGTCTTTGTTTTCCCGTTGCTGCGATGTATCCGTAGTCTTCGTGAGGTGCGACATGATGAACACACTTTTCATCTATAATCGACTATTAAAGAAGGCTGTGCTCTCCTAGCTTCAATAGGTCCTATGGGAATACGAACTAAGTCGTCTACAAGTGTGTTGTTCAGCACTGCTCTTCTAGACAGTTGGTCTGCCCTTTCATTGTCTAAAACACCCCTATGTACCCAGACCCAAGAGAATGTAAGGTTGAGCTGGAAAGATTCAGTGCGTTACAATATCTGTTTACTAGGACCCAACATGCATCGCTGAAAACCACCAGCGGTAAGACCTAAGCATTCGAAACCAACACACTAATATTTCCGAAAACACAGATTACACCATCGCAGGGTATTCTTTTAGGAGAAATTTTAATTTCGCTATTCCTACAAGATATTTCTGGGAGAAGCTAAAACCACCTACGGAAAAAAAAACCTTGCAGATCTACACCGACGGTTCTGAAATCGAAGATGGTGTGGGAGGAGATTTTTTTTCCGATGATCTAAACCCCGAGATCTCCTTTCGCCTTCCAGGAGCACTTTAGCGTCTTACAGGCGGAGACCATGGCGATAAAGAGGTGAAATGTAATATCTACTCGGGATATAAGTATTTTCACAGATACTCAGGCCGCCATTAAGTCCCTAGAATCAGTCTCTGTAACATCGAAAATAGTTCTAGATTGCCGCTCGTCTCGACATACTCCTCTGCTGTGTACCAGGACACAGAAATATTCCTGGAAAAAAAATATTCCTGGAAAAATCTCGCGAAGTAGACGGCATCTGGGAGCTGCTATAGGTGTCATCACAAGACTCTACCTCATATGTAAACATTCCACTCGCATTGGCGTTCCTGCAAATGATTTCTGCAGAAGCAGCAGGGACGAGGAGGAGGGACAGACTATCCTCTATCTCATCTGTACCTGCCCCGTGCTGTCTCGCAAAAGACGCAACCATCTCAGTGCCTTCTTTTTTGACAATCTTGGCGACCTAACACAACAAGATGTCGGAAACGTAGTTCGCTTATGCAAATGGTTCCACGATTAGGCAAGAGAATTCCTCTTAGATCTTGAGGCATTACAATGGACCTACTGTTTGTCTAAGTGCGACGGCTGCGTCGACAGCCTCTCTAACCTAACCTAACCTAACCTAAGAGGTAAGCAGGTTAGAAGCATTACGACCGAAAAGGAGGCAAAGTAGGAGTTGTAGGTAAGGCGACCTTTAACAAGAGCACGGGCGTAAGGGCAGGTAGAAGAAAACGAAGGAGAAACGTATGCAAATTAGTTTTCAACGCTTTTGATTTGTAGTGATGTCGTTTTTGATCTTTTTACTTCAAAACGAGGACATTCACAAATGAAGCGTTCATCATCTTTGGATAAAACACCTCCAGAGTCGTGTGAATTATTGAAGTAAAATGTCCAATTCCGAAAAAACTTGGAAAGCTGAGAACCAGACGACTAGTGACAGACTCAACTCGTCGCCCCTGGTATTACATCGCCCATTTAGTTTGATGAATACACTGCAACCTGTTGATTAACGCATCAAATTACGAGTATCTGATAGTGCCACAGCCATAAGTATACCCACACATGGACATGCTCTCTCTCTTCCCTCAAAATCATCGATAATTATCGACAACACATCATGTTAATAAACAAAGTTAAAGGCTTTAATTATATCCCAGTAACACGCAAATTAACTCCAAGCAAACACGAGGCGAGAACAACAACAGCGCTCGACGTGGCCATGCATAAATAATTACAGCATCTAGAGACGATACTCTCTCAGTAAAGTGCACTCCAAAGCCATGCGAATCGTTGACCTTTTGCAGTTAAACTGCTTCCCATCTGCTTAGCTTTGAGCAATTTTATCACCCGTGGGGGTGTTACATTTGAATCTTGTGAGCACTTCCAGTAAGATACATGCCTCCACTTGGTTTAACAATTAGCATTCGCTAATTACTTTCACAGATTTTCGTGTGTAGAATTAACGATCTCTTCGTACTCTTTGTGGGCCTGCAACGATGTTATCTCTATGACTGTGGCAAGTAATAGTGCGTCAACTTCTCTGGTGAATTCCAGACAATTCCACTTGGCCCACACAACGAATGAGTAAGATCCGCCCACTAGAAACGTCAATCATTTCACTCGACAAATTTGGAGACAATTAGAAAAGCAACGTCACCAATCTTTGGAGACCAACTTCATTTCTGAATGAATGTGTCGGAATTTATATTTTGTTTTCGTTTTTTTGGTTATTAATAGACAAGGATACATCAAGTATCATAATTGCGTACGTTTTTTTCTGTGCATTAATTTCAACAAGAAGGCGGGCGAATGGCTAGCACCGAAAGTCTCGTTTATTTATAGCTGAAATGAGTAAGTTCCCACGACTCTCCGGTTGCCAATTGCGTTTAAGATGATCATTTGATTTCATTTTTTTATTCATACCTACATACGTTTGAAAATATATTCTAACAACGTTTAATTAGAGATGTTTTTTTTTTTTTTAATTTTCGTTCTATTTAAGTTAAAAATTTAAGTATTTTTAGTTGGAGAAAAAACAACGCAAATTTATTTCTTTTTTATTCGCTAGAAATGTCAAAGGAATATTTCGAAATTCATAAGGAATAATGCGGATTTTAAATTGGCAATTAAAATGTATGATAGTTGTAAAATTATATAATTCATATATTCGCGGCTATAAACTGATTTTAGTGGAGTTTAAAGTCGTCGTTAAACTGTCGTCTAGAGCGATGTCATCAGTCTAGGGATATTCGAGTACAAAATTCACCAACTAAATAAAATAAAAAAAAAAATACATACATAGATGGCGCAAATGGATGGGATCTACAATTTATTGCCGACTCCGAACGGCGTATTGACAAGCTCTTTCATGACAAATTATACTCTTGGAGGATTGGGAGTCAAACAATGTAATCAAAGACCACGAAATCGCGATTTACACTGACGGCTCAAAAATGGAAACAGGAACCGGAGCCGGATTTTACTCGGAAACCCTACAAAAACAGGAATCTTTTAGATTGCCGGAAACCTGTAGCGTCTTCCAAGCCGAGATCCTGGCAATAGAAAAAGCAGCAGGCTGCATAAGAGATTGTAACCTTCCCCCATCGGAGTTCACCATCTTCGTTGACAGTCAGGCCGCTTTAAAATCGATAAAATCCAATATAATCAAATCAAAGGCAGTCAGGAAATGTCGAGACACGCTGATCACCATAAGGCACCATACTGTCAAACTCTGCTGGGTTCCTGGACATAAGGACATAGAAGGGAACGAAAAGGCCGACGAATTGGCAAGATTGGGGTCGGCTATGAACATCAGCGAAGCAGACACATCTGTAATGCCACCGATAGGGAGATTGCATGGAATAATAGATAGCATAATAGAGAAAGAAGCCAATTCCTTCTGGCTAGCCAGAGAGGATTGTGCCACCTCTCGGACGCTATGGCCGAAACTAAATAAAACTAGAACAAGGTGCCTTCTGGCACTGGACAGATCCTCTATTCGCATGCTCACTGGAGTTATCACAGGACACTGCGCCATCGGGGTCATGTTTCGCAAGTGGAGAATCGAGTCCAACGATTTATGCAGAAGCTGCGGAGATGAAGAGGAGGTAGAATCAATCCAACATCTGCTGTGCCACTGCCCCGCCCTGCAAGAACGACGACTACCCGCTTTAGGATCAAGGTTCTTTGCAAGCATAGCAGAGGTAACAGACTCACAGTTAACGGACCTACTCCGATTCTTAAAGAGTACTAACTGGTTCACAAAACAGCCAACAATAGGATAGGTCCTTAGGCTGTCCCGAGAACCATACCGCTATTCCCACAAAATTAAAAGGGTACTCACAATGGACCTTCAGGTCTCCGAGTGGAAGTGATGAGGCCTATCCATCACACACCCTTCTAACCTAACCTACCTATACTCTTGGAGACTTGTCATTCCCCGACGAGGGGTGATCCCGTGAAAAACGTTCAGTGGGCATGGCTGGGGCTTGAACCCACGCTGCTCGCACATTTGCTCAACGCACACTGAGCCACAGCGACCAAATTCACCAACTGCCAGAGGCATATCTTTATCTTTTTAAAACTTGGTCGATTTCAAATTTCATCATCACTTTAAAAACCGTAGAAAAGGTTATAGACAATCATCTACGGACAACTTTACTTGAGAGAAATTCTCGCCTTGAGAAGCAACATGCATATCAAGTTGAAAAATCAAGTCAGGATGCAGGAATCAGTAAACTGCAAAAAAAAACTACCTTATGCGCTGTCTTAGACATAGAAAGAGCCTTCGACAACACCGCGATTAGTTTGGCTCTTAGAAGGAAGTAAGTGGCACAATATTCAGATAAAAATATCAATGAAATGCTAAGAACTACGAAAACAGAAATAGTGATAGTACAAAAAGTCCTCACTGTTAACACGACCGGAGGATGTCCACAAGGTGAGGTCTTATCACTGCTCTTGTCGGACCTTGGTGTTGGCTAACTACTAAATAACTCAAAAGACGTCGGCATCAACTGTTAAGGTCTTGCTTATGACTTCATTATAGTTGCAAGGGCAATCTGCGATACTGTTTAAAGAGGGCCAAGAGCTACAACATATCTATTAGCCTATGCATATACTCATCGATCTTCCAGGCAGAAATATTTGCCATTAATCAATGGATAAGCTTAAACTTGATTTCTAACTTTCGTGGCAAAACCATCACGATAAAATCGAAACTTGTCCTAGAAACATTTCTTGAACTAGGAAAAAACAACTTGGTTATACTACACTGGATCACCGCACAGAGATTGCCATATCGGCAATGAAACGGCGGACTCACTGGCCAAGATAGGTACAATAACCTTCCTTACTGGTCCCGAACCAGCCTTTAAAGTAAACAAATCTATTTTCAAGAACTGCAAACAGGAACAAACCCTGCTCAAATCCAACGCGATTTGGATCAGAAGTGTAGGACAGAAATGTACCAAACAGTTCTTCCCCAATCCATCCCAAAAGAAATCTAAGTTTCTTCTGAATCTTAGCAAGAGCCACCTTAAAATTCTAACCGGTATTCTAAGTGGCCACTGCCACCTAAAACAGCATCTATACAGGCTTGGCCCGTCACCAAACCCTATCTGCAGACTATGCTTGGAGAGCGATGAAAACTCTCGTCACAGAATGTCCCGCCCTCATTCACGTGAGAAAGCGGACCATAGGATCTTCCCAACCGCACTTGCCACGCTCCACCCTGAGAAGCTGATTAGTTTCCTGACAGCCTCTTAACAGACAAACTGCTCTACAACATAAGGGACAGCGCAATGGGCCTCTATGTAAGACCGCAGTGATAGAGCGGTCCAACCGCTTCCCACTAATAATAATAAGAAGAGTTGCAGAGGAATTGTGTCGGACAGCAGGACTTAAATTAAACCCAACAAAAACCACAATGGTGCCGTTTACTAATAAGAAAATTTGTGCTAGTTATGTGAGAGGACAAGAGAATTGAACCACAGCAGCATATCTAGGACTAACATTAGCCGGCAAGAGCCTGTGGAATAAGCATTAGTAAACAATAGCTTTTAAGGCCGCCCGAGCTAAAATGATTTGTGGAAATCTATCAGGAAAAACCTGACAATTTGAATCGAAAACACACCTTTACATGTACATCATGTTGTACGTACATCATGATGGCAAGACCTTTAATTACATATGGTACAGTAGTCTAGATCAAAAGCACCAGACCAGGAAAGAATCGAGCAAAATACAAAGACTGGCCTGCGTAGTACAATGCGCACATAGTCCTGCGGCAGCACTGAAAGTGAACCTCGGACTAACCCAATGCAATATGGCAAAAGAGAGGAACAGAGTCCAAAGCACTACTGGGTTGCAAACTCACTGTCAGGGACGAGGGCTCTATCGCTCATAAGATGGGTTTAAAGGGTCTGAGAAGAACATCAGGGTAGGAAGGTAGGACACACGTAGGCCCGACAGTTAGATCTATACCCAGTGTAAATAATGAAGTATTTTGAGAAGTCACTGTCGTGCTGCTAGCTGGGGGCATCCAGCAAACTTTAGCAGTAGTGCCTAGAGACACGAGTTGATGTACATAGTACATACGGCTCACATTAACCCATCATATCTGTGGTCACTCATCCAGAAATTCTCACTCGAGAAGAACATAGGAATTTATTTACTTGAGAGATGATGTCTCTGCTGGATAATTCGCTGAACTGCTTCTCACAATAAGCGATGGACAGTATCACGTTTGACAGTCATTAAACTACCCCTAGACTATGGCGTAGTTGTAACTACTTTTCAAAAAAAAACCTACACTATTGCAGAGAATATTGTACAGAAATCTATGAAACGGCTCTTTCAGCGTGCCTTAACGACGCCGGTGAACAAAATGGCTGCCGTAATTCTTTTTTAAGAGTCTTCTTGAATCTTTTGAGAGCTCTCACAAAGATTACAGGTCTGTAAAATCAGTTTTTCAAAATAAGATCTACTTCCCTGTGAAGTTTCTAAATACCCTTAAAGCTCCTGCCCTCCCTGAGCAATAAAACTTATTTTCAAAGCAAGTTATTCACTTGCAGCAAGTTTTTATTTCCCCTCAAGGTATGTTTCGCCCTGATTCGAATTCACAGGACATCGCTGATTGAAAGATTGAACTGAGGGAGGATTTTTTATCACGTGGACAGTTCTTTTGGAAAGGGAGCTCACTTAACAATCTGGTAATCCTAACTCGAGGAGGAAAAGCTACTTATGAAGGCTACTAAGAAGTATCTTCATAAGCCAAAAAGCACACAGTCTATCTAATTCTCAATATCTAATCCAAAAAAAGTATTTCCATTCACTCCCGTAGCCAGCTAGATGCAGAAGGGAGCTGAGCTCCCTCTGTGATTTAGGGAGCTCCCTTAAAAATGTTCATTCACCAAGAGAAGAATTTCTCGATTTGTGTGTGAACTTCCTTCAAAATCTTCTGAGCACTCTCAGGAATTAAATCCTGGCTACGGGCGTGTTTCCATTCCTATTGCAGTTTCACAAAGAAATCGATAGGGTAACCTTTCGCAGTTCCGTTACTCCGCATTAATACCCGATTGAACAAGAGTGAGTAGTTGGAATGACCTTTATTTCCTCCGACCTTCAGTGTCAACTTTTTCCGTTTCGCGAAGTATTGCCCTTAAAGGTACTCGAGCAAGACCTATCCACTGTTTATTTAGTTTAATCGCATTTATTTTCTGAAAAGTGAAACCCACATACATAATTACACACACTCGCTGATAAATCTCCCCTAAGATGTTATGTACATATGAACCCTTTTCCAACATTCACTTACCGTGTGTTCGTGAAGAAATTCATGCATCCCATGACGCATTTACCCTTTAATCATTGGACCTCAGTGAAAATGACAGGTGAAAGGGGTGGGTTAACAAAGTGCGGACAACGTGAGGTACCTGTCAAAAGCGTAATAAATTATATTAGAATGCACATCCTCCAGTTGGATATTCTCATCACTACATATTCGATAAACAAATTAAAACTTTGTAACAACATCATTTTCCATTCCGAAATCCATTAACATCTTTCTGGAACAATTCAATTGTGTACATCAAATCTTTTAACAGAATTTAAAATTCGCAGACGACAGTAGAACTTTCGAAAGCAAAGATACTCGCAGAATTTATGGATTAGTGCCGACATATACAATAGATGCATAGATGCAGTACATACACTTGTAGACAATTTTAGATTTGCGTTTGATTTGTATGGTGGGATATGATTGTAAAATATTTTGTCGTTTATAACGGGGGGAAGTGCATTTCAAAATCTATATAAAATCGTATATAATCGTATCGTAAGAACTTGTTTATAATCAACTAGCCGATACCCGCGACTACGCCCGCGTGGAAGGACGTCACATTATATCCTATATCCTTCCCCGCGTTTCAAGCCATTGATGATTAGGTATAGACTTGCAATTTCTCATATTAATTCTTTAAGGCGTCCCTGTAAACAACTTCCCTGTTATTTCTTTCTGGCTCGGAGATGATCAGGCTATCAGGTGAATTGACCCTGAGGGCGCTATGGGAGAAATGGTCACTCCTCAGATCCACATTGTCCACTTTCAAGCTCTGTCCCTGTACCTTATTGATGTTTCTGGCGTATCAAATCTCAATATTTGTGTTCAAATTCAAGTAAATCCAACAACAACAAAAAATTCAAATAAATGCGTACGCACATATGTATATATGTAGATATCGTGATGAGTGCAGAAAGGCAGCACAAAGAAAAATGAAAACAAAAAAAAAAACTACCCTTGTACAACTGGGCAAAACAAAAACAACACACGATCACAACACGATGTGTGCTGTTGATTACGGTTGCGCATTACTATAAATGAAAAAACTTTAACGCCCTGTATCTTGGCCCACAGTTATAATTTTGAGAAACGGTAAAACACGTGTTAAATTATTTCTGTTCTAGAATATACCCACCAAATTTCAATTCCAAACTCCAACTTAAATTTTTTTTTCATACAAACTTGAACACCCTGTAACACCCTGTAAAAGCTGAGTTTCGAAAAATCCCTTCTTAGTGGGTGTCTACTCCACAAAAGGAAACTACTGTCCAAATTTCATGTTTCTAGCACCAGCGGTTTGGGCTGTGCGCCTATCTCTGGGTCAGTCAGTCAGTCAGTCAGTCAGGACAAAGAGTTTTATATATATAGAAGATTGTAGATAAAAACTTTTTTTAAAAAAACATGTCTTTCCCACGATATGTAATGACTTTCAGAAAATTTGATAAGGTTTTCGGTTGTGAACCGGAAGTTGTTTGTCGAGTCTTTCAGGCTTATAACTACTGCAGCTTATCAATTTATGACAACATCGACCGATTTAATGAAAATAGGAATTTTGTTCACAATTCTGCACTTTTATATAAGTTCTGTCTATGCTTCTGTTGTCTAATTCCAGTTCGCTGTACGATAAGAGGCTACAACACTTTGTTCAGAAAACTATTCTGATGAAAAAGTTCCAAATGAGGTTTTCCAACTCGATCCAGGGATGGTTTGTGAATGAAAAAATTCAAGCATCGAACCAGTGATCATCATACATGAACACGACCGAACACGAGATGCGCAAAAACATTTTCCGGAAGAATTTGCTTTACATTCACTCAAAGAACCGCGAGAGGTTGGGCTATTCTTTGGCAATTGAATCAGTTGGCTGACAAGACGACAAAAAATTGAAGGCACAGTGTGAATTTAAACCATCTGGAGTTTTGCAAGACGAGCAAATCATTTTTCTTCAGCACTGAGAAGCTGAAGGATAAACTTCCAGAGCATTACGATTGAAGGCTATCTGGCCTAATAGGCGGCTACCTGGGCGAAGGCATAATAGCCTTTATCATGTTAAACCTGTTTATGGATCGTGTTGGTCTTTCGCTACTGTTGCTACTGTCCTTCACAATGGAGGAAACTTGATGCTTTTATCGCAGCAGGCTCTCAACAATGGGTGCGATGGCGGTGAAGACTTCCGTGCCGACCAATGGATAATGAAAATCAAAGGAATCCCAATAGGAGGACTGTGGATCTGGATATATTGAACCTTGGTCAGGATAGTTTGGGTCACGTCGACGGCGTTCTACTTCCAAGGCCTCTGGATTTGTCAAAATAACGTCTAACAATTCGAAGACCTTCAAAATAGCTCTAATCAAGAACAGACCATTGTCGGCGACCATTATAGCATACCACAAGAGTTTCACCCTGAATCGCGTGAATGTGTAGGATCATGCGGTATTAACTCCTGGCTATGGAAAGTTGAACGGTGAAGACTTTTGGTCGATCAAAAGCGATGGCCGCAGAGAAGAACATTTGTGGAGTTAGGGGCAAGTTCTATAGCATAACAGCGGCCGCTCCCTAGGTTTCATGTTTCAAAAAGGATAAAAAAAAAATCTAAGAACACCAGAACACACGAGGTATTCAATATCGAACACCTACTTCTTCGAACAGAGAGGTCCACACTTCGATAATTTGGGCACGTTAAATGTATGCCCCCAACCCGGCTTGCAAGACATGCCATGGAATCCGGGCCATCAGGTCAGGATGAGATGGTTGGACCAAGTCCGAAATATCACCTCTACCCGTATGGGGATTCACCCTAATGATTTAGAGTGGATGGCAGAAATTCGGGAGATGTGAAGGGTCCACTTAGGCACCCTAAACCCGCGACCCTCATAATGAGTAAGCGGGTCATTGGAAATTGATGATGATGATGAAGAATAAAGAGCCTACTGGTACTGGCAATGAAAAAAAGAATAAATTGTACGATAGACACAATAGCCACAAGTTTATGCATAAATCCAACAGACTTCTGCAGGAGCTGCCAGGATAAGGAAGAAACCGGAGCTCTCTCCCCTTTCTTCAATGAGGAACAGAACAACAGACCTAAGTATTCTTATTGACTGCATAGGCAATTGACTGCATAGGCAATACTAAAAGAGCAGTTCCTGGCATCTAAACTGTAATGAATCTCCTTCAGCAAGCTTACTTCGACAGAATTTTCTACATTTGAACCGTCAAAAGCCTCTGCGAAAGCAAAGAAAACGAGTGACCATCTTTAAGATATGATATACATACATAAGAAACAAATAATTCAGTTTCAGTGAAACAACTCTGACGTCAAAGTAAAATGCGTAACTATTCGAGCCCCTCAATTCCACTTATCTGACCTTATCGCGAACTAGCCTAAGACTAAACGATTACAAATCGTTTACAGTTTTATCAAATCTTTGACCAGAAATTTCATGTGAGATTGTTAGAATTATGTACCTTATGTACGTTTTAACTTTTGCGTTGAAAAAATCCCCTCGTTCCGACCATCTGCCTTTCAGTAAACTAGTAATGATTAACGCATTATTAAACAATTACGTATGCAGGGCTATAAGGGGAAGCCCAGGAAAGCACACTGCACATGATACTTTTCGTTTACGATAGATCATGTGTATTTTTACGAGATAAGCTGAAGAAATTGAACGAACCTAAACGAAGTGGTGGATTAACTAATTTGTAGCTACAAAACAGTAGGGGCGTTTTTGACTTGACAAATTCATAGATAAAACTTAAGTGAGCTCTGAGACGATTTTTGTAGATTTGAAGGCATTTTAAGGCTTTCCATCTTAGTTACCTAATGGAAAAGAGGTTTAGAAGTAGAAGGTGGAAATAATTATGGAGTTGACACTAGTGTACGTGTAGTCCTGCGAATCTTCCTGTTTCTTTGGTAAAGGCCAGGATGCCGCCGATTTCTTTGTCTTTGAGATATTTCAAGTCCGGTATCCACATGGACCCCAAGGTTTTCTGTCGCATTATCGGTAGGGCTGGGCATTGTTCTTCTTCTCTTTAGTGATTCATAGAATGGTTACTATTTTTGCTTAGGAAAACTTCACTTCATTCATAAAGAAATGTTGAGTTCATCCACTCATTTTTATCCTTTGGTCACGACTTCAGAAGTGCATACTTCTACTGATTTCTACTTACAGTTTTATTCTAGGGCACGTTAAAAAATATTTAAGTGGAGGCAAATTAAACTAATTTAAGTGATGTTTTGGACCCACAAGAGCTTATTGGACCAACTATACCGCCAACATTCTTAATCATAATCTGAACGCCCGGGGCAAAATTAAACGTCTGATATCGATGCTTAAACGGGAGTTATACTAAGTAGTTCAGTCTGCGTCCTGAAGGAACATATTAGGCCGACTAAACCCCAATAAGTGGTAATTACTCTTTAAATTATTTATTATAACCCTAAGCGCAGAATTTAGGATTTCCCAGACCTCATTTGGTCCTACTGCTTACAGTACGTTATTGATCCTTTCGTTTTATGTGAGAGTAAATTCTCTTGAGACCAGAACGGCGACGTCGTCAGCGCATTTTGAAGCCGTTATTTTCTAGTGGCTTAACGATTTTATCTATTACTAGCAGTGAAACCAGCGGGGAAAGAACTCCTTCTTGGGGGATACCTAGAGTGACGCTCTTCTGTGTTCTTTCTGCTTTTAGCGCTCCCTAGGGTCGAACTAATTGTGCATGATTTTAGGATATGACCAATCCAGTTGCATAGTCCCGTTATTTCGGGCACTGTTTAGTTTGTGTAGGATTGCTTTCGTGCTCACGTTCCCCTTTTAATGTCGATGTTGACTTGGAGCGATTTCTCGATCGTTAGTCAGTAGAAACAGCTCTGCAGCCACCCACCCAACTTCTGCAGAAAACCTATCGGTAAAAGTTGAAGCATTCAGCGTCGCAATATTCATTGGTTCTATGCAGTATCACTTAGTCCTTAAAAAGCTGATCAAATTTCTAGAAAACGGACATAGAGCGTCTCTCATAAAAATGATTAAACTCTTTAATTCTAAGCCGCAGAGATATTGCAGGGGACCACATGTTCGACAAGTTCACCAGACATGGCGGAGTGCATAAGGCACTCTGGATAGTAAAGCAATATTTGTATCAATTATGAAGTCTGACTGAGCTCCGGTGGGAATGGTCCACTCTGGAGCATATGTTCAGTGTTTTTTAGAAATCTGAGAATGTAAGGCGAAAATGAAGGTCTTGAGTTGTTACTAGTCTTTTATGCATATATATACATATGTACATATTTGTGTATGTTACGTAAAATTTACGAATGCTTATCTGACTTTCTCAGTCAGGTTGGAGTGCCTGTTTCTGGCACATCTGGTCTGTTCACGCTTTTAGTTTGGCGACGTTGCTCAATGATTTGTGCGCTAGTTTGCTGTGCAAGCTGCGTGGGTTCAAGCCCCAGCTATATCCACCCAACATTTTTCGGGACACCACTTCTCGTTTGGAGATGACAAACTTCCGAGAATCTAATTTGTGTCGAAGAAGCTTCTCACTGTTCGAAGTTGCCAATAAACTGTAGGTCCCTTTTATTCGTGCAAAAAATGTAACACGCACATGAAGATTACGAGGAGCTAGGAATTGGCTTACCTCAAGCTTTCGCGCCAGCTATTTATTTATTTTTAAATGTGTTTGGGTTCGAGTTTTTAAAGGCGTCATAAACGGCTTTATGGAATTATTTTTATTATCATTTTTATGCTCAAGCATAGAGCATCTATAAATAGATTTTAAACTCTTTAACGCTAGTTTAACATCAGTGAAGAAGTAAAACTTGACATCAACACTGAATTCCAAGGGGCCCCCAGAATCAGGTCAACGAAACAAACTCCCCATTCACAAACAGCTTACCCAACAATCGTTTTCCAAGTATTTACTGCTTCATCGCCCATACTCATACATCACAATTGATTTCACCTGAAAAGGAAAATTTAACTAATGCTTTTGCAGAAGGGGAAGAGAACATGTAAACGGAGGCTGTTATGCACTGGACGGTTTTTTCATCATCACCGCACCATACATAGAGCATTCGCATTTTTTAAATCCACATGCCACACGTGCACCAGCTGTGGATTGTTCTTCCATTCCGCCATCCGTTCTTAAATAACAAACTGCACAATGTCATCCATAATAAATTCCTAAAACAATTTTTCTTTTTTATTTCTAAAATCATTTGTTTTGTTTATCCTTTCTCAAAAACCGATTAGGGAGGGGGCACAACATAGAACATGATTATTTTATGTGATTTCTTTGTTTTAATATATTTTTTTGATTCATTCTATCATTTCATATCTATCACACAATAATTCTTTTGTTTTCTGTTTTTGAAACGTTCGACTACTTATATACCTTTCTCGCACGTTCACATACACACGAATATTTAGTTAACTTTCTAAAAAGTTGCTTATAAGTTGTTTTTTTTTTTTTTTTTTCTGTTATCTTGCTCCCGGCTTTTTACGAATTAATATTAAAATTACATTATCCTAGTCTTTTCTGTTTCTTTTTTTTTTTACATGAAAAACAATTTTGTAAAGTAATTTCTATATTATAGAAAATATTTCGTTTTTTTTCTTTTTTGTCTACCTTACGAGCTAGGGTCCTATGTGTGATTTATATTTTTATTTTTTTAAACTATAATCCGCTCTGTACATTTTTTTTAATCAAAAATTTTCATATAAAAGAAAAAATACAAGAAAACAAAAATTAATAACATTTTTATAAATTATGTTACAAATCGTTTTGTAGTTTTAAACAATTGTTCTTCGAAAACTTTCACTTCATTATAAGGTTTCGATTTTAACTATATTTTTTGGGAGTGGTGTGTGCAATGATTTGTTTGTTAAACCTATTGGATTTGTTACATGATTTTTTTTTTTAAATTTATTCTCTACATTAGAATAAAACAAGAAATAAATATAAGGGGGAACTAAATAAGCGGCTGTAGATTATTTACTTGAAATTACTTCCAAGAGACGATACAATTAATAGAAAAAGCTTAAAAAAATAAAAACAAAGGGGAAATTATACCAGAAAGCCAGACTGTGGACTCTTTGAAGGTTTGCCTTCGAGAAAAGTGAATGATGATAGAAATATGTTTCCAAGAATGAGCATTCATTCCTGTTAAGTTTTACAAAGTTTACCAATATTTTAATTTTTGTAGTTTGAATTTAGTTGAAACTGAAACTGACACTGAAACCAAAAGGGTTTTTTTTTTTGCAAAATTAACCATATCCGATACTTTGTTTTCCATCTGAGATACGCGCCCTCTTTTTCGACTTCGTTTCGTTGGCGCGTTGCAATTTTTAGGTCGATTCGACTTCGCGAATACCTCGTTCCCAGGTCCACATGAAAACCGAAAAACCTAGCGCGAATAGTAGATTTTGATGGAAAGGCATTTCAATTTACCAAAGCCAATATTGTATAATTGTTTAACCGGAAACACCCGTTTCCCTTCTTCGATAAGAACGAACATATTTGGTGAGCCAACACATTCGGAATCGGAATTTCCAACATCCACTATCAATTTCTTTCCCGAAATGTTGAAAGTAAATGAAAAAGGCTTCAACTTCATGGTCTACCGAACCGAATACGTCCTACCAAAGCCAGATGAAGAGAAATTCTTAGTCTCTTCGAGCGACTTATCCCTAAAATATTCGCCCCCGATTGCTGTTCAACAACAATTGTGTGATTGGTTGTGGACTGAAACTTAACACGGATACGTACTTGCGATTATTGCTGTCGAGCTATGGAGTCACAAAATAATCATCAAAAACTCAACTTCTCAGCCAAAATAATCAAAAGCTTTGCAAGTTTGCATTACGAGTACAAGTCGAGTGCAAAACTCTCGGTTCCTTGGAAGTATTGTATCGATCAAATTAACAGCTGTATGAGAGACGGAGGACTGTCGATGATGAGTTAGGGCAATTGGGAATCGTACAAATCCGAGGAACCCAGGAACCAAGCACGATAGTTGCCCCTAGATTCATAAGGGGACACAGGACATACAAAAAGTAAAATGGCTTCGTCACAAGAATTGGAACACACTGTTCTCTACACAAGTACTACATTATATTTCACGAGTATTTAGTAGCTAATAAGAACGACCGAGCCCTACTCATATTGTAGTTCAATACCCGCGACTGTCGTTTTCTCAAATTGAAATACGTTCCCTCCTGTCCATCAAATTTACGTTTGAATTTGTGTTGCGTTTTTGGTCAACTCTAAAAATTTCCCGAAAGCAATTAGCTTTTCAAGGAATTCATGTTTAATTCCGCACTCAGCACCCACTTGTCTTTTAAGTAGATTGTTGAGAGCTTGGTCGTAGTGACTTTGTAGTCTACGGTTTTGCCTGTTTTCCGACTGCACCGTGAGTGTTTTAGTTGAGTGAGTCTTGACGATCAGCACAGCGTGACTTTGGTCAACCGTAGAGTTTCAACTCGCGTTCGGTGTCCTCTTATAATTTTTAGTTAATGTTGTCGAATCACTTCTCTGTCACTTGGTTGCTCGCGTTTGAATTCCAGATCGGTGTTGGTCTACTTTTACGTAAAACCTTTTAAAAATTATGTCTTGGCCTATCATTTTCAGAAAAGTGATGATGATGAAATTAAACCTTAAGCCTTACATATATCCATCGGCTAACGTATAACCAAAATCTCTTAGAAAAAAGTCAAACAATTCTGAGCGTAATTCACAAAATAAACTTAATATACTGACAAGTAGGTGAAGTTTAGAACTCAACAGTAAAATGCAGGACTTGGATACTCTTACATCTTCTTGAGTGGCTTTTATGAAGCAAGACCTTGTACACTTTGATGGGAAATCGATGACGACTTTTTTTAAGTAAAAGACAGCATGTAACCGATCCCATGGAGCGTGCTCGTATTGGATACAAATAGGCTTGACCTAGTTGATGATCGTGTTAATATAGAACAAAATGAATTTCAATTAGCGTTAAATGCAGAAAAATCAACGAAAGGACAAGCGTGTATGATCGAACAACGATTGCTGAGCGAAAGCCGAGATTCAAACGATGGTAATCGTAAGAATGGTTCTTGAGTTCATTATCTAAGTCAAATGTCTACCTTAGTCGATCTGCAGTAGTATAGCTGTATTCCTCTCTCAACTCTTGACAAAGCTGCTGGTGGTTTAATGTCTTTTGCTAACAAATTAGGTCGTCAGAGTGGATTCCTTTGCTACAAGGACATCAAACCAAATAGTTCTGGACGCTCCTGGTCACTTTTTCTTGTTGATTGACATTTGGCGAAAGCTCCTAGTGGAATAACAGTCAAATTTTGTATGATATACGTTTTTAAACTATATCACAGCTTTAAGTACTTCCGGTTGTAACGACGGTCACTTGGAGCTACGCCATTTGTTTAACAAACGCTTGCGCTGCGATTGTTTTCTTTGGCTTATGGTGATAATTTCTATATTTCTTACGATCATTGTTCCTGCCTCGATCGATTGAAGATGATATGCAATAGTTTTCCTATAAAAAAAAATTCCTACACAGTCGAAAATACAATTGTGAAGCGCTCTGGAGTCAACACAAGTGATGCGAAGGGAGCTTGGAGGGGGATACCGTTTTTTACTTTTAGAAATAATTACAGACATTTGATTTGTTTTTGCAGTTTTCAAATTGATGTATGTTTAAAACTCTATTTTTTCCGATTGTAACGCTATTTACAAAATTAACGAGTTTCGAAAAGTTGTGTTGATTTGTTAGGAAACAAACAAAAATGTGACTACTCTCTTACTACAGTATAACTACGACATCTACGATTACTAGTACGTACTACTAAAGCAATATAATGCATCTGAAAGAAAAAATAAAATAAAGAAGCTTATCGTTCTTCTTAGTAGCTAAGCTGTTAGCTTGAATTCGTGGAATTTTGCACTGGATAACTACTGTTGGTCCGTTTATCCCACCACTCCTGTATGCTGTTGGCCATTTGGCGCCGTCGAAAGCGTAGCGATTCGGTGACACACATTTGGATGAAGTTGTACTTTGTGTCGGCGTCGCCTTTGATAAGATTTAGATTCTCCAGGAGTTGGGAGTAATTCCTGCCTGGCCGGCGAATGTCTCTGAAAATTGTCCCTCGCAGTTCGATGTTGTGCCGTCGAATGGCGTCACGCTGTTCGTTGGTTAGAATTGGTTCCGCTGCTGCTGCTGGCGAGGGCGTTCTTTCCTTTTTCAGGCTGTCGAAGTTCGAGTTTATTGTGTATGTGGCTGAGCTAACCGCTGGCACAGGATCGGGCTCAGCTTCGGTTTTTATACTGACGTCGCTGTCATCGGCAATTAAATCTGCGGTTAGATCGTATTTGAAACTGTCCACTACGGGTAGAACTGTCAGCGATGCAGACGAAATGATTCCACCGCTGCCGTTGTGACATTGCTGCAGAATCCTAGAGATCTCCTGGGCATCACTGCTTATGTCATTGTGGCCATTAGTCGTTGGCGCTGGCGGTTGTACTTGTGATGCTGTTATTGTTATTGCTGCTGTGACTAATGGTAATGAAGGTGTTGGTGTGATCACTGCCGCCGCCGCCACCGCCACCGCTGTATATGGATGATGGTGATGCACTTGATGGGGATGTGGTGACAAGGCACCCTGCGGCATGTTATGATGGTGGAGAATTGACGGCGTAGCTTCGCCATACATTGGAGAAATGTATGGACTCGGTGTTTGAATACTATTGGTTAGAATTCCGTTGCCAATGCTACTGTTTAGGTTACTACTACTACTAGTGCTGACGCTGCTGATGCCTATCGCACTCGGACTATTATTACTAATGTTGATGTTATTACTACTACTGTGGTTCAGTAAGGGCGTGGGAGGCGGATGCAGTTGGCCGGGCACTGGCACGATAACCTCCTCCATGTCATCCGTCAGTCCGTTGATGAAGTTCCTTACGTGTCCGTTGATGGGAAAATCATCAAGCGGTTCACTGAATTCAAATGATCCCAATCGATCGGAATCGCCTTCTTCCGACGAAATCACTGATGACGTATCGGACATACTGTCGTCCGTATCTGAGTCAATGCCCATGCACGACGACGATGACGAAATAGGCGTGCTGGGTCTGGAATCTGTTGATGTCCGTCGAAAGACGAAATCTCTACGAATCGGCCCCGCTTTTCTCTTTCTCGACCTATTGCCTAGCTCTTGCTGCTTCTTTGACTGCGCATTTGGGGCGTTCGGTGACTTAATTGGGGCCACTTCACCTAGATCCGCCTCGTCTACCATAACCATATGCTTGTCCTTCTTGTATGGATTGCCAAACATATGTTGACGCACGTTAGTCGGTTCGATTTCACGCAACGGATTGTCTTTGTTCTTCAGATACTCCTGGTAGTTGCCCATCTCTGAGATTGGCAGACAATGCCCAGAGTCCTTGTTCACCAAGCCAATGCCATTGGCCGTCGACGACCGGAAGAAGTTGTCACGCATTTTTGATATCTCATCTATCAGATCTCGCCTGGGAATATCGAAGGGATTGCGATAGTTTTTGGCGGCCGCTTGTCTAATCATTGACGGAACCACAATTGTGTAGTTCTCGATTGGTTCGATTTCACTGTGTAACTTGCTAAATGTGTCGCGCAACAGGGGATTTCGCACCAAATCCCTTCGCAATGGCGGACCTACGTTTAGGCGCGCTCGTTCAATTTGCCAATAGGGCGGTCTCGGCTGGCGCAACTGCTTCAGAACTTTCTGGCAAAGATTCTCCTGATCCTGCTTTGCCGTGTTCTTTATGTGTTTCAACTGATTCGCTATGTTCGGACTCAGGTAGTTGTCCGCGTTCTCCGGCAGCAGGAATTGTAACAGGGGATATGGAACGTTTATGTTCAGCAGTGCTCGCCTTAAGAATGGGCAGTAGTAGGGTGGTATTGAACGAACGTACGAGTTGAATTTGTACATTAGGTCATTCGGTGGACTCATGTTGTACTTGTGAATTAGGTCGTGCAACAGCGGCAACAGGGCCGGATAGTTATACGCCAAGACGTACAGATGGACCTGATTAGCACTCGCCTTGAGATACCCAAATGGTACCTCGAAACCGTGTACTCCATTCGATATGATCACCGGCCAGCACTTGTTCATTTCGCGCTTTGACAGAATTTGCAGTGTCAGCGGACTGGCTTCCACCTCGTACTTGTCCACAGGAAAACTCCTCACCATCTGTGGCTCGTCGACACACGGTGTGACTATTCTCAACTTTGGATGAGCATCTCTTGGCGGTAGGGTTACTGCCTTTGGATCTGGCCAGTAAGGCTCTGGCAGCGGCCAGAATCCAACGGGAAATGTCTTTTGTGAGATGTGCTTTTGTACATAGATCATCTTCTTGGTCGTCTGAAATGCAATGTCCTGTATTTCGCCGTCTTTTAGGTCTTTCAACAGCATTGGTTCAAAGTGTAGCACAACCCCAGGTTGCACCTTCTGCACTAGGCTCTCTATGCACTGATTTAGCACGTACTGCGATTTAACGCGATACGACCGCCCTCCGGTCACCTCGCACATTCTTTCTATCGGCGAATCATCGTGCGGTACCTTACCATCGACTCGCTCGTCGATCTTATTCCCCGAAATTCTTAGAACTAAAGAGAACAGTCTTTGATCCCAGCGAAATGGTTCCTTGGTAAACTTCGTTCCAGGAATTTGTGTATTAAGCGGCAGGATGATATCCTGATGAACTCCATTGCGATAGGAATACCTCCCACCATCGGTAATCACAATAATTACAGAGGGCTCCAGGTAAAATGGACAACGCCCCTGCCCATAGGTATCGATGCCCGATTGCATACGATTTAGATTCAACAGATCGAAGGCGTTCTTCAACGACTCACCCATCGATGTGAGGCCATTGCTCTGTAGGTTCTTCAACTCATTCATGAACGTTGCATGATTCTCCTTCCAGCCGGCTTTAACATTCGCCGGTGGTTCTTCGAATGTCAACAGCATATAACGGTCACCAAGGCAATCCTGGGTGCGCTGTCGAAATTTAAGAAACGTCTCCACTGCGCCCTTTGCGATGTCCAGGTAACTTTTCTGAACTCCATTTATGTAGGCCTTCTGGCACATGGACGACGATGTGTCGACCAGAAATAATATAATTGTCATTCTTCAAAAATTCTCTTCGGCTTCTCGTGTGTACATGTGCTCTCTCACTCTCTCTCTCTCTCTCTCTCTCTCTCTCTCGCGTCCTCGCCTTAGATCAGGTTATTCTCGTGGTCATTGATAAGCAAAAGAGAGACGGGAATTGAAAGATAAAATTTGGTGAATTGGTCTCCTCCCTGTGAATAGAGGTGGGCAAAACCATGGAAAGGAAAAAAAAAGAAACAGAAATCGAATTTGATTATTAGAAAATGTGATTTTTCTTTGTGTGTGTGTAAAGTAGCAGGTAAATGGTGGAAAATGTTTGGAAAAGTCGACGAAATATTGCTGTCGTGTGAACGCCGGCGACTATCACAACGGTGTATCACACTTTTGTCTTGCAATGCGTACTGATGCAGCATTATCAAACGCTGATAACGAGTTATAAATGGTTTCGTTGATTTGGCTTGTTAGGATTTGTGCTTACACTTAATGGCTAGTCATCCAAGAGAAGTTGCGGAATAGAGACGGATCAGTTGCGGTTTAATTCCCATTTTAGGAAAGTCTTGCGCTGATATTCCTGATTAATTGCTCAACTGATCGAAATTTTCTTCGTAGGCATGAACGAAAAATCCTCAGCAAGACAATACCTAGTGGACACGAATTCAGCATATAGCGTTCCTATAGCGTTTACAATTGAACAAGAAATAACTTCTCGTTTGGCAAAGATGATTAGTGAGTGATATATAAACGAAGGAGGTCTCTGGATCGCCGGAGGCCAAGGAGCCCTAAGGTTAAGACTCACAAATGAAATCCTCAAGATCCACTATAAAGATTCTCAAGTGAAACCCTCAACGGTGTAGCAGAGGACGTCCCAAGAACACCTAGAGGCGAACTGTAAAGCCGAGTTAGAAAACTACAAATAGAACCAATCTGCTGCCTAACACTTTATGGATACAGACACCTGCAGACACATGGCGGAAGAGGATATAACACTGAAAGTCTAACCACAACTAACTACATAGCCACCCACGAAAGCACAACGAGGGACTTCCTATACTTCTACTTGTCTAGAACTTCTTATCAGTGCAATGCTAACAACCTCTTACTACTCTCTCTCTCTCTCTCTCTCTCTCTAATGAAGCCGCTCCTAAAATGAACGGTGGGGTCTTTTTCTTCTTTATCGCTCAACGTGTCAAGTAAAAATGCTCACAATCAAATTGGAGCCAGTGCCTGTCAACACACAAAACCCTTGTACATCCAAGCCAAGTTCACACTGGGGACCTTATGCCACGCAACTATCGTCATTCCCATACAAAATTGAAGCCAACTGCGCGCTCCACCATAAGTCATACGCATAAGACAAAATTGTTGCATGCCAAAGTCATCAGTGTGCGTCAGGACTTAGAACATAATTCCTGCTGCTATTCAACGTTTCCAACGATTCGTCCAATACCAATCGCAAATCTATTTGCTCCATCACTTTCAACCCACACTGTGTATGGCAAAATTTCCTGTCAAAATCTCCGCCAGCATATTTAAATGTTTACACTTTTCCTCCACCTTTGCGACTTTTCCAAACGCTTTACCCACATATTCTTCTTCTCATCTTCAAAGAGAAGAAAGAAAATTGAAAATTAATTAAAACAATTGCATTATCAATAAATAATTAAACAATTTAAATTCAACAGTTATCTCTCGCGACTGATGCTCCTATCGCATCCGAGATGGCACCATCAAAACCACCAAAAATTGACAACTTACCCAACGTCCCCACCAAAGATTCCAATCACGGCTATACGCCAAAAAATGCTGTGTGTACTCTGCTCCACTCTCTCTCGCCTCCTGTCAAAATTGAGTACGAGAAGGAAAAAAAACTTTTTTAGATTCTGAAGGCACTACAACAATGCAATTGCGAGTGGATGATTTTTTTTACCCCAAAAGTTAACGTTCTACTTGGATTTAAATGTGCCAACGAGCCGAATTGCCACAGACTGCATGTGCCCGTCGGCCAAGATTCGAATTTGGCTCCACAATTCAATTGACAAAACCAATCAAGCAATGCGCTGACTATTTGTTGAGGAGGTAACACACACAATTTTTTTTTTTTTGTAAATAACGACACTGTTTCACCGAGAACACTTCAATTTCACTATTTAACAACCTTCCTATTCAAAAGCCAGAGACGAACTGTCAGATTGTGGCCTGCACGTAATTGGTTGAAGTGAGAAAGTAGGCTCGCATCGCCATCGTTGAAAATGAAATAGAAGAAGCGGACAGGAATCGGGGGAAAGAAAGAAGGAATACACCAATTATTGGTCGAAGAACATCACAGCACGACAGCGAGGTACTTTCGATGAGCTGGTTATATGGATTGTGGTTGTCATGTGAATGGAAAAAAAGGAGCGTAGAGGTGGAGATTAATGGTTTGGTGTTGCCAGTTACCAGAATCATTGTGTTTTATAATAAACAGTCGTTTCTGGGATCTGAACGTGTCTACGAACTGTAAACAGGTTTCAAGCCTTAATCTAAGGAATTGGTTATAGAAGAAGTCTTGAACAACAATAAAAAAAACAATAAAATAGTTTCTCTGATTACAGCTTCCTTCTTACAAATTTTTTTCTAAAATTGTTGGAGTTTTCTTAAAATAAAGGTAAACAAAGCGAACAGCATGAGCCAACTTTATATTTGGGGAAGGTCACAACACATTGCAGGCGTCATAGCAATATCCTTGTAGAGTTTTTCAAGGGCATGACTAATAACCGAGAAAAGATTTCGAAGAATTTCATACGGAATTTAATACGATGTCATGGAATCTTGACAAAGAGATCACGTCATTACATGTATTGACGCAGATGCGTTATGATCTGCTTAGCTGTTGACAATATTTGCATAGAAGAACTTTTTGAGAGCCACAAGTAAGGCCAATAACGCACATGCATTTTAAGAAGTCAGCGGACGTGACAGTGTAATTTTACAGACGCTTTATTGATACTATACCTGTCCATTTGTTAGCTTTGAACGCAGCAAAACTACTTACAAATGGCGCTACAGTTCGAAGTGAACCTGCGCTTTCACCAATAAGCCTCTAAAATTAGCCCTTTCCTTACCTTAGGTCTTGTTTCCTCTTATGGGTCCTACAGCGTTCACTACTAGACCGTATGTGAAGTTTTCTACTTTCTTTACAACTTTTCTATCAAACTAGCTGCATTCAGTGGCGAACTTTAATTTGGTTGGGGTCCCTACTACTGGTGAGCGCCACCTTAAGCAAGATCTTGCTCAGGTTCGAGGACTTTGCAGACTAAAGCATGGTGTCCATAAGCTCTAAATGCGCAGTTTTTTTTATTATATTGTCGTCGTTGAGCTTACTTTGATACGGTTAAGGCATCTACCACGTCTAAGGATTTCTGAGTAGATATTGTTGTCAGAAGTTATGACAGAGCTAAGGTAGACAAAGGACCTTGCTTACTCAAAGTTGTAGCTGTCCACTGATTCGATCTGTCCGCAGTCAATGTTGGGTCACTTCTTAAAAAAAAAGTCATCGGACTTGATCCAACCAATCGTGCTGTGCGTGTTGTTTTTTATGTGAAGTTTTCTCATGAGAAGTTGTACTCTCAGAGGCTTGCCACTGCCTGCTGAGAGGTGGTCAAATGTTGGCCGGAACCTGCGTCAGCTAACTCCTCAACGCACATTCTTTTTGACAGCGGAAACTTGGTTTGGCCCTGATTTGAAGGTAAAGCTATAGGCTCAACATAGACAGATGAAGACAGTGAACAAATAAGTCATTCCAATAAAGCGTGCGATCGACCTCCTCGCCTGCTTCCCTATTAATGTTCAGTTGAGCAGTTGAGTTGATGCTCAGGAAAGTGGAAATTGTGATCTTCTGTAGATAGATGGAGCTTATTTATGGCGCCTGCCGTTGAAAAAAGGATAAGCTCCGTTTCCCGAGATTGCGTATAACTGTGTGGAAAAGCTATAAAAGCTGCATAAGAATGTGAATTAGGTCATCATGAGAGGCGTGAATGTATTTGGGGGGAAAAAACACGATGGTTGTAGCAGACGCACTAAGACCTATACGAACCAAGGACCATAATATCCACTGTACTAGATTGTGGCATGGCATTTGAATTTAAGCCGTTTATTTGGTTTTGGAGCGCATTAGAGCAGTTCATACAAATATGTTGTCGCAGATTGCTTTTCTTAAATTTTAACTTATACATGTCTTGCACAGTGAACTCCCATCGTCTTTGCAACTACTTTTTTATAACTTTTCACATGCTGCACTCAACTTACACATGGCAACACTGTCTAATCTCTGTCACACGCCATTCGCACCTGTAAGCGGGCGGTTCAAAACTAATGGCACCATCAAACATTGTGTTAAAAATTTATTACAAAATTAAATTAGACGCATAAAACACGTGCAATAAAACTAAATAACACTTCAAACAATATGCTGAAGAATTCCCTGCCGTATGAGCGATTCCACTTGTGACCTGGGCAGATAATGTTGACTATTCTTTAGCAACAAAATCACTTCACCATCTTCCAACTCGAATTTTCCATAATCCTCTACACACCTCACTTCAATGTAAAGAGATTTCGGAGGTCTCAAGTCGCCCGTTAGGTCCAAACCCTGACCATCACCTATGGACCGCATATAGGAAGCCAGCGACTTGGAGTAGGAATTGAAAAAATTCACTTCTGGTTCGCAGAGGCATTCTTTAATGTCGCCAGGAACTATTGGACCGAACTCCCATCGCAACGCTTTTATTCGTTGTAATCTTTGATATAAGTACGCCAACAAGCAACGTTTGTTGCGTTGCAGAGCCGCGTGGCGATAGTTCAACAAAGGCCACAGAGTTCGATCGCCAGATGTGGAGTAGTTTGCCCTAGAATTAGACACGTATTTTTCATATCTGGAAAAATTCTACATGACACAATAAACTTACGCTTGTGTACAATTCTCTTCGAAAATGGCTTTGATTTCCTCGAGTACTTGCCGCACTCCATCATCCTGAAACAAAGTTTAGATTTGTGACACTTTTTGAACACGAATTGATAGTCTCAACTTACATCAAACGGAGGAATCGTTTGCGATGATCTTTCCAATTCTTTAATTAACTCGAAGGCTTTATCGGTGAACATTTTATGGTGGTGGTTGCTTAAATTTAATCAAATGTAAACAAGTTTTGCAATTGTTATCAAATCTTGATTGTGTGCCATTTTTTTGTGTTTTTCTTTTGTGTTCGACTTCGCAATATGTCCAGAGTTTTGGAATTTCTTTTACGAATACGAACTTTTTAGCGATTGTGGCGACATTGAGCAAATTGGAAGATGAATACGGGGATGTTATATTGTTTGAGTTGTTTCTTTTTGGTTTGGGCTGGAGTATTTTTGTTTTTCAAATAAGCACTTTTGGTCTTGAAGAGAAACCGAGAAAAATATGCAGACAATGGAAACTAAAGAAGGTTGGGGCTACTGAGCCGAGCCTTGAAATGCCTGCTAGGTGGTAAAACGAACCAAAGGAGTAGGATTTGGTATGGTAATTTCTATCGGTACAATTGGTTCTTCAGTATCTTTAGACGAATTTCTTCTTTGAACAAAGAAACATCAGTCTCCTCAGTATCGTGTACAAGATCCCATCCTTTAGAATATGTGATGGTCTAGTTGGAAGGCAATACTTTGCTCGAAAGCATGTTAGAAGTAGGAAACTTAAAGACTTCAAATCTACTCAAATGGATTGGAAATACAAAAGAGTTTACGAACTGATTGAATTTCCGATTATGGGCTGATCTTACCCCAATCGAACTGGTCCATAAATTGAGAAGAACTCCGGAAGTCATTCTACTTGGTTAAAAGCATCAGTCAACAACGAGAGCGAGTTTGCTATGATTATGCGGTCGACACTTATCACTAGCCCTTCAACTTGCAAATCCAATATGTCAAATAATCAAATATACGTCACATTTCTTTTGAGCGGCAAACGACCGACAAATTTGATAACTTTAAAGTTTTGTTTACTAGACATTTCACAACTTTAGTTTCGATCTTCCCTTTTTCTGCGGTTTTCATGCTCGAAAAACTGCCTAGAAATGCCGGAATACATGATTAACAATATTCCAGTAAATTTTCCATTTGAACCATACGATGTGCAGAAGGCTTTTATGGAAAAACTCATCGAATCGCTGAAGACTGGCACAAATGCTATTTTGGAATCCCCCACTGGTACTGGTAAGACACTCAGTCTATTGTGCTCCTCACTGGCATGGGTTCTCACGAAAAAGGCGGAGGTAAGTCATGTAACAGCATCAAAATCCCAAAGCTATTGCGGTGATTTTTCTCTGGCAGGTTCAAGCTCAGGTGCAAAAGAAACCGGTGTCCAATTCGCAGCCGTCTTCTATGGAGGAAATACTTGCACGACTTAATGACCCCACAGGCAAACAAGGCAACATGGGAGTTCCTAAAATCATATACGCCTCGCGGACGCATTCTCAATTGACACAGGCAATGCAGGAGCTGAAGCAAACATCGTATTCCTTTATGCGAGCGGTGGTACTTGGCTCCCGGGATCAGCTCTGTATCCATCCCGAGGTAATGCGAGAGCAAGGAAACTCCAATAAAATACAAATGTGTAAGCTGCGCATACAAGCAAGGTCATGCAGCTTCCATTCGCGCGTAGAATCCAAGAAAGACAGTCCAGAATTTCGAATGCAATCTGTTATGGACATCGAGGACTTGGTGACCATTGGCCAAAAGTTGAAAATGTGTCCGTACTATTCGTCTAAAGAATTGGTCCAAGATGCAGACATCACATTCATGCCTTATAACTACTTGCTTGATCCGAAAGCTCGCAAGGCTAACAAAGTGGATCTAAACAACACCATAATCATTCTTGATGAGGCACACAACGTGGAGAAGCTTTGCGAGGATTCTGCGTCGATTCAGATTAAATCGTCGGACATTGCTTTGGCTATTGACGATGTAACACACATCATGAAGGCAATGAGTGAGGATGCACTGGGTGAGATGTCAGATGAGCCAAAAGATTTCACATTGGACGACTTGGCACTGCTGAAGGAGATGCTGTTGGACTTGGAGAAATCTGTGGACAGCATTGAAGTGCACAATAAACTTGAAGGCGTGACATATGAAGCTTCGTTTATGTTTGAACTTCTTGAGAAGGCCAATGTGAGTTGTTAAGCTTCAAGGTATTCCATTGTTCATGATGAGTGTTTCCTCATAGATAACCAAAACAACGTCGCATAGGGTATCCGCTCTGTTGGACAAATTGCTTCAATTTCTTACCATGGCGTCACAGAATACAATGTTCCGCAAGGGATCTGGTTTTCAGGTCTTGCTCGACTTGATTATCATTGTGTTCTTCAACAAAAACGACGACCTCGGAAAGATGTTGAGAAGTTTTAAGGTTCACGTCCAGGTGGAGGAGATAAAACAGCAAAAGCATACAGCAGGCAAGGGCGGTGACGGTTGGCTAACAGCAAAAGGCCCGGCCAATAGTAAGGCGGGAAAAATTATTAACTATTGGTGCTTCAATCCCGGCTATGGGTGAGTTGTGCAGCCCTTTGAACATGACCTACGATCGGATGATAACTTTCTTCTCTTCCTCTCTAATCAGAATGGAACAGCTTTTGAACAAAAATGTCCGAAGCGTAATTCTTACTAGTGGTACCCTGGCGCCGTTGAAACCACTGATTGCCGAGCTGGCGATTCCCATCTCTCAGAGCCTAGAAAATCCCCATATCGTCAGCAAGTCGCAGGTGTGTGTAAAGATTGTCTCGTACGGGCCAGATAAGGAGCTGCTTATCTCCAACTATCAAAACAGGTAAGTAGTCCGCTTTGCATGTATGAATTTGAACTTTGTCATCTCACTATCTGTAGAGACAATCCGAAGTATGTGAATTCTTTGGGGCGTACCATACTATCCTTCTGTCCCATCATTCCCGATGGTTTGTTGGTGTTCTTCCCCTCCTACCCGCTAATGAACAAATGCATTGATAGCTGGCAAGCGAGTGGTATTTGGTCACAAATCGCTCGACACAAACCTATTTTCGTTGAACCACGCACCAAAGAGGCCTTCAACACGGCAATGAATGAGTTCTATGAGAAAATTCGTGATCCCAGCACGAAGGGAGCATGCTTCATGGCAGTCTGTCGTGGTAAGGTCTCAGAAGGTCTTGATTTCGCCGACATGAATGGGCGTGCTGTGATAATTACTGGGTTGCCATTCCCACCGTTGAAAGACCCGCGTATTATACTCAAGAAACGGTATTTAGATGATAACCGAACGAAAGAGAACGAGGTGGGCAATGAAAGAACTTATTCGTTGAATTGAATTAAATTCCTTCTTTTCAGCTTCTTAGTGGACAATCGTGGTACGCCCTGGAAGCCACAAGAGCTGTCAACCAAGCCATTGGTCGTGTTATCCGACATCGTAACGATTATGGTGCGATTTTACTCTGTGATTCGCGTTTCAATCAAGCCAGCCAGTTAAGTCAGCTCTCGGCGTGGATTCGGGAACACCTGAAAGGCTCACAACAGCATCAGAACTTTGGTCCGGTGATAGGCGAACTTTCGAGATTCTTTCGAAATGCTGAAAAGACTGTGAGTATAATAACTGTGACTGTGGGATAGTGCGTAAACTACGTTCTTCTTAGCTGCCGAAACCATCGCTGAGGTCTGTCGAAACTCTGGTTCAAGACATTGCCGACGATCCGACCGTTAAATTCAAACAATTTTCCGATCCATTGTTGGTTCTGGAATCGAAGAAAAAATTTCAAAATGCCCATAATCAAGCTGTGTAGGTTCTACCATCGATAGCCTTACCCCTCTCATAATTTCATTATTTTTAGAAATATTGAGAAAACAAATTCCATAGCGAGCTGGTCTCCAGACGATTACTCAATGGCAGCTGGAAAGCCACGATCATCGACTGCCCCATCAGCAATGGATTTCATAAGCCGCCTTGACGCTGATGTTTCGGTAGGAAGTCTGTTTCCTCTCCAAAAACTTCCTCGCATCTCATTTCTTTGTTTCAGACAATTGACTTCAATGCCTGCCAGCCGGACAACTCAAAACTAGTAACAATCCATAAACGTGAACGGACTTCCCCAAACCAAACACTCACATTCAACGAAGCAAAGAAAAAGCGCTTGAAAATGATTCCCAATACACCTCTGTCTGGCAGTTCTAGTGGGCCTGGCAGTAGTCCAAGTAGCAGTTGTTCTAGCCCCGGTCGTCTCTCGCAATATTCGTTTAACAAGACGTCAATCGTTAAAAAGGAGGAGGATCCTGAAATTCCTGCTCATCATGTTGACCTCTTGAAATTGGTAAGTAATATTTTTTTTGTGTGAAGGGCAAGCACCTAACATCAATTTTGTAGATAAAAGGTTCCCTCAACACGGAGAAGTACAACAAATTTGTGAAAGCGCTGATGTTGTATAAGAAGGAAAGTACCATAACCAATCTTCTGGCTGTGCTGATAGACGTCTTTGGACATCCCACGCTGCATTATCTGCTGAAGGGAATGCGCCGATTTATTAAAGAAGTCGACAAGGTTAAGTTTGACGCCACCATAGCTGAACTCTGTTAGCCGCACGTGTGTTCCAATTTAATGTTAGCTTGTGTAGATTAGTTGTATGTGGTGTTATTAAATCATGTTATAGCTTAAGATTTGTTTCGGTTCTGTCAAAATAAACAAAAATAACTAAAACTGTGCCTACAATAAGTAACAGTCATTTTAACCAAAGTTGCTGAGGGAGGAAAACCCCAGGTTGGGGCAGTCTCACCACTCCTCTGGCTTTTGACCATGAACAACATTCTAAAGAGACAGGGATGTCGGATGACGTAGTGATACTGGTTTCAGGAAAGCTTCCATCTTTTCTTCTTTTTGAAGTTCCTCTCCGCTGCGGAGGTTGGAAATCATCGTTTTTATGACATCTCTTATTATTTCAGAGGTCGAGAGATTGAGCCACTCCCTTAAATTTGACATCCATGATACCCTTTGTCTCCCGATCGCGTTTCTTCCTTCTATCTTTCCTCGTAGAATAAGTTGGAGTAGTTTGTACTTGTTGTTCCATCAGTAGTAAGTGAAATCTTGGGCCCCAAGTTGTGGGCTCGGAGGCAACCGGGAGTCAACAGAGCTGATGCTTTTCACTATAAAAGCCGAAACTCCATACATTTCTTTCTGAACGGTCAACCGTTTTCAGCATCTTTCAGTGTTAGGTGTCTTATTGTCATTCCCCACCCAAAGTCTAGCTAGAAACTAAACATAGAACAGCGGGTATAGACGGCACACTTGCCTTACGGGTGGGCCACTCTGAGTAGAGGTTACAATCTTTAAAAAAACTTAGAACAATGCAAAGAATAACAAGCAAAGGCACCACGGGAGTTCTGCGGTCGTGCCCGACTGATGGTGTAGCCCTTACGCCTCGTCTTTCATTTCGAAATTATTGCATTGTGCAGCCTCCGTTTATGTATGTATGCAGACGACGTGGTGATACTAGTGTTAGGGATATTTCCCTCCGCGATAAGTGAAATCATGGAGGTAACTCTAGACAAGGTAAACACCTTGTGTAAACCCGAGCAAAACTGAACTGATGCTTTTTACTACCAAAACCAAAATACCCGACTTGACCCTTCCCCGTCTTAATGGCCAACCACCCACACTATCCTCCAGCGCTAGGCATCTGGGTATCATGCTTGACCTGGAAACTGGAAACAAAACATTGAACACAGAGTAAAGAAGGCATGTGTAGTCTTCTATGCCTGCAGTAAAACCTTTGGAAAGAAGTGGGGACTTCAACCAAAGATGATTTGTGGATGTCCACAGCTGTAATGCGTCCATTTCTCATCTACGGGTCGCTAGTATGGTGGTTCGCGCTGAGCAAGGGCTACAACCTTACAAAACTTAAAAGTCCCCAAAGAATAGCGAGTATAGGCACCACGGAAGCATTAAGGTCGGCCCTAATGGATGCCCTTGCGGTGCTCCTGCATCTTCTGCCCCTTGACTTACATACAAACAACACTGCACTACGCAGCGCAGTCAGATTCAAAGAATCTGGGTGCTGGACTGCACGGCCATAAGGAAACGAGCGTGCAGATTAGCTGGCAAGGCAGGGGTCAGATCCGCTAGGAGTGGTTAAAGGACAAATTCACTCATAGTTCCTGCAGTGGCCGACCTACGATACGATTAGGACAAGAGATCTCCTAAGCAGAAACCGCCCAGATAACCTCGAAGCATTGGCCAATTGGAGACCATGCGCCAAACTGGGTATTCCATACAACCATCACTGCAGCAGCAGCGGAAATGAAAATGAGGGGGAAATCCTCCTCCACTTTTTCTGCGAATGTCCGGCACTGACAAGAGCCAGACTGCGTGCATGTAAATCAACCATTCTTCGACGACCTCTGTGACATCTCGGGTAAAGGTGTACGAGATCTAATACGCTTTCTAAAGTCCACAGGCTGGATCTAGGCACCCCCGGCTGTCCCACCCATCTTCAACAACACACATCATCAACCAGGTCACACGAGTGGTGGTAACCAAAAGGCACATCCTAGTGCTAATTGGGTTTCAGTTGAACAGCCACCTCTACCTAATCTGGATCTGTCGCCTCACTTGTTGCAATAATTGGGGACTTACATAGTAGCAAAACTATGGGGCCATGATTTAGTGGGCAAAGACGAGGTCACCACAGTCAAGCAACTGAAACGAGTTCAATGCTTACCTGAAATCTGCATCACTTACGCTGTCGTCGGGTTACCGCCAGTAAAAGTCCGCAAAGAAATGCGGATAAGACTTAGCCTGCATGGACTCTTCCACCCAATTAACATCATGCTTATTCTTACTCAATTCACTCGCGGAACAATTTGATATTCCACTGGGCACCGCGCCTTTAGTGTCATAAGGGCCTGGAGACATACATACATTCATACTTCCATTCGCTGGGCAACCACAGGTGGATTAGACTTAACTGCAGAACGATGTTTAAAAAGTGGAAAAGTTTAATCGTACCCTGGGTGAAAAAATTGTACTCACATGTTGCATGCCCAGTTCGATGTCACTTTTGAGGCGTGAAATTTACACGCACCCTTCCTTTTTCTCCTTCTGAGAAGCTGGTGTTGGTCCCTTTTCTTTTGATCTTAGAGAGCGAACAGCTCTGGTCCTACAATGCAGTGCCGCATTTTTCGTTGAACAAGGGTATTCGTTGTAATGACCGAGCGGAACTTCACAAGCCGAGGTAGACGTAGATGATAGGGTATACATGCAATTGACGTTAAAGCTATAAAAGGAGGACACTTTAAAATATTTCCACAACGCACAACGGTTTTGTTTTCATTAAAACTCAAGAAAAATAATATCTTTATTATAAATCTATAGTACAGTTAAAATAATGTTGAAAATAAATAATTTAAAATTATGTTCTCCAATCGGAATCACTGCAGAAGTTGTGTAACAAATACGGGCGGTTCCTTAAAAACCGTATGCACCTTCAACCGTCTGGTCTAATGCATTCCGTTTGTTGTTTTATTATTGTTGGAAAAGTCAATGCACGTTCCCGAGGTGAGGTCGATTTCTTCGGAGTCCGAGCCATCCGTATCGGAGCAATTACTCAGGCTCCCGACACGTGGCTCACAGCCCATTCCGTTCATGTTGTGATTTCGCATTGCATCGAGGGATACGTGTCCGTTGCGGTCCTTATACATTTTTAACTCGGTGTAGGTTTTTTCGCAGTTACCTACATCCCCTAATAAACCAACCCCACCACCGTTTATAGCCTCTGAATTTCGGTCTATTGTTCTATTTTGATTCTGAAAGGCGGGATGCATCATGGTAAAGTGGTGCTGTTGTGCTTCTGCAGCGGCTGCAGCAGCAGCAGCGGCAATAGACGAATCATCCGGTGGCCCTGTTGAGTTAGGTGGCGGTGGTTGTGGGGGTAAATTGGATTTTTCCGAACTAGAAAGGTTCTCTGGTGTTTGCTGCTGGCTGGCACTTGTTGCTTCGTTAGAATTATTATTGGCCCCACGACCACCTAAAATGGGAATGTACATGTTTTTTTGTGGAGGAATGTCACAAATGCAATTGAAAGTACCTCCAACGATAATTGGTGGTGAACCCAGGCTAAGGCAACGCATTCTCCATGCATCTTGAAGCAATTGTAAGCGAGCTTGCTTTCGCCATTTGGCCCTTCGGTTTTGAAACCAAACCTGCAAATGAGAGTTTAGTTAATGAAATGTTTTTCGTTAGTGATGACTTATTTATGATGGATTGACATATTTAAAGCCACACAAAAAGGCTTTAAAGAGTTATATGATAAACTGGAATATTGACCAACAAACTCTTCCAACAAGTTAAAGAGATCTTCCAGTCTACGTTTTTGAAGCCTTTCCACTAATTTCATTCTAGAGTTATTAAAATGTGGAGATTTCCGTTAACTCAGTTCACGCAGAAGACAATAAAACCTTCTGTATCCAATTCCTATTTCCTATTTTTAGAAGGATTTGGTCCTCCAATTTGGACGTTTTGGGGTCGGGGTAACGCACAGCTACGTAAAAAATGAAACATCCAAAAGCCACAGGTAAGGACTGTTGACGGTCCTGCTAGCACAAAGATATTTGATTTTGCAGGTGGAATCTTAGGATCTTTAGGACCCTAGTACCGGGTCTAGCCGAACAATTGGCAGAAGCCATAGACTGCTTTTAAGAACTGCGATGGGGTGGGCCGGGAAAAGGAAGATGAAAAATGGCATCCAGCATGGGAACGTCACTATAGCAAGCGCATGGATTCTCCATTCCAAAATCCACAAAGGTGTGTTGTGGTCTCCTGTTCAAACAAACTGATCCGACTGCAATCGATGCCAGGCTTCGCCATCAATATTTTTTTGGATATCTGAACACTTCTTGCGGCTCGGATCATTACTTTGTTGCGGCTAATTCATGAATACGAATATCTCATATGCCACAGCAAAGAAGAATTACTTTGAGAATATGCAATCGCAAGAGGCCGCCAGAATCTTCCCCGAAAGCGTATCTCAACGATTTCTAGACCGGAAACATCAATCGCTGATGACTAGTGGCGCCGCTGCCAACACATCATCAGAGACACCCAAACTGATGTGCCGTGTTTCACCTAATCGCCACGATGAAAACTCCTAGTTGAATGAAGAATGCCGGAAAGCCCATGCAGCAAAACAAGAAGGACGAGGGCTGCTTGCGAACTATGGGTTCTTCCTATCGGCTTATACAAACGAAGACGAAGCGCGGTATCAAGAATATCAAGAGATTTTATTCGAGGAACAATGTACTCAGAAACATAAAAGCAAAAAGAACGGGAAGCTGTAAACACAACGAAGGAACCCTTGTAGTAGATTCATAGGCGATGTTGCGAATTGGAACAAAAAACCATTTTAGCAGGCTATAACTGGGACTACCAACTTCTTGCTATAAGACAGAACCATTGATAGCCAAAACTTCCATCCACCTAAAACTAAAATCCAACAAAGCTGGACCCATCAACCTAGGTAAAACAACTCAAGATAACTTGGTAGAGAGCATACACAAACTTATTTCTAGGATTTGGTCAGACCGTATACGTACATATACCTGATGAATGGAATCTTAGCAGATTGATCCTTATCCACTAGAGAGAAGACTCCGTTAACTGCGCCACTGCAGATGCATCAATCGCGTGCAAAATCGTATCTGTCATATCGGTTGAATGCACGACATTTTTTGTTAGGTTCAGATCAGGAGAGTAGACTTCTGCAGATCCTATACAAAAGCCAAGAAATCCCAATCGATACCCACTACCTTTTTAAGACCTCTTGTGACAGCATTTATGGAGACGAATTATGCAACGCGTCGTCTAGTTTTGGCATTATAAGATGGCTCTAACGCTTACAATGGTATCACAATGGAACTAACTTTAGTCTAAGGCTGTAGTGGAGAATGCTTGCTGTCCATCAAAGTCAGTAACGGTCTCATCGACAGCTTTGATCTCAAAAAACGACAAGGTGACGCGCTGTTGTGGGACTTTTATATCATCATACTTGAACGAATTGTGCTAAATTCTCAAGCCAACACCAGGGGCACAATTTCCCATAAATCTGTCCGACTACTTGCGGAAAAAAGGGATAGATACCGTCAAAATGGATTAAGTGGTGAATGAAAGTAAAACCAAGTATATGTTTTGTTCTAAAAGGAAGAAACACCCTATATCGAAGAATCTGACAGAACGTCACAATGGACACCTATAACCCCGAGATAGAAAATAACTTTTCCTTCCTTGGCTCTGCTTTAACTTTTGACAATATTTCATTAGAAACAAAAAAGAAGAATAAGTTAAAACTCTTGCCAATCTTTATTTCTTTGGGTTGATATGGCAATTTGCCCTATCCCGAACAACCAAGGAGACTCTACGTGTGATCTCATCATCTCAGTCCTATTTTATGGTGCTAAGCCATGGACTCCATCAAAAGCAGATAAAGATAGCCTTGGTGGTTTCGATATATGATTTTGATCACAAATTTTAATAATATCCTATTTTAAGACGTTTTTTCGTGCGTTAGGAATATCTAGCGAATATTTCTCGCTTTGATGTCAAAGCACCACCTCTTGTCGGAGAACGGCAAACTGCCGAGAGTAGAATTTTTCATAAATAACCTCAATTTGCCTTTTAGAGTATATATTCTGAGTCACTTCTATTCGTGCGAAAAATGTAACACCGACGACTTGAATAGTTTCAAGAAGCTAGGCACTGGCTCACCAGTCGTTTTTTAAAATGCTCGAATTTCAACCATAATTCTTTTCAGATTACATCATTTACAAGAAATTAAATGCATTTTTATAAAATGAGTTCGAATCATTCGTTACATTTTTACAACTTTTTGAAAAATATGTAATCGCGTTGTGACCAAAAGATCAAATTTCAGCGACAGTATTGCCTAGACCGAGGGTTAAATCAAACAGGATAGTCTCCCAAAGAGAACCAGCGCTCAGAGTTATTTATAAGATTTGGCAAAGGACTGAGCTAGGTACGACTATTTCGCTACAATTTAATCTACAAGTATCCAACGGAAACTGTAGACATTTAGGAATCGTTGTATAAGTAATATTGAACGACTTTCGGTGGGAAATCGGGCTTAGAGATCAGTAGACATCATCATATAACGATGGCGGCAAATCCCGATAGTGAAACACACGGCGTAGGTAAAACCATGGAGCGGAATGACTGTAACTAGAGAAGAGCTGGAATAAACTTAAGCTCGAAACTGTATGAGATTGCAGAAAAGCGCTGTGAAAACCTCAAGCACTGCAACTTTAAAAGTTTATTCAATATACAGTGCAAAAAACCAACACTCCAGTGTTTTGAAGGTAAATTAATGAAATATACTTACAATGACTAGGGAGCAGGTACAAAAGCTATTACTAGAAGCAACAAGCCAACACGTAAGTTTTACGAAAAAAATGGTGACTTTTTGTAGACGAAGTAGTTATCACGCTTTGAAGAAACGAAAAGATATAAGAAACGTGCCATCAAAGAAATACTGTTAAGGAGGGCTCCTATCCTACATAATTAAGTAGTAGTAGCAAAATTAAGAAATCAGTTTTTCACAAAGAATTGTGTGATTTAGTCAGTTAAATGTCTTGGAGAAATCAAGTAAGAGCAAGCAAATGAATTCCTAATTTTGCAAAGGCGGGTGAAATGCATTAATCCGCCTAGAGCAATTGATGAGCTTTTCAACCCGACTGAACATTTCTAAAGAAACATTAAAAGGACGGGCGGAATCTATTTTTCTAGATCCACTACATCACAATAGATTTTTTTTCTGGTCTAAGTGCCCCTTCTTCTTGGAGGGCCACTTCTCACTAACTAACTAGTAACTAACTAGATCCACTAAGGAGAGAATATTTTGTTAGTGTGATAGGATCAATGACAAGAGTCATTCGAAAGCGATTTAAAGATGTTTTTGTTGTGATTATTAACCGACGGGCTTTCATAAAATTTCCCAAGAGGACACGTTTCTTGTGCTAGGATCAAAGTTTCTTCATTCCAAGACGTTTTTCGTTAAATGTGCGTATCACTTATGAATTAGCACTGAATTATGCATGTGGGTCTAAGTGGACAGGCTTTCAAAGTTCAGTTGGCTTAGACGTAAGACTGAGCTGCCACATTGAGGATTCAAGGATGGTTGTAGAACAGTTTGTTCATCCACACAGACTGTCAATTTGGTGAGGTTTTTGGACAGGGAACAGTATTGGAGCTTATTTTTTTAAAAACGCAGAAATTCATATTGTTTCCGTAAATGTATTATGCTACAGCCCGACTTTGACGGACATTTTTGGCCTGAAGGTGGCACTGTGGACAAAGGTGAGGTTGATTTTCAATAGCATGACGTTACATGCCACATGCTCAACAGATTTTGGTTTCCAAAAACTCGAGGTGGTCATAGGTCACCGCAACTAGCAAATCTGTTACACAGATGGCTCCAAATTGGAAAATGGCGGTACTGGATTTGGATTAATGGTCGCAAATTCCGTTGTGCGGTAGCGCTTATTCAAGCAGAGGTTCATACAATTAGAGTATGTCCACCGGAATGGCAGTAGAGAAATATAAATTACCACGGATTTATGTATTTACTTACATACATCTTTTTGGAGAGTTGGGGTCATAATCTTTTATCCAAAATACTTAGCATGTTAACATTCTGTTTCTTCCCAAAGTCCGTTTCCCACAATTCGGATTTTTAGAAAAAATTATTTTCTTCTATGTGACTATACCGTTTCGCTTTGCTGCTGCCCCCTCTCCGGAATTTTAAAATACAAAATTTAGTTTATACTGAATTTTTCTCTTAGAGAATTTGACAAATTCGAATTTCCATCTGCTTCTCTTTTTGGATCATCAGGCAGCGCTAAGGACTCTAAAATCCTACACGAAATGGTCAAAGCTCGTCAGGAACGTTCTCAATCCCCGCGAATTACCTCTTTCAATCAGTTTACTGTGGCCTGGAGCATAGGACACAAAGGTTTCGAAGAAAATAAACCGACAGACTATTTGGCAAGGAAAGGCTCTAGGCGCCCTCTCGCTGATCCTGAGCCTAATTTAGTGTGCAACACAGTCCACTCTAAAATAACACAATGGGAAGTCAATTGGTTTGCTGAACAGTGGGCAAGCCTAAAAGGTAAGCGAAGAAGTTCATCAACTCCAACTTTTCACTCAGATAGCATCTGAACCATCAGATACAGAAAGATGTTGACTCTGCGATAAGCAAAAAGAGACGGGAGAACATATTCTTTGTGACCGTGTAGGTCGCAGAGCATCTGGGCCTCGCCATCGTAATCGTATTCGTATATGTCACACAAATCTGGCTTTATTATTAACTTGGTTAACGCTTGGTCGCCGTGGCTCAGTGGTTAGTGCGTTGGATTGCCGTACGAGCTACGTGGCTTCAAGCCACATTTTTCCACCTCTTCTTGTCGGGGAATGAAAAGCCTCCGAGAGTATAATCTGTCTCAATTTGTCGTTCTGAGTCAGCAATTAGTTTTCAGGTTCATTTCAATTCGTGCGAAAAATAAAAGATGAACAACACGAATGGTTGCGAGAAGCTAGGGCTTGTCTCATCCCGAGCTGTTGCGCCAGCTATTTATTTTTTTAACTCCTTATCGCATCGTGAATCCTTCGTGGTTTCTGCGACACACAAATAAATCCACACAATTTTTTGTCTAAGGCACCAACTTAAAAAAGTTAGAATTACTCACTGCTTAGAGCCTACAGATAGAAATTTAGCTGTCGACAGTGAAATCCTTATCAAATTTAAATAGAAACAACGGCTCAGTGAAATATGGCCGCGTGAATTCAAACCGCAATCGAGAACTAAAACTAGACCGCTATATCAATACAAAATCATCCGCGGCCTATGCACCAGCAAAAACATTCGCATTAATACAATCCGTTCACTACCTAATGAAAATACCTGTACTCGCGCTTCACTCAAACTAATTCGGAGTGCAACTTCTTCGCGTAGAAATACGTCAGGATAGTGTGTCTTCTGGAACAGTGCCTCCAATTCCTGCAATTGCTGTGGCGTAAAAGTTGTGCGATTTCTTCTTTGGCGCCTTCTGCCAAACATGTATTCGGTTAGTAAATCCCCAGGTAAAGGCGATAAAAATGGTCCAGCCATTGATTTGAAGTAATTTTTGAAAAATTTGCCTTTTTATTTATTTCTTTTTTTTTGTTAAATAATTTCGCGTCACGCTTTATTTAAACAATTTTCATTTTTCTAATAAATTTTTTTTTAATTTATTTATTTTTACGGGAAAAAAAAAAATCGTTTTATTAAAATGCGATGTTAATGCATTCACGACCGAACAAGAACTGTTCTTTGCAATCTCAACACGATATGTTTTTAACTGGCCGTTGCCGTTGAAAGCGTTATCCTTTCACACAACGCCACACGAATGCGAATAAAAAAATAAAAAAGAAAAAAAAACGATGTCGACGAGGAGTTATTGTACGACAAGGCCCCATAACAAACGAAATAATATTACTCGATGAAAATTTTCCCACTTGAAGTGTGTTGTTGTTGCTCATTTCACTTCCTATGGCGGGCTGTTGGCATCCTGCAGTATCCTTTCCAGTAGGCCGTGTGCGCTCTTTCTTCGGCACTCAGTGGCAAATCAAAATTTAAACGTTTTCATCCCTCAGCACACCGATTCCACTGCCGGGCAGAAGCACCTGATAGATGGAAACAACCTGCTAAACCACCCCAAATAAAAAAAAAGATGCTAAATGGGTGTGTGTTAGTTTGTTACGTGGATGCCAACAATTCATTGACAAATAATAATTTGTTTACAATTTTATTATACACACACACTTGCTTAAAAGGATTTTAAAGAAGGCTTAGGCATTGCCAGACGTAGATTTGATGTAGAATTTTCATTTGGGCTTCGTAAAAGAAAATCGGAGTTCATAGCTAAGTTAGGTGGTATTTTGGCGCAGTCTTTTCAGACGCACCGAAAGGGAATTATGAACTTAAATGCCACCTATTTCTCAGGAATCTTGAGTGTGATTTGTTTGCCGCAAGGACGTCTTTTGTTTTCCCGTCTTTACGATGTAACCACATTCTTCGGCATAATGAGCATCTTTAGAAAGTTTGTCTGCGTGCGAGTTGTTAGAAGTTCCATTGGAGTGGAGGACTGAGTGGTCTACTGATGGATTGTTCGGTTCTGAACCTCGCCGAGTTAGATCTTTGGGTCTCGCATTTCCAAGAACACCTCTAAGTAGGTAGGGTGGCGATTCCTGAGAACCCAATTAGCGCTAGGGGGCGCCGTTTTGTTACCACGAAAGACGAAACTTATTCAAACCTACATATTTGTGTGTGAGTGTTGATTGGTTGTGTTGGGATGATCATCCCCATCTGGTTAAATCCAGTCAGTGGAGTTCAGATACAGGATCAGTTCTCTAGTCCTCTCTTCAGTACGTTGTCTGGTCCTCGATAGGGCACCTACAGAGGAAATGAAGAAGAGATTCTTTCTTATTAATGTCGTTGCATCTTCTGGAGAAGGTGTGCATATCAAGCTTGACTGCATGGTCTCCAACTGGCCAGTGGCATGTGATAATGGGTACAATTCTGGCAATATCTGGTTTTGAGTTGCCAAGTAGATTTTTTGACTTAGTTTTATAGTAATAAGGCCATGTATGTACATCTTGAAATGACGCAGGTGGACAGGCCGTTCCACCTATGATTGGCAAGCTGGAGGAAGTGAAGATGTATATAGCCCTTAATAGTGCCCAGTGGAATATCGACACTTTCGGCAAGGGAACTTTTAAGGGCCGATCCTCTCCTGGCCAGCTCGTCGGCACGCTCATTCCCCTCGTGATTGTTATGACCTGAGAAAAACACCTCTATGTTTTGCAACCCTACGGAATGTAACGTTGTGCCGTAAGTTTAGGTGGTTTAACTCGTCTCGGTAGCCCATTACTTGTCTTATCACTGTGGATGAGATGGCCTAATTCACCACCTGGCAGGTGGACTAGTCTCAGAAAATTCCAGAACTAGGCATGTCGATCCAAAGAATCCACTTTTTCTATGCGGACCATTTAAAAAGTGTCAACATCAGAGGTATCAGTTCAAGGTCGAAATACATGTATGTAAATTATTGAAAAGAATGATTTTCTGGAAATGTTGCTGGATGAACCTATTCCGAAGATGGAAAAGAGGATTTCATCGGTTGGGAATTATGTTCATCATCCACCGTCTATACATTATCACTTGACAAGCTGAAGGCAGACAATGCAAAATGCTTCCGCTGTGCCATGGTCAAAATTCTCGAATTGCGTTCGAAGGGCTCTGATTTGTCCCCATTCTGTTTCCTTATCTCAATGTTTGACTCTTAGGACTCAGATTTCCATCGAACAACGAATCCGTAGACCTCTATTTTGCAGAGAAAAAGACCTACGTCCTAATATCCAGAAATATCTCAATTGGCAATGCTGTTAACCATCCATCATTGTCATCATCTTCACCGTGTCGTCGTCATAATCCCCAAGAAGAACAACCCCAAAGAGTGGTGTGTTGCATTCTGCTCCGACACAGAGGGAGTCGACGGGCGCAAAACAATGCCAGCTTATGCCGTGTACTTGAGGGAGAAAAAAATAAACCGTGTTATTATGATCCTCGTTTTTATCTCGTTAAAATTACTGCACACAATGGTAAACCACCCCCTGCGACAGGGAAAACAACACACACAGCCCACCCACCCATACAGCCGCATTGACGAAACGAAAACAATTCATTCTCACTGCACTGCATGCGAGTGTGTGCAATGTTATCACGTTCTTGCACCCTTCGTCCTTATTTTCGTTTTTTTTTTTAAATATCCATCCAATGCATGTGATAAACAAATTGGGGATGAAATAGACTCCGCTGCTGACTGTTGTTCTTGCTTTGCACTTCCCGCGAGAGATTAATATACAGCACACACACTCGGCGCGCATTAATCTGTTTTTTGTCAGTGGGGTGATCCCGGCGCCTGCGCCAAAAAATTATATTTATCCTGTTACAAAAAGGGAGGCGGGGCATTCGAAGCCAATCATAATGCCTGCCTTTATGAAAAATATATTGTTCTTCGTCCTGCTTTTGTGTTGCGTTATTCGTTTTTCTCTTGCGTAAATAAGTTTTCCAGGAAAATAATAAATAATCCAACAATGGTTGGGAAATTCATTAGGACACGTGGGAACAGTGATGGCATGCCATCCGAGCGCGTCGTGCCTTGTGTGTGTCTTGTGACTTGTGCCTAAAGCCCGGCGATGCCGCTAGGGAACGGACAGGAGTAGTGCTGCGTGAAGGATGGATGTTGGCATGATGTGGTGGAAAGATGATTAGCAGCTGTAATCGGGGTGCTGTTGGCGGGTAATTTGCCAAGCGGGTAGGTGCTGCACATGTGCGACTGTGGGTGGTGTCATTGTGCGACAATCACAATGGAGTTGTCGAGTGAAGGTAAATCATATTAATTAAGTAATCACTGAGAGGTACTTCGTCATGATGTCGATATTCTAAGAGATTGTAGGAGTAGCATGTGGCAGGGGAAGGTGGCAGGTAGAAGGGGTTATTATGTAGGGAAATAATAAAGTAATTTGAGGTTCGCTTTCTTGTGATGGGTATTCTTGTTATGCATCATAAATGTATGTATGTACATTCTATGTACATATCTGGTTACGTCATTAGTGCATTTATAAATATGTGAAGCTATGGTCGTCATAACCCGAGATTGGCTTAAACCAAGGGTAGGGTACAAAGCTATATAAAGATTTGTTTTGTTGTTATGTGCCCCCTACAGTATTTCGCAAAAAGCATAACATACACCCAGCTGAACGCAAGTCACTTAGGTCCTGCAGTGAATGCCTTATCATATTTTAAAAATATTGAGTCCCAAGAACAAAGAGGAAAATATTTTGCAGCAATCGAAAGGCAAGCATTAGACCAACTCAACAACACTTTTAACTGGCAGCCAAGTACATGCTTTGGCCTCTTAGCGCACAGAGGGGTATGGGTCAATGCCTATGCAGACAATATCGTTGCACAATGTTTTTACTGGAAAATTTCTGACCATAATTACCGAACTGTTGGTCGTAAGACCTTACACAACTGGGCTTAAATATGTGGACTGAATGTCAACCGCAATAAAACGGATGTAGTTGGTTTTTTTATAATCCACTCTTGCTCAAGGGGTAATAAATATCCTTATGATGTGATTCGCACTGCAGAGGTTCGAAACTGAGGTGGAATAAGCTTTCAATGGCGTCCGAGGATGGTGTCTAGACTAACTGATGACATTTGTGATATTTTCCAGTGCTTATACTTTCTTCCAACCTCCTGATGTCGTCATTCTTATCAGTTCAACCAGCTCAGCAACCCTTATAGTTTAGTTACAGGTCATAATACTCTGCGCTATCACATGAAAAACCTAGGCTAAATGAGGACGACCTTTGCGGAGACGAGCAAGTTATTAAGGACACAACACACTCCCTCTGCCACTACTCAGGTCTCTGTCACCTCAGACATAAATCCGTTGAAGACACTTTTCCGAAGATACAGAAGAACTAAGGGATGTACCTATCAGGGACATCTGGAGGTCCATTAACGCTTCAAAATGGTCGAATCCCTGAGCTAGTAGAAGATTGCTTTGGGTATTGCTCCACAAGTAAGGGGTACCTTCCCCCAAAATGGGGATCACAGTGGGTTTCTACTCGAGTTAACATCACCTTTCGAAGTCGATGGATTCTATTTATTTAAAAAAAAAATGTTTCTCGACCTTAGGGGGTTGAACGCGGAACCTTTAGCGTGACAAGCGATGATGCTAACCAGTAGACCTTTGTCACCACCAAAGGAGGTATGTTTGTATGTATGCATTTCTTTTCACCTATAAAAGAACAACACCGACTTTCAGACTTTTAGGACTTGATGGAACGTCACTCCAAACGTCAGAAAATGCATATACAACTGAAAATTGACGTGGAAAGAAAATACCACAGAAGGAATTGGACGTATACAGCTAGTGTTAGATACATCCGGACCTATTGCTGCCTAGTCTGATGGTCAATGGCAGAAAAAGCCAAAAAACTGAAGAAATTTATCAGGATTCAACAACTAACGTGGATGGATACCTACCCCAGGTGCCATCAGAAGAACTCTAACTGCAGCATTTGAAATTGAACTCGCACTGATTCCAAAAGACCTAAAGAAAACAGCCTGTGAGAAGTACCTTGCGTTTAGAACAATTCATCTGCTGGTAACAGCTAAGCCGCAAGATGGGCAGCACTAAAAACCAACATGGGTTATATCACCCCATCTCCTGATTTCAGCGTTTACATGAAAATGTTAACCCTCTCAACTTGGCCCCTCTTCAGAGAATTCTGGCCAAGTAATGATAAGCGGAAATTACGGCAGTCTGCGAAGCTCCGGCTTGGCTATTGTCAGGCATCTATTACAGCCTTAGAATCGTCGACAATACGATCAAGGTTGGTAAAGCAATGTCGCAGATCTTTAACGAGATTGCAGACAGGTGCGATGTAACCTTGTGCTCGATTCTAGGACACAGGGACGTTCCAGGCAACTGCAGAGCGGACGAGGTGGCAAAAGAAAACGCAGGACGGCATCTCCATGAAAATTTGCGGGAACCACCTGCGCCTATTGAATCGATCAAATTCCTTTTTGACGCGGATGACAAGAAACTAGCAAACCACAGGTGGAATAACATCAGCACTTGCTTCTTGTCAAAACAGAGAGACTTTTACCCACAAACCAGAAAAACCTATGTTCACTAAAAGGGGTCCTCTGAAATTTCTTGATAGACAGACATGCACTCAGACTGGGGTCCCCTCCAATGATTTCTGTAGAAGCTGCAGAGACGAGGAGGAGGTGGAAACTACAACTCACCTACTGTGCACGTGTCCTGCTCTTGCAACGCTAAGACGAAAAACCCTCGCGGAATACATCTACGATGATCTTAACGATCTGACCGAACTCGGCACCCAGCAGATAAGAGACTTCATCTCTGGGACGAAATTGTTTAACTTTTGGGGTTAATACCGTTACGGTTTCCCATCCCGATGTACTCTGTGTTACATATTGTGGTTCCTAGTGCTGGTAAGCCGGCTCTTCATCGTGGTATTACAATGGACCAATCTGGTAAGTTTATCCCTGCCTGCGCGGGTGCAGCCACCTCACTTAACCTAACCTTCAACTAACCTAATCAAACAATAAGACAGAAACAAGGCTCTTTACAGGGATTATCACCAGCCACAATTTACTTGCGGCTCATCTTAGAACTATCCGAGTCAGAAAGACGGCTTTCGGCGAAAGAACCTGGGCGACATTCCCAAAAATGCACCAAAAATCTTATAAAAATCCATTACAAACTCAGGACCTAATCCTGACATCCAACAGCATCCAACTCGGCATATGCAACTGGAGACAGGTAGGTAAGTAACGTTCTGGCTGGAGAGGCTTGTGCCTACACGAACAGTAGCCTCAAAAATAGCAAGTATTCGCCCTCGCCTCAAACTGAACCGATCGATTCCTAGATTTTAAATAAAAAATTGACTTTAATACGAGGGATCACAGAATGGGTGCAGTTTTAGGCGCCAATTCGTCAGTTTATCCCATTCCTCCAGTCTTTTCCCACCCAAAAATTAAAGCACTTACTTAATTAGTCTTAATGCATGCTTGCAGAGTGCGGCTGTTGTTGCAGTTGGCTGCCGAAATTAAAAATTCCCATAATGCTAATTGCATGGTCCCAATGTCACATTTAAAATTATGAACAACCCCCCCGTTAGCCTCTGGAATCCCATCATCACCTACATTAGCACATGAATGACAAAAAAAAAAAAGGCTGCAGAAAAATGAGAGAAAAAAAATTATTTTTCCTTGCATTTTCACAGAGTCCTGTCATGTGCAAATGAACACATATAGTAGGTGGCACCACACCTAACTTCATCTGCTGTGCCAGGACGACATCATGTCCTCACACACAGAACCCAGAGTACACAGCAGCTCTGACAATGTAAAATTAAAACATATTTCGTAATTAAACTCTTGACGCCATTGTTACACAGTCGGCCCTCCTCCTCCCACGCAAGAGTGTCGCATCACATAATTTTTTCATTAAATTTTCCCCATGTGCTGTCGCTGTGCTGGTGTACTGTTGAACTGCAGGTACCACGGCAAACAAGGACCTGTCGCAGATGCATGTTGCTCATGGAGGACTGCTGGTAGAGGAGCTGCTGACACATAACGTTTACAGGATGCCTCCTAGATGATGATGATAATGATGATGATGATGACTGAGCGACTGTGAGCCTGATGCTATTCATGTCATTCATTTGTGTGTCCTTTGTTGCAGAGTGGAAAGACGCGGAGGAGGAACTCCTTGCAGCATATCCCATTATTGTTGTACACCGTTTTATATGATGTTATTATGATGTTTAAAATTATTTTTTCTTCTCCCGCCCCGGCGGCGGGCCGACGCTTGCTTTCTTGTCCCGGCTGCAGCGCAAGATTTCACCCCTTTCCACCACGTTGTAGTCCTCTCCGCGACTCCATTTTCCCCGGGAAACAAAAAATACAAGCTCGTTCTTACTTTATTATTATGATTATGATTATTTTCCTTTATGCAATGTTTTGATTAATTTTTGCCTTCATGATCCTTCATAATGCCTGGCGTTGTTGTATTCTACGGGCTATGGCAATCGCTCGATGACAGAAAGGAGCGCAACCCACTCATCGCCGCCCACACAGGGCTTCGGCGGAGTGGGCTCTGTACAGAGGAGCATGGCGAAATTTTGTTTGCTTATTGTTATAGGATTCTGTGACTTCATTCCTTGTTGCCTTGTAGGGTTTTGTTTCCTCTTTTTTTTCGTTTATTTTCTTTTCCCTTTCTCCTTTCGTTTTGTAGTCTTATTTCTGCACTTGGTATTGTTTTGCATTAGGAAACGTGATGGAAGAAGGAAAATTGAGTGGGTGGTCTTCTACAGCCCAGGTATGTATATGATTTGATTTGAGCCAGTAATTATTACTGTACAGTGGTCGTAAAAAATATTCACCCTTGAGGCCACTTTAAAGAAAATTCTAATGAGAATGAAATTTGAAGCTGGTAACACTAAAATAGTTGGCTTTCTTGTCTTGTCCTAAAGCAAAACCATACGTCCCTTTCAAGGATACTCTACAAAGGTCTAAGGTTGAAATATTTTGGGCTTAATGCCGGAGACCAAACCCATGGCTGGTTTAATGTCTTCAAACATAGGTTTCAGGAATTAGACAACGATCCTAAAGTCAGGAAGAGAAGGACTCTAGACTGTCAGATTAATTCAAATTGAGCGAGAATGTATCCCAAATATGTGGGATATTTTGGGGTGTGTTGGTTAGATGTGAAAGAGTATCAATAATCATTGCGCAACACTGCACAAATCCACAGTATTCTGAAGTGGGATAGAGACAGAATTAGGGCGATCAGATTTCATGCAAGGTGGCACCATCAATCAATACTACACCTCACCAGAGCTTTTGTCTGATGACGAGAAGGAGGTCTTCTGTGACCAACTAGACACCGGTTATCATGAGTCTTAATTGCAACGGTAGCCAATGATAATAAAGAACTAAGAGATATGTATTATCGTGAAGCATCCCCTCCTGATTAGAAGACAGATCTCGTCGGGTGTGGAGTTTCAAATTGGCTCGGAGGTATGTAATAGCCAGTTAAAGTGTTGTGAAGTACCTGGCAATGGCCCTCGACTTCTAACTCAGCTACTGCTATCAGTTAAAGTCCTCATCGGAGCGAGTTGCGACAGTCACCACATTACTCAGCATATTTATGTCAAATGTAGGTGGGCCAACTGCAAGCAGGAGAAGACTTCTTATGTCGATCGCGCATGCCATTTTTCTTTATGTCTGCGAGATTTGGGCCGATGCCCTTAGAAAAGAGAAATACAGGAATCAGACGGCAGCAGTACAGGATCTTTTTTCCGTCTTATCGTCTACCTTCCCCTAATTTCAGAGGTTTCGGCTCCGTCCCTAATAAGTCTTTCCGTCTACCTTCCTCTAATTTCAGACGTCCACAACTCTTGCCATTGTTGTTTGGTGAGCTCCTTCGCCTTCCTTCTCCAAGTAAAGTACTACATCACCCACTTTCTAATCGGACTTCGGAAACTTTAACGCATACTTCCATAAGATGGGAAAAGCGGGGAGCCCAGCATGCTGATACGACTCCCTAGTAGATGACGCAAACCACTGCTTTTTCACCTGTAGCAGATGAGCTGCAGAAAGAACCAGGCTGGAACTAGAGACAGCCAATATCACCCCGGAAAACGTCGCGAGAATGATGATCTCCAGCAACGACAGGTGAAACTAAATAGTCTCCTTTCTCGAGTTCGTGATGCGAGGAAAAAAGATAGAGGAAAACGGAAACCTAACCTCATAAGAATCATACCTAAACCTTATCGGGCATAAGGAAGACCCCCCTGAAGTAAGAAGGGGGTTGCTTTGGATACCAAAGGTAGGTGGGGAGTTTAGTCAGTAGGAGTCTGATACACCAGGTAGGTGTAACAACCCCCCCTGACGGTGAATGCTACATTCTCCGCCTCTCCTAAAGGAAAAAAAAAAACGGAAAGCATGAGTTATGATAGCTACCTTGCAACTGCGTACTGCTGCAGTCTCGTCAATACGCCCAGGTGTAAAGGATCTCCCAGTAAATCAACAACTCAGGGACCACCTTTCGGAAGAAGTGGAAACAAACAGCAGTTCAATGCCCGTCACTATTAAAAATCAATGGTGTGCTGTTACAAGTATTTTTATATCAGGCGCTGAAATAATTGGCGGTCGTCTATGCACATAGCTTCTAGAAGATCATACAAAAAAAAAATAACAGACGCTACAATCCGGACTAAGCCAAGGACAATTTATTGCCTACTCCGAAAGGCGATTTGAGAACTGAAAGTACTCTTGTAATCTTAGGTGGATATCGCTGCTTCTCGGACCTACGCACTGCAGTTAAACGCATTAACCACTGAGCCACGGGGATAACCAACTTTCACCTGGATAAAAGTCGATAGTTATCGATTATAATCGAAACAAGTGCGGCGTATTCTGATGAGTGCAATAAAGTCAATGTGCTGGCCATTAGAGCACCAGAAGCAAATAAGCTCTAGCCAACACCTGCTTCTAGCGGGTTCTCTGCTTGTTTCGGATAGGGACTAAATTATTTTTCACTCACTTGTAGAGAAGGCTTTGGAAGCCGATAACCTTCCCGATTAGTGGAAAAAGACAATGATCGTCAGACTTCAGACGAAAATAAATCTTATGCAGTGCGAACACTGGAGAAGCATATGTGTGCTGCTTGCAGTAGTTACGTTCATTCCTCGAATAACCCGAAAGAGAAGAAAGGAAACACTGGAAAGCACATTCGACACTGAATAAGTTAGTTTCAGTCCTGGATCCTACCCTGCGAACTATCATTGAGCAGTGCTTTGAATTCTTGAGAAGGCGTTCGACAATTTCAACAAAAACTTTATTTGGTTCGTTTTGTGCTGGAGAGGTAGGAGGTGTCCCACAGTTCCTATTTCACCTTCGTCTTTGCTACTTCGATAGATTTTTTGTATGGCGGACCAAGTCGTTCACTTTCAGAATGTTACTTGACAAGGCGTGGGAGTATGCCAAACCTACCTATCTACCTATCTACATTTGTTTTGCGAATTTGGAGAAAGCATTTGATCGGGTCCCTCGAGGTAAACTCTGGAGTGTGCTGCAGGAGTATGGGATTGACGGCGCTCTTCTGAAGGCCATTCAATATCTATACACAAACCGTAAAATCTTTGTTCGGGTGTACGGCGTTAAATCGCCACCTTTTACTGTGGGCGTTGGACTTCGCCAGGGGTGCGTTCTCTCACCTCTCCTTTTCATTGTATATATGGATTGGGTGTAATTGTTTGAATTGGAAGATGTAAGGATAAGCCATCTGCTTTTCGCTGATGACTTGGTCATCCTGGGGTCCATCCAGACCGAACTTGACAGGTTTGCAGCCGTCTGTGTTGAAACTGGGATGAGGGTAAACGTGAACAAATCAGAGGTAATGGTTGATAATTTCCCGAAAGCCTGTTCAATACACTCTGCATGGTATTGGTCAGGCTGGATTGGTCAGGCTGGAGCAATTTTAAGACAGCTTAGTCAGTCTATTATCAAGAGGGCCGAACTTGGGATCGGAACTAAGCTATCGGTTTTCAATTCAGTGTTTCCTTCGACCCTCACCTACGGCCATGAGGTTTGGGTAATGACCGAAAGAATAAGATCGAGGGTATAAGCTGCCCAAATGAGTTTTCTTCGTTGTATTGCTGGTAATTCGTCTAGATCGAGTAAGGACTACCAGAGTACGCGAGATACTCAAAATCGAGCACCTATTTCTTCGACCAGAGAGGTCTATATTCGAGACTCGGCTTCGGAGACGTGCCATGAAATCCGTGCCATCAGGTAGGCGTCCGCTAGGTAGGCCCAGGAGGAGATGGTTGGACCAAGTCAGAAATCTCAACTCTACCTGTATGGAGATCGCCCCTGATGATTTAGAGTCGATGGCAAGGATCGGGAGGTGTGGAGAGTCCATTTAAACACCCTAAACCCAAATCCCTCATAAAGGGGGCCATTGGAAAATGATGATGATGATGATGAGACCAAATCGTTTTGGTCAAAAATTATATGCTACCCAAAAATAGCTTCAACATAGCCTTGATCACCATTAGAAGAGCAAAACAAACCCCAATCATCATTGTCAAATCTTTGTTGGTATACAGACGGATCCAAAATGTTGATTCGCAACTTTTGGGAGAATCACGTCGGCTGACAAATATTCGCCCATATTCCAGACGAAGATGACACATTAAGTGACTATTGGGAATGTTATCAACGTATTTTAATAAAACCCACAATTCCCAGTCTCTAAATTCCAATCTACCTTTCTAATTACAATTTCAATTGCAAAAAACTTGTCCTTAAGACATCCTTTACAAGAGTAATTCCCAATTTCCCATATCATCCTCGTCAAAGCTATTGCAAAAGTAATTTACACTCAGCTCTTGCCAAAACAGACTAAGTACAGTAATCTTAACAAGAGCACATGCACAAAGCCCATATACCCGGGCGTTAATTAAGAGCCATTATCCTTGCAGCAATATTGTACTTTCCACACCCATATGGCATTCATACGAAAGTAGCTATTAGTCAAAAAAAAAAAAAAAAAGGAAGGAAGGATCCTCCACCAACACTAGAGAATGGGGAGCAGAACTAGGGACAGAATGCATCAGCAACGGTTGGTAATTTCCAAGCTTATACCGTAATAACATAAAACAATATAACACGAAACACCATCATCAACTGGAACAACATTAATAAAAACCTGCAGCAGTGATGCTGCTGAAGCATCCGAACATCCTTTGCCTCGGGGATGGGACGGAACATTGTTTTACGTTTATTTTTTTGTTTTTTTGCTTTTTTTTCTATAAATAAACAAAAGTACAATGTATGTATATAAAGCAGAGGATAAATTAAAAATTTTAATTATCCTCAAACAAAAAGGAACAGCAACAGCAGCAGTAGTAGTAGTAGCACACAGTAGCGCAATGGAGACGAACGGACAGACAGACGAACTACGACGACGACTTGAAGGAGTGAAATAAATTTTCTCTTTGTACCATCATCATCCTCCTTCGCAGAGCCCATTGCCTGGCTGCCGTTTCCTGTAGCCTGCCCGTATATATCATTATTTATGATTATTGTTATTATTTTGTAAAATGACAAAAGGCAACGAAATAACAGAAGGCACATCCTTCATCATCCCTTTTAAACTTAATTCTGTGTCTCCGAGTATTGTATAGAAGTGAGATATCGTCGTCGTTGTCTTCGGTGGTGGGTCTGCAGCAGGGTGTGGAGACTGGAGACCACCCGACCGCCAGACCATCATCACCTAGATCCAAGGAAGAGTTCCTTTTCCCACGTCAACGAAACTCATTTCTGTTTCTTCCTTATTTCTCTGTTGTAATCAACAAAAGGAGTTGGAAGAAAGAAGTTCCAAATCAAAATTACATCACCATCGGCACATAAAAGGAAAAAACAGAGACTCCTCGTCCTGAAAGATGCAAAATGTACATTTCTTACGATTACTATCGGCGGGCGAAGAAAACGGAAATGAAACCACTTCGCCGCCATCGCTGAAACAACGGCCATCAAAATTTGCAGCCAACCAAAGTATGGCACATCGCCACCAACCCCCGGTCACGGGCATTACAATAAACACCCACCGTCCTGCCTGCCACTCACTTGTGTGTGTGTGGGATGAAAATGAAAATTTCATAAATATCATTGAAATTTGTGAAGTAAACCATTGTTTCGTTGCTGGGCGGCGGACGGGGGTGCAAATGAGATACAGCCACATACATCCTGGCATGCAATGTGATCCCTTTCGGTGGTGTTCTACTGCTTGGGGGTTTGGTTATCCAATCAGAAGCGAAGATGTTTCGCTGAAATGAAGGATGCTGCAATGAGTTCGCTGTTGGTATTGTTGTCATCAGGATGTTTTGTTGCAAGAAGTTGACAGGTTTATGTGATTAAACGAAAACGCATCTACTAGATGCCTTGGATACAGTGCTTTAGTTAATTTGCATGGATTCATCGTCCTTTGGCATGTAATCATGCGTTACAACTACCCTTGTAGTTGTCAGTTAATCTCCTTTTATATTTTAAACCAGAGTTTTCTGTCTCGTAAGGTGGACCGACACGGTAGGTCTGGTGTTATTCACAAGAAGGTCCATACATCACCTCTACAAAGCTGGTCATGCAGTTCATGCAATATACTAAAGACAGTGCTAGGAAGGCCTTGGATGTCCTTTCCATCGCAGGGCTTTAGGTCCGAAATGGAATATTTGGCCTAAAGTGATGCACTGGATTTATTCAGCAACAGTGAGCGGACATGCTGACGTTCGAGGTATTAGTCTGGTGGTATCACTGAAGCACCTGCATAACGGCTGCTTTTAGAACGACTCCTACCACGGCTCTGGAGACAATTTTGCATCTGTGTCGCATTGATATCTATGGGAAACAAATGGAAGCTAAAGAAGCACTATGTCTTGTGGAATCCTTACTAATGCTTATGCGGGCGACTCTTAGGTACCATACGGCAAAAACACTGTTTCTAGTAAAACGGACTACATCTCACACATCGACCAGAAGACCGGAATTCCTAGAAGAAGGGTTGGGGTGAGAATCTGGGAAGGGCGTTTTTGAATGAATCTGCGATAAAGACATGCACAGATGGATCGAAAATAGCGATATTAGTCTTCTTCAGCGCACTCAATGTGAGTGTGTGATCAATGTAGTGTATTTGAGGCAAAAATTACGTCAGTCCGAGAAGCTGCGGCTTGGCTTCGAATTAAGGCGGAGGGTAGTCAAGCAGCGATAAAAGCATTGAAATCACCGACAATATGATTCAAGTTGGTAAAGCAATGCCTCAGGTCTTCAAATGAAACCATTGATAGAAGCAATCTTTCCCTTTACTAAGTTGTACGATAAAGGGACGTTTCGGGCAATTGCAGGGCGGACGAGATACCTATCAAACGTAGGGGGAGGCCAATACTCTCTGAAAAGAGGGAAGATCCATCTGCTTCTAAAAAGACGACTAAGCTTAACATTGATACCGAAGCTATAAGAATGGCACACACCAGGTGGAATATAAATCGGCACTTGCCTTTCATCGAGGCAGATCTAGCCTAAGCTGCATCTTTAAAGAACGGGCTGGCTGTTAATTTAACTTTTTAGCAGGAGTCCTCATGGGGCATTGCTTGATAGTTAGACATGCTACATGAATAAGTGCCTCTTCCAGTGATTTCTGCAGAAGTTTTAGAGACAATGAGGAAGAAAACGCAGTAACTCACCTTCTATGTATATGCCCGCCCTGCCTTTTTAAGACTGAGAAGGAAAACTCTCGGTGATTAATCGTGAGGAATCGGCTGCGATTCAGTGTCATTGACTTAAAATCGATAAGTGACCCATAACAAAGCCTTCAGGTTAACGATTTGATGAAGACGAAGTAGATCATCTTCATCTCACTAAGGTTTATGTAGACCCATTATGGCAGCCTTAGGGTGCTGCCATTAATGATTTAACTGTGTGTTCGTTTAGGTCAGGGGCACGCCAGGTTTAAAAGCTAGCTTATACTATACGTATACTTTTCTAACTAGGTACCCAGCACCAAGAGCCCTCAGCTCTTCGCGGCAGCATTTCATAAGCTCGACTGTTATCTGTGTAGCAGATATTGCATTGCGGCCTGACAATAAATTTAAAATGAAAAATCCTTCGCATAGCTTGAAAAACACTGCTGGGATCTGGGAGTCGGATTGAGCTGTTCAGTTGCAGTATCTCGGAGAAGATACACACTTCTATGCCTATGTTAATTTTTGAGTCATCTGTGTACATACATATGTACATATGTACGTACACTGCGTTTGCAATTTCGTCTCTTTCTCATTGTTTCTTACTTGGAAAATTGCAGTCCAGCTGTAAGAGTTGTCATAATGGCACTGATTGTTCCTATGGATTCTATCCTCTCTATTTTGGTCAGAGTTCTAAAGTTGACTGTTTTGTTGACGCCTGTTCAACAGACTAATGATACGTGAGTATTGGTCTGACGATCGCTGTGTTCATCCATCAAGGATGATTTTTAAATTCAGTTCCCAATCCAAGATTCTACTACACGTGTATGTTGACCATATAACCCATCTTGGCCACATTCCTCTGAACATCCACGAACGCGGTACTGACATATCGCTACGTTCTTTTGATTTCGTCAACATCGTCGGCATGTGCCTTGAGTTTTGACGTGTACGCTCTGATGGCACGTCATCCTTTTAACATAAAAAGCCTCGGTGGGGTCTTTGCCGACCTTGATAGAGCTACGAGTATTCTCCAATCGTCCATTTTAAAACAAATTTGGCAGCGACATAACATTACTCAATATACATACGTATCTCATCTCTATAAAAGCTGTCATACGCGGTCTTGAAAGTGATAAAATCGATTTGGAATTCCTGGGTTTTTTCCAATATCTGTTGAAGTGTGAATATTTGGTGGATATTCCTGTCGCACTGATGTAAACCATTCAGGCGATGTTGAGGAGACTTATGCCTCAATAGCTAGGTTACGTTAGGTTAAAGGGGTGGCGGCTTGATGTTATGCGCCGCCTCGCTCGGATCTTCAAGGATCCATTGTGTTCCCCGTTGTGGGATCCTATATGTCTATACTTGTTGGGAAATGAGAGAAGGTTAGAATTGTTATGTATTGTTCGCCTCCCGAAGCCATACCGAATCCAGTATACATACATTTTAGGATGGTCTTAGGTGGCATGGTTGAGAGTTGGCCTTGGTCACTAAAGAAGTAAACGCCTAGGCTCGTCTTTCTGGTTCTGCTAAGGCTTGGGCAGTCGCAGAGAAAGTGAAACGTGTCTTCCTCTGCACTTATATCGCCACATCCTTTGCAGAGGTCGGTCGTGCTTAGTCGCATGCTTCTTAGATGGGGTGCCAGTAGGTTGTGCCCTGTGAGGAAGCTGATCACTAGAGCTAAATGCGATCTGTTCAGTGTAAGTAATTTCTTTGTTTTTCCTTTATTGAGTTTTGGTAACATCTTTTTTTATACGTGGGATGACGGAAGTGTGCTCTATCGCTTATCGGCAAGCCTCCAGAAGTCCAAGTGTATCTCTTGCTTTAAAACTTCTAAAGGGGTCAGAACCGTGTGATGGACCATTATTTGGTTAAATTCCGATGTCTTTCTTGCCAGTTTATAGGCCTTTTAATTGCCGTCGATGCCCCGGTCCTCCGGGAGCCAACAGAGTGACACATTATGTCTTAAGCTTAGGATCCCAAGCTGGCTGCGACAACTCTTTACTACAAGTGATAACACGGCTTTGAAGGTGGCCTGGCTATCTATGACTATGCGGATAGACTTAAAACTTTCAAATAGTTATGTCACATTATATCCTGGTAAGGAACCGAGAATTGTTATTCATTTTAGGCACGGCGACTTGCCTGCTTTTAACATTGTCCTCAAACTCATTCGCATCCGCATCGCCGATATCATTTCAACTTGCGCGCAAAAACCTCACTCCGCTCCTGAGAATTTAGATATTTTATTTTCAGGTAGTGTGGGTGCAGAGTCCCTACTAGGCACCTAGTCTCAGAATAAAAAACCCTCAAGCACACAGATTTGTGTTAATTTTCGAAAATCAATTTGATTTGTGAGCGGAACTCATCCATGCACAAATCAAATGCTTTCCCAAATTCGTAGTATATCCTCCTCTGGACCAACCGTGTCCTGTTGCTGTCCTCCATTGACCGCAAAAAATTCCCATGTGCCAGTCTCTTCTCATGATCCCACTTTCACAATGAAAAGTTTTCAGATATTTTATTGAATACTTGCACACGACGGCTATTCATGACGAATTATACTCAACTCAAAAAGGAGAAATCAATTTTTGAAATTGCATCCGACGTTTTTGTGGATTGGGTGGGAGCCGGTTCTTTTGAATCACCAATTGGATTCCTAATAAATTTAAATTTATATTCATTACTTATCGCTGGTGATTGGGGTTCAAGCACTGAGAGGATGGATGCCAGATGCATCCAGCCATTGAATTTCGCGCATCATATAATCGCGTTTCAAAAGGATTAAATAAATGACTTTTAGTACAGCCACACACTGAGTTAAAATATTAATTCACAAAATTTTAGTGATATTACACAACTGGCAGAGGGATTTTGTGGATACCGGGGGAATGGGCGGGTAGCCAAATCATTTTTGGCACAGCAATGATAAGATTTATTCGTCCAACCACGAAGGCTGTTCCTTGTGACTGCGTTTGAAAGTGATTGTGAGCTAGGATTCCCGTACCCGTCTGGAAAATTGTATGAAATTTGGTTGCATCTACGAAAGCTTACAAAAGGTGTTCCTTAACCCAACTAACCAGTTTGTGTAAGACGCAATCTGTGCCAAGTCAGATGCTCTGGTTTAGTTGATATTTTTTTCGCTTGAGTACATAAATTCCATTGAAGGCTTGAAATGAAGGCTTTTCTCTGGAAAGCAACTGCTGTTCATTCGTTTTATATGACCTAAGCACTCCAAGTGATGAAATTATGGGGAAGGTTTAACCGTCGTATAACCTAATCACAATTTGAAATCCTGTTTGTGTCCATCCTCATGGCAGTTTTCCAGGACAGAGCATCACGAACAAAAATGAATTAATTAGCTTCACGAGGCAATTTTACCACATTTTGTGTTTTTCGACATCATTACCATCTCCTGGTGACTATGAAAATTAATGCCGGACTCCTTCCGCTCTACCACAATCAAACGGCAAACGTTAATTCAATACAAATGCATTGCAAAAATTCATTTAAAATTTTCCATCCAGTCTATAGAAGTCGTCCTGCAGGAAGTAACCTACCTTCCATCGAATGACGGGATACGGAGTGTTGTCGCTATTTTTCTTTTTATTGAATTTAATTCAGTAATGCACTAGAAAGGCCGCACATCGATGCAGGAGCAGCATTACACACACACACACCCATCCACAGTCGGAATGAAAACAAAAAAATATACTTTTTTCCCGTCCCGAGTTCTGAGCGAGGTTGAGGGCAGCAGGACGAATGCATAGATCAACAATGGCACAAACCATCATCATCATCATCAGCAGCCGACTGTAATTAAAAATTTTAATCTACTTTGATGAAACAGAGTTGTGGTAGCTGATTTATCCACTTTTTTTTCCTCCCATTTACGCTCAGGAGTCTCTTACCTACCGCTGATGCTGTCAAAGCTAGGACGAAGCGGCAGCAGCAGCAGCAGTTGGTGCCTGCTAAGACTTTGTTTTACTTTTGTTTTTATTTTTTTTTCTGTTGAGAGTCCTTTTAATTGTTATTATTTTCTCCCCTATTACTAATCATGATTCTATTATTTCCGTTTTGTTTTTGTCCTTTTTTTCCTGACTTCGTAGAGGACTTTGTCTGCGAAGGTGTACCACCCCTCAAGCGGAAAGTCATTCTTGGAATGTCCTGTTTAGCTGTGCAGTTTACACATGTCACCACCTCGGAGTTCATTTTTTATATGATCCTGGTACGAGTCTGATGCAGTCGGTCATGAAAAGGACACAGAGTGCTCGGTGGTCGAGGGGGGAGGTACCTGCAGACACTGTTAATGGAACAATGCGACTATAATGTGACAAAATTTAATACGCGTAAATATTTGCTCCGTTGAACTTTTACAAATAAATTTTTAGATACGCCATTGTGGGGGTTTATCCTTGTTTCGGAAAACAACGGATACTGCGAGTGGTTCGTTTTTACATTTTCTTAATGGACAAATTGTCATTAAAAATTAGGGAGTCGATCTGCATGTGCAGTGTTTCGGTGCACAGGTTACCCAGACTGAAAGAGTTTGTCTTGGTTAGTTGTGGTAATGACAATCAGAATTAACAAAATGTCTGTTCAAATTGTAGACGTGAGATGTGAATACAACAATGCTCCGGGGAGGAAGACATATGGAGAACCATCTTGCGACAGTAAGAGGGATAATCTGTGCTGCTCCGATGGAAAACAAAGACCAGAAGGGTATTTTCGATGGAGACCTTCCAAAAATTCTGTAGAACCAGTTCAACATGGCGGTTTTGTACCAAAAAAGGAAACCAATGTCCAGTTGCTGTCCTCTTTTTTCTCACGGTACTACCCCGAAGCTTTTCATGGCTAGGAAGTGTCTAGTTTTAAGTTCCATACGTTCGCATTTGCAGGTTCCTACACTGCATTGCGTTGATTAATGACACTAGTCGGTGCTATTTCTTCATAGCCAGTGCTTTCAGCAGTGTTCGCCCCATCTCCGTGATGTTTACGAAATCTTCACCCAGTCTCGCTTCCAGCAGGAGTCTCTTTTCTTCATATCGCCGATTTTCCAAAAGTACCTCGGCCAATTGGAAGATGAGCACCGTGCCCAAATTTCTAAAGATAGGCCCTATGTCATCCATGGTTTTAGGTAGAAGCTAAGCTCTGCATATCTCCTGCTGAACCATATATCGATGTTGGTGACTTTGGGGATCCTTCTACTTTTGTCAGAGTGATCCAATATCTGCTGCCACTGGAGAATCAACTCCCAAAACACTTTGGATACGTAGCCATTATAAGTCTAATCTCATCTAGGGCTCACTAGTTTAGTATCTAGCGTTCATTGTAAAGAATGAAAGCTCTGTGGCCATAGTCGAAAGACGTACATATTAAAATATCGCGACTAGACTTCAAAAAGGCTGGTAAGCCTTATTCACGTTCTAAACTTATTACCAAGCGAATTTGCCTTAAGCCAGACTTCAAGAAAGATGTTATTGAAGAGCGGGATTTGCTGGTGTGGTACTTCTCTGGCGATTCTTTTGCTAGAAGGTCGATTGGTAATTTGCCAGCTACCATACACGCCGCGTCTCCAGTTTTTGTCCATCGGTGCCGACTGCTCGTTTTCAATGAGTTATTTCGCTGCCCCGGTTCTGCCTTCCTTCTATAGTACTTTCTTTCTCCCTTCCTCCCTTCCTTGTTTTTCCCTTGTCGTCTCTCCCTTCTACAGCCCCTGTGTTAGATCAGTAGTGCCAATCAAACCGTCCCGACCATCAGTCAGGCTGAGAACGCAACGACCTTATAAGCGAGAAATACTTTTTTGACACAGGCTACACAGTTCGATTCTCCAAACGAGAGGCACGAAACTGGTGAGGGAATGCCAGGAAAAACTTAACATCCTGGCAACCTCCTTCCAGGTCAGCCTGCCCTGGATACCTGGTCACTGTAATAATTAAGGGAACGAATCTGTGGATAAAATGACAAGAAAGGGGGCCACCTTTCACCCACAATCTTCTATAAACTTATGCTACATACAGAGGGGAAAACAACGGGCCAACGGATTTAACCTCGCCCTTCCAAACCACCCCCCAAAGAACGCCTTCTTGCTAAGAAGGCGAAAAAATAAGTGGAGGCAATCGGAAGTGGTTTTTTTTAAGTGGTCTAATGGGACTGTGCGGAAGTCCATAAATGTACGCAGACTTGCTGCTTCTACATATTTCCTCAAAAAACTCCAGAGCTCCCGTCAAAATCCAGATGAAAATCCTATCAACCTGAAGACACGTTCTTCTGTAGCTCCTCGTCCGAAGGACATAGCTAAGGGTAAGCCTGGAACTGCACCTTAATGGCTGAAATCCATCGATTGACTGTTAACAACGCAGAATTCTAGAAGTACAACCACTTGCTCGAAGTTATTCTTTGTGGCGGTTAAAGGCAGTCTGACAGTTGTCTCATGTTATAAGTCAAGTCATGATAAGCGGCTTATTGAATGATAATAACATACAGCTACTGCTACTGAATCCAAATGAAATCTTCTGTTCACATGAAACCGCACAAAATAAATATCGTCGGAGTGCATTTTAATTTTTTTCTAATTAAAACTATTCGAATTGCATTCACACAATTTTAATTGTTAACGCACACTATTGTTCAAGTTCGTAGCGAATTTTCAAATAAAAAATAATAAAATAACTCCAAATCAGCGAGGAGAATAAGGAACACGTATGTGTGTGTGAAAAGTTTTCACATTATTCATGTGACTTAATGTATAAACTGCGCTCATATGATTACAAAAATATATAAGTTTTTTTTTTTATTATTCAAATCTACCATAACCTAGGGCAAGATGAAAATTTGCTGAACAAAACGTTTTTATCCATTTGTTTAACGAATAGATGGAGAACTTGAAAACATATGCAGTGAACTCAGCTGAAAACGTACGAATGAAGAAGTTACCCTATTCCTGCGGGCTACTGCTATGAACATATGTATACAGTCATTCAACCAGACGTGTCATTTTAAATTTCGCGCCGTTGTTTAACTGCCAACACTCAACTATCACTGCGATAACTTTTGATAAGTAAAAACTAAGAGGTTATTGAATATGGATCGATACATACTCGCACAACGTGTTGAAATTCTGAAAATTACTATAAAAACTGAGAAAATATCACGGAAACGCTTCGTAAAGTTCGTACTGCTCTTGGTCATCATCCAGCGCCTTCTCGCACAGCTATATTGAATTAAGTCGATAAATTTGAACATCTCAGACAGGTTAGTGATGTGAGGACTCCAACTTGGCAAGGTCAGCTGAAATTTTCGCCGCCGTAGCTGGGAGTGTGGCTGAAAACCCAGGAGTGTCCATTTCCAGATGTTCACAAGAATTTTTGCATAAAGATTTCGACCTACGTGCTTATAAGATCCAGTTGACATAAGAATTGAAGCCAGTAGACCACGCACAATGCCTTACTTTCGCTAAAAAAAAAACACCCTTTGTTTAATGACCCTATACATGCCATATTATTGTAGATCAATTCGTGTAAATAGGGTAAATCTTTAACCTATTTAAAGTTAAAGGTCGGTATTTGTAACAAGACCAAGAAAAAAGGCCACTCTGCGTGTTGCAGACTCATAGCTATCAAGTTTGAGTCACAGAAAGTTGCTAAGTATCACTGTAAAAGAACTGATAGATGAATGAGAAGAAACTTACGAATACTTACATGTAAACATTAGAATTGCATTCTAGCCTGATGGGAGGAGAGCCTACAACATAAAAAAACTTAGAACAGCATTGTAAAGAGTTTCGTTTCATTACGAACATTTCCAGATACGGCTTTAAAAGTGATCCTACACCTTCGATAAACATCCCTACCGGTGTATTGAAAGGTAACGTTGACCAAAAGATTAGAGAGCTAATCAACACCTCTTGGTCCACCAGAGGCGACTGCATAATATTTCGCAGCAGAGAATAGACCAGAGCAAGACAAAATGTCTCCTGACTATGAACAAAAAAGTGTTGGGACATTGTACCATAGGCACTATGGCCCCCAGACTCGGCAACAACCCCCTAAACTACTGTAGGAGCTGTCAGAATGTGGAAGAGACGGAGACTCTATGAGTGTCCCAATCTCCAAAACTGCCGACTACGACATATGTGAAACAGGCTGTTTGGAGAACTGGGAAGCTTAACAGATAAATTGATAGTGAACATACTCCACTTTATTAAGAGCACAGGTTGGTTTTGCAATAGATCACCCCTCTAGAACCCAAGGTTGGAACATGGACCACAGCACAAAGGGGAACACAATGGACAAGTAGGTCACCATGAAGGCACATCATTAGACTGCGCACTTCCCCCCATTACCTAACCTAACCTAACCTAATCTACGCCTTCCCCCTCTTAATCTACACATCAGAACGAGTATACCGTATAGTTTGAGAGAATGTCTTTGCTGATCTGCTAAACTGTATGGGCATAATATTCCGGATTCTCTACCAAAGGTCCTGGCAGCATTCGTGACAGAACTCATCACATCCATGATAATTTTTAAAAAAAACTTCGTAGTAATTTTTGCTTTTTGGAACAAAAGCACGATGAAAAGATTCCTATTCACCGATGATTCAAAAGTGCGGATATTTTCTCAAAACAACCAAATACATACATACTCGTATATCAAATTTCTTCCAACTTCAGCCACCGTTTTTAAGGTGCAGTGCCTCGCAATCCAGGAGGCGTGTCAGATCACTAGACGAAACTCTACATCCATTTAGTTTTGATCCTATCCTCTGTTAGTATCAAGTCATTATCAAGGCCATAGATTCTGCTACCTTCTTCTCCAAGATAAAATAATCCACACAATGTTGGTCGAACCGTGATTTGCATTTTGTCACTCCTTTTCTGCTCGTACAGATCCATCGGTTCTCGCTTTTTTTTTACAGCGCCGCATTATTCTGCGTTTGACTTCATCAAAGGGTAAAAAGGTGAATCATAGCACGTCAGTCTGATGGCGTTCTGGGAGTGCTCCCGCTTACTGTCTGCATTTGCTGTTGTTACTAGAATACTTCTCGAAAACGCTAGTAAAACTTGCTCGGCAAAGGCTCTTTGCATTCGTGCTTTTGCTGCAAGAAGGTTATGATTCGAGTTGATTTTCGTTTGAACATCCAATATACTTGAGGAGTGTCTTCTGTCGATCGCAACGTGATCAATTTAGTAGGTAGTTTTTGTACTACTACTCGTACTACCATGTTTTGCTCCGCGGCAAAGTTGATGAGTCTGAATCCGTTTCCAGAGCTCGTGTAAGGTTGGTAGAAGTAGCGGTTCAGTAGAAGGGTTAGGATGCGCCGTTTTAACACCACAGCTCATGCTATTAATAGGGTGATAAATGAAAAAATTTAATCCTAATCTGTGGAGTTAAAGAAAATAATTAGTTCTCCGATCCTTTTCTTGGATGTCTCCTGGAGATCGTCGGTAAAGAGTTTGTCTAGAGTGCGTTGTCTGAGCATCACTAAAGCTGATCATTTGCACAGGAAATGAAACAGAGATTCCTTTTGGTGCTATTCTTTCAACTACGGGAGAAGGTGTTGTGTGGTATTTCTAGCCTGCCTGCGGGTTCTCCTATTGGCCAGTGACCTTTGCCGGTAGTTACGGTTCTTATAATTCCTGGTCTCGATCTGCTTAGTTTGTTTTCTGTTTGTTATAACCGGGACAAGTCTCTCTTCATATAACGCAGTGATGGTGAATGTTATCGTCTACTTAGGCTCCGCTATCAATTCAGACAACGACACCGGCGCTGAAATCAAGTGAAGAATAATTCTTGCCAATCGCTGTTTCTTTGGGCTAAGAAGACAATTGACTCACAAAGCCTTCTCGAACAACTAAAGTGACCCTTTATAAGACCCTAATCGTCCCAGTCATGTGCTCTGTCAAAAGCGGATGAGATTGGTCTTGACTGTTTCGAGAGGAGAGTTCTTCTAGTGATTTTCGGTCCCCCCTGCATAGGCAGTGAGTGGAGGAGAAGATAGAACGACGAACTATACGGGCTGTACAGCGACATTGGCTTAGCCAGAAGAGTGAAGGTTCAACCACTGAGGTGGCTGGTTCTGGCTGGAGCGGATGGACAACAATTCTCCGGCCTGGAAAATCTTTGAATTGCAAAGTTTTTACTTTTCGCGGTGTGGTTTGGTTGTCTGCCTACTATTGCCTATGGTTTTCCTCCGACTCAAAACGTTAGCTATGATGCTGTCGTTTGCCTCTATAAGCGAGAACGCTATGTCATAGAGCGAGCCGAGCAGCAGAGTGACCGATTTGAGCGAGTTGCTCGTAAAAACCCTCGGGACTCAAATGGCGCCCGCAAGTGGAAGGGGACCTGAACCAACTTGTTGTGCGAAACTGGAGGCAGCTAGCTAAAGATCGAGCTAGCTGGAAACACTTGTTGATTGAGGCTTAGGTCCTCCCCGGACTATAGCGCCACCTTAAGTCAGTAAGGAAGTATTACTCGTCTGCTACAAGGTTTCTTTCTATATCTTTTGAGGCTTTACTACCTTTCAGACTTTACGGTATCGCCATGGATTGATCATTCATTGAAATGTGTTGGCTTAGTAGACAGTCACTTCAAATTAACCATCGCACGCTTCATGTGCATTCCTTTATTGTTTTGGAGGAGCCTATGTTCTTCTCATTTAAGTCTTTTTTGCTACCCGCCTCTTGTTTTACTACATGTTGTGCTTATTCGTTAAACCAGTGATTTCGTGGTGGCGGGCGGTCGAGGAAACCCTTCCCATTACATGATATGACATATTGGCAGCCTTGTTACTAGTCTTCGGCGATTAGTGGAGTGGTTGCAGCATAGGAGTTGTTGAGAAATACTTGTTCGGCTAGAATTCTGGCTGTCTCTTCCGATTGCAGCCTGTCGACCTTGTATCTTTCAACTGTAATTCTTTTCCATTGTGACGCTTGGGTTACCCGGATTCATACCTCCGCTGCAACTTTTTAGGTGTAGGTAGTGACTAAGTTTGACATGAATGATTCTCAAGAGTTCAGTTCGAAAACATTTTGACTGTGAGAAGAAAAGAGACGCTTACTCAGCTTCAAAACTATGAACCAGTGTGGCTATACCCTAAACTATCAGATATTAAAAGCAATCATCAAATCATGTTCATGTTATTTGAAGCGTAATATTATACTCACATCGCATTGTCTCCGCCAGTGGCGGTGGCTTGGTTCCAAGCCTCAGCAAGTCATCCGCAACGGATGTGTTCTCTGCACTCGCATACATATGCATGTAGTTCAGTTGAATGAAAGAACAGATATTTTTTTTTTGTTGTTTTTGTAATGGAAAACCTATTCTCTGGTGAGATGAAAATTTTAATTGAAACATGTGATGAATATAAAACGCCTTCCGACGAGCCCACACCCGACGATGGTGAACCCAAACTAAATCACCCAAGCCAAGTCTAATTCATCTGCATAACCATAGCCAGAGCCACCCACTGGAAAGACAAAGGACGACGTGTGTGGGGGGGATGATTTTTACCATCCAATGTGGTGTGTGTAGGTTTTGGAAAACAATGGAATTTTTGAATTAATATTTTTATATTTATTACTTTTTCCAATCTCTCGTCTGCTCGTCTCCTCCTCTTTCTGCAAGGAGGTGGAAATGGGAGATCCTTGCCGTGTGTTTCCTCTCTCCAGTCATGTTCATCGCTCAGAGAGAGACAGATCCTTCTTCTAAATATCCCATATCCATGGAGGAAATAAAAAAAAACAAAAACACCAAACAACTGACTTTTGTTCTCCGACAAAGGAACTTTATTTTACAACATTTGGTGCCCGTGACGTGAGGCACTTCCACCACCTCTCCAGCGGCGGTGGGGTGTGTAATGCATATTTTATGGTTAGCAGTTGGATTTGTGTTTTTTTTTCCGTTCGGTTTTGTTGTTGTAGTAATGATGATGTTAACGTGTGTTTAGATGTTCCTGTTGGGCGTACAGAATGCCAAGTCGAAGTTGATTAAATTCGAAAGTTGTAAGGGAGCGATGATTAAATCAGCGGAAAACGTACAAAAAAGCGACACAAAACGACGATTTTGATTGTGACGTTGATGTCGTTTTGTTGTTGTTGTTGTTTTTTTTTCTTTCTATCACTGTATCGCATACGAGTGCACAGATTGGACAGCAAAAAAAAAAAAAAATCTGAAAAAAGGGTGAGCGAGGCTGAGTGGGTGTGCATTGAGGAAGGCACATTTCGTCGAAGCTGTTAACAATGCCTTTTTAGAACTTTGCATTGTTCCATGGCAAATTAATTAAATAAATGCATTTCAAGGGGTTCCGGCTCCAAATGTGGTCATTGTAGAGTGGTATTCTAGCAAATGACTGTGTAGGCTGATATTGGTGGAAGTCACACAAGTAATGTCAGGGAATGGATAGGAGGCGATTTATTCTCAGAAGAATTACTGAAACTTCTAAACCTCCTTCGATTTTAGGGCTATTTTAGGGTTATACTTGTAGTGTACATGCCGATTTAACATTGACCCTTAACGTGAAGAACATAGATGAACTTAGGGATCAACTCAGTTTACCTATAGGTCTACTTTCACCCCTACGCCTACAATCCCGGTTAACCCAAATCCTTTATATGATTTGTGAATGTAGAAGTTGGTGAGCATTATTCTTGTTAGCATATCGTTTCCATGCCTCTAAGTCCATAAAAGGATTCGGCAGATGTGTTGGAAAATGTAAGAGATTTGAACTTTAAATAAATGGAATGAAATGAAAATTGTCCAAAAAGTATGCGTAGGTCTAAAACAGGGTCCATCTTTATTTCTTTCTGACCGTAAAGACGAAGGATTCCAGCGAACAGTGGGGTTGAAGAACAGCTGGATGTCGCTGTACAACCCAGTTTCTTGGGCGTTGTAGTTAATTTCGCTGTCCACTTCGAGGAGCCATTTTAGTAGCAAAATAACATTTTCTTTCATTCTATTCACAGAGCTTAGCGATGAATCTGGCCCTGCAAGAACTGGGAAGAATAGTAAGGGGTACTTCCATATCGAGTAGCACCAGAATAGCCAGCGCGACAGCTCGGGATGAGCCAAGGCCTAGCTTCTCGCAACCATTCATGTTGTGTGTGTTTGTATTGTTCGCACGAATGGAAAGGACCTACAATTTATATCCGACTCCGAACGGCGAATTGAGAAGCTCTTTCATGACAGATTATACTCCCGGAGCCTTGTCATTCCCCATCGAGAGGTGGTGCCGCGAAAAAATGTTGGGTGTTCCTGGTTGGCGCTTGAACCCACGCCACTCGGTCAGCACTGAGCCACTCCGACCACTGAAAATAATACTGTAGTGCTCTGTCAACTGGCCTTCCCTTTAAACATACTGTTCGGGGTGAACTTTGGCCTCAATTAACAAACCTGAGTCCAATCCTTAGCTAACTGTCTCCAGTTGCGCACTCTAAGTTGGTTGAGGTCCCCATCCACTAGTGCACACTTAAGGCGAGATTTTCCTCTACTGCGTTGTCACTCCGGGTTAGATCTGAAGACTCTGCGAGCTGGAGTATTTGTGTTCATTCGCTCTACATATCCTAACTATCTCAGTCGATGGATTTGTATCTTCTTGACTAGGGCTGTACAACTTGTAAAGTTCATCGTTGAATCTTCTCCTCCAAAGCGAGTCAACGTAAACGGGAGCGAATATCATACGAAGAATTTTTTTCTCGAAGCAACCAAGGATATCTTCATCCGCTTTTGATACAGTCCATGCTTCAGCGCCATAAAGCAGGACTGGGATGATCAAGGTTTTATATAGAGTCTTCTTAGTTTTTAGGGTCTTTCTACTCAATTGCCTTCTTGGCCCGAAGAAGCAGCGATTGGCAAGAGTTATTCTTCGCTCGATTTCTGACATGGTGTTGTTGTCGGATGTGATAGCGGAGACGAGGTAGACGAAGTTCCTCACTACCTCGAAGTTATAGCTGTCCACTGTGACGTTTTGTCCGATACGTCGATGTTGGGTGTAACTTATTGATGACAGCATATATTTTGTTTTGCCCTCATTGACCGCGAAGCCCATCTTCGCTCCTTCCGTCTCAATACTCGCGAACGCGATAATGACATCACGCCGTCGGCGCATGCGAGTAATTGGACGACTTTTTGAAAGATTATGCGCATGATAGCGTGTAACCTTGTCTAAGTCGTTTTTGACATCAAAGGTCTCGGTAATGCCTTGACCGACCATGATGGAGCAACGAGCATTCTCCAACGTCAACCTGCACAGACGGACGAGTTTGGTAGGGATGCCAAAACTAGACATGGCTCTGAACAGCTTGTCTCTATAAATGCTGTCATAAGTGGCCTTAAAATCGATGAAGTGGTGGTGGGTATCGATTTGGACTTCTGGCGTTTTCTCTACGATCTGCCGAAGTGTACAAATTTGATCGATTGTGGACTTTCCTGGTCTAAAACCGCACTGAACGGAACCGATCACGTTGTTGACGAAGGGTGTCAGGCGTTCACACAATATGGCAGATAAGATCGTATATGCGAGATTTAGAAGACTAATTTCTCTGTACATGGCGCAGCTGAGGGGGTCTCCTTTCTTGTGGATCGGGTAAACGATGATGCATGTTCTCTACAAAGTCATTTCTAGCTGCTTTAATTAGTTCGGCAGGTAAGCCGTCAGGGTCAGCTGCCTTAATGGACTTAAGTTTGGATACTGCTATCCTTACTTCTTTTTTGGTCAGGTGGACGAAAGTTTTGGCTAACATCGTCCAGGCTTAAACATGCACCCTCTGATTTGGTCCAACCGTTGTCGCCAATCAGTTAACGTATACATTTTTAAGACGTTCCAGAGCTTTCTTTAAGAAGAACGACAACTAGTCTGTCGTCTATAGTCTCTGGATGTGGAGAATAAATTTGACTTGAACAACTCTCCGGACTTTGGAAACGTAATTTATCGAAAAGCATCCAGTGTCAAAGCCAGACCTTCCTCAGGTTCAAATGACTGAATTTAATTTTACACAAGCGATGGGCTTTTCTTGTAAGTGATCCACTCGATGACACTTCTCAATTTTCTGGTTCAACTACAGTGAACGAATTATTCAACCTGAATTCGGATCTTCTGAAAGAATACGTGGGCGCATTGGTCAGGGTAGAACCTCCCTACCTAGAGGTGGCGGTTTAACTGAAACCCAATTAGCACTAGGATGTGCCTTTTTGATACCACGACTCTTGTGACCGGATTGATGATGTGTACTGTTGGAGATGGCTGAGACAGCCGGGTGTCCCTAGATTCAACATTTGGAGTTTAGGAAACGGATTAAATCTCGTATTCCTTTACCCGAGATGTCGTTGAAGTCGTCGAAGAATGGTTGGTTTAGTGCACGCAGTCTGGCTCTTGCCAGTGCCGGGCATTCGCAGAGGAAGTGGAAGAAGGTTTACCTCTCATTTTCATTTTCCAAGGTCTCTTGTTCCAGTCGTATTGTAGGTCACCCATATCTACCTTAATATGGCGCAGTTGGTTAATCGCCTCCATTGGAGGTTGGCCTTCTGCAGGAAGTATGAGTGGATTGTCCTTTAAACGGTCCTAGCGTGGTGTGGACCCTTGCCGCGAGTGAGCTGCTTAGGGCTGATCCCTGCCTGGCCAGCTTATCTACGCGCTCCTTTCCTGTTATGGCACTATGTCCTGGAACCCAGAGCAGTGTAACCCTGAATAGTTCCCCCAAAGCAGGCAAGCTCATTCCGGCACTCTAGCACCAGTCTGGAGGATATTGGTCAGGGTATCGATCAGTTCTTAAACTTCCATCGTCGATTAAATATTCACGTTACTGCAGATCTTGCAAAAGACTTTATCAAGTTGAATACCGAATTTTTAAGTATTTATAGAGACGAGCTATATAGAGCCATGTCTTGGTTCGAAGCCCGTGCCAAACTTATCCGCTTGTACAGAATGTACATATGTTCATACATATATTAAGAACACTCGCTTGTTAGGGAAGATCAGTAGTAATTTTGAGGAGACATTCAAGGGTTTAAAACAGGGCTCTAAAGATTCTAGTTGCGTTTAAGAGCATAAGTAGAGTTCTTCCAACAATAAAGTAGTAAACTTCCACTAGTCCGTCGTTACCTGTTGGCAGTTTTCATTCAAAATTTGATCTTCAACCGTCGACCGGAAGTAACAACTTCAAAAACTTCAAAATCCTTACAACTTTACAAGCTTTATTGTCTTAAGCGTATAAATAAAATAAAAATCAGTAGAAAAATATTTCAAGTCTTCCCGTCTTCAGTAGCAATCCCCATCATGAAGAACGCACCACTTCGGCGTGACAGCATCGGGCCGAACGCCTCGTGCAATCAGCCTATCTCTGTAACGATAAAATCTTGTTTCCACCTGCATAGCCGATATTTTCGGATCGGACCACATTCTTTCTGCCGCTGCTCCAGCTCGCGGCCAAACGCGTCCATCTAAAAAACAAAAAATAAAATCACATCTGAACTTTTTATGTCACATGCATACCTAAAGAATTTTCGTCAACATATTCACTCCACATGCACACTTCTCCGCCAAGCATCCCCGGATCTCGAATCATCTGATTGCCGTAAACCTTCTTCCAGTTGTAGTACTTTGTTTGACCCCAGAATCCATGATCCAGGTACCAAGCGTCTTTGGTTGACACAATTATGCGATAGCCCAGCGCTAGGAGATCCTTGTTCAACGTATCCGATGAGTCCACCCAAGTTTGTATGATGTACCGCTCCTTTGGTAAGTGTCCGACAATTATTTTAGAATCAGTCAAGTGACTTGACCAAAGGATCACAGATTTAGGAACTTCAAGCTTTGGATGTAGCCTCTGATTCACATCATCCCAGGATTCTAAGTTCTTCGCATGGAATTCAGCCCATAATTTGAGAAAGCTTGCAAGACTTCTGTCATAACCGGTCTTCAACATTTTTTCCACTATTTCCTCGGTGGAATTCCAACATGGAATGAATACTTCATCGCCTCCCATGTGAATGGTTTCCTCTGGTGAGCTAAACTCAGCGATGTCCTCAAAGATTTCCTTCACCAAACCATAGACGTTCTCATTTACCGGGTTTAACTGACCACAGGGTGGTTGATAACAAAATGATCGCCACGGTTTTTGGTTCATGCAAACTGTAAGATTGCCAAGTCCCGCCATTGGGCCCCACTGCCAGCCCATGCCAGCATGTGATGGTCCATCGAATTCGACAAGGACACGAATACCACGGAGCTTTGCATACTTGATTATGTTTTGGGTATCGATGCGGGTATAGACGTGTTCCCTCGAATAGGCTCCAAATCTAAAGGAGTTCTGTGAATAGAGATGCATCAATTTTTTTTAAACTCACCTTTGTAACTCAGGAATCCGGGTGATCTCCAGTGGAAAACTTTGAGAATCGGTTACATGCCAATGGAAGACATTCAGCTTTGACGCTGCCATTGCGTCTAGAGTTGTCTTTATGAATCTAACTGGAATGTAGTTTCTAGAGCAATCCAACAGTATACCACGATGTGGAAACATTGGACGATCTCGAATTCGAGCTCCAGCGACCATGAGTAAGCCGTTCCTGAAAAAAAGTTTCGGGGTTTATTCTGTGTGAGGTGACCTTTGAAGTCTAATCCCAGCAAACTTAACACAGGGATGTTACAAAATGTTTAAAAATTGAGAAAACCTACCCAATAGCTCCAGTGATCAAGTTACTCAAAGTTTCCAGCCCATGCCTTGCTCCATACACTGTATTAGCCTTGATGTCAATGAATGTTGCCATTTCTAAAAGAAAAATGCCTAACACTCCACACTCAGAAGCGTATCACTCCATGACGTACCTGTTGTTCTCATATTTAATGTGTAAGACTCATCGGTCTCCCAATCCAAATGCAGGCTGGTAGAGTTCACAGTCGTTTTAACCAATATCTCCTTGCTGATTGGCAAAGAGCAGTTCCTTATGCATTCCTTCAGAGTGTTGCTTACAAAGATTCGATTGGTTTCACGTATAAACTGTGATGTATGCGTATTTGGCGCAACTACATGGAATCTAAAGGGACAAGGAGGCTTGGAAATCATTTCGAACTGGATTCGGCAGAAAGATAATGTGACAGGGAATGTGCTCGAGAAACACCCAGATACGCAAATCACAACTTACCGCACTTTCCATGGATCAAAATAAACACGATCATGTGCAAGATTGCAGTCTTGCGTAGGCAATGGCCATATTGCCCCATATTTCCCGCAGGACAGTCTGCAATCGTTTTGACTCTCAAAACTTGGAGTGTCAGCCTTCTCTGTAGTATCAAGTGCACAGAAGTTTGAGGTGTTGCATTTCCATAGTTTTCTGTAAAAAAAAAATGCATATACATAATATAATGGCGATGTGCATTTTTTACTCATTGAACTTACTTTTCAACAGCCGTACAGCAGCTTAGTAGGAACAGAGATGTCGCCAAGAAGGCGAAAGATGGTTTCCAATTCATTTCCTGCAACAAAATTGTTTGTTAATAGTAGAGGCAGTTACTATTGCTTAAACTGGTCAAAATCAAGTATGTAAGTCACACTATTATGCAAGTCTGCAGGCCATCAAGCATCGACAATTGTCAAACTGATTGAGATATTTAAAGAAACTGAGTCGGTTATGCACAATGGAGAACATAACCTTGGTCTTCATATACCAGACTAATCCAGCCACCTGGCATAGTCCTATTAGAATCTGTGGGCATAAAACTTTAAGCACTGTGAGCCAGTTCAAGATCATTTCAGATTTTAAAGTATTTGATTCCAGCGCGTTAAGAGCGGCCTGACTATCGATATACATAAATAGTGATATTCCTGGTGATGCGCCCGAGTGGAGCGACTCTCTACTTCGTCGCGCTTTGACAGCTCACTGTTGTATTGTCATTTTTTCGAATGTTTTTTATTCATACACTTTTGGTTGCAAAGTTATTTTTCCATTTGTGTTTTTATCAAACAATAAAAATAAAAGAAGTACCTACATTTCTTAATTTCTTTCTGCCGCGAATTCATATGTGTATGCATGGATAGTTTGAGGCGTCATTTCGTTTTACAAATTACGAGGTCGCGCTTTGTGACGGATAATATCGTAAAGTACCATTGAAGCGCGAGCTCTAGAATTCGACATTGAGAATTGCCTTTAGATGATAGAAGTGTTGTTTTAAGGACGAATCAGGAATATTGTAAATTGCACAATAACGTAAAATTAAGAGACACAAATCGGGGGATCCCTGTATGTGGATCAGGGTTCGGACCCCAGAAATAAAATATCAGAGTAGATTAAGAAAAAAAGTGACGCAAATCCAAAATTAGCGGAGTAGATTTTTAAACGCAAAAAAAGTTTATTTTTAAAAACAATATATTTTTAACAACAACAAAACAGAATTGTACACACTAAGTGGAAAACACACACAGAACAGATGAGAACAACGATACGGGGAAAATAAAAAACAATTGTCTTCAGTTCAGATTCAGCCATTTAGAGTTTTTTTTAAACCGATAATCAGTGCTGCCTTCTGCCATTTTATTATTTAGTTAAAAAAATTTTCTGTGTTGAAAAATTGGAGTAGATTTTAAGCAAAGCGGAGTGTCGGAGTATGTTTTTTTTTCTGTTTAAAAGTGGAGTGGAGTGGAGGAATACTCCGATTGGAGTAAGGCCGAACCCTGATGTGGATAAATAATATTAGCTTTTAGTTGCGGCGGTGAGTGTTATATCTGACGTTCTCATACTTCCAACATGATTTTTGTTGAACAACTTTGATATTTACTCACATGGAAACAAAATTGTTGATCCACAGACAAAGTTGGAACGTCTAAACAGATCTATGTAGTTTTTGGGACCCTAGCATGCGCATTTATTTGATTTATCATGTCTAATAACAACAGATGGCAAGAGAAATGCTCGAAATGCCATGTATGTATATAGATGATGGGTAAATTTGGTACATGAGTACTTATTTACAGTACAAACCCAGAAGGCTGTCCCAATATTGAATCATGATTTTGAAAAATTAATTTTGAATAAGAAGTACAAATAAGTATGGGGACTATCAAACAGCAACAATGACACTCTTGCAACTGGGGACTTTACCTACCAATCACAACTTATCCACAGGGTGTCATCAAGAAATTGTTGCTACTTTTGTTAAGTAAATTTTAACAAATATGACACTTATGCACATGCCGCCAACTATCCGCTTGGGACTTGAAGTCATAACAACATTTAAAGAAAAATAGTTGTTTTTCAGCTTAGAAAATCCACGACCATTTCATCAACTTATACCCTTTTCTCACCGAAATGAAAACTAAGTTTTCGGGAAAAAGTTAACAAAACTTCTCTGAATCATTCCCACCGAACATTGACTTGTTTTCGCGTGAAGTTTAAATCATTTTGCTACTATCTGTGAACTTTTTGTCTAGGCTAAAGACCTTGCTAAATTTTTCATATTATTGTATACAAAAAATTAATTCAGATATTTTCGGCGTACGAATATCCAAATATAAAAATATAAAAATAAATTTCAACACGCCAAAGAAAAGTAAATATCTGTTTTGACACCTATTATCTCAACTGCTCTACTGAAATTCGCTCAGTTGCCCTGCTGAATGTGTTGAATGTTTTCAAAGATGTATTTGCTTTACCTACCTTACAATTGCGAGACGGTTTCGAGTAGGTTTCGACAAAAACTCCCGAAAACTCGAGTTTACGTTAATTGAAAAATGTATACGAAAACTTCGGTTTTGAATGTAGGTTTCATGAGTTTTAGAATGACGTTGGAATTTTGTCACGAGGCAATGTAGTAATTCTAACTGGTAAGTGCTATTGTACGAGGTTGAGGCATTTTCTTTAGTCCAAGTTGTATCGACTTAAGGAAATGACATAGAGTCGTGCACAGAAATTATTCCTAAACGAAGTCGATGATTAAATTTAAAAAGTTGAGAAACAACCCGTTCTTCTGATCCGACGGTTTCAAAATAAATATGACAGATCAGCAATTGTAGGATAGAATCAAATGGTGCTTATCGGTGGCAATCAAATGGCATAATACTTAGTTTTCCAACACCAAGCTTAGTCATCATATTCATTATAATCGCCAAACCAACAGCTGTGTTGAGGTGATACACGTGCAGATAGTAATTTTGATGATTCTGCGGCGCATTCATCTATCTGTGAGAGAGAGTGTGCAGTGCACCAAAGGTAGGAGAAATGCTAGCATGGGCAAAAATCTTATGGTGGATAGAAAAAAGTTACCCTCTACTGAATGCCAGGTAATGTACCTACTAGATGTGGAGCAAACTAAACAATCCGATGAAGTGACCATGAAAGGTTCAAAGCCCCCATTCGTTGAACCGAAACCACTCTATGGGGCTGGGATTGCATAGAATTCAGTGAGAACAGCTGACACAAAAATTGGAACCAGCTATCCAGGTTTAGTGATGCATGTATGTACATGTTCACATATGTATATATGTATCATACGTTTCATAGATTGGGTGTTGACCATGCAGGCTGGTGACCCTGGTTTCTTCAAAAAAGTCACCCCAAGTGTCGAGATAACAATGTCAAGAAACAGAACAACCACATCTGAAATCTCGAGAACCTTGAAAAATTGTCAAAAAACCTGCCCATCCATAAGTGATAGATTGATGCAACTTTTGGGTCGACTGTCATTCTTGGGTTTCTTTGTTTCACGGCACCACTTTTTGTCGGAGAATGACAAACCTCCGAGAGTATAATTTGTCACGAAGAAGCTTCTCAATTCTCCATTCCGAGTCGACAATAATGTGGAGGTCCCTTCCATTCGTACAAACAGGCACAACGTGAATAGTCGCGAAAAGCTAGACATTGATCCTCCTGGGCCGTCGCAACTGGTACATATTGATTCAATTTCATTAGTCAGTGAGCTGCATGTTACCCGTCGTAGGGCAGATGCCTACTGATAATGGAACAACTGGTTTTAGCTCTTCAGGAGGACGAGGTTTACGGTTACTGTAGTTCTGGTTAACAGAGATTTAGGGAAAGGAGGCCAAAGGCCTACAAATAATAAGAATCTATAAGCAAGACCTTAGAGCAATGAACCAGGTGCTGGAGTGACTTTGTACGATATCCCATAGCCAGGGGGCGCCGAAAGCGATGTTTTTCATTTATAGCGTTGGTATCACTGCCAAATTGTTCTGTTCTCTTGACATTTGACCGGCGTCTGAGTACGAAGATGGAATATGTTATGATTTCATACCTCTTTTTGTAAATTATCCATTGAATAAATTCTCTAAATTATGGTTTTCACAATAAATTAAAAAAAAAAAACAATTTGGTTTAATGCCGAATACTTTGACAGTTTGACAGCCGATGTCATAGGAACGAAATCACACGTACCAACTTAACGGTATAGAAAATCGACTGGGTTTGGCTGGCTGGGAATCATCTAAATGAACGACTGGCTAGCTAGGTTTCAAAAAAACACTCCTACTGTTAGAAGGAGGAACGACGACTCACGCTGCCTCTTAATTCAATTGTCGTATGAATACTGCTGCGCAGAATGGCAACTAAGTAAAACAGTCCAAATGCTGCGGGAATTCTAGCTCATTATCTGGAATAAGAGCATTTTTTCATAAGAAGTGTTTAAGCATTAAGTAGGGCATCAATGCAAATATTGAGGTGCTGGGGAGTTGTTAACAATAACATTGCTGCGAACATCCAGCAGACTTTACCAGTGACGTCTAGTAAAACACGAGCTGATAAGCTACAAGCAAGTCTCAACTAGTCATGTCGATGGCAAGTCATCGAAAGCAAGAAGAACATAAGGGTTTAATTGAGAATTTATGTCCCTGGTGGTCAATTGCTTTGTCAAAATTGGTGATTGGAAGATTGACATCTACTGTAACCTAGCATTTCGGGGCTGAGATTGTAGCATAGTTGGCATTTCAAACCGTGGTTGCCGTGGCTCAGTGGTTAGTCCGCTGGATTGCTAAGCGAGCAGCGTGGGTTTTAGCCTAAGCCAGGAACACCGAATATTATTCGCGGCACCAGCTCTTGTCGGGGAACGACAAGCATTCGGGAGTATAATCTGTCATAAAAAAGCTTCTCAATTCGCCGTTCGGGGTCGGCAACAAATTGTAGGTCTCTTCCATTCAGCGAAAAAAGTGTAACACGCACAACATGAATGGTTGCGAGAAGCTAGGCCTTGGCTCATCTCGAGCTGTCGCGCCACCTATTTTTTTTTTTTTTTTATTCTTTCAAACCTTGGCTCAGTTGTGGCAGTCTGATGTTAAGAAATCAATGAGTTGACTGTATGAGCGCGTCTCAAACGAACAAAATGGCGGTTATAAGGACGTTCTATATTTTTTCAAGGCAGTACAACTGGTCTATAGGTCTGTGGTAAAGTTATGACGTGGTCTCTTGCTACCCCGTGTAGTTTTTGAATGTCCTAGACCTGCCTGATCGAAAAATTTTCTTCTCAGACTGGCAACTTCAGTAAAGCTGTTGCGGAAACTCGTCGTCTAAACTCAGCAACGAGACTGTGCGTAAAAGCCTTCCACAAAAATTAAATTGAAGCTGGGGTGTGACTAACCGGCCCTGCTCGTGACTACTTACAAGCCATAGCAGCAGTCTGTGGGATGACTGCTTCTCACTTGAGCAGTTCTACGTAGCCCGCTCCAGAATAAGCTCACCTAACAGCTTGAATCCGAGAAAAGAGTTCCTTTTGAGAAAGTTGAACATATGTAAATAAAACTTTGGTGAACTTTTACTGAGTCAATTGGTTTGAATTTTGATCAACAATTTACACAAATTCCTATTAACGCTGTGGGCACAGTTTTTGATATTCCGAAAACGGGGACTTTTTCACATTAATACCGTCAAAAACATAGAATAAGAAATGCTTTCCTACTGATAATTCCAGAGTGGAGACGCCACTATCGCTTAAGATAAAGATAATTGCACAAATAAATTCAATTAAAATTTTTCGCGCCAAATACGTAAACGAACACAATTATCTGTCATTTCATGCGCCGAAGACGGCTTCGTTGTGCGCTGATTTGCCTTTTAATTTGTAATTATTACACTTGCAATTATGTCCGGCTTGTTAATTGGCAGTCGACTCCATTGATTTCGTAGCACAATGCAACAAAACGCGAACAACTCGACCAGTGTTCGGAGGTCATTAACAAGTACCAAGCGACTATGGCGAGTTCAAAATTGGAACTGGAAAGCCGCTTCAACTACACCACCGCTTATGTTGCGCAGACCGATTACCGCACCCCGCATACGTGCTCCAATGTTTATCACAACAAGTGGAGCCCACGCAGACCCAGAGGTTAATCAGTATTCCAGTCCCAGAACTGTTACTATTAGTTCTTGCTGATTTGTACTCCACTAGTGCTTCGGCTGCTGCTCGGGGTTTGATAAGAAACGCGCAGGGGGGAATGTACATACACAGATATGTATGTCGTCCGTTTGCATTTTGTTGATGTTTTTTTTTCTCTTATTCCAGTGACCGTTTTAGTGGGCCCTCATTAGCATTGGAGGTTTAGTTTGGGGGATATGATACCTACTGGACCCGCACAGAACGTACCGTATGTTTGTAACTATTCTCGACCGGTTGTTGGAGCTCAAAGTGTCCGTTTGCGTTGGGTCGCAATCACTAACTGATGATCGTGGAGCTGACTTAGAAAGTACCCAGTTCCATAAGAAAGCTTTGTGTGGTTACATTTGTGTCGTTTTTCTTTTTTCTTGTTGTTGTTGCTCTCTTGATTCTTATTCTATTATTTAGCGTTTAGTTAACTTTTTTTTTTTTTAAATCGAGTTGAGATAAATGCAGCATAAGACGACAAAAGCCACTTCAGAGCACAAATTAAGGCGCGCACAAAAGAGTTATTAGTCCAGTCGGGCACTTGGGAGGGAGCTATTGATAAGTCGGTCTAATAATAGAAAGTAAGTGTGTACACACTGGAGACTGGAGCGCAGAATGCTTAGAAGAAGTGTATAATTGCAAAATGAAGAATTGTGGTGTGAGTTCTGCTGCATTTTCGAGAAGACTTTTGGAAGAGTCTTGGGAGATCGCACGAAGGCGAGTGTGTAACCGGATGAGAGTGCATTTATCAGGCGCACTGAAAGCAGCAAAGTGACAATGGGTTGCAATTGCAGATGAGTTGTTGCAATGGAATACGTCGTCAGGCAAGAGTAACTTTCGAATGAGTTGGAAAAAAGTGCGTCGCGCACCTTTGTCATGTAATAAGGCTAATCGATTACTGGTTCAAAGGGGATCTGTCGAAGTCTGCTTCTTGAGTCTGTGGCATAAAATGTCGGAGGTACTTAGTCAAGTACTCTGAACAAAGTCCGGCATAAGCATGCAGTTCTTCTTGGCAACTCCACAGCAGCCTCCTGTGGTAATTGGGTGCATTATCATGCCCTAGATCTCGCTCTAAACACTAATATTCTCCAGTTGTAGGAGAACTTTACATGTGGTGTCATTTTAAATCAATAGCATCCAATCAGCGACAGTAGGCTGCCATTAAGTCCTTGGAATTAGCCTCTGTAACATCAAAAATAGTTCTCAATTGCCGCTCGTCTCTCATAGAGATGGCAGAGCAATTCAACATACTCCTCTGCTGGGTACCAGGACACAGAAACATTCCGGGAAACTGCAAGGCCGATGGAATCACCTAAATGTACACATTCTTCCTGAAAAGGAGAACCTCGGAGTGCCACTAGCTAGATGCAAATTGAAATTAGTGGCAGATGCAATTAGCAAAGCCAATCTAAGGTGGCGGCCCAATGGCACCACTTGCCAAACTACCTGACAAATTTGGTCCTCAATAGACCATAAGCGCTCCAAGAGATTAATTTCTCTAAGTAGACGGCATATGGGAGCTACTATAGGTGCCATCACAGGACACTGCCTTATAGGCAAACATGCCGCTCGCCTGCGCGTTCCTGCAAATGATTTCTGCAGAAGCTGCAGGGACGAGGAAGAGGAAGAGACGATTTTCCTTTGACCTTGCCCCACGCTCTCTCGCAAAAGATGCAGCCATTTCGGTGTATTCTTTTTTGACAATCTTGGCGACCTAGCACAACAAGATGTCGGAAACCTAGTTCGCTTTATTAAAAGCTCCCACGATTAGGAAAGAGAATTCCTAGTAGATCCTGAGGCATCACAATGGACCTACTGAAACCTAGTTAGCGAAAGTACGGCGTTGTGCGTAGTCTTTTGGCTTCAATTCTTGTGTCAACTGGACCTTTATGCAAAATGTGGTGCAAAGTGGTTGTGAATAGGTCCACTTTGTGTGATCATGTCGAAATGGGCACACCTGGGTTTTCAGCCACAGACTCAGCTTTGGCGGCGATGTTTTGAACTGAACTTGCCGAGGTGGAGTCTTCACATCACTAATTTGTCCGAGACTGTCCAAGTCCGAGTCGTGCGGGAGTCCGCGCTGTGCGAGAAAGCGCTGGTTGGAGTCAGGACGTACACATAGGGTATTAATAGCAGTTCCTTTACACATAGTACATACATTCATAGTACAGGTAGTTGTGGTAGAAGTCCATTTAGGAACAACTCATATTACTCTCTGTTCTTAAGGTAGGTTTCCCAGAGTCTCTAGACGTAGATTAAAGATTTAAGGTATAAATTAAGAAAAATAAGATAATGTTCTCTAAGTGGGAGCTCCTGAAGGTTATTCGGGGCCGCTTTACAATAGGCCACTATTACAAATAACCGGAAATAAATTTTTTTTTTGACGTGAAATTGCCTCAGAAACGCGAAAATAAAAGTTATTTTGCGAGGACGCTTTTATTAACAAAGTAATAAACAATTAAAGTCACCGATGGACCAGTGAGAAAAACACCTTTTCGAGTACAAAAACGCGAATAATTTGCTGTTTTACCTTCCTATTTGCTTAATAACATAACTACAAATGTAAAAACCGCTTAATATCTTAGAAAAATCAGCGAATCGCAACTAAAAGTAATACTATACCAAATAAATGTTAGTAATCGCTAAATTGACGTCTTGTGAACAACCGAAAATATGATTCAGAAATGAACATCTCGTAAGTATTTAAAAGTATCTAAAAGTATGCAACGGTTCGTCGGATCATCTTTAAATGTTTCATGGCACAATAGACAAATGACGCTTCCGTGTACACAAGCTGAAGCTGTTTGCCGATGTTATAAAATTGAGTGTCAACCTGGGCTTAAATTATCTCTTCCGTGATTGTATAACTCGTCACGTAAAAATGAAACAGTTTGGCCCCAGAATGCTCGTTTTTTTGTGAAGAATTATACGAACACGAAAGAAACGATTTGGCCCCTGTTTTGAACCTGAAATGAGCTTGAATTTAAGGCAAAGAATCACATTTCTCACATTTATTAAAAATAGTAATAAGCTACAATCAACTCTAAACATTGCTGTTAAAAACTGGTACCAGCTGCCACTCTCTGTTACTGTATATATCCCTGATCAATAGCATGTTTAAAAATATCAGCAATTCTCTGCCTTTTAGTTTGGTCCTTGAACGGAGTTATATTCCACACATCTGTCAGAACAGCATTCTCTTGAATTGCATCCAAATCAGCGACTTCATCGTCTTCAATCAACGACATTGGCAGTGATTCAATTCCCATACCACAACCGAAGCGTCCATATGCTTTCATCTCACTCAACAACCCGTCGAATGGAAAGACTTTTTCTGGATTTCCACCAAGATCCGCAATTAATACTGTAGCACTGGTATGGTATTCCTAAAAAGTACACACATTAGTTGCCTATTTCACTTGTATTGTATTCATTTGCAAAGTAACCTTCAAAAGATCGTTGTAGTGCTCCTCTCTTAGCTTCTGACTGGTACAGGAGTAAATAAAGAATGAAACGTCCACAGCAAACGATGCACATCTGCTTAAACAAAAATGGAATCACATTTTTGTATAGAATTTGTAGGTCCCAAAGGTTTACCTAGCTAGCTGGAAATCGATGATTTTGATGGCCTCAGGAGATCCATCCTGACGGTATTTTGTTAGGAAATTAGGTGTCCAGCAATCTCCGTGACCAATAACTGAGTATTTGCCTAAAACAGACTCACATTCAGAAAACACATCCAAGATTAGCAGAACGAATAAACTCACTTCTCGTTGAGACAAGCTTGATAAGATCATCATAGAGGCTTTCCTGGAGAAACTTCCCAGCAATTGTTTCGTATTTGGTTCCAGGGTACGATGCAGAGATCGCATTTTGCGCGACCGACATTGCCAAGCGCAGAAAACCGATGTACCAGCTGCGCAGCCTCTCCGAATAGTATGTTTCCTCCAATTGTTTGACAGTATTTTCAAATAGTTGAGGGTCTTGATCTGCAAATGCTAGTGCAATCCCATGAAAACGTCCTAACGTTCGCATTGTCAGCAAACACTCTTCTAGAGTGATGTAATTTTGCCTGAAGACAACGGGTTGAGTTCGCAAGAGGATAACTTGAGTTCATCAAACTCACCTGTCTGGGGAACCATATCCCAAGTAATTGACATTTTCCAGGGCAATAAAGTCATTCTCTCCATCACAGTGGGTCAAGAAGCACCTTGGAAACTCGGTGAATGGATTCACTGGACTCTTTGACTCCTGAAATGTTTCCAAAGCTGGAATAACTTTGGTGTAGAAGTTAATTTCATTGCGAAAGAAGTCAGTCGAACGGAATAGTTTTCGTCGAGACAAGTTGTCCGGCATAGATTTGATGATTAAATTCACTTCTTGCACTGAACTGGAAAAGAAAGCGTGAAATTAGGCCAATAATCGATGGAACCTCCCATCATACGCACCCAGTCTCCTCGTTCACCCCATAAACACACAAACGAAACACTTTACTCAGATAGGAGTCCCCTTTTTTGAATCCTTTGCCAAACTTGTACGATGTATGCTTGCTGCCGCCTGCCTTCACTATAATCTCATCCAGAGATTTCTCTGTGAAAACTTTTGATATGTCCGATAAACTCATCCTAGAACTGTGGTCTGATTGTAAAAGAATGATAAAAGTTCGTCATAAACGGTCACTTAAGTAGCAAGTGTACAAGAATCACTTCAATCAGGAGGAACCAATTAAGATTAGTTAAAAACTATTCGTTGTAGCGTCGGGCTCTGATTCGTCCACGTTGCACGGTCGTATGATGTAAACAAAAAAGCAGAAAGAAAAGAATTTAGAAGCCGAAACTTGAAGAGCAACATGAAGTTCGTAGTGGAGAACACTTGGAGATATTTTATGTTTACACTTACATAAAAGTTTAAGAACTATCAAAAAGTTATATAACTAAGAGCGGATGTGGTGCACTTGTGCATTTCGAGCGGTTAAAGTATTTGTACTTATATTTTAATTCATGTTTTGCTCTGCATCGGGATAAATAAATAAAAAAAGTGCCTTTGGCGAGTTTGTTGTCGTCAGAAATGTCACAAAGTGCAAAAATCAAAACAAAACGAAGTGAAAGGGTGGTGTCTGGATCGATTGCAGGGATGTTAAAGTTTTTTTTTTCCTGCAGTCGTTATCTAATATCGTAACAATAGACCGAAATAAGGCTTAGTATTTAAGATTGAGGATTAAGGAGCAACTTGCGTTGAGTTTAAAGCATTAGTTAAGTATTTAACACCGTAAACATTTTGACGTTGCAACAGTGACAAATCAAAAGTCGGCAATGAATGTGAAAATGCACAGATATGGACAATCTGGTCAGCGACGGATGAAATGCTCACAACTTTAAATGATTGTATCTCTCTACCAGTTTAAAGGAAATAAATGCAGCTTTCACTAAACAGGAGTACAACAAAGATGCCCGATCCGTGTGCCTGCCAGCGAAGGTATTCAAATAAGAAGTATGAGTTCTGTTTAACTACAAAAGCAGCACATCCCTGTTGTTCCCTACAAGATTTTCCCCAGAGGAGATAAGGTACGACTTATCTCCGGTCTTCAGAGTTTTGACTTCCGGCTCCACAAATCAGCGCTGCACAAATCAACTCTAAGACAAACTTCGAAAAGGACCTACGAATTTCAATTATCTAGGCTTGGAAAAATAGAGCATAACCTTCAAGAAATCATTCCAACTTTTTTGCTGAACCAGTGAGTTGTGCCAAAGGCGACTGGGAAGGTGAAGCGAGTTTAACCACTTGTCCACCACCGCTACGACCATAGAGCCAACTTACAATTTTTACCAAGGTTGTCTCGGCGCACGTTACACTGCACGAACTTCTCTCATCTTTATGAGACAGAGGGACTCTGCCTTGCTCCTCCCTGCTGCTAGAGTACCTACACGTCGATCTTTCTTCAAGTGTCTTAAGCCACCTAAAACAGGATTAAGCGTCGATATTCCTATAAATTCGAATAATGCCTCGGGCTAGAAGCATTGTTAAAAGCCATTCAACGAAGCGACTTCGTTATTATGTACTAAGGCTCATTGTTCGTCTGAGAAACGTTGTCCTCTACTACTTCACAATAAAGGAGCTGCCTCCGAATAATCACAACCAAATCACAGATGCGTTTGTTGCATGCTCACGGCTCTTCCGTTAAGATTATTTGGGGAAATTTACGCAGCTTAGCGTGTCTACTGCACAGATTGACTGTGGTGGAAGTTTCTAATGCACCTGGGCTGTTGGCAAACTATAGCTAATCGCCGTCAAGCCATCTCCGGCGATTGGTGTTCATCTGAAATTTCAATGTCATTGGCTGTATACTACACAGTAAGTTCAAAAGACTCCTTGTTACACTGCCACGCCATTTAAATTCCACCGTACATCGATTTCATTCGAAAATTTATTGAATGCATATATGTACATAGACATGTCGACACATAGAAGCTTAATGGAATATAAACTGTAATATAACTGTAAGACACAAAATATTTAACGAAGCATTCGTCGTTACTCTTAAGTCATATTCGTATGAATCCAGTAACGAATTCCTGTTCAAGGAATTTACAACAAAATCTACTTTGTTGCTGCAACAGATAACTTTCCGGACAGCGCCGTGACTTGATCAAGGATCTCCGAGATGTGTAGAGCTGTCGAGTGTTCTCTATACAATTTGTAGACATTTTCTTCTTCGTTACTCTTTTGCCTCTTGAACATCGTAGTCCTTAAGCTCTCCTTGCGACGAATACTTCTGGGATGATCAAACTTCGATAGCATTTCCTCTGAGCGCTCGCCACTACTCAACGTGGCCACATTCAATCTGGAATAGTTTCCTTTCAAAGAGTCTGTGCGTGTAGTTTGTCGGTAACTTACGTCGTTTCGATAGAGGATACTGTTGCTTGAGGGCGAGATACCAATGGATTCCAGGAGTTTTTCCGACTCACACATCTCGTCTGATGTGATGAATACATCGGACAATGGTTTCGTTGGAGTTTTCTTTGAATCGGTGAGGGTGTCTCTAAGTTTGGACAACACAGAGCGAAGGATTTTGAAACGTTTGAGAACCCGTTCGGGTTCGACTTGGTTAAGGCATGCTAGGATGGCTTGGCATTCCTGCAGCATGAGGATGAATTTATCGTATTTCGTTCGTTTGTCGGAGTCCTTGTTGAATTCCAGGTAGTTGTAGTTCAGGTGGAGATGGTCCTTCAGTATATTGCCCATTTCCAAGATGTCAGAGAGTTGTTCCTTGTCCAATTGTTCGCTGTTGGAGCTGATGGTTTCTGAGAGCATTTCCACGTAACTTGTACAGAACGCATTGCTATCGATGATCTCCTGAATCGCCAACTTGAACTTTTCCACTTCCTCGTTGAAGTGCTGCTCGAGGATCTCCGAATAGATGTCACAGTTCGATTGAAGAGACGGAATGATACAAGAGTCAAGTGACTCTAACGAGGCCAAGGCGCTTCGGACAGTGGTCTTAACTTTAACATTCGGAGCAAAGGCGATGGCAAATACTCCAATTTGCGTGGTTCTATCGACATTCACATCAAAATCCGCAATGACTCCATCGAGCGCTGAGTCGTCGATGTTGACTCGAATAGCAGAACGAAGTTTCTCCACAGAGAACTTGGAATAGTCCAGGAACGTTGTGAACACCAATCGCAGCAAGCTCTCATTGATATAATCCTCCAATTGGTAGAGGGAATTCTCCAAAGACATCGCCTTCAACTTCCGATCGCTTTCATTGATCTTCGTTTTCTCATCCGACAGAGAGCATTCCTCTTGAAAGGCAATGCAGTCCCTTATGGTTTTCTGGCACAGAACACTGATTATCTTTTTGTCATTTTTCAGAGTAACATTGGCAAAGGCCAGTGTATGACTGAGGATCATGTCAACAGTGGAACGGATCTGCTTACTCGCGAACATTGCCTCAGCGCTGTCCTCTGCCACATTCGAACTGATGGTGCCCTCATTGAATGATGTAAATGGAGCGAGGTCCTCCAACACGTTATCCATTAAACTGACGAAATTTGATTCCTCCACGATGGTGGATTTGGTACCCACAGAGGCAATTGTAGTTTTGATGCGATCCATGCACCACAGGATGCGATCGAGGAAATGCTGACGCGAGGCAGAAATTGCAAAACCACCGCTCTCCTCGGCTTTGATAGTTCTTTCCATGTGTCGAATGCAGGTTGTGATCTGGGTTAGGCACAGGAACATCGTTTCAAGCACCTCATCCTTGTCCGAGCAGTCGGTTGCTAGAAACTTATGCAAAACGCTTGCAAATTTACTGAAGTCCGCACAGAACGTGTTGAGCCAGGGAATACCACTTGCATTGGTACTCGTGTAGCCGGTATAAATAATGTTACGACATTTTGAGAGTTTATTTTGCAAAATTTCTATCGTAATTTCCATGATGGAACAAGAAATTTTGTGCAATTTTGAGAAAAGAAATGTTTTTCGGGTAAAGAAACTGACGTTTTTAAATATGAAATTTGTTTGCAATCGAGACTCGGACTCGGGTACAGCGGTTTGACTTTTCTGTCAATGAGTGAGTGCAGGCGGTTAGAATTGGTTTTGGAAGCAAATTGTGTTGGTAGATGGTGAATTTTGTTAAATTTTTTATTCAAGTTAAGGGCTCAAATACAAAATTATAATGCTTTTTGGGTCTTCAAGACCCTTAAAGAGTCTGAAGAAAACACTTCTCGTCGATCACGATTTGTCCATGGACAAATTGAAAGTCATGCGTCGAGTGATGAGCGTGGCTTTTACTTGGCTTAACTTCATCCTTCCACTATTCCAACATTCCTTGCCATGTTTCCCGTTGGAAAGTAGATATTAATTGTAAATATCTTGAGCCCCAAAGCCTCGTTTTTAAGATAGACCATCACGAATGCGCCGAGATTCCCTTTATTCAAAGATTACCTCATTTCTTGCATCATAACCCCACCCAAACTGACCATAAACAGACATTCACGCCGTATACGTCCATCGAAATATCGTAAGTCAGCTGATTCTCTAGTCGACACTTGACATTTCCGTGCACCTGCATTGTTTTTGTTTATGCTTTGGCAAGCAACAAGTTCAATCAACCTTTTCCACCGACGATAATTAAATAATTAAACAAAACCACTGCGCCGGGTAAACACAAACGGCTAGCTCCCATGAATCGCTACACAGTTAGTTCTCTGATTGGAGAGGGATCGTTTGGTCGTGTATATAAAGCCAATCGGAAGGTTGATGATCAAATCGTCGCCATTAAAATAATCTCAAAGGTAAAAGGTCTAAACAATTTCCAATTTCGTATACACAATTCAATCCCACCCACAGCGAGGACGATCAAATAAGGAATTGAAGAACCTCCGTCGAGAATGTGACATCCAGGCGAAGCTGAAGCACCCGAATGTCATCGAGATGTTCGAGTCGTTCGAGACAAAAAATGATTTAGTTGTTGTCACAGAGTTTGCTCTCATCGATTTACATCGATATTTGGCTAAAAATGGAGCGATTTCCGAGGAGAAAGCTCAACGACTCATATGCCACTTGGTGTCTGCTTTGTATTACCTACACTCAAACCGAATTCTCCATCGTGACTTGAAACCACAGAACGTCTTGCTCAACGACGAGTTGCATGTGAAATTGTGTGATTTTGGCTTGGCACGGAACATGACAATGGGCACACATGTACTCACCTCGATCAAAGGTACTCCGCTGTACATGGCACCGGAATTACTAGCTGAACGGCCTTACGACCATCAGGCCGATTTATGGTCCCTCGGGTGTATTGCGTATGAGACCATGGCTGGACAGCCTCCGTTCTGCACGACATCCATACTGCACTTGGTGAAACTGATTAAGCACGAGGAGGTAAAGTGGCCTAGCTTTCTGTCCAGTGATTGTCGGTCATTTTTACAGGTAGAGCATGTTGCTTTCAGTTCGACAAACAAATTTTTAATGAATTCTGTTGAAGGGGCTCTTAGAGAAGGATCCATCTTTACGTATAACATGGGCACAGATACTGTGTCATCCATTCGTCGAGGGGAAACTCTTTATCTCTGGGATTGCGGCGGAGAACTCGCCCTTCATCAACCCAAAAAAGTCGTCCCGAGCTAATAAGCAGAACAATTCCTCCAGGTCATCTGTGGACAAGTAAGTAAAGTTTTTTCGTGTCAGTGTCAGAGCTTAGAAAAATGTCCATGTCTCAAAAATTTACCTGCTTACTAGAACCAACGATGAAAATCTCAGTAAAAACCTCAACAACCTCACCATCGAAGGAGACACAGACAATCTCACATCGTCTCGTGACAGCGTGAATGCAATTCTCCAGAGCGACATTGAGAATCTCGAAACGGACGTCGAAGAAGCCGGTGCCAGAGTAACCGTCCCGTTCTCCGATGGGCCATACAAAATTGAGACATCTCCACCAAAAACAACAGAAGCACTGAAGGCCAATCAGCGTGCGGCAGCAGCTAAAGTTTGTTTCGTCACTGGAAACACAAATATGATTGTGAACCACCTCAACGATAACTTCAAGCCCGAACAGCCTTCCAACGACACGGCCAAATCAAGGCCAAACCTTACGCTAAACATCAAAAAGACTATGTTGCCAAATGCCACTGAAAAGGGCAGCAGCTCTCGCAATAAGGATCTGGAAAAACGGAAACTCAGTCAAAACTTGGATAATTTTTCACTGAGACTGGGCAACAGTGTGGATGTGGAGCACGCCCGGAAAACTGGCGAGAAAAAGGACAAGACGCTGAAGAACAGCACGCAGTCGGTGGAGGAGAAACATAATGAGTATGAACGTGTGTTTACACCAATCCATTTCATGTGAAGAAATTAATTTTTTTAGGAATACACCACCATGCCTCCTGCCGGGATGGGATTCATGCGATGAATCTCAAAGTCCAGTGATTGAAAATGAAGAATGGTTGGCGTTCTTGCACAGGTCTATTCAAGAAATCCTCGATGGCGAGTTGGATTCACTTAAGCAACAAAATTTGGTAACATCACGTCAAAATGGGCTTCGAAATGGTGGATGTTACATAGTTTTGATTTTAGGTCAGCATTATTGTGGCACCCCTGAGGAATACAAATGCGACACCGAAGGTTGTGGAGAGTGTGGCACAGTTGTTGAGTTTGCCACTTGTACTGGGCGGCCCTTGCAGTGTTATCGACCACATCAAGACGGTACGTACATGTGTCACAATTTGGCGTTTAAAAGTAGACAACAGCGAGCCGAAGACAATCATTTACATTTTCTGACACAGTTCTTGGCCGTTTGCTGGACAGTGTCGGCGGAGGAACGGTGTCATAATGCATGCTCCTCTCGGATAATTTTGCAGCTAAATCAGGCCCGGACATCGTGTTATTTCTCGTGTCTCTTGCCTGCCGCCTAAAAGATGGAAACAGGCCTTACTCTCTTGCTGCTAATGGCCTACTACTTCTTCTTATACATTTGAACCTTCGGGGTGAACAGGGCGTGAACAACGTCTGCACTCCACTTTGTTCGGAGTTTTGTTACGCTTATCATATCCCTCCAGCTCATTCTAGTGACCTTATTCCTCCCAAACTGTTCTGCGCCGCGTTTGTTTAAGGCAATTCAGAGTTCTGCCTAACTGGGTGAGTGGATTCCATTGCATGGGATACTTCTCAACAGAATTGTCCTCACGCCATAAGGGCTTTCCGATGCCAATGCCTTTTCCGTATTGCCTGAAGCTCCTGCAATCTGAACTTTAAGTGAAATTCGCTCTTCTCTGTCTTTTACCGACGTATCTCTATGCCCCGCTGGCGAAAATATCGTTTTAGCGTTCCAGAGGCCTATAGAGTTACTGAACTACGGGACTCTGAAGCAAATAAAACTCCGAGCTTTTCTTTCCTCACGTCGAGGTCTACATGAAGTAAACAACAATCGTCTAAATGCTCTGGCTAACATCTTGTTTCATTTCAGGTATACATCGAGGTAAAATTGGTTCCAAATCTCATGTACGCTTCCAAACTGCTTATCAGCTCTAAGAACATGAGCGACTCCAATACTTCCCTTCCACCATTCTCAAGCAGCAGAAGTTCCATTCGCTCTGTGTCTGAACTCTCCAAGGAAGAAGTTCTTACTGCGTCGCGCCTGTATGAGCTAATCTGTCACCTAGTTCACCTAAAGGAGCAGTTCCTTTCCCAGTTCTGTGATGCTGTGGTTATATTGTCCGCGGATGAGTTGTTGATAAATTTTCTAAGTCACGGTAGGTATTCAAGACACACAGCTGACCTTAATCTAACACTTCAACCCAATCATTAGATTTCACCAACTCAAATGCGGTCCGCATCACAAGCTGCGTGATAGCTCTGCTTTGCTGTGTACTCCGTGAGTTACCCGAGAATGCAGATCTTGTGGAAAAAATCATTTTCAGTCCCAAATTGGATTTGATTGGATTGATGAAGAGCGTGGATGAGCTTGTACGGTTGCGCTTGTGCATGCTGTTTCGATTGTTGGGACGTTTCAGCCTAAGAGGCCTTCAGAACATTTGGTCGCCTGAGGTTAGAGATGGCATAGAATCGTTTATTGATGACAGTAGCGATGAAGTGAGAACGGTAAGGGGGTTTGTTACTGGAGTTTTTTAAGATTTTAACGTTTTGCTGGGTTTTGCAGGAGGCGCAGTACATGCTGGATGAGTTGAAACAATTCTCATTTTATTCCTAAGTTTAAGCGTTTGCATTCCTTGAAAGGGAGTAAAACTGTATTTATCTATCAGGAGAACAGTCCTTCTTGATTTTAAAAGACTTGTGCATGATGTGCATGACAAAACGTTTCGAATTTTCATTTTATATGTATGTTTGGTTAAGAAATAAAAAAAAAACGATTCTAACTTTCTCTAGGATGCTAGCTGTTGTTATTTTCTGAATCATCTGGAGGGTAGTGTGTATATTATGATATTTTGCAGACTAATTAAACCCTGCATTCAATTCATCCCATTATAGCAAAGTGCATCAACAATGTCTCCCCTTTCTTCTTTTAACAAACCAATATCAATCACGTCTGAAGTTTTCTTTATTTTCCTAGAAACTGTTGGAAGAACTTGATCAGTTCCTGCAGGAAATCATCTATTTCTTCCGACGAATCATTATCACATTCGTTCTCATACATTTCACTTAGTTTCTCAATGTCTTTCTCCGAAAGACCCATTCGTTGACCCAAGCGAACCCCTGTTTTCTGAAAATGAGAAATTTTCAATACGCAACCCTTATCCCCATGTCCACTTACCAATGGCATTATAGTAGGTTTCCCATTTTTCGAAAATGCCTTCTCACTATAGTGCATGACACTTCCATAGTCATATCCCACATCGAAATCAGTAATTTGATCCGCATTGTATTTATTAAAATTGTGTTCATGCTTCTCGAGGATATTTTCCCAATGAATTTTCACATAGTCATCACGATCTGTGGCGCTTTGCTGATGAAAAAATCCAATTGCATGCAGTAGTTCATGTATGACAATGCCATGCCTAACGCATTTAGGTGTGTTCAGGTTAAGGATCTTTGGAAGCGAAAAGTATTTGTGATTTTCCGTTGGAGAAAAATTTAGAAACTCACCTGTCCACCCTTTCGCATTCCCACACTGGACCAACAGCCAGAGAAGTTTCCTTTGAATACGATGAAGTTAACATCACCGTCTTTGTAAGGTCGAAAGCGAATGCATGTCTTTTTGTGATATTCTTCGAATGCTGTCAAGATTGTTCCGATTTCGCTGCCATCTGAAATGAAGGAATAAATGCGATTGGGATTAAGATTGAGAACTACATACATAGGTATTGAGGACTGGTTAATTCCTTATTTGGAGTTCGACTGTCCTATGAAAAAACAGAGGCGTTACCAAATTGGGTGTCGAAGCGTCGTAGAGACTACATAAAATTTTTCTGAGTGTCATCATGATCGAGGGTAGAATTTTTATGAATGAGTCAGACCCGCGAAACCTGAGCGTACTCAGCTCAATCATAGTCAAAAACCACGCCGAGCTATCAGAAGCTGCTAAGCATTAGACAGGAAAGTCTATCATCGACCAAATATTCACACTGCGGCGGATCTTGCAAAAACCCAAGAACTTCAAATCGATACCCACCACCATTTCATTGATTTTAAGGTCGCGTATGACAGCACTTATAGAGACGAGTTATACATAGCCATGTATAGTTTTAGTATACCTGCCAAACTCGTCCGTTTGTGCATGATGACGATGGAGAATGTACGCTGCTCCTTCAAGGTTGATCAAGACCTTTGATGTCAAAAAAGGATTTAGACAAGGTGACAAGGCTGTCTTGCGACTTTTTCAACATTGTTCTTAAAAGAATAGTGCAACACCAGAGGAACAATCTTTCAAAAGTCCGTCCAATTACTCGCATACGGCAACGATATCGACATAATCGGAAGAACGCAGTGTGATGTCACTGGTGCGTTCGTGAATATTGAGACGGAGGCGAAGGTGGGTCTAGCGGTCAATGAGGGCAAGACCAAGTATATGCTGCCAACAAGACGCCGTCTCGGACAGAACGTCACTAAAAAATAAATAAATAGCTGGCGCAACAGCTCAGGATGAGCCAAGGCCTAGCTTCTCGCAACCATTCATGGTGTGCGTGATAAATATTTCGCACGAATGGAAGGGACATACAATTTATTGCCGCCTCCGAACGGCGAAGTGAGAAGCTCTTTCATGACAGATTATACTCCCGGAGGCTTGTCATTCCCCGACTTGGTGCCGCGAAAAATGTTCGGTATGTACCTGGCTGGGGCTTGAACCCACGCTTCTCGGTCAGCAGTCCAACGCACTATCCACTGAGGCACGGCGATCACAGAACAGATATGACTTTGAGGTGGTTAAGGACTTTGTCTACCTAGGCCCCACTATAAAATCAGAAAACGGCACCAGCGCTGGGATTAAACGTAGAATAACTCTTGCTAATTGAGTCCTGTCAAAAGCCATGGACCCTGTCAAAACCGGATGAGATTGCTCTTGGCTGTTTCGAGAGGAAAATTCTTCGGCTGATTTTTGTATGACCTGTACAGCGACACTGACTTAGCCAATCGAATGAAGCTCCAACGATTGAGGTGGCTGGGTCATGTAGAGCGGATGGACACCAATGCTCCGGTCCGAAAAATCTGACTAAAGATCGAACTGGCTGGCGACGCTTATTAGTTGAGGCCATGGTCCACCCCGAACTGTAGTGCCACCTTAAGTAAGTAAGTAAGTAAGAATCAGACAGGCAGAAGTAAGATTTGGTGAAACCTAGAGAGATCCTTACAAAGTAATTACCAGTAACAGGGTGATTCAAAGACAGCTGAAGTAAATGGACGCAATCTGTCACTGACCACACGAAGTTAAGACACAATAAAAATATTAGAATGTAGGTACGAAGAGGTACGTGAGGACACAACCCGTTTTCTCGGTCACCGCCCATACCTCTGTCAAGTAAGGAATCAGACATTGGGCATTTCTGCTTTGATCACATTGAAGAGCTGTCTGGTGGTCCACTATCAGATCTGTTCGGGTGGGTGGTACCATGAAACTAAACCAAACTATATGAGTATCAAGGCGTCTTTATCGATTCACCATCACCTAATCCAAGGCTTACATTCTCTAGTAAGCTATCTTGTTGCTTCTGGCATATGTGGCTGATAAGAAAAAAAATTAGACTCGGTGCAGTTCATCAAATGGAGTGGTTCTTGTACACTCCACCATGTTCACTCGTGCCATTTATATTAAAATGAAAAGAAAAAGAAAGGATCGCAATCAGACTTACAAGCTAGAGGTGAGAGAAAGAGAACAAAAGCCAGAAGCCAATGTCCACATACATGAGAAGTAACGCGGTCAATAATAAAACTTTGTGACAATCGCAAAAGGCAACGCCTCCAGTACTCTGGATGTCCGAACTTTGCGAACAGCCAACATTGACTTGGACCACTACCTTGTTGTAGTCAAAGTCTGAATGCGGATATCAGAAACGCTTCAACCATGAAGAACTACTGTGAGAAAATATAGCGTCGAAAAGCTGCATTCGCAACTGACTGCCAGAGCCTTTGTCGATCGTGTATCCCGAAATCACTCGAGACGTCCGATGCCGCCAGCACCAAGTGCCGAAGACCAGTGAAAACGCTGCCAACAAGCCATCAAGGAAGCCGCAACAGATGTGCTTGGTTTCAAAAGACTACCACCAGGAAACCCCTGGTTTGACGAAGAATGCCGGCAAGTGCACGCAGCAAACCTAGATGCATGCAAACCGGCGCCTCAAAGAAGGTCGAGGGCTGCAAGCGAGCTTTACGAGCAGAAGAGACGGGAGAAACATTAGCTTCTCCGAAAGAAAAAGAAAGAGCACGAGAAACACATAACGGAGGGCATAGAGAGGTATTACTTCAGGAATGATGGACGAACGGAATGGAAGAAGTACAGATAGCCTAAGTCCAGCAAAGCTGCTGGAGCTAACGGTTTAGCAGCTGAGTTGATTAGAAACTTGGTGGACAAACGCATTTGCAAAATGTGATCGGAAGAGAACATGGCCGATGAATGGAACCTCAGCATTTGTTTACCCAATCTTCAAAAGAGGAGACTCTAAATTGCAACTATAGAGGCATAAGACTTCCCAACACTGCTTACAAATTTTTGTCTGCTGTCAGCTTTCTAGAACGTGAGTTCTCAAACGAATTTCTGATGTGGATGCATATGGATTAGTTAGTATTACTTAGAAGCGTAAAGAATCTTCGAAGCCCGTCTTAATCGGACAAAAGACATATCCCAAACCAAATTCATAACGTAGATCATTGTTCCACGAGTCTTAATATACAACTGATCCACCGACAAATAAATCATACATTCCTTTACTCACCAAAGTCCTTGCTATCGATGTAGAATGGCACCGTTGCTCCCGGCCAGTAATAGCTCGCATTGAGTAGGCCATTCCGTCGACTATCATTATACAGCATAATGTCGCCTTCGAACAGTCCACAGTGCTCCCATAGATTAGTCTCGCATTCCTCCGACCAATCGATAAACTCTGGACCTAGATGCAAGGCATACACACGTTACACTGCTCGATATCGATTTATTCCCAAAACTATCACAAACCTCTGGATGCCTCTCCACCTACTTACTGTTCGCTTTCAACATCTTCAAATTGGGTCCGTACCGAGGTGCTGGCGGTACCGCAGGATTCCAACTCAGCATTGCCGTACACAGTATAACCGGCAGAGCAATCACACCCAGAATATATCCGCGAATGACAGACATTTACCCAAAATGTTGCCGTAGTCGTAGTCGTCGTCGTAGTGTTTCCTCCTCCTGCACTGATGGGTAGGTATATTCGCAACTCCACACCGCCCGCACACTTGAGAATAATAAAGACCTCTGCCATTAGGCAGGGTCTTTTATAGCCTCGGGGCAAACGGGCGCGGACACCCATTTCTGTGTCAATGATATTCACACACAGCAGAACCGATTTGTGCGGATCACTGGCAGACAGCTTATCAATATCGAAATCGAAGAATAATGAAAGAGAGGCATACGTCGTCGTCGTCGCCACGAATTTGGGTTAGAACACGGTCTGCATACGTACCGAGGCAGTCCGTACCTCCATGGAGTGGAATCGGGCGCCTTTTCCACCAGTGAAGCCACGATTCCCCTGTGTGGAACACCCTAATCGACGTCGTTGCAGATAGAAAGCTTAGATTGCACAAACCTTCTGCTCCGAACAATGTGGTGTCTATCCTAAGCACCAAATGATTCATCGTCCAAACAACAACAGAGTGCGCAAGATATACAGCTCCACTGTCATCATCAACTTACCTTCACCTACTTCCTGAAACGCTGCATTCGCGGTGCCCGCCACCGCCATCGATTGTCTTTAACCTTTTGATACCACTCTCCACACACAAGCCGCGCTCCAAAACATTCAATTTCTTCTTACTGACTGCTGCCTGCTGCTTGCTGCTTGCTGGTTGCCGCTCGCCGGCGTTATTTCACTAACCTACATTTGCGCCCTCGAAAATTCGCCTGCATGCATACAATTCGACATCCGCTTTCGTATTTTGAGCCGGTCCAAGTGGTCCACACCACGACACCAGTTGCTGGGCTTCCCCGGCCCTCCTGTGCGGATGCAATCAAATCACCGGCTAAGAGGACCATTTGTGAAATTTGGACCGGGCTGCACTTTGAACCAGTATGGGCACCGAGTGTGGTGGGAGTCTCGCGCTCTCTCGTTGGGCCAGAAATAGAAACCATCCATCCATCTGGCTCTGTATCACTTTCCCCGACTAACCTAGAAATTCTAGGAAATCCCAGAGTCACGATGCAGCAAATTACCAGCGGACATAAGTGGAAGAAAAGTGTGCTCACTGGTCGGTCGTCCGCCCGTATGTTTGTGTATTCCAGTGTCAGTGCCAGAGCCACTGGCATGCCAGTGTGCAATTAATTGATTCCGGAAGGAAACTCATCTTTCTAGTTTCCGTAGAGATTACGCGCCTCATGTGGAGAACTTTCGCGTATCTCTTCTCGATTTGGCGCTACTGGTTTCGGCCGGCCCGGTGGCCTGCGGCATTTCCTCAGGTGCTGTGACGTAGAAAGGTAAATAGATGACTCTCTCGGCTCAGCAGATGGATGGGTAATTCAATGCAAGTCTTCTGCTATGGGTTTGTGTCTATTTGCGAATGCAATTATGACTGAGTGACTTTCTTTCGCTTGCCTGGGCATCGAAAGGTGACTTATACTACTCATGGGGTTCAGAAGAATGAGAGAGACTACAGTGGCAGACAATTGGCAATAAATTAAAGGGTGGATTGGATATGTCGGACTAAAACCTTAAAGGACGCCACCTATGATTTGCGATTGTTTTGAAGGAAAAAAGTATGAAAACCTTTGTTGACAGAGGTTAGGTTGGGTAGATGGCTGCTGCTCACTTGGACCGACAAGCCATCTACCAGTTTTTTTTAAAGATTTACCTCGCTTCGGAAACTTCCAGATAGGAATATGGATCTCAGAAGTTCAATATTATATTATTCAGCTCAAGTCCTCCAGCTCCAAGATGAGGTAACTGCCAAGAGTCTCATTCTTCTGCTAGAGAGGGCTGTGGACAGCAATTTCTTTCTCGTGTCTGCAGCTTCTGCAGTAGTCGTTGTGATGAACACAGACAGGTTCTGTATAAGTACCAATAGCGCAGTACCCAGTTATCTGGATTGACCAGAGAAAGAGATCTCTTCTGTTGCTCAAGTCTCAGCAGCATGCACCGAACATTTTTTCCTGGCACCACCTCTCGTCGGGGAATGGCAATCCTCAGAGGGTTTAACTCGCCATGATGAAGCATCTCAATTCGCCATTTGAAGCCGGTAGCTACCTTCCAATGTACATATGTCCTCACACATCCTGGGATGTCGGCCTGCCGTTTATCTAAGGGAGAGCGCCTTCTAGAAACAGAACGCCGACCCCTTCCTTGCAAGTTCTACGATATTTTCGTTGCCTGGAATGTCCATATTCCATGGTACCCATTAAAAGGTGGCTCCCTATTTAGAAGCCTTTTGCAGGATTTCATAAGCCTTGATCTAATTACTCCAAAGTCCACAGCCTTCACAGCTAGCTGTTTGCCCTACCGACAATATCGTTCTCTCGAATAATCTCCGCAGCCCTGACAATGGCCATGACATCGATTTAGAACCCATTGCAGGCGTCGTTTATTCCAAAGGACCGGATCAGGGTCACGTTATTGGTTTTTGTAGACCTATTTGCAGTCTTCCATTAATATAGCATGAAGGCGTGACCACAATTGAAAGCGGAGTAAAACTTAACAAGGTTTTTATTTGCGCTGTGGGTTTTATTCTTATTTATTTCATGATTCCGATAAATGCCACCATCTGGATCTTGGCGAGGCTTGAAAACTGGCTTTGCTTCTTAAGAACCTTCCACAAGACTAGTGAGACGCACGTTCGAGGTTCTCATAATCGCCATCTATCGCCAGTACATCACATCTGGCTTAAAGCCCCACCTTTCATCGCCCTAGCTTCCAATGCCCCAGCTTCCAACACCCTTTTGCATGAGTAGTAGGTCTTAACGCGCTCATGCAGTTTAGTTTGGAATCTAAAATTACACCCAGATATCGCGCTGATCCTGAAAGAATAAGCTCAATGCCCCCGATCTTTGAAGGAAAGAGATCCCTTGCAGACTTGCTTTCTCCTTTTTTCGTGAACTATGGTTGCTCCTGCTGATGACAGCCAGAGTTAAGAAGTCATGGAATAGAGCTCCAAATCGATTTTTACTTGAAACTAGTCAGCCCCAGTGGATTCAAGATCCTTAGATTTGGAGGTCTTGAAGAAATTCCTTTGGTTCTAAGGCTTAGGAAAAGGCAACGCGACAGATGGTAAGGTACATGTTTCTGTAAATTTTGTTTCTCCCTGATTCGCTTTCGTCAGAATCAAAAAGTTTTCCCTGACTTTGCAAGCCTTGTCATCATCTTTTCTTAAAAACATATCTGCAAGCAACTAAGGTCTTGATAATCGTCTCGAAGTTCCATCAGGAGGTCATGATTGAATCATGTCTACCTACGGACGGTAGTAGATGTAATTGCTTGCTCCCGAAGGGTTTCAGGATCTGGGCTGGGGAGAGGGTAAAGTAAAAGATCATCTCACCCCTGGTTATTCAGTTGGGTCGTTCCTTAGGTCTCATTTGGGTCCATTGCATGGCCCGTCAAAGGATTGTTGGAGCAGTTTTGTATGAGAGTAAGGGGGTTTTTGGGAAGCGCGTTGGTTCTTGGGAAACTATGTTTGTATGTGCGATCGGAAAAATCCGGTGGGTAAGGTCTGGTATCCGCATAGATCTCAATACTCTTAGACATAGTTTTGCAGTGGTTGGACAGTGACAGATGAAGTGTTCTAGATCCTTCTCTTCCCAATTTTTGCAGGTTACGGGCTTGTTGAGATTTAAGTGCCCTGTAAGACGTCAAACCATTTATCTCATTTGAGCTCTGTTATGTTGTTTGGTTTGGTGATGAGTGGTCCACCCACTGTGCCAGTTCTCAGGCCTGCCTATTATTTGTGTTTATCCTGTCATCCATTGCCGTCTTAATGACTGTTGATGCGACTTCTTGTTCGTCGGATTTCTCGTTCCACGTAACATCTATCCATGTCTCCCGGTACTCAAGATGTGTGCACATGGTTTTGACTGCCGAGGAGGTTTCTCGCATTCTTGTACGAGTAGGGCTTTAGTTAGCTAACGCTTTGCTATCTTGCAATCATGCGTAAATATCCATGAGTTTTCCTTCGTGAGACAAGAGTTCTTAGTGGAATATTGGGAAAGAATTCCAGCTCTATGATTGCCGTAGTTCTTATCGACAAAATATAACATCTCACAGCCTAAGAAGCGAGTTGAAGCTGCCGGAGAAAGTATGTCAAACGCATCATTACCCATTGATGGTTGGAACGTTGGTCTTTTGACCGGTCTGGTGCAAAGTCTTTAAAACCCTGAAGGGTACGTAGCATGAGCGATCGAAAACCCTGCTGACTGAAAAATGAGGTCTTACTCTACAAAAGCTGGGATCCTTCGTATTCCATGAACAAATCTAATCTCACGACTCCTTATCGCCGTGAGTGATGGTGTTTTGTCGTTCCACGCGAGATATGAGCTAAAAGATCCAACTACGGTAGGATCTTTCTAAATACGAAAGGAACCCGCCTCTATCCAAAGGTTCGTCCTGCTTTTGATTCGTTCTCCCCATCTCTTACAGTTCACTCAGGCAACCCTTGTCTCCACAATCCTACACTGCATTCTATGTGACAATAATCGCTGTTCTGACACCATTAGCCGAAAATGGCTATCTGAACTGTATCGGGCCGATCCAATGTGTTAGAGAAAAGTCAACTGAATCCAAGTACACCGTTCCGAATCACCGCCTTCGCAATCTTCTATCGGCAGAGCAAAAGAAAAACAGTCAAAATCAATGATTTCCATGTGACACACAATTTCAATCCAAACCCAGCACAGTCACCTCCTCCAGCACAGCACTGCATCCTCCATCCATCAGTCCAACGAATGCGATACAACAACCGCGACCAAGACGACAACGACGACAAACGAATTATGCGACCCGGAACCATTTTCGATTCCTTATTGCATGCATCCATCCACCAACCCGCCACCAACAGATTCCCCCATGCATGCATCTAGTTTAGCGCTGCTAAGATCTCTTATCTCATCCGTTGTAATTTGTGCCAATTGCATGTGGTCCCCGGGGTCTCTTTCTCTCTATCGCCGGCCATTTGGAGAAAGTCAGATGGATGAATGTTGCGGCGGCAATAATAACTCCTTCCTACAGGATGCAACCACGAGAAAACACACATTCGTCGTACACCACCACACAATAGACACTCTGGCCCACACAATGTGTCACCCGTTGACTTTTGGGTTACTGTCCTATGGCACACAACACTGCCTGCTATGGATGGATGTATGTGTGGAGCGGTGCGGCAACCGCCATTTGGCGCGAGGCCGCGCACAATTGGACTTCCTCCTCCGATGCCGTGTGGCCTACACGAACTTGACCCAGTTAGGCAGGCCGCCAGTGGTTGGGCCACAACAAAGACCGAACTCGCCTCGAGAAAGCCGATTCGAGGGGCATACGGTGGGTGGTATTTCCACTATCGCCCCGCAGTGCCCCCCACTCGCTTCCTCATTATCTCATTAAAAGTTCGCCATTATGGTAAAGTTAACGATTTCGTGTAGCGGTGGTGTTTTATGGGAACGATGACTGCATCATTATCGTAGCCACAGATGGAAGCTAGCTGCATGCAACGGCAATTAGAGACAACAACAAGCTAGCGAAATGCTTCCCTGGTTGTTGTTGTTGTTAATGGATGCATTCTCCGGCCCCCCCTCTGGCGAAGTGGAGAGCATGCGCTCGCGCGCACACTGCTATAAACTTGAACTTCAAATATGGAGCAGCAGTATATTTTTATTTGCAATTCAAGTGCAATAAAACGCAATGGCGACGAACTAGCGGGACGCGGCAAGAAGCAAATGTGATAACAAAAACAGAAAATGGCAAAACCCATAGAAGCGGAAAATGATAAACACACGGGAAACTATAAATAATCGACAAAACACACAAAAAAAGGAACAAAACTCGTACACCGAATGCTACGGCTGCATCGGGAGGAGGAAGGCGCGAAAGGTAAGGCCACTTGGAGAGTGCTGTGTGCTTGCTAACTGCTTTTACTGCACCGTGTCAGTGCTGGGTGTTGGGTGCCTCTGCTCCGGGTTTTAGTGGCATTCCAAGGCCTCGGCCGGCACAGTGGTGGCACTGCACCATGATGCGGCTGGCGTTTTACTATTTCCGAGCACGGATGTACTTTCACTGGTTCTTTGCTTTGATTCTCTCTGCCTCTCTCACTCCTCCTTCCCGTTGTCATGATTCGACCGTGAAGCACTAGGAATTTTGTTTTGCTCCTCGTTTTGTAGTTCATTCTCTGTTGTGATGCTTTGGAATCCGAGATCGGAATTCGTTGCAATAAACGATTGGAGGCAGCAAGTGGGATGCATGTTGGTTGCATTATTTACTCCCATAAAATGCTCCTGCATGTAGAGAATTCCTTTACATGCATGTTGACACATTTATTAGATTCGTTTTGTGGCGTAGCGAACACTGGCATACTCAACTGAAAAATTCTGGTTGAAGTGCATTGAACCTTGGCGGATTGGGCCTCTTACAGTGAGTCTTGTGACAGATTTGTTGTCAGATTGGATTTGGGAGTAAGCAATGAGTTTTTTCGGTCTTAGATCCACGAAAATACGCAGTGAGGGATCGGGTGTGTTCTCTGATCCACTGGAGCTACTCAAGTCAGTCAGAATTTCGGACCATAGTAGCATCTTTCAAGCTAAGGTCTTAGCATGAGACTGCTGTGAGGGCAATATCGGCGAAACTATCATCTTCTTCATCGACAGTGAGGCAGAAATAAAAGCAATGTTAAGTGCTGTCAAAAAGAGCTTAGGGTTCTAGGAACGCAGCATAAGGTAAGACTCGGTTTCACTCTTGGACATATTATGTGTCAGAGAATGAAAATGATGGCGAATAAGCAAGGCAAAGCTAAGCATTGAGCCCGGAAGCAACTGAACACTCTTTTAACACCGCGACTTCCTCGCGAAAATTGTGATCTCAGTTTCAATAAACAACGAGCAAGCAGACTCACACAAAGTCCCTATTTACCCTTGAACGAGGAATTGCAGGGCAATCTACATTGCTGGACCAGCTGGAAGAAACTACGGCTCTACAGATTACAGTGACGAAAAAGTTCTTGAGAAAATAACACATTTCCTTGGCCATTGTGCAAGCAACCAAGGGCATAAATTCCTCTGCAGGGCACTTTTCCTAGGATATCGTTGAATTGTTGAAGAATCTTGGGACGGTTGGTAACGTATCACTTTTTATTGAAAAGGTAGTGCTCCACGAGGTACAAATATCACTACAACAGGTCTATATTGGCCTGTGCCTGACTAAGACCTAGAGGAGTACATTCGTCTCTCCTACTCCAAATCTACCTAACCTAGCAATCCTGTGAGATTTCCAATTGGTTTAAATAACCTGAAATTGATTTATGTACATGAACAAACGCCCTTGTGTACATGACACTTTCACCAAGTAACTACTGGCGTCTTTCTATGTGTTTCTTTTTTTTGTTACTGCGAGCCAGTGGTTTGAAACTCAGGTGGTATTAGGTTTCATTGGCGTCCGAGGATGGTGTCCAGACTAGCCGGGAGCATTTGTGGTGCTTGTCATTGTTATAATTCATAGGAATTTTTTCGAACACTCATTAACTTGACTTGACAACTGCTGAAGCAAGACGAATATGGACTTTATGAAAAGGTTGGGTAATCAGCACTCAGCACTAAGGATCCTTTCAAACTATTGCGAAGTATTTTCCTTTCATCTTCTGGTCTATAGAATATTGGAATTTGCCAAATATACAGGAAAATTGGTTAAATTTTCAAAAGGCCATTCCAGCAGATCTTAGAGCGTGAGAGTGACTAAAAGAAGGATGTAAGGATCTACGTGGCAACACTCTTTTTCCCGAGGTGAAGTAAAGATTCTAAGCAAATTAGCGTGATTGTCGGAAGAAGCGTTTCTTCTACTGCTGAGGCGGCACTGGAAATTTGTAATATCAACCGCAATGCCCAACTTGAAAAGTAACGCGCTTCGGCTTTCATAAGTTGTTCACTCGAAAATGTCAACTTTTACAATGAAATCAGGTAATGCCCTTCAAAAATGGTCCAAAGTGTCTTCGCCCTATCCTCAAGCATCGCAGATAGTGGTATGGTTATCCGTGGTGTCTCAGAATTATAGAAGAAGACCTTTGTAGAGGATGTAGTGATGAAGAGGTTCACGAGAGTAAAACCCACTTCCATTGCCATTGCCATAGTCTCTACCCTTTAAGAAATAGGTTCTCGGACGACACTTTTTCGAGGACATTGAAGAATTATCCGACCCACCGGTAGACCAAATAATGAAATTCATCAAATCCAAAGGATGGTTTGTATCACAGACACGTTTTTGTGGGTAGGGGACATCTGTCTTTCTCCAACGGGTATCACAATGGGTCTGAATTGATCTCAGTGTTTGGCGATATGGTTTCTTCCTTCGCCTGCCCATTTACCTAACCTAATCTACGCTTCTTGGAATTTTTCGAGGTTCAGACTCTGACGACATTACATAGGTTGCATATCCATGATACCGAAGTCATACGATAACCGTGACGCAAAGTCATCCAGTTTGTTGGAGAAACCACTTCTTTGTAAACAGAGGATACTCTGAGTGTACAACTTATGGAAAAAATATCAAGGAGGGAGGTTGATCAAAGCAGCTAGACAGCCGAGACTTTTAGGCTATTTAAAGGTATGCTTCCTTAGAGAGTTGGTCCAAACATCGGGCATGTTGTTGATCCCATTCTTCGCGTAGGGCGGGTAGTTTCGGTCTTGTAAACGTCTGTTCACTATCTTTGCGTTTTGACGTCGTTCTAAGTAAGTTAGGAAATGTGATCAAAAGCGTGATGAAGAAGAACCTCGTTGTCCTACATTTCTCAGTGTATTTTCCACAGTAGCCATTGGATGACCGTGCAACAGTCGTCCAGTGTCGGATAGACATTTTTGTGTCCATGATCTCTTGCGCATAGCTCTGATAGTGATAAAACGGGTAGAAGTTGGGGTGTAAACCGGGTAAATGTGTCAAGCTTGATGTGTGTGACTTGTCAAGATTAGGTTCGATTCTTTCCACCACCAATCATATGGCCTCCGCGTCCTCAGTCAAGCCTGTACAAGTATGAGACTCGCTGCTGTGCTCTATTGATCAGTTCAACAATAAAGTTGGATCCTGCGATTTTCCCGCAAATATATACTCACACCACCGTTTGGTTTCAGACTCACGCCTAGCGGCCTTACGGTTCAAATGGCGCTACTTCAGGAAAGAAAAGAAGAGTCAGACCACTTACTTTCGACCTTGGTTTGTACCTACTTTCCGCAATAAACCAGGAGACCTTCTCTTCACATCGTCTACAGAAGAAAGCGTCACTAACGCGCTGATTTCTGTTCTAAATTGAAGCTTTCCTTTTCTGTGATGAGGCTGGATGCAGTCCAGAGCAAGAATTTAGGCCAACAAGCGTCTCCAGCTACTTCGATCCTTGATACGTGAATCGAAGAAATTTCTGAAAAATGATTTAATTGTCAAGACTGTGGCTCATAAATTTTGAATACCACACTTCCATTATGAGAAATACCAAAGCATTTGCATCAAAAGAGAAAGCTTGCTGGAGGGGAAAGAACATTTATTTTCGTGATCAGCGAGAACGTCAAGAACATACCTACTCACCGTGACCTTTTGTAGCCATTAGTCTCGTAAAGTGAAAAGTGAATAATCTAGTTCTAAGCCATCAACAGAGAATGCGTATCCAACGGAAAAGAAATTTCGTCGAATTTGTATCTCAATTCAGGCTTAACGATCAATTAGATGCAAATTCCTGGAAATCCTACTGCTCTCGTAAGATTTGGGCTCCAATCCCACCCACCGAACCATGTCTAGGAAGGTGTGAGCCCACAAAAGATTGCCTTCACCCGACAATCAAATGTCATCATTGTTACTCCCATCATTGCCGTCATTACTAGTGCGGTGGCGGCGGCGGCCAATGGCAATTGGCATAATATTTACCTTCCACAGTGCATCCACACAGTCCGCGCCCCCGCAGGCGCACAACTGCAACCGACAATCACTTACTTCCACTTTGCTGTCACTGCCCTCTATCGATGAATACAACCACAGAGTCACTGTAGATCGTAGAAAATGTTCACGGTTCACCCTCCCCCCAAAAACACACACAAACCCAAGCGCACAATTGCACATGGATCAACGCCAACGAAGTGTCGTGTGTTTTCCTTTTGCCGTTTTCTTTCGCGCTTCCGACGACCGTCACTATACCACCATAACACACACATACACCCAGCGAAGCGCGCAATCTTCACCATTGCCATATGCCATGCCCAACCACAAATGCAAAGCCTCTGCCACACAACACAGAGACGGCGCGCGATCAGCTGTCACCTAGTGTTCCACTTTCATAATATATGGGTCAAATGGTGGGGCATTGATTGTGGGTTCAACGACCGCTGAATGTAATCAAATGCTGATGGTTTTTCTTCTTCTTTTTGCTGTTTCTCTTCTTTCAGCGACGACAATCGCATCGGTGGACGCACACATACCCATGGAAAATAAGTGCCCGCAAGTCCGATATACACATGTGCTTTCTCACAATGCATTTGTATTCGCTGGCGCTCTTACGCGATTTCTCTTTGGAATTTCACTTTGCATTCAAAGTGCAATTCAAAATTGTGTTGGTAATGGTAGGCAGGCAGCTACATATTCTGCTCTTTTAGTTGAAGTTTACTCTTAAATCGGGGTTTGACATTAGATTGTCTCTCTTGTTGTGTAAATTACAATGAAAATAAGCAAGTCTGGCAATGCTGTAGTTAATAAGCTTCAGCAGGACGAGGCTTGAGATAGGTACGGGTGATCTTGTATGAGAAATGAAACGGAACAAACGATGCAACCGATGTCAACTGACCATTAATTTAGGAAGTGACAGTTTTTTTTGACATATAACTGTATTTTGACAGGTTTAGATGAAGGAAATTTGCATAATCGCAAAATTGGTAGAAGGATTGTCAAAAAGTACAAAAACCAAGTCTTCTCAGAGTCCTCCCAGGAGCTCTCTTCCAAATCTTGACAAACAGTCGGTTAAATTTCTTACAGAAAATAACTTGTCCAAGACTTACAACAATACCTTACCCTTCACATGGTCTGCGATGCGGAAACAGACTGATTAGTCTAACACGACATTTTTACTGTTTCTGGCATTTCCGGGCACTGACGTCTAGAGTTTGAAAAAAGTAAACAAAAAAATTTAGTATATGCCTAGAGGAGTTCCTTGATGAAATTCTATGGTAAAAAAAGGGATCAACGACTAAAGCCTGAACGGAGTCCCGAGAAAAGATTTCTGACGATGAGAACATTTTGTGGGCAATAAAATCCTTCTACACAGGCATCTATGGCATCCACCAAGCTATGCTGCACGAGTCTGCCGAAATTATCTTTCCGTGAATCAAGATAAGCTAGTGCCCATTGCTATGGTACATTTCCAAGTCCTTAGAGTAGTATTTGTGCTTAAAGCAGGTGCCGCTGTCTTCCTCACCCGCACCGAAGTTGTCCCCGTGGCCCAATCCTGACTCGCAATAATGAGAAGATTGAGTGCCCTTGATTATGAGCCGTGAAACCTCACCGATGATTGCGACAACTTTTGAGATTTTTATTCCCTTCCATGTGAATTAGAAATTTGCGTCTCCAAATCATTTTGAGGCCGAAGGTATTACCCAGTAATTTAAATACGGTTGACCCGACTCGCCTAAATAAACGTAGCGCACAATGATTGAGGAACAAGCTCTTTAGGAATGAACTGGTTAAAACTAAAAAATGCTTCAGAACTCCGAAGACGATGGCCTACTCACGCCTGACTTTTTACACAAGAATTTAATCCACAAGATTTATCTTTCTTCAAGCGAGACTCTATTAGAGTTTTGCTAAACTGAATGGATTGGCCCCAAATTCAGAAAGAGTCCTCTTTTACGAATGCATCTGAATTAAAAAATCCTATCCAGTCCATGTTTACAATAATCTTTAAGTGATTGGTGGAAGTATCCAGCGCCCTTAGTGCAGCCTGACTGTCACTGCAGATGCAGATTCTAAAACGCTATCTCTCTCCATTTTTCAAATTTCCCATTCCGAGTATGGCAAAAACTTCCGCTTGAAAGACAGTCGCCAATTTATCCAAGACGCTGGTATAGTTGGTTTCATGAAACAATAATTTAGCTCTAGATTGTAGCTTGCAGTACTAGAGTCAGCGCGATGACGTCTTTCGAAACCTCGTTAGCGAACCTCTCAACTTCCGGACACCACAATTCTTCACGATTCTCAATGGCACGATTAAACCACATGAGCCACTGAGGGCATTTTACTGCAAAGGGACAACAAACTTAGTTCCATCTATGGAATCGGTCTCCAAGAACTCGGCCTAACTTGATGCTCTTCAGCAGCTGAATACACACGTTCTCTACCTCCTCGATTAAGCTGCGGATGTTGCGGTACTGTATGTGATGTTCAGACTAGAATTCCGCTGACATTTGAAAGAACACTGAAGAAATGCCATTTACTTACATAACTCCAGCCAAACGTCAACAGGACATTCTCTAGTTTTTCAATCCACGCCATTAGTTTATTCCTGGTGTCCCTCTTGGGGAGTTTCACTTCATACCCACATACTTCCGATTATGACGACTGGGCTTAGGTTAGGTCAGGCAGATGAGTTGGGAGGGGATAGAAGCCCTCTGCGCCGCAATCAGGTTAGTAGAGACCCATTGTGATGCCCATTTTTCGGGTGAAGGTACCCCTAGTTCATGGAGCAATTCCCAAAGCACTCCAAAACCTCCAAATGTCCCTGATAGGAACGTCCTTTAGTTCTTCGGTATCCTGGAAAAAGTGCCTTCCAAAGGATTTATGTCTGAGGTGATAAAAACCTGGGCAGTGGCAGAGGAAATGGGTTGTGTCTTCATTAACTCGTCTCCGCAAACCCTGCAATGATCGTTCTCACTTAGCCTTTGCTTTTTCATGTGATAGCGCAGAGTATTACGACTCCTACAAGGATGGAGAGGGTTTTTCCCTCCTTCTGCATGGGGGTATTAGTTCTGGCAACGTTGTACCTTGGCCATACTTTTCTAGTTATTTTACAGGAATCCAAAGAGCTCCATCTTTCATTTGGTTCCGCTAGAATTCTGATCCAGGCTTCATGTTTGGGTTTCATGGCGGGACTTTCATTGACTCATCAGTCTGCTCTAGGTATCTATCGTACACAGGTGTATCTATCGTACACAGAGGACATTGTTCAGACATCCTTACAGAGGACGGCTTTATACCAGAAGTTAGGTCATTTGTTTCTCTTGAGCCGATACATCGGGAATTTTAAAGCAAACTTCACTGTACCAGCAGAATGAAATGGCGGATGAATTCGGAACAAAGTTGCTCTCTTTGTTCCGAATTCATCACAGGTCCTGTCAGTGATCGATAAATCAATACAGCTCAGCTCAGCTCTTCATACGTATTTTCGCAGGGATTTTATCCAGGGCCACGGAAAGTAGAAAAACCACCAGGGAACTAACAAAGACCCTCTTATCTTTGTCTGCCTCCTTTCACACTGAATAGTCCACGCTAGGGGAACACAATGGGTCCATAGAGATTCATTCATTCATTTTTCAATGGCCCGCTTATCCACTATGAGGGTCGCTTAAGTGGCCTCTCCATATCTCCCGATCTCTTCCATGACTATGGGGCTATCACCATACAGGTAGAGGTGAGATTGAGGACTTGATCCAACTATCTCATTTCATGGCACCTCTTGGAAGCCGAGTTGGAGGCATGCGTTTAACGTGTCAAAACCATCTAAGTATGGACCTTTCCGTTCGAAAAAGTAGTTGCCCGACATTGAATGCCTAGCGAATTCTGGTGTTCCTAACTCGATCTCGGGGTGTTACCCCAGCAAAACAATGAAAAAATCTCATTTTGGAAGCTCGTTTCCGCGATCTCCATAGAGATTCGAGTAAAAATTGCATCATATAGGATGTAGTCACCCCTTAAACATAGCCGGAGGTAAACAGTAGTCGCAGCAGGCATCCTCGCAGGGCTCTGTTTGGTATTAAGTGACTGATTACTCTGGAAGCTGCAAGGAAGAAAGGAAAATATAATCAGTACTACACTTGCTATGCAATGGTCCTGCACTAACCACTAAATGGAAGTGGCTTTTACCAATAGCAGACCCTTCAAATCGGTGGTCGCCGTGGCTAAGTGTTTAGTTTGTTGGACTGCTGTCCAAACCTGCGTGGGTTCAAGCCCCAGCCATGTCCACTGGCACCACCTCGGGGAATGGCAAGCCTTCGGGAGTATAATCTGTAATGAAATAAATTTTAGGTCCCTTCCATTCGTGCAAACAATACAAACACGCACAACTTGAATGGTTGCAAGAAGCTAGGCTTTGGCTAATCCCGCGCTGTCGCGCCAGCTATTTATTTATTATTTTTTAGGTCCTTCATATCGCAGATTTCAGGTTACTCCTACGATCTCAATCTCTTCACAGGTCATTTCCAAATTATCTTTCTCTTCATAGAATCCCATGGGTAAAATGTTTATGTTGTCAGAGGTGTCAGGGCGCCACCAGTTACCGCCGACGGTCTAACGTAGAAAACATAATTAGTCCCTAGAATAGGTCACATTTTATTGGCTCCGTCACGAATACCCAGTTTGACCAACATCTGATGCAGAAGAGCTGTATGCGCAATGCACTATACGCATTGGGGTTATCTCCAAACAAAAGCGTTTCATCTGACAACCTAATCTCAACTCGCATTATCTCAAGATAAGCCCACGTCTAATAAATTTCCAGTTAAATCCGGCTCTGGCACAAGCTCGTTCCACGACCTCAACATAACACAGAAATCTTGCAGATTATGCACCAACCTCGAACCGAAAGTTCACCGCAAGTCGTCGACCTCAAATTATTTAACACTCAATTCGATTTTGTTTTTTTTTTCTGTTCGTTCACAAAGAGCGGAAAAAGCGTTAAAACAAATCAAAAGAAAAAAAAAACTTTCTAAAGTGTTACAAAAGCCGGCGCTGGAAGTGAAGGCAGTTTCACCGGCCAAGAGATTTCCCTGCTCTAGCGCGCTGTAGGGCTCTGTCCAATTGCCTACAGCTTCCCATGGCCTACTCTTGAATGCGATCGTTTTCCGCAAATCGCTGATGACGATGGCGGATTTCGCCAAAGAATTTCTTCTCCCGCGCCTACCGCCCTCTTGTGGGATTTTCCCACAGCACCACAAAGTGCAAGTTCAATTTGTCGCTCGAGTGTCTTCTTCGAAATTCTCCTCCAACACCATGTGTGTGGTTTCCTTCCTCCATCGCAACCATCATCGGCATCATCAGCGGATATAGTACCTATGGCCTGGTGTGTGATTTTTTCATTTCTCTCGTCAGAATAGCGAAAGCATGACCTACCTTTCGCAAACGAAAATATAAAATTGCAGTAAAAGTCCATTCGGTTGTGGCACGAGTGATTCTAAGGCTTTCACTTCTTTCGACTTCCATGGCGGTGCGTGTCGTTGTCGTGAAATTGGCGACATCATGAGGAAAGAAAAAACCACAGCCCGGGTGCAAAATTTAGTGAGAGACCTCCAGCAGATCACCATCATCATCTTCATCATCGTCAATAATACGGCAGCTCGTAGGCCGTAAAAAGATACTCTGCGCGCTGTCACTCTTTCGTGTCATTAGTTTGTTTAGTGACTTTTTGCCTCTGTACACTGCATCTGCTGTTGTTCTTATTTATCTGGGCATTGCCGGTTGGTTATAGTCTCATTAACATTGTCAGGCTGCTGGCTGCTGGGCAATCATCGTGTTCACCTAGTCACCGCTTGCCACCTTTAATGCAAATCTATCTGTTGGATGGAAAAAAAAACAACTATTCCGGAAGCGCTCCACTTTATCCACTCTGCAGTCTGCGTAGTGTAAGTCAAAACCAACGGCCAGCGCCACCACCAGTGCCAGATGTGAGTTAGTGAGACCGCACCGCGGATATACTGTGTCACATCAACAAGTTGTCCTCGGCGGCAGCATCATCTTTTGGGGTCCAATGTATCTGCATACAGAAAGCGATTTCACATTGCACATCCGTGCCCACGTAAATAAAATAAAAATAATTATCATAATAATCCAAATGAAACTACCAACCAACACTCACACACCCAGGCTTGAGTGTCCACCGACGACGCGACGGAGAGAAGCAAATCATTTCGGGAAAGTTGCCATGCGATACGCCACACAACTATGACGGGTATAGATGTGTTCTTGATTTGGGGGCTGCATGCCAAACAGTATCCACAGCCCGAACTCATGTATCTGTTGGAACAATTTATCGGAAAAAAAAATAAAAAAATATGCAATGCCTGCAGCGGCACACACAATGAACCGGAGAAATGATAATAGCACTTGGGCTGGGACAAGGCAATAGAGAGCGTCGCGGCGATGACGGTGTGCGCGCCAGCGACACTCTTGGCCGCCCGAAAAGAGGTGTGTGCTCTTTGTGTACGCGAGCCAAGTCGGATGAAAAACAAACGAAAGGGTTCAATGACATTTCACCTAGTTGAAGTGAATTCAAATTACGTATCTACGTATGTACGTACAAATCTGTCTGTCTGTCCATCTGGCTGTCTGTCTGACAATGACATTGCATTGACTGCCAAGAGAAAGAGATTTTTGTTTTTCGTTTCGTTGATCTCGTAGATTCTGTATAATTATGCTACTTACGCGCGATCTGAGATGGGAATTGGGCTTGTGGCCGTGAGCACGGCCAGGGAAAGAAAGGAAAACTTGTAAGCGGCAGAATCTGTGTCAAATGATTAATCATTTGGAAATTCAAAAAAGTTGACATGTTTGAGAGGAAATGCAGTCGTTGCGTTGTGCCTATTTGCAGGGATGGGTGTGGAGACAGTTTGGGTGGAGATTTACTATTATCGTTGTTGGAATTGCTACGCCAGAAGAGAGGTCAATGCACTGCTGCCACTCAGTGAATTGAATGGATTTTCATGTTTCCATGATCGACCATTAGATAGAGCTAGATCACCACTTGATGCCCGCGGGGTGTCTGTTGTAGCATGGGCAGAGTGTTCAACCTGATCTAAACTCTTTTGGCAAAAGATAGCGGGATTCCTCCCTTTCATCGTCCCAGTCCTGCTCTACGTTGCAGAGGCATGGACTCTGTCAAAAGCGGATGAGGTTGCTCTTGGCTTTTCGAGAGGAAAATTCGGTGAATGGATCGAGAGATTCAAGGACGAACTGTAAGGGCAGTACAGCGACATCGACTTAGCCAGAAGAGTGAACGTCCAACGACTGAGGTGGCTGGGTCAGCTAGATCGGATGGACACCAAAGCTCCGGCGCGGAAAATCTTCGTATCCACACCCGAGAGACGGCGAAGTAGAGGAAGAACGCGACTCAGATGGCGCATGCAAGTGGAAGAGGACTTTAACCAACTTGGCGTGCGAAACTCGAGGCAGTTGGCTAAAGATTGAGCTAGTTGGAGACGCTTGTTGGTTGAGGTCCAGTTCCACACCGGACTGTAGCGCCACCAACAAGATCTATTGCTCTTGGTGTAGCATGTGAACGAGATGCTCTTCAATATCGGGCCCGTGGTGTTCTCCTCTTTCAAGCTTAAGAATTGTAGGAATAGGACAGGCTTAGGTTATACATATGTTGGAAAAGATCAAAGGATAGTAGAAACAATTATAGAGTTGAACAGGAGATCCGCAGGGTTTTCTGCTGCGTTTCTGCTAAGGCTGCGCAATGGCATAAGAAGGGGTTCGAGTTCCTACTCATCTTCTTTGTAGTTCCCACAGATTACTGCGTCGGCGAGCCCCAGTCTATGTCTGTGTGGTGTTGTGATGTTGTCTGTGATTAGTCCCCCGATCAGCTTTAACTGCTATCAGATAAAGGTTAGGTAGCGATTGGCATACCTTAGGTGCCCTTATCATGCCCAATGTTGTTCAATACCTGGCGAGTGCATCAGCCTTATAGTTCCCTGGAATGTCACTGTGCATTGGCATCTAACAAAGGTGAATATTAAACTGCTCCACCATCTCTATAAGAGACGATGGGCAATCTGGGGCTGTTTCTAGTACTGATTCCATAGGACTGATATCCGTGGCTGATACCACGTTTTTCTTCATCCAATATAAGACTTCTTGGATCGCCATGATTTTCGTCTGGAATACGCTACATTGACTTGGGAGACGGAATGCTGAGGTTGACCCTATCGGAGAAAACACCACCACCCACTCCGTTGCTAGTTTTTGCACCGTGCGGTCGTTGGTAAAAAAGTGAATCCACTTGTCTTTTGAGAATACATCATCTCAGAATGACCTGGGAGGGATGGTTACCTCGAAGTTCTGGTCAAAACTTAGCTTGGATATCGTGTAGTCTATGTTTCTGGGAGAAAATTTGACATTTTTTTAAAAATGGAGGGGTGGCCAAAATCCTTACTAGACAATTATGAGGTTGCTTTAAGTGCAGCTCCCACTGAACGTACAGCGCTTCACTCAATTTCCTCTTGGCATTTTGTCAGCTTTCTCATTCCCTGTGGAGGCTTCATTACCCGGTACCGAGGCAAGATGGCTATGGTTGTGACTGGCAAGCAGAGTACATTCCCTGACCAGATGAGATATGGAAGTTGGTTTCGCGATGACGTTTGATTGGTTGGTTTAAGTGGTTCTATCAGGCGGAAAAACGTCCGATACTCAATTAGTTCTGAAATGCAGCGCTTTACACACAGTTCTCGTGGCCGGTTTGTTAGATGAGTGTGGATGGGAGTCGACAGACCATGGCTGTTGGTCTTAAATCCAACAACGCTTGGAGTAAAGGAAGAGTAGAATGTAAGGAATTTTCTCTGAAAGTTGTCGAGGAAGGGTTTCCCCATTGCCTTGAGTCTTGCCTTGGCAAGTACCGGGCACTTGCAGAGGAAGGGTTCGAGGGTTTCTTTCTCGTTTATGTCTTGGCAGCTACGGTAGTAGAGATTGAAATGGATGCCAAGCTTGGCTTCATGGGTATCTATTGTCCAGTGACCCCCACATATGCAATGTCTGTTCGGGTTCCTCCGTTTGTTTTTCTATAGTTTTATGTTAGCCAAGTCTTCTTGGATAAGGCGCAACTAGTGAGATTGTTCCATTTGTGTTTGGCTACTGAAAGGGAGTGAAGGTTGATTCTTCCCTTGACAGCTCTTAATGGGATGAGAACTTCTCTTGCGAGTGAGTGGTCAAGAGCCGATAGTTGTCTGTTAAGCTCGTTAGCCATTTCGCTCCCTTCGATGTCTCTATGACCTGGGACCCATACGAGAGTCGCAATGATGTTGAATGCTATAGCTTTGGGTGTAATGTACTCAGAGAACTTCAGCTCCGTTTAAATGGCAGAAACTTCGGCTTGAAAGATTGTGCTGAAGAAATCTAGATGGACCGCATGTGTCCGTATCTACCGGTGGGTTGTTGTACTATAATATTCTAAATTCTGGAGATTCTGTTTAAAGCAATAAACTACGTTGGGTTTGGTAAATGGGCAGACGAAAGGAAGAAGAATCTATTTCGCCACATTCAGGCCAATTCAGACCCGTTGTGATACCCATTGGGGGAAAAGAGATGTCCAGTACCCTACAAAGAGCTAGCGCTAGCCCCTTCAGCAATTCAGATACATTAGAGGGGATTCTAGTTCTGTAGTCCATCGGGCTCATCTGCGTATTTTTTCAAGCATTTGCTTTTCAGACGTTAATTCCTCTTCATCCTCCTGACTCTCCACTCAATGTTTGAACATTTTTAATTAGCAATTAAATTTTATGTGCAATACCATGTCACTGTGAGACAAGTAAGCCACTCTTGTCCGCACATCGATCTTCAGGGCTACTATCACTTCTCGAAGAGCATCGTGGAGCATTTTCCGAACGTGGCCCCTTATCGAAGTGCATGATTTCGCTGGCATGCAGCGACAGAGATTGTTCAGTAGGTCAGCAAATACAAGTGAGTGCCCATAAAGATACTTGTGAATAATTTTTTCTTTTTTTTTTTTTTACAAACAAACGAAATGATTCTCGTGTTTGCGAAACATTGGCAGAGAGCCCACTATCGACGTTATCAATTGTACCTATCAGCATGGGATGGTTGTGGCTCACACAGCGGGCAGTACATATTGCGGTCAGGAAACTTCTGTTTCTGGTACTGAGAGTTGAGAGTACGAAAGTACTCATGGCCTTGCCATCGGATTTGAGCTGATGTACGTGAATAAAAGCATCGATGGTGATAAACGTCGATTAAAGTTGACCCGCGATGGCGGGAGAAGAAATTCTGCGCGCGCTTTCTGTGGCCGAATCCCAACTACGGGCGATCGCGTTCAGTTGGTAAAGTAAAAGTACAAGAGTACGAGTACAACCGGCCAACTGTTGAATGGAATCGTGAAGAATGGGAATTTGGTTGTCTGTCTGTTTATCGGTCGGCAACCCAAATCCAGTTGGCATACATAAACTTGGACAAATCGCCAGTTATCCTAAAAAAGTATCTTTGGAGATATGTACTTGCGCACGGTTGGTGTTTTGTTTGTTTGGTTTTTTCACAACGACATCGCAAAGGGAGATGGTAAACGACGATAAGGACCGCTTCTAGAGAGATGCATTCACCGCATTCCAACAAAAGTACTTTGGACATGTCTGCAGATAAAATTATTCAATGCAACCCAAAGGCTAGTGGAACATAGCTGCAACGAAATTAATGTGAAATGTTGGGGTCCGCCTGTATGCGACCGCGCAGTCTTTCATAAAGTGTGTCAATATCGGCTGAAAGGTGTCATTGCTAAATTGCGTTCCGCTAAAACAATTTGCAAATAATTTTCACTGCATTCGTCTAACGAGGGCGCGTTTTGTAGGCCTACCCTATACAATGTGTTGAAGACAGTGCGGGACTAACAACCTACGATGAACCTCAAAGATTTTGTTGATGGGTGGCACTGATGTTGTGCTAATTTCGCTGAAGCTTCGGGGTTCAACACCTGTCGATCAACTGCGAAAGCTGATGCCAACTTTACTGTGAATGTATAACACTGGCAATAGAGTAGACATGGCTTACGGAGCTGATCAATCTAAATAATGGTGATGACATCAGGCGGTCAAGAAAGGTGTAGTGGTTCGAAACTTAGGTAGTATTAGATTTCAATGGCATCCGAGGTGGTGTCCAGACTAACTGGGGATATTTGTGGTGTTTGTCATTGCTAAAATTCACGGTATTTTTTTCGAATCTTCTGATGTCATAATCTTTTTCAGCACAATCAACTCTTCAAGCCATGACACTCTACTGCCAGTGTTGATCGATTTTATTTATTTAAGAAATAAATGTTTTCCGACATCAGAAGATAAAGCCGGACTTTAAGCGTGACAAGCGATGATGCTAGCCATTACGCTATGGCCACCTCCATTATAAGCCAACAACACTAACGAAAATTGTCCTCAATTAGTCGGATGCAATAACTTTTCTAGAGAGAGAGAGAGAGAGAGAGAGATAGAGGGGGAGAGGGAGAGAGAGAGAGAGGGGGAGAGAGAGAGTAGTGAACACCAACGAAATTTCTAATGAGTTAAATGAACGACGACTTAAAAGCAGATTCCTTCTCTCAGAAGCCTCGCTACAACTTGGACCTCATTCAACTTTACTATATTCCTTTGTCCTTCTTCGCAGGCTTCATTTCAGCAAGGTTCGTCAATTTTTTTGGACCGAGTTTTAAGAAGTGGAACATATAGGCCTACCTGAGTGAACGTGTCACCTTAAATAGCCATGTTTACATTCTTTTAAAGGCAAAGGACTCGAACTCAAAAGGGAAATTTGTCAATGCTACAAATGCTACATAGCAAATTAACTCCCTGTCGAGGTTCAAATATGTCCTCTCCAAAAGCAACTGACAAATTGGTTCACTCTGACAACATCTGCAAATCCAAAGATGGCAATTCTGCGTCACATTGCCTCTTCTCATTGAAGAACCAATAAACGCACCAAATCTGTCATAATTTTGGATTTTCCCAAAAATAGAAAAGTCAACAAATAAATTCATAAAAACCTATTAGCATACTCCGGCGATGGTCTGTCCGAGAGCCACCAACTCTTGTTTGCCCTCACACTTCACCTACTTGCCGAAAGTATATCACAATTTCCCATCGTGGTCATTGACTCCAATCAGTTTCCTTTATTTACATTTGCATAGACGCTTCTCGGGCGCATTACCCGGAGAAAGAATCAAAGTCAAATATCAATCAATTCGAAATTCTATGCAGCCACTTGAGCTCGACTCAACAGCGATACCACGAACGCGGGACCAGAAGAAACCTCCAAATGTCGGTGACTGTGGCACTATGTTAGTAGTCACACTTTGCGTTGCGCCCCAAGGCAGCGGCAGCGAACAGCACCACTCATCCATTCGTCGTCTGCCATAACCGTCACCGCTTTCACGCAATCACCATTATGATGTAGGCATATACCGTGTGTGTCAACAATAACAGACACCAGGTTTTCGTAGTCGTCGTCGTCGTCAGATTTTTTGGCAAACACCGGACTTGGCCAGACCACCGCGAGTTGAATGAACCCCGAAATGGAGAAAAAAGTGTCCAGACTTTCTCCAGTCATCAGCTGAAGAAAACGAGGTCCCCTGGCCGACCACTCGGGCACGCACACACACAGACACACACTCGGTGTGAAGACAATGTCATGCTGGCGAGACGACAACGAAGTCTAAAAATAGTCGAAAGACTCGCGGCCAGGCTAATCTACCTACAAGGCGCAGCCATACAAATTTGGTAACACCTAACCGCTGTCGCTGTCGTAGTGGCGTTTGAACTGTATCCAGCCAGCCAGCATACAAATTCGGACTCACATAACCCATGCGAGGAGATTGTTTCGAGAGTGTGTCAGTGTGGTGGTGGTGCTATGTAACAATGGCCATGCAATGCAAATTTCTACAGAGCCTCGGCACAGCCAGAGAGATCAATGATCTACGGCGACTGGGCCAGACGATAGTGAAGAAATTTTCAAAATTTTGGACAGCGACACTGACCATTCTTCTGGAGGAGGTGTGGCGATCACTCTGCCGGCCAATCGAAGCGTCTGCGGTGAGTGTGGTCTTGTGTTTCATTTGAAATTTTGGAAGTGTGTGGTATTTCCGAATGTGCTTTCCATATAGGCCTCTGGGTTTCTCGTTTTCGGCCCGATTATGCACACGACATTTGAATAAGTCGAAACGAAACCTCTCGACAAATTGACACATAGTAGGCCTACAATCTAGCTGGATCTAGTTTGTGGCTCGTCTGCGTCGTCCGTCTATTCATCCCGCAGTCTGTCGCATTAATTCCACCGTTGATTGATGGCGGTCTTTTGCATTTTTTGGCATGGAAATGAAGCGATTTGCATCTTTTATTTACGAAAGAAGACGATGAACCTGTGCCGCATTTGGTAAAAGATACACAATCCGAAGATTAACGTCTAATTAATATTAAAATGTGGAAATGTCGTCTCGTTTGTAGCGTCTGAATCGTGACCTTTTTTACCATCTGCATCTGCATTTTGATGATAAATCTATTCACCAGTGGATTTAGAAACCAAATTTTCGTTTGCAACACATCAAATGTTGGATGTTTTCTGTTTTATTTGAATTTTAATGGCGTGATTAGGGGAATACTTGTTGTACTGGTACTTGAGACGGTTTTCACCGGCTTGTGAAATACAAGTCGAAAGTACCAGCTTTGTCATACAGGGCTTGGAAAGTGTTTGGCGTTCTGTGTCTCTCATTCAAACTCTCTAGAGTTTTATGGGTGTCCTACGGGTCCATTGTACTCAGAAGAAGTTTACTCAAGAAAGTCTAACCAAGGCGTAGGCTTGGCTAATCTGGAAACCTTGCAGAAAGGTATAGAAACCTCTGTGATATGAAGGTCCTTCATATCACGAAGGAAGAAGCTACTACCAAGACAACGTAGTCTTCTGGTCTTCCTCGTCCCTGGAGCTTTTGCAGTAATTGTTGGAGGCTTATTATGAAATTCTTCTGTCAATCATTTGAACCATTCAATCTGGACGATGTTAGGCAACAATTCCCTGTAGCCCACTTCGACGAAGCAAAGATGATCATATCTAAACTTTTGTCCAACAAAGCTGCCGAAGATGACAGTCTAGCTGCGGAGTTGTTTAAAGCAGAGGGAAATCACTTGGCAAGGAACAGACACCAACTCATTTGCAATCGATTTTCAGACGAAACCAAGCCCGATAACGCTAGATATCTGGGGGTCATACTTGGTATGAAACTCAGATGGGGGCTGAATATTCAAGACCGTGCAAGGAAGGCCTCAATTGTCTTATATTCCTGCCGGGAAGGTCTGGGCCCGAAATGGGGAATAAGTAGTCCACTGGATATGTACGACGGTGGTGAGGTCGATCCTTATGTACGAAGTATTGGTCTGGTGGACAGTACTGGACAAGAAAAGCAACAGTAGCCTGCTTAAAAAGGTAGCGCTATTGTACTATAAATAGATAGTTAGGCAACTATTAAAGCTTTGGAATCGCCGACATTACGATCAAGATTGATAAAGCAATGCAGCAAATCTTTTAACGAGATTGCAGACATGTGCGACGTAACCCTGTGCTGAGTTCCAGGGCGCAGGGATGTTTCAATCAACTGCAGAGCGAAGGAGCTAGCAAAAGAAGGTGCAGGATGGCACCCGATAACAGGGGGGGGGGGGGATTACCTGCGTCTTACGAATCGATCAAATTCCTCCTTGACACGAAAGCTAATAAACTGGCAAACCACAGGTGGAACAAGGAACAAGTCAAAACAAATCTGGCCTAGCCTGGATTTAAGAAGACGGAGAGATTTAATCCCCAAACCGGAAAAACCTAGGTTCACCAGTAGAGGTCCTCACCGAACATTGTGTGATAGGCAGATATGCACTTCGACTAGGAATTCCCTCCAATGATTTATGTAGAAGCTGCAGAGATGAGCAAGAAGAATAAACTACAACGCACCTACTGTGCACATGTCCTGCTCTTGCGACGCTTAGTAGGAAAATCCTTGGAGATACGACGACGTTGATCTTAACGATCTGGCCGAACTCGACATCCAAAAGATAAGAAATTTTATCTCCGGGACGAAATGCTTCAACTCTTAGAGTTAATACCGTTACGGTCCACGTTCCACCCCGATGTATTATACTTTGTGTTACATACTCGGTTTCCTGGTGCTGGTAAGCCGGTTCTTCATCGTGGCATCACAATGGGCCAATCTGGTCTAAGTGTGTTCCTGTCTGAGCGGGGGCAGCCACCTAATCTAATCTAACCTAACTTAAGCCCGATAAATGGAACCCCAGCATTGTTGGCCTGTATTAGATTCTAATCATCTTTATGGCGCTGAAGCTTGGATTTTATCGAAATTGGAGATATGATTTTTCCTCGTTTTGAGTTAACAAATTTTCGAAAGTTTTTCATTCCCATTTGCATTGACGAGCTTTGATAAGAGCGGTTCAGTGAACGGCTAGGACTAAATGTCCCATAAATGGCTACCAAGAGTCTACGAATTCAACCTGAAGAGAGGAAGATGTCACCTAAGGTGGAGTCAACACGAATTAGGAGACTTTAACCAGTGGAGCTGGGTTACTCAAGGCAGTTAGCTAAGGGCCAATCTAACTAAGGAAGATTGTTGTTCGACCCAAGTTATCGAACTTAAGCAAGACCGTAGTAAGACTATTTTAAGCGCTTTTCTAGCAGATTTTCGCACAAGAAAATGTTGCCAGTAACCTGTTCTTGGATAACACCTACATACATGCCGATCGCTGTGCAAGCCACCACAACAAATATAATAGCTAGTAACGCTTTGGCCCATCTCTGACTGTTACGCCAGCTATTCGTTTATTTTAAGGCGCATCACTGAGGAGAAAGTGCAGGGAATGTTATTATTCTCACTCAAAACAAACTGACTCTTAAATTGACTTTCCGTCACAGTAAAATCAGTGAAATACGTTAAACCTTTTCCAAACTATCCTGTAGCTCAGCATCATTGTTTCCTCGTTTTGTAATCCTTTACCCATCTCAAGCAAGCAGGAAGTGCCACCATCTGTTCCGATAATATCTTAAGTATAATTTAATTAAATTTATCTCTCACCTTTGGGTTCAACTTCAACTTCAACTACGGGTATGTGTATACTATAATTATTTTAATCGTCTTAAACAAAAAATCAATTATTTGTTTATTCAACTCTGGTGACGACGTCCTTCGAAGTGACACGATACCTGTTTAGGATTTCCTCACGTTGCTCGTGGGGTTTATTCAACCTGACAACCGATGACAACGACAACGACGATGACAACGACGCGTTTGCGAATTATTTCCTATGCCGCACAAAGACTATCGACAAGATGAAGAAGTAGCCGGAGCTCAGGAAAAAAAAAAAAAAAAACTTAGTTTACTGGGACAACCTGAAAGTTGTGCTTGGTTCTCTTTGAAGGTGTTAACAGTGGTAACAAGGAAGTGACATATAATATGCCCGATGGTATTTAATTGGGGTACTGTTCCAGTAAATCAAGTCAGTTGACAAGTTGAGCATCATCGCGCGATGATCGGCCTCTTACTTGAGGTGAGGTGTACCTCGCACAGTATGTTGATATGTTCGAATTTACAGATAAGGTCTTGACATGACTTTTAACTGATTGATCAAGTAAGTTATTGCTTACATACATATGATGCCCAAGCAGGTTAATTTTTTTTGTGTTCCCCGTGTGACTTAAGTGGAGCGCTTAACTAAAGGTGCAGTGGTATAGAATTTAAGCCAATTTTCGCTTGTTCCTGTAAGGGGGTGCGTAGTGGTTTTGTTCCAGTTGGTGGTCTTGAGATTTTAATGAAATTCGGAAGCAAAAAACCCAGTACATACATCTGTGCATCTCATCATTTGCAAATGGCCCACATATCCACTATGTGGGTCTCAGGTTTAGGGTGCTTAAGTGGACTCTTCCAATCTTTCGATCTTCCGCCATCGACTCTTAGTCTACTTGATGGCACGGATTTAATGGCACCTCTTGGAAGCCAAGTTGGGGACATGCGTTTAACCTGTCCAAACCATCGAAGTATGGATCGCTCCGTTCGAAGCAGAAGCTGCTCGACATTGAGTGCCTCGCGTATTCTGATGTTCCTAACTCGATCTCAACGAGTAATTCCAGCAATACAACGAAGAAATCTCATTTCGGCAGCATGTAGTCATTATGGTCATTACCCAAACCTCATGGCCATAGGTGACACTAAATTGAAGACCGATAGCTTAGCTCCGATGCCAAGTTCAGCCCAACTGATAACAGAGTGACCAAGTTGTCTCAAAATTGCTCCAATCTGACCAATCCTACAGAGCAACTCAGTATTGCTCCCTCCATCATTCGTGAATAAGACTCCGAGATACTTAAACTTCTCCACCTGTTTCAATTGGACTCCACGAACATGCAGAGTGGATTGAGAAGGCGTTCGAGAAATCACCATTACCTCTGATTTGTTCACGTTTGCCCTCATCTCAGTTTCGATACAGATGGCTACAAACCTGTTCAGTACGCGCTGAAGTTCGGTCTGGGTGTATCTCAGGATGATCAAGTCATCAGCGATCAAGTCATCAGCGATCAAGTCTCCCAATTCGAGACTTTCCTCGCCAAGGCTGCGCTGTAACATCCAATCCATATACACAATGAAAAGGAGAAGAGGTGACAGAACGCACCCCTGGCGAAGTCTAACGCTCACAGCGAAAGGTGTCGATTTAACGCGGTTCACCCGAACACTGCTCTACACAGTTTGTGTACAGAGATTGAATGGCCCTCAGAAGAGAGCCGTCAATCCCATACGTCTGTAGTTCACTCCAGAGTTTACCTAGAGGGACCCAATCATAGGCTTTCTCAAAATCCACAAAACAACTGTAGATAGGTTTGGCATGCTCCTAGGCCTTCTCAAGTACCATTCTGAGAGTGAATAGCTGTTCAGTTCTGCTTCTACCTGGACGAAAGCCGAACTGCTTATCGGCAAACCTAGACTTAACCACAGCTCTTGAACGCGCTTCCAACAACTTAGCAATGACTTTTCCGGTTAGACTTAGCTAAAGTTAGTCAGAACTATAATACTCTCATCTAGAAGAACAGGAAAACCCTCTCCATCCTTGTAGGAGTAATAACAGGTCATAATACTTTGCTCTACCATATGAAAAGGCTAAGGCTATGTGAAGACAACCTTTGCATGGGCTGCAGAGACGAGGAATTCAATGAGGACACAACAAACTTCCTCTGCAGCTGCTCAGGCTTTTGCAACCTCAGACATAAATCGTTTGGAAGGCACTTCTTCAGAATACCGAAGAACTAAAGGACGTACCTTTCAGAGACATCTGGAGGTTCATTAAGGATTCAAAATGGTATGAAAGCCTGGGGTAATAGGAAAATGCTTTGGATACTGCTTAACAAGCAAGAGGTACCTTCCCCCCAAAAATAGACATTACAATGGGTCTCTACTGACCTGAGAGTGGCGCAGAGGGCTTCTTTCCCCCCGCCCACCCATCTACCTAACTTAACCTAGCTAAAGCTACACCGTGTTAATCTCTCAGAACTTGACAGAGACCTGAACGAAAACGTCATCACCTCGTCTAAAATAAAAAAATCGAAATCATTTCGTTACTTTTGATCGCTATTACGAGCACCCACTACCGCTCGTGTTTCTCTCATGATCTCATGAATAAAAATGAAATAATTTAATCCAATTGATTGGCTGTGTCAGAGGGGAAAATGGTTGATGAGTTATTTTGAAATTTACTGCGCTCAGTTCAAAAATAATTGCATTTATATTCAGAGAAGCGTTTTCGGTTTAAAATTATTTCAGTATTTTCATGCTATGACAGCATTTACGTACTGTGAAGTGTATGACCTGGATTATCATTGCCAATTTGCTTAAATTTATTGATACAGCTCAAGGGTTATGGCGTTGTATCTTCTGTTACTTTTGCTTTACATTTGCACAAGCAATCCTTTGATGGAAAAAAGGTAAATTTTCTCAGACTCTACGGTGACTTAGAATGTGACGAGAAGACTGTTGAAGTAGTTTTTTTTTGTCGGGTTTGGAAACGCTGTACTGAAGCACTCAGACGCAACTGGTCCATGGTATTACTAGAAAGCAGGACCTAGTTTTATGTCCATATTACTGGAATTTTCTCGACTTTCGGAGAAAGCCAAACAGGCACTTCAATGATGAGGAGCAGTATCAGCACTCACCACATCATCACCGAAAATCTGCCATCTGATCCGAGCAAAGGGAGGACAATCGCAGACAGTGGTCACTTAAGCCTAACACACTGAGATGATTGGCAAAGTTGGAACGCCAATAAGTTGTCTACAGTCCCTTCTGCTGAGTGACTGCAAAAATGTTGCTGATTTCTTACAGACGTTCGGGAGCATTCGTTAAGTCTGCCTGCATCTTAGTGAGCCGTGCCACACACAATTTTGTTTGTAGGAAATCCAATCGTCAATGTAGTCCCTGATCGAGGACGCAGGTTCAGGTCCTGAGAAAACATCCTCTGAGACTTGTCTAGCAACCTCATTGGACATCGCATTTCCAGAGATCCAAGTGTGACCTGTGAGCCAGACAAGAGTCAAAGAGTTCTTGCATTCTCGCACTATTTTGGAACTGGTTGGAGGGTTGAGCAAGGCCTTAAGCGCAGCCTTGCTATCGCTACAGATGCAGATGATCCGAACCTTCCACCTATTATTAACAATGTAGCCTGTGGCCATTAGGATAGCAAAGGTCTCTAGTTTAAAAACAAAGGCGTGCTTGTCCAATGAATAGTAAAGTCTGGTGTTGTCGACCTCCACGATGACACCAGCCATCGCGTCTAAGATGATAGATTGCTTTGCCAGTACAGTCAATGATATAAGTATCAAGGGGAGGTAGGTCAAGCAGAACGTCTAGATCAGAGCCAGGCGTACTCGGAAAAGCTCTCGTGCAGCCGAGACAAGCTGTTCTTTGAAGTTTAGTGCAAAAGGTCTAAGTAGTCACATATTTACTCGAAAGCCCCCTCCACCAACCAACCGACGCATAAGCTAGAAACGGTCTTCTCGCAGCCGTCTAGATCCAAAGGACCTTATTCGGTGATAAGCCCCATGTCTGGCCAAAAGCACCCTTCCACTACCAGAAAACTGAGAGCACCTTGGATGTCTTCGACTCAACATGCTTTGCGCAAAGAAGTTTTTTTTATCCAAAATCACTCCTAGATATTTGGCTTGATCGGATGTAATTTAGTTTCGAGAAAATCATGGAGTTCGCTGAATATACAAGACGTTTCTAGGATCTGTGAACCCCATCCGACTCTCTATCCGCTTACATAAAACGCTTCACCCTTATTCCATTTTTTCTCCAACAGATGCTACAGAAGTGAACAAAACGGGCCAAAACGGTGGGCTACGTAACGAGGTAGATCTGATTCCAAAACGGATATGAATTTCACAGATGGCTGTCCGAACCACCAAAGCTATGTAGCTGCCTCCTTCCGAAACAGAAACGATCACATTATCCCCACCAAAGATATTCACTTAGCTCATATCCAACACGATCAATGAAACTTCCTTTCGAAAAATAACCGATCTCCGGCACGGTGTCTACATTAGGGAAGTTCTCCATCCCACCTGTACGACATGGCGTAGCTCCCATATCTCGGCACATATTCAATTAACTGGACACGACCAACATGCCTCGTTGTAAATCCCACCGTATCTCCACACTGGACGGACCAGAAACGCCCAACATCAGTGTTTTTTCTTGACCCAAGGTACGAGTCGTTTCCTATTCTCTTATCTTTAGCGGAAACCTCCGCACAGTGGCTTACTGGCCAAAGCCGGAGTCAAACTTCATTTCGAAATCTTGTTTACATTACGTCGATTGGACCGACAGAGGTGGGAGGTGTAAGTCCCCGTATATACTGCCCGATTACAGCATTCGGTTATGCTATGCATGTGCACTATCCATGTGAACTGTGGGCATTCATAAACTCTGTCGGTCTGACGCTCTGGCACTTGGCCATAACTGTGTGGCTTTCTCTTCAGTTCGAAGTCGCCGTCACTGACCAGCCAAAAAGGTTATTGTACTGCCCAATTCCAAAATAATACCACGAAACACATATTTATGCAGCGGGTCATGATAATAACAATAAAATGCGAGAGAGACGCCGAAGTGTACGAGCACGAGTATCTGTGGAATTTCTGACCACTGACCACTGCGTCCCCATGCGATGTCGTCTCGTATCGCAATCGCAAACATAATCGGGCATTTCTTCGCCTTAATTTCATTGTTGGAGGCGGAGTGCTTTCCTCCTCCTTTGGTCGTCATCGACGGGCCACTCAAAATAGAGATTAAGCTGTGGTCCCAATTCCTTCCTGCTTCAAGTATCCACACGTGCACCCAGTGAGAAGCACTATTAAGGCGGTCCACACTGCTGCTGCTGCTGCTGCCGCCGCCGATGATGATAAGCCTTTTCCCGCAGGGACTGTGTAATTATTTTGAAATTTACTTTAATTACGTGTTTAATCGTCCTGAAAATGGATTTTTATGACACTGTCGGATGCATGTGTGCCGGAATGCAGTGTTGCATGAAGTTATACTGCACGGTCTTGCGAGGGTATGCAAAACTTTTTGCCTTAATGGCCGCAGGGGGTATAATTCGAAGTGGAAGGAGGTGGAACGCGTTGAAGTTGTCGAAGTAAATTGATAATAAAAAATTCTTTATGAGTAAAACGTTTCGGAAATTGATTTTCGACTCAGAGATACCAAATTGCGACAAATTGTTGTATTTCTGTCCTCGATGTCGTATGAGGATCGGTCTTAAGGAAATTTGTCGATGAAATCAAGTCATGAAAAGGCATCGAGTCATCGAGGCATCTTGAGCGGATTAAGGAATACGTTGGAAGTACTTCAGATACAAGCAGGATTCAGTTCTGCGTCGTGGTCAACACCTCTGAGGATCATCTTCGAGCAGGTAATAGACTTCAAAAAGTCGATAGAGTTAACAGAGAGTTAAAATGAAAGGTCTTACCCAGGAGAAGTACTCCGAATAAATTAATAGCTATCATCATCTTCGAACGGAAAGGTCAATACTTCGATGGTTTGGACACGTTCAAAGCAGGCCCCCAACTCAGCTTCCAAGACGAGCCATGGAATCCGTGCCATAACGTAGGCGTCCTCTGGCCCACGATGAGATGGACCAAGTCCGAAATCTCACCCCTACCCATATGGGGACAGCCCCTGATGATTTAGAGTCAATTGCAGAAGATCGGGAGATGTGAAGAGTTCACTCAAGCACTCTAAACTCGCGACCGTCATAGTAAATAAGCAGGTCATTAGAAACTGCTGATGATGATGATGATCAAAGCAAGTTCTGAAGGCGCTAAATGTCACATACTGCTCAGTGGTAGGCTGACAGAGGAGTTGGAGGTTCGAAGGTGTATCCGTCAAAACGATGTACTCTCACCACTGTGACCATTCCCTTTCCTAGTCCGCAATAGATTGCCCTCGAAAACCTTGCCGGTGAACAGTCGATGATGAGTCTGGGCAGTAAGAAAAGGGCTGGAGGGAACTATGATATATTTCAAGGAACCGAACGGCCTAGGAGACTCTGTAAAACTCACAACGATCCACAGCTAAGTAAAGTGAAATACATGCATCCAAAACTACACGAAAGTCTTTAGTTTCGTGCTTGATTCCTTACTTAAGGCGGCGCAACAGTCCGAAGTGGACCTGGGCCTCAACCAACAGGCGTCTCCAGCCAGCTCGATCTGTAGCCAGCTGCCTCCAGTTTCGCATGCCAAGTTGGTTAAGGTCTCCTTCCACTTGCGTGCGCCACCTGAGTCGCCGTCTTCCTCTACTGCGCCGTCCCTCGAGTGTGGATTCGAAGATTTTCCAGGCTGGAGCATTTGTGTCAATCCGCTCTACATGACTCAGCTGCCTCAGTCGTCGGACCTCCACTTTCTTGACTGCTGTACAGCCCGTACAATTTGTCGTTGTATCTCCTCCTCCACTCACGGAGGGTCCCAGAATCACCCGAAGAAGTTTTCCTCGCGAAACAAGCAAGAGCAACCTCATCCGCTTTTGGCAAAGCCCATGCCTCTGCGCCGTAGAGCAAGACTGGGACGATTATGTTCGTATAAAGGGTCGGGTCGAGAGAGGACTCAATTGCCTTCTCAACCCAAAGAATCAGCTATTGGCAAGAGTTATTTTTCGTTTGATCGCAGCGCTGGCATCGTTGTCTGAGTTGATAACGGATTCTAGGTAGGCAAAGTCCTTAACTACCTCAAAATTATATCTATCTATAGTGGCATTCTCTCCAAGACGTCGGTGTTGAGTGTCTTTTCTTGTTGATAGCATATACTTCGTCTTGCCACCATTGACCGCTGAACCCATTTTCGCCACCTCCGCTTCAATACTCACGAACGCGCCAGTGACATCACACTGCGTTCTTCTATCGTCGGCGTATCCAAATTATTGGACAGACTTTTGAAAGATTGTGGCTCTGGTGTTGGCTCGTGAGTTTTGCACTATTCTTTCAAGAACGACATTGAAGAAGTCGCATGACAGCCCGTCGCCTTGTCTAAATACTTTTTTGACATCAAAGGTCTTGATCGACCATCATGAAGCAGCGTAATTTCTCCATCGTCATCCTGCATACACGGATGAGTTTGGCATTGATGCCAACACTAGACATAGCTCTGTATAGCTCGTCTCTATAGATGCTGTCATAGGCGGCCTTAAAATCAATGAAATGGTTGTGGGTATCGATTTGAAGTTTCTGAATTTTCTTCAAGATGTTCCACAGTGTAAAGACTGATGCCTCTGTAGATCTTTTGTTTCCAGTTCCACTTTTTTGTCGAGCACATGTTCGTACGGTAGACTAGCAATGTCAGCTAAAACATCCTCCTTGCCTCGCCATCAGTGTAAATCACGCTTCTCAAGTTGATACCTAAAGCTGTTCATATTTTATATGTCCAGTTGGTGGTCGCCGTGGCTCAGCAATTAGTATGTTGGACTGCTGTGCAAACCTGCGTGGGATCAAGCCCAAGCTTTGCCACCGACCTCTCTCAGGGAATGGCAAACCCTCCGGAATATAATTTGTCATGAAAAAGCTTCTCAGTTCATCGTTCGAAGTCGGCAAAAAATTGTACGTCCTTCCCATTCGTGCAAAAATATTTCATGCACAACAGCGAGAAGCTAGCCCTGGGCTCATCCCTAGCTGTGGCGACAGCTATTTATACATTTTAGTGTTTAAGTTGGCTGCATTGATTTTCTACTTTTTCTCTTTGTAAGCCAACCTTCTCCGTTTTCTATACGAGGTCATCTATTTCCGTTTTGCCTGTTGTCATCAAAAGTCAAAGAAGGCATTTCTTCGTCAACCTGAACAAAACTTAAAACATCTTACGAAGGAAGGAAAAGCATGGACCAACAGTTCGCAGTTGAATTGTTGTTTCTATAGTCCAAAGAGAAGAAACATATCGGCTTTTAAATTTAAATAAGAATTATGATTGCCTACGCATGTGGCTTACAGTACAATCACTGAAAGTGGTACATACTTTCACCAGTGTGTCAATACGCTTAAAACCCTTTGAGTTCCACCGCTCTTCCAGCAAAAACTTCGCGGTTTTTGCATTCGGCGAGAGCCAACAAAGAGAATACTCGCGTATTTGCTCATCAAATTCCATGAAAAATTCGTTAAAACGTCAACAGAAATTCTAGTGATGACGCTTCGGAACATTGCACCTAATCAATTGACACTTGATCAAGCGTCATTAGGTTGCAGTCAAGTGGGCAATCGCCACTAACATCAGCTCAACTAAACAACTCGCAGCGAACACTGCTCGCACACCGCTTCCAACCTCCAAGCAACTTTTCAATCTCAGATGGCAAATAAGTTCGTTGACTTCTCCTCATTCACTTGTATCTCACCAGCACTGAGTTCCCAGAGTGTGCTTGCTCCGGCTGCAGCAACCAGTGGCAGCAATTGAAACCGGAAAAGTTATAATTTCATAAATACACACTCGTACGTGGTGTACGTAGGCCTTGTCCAAAAAAAAAAAAAACAGAAACATGGCCCACTGCGGTGGCATATCCCACTCTTTTTCCGTAAATCGTTGTGTCAATTCGCTTTGATTGCTGTCAAATGCTTTAGTACTCACACCGAATGGTGAAGAGAAAAACAAATTAATTTCTTTCGTCTGTTGCATAAGACCTCTTGCTCGCTCGCTCTCAGTGCTCAAGATGATGTGAAATTCCGAGGCAAAGACCAGGAGAAGGAGGATCCTAAAGAAACGATTATCGCGTCTAATTAACAATTTCACCGAAAATCCCCAACGCGCACCTTATTTGCATAAGACACGTTGCATCCATTATGAGATCATGTAAGGTACTTGGCTGCCTGATCATGTAACAGTTTAACACCGCTTGACTAATTTCGTAGGCCTACCTGCGATCGTACGGTATACGGCAGCCGATTGTGGTGCTTTGACACCATAAACACGTGTGGCAGGCCCGTGCGTGTTAATGAAATGCAGATTGAAGGCAACACTCTGCCACAACTACGACAACGACAACGACAACGGCAAAGTGGAAATTTTGGGTTTTGAAATTTAAATATGGAGCTACGCAATCATCTTCGCGGTGACGGGTACACTACACACCTCGAGTACCTTACCTTACACCCTGCCATTATGCGTTGCGTATTCATATCCGGGCCCTCTTTTCCAACAGATCTGCCTATGGCTAGTGGGATGGCACGCGCTTGACGGGCCTGAAGATTTATTTTAAACGTCAATTGAAAGTGCGCTTGCATAAGGTCCGCGTTGAGAACGTGAGCCCGCCCGCAGTCGAGGGCGTTTTGTAAACATACGAGAGGCTTTTATCAATGTGAACTTTGGGACCCCTAAGGCGGTTGGGAATAACACCACTCGTTTGTTCACATGACGAAACGAAATGTTTTAATGGAAAGTGATTTGTAAGGCTTTGATGGTGATGATGATGATCGGTCGACTCACGTGTGCGATACGCCACGGCAATGTGATAAGCGCTGTTTTCTACAAATAATCCGATGACTATAGTCGAACGCTCCCGCTTAGATGAAATGATTGGAAATCAGCGCCAAAGCAGGTTAATGAATCGTCCTTCAGACGTCCTTAACTTTAAATGATGACGTAGATCGCTCAGGGATTTGGATCAATGCTAGAGAAATGGTTGAGATCGTTGTGGAATGTGTATGACAACTTGTAACACAATCAGTCTTTGTATAGCCTGATGGTTTTGGCTGATAGTTCTAAAATAATTCGTCGGATTATTCCGAAAATAGAGCCAGAAAATGTAGGAAAGGCTTATGAATGAACATGGATCTATACCCTGAAAAACCCCACTCACTTTATTGAAACCATTTGGAGTTGTTGATGAAGCCAAAGACACTTTTGACGTCAGAATGTTATAGTTCGCCATGTTGTCGACATGATAGAGAAATGGCTCCTAGATAGAGCTTTTTTCTTTGGGATAAGGCAGGACAAGTCCAGGGGAAATGGAGGATAACTTCTTTCTCTTCTTCGTCTCTGCAGCTCCTGCAGAAGTCATTTGAGAAGAGGCCCATCCTTCTGCCGCGAAGGCTAATGGGACAATGGCCGGTAAGAACACCAAAGACGGCGCTAATGAGCGACCTTGTGAGCAAGATCAAATTTTGTGAGATTTGGCATAGGGCAGATCTCTCTGGAGGTACGGCAAGTGGTACCATTCCTTCGGTTAGTCTTACTGATCGCGTCGTACTCTAAGAGAAGTTTTCATGTATCATGATGTCCAGAGTAGTACCACGTTTGGCGAATTCATCGGCCTTACATTTCCTTGGAATGTCCGTATGACCGGGTACCCAGCATAGGCAATTGTTAAAACTGACTAGCATCTTCATGAGAGAGATGAGCTCCCTAATTATTGTGGAATATTGCAGAGCTAAAATGCCATTAAAATGTGATCTTTTGACAGTCACGATACAAAGCCGTTTCTTTTTTACTGGATGTTTCGCTGCAAACTGTATGTTTCGGTTTTACTTCAACAAAAATGCCTTTGACAGGCGAATCGTGTCATAATATTAATTCTCCATGACTCCAAGAAAATCAAAGGTTGGTTAGGTTAGGAGGCTACCCCGAAGGTGGTTCTCCCAGGTTTTCAGGGATATGCCATCGTGCGCCGTCTTTTGCCAGCTCGTCCGCTCTGTAGTTGCCTAGAATGCCCCTGTGTCTTTGAAAGCCAAGTCGCAGCTTCGTGGACTGCCGTAATTTCCGCTTGGAAGCCTTTACAGTGATCTGGCAATCGCGTGGTAATGGCTAAGTCAGGTGCATTAAAGAAGACTCTTGCCCCGTACTACACAACCAACCAGTCTCACCAGTCATGTTGATCTTAAGCTAACTGTGTCCAGTTTCCCTCATCAACTTAGTCGAGTTTGAGTTGAGCTGGGATTGGGAAAAACAGACAACGTAGGACCTGCAAGGGTAAGATTAACTCTCCGTTTGATATTTGCGATTAGGTTGCTTTCAACTTTAACAAGTGAACCCAGGGTCGTTATATGTACATATGTCGATGTCATGATTTAGCCAGCAAAGAAAACGATCTTCAGTCGCTAATCGACCCTCAGTGGTTGTAGTGTCGGACTGTTGAACTAGCTAATGCTGGTTTGAACCTTGACTAAATCCTAAAATTCCGGGTGCGCATCTATGTATGTACAATATAACTTAAGAATCTTCCCAGTTACCACAATCTACAGCTGAATACCTTCGATTTCGCACCACAAGTAGGGTGACATCGCTTTTTACACTTGTGTGTTCATACCCCGAGATTAGGTTTGCCATTATCTCGTAGTATATGACAAACATCTTCGAATCCACGCCCGGGGGTCAGCGCAGTAGGGGAAGACCGCGACTCAGGTGGCACACGCAAGTGGAAGGGGACCTCAACCAACTTAGCGTGCGAAACTGATCGAGATCGCTGATGCCGCTTGTTGGTTGAGACCCAGGACCACTCCGGTCTGTAGCGCCACCTTAAGTAAGTAAATAAGTAAGTATATGACAAAGATATTTCAAAGAGCAGGCTGCATAGGGATAACAGGATCGATAAGATCAACACCCACAGCGGCACTTGAAACACCACGAGAGAGAACAAAGATATCGACTACATCATTCCAACCTCAGACTTCGATATGAGATTTGATATCAAAATACCAACAAGACAGGACCGGTATGAGGGTGTAGTCTGCATTGAAGAAGAGCTAGCCGTCCAACACCGACAAATCCAAAATGGACACTGGTTCTGGTGCCGGTATCTTCTGTGAATCCAGAGGGGTAAACCAATCCTTCAATTGGAGACGGATGCAGTGTTTTTCAAGCCGAGATAACTGTCATTCTATAGGCCGCAAAGCTAATCAAAGTCGATAACATTGTCAGGGAAACTATCGCCATCTTTGTTGACAGCCAGGCGGCTATCAAGTCTCTGCAGTCAGCATCGACAAAATCGAAGCTCGTAAAAGTCTGCAGACAAACTCTCATTGATATATCAGCGATCATTAAGGTGACCCTATGCTAGGTCCCAGGCCACAAAGATATATCAGGTAATGAGATGGCAGACGAACTTGCCAGAACTAGCATATACATACACCATTTCGGTTGCAAGGACACGCATTAGGACTCTTTACAGGAAAATAGGTGAGGAAACCATGATCAGGCGCAATACGCATACGATGGTGTCACATGGACACATGCGCTATGACCAGCTTTCGATAAGAAAGCTTTCGATAAGAAAAATTTCAAAAAATCTCGTACAACTTAGTCGAAGGGAAATACGAATCGTCTCCGGTGTCTTTACAGGGCACTGCGGAATAGGAATCCATGCGGAGCGTGTTTGGTTACCCTACATGACTACTGTAGAAGCTAAAGGGACGAAGAGGTAATAGAGTACGTCCAACACCTGCTATGCGAATATCCCGCACTGGCCACCAGAAGATTGCATACTGTTGGTAGTAGATTTGTCCATGGGCTGGAGGATCTTGATATCGCTGATTTTAGGAAACTCCTGAGATTTCTATCCCTTTCTAGCTGATTTTTAGATAAGCCAACCCTACCCCTTGGTTTGACTTCTATAAGTATACTTTTTATAAGTACAATAGGCCCTCTTGTGTAAGGACACCCACAAAACCAACCAACCATAGGACAAATATTACCATTTATGGATTAGACGGGATCAGGAATAATAAAAAACCCAAGCAGCGACATAAATGTATACATTACAGCTGTGAAAAAAGAGAGAAATTTTGATCGGCTTAAGCAGAGAACGTAGCCTCTACGCCCAGAAAACATACAACATCATCTCCTTTTCTTCCTTAAATATCCGCGCAGCTGCCTAGCTTTCGCTAATTGTTCACACCATCATTCAAATCGACTCCGTACGCCTCCAAGGTGTTAGAGTGTACATAAACAAGGGGCGAATTACTGCGATCGATAAGGAGTGAGTGAGTGGCACTCGTGATCGAATGCTCCATAAAATTAATTTAGAGCCGTAATGCGAAATTCTTAAATTTCGAAGACGAGTTACTCGTTAACGAGTGTTATAATTCGGCCCCAGACCTTCAGTTGGGCCAATATTTCTTTTCAACCAAATTCAGAGCACAACTTTCCAACCAGAAAAAGGTGTAGATCACCCAGGACACATTAAAGCTCCTATATTTGCCAGAATATTCAGACAGCACCTGCGCGAAGGAAGTGGTAAAAAACACTTTAGTATAATGATGACTGCGTTCAGCGGTAAGAAATGACAGCGCTCAAAAAAATATTCCAGCTTACATAATCTTTTAGGTCGAAGAGCCTTGCGAATGCAAGAAAATCCGTACTTTTCACAGAAGGTCAAACAACTGGCAATAAACTGCACATTGGGAAAGGCTTAGGAAAAGGCTTATCAAAGTTTTCTTTAAATCGCTTACCACCATTTCTCTTTGTATCTGCAAAAACATTGGAAAAACCTCGTCACAAAACGGAAGTACAACCATCTTAAACGGCTTTAACCGACCTGTGGCATTATAAAATTGATCCATCACTCATGTTCAGCAGTGGGTTGCATTATATCCTTTCCCTCGTCAGTTCTTTCGTTTAGTCCAACTGTTTGGAAAATTATGAACGCAGAATACAGAATACTGTTACAATTCCATCAACCGGATCTCCATGGAGCAGAAGCAATCTGTCACCGGTGTGTGTGCCACAAAAAAGAAGAGGAATTGCAGATGCAAGTTCTAGTGCCTGCAATTTGCATACAATTGTTGCCGCACACCTATGTGTATTATCAGTGTTTTCCCTTATGTATGTAGGGCGAGTTACTCGCAACTGGGTTACCTTAGAGTGCTCCCCCCACTCCAGTTGGGCTTAATCATCTCACTCCGATCTAGTCAGGCTGTCGAGTCGATGTCTCTTGTACCTTTCCACTATGGATGCGGTTATACCATTCAATCCCCGAAAAATGTTTACGACTGTCAAGACGGTGGTGGAGAAGGAAAAAACTTCGATCTGCAGCTGCCTTGTGTTTTTCCAGCGGGCAGTAGGTTATCGATGTTATGATTCCTTCCTTCTGCTTTCCGATAATTTACGAGACAAAGCGCCAACCGCAAAACACACTCCACAAGGAAGTAAAAAAAAAGTTTCAGCATTAAACTACAGCTTAATGGTGCGTCGAGAATTTCGGAGTCATCTTGGACGGCGTACCCCGGATCAACACATTGCATGTGAAATCTGATGCAACGGCCTGGGCCGGGGCACGAGATTTTCGAAATCGCCTGCAGTGTAAGTCTCGTGATACACTTCTTTTCCTTTTTTTTTGGCAATAACAGATGAAAGCGCTAAAACGAGGATGCATTCCTTATGCTTCGTTTACATTTGCAGTACTTTGCAGGTTTTTTTTTTCGGCGCAGCATTACGTGGTAGGGAGTGAGTGGATATTTTTATTGCATTCAGCATTGCATTCGACATAATTACACACATCTGGTGGTGCTCAAGGCGTATTCATCGGTGTTGTTCTTCGTTTTCGTCGCCGTTGCCGTTGCCATTTGTTGTCGGTCATTGGGGAATGTCAAAAATTACCAAAGACGATGTCGAAGAAGAGGAACAGCAACAAGCAATCAAATTGTCCATGGTGAAAGCCATTGCCCTCTCCACTGGGATAGGTTAGTGTTTGTGTACAGTTGCGTATTTAATTAACATTTTTGGTTTTTTTTTTTGTGTTAATTTTTGACTTTTGTCAGGAAACGATGTCTGTTCTCATTTTGTTTTAACAATCTGATGTGTGACTTTGACATAAGGATGAACTATTTAACATATTCCTTTCTCTTCGCCTAGATCTCGTGCTTTAATAAGTCGCTCGAGAGACAGAAGTGTGCTGACATCACTGGGTCATTGGCATCGAATGTACATAGCTAATGAATGCGGAAAAGATGTCTGAGTCGAATTCTGTTAATAGCTAGGTACTTCCGTTTGCTTCTGAGGTCCAACATGCCAATGGATTTCAAGAAGATACTTAGCATCTAAAGCGACGTTTTTGGCAGAGAAGTTAATTGGTCCAGTTGCGTCACTGAAAGGTGACTCGGTTTCCCTGAAACATGTTTTTTAAAGCGAGCATCCAATTCTGTCAAGGCTTGAGTGTTATTGCAGCAAATCTGTCCAGATTCTAGACGCTGCGGACGAGGCTTTAGAACCTTGGAATCCATGTCACCAACAGATTTCCTCAGTGTTACATTTAGCGTTCCATACAAGTGTGTTGGAAAGTTGTAGCAATTGAGCTAAATAAATAAAAAAAAAAACAATTTAGCGTTCCAGAGACTGGACAAGGAGCATAGACATGTCAAATTCATAAAAAGTTGCTTAAATTGAGGAGAAATGTCTTCAAGTCGTGTAGATAGCTCCTCTGATTTTAAGGTCTTCTCCTTCTTCAAACTCGTCTAGATTCTCTAGAGTTTCAAGTTTCCTCCTCAATATAAACGAAAATTTATATAAGAAGCCATTTGCTCTTCACATCGCGGACACAAACCCTAAAGGCGATCAACAGAAGGGATCATCGATGGTGTTACCAACCTCGAGGACTTTAATTTTGAAACTTGGGGCATTTTGAGCATGCCGTGGTATTGTAGAAGAACAAGAAATTTGAATTGTATTTCAGGGATCAGTTATAACGTTGATGTAGTTAAGGATTTTGTCTAGGCTCCGCTATCAATTCAGACAACGACACCAGCGCTGAGTTCAAGAGAAGAATAACTCTTACCGATCGCTGTTTTTCTGGGCTTAGAATACAAATGAGTAGCAAAGCCCCCTCTCGAACGGCGACTGACACTTTACAATACCCTTATCGTCCCAGTCCTGCTCTACGGCGCAGAGGCATGCACTCTGTCAAAAGCGGATGAGGTTGCTCTTGGTTGTTTTGAGAGGAAAATTCTTCGGGTGATATTCGGTCCCATGTGCATAGAAGGTGAATGGAGGAGGAGATACAATGATGAACTGTACGGGCTGTATAACGATACCGACTTAGCCAGAAAAGTGGAGCTCCAACGACTGAGGTGGCTGAGTCTTGAGAGCAGATGTACACCACTGCTCTAGCTCGAAAAATCTTCGAATCTACACCCGAGGGACGGCGCAGTAGAGGAAGACGTAAATGGAAGATTACCTTACCCAACTTGGCGTGCGAAACTGGAGGCATCTGGCTAAAGATCGAGCTGGCTGGAAACGCTTGTTGGTTGAGGCCCAGGTCCACCCCGTACAAGTGCAGGATCAGTGTTTAGATGATGGCAAGCAGAAGACAACTTTAACCGCCGGCAAAAACCAACTCAAGTTATTTTGGCGACAGTTATAGCAGACGCCTTGTACGACTGTAAGACTTCTTCCGACTTGAAAACCACAACTAACTGGAGGCTTAGACCTCAGATGATCATTTGCCACATTGTCACAAACATGTTACTCATGAGAGAATCTACGTCTCAAGAGGAAATGAAATGAACGTGGTAACTTTTAAATCCGCCAAAAGTGGGATCCGTGCAAAGAAGTGCACCATGGACTCCCCCTCTTCCTCATTTCTAAAGCTCCTTCAAAAATTAGTGCAGATTATGCCTAATCGCTGGGCATATCTCTTTAGGATGCAGTGTCCTGTAAAGACATTAATTATTGTAGTTCTGACCGATTGTGTCTTCTAAATGGAACTACTGCTTCCGATTTCTCACAATTGAAGATAAGCCAGGTGAGTCTGGAGGAATTGGAGTAGCCAAAATGTACCCATCTAAGACTTGCTTCCACATGGGGCTATCCCCATAAGGGTAGCGGTGAGATTTCGGACGCGGCTCAACCATCTCATCCCAGCCCTACCCAGGACACCTATTTGATGACACGGAAGCCGATTTGGAGGCATGCGTTTAACGTGCCCAAACTATCGAAGTATGGCCCTGTGCGTACGAAGAAGTAGCTGTTCCGCATGATGCTTGGTTTATCTCCAACTGTTCCGTGGCCTGATGCATAGCTATGTCTTCGGCTTGAAAAACGGTACAGCGGCTAGAAAGAGTGAAGAATTAGTGAATGAAAATACACTGACTTTGTCTGCTGTGTTAGAGCTGGCTGTCAAGACGGGCGCTCCCGGGGCTCTTCTTTTTCCTTTTCCACCAGTGAAAAGTATCTCACAACCGCAGAGCCGCGTTTGTGGCTTTCCATCAGACAATCACCCCATCTTTTAGGATACTATATTTATTTTTGCGGTGTAAATCCAATGAACAATTCTAAGTTTAAAGTCACAGCTCGTACGCAGCTGAACATCTTCTGCATGGCCTCAATGCAACAGCCGCCTTTTTGACGCGGATATCATTGTAATCTTTCCAGAACAATTTCGTCCATGCAATAGTGGTTTAAGCTTGAGATCGATCTTCTTTTCATAAGAAGCACAATTTTGATTTGAGAGAGACCAGACGACCAGACCTCGTTCGTTTACCTAGCCGAGCTCTAGTGAGAGTCCCGTGCGTGGTTAGTTCTTTCGCTTAGGAAAGCTTCGGAATTTCCCTTGAACTAGCCTCGCCACATGTTTAGCATATTCCGCCGTGGTTCAGCCATATAACAAGGGACAGAACTTCCCTGTTCCCTGCGCTTTAGATGACCCCCTTCCTGCCACTTCGACATCCTAAGGTTGAGCTAACTAGATGTGACTTGAGAGTTCCGTATTAAGTGAAGCCCGGTTTTAAATTGTTTCAGACCTTAACGAAAGATTTTATGAACAAAAACTGAGCAGATGTGTCCTTCAACGGTGACATTATACAAAAATTTACGGATCTTCATAAGGTTCAAGCTCTTGAAGAACGACTCCTTCATGTATTAAATGCCATACCTATTCCTGATATGAAAACGCATCATCGCTGAAAGACTTGTTGGAAACACCAGTCAAAATCGTCCTTACATTCTGGACGCTTTTAAAATTAGACAGCATCTATACCCTTTCACAAGCCTGAATTAAAAAATATAAAATCTCTCCGTTTTAAGGAAAATTCCGTTCTACAGTTTAAATGAGCAGAAATTGTTATTTGAAAAAAGGCATTCTCCCCAAAAAGCCTCCCTCTGTCATTAGCCTGAAAGATTTGCATTACCGAACCTTCAATCCGTTGCCGCCGCCTTGTAAGTCCGTATACGGCAATCATACTAAAAGAAAAGATCTTTATCTTGTTAATGTCGACAGTAATTATGACAGCCCGTTCGGCCAGTCGCCAGTATGGTCGTGTTGTCATACGCATTCGAAGCAAATACTCCTCTTCGTCACCGATCAGAGTACGGACTCGATTAAGCCCGGGAAAGAGAAAGAACAGCTCCAAAAAGGCATCGCACAGCACAGCACGGCAGACCACATCGCTAAGAGAAAGAAACACGAAAATGTGGACCGGTGGAGTATGCTAGTGGTGGTGGTGGAGTGGAGTGCGGTCCAATCGTGATTGTGGGCTACTACGACCCCCCCTCACCCCTTCCCAACCGGTATAAAAATAAATGCGAACGCCATACTGACGCGCGCGGAGTAGCATATCAGGCCGTAATAATAACTGTAGTTTTTGTAGCACTCACTCACAGTGGCGCACACTCACTCAGTCACTCACATGCATGGGGCCGGTATGCGTTCGTTGAGTGTGTATATGTAGGTCTACGTCCGATAATACTTTCACTTTCAAAGGTTTACGAACTTTGCGTTTCTGGTGTTTACATGCGGGAACCGCACTAATGGCATCGACGGTGCGCAATGTTGAGCGAAGGTCTTTGTGGGGTTTTTTTCTTTCTTTATTTCTTTCGGTTCTGTTTTCTTTTCTTTTTCTTCTTCTTCTGCTTCCCTTTTCTGGTGGCAAGTCTTTCTTTTCTTGTATTTATTTGGTTTATTATATGAACACTTGGCACTTTGTGTTTGAAGAAGTTTTGGGAGGCTTAGCTTGGGATAAAAATGAGTTTAAGTGCGGCTTTAGAATAAGCCAAATAAATATTTGACGAGTGGGTGGTATTTTTTTTTATCGATGAATTACTTTAGGTTTTGTGAATAAACACATTGATCCTGCTTTGGATTTAAGGGAAGTTGTCCTCCAATTTGAACCGAAATTTAGGCCTTTGAATTGCGGTTCTGACCCTGAGATTCCAGGTCAAGCTTAAAATATTTTTCTTCACTCAGACAATGTTTTAGAATGTCAGAAGGAGCTCCAAACCAACGCTGAAGAAATATATTGTGTATTCAGAGTCTAAATTTTGGTCCAAAATTTTGACCAAATTGCTGAAATTATGTCCTGTCCAATCGACTCTTATTGTATGTACAGCATCCTTCTAAGTCTTGTGCAATATATTGATCGTCTAGAAGCCCCTTTATTATTAGTCAAAAATATTGTCAACTGTGTTTGGAACTGAGAACCTTTGGAGTTGGGTTCTGCTGCCTTGTGAAGTCTCTTGACAAAATACAAGTTATTCAATTGCAATTAGGCGCCAGTGAGGATGGCTCTAATTGTAGAAGAGGAGACGACATAGTAATTCTAACCAGAGAATACATAATTGGAAAAAAGCAATCCAAACACTTCTAATTCTAGTTATCGGTTGATGCAAAAAAAGTAGCCTCAACGTCACTCTCTTAAAGCCATTCCTAGCAAAAAGTTTCACCCGCAGTGTTGGCGGTGTTCTAAAAAGTGTCTAGACGACTTAAGCCTTATTTTTTTCTTTTTGATTTTGATGGCAAAAACAAAACGACTTGACCGAATGGTGTGTCCCAAATGGCTGAGATTGATTCCAATTATTGAATCCGAGTCGAAAATGTGAAGGAATCAATTTTCAGCAATCGTCCAAGTGATTTTGGTCCCGCTACTCAAAAAAGCGACATGCCATCACTAAGTCTAACGAAACGCTGCTTAATTAAACATTTGCACATGTCACAAATGCTGTCCAAAAAAGATTTTGTGTTTAACAATGTGTCCAGTGAAGACCAAATGTTCAGATACAGTATCAGGTCAAATTATTTTCTTACAAAATTTTGACGTTTATATAAATGAATACTTTTTTGACAACGAATGGATTTGGGGTCCTTGCATATGACAACGCTGTCCTTATAAATTACGAAGAAGCCCGGACTAGATAAAATCGAAGCAGCTATTCACATGGAACGTAACAAAGAGCTAGATTAACCAACGGAGCTTCTTAAGAATTTAGGCACTAACTTGGTAAGCTCCAAAGCGATCTACTGGATATATACGGTTGTGGTGAGGTCGATCCTTATGTATGCAGTACTGTTCTGGTTGACTGCACAACAACAGTAGCTTAATTAATTTAATTTAATATTCATAGGCGGATCTAAGTATGTGGTACGGGGCAGAAGTCTTTTCCAATACATCTGGCTTCGACGTTACCACGCAATTGCCGGATCACTGTGGTGTATTCCAAGCGGAAATTACGTAAGCTGTGGTTTGGCTTTAAATTAACGCAATAGACTGTGTTGTATACATAGATAGTCAACTAGCTGACAAAAGAAGGCGCAGGGCGGCATCTCCCTGAAAATCTGGGGGAATCACCCCTATTGAATCGATCAAATTCCTCCTCGACACGGATGCCAAGAAACTGGCAAACTGCAGGTAGAACAACATTAGCGTTGTCTCTTGTCAAAACAAATTTGGCCTAGCCTGGATTTAAAGAAGACGGAGAGACTTTTAACCATTAACCGAGAAAACCTAGGTTTACTCATAGGGGTCCTCACCGGACATTGCGTGATAGGTAGACATGCACTTAGACTGGGAGTCCCGTACAATAATTTCTATAGAAGCTGCAGAGACGAGAAGGAAGAAGAAACTACGAGCCACCTACTGTGTACAGGTCCTGCTCTTGCGACGCTAAGAAGGAACACCCTCGGGTAATACTTCGACGATGATCTTCACGATATAGATGGACTCGACATCCAGAAGATAAGAAACTTCATCTCCGAGACGAAATGGTTCAACACGACGTTAACTTGATTTCCTTTAAGCCTTAGCTATTACGAAAGCTTTCTTAGAAATACCACTTCCTAAGCAGTTCGGACAACAGTTCAACGCTCTAACCGCTGGGTCACGGCGACCATGGAAGTTGGTGTTCTCAGCTATTTATTAACGATGTGGTCGTAGCTCATTTGAGATCTAAAGAAGTTTTCTGGTCCTAAGAACGAAGAAGATGAGCCGATCCTAGCCGACCAAGCTTGGCATCCCTTTTAATCCGTACTGCCGCAGCTGCAAAGACATAAATGAAAGGGAATCCCCAAAACATTTGCTCTGCAAGTGGGAAACTAGGGAAACCCTTCCTCGACAACATCGGCAAACTTTCAGAGAAGGAAATCCCTAACATTCTACTCTACCTTAACTCCACAGATTGGATTTAAGATCAGTCGACACCCATCCACACTCATCTAACAAACCTGTCACGAGAACTGTGGTAACAAAATCGTAAATTTCAGCACTATTTGAGTATCGGGCGCTCTCTGCCTGAGACAATCACTAAAACCAACCTACCAACAAACCCAGCCAAGTTTGAAATTTTCTTTAAATTCCCTGGCTGTAAATACCCTTATAAATACCATGCAGTCCGAATGTTGGCGTAGTGTCTTGAAACTTGTTAGTTTCAGTATCATCAAAGAGTTGCGTCTAAAATACTTTAGGGGTTGTTCCGCTTTTAAGACAGAGTCTACACAATGAATTTCGTGAGAGATTCATTCGTTAATGGTGCATTTCCCACCTTTAGTGATGTTTAAGTCAGGATTTCAAAGTTGTTCAGCTACGACTTGTTAGATTCTAAGCCGATAAACTCATGTTCAACACAGTGGGAAACTTCATGACTTGATCTCCCTCGAAGAGTGATCGATGCCTGGGTAAACATTGTACAAAATCTGTCTTTATCCTCCGGTCAAACCATATTCAGTGTTATCACAGCGACGACAGTGTCACGAAAAAATCACCCCTACGACTAGGTCCACGTTCGGTCAACCACTGAAGCCAATTCTAGCGTCAGCAGGCATCACCATCGATGGTTCACATAATCTCGCATTCTACCCTTCACATCATGAACTCTGGAAACAAGAAAAATCCCCAAGAGGGTATTTTGGGGCGAAAAGAAAAATGAAATGAAAAATCCCCGCTCGATAGAAAATCCCAATTGCGCGCCAATATCAAAAGTAACGGCCACTACATCGATCAACATGGCTGCTAATCAACGGCCGAACATAATTAAAAATCCACCGACCAACTTGTAAACCTTTCATCTAACGGTCGGCCATAAATCAAAGCCTAGGTGGCAATCCAAGCAACGCCATCGGAGCAACAGGTGACAAGTTGTCGGTGTTCGGGAAACAGCAGAACGGCAGCGGGGGCGTATGAGCACTGGTATTAGTTACACGGTGAGACCAGCAAATGCAATTGCGCGCGAGGCTAAATGCGCTTCGCGTTGCTGAATGAATTACCGCGCCAATAAGATTGCGGTGTGGCCACAGCGGCACCAGTAGCAGTGTACTGGTGCGGCTGGCCAAGTGTTGGTCGGTCATTGGCCGCACCTTGTGTGCCAACATTGAGCCGTGTTACATGTGCAACCTGATTTGTATTCAATGAAATTTCAAGAATTTGTATTCCATTAGAGAGCCCCCTCCGAATACCAATTGTCCGTCCATTTAATTTTTATTAACACTAACTTGAGCCAGTTGCGGTGGCCAGTGAGTGTGCAGCAGGAGCACGTACCCGCCGTCGCTCCACCATGCCCCCACGACGACGCCGATGATGATGGGGTTATGTAATCGAATGGAATTTGCGCTCTTTTCTTCGGGTTTTGTGTTACAATGAACTCGCGCGACATCTGTAATGACACCGTGGTGTGCGCGGAGCCGTCATCATGATCGTGCGCATCGCCGTCATCCGACGGGGCTCTGCTGGCGGTGCAAATGAAGAGTGACAGGATGGCAGACGGAGCAGAGTTGATTGGTGTGCGGCGTGTATCTTTTTTCGCGCGACGCAAATGTCAAACGCAAGGGGGCGTCGTCACATAACAAATCATCATCACGGAATAGGCCCTCGCGTTCTCTTATGGCGTTGCGTCTGCCCCGCGGCCGCGGCCGTGGCGGGGGGTGCAGGCCAGGCCTGCATACGAGAAGTCAATGAACTTAGAAGAACGAGTCAAACGGCATCGTAAGTCCGCCGTAGTAGCTGCCTCTGTTTATTTATTTATTTATATTTTCGGGGAATGTAGGTAACCCAGTGCAAAAGCATACGTCCGTGTGTGAGTGTGTGTGTACCTGCGACTGTGTGCGGTTACTCCATGCAAATTGATAGATGCACACATGGACAGCGAGTGGATAGACTGGGCGACTCTCTGTGGTGTGGTGGTGCTGCTGGAAAAGAGAGAAGGATTGGCATGGCACAGTGGCCGGATGACTGAATGAATGACTTACGACGTCAACCGCACACTACTGACTGAGTTTTGTGCAGATGGTTAGATGACTTGGTATCTGCAGCGTAAATCGCCTCCACAAAGTCTCTTTGAAGAATGTCAAAGCAATTTGCGCGCGCAGATTGTGTGTACTATGCAAGTGTCCGTGTTGGATGCGGAGCGAAAAACAAGGTCTCTCGTGCTGGATTTATGAATGTATCTCACTCGGCGTCGTTGTTTTTGTGGGTGAATTGCTTTTCTAGGATGAGGATGCTTGACGGTAGGATAGCCTAAGTGGATTGGACTGCATTCGCATTCTACGGCGGACTGGGGAATTTTTACGATTTGTAAGCGATGGGATGTTGGACTCAGGGCTCAAATTGGACCCAGGTAGCATTCTACAGGAAATTGGTTTGCTGTGATTATTTGTCATATTTGGTCAAGGACGGGGGTGGTGAGGTGGAGAGCTATCGACAAATGGAGTCGTGACAGTTTTGACGGATTAAAATTGTTCAGAAGTTACAAAGGTTTTTGAAGGGATCCTAAAGGGTTCCTGGCTGCAATGGTAGTAGTTCGTAGAGCATTCGAAAGTTTGAAATTCGTTTGTGTGGTCACGGCTACGGTATCTGTCTCCAGTTTAGAAATTACTTCCTCCTGTGAGGCGTATTTCGAAATGGAGTTGTCATCACGTCAAATTCAGTAGCTAGTTTGTTCAGAGTGCTTCTCTAGAGGGCACCTCTAGGTAAGTCTGTTGGGATACATCAATTCTCTATGAAGTCGTTCGATTCAAGTTGAACTTTGGATAGAAAAGTCTTGGGGTTATTTGAGGAGATTCATTCTGGCGTTTGGCGTTTGTTTGTACTGCTGGTCATGTCATGTTTGGTACAACAGTTGCCATTTATTCTTATTTTGGGAGTGGAAGATGCTTTTGCAAAGAATCTATCAATATCTTCATCATGATTCAGAACTTATAACGTTCATATTGCGTCCAAAGGCGTTTGTTTAAAGTAATATGTACGCCAATTTTCTTTGAATTTGTTGAATTCGCCTTTCTTACTGATCGGAATCCCTCATGTCAGTATGGGTGGCTTGTAAAGGAATCGACATCGTTTTGGTTGCCAAGCCTTGTACTTTGAGGCTTGAGCGCCACTCGAACTGTTGCTGAGGCCAACTGTTGTGGTTCCTGAGACATATGAACACTCGGGCTGAGACACTCAATGTCGAGCACCTATATATTTTTTCGAATAAAAAGGTCCGTACTTCGATGGTTTCGGCATGTTTAAGACCCCTGGGTAGGTCTAGGATGAGATAGTTGGACCAAATCCGAAATATCACGTCTTCCCCGTACGGGGAAAGCCTCTGATGATTTAGAGTTGATAGCGAGTTGATGACGAGATGTGGAGAGTCCACTTAAGCAAACCCTAAACCAGCGACCCTCATAGTGGATAAGCGGGTCATATTGGAAAACGATAATGATGATGAGCCGAATCAAAGAACTTCGTTAAGCGAATAGTGTTGACCCAAAGATTCTGACAGGATCTGCCTCACTTCAAAAAGTTTGATAAAGTTTGACTAGCAAGTTGAGGTTTGTGGCCTTAAGCCCGGAACGTTAGGTACCACTTAGAAAAACTTCCACTGAAGCCCATTATCAGTGGGTCATCTAAAACCACCAGGTTTTGGGAAAGGGATAGTAGCCCTCACAGTAGCTCATCACACTAACCACTGAGCCAATGATCACTCTGTGGCTTCTATAGTCTTCCAATGTAGATCAATGTAGAAGACTTAGACTAAGTTTTGAAGACCAAACAATCATTGATGTGAAAGAGAACTCTCAGCAATGAGAGAGGCTAGGGTATCTCATTTAGAGACTCTTTACTGGTCCATAGATCACTTACGTAGGTCAGCCTTCTCTGCAGTACGTCCTGAATATACAGCACTGGCTCCGATGCTTGGGAAAGAGGTGTTGTTTTCAGGGCCAGCGGTGGATTCTTTGCTGAGATCTCAGAAACATTTCTAGTACATATAAGTGAGAACAGGGCGCATATGCAAATTAAGTCTGTTTATTTTTTGGCCTATACAGCTCGTCGAAGGCATGCATAGTCTGTAGAATCACAGTGATTACTTATAACGTTGGTGGATTAAAAGACAGATGCTCCTATGTGGTTGATATCTAAGTGAATTTGATGTTTAAAGGTTCAGAACTAGTCATAAAAATCTTACATACATAAGTCCCTTGTCTCCTGTCCATATGTCCCTTGTTTCCTTTTAAGGTTTATTGTTAAAAACTTAGATTTAGTGGAAAAGAGGGGAACACAATTGAAGAGCCTTCCGCTCACCATCATATACCATAGCATTTAGTGGATGGAATACAGTCTTCGATTTTAGCTCAGGAGAACGCGACCGGGAGGCCAACGAGAACAAGTGGAAAGGGGCCTTAAACGAGTGCTAAACAGGAGGCACTTGTCCAAAGATCGAGTTGACTAGAAAACGTATGGTGTGGTTGAGTAGGGCCGTTCGAAGGATTTCGGAAATCGATGCTCCGCCATTCATTTTCTCCAAAAGGCGCATCAATCATCATCATCCTTTTAACCATTCAGCTTTTAAACCACACAACTCACAACCTTCGATCTGGGTCTGGGTAAAGGCATTGGGTGGTCTATATTGATCAAATAGGATTTTGGGGATACGTTTTCTTCTTTTTGTTGACATTTACTTACACAAGTTTGACAGTTTCAACGCTTGTTCGGCTTGTCAGTGATCGACCCTGGCGTTTAAGTATGTAATGCCGGACAGTGCACTCGGTGAAATGCAAGTTTCATTGGGGCCACCAATGAACGAAAAGAGTATTGCGATTCATACCTTGTCTTCACACATAACACGCCCTCTTTTTTTTTATGATCCACACGCGGATCAATGTTATTTACACACCGCAAGCGAGGTGCAGTGGTTTGAAACTCAGGTAGAATAAGATTTTATTGGAATCCGAGGGTGGTGTCAAGACTAGCAGGGGATATTTCTGGTGTTTCCCATTGCTATAATTCACAGGAATTTTTTTCGAATCTTTTGGTGTCATAATCATTGTCAGCTCAATCAACTCTTCAAGCCCGTTCATATCTCGATGATAGCTCTCAAGATCTCGGTGGCATTCTGAAAAAGGTGGCTTTTCCAGTAAAATTTAGTTTAAAGACCACAGCACAGCCTGCATCTCATGCGCAATTAGCCTAGACAACCGTCTAAAAGTAAAGCTCTCTCCAAAGAAATGACTTTAACAAAAGCAAACACATGCACCAGTCAAGCCAACGTACCCAATGGCTTCGTTGGTTCGAATATCAAAATAAATTTCAACTCAAGCCATTTACAAGCCACAAACCAAACGCTCAGTTACACCGTTCAATGACGGTCGCAGTCAACGCATAAACAAATCCGTTCCACACCCCAACACAAACGAAAATCCGAGAATTTCATTGACAATAAGAGTGTAATCCTTGAAAAGCATGTATCAACATTACCCACTAATCCTTGGCATGGGTGCAAGTGCATTGGAGCAATTCTCGCTCGAGCATAAAACTTCTGCTCGTGCAGTATCTGCGGCTGGCTCTGACTGCACGACTACAGCTGCGACTGGGTAACCACAAACCACCGATTCAGATTACAATTGAATGCCGACACACAAAAGTTTCGCTAAATCGCATGCGGGGTCCACCACGCACAGAACTCAAACGCCAAGACGCAAACGCAAATGCAAGCCACCAGAAGGACAAAAGTATCTATTCGCTGCAAAAATAGCCAACTACAGAAAAAAGAACAAAGTACCTATCCGCGATACTTTAGTTAATGTTAATGACAATGAATTAAGATTAACACACTGTGACATCATGCGGCACTCGGCTCTGATCTGCTGGCATTTGTGCACAGCCACAGACACGCAGCCAGCATCCTAGACAGAGACGGCCATGCGGCATGGCAGCTGGGACGGAACACGAATCCACGAAACTTACAGCTTCTGAATCACTCCTCGCACACTCGTCGCCCTGCAAGGGGTTAACGAACCGAGTGTTTATGGCTCATAAAAAATATGTTGGCCATAATGCGAATCATTTGGCGGCGGTGCAGGCCACCGACCAACTGCCAACAGGTAAAAGTACTTTTGCGGCCAGCAGTGCCTGCATCTGCATACCGGGCGTCGTTGTCGTTGTCGTCGCCGTTGCAGCCGCCAACGTCAAGCTGCAGCGGCGGCAAATGAGAACACCGCGCATTTTTATGACTCCTCCAGCCGTGCTGCAGATAAATTCTAAACAGATTGAGAGTGTGATTACAAGATTAATGAGCTGCTACCATCAAAAAGACATTCACACACGGCAGCAGCAGCCCCAGCGGCTCAATCCACTCGGAGCAAGGTGGAGCTGGCCAACATAATAAAAGCGGTTTGCGCCAAGTGGAATATTAAGGCGCAATTATTCGCGAATTGTCTGGGCTTGGAATTGGGATCCTTTGCCCCTGCTTCGATTTGGGGAGTGCTAGCTATAAAACGGGCCCTGAGATGGCTGTGTTACTTTTTTGGGAGAAATCGCGGTCTCTAGTGTCCAAAAATCGGTTTTGCGAAATTCTCCGCTGCCATAGGTGTGCACATCGGAATTGGGCGCGGGCTAATTTGAGAAACCAATTTTTGGCAACTCATTTGGAAGCCCACGCACGTAGCACAGCGAGCCCTTTTGCAATATTATGTTGCATGACCAGACGGTGTCTACTCTCTGTGTAGCAATTTGTACAGCCGAGGAGCATACTTAATTTTTCACAAAAAGCACGTTTGTACATATGAGTCTTTTAAACGGTCTGACAACTGAAACTGATTGTGAACTTAAATAGATTGGGGTGCTCATTGTTGGTTGAGGCCCAGGTTCGCACCGAGCTAAATGTGTCGTTGAATAAATGTTGAGGGAACATATTAAAATACCTTAACAAGTGGAAAAATCTTTGGTGTTCCTTCTTAGGATCTTTAAGACGTCTGATGATCTACACTTTTACAGACGAAATTGAGAAGCTTCTTCATTCATTCATTCATTTTCAAATTACACGCTTATCTACTATGAGGGTCGCGGAATTAGGGTACTTAAGTGGATTCTCTACATGTACCGAACTTCCGCCATCGACTATAAAACATCAGGGGCTATCCACATACGGGTAGGAGCGGGATTTAGGACTTGGTCTGACCATCTTCTTCATGACAAATTATACTCTCGGAGGTTTGTCATTCAATTTCACCCAACTTCAGCCTACGGCTGAACCGCAAATCAGCACCGCTATCGGTCCCAGGACGCTGTTCTACAGCCTTTAAGGCCAACTGGCTAAGTTAAAGTGGATTTCTTCAAAAGCTATTTTGGCCAAAGAGGACGAGGAGTCTATAAATCGATTTCTTTTGCACCGGATCTGTCCAAAAGAAGACACCACCGGTGGATGTCTTTCTTCGTCGACCTCGTCGATATTATTGTGAATTTTGATGTCAGGAGTAGCCTTCGCTTCAAAAGAATTTTCGTTTGATTAAACAATGGATTGCCGTAGCGACAGATCCTGTGGTATCACAATTGATCTCATCTGGTCCTAGTGTGTCTAAATGGAAAGCCAATTCTATTGAATGCGTCAAAAAAGCCACTGCAGTGCTATAATGCTGCAAAAAAGTCATTGCGAAGAAGTGGGGACTACAACCTTATATCACGCACTGGCTTTATATGTCCATTGTCAGACCTATACTCACTACTATAGTGTGATCGTCTGGTGGACGGCCTTAGACAAAGCCTTACACCGTAACCTATTGGGGAAAGTGCAAAGATCCGCATGCATATGTGCATATATCACTAAGAACCACCCCTTTCACGGCACTCAACGTGCTCCTACACCCACTTCCTCTACATATTTTTGTCAGCTGCTAGCGCAGCCATCAGATTAAAGGCCTTCTCCCAATGGTCAAACAACCATATTGGCCACTCCTCAATCTAAGATCCCCTAAATTTTATTGCGATAAACACCGACTTCACACCAACCAAGTTGAATTTCAACCTCAACTTTCGGACATCCATTCCTTCCCAATAGTGGGAGAGTGATGACGCCAAAGACGATCACTCCGTTCATCTCATCACTGACAGTTCCAAAACCGAGAACGTAGTGGGAGGTGATGTTTTCTTCGATATGCTTAACCTGATCATCCCCTTCGGTCTGCCTGACCACTGGAGCGTTTTTCAGGCGGAAATTATGGCGATCAACGAAGCACAATATTATATCCTTCAAGGATATTGCAATTTTTACCGATAGCCTGGCTGCTTTAAATTCCTTTAATCAGTAACATGTGCAAAATCTACTTCAGATTGTCGCTCGTCTCTTATGGAGATGGCAGAACATTTTAACATTCGCCTATGCTGGGTACCCAGTCATAGGGACATTCCCAGAAACTGTAAGACCGATGAACTCACCAAACGTGATACTATTCTGGACATACTGCCGGAAGGGAGAAGTCTGGGTATTTCACTCGCTATATGACTACTCTTAGAGTACGACGCGATCAGTAAGACAAACAAGAGATGGAGAAATGGTACCACGTGCCGTACCTTCAGAGAGATATGCTAAATTTGATTTTGCTCAAAAGGTCGCTCATTAGCACCGTCATTGATGTTCTTACCGGCAATTTTTCCATTGGCCTTCATGCCAGAAGGATGGGCTTCTTCTCTAATGACTTCTGCAGGAGCTGTAGGCACGAAGAGGAGGAAGAAGAAAACTGTATCTAGGAGCCTATCACTTCGACAACTTGGGCCTACGTGACAGCCACCCTACCTAGATCACAATCTTTAGAAATTTTACACCAAACTAATCAGGACTTATAAGCGTGGCTTCCATCCAGGCAAATCGCCAGTAGATGACGGAAGAAATCAACGAATCTTAGAAGAGCGATACACACCATCTATTCGCCTATGAAGAACATAGATCCAGCTATACCGCCAATATAGTCGAATCGCTATGGATCAGTGGTTAGTGCTCCGGACTGCTGTGCGAGCTGTGTAAGTTCGAGTCTTAGCAATATCCACCGAACATTATTCGCGGCACCAGTTCTTGTCGGAGAATGACAACATCCGAGAGTATAATTTGTCATGAAGAAGCTTATCAATTCGTCGTTCGGAGTTGGCAATAAACTGTAGGTCTGTTCCATTTGTGAACAGAATTTAACATGCACAACCTGAATGGTTACGAGAAGTATGGCATTGGCCCCATTCCGCGACAATCTTCCGAATGTGATGGCCCTTATTTCGTCGACTGGATTTAAGTGCAATTTAAGGCTTCAGCATTCTCTTCTACAACTGTTTTTTGCTTTTTTTACACCAGTACTGTCTCCAAATTGGAAGACCTGAGTTTTTGTTTTTATCAGTAGATTGTGCCCCCGTAGTCCGTAACCAGTAAACTTATTTGGAGCCAAAAATTCTGACTCAGCCCTAAATATGCGAAGTAGCCTTCAAACCTTTCATCAACGGCCTAAGCTCGACTGGATCTCTCAAGTTCTATCGTTCGTATATCGAGAATTCTAGGTAAATCACCCTTCAAAAGATCCTCGCTTATTTTTCTCAAGATCTAGTCAAGGATGCTGATACTTGGCGATTCAATCTTTTGTTAAAGTACTATGCAACTGATGGTACACTGTGTGAAGGAGAAAGTAGAAGCTGAGAAGATAGACACAAGTTCAGGCATCGATAGTTGCGCTAGGGCTTGCTCTAAAGCTCTTTTTCCTACTGCTGCCTTGGCTTCCTATTCCATAGTCTCTAGATCAAACTCACACTTTGCTTCCTGGTGACTTACAAGTTTCCTTTTCGAACTTCCGAGTACTTTCATCCACAAAGTCCTCTGATTGTTATCTCCTTGACTTCGCGATTAAACCCCTTCACAGACGATCCATTCCATCGATCCATACCCATGCATAGCCTATGTTTTCTCTTTTCCTTTCTTCTGTAACACAAATGCGAAAATTGATCAAACAACAAACAGGAAGTACTCGAAACAATTAAGCACTGAACTGCTCACACTATTGGGCCGTGCCGCAAGTGCATCCATCACAGCTCCACAATAGCCGGCGTGAAAAGTAAAAAAAAATCTGAAAGTCTCTCGAACCAGATGTACACTACACTCATCGCCTCCGCCGTCCCATAAGTGAGCAAATAAATTGAAAAATCCATCGGCCATTAAGGAAGACAAAATTTTAAGTAAAGATCAACAGCCTCTAGTCGCAGCCAGAGTATCTGTGCCCCAGTATCCAGCTGCATGTTGCACCGCCACAGACACACGATTCTCCAGAAGTGGGCCCCGAAAAGCTGAATGGCCGACTTGCAGTGCAACGCCAGTTGCACATAGCAGAGTCTGCTGCTGAGAACTTGTGCTGCAACACTCCATACACCGCGGCCTGTGGGGCAAAGAGTGCCCCACTCTGCTCGTACAAGTTGACGCCGCGTTCATTGACCGCACGCAAAATTTGTTGTTTACAAAGCTGAAGCCCAAGAAGAAGGAAAAAAAAAGAAGAAGAAGAAGAAGAACACACAACGAAATTTCCAACAAAATAATTGGAAACCATCAACTTTCCAAGTTATTATGCTCCGCGGAATCGTGCGGATGACATATGCATGAGTACCCGTCCCCATGGGACACTTTACTGCCGCTGCGCCGCCGCTGGGGCCCAAGTAGGTGATGTTTGCCCGATTTTGGTTCACAGAATTTTGCGCGCACGGTGCATCACTGATGGTGTGACTCGCCGGGGCAAACAGCGTTTTTGGCTGCCCCAAATTTCCCTACTATGACAAGTCACGTTCTGGAGTGCGATCATACTTCATGCGGACGCCTTCAATGGGTTCTTACATTCGTTTACCTTTATCTGGTTCCCATAATGTTTTTGAAATACGGCTGAGTGCGGCGGTGAATCTTTAAAGAGAAACCTGGACTTGGCCAACTGTCAAAAGTATCCATTTGCAATTGGGACCGATTGATAGGGGATCAGTGCGATATGAATCTCAAGAGGCTTTCAGGAATAATATCACTCAGATCATCGAAGAAGTGACTTAGGCTTCTATTGGGTAGGGCGGGTCGTCCATTAAGCGTATTCTGGGTCTGAGAAAGGAAAGTGCTTCGCTGTGGCACAACTTTCAAACAGGGCTTTAATCAGTTTTCAAGCTGAGGTCCTTACAATGATAATTGCTGCCTGTAAGACGGTGATGAGGTCGTAATTTTACCTTTTTTATCGACCATTAGGTGGTCATCGAAGCTTGGGCAGCGCTATCACGAATAGTTGAATGTTTTTGGCTCACAGCATAAGCTGTCCCTGTACAGTACATTCGTTCATACCAGAGAACGAAAACACTGATGAACTGGCAAAAAAAGGATTTGCCGTAGACCTAAAGCAAGCATATCACTCAGTAAAAGTCCCGCCATATAAGCTTAAACATGGAGCGGAGGATAGGTCTCTCTCGGAAGCTTAGGGTGAGTACGGGGCATAATACTCTGATTCCGCATAAAAAAGGTAAAGTGAGGATGATCTTTGCAGGGCCTTTGGAGACGAGAACGTCAATGAGGACACAATCCACTTGCCATCTGCAGCCAAAGTTGTCACGAAACGTACAATGCTATCAGCGATAGCGAGATTATTTGATCCGTTCGGCTGGATCTCACTATGTGTAATTAAAGCCAAGATCATGATGCACCAGCTTTGATGAAAGGGAACAGCCCATTACAGTCGACCTGAAAAATGAATGGAACGCGTTTCAGCGAGAACTACCATTCATTCGGGCAATTAACAGCCCTCGGTCGATTCACACAGCGATCACGGTTAAGAAGGTTGAGCTACAAAGCCCTATGGCGCGGCTATATACATCAGAGTCTTGAACAGTAAGGACACGAGACATATTCATCTTCTGATGTCCAAAACGAAGGTGGAGATTCTTAAAACGGTAAGTCTCCCGCGACTCGAGCTATGTGGGGCGGTCGATTTGGCATCACTGTGCAATTACACCGCTGAAACCTTAGACCTACAGCAGTTGAAGAAAAATGCTTGGTCGGACTTGGCAATCACCCTATAGCGTGGATTAGAGTTCCACCCTCTAATGGAAAACCTTTGTCGGTAACCGAGTTTCTAAAATTCAACGTTTCTCGAATTATAAAGCATGGAAACACATTCCACCCAGCACAAGCCTGCTGATTTAGCATCCTGGGGAGTACATCTAGGAGCAAAAGGTCTGTGGCAAGGCCCATTATTCATGAGGAGTCGAAATACCAGACCAGCCGTCCCTAACCGACCCGGGGGAGGAAAAGGGGCCAATCAAGGCTCACACTACCATCGCCAGGTTCAACGACACAATCGATGAGGTATTTTCGAAGTATTCAGGCCATTCAAAGCTCATTAGCAGGCAGCGGCACGGAACGCTATTAAAGCCACTCAGAGGGATATGTTCCCAATAGAGATAAGGAGCTCGAGGCAAAAACATCTCTATAGGATGGACATGACATTCTCCGCGTCGGGGCTGACTGCATCATGCACTTGTCTCATAAGACACCCAACTCCCGATGATTTTAAAACCAAGCCACAGGTTCACAGACCTCGCGAAAGATCTCATGAGCGAACCTACCATAGGGGTAGCATATTCGGTACTGCATATCAAGCGAAGTGTCAAAAGGTGTATCCACAACACTCGCAACACTGGCGCCGAATTTTGCTAGAAGACACTTCTTCGACGAGCCATGCTTGATTGTGGTCGTCGTGGTTCAGTGGTTAGTATGTGGATCAGTTGGTTAGTATGTTGCGAGCTGCGCAAGTTGGAGTCCCAGCACTCTCCACTCAGTAATTTTTGCGGCACCAGCTCTAACCGGGGATTGACACATCTCCAGAAAATTATAACACACATAGCATGAATGGAGAAGCTAATCCTTGACCCACCAAGGCTGTCAAGGGCAATATTTTGTTGTTTCCGACATAATAATGTTTGAAGGACATTTCGAGTTCATCGAAGCTTCAGGATGGTTCAAAACCCAAGGGCAATAGGGGAGTTCTTTTTTCTTCTCTTTTCTCTCCATTTGTTAACCTATCTGCTCAACCTACATACCTTTAATTTGATAACGGACGGACAGAGAAGATATAAGAGAGAAAAAAGAGGAAAAAAAAGTCTTTGATGTGAATTGTGTTCCAGATTAGGGTGTTTGGCTGGCAGAAGTCGGCGGCTAAACCCCAGATGACTACTTTACGATGAGCTCTTATCTTTTATTTAATTCCCGAAGCTGATGTCGACAGCAAAAACAAATCGAAGTGGCCTCCATTACTGCACTGCACTCGGCTATGGCTATTAAACAATCTCAAGGATTGGGATCACAATACCGCAAACCATTCACAGTCAATTGCAAGTGACAAAGCACAAACATCAGTCGCCAAAGCCGGTGTCATTTTGTCAAAAACAATAAATTTTGACGCTCAAGAACAAAACGTAACCACACATACCGAACGCAGTCTGACGTTTGGTGGATCACCAGCAACGCCTGGGCCTCATCCGTTAAAGCCGCATAAATTCTCAAAATCTAGCGTCAAACACGCCCGTGAACCACCGCGCGATTGACAAACGATCGAACTCACTTCACATTCGATTTCAATTAGCTCGCTAACTCATTAGAACTCCGAGTCTGTGCGATCTGCGTCGTAGTTGCCCACTGGTTAGAAACCACCCGACCACATGTCAATAAAGTATTTTACGAGCGCGATTCTATGTAGCGCAAATAGACTTGCATGTAAATTAATTACCACACATAGTGGCTGCGAGAGAGCGACAGAACATTGGAGCTGAGGTGCATAGGCGTCCGCTTCAAAATCCGCAATCGGTGTATTCCACTCTGGTGTCCAACTGAATGCGGTCTCATTTGTAAAATGTCACTTTGGGAAATTGGATTTGGATTAGAAGCTTCGGGGGAATTTCCCAAAGCGTAGATTAAAATCTTGAAATTCGTACTAAATTTGGAGTTAGTTGCGTAGTTTACGGTGGATGAAACAACTTTTCACTCAATTGGGGGCGCTGAAGAGAATGCATCAAGCTAGTGGCATGTCTGAACTGAGACGCAGATTATTGGTTTTTTTTTTTTTTGACAGACCAGCTCAGAGCACAGCATGGGATTATAAGTTCTTTTACGGTACGAGAATGCTGAGCAAATGGTATGAGTACCGTTGAAATGAGCTGAGTAATAGTCATATTTTTTTGGATTCTGATTTATTGAAATGGCGCCCAACGTTGAACTCTTAACGATTTGTCTGTGCCATCTAGCATCCCATTGGAAGATCAGTTGGTACATAACAGGAGAAAGATAGGAACACTGTTCCGATTATTGCATTTTCTCTGCAAACAATGGCAGCTTTTTTAGTTTCAGTCAGACCGGACTGTTTAATGTGCCCTTAAGTATTCTCAAGATCGAGTTGGGATGTATGGAAAAAAGGGATAATGACGAATGTATATCAAGTGGACCAACGCCCACGGGACCAACGGGACAATCACATCCCTAAAGTGAGTTACTACCACTGATCTGGCGCCTTGTTGTAGGGGTATTCGTTAAAGATTTACACGGACTTTCTGTGGTATGGGAAAGAAACGAGGAAAGGGATAGGTTTGTTTGGCAAGATAACCTGGAAGGTCTTTCACATGCGAGTTGAAGGTATGGTGTGTTTTGGTATATGAGGGTGAGTGGAAGGCTCTTCACGTAGGCCTCAGTCGGGCCCGTTGTGTTCGCATCTTTTAATCGTCGGAACTGCAGGGATAGGTTTGGTTTGGGACGTTTGATGGGAAGGATCTAGGGAAGGTTGACACTAGTGTACGTATGGTCTGGCGAAGCTTTCTGTTTCTTTGGCAAAGGCCAGCATGCCGCCGATTCCTTTGTCCTTGAGATGTCTCAGGTCCGGTATCCACATGGACCCCTGGGTCTTCTGCCGCATTTTCGTTTGGGCTGGGCAGTGGCATAAGAAGTCTTCGAGGGCTTCTTCTCGCAGTTTGTAGAAGTCTCTGTGTAAGCGACCCCCAGTCTATGCATGTGTTTGTTGAGGTTAATTTATCCTGTGATGAGTCCCATCATCAGCCACAATTTCTCTTTGCTTGAACTAGAGCCTTCCTGGTGAGCAGGTTGCTTGAATGTAAGGCGTTTTACAAGAGGTGTTAACGATCTCACTCCTAACACTGGACAAAGTGGTTAAGATCAACCACAATTTTGTCACCGGAATACCTTCTACAGACAGATATGTATAGGCCACAAAACTCTTCGGCTTAGAGATCCTTAAGTTTGGACGTTTTCAGCTATGCAAGTCGCCAAACAGAGTCGAAGAGTATCATTGATATGGGAAGCAACGATGAAAAGACCTCTCTGATTCGAGACATAAGGGATGAACCTCTACTTCAAAGACCAAGCAATCGCGATTGCTAAAAAGCTCGACCTAGAGCTCGACTCAAAAAAGCCTTCGAGGAAACTGTGTTGTACAAGGCAGACACACTCCACAGGTCAGGGGTCCATCGAGTGGAAAGGTGGGCTAATATTTGCTTTGTGAAATGTGTTCACATTGCATGTGGAACCGGAAACGGCCAGAAATATACTGTTAAAGTAAACCCACACAGATTGTGCCATGAATCACAGGAGGCGCCCTAAATCCTTCCAGAGCGTCAAGGAACCAACTCGCATGAGTCGGAAGTCTTATGCTAGCTAGAGCTGGACGTTCACAGAACAGATGATGTAGGAATTCGACTTCCTTCTTGTCCCTTCCGCTCTGCAGTAGTCGTTGTGATTAACTCCGAGTGTCTCCTCTTGAGTGCGAATGGAAAAGTCACAAGTTAGGATGCTCCCCTCCGGCTAAGTTTTGACAGGGAAATTGATTTTCTTTTGATTATTTTTGAATCGGAATCGATGACTGTTACTAAAGAAAGTTATGCTTCGATGGCGTATAGGACTTGACGACTTGACGACTTTAGGATTCCTAGCAACGCCTGAAAAACGCTGGATAAAAGCAGAAGTCGATAGATTTCGACAGTTGATTGTACGCTCGTCCAGTACCCTATTCCTCCTGGTCGATGTATAAATCCTCGTCGTTTTCACTGACTTGGAACACTGATTTCTTTTGAGCGTGAGTTGAACACATCATCAGACAAATCCGCACACACTACAGACTCTAGCAGTTGGGGTTTCCTATTTAAAGTGTAGCCTAGCCTAGTTCGCATATGCGCCAAATCTAGAATCATTCATCCCGAGGCCAGTTATCCCATTAATTTTGATCATGAAGGTCAGAATTTTGAATTTTTTGCTGAATCCCGTCCAAGTTTGCCTTTTCCATTGAACCTTTGAAGTACACAAGTGCAGGTCGTTAAACTTCCCGATCTGTGGTTTTTTTTCCAATGACAGACACGTCTTTTCTGACTCAGAGTTCTCGAGAAATTATGCTTCTCAAGCACCGGACCGACTTCAAACTGGAATAGCCTTGGACTCATCGCAATGACCTATTCGAACCCCTGGCGACACATTGCAGTGCATACGCCTACCCTCACCGACACCCATGACATGCAATAATTGCAACTTTTACATCAACTACTCGTGTAAACCGCTTGCAGTCATAAAAATCTACAACATTCTCCCACCGTGCAAGATACGAAACGAAGGAAAAAATTCCTTGACATCTCGCATAGTCAATACAGTTCACAAATTCACCTGTGCTTGCCAGCTAGCACCTCCATTAAGTTCAATGGCTTCAGAGGCTTTGAAAGACCATATCAGCGGCCAGCTGAGATGTCAACCACCGCTACAGCATGCCGGCTAAAAAAGAACCTTGCGCCTGACGTTAGCCAACGAACTAGTGCGCTGTGCCTGGTGCCCGGTATCCGGTGCCTGGCCAGTATACCCACGACAAGTGAGCAAATCGAAGCGAACAATAAAAGTGGCAACAGAAAAAAAAAAAGGAAAAAAATCACGGAACCGCGGCGGAACTCGTCGAATAATTTCCCAATCGGAAAGTGTATCTGCTGTTACAGTTCAAAGGCCTCGATGAATGCGAAAAATGCGAATTCGCCGCGAGAATTGTTACAATCTTGCGGCAAGATCGACTTTTATCGCTTCTTAACGTTCGGGTTAAGAAACTATCAAGGAAAAACGTGCCCCGTGTGCCTCCCCCCGAGCACACAGATACTGCTCAGTCACGGGCGCACACAAATAAATGAAAACGAAAACGAGAATGCACCGCACCGTCCCGGCCAGATCATGCCCAGTCCTCATTGTCGTAGTTGTTGTCGTAGAACGCAGACTATTTTGCATGCGGGAGGGGAAAGAAGTGAACGCGATCGGTCACCACCACCACCACCGCCGCCGCTCGAAAATCCCATGGTTCCATAGAGTTCTTCGAACTCTGCGAGTGAGTTCGCTGGCATCGATGACGGCGAATGTCTGCTGCAGCACTGGCAACGACGACGATGATGATGATGATGATGGTTCTAGTGCCACTTGTGCACATAAATTGGCTCCATTATGACTCCAAGACTGCGACGGCCGGCAGCCCGATGGTGGTGGTGCTGGGTTGCACAGGAGTAATCACAATTCAAGCTACATCTTGGATTCTGTACACACTGTGCTGTGCAGTGGAGTGCCCAGATGTTATAAATAACATCTCTACGCGGCCATCTGTATGCGGGCAAGGATTCGATGTGTGTCCTCATAGACTCTCGTATACCGAATCGACGCCTGGTGAAGATGCACAATGGACTCTCAAGTGAAGCCTCCCCCCGACGAGTCTCTGCAGGACGAATGCAAGAGAGGGCGGCAGCGATCCTGCGGGGGAATGGTTGCCTTATTGTTTTCTTTTATTGTCGGATCAGAAATAGAGTGGTGGTGTGCCTCGACCTGTTTAAGATTGATTGCTAGGCACATGCCTAGCTTTTCCGTTTTTTTTTTTGTACTGCGTTCGTTGCTGTGCTGACGTGAGTTGAGAAGACACTACGGCTGAGTGTTGTCTTTGTGCGAGGGGTTATTAAACTGGGAGTCCCTGCGGTGTCTTTAACCTTTTGCTGGTTTTTTTCTTTGTACTTGCTTACGGTTCTCTAGTGGGTGGGATGTGAAGGTGTTTGCGCCTGTGCCGGGGATTGGAGGAGGGAAAGGGGAGATACTGCGAAATGGAAGCTTAAATAGATTAAGGAGTCGGGTGGATTGGTTTTCGTTTTTAAACATTTTTCTTCCCTTGTGCCGTGTGCTCTCATGAATCGTTACTTAAACGTCGATCTTGGGTAAGTTCCAACGCGAGATTACATACTGTCATCTGCGATCGCTTGGTCCTTAGAAAGAAGATCCAGTTGCCCATCAAGTAAGAAATATAATATACATTAAATGATGCGTTCAAAGGTTCGAAAGGTCATGACCGGTCAGTGGATTTGAATTTGTTCGCCAAGATGGACTAGAAGGATAGATGAGCTCATCCCCAGTTCTAGATCGATCTCGAATCGAGAGGATTATCGAATGAGTCACATGCAAAGAGTGTGTTTAACTTCTCAAGAAAGTAAGGATGGGAAGAGGAACTCATGGAGTGGCTTCTGTGATGCAATAATTTCTCACATGAGCTTGCTAAATTGAGGTAAGTACTGGATAAATCGCCTACAGTGATGTCTTTTATGAAAAAAAATCGACGGTACATAGTTCGTCATCCTTATCTCCAAAGTGGGTAACGTTTACCCTACCAAAGCTAAGGTCTACCGTCAGATCAGTCTGTCCAAGAAGTTGGATCGGACATGTTGTATATTCGTCGAGTAGGCCAGTAGAAAGGCCAACTTACCAGAGTATGTAACACAGAGTACATCGAGAGGCCAACCGTAACGGTATTAACCCTAAGAGTTGGACCATTTCGGCCCCGAGATTAAGTTTTTTCTTGGCATCCGTGTCAAGAAAGAATTTGATCTATTCAATAGATGCCGTCCTGTGCCTTCTTTGCCAACTCATTCACCCTGCAGCTGCCTGGAACATCCCTATGTCCAGGGACACAGCACAGGGTTACGTCGAACCTGTCTGCAATTTCTTTAATAGATCTGCGGTATTGCTTTACCAACCTTGATTGTATTGTCGGCGATTCCAAGGCTTTAATAAGTGCCTGACTATCTATGTGGAGTACAGTAGCGCTACAATCTATCGGGTTAATTGAAAGCCAAGCCGCAGCTTCGGGGACTGCCGTAACTTCCACTTGAAATACACTACAGTGATACGGTAGTGGTTTGGCAATAGCTATGTCAGGTGCGTTGGAGAAAACTCCCGCCCCCGTACCACACACTGTCTTACTGATCATACTTACTTCTAAGGAAATTCAGAAGAAAATATCATTCTGATCGGGCTGTGTGGACACAATTCCTGTGTGAGTGACTCTTTGAAATGGAGGTTCACTGACACAGAGATGTATAGAGCAAAGTGATGAGGCTTATCCATCACACACCCTACGAAATCTAACCATGGAGCACAGGAACATCTGAAATTATCCAGCGTCTTTTAGATTGAGCTGCTGGTGATGCAGAAGGCGTCTTTTAGTTATAATTATAACCCTAAGTCGCAACGAAACATAACTATTTTCAGTGATAGCCGTCAAGTCAATAGATTCAGCTTCCACGTCCTCGAAATAAATGGAACATTGTTGGAAAAAGTGTGTTTTTCAAGCGGAGTTCCTTGCGATCCGAGAAGCCTACCGCTTGCTGAATAATCTCCAATCATTCAATAAAATATCGCTATTTTGTCGGATAGCCAAGCCGCTATCAAAGCAATTGATGCGGTTACCACTTCCTCAAAACTGGTAGAGCAATACTGACTTGTAACCAATTAATTAAGTACCCACTCCATAATTACACTCATCTGAATCCCAGATCACACCAATTATGAGGGCAATGAATGAGCCGATGAGCTTCCTATGAGAGGATCGAGCCTTAATAGTTCTCTAGCGGAAAGTGTCGATATTCCGCTGGGCCTTGTAAAAGATTTATACATCATCGCTTCCTCTAGCTTGCCAATCATTGGTGGAACGGCCTGTCCAGCTGCGTCATTTCAAGCAAGACATGGCCTTATTGCAATAAAAAAATGTCAAAAGAGCTACTTGGCAAATCAAGACCAGATACTGCTAGAATTGTAGCGCAACGAGAAAGAATCTCTACTTCATTTTCTCTGCAGGTGTCCGTCCCTGGCGAGTACCAGACACAGACATTAGGCAAACCCTTCTTCGTGGACCTCGGCAAGATAGCTGATAGAGAAGATTGGAGAACTGATGGGTTACAATTACAAATAGGCTTGAACAAGTTTTGTGGTAACAATACGGCGTACCCTAGGGCTAATTGGGTTCTTTCAGGAACCGCCACTCTACTTACCTACCAAGACATGTGTCCCGGATAATTCACTAGAGACCAAGTTTTCATACTCTGAAAGATCTTGGAATAGCTAGAGGTCCAGATTCAAAGGCAAAACATAGATTTCATAGATTTTGTGTAAAGAATAGAATTGATGATCCATTGACCAATGGTCCTCAACACAGAAATCCTTCGTCGAATACGTAAACTTCTTGAGACTTTCTGTGTACCTAAAACTTAGAGGAGCTAGTTGATCTTGGAACTGCAGTTCTCACAACAGAAGGAAGGCCGAACTGCTTGTTTTTGAAGACAAATCGTTCGTAGACGACTAGATCATCAACGTGCCTTGCATCAGCAATGATGTAAGTCACAGCCACCCCTTGATAAGTAAGTTATCACGTTTGTCCATCCTTTGGAGTTCAATCCACATTCAATCCCATTTTCACAGGAGTACCGATCAACTCCACTCCACTCAAGAAGGAACAGTTCTTCTTGGAAGAAACGAACTGCAGAAACAAAGTAAATTATACTCAGCAACATGCACAAGAAGCACCGATAGAAGGACAGAGTGATAAAGAAAATAAAAGCAAAAGTATTCTTCCGATTTTTATTGCGTTACAGAGTTCCACCGGTTGATCGTTTGTTCAGTGCCCAAAGTCTCTTGTTGATAGCAAGTGCTAGCCCATCGAAGAATGGACATTCAATGACTTGGCAACCACCACTGTTTCTAGGCTTCGCAGGATACCGTCAGATACAATGCCCCTCTTACGTATCTTAGCACACCCCGTGTGCGCACGCGTAAAGTAAGCGGCCGTAATAAAATGCCAATCGCCATCCGACATTCTCAAGTTCATTGCATCGCAGCAGAATGACTCCTTTATGTGCTTGCGCTGTGAACGGCTGCGGCTCTAACAACAACAACAACAACAACAACAAAACAACGATACCAACCAACATTTCCAAAGTACACGTGTACTGAACGAGTTCAATCCAAGGTACCAGTCAAAGACAGAGTCCGAGTACGAGTTCGAGTCTAGGCCTAGCGCAACAGAGGTCAATGAAACACATTTCAGTACAAAGTCAATGACTTTAAGGCGGTCGATTGGTTGTTTAGTTGGTGGACTGGACGCCTGCTCGCACTTGCTTGCCACAGACACGGATGTACTCGTATCTTCATACCACACATGGATTATGTGCAATTTTGCGTGATAGTCACGTGCATTGTCTGCCGTTGCAAGCTGGCGCGCCTGTGCAGCTGCTGTTCGTGAATAGTCCTGTTCTGTTTGCCGAGTGTTGCCACCGAGAGGATCGCTTGTCATTAAAAATTCACTGTATTCTCCGGTTCAGGGAGAAAACGAACTTTTTGTGTTTTTTTTTTTTCTCTTGTCAGCGGAAGCAGCAATTAACCTTCGAATAAAGATACTTCCTCACTCCGGCTTAGAAACCGACAAATCTTGAGCGCGCCTCAATAGAAGGCGTGCGATGAGTGGCGGTGTAGTGAGCCTGAGATATACGACAACAATGGAAAAGGTATCCAAGGTTGTGGAGCTTGGTAGCAACTTTCTAAACACGAAAAAGGGCACTACGGTACGATAGATTGCCGGGCTATGCTATGGATCTATGGATTATGTAAATTTTCTGTGTCAAGTGAGCCATAAAGTATGTTTGATGGACGGGAAGATGATTTCCCTCACGAGGTCGAATAATTTGAATTTTGTAAGTTCACTGGTGCTGGCCCAAATTCTAACTTGAGATTGGGCCGAGCGATTGAGCAGGTGAATGAGCCCGAAACGCCATGAATTTCAGGGTCAATGAGGTTTGGGGGCAACGTTTTCATGTCTCATTTCCATTCGAAGTGCCTTGCCGTAGCATTTGACTTATTAACTCAGATTCGGAACTTGTTCTAGGTTAGGCGTTTTCTATCGACTTTTAGGAATTCGGAAATGCTAGTGCTCACATTGGGAAACTGATGTTTTATTGGAATTTAAAGTGGACGCCTGTGGATGGGCGGGAAACCTTGGATTCAGCTATTCAACCGAATCAGAGTTTTATAGCCAAAGAGGTCATCGTGATGTTGAACTTGTTGAAGACTTGTTTGGTGTGAGGCCCATATGTTCTGGTGATCTACACATTTTTGGTTTGCTTCAGCTGACCTTAGATATATTGTCGTCAAAAATATGGAAACGGAAATGAACGGCATTACATGCAATTTATGGCCGAAATAACCTTCCTACTGAGGTTGCAATCCCCTGAAATTCGAAGGGCTTCATCTTAATGAAGTTCAGTTGACGCAGGACATGCTGTTCAATAAGGTAGACATGTGCATTCAAGACGACACAAGCGACCACAGGCTTAGACTAAGTCACTCCTTTTAAGCCCAAACGGCAGTGGAAGAATTCTTAAAATTGAATCCACGGTGGTCTGCATAGTTAGGTTGAACTACTTAGTGAACATCTTGTGTGTGGTCTGCTACGCTCTGTCTAAAGTTCAGGCCTTCAAGGATCGGTCTATCCGGCTTCTCTTCCTCTCAGCTAATGGCGGCACCGAATTGGATGACTGCAGCCAAATAGGTTAATCAAATGCTCAAATGCTTTCGGTATGGGGTCTTAGAACTCACTGGAATCGAAATCAAGCTGACCCAAAGCGACAAATATCTGGAAGTATTCCCTAATGCCAGTCACAACTACCATGTTGATTAGAAGGTTCAAAAGGCAAAGAAGGAGCTGTATCAGTGTAAAAGAGTATAAAGCCAGCGGTGGGGCATATTACCGAGATCCGCATACAGGATTTTAACTTTGATGGCCAAACCCATAAGCTTGTATGCTTCGTCAAGTCAAGTGGAGTAATCTTTTCTTTGCAGCTCCTGTACATACGCATAGAATATTTTCAGCGGTTTCTTTCTGTTCTCCACAGACCCGGAAAAATATCGGAATCTGATACTTCTATTTTGTGCAGATGGTGTCGGAGTGGACAATTAGATAGCCCCTCAAGGTTCCTAACTTGTCTTTGGTGAGATCAAGCAGTCTTGACCTCATATAAGTTGGGGCTGAGGAACTTTTTCGCTTGTCTAAGACCCTCGAGGTTGGCCTGGTAATCGGCGTGTTTTTTTGATCTCCCATTGTGTTATCTTGTAGTAGGTACTGTTGGATGGTACCCCAAAACAGGGTTCGGGACCAACGAATAGGCGGCAAGGGCCTCTTCTCACACGGCAGTCAGTCCTATCGTTACCCTCGAAGCCTTCATGTCCTGGGATCCAGGCTAGGGTAACCTTCTTTACCGATGCCAGAATTTTGGGGAGGTTGGTAGAATGGATAGCATGTGTGCGTTTTGGACTACACCAACACGAGCGGTAGAAGCGTCGTAAGGGTTACTACCACGCCATGCCAAGTGAGGTGAAGGCAAGTTCTAATCGCACCGGATAATCAAGCGGTTATCAGGCGAAAGAGCTCGTTAAAGATAAACGTCCTAGCAAAACAGGGGTCAACCTTAAAGTTTCGTGGCTCCGAATCGTTTCCTGACCGACATAGGTAGAAGATTGGTGAGGAACATGGTTCATTGATGGGCCACTAAAGAACACAGCAACGCGTTTGCATGCACACTAGGCTTCTGCTAAATCAGTCACTAAATCAGAAATGAGCTCTGATATCGGTACGCTCACAGGATACAGCCTAATAGCTAAAAGATAACGTAACTTTTCCGACTGGGAGACTGGAAGAAAAAGGCTGCACGAACTCGCCTGTTCTGATATTACTCTTTTTATAGACCCAGCAAACATTAGAACGCGGAGAGAACTAGGAGAACACAAGACTATACAAATTTAAGCTCGGGTTTCTCTAAAGCTCGATTTTGAGCAGTCTTCCAGCAGCAAAAACAAGCAGAAGACCAGTAGTAGCACTGTCAGCAGGTGGTTAAAAATGCCAGAATTAGGGTTCACACTTTCACATACAGCAGACGACTGGTTCGAAGATTTCACAGGGACGCCTGCTAGGTATAGAATTGTCTGTGTTAGGTTAATGAAGATAAGGATCCGAAAGCTGTATGTATGAATATTCTAAGACATCATGGTAACGTCAGTGCTGTCCAACAGCCTTAGACTTAATCACTGATACACCTTTTCGATAAGGCAAAGGTCACATGTTTGGGGCGATGGGAAAAGCCCATTCGTTCAAAGGAAATGTGGGTGTGGAACGGACCCACAATTTATTACTGACTTCGAACACCGATAATTGAGAAGCTTCTTCACAATAAATTATAGGCACGGAGGTTTGTCATGGTGGTGTCACGAAAAATATTCAGTGGATATTGCAGCTCCCACAGCGATCAAATGAACCACTAAGCCAAAGCGACTAAGCTCAGCTTAGTATTTTTTACTGGATTTTATGAGTTTGGGACTCAAACTTAATACCATAGGCTGTTCAAGAAAGGCTCAGTCGAATTTTATATTTTTTCTCTACATGCACAAGTGAATTCCCGGTTCCAAATTTAAGTTCTAAGCCTGGTTTTGTGCAATCATGGCATCAGCTTTAAATTTATTCAAAATCGCCTCAGTAGTCTTCATCACTTCATGCATGTGATCTGTCTTTTCGTTCTCTCCCTCCGTCTCGCCAAGTCACACTTCACAATGCCCAGCTTTGACTTCTCCATAGTTTCTTCCGAATTTCGCAATATCACTCTCGAGGATTACCGAACGTCTTCGGTACGTGCAAAGCCAGCGCATATATATGTAATGTTTTGGAAATTAAATTATTCACCATCTGTTGTTCCGGCCAGGTACGGGAGGGAACGCCACAGACAGAAATGTATTCGGTTTCGCCGATAAGAACAACAGGAAGACCGAAGGGAGACCCCTCTTGTTGGAGGAAACCTTTGGCGAGAGCCAAGTCGAGGCGTCCGGCACGGCAGTTCTCAATTCTGTTTTCGTTATTTAATGCTCATTGTTCGTGCTCCCAATTCAGTTCTCAGCAAACTGTGTACAAGGCAGTTCCTCGGACAATTTCTGTGTTTCCCTTTTCTTGTGTGTGCCTTTTGTTTGTGTGGTTTTTTTTCTGTTTGTCAGAACTTTAATCAGTTGGTCAATCGGGATTTTATAAATCATAAGCCATCGGGTGGTGTAAACAAAATGTACCTGGCAGTGGTGAGTTACTTTCACTTTCGCTCCATTGAAAGCGAAAATTACCGCGGATAACTCTTAGAATCTATAGAATCGATTTCGCCGTCGTAAATCGAACTAAAGGTTCCTTCGGCTTTGGATGGAAGAAAGAAGAAACCCACAAACAACATGTCAATGTGCGGCTGGCGATCACGAATGGAAACCAAAGCGTAATGTGATGATGGGCCAAGAATATTAAATTCGAGAAGGCAACCCGTAGACATGCGGCACTGCTGCTGCTTCTGCTTCTGAGCCGAGCTCATGTTTATGTAGCAGTGTATCACATTTGAAGGTTGCGATGGATCTTGTTCGTTCTCTCTTTTCGGCGTTTGCTTCGTTATTATTCCACAATCAATTGTCTCCTTTAATTCTTTTCACACTTGGTAATTGGGAATTTCCGATGGTGATTAGAATTTCATCGTTTTCTTGATAACGTGGGGGTTTTTGTTTTCTTTTTTACATTATTTTGAATTCAACTTCCATTGGGAATGGACCACTGTCACTGTCACTTCATTTGTCGAATTGTGAGGTCAGAAGGCCAAGTGACAGTGTCAAGCACTGAAGCAGTCGCAGATTGGTTTTTTGTTGAAAACATTGGTCATCCAGATTTTTGACAAGATTCCGAATGAGTCTTCGGATTTCCCAATTCAGGTGCAGAAATTTAATAAAAAAAATTTGCTCAACGTATTGTTCTGTCCGTGTCTTGAGACACAACTTAGACTCAGAAGCATTCTGACGAAGAACTAGGTCATCTTACCACCCGCAGGCACGAAACTTTTACTGTGATTACATCTTCTGTGGAGAAAAGAGAAAAGGCGAGCAGTTGATTCAGTGATACTTATATAAAATGGCGTTGGACCTGGACTTTAATCAACAAATCTCTCCAGTCAGCTTGATTCTTAGATTATTGACTCCAGATGCCCACCTCAAGTTGGTTGAAGACCATTTTCACTTACGCACATCAAGTTCTTCCTTAACTGCGCTGTTCCTCTGGATTTAGATTCGAAAATTCTCCGGGCTCAAGCCTTGATCTCCATCTGAGGTTTAATGTCATTTTTGCGTTTACAGCTGAGCCTAGGTAGATAAATTCTAGTTGGCAATTATAACGTTTGGCCTGAGTCATACGCATTGGTTGTCCTTTCTTGATGACAGCATATATTTTGTTTTTGGCCTCGTCAATCACCAGACCCATATGTATTAGCGGCTCCTGCTTTGATTCCCGAGAATGCACCAACGACAGTCCGCTGTATTCGTCCCATTATGTCAATCTCGTCAGCCTATGCGAGTTGATGAGGAGACGTTATCACTGGTTTTGTGTGATAGATCCTGGCTGTATTGGACATCCTGAAAGCTTGAGAGAGACCCTATTGGCAAAAGATTCTGACAGTCTATTGTGATTTCGTCGCATTCATTCTTTGGTTCGGGAACACCACACTTGGCACTCTGACTACAACAGACAAGTGATCAGAGTCAATGTTGATTAAGATTAATTATGTTGATAATTCGTTGGTCGTCTTGTAAATGTTGAGGTCTGGCATACGTTTCCCTGACTACTGTGATATTTCGTCTTGGAGTTGAGTAACCTTAGTGCGTTTTTGGATGTGGATGTGGTGTCGTGAACATTGGGCTACCAAATATGGCCTCTTTTCCTATCCAAGTTCTCAATTCGAAAGTTCTTTCGAGGAGTTCGTAGAGACAATCATTGCTGCCATCGTATTTCTCCCCTGTGGCGACATGTGCGTATATGAGACTGATGGTTGCAAATTTCACCTTGGACCGTTGTACTACCAGAAAGCAAGACCCAGTATTTACGCATCCGAAAGACGCTTCAATGATGAGGAGCTTACAGTATCAGCACTCACAACATCAGCGCCGAAAATCTGCCACCTTATCTAAGCAAAGGTAGGACAATCGCAAAGGAAATGATCCAAAGTATCGTCGCGCTCCCTACAGGCGTCGCAGACAGTTGTGTCACTTAAGCCGAACACACTAAGATGGTTAATAAAAGCGAAGTGTCCCGTTAGAACGCCAATAAAATGTCTACAGTCTCTTCTGCTGAATGACAGCAAGAATGTCGCTGATTTCTTACATACGATCGGTCGCATTCGTTAAGTCTTTCTGCATCCTTGTGAGCCGTCCCACACACAATTGTTTTTATAGGAAACCCAATCGTCAATGGAGGCCCTGGCCGAGGACGGGGGAAGACCAGCCGCAGGTTAAGGTCCGAAGAAATATCCTCTAAGACTTGTCTAGCAATTTCATCGGAGATCTTATTTCCAGAGATCCCAGTGTGACCTGGGAACCAGACAAGAGTTAAAGAATTTAATCTTCCGACCGAATTCAGAGAGTTCTTGCATTTTCGCACTGTTTTGGAACTGGTTTAAGGATTGAGCAAGGCCTTAAGAGCAGCCTGACTATTACCACAAACGCAGATACTCCGACCCTGCCACCTATTCTTTACAATATAGTATGTGGCCATAAAGATAGGAAAGGTCTCTGCTTGAAAAACAGAGGCTTGCATGTGTAGTAAAGTCTGGTGTTGTCGACCTTCACGAATACACCAGGACCGGACCCATGACTAGGTTTGGAGCCATCCGTGAAGATTTGACTGCAGCCCCGTCCAGGCTTTGACTTTGGCCGAAGTCAGTCCTGAAGGCAAGGAAATTTGCACAGCAGCCTAAGTTCTGGTTCACTTGTCCAAGTTTGCCGCTGCTTTTTCTTTCCGAAATAATCACTAGAGCTTCAGTGATGAATGAACTTGTGCTATCAGCACTCATCACATCAGTCCTAGAAATTATCACCTCGTCTGGGGTACCTCACAATGGCCTTTGTAGTTTTAAGATTATCCAACCTAATCTCTAGTAGTCTGGGGAATGTTTACACAAGTGCTGGGTTCAGAAGGATCCTGAGTAGAAACCGGTAGTTAAATTCAGATCTTCTCTGATTACAAAGAACGCAATAAGCACTCTAGCTTTCGCATTCTGTCAATTTGCACTTCTCTAGGAGTTTGTTTTACTCTTGTGGAAATGGATCCCCTCTCCTTCGTATATATTCCTCAAGAGTTGAAGCTTGGAGAACCCAAGCAAATATTTCATCAAGCCATCTAGGAGGAGCGATGCATTTCATTGATCATTTATTCATTTCAGTTCGGAACCGTATTGCTGTTGCCTTGAGCGGTTTATGACTTCAACCTTAAGGGCTTGTGGAAATCTGATGTCGTTAAGACTTTCCTAGGACCTTCTATATGATTTTGGTGATTCTATAAGTGATTTAAGCGTGGCTTCCATTTTTTATCTCATTTCAGCCTTTAAACAAACAATGCGGTGTTGCTTCCGTAGTTGCCTATCAACGTATATGTTCACGACGTCGACTTCAGTGTCTACATCCCCAATGCCGATACATGGTTCTTTTTGCTTTCCGCATCTTCTCTATGAAATCATAGTCGACCTTGATTCATCTCGACTTCCTTTCCAGAAAGTTTTCACGACTTAACTCTTTCAATCGAAATTAGTCTTCTTTCCAGGGATGCTTGTCCCACCTACAAGTTCTACAACTGCTTTCGTGGACGAAAAAAGTAATGGCTGACAAGATTGAATATCGAAGTCAACCAGTTAAAGTGGGGAAACCGCTCTATCCGGTCATCTACTTGCCTACTTCACCCTGCATGGAAGTGAGCCTTAACATATCACTCATTAGGCCGATATCTATGAGTTTCATGCTTTCAGAGAGTTCAGCAGTTTCAGGTTTAGACTTTTAACCAACAGCGGTGGTTGTGTTTCATCTTCTTTAAGTTGTTTGTCCAAGCACTCCTGTCAGCCTCTTTCGTCGCCGTCTTCTTAACAGACTTTCCCTCTCTGTCGATTCTACTGACTTCAAACCTAATTCCAACAGATTTTGCTGATTTTCATTGGAGTGCTCATTTGGAAGTTCCACGAAACAAGAAACTCTCCGCCAGGACCATGGGGAGTGCCAATCTTAGGCTATCTGCCCTTTATCAATCCAAAGGCACCGTACAAATCTCTCCAGGAGCTCTCAAAGAAATACGGCTCCACTTACTGCATTTCTTTGGGTAAAATCAACACAGTCGTCCTTACAGATGCATCGGTGATTCGTGATTTCCTTCGCCGAGATGAATTCACAGCAAGAGCTCCACTCTACGTTACTCATGGCATCATGGGTGGACATGGTAAAGCAACAAAAAAAAAAAAAAAAACACCACCAACTTGATGAATTGTTCCAAAGATTACTCACCGGTTTGACTCTTTCGCAGGCATCATCTGTGCAGAGGGCCCTCTATGGAAGGATCAACGTCGCCAAGTCATTGACTGGCTCAAGCGCATGGGAATGGTGAAATTCGGACCCTCACGGACAGCACTTCAGAACAGAATTCGCACTGGCGTCGAAAATTTCCTCAAGGTTAGTACAACACACATGCCTCAGACATGACCATCGAATGGTTGTTAGTCATCCATTCCTTCTAACACGTGCGTGACTCCAGTCTGACTAATTCCACTTTCCATTTCTGTTCTCCGCCTCCCATGGCCTTCGTTATTTGCGCAGACGATACGTGACGAATCTGCGAAGCGATTAGAAGTGAATCCCATGAATGCGCTCCACCACTCCATGGGCAACATTGTAAATGATCTCGTTTTTGGCATCACATACGAGAAGCATGATGTCACCTGGCAATACCTGCAGAAGCTGCAGGAGGAAGGCGTCAAGCACATAGGGGTGTCGGGTGTGGTTAATTTGCTTCCATTCCTCAGGTACGACTTCAACCGGATGTGACGCAATAAAATTCGCAAAAAGAAGCGATAAACTAGGTAATAATCCTGGAAATTCACTCTCTATCTCCTGCAGATTCCTGCCGTCGAACCAGAAAACAATTAACTTCCTACTGGAGGGCAAGAGTAAGACCCATAAAATTTACGATCGCATAATTGATGATTGCTGCAAGCGCCTGGCCCTGGAGACGCCGTCGGCCGAACAGGAATGCGATGAGAGCGACGGACGGCTCAGTATTCTTGAGTGTTTCTTGCGCGAGAAGAACAAACGTCTGATGGCCAATGATTCCAGCGTCAAGATGTACACCAGCGAGCAACTGCGGCATGTGTTGGCGGATTTATTTGGTGCCGGTGTTGACACTACGTTGACTACGTTACGTTGGCTGCTACTGTATTTGGCCACGTATCCCAAGTATCAGGATATGCTGAGAGCTGTATGCGATTTATTGAATTTTTTTAAAACAGTCGTTGAATGGATGTTCACTTTTATGTAATTTGCAGGAACTGTCCGCGTTCGATAGGGATGGCTTGAGCTTAGATGACATTGACAGCATAGATCTGATGAAGGCGTGCGCATCTGAGGTTGGGCGGATTCGAGCTGTGGTGCCATTGGGAATGCCGCATGGTACGCTGAAGGTAAGGACAATAGAAAAACTTTGATCGTTTGGTGTGTAAGGACCAACAGGACTTGTTATGATTTTTCTTTGAAAGGAACCCAATACATACATACTTCTCATCCAGTATTCAGCACCTTCTAGACAAGATTATGAAGTACTTATGTGAACATTTTCGACTTCGAAAATTATTGGCCTTTTGAAGCGGCAGTCTCACTTGGTCTCGATCTGTTAGCCAAAACTCGTACAAGGCTCTTGGCAGCTGATTCATTAAGAGCTGACAGAAACAATTTTTTAGCCACCAAACGGGTGATGCTTTTGTACAGAAGATTCTGTCCAGTGGCTAGTACTTGGGCCTACAAGTTTACACCGATCATCATTTTCCGGCCGATGAATATGTTCTCTGAGCCAAGCGGCTCAAACCCATTTGCTATCTTATTCCCGACGATATCTTTAGGTCCTGGAACGTTTGTGATCTCAACGTCGAATCTTTGTTGGGTTATTGATCCTTGAGTCTCCACAACATATCCATGTTAGATAGTTTAGATAGGGGACCTGGAAGATACCTGTTTCAACGCCAAGGTTCTAAGACGATGAGAGACCGACAAATGACTCTCTGTCGGGAAATTGCACATTCCTCGTTGTTTCACGACTTGTGATCCTTTGTGAGATGGTACTGGTACTTTTTACTTGAGGCTGGTGGTAGTGAATTTTTTGACAGAATTATCTATTAGGAATAGAATTCATCCACTCCGGTGGATCCATGTGGAACCTTGCCAAGAAGGAGGTCATCGAGTGGATCATATGCAAACTTCTTAAGAAAAAAATTAGTTTAGTGAAGAGATCAAGTTACTCTTAGAGCAGCTCCTGTGAATCTTCACACTCCAACAAGGTTTTTTTTTCGTCTAAGGAGAAGGTACAGGCTTAATTCCAGTGGACACGGAGTACACACTTCTTGCGTTGCACTGAGGGATCCGCGATCCGCCCAAGCCGAATTGGAAAGCTTGCGGGGAAAATGGCGGAGCTGTGACACACATCCCCAATGTCTTTTCCTTTTTGACCATCCAGCTCAGTCCTGCAAGCAAGAAGCTTAGTCCTGAATCCATAAGCAGGGAGAATATATGGTGAGTCCAACTGGATATATGCGCAACTACCAGAACCCTGTGGCCAGTGATAAACAAAAGAAAATCAATTTCGCTCATAAAACTTAATCAGGGTGTAGCGCAATGAGATTCGGAATTATGAACCACTGCTCCAGGTGTAACAGATGAAGAGGAAGCTGAACCCATCCGCCTCCTGCTTTGCGAATATCTCATTATAGCTTATTTTACCGAGATAGGGTATCTCTAGTTCAACGGTCCTTCACTTCGCTTATCGTTTCAGGTTCCCATGGCGAAACTATTATTATGGACCCACTGTACCACCCTGTGTTCGCCTTGGTTCAGTGAGTGGTACGTTTGACTGATGAGCGACCTGCGTGGGTTCAAACCCCAGTCATGTCGGCTGAATATTTTTCGCGCCAACACCTTTTATCGGGAAATGGCAAGCCTCCTAGTGTACCAGTTGTCATGAAAAGGTTCTCAATTCGCCGTTCGAAGTCGGCAATAAATTGCAGGTCCCTTCCATTCATGCGCAAAATGTAACACGTACAACATGAACGGTTGCTAAAAGCTAGCCCTTAGCTCATCCCGAGTTGTCGCGTCAGCCGTTTATTTATTTAATGAACCACCCTAGCGGATGACACATGTCACATGTCACATGGAATTATTAACCTACCTTCCCACGATCTCGTGTAATTCCAACCTTGAAATCGAACTTGAGAGTAGAAAAGACCACCAATCTGAGGACGGCGAAGCGTAGTTGATCATGATGTTCGGTGTTGTTTTTAGTCTCGCTGGGTAAAGCTGTGCTTGGTGGAATGATTTTGTTCACGCAATCTGAAACTAAAAGAAATTAGCTGACCAATAATGAGCCAATCATCATAGTCAGACAGGTCTAGTACCGCAAAATGAGACTGCTTCCTACCGCACAGAGAATGAGTTGGAATAAGTAGTCGCAGTCCTAGCCCTCTTCAAGGTGATAGACAGTTCTTCTGCGTTTTTTGGGGAAATCCAGTCACAGTCACAATCTTAGCTTTGATTTTGTCCACAGGATGGGCAACGTTCTTCGGACGGGAACACATTCGGTTTCTCGAGTGGCTTTCTATGAAGCGCTTGCGGTATGACGATATAGATTATCTCACAGAAACTACGCGTCATAAGTTTGGGCATCTTTTTAAAACGATTTTGGCAGATCCTACAGGGATTAAGACACAAAAATCGGCTACATTAAACTATTATCTCTTTACAGACGACGATGATAAATGGCTACAAGATTGCAAAAAACTCAATGATAATGCCGCTGATATGGGCTGTCCACATGAATCCCGAACTCTGGCCCAATCCCGAGGAGTTCAACCCATTCAGATTCATAAACTCTGAAGGGAAATATTTCGCCCCTCTTCATTTCATTCCCTTCCAATCTGGTAAGACACTTTATTTTTCAAGATTGTTCTTACAAGGGTCAAATTTTTTCTTTAGGAAAAAGAATGTGTCCCGGTGAAGAGTTGGCCAAAATGTTCCTCTTCCTCTTTGTCGGACTGACCCTGGTGAACTTTGAAATATCTCTTCCGCCTCATCAGGACATTAACATGGAAGGCGAATGTGGCATCACTCTGACACCACCCTGTCACTCATTGGTATTTAAGCCCATTCCCAGCTTAAAATAGAAAACTCAAGGCTTCAATTATTAATATTTTGTCTTTTATTTCAATGATCTTTTCATAAAAAAAAAATAAAATAAAATAAAAAATATATTTAACAACATTTTTAAAACAACATAAAATTAAAACTAAACTAAACTAAAAAAAATTAAATATTTTCAATTTATCTTTTACGAACATAAAAAAGAATTAAATACAAAAAAATTATTGTACAACGAATTCTCTTTCAATTGGCACTAAGAATTATTAAAAGCAAAAAACAAAAGGTACACGATTTACTTTTTTGTTTCCTTAAATAAATTTTAAATGCTTTTACAAAAAAAAAAAAAAAAATACACAAAATTTAATTTTAATCAAAATTAAAGTTAAATGATTTTTGTTTTTTTTATTCTTAAGTTTTTCTAACAAATGAACACTTTTTAGTAAATAAAATTAATAAAATAAAAATAAAAATTATAATAATTACTCTTTATAAACTAGAACCACAGAATTTTATATTTTGTTTAAAAATTAAACTGAACACAGCGCGGGGGTGGAGAAAATTGGTAAGCGCCTTCGATTCGCCCTAATCTCAGTTGGTGTTGTTGTTGTTGTTGATTTATTGTGTGTTTGTGAGTTGGTGTGTGTGTGTGTGCGTGTGGTGGTGCCTCAGCGACGACCGTTTGTTGTTTCCCTCCTTGTGGTCTAAACTGACCCAAATCGGATGGATTGTAATCGGAACGCCCGATGGTGACGAGGTTAGAGCTCTCAGAGCCATCTGCATGTGGATGGGCTAATTTCTTCTTCTTCTTCTTTTCGAATTTAAGGTTTTCGTTTCTCTTAAAATTCTTTTCATCTTTCTTTCTTTTCTTTTCTTTTTCTTTAACGTTACGTATATAATGAGTCGGTGTATTGATTTGAATGTTATAAATGTATTTCGAGTGCGTTGATGTGAATTGTAGGAACAAGACCGTGCTCTGCAAAAAAAAAACTGAAGAAGCCGCCACGCTATTTCTGGTGTGGAAACACCAAGAAAACCGAACCGAAGAGATTATTCTCAAGTCTCGGTGGCGTTGTCGGCGGCGGCATTCTGCTCTGCTGAAACTGAAGTACGGCGGCCGCAATCTCAATACGAGCCGACAGTTCTTTGATGCAATGGCTCTGGTGTGGCAAGTGTTAACGGTCGTGGCGTTAGACAGACTCTAAACGATTCGGGAGTTATTGTAGCGCCAACGTTGCCCTTTAGACTTGGCAGTGGCCTTCCCTCGGGCAGTGTTATATTGAAACAATGCATGAATGAGGAGAAGAATAGAAAGAGTTCCATGCGGGCGAGGACATCTCCCAGGCACATGCGACGTCCAACACCAAATGGAATGAAATATTCAGGCCTGCGGACCTTGCCTTCACTGTCGACGAATCGTCGGGGATTGAATTCCTCTGGTTTGTCCCAAAGATTGGGATCCATGTGAACTGAGTTGATGAGCGGGATCACATGTGAGCCGGCTGGGATCTTGTAGCCATTAACTTCAACATCTCTGTAAGGAAAAAAGAAAAGAGGGGAAATGTGGTTAGTTAAAGGTCGTTGATGAAGGGTGAAGGAAAAAATGTTTCTTTTCAACTGGAGTCGGAGAATGACTGTCTAAAGGCTTTGAAGGTGGAATAGTGCGTCTCTAAGGCTTACAGAAGCCGATCTAAATAAAAATTACGAAGATCACTTTTCACAGGAGGTATTTATTCTACCTAGTAGGTTTTGGGCTTTCCTACTTCAATGGCTAAAGTTATGACTGATGACCTTGCGTTATTCTAAGAAAACTTGTTTGTTCGCTTATAACTTGGGAATGCCTCTGTAGAATTTTTCAAAACTCAAGAGTTATTTGCATCTGAATATGGTTCCTGATATGAGTCAAATAATTTGTAAATCCCATGCAAAGTTCGGGTGGAAAAGAGTTAAATTTCACCTAGCCCGCCTAAGCCGATGTTTCTTTGAACATATTTCACGCCTTACAAGGTTGAGACGGGTCAACGACTAAACCGAAATTTCTCAATGTTGCATCAACGCATCAACAATCACGAGCTTTGTCTCCAATTTCCCTGAATCCCTTCCAAAATACAAGCGCCCTTGTTTAGCACTCTCAGTGAGATCATCGTAGTCTCTATCTCCATTTGGCAATAAGTAGTGGACCATAAAGAATACACTCCTCGCACTATACTCGCCAATTACGCATCGCACCAAAGATTGGATTGTCTGGCTAACTGACGCGTTTACGTAACTTTTCCTCGCCTTTTCTCTACACGAATACCACCGACCTATGGTTTCTTAAGTTTAAGTGGAATAATTGGCCTAATTTGAACACACATCCACACACTGATAGACACCATGGACAAACAAAAAAAAAATAATTGAGAAAAAGAAAACGAAAACCCAACTTCTATGGCAAGGCAGTTCATTAAACTCTTGTGTAGCTCATTTCGAAAGGCAGCGCGGCGGCAGAGTATCTGAGACTCTACGCACGCTACTACTACTCGCAAAGCCGGTATGATAATTGGCAATAGAGTGCGGCGCGCATATGCACGTGATCAAATATAGATTAAGAGATTTCCATGCACACACAAGCCCAACTCCGACTCCGACAGTAGCACAGAAAACACAGATAGAAAAAAAAAAAGATACAAATGTATCTCTGCCGGACAACACTTACCTTGTTGGCGAGTGTGTTGTAGCCAATGGTACAATGCTCGAGCGGCGCATTGATTCCAAAATTGTCGACTCAGTCACGGGCAAATATTGCAAATCCTCAATCGATGGCAATCGATGGCGGCCAACAACCTGATCCAACTCTTCTTGAACTCGACGCATTTCTTCAGGGTTGCGCAGCATAAACACATTTATCCACAGCAATGTGGTCTTGATCGTTTCCATGCCGGCTGAGAATAGATCGATGATGACTTGTACGATTTGTTCTTCTATATTCGGTGGATGAAAAAGAAAAAAAAGATAATCTCTCATTAGTATCCTGTTTCATAATCTCTCAACCGATTCTGGGAAGGAAGAGATATTTTTTTTTTTTTTTTGCAAAACTAGGTCAGTCGGACTGAACTTACCGTGATCTTTTCCATCGAAGAGTTCTTCGTCGCGACCCTCCAGCTTTGCCTTGTCGATTTCGGCGATATAGACATCGATCAGATCGCGGATATTGTCAGCATCATAGGAGCGCTGATGATCGGCGATGACATCACGATAGAATCTCTGCATCTCTTCGCGATTTTTCGCCAGCTTATTCTTCGCATTCAACACACCGGGGAAGTATTGTACCGTGGGAATATAGTCAACTGTGTGGATTTCACCGAACAAACGCATACCCTCCTCGATGAGGAAATTAAAGCGACGGAATTTAGGATCATCAATGGAGAATCTGACCGACATCATGATGCCGCAGATAACGTTGCTGACGGCGACGGAAATTGCTGGGGCCATGTCCATCGGTTGACCTTCGGAGATGTGCAGATTGTGAATGAATTCATGGACCTCAGTCTGGAAAGAGATGGTAAAAGGTGGAGATTTTTGGTTAGCATTGGCGATTAAAGGGGAGTTTGTCAGGGATTGAGAGCAAGAATCAATATTTCGATCTTGGAGGGCATAATTTTTCTAAAACATGGTGTAGACTTAAATTCGTGCAGAGGCTGAACTATGGACCGAGTTGACAGGGTGAGGTCATAGTAGGGAATTTTCTGGAGTAAAAAATACGGAGATACGGGGCTGTCTTTGACTGGATACAATGGACCTGATCGCAGATTGACTGTCGATATATGTAAATCATAATACCTGTGCATGAATCTGGATTAATTCTCAGCCATGCAGCCGCGGTGGTCTGACGTAAGGCAGCGACTTCGCCCTGAAAAACGCTACATTGGATAGAAAGTGCTGACAGCCTTGGTTTTTGGAAAAGACACCAGCACAGACCCCCTCAGCTGTTGTAGGTTGAAGTGGAGTCACGAAAAATGACTTCAAACAATGATTTCAGTGGATCACATACTGAGTGGAATCTCAACGTACTGAAGAACTTTGAGCTTTTTTTTGTGAAGAATTTCGGAAATCATGGATCGCTTGAGAGCTTGAATGGCAAAGTTCACAGGAAAACAATGGAATGAAGTCGGTACCATCTTCAGGTATGTTCACTCCTTTTTGAACTGCATGGGTTCATTAGACGCGATCGACAGTTTGTCTATCGATTGAGAAGGCCTAAACGGCCTCTACGAATATTTAACAGATTTATGTTCGAATAGGCGAGAATTTGACAACTGAGTTGGTAAGGCTCTGTTTTATGTTTCATTGAGATGTGTGGACCAAAACAATTCAATTTGGCTTATGTATTGCGAAAGCCAACAATTGACACAGCAAACTCGAATTATTAGACCAAAGTTGTTGGAAAAAACTTACCCCAAATGGAATAGACAAGTTTGGGGATAAATTTTTGACTTTCAGCTTGGTTTCCACAAACTTTAAGATCTCGTTTTGAGCTTAGGCAGAAGTTTAGGATTTAGAAAAGTCAATAAAGCCAAAAATAGATGCGATTATTGTGTTATTTGGTCTCCAGTATCTTCCGATTTGAAATCGAAAGACTTGTTTCTTTGGCTGAAAACGATTGAAGAGTTCATACACAGCAGGGTAGCACAGTAATAGAGCCAGAGCCCCAGAATTAAGCCAAAGAAACCTAAGCGGGACACGACAGACAATTCCTAAATTTAGATTTCAGAAAGTCAAAAAAATGTTCTGATTATTTTAAAAACAAATTTTCACCGTGTTTCCATTAAGTGGGCAGTTTTCTTAATTGGACTGAATTGGGGACTTTGAATATTGGCTTATCAGAGAATTCATTGCATTGTAATTTGTTGTAAAAATATCGGTGGTCCCAAGCCAATTTTTTGTTTTACTTTTCACGAATAAAAATTAGAATTTTAAATTGATCTGGAAAGTCTGCGAAAGATCGATTTGAACCCGTCGAATTCAGAGTGGTCCAGTTTCGTGTGATTTTGACATAAATCGCCTATGGGTGTTGAGACTTACGACCATAGATTTACAAAATTTTGCTGTTCGTAGAAAATATTTTTAAAATTTTCGATCAAGCTACAGAGGGTTGTCTTAGGAATGCTTCTAAATACGATTAAGATTTCTCAAAATTTTTGTACTCACCATTATTCTCTTTTCCATCATGTGTTTGCCGTTGCCCATGTATGTCATTCCCAAGTGACGAAGTTTCTCGTGCAAAAATCTACGTTGATCTTTCCATAGTTTTCCGGTACTATTGACAATACCTAAAAGACACAAAAAAAAACAAAAAAATTAGCTTATCGCTCAAAAATTATAAGAAGTTTTCTAAATTTATACACAAATCAACACTCCTCTCACTAAACCATTCACTTGGAATATACATTTTCTAAGACCTTCCCGGTCCGTTAAAACTTTTGAATTTTCTCCATCTTACATAAGATAAAACAAACATACAATACAATTTTTTTTTTGTTAAGCAATTAAATTAATAGAAATGTTTTTAAAAAAAATTAACATATGTCAACGTAAGGAGAAATTTCTTATTTTTTTTTGCCTTTTTCTTAGGCCTAATAAATGTGCAAACATTTCTCCATCTCGAAAAAAAAAAAGAAATTCGCCACAATGGACAATAAAAATTCGCACATAAAAATAAAGAAGACAAAGATGAGGCAGAAAAGAAGAAAAAAAAAAATTGGAATTACAGCATAAAAAACTGAGAAAATTAAATCCAAAATCTGAAATGCTTTTCTGCGGTTTTTCGGCGAAAAGCCGGAAAGAATTCATGAAAATGACCAAACTCTCTCGTTCCACTTTTGTAATCCCACATGCTGTACTCGTAAATTGTAACCAACATGACAATGAAAGTGTAACAAATGTTGTAATCATTGGTTAATTGCCACAACCCGAAAAATTGTTACCAGTATGTACGTCAAATTGTAAAAACTACAATTCAGCATAGTGCGGCGATAGAGTTTTATTTTTGGTTTGTCATTCTTTTCCTACGCAAAATTTGGGTCACTAGTGCAGTAGAACGTGAATATTTCAGACCACGAAAAAAAAAAGAAAAAAGAACTTACCAAATCCATTTAGTGTCTGCATAAATGGCGTATCCGGACGTCCTGTGAATTCTTCGCGACGAAAGCACTCTCTTATCAGTTTATAGTCACTCATCACGACGGTTAGTTGGCTGCCGAGACGCGCCGAGAATAAAGACCCATAGCGCTTGGCCAATTCCATGAAACGCGTGTGCTTTTCATTGCCCATGAAGGCTAAATATCCAATAATGGGGAAACCCCATGGTCCTGGCGGCAAGGACTTTAGTTCTTTGTACAAATTCACTAGCCACTGTATGACACTTATCACTGATATGATGCTGAGAAACACCAACAGCGTGTGCTGTAGATCGTTTGTCTTAAACTGACGAATCAGTAAGTTTATTATGTACGAGTCTGTTAGCATTTTGTTTTCTGTTTTTTTTTTGTAAGTTTAAATTTATTCTTTAAACACTGGGATTTTTATTAGTCGAAAAAAAAAAATATAATTTTTTTTTATTATTTAAAAACCGTTGTAAGGTACGAGGTGTAACACTTGAAGACTTTTAACTACCTGTTAAAATGTTTATATTATTATTATTATTTTTTTTTTTAATAAGATATAGCGTGTAGTAAGCTCTAGCGTCGATACTGCGCTGCGTTAATAATAGATTTCGACTAATGTTCAGTCCATATGTCCTTGCTACTTTTATAACAGCCGGCGCACACGATCGAGTCACTCACTACTCGCGCGACGATCGACGGCGATCGTAGAGGGGGCGCGTAAATAAACGATCCGCACACGGCCAAAGACGAAAATCGTAGGTAAATTCTCTGTTGAGAGTTTTTTGAGACCCATAAGCGCGATCGAATCCAACCAATACACAGAGCTGCACACACGCGCGTATTTGTGTACATACGCGAGCGGCAGTTAAGATCACTTTTTTCGGTTTTGTTTTGTTGGCCGTTCAGAGAATTGAAACACTCTCGCGCTCAGTCTCTCTGCTACCGTCTTTCGTTTGTGTCTCTCTTATTCGTCGAAGATACAGATATACCCGACGACACGACGGTAGCAGTGGCTTGAGATACATTTTTCGGTGGATTTTCACTAAGCCGTCGATGATAGTGTGGTGCCGCGACAACGAAGCGCACTCGATCATGGAGCTGGTCCAAGCCAAGACCGAATGGGCTGCCCATGGGAGCAGATGATCGCGAGCAATGGATTCATCGTGTCTTTATCACCTCACAGAGAGAACGAAGGAAAGAGAAAGACAATTTGGTTTGTACTTTGACGATCGCGAAGAGAGTTTTGTCGGGCACAGTGGTGGGGGTGAAATATCGTAAATCTGGGGAAATGCAGGTGGTTTTGTCTTCCCCTACTTTGAATCTACGATCTCTGGTAGAAAATTTCATTCAGAAAAATTCCGACAAAGAGAACACGAATCCAAGTGTATCTCTTAGGTTGGAAACATGTGCTTCGGCTCCCCAGAGAGGGAGTGTGTGTACTCGCATTGCATTCGCATTCTTATCACCTGCTTATCAAAACTCGATCGAGGCAGTGCACCTTTTTAGATACATCCTCAGGCTTGTCGTGCGGTGTATCTACAGCAGAAAGCCCCGATTACGAATTTATTACTTAATGTTTGCCAGAATCGTTGTGAATGCTTGGCAAATATTTACGGACCTGCCGAGCGTACGTACTAAGCACGCTGATTGTATGGCGCTGTTTGATGGTTTTATGTTGTCATAATTTATTGAGAGATATGTGCGGTTTATTTGGCTGTTTTTTTTTTCGCTTTTATTGTTGCTTTTGGAGTTTTTTCTTTTTTTTTTTTCCCCTTTTTTTCGCTCAACTATTTGTAGTGGCGCTGTGATTTAATTTGGTAATTTTGGTTTTATAATGCTGATCTACCGGGTGGCCTTCTGTTGGTTCATAAGCTTTTGATTTTAATCTAATTGGCTTAAAATAGATTTGGAAAAAATTGTGTAGATACACGCGAAATGACAAAGAGAGAAGATTGCTGGTGCGGTCGCTGTTGGATTGATTCAAAGTCAAAGTTCATGAACCGCATTTGGTTCATTGGTGGACGAGTGTTGTTTGATTTGAAATTTTAAATGCATTTGGGTGAGGTTTGCGCCATTGTCATTGGCCTAAAATGCAAGCTTTGCGAATTGGTAGTTTATGCTGATAAAATGCATGAGATTGGAGGAGGCAGATACATTTCCGTTTCCGACACAGAGCTGATAGTTTATGGATGTTGATTTGGCTGTGACGTTGGTTGGTAACTTCCGTGATAGTTTGGGAAGGCTGCACTTTGCACAACGGGAGTAGTAAGAAGTTCACCGCAAGCAGGTCTGGATATAATCCTTCATCTCCTCCCTCTAGACCTGTTCATAAAAGGGGCTGCCGCAAAAGGTGCACTCAGATTGAGAGGATTCAACCTGTGGAAGCAGACCACCTATGGACACGCGAGAATACTGGACAAAATTAAGTTAATGGGCGAGAAATATAACTCCGAAAGCTTCACTGCCACATCGGACTACCTAATCCCCTATAACGATTTCAACACTGATTTACCTATTTTATTCCCAACCCGAGAGGACTGGGAGTCAAACAATGTAATCAAAGACCATGAAAACGCGATTTACACTGACGGGTCAAAAATGGAAACAGGAACCGGAGCCGGATTTTACTCGGAAACCCTAAAAAAGGTCGATGAATTGGCAAGATTGGGGACACATTTGTAATGCCACCGATAGGAAGATTGCATGGGATAATAGACAGCACTCTTCTGGCTCGATGTCGCTGTACAGCCCGTACGGTTCGTCATTGTATCTCCTCCTACATTCACCGTCTATGCAGACGGGACCGAAAATCTCCCGAAGAATTTTCCTCTCGAAATAGCCAAGACCAACGTCATCCGCTTTTGAGAGATTCCATGCATTTGCGCCGTAGGGCAGGACTGTGAGAATTAAGGTTTTATACAGGGTCACGTTAGTCGTTCGAGAGAGAGCTTTGCTCCTCAATTGCCTTCTTAGCCCAAAGTTTTTTTTCGTTTGATCTCAGCGCTGGTGTCGTCATCTGAATTTATAGCGGAGTCTAGGTATACAAAGTCCTTAACTGACTTAAAGTTATATCTGTGTATAGTAAGGTTCTCTCTGAGACGTCGATGTCGAGTATCCTTTCCTGTTGACAGCATATACTAGGTCTTGCTCTTATTGACCGCTAAACCCATCTTCGCCGCCTCCGTCTCAATACTCACGAACGCACCAGTGACATCAAGCTCCGTTCTTCCGATTATGTCAATGTCGTCGGCGTGCTCTGGTGTTGGGGCGTGAGTTTTGCACTATTCTTTCGAAAACGATGTTGAAGAAGTCGCATGACAGTGCGTCGCGTTGTCTTGATCCTCTTTTTAACAGTAAAGGTCTCGAAGAGATCCTGACCGACCTTCATAAAACAGGTTCCATTTCCCATCGTCATCTTGCACACACGGACGTGTTTCGCAGGGATGCCAAAATTAGACACAGCTCTATATAGCTCGTCCCGCCCACATTCACTGGAAATTTCTTGGATATTCCTGCTGTACGTTCATTTCTCTGGGGTTCACGTGCATGTGAGTCCTAGGAACTTAATGAAAATCCTTTTGGAGGTCATTGAAAACAATGCACAGATCTTTTGAAACATTTCGGTCTTTCTCCATCAGGACTTTAAGTTGCATCGACTGTCAATTTGCATCCGCATTAGTTGTCGCCGAGCTCAATTATTTGACCAAGTTGGGCGTTCAACAATCCTTCGGTAATCTTCATTGTATGCAACATTAGTTTGATCGAGCGCCAGCTGTTGCATTTGCTAGTACCGCCATATGCTGCATTTTAAAAAGAGGCCTAAAAAATGATTGAATAACTGTCACGAGAGCTCAGACTCGTCTAAGGCTTTGATTTGACAAAACCAAGAAGCTTAAAACTCCAAACTCGCCGAACAATGAGTAAGGCAGAGCAGATGTTGCACTAATTTAAGACCAAAAGAGAGGATAAGAGATATCAAATGAAGCAAAAGTTTTAACCGCGAATTCTTTGAATTGTATCAGATCCAAGGGGACAAGACACTTCGACTACGTTGGATGGGTCACATCGGGCGGATAGCTAACAATGATGCAGCAAAATAGAAATCAGAGTCAAGGTTTCAGGTTCTACACGACAGTCCAGACCGGGGTTCTGTTACAAAAACCAATTGATCGTGAATGTCAGACGACTTGAATGGGAGAGTTATAACCAGCGTGCCCGGGATTTATCAGTGTCTCAGGCATCTTAAATTTGTGGCTAAGGCATTAGTGGTAGAAACCTTGGGTTGGCGTGACAACTCGTCGAAACTTAGCTTTTTTTAATTTTTTGCACCAGTAGAAGGGACTTACGATTTATTGCCGACTCCGAGCGGCGAATTGAGAAGCTTCTTCGTGACAAATTATGATCTTGAAGCTTCGTCATTACTCCAAAGATGGTAAATAAAAAATTTTGCGGTGCATGTCGCTGCAGCTCAATGCTACACAGCTAGCACTAAGCAGCGCTTAGCTTAGCTTAGCGTAGGTAACAACAATCCGAAGAAAAATCCAACTACTACACGCTCAATTACATTCCTTGCATAGCCTTCCACTGTTAAACAAACGACTCAGCCTGCTAATCTATCACTGTGTCCGTGTGTCATTATCTCCCCAGATTAGCGAATGACTTTGCTCCCACCTGACCTTGTTACACAGAAATACAAATCACAAGCGAAATCAAATAAATTATGCTAACCGCGAGTGGCGTGCCTCCAAAACGCATATGAATGCGGCTCCGTGGTCTTCCAAAGAACTTGATAAATCTCGCGATTTACGTCAAACCAAAATCATCCAACCGGCAGCGATTGACAGCAAATAACAAACCGAAATAGATTAGGATTTCCTATGCACGCAGATGGATCCCGCTTTGCCCTGATAATGCGGCGAAATGCGTTGTTTCGCATGCGAAAATAGTTTGCAATTGAAAGTTTTGTACACAAGAAGTTCACAGGTTAATTGGACCGCGCTCGCCCAAGGATTCGACCGACAGCCCGGCGACTGTCGAAAATAAATTCCATGCAACTGCGAAAAAAAATCATAAACATTTACGCTGCCTTATATAATTCCACCAGCGATGTGCGTCTTAGCTAATCCGGTCTCGCATTGCATGATATTGATGAGAGCACGCATCCGATTATTATGACATTTCTAATAAAAAACAAAAAAAAATGCAAAATGAAAAGCAAAGAAAAATTAATTGATAAGGCAAACATGAGTGATTGCTTTGTGTCAATGAATTTGCAAAAAAAAAAAATAAAAAAAAAATAATACAAAGCAAATGCAATAAAATTGTCATTTTAATTTGTTTAACGATGCACGAGACGTTGAATGATAGAGGCAAGTCTTGACTTTGATGGCTTTTGGTCTTTGGGCGCTCACTGTCCAGTGTCCATGCAATTCCTAAGAAAAAAAATTCGAGTCCCATTAGAAGTCCACGTGAAAGTGGGTCCACAGGTCTGCCAGACTCAATATCTAGACTAGACTGGTGAAAAGTTAATGGACTCGACTGATTTGAATGAGTCATCGCGAGGGCGAATTGACGCTTCTCAAAGACGTGTTTATTGTTTACAGTCCGGATTTCCGATGATTGTCGCAGATGCAAAACGTATCTCAAGTAGGAAATTGTTGATGTTTACAATGCAAAGGGAAAGGTCTTGTGGGACTTTGAACTGTTTAAGGAAAATAAATGTAATAGCGGTCCAATAACCCTAATGGAAAAAATTCCCTGAGTGAGGCATTGATGTGAACAACCTAAGGAGATTCAGATGGAGGGCATTCTAATTGCTTTCTACGAGTTATTGCTGACGTAGACTGAGACTGAATGTAGTTTTCTATTTCATTGATTCAAAATTCGCTATGGAGTGGTTGGAAGCATAGTCTCCTCCTCCTCCTCGTTCATATAGCTTCTGCAGAAGTCGTTTGCGTAGACGCCAAGCCTTGTTGCATACTTGGCTATTAGACACCTATTATAGTGCTAATATGCTATCTATGAAGAGAAATCTAATACTTAGAGAGCTTCAGCTCCAGCTTCGGCCAAATCTGCTTTGTCGCTAGACATGTTGTACCACTTGTCCATCTAGCTTTAGTTCAAGTTTACAAGTAGCGATTAGTATACCTAAGGTGCCCTTATCAGGCCCAATAGATAATGTTGTTCCATATCTGGCAAGTTCATCGGCCTTACAGTTCCCTGAAATATCAATGTGCCCTGGCACCCAACAAAGATGAATATTAAACTGCTGTGCCATCTCTATAAGAGACAATCGTAAATCTAGTGCTTTTAATGAGTTTGAAGCGACTGATTCTAAGGACTTTAATGCCGCTTAACTGTTCGAAAAGATGCTGATATCCGTGGCTGATATCAGGTTTTCTTTAGCTAAAATAAGACCTGACTGATCGCCATGATTTCCGCCTGGAACACGCTACAATGATTTGAAACACGGAACGCTAAGCTGAGGTTAAGTCGAAGAAAACACTTCTACCCACCCCGTTGGTAGTATTTGGACCGTCCGTGGGTATTTCCCGAGACAGCTATGTATAGCGACGTCATCTGCATAAGCGATCACCTCGCAGCCCCCCATTTTCAGTTCATTTACCTCATTTGGAACTGTATTATTTTTTCGAATACCTAACCATGAATTCCTAGCCATGAAATCTAGACTTTTCGCAAAAAAAATCTCTTCAAAACGAGACGAATATACATCACAGCGGGTACGCCACAGCGGGTACGCCAGAGCATTGTCATAGGACCTCTTTGCATATCCTCTCAATCGTTCTTCGAGCAGACAGGAGTGACAAAACTCGGAGAGTAAAACCTCGTCAAAAGATAACACAATGGGAGGTCAACAAACACGTCGACTACTGGACCAACCTCCAGGGCCTTAGACAAGTGAAAAAGTTCGTCAACCCCAACCTGTGCAAGGCCAAAACTTTACAAAGACGAGTTAAGAATCTTAACGAGCTATCTAGAGGGACATTGTCCACTCAGATACCATCTTCATCCAATAAAAGTATCAGATACCGATATTTGCCAGCTCTGAGGAAAAAAGAAAGAACCCACTGAACATATTTAGAACACGCTCATTCCAATGATCTCTACCTATCACCCCATGTTGGGCCTTCTAGCATTTTATTTTGTCAATGTCTACTCAGTTATCCTGTAGGATTGGTCAGGCTGTAGCAATTTTGAGTCAGCTTCGTCAATCTGTTATCAGGAGAGTCGAACTTATCATAGGAGTTAAGCTATCGCTCTTTAACTCAGTGCTTGTTCCGGCACTCATCTATGGTCGTGAGGTTTGGGTAATGACCGAATGAAGAAGATCGCGGATACAAGCTGCCGAAATGAGATTTCTTTGTTGTATTGCTGGAGTAACTCGTCATTAGATTGCCACCAGTAATTTAATAAAACCAGAAGTCATGGACTTAAATCTCTGGAAATTGCGTCCATAACCTCGGACACACTAGAAATATTGAAATTCAACAGGGAGGATTTCTGTGGAGGATTGTGGTACTCACTGCACTCAACCGCAAACACATGTGAGCGAAAATGGTATGGTAGAATTTAGTTCAAAATTTCACCTCTGTCCGTATAGGGATAACTCTTTATGTATGATTTAGCGTTGATGGTGGAAAATCGGAAGGTATGGAGGGTCCCATTAAGCACCCTTAACCCGCGACCTTGATAATGAGTAAGCAGTCCCTGGAAAATTATGATGATAGTAACATGTATTGCTGGAAACGATGCAGCTGTTTAGTCTGCACCTATTTGGATCGGCTCTTGGTATTCTTTCCTTATTCTTTCTAGTTTTGAGTAGAATGCAAGCTCTTTCGTTTCTGTTGCTTTTCTTCCTGGTAAACCCATCGCTATGTTCATGCTCATCTACACCCCCATGAACTGGGACTAGGATTGAAAACTCTTCATAGATACACAAGCTGATTTAGACACTTTTCTACTCCTTTTTTTTTTTGAAGATATGGTTTCCGAAGTGAGGTTTCTGATAGCCGCTTAACTGTAAGTGTCATGCGATGAATGAACATTACTACCATGCTCTTGTGGTCCAATTTAGCTTATGAATTTTTAAGCCTTTGGTATGCGCAAGCCGCCACTGGTGCTGTTCTTGCCAATGATGGTAAAAACATCATCAACACAGCAAGATGGTATTCATAGTTTATCTTCAGTTAATTGGACCAAATTTGTGCCGCATGTGTATAATATAGTCAACTGGAAGACATCAGTCAGGAGGAGCCTTTTGCCTTGTCCTGGAACCCATTTTTTTTATTATTAGTGGGGAGCGGTTTGTCCAGAGGATGTCAGAAAGCTAATCACCCTCTCTGGGTAGAGCATGGCAAGTACCGTTGGTGAGATGAATTCTGTGGTCTATGCCTAGGGTCCGCTTTTTCACATGAATGAGGGCGGGACATTCTGTGATGATGTGAAGAGAGAGCTTTCATCGCTCTCCAAGCATAGTCTGCAAGTAGGATTCGGTGACAGACCAAGCTTGTTTAGATGCCGTTTTAATCGGCAGTGGCCGCTTAGGATACCGGCTAGAATTTTAAGGTGGCTCCTGCTCAGATTCAGAAGAACTTGGATTTCTTTTGTGATAGATTGGGGAAGAAGTTTTTGGTACATTTCTGTTCCCATCCAAATTGCGCTGGTTATGAGCAGGGGTTGCTCCCTCCCTCCCGCTGATACCCATGCGACATTGTCCTCATTCAACGAAAAGTTCATTTCAGGTCGCCTCTTCTTCATCTAGTGAGAAATACAATTGGAAGATCGCCAGCGGGGCCTCTAATATGAACTAAAAGCTTTCTTATCGGGCTTCAAATCTGTGGAGGGTTTCTGCATGGGACACAGCAACCTCCTTCGATGTCAGAAATGCTGCCTCCAATTTTCCAGACCAAACGGTTTGACATCCGCACTAGCTTGGCTTCAGAGTTTCGGTCTTCCTTCTCGTCTCGAATCTGAGAACTGTCGTTCGAAGTTCCTCTTGGCCATGCACTCGATGTGATTGAGCCAGTGTAGTCGACGTATATTAGGCTTTTCCATGACCAATTGTATTCGTTACAGGTGCAAACTCGTAGTTCGATCCTTTACCTACTTCGTCAAGAAGTACTTATCTTAGCTTGAAACAGTCTGTCAGACAAGTTGTGTCTTTTTGTTTCCAGAACATACGGAGTATGTTTAATCGGGGGTCATGCATTTTCCAGCAGGTTGTAACTCAGATTACAGTTAGTGGCACCTTTGCTTTAGGTTACATGACAAAGAAGAACTCAGTACCACTTCGTCAATGAAATCTATCTCTCTGCATCAACTAATGTTAAAATCCAAAAGTATAAGTAAACATGTATATCTTTAGCAAAAACATTTGATAGTGACTCCCAGTAAATCCCCAACAATGTTGCATACGCTGTCAAGTTTGCTGGGTACGTTGTCAAGTTTGCTGTATACTTCGCTTATACAACCACTTCGACGCTGCTAAAATTGTTGCTAAACGTTGTGCAACAACACGTGAAATGCTCCATGAGAAGTCTTCAAATAGTTTATGAAGGCATGTGTAAATTGATGGATTGATAAAGTTTACATAAGGGTCGTCGGCTTTCGTGGAGCTGACAACGGACTCTCTTGTGATGCAAACAAGGTCAGACCTTTGGTTAGATTTTGTTGAGAGTCGACTGGTGAAAAAGCATTGAGTGCAAAACTTACTACAGTGCGAGCCTATTATGAAACGTGAACTATTGTCGCTGTGACTTTGCACAACAACTGGCATGTGTAAACCGAATGGTTGATAAGGTTTCAAAACGGTCATCAGCCTTCGGACTCTGACATCGGATCCCGCTTTTGACACGAGCTCAGCTCAGACTTTTTCCAGAAGGCTTTCCCCACAAACTGACTTCAGCTCTTGTATTTTGGCAAGTTATTGACCCATGGATAACACGCCCCAAAGGTGTGTTGTCTAGACACTTGCGTAAGTCCAATCTTGCCATTGGAAACCTCTGTTAAAGTTCACACAGAAATTCGATTTTTTTTTCTGTTTTTTTCACAAAATTTACAATTTCCAGGCGAAATTTTAAACAAGAAAGTCCGACAAATGACACCCCAGCAGATAACACCCCGAATAAATCGTATTCCCCATGTATCTAGACCTTGTGCGCCGTTAACATTTCAGCAATTCCGTTTAAAAGTGCAATAATCACACCCGAAGTGAATGACCGGGAGTAGTGCGTTTCATATCTGCCCGGGGGTACCTACACTTTTGCGCGCAGAAGAAAAAAAACAATCAAAACTGCAGTCTCAGCCAGCGCGGCAGCTTGAAAAAACTGACGTAAGCCTGAACTCTCCTGTCAGTGGGTTGAACTCATGGGAAAATTCAAACTATGTGTGTTCCGTGGAAATTCAAAAGGTGGCGGGATTTTCCGACGAAAGGTGTCATATCTCGAGAGGTTTGCTGGCACTTTGAAAACAAACAAAGCCAAAACCAGCTTCGGGTCAAACGGGAGAAAGCCCAACAACAGATGAATTTGCATTGTAATTGTAAAACTTCCGTGTAAGCCAGAACAATTGGGAAAATTACAAAAATAAAATGTAAACAAACAAATCGGAAGCGATAGGCAATGACCGCATTCGCAGAACTCGCTATCGCTCGGTTTGAGGCAATTCATTCACCTAGGGCACTGTGGGAGTATTGAACGATCATGTTCCAATGAAAGGTGGTGATGCACCCTGGAGCGATCTTGGAAAGCTAAATGTTTGCGAGCATTTTTTTCGTTCTCACTTAGAACGGGATGATAAGGAATTTCATTGACCCACTGAGAAGTTTATGAAGCGTCAATAGGACCTCTGATTGCTCGATGTGCAGTATCTTTGTTTGGAATTCCCCTGGTGGCAAATAGATGGAGCTCTGCTGTATTGTGAAATGGTTCACGACGCTTTTTGTTTGAAAAGACTGTCAAAGCCCTTTGTTGATAAGACTCGAGACGAAGTTACTTGTTATTTGGTTTAGTGATTGCCTGAGACTTGATGTGTCGTTATGGATCAATTATGCGGAAAGTACACAAGAGTTTGCAGCGAGACTGGGTTAACTGAATTTGTGCTGACAACCCTTGTGGAATATTTGTAGTACATACAAATGTCATCAACAGCATGTGTTCACGCGTTTAAGCTTTTCCTAGCTTATTTATATAGTTTCGGCTTCATTCTCGACCGTAAATTTTTTTGTCGAATTGTACTGTATGTCTTGAAGTTTCTTCCCGGCGCAAGGAGACCTCAAACTTTTGCAATATTCTCCACAGTGTTGTAATGTCTATGAGTGTCGGGACTGTTGTAGACATTGTGTCTGGACATTGGTAGATACTTACATATTTACTTAAGGTGGCGCTACAGTCCGGCGTAGACTTGGGCATCAACCAACAAGTCTCCAGCCAGCTGCCTCTAGTTTCGCACGCCAAGTTGGTTAAGGTCCACTTCCATTTGTGTGCGCCACCTGAGTCGCGGTCTTCCTGTACTGCGCCGTCCCTGGGGTGTGGATTTGAAGATTTTCCGGTCTGGAGCATAAGAGTCCATCCACTTTATATGACCCAGCCACCCCGGCCGATGGATCTTAACTCTTCTGGCTAAGACGATGTCGCTGTACAGCCCATACAGTTTGTCGTTGTATCTCCTCCTCCACTCACCGTCTAAGCAGACAGGACCGAAAATCACCCGAAGAATTTTCCTCTCTAAACAGACGAGACCAACCTCATCTGATTTTGACAGAGTCCATGCCTCTGCGCCGTAGAGCAGTCGATGGTGGACTTTCCGGGCCTGAAGGCACACTGATATGGACTGATCAGATTGTTGACGAACGGCTTCACGCGTTCATACAACACGAGAGTTAAGATCTTGTAGGCGATGTAAAGAAGACTGATGGCTCTGTAGTTGGCGCAGTTTAGAGGGTCTCTTGCTACTGGATGTCAACTTCGCTTCACTCTCTTAGACCTACGATCCTTCTTACCGCGAGAACTTTCTCAAAAAACTTTCCCATAAAGGCCTATAAAATCGCATCTAGTCCGCCTGTGAGTCATGGTAAACCGACTTTAAGGGCAGTAGTACCCACATGGTTATTTGCCGCTCCTCTCATCCATTGATATGGATCCGCTGTCTTTCGTTTTATGACCAAAGTGAATTCACTTAATGATCCGATTCCATTGCAATTTCTCCACGTTAACGCCTCAGACTACCTACATCAAGATTACCATCGCGCGGTGGCAAGTCATTGTTGCGCTGCGACGAGGCGCGACTTTAAAACTGAATTCCGCATAGCAATTCATTTCCACGTCACGACTGTTTTCGGTCATCGCCTTTAGGCTTGAGATCTCTTTAGAGCCATTCAATTGAGATTAGAAGGTCGGCTATTGAACTCGACTTCCTCCTTTCCGCCCACAGAGCGCCAGCGACTGTATTCCTCATAACAGATTGGACAAACAAAATAAAGGCGTGAGTGCGCATTCAAAGCTCCGGCACCTGCTACCAAAGCCAAACTGGAGGTTATTTACATTTCTACGATCAGTGCCTTCAATCAGCGCGAGATCGCGCTCAATTCAGAGCGATCGAATAATTTGCTTTTTTCGGTTTCTGGTCGTCTTCACCGCGCTTGGTCGTGGTTCTAGAAAGCGATAGTTTCGCATGTTTTACGGTCGTGAGAACCATCACACTCACTTTTCGCGTCCCGCCCGACCGTCAGTGTCGGTGCGGAGTGAAATCCACCACTTGGCGCACGATGAATGGACCGTTCGCGATCGGCGTTAAGCCACAAAGCCGTAAACAAGTTTCAGGTTCTTACGATTTTTGCGAACCGCTCTCGAGTGTTGCGAATAAATTTACATTTCGGCAGAACGCCGCATGCTGATTAGTTTGCGTAAATAATTTGCATACAAGGAAAACATACTTTGGAGTTCGCGAAAAATTCTAACGTGTTTTGTTGGCTGTGTTCTCGGAATTGTTATGTTGGCGCGCGGTAAGATTTTCGACTTTGCGACGAGGAGCACATGGGTTTTCAAGGCCGATCCGGGTGTACAATGACCCAGATGAGATGAGATACTGGTACCTCTCCCTAAAATCAATCTATTTACGCGTTTCGAAATGGTACTCGTTATGGTGATGTTGATGGCGGTGGTGGTGACGGATGGAAATCTAGCGTGACCTCGAGGGTGTGGGTTATTCACCGTCATAAGATCATAAAAAAATTTGTTTTCATGTTGGGATTCGATTATGTTGTTGAGTGGACGTGCGTCCACTACCCGGTTATAAGCGGTAAATAATTACGACATTCTCTGGCTGCTTGTGGGGGAGCGAGAAATGGTTTGAATTTCTCGAAACAAGGGGTTATGTCATCGCGCCAAGTTTATCAGCAAAAAGGGGTTCAATTCAAGGTTGCTTTGGGTGGGGGATGGAATTTTTTCGCTTCTAACGCTGGGAGATGTAGATAGCAGTCGTAACTAAGATGTGGGAAATCTCTTATTTGGATCAATGTGTGCATTGAGAGAAGGTTAACATTCCTGCTCCTAGAGTGTTGGCTTGAGAGGATTAGAAATTATCGAAGTGGATGGAAATTGAAGGAAATCTCTAAGCGGAAAATTCGATTTCCATTCTTCATATTCTCTGAATGGAAAGGATTCATAAAAATGTGTATTAACAACGTCTCTGTATCATTATAAGCCGCCTTGGTAAAGAGTCAGCCTTACTTACTTATGTAGGTGGCGCTACAGTTCGGGGTGAACCTGGGCCTTAACTAACAAGCCTCTCCAGTTAGACCAGTCTTTAGCTAACTGCCTCCAGTTGCCAAATTCAAGTGGGTTGAAGTCCCCTTCCACTTAGGCGCGCCACCTTAGGCGAGCGAGTCAGCCTACTCTGGAATTTAAAGCGTCAAGCCTTCAAATGCAGTTTGGTTCCTTTCTGGATATATGTATGTATGTCGGTACAAAGATGAAAAAGGAAACGAGATAAGGAATCAGTAATTCACGAAAGCACATTGAATATGTAATAAGGCCTTTAGTAGGTCCTGGCGGCGATTAAAGCCGTCTCATATGGAGTGATAAAGTCAGAACAAGTAATGACTTGGTTGCCGTTGTGCGAACTGCGTGGGTTCGAATACTCGCCAAACATTTTTCGAGGGACCACCTGTAGTCGGGTAATGGTAAACCTCTGAGATTTTATTTTGTCATGAAGAAGCTTCTCAATTCGCCGTTCAGATTCGGCGATAGCTTCGTGTGAATAATGCAAAAAGCCCAACACGAATGGTTGCGAGAAGATAGGACTCTGTCTTCCGAGGGATTTTTTTTTTTTTGATGCGCAGGTAGGTGTGAAAATCCTTTATACTCTCCATGCCGTGCCGTGAGTTACGCCCAACTACTTGCTCCTGTTTGTCCCCTGTGGCACCGCCAGTCAAGGCATTCCTTCGCAGGGGTATGTTTAACATTTCGTCGTCTCTTTCTGAACTGCCAGAACTAGCAGTTTCTTCGTTTTTTGCTGCTCTTTTCTCTGTTCGCTGTTGCTGTATTATGCTCGTGATAACTTCACTTGCACTCTTCCAGCCTTCGCGCGTCGCCAGCATAAATGTGATCAGACCTCTTGGGTTCGATTGGCCTCAAATTTCTCTCTCTAGGATGGTTCTAGCAACATGCCAAAATGCTATACAGCCACACAGGATACCATGACAGCTCCAATATCGCAAATAAATCGAGGGCAGGAGTTTACAAACAAACAATCCAACTTTCGATTTAGAAACTAGTATCGCAGTCTTTTAGACGGTCTTCTCGATCCAAAAAGGGCGATGTTCCTTATACGACACCGGACCGAAAGAAAATACATAAACAGCTTTTCTGCTAGTAAGGCAGCAATCAAAGCATTAGATGTTGGAAGCAAAAAGTTGGGGTGTGTATGCACTGCGACCTGTAGAGGTTTATTGTGCTCCCCCGGACTCGTGTTGGTCGATGAATCTCGACCTATGGCATATCCTCCAATCCAATTGCTCTGAGGAATCGTCGTATCTGGATTGGGTCCAAAGCTGGGAGATCCGTTTCAGGAAAAGTGTTCGCTCCCAGGTGTGCTCTTCTTTTGTGGACGAGCGCTCCACAGTTCATAAGGAGGTGTGATGTGATGGTTTCGGGTTCGCTACAGAATCTGCAGTTTCAATTCGCTTCTATTCCCATTTTTCTGAGATACTCCGAAGGCAGGCCTTCCTCTTCATTCGGTCCTAGTTCCCGAGAAGTTCCTGTGCCTGCCTTTATCCTAGAAGTGCTTCCCACAGCCTATTTTTCCTCTCTTTGCAGTTCCTCTTGGATTCGATGCGGTTCAACCGTTAACGAACCGTCGAAATTTCCACATAATGTGAACGAAAAAGTAGGCGAACTGGCGAGAAAAAGGGCGGAAATAGTGTTGCGAACCATAAACGACAAGACAGAGTGTTTAGAGGAATTCCTCAGCGCCCAACCAAACAAGGTTCTCAGATTATTTTTGACTCCTTGTGCCAACGATGCGATATTTATGAACCCAAAGGGAGTGGGTGTAGGGTTACGAACTGATCGTACGTTGACGACGCTACCGGACTAGTGACCAAAAATTGGGATCACAGCAGTGTATCTTTGGTTGAAGATTCCAGTATGTATGCAGTAAGCTATTCCTAGTAGTGGGTAAAGAGCCCTATCGAACTCTGGCCTGCCATTATGACTCTCTCGACTATATTCGTTGAATCCTTTAGCGCAAAAAAATCGAGTTCAAAACTACTTACTTAAGGTGGCGCCACAGTCCAGGGTGGACTTGGGCCTCGACCAACAAGCGTCTCTAGCCAGCTGTCTTCAGTTTCGCACGCCAGGTTGGTTAAGGTCTCCTTCCACTTCCGTGCATTACCTGATTCGCGGTCTTCCTCTACTGCCCCATCCCTCGGGTGTGATTTTTAAGATTTTCCGGGCCGGAGCATTGGTGTCCATCCGCTTTACATGACCCAGCCACCTTGGTCGTTGGACCATCACTCTTCTGGCTAAATCGATGTCGCTGTATAGCTCGTATAATTCGTAGTTTGTATCTCCTCTTCCACTCATTGCCTATGCAGACGGGATCGAAGCAGGGCTGGGGGGATTAAGGTCTTATACAGGGTCACTTTAACCTTTCGAGAGAAAGTTTTGCTACTTCATTGCTACTACTTCTTCAGAAATCCATCTAATTGACGACAACTTACTGATTCCTTTTTGGTTCTGAGTTTGTACTCCTGCTTATCGAAACATTTCACGAGAAGAACACTAGTCCAAGGGTTCTCCGCACTCGATCGACAGAAAATCGGAAAGTATGATGCTGCAACACGCATATAGTCATGTCCAACTCACATGGAAATCTTTTCAAGCCTGAACCATGGGAGTCCGCCTCCGATTATCAACAAATTTCTGAACTTCGCAGCCATAATTCATTATTTTCACTCAAGTTCGAGTCCTCTTCTGTGTATTTACCTTCCCACACTGCCTTTCAAAAGTTGCAGGATCTATCGTGAGTTATTTCCGTCCTCGGGTACTAGCGTCTATTTTTACTTACTCTCGCCTGTGTGCATTTGTCATACATTGGCAGAGATGTGTTGCTCACTTCCATTTGCCACAAACAGTGGAAATTCCCTCTTGGCACTAGAAGTTTCTACGCCCAATAGGAAGCAAGTAAACAATGTACGGAAATTCCCATGCCATTCTAGTCGTAGCGGAAAGTTTTCACAAACAGACCCACACAGTTGACGCCACGATCGCAACATTGTTGTCCTCTAGGATTAGTTACTATTCGCATGTACCTCCACGAAAATGCACGTAGCATCGTCCGTGCGCCGGTCAACATTGGGGCAAGCACCTTCCAAGGCGAATCAGTGCACAACACGTAATTAATAATTGGCCATCAGAAAACCAAACAAAACGAATCCATTTTCATTCATTCATCCTAGGAGCAGATGCGGAGGCAAACTGTACTGTAAGGGACAAGTGAGGAAAAAAAAAAACGAAAATTAAAACACAAAAACTATCTCGAAGCCTCCATAGATACAGGCTGCGTTTGCGTCGAGCCTCGAGGAATGACAACTGACTCATCCTCATATCGACAAAACGAAAGGCACGTGTGGAACACATGATGTCGCAGTACCAGCTCACCAGCGCGTAAGGTTATTCACATTTCGCGCTATTCTTCCGATGCCATCGTTCGCTTCCTACCTGCTGCTGCTCTCCGTTCAACACCAACACCACCATCACCATGGGTTCCAAGAACGGCCTCCTAGATCTCTTCGTAAACATAGCCGCCGCCGTTGTCGCCACCAACGGCAACAACAATCGCCGAGAGTTCTTTGCTCCTTGAGGAGACAAGACACTTCTTAGTGATGACCTGTTTCGAATTTGTCGGTTACTATGTGTGGCAAATACCCGCCAACCTATTACTATGCCATTGACCTTAATTTCTATTGATGGATGCACTTGATGGCGATGCTCTGGGTCTGGTGTCTGACTCTTTTGCCTGCCTTTTTTTTTTTTTGGAAGAACCCAAGCCAGGGATACGAATTCGGGGAATTGACATCGTCGGAATGTGAGGGCCACTTTCACAAAAAAACAACAGAAAATCGGGTCAACGAACCGATCACGGTGGTTGATCCTTTGGAAGCGTGCGTGCACGGCGAGTGATGTGATGCAGTGTGGTTGACCTTGGATTTGGAATTTTCCCTTGCGTCGTTCGATGACCCCGTGGGAAAATTTGTTAAACGTTGAGAATTGAGTTTGGCGTCGCGACGCTATAGAAGCGTTTCCCTCCAAAAATTTTGTTTGGAATCAAATCTTTGGGATTGGCCAGTGGCAAGAACCCACGCCTAGCCTGACGCCTTCAACCCATACATAGAAATCGCCAGAACAATTGGTAGAAAGTATCGTATCGTAATGGGGTTTCAGGGTTCAATGACAATTCGTAGAAGGAGATGCATTCACCCATAGGGTCTTAGAGAAACGCCTCCGAGACGTGATGAAATTTCGTGAAGTTCTGTCGTATTGGTGGTGTGACGCTGTGAGTACAGTTCAGGGGTCAACGACCTGGTCTAATGAGAATTTCGATAAAAACTTCTGGAAATACCTGCTAGACGCCAAACAATGTACTTTGCAAAGGTTTTTCCAGAAAGTGGCGGGAGATTGTAAGAGAAAATGCACCAAAGGATGTTTTTGGAAGAAGTCTAGTCCAGTTGGGAATTTGTGGATTTCAAACGGAAAACAGCTAAACAAGCGCGAGTTATTCAGTTAACTTGGCGTGATGCACATGAAAACGAATGGCAGAGGGTACAGCTACAGCTACCTAGGATGCAATGACATTTGGATCTAAATTTATCCGTTTTGAAGTTACAACTGTGAAAGATTTTGAAGACATACTTACACATGTGAACGTTCTACGATTTGTGTATAAAATATTTGATTTGAAAAAAAGGACGCGCTGAATTCCAATAGGAAGTAGATAGTCTGTTCAACTTGGAAAATTTTGTAAAAATTTGTTATATGTTTTATCGTTTTATGTTCGGGCAAATAAGTTGCATTCTCTTGTGAGTTGAATGTTCTTTGTCATCTTGTAGCTGACAGTTGAGGTGAGTTTGCCTCTTTAAGTGAAGCTCAAGCCAAAAGTAGATTCTCATTTTATACAGATGACAGAAGGAGTAACTTTTCTCTAGAGCATCTTTTAGATATTCCAACAGAGTTGTCATTCTCCATGAAATTACTTATGGAATAAAAATAACTTACGTTTACATTGATTATGAGGAACTTCCTCAGGGCTCAGGAGGGCCGATGAAGATGATGAAACCATCTTCATCTCATTTAGGTCTATGTATGTATGAAGATCCGTTGTGGTATCTATGTATTTTACCAGCTACTTCCTACTGCGTGATTCTTTAAGCCTGATGACAGTGATTTGGCTATCCTTGCAAACTTGAGCAGATCCGACAGTGAACCATCGAATAGCCCCTCGATGTTATTGAAGAGGTATCTGCCCAATGTTCTTTTTCTTATATTGCAGAGGTTTGGACAATGACAGAGAAAGCGGGTTGTGTCCTCATGCACCTCCGTGCATCCTCTGCATAGGTCGTCCTCGGTCAGGTGCAGCTTTTTTGGACGATACCTGAGCATATTATACCCTGTAATGAGCCACCACTAATGACAGGCATTTCCTGTCCATATGTAGGAGCTTGGTCGTTCTGCCTTTATTATATTCTGGTCATAGCCTTCTGGGATTTTCGCAGGTGGTTAGTGTTTTCCATCTGTCATTCGCCTCAGATAAGGATCTTAGCCTTATTATTTCTTTAAGATGACGAAGTGGAGATTTAATTGTACCGTCCGCTAGGTGTGGTTCTAGGGCTGATCCCTACCTTGCCAGTTCGTAACCAGTCTCATTTCCTGGAACACCACTGTGAGCGGGGACCCAGCAGAGTTTTACATTATGCTACCTGCCAAAAACCTTCAGCTCCATGCGACAGCACTTTACAAGGCTGGATGTAGGGCTCAGCTAACTTACTTGGTTAGGTGGCGCCACAGTTTGAAAAGAGCCTGGGTCTCAACCAACTAGCCTCTCGTTGTACACTCGCCCTACATGTAGCAGCTGTCTCAATAGTCCAATGTGAGATTTTTTTGACTAGATCGATGTCGCTTTACAGTCTGTATAGTTCAAGATTGAATGTACTACTCCAAAGCCTGTTAACGCAAACGGGATTGAAAATCTGTTTCCTCGAAATCAGCAAAAATATAATCATCCGCTTTTGATATAGTCCATGCTCCAACGCCATAAAATAGGACTGGAATAGTAAAGGTCTCATCCCTTAGTTGTTCAGATTAGGGCCATGGACAAGATTTACTCTGCACCTCTCGGACGTTATGACCAAAATTAAATAAAACCAAAATAAGGTGCCTTCTGGCACTGGGCTATCTCTATCCACACACTCACTGGATTTATCACGGGACACTGCGCTATCGGAGTCAAGCTCCTCAAGTGGAGAATCAATTCCAACGATTTATGCAGAAGGTGCGTAGATAAAGTAGAAGTAGAATCAATACAACATCTCCTATGTCACTGGCCCGTCCTGCAAGAACGACATCTACGCGCACTATGATCGAGGTTCTTTGCAAGCATAGCAGAGGTAACTGACTTACAGTTAACGGACCTACTTTGATTTATAAAGCGCACTAACTGGTTCACAATATAGCCAAGAATAGGATAGGTCCTTAGGTTGTCCCGGGAACCACATTGCTATTTCCACAACAGAAAAAGCGTACTTACAGTGGACCTCCAGGCCTCCGAGTGAACATGATGAGGCCTATCCATCACACACCCCACGTTACCTGATGAGATGCCGAGATGATAACAGCAGAGCCAAGGTAAAATACGTCCGTTATATTACACCGAAGTCATAGCTGTCCACTATGACGTTCTGTCTAATTCGTCGATATTGAATGTTTCTTCTTGTTGACAGTAAATACAAAGTTTTGCCCTCATTAAACCGTTCAACTCATTTTGGGTGCTTCCGTCCCTATACTCGTGAACGCTCCGGTAACAGCTGACTGAGTTCTGTTGATGATATCAAGAGGTTAAGAGGAGGCTGATACTTCTGTAGTTGGCGCAGTTGAAAGGGTCTCCGTCCTTGAGGATTTCATCTGACCAAGAGTTGCAAGAAGCTAGGTCTGTGCACACCACGAGCTGTCGCGACAGTTATTCATTTTATTTTGTCCTGTAAAAAGAAGAATTCTGGGATAAATCATTAGGGCTAGAAGGCTACTAACTATTGGGATAAAGAGTCCGCAGCGCATTTCGTATACCAACAAACGATACCGCGTGACATACAGAGTTTTGATGAATATACCAGCGATGCAAGAAATGCATTCGTCATGAGAGAAATTCATTGCTAGAAATGACTGTGCAAGTCGAACAGTAAATACCCACGCATTGGTCGACTTACAGCGATGGGTCAAGTCATGTGCATAGGAGTCGGCCGTTTTTCTGAGGAGCTATGCCAAAAGACTGCCTAATTTCAGTAGTATTTTTCAGGTTGAGAAGCGCTCCCGTGAAAAAGAGCTGGAAGGTATTGGCATGCAGCATTAACCTAAAACTCTGTTCGGTTAATGGTCACAGCGGTATATCAGGAAATGAGAGTGCTGTCGACGCAAGTAGACCACTTGGTCGTCTGAGAGAAAAGGTAAGATGTTTTATCGAAACATAGGGTGGAAGTCTCTGATGGAAACCTGAATATAACGTAAGAACTGAAAAACTACATGCTTATCCTTGAAATCCTTGAGATCTGTCACCTTCCAAACGTCTGTAATGTAAACAAATAGCCGGCGCAACAGCGGGCCCTAGCTTCTCGCAACCATTCATGTTGTGCATTTACATTCGAACGGAAGGGACCTACAATTTATTTCCGACTTGAAAGGCGTATTGAGAAGCTTTTTCATGACAAGTTTAACTCCCAGAGATTTGTCATTTCTCGACGAGAGGTGGTGTTGCGAAAAATGGTTAGGTGGACATGGCTGGGGCTTGCACCCACGCCGTTCGCCCAGCAGTTCAACGCACTAACTAATGAGCCCGGCGAGAGGTGGTGCCGGGGCCTTCCGGGGCTATAACTCCTCGATGTCATCGAAAAATTATCCAACGGTTCCGCTCATGCTTGGAAGAGTAATCGATGTGGCCAACATCAGGAAGGTAGAACCATGCAGTAAAAACTTTATCGAACCTATCCTACCACACGCGCAGGATTATGTACCAAAGCCGGTCAGATTAGCCGGGGCAGGCCTAGTGAAAGGTGCACTCTGTAGGTTGAGAGAGAAAGAACGTACAGACAGAGCGATGACAGAGGGAAGAAGTTTTTTTTATTGAAGAAGTTTCTTTATGTAGTAGGTATCATCATCAAGTTATCAAAACGATGAGACAACTCCTAATCTAGTTTCTGCTTGTAAAATAAAAATTTTTCTTCAAAAATCTTAGGTCTTAGCTCTAAGGCTATGCCCACAATGATGCGATAAAGCGATGCGATGCGAGAAACAAGAAGCATGCGATAAAACTGTTCACTTGTGTTGTTATGTACGTGCGCACAGCATGTTTTTCCCATGCTTCTCGCTTCTCGCATTGCATCGCTTTATTGCATCACTGTGCCTGTATCCTAAGACTTCATGAGGGGTTCCAAATTTTTGTGTCTAAAAATCCTGGATAAGCTGTGTTTACGCTTCTACTTTTTAGCACAGTGGACTTGAACTCCTAACTTTTTTCGAACTCTAGTATCCGTCCTGTTACGAGATAACAAAGTTTTCAGCGTCTGATTGATTTGAGAATCTAGAAGTTGACTGGTATTTTTGTTGTTTTCATTCCCGGATTTCTGAATCTTCAGGACTACTTCAAGTTTCCGGCATAATCTAGTTCCGCTTATTTCTAAAATGTGTCTGAAAAAGTTTGCAAACTCGATATCTATTCGCCAGTTAACTACCCACTAGTGCTCGTATACTCCAAATGTTGTTATGCTGAACCCTTATATAGAATCAAAGTGACTATATGTGCCATTGACCCGATTCGGCAGCAACCATCCAAAGAATCCACTGCCGCTAAGAACAAATTCCTGTTCCCATAATGTAATACATACAACATCCGATACTTCCAGAAGCCCTGTGCGCCCGTCACTGGAATTCAATAACAACGCCATCACAACAAACCCATCACCGTGGTCGATGGCTTACATCGTCGATAGGTATTACGCTTGGCCAATAGATACGTATACACGGCCACACAAATGCCAAAATACCGGCGGAGAACCACCATACCGTCGAGTGTTGACCTTGAAAAGTTTCGAGTTGCGATTATTTTTTTTTTTTTTTTGGATTTGTTTTCATTCTTTGTTGCTGACGAAACGTGATTCTTTTTGTTGTTGTTGTTGTTCTGATTCGCATATTCTGGATAAACATGCTGCGTTGGGCGGATGGGATGTGTGACTACCAGGTGGAGGAGACTCGAGAATTCGCATGGAATGACTAACACTCGGCGTCCGCGTGCTATTGTTCCGCCTAAAAAGTTGCATCGAACGCATCTTCTTCATCAAGACCGGTCATGATCGAGCACCAGACCGCCCGGAGGTCATTACGAACAACACACGGCGTCAAGGCCCCCAAAAGGGATGTGTTGGTGTTCAGCGAGGAATTATGTAAAGCTCGGCATGGCACTTTCGATTGTTTCTTTACTTTTCGCACTTTGTGCGTTGCCAGCTTCACATGGACCCGCTACAGATTACCTCAGTGAGGCTATGTTAATTGTTTTTGTCGCGGCGACAGATATGCGACTGCACACTGGACGGACGTCGGGTGTATGTTGCATAAGATTTGTATCTGACCGGTTGTCACAAACGATGATTTTGCATCTTCGGTGGATTGGAAATTTATTTGTTTTTTTCTGTTTTATTTTTGTTATTGATTCGGAATTTCGTAATTTTTGTTTAAATCGAACCGAAACGCTTGGGTGAATGACTCTGGGGATAATTTGTTCATACGATGGACGCCATTAAGTTGAGCTTTGCTAAGCTGCCCGCTGCCTGATGGGAATAACAATTTTTTTGTATTAGAAATTAGTATAACAAGTAGTTGAATATTGTTTTAAGTGGATAAATGCTGTAAACAATATCGGAGTTTGGTGGCAGGTGGGGTGATTTATCCTGAGTGATTTAGGCACTGATGGCGGTTTTACGCGGTATAATCTGGTGGTGAAGCTAGAGTTGACTTAAGATACCAGTTTAGTGCTGTCCAAGTTCAAAAGAACCTGTGTGACTCAATACGAAAACTGTTGTATGAATCTATGTCCCATAATCTCACTTGATTTGGGTGGAGATTGTTTTTTTTTCATTAAAAAGAGATTAGTCCCTGACTTCAAGCCGCCGAAGATCGGGGGTGTTGAACTTAATCTTTCGTTATCAACGCGCTACCTGGGCGTTAGTCCTAATGTATCAAGAAGGCATGCGTAGCCTTCTACTCATGCAAAAAGGCGTCTTTAATAAATGAGGTTTTAAACCGGCTGTGGTTCACGGCGGTTGTGAGACCCATTCTAACATATGGCTCACTAGTCTATTGGAAGGTACTTGAGAAGCAATTTCAGTTTTCAAACCTCACTTACAATCAGAGAGCTGTTTGTATAGGATGGACGACCAGCTCCCTTCGGTCGCACCTCCGTACTGCCTCGATGGGAAAATGCCGACAGATCGACAGAACAGATCATATGATGCAGACTCTGGCATTTGACAGGAGATTTAGTATCAGAACTCCTGACAAAGATGACTAGAGGAACCACAAAGTTACCAATAAGAAGCAACTAGCCTTCTACAGCGATGGTTCCAAGATGGACAATGGTACAGGTGCCGGGGCCTCCTGCAAGGCCCTAGGAATAAACCTTTCCTTTAGGCCGAAATCACAGCCATAATAGAGGCTTTGAAAACTGTTCGCGAGAAGAATATCACCGCAAGTACAAGTACGGTGTATATCAACAGCCAGGCAGTCGTTAAGGCTCTGGAGTATGCGATAACTAGATCCAGGCTTGTAGGACTCTGCAAAATGAATATAAATGAGATGTTGAGAGCCAATACGGTGAGCCTATGTTGGGTACCAGGGCACATGGATATTCCAGGTAACGAAAGGGCTGCCAAACTTGCACGAAGTGGAGTAGCGCTAGATACCTCACAGACTCTCCCCTTTGGGAGGATTCCAATAAGCTCGTTATAAAGGTAAAAGGTACCAACAAGGTAACACGATATTTACTCAGCTGGCTCCAGTTTCGCACGCCAAGTTAGTAAAGGTCCTTTTCCATTTGCGTGCACCACCTGAGACGCGATCTACCTCTACTGCGCCGTCCTTCGCATGTGGAAGATTTTCTGGGCCAGAGCATTGGTGTCCCTCAGCTCTATATGACCCAGCCACCTCAGTCGTTGGACCTTCACTCTTCTGGCTAAGCCGATGTCGCTGCACAGCTCGTACAGTTCGTCGTTGTATCTCCTCCACCACTCACCGTCCATGCAGCCGGGACCAAAAATTACCAGAAGAATTTTTTTTTGCTGGTGTTGTTGATAGACAATGTCCTTAACTAGTGAACTTCTGTCCGAGACGTCGGTGTGGGGTGTACTTGTTCTTCTCCTTATTGACCGCAAAACCCATTTTTGCCGCCTCCGTCTCAATACTCACGAACGCGCCAGTGACATCACTCTGCATTCTTTCGATTATCGTCGTCGTATTCGAGTAATTGGACAGACTTTTGGGCGGTGCCCCTGGTGTTGGCGCGTGAGTTTTGGACTATTCTTTCAAGAAATCTAAATCCTTTTTTGACATCAAATATGTCTTAACCGACCATGTTGGAGTAGCGTGCATTCTCCATCGTCATCCTGCACAAATGAACGAGTTTGGCAGTGATGCTAAAACCAGACATTGCTTTGTTTAGCTCGTCTCTGAAGATGCCGTTACACGCGCCCTTAAAATCGCTTCTTTTGTGTGCTTGGCAGTTCTACATGTTTTACATTTCTGTATCTAGTTTACCTCAGTCAGCAGTTCTATTTCCATTGGTACATTCTTAACATAGCCTATAGATTTGGACACATTTTGGAAGGGCTTCGAAGCCTCATAGTATATTTTAAGAGGAGCGAACGCAGTTCCATTTTCCAAGCCTTGTGGAACTCATGGTGTTATTAGATATTCCTGTACATTGCGCGCCTTTGAAAGGGAATTTTTCTATTCCATATTGTTGCGAGACAGGATTGGGCCACGGGGGCAACTTCAATGCAGGTGAGAAAGACGGCGGAACGCTTGCGGTTGCTCGCCTTAACTCGTCGGAGGGGGTGGTTATTGCCAACCCCACCTTGCACCACCTGCTCAGCCCACAAAATCCTGTTTCATGTGAAGATTAGAAGCTAGCTGGTAGAAGATACAGTCCCTAATTCCTGAAGTCAGACTACGGAAAGATAAAAAGGCAGGTGATGGAGAAAATGAAAAGAAAGGAACCCATGTTTAATTACCTATACCAATGCCTTGGAGAAAGGCGGCTAAGAGACACGCGAGTCTAACCTAACTAGCCTAAAATAAACCTAAGCTAATCTTACACTTAAATCTAGGGCTTTGTACTATGTCTAACCTGGTTAAGACTAACCTGAACTTAACCCTAAACGCAAACGCCTCTTTTCCATGTCAGGAACCTGAAGCATGCCACATGTTGATGGCACAGTTTGGCCAGCCCACTCTTGATGCCTTTCGGCACAACCAATGACAATCTCCCTGGCCGATATTATAGGAGATAGCCCCTTGAAGACCTTTCGGTTACAACCTTAAACGTCCAGTAGAGGAGCGTGTGTCGTCATATCTTAGTCAGTCATCGTTCGTCGGGTTCTGTCATTCTCACAGAAGAACGCCCATCCCGAGTCTCTTCGTACACTCGCCTCCGTTCGTTGATGAAAGTTGCCAGTTGGTTGCGCTCTTGTATTTTGCAAATTCTTATTTGTCAAGGTCAGGTTCCAGCCCGTCTGCATTGTGCGTCTCCATGACTCAAGACATCATCATTATTTTCCAATGGCCCGCTTATCCACTATAAGGGTCGCGGGCTTAGGAAGCTTCTTCCGATCTTCCCCTATTGACTCTAAATCATCAGGGGCTATCCCCATACGGGTAGAGATAAGATTTCGGACTTGGTCCAGCCATCTCATCCTGAGCCTACTCAGGGGACGCCTACATGATGGCACGCATTCCATGGAACATCTTGAAAATCGAGTTGGGGACATGCGTTTAACGTGTCCATACCATCGAAGTATGGACCTCTCCGTTCGAAGAAGTAACTGCTCGACATTGAGTGCCTCGCTTATTCTAGTGTTCCTAACCCGATCTCGGCGAGTCACCCCAGCAGTACAATGAAGAAATTTCATTTCGGCAGCTTATATCGGCGATCTTATTCTTTCGGTCATTACCCAAAACTCATGACCATAGGTGAGAGTCAGAACAAACACTGTGTCAATTTCAGCGCTCCTGATAACAGATTGCCCAAGCTGTCTCCAAATTGCTCCAGCCTGACCAATCCTTGAGGGTGGCCATGGTGCAGTGGTTAGCATAATCGCTTGTCGCGCCGAAAGTCCGGGTTCAACTCCTGATGTCGGAAAAACATCAATTTCTCTAATAAATAAAATCCATCAACTGTGAAAGCCGAAGGCGGCTCTACTGCGAAGGCATAACACTGGCAGTTGAGTGTCATGGCTTGAAGAGTTGATTGGGCTGACACTGATTATGACATCAGGAAATTCGAAAAAATTCCTGTCAATTACAGCAGTGACAAACACTACAAATTGTCCCCAGCTAGCCTGGACACCACACTTGAACGCCAATGAAACCCAACAATACCTGAGTTTGAAACCATTGCACCTCGCTCGCAGTGTGTGTATAACATTAAAAGGGTGTTCATAACCCCTTGACCCGTGTGTGGAAATAAAAAAAGGTCCTAAGGGATAATTCGGTAATGCTCCTACCATCACTCGTCAATAGGACCCCGAGATAGACTCAAGACATAGTGGAATAAAATCGATTTACCATAACCAAAGGAAGTGCCTTTATATTAAAATCCATTAGTCATTCTCTTTGCTTTCAAAATTTTCCAAAATATTCATGCCAATTCGAATCAACAACAATTTCTGCAAAAAAAAAAACGAAGAAACCACACAGAATCGTCATTCGATTCTTCCAGATCCGTAATCAAATTTTATTTTATTCTTCTTCACAAAATGTTTACAGGGATCTCCCGAACAACATAATTTTTCTACGCACTACTAATCAGTCCCGGTAAACAAACTTCGTACGCAAATAACTTTTTTGTTCCCATCTCACCTGAGTACCTATCTATTATTCAAATGGCGCCAATCAAATGTCAGCATAAAAAAAATCCTTAGACATGAAATCTACCAAAAAAAATTTTTTGTTATTCAAAACATTAAAAAAAATTAATTTCGCATTCCAAAGTGATTTTGCACAAAAAGACGAAAAGAATAGAAGAGGAATTCTTTTATATTTTTTTTTTTTGTTTAAATCTAAACAAACAAATAAAACTCCTGGGGGTTCATTCATACGAGTATCGGCTCGGCGATATCCCTGTACACAAACTTCCTGCTCTTGGGATTCTAGATTTTGTTTTGGGGAAAAAAAAATTCTGTTTATCTGGTTCTATAGTCGTAGAGGCGTAGCTTTGGTTTTATTTATGCTTCTGATCGCGGCAAGTGCGTCACATGTTGGCCGGAGGCTCTTTCTATTGATTTCCAAGGAATTTAGTTATCATGGTATTATGCAGATTGGATTAGAATTCTGCGACGCATATTTTATGCTTTTTTATGGAGTGGATCCGTGAAACAGAAAGTGGTCAACATGAACAACTTTTGGAATGATGATCATTAGTGAGCGAGGGACCGGAATGGATTTTGGCAAGTTTTGTGTCGCCAAGCAAAGGGCTGGGAGGTTATTTCATTTGAAAGATCCCATGCCTCGGAAGACATAAAAGTGAAACTCTTGTATCAGACAGAAGACCTTGAAACTAAAAATAGGTATGTAGGACTTCTAGCAGAACACTGGTTATGCAGATTATGATGACAGAAGTAAACATAGACTAGGCTCAAGGTATAGTTCAGTCGCCACTGGTTTGCTGCATACTGAGCTGAACAGTTGGAATCTGAATTTCTTGACAAATCGACTGAATTGACAGAAAGTCACCAAAATTCAGGTTTTCAATAAATCTATGTAATCATCCTGTAAAGTAAAAGTCTTCATTGAAACCAAGATAAGCTCAAGACTCCACCAAGCTTAAGGCACATTTAAACAGATGGTTCCAAATTCAAAGATGGTGTAGGCACACAGCAGTTTCTTCGATGAAGTAAATATCAATTTTTCCTTTTAACAGAACATTGCAGTGAGTTTCAGGTGGAGATTATGACGATAAAAGAAGGCCTAACCTGGATGAGGTAAAAGGACTATTTCTGCAGACTATTTAACAGCGACTACGAACCAATTCCCGCTGTCAAGCAGAATGAACCATTCAACCTGGACGATGAAAACCAATAATTCCGTCCACCGGAACTTGGACGAAGTAAAGATGCTTAAGTCTAACAAAGCTGCTGGGACTGGAACCTAGCTGCCGCCTTGAACACAAGGCGGTAAGAAGCATGTACCAACACATCTGTAAAATATGGTCGGAGAAAAGTATGCCCGATGAATGGAACCTCAGCATTGTTTGTCCGATCCTCAAGAAAGTAGGCCCACGAAACTGTGCCAACCAAGAGGCATCAATCTTCTTAACGCCGCCTACAAGATCTTATCTGCCGTGTTGTGTGAGCGCTTGAAGCTGTTCGTCAATAACCCGATCGGTTCATATCAGTGTGGCTTCAGGCCAAGAAAACCCACTATCGACCAAATATTCACACTGCGGCAGATCTTGGAGGAAATTTCTTTGGAAATTTCAAATCGATATGCACGACCCTTTCATCGATTTTAAGGCCGCCTTTCTATAGAGACGAGCAGTGTCTAGTTTTGGCATCACTCGTCCGTTGGTGCAGGATGACGATGGAGAGTGCACACTGGTCCATCAAGACGCTGGTCAAGACTTCAGTGAGACCTTTTGTGTCAAAAAGGGATTTAGACAAGGCGACGCGCTGTTATGCGACTTCTTCAACATCGTTCACAACATCGAGGCAAAATCGTTCAAATGTCCATCCAATTATTCGCATACGCCGACGATATTGACATAATCGGAAGAACGCAGCGTGAAGTCACTGCCGCGTTCGTAAGTATTGAGACGGAGGCGAAGGTGTGTTAAGCGGTTAATGAGGGCAAGACCAAGCATATGCTGTGAACAAGAAAGGACACTCAACACCGAGGTCTCGGACAGAACGCCACAATAGACAACTATAACTGTGAGGTAGTTAAGGACTTTGTCTACCTAGGCTCCGCTATCAATTCAGACAAGGACAACAGCGCTGATATTAAACGAAGAATAACTCTTGCCAATCACTGTTTCTTTGGGCTGAGAAGGCAATTGACTAGCAAAGCCCTTTCTCGAACAACGAAAGCGACCCTTTATAAGTACCTAATGGCCCCATTCCTGCTCTATGGCGCAGAGGCATAAGGTTGCTCTTGGCCGTCTTGAGAGGAAAATTCATTGGGTGATTTTTGGTCCCGTATGGAGGAAGAGATACAATGACGAACTGTACGGGTTATACAGCGACATTGACTTACACAGAAGAGTGAAAGTCCAGCGACTGAAGTGGCTGCTTCATGTAGAGCGGATGAACACCAATGCTTTGGCCCATAAAATCTTCGAATCCAGACCCGAGGGACGGTGCATTAGAGGGAGGCGCGACGCAGTTGGCGCACGCAAGTGAAATGGGACCTCAACCAACTTGGCGTGCGAAACTGGAGGCAGCTGTCTATAGATCTAGCTGGCTGGTGACGCTTGTTGGTTGAGGCCCAGGTACACCCCGCACTGAAACGCCACTGAAACTGGTTCACAAAACAACCAACAATAGAATAGGTCCTTAGGTTGTCTCGGAAATCATATTCCTATTCCCACAATAGGGTTCTCACAATGGACCTCTAGGTCTCCGAGTGATTGTGATGAGGTCTATCCGTCACACACCCTAAGTAGCGTAACCGAAACTAACGAAGTAATAGAAGCAGTGTTTACTGGGAATTTGGAAAAAAGAAGGACCAAACACTCTCCGAATTGATTCAGTAGGTACCTAGATTTGCGAAGTTCTCATGACAATGCCACTTGGGTGAACAGTGCCAAACGTTAATGGACCAAAATGGAGCGGAAAGTTTGTCGCCAGTTTACTATGTTGTTTTCCCCAGTAATAACAACAAAGACAAACGCTATGTACCGACTAAATGAACAGGTCTTTCCGCAGAATATGTGATGATACAAAATAAAAACAGTATCGGTCCAAGAATGCAGCCTTGTCGTACTTCTTTTTGGATTATTTTTTCTTATGACAGCCTTTCTCTGTGTAGAATGCTACGCCTTAACCCATGATAAATTGCCAACAGGGATGCCTTTCATGTTCAAGGCGACCCGGACAAGTTCTCTGTGGACACAGTCAAAAACCTCTTCGAAATCGATGAACAGCAAATTAAGTGGCGAACGATAGTAGTTGACACAGAAGGGTCCAGAACGGAAACCTGCGTTTTTGGCATCGAGGTTGCTTTCTAGTTGTTTCTTTATTCACTTAGGAACTACCTTCGCAATACAGGCAACACACAAATACGTCTCCAGCTTCCGCACTGCATAAGATTGCCTTTAAAGCAAGTTTGACGTTCATTCCTTTCTGTCATCAGGAAAAGCTCGCGTCATCCCACGCCTTCCCTGTGAATGATCGGAGAATCTTGACAGACGTTGTCGTCAAGTCCTACCGTCTTGGTGTTTTTCAGTGCTTTGATCGTGGTAATGAACTCCTGGAGTTTTAGTGCATATTCGGGTGAACTCACCCATCCGAAACAGGCGCTCATGATTAACTGCAGGAAGTCGAATTATTTTGCCAGTATCGTCTTGAACATCAGGAACTTCAACCTTGACCAAGGATAGATGATTTTAAGAATACACGATGGTGTTTATGTCGCTTCAGCAAAGGGTGAACCATGAAAAATGTACACAAAGCGCATGGGAAGCATTCATGTCATCCATGCGAGCTGTCAGTACATATACGAGCTGTCAGTACATATACGAGAACTTTGTGGCCACTTAACTTCAAGTCTTTGCTTCTGTTTTCGGTTCTGATTAGGACATCTTCAAGTACTTCCTCCTGGGCTGGGCTAACTTTTGCGATCGCAACTCTTAAATTCCGTCATTCTTCCAGGAAACTTGGTTCTTCTAGTCGGGGATAAGAAAAAAATCTTGTTATGTCTAGAATTTCTAGTCAAGCGCCGTCACCGATTGATCACCATTTCAAAGCTAATAAGAACGTCGAATGTTCTCCACCTTTGCGATAACGTCATGTCGCATGACCATCATCTCGTTCTTGACCTTATTGATCTCGACTCCATTGGACGCAATCGGGCCGACACGTTGGCCAATAGATTTTTGTAATTCCAATCAGAAATTTATTTCTTATCAAATGCAGAGCACATAGGAGAATGTTTGCCGAATTTGTAAATTTCAATGCAATAAATCTCAAGTCTGCCTATCAACAAACGTTCTGGCAAGTATCACACGGCAGCACCAAGCTCAAGGCCTTGCACGCGTTCTCATTTATTCCCCATATTGTCGTTGTCAACGTCGTTGTAGTCGTCGTCGTTGTCGATGTCATTCTTTTTGTTTCGAAGTCTCCCCGAAAACACTTCACTTCAAGGTTCTCGGAATGATTTCAACTTGTGCATCGATATCATCATCATCATCACCATCGCCACCGCCATCACCGACCGCGTGTTCGTACACACTTGTCGAACAACAACAGCAAAAAATATACAAAAGAGCAATCAATAATTATTTAATAAGAAAATTATTCAATTCCAATGAGTCGATGGCATTCCAGAGTGTAAATGGCAAGCGCGGTCGTTAAGAGAAGCCACCCGAACCTAGCCAGCCCCAGCCAACCCCTCGGCGGATTCTAGTCCAGAGACGCTTTATGTAGAGTGCAAGTTAGTTCGTGCACGGATGCGGATACGCTGTCACTGGCGGTGGGGGGCATGGGGAATTTAGCGGGTTTACGGCTCTAAGCACATTCAAGCGATTCTCGTGGCACAACTACAGCCATCTAACCACTTTATTAGCACTAAAGTCTAAAGATAAACACAAACAATCTGAGCTTCGCTTGGCTCGGGCGGCTTCATTAGCTTACTGACCTCCAACGGAGTCATTCACTTTTCCTCGCATACCGATACGTGCAAAGTATGAACGAAACACTCATGGGGTCTTGGTGCAGAAATAGATTTTTTTGGCAGTGAATAGCCACTTTGATTAGAATAATCATTCGATCCGGGAGGAATTTCAGTTTGGAGCTTCGATTAGCATGTCTAAGCGCAATAGATGGTCTAAACAACTCAACTACGTCAAAAGCCGACTTAGGTGAGAGTGATTCGTAACATCGCCAGAATAATTTGACCGTGCAAGATGGTGTGTGCCTAGTAGAGCCCTTAGAAGCCACAAGGGTGAACAGCAAGTAACTGGAGCACTCAGACGCAACTGATCCATCGTACTACAGGACCCAGTTTTACCCACTTTATTGGAGTTTTCTCGACATTCAGAAAAAAATGAAAGGGCCCTTCAGTGATGAGGAGCTTACAGTGTCAGCACAGCACTCATTACCTGAATCCAAGGGGCTTCCGACAAAGAAAAAGGTCTCTCCTCTCTGAAGATTTGTAGTAGGAAGGCTGGCGATGACCATAAGATGACCGATGCGGAGTGCAAATACTGCAAAGATCATTTGTGGGAGCTGGGAGTGGCAGTGAATGCTTTCATTCCGGTGGACGGCTGTGCCTTGAGAAATGGAAGCCTTGTGGTTAAGTTTTCCTCACAGCAAACCCTTGAATGGCTTTGCAAACTGATCCCGAAAATTCCACGCATGGGGGCCACTTCTTTTGTGTTCTTCATGCCTTCAAGGTTGACGCGTGAATTCTGCTGGATCCCGGGGCAACTCAGGAAACGGCGCAAATTTGGAGCGTTCCCGCACTCAGAATCCTGGCCCTGAAACGAGTGAATGGATAGTTTTCTCCCACAGGAAGTGAGTGTTGATACTGCAAGCTCCTCATCGTTAAAGTGCCTTCTCGGCTTTCTCCGAAAATCGAGGATATTCCAGTAAAATGGGTAAAAACTGGATCCAACTTTTTGGTATGTTTGATAGACCAGTTACATCGGAGTGCTCTTGTATGGCGTTTCCGAACCCGTCAAAAAAAAGTTAGCACTCATCACATCAAGTGGTCGCCGTGGCTCAGTGGTTAGTGCGTTGGGCTGTTGACGAAGCGGCGTGGGTTTGAGCCCCAGCCAGGAACAGCGAACATTTTTCGCGGTACCACCTCTCGTCGGGGAATGACAAGCCTCCGGCAGTATAATTTGTCATGAAAGAGCTTCTCAATTCGCTGTTCGGAGTCGGCAATAAATTGTAGGTCCCTTCCATTCGTGCGAAAAATGTAACACGCACAACATGAGGGCGCAACCCCTAAGCTAGGACTTGGCTCATTCCGAGTTGTTGCGCCAGCCATTTTTTTTTTTACTCATCACATCAGCATTGAAGATCTGTCATCTGAGCCAAGGCAGATCAATCGCAAAGAAAATGATCCAAAGTAACGTCGCTTTCTCCACAAGCGTCGCATTCAAGCCCAGCACATTAAGGTGCTTAGCAAAAGCGAAGTGTGAGAGACAGCAAGAATGGCGTTGATTTCTTACAGACGTTCGGGAGCCCTCGTGCAGTCTGCCTGCATCCTAGAGAGTAGTCAATATAGGACCTGACCGGGAATAAGGTAATCCCCAACGTAGCTTCAGGCTTGAGAAGACATCTTACGAGTGCTGTCTCATCCGAGATCTCATTACCAGAAATCTCTGTATGACCTGGGACCCAGACAAGAGTCAAAGAGTTCAGCCTTGCGACCAAATTCAGAGAGTTCTTGCATTCTCGAACTATTTTGGCACCTTGGCTATCTCTACAGACGCAGATGCTCTGATCCATCCACCTATTTTTCGTTTGTTTCCTATTAAATGCTTACTCAACAAACACTGCTGGGAAATGATGTTGCATTCCCAATTTCACTGTCAAAAACTCAAGAAAGGTTTAACAAGAGGATTCTCAATGGAAGTGGCCGTATATAGTTTACAAGAAGTTTTTTGGAGAGCTGGTGACCAGTTTATTCTCAAGAAAATTCCATCTATTAAAATTTACAACAGATTGTGAATGGAAATATTCACAATATTTACAGCATTGATTCAAACCAAATCATGATTTCTCAGTAGATGTCGCACAGAATGTTAGTAAATATCAGAACCAGAATATTTCTCTTTGAAGCAAATTGAATGGTGATTTCTCAATTGAATGTAAAGGCTAAAGGGTGTTCCAATGCGAGGTACTTTTGTTAATAGAGATTCTTGGGCATAGCAGATAGCACTCGTGATAAATGTCATGTCCATGTGACATTTCTGTTCAGTATTTATTGGCATTTCATCTTGAACGACCTTAACAATTTGTGGAAATTTATTTCCAAAGTCAGTACTGAGTGAAAAATGTTTTTTTTTTGTCAAAAAATTCTTTTCAGCGACGAGGCTCATTTTTGGCTTGGCGGATACGTCAACAAACAGTCGTATTTGAGCTGATGAGCAGATAGAAGCGACCCAGGGGATTTTTTCGTGCTCGAAGTCGTCCTCCTCTCACTTCCGCTTGAGAGCACCGCCAATACTTTCAATTTCGTCTTCGAGTCCGCATCCATCCTGGCGTCATTCGACGCCTGCAAGTCGGTGTTGTTGGCTTGCGTTTTGTCCAAAGGAACTGCGTTTGCCGTGGTTATAAACTTAAACCCCAAATATAGCGGTTTCCAACACTACCTTTGTCATTTTCTTTAGCTGGCCGGTGGCACGGAACTTATAGTTGCAGGGGGATAGACAGTAACGATCAGGCGGGAAGCGAAGACCGCAATGTGGTTTAGTCTTAGGCAATGGAATGGAGTTGCGTACCTTGGACAGCTTTGCAAGGACCTAGAAAACAAAAACACGGTTATCGGCGATCAATTGATGTCCGGTTTCCAGTTTACGCCAGTGAAAGTCTTATCCAACAGAACCTTGGAAGCTAGGTTAGGTAAGGGGAAGTGCACGTTATCAGTGCTTGCACGGGTGCCATTTGGTCCATTGTGTTCCCCTTTACTAAAACTTGTAGTGGCGTTGCCAACTCTCTTAACCATTGTTTGGCCTGTTCTCGACGAAACGTATCATCGGAAGCTAACTTCATATCGTCCAAATCGATGGCTTTCTTGCGAGCACGCTTTGCGAACAAAAAAACACTCGTCGTTTTGAATTCTACCTTCGAATGCACGTAGTTTATTCTGTGAACAAGAAACGATTACTTTCAGTTTAGGGATAATTCTACTAAGACGTGATGCATTATAGGGAAATGTTTTGAAGCTTTTAGTGCAGAATCCACAGCCACCCTATTCTCAGCACGTACAGGCTCCAGCACACTCGATGCCATCAACTTGAAATGTGACAAATCGTCTGTTTAAACAAAAACCGCAATTGAAAACTTACCACATTGTGGTTTCCAATTTCCTTCGCCAAATTAATATTCCATTGTTGAGGAACACGAGTTTTTCTGTTGACACAAAATGTGGAGCCAACACGTCAAAGCATTGAAAGGAAAAGGATACCTGGTTTGTTTTGATAAGTTGATTGGGGTTCTTAGGGATCTTTGTTATCAGAATGCCTATATCCTGCCGTGTTAAAAAAAAAATACAGAACTCTGTAGGGAATTAAGAAATTAATGTACCATCAGGAGGCTACGTCATCTATTTCCAATATCATTGCTGTGCAGGTCCATCAAGCTGGTTTCATAGTTATTTAGGATTGACATAGTTACTCAGTCTCAGAAATAAGAGTCAGAGAGTCTGGGTTTAAGTCTGCGAAGCAATATGGACTCTAATGAACACCTCAACATTATCCGAGTGACCTACAATTTATTGCCGACTCCAAACGGCGAATTGAGAAGCTTTTTCATGACAAATTATACTCCTGGAGGCTTGTCATTCCACGACGAGAGGTGGTGCCGCGAAAATGTTCGGTGGACATGGCTGGGGTTGAACCTCCGCAGCTCACACAGCAGTCCAGCGCAATAACCACTGAGCCACGACGACCACACCTCATCTTCATCAGCATTTCCTTTTTTTTTCACATTTAATTCGCCGAATTGATCAAGTTGACCGAACAAACATTGACAAGCCCCGACAACAAAGTCCAAGCGATGGAAAACAACACTTACCCTTAGTAAATTATCGGTTGCAATGAGTAATTCTAGGAATCGCTCAATTTAATCGGCCAAGGAAAATTGATTCCATTCCATACGAGTGCGAGTATGAGTACGAGTAGGTACTGGCCGCACGCTGTTGTTGTCATAAAACGATGAGTAAACATCCACGCACCAGACAAAAATACAAACAGTAACTCCACTCACCTCGGTTGCGTAATAATCCAGAAAGTGCTGTTCGAACTCGTGGTGACCAAAGTGCCTATCAGCGTGGCTGTCGGATGGCCCGATGGAAGAATGAACTTGATGAGCACAAAAACAAACAAAAAGCGAATTGCAACCAAGTGGTCCTTGAGCGCCGATACGCGATCACTGGGCGAGGATTTCAAGCCGAAAATATCCGCCGCATGATAAGTAGCACGTAGCGTCCATTCAAAGATTGCACACAGAAGTACACTGCGGAGAGCAGCCATTTATCCCCCACACCTGGCCCCCAAAGTTCGCAATCAATTATCGATATGAACGCAAGCATTGCGGGCGCTAATATACCGCCTCTCGTGCGGCGAATTCATATAAATTACACTGAGGTGTGTAATCTTTAACTCGGACATTGACTCGACGCCGCCGCCGCTGACATTTGCCGAATAACAAAACTTTCGAAATTGACCATGATCTGGATTTGCAGGCCGGCCAAACTGCGGAGCGGTTGTGGTATTCACCTACTTAGCGTCTGCTGTGCGTCTGCAAAAGGGCGTTTAGGTAATTCACTCGGCAGAGGAAAGAAATAACGAAACGTAAGTCATTTGATAGCCGAGTCGTCGTGGGAATTTCAAAGTGGTCATTAACATGTCATTTCTTTGCGGTCGACGAAATAATGGCGAATTTATTGCTGGGCTGCGGATGTGATGTGATGCCAGCTTGGGCTTTCATTTGCAATTCATACTTGGGAAAGTTGCTTTGGGGGTTTTCCTCTGCGCTGGTCTTTAAAGAGGACAAATTGAGGGATTGTTTTAGGACAAGCTAATGATTTTTGGGTCGTGTTCCATGGAGATTTTCACAAAGGCGTGGTTCCATTCGATTTCAGATCTGACCCAAAAAGTTTTGCAAAATATGCACAAAGTGATGGTTGGTCTCTAAGACAACAATCAGATAGTCTTCCAAGAACATTCCAACGAAGTCACAGTCGGTGCTGAGAATTTGGAAAAAATTATTTCTGCAGACTGTATAACCACGACGAGGACCAACACCCGCTGTTGGAACGAACCGTTCAACCTAGACGATGATAGCCAAAATTTCCGTCCACCTGATTAAACCAAAGTGCGGATAGCAATATCCAAGCTAAAATCCAACGAGGCTGCTGGATCCCATGGCCTTGCTGCCGCGTTATTTACAGCAGCTGGAGATGACCTGGTAGAGAGCGTACACCAACTCATTTCTCAGATGAGTGCATGCCTGATGAATGCAATCACAGCATCTTTTGCCCAATCCACAAAAAGAAGACTCCCTCGACTGCGCCAACTTCAGGAGTATCAACCTCTTCAACATCGCGTACTAGATTTTATCTCCCATACAGTGTGAAGCCTTTCTTCAAGAACTTGGTTAACCCCTATCAGTGCGGTTTAAGGCCAGGAAAGTCCACCATCGACCAAATATTCACACTGCCGCAGATCTTGGAGAAAACTCAGGAATTTCACGCACGACCCTTTCATCGATTTTAAGGCCCCCTATGACAGCATCTATAGAGGCGTGCTATACGGAGCCATATCTAGTTTGGCATTCCTGCAAAACTCGCTGCTCCATCAAGGTCGGTAAGGACCTGACCGAAACCTTTAATCTCAAAAAAGGTTTTAGGCAAGGTGACGTGTTGTCATGTGACTTCTTCAACATCGTTCTTGAAAAAAAATCCAATTACTCGCATACGCCGATGACATTGACAAGACCGCAGCGTGATGTCAATGACGCGTTCGTGAGGCGGCGAAGATGGGTTTAGCGGTCAATGAGGGCAAGACAAAGTGTCAACAAGAAAGGACACTCAACGCCGACGTATTGAATCGAGGTAATAAGGGACTTTGTCTACTTTTGCTCTCCTACCTCATCGGAAATAAAACGAAGAATTACTCGTGCCAATCGCTGTTTCCTCGGGCTGAGAAGGGAATTGAGTAGTAAGACTCTATCCCGAAAAACTAAGGAGACTCTATTATTCGTCTACATACGCCTGGTTGGTTTGAGTGATTGTATCAGGCAGAGAGCGCCCGATACTCAAATAGTGCTGAAATACACCATTTTGTTACTACAGTTCTTGTGACCGGTTTATTAGATGTGTGTGGACAGACCATGGCTGGTGGTCTTAATCCAACCTGTGGAGTTAAGGTAGGATAAAATGTTAGGGGTTTTCTTCTCTGAAAGATTGTCGAGGTTGTCGAGGAAGGGTTTCCCTAGCTGATTGAGTCTTTCTTTAGCTTCTATAGCATTTCTGTCTTGGGAGCTACGGGAGTGGGCATTAAAAGGGATGCCAAGCTTGGCCGCATGGGTACCCACTGCCCAGTGACTTGTACAGATGGCGAAAACGCACGCAATATCTATTCAGGTTCTTCTAAGGCCAAGTCTTCTTTGAAATGGTGCAGCTGGCAAGGTTATTCCATTTGTGTTTGGCTACTGAGAAGTAGTGTAGGTTGATTTTTCCCTTGACAGCTCCTAATAGGATACTTCTCTCGCAAGTGAGCCGTCAAGAGACGACTTCCGCCGGGCAAGGTCATCAACTATTTCTTTCCCTTCGATGCCTCTTTGACCTGGGAGCCATACGAGGCTTAGGGAAGATAAGCTCCCCAGACGGGCGAGCTCGGTTCTACATTGTGCTACCAGTTTCGATGAGGTGGTTGTGGTGACAAGAGCTTTGTTAGCTGTCTGGCTATCGGGGAAAATTGCGACATTTCGTTTGGGGGTGGTTTCGTTGTTGAGCGCACGACAGGCCCCGTAGATTGCGAGTATTTCAGCTTGAAATACACTGGCGAAGACCGGGAGTCTGAATGATCTTTATATATATTTTCATGGCTGCAGAAAGTATACCCTAACCTACCCCGTATTTTATTTTCGAACCGTTTATGAAAATTGATGTGTCGTAGTCTTTTGTGACCTTCCCGCTGTTCCATTCCACGGCGAAGTCTTTGCTGAACGTAATGCGGTGGGTAACATAGTCTGTGGGGGATGTTATCGCCTCCTGAGCCAGTAAAACGGGAATGCTACAGTGGTCACGGGGCCTGCCCTACCAGTTGCCATTTTTCTGACGTGAAGGTTGAGGGGTAGAAGGTTTAGAAATAACCGTTAGTGCATCCGTCTGACATGAACGCATTGCATCCGTGGTACCTATACCAGCAGTTCTCTGAATTTGATTTAGTTAATTGATGTTGTATCCTTTGTTCAGTGCGGGCCACCAGACCAAAGATCCGTTTGTAAGAATTGGACGTACTACGGCAGTGTACATCTCCACTTCTTCCCAAAGATTCTGCTACAGGTATAAAAGACTATACATGCCTTTTTGGCTTTTTGTTCTATGTTTGATTTTCAATTTAGTTTGGGATCGAGAACTATGCCCAAATATTCGCCACTGAATGGTAGCGAGAGTTCTTGAGCTTTTAGACGTGGTGGAGTAAAGCTGGGTTCTTTGGTTTTTGTCGTGAAAAACATCAGTTCAGTTTTTTTGAGGCTAACACTTAGGTCAGAGCTTGTTGCCCAGGTGCCTAAAATACACATATCCATTAACAGGTTTTTCAGAAGTGCGTTCTTTTATCTCAAAAAGGGTTCGCCCGCAGATTCGTTTCCCAGGTTTGACTTTGCTCTAGATATCATAGCAGCACTTTACTGACTTGGATTCGACTGAAAGGGACGTAAGTGTTTCCTGCCTATTTGAGAAGCTGCGATCCCAGTCCCCTCTTCCCAGCAGGTACATGAATATATGTCCCGCAACGAGGAACACAATGGATCCTTGAAAATCCGAGCTGCCACCCCTTTAACGTTTAACCTTGTCTCCTTTTTCAAGGTTTATTCCAGCGCAGATTTAAACAGCATGGGTTTCAGCCTTGAAAACACTGTGGTACACTGCGACACACTCCCTTTGGTATCAAGTCTTTCGTGCCAGATACAATGATACCAGCTGGTATCAATTAATCCAGGGTCCTGGGGTCTAATCCAATATCTCTACAGCAAAACGTGTGTCTAGTCGCATCTCAAGAAGTAGTCGGGTCTCTTGAAGCGCTCTTCTCTCTTTAACAATTTGTTTAAATAGGTACTCTTCTATAATCCTCCCTCCCGCTTTCAGCACTTCGCTTATCCTTTAAGGACTCCAAGAGAACGACCTCAAGTGGTGAAATCCCAGTTGCATGTTTGTTTGTTCTGTGACACTAAGCGTGGTACCATCATTCCGAATCACCATGCAATTATGGAAGTAAATGCCAGTATGCTCAGGCAATTAAAATACTGTCACGTGTGCTTTGAATCGTCCCACCTGAGTGAGAGATAGACCACAGAATGGAATACCTTTTGGCATTTGAGAGACCGACATGCTGGTAATACTACGGGTACTTCCTCACTTTAACCAAGTTTAATTGCTTAAATGATTTGAAAGTTCAAATAGACAAATCCTCGTCTCCTTCCACTAGCGGTTGTCGATTTGATGATAAAGAATCCTGGCGTGTGGGATGAACATTCGCTGTATACACGTGTTCAAATAAAAGAGGCTCGTTGTTCACTCCTCCAGTCGTCGTTGTTTTCTTTGATCATGTCCGCAGACCAATGGACTTTCAAGGAGCATTTGACGCGACCAGTCACGACCATGTCAACTTCCGTCGTGAGATCTTAAGTGCAGTAGGCCAACTCATTCTTATCAAAGTGGAAATGACTGTCAGAAATTGAATTCCAGAACTCTCTCCCATATAGCCGTGGTCGTTAGTTTGATTGTCAGGAAACTTGCTAAATGCCAGGTGAATGAGTTCAAAGATTTTCACCAAAAAAGGGTTAATGGATGGCAGTTTACACCAAAACACTTCTTTCTTTCCTTTCTGGTAAATTACACTTCCACCTGCCATAAGGATCCTTCAAGTTGTGCTGAAAGCAATTCTTTGCACTTTCACGTGCACTATTACGTAACAAATTGTTTACAGGGAACATTTTAGTGGCTCTTAAGGAACACTTGCCCCGTTTCGTTGCAGTAAAGTTAAACTTTTTTCCATTAGAAAGTATTTGGGTTACGCCTCAGTAGAGCTGCTTAAAGTTGAACTTCAACTGGAAATAGCATTGCAATGCAAAACCAGGTAAGCCTACTTCATAGTTTCAGTTCTACGAAATTTTGTGGTAAATTTTTGACGTGCACTTGTCCTTGAAAGTTTTTCAAAGTTATGCTTGGGAATATCGCCATCACTGGTGCTCTCCGCTGAATACTCTCGGCAGATCTAGACATTTTCTGCATTTGCTACCAATAGACTTACAGATAAAACACCAGGCAAGCAATAGTGCGCTGAGGCTCACTTATTTAGGTTTCTTTAGTTAGGTTATATGGCTGCCCTCTATGGTCTGCGCTGAACAGCAGGAGAACAAGAAATATTCTCAACTTAAGCAGGGCATTGTTACAATTAGTCACTGTCATCCTGTCCGGCCATTGTCTTCTGAGGAACCACGTTAAAAGATTAGGGCTCTCAGCTACAGATGTTTGCAGGTACTGCAACGACCTAGGCGCAGCTAAGGCAAAACACACGTATTATGTGAATGTCAGGGAATTGCCAAGACACGCATGAAACTTCTCGTCAGCTATTTGTTTAATAATCTACAGGAGATAGGCTATAATAGCTTTAAAAACTTGATAAAACTCTGAAGGGAAATCAAATGCTTCCAGGAAATTGTTTAGGTTTTGCCAATTTAATTTCAACGGATCACATATGCCCACTATGGTGGTCTTATGCAAGCTCTGGCTGCATAACCCCACTCTACCTTACCTAACCATGCTTGGGAATAAATCCCTTTTTTGTTGACCAACAAATGACTATTTTGTGACAAACCAGCATGACGTCGAATGCATTAACCTTGTATAGGATCCAATTGGTATTTGCATTTCATAGATACTTTTGCATATGGATTTTCTACGAATGTGAACATTGCATGGAATATTATTGATATTGAAAGCATGTCTATATCCCGGTAGGGACAAGAGAGGAAGTGTCATGCTGGTCATACGTCATATTTACATAACTGGTTAGGAAATATTTTATTGGGCAAGGTTAGGTTAGAGTAAGTTGGGTTGGAAAGCCCTCTATGACACTCTTCATACCATGATAAAAGGGCAGCATTCTATTGATTCTAATTAAAACCAGAATTTCGCAATCATAGACATAAGAGTTGTTATTTTCAATGTGACCTAGTGTGGACACCTGATGACTGCATTGGATTGGTCTACGATACACACTTTTCCTGACATGGTGTACACAAGAAGTTTGATTCAAAGATGTCCCCGTGCGTTCTCTTCTTCTAAAAAAAAATTCTTCAACACTTATGACCGTGTCCTTTGAAGTGTGCGAGACCTCAATGAATTTGTAGAGGAAAGATAGAGAGTTGATTCGAGTGGATGGACGATAAAGTAAGAATACTTCTCATAAAGCGATGAATAGGACCGTTGTAAAGGAGGAGGTCAATGGCACAATATCCAGATGGATACGTGAAATGCTAAGAACCAGAGAAACAAAATGTCCTCACTGTTAAAATAAGCAAAGGATTTCCTCAAAGCGTGGCCTTATCGCCGATTCTGTGGAGTCTTGTTGTAGACGAACTACTGCACAATTTTACAGACATCGGCATCAATTGTCAAGGCTACGCTGATGTCGTCGTTTTAATTGCAAGATGAAAGTTCGATAAAACACTCTGCGGTACAACTCACTAGGAAAAGACAATAATTTAACCACAACAGGAAGTCAAATATTTAGGGCTGACACTAGACAGCAATACCATACCTTTAAAGGCCACTGATTCGTAGGAATCTATCAGGAAAATATGGAGCTGTAAAAAGAAGACCTAACTAAGGATATATCCCATGATCTTAAGATATGAGAACTATAACCGAAAGAGATACACCACCTAAATCAACATGACCTTAAAGAAGCTACGTGTACTCACAGCATTCCTAAGGGGCAACTGCAAGCTAGTGCTAATGCAAACTGCAGATTCAACGATGAAGATGAAGAAACCTCAATACATCTTCTTGAGGACTGTGCAGCACTTCACAGCAGAAGGACTCACATAGGGTGAAGAAGATTTACCCTCGCTAAATCCTCTTAAAATACTCCAATTTGTCAGAGCCATTTGATTGGAGGACAGACTCTAACTCAAGCATACATTGACCAGAGCTGCTAAGTAAGGAGGCACAATAGATTGATGTACAGTCTTTAATCTACTAGGTAACGATGTGCGTTCATATCAAATCCTGCAGAAAACATTGGTTGGCCAGAAAGTGGACTTTAAAATATAGGGGTGTGCAGAAGATGCCGCACGAGTATAACGACTAAACAGACGGATAGGCGGAATACCAGTAGACAGATCCTTTAGTCCTGTACAGGTACAGGTACAGGACTGAAGGATCCAATATTCCGACGGTGCTCGGGCGAAGGGATTTGATTGCAAACTCTAAAAGCCTTTGTGGCTGGGTTTCCTTCTGCATAAAACGGAAGGTAAGAAGGGTTCCGCATTAAACCGAAACAAGATAGCTCATTCAACATCTCGGCGGTACCACCTGGAAAATCTACGGCTATGTGACGTAAAGCTCTGAAGAGTTTTTGGTGAGTCACTCCTTTTGCATGGTCCAGGCCCTTACCAGCTAAGACATAGGTGAGGTTAGGTGGATAGGTTAGCAATGGATGGAGAGCCCTCTGCGCCACGTTATTATAGACCCATTGTGAAGCCCATTTTGGGAGAAGAGGTACCCCTTGCTCGTGGAGTAATACCCAAAGCACTCTCCCCAGGGTTTCGAACCATTTTAAAGCCTTAGTGAACCTCCAGAGGTTCTGATAGGTACGACACTTAGTTCTTCGGTATCCTGGAAAAATGTCATCCAAAGGATTTATGTCTGAGGTGACAAAGCCTTGGGCAGTGGCAGAGAAAGTGGGTTGTGTCCCATTTATCTCTGCAAAGGTCGTCCTCCCTTAGCCTTAGCTTTTTCATGGGTAGTGCAAAGTATTATGACTTGCAATTACTCCTACAAGCATGGAGAGCTCCATAGTTTTCTATTTATTTTACTGGAGTTCAAAGAGCTCCATTTTCCATTCGCTTCCACTAGAACTCTGATCCATGCTTCATGATTCAGTTTTCACGGCGGGACTTTCATTGAGTGATCAGCCTGCTCTAGGTCTAGCCAATTCATCAGCTTTATCATTCCCTGGCATTTCCAGGGACCCAGCCTAGTTTTACCTCATGCTGTGTAGCAAGAGCACTAAGCTCTTCGCGACACCACTTCGCAAGCTTCGTTTTTGTTTTTGCAGAAACATTACTCATTTACTTACTTAGGATACTGGCAAACCCCCTCGTCCAGCCATTCGTTTGGCTGATTCTCAGGGCATTTCTGGACGCAGATTCCTATATAAAGGAAGGCAGGTGTGGTAACTGCGCCTCTGATTACTGTCGGAATGACATAAAAAGATGATGAAGATTGAAGGCAATTGTACATTTGAACGCAGCAATCCTTCTCATTACGTTGAATCAGGAAAACATTGATGACACTCGTAAAAGTACCGAGAGCCTTCTACAGCTTCTATAGTGATTTGCAGAGTTACACAACAAGCCACACATCACTAATATTTCGGCCGGATGCTGGACCAGCTTTTGAACTATTTAAACTTCATAAGTCTTTGGCTTAAGATCATCACTGGATTAACCTAGAGAAAGCGACATTCATCACCTAACCGAACCTAACCACAACACTTTAGTCAGGGTAATATTGTAGTGAACAAAATTAAAACACAACACATTCTAGAAGAAATCTTAAAACATAACAATTTATTATCATGAATCACCATTTTGTTATGAGAATTATGTACAAGAAGCTCGTTATTTAAAGCCTGAGAACTGGGTTTACGTTACACACACAAGTGAAATCTAAAATGTTCGATTGACTGAGAAATTTATTTAAGCTTACAATTAAGAATTTTTTTTTGTTCAATTTAAATCTAAATGTAAATCTAAATCATCCACCGTACATCGACATCCTTAAATCATTCATCGCACCCGCATCTAATGTCTCAATTGAATCTTCGGACTTTCCAAGACGCTATTACTATTTGGATTTGGTTTTCGCCAGCACCTGCCGGCCGCATGAAGACCCTTGAATGTGTCCAGGAATGCCCGTCTAAATCCGGCATTCATAAAGCAATACGTAATCGGATTACAGCAACTCGACGAGTAGGCCAGGAGCTGGAGGAAGCTTATCGCTGTGTATCCCACATTTTGGTATATGAGCGCTGGATTGAACAGAGTCATTGTGTTGATTACGTATAGTGGTGTCCAGCATATGAAGAATTCCAACACCAGGACGAATAGCATTTTGACGACACGTCGCTTACTTTCCAAATTCTTGGTTACATTCGATCTGTGATGGAGAGGGAAACAAAAATAAAAAAAAAATGTATTTAGCAAAGTCCTGGGAAAGGATGTACTCGACAAATGCAATCATACTTCCTGAGGATGGAGTCGCACTTCAGGACCGGAGTGGATGTTGGTTTTCGATTGTGCGATGCCCGATTGCCGTTGCTGTTGTTGGGGTTCGCATTGAAGCGCCGCTCAAAGGATTTCATTGAGGGTGAACGTGAATAGTTAGTTAGCCGGGTGTCTGGGTAGATTTTTCGTCCTTGGAGCTCATCTAAAATGAAATAAACACAACAAATAGAGTTTTGCTTTTGGATATTTTGCTCTGGTTGGACTTTTGCATGTCGAGTGTAAATTTGCTAAAAGCAACACTGGCAGACTTCAGTTCTGTCCGACGCATCAAAGGATCTAAATTCTACTGTGCAATAGGGTTTGGAGGAGTACTGTAGTCGCTGTATTGAGTGGTGCAAGGAGTCAAAAGACCTTTATCCGTATTTGGAAAATAAATAAGTTCACCGCAGATCTGCTTTGCAATAAGATACATTGAGTAGAGTCTTTACGAAGTTTTGAAGAAAATCATCAGTAAACAGCTCATGTAGCCGCACTAGAATTCTACGGGTTGTTACAGGGATGCGCAGGGAAGTATTACATCGCCTTACTATTGCCGTGGTTGTTGATAGAGAGTTGTTTTACCATCAGATATTGCACGAATAAAGTGGAAGGCAGTCTTTGCCTGACCGAGATAATGATGTTTATGTTTAGAAGAAAGACGCCTGAAATAAGGTCTTTGTTTAGGTTAGGTTAGGTAAATGGGTGGCTTGTGGCATTCGTCACTGCTTGCGTAGACCAGCAATAGGGTCAATTGTGCCCACTTTAGAATTCCACGCCTGGAACCTTAAAAGAGAAGTCGCTCATATAAAACGATCAAGATAAGGTATGAGTCTCAGGAGGTCCCTCAGCTCGATATTACTCAAGTCTTTCAGTTCCGGGAAGAAGTAATTGCCAAGAGTCCTCATTCTTCTATCGGCGAGGGCAAGACTTTCGCACGGCAGGTGACATACAGATTCGATTTCTTCCTCTTCCCTACAATTTCTGCAATAGTCGTTGTGATGTTTGCAAAGGGGCTCCGCATGAGTACCAATAGCGCAGTATTGATGCTCGAGGCTATCCTTTCTTCGCGCCGACTAACTTTTAATTCTTAACCCGTTCATAGGTTTCTACCTGTTGTCTAGCTGGATCCAACGTGTTCGAATGATGGCCTCGACTTCAAGGTAAATTGAAATGAGCGAGCTTATTGCAATCCTCGCAAAGGAGGGAGCCTGTGAGACATGTAGCGCTGGTCCCCTTCGTGCAAGTTTATCAGGCCTTTCGTTACTTGGTATTGGCTCTCGATATCTCATTTAGATACTTTTTGCAGATTCCTACGAGCTTCGATCTAGTTATCGTGGACTCTAGATAGTCATTGTCCTTCCCGTAACATCTTTCTCGCGGATAGTTTTCAAAGGCTCGACGAGGGCTGTGACTTCGGATAGAGGTAGTTGTTTAAGGTCAAGTTAGAGGTATAACGTTTGAGAATATTTTCCACTCGTCACTTTTAGATCAACGTGGGTCCATTGTGGTACCTGAAGCGGATGTAGGATCCCTTAACATGTTGTGCCCAATAACAATGCTAAATCCGGCGGAAAAGATGTTCATGTTCTCTTGTAGGATTCGTTCAGTTCTACTTCGGTTGTACATAAGCCGGAGATTCCTTTCTATGTACAGAAGTTAAGGGCACTTCATCTGATGGTTTCTGCTTCGAGTACTTTTTTTTCCTCACAATCGTCTTGGCTAAGGTAGCACTGTATGTCAAGGAAGCAACGTTTCCATTGGTGACCAGTGATAGCAACGGGCCTATTAAAAAATAAGTAAATCTGTCTTTGGTTAGGTCTCTATTCTGATTCGATTGAATTTCGTTCGTTGACTGCTAGACCAATCCTGAACGATATATTGAAGCTCAGCACAAGGTGACTTCCTACTGGATGGTTGGCATATCAAGAAATGAGAAATGGAATGAGGGTCAGAACTTAATTCTGTTTATATGCTGCGTTTGGTAACTATGCCGATTACCCAGCTCAGGTTAGGTTATGGGGGTGTCGGTACAGAAAGACCGCGCACCGGGAGTGTCTTCCATCTAAAACCGGCCAGTTTGTATTTAGCTAACTTTCATAAAATTTATTCGAGTTATGACTGAGTAGAATACTCATACATGTGTATATTATTCAGTTCCGAGCATCTTTTGGTTACATAGTTCATCGGTTTTGTTTCATTGCCGTTGCACCTCATTACTATCAAACTGTGCAAAGAACTAAACACGAAAACCATGTTCAGTCTAATCTTAGGTATTATACACACAAAAATAGTTAATACGAATCGTCTCAGGCAATTTTAGAGCACTCTGTGCGACAAAAACCCCTTCACTGAGGACTGTAGAAGCTGCAGGGACAAGGGGAATCCTTGAGATACCTGCTCTTCGCCTGTTCCGAACTAGTCACCAGAAAGTTGTATAGCTCTTGTAGACTCTCTTGATTACAGAAAACTGTTTTATAGAAACATTAAATTCCCAGCTGCGGCTGAAGATGTCACAGAGGACCCTAGACTATCGACCAGACGACATGCCACGGAATTGGGTATCAATCGACGGTCTTTACAGAGAATTTTGGTGAAAGACTGTAAGATGTTCCCATACAAAGTGCAGACAGTGCATCAGCTGCTAGCTACGCTGAAATCATTCTGAATCTCGACCACGAGGGAGACAAATTTTCACTGGCCGGCAAAATCGCCACATTTAACCGTTCCAGACTTCTTTTTGTGGAGTTTTTTTAAGTCACGATTTACTGTCAACAAGCTCAAACTCTTGAAGCGTTCAAAGAGAATATCCGTCTAGAATGCGAGGACCTATCGACGGAAGTTCTGGCAAGAGTGATGGAAAATTACATAAATCGGATCCGAACGGTCATAAATTCTAACGGCGGCCACTTAGCCGATATAATTTTCTCGACTTAATGGAAAACAATTTAAGACATCAAATAAACATAATCCATAAGCAAAACCAAAGTTTTTCATTCATAAAAAAATGACAGCCAAAGAACATCGGGTAACAACTCTTGCGCCATCTTGTACATAAATCGAGAAATTTCCTTTGTGCTCTTGGAAATCCTCTAGTTGGTTCCTGTTCAAATAATTATCTAAGCGAATCCCGCTGCATTTCACATTGTGTGCTCCAAGCAGGTTGAGATAACAAGGAGATAAATTGTCGTTTATGGAAAATTTTCTTTTCTATTTTGCAGGGTGGATCTAGTCTTATTGAATTCGTGTTTTAATACGACAGTTGCAATGTTGGCATTTATCCTCTTAAGCATTTTTAATCTCAACGGGCGCAACTCTTTTGTTTTTAGGACTGTCTTACTTGGCCATAGGGCAGCATCTGGTTTTTAAGCGCCAAACAAGGACTGATAATAACTTCGTTGTGCAGTAAATGTCAAAGTGGACATTCTCAAACAAACAAATGCTCGAGTTCCTTATTAACCAAACGGAAGTCCTTTGATAAAGCAACGCAGATGGTTGTTCTCAACACGACATTTTTAATTAAAATACTTCGACGACGAGTAAGTTAACTCAATTATCATCACACGACTTTTCTAATTATATTCTAAATCCTAGCAGAGTTCCTTTATCCTTTCCCTTGCAGATACATGTACGTTTGTTGGTCCTGCTGTATTGGTGTTGAAGGTCCTGCTTTTCTGTCACCGTGGATTAATGTGATACATGTGGGCTTTACTTTGACGTTTAAACATGAATATTTAAGAGGAGTACTGAAACTTTCAACGACATAGTAGTGAAATGATGTACCATATCCATTTTCAGATATTTTTGTTGGGTGACGTTTGCGTATGACTTTGCGAAGATGCCAAGGAAAATCTCCATCTTTTTTCAATTGAACCCTACTTTTCTTACTCTTTGAGAACAAGATGGCGCTATATGTCAATATCATTAAGCTCGTTCTCAATTTTGTGAGAGAAACATTGCTTGTAAATTGGCCTCCCATAAGTGGACTCTCCGCATCTCCCGATCTTCCGCCATCGACTAGAAATCATCAGGGGCTATCCCCATACGGGTAGAGGTGAGATTTTGGAGTTAGTTGAACGTCTACCAACGCACGGATTGCATGACACATCTTGAAAGCCGAGTTGGGGGCATGTGTTGAACGTACCCAATCGATCGAAGTATGGACCTTTCCGTTCGAAGAAGTAGTTGCTCGACGTTGAGTGCCTCCCGTATTCTGGTGTTCCTAACTCGATCTCGACGAGTTATCCCAGCAATACAGGGAAGAAATCTCGTTTCGGCAGTTTGTATCCCCAATCTTATTTGTTTCTTAATTTTTGTATGGAGTCATTTAACGAGCAGGGTTTAAGGGGTGTTTCAACAAGCGCTGTGGGATATTAAAGGAAAAAGACAAATCGCACACCTATTATTGAATCACCCTTTAGCTATAATCTGCTGACACCTTAACAGCTGATGCAAATTATTCGAGACACCATTGTCAAATAAGTGTTGAATTGAAATATGCGAACAGAAAATGGAAAATGTGTTCGAAACAGGATGGCGTTGCTTTTATTCACATAGTCGCCATTATATTCATCTACACATATACACAGGATTATCAGGATCAACAAGAGTGTAAATGAGAGGTGAGAAAAAAAAAAACTGCAGTATTTTATATTATTTAAATTTTGGTGGTTAAAATATGATTCATCGTTAATTTTTAATTCCCCTACTCTGCCCGGACGGATGAGGCTTAATTTTGTTTTATTATAATTCAGTTGAGTCATTAAAATTTAATTTTATTCTCTGTGAACTAATTTACATAAGTCAAGTAATTTACATAATTTTTCAATTAAATTTTGATCATATTCAAATTCATCATTATCGTCCCGCAGTGCTTACTGCAGAAAGATTGCATAATTAATCAATGATGTGCGTATGCAGAATGTGACCACAAAATGGAGGGACAGGCGTGTCTTGTTATAGCTAAGGGAACTGTGGGGTAATTACGAGAGGTCTAAACGCATCAAAGTACCTCTCCGGACATCTTGTTGGCTTGATCGACTAAAGTGAGTCAACGAGTAGCTCTCAGAAGGTAGCCAAAAGAAGCATAACCGGCCTAGGTAGGTAGTTCGGTTAGAGGGGTGGCGGCTTGATGTTAGATACCGCCTTACTCGGATCTTCAAGGATCCATGTATTCCCCGTCGTGGGATACTATACTTGTTGGGGAATGAGAAGAGGTTAGAGTTGTTATGTATTGTTCGCCTCCCTAAACTACCCCGAATTCAGTATGCATTTTAGGATGGTCTTCGGTGACATGTTTGAGAGTTGGCCCGGGTCACTAAATAAGTAAGCGCCTATGGTCGCCTTTCTAGTTCTGCTGAGGCCTGGGCAGTCGCAGAGAAAGTGCGTCGTGTCCTCCTCCGCGTCTACATCGCCACATCCAGGTGAGTCGTGTTTAGTCGCATTCTCTTTAGATTTGCCACCAGTACGTTTTGGCCTGTGAGGACGCTGATCGCTAGATCTTCTTTTTATTGAGTTTTGGGCACATCTTTCTTGATATGCAGCATGACGAAAGTGTCCTCCATCTCTCATCGGCAAGCTTCTAGAAGTCCAAGTGTATGTATCTCTTGCTTTAGAACTTCTCTAGGAGTCAGAACCGTGCGATCGACCATTATTTGTTTCAGTTTCGATCCCTTTTTTGCCAGTTCATCGGCCTTTTTATTGCAATCGATGCCTCGGTGCCCCGGGACCCAACTGACTGATACATTATATCTTGAGTTTAGGATCTTAAGCTTAGAAACTAAGTTTAGAAATTTCAGCTTGAAACACACTGGCGTGGTTTGGAAGTTTTATCGACCGAGTAATGGCGGGTACGTCTGAATATATTTATGAGCCTATCCCTTCATCAATTTTTGAAATTGAGTTCGAAGTCAGGGTATGGTGTTATGCGATCAGTTTTTGTTTCCAGATTCGCATATCTAGCGATTTTGATGTGACCTATTAGGCCCTTTTTCCAAAAGTTAGCTGCTTGCAGTAGCCTGCCAATTCTTTAGCGCATAGGTCAAGAGTTAGGAGTGAGAGTATCGCTGCTGTCGGGGTCGTTCTTATAGGGCTCATTGTGCTGATGCATGGTAATCGCTGGATTGTTGTGTCTTAAGGATTGATAACCGACAGAACAAACATTTGGAAGCAGTCAATGAAATGATAAATCTTAGATAGTTGACGAAAACAACAACTGCAACAGGTACAATGATCATTAAGAAGATCGAACTCATATTCCGCTGACTAGGAGATCGGTCCGAAGGTAGGGCAACTGATCTACATTCACAAGCAAAGAACTTGGCTCTGGAGTTTTGTTAGATGAACCAGACATTCATTGGTCGATAAAGCTTTCAAACCATAGCAGTTGGTTCTCAGCAGAGGTCTAAGCTATCACCGAGCTGGTTAGATGAAGTTTAACTTTTGATAGCTCTTTCGTGAAACATGTTCACAATCCACTTCTGTCAATTTCTATCAAAAGAAGACTATTCTCAAACTTTCTAAGAATGGCTAATGAAAGGTGGCCCAGTGAAGACGGTTGCGTCATCTGTCTATAGGGTGTATATGGCCCATATACTACCAAATTAGAACCAGAGACCTCTTTAAAAAAAATCTGCTCGGATTCCTGGACGATCGGCCACCATGCAGTAAGACTGGGAAAATCTGCTTCAACACTAATCCGCAGCTGCAAAGGTGTGAAAGTGTGTAACTGCGCAGCTCTCTTTCAGAAGACCTGTTGAGCAAAAATATTTCCGATAAGCTATCCTTCCTCAAATCCATAAGAACTAGCAAACAAGAACCCCACTCACAAAATCCGGTTTCCAAAAGTCGTGCGTTAAAAACAGTCTGCAGTCAGCCGGCCTGATCACTGGTCCTCCTACCTACCTGCCCGGTATAGCCACATAGATTCAAGTGTGATGAAGGGATAAGTTAACTCTTTTATCAACCCGGAAACCAAACTTTAACTTCGCTGTCAGGAGTGGGATTAATGCAGTGGTCGGTCTTTCCCCATTTACTTCTCTGGCAGACACTCTGGCTTTCTGGGTTTTTGTGGAAACTATTGGTAAATGACTCGTAAGCCTTAAATCTAACAATTCTAACATAATCAAGAACAGCGGTAGCAAAATTGAACATTATTTTATAACGCCTTTCGCCTGTAACGATTTTCCTAACTTTAATCAATACTCACGGCAGATATCTCGTAGCATTTGGTGGAAAGGACCACATTCATTACTGTCCATATTTTTTAAAAAGCAAAATGAAAGGTTTAACAACAAAGTTATCTACTAGGTAAATAAAAAACGTCTTAATTCGTTAAAAGTTGCAACCTAGTCTTTTTCATGGCGAATTCAAACAGGGAATGGAATTTGTAACTTTCCGCGTAGTAGGGTTACAAATTTTCCACCCAAAACTTGATTTTATTTGAATTTTTCAAATTCACTAGTGCAAACCATGGTCCACCCGTAGTGTAACTTTGTAGTCCACTATGAACGAATGACTACCGATGCTAGCAATTTCGAGACACTATTGTGCTTCACCGCTTTTCACTGAGCGGTAAGTTGGTAAACATTTTGCAACTACTTTGTAATTAAGTTGAACATTTCACAGAGCGATGAATGTATAAAATAGTTTACCTTCTCGTTGAAAGAGACCTGAGATTTATTAACTTTCTTTGGATTGAGCGAATAAATAGAGATGCCTTCTTGCATCTCTGAATGGAGTCCGGAAGGAAGGACTAACTATGTATAAGGTCATCCAACAAAAGGTGTCATTTTAAATTAATAGGAAAATAAAATACTTTTGCGAAAAGTGATGATATTGTTATATTAGTCTAAAGTTCAAACTCTGAGGTTGGCAATAAATAGAATGCAATATTTGCCAAATCTCCGCCTCGGCTATACCTACAAATGGTCATTCTTTTGATGAATTTTTTCATCATGGTTTCGCATAATTGCGCGTGAATTTCGCGAATAACAGCTCTCATATTTTTTTTTAGTGCTTGAATCGTTGGTGGAGCATTGGCGTAGACTTAATCTTTACCATTGCACCAAAAAAAAAAGGAAAGCATAATGGCATTAAATCTCATGATCTCAACGGCCAATTGAAGTCTCCATTTCGGGAAATCACACGTCCAGGGACTAAATTTTCTGTTCCGTGATCGTATAATTCGTCACGGAAAAACAAGAATTCTGGAGCCAAACGTCTTATTTTTTCGTGACGAGTTATGCGATCAGGTGGGGCTCAGGAAATTTGTCGTGCAATAGAGCCATTGTTTCACCGGTTGTGGGGCATGTAGCGCCGTTCGGCTGTAAAAAAAAACGTCGTCCACGTCCATATCATTAATTTTAGGCCAAAAAAAAGTCAGTCAACCTCGTTCGGTGAAGCTATCCATTCCCTGAAACGGTCGCACAAGAATCATTTTCGAAAAAAATATGGCCCAGTGACAGACGACGTTGCTATAGCCATCTCAGGAAAGCATCTTGATAGCCACAAGCTGCGATCATTTAAGCAAACTCCAACGAACAGCTTTCATGCGTATCAGCACTTCAGCACTGAACATTTTGTTTTATCTAAGACAAATGGCAGCTAAAAAACTCCACTTAGGAGCCTTCTTCTATACTAACTTGATAAACATCAATGTTAGTAGACTCCTACGCTTCATAAGAAGGTTCAATTGGGTCAATGAGTAGGCAGGAGATCTTTTCGAGATGCTTGTGGTATCACAACGGACCTCTCATGGGTCTAAATGTGTTGGCTTTAGCTGGCAGACACTTCCATCTTACCTAACCTAACCATGGCCCAATGACACCGTCAGCCCAAAAGCCGCACCAAACTTTCACTTGATATGGATGGAGAGGCTTTTCACTGTTTCTCTTGGGTTTTCGGAGCCACAGATGCGACAGTTTTGTTTGTTTTCGTCCTCAGCAAGCGGAAATGAGACTCATCACTCAGAAAAATTTTATGTTAAAAATTATGATCTTTTCATTCATTTCAAGCACCCAATCAGCGAAAGTGGGGCGTTGTGCATTATCTACTGGCTTCAATTCTTATGTCAATTAGACCTTATAAGCATGTAGGGCAAGATCTTTTTGCAAAATGCGGTGCAAAGTGGTTGCGGATAGGCCCGATTCCTTTGATCGCCTCGAAATGGACACATCTGGGTTTTCAGTTACACTTTCAGCTACGGCGGCGATACATTAAGCTGACTTTGCCGGATGAACACGAGTTGGGGTCTTCACATTACTAACTTGTCCGAGGCATTTAAATTGATCGATTAAATTCACAAAAGCGCTGGATGATGACCAAATGCAGTACGAGCTCTACGAAATGTTTTTGCTATATTTTCATTGTTTTTCTAGGGAATATTCACTCTTTCAACACGCGAGCTTGTATGCATCAAAAGTCATCGCAATGATAGTTGAATGTTGACAGTTCAACAATGGCGCGAAATTTAAAATGACACCTCTTGTTGGATGACCCTATACTTACAGCAATAAGTTGTTTTGTATTTTTAAGCCTGAATTGATAATCCGTTTTGAATTTTGGTTTCATTCGAAGGAAATTGTGTCTCTGAGAAACTCAGTATAGCACCGATCACACGTCCATCTGACAGCGCGGCTTCCTTTGTAATGAACTCTTGCATTGTTTTCAGATTGTTGCACACTGACTGATGAAGAGTGCTCACTGTTCTTCTGATGATTGATGTGAAAATAATCTATCGTCGTTAAGAACTTTGTTTAATCATTCCAATGAAATGCTAACCCACTACTAAACAAAAAGCATCAAGTGCCACTTCAATGTGAAAGTGCCTTGCGGTGAAGGTAGAAGTGCACCTCACGTTCGTTCGACACAAATTAACCCCCGGCATTTTGTAATCAATTAGTCTCATAGATGCAATATGAGCTCATTATTCTCTGGTAATTACTTTGAGTGCGCTCCATCTATTAACTAATTAGCTCACTCTGTACTACGGGCAATATGTTCTCAGAAAATGGTGTTGGAAACACCCACCCCCGAGGTATTGAAGTTGTTATTTATGCAAGACTTGTTCATCCTTTTTCATGTTTTGTTTTGTTGGCTTCGTTCGTATCGGGGTGGTTTTCCTTATTGAAAACACATATGTGTTCCATTTGAACAGATGTGAGCCGGTTCTTACCACCGGCACCGGTGTCAACATGTGAGAAAACTGGCTGACTGGACCCGTTGTGTTACATCCTTAGAAGCTGACAAAGTTCCTCACAGCTTTTGGATCAAACCCCAGAACTTCCTGGGCCTTTCTAAGAGAGCATGACGTAAGGCAAATATGCCCCGCTCTTGACCACCAGTATCTCTTATGACATCAACCATTAAAATGCCGTTTAAGACCTCTAAATAGTCAAATTCTTTATTTTGAAGGAACATTATGCGTCGGCTTGATCCAATAAAGCGAATTATAATCAAGCAAATCTACAGATTTGCCGTTTAATCTAAAAAATGTCTGCACGAAAATTATGAAGAAAAAGAAACCGTTTAAATGGAAGCGATAAATATTTTTTATTACAAAAAGCGAGCAGTAACTCTGATCTAGATCTCTGTCGGCGTGTCGACTGTGAATTATCCCTGGTGGATTTCCCCTGAGATATTTATTTCTTTGAAACTTAGAGCCCGATGAATTGTGTTACCCAAGGTTCACAAGGAATGGTGTGAGTGACAGTGTGACCCTCACGCAATTTCTGTCCATGGAAACCCCCTCAATCAGAATTAGCTTTGTTGGATATGTTTTATCGCCAATTTTCGCCGTGGTAACCATATTTAGGACAAGAGTCTGCTGATGGAATAAAATAGTCATGAGTTTCAGAATTTCACGCAACGACAAATCATATTTTATGAGGTATTTGATGACAGCACCACAGTGTGCCTTGTTTTCGACCTCAGGGTCTGAGAATGTTTTGAAATTTTATACGTGACTCAAATGATGTGTTATGAAAACCAATGCTGGGGACGATAACTGTACAAATGACTCGAACAATTTAACGGTTGGTTGTTGTAGAAATAGGGTGGGCACTGACTGGCGTCAACCCAGGGATGCTTAGTGTTGTAACTGTTGCTACGCATTAGTTGTGCGGATGTTACTTTCATGTGGTAGCCATCGGCTACTGGTTGCAGTCCATCCAGAATTGACTTAACCAACTTATAGGCGCGAGTGTTGACCACTATAAACACGATACAGGACGAAGTGGCGTAAACATTTTTTGGAAGCAGCACATTATCTGGGTTGCCTTGGCCTAGGAAGATATTACTTCTTCGACACGACAGTTGGTAAGCGCAGCCTACGTGGTAACAGTTTCTTGTCGAGTGGCAAAGTGCTTATAAGCGCAACGCTTGCAGACTTCAACGATCTAGAAGGAGAGCTGACTTTCAAGGACGTCTGAATACTTTCAGAATGGACTTAGTAAAGGCGATGCAGTTATGAGGCGATGCACTTATGAGGTAGCATATAGGATGATAGTGATGGAGGGCTACAGGCCCCTACAAATGACACGCCCAACAGTCCCAAAATCCATAGTAGAGTATCTATTCCTCCAAAGACCGTCCACTATGTGTAGCATAACAAGGGGAATCAGCATGGAGGACATTTAAACAATTATGACGGACGACGACGGCGGCGACGACAATTTCGGCGACGACAAACCAAATCCCGCTGTCAGGATTGAATCATTTAATCTAGACGATGAAGACCAACAATTCCGTCCACCCCACCTAGACGAAGTGACGATAGCCATTTCCAAGGCTAAGTCCAAAAAACTGCTGGAGTTGATGGCCTGGCGGCCGAGCCGTTTAAAGCGGCCGCGTATGAAAGCTTTATAGAGACGACCTGTAAAGAGCTATGTCTGGTTTTGGCATCCCTGTCAAACTCGCCCGTTTGTGCAGGATGGTGATGGCGATGGAGAAACCATGCTGCTTCATCAAGGTCGGTCAAGACCTCACCGACACCTTTGATGTCAAAAGAGAATTTAGGCAAGGCTAGGCGCTGTCAGCGGACTTCTTTAACATCGTTCTTGAAAGAATAGTGCAAAACTCACCGGCCAACACCAGAGGCACAATTTTTCAAAAGTCCGTCCAATGACTCGGATACAGCGACGATAATCGGAAGAACGCACCGTGATGTCACTGGTGCGTTCGTGAGTATTGAGATGGAGGCGGCGAAGATGGGTTTAGCGGTCCATGAGGGCAAGACGAAGTATATGCTGTCAACAAGAAAGGACACTCAACATCGACGTCTTGGACAGAACGTCACAATAGACAGTTATAACTTTAAGGTAGTTAAGGACTTTGTCTACCTCCGAAATAAATTCAGGCAATGACAACGACGATCAACCGAAGAATAGCTCTTGTCAATCGCTGTTTCTTTGGGCTGAGAAGGCAATTGACCAGCAAAGCCCTTTCTCGAACAAGGGAAGCGACCCTTTATAAGTCCCTTATGGCCCCAGTTTTGCTCTACGGCGGAGAGGCATGGACTCTGTCAAAAGTGGATGAGGTTGCTCCTGACTGTTTCCAGAAGAAAGTTCTTTGGGTGATTTTCGTCTGCATAAAAACTGAGTGGAGGAGGAGATATAATGACGAACTGAGGCGGCTGGGTCATGTAAAGCGTTTGGACACTTATGCTCCGGCCGGGAAACTCTTCGAATCCACACCCGAGGGACGGCGCACTAGAAGAACACCGTGACTCTTCGCTGAACCATGGAAACTAAAAGATTTGGTTATAAGCCACCTGGAGAAGCATCAAATCATTAACCACTTATTACTGAAGACAGTAAAAATAACTCCTTCATGAACAAGAAGCTGCGGGAGACCCAAAATAATGGGTAGTGTGCCTCTCTAAAAGAATATCATTTACAACAGAGTTCTGTGACTATTTTTTGATACCGCTAACCTTGAAAAGAAGAAAATTTCACAAGAAAAAAAAAAACATTTTACACCAAACAGATCCATCATGTCTTACATCGGCTCAGCATTATCCACACAAAGGTACTTCCTTTCTTACTCACTGGTGCCTACAAGTAACAAGGTCGTGAAGCCTTCCTTTGCCCGGAAATACGTGTCATACACCTTCAAACACTTGCAACACCATCCACCGAGATTCTGTTAGATGTTTTACCCAATATTACCCCGAGACAATGAATGGCACCGTTCCCGAAGGTCATCCGTCTTCCCAGCCAATCTAAGTACTTTACAACATTTGCATAAAAAGACAAATCCCCAGACACCGTGAACACCGAATCCATTCGTCTGATTCGTCGTTCTGTACTTCGGCTGAAATAAATGTGAAGTAACCACGCACAGGTTAAATTTTCTCCGTCATTAGGCAGCAGGTTTATGGCTCAGGCTCAGTCGTATTACTCACGATAAATTACTTCGCCTCCAATGGCGGCGAACAAATTAAATGGATATTTGATATTTTGCCCCTCTGGCGGCGAAAAAAGTTTCACAAATCATTTTCGACACATATATTGCATTAGATACACTTTTGGCGGATAAGGATTTATCTTGGGGAATTCACTTAGCGAATCGTCCTTCGCCCAGTCGACTCGATGAGCACTCGAGTCTATGGGGAGCAGGTGACGCAGCGGCGGCGTCGGCACCATGCGTCGCCATCTGTTGGAGCAAATGACATACGAAACAGAATGGCTCCTTAATCTTCCATTTCAAGGCCTGTTGATGATGTTTTTGGCGCGGTTGGCTGAGATTTAAATTGAAACGGAAATGGTGCGTGTGAGTGTTAAAGGAATTTCGGAGGTAATATGCCATTCGCCGGCATGGTAGGGAACCCCAGATTGTGAAATGTTGCATATCAAGTGTCGGCTAATAAATTTCCTGGCTGGTGGGCGGGGCGGCGTGGGGCAGGTTAAGGATAGGATTTGCTTGTCGGATTTGCTTGCTAACGCAGGATGTCTGTGATACGAATAAACTGCTCATTAGGGAAATGTTTGGGGAAATTGAAAAACGCTGACGGGCGGTGTGGGGAAATGTACTTTTTACGCTGAGTTGACATTTGTAAAGCGAGTTCGAGGTTGGGGCTGGTTAGGGTTAAGCGGTTATTGACATTGAGTAGGTAGATTTTGCGATGTGACTTTAAGCCTTTGGTTTGGGGAGGAAGACATCCCCCAATCCTTGTGTTTCCTAAGTTGTGGAGGGTAGACTTTTTTTTAGAGAATGAGCGTGGTAATAGGTAGGCTTGTTAAATATGTCAAATTTTTGTCACCTTGCAGGAGCTAATAGTAATCTGGAAGTCTTCTCAGAACTCAGATTTAGTTTATTATTACATCAAGGGCTCGATTTGGTTAAAAGGTGTAATAACTCAAAACACCGTTCGTGAATAGCCCCAGCTTCTATGCCGTATGGCAGCTCGGGTGCAATGGTGGCTCAGTGGTTAGTGCGTTGGACTGCTGTGCTAACGGCATGAGTTCAAGTTCCAGTCATGCCCATTGAACATTTTTCGAGGCACTACCTCTCGTAAAATTTATATAATGAAAGAGCTTCTCAATTCGTCGCTTCGAGTCGGCAATAAATTGTAGGTCCCTTCCATTCGTGCGAAAAAATGTAACACGTACAAGGCGGCCCAAAATTTATCACCCTATCGGAAGATGCAGAAATTTTTGCAAATGGCTGTCAGTTTTGTTTTGACATTTGTGAAGTAAACAGATGCAGAATACACGTCGACCAGCCATGGAATGCGAAACTCCTCAAAATCGCGGAATGCTCGTAACTATTTTTGAACGGAATAATTCGTCAGTGATTTTGGCGCAAGGTGAATTTCGGCGAAGATTTTCCGGCCGTCTTACACCAACTGGTCAAACACGCAGGCGTTTAGCCGCTTGCCTCGAAGAGACTATAACAACACGCGACAGAAAAGATGCCGGAAGGCCGCATAGTGTTGATTCCAATGAGAATATCGCCACTGTGACTGAAGATGTCGCAGATGAGCCGACAACGTCGACCAATGACCAATGATCAACGAGTTTTTATTGCCGCTAATTAATGAATAGAGGATATGTGTGTTTGACGGCAACGAAAGAGCCGATGACCTGTGTCAGGCGGGGATCAGCCCTTAACGACTCACTGGCGGAATTTGTTAATATCCCGCTAGGAGACGTTAAGGACAATATTCATCATCACTTTCTGAAAACGACCAACCAAGTGTGGAACAGGCTTAGCAACTGCGCCATATCGAGGAAGACCTGGCCCGGTTACAACAAACAGAAAACAAACGAGTTACTAAGCAGATCAAGACAAGATATTGCGAGAATCGTAGCCGCTAGTACGGGCCACTGGCCAGTCGGAGACCACGCAGCCAAGCTGGGTTTTCCCCACAACACTTTTGCCGCAGTAGCAAGGATAGCAGCGAAAAGGAATCTCTGCATCATTTCTTGTGCAAATGTCCGGCCCTAGCGAGGGTCAGACAGCTCACATTTTAAAGGATGCGTTTCCCGGTCGTCTAATTTCTCGTTTCGGCGGTTTAAACTGGCGGCGATATCGCCCAATTTGACTACTCCAGACTTCTTTCTTCGGGTTTTTAATGCCACGGGTCCATGAGAACAGACTCTGGAAGCTTTTAAAGAGAATTTCCGATAAGAGTGCGAGAACTAATCGCCCGAAGTTCTCGCCAAAAAGGATTGAAAATGCGGTAAAAAGAGCCCAAATATCAACAGCAATGGCGGCGCCCACTTGACCGATATAATCTTCAAGACATAATGGGAAATAACTTTAAGGTCCCAATAAACATTTAAAAAAAAAAATTTAATTATGTCGTTTCATTTTAAAGATATAGCAAAATAACATCGGGCGAGTGTTTTTGGGCCACCTTGTACAACATGAGTGGTTGCAAGAAGCTAGGCCTTGTGTAATGCCATGCTGTCGCGCCAGCTACTTTTTTTATTCCTACGCAGAATAGAAGATAATTGCTAGCAGGACTTACCCAATCTATCATTCTGGACAGGGTTTTCCAAATGCAATTTAACGCGATTAAGAATCGTCATAGCCATTTTTACCAGTTCATGAATTCCTCCTCTTTTAGAAGCTTGACTGTCATTCTCTTACTCTACTGCTTAGGCCTTTTTAAAACGCGGTAAACAAATCTCCACAATTCCTTGAAAAACTTTTTTGAATATTGAAAGTCGAAATCTTCCACATTTTTATCGATTTTAATGTTAGGAGGTAGTCCGCCTGAATTATTTCAAACTGTACACCAGATTTCAATGCTGAAGGACACAATTTTCAAACAACATTCTTTCAACACTGATCCGACCCAGATAATCTTCTACTGGTCTCGATGGTCTCGTCAGGAAAGATAACCAGCGGTTCCTTGACTCAACCTTCTCCACCACCTTTCCTCGTTTAGTAATTATGTATCCAATCCATTTGAAAGACAAAATTTTAATTAATATCTGCATTCTAAATTTAGAAGGGGCTTGGGAATTTCAAAATCTCGCCCCATCCTGTCAGGGTGTTTCCCCAAATACATCAGTGATGAGAGCGAAACATTAAAATGTGTCACACAGTCGAAGTGGAAATTGCAAATTGTGGTTACGAAAGGCTCAATGAAACTTTTTTTATTAGGAAAGTTTCTGCTCCTGTGTATGTTTGCTGTCAATCACAGGAAGTAATGAAGGGATTCGGTGGAGTATGTGTGTGTCTTTTGCACTCCCTCGGGCGTTTTGTCATGTCAAATACACACACTGGGAGTTCAAATTTTAATAAAATCTGACGGAAGTTGAAGAATGTTTTCAACATTTGTTCTCAAAGCAGATGTCACACCCCTTTATGATTGGAATGACGCGGTGCTGTTATTTTTTTACGTCACTAAGCCTTCAAAAGTCTCCACAGTGATGAGGAAAATTATTTCCCCCCCAAATAATTAGAGAGACTTGTCACTTTAAAGTGGTGTGTTCCGCTTGTAGACCGTGAATTTCATAAATTAGCGCAGCAGACAGGAAAAAGAAAATTGTTTTTTCAAAGTTTAAAGTTTGTTCCCAAACGATAATCGCCTCGACGACAATCGATTTGACACACCACACCACACCACTGTACACTCTTGAGACTTAAATTGAAAAGTTTTGTGTCAATCGAAAGCGTTTTTCGAGCAGATGAGTGGATGAATGAGATGCAGAATTTAAATTGAAATAAATCGAGGAAAACCTTACGTCGCTGGGGAGGAGATATAGCTTAGATTTATATCTCTGGTTGGATGAAATATTTATCAGATGGAAGACATGCATAAATATCCTGGACAGTTCCCTTAGATGGTATCAACGTTTCATTCTAAGAGCGCGGACAACGTCTGCCCAGGTATTGCAGGCATTCAGGAGGAGTGGGCTGCCGAGAGCTTTTCCAAGAAATGGAAAAAAGAAATTACGGTCAAGCTCCCTAAGCAGGGCCAAAACTGAAGAGGTATTTGAGTGCTGTGTGCAGTAGCCACGGTAAAGAAGTTCTTGAACGAATAAACGAATAACTGGAAAACACACTCCATGCTAATCAAACAGATTTTCGCTCTTGATCCTCTGAGTCGCCCATTTCAACACTCTGCGGATTATCATTGAGCAATGAGTTGGATGCTGTTCGTCACTTCACCTGCTGTCGATCAGTTTTAAGAAGATATTGGACTAACACTGTTTATCTGGGTGTCTATGCGCAGGGAATGTAAAGACAGACTCAATCTGCTTGCCACCCACAACAACGTCCGCCTTGTCTGGTTACTGGATCACGAAACTGTCACAAGAAATGAGAAAAATCATGATCTGCTAAAAATTTAGTGGAAGTCATACTGGCAGTAATCAAAGCAGCAACCAACGAGAAGATGTTAGAGGCTTGCAATGATCACTGGGCAAAGGCTCTAGGTTCAAGCTCAAGATGGAAGGAATCATCACAGGACACATACACAGACTAAGCCCCGCTGACACAGAGACATGCAGGAACTGCGAAGAAGAAGAAGAAAGCGACAGAAGACCCTGGGTCCATGTGGATACCGGACCTGAAACATCTTAGGGACAGAGGATTTCAACGATCACTGGGCAAACCTCTCGACGTGCAAAGCGGCAAGATGAATCGTAAAGGCATCAAACAACATGCCACAGAAAATCATGGGGTTTTGGTGAATACCAGACCTAAAGGATCTCATGGATAAAGAAATCGGTGACGTACTTGCTTTCACCTAAGAAAGAGGAAGATTTGCCAGATCGCATGGGCATTAGTGTCAACATCATAGATGTTCCCACTTTCCCTTGATCTCGTCAAACATATGTTCCAAACCTGTCCTTTTCCTACAGTTCTGCCAAAAGAAGCTGCCCCGACTGAAGTTTAAGTCAAAACCATCTGGCTTACCCTCACATATCATACCACAGTTGAATCGGTCCTGTTATATGGTGCAGCGCCTGGAAAGTGACCTTATCGTCATAAGAAAGCTACAGACGTTTTGGTGTAACCGAACATCTTTACCAGAGAACAGCTCAGGAACCAATAAACACAACTATCCAACGACAAAAGTGGCTGTGGATTGATCATACATTTTAAGAAGGAGACAACTCCATTACTAACCATGAAATGCAATGGAACCCAAGATGATAGAAGAGTGGGTTGATTGACGAATGAATAGCGCAGAAGGAAATAAGAGGTGGAGAGAGGACCCACGAGGACCAACCAGGTCCAAGATGATTCTTACGCTGTTCTACAAGGCCAGAGGACATGGTAGCCGAATCTATGTCCACTTATGGTCAACAAATGAGAATAACGACCATAAAATTGGATCGCTTGTAGAACTCTAGTAGAGTTCAACAAACGGTTGACCGAAAAAATTGGTTCACCGACTAACCAGGCTTTTCATAAACTGGCCCGATTACTGTGTCTTTACAATACCACCGTTTCTCCAAAATCCCACCTTTCCTCCATTTGAGTGGCGACTCTTACGATGAGGATGTAATCAATTTCGAGGAAAATGAATTATTGTTACGACCGCGTGTTTTACCAACATTTCATTGAGGTTCCTGGAATCTGACAACACTATCCTCTACGACACAAAACAGCGCTTCGGGTACTTATAAGGCACAATGGTGTGGCACCTGTTATTCCACAAATTCTTCCTCCTCAAACTCAATGCCACAAAGTTCAAAGTGCATTACACCATAGTTTCTCCTAATGGGTTCCAGGGAAAAAATTAATTGCTCTTTGCTCTGTTCACCATTTCATATTTGCCTTGAGCGAGGATTTTATCCCGTTTTTCATTTACTTTGCGTCACACTGTAGTCAAACGAATGTCAATGTGTTTCCTGTTCCATACAAAACCATTGTCGTTTGCACTCTGTAAACCATATGGTAATACTTTCAACATAAAGTTTGATAGACACCCGTCGGTCATGCATTGTTTTATACGTTGGATTTTTTTTTTTTCGTTACAAAAACCACTAAAAAGGACTTTTGTGTAACTTCCTGCTGCGTTAAAAGTTTTAAAACAACGGAAAAATAAAATTACGTCCCACGGTAAGCGCAATGAAGCTTCATGTGGGAGCCAGCATTGTGGCAAACTGTTTAAAGGACAAGTAAATGGTACCTTCCTGCCGGATATGGCGTAGTAATAGCCGTTTGTCCTGTACCGCAGAAGGGTTTTAGAACGTTTTAGAACGTTAAAAGCCACATAAGGCTGAGTCTACTTGGTCTGGATAACGCACGTGTCGTGTTTCTTCATCAAGATTTTTAGAGGAATGCACTCAAACATAGCTCAATACAAGGTTCCGTCCAGGTAGAGTAGGGTTTATGCATCCAGCGCTTGCATTAGACAATAAGCCCCATAGTCGGCTCATCGCGATCCTTGTGAAACCAAAATTGCAGAACCTAAAGCATTTGATTTCCCTACAGCCGAGCTCCTCTAAATTACTAAAGAAATAGTCGCAGGGAAGTTTCATGCGTGTCCTTACAATTCCCCGAGATTCACATAATATATGTGTTATGTCCTCAGCGGCGCATAGGTCATTGCAGTACCAGCAGATATCTGTGGCTGAGAGCCCTATTCTTTTAACATGCTTCCTGAAAAGTTAGTGCCACTTGTAGCTGTGTCCTGCTAAGTTCTAGTCTAGCGCATACCATGAAGTCTTGGATACCTTATGCCCACTTATATTGCACCATATCTGTTTTGCCTTATTTGCAGTTACTTACTTTAGCTACACAGGAAGGAGGATCCACGGTGGCTCCCCCCTCCATTTGTTGCCGTTTTCCAAATGGCGATATGTAGTTCCGTTGGTGGTTTCGAAGCATTCGTGAAGACCGCAAACTTATCTGCTGAGATGGCAGCGTTCCTTTGCCAGTCTTCCCTCTCAGGATACAACGTGATGCATGCTGCATCGAAGTCCATGATGGAATCCATCTCATCTGTTATTTTTAGTACGTCAATGTTATATTCACTCAGGATGGAGCAGTGTCCAATACTATCATTCCTAAAGAAACCTAAATTAGTGAGCCTCAGCGCACTATTGCTTGCATGGTGTTTTATCTCTTAGTCTAGAGCTGCCGAGGGTGTTGGGCGAACAGTACCCGTGATAGCGATACAGGCAGTTCTTTGGACTGCTGCTAGCTTACTTAACATTGTTTTCTTTCTATTTACCTTACACCAAACGAGCGCTCCATACGTGAGTATGGGTCTAACTATTGTTATGTATAGCCAGTGCATCATACCTGGTTTCAGACCCTATTTCTTTCCTGCTACCTTCTTCCATGCAAAAAGAGGATTAAGCGTCTTTTGAACCATTTTCTGTGTATTGGGCTTCCAGTTTAGTTTTCTATCAAGGATTATCCCAAGATATCTGGAGCTGATTGACAGGGACAGCATGACCCCTACAACTTTAGGTAGTCTGAAGAGGGGTATCTGGTGTTTCCTTGTGAAGAAAACTCATTCTGACTTTGCCGGGTTGACGTTCAATCCAAAATCTTCTGCCCATTTACTCAAGGTTGCTAAGGCACCTTCCATAATGTTGCTGATTGTGTTTAGAAATGTCCCTTATATAGTTATGGCTACATCGTCGGCATAAGCGTAGACGTTTAGTCCTCTAGACCAAAGCTTCTTCAGAATTTTATCTATCGGCAAGATCCACAGTAGAGACGAGGCCTCTGATTACAGATCTTCTTATTAAGCTTTGTCTTATTTCCGAGCTGATACATCTTAAGCTTAATTAAGTCGTAGTTATACGCTTGATACAGTGGCGGCTTTTCTAAGATCTTATGTGCGTTTGCGACAAAGCCATAACCAAGATGCTTTTGAAATATGACAGGAAGTCGGTAGGTGCACTCACCGGCCACAACCTTCGAAGAAATCGCACATTGAAATTTAAACTTAACGATGACAATATATGTATCTAGGAGCTGTTGTGACGAAGAGGTTCAAGAGGATACTCTTCACTTCCTCTGCCACTGCCCAAGCCTATGTCACTTGACAAACAGAATATTAGCATATACAAAAACTATCCGATGTTCCACTAAACGATCTTTCCAGGTTTCTGAGGACATCACGATGGCTGGAGACCCAAGTCAACAACGAGCAGTAAGGTAGAAGCGCAGTAGAAACCGGAATAAACCCCCATTGGCATCCACAAGGACCTAAGTGTGATGAGGTCGAGTACTTTCTCCTTCACCAACCCAGGTATGTTCCTAACCTCACCTATGTATGTCCCTTTCGTAACAAAAGAACACAACAAATGACTTTTCCATTTTTTGCAGTTTTCCAGTTTCCATTTTTCTTTTGTAATCCACTCGCGTTTCAAGGGGTTATGAATACCCTTTATGATTTTATTCACACAGCGCGAGCGAAGTGGACTAGTTCAAAAATCAAAAGTATTAGGTTTCAATGGTGTCCGATAGTGGTGTCCAGACTGGCTGGCGAAGTCGATTTCGCAGTTGCTCCTTGAGTCGTTTTGAAGTTCTTTCCAATGAATATATCCTCTATGAACTGTGTTACTGTGTCTGCATTCCACCTTCGAAAACCCTAGTCAATTGTCAATTATTCCAACTCCATCCAACTTCAACCCAAAGTTAAGTTGCAGTCATCTTAGGACAATAACCGTATTTAGTAAGTGAGTTCAAAACTAAAATAAAATTCAATAAAATTCCGTTAAGAAAGAACAGATTTCGACCGACCTTAACTTTATTAACGGTCGTTAAATTCAATTTACCGAATAAAGTACAATTTATGATCAAACAATAAAAAGTTTATACACATAGCTACGTGTGTGCGGGATGTGTCATAAAAGGACTGTGATCCCCTCTATAAGATTATGATTAAGGGCCGACCGCCGTCGCCGCCGACAACAAAGCAAAAAAAAAAAAAGCCACAAAGCGTATCCCTGGTGATGATGGATAGCCTTTCGATTTATGAGGATTACCTTGTGAAGATTGGGCAATATTTTGTCACCTCATAAAAATTTTGAGCACACACTGAACGTTTTTTTTTGTTGGAAATTCAACAAAACACAGTTTGTTGCTTTGTGGACACACAATGGCTGCATTGTAAAGAGGTTATAAGAGTGTTAAAATGCTGTCTATGGAGCAAGTGGTTAAGGGATGAGTTATGGACAAAGTTAAATCTGATGAGAACGATGTGATGATGACAGATGTTGAGTCTGTAAAGGGACATAAAAGTAGAACGGGTAAGAATGATGCCGGGTGGATAAAAATTGTAGAACTGGTAGTGTTTCAACTGTTCGTTGGTGCTATTGTGACCCATTGTCATGGATAACAAAAGAGAGTTACTCCACAGTTAATAGAAAGCCTTCAGTCGTAAATACTAATTTTTAATTTCTTTCCAAAGGAGTTTGTGAAATGCGCAAGTACTAGCAAGTACGATGTGGAGAAATGGACGGCATAGATGTCTGAAAGATTCTTGATTCTTGATTCGTTGACTAATTTAGGTTTATGTGGAAAAAATTATATAATTGACGCAAGTGTTGGTGTGATAGATCAATTTTTTCTTGACGAAAGCCAGGATGTTAGTGATTCCTTTATTCATGAGATGCTTCAGCTCTGGTATTCACATAGATGTCAGGATTCTCTATTTTTTTTAAGCTGAGCATAATCCGGAACGAAAAATTCGGAAAGAGTGTAGGAAAGTAAATATAGAAGGCACAAGCTAGACAAGCTAGAAACTATAAATGCACATGCTGAAGTTCAAGGCGTTTCGGATCAAGATCTAATTTTCCACTGAGACACTGTGGCGTATGTGGAACATTTTAACCAATTTTTGAGGTGACGCCAGTTCTGACTTCACTGGCATTCTCCACTGGATCCTCAGTTACATAAAAATTCATCCCTACTCGTCTAAGTACATCTTATCTATTTATTCCTTTCACTTTTACTTTAGAACCTTATCGTCGACTAAAAATAAAAAAATAAATAGCTGGCGCTGCAGCTTGAGATGAGCCAAGGCCAGCTTTTCGCAACCATTCATGTTGTGCATGCATGTTACATTTTTCGCGCAAATGGAATGGATCTAGTATTTATTACCGACTCGGAACGGCGAATTGAGAAGCTCTTTCATGATAAATTATACACCCTGAAGCTTGTCATTCCTTGATGAAAGGTGGTGCCGCGAAAAATGTCCGGTGGGTATGGCGGGGCTTGAACCCACGCCGCTCGGTCAGTAGTCCAACCACTGAGCCACGGCGACGCGTCGCTTGACGTCGACTGAATCCTCAAAAATACTGGAAGGAATACAACTATTGGACCATCAAGTCGTCGCGATTTCTTAAAAATGCATAGCACCTTTCAGTGAATGAATGTAATTTTGTAATGGAAGATGAGAGCCTTCGAAAGATGGAACCGAACCTTTCCTCCGTAACCATGTGAGATTCTTATCTATTTAACCAATATCTACTCCGTTGTCCTTCCCCACGATACCGCCAGTGTTGAGATGACAAATAACAGTTCGCTCTTTTGCTTTTTCAGTCTCCTTAATCTGTGTCAGTTCATGCATCAATCGTTAAGGGAATGTGCTTTATTTTCAGCTCTTCGCCTTATAAATTTTTTTTCGATGTAAGTTTTGTTGCGATTCATCGCAGAAAAGTTTGGCACTTTTTCTGCTTTATCTACAAATCGTGAAAACCTCCTCTATCTCGTCACAGATTCCATGAATCATTACCTTCTCTTCCTTCAGTCCTACATAGTTGCTATTGGTCTCCGAGCTCATGCTTATGGTTTACTCGAATACATTGTATGTAGATACTCATAACTCATGCCAAAATTTGTCGTTAGATACTTTGGACTCTACTTCCCACAACAGTGTTGCAAAAGGATGAGCTATCTCAACTTTTGCTTTTCAATAGTCATTGTCATTGTTGCATAGTAAGTGCTTCCTTCCAAGTTCTGTCATTTGTTTTGAGACTCATTCAACGCGCTCCTTCAATGTTGAGTAAGTAGCCTTCACTTGAAATGCCAACATTTCTGCAATTCTCCAAACTTTCCGTATTGTTCAACTCCCGTTGAAACAAAAAACAATTTCTTTGGATCGCCCAATATGCATTGTAAATCCACGTTGTTTTACATTTCATCTTTTCATTGTCTCCGTAGAGATTGCGGCTATAAACTCCCCAACTCTTCCTCTATCTCTCGCTCGCTGTCGAAATGTCTAAGCGATTTCTCATCTGCTTTTGCCAATTCATTGCCCACGCATTGAATGAGGCATAAAGTACATGACGACGTGCACGAACATTGGCAAGGATTTACTTTATGTGTACATTTCTCGAGAGAGAGAGGTTTTTCCTTTGAATAGCTTCGCTATACAATGAGTTCCATGTTTCTCAAAGAAACCAACATGTTTCCTTTTGATGTGGGAGGGATGGCCATGGTTTTTTTGCACAACGACTTCATACATATGCATGTATGCACATGTATACATGTGTCTAATCAAATTTTCTTCCGTTCCATTTGAACCATATCGTCACGGTATTATAAATGTTTGGTTTCCCTTTCCATTACTAATTTAAAGTTAGAATAGCTCCTTTCCACTTAAAGGAAGGACGACGCTGTTAATAATTTGGACAAATTAAATCATTTTGTCCTATTGGGCAAAATGCAATGGAATCATGAACCTCATGGGCTGTGCCCCATTTTGGAAACCAACCTTTGGATCCGTTGCATGCTGGAGAGTTTTCAAGATGAAATATCATCTTTCCCCAGAAATTAGCCTAATCCACCCATTCCATCCACAAGACAGCAAAGACTGAGTTGAAAACTGCGCCTAATGAGTCTCCTAAAAGTCTCCGAAACGATAATCAGCTAAGAAACAGGCGTCACACTGAGTGCATCGACAGCTAGGTAGGTGTTAAGATTCGATAACGTCAAATTAAGGCGGATCAGGCTCGCGGTGAGATTGTGACAACATCTTAGACCCGAGAAACTTATAAGGCAATACCGACCAAGAACGATAACCTGAGCATTCCCTTCCTTCTACCTGACCACTGTTTTTCAGGTGGAAATTATGGTGATCAACGTAGCCTTATCATGGCTTAGGCACAATGTAATATCCTTCAGGGACATTACAATCGTTACCGATAACTTGGCTGCGATAAAATCTCTGGAATCGGTAGAATGTACATCAAAAGCTACTTCAGATTGTCGCTCATCTCTCATGAAGATGGTAGAATAATTTAATATTCCCCTATGCTGGATACTCTGTCATAGGGACATCCCAGGGAACTGTAAGGCCGATAAATTTGCCAAATGCGGTACTACTCTGAGCATCCTGAACGAAGGAATCGGGGTATTCAACTCGCTACATGTAAATTACTCTTAGAGTACGACGCGATCAGTAAGATAAACCAAAGACGGAAGAATGGTACCACGCTCCGTACCTTCAAGGAGATCTGGTCTATGCCAAATCTCATTTGATCTAAAAGTCTGGTCTTGTTCAAAAGATCGCTCATGAGCACCGGTATCGGTGTTCTCAGTGGCCACTGTCCCATTGGCCTCTTCTTTAATGACATCTGCAGGAGCTGCAGGGACGAAAAGGAGGATAAAACGATCCTCCATTTCCTCTGCACTTGTTCTGCCCTGCCTCAAAGAAGGAAGCTCTATCTGGGAGCCTATCACTTCGACAACTTGGGCGAACTATCACATACTGAGTTCCAAATGGTTTCAATAAAGTGAGTGACGTTTTCAGGGTAAAGACAAAGGGCATGGAAGTATCACGAACAGCCTTTCCTGTTCCCACGTGAGTCAGCCACCCTACCTACCTACCTGTAAGGTAGTGCATCAATTCAATGCTAGATTAGGTCAGCGGGATCTCATACCTTTATTGACAAGGCGAATTAATGGGACCAACATCTTATTGTCGATTTCGAACGGCGAATCGAGAAGCTTTTTCATGACAAATTGTACTCCCGGAGGTTTGTCACTCCCTGACGAGAGCTGGGATTTGAACTCACGCACTCGCACAGCAGTTCGAGGCACGCACTAACCGAATGGTCGGGTTGTTTCGATTTATTTCGGACTTAATGTCGAGTCTGTTCTTGCTTATTCGTCAGCCATCATTTCCCTAGTATATCAATGAAAGAGGTGATATCCCCTTATAACGTTCTTAAGGGCGGCTGCTGTCACTGCTAGGGCTTCAGCTGGAAATATCTTCTACGGTTCGGATGTCAGACTATCAGTCAGCGGAATTAGGTCGAGGATAGCCTCGAGCCCTGCTGTTGTTGAAAGGATCTGACCTCTTTGTAGGTTTACTTTTCCAAAATAGAAGGATTGAGGAATATTGGGCTGAAGGGACTCTTAAAATGCATACCTCCATCTACAAGTTGAAACCATCAACTATCACTGGGAAATTGCTTCGCACGAAAATTTGGTGGAATAGTTTCCCACGTCAGGTCCCGAGCGATAAGTTGCAGGGGGCACTATGTCCCACCATACATATTCCTGGGTGTTTTATACAAACGCTGTTCCATGCTGTTCGCATGTATTCGAAGAAGCTTTGCGAATACCCAACTTCGTATTTACTCCAAATCCAACAGTGATCCCAAGCAGGGGGGGTTGCAGTGGGAAATTACTCCACATTTAAAACGTGGAGTAATTTCCCACTTATGGTGGAGTAAATTTTCACGTGGTTTAAATTTCCGTGGAGTAATTTTCCTGCACCGTTTTTTTTTTTTAAAGATTTGGAAGGTAAGATTGATTGTCAGAAGGCACCCATCGCATATTGGAACGATATTCTTTGTACGAATTGTGTCAGTAGTGTCCCTCACAGTCAAACCCTTCTGATGCACCTGTCTGTCAAAATCAAAAAAAAAACTTTTAATTATCTCCCCAGGCTTCATAAAAGTGCAAATCGAATTCACTTTTCATTACGTCATACTCGCACTCCCTGAGCCAACCCACATTTGTTCGTGCAAAGTCTTAATTAATGCCCCGCACAACTTTCACTTCCCTCATTATCCTCGGAACTGTTCGATAGTTCGACGTTATCTGAAAACTTTTGGGCTATTTGCCCAGAAACCATCGCATGTCCCGGCATGCAGTTTTGTTCTTTCTGTAGCATACCCTAACGATGTAGGTCAATTAATTTAAAATTCTCAGGACACGAATGAGGACACATAGACTTCACGTGTGTGGATATTTATTAAAGTTCCCATCAAATCTATTGGAATGCTTCTGCAAGAGTTCATTAGTACTGTTCTAGATGCGAAGCCACAAATGGACAGTAAACCTTGACGGAATATTAAAATCCTGTTTCGTTCGGGTGTTTCATTGAAAGCCGATGTGGAATAATTTTGGCCGAAGGTAGACAAGAGGAAGCCACTTCAAAGAACTCATTGTTTAGAAATTTTGCGTACATCAATTTGAAATTGGTACCTACCTGCACTGGTTTGATTCGGGAAATCGGATTGGGTATTGGAAATATTAATCAGAAAATTGAAATGATACCTTACTTCGCTCACAGCCAGAAGTCCTGTGAATGAAACGGATCCGGACGAGTTATGGTCGAATAAAATCCCTTTTTGTAATTAGTGGGTCCTGTATGTTGGAAACAAAGAGGACGAACCATCGAAAATTGAGTTCCGTCAACATTTTGGGAAGATATCCATGCACAGCATTCGATTAGGGGAAGAAAACAACCGAAGATTAACTTCAAGGATCTCGTTGGACTTCTATCGCAACCGAATCATCGCTCTGTGAAACCCTAGAGCTTCGATTTGAAATTATCGTGTGTCCCCCAAGATTTGTCGATTTTCGATCGATTTTGTAGTTTAATCGGACTGGCTCGATGGAGTAGACGTTGCATAGGGTGGGTATTGACTAGCGTCATAGGTTACGAAGGGTGTGTGATGGATAGGTCTCATCACTTTCACTCGGAGACCTGGAGGTCCTGGAGGTGATGACTAGCGTCATCTTGGTGATGCTCAATTGTGCTGAGTTTACTTCCAACGAGGAAATTATCGTATTCTGTTTACTGTGTCGATTTGCTAAACCCCCGCCAGGAGTCCGGCTTCTTGTTGAATGTTGGCGATTTCTTTGAGTTGATAATCATCTTAGGCCCTCTTCTTTTCTACAAAACGTTTTTTCTCCAGTCATGACTTAAAGTGTCGTCTATTTGCATCAAGGCTTCCACAAGACCCAGGACTCACCTATGTTTATCCATAATCCTAAGAAGAATTCCTGTGACTTGAATTTCTACAACATTTCGTGGCTACTGTCAAAGCAAACCCTCACGTGCAGGCCCAAATTACCCATTTAAACCTACAAGTACACATTGTTCCTTCCATCAACCTACACAGCAGACATTACCAAGAGTTACGTTAAGAGTTTGGGGGCGTTCGGCTCTCCCCCAGTCGTGTACCAAATTCTCAAGGACAATGAAAGCAAACATCAGAAAATAGTACAAAATCGACAGGAAAGCTGTTTTCCATCCCATTTCACTGGAATAAGTATGAGAAAGTACCGTGGGCGTGCACATGACATAAACAACACTTTCTTAACTCCAAGGCTCATGTTACCAGACAAACATTCTGCTGGTCTTCAACTCAAGTGAATTTAAATGGAGCGAAAAATGACTTTAACGTCTTCTCAGACCCCAGTACACTGTGTTGCATATTATGTTCGAGTGGCAGAATTATATCCTTGATATACGAGCGCACAGCAAATATTTGAGTTTGTTGTCCGACGAGTGAAATCAGGGAGCCTAAACTGGTAGTCGGCAAACAATGTTATAACTGTTCATGTTTTTTCTAAATCTCATGGACAAATGAGTGGAGTAAGTCCACAGAGTCAACAGCATCAACCGGAAATCTATTCTCAAGGACCAAGCGAAGCGGTGTGCTGGTTCATTGGTGAGTCTTTGAGTCGATATAATCCGATAGATTATGTTCGTAGCTAGGAGCTATCCGCGCTGGGAGGCTTAATTGTGTTTTATATATATTTGCAGAGGACATTTTGTTGCCTTTAAAGGATGTTCAAGGAAAGTCACAAGCAAGCAGTTTTTTTTGTAAATTGGATCTTAAAATTTAATTCGAATCAATGTGAATGGTTGGGGGGTATCCTCCTTGGGTCAGCAGATAAAGGACGATAATTGGAAGGTTGCAGACTTTTGTCTATCGGATTCTTTAAAGTGCGATGGTACAGTTTAGGTGGAACCAGATTTCTTGAAATTTTAAAGGACTACGGGGTTTGTCTGTGATGTTCCTGAAAACATTAGAAGGGCTGTTTGTAACGAAACACAATTTTATCTGGAGACCAAGTGACCCATTATGATGGTCCTTAAAGTAAACTCTGACCACACAGATCTCTGGAGCACTCACTTATACCGAGTTACCTTGTTTAAGAAAAGTAGTACACTTTTGGACATATATGTATGTACATTGCACATATGTCCAAACTTTCCCTGACAGTTGTTGCGAGCTAATATTGGGCCACGGAGGCAACTTCGGTGCAGCTGAGGAAGACGGCGGCGTGCTTGTGGTAGTCCGGCTCAACTCATCGGACGGGGGTGGTTCTTGTCAATCCCCCCTTTCACCACTAGCGAATACAGAGGTCTCTTATAGAATCAGGGCTTCGACAACAGCTATATCTAGGGGTTGATTTCTGGAGAGGTTTTATTATCGACGAACTGGACACGCTATTACCGACGGTACATCGAGGTTCCAAGCAAGTACTCTCACCAGCACAGGGACAACAACCGGAAAAGATCGAGTTTCTTTTCTCTTTTGCGGCAGTGAGATTGGGTAAGGCCAGCCTGGAAGACGACAAAATTCCTATCAAACAGTGGCATTACCCAATCTTACCGGCCATTCATAAACTCCTGTATGAGAAGTTGGATCGAATGTTGTGCTAAGAGGTCATAGAGGAGAGTAACATCTCTTGGAGCTCTCTGGTAGATCTGGCGAGGAAACCCGGAAAAAAAAACAGACTATGGCTAGAAAGTACCCGCTTCCTCACATTGAAAGTATGCTTAGTAGGCTCCTAGACACCAAGTACATATCGGGCATCGACTTGAAGGATGGGTTTTGACAAATCCCTCTGGAGCACAAGTCAAGGGAGAAGACGGACTTCACAGTTCCTGGGGGCCGTTGTATTAGTTCACGGTTACGCCGTTTAGACTATGTAACGCTGCCCAGAGAATGTGTAGGCTGTTGGACAAAGTCATACCCTCTCAGTTAAAAGAGAATGTCTTTGTCTATCTCGATGACCTCTTAGTTTGTTCTCTAGAGTTTGAGTTGCATGCAAAATTACTAGAAGAGGTAGCCAGTTGTTTGAGGGAAGCGGTTCTGCCAATCAACGTCGAAAAGAGTAAGTTTTGCTTCAGGGAAATCAAATATTTAGGATATTTCGTCGGTGATGGGTATTTACGGTCTGGCCTAGACAAGGTGTCGTTCATATCCACTCCAACGTCCCGAGGAAACCAACAAAGCGAAATTTGTAGTACTTTCCTGCTCTTAGTGTTATGAGGCATTTATTTGTACATTTCGATTTCGTGAGATCGAAGTCTAAAGCTTCAAGCGGTGATGGACTTGTTGGGACACAGAAGTTGCCATTTCAACTGATGATAGGTCAAATATAAGGACGGTCTCAGCGGCCCTCTTATTCATAAATCTCTGTTTAAACGACACTACAATAGTCGTTCAGGGAGTATGACTAGTTGATGGTCAGTGCTTTTAAGCCTACTGTTACAGTCCCTTCCTCCCGTCTGAGACTGTTTAAATCTCTTTGAATAGCTTGCGCCCAAGTTACTGTTGCATGGATCTCAGAAGAACAGTCCTTCGAAGAAAATGAACGGGCGGACGTCTGGTGAGAAAAGGTTTGTGGCGTCCAGTCATTGGTCTTGAAATCTATTTTGGGATGCCACTTAGAATTGTCCACTCCGAACATCCGCGAAGACCTCAAACTAGTTTATATATACAACAACAGTAAGGCAATGCCTATAATTTGATTTATGTTCTGTGAGCGTAAGGATAGGGTAGTACACCCTCTCCCTCCCAAAATAGTATCACAACGGATCGCTGATCTAAAGGTGCCGAAGGTGTACTCTCTACTGGTCAAACAACTCTTGTTATCTGATCTGAACTAAAGTCCACTCCACAATTGGAAGTCGAAATGCTCGTTGAACATTGCTCAAAATAGGTAGAAGGCAGAACACATTCTTTGTAAAATAAACGACTACTCCACCTAGTGGGGGACTTAATAAGTCCATCGGAAGTTTGGAATTGGGACTTTAAGCATTATTAAGGTTTGTTAATTGAGTTTCTGGTTAACCACTAGGTCAGCACAATAAACCTTAAAGGTTACAGTGGATTTGCGTCTTAGGTTAGGTTAGGTTAAGTTAGGTGGCTGCACCCGGTCAGACAGCGACACACTTTGACAAGATTGGCTGATTGTGATATCACGATGAAGGGCTTATCAGCACCAGGGACCAGAGTATGTAACACAGAGAACATCAAGAGGGCAACCGTAGCGGTATTAATCCTAAGAATTGAACCATTTCGTCCCAAAGATGAAGTTTCTTATCTTCTAGATGTCGAGTTTTGCCAGCACGTTAAGAATTCACAGAAGATTTTCCTTCTTAGCGTCGCAAGGGCAGGACACGAGCACAGTAGGTGCATTGTAGTTTCCTCCTCATCTCCACAACTTCTACAGATATCATTGGAGAGAACCCTCAATCTGAGTGCATGTCGGTCTATCAAGCAATGTCCGCTGAGGACCCCTATTAGTGAACCTAGATTTTTCCGGTTTGTGATTAAAAGTCTTTCCGTCTTCTTTAAATCTAGGTTTGGACAGATTTGTTTTGACAAGATACAAGTGCTGATGTTGTTCTACCTGTGGTTTGCCAGTTTCTTGGCATCCGTTTCAAGGAGGGATTTGATCGACTTAATAGACGCAGGTGGTTCCCCAGGTTTTCAGGCAGATGCCGTCCTGCGCCTTCTTTTGCCAGCTCGACAGCTGTCTCCTACCCCTGTGCCACACGCTGTCTTTCTAGCGTGGATTCCCTCAAAAATGTACCAGACTCCCAAGAGCTTCTGCTGGGAATCTTAGTATTGTACCTGCCGTTGAAGTCAATATGGGAGACAAAGCAATCCATTTTACTATGAATAGTATGGTTGCCCGTGGCTCAGTGGTTAGTGCGTTGGACTGCTGAGCGAGCGTCGTGGGTTCAAGCCCATATCCACCGAACCTTTTTTCGAGGCACCCCTTCTCGTCGGGGAATAACAAACCTCCAAGGGTGTGGAAAATGTAACACGCACAACATGAATGGTTTCGAGAAGCTAGGTTTTGGCTCATCCCGAGCTGTCGCGCCAGCTACTTACTAGTATGGTTGCCCTTGAGGATCCTAGAGTGACTCGTAGCTGTCTTAGTATGGCTCCGTATCGTCCATCTCAACGTAGTCGTCTGGACTTTGCTTATCACAGAGAATGGTGGACCTCCACTATCATGTTCTTCTGTTCGTCACCTGACAACGCAGATGAGATCGATAACATTGTTCGGTACCTGTAAGCCCTCCGTAAACCTGTTCACGTTCACTACATGCTTCAATGGTCATCCGTTAAACCTAAACAAACTTAATTCAATCTTTAATGACATTCTCCTTATATCCACACAAAAAAAGAACCAATACAGCATTTTCTTTAAGGACGAACTTGATTGCTCTTTGAAGGATTAACATCTCCCCAGATTTCATTTCAATCACAGAAGAATCACCCCACAAACTTGCAACATCCTTAGAAGCAACAATATGTGCCACTCGGAATCGAGAAATCAATAAACAAGCGGTATAAGGGCCGCAGCAAACAAGAACAGACATTTATTGAGTAAATTGGAAAACCAAAGGAGCATTCCCCCGACTGCGGCTATCAGGGGTCGATATCATTGCGAGATACTCCAGGGGACTGTATGGCTGCCGGGGTTGGCTCGTATTTTCGATGCTTTTTACAATTTAATCTGAAATCACATTTTGCGAATCTAAGGAGCCAAATTATTTGGAAATGAAATCTTTTTGTCTGGTTAACCATTTGCGAATTTAAATAAATTCCCTCAAAGCAACGCAGGACTGCTGAGACAATACAGACATTCCAGGTCTTACCTTCCCCGAGGGGGAGTTGATGCATAGCCAAGGTGGAGATGATAAATCCAACTTCGAGGATGCGGTTTATCGAAAGTTTCATGCACAGTTGTGTCTTACGACGTATAAATCACTCGTTATCAATTGACGCGATAAGACTGAGGGATGAGTGTGGGTGATGGATTGAGGGATTGAGGGATGTGATGACGGCTGGTCTGGTTTTCTAGTGCCACGAAACAAAATGTGATGTCTTATCTGTTTTGATTCGGAATCAAGTAGTCAGTGAGGTGTCATCAGAATTGGAATGGGGGTTGCGAAGTGATTACGTCTTCGCTTCGATTAATGAGGGTTGGGTGACAGAAGTGGTTCTGTGCAGAAGGATTTTTAAAATGTTTCGTATTAACCTTCCTAAAATGGCACTCGGTCTCTTTTCATATGAAATTTTGAGGTCCTTCCAGGAAAGCGCCTTCAAATTCTACAATAAGGGCACTTAACGGAAGAGTGGAATAGCACATTGGGTTCATCTTTAAATAAACAAGTCTATACAAGTGTGAAGGCATATCGTTTGGTAGACGATTTCATACATGTTGGTAGCGCTTCCAGATTTAATGATACATAAGTTCGGCTCAGCTTCTAAAGCAGGTGGCACTGCGCCCTACAAGATCTATTGGGCCAAAGAGATTTCGAATGATACTTTGGACGTTAAAGTGCTTCGGCGTTTGAAAATTAACTACCGTATCCTTGTACTTACATAACTTGGGAGGGGCAATGAAACGTATGCATATGTCGACTCAAAGACAACTTAACCTAAAAAGGGTTCGAAGCCCAGAGGCACTACTTGGTGTCATCCGTTCGAGATTTGGTTTTCTTTGAGCCGAGATATACGATTCATTGCCTCCTTCATGAGTACACGTTACATAATGCACTCCATGGTGTCAATTCATTGAAAATCCTGTTTTGAATTGAATCTCACATTGTTGAAGTCCAATGACGGTTTCTTTTCTAATCTAAGTTAATCTGAGTAGGAACCACATATACCCATTTCCCAGGGTTCGAAGACTCTCTCGTGGATACCGAGGAAAATACTTTCTGACCCGTCAACAGATTCTCCTCTCACAAGTCACCGGACCTAGACGGAATTCTACCAAAATTTACCCAATAGAACATGGAGAGGGTACTAAAGGGTCTTTCATTAAGCCCTTCCTATCTTTAAATTTAAATAAAACAAAGTGTGTGTGAGATATCATCGAAATTTGTTATTCGTTTGAAAGGCCTATTGATGCCATTATGTATGGAATTCGTGCCCTGGGTAGGCCTAGGATAAGATGGCTGGATGAGTTAGAGTCGATGGTGGAAGACCGGCAAATGTGGAGAGTCCACTTAAGCTCCCTAAACCCGCGACCCTTACAGTGAATAAGCGGTTCATTGGAAGCTGAAGATGATGATGATGATATAACATCGTTCAAATGTCCGCCGCGGCTTCTCTGGGTGGCGCGCATCCGAATTGTCCAATTTTTCATGACTCTGGCGCATAAATCAGGTTGAATTTGACCGATGGCATGGGTTATGTTGGCTTTGAGGGCCGCTGTGGTTTGTGGCTTACTCACATAGACCTACGACTTCAGAAAACTCTACAAGAAAAAGTCTAACGGGGTCAAATCGCACGATCTCGGTGGCCAGTTCACATCACCTCCACGTGAGATGACCATGCCCTTGAATCGCTCGTGCAGAATTTCAAATGTGGCGTGAGCTGTGTGGGCCATCCTGTTGAAACCACATGTCGTTGGTGTCCATATCATCCCATTCAGGCCAAAAGAAGTTGGTAATCATCGACCTATAGCGCTCGCCGTTGACGGTGATGGCCTGGCCAAAGTCATTCTCAAAGACCTAAGATGACGCCGCCAGACCAAAATCCACACCAAACAGTGACTTTTTCGGGATGCATTGGACTTTCTCGGATCTCATGTAGATTGATGTCCTCCCAAATTCGACAATTTTGTTTGTTCACGTACCCATTCATCCAGAAATGGGCCTTATTGCTAAAGATAAATTTTCGATGAAAATTAGGGTCAGAGTCCAACTGCTCCAGAGCCCATTCAGCGAACACACGTCGTTGTCTATGGTCGTTTACCTTCAGCTCCAGGGTCAGTTGAATTTTGTACGGGTGCAGGCCCAATACAGGACACAAAATTCGCCAAGTTGTGGTCTGCGAAAGGCCGAGTTCTTGTGAGCGACGCGAAATCGACTGCCTCGGATTCTCCTGCACACTCTCACGGACAGCGGCGATGTTTTCGGTAGATCTTGCGTTTCGTCGACGTATGGGTGTTGGCTGGTCGTTTACTGAACCAGTGGACTAAATTTATCCACCACAATGCGAATAGTCCTCTCGGAAGGACGATTCTGGCGACCGTAAGATGGGCGAAACGCGCGGATCGTTGCCCGAACAGATCACCCATTTTGATAAAACCATTTCATTATTTGCACGTGTTGTTGAACGCTATATCCATCCATGGTGATTTGGCAAAATAGACTGAATAAATGACAGCCAATTTGACAGATGTAGCTTCAAAAATATGGCCGCTGTCAACTGTCAAAGTTCGGAAGTCTTTATTGGAAGACCCTTTATCTACTCCGAACCATTTATAAGAAGTTCACCCTCGACAGATCAAAATGGAATGTGAACTCATTCTACTACTTCCTCTCGTGCAATGGTGAGTTTTTTAATTCGTCATAAAAAGCCGGAGGTCAAGGCCATGAAAACATTGTTATGGACAAAAAGCGCTGGATATACTTCACCCTTTTAGTAGGCAAAAGTCCTATTCTTAACTCATTCGATTGACTTGTTTGGGGGTTATGGATGGAATACACCACTACACCTACATGTGTGCATCTAACTATGAAAGTGATTCTGGGAATTGTGTCACCAAAGGTGCGATTCCGTTTGCATGGCACTGGTGTGGAACCATCCATGTAAGTGGTACGGAAGTTCCTAGAACTCATAGAGAGTATGTTTGAACATCTTGATTGACATCCAATGGAATGAAAAGAGTGAGTTTACTCATTGTATAACAGAACTGAAATTCAGATTGGATAACTGTCGGAGAGGAATGCATCCATGTTGTTATTGCACAACAGTGGCAGGTCTGACGATAACAAAGTCAGAGTATCAAGCTGAGATGTTTTTACAACTGCATGTGGTGGATTGCTTTAAAGAGATGAGAGATGGGTGATGCAAAACATGTATGTATCGTGATAACGGGAGCCCCCTGAATTGCTGAGTGAGTGCAGACAATGCGATGGTATGCCGAGGCAGTGCAAATCCTTTAATAGCATTTTCTCCATAAACCCCTTTCGACAGCAAGAGAATCGCTTTTATTTCTTGTTGCACCTTTTATCTTACAACAAAAAATCCACTTGTAAAAATTGCAATTGGAATACTGGAATTTTTAATCGATTTCCGAGTAGATGCCGCCCAAGTGCTCAAAGGATCCTCTTACTCTCTTTGAGTTCATTTTCTTCATGAATTGCCGCATTTTTTGCGCGAAAATAAAAAAAAAACACAAGAAACTTTCAGAAATACAAACAAGGAAATCAAATTAAAAGAAAACATTTTAAAGTCATGTATGCCATTTTCCATTTTCTAAACAATTGCATAGCAAACGATTTTCCTTTGTTGTTGTTTGTCTTCCTACAATGCTCGAGCTTGAGAAATTTCAAGTTCTCTTATTGTTTTATCAGTCAAGGGCTGCAAGAAGAATAGCTATTGTGAAAGAAGGTAGTTTTTCCAAAAGAGGGGTTTTCTTTGAGTTGCTGTTTGCACTTTACAATTTTGCATGCAATTCTTCCAAAGGAAGCAATTTGGCATGAAACGTGGGTGAGATGATGTGCAGAACAATAAGCAAATGCTGAGACAAAAGACACAAGGCTGTGTGTAGGATTGGGTTTGGGTATGCAGAACAAGGACATTTTTTTGTCCTACAGATCTGACACTTAACTACGGTTGTAAGCAAACACAGTGTAAGGTTTTTATAAAGACTTTCTAACAGTAGTCAATCATGATTCATGACATTTAAGCGGATTCCATGTGTCATGTTGGAACACAGAATAAGATATGCCCAATCCATTGCCACTTCAGCAATTAAATTGGTCTTTGGCCCGTGAGAATACATTGAAACAAGTTGACAAGTTTCTTTGAACAACGAGAAACAATAAGTGGCATGAGGCTCTTGGAAACTTTTCAATCGCTTAATTGATCGTCGTTTTTTTTTTAGGAACCTGGGTGATACTGCGACATAGCAAGATTTATTGTGTCTTCGGTCTACTTAGCCTAATAGGTTTACTACCTGAAGGTGAGTTCGTCATTAGAAGTCGAGTTTCTAAACTCCGCTAACGAACAGAATTCCAAACAGAACTGACACTCTGTATCTGAACAGAGGTTTAGTTTGTTGAGGTGATACCTTGGGCCGCAATGGCCGGTAAGGAAGCCCACTAGCTTCCTCATTCTGTCAAGATTCAGAATTTCCTTGCAGCAAAAAGGCTTGATATGTAAGTCTCTTGGGTTGCGTAAGCCCGGGTACATTTTCCCAATGGGCTAGGGAAGTTGGTGGTTCCAGTTGTTTAATAAAGCTGCGGCGGGAAACCAAATAACGCCACAGAAGGGTTCCGGTCCCAAGAGAGTGGAGAGAGCCAGATTATCCGCAGTTTCATTGCCTTCAATACCTTTGTGGACGGGCACCCAACCAAGCTTGACTTTGTTGTGTATGGCAAGTGAGTGTAGGGTATCGTAGCAGCACTTGACTGGCCTAGATTCCACCAAGTGGGCCACTTGAATAAATGAGTTGTTTGCAAGCTTGAGCTCAATACCGTAGACCTCCGCCTTCATAGCCTTTGGTTCGAGATAGGGAAGAGCATATTACCGGATGATGCATAGTAATTATTGTTCCTTTCAGGATCTTGTGATCCGTACATGCCATTGTACATTTTAGGGAATATTTTAGACGTAGGTAGTTAGTTTAAAGATGTGACTACATCTTTTACAATGCAAAATAGACGGATGAAAAGAAGCCGACAGAGATAGAAAGATTTTTGTTAACTCTCTGGTGATTGTTCGGCCTTCCTGAACCATCCTAAGGTCGCGATAAATTTTGGAATGGTGTTTGGTGGGTCTTAGGCAAGTCGTCTCTTTCATAATCGTTTAACTCGTCACATAAAAACGAGACAATTGGGCTCTAGAATCCTCGTTTTTAGGTCACAAATAACACAATCACGGAAGGGACGATACGGCTCCAGGTGATTGAAATAGTACTCACCGAAAGCCTTCTATCTGGTACTGCAAAGGCTGAGCATTCACAGAGAAAGTTTGAGCCTCCGCATATGTTATCTGCACTCAAGCGCACTCCTTTAAGGTAGACGGCCAGTAGGTTGTGACCTTCGATGGTTCCTATGAAGAGCATGAGGCGAGATCTGTTGAGAGTGAGTGTTTCTTGCCTTTATCTTTTACTTTAGACCCAAACTTGACTTGAAGTGAAGTGTCATGAGGCACAAAGTATACTGGAAGGTCGATACAACTTGCCAATTTTGTGTCAAAAGGTCAAACGACCTTGTCGATGTTTTCGATTTATTACGGTGAGAACCAAGTCAAAAATAAAAGTCAACGCCAAAGTAAAAAACTCACTGAATTCGCAGGAGAGACGCAAAATCCTTGACATATTTCCTAGCAGGACACTGTTCCACTAATTACCATTTTAACAAACTGCCAAAGTTTCTTCAGCGTTCTGTCAACTGTGTTCACATAGATAAGAGGCCATCAACTGAAACTGTCACTAGACGGAAATGGCAATGACTTCCAAATAATAATTTACTCCTGCCCGATCCGGCACCACCGGAAAAAGTTAATTATTCCATGTTATCGAGGAACAGCATCGCTCTCATCAGCGTTCAAGTCTTCTCATCCTTAACAGGACACCGTTTATCCATTCATCACTCTCCAAAATGACTGACAGTCTCTTTGTTCGTTAGATGGATTTTCATCGCGTCTGCCTTAATTAATGTTACGAGTACGGGGTACCTGCAGACATTATAGGATGCACTTACTCCTTTGTGGTAAAACATTGTTTTTCATAAAAAAAAAACTTGTGGTTTTCGCCATGCATATTTTAATTTACAAGGATCTCCTCAGAATAGTTACACATCCTTTGTGGCAGTGAACACTGTCAGACCAGCAAAACTGCAAACAAAAAGATAAGCTTTTCCGGAGCATAAATATCTGCTGGAACAGTTGTTAGAACAACTGCCGCAAGTCCTCGGACGGCAGCAACGTGGAAAATCAAATTGTAACAGAAGAAGAGATGTGAAGAAATATTTCGCATGCAGGTTGTCAGTCTGCTGTCTTTTTTCCTTTCAAAGAGTTTCATCTTTCTGTATCAAAAAAAAAAAAAAAAACATTAAACGAGAACGTGCCAGGAATTCCGGAAATGGTCGAATGAAAACTGTTTTCTCATAACGGCTCGTCATTAATTTTTTGTTTATCGCGATACGTATCTTTTACTAGTGGGGAAAGTGCGCGATATATTCGCCGTGAAATTAGAGTTATCCCACAAATTATTCAGAACTTTAAACCCAAAATGAACGAGTGCCATATGTTATAAGTTGGAAAACTATAATTTCCAAGAATATACATTTTTCTTATTCATATACGCCCACATCCTATTCGGAATGGGAGAGAATATCCAGAATCGAAAGGCAAAAACCAGAAAAGGAAGGCAAAAACCAACGATATGGGAGTGGGAGGCGTTTATCCAGTAAGGCACTACTTCCGGATAGTAGAGGAAGGATTTTAAAATGGAAGCAACGGTGGCGTCCAGTTAGGTCGTACAATTTAAGGAACATCTATTAGAAAAGTGAGCCTCAGGCCAACTCCAGAACAGTATTCGAGGCCTGGTCTTCCTTGTGTTCTGTTGGTGGAGGAGAAGTATCCGCGATAGTTTGAAGTATTTTTTTTTTTTTTCCTTTTTGCTCTAAAAAGATACCTTGATAGAATACGTGGGTTTGGATATGGAAAGTGGTGCATGCTTTCCCTCGGTTAAATAACTTGTTTTGTCTATGAACACTTGTGGTTCAGTAGATGTAGGTATTCTGGGAAATACCATGATCTGCATCTTCAAAGCGATAGAGACAGCAATGATTTCAAGATTGCTTTCTGGAATAAAGGATCCCAGATCCTCCTTTGGGTATCAGAATCGAATTGCTTTGGTCTTTTTTTTTATTTTTAGGGGAGAGCGGTTTGTCCACTCTAGCACTGCGGTCGCATATATACGCCAATTGTGCTGTCCCATGTGTTAAGAACAGTTTGTCTCTTCCAGAGGCTGTCAGGAAGCTAATCAGCTTCTCATTGTGGCAAGTGCCGTTGGTGAGACGAATTCATTGCCTAAGATCCGCTTTCTCCCATGAATGAGGGTGTGGCATTCTGTGACGATGTGGAGAGTGTTTTCTCCTAGGATTGTCTGCAGATAGGGTCCGGTGACAGGCCAAGCTTGTATAGGTACCGTTTTAGTCGGCAACGGCCACTAAGGATACCGGTTAGAATTTTAGATATGATGTTATGTGACCTCTACGACCTAAAGCCCACAAAACAACATTCAACGGTTAGAATTTTACAATAAGTTGTTTCATTTCTGTCTTATACTTCCCATCCAAATTGTGTTGGATTTGAACAGGGTTGGTTCTCTCATGAATCTTTTGAAGATGGATTTGTTTACTCCACAGGCTGCTCAGGACCAGTGAGGGGGGTAGTTGCACCGATGGCCGCATACGTCAGGGTAGGTTGGACGACCAAAGCGTAGATTTGGAGTATGATTTTGGGATTTATTCCCCAGTTATTGCCACAGATGCATCGACAGGTCCACAGTGCTCGTATGGCTTTTCCAACAATCCGGTCGATGTGGGGGTTCTAGGACAATTTTCTGTCCAGGATTACACCAATGTACTTTACATCTTGCGGGAATTGAATGGTTTCACCATAGACGAAGGGTGAATGAGAAGATTTAGGTTTCTTCTTTTGGTAAAGGGAACTATAAATGTCTTTTTGGGGTTTACAGAGAGGCCTTCTTTGGTGTACCATCTCTATATCTCTGGCGTATCTCTGGCGTATAGCAGGACTTCCGAATTGGCGCTTTCATATTTGCCACCACGACGACTGCGCAGCGGATGGCCTTAATCCCTAGGTTCTGTAGGGGCCGAATAGACTGTCAATGACGAGCGACCAGAGGACATCTTCGAGTTGTAAGTGAGGATATTTCAACATCGTCGATGTTGGTGTGATTCACCTTGAGTGTCGCGGAGGGGGAAGTAGCAGAGTGCTTCACCTCTTATACACTTGTCGATTGTCTTTCCATGCATTTTAGAATAAATGACATAAGACTGATGGAACGGAAGGATTTGAGTCCGAGGTTCTGCCAGCCTTAGGTTTCACGGTGGAGATTGCCCATTTGGTGGCCCCAACATTGCAGATTTCTCTCGCGGTTTTCGAGTCTCCCCATGTCGGCAGATAGGGATGACAGTCTGCCTGAACTCTGAAGTGATGGTCTGGTTGAGAGAGCATCCATTGGAATTGATCCTGGGAAGTGAGTTCTAAGTAAGAGTGCGAGCATTTTTTTTTTTCTTATTTTGGGTTTGACTTCCAACTTCTTTTGTGAGTGAACCCAAAGAGAAGGGCCGGTCAGAGGTAAAAACTTTGTGCAGGCGGCATGCAGAGTTTGTGTCGGAGATATTGACGCAAAACCACCTGAACGATTTTTTTTTTAGACTTTTTTATTTCTTGATTGTATCTAGTAAAAGCTTAGGAGTAGGTCTGCCAGTCGCCGTTACGTTTGGCTCGATTGAAGACCGTCCTTACTCTGGACCTGATATGGCATAGATCGTTGTTCTACCAGGGGTTTTGCCTTTTTAACTTCTTCAGGTTAAGAGGGCAGTTGTTCCCGAATGCAGTTATGACAAAGTATCAAACATAGTCAGCAAAGACTTCAAGTTCGATCTTGCTGTCGATGCGAGGGATTTTTCCAATGATTGGTTGGCTGAGTTGGTCTCTGTAAGAGGTCGAGTCAGTGTTTCTCTTTGGACAGTAGGTTAGATTGACTATGGTGATAGTGTCAATATCAAACCTGAAGTGTCTGTGGTCCGAGCATGAAGGTTCGGTAGACATATGCCAGTTGGAGATGAGGTTACTGGAGAGATAAGATGTTAAAGTGAGGTCCAACACCACTTTTTTAGTCGATGTAAGAAAAGTTTGTTTCCTGCCCGAATTACACATATTTATATTGTTGCATGCAATTCCTTTAGGCTGAGTGTGACGAGGAAAGAATCTCCAACCCAACTTACATGCACATCGTTGGTTTAAGTGTTTTTTTTAAATGTGAATTTTATTGTGTTCCTCCTTCAGATCGACGTTTGCTTGTCAATGTGATAGGATTACAATCATGACAATCACGGTTCAAGGGTCTTGTTGTTGCTGATTTTTAATTGGTTCATTCGGGTTTTAAGGTTTCAATTGCAATGACAATTACTCCCGGGTCGTGTCGTAGAACCGCTGACAATTCCCTTTTACTTTCCCATAGCCCTTAACTTTCGCAGCCGTTTTATCTACAATTTTCAAAGTACGGCAATAAATTATAAAACCCAAATCAAATTCTACGACTTTTGTCATCAAAATAAGGCCAAGGACTGACAAAGTATTGTGAGCTTCCCTAAGAGCTATCAAATTAAAACAAAAAAAAATATCATCAAACGATGAAACTTTTCAATGTCACTCAATCAAAAGTACTTTTGTCTTCCCTAGGTAAGACCTGTAGTAAAAGTTTCTCCGCCAACAATGATACACCCCGCATTTAGATTGATTTACGACCTTGACAAGCACTCAGACCTCCCGCCATCCCAATCTCTGTCATTAAATAAAATTGTCATCAATACATCTCCACAAATTGCTCACGTCTTAGATACAATTTCATAATTTCACGCTTAAATGAGCTTCGAAATGAACAATATAAATTAAATCGGTTCCCGAAATGAATTTATATTGGATTTTTAATTCATCCACAGGATGCTGCTTAATATGGTCGCATTAGGAATCCTTTCGCCGGCTGGATGGTTGGCCGGCTTAAAGCCGCTTTTGCCAGACGTAATTTATATTGGTTGCTGTGCAACATATCGACCCGTAATTATGCTCGAACGGCGCAAGCCGTTATAATGAATTTTGTTAAATTACTTGGAAATCTATTTCCAGGCTGCAACCAGCTAAACATTACGCCGGGCTTTAATAAATTTAATTGCATAAGCGCCTGATCTCTTGGCAAAGAAATATCTGCCAATCAAGGAACTTTTATGGGGCAGAAAATGAGTTTTTTTTTCGGTTTTAGAGGGGTTGGCAGCATGAAAGCTGCGGGCCATGCAATATTGACTCTGCAGTTTTGCTTTCCCGTTGAACTTCGAAACGGCTAACAGATTCGATTTGAAATGGAGCCGTTTGAAGTGCTTGGATTCTTGTTTGTTACTTTAGGTTAAATAGGGTCGCAGCCTGTGAAGAGGCTATCAGGAAGCTAATTAGCTTCTCATTGTGGGGCGTGGCAAGTGAGGTTGGTGAAATAAATTCAGTTCCTATGGTCCGTTTTTTCACGTAAATGAGGACAGGGCATTCTGTGCCGATTTGAAGAGGGCTTTCATCGCTCTCCAAGCATGGCCAGGAGGTAGGGTCACGGTCACAGGCCAAGCTTGTAAATCGGAGGATTCCACTGACATTAGTTTCAGCTAAGTTGTGTAAATCATTGAAGAGCAGAGCTCCTTTTCGCTTAAAGAGATGTAGGCCTATTAGACAAGAGCTGAAATTGGATCTACAAAGTTAAACAACTCCATTGGATCGTGACTAGCAGAGGCCAAGTCCGGCTGAAGATGTGACACGTCGTGCTCATCTCCCATCTTCTATTGAATGTGCTGTTCGATTCAGTGTTTACACGTAGTGAGACGCATACCCAATTCTAGTCACTTTGGTAGAACTCGTAGGTAGTTCCATGTCTAGTGACCTCATCAGCCTGGCAGTTACCCTGAATTTAGTCTGACACTGAGCGTAGGTGGATGCTGAATTATACTGCCACGTCTACAAGACACGATTGGTAAACTCAAGCAACATTTGAAGTGAACGAGCGCGGTTCCAAGGACTGAGTTGCCGCTTGGCTGTTCGTGAAAATGATAATATGCACGACAGATACTTCATTACACTAACGATTCCTTAATCGCCATCGTTCCGTCTTAAAATTCACGACAGTGATCTGCAAGCCAGTTGTTGCCGTGGATCAGTGGCTAGAGAGTTGAACTCCCGTGCAAGCTGCAAAGGTTTGAGCCCCTGCATATAGACTGGTCACCGGCGCTCTGGCCAGAAACGATCTTCGCATCTACCCTGGAGGGATCATGCAGTAGAGAAAGCCCGCGGCTGAAGTTGGGCACAAATAGAAAGCGACCTCAACGTGACTTGCGTAACTGGAGGCAGTTGTCCTACTTTTAAATCGGCTAGAGATTCATTGTGGTTAAGACCTATGTTCACCATGGACAATAGTGCCGTCGCCAAAGTAAGAAAGAGGTTTAGAAACATTTGGAGGTGTAGATTATAATATGCATATGCCAATATATGCTTACGTGCTTTGGTCTCCTCCTTTTTGATCGGTTCCTGAACGCCGCTAGAGGTCAGGGATGTCTCCTACCGTCCATCCCCTCTACCGTTCACAATTTTCATGCAGTCTTTTCATTTCCGGTCTGCCATGTTGTTAAGTGTAGCATTGAACTGACCATGTCCTGACAGCACGACACTAAAGCCGGAAGAAAGTCTTCTCTTTCAAAGCAATCAGCGTTTCGTTAGGAAATATTCATCAAGAATACCTAAAGATCTTTAGGGTGCTTAAATGGGCCCTTCGCCTCTCCCGATCTTCCGCCATCGATCATCAGTGGCTATTAGGGTGACGTGAAATTTAGCACTTGTCCAACCATCTCCTCCTTGGCCTAGTCAGGGGTACCTACCTGATGGCACGGATTGCATGGCACGTCTTGCAAGCCGAGTTAGGGACATGCGTTTAACGTGCCCAAACCATCGATGTATTAACTTCTTTGTTTGAAGAAGTAGCTGCTTGACATTGAGTAGGTACCCGATCTCAGCGGGTTCCCTTAACAATACAACGAAGAAATCTCACTGCCCCCATCTTACTCTTATTCTTTCGGTCATTACCCAAACCTCATGACCATACGTGGGGGTTTGAACAAACACTGAATCAAGGACAGAAAGCTTAGCTCGGATTCCAAGTTCGGCCCTCCTGATAATGATGCTTGGACCTTTTTTAGTGACATTTAAAAGGGTGCTACCCTTCAACCGGCTGGCGGTGTTCAAAGCTAATCATACCGTCGATGTGATTGGGTTTGCTCAACCCCACACTGAACTGCGGTTTACTCTTCTTGAGCTTCGTCACCGATTATAATTGTTTTGCAAAAGTCGGATTTTAAAGCCCAACAACCGACTCCGCTGCGAGAGAAACGATCTCCTATCTTTAGTTCATGAACCTTCATATTTTTTCGTATGGATAAGGACCTGCATCCATAAGCGTATGCGCATTATTCGTTATTTTTTAGAAGACGTAAAAATGTCCAGAAATTGTTGACTCTCAAGCAGGCTTCCTTGAATGACAGCAATATTCTTTCCCGACCTAGCTTTACGATGACGTTCAGGAGGCGACCGACTGCAAACAATTGTTGCAAGATTCCCCATAGTTGGTTGCCCACGAAAAACATTTTAAATGTAACTGGTGCCGTAATTTGCATCGCCAACAGCCTCATTTCACTATGCTCCACCACACATTCCAACACTATCTTGTTTATTCTGTCCAACTCTTGGACAAACTAACACCGCGAGGCAGCGCGCGTAAGTTTCAGCGGCAACTAATTACAGCCACATAATAACCCAATTACCATTTATGCATCCTTGCAACAAAGGAACCGCGGCACAACCACCATCAAATCCGATTAATTACCTTAATAAACAAGAAATTCTTGCCGCTTGGCATGTGGTAACAATTTAATTTATTTATGAGCATGATCCAGCGTCCCTGTCGTCGTGCCCGTAAAAACCCCATGGGGGCGTTAAGTGAACAGATAGTACGTGTTGACGCTGAAATTTCGTCCTTCAGCTGGAGAAACCAATAAAGCACCATGTTTGCTCCGGAATTGGGTAATAATCATCATCAAAAGCACACAGCTCTACATTTCTTGTTTTTTTTTTTTTTATTGAACTATTCAGCGGCTACAAGATGTATCTGGGGATTGCTTACATTCGACATCTTGTCTTGGAGCTAAATTGATGAAAAAAAAGAAAAGATTCTCATCCCGATGGCCTGACGGTGGCGACCGAATGAATTTTTATTGATTTCGATTGGTATTGGGAGAATTTCAGATGGAATTTGTCGTAGAATCTGGTACTTCCCTGTCTAGGATGTTTTGCTTATTTTTTTCGAAAATGTGTGTCTGATTCAATGAACCCATGGAAGTGAGAAGAGAAGATTTTTTTATAACGGAATGAAGATGGGCTATGTAGGAATGTAGTGGGGGGGAAATAGAATGACTCAAGGACGTGTGATATGTAATTAAGCAACGGAAAGGCAGGGGATTTTCCATTTCGTTCCTTTTTCTATGGCGTTTATTTTTGAATTTGCATCCCTGGGATGGGAGAGGGAAAAATTTCCATTAACATCCGAAGCATGTTGTGATTTCCATGTAAAAAGGAAAAATGTGTTTTGTCAGGGGAGGACAAACTTTTTAATAACCAGATGTTGTTTGCGTATGAGTTGTGTGTGGTTTTGTCAAAGAAAGAGCTTTGTGTGTGTGTATCTTGAAGCTGCTCTTGTATTATGCCCAAGTTGGATTGACTTACATATGTACGCTCGTTAATCTAGGAAGTATTCGGGTGGGGGAGTTTTGGACGCTGTTTTGTCAACCAGAAATCACAAAAAATTTAATTATCGCCAAGCCTGAGACCTAGGGATGGATTTTCTATGTCCCTTTATGGAAAGGCATTGGGTTTCAAGGAAAATATTAGGTCCATTGTGATGTACTAGGACATAGAATCATTTATTTCCCCTTCGGGTAGAGGCCATAACATAGTCAAGGCAGATATGGCTGTCGTAAAAGGCGAGAATCAATCTAAATCAGGTCAACTGGGGAATCCACCATCTTCTGAGATCGGTCCCATGGATCACTTATTGTGCATTAATCCAATTAGGTGGGGTGAAAAACTACAAATAACACCACCATCCCACTCAGCAAAAGGCTCTTTGATGGCTGAATGCACAAACGATTGTAAAGCAAGAGATGAATTCAAGCAACTTAACGAGACTTTGATAAGTGAAATGAATAATTCTTAAGCATACCTACAGTTTCGAACAAAGGTTTTCAGCGAACGGTGGCTTAATCCTTGAAATCCACAGTAAGGAGCTGAATATCCGTTGGATGGTATCGCATTACACTTTCTTATGTGTGTTTGTAGTTCACCTCCCTATTAACTTTGAGATTGATCAGTTGGTACATTTTAATTCGAATTTCTCTGTAAAAAAAATAAAAGAAAATTCTGGTGCGGAAGCTCTAGGTGAGCCAAGGCCTAGCTATATAGGGCACGTCTTTCTAGAGATGCCTCGCTGAGTCTAAGCTTTTGATAAATATTGTGTAACAATACTTCCCTGGAGAACTTTGAATGTAGTGTAAACTTTCTCTACAAGAGAACTGTCAAGGCCCGATTTTAACTTTGTCCCGATTTATGTCCAGATTCAGAGAATGTCCTGACTTTTACTACCTTGGACGAAAGGATCTGTAAAAAAATGTCATGTTCGAAGTCTTAAACTTTGCATTGCGAGTAAACTCAGAACTGACGTCACATCAAAAATTGGTTAAACTGTTCCACATACGCCACAGTGTTCTAGCTTTATAAAGGGTCTTCCAATAAGAACTTCCGAACTTTGACAATTGATAGCGGCCATATTGTTGAATTTACATCTGTCAAATTAGCTGTCATTTATTCAGCCTGTTTTGCCAAATCACCATGGATGGATATAGCGTTCAACAACTCGTGCAAATAATAAAAATGTTTTATCAAAATGGGTGTTCTGTTCGGGCAACGTTCCGCGCGCTTCGCCCATTTTACGGTCGCAATAATCGTTCTTCCGAGAGGACTATTCGCAGTGTGGTGGATAAATTTAGTCCACTGGTTCAGTAAATGATCAGCCAACACCCCTATGTCGACGAAACGCAATATCTGCTGAGAAAACATCGCCACTGTCCGTGCGAGTGTGCAGGAGAATCTGAGGCAGTCGATTTCGCGTCGCTCACAAGAACTCGGCCTTTCGCAGACCACAACTTAGCGAATTTTGCATCGTGACTTGGGCCTGCACCCGTACAAAATTCAACTGACCCAGGAGCTGAAGGTAAACGACCATAGACAACGACGTGTGTTCGCTGAATGGGCTCTGGAGCAGTTGGAAACTGACCATAATTTTCATCGAAAAATCATCTTCAGCGATGAGGCCTGTTTCTGGATGAATGGGTACGTCAGCAAACAAAATTGTCGAATTTGGGAGGATACTAATCCACACAAGGTCTAAAAACGTCCAATGCATCCCGAAAAAGTCAGTTCTTGGTGTGGATTTTGGGCTGGCGGCGTCATCGGTCCATATTTCTTTGAGAACGACGTTGGCCAGGTTGGGGTTTTCTGAAGTGGGGCTTATGGGGTTTTCTGAAGTCGCAGGTCTATGCGAATAAACCACAAACCACAGAGGCCCTCAAAGCCAACATAACCCGGTCAAATTCAGCCTGATTTATGCGCCAGAGTCATGGAAAAATGGACATTTCGGATGCGCGCCACCTAAAGAAGCTGCGGCGGACATTTGAACGATATTATATTCCATACATAATGACATTGATAACCCTTTCAAACGAAAAAAAAATTTCGGTGATATCTCACACACATTTTGTTTTATTTAAATTTAAAGATTGGAAGCGCTTAATGAAAGGCCCTTTATTGATTACAAGGGCGCTAAATCGTTGTTTTACACGCGGAAGTAAACTTTTAAACGAAAGCAGAAGTTTACTTTTAAACAGACGGGAAAATAACAAATTTCCTATTTTCCTGGGATTATATTTAAGGAATCAGGGACGATATTCGAAGACTCGCTTTGAGATATAATCAACACAAGATGGGCATTGTTTGGGTAACCGAATGTCGATCCTGCCTAAAGGAAGAGAAAACAACTGAACATATACTATGTGAGTGCGTGGCTCTCTGTTATATTAGGAAGCGAGTTTTCCTCAAGGACACCATAATCGGAAACTACATCAGAAAAGCTTCAACAAGCGATATCCTCAAATTAATTAAAAACGTTGGGCTCCTGCTGTGGGCTCCTACTTATCTCTAATTTCGCTCCAAAACCCTGCGACAAAAACATGAAATGATTGTAAAACCTACGTTGTACATGTTTTTCCATTCCATTGACTGGTAGCTCAACACCACACATGCAAAGAACATATGTAAGTCAAATGGCATAACACATGCCGCGGGCATGGTTATAGTAGACGTGTTCGGGATAAGACCTAAAACAATAACGCTAAACAAATACAAATTGTAAACAAATTCGAAGCTGTAACCCTTCGCCCCACAATAGGAAGCAGAACTAAATCTGTAAATAGCACGATTATGCATAAAACATAATAAAATGCTTACACCGCAGCATTTATAATTGAGTGCCTGGAAAATGACATGTCTATGCATAAGCCGGAGAATAAACCCTCGACAAACACATACCGGCTCCCCATCACATTCAAATTATAAGGGTGGCTTATGGCGTAATTAATTTGCGATTTATCCAACATTATCCAACATCAATCATGCTGAGCCCAGTTGTTAAATCCAATATGTAGCTCTTGTGTTAATTTGCCCGCCGCGCCGCAAGGGGTTACATTCGTTATTGTTTCCTCAAATAATCGTACGCGTATCTCGCAGATTTGTTTTGGAAATCTCCACCGCACACACACACAAACACACACAGATAGTGAAAAAAAAAAAGGAAGGAAACACGGCCTCAGGGTAACGAGCTTTATTGTTTAGAACACTTGTAATGTGATACCACAATTTGGTTTATGCAACCACTCAATAAATTTTACAAGTATGAGTACATACCGTGTACAATTGTCCTTGAACCTAGAAACTAGGTATCCTTGTATCCGCCCAAAAGCCTTAAATCAAATTCTCCTCGCTCTCGCTATGAGATATGGTTTACCTTCGAGGAAATTAGATTATCGGTGCTCTTGACACGCACACACACACTTTTTCTCTCAAGGAACATTAAATTACTTTATGGAGCATATTGCGGCGTTGATTTGTTACAGATTGACTTAGTTGATATTGTTGTACAACTGTGTGTGTATATGGGTGGATGGGTGAATGTGTATAGCTTGGGATGAAACTTGAATTACTTTCGGAATTTAATTTCCTTTCTTTACGTCGTAAGTCTTTGACTTCTTTTGGGGAAATTTTCCGGAGCAATCCCAGTCGTTTTCAATTCGAGACCAGCTACGAATTTATATCCAAACTGCGGTGGGTGACTACCTTCAAGGGCTCTTCCAAAGGTTTTCGTTCCTTCTGCTCGTTGCAGAGTAGATTCATAGTGGAAAAAAAGATTTTATAACTCGTATTGTGTACAGAAAAACTTTAAACGGGCGGAAACCTTAATAAACATCATGGTCTTCGAAAAGGACTACAGCCGTTTACCAGATAAAGAAAGAAAGACCATTATACGAACACAATCAGTGCTAAATGGACTGAGACAGACCTTTTCGCTCTACCTATTCTCCACCTCAAACGACAAGTCTTTTCAAACAGACGGAACCGTAGGTACACACATGCATAAGTGGCCTTTATTTCGCACACCACATTGGTAAGTAGCCATTTAATGTGTGACCTCCGTTAACTGCGCCGTCCCAAGTGGCCATAACGACATTGCGGTTCGGAGTGATTAAATTCGTTGTCTAAGCCATCTGTTATATTGATTTCGGAAATTTCTATGTAGGTTGATATGCATTGATACATATGAATGCAGCTCATCCAATCAAAAATTAGTTTTTCTTCCCTCTTTTGCATCGTCAGCGGAAACACCACCTTTTGTCGATATCAAGGTAGCGTACCAAAATTTCGCGCCATTATTGAACTGTCAACATTTAACTATCATTGCCGTGACTTCTGATTAGTTAAAACTAGGAGATTTTTGAGTAAGGACCGATAAACACTTGCACAACGTACTGAAAAAGTGAAAATTCACTCAAAATACGGTGAAAATATCGCGGAAACGATTCGTAAAGTTCGTACTGCTTTTGGTCATCATCAAGAATGACCTTTTGTAGGCAGAACCAAGGTAGCCATTTGGCAGATATTGTATTGCATTACTAATCTCAGAGTTTATACTTTAAATTAAGATAACAATATTACTACTATTCACAAAAAATGTTTCATTTTTTTATTAATTTAAAATGACACCTCTTGTTGGATGACCCTATAGAAACGAGCTATACAGAGCCAGGTCCAGTTTTGACATACTGCTAAACTCATTCAATGCTGCAAGATGACGATGTAGAATGCACGGTGGGCTGTCGACCTCGTTTTTCTCAATAGACGACAGAATCTGTCTCATTCTAATGATTTGATCTACTGTCCGACTAAGCACTGAGCTTGAGATGTTCAAATAGAACTTTGAATAAGATATCTGGTACGCTGAGAACTTTCCCTGCAGACGTGCTTCAAACCATGCTCTTCTTACTGCCAATAGAGTTGGAGTAGCACCTAGGCTATAGATCCCAGTGGCATCATAAAGGGCCTTTCTTGGCCTACGTGTGTCTGTGCCTCGCGTGGATAGCCGCCTTACCTACCTACCTACCTACTGCCAATGGATATTTATGGCATGCAATAGGCCACTAACGCGGTCCTAGGTAGGTAGGTAGGTCAGCAAGGCCCTTGCTCTGAAAAACGCCACTAACTTGATTGGAACCATTTGGAGCTCTTCATGACGCTGAGGATACCTTTGACGTCAGTATGTGATAGTTCCCCAAATTGTCGAAGTGATACGCTCCTAGTTAGAGCTGACTTCTTTTGAATAGAGCAGGACAAGTGCATAGGAAATGGAGGAACGCTTCTTCCATCTCTTTATCCCTGCAGCTCATGTAGAAGTCATTTGAGAAGAAGCCAAGAAGAAGCTTCTGGCATGAAGGCCAATGGGACAATGAACGGTAAGAACACCAATGACGGTGCTAATGAGCGACCTTTTGAGCAAGATCCAATTTTTAGATCGAGTGAGATTTAACATAGGCCAGGTCCCTCTGGACGTACGGCACGTGGTAGCATTCCTCCATCTTTGATTTATCTTACTGATCGCGTCATATTCTCAGAGTAGTTAACATGTTGCAAGTGGAATGCCCAGGTTCCTCCGTTCTGCTAGGATCTCACCACGTTTGGTGAGTTCACAGGCCTTACAGTTCCCTGGAATGTTCCTATCATCGGGTACCCAGCATAGGTGAATACTTAAATGTTCTACCATCTTTATGAGAGATGAACGACAATTTGAAGCAGCTTTTGATGTACATGTTATTGATTCCAGAGACTTTAACGCAGCCTGACTATCGCTCAAGATTGTTATGTCCTTGAAGGATATCATAGTATGCCTAAGCCAGGATAAAGCTCCGTTAATTGTCATGCTTATCGCCTGAATAACGCTAGAATGGTCAGGTTTTGAAACCGTCGGTGAAGAGATGAACGAAATGATCATCTCTGGTGTCATCACTCTCCCACTCCTCTCGGTAAGGAATGTAAGTCCGGAATCCGACCCTAAGATTTAGAGAAACTTATCAATGGTGTAAGAAAAATGTGGAATCGGCCGCTGTGGGAGCTGTCCGCTGAAAATGACTTCAACACGAATCATAGGCACAAGATACTGGACAGAAGCACCTGGGTCAGCGCAATGTCCTCCTCAATGAGTCTATCTCTACGGCCGGCTTTAAGACAGCCGAAGAGTCGGTGCTGGTGTCTTTTCAGACGACCTGGACAATCACGATTCCTCCAGTCTCCCCAACCATTGTAGTATCTTCGAAACTGAAGCCACAGTTATCAATCAAGCCGCTGCTTGGCTGAAGATTAACAAAATATCTCGCTCAGACACTGCGATCGACATCGACAGCCAGGCTGCTATCAGATCCCTCGTATCTAATACAATACAACTTAAGAGTGTGAAGGAGATCGCTAACCAGTATAGCGTCACACTCTGTTGAGTGCCTGATCACTGCGATATACAAGGGAACTACGCAGCTGACGAATTAGCAATAATGCCAGGCTGATCTGGCCTGTCCTGGATCTGAAAATCTCAAAAGCGAGACCACTTTCCCACCAACGTCCTCACATTGGCATTGCATCCTATGCAGGCATACTCGGCTCCTAGGTTTAGCATGTAATGATTTCTGCAGGAGCTGCAAATTCGAGAAGGCAGAAGAATTTTCTGCACAATTTTTCTGTATGTGTCCCGCTCTTGCCTACATTAGGAAAACCACCTCAGGCTAGTACTTCTTTAACGGTCTTAATGATCTTAACTCCGCCAGCACGGCTGATCTCAACAGCTACTTTAGGAAATCTAAATTGTTTCAGGAGTAACCAAGGGTCAAATCCCAGTACTCAGTGTTATGACAATGTACCTACATTGCTGGTCTAAGAATACCTCTTCTTGGAGGTAACTTACTAACGAACTTGAATAGGATGTTCTATTCAACGTTTAGCTGTGACATACCTCAAGAGTCCCTTTTGTAAACAAGGATGCATTCATTGGCATTCTTTCATTCAACGATCCTTGAGTGGACGATTGCGGACGATGCATGCATCCTTTGGTAGCATTTGCTCCAAGTTGAGAAGAGCTTTGCAGGCTTTTTGTCGAAAATATCGAGTTCGTTTTTTCGCCTTTATCGTCCCCTATACTTGGTAGAAAACGACCCTGTCATTGAATATAGTTTGATCCATTTTTTCCGCTCATATTGGAACCTCCAATACTCCTATTCCGTCCTAAATGTCTCTAGCTAGACTTCGAATAGCCTGTATTTCTGCCTTGAACTCCCGCAAGGGTACTTCTCTTATCTGGAGAGAGAGAGAGGTAACGGGCGTAACGACCCCGCGGACCCTAGTCACTTAAACCCAGAAGCGTCTGACCCATATTGGGCGGCTCCCTTGTCAGCGTCTGTTCTCCATGTTAGGAGCGACTGTGCTTCCAAAAGTTTAAACTTTTCACAAAAGTTAAAATGAATAGCTAAATGCAATGAACAAAACAAAAGATAGTAATACCCCAGGTGGTATGCCAGTTACACTGGTAAATCCACTCTCTTCGGAGGTCGGTTCCATGGATTCTGGGGGGGACCATTTATTGCTAAGCAACGACCCGTTTGGGAGAAGTAAAAGGGTAGAAAGAACACCCCCATCTAAAAAAGAAGAAAGTAGTAAAATACTGAAGGCTAAATATCTAGAAGCCTGTGAAGAAAGAGATGGGTATAAGCAACTCAATGAGACACTGCTTAAGGAAATAAATAATCTTAAGCAAGAGCTGCAATTGTTGAAGGAAGAATTCAAAAACCAAAAAAAAGTGAATGTCCAACCTGTCGAGTTCTCGACTGACGAAGAGGAACTTAGAAAAGAGACAGAAGGACATCGTTACAAGGGGAATAAAAATAAAAAACGCAAAATGAGTGCATCCCCAAAAATTTCTCACCAACAAAAGAAAGCTGCACAGTCACTGTGTCTGCTTCAGACAAAGAAAATAAAACACAAAATCCAACCAAGCCCCCACCAATTATAGCGCTGCAAATAAATAAGTATGAAAGCTTGGCCAAAGTATTGGAGGAAAATCAAATTAAAGCTAGTACAGCGCTAATAAACAAAAATGACATCAAAATCAATGTGGTTGAAGAAGAGGGATACAGAAGCCTCACTAAAATACTAAACCAAAAAAAGGTGCAGTGGTATTCTTATGAAAATAAGCAGACCAGACCAATGAAGGTTGTAGTGAAAAGACTGCATTATTCATGCTCACCGGAAAGCATTAAAAAAGAGCTAAAAGACCGAGGCTTTAAAATCATGGAAGTTGTAAATGTGCTTAAATTTAGAAGCAAAGTACCACTACCAATGTTTACACTCAGTTTTGAGCATGATGAAGATAAGAAAAAAGTATATGAAATTAAAAATATACTTGGGATGCAAGTTGAGATTCATACCCTACGTAAATCGAAACAAGTACCCCAATGCAAAAATTGTCAAAGATATGGGCATACACATAGATACTGCAGCTCAAATCCAAGATGTGTGAAATGTGCAGGAAGTCACCACACCAAGGAATGTAGGAAGAAAGAAAATGAACACCCTAAATGTGTAAACTGCAATGAAAACCATCCTGCTAGCTACAGAGGTTGTTTAGTTGCAAAAGAAATCCAACTTGCAAGGGTTAAAAAGCTAAAAAAAACATAAGGAAGAGCAAAAAGTCAAAAAGGACTTACAAAAAAGCCCACAGAAAGAAAAGCCTAAAGACGATAAGATAATCAAAAAGGTCCCGAAACAAAATACAGCGGGTCCAAAAATGACATATGCTGAGGCAGCATCAATAAATAACCAAGCAGATAAAACGATAAGACGCAAAGTAGAGCCAAACACTGGAATGGAAAACCTCATGAAACAAATCCTAAACAGGATTGGTTCCATGGAAAAATCGAATAAAACGATATTAGATAGAATATCGTTGTTAGAGAGACAGAACAGCAATAAAAAAGCTGTGCCAAAAAGACAAACATGATGAATAGAATAAAAATTCTTGAATGGAATGCTAATGGTATCGAGAGTCGCAAGGACGAGATGAAAGTGACTCTTGACATACACCAGATAGATATATGTCTCATTTCAGAGACACACTTTAAATTGATAACTAATTTTAAACTGCAAGGATATGAATTATATCACTCCCCACATCCTCATAACTGTGCAAAAGGTGGGGCTGCAGTGTTAATAAAGAATACAATAAAACACCATATAGAAGCAAAATTCCAATCATGTGCCATCCAAGGAATTTCCATAAGTGTAGAAACGGGTAGTGGGCAAATATCTGTTGCAGCAGTATACTGCTCTCCTAGCTATAGAATAAAGAAAAATGATTTTAAAAGCCTTTTCCGCATATTTCACAATCGATTAATCGCGGGAGGGGATTTTAATGCCAAGAATAAATATTGGGGATCTAGATTAATAAATACTAGAGGCAGAGAATTATATGAAACTATTAAAGAAGTCGGCGGCAAATATCACTCAACGGGGAAACCTACCTACTGGCCTACAGATAGGAATAAAACCCCAGATCTTGTAGACTTCTTTATATCCAAAAATATATCTTCAAATAAAATAAATATAGAAGAAGGCCCTGATCTTCAATCAGATCATTCCTCAATACTTCTTACACTTGGCGATAGAATAATAATAAAAGAACATAGCCCTAAACTAGTTAATAGACTGACTGATTGGAACCACTTTAGGCAGAAGTTGGAAGAATGTATCCAACTATCGTCAGCTATTCAAACAGAAGATCAACTAGAAGAAGCAGTGCAAATATTTACACTGGATATACAAAAAGCTGCATGGGCTGCAACTCCCCAAAGAACAAACAAGATTAAACAAAACTCTTATCCTCGTGAAATATGTGAAATTATTACAGAAAAGAGGAAAGCTAAAAAACGCTGGCAACAGACAAGGGCGCCAAGCGCCAAAACCACACTGAACAACTTAAATAATAAGCTCAGAAAATCTATAAGAGAATTGAATAACGAGTCTTTAAAATCGTATCTTACCAGTCTTACAAATGATTCTAGTACCGACTACTCGCTCTGGAAGGCAACAAAGAAAATGAACAGGCCAATAGCTCACACTCCGCCAGTAAAAACCAGAGAAGGTAATTGGGCAAAAAGCAGTCAAGAAAAAGCAAATACTTTTGCAGAGTACCTTGAGAACGTCTTCAAACCTTATGAAGATAAAGATTATCAAGGAAACGAAGAAACGTGCGAAGAAGACAGACCTATTCGGCCGGTAACAGCTAAAGAACTTGCCAAAGAAATCAAAGAAGGCATAAAAATAAAAAAGGCCCCAGGGTTCGATTTAATCACAGGGGAAATTTTAAAACAATTTCCTCGAAAAGGTTTAAAAAAACTAGCGCAGATTATAAATGCTGCATTTAAATTAAGATATGTGCCAAGCATGTGGAAGGTCGCGGAGGTAATAATGATACCAAAACCAGGTAAACCACCTAGCGAAGTAACCTCATATCGCCCAATATCGATACTACCAATGTTGTCCAAGCTATTCGAAAAAATGCTGGCAAAACGTCTGCAAAAAATTATTGATGAAAAATCGCTACTTCCAAATCATCAATTTGGGTTTAGAAACAAGCACTCTACAATTGATCAGGTGCATAGAATCACAGATAAAATCGAAAAAGCATTTGAAGAGAAAAATGTGTGCTCTACAGTATTTCTTGATATAGCACAAGCTTTCGATAAAGTCTGGCACAAAGGACTGATACACAAACTACAAAAGCAACTGCCGAAGCAGTATTCGACCATTTTGGAGTCTTATATATCAGATCGATTCTTCAGAATTAAGCAAGATACAGAGTGCTCAACATTAAGAGAGATTAAAGCTGGTGTACCGCAAGGCAGTGTGTTAGGTCCAGTTTTATACCTTCTCTTCACTAGCGATTTGCCTGAAAGTGAAGAAACCACCATAGCTACTTTTGCAGATGACACAGCCGTCCTTGCTGTGGGAGCAACTGTCGAAATAGCAACAAAAAAGCTTCAGACGGCAATAAACAATATTTCAGAATGGACTAAGAAATGGCAGATTAGATTAAATGACCTTAAGTCAATCCATATTAATTTTACGTATAAAAACGTACCACACATTCCAGTCTACATTAACAACAATGTAGTAGAATTTTCTAACACAGCTAAATATCTAGGCATGACTCTAGACGCTAAACTGCGTTGGAAAGCGCACGTTAAGCAAAAAAAAGATGAGTTGAACATGCGATACAGTAAAATGTATTGGCTTATTGGGAGATACTCATCCCTGTCCAACTACAATAAGTTATTGCTATACAAGCAAGTCCTAAAACCAGTATGGACCTACGGGCTCCAATTGTGGGCATGTACATGCCAAACAAACTTACAAAAAATTCAGGTTTTCCAAAATAAAGTACTAAGGAACATAGTTAATGCACCTAAGTACATACGCAACGCCGATCTGCATAGAGATCTAAATGTTGAAATGGTTGAAGATGAGGTTAAGAAGGTTGCTCGGAGGCATAGAAATCGGCTTCTCAATCACGTAAACACAGAAATAACAGAACTTTTAAATGATGTCAATGTAATCAGGAGACTGAGACGGATAAAACCTCTTGATCTGTAAGATTTGGCTAGGGCTAAGAAATTAGGTATTAATTTCAAACATTTCTGCCTTGAACTACTTTAAACTCTGACGTTTGTTTTCATTTCACTGTCTGCTTTAAGGACATTAAGGGCGTTAGCAGCAGCTGTACCTGCTCTAAACAGAATTCCAATCAACTGAGCATAGCCAGGAAACGATAGGTCGTTTGCACCCATTCTTTCCGTCACTCAACAGTAAATCCTTAAAAGACTTTAATAAGCTCAACTAACTACCAAAAGCTGTCGGACTCAACGCACATCTCAGCTCCTAATTAAAGTCCCTGTTCATTATTTCAAATTTATTTTACGTTCAACAAGTCCTTCGCCCGGCTAGCACATTTGTAGTTAAATTTTCCGAGAGAACCTATTAAGTTGTTCGTCTGCCTTTTAAGTACCTCCTAGGAAGTTTCCCGTAATTACCGCAACTGATTGTTGTAATGTTATTAACCAAGTGTATACCTTTCCGAGTGTTCCACTTCGCTAGAGGCCTTTCCGCTTGCGAGAGTATATCTACCCCCTTCGCGAACCATCCCTGCGAACCATCTGCCTGGCATTAGGGCTTAACAAGGTATTACTGCCCTCTTCCATTTAATATCATCGTTGAGCAGACAAAAATTATGCGAAAGGAAAGAGCCCACCCCCCGGCCCACCCCACTTAGGCCTGATTTAAGAGGATGTCGGATGGAATGAAGGATCTACAGCTCCTCTATTATTATGGCCATCAAAGTTTACTGCCAAAGCATCCATGATGTAATGCCTCTCTATTAACTTAAGTCACATGACGGACGGGGGAACAGTGCTTTGGGGAAATCATGAAACACTATGATGAGTGATGTGAAGTCGTTTACCTTGTCCTGTCACTCGACCCGTTCCCCTCGCGAAGGAAAATTTATACGGCTAGGCTGACGAAAAATTTATATCACTTATCCTGATGCCAGGAGATAATTTATAAGCTGTCTGCCCTGGACTTTTGGGCGAATTATGTTGCCAAAAATCAAAGTAGTTTGCGGTGGGCCTGGACGGGTGCCAATTAAATATTTACCGAGCCCCATCGATTGATAATCGATTACGGTTAAGTGCTAGGAGCAGCGAGGTAATCGAATTCGAATCTGTTTACGTTTTGTCTTTCATCACAAACTCACGTTGGAATCAGTGAACTCACTGTGTGTGATAAGCAAGTCCTTCGATAGGGGTAAATAGGGTGGAATTATGGGGAGCAAATTTCATGCACTCGAACGAGAGAAGAATTTCTATTATCCTCCAGACAAATGTTTACAAACAAAGGACGTGTGGGTGGTTATGCGTGACATATTGGTGATTTGCAGACCTCTGATTGGATCAATCCTTTTGAATTATTTATAGAAAATTGGTCGTTTGGAAGATGCAAACGTAAAAAGGAGATGCTGAGTGGATCCTTTGGTAAATTCGGGGTATAAAGGACCCTCTGTTCCAATCAAAATTTGAAAGCTCTTAGTGGGATGAATGCAGTTGATCCCCTAAAGGGAATAGATGCACAAAGGCAAATATGTAGTCGCGATGAATATCCCATGAACTGCTAAGTGGAGCATCCTTGATCCGATTTGCATCACGTTAATCCTTCTGCAGCAATGGGGCTCGCATTCATTATCTAACGAGTTGAAAACCGAATGTGTCGCATGGATTCACTGCCTAGAATTTCTTGCTTGGTTCTGATTTGGAAGCGAGTCTTCGGAATTATTTCAAACGTTCACCAGATTTTGGCAGATTTATGCTGTCTAACCAAATGATTGTGGATGTTATCAAGAGTCGGAGTGGATTTTCATTTTAAAAGCAACTTCCTGCATGAATTTAGAAGATAACGTGTGTCATTACATATCCTTTGAGAAATTCGAATGAATGGCAGACGTAAATAAATAATTTACTGGATAGTTTCCAGGACATTTCATCAGAATATGTAGAAAGGCCTTATCGTGTGGTGATTTCATGCCGGAGCTCCGCGGAGGTGTGATTGGACTGTATTTTTTCATTGAGAAAATGATCGCCGTGTTACGGACAATGGAGTTCGCTATCGTGCCATGTTGGAAGACAATTTTTGGCCAGAATTGGATGAACTTGACATCAGTGATATGTGGTTTCAACAAGTTGGTGCCACATGCCACATCACTGGTCAAAGAATTGATCTCGAGAAATCGTCCGCTCGAATGGCCTTAGGATTTCTTTTTACAAGCCAACAACGGTAGGAGAGCTCAGGAAGGATATCAAACGCGAAATTGCAAATGTTCCGGCCGATACGTATAGAAAAGTGGTAGAAAATCGGGTCAAAAGAATAGATCGCTGCAAACGTGCTTGCGGTGCTCATTTGAACGATATCGAATTTCATTCTTAAATTTAACATGTGTACTATACCTGGAATAAATTTCAACCCGATATCTCAATTATTCTGCATGTTATTTAAATTCAAAATTGTTATGTCCTTATTGAAAAACCCTTTAGAATAAACCAAGTGTATGAATAACTTGCCTGTCACCAGCGACTTTGGAAAATCATCCGGCAAAATTATGGTTTTCAGAACAGACCCCTTCTTGACGCACGAGTACACAATTTCAAAATAGCAGCCACCATCCATCGTTCACTTCCATTTAATCCACCTTGTCCGTCACTCGTCTGCGGCAAAGTTATAGGACGTGCAGTAGAAATTAATTTCCATCAGTCATTAAAAGCTCCTGCTTCCACTTTAATCTCCCGTCGAGAATTCGTTCTCTTTTTTCAATTTTGTATAGAACCTTTCTTTGATGCATGAATGACATTTTTAATTAAGGAGAGGTATAATCAACGTCCAGTTGCAACTGGCAGTGGTATTTATCAACATTTCGGTTTGCAAAGCGAAAATTCTTGAATATCCTGTGCTCAACGGAATGCCCTGGAGCTGCAATATCCCTTGGTAAGAATTTGACCTTGCCATCTACCACATACCAGCGGTTTTGTCAGGATAATACCAAGCAGGTGAGTGAGTAGTTTGTGCGTTAAAGCATATCCACACAGCGGTAGAGTCCACCACGAATATTTCCGATGTTGTTGCACCAAATTCCTGTTTACATTTCTCTAAGAAGGAAATTTCCTCCCTATGCAGTTATTGATTTATTTTTCTCTTAAAGAATGTAGCCGTTCCTACGCATTTCGTAAATCTTTGCTCCAATTTCCGGTTATAATTGGAAGAGATTATCTTGTTGGTCTTTTTCTGAATCGTCTTCGAAACTGAGTGGCAATAAATTTACCGCAATAAATCTCCTAGATGCCCACAATGTTTTATATTCATTCGACAACTTCTGGTTTGTAGGTGACCTAAATTGTGAGTTTTCACTTGGAAAAGTTTTTACAAAGGCAGGGATGTTTAAATCGTTTTTAACCTTTTTTTGGGAAAAGTGACACAACTCTGCAAGTGAAAAACACCGTAAAAACGTCATCGTGTTTGCATAACATCCGCTGTTCAATTGACACATTTCTTGCCCCATCGACACGAAGGCTGTGATGTCCTGCATCCGTCACAAAAGGATAATTACACACAACTGTGTAATTGATTGAAACAGAACGATGTTGTAACGTCAGATGGTGATGGTTTGGTACTCAAATTAATGTGAAACCATTAAATATGCCCGCGTACATTCGGAGGCGGAATCACAGAGGCAGACAAGGCAATCAATTTAACGGGTAAATAAATCAGTGTCTATAAATGAATTCAGGTAAGTAGGGATATAAATAGAGCTGTGCACGAAGGTATGCTCACATTAATTACCTTTTATCTGGTATTGGAATTGCAGCACGAAAAAGCGCTCACGGAAAATTAATGAGGGATCATCTGATGCATCCCTTTGTTTTTTAATTTAATAAGATTACGAAGAGGGTGCATCCTTGCTTTCGGAATGTAAGAGTTGAAATGACGTCCATCAAGTCGAAGAATACGTCGAACAAATTGATGCTCGACGTTTCACTTTGCTGGGTTTCAGGGATGTTAAGGGCAGACTAAGAAATGGGGTAGGGAAAGCAAAGGGGGAAAGGCTTAAGAGTGAAAGTTGTTCAAAAAGCTAAAGTTTGTCGATCACGCGAATCGTATATGATACATTTATTTTGTGCACAGCAATATTCCAGTAAAGACAGTCTTAGACTTCTTATCACCAGATTTAGGTTAGGTTAGGTGACTGTCCCCGCTGAGCCAGGGACACACTTAGACCAGGTTGGGCCTTTGTAAAGAAAACCGGCTTAGCGGCACCAGGGAACCAGAGTATGTAGCACAAATACAACGAAGGTGGGCAACCATTACGGTGTTAACCCTATGATTTGCACCATTTTATCCCAGAGATGAAGTTTCTTATCTTCTGGATGTCGAGTTCAGCTAGATCGTTATGATCATCATAGAAGTATTCCCCGAGGGTTTTTCTTCTTAGCGTCGCGAGAGCAGGACATGTACACAGTAGGTGAGTCGTAGTTTCCTCTTCCTCCTCATCCCTGCAGCTTCTATAGAAATCATAGAAACCAGGTTTAAGTCGATAGGAAATATCTGTCATTAAACGATTGAGCATCGTCAACAGCACTATATTGAGCGGGATTGGCAGAAACATGTTTGAAATTTGTCAACTCACCACCACCTCGTGTTGTGCAAATTGTATCTTAACGACAAAGTCCCTGTCCTACAAAAGCGTTAACCAAAGCTGATGACACGTATGGGAGAGTTTATTAAACGATGAGATACAGGAGGAGCTTGCACAGCAGATATGCGAAACGTTTGAACAAATTCCAATTGTTCCGACAAATGAAGAGGAAGAATGGCAGTTGATTTCAACAGCAGTTATTGCCTTTGCAGGAGGTGTTTGTGGAGTGAAGCGTCTCGGTGTGGCGGCTGGCGGTGAGAAAAGAACTGCTTGGTTTAGAACAGCCGGAGTTCAAGAAGCCATCGGAGAGAAGAGGAAATCCTTCCAGGTGGACCCCCTTTGGCCACTCAGCTTCTCGAAACCTGTGTATGGAGGCGCGAAGAATTTGCAAGCTGGCTGAAAAGCACCTAATGAGCAGAAGGAGTTCGGCCATAAATTGGATAGTGACCACAGATCTTCAAACAAAGTGTTCTGGCAGACCATCCGCCGCCTCTGAGGAAGGAAGTTTAATATGATCGAAGGAGTTAGTTCCAAAGATGGTGTACTTCTCTTTGACGAGAAAGACATCTTGCGCAGATGGGGCGAGCACTTTTCGGAGCTGCTCAATCTCGAATATAGCACTGATGATGGCAAATCCAAGGTTTTTAGTAGTGCGGAGAATAGTCCCTCCGTAGTGTAGGTAACTTTGGCGATTAAAGCGCTAAAAGTCGGCAAATCGGCTGGTGTTGACGAAAACTGGCTCAAGGCTTTGGGAAAAGAGGGAATGAAATGACTCTCTCCTGGGAATGCAGTGAAATACCTAGCGATTGGCAAACTTCGGTGATTGTTTTTATTTTAAAGAAATGGCTATATTTCTCTTAAGTTTCCTCGAAAAAGTCTTTGTTAAGATATTTGAAGCACGTTTCAGAGCTGTAGTGAAGTCCAGGTTAGGCGATGAGTAGTACGGCTTCGTCAAGGTAGAAGCACAACCGACCAGCTATTCACTCTCAGAATGCTACTTGAGAAGGCCTAGGAGTATGACACACCTACAGTTGTTCGGAGGATTTGGAGAAAGCCTATGATCGGGTCCCTCGAGGTAAACTCTAGAGTATACTGCAAGAGTATGGGGTTGACCACGCTCTTCTGAGGGCCATTCAATCTCTATACATAAACTGTAAAGCTGTGTTCGGGTGAACGGCGTTAAATCGAATACGCGAGACACTCAATGTCGAGCAGCTTCATCCAACTGAAAGGTCCATACTTCGATGCCTGGGCACTTTAAAGGCATGAACCCAACATCGCTTCCAAGACGTGCCATGGAATCCGTGCCATCAGGTAGCCCTCACCTGGGTAGGCCTAGGATGAGATGGTTGGACCGATTCCGAAATCTCAAATCCACCCGTAAGGGGTTAGCCCCAGATGTTTTAGAGTCGATGGCGAAAGACCTGAGAGATGTGGAGAGTGCACTTGAGCACCGTAATCCCGCGACCCTCATAGTGAATAAGCGGTCATTTGAAAATGGATGAATGAATGAATGGTCGAATCTCACTTCTCTATAGGCTCTCTTCTTCGAACTCGATTTTCTATTGATTAACGAAGCATTTGCTGGTTCAAGTGTTTAATGTTCTTAAAGCTTCGTTGGCGGTTTGATGAAACGAAATGTATGTAAGGACATATCACCAGCATCACAACATTAACCGCATATTCTGCAGCTTTAATTTAATGCACAGAAAAGGACTTTGTTCAGAGCAAGGCTACATAACAGACAGCTCTACCCTGGCACATAACTACAGAACCGTGACATTTTAATTGACTTCTTTCTAGTTTCATGTTATTGCATATTTTCTCCTTTCTTATAATTGCGTGGTTGTCCTTGGAGTCTACCAAAGTCCTTCGTACACCCGCCATTTAAACATTCTTGAAAAGCTCTTTTAGTCAAAGGATGTGACAAAGGTGTATTCCGTGCTTCTTACTAAAACTGGCACTGTCTCGACACCTCTTTGTCGGAAATAAATCTCCTGGGTTCTGTTCGCCATGAATGTCCTTGTACATGTCTGCCAGTCTTTCAAGTGTTTGAACACAAAACGCCACAAAACTCAAATAAATATCTCAAACGAAATTCCTTTCATAAAATCATTTCAAGCTTTAAATTCGTCCTCTTAATCAACTCATTCATGAACAGAGTGACTTCTTAGAATTAATGGATGTAAGTAGCTTTTCATTAAATTCAATAAAACAATGACATACTGCGTACATCATTGCTTAACCACAGATATTTATATGACAAATCTGTATTACCAAAGCCAAACCATCCATGTGCCTTATCCCTTTGCGGTCACTGCCTTGTGGGAAGTGGAACTGGAATTGCTTATATCAAAGTGACCAAAAATGGTTATTTCATCTTTTATTCAAGTGTTATAGCAGCACTCAAGCTAAATTGACAATAAATTGAAGTGAAAAATTAACCACCGGGACCCGACAGACATGTGTGTCGTGTGACATTCATTGGTCACTTGAAATATCCACTCAAATGACCACAAGAGTGAATATCGGTTTGTGTTGGATGGGATGGAGTGCTCTTGACGTTACTTCATGCAGGCATTATCATTACAACGATGTCATCCCTATTTTTGATTGAAAACTTGTTGAAGGACTGATGTGGTTGGTTGAAGTGGCATGGGTTTGAGCTTCAAAAACACAGTCACGGTTTCAATGGTATCGAATCTTTGACGCAAATATAGCTGTCAGTATTTATTTTCAATACTACATACTAGGGTTCTAGTGACCTGTGATCGGCCCCCATAAAACCAGCCAATACGACCTTAAATAACAACATAAAATTGCCAACCACACTAATGTTTCCTGGTCAGAACTGTACATAGAAGAATTCTTAGGAAGGTCCTTGGTCCTAAAGGCATAGATGTTCCACTCACTAACTAACTACCAAGGCTCTTCAGGAATGAGCTCTAATATCAAAAATTACGAATGTACGCCTGAATGAAAAAAAAGCTACGGAAATTACAGATGAGTCAAGAACATTGTTAGGAGATCAAGAACATTGTTAGGAGATCCAGCCAACGTTACCGGATGGACAAAGTGAGCTTTTGTGGACCGGGGAAGTTATAAAAAAACAAAGATAAGTCTTGTTGAGAATATATCAACTATAAACTGACAAAGACGTGACTAAAAGGGTCCGAATCTAGTAGAATAGTCTTCAAATCTATCCTAGGTTTTGTTTTTATAATCCACTCTCGCTTCAAGGGATTATGAATACCGTTTTGACGTTATTCACACAGCGCGTACAAGACTCGAGTATAACGCTCATATCTGATCTAGTGCACCGAAAACCGTCTTGCACATTCTGGATAGAGTTCAGAATAGAGCGTTGAAGCTTATTGGTGACTGCGACATTGCAAAGTCAATAGACTTGCTCGAACATCGACGATATGTTTCACAAAGAGTTGTTGCGCGAACTCGAAAAAAAAAAAATTTCTTAAATTTTTTCAGCATCTGCTGGACCGATTGTGCTCAAAAGCTTATCAGCTCTAAGTTTCATCCTGGCAAACAAAACTAAAAAAACCGGATGGTCCTACGTTGTTTCGTTCTCCAGATATCGGAAGCGAAAAATATGATCACACACAGACATCATTTCGAAAATGGGTGCAAACGATTTCTAGTGTATAGTAATGTCAAGCCATGTTCATATCTCGAAACATTTTGTTCGTACCGATTTCAATACATCCCCTAACTAGAAGTAATAAGGTGGAGTGGTTTCGAACCACTCAGGTAGTAAGTATTAGATTTCAATGGCATCCGAGCGTGGTGTTCAGACTAGCTGGGGCCATTTATGGTGTTTGCCCTTGGCGGAGATTTGTTTTGAATCATCTGATGGCATAATCATGGTCAGCTCAATCAACTCTTCAAGCCATCAACTCATCCAGATTAAACGAATGCGCCCGGACATCTGTAGGAAATAAGCGGCATGTCGAGAGAAATGGTCGGTGGACATGGCTGGGGCTTGAACCCACACTGCTCGCACAGCAGTTCAGCGCACTAATCACTGAGCCAAGGCGACCACTCTCTTTTTCTATTTCATTTTAGCTTTGAATTATTCTCTTTCAAGTGAAAATGGGGACTTGCTGTCGTCTGAGGACTGATTTTCAGACCTCTGCCAAATTAAAGCCGAACTGAAAACCAGTGGCTCATAGTACTTATAGCTCTACTCTTAGTATAACCCCTCTGCAACCTGAAGCCAAAGGCCATGGTTGCTTGCACTTTTCCAAGGGTAAAAATAGAAACTATTGCCTTGGAAGGGATGATATTTTGAATCTTATTTGGTTTCAAGAAAATGACCAATTTTATATTTTGTAACTGGAAATTTAAGCCTTATGTTGGATTATTGAAGGCAGGAAATACTTGGAACTATGGTTACCGTATTGTCTGCATTGGTACTTACTTTGTAGCCTAATTTCTCTGGTTTCACAGTGTACAGTGGTATCCACTTAAACGTAGGATCGCTTTAAGGGTATTCCTTCAAAATAATAGTGTCGAACCTCGGCCTGCTTCAAGTATTCTTATGATAAATCAGTTCTGTAACTAATTTTCGAAGAAAATTTCAAGTTTCCTTGCTCTTCCTCACCCATAAATCCTGAAAAACACTTAAATTGTCTACTTCCGAATCATTCAATTAAAACACAAATTACAAAATAACCAGACGAGCTAATATCTCTAAATTATCCGTCGCATAAACACAGCTTACTTCCACACCAAGGATCAGCCAAACAATCTGCGCAGCCAAAACAATTAAAGACAACATCCCTCGTCCTTCCAGTCGGTTCGGCCCACACCAACCAATGTTGGCAAAGCAAATGTGTTCGTGTAAATTAACCATAAAACAAAAAGTCAAATGTGTGGAAATAAATTCCTCGCCCCGGTTAACGTAAGCTCAACGACCATAAAGAAACCCATCAAGTTCCTGCCTGAAACCATCCGGAGGAACACAAAATCCCCATTAACCGCCCAACGAAGGCGTCCCCCCGTTTTCATATGTTTTCTCTCGTTCAACGTGACGGAGAGAATGTGGCATCTGACCCACCATAACCACACTACGCCGAGATCTAATGTCATTTTTCACACGACCATACCACACTTGCGTCTTATCCTCGAAGAATTCCCAGGACACATTAATTATTACCAAGGCTAACGGATAACTGTCTAAAGAAATACATACCGGCTGAGTATCTAGTTATTTACCCCATCCCAAGCACAAGGCACGCAGCGCACACACGCTCTGGTCGTGTGTGTGCATATTAAAGGCGAGCATCTCATTAGAACTTACCGTACTGTTGGAATTCATCTTGATCCATGCCCTCCTGGCGAAAGGACACCGTGATGCTGACATTTAGGGCAGTATTCGAGTTTTTAATGATTTTCTCATTCTTCATGCCCATGTAGAGCGTTCGCGTGATGAGAATGTATGCAGCGCACAAAACCATCAACGGCAGGACCAGCAATATCAGATCCAACAGGATATTGTAAGTCCTCTCATAGACGATGGCATCTTCAGGCCAATATTCACGGCATTTACGAAGACCTGTGACAGGAGAGGAAAAAAAAATAATTCCAATTAATCCACATAAAAGAATTTTGATGGAAAACCAAGTTAAAGTCTACGAAAAGGGCTCTTGAAGCATTTTACCATGGCAACTGCGTTGAGGAAATCGAAAATTTAATCGAATTTCCCACCACTTACCTTGGCTTGTCGGTATTAATTGACTAAATCCCGCTATCGGTGACATACAAACGAAACTACCCATCCAAATGAATCCAATGATCTTGTATGCGTGATTAATCGTCTGCCATGTCCGGGATCTCAGAGGATGACAAATTGCATAGTACCGCTCGCAGGATATGGCCACCAATGTCCATGATGATACGGCAACAGATGTAGCTACAAGCAGACAACAAGGAAAACCGTTCTCAAAATAATTTGCATAACAATGTGGCAACGATCAAAGGGATTAAACTCAAAGTAGACGAACAACACGCCAACAAAAAACGAGAAAATAGAAAATGTCCTTAGATGGGAATTTGATTTTGGGCGAAATGAGGAAAAGATTTTGCCTCTCAAAATGGGGAAAAATTATTACCATGTGCAGCGAGAAGGGAAGTTGTTAAAAAGGACATAAAGGGCTTGCGTATGAAAAGTAGAAAAAAACAAAATTGGAAAATTTAATTTTTTCCCTTAAGAAACAACGCACATTTGACAGGAATAAGGACGAAGGATACACTTGAACTTTTGAAGACTTTTGTGTTTCGCAGCAGTAATATTGTTGATAGTTTTAACCAAGGTTGCGGAAGGTTCGATGCGAGCGTCCTGAATCAGAGTGGGCGTACAAAATTGGAATTGAGTGAAGTTTAATACTTCTTTGGAGGCAAGATTCGATGCTACGATAACAGATTTAAGCAGATCTTTGGAGGATGCCAGAGGAATTTTGAAAGCCAAATTAGCAATGCGAAAGAGGATATTTTATGCCAGAGATGGCATGAGGAGAAGAACGTGGAAGACCATTTATTTAATGATGACGCAGTGGTTTAAATATTACACAAAAAAGAGAAAGACAACTAAGGAGAGCAACATAGAACAAGTTTGAGGTCGGTTGGCGACGGAACTCTAAAAGAACTCGAGGAAGAGGTTCATGCTGGGCTTCTGAAAATACAAAGTGCCTTTGAAAAGCTTACCATTCATTGAATAATCCATGATAGATAGTGCATGACGCCTTTTGGCTATCATATCCGGACAGCGATTGAACAAAATAATTAAATTGCTGGCATCGTGGCCTGTGGTGGGCTAAGCCATAGTTTATCGCAACTATGCATGTTGGGCGTGAATGGAAGGGGCTGCAATTTATTGCCGACTCCGAATGGCAAATATAGGTTCAGAAGCATCTTAATGGCAATTTATACACTTGGAGGTTTGGGATTCCTCGACGAGAGGTTGTGCCCCGAAAAAGGCATACGCCGGACTAATAGGGAAATAATGTTTCGGGAACTCTGTTGTAACGTTGATAAAATAAAAGATGTGGTAATGCGCTACCAATTTGGGAACAATCTCGCTAACGAATCGAAGATCATAAGCGGTAAAGTGCCCAAGAACATTGAAATTTTGTAAAAAATCTTCTAAAGCTACCTTCAAATGATTGTCAGATCTTACAATATTGCCAGGTTTTCCAATATGCTGACAATAAGCTGCCAATGAGCTGACAATGACAAATTACCTTCCGACGTAAAATTATCAGTTCACACGCTTGTAAGACATTTGGGGTACATTTTTCATTGGAAGACCTGGCAATATTGTAAGATCTGAACGTAGTTTAATCTCGGAAGCAGAAAGTATTATCAGAGTGATCGCAAAATAACCATAATACGTGATTGTTAGGGAAATCGTAGTGGCGCACCGAAAAGGAGTACAAGTTTAGGGTTCGAATTGCAGCGGCCCATCCAATGTGTAAAAACTACCTTAAGCCGAGTGAAGTTAAACAGAGTGTACGTTGTGATAACTCCTTGCTAAACAAGAGAAAGAAGCTTGAAGCTGATATGACAGTAGAACTCGAAAAGAGCTGATCGGTGGTCAAAGCTTACGTCAATATCCGATGAACAATTCGGACGATTCTCTGCTAGTTTTGGATGAGAATCAACAGAGAAGATTGACGGAGCGCTTTCGACTGTTTTGAGTCATAAGGTGCATTTTTTCCCAGCCTTGGGCACTATGCTTTATTTTCAATCCTATTGCGCCATCCCTTAGCGACTGTTGTAATAGTTTCTCTTCTCCAGAAGCACTCAGGAAGTCGAATTGTCTCTGGATAGGAATTTAGGTATAGCTGGCGGTTCAAACTAAACCCAGTTAGCACTAGGGTATGACTTTTTGTTACCACGACTCTTGTGACCTGGTTGATGATGTGTGTCGTTTAAAATAGGGCAGACAGCAGAGTGTACCTGGATCCATCCTTTGGAGTTTAGAAAGCTGATTAGATCTCGTATCCCTTTACCCGGGATGTCGCTGAAGTTTAGTGCCAGACATTTGCAGAGGAAATGGGAGAGAGTTTCCTTCTCATTTTCATTTCAACAGCTGAAGTGGGTGTTGTATGAAATATCTAGTTTGGTCGCATGGTTTCCAATTGGCCAATGCCTCGTGGTTATCGCCGTTATTCTAGCAATATCTAAGCGGGTTCTGCCATATTTTCCTTGATATAGGGCAGTTAATTAATCCCCTCCATCGCATGTTGGCCTTCTTCGGAAAGTGTGAGTGGACTTGTCCTTTAACCGCTCCTAGCGGGGTGTAAATTTTTGCTGCGAGTGAACTGTATAGAGACAGATCCCTGTCTGGCCAGCTCATCTGCACGCTCGTTTCCTGTTATGTCACTGTGCCCAGAACCCAGAGCAGTATGACCTTGAACCGTTCGCCCAAGCAGGCACCTTCGTTTCGGCACTCTAGCACCAGTTTGGAAGATATGGTAGCCGAGCCAATAGCTTTGACAGCGACTTGGCTATCTATGAGAATAGCAATGTTTTGTTTGTCTGTTGTGTCACGCCCGAGTTGCATGCAAGTCTCTCGGATTGCTAGTAGTTCGGCCGGGAAAACGATAGCAAAATCCGACAAGCGGTATAATCTTGCTGTTTTTAGTGATTCCGAGTGGACACCGGCCGCCATACCACAGTATATCTTTGATCCGTCGATGTAGATGAACGTGTCGAAATTCTTTGAAATTCGTTTTTCTTCCACTGTGCTTTGGTTGAAGTCCCCACTTCTTTCAACAGGTTTTACTGCAGCCATAGAAGGCTACACTTGCCTTCCTTACTCTGTGTTCAATATTTTGCTGGATAGATAGTCTCAAGATTTTTTTAATAGGACAACTTGGCTACCAAAAATCCGCTTTGTGAAGAGAAATTGATTGGCTTTCAATGGTCGGTATCGAGGTTCGCTAGAAAATTTCTATAAATAGGTGGAAAACAGCAACTTGAATGCTAGTCCTGTTTTGTTCTTCCAGGCTTCACTGAACTTAGACAAGTATAGGTTTTTTATTTAGCATTTAAGGCAAGTTTTCCTGACAGCCGATAAGGGTCTAGTACCAATAAAGGATGTAACAGTGTCTACTTTTGCCAGTGTGACAGATGGATTGTTACCAGTGAATTCATCGTTAAATGGAATCCATTGCACCACATCGTGTCCCACGTGTTCCCCTTGAAATGATTTTGCATCGACATATACGTATAATACGCATAGAAGCGTCGCTATATCATAGGAATATTTGAGGGGCTTCTTAGCCAATCTGACATGAAAGCTTCAGCTAGACGTTAAACAAAATTTTTCACACGATCAGTTCTCATAAACAATATGTGATAACAATGACTCGTTAATCACTTTGTATCTAGCGACTTCATATGTACAAAATATGTGCAACTACACAGGTACATCCCCTAAAAAAGGCGGTTAAACTGTTTTGTAGTAAACAGCATCCCCTTATGACACTTGTGTGGCGTACACAATTATATCTCAAGAGAATACAGTATGCAAATGACGCCCCAATAAGCCAAAGGATAAATATTTCTGAAGTTCAAACCAAGGACAGATTAGAGACATGTACCTTCAGAAGTTTAAAAATGTATATCCTATTTCCCCACCTAGTCATTCACTGTAATTACGAAAACCCCATTTCATTCACTTTAGTGTAATAAAACCTTTTATTGTAAAAGAACAATGTTCATTGTTCTTCACTAATTAGGCCACAGACGTGGGCATAAAACATTGAGTGACTTAGTTACGTATCCATCTAGCACTTTTTACTCCATTATGCCACCAATGGTACGGGAAATGACACTCATCTAATACAAAATTAATTTGTATATCCTTTGTATATAATTGACTAGAGGTACAAGTAGTCCGGGCCCACATATTGGTGTCAACTTTACGGGTAAAGTGTGCTATTTTATCTACTCACACGGCATACTTCGGATGTCCTTAAGTGTCTGTCTTCTCGATTAAATTACCATTTGATCGCCACTTTACTGACACATATACATACTACCGCCCAGGTGTAACCCTCTGACATTCTTGTGTAAAGGTCAAAAAGGACACGTAACACATTAAGCAACCCATGTACTGATAGCACACCAGCAAATCCTTACTAGGAGATTTGGAATCATTTTTGGAAAAGTTTTCCAGTGATTTGAAATTTCTACAAAGGAATAGGTATAATTGAATAAATAATACATCCTTTGGTGGAGGACGTGTCCCTTTGTTATTGGTCCTTAACTCAGGGAATTTGAATAGCAAACAGATTTGTAGTGTGCCTGCCGTGTGGATAGGTGTGAATAGTTGGAAGCGGGGGAAGAATTGGGTTGACCTTGAGACTTCTGTTTAGAAGAGACTCAAAACGAATTATGCAAATAGGCACTACATTAATTAATGTTGAAAAGGGAACGACAGGGACTGCCCTTGGGTCCATTGTGAATTCAAAACTAACAACCTGTGGGATGCGATTGGAATTTGATAAATCATGGTCAAGGCTAAATGATTGAAATAGTAACTGTACATGTAAATTTAGCAGAGGAATGATGACAAGTTTGGTTTTAGAACTACTGCGTCATATCTCTGCGGAATGTTGCATTCAATGCATTTTTCCATAGCTTAGGAACTCCCATTTGGCAGACCAACTTTAGACCAGATCTGTGCATTAATGTCAGAATGTGGACGAACTGAATATCATCTAGAACCTAAGGATGGACCACATTACAAAGAGGAACACAATGGACTAGTAGGGCCCCATGGACGCACGGTCACTGACTGGTTACTTCCCCCATTACTGAACCTTACCTAACTTAAGACAGATCCTGCTATCGACCAAAATGGTGGAGAGCAAGGACTCATTCACGTGACGACCGGTGGTGGACCAAGACTTAGATTCTTGCGACCTGGGCCTCGAACCTACTCTGCTCGGACAGTAGTCTAACGCATTTGTTACTGAGCCACGGCGACCAACACAAAAAGTTCTTATTGTACTGAACTGCGGAATCTTGGTGGCCAATGGGTCAACGTTTTTTGAAGGCAATAGAATCGAGCTCCGCTATCAATTCTGACAACGACACCAGCGCTGAGGTCAAACGCAGAAAAACTCTTGCCAATCGCTGTTTCTTTGGGCTACGAAGGCAATTAAGTAGCAAAGCCTTCTCTTGAATGAGTAGAATGACCCTATATAAGACCTTAATCGTCCCAATCCTGCTCCAGGGCATAGAGGCATGGACTCTATCAAAGGCGGATGAGGTTGCTCTTGGCTGTTTCGAGAGGAAAATTATTTAGGTGATTTTCCGTCCCGTATGCATAGACGGAGGAAGAGATATAACCACGAACCTTACGGACTGTACAGTGACATCGACTCGGCTAGAAGAGTGAAGCTCCAATGACTGAGTAGCTAGGGTGGGAGAAGTAGGTCCATCGTGATACCACTGAATACTGGAGTCCGACTCCTTACTCCTGAAACCATTTAGATTGTCTAACGTAGCTGTTTAGATCGGCCGTGCTGACTGTTAAGGAAGTATTGGCCTACGGTGGTTTTCCTGATGTTGGAAAGGGCGGTACACGTGCAGAGGAAGTCTACAGTTGTCTTTTTCTCCTCCTCGTCTGTGCAGCTCCTGAATAAATCGTTGCATACTAAACCTATGCGTTGAGCATGCCTGCCAAGGATGCAGTGTTCTTTCAGGACGTGCGACGGTTTGATTGATAGCCATGATAGCTGGCCAGATCTTCTGAAAAGACACCTTCACGGACCGTGGGCCGTCCGAGATAGACTCCTTACAGAGGACTTTGCGCTGATAAAAGAGCCAGCTCATGCTGAAGTCATTTTCCGTGGCAGCATGTCTGTTGAATCTGGCATATCCTACATTTTTCTCACACCATTGGTGAGTTCCTCTCAGTCTTAGGGCTGCGTGAGTGGTTTACTGCAACCCATAGGATAGATTCTGTAACACTTTGCCAATTCAACTATTCACCCGAAACGTAGTTATATTTTTTCACCCTGGGATCGGTGTGATCTGTGCGTGATAATTGGACTCATTGACCACTTGTGCGTCAACATTTACTGATTTTATGTTACTGAGTGACTGATGTCCAAAAATTGTAAATGAAGAATTAACCACGTGTCATATATGTATGTATCTCATACGAACAATTTCATAGGGGAAAAATGCCAGCTCCACTAAATGCATGCGGAATGGTTGGATATCCATTTACAAATTTTACCAGGAAACTGGTAGGTTTATTCGCATATCCACGAAGTAAGCAACCAATTTATCGTCAAAATGACATCGTTCGGGTTGAAATACTATTTCCTTGGTTTCATAAAGTAAAACCACCGTCGGAGGCAGGTGTTGAAAGGCCAAAATCCATTAACTCCTAACGTCCTTCAAAGTAAAATCACCAGCAAAGCAACAAGCCTATCGCAGAATTCAAAGGCCCTCCACATGCGCTTAGCATGAGAGGTGGTCAACCGGATTGAAAATGTTTGCATCTGAAAAGTTTAGCAACGCCCTTCTGTACTAGTGTCCTTCTAATGTGCAATTTTCTATTGAAAACTATGCCTCAAGGTTCACTGTGCAAGGACTGGATGTTTTAATAGACTTAGGACACATGAATGTGTCATCATTTATTGTTCTAACGTTGGCTAAAGAAAACAAGTCAACGTTATCCTCACGAGAGTCCTGAGACGGTTTCAGTCGTTTTTCTTTCCTTTCAAATTGTCGTTACCTCAACCCATTTAATGCAGTTCCTTCAGGAGAGAAAGGAGAAGACTAGAAGAAAAATGTCCTTGTCGTCTGTTTTTCCAATTTTGTGTCTGTTGTCCTCTGCATGTTTATCACACATCATTAGACGACGTAAGGAGAAATTCGTTTTTTTTTTTTTTGTCGTAACCACATTTGGAAGGACTAACCTTTTCGTCCGGTCTGGATTCTAGAAAGTACCGAGGTATATATCAAGGAAATTCATTTTACAAATCATATAAAGCGGAAGGAACTCAAAGGAAAAAACTTACAAAACTGTCTGTGATATCATTGTTAAGACAAACATGTGATTCTTCCGTTGTTGTTTTTATGGAAACAATTCAGTAAGGATAACCAACTGAAGGAACAAAACAACCAGAGTTGCGTGTGTTTGAAAAAAGAAAGTCAAAGCACGAGATCCTTTATTCATTTATAACTTTGGGATGCTCGGCTTTAAAGGACAATAGATGCGAACACATGGCTCTTATCGTTAGCTCTTTCCGCACCGAAGGATAATTTGGGTCGAATCAATTCTATGTTTCCATTGGAGGATTTTTTTCCGTTTTTTTTTTCTCTAAAGGATATAAAGTGAGTTAATATTGTAATAATATCCTTTCAATACGTGACGTGCGTTGAAACTACGTTTAGCAATACGTCATCGGATTATGGCTCATCCACATACATACATAACATTGACATTCGATGGGAATGGAGCGAAGAATATGCCGAACATTGGTTTTGAATGTCTGAAGATTGTATTGAAAGGAACGGATAAGGCGATAAATTATTTAGAGGCTCGGTTTGAAGGTCAATCAATAAGGACTTCATGTTTGATGAGCTATTTTGCTGGATTACTTGTTTAAGCGTAGACCGAGCCTTCAATCAAAAATGATACATTACATAACAGTAGAAATTTCATAATCCTATCTTTGTACCATTTTTGTTACAAATAACATTTTATATGGACAGCTTTCGACACAGTTGTTTTAACTCATATGTTGGCCGTATGTTTCTTTCGTGTTGTTCACAAGTTTCCACATTTTTATTTTCAATGTTTTTGCACAATTTTCTCAAAAAAAAAAACGTCGTAACACACCAGCATACCCATACCCCAACAACTGATTTTCAATGCTTTCAACCCACGAGAGTGTTGATTTTTGACGATAACGATCCCTCAGGCTCTTTGTCGCGATCCTAAAAGCCAGAGTCGAAGAAACGGAAGATGAGATCAATACCCAACAAGCGCGGAAGATGTTGCAAGTGCTACCATTTAGGCATAAACAAAACTGTATTTTTACGTCCTGGCGAACAGTTAGAGTGGCCTTCATACCAAAAAAAACGGTAAAGATGACTTCTTTCACGCTAAGAGTTTAAGACTTCCTAGTCTGCTTTCATTCCTGTCGAAAAGCGTGGAGAGGCTAGTTGAGACCCACGCGCGCAGTATTGCTCTGAGGGTGCATTTCCTATCGGATATGCAGCATGCATAGGTTGGGTTAGGTTGAAGTGGCTGCTGCCAGCCAAAGACAACACACATAGACCAGTGATAGGTCCGTTGTGATACCACGTGATTCTTGGAGAATTCTCCTTTACCTACTCGTTAAAACCCTTCGAGATTCTGATGAAGCGGAGGAGCCTTCTAATACCTGCTTGGAGTAGACCGCCCAGATCATTGTAGAAGGAGGCACCTTGGTGAATTTTCCTTCTATGGGAGAGAGCAGGGCATGTGCAAAGAAGGTTGATGACAGTTTTCTCCTCTTCCTCGTCCACACAGCTTCTGCAGAAATCATTCGAGAAGACCAAGCCTTTTTGCATGCCTGCCTATCAGACAGTGTCCAGTGATGACACCTATATTAGCGCTCATGTAAAACCTCTGCTTTGTCTATAGACACGATGTGTCACCTGTCCACCTAAGATTTGTCCTTTCAAGCGCATCATGCCAAGACTCCATATTCTGGTAATATATGCATCGTTGTTCCATGTCTGGCGAGTTCACCAGCCTTACAATTCTCTGGTATCTACCCTATGCCCCGGCACAACAACGGTGAAAATTGAACTATTCTGGGGCAATCTAGGGCTACTAAGTAAATTTGTAGAAAATGATTCCAAGGACTTGATTGCAGCTTGGCTGTCCGAAAAGATACTGATATCTGAAGCGGATATCACGTTTTTCTTTAGCTGAAATAAGACTCCTTTGAGAGGTTGAGAGAAAGCAACTCCACCTACCCCAGCTTTAGTCTTTGATCCGTCGGTGTAGAAGTGAACCAATTTGTCTTCTAAGAATGCATCCTCCTTCCAGAAAGACCTGGAGGGGATTGTAGCTTCTAAGTTTTTATCAAAATTCAGTTTGGATATGGCGTAGACAATGTTTAATGCAAACATTTTGAAACTATTCAGAACGGAGACGTGGCCAAATTCTTTACTGAACCACTGTGAGATTGCTTTGAGATGAACGGCCGCACTGGCAGTCATTTGCATGCCAAAGATGTCAAAAGGAGTCAAATGAAAGAGAATATCCAGTGCTGGAGAGGGTATTGTGCGAAGAGGACCGCTTATGCACAAACAAGCTGATCGTTGCACTTTATTTAGCTTGTCGCGGTTTAGGGCTATATCGATGGCATTCCACCAAACGACTGCACCGTATGTGTGTATCGGTGTTGTGACCGCGGTTTCTTGGATTTAGGGTTTCCAGTTTGAAAAATCCTGCGAGACTGTAAAATCTAGTTGCTGGAATTGAATGCGCGCTTGGGACCCTTGACTGCATGTGTGACTTTACTACACAACACGGGGTGGATGAAACCCTGGTATTGTGAATCCGAGCAATGTTGATAATTAGAACTTTGGTTGTAAATGTGGACTGTGGGCGCGCTGTTACGGCAGGGTACACAAAGGCTACCCGCAGGGCAGTGTTCTGTCTCCACTGCTATGGTGCATGGTGGTTGACTCTCCGTATCATACTTTCAATTTTTGTAATGTCTACGCTCAGGCGTATGCGGATGATGATGCCATACATTCTGTCAGTTCATCCCTCAAGACTGTCTGTGCTAACGTGGAGGCTTTAGACGTGATCGATGAATGGTGCACTAGGACTTTCGGTCAATCATCTGAAAACTGAGGTTTTCCTTTTTACGAGAAGGAGGGTTGTGACCGGTTTGACTCAGTCAGTGATTAAAGGCGCCACTATCCCGATATTCGATGACCCCAAATATCTAGAAGCGTTCCTGGATAAAAGAAACTTCTTACGGCAAAACCTGTCAAGTCGAAGACATTCTGGGAGTTCTCCGTTTTCTGGTAGGGAACTTATCACCGAAAAAGGTAATTTCAATCTACACGGCTATGATAAGATCAGTTTTAGCTTACGCGTCGATTATTTGGCGGAGAGCGGCTTTCGCGTAAGTATGCGACTGTTTTCTGCACTAAACTGCAAAGAATGGCTTGTCCCGGTTGTACGTGGATTTTTCTGAGTACGCCTGGCGCTGCTCAAGATGGTGTGCTTGATCTACCTTCCCCTGATACCCTGTACTATCAAAGCAATTTATCGTCTTAAACGGGGCGCCTTTTGGTATTCCCCGAAAGTCAAAAAAAATTCTAATAAAATGTGTAAAAATTTGGTCTAGCTTTTTGGTAGTAAAGGGTTTTTTAATAGGAACATAACAATTTTGAATTTTAATACAAAAGCACCCTTAAACTTTGTTGTGGTCTGTTCATGTCAGAACGTCAGCCAAGATTTACATTTTTACAAGTTTACTACCAAAATTCCTGTGTCAGTGAGACAACTTATCCGTCGAAGTACCGAAAATATCACAGCGGTAAGGAGCTTTATTTCAAAAATGAGTCAAATCAGTCAATTCCACGCCGTTCACAGGACTTAAGAATATCTGTGTGGAAGAGTGGTGGAAAATTGACTCCAAAGACTCGATCGCTGCAAAAGTGTTTATTAATATTTTTTAAAGCTCAAACAACAAACCAAAAAAACACACTATGACCCACGATTTGAACTACATACGCCGCCATTAATTAAAGATTCTCCACGATAGCTACACGGTTATTCCTTTGGAAATGGAAGACCTCGGTAAACTCCCTAGCTCTATTGACAAACACGTTTTAATTAATTGAGGACTCAGACAGACACCCACATTAATTTTTATTCGAAAGACTTTTGATATCCTTCAGATAAGATTGCATTTCACAAAAGGAATGTGCGTGGATATTTCTGTTTTCTTTGTGAATACAAAATGTATCACCTACGTATGTGCTTGCTGTCAATATTTGAAATTGAAATTGAGATTCATATGCTTGTCAAAGGACTCCCACCTTCTCGATTCGTCAATGGTGTTCATAATTTAGATTAGAAAAATAAATTTCCATTCAACGCTCTCAAATGATTGTACGGGGATTTTAGAAAGTCACCCCTGTTGCTTTTAGAAAACCTTTAAGGGTAAGGGTGCTTACAATTTGAACGAAAAGAGGTCCTTATAGACTTTGTGTAAATGTGGATGAAAATTTTCGTCGAGACCTTTTTAATGCTTTTTCTTATTGACTCATAGCTTTTGGAGAAGAAGTTCCTCACAATAGAGAAACCCTAGTTGTTTTCTCAAAGTTAAGCGTAGTTAGTTTCCTTTTGAAGTTTGGAAATATTTCATTAATTTTGTATTGAAGCCTACGCACTTGGTGGTGACTTATTTATGCAGAGGCCGGCTTTGCTGCTTGAACAGTATACACATGCCTTATGGAGCAAGATTCAGTACACTTCCCATAGCTTTTTTTGGTGTTGATCATATTGATGCTATTACCCTCAAGCGGAATGTTCGTTAAAATTTTGTAACATTCGCATTCGGAAGACGGGTTTTACCATCGCAGTGTCCAGTACAGTGCGTAGGTGGCGATACAGTTCCGAGTGAATCTGAGCCTCTTTAGTTTTTTTTGTCCTTGGCTAACTGCCTTCAGTTATGAAATTCCCTTCTACTCTAGGAAAGCAAACTTTAGACAGATTTCCTGACTGCCTCGAAGCTATAACTATCCACTGTGACGTTCTGTCCCATTCGTCGAAGTTGGGTTTTCTTCGTTATTGACAGCAAATACTTGGTTTCACTTTCGTTCGTCGCAAAACCCATATTGGCTTCTATATTCACGAACACACCATTGCAAACTCATAGTGTCTGGTTCAAGGGTTTTGCACTACTCAAACAGGTGTGATATTCATCATCCTGCACAAACGGACGATTTTGGCAGGGATGCCAAAACTAGACATGGTTCAGGCATTCACACAACACGCAGATAAGATCTTGCTTCTGTAGTTAGACTGATGCTTCTGTAGTTGGCGCAGTTTAGAGGATCTCCTTTCTTGAGGGCAAACAATGCTGAGGTTCCATTCGTCGGGCATACTTTCCTCGGTCCTTTTGTGCAGCGCCGCTTTGTAGGCCTCTTGTTTCGACTGTGCGAGATTTCGTTGTTGCCTAATTTCTCTGTCATTAGCTGTGGTTTGGGAAATGAACAAAAGAATAAGATCGCGGATACAAGCTGCCGAAATGAGATTTCTTCGTTGTATTGCTGGGGTGACTCGCAGAGATCGGGTAAGTAACACCATAGTACACGAAGCACTCAATGTCGAGCAGCTACTTTTTCGAACGGAGAGGTCCATACTTCGATGGTTTGGGCACGTCAAACGCATGTCCCTTATGAAATCCGTACCATCAGGTAAGCTTCCGCTAGGTAGGCCCAGGATAAGATGGTTAGACCAAGTCCGGGATCTCACCTCTACTCGTATAAGGTTAGCCCCGATGGCGAAAGATCAGGAGATGTAAAGAGTACACTTTAGCACCCTAATCAAGCGACCCTCATAGTGGATAAGCGGATCATTTGGAAATTGAATGAATGAATAAATCTGCTGATGTGTGTGTTTGGTCCTGCTGATGTCAGAGCCTTAACATGAATGAGCCAGATAAATCGCTCCTTGTAAGCTTGAACTCCCAATGTGTCATAGTAGCCCATATTGTTGGCAGAACTCTTAGATCTAACGACGTGAATGTGAAATAATCAGCATTTAGCTTGGTCTAACTCAAAGATCTAAGACTAAATTTTACAGCTGGTCTCAAAGGTAATCCAACTTCGTAAAGGGATGGATGGCCACACGCAGTCCATAAATCTACTTTCAGAGGTCCACTCATCCCGTTTCTAATTTGTAACAAACTTTGTACACAAATTTTGTAAACACTTTTTTTTTTTTTGTGCGGACAGCTCAATCAATTCAGGCACTTGAATATTTTATGAGGAAAACACAAAGTTAAAAAGAATTTCTGTGCGGAAAACAAGCTCCGAAAGTTTTTGTTTACGGTAATGTTCGAAAGTCTTTTTTTTTTTTTTTGCGAACTAAATACAAAGTACATACCTACGTTGATACATAAGCACTAACATATTTTGGAAAACATTGTTTTTTCTTAGGGATTTATGAAAACGTAAGAACTGTGGTAAATCCTCATCCTTGTCCTTATTCTCAACTTCATCTTCATTTTCATCCTCATCCTCCTTACAAGTCAAAGGAACGTGTCACTGAAAAGTCATTTCCGACTTAAGTCCACTTTATTGCAGTACGTGACTAGTGTTGTTAGTCCACCCCACCGTAAGCTCCTTCTGTTTGCGTGCACCTACCTTTTCGAGAAAATTCATTTCGAACATTTGAATTCTTTGAAGCATAAACTCATTAAACTTGTCTCGTCCAAGTCATCTCTCTCTCTCTCTCTGTCTACCAATACGTGTTCAATTTTTGTTGGATTTTCAATCGAAATCCTTGCACGTGAATGACATCTCAATCGTTATTGTCTCAATCTTTTTCCCATTTCGCCATCAGAGTCGTTAAGGAAAGCTGTCCAAACTTATAACAGAGAAACACCCCTCGACAAAGAGCAAAACTATCATCCACCCCTGGAAGCTACCCGCTCGACTTCCAGAATTACACGATTGAACGCCTAATGACTTACCGAATTAAGTTCATAATTTCTGACACAAAAGCACTGTTACCCAAATTGAATATTATTCCACATCGCTTGGGAAGCAATATACCGCAAGAGTCTCTCTTTCGTCCGGAAAAAGTATCGAGTTCATTATCGCACCCTAACCATCTCCGCCAGGACGATGGCAGAAAAAAACAACCAAGCAACCGAACAAATTTGTTTCGTGAATCTTAATGCGTTTGTGATGTGACGTTGATATCGCCCCACCCAAATGGTTTCGAGATACATTTTCTCCCGAAAAGTGACATTAGGAGCAAATTGCTTCTAATGCGCAAACAGTGGGGGACACACATTTAGGATGTGTGTAGCGGGCACCCAGCTTTATTCAGAACGCATACTTCTGGCATAAACAATCTCTTATCCTCGAAACTATGTGTGTTATAAGTGTCTGGCTGTGTATGAGCGTAGGCATCCGATGTACATAAATCTCGTGTTCTTTTAATTAAGGGTGGGCGGGCCATGCTGACGAAATTCCTCAGCGTTAGTTGTGAAATCTTGGAAATTCCCCTAAGAAATTGAGAAGAATTCTAAAGGTTTTTACCCGAGGGACTTCCGAGGGGTTGTTGACTTTTTAAGGAGGATACGTGCAAAACACTCTTGCAGGCGAATGACCTGAATGTAATGAGAAACCGGATCGAGGATTTGTAACAGAATTTTCTGCGAAAGATAGCTTCATATCTGGATCGACCCTAATCCGCAGGAGACGGTCGTTAAACTTGTTTTTCCTTCCGAGCTATTTTAATACATGTGTTGCCATCGTTGACAACAATTTCTAGGCATATGTTTCTGTCTATAAGTCCTTGAGTGTTGTTTTGGTCGTAAGTCGGCATTACGTTCATCTGCAGACACCAGAGTCCTCTCTGATGATTCTGCTCTTTCTTCTAGTAGCGCACTACGGTCATCAGCTGTGGCCTAACTCCGGACGAAACCGAAATGATGCCCTTTACTACTAAAACCAAAGTACAAGACTCTCCACGCCCAAAACTGAATAGTCAAGCACTCTTATTATCTTCCAGTGCTACGCACTTAGGCACTGGCACTTAGCTGAAAATTAAACATTGTGTAACGTATAAGGAAGGCAAACATAGCCTTTAACGCCTGCCACAGGACTTTCGGTAAAAAATGGGGACTTCAGCCAAAAATGACCCTTTAGATGTACGCAGCCATTGTACGCCCAATTCTCACTTACGCCGTCATAGTGTAGCGGCCAGTATTAAGTAAGAAATGAAACACAGACAGAATTTAAAAAAATCCAAAGAATGACAAGTATAGGTATCACAGGCGCGTTGAGATCGTGTCCAACGGACGGCGTAGCTGTTATACTACTAGACCGCTGGACCGCAAAGCCAGGGGCCGAATTACCGCAGTCAATAACGAGTGAATCGAATGATCGACAAACGTCATTAGAAACGATAATGCCAAATACTCGATAACGAGTGTGGTAATTCAGCCCCAGGTCACAGTAAAGTCCTGGAAACAATACCAAACGAAGTGGTCGTGTCCTCGATTGACTGCTAGACATCCAAGTTATACTTCACAAAATATTTTCCAGTGAGATTTCCAATCAGGAAAAGTGATCAAGAATACGACTATTTTTACAGACGGTTCGAAAATGGACTGCGGAGTTGGCGCAGACATTCTCTCAGAGAAACTGAAATTGTCGAAATCCTTTCGCCTTCCGAATTTTGCCACAAACTTCCAAGCAGATCTCCTTGCTATTCGGGAAGGCTTCCGTGTACTGAAAAATTCTCCAACACCCCTCTACACTACTGCTATCTTCACTGACAGCCAAACCGCTATCAAAGCTATTGATTTGGCAACTACATTCTCAAACCTGGTAAAGCAATGCCAGGAAGAAAAAACCAGCTGAGGTTCAGGGCAGGATCACTCTTACCGTAGTAAAATTGACGGCAACGAAAGAGCCGATGACCTGGCCAGACGGGGATTAGCCCTTAACGACACACTAGCGCAAGTTGTTAGTATTCCGCTAGGAGGCGTCAACAGTACTTTCTAAAGACGACCAACCAGGCGTAAAGTAGACTTAACAACTGCGTTATACTAAAGAAGATGTGAGCCGGTTAAAACAAGCAAAAAACAAACGAGCTACTAAGCAGATCAGGACCAGATATTGCAAGAATCGAAGCCATTAGCATAGGCCGTTGGCCAATCGGAGACCACGCAGCCAAGCTAGGTATTCACCACAACACTTTCTGCCGTACTTGCAAAGACAAAAGCGAAAGAGGATCTCTGCATCATTTCCTGCTTACGCAGGAATATTTGTACATTTACGTGTACAGCCCTAGCGGGGCTTAGGCAACGCACTCTAGGCAAACCCTTGTTCGACGACCTCAAAAATACTTCCAAGAAAAACTATTGAGCTAATCCTTTCTCTTAATTCCACAGGTTGGATTTAAATATCTTCGTCTATCAACCTATAACACCCGCAAACAACGAGGTCAAATGAAATGTGGTTTAAGAACGGCGCACCCCAGCGCTAATTGAATTCTTTAGAATCGCCACCTCTACCTACTTTAAAACAAATTACAGAAAAAAGGCTGCCATTCCTACGTACCTTACAACAGCTCGCACAGCGGTCTAACGCACTTACCACTGAGCCACGGCCACCAATCCCTCTTCATTGATTTTCCCTCTGCGTTTGTATCTTAAACGCCATTGGTAACCAAACTTAATCCGTTTGACCTTTTCCAATTCAAATTGGTATGTAAATGAAAAAACTCACACCGAATGTAATCTATAATAACTTTACCCTTAATTTTCAATTTCAACTTTGAGTGGACTTCAAAATAGTTCAATCGATTTTATTTAGCATTTTATAATGGAAATATTAACTTTCATTTTTAATATTTCCGATATGATGGCAAAAACTCAATTTATATGAGTATTTGTACACACAAGAAAATTAAATTTAAAAAATTCCAAGCATTTGTATACAGATTATGGGAAACGGATTGCATTTGTTACGTATACGCCATAGGGTACTCACTGTAAAAATATTGATTTTATTTTATTTTATTTTCCTTTTGATATATTCATCGTTGCATACATCATCCGATTTATATTTTTTCAATAACTTGATGCATATAATTAATGCAGGATTTATTATTTTTAGTTTAACGTATTCCATTGAAGCAAAGTTATTGTGTCCTTCCTATTAAAACTGTAAAAAAACCTGGATTTATGGAAGATAACTTATACACCCATCACTGTAGAACTTCGAATTCAATAACTATTTTACGATAAGTTATGCTGAATTTACCTCCACTAGGCCACTGCGTTAAAAGCACAGCGTCAAAAGCAGCACTCAGGCTGAGAGAGTCAGGCTCGTGGATGCACAGTTCCTGCGGACACGGGTTCATACTTCACCTATACGGATATATTGATCTCACCATAATTAGACTTTTGATAAAAACTACTCCACACTTATATCCAGCCGAACACCCACTTTGGCGACCTGATAAACTCCGATGTTAGTAGCCTCCTACGTTTCATAAGAAGCTCCAATCGGTTCAGTTCAACGTCAGGTACAAAATTTGAATTCTTACCAAGCTTTTGGTAAGCGTGTGGTACGGGGGCAGGAGTGTTCTCCAACGCACCTGGCTTAGCCATTACCACGCGACTGCCAGATCACTGTAATGTGTTTCAAGGACGGTGGCTTGGCTTTCAATTAACGCGATGGATTATAGCGCTTATGTATCAGTCAGGCAACTATTGGTAAATCATTGCCGCAGATCTCTTAACGAGATTGCAGACAGGTGCGACGTAACCTTGTGCTGACTTTCAGGACACAGAGAATTTCCAGGGAACTGCAGAGCGGACGAGCTGGCAAAAGAAAGCGCAGGACGGCATATCTCTGAAAAGTTGGGGGAATCGGTCAAATTCCTCCCTGACATTGATGCCAATAAACTTTCAAATCACAGGTGGACCAACATCCGCACTTGTCTCTTGTCAAATCAAATCTGGCCTAATCTGGAGTTTATTAGAAGACAGAGAGACTTTTATCCACTAACCGGGAAAATCTAGGTTCACTACTAGGGGTCCTTGCCGGACACTGGTTGATAGGCAGACATGCACTCAGACTGGGAGTCCCCTTCAATGATTTCTGTAGAACCTGTAGAGACGAGGAGGAGAAGGAAACTACAACGCACCTATTGTGCTCGTGTCCTGCCCTTGTGACATTAAAAAGGAAAACTCTAGGGAAATACTTCTACGATGATCTTAACGATCTAGCCGAACTCGACATTCAGAAGATGAGAAACTTCATCTCTGGGACGAAGTAGTTCAAGTCTTAGGATTAATATCGTACTACGCACTCTGGTTCCTGGTGCTGATAAGCGGGCTCTTCATAGTGGTATGGCAATGGGCCAATCTGGTGTCCTGGCTATGAAAAAAAACTCGTATCCTGATGGGTGTACTGACGGGATAGGCACTATGGCCACTCGACTTGGCATCAACTCCCCAGACCAGACTCAGGACGCGAAAGAAATGAAAACTCTGTGAATGTTCAAATTTCCAAAAACCGGCGACTCCGACACATGGGAAATAGGCTGTTTGGAGAACTAGGAGACTTAACAGAAGTATCACTAACGAACATACTCTACTTTATTAAGAGTCCAGGCTAGTTTTCCGATAGACCAGCCATCTAGAACATCTAGAAGGATCACAACACGAAGGGGAACACAACAGACCAGCAAACTCCTGTGAATGCACATTCATTGACTGGGCACCTAACCCAACTTATCTGACAAACGAAATTATCGCTTTAGAGCATCGCCAGCTAATTTCCAGAGCGATGGCAAGAACTGCCCCATCTTACTTACAATACTCGTATGTATTTTAAGGTCAGGAGGATGCAACACTGTTCGGAGAATAAAACAAAGCTGAAGTTACCCCAGCAGCCGCCGCCGAGGAGGCTATTAAGGCGGAATCCGAAGGGGAAGAGGACGATGACATGGGTTTCGGTGTCTTCGATTAAATGGAAAGAAAGAAGGTGGACAGATTCTGCCGCCATCAAGCGGGGGGTGGGGCGTCTGAAATCTAACGTAAGAAATTCTAAACATATCGTCCGTAATGATTTTCTCTGCAAATTTCTATAGAAGAGCTTATCAGAAAGTCCTCGTTTTTCACTGGTTGATTCCGTCGAGGTTATCCCTGAAACAACCTTGATACTTTATGAGACTCTCAAGAATGAGAAGTGATTTTTTAAAATATGAAGAAAAAATTCATCACCCTCAAGGCAGAGTCTGCAAATTAAGTTTGTTTACAAGTTCATACTTTTCAGGGATTTCAGTAAACCCTAATGATCACCAACCCACAAACCGCTCAACAGATGAAGCGAAACCACAACAATAACTGAGTCGCTGGAGTAAGAGTTGCACTTGAAATAATGATAGAAGCCATACCCGATGGAACGTAGGCGTTGACCCTCAATGAGAACGAAAATTTATAATTAACAAATCAAACAAATTAGCTCTGTTAGGGCTTGACCCTAATTAACCTGCCTTCCAAGAAGTCCCAACCTCGGTTCAGTTCGTTTCTTTTTTTTTTCTTCTCATTTTTGTGCAACAGAGGGGTTAATTGTTTCAATTATTTTCTGTAATCTCAACCGTTAAGGGGAATTAAAACCAATATCCTTGTGACTTGTATCCTTTTCAAACAACCACCTCTAAATTGGGGGAACAAAAATGAACTCATAAGCAGCTACTGTATCCTTTCGATGTATGTTCGCGGTGAAGAGCAAATAATTCCCCTTCTAGGACTCAATACTGCAAAAAGAAATGTCCGAGGAGCCAAAGAACTTTGCGAGTCCATGAAAGGTAAATAAACCCAAAGAAAAGCAGAAAAAAGAAAATCAAATAAGTCTTCAACAGGATTGTGGCTCGTTGCTTTAGCAAACAGTTTATATAGGCTGACACGAGCTTCCACCGTATATTTGCAGACGGTGACCTTTAAGATGGGAAGGCACTTTTATCTAAATGGAAATCGAGAGCTAAGCCTCAATGATAACAAAGCTGTACAAGTATTTTCTGTAAGCAGATGGATTTTAAGTTCAAATGGACTTTAAAAGATTCGATTGGCAGATGGATTGCAATGGCCTTTCGTCGATGCTTCTGATGGGTGGGTTGTATCTCGTACCTGCACTCAGGTTGTGGCAGTGTGGAATTGCATGCTTTTGTACCACTCATGTGTGATATGTAAGTTAACCAGCACAAGGAACATGTTTGTATCCATTGTTGCTTGGTGACTGGGAAGAATGAGTATTGTTATGATTTGAGAGGCTTAGGTACATACAGTGGGTAACAGCTTATATGATACACTGCCTTTTTTTTAATTTTAAGAAATTTGCTTATTGGATCTTGACACCTGTGTGCGCATTGGTGCTAGATCGGCGCGATATGTAAAGGCCGTCGTCGTCGGTTCTTCATCTTCTCTATTGTATTTGCAATTAGTTTGACCTAATTTTTAGTCTGATTTCTAGTTCTAGCATCCACATGTGCCTCATTTAAAAGTGGGTCCGCCCAAAACAATAGAGCAGCATTAATTGGTTGTAAAATGGGCAATCTCGCCGGATAATTGCTGAAACATTCAATTTGAGTGCTTCAACTGTTCAGCATATAACTAAGCTTTTTGTGCACGAAAATCGACTGCAGGACAAGGGTCTGCCCATAAGATATTTAACGCATCAGACGAGCGATAGATTGTGCGAAGAGTCCAAGCCAACCGAACATATCGGCTCCAAAGCTGGCTATTGAGGTGCAGGGTGAAATTCAAAAGTCGTGGAGTGCCCAAACTATCCACCATGTGCTTCAAGATTCATTCTTCCATTGCCGAGCGAATGTTCAGTAAAAATAACTAGCAAAGCCGGCGTGCCTTTGCACGGGAGCACGTTTCCAAGGACTTAAACCTCTGGAAAAAGGTTTTTTTTTAAAGACAAGTCCAATTTTAACATTGATGGTTCTGACGGGATGTGTTACGTTTGGCGGATGTAAAGCTGAGAAAGGAAAATCTCAAAGGTTTGGGCCTGTATGTCTGCATCCGGAGTTAGAAATTTGCAGTTCAAAGAGAGCACAATAAACAAAACCATGTACCCGAACGTACTAAAAAAAATATGCTTTAAAGTGCCGAGAAGTTGGGTATAAATGAACAATTCTGGTATTGTCAAGACAACGAGCCGAAGCACATTTAAGGTATAGTCAGTCCCGGCTCATCTGGAACTGCCCTCACTTGATGAGACCGCCGCGGCACAGTCACCTGACCTCAATGTCATCGAAAATCGTTAGGCGTTGTTGGACAAATACGTCGTTAAAAACACAACATTTCCAACAAGGAACACTTGAAAAATGCTTTACTGGAAGAGTGGCAGAAAATCACGCCAGAAACTACATAAAAGTTAGTTTAGCCAAACAGGCTAAATGCCTGTTACAAATCAAAAGGGCTACCACAGAAAATGTTAAAAGTAATATAACAACCGATAGTTAGTTGTATTTTGCAGTCTGAGGACAGCTGGATCAAATAAGCTGTTACCCACTGTATGTTGGTATGTATGTATGTATGCTGCAGGGAACATGAGCTGTTGGATATATCTGTCAGAACATTAAATTCCAGCACTTTTGACAAATGATATTCCCATTCACTATTTCCTTCTAATTCAACTTCCAAGAGTTTTTAAGACAAAACCTTTACAAGGTGGAACTCCAGCTAAACTCTAAATTTGACTCTGACATTGCAAATCGATAAAAGAAGGAACGGGGATTCTCGAGTTGACACAAAATGGGAAAATGCATCTCCTCTTTATTATCTTTTTATGAAGATTAAAATAAATGATTAAGGACCGATGGTTGCCTAAGGATGTTGACCTTAAGGCCGTTGCTCTGCCAACCTTTGGAAAATATTTGCTAATGCTAGAAAAGCGGCCCTTGTTGCCAAGTTGTCTTTGTTTGTATTGTTGAACATGTACTCATGTATCATTTCAAAATCAGTGTTCTTATGGAAGATAAGTATGACAAAATCATATTGTTCTGACTCCAGGCTCGACCCTTTTCTTTTTTTAAAAATGCAGCTCAGCTTCATGTCAGTAACTTTAATTATGAGGTACACTGGCTGAACACTGTTGTAGTAAGACCCATTCTAACATACGGTTCGATTGTCTGGTGGAAAGCACTTGAGCGGAAATTCCGTCTTACAAGTGCAACCAAGATTCAAAGAGCAGGCTGCATAGGGACAACAAGATCGATAAGATTACCACCCACAGCAGCACTTGAAACAACGCTGAACTTAGTTCCAGTAGATATCCGATGGACTACCATGAAGAAGAACATAGGTACCGACTACATCATTCCAACCTCAGATTTCGATAGAAGATTTCATATCAAAATACCAAAAAGAGAGGATTGGGATGAGGATATAAGTAAGTAATCTGCACTGAACAAGAGTTAGCCTTCTACACCGACGCAACCAGAATGGATGCTGGTACTGACGTCGGTATCTTCTGTGAATGCAGAGGGGTAAACCAATCCGTCAAAATAGGAAACGGATGCGGCATTTTTCAAGCCAGGACAAGTCCCATTCTACAGGCCGCAAAGCTAATCAAAAACCACATCATTGCCATCACCATCTATGCTGATAGCCAGGCGACTATCAAGTCTCTGCAGTCAGCATCGACAAAATCGAAGCTTTTTAAGGTTTTTTCAACGATATATCGACGACTACTGAGGTGACCCTATGCTGGGTACTAGAACACAAAGATATTTAAGGTAATGAGATGGGGGACGAACTAACCAGGAAGGGTGCAAGGAGATACCCAGCAGCACTCTTAACAGGAAAATAGATAAGGAAACCATAATCAGCGCCATGCTGTCACGTGGACATATGTGCAATAGCTAGATCACTATGGCCAGCTTTCGATGAAAATAATTCCAAAAATCTCGTCCAACTTAGTTGAAGGAAAATCCAAAAACTCTCCGGTGTCCTTACAGGGCACTACGAGATACGAAACAGTGCGGAGCGTCTTGGATTACCCTACCCTGGAACAAAAAAGGAAATTAAGTCCGTCCAACACCTGCTATCCGCACTAGCTACTATAAGACTGCATACTCTTGGTAGTTGCTTCTTCCATGGGCTGGAGGACCTTCTTCCATGGGCTGGAGGACCTTCATATCTCTGATTTTAGGAAAATCCTGAGATTTCTATCTGCCTTCTGGTTGGTTTCCAGATTATCCTACCCCTTGGTTAGACTCCCATGAGTACACTGTTCATGAGTGCAATGAACCCGCTTGAGGTCTAATTAATGTATTAGGACACCCACACCACCAACCAACCAACTATCTTTGATTTTCCTAACAATAACCGCGGCCATTTTTTCAATGAAAATAACAATCGAGATTGTGTTAAAAAAAATATCCTGGCCCTCCTCTTTTTCCCCTGAAGTTAAATACCAATTGATTTTCTCATGCCTATTGGTTGCAGAATTTTTCTCAGCTCCACCTCGCTCCCAACCCCACTCCCATTTCTACTTTTTGCCTACTCTATCTGAAGGGCAAGTAGCACATCATAATAAAAGTACATTGCCTTCTGCGGATTATCTAAAGTCTTTCCCTTCAGATGCACAAATCAGGACTCTCAATTGCTGTGTCCTTTTATTTCCATTGATATGGTTATCGTAAAGCCTTCGGCAAAACTCCACTCGACAATCATCGTATCCATTGTCAACTCCGATAATGCTCTTCACTTCACGCTGTGTATTGTTATTGCAAGACCCTTTCAAGGATTATCGGACGTCAAACTCAGAGTTCCTTGTCTGGTAATGCAAACATTTTATCGGCTCTGCCATTTTTTATTTGTGTAAACACAAGATACCCCCAGTGGATAATTATATTGCAGGCGATAAAATTCAAAGGCGAAATATCCTTGGCATAAAGACAGTCTCATAAGGCAAGCTCCACCCACTGGTGTAGTTCTTTAATGGCGTGATGGCAATCCTGGCATTTGTGAATGCTGCATGTTGAATTGATTTAACAACACTCGAGGATATTTGCAAATTTGTTTATGTCTGACAAATAGCTGAATGTGGCTGAACTTTAGTTGTAAACTTTTGCGAATGTAGGCTGGGGTAAAAGTTTGTTGATTTTCTCTGAAAGGATTTTAGGAAGGTGGGTGCAGGTCGTCGTAACTCAGTTGGAAATAGCAGACACTAAGCTGCTATAGAAAAGTGAAGAACTCTTGTTTGCACGTGTAAGATATATCAATGAATACATTGAAGTAGCCGATTTCCTTTAGACTTAGAGACAGAAACCCACATGAGCATTATGTTGGGAAGGATTTAGAGAAAGGGGAATGGAGTTGACACTTTTTTTTCCTTTAGGAGAGGCGGAGAATGCATCATGCGCCATCAAGGGGGTGTTTTTACACTCACGTGGTGTGTCAGACTCCTACTGACTGAACTCTCCCCTACCTTTGATATCCTCGGCAACCCCCCTGGGACCTCATAGCACAAACTCGATAAAGGAGGCTATTTGGTTCCACCTATCATTGCTCGTGATCATCATTCTAACGACGTTTTCCGGGGTGATATTGTCTATCTCTAGTTCCAGCCTGGTTAAAAAAGATGTGGTTTTCGTCATCTACTAGGGAGCGCTGTATCGGCAAGATGGGCTCCCCACTTTTCCCATCTTGCGGAGGTACGCGTTCGTGAACGAATTTCCTCTCTGCCCCTACGAGATCAATGGGAGTCAATCCCGTCACTACGAGCAAGGCTGCTTTCGAAACCGTGCAGTAAGAGCTTGCTAGCCGGAGGGCTTCGCGTCTTTGTACTGCTGCACACTGTTTCCTGTATTTCTCTAAGGGCATCTGCCCAGAACTCGCAGCCATACAGGAGAATGGTATGCGTGAACTCTATTTGCGTGTGGTGACTTTCGCAGCTCGCTCCGATAAGGACTTTATCTGATGCCAGCTGGTGAGTTTGATGTCAAAGGTCTTTCCTAGGTGCTTCACAGCACTTTTACTGGCTATTACCTCTAAGCCTATTTAAAACTCAACACCCGCCGGGATCTGTCTGCTGATCAGAAGGATTTTTTTTTATTCTCTGCCGCCAGACTAAAGTTTTCTGTCGGATTCTCGCCAAGGGAGGACAGTGTCATAGGGAGTGTTCGATCTTCGAGGTCTTCTTCTTCTTCTTCTTCCTCACCGTTCCTACAAATAGCTCCAACCCCCATTGGGTCTCAATTATCATCCGCTTAAGCATAGGACGCTAATAGTGAGCGAGTTGCTGGGTTTCGTCACGAGTAATCTTGCCACGTCGAGAGGTTTCCCAATGATCTACCGAATCACTCTGACATTTGATGAGGGTTGTGATCGTCTCAATAATTCTTCGATGCCTATACAGTGTACTCTCTCATAAGCGGACACCGACGGTACCGAGAAAATTGTCCGGTTATGAGGGGTGTCCGCTTATGAGAGATGTCCGTAAGGAGAGAGTACACTATATTTGATGTTATATTTGATGTTAGGTCGAAATATCCGGGAACCTGCAGTCTTGCGTCTGTGAGTCCTGTTAGTCTCCTTGTTTCGCGGTGCGGACAGATGATGAGTATCACTTCCATTGCAGACGCTGTTGTCGAAGCTTGAGTTCCAGTGACTCCCAACCAGTGACATTGTATTTGTGTGAGCACCTATATCTTTGGCGTACATCTTTATTCTTCAGGGCTAACCACCAGAAGGCTGATTTATAAATGTGATGACCACGTGTGGTAATAAATTGTTCTGCCTTTTCTTCAGTGGAGTTAGTGTTATGCCTTCTAGTATAGTAGTGACTTAAATGGCTAAAAGGAGCTAATTGCTCGTTGCAACATCCCTCTGGAACAAATAGTTCAGCTAATCTTCGTTCAGAAGCCTCGGGGTACTTCAGCTATGAATGCTTCAAAAGAGTAGTGCGCTTCATTTGTCGTCCTCAGTGTAGTTAAAGTTAGGTTGAAGTGGCTCCTAATACACTTGGAACAATGATACGTCCGCGTTCTTGGAAAATTCTCCTTCACCTAATCGTAAAACGACTTCGAGCTTCTGATGAAGCGTAGGAGACTTCTAATACCTATGTTGAGTAGATCGCCTAGATCATTGTAGAAGGAAGCACCTACGTGAATTTTCCTTCTACTTATGGGTGAGAGCGGGTCATGTGCAAAGAAGGTGGAGAATAGTTTCCTCTTGTTCCTCGTCGCGGCATGGACGCGTAGAAATCATTTGAGAAGACGCCAAGCCTTTTTGCATGCCTGCCTATTAGACAGTGTCCAGTGAAGACACCTATACTAGCGCTGATGTATTGTACAATCTCTTCAGGGAAATTAAATCCTTAGAGCGTTTCAGATCCAGCTTGGGCCAAATCCGTTTTGTCGCGAGACATGTTGTGCCATCTGTCCACCAAAGATTTGTCCTTTCAAGAGCATCATGCCAAGGCACCATACTCTCTTAATCAGCCTTACAATTCCCTGGAATGTTCCTATGCCACGGCACCCAACAAAGGAGAATATTGAACTGCTCTGCCATCTTTACGAGAGACGAACGGCAATCTAGATCTTTTAGTGGATTTGTAGAAAATGATTCCAAGAACTTGATTGCTGCTTATCTGTCCGAAATTTTGCTTTTTTAGCCAAGACAAGACTTCCTTTATCGCCATTATTCCCGCTCGGAACACGCTATAATGATTGAGGTCACGGAAAGAGACCCTATCATAGAAAAACCTCCCTAGTTTTTGATCTGTCGGTGTAGAAGTGCGCTGACTTGTCTTCTAGGAATGTTTCCTCCTCCCAGAATTGCCTGGAATGGATGGTGACTTCGAAGTTTTTGTTGCAATTTAGTTTGAGTATCGTGTAGTCAATGTTTTTTGGGATGATTATGAAACTATTCAGAACAGAGACGTGGCCAAATTCTTTACTGAACCACTGTGAGATTGCTTTGAGACGAAATGCCGCACTGACAGCTATTCACCTGCCAAAGATGCCAATTGATGACAAATGAAACAGAATGTCCTGTGTTATATAGTTTGTCGTGCGAACTGGACTACTTAAGCACAAAAAAGCTGATATTGGCTTAGTTTATCGCGGTTTATAGATTTATCTAGGGCATTCCACCAGACGACTACAGCGTACGTGTGTATCGGTCTTATGACCGTGGTGCATAGCCAGTGAGTGAGGACCTTAGTCCTCAGTGTAGCTGTCCACCAATTTTCTTAGCGGTGATAGTATTCTATTCGATTTTACTGGTTTTTTGCCGTCTGCAGTCCTGCCACAACAGAAATGCTATAGATTTTCTAGCGGAATTTCCTGGAACTCTTTTTCACCTCTTGGTTGATTGGTGCCAATATGCAGCTTTGCAAATCTCCATTGTGCTTCGCTGTGTTCATCAGCTTGCCCTTTATGGTTCTTAAACTTAACAGATTTATTCCTTTTAATGGAACCTATGTATTTACGACTTGTATTTCTGTTTATAGAGCAGCTTATTTCTAATTCATTGGTGATGGCTTTTGTGAAGTGTTCTTCTACATTTTTCAACTCTAGATAGTGAGATGCAGCCTTTAAAATGTCAATATGATTCGCATTGCATTCTGGGTCTTCCAAGTTCTTTCTCTTTGCACACTAGTTACTCTGTTATTCCGACTCACGCTACCTAGCGTAAGATAAAGAACCACCTGCCTTACTTTGATGGAGGCATGTCTCATGTCATAGTTCAAATATATTGTCAAATCGTGGAAGCCAAAGTTTTCATGTTTTTTTCTTCGAGTGTTTCAGTGATGCCAGACTATTTCTGACTTTCAAAATGAAAAGATTATGGCACATTAATGGAGGATAAATACGTTAATTCCAACTTTTTCGGCATGCAAAATGCTTCATGTTTCTCCACCATCATAAATTCGATTTCACAATTAGTCCCTTCTGTGAGTTCATTTCTTTTTTCCACCCGAAACAAATTTCAGAACACCGTGCCTGCCGGCAACCAATAATTTACAGAAAAACTTGGTCCATAAATTAACATGCAATATCATTTCACCCTTTTACCCATTCCATCAGCATCCTTTCCTTTAAATCGAACTTTAAAGAGGAAACTCCTCTTTGACCCAATTACCTTCTTTAATTTACAATTCTCCTGCACCACCATGATGTTCTACCGAACATTAGTCCTTTTGGTCTTCTTTTTTCCGTTTGTAATAAATTTTTCAACTTTATTAATTTTTTTTTCCGTGGACCTCGTTGCTCGCATCGGTCAAGAATGAGTGGGTCGTCTTTTATCGCCTGGGATGTAAAAATCTCTTCGAAATGAGGTCACAGATTGGATCACTCTTTGCGACGTAATATTATATAACGATAATTACGTTTAGAGTTTCATGTGAGTACAGTGCGGTCTAAGCTATGCAATTTGTTTTTATCGTTTGGAAAAATTTTAACAGCTCGAGCAAATGCCAGTTAACTGCTTCGGTGGACAGTTTTTGACATGCTCCATTTTATTTCGTTACATTAAAATTCGACACTGCTTCAGTTCTGGGACTTGTGGGATTTTATTTTCCTTGCTTTTCATATTTCGTATTTGTCACTTCATCTCGTTTAATGGATATGGTGCGAGACACTCTCGAGGCATTCAAATTCTGTTTGGTTGCACAAGAAAAATGGAAGGACATTTTCTGAGCAACCTGTTGATTTACTAGCATCCAGTATTTTCGTGGAGAATACACATGTCCTTGACCGAGCACATCGAGAGGTCCATTGAAAATTAACAAAATACTTTGACTGCCTTCTTCGATATCATGGGAGCTTTTAACATCTTCAAACCGGATGGAATCACTGAGACACTGTCAGGTCTGGCAGTGAGGGGGTCAATCATTGCGTTATTCACACAGCTCCTCTGCGAGAGAGTTATCAACCCTAAAATGGGCATCACCACAGCTCAAAGATCTTTCAGTAGAGGTACTCCTCAAGGCGGGGTTCTCTTACCTTTCCTATCTGGTGAAATTTTCGGAGAAAACCGAGAAGGCACTTCAATTACTCACTCACCACATCAGCACCGAAAATCTGCCACCTGATCCGGGCACAGGCAGACCAATCGCAAAGGAAATGATCCCAAGGGTGACAGCAAGAATGCCGCTGATTTCTTATAGACGTTCGGGAGCATTCTTTTAATCTGCCTGCATCTTGGGGAGTTTCCTTGAAGACAAGGAAAGTCGACTTTAAATTTGCACAGCAGGCGAAGTTATGGTGTCATTGCATCAGACGACATATCCATGGAGCTAGAGTCGTAGAATTAGTGTCGCGCAAGGTCATCAAAACTCCAGTGCAGATCATACCAAAAGCCGGCCCGTCTAAGATGATAGATTGCTTTGATAGTACACCCCATGATATAAGTAAGTATCAAGGGGGAGTGGATTAAGCAGAGCGTTTAGATCGTTCTTTGAAGTTTAGTGCAGAAAGCGGTCACATGGTTACACTATGTTTGCATACGCAGATGATGTTTCTACTACTTTCTCAGGAAGGGATCCAACAATGCCATCTCTATCCTGACTAAATGGAAACATCTGAGCTTCAAGTAAACCTACACAAAACAGAAAATAAATACCAAACCCTGCAATCACAACACAACGGCATTAGACTAGCTCTCTCCAACGAGGTCAAATTCGTTGGTATAATTTTTGACAGAAAGCTGTGCTGGAAACCCAACATTCTTAACCGAGTCAAAAAAGCTATGGTAGCTCTTTATGCCTGCAAAAAACCCATTGGTCGCAGATGGTGCTAAACGACTACTTTCGTCGTCCATAGTCAGATCCATACTTCTTTATGGAGCAATAGTATGGTGAACTGCGCTGGAAAAATGTTCATACCACAGCATTATGATCAGGGTTCAAAGGATGGTCTTCCTCTATATAATTGGGGCTTTGAGGTAGACACTCTCCGCTGCCCTAGAGATCATTCTGAATCTGCCACCTCTAAATTTCGTAGCCAAACAAGTTACGACAAATGCAGCAGCCCGTTTAAAGGCATCTTCTCTCTGGATTCAATTACCATATAGTCTCTCACAAATTTGATCAAACACTTCCGATCGAGTCTTTCAAATGAGATTTCAATGGCACACTTAGACCAGATTGGCACACTGTGTTACCACGCTGTAGATTCGGCTTGCCAGCGCCAGGAATCAGAGTATGTAACACAGAGTTCATCGAGATGAGTAACCGTAACGGTTTTAACCCTAAGAGTTTAGCTATTTTGTCCCGGAGATGGGGTTTCTTGTCTTCTGAATGTCTACTTCGGCCGGATCGTTAAGATCGTCGTCGAAGTATTATCTGAGGGTTTTCCTTCCCAATGTCGCAAGGGCTAGGGAGGATTGACTTATTTTCAGGAATACCGTCAACAAACGAATCCACATTTATATCAACCGACGGCTCTAATTCCAATGAACTAATTCATGCGAACTAAATATAAACCAGGCGATCTGCCTCCCTAATCACTGTAGTGTTTTCCAAGCGGAAATTATGGCAATAATGGATTTTAGCATGACTGAAGTGAGACAATTCCCAAACAGTCCTCGATTACCTATCATCTCTTAACGAAATGGTGTACAATTCAATATTCACCCTCTGCTGAGTGCCTGGACATAGTGACATACCTGGTAAATGCATAGCCGACGAACTTGCCAAATCTGGTACCACCCTAGAAATCTCCTCTCACACCAGAGTCATGGGTATACCAAACACCACAGTGAAATTCAGTATCAACAAGCCATAACTAGAGAAATTAAATTCAGGTGGGAAAACTGTCTTACTTGTCGTTCCACCAGACTTATTTGGCCTCAAATAGATGACCAAACGTCAAAGGAGCTGATTACTATCAATAGAACACAAATCCACACCATGACTAGTGCACGCCAGGAGACTAGGGGCTCTCTTCTATGATATTAGTAGAAGCTGTAGAGATGAGGAGGAAGAGGAAATCATAATGCACCTCCTCTGTCATTGTCCAGCATTATCTCGCAGCAGAAAAAGACTTCCCGGTCACTATTACTTCAACGACAATAGTGACCAAAGCCAAATCTCCGCTCGTAAGCTCCTATCCTTTATCAACAACTTTTAATGATTCTACAGGTAGAATTCTCCCTCAGAAGGAATTCTATAGTTATCACAATGAGTCCCCTACGGGACACCTAACCTTGACCGAGCAAACATAAGTTTCTTCAGCACTACCCTAGAGTGTTCAAGATTTTTTCCATTAAACTTGAAACAGTCATTTTGACAAGCACACCAATGTGTACATTGCAGGCTCTTACCAACCCGTCACTTAGGGTGGTTTGCAAATGGACATAACATTGATTTCCACAAACAAAATGTGACAGCATTCCGAGAACGGTTAACGGTCGTTTAGTTGCAAGCAAACTTCATTTGTCAATAACTTCGTAATCAGCAAATGAGCAAAGTTTCCGAAACCAAAAGTTTGTTAAATAGTTTGCACTCAAATCGCAATTAAGTTTCAGTCGACCGTTTACAGGCCGAATTAAGAAGGAAATATGAAAGATGCGAAATTTCTAAAATTGCTTAAGATGTACCTTCTCCACTTCAGTTCAGTTTCTTAGAATGACGTCTAAAGTTGGAAATTTTATTCGTAGTTTTGGAACTGACAGAACATTTAGTTTTTCAGGAGAAATGCGGTCTGAAATACTGTCCAATTCCAAAGTTAGCAGAAAAAGGCAATGGAACACAACTGCGTCATGTGGTATACCGGTGCATAAAAAACATTCACAGGAACAGGAACAGGCGAGGGCAAAACACTCGGAATGCGTAGAAAGCTTTTCCAGCATAATAGGCAGCAGAAGTCGACGCAGTTGAAAGATACACTCAATTCAACACCAATAAAAAGTACGAGTATCATGAGAAAAGTATCACGATATTCTCAGGCAGCCAGACAGGAGCTGATTTGGGAGAATCAATAAGCTGGGTTAACGTAATGAGATTACTCTCCACTGAGTACCAGGTCACACTAGGATCAAGGGTGAGAATGTATGAAATAGCAAGGAAAAATCGGAAGAACGACCTGTAGGTTCAGAACTCTTTTGTGGACTAGATCCGCATATACGTAGGTACCATAAGGGAAACGTTTAGAGAGAAAGAGGACCACGAAAGAACAAGGTCATTGGCTGATTAATCTCGTCTCTGACAGGTTAAGAAGGAAGAAACTCATCGAAACTACTAACTACTACGACACTAAAGATAAGCCGCATACATCAAAATGACCACTAAGTTGCTGCGCATACTCTTAGGTTAGCTTAGGTTAGGTAAATGGGTTAACAAGGGGAGAGAGAACCCTCTGCGTCAGACTCAGGTCAGAAGAAACCCATTGTTATGCCCATTTCGGGCTGAAAGTTACTCCTTGCTCGTAGAACAGTACCCAAAGCACTCTCCTATTGGCCCAGGGTTTCGAACCATCTTGAAGCCTTAATGAACCTCCAGATGTCGCTAATAGGAACGACCTTTAGTTCTTCAGTATCCTGGAAAAAGTACCTTCCAAAGGATTTATGTCTGAAGTGGCAAAGAACTGGACTGTGGCAGAGGAAGTGCGTTGTGTCTTCGTTAACTTCCACGTCTCCGCAGCCCTTGTAAGGGTCGTCCTCACTTCACCTAAGCGTCTTCATGTGGTAGCGCAGAGTATTATGACAAGTAACTGCTTCTACCTTGGCCCACCCCGAGCTATCGCGCCAGCTAAAAAAAAAAATTGATGGAGAGGGTTTTCCTGTCCTTCTGCATGAAAGTATTAGTTCTGGTACCGCTGTTCCTCGACCATAGTCTTGTGATTCTTTTACTGGAGTCCAAAGAGCTCCATCTTCCATTCGCTTCCGCTAGAGTTCTAATCCATGCTTCATGTTTGAGTTTGCACGGTAAAACTTTTACTGACTGATCAGCCTGCTCTAGGTCTAGCGCAGATCCTTTCTTTGGCAATTCATCAGCTTTCTTATTTTTTGGTATAACCCATCATTGTTTTACCCAGACCTGCAAACTTATAAGTACCACTACCAATCAAGTACCCAGTACCTTGTACTTGTACTTTAAAAAAAGAAGTACAATGTACTTAGTACTTAAAAAACACCAAAATTATTCTCAAGACACTTCTCGCCGCAGATTCATATATAAACAGTTCTAGTTGAAGCAGGTTGAAAATAGCCTCTAATCCTGCTGTTAACGTTATTCTCATGACACTTGTAGCTGCTATTAACGCCAGTCTCTGTATTTTCGTGATCGCCTTGGGTTTGGTGGTTCTGGTAGTAGCTTGCCACCACACAGCGCTGCCATAGGTAAGTACAGGCCTTACAACAGCCATGCACATCCATAGGATGTTTTTAGGACTTGGTCCCCAGGTTTTCCCGAATATCCTCCTGCAAGAGTAGAAAGCTATCATGACCTTCTTAATTCTTTCGTTTCAACAACAAACGAGCTGACTGGACTTAGAAGATATTGGGAACTACATTGGAATTAACCCCAACATATGAAGTTCCTCGCCGTGGAGAACAGTCAACTCGAGTAGAAAAGACAATCCTCCTCAAGCTCATTGGTTAGATACCACCAAATATTAAGGGTGTCTTAGATACCGCAAATCGACCACGCCACCAATCTTCTCAAACACTGGCTGACTTTCAACTGTGAAAATCGACCCAAAGGTGGAGTCGGAGTTCCTGAAGGCCATTGTCCAAAAACCTACTAACCAAGTCTGTGTCAAACGTCCAGGTCTAACTAATGAAGCATACGACGTAGTAGAAGGGGCATACAATTTATTTCCGATTCCAAACGGCGAATTGAGAAGCTTCTCGGAGACTTGTCATTACCCGGTAAGAAGTAGTGCCGCGATAAAAGTCTGTAGTCAGCAGTCCAACGCACTAACCACTGAGCCACGGCGACCACCCTGACGAGAGGTGGTGACTTGAAAACTGTTCGGTGGCCTCGAACCTACGCAGCTCCCACAGCAGACCAACGCACTTATACTGAAACATCTAAAATCGTACGTCGACGAAGGCCTGGATCGATAGCAACCCATATGTACATATTTGTCGATTTCAAGGCCCGATATGATGCTGTGAATAGAGATGAGATATTTTATGCCATTTCTAGTTATTTCTCTAAAATTCGTCCGATTATGTAGGAAGACCATAGAGAACGCTTGCTGCTCCATCAAGGTTGCGGAGGGCACCACCGAGACTGTCGAGACCACGAGAGATTTAAGACGGCAGAAAGTCAGGCAGTTTCTTCAATCTGGTACTGGAGAAATGTCCAGGTCAACACGTCTCGCCGAGATTTTTTCATAATCGGTAGAACGAAACAAACTGTCTCTGGGGACTTCACAAGCGTCCCATTTGAATCTACTTAATGAGTTTGCCTTGACCTCTTCTACCTCAGTGAATCTAAGGCAGCGAATTCATTTAAAATTATTCAAAAAACCTGGCACTGATCTATTCAGATAACTTTTCGACTGTAACAGCAGTAAAGAACCCAGAATGCCTGAGCTTAGAGAAGTGATCTCGCATCCATTCTTCCCGAAAAGTAAAATTTAATGACGCTTCATCAAAAAGCCAGCGCAGCTACGCACTGCCTTGAAAAAAAATCTAACAGCGCTCCAATCATGTACATATATATACATCTAGCTTCCATCCTCCTTTCTATCCAACTGCAGTGCAACTCTACTCCAAGATTTGCACAATAATCGACAAACAAAAACGCATTCAATTAATTCCGGACCCCCTGATGCGTAAACTTCTCATAAAATACTCAAAATTATCCCTTGTGTAAGTAATTATGCAGATCCCCTCCCCTTCAGAGAGCTTCAAGCTACTTTAGACTTTAGCCTTTGCACTTAAATTAAAACAAATAGTCCTCGTCGCTATTTGCGCCCCCTGTGCGCCTTTGCGGAAAACTCAATTAAAAACGCGTAAACAGAATCTGTTTTCTCGCAGCTCCTTCACAATAGACTTAATTGATTTTCAATTAATGAAATAAACTTTAAACAATTAAAATGTGAAACACACGCTTCTTTGCAAAATCGGATTCGATTCACGACTCATCCTCCAAGAGCTGAATAGAAATTAGCCAAACACCTCTCTTGTCGGCAAATTCAATGCAACATCAAGATTTTAAGACTCAAGGACCAACGGAAGTCAACCTTCCTCCCGCACTGTGGGATGAGTGGGAAGAAAATTGAAAAAACCCATCACGCAATTCGCGAACATCCTTATTCGAATGGGACACTCTCGGAATCAAATGTAACTAGAAGGCAGTGCTGGAGCGATGGATAAAACAACTCACGTTCAAGGTGTGTTTGAATTTTAAATTCAATTTGTGGATTCCGGCGTTGGATTTGCATCGGTAAGCACGGGCGGTCTTAATCACTCATACCTTGGGGCATGCTGTTGCGAGTTAAACCACTCCAATTTGGCTACACGTTAGAAAAGGTGTTAAAAGAAGGATAAAAATATCCTTTGGCCTCGCCGGGGATACACATGATGAGCACCTAATTGGTGGAACGGAACTGAGCGGGAAGCCCAGGACATTGACACTGACGGGAGTGTTTAATTAATTTCAATTATTTGTAAGGGAATTTGCGTGTTTTTATTTGAAATCCTTGAAAACTTCCCCAACAGGTGGAAGGGGGCGGTAAACAATTGTTGCTTCCAGCGTCGAAAAGAAAAGCATGAATAAAATATTTTAATGAAATATAAACACATTAAGGCGCCCCCCCCCAAGGCGTGTGTCATTGAAGTTCATCTCGAAAGGTGACTTTGTAACGTAGGTGACACACAGTGTAAAAGCATTTTCTTCCATGTCGCTAAGTATAATGTAATCTACTCCTTCAACTGAGTGTCTTCCAAAAAATTAAATTAAATGTTTGTTTTGCGCGATGTTAATGCAAAGTGGAAGGATGTTCGTCTTTTTTTTCGCAATTAAATGAAGTGATGTAGGATTTTAGCGGTGAGGGAATTTTGGAAGGTTACACGGTACTAGTCGTCGTATTTAAACAAAAATATGAGCAGGTATATCGTGCACGTCATCACAGTTAGGGTTGCGCTTTGGATTTCTTCAGAGTTACTTTTCAACCTTGAGTGTGGATAGAAGAGCCCACATTTGCTTGAATGGCATTTGGTTAATCCTCTGGGCTCTGTTGACTCATATGTGGTTTGGATAATACCAAGGGTCAGCAAGCCATTTGCATAATTATACCAATCCTTGGCCTGGAAATACATGCTCTCTTGGTAGTATTTAGTGGCATGTTGTTGAATGTTCGACAGTGTTTGTCCAAAACATCAAACGGCTCAGCACATAGAAACTGTAAAACAGACAACATCTCCACCAGGACGATTGCGATTTTATTTTAATTCGACGCTTGAATGTCCTTTCACTGAGTTCAGGCTTCGGTGTTTCTTGTCATTTGGCCTGAATCCAAAGATCTTATTGACTGGAGGTAGAAATAGTTGTCGATTGTCTGACTATTTTATACGAATTTTGGATGTACATATGTTCGCAAGACTCTTTAACTTATTTGAACCGGAAGACCATGTAGATTATTTTCTTTTTTTGAAGGATTTTCGTTCGCTCCTTTCTATGGAAAACTTATTTGTGTGCATCTCCAGCCACCTTTTTTCGTTTAACCCAGTTTTACCACAAATTCCAAGGGAGAGAAAGACTTAGCAGCCACCACTTTCCTGATACCCTCAGCACATGACCTTGACACTATCGGATCATTACAGTGTGCACCAGTCTCCTCATGACTATGCAGTGAGTCCTCGTCATTCACATCAACAGGCAAATGGTCGTAAAAGCGTTGGATTCTCTTGAACTAAATTGAAATGGTATTTGGATCGAATCACAGAACGCAATACTGAATCCGCTATTAGATAACCATTTCACCTGTGGCATCGAAGTAGGGTCCTTAAATCCAACCGAAGAAAGATTATTAAATGACATGAAACCAGAAACTGTCGTTGAGATTATAAAAGATGAGAACATTTTATGGACAATAAAATCCATCGCCCCTGGGAAGGAAAATAGATGCGGAAACCATAACCAAAGTTAATAGGTGACAGCGTCATCTAGCCACTTGTGTGGTAGCCACACCAATAAAACGAACTTTCGATGAGAGAAAATTCAATAAACCTCACAAAATTAAGTCGGTGGTAAGTGGGATACGAATCGTGTTAAGTGTTCTCACTCACACGACAGGTTTTCACTCAGAATTACTCTTTATATACTCATGTAGGGGCTGCATCGGAACTAATAGATTTCCCATCTGTCAAACACAAAGAGAGACTTTCGCTTGAAATATGCTACAGTCGCCCGGTAGACGGAATGAGAAGTTAAGGACAGACGTGTGTATGACAACTCCGATCCCTGTGCTTTCTCCAGTTTTAGGTCCATCTGTGTATCTGAGATTCCCCGAGCCTTAAAGTTGCCTTAAACGCTACTAACTGACAGATACAGGAACAATAGGTAACAGGAACCACCAAGCGATAGGGGAGCCGCTGACAAATATGATTACAGAGGAGAGAATTGAGTGGGCAATCGGATCGTTGTCCACTTTTAAATCCCCAAGAGTCGATGGCGATCATGCAAATTGGCGCCGGGAGATCTATCTCCAGCATGTTTTCCTAGACAATTGAGGAGCGTTTAACAATATCAGAACGGATGCGGTGGGTAGAACCCTAAGAACATCCTAATCGATTGGATAGTTAATTTACTTGAGAAAGATACATAAAAATTGAACTTGGAGCAACGAAACTGGAAACATACGCCTCTAGAGGTACCCTTCACGGCAGAGTAATCTCCCCATTGCTATGGGTCATTGCCCTCAACGAAGTACTTTAGGAATAACTTAGGAACAGCGACGTAAAAACCGGTTGATGTAGTGCTGCTGGCAACATGAAAATTTCTTCTAACCCTTAGCGAGCAAATAGAAGGGACACTAAAGATCCTAGGCACCTGGACGAAGAAATGTGGATTAACAGTCAATCCTCAGAAAACTGACCTGGTATTACTTACGATGAAAATGAAAATACCACAATTCTGTTGGGGGTATCCTCTCAGGCCTCTTAGAATGCCAAATACCTGGGACTCGTGCTCGATAAGAACCTCAGTTCGGAGCTGCACATTAACATGCTCATGTAGCAGGATATTTGGTAAAACTTGCGGGCTTATCCCGAGAATTATCCCGTGGATGTATACGGTAATAATAAGGTTAGTATGGGACCTACGGCAAGCCGTTGGTAAAACAACTAACCTAAGAGCCATCATGAAGTTAGAAAGACTGGCATGCATTGGAACTACCAGTGCAATGAGAACAACACCTACAGCAGGACTTGAGGTTATCCTCTAACTACTCCCGGTGAATACCTTTTTATAAGCCTCAGCGGCCATCAGTGGATTACGAATAGGGCAGTCAGACCATGAGAGGACATCACCTTTTTCATCGACAGTTAGGCAGCAATAAAAGCAATTTCTTCTACAAAAATAAAATCGAAGCTTGTGGGGTGCTGTCAAGAAGAGCTCAAAGGGCGTACCGTGTTGTTTCTGAACTGGCGAGAAACAACTCGATAATAAGCTCGGAGTAAGTTGACACTTTGGTGAACATTTCGCTTTGCTCGAAGCGAGGAAAAGAGCCTTAAGGGAGGCAGATAGCAGATGGACCTCTCTTGCATACCTGTGTAACCACAAGGAAGATATGACCATTATTCGATAGAGCTAGGTCCGAAAGGCTTCTGCTGATCGACAGAAGATCCCTATCTACCCTTGTAGGAGTGATCACAGGGCATAATACGCTGCGCCCACATATGAAAAGCATTCAAACTACAGATGAAGACCTTTGTAGAGCGTGTGGTGATGAGGAGGTCCATGAGGATACAACCCACTTCCTCTGCCACTGTCCAAGTCTCTACTATGAGACATATGTTCCTCGGACGAGTTTAAAGCAGCAGTTGAAATAGACCTGAGGTTGCTAATGCAACTTGACATTTGTACACATCCAATGGCACTGATGTTGCACTTCTCCAGCACCGATTCCGTACCATGATTCCGTAAGTACAGCAGACTAGGTTTGACAACCGCGAGCTACAACCAATGAACTAAACTAGGTTGGACTTTGCATTTCAGACCTGAAGTCACAGCTCGGTTGCAAATGTTCAGCTTCCAATTCAGTTTTCTGTCTCCTGTGCAGCTAAGGTTAGGTTAGGTTGGGTTAGGTTGAAGTGGCTGCCAGCCGATGCAAACACACGTAGACCACTGGTAAGTCCATTGTGATACCCCATGGATCTTTGGAGAATTCCTTTACCTACTCTTCAAACTACTAATAGCTTCTGATGAAGCGTAGAAGACAATCGCCCATATCGTTGTAGAAGAAGACGCCTAGGTGAGTTTTCCTTCTATTGGAGAGAGCGTAGTTTCCTCCTCTTCTTCGTCCGTTCTATCTTCTGCAGAAATCATTTGAGAAGAGTGAAATCAAATCCTTAGAGCGTTTCAGATTCAACTTGGGCCAAGTCTGTTCTGCCTAAATAATTGGCTTTCTTCTCATAACGAGGAGAATATTGTCTGCCTTGGCGGATTTAATCAATTTTCATATTGCAGATTGCAACTCTGAATTCTACATAGCTCCTTCTGCATGTAGTGTCTTAAGTGTGATTAAGTTTATTAAGTGAAATACAAGTTTGTGAAATCCTCACAAACAATTATCCCAAATTGCCGACCCACACAGCACTCAATCTTTCAAGCTCATCCTGTTCATTATCCACTTTCCTTTATTCGCATCAGATGTACCTTAGAACCAACATCACAGTCATGTTTATTGAAAATGAAAAGGACACGTTTTCCGAGAAATGCGAAATTAGGTGTTTCATTGTTCACAGTCTCATTCAACTCATATGTGGCTCTCTAAATGAAATGGAAATTCCAACGAAAATGTGCAACGTATCCTTCTTGTGATACAAGTCACGTGTGCATGACTAATTGCAAAACGAGATTTGCATGAGGACGAGTTGTTTAATTGTACGTATCCTTACACATTCTGAGGGTACAAGGTGTCCATTTTCATTTGACAATTTTAATTGAATGGTTGAATTGATTGGAAGTACAATTGACTATGAGGATGTTGAGGAGAATGAGGAAAAGGATGGAAAGGCAATTTAAGAGTTAAAGTTCAAATGCCGAACTGTGGGACAAAAGGACAACTCAACTTCAGTAACCATTTTGGACCTGTTGCTGGAGAAAAGAAACTTGAACATAATATGCTTTAGAAAACTGATTAAGTAATTTTAAGTTAAGATGATTGGTTGGTTAAAACAGTGTCCTTAGAATTACTAAGACCTCAAACTGATCCATTGTAGCCTTAGGCTAGGTGATTAGGGTTAATAGCGGTACGGTTGACCTCCTCGATGTAATTTGTGCTGCATACTCTGGTTTCCTGGGCTGGTAAGCCGGCTCTTCATCGTGGTATCATAATGGACTGACCTGGTCTAAGTGTGTCCCTGTCTGAGGACGGGCAGCTACCTAACCTAACATAGGTTAGATTAGGCAAATGGGAGTCTTTTGACATTCATCATCGCTCACTTAGACCAGCAATAGGGTCCAATCCACTGTGCAATCTTCTAATTCTACCCTGGGAACTTGTAAAGATAAAGGGAGCACTCAGACAAAGATATGAATCTGAGGAGGTCCCTCAAGCAAGTCCTCCAGTTACGTGAAGAATTAACTGCCAAGAGTCTTCATTCTTCTACCGGCTAGGACATTCACATAGCAAGTGATGGACAGATTCGATTTCTTCCTCGTCCCTACAACTTCTGCAATAGTCGTTGTGAAGTATACCGAGGCGCTCCGCATGAGTACCAATAGCGCAGTGCCAAATAATGCTGCCGGAGACTATGCTTGCTTCGCGTCGACTATGTTTCACCAGAGACAGATATGCCTTCTTGTTATAACCCGTCTTTAAGTTACTAGCCGTTGCACATGTGTTTAGCTGGATCCAATATGTATTGGTTTGACTGATGGCCTCGTCTTTTAACGAGCTTATTGGAATCCTTGCAAAGAAGAGAGCATATGAGCCATCCAGCGCTGCTCCCCTTAGTGCAAGTTCGTCAGCCCTTTCGTTACCTGGGTTATTCTAATGCCTTGGTATCTAACATGAGGTCACCGTATTGAATCTCGATATCTTATTCACATACTTTTTGTAGATTCCTACAAGACTCGATCTAGTTATCGCAGACCCCAGAGCTTTAACGGCTGCCTGGCTGTCCTCGATGTAGACCGTAATTGTCCTTGTGGGGATACCCTTCTCGTAGACAGTTTTCGAAGCTTTGGTGATGGCTGTGAACTCGGTCTAAAAAAGTGGTTTATTCCTAGCGCCTAGCAGTAGACCCCGGCACCTGTACCAATGTTCATCTTAGAACGATCGTTGTAGGAAACCAGTTTTATTGGTAACTTTGTGGCTCCTCTAGTCATCTCTGTCAGGAATTCCTTCTTTTTTTATAATCCTCTCGCGCTTCAAGGGGTTATGATGAATACCCTTATGATTTCATTCACACAGCGCGGATGAGGTGCAGTGGTTCGAAGCTCAGATAGTACCAGGTTTCAATTGCGTCCGAGGGTAGTGTCCAGGCTAGCTTGGGACTTTTGTGGTGTTTGTCATTGTTATAATTCACGAGATTTTTGTTCGAATCTCCTTATCTGTTTCTGTCGATCAAGATATTACGGAGGCGTGACCGTAGGGAGCTGATGTCCGCTGTCGTTCTTCTTTCAGTCCCAAAGCAGTCTTAGCTTCCGTGTTGCTACTGTACAGATCCAGGAGAAACACACTTGGCATGGTTTCTATTGCCACTGTTGGTGTTGTTCTCATTGATCCCTAGATTCCTATACAGATTGCCCTCTGAAAGTTAGTGAGGTTTGAAAGCTGATATTGCTTCTCAAGCACCTTCCACCAGACTAGTAAGCCATTGTACCCTTAAAAGATGGGAGCGGATAATTTGGAAACCAACTCTGAAGGGGTGTTGAATGCGGGAGTTTCCTGAAACCAAATATGAATGTCAATGGTCTCCATTTCCTCCTCGTTTGTGCAACTCTTGCAGTTGTCGTTATAAATCATTCCGCGTGGGCACGCATGACACACATTTCTCTTCGATTAAATTTCACAATCCTTTCTTCTTACTGAAGACTGACTAGAAAAATCACTTCAGTTGTCCATTGAAAAGTGTTGAAGGTTTGACATTTTTCCTATTCTTTTGAGTCCTTCTTTGCTATATTCCAGCAACCTTCGAAGGCCTTAAATAGAACGAGGATAAACAAGGATATCAATAGGAAAATTCGGAATTAAATACGGCTCAGCAGTTCTTAAGTAATAAACGCACTTACAAGCGAAAAGGACATTCGACGTTGCTTACTGTTCAGACCTAAATCCCAAAATCCCATTTTCGTTTAGATCCTTGTCTATTTTTCTATGCCACTGGCAATTAGTTCAAGGCCCCATCCCAATGTCCTCCTCTCAACATAATCACCGACGACGACTTTTCCCATCCTTCTGGGTAATGATATTGCATTTTTTTGCTGTGGTCCGATCCTTGTGGGTCAAGTGTCAAACCCTTTTTCATCATCAAGTTCAATCACTGTTAAGTGCGAGATTAAACTTTTCATTACTCTCCCTCGCTCTCTCACTCTCTGTCGTTCTGCGCTGTGAGTTAAATCGCTAATGAAGGACACCTGGTAATCTATCAAGTATTCCGATTCCCTCGGTACACTGTATCCTTTTTGGATATGGGATTTGGCGGGCGGCCAAGTATGAAAAAAGTACTCGTTAAAAGTTTTTTCGCGGTTTTCGGGATTGAGGAAAATTAATTTTCTTTTTTTTTTTCTATTTAGTCTGAGTTTGAGAGTTTGGTTCCCATTGAGAGATCCTTCAAACGGATGCTCTGGTATTTAAGGATGAATTTTTCAAAAGTGTGGTGATGAAAACTTTTCAAAAGGGGTAATTGAATGGCGCGAGCAACACTGAGGACCAATGATGGGAAAACATGTTTCGGTTGGGGGTGAGAATTTATTCTTGATGAATAATGAGACACTTGGTGTTTTCGAAAATTAGGAAAATGTTTCTTTTTATGGAAATTATTTGAGTTGATTTCCTATCAAAATTGAGATGTTCGAAGGGGACGAAACCCGGGATGATGAGGGTTAAGTGCTGAAGGATTTCTTTTTCCCTTTTTCAATTCATGCTGGCACTTGGGATAATTTGGGTTGAGTTGCGCTTGATAAATGCAAACCTTTTTTGAAATATCTGTTGAGAGAGCAGTAGCGAGAAAGGGGGGCAGACATTATTCAAATCAGTGGGGGGGTAGTGAGAAGTGTGACGCCTTCATTCGTATGGTGAATGGGAAATGCTGTCGGCGCTAGGTGTATGTGACATATTTTTCGAAAACTCGACCTGAATATTGATTGTTTGGATTCGTTATCGGAATTCCTGTTCCGTAGCCGTTGACTCGGAGTTAACCGCCTTAAGCCTCTGTAGGTCCTTTAAGGTCATTTCAAGTGTTGGCAGTTGTTTACTTTGAATATTTATGTAACCAATAGGCAAATTATGCAAATTCGAGCCGCCCACAGACTCATGTGGATATTAGGACTCGGAAAGAGAATATAAATCGATGTGTGTGGGTTAAGGATGCCGGCAACCGAAATTGAAAGTTTTCACAAGAAATATTAATCTTATGACAAATCCCTATCGTTTGGGGGAATATTTTTCTTATTTTGAATGAGTTGACCCTTTACTTAAGCCCTCCGATGCTTCTGTAATAAATTCATATTAATCTTAGATTGGAGCAGGAACACATTTATAATGTATGGGAGGCATTTGAAACTTTAATGGGCTGCTGTTCGTCTGCTCTTCTGTGTGTTTCTTTCAAGTTGACAAGGAAATGGGGGATCCAACACCAAACTCTTTTACCCAGTCAAGTGGTAGAAACTAATAAAAATGATCTGTTGTTTGATTCATCTCGAACTGATAAGTTGGAGCTGGACGGTTGAAATAAAATACAGCTCTGCATAAGCATGTTTTTTTTTTTTTCGAAAATGATGATCCTGTCTTAGAAAAAGAACCCAACACGTGCCATCGCGATTAAAAAAAATTCGAATAGGGTGTTGGACAATTGGTTGTTACAGAATTAAATTTGCTATAAAGAAATAAGTGAAGAAATGATCCCGGTAGAATAAATGATTCCGGCAGTCTTGGATGGGCCAAGCCCTAGGTATTTGCAACCATTGATGTTGATCGAGTGACGCGAATGGAAGTGATTTTCAATTTATTATCGACTTGGAGTGGTGAATTAATAAGCTCATCATAAAAAAATATACTCTCGGAGATCCATCACTCAACGAGTGGTAGTGCCGCGATGAATTGTCGGCGAATATTAATGGAGCACAAATCCATGGAGCTCGCACAGCAGTCTTATTCACTGACCACTTAACCACGGCAACTTACTTACTTACTTAAGGTGGCGCTACAGTCCGGGGTGGACCTGGGCCTTAACCAACAAGCGTCTCCAGCCAGCTCGCTTTTTATTCAGATGCCATCAGTTTCGCTCTACATGACTCATCTAACTCAGTTGTTGAAGCTTTACTCTTCTGGTTAAGTCGATGTCGCTATACAGCCCGTACAGTTCGTCGTTGTATCTCCTCCCCCACTCTCCGTCTATGCAGACGGGACCAAAGATCACCCGAAAAATGTTCCTCTCGAAATAGCCAAGAGCAACCTCATCCGCTTTAGACAGAGTCCATGCCTCAGCGCCGTTGAGCAAGACTGGACGATTAAGGTCGTATACAGGGTCATATTACTTTTCGAGAGAGGGCTTTGCTACTCAATTGCCTTCTTAGCCCAAAGAAACAGCGCTTGGCAAGACTTATTCTTCGATTGATCTCAGCGCTGGTGCCGTCGTCAAAGGTATAACTGTCTATAGTGACGTTCTGTTCTAGATGTAGGTGTTGAATGTCCTTTCTTGTTGACAGCATATGACAGATGAAGTCTTGACCTCATTGACCGATAAACCCATCTTCGCGACTTCCGTCTTAATATTCACGAACGCGCCAGTGACATTATATTGCGTTCCTCCGATTATCTTCGTCGTATCTGAGTCATTGGACGGACTTTTGAAAGATTGCGCCTCCGATGTTGGCGCGTGAGTTCTGCACAACTCTCTCAAGTATGATGTTAAAGAAATCGCATGACAGCGCGTCGCCTTGCCTTAATCCTTTTTCGACGTCATAGGGCTCGGTGAGGTCTTGACCGACCTTGATAGAGCAGCGTGCATTCTCCATCGTCATCCTGCACAAACGGACGAGTTTGGCAGGGATGCCAAAACTAGACATACCTCTGTATACCTCGTCTCTATAGACGCTGTTATACGCGGCCTTAAAATCGAAGAAAAGTGGGTACGTATCGATTTAAAGTTCCTGTGTTTTTTCCAAAATTTCTCGCAGTGTGAATATTTGGTCGATAGTGGACTTTCCTAGCCTAAAGGCACACTGATATGGAACGATCAGGTTGTTGACCAACGGTTCACACAGCACGACAGATAAGATCTTGTAGGTGACGTTAAGATGACTGATGCCTCTGTAGTTGACGCTGAACAGAGGGTCCCCTTTCTTGAGGCTCGGGCAAACAATGCTATGGTTCTATTCATCGGACATATCTTCCTCCGACCATATTTTACAGATGAGTTGGTGCATGCTCCTTACCAAGTCATCGCCTGCCGCTTTGAACAGCCCGGCAGCTAGGCCGTCAGCTCCAGCAGCTTTGTTGGACTTAAGCTTAGATATGGCTAGGTCGGGTGGACGAAATTGTTGGTCTTCGTCATCCAGGTTGAATGGTTCATTCTGGCGGACAGTGGGAGTTGGTTCGTCCTCGCCGTTAAACTGTCTCCAGAAATAGTTCTTCCATATCCTCAGCATCGACTGCGATTCTACTACGATGTTCCCTTGTTCATCCTTGCAGGCTTCCGTTCGGGCTCTGTAGCCTTGATAACCAATGCAACTAAATACAATTCGATAATCCACATTCCAAATTAGAGCGATACCCTGAACAATACTTTGGAGCTCTTAGCTGATCGAAAATAATCCGGAAAGGTAAAGGCAAGGGATGGTCAGTAACGCCACCAAGACGGCAAGGGAATGAACTACTCTCGAGCAACTTGTCGTCGAACAGTTGATAAGTAGTCTCGATAATTAGGACGGAACTGGAGGGAACTGTGATACATTTCTAGAAACGTGACCCGATGACAGATGCTATAGATCCACACAGGGAGAAAGAATCAAGGCAAGTTAGTGTTAGTAAGTTAGAGTGGTCCTCCAAAATGAAGGTACACTTATAAGAGAAAAGTAGATCCATTGTGATAAGAAAATTTAGAAATAGGAAAAGCAATTGTCAAGGTACTTATTTGATCGACAAAACATTTCACACGGCCAAGCCCATGCAACTGATGAGTTATACAAATCCACTGTATATTATTTTGCTAAAAATAGCCGACATTATGTAGGTACTCGTATGAATATTTTTATTTCTCCCACCGTGTAATGAAATATTTGACGAGCATACAAATCAAACAGACAGAACGACCTTCACTGTAATATGCTAAAACAATCCATCTGCGTTGGGGTCCTCACCGACTCTGCTGGTTCCCATCCAATATTTCGTTACGCAAAATCAAAAATAACTTGCAATTTCATCGCCCACCCCATTTGAATATCATCTTCATCACACGCAATATATTGCATGAAAAATTCCTTCCAAGGACTCTGATGAAATTATTATGTACATACTTCCGTTTTTTTTATTTTTCATTTCATCGAGTAATTTTCATTCGTTGGCTACGATTTTGTGGCAGGAAATATTTTTACCAATACTTTATTTAATTTAATAAAAACAAAAATAAAAAAATAAAATTGACCAAAACTGCGTCAATGTTTTATGATTCAATTGACCTACACAATGGAAGAAACGAAAAAAACATTTCTCTCTCTTATATTGGAAAACCGACTAATGGCCGCTTGGAAACAGAAGGTACTCGTAACAATGTTCTTTCCGGTTGATTTGTCCCAAATCAATTTTTGGCAATATGCCGGTATATTGGTGGAAATAAAATGGCTTTCTGTCGGTCCTTTGAATAATGCAATTAGTTGGATCAACAAGTCACAAGCGCATGGATTGCTATCGATTTGCGGGGGCATTTTATTAAAGCTCGAAATTTATTGAAAACTGTTTGGCAAATATTAGTTTTGTTCTCAGGAGAACAACGAGGATCAATTTTTATTGAGGATTTTACTTACTACAATCACTAAAGTTTGCAGGTAAAATGCTGGTGGACGGTTGAGAAGTTTAACGGCGACGACGAACCAAATCCCGCTGTCAGGCAGAATAAACCATTCAACCTGGACGATGAAAACCAACAATTCCGTCCACCCGACCTGGACGAAGTGACGATAGCTTTATCTAAGGCTAAGTCCAACAAAGCTGCTGGAGCTGACGGCCTAGCTGCCGGGCTGTTCAAAGCGGCAGGCGATGACTTGGTAAGGAGCATGCACCAACTCATCTATAAAATACGGTCGGAGGAAAGTATGCCAGATGAATGGAACCTCAGCATTGCTTACCCGATCCTCAAGAATGCAGACCCTACAGAGGCATCAGTCTTCTTAACATCGCTTACAAGATCTGATCTGCCGTGTTGTGTGAATGCGTGAAGCCCTCCGACAACAACCTGATCGGTCCATATCAGTGTGGTTTCAGGCCAGGAAAGTCCACCATCGACCAAATTTTCACACTTCGGCAGATCTTGGAGAAAAGTCAGGAACTTTAAATCGATACCTACCACCCTTTCATCGATTTTAAGGCCGCATATGACGGCATCCACAGGGACGAGCTACACAGAGCAGTGCCTAGTTTTAGCATCCCTTCCAAACTTGTCCGTTTGTGCAGGATGACGACGGAGAATGTATGCTGCTCCATTAGGGTCGGTCAAGACCTCACCGAGACCTTTGACGTCGAAAAAGGATTAAGACAGGCGTGCGAAACTGGAGGTCGCTGGCTAAAGAACGAGCTGGCTGGAGACGAATGTTGGTTGAGGCCCAGGTCCACTCCGGACTGTAGCGCCACCTTTAGTGGGCTAAGCATCGTGATGGCTGGAGACGCTTGTTGCCTAAAACCCAGGTCTACCCCGGACTGTAGCGCCACCTTAAGTTGACTAAACATCGAGATGGCTGGAGACGCTTGTTGGCTAAGACCCAGGTCTACCCCGGACTGTAGCGGCACCTTAAGATGGCTAAACATCGAGATGGCTGGAGACGCTTGTTGGCTAAGACCAGGTCTACCCCGGACTGTAGCGCCACCTTAAGTTGGCTAAACATCGAGATGGCTGGAGACGCTTGTTGGATAAGACCCAGGTCCACCCGGGACTATAGCGCCACCTTAAGTTGGCTAAACATTGAGATGGCTGGAGACGCTTGTTGGCTAAAACCCAGGTCCACCCGGGACTATAGCGCTACCTTAAGTTGGCTAAACATCGAGATGGCTGCAGACACTTGTTGGCTAAGACCCAAGTCCACCCTGGACTGTAGCGCCACCTTAAGTTGGCTAAACATCGAGATGGCTGGAGACGATTGTTGGCTAAGACCCAGGTCCACCCGGCACTATAGCACCACCTTAAGATGGCTAAACATCGAGATGGCTGGAGACGCTTGTTGGCTAAGACCCAGGTCTACCCCGGACTGTAGCGGCACCTTAAGTTGGCTAAACATCGAGATGGCTGGAGACGCTTGTTGGTTAAAGCCCAGGTCCAATCCGGACTGTAGGGCCACCTTATGTTAGTAAGTAAGTACTTGAGAACTTCACTGTGAAAGACAAACAGCTTTTATACTGATTGTACGGACGTCCAAATGGTTCTGTAGTCGTAAGTATTGTATAAAGTCGATTTTTTTTACCTCATATGTGTATCAACTAAGGTTTGGAGAAGTATATATCGCATCAACTTAATCACGATGGTGGTGGTAGAAGGAGGGGTTCGTATGAGTCCCACTAAAATGGTGAACTTTGATACCAGAACTCCTTGGACCTGATTGTTCAGGTGGACAAAGTCTGGCACTGGTTATGGTTAAAATTGTTTATTTCACCCGTAATGGACAACAGTGGAAAAAAAAAACACCTGGCGCAACAGTGGTGGCCATTTAACACGACTCCTCATGTTAACACTTACACTTGTCTAAAATAGTTTTCGAATCCCAGTCTTTCGGAAATCTTCTTTATTTTATGGTCATCTTACCAATAAATTTAAAACAAACAGCTTTAGAACTTTATAATTCGACGTTGATGCAGAGTCACACCTTCTACACCTCGAATTGACCACCAATCGGTCCCATCTGATACCATTTGTTTGGCCACAAAAGTTTTACCACGAACAGGGCTCCACTATTGTCTCCTTAAATCAATTTGCAAACTTTGTCCTTAGTCCTTTTGTTTAAGAAAAAGCTCTATAAACAGAATTAAGCCACCCTTGCACCTGAGGGTACATCGCTGCTTTCCAAACAAACGACACCCCTTCTACATCGATTTATAGTTGAGTTGTGTGTACAGGACTTGTTCTGTTCAAAAACTTTGTCCTCTCGGTCTTAGTTGGTGTAACTCGGTTATCTTGACCAACTGCAAGTTACTACAAAAACTTGTTAAAGTATGCAAACTATGGGTTACTGTCAACTCGAACCTCCCTCCGTTAAAATTCCATCTCTCTTCCTTTTGTCCAAATTCAAATCAGAAATCGCATTATGAACAAAATAAAATCCAGTGAACGTTGTAAATTAGAATTCCTTTCCGCCGACTACCGACAAGGAACCCAGTTCCTTATCGCTGAGTTTCAAGGATTTTCCAAAGACGCGTTTGACGAATAATTTGCCAATTTATATGGCATGCTCTGCGGTTTCATTTGGGCAACTTTAGTCGTAAATTTTGTTTCGGCTGTTTGGGCTTTTCTCTTCTTTTGCTGTTTTGTGTGTTGGGGATTCTAGGAAGAGACGGGAGTTCTTCTGGAGAACTCCCGACTGAGTTGTGAGATTGTGTGCTAAAGCTATTTATTTTCAATTAAACTCTAAATATACTGTCGAACATTGGAATTCTTTTGTTAAGGAGCTTATGGCGAGGAAAGATTCTTCTTTGCAATGCCAACGGGGTTTATTCACTTTAAATGCAACAATACCCACCATCCTGAGGACTTGGGATGGTTTTGGCCTACACTTTCGTCATCCGATTAAAGCTTAATTAATTTATAGGTTTATAAAGTAAACCCATACCGTGCATGTATTTCATGCGACATGAATCTGAAATGCCACACATGTAATTAAGAAGAACAGAGCAGTGTGCCAGATCCCAGCGTGCATAAGGTTGCACCCACTCTCCTTTCTTCCTCTTCCTCTGAATGTTTTGATTTAATATTTAGGATGTGTCATGGGGGTGGGCTTTGTGCAACGAAATCTGCAATAATTTTATGGCCTTGGTTTGGAAACAAAGGACGAAGTAATTAAATTTAACGGCATGACTAAGTGGATAACAAGTTCTAATCTGTTAATACCTATGAGCCGAGGGTTGATTTATGTACCATAAGGCCTTTGCCACAATTTAAACATATTCGACTCAATTCTGTTTAGGATAAACCTTTCGTAGCGGAGAAATTTTTTCGCGCCGTGGCTCAGTGATTAGTACGTTGAACTGCTGTCGAAGCTCCAGAACCACAATACTCCACATGACGAGTGCCCTGCGCACCACCCCCACCGCTTCTCTGAACGCTGTTGTTGGTCTACTGCCAGTTTGAGTCCATGTAAAAATGCAGGCAAAACTCATTCAGAACAGGTTCTCCCACCTAAACAATGTCAGCTCTAAACACCCACCCGATGGTCACCTTAACATGCTTTCCTCCCTACTCCAAAGCAGCGAGTTCGGCATACCATTGGAAGACATGCTTCCAAGGTACTGCTTCAAACGAAACTACTCAGTAGTCATCCCCCCGAGTGATGACTGGGAAGAGTTAAAACCCCGGCCGTCAGAGCGCGATCAAGTGTAGTACACGGATGCCTCTAAAATGGACAGTGGATCTGGGGCTAGAGTCGTCTAGCACGAACATATGGATTAGCCTAGGCATATACTCATCGATCTTCCAGGCAGAAATATTTGCTATAAATCAGTGCATAAGATTAAACTTGTTTTCTTCCTTCCGTGGCAAAACTATCTTCATTTTCTCTGACAGTCAAGCTGCCCCGAAAGCACTGAACTCAGCCACGACAAAATCGAAACTAGTCCTAGAGACAGTCAAATTGCTTCTTGAACTGGAAAAATACATCTTGGTCATACTACATTGGATCCCCGCTCACAAAGGGCACATCGGCAATGAAACACCGAACTCATTGGTCCCAAACCAACCTGTGGAGTAAACTAATCCATTTTCAAGAGCTACATGAGGGAACAAACCCTTCTCAAATGTACCTAATACTTTTTCCTCAATCTACTTATCTGAAAAGAAATCTTAGTTTAGTCTGCGGAATAGGCTTGAACAGCGATGATAGCTCTCTTCACATTGTCACAGAATGTCCCGCCCTCATTCATGTGGGCCAAAAAGTGAAGTAGCTAACAAAGCAATTGCAGAGAAGACTTTTAAAACTCATCTATGTATTTGTTTCAAATTATCTCGCCTGATACCTCCTAAAGGTCAGGTGGGCCTGACTCTAACTAGACATCTGCGCATCCCCACAGCTACTACCGTTTGTTTGTGTGGGGCCGCATGGTCACTAATTGGCCAATTACATGTGCTGATCTTTACAATTTTGCCTATAGCTGTCAAGGACTGAACCCAACCTGGGCAGTGTGCCTTCGCATAGTTTTTGGCGATGTTCTTAGGGCTCACATATGGATCTCCCTGAACGAGGCACGTACATAAGTACTTAAGTTTATTTTGGTATCGTTCTTACAGTTTAGAGGATCTGAAAGCCATGTCTAGTGTTTTTTTTTTAATTCACTACCGCTCAAGCAGCACGGCTTCATTATCCTTGAGTGTTGCATAGTTTTCAAGTAATCAGCGGGCTTTCGGAGCACCAGAGGATAGGTCTGGAGGACGCTGGCTAAATTCGGAAGACGATATAATTTAGATAAGTTAAGCGGCTCCGGGAAAACTCCCGCACCGATTTTGCGATCCTTTTTTGAATCATCGATATATGTAGGTTAGGTTGGGGGAGGTGCCCAGTCAGGGGAAGGTGCCCAGTCGATGATTGTGCATTCACGGGGCCCTTTGGCACAATGTCCCGCAGGTTCACCTATTAGGATGCGAGTTTCTTTTTGTCTTACTCTGACCGATTCTCGGCCAGTGGTTGTGATATACATAATGTACATATCCTGCTTGGGACGATAGCGATTCTGTTGGTATCAGCTTTAGGACATTACTGTGACCGTAGGGTTTAGTTACCCAAGTTACCCAGCAAATAGATTTCCTGAACCTGATTTTGCTACGCGATTCACTGTTTTTTGATACAAATATCAAGGAAAGCGGTGTAGAAGAGCAGAAGGAGTGTTGTCAACTTCTGCTAAAGTTGGAACTGAAAATAAATATTCCGATGCTGTCCTTTGTTGGGTATAACTCAATGCTCCTCCTCATCATTAAAGTCCCTTCTCTGTCTTCTCCAAAAGGCGAGGAAATTTCAGCCAATAGGTAAAACCTGAGTCCTGTTCTGGTAGTGCAGAGGACCAGTTGCGTCCGAGTACTCGAGTATAGCGTTTGCACACCCGACAAGAAAAATACTTAAATGAATGCTCGGTCCAGTACAAGCCCATTTCGACCTCAACGACAATACAAAGTCCTGTAAAAAAAATAAGACGATTAAGCACAATGGGGCAAAAGAAAGGCAAATTCCAGCCGATAGACAAATCATCTTCACAGTTTGAAACATTTTAAAGAGCTTGTACGAGGTTGGATAGCAACAAAGCTGTCTAAGACAATCCAATGGCTGTCAAGAAGCTAATCAGCTTCTCTGGATGATGCGTAGCAAATGCATTTGGTGAGACGAATTTACTGCCTAGGTTCCGCTTTCTCACATGAATGTGGGCGGGGCTTTCCGCGACGATTTGGAGAGAGCTTTCGTTGCTCTCCAAAGTAGGATCCGGTGACAGTCCAAACTTGTGTAAGTGCTTGACGGCTCTCCGAATATTCCAGCTGTCCGTTTTAGAGTCGTTCGTTCAGCTCTGAAGGACGGGGTTTGAATTTTTCTGAGTCGTCATTGTAGTTTCTCAACGGCATGCTTAACTCGCTACTTTGGAGTAGATAGGAAAGCGTGTTAAGGTGGCCGTCAGGAGGATGTTTAGAGCTGATATTGTTAAGATGGAAAAGCCGGTGCAGACGTAATTTTTCCTGCATTTCTATCCATACCCTGAGTGTCACTCCATCTATTGAAACCATTTGGTGCTCTTGATAATGCTAAGATACTTTTCACATCAGTATGTGATAATTCAACTAAACTGCCGAAGGCTCCTAGCTTCCTTCTTTGAGATGGGCAAGTACAGAAGAAGTGGACGATTGTTTCTTCCTCCTCTCAGTCCCTGCTGCTCCTGCAAAAGTTGCTTGAGAAGAGGCCCATCTTTCTGGCATGAAGGCTGATAGAACAGTGGTCAGTGAAAACACCGACACTAGATCATAATTGCTTCTACAATTTACAATCAGAAAAATTCTAAAAAATTTCAACCAGTTGTAAGTCAAGACGCACAATTTTTTCAACGATTCTACAAGGCGAAAGCTAACTCCTTAATTTCGGTAAAAATAAGAAATATGCACTGGATTTCCGCAAGATTAATATGACTTCTTTCCAGCTTCCGCCCGGCTACCGGTTTATTTAAACAAACTCAACAAAAACGACCATCGAGGTCGGAGCATTATTATCGACATCTATAGCAAAGTAGTTAAAGAGTTTATGTATATTCCAGTATGTGTATTAAAACTCTAAAGTTGGTCCCAGTTTTAACAATGAACAGGGGATGCCATTCACTTATACACACGTGTCTTACCCAATCGCAAAATGTAAGGACATGGTATGGCATGGGACTGAGAAAACAAAAGGATGCATGAAAAGTTTCACCTTTCCTAAAAGTCACATAAAATAGCCGCATAAATTGAGTTTTAAAATGTTTAACAATTTTATTTAATCCCTGTGCAAAATAATGTTCATAATGCAAATCACTTCGTTCCTTTCAAAGTCATGGGTGAACTTTTAAAATATGTGCACAATCAACACACGTTTTTTTTTCGAACAAGACCAGCCTCTTGTTAACCAGGAAAATTAAGGAGAGTCCTTACACAAAAATTGTACGGTAATTTGTGCTCATTTCCATCGAGTTTGTTACAAATTCATTGTAATAGTTGAAAACAACATGAACATGAAACTTTTAATTCTACTTCCCACATAACATGCGATGTTTTATGTTTTTTTTTTTTCTGTTAATAGAAAGGACATGCCCGCTCTTCGGTCATGAGCTGATCACTCACTGAAGTTTAAATTAAATTTCCACGATTTTCAATTTTCCGCTACTCAGACTTTATTGTATGTCTGTGTATGTGCGGTGCCTTGAAGTCAACTGAACATTCGCTGAGCGAACAATTTTTTATTCACAGATATTCGGAATAATTTGAAAGCCTCGAATCCATATCGTAGGCTCGCGGTATGAAAAGGACGCACACATAAATTATAACTGTGATTTATGTAAACAAGAGGTACATGGGGACAAATTAGATTTATTCGAAAATACCCTGTGACATAATGTAGAGAGCAAGTAACTAACAAAGGATTCGAAAAATTGCCATTTCGTTTGGAAAATAATCAAAAGGAAGAGCATTGCTGGCGAGCACAATGCGTATCGGATTTTTAATGCCAATTGGTATTGGTACGTGGGAATTTCATTGGAAAGGAGACGATGATTGTCGGGTTTTTGTTCAGCAAAAAAATTTAAGTGAATATTCGATTCGATTGTGAACCAAAAAATCCACAGGTCTCCGATTTTATAGGAGAAGGTCTTTGAAAATTAATTTAACTAGAAAGCCCCGTTTATTGAGCGGGAATACTGTCTTATGTGCATACAAGGAAAGTGGATCTACACATGCAGCCCCATCCGTTGTGCTATCCAACGAAATTTTGTACCAAAACCTCGTCTAAAAGAAATTTGTGGGTTCTGTATTCTGCATTTGGGGCTCTAAATGCGCACTGCGATCTATGAGGTCTATTGTGGTGGCCCATATGGTTTAACCAGAGGTTATATTGAGGCTTTTGATTAACCTCAGTAGAGCTTTAGGTTCGATTTTCCGAATTTCCCCTGGGTTGACAGAAGCCCACGTCAAGTGGAGTAATCTTTTCTTGCGGCTCCTGGATATACGCACAGAATATGTTCCGCAGACACATATCGGTCGGTAAGGTTAGGTTAGAGGGCAGCCGAAAAGAAGAACCATAACGCCACCCTCAGGTCAATTCAGACACATTGTGATACCCGTTGGGGGAGGAGAGTGTCTCTTACCTGTAGGAACGCTACCCAATAGTTACAGCTGCATTGATATATATGGATATTAGTAGAGTATGACCAACTTAATGTGTCTGTGATACAAACCACCAGTGTATCGAATAATGTCCTTGAAAAAGTGCTGTCCGAGGAACTTATTTCTTAAATGACAGAGACTAGGGCAATTGCAAAGGAAGTGGATTGTATCCTCGTTGACCTCCTCATCGCCACACCCCCATCGTCATCGTCCATCGTCCCTTAAGACTCTATTCCCTGCTTCAAGCTTAAATGTGCAAGGCGAGATGTTCACCGAAGTCTCGGCTTGTTCCGGGCTTGTTGCCTAGCCGTTTCTCGACAGTTCGTCAGCATTCTCGTTTCCTGCACATATCGGTATCTGATAATTTTATTTTGTACAGATGGTATCTGAGTGGACTATGTCCCGTTAGATAGCCGGTTAAGGTTCGTAACTCGTCTTTGGTGAGATCAAGTTAAGTCTTGGCCTTGTATAGGTTCGGATTAACGAACTTCTTCGCTTGTCACAGGCCCTGGAGGCTGGCCCAGTAGTCGGCGTTTTTGTTGATCTCCCATTGGGTTATCTTGGAGTAGGCACTGTTGGGTAGTAACCCAAAACAGGGTTCCGGCCCAACGCGTGAGCAAGCGCCTCTTCTCGCCAAACAGTCAGCCTGTTCGTTACCCTCGAAGCCTTTATATCCTGAGATCCACACTACGGTAACCTTATTTACTGGGGCAAGACTTTCGAGGGGGTTGAAGCAGTCTCAGACCCTACCGTATAGGATTTAAGGGATAATAGTGCTCCTTGGCTGTCTGAAAAGATGTCCGCAGGCATTCTCTTGGACACAGTTTAATAGCGTCGACTTCCGTTTGAAATACTGTAGGTGACTTTCCAAGTGTTGTCGCGCGTTGGAAACTGGGACCATAAACCCCAGCAACTGTGCTGCCGTTTTCCAATTTTGAACCAGATTTCGGAATTTGGTAGGACAGATTTAGGTCCTATTCCTCTTCTTCACCTTCAGCACTTCTTCGATGTAGGAACACACTCAGTTCTAGTTTTGCGTAACGACATGGTTGGGTGTGATTCCGCCTACCTTTGCGTTTGGCGTTTTGTCGACCCGCCATACTGGCTTCCTAAACTGGCTGTCAGGAGGCGGTAGCATCACTCACAAACTATCTTACTTCCCGCATTACGTTCAGCAAAGACTTCGACGTGCGTTTTCCATTATGTATGAGTGAAAAAAGAATCGCTGGGAGGCCACAAAAGACTACGACACCTCAATTTTCACAGACGGTTTGAAAACGGAATGCGGGGTAGGTTTGGGTATATTTTCAGCTGCCTAGAAAATATCGAGATTATTCAGACTCCCGGACTCCACCGGTGTATTTCAGGCTGAAATACTCGCAATCTACGAAGCCTGTGGTACGCCCAACGACGACACCACCCCCAAATGAAATGTTGCAATATTCTCCGATAGCCAGGCAGCCATCAAAGCTCTAATCTCCACAACCACCTCATCAAAGCTAGTTACACAATACAGAACCGAGCTCGCCCCCCTGGGAGAACTTATCCTTTCTAACTCTCGTATGGGTCCCAGGTCATAGAGGCATCGAAGGAAACGAAATGGCTGATGAGGTTGCCAGGCAGGGGTCGGCCCTTCTCAGCTCACTCGCAAGAGAAGTTCTTATTCCATTCGGAGCTCTCAAGGGAAAAATCAGCCTACACTACCTTTCAACAGCCAAACACAAATGGAACAACAGTACTAGTTGCGCCATATCCAAGAAGACTTGGCCAACATACAACCATAGGAAAACAAATGAGCTCCTTAGAATAACCCAAACATACCTTGCGGGCGTAGTCGCCGTCTATACGGGTCATTGGACAGTAGATACCCATGCAGCCAAGCTTGACATCCCTTTTAATCCCTTCTGCCGTAGTTGCAAAGACACAAACAAGAAGGAAGCTCTAGAACTCTTCCTCTGCAAGTGCCCGGCACTTGCCAAAGCAAGACTCAATGTATTGGGAAAACCCTTCCTAGACAACCTCAGCGAACTTTCGGATAAGAAAATTCCTAACATTCTACTCTTCCTCAAATCCATAGGTTGGATTTAAGACCAACAACCATGGTCTGTCGACCTGATATAACCACTTAAACTAACCAACAAGGCTTGCTGTTATGTCTGTGTAAGTACATAACTGCTGTAGCACCCGTGTCCGATACGGAATTATGTATGCGAGTTAGAAATTCACTTGAGAGGACATCTTGATCCCGTGCAATCCGTGACTGTCATAAGAAGTTTTCGCCTTCTTGCGAAAACTTTCCTTCCGCTGTCACGGCAATACCATGGCGTGTGAATTCTTTGTAATGCCTCTTTGGTCTCACACCCAACACGGGTGAGGTTCCCTACCTTATATTTCCGATTAAAGAGTTTCTGTTAAGATTTGTAGGGGTTAACCCCCAGACCCCCAGGACGAGATCGCTGGCGACGCTTGTTGGTTGAGGCCCAGGACCACGCCGGTCTGTAGCGCCCTAAATGCACTATACAAAGTTGCATAACGTAAACCGAAAAAAGGCGAGAAGATAGAAAATAATTGTTCAGTATAGTGGTTTGAAACTCAGATAAAGTTTGGTTTCACTGGTGCCCGATGGTGGTGTCCAGACTAACTGGGTACATTTGGTGAGGTTTAGATCATTGCTTTATACATAAATTCACGATATTTTTTGTCCAACAGTCTGATGTCATCATCATTATTCGTTTGACCAACTCTTTGAGCCATGACCACTCCATTGCCAGGATTATGCCTTAGCAGTAGATATGAGCTTTCGAATCTAATCGACTTTAATTTATTTTTAAGAAAAAAGTATCTCTTGATATTGATTCCGATACATGAAAGGTGATAATCGTGATAATATCTTACCCCTAAACCACGGCCACCCCTTTCTCAGCCATCACAATTTCTCAATTTGGAACAGATAAGCAATAACGTTTTGTCCAAGCGGAATAAGAATGCTTATGCCAACATGACATGATAACAAAGCGGAACGACATTTTACAATAAAATAAACCCAACCAACCCCTCGCAGAAACTTGACAATCCAAGGGCAGTTCTTAATCATTTTGTCTGCTATGTGTTTATTCCCTAAAGTGCTTGGAAGGTGGAGTGTGCAACATCGGGCGCAAGTTCTCCAGAAATAGTAATACAGTAGAAGTCACAAGAGAATGACTACTAAATACCATGACAACGGAGTAGACATCAAATTGATCTGATGGCTCTTGATTTGTTCTGTCAGCAGAATGTGCATCTAGGTACACCCACAACAGCAAGGAGTTTCAACGAAAAATGTTAGCATCCATCCTACCAGTTCGTTTCTGAGAAGCTAAAAGTATTTTTATTCTATGTTTCATAACTAAGGGATCTGCTTACACATCCCTACTGCTTTGAATTTCAACATTATTTTAGGGCACTTCCTCGAAGAATAATAGAGAAGCATAACTGCAAGTTGCAAACCACTGAGACGAAAACGCATCATTGTTTACCTTGTACCTTGTACTACGAGTGTATTTTTAAGCAAATAAATTTCCCTTTTCCCTTGCATTCTTTTTCGAATAAAATGTACGAGTACCTGGAAGATTTCACATCAAAGGAATGTAAAACACTAAAATATGTTGCAAATCTTGATGCTGGGAGTTTCTGGAATTTCCCATTGGTTTTCAAGAAATTATTTGAAATTTTATTATCCATCCCAGGTAATCTTCTTATATACGAGTATATTTTTACCGTTTAATCGTTAAATTCGCAAAAATGTATGCAGATACAGACTTTGTGCAGGAATTTCCATATGTTTACTATGGAAAAATGAATATTTTATATTTAAAAGCTACGAGTATTCTTAGCATATGTTTATGAAATGCATGATAAATTGAGTAAGGATATCAATTTCCTTCTAAGGACGTCACCGGTTGTTGTGATATAAATTCTGAGAAGGAAAGAAAAAATTGAAGCGATTCCCTCTCGGGATGCTGTCAAAAAGGTTTTCTCGGTCACATTCTTAGAATGTTCGTAAACATTTTCCGAGGTTTACGGAGAGTTTTTCGAACCCACAACTCTTACGTATAAATTAAGTTTATAATTTAAATAAGGTCAATGCGAATTGCCTCTTCAGGAGGCAATGAATTGTTTTCGATTATGAAAAAATGTTATAAATTTTGAAACGAGGCCTTGCCTATGTCTTTACCCGAATAAAAGTCTACCTACGCAAGGATATTTTAGGAAAATTGTTTCAGTAATTTTTAGCAAGATGAAGTGAAAACAAACATATTCCTTTTTTTTTGAGAGGGTAGGTGAAAATGTTCGTTGAGACAGTACGAGAACCGGCCGCACATGTTCATACGTATAGTAGTGTGACATTGTCACTCACTAAAAACACCTCTTCTTAACGCCTAAGCACTAAAGGGTTTTCCAATAGGGACGGGTATATTTTTTTTTTTTTTTTTTATAATAAGCGCGCACTAAAAGGATTATGACTACCCTTAAACGAGAGCTCGGGCATTAGGGAAATTAGGGGAGAGACGAAGGAAATACCGATGCACGTTGGTCTTAAAGGCTTGCGGGTTGTAGCGATGAGGAAACACAGAGCTGTGAAGATTATTCCACATACGTGATGTACGGCTTATGAAAGAATCTCTATATTTGACTGTACGTCCGAAGGTAGGCTTAAGGGTAAACTGATGAGCATTCGAAGCGTGACGCGTATTGCGGATGAAGAGTTGAAGGGGCGGAATGCAACTGGCTATTTCGCTAGAGCACTGTTTGTGGAAAAAACGATAAAACAGTGAGAGACAGGAGACATTTCGTCGATGTTCAAGCGAGTCTATTGACTTCGCAATGTCCCTGTCACCAATTAGTTTCAACGCGCGATTTTGGATTCTATCCAGAATGTGCAAGGTGGTTTTGGGTGCACCAGACCATATATGAGCGTTAAACTTCAGCTTTGGGCGAATGAATGCCTTATAAATTGGGGGCAGATCAGAAGGGGTAAAGTATTTTTTGCACCGTTTAAGGAAACCTAGACATTTCGCAGCATTTTTAGCGATTTCGAATATGTGGTCGTTCCAACGAAGGTTTTCACTGACACACATACCGAGAATGGAAAGTCTTTCGGTTTCGGCGATGCAGGTACCATTCATGGACAATGGTGGGAGCTTAGATTTTCGCTTAAGTGACAGAAGACAGCATTGGGTTTTGGACGCATTAAATTCCACTCTATTGGTTGAACCCCATTTTATTATGCTGTCAAGGCCGGAATTTAATGAGCTTAACATACGTTGCCGTTCCTCTTCTACGTCCGAAGAGCAAGGACGTGAGTTGGGGAACGAATATGAAAAGCTGAGGGTACTGTCATCAGCGAAGGAATGGATTGGATTAGAAGTTGCAGACAAGAGATCATTTATAAAAATGAGCAAGAGAGTCTGAGACAAAACAGAGCCTTGAGGAACACCAGCATTTATCCATCCCAAACCATCCAAAACAACTTGAATTGAACGGTTCGAAAGGTAGTTTCTAATCCATTGAAGAAGAAACACATCGATGCCATATGCACGCATTTTTGACAAAAGAGCTTGATGCCAAACTCTGTCAAATGCTTTGGAAATGCTTTTAACAGTTCATGGCGACCATGCTGTTTTATCTTTAAATAAATGAATAGCTGGCGCGACAGATCGGGATGAGCCAACTCCTAGCTTCTCGCAACCATTTATATTGTGCGTGTTACAATTTTCACACGAATGGAAGGGACCTACAATTTATTGCCAACTCCGAATGTTGTATTGAGAAGCTTTTTCATGAGAAATTATACTCCCGGAGGCTTGTCATTCCCCAACGAGAAGTGGTGCCGCGAAAAATGTTCGGTGGATATGGTTGGGGCTTGAACCCACGCCGCTCGGTAAGCTGTCCAACGTACTAACCACTGAGCCACGGCGGTTGTTAGTTAGATTTTTTCTTGTGGAGTTTCCTTAAGTCGCAGGCCTATGCCAATAAGCCGTAAACGGCCAGTACAATCAAAGTCAACATAACCCGTGCTATCGCTCAAATTCAAAGTGATCTATGCGCCAGAGTCATCGAAAATTGCACATCTCGCATGCGCGCCAACCAGAGAAGCCGCGGCGGCCATTTAAACGATGTCATATTCCACACATGATGTCATTGATAGGCCTTTCAAATAAAACAAAAAATTCCTTAATATCTCCCACCCACGCTGTAGCATAGACACCAAACTTTTATCAGCGTCCCAACATGCTTATTGCAAAGGCAGATCTGTCGATACTGCTTTGCACCCTCTGGTACGTACCATTGAAAAATCACTTAGCGTCAAATAGTTCACCATGGTTGCCTTTTTGGACATCGAAGAAGCCTTCAAAAACCTCAGAGCAAAGATCGACTCCTCTGCGAGTCGAGGCTTCGCTCAGAGTTTTAATTGAAAAACAGCTCGTAGACAGAACAATAAGCACAAAGCTGGGCAATGCCTCAGCCTGTAGATCTGTGAGCTGCTGTACGCCGCAAGGTGGGTTTAGTCCCATTACTTAGATTGAGGGAGTCAAAGAGCAGCTAAAAGTGGTTTGGGAGTTAATCCCGAGAAGACTAAAATAGTCTTCTTCACCAGGAAATACAAGATTTCTCCCATTGACCAGCCCTCTCTAAATGGGACTGTCCTGCACTTTGCTAACAAAGCCAAATTCCTGAGACTCATTCTGGACAGTAAACTAAACTGGAAAACCAATATAAAAGCCTCTGTAGCGCTGTAGTGCAGCTGGTAAAAAATAGGACCTGCAAACTCGTACCAAGCACTGGCTCTACTTGTCCATTATCAGATCTGTACTTCTGAATGGTGTAATCCTCTGGTGGACGGCCTTAGAAAAAGCCTTACATCGTAACTTCTTGGGGAAAGAGCAAAGATCAGTATGCATACGTATATGCATTAGCGGAGTACTTAAATCTACCCAATCCGCGGCACTCGACATGCTCCTACATCTGCTTCCCTTGGATATTTTTGGCAAGCAATCAGTTGCTAGCGCAGCCCTTAGATTGAAGGCCTCCTCAAACAACCATATTGGCCACTCCTCAATCCCTTATCACGCATCCCGGAAAACACCGACTACACACCGTCTAAGTTGAACTCCAACCTCAACTGCCGGACCTCAATCCCCTCCAGATCGGAGTGGGAGAATGATGATTCCATAGACGAGTGCTCCGTTCACTTCTATACCAACAACGGAGTGGGAATGGGGTCTTCTCCAATGTGCTCAACTTGAGCATCTCCTTCCTCTTAGGTTTAAATTATGAAGCATTGTCACTTGTAGAAAATAAATAGTCTTCTATAGGCATAGCTGGTCTCCCAAAAGTAGACATACCAATTTTTCTAGGAGCTCTCTAAACAGACACATAAGCAGACTGAAATTGATTTTACACTGGTCCCACATCTGGTTTAAATACGCTGTGAACTGATGAAAAGCAAACTACAGAACATCCCCCTCTTGATTTCCACAAGCCCCAATGCACAGTCATGGTCTGCTCTACTGCACCAACGCAAACGAAAAAATTCATCCAGCCATGCAAGTTTAATAATTTCAATTTTTATTCATGCAAACAACAAACAATTTAATTAATTATGCCTCAACAACCAAGTTAATCTGATAGTCATGGCCAAAGTCATTAATAAACCTCCCCTGCACACCGTGTTCTTCAAAGTTTCCAGGAAACAAAAATTAAATTCCTGCCTAGCCCGTCTCTGTGTGCTTGTGTCCTATAAAACCTTATAATTCCCAGGAACTTTAACAGAGAATAAACTATCATATCGTGAAAGATATCTCATATCCTGTTGCCTTTCCGATGAGGAGACAGGAATTAGGTCACTTCATATCGTGGATGGAACAGAGCACCGTATACTCATTAAATCACTCTGAAGGCGATCATCAGTTGGCACTCTTCGTGTTTTCTGGAAAAAATTCAGTAGCACCGTGGGATAAATCCGGATATGCAATTTGATTTCCCAGGAAGACTTGTATGAGCTTTATAATTGGAAAAAAAGTTAATCCATCAGTAAGACTCAAGTCAATTGCAAATGAGATTGAAATATGAGATACACGTGCCAATCAAACGCATGGAGAACATCTTTCAATAGCTACCGGCATGGGTGGGAATCTACACGGGTGGGAATCTATTCCCGAGGGAGATAAGTGTTTCAAACAATGTCACTGACCGGTCAATGTATACTTTGTCAGAAAATACTTCAATTCAAAGGACTTTCAGCAGAAATTAGGCCGCGCTGAAGGGATTATGTCTTCACGTAAAAAAGCCCACGGGCAGAGTTCATGCGTCCAAGAATCATTTTGTAGTAGGTAGACAAGTAGAGGCTGTGCTCTAAACAGTCATCTCCGATAGTTGTTATCAGTTTAAGCGCGAAGTCTGGAAGTCCGCTCTAAACATCCGCTCTAAAGTCCGCCTTTAAAACATCTCCAAATGGAAACATCTTCATGATGATGAGTAATGTGAATGTCAAAGTCATAACAACGAAGGGTTTGATGTCAGGTGGCTGTCAACTGACAGACAAGGAATCTCTAATCGATTTTACCATCAATTTCGGTTGTAAAAAAAGTCTTCTGGAAAAGTGAGCAAGAAGATGAAAAGGAATCGGCAAGGCCAAGTCTACATTGTTGGAATGTTGTCGTAAGGACATATGTAAATGCAATCAGCTTAAACAATATGCGAGCGTTGGTGCAGGTGTTTTAGAACTCAGCTATTAGGTATAAGGTTTCAGTGGCGTCCGAATAGATCCAGACAAACAGAGACAGACGTATATGGACCCAGAACGAAGTTCCCGGACTTTCTGATAACATTCCCCTACATACATATTCCAAGTAGTGGTCCACGCTATTGAAAGGTGCGCGCAGCTCAAACTTGACACGATCTATAGCGGGAAATGCATCGTCATTCTGTCTTATAGCAAAGCAGGGAAATGCGAATGCCCCTAAAGAGTATGGAAATGCCTTTCCAAAAGCAACAAACTGAGCCAAACCAAAAGAGTTACCCTCTGCTGGGTGCCAGGCAATTTACGGAAAGGAAACACCTGACGAATGAGCAAAGAATGGCTCGGAAAATCAGTTTTTAGGACCAGAACCATTCTGTGTATTAGGGCCACAAAAAATCGGACGAGTCAAGAAAAGCTGCAATTAACAAATGAGTAAGGCACTGGGATGAAAACCCCTATTTGAAGCCAGTCAAGAAACTTCTGAGTAAAAACCAACGCACTCGCATTTAAACAAAGGCGACCAAGCTTGTAAACAGGTCACTGTTGGCTCAGGGAGCAACTTAAGAAGCTAAATATTTGACAGAAGAGTATTTGCATTGCAGATTCCGCAGGTACTTTGAGGAAACACCAGCACACATTCTCATGGAATGTGGAGTCGTAACACACGAAAGAAGGAACCACCTGAGGGCCTACATCTTATCAGAGAACGATCTGCCTTCGTTGAATGCTCCCAGGATACTCCAGTCTAACAAAGAAGTTGGGAAGTACTGGACACTGTATATCTAAAATATAAAAGTGCCACTGCACCTGTCAGCTCTACATCTACATACATATTGAATGGCATTAATTTCAATGTTGAATCCGTTCTGTTATATTAGTGCAACACTTGACAAGTGAGCTCTTCTACTGCAAACGTTCGTTAGCAAGTGCCTACACAACACCTTACGGGTTTGCTGACCTAACCGTATCGCTAGCGAATATCTTCACCAGAAAACAAGTCTGACACCAATAGGGACAACAATTCTACGACGAAAGTGGCATTGGAAGCGAAAATTTGTAACGCCGTGCAGTGAAATCCACTAATCCAAGATGGCGCAGAGAAATTGAGAAGGAATTGCGGCAATTGGGGAAAACTTGGAGAAATGACCCACAGCACATAAATATAGCAACTAGTTAGATGAAGAAGAATGACATCAGTCCCTAACGTTCTTCGCGAGCAAATTTTTCACATACAGAGAACGTTACCAAGTATGAAATCCAAGAAATTTAAACTCAATGCATGTAGATCCAAGTCACTTATGTATATCTCTAGCATTTGACTAAAGTTAAATCGTAGTAGTATCATACCATATCAACTGACCCCCACAAAGCATCATTAAAACGTCAAGCTAAATCGATTTTGACTGATTTTTCCTGCCCAACAACGGTCGCATTCATCATTATTCAGCATCCCACGCTTGCTAACACTGTCCGCAAAACATACTGCATTCGTCAAATTTAATTTGATAAATCGATTCAATAAATAAATTCCGAGATGGAATTGAAATATTTCCGCACGACTACATTCCATTTCGCAGCAAAAACAAAAAAAGTGACAAGCGAAAAGTCAAAGGGCTTACGAAAATCCGCACCGAGTCACGCTCCCCGAGGATAACTTTTCTACCGCACACAAGTTCTGTTTGTTTTGTTTGATTTGGTGACATTTTGACATTAAACGTCGGTTTCAATTGGCTTGATGTGGTCATGAATGCATTTTTGATTTCTGAACCAGTCCACAACTTATGCGCATATTTACACCGATAGGGTGTCCCTTTTATTTATGGACATACCAAAGTCGTATTTAAATTTTGTTTAATTAATCGTTTTGGTTGTGGAATCAATACATGACAGTGGCAGTGACCGCAAGAGGGAGAGTGCTGTCACTGCAAATTACACGCGCAATGCACTTCACTTAGATAAAGTGGGTGAAGGACAAACTTGGAAAGTTAATCAATGTATGCCTTCCCTCTATGAAGCAAATTCGGAATTTGAGAAAATTTAGACCGATATTTGTCAAATCACTGAAATTTCCACACATCTTTCAAAAAATCTATTAAATGTACCAAGACTCTTCTGTGAAAAGGACCGCTATGTGTCATGTGTCAATGAAATCCCAGGGTTGCTAAAGGAAATCCAGGTCAGCAATGAACACTCTAAAGAAATCTAGATGGCGTTTCGTGCAATAAAGATAAAGTCGAGCCCAAAACCGACCGTCATTTTCCACATCACTTTTAAAATTTTATATTAAGACCAACACCGTCAATTGTGTCCAATTTCGACTGCACAAGTGGCCTTGATGTAGCAAGTAGCATCCCATGACAATTTTTATTAAAAAAAAAACTCCTCATTGCCATCAGACTGCCACCCATGGAGCAGGAAGAGAAACCCCACTCCCAACAAACACCCTCATCTCTTCCTGCTTTTTTTCAATTTACCTCGTTCAATTGAAAAAAAAAATGTTATTAAAGGATTTGCGCTCTTGCCTTGAGATAAATATTCAAAGAAAGACAGGAAAACTCCCAACTTACATGAACAATACACGATTTTCATTAGTTCACTGGGTCACGAATCTTTTTAATAATAAACGCCAGAACGAGGAGAATGTCCTTGCGAGCTAATAAGAGTTCGAAATGAGTGTCTTTCAAGTACATCGACATCGATATGAAAATTAAAGAAAATTTAAATTGAAAAACGGTCTTGAACACGTTTTGCCTACACGTTCTTGTGCAGCCATAGAATGTGCTGCATGAATGTGCATTTAATTGAAGAAGAAAAAAAATCGCAGTTGGATGGAGTCCTGTATGACAGTTCACTGTTTTATATGAGAGACAGACATGCACATAGGATTTGCTGCATTTTTTGAGAAATGCGGTCCTGAAAGCGTTGACCTTGACGGTATCATCTCATGGTGGCAAATGTAACACTTTCCTATCGCTGTGAGGCTACAGGGATGTCTAATGCTCTATTCTATGAATTATGACAAAGATTCAGACACTCATGTGTACGAATATGCACAGGTTTGGCATTACTTAGCGGACTGACGTCAAACGACTGGAAAATGAATACAAATCCTCTACGCACATTGCACACCCTAGAACCTATACAATTGTCAACACGTGGAAATTGTTTCCACCCACCACACGACAGTTGTGAACTTCTTATCGAAACCCACTCACTGCACTTTTAGGTCCTCGCATCAAGGCGACAGTCTAAACTTCAGTGATATCGCCCATTGCAGATTTTTTCTTTAGGTAGGTAGAAGTGGTTGGTGAAATGGTCTCTCTTTCCCGAAACACAAATAGGTCTTGTACGCCATTTTAAAACGTGACCTGGATGTCGATGTACATACGAATGTGTCCGTAAGGGAAGGAGTTTTCAGATACATCCTGTGGACTTTGCCAAATGTGAGGTGCTTGGGTGTAGCTACTTCCGGCCAGTGGCAGAAGAAGTGAAACAGTGTTTCCTTTTCCAGTGTATTGTTACAACTACGGCAGTGGGTGTTGAAGAGAATACCCAACTTGTGTGCCAATTGACCCGTGGTCAGTGCTAATTGCAACAATTCTCTCTGTCTCAGTTCGAGATTTGTTGATAACGTCGTGCGTCATATAGTTTTCTGAACTGTTCCACCTAGAGTTGACAATTGATACAAGGTGTAGGAAGATATATCTCTTGACGAGTCGCATTGGAAAGTGTTCTACCTCCGTGAGTTGCTTGTGGCTATCTCGTTGACATTCCCATTCCTCCCTGTGTTACTATGGAAAGGAACCCAGAGGACTACTTTGTTAAACCGAACGCTTGCATGGGCAATTTCATTTCTACTCTACATATGCTACTAATTTGGAACACGTGGTGTATGATTGGAGCGCCTTAAACTTGGTATTAGTGAGTGAGGTCAGAACTGACGTCACCTTAAAAATTGGACAAAATGTTCCACATACGCCACAGTATTCTAGGTATAGAAATCCCCGATGAGATGTACGTAGAAGAGAATGGAAGCATTCTCATGCAACTGAAAGAATACATTGGAAAATTCTGTATTCAAAGTTTTAACCCGTTAAAGTCTGCCCCATAGAATTCGTCTTTTTCCCAGTCTGTTCCTACTGTTTCCATGGCGATGGGACATGTTGTGCTGAAGTGTTTTTAATGTTAAACCCTAACTCACAGATAGCACAAGGGGCATCCCTCAGTGCGTGTAGTTTGAATGTAGAGGTCCGCTTCTGGCCTTGAAAACTGTGGGTGTTTATTTGCACTGTTTTAGACGTTGGAGTGGTTTTTCGTCCGATTGGTCGTGTTGTTTCTTCCGATGCATAGGGCGGGCTTGGCTGTACCGTACTCCAGCCTTAAATTGGTTGCAGGTGGATAGCTCTATCTTTCTGCATTATCTTCTCCAAGCAAGTCTGTAGGTTTGCTGCATAACCTAAAGCATTCCCTTAACTACGGTTTACGTTGAACAAGGTGCTTTGCAGCTTTAGTTTGGGAACGACAACACTTTCAATTATAATTGAAATTTTGAGAAAAAAAATTGAAATCGATCCCTCGAACTTTTAAATTGAAGACTAACAGTAGTACTAAATGATGTAACTAGAGATAGAGACCAAGAAAAAATTTGCGCACTCTGTGCATAACCTCAAAGTTAGCCAAAAATGTCAATGTTTCGGGTACATAACCTCAAATATCTTAGAATCCTGACGTGATGGGACAATTCTGACCCCGAATTCAGATTATACGAAAAAAAATACTTCGGAAATGACTCTCAGCTTTTCGACAACAAAACCATGTTGGCCTGTGTTATAAAAGAAGTGAAGTCTCGACGTGAAAATATATGAGGGTGGTTTGAAGAGTCTTCCGGCAGTCTGAGAATTTTCCTGACGAAACATTTTTGAGTTTCGACTTCCGCGTTGACCTTTTTGACAACGCAATGAGTAACTACCGGATAAGAGTCCATTGCAAAAGTTTGTTATTGGCCACTGCTGACGAATGCATGGGTGCAGCAACCGCCAACGCATCGAAGTCGCATGTCTTGTGCGCAAAATATGGACGAACAATACCTATGAGTCAATTTAATTCCTGTGGGAATAATATTAAGATTCATGCTTCCGTGGCCGAGCTGTAAGTAATTCTCTCCAAAACACCAGGTGCAACGATAATATTGTCGACATAATGCCAAAACGCGCCCGTTGTAGCCAATTTGACTTTATTATTATTAGTGGGGAGCGGTTTGTCCACTCTAGCACTGCGATCTCATACAGAGGCCTATTGTGCTTTCCCGAGAGTTTAGAGCAGTTTGTCTACTCCAGAGGATGTCAGGAAGCTAATCAGCCTCTCTGGGTGGAGCGTGGCAAGCGCCGTTGGTGAAACGAGTTCACTGCCTAGGGTCCGTTTTCTAACATGGATAAGGGCGGGACATTCTGTGACGATGTGGAGAGAGCTTTCATCGCTCTCCAGGCACAGTCTGCAGGTAGGGTCCGGTGACAGGCCAAGCTTGTGAAGATGCCGTTTTAGACGGCAGTGGCCACTTAGGATGCCGGTTAGAATTCTAAGGTAGTTCCTGTTTAGCTTTAAAAGAAACTTGGATTTCTTTTGCGATACTATGGGAAAGAAGTATTTGGTACATTTCTGTCCTATACTTTCCATGCAGATCGCGTTGGATTTGAGCAGGGATTGCTCCCTCATGAAGTTTTTAAAAATGGTTTTGTTTACTCCACAGGCTGGTTCAGGACCAGTGAGGGGGGTGGTTGCACCTATCTTGGCCAGTGAATCCGCTGTTTCATTGCCGGCGTAGCCTTTGTGAGCAGGGATCCAATGTAGTATGACCAAGTTGTTTTTTCCCAATTCTAGAAGCAATTTGACTGTCTCTAGAACTAGTTTTGATTTTATCGTGGCTGAATTCAGTGCTTTCAGGGCAGCTTGACTGTCAGAGAAGATAAAAATGGTTTTGCCACGTGGGTTAGAGAGCAAGCTTAAACTTGTGCACTGGTTTATGGCAAATATTTCTGCCTGGAAGATCGATGAGTACGTGCCTAGACTGACCGATAGGTTAGTGCTAAGTGACTCTCCGAATATTCCAGCCCCAGATCCACTGTCCATTTTAGAGCCGTCTGTATACCATACCTGGTCATGCTCTGAGGGACGGGGTTTGAATTTTTCCCAGTCGTCACTGGGGGGTATGACTACTGAGTAATTTCGTTTGAAGCAATACCTTGGGAGAAAGTCATCCAATGGCATGCTGAACTCTCTGCTTTGGAGCAGGGAGTAAAGCATGTTAAGGTGGCCATCAGGGGGATGTTCGGAACTGATAATGTTTAGATGGAAGAGCCTGTGCAGGCTGAGTTTAGCCTGGGTTTGGATATGGACTCGAACTAGTGGTAGACCGACAATGGCGTTAAGCGAGGCGGTGGGGGTGGAGCGCAGGCAGCCGGTCATGCAGACTTCAGCTAGGCGCTGCACCCGTTCCAATTTCTTAGCTGTGGCGGCCTCATTTGTCTTTGTCCACCACACTATTGCCGCATAGGCCAGGGTGGGTCTAACGACCAAGGTGTAAATTTGGAGCATGATTTTTGGACTTAATCCCCAATTGTTGCCACAGATGCGGCGACAGGTCCACAGTGCTCGTGTGGCTTTTCCAACAATCCGGTCAATTTGGGGGTTCCAGGATAACCCCAAGGTACTTTACTTCTTGTGAAAATTGAATGGTTTCGCCATGGATAGAGGGGCGAATCAGGAAATTTAGGTTTCTTCTTCTGGTAAAAGGAACTATATGTGTCTTTTTGGGGTTGACTTTAGTTGTATCCCAAGTGATTCTCGGAACCATAATGACGTCCCACGTGATATGCCAAAGGTCAAAAATAATTTTCAATTTTCATGTACATTTTGTTCACACTGTGACCGGTTTGGTATTTAAATACCCAACAGGATATTTTATCTTTGAAGACCTGATTTGCAAAACAATTGTGGTGATTTATTTTTCGTAGTTAGATTGTGGTAAAGGCTAACAACCTCTAGAAGGTTTTCCCGATTTTTTTATTTTCTCATGTTATGTAAGTTTTTCTGTTCTGGAAAATTCAAAACATTCGACTGCAAAAAAGTGCAAGTTAACAGAACAATTTCAACTTGTTTGCCAAGAACTGTTCATAGCCGCATCTTTCTTCCATCATATGAAAAAAGAACTAAGGCGAAATCTCCTACCTGCTGCGAGACTTTTATTTATTTCCGGACAAACGGCATTAATGGGTTGACCTGCCTGTTACAAGTCATAGCTACATATGTTTTGTGGGTCAGGCTGAGTATCACATTACTTCCGCCTGAAATGTACTGGAAGAGTCTCCAAGGTGAAACAATTTGGAGAAGTTCAGTTTAGTGGAGTGGACACCTTGGCCGACGCAGCATTCCATCTTGCAACCGTCGATGAAAATTGATTCTTGGAATTTTGGTAGTAGTGACTCACTTTTCTATTTCATCCTGAAGGAAACATGAACTTGAAGATTTTTATTAAGGGTATCATGTCGTCAGTTATGGTCGAGGCCAAAGCCAGGGCACTGGTAGAAGAGGAAATTGTTTGGTTGTTGAGACGTGGAAGTCTGAAAGTCGTTATTTTGTTGTTCAAGAAAGGAGACCCTCTGAACTGCGTCACCTACAGATGCATCAGTCTTCTTAACGTCGCCTACATGATCTTATCTGCCGTGTTGTGTGAACCCCTGAAGCCGTTCATCAACAACCTGATAGTTCCATATCAGTGTGGCTCCAGGCCGGGAAAATCCACCATCTATTAAATATTCACACGGCGACAGATTTTGGAGAAACCACAGGAACTTCAAATCGATACGAACCATCTATTCATCGATTTTAAGGCCGCCTATGACAGCATCTATAGAGACGAGCTGTCTAGAGCCATGTCTAGTTTTCGCATCCCTGTTAAACTCGTCCATTTGTACAGGATGAAAATGGAGAATGCACTCTGCTCCATCAAGGTCGGTCAAGACCTCACCGAGACCTTTGATGTCAAAAGAGGATTTAGACAAGGCGACGCGCTGTCATGCGACTTCTTCAACACCGTTCTTGAAAGATAAGTGCAAAACTCAGGTACAACATTTTTCAAAAGTCCATCCAATTACTCGGATACGCCGACGATATTGGAAGAACGCAACTTGATGTCACTGGCGCGTTCGTGAGTAGTGAGACGAAGGCTGCGAAGATATGTTTAGTGGTCGATAAGGGCAAGACCAAGTATATGCTGTCAACAAGAAAGGACATTCAACACCGACGTCTCGGACTGACAGACAGCTATAACTTTGAGGTAGTTAAGGACTTTGTCTACTCAAGCTCCGCTATAAATTCAGACAATGACACCGGCGCTGAGATTAAACGAAGAATTACTCTTGCCAATCGCTGATTCTTTGGGCTAAGAAGGCAATTGAGTAGCAAAGCCCTCTCTCGAACAACTAAGGTGACCCTGTATAAGACCTTAATCGTACCAGTCCTGCTCTATGTCGCAGAGGCATGAACTTTGTCAAAAGTGGATGAGGTTGCTCCTGGCTTTTTTGAGAGGAAAATTCTTCGAGTGATTTTTCGCCCCGTCTACATAGATAGTGAGTGGAGGAGGAGATACAACGACGATCTGTACAAGCTGTACAGCGACATCGTCTTAGCCAGGAGGGCGAAGGTCCAACGACTGAGATGGCTGGGTCATGTAGAGAGGATGGATACCATTGCTCCGACCCGGAAAATCTTCGAATCCACACCCGAGGGACGGCGCAGTAGAGGAAGACCGCGACTCAGGTGGCGTACGCAAGTGGAAAGGGACCTCAACCACCTTGACGTGGGAAACTGGAGTCAGCTGCCTAAAGATCGTTTTTACTCGAATAAAACGCAAGGCACGCTAAACCTTTGATTTCTCATCTTTAAAAAAATATTCACAATCACGAAGTATATCGTTTCAGTGTTAGAATATTCGAATCTTTCTGACTTTCGATAACCGCTTCCACTACTACTACTCATAGCTTGTCTTGAAGAAAAAAAATAAGGTCTCTGCTGTTTCATAGCAGTCCCAACAATCGTTTTCCAAATCCGCGCAATTTTATGACGAAACGTTTAGTTAGTGTTTATGGCTGAAGACCAAAACGATCTAAGAATGCACTAGCTCAGACCTCAGTTGTGCAATGGCCGCCTAATGGCAAAAAGTTATTAACGTGTCGTCTGAACAAAAACTAACCGCAATACTAAAACACAAAACAAACACATTTCTCCGAAAAATCCCTCAAGGAGCACCTGATATGAGGTAAAAAGAAAGAACAGAAAACGATCTCCTAGCTCCTAGTTGTGTATCAAGCAGAAAGAAAAGCCCTTTCCCAGACCCGTCTACAGTAAGACAAGTCCTTCAGAAAATCCAACTAAAAGGGATTATTTACAGAAATGAATCTCCGAACCAAATGAAAAATCCGTCTAAAAATACACTTTTGCTAATGCGGCTCTAAATTTCAATTAACCTTATGCGGCTTTGAGGCCGCCATCTCCCTTCTTTGTTGTACAATCCCCACCGCGTAAACTATTTCAATTATGAGCCTCATCCATGAAAACTATGAAATCCAACCGCAACATCAACATTTCCCCTTTCTGACACTCACGCATCAGGCCGATACACGCGCTAACAATTTCACGGCCGCAAACACCACAGACACTCGTGGGACTTCATCAAAATTCGACTAAAATAATCCGTCATTATCATAACGCACATCACCAGCCTCATCGGCAACGTCCCGGTCGTAGTTTGATGCTAAAAACGTACGCGGCATCATCGCAGATCACACACGAATGTCAATTACGGTTAACTCAATTTATGACTCAAGGGGATTCGCAACAAGGACTCGTCATCGTCACCTAACTAACTAGGTGACATCTATTAACAACGAACTGCAGAACCCACCCCCTCCCACATGTACAATAATTCAGAAAAATTGCACTTTTTCATCCCCATATCCAAGTATCGTTTCCAACTTACCCTGCAAGAACGGTATCAGTTTGCACAGGAATGCCCCGAAAATAAAATGCCTCAAGAGAGTGCCGACCAATGTAACCGGCATACAAAGGACTCCCAGTAGAATATCCGAGATTGCCAGGTTCAGCAGGAAGAGATTTGTGATGGTACGCATTCGACGGTTCTGAACTAATGTCGAGATCACAAGCAAATTACCCACGACCGACAGCAAAAGGATAATCGTGTAGAAAGGAATTTGAATTTTTCCGCCACTTAACCACGACATTTTCGCCGCACTGACACTGACGTTCGATTGAAATTCACTAGTGGCATTCAAATCGTCTGCAAGGCTCGTCGTTAGATTGGTGTAATTATCCGGTTTAACGGTGTAATCCAGGAGATCGGTGACGAGCAAGGAGTCATTTGCGAATCCGTACAACATTTCGGGGGAATTTTTTTATTTTCAATTTTTTTTTTTTGTGGATATTTTCCCGCCAAAGCTAAAGAAGACGAAAAGGTTCAAATCACCGATTACCGTTAAAGGACTTCCACAAGCCTCGAGTTCAATTGAATGACTGAACTTGATTCAATTTAACTGCGGTGTGCCAATTTTGTGATAAGGATATTCGCCACAGTTTTAAAAGGATGCAATCAGATGACGAAGCTTTTTTCGGAGTTGGGGTAATAGGACTCATGTTTGGATGCACAGCATCTAGTTGGAATGTTGCTGTAAGAGTTGCTGACAGTTTTGCTATAACAACGATTCGAGCAGGGACACAAACCTTGGGTAGTATGGAATTTTATGGGAGTTATAGGAATCCTTATCTATTTATGTTTTTTTATAGGAATCCTTTAGCAACATGTTTTGGGATTATTTTCAACAAAATTCCCTTTCAGGGGATAACTTTCAAAAGCCAAGCCCATCTAAAGCGAGGGAACCATAATTAATGAGAGGTTATAGTACAGGATAAATAAGAATAAAAATGGATGGCAGTGTTCTGTCAAAATGTTGAAAGCACATTCGGAGACGATATTATGGAAGACCAAGGTGAATTGACTAGTAGAAGGCTTTTCTGCAAAGACAATAAAAACCGAGATCTGTAAAACGTAAGTCTTGTTTCGAATAAGGTCAAGCGTGGTTGGCCACCAGGGCATTGAAGGCAATGAAACTGTGGATGAGCTGGCTAGGGCTGGTTCGCCTTCCACGCTCTTGTGACCGGAACCCTTCTGTGGCGGAACCCAGCTTTGTTAAACAACTAGGAACACCAGTTACGTTTAACCCATTCGGAAAATGTTTCCGGGGTTAGGCAATCCAAGAGACTTATCCAGCCCTTTTCCTACAGGGAAATTCTAAACTTTGACAGGAACTACATGAGGAAGCTAGTTGGCCGGCCATTGCGGCCTTAGATATCATCTCAATAAACTTAGCCTTTCTTCAGATACAGAGTGTCGGATCTGTTTGGAAGAGGAAGAAACCTCGGAGCACATTCTCTGTGAATGTCCGGGACTATACTAGCTACGCAGACGGATCTTTCATAGGGAATTCTGTTTGTTAGCGGAGTTTAGAAACTCGGCTACTTCATTTGAATGGTAATACATCTATTAGGCTAAGTAGACCGGAGATACAGTACATTACAGTAGGTCGCAGTGTCAGTCATAAGGGCAGGTTCTTAAAAAACGGGTCTTGTTTCGCTGGGTCGGAGCACTGGTATTAATCCGCTTTATATGTCAGTCAATGTACTTGGACTCTTCTGATTATGCCGATGTCTCTCTACAGCCCATATAGTTCCTCGTTGTATCTTCTCATACACTCATCGTCTACAGATGGGACGAACAATCACTTGAAGGACGTTTCTCTTAAAACCAAACCGAATAAGGTCGCCTCATCCCCTCCGGCAAAGACCGTGCTTCTGCCTGAGGTGAGCTAGGGTCTAACTTTACCTCAAGCAGCTCCGCGTATGTTGCAATAACCCACCAGTAGATTTTGCGATTCATCTAAGTCCCTTCGTCACAGTATTCTTAGCAGAAGTCCTTGCCTTTTGAGGGCAGCTGGAGTTCTCTTGGAACACCACACCCAAAGAAGGAAAATAGACATCTGCTTGGATAGTCAAGTAACACTTAAAGACATCACAAATCCAACATCCAGATCTCATCTGATCAGGGAATGCATAGACAAACTCAACATTTTTGCCATTCACAACAACGTCCACCTTATCCATAAGGCGTCACAGAGAATTGGAATGCCGATGAACTGGCACGAGAAGGGACGCACGCGATAGAACGAACCGCTGAAAACAAGGCGGGAGTCGCACTGCCAATAGACGATAAGAAGTTCCAAAGGGATTTCGAAGATCTTTAAGCAAACCTTTCGAAGCCCAAAGTGGCGAGATCACTCGTAAAGGAACCAAGTAACTTGCTCCCTAGAAAGGCTCTAGGTTCAAGCAGGGAGCAATTGATGCTGATGGTGAGACTCATCACAGGACACATTTAGCTCAAAAAATGCATGCATATCCCGGGCCTTGTGACAGAATGTGACAAAAGGCCCTGGGGTCCATGTGGATCGCAGACCTAAGGCATCTCAAGGACAAGGGAATCGGCGAAATCCTGGCCTTCATCAAAAGAAGCAGGAAAATTCGCCAGACCACATGTACACTAGTCTCAACTCCATGATTGTTTCCACCTGCCCTAGATCCCCCCCAACATACGTCCCAAACTAAACCCATCCCTGCACTTCCGACCATTAAAAGAGGGGAACACAACGGGCCCAACTGAGGTCTAAGTGAAGAGCCTTCCGCTCACCCTCAAGTACCATACCGTACCAACTTCACCCGACCATTCATATTGTGCGTGTTACATTCTTCACACGAATGGAAGGGACCTACAATTTTTTAAGACTCTGAACGGTGAATTGAGAAGCTTCTTCATGAAAGCTTGTATTCTCGGAGGTTTGTCATTCTTCGACGAAAGGTGGTGCCACGAAAAACATTGGGAAGATACAGCGGGGGCTCGAACCTACGCTCACTTAACCATGGTGACCACAGTGGCTTCTACTAGATTTTTTAAATATGTCATTACTGTCACTGACCACAAGGACACAACTTTAGTTTTCTCAAAATACTAATTCACCGAATCCTTCTTGAGTGACGGAGTTCTTGAAGTCGAAACGTCGTTTTTCATGCTTCAGCATTCAAACTGCGTATAATTTGGTGCGATTTTCTTATTTTGTTTTTTTTTTCTCTCGTCCAGACGCGGCCTGTAGCTGTCAAGAACAACGAAGGCGGACTATGCACTCCAAAGCTCCATACCTATGGACGCGGTTTTCATGCTTTAAATGAAGATGAAACCCAACCAACAGTTTATGTGGCCGAGTCCCACCCCGAGGTCCGCTGCTTTGACATTGAGACTTGACGTCAAGTATCATATCAACTTTGCACGTAAGAATTCCGTATACAAAATTATTCACGAATATTTAAGTGTGAGTGTGAATAAACAAGGGAAAGGTTCATGAAAATGGAACCACAGAATGTAGGAAGCGTTTTCCCTGCGACACGCAACGATCGCAATAAATGTAAATGTCTTCGCTCCCGAAGGTTGTCGCTTCATTACAAGCGTTTTGTTAAACACTTCCAACGGACAGTACACTTCTGTCGTTCTTTGTCACTGCTCGCGCTCGGTGTGGATTTGCCTTGGAAGTTATTAATTTGATTGCAACAAAATGGCCGACCTAATTGATCGTATATTCGGACTTACACCAGGTACATATATATAAATTTGCTACAATTTAAACGACAAAACAATATCTTGCAACAAAATAATGCCCAAACGTGTGAAAAAAGAAAACAATGCACGTGTGCGCTTATTAAGTCGAATGACCGACGGTTAGGTAACTGCAGGCCAAAGGCTTTTGAATTGTTTTTCGAATTAAATGGCAATTACGCTGTGAATATGCATTTTGACAAAGAAGACCTCTTTCTCTTTCTTACAGATCCGAAGGCGACTGAATTTTTTCTCATGGGGTCATCCTTTCAAATGATCGCACTGCTGATGCTGTACGTATTGTTCGTGAAGAAGTGGGGTCCAAGCCTGATGAAAAATCGCCAAGCATTCAAGCTGAGGGGAGTCCTTTTGATTTTCAACAGTTTACAAATTGCCATGAATGCGTATCTTTTCTATGGGGTACCTAGACCAATCAAAGTACTTTGCACAGCTCTAACTCATGTTTATACCATTCACAGAGTACTCGCTTTTTCTTGACCATGCACGTGTGGAAGGGCAGGTGTTACATTATGAATACAAGTCGAACTGACGTTTTGGACAGACATGTTTTCTTGTTCCATCTATACTGCATGACGAAGGTATCCGATCTGCTGGATACGATATTTTTTGTGCTACGTAAACGTTACAATCAAGTGTCCTTCCTGCACTTCTATCATCACCTCATGATGTCCGGAACGTGTTACATGTTTGTGCGATACAATATCAGCGGTCCCTTCATCCTCATTGGCATGCTCAACTGCTTTGTGCACATAGTCATGTATTCCTATTACTTAATGTCCAGCTTCTGGCCGAATGGGAAGAACCAGCTCTGGTGGAAGAAGTACATCACGCTGATGCAACTCGTGCAGTTTGTACTGATAACTGTATATACTCTGTATCCTGCCTTGCACGGAGACGACTGTGAATACTCGCCTATGATGGTGCCGTTTGTTGTAGTTCAGAACGGTATTATGATAGTTTTATTCACGAACTTCTATATCAAGGCATACGTAGTGAAAGCTAAGCCAAAGGTTTAATTAAATGTCTTGCACACAGCATTACCGAAGAGTTTTCTTTATTTGTTTGGCATTACTGGTAGGCATGGGCACCACTGTTCCACATACCGGAAATGTTAGGATCGTCAGTCGTCTGGAATCACTGTCAATGAATATGTCAAAAGCTGCTCTTCCATTTTCTAGTGCATCCAAGTTCACTACTTTTAGAAGCAAAGGGTTTTGAGTTCCAGGAGAGTTCTCTGAACACAATTAATTAAATTGAAGAGGAAAATCTCCAGAAAATCTCTGTACGAGTCCTAAACGCTTTGTTGCTAACCTATAGTTAAGTTAATGGGTTCACCTCGTCGCATTTGGAGTATAAATACCCATATGGGCAGACAAGAGGCTACCAAGGTCATCGCTTCTGTAATTACATCGCCAAGTGGGTAGAATAATGTCGAAAGGAAGAGAAAATCTGTACAATCGGTTCTCTGCGACTACGGTTACTTCAGTCAGTGGTTCATTTTGTGGAGGATTATGCATTGGTGGCACTGACTGCCCTCAAGCGTAAACAACAGCTGCGAGCGAAAGCCATCACGCATCAGTCGGACATTTCGCCAAGTGATGTAGATATGTAGGCAGGTTTTCATCAACAATGCGACTTCTTATAAGAGGACATTGTTCGGGAAAAAGAAGACGGATAGGGAGTATATCTACGACGGCAATGTCCAAAACTGTCAATGAAAAAGGTTATACATATCATCACTGCAAGACATCTGCTTAAAAAACACTGCTATGATCTGAGATCCTGATCCTGAAATTAGGCGGCTCGGAGAAAACGTCTGTGCCCGCTAAACAAATAAACAAGTAAATAAAGGCCGAGCTTTTCGCAACTATTCATGTTATGCGTGTTACGTTTTTTCGCACAAATGGAAGAACTTACACCGAACGGCGAATTGAGAAGCTTTTTCATGACAAATTATACTCTTGAACGCTTGTCATTCCCGGACAAGAGATGGTGCCGCAAAAAAAATTCAGTGACTGGGATTTAAACCCACGCAGCGTTGCACAGCAGTCCAACACACTTTAACCAATGAGCCAGGGCGACCTGCGCCTGTTGCCACATCTACATATTTTGGAGACATTAGCATGTCCTTATTGTACAAGGGTGAGGATGAATTAAACGACTCATTGACCGAAGCTATTGTAAATTGCCCTGTAGACGGTTACGTTCAAGTTGAATCTCGTTGCTGATCAATTGAGTTTATGGAAGTCGGCTTTGGAGTAGAATCTTTTTTTTCTTACTTGCGCCAAGAGTTGTGGTAATCTTCTAAAGATACGATTTCCATACCCGAATACTTGATGGTAGGAATACGGCAACAAAGAAATTCACACGCAGTAAACTAATATCACTCTTCCCGCGGGACTGCCGTAAGGGATTACTTCACGGTGCTGGTTAACAACTTATGCTGGGATGTAAACTTTAGCCGCTTTCAAGTCTCCTCAATTCGTTCTGCTTGCTCGTCATGAAAAAACAGTTCTCAAGCCAGTCGTCATCTGACCTCATCATTTGGGTTAATAGAAGCAGTGGGCTTGGCAGGTTTAGTCTTGTCTCTGCGGAGCGCCTACAGACGACATTATTGGCAGAAGGGCGAGCTATTGTGTTCAAATCTGTGGAGATATACATATACCGTAGCCGCTTTGTCGGGACAGGAACTGCGTAAGGTGGTAGTTGCAGTCTCCGTGTGCTCTCTTTGTCGAGTCTTCGATGGTGGGGATCAGTTTGTGGGTTCAAATGCCTTTCGTCGTCTTATCTTACCTAGCTTGGCACAATGTAACAGACGTTGCCCTTTCTTTTCCCTTTCACAATCCTGGTAACGATGACTTCTTGCCGAATCGCGGTTCGCCTTTGCATCTCGTTGGCAAGGTTTTCGATGGAAACCATTCCAGCTATAACACAAGCTGCCTCGTCCGAGATTGTTTGGAATGTTGACGAGAGCTTCCTTCTTGTTTCCTTCGTTATAAGTGTTCCCGCTCGGAACGGAGCAACGTATAAAAGGATTGAGCCGACCACTCTGGAAAACAGGATCCTCCTGGCGTATCCAAGCCCAACAACGTTTGGCAGAATCCGGGAAAGCTGCTGCTTGCATCTATGAGGCCTTTCTCATAGCGTTCTCGACGTGCATTTGAAAGTACTGTCTGCTGTCCAGCATTGCTCCGAAGTATCTGAATGCTCTCTGAGTCAAAAGAGTTGTAATCGTGTCCGTTCGTGTATGTTGTGAGCGACAGAGGGCGACGAAAATGGTCGAATGTGAAAAGGAAATGATAACTTGCGGCTACAATCAAATTCTTGACATCGGACGAGAAGATTAGGTTTAGTTGTCTGCCCAGGTTGTTACTGAAGCCACTGATTTCAAAAAGACCAGAATCTAAAGAGCTATCGGATGAAAATATTTTCGTCTCGGAAGAAAGATTCAACAGTAGGAAATTCGTCCTTTGACGGAACATATTGCAGATTGGGAAAGGTTAAAGTCGTCTAGGGTGAGATCAGTTTCGGGTCGCTGCCAGTTGACATAAAGACACACTTAGGACTGATATCGGTCCATTGTTCGTGGCTACTCCGCAACCTAAGCCAGAGCCATCTGGTCACCGTCAGGCTAAAAGATGGTAAAGACAATTTTCGGTTGGGCTTAGAGCAAACAAATCTGAACGAAACACTGAGAAAAATGCCAGAGGTGCTGGTACGTAACCTGTAACCATCTGACGCTTTGATAATAGAGATACAACAGCTTTGGAGTGGACAACAGGGTTGGAAGAGTGTCGCGTAGCGATTTGATTTGAATCAGATAATAGTTTCTGGGTTCGTTGCGAATTCTTTGAAGACGCGAGAGACTCTTGGAGTTTCGGAGATTTTAGAGATCAACGGTGAGAGCCTAATATGACCTTATTCAGATTGACATACCTATGACTTGCTTTCGACAAAGCATGAGATGAGAGATACTCTCTCAGCGATCATGGGTTCTCCTCTACGGATTTGTCAGAGTGTATATCATTAAAGCGACAAGGGAAAATCTCAAAAGTGGCTGGGTTAGACCTCCGAAACTGAGACTTATTTTTGACATGAAAACGTCTTAAGTAGAGATCCCTGGCTGTCTTCTAAAAATGAAAAAAAGAACCTTCCGGCGAAAGCCGCAAGAGGTAGGTGGATTTCGTATATCATCGCTAAGGCTTCTGTTATGTTGGCGGGAACAAAATGGCGGACGAAAATTTCCACTTTAAGAATGAATTTGTACTCATTACCTCAAAATGTGTAAGGATTTTCAATTTTAACGAAATCGGAGCATTTTTGAAGAATTTCAAGATGGCGGATCCAAAATGGCGCCCAAATTGGTAGCAGGCGGTTTGCGGTGACTGTTATCTGCTATAATACTCGTATTAAAAAATCCAAACCGGAAGGAAGGATTTATTTGAGTTGTGAATTGTACCATTTGAGACATAAAAAGGGGCATAACCGCCCCACTCTCGACGGATTACGCCCATCTACGAACTTAGCCGAGCTATTCATAAATTTTTTAACGGTTAGTGTTTGCTATGATAGCGAAGACAAATGGCATTAAAATTTTTTGAAAGTCGCGTCATGAGGACCTCTGCAATAGGTGGGTATTTCTGTGAAATCCACCTAAAAACCAAAGTCCCGCTTAAGGCATATTTTCTCCGGCGCGAACTACATCTTCTCTCTGAAGAGAACGTTTCTAAGTAATGACATTCTCTGTGTAACTAGAGTGAAAGACGGATATAGCGACCTCGGTTGTAACGACCTTCACCGCCTTTAAATCCGGATTTCACTTTATTTGCTGTCTATGAATAGTGTGAATGTTAGAACAGACAGCCAGCAAATTTAAATTCAAATACAACTCTAGTGTGACATCTAGAGTTATTCCAATATGCATATACATACCTGCATACAACAAAGAAGAACATGAGTTATAATTCATTCAAAAAGCGTTGTGTTAAAATACCAACAAGATAGTGTTGAGCTGGCCCTCCTAACAGCCATTTGAAATTCACTTTCAGTGTTCAAAAGTAGCTTGCATCGGAAGCAACTAGTTTGATCGTTTACAAAATGGCGGATTTATTTGATCGTATTTTCGGGATCACAGCAGGTATGGAAAACTGGGGCCGAATTACCACACTCGTTAACGAGTAACTCGTCATCGAAATGTGAAGATTTGACATTACCGCTCCCAATGAACTTTAACTATCATTTGGTAAGAGGTACCATTTACTCACTCGTTATCGATTGCGGTAATTCGGCCCCTAATTTGTGTTAAGTTATGTTTTACTCATAAAAAAAGCTTGTGATGCGTCATGGTCATGATTTTGGTTGAAAACAAAAGATCTGGTGTACTGTGAGTGACGTTTGTAGTAGATTTCGTTATTTTCGTCGTGGTAACGCCTGAGTTCTCGAACATTTACTTTCTTTGCGGTGGACCGGCGGGTCAATCAACAAGCGTCTCTAGCCGGCTCGTTTGTCAGTCAGCTGAGTCCAGTCTTACACGCCAAGTTGGTTGCAATCTCTTTCCAATCGCGCCAGCTTAGTCGCAACCTTCCTCATCCACTCTTCAGATCCCAGTCATCTTAGTCGTTGTATACAGGCTCTTCTGATTAGGAGGAAGTCGCTGTACAGTCCTTAAAGTTCGACGATATATCTTCTCCCAGACGGAACCAAGTATCAATAGAATGACTTTTCTCTCGAAACAATCGAGGACGGCTTAACCTATTCTTGACACAGTTCATGTCTCAGGTTTGTTAAGGGTAAATAAAGTTGATCAGTGATCGGAAAAAGGTATACTTATTTTTATCTCAACCACTGGTGGCATTGTCTGAGTTCAAAGCGAAGCCTAGATAGACAGAGTCGCATGACACCTCGTCGGCTCTTCTGAATCCTAATGTTTCTGTGGATTTTGTCTCCTCACCCTCATCTTACACAATCGGACGAGTTTGCTAGGGATGCCAAAACCTGACATTTCTCTTTATAAATGGCATCATAGGCGCCCTTGACATCGATCAACAGGTTAGGGTTAGGTTAGGATGGGTTAAAAGGGTGACGGTTCGGTGTTAGGCGCCGCCTCACTCTGATCTTTAAAGATCCACTGTGTTCCCCGTTGTGGGACGTACATTCATGTATAATACCTGTTGGGAAGAGAATGGAATATTGATTGATCGCTATCAGCCCCTTATAGTGCAGCCCCTAAGCCAAGTCTTCGGTGGCATGGTTGAGAGTTAGCCTGTATCACTAAAGAAGTAAGAAGAAGGTAGTCTATCTGCTGAGGCCTAGGCAGTTGCTGAGAAAGTGTGTCATGTCTTCCTTCGCGTCTACATCGCCACATCCTCTGCAGAGGTCAGTCGTGCTTAGTCGCATTCTCCTTAGATGGGCCGCCAGTAGATTGTGGCCTGTAAGGATGCTGATCACTAGGGCTGAATGCGATCTGTTCAGCGTAAGTATTTCCTTTGCTTTTCTTTTATCCAGTTTTGGCCACATGTGCTCCATCTCTCATGGGCAAGCTTCCAGAAGTCCAAGTGTATCCCTTATTTCTATAGGTGTTAGAACCGATCCCTTTCTTGCCAGTTCATCGGCTCTTTTATTGCCAGCGTTGCCTCGGTGCCCCGGAATCCAACAGAGTGATACATTATGTCTTGAGCTTAGGATCTTAACCTGGCTGCGACAACTCTTTACTACAAGTGATTTGAGTATTGTGAATGACATGCCTTTAATGGCGGCCTGGCTATCGATGAATATGTCGATATTCCTTCTCGGGTAGGCCTCGGTTATCGCTAGAACTTCGGGGTAGAACACATTGGCGTGTTTTGGAAGTTTTACCGACCGGGCTGAATATATTTAGGAGCCTCCCCCTTCATCCATTTTTGAGCCGTGTCGGTGAAAATGGATGTGTTGCCGGGTTCAATGACTCTTCCTTCCTCCCAACTTTCCCTTCCTGAAAAGAGAATTTGGAAATTGAGTTCAAAGTCAGGGTATGGCGTTACGCGATCAGTTTTTGTTTATAACTTCGCCCATCTGGCCATACTATTGTGACCTATTTGGCCTTGCAGTCGTAGAGCGCTTTTTGCTGCCAATTCTCAGTTAGGAGTATCGATTGGGATTTTCTGAATCTCCGAGGCCGGTGATGGACTGAAATCGAATGTCTTCTGGCATTCATACCATACAGCAGATAAGATAAGATCTTGTAAAGGGTATTCCTTCTTGAGGATCAGGCAAACAATGCAGAGTGCATGTGCATGTTTTTCGCCAAGTCATCTCCCGCAACAAAGCCGTCAGTCTCAGCAGTTTTGTTGGACTTAGGTTTAAATATGTTTACCTTTGCTTCCTCCAGGCTGGATGGATGAAATTATTGGCTGAAATCGTCCAGATTAAATGGTTCATTCTGCATGACAGCACAGTCCGACAAGGTTAACTCTCTCATTTTCTATTATTTTGTATGTAAACGATATTTCACACTTTGTGGTGACTTTGTGAACTATTCGGATTCTTCTCCATTTACAGATCCGAGGGTAGATAAATTATTCCTTGTGCAGTCTCCCTTGCAATTGATCGGAATTCTGGTGCTATACATATTATTTGTGAAGAAATGGGGCCCCAGCCTGATGAAAAGTCGTCAACCATTCGATCTGAAAGGAGCGCTCGTAGTTTATAACAGTTTGCAAGTTGTTATAAACGTATATCTATTTTATCAGGTACTACATACACCAATGCCTTCAACATTCTATGTACACACCCCTAATACATTTCTTTCTACTTACAGGGTTTTCTACTCTTGACTTCCATCAACGTGTGGGAGGGAAAATGTTATATGACGGTTCCGAATCAACCTGAAATCGTGGCTAGACTAATTTTCTTAAGTCATATGTATTGTATGACAAAAGTTCTCGATCTACTGGACACGGTGTTTTTCGTGCTACGAAAACGCTACAATCAGGTGTCTTTTCTGCATTTCTATCACCACATTCTGATGTGTGGGTCATGTTTCCTGGTCCTACGCTACATACCAACTGCTCCATTAAGTGTAATCGGTCTGATCAACGCCGGTGTTCATGCAGTGATGTATACCTATTATTTGATATCCAGTTTCTCGCCAAACAAAGAGAACCAACTGTGGTGGAAAAAGTACATCACATTACTGCAGATAGCACAGTTTATCTTCGTAATTGGATATGTTACGTATCCCGTGATGCACGGAGAGTATTGTGGTGTACCAAAGAAGCTAACTCCATTTATAATTACCCAGGACATCATCATGTTGATTTTGTTCATCAATTTCTACATCAAGTCATACATAATGCCACGTAAGGCAAAGGCGGCTTAATTAAACTCTGTGTTGACAACCGCTTGGGTGTTTTTTTCTTTCATTTACGGAATTTTTGAGCAGTTCTGGCAATGCTGGATTTGACAACCGGAGAAACTGTGCCGGACAGTTACGAAGTGGAAAGTACATGGATTTGCAAACTCTGACTAAAATCAGTCGGATTTCACCTGGCCAAGTACAATTTGGAAACACCGTTCATAGAACGAGAGACACACTTTGAGTCGATAGTTGAACCATAGTCTCAGACGCCTAAAGATGATAATAGGGGAACACCTCTAATGGTTCTGTAGCAAAGCCCCTACTCGCAGTTGCCTCCTCTTTGACGACACATTGGAAGCAACCGATGACGTCGATATCGTTCGCGAAATCCAGCACCGATTTTTCGAAGATAGTGCCTAGAGTTACGTGTTGATAACTGCTCATCTATTACAGCACGAGACACTGTTCAGAAGAGCTGCTATCGATTTGCAAATTGCACGGAGTGTTGTCCAGCATTACGCGGCATAAGTGCATACGTTATACCGGATTCCCGAATCCACTCATCACCCTGTAGAGCTCAAGACGATAAATGCTGGTAGGGTGGTCAGGTGATAAGGTGGTAGGGTGGTAAGGTGGTATCGCCACGTCGCTGATGTGGCGGACGGGAGGGCACACTTACAGTGTTTAGCAGAAAGACTTCAGACGTTCACAAAGATATTTAGATATAATCCTACATATGTAGGTAATTTAGCAAGAATATGCCTAGACAGATGGTGCAAGACATAGGATCACCTCCTGTATTTGTAAAAATCTGATCAGCTCTGCTGGTCGGGTTGCTTTTATGTTATTTAGCTTTTTGATAGATGTACCAACCTCTTCTAAACTATTTTGAGGAATCCATACTTCGCTGACTAAATACTGGTGCAACTGTGCTTAAATGCACCGACAATTCCCTGTGCGTCGGTGATTAGGTTTCTTTTCCTTTTTCGAACTTTTACAGTTTATAATACCTAAGTTACTAGTCGGGGATATTATGGAAAAAGGACTTAAGTTCGTTCCGAAACCGCACAGTGCCGCCTGACCTTCGAACATGGCGTAGCAAGAAATTCCACCAGCGGATGGAGTTGATGAAAAACTGTCGCTCAAATGTACGACAAGAGAAACGAGGGTTTATGAGTTGTTGGGATCTGTTAGAGGCACTAAAGCGCAATTTGTTAACCAGGTAACAGAGCTGATTTATTTGAATGACATTGGACAGCAAAATAAGAGATCTGTAGCGAAATAGATGATCAAGGGATATGTTATAAAGTGAGTTGGAATAACTAGAGATTCTGTCGAAACGTTTTAGGTGGTAAACATAACGCGCGGTGTTGTTAAATGCGACATTAAGAGAATAGAAAAAATAAGTGTTTTTGCAAACAACATTCGTAATTTTGGGGGAGTTTAACAATGTGACATCCATAACTGACGTAACAAACCATACACTTTGCCACTCTCATGTCAGTGTCCTATTAAAAACTATTCCTAGATTTCTGGCGGTATTAATATAGTCAATTTTGGAGCCACTAAGCATAACATCATTCTTACCGATTACGATACATTTAGTTTTTAATGGGTTAAAAAATATGCCATTCTTTGATGAGCAGGTAGAAATCTTGATGATCTTGTTGTAAATAGCGTTTCAGCAGTTATCTATCATGCCAAGAAGGCAACTTTGATACAGCTACACGTCGTCAGCATACATATGAATCGAAGACGACATTAAGACTATTGAGGGAATTTTATTAACATAGAGAGGAAATAAGAAGAGGTCCTAAAATCGAACCCTGTGGGACTCCTCTATTATTGTCAAGAAAATTGGACAAAGAACGACCCACTGAAGCAGCTTGTTTTCTGAGACTTAGATAAGAAGACATTAAGGTAACCGCTGAAGTAGAGAAACCAAACAGCATTGAAAGCTTATTGCACATATTTGCGTGGTTCACAGCATCAAAGGCCTTTGAAAAGCCTAGGAGCACTAAGAAGGTCACTTTGCTCTTTGCAGACTCCGGCTTCTTCTGAAGTTCCATTTTTTTTTTTCTCAAATAATCTTCTCAAGCAGTTTTCGATTGTGGTCGTCGTGGCTCAGTGGCTAGTGTGGTGGATTGCTGAGCGAGTGAGCTATGTCCATCGAACTATTTTCGGGGTACCACATCGCATCGGAGAATGACAAGCCCCCGAGAGTACAATTTGTCAAGAAAAAGCTTCCCAATTCGCCGTTCGGAATTGGCAATAAATTGTGGTTCCCTTCCATTCGTGCGAACAATACAACACGCACAACATGAATGGTTGCGAGAAGCTAGGCCTTGACTCACCTTCAGCTGTCCAGCTGTGAAAACTGATCCGATTCTGGCATCGCAGAAAATATGGTGGCATGAAAAAAATATATGATAAGGTCAAGTTAGGCAATAGACATCATACAGCAACTTTGACAAACAAAACGACGAAGACAAGATGCGAATAACAGACATGAGTGGCATGGGAGCTACCAACTGCTGAATAGATCTTTCAGAAAATCTGTCCCATACGATCTGCATTTTAGTTCAAAGCTCGTTTGGGTATGTGGATGGACTTTCGTATTCCAGAAATGAACTCTTAACAATGGCCCGCAAATTTTCTGTCAGATTCAAGTCCTTGTAAAGTTGAAAAACGTTTTTAATGCGTCCACAGGAATGAAATCATTGACCTATGTCTTTAATCTCACATACATACATATATAAATATTCACAAAATCAAAAAGTGTGAGTTATGATTTTTGACGTTCGCTTTCATAGTATCTAGCCGGGTAGATATAGGAATCTATGTGAATACTACCTACTTTTCTTAACATAGTTTGAAGGAAATCATCGGTATTTTTGTAAGGAGCAACTACATATGTCCTTCACAAACCGATCGCAGAATTCCTACTTTTCCGGTGTAAATTTGGCCATTCGTTGAGGCGTTTTGCTAGTTTTGATGGCATATATTGAGTGAACTTATATACATATATCCAAACAACTACTTGTCCACAGTAATTCCAATTGATCATCCCGAAAACATCCCTTATCGGTGGTGCCTTATCTTCAGACTGGCGAATGGCTCTTGTGAATCGGTTGTCAAAACGAATAAATTGTTAAATGTCATGGAATAATTTTGTTTCCAGAGCTCGCTCGATGGGGGGTCTGGGAACCCATCACAATCAAAATTCCGAAACAAGCTATCAACTTTTTAATAATAGCCTTTTTGGTCGGATTTTCGGAGTTCCATTTATAACAAAAATCTCTGGCTTTTTGTTGGAAAACCTACGAATTTGGTCTCTAACGGATAAACTCATAATACAAAAAAAATGTATCTACTGGCGATAGATTTTTAGTAATTGTGTTAGGCCTCATTGACGATTATTCTCGAATTATATATTACTAGCTGAATAATACCCGGCGTTGCTCGGGGTTATTACATTTCAATCCAGAAATCGACATCTTCTTCAAACAATTTATGAAAGACTTATCCTGATTATATAATATATCATAATCTCATCTTAAATCTGAATCGGAATTTTATATTTAACCCAATCGACTGTATTTTATTCTGCCACTTTTGCAAATGTAATCAAATTCTTTGTCGAACCGAATATCCTTCAACTCGAATTTCCCTCTAACTCGAGTTTGTTCACCTATTGTCCCCTGTCAGTTTTCTTTCGAAAAGTCATCCTCCAAGTCAAATTCATTCTAAATCAAAAGTCCTTGGAATTTGAATACATTCGTTAAATAGATACATATATACATACATACATACAACCTTTGCAAAAAACAAATCAAAACAAAAATTCCCCTCCCGTAAATGACAATGTTATATCTACATCAAGTACACACAATACCCAGCCTACCGCGTCGCGTCGGCGCACTATTCCTTTATCTACCGAAAAAGAAAATCCATTAAAAAAATTGCCAGGAAAAATGTGTAGACAATTGCGCATATGCGTAAAAAAATTAATAATCCGGCTGACTCGAAAAAAAGATGATGTGTCATTATAACAATACCAAAGTTCACTCGCCCACAAATGGAACGGGCAAACTGATCCGAGTGCGCTATGACCTTTTCCCTCATTAACTCAAATGTAAATACATATGTACAGAAATATATCCAACGTATACAGAGGTATCTACAATACCAACCACCAAATCATTACCCTGTCCACACGAATAGATAGAAGCAAAGATACGAACAAAAAAAAAAACAACAACACAGAAGAAAAGGAAATTAAAAACTACCCTTGTAAAACTGGGCAAAACAAAAACAACACACACGATCATCAACCGATGTGTCTCACCATCGAGAAAATATCTTTTCGTGTGCGGCGAGGAATTTCTTGTGACTTGCTCCACGTTTTTGTTAACTACTCAGCTCTTGGATAAGATAGCGTTACAATACATAGACTATTATATGACCATATGGTTGTACCCATTCAGTATGCAAGATTTGAGGTTGATTGGTTCAGTTGTTTTCGCGTGGTAAAAATCCAAACAAACAAACAAACAAATAAACAAATAGACAAACAAACAAACAAACGGACAACGTTTCACTTTTATAATATTAGTAGTGATAGTGATAGTGATGGGCCCCATGACGAGCGAAAGCAGTAGTCAGCCCCGGCTTCGTCCAAATAAGGTTAGGCAGCCAACATATTCCGAAAATAGTCTTGCTTTTCTTCATAAGCCAACCTAATTCAAAAAAAAAAACTTAAAATATAACAAAAACAAACAGCAGTAGAGTACGAAAATACGTTCTCGTGAATCTCTTACCTTGAAACAGCTGCCGCAGAAAGATATTCAAAATTGCTTCCTCTCTGCATATTTAATTTAGTCACAGCCTTTCACCACAACTAAACTAAAATCCTATAGATACCAGTACATCGCACGATCTATCTGTGAGTCGTGGGAGCGAACGAGTACGTACGAATAATAGCAAAAATGTTCACATGTGCGATCATAATCTCTGATAGGTACATGAACCTCGCCCGGAAAATCTTCCAATTCACACCCGCAGGAATGGCGCAGTAGAGGAAGACACCCCACACCCCAGACTGTAGCGCCGATATAAGTAATTAAGTCAAGTACAAAAATTATTGCATGCGAAAATTTTTTGCAATGAAAAATGTATGGAATTTTTTTTATCTACCCGGATAGATACTATGTGTTCATGTAAAAGAATTTTGCATGAATGCGAAGGTTAAGTAAGGACGACTCAACAATTTTGCAGTATTTTTTTTTCTATAAAAAATCGAACATATTGCGGCTGCATCAACAAAATGAATGAAATCAAAAATTAGTGGCTATGCCCACTGATCTATACACGTGTGCACACGTGTGCGGCTTCTTTCCATAATTGTATATAAAAACCTCTTTAAACGGGTCACTTCCGTATTGGGACAGCAAAAAACTCGTCCCATCGCATTCGGTGTAATAAGCAACGACGACATGTTTACATATCACCCATTTTTGTGCAAAATTTATTTCCATTTATTTGAATTATTTTCGGCTCGCTATTGTATGTATGTATGTAATTGCGCAAGTCAAAGGTGCTGGTGGGACATATGCATTGTATGCAAATTTTTCTTTTATAAATGTTTATAAACTTTCTGTTCAATTTCTCCGAAATTCACTTGAAGTCGAGGGGACCTATTGTGTCTGTCAGGCAGTGACCGGGAGTAGTTCCTATCGGAAGAAAGTTTTTCATTGAACACAAAATGGCGGATATTTTTGATCGTATTTTCGGGCTCACAGCAGGTGATTCGGCTTCAACTGGCCATATATTTTGTCCTTAAAGTTAAGCAAAAAGGATTTGAAATAATGTCCCGCGAAGTTTGCAAGTGTTTCTTGATTCTGCTTTTGAACTGCAGGAGATTGTGGAATTTGTTTTGGTAGCACGTTCTGTTATAAGGACAAAAGTCTTCTACTTGTCTGCGGTGATTCAGTGATTGGACATTTGAAGCAACGAACATAATGCTAAGAACCACATGTACTTATAGACGAATTTCTGGATTTCTGAATTTAATTCGAGTAAATGAAGACAAGTTTCGGGGCAAACTCTAGATGTGCAAACGGAACACGAATCCCGGTCCAACTTGTGGTTTGTGAAGAAGTAGCAGATGCTAGATGGTGATTTTGAGTTGTTGAAATTATGTTCGTGCTATGTGATAATATAATTGGAAGTGACTCCAAGGGGGTGCATGCTTTCCTTGGCCTGCATCACTTGGTTGTCCATTTGAAGTTGTGGCACAAAGATGGATTCCTAAGCTTCCATCTTCCCTGCATACAATGTTTGCTAAGTCTTCCGTTCGCGGAGCAGATTTGCTCACATCTTTGGACGTGATATGAGTTCGAGGGGTGCTATGGATTCTAAAAAGATCGTTTATGTGAAGCAGGAACAGGATTGAAGAGAGTATTGCTCCTCAAGGCACTCCCGCGTTTACATAAATTATTTCTGATGATTCACCGTCGTAGATCTGTGTTTAACACAACATTTCATCCAACCGCAAAACGGTTACGGTAGTGCATACGCATCTAGTTTACTTAAAGCAGCTTGACGACAAGCTCGGTCGACGGTTTTATGAGCATTTGACTATCTCGATGTTGTTGTGAGTTTCCATAAATCTTGATAACATGGCCAGCAAAGTTATGGGATGGTAACTTTGTGGCAACCATTTCTTGATAAATTTCATCCCCTTAGGGTTTGGGGCCGCTTTACTTGTACGAGAGACGGCTTTGCCTTCACTCACACTCTGTGAATAACCCCTTGAGTACGAGTGGACTATAAAACAAAAAAGTGATTCTTAATTGAAAAAATGACAAAGTCTTCCCTTTTTGTTTTTTTACAGATCCGAAGGTAGCTAAATTGTTCCTCATGGACTCTCCCCTCCAAATAATCGGAATTCTGACGGCGTACGCATTTTTTGTTAAAAAGTGGGGCCCAAACCTGATGAAAAATCGCAAACCATTCGAGCTGAAAGGAGTCCTTCTCATTTATAACAGTTTTCAAGTGGTTATAAACGCGTATATAACTTATTTTGTACAACAACCATTGAGCCCATCATAATCTACACATCTCTTATACATTTCTTATCATTTACAGTGTGCCATTCTCTATTCTAACGGTTACATATGGAAGGGAAGGTGTTTAATGGCGGATCCAAGTCAACCTGAAAAGATAGACGACGTCGTTTTTGTGGCCCATCTATACTGCGTGATTAAGTTTGTCGATCTCTTCGACACGATATTTTTTGTGCTAAGAAAGCGCTACAACCAAGTGACTTTCCTGCATTTCTATCACCACATCATGACATGCTTGGCGACCTACTTATTCTTGCGATACCTAAACAACGGTCCTACAAACTTGATCGGTCTGGCCAACTCTCTTGTTCATACAGTGATGTATGCCTATTATTTAGGATCCAGTCTTTGGCCGAATTCGAAGATTTTACTGCAGTTCAAAAAATACATTACGCTACTACAGTTGGTGCAGTTTGTGTTCTTAATCGGAATAACGGCATATCCCTGGATAAACGGAGATCAATGTGGATCATTGAAATTCACGCTACCGTTCTTTATTGCTCAGAACATTATAATGATTATTTTATTTACAAATTTTTACATTAGGGCGTATGTACTAAAAGCTAAGGCGAAAATTTGATTAAATGTTCTGTTTTGTATTTATTTAAATACATTTTTAGATTTAAGATTTTCGCAATGAAAGATATAATAATATTTTAAAGGAAAGTTAAACAATTAATTATAAAGTCAAACTATAAATGTTAATAAATTTCATCATCATCATCATTTTCCAATTACCCGCTTATCCACTAAATCATCAGGGGCTATACTCATACGGGTGAGATTTCGGACTTAGTCCAACCATCTTATCCTAGGCCTACCCAGGCGACGCCTACCTGATGGCACGAATTCCATAGCACGTCTTAGAAGGCGAATTTGGGGCATGTGTTTAACGTGCCCAAACCATCGAAATATGGACCTCTCCGTTCGAAGAAATAGCTGTTCGACATTGATTGTCTCTCGTATTCTGGTGTTCCTAACTCGACCTCGGCGAGTCACCCCAGCAATACAACGAAGAAATTTCATATTGGATGCTGTATCCGCTATCTCACTCTTTCCGTCATAACTCAAATCTCATGACCATAAGTGAAGATCGGAACAAACATTGAAGTAAGGACCTTCGATGCCAAGTTCGGCCCCCCTGCTAAGAGATTGACCAAGCCGTCTCAAATTTGCTACAGGCTGACCACTCTTGCAGGATAACTCAGTATTACTCCTTCCATCACTCGTGAATAAGACCCTGAGATACTTAAACTTCTCCACCTGTTTCAATGGGACTCCACTAACATGCAGAGTAGATTGAACAGGCGTTCAAGAAATCACCATAACCTCTGATTTGTTCACGTTTCAACGTTTCAACCCTTCCTCAATGCCCTTCAACACAGACGGCTACGAACCTGTCAAATGCGCTCTGAAGTTCGGATGACCAAGTCATCAGCAAAAAGCAGGTGACTTATTCTAAGTCTCCCAATTAGAATCGTTCCTCACCATGACTGAGCTGTAACATTCAATCTATATACACAATGAAAAGGAGAGGTGACAAAACGCATCCCTGTCGAAGTCCAACTACCTTCCGGGAAGACTTTCTTAAAAAGGGGAACAATCACCCCAATCGCTAGCTATTTCCCCGCATATCGAGGCCATTTTAATGATACGAGAGAGGCATTTCCCTTCCTCTTCCCCCAAGGTCTTGAGCATTTTCGGCAGGATTTCGTCCACACGAGCAGACTTGCAAACTTTTAGCGCTTCAATCGCCAAAGTCACCTCCACTACGGCGGGACTATTCTCCGTTCTACTCAAAACCCATTGATCTGCCATCCTCAGTGCCATGTTCGGAATTGAGCAACTTCAAAAGAAGTACACCATCTTTTGATCTAACTCCTTTGATGACACTAAATTTCCTTCCTCTGAAGCGGCGGATAGTCTACAAGAGCACATTGTTTCCAGATCTGTGATCACGGTTCAATTTCTCAACACTCTCCTTCCAAGACTGCTCCTTAGCTGCTTTAACAGCCAGCTTGCAAGTTCTTCGCGCCTCCATGTACCGGAAGAAGCTGAGTTCACTTATCTGTTTGAAGAAAAAATAAACCCGATCACGCCTCTTTAAATCGAAATGTAACATACCTATGGCTCCATCTTCAGGATATATCCATAAGCTTGATGCTTTTTTTTTTTAGAATACAAACTTTGAGGTTAGTAATGAAATAAAATATTCGTCAAACGTCCGCATTGGCTCTGCGGATGGGCCCAAATCTTGTGATCGTCTCGAAATAGACACACCTAAGTTATCAGTCACTATATCAGCCCCGGAGGCGAAATTTTCAGCTGACCTTGCCGAGTTGGACTGCACATCACTAACTGAGCGAGTATCGATCAATATTTAATAATCTTCTGCGTTTTACTAACCAAAAGTCATCGCAGTGATAGTTGAATGTTGACAGTTGAACAATGGCGCGAAATTTAAAATGACACCTCTGGTTGGATGACCCTATGGTTTGTATGGGAAAAATATTTTGTAATCAGATCATGACTCACAAGAAAAGTCCTGGGGACATTAGGGGCCGCAACCAACTTATGGGTGGAGTTGCAGTGCTTTTGTGTTTTGACTTCAGACTGACCTTGCCACGGACACGTACAGCTGACGTTAAGCTCTCATGTTATCCGTCTTATGGGCTCATATCAAAGTCTTGACCTTGAAAGCTAACATGTGCGTCCACCTTAAAGATGACTTGATATTGGTGATGGAAAGATTTTGGAAGAGGCAAAAAAAATAAATATTCGGAGTAACCCCTGCAACATTATGGAAGATCCGATTGGTTTGCCTGACAAAATTTACCCCGACACTCATCACGTTGGAGTGACTGAGAGAAAGAGCTAGTCTCAGTCCAACAAACGACTCAGCCAATAGCATGAACGACTTTCTGCCGGAGAAGCTGCCAACTGAGCATATGAAGTACGAATCGAAAATGCTGTATTTATTTGTTATTCAGCTTAATACAGGCAAAAGTACATAAATCTTAAAACCAGATACTTAAGGTAGGGGAAGGGAGTTATTCAATAATTTTTACATAATACATTTTTTTTATTTTTTAGTTTTTATTGAAACTTAATAACTAACAATTAAAAGACTAAAACAGGGTTAAGAGGAGGTGGAGGGGCTGTAATGGGGATTTCGCAGTGTTATTCTGGTCGAGTGGAAATTAAAAGTGTTATGCGTGTTATTAGCTTTACGTATCATTCTGGACATGGGTTCATGCAAACCATAGTTGGTACGGTGGGTGACACCAGACGAATGAGAGGAACAGACATGAGGTTGCGGAGATTGGTGTTAAGGGAAATCATTTAAAGCAGCAAGGAACAATTTATGTTGCCGACTAATAGCTGATGAGCGAAGTTTCTCAAGGGTTTCCGGGTTGAACAGTTTCAGGCGGTCTCTGTAGGGCGCCAGGTTGTGGGTGTCTAGCCAAGGAAGACCACCTAGCGCAAAGCGGATGAACCTGCGCTAAACGGCTTCGATGGATATCATAATGAGGGGACCATTCTTGACTAGCATATTCAAGCAGAGGCCTTACGAATGGATGTAAAGGGGTTTCGTGACATACGGGCTCGAAAATTCCTTGAACCAACGCTTTACAAAACCAAGCAAAACCGGAAATAAAGTTTAAGATTGCAAGTAACCCCCAAGTCACGTAATGAGGTGACTAAGGGAAAAGGCTCATTGCAGATAAAGTAAAGTCTGGTGGAGAACGCTTAAGGGAGTATCTGATAGCTTGGGATATTCTCACATCAAGCTGCAAACAAAATATTTGGTACCAGGTTAAAAATCTGTTTAAGTCATCTTGAAGTGACCGGGAGTATGTGCCTGTAAATTTTTATGTCGTCAGCGTAGACAGATATAAAGGAGTCTTTGATGATACAATCGACCTCGTTCATTGTCAAGATGAAGACCAGTGGCCCAAAATGGCTACCTTGGGGCACTCCTGAGGTCGCTTTAATGGGGTCAGATACTCCTTTAGAGTTCTTGCACACTCTCGATCCACCAGGAATACCACCTTACGTCGTGTGCCTCAAATTGGGAGCTCTACATCCTCTAAACCCCTTAACTGTGGAATGGCGTCATGCTTCAGGTGAAGACGCAATCAAAGCCAACATTTTCACAAGCGTTAATCAGGGAGAAACCGTCTTCATCCCCCGACCCCATCAGAGTACCACTTGGAGTTAAAATGCCTGCAATATTCCGATAAAGTTTGCTACGCCATGGCCATCAGTAAGCCAAAGTGGCTGGTGTAAATCTGATGAATGAGCGCTTTCCCCACAGCTAGTTGTGTGTACCCTACCGTGTCAGTTCACCTGACAGCCTAGTCATGCTCTAGCCAGAAATAAAAACCAGAAATACTGTATACAAGGAGGTCTTGACAAATTGATATGAGGAATTGAAAATCTATAAGTATTGCGTGGAGATACTCACAAGTACCAAGCTGGCAGGCAGAGTACTGAAGTGGATGAAGAAGGGAGAGTTGCGATCTTAAAGCTTAAACTGAAAAAGTCAGCTCCTTTTCCTGGTGTAGGTATATGGGCGGAATTTGGAGTCGGAATTCGCGACTTTTGAAGTAGATGTTGCCTTAGAATAGGTAGCAGATATGGCAGATTCCTTATGTCCTGATGGGCGACTTCTATTCTTACATGGGTGACCCGGATCAGAACGCGATCGGAGAGATTGTGATTGATTGTGATTGATTGGACTTTTGCTGTGCAAACGGCATGTTCACTATGAACACCTTCTACGGTCAGAGTCTTCAGCAGAAGCCACTGATAGACTTGTTACCGTCGTGTGTTAAAAAAATGATTTGTGATCGGCTGAACTGCACACTAATCACCAGTACGTGTTGTGCAAATTGTATCTCATGGATAAAGTAGCTTCCATACCAAAGTCACTGTCTGCACGACATATTTGCGAAGTGAAGCGACGCATATAATTGGGTCCCTCGAGATAAATTTGTACTGCAGGAGTGTGGTATTGACGGTTCTCTTCTGAGGGCCATGCCATGTAAAAATATTTGTTTAGTTTCTGACCTTTTCGAAAAGGTCACACAACTTCATATGTGGATAAGAATACATAACATCATATGCCGACAGTTCAAATGACAAAACACCCGACAAATTCCTTTCACATAGTCAATCAACCATTTCATTCACAGTGGTAAAGATCAAGGTGGTATTGATATTGCAGCGACGAGCTCACACCATTCACAGCGAACCACAGTGCAACACTCTGGTCTGTTCCGAAACACCAGTCAGCCCTTGACCTACCCCGGGCTGTCACGGCAGTTACTTTTTTCATTCATCCAATCCACAACCAGTTTTAATTTGCAATTATCTCTTTTTTTCCCTTCACTGTCACGTTTCACGATGTTTATTTTTTTGACTGTGTTTTTGTCGTACAATTTTATCACCTGGGTCGGAGATCGGTGCAAAGAGCAAACGCGGTGCTTATTCAGATGCGTGTTGGCTATCGCTACCTACAGATACCCCGACCCATCCACCTATTCTTTGCAATATAGTCTGTGGAAATTAGAATGGATTAGAAAATAGAGGCATACTTGTCCAACGACTAATGTTGTCGGTCTCCACGAAGACACCGGCTGCTTTTGGAGTCATCCGTGAAAATTCGATTACAGCTCTGTCCAGGCTCACGTTAGAAATTGCACTGCGACCTGTCGTTGCATCAGACGGTCTATACATGGAACCAGGGTCAGTGGATAAATGTCGCACAAGGCTGTCGAAACTACAGTTCAGGTTAAGCCAAAACCCGTCTCTTGATGGATAGATTGCTTTGATAGTACAGCCCACGACACAAGTATCAAGGGAAAGGAAATCAAGCAGAGCATCTAGAGTAGCGCCAGGCATACTCGGAAAAGTTCTCGTGCATCCGAGACAGGCCACTTTCTGTCTACTACGTCCCATGGCTTGCCAAAAGCTTGGTTGACAACAAAATTGATATTTGCGAAAGTCACGTTGATTGAACTTAATAACAGTTTTTAATTATTTTACTGAAGTAATCTATAAGATTGAAAAATCGGTAGATGACGCTAAGTCACGTAACAATAACATCAGTTGCGTTAATCGAACCTGAGAGCTTCTTGCTCTGAAAAGCTGAAAGTGCCTTGGATATCTTCGACTTGCCATCCTTTGCCCAAAGGACTTCATCCACGATCTGGATAGTGACACCCTTAAACACTGGTTGAGTCAGACACACTCATAATTCCTGTTGAAAGCTTGTCTCGACACTGCTTCGTAGCCAGGTCACAGTCAGGTGTGTGATGCCATTCCCAATTATGGCCTTCGGGCTACGATGCAAATCCCAGGAAAATAGATGCTTAATCTTATCAGATGCTCGGATGTTGTTGAGTTTTTGCTGAAATGGGTAACGCGTGCTACCCACTGTTCTTCCTACGAAGTAAAAAATATAAATGTTCTCCAACAATTCAAACGGAATAATTTCTGTTTTTTTTTTTTTCATTTTATTGATGCAAGTTTTGATAATAAAAACAAGTTTGGGGGTCGCAGTCAGCTGTAAATGCTTTAGCGGTCGAGTAGTTGACCGCGGTCTACGATTTGGTGAATATACATACTTGTCGCCATGCACATCCACATATGTAATTAACCGGGCAAAGGTGGTGGCGCGATCCATTGCCTTGGACCGGGCATATGTAATGTATGTAAATTGTTCTTTTTTAAATGTTCAACTTCTCTGAAACTCGCTCGAAGTAGAGTACAATAGGTACTCTATTGCGTCTCTACCAAGCAGTGATCGGGAGCAGTTCGTATCGGAAGAAAGTAATTTCATTGAACACAAAATGACGGAAATTGTTGATCGTATTTTCGGGCTCACAGCAGGTATGGCAAAGTGATTTGGCTCCGACTGGCCATGTGTTTTATCTTTAAAATTTAAAAAAATAAAAAAGTGTTTCTTGCTGCTGAAGATCGAATTCATCCGTCTCTTGGTAGCGCGTACCAATGTTTAGAGTATCTACCTTGTAATATCTGTAATAAGGACAAAAGTCTACTACTAGTCTGCGGTGATTCAGTGACTGTAAATTTAAAGTTGCGAACGTGATGCTAAGGCCCGCATGTCCTGCAAACTGTAAGATCCATTGTGCTGATAGAGATTTGACATTAGTGGAGGGTCGTCTATTAGGCGAACAGTAATTCTGAATTTTTGGATTATGTCGAGGAAATAAGAGTTTCGGGGCCAAACTCCAGATGTGCAAACAGAACTCGAATCCCGGTCTATCTTGTGCTTTGTGAAGAAGAAGTAGATGGTGATTTCAAGATATTGGAAATGTGAGTCGGACAGAATCCCGAAAATCCGAAATTCCGAAAAGCCTAAAATCCCGAAAGTGTTCTTCCCATGGATTTAAAGAAATTTTGCATATACCCAACCTCGCACCTACTCCAAATCCAACATTGATCCTAAGCAGGGTCATGGACATGTAGGTCCATATGTTTGTCCCATCTTGTGCAAAAGAAATCTGAACGTAGGATTCCAAAAGAATTTTGTTTTATGCAATCGTTCGGGATTCTGAGCCCAATCCGTTGGAAATGTGTTCGTGCTATGTGATGTTACTCGTATAATTGAGAGCGACTCCTACGAGGTGCATGCTTTCCTCAGCTTGCATCACTTGGTTGTCCATTTGAAGTTATGACACAAAGATGTATTCCTTGTGGAACCCACATTAGCTTTCTTCTTCCCTGTATAAGATGTTCGCTTAGTCTTCCGTTCTTTGTTGTCGGCAAAGCTATTAATTTTGGTGTTTGTGGATTCTAAAAAAATCGTTGATGTGAAGCAAAAAAAGGATTGAAGACAGTATAATTCTTTAAAGTACTGCCGCGGTCTTACAGGGTGACCCAAAAACACTCACCCGATGTTGTTTTGCTATATCTTTAAGAGGGTTGACCCAGTTAGAATTTTAAAATTTCCCTGCATTTTATCAAAGTAGAATTTTTCAAAAGTATTCTCTAAAAATTTCAGACAAATCGGGCCATTACTTATGGAGATATATAACTTTGAACGGAGCCGTCTCTAATGTATATGTAACTACTCGTACTCAAAACTTTAAACGCGTTTTTCTCGAAACCATGTTTTCGAAATCGGTGATCACTGTAACTTGAGAACGGCTTTGCCGATCGGTTATTCTATATATAATTGTCCTCGGGTTGAACGAAGGATTGTTCTTTTGACGATTGTTCTTTTTTTTATAGCCGAAAATGCGAGTAAAATTTTCGTCAAATTAAGAATTTTGACTTTCAACATCCGCCATTTTGTGAAAGTTCAAAATTTTTCAAATCTCTTCGTTAAACCGGAGCATTTAGTTATTAACTAATGATAATTTTTTGTTTTTTTTTTTTTGAACTCGCATTATCCAGTGACGAGCAGCAGTGATCACCCCAAAACACTTTTTTTTTGGAACCCCTCCCAAATCTGCTGTATCTCATTTACTTTCTAATATTTTGCCATAAAAAAAATTTTAGTAGTTTCAGTAAATACATATCTTTCATGTAAAAAAAACATTTATTACTAATTATTTTAACGCGACGCCACAAAAAAATCCTAAAAAAGAGCGTTTTTTGGCAGTCCCAACTGGGTCTACCCCCTTAATTGGGCGCCGCCATTGTTGATGACCATTTGGTGTCTTTTTACTGCATTTTCAGTCGTTTTGGCGAGAACCTCGGACGATATGTTCTCGCACTCTTTTCGGATATTCTCTTTGAGAGCTTTCAGAATATGTGGCTTGTTCTCATAAACCCATGACTTCAAAAAAAACCCCAAAGAAAGAAGTCTGGAGCGGTCAAATCGGGCAATCTTGCCGCTTACCTGCTAATCGCCAAAAATGAGGCACTAAGTCGCCCGGACACGCATCCTTCAAAATGTCCAATGCCGCGCGAGCTGTGTGTGTGGTAACACCGTTCTGTTGGAACTCCAGTAATCAATTTGCAGCAATAAAAACTCGTTGATCATTGTTCTGTATCGTTCCTGTCTGGTCTGGCGTATATCGACGTTGATGGCTCATCAGCCACAGCGGCGATATTCTCGTTGGAACGAACACTACAAGACCAGTTGGCACAGTCTGGCTGTTAAATCTGCGAGGAAATTCACGTCGAGCCAAAATCACTGACGAATTATTCCGTAAAAAAATTTTCCCGTTGACGTGTATTCTGCATCTGTTTACTTCACAAATATCGAAACAACACTGACAGTTGCCGCCATTTGCAAAAGTTATTGCATCTTCCGATAGGGCGATATACATATTTTGGGCCACCTTGTATAAAAGATATTCGACGATACATGGTCGTAGATCTGTGTTTAAGAAACCATTTCATCCAACCGCAAACCGGTTGTGAAAGTCCATATGCATCTAGTTTACTTAAAACAGTTTGATGCCTAACTCAATCGACGGTTTTTGGGATATCCAAGCCGACAGCTCCTGATTCGCCGTGTTGTTCGATTTCCAATGTCCAGAGGTGAGTTGCGTTGCTTAACGGAGCAGCGGAAATCACATTATTGATCGCTGATCAGCTAATGGTTTTCTAAGCATTAGGATTTTGTTTTGGTACCACTTTAGTTGTACGAGAGATGGCTTTTGCCTTCTTATCCCTCTGCACTTTACTCGCGCTGTGTGAATAACTCCTTGAGCACGAATGGACTATAAAACAAAAAAGTGATTCTAAATGAAGAGTGATTCTTTTCTTTTTGTTTCCTTACAGATCCGAGGGTAGCTAAATTGTTCCTCATGGGCTCTCCTCTTCCAATGATCGGAATTCTGGTAGTGTATGGATTGTTTGTGAAAAAGTGGGGCCCCAACCTGATGAAAAATCGCCAACCATTCAACCTGAAAGGAGTCCTTCTCATTTATAACAGTTTTCAAATTGTTATAAACGGGTATTTAACTTATCTTGTACAACAACCATAGCTTTTTGCATAAGCCATACATCTCTGATACATTTCTTATCATTTACAGGGTGTCGTTATTCTTTTAAACAGTTACATATGGAATGGAAGGTGTTTTACGGCAGATCCAAGTCGACTTGAAAACATAAATGCGCTCATTTCTGTGTTCCATCTATACTACAAAGTTAAGTTTCTCGATCTCTTCGACACAGTATTTTTTGTGCTGCGGAAGAACTTCCATCAGGTGTCTTTCCTGCATTTCTATCACCACATCATAGTATGCGTATTGACTTACATATTCTTACGATACACGCACAACACTCCTATAACTTTGGTCGTTTACGTCAACTCTGGTATTCATACGGTGATGTATTCATATTATTTGGTATCCAGTCTCTGGTCGAATTCGAAGAACCTGGTGTGGTGCAAAAAGTACATTACGATACTACAGTTGGTGCAGTTTACGTACTTCATTGGAATAGCGGCCTATCCCTGGATAAACGGAGAGCTATGTGGAACACCGAATTGGTTTTTACCGTTTTTTATTGCTCAGAACCTTATAATGGTGATTTTATTCACGAACTTTTACATTAGGGCGTATATACTAAAAGCCAAGGCAAAGGTGTGACCAAATATTCTGTTTTATATTTATTCACATATATTTATTTCCTTTTCATAATAATTTTCGCAAGACTAAATTTTTTTTTTTTTAATTTGAAATATTTAAAATACAATATTTTAAACAGAAAGGAAATTAAACATAATATTTTGTTAAGTTAAAATATAAATGTCAACAAAATAAAAAATATAAAAAAGGAAGAATACTTAAAAAGAGAAAATTTTAATTTCTTCCGTCTTTTTAGGCTTTGGAGTAAGACAAACATCTAAATGGAATCAGTACTAATGATTTAAGTGATTGAAGTAATTGTAGCTTCTCAATTTCGTAATATTGTTTTAGAGACACATTGATCTAAATTTTATAAGATTATCGTACGATCATCCACTTATCTGTTTGGAGAAACAAAAACACGATCACGCCTATTCAAATTCAATGTATAGCGGGCTATGTTTCAAGGGAAGACTAAATTGGTTATGAAAGTTCTTCGCAAATTTCGACCGTCTGTAAAAGGACGATAAACTTTTTGTGAGCAAGAAAGGGCTTTTTTGCGATTTATCCAACGGACTGAGATGTGGGCCTGAGAAAGGCTTAGATGTAATGCAGCGAATAGTCGGAGAAATACCCGCGTCTTTAACAACTTTATTACAAGAAATACAAAGCCACAAAAACGATGCGTCAATGTTATTAACAACTGTCAGTCAGCAAACGTCAAAAGAAGCTGTCACCAAGCCAACCGCTGTACACAAGTTAGGTAAAAATCCAATGGCACGTTTGCATGCGACAACTAATTGCATATTACCCGTCTGCCAGAACCACGAGAACCAAATAACACTAAAAGTCCTTAGTTATAATATATGTAGCAGAGCTAAAAATAAGTTTTTTTTTCGAATTCTACAAGACTTGAACCTAAAATCTGAATTCAATCAAATCATCGAAAAGCTATAATAAACCCATTGCCAGAAGAAGTGAGGACCCGGCTAACTGTACGGGATTATCATTCTTGAATGCAAGTTCTTTCCTCCTCTTTACGAGAAGGAGGATTGTGACCGGTCTGACTTAGCAAGTGCTAAAGGACTATCCAGATCTCCGATGAAGCGAAATATCTAGGAGTGATCTTGGAAAAAAAACTTCTTTTGGCAAAGCATGTTGAGTCGAAGACTCAGGCGCTCTCAGTTTTCTGGTAGTGTAAGGGTGCTTTTGGAAAGACATGGAGCTTATACTGAATAAGGTCTTTTGGATCTATACGGCTATAATAAGACCGTTTCTAGCTTATGCGTCGGTTGTTTGGTGGATGTTGCTTTCGTGTAAGTATGTGACTACATACTGTATTAAATTTTAAAGATTGGCTTGTCTCGGCTGCACGGGAGCTTTTCCGAGTACTCTAGACTCAATTCACTCACACTTCCTGCAGAAGGCCAAACTCAAATGGAAGAGATTAACCAACTGCGCCATATCAAGGAAGATATGGCCGACCTACGACACGACCAGAACAAGGGATCTCCTAAGCAGAACCCTCCCAGATATTGCCAGAATAACGACAATTATCACGGGGCATTGGCCAATTGGAGACCATGCGGACAAACTGGGTATTCCATACAACCCCTACTGCCGCAGTTGCGGAAATGAAAATGAGAAGGAAACTCTCGTCTACTTCCTCTGCAGGTGTCCGGCACTTGCAAAAGCCAGACTGCGTGCACTGAACCAACCATTCTTCGACGACCTCAGCAACATCTCGGGCAAAAGGATACAAGACCTAATTCGATTCTTAAATTCCACAGGTTGGATCTAGGGACCCCCGGTTGTCTCACACATTTTCAACAACACACTTCATCAATCAGGTCACGAGTCGTGGTAACAAAAAGGCACATTCTAGTGCTAATTGGGTTTCAGCTGAACCGCCACCTCTACCTACCTATCTACGCCAGACTCTGCTCTAGATGCTCAGCTTGACCTACCTCCCCTTGATACTTACTTATATCATGGGCTGTACTATAAAGCAATCTATCGTCTTAGACGGGCCAGCTTTTGGTATCATCTGCACTGGAGTTTTGATGACCTTTCGCGACACTTATCCTACGACCCTAGTGCTAAAGGACTATCCAGATCTCCGATGAAGCGAAATATCTAGGAGTGATCTTGGAAAAAAAACTTCTTTTGGCAAAGCATGTTGAGTCGAAGACTCAGGCGCTCTCAGTTTTCTGGTAGTGTAAGGGTGCTTTTGGAAAGACATGGAGCTTATACTGAATAAGGTCTTTTGGATCTATACGGCTATAATAAGACCGTTTCTAGCTTATGCGTCGGTTGTTTGGTGGATGTTGCTTTCGTGTAAGTATGTGACTACATACTGTATTAAATTTTAAAGATTGGCTTGTCTCGGCTGCACGGGAGCTTTTCCGAGTACTCTAGACTCAATTCACTCACACTTCCTGCAGAAGGCCAAACTCAAATGGAAGAGATTAACCAACTGCGCCATATCAAGGAAGATATGGCCGACCTACGACACGACCAGAACAAGGGATCTCCTAAGCAGAACCCTCCCAGATATTGCCAGAATAACGACAATTATCACGGGGCATTGGCCAATTGGAGACCATGCGGACAAACTGGGTATTCCATACAACCCCTACTGCCGCAGTTGCGGAAATGAAAATGAGAAGGAAACTCTCGTCTACTTCCTCTGCAGGTGTCCGGCACTTGCAAAAGCCAGACTGCGTGCACTGAACCAACCATTCTTCGACGACCTCAGCAACATCTCGGGCAAAAGGATACAAGACCTAATTCGATTCTTAAATTCCACAGGTTGGATCTAGGGACCCCCGGTTGTCTCACACATTTTCAACAACACACTTCATCAATCAGGTCACGAGTCGTGGTAACAAAAAGGCACATTCTAGTGCTAATTGGGTTTCAGCTGAACCGCCACCTCTACCTACCTATCTACGCCAGACTCTGCTCTAGATGCTCAGCTTGACCTACCTCCCCTTGATACTTACTTATATCATGGGCTGTACTATAAAGCAATCTATCGTCTTAGACGGGCCAGCTTTTGGTATCATCTGCACTGGAGTTTTGATGACCTTTCGCGACACTTATCCTACGACCCTAGTTTCGTGGATATGCCGTCTAATGCAATGACACCAGAACTTCGTCTGCTGTGCAAATTTAAAGTCGACTTCCTTTGTCTTCAGGACTGGCTTCGGACAGAGTCTGGACCTGGACGAGGCTGTAGTCGAATCTTTATGAATGGCTCCAAAACCAGTCATGAGTCCGGTGCTGGTGTCTTCGTGGAGGTCGATAAAATCAGATTTCACTACTTGTTGGGCAAGCATGCCTCTGTTTTTTAAGCAGAGACCTTTACTGTCCTAATGACTATATTGTTAAGAAGAGGTGGATGAGTCGGAGCATCTGCATCTGTAGCAATAGCCAGGCTGAGCTTAAGGGCTTGCTCAACCCTTTAATCAGTTTAGTGCGAGAATGCAAGACGTCTTTGGACGAAAGGCTGAACTATTTGATTTTTATCTGGGTCCCATGTCGCACTGGGATCTCTGAAAATGAGATCTCTGATGAGATTGCTAGGCAAGGCTCAGAGAATGTTTTTTCAGGACCTGAACCTGCGTTGAGCTTTCCCGGATCCTCGGTCAGGGCCTTCATTGATGATTGGGTTTTCTACAAACACAATTGTGTGTGACACGGCTCTCCAGGATGCAGACAGATTCAACGAATGCTCCCGAAAGTCTGTAAGAAATCAGCAGCATTCTTGCTGTCACTCAGCAGAAGAGGCTGTAGACACGGGACACTTTGCTTTTGCCAAGCATCTTAGAGTGTTAGGCTTAAGTGATACCACTGTCTGCGCCGCCTGTAGAAAGGCCGACGATACATTGGATCATTTGCCGAGCCTATGCTCCGATCAGGTGGCAGATTTTCGGTGCTGATGTTGTAAAAGCTCCTCATTATCACTAAAAGTCGAGGAAATTCCAGTAAAATGGGTAAAAACTGGGTCCAGCTTTCAGGTAGTAAAATGGACCAGTTGCGTCTGAGTGCTCCAGCATAGCGTTTCCAAACTGGACAAAATAAAATTGTTCTTTGCGCCTTATGAGCAGTTAGTATCAGTGAAGAAATAGTTTAACACCCTACTGTAGAAAACAGGCCAAAGATTGTATTATAATTCCCAAAATGAAGCCAAGCCATCACAGTACAGATTATACTACAGCAGATTGAACCACTGTACACCAGGTAGAACTTATTACATAGATGGCAAATTCACCGATATGATGAGCACCATCGTAGTAGGAATCAGGGGCAAATCATCATTCCCTCGTGCGGGAGTTCCTTACGTGGAGAAAATTTAAAAACAAAATAAACTAGAACTTCAAATTAGCTATGCATAGCTAATAGCAGCTAACAATTGATTATAAAATTTTAATCAGTCTGGTAGAAGGCCTTCAGCCGAAATTGTATCTATTTACAATTTTTACAGTCTAGCTAAATTAAATTAAAAGCCTTGTTGCTAAAAGTTTTTTTTATATATTTTATTAAAATTTTATTTTAGTTCTAATAACATCACATACATAGCTAATAACAATCTGCCCGTCAAACTCCCTCGTTCTACCCACATCAAGGGGGTTGTGAAGAGAAAAGTATTCCGCCATCTTAGGACGTCCACCATATTGGATTTATAACGGTATTAGACATACAATACTGCAGAGAACGAGAACTTATGCACAATTTTAAAGACATTTTGTTTGCAAGGTTTGTCTGGGACAGAGAAAGTGATTTAAAAATGAAAGCAAACATGACGTACCTATATACATATATACTTACATATATGTATATTAGAGATTTTATTCCAAATTTCATGAATTTTCATTTATTTTGAATTAATTTTTGCTTGACATTGAATAAGTGCTCGACATACATACACATATATTTGCGCAAGTTAAAGGTGGCGACACGGTCTATTAGCTTGGACCGGACATAGGCAGGGTATGTAAATTTTTCTTTCATAAATGTTTATAAACATCGTGTTCAATTCCTCTGAAACTCACTTGAAATCGAGAGCACCTATTGTGTCTACCAGGCAGTGATCGGGAGTAGTTCGTATCGGAAAAAAGTAATTTCATTGAACACAAAATGGCGGAAATTGTTGATCGTTTTTTCGGGCTCACAGCAGGTATGGCAAAGTGATTTGGCTCCGACTGGCCATGTGTTTTATCCTTAAAATTTAAAAAAATAAAAAAGTGTTTCTTGCTGCTGAAGATCGAATTCATCCGTCTCTTGGTAGCGCGTACCAATGTTTAGAGTATCTACCTTGTAATATCTGTAATAAGGACAAAAGTCTACTACTAGTCTGCGGTGATTCAGTGACTGTAAATTTGAAGTTACGAACATGATGCTAAGGCCCGCATGTCCTGCGACTTGTAATAAATATTTGTGGATTTTATCGAGTAAATGAAGAGAGAAGTGTTTCGGCGCCGCACTCCAGGTGTGCGAATAGAACTGTGCTCTGTAAAGAAGAAATAAATGCTGATTTTGAGATATTGGAAATGTGTTCGTGCTACGTGATATTATAGTTGATAGTAGCTCCAAGGAGTTGCATGTTTGACTTGGATCGCTTAGTGGTCCATTTGATGTTGTGGTACAAAGATGGATTCCTTGTGGAACACAACTAAGCTTTCTTCTTCCCTGCATACGATGTTTGCTAAGTCTTCGCATATTTGGATATACTATGAGTTTGCATTGACCGCCATTTTTTTGATGAAAGGTTACTAACGGGTGCTATCGTCGGCAAAGCTGTCAATTTTAGTGTAACAGAGAAGGCTTTGCCTTCACTCTCGCTGCGTGAATTACCCCTTGAGCACGAGTGGACTATAAAACAAAAAAGTGATTCTAAATTGAAAAAATGACAAAGTCTTCCCTTTTTGTTTTCTTACAGATCCGAGGGTAGCTAAATTGTTCCTCATGGACTCCCCCCTCCAAATAATCGGAATCCTGACGGTGTACACATTGTTTGTGAAGAAGTGGGGCCCAAACCTGATGAAAAATCGCAAACCATTCGAGCTGAAAGGAGTCCTTCTCATTTATAACAGTTTTCAAGTTGTTATAAACGCGTATATAACTTATTTTGTACAACAACCATTGAGCCCATCATAATCTACACATCCCTTATACATTTTCTTATCATTTACAGTCTGCCGTTCTCTATCGTAGCGGTACCATATGGAAGGGAAGATGTTTAATGGCGGATCCAAGTCAACCTGAAAAGATAGACGACCTCGTTTTTGTGGCCCATCTATACTGCGTGATTAAGTTTGTCGATCTCTTCGACACGATATTTTTTGTGCTACGAAAGCGCTACAACCAGGTGACTTTCCTGCATTTCTATCACCACATCATGGTATGCTTGTCGACCTACTTATTCGTGCGATACCTAAACAACGGTCCTACAACCTTGATCGGTCTGGCCAACTCTCTTGTTCATACAGTGATGTATGCCTATTATTTAGGATCCAGTCTCTGGTCGAATTCGAAGATCCTGCTGCGGTGCAAAAAGTACATTACTCTCCTACAGTTGGGGCAGTTTGTGTTCTTAATGGGAATAACGGCATATCCCTGGATAAACGGAGATCAATGTGGATCATTGAAATACACGCTACCGTTTTTTATTGCTCAGAACATTATAATGATTATTTTATTTACAAATTTTTACGTTAGAGCGTATGTTCTAAAAGCTAAGACGAAAATTTGATTAATTTATTTTACATTTACTTTACATTTACTTTACATTTATTTCATAATAATTTTCGCAATAGAATGTTCAATAATCTTTTAAAGGTTTGTAAGACTCATTTTTTATAAAATAAAAAATATTTAAATAAATTTAAACATAAACATAATATTTTAAACAAAATGGAAATAAAAAATGATAAATAATTTGTAAAGTTCAACTACAAGTGTTATTAATTCTTCTTAGACTTGCGTCTGGATAGGAAAACATAAACTTCGTGGAGGGCGCTGAAAATTTGAATTAATTTTTTTGACGTACTGCACAGGACAGAATGGTCAAGGAAATATGGTATATGGTAGCAAAGTAGAACTTCTAAGATCGCTGTGAGGTAGGCTCTGACCCAATATAATCCAATAATAAATGCGGAAACAAATCAAAAACAAATTAAAAACAAATAGGAAGCCATATGGTTCAAGCACATATTTTAAGTTGGCGATATATGTATTTACATATGTATGTATATACAGAAACACCTGTAATATAAAAAACAGTTTCGAGCACCCCAAAACAATTACGGCATTTAGAATCGAAACGACACCTGGAAACTGATTAGTTGGGGTAAAGTGCGTTCGACTTACGCATAGACTTGTACAAGACGAAGGTCTTAGGGCGGTCTATTACGTAGGCAAGAATTTTCCAATATGTTTTGTTCAATTTCTTTGAAACACACTTGAAGTAAAGGAAAAATATTGTCTTTACCAGATAGTGATCTTTATAACAACATTTCTACTACCGTTTACTTGGTTTGTTATTAAATTACGAAATTTTCTTGTTCGTGCTCGGTGGGGCCGTCTTCTTTTAACTCTACTTATAACAGTGGGACAACGAGGGATTTAAACAAAAATGTTTGAAAGACTTACCAAAAGAATGAACCAATATAATATAAGGTATACATACATACGTATTGGCAAATAAAGAGGTAAGAAATCTTTAAAATAGTATTAACTGTACAACCAATTATTATTAGCATCTTTGTTTAACTTTTCTTTTTCTTTTACGAATTTCTGTAATGAATTTGTAAAAGTAACAATTTCTGCTAAATATAAATCAATTTTATTCAATTCAGTTCAAGCAAAGGAAATCGACGTTTAACAATTAGAAGGGTCGTTCTGAAAATGTTCCCTCATCTCAACGTCCTACCGTTAAGCGAGAGGTCCAAAAACATAAAGAAGACAAAACAAAGTCCCACCGAAAAGTTACCTACAGAGTGGTAAAGAAAATGGCAATTTGGTTATGTCCCACAACAATTTTAACAAACTTTATGGATATTTTAAAGCCAAATCGATATTTGACATCATGTTTACTCACATTAAACACACATGACATGTTTACAAATCTTATCTTCAAAATCAAACAATAATCATAATGGCTAAACACCCTGTATCGCAGTCATTTGTACTCTGTTGTGCATTATAGTAAATAGAGATGGGTAGATTTTGACAGTTCATGGCGGCCAGGTTGCTTTATCTGTTGTTAGTTTTCCCAATTTGTATTTTTCAGACACTAAAGACAAATCACAATGGCAAGTTACAGCGTCGAGCGTGCGGCTGGAAGCGGACCCCGATTTCAGCAAAAAAAATCATCTTCAGCGACAAGGCCCATTTTTGGATGAACGTGTACGCCAGCAGACAAATTTGGCGGATTTGGGACGATGCCAATTCACACGAGGTCCACCGAGTGGCGATGCATCCGCAGAAAACAATGCCAGCGGCATCATCTTCGAAAACAATGATGGCATTGCCATCACCACCAACGGAGAGCACTACCGATCGATGATAACCAATTTCTTTTGGCCCAAATTGGTGTCCCTATTGAAAAACACTTTAGCACATTGTTCCTTTTTATGAAATTTCATCAATATACTACATACAGTACCATGTGAAATTTATGGGAATTTGGGTTTGAGAAATAGTGAAAAAAGGGAAAAATTGTCGCTGCGTGGGAAAAAATTAGAGAGATTTGTAAAACACTGGGTCCCTGCACACATTTGATCAGTTATGCGTTTTCAACTTAAGGAGGACTCCAGTAAGTATACGTAGCTCTGAACTTTTTCTACTGATGCCTATGCGTATGCTGATTATACGTATCAATAGATGCATCCTATCCTTCCTATCCTATCCTATCCTATCCTTCCTATCCTATCCTATCCTATCCTATCCTATCCTATCCTATCCTATCCTATCCTATCCTATCCTATCCTATCCTATCCTATCCTATCCTATCCTATCCTATCCTATCCTATCCTATCCTATCCTATCCTATCCTATCCTATCCTATCCTATCCTATCCTATCCTATCCTATCCTATCCTATCCTATCCTATCCTATCCTATCCTATCCTATCCTATCCTATCCTATCCTATCCTATCCTATCCTATCCTATCCTATCCTATCCTATCCTATCCTATCCTATCCTATCCTATCCTATCCTATCCTATCCTATCCTATCCTATCCTATCCTATCCTATCCTATCCTATCCTATCCTATCCTATCCTATCCTATCCTATCCTATCCTATCCTATCCTATCCTATCCTATCCTATCCTATCCTATCCTATCCTATCCTATCCTATCCTATCCTATCCTATCCTATCCTATCCTATCCTATCCTATCCTATCCTATCCTATCCTATCCTATCCTATCCTATCCTATCCTATCCTATCCTATCCTATCCTATCCTATCCTATCCTATCCTATCCTATCCTATCCTATCCTATCCTATCCTATCCTATCCTATCCTATCCTATCCTATCCTATCCTATCCTATCCTATCCTATCCTATCCTATCCTATCCTATCCTATCCTATCCTATCCTATCCTATCCTATCCTATCCTATCCTATCCTATCCTATCCTATCCTATCCTATCCTATCCTATCCTATCCTATCCTATCCTATCCTATCCTATCCTATCCTATCCTATCCTATCCTATCCTATCCTATCCTATCCTATCCTATCCTATCCTATCCTATCCTATCCTATCCTATCCTATCCTATCCTATCCTATCCTATCCTATCCTATCCTATCCTATCCTATCCTATCCTATCCTATCCTATCCTATCCTATCCTATCCTATCCTATCCTATCCTTCCTACTTCCTATCCTACTTCCTTCCTACTAATATTATAATTGTGAAAGTTTGGATGTTTGGATGTTTGTTACCACGTATCCATTCAGCCAGCAGCACATCGGATCGATCGCAAATCGTGATCGTGTGTTGCTTCTGCTTAAGGGTGGTCTTTTTTTTTGTTGCTTTTTTAATTTCTCTCTTTGCCTCTAAATGATCGTTGCCTCTTAATGATCGTTTTCAATAAAGTGAGACACATCGGTTCGTGATCGTGTGTTGTTTTTGTTTTGCCCAGTCGTTTTTCATTCCTCTTTATTCTGCGTTGTTGTTTTTTTTTTTTGTTCCTGAGGAGAGGGTGATGATTTGGCGGTTGGTATGGCAATTGTTTACTTTTTTCTCCTGGCATTTTTTTAATGGAATTTTTATTTAGGTAGATATAAGAACAGCGCACCGATGTGACGCGTCAGCCTGTGTATGAGATTGTGTGTGTTTGATGTGTGTATAATATTGCAGGTTGGGAAACGGTGATTTTTGTTTTTGTTTTCTTCTGTATTTAGAGAATGTATTCGAGTTAGGACTTTCGACTTAGAATTAATTCGACTTGGAGTATGACTTTTCGAAGGAAAACTGAAGGAAATGCAAAAATAGGGTGAAAGAATTCGAATTAGAGGGAAATTTGAATTAAAAGAGGTTCGACTTAGAGGGATTCGAGTGCATTGTGCAATGGCTTCTGTTGAAGGCTCTGCACAGACACGTAATAGAAGGCAGCATTTTCGCAGACGTCAAATAGGGAGAAAGCGTCTTCATCCCCCACATCCCCCACATTCCCCTGATACCGCTTTGAATTCAAACGTTAAGGTTTTTTTACGCCATGACCATCAATAAAGCACAGGAGCAGAGTTTGAAAGTAGATGGTTGAATCTGAGGAGTGATTGTTTGTCTCATAGCGTACTCAGAATCAGTTCACCTGACGACCTGGTCATCCTAGAGCCAGAAAGAAAAGCCAGGAATGTTATTTACAAGGAGGTAATATGAGGAATTGGAAGTCTATACTTAATTATCAACTTCTTGAAAACCGGGCAATCACATAGGGTATATTTTGACTTTTTTCCACGCGGACGTAGTCGCGGGTACCAGCTAGTTTGTATATATTCTCTGTGCTCTGTGTCACTGTATTATTTTTGTAGTTTTCCGATTTTCGACAGAATGGTGGCTTTATACTATCTGGAGCTGAGCTGTATGTACATATGTGTACTTTAATCAGATGAGCTTTTGCGTTCTCTTTTGAAATTATGGAGCTTTCCGTAAGAGAAACTTCGCTTTCATTCATGTTCTCTATCTCTTATGCGTTAGTAGCACATTTTCCACTCTCTTTTTTACTCATGTACACATGTGACTGTAAGGCCATAACGCACCCTCATTTACAATACTTTTTAACTTAAGGAGCTTTCCGTAGGAGGTGGCTTAAAGCTCTGTGCTTCTGTGTTATTATTGATGTTTATCGCTCGGTTTCACAAGGGTGGTTTTTGATTTTGAATTTAACTTATTGCTGTGAACATAAACTTTCTGGGAATACCAAGCCAGGGCTAATAAGCGATGATCTCATATGGACAGAAGTGCAATTGGCAAATCAGTAGGGCCAGCCTTTAACAGAAAGAACTTAAAAAATCTCAAACAACTCAGTCGATAAGAATTACGAATCGTTTTAAGTCTCCTTATGGGACACTGTGAAGGACCACCAAGACTGTGTACTCTTGGTTCGGGTCGTCATGTTAAGGACGGGGGATGGGGCGGTATTGCGCATAATCGTCAGGATATTCCCGGACGATGTCGAAATACTCAACGATTGAACTACATAGCTCTTCGGTTGGTTCAAGGCCGGAGGAATGTTGACGCTAATTCTGTTCATCCCTCGAACACCATTAAGGTGACATGATCTGGCAGCAAACTTTCGTTAACTTTTAGATAATAGAGACACAACCACTGGCAGAAAATAGCCAGCACGACAGCTCAGAATGGGCTAGGGCCGGACATACAATTTACTGACGACTTCAAATGGCAAATTGAGAAGCTTCTTTGGACGTTTGTCATTTCCGACGAGAGATGGTGCTCCGAAAAATTTTTGCGGATATTGTTTGGACTCGAATTTACTCAGCATGCACAGCCGTGACAAAGCAGGTAAGATGTATCTACCAACAAGGCCGCTGAAATGTTGCCGCCAAATCTGTTCATCGCTAGCTACCTAACTCTGTGAATCTTAAATTCATCCTGTAAAGAACTTTTTCCGCCATAGTTAGATACATTTGTCGAGGTTTGAGAACGCACGACGTCTTGCTTTGGCAAGCGCAGATGACAACTATGTATGTTCGTGTTATCCTTAGGCGATTGGCGTTTCCCTATGATTATATGTTGCCCAAGTCTTCTTGGATATGGCGCAGCTGGTAAGGTTGTTTCACTTGTTTTAAGCTGCTAAAAATCAGTGTGAGTTAATTATTCCTTTGTTTGCTCTGAGTGGGATGAAAAATTATCTTGGAAATGAGCTGTCAAGGGTTAACCTTTGCCTGGCTAGTTCAATGGCCATCTGCTTCCTTCAATGCCCCTGTTGCTCAAGACCCATATGAAGGATAGGATGGAATGACTCCCGAAACGCGCAGGTTCCGTTCTGGCTATTGGAGAAATTTGCGACGTTTTGCCTAAGGCCCCTGCCACGCAATGAGCGGCAAAGCGGCAAAATTAAAACGTACGAAAACGTATGGTTGTGGCCACGCAGTCGCTGAGCAGCAAGCGTCATTTCTGAGAAAATTTTCTGCCGCTTTGCCACTTGCTGTAGGGGCCTGAGAGTTGGATCTTCGTTAAGCGCACGACAGCCGTCATGGATTGCTGGTTTTTCTGATAAAAAGCCTCATATTGTTGTCAACCTAGTTTACGATGCATACAGGATACAATTCCTCTTTCTGAACGAGGTTCTCCCGAAAATCTTTGTTGATTGTTCTTAAAACACCGAGAGATTGTCGGCATTGGCTTAAAGCAAACTCAATAGTACCATAAGGTTCCTTGTAATCTACACAAATCTTGTTCTTAACCATACGGTGCAAATAACAGGGAAATATGATGACACAATAGAACTTCTAAGATCGCAGTCAGGTAAGTTATAAGTCAATCCAATTGGCGCTATACATACGCGAAACACCCGATACATAAGAAGCAGCCGCGAACAACTTAAAACAGTAACGGCATTTGGGATCAAAACGACACCTGAAAATTGATTAGAAGCGGTGGAGTGCATACGACTTACGCATGGATTTGTGCAACTCAAAGGGCGTAGTCTATTTATTACCTCGACTTCGGTCTCCACTACGTTAGGTATGCAAATATTTTTCTTCTGTTCAACTTCTCTGAAACACACTTGAAGTAAAGGAAAAATATTACACTTATTGTGTGTCTACCAGACAGTGATCGGGAGCAGTTCGTATTGAAGAAGCTTAACTTGTTTGCGCTCAAAATGGCGAATATTTATGATCGTATTCTCGGGTTTACAGCAGGTATGTTAGAGTGATTTGACTGAGATTGGACTTGTGTTTTGTTCTTAAAGTTAAAGGATAAATTAAAGGAAGAAGTCATTTTGTCGTGAAACTGTGGGCTAATGTTCTTTTAATAGTTTTGGAATGAAGTGTCAAGAAGAGTCGTAATTCTGTCAAAGGACTTCACCTTCACCTTCACCTGTTCAGGACTGTAGTGAATTGAGAAACTAAACATACGCGCCAAAGGGGCTATGAATACCATTTTGATGTTATTAACACAGCGCGAGCGCGTTGCAGTGGTTCGAAACTCGGGTAGTATAAGGATTCAATGGCGTCCGAGAGTGCTTGTCATTGCTATAATTCAAAGGCAGTTTTTCGAATCTCCTGATGTCATAATCGTTATCAGCTCAATCAGCTCTTTAAGCCACGGCACTCTACTGCCAGTGGTATGCCCCGGCAGTAGAGACGACATCAACTTTCACAGTTGATCGATTTTATTTTTATTTATTTAAAAAAGTAAATGTTTTCCGACACCAGAAGTTAACAAGCGAGGATGACAACCACTACACCATGGCCACCCGGCTATGTTCGATTAAAGAGCCCTATCCCGTTTTAGTTTCCTCCTAAGAATCTGCAAAATGCAGAACAACAACGTCGAGCGGTGAGTATACGTTCAGAAGATGATACAGCCGTGCGATTCTTCATAGCCGGTGGTATGATGTCCCTTAATGAACTGATGCACGAATTTGCATACAATACTCCCAAAATATTGGAGGTTCTTCTCTGTCTCTAGCGCTGCTAACTTGAGCTGATTAGTTCGATTCGAGGCTCAAAATTATGGTCTCGGCCGTGTAAAGACTTCTTGTCCAAGCATGTCTCCAGATTAGCGATTCAGCCTCTTATATCTGCCTATTCCACCACATTTCTTGGAAAAGGGTAATATCTACTTTGCAGCAGTCCATTACCTTCATTAAATGTCCGGCTGCTCGTGGTCTTTGCAGGGACGTGACATTCCAAGTGCAGATCCGATGGCCGTTGCCCTTGTTTCGTTTGCAACGGTCGTCATCAGTAAATCCGTCCTGCCCAGCGCTTGTTCTTGCTTTGGAACAAAAAGTTCCTTCCGTCGGATAGATATTCCAGCGGTACAACCCTCAGTCTAGAGGACCAAATCCTTACCTTGGATTCACAGAAAGGGGAGCGAGATGAATCCCTCTTTATATGTAGACCTAAGCTCCGGCTATGTCGTAGAAGCCCATACAAGGTGTTCACTAAGTATAACTGTGGACGTAGGTAAAAACACTCGCAGGCTGTGCGATATGACTTCTTATTCACGCTGTATGTCAACTTTCATTCAATCATCACCAATAAACCCATAAGTGCTTCTGAATTAAATAAACCTCTCTTCTCTTTACTTCCTTACAGATCCAAAGGTTGCTAAATTGTTCCTCATGGACTCCCCCCTCCAAATAATCGGAATCCTGACGGTTTACACATTGTTTGTGAAGAAGTGGGGCCCAAACCTGATGAAAAATCGCAAACCATTCGAGCTGAAAGGAGTCCTTCTCATTTATAACAGTTTTCAAGTTGTTATAAACGCGTATATAACTTATTTTGTACAACAACCATTGAGCCCATCATAATCTACACATCCCTTATACATTTTCTTATCATTTACAGTCTGCCGTTCTCTATCGTAGCGGTTCCATATGGAAGGGAAGATGTTTAATGGCGGATCCAAGTCAACCTGAAAAGATAGACGACCTCGTTTTTGTGGCCCATCTATACTGCGTGATTAAGTTTGTCGATCTCTTCGACACGATATTTTTTGTGCTACGAAAGCGCTACAACCAGGTGACTTTCCTGCATTTCTATCACCACATCATGGTATGCTTGTCGACCTACTTATTCTTGCGATACCTAAACAACGGTCCTACAACTGTGGTCGGTCTGGCCAACTCTCTTGTTCATTCAGCGATGTACGCCTATTACCTAGGATCCAGTCTTTGGCCGAATTCGAAGATTCTGCTGCGGTGCAAAAAGTACATTACTCTCCTACAGTTGGTGCAGTTTGCGTACTTAATTGGAATTACAGCATATCCCTTGATAAACGGAGAGCTATGTGGATCAGCGAAATTTACAATGCCGTTCTTTATTACTCAGAATGTTATAATGGTGATTTTATTCACGAATTTTTACATTAGGACCTATGTACTAAAAGCTAAAGCAAAGGTTTGATTAAAAATTTTCTTCTTGTAGTTGAAGTGTTTTGTGTTAAAATTGAATTTAGGGAACCGGCCTAAGATGATCACTTAGAGGACAGATTGGTATAGACTATCCTCATCAGTTCGACGTTGGAAGAGGAAATTAAGTATGTTCCAAAACATACAAGATCCCTCCACAGCTCACTAAGGACCTGACGCCAAAAGATTGACTTGCCGTCCATCGAGTGAACTCTCCACTTTCATGTGAAGCACACGGTAGATTACATTCTCAATCAGGATCAAATCCATTAAAACGCCCGATCACCCTATCACCCGATCACGCATACTGAATGGATATTCCATAAAGAGCACGCACTTTTCATAACCCTATGCATATGCATGTCAGTCTACTAACTAATGCGCTGCATTCTTATTAGCATAGTCTTTAACGCCACGTTACGTAACAACTGTGCGTAATATCCGAGACAAGCGGAACGGGAACGAATTAATTAGAATTGTAATAAGTGTTTTGATTTTGCGTGTTAAAAATGCAGTAATAGGCTCAGTGGTTATGATAATCGTGATGATAATTTTATCGGATTACCAACCTGTTCAGAAATTACTGATTCCAATTAAGAAATATAATTGCCACATTACTGCATACTATGTACATTTTATGATACTGAATTAGTTGACGCAACAGTTCACTGTTCAGGGTGAACCTGGGACTCAAATAACAAGCTTCAACCTAACCTAACCTAGATCAAGCTAACTCCAGAGCTTGATCTAGGTTAGGTTAGGTTAAAGTGACTGCAAGCTAAAGCCAACACACTTAGACCCATGAGGGGTCCCTTGTGATACCGCAAGGATCTCGGAAAGATTTTTTGGCTACTCCCTGAACCAATTGGAGCTTCTTATGAAGCGTAGAAGGCTACTCACATCAATGTTAATTAGGTCGCCTAAGTTGGTATAGAAAAAGGAGGAGGTGGAGTTTTCTTTTGCGGGAGAGAGCTGGACAGGTGCAAAGAAGATGGAGAATAGTCTCCTCCTCCTCACCGTCCATACAGCTTCTGAAGAAGTCGTTTGTAAGATCTGCAAAAAGTCTGCTGCCCGCAATGACAACTTTTCAGCTGCTGAACGACACTTCAATTAAAGAATTCACATCCGCCGCTGAAGCAGTTCTACTGATCGTCAAACAGCCTGCTGCCAACAAAAAAAAATTCTTCAATCCAAAATTAGTAGCTGCACAAACTCAAACAACACTTCTCATCAAGAAATCACATCGAATCACCTACTGGCGAAGAATGCCCAAGCTGTTTAGTCCTTCAAACTCTTCAAACTGTCTACTGTCAACAATGACAACTTCATCGGTGAGAAACTACCCACTAAACAGAACATTTTGACTCAATAAACTCCGCCGAATAAGCCACTGATTCTCAAAAGCCTCTGCGCCATAGATTTACAAAAGAACCACAGAACCTGTGTCCAGAAATAGACAAAAGAATATATTTCTGGTACCGCTAATCCGGTGCTCTAGATGTTATCACAATGGTCCTACAGTTGGTATAAGTGCGTCCCTATTTAAGCGAGGATAGCCACTTAATCCAACCTTACGAGGCCCTTAGCTGACTGCCTCTAGTTGTAGTTTAGTTGTCCATCCGGGTTAGATTTGAGGACTCTACAGGCCGAAGAATTTATGTCCAGTTGCTCTACAAATTGTAGGAATCTTAAATGATCAATGTATTTTTGGTTTTTTTTAAGAGACCAATGTCACGGTAGGTGGATGTCTTATGACTTAATCACTCCTCACTTAGACCAACAATTGGGTTCACTTTAAAAAAAAATGTATCCCGGTAACATGTACAGAACAAAACTGCAGATAGGAATTTACGGCTCCGAAAGTCTTTCAGTTCCTAGAAGATGTCACTGCCAAGAGTCCTCATTCTTCTGGCGGAGATGCTAAGCTATTTGGACAGCAGGTAAGGGAGAGATTCAATTTCATTTAGCTTTTACAGTAGTCGTTGCGATGCACCTTCACCAAGGCGTTCTGTAAAAATAGAAATGACGTAGTGCCCGTTAGTAAAACCGCATATGACCCGTCCATCTTACCGACTAAACTTGACATCGGTTATAAAGTCCTTGCCCTTAAGCACAAGTCTAGCGTGTACTGGCTTGACAGCTGGCATCCTCTGCAATATGCTTTTCTAATGTGCTCTTGGTATGGTACGGTGTATGAGGGTGAGCGGAAGGCTTCTCACCTAGACCTCAGTCGGGCCCGTTGTGTTCCCCTCTTTAAATCGTCGGAACTGTAGGGATGGGTTTGGTTTGAGACGTATGTTGGGGCGGATATAGGCAAGGTGAAAACAATTATGGAGTTGACACTAGCGTACGTGTGGTCTGGCGAATCTTCCTGTTTCTTTGGTGAAGGCCAGAATGCCGTCGATTACCCTGTCCATAAGATACCTCAGGTCCGGTATCCACATGGACCCCAGGGTCTTCTGTCGCATTCTCCCTAGGGCTTGGCAGTGGCATAGGAAGTGTTCGAGATCGTCTTCTTCTTCCTCGCAGTTCCTACATGTCTCTGTGTCAGCGTGGCCCAGTCTATGCGTGTGTTCGTTGAGGCTAATGTATCCTGTGATAAGTCCTACAATCAGCCTTCATTGCTCTCTGCTTGAACTTAGAGCCTTCCTAGTGAGCAAGTTGGTTGGTTTCTTGAGCTCTAATGAAGGGACGATGCCTAGCGCAGACGTCTTTCTCGGAAGCGTTTTAATTGCCTGAAATGTTCATATGCTATAGTAGCCAATAAAATGTCACCGCATTGCCTCATTATATCGCATTTAGAAGACACTTGCAGGTTTTCACAAGCCTCGATCGCAGAGTCCATAGCCCTCACAACTGTCTGGCTGCCTATTTGTCAAATGTTCTTCAACACTGTGTCTCTAAAGTCTATGAAAACTCAGTTATGGAAAGAGGGAAAGGGCTATAAAGAGTAGAGTCGAGTGAATGGAAGGAATATAAGGTAATGTTCAGGACATTTTGAGGCAGGCAAGTTATCCCACCTTTGAACCTCGAAGTTTCAATATTCGCCCAAAAGTAGGCTTTAAAATATAAGGGTGTGCAGAAGATACAGCAGGACTATTACGACTGGACATCCAACGTTCCGACGGTTTTCGAGCGAAGGGATTTGGTTGCAGAAAGATTAATGGGTTGCAGATCGAACAAAATTGACGCTAGACTCGATCATTTCAGCTCAAACACATTGCAGGAGCTTATTAGTTTCTTCAATAATTTGCTGTCAGGAATTCTGACAATGAAGCTGCTGCCAAATGCCAGCACTGATAGTCATTTGATCAGATTCAGTCTACAGACTTCCATCGATATGGTGTGGGAACCATGGCCATAAGGAACTGGAAGTTTTAGCCGCTTTGTTACTGCAGAATAGATCAAGCGAAGTGGAACTTTACACGATTTCGTGGGCCGTGGATGTTTTTTTTATGTTGACCTCATGATTTCGATGCCAGCCTCTGAATCTTGGTGAGGTTTGAAAGCTGGTATTTCTTCTCAAGAACCTTCCACCAAACTAATGTGTTTATCAAGTGCACAACAGCTGGTTTGAAGCCGAATTCGACATAAGTAGAAGGCTACTTGATCCGGTAATCAATGTTCTTCCTCCAGTTTGGAATCTTAAATTACGCCCAAGTATCGTGCGAATCCTAAAGAATAAGTTCATCCCCACTCCGATCTTTGGAGGTTTGAGGGCAGAAATTGATCTCTTCTTAGTGAAAAAAATAATTTCTGTCTTTGAGGGATTAACACTCTGCTGAGGACCAGGATGACCACATCATCAGCATAGGTCTTCACGTTTAAGTCCGTCAGTATTATCAAGGAGTCATCAGGGGCGAGAGAACTCCGCTCTGAGTGGTGGGAATCGATTTGGACTTCTTGGTCTTTTCAGGATCTACCAAGGTGCGAACATTTGATCAATTGTGGAGTTTTCTTTAGCTTGAACCCTTGATACGAGCCAATCAGGTTGATAACATATTTTTCCAGATTGGATAGCTAAGGTATCTGCTTTGATGCGGGTTAGCTGCTTCTCTTAAAACCTCCTCTAGGGGTTCTTCGTCCTTTTACCTTACAAAGGCGGCAACGAATAAGTTGCCCTTCGAAAAAGTAACCAATTTCGTCTAAAAGAATACAGACCTCCTGTCCAAACTAAGTCAAACACATTCCATTCTCATACGAAAACATTTATTTCACTTTAGGCTTCGGTTTTCTTATGTAAGCCTGATAGTAAAATTTACTAAACAAAACAAACATCAACACGTTTTGCGCACTAACGAATGGCAAAAAGCTGGATGGATACCCACAGGTCTCTCCGTTCATCCAGGGATACAGTGTAAATCCAACTAAGAACACAAACTGTACCATCTGCAGCAAGGTGAGATACTTCTTCCACCAAATTGAGCTTCTCCCATCTGGCCGGAGACTGGATAGCAAATAGTAAGAATACATAACAGTATGAACCAAACAATTGGTGGCGCCAAGGACTCCGATGTGACCATTAAAGACGTAGCGGAAGGTCTGAAAGGCTCCCAAACAGATCATAATGTGATGGTAAACGTGCAGGAAGGACACTTGGTTGTAACGCTTTCGTAGCACAAAGAATACCGTGTCCAAGAGATCGAACATTTTTAGCATACAGTACACATGGAACAATCGACGAGTCATTTCCACACTTTCAGTATATTTCTCATCTACGCGTAAACATCTTCCAATCCAGGTGGTGTGCGGACAAGCGGATAGACACTGTGACGGAAAATGAGATGAAATTGTGTTACAGGTGTGTAATTGTTGGTTGCTGTACCTTATAAAATAAGTACGCGTTTATAAAAACTTGACAGCTGTTATAAACGATGAGGGCTCCCTTTAGCTCGAATGGTTGGCGATTTTTCATCAGTCTGGGACCCAGTTTCGTCACAAACAATGCGTACAGTGTGAGGATTGTGATCACTTTGAGAGGAGATCTCATCAGAAACATTTCGTTGGACCTCGGATCTGGAAGAGAGAGAGAGCAAATGCAATGGAATACAGTGGATTCCGCCTTAGTGAGACACTGGATAATCGGGACAGACGGAAAAAACGGACATCGTCATTTCGTTTGATTGGGACAGTCGCTCAATTGGGACAAGTCTATTTAGCCCAATGTGTCCCAAACAAGCCGAATCCACTGTATTTAAAGTTTCATTTTTCATACGACTAGAAGGGGCCTACAATTTATTTCCGACTCCGAACGGCGAATTGAGAAGCTTCTTCGCAGTTTGTCATTCCCCGCCGCGAAAAATATATGGTGATATGGCTGAAGTTCGAGCCCCCGCAACGCCCACTTAACTACAATCAAATTCAAATATGTGATTGGCTCATACCCGGTGTAAGCCCCAAGAATCGATCGACAAATTCCGCCATATTTCTACAAAATAAAATGTCAAACTAAACTCTTTCGAACGAGACTTCTTTTGAATAGTGCCAACCGAAGGCACTAATTTTTTTTCAAATTGATGCGCCTGTATTAATATTTCATGAATGCAAGCAGCTACTTACTACAAATTTCAGAGTGTTTGACTTAAATTTTGTAGTTGTGTAAGATCGGCTAAAGGCCATTGAATACCCGTAGCGTTCTGATGTAATTTCAATCACTAATCGACGTCTAATCGCATTCCTATGCAAATGCATAAGCGTACGCAACGCGGCCTGTTATGCCATTGCATTTTGTAGGGCATCGAAGCTGGTAACGACAGCCGTGGAGAGTCACATCGAGTTTGCATGCGATATTAGAAAGAAATTTAGATCAGCTTTGTTGTCTTCCGATCTTGGTTGGGAGACCCAGAAGGATCGGTAAGCCCGCTTTCAGTTCATCAAACCAATTCAGAATCCACCATCGCTTAATCTTTTGAATGAAGATTTGTATTACTTTCATCTCGAATTTAAAGGTTGCGGAATTAAACATCCGATGGCGAATTTTTCTTTTAAATGAGCAGCTGAATAGCTGAATACCTCAAACTAAGCTGACAGAGCATTTCTTGATGAGTCGATTTCCCCAAAAAATTTCATCTAACAGTCTAGTAAGAGCTCTGGAAAGAAATGTACGGCAGAAGAACACTCTTGACAGGATCAATGGCAGCGTCTACAGTAAGACTAGCATGGGCTATTTCGACATTTAAGGAATTCAGATCATTGGGCAAACGTGCAGGAGCTGCAGGGACGGAGAGGAGGAACAAATGATCCTCCATTTCCTCTGCACTTATCCTGTCCTGTCCCAAATAAGGAAGCTCTATCACTTCGACAACTTGGGCGTCACATACTGACGTCAAAACAATCCTCGGCTTCATCAAGAGACAAATGGTTTCAATAAAGTGAGTGGCTTTTTAGGCAATAGATCCTAGTGGTATCACAATGGGCATTTCCTAGCTTACGTGTGTCAGTGCTTCGCCACCCTACCTACCTACCTATCTAAGGATCTGACCATCCACGTTATAGATTTCGCCGTGGGGATAACTGTCTGTCCAGGGAAAGAAATAACTTTTACGAGGCATCAAGAAACTTTGAATATGGTTGCATTCACTATTGACGACCACTGACAATAATGTGAGGACAGCGACTATTGCATCTGTCCGGGATATGTCACTTCTAATAACAGATAGAGAGTCGAGGCCAAGACTCTCGCAACCATTCAAGTTGTGCCTTTATTTCCGACTCCGAGCGGCGAATCAAGAAGCTTCTTCATGACAATGATTTTGATTAAAAAACATAAGGAGGGCAGGCCCTTTTAATTTTCTAAGCGGACGTCTTAATAGTTGGAGCTGAATTGGCTCGAAACCGATAGGTTTCCGGCAGAACTTCTTACGACTGGATTGCTAGGGGATCATTTATGGTGACAGCGGGCTTGCAGGGGCATCACGGACTATCTGGTGGAGAAGCAATGTGATAAGTACATCACAATTTTTACTGATGGACAGGCTGCTATCAAATCCCTGGAATCAGTAACAATCGCATCAAAGGTGTCCCCACCGGTCATGCCAGTACAATGGGCTTTTTTAAATGACTTTTGTAGGAGTTTTAGGCCAAACGGGAAGAAGAAACAATCCTCCACTTCCTCTGTTTCTGTCCAGCTCTATCCCAAAGAAGGAACCTCCATTTCGGACCCGATCATTGCAACAATTTGGGGGAACTATCACATATTGACTTTAAAAGTATCTTTAGCTTCCTTAAAAGCTCCAAATACAGGGTGGCCCAAAAACACTCCCCGGATATTGCTTTGCTATATCTTTAAAATGAAAGGACATAATTTCATTTTTAAAAGTTTTTAAAAAGTTTATTTGGACTTTTAAGTTTTATCGGTCAATCTTTTTATCGAGAACTTCGGGCAATATGTTCTCGCACTCTTGTCTGAGCTTCCAGAGTCTGGGGCTTGTTCTCTGTGTGTATGGTTGCACTGTCCTGTTGGAACCACATGTCCCAATTCATCAATTTGCGGCAATTAAAACTCGTTGATCATTGTTCTTTATCGCTCTGGTCTGGTCTGGTGGACGTTGATGGCTCATCAGGCACAGCGGCGACATTCTCATTGGAACGAGCACTACAAGACCTCCTCTGTCACGTGTTGTTCCAGTCTCTTCGGGGTGAGCGGCTAAACGCCTTAGTGTTTGACCACTTTGCGTAGGACACCGAAAAATTTGCGGCAAAATCACTGGCGAATTATTCCGTAAAAAAATAGTCACGAGTGTTCCGCGATCTTGAGGAATATAGCGTCTCATGGCTTGTCGACGTGTATTCTGCATCTGTTTACTTCACAAATATAAAAAAAAACTAATAATTGACGCCATTTGCAAAAGTTATAGCATCTTGTGATAGGGTGGTACATTTTGGGCCTCCTTGTAGTTCCAATAAATTGAATGGCACTTGTCAGGTATAGACGCAAGTGGAATTACGAAAATCCCACCTTGCTTTACATGGCCACCTTATTGTCAACCAACCGAATAAACAGCCAGTTTCTGTACGAAAGACGGCCGTAGAATCCTGCCATTGTGGATACAATCTGAATGGATTCGGTCCAACGCAAATGATAGTAGTGTCATTTGTCCATGAATGAAAAATATAAGTTTACGCCGATTCGTCACAAAAATTGGATTTTTTTTGCGCAACTACGTAGTTGGTGACAAATGATGAGAGAATGTGACTTTTATTTTCTCTTGAAATTTAAAAATGTATTTGTTAACAGTTTTGTTTGTCATAACTGCTTAGAATTGTTTTTATATTCTCATTTTTAAATTTCAAAATTTTGACATTTAACTCAAATAGTTTGGCAAAAAAACCAATAGAAACAAAATTTATGAGAGATACGAGTGACGTCATAAAAATATAGAATTTATGCGCACGGCGTAATCTTATATTTTTTATTCATGCTACTAGTCCCTGCATCTCTTTTCCAAAAATTCTCAAAACAGTTTCCTTCGCTAGTTTAAAATATAATAATTTTTATTTATTTAAACAATTAAATAATAATAAACATGCAGTCATACATAATATATTTCTCTCTGTGGCATGCAGTTAACTACATATAATATATTTTATAAATATTTTATTCAAGTTTAACATGATTTCTAACAAATAGGTACAAATGTTGGCCTCTCCAGGGCTCGAGGGCGAGCTTCAGAGTAAAATTCTGCTATAGAAACAGTCTTCGACGAGGATTCCTGTGTTTTCATTCCGGAAGAGAATACGAATACATACGTACATACACATACATAATATATAAACTAGTATCAAAAATGTGTTTTTTTCTAATTGAATTTGTTTGATTGTATTTGTGGTACTTGTAAATATATATATTGACTAGACGATAAATATAATTGAGTTAATCCTTCTTTTGTTTCAAAATAATCTCCATGATATGAAAGCTTTGACTATGTGTTTAGTTAAAGAAAAAATGACGATTCACTGTATGTGTGTGTGTGTTAAATGACAGGTAGACATCGATAGACGTACAATTATGCTACATGGTCGAGATATTTAAGTGGAAACATGAATATCCATCTCCTAGACGAGACACTAAACTAGAAAGGACTAAAATGCTTATTTGGCCACTGTGGGATGATCGTGGTTGACGGGCGATTCTCATTTGTTTTCAATGATCATTTGTAGTTGAAGGGCCAGACTTCTGGCCAACTGGAGCACGGATTGAGCGTTGTGACGTTCGGCCATTTCTGAAAGAGGACAATTAAATTACACTTGACTCTATTAGAGAGTGGAATGCTTACCATTGAAAAATTTGATGACATCTGTAAAGTCCATACTGTTGGAGAGAATGATGTCGCGGTAGGTTTCCAGCAGCGCCAAAGCCAAAAAGAGGACAAAGTGCGCGCTTGCGACATGCTTTGCTGCCCAAATGACTTCCCATGTTGAGAACACGTCTGCGTAGATCAGTTCGCGCTTGAAGTCCAACAGGAACCAACGGTAGCAAAAGTAGAAATGAGTGTAGTCCCCATGGGAATCCATCAGGTCGTACATTTCAGAGTCCAGAATTTGAATGAGGGACCTGGAATGACGTAAGGAATTAAGTTGCATGTCCTTCGAACAAGTTTGAGTCATAACCGATTTCTTTAAGGAATCGGATGAGAATCTGCATATCAGCGAACATCGGATAGAACATAAGTCCGACATGTGCACTTTACAAAGCCTAAAAATCCGAAAACAGCGAGTTTCTTAAGTGGAGCCTAAGTATGAGGTCACAGTTGGAAATGTCGAAGGGCTTTGAGAAACATTTTGAACGGAATAGTCGAAGAGTCCCCACAAAACGAGAATAGTTAACGAGTTCGGACTGGGTGTGCAGCGGTTTGCAATTATGGACTAAAACTGGTCATGAAACAGAGCAAGGATACTGTCGTTGGCCGGAGGCCTCTACAACAAGACAGGCAACAGCACTGAACATATTGAAAAGGTCTCTGCAACATATTAAAACTAAAATACTTCAAGGATATTTATTAAATTTGAAGTTAACGATTTGCGGTTGATACGGCGACTAGTACCGGCAGCAAAAACAGCGCTTATTCGGGTGTGGATTCGTAAGCTTCAGGTTTGTGATCGAACGCCTCACGACAATCCGCGTCAAGGCTTAATTCGCCAACATTAGCCTGATATGCGCACATGCCCCCAAAAAAGGAGAAAGAAGACCACACCAAAGACAGGTTCTACGACCTCTTGAACAAGACTTACGAGCAGTGCCCTAGCTATGACGTACTAGTTGTCCTAGGCGATTCTAACGCGAAGCTAGGAACAGAGGACATCTTTGATAGTACACGACACAACCTCCGATAAAAGATTTAGGGTGATCGACTTTGCTGCGGAGCGAAATGTTGTCGTAGCTAGTACGCGGTTCCCACATCTCGATATTCACAAAAGAACATGGAGATCTCCTGATCATTCAACCATCAACCAGATTGACGACATTGCGATCGACGCAAGCCATCCCTCCAGTGTTATGCATGTCCAAACGTTCCGAGGAGCCAACATTGACTCGGATCACTACCTTGTCGTAGCCAAGGTACGGCTGCGGATATCTCGAACACCGCTAAGATAAGGAAATACAGTGAGGAAGATCAACATCGGACGACTGCAATCGCAAGAGATCACCAGATCCCCTTCCGATCGAGTCTCTCTCAATATCTCAAGAGGTCCTATGCCACCAGCATCAAGTATTGAAGACAATTCGCAACATTGCCAGAAAATCATCAGAGATTCACTCGGCCACGAGTGCCGGCAAGCACATGCAGCGAAACAAGAGGCATACTAAGCGGCGCTGCACAGATCTACTCGCGTGCTCTACGAGCAGAAGAGGAGAGACGAACACCGGAAAGTATACCAAATGAATAGAACCTCGGTTTTGTTTGCCCGATCGTCAATAAAGGAAACGCTGTTGACTGCGCCAACTACAGTGGCATCAGTCTTCTTAACATCGCCTTCAAGATCTTATCTGCCGTGTTGTGTGAACGACCGAAGCCGTTCGTCAACAAGTTGATCGGTCCATACCAGTGTGGCTTTAGGCCAGGAAACTCCACCACGGACCAAATTTTCACACTCCGTTATCAATTCAGACAACGACACCAGCGCTGAGATCAAACGATGAAGAACTCTTGCCAATCACTGCTTCTTTGGGCTGAAAAAGCAATTGACTAGCAAAGCGCTCTCGAATGACTAATCGTCCCAGTCTTGCTCTACGGCGCAGAGGCATGGACTTTTTCAAATGCGGATGCGGTCGCTCTTGGCTGTTTCAAGAGGAAAATTCTTCGGGTGATTTTTGTTCCGGTCTGCATAGACGCTGAGTGGAGGAGGAGATACAACGACGAACTGTAAGGGCTGTACAGCGACATCGACTTAGATAGAAGAATGAAGGTTCAACGACTGAGGTGGCTAGGTCATGAAGAGCGGATGGACACCAATGCTCCGGCCCCGAAAGTCTTCGTATATACACTCGAGGCACGGCCGACAATAAGATCGGCCGATGAGACACTTTCAAAAACTTTCCTTTGAGGCTTCTTAAAGTCAGTCAATGTTTAAAAGCCACAAGAGATAGACTACGTAACGCTGAAAGTTTTCCATCTGTGGTTGTGATTTGTTGACTGGGAACGGTAGTGTCAGATTTAAGTGAAGTTGGAGACACTTGAACCTCTGCAGGTAATATGAACGAAACTTACCTTTAGCTGTGTTAAAGAAAAGGGATAAAGGACACAAGTATGGACCAAAACGATTCCAGTTTTTTAGCATTTCAAGCTAAGCTTGAGAGAGGCCCGATATCCTTTGCTGTAATCCAGTATAAAAGCAAAACTCGTGTCCATTTTCAACTGAATCGGTTCTGCAGTCACGGGGACAAACATATTGTGACACATGACATCTTGATACTTTCCCTACCTCATATTTGCAAAATGCATGTCCATTGCACCGCCGTTGGGGAAGTTTTCAATCATCCGCTCCATCAATTTACAAAAGCAACTGTAGCTCAACGATTCATCGTCAAAAATGACCAAAAGTGGTGCCACCAAATCGCACATGCCCTGCATGTACCCAATCTCCAGGTGCTCCCAAACATATCTGCAAGGAAAATCTAATTACAAAAACCGAGCCGAGAGCGATAAACCTCAGCCAAAACCTTACGTAGAAATCACATTGCGCAGCTTGTCCAGGTTTTCATTGGCAAAGTACCAGTAATTCCGATCGCAACGCTGAACATCCTTCTCAATCCTGTGCAAGTTCAATCCAAATGTCTCCAGGAGTTCACTCTGAAATGGGAATTTTGATTCTGACATCCTGATTTGCTGAGGGCCTGCCATGAATACTTACAGTATAGACCCCACCATTTGAGCTGGCTGGTGAAACACACGCTGATTTCGGTTCCTGCAAGGCATTCATTGACGACCCAGCAACATCGTCCAGCACTGGTGACACCACAGCATCGGCTCCTTCCTCGGAAATTTCATCATCTGCCTCAAAGTTGGCAAAATCAATAGAAGCGTCCGTTACAATCACGGCAGCGGGAACAATAGCAGCACGAAATGCCTGCTCCGCTAAGTCCTCTCCAGAGATAGTGTCGGTCAGTTCACCCTTAATATCATCGACACTGTGGAATTCTGGAATCTCTGTAATGTCACCGCCTTGCGCTGAAATGTTGTGGATATCAGTGTCAGTGGCGTCAGCAAATTCATTGCCAACCGTTTCGTATGAGGATGAGGATGGCGAACAGGGATCGCTTGGGATTATCATACCTCCTTTGGTGTCATCAGTTCCGCCATCACTTAAGCAATCTTCTTCGATTGATACGATCTTGATTGTAGTGCCGTGAGTACCTAGGCTAGCTCCGTCGAATGTAGGCAATTTTTTTAGTTTCACGTCTTCTTGCTCAACGAGACCCATTTCGTCTTGACCCTCAACGTCGTCGACATTTCCCGAATCTGTGCTGTGCTTCATATCTCTGGTTGTGGGGCAAGCCAGTCTATTGACTTCCACCTCACCCGGGTCTGATATGTCGGAGATGTCTTGGTCCTCAGCAAAGACCTCATTCTCCATATCGGTGTCCAAGTCGATTCGCGATTTTTCAACGCTTCCACTGCCAGAACTTAGTTTGGCAACAGCCCTAGCTGTTTTCTCCATATCCCTCTGACGCACTATAGCCTCGACAGCTAGCCACTCGCTCATTGTTGTCTCGTAGTAGTGCTTGAACTCTTCGTCCAGCTTCTCACGTTCCTCGGGCTTCGTGCCAAAGCTGTCAAAAGAGAAAAACACATCATGTTACGTGGTGCCAGCGTGGTGTCAGAAAGATTTATTTTCACCTGTGGTGTCCCAGAAGGTACGGCCACACTTCCTTGCGTATCTCAAGTTCGACTCCACCAAAATAGACCAAGCGATAGACCTCTATCTCATTTGTGACCACTCCATTAGTGTTCAATGCTTCCCAGCGCTCCTTGGTCAAACCCTTTTCGTCAGTTCCCACTAGAAAATTCAATCAGACTTCAACCGGAATTCTGAAAACAAGACTTACACTCTGGAGTTATCCGCCCATTGACCAATCCGGAGAGGTGGGTCCTCACTGTCGACAAGTGTCTACAATAGGCTAGCCACCCGTAAAAGGCCCTCGAGATGATTTGACGTCTCATGGTGGAGCAAACCAGCTCAATGCTAGCCGTCTGGCTGCTTTGAATCAACGGAGAATCTATGGAGACCTGATCTATGGAGATGCTCTTGCTTGAGTAGTCGCTGCTGCCATTAGTGGAGCAACTGCTCAACTGTGCTCGACGTGGACTTGTGCGTCCCAACTCAAGAATTGGATGTGCAGCCACTAGAATTGAACAAAGTCAAAGCACATATCACAGAAGAGAGTCCCGGAACTTACAGAAGTCTTCATGGTTACTCTTGCTGACAATCCGGAAGACATAATCAATGGGAGTCTCATCTGTGGACTCCATTACGGAAGATAGTATACGCCTACGGCCAAACTTGGACCACGGGAATAGTTTGCCGATTCCCCTCTGCGACCACAATGGTGGATCCAGCTGACCATGTGGCAACAGACCTGTTTCAAGACAACTCAAGAACGCCTGCATGTGCCCGCCTTCGGGAAAATGTATCGGAGGACGTTGCACTCCATCTTGACCGACCAGAATGATGGTGCCTCCAGTATCTTCGCCACGATTTTGATGGCAATGCACATAGACGATCTCGTTGACGTTTATATTCAAAGCATATGCCCAGAAGGAGCTTTTGTCAGCGACATCTGTAGCCTCATTGTAGCCGTTCATCAGTTGATTTGGTGTCCATTTTATGGTCAGCGATTGAACGTGCTGATGAAGGCTCAGGTATCCCGGCATTGCTTCATTAACGTCCTTCTGTAAGAAAAACATTTCAGAACGGAAGAATACGAATTCTGGTTCCATACGTACCGGAAGTACCATGACATTGTTCTTTCCATACAGAAGTGTTGCCCTAGAGTTCTGATGCAACGATTCAACATAATCCTTTGCCACGCTAACTGAAGCGCACGACTTGAAGGAGCTTGTGCTGGAATCCTCTGAGTTGGCGTGAAGACATCGCTTAAAGTTGATCACGGGTCTTTGGGCTGTTGACGGCTGTCTAGCTCCAGAACTAATCCGATGGCGTTGGACCTAAAAGCAAAAATCAGATGAACAAAAATCGCCCGCAATCCCTACGTCATTACCAATTCATCAGCATGAGGATCTGTCCAATAATGATCGGCGGTCTTTGCTCGAGTAAACTCCAATGCACATGGACCAACTAGCAATGAACTCAAAATCGATCCATAGTCCGGATCAGCCACCAGAGCATCCTTGTCGTAGTAGTTACTTGCATTGGCAGCCAAATGCTCTATGATCTTGGCCAACTTCTTGTCGTACAAGGCCAGACGTATCCAAAGGAATCTACGGAGAGAGTCAATCAGTCATTGGAGTGGAGTCACATTCTAAAGTGTTTTCAACAAACCTAACAACTGGAGCACTTGGTGGATTTGCTGCACACACCGAGTAGCTGCTTCCCTTCTTGAGCATTGGCGCCTTGTGTAGACTATCCGTACTAGTACTTGCGGATTTCTTATTCGGATCGGTGTTCTCTGTTTCCTGTACCTTTTTACTAATGACCTCTGCTTCTGGACAATTCTTTGCAATCTTATGCAAGAGTGCTGTTGTCGAGGATGTCTTGAACAAACCCAATGCACGACGACGTAGGCCCTGACTGAGACAGGCTTCGACTGCGGCACATAATGCTGTCACTGCATTACTCTCTTCATGGATGAACTTCTTGGTTACGGCCTCTTCCATCAACTGTTTCACCTCCCTCTTGACAGAGGATATCAGGCGTTCCTTGAACTCCGATTCTACAAAAAAGAAAACACCAGCAATTTTTTAGAATCATTTTGCTGTCGACGATGTATCGCTGTAGACATTTAAAGCCTCAGGAGTTGACCGTTCTTCAAATACTGCAGGCAGGATTTGAGAATTTTTCCAGAGACCTTGAGGGTAACATTTTCTACAGACTACCGAACTGTGCCAGTGCCTTTTAGGCGGGTCTGCTGTGAATCCACGATGTATTCTGTATGTCAAACAGCTGGCTGGCTAATGCCCAAACGCAGTATCGCACCAAACATTGAGCATCGGGCAGCCATCAGAACCCTCCCTGAAAAGTCAAGGCGAGGACCGCCATTGGTAACTGCCTCATCACGGGAAAATTCTCATATTTAGCAGCAATACGTCCACCCACATCGAACTTCAGCGCGCACCTGAGAGGTTCGTCGATGTGAATGTTGAAGCTGGGATAAAGGTAAACGTGAACCAATGAGAGATTATGGTAATTTCGCGAATGCCTGTTCAATGCACTTAGTGGTGTCCCACTGAAACAGGTGGAGAAGTTCAAGTATCTCGGGGTCTTATTCACGAGTGATGGAAGCAACAGTAGTGATATCCTGTAGGATTGGTCAGGCTGGAGCAATTTCGAGAAAGCTTGGTCAATCTGTTATCAAATCAATCTGTTCCGACCCTCACCTATGCCAGGTTTGGGTAATGACCGAAGGAATAAGATCGCGGATAGAGCTGTCGAAATGAGATTTCTTCATTGTATTGCTGGTGTGACTCGCCGAGCTCGGGTTAGGAATACCAGAATACGCGAGGCGCTCAATGTCGAGCAGCTACTTCTTTGAACGGAAAGATCCACGCATGCCCCAACGTTCAACGCATGCCACAACTCGGTTTCCATGGTCCCGTGCCATGGAATCCGTACCATCAGGTATTCGTCCCCTGAGTAGGCGTCCTAGGATAAGATGATTGGACCAAATCATTAATCTCATCTCTACCCGTATGGGGATGGCCACTTAACCACCCTAACCCCGCGACCCTCACAGTGGATAAGCGGGTCATTGCGAATGATGATGAACACGTGGATTGATGCTGCATACAGAAACCCTAGACCGAGAAGTGCGTTAGGATGGGTCAGGGCAAAGGTAGAACTGTGACATCCATCCAGCAAAAGTAATACAAGACATGTTAAGCTTCCTTCTGATGCGGTGAGTTCATCCCGGCCACCGCAGCGAAATCCATAGCTGAAGACTAGTGCCGACAAGCACATGGAGTGAAACCAGAGACATACAAAGCGGTGCTCGTAGGCTCCACGAGCAGATGCGAAGGGATGAACACCGTCTTCTCAGAATGGAAAGGAAACAACATGAGAAACGCGGAATTGAGTGAATATGATGGAGCTACTGAAGAAATGAGGTTAGGAAGCTTGTCAAAGCCACAAAGCCCGAACCAAAACCAGCAAGTATGAACAAGGGAACACAGTAGTTAAGCCGCTGTCATCACTGAAGATTTGGAAAGTCCACTTCTGCAGACTATAAGTAGAAGGTGGGGTGGTTGTCTGTACGAAGCACAAACACACGTATGCCAGGAAGGCACTTTGTGACACCACATGGATCTATACCCTGAAAAATGCCACTCTATTGAAACCATTCGGCTCTTGATGAAGCTGAGGATGCTTTCGACGTCAGTATGTGATAGTTCGCCCAAGTTGCCGAAGTGATAGTCTCCTAGATAGAGCTTCCTTCTTTATAGCAGGACAAGTGCAGAGGAAATGGAGGATCGTCTCTTCGTCCCTGCAACTCCTGCAGATGTCATTTGAGAAGAGGTCCATCCTTCTGGCATGAAGACCAATGGAACAATGGCCGGTAAGAACACCAATGACGGTGCTAATGAACGACCTTTTGAGCAAGATCAAGTGATCGAGTTAGATTTAGCATAGGGCCAGATCTCCCTGGACGTATAACATGTGGTACCATTCCTCCATCTTTGATTTATCTTACTGATCGCGTCGTACTCTAAGAGAAGTTTAAGTGTAGTGCGTGGAATACCCAGATTCCTTCGTTCCGGCAGGATGTCCAGAGTAGTACCACGTTTGGCGAGTTCATCGGCCTTACAGTTCCCTAAGATGTCCTTATGACCTATTATCCAACAAAGGTGAATGTTAAAATGTACTGCCATCTCCATGAAAGATGAGCGACAATCTAAAGCAGCTTTGATGTACATGTTACTGATTCCAGAGATTTTATAGCAACCTGACTATCAGTAAAGATTGTCATGTCCCTGAAGGATATCACATTGTGCCTAAGCCAGGATAAGGTTTCATTGATCACCATAATTTCCGTCTCTACAGACTATATGACGAAGTAAATTTGGTCCACCCGACCTGGACGAAGCAAAGATAAACTTAGTTATCGAAACTAAAGACCAAAATAGCTGCCGGAGCTGCCGGCGTATCTGCCGAGATATTTAAAAGATTTGGAGATGGCTTGGTGAGGAACACTGCACGATCTCATATGCAATTTGTATCAGCGTAGGATAAGGTCAGGAAAGTTCATCTCCAATCAAGTTTTCCTACCAAATCAATATACACTGCGTATTCGTCAACCTTAGGGCCGCATATGAAGGCAAACGACCTAAACAGAGCAATGTGTTGACATTCAACATCGACGTCTTGAAAAAAACGTCAACCTCGACAGCTAACACTTCGGGTAGCTGTGAGATTCGTAGAATCTTTGAATTTACCGCGGAGGGACGACCCAATAGAGGAACCCCGAGATCTAGATGGCGCGCAAATTGAAAGTCGCCTCATTCAACTTCGCGTGCAAAACTAAAAGCAGTTAGCTTACGATCGAGCTGGATGAAGACGCTTGTTAGCTGAAACCCAGATTCAATAGGGATAAAAGCGCCGTCAAAAAAAAAAATAGCTGGCGCGACAGCTCGGGTTGAGCCAAGGCCTAGCTTCTCGCGACCATTCATGTTGTACGTGTTACATCATTCGCACGAATGGAAGGGACCTACAATTTATTGCCGACTCCGAACGGCGAATTGAGAAGTTTTATCATGACAAATTTTACTCCCGGAGGTGTGTCATTCCCTGACGAGAGGTGATGCCGCTAAAAATGTTTGGTGGACCTATGAGTACGACATAGTTTGGTAAATATAAGACCAATTTCCTATGTGACGCGTATAAGAGATGAATAACCCCTTACAGCAAAAAGCACAGATGTCCAGAAATAAAGGTCGAACTCATTTTATCGTAATTTCAAGTTCAGATAGATGTCACTCGGTGTCAAAGGCGTAAGCTGTATGAACCACCACCAGTTCAAGCACCAGTTCCCTCCAGACTTCGATGCCATTCAATAGAGTTATGTGTCCTGTAAAACTTTATGCATGCACTCTCCATATTGCAGTCCCAATCCTCCCTAAACCTTTCCACTCATCGATAAGTAATCCCAAGAAGCTCTTACCCTTTACCGAAAACCATCAAGAGAAAAACCCATCACCGTAACCACTTTACTGAAAGTAAAGTGCTTAATGGATGCCTCATCCTCACACACTTAACTTAACACGACGTACAAACTTTCAAGTGCAGCGCTCCCTAACTTCCAGGAATATATTTGTGCTGCAAATGAAATTTACTACAGACTCCCCGCTGTTTACTAACGACCCGATGCGACCGACACAAGCCCGACCTCGTCAAAATGGCGCCATCGGCACCCCACCCCCGGCCGAAGTCCAAATCAGATAAAGCGCAAATGAGAATTTTAATTAGAACGACAAATACTCGTTCATCCGCAACCCCCTGAGCCATCCAGAGAATGAGCCAGATTGCAATGGAAACCACAGTGACACAGTCTCGGTGTGATTCGCAAAGGTGTGGTTCGCCAATACTCGCAGCCACTCAACCCCCATCGACGTGGTATCTATGACATTGAACATAAACAAAGACAATTTGCGAAAAAATAAAGGGCACCTCCCCACGTCCCCATCACCCAACCTCTGGGGAACGCAACCCCAAAAACGGAGCAGCGCCTGTGACGCACGCACAATAAAATGATGACAAAAATCGATGCCATATGGGAATAGCTCCCCGCGCGCTCGTGCACGCACCACAACCACTTGTTATTCAAACGCCATTGTCTCCCCGAGCCAACGCAACTCTGGGGCTGCCATAGACTTCGCATAGTGAGGTAGGATTACCATGTCACCGTGCTGACGTACACACACTCTTCGGACCTTAATCGATTTTCCGAAATAAGCGCCGCATGCACCCCTCTGAGGTTGGGTTCATTATTCGGGCATGAATAATGCGTTGCGCGTCCTATTCGGAGCGTCCTGGAGCCACTTTGTCTTTTTTAATTATAAACAAATCCTTGCAACAGTTGGCCCTAGGGGGTGAGGTGAAATACGCACATTACTCTGGGCACAGGCGAGCTCTGGCTCACAGGGGTAGTAGTGTTCCCGTCACTTTCTCTCGCCTCCCGCTGCCGCACAGGTTAGAAGAGTCAAACCGATGCCGAGCTGCTTTCGCTGGCTGTATACTCACCCCCACCGCATGTTTGTACCATATTCACAACAGAAATTTCTTCGCAAAAACTTTTTCGAGATACTTTCACGGGTTTTTCCGGGCACGTAATCAAGTTTTTCGAATTTAATTTTTGAACTTGTTACTAGTGTGTCACTTGTGGGATCACTGGGGCACTGGGAGACACTCAGAACTGCTCCATTTGTTGAATGAAAATTTGTGTGGTTACTGGGCAGAGACGGTTTTCATTTTGTGTATACACACGTCTGAAGTCGGAGAAAGCTGGCGAAAGACTGGAGAAAATGCTGGCTGCTGCCTCTGTGGCCTATGTGTGGAATGTGGGCCATTGTGGTGCGTTCACCATGGAGACTCGGCTGATAATGAATATTTAATGTGGGCCCCTAAACGACATCGGAATTTTGAATTAGCAGCAACACCCCTTGATGACAGTGTTGTTGGTTCGATTTGTTTTTTCAGGGCTTATGTGGTATAATGAACTTTTAAGGCTCTGTAAACCCCCTGAGCATTGGAAAGCACTTACAATGGGAAAATGGATATCAAATTGGGAATTATAGACATTTTCGATATGCAGAATGACTTTGTGGGAAATACAAGTAGTCAAGGGTTAAGGAGTAACAAATTCGTTGGGGGTGGTGTCACGTCATAGCCACTCGCATGCTATTTCCGTTTTCCGGATTTTCAAATTGACATTTAACGATGGGTAGGATACGAATTCCAATCACGTGCATGAACTCAAAGAACTAAAGCATCTTCCAATGCTTTTCACAGGAGCAATGAAACCACATACAGTGTACTCTCTCCTTACAGACACCTCTCATAAGTGGACAATTTTCTCAGAACCATCGGTGTCCGCTTATGAGAGAGTACACTGTATTCGGAGAATCCTTTTTAGGGGCGAGGCATTCAATGTCGGGCAGCTACTTTTTCGAGCGAAAAGATCTATACTTTGATGGTTTGGGCACGTTCAACGCATGTCCCCAACTCGGCTTCCAAGACGTGCCATGGAATCCGTGCCATAAGGAAGACGTCCCCTGGAAAAGCCTAGGATGAAATGGTTAGACTAAGTCCAAAATCTCACCTCTACCCGTATGGGGATAGGTCTTGATGATTTAGGAAGATATGTAGAGTCCACTTATGCACCCTAACCCCATAAGCCTCATAGTGGATAAGTGGGTCAATGGAAAATGATGATGATGATGAGGAGGATATCCTTAGCAAGCTCTTCGTTGTGCGTGAATCTGTTGATTGCTTTAGATTTCAAACTTGGAATTTCCATCAGTTTTTTATCATATTGTGATGCTCATTGATTTTTGAACAATTCTCTGTTGGTTTGAATGCCATATCAAGAGAAACCACCTGTTGACTGAATGACTACGACCTATAGGAGACAGTGTCAATCATCTCCCATGCGAGTTACATATACACCTACTGAGCCAACACCTGACAGTGGTCAATGCCCCGAAACTGCGTCAGAACAACGAGCCCAGCGGTCAGTCCACTAACCGAAAAGCCGACGTCAGCGGAAAACGTCTATAAAATAAAGTCGCCAATACCAGCAAGGCGATTTTTCCGGACTATATTTTAGCGACAAGTCGCAGCGACACTTGGACGGCGGGCTTTAGCTTTAAATAAATGGTAACATTTAAAATAAGTGTTTTTCTTTCTCTACAGGAAAAGTTTAACTTACGTTTCACCCATACAGTACTACTGACTCGGCTTTTGAACAAAATATTTGTAGCAAGGCATTGCTTTTCCGTTGTAGAACGTTTGTGTTCCTAATTCTACTGCCCACATCTAGTTCTGTACTTTGCTTGCTTAAGATGGCACTACAGTCCGGGTCTCGACCAACTCGCGTAGGTGGAACACTTTAACCGATTTTTGACGTGATCTCAGTTCTGGGGCCAAATCACTCGCTTCTGCAAAGCTTTAAACTTCGAACGTGGCATTTTCCAATGGATCCTTTCAGTTGCACAAAATGGACCCCTGTTCGTCTAAGTATATCTTATCGGGGATTTCCGAACCTAAGACACTGCGGCGTATGTGGAACATTTTAAACGATTTTTGAGGATTTTCGACCAACAAATGTCTCCAACAAGCGCGATCGTCACCTTTCTCCCTCCAAATTCACATGCCAAGTTGGATGGGATCCCCTTCCACTTGTGAATGTCACCTGAGTCGCAGTCAACCTCTACTACTTTCTACTACTACTGCTTTCTCTACGCTTACTTCCACTCTCCTTCCATCTCTCCGGGGTATACTCTAAGATTCTCCAGACCAAAGCGCTGGTGTTCATCCGATCTATGTACATCCATGTCGCAGCTCTCTCAGTCGCTGAATTTAAACTCCTTGGTATTTTCAAAGATCCTTGTAGCTGGAGAGTTATTATATATTTGCTCGATACCGTCAACGTGTTTTGGTTTTTGGGGCCACATACAAATCTTGGTACTGCTCATGGAGTTTGTTGACAATTCTTATTGCTTCAGCCCTCATTTACTCCGGATATGTTTGAAAAGGTTCAAAAGAGCTGTTTAAAAATTGTAAATTACATCGCGAGTTTTCCAGCATTGTGCGGCACAGCTGAGTTAGTTTTGGCAAGAAATGTGGTGAGTTTGAACTTGAAATTCATTGGTCTTTTTCAAGATTTGCCTTTGCGTGAGGACTAGTGTAATGCAGAACTTCAGACTTTAACACAGTACATTGGTGTATCGATTGTTGTTGTAAGACATAAAGTCGCCTTTCCCTCCATCCAAGAGGTCATAAAATGCCTGTCGTTTACTTCGCCGCACATTTGCCTATGCCGATGTTTTGGAACGTTGCCTTGATGCGGTTCACAGCCAAGTAATCGCTTTTCGGCCATTGACCGTTTCCGAATTTCCAGGACCGACTGGCACCCCAACTGCCCTCTCGTCGGGGAATGACAAGCCTCCGGGAGTATAATCTGTCATGAAAGAGCTTCTCAATTCGCCGTTTGGAGTCGGCAATATATTGTAGGTCCCACGTACCCAATGTACCACCCACAACATTAATAGTTGCGAGAAGTTAGGCCTTGGCTCGTCCCGAGCTGTCGCGCCAGCTATTTTTTTTTTTTTTTTTAAATGGCACCCCAAAAAAAAATCCGCCCTTATGGGTGGCACCGCGACTCAGAACGTCACATGTACGTACGTTCCGGCTCATGTTTTTATTTCACAGTCCAAAGACGTTCATAATCTTAAATAAGAGAAGCCATTGTTATCCAACGGTAGTGTCTCTCTTACCTTAAATTCTGTTGTAATGGGTAAGGAAGTTACCCTAATGGCACCACTCCCAACCTCCCATCGCCCTCATCACGCACGGATTACAGTCCATTGAATTTTGCGAGTGCTAACAGTCCTCGTGGCTCAGTGGTTAGTGCGTTGGACTGCTGTGCGAGCTGCGTTCAAGCCCCAGGCATATCCTTAGAACATTTTTTCCCGGCACTACCTCTCGTCAGTGAATGACGAACCTCCGGGAGTATTATTTGTCGTGAAAAAGGTTGCGCGAAGTCAGGCCTTGGCTCATCTCAAACTGTCGCGCCAGCTATTTATTTTTTTACTTCTCACCGGGGAATGATAAACGAAGAAGCTTCTCAATTCGTCGTTGGGAGTCGGCAATAAAATGTTAGTGTATGTTGCGTGTATGCGTGTTTTTTTTTTCAAAATTCCTTGCTTCGTCCAGCGAGAGTACCAATACTTCTTTTTTGTGCGGAGCGATTTGTCCATATAGAGGCTTATTGTGCTGTCTCATATGTTCAGAGCAGTTGGTCTGTTCCAGAGGCTGTCAGGAAGCTAATCAGCTTCTCTGGGTGGAGAGTGGCAAGGGCCGTTAGTGATACGAATTCACTGCCTAGGGTTCGCTTTCTCATATGAATGAGGGCGGAGCATTCTGTGACAATCTGGAGAGAGTTTTCATCGCTCTTCAAGCATAGTCTATAGGTAGAGTTCGGTGACAGGCCGGTCTTGTGTAGGTGCCGTTTAAGTCGGCAATGGTCACTTAGGATACTGGTTAGAATTTTAAGGTGGTTCCTGCTTTGACTTAGAAGAAACTTGGATTTCTTTTGTGATAGATTGAAAAGCAAGTGTTTGATACATTTCTGTCCTATATTTCCCATCAAAATTGTGTTGGATTTGAGCAGGATTTGTTCCTTCATGAAGCTTTTGCAGATGGATTTGTATACTACACAGGCTGGTTCAGGACCAGTGAGGAGGGTTGTTGCACCTATCTCGTCCAGTGAGTTCCTTGTGAGCGGGGATCCAGTGTACTATGACCAAGTTGTTTTTTTCTAGTTCTAGAAGCAATTGGACCGTCTCTAGGACTAGTTTCGATTTTACCGTGACTGAGTTCAGTGCTTTCAGGAGAGCTCGACTGTCGGAGAAGATAAAGATGGTTTTGCCACGGAAGTTACAGAGCAAGTTTAAGCTTGTGCACTGATTTATGGCAAATATTTCTGCCTGGAAGATCGATGAGTATGTACCTAGACTGACCGATATGTTAGTGCTAGACAACTTTCCGAATATTTCAGCCTCAGATCCACTTTCCATTTTAGAGCTGTCCATGTACTACTCTGACGGACGGGGTTTGAACTTTTTCCGGTTAGCACTCGGTGGGATGACTACTGAGTAGTTTCGTTAGAAGCAGTACCTTGGGAGAATGTCACCCAACGGTATGCTGAACTCGCTACTTTGGAGTAGGGAGGAAAGTGTGTTAAGGTGACCATCAGGAGGATGTTTGGAGCTGATGTTGTTTTGGTGGAAGAGCCTATGCAGACTGAGTTTTGCCTGCATTTCTACATGGACTCGAACTGGCGGTAGACCGACAATGGCATTAAACGAGACAGTAGAGGTGGAGCACAGACAACACGTCGTGCAGATTTCGTCTAGGCGTTGAACCGTTCCAGTTTCTTGGCTGTGGTGGCCTGATTTGTTTTTATCCACCAGACTGTTGCCGCATAAGTCAAGGCAGATTCCTTAATAATTTTTCCAAAAGTTGGGTCCGAATTACCACATTCGTTACCAATAACTAGATATAGAAATGTGAGGATTTGGCATTACCGCTCCCAATGAGTTTTATGTATCATTCGATCACGAGTCCCACTCACTCATACGTTATCGATTGCAATATCCCGACCTCTGGTTTGAAATCAAATATACACCATAGAACAGTAAAAAAGGACACTCTATCATTTTCATTATAAACGTGTATTTAATTGTTCTTTAAAATATTTTATAAATATTTTCATTTTGTTTTACTTTGTAACAATGTTCTCTGAAACTACTAATTAAAAAAATCAACTCTGCCTCTGCATGGTTAAATCGTAAAATATAAACAAAAACTCTTTCGTTTTGTTTTTCTATCAAAAAATCAAAAAACATATCTCCAACAGGTTTCCATTAGGAAAATAAATACTTTGAGAAAAAGGAACTAATAAAACTTAGTATAAAAATATCTCAATATTGCGTGTGTTTCTTTTTTCCATGTAAATATATAATTCTTCCAACAACTTTTGTAATTGTATTTCTTCTTCTTTTTTTTTAGTATAAATCTCTACAGCTACAATATTTATCCTTTATCACTTATGTGTATTTTTTTTGGTTTTTCTTATAATTTTCAACATGAAACTAAGAAAAGCAAATATTTTTTGAAAATCACTATAAGATTTTCCTAGAACAGTCATTTTAAGAAACTTCAGCAACTAAGAACATTTGTTTTTTTTTTTTTAACTGAAAACTACACAGGTATACGACGAAGGTACTCCATTGAGAAAACTCAAGCCAGATAGATATTTTTTTTTCATTTTTTTTTTTACTAACGCTACATGTTTGCGGGTTAAAGTAACAACAACAAGTCTTCTTTTTGAAGATATACATATCTGGCTCCAGTCACATATGTGTTGGATATGTGTTATAGTCCGTGTGGCAGGAGGATCCCTAGTCCTAGTCCTTGTCCACTTTGTTTAAATTTCGTTACAACTCTCTAAAGAGATGGATTGATGTCAATTTATAGTTTTTCTTGCTACAAACTTCCGTCAGCTTCTAAGTGTCTAACAATGGTTGGTGTAAATTTTATTTATCTCTTGTGATATATAATGTATACTGCTACTATTTTTGCTACGTTTAATGTGGTCCATTGCAAAGGATCTTATTTATTTTCGATGATTGTTTGCAGCTGAAGCACTAGACTGCGGGACAATTGCAGAATGGACGCCGCATTGTGACGTTCAGCCATTTCTGGAAGAAAAATTTAAATATACATCTACGATGGCTTTGTACAAGTGTTTGACTTACCGTTGAAAAATTTGATGACATCTGTAAAGTCCATGCTGTTTGATAAAATAATGTCTCGATAGGTTTCCAGTAGGGCTAGGGCCAAAAACAGAACAAAGTGTGCACTCGCCACGTGCTTTGCCGCCCAAATTACCTCCCACGTTGAAAAGACATCATCGTAGACCAGCTCACGTTTGAAGTCCAAAAGAAACCAGCGGTAACAGAAGTAAAAGTGCGTATAGTCCCCGTGGGAATCCATGAGATCATACATTTCCGAATCAAGAATTTGGATAAGAGATCTAATAAAAGAGCCGAAAGAAGCAGAAGGTAGATAGTAAATAGTTTTCAAAAACATTAGGAACTCTGCTCGCTCGATGTATCCAAAACAAATTTTTTCGTTAAACAAAAACCTCGCTATTGAGTGCCTGATTCGCTTGTTCTCGCAGGTTCGTGAATCGTTGCCATTACAAAAGGAACCAACAGATGACATGGTACTACCTACCTACGGTAGAGGTAGCGGTTCAACTGAAACCAATTAGCACTAGGATGTGCCGTTTTGTTACCACGACTCGTGTGACCTGGTTGATGATGTGTGTTATTGGAGATGGGTGAGACACCCGAAGGTACCTAGATCCAGCCTGTGGAATTTAGAAAGCGGATTAGATCTCGTATACCTTTACCCGAGGTGTCACTGAAGTCGTCAAAGAATGATTGGTTTAGTGGCCGCAGTCTGGCTCTTGCCAGTGCAGCTGCGGCAGTTGGGGTTGTATGGAATACATAGTTTGGCCGCATAGTCTCCAATTGGCCAATGCCACGGGATTACCGCCGTTATTCTGGCAATATCTAGGCGAGTTCTCCCGAGGAGATCCCTTGTTCTTATCGTATCGTATCGTATCTGTCATGTCACTGTGCCCTAGAACCCAGAGCAGTGTCAACCTGAAACATTCGCCCAAGCGGGCAAGCTCGTTACAGCACTCTAGCACCAGTCTGGAGGATATGGTAGCCGAGTCAATAGCTTTGATAGCGGGTTGGCTATCTATGAAGATACCAAAGTTTTGTTTGTGTGTTTTGTCACGCCCGAGCTTCGTGCAAGCCTCTCGGATTGCCAGTAGTTCCGCCTCGAAGACGCTGGCAAAATCCGGCAAGCGTAATAATATTGCTATTTTCAGTTATTTCGGCCCCCACACCGCAGTTCATCTTTGATCCGTCGGTGTAAATGACCGTGTCGAAATGTTTTAAGTTTATGGCGGTTGGAAAAGTGACCATGCCGTTCGGTAGCGAGTTCAGCATGTTTGCTGTGGCCGTAGGACCGTGCAATCCAGCACTTAGATTCTTTGAGTCTGACGGCGTTGTTTTTTGTGAGTAAGTCGAGAGGTAAAAGATCCAGGAGTACAGCAAGGGCATCCGTTGGAGTCGACTTCAATGCTCCCGTGGTACCTATACTCGCTGTTCTTTGGAGCCTTTTAAGTTCTATAAGGTTGTAGCCGGTTATAGTGGTCGTTGTGACTCAGTGGTTAGTGCGTTGGACTGCTGTGTGAGCGGTATGGGATCAAGCCCCAGCCATGTCCACCGAACATTTTGCGCGGTACCACCTCTCGTCGGGTAATGACAAGCCTCCGGGAGTATAATTAGTCACGAAAGAGCTTCTCACTTCGCCGTTCGGAGTCGGCAATATATTGTAGGTCCCTTCCATTCGTGCGAAAAATGTAGCACGCACAGCATGAATGGTTGGACTGTCACGTCAGCTATTTATTTTTATTTTTACGGTTGTAGCCCTTGCTCAGCGTAGGCAAATATACAAACGACCCGTAGGTGAGAATTGAACGCACTACAGCTCTGTACATCTACAAGGCCATCTTTGGTTGAAGTCCCCACTTCTTTTCAAAGGTTTTACTGCAAGCACACAGACTACACATGCCTTCTTTACTCTGTGTTCAATGTTTTGCTTCCAGTTAAGTTCAGAATCAAGCATAATACCCAGATACCTAGCGCTGGAGGATAGTTTAAGTGATTGGCCATTAATACGGGGAACGGTGAAGTCAGGTATTTTGGTTTTGGTAGTGAATAGCAACCTGTGGCCCAGGTGTTTACCTTGTCTAGAGCTGCCCCCATGATTTCACTTATCACGGAGGCAAACATCACTGACACTGGCATTGCCACATCGTCCGCGACCACCTTGACCCTTTCTCTGTCTAGTCTTACAAGAATTTTGGTCATAATCTTTAACCAGAGTAGAGTAGTAATTACGCCACCCTGTGGCATTCCTCCCTTCGCAAATTTGGACATACTATCGTCAGAAGAGCTGGATGGAAGACTCATTGTTTCAAGCAGAAGATTTGTCGTTAAGCGCGCCCCATAAAAGAAAAATTAACCTCAAGAAACTTGATACACCAGACTGAAAACGATAAACTCCAGCTCTCTGTTTCTGAATTGACGCCCAAGCTTCACTAGGACTAAAATACATACAATACAAACCTCATATTAGCGAAATGCATATCCATAGCACCACCATTGGGAAAGTTCTCAACCATCCGCTCCATCAGTTTGCAAAAACACCCATAGCTCAGTGACTCATCGTCGAATATAACCAATAGGGGTGCCACCAAATCGCACATTCCTTGCATGTAACCCACTTCCAAGTGCTCCCACACATAACTGCAAGGAAACTTATTAACTCAAATCTATTTGTTCGATAAATCAAAATCTTACGTCGAAATCACATTGCGAAGTTTGTCCAGATTCTCGTTGGCAAAATACCAATAATTCCGGTCACAACGCTGAACGTCCTTTTCGATACGATGTAAGTTTAGGCCAAAACTCTCCAAAAGCTCGCACTGAAAATGACAAAAGTCCCAACCATACAAAACAATTAAAAGAAACCTTGCAACTTACGCTGTAGACGCCCCCATTTGAACTCGCTGGCGATACACATGCCGACTTTGGCTCCTGCAAGGCGTCCAATGACTGCCCATTTCCATCCTCGTGGACCGGTGACATCAGACCAGTCTTCTTGCGCTCCGGACTGCCATCCTTTTCGAAATGTGCCACATCGATTGAAGCATCGGTTATAATCACAGCCGCATGTGGGGCTAATGGTTCGTTGTCGTTGTTGTGTCCGTCAATGGGTATCTGGTTCTCTAATGAACACGGCTCATCGCAAGCATCGGTCAACTGACCCTGTATATCATCTACACTATGAAACTCTGGAATATTTAAAGGGTCCTGGCCTACTGCTAAAATGTTGGGGATATCAGTGGCTTCAGTGAATTCATTGCCAACCGTCTCGTATGAGGAGGTGGACGGCGATCTCGGGATGGATAAGTTATTCATACCTCCAGCTTCTTCTTGATTCTCTTCTACACCAGCGTCGGTCTCTTTTGCTTGGGTATCATCATCACCAAAGCAATTCTCTTGAATGCTAAGACCCTCCGGATGTTCCTCTTGGATAGATTCATCTTTGGCATCTTTCTGATCGTCCGAAGCATCACCATCTTCTGCATTTCCAGAGTCAGAGCTATGCTTGACATCTCGTGATGTGTCGCCATCCTCAGGAGCATCATCTTCACCATAATCTCCTGGATCTGACATTTCAGAGGAATCTTCGTTATCCTCAAAAACATCGTTGTCAACATCAGCATCGACGTCGGTTTTGGATTTGTCACCACTGCCACTTTCCGAGCTGAGCTTTGCTTTAGCACGAGCATTCTTCTCCTTGTCCCGTTGACGGACTATGGCCTCCACAGCCAGCCATTCACTCATTGTTGTCTCATAGTAGTGTTTGGTAGTTTCATCGAGTTTTTGTCGTTCTGCTGGAGTTGTTCCGAAGCTAAAAGGAAAAACTTTTTACAAGCTGGCTTAAGCTTAAGGTTACACGTTACCTATAATGTCCCAAAAGGTAAGGCCAAACATCCTTTCGAATTTCGTGTTCAACTCCTCCAAAGTAAACCAAGCGATAGACCTCAATGTCATCCGATATAACACCATCTTCCTGCAATTCTTCCCACTTAGCTCTTGTCAAGCCCTCTTCATCAACTCCCACTGAAAATGAAGGCTTTTGTAAAGAACCAGTGATTTCAGAGAACAACCACTCACAGTCTGGTGTAATCCGTCCATTAACTAATCCAGAGAGATGGGTCCGAACAGTGGACAAGTGTCTGCAATACGCCAGCCAGCCATAGAAGGCTCTGGAAATAATTTGACGTCGCATGGTCGAACAGACCAACTCTATACTGGCTGTTTGGTTACCCACGACCTAGCAAGAGACAGAAAGTTGAAACCAATATCCTCAGATTCCAATAGAAGCCAACCCAACCTTTGGAGAGTCCGACAGGCCTTGATCAATAGATATGCTCTTGCTCGAGCAGTCACTGCTACCATTGGTCGAACAGCTGCTGAGTTGTGCTCGCCTCGGGCTTGTGCGTCCTATTTCAAGAATCGGATGAGAAGCCACTACAAAAAAAAATCTCATCAGGCTCCAATTCATTCTTCACTGCCTATACTTACAGAACTCCTGATGGTTACTCTTGCTGACGATTCGGAAGACATAATCGATAGGAGTCTCTTCGGACTCCATTACCGAGGGCAATATACGCCTACGCCCAAGCTTTGGCCAAGGAAATAGTTTGCCAATGCCCCGTTGTGACCACAGAGGTGGATCCAACTGACCATGTGGCAAGAGACCTGTCTCCAAACAGCTTAGAAATGCCTGCATGTGACCACCTTCGGGAAAATGTATCGGAGGACGTTGTACTCCATCTTGTCCGACTAGTATAATCGTTCCACCGGTGTCTTCTCCTCGATTCTGATGACAATGCACATAGACAATGTCATCCACGTTGATGTTTAGCGCATAAGCCCAATAGGAGCTTTTGTCGGTGCCCTCAGCTTCGTTGTAGCCATTCATTAGCTGATTCGGGGTCCATTTTATCGTCAAGGATTGAACATTTTGGTGTAGACTCAGATAGCCTGGCATTGGTTCATCTACTTCTTTCTGTAATTGAAAAGGAATTCATTATTTACAGGTTAGTCATCATCAGGGCATAAGACTTCAAGAACCAAGCAATTTCTACCTACCGGAAGTACCATAACGTTGTTCTTTCCATAGAGCAGAATCGCTCTTGAATTCTGATGCAGTGACTCTACATAATCCTTGGCCGCACATACCGACGAGCTGGACTTGAATGACCCGCTGCTACCGTCCTCAGAACTGGTGTGAAGACTTCTTTTGAAGTTTATAATCGGCCTTTGGCATGTCGGTGGCGTTCGATTCCCCGAACTGATTCTATGACGCTGGACCTGAAAAGATGCAAGGGGATCCCATTAGTCCATGCTTGTAGTCTGTGATTTCTGTTACCAATTCATCAGCATGTGGATCCGACCAGTAGTGATCGGCCGTCTTGGCCCGCGTGAATTCCAAAGCACAAGGTCCAACTAAAAGCGAACTCAAAATGGATCCATAGTCCGGATTGGCCACCAAGGCATCACGTTCGTAGTAACTACTTGCATTGCTAACCAAATGCTCTATGATCTTGGACAAGCGCTTCTCGTATAACGCTAATCGTATCCAAAGATATCTGAAAAAACACAAAGCGCACATGAGTATAGAAGTCATACCCACCTGCCATCGAAACTTACTTCACAACTGGCGCTGGTGGAATCGCATTAATCGCTGTCACCGAACTACTACTGCCCTTCTTCAGCATCTGGGGCTTAATGAGGCTATCACTGCTCGACGAGGACCGTTTGCTGGGCTCGACATTCTCGATGTCCTGTACTTTCTGGCTAATGTAGTCAGCCTCCGGGCAATTTTTAGCAATTTTCTGCAAAAGTGCGGTAGTCGACGAAGTCTTGAAAAGTCCCAAAGCGCGTCGCTTCAAACCCTGGCTGAGGCAGGCTTCCACAGCAGCACACAATGATGTCACCGAACTGCTTTCCTCGTGTATGTACTTCTTGGTGACAGCCTCCTCCATCAACTGCTTGACCTCCTTTTTCACATTGGAGATGAGCCGTTCCTTGAATTCGGAATCTGCAAGATGCGAAAAATATGACTTAATGAACTCCGCCGTAAGCATCCTTGCCCGAGAGGAAACCGATATCGAATGAACGGCAAAATAAAATCTTTTCGGGGTGACTTTCGGTGGAGGAAGCAAGGAATTGAATTAATATAAGCGAAGGGAATTCATGAAATGGTCCTCGAACGTGAAAGAATTTTCTTGTAATCCCTATACTCCGTGCTTCCCATTTGCGAGGAATGTTGGGTTTCACAGTTTCATGGCAAAAGATGAGCGACGACAATAAGTGCAAGAGAGATGTCACCCCTCGACACGTTGTCGTAACCAAATGAAGTTCTCGCTCCCTAAAAGCATACAAAAGTCAATGGAATTCGCAAACACTGAAGCGTAGTTTTGCTATCCAACGGAATTACTCGGATATGGTTCCACTTGGAATGGTGTGTTGTGCCGTCAATGTGTGGTGCCTTCTATCTGTGGCTCCCTCTGTCAATGTTGATATAAAGCCGAATATTATGTCTTTGTACTCGTCTTATTGGTACTCTAAACGGAAGTAAGTACTCTTTCGAGAAATGAATCTCAATGACAATCGTTGAAATTTTAGGGGATGCCAGCTGAGATTGAGATATGTACAAAGCGAGAAGGGGGAGGGTGGGTATTAAGAGCTCAGTATTCGGATTCAGCGTTGTCCTGATTTTTAAGTTCTTCATTCCATTATCTCGTACATATGTACATGGTGCGACAAAGTGGGTATGTGTGTATAGATTCACGTGTGTACATACAAATATTAGTGTATGCATTTGTCTAGCCCCCCAAAAAGGTCATCCATCTCCACCCTTGTACTACTTTCTTTGACAGAAATTGCTTCAATTTGGCTAATGGCATGCGAATGATTTCCGGTGAAGTCTCCTTTGTGGAATAGAAAGTTTGAGTGCACACATTTGCCGCTGACCTTGAAGAGGGAATGAATGTCAATGATTTATCCCGAAGGATGTTGAAACCTATTCACAGGAAACAGATGTAACACAGAATAGTTGCTAGAAGCTGAGCCTTCTCCTCCTGGCAGTAAAAAAGTGAAATGAAAACGGCAAGATCTCACCAGAGATGGCATTCACAAGGGTAAGAAAATTCAGTTTACAAAACTGAAGGCAGTTAACTAGATTAATTTTCAGATTCATCCTGCCAGGCAGTTTCTAATGAAGACCAGCCATTCGGCCATAAAAGCTCCGAACTCCTAGCATCTTGATCCAAAGAATCTCTTGAACTGTCTAAGCACACTTGCCAGCTGTCTACATCTATTAGATTCTTAGACACAAAAACATTGAGGGCAACGAGATTGCTCAAAGTCTACAATTATTGACCCATTTCCGTTTCATCCATTTATCCACCATTGAGAAGTGCTGTCGCGAAAAACGTTCCCTGAATACTGCTGCGGTCCGAATCTACGCAGCTCGCACAGCAGTCCAACACACTTGACACAAAGCCACTGCAACTGGAGGTGAAATGGTAGAGAGCATATTCCAACTCAATTCTTAGATGAGTGCACGTCTTCCTCAAAGTACCTTAGAGTAATCCCGGACAGTAAATTGTGCTAAGAACCCCCCCATTGACCGGACCGTCGAAAAAGGCACACAAGCACTCTGGATCTTTCGTCGCATCTGTAGCAATTACTGGAGACTAAATCCCAAAATTGCATGACAGACTTTCTGCACTCCACTCCTACCTCATCACTTAATGCTATCGTCGGCTTACCGCCAACAAAAGTCCACAATCCACGTAGGAATCCAGGCAAAACCCGCTTATCCACTATGAGGGTCGCAGGGTTGGGGTGCTTGAATGGACCTTCCACATTTCTCGATCTTCCGCTATCGACCCTAAGGCACCAGGGACTATCCCCATACGGGTACAAGTGAGATTTCGGACTTGGTCCAACCATCTCATCCTGGGCCTACCCAGGCGACGAATACCTGATGGCTCGGATTCCATGGCACTTCTTGGAAGGCGAGTTGGAGACATGCGTTTAACGTGCCAAAACCATCGAAGTATGGACCTTTATGTTCGTAGAAGCAGCTGCTCGACATTCTGGTGTTCCTAACTCGATCTCGACAAGCTACCCCAGCAATACAACGAAGAAATCTCATTTCGGCAGCTGCATAGACTCTTCCACCTAAATACCAACGGCTCTTCGATGGTCATCTCTACATGGTCACCCCCTTGCTACAAAGCCATACCAGCCCTCAGTCTTTGTATTTAACCCGAAGGCACAACGCAGTAAAGGAAAAGCTTGCCTAACGTGAAATCCACTAGTAGAACGGGCCCTTAACCAACTTGGTGTGCACAACTCTAGACAGTTGGCAATTTACGAACATGAACTATCTGCTCAATCACTCATTGTCTTCCAAGAGAAATCTTATGGTACCGAGAAGGCTTTGAGCATCATTTGTTTTTAACACCGAAAGGCTTAGACTGAAGCAATACGACCATAAAACATGATCTAGTACTGTCATCTATTATGTAGCTAGTACATCCCAGGACAATCATTACATCGTTCACTAACCTTACCCCACTTCAAGTGTCTGACGTAGGTCCGGAAACACTTCACACAGGGGTGTTACAACGGAAATAACTTTTCCTACATCAACATGTTCTGTCACTTACCCAAGACGGGGAGATTAAAAATCACTCAAAGTGTTTTAAACTCCTTTTCTATGCCTTTTCAAATGTCATGTCAAACATTTAAAGGATTCTTCCATCCGAAAACTTGATTTATACATATGTACATACAAACTGTCACCTGTCGACTTCTGTTATTGAATCCTCACGTACCTCATGTATGTATGTGTGTATTTATGTTTCATTCTTTCTTTCTTGGAACTATCCAACATCAACATCTTAATTTCAAGGCTACGCACACCTACCTACCCCAACTCATTTAGGAGAATTGCAAAGAGGAAAAAAAAATCTTAAATTAATCGTTAATGGCTTTGTCCAAGAAAACATTGGTTCAGCTAATGTAAAACCTCTGCGCTTCCAGGAAACGATCCATCAAACAAGGTCAACCGAACCATCCCTCTTTTCAGACATGTACTTTCCAAAAAAGAAAAACAACCCACAAAATGACTGAATTTAAGGTTAGAAGTGCAAGGTTTCGTTCAAGGCTCTCCTATCATATTTCATTTACTTCATCTCCGACGACAGGCGCTGAGTGCGAACAACAACAACAAAAAAGCTGCTACCAAAATACTCGCACTCGCACACTCTCGCTTCATAAACAAAACCCGAGGAGACGAGGACAAACGACGAAACGAATTCCGGCCGCCAGAACGGAGGACAAAAACACAACAAAATAAACATATGCCTCGCACCCTGTATCTCTGTGGCTGTGTGTGCGTGGTTGCGCCTTGAGATGGGAGTGTCAGGGGGCTGTCGAGTGAAAGCTGCCGTTCTCCATTTTTCGCACGGAAAAACGCGCGCAAGTACAAGCTTTCCGCTTTGTTTTTGTACCAAAGGCATACAAATGTCAAACGAACTCGAAAGCGAAAAAGCTCCACACAACAATCTGTGTGCAAAATTTAAGGAAAAAAAAATATTGAAAACCTAAATATGCACCCACTAACCCAATGACTTAGGTCAAGGGTCAAATTTTTAATTACTTCCCCCAAACCAGCCCCTCGCGACCGAAACATATGATTTCCCAACCCTCAAGGTGGCCCCGTTCGTAGAGTGCCAACAAAAAAAGATGTGTAGGTATCGAGAAAACTCACAAGGATTCGGAAAAAAAAACTGACAAAAACTTATCCAAACTCTGAAAAACGTTGGGAAAACTCACCCCCACCGAATGCGTGTAACATATTCGAGGATTGATTTCTCCTGATATCCCTTCGTTGAAATTTTTCGTTTCAATTATCCTGACCCAGGTGTGTCCTGGATGTGAACACTAGCACTGACCACTATACGTTTCGATAGATTTCTAGCACTTTCGCCATTTTTTTTCACACTGAGAAGTCCTTTCACGATGAAAAACGAAAAAGAAAAATGAAAAACACAAGGAAACCGATCCGCAGCCGAAGAACTTTGGAGGAAAATTGACTGATTTTTGTGGAAAAACGTGTGACGTAGGACAGGGATGAAACAACCGATTCAGATGGAGAGCGAGAAAGGAATACGAAATGCTGGACTATCTACCACCGTGGAGAAGGAGTGTATGTATATTATGTGTCTGATGGCATATGGAAGGAGCCCAGCAGCCAAAGGCGTACAATTTCCGCGTAGAAAGTGAAAATGAGATAAGAAGACACGAAACTTCAATGAACTTGAGAATTCCGATTCCGGGTAGGGAAGGTTACCTCTGTGCGAATTCGAATGCCATGAGTTTTCACTCTTAGAGACAGTCGACGCGGAAGCTTGAGTGAGTAGTGAATAGCTTTCGAAACTTGGTAATCGGTGAAAGTTTTGCTAACTAACATCAATAACGGTTTTGTTTATTTCAGTATACAAGCTCTCCGACCATTGGAAGCTTAAAGTTGAAAAGATTAAGAAAGGTAGTCAGCCTCATCTAAACCCTCATTCGACACAACCATGCAAGATGGCACCTGCGATTCACAGGTCAAGGAAAAAGGAAGACGATGGAAGGACAGTTAAATAAAAATATTCACTCGCTCGTGAAAACCAGGAGGTGAGAAAAAAGGGTGAAAGGTCAGAGAAAGCTGGTGGCAAGCATTGATGTCAAAAGCCAGCGCCACTAGTTCAGCGGGTCTCAACATCGCCCTACTGATAAAGAAAGAGAAGTCGTGCCTCAACACTGGAAGACTGCGATAATGATGGCACCTAAAATAAGCAACTAAATTAAACACGTGGAAGGCAGTGGAACTTACCGCCTGTGTAAGAGATAAAATTCTATATATGCACACGATCTCCTTTTACCGCACAGTACAAGCCCTAAAAAAGCGAATGGATAACCGGTTATGGGCTGTCGATGAGAGGACAAAAGGCACAAATGGATGGGACATACAATTTATTGTCGACTCCGAATGAGCTAAGAAACAAACTGTACTCTCGGAGGTCTGTCATTCACTGAGACGGTGCCATGGGTGTTCCATGAATATTGCGCAGCTCGCACAGCAGTCCAATTCAAGAATCTCTGAACCACTCTGAGCACTAGGCTTCATATAGGGGGAAAACCCGAAACCCAATAACGCCCAACGGGAGAAAGAAACAACACGCCTACCCCTCAAACTGATCCTGAACCCAAAGCCATCGAGACTGGGGATAGCAGTCACAACAACCACACAAAGGTAACAGAACAGGAAATTCTTACCGAGGAAGAGGATTTATCCATTTATCGATACTGAGGATTTATCTATACAAGTAGAGCCTCTAACAGAGGAAGAGGAGGAGTTAGAGCGGCACAGACCGCATCCACATTCACATTACAGAAGCCAACGTCCACAACGCTAAGGTGTCATCAGCTGTTATAGCCAGGATGTTGATCGAACAAAGCCTTGAACTTGTCCTGATCCAAGTGTCTACAGAGACAACAGGCAGGAGCCTCCCAAAACCTGAACCCAAGGCAGTAAACATATGACTTGTGTTTTATAGTACATAAAGCGCGTCGTCAGGGCCGTAAAGGCCGAAGAGGATATAAGGCAATGTTATAGTAACCTAAGCCTTTCTTCTAGATGATATCCCGGCTTTGGAGGTTTCAAATGATAACGAAACAGGCCATCTGCGTATAAATAGGCTCGAAAGCCCCATTCATTCTCCCAGACAGATTCTGCGGTCTGGGACCACATTGAATTCAAGATGGAAAATGCAAAAAAAGATGGTTAAAAGAAGAACTCCCAGGACTAAGGCAGGCTGAAGAATTTCCTGGAAATTATGACCGGCAGAGGTGCAAGGCCTGCCTAGGTATCAATCAAAGCCAGCTACGCATTCTAACAAGCTTTCTTGCGTCTGATTGCAGATTCATGAAACTGGGAATAGAAGGTTCTGCAGCGCGGCCGAGAAAATCCCATCACATCTATGTACATCCAAAATAAGAGCAGGGGTTTACAAGTTTAAAAAAATAAACTGTTTTCGTTACAGATACTGATACTGCGTTTTCTCAGATCAATTGGATTGGCCAAAAAGCTACATATAGCCCGAGAATCGCATTGACTGTCACGCTGGAGAGTTCGGGGGAACGCAATAGATCTGTAAAGGTCGCAGTTCATCCTGCAGATGACATCTAGATAACATCTAGACAGCGGTTAACAAAAGCATGCGGGTTTTTTCTGGACGCTACATGCATATGTAGACACACAGTTATATGTCCTTATCAGCGAGAATTTATCAAGACAGAATAGAAGCTATCTTCCCTTGCAGACGATTTCTTTGGGCTAATTGAGATCCAACTCTCACTGTGCAAAAAGACCTCTGCGGTTGTTCTTTCTTGAATCGCTTAGAAACATTGCAGGCAGGCATCAATGAAGCAAATTAAGAAATCGTAAGGTTTTCTTAACGTTTCCTAACGAAGAATTTTAAGGGCATTCCACAAGAATTTAAAAGGCATCCATTTAACCTAAACTAGCCTACTGCGATGATTCTAATTTACAAACACTTTAGTCGTATTACTGTATTCAATAATTATCGCAGAGGCCGTAACAAATTCGCCAAAGATGTCTTCTTAACACATGAGTCTGCTCACCTTAGGATCGGAGTAAATAATTTTTCTTAACAACACTTGAAATATGATTTAAAAAAGATTATAAATCACTTGCTTCTGATGCCCTGAACGCATCAAAATGTAGTTTACATTGCATAATTTTAGATGCAGCTCAAACCAAACTGTAAAATCTACGACTGTCACCAGTGCCAATTCAATTCGCAGTGAATTCATTTTGCTCAATATTTTCCTCTCGAACATTTAAAACATTGTGCTGCCGCGATTTCGACAAAATACTGTGTGCTTTTGAAAAAAAGAAATAAATTTGAACATAAATTTCCCATCAAAATGACGTATTCAAAAATATTTTCAAAACAAGTTCCAGCGGAAAGCATTCTTGACGAAATCAAAAAGGCAATTACAATTCTCTATGCACTGCCGGTAGACCAATATGTAGGTGCTATATTTTGATACTAAATATTCACATGACATACAATTGAAATTTATTCAAATTCATTTAGAATTCAAACACTTTTCACGACATCGCACTTGGATTCAGGAGTCTGGTGTACAACATGGAAGAGGGTGTTGTGTGTGCATTTCCGCTGTTTCTAAAATGGCTGAAACTCTATGTGGTAAGTGAGTGCGTGAGCTTTTAAGTAATTCCGGGAAATTTTATTGTATGTTCAGTTGATGGGTGGAATATTCAAATTTTTCATCGGATAAGATATATTTGTGAACAAAAGGGTTTAAGAAATTGTGGTGTAAAAGTAAACCATGTGGAGGACTGTGAACCTAATAATCAATTCGTTTCCTCTGATGCAAAGAGTTTAGACATTGTTGCCATAGTAGTTTTTCTTTGTTTGCTACTAAAGGTGTGCTTTGGTTTCGGGAAAATTATAAATAAAAACTATATATGTACCTAAGACTCGATTAGTGCAAGGTTAGGCTAAATTAAGAAGGGTATACGAAGCAAGGCTAGAAATATTAGCGACCCTCATGGATTAATGTCAGGGGTCCATATTCTGCAGTTTAAATGAATCATCGAGAGAGCAGAAACACCGCCAGTTTTTTGAATCACGTTATTCATTGTTTGATTTTTGTGAGAACTTAGGGTTTATGAGGGACTTGCAGATATGTACGTATGTATGTACATCAGAGTTTGATTCAAAATGAATATTTCGGACTGAAGTGTTTTAGGTATACACCATCAAACAGGATTCGCAGTTCTCTTCGGGCACCTCCATGTTCGAAGTGCAAGAAAAAAATCTTTTTTGGTTGTAAGCACCAATTTGTGCTGAGACAATAGGTTTCGGTCTGATGTCGTTACCTGTTCCAGGGTGCCAAGGGACTTTTGTTGGAACACAGACGCCATTTAGTCGACGACGTTGTCAAATGAAATTGTTACTTACGTAAATACACAAAATATAATCTAATTTCCATGTTGACGAAATTCCTCACATACTCTGTCCCTGTGTTCATTCCAGCAAGGGGTAAGGTCATTGCGGAAGACCTTTGGGATGCACAACTTCGCCATTGCTAGTCTATTGAAATTGAATGGTATCAAGGGTATGTTTCGAATGGGGCCTTCTCTAAATTTCACCTGACCTTAGGCGGAGGCCACGCTCCGAGTGGCAAGCGGCAGAGCGGCAAAAATCTGAAATTGTGTACTTGCGGCCACGTAGTCGCTAAGCGACAAGCGACTATTCTGAGCGGCAGGGCGGTGTCCCTCAGCTTTCAATGCTGTTCTATTATTTTAATATATTCCTGAGCGGAAAGAAATCAGCATGGCCAAAATTGGCACAGAAACGACTTTCAAACAAAAAACTACGACGAACAGCATTCGACAACGACATTTTCACAACTAACCACTCAAGAATTGCCGCTCAATAAATGGGCACTTGCCGCTTAAGTTTGCCGGTCAGATTTTTGCCGCTCGGAGCGTGGCCTTGGCCGATCGAGTCTACTGGTAAGATCGTATATCTAATATTTTTTATAACGATGCGGAGTTGTCTATCTACGGCTTTGCAAGATGCGCTTAGAGGACCGTTTTCCGTTCAAAGCATAGCATGGGCTTAGGTTGTAGTTTTTGCTCATCCAACTGAAGCCGTTGTCTTTGAAAACGAAGCCTTTTGTGCTTGGCCACTCCAGTCATTTTCCCCGCTGTGGTCTTCTTCTTGGAAGCGTTAGAGGCTGCGATAGCTATTTAAATCATATAATCAGACGCATGAGTTGGGATATTGGGGAAGGAATTGGTTCGATCACGGCTTGTAGGTTAGAAAGTTGAAAATCTCTTCAAAATATATATCTGCCCTTAGGATATCTTCAAATGAAATAAGCTAAAACTTCAAGCCATCCCAACTGTCGCAAAGCTTAGCAATGCACTCCTTAGAGAACTATTCCTAACATTTGATTACACGATATCGTCTCAACGATTTGACAGATGCCATCACTACCTTCGACATTCTAGAGTCTATTCTACCCCACGCTTTCATCCAAAAGAAAATTCGTCTACCGACGCAATATGTATTAGGTGATCAGTCACCACCTCGGTAAAAGTTCTCATCGGAACAGCGATAGCCAAGGACATGGGTGGTTTTGTTCCTTCGGGGGCTTTGGCTTCAATCCACTCTCTGTTTTTGAGGGATGAACAATCCATTTTGCACCATATAGCTGTTTGGGTTACGTTTTGAATTCTTCTTCAACATCTGGTACCGACTCTTCATGACGGTGCCGAAGGATTTGTGCTTCATTGGCAGTGTCTCGCGGTCACTCAGCTTGGTCGTCTGAGCCACTGACCTAATTTTTTATAAGTAGAAGGTTGACTCCTGGCGCTGGGAGAACTACGACCAGTAGTCCCTTTACTTACCAGACATACGAAAGCCGTCAGAATGGAAGCCAGAAGCTTGTCTTCGGATTAGGCCTGCCAGCTGGAACTGTCATTCTTGTTTTTGTTATAGCTTTACTTTGGTTTGTGTTGCGAATAGAATCAATCCTAACAGAGGCAGTTTACCAGGATATGGCACTTATACATCTTACCAACCTTGTGTAGCCGTCGAAATGGGCCATTGCTCCAAATTCTCTCCATGATACTGACTTTCAAGGTGAGATTTGACTGGTTTTACTCCATAGACCTTAAGTTAAGAGTGAATTGTATCATTCGGAGGTCAACTGGGGGGCTATAAATACTAGGAAGAAGGTCCAAAACCTCGTACCAGTGCCTTTCATTTCCTAAATGTCTTACGAAACCGCTCAAGCCACTCGCCGGTGTAAGCTGATAACCTCCACAAAGGTCTAGAAACGCAATGCTGCCTTTTAATTTGACAAGTCAATCTGATCTATAGATCGGTTATGGCTTAATGCCTTTCTGTTAGTCTACTAATGAAAAGATTTCCTAAAATTTATTTGACAACACTTGAGGCTCTACTATGCTTTGTTCAAATTCGTTTAAAAAAAAGTGTAGAAGTATTAATTACCATACCTACCTACCTAATGTCAACCTTAACCAATACAAGTCGCGCAAATCATTTAGAAAACTGCAAATACTTAGCTTTAAAGTTCAAAAATATTTTCAACAGCTTAGGTAACCCAGTGTCAACTTACCATTAACCTCTGAAATCGAAAGGAAATTTGTGCAGACTGTAATTTCCCAAAACAAGACAACCATATTAACCCCAACGTCCACCACTTGCTCTACTCTACCGCACAGCAATCGAGCAACAATTTGAAACAGACGGTACTTTTCCCCTTATTTGCTAATTTCCCGTTCCGGCTGTTCGTTCGTGTTCTTCTTTAATTCGTCATTCGTGTGTTCTTCCGTGTGTCGGCATTTTTTCGTATTTCACTTCATTTCATCATTCTTTTCACGGTCATTGTGAGGAGTGCACGCGCGAGTGGTTGTTTGTTAAAATTCTTGTTAAATTAAGCCAAATCCAATCGACTATTAAAGGTAAGTGTACACGGAGATACAGTTTTTCTTCACTTTCAATCAAATTCTTTGACAATGGCGAATGATTAATGGTTTCAACGGCAATTTTGCATAACAAAAAGTGGAAATAATCCGCACCCCATTGGATGGTCAAACTAGTTTCTAAACTTTTATTCCCACGTTCTCCCTTTCTATTCGCTGGCAAAGAAGAATAAGACTGAAAGTGACGCCGCTGTTAGTGATTTATTGCGTAACTCAACTTTTATTCTTAACTATTTTTCCGTTTCCTAATTAGATGCCACAACTGCAGAAACCAGCTCCAGAATTCTCCGGAACCGCTGTCGTCAACGGGGCCTTCAAAGAGATTTCTCTGAAGGACTACAAGGGAAAGTACGTGGTGTTGTTCTTCTACCCACTGGACTTTACCTTTGTCTGCCCAACAGAGATCATTGCCTTCTCTGATCGGGCAAAGGAATTCCGTAACATTGGCGCTGAGGTGATTGGATGTTCGACAGATTCGCACTTTACCCATTTGGCATGGATTAACACCGCTCGCAAACAGGGAGGTCTTGGTCAATTGGACATTCCACTGCTCGCCGACAAGTCAATGAAGGTTGCCCGTGCTTACGGTGTGTTGGACGAGGAAAGCGGTGTCCCATTCCGTGGACTGTTCATCATTGATGGCAAACAGAATTTGCGTCAAATTACCGTGAATGACTTGCCCGTTGGTCGTAGTGTGGATGAAACTCTGCGTCTGGTGCAGGCTTTCCAATTCACAGACGAACACGGTGAGGTTTGCCCAGCTAACTGGAAACCAGGCGGCAAGTCAATGGTCGCTGATCCATTGAAGTCTAAGGATTACTTCAATGCCGTGAACTAGACACCCGATATATAGCACACAGGAGTATTGATTGTACACGAGATCACAGTTTTTATATTATTTTTTTTTGTTGCATTTTGTCCTAAGGATGGAGGAACGCTCAAACTGCGAGTATAGCTGGGCTATTTACATAAAATAAACACAATTTCACGAGTTTCTAAGTAACATTGTTTGTTTTTCTTTTACGGGTTGAATAAGAATCCGTGGAGCACACGAGTGGCCTTTGAGCCCAGATAAGCGTGTCTAGCGTAAATGCCGATTCATGCGGCAGCCGCGGTTGAGCAAAGGTCATTGTCATTTCAATGTTTCAACGTTCGAACTGGAGGGAATGTTCTGGAATCTATTAACTGCATTCCTCGTATAATCGCCCATAATCTACTTATAGTGTGGGGTGATTTGTTCGTGTAATGGCGAATAAACTATAAAAGCGATTAATTTCGATCTTGACCGGGTGTTTTTGGTTCCAATCTTGCTGCCGAACGTTTAGAGAAACTTCTACCAAAGCTGCGTTAATTAGCGGTTTATTACATTAAGATTTTATCTTTATTCGTGACTGTTAAATGTATTAATTGGACGATAGTTTCAAGGTATGAAAGCTGATCCACCGCTGACGTGATTGTTGTCGCGCACGTTTTGATAGCTTCAACTAAATCATCTGTACAGTTGGTCACACTAGTTTACCAAAGCAACTCGATATTTAACTTCCTCTCTGTTCGAATTCACTTATTACAACGATTGAGGCAGAGTCGTCTGATTCAAAGTCGTTTTCTTTCTGTAGTCGTTCCCTGGTTAGTTGCGGTTAAAATGATGAAGTCAAGTGTCGCTAGATCCGAAACAGTCAGGAAAAGCCCGCAATGCTTTATGCACTATGTATGCAAAACCGCGTTTACACTGGGTCCCTGGACATAAAGCGGATAAAAATTGTGGCACCATAACGGGGCGATATATGAAACGACCCCTGTATGCCGTAAAGACAATCATTTGGAATAAAGTCACCAAAAACGCAGACTATAGATGGTCTAACTTAGCAAGAGCCTATGCCCGATCGAAGGAAAACTAGAGAAATTTTGAAACTACACAGGTCACTACGAAGTAATTGACATCCGGTCCGGCCATTGTCTCTTACGGCAGCATGTTAAGAGTCTAGGACTCACGAATACAAATGTAGGTAGACCCTGAAACAAGATATGCGTCAGGAAATAGCCCACATTCGAACTGGACTTAAGTTTTTTTACGGAAACCCAGTGCTTTGAATGAAGAGTTTAGGTTATTAGTACCTTTGTAGGCGATTCCGATAAGTCTATTGTGGTGTCTTGTATTTTTAACCCTTCTTGTTAATTTACCAGACTATATGATGCCAGGTAGACCCCCACGAACAAGTATCCAGCACAGTAAATTTGTGTGCTATACTGCAGTCGCACGAACGTTTCGCTACTCGAAGCCACGAGCGCTTCGATAGCAGCCAGGCCTGAACTGATCATCAATCCGAAAACACAGTGATCCGGCTGTCTGAAAGTGACAATGTTTTCGAATGAGTTAGAGAAAACACCAGATTCACTAGTCTCCTACTGCTTTGGCGGCCTTTAGCAGTGATTAACAAATGTTTACAGCGTTTTGTGACAGTGGCGGCTACTTTCGTATAGAATCTACCTCACGTTTGTCCGAACTAATAGCAGCGTCAAGACTGCATATCAAAAGCAGCCTTTGCTCACCCTATTGGGCTGCAGACGTTTAATTCAGTGCCCCTATCGAGCGATACAATACTCCCAAGCCACCAAAAGTCTTGAACACGGGCAACTTCTCGACCAGCAATACATACTTGTGAAGTCAAGAGGTTGTTCAGACTGAGTACTTTCGATCACATCGGCGGAGTCAGAATAACTTATAGTTTTGCCTACGTGGACCAAAGTTAAATAAATAGATAGCTGGCGCGACATCTCGGTATGAGCCAAGGCCTAGCTTCTCGCAACCATTCATGTTATGCGTGTCACATTTTTCGCACGAATGGATGGCCAAAGTTCCTACGGCTAAATAAGCAGCCCTTACCACTATCGTCCAAGACTTAAGTAGGAATTCTAGTGTTTCTTAAAAAACAAGAAACTAAGGTAATCAGTTCTTTTGCAACGATCTTTCTACATCTAAAGGGCTACCGTAGGAGTAGTGTTAACCCTGTTCTACCTTCTAGCAATTTTTTTGATTTTAAAAGCACTTCTGTGAGTACCTGTAGCTTGTGGACACCTGTTACTTTCTGAGATTGTGCCTCCTCTGATAAAGACTCGTTACAATTCATTTGCTGATGTCTGGGATTAAGTCTTATCAAGTAACCATGCTAGGTACATACCCCAAATAGAACTGGAACTGCTTGTAAAGTTAGAGGCTTGGGGTAGGCACTTCCACTTTGCTTATTTCTACGTCATTTTATCCATTAACACGTATCTAAATTGTGCAATCACTGGAATGTCAGCTGGTTTTATCAGTCATCGGAAGTTTTGCAGTTCGAACCACTTAAAACAAATATGGATTCCAAGTACATAGAACAGCCGCCATGGCTATTACTCAGCGATCTTATAATTCATTGTCGCCTCTTCTCCCTTGAACAAGTGAGAGCTGTTGAGGTGGGAAATGTTTGCGATTGCGAAGTAATAAGCTTTTATTGCATGGATTTTTTATTCCTCATGGAATACTCAGAACATGCAACAGCGTACTAAGTGACAAATCACAATTCACTTTCTGTTCTGTCTCGGGCTGTTGTTACTGCTTGTATCCCCTGTTGGACAGCGTGACTAAGACGCGGATACATCTATTGAATGCACTATTTCACCACCTCTTTCCAGATTTTGTTGGCCGCAGATTGCAAATGGCACTATAATTGTCTGTTGTGACTGTAGCTACTTGCTTGCTTTAATCGTTAGTGGGTCGCTAACACTCTTTTGTTTGAATATGCACGAGAAGGTCAGTGGAGGGCCATAGAAATTGCATTGTGGAGACGAATGATTTAGAGATTTTCACATTTCAGTCACGAGTGCATTTGTGATTTTCATATTTACAGTTGCAAGCACGAAATTCTATTTTAATTGAAAATTATTAAGGCACTAGAATGCTGTTCAATAAAAATGTTTGCTGTTCTGATGAAATCAAGTCGTTGAACGGAATTCTTTAAGGGGTCTACCTACTCATGTTCTTGTAGAATGCATTTTCTTTTGTTTGCATAAGTTGTTGCCAATTGTACTTCCGATCTTAGTATTCGATTCCAATGACCTGGGACATTTATTTAATTTGATATGCTTATTTCATTGCGAAGTATCGCGACACATTACCGCTAGATAATACTTATTTGAAACCTCTGTTGAAATAATTGAAATCGATTTGTGTAACAAGGGAAAAACAGTTGTCAACCAGGTCACAACCAGTCGACAACAGGAGACAGCGTGTGGGGCTAATACTTCACCCAAGTATACCGTCTTCAGACCGTTTCTCTGGGGGATTTGGGATTAAGAAGGTTTGTATTATGTCGCAAGGAAGCTAGTTTAGTTCATAAGGTTATCGACCGGAGGCTTTTTAGATGTTCAAAGTAACAGCATTTGATTCTCCGTGTTATTCGAAAGCAGCTTTACTTACTTACTTAAGGTGCCGCTATAGTCTGGGGTAGACCTGGGTCTTAACAAACAAGCGTCTCCAGCCAGCTCTATCTGTAACCAGCTGCCTCCAGTTTTGCACACCAATTTGGTTAAGGTCCTTGCATGCGCCACCTGAGCCGTGGTCTTCCTTTACTGCGCCGCCCCTCGGGTGTGGATTCGAAAATTTTCCGGGTCGGAGCATTGGTGCCCATCCGCTCTACATGACCTACATTAGTCGCTGGACCGCCACAATTCTAACTAAGTCGACGTTGCTGTACAGCTCGTCATTGTATATTTCCCTCCATTCACTGTCTATGCAGACGAGACTGAAAATCACTTGAAGAATTTTCCTCTAGGAACAGCCAAGAGCAACCTCCTCTTCTTTTGACAGAGTCCATGCCTCTGTGGCATTGTGCAAGACTGGGATGACAAAGAGAGAGAGGGCTGTGCTACTCAATTGCCTTCTTAGCTCAGACAAACTCCGATTGGCAAGTTATTTTTCGCTTAATCTCAGGGCTGGTGTCGTTGTCTGAACTTATAGCGGAGCCTAGGTAGACAAAGTGCTTAACTACCTCAAAGTTATATCTGTCTATAGTGACGTTCTGTCCGAGACGTCGGTGTTGTATCCTTTCTTGTTGAGAGCCTATACTTCGTCTTGCCCTCATTGAGCGCTAAACATATCTTCGCCGCCTCCGTCTCAATACTCACGAACACCAGTAACATTATGCGGCGGATGCGAGTAATTGGACGGACTTTTGGAATATTGTGCCTCTGATATTAGCGCGTGAGTTTTGCACTATTCTTTCAAGAGCGATGACAGCACGTCGCCTTGTCTAAAACCTTTTTTGACATCAAAGCTCTCGGTGAGGTCTTGATCGACCTTGATGGAGCAGCGTGCATTCTCCATCGTCATCCTGTACAGACAGACGAGTTTGTAAGGGATGCCAGAACTAGACATGGCTCTGTGTAGCTCGTCTCTATAGATGCTGTCATACGCGACCGTAAAATCGATGAAAGATGGTGGGTATCGATTTGGACTTCTTGGGTTTTTTCCAGGATCTGCCGAAGTGTGAAAATTTGGTCGATGGCGGACTTTCCTGGTCTGAAACCACACTGATATGTACCCAACAAGTTGTTGATGAATGGCTTGAGGCGTTCACACAAGGTGGCAGATAAGATCTTAAGAAATTAAGAAGACTGATGCCTCTGAATTTGGGGCAGTTCAGAGAGTCTTCTATTTTGAGGATCGGGCAAACAATTCCAGCCTGCATATGAAAATATTAAGCAGGTCCGATGTGAGACCCATATTGTCAGTCGCTCGGCTTTATACTGTAGGTATTTTAAGAACACGGACAGTTTCGTGGCTAGCATTTCTTACCGCTTGCTGTTGAGCTGGTTGGTCAAAATATTTCGATCATCACAACAGAATAATTAGTACAAGGCAATAATGTTAAGTAGATTCTTAATTGCTAGTTAGAAAATCAACGATAGGCCAAACCCGTATTTTAGATTCTTTTAATTAGCGATGGAAATTTTTGGCATACTAACAGCGTTGACTATTTAATTTTTCTCTCGTCGAAGCCTTCTATACAAATAAATTACTTTACGCAATACATACGAGTATCTTATCAAAGAAAATGAATATTTTAGACTTTGTTTATTTATTGCTGTTTCTAAACTTAGAACACTGCTTTGGCGCGGAGTAGATAAGAATCAAAATTATAAACAAATAATTGTTACACAATACGCATGTAAGTGCACTATTTTGAAAAGCAAAAGCATACTCGAAACGAATGCAGATACATATGTATGTACATGTAACGCTCTTATAAGCTCGTAGATAGTTCATGCCGACTTGTCACGCTCTCCTAAATCATTGTCAAGATTCAAACGACTAGCCGGTAACTACAGGTGTTCATGATAATCAGACGTAATGTGGATAAAAGTGGTATGCATAATTATGTAGTACATATTTACATCCATAACTATGGTTAGTTTGTTGTTAAATCAGTCGTTTTATCGCTCATGATAGGCAGTTCATGGAGTGGTATTTTCCCAAGCTTTCAGAAGAGCTTTGGCAATCATTGTGGGAATAGAACTTGGCTATGACACTTAAATAATAACCATAAAATTGTTCGAAAATAATTCAAATTCAACATTCTTGACCTAGAACATGAAAGCGTTTGGTCTCTGGTTGGAGGAACATCACTTGGGATTTGATGTTTCGGGAGTTTGATCTTGTCGTGCAGCCAAATCGAAAAATGTGATAACGCCCAAAAAACGACACATCGCCCAAAAGTGAAGGAAGAAAATGTAACAAAACCCAAGTGAAATGACTTATCACCCAAAACGACCGCAATAACGCCCAAACATTGCAAATGAGAATTGTTGTTGTAAAAATTAGGGCGATATGTCATAGTTTTTGGGCGCTACGACGTATTTGATTTTAGAAAAAGGCGCCCGACGAAAAACACCCAAATCAAAAATGTCATAACGCCCAAAAAATCCCAGAATATTTTATTGTTGTAAAAATTTGGGCGATATTACATTAAGTTTGGGTTTTATGACCATTTTGCGGTGCCTTTTGGCGGAAAACACTAAGGCTCAAAATCAAATCACCATGGAACAGCATTTGTATAACAAACCCCTGTTGGTGATTTAAAGAAACTTTGCATATACCCAACTTCGCACCTAACCCAAATCCTACAGTGAGCCCAAGCAGGGGGGTTGCAGGGGGGCAGCATATAGACATATTCCACTTAGCGTTATGTCATAATGAAATAACTTTAAAAATGTACCCCGAACTCCAATTTTAGAACAGCATTTGTATAAGAAACCATTGAATATGTGCAGCATGCCTCTCCTTACATATTCCATGGTTTGTTATATGTACAAATGCTGTTCTAAAATTGAAGTTTGGGGTAAATTTTGCATTATTGCAATCGTTTTGAGCGATAAGTCATTTCATTTGGATTTTGTTACCAATTCCTTCCTCACTTTTGGGCGCTATGTCGTTTTTTGGGCGTTATTGCCTTGGGCGTTAAGACCTTCGGGCGTACCGCACCGAAAAAAGGTCACAACGCCCAAATTGACATCATTTTTACAACAACAAGTTATTCAGCGATTTTTTGGGCGTTATCACATTTTTCGATTTGGGCATTGTTTCGTTGGGCGTTAATACCTAGCGCCGTATTAGCCACTTAACTATTGTGCATATCTATGTTTCTACTAGATTATCGATGTCTACAAAAAATAGTGAACAGGTATTCAATAGGTAGACGGTCTAGTAGACTCAAACCAGGATAGACCTGTTGTGCCACCTTACCTAGGGGCTTTGGTCAATGTATACTTGAGTTAGAGCCTATCCTCCAATCCAATGGAGTATCTTAAGTGGACTTAGCGAGGGTAGATCTTCGTCACATACGTATGTCCCTAGATTAATCCTTTTGCTCTGAATAAGTGTCACACAGTTCTAAAGAATTATTGGGGTTTCTTCATCTTCATCGCAGAATCTACAGTTCACATTGTTTTCTAGCCTAAGTTTGGTAATATGCTTATTTCTTGGTCATGTTGATGCAGGTGGTGTATCTCTTTCGATTCTCGTTGCTGAACATTTTTTTTTTAACCTGCCGGAGACGAAGAAGGTGTTCTTTTTTGCTCCTCCTTTTCTCTTAACTTTTCCCCTAAGCTGTTGAGCCCTAGCCCACAGAGGGGTTTTGCTCCTATGGGTTGTCGTTCCCGCCCCTTCTTTGCTTGTTTACCTGCTCTCTCGTCACTAGTGTGGCTAGTACCCAGTGAAGGGTGACTTTATTGCTTTGTCCCAGTTCATTGATTTTCTCAAGGCAGTCCCATACCATCTTTGAAATAAAGAGAGTATAGTGTCTTGATGGGTGCCTGACTGTCTGAGAGTATCGCGTTATTTTTTTCATGGCACTTCCTGTTGAGGTTGAATTGAGCGCATCTTTTAATTGTGCAGATCTCTGCCATACAGATTCCGAGAGTCCTGTCATCGGTCCGCTTATCTTTATTTCCGTGAATGTTCTTCAGCCGACGGTTTACCACTGAGTGCAGGATATATGTAGATCCAAGTGGTATCACAAAGGGCCTTCCTGGTCTACTTACATATGTCTGTGCTTAGCACAAACAGTCACCCTACCTACCTACCTACCTACCTACCTAGACCTTGTATAAGAGAGAGTAGTTCCCAACTGTTGTTTGCGAGACTGTAACTCAGCTAAAATATTTCGTCTTAAATTTCTGACTAAAATAAGAAATAAATTATTTTACAGAGACTGCAAAATGAGATCGATCCAAAAAATGCATATCTGTCGAAGAAGTTTGAGAAGAAAATTCCGGTGTGCACTTCATACATTGTGGCCGCCTTGCAATACCAGACCAAGATGTCAAACTATCACCAACAAGTCATGGAAATGTGCCTCTCGTTGTTTAATTCTGCATCGTCGGACGTTATGGAAATTATAGCCAGTTTGGAAATTGAATTAATGTAAAATTGTATTTGTTTATTTTATTTATTTTTGTTATAATTATTTTTTTATAATTTTAGTGCTCTCCTTTGGATGCCAATTGACTTCGTGGGAGAGTACAACACACAGAAATTAGCCCTAAAGTTAATTGTTACAGTGTTGAAACCTTTAAACGACGCGGAAAGGCAAAAGAAAATCACCGAGATAAAAACAAGTAGAGATGTGAGAAATTTAATTTTGAAGCTTACAACGAATGGCGCTAATTTTGAACAGGTAAGTGTAGGAGAAATGATTTATATAGAGTGGTTGTTGAATCGTGGGAGAATGAATGCAAATCCGTCTACACTGACGGCTCGAAAATAGCCTTAGGCGTAGGAGCAGGTCTCTTCACTGAAGAACTAGGACTGAGCAGTTCAATAAGACTTCGTTATTCCTGCGATTTTCCAGGCAGATGTTCTAGATAAATAGCTGGTGCGACAGCTTGGGATGAGCCAAGGGACCTACACGAATGGAAGGGACCTACAATTTATTGCCGAATTTGAACGCCGAATTAAAAAGCTCTTTCATGACAGATTATACTCCCGAAGGTTTGTCATTCCCTGACGAGAGGTGGAAACGCGAAAAATGTTAGGTGTACCTGGCTGGGGCTTGAACCCACGCCGCTCGGTTGGCAGTCCAACGGAGCTGCCACTGAGCCACGGCGACTGATGCCTAGTGCTAACAATAGCACGGGAGGATATTAAAACTGACAGCCAGGCGGTTATAAAAATAATTATTGCTGCATAGCGCTGTCGCGAAGAGCTGAAGATTCTTGGCACACATCATAACGTAAAACTTTGCAGGATTCCTATTCACAACTGATTACCAGATAATGAAGTAGTTGACGAATTAGCAAGATAGGAATCGTTCAAATGAGGCTGATATGAAGCTATTGAGCTTTGATATGGATCGTCATCACTCATTCACTTACGTGGTAAAAACTCAAAATTGTTTGCCGAAGTCTACCTCTGTCAGAAAAAACCGGATCCAACCACCTGCTGTCTCCGTTCCAAGGAGCAGTCATCATAGTAGATGTTGCATGGTAAAGAGCGGTCGTAGCCAGTTTTTACAGTTCGAGGATCTTTGCTAGTTCGTTAGCTGCAGAAGATCTGTTCAGATATACGATGGCTGGGGTCATAGACAGTTAAATTTGTCGTTCTACCTGAGACTTGTATATTTTCTGTGACTTAAAAGTGATGCCCACGCACGATGTGATTTGGATCTTTAACCCTTGTGGGCGTACTTGGAATTGAATGAAGTATTTTCAGATGACCCACAAGATTACTTAATTTATACTTGTGTTCTAGCTGGAGCTTTATAGCACAACGGGCTATATGTAGTGGTGTGAGCCCGATGGCAGCCTCTATGGCTGAAGTAGAGCAGTTGCGCATAACAACTAATACCGAGACAGGCAATTCTTTATGGCTTCTCAAGCTTCATTGCCGTCGTTCGTTCAAGTACTTTTGGCCGGCAAACTATGGTCACGTATGTTATTATGGGTCGAACTATCGAAATGTACAACCAATGTATCCTTTTGAAACTAGGTTAGGTTAGCGGGCCGGTGAAGATGATGAAATCGTCTTCATCTCACTTAGGTCTATGTAGACCCCTTGTGGTACCCATGTGCTTTACCAGCTACTTCCCATTGCGCTCTTTTATATGCCTGATGACAGCCACCTGGCTGTCTTTGCGAACTTAAGTAGATTCGACAGTGAACCATCGATAGCTCCTCGATGTTATCGAAGAGGTATCTGCCCAATGTTATTTTTCTAATATTGCAGAGGCTTGGGCAATGGCGGAGAACGTGAGTCGTGTCCTCATCCACTTCTTCGTCCCCGCATCCTCTGCATAGGTCGTCCTCGGTCATGTGCAGCTTTTTTGCATAGCATATTGTGTAATGTAATTAATCCTACCAGTAGAGACAAGGATTTCCTGTCCATATGTAGGAGCTTGGTCGTTCTACTTTTATTATATTCTGGCCATAGCCTTCTAGAGATTTCGCAGGTGGTTAGTTTTTTCCACCTGTTATTCGCCTCCGTTAAGGATCTAAGCCTTATTGTTTTCTTCAGGTGACGAAGTGGAGGTTTAATTGTACCGTCCACTAGCTCTGGTTCTAGGGCTGATCCCTTCCTTGCCAGTTCGTCAGCAGTCTGGTTTCCTGGCACACCTTTGGAACTAATACCCCACGTTCTGCCGTAGAGACGCCGCGTAGCCCACAACGCCGAGGTACTTCACCTCGTTGAAATAGCTTACAGTGGTGCTTTTGACGATTTGTCCAGGGGGCAATGATGCCTTTCCGCAAGAAATAGAAAAGGGAGGATGGTGTTATTGTTCTTTGGAAAGACTTCAGGTACTGGGTTTGTTTAACAACTGGAACCTCGCTAGAATATCGGAGCAGGCAATTCAATTACCAACTGTTTTGTCATGCAGAGTCAAATTACAATTTTTGTAATGTAAACAATTTACTGATTGAAATCAAAGGTTAAAGCAACCCAACAATCGATTGTGATTTCATGGTTAAAAGGACTAAGGCACTCGAGTGTTGTATATCACCACAAAGATAAGCAGTAAAACTAATCTTTAGTTTAATCTAGTAAAGTGGGTGTAACCACGTACTCAATAAAAGGTCAACAATCATATCGATATGTATTACAATCTTGTATACTTCAGTGCACATGAGTACAATGGCTGGAAGTCGCGTGTGGAATGAGGATTCGATAAACTTACCATCGTAAGTTGGGAAAAATGGGGGGAACCATGAAGTGATCTAAGAAATTTAAGTCACTGTCCAGGATTACACTTCATTCAGAACTCTCCGTTTTTAAATGATCTGAACAGGTTCATAGACGCTTTTAACTACCCTGAAAACCCCTAGAAAACCCCTAGGATTGTAGGTTTATATAGGAAAAGATCTGCAGTGCGATGAGCATCACAATGGATTTACATTGCCCTTAGTGTCACCGATGAATGTCTTTCTTCCCTCCCTCTATCCACTTATCTAACCAAATCTAAGAGTTACCTTTTTTCACTTATGCTTGTGTGACATTGTTTTCTTTTTCAGATCTCCAGACAATTGTTAAACAATTTAAACATGAAGATGGCAAAAAATTGCACAGTATTTTCCGTTTACTGTAGTACAGCCTTATTTGGAAGTTTTGAACTTTTCAAGCCGGACGTAAGTATTTATTTCAATGACTTTTTTGCACTTTTGTATAAAGTTTATCTGTCTGTTTCTGCGATAAATAGAAGGGGGATAGCCTTCCTTTCCTTGAACACGAGCTTAATGTCTCTGAGCAAAGAATCTCGCCGTATCTTAATTGTTTAGGCCCTAGCCAAGTTCTATAGTGTCACTTTACACTGAATACTAAACAACATTGGTGGAAGAATTTCAGGTTTGGCAGACACCTTGTACAAGAAGGAAACTCGGAAACTTCAACTAGAAAAGGTCTAAAGTTTGCAGGTAGGTAGGTACAGTCGCGGTGCCTAATAACCCAAATAGCGCTGAGTGCGCCATATTGTTATCATGAAACTCGTTCGAAAAACCTTTTGCCTGCGAGTGTTGATTGGTCGTGTTCGGATAATATGGCTAAATCCAGCCAGTGGGAATCAGATCTAGGATCAGTTGCCTAATGTAGGTAGAGATTCTTTCTCATTAAAGTCCTTGCAGCTTCTGCACAAGTTGTTGTGAGGAATGCCAAACTGGACCGTATGGTCCCCAACTGGCCAGTGCCCCGTAATAATGGCTACAATACTGGCAATATCTGGTCTTGATTTGATGTATTTAGCTGGTCAGAGAAGATGCCTGCATCAACTCCGCAGTCCATCTTAGCACCGTCCGTATATATACCAATATCATAGTCATTGATAACGCTTCCATTCTTCTCTGGTAGGAAATTTAACAAAGAACAATTTCCAAAAATTGAAGGTAGGTGTCATGTAGTTGGTCGAAAACCCGACAAAATCGCTAGGAGTCAAGATCTTACAGTAACCGTATGGCTTAGCACCCAGAGTCGGACCGCGATGCATGTAGCTGTACCTTTGATGTGAAGTTCCAGAGGGATCAGGTGCAGAATCACACTTAGAGCATCCATAGGACAAGACCTCAATGCTCTCGTAACACCTACACACGCCGATCTCTGTACTTTTTGAACTTGTCAATCTTACTCAAGGCAGGCTGGCAGATTATGGAGCCATAAGTGAGAATTGGACGTACAGCGGCAGTGTACATCCACAGGGTTATCTTTGGCTGCAGTCCCCATTTTTTGCCAAATGTTCTATTTCAGGCAAAGAACGATACACTTGGTTTCTTTACCCGCTGTTCTATATTGAGCTTTTAACTCAGCTTCGATTCTTGTATTGTGCCTAGGTATTTTGCACTAGGACTTAACGAAAGTGGCTGACCATATAGTTTGGGTGGGGTGAATATCGGAACCTTGGCTTAAGTGGTGAATAGCATAATTTCGGTCTTATCCGGATTTACTCCAAGACCACTGCTCGTGGCCCATATATGTACCTTATCCAGAGCACTGTCCATGAGTTGACTTATCGTGGGGAGAAACTTTCCTGATACTAGTATAACCACATCGTCGGCATACACAACCGCCTTACACCCCTCCCTATCAAGCCGCACTAAAAGTTTGTTGATTGCCATTAGCCATAGTAAAGAGGAAATAACTCCTCTACTAACCGCCTTAGTAGAGCACTGCTGTTGCCTGAATGATTCGAATCTTTAGCATGGAAACTATCCATTGGTTAAGAAAATCCTCTACACCTAGCTCGGTGAGAGCGTCCTGAATAACTTCAGTATGAATGTTGTTAAAGGCGAGTCTTTTCCACCGTGCGCACCACTTCATGAAGAGCCGTCTCAGAAGACCGTTTACATTAGCTTGGGAAAAAAATAAGCTGACTTTTACCAGGATGTTGATACAATGGTCCTGTTACAAGACTACGGAGCATTAGCCAATTGGAGACTAAGCAGTCAAATTAAGTATTTCACTCAAACCTCACTGCCGTAGCTGCAAAAATGAAAACCTGAAAGAAAACCCAATTTCCTCTGCTAATGTCCGTCACTACCAAGGGCTAGACTTCAAGTCCTCAACGATATTTTGGACAAAAAGATACAAGATCCAATCTGCTGTCTTATCTCCACAGGATGGATTCAGATACTCCTAGTTGTCTTATTCCCCCTCTCTCCATCAAAACCATACATCATCAACCAGGTCATTCGAGTTGTGGTAGCAAAAAGGTACATCTTGGTGCTAATTAAGTTCCTTGAACCGCCACTTCTACCTGCCTACCACGTACAAGTTGCTCTGCTTATATTTGAGATCCATAGCCCTATTCTTGATTATAATGGAGTGGTTCTACTCCAGCATCAGTTTGACCACTTGTATCATGGCGTGGTTCTGTCAACATTGATAAGTTTCCTCACTGAATTGCCGCCGATGTTGTTAGCTTACAAGTAGTTCAAATAAGCTATTCGCTAACGCCGTTGACTCCATTCCCAAAGTTTACTACTCCTACTCCCACAAAAAAGCGATTTAATTTTATAACCATTTTCTATTTTTTTAAACTCAGAACGTCGACAGATTTTGGATTGATTTCAACTACACATCCAAAAGTGTTTCATTCCTTTGCCAGCTAAAGCAAAATGACGGAGACCGAGAAGAGCTCTCTATACAAATAAAGATCGACAAGCTCCAAATGTTGGTATCCCTCCACTTATTCCTCAAACAAATAATTAATACAACTTCACGTTTTTAGCGAAAATCCATGTGATTGCATTGTCCTTTCCATTGAGCCGGCCACATTCTCAACCGATGTCTCCACTGAACTTAAGAACACCCGCATCGCTGTATTCACTTTGCCTCAAATTGAATTCGAGCGCCTCAAAGAAAATCGGGACTTACTTGATTTTTACAATCAGTCCTACGACTACTCAAACTCAGAGTCGGATCCGCCACCTACTCCCAATACAATTGAGAACTACTTAGCAGAGCCGATGGAAGATGATTTTTCTGAAATCTCACAAAACTGTTCCCCACTGGAACAGATACCACCAGAGATTAGCAGAAAAGATACTTCTAAGGAAACTCCCAAACGATCCCCAGTAAAAGAAAAATCCAACACCACCACTTCAAGGAAAAAAAGTATGCCACGAGCAAAAGCCACAGTCCCAAAGAAGGTCGTACCTAAAAAGATGTCGCCGTCTAAGACAGAAATTTCACAGAACCTACTGCCAAACAGCGCGCGTTCGAAAAAGGAAAGTGGCTATAGCACAGAAATGTCCACAGTCAAGCAGGACTCAACAGTATTTAAGAGACCGGCCAATCCAGTTCGACAAAAGCCAAACCAGAAAAAACCTCATGACAAGACCATAAAGACAGTTCAAAACGCGGCGCCTTTGTCCAAATCCGTACAGAAGGGAAAAAGTTTCCCAACACCACAAGAAAATGACCAACCCACCACCTCACCGTCTTCATCTCGGCGTTTTTTCAAATCTAAAATCACAAACCAACCAGTCACACCGCCCCGAAAGCCCAAAAGGTCATATCGCAAGAAGACAACCAACACTACCAACACTGGTTTGAGTCCACAACGAAAGCAAGTCAACACTGTAAAACCTTTGGATCACTTAACCAAACCAGACTGTGATCCAGAGGAGGCCGCTCTAGAATTCGTTGAAAATGGAGGCTATGCCAATATCATCAGCTTCCTACGAAGCAATGCGGGCGTTGCCGGTTTCAGCGAACAGCAGAGACAACAGATTATCGAGAATATTGAAAGAATAAACGAAGACATAGGACGGAATGCTAAACGATTCTTTCCGAAAGCCATCGATAGTGACTCCGAAAGCGGTACAATCACGGTACAGAACACAAAGCGAAGGAAAAGGAACTCTGCAGCAAAAAGTGCCGGAACGACAAATTACGTTTCATACTCCATGTGGAAGCAAAATCAGAAGGAAAAAACCAGCGGTCAATCAACGATGGTTTCAGAGAAGCAGAGGCAGAAGAAGGACAAACCAGTTGCAGCCAAACCCAAAGCAAAGCCAAAGCTCTTGACTGCTTTCGATCAATTAAAGGTTTCTCCGTCAGAGCTCAATAGTGGTTCTGAAAACAAACCAACAACGTCCAAACGGAAGGCGCACGAGACCCCAACAGTCATTGCTGACAACAGATCGTCTCGAAGCAGTGTATCTTCCTGCTCAAATCATAACTTTCTCATCGCAGATTCAGACAATGAATTGGTGGAAGAAACATCAGACGAACTAATGCCCTCGGATATGATCTGTCGCAAAGAACCCGTGGATATGGACTGCAGTTTGGTTCCACTGCCAATTAAAGTATCGCAAGCAAAAGGAAAATCGCGCTCCAGATCATCATCTCCATCTCAGGTATGAAACCTTCATAACACTTATCACTTAAATTCTAACACTTCGTGATTCACTCAGGCATCAATATCTTCGGAGGGCCTCGGAGTTGCATTCGAAATTGATTCTTCTTCTCCGCTGGAGCATAATACCACTGCTAAACGCAGAAGCTCTCCCCAAATGTCGGAAATTTTCGAAGATTTGTTAGAATTTCCCCCTCAAGATGCTCCACAGCAACCAGCCCAATCGACATCAGGCTCTGATTCCGAATCAGAAAAGAGCCAGCCTCTGATAGGACAACAAGCAAGAGTAAGGTCCACAATTAGACGTGATGTTCACACCCAATCAGAGCCAAATGAACATTCCATCAGCACCTGGTACATTGAGAAATTCCTTAAAGATCAACAACACCACCAAGACGAACCACCCTACAGCTCTCAAACTTGCCTCGAATCAACACCAGAAATCAATGATGAACAACCTGCAACAAATGAGGTGATCATTCACACAACAAAGTGTGTTGTGTCCACAGTTAGGAAGCGAACGATTCCTATTAACAACGAGGATTCTCCACTTGCAAAGGTACCATGCATTGGAGGTCGTGTGCCCCTAAGAGGTGAGCCTAACTTAACTCTATTCCAACTAATTTATTGATTGCCTACTTCAAGGTTACGCTGAGTTGCTTCCGAGTTACATGGAACAACTCACCACCGAAAAGGATCGTCTACTGAAAGAACTGGAAAGAAAATTACAAGAGGAATTCTTCGATAATTTTAAAGAAATAGTCGATGGAGTAATAAAATCCATGGCAGCACACGAGGCCGCCATCAACGAAGCCCAAGAGCAATTGTCTTTCATTTATGGCCTACTGGAGTGCCTTATCGAGAAGCAGCAGAAGAGCAAATCTCAGTTGGAAAGGTAAGTGTTCACTCGCCGATCTGACTTGATTTAATGCGACTCACTTTTGTGTTTTAGCTTATATTATCAGCTAATTGGACGTATAAAGGCATACAGTCCTGGAAAAGAAGAGCTTAAACAGGCCTACGATGAAGTTGAAGACAAGTTGCAGAATTACGCTACAAGTGTGAGCGGGAAATTATGGCAGAACTTTGCCAATGGAGTCGTTAACTCCATTGAAGAACGATTGAGACAACTAGTCGATTTTTAATTTTAATGATTTTGTTAATTTTTATTTGAATTTTATCCAGTTATCATTGAATTGATCTGAAAGTGAAAATATAACTGAATCAACACCAGAACTTGAGGGGGCTATTTCCCATAGCGGGTTGAGAGTCCTCTAAACGCTTGACCCTACTCATGACCCATAATTGTACAAAAATTGCCTCTTTCTACAGTTCGAGGTGAACCTGTGCCTCAACCAACAGCCCTTTTCAACTAACTCCCTGCAGATGCCCACTCCAAGTTGTTTGAGGTTCCCTTCTACTTTTACGTGTCACTTTAGGTGAGCTCTTCCTCTATTGCGGGAAGATTCGAAGACTCTGCGGGCCGGATTGTTTGTATTCATCATCAAGTCGTAGCCGTCTCAAATGTCCAATGCTCAGTTTTTGACCAGATTGATCTTTGGACGAATGGTATAGTTCGTGGTTTAATCTCCTCCTCCAAACCCAAAGCACGTCAACGGGAGTATATCTTCATCCGCTTTCGCTGCAATTTTAATTCATGTCGATGTCGCTGTACTGCCTGCACAGTTCGTCATTGTATCTCCTCCTCCTTTCACCGTCTATGCAGACGGGACCGCAAATCACCCAAAGAAATTTCCCCTCGAAAAAACTAAGAGCAACCTCATCCGCTTTTGACACAATCCATGCCTCAGCTGAGATGATTAAGATCTTTTACAGGCTCACTTTAGTTGTTCGAGAGAGGGATTTGCAACTGAATTGACTTCTTAGACCAAAGAAACAGCGATTGCAAGAGTTATTCTTCATGTGATCTCAACGCTGGTGTCGTTGTCTGAATTGCTAGTGGAGCCTAGGTAGACAAAGTCCTTATCTACCTCAAAGTTGTAACTGTCTTTTATGTCTTTGAGTGTCCTTTCTTGTTGACAGCATATACTTCGTGTTGCCCTCATTGACCGCTAAACCCATCTTCGCCGCCTCCGTTTCAATACTCACGAACGCGCCAGTGACATCACCCTGCGTTCTTCCGATTATGTCAATATCGTCGGCGTATGCGAGTAATTGGACAGACTTTTGAACGATTGTCCCTCTGGTGTTGACGCGTGAGTTTTGCACTCTTCTTTCAAGAACGATGTTGAAGAAGTCCCATGACAGCGCGTCGTCTTGTCTAAATCCTTTTTTGACATCAAAGGTCTCGGTGAGGTCTTGACCGACTTTGAGCAGCGTGTATTTTACAGCGTCAAGCGTTTGGCAGGCATGACAAAACTAGGCATGGCTTTGTATAGCTCGTCTCTATAGATGATGTCATAGGCGGCTTTAAAAACCATGAAAAGGTGGTGGATATCGATTTGAAGTTCCTGCGTTTTCTCCAAGACTTGCCGTAGTGTGAATATTTAGTCGATGGTGAACTTTCCTGGCCTGAAGCCACACTGATATGGAACGATCAGCTTGCTGACGAACGGCTTCAAGCGTTCACACAGCACGGTAGATAAAATCTTGTAAGCGATGTTCAGAAGACTGATGTCTTTGTATTTAGTTGGCGCAGTTCAGAGGGCCTCCTTTCTTGAGGTTCGGGCAAACAATGCTGAGGTTCTATTCATCGGACATACTTTCTTCCAGCCATATTTTACAGATAAGTTGCCACTTTAAACAGCTCGGCAGCTAGGCCGGCAGCACCAGCAGCTTTGTTGGACTTATGCTTAGATATGGCTATTCTCACTTCATACAGGTCAGGTGGACGGAATTGTTGGTATTCGTTGTCCAGTTTCCGACTGAGAAACTACAAAAACAAAAAAAAAACAAAATTCACGTCCACACCGGACAAAAATGTGGACACCGTCGAAGACGTTTTCATTGCCACAGTATTGCGCACACAAGCTAAGCGAATTTTGCAACCGTACAAAGGATGCATGCAGCATAAGTGATCACTGGCTTGCTGCACAACCTTAATGTGACAAAAGATCCTGAGGTTTATGTAGATACTGAATCTTTACGGTTTGATTTATAATGGAATCGGTGACTTCCTCGTAATTACCAAAGAAGCAGCAAGATTCTTCCTATCACACGAAAATTAAAGTCAACTCCATAATTGTACCCTACTCGTCCCCAATACATAACTCAAACTTGACCTAATCGTACAGATCTTTTCGGAAAGACGAGTTGTTTCTGTGCGGATCATGCTCTTTATCGCTTAAAAAATCAATATCCCTTCTACATCTGCCCAAGACGTTTTCTCGGAGGCCAGGCCTGGGATTATTTTTCGTCAGTCACATTCGTTAAAAAAAAATCCTCCACTAGCTTTCCCAAACTTAGTCTGCATTGCCTCAGCCGATGGCACCACTGAATTGGATGTTTTCAACTAGAACAGAGGAGCTACCTTGTGTGCTCTCTAAGATTGGGGTAAAGCAATGCTATCAGCTATGAATGTTCCGCTCAAATGTAGTCAGTGTTGTGTGGCAGCAGAATCTAGACGTCCAAATTCACAAAAATTCTGCAAACCATAGTCAATCGAGAGAATGAGGCACGATTATATGGAGGCGAAAGCGGCAAGGAACTACACAGCCAATCAAGCTATGCAACCGCCGAATAGTAGCTGAGAAGTACCGGTTGTTAGAAAAAAGCTGAAGAGAGACACACAATGTATTTCTAGCAGAGGCACACGTCTGTGTGATAAGACCCACAAGTGAACAATATTGGGAAAAGTGCCCATATGTACGGCCGCGTGTTATTATCCGTTTCACAAACAAACGATGAAGATACTGTAGATAGAGCCTCAGTTTAACTTGGCGTGCTTTAAGACAAATAGCACAGATTTGCATATAAAAGTTTCAATGATTCCACTAGTCACAAAAACACTTCCCTCTTCCATTTCTTCCCGAACGTTGTTGTTCCCAAAGAGCAAGACCAGCTGTTTGTATTTTCTTCACGTCTTCTGAACAGACGCTTTTCAGCCAACGTTTTCACAAAACATCTCCACTAACCGCTGGAATATGCACATAAACAAAATTAAGAAGAAAAAAAACATGATTTACCTATTTTTAAGTTTTATCCATTTTTTTTCTTTTTATTCTCCTCACAGTTAAAACATTTTTCGTGTTTTGTAAAAAAAAAAACTCATCATTTGTTTAAATATAACTTTAGAAGAAGAATCCAAGGATCTTTCCTCCCAAGTGTTTTCGCCTGGCCTCTTCGTGATCCATAATACCACCAGATGTGGTAAGAACAACATAGCCGAACTGACGTGAGGGCAATAGATTGTTGGTCCATTTCTCGATGTCATTGATGGGGACATCGAAGCGCGGTGAAATGACGCCACACTTGTTCAACCTGCCGGTTAGATTGACGACAATTTTGCCAGATCTGTGATCATCGACAATTTCGAACTCGCCGATGTAGCCGTGCTTCATCATCACAGTCAGGAATTTGACGATGACTTTCGAGCAGGGACGCAGGAGGACCTGACGCTTACCGCGCTTTTCAGCGTTGTTGATACATTTGAGGGCATCGGCCAATACGTTCATACGCACCATGGCTGTAAGGAGAAAGTAAACTAAAGTTAATTTCACTGACTAAATGTACACCAAGTGTTTTTGTAGGAAGATAAATTCGTGGCACAAGCGGTTGACAGCGGGATAAACAAAGTCGGTTTCACTGAATCTACACATGCACCGGTACCTACTGGATGACTCTTTAGCTTCAACACAAGTTGTAAAATGACACAATCTTCAATGAACAGATTTGCAAGTTGAAAATTTTCACCAAGATTATAGAAAACACTGAACCAAGCGCCGACTGTCAACCCGAAGAACCACTGCATAGAAGATGCTCTTATTTCGGTCATTTATTGAACAAATTGTCACGAAATGATTGCATATTCTATTGCAAAAAACATTTGTTTAACGATTTACAACATTTCTAAGATAATTTTCATAGATTTTCGCATTGATTACCTAGGATTTATTTTGTGAAAATTTTCGACAAATTGACACCGACAAGAACGTATCGAAAAAGAGGAAGTTCATTTTTATCAAGTTGCCAGTTCTTGTTTTTTGCTTTGACATTTCTCTGAATGAGTAGTGCCACCTATGCGAGAATGGTGGTAGGTTAATCAAAGCGGAAGTTGTAATTAACTATAAGGGTATGAACTCATCAAAAACATCGATAATAAAGATTTAAAGGAAATAATTAAATAATATGCGCGACGACTCGGGATCAACCATTGCCTAGCTTCTAGTATTGAACTTTTCGCAGAAATGGAAGGAACCTGCAATATCTAACCGACTTTGAATGGGGAATTGAAAAACATTTTTAGAGAGGTGGTGCCGCAAAACATGGTGAATATAGTTGGGGCTTGAACCCACGCACAGCAGTCTAACGCAAATCCAAGAATCTTCCTCTGTTTTAAGGATGTCGACTAGCACTTCAGTGGTGGTCTCTAGTACCCTAGTACTCTTTGATTTTGTCTTGCAGTGGTTGGACAGTAACAGATTGCTGTATCAGCTAGTCCAAGTATAGAAGCATGTTAATTGGGATGAATGTATCCTCTAAGAAGTCCCACTATTGATCATAGTTGTGCTCGGTTACATTCCATCACCTATTTCCGCTCAAAATGTTCTTCTTAAGTATGGTGTCGCATAAGGGCCTCTACCATTCTCAGGATTGCTAAATCTTTGGACTGATAGACCATGCCATGTGGATCCAGTTGTATTGCAAGATCAATTTGGAGTTGTAAACAGTATTCTCTCAGCGAGGAGGAAAAGGAGGACATGAAAAAATTCATATTTTATTGTCCTGCCACTGCAAGACTACGCCAACGGGTACTGGGATGGATATTGCTCCTAAAGTAAGTATATACCTATAGACAGCAAAGTGATCGGTGACATCCTGCAGTTTGTCAAACCCACGGGAAGATTTCCCGACCCCACACACAAACAACAGACACTCAATACACTCGCCATCACTAAATTGTCTCCACACAGAACCATGCTTATAAACGTCTCCAACAGTAATTTGTGGGGAATTACTACAGACCCAGCTGAGGCCTAAGTTACGACAGATTCTCACCCTCTAAATTCAACCAAGCAGTATTCTATCGCCACCGATTCGTTAGCAATATTGAAGCAATCGGTGTAAAGGGCTCTTCTTTCCCGATGTCTTGTATTGCTGATGTAAGTTTTGGACTCCAGGTGGGACAAAGCCGTTGAAAAGTTGTCAAGAAAATTTTAATTCTTGCCGGGAACGTCGCTTGGTTGGTTTATCATTAGTGTGGTTTATCGCACCAACCTGATGGTTTCCCATGCGATATGTCGTCCAAGGAGCTCTCAGGCTAGCTTCCAGATAGTCTCTTCACTTCTTGATGTATTGGTAGAATGTTCAGCATCGCCTCTAGGGCTGGCTCTGGTACAGATTCCTGCGCACTTGTTGCTCTCAATAATTGGTCTATTATGACGCAGTTATACACCCGGTGAACTTGTTTTGGTTTTAAGTCACATCACCTGCCAAAGGCTCTTCTGTTTATCCACTCCGTCCTCTTGGCCTTAGTGGCTCGTTATTAGGGATTCCCCTTCCACGTTTGTCTGATATCCCGTATCAAACTCAGGTATTAGACACTTTTTCTGAGTTGTAGTTGTACACCTTCTAGAATTGGGACATGGCATTCACAACGGTTCGCATCCAAATGAAATTGAAAATAAATTCTATGCTCCTAAAAGTATGCGTCTAAAATTATAACCGCTCATGAGCTTTTCGCAGCAAAATCCATTTTTTCACTTTTATCACCCCTTGAGAGTGGTTCCATCTTCTACTGCCTCAGCTTGATCAAAACAAAATTAATAATAACACGCAAGCTCCAGGTGTATCTCCGATAATAATTTCTTGAATCGTTAAACAAAATATCTACCCACAGTCCGCTTCGCTCGATACACTATCTCATCATCCACTTTAGGATACAACACGTACATACATATGTCGGTAATTCAACAGGCAAAGTTGTAAAAAAAAAGCTCTCTGGCCCCGCCACCCCAAAGGTGCACACATGTATTTCAGTTAGTAATACGCGCTCATTGTCTACACATCGTTCCCGGGAAACCTGTTGCATCGCTAGTGTCGCGATCGTTAGAGATTCTCTAGAGTGTATCTTTTGAAAACGCAAAGTTTTAATTGCTAAATAAATAAAAATAAATAAATAAAAATATTCCATCAGTGTATAATTAAACAAAATGACGGAAACAGTAGTTACAGTCAACAGTCATCAGCCGACCAATGCGACCTCTCCATCCGGAGGATCAACGAGCTGGATTAAAATTAACATTGCGTATTTCCAAAGCCTCCCCGGCATCATTAAAATAGTTCAATTCGTAAGTATCCCATAGTCCAGATAAAGAAATGCCACAACAAAGCCCATTTAATCCTTAAAAATCAATTAATTGTGATAAGGAATGGTGCAAGGAATTATTTTTTGGTCGGTTGACTTGTAAATTTCCCTAAATATAATCTTTTTCTTTCGTTATTACCTGGTGGGAACGAGTGCGTTTCTCGAAATCATGTGGCAGGTGCGATAAGGGTACTTTTTTTTCATATCAAAGATAAGATGGGCATACGGTCGGTTTTCACTTATTAGTGACTTGGAAACTCTGAATAAACAGAAATGTCTGTAAGGACAACACAAACTATTAGCCGATGACCTACATGCATTTGTAATTTTGTAAAATGTAAGACATATGGTTCTCATTTGTTGCTATTCACACGCAACAGGGGGAAGTTTGTTTAAATATTCAAAACTTGGACTTTTAGTTTATATTATTGTTTTCTATGGTATATCCCCGGCAATTAAGGAGCAGACGTTGTCGGCATAATTACCATAAATTGGAAGAAGCAACAGTATTGTCCTTGAGTGCGGGAAAATTTTTTACATTTTTATACAAAGGACTCAGAATTGGTTTTCATTGTTCTCAGCTTAGTTCGTAATGCGAAGAATCTAGTTTTCCGCAGAAAAACACAATTCATGGTTGGGATTGGGATACATTTGCAGGTAGAGAACACAATTTAGGGTCAGGGACACAAAACCTACTCATTGTTCGCTTGATCTGAAATGCCAAATTCCACTGACGTTGACATAGAAAGATCAAAAGATCCAGGCTTATGAAAAACGGGACTAGGGATCTTAATATACATTATGAAGATTTTACCACCTCCTCTTACGTGTCCATCACAGATAGCAGGCATTTTTTCAAAGGTCTAGACCTATCTTGTCGTTTCGGTCTGAGAACAAAGACTTCAATATACTAGACCGAGAGGTTGGCACTTCTATATGCGTTGAATCAATTGCGTGCGGATCAGTTGTAAGAGCAGAGTGGAGTTTAATGCATTTCAAAATGACCTGACAGTAGTTTGGGTTAGGTATCGAACGAAACGAAAAAGGGGGACAACCTGACGAAGCTGGTGGCTCTTCTTCTTGGCGTCTTCGAACAAGTCGGAAGACATTCTAAAATTACAGAGGATAAGTAGAGTTGGAAGGGGCCATTTTTATTCAACAGCACCTATATTTATCGCTTCAATTCTGGTGGTATCTGGTCGGGTTCTTTTAAGAACCCCTTTGATTCTGCTCTTGTCGTAGGTTGGCCACAACCAACCTAGATGTTATTCAGTTGTTTGTTCTGTTCCATCTGAGGTAAGACCAACGATAAGAAATTGTGAATGTACATTGCCCTCCAGTAGAATATGAGTTGTCAAAAACTGCGCCTAGCCTGGCAAGTTCATCGACGCGCTCGTTTCCGGTAATGACCTTGTGACTCAGGACCCACAGAAGCGTGACTCTAAACCATCCGCCTTGATACTTTAGTTCATTTCGGCATTGTTTCACAAGCTTGGAGGATATATGTACATATGTAGGCGGAATCAATAGCTTTGAATGCGGCTTGGTTATCGACTGCTAACTGAAGGTAGCGCTACAATCCGGGGTGAACCTGGGACTCAACCAGCAAGCGTCTCCAGCCAGCTCGATCTTTAGCCAGCTGCCTCCAAATTCGCACACCAAGTTGGTTAAGGTCCCCTTCCACTTGCGTACGCCACCTGTGTAAAATCCTCCGGATCCAAGGTTGTTAGTCGCTTTACAACAATTAATTGTTTTCCATGGTGGAGCCGTCAACCCCACGCACAACCCCCAACCTGGAGAGTCAAGCGCTTTGTTAGAACCCTTGGACTTAGGGGGCCGAATAGTCCGGTCCTCATTGGCCTTTTATCGGGTTACGTCGAAGTAGCTCATAGACACCTTGGTTGATTCCATCACAGGAGTTCTTCCACTACCGTCTGGATGCAAGGGAAAGGGCCTTAGTGTGAATACCCTCCTCCCTCCTCCCTCGTCAGCTGCCACCAACAACCTTCCATAGGGGTTGAAACCCTATCTGCAGTCGAGGTATTAGGCACTCAGCGTTCACCACGAGGAGGTGAGAATAGGAGTTGTCAGACAGAGGTTGGTTTAAGACAAACCTGTTGACGCGTGTGTCCTCTTGAATGCACGTGTCTATCCTTTAAGCTGTCTTGCCTATCGACTAAGACGGACCTCATTTATAAGTAGTCGGGAGGCTTCCGTAATTGCCAGACGCTGGCATTATCAAGGAGGTGACAAGATTTGGATAAGTTGGGGGCTTCCGAGAAGAAACCTGCGCCAACTCCGCAGTCCATTTTTAAGCCATCGGTGTAGATAGCCATGTATGTACGGGTATCAAAGATTGTATCCCTTAATCAGAGCAGGCCACCAGACTTGTGACCCTTAGATAAGAATTTGCCTTACAATGGCAGTGTACATCTATAGGGTCATCTTTGGCTGGATTCCCAATTTTTCGCCAAAGATGCTGCTACAGACATAGAAGGCTATAAAAGCATTTTAAATCCTCACATAGTTATTTTTGAGCTTAGCCTTGGGTCTATGATGACACCAAGATACTATCTAGTGCTGGGAAGTCTGATATTTTCGATTTTTAGTGAAGACCAAGGAATACAGAAACGAGGTAAAGATTTTCGACATAAAAGTATGCAGCACCTTTGGGATGGATCTGTCAACTTCTGCCTAAACTAGAACTGGATTATGTGAGTTGTGGTTTTAACAGGGCGCATCGGCGGTAGTTGTGTTCTGGCAGAATTAACCAGACAGGAACCTATATCTATTTACCTACCTGCTTCTCCCTTCGACGTAGGTTAGGTTAAGTGGGAGTCCATTGTGATACCACGATGAAGAGCCGGCTTACCAGCACCAGAAATCAGAGTATTTAACACAAAGTGGGCAACCGTAACGGTATTAACCCTAAGAGTTGAACCATTTCATCCCAGTAATGAAGTTTCTTATCTTTGGCCAGATCGCACAGAGGGTTTTCCTATAGAGCAGAACACGTGGATAGTAGGTGCGTTGTAGTTTCCTCCTCCTCCTCCCTGATTTCCGCTTGAAACGCACTACAGTGATTTGGCAGTCGTGTGATAATGGCTAAGCCGAGTGCGTTGGAGAAGACTCCTGCCCCCGTACCACATGCTGTCTTAGATCCCTCTGTGAATATTTCTAGCGCGGATTCGCTCAAAACTTTACCTGACTCCCAAGATTTTCTGCTAGGAATCTGAGTTTTGTACCTGACGTTGAAGGACAACGTTGGGGGACAACGTAGTCCATTTTACTATGAATAGTATGGTTGCCCTTGAGGATCCTGGAGTGGCCCATTGCTGTGCTGATCAGCTGGGAGGATTCGCTGAGCCTTAATGCTGCTTTGACTGCCCTTAGCTTCCCAAAGATATCAACAGCAAGCAGATGGAGCATTACTTCCAGTGGGGATTGTTCTCAGGGCACCCATTGTGCATGATCCCCTTTGTATCTTTTCAAGCAGGCTACTGTTGCTTTTCTTGTACAGTGTTGTCCACCAGGTCAGTACTCTGTACATAGGGATTGGCCTCACCACCAACGTATATATCCAGTGGACTATACTTTAGGCTTCAGGCCCCATTTCAGGCCCAGAGCTTTCCAGATATCTGGTGTGGGCCTTCGGTATCACGTGTAGGCCTTCGTCGTAAGGCGGCACCGAATAATGTATATTCGTCTGGAATCTTGCCGCCTATATCCAATTACAGTCGCATCAGTCCTGATCAATAAATCTTATTGAACTGCTGATCTCTACCGTCCTAGAAGAAAGTCTTTGTCCTATGCAACTGTCTGTTTCTGGCACATCAGTGTCGATGGATTAAAACTCATTACTCGGAATTTTATAGATCTCCCACGGTAGAAGAAGGTTTATAGCGCTCACCTACTCTGGAGAAGACTAATAGCTATAGCAGCCGCTTGCAGTTTTAAAATCCGGTTTGGACCCCAGATCAACTATAGGCCTACGCAAAGCCATTTGTACACCTATCAACAGAATAAATAACCATTTCAATTCACAAAAATAAACGAACTCAAGTACGCGTTTGCCGCTCAGCCGATTGCACAATATCGCACAATGGTATGTGGGTCAGACTCCTGATACTTTTACGCGTATATTTATGCAGATTTCCACTGGAGGTTTGCATCATTGAAGAATCCATAAAAGAAAACAAGATCTCGTAGAGATACCGATTGACTGGGCAAGTAAACTCTGTTGTGACTGGCAGATCATTCTCCACTTGGATTGCTGGCGATGGTTGAAGTACCTCAAGGAGGGAAATCCGGTGTGTCCACATTGTACAAATGCAAAATTCTTTGCATAACTACATAATTCATGGAAGCAATTGCGCGAGAGCTACCGATTGTATCTGTGCACCAAGATCTTTTCGAATTTGTTGTTGCCTTAAGGATTGAATATGACTTAAGAACGCGACTTAGAATGTGCACCCCACTTGAATTGATTTCTTAGCACGCAGGCGCTGAAACGAGTTTGATTGAGAGACGTTCTTGTTTTTACTTGAGGGCAAGTATGTAGTTCAGCAACAAAACCAAAAACACACACACATCACCTGGAACTAGAAGTTGTTTGCAACGGGTTTCGCGGAAAATATTTCTAACGGACGATGGGATAAAAAGTCGCTACATATGTACTCCAGTTACATTAACTCACGCAAAGTGGAATTAATATGTAATTACTTCGACAAGGAATCTATTAACATCGGGACTTTGCTGTAGAAGTGGGTAATTGATTCTTATAGATTCAAGGTAAGGCAATGTACCCTATACCTGCCTAAAGGTGGCCGAGGAGTCTAGAGAAGGTGCTAGCTATGCTAGCTGCCAAACTCACAAAATATCTTCTAGGACGATATGCTCTCTGGCGTCAGTCAGTATGTACATATACATAGTATTCCTTCAAAATATGAATAGTCACCCCGGACTTAAAGGCAGTGGCCTCCTCATTCCCTTCCCTTGAAGTCGATCTTTCTTATTACTACTACGAATGTTCTTCAATGTGTCTACCTAACCTCTTTGTAACTAAAGCTCTACAATCTTTCCCTCCATTTTGGTTTTGTGGATGAGGCACACTTTGCTTTAGAGTTCGATGACAATTTGAGACTGTCTCTGACAAAGCGTTCTCGCTCGAGAAACTTTGGCATTGACAGAGGACATTACTCGTTCTCTGACAGCCCAAAAGCTCATAAGCCTTATTAAAATGTCATTATGCTTCCGTTGTCATTATTGATACATCAGCCAATATGCATATGTTGACGGATTATGTGTGTATGAGTTTGATGGCCAAAGTTCGAATAATTACCGGGGAATGAGTTTACATACACATTTTGTCCAAGAAAGTAAGTCATACGCTCAGTCTAATGACTATCTAGTTACAGTAAAGAAAAATGTCTGCACACTCATCAAATATTAATTACCATGCGACTAATTTCGTATCAATCGATAGAATTTTATGACAATGTGACTGCGATTAGAAGACATGACAACAGAATAAAGTTGAATAAGTTGACCTAATCTAGATTGTTCTGCTGTGATTTGGGTCCGTCGTTATAAGTTGACTAATGCGAGTTATGCATTTATTATTGTCTGTATGTGTGTAGCAGTAGTATAATAAATAACACTTAATGTATACAAAAGTTGTTCTGACATCATAACGGTGGAAATTGAGAAACTTTTCAGAACCTTCTTTTTAGCTTTAAACTGAATGGTGGTTCATTGTTCATAAGTCATTGGATTTATAACAGATGATTATAGAAGTCTGAATACATTTATCAACTTGACAGTGCACCTGTCAAACTAAAGAAAAATGTGTCATTCAATGGGCTATTTATCTTTACACATGCATATCATTGGCTTGGTCATGGCGGGCCTTATTGCTATAACAAACCTAAGGTACACGTTTTAGGGTCACTAGACGTTCACATATCGATCAAATTTTGTATTTAAGCTCGTATGACACTTTGTTTTGTTTACATTTTTAATGCGCATTGAATTTAACGTTAAAGATACAAATGTGCGTTCGCAACAACCGCAAACGTCATTAAGAATGATTAGCTGTCAAAAGCAAAGCTTCTCAAGACGTTGACATTTTCAGATTGTGAGAGAGAAAGGCTGTTGAATTTATTATCGAAAATACCAAGTGTCGAATGAAAATAACGATAAGACAAGCTAAATCTTCCATAACTTGTTTATATGATAGTTGCGCCCTCACAATTCAGACATTGCCATAATGAAGATGGGGTGAAGTGCGCAGGGCGGTGTCCTGTCTTTAAGGATTTTGTGTCAACCAAGAATTATGTGAACGAAAAGAACAGCTAATTTCATTGGGAACATAAAAAGATTTTGGCGTTTTATGGTTTTTGATCGACGGTCTGTAGTGTGTGACTAAAGTATAAACCAGTGGAGCTGACAAGATAATAAGAACCTTTGACAGCAAGCCGACGCCAAACTCGCCTTAGGTCCTGACTTATTGAGGTGGTGATAAAGTTCAGTATGTGGTTGTCGCGGTTCAGTGGTTAGTGCATTGGACTGGTGTGCGAGCTATCTAGGTTCGTGCCCAGGAATACCCACCGAATATTTGTCACCTTCACCTCTCGTTGAATGTCAAACCGAAAGTAAAAAGCAGCGAGTATTCTCCGTCCTGAACACCCCGTCTCCACGAGAAATTTTTCTTTCAAATTTAATTTCTTGCCGGAAATTCACACCCGTGGAGACGGAGTGTAATCGTCATAGACAGATTAATTTCGCAGTGATGCCAAAACACGCTATGGCTTTTAAAACTCGCTGTCATAGGCGGTTTTAAAATTTATTTAGACATCATGGGTATCGATTTGGATATTAATATGTGAAGTAATGAAAATTTGGTGGATTGTGGACTTTCCTGCCCTAAAGCCATATTTCAAAATGTTCATAAATCTTTACATTTAAAATATTTCACGAAAAATGATATATTCTTTTATTTTGAATGAAATATCGAGTTTGCTGGTCACACTTCCACACAAGCTAGCTCTACAATAAGGCGTGACAATTTGGCCAAAGGCCATTTCTACAACCAGATCATGTGTCATGTTTTTTTCATTTCATTGCGTGTTTCAAACGTAAATATTCTCGAAAAAACAATCTATTTTCGTTTGAGACAAGCATTTAGAGTTAATCCACGCGAATTAAACATAACATTCGACATCTACGTCATGTTGTCTAAAATGTGACTTAAGTGCTAATTTACAAAATATTTTTCATTAAAGAAAATATATATATTAAGCAGCTTTAGCAGGTTTTTGATTCATTATTTACAGTGTCTGGTTGTTTTATTTCGTAACGAGTTTTGAGTATCTAGAAGTAAACACTTTGCTTGTTGCACACAAATTTAAAAATACAACAAACTACAAGAGGGACAATGGCACTAAATAAACTTAAGTTAATTGGGGAAAATATTCTAATGAATGCAAAGATATTTTAAGTTGAGTTTACTTCCTACATACTTCCAAGTATTTGCTTCGTAATGATCTTCTATTACTGGCAACAGTTTGCTGACAAGAGGGTGATTCAATAAGATGTGTGTAATCTCCTTTTCCAATAAAACTTAAAATAATAAGAAAATTTAAAGTTCATTGATTTTAAATGTAAGTCTGAACTTGAGTGTCATATGTGGAATACAATATCTATCAGTCAGTTGTCCTCCTTAGTTTCTTTGGCGTGATGACATACTTTTTGGGGCATTATTTGTGCCCATTATCCGTAATTGCTTGTGGAAATTTTCAAGCTCAAGTAACTTCATAGGATCCAAGCTAGTTCGACGCTGTCACAAAGAGCTTAAGGTTCTTGGCTCGCACACAGTGTTACTCTCTGCTGGGTCCATAACCGGAAAAGAGTTGGCTGACGAACTTGCTAGAAAAGGGTTTGTAATGGAACAAAATCGATCACTGCAATGGATTAAGTCCCCACTCTGTTATCTTAGAGAGCGAGTGGAATGTGAGACCGCAACTACAGCCAACAGTAGGTGGAAGTCGCTTACCACGTATGGTATATCAAAGACACTTTGGCCAAAACAGCCAGAACCAACAAGATTTTGAAATATGACAGTTAGGCAGTCGCTGTCAATGTTGGTGGGTGCACTCACCGGCCACAACCGTCGAAGAAATCACACAATGAAATTCAAACTTAACGATGACACTATATGTAGGGGCTGCAATGACGAAGAGGTTCAAGAGGATACTCCTCACTTCTTCTACCATTGCCCAAGCCCAAGCCTATGTCATTGAGAAACAGAACATTAGGAATACACTAAACTATCTTTCCAGATTTCTGAGAATATCACGATGTCTGGAGACCCAAGTCAACAACGAGCAGTAAAATAGAAGCTCGTTAGGAACCGGAATCAACCCGCATGGGCATCACAAGGACTTAAGTGTGATGAGGTCGAGTTTTTTTCTCCCTCATCAACTCAGATACCTAACCTAACTTCATAAGAGCAAATCTAGCTGCCCTTAATTGCAAGATTTAGGCGTTCACATAACGCCAGTAAAACTAATAATTCCAAAGGACGATAAACTGATTGTGAAGTGCTGTGTGGCATGTTTGCACCATTTTGTTGGAACCACATGTCATCAGTCCTTTCCATTATTTTTTCCCATTGTGGTAATTCAAAGTTATTGGGTTTTATTTTAGAAAGAAAGTGCTGCAAAGCCAGTCTCCTTGATAGATTCAGTCATTCCGGCACCGATCCGTCGGTGGGGAAGAGCATATCGTAATCCTTCACGACTTCTTTTTTCTTCCACTGTGCTCTGCGCGGAAATCCAATATGGAAGTAGTCCATCAGAGAAGTAACCATATCGTTTGGCGGCGTGTCCAGAATATTGCTGTGACCATATGGGTTTGCTGTGACCGTAGAGCTTTACTGTGACCGTAGGTCTTTACAGTCTAGCACACAGATTATTTGAATCTAACTGCGCTACGATATTTGTTACATTTGACATGCAAGGCAAATGATTTAAGAGGACTGTAAGGATATTCATCCAAGCCAACCTGAATCCGCCTGTGGTGCCCGCACTTGCTGTACTTTGGACTCTTTTAAGTTTCGAGTTTAGTTAGGTTGTAGTTTTGCTCAACGTTGACCGCCATAGGTGAAAATTGCAAGCACTTTAGCCGTGTACATCCACAAAGTTATCTTTGGTAAAAGTCTCCATTTCTTGTTGCAGGCATAAAAAGCTGCATGCCTTCTTGACTTTATGTTCTAAGTTAAGCGTCCACTTAAGTTTTGGGTCAAGCATAATGCCAGATACCTAGTTAGTGGTTGAGGAAGGGTGAAGTCAGATATTGTGATTTTGGTGGTGAATAGCATCAGTTCGGTTTTTCTCGGGTTTACACCCAGACTACAGCTAGCAACACAGGTGCTTGTCCAAAGTAATCTCCATGATTTTACTTATCAGAGAAGGGAAAATTCCATTAATCATATTCGGAAGACCCACTTACTTACTATGAGCGTCGCGGGCTTAGGGTGCTTAAGTGGATCCTTCATAGCTCTAGATCTTTCGCCATCGACTCTATAACATCAGAAGATATCCCCGTATGGTGGTTGGTGCGTTGGACGGCTGTGCGAGCTGCGTGCGTTCAAGCCCCAGCCTTGTCCACCAAACATTTATCGCGGCACCACCTCTCGTTGGGGAATGGCAAGTCTCCGGGAGTATAATTTGTCATGAAAGAGCTTCCCAATTCGCCGTTTGGAGTCGGTTAAAAATTGTAGGTGGAAACTAGGCCTTGGCTCATTCCGAGCTCTGGTGCCAGCTATTTATTTATTATTTCGGACTTATTCCAACCATCTCATTCTGGGCCTACCAAGAGGACGCCTATCTGTTGGCACGTGGGGGGAAACATCCCTGTCATATATTCGCAGAACTGGGCCTAGCACTAACCCTTGAGGTACTCTTCCCGTGATTTTGTACATCTCTTCCGTGTCATAGTGCAAGGTTTCGTCTTTGAAGTAGCAGGTCATTATCTGCAGGTTGCTTAACGCTCAACTCCAGCTGGGTGACTTCAACGCTTTGCACAGGGGAAACCCTTTAGATTTTTGGTTTTCCCAGCAACTGGCCACAATACTTTTGTTAGGATCAGCTTTGCGGCAGCTGTATTTCACATACTTGCTGCCAGCATTTTCTTAAGCACACCTCTTCCCTTTTATTCGCATTTTGACCTTAATTGCACCTGAATAATTCGACTTAGGTCTGTCGAAGGCATTTCGCTATATTTACACTTTTATAAGATACCAATCTACCTACCGCCTTGAGATTCTTATCGCCGTGATAAGAATTCTCACTTTTCATGTTTTGATAATCTAATTACGAGCAAATTAATTTTGTAAACAAAAACCACTCATCCAGGCAGCCTGCGGGCCATGACTAAGCACGTTGAGATCAATTGCTGAGCACGGCGTCTTTATTTTTAGCCAATTTATTGTGTCTATTTCACTTTTATTCATAAAATAAAATTCAATCTTGTGACATTGGGTATGTGTTACCTATAAATCTTTTCGCGGGAAGATAAATAAAAAGTTTTTCGTCAAAGTGTTGGAAAAATCCGTGAAATAAAATTCACGAATAGAATTCACAAATTGAATACTTTGTCGTCATTCCAGTGTTGTGTGCCTGTGAGGTTAATTTGCAACTTAATTTGTGCGCAATTGCGCAATACCTCGTCATTGCACGACCCAGAGTGGCTGTATTGTATCTCACAGCTCGTACTCGTATGTAAATTCTATTTTGAGCGCAGCAGTATGCATCTCGTTATAATCTCATTTGGGAGACTAAATTGTGCTCTCAAGTGTCTTACCACATTGTGCGCTGGAATTATTGGCTCATGGAGGTGATGACGCTTCCATGAGATACCCGACAGCGAGTGTGAGAAAATTAATATCTCGCATAGATACTCGGTTCGAGTTATTGGCCTTGTAATTGAATTTGCAGATTAATTGGATTGATACTAAGTGCTGCTGAGGGGCGGCGGCGGTGGAACTATTTGAGGAGTTTCATAGTTTTGGTGTACGAGAACGTAGTTATACATTTTGTTTACATTTTCCAGCATCTGTTGGATGAATAATAAAGTCAGGGGTTTAAATTCACAAGATAGTCGCTCATACATTTGAGACGATTATGACTCATATGTTTGGGCGGACCACCCACATGATTGCGTCGCGATGACACTATGTCACCGCGAGGCAATTGAAAAGGTAATTATAATTATACGACGGTGATAGGTCACTGAAAGTGAAAATTTTTTACGACTAAGTGATGAGTTATCATTCGCGTGAAGGCGGATGATTGCGCCTTGGATCGTACAAATCAGTGTGGGATTTGCAAAGCGATGCTTGGTCCATACAAAGTGTGTCAGATCAGGAGGACATAATGTGAACATTTACTTTTGAGACTGTGCTTTAATTGTAAGCCACCACCTGTTATTGCCGAGTGCGATTACTAATTTTGTATGCGAAGTTTTACTTTGGGAGCAACCTGGCTTCAAGCAAACAAACCCCTTCAGCTTGGTAAGTGACTCCTCCAAGATGCGCATTCTAAGTTTGTTGTGGTCCTCTTGTACTTGTGGGCTTCTTCCTCTACTGCGTTTCGGGGCATCGGGGCATGTCGCTATACAGCCCGCATAATTCTCCGTGAAAACTCCTTCGTCAAATACCGTTGACGCAAATGACACCGAATATTGTACGAAAAACTGTTCATCTCGTGTGGATTGGTATTGTACCAAATCCGCCAATTTAGCTTGTTGACGTGCCCGTTCATCCAAAAATTGGCCTCGTCGCTGAAGATGCTTTTTTTGCTGAAATCCATTGAACCATTTTGATAATGAAGTTTTATTATTTGCACGTGTTGCTCGATGCTGTAACTTGCCATGGTGATTTGTATTTAGTTTCTGAAAAATAAAAATTGGGAAAACTAACAACAGATAAAACAACATGCCCACCATGAACTGTCAAAATATACCCGTCCCTATTAGAAAACCAACATGCCCGCCATGAACTGTCAAAATCTACCCGTCCCTATTAGAAAACCAAGATGGCCGCCATGAACTGTCAAAATCTACCCATCCCTATTAGAAAACCCTTTAGCATTGCAATGATTAAGGTCCCATATGGAGTCTTCTTAAAAGTTTAGGTGATTGCCTTGCTATTCAGCTTAAAGAAACAGCGATTGGAGTGTATGAGTTATTCTTCGTTTGATTCTTTATGAAATGTCGTTATCACTTGGCAATTGTCAGACCTGATAACATAAGCTTTGTTCAATGAGAAGAAACCAGAACAGAACAGAACAGATTTGTGAAAATTGTCAGAACAAGTTAGAACAGAAAAGTACAGCCCTTACACATGAAGAGCTAACACATACATATGTAAATAGTTATCAAAAATTGAAAAATGTCATTTGAAAAAATTAAATTCTGAAAACATACCAAATTGACAGGCACAGCCGACTTTCACATTTTTCACAATTCTGTTCTACCTCATGAGTAGGTGCAAGATTTCCTGTTCCCAACTGTTCGGAACACCCTCATTGAACACAAAGCAGAACAGTTTCGGACAGAAAATTCTCTCATTGAACACAAATTCTTGTACTTTTCTGTTCCGAACTGTTCGGAACAGCCTCATTGAACAAAGCTATAGTCAAGGTAGAAAAAATCACTTATTACGTCGAACCTTTTCTCTATGATGTTCTGTCAGATTCGCGATGTTAAGTGTTTCTTCTTGTTGTACTTGGGTTTGAGCCTTTTCATCGCAGCTTCTGCTTCTATAATCTCAAACGCATCGGTGACAGCTCGGTCGGATGTAGTTGGCCAAACTTTGAAAATTATTTTGTCTGGTGTTGGCTTGTGAATGTGCTCAAGTATAAATTTCAGCGCGTCGCATTGTCCGTATCCTCTTTTACAATTTAAATATTTGATGACGGAGCACCAAGCATTCTTCATCGTTGTTCTGAGCAAACGGGAGAGTTTGGCTGTGATTCCTCAACTAAAAATAGCACTGTATAGTACGTCTCTGTAAATGCTTTCCAAGGCGGCCTTAAAACCGATAAAGTAATAATCGGGTTCTGCCGATTGTGGACTAACTTCAAGTCCATTCAGCTTTTTAGCGAAAGATTTTCGGCGTTCACACAATGAAGCAGATAAATTTTGTACGCGATCCTGAAAAAATCGCTGCCTCTGTAGTTTGAGTAGGTGAAGGAGTCTCTAACCAAAGCTTAGAAATGATTTGGTCTATGCTCTCTACCGAGTCATCTCCACCCGCTTTGAATAGCTCATCTGGTAAGCCGTAAGATCCAGCAGTCTTGCTAGAATTGACCTCAAATTTTGCTATCCTCACTTTTGATCAGGTGGATGGAAATTTCGACTTTTACCGTCAAGATTAAATGATTCTTCGGCATCGTTATACAGTTTGACAAGGTTGGTTGAATGGTTTTGTGAGTGACCTAAAGACTTGGTTAGACCTCAAGCGAGCCCATTGTACCCATAAACATTTTACTCATGGAAGTCTAACCAGGGGATAGAGTTGGCTAATCTGGAAACCATCCAAAAAGGCATAGAAATCTCAGGAGTTCTTAAAATGCAGCGTTCTGCACCCTTCCTGGCAAGTTCGTCCGCCCTCTCATTACCTGATAAATCTTTGTGGCCCGGTACCCAGCATAAGGTCACCTTGTTGGTCTGATAAGGAAGTTTTTCAAAATTCTTAACACCGACAGTGACTCTATAACTCTCAACCAAAATGAAATGCGCAACTGGAGGCAGTTTGCTAAGGGCCGGACTAACTGGAAAGATTTGTTGGTCGGGGCCGAGGTCTATGCCGATCTGTAGCGCCACCTACATAAATGTGTAAGCAAAACAGTGACTCTACTACAAGGTTTCCTATTACATCTCTACAGTTTTTTTTTAAGGACTTTGCTACTCTGATACGGTTCTTGTACCATTTGGTAAATTTTGCATACATTGCTCCTTGAGTACAATCTCTAACTGAGGGAACACTTTGGGCAAACCCTCTTGCGCTAAATATTGTCTGAAACTTAACGAAACTCATTTTTATTCAATTTGAATTGATTGTTTTTTCAAAAAGTTGAGGGAACACTCTACCTAGGTTTTTATCTACACCATCCAATGTCTTCGCGCGCTTCTCGTGGTACTTTTTTTTTCCTTTTGGAAAAGTCAACGTTCTTCCTGTCTCTTGTGCTCCTTCTTTGGAATGCCGCTCTTGTGTTGCTACATGTGATGGTCGGAATTCTTCGTTAAGCCAGCGATTTCGTGTAACGCCCGGGTGAAAACCACTATATCAGTTATAACGTTGCCAAAGAATCGTTGAGAAATTTTGGGAAATGCGATCAGCTAAGGTGTTGGATAAACAAAATCCAATTCTAATTCGATTTTTGTTTTGTGTCGCAAACTTTGGAATACGGGTTTTTTCGTTCATTTTCTTGTTACAGTCTGCTCTGTTCTTTTTGACCACCAGAACTGACGTTTATGCCCAGGGTTGTATATTTTAAGCTTATTATTCGTTTATTGCTTTAACTGGAATCGATGGAAGTAAAACATTTCGCCGATAAGCACCTGTTTCCCACTTACTATTGTAGTTGCATAGGCCCACATAGATAAATTTAGAAGTCTTATTTAAGAATAAAATGCTTAGACTTGAAGTTTGATAATGGAACCCTAATCAGTCACCTTCATGCGACTATTGTTTCGTTATCCTCATTCTATAGCTGAATCGCAATTTAGCCTTATCATCTTTTCAAGGTAAATCCCCTTCTTCGACCATTATTCGTCATTCACCTGTGATATGATCTTTCATCACATGCTTCGTTTAGTCACTCGTGAGGTGTCATTCAATTCGGAGTCCATAGTGATAATTCTCATGACGAAGTGGTTAAAACCACCAACAGTTTCAAGCTTTTACTGGTGTCAACTGAGTTATAAAGATAAGATTGCACCTTAGCCTCGATTAGTGACGAATAATGAGTCGCATAATGAGAAACAAATCCACAAAACACCGGGTCACACTTTGGAGACTCGACTAATGATAACAAAATTGAAATTCAAGTTCACCTATGATACATTAACCGGTTTATTTACATGAAATATTTGTCTGGTGTCGGGGATGATAAGAAACGCGGCTTTAGTTCTGAGACACCGCTTGTTTGTCAAGAAACAAGTACCCACCTAATTTGAAAGGTTGCAACGAAACACAAGTAGAATTTTAATGCGAAGATACAGTATCTGCTTAACCAAGTTCCAAGAACCGCGGTTGGAGTAAGTAAACTTCCGTCCGGTTTCACCTTCGTCGGTATAATTATGTATTATGTTGGCACCATGTAGCATGCAACCACAAATTTGCCTAGAAATCGAAGGCAAAGCCATTGCTTTTCGAAAGACAGTAACAGACAGCTATCACCGTTGCGGTGTGTATCACTCCTATCAATATGACAATTTATTTGTAATTTAAAACCTCTACTAGTTCAAATGCGGTCTGATCAGAGATTAAACAAAATTCTCCCCACCTTCTCATGCTCCTATAAGAGTATCATCCGCTCTGACTGTTTGGTAGCCGTTAAAAGATTGAAATTAAATATTTGGGATATTAATGGCTTAAGAGCATGAATGATAGCTAACCAGAGCCAAGAGTTACAGTCAGATCTTAAGAACAGCTTAAGAAATCTTCAAGCCTGAGAAGTTTGAAAGGGTAGCAGCTTCAGTAAAAAATCTATTTGGGCAGTTCTTTCATCAGCTTGTTTTATTTTTCGGATCATCCTGTGTTAATAACCTGCTGTCAGCACTGACGTTACCAGCACCCTGTTAATAGATTTTGACCTCCTAAATATCATCTACTCCAAACGTCTTCCTGACGTCTATCTTAACATGACTAACACCCTAGGTACTACAAAGTACCGAATTAAGCATGCCACAGGACGACAAACTTCTCAATTAAATAAATAAATAACTGTGGATTTACTCAGTAATTATCCCCCGAAGAACGACTGGGAAAAGTCCAAGCCCGTAAACGTTCAGCCCGAAACCTGACGCTGGATACTGATTTGGAATATTTGGCAAGTCGTCTAGCGCCAATCTATCGGTTAGGGTCAACCATCGTTCAGGCAGAAATAATTGCCATTTGGTGAACCTTGCTTTCTAACACCCTTGGCAAAACCACCATTTTCATCTCATATAGCCAAGCCGCTCTAACAGCACTGAATTCTGCTGCGATAAAATCAAAACTTGTTCTGAAAATAAGCAAAATGGATGTAGAACTAGCGGGGACCTATTCTACACTGTATGCCTGAACACGAATGTCACTGACCAAGATCGGTAAATAAACGCACTTCACTGTCCCTGAACCATTCTGTGGATTAAGTAAATAAAGGTAAACGAAGAAATCATCGCTTCTGTAGCAAGACGTCAACCCTTATTTCGACGGGTTAAAAATATTAGAGCAGCGCTAAACAACTTATATTGACTTTAACCGAAGAAAACACTTGATTCTCTTTTGAGCTCAAAGTTGTTTAAGACGCCCTCGTATGTCTAATATTACAATCAATTTGGTGTCCATCAAACCACTGATAGAAGACATTACCTCCGCTAGTTACGGTCAAAAGAACAAATAAAGAGACAACACCACGCCTTCTCGATCCGTCAATTGCGCACTAAAAGCCAACTCAACCATATGACAGAAATTAAAGCACTGTAACTCCAAGATCAACGACCGGAAACCAAGTGCCTTACTCTGCGATCGACCCACAAGCACTCGAAACGCCTTGAATTGCATGTATCATTAACTTGTCGAACTGGAATCTGTTCGTCACCGGTGCACTGAGGGAAACAAAATTTCTATTTGGTCGCCTCTAAGCCACCACTTACCTCAACCAAAGTCCAAATCCGAAGCGGGTCTCGAAAAGAAATTATCAATAGACGATGCGCAGCGCACCGGCTGTCATAACCAAAGGCAAACGCTCTTTCCGCCATATGGTGTGCGTTCAGCCATAAATGGTCACCTTGTGGGGACGTCATTTGGCCATAAATACCCAGTTGAACGGGTTATTTATTCACATCGAGAACTACTCTTGAAATGCATTGAGGAATGCATAATCGTGAGTTAATTGATTTCTCCGCCCATTAGCGTTGGTCAAGTATGACGAAGTGGAGAATTTTTTTAAAACTCAAATTGTTTAGTTAGTAAATATTTTTATCGTTTGTTAATACATTTAATGGCTTTGATAGTGTACATTGCTAGTTGGTATCTGGTCAGGGTATTTGCCAGGAGGAAATCCGTGGGGTCATGCGTTACGAAAAATGCTGATGCCACAAGGGACATTGATTAGATGATTGAATTATTCACCAGTGCACTCACACCTTGTTACAAAAGAGCCTGCCCAGCCAGACGTGCAATCGGAGGAAAAACATTCACCATAATGGAACTTTAGGGCTTAAATATTCAAAAAATAAAGTATGTAGCTTTATCAAAAGGTGGTCCTGGAGTAACTTGCATGAAACACCTTGTTGGGGAAAAATACTTTGCCAAGACATACCTGTATTGATCTTTTTTATGGAAAACCAATAGTGCCTGTACAGCACTCGCCGTGGTTCCATATTTAGTGCATTGGATTGCTAAGTTCTAAATCTCAATAAAATTATAAACATATTTTTCGTAGCATCACCTCTCAGTCAGCAAAGACAAGCCTCCGACTGTTTAAATCGTCATAAAAATAGGCTTTCTAACCAGCCGTTCAGAATCGGCAATGAAAAACGTAGATCGGACGAATACCGAGGGAAGCTGTCTACTCTCTATGCAAAAACATGCACCATAGATGTTTTGTATTGCATAGAGAGCCTCAGAATTTCTGTCTTCAATTTCTAGGTGCATTTTCCCGAAACTTGTGCACTTGACTTGATAGAATTAATCTCTCTCCTCCATCGCAGACACCCCACGATAGCAGAATTGTCTTCTCTGCAGGCTAATCTTTCCCAGAAGTTTCTTGATTTTCGTTATTCCTAAGAATGTTATACATATTGTCTTTGGCTCTAATCATTTCCTTCTCCTTCTACAGCTTTTTGTAGGGGTTCTGCATATAAACGAAGCCTAGTAGCCTGAAAAAAATTGTAAACTCATCGGTCGCGTTCGATCCAGGCAAAGTGCTGCATATGTAAGTCGCCAATCGAATTCTGATTGGCTGAGAGCCTGAAAATTTGACAGACTTGATTCTTAGTTAATGGAACTCGATTGGCGAACGTGAACAATAGGCGTGTTTTTTTTAAACCTAGCTAGCCAGTCGTTCATTTAGACGATTTCCAGCCACCCAAACCCAGTCGATTTTTTATATCGTCAAGTTGGTACGTGTGATTTCGTTCCTATGACATTGGCTGTCAAACTGTCAAAGTATGCGGCCTTAAACCAAATTGTTTTTTTAATTTGTTGTGAAAACCATAATTTAGAGAATTTATTCAATGGATAATTTACAAAAAGAGGTATGAAATCGTAACATCTTCGATCTTCGTACTCAGACGCCGCTCAAATGTCAAGAAAACAGAAAAATTTGGCAGTGATACCAACACTATAAATGAAGAACATCGCTTTCGGCGCCCACCTGGCCATGGGATATCGTAAAATTCCTAGCCAGTTGCTTTTGACTGGGGATAAAATCAAGAGTTGTAGCCAGCTGGTGTTGTATTTGTTTTACGTATAAAATTTGACTTTGCTACCAACTGGTTCGTAGACAAAGCGAAAAAAATACTGCGAACTACAACAGGAATGAAAAAGTCTTAAAAAACGCGAGAAAAAAAGTTTCCACGTGTGGAAACTTTTTTGTCGTTTGGAGACTTCCCACCCTCGACATTTTAAACAACTCAATTTGTTTTTCTGAGATCGTGGCCTGGCGAAATTTCTTCTGGTGGCCTGGTGTCTGGTGCGAAATTTCAGTAAAATTCCGATTCGTCGTGACGTGGATGTGAGTCGTGACTACTGGCTGGCTAGGTTTCAAAAAAAGACTCCTATTGTGTTGGATCCGTAGCTATCTGCCCTAATCGCCCTGTCTTCCTTGCGATAATTCCTATGAAATTAAATTGAACAGCCTAAAGACCGAGTAAACACATTTTTTTTTTGTTTGCTTAATCAGTGGCAAATGTGTAATTGGCCCACGGAACAAACCTATCTAGACTTCATTTAGAGAGTAGACCACATATCATCTACGAATATGGGTAGAACTTTTCCATTTAGATACCTATCTCCCCTAGTTATTGCACACAAATTCCATCATAATATTTCCCACAAAAGTCACTCCATTGTTTTAGCACGACTTGTAGGTCACCACAAAGGCGGTTGCAACTTTCACTTCTAATCATTGTTACGGTGGGACTCCAAGTTCACAATTACAACTGCAACATTGGCCTTCCAGCAACGATCGACAACACAAGTGAAAATTACGAGTGACATGAAATTTATGTTAAATTGCCTTAGATGGAAGCGAAGCCCATCATGCGGCTTCACCATATGTGGCATTGGCATGGAAGACCAAGTCACCGCCAGCGGTCGGAGTACACAGTGGTACAGAGTCCCCTTGCAGACTATTTGCTTGACCCAATTTTCATTACACATGCTGTTGTTTTTTTTTTTGCACAAGTAGGGATCTCTCTTCACGTGCACACTGGAGGCACTTGAGAAAGATGCCATCTGGAGGTGAGGTGGAGACTGCATCTCTTTTAATCTGGTTTCTGCTGCAATCGATAAAATCTATTACTGATGATGGTATTGGGTTTTAATCAGTTTTGTCCACTCTGATGATGCTGCGAATTGATTTAAAGGAAAAACAAAAGAAACAACTTGAACAGGGTGGAAGAGGAAAACAAAACCAACTTTCTTTGTTGCAAATGAATTTAACAGGAGATTTTGTCAGTTTTTGCCAGCGACCCTACATAGCTCTCTGATTCTTATTTTGATGCTGCTGTAGCTCTTAACATCCGGTCTCCTGGCTATAAACTTTCACAGAATTCTAGCATCAATCTGAACCGTCTATAATAGATATGTTGCTGAACATAGTCGAAGGCACATTTCCTAAGCGCTGGTGGATAGACCAATTTTGGAAGCGCAATCAATTCCCAGCGTTACACAGGAGGACATAATTTAGGAAAGCAACTGATTTAAATAATGAGCCACCTGACTCCAACGCTCATTTTTGATTCACCTTATCTACGGAGCACAGCGTGGTTGTAGTAATGCGATTTTGCATCTCAACGCAACTGTCATGCAAATATATTTCTCTAGACAGCTTTAAAGGGATTTAAAGCCTTATTGCAACAAATGGTATCGTGGTCTGGTATATAAGAATGAGCGGAAGGCTCTTCACTTGGGCCTCAGTCGGGCCTCGTTGGACCTACAGGGATAGCTTTCGATTTCCGAATATTCGGAAAGCCCGCCGCGTGCTGAAAAATTTTCCAACACCCGTCTACAATACTGCTATTTTCATTGACAGCCAAGCCGCTATCAAAGCTATTGATTCGGCCACTGTATCCCCAAAACAGGTAAAGCAATGCCAGGAGGGACTTATCCAACTGGAGGTTGGTTGGAGGGTCCCAGACCATAGTAAAATTGACGGCAACGAAAGAGCTGATGACCTGGCCAAGCGGGGATCAGCCCTTAACGACTCACTAACGGAAGTTTTAAATATCTCGCTAGGAGCCGTTGAGGGCAATATTCAACACCTGCGTCATATCAAGGAAGATCTGGCCCGATTACAATAAACAAAAAACAAAGGAGCTGCTAAGCAGATCAAGACCAGATATTGCAAGGATCTCAGTCGCCAGCACAGGCCACAGGCCAATAGGAGACCACGCAGCCAAGCTAGGTATCCCCCACTACACTTTCTGCCGTGTTGCAAAGATAACAGCGAAGAAGAATATCTACCCTACAGGGATAGGTTTGGTTTGGTACGTATGTTATATTATGGTGTTGACACTAGAGTACGTGTGGTCTGCTTGCTTTGTCCTTCAGATGATTCAGGCCCGGAATCCACATGGTTCCCAGGGTCATCTGTCGCGTTCTCGCTAAGACTGGTCAGTGGCACAGAATGGGTTTGAGATCTTCTTCTTCTTACTCGCAGTTCTTATATGTCTCTGTGTCAGCGAGGCCCAGTCTATGCATGTGTTTGTTGAGGTTAATATGTCCTGTAATGAGTCACACCATCAGCCTCAATTGCTCTCTTCTTTATTGCTTTATTTCTGCCGGTGGTCGCCGTGGCTCAGTGGTAAGTCCGTTGGACTGTTGTGCAAGCCTGCGTGGGTTCAATCCTCAGCCATATCCACCGAGCATTTCGTCACCACTTCTCGTCGGGGAATAACAAGCCTCCGAGGATATAATTTCTCATGAAAAAGCTTCTCAATTCGCCGTTCGGAGTCAGTAATAAATTGTAGGTCCCTCCCATTCGTGGGAAAAATGAAACATGCATAACATGAATGATTGCGAGAAACTAGGATTTGGCCTAGGTGAGTGCTTTAAGAATCGCTCCCTGTGTAAGGGATACTTTCCTGCCCAATGGGCGTCAGAATAGGACAGTACGCCTAACCCTTCCACCTTACCTTACCTAACCTACTGTGTCCTCAGAAAGCCTAAAGGATTGCTGGCTTCTCTGCGGATAGACACTCGCAGAGTTCGATAATCTGAAGGACTTCCATAATTTCGAAACCTCTAAGGAGATTCTGGAACCTACCATGCTAGTTTCTCTACACCTTCTCACCCGTACAGAACGTCTCATTAGTATGCAATGTTGGACAGAATTGGTGCTATATATACTGTCAAAACCTGGTGAAATGCACTGGCCTTCTCCTTCCCTGATTAAACATAGCCCGACAGGTTTTTAAGCAGCCTTCAGTATTTCGCCAAGGGGAAGATAAAACAGTAGAATAACTAGAAAAGTAGGTAACTTGGCTTTTATTGTTCTATGAATAGTATCGATTTTATTTATTTGTTATCACAACACACAGTACATGTTCTCAGAAATAAAACAATAGCGAAACACAATCGCTACGCTAATCTTATCACAGCCGCCTAAGCTATCTCCTCCCATTATCTTCGAATCATGTTCAGATAATGAAACTACCAAGTTGTCACTGTTTTTCCTATATTTGGCGATTTGGCGAAATATTAAATAAAATATTCTCTCTCACCTACAAGAAATCAAATTAAAAACACTTTAAACCCATACAACGCCGCGCCACCCCGCAATTCAAGCGAATTGCGTCGTGCTGATGCTGGAATGGCATTCCATTCCATTAACACTCGACCACCACGCTGTGTAGGTGGTGTTTCCACAAATCTTGCTGCAAATAAAGAAAACATCTGGAGGAGTGTTGTTTAATTCTCGGATTTACTTTCCACGATTTCTGGTTTTACATCATTTTATTTTTAAGGTCACAACCAACGCTAGTGAAACACGCTGCATGACGGCGAGACTCATAGTATCTGACAGTCTTCCACGCGTTCTCGAATCAATGAATGAACCATCCACGGGGGAATTTAGTATATAATAGCGTCACACCTGTTGCACAGAAGCGTGATTATATCACCAAAGCACAACAGATTGCGGCTGCAATATTCGGTTACAGACAGACAAACACGAAAACAAGTCAAATAGAAAAAAAAAAAACATTCATTCTGCATCCACCCAAGCTAATTGTATCTAGATGCTTTTTTATGCCTCCACTTCTGAGCGGCAGCGTGGGAGTAACCCATTAATGAGATTGCCCCACTTTTTGATATTTATTCAGAAATTGTTAGGCTAACTGTGTTGGTTTTTTTTTTTTAATCTTTTCAATATTTTTGTTGCACTTTTTCAGATCTTGGGCATACTTTGCATGGCATTGGCATCACCTGCGTACATTGGAGCTACACATTTCTTCCTGTTCGTTGTGGTTGTGTCGTTTATAGCGACGATTCTGTGGTCGTTCGCTTACTTGCTGGGCGTGCGGGAGAGCTTCACAATGCCCTTCAACTGGATTTTGACCGTAAGTACTTGTCAGAGAGTTTGTAAATTTCAATGGAAAATGATAAGACATTGGGGACAGGATTTGTCATCACCGTTTATAATTGAAAACTGTTCGTTAACAACTTGATTAGCCAGTGTCAAAAAAATCGTGTCGCATCTCTGTGAGACTTGCCTTATATATCATGTCTGCCTTTAATACTGTAGAGGACTCTGTCTACCTTAGCTATTTATCAACTCTGCTAACGATATTTTATCTTGCCGATCGCTGTTTCCTTGTGGTAAGAAGGCAATTGAGTAGGTAGGCCCAAGCCCTAATAACTAAGGAAACCTTACATTAGAACTTAATCAACCCAATGGTACTTTATGGCTTTAAAGCATGGACTCTTACGACGGTGGATGAATTTATGTATCCTTGGTCGTTTTAAGCGAAACATTCTTCATACGATATTCGGTCCAACTTGCATCGACGGTTTTTGAAGGAGGAGATTTAGCCACGACTTATATGACGACGATTATTCATAAACTGCGCATTGGACGTTTAAGGCGGCCCATGTAAAGCAAACCCTCCAGCCGACAGATACTTCGAATCTAACCTAGAGCCAGAACGTAGTACAGAAAGATAATCCCTAAAGTGGCGCGCACAAATCGAATAAGACGTTAACAAAATTGGTGTGCGCAACTGAAGGTAGCTAGCTAAGGATCGGCCTAACTAGGTACGGCTTCGCCCCAACTTGTAGCGCCACTAAAGAAAGCTCATTTGATTCCTCTAGGCGGTGGACCTGTCTTTACTTTTTCTGCTGGTACGGAATTTTTTCTTCTTCAGGCACATGTGGAAACGCCTCCCAATTACCTCAAACAATGTTGAGGGACGCCAAAGGCTTTTCTTTTAAAATTTTTCAACGGATTTTTAGTGCATCTTCCAGTGTGACGAAGAGAATTGGTTGGATTCTTTCTTATTTACTATCAGTAATCCATGTTGGTGCGGATAAAAGAACTGCGTTCAATTATTCAAGGAAGGTGGGTGAAGGTTTTCAGAAGCCCACAGAGTCCATGCCTTTGCACCGTAGAGCAGGACTGAGATAATTAAGGTCTTATACCGGGTCACTTTAGTCGATCGAGAGAGGGATTTGCTACTCAATTGGATTCTAAGAAACAAAGAACCAACGATTGGCAAGAGTTAGTCGTCATTTAATCTTAGCGCTGGTGTCATTGTCTCTCATTGCTTGCGGAGCCTAGGTAGACAAAGTCCATAACTAGCTTAAAGATGTATGTGTCTACGGTGTTGAGTGTCCGTTCTTGTTGACAGCATATACTTCGTGTTGCCCTCATTGACCGCTAAACCCAATTTCGACGCCTTCGTCTCAATACTCATTAACGCACCAGTGACATCACGCCGCGTTCTTCCGATTATGTCAATGTCAATATTGTCGGCGTATCCGAGTTATTGGACGGACTTTTGAGAGAAGGTGCCTCTGACATTGTCGCGTGAGTTTTGTGCAACTCTTTCAAGAACGATGTTGAAGAAGTCGCATGACAGCGGGTCACCTTGTCTAAATTCTTCAATCATTATGCATTCTCCATCGTCATCCTGCACAGACGGACGAGTTTGGCAGGGATGCCAAAACTAGACGTGGCTCTGTATAACTCGTCTCTATAGATGCTGTCATACGCGGCCTTAAAATCGATGAAAAGGTGGTGGGTATCGATTTGGATTTCCTGGGTTTTCTCCCAGATCTGCCGCAGTGTGAATATTTGGTCGATGGTAGAAGCTACACTGATATGGACCGATCGGTATGTTGAAGAACGTCTTCGGGCATTCACATAACATGGCAGATAAGATCTTGTAAGCGACGTTAAGAAGACTGATGCCTTTGTAGTTGGCGCAGTTCAGAGGGTCTCCTTTCTTGAGAATCCTTTGACTTGCTCTGATTACATTCTTTAGGCTTTTTCTTGTAGCTATGAGCATCTCACTTCGAATACTCTGACGCAGACGAAGAAGGCTTTAAACGTCTTTTTAAGCCGCTGTGTAATACTACACTGGGCGAACTCCGACGTTATTGGTATGAAGCTTGTTAACATTGAAATACATTCAGGTGTCCGGAATGATTAGGTTTTGCACAGGAAAAGTTTAAGATTACGCACATCGAAGGTGGGGAGAGCTAAAAATAATGCTTGGCATCTTTTCTGTAGAATTAAGAAAAATGAGTAATTCCTCTGGACCACGTGCAGGGAGAAGATACTGGAGCTTCTCAAGGAGACCCATTTTCTTGGTAACACTTATCTCGCGTCTAAGTAGATCTAGCCTAACTCGGGTCTGAAAAAAACTGATAGACTTCTGTCTATTATTACATAATGCCTGAGCTCTATAGAAGGAGTCTGGTAGATAGATGGACACGCATAAGAAAGGATGTCCCCTCAAACGATTTCTTCAGAAGCTGTAGAGACAACTTTGTAGATAACAACCCATTTTCTATGTATGTACCTGTCCTATTAAGACTAAGAACGAACACTCTCTGGGAGTACTTCAAGCTGAGTTTCTCCCTAGTAGACGGCACAATCCGTACAATTTTTATGCGGCAATTTTAATGATCTCACTGATATGATCACAGAAAGAAACTCATCTGAGGATTCACAGAATTTGACTTTTACAAACTCAACCTGAATTTACTTCAAATCGTATTAATTTTGTTAATTTTTTATTTAATTCTTTTTAAGGAACTCATCAATACTGGCATTGAAACAATCCTCTACTTCATTGCCTTCATTGTACAATTGGCCAAATGGTCAGAGATACCAAAAGCAATTGGACGTTCAACAAACATTGCAGCCGGTGTGTTTGGTCTTTTCAACTTTTTAGCCTACGCTGCGGGAACATACCTCTTGTACATCGAGCACAGGCGTGGCAGAACACAATAGTCATGTAGAATATAAATAAGTTAAATGTAATTATTATAATTTAATTCTTTTTGTTTGTTTTTATTTTAACACGTTAAAGGAATTTTTTTTCTTCTTACTTTTTAATTTATTTATAAAAAAAAAAAAATGAAAAATAATAGAACAAAAATATAAGAAAAAGCATTTATGCATACGTATGTACATACATATATGTATATGTATGTATTTAATTTGCATAGGAAAAGAGAAATTGTTTAGACAGACGCATCAGAGTTCGAAATGTTTTCAAGAACTCGACACGTTTTGGTGTCGAAAAAATGTGTAAAATCTAATTGTTTTCTAAATAGCAATGGAATTTCAAAAAATTATTGTTACATGTAAATTTTCTTTAATGTGAGTCATTTCAATAAAATTATTTTTAACATGATTATCCGTTAAGAACATATTTGAAGTCTATAACCTTAACTAGTCACTGAAAGGGTAACCAGGCAAAAAAATTACTAAAAATTGTTGAAGGATTCAACTACACCACAGTTCGAAATGGATCTCGGTCTCATCTACAAACTTTCTTTGCTTCTTCTAAACTTTTCTTTGCAAGCAATTGATCCGCATTCGCTAACTCCCGTTCTTCTGTGTTCTAGTGCAGGGTTGTCCTTGTACATAATTTACTTGCTTGTTCGTGTAAAGACTTCGTTATTCAGTTGCCTCTTTAGCCCAAAGAAAGAGCGATTAACCCTAACTTCCTCTCAACGTCAAAATCGTGTTTTTGCTTACTTACGATGGGCCTCCATCCCAGGGTGAACCAGACCGACAACTGAACCAGCCTGTCCAGTCAGCTGTCTTCAGATGCGATATATATATCTTTTCCGTCACCTTAATCATTCTTCATGCACACACTTTTTAAGCAAATCGATGTCGATGTACAACTCGTATATTTGGTGGTCAAATTTTCTCCATGGAAGAATCAATTGAACGCAGATCTATTCTTTCTTTCGAAAATTCCAAGTGCGCTTTCATCGAATTTTGTTAAACTCCATCCTTTTGGATTATACAGCACGGGTATGATGGGGATCTTAATCAAGGACTATAGTAATTCCGAGTGGAGAGCGTTATTTCATCGGTGTTGATTTGCCGTATTCGTAGATAGCATATACATACTTTGCTTTACCTTCATTTACAGCCAGACCTATTTGAGCAGCTTCTTTTCAATATCTGCGAAGGCACCAGGTCATTGTCATTTCCTAACACACACCACAGTTGAAAACCATTCTCTGTTTCCGAACAAAAAAGAAAAAGATCATCCCTAAACTCATGCTGTACAACAGTAGAAATCTTGCAACATTGGTCAGTATGTTGGCCTGCTGTGAGAGCTGAGTAGGTTCAGCCCGAGCAATATTCACCAAACTTTTATCGCGACACCACCTCTCGTCGCAGCATGACAAGAATCTTAAACATGAAGTGTGGAATAAAATACTATCGATAGCATATGACAGATGGAATGTGCTCACCTCCAGTCTTAAAATTAAAAAGCTCTGACCATTCTATAACAAAAAAATAATAGAAAAAAGCCCACAAAGGAACAAAAACATCCTTTCTCGTTTGTGCTTACGAACTTTTGATTGATTAGCAAGCCGTTGAATTTCCTTTTTTTTTTTTTTTCCGGAACTCTTTCCTGCCGTAACATCTCTGTATATTCCCGAATTTACGATCGTTGTGCTCCTTTCCTTTTATATGAGTATGTGCCTTCTGTCTCTCTTTTCCTCCTCGTGCTGTTTACGACCAGCATGCAGCCATTTTGTCTATGCGGGCTGATCATAGTACTGGCAGGTAGAAGAGTGAAACCTAGTATTTCAGTTGCGGAAGTCTGGTGGCATGCTGGCAGTGCTGCCACTAATATTTTTCGCTTGCTGCTGCTACTGAAAGACTTCTACTTGAACTTCCGAATAGTTGTGGCTTGTAGCTAACTATTCGAACATCCAATACACTGGAGTAATTTCTTCCGCAAGATGTCAACGCCAAGATCGGAAGTAGGACATCTTAACGCATAGGAAGCATCGGACGACTTATCACTCACGACATAACCACCAGAAACAGATTTAGGCTTATGTATGAACAAGTTAGTGAGGCTCAAGCGTCCCTTTATTGCAGATCTTGAGCGTCATAAGGGTACATATATCTTAAGTAAGAAATCCGCAGATCTAAGTACATTCTTGCTTCGGGACAAGTCCGCGTTTATATACGAGTACATACGTTTGTTTCAATCGTTCCAAAATGTCTAATTCGAGGCAAAACCTTTTGTTCCCTATTATACGTAATCCAGTGCATTTCTTGAATAGAACATCACAATGTTCATTCCGGCACGACTGTAATTTGAAAAACATGCTCTATCCAATGCACAAACACAAAATCATTTTCCAACCATGACCAACTTCATATCACACTCTGACCAACAGCAGAAAGCAAAACCACAAGCGAACAAATTTTTGACATTAACAGGAAAATAGAAGTTTCGCGATTGCTTTTGCTTGAAAAACCGGCACGTACTCGTTAACTTTATTCCAAACATACTATTCCCTTGGTAAAATAAATTCTTTCCAGTTATTCTCGAACAAATCAGTGCAAATTGCATTTTATTTGCATTTCATTCGTTTGAAATTCAATAAAAAAGAAAAACAGAAAAAGTCGAGAAAAAATAAGAAATGGGTTTGCCACTGTCGCCAGATGATTTGAAAAAATTGAAAACTTTCGTGGATTTTTGCTCTTCAAATGTCGAAATTCTTAACTTACCGCAATTGAGTTTTGTTAAAGAATTTGTTGAGAAATTTGGTGGTAAAGTGCCAGAAGGAGATTTCAAATTTCCTGGGTAAGTTTTGTTTGTTTTACATTTTTATGGTTTGAACAATCGATTTCAATTACACACGACGCACTTGTATTTTCTTTGCTTCGATTTCATCCAGGTCATGTCCTTTCGGTGGTGGTGCAACAAAAACGGAAACACCTAAAGATGAGCCCAAAAAAGATATTCCTGAAGATGAAGAAATGGAATCGGAACCAGAATCAGAACTTGAACTCGATATGGAGGGTAAGTGTGAAGAAAAAAATTATTAAAATTGTGAAAGAAAACAGAGATGTTGTTAAACTGCGTAGAACAGACTCATAAATTTAAGAGGACAGCGAGCGGATCGGGGTATGAGCAACCGTTGTCATCACAGTATTTGTGAATATTTATAACGCAAAATTTGGATGGATTTTCTAGATGTAGAGCAATGGCCACGTTTTTTGAGTTGTGGGTAATAATTTGTTACACAGACAAATTTTAACGGGGAGTTGACAAATGTCAAATCGATCATAGCAAGAGACAAAAAGGTATTCCAAGTCTCACCAATTTCAAAGCAGTTTAGATAGTTTTGGCGTTTCCATCATCAATCTTCGTGGTCTCCATACATCTCATGCACGATTAAGCCCACAATCTCGCCTAAATCCTATCTGTACAGAGAAAATAAACTACCTTCTGATACATGAGAGTCAAAGTTCATCCACTAACGGGGTTAAGTGCTCAGTTATACATGCACATAGATTTGTTCACTTTGAGCTAAGTATGGGCAAACGCCAGGGCAGGTAAAAACTATGTTCTTATAAACTACAACGCCAAACTGTAGGAGGCGAAGACGACATGGTTGGAAGAATTCAAATACCACGACTGATATGGCTAGTACATGAAGAGCAGGTGAACGATACGAGGAAATCTACTATTTGGGTAGCGTGCAGAAGTGAAAAGGGCTAAATTTGCCGTTGAAGGCTGAAGACAACTGGTTAACCATCGAGCTACCTGGGGACGTTTGTTGGTTGCGGTCCAGATATGTAGTAACGACATCATTAGAACACATACAAGGGCTCCAATGAAATGAAAGTTAAACCTGCTTATCCTCCACTTGTTGATCATGTTATTAGCTATTGTTGTTTCATGCAGTGACAGTATGATTCTTACTTGCGGCGAGGAAAGAAAACCAAAACACTACAGGGAGAATTCCTGCTGGCCGGCTGACAATGTGCATTGATCGAATACGTCTGAAGAACTAAGCTGCTACCCTATCGGTAGAATATGTGATGCTCTATTTTATCTTAGCTCTTGCACTTTGACGAATGATCGGTTATGAATGGTCTAGCTCTAGACGGTCTTGCTTCAATCCCATTGAGGCTGATGAGTTGAATAACTCGGGACATTTAGGTCTTTTTTTCAACCCCTTTGCTGTCTACTGTATCCCGTGTTTGGTGCACGGTTTCCTCCTCTAATTAGTGCCAGATGTAATGAAAGCAAGTCTTTGCTTCCCATTCTCATGGATGTTGTGTATTGTAGGGTATTCATTGTTTAGCTACCTTGTCGACTATTCTCAACAATTCCTAAGATTCTTGTTAAGGAGATCACTTGTTTTGTTTTGCTCTGGCTGGCTGGACAATTCTTTCCCAAGTACGTAGTTGTGACTCCAACAGGGTTCAGCATCCTACGGTCGAATACGTCAGTGTGCACCCGACTTTGAGCGTTGCGGTTTCTAGAACAAATTTGAACTGATCGCGGCGACAAGTCTAGATTACTTCTCTCATCAAAGAAAGCAACATAAACCTAACTTTCTTTTCTCTCCATTTCAGGTGTAATCGAACCTGACAATGATCCCGTTCAACCCATGGGTGACGAGTCAAAAACTGCCACCGAAGAAGAGATCGAACAGTCGAGCGAGTTGAGAGGACAGGCAGCAGCTGCATTTTCAGAGAAGGAATACCAAGAATCCATTGATTTGTACACTAAAGCCATTGAATTGAATCCCGGTAATGCATTGTTCCATGCAAAGCGAGGTCAGGCATTCCTACGATTAAACAAACCGAACGCGTGTATCCGTGATTGTGATCGTGCTCTGGAATTGAATTGTGACTCAGCAGCAGCGTACAAGTTCCGGGGACGTGCTCATCGATTGCTTGGGAATTGGGAGGCTGCCGCAAAAGACTTGCGACAAGCGTGTAAGTTAGACTTCGATGAAGACGCCGACGAATGGTTGCGTGAAGTTACTCCGAATGCTAAGAAAATCGAACAGCATCGTATCAAACAGGAACGCATACGTGCTGAAAAGGAACTAAAGAAGCGACAGGAACGCGTGCGAAGAACACAAGAAGCCAACGAAAAGGCCAGAGATCAAAACAAGCAGAGAACAGGACCACCCGATTTCGGCGGTACAGGTGGAATCAACTTCCAAGATATGCTTTCTACTTTGAATGATCCAGAAATAGCTGCTGCTCTGGCTGATATCACCTCAAATCCGGCAAATGTCGAAAAATACAAAAGCAATCCGAAAATTGCTAAGCTGCTCGAAGTGGTCAAGGCTATGGGTGGTGCTGGTGGCATGCCTGGTGGTATGCCTGGCGGTATGCCTGGCTTTCCAGGATTCCCTGGTGGTTTCCCTGGAGCCGGTGCTGGGGGCACTCCAACTCCACCTCCTGAAGCACCACAAAGCAAGCCTTCCACAGAGAAACCCAGTTTCGTAGACGACGGTCTTGATTAAAAGAGCATCTCTCCAGTCTCTTACCGTTTTTTTTTTGTTTTCATTTACATACACATCTCACCACTAGATAAAATAAAGATTGAAACAAACCATTCTGAACGAAAGCATTTTCTTTGGAGTTTTGGTTGGAACCAATGGGAAATTATTGAACGCTTTATTGTTGCTCTCGCGAACAAATGAACTTCCACACTGTTAGCAATTATAGAAGACTATATGATGTTTTTTTTATGATTTTGTGTTCTGTGCGTGTTAATGTAATAAAAAATCATTTTTATCCTCGAATGCAATGATTTTTTGTTTTAAAATTCATGACTTTCAAGTGGAGTTTGGTCTGGAGGTTAGCTGAGGTCAAGATAAGTGCTTGAAGTTCGCTCATCTAGGTTGGAAATCATGCCTTTTGCCGATCGAGTTGTTAAATTGAATGGAAAACTAACAGTTGACCCGACATCAAAGAGGAATAATTTCAGGAACTGGTGTTTACTACAAGCTGACTCTGTTGTCTGTTTGCACTCTTCGCCACCAAACTCTGGATATCGTTAAGTTAAAGGAAACAAATGAGATGAATTGACAATGCAGGGGTCAGTGCTCCATTTTTTGGTTTAAATCCTTTAGCAACTGGTATAGAGCGTCAACATCTGCGTACAACTCCGATCTCATGCTAAGTGGCTCCTATTCCTTCTTAACTACTCCGCGCAACGTTTACTCTTTAACTTGGGACCTCTTATCCTTCGGCTGGCATACTTTGCAAACGAAATTTCTTTTATGCCTTGAGCTGTGCTCGATCCACTGCCACTTTTTTCGTCGAGTGATTTTTATTGGTTCACGACTTGTTTGTGAGTTACGGATTGGAAAATCTACAGTATGTATACTACGAGGATTTCTATTAACAAAGGTTTGTAACTTGAGAGGGAAAGCAGCAATCACTTTTCAATTGATGCACCCTTAAAGAAGCTCTGACTGAACGTAACACCGAGACAGTCTCAGAAGCTCTTTTTTATTATTTAGCGGGAGATGGGAGAAGTTGGCACAGTGGTTAGTGCGTTGGACTGCTGTGTGAGCATTTTGGGTTCCAGCCCCAGCCATGTCCACCGAACATTGTGCGCGGCACTACCTCTCGTCGGGGAATGACAAGCCTCTGGGAGTATAATCTGTCATGAAAGAGCTTCTCAATTCGCTGTTCGGAGTCGGCAATAAATTGTAGGTCCCTTCCATTCGTGCGGAAAATGTAACACGCACAACATGAATGGTTGCGAGAAGCTAGGCCTTGGCCCATCCCGAGCTGTCGCGCCAACTATTTTTTTATTTTTGGAGAAGTTTCTACGCCTTGTGTTACTCTTGGAATCGAAAAAGTGCTGTATTTGAATATTGAAATACACGGTTCGCTTAAGGTATCTAGAGTTCTTCTAAACGAGTGCAGTAATTGAAAGGCAACAACCACTATGAGCAACAAAATTCAGTTCTTGTAAGAAGTCTCAAGGTTTCTGGTGGATTTGCAAATTCTCCGTTTCTGGATGCTTGCATTATCAGTCTCCACTTTACCAACCCACCTTACAGTCAGTTCATGGTGGAATCATGTTGTATAAGCCTCTTCAAGATATCGTTCAGTAGCTTCTAGTCTAAGAAAATGAAAGTGGGGCGGGTCTCCATAGCATCTGGGTACAGGTTATGTGGTCCAGAGATTCTTTGGATTGGTTTTGTAAAGGTCTTATAGTTCTTCAAGTCTGACGAAGCCCATGTATAGGAAACACTCATTTTTTGTTCCCAACTTCTAATTCTTCAATTGATTACTGTTGGGATGTTATAGAATGGCTCAGGGCCAACAAAGACTTAGTCGAACCCTTCTTAACCAGATTTTGACTTTGTTCCTACTGCGAAGGTCTTGGAGGTTATTAAAGCAGTGTAGACCTTATTTATTTGGAGTCACTCAGGTTTGGACCTAAGGCGTGAGTATGAGGATGAGGACACCTTTTATTTGGGTATCAAAAATGAGATTTGTCATATTTTTGAATGGCATGGATCTCTGCCTGAAATATGTACATTACACTAGGACTTTTTCTAATTGATAACTAGATTTTAGGATTTAGCCCAAAGATACGATCGCATCTATACAGCGCCTCGTGAGATTTTGGTCAATGTGTCAATTGTCCTTTCAAAAACTGATTGGATAGGTGATAGGTACATGACTACTTTTCCGCCATTAGAAATCGGTTTTCCATTGAAACTACTGGTGTGCAAAAAGTAATTATTCGGTATTTAACATTCGATACTCGAAATATTTCATATTTCATATTTCATATTTATTTCATCTAGCAGAGTACAATATCTCTTACAGACTACCTTAAGTAAAATACCTAAAAACCCAATCACATAGATACTAATAATGACATCAAGTTTCTTTTAAACGCATCTCTCGAAACACCGACAAAGATATCTAAACAGTCAACCACCGAATTAGAAATGAGTATTGATACCGAATACTACTCAAAATAAGTATTCGATACTGATACTCATTTCCACTCTGACAAGCACTAATCCCAAGGAAGCAATATAAAATACACATGCATATGTAGATGGGAATACACAGCAACCCAACAGCAGCAGCACGTCTTATCTCACTCGCCCATTATGTTCTACATATGTATGTGTACACTGTTCCGTTTTTCAGTTCTCCTGCATTCTCTTCTTTCTCCTCTACAAACGTTTCACCACATGATGTTACATACGTCATACAATTCCAATTTGATTACTTTTCTGCACAACATACTTCTAAACCGTGTATCGTCATTATCGAATACCGTCGTGTTCTTTGTGTCAGAAATCAGTATTCATATTCAAGTAATCGTATGAACTGATTCTTGATTACTTTCATTTGATTACTGATTACTGATTACTGAGTTTACTTATTTGGAGGTGAGTGGATTAGAGTTTGTAACTTTGACAAACATTTGTTCAAAGTGCCTGAAATATAAATTTTTTTAAGTCTATTTCCCATTTGTTTAATGTTTATTATAAAAACCGAAATAAAATGAAGTGCAATGGTACGTGATACTTTGGTTCCAGAAAATGAATTATGACTGCGAAACAAAGTACTAGCTATCGAATACCAAATACGGAATACGGATCTTGAAGTAATCAGTAATCATTCGTTACTCAAAAGTAATCAAATTGCACACCTCTAATTGAAACTATGATGTCTTTGCAAAATGATTATTCCTTCATTGCCACTCCTATTGCTCAATGTTCCTCTAAATACATACATACATACACAGCTACATACAATTCGGAAATTCCTAAAGAGAATCAACACGCACAATGGCAGCGATGATGTCATCAACATCGATGCAACGTCCTCAAACCCTTAATTTTTTTTATTGCTATACCACACCATAGAATTTATTTCCGTCCGCCAATGGGAGTTGGTGTTGCAAGCCACATGGCTCCATTAAGTCTCGACACAGATACAATAAAGAGACGTTGCCCTTGTTGGTTTTTAAGGAGCAGCTTCGATGATAGTAATCGTATTTGCCGGATAGCGGGTGAATGAGCTCAACGTTTTTGGGTGGATTGAAGGAAGGTAATTGTCTCTATAGAGATAAATTGAGAATGAGGACGAATCTATTTGTAAACAAGTTGTCGCTGTTAAGATAATAATCATTCATCGTGAGTTCATGAGCTTCATGATGGATGAGTTCACATTCAAAACAAAAGATTCTTTGGCGCAACAATTATGCGTTGTGTTATGCCAAGGAAAGTTTGCAAGTACCTACATATGTATATATGTTTGTAGGTGTACATCGTGTGTTCATGGAATGCATTATCATCGATATTAATTATTGAATCACATGCTTAAAAATGAAAACTTAGGTAATAAACGTCTTGATGCTCGAGGGATCCTACATTACAGATCCAGCCTAATCAGATTTCTGCTCAGTCATTCCTCATGCAGTTGAAGGATAGATACATAGATTTGTCTCGACATTCACCGAACTTCTGTATATCATTTCAACACCCGCAGATTCTCCCGCTTATTACTGCGAGGGTCCTACTTTTGAATGGATTGGGCATATAGAGAGAAAGTTGGGTGTAATCTCGCAAGCGTCCTTATCACCACAGCCCCTATAAAGGTGGGTTGCAAAAAGATTTTAATTTCGCGCATATTGCTGAAGATTGTAAAGCTACACTTTTATAGTTTTGCAAGTGGAAACTGGTTTTAGTTTTGGGATCTCTCTTGCCAGTGTATCAGCTTTGTGATTCTCCTCTTCCCAGCTATAGGTAATCCTCTGGCAAGATAGGTCTGGCAAGCAAAGGTCTACTTTCTGTTAAGAACCTTAAAGTTTTGGTGACAGAACTTTACAGCATCAGCCGCTTTAACTGCCGATTGACTGCCAGAACATCAGACTAGAAGACACTATGCGCGGAAGTCTGATTGCCCTCGCCCAAGTTTTTCACACAGACCCCCGGGCCCACTTCATAGAACTAATAGGTTCTTGGACCGAGTCCAACTTAGTATTATCAGAATTAGGCTATGTGAGAGCCTCCTCCTTACCCTGGTTAAGACCAGAGGGCTCTTTGACCTGAAAGTTCTTCTACAAAAAAACAAAAAGCTGGTGCGACAGCCAAGGTCTTAGCTTCTGGCAACCTTTCAAGTTGCACGTGTTACATTTTTCTACTCAAAAGAAAGGAACCTACAATATATTGCCAACTCTGAACTAACTTTCTGTTACAGCCCGGAGTGGACCTGGACCTCAACCAACAAGCGTCTCCAGCCAGCTGCCTCCAATTTGGCACTCCAAGTCGGTTAAGGTCTTCTACCACTTGCGTGCGCCACCTGAGTCGCGGTTTTCCTCTACTGCGTCATCCCTCAGGTATGGATTCAAAGATTTTCCGGGTCGGAGCATTGGTGTCCATCCGCTCTACATGACCCAGCCACCTCAGTCGTTATAGCTTCACTCTTCTGGTTAAGCCGATATCGCTGTACAGCCCGTACAGTTCGTCATTGTGTCTCCTCCTCCATTCACCGTCTATACAGACGGGACCGAAAATCACCCGAAGATCTAAGCTCTGGTGTCATTGTCTGAATTTATAGCTCAGCCTAGATAGACAAAGTCCTTAACTACCTCAAAGTTATAGCTGTCTATAGTGACGTTCTGTCCGAGACGTCGGTGTTGGGTGTCCTTTCTTGTTGACAGCATAAACTTCGTCTTGCCCTCATTGACCGCTAAACCCATCTTCGCCGCCTCCATTTCAATACTCACGAACGCGCCAGTGACATCACGCTGCGTTCTTCCGATTATATCAATATCGTCGGCGTATGCGAGTAATTGGACGGACTTTTGAACGATTGTCCCTCTGGTGTTGACGCGTGAGTTTTGCACAACTCTTTCAAGAACGATGTTGAAGAAGTCGCATGACAGCGCGTCGCCTTGTCTAAATTTTTTTTTGACATCAAAGGTCTAGGTGAGGTCTTGACCGACTTTGATGGATGCCTAAACGGACGAGTTTGGCAGGGATGACAAAACTAGGCATGGCTCTGTATAGCTCGTCTCTATAGATGATGTCATAGGCGGTCTTAAAATCAATGAAAAGGTGTTGGATATCGATTTGAAATTCCTGGGTTTTCTTCAAGATCTGCTGCAGTGTGAATATTTTGTCGATGGTAGACCTTCTGATATGGACCGATCAGGTTGTTGACGAACTGCTTCAGGCAGATAAGATCTTGCAAGCGATGTTAAGAAGACTCTTGCCTCTGTAGTTGCGGTAGTTGAGAGGACCTCCTTTTTCGAGGACCGAACTCCGAACGGCGACAAATTATACTCTCGGAGGTTTGTCGTTCCCGGCGAAAAGTATTTTGTGGATATTGCTGGGACTCGAACGTACGCAATTCGCACAGCAGTACAACTAACCATACATTAGCCACGGCCACCGACAAGGATTTATTCTTCATTGACTTTAAAACAAACTCTTTTCGCCTCTTCTTCAAGCACCATAAGAGCTTCTAAGACGGCTGCCTGAAACTGAGTGATAACGTCAATATCGTCCATTTCCGCCCGTAGCGAGCTAGGTGCTGAGGTTTAGGGAGCTCCATTAGAAATTTTTATTCGCAGAGAGAAGAATTTCTCGATTTGTGTGGTCAAAAAACTTTGAGCTCCCTTCAAAATCTCCTGAGCACTCTCGAAAATTCAATTCTAGCTACGGGTGTGATCTATTCAGCCAAGAAACCGCTTGAAGCAGTCCTTACTTGCATAAATTCTATGCAAGTTTGGAATAATTCAAATAAAAATAGCTGACGCGACAGCTCGGGATGAGCCAAGGCCTAGCTTCTCGCAACCATTCATGTTGTGCGTGTTGTATTGTTTGCACGAATGGAATAATTCAGACGAGTTATTTCCTAGCTACACAGTATCCCTGTGTTTAAGAGTTAAGCGGCTCGAAGGATACAAAGATCGGCTATCTGCAGAGCGTAGGACAGCTTATGTTGATGAACAGATGATGAATTTCGACCTCAAATTCGTCAGTCTTTTTCAGGTATTTATCTGAGCGCAAAATTATGTATCTATAGTCGAGAAATCTCACTGGTACTTGGCAATTTTTCGGTGAAAATGACATAGTGGACATACATACATATTGTAGGTTTTCTCAATATACGAGGAAACTTCCAATTTTCCCAGGTTTTTACCTTAAACAATCGTTCGAGTGTCACAGTGGGAACAAAGTCAAACCACTCAAATGTTATGATCGGAAAAAGTTGTGCCAACAATAAGTAGGTAAACTAGCAATCTTCTGCCTTTTTCATGGAACCAGCGATTACTCACTTCAAGTACAGACACATTTAAATTTAAATTTGACGGCGTTCTTTCTTATCAAGCAGCGAATAAAAGCTCTTTACACTGACTCAGATTAATCAAAAGCTCCCGCTGCGTCGCTGTGCGTTCATCCACGGCGATACACCACTCTTTAGGTAAAGATATCAAATCGGGAGTTCAGTTCAGTTTCGTTTGCGACACTCGCGGTAGCGTATCTAGATTTTCCAATCGAAGTTCGGTGTCTCTCATTCCAACGGTCAACCACGCAAAAAGTTTCGTCGCTACAAGTGTGTTAACAACTGTGGACGCTTCAAATTACCGCGGATATCCTTGCAGTGCTGATCCTTTCGTCTTTAAAAAAAAAAACCAAACCCCAACGGTAATAAAAGATACATTCACAGAGTACGAGTACATTTTCAAATTTGGATTCTCCGCCAAATGTGCGATTTTGTAATAAAATTCTATTTTCGTTTGCCATTCTCTCCAAAAAGAACCTAAAAATTCGTTTGAAATTCGTTCGCTGAGAACCAAGCCAAGAAGTGTGTGGGTGTGGTTGTCTCTGAGTTGTTGTTGGATTTTTTTTGTCCAATATCCATTTTTAAATTTACTTAGGTGATCTCATTCCTGGCGTGGTTGGTGGAGGACGGATGGACATTACTATGGTGCACCAGCTCAGGGAGTGTGTGCAACAAGTGCGTGAAAGTTTGTTGTCTCGCCCGAGCAGGGGAAAAAAAAGGCGACGACTTGGCAAGGAATACCGATTAGGGTGGTGTGGGTTAACTTTCTCTTTCAATCCATATCGGGATGTGGAGAGTATTCGAAGCACGGCCAGACGACCAGAATGCTTTGTATCTTTTGTTATTGTGTGGCTTTCATGCCTTTTTTTTGTTTACATTCAGTTCACATGGTGTTGGCTTACACACAGGTCTGCGGCTGGTTGATAGGTTGCTGCTGTAAGCGCATTACTTGTTGGCCTGTGTTTGGTTTCTACTCATGATGTCACGGTTTTGGATACGTATTTTGTTTTGATCGAGAACGCTTGATGAATGGAAACGATGAAATTAGGTTTTATAAGCATTTTCTATTATTTCCTGAGATTCCCTTAAAACTTGTGCGCGCAAACAAGGTAAAGCTTTTTCTTTTATTGCGTCGTTTCTTCCTTTTGTTTATTCTCTCTACATCCCACCATTTTTGTATTCTAACTCTTTTGAGTCTCTTCGATGTTGTACGTCAAAGACATTTTGTTTGTGGATTTTAATTGGTCGTTGAGAGAGTTGGGGAAGGTATAGCTCCTCGAGATACACCCGCGTTTGGGTTTAAGGTCCCCAACGATACACCATCAACTAAGATGAGTCTCTCTTTGAGAGACTTTTCATCCTCGACCGAAATTGATCATATGGACATCCCAGCGACGGCTCGGGATTCTCTGTTTTGTTCGAGGTCCGATGTCCTTAAATGGATTATGTAACTTAACAGCTCCCTGGTTGAACGGCGCGGCGCCTGCAGAAATCATAGCGTTGGTAAGTCCGTGGGTTTCTAAGTGGATGACTTTCCGAAGTTGATGACCTTTTTCATCACTTTCAATAACATATGCAACAAGGCTATGGGATGATAAAAATTTTTTTCCCTGTATGGGATTGGGTTGAAAACGTGCCGTTTTTCATCGAAAAAGGGAGTCTTTTCCATGTAAGACACAAGTATTCCATCTGGCCCAGTTCTTACAGTCAAGTTGTTTAGAATCCGCCAAATAAGAAGGTCGAAATTTGAAGTCCGTGCTTTCATAAGTGTTGGGTATAGTATGCAATTAGCTGCAAATAAGCTTGGTCGGGAGTTTAATATTCACCTTTGTTGGGCGCCAGTGCACAGTGACATTCCAGGGAACTGTAAGTCTGATGAACACGCCAGATATGGAACAACATTACCTGTTGGGCCTGATAAGGGCGCCTTAAGTCGCTACTTGTAAACTTAAACTAAAGCTAGATGCAATCGAAAGAACAAATCTTAGGTGGACAAGTGGTACAACATGTCTAGCGACAAAACAGATTTGGCCAAAGCTGGATCTGAAACGCTCTAAGTATTAAATTTCTCTTTATAGATCGCATATTAGCACTATAATAGGTGTAATTACTGGACACTGTCTAATAGGCAAGCATGCAACAAGGCTTGGCTGCTATGCAAACGACTTCTGCAGAAGCTATATGGACGAGGAGGAGGAGCAGGCTATTTTCCATCTTCATTCCACCTGTCCCGCTCTCTACTGCAAAAGAAAACTCCACTAAGGAGCCTTCTTCTATACCAACTTAGGCGACCTGATAAACATCGGTGTTAGTAGCCTTCTACGCTTCATAAGAAGCTTCAATTGGTTCAATGAGTAGGCAGAATAAATTTCCGAGATCCTTCTGGTATCACAACGGACCCCTCATTTAAGTTGGCTTTAGCTGGTAGCCACTTCAATCTAACCTAAGCTTGGTGGGGCCAAGGATCCTTCGTCATTCACTGAAGGCGGATATGAAACAATTTGTTCCTAATCACTTTTGCCTTGCGACGCAAACCATTGAGGCATTCGATAAGTTTGTTTGTTATTCTCTTGTTAAGGTTTCTTTACGGGGTTTCGACATATGTATGTACACATACATATGTATAAACATGTATAATGTTACGAGAATTTAATCTGTTCTAACTGTTTATTTATGTTGTAACGCCATTGTCTGAATCAGGATGCGACTTGTTCGCATTTTTTGTCAAACCAAGGTTTGTTGGGGGTTGATTTCTTAATCAATTATATGAACGACTGCTTTAGCTCAGCCGTTGTCAGCCATTGTTTCAAAAACGAAAGTCAGCCAATGGAAATGACGGGAAAAACTCAAGGAGGTTCTTGTTTTCTTGTTTCAGTAGGAAAGACTACAGACTACTTATTGACTTCATAATGGGTCTCAAAGTTTTTGTCAAGTACTTTAATGTACTGGACATGAACGGCCCTTTTATACTTTGTGTAGGACAACGACGACGACCCTTTGGATTTCTGCTATAATATGAATAGAACTCATCCAATTTCTGTTTTTTCTAGATAAACATTTAACTCTTTTAAATTTCAAGCCATACTTGCTGCGTCAATTTCATACAAGCTTTGTTTAACGAGCTTTATTCCGAACAGTTTAGAACATGAAATCTTTTGCCTACTGTTGAGATAGAACAGATTTGTGAAAGATGTCAAAATCAGCTCTGGCTGTCAATTTGATTTTTTCAAATGACATTTCTCAATTTTTGATACTAACTTGATTTGACATTTTTTTACAGATTTGGTTTCTTCTCATTGAACAAAGCTACAAATTGTAGAGTTTAAGATATCTACATCAATGTTTAAAAAATCCAATTATTCGGTTCTGTTTAACATAATTTTCCTGTAGATCGTAGTCATGAACAATAAATGTCAATATTGTGTCAACACAATCAATCAATCTTATGTGACAAAAACCGCGTTTCCTATATAAGTTTAACTTTTCTTTTCATTCCTATTTTAATTTTTAACGTTGCGTAGTTCTCGTTGAGTAATAATATTCACTTTTCAGTTGACATTTATGTAAGTTATGACTCGTAATGACTCATAACTCATAAGCCCTTACTTGCTTTAACACCTCACTTGGGGTTACGAAAATAAAAAAAATAAAACAGCAAGCAGGAATACACTGTCTAAACAAATCTTAATTAATTTGTATTCAACATTTTATTGACTATTGGCAATGAATATTTTAAGTTTGAAAGACGACACAAAGCAAAATATAATTCGTATTTTAATTTAGCCTTGAATAAACCTCTACGCTTTTGCAACCTCTCTATAAAAAGACGGAACAATTCTTTTTTTAAATGATTTTGTTATAACGTGTTCTCAGCGCGGGCTTTGCAGTCTTTTAACCAAAAGTGTATTGACGGTATGAGCTGTATTTTTGAAAGAAGTAGGTTATCATTGAGGGTCCACTATTAGGGCATCCACAACGCCAGTCCTGTTTGGCGTTCGGCGCCCGAATTAATTGGCTTAAGCTATTCCCCAATTGCGCCACGTTTTTCTTAGACAAGTCGCTGTTTTTCCATTTTGGTAAGATGGGTTCCATTGCATGGTTCAGTTGGCAATGCCTTCTCAGAGCACGTGGCCAGCTATATGATCTTAGCCTATTCTCTCATACTGCGGTTCATTTGAGATAAGATTTGGCCAGAATACTCGTAGTATATTTCTTAGTCTTCAGCTTTTTTGACATATTGACGGTCACTTTCAAGACACAATAGCGATATAATAGAACCGATATCAAGTTTGACTGTGAGTGTTCAGCTTGGTTTTTAGTCTGAGATCCTTCACAACATACTAAAGCTTGTTTCAACGAAGTAAACATTTACCCCTACAAACTTGGTTACTCTCACTCTTATTGGGGTATGTCTATTATTCATTTTGCGAATAGGCAAACATCATCAGATAACTCAAGTTGTGTGAAGATACTTGTAAGGCTCCATCGAATTTCTTAGCTTCTTACCAAGGAGGGTCTGCCAAGCGAGTCAACAAACTCCACGGGAAATAATAATGGAAGTAGTATACAGCCTTATTGGACACCGCTTTGAATTTCAAATTCATCCGACAGCTTAGTGTTGTACAGCACTTAGCTGTCTTTCACGATAGCAATCAATTTCTCCGCCATTTCTCCTCCAATTTCTCTATTACAGCTATTGAAAGCCATTTTGAGAGTGCCTTTGAGATGGCCGTGGCTCAGTGCTTATTACGTTGGACTGTTGTACAAGCGAGCGTTGGTTCAAGCCCCAGCCATGTTCACCCAACATTTTTCGCGACACCACCTCTCGTCGGAGAATGACAAGCCTCCAGTCATGAAAGACCTTTGCAATTCGCGTTCGGAGTCGGCAATAACTTTTAGGTCCCTTCCATTCGTAGCGTCTTATGCAAGCGCTGGTTGGATAACGCTTCTCTACCTAACCTAGCCTATCACAGAATATTGTTCTGTGTAGACCTCACGACAGTCGTGTATGTTTTTATGACTTGGTCCCTAGTTTTTTTCCGAGGTTTCTTCGGCAAGAGTCTGATTGTTTCGCTACTGACTCAAACAAAGTTTTAAGCCATCAATAGTTTCCCGATCAATCGCAGCCATGGGATCTAAATGTCTTCAGTGGTTCTTGAGATGATCAAAGCACAAACAGATTGACTTCCTTCTCTCTATTTTATAAGATTGATGTTGAGTGGTCAGCAGAAGCATGATTTATGAAGGTGTGTCCCCTACGCCCTTCCCGCATTTTTTTGTTTAATTGACTCGAATTAAGAAGGGTAAATATTTTAGGATTTTTCTTCCCACCAAACTTGACTTATCGACCTCCACCCTAATAAAAATTCTTCTCCCATTACATCATACTCACTAATTACTTCTTGACTATGCATCCGAGAATTTGTACTGAAACTGGCCCGCAACAGGTTGACGTCATTGATGGAAGTTATTTTTAAATTTTTCGTTGACTTACACTTAAAGCGTGTGTAGTACATATACGAGTATCTCTACTTTTTTTCTTCGAGGAACACAACGAAACAACTGTGATGTCTGGACTCTGGGGCATTTTATTTCACTTTTTTCCATGTAATAAAATGAAAAGCAGATTGCCTCCATGTGGAAGTGGCTTCTCATGACCTAAAAAACCAAAATCCATTCTCATCCGATCGTCATTCCGATCGTTGTTTGGTTCTATATTTGCAAAATGTTTACTTGTTTACACGGTGTTTGTTGACATCTTGTTTATTTGGCGGGTACCTACCAAGGTGTGGACCTGAAAAACTGAAAAAAGTTCAATTTTATTAAATTAAATCGAGGTGGACCACTTGGGGAAGGATTTACTTAGTGCGTGCGAGAAGATTTTCAATTGATTGGGGTGATGGAACGATCGTACGATCGACAACGAGTTGGGGGTATTTTTAGAATTTCATTTTTTCAATAATTACCGTGGACTCGCAGTTGCTCTTTTTTTTCGAATAATGTTTTCCACATTGCTGCTGAGGAATGCGCCGTTTTTTAGTACGCAACCTATCATGTTTTCATTTGGTAAATATAGGGTGAGGAAATTTCGACCAGCGCGTGTGTGCGAGCTAACGATATCATGGCTTGGATTTCAAGTGGAAAAAATTTACTCAATGTTTTTATCGATAATTTTTTTATTATTAAGAAATAATTCAAGACGGCAGGCGTATTGCATGTATTTGATTATTCAATGACTTGTTTTGATGCATTTTTTTTTTCAACACACCCTGTGCATATGACTTTCGAATTATAAGTCAATTTTGAACGTGATCGTGAGTGAAATATAGAAAATCTCAAATAAATTTTGTATTCTTAAATGGCCAATAGAACAGACCTACATCTGCAAACAGCCCTCTAAGTCATTTATGTAGGCTGTGTGCAATTCTCTACTTGACTCTATTCAAATTAATTGCAATAAAAGTTTCCTGTACCTACATAACATAGGGTAGTTTTACTTATTGTAGAATCCGTGTTTGACCTTGTTGTTATAATTAGCTGCTGTGATCTAATGTAAAGCAAAAACTGGACTGACTCAGCTTGATTTCGTAATAATCATGACGGCATGAGTCATGTGTTGGTTTGTGATGGTCTTACGTCAAGCACAGAGATATCAAACTTTAACAGAAGTTTGGAGAATGTTCCGACAAGGTCACAGGACACGAAGATTTCAAAGCAAATTAGAGGGCGGACTGTCTGGCATAAAGAGAGGACCCTCCGGCGCGAACCCTATTTTTGAGTTTCACTTTAACCTAACACAATTGGAAGCCAATGAGCTCGTTGATCATTGGGTAAACTTAAAGGACCTGAGGCAAGTGATAAAGTTCATCAACCCCAAAATAAACAAAAGAAAATCATTTGAACTCAGCAAGGAGGGCTTAACAGGCTACGTAGTAGGACACTGCCCACTCAAGTAGATACCATTTGCACTAAATGAAACTGTGAGATACAGAGACAGCGGCAGATATTCTTTGTGTGTGCCCAGCGACCGAGAAGAAAAGACTCCTCCAGCTAACGCGGGACTTGATCAAACCAACGAAAACTTGAAACTTGGACTCTTGAGTCTCTGGTTAACCATTGAGCCAGTACAATAAATATTACAAGTCACAGTGGATTTAAGCCGAATCTTATCGTATGTGTCTGATAGGATTCTGGTACTGATAGCCGCCTTTATCAAACCTGTCAGCTACACACGACAAGAGTTTTCTTTGAAAATTTGACTTTGCACTCCAAATGGGAAACCCTTTCTTTTTTCCTGCAGACGACTTCAGTTTGAAATCTCTATCGTACTTGGTTTTGTTCCATTTATACTGCACTGCTCCGTGAGTTTTCTGATTCTCGCACTAGTGTTCGCACTCGGCTATTCCTGAGATCTCCGCTTCTTGGTGATGCCACCCTTGCGATGTTTTATGCTTTCCCTTCAAGTATAACCAATCTATCCCCATTTTGACTCCTTTATTTGCTGGTGTGAGAGCTTTACTTCTGTTCTGAGCCATTGCTCCTGCTTATTTTTACTCGCAGGCACTTGTTCACGAATGCTTGTAGTTTTTGTTAGATAGTGAAGTATCCATTTTATAGTATCAATCTTGCATATGTTAGAAATACTCGCAGTTTTGTGAGAACAGTGAGTTTGGAAGTATCTTCATAATGGCTGTCTCCTAAATGTCTTGTCTCTTGTCAGTTTGTTAAATCTTCTCGTGGACCTTAATCAGTTGATACAATGCTGCCAAGGTATCAGAAATTATCAACCAACGAACCGTGAGTTGCCCTTCTATTCACTCGATGATTACAGGTCTTTTGGTTTGGCTTGCACATTGCAGATCTTGTGCATTAGTGGACAGAAGTTTTCAGTGTAGTCCAAGTCGTAGGGATGTTTGGTTAGAGTCCAGGTTATTCCTCCGCTGAATGACCAAGTCTCTTTCATTAAACTGTCAAGAAATACGGTAAATAGCAATGGCGAAAGATTCCATAGCTATTTTGCCATGCTGTTATGCTCCCTTTATCTTGTATACCTACGTTTAAAATATTTGGATCTTTAACAGTTTAAATTCTGTCAAAAATGCTAAAACTGGGCTGAAGTGTTACTAAATGTCATTTAAATCATTTACAAGTATAAAATGTCATTGAAAAAAAGTTGTGCTGCCAAGTTGTTCAATGGAACTAACTAAGCCGCACGTAATTTCATGATCCAAAACGAATTGTTTACAAATTAGGTATACACAACCATTACGACTAATTAATAAGTCAACTGCATGTGTTTCCTTCAATTAACTTAACACTATTGCAATCTAATCTGTACTATCATTCGCCAATGCCTACAATGTTCAACAATGCGTCACTTCTTAGATATTTGAACCGCAAACATCAACACAGACTAGACGTGGAATCTTTCTTTCTGTTTAGATTGATTTTACATCATTTCTATTTTTATAATGACGAAGTTATTACTCAAAAATTCACTTGAATTCAGTGTAGTATATAGGCGTACATATTTCTTAATAATGACGGATATGACAGAAACACTCTTGTTATCAAGTTTCATTTGGGTACATACAATTTTGAAATTCTTTTCTTGTGATATTAAGTGCTGAGCATCATTCATATTTGTTGCCACGAAAAACAAGACTTATCACCGGTTTTTTGTGTTTGTCAACAAATTTGCTAAGACAAGATGTAAACTGTATAAAATGTCATGAGTCATAGATTAGAAGATGACATCAGTGCTACACCCTGTAAATGACTAAGGACCACTGAAGGTATCAATTGGGAAGACGACTCACATAATTTAATTATCACGATCGTTTCATTCATTAATGTCGGACAGATGTGATGGGAGTTTCACTTCACCTATTTTATTTTTCAATTGATGACGGCATCGACTGACGCTGACCTCCATAAACGTTTTCCATTCTGAATTTAAATGGCGTTTACATATATTATGATCAGTTTTTATGTTTTGTGTTTTATTTTTTGCGCATACACAACTCAATGACATTGGTAATGATTGCGTAATCAATCTGAAATTTGTCATGAATATCAAGTTCAGCAAATATTCTGTTTTGGAATTTTATGAACGCCCGGTTTTTGTATGGCAGCGTCCTATACCTCAATCGAGAGACTTCGGTTGAATGAAGTGATGTCACTTCAGCGGAAACTAAAAGTAATTTTTTTTCGTTAGAATCTTCTACGTATCAATGGATATATTCTGAGTTTTGATTACCTATTGACATTTGTAGACTTCAATTTGTTGATTTGATTAGCATGAGAATTAGGTGTATCTATTTATTTTTAACATTACTTTGTGTGTTTGTGTCAGAATTGACATTTTCTATACTACGGCGAGTGTTCCATGAAAGGCTGTCATCGTCCATATATTTGTATGAATTTGAAAATCTGGTTTCATCGTTTGGAATTTTTTGGATTTTAAAATTAACTAAAGACACGAAACCAAAAGAAGTTTCATTTGAATGATTTCTATTTGATTATTGTTAGAACTGGGATTAAAGTGATCGACAATGGCAGTTGTTTGATGTTTGTTAAATGATCACTTTAACTAACTTATCGTCATTTTGGAAGGAAGTGGCCATTTTAATGAGTAAGAACTACAGCGAGAAGATAAAAAAATAAGCAGACCACAATTACATAAAGCCGCAAATATGGTTGCCAAACGAATGTCCCACTATTTCTCAACAACTTATACGCGGTCAACATCGAAGGCCGGAAACCAGTGACAAAATTTCCAACATGTCGTCAGAAACGTCATAAATTGTGTGTCGTGTTTCATCCGGCTACCACTACTACCATAAGAAATGCCTGGTTTGGCTGGAAATACCAACAAGTACATGAAGCTAAACGAGAGTGTGCTCAAGAATTTTACGAGAAAAAAAAACAGGAAGAACATCGGAAGAAAGAGAATGAGGAAATCCCGTTAAAAGATATTGAAAAACTGCACTTCACGAAAAGTGTACGAACATTTAATCAAAATGAAAAAAATAAGATGTCAGAACAAAGCAAAGTCTATAGAAATTGAAGAAGGAAACTTTTGTAGCAAAATCGCAACCGATGCTTATAATTTGAAAAAAAAAAACGCTTCAACAGACTCCCTCTGTCAAGCAAAACGAACCATTCAACCGAGGCAATGATAGCCGAACTGATCCAATAAAAAGAAAGATCATTCAGTTCAATACCAAACTAAGCTGATAAATGTGACGGTTTACCGGCTAGGCTATTCAAAGCAGGTGTGTATAACTTGGTTGAGAACAATAGTACGATTTGGTCCGACGAATGTGTGCCTGATGAATAAAATCCCAGCATCGTTTGCCCAATCCACAAAAGAGGAGACCCTATAACTGCGCTAATTGCAGAGGTATCAGTCTACACACCATGTATATATTTTCAGCCACTTTGAGTGAAAGCTTCAAACCCTTCATTAAGAATTTGATTGGTTCCTGCCAATAAGGTTCTTTACCAAGAAAATCGTTCAAATGTTCTTACTTCGGCCGATCATGAAGAAAACCAAATCAAACCTGACAGCCTATTCCATTGAGACAAGCCATACCTAGCCAAGTAAACATTTTTGCACCTGGCCCGCCTGTGCAGAATAAAGATGAAGAATTCTCGCTCCTCCATAAAAGTCGGTAAAGCTCTCACCTAGACATTTGATGTCAAAAAAGGATTTGAGCTTTTGAAAGATTTGTGCAAAACTTTGAGGCCCAAGTTCACCTAAGTAAATAGCTGGTGAGACAGCCCAGGGCCTCAGACTCTACCTTCTCGCAACCACTCATCCCGTGCGTGTTACATTTTTCGCGCGAATGGAAGGAACCTTAAGTTTTTATTTCCGACTCCAACCGGCGAATCATGAAGCTGATGCAGGATAAATAATACTCTCCGAAGGTTGACATTACCTGACGAGGGGTGGTGCCGCGAAAAGTGTTTATTGGATATTCCTTGAACTCGAATATATGTACGCATTTCGCACAGCAGTCCAACTCATACCTTTGGAGAATAGGGGCCACGAAAAACGCTGATTTTTGTGGGGCTCGAATCTGTGTCTGCTCGGTCAGCATTCTAGCGCTTTGTGGCTATTTTTTTGTTTTGGAAGGTAAAAATCTTCTCTAGATACTGAAAAACCGATTCAACAACCAACCTTCTGCCTTCAAGTACTCCGTCACAAAAAGGGCTCCATTCAGCGATTGACTCATTCATGTTTGCAAGCTCTCCAAACTTTTAAGTGTCCATCGCTTGTCTTATTGTGCTGCCTCATTAAGTTAAGATTAAGTCCTCACACAATATCCCTTCCATCAAGTCACTCGTATATGTATGCAACTTGTTTCGCATCTTTGAGGTTTCATATGCTCCTTGGACAATGGGGCTTGTCTACGTATTCAAACTTATGGAGATATGCCCTAAGGCTTCCAAGGCCTGTTAGCAGTTGCGTAAGGTACAAGTTTAACTCTTCACGTCTCCTGTTGATACATGCTTTGATGCTGCGGATGACTCTGTGTGTCCATCTGCCTTTGTTAGAGTGGTCCCATCTCTGCTGCCATTCATGTTAGCATTGGTAATTTGCATGTATCGTCCTTGTGATAACAGGTACAGAATGCAGTTTAGTTGTCCACCACCTAAATGCTAGCAGTCTTACGGCACTGCTTTCGCTGTACGTCGGAAGGAGAAAAATTGCTAGACCATACCGTAGGTCAAAAAGATCCAAAAGGACTTGTCCTTCTGTTCAGCTTATGTTCATACATTAAACGCTTTGAACATTGCACTATAACCTTTCAATTCTTATTCTTTTCAGACAAAAATCGCCTAAGCCAAAATGTCTCATTCAGTGACAATTACCAGGACAACGACCAGTACCACCAATACCTCCTACATTGTACTTAACACCGGGTACTTGAAATCATTTCCAGGAATCCTGAAATTGTTAGAACTCGTAAGTTATCCTCAATATTGCATTCCAAAATAAATTTAACGAACATCATTTTTTCCAGCTGATTGGTGCAGCATGTGTGGGAATATTCTCATACTACTACAAGAAGAGTGTCTTCAATGGTTCATCTAATTTATTCTTCTTCCTGATGGTGACAACATTCATGATTGCTACGTTTTGTCTTTTATTATCCTGTCTAATCTCACTAAGCACAGGCGGTATTATCTCGAAAACAATTTATGTAAGCTAGCGGTATTTCTTACTTCGAATATAAAATAATTGGTTTTCTTTTGCAGGAACTCATTTACCACAGCATTGCTGGCATACTTCTGCTGATTTCGTCTGCTTTGCTGTTTGTTGAGCTAAACGATTCCAACTATAAAGGTTACAAGCAGTATGATGCCTATCTGGCCGCCGCCATTATGGGCCTTGTGAACTGTGTTCTCTACTTTATTAGTGCGTTCCTGGCACATAAGTCATATCGCGGAATCTAAATGTAAAGAGAGGTTTTCTTCCGGTGGTATGGGGGAATCCTTCTTCTGGGTACACTCACGCCAGCATCCGAATACTTATTTTACAATTAATAATTTTTTGTTTATTTTGTTTTTAATTTTTTTTATTTTTCCTGTCTTTTTTATAATTATTTATTTAGCCAGTAAAAGATGTCAAAGTGTTCTTACAAAAAAAGTAAAAAAAAAATATAATATTGTGCTTATCGAATACAATAAACTTTTTGTAACTTTTTCGGTAAAAATAAATAAGAATTTTTTGTTCTAAATGTACCTGGTTGATTGTTTTCTTATGCATGGTTGGCTGGTGTCCAATTAACTGTGGATGTCTGCGCCAGACACACTATGACCAGAAGATCTCTATTTTGATGTTTCGAGGACTAAAGTCAATCTTTACAAGACCGCTGAGGTCATCAAAGAAAAGGGCCCCATAAGGAGTAGTTTTGTTTTGAACGGGGCTAAAGACAGGTGCAAAGCGGTTTCTAATAAAGTGGAATAAGTCATTAATCATATGGTAAGTATGAAGTGGACCTGTAGAGAGATGCACTTAGACCAAAGGACGGTCCATCCTGATACCATTCTAAGCGCCGAGGTTGACTCCAAGCTACAGTTTCGGTCGGTTGTGCTCAGATCCATCATATTGTTGAAGTGTTATCCTCCTAGGTCAGGATAGGGTCGTTCATCTTTTTTCACTTGACCTACTCATCGAAGAAATAATAATATGGAGTGCAGTCAGGAAATCTGTTCATTGTAATGATGAAGTTGATACATCTTCTCAGACAAATTGAAAATATCGAAATCTTTTCGCCTACTGGACTTTGCCAATGTCTTCCAACAGAGCTCTTTTTCTCCGCGAAGCCTGCCGCGCTGTATGTTGTTCAACGTCCATCTACTATCTAGGGCCTTACTAATTAATTGCCTTCTTAACCCGAAGAAACAGCGATTGGCAAGAGTTATTCTTCGCTTGATTTCTGCGCTGGTGTGGTTATCGGATGTGATAGCGGAGCCGAGGTAAACGAAGTCCCTTACTACCTTGAAGTTATAGCTGTTCACTGTGACGTTCTGTCCGAGACGTCGATGTTGGGTGTCCGTTCTTGATGACAGCATATATTTTGTTTTGTCTCATTGACCGCTAAGCCCATCTTCGCCGCTTCCATCTCAATACTCGCACAGAGACCAATGACATCACGCTGGGTTCTTCCGATTATGTCAATATCGTCGACGTATCCGAGTAATTGGACGGACTTTTGAAAGATTGTGCCTCTTGAAGAACGATGTTAAAGAAGTCGCATGACAGCGCGTCACCTTGTCTAAATCCTTTTTTGACATCAAAGGTCTCGGTGAGGTCTTGACCGACCATGATGAAGCAGCGTGTATTCTACATCATCATTCTGCACAAATGGACGAGTTTGGCAGGGATGCCAGAACTAGACATGGCTCTGTATAGCTCGTCTCTTTAAATGCTGTCATAGGCGGCCTTGAAATCGATGAAGAGCTGGTGCGTATCGATTTGAACTTCTTCAGGATCTGTCGAAGTGTGAAAACTTAATGGATTGTGGACTTTCCTGCCCTAAAACCGCACTGAGTTTTTAGGCGTTCTGGGGGCGCAACTGGGGTTTTAGGCGTTCACACAATATGGCAGATAAGATTTTATATGCGACATTTAAGAGACTAATTCCTCGGTAATTGGCGCAGTTGAAGGGGGTCTCCTTTCTTGTGGATCGGGCAAACGGTGCTGAGATTCCATTCATCAGACATACATTCGTCTGACCAAATTATTGAAATGAGTTGGTGTATGCTCTCTACAAATTCATTTCCAGAGTTTGGCCGGTAGGCCGTCAGGGTCAGCTGCCTTATTGGATTTCAGTTTGGATAATGCTATCCTTACTTCATTTTGGTCAGGTGGACGGAAGTTTTGGCTGTCAGCGTCCAGGTTGAATGGTTCATTCTGCCTGACAGCGGGATTTGAATCGTCGTCGCCGTTAAACAGTCTGCAGAAGTAGTCCATCCTTCCACCGACTGTGACTCTACTACAATATTTCCTTGTTCATTAATTCCGCTAATACATCCTCAAAATTGGAAGAGCAATACCAGAAAGAACTAAACCAATTGGGCGTTCGTACTAGAGTCCTAGAACACTGTAAAATCAAGGATAACGAAAGAGTAGACAGACTCACCAGGATCACTAGCAGAACGAATCAATATTTCGCTAGCACCTGTTAAGGGCAATATTCACCATAATTTTTAAAGTTGACCAACCAAGGGTGGAATAGCCCTAATAACTGCTTCATATCAAGTAAAACTTGGCCCAGCTCTAGCAACCTGAAAACAAACGAATTACTAAGCAGATCCAAATCAGATATTGCGAAAATCGTTATCCCTCACAACACCATCTGCCGTAGTTGCAAGGATAACAGCGAAAAGAAATCTTTTTTTCACTTTTGGTCTAAATGTTCAACCCTTACGAGGGTCAGACTTCTTCGACGTCTTCCAAAAGATATACAGGGGCCAAATCGTCTCTTTCACGATCGTATAACTCGTCACCGAAAAACAAGCGATTTTATCCCAGAATGCTCGTTCTTACGGAAGAGATGATTGGGTCTTAATGTCTCCATATATCAATCTAACAGAACAGCAACTTAAACAATTCAAACAATTGAAAAAAGGCTGGCTACCCATCTAAGACGAGTCAATCAAGTCGAGAGCAATCAAACTCTAATTTTTCTGACAAACTTTACAAAACAATAAACTCAGCAATACACACTATGCGTATCAAAGGATCGCCCAAATTTTACTGAATTTCAAAAACCTAGTTAAAGTCAAAACAAAAATTAAAATAAATTTCAACAAAATCAAAATACTGTCGAAATGGGAAAGGTTGATCCGACTCTATTGAAGATTTCGGGAATTCCGCTTCTAATTGCCGGGGTAAGTTCGAATCCGAAATGAAAAGCCGCCCTCATTTTGACGGGATTCTTTTGCTCAGGTTCTCTGCGTGACCGCACTGGTGCTTCTGAATGTGTATGGCGTCTATCCCCAAGAATTGACAATTTTGTACTTTCAAATGGCTCTCGGAGCAGCGGGTGTTATATGCATTCTCATCGCTATGGAAGCCTTAATGTGTATGTCAAGATTAAGACGTGGCATTCGCAATGCCCTTATATTCGTACGTATTTGTCCCCAAAGGATAGCATTTCAACGTCATTATGAAAAATAAATTTGTCTCTTCACAGGACATACTCATATCGATCATATTTACACTTGTGCTGTTTACAACTGGTATGGCATTCAGAAATGTCTACCTTGGTGGCACGACTATTATGGGCTCGGAAGTTGATCTGTGGGATGAATACCAAGTTAAAATTTTCAAACTTAGTTTTATGTTTGGAATTATCGCAAGTATTATTCTGTTTCTCAGTTTGTTTTACTTTGCGTTCCTGCTTTATAAAAATCTCAAGCGGAATACAATTCCTGCTGTGTAAAAATCTCAAGCGAAATAAATTGTTATCAGAAGTAAAACACAAATGGACTTTTTGGGCATGATACTCTGGCAGGGTTCTTAATCTCTAAAAATGTCATAGCTCTTTCTTTGTACTCCGAAAATATAGTTTCGAGGACGTATTGCCTAATGCAGTCGTTGTAAACTCGTTTGGAAAACGCCTTTTTGCGGGCACAATGTTAAAAAGCATGGAAAAGCTAGTCAAGATCAAGCTAAAAGTGTTTTCTCTGACAGGGTTGATCTTAGCCATTCTTTCCGTTTTCCCAATGATGGCAGCGGGTTTCAAGAGGAAATACATACCATCCCGGTTAAGGAAAAATTATATTCGTATATTTTCTGACAATCAGGCAGCTCTAGATTGCCGATCGTCTCTCATAGAGATTGGCAGAGCAGTTTAATGTTCACCTTTGCTGGGTATCGGGGCATATCGATGGTTGGTTTGTTTAGTGGGTGTCCTAAAGACTTACTTAGACCTCAAGCGGGTCCATTGTACCCATAAAAAGTATACTCATGGGAGTCCAACCAAGGGATAGGGTTCGCTAATCCGGAAACCATCCAGAAAGGGATAGAAATCGCAGGAGTTTCCCCAAATCCGCGATGGTATCGAAAGAACAAATCTGAGATGGACAAGTGGTACACGCGTCAATTTGATCTCAATAGATTCCACATAAGCGTCACAATAGGTGTCATCACTGGACACTGCCTAATAGGCAAACATAAAACAAGTGTTAAACTAAATTTTGCTGAAGGTGTATGGACGAAGAAGAGAAAACTATTCTCCACCTTCTTTGCACCGGTCCAACTCTTCTCCACAGCAAAAAAAAAACATCACTCAGGAGCTTCCTTTGCTGGGAACCACTACAACCTAGCGCACAGTACCTGATCCACAATATGATTTTTACATTGGTAAGGCTATAGGTAGAACGTGAGAGCAAGACAATGTTTACTTCCCGAAAATGCCCCCTTTTTATCTAAGTATATCTTTTCAAGAATCGCTTAACCTAAAATACTGTGGCGTGTGTGGAACATTTTAACCGATTTTTGTGGTGATCTTCACTTGCTTCTGCAGTTTTAAACTTCGAACATAGCATTGCATTCCTATGTTTTCACAGTCAGATCTGTCTGGCGGAAAGGTGCTGTATTTGTAGTTAAAATCAACGTAAGGAACTGCGTAGTCTTTTTTACTTATTATACATAGTACTTTTGGGCATGACACTCATGTGGCCAATTTGTGAGTTTTACCACTGTTGCGATTCTCCAAGTATTAAGCCTGCCTTTGAGACTACAAGTGCAGCTGTAGGGGGAGACCTAAGAGCGCCTGTAATGGTGATGAAAGCTGCTCCGCTCTGCTAAAATAAAAACAAAAATTTTCTGCGTTTTTCCGAAATTCTTGCAATACAATGTAGGTCGTAATCGTTGATGTGGTGACTCTGACTACTTATAACTTATTCGTCTGAATGCTTGGTATGGTTTATGAGGATGAGCGGAAGGCTCTTCACTTAGGCCTCAGTCGGGCCACTTGTGTTCCTCTCTCTTAATCGTTGGAACTGTAGGAATGAGTTTGGTTTGAGACGTATGTTGGGAGGGATCTAGAGGTGGAAACATTTTTTGAAGTTGAGACTAATCTACGTGTGGTCTGGCGAATCTTTCCGTGAAAGCCAGAATGCGCGAATTGCTTTGCCTTGAGATGCTTGAGGTCCGGTATTCACATGGACCCCAGGGTCTTCTGTCACGTTCTCCCTAGGGCTGGGTATCGGTGTAGGAAGTGACCGAGATATTTTTTTTTCTTACTCGTAGTTCCTGACCGGGGAAGACCTATGAAGAGGATGCAGGGACGGGGAGGTGCATGAGGACAAGACTCACTTCCTCTGTCATTGCCCATTCCTCTGCAATATTAGAAAAAGAACACTGGGCAGATACCTCTTCGATAACAACGAAGAGTTATCCGATGGTTTACAGGATCTACTCAAGTTCGCAAGAAGAGTCGGGTGGCTGTCATCAGGCATATAAAATCACGCAGTGGGAATTAGCTGGTAAAACACATGGGTACCACAACGGGTCTACATATAAGTGGGATGAAGAGGATTTTATCGTCTTCATCGGCCCGCTAACCTAACCTACTTGTAGTTCCACAATGTCTCTGCGCCGGCAAAGCCCAGTTTATGCAGGAGTTTGTTGAGGTTAATGTGTCCTGTGATGAGTCCCACTGTCAGCCTCAATTACTCTCTGCTTGAACCTAGAGCGTTTCTAGTGAGCAGGTTGCTAGGTTTCTTTACGAGTGATATAGCCACTTTGCACGTCGAGAGGTTTGCGCAGTGGTCTTCGAAATCCATTTGCATCTTCTCCTTGTCTACTATCAGTGCGACTCTCTTCTCTTGCCAATTCGTCGTCTTTCTCATTCCCTGTGACACCGTCGTGATCTGGTACCCAGCCAAGGCGATCGTCGTTGTAGCTGGGAAGCCTATTGAGTTTATCTTTGCATTCCCTGACCAGATGAGATCTGGCTATTGGACCTGTGATGACTTTGAGTGCTGCTTGACTGTACGAGTAGATTTCTATTTTCCTTCTTTGTATGTGGTGTTCCAAGAGAACTCTAAATGTATATAGTAGTTGGTAAGTGTCTAATGGTCTCGGGGAATGACGTCAGTCCTTTTTTTTATTTACGACATCTAAGTTGAAGCCCTTCCTATACTTACCTTAGATGTTGCAACCTTTGACTACATCCCAATTAATGAATCTTCTTGGGATTCATCCCATCCCTGCTTTCCTTTTATATTTAAACTTCTAGAACGCATTGTTTTACTTATCCTTTTATTTGTAATAATCTTATATTTTAGGAAGGCTTTCTCCAAATAACAACTTAATTCAAATGGAAAATTAACAGTGAAAAAAAAGTCTAGATCTACTTGTCGCAACATTAAATATGCGAAGTTCTTTTAAACAAAATCGTGTATGTCTTCGTAAACAAAAGATGGCCAGACATATGCAACCGAGCCACAACGCCGGTCTTACACACAAAATAAACGGTTCTAATGTAAATTCGCGACAACACCAACCAAAATTATGCTAAACTAAAGTATGTATATGTAAATTGGTTTGGATCTTCTCTCACCACAAAGCACCACACCAAACCATTTCGTAAAAGGTCCATCGACAAATATACGCTTGAAAAAACATAGCGATCTCAACTGTCAACTGCACTGGCTCTTGCTTACGAATTCGCATCGAAATATAAACGACTTTTGTTAGTAACCCAAACTGGGTCCTTAAATGAATGAAACAATAGGAATCCTAACTGAATGTAAAAAAGAAAACAAATGGTCGTAATGAAATGAAATGGAACACCATAGCTAAGTTGTGGGTACATTTTTGTTTAGTCTACTAAATCTAATCTTTCTCTCGACGTTTTAATACAAAAATTGTGGGAGGAAAAGCTATTCGTCCAATTGCCACCATCCTACTGGCAGAACTTCACTCCAATGTTGTCCACTCTAGTCCGCATGTGCTTCATAACATCCTCCGCCAACTCCTCCACGGTGGTGTAGCGAGTTTTCTGGAAGTTGAAAATGTCTGTTAAGAATCCGAGAATTTCCTCCCGGAAGTAATGACAGATATTTCGTAGGTTCTCATCGGGTCCAAAGAAACCCCACGCCATTAAAGGCGATAGTTGTTCCGAAATAACGTAAAAATGTGACATAAAGCCATTGGGGAACTTAAGCATTCGCCGTTTAGCCTTTAAAACAGACCAAACAGCCGTCGTAAGAGCCTGGAAATAAAATATTTGATTTAACCTTATCCTCAGGGTAAGCGTTAATGATTCACTTACAGTCTCCTTAAATCCATTCGATAGGAAGCGATTCTGCACCACAGCTGTGACACTGGCTGGCGGTGCGTCTAGATCACGAAAGGCGTCCAAGATAATATAGTCTATACAAATGTCATAGAACGTCATCGCCTTGACATTTCGTGCTTCTAATTCCTTTTCGATGTAATCCCAGTTGTTTTCGTCCTGCAGGTACATTATCATGTCTTCGTAGCCAACGAGGAAATCCTTTGTGTCTTTGTCGCCAAGACAAAGTAAATCGGTCAGAATTTGCCTTCCAGTGTCAGCCACCCATTGTCCTACTTTGGGATCCTAAAAGACAGCAAATCTTAAATATTTGACCTGCGGAAGACGTCCAGAACACTCACCTTAAATAAAAATTGAAAAGCCAATCGTACGCAATGCAGCTTTGCCAAGTACTCCGAATCGGTGGCGCAATGCACCAACTCTGTGCGAACACTCCGGTAGGGAATCGGCTGTTCCTCAGACTGTTTAAGAGCACTTTGATACAACGGATACTGTTCGAACTCGGCAAATGCTTCAGTGAACTCCTCAAATTCTCTCAAATCGGCGACTTGATCCAGCGCTGAGGCGAAACTTTCAGCCGAATCGAAATTTGGATCGGAACCAGTTCGGCTCATGGTCGATTTTCGACTACGAACCACAGCAATTTGATCTTCATCTTCCTCTTCAATGGCTGCATCGTCACGGAATAACACCGATCTTTGATCGAGGAACAGCAATTCGCTTTGGTCTTGTAACGTGTACGCCATATCGAGAAGATTTTGAATTTCTCGACAAAATTCCGATTCTTCGGCTGTACTGAGAGCGGCTGAAGTGCCACCAAGTGAATAATGCGCTGCCAAAGCATCTTCCCAGTGATTGATGACAGTGTCAAGGGCCTCCATGCCCATGACACCAAGTTGTTGTGCGGTTAGTTGTTGATTTGCCACAGCTGCTGAGTCTATTGAACCCGATGCGAGAGACATGCGGTCAGAGAAGGCCACTGTCGAACCGACAGGGCTTCCCGATCGGGCAGATGCCTTTGAGCCAGCTACCGACATTAGATCGTTTGGACTGCGCATGCTATTGCGGGTTCGACGACCACCATGTTTTCGTGGTCGTCTTGGTGGGCGGGGAGATTTTCGACGACGCAGAAATCGTGCCAGAACTCCTAGAAGCGCAACACCTGCTGTCAGAGAGACAACTACAATCTGTAAACGAAAAGCATTTGGAAAGAAAAACATTTTAGTAAAGGATTCGCTCATTTTGAAAAGAAGCGCAATTGTGGAAAGGAGATGAAGCACTTGCACTCCACAGGAATTGGAATTCTAACCACTGAACCCGCCGCAGAGCAAGTTAAGGCAACAGGCACACCCTCGAAACCACCGCATTGATGAGCAAAGCAAGTGTTTCTACACCCGCGAACTTACTCAGTTTGCACTCATTTTGGTTGCAACATTATTCCTATTGAAACAGTCGCCTAGACTCCCCTGTTATGTTTACATACACCGGTGGCTTCATCTCCCTAATAACACGCGAAAGTGTCATATAAATTGATAAACAAATAAACTACATGCCAGTGACCACGACTATGATAAGAGTTGTATAATAATACAAGGTGGGGGCCTGGCCTGGTTGCTCGCTGGACTTATCAACTCATTTCGCTGGGTCATGGCATAGAGATGATATAACACTTTTTCTCTTGTAATTTGAATTGTGAAACTATTTTACACATTTTTATCGTACCTTTTGTGAAGTTGACATCCGAAATGGCAGGATCCTTCCATCACACCGAGCAGGAAGAATTGCTTTGAGCATATTTTTCCTTTTACTGTTGGTTCCTTGCTTATTTCTATATTTACACGCGCGAAATATGTATCGCCGAGCGGGGGTGGGAAGGCTTTTAAATTATGTAGATTTGCCAATTGTTGTGAATTTTTTAGGTTTTTTAAATTTTCTTGGAAACATTTCTGGGGCCACAAGAATGTCAATTGGTTTCAATTTACAGGTTATGTTGAGATTACGGTTGGGTTTTATTGATTAAGATTTGGACGGCTATTTAATTGAATCTATCTGTTGCCACTAACCGAGTTAATAGAACTTTATATGAAGCTGATAATGAGAAACATTGTCGAGAGCCGTTTTAATTGATACTCGCAGCAGAAAATTTGTTATCAATTCACTTTCTCTGGCTGGCACGAATCCGACAACTTGCATCACTGTGACATTTTTCGGTATAACGTGTGCTAAGTATGCGCTCTAGATGACTGCAAAAATGTAGTAGACGTATGTTGTTACTTGTTAGTGATGCCATTTTGATCAAATGCATGAGCTTAACATATTCAGAGGCTTTTTTTAAACAAAATTCACAGAAAAGTGCTGTTATGAACGTAGGACTTTAAAACTGAGAATAAGACAGAACATAGTGGACGAAGGGTGATTTATAACACAATTATTAATACCAGAAGCAAACTTTTATACACAAATTCTGACAGGGAAGAAAGGACCATGGATCATTTACTCATTATCTGCTTACAAAGCGTCGGCATTACGCCCGTTATGCTCCATTTCCTACTGAAAGAGAATTAGATTTATGCAGAGATGGCCTTATCTATAGGTATTTATTCTAGATTAGAGGGAAATAAGCGACAAGCTTATTATCAAAGCAGGGAAATCAGAGACACATCCGCAAAAGACTTTGAGCCAGTAATCATCTCTTCTAAAGACGATAAAGTAGTAGACAACCAATTTCGATCTAAAATCTCCAGTTCAACATTAAGCGCAAATCCACCAAAGACAACGCCATTTGAAGTGATAGCTTAGCTTAGCAAAAAAGACTCTAAAATAAGAAATACACGCTACCAGTTTCTCTGGATATCGGGGAAGCTTTTAACTGTGTGAGTGGGTGCTGGTTCATAGAAGAAATTATAGTTTCGGTTGCCAACGTATATTTGTGTAAAATTTGTACACCCTCTCCATTTTACAAATCTATTACCATCGAGGAATCCAATTAGCACAGCACTAATGTTAAACCTTTCCTCGCGACACCCCTGTCCAAATCAGCTGGTGTGTTTATCTAAAATAACAAAAGTATATGACATTTCTGCAACAATAAAATAATTTAGAAGAACCGGTGGGTGAGCTGGCTTGCGTTTTAGCCAGTTCTAATACGAACTAGGTTCCAAAAATACATTTTCGCACCACAAATTACTTTCATTAGTGCCTACGTATCTTGGTACAGCGAATAAAGTCTTCCGCGTGATGGCTGAAGGGAGCAAAGGTGAGCAATTAAAATGATTTCTATTTGTGACCTCAAAACATTTCATAACGCAAATGTTGTTGTACAGGTGCTCGTTCGTCGCTAATTAATCGACCGCAAAACATTATAGAGAATAATTTATTTCGTCGACAGCGAAGTCTTAAATTAAGCATTCTCGAGAGACAGAAGAGCGTCACCGATAAGAACAGCAGAAAGGTAGACGCAAAGATTTAGTTTGTTTATTTACGATTGGTTTGCTAAAACAAACAAATTTCCACAGACTTATGTTGTTATAATATTCTCAGAGAAGGCTAAAGTCTCAAAATGCGAGGATGTCGAGAAGATAATTCAAGAATTCGGAATTCTCACAACTCTGGAGGTGGTTAGGTGAGTTGGCAATGGAGTGCTGATTGATGGTGAAGAGAGATAAGACAAAGATAAATTTCAGCAAAACAGAGAAGTACCTGTATCTGTCGGCATCTACTGATACTCTACTTCGTTTGGCCGATGAAGCGGAGCTCAGCAAGAAGACTATTACGGGGAGTATGAGGAAATTTAACTACTTCAGCGTATCGGACTATTTGATTGGTAATATGACGAGACACGATATTGTTTGCAACAGTGAGGCACCTGTATTGATTAAGGACGCAATCAAACCATCGTTGATGTCGTATATACGCAATGGCACCATAGAAGAGTTCTTTCCACTGCACGATATTGTAAGTATTGACCCAGTCTAGTGTGTAATCGTTCCCTGCAGCTCTCTCGTCTCACTGAAACGTTCTTTTTTTTATCTACAGGAGTACTTGGATAAATTCTTATTTCATTTAAAGACGAAACAACCAATCGAAGATATTCGCAACTACTACGGAACTAGCATTGGACTGTATTTTGCATTTATTGAATTCTATACAAAAGCCTTGATGTTCCCTAGTATGTTCGGCTTATGGCAATTTGCTTTTGAACTTAATTTGCCAGTAGTTTGTGGATTCTATGTTATTTGGACAACTGTAAGTACAAAATGCATTTCATCAGCAACCAAATGAAAATATTTTTGCTTCAGGTTTTCCTAGAGTTGTGGAAAAGAAGATGCTCAGGGTTATCGTATCGTTGGGGTACGATTGATATGACCAGTTTAGACAAACCTAGAACAGCTTATCAAGGTGTACTGAAACCAGATCCTATTACGGGGAAAATGACACTACAATATCCGATGAGATTTACATATTTGCAAATGTATTGTGTATCATACCCGGTGGTGTTCTTGTGCATTACGGCAGCTGGATACTTTGCTTTGTATCAGTTTCAAATTGAAGCGGAAGTTTTGCAGGATTTTGGTAAATATAAATAAATTTTCGAAGAATAGGGGACAAGTGAGTACTCTTGCCTTCATTTAAGTGCTGGTCAGACCAATAATGTAGATAAAAACACAAAATGAGCATTAACGTTGGTCATATCCAACAAGATATCTGCATCAAAATTTTCAAAGTTGCATAGAAGAAGAAAGATCCTGTCTCCTCATCAATTTTTCAATGTTTTCTTAGGGTGAACCACTCCTGCTGGACTAGTTGCTTGCTGCGGCTTTCATGCTGACCGTTTGATGCAGGTTCTGTTCAACAATAAAAAAAACATCGTTGTATAGTTGATATGTTTAAGGGGTTAGGTGGGTTTCGAGCGCAAAATAAAAGCGTATTTTTACTGATTTTTTTTTTGAATATATCAAATGAAATATTTCATTCAAAGAATTTATCATATCAAAGATACATATTTAACAAGTACTTTGTGAAATTTTTATTTAAAAATTTGGAAAATTCGGCCAGTGGGACCTCATTTCCCTTGACCTCTCAGGATAACTCAGGACTGGTTCATCCGAAATTGAAAAATCAATTTTTTTCTTTTAGTAGATATATAAAGCTTGAACTTGAACGAAGGAAAAAACAAAAACTCGAAATAAGAATTTTTGCCGGAGTTGTGAACAAAAAAACCCATTTTTTGGTCGAATTTTCACTACATTTTGCCTCCAAATCCTTCGTTCAGGTTCTAGATAATGTTATTTTGAACAAGTGTACAAAATTTCAACAAGATCGGAAAAATCTTGACTACCGATATCGAAAATAGAGTTTCGAGAAAAACGCGATTGAAGTGCGACGCGCCAGGCTGACGTGGCCTGATGGGCGGAACTTCCGAAGGGCCTATCTCTTAGAATTTTACTCTGATCGATTTGAAATGTTGGGAGAATATTCTAGACATATTGTACTATTTAATAAGATAAAAAAAAAACAGGTTTTGAAATTCTGAAACCCACCTAACCCCTTAACGCAAATCCATTGAATGCTTTCTCTTGTCAACGCTGAATAACGATGACCAACATCGTGGATTATCAAATCAAATAGCACAGCTGATGGTATTGCAGCTTCGTTGAACTTCTCTTTGGACTTTACCAATGTGCAGTGTGTGGGACTTGATGACATAGATAAACTTGTAGTACTAATTTTTGTTGGAGAGGGCACACCAATCCCAATTATCGTTCCCGAACTGCTAGTGGTACACAGATTCATCATACTTCACTGATTTTTGACGTCCAGTGATCCGGCGCAAGAATCAGCTTGTACGAAGACGAAATGCTTCTATACATTTATTGTTTCTCTTGAAGGTCTAAGGGCGGTGTTTTGGCCATTAAACTTAAGAAATTTTGAAATTTTTTGTTCAGAGAGCTTCTCATTCGATGGGTCGAAATCGCGATGCTATCGTCTATTTAATTTAGGTTAGATGATAGATTAATTGATTGATTACTTCCTTTCATTCATCTTGGGGCATAGGGCGTCAACAACATTTGTGCCCCATTTTGTGGGGAGTTCTGCAACTCATTTTAGCTCACTCCAGCTTAGCCCCATTAACCTCGATGTTCTGGGTCAAGTTTCCTTATGACGCGCCCCTATTCTCGCACCGTAAAGTTTGTTCGATCTCCTGTCACTTCCTTTTCCATATGATGATGTCTATTGCCTCCTGAGCCGTTATTTTGAGATGTTGTTCGGTCAGACCATTTTTAGCATAAAACGTAGACGAACATATGTACATGTTTTTACTAAGGTTTGCAGCTTACTATGGTTAGTTTCGAAGTACTACACACTGATTCACTCAAATTCCATGTACGTACAGCTCAGAACAACACCGAAATTCGTCCTTGGTATCGGTATAGAGTATACGTGATTCGTCCTACCATAGGTCTTAGTAACAGATGTTCCAAAATGTTCGATCATAGACGTTCTCTCTTCTTTGTGAACGAACATATTTCGGGGGATTCTGCTTCTATGGGAACTTCAATAGTCATCCCTAATAGATAATCGAATTGGTATCTTCTCTTGCTATGGTATGGTATGGTATATGAGGGTCAATGGAAGGCTCTTCACTTAGGCCTCAGTCAAGCCTGTTGTGTTGTTGTCACAAGCAAGCCTGTTGAATTTGTTTTTGCATTCCCTGACCAGATGAGATCTGGATGTTGGATTTGCGATGGCTTCAAGTGCTGCTTGACTATCCGAGCAAATTTCTATTTTCCTTCTTTAAGTGCGGTGTTCCGAGAGAACTTCAGCTCCCCTCAAAATGGCAAGGACTTCTACTTGGAATACTGTGACAGACGGATCTAGATAAATCGTAAGTTCTCCCGTTGCCTGCGATGTTGGAGACGTCCGTAAATACAGTTATCCCGTCATGGTTTCTTGTTTCGTTGGTTCGTTTATTCAAGCCCAAGAATCCCTTGAACGAAATTTAATTTTAAAATTGTTGACGAAGATTTGCTTGTCTCCATAATCACTCTGAATGGCGTGATCGTGATGAGAAGTCGTGTCGAAATATCCATTTGCCTCCAGTTTTGCCGCTGAGTGTCTTGCCAGTCTTCTTCTTCTCTGGCTAAGCCGGAAGGCAACTATTACGCGGTTATCAAAATGAGAGATCTTTTGTACACTTTCATCGGTTCTACCTGCCCTGAGGCTACATTTATTCTCTCACAGACTGTGATGGTTTGCGGTATGAGCTAGGACCAGCACTTCATACCCATGATGACCTGAATGTTTTCAAATTAAAATCACATCTTTGTAAATTCCCCAGGACCCGATTCGATGCTACTCTACATCCCAGTCATAGTTCAATCAATTCTCATTGCAATCTTCTCCTGGGCTTACGAGAAGCTTGCTACCTTCCTAACTGACGTTGAGAATCATCGCACTCGCAGCCAATACGATCGTCATCGGGTTAATAAACTAATGCTCTTCGAAATTGTGAACAATTTCTTTTCATTGTTTTACATTGCTTTCGTATTGAGGGATCTGAAACAATTGAAGTATCAGTTGATGATGCAGTTGATCATCTTCCAGGTGAGTCTTATCTCAAAAACAAGGCAACGGCAATCCTTACAGTGTATTTGGACTCTTTCAGCTCGTCTGCATGGCTCAGGAAATTGGAATTCCCCTGTTGGCGGTAATGAGGCAGAAATTTACGAAATACATTGCCAAAGAAATGGATGCCACCAAGAAGGCTACTATTATAGATCTCGGTCGTTATGAGCAGGTGAGGGGTGATCAAGTCTATACCTCAATGTAGACATCCTCAACCCTCCATTTTTTTTCTAGAGTTTCTATGAAGCTGGGCTGGATAAATACCAAAGTACCTACGAGGACTACTTGCAGATGTGCATTCAATTCGGCTATGTGGTACTGTTTGCTGCCGTGGCTCCATTTGCAGCGATGGGAGCTCTAGTCAACAACATCTTTGCCCTGCACATTGATTTGTTTAAGGTAACTTGAAAGAATTTCGAATTGTTGTCATTTCATTGAGTGAATTCCTCTCAAGTTGTGCAATATATTCAAACGTCCCTTCGCGCGTCGTGCTAAAAACATCGGTGCTTGGCAATCGGCCTTCGAATTAATCTCCGTCCTAGCGATATTCAGCAATTGTGGACTGTTGTACCTCCAACCAACTGTCAGGTAAGTCAACCCAATTTTTTTTTCTTGATTAACATGAAATGTACATTTCCTTTACAGAGGATTTGTTGCCAATGTCCTGCCGAATATCCCGAATCTCTCGTTCATCGTTTTTGAACATCTTTTACTTGGTCTTAAGTACCTTATTCACAAATTAATTCATGAACGTCCTCGTTGGGTGAGAATTGCAATGCTCAAGTCAGACTATGAATCGAGTTTGGCCTACAAGGACTTACGGTTTGTACCTTACCATCACTTGTTTGTAAACAAAGACAATTGTTTATCATTTATTTTCAGAAAATTAAAGTCTGCATTCAAAAATAGCAAAAAAGACGAATGAATGCTGGCTGACTTGTGCCAAAAATGAATCTTTCAACCAAATATGACGAGACTTGCTACCGATCTTACTAGTCTTTCTTTCTCAAAGTTATTAATTTTTCTGCGTTTTTTTATTCTTTGTTCATTGTACATAGTACATGTTTATTTGTTGTTATCTAACTGATGTGATTGTATACTAACATTTGCTGTATGATGAAACTAAAGTGCTTTTATACACAGTGCCTGGAGTGTTCTATTCGATATTTGAAAATAAAATGCTCATTTTTCAATGAATCAAGAAGTTTTATCGCCATTTATTTTTATTCAACGTTTTCTTGTGGTTTTCGAGTAATAGCTTCTCTGTTACTTCCGATTAAGTCATGACAGAGAGTGCGTGATATGCGAAAGGCGGAGGCAGTAACTTCTGGCCACCTTCGTAGTTCGGCAGATAGGAAATAATTCGACTGGGGTATAGAACTTTACACAACTTACTTACTTAAGGTGGGGCTACATCCGGAGTAAACCTAGGCTTGAACCAAGAAGCATCTCCAGCCAGCCGCCTCCACTTTCGCCCGCCAAGTTGGTTAAGGTCCCCTTCGACTTACGTGCGCCACCTGAGTCGCGGTCTTCTACAGCGCCGTCCCTCGGGTGTGGATTCGAAGATTTTCCGGGCCGGTGCATTGGTTTCCATCCGCTATAAATAACCCAGCCACCTTAGTCGTTGAACCTTCATTCTTCTGGCTAAGTCGATGTCGCTGTAAAGCCCTTAAAATTAGTCGTTGTAACTCCTCCTCCACTCACCGTCCATGCAGACGGGACCGAAAATCACCCGAAGAATTTTCCAAGCAACCCCATACACTGCCAGAGTCCATGCCTCTGCGCCATAGAGCAGGACTGGGACGATAAAGGTCTTGTACAGGGTCACTTTAGTCGTTCGAGAGAGGGCTTTGCTACTCAATTGCCTTCCGAGCCCAAAGAAACAGCGATTGGCAAGAATTATTCCTTCTTTGACCTCAGTGCTTGTGTCCTTATCTGAATTAATAGCGGAGCCTAGGTAGACAAAGTCCTTAACAACCTCAAAGTTATTTCTGTCTACAGTGACGTTCTGTCCGAGACTTCGGTGTTGATTGTCCTTTCCTGTTGATAGCATATACTTCGTATTGCCCTCATTGACCGCTTAACCCATCTTCACCGCCTCCGTCTTAATACTCACAAACGCACCAGTGACATCACACTGCGTTCTTCCGATTGTCAATATCGTCGGCGTATCCGAGTAATTGGACGGACTTTTGAAACGCCTCTGGTGATGGCGCACTATTTCAAGAACGATGTTGAAGAAGTCACATGACTGCATCGCCTTGTCTAAATCCTTTTTTGACATCAAAGGTCTCGGTGAGGTCTTGACGAAGCAGTGTGCATTCTCCATCGTTATCCTGCACAGACGGGACGAGTTGGGCTTCTTTGACATCAAAGTTCTCGGTGAGGTCTTGACTGACCTTGATGAAGCAGTATGCATTCTTCATCGTTATCCTGGACAGACGGACGAGATGGGCTGAGACGCAAAACTAGACATGCCTCTATATAGCTCGCGCCTATAGATGCTGTCATACGTGGCTCTAAAATCGATGAAAAGGTAATGAGTATCGATTTGAAGTTCCTGGATTTTCTCTAAGATCTGCCGCAGTGTGAATATTTGGCCGATGGTGGACTTTCCTGGCCTGAAGCCACACTGATATAAACCAATCAGGTTGTTGACGAACGGCTTCAGGCGTTCGCACAACACAGCAGATAAGATCTTGTAAGTGACGTTAAGAGGACTGAAGACACAGTTTAGAGGGTCTCCTTTCTTGATGATCGGGCAAACAATGCTGAGAACTTTACACAACCACAACAGAATGGCTAAATATGTTACAAATTACTGAGAATTAGAACTTGTGGGTGTATAGCTAATCTCTGCTTCTGGGTAGATGACTCGATGTGTATGCGTAGCAAAGGTTCTTACAAGTCTCGTAGGCGTGCTAAAACATACAAATAAATCATTACGCCGCTATAGACCTTGCAATCTTTTGCGAAGGAGGCATCTGGTGATAAGCCGAATAAATAAATAGCGACAGCCTATGGTGGACCAAGAGCTAGCTTTTCGCAACATTCATGTTTTTGTTTTTCTTCTTAGGTTAGGAAACACTTCACTGGAGCACTCATACGCAACTGGTCCAGTGTACTACTTACAAGCAGGACCCAGTCTTACCAATTGAAGCTTCTTTATGCCGATTTGGTCTTTCAGAGATTTGTCATTCACCGAAGCGATTAGAAGCCTCGAAAAAAGTTCGATATTCATGGGGCTCTAATCTCTGCGCCGCGATTACAATTTTCTCTGTTTGGCATTTCAATAATAAATCTACTATCAAGTTCTGATAGTAAATTACTGGTGGCCCGAACCAAACTCGCCCAAAATGGGACTTTTTTCTCGTGCCCTGTGACCAAAATACCTTCTTTTGTTAAAAGATCTGGAATTCTTTGTTTGAAAACTATTTTAAGAAAACATTTCGCAACGAAAGAACCGATCCTGGTTTATTAACCTAGTCCATGGGGGTGAATCCATGTACATCTAAATTTAGCTGCGTGTATTCCAAATGTTTATTCGAAAACAATACAACGCTGGTGGTGTCACTTGGGTCTTTTCACATGCAAACGCACTCTAAGGGCATTGCATTCAAGTTGGAATACAACTTCATCTATTTTTAGCTTCCTGCTGTGAGGGATATATCCCCGGAGATGCTTGTCTCTCATTCAGAAATAGGTTCCATTCGAATAGCATCGTTTTCTTGATTCGTGTAAACTTAAATGCAATGGCTTCCTTTGGTATCCGCGGTCTAAATCAAAACGGCGGAATCAACATTTGTTGCTGTCGCATCTGTACTTGTGTGAACTTTGGCTTTCTTACCTCGAAAGTTGGTTTGTTGAAACTTTTGGAGCTATTAGTGGCCACACTCTGTGAGGGACTGCTGATCAAGTATGGAATACCTGCAGCAGATTCCATTGGTCAAGCGTTGACGAGTTTCCTAACAACAACGGCATATTGCTTTACGACCACAGGAATACTTGTGGCGTGCTACTGTTTCTCCGACAAGTCCTATAATCTTATTCGTCAGTCATTGTTTGTAAGGACCCTAAATTGGTGGATCATAGCAGGTTGAAATAATCTTATGATTGCAGGAAACTCTTTTCAATGCGGTAGCGTGTGGAATGTACTTCAGTGCTGCCAGTTACATGGGATTTGCTGCTGTTGTATGGCTGCACCCACAGTTTCTCATTAAACCCGGGTTTTGGGCATATCCTGCGATGACGGGTGCATATGTGAGTATCAAGTTCATTGATCGGAAAGAATTGAAGGGTAAAAGTGTGGTCTTTTCAGTATTTGGGTTATGCCGCTGCAATTGTTCATGGAGTCGATGCAATTCTAGCCTTTAAACACTACCGTGGATACCGATGATAGGAGACATTTGGAACTGGAACAGGGAGTGTATAGTGTGCCTTAAATGTATTTTAGAGTATAATGTGAGTGTATAATAAACGAGGATCTTCATTGCATTATCCTTGCTTAGTGATAAATGATCGTTTTTTTGCCAGGTATCCACTGTAGGGCGACCTTATTGTTTTTGCTTGGGCCGTTTAGTTTCTAAAGACATTTCCACACTAATTTCGAGGTGATTGTCCACGTGCTTAGTGCCCTGACAGGATTGTTATGTCTTTCCCTCTGTACCTGCTGTCGAGATTAATCTGCACACATCTTCTTACAGCCCGTATTTCCGCCTTAAAGATTTGCAAATTTAGGACAACGCCACAACATTGTGAATAGTAATTTTTGTTTCACACCGCACTTTAGATATCGCCCTGTACACAATGACCCTTCATCCAAGAGTCCTATGTGTTTGGTAAACAGAACTGTGAACTGATTGCGCCACTCCAGTCGACCTGGGCCAAAGATCAAAGTGATCTGCAACTGATAAGACTGCTAAAAATATAAAACCATCCCCCAACTGATAACAACTGTCTGCCAAATACGATTAAACCTATCTCTACAAGAAAAAGAAATAAAAACACTTGTTTTCGTATCAAATATAATTTTCTTTATTCCAAGACTAAACATCGAGGCCGTGCCTCACAAATAAATGCACTTATGGTACCGAGAAACCTTCAGCCAGCTTAGGGTTGCATGCGAAGGGCACCGTCAATACGAATGGTCTCACCGTTCAAAAGCGGATTTTCATAAATAGCCTGCACCAAATGAGCATACTCCGAGGGTTCACCCAAACGCTGGGGGAACGGAATACTCTTGGCCAAGAAGGTGCGGACCTTCTCCGGCAAAGCTGCCAACATTGGAGTGTTGAATAAACCAGGAGCAATGGTGCACACGCGAATGCCTTGTGTGCTTAAGTCACGAGCAATTGGCAGAGTCATGCCAACCACAGCTGCTTTCGAGGCTGAATAAGCTGCTTGACCGATTTGTCCATCATAAGCCGCAACCGAGGCAGTGCTTACAATAACACCACGCTGACCGTCCTTGTTGGGCTCGTTGAGACCCATTAGCCCAGCAGACAGACGGATTACATTGAAAGTACCAACAGTGTTCACTGTCAGCACTCTGGCGAAATCTTCCAATTTATGTGGAAGATTCTTGTTGAAATTGTAGGTCCTGAAGGCCACAGCAGTTCCTGCACAGTTTACCGCCAAGTCCAAACGTCCGAATTGATCCTTTGCAACCTGTACAGCAGTTTGCACATCCTTCTCTGAGCTGACATCGACTGGAACGAATACAACGTTGTCGCCCAACTCACGGGCGACCTCGGCACCCTTTGATGATGGTAAATCGGCCAAAACCACTTTAGCTCCACTGCGTGCCAGACGTTCGGCAGTAGCTCGACCCAATCCTGAAGCTCCTCCAGTAACCAGCGAAACTGCGTTCTACAGAAGATAAAACAAAAATAAATCAGTTGGGATTGGGGTGTGTGATATCGGCAGACAATTTATGTAATCTAAGCATCTGTGGACTTTGGCCCCTGAATCTAGACGAGCACGGAATTTTATCTAATTGATGCGCTTACTTGGTGATTGTGTGGAAATATTTTTACGCATCACAAGTTAAAATTAAATATAACCACTTAACAAGGAATACTTGTTAAAACCTTGCATTTGGTATTAAAAGAAAAAAAATTTTACCACGATAAGAAATTGCACTTTGCATAATTTGAAGACAAGTTTGCTTACCTTAATCATGTTGAAAAATGTAAAAAAAAAAAATTTTAGGCTTAGTTGTAAATACAAAATCAAAGTTCTGGCACCTAGGATGGCCAAAGGAATTTACTCTTTTCAGTTAAAGAAAATAGATTAAACTGAAGGTGGAGGCCTAAGTCCAATTGGTCCAATTGCTTCAAAAATAGCCGGTCGAACTGTTATCACACGATGGCAAATTAAACTTTTGACAATTCTTTTCGATTTGTTCTTCGTATGCAAGTTTGGGGTGAGCTAACACTATGCCTTTTATTATATTTTCATCTAAGTACACGGATATATTGTATATGAAACCTTTAAATGAGATTTCTAAACATAATTCATGATAAATGTTGAACCTTGTTGAGCAAGAATATCAAAACGCATTTTAAGGTAGTCGTAAGTTCAATCACCTAAATTTCAAATATTTCTACAACAAATAAGCATATCGTTGGATCTAGCTTCAAAGATAAATGAAAACAATCGAAAAAATATTCGTGGACTCAACATAAGTTTGCTATACCAACGTAGATTAAAAAAAAACACTGTCCACTTACTATTGTTTTTGCTTTAGCAATTCATGAAGACGAAATACAGAACTGGCAACGCTCTATTATTTGACGTTTATATCTGACGAGGGAAAAAATACAACTGTAGCTTGTGACAAAATTTGCATTTCTTTCTGTCGGTAGAAATATTAATTCGTTTAAATAAAATGGATAAACAGTCCACATCCTTATCGCCTGATTGGGTGCGATGTAAATCCAAAAGTCGCAAAGACCGACACTACATGTTTAACAAGAAAACAGGCGAAACAACTTGGTGCTCCGAGACTGTAAACAACAGTCCAATTAAGACTGTCTCAGGTGTGCTTTGAAAGATATTTTGTGTTAATTTCTTCTAAATTAAATTTAAACATTCTTACAGCTAAAGATGTCGTTAAAACTCCAGCGCAAGATCGTCTTAAACGTCTTCAAAGAGACATACAGAAAAAGAAACTAACTGAATCCGTAACCGACAAGAAGAAGGGTGGTCGACTAGTAAAGAAGGTTGAACCTTCGCAGATAATGAAACCAAAGACTTCTGGTTCAAATGGTGGAAAAGAAGCTTCTTCGAAAGTAACTACATTTGCAAAGACACCAAGTTTGACGGTTGACAAGGCGATAAACGTTGAAAGTAGTCCGAGCGACACCACTAAACCTATGCTGACTCGTTCAGGAAACCAATCACCAAAGTTATTCCAAAATATAGCTCCAAAAAATCCTGACTCCAAACCAAATAAAACAGACACTAACACTGCACAGAAAGCCAAACACAAGGAAGATTATAAATTTGTTATTCCCAAAAAAATAGTCAGAGGACTGGAAGGTAAATCTGGAAGCAGCTCGGGGATAAAAGAAAACAGTTCTAAGACAGTAGAAAGGACAGCCGAACCGTCCAAAATTAGTCCAGAAAGTCGTGATACAGACCACGGGCAGGGAATGCAATGCATTTCAGAAACGAGGCCATCCGAGAGGACCAGTACACCTTTAAGAAACGAGACATCTCTCATAGAATCAACAGAGAAAAGCATCACTACCGTTGATAGATTATCAACAAATGACATAAATGACAATGAGGACCAATCCCAATCCACTTTCGTATCAAAACTAAAGAATTTCTGTAACAAATTGATAGGCAAAACCACTAAACCATACAAACGAAAGCTCGTGGAGAAGGATAAGGAAAAGCAAACCAATCTATCAATCAACTCCAAACCTTTTTTCAAGCAAAAAAAGAATGAAAACAAGAGTATCTTGCTTGGTGTCCTGCATGAGAATGAGGCTGGTAGAATTCCGAAACAATTATCTGACCTACCGCACAAGCATCCACTTTCTAGTATCAAGGCATCTTCACCTATTCCCGTGCCAACAGAAAGCGGTAAGTACACTTATCTTTCATTCTTAGTACATGTTCCAAAGATCTCTATTCTTGTAGCAAATGGCAGACTACAACGGCTAAGACAGTCGCTGCAACTTCAACAGAAGACCACACTGAATTTAAATGCAAGTGTATCTCCTTCATCATCTACACTGGACCTCCTCTCAGAAGACTCTCATATAAGCAGCAGTGTCTGTATTTCAAGTGTAAACACTTCCGAATGTGAACCTATGGACTGGGAATCGGTTTCTGACGAATCTGCACAAAATGAGGTAAAAAAAAATTGAAACCCAAAAAATATTTTACTCCAATCGTCTCTCTTTGTAGATAAGTTCAACTTCACCGTCTAATGTTCACTCAGCAGATTCGTCTACTGTTAGTGAACACTATGGCACGGTTAATGAAAATCTCCTGCGGCTAGCAGCAGATAAGAAGCACAATAAACAATGGAAAACCGACCACTTCTACTTCATTGTAGACACAAATGTTTTCATTCAAAATTTAACCTTTGTTGAAGAACTGACAACAATGAAGCTTTGTGGTAAGACATGTGCGCTCAAGCTAATAAATCCGCAACTTTCAACTGTTTCTCCTTCAGACACTGTGGGAACCCTCATCTACGTACCTTATTGCGTCCTCCAAGAGTTGGATAAACTGAAAATACGATCGCCCAGCGAAAGTATTAAAACTCGCTCTGCAAGAGCTATTAAGTACCTTAACAAGTCATTTGAAAATAAAAATCAACAAATTCTAGGTAAGATTTTGTCCCCAAATCGACTTGTCCTCTTAAATCATCCCTCTTTGCAGCACAAACCGCTGCAGATGAAACCAATCATTTGATAAAAGTAACTTCACCTGATGACAGTATTCTTAACTGCTGCCTTCAAGTGAAGAAGCACATAGACAATGTTCTACTCTTAACCGAGGATATCAATCTGCAGAACAAAGCCATGTGCAATGACATACTGGTGTCGACCAAAAGTGATCTCATCTCAAAGCATGAAAGCCTCATTTGATTCTCGTCCAACACCCATGTTCGGGTATGACTCTTCAAATTGCAACAATGGTTGACCCAGTTAAAATGTTCTGCTGATAGATTTCGACTGACTTAGATTAGAATATAAAGGTAAAATAAAATTGAAAATTCATTGTTAAACAAGATGTCTGTACATATATATTTTGTTATTCTAATTTTTGTACAAATTAAAAATGAATTTAATAAAAATGTTACGCATTTGGATGGCTTGCATACGTTTTCAAAAATTCACTCCCCGCTTACTGAACGCTGTGAGTTGAAAACTAATGAAAGTGGGTACATACATGTAGTGTCATGATTTCAAAGAAAAATATGGTGCGGTTGGAGCCTCAGTGTGCTAAACGTTAAGCCCTAGCAGTTTGCAGGCGCACTTCAGGCTGTTGTCTCTGGTAAAGTTATCTACAACACCTGCCATATAAATGTATGTACCGATCTATTCTATAACCTTTTGAACGGAGTTTACAGAGTTTTTTCTGTATTATAATTCAAGGAATCGAACAAGAAAGTATATGCACATCGCTTGTTTTCGTATAGCACTAGTATCAGCATCAGACGAGAGATGACAGGACAAATAGTGCCAAACATGCATAAGTAATAATGGCAACTAAAATACCAACTAACCAGAGTGACCGGAAGTTTGGCATAACAAATTAGAAGCAGCATGCTAAAGGTCTCTCAAGAATAAGCAAGTACGTGAATGTTAAGAAATAGAAAGGAAATTCTCCATTTCCAGTTTATAAGTTGTGATCTGTTATCTCCTCTCATCATGATCATCATCATTATTTTCAATGACAGGCTTATTCATTAGGAGGGTCACGAGGTTAGGGTGCTTAAGTGGATTCGCCACATCTCTTGATCTTCCGCCATCAACTCTAAATCATCATAAGGCTATCCTAACACGGGTAGGGGTGAGATTTCGGACTTGGTCTAGCCATCGCATCCTAGGCCTACCCAGGGAAAGCCTACCTGATGCCACGGATTCCATGGCACGTCTTGGAAGCCGAGTTGGGGACATGCGTTGAACGTGCCCAAACCATTGAATTATAGATCTTTCCGCTCGAAGAAGTAGCTGCTCGTCGTTGAGTGCCTCACGTATTCTGGTATTCCCAACTAATCCACGTTGTATCCGCGATCTTATTCCTTCGGTCATTACCCAAACCTTATGGTCATAGGTGAGAGTCGGAACAAACACTGAAATAAAGACCGATAGCTTAGCTACGATATCAAGTTCAGCCCTCCTGATAATAGATTGACTAAGTTGTTTCAAAATTGCTCCACCCTGACCAATCCTACAGGATAACTCAGTATTGCTCCTTCCATCACTCTTGAATAGGACCTGGAGATACTTAAACTTCTCCATCTGTTTCAATGGGACTCCACTAACATGCAGAGTGCATTGAACAGGCATTCGGGATATCACCATCACCTCTGAATTGTTCACGTTTACCCTCATCCCAGCTTCAACACAGACGGCGACGAACCTATCTAGTGCGCGCTGAGGTTCGGTCTGTGTGGACATAAAGATGACCAAGTCATCAGCAAAAAGCAGATGACTTATCCTTGAGTCTCCCAATCTGAACCGTTCCTCGCCATTGCTGCGCTGTAGCACCAATTCATATAATGAAAAGAAGAGGTGACAGTACCCACCGTGAAAGGTGTCGATTTAACGTCCTTCACCCGAACCGAACACAACTTTTACAGTTTGTGTATCGATATTGAATGGTTCTGCAGTTCACTCTAGAGTTTACCTCGAGGGACCCGATCATATGCTTTCCACAAAACAACTGTAGATAATTTTGGCGTACTCCCAGCCCTTCTCAAGTACCATTCTGAGAGTAAATACCTGGTAGGCTGTGCTTCTACCTGGACGAAAGCCGCTCGGCTCGTCGCCCAACCTGGACTCGACCACAGCTCTGGAAAACCCTTCCAACGCCTTAGCAACAACTTTTCCGGGGAGACTTAAAAGAGATATACCCCTATAATTGGAGCAATCCCTCTTATCCCCTTTCTTAAAAAGAGGAACAATCACCCAAGTTTGCCAATCGCTAGGTTTTTCACCGCATTCCCAGGCCATTTTAATGACGCGAGAGAGCCATTCCACTCCAACAGATTTGCCGACTTTTAACGCTTTAATCGCCAAAGTCACCTCCTTTACGGTGGGACTATTCTTCGCCATGGGTTTGCCATCCTTAGTACCCGGTTCAGGATTGAGTAGCTCCGAAAACTGCTCACCCCATCTGTATACCATCTTTGGATTTATCTTCTTTGATGATATTAAACTTCCTTCCTCTGAGACGGCGGATGATCTACCAGGACACCTTATTTGCACCTTCTGGGTTGTTTAAATAAAAGACAGATGATATGATAAGATCCCCATTACCAGAGTTGTTTCACCAATTGGTGAGACTTTCTTTAACAATTGTCCTTTGCACACATGAAGAGAAATGCGTGATTTTTTATTACTTTGCCATGGAAAATGACCATTTGAATCATAAAATAAAACAACAAAGGGTGCGCTAGAGAAGAATCGAAAGAAACAAACACAAAACTTTAAATTAGCTTCCATCTCACTGTTCCCTTCCTGTAACGGGTGATCTGTCGGGATAAAGCTAAAGCTTACGAAACGGGATTAAGGAAATGCTGGGTATCCTTGGACGAACAAGAGACTTAGAATTTAGAATTAGAATTTCTAGTGCCCCGCTACCGACGTCGTTTCCATTTGAAGGTCTCACATTTCGCTTTCTTTTCCTCTTTAAGTTGTTTCTGCTTTCCACGCTCCTCCTTCTCCTTTTCCTTCTTTTTCTGACTGTCCAGGCGGGCCTGTTCGCGACGATCGTTTTGGAGTTGGAGGACATCATGTGCGTTGGTGTTCTTTCGTAGTCCCCCACTTGGTTTGTCGTCGGGGTCGTCCACGTCCTCCTCTTCACTTACTTCAGTCTGACTGCTTATATTGAGCTAAGATCTGTTCGCAGTTGGTCAGCGCTATACTGTTGCTGAACAGTGGTTTGAACTTTCTGCTTCTCAAGCGTTTTTGCCAATTGTTCATCGACATTGAAGGTCACCTTTGGCTTGATATTCTCCTCTCTTGGATGACAATCATTACATTTGTTTAGGATTTCCTCGATAACCTCTTGGATATTGTTATCAATGATTTCGGCGAGGATACCCTCAAGGGCTTCTTGTTTCTCCTCAGTTGTTTTATCGGCTTATAGACTTCGAGTATTGTAGGAATCAAATACTCTCAGCAGAAGAAGTTCTACCACTACCGGCAAATGTGGACATGATTTTCCTCTTTCGAATACAAAAATGAAGGCGCTTTTATTTAGTTGAGGAATATCTGCTTAAGGAATGCCTCGGGTTCCTTGAGTGTTAACTTTTTTCAAGTTATCTAACTACAAGTGCATGTTTGTGTATACATTCATTGCGTAGTACTGTCTCTATTGAAATGCAATTCCTAATTTCCGTTGACACAATTTTGTGGAGAAAAAAGTTCAAAAACCTATTAACCACAAAATTCTTCTCCTAAATCCTTTACATTTGCTTAATTTGAATCTATTGGTAACCGGAACTTCTTGTGCAAATATGTATGTAAATATTAATTACTTCTCGGGCACATTCGCAACATATCATTTACAGTCCTTATCAAAAGCAAACAAAACACAGTTAATCTACTTAAATAAACCGAAAAACACAATCGGGCAGTATATAAGAATCTGAAATACACACTGCTAGTTTTCGTTTAAGATTATACCAATTCAAAAGCGGTGGTGTGTTGAAAGTTCGGTAAGATTAAAGAGTGATAGATACTACACTTAATAGGGTGATATTAATTATTTCGTAATTCTGTGCTGTTAAAGTAGGTGTGCTTTCTAAAGTGATAGTGATATTAATCGATCTTTTTGATTACGTTGACTGTTTAATAAATGTCTAATAAATTATAGTGAAGACCTAAACGCAAGAAGACACAACCATTTCAATACGTTCGTCGAAGAGTCGAGGTTGTTTTTTCTTCGGTTGTCCCATTCCATCAATCTAAAATGTCCCATGGTACCACACCATTAGTGGTTTAAGTCGAGATGAAACGAAACTATGACTGTCATCAATAAACTGTGCACATAGAGCTGTCTTTTATCCTTTAGGATAATGACAACTTCTCTAAATAAACCAGGCCAGGCCATTGGGGTCTTAAAAGCAGAATAGCCTTGTGGTTAGACAAATACATTTGGAGGACCGTAACATTTCCTATTATTCTTCCTTTAGACCTACCTGCAGCAAGTTACACGTAGGACTAGTAAAATTAGGGGCCAAATTATCTCTTCCTTGATCGTATAATTCGTCAAGTAAAAACGAGCATTCTGGGGCTAAATCGTCTCGTTTTTACGTAATGAGTTATGCGATCACGGAAAAGACGATTTGGCCCCAGATTGGCAACTGATTAATCGCAGTGCAGGGCAACGTTTTCTTTAGCGAAGGTTCTAGCTTATCTAGAGGAGGACGTTGACGACCCCGATGACAAACTAAGTGGGGGACAACGAAAGAACACCAACGCACATGATGTCCTCCAACTCCACAACGAGCGTCGCGAACGTCTGCAGGGAAATTAGGGAATTATTATTACTATAATGATGAGATTCATTAATAAAGTTCTGCTCAGAAATCGCGTTGGGCCTTTTGAATGCCTAATGTTTTGCAACAGCACGAGATCCGGCCAGATATGCTCAAGGCTTTGGGCAAAGAGGGAGTGGCAGGGATCTCGCGTGTCATTAAAGTGGCCTGGGAATGCGGTGAAACAGAACACACCACGTCAAGAATGATCCAAGCCGCAACTCGGACCATTCTTCGAGTCCTAGCTAGTTTAATCTGCTCCATTACCCTTATCCTGAATGATGTTTTCATTATATCCACTCCGTAGGCTATGCCTTGAACGTAAAGAAACTTTTCGGCAAATTTTCGGTAACGAACTCTTCCTTTTGGGAAACTGCGCCACTGAGACTTGAGTAAAGCAACAACTCATATGAAATCCTAATGCCTGGAACGAAAAAAAAAACTCTGCACAACCATCTTAATCGTATTGATCTGAGAAAGAACAGCTTGTTAAAATTAAAAACCAGTTGTCCAATCAGAGCACTTAAGGCCTTCGGCTAGATGGCAGTTATATCAATTATTGTTCTGCAGCATTGGTCGAGTTCCTTTTCCTGTTTCAAGGAATTGAATTTGCATTTCCGCTTTACTCAAATCATCCCTGATAACATCGCCAAAGATAAAGTGACATTTGCCTGACAGTTTGTTGCCCATTTGACAATCCGTCAGCTGTTCTTTGTTTAGTCTACTGGTGGAATTCGAAGGTGGGTGTGTGTACGGCAGTCTATCGAAAATTGTTGTTTTCCCTTTATTTTCATGTTCTTCATTGTTCGGCGAGTAATTAAAACAATCAAATATATTTAATCAATTTGTTTACGAAACAACAATCAATAACAATAATCAAAACCCAAATGTACTTGTTATAACCGGCGGCAAATGAGATATTCTAAAACGTTTCGTACAAGGTTAGTACGCGAGGAGTTATAAAACATTCTCCAAATGACCATCTGTTACAGTGCTGTTCTCTGTGCTTTTATTAGTGTTTTATGAAATTAACTACTTTTTTATTCTCGTGACACCCAATCTCAATCCAGTAGAATCATTGGATTTTACTGGTTGATGTCAGGTGAGTGCGTTTTTTTTAATGAACTTGAAACCGCACCAGCTATAGCTGCACAATTCTACGCTTCTTATCTACTTGAACACATAAAAACTCTGTTCATGGAATTTTTTTTTTACATTTTTTTTTTCTGTTCTTTTGTAATTTTGTGTAAATAGCGTGATAATGGCATTTTTTTAGATTGCAATCTTATTTCAGTGCGAGAAGCGATACACGAGCCGAAAATGCGAATTGAAAATCTATGTGCACACAAGAATTATTTCTTTTTTTTTAACTCCATCGAGTTCTGGGTTTATGCGTTGAGATTTAATTACGTAGCCGAACACCACACGGCCATGAGTGCAGTGCTAAGAAAATACAAATAATTACTTGGAATTAAGTGAAAAGCTATAAAATCCGCCGAGCTAAGGGAATCTTTCGTTTCGTGCGGCCCTTGTCTTATCTTTGTGTAATGGAAAATCAACAAACAAAAATCGTTCTGTTATTAAGCAATTGTCGTATTTAAATATACGAGAGTTGGTTGAATCAATGTTGCTAGCGTAACGGGTAGAGTGCAGTTGATAAAAGAAAAAACGTTTGCTTTACGATTTGTAGTAAATAGAGAACTGACTCGTATGTTGTGTAAGAGATTCTATTATAGCGACAACTATAAACGGTTTGGCCGCCACCTTGCGCTAATGATGATTGTTTTGGTTATGTCCTGTTTCCTCTTGAAAATCCAGTCCCAGCCGCCATCGTTTATGATTTCGGAATATGTCTCAGTTCTCTCCACTGTTCAATTGCTCTACGCCATGTAGTTTTCGATCGACCCACTCTTCTGCCATCTTGGGTAAGTGGATTCCATTGCATTGCGTAATAAACAATGGAGGTGACGAATTTTTGAAATAAATTACCACTCCACTCCCACTTTCGTCGTTGAATGACTATGCCTATTGGTTCCTGGCCCTTTCTCTGGTAAAGATGTTAGTTAGGCAAACGGTTAGGCCAGAAAATTCTTAATATGTTTCGTCAAAACTTATGAACGAACGTTTGCAGCTTTCTCGTGCTAGTGAAGGTCACATTTCAAGTGATGTAGGTACCCATTTACCAGGACGGATTTAAAATTGGAAAGGAATAGTAGTAGTTTGGTTTTTCCACCGATTGCACTGCTTCGCAATATTTTGCACATTCCAAACGCAGACTTCGGTTTGGTAATTCCGATGGTTCATCTATTTGTACGGGTCCAAAACTGATCGAGACAATACCTACTCCCAAAATATACGAGTAGCGGCTGTCCAACGATCCTAACTTAAACTAGTGAGGTCATTTCGAGGCTGATAAGTTTTGTTTTAGCCGTGTTAACTTCAACCTCACGAACTTTGCCTATCTCCTAACACCCGCTATCATATGATGGGGTCTATAATCCTATGTGATAGTAGACATGCGTCGTCAACATAGCTGAGATGTTTGTATAAAGATGTAAAAATCGATTGAACCCTCAACAAAACAGTATTTCAAAAGCATTTGACAGAGTTTGGCATCAAGCTCTATTGGCGCAAATGCATGCATATGGCATCGATGTGTCTCGTCTTCAATGGATTAGAAACTACCTTATGGACCGTTCAATATATGTAAGTTGTTTTGGACGGTTTCAAGTCTGCAATTCACCATATACATTAATGTTCCCCAAGGCTCTGCTTTGTCTCCGACTTTCTTTCAAATGATCTCTTGTCTGCAACTTCTAATCCAATCCATTCCTTCGCTTATGATAGTACCCTTAGCTTCTCATACTCGTTCCCTAACTCGCGTCCCTGCTCTTCGGACGTAGAAGAGGAACGGCAACGTATGTTAAGCTCATTAAATTCCGTTCTTGACAGCATAATTAAATGGGGTTCATCCAATAGATTGGAATTTAGTGCATCCAAAACCCAATGCTGTCTTCTGTCACTCAAGCGAAACCCTACCCTCCAACCATTGTCCATGAATGGTACTTGCATCGCCAAAACCGAAAGACTTTCCCTTGTCGGTATTTGTGTCGGTGACAACCTTCGGTGGAACGTCCACATATTAGAAGTCGCCAAAAATGCTGCGAAATGTCCAGGTTTCCTCAAACGGTGCAAAAAATACTTTATCCCTTCTGATCTGGCCTCAATTTATAAGGCGTTCATTCGCCTAAAGCTCGAGTATAACGCTCTTATCTGATCTGGTGCACCCAAAACCGTCTTGAATCCAAAATCGGGCGTTAAAACTTATTGGTGACAGGAACGTTGCGAAGTCAATAGACTCGCTTTAGCACCGGCCTACCTTCGGGCGTACAGTCAAATACAGAGATTCTCTTAAAAGTCGTACATCACGGATGTGGAACAACGTACATAGCTCTGTGTTTCCCCATCACTACAACCCACCAGGATTTAAGACCAACGTGCATCGGTATCTTCTTCGTCCCTCCTCTAGCTCCCCTAATGCTCATGCTCTATTAAAAAAAAAATGCTCATGCTCTAAAAAAAAAAAATCTGTGAAAGAATGTTGTCTGGTACTGATTTTACTTAGTTCCTCTTAGAGCCAAGTCCTATGCAGAAGGTGATAGTTTTGGGATTACCTTACGCAGGACCCAGTGAAATTGTCTGTTGACATTGTCAAACGCTTCCTTAAGATGATGATCAGGAGGCGAAGTGACGATCAGTATTCAACGCACAGCTTACTAATGATCTGCAAGGTGTTGATGTGGTCAACACAGGAGGATCCAGAGCGGAAACCAGATGATCATAAGTACGAGTACACATACATTTTTCAGACTTGTAGATCAGAATTGTATCTCTATGGCTTCTGTCAATGGCCGTCGTAACTCAATACCACAAATATTGATCATGCTGACATTATTTGGATTTATACTTACTTTCCTCACTCGTGAAAAGTCTCTAACTGAGACAACAGCATTCCATTCTCTTTGATCCCGGAGACACTGCTTCCAGTTATATAGACCGAGCGCTCTGGCAACAACGACAGCTTGGTTCTCGTAACAGATGTTCGGTATTCCATGAAGTCTACTGAGTTCCTAGACGGAAAGAGTATGGATTTACGGGCATTTGCTACTCGCCTTCTAAATAGCCAAGTGCTTCATAGAATGCATCACTGTAAAACAGTCAGATAAATAATGGCAACACATCAGTGGAAACGTCATAAACAACAGTTTGTAATCAGGACTTGATAGAAAAAGAACAACGATCGTATTGCCTCTAGGAAGAAGCTTCAGTTGAGCGCTTGTCAGAATATTAAGTGGACGATGCGCTATAATGGCCTCAGGAGAATCTGTAGGCATGGCGTAGAAATAGAAAATCGCTGTACAGTTTCTTAATATTTTGGGCGACTTGGCAAAGATACTATAAACAGATTTAAAATGCTCTCTTTGTATTCATATCTAGAGAGACCGTCGGTTGGTTGGTTGGATTTGCCGGTGTCCTAAAGTCTTTTTTTTTCTAAAAAACCTGCCATTATGGCTGCAACTGCGACCTAGCAAGATCTATTGTGGCTCCGTTCTACTTAGCCTTATAGGTCTACGACCTTCCTAAAGAAGGTGAGTATGTCATCAGTAGCCGAGTTTCTAAACTCTGCTAACGAACAGAATTCCATATGAAAGATCCGTCTTAGACCTCAAGCGGGTCCATTGTACCCATAAAAAGTATGCTCATGGAAGTCTAACCAGGGGGTACGGTTGGCTAATCTGGAAACTAATCAGAAAGGTATAGAAATCTCAGGAGTTTTCTAAAATCAGCGATATGAAGGTCCTCCAGCCCATGGAAGAAGCTACTACCAAGAGTACGCAATCTTCTGGTGACTAGTGCGGGACATTCGGACAGCAGGTGCTGGATGGATTCCATTTTTTCTTCGTCCCAGGAGCTTCTGCAGTGGTCATTGTAGAGTAATTCAAGACGCTCCGCATAGATTCCTATTCCGCAGTGCCCTGTAAGGTCACCGGAGACGATTTGTATTTCCCTTCGTCTAAGTTGTACCAGATTTTTGGAATTCTTCTTATCGAAGGCTGGCCGTAGTGATCTGGCTTTTGCACATGTGTCCATGTGACACCATAGCGTATTAGCCCTGATCATAGTTTCCTCATCTTTTTTCATGTGAAGAGTGCTAATGGCTGTCTTTGCAACCGGAAGGGTGTATGCATTTGCTAGTTCTGCACCCTTCATGCCAAGTTCGACCGCTTACACCATTTATGTTCAAATGCCTTCTCAATCGTTGATACAACTGGAGACAATGGGTGGAATGAATAAAAACTGAAGCAAAGTGTTCCCTCAACTTTTTAAATAAAAAATTCAATTTGAGTTGAATAAAAATGAGTTTCGTCAAGTTTCACAAAATATTTCTCTCAAGAGGGTTTGCCCAGAGTGTTCCCTCAGTTTGTATTCATACCACCCAATGTCCTGCAATACTGTTCCAACAGATTTTACTTGAAGATGCGTGTCGGATACGACTGATCTGTGTTCTATGGTAAATTCTCTTGTGATTTTCGATTTGCCTAACACAACCACGGGGTCATTATTTCAGCTACTTATATAAGCTTGATGAAGTTGAGTGTATGGATTCAGTATAAAGGATTCTTTCCCGCACACAATGGACCCAATGAAAATTTGTGTTATTTCAGGGGTGACTCCCCCAACATAACCTAAGCGTGGAAATTTTGATTTTCTTCCATTTAACGATTCCCATTGTCAAGGTCTGACAAATTGTTAATCATAGTTACTAACAAAATCAATAAATAAACCATTGATTGAAAGAAACCACCTGCCTTAGATTATTATGTCAAAATCAGACTATTTTTAACCTTAGTCCGGTGAAAATTGACACCCGACTTAACCGGAATAAACAGGCAGATAGCTGCGCCTCAACTTCGTCTAATGGGTTCTAGATCAACTAGGTGCTAATGAAAGTTTCAAGATAATGTACCTATGTATACGTGTAGAATTCAGGTTCCAAAAATAGACATTTTCTGCGCTATAATTAATTGCGATGATTTATGATTTTACCAATTTGCTAACCGCAGCGACTGGTACGATAAGCGATACCAGCCTAAACCGTCTTTAAGCAGAAGGTAAAGATACACATATATGTTTGCAACTGACCGATTCATTTTTATCATTTCAGTGACAAACGAATAAAAAAAAATGAATGCAAATGAATGAAATTTATAAGCCAAAGTAGTTTCATATACAAAATTAAAGCAAACAATGATGAAGCACAAGCGAACGACTCTTGGAGAATTGAAGTATCGTTTACCTAGGCCAGGCGACAATTTTGTGGAAAAAGACTCAAAAAACGTGATCTAATGATACAGCAAATAGTGCGAGTTATGTGTATAATCAAATTAGCATTTCATTCGTCGCATAATAAATAAGCAGTCGAAGCTCTTGTCCGCACGTGAATTATGATAATTAATCTGTGTTCGTGCTTCTAGGGAACTTTTCCAAAAGCAGCATCATCATCACCATCAAGATAAGTGGCATATGCAAATATTTAAAAATATCAAAATATTTACGATGCACACGAACCTTCGAACAGAAATAAATTATAAATAAAAACATTACACTTGGACGGGCGAAATATTGCCGGCTTGACATTTAAGCGTAATTTGGATGGGAATTATTTTTAGAAATCGCTCTGCAGTCATTACGCTTAACGTGAACTATGTGGATTTACTGGCGGTATGGTGCACTTTTGTGCTTGCAAAGGAATCTGGAACGGGAGCTGTGTCAAGAGTATTAAATTCAACAAAAACACGATCCAAAACGTTCGTGATTTACCTGCTAAACCTTTTCCATCGCTCGTAGGGCAAACGATGTCATCAAAGCCTGTGTTCTGAAATGCGTTTCAGCTCACTCTTAGCGCCACGTTTACTTGGGTCGAGCCAGCGGATTCCATTGAGGCTTTTTTTTTTTTTTAAAGAACCTTGCCCTTATGGCTAACACTGCAGTCAAGCAGAATCTATTGTTTCTCAGATCTACTTACCCTAATAGGTCTACTACCTTCCTAATGAATCTGAGAATGTCTTTAGTAGCCGAGTTTCAAAAATCCGCTAACGAACAGAATTCCCTTTGGAAGACCCGTCTGCGTAGCCAGTAGACTGCTGGACATTAACAGAGAATGTGCTCAGAGGTTTCTTTCTCATCCAAACAGAATCGACACTCTGTATCTGAACAAAGGTTTAGTTTGTTGAGATGATACCTTAGGCCGCAATGGCCAGTAAGGAAGCCCACTAGCATCCTCGTGTTGTTTCTGTCAAGGTTTAGAATTTCCTTGTATGAAAAGGTCTTGATAAGTCCCTTGGATTGCCTCAGCACGGGGACATTTTCCCAATGGGCTAGGCGAAATTGGTGTTTCCAAGTTGTTTAACAAAGCTGTGTCGGTAGACCAATTAACCCCACAGAAGAGTTCCGGTCCCAAGAGCACGGAAGCCGAACCGGCCTTAGGTAGCTCATCCGCTGTTTCATTGCCTACAAAGTTCTGGTGGCCGGGCACCCAACCAAGCTTAACCTTGTTGTGTCTGGCGAGTGATTGTATTGTAGCAGGACTTGACTGACATAGATTTTACGAAGTGGAATATCAATGCTATGTATTTTTGCGCCTCTAATACCTTTGTTGAGGTTTATCCTGGCGCAGATCTCAATAGCATGGATTTCAGACTGGAACACGCTGGGGCACATCTCCATTGTTACCGAGACTTTAGTGTTGAGTCCAAAGACGCCAGCACCCACCTCCGGAAGCCATTTTGGATCCGTTGGTAAACAATACCAAACATCTTGGGTCTGATACGGGTTCTCCATTAGACCATAGTTGCGTTCTAGCTGCAGCTTTATAGCACAACGGGCCTAGTGAAGATATGTAGGGGTGTGAGCCCTATGACAGCCTCTATGGTTGTCCATTGAGGCTTGCCATCCGTAGTCCTTTCCCCGGGCAATGTCCTCTTTTGAAGGACTTCCGAGGTTTTTAAGGAGTTGCGATTTTATTATTATTTATTGAAAACTTACCTACGTAACGAGGCGAAATGGTCGCGGCCAGACGAAGCGCTGATCGTGACCGATGCGAGTAAGAGAGCAGTTGATGGATTTCGCTAATCCTCTACAGAACTTCAATATTTCAAGTGTGTCCGAGGTAAAAGACCCAATGTCCGGGATTTAATGTCCGTGACTTCTAGTTTCATTAACTTTCTGATAGTAACCCTAATTGCATAGCATTGTTCGCTTGTGGCTGATCCACTGCCTTTGTCGCATTCTGATGTCTATTGATTCCTGACCCGTTCTGAAGTTGTTCGTTTCACATGTGGTAGGGCTTATATATTTTAAAAACAATACTCATACATCTATTTATCAAGGTTTCCAGCTTAAAAGAGAAAGCAGTAGTCCCTTGCGAAAGAAGTTCTGATTCAACGTTGAAACGTAGTACATAGTTTCAACTTGAAACATTTTCGCAAAGTTTCCCAGACCATGTTTAATAATAAATCCAGTCGACCGCCAGCCTCGGTTTTCAATTTGTTAACTATTTAGTATATGTATGTATGTCCATAATCCCATATAAAAGAAAGGGGATATCTTCAGCGTAGTTCAGATGCTTCAAACAAGATGTCATTGCACATTGTGTACTTTTGCTTTCCTCCGCCAAAGCTGCAATGAGATTACAGACAAGAACCCCAATCCGCATTAATCGGGCATTTTCCCTTCTGTGATTTATCCGTATTCACCAACCACATTAAGTTGAAACTCAATTCATAAAGAAGAACTTTCCAAATGGATCTCAACAGTAGGACTTCGTTAATCCAAGAAGTTCATGCACATGAAGAGAAGCCGAAAAATTGTCTTAAACAAAAGTTCCTCACGGACTTCCTTACTGAACATTGTACACTCAATGACAACAACAAGCTGGGCATCAGTCTGACGGATTCATGCCGACTCTGTTTGAAAGATCAAGAAACTGTGGACTAAATCTGGTGTGTTCTTTCAGCTATAGCTCGATGCAGACTAACACACCGATACAGCATTCGGCTCCCAGATAATAGCTTTGAGCTTTTCTGACCGTTTAAAAGTCAATCTGCCCTACTATGATCCGCAAGGTGTTAATATAATTGACGCGGGAAATCATGAGCAAAAGTCACTCAATTTGTCCCGTCGGACGGGATCATCATGCTATTATCTGAATGGCTTTTGAAGCCACCTGAGCTGATATTCATCCGAGATAAGAGGTGAAAGGTGTATGAAGACTCTTGATCGTGTGTGGTTTATGTATAGCTGGGACTGCCCATTAACTCATTTAAGCTAAAAACGTTCCTATTATTACACCTCCATATGTGGTTTATATTGTTAGTGAATTGACGCTTACGTGTCACGCCTTGCCTTACTTACTTTACCTTATCAACTTCCATTCTTTATAAGTGGTTGGGACAATCTGAACTACAATGCGTCTTAAGTGTCTTCCGTCGGAAATCAACATTTGTCTGCTGATTATTTCCGTTCCTAGGAAAAGATGGTTCCTAAATACAGGTGGAGCATTATGGGATCCTGAAGCCTGTCGGTATTTTCTCTAAGTGCTACAAAGCATGTTGACGCGGATGCTATCGACGAATGTAGTACAGAGATCTATAAAAGCCATCATACGATGATGGTCGCGAGTCATTCCGACCTCGGCTTTAAGTTAAAGAGCCAATTTCTAAAACGTCGACTGATCACCATCCGATGGATCTGTATATATGTTGGGATGGACACTTTAGGAACACTTCAAAGTAAAAGGTAACTGAACTACTTCATCGAATTCTAAACTACGACTAATACTAGTATTGATCGGTTGCCAAATTATGATTAGTTTCCATGGGAACTATTTAAATAAGGAGATGATATTTTGGTCGTTAGCCGAAAAATAAAGTGATGGTCTACAAAGGATTGGTCCAATCAGTCATATCCTTTAAGAAAAAGTAAAGAAGCCGAGAGCCCGAGCTCGTAAAGCATCCGACCTATGGCAAACATATCACGAAATCATTCTCAACTACAATGGTATACAAGTATGTCCTCCACAAACAGCTAAGCATTTTTTGATAAGACAGCAGTATTATCGGAGCTTAATGACACTTGTTGTAAATACAACTACTGGACTTTCAATTTAAAAGAGAATATTTGAGGACTTAGTATGGTACTTAACAAACCAAACAAAAGCCTTGTTGTATGACATTTTTAAACCTTTTCACAAGCTTCTATGGCATGTTATTAGTTTATGTAATCCCTTGACAGTCATAATCCATTGTTGCGCACGCAATTCTGAAACGTATGCTATAGTTGAATTTGATTAGAGTTCAACCCATATGCGCTACGTTGATTAACATAGAATGACTCACTTGTCTTCTCTGTGTCTAGGGGTGCCCTGAAAGAAGAGGTGGATTGTGATATCACGGGATCTATCATCAATTCAGAGGAGGATACTTCTGACGCCAATGCGCGCTGTCGTTGAGGTCATCGTAGAAATTAGCTCCCAGTTGGAGCAGTCTTCTTTTGGACAGCGATGCATAGAACATGAAGACTTGTCTCTTGCTCTTTTCCTATCCCTGCAGCTTCTACAAAAGTCGTTTGAGTAGGGCCTAGTCTCTTAGTATGACAGGGTCCTGTGAGGACACCGAATACAGTTTAGATTTGAGGTCGCTTTAACCGGACTAGGTCAACCTTAAGGCAGATCTGTCTAGAGGATTTTGCAGAATGTCTACAGGCCTCAATGAGAAACCATACCGTGTCGTCGGACGTTGTGCGAAAGGCGTACATAATCGATTTATTGTTGCAATTTACTGTCTATAGCACGATCGTGGCTTCTATCCAAACAGCGAGCTATCGGAATTGCGGCCTATTTGTTGCTAGGCTTCATCGGCCGGGTTTACAAAATTTTAAAAAAATAGTTTGTTTCAGTAGCCTTCCTACTAGTCTGGCCCTGTTTCTTCTTCTATTTCGAAGAAAGTTACATTTAAGCTTTTAACCTTAAAGTTCATCATTACACGAATAAGGTCTTCATTTTTATGGGTAAGTGTGTAGGTAGGTAGAAGTGGTCGTGGCAGGCAAAATCCGGCCTGATACTCAATAAGTGCAGGGCACGCCCATAGACAGATAGGTGCTGAAGGGAGCTGACCTTCTTCTGAGATTTAGGGAGCTCCCTTAGAATTTTTTATTAACCGAGAGAAGAATTTCTCGATTTGTATGAGTTTCCTTCAAAATCTCCTGAGCACTCTCGTTTCTCGAGAGTTCAATTCTGGCTACGGGCGTGGTATGGAGATAAACCGTTTTGTTACCACAGTTTTCGTGATCGGTTTGTTGGATGGGTGGGAGTGGATGTTAACAGCTCCGGCTGTGTGCCTTCAATTGTGGATTTGAGGAAGAGCAGTGTGTTAAAGATTTTTATCTCCGATTCGCCGCCATAGTTGTTATAGTTTGAAATTCCTTTAAATATCTTTTAATTCTCTCGTTTTGCCACTGAAGCCGAGCCTTGAACTTGGGCTGTGTTTCGTGAGAAGTACGCACACTTATTATTATTTATGGCTTGATTATGACTTTGTCTAGTATTCTTTACCCTCAAGTGGTTGGTATTGCAAAATTCTATCCATTACAACCATACGCACTGTAGAAAATTTGTTTATCTTCATTATTTTCCTCACATGCATGCATACCTCGCATGCCAATCCCATCCACCACACCTCGGCCGTGTTATATTCCAAGTTCGACCAAAAAGACCCTTATTCATCCATCGATCAATATCCATGCAATTTATTAGCTTGCCTACCTTTTATTACGAACTGTCTTGAGTGGCGCCCATCTCTGACGTAGGTTTTTCTACTCAATGATGAATGATAATTCCACCTCACGATGGGTGTAGATACAAGCCAATCAATAAGACAACAAACCACCACAATCTATTTTATCATTTGGCAATCTGCTCTACTTTCTAAATGTAAATTTCTTTCTCCAACAGAACTTAAGCCGTCAACATGAAGTTTGCGGAACATCTTTCCGCTCACATTACTCCCGAGTGGCGAAAGCAATACATTAACTATGAGGTAAGTTCTTGTCCACTAATTGGAATCTTCTCAGTGACTAATAAAATTAATTTCATTTATCTATTATAGGAAATGAAAGCAATGCTGTATATGGCGGTGGAAGGAGCACCGGCCGCCGACAGCGTTGAGGATGAAGTACTTAAAAGGCATTTTGTAATATTCGATGAAAATTTCTTTCATTACTGTGATAAAGAGCTGAAGAAGATTAACACATTTTACTCGGAAAAGTTAGCGGAAGCGACAAGAAAATTCGCCACCTTAAAGGCGGAATTAAAAACATGTATGGATGATGCCGAACGTTTGGCCAAAAAATCCAAATCCCTGAAGAGGGCAGCGGGTATGCCGCATCGTAAAGCACAAGAACTGAAGCTGGCATTCAGTGAATTTTATCTTAGTCTTATTCTGCTGCAGAACTATCAGAATTTGAATCACACGGGCTTTCGGAAGATCTTGAAGAAACACGATAAGGTGGGCTTGGGTATTGACAGGAATTGTTTACATTTGTTGGTTATAAGTGGATATGAGCGAGAAACGAAGACTGTCCAGAAAAGGTTGACGTTGTTATACCAATCTATCGTGGTTCTGAATGGATCTGGAAAAGGCCAACGACTGACTTACTACTGTATCACTTTTCCTGCGCTTCAACTCTATAGAAGTGGGCAACTAATCTAGAAAACCAATGAAAACAGGCATGCCCCGGATATATACTAATGCATGTGGAACCCATCTCCTGCTCTTTGGCGGAAGCTTGAATTTGAGCTACAAACACTTAATGCTCAGTGAAATTCCCTTCAATCCAACACATTGAGAACAACATCGGTTGATAAAAGATCTAATTCAAATTATTCTCCCTTTTTCAGTTGCTTCGTGTGGATGCTGGTGCGAAATGGCGTCAGGAATACGTTGAAGTATCGCATTTTTTCACAAACAAGGACATTGACAATATTATCAATGACACGGAAATGCTTGTCACAAGTGAACTGGAGTCCGGTGACCGTCAACGTGCCATGAAACGCCTCCGTGTGCCCCCGCTGGGAGAACAACAAAGTCCATGGACCACATTCAAAGTGGGACTTTTCTCTGGAAGTTTCATTGTACTTGGAATCGTGGTTGTGCTATCAGGTAAGTTGTCTCTCCTCTCCTGAGTATTTTCACTGATTTATCGAATTTGTAGCAATTTTTCATGATATCAGCGGAGAGAACCTGAAAGTGACCTTCCGACTCTACCGAGCACCTTTACTTATTATCGAATTCATATTTCTAATCGGCGTCAACATTTACGGTTGGCGATCATCCGGTGTAAATCATGTACTTATATTCGAGTTAGATCCAAGAAACCATTTGTCCGAGCAGCACTTAATGGAGTTGGCGGCGATTTTTGGCGTTGTTTGGACGTTAAGTATGCTTAGCTTTTTGTACAGTGCTAGCTTGAGTATACCTGCGTTTGTGAATCCCCTAACGTTGACTATAATCATGTTGGTATTTCTATTGAACCCGTTCCACGTACTTCATCATGATGCCAGATTTTGGCTACTAAGAATTACGGTAAGTTACACTGACTTACTGATCGTACTTGTGTGTTTGAGATTTTCTTATAGGGTCGAATGGTAGCGGCACCATTCTTCCATGTGGGCTTTGCTGATTTCTGGCTGGGCGATCAATTGAATTCCCTTGTCACTGCATTGCTGGACTTTGAGTACTTAGTTTGTTTTTACTTCACAAATGGCGATTGGACAGAGGCCACCGATGCGTCTATCTGCATGGAAAAGGACTTCATCATTCGACCAATATTCAACTGTCTTCCAGCGTGGTTTCGGTTCGCACAGTGTTTGCGGCGATATCGCGATACAAAAGAAGCCTTTCCGCATTTGGTCAACGCTGGCAAGTATTCATCGACATTTTTGGTCGTGATATTTGGCACGTTGCGTTCCTTTAATGGCCGTAAGTGTGAAATTTATGAAGATGAAGAGGTTTTTTTTTTAAATTTTACTTTTGGTAACAGCAAACTACTCAAATACTTTCGATAATCCTTATACTTGGCTGTGGATAATTAGTTCGATAGTATCATCGTGCTATTCGTACACGTGGGACATAAAAATGGATTGGGGTTTGTTTGATAAGAATGCGGGAGAGAACAGGTTCTTGCGGGAGGAAATTGTTTACTCATCGACGGTAAGTTGTAGGGCCTTCCTGGGAGTTTGTCTTCTATGAGATGAGATCTGTTTTCCAGTATTTCTACTATTTTGCGATTGTGGAGGACCTCGTGTTGCGATTCATTTGGGCTCTGTCGTTTTATCTAACAGAGATGAAATTTGTCACCAGCGACATAATGACTTCCATTACAGCAATTCTCGAAGTATTCCGGTAAGAACTCACCGCGCTATCAGTCAATATAACAGTTTCTAATGATTTTGGCTCCCCCTTTAGTCGTTTTGTGTGGAACTTCTTCCGTCTAGAGAACGAACACTTAAACAATTGCGGTAAGTTCCGTGCCGTCCGAGATATTTCCATTGCGCCCATCGACTCGTCCGATCAAACACTTATTCTCCGAATGATGGACGAACCAGAGGGTGTGATAAACCGGTACTCTAAAACAAATCGACCGAAGCCGAAGAAATCCAAAGACCCCGAGAAACGTGGCTTATTGCATCCGCGCGGATCTTTCCAGGACCTGAACATCGACATCGAAGGAACGAAAAAACTATGAGAGGCGACTCATTACAGTCATCTGAATTTTGCATATTAGATTTATATTTTTTTTAATTCCGTTGTCACTGATGTCTATTATTAATTTGCCTTAGGATAAAAGTGTCAAAGACGAAAAATAGAAGGAAATAGCAAAAGGGAGAACAAAACGAATGCATATATGCAACAATTAACGCTTATTTTTGAAGCGGCAGTATTACTTAAATAGAAGCAACAATTTTTTTTTCAATGACTGCTTTAAGGAAACAGAAAACAATAATATTAGAAACGAAAAACAAAACGAATTGTACACTATTATAAATAAGTGGTCAACGCAGCCATTCCTTTTTATTCCTATTCCTTATTATATACATTTTGTTGTAGTTTGTAATCGAAATTCAATTGTTGTTGAGTACATACATTATTTTTATGAACAAAATTCAAAAATATAGAGTATATTTTTTTATAGCAGAAAGGGTTGTTTTTTTTCGCCGCAGGACACCAGGAAATTTGAAATTCAAAACAGGTGCAGCGTTGGGCGCCAATTCTGAGTGTCTGCTAGGACTTTAAGTAACAATTTGTTATCTCACTGTCAAACAACAGAATTGAAAATATAATTAAAACAATAGGCACTATGAATCATCTCTCAAAAACGGCAAAACCATAACCTCAGAGTAATTTTGTTTATTTATAGTCTTAAAAACAGAGCAGCGAGCAACTAGCACTGGCTACTACTAGATAACACGAGTGTTTTGTAAAGATTGCGTACCTCATGGAAAATTCTTTTGCATTCCACGGTCAGATGGTTGTGTGTTCTGGCTCATAAGTTTCCGTAGCTTTATGCAAAAACCGGCAAAACTTATGTTCACTGATAGGGGTCCTCACCGGACGTTGCTTGATAGATAGACAAGGACTCAGACTGGGGATCTCCTCCAATGGTTTTTGTAAAAGCTGTAGAGACGAGGAGGAAACTAAAACCCACCTATTTTGTACATGCTTATGCTCTTGCGACGCTAAGAAGAAAAACCCTCGGGGAATACTTCTACGGTGATCTTAACGATCTTGCCAAACTCGACATCTAGAAGATGAGGAACCTTATCTCTGGGACGAAATAACTCATCTTTTACATACTCTGGTTCCTGGTGCTGGTAAGCCGGTTCTTTATCGTGATATCGCTATGGGCCGACATGGTCTAAGTGTGTCCCTGTCTGAACGGAGTCAGCCACCGAACCTAACCTAACCTTTAAGAGCTATGTATGAATGTTTCGCAGAAAATTCTGCAATAGACTGAGCATTAACTGCTACTCACCTACATATGTCGCTAACGTAAAATCTGGCGCCCGCCATTGAACTCAAATCGTCAAATTTAAATGTATGTCAAGCGTTAATTAGTCTCCTGGTACAGGACCGCGCAGGTCTTTTGTTTCCTTTCTTTGTCGGCGTGGAAACATGGGGAACGTGTTGTAAAACAATTTGAAATGTCTCATCGTAAATTCTAGGCGCCTCGCCATGGTTTCATAAGGTCAAGGTCTTCCGACGACCCTTCGAAGTCAGTGCATCTCACCTGGTTTGCTGACTACAAGGTCAGTATGACCCACATTGTTCGTGAGCGGATCGTTGAGCATCAAAGATCAACAAGAAGGAGGTTGTAGAAGCCGTAACCGTATTGGAGACTCCACCAATAATGGTTGTCGGAGCTGTGGGCAACATCGAGACTCCATTTAGTCTGCGTGCTCTGGTTAATGTTTGGACTTAGCACTTGTCTAAGGAATGCCATCGTCACTTCTACAAGAACTGGTACAAGAGCAAGAAGAGGGCTTTCAGCAAGGCCAGCAAGAAGTGAACTGATGATGTGGGCAGGAAGAGCACTGAAAATGACTTCAGGAAGATGATCCGCTACTGCTAGGTCATCCGCGTTATTACTCATTCGCAGATCAAGCAACGCCAGAAGAAGCCGCACATCATGGAAATCCAGTTGAACGGTGGCACCATTGGGGACAAAGTCAAGCGGGTCAAGGAACTTTTACAACAGGCCGTCCAGGTGTCTTGTGTCTTTGGACAAGCTGAAGTTATTGACGCTTTGGCGTCACCAAACTGAAGTTCATCGATACGTTCTCCAAAATGGGTCATGGTCGCTTCCAGTTTACCGCCGAAAAGTTGGCTTTCATGGGACCACTCAAGAAGAATCGCATCAAGAAAGAGCAAGCTGCCACCACTGCTGCAAATGCTTTGTTAGGTTTGCTTTTGGACCTCACTAAATTCCCCGCGGGGAAAACGGTCAATGTAAATATGTACAAAAGCGCATACACAAATATAAAGATTTGATTTCTCATCTCCTTCAGTTAATATGCGCTGACGCTGACACTTGACAACTTCGAACCCTTGTCGTGTATTAAAAAGTCGGAAAAGCTTAAAATCGAAAAACATTGATATCATCCTTGTTTTTGGCGCTACGGAGTGGAGAAAGGGCTGCTCTTATTGGAAATTATCTACTTTACATGTTGTCGATACCAGTAATTGTGCAGGTCAAACCATTTCGGGAGAAGAAAAAAACAACGACGAAGATACATGCATTTTCTTCTCATCCATCATTTGGTGTCTTATAACAGAAGAATTTGAACCATTTTCAACTGGGATAGGTTCCTTAGACAACTTTCTGGATACAACAAATCATCGCAAATTAGTCTGCTGACGTTTTCCATCTCAGATGCCACCTCTACTAGCAAAACAATAGATGCGTGGGTGTGACCAAAATAACTTCAAGTAGGTAATTACAAAACACATTTGCTGTACTTTTCTAACGAATCTATTTGCAACAATGAATAACACAACTATCACAATCACTTGTAATCATTTATTCTGCCCATACCCAGCCGTTCCTTCCTGACTTCAGTCTTCAACCAAGAGGGTATATTCCTGATTGGATGTGCGTTGGGGAATCGCAGCGGAGCGTCTGTTCCTTTGAATGGATGTGTTTTAGCCAGTTTCTTTTCCAAATACTCCTTGTTCACCTTTGGAAAATACAATAGTTATTCCAATAATTGTGACCCCGGAATATGCATGCTTACCTGTTTGATATCTCTATGCTTGTCCATGTACAAGTTGAACGGCTGTTTCAGTGGGAACCACTTCTGGTCGGCAAGGTATGGCTTGGGGAATTCATATTCAAAAATGGGCTCCTTCAAGTCTGTATCGATGTAGAAATTAGTTTTTCATTATGTACCAAAATGTCAAGCTTACTCAGGACATTGTGATAAAAATTGGTCAGACTCTCGTCCCAATCGCTTTGGAAAAATGCTAGTCCAGCCGGTGTAATGTTATCTTGGTGCTTCTTGTAAAAATCTAAAGTTTTGAACGTGCGCTTTTGCAAATCGTTGTCCCTTTCGATTTTATGTTCGCTGAAGTCGAGCTTTGAGTTTTGCTTGTAGAGAATGAATATGTATCGTTGGTACCCAATTCCTTTGGGTGGTATTGGTTGCATGTATTCAACTAGTACGTCGCCCTTTTTAACGTCTCCATTAGGAATGTTGGAACTAGTCAAAGCAATTCAATTATAGCACACAAGTGGTGTTTGTCATTAGGCTAGGGAATACTTACACAAACCAGTGGACGTATTCAGAGCCACAAGACGTGAAGTGACCATCGGGGTTGGTAGCAATTAGAGTCCAGTATGATTCTTTAGCAGATTTCTACATAAATTGGATACAAACATATGTATACAGTTGTGGAATTCGAAAACATGAATCGGCATACCTTCCCAGTTATTGGATCGGCAATTCCATCGAAGGTAACTAATGGAGCCTTTGCTGCTTCTGAAGGCTTCACAATATTCCCATTGTATACCGGACAAAGTGTATCATTACCCAGTTCATACTGAAATGTCATACTTAATTCAGTTTTTCCATAATTACCTCACGTTCTTACCCTAATATCGAGCGGAACTCTTGGTACAAAATAAGCATCGCCAAATAGGTCTTTGAAAACTCCGTAATGATCTGCTAATCGTTTCAAATCGTACTGCCCAGTTGAATTTTTATATTCTGCGTACACTTTATCCAAATCAATAGTCACTAGGAGTCAAAAAATTATGTAAACATTCTACAGCCCTCTTGTGCGTTTACTTACAGTTGTTTCTGCGTGCCTCTTTCTCCAGCTCTGAACTGCTTCTTTGAGATTTTAAATGCGCCAAACGTTCCTTTAATTGTTCTGAACGTGATGGTCTTAACTTTGGGAAACCGATGTTAATTTTCTCTGCAATTTCTGGATCAACCACATTCTCAACTGCAAGGGGAATGATAAAATGAGTGTCGTGCTGTGCAATAGAATTTGATTTGATTTACTTTGCAATCTTTGTTCAAGAGTTTTGGCAACTCCCGGAGGTTTGCCACGCATTCGGTGGCCTTGTCTTGTAAGTAATATTAATGGACATGTTGTTTTTAAGTAATAATTTGAAGTATTTTTCAGTAACAAATTGCCGTAAGACATCTTTTCTTAATTTTTTTTTGTAGGTTAACATCGAAAAAATGACCAATGTCAGATTTTGACATTTCTTAGTTTGTCATTTCTTTTGTGGCCAGTTCACAATTAGTGAGACAAGATTAATGGCGAGAACACATTAAATACCTAGAAAGTGTTAAAAATATTTATGACCTCTGTTCTTTGAATAGGTACAACAAATATGTGATTTCCCAACAAAGAAGAGCAGATAAATATGTCCCACATTGGTTCGTTCATTAATTGGTCCCGTTTTAATTGATAGAGAGTGGCGGAGAACGATGCGGCGATGATGACGAAACATATTGCTCATACAGTGAAACTGTTCTGATCCAGAAGTGCCGAATTTCTTTCACCAACGAGCACCCCTCTGAAGAAAGGGTTATACCGAAGAATCTCACCTCTTGGTAACTCACATAAGTAATTAAGCATCCACTCAGCATAAAGGATTGCATTGCAAGTATGTAATGTTACTCCTCCTCAAATTTGAATCAAAGCTACCAAGCCTATACATCGTAATAACCATATTTGTGCAAAAATTCGTTTAAAAAAATAAAAACATGCTCAAATCATAAAAGGACATCAAATCAACTCTCGCAGCAGATATGCATCTCAATAATTATATTCGTCCAACCAAACTTGTGTCGCCGCTTTGCCTAAAGCTATAAACCGTTTCTTAATAAAGTCACAACTAGTGACTCCAAACGAGTATATTTTTGAGCTCAATCAAGCGTATATTGCCATTTAATATGCTAGCCACACCATAACGTACCGCTACTGAAAGTCCATACTCTTTTAAACTCGTACCCGAGCATAGCCACCAAAAAAAGTAATTTTTCTCCATGAAACCAGAGACAAACCGTCGCCATTTATGTCGATGACTGCAAGTTGATTTTTTTAAACCTTTTATGGCAACGGTAATGAAAATTAAAGCAAATAGTGGAATTGACACAAGCAAACGGTACATGTTTGGCTAACACAGTGATGTCCACCTTGAGAGAGTATATCTGATCTGTCTGTTTGGAAAAGGAAAATGTAAATAGCCACAGGGGATATAACCGTGTAAGAAATTTTCAGCATTGTAAATGATAATGTTTGTTTACATTCAATGTTTGACACTTGTTGGTGTGTCAATGGAAATTAAAAGTGAAATGCGTTTCACTTGAAATTTGAAAAGCGAAAATTCGAATATTGAAAATCTAAGTATCCCTGGTTTTGCTTTTCACTCATGTTACTTACCTTATCCGGCAGAAGGATAAGTCGCCCTAAGAAAACTTAGAGCAGAACTGTATCGAAAGAAGCAAGATCTTTGGTTATGAGCTAGACTGTGCTGGAAGGCGTTAAAGAACTCAAAACAAAATGGCTCATAAGGGATTTTGACACCCTGTACTTCAAGAGCGATAGCAGACCTTACGTAAGTATTCATTCAAAACACATGATGTCGTCGACTGCCTTGAAAAACTTTTTGATAGATCTGAATTCCATTTCAAGTCAGCTCCATGTTCTTTGTTAAGTTTTATGGGCAAGAGTACCATACTCGCATTTTTAGCCTTTTATCGCCTTCCGTATAAAACAGCCCACCCGTTAAGATCTTGACCCAAAAGAGATGAAACTCTGTATCATAATTAAAAAGCGTAACATATCTATCCCACGTATCTGCAGTGATTAATCGCCTTTTCCAAATCAAAAATCAATGGCCAAGTGTTTGGTACACTCCAATTGCTCAAAATTGCTAACGACGATCCACACCAATGCGTGTCAATAGATACTGCAGTGCACGCTTGCCGGCTTATCCTCAATTCCAGCCCTAGTTGTAAAATCCACATCTCCATCGTAATTACACTTTATGGAGCGAAAATAAAACTAAAACTCAGTTTGGAGCTGCGATGATGCCATTGTTACACCACAACCCGCCTCATCGTCGTCGTCTCTTTGGTCTGTTCGTTCGTTTTGCGTGCGGCTGCGCTAAATGGAGTTACTCTCGTATTTCTCCCCAATCCAAGTCCATATTGGGGAATAACCTTAATTTATTGCAATCAAAACGCGCTTGTGGCAAGCTCAATGCCCATTTACCGGCACGGACGCATGCCAACCGGGGAAAACACTTTCTTATCAAGTCTGTCTGTTTGCCTTCGCTAAGTTATGAGCCTTTATCAGCTAAGATGTGAACTTGTGATGAATTTGAAAAATTCCAAGACATCGTTAGCGGTACAGTGTATGACTAATAACTGGTGGGAGTGCATTACACGTTAATGAAAATTTCGCTGCTTTCCGTTTTGTTGCTTAACTTGTTTTATGACTACTTGCTCTATGCACCGCAGACCATTCATTAGGCTGGTCTACGCAATTAGTCATACAAGTCTTTTGTGTATGAAATTACTCGAAAGAAAATTCGTGGAAATTGAGTGAAAATCATTAGAAATCATCGTTAGTCTTCCAATAAAGTTAAGTGGATTTTTTATTGAACTGAGTGTTTGTCATAAGAGGAAATACATATCGATGGTGTCATCTATTGTAGGATTTTTCAATACTACAAGGCTATTGAGAACTATTTTTACTCCTTAGAATGCCTAAAAATTTTGTTTAAGCCTGTCTTTGAACTGTGCTATAGAGGAGTATCTCTGGCAGTATGAAATATCCATATCTGAGGTAAAACCGTTCTGACTTTCAAGTGCAAATGAAAAATCAGAAAAGATTAACTGCTTAATGGACCTTAATTTTAAGGTTAAGTCCACCACAGTAGATGGTTTCAGAAGATGTTAGGGTCTCACACCGGCGAGAGCGCTGGTGTGCAACAGTTCTACGTGTCACACCAATCTAAAGCATTGAATTTGAACTCTTCTAACTAGGTCGATGTCGTTAAATAGCTCATACACTTCGTTTTATACCTCCTATACCGCCAAATATCTAGGAGTGATCCTGGATTAAAAATACTTCTTTGGGCAAAGCATGTCAAGTTGAAGACATCCAGTTTCCTGGCAGTGTAAGGGTGATTTTGTCAAGACAGGGGGCTTATCACCGAATAAGGTTCTTTGGATCTAAACGACTATGATAAGACCGTTTCTAGTAAGTATGTGACTGCCTACAGCACTAAACTTTAAAGAATTGCTTGTGTCAGCAGTATGGGAGCTTTTCCGAGTACGCTTGGCTCTGCTCTGGCGCTCTGCTTGATCTACCTCCTTATATCCCCTTGATACTTATATCATGGACGGTACTGTCAAAACAATCTATCGTCTTAGACGGGGCGGCTCGTGGTATGATCCGCACTGGAGTTGAAGACCTTGCGCGACACTTATCCTACGACCCTTGTTCCATGAATATATCGTCTAAGGCAATAACAGCAGAACTTCGATTGCTGTCCAAATTTAAAGTCGATTTTACTTGAATTCAGGATTGGGTTCGGCCAGAGTCTGTGCCTGGACGGGGGTGTAGTCGAATCTTCACCGATGGCTCCAATCATGGGTCCGGTGCTAGGGTCTTCTCGGAGGTCGACAACACCAGCCATCACGCAGAGACCTTTGCTATCCTAATGGCCACGAACTATATTCTTAAGAATAGGTGGAAGCGTCGGAGCATTTGCGTCTATAGCGATAGCCAGGCTGCGCTTATGGACTTGCTCAACCCTTGAATCAGTTCCTTCCTATCAAAAATAGTGCGAGAATGCAAAAACTTTCTGAATTCGGTTGCAAGGCCGAACTCTTTGAATCTTGTCTGGGTCCCAGGTCACACTGGGATCTCTGGAAATGAGTTCTCCGATGAGTTTGCTAGACAAGGCTCAGAGGATGTTTTCTTAGGACCTAAACCTGCGTTGGGTCTTCCCGCGTCCTCGGTCAGGTCCTTCATGGACGATTGGGTTTCCTACAAACACAATTGTGTGTGGTACGGCTCTCCAGGATGCAGGCAGACTAAACGAGTGCTCCCGAGCGTCTGTAAGAAATCAGCGGCGTTATTGCTGTCACTCAGCAGAAGAGACTGTAGACAACTTATTGGCATTCTAACGGGACACTTCGCTTTTGCCAAGCATCTTAGTGTGCTAGGCTTAAGTGACACAACTGTTTGCGACGCCTATGTAGATGGCGACGATACTTCGGATAATTTCCTTTGCGATTGTCCTGCCTTTGCTCGGATCAGGTGGCAGGTTTTCGGTGCTGATATGGTGAGTGCTGATACTGTAAGCTCCCCATTATTGAAGCGCCTTCTTGGATTTCTCCGAAAGTCGAGGAAATTCCAGTAAAATGGGTTAAAACTTTGCCCTGCTTTCTGCTAGTACAATGGACCAGTTGCGTCTGTGCGCTCCAGTATTACCCGAACACTTGGATTTGTTTGGTGAAGATGCGTCTCAAAAATCTAACAGAAGTTCCTCAGAAATGTTTAATGGTCGAATTTCATTATTTACAAATGATATAGCTTGGTGCGATACTTACTCCTCCGACAAGCCAAAGGAAAAAAGAAGAACATTCGCTTTTTGAATAGAATAAGAACATGAGAAGTTGTACCACAGGACTTACTTATGTAGATATGTACATATGAATGTATGTACCAAAATGTTTAAATTAACGTCTCAGAAGGGACGGACATTTGGAACCATTGAGGGAACCATTCAACCTAGTCAATGATAGCTAAAACTTTCGTCAATCTGACCAAAATGTAGTACCGATACCAAAGTTGAAACTAAAGTTCAAGAAGGTTGCTGGACCTCACGGCTTACTGCACAATGTTACCGTCAAGTACGAGACCTCATCCCTCATTTTGTGTGACCACCTGAAATATTTGATCAAAACCGTGAGATCAGTAGGATTTAATACAAGCAAGCCCAAGATCGACAAATGTTCACAGTTTGGCAGATCCTGCAAATAATCCAAGCAGCCAAAATCATTACCATCTATCTTTTCATCGACAAGCTAGTCGATGTCTAGTAAGCATGTCTGGTTTTGCCATTTCTACCAAAACATAAAATTCTGTAACTACTACATTGGCACAACTCAGCAAGCTGTCACTGGTAAGCTTGAGAATACAGAAAAAAAGACGCTTGAGATGGATGAGACATGAAAAGCGAATGGGTTCCGATCTGCAGAATTCTAGAATCTTACCAAAAAGGAAAACGCTGTAGACGAAGGCCTTTACTTAAGAACCACATACTAGGTTAGGTTAGGTTGAAGTGGTTGCAAGTGGTTGTGATACCATGAGGATCTCGGAAAGATTTCCTCTTTACTCATTAAACCAATTCCAGCTTTTTATGAAGCGTCGCCTAAGTTGGTATAGAAAAAGGTTAAAAATAAACTACAAGGATTCAGCAAAGGAGATTTAAGGACCCTAATGCGCCTAAGCATCTGCATAAGATGAAATAATATGCCCATGGCCAACTAAGAAAAGACTATCAAAACTAATGCGGGACACGATGTGCCCAGTGGGTACTTTGAACATGGAACCTAAAGCATTATTGAGGTTTCTTAAGAGCCGCAATTTAGCTTCTGCTTAACCACTAGGCCAGGAAAATAGTTCTTACAAGTCATAGTGAATCTGGGCCTCAGTATTATAAGAGGACTTCAACTTGTAGTGCTTAATTGGAGCTTAGTTTTAGCCAAGAACCGGACTGACTGGAAAGGTTTCTTGATTGATGAATTCTATCTAAGACTGAAGTGTAAAAAGGCCGAGAGAAAGACGATAGGCCTTTAAGTTCACACTTAAAGGGTCTTCACATGTTCACCTTATCAAGTCTTTAAAATGATTTTAGAGAGTGAAATCATATGACGATAAGGTCTTTCTTAAAAACACATCATAGTGCTTTGGTGTTATTTCAACTTTGACTAATTTCAACAGCTGTTGGTTCCAGAAGGTTTATTAAGTACCTTAAATGTCGTAGCAACTGATTACGATAGTGATATATGACGATAACACCATTCGAACACGTACAATACCCTAATAATCAGCCTTCTCTGAAACTTCGTTTGGCATTTTTATTTTTCTTATACATCGCTACGCTTGAAAATTTAATAGTTACACCTAAGTATTGATTGAGTGGTATAAATTTAGTCATGAATGCGATAAGATTTACTTTATATTACTTTCTTGAGTTTTAAGAATTTCCGCAGATGTTATCATATTCGACACCTGACAACGATGTGCGCGTGGTTTAAGTGGTTTTTGGATGACTATATCACGTTACTAACTTTTTTTTCAATTATTGGTATCAGAAGGAAAATTTTTCCTTTGACCGATATGATACATACTATGTTCTTAGTATTAAAAAAACTAAAACAAATAGACTTAGTATTCTATCGTTTTTAGAACTTACTTACTTACTTAAGGTGGCGCTACAGACCGGCGTGGTCCTGGGCCTCAACCAACAAGCGTCGCCAGCGATCTCGATCTTTTGCCAGCTGTGTCCAGTTTCGCACGCCAAGTTGGTTGAGGTCCCCTTCCACTTGCGTGCGCCACCTGAGTCGCGGTCTTCCTCTACTGCGCTGACCCTCGGGTGTGGATTCGAAGATTTTCCGAACTGGAGCATTGGTTGGACCTTCACTCTTCTGGCTAAGCCGATGTCGCTGTACAGCCCGTACAGTTCGTAGTTGTATCTCCTCCTCCACTCACCGTCTATCCAGACGGGACCGAAAATCAGCCAAGCAGCACTATAAGTCCTTAAATGCTATACGGTGGCGTCCAAACTGACTGGGATTGTCTCAACCTCATCGCAAGCCTTGCTTGAAGGCTTCAAAGGTAACGAACGGGCTGACTGCTAGAAGAGGCGCTTGCCGCCCACTCGTTGGTCCCGAACCCTGTTTTGAGATGCCACCCAACAGTGCCTATAACACAATGGGATATCAACAAACACCCTAAAATTCATCAACTCCAACCTACACAAGGCCAAGACTTCACTTGATCTCACCTTAGAACATTAACGGGCTATCTAACGGAACAACATCAGCACTTGTCTCTTGTCGAAACAAATCTGGCCTAACCTGACTTTAAAGAAGACGGAGAGACTTTTATCCACAAACCAGAAAAATCTAGGTTCACTAATAGAGATCCTCAGCTCCAATGAATCCTGTAAAAGCTGCAGAGACGATGAGGAGGAAGAAACTACAACCCACTTACTGTGTACATACATGTCGTGCGATGCTTAAAAGGAAAATCATAGAGGATTACTTCTACGATGATCTTAACGATCTAGCCGAACTCGTCATCCAAAAGATAAGCAACTTCGTCTCTGGGATGAAATGGTTCAACTCTTAGGGTTAATACTGGTACAGTTGCCCATCTCGATGTACATACTTTGTGTTACATACTCTAATTCTCTGGCTTGGTAAGTCGAATCTTCATCGTGATATCACAATGGGCCGACTTGGTATAAGTTGAGCGGGGGCAGTCGGCTAACCTAACCTAACAGGACATTGTGCACTCAAATACCATCTGCATAAAATAAAAGTAACAGATACCGATATTTGCCGGCTCTGTTGAGAACAGAAAGAGACCGCTGAACATATTCTGTTCGTATGTCCAGGAGCCGCAAGTAAAAGATTACTCCACTTGACACGGGTCTCGGTCAACCCAGCGAAAATTCGAAAAATCGTACCTAAGACTATACTGAGGTTCACCAAAAGCCTCAATATAACCTCTGGTTAAACCATATGGGCCAACGCAATAGACCTCATAGGTCACAGTGCTCATTTAAAAACAGAATACTGGAGATAGAAATTAAAACACACTCTGGCAAAATGTCATCTGTTTCTTTCATATCAATTCACAGTAAACTTAACGATTTAGCTAGATTTACCGTCGACAAATTGTGGACCCTAAGAATGCCAAAAAGAAAGTAAAAGTAGAATTCAAATCTTTTGATATGTAATAAAAATTAATAACCCATACGTCTAAGAATAAACTGTTGTTCAGTAACTGCACTGTGATGAAAACTCTTATCCACTTCCAGCGTTTTTTTGACAATTTTTGATAATAAGACCGAAAATGTGTTGCCCTTAAATTACATATTTTTTCTTTTTTTTTTATGTCAACAAAAACATTTTTATTACTCTCAGAACTGTATATGGTATCCCAAGCTAAATGAAGAGATTAACCGCTTCACCGGAAGTTGACATATCCAGCTAAAATTGCTGCCATAAATAAAACATGGTTACAAATTGATAAATGAATATGGTAGTAGTTTTGTGTTGCCCCTGCATTCGCTGGAAAACAATAGATATGGAAATGACATTTACACATAGTGGAGGCAGGCTATAAATAGAGCTAAGACGATCAATCAGTACAAGATGCCGTACACGCATACACAACGCGTTTCTCTAAAAAGGAATTTTTTTGACAGAAGAAAAAATGTTTCCTTATTGAATTCAATCGGTTGAGGCTGAATTTCTTTGTTTTTTTTTCTGGTATAACTTGCGTAACAATGGGCGCGTTCAATATTCCAGGCAAATGGATTTATTTGCAGTCAAATGCATTGAACGACCAAAATCGACTAAGAATCTAGTCAACTTCAAATTTGAAATAACTGCCAAACTCATGTATTCACTTTCTGTTCTTACATTGGAGTTTCTTTGTGAATTGTAATTGCATCAAAAATAATGAAACACGATTAACTCTGGAAATGAAATCGTATGGAAGTAACATACATGCGTTTCAAATAAAAATATTAATAAGCATCCTAGATAGAATGGTACCATTTACATAGAACAAAGTGTTGATTACTTGTTAAAAATTCCGAAACCGTCTACACAGAAGCAGGGAACTTGAACAAACATGCTCATAATATATTTTCAACACACATCGTGGAAAAAGAAATGTAAAATAGAACAAAATATAAATAAGTAAATTGAAAATACAAAGTTCAGCAAACGAATGCAAAATAATTTGAAATATCAGCTGATTTATGACATTTCTCAAACTGACTAACATTTCAGCAAGAATTTTTTGACTAAGAATCCAGTCCCCGACCTCAAAAAAAGTGACTAAATCCTTAGTCATTTTTCAGGCTGTCAGCCAATCAAAACTCGTAAATATGTAAACAAATCCATTTGCCCGGAATCTTGAACGCGACCAATGAATTTGAAGGCAGTATGACAGAAGTAGAATATCTTTCCTTCATACTGACAGAAGTGGATATGTGAGAAGAAAGTGAGAAGTATGGAATTATTGATTGAGGTTTAGTGAGGAAGTGTTTCTGATGGTTCAACCTTTGAAAATTCCCTTCAGGGTTTTGAACACTTATTCTAAAGTTTTACTAGTCCATTCTAACTTAATTACTTAAGTAGGTTAGGCAGAGTAGGGTTATGCAGCCAGCACTTGCATGAGTCACTAGGTACCATAGTGGACTCATCGCGATCCCTGTGAAACCAAAGTGTCAGAACCTAAACCATTTCCTGAAAGCATTTGGTTTCACTACAGAACTTTACCATGTTTTTATAGCTATCATAGCCTAACTCCTCCAGATTACTAAAGAAATAGTTGCTGAGAAGTTTCATGCGTGTCCTGGTAATTCCCTGACATTCACATAATACGAGTATGTGTGTTATGTCCTCAGCGGGGCATAGGTAGTTCCAGTACCTGCAGACCTCTGTGGCTGAGAGCCCTAATGTTTTAGCATACTTCCTGAGAAGACAGTGGGCGGACAGGATGCCAGTGACTAATGCTTGCTGTGCCCTGGTTTTATTAAGAATATCTCTTCTTTTACTGCGGTCCAGAACAGGAGATAGGTGCCGTTCTCCACCTAGCCTGGCCAGTTCGTCGGCCCTTTTGTTTCACTCAATGTCACAGTGACCCAGTATCCAACAAAGTCTTACTTGAATCCGTACGCATATTTCGATAGCGATATCCGTCCCAGATATCGATTTCATCCCTAGTAATCATCCGCAGCTATGAGCACAGCCAGAAATACGCTAGAAGTATCCGGGAGTCTTATGTATATTTGAGGTCTACCTCTTGGGATTCAATTCCGGAACCCGTTCCGTTGGTGGTTTTTGAACCATCCGTGAAGACCGCAATATCATCCGCTGACATGACAGCGTTTCTCTGCCAGTCTTCCCTCTCAGGATACAACGTGATGTATAGTGTATCGAATTCTATGACAGAAGCGGTCTCATCTGTTCTTTTTAGAACGTCAACGTTCCTTTCACTCAGGATGGAGCAGTGTCCAATACTTTTATTCCTATTTACTTAAGTAGCTCTAGAGCTCGGGTCCTTAGCTAACTGCCTCCGGTTGTGCACTCCACATCCATTGAGACCTCTTCTATTTCTGTGCGTAACCTTAGGCGGGATTTTTCTCTACTGAGTTCTACCCCAGGGTAAGATTCGAAGAGTCTGTAGACCAAAAAATCGCTTTCATGTCGTAGTCATCTCGAATGCAGTTTTTGACTACGTCGATGTCGTTAAATCTTCTCCTTCAAACCTCATCAATGCAAACAGGATTGAATCACCCCTATTCCGTAAGGCGTTTATCAAAAACGACAGTTGGCGTTTTATGTGTCGTGCCATTTAAGTATGCGTATTCCGTAACTTAAACGCCTTCTTCTTCGATTAATTCACGTTTCTCATTTTGTCGTAGATGAATGGATTCTAATGACAATTGGCATTTAACGCGTTCATTTTGTCGTAAACGCCTTATGGACTAAGGGTGAATATCTTAAGCAGAATTTTTTACTTGAAACGAGCCAAACCTTGTACTCTTCTTTTTGGACATTAAAAGACTGTGAGATCGATTTAAATTAAAAGACTGTGACTTTGATTGAGCGGTTAGCGTGTTCCACTGACATCTTGAACAGAAGAACTAGTTTCAGCTTAAATTGTGTATCTTTCAAGCAAGTAATCGGAAAGACAAGAACAGATTTTAAGACTCCAACATTTCTTAGAATACCTCATTTAAAGCCTTAGACTTCAATTGAGACAATTTAAATAGTCGTTTGAGTTACTTCTAAAGAGGTCTTAGAAGTAGGACTTACAGCGAGATTTTAACTTAATTATGTCGGCTTATGCAATTGGAATTATTCTTCAAAATGCCTTCATCGAGGCGTACAACTTTAATCTTGAAACTTATTCTTCACCAATCACAAGGAATGACTTCAAAACCACTTGAATCAAATCATGTGCCTTTTCTACTAAACTTTTCCCTAATCAATAATGAAAATGAAGCAATATAGACCAACCAACTTAAGCAATGAATGCTAGCCTAATCCAAAAATGTGTTTTCACAATTTCATATTTGAAGTTCATCACAAATAAGCAGATTGAAGTACGATTAGGCGCTAAAATGTTTTATTTCACGATATCATACTTGATAAAGTACGTAAATGCTCAATGGCCTGCTGATTGTTACACGTATTCTCAGTTTTTCCCTTCACATTTCATAATCTCTTCATATAATTATCTCAAACTGATAAACATGGTGGCGACAGTAATCTAAAAATGTTAAACTGACAAGGCTCAAAGTGATCTAATACTGCGTTAAATGTTATTTTTTATACACTACAGGACAGTGGCATTTTGAATTTTTCGGTTTCTAATCCAATGTACACAACCTGATTTTTTGAAGCTTGCCAGTTTTCTCTTAGGCCAATGGCACAAGAACTTCAAAATGGTCGCGCAGCTTTGTAGAAACTTTGTCGTTGCCACACGAGCTGCATTTTATCCGCTCAACGGAAAACTTTGCTGATCATGCTTCGCAGTTGAGTTGAAAAATCTCATAATGCGTAAAACTCTCCCAGCCTTTAACCATTTGGTAGCTCGAGTGTTTATGCTGATATACCACAGAACCCCTCATGACGGTCTACAATTCGCGCATATAGTCTTTTTCGACGCTCCCAATAGGCCATGCGGCCTGACGCATGAATATACAGAAAGCCAAGGCTGCGTGACCAAATGGGAGCGCGGATAAGCGAGCTCGTGTGTCATTGGAGTTAGAGTAATCAATTGACTTGAGTCCATGTGTTTTAGGTTCTTTGCAGAGATCGAAACCTACGCAAGAACCTCGGTCCTTAAAAAGGTAACGTTGACATTTATGTCGAATTCACGCTTTCAGTTTCCACGTACTGCTGCAAACACTTCTGCTATTTGGAGGACACGACTGTTGATTTGAATAATCTTCAGTACGTGAATACCTAAGTTGATGTTCATTCATGAAAAAAATGGATATTAGCTAGACAAGCTCGACCAAATATTCACTCTGTGGCAGATCTTGGAGAAAATCCAGGAACTTCAAATCGATACGCACCACCTTTTCATCGATTTTAAGGCCGCGTATGACAGCATCTTTAGAGACGAACTATATAGAGCCATGTCTAGTTTTGGCATCCCTGCCAAACTCGTCCGTTTGTGCATCCAGTGGAAAGGGATCTCAACCAGCTTGGAATGCGAAACTGGAGGCAGCTGGCTAAAGACCGAGCTGGCTGGAGACGCTTGTTGGTGGAGGCCCAGGTTCACAACGGATTGTAGCGCCACCTTAAGTTAGTTTGTAAGCTAGACAAGCTTAGTCATAAGCTTAGTCATGGCTGATAGACTGACGCAAGCCGCCAACAACACATAAAAGAGCCTCATAGACCAGGTTACTCTTAAACTGGTTGAAGGAGAATGTCAACACACCAGTGGTTGTATCACACCCCTCAGCCTGTAACTAGTGCTCAGCATAAAAAGAACCATGAGCCAACTGTTCCTAAGAAGGTTTCACGATGAAATGCATGTTAGAGTAATAAATGGACGCTGTGCTATAGGCCATATAGAAGTAAAAAACTAAGTATTTTGACAAATCTAACAAAAACCGTAAAACTTAAGTCTTGCACTGGTAGCATTCTTAGAATCAGCGAAAATCCAGATAAGTTTGAAACTGCGTAACGGCATGGAGCTTGCCACAGTCTTCTTGAGGTTAATAGGCAAGGTAAGTAGTTTATACGACTTTGCTTTGGACTTTTTTCAAATATATGTAGATCCTTGGTAGGTAGGTAGAGGTTACGGTTCAACTGAACCCAATTAGCACTAGGATGTGCCTTTTTGTTACCACGACTAGTGTGACCTGGCTGATGATGTGTGTTGTTGAAAATGGGTGAGCCAGCCGAGAGTGCCTAGATCCAGCCTGTGGAGTTTAGAAAGCAAATTAGATTTCGTGTCCCTGTACCCGATATGTTGCTGAAGTCGTCGGAATGGTTGGTTTAGTGCACGCAGTCTGGCTCTTACAAGTGCCGGAAATTTTCAGAAGAAGTGGAAGAGAGTTTCCTTCTCATTTTCATGTCCGCAGCTACGACCATGAGGGTTGTATGGAGCCTCTCGGATTGCCAGTAGTTCTGGCTGGAATACACTGGCAAAATCCGGCAAGCGGTGTGATCTTTCTATTTTCAGTGATTCCGAGTAGACGTCAGCCCCCACACAGCAGTTCATCTTTAATCCAACGGTGTACATAGATGACCGTGTCGAAATTCTTTACTACTTCGTTCATCTTCCACTGTGCTCTGGTGGGGAATCCCACGTGGTAGTTTTTCCTTAAGTTAAATTTAGGTGTGATGTAGACAGTTGGAAACGTGACCATGCCGTTTGGTAGCGATTCCAGGATTCTTTGAGTCTGACTGCGCTGCATAGTGCGGTGCAGGAGCAGAAAAATGCAGGAGCACAGCAAGAGACCTAAAACCTTCTGTCAGCAATCCCTAGGTATTTTTAATTATTATGGAATATCCGTTTGTACACTCAGCGATTCTGTAGTACAATTTGTTGAAGTATTGTCTCGTGTTTGCCTCTAATAACTCAATCCTGGTCATAAGCTTAAGGTTAAGGTTAAATGAGGCGGATGTCTTCCGAAGCAGCAGGCACTCAGACTGATGTCAAATCAATTGTGATTCAACATTATTCTTACCTTGGGCCATACAATCGTAATTAGAGCAACATCTTGTAAACAGGGTGTTTAAGTTCTACAACCCGAAAAGACAACTCACCGATAAAAACAGCTTTAAACTAGAATAAGAATAAGAAAAGCAAAGTATCATCCTATCGTCCCGTCCACGTCAGAAAAAAAACTGAAACAAATCATGACAGATATAAACGATTCCCTTATGCAAATGTAATTCCCTTTAATATAATTGTAAAGCCAAAAAAATCTCCCAAAAGGACACTTTGTATGCAATCCATAATCGAGAAATTTAAATATTACCCTCCCAAGTCCAAGGAATTATCGATTTTCTCGATTCTTCACGTACAACGCCCAAAAATTGAAATCCAATCCTCACATGCACTTTCACACGAACTCATCCCCGCACAGCGGGGTGTTCCAAAGATTGCTGTTCAAATAAAACTAACACAAGGGCGTCGGATAAATCTCCTCCAAATCCAGCTGATTCACTCGGTCTGCCAAAATACAAAACGTTTTTCGACACCAAATGATTGACACATGACCAAAGGGGAAAAAACAAAACAAATCTCGTGCAGGGAAAGTGATTCACATGTCTTACCACCCAGCCAGCCAGACAGACTAATAGCCAAACACACCACCACCACCGCCGCCGACTACACTGCGCCAAATCGATATGCGTTCAAATTATGCTGTTAACCTAGGGCGCAACCCCTCTTAATTCGAACTCGCCTTGGATAGGGGATGGAAGAAAGGTCATTCGCCTATTAACGAAAAAATTCGTTTCGACTGCAAGTTCCACCCTTATTCCACTCGACCGTGCGGCACGAGCAACCCCCATAAGTAGTTTGCAAAACAATTCGCACTAGTTCAGCGAGAAGCGGGGCATGGGCATGGATAACTGACAGCACATGCTCTAGGCTCAACTATATAAGGGAAACCCCTTATCAATCGGATGTGCATACTGTGTGTGTATGCAAAGCCACCCAAAGACAGGGGAAAATCCAAGACGAGGAACTATTCGTATCTCCTTCAAGAGATAGAGGCAAGTCCTAGTCCACCCTCAGCTCTGGCTTATGAATTCTGAGGGCATTTGAAGTGAGTCATTGATTTTATGTTTCGTTTCCGACTTTTTTTTTTGTTTCTTCTCCTCTCCATTCGACTGGCTCATTTATCATTGCGGTCTGGAGGAGAGGAAACTATGTACATGCTACGCCTGATGTGAATCATGTGTCGACGACGACCGGCGTTTGTTTAATTATACACCGCCTGCATACATATCGATGCCGGGACGCGGGTTTTTTTTTTCTTTCTTTTCTTTTATTATTTTGTTCGTTATCACCCATAGCAGCAAGTGGAGAGTTCAAGTGTGCTTCACCATATAAGAGATTTAAAAATAAATATTATCGGCCGCAACTAAAGAAACACAAGATGAATGAATAAATAATGAAATCCTCAGCCTTGAGCAAGGCACTTGCATACACAATGAATGAGATTGAAGGCGACAGTAGATCTCAACATAAGATGTTTAGCAGATACACTGCAGTAAATACAATTTTTCATAAAGGGCGTGGATCCGGCATACACACACACACATGTGCATTAAGACATCTGGGCACGGATGTTTGATGCGAGGGTTGATGCAAAAAATAATCAAAAACAGGTAGGCTTTGTGCAGATAGGTACACTCCAGGTGGTGTGGATGCGATGACTGAACATTTGATTTCAACCGACACCGCAGAGAACGTTTTACATTGAAGACTACTGCTGGCCGTTCCAGTGGTAGGTAATTATGTTAGCACGCGTTCTACTAATCCATCAGTTGAAATCAAATGTGCATTGTCACAGAGTTATCCGTATCTGCAGAATGTTTTTCAACACAATTCGGGACACTGGCTGCCGAGAGTGTTTGGTCGCCTGCCGCTAGAGGAAAAATTCTCGATTTTTTTTCCAAATATTTTTAAAAGTTGTGAGTCGAGCACGGACTTTAATGAAAAACTAAATTACATTGGGATTCAAGACCATTCTGCGGGAAAAGCAATCCACGCACTTCATCTACGGAGAAAAACCCTGCAAATTTGGTACCTAACTTTTTTTTATCGATATACTGCTCATTGGAACCTCTTACTTATCGATTTCACCAAGCCTTGTATTGATAACGCCAATATATCAGAAGGAGAAATTTATAAATTAAAGACCAAGACAGTAACCGAGCTAGGTAAGGTTACGACACACTTAGACCCATGGGGTGTCCGTTGTGATACCACAAGGATCTCCGAAAGATCTCCTGCCTAGTCGTTGGAGCTCCTTATAAAGCGTAGAAGGCTACTAACATTGGTGTAGAAGAAGGCTCCTAAGTGGGGTTTTATTTTCCAAGAGAGAGATGGACAGGTGCAGAAAAGATGGAGAATAGTCTCCTTGCTTGCCTCTTACACTGTCTAAGAGGTAACGATACCTAATATAGTGCTACAACTTAAAACAAATATAAAAGTTGGGATGACTTGGCATTTATAACGGATTCATTCACACCTACTAAACAGCAGCAAAGAAAAATCGTCATTCAGCTAACACTCCTTGATTTTTTTAGCAGAGTCGTGATAATTAAAATAATAGAATTACTATCTTATCGGAATCACCAAAATCCAGATCTAAATAGAGGTTGTCTCAGAATCGTACTTGTGGATAATTGTTCGACTAGGGCTGTAAATGAAAACCCTCTGCTTAAATGTTTCTGTCTGCTAAGAGCTATTGCAGGACGATCGCATAAAATTTACTCAGCAGTTTCTTAATCCTTCAAGCGTAGACGACACTACGATAGGGACACACTTAGACCAGATCGGCGCATTGTGATACCAATATGAAGAACCGGCTTACCAGCCCAGGGAACTAGAATATGAACACAAGGTACATCGAGATGAGAAACCATACCGGTATTAACCCTAAGAGTTGAACCATTTCCTTCCAGAGATGAAGGTTCTTGTCTTCTGGATGTCGAGTTTGATTAGATGGTTTTCCTTCTTAGCGAAACAGATGGGTTGTAGTTTCTTCCTCCTCCTCGTTTCTCCAGCTTCTACAGAAATCATTGGAGTGAACCTAGGTTTTCCGGGTTTGCGGATAAAAGTCTCTCCGTCTTCTTCCAATCCAGGATAGGCCAGATTTGTTTTGACAAGAGGCAAGTGCTAATGTTGTTCCACTTGTGGTTTGCCAGTTTCTTGGCATCTGTGTCAAGAAGGAATTCGATCGATTCGATCGGCGCAGGTGGTTCCTCCAGGTTTTCAGGAAGATACCGTCCTAACCCTTCTTTTGCCAGCTCGTCTGCTTTGCAGTCGCCTTGAACGTGCCTGTGTGCTGGAACCCAGCATAGGATTACGTGACATCTGTCTGAGATCTGATAGAAATCCGAGTTTTGTACCTGACGTTGAAGTCATTTTAGGGGACAACATAGTCCGTTTTAGTGGGAATAGTATGGTAACCCTTGGATATCCTAGAGTGGCCCATTGGTGTGCTGATCAGCTGGGACACTATGTTTAGTGCGAGCATTTCTTGGCTTCTCTTATTGTTTAAAGAGTTTATGAACTTCTTTACCAGTCGAGGTCCTCTAAATATTGGAAACTTCTCGTCGTGTTCTCATGAGTCGAGCTTTAGCTTTATCTCGCTGATGATTCAAATCTTTGTCTGGCAATTTCGTTACCTCGTCAAAGTCACTTTTTACCTAGAAGTTATAGCGGTCCACGTAAAATATTTGTCGGTGCAAAGTGTCCCTTTTGGTTGACAGAAAATCCTTGGTATTGACCTTATTCACTGTACCAAATTGAAGTTGCTGTACGAAAGAGCGTCGTTCTGCTTAAAACCTGTAGGGCTAATGAACGTCCCAGCTTGGTGCTGAGCAGAGAGCGTTCTCCATAGTCATGAGCTGTGCAGGAATACCAAAACTTCCCATGCGGCTTTGAAACCGATTAGATATTCTCCAGGATTTGGCGTAAAGCTAATATTTGGTCGATGGTCGATTTTTCAGGCCTTAAACTGCACTGGTAGTGCCCCACATAATAGTTTCACTATGCAATATAAAAACTTATGTCTCATGGTCGTGACTCCTGTTTTTCCTTTTGAAATTCTGTTTTTGAACCTGAAGAACACCTCACCAACTACATTTTCTTCAAAAAAAAATTAACAAAAAATTACTAAAGTTGGACTAAAAGTAAACGACTTCTAACACGTTTTGAAACGAGAAACTGAGAAATCAAACTAATGCCGCAATCGATAAACCAATGAACTTTACTTTTTTGTTCTTTCACACAACATCTGACCCCGGGCCAACCTCCAAAAAGCAATTCAAACTAAAAATAGTTTGACACAGGTCACCATCACCTTTGCCGGCAATTTAAGACCCGGCATCTTTGCGGTTGAAGGATTCCAACAAATACTCTCTCATTTGGAATACAGACAGCGCAGGGCCTATGCCTATCTACGCCGAAGCTAATAACTCCTCTGCTGTATCGATTGATCCAACCACACCCCACTCTGGTAGGTACACCTTAATTAGACGTCACAATAAAAACAAAAGAGATAGCTTCCATCAATGGCCCCCAAGTATTTTTCGTTTTTTTTTTTTTTAATTTCCTTTTGCTTTCGTGCTCCTTTTATGACAAATAAAACGAAGCCCCTCTTCATGTTGGTATAAGTAAGCGTGTCTGTATACAGACGCGCAGAGCCGACACTTTCATAGCTCGTGACCTAGGGTGGATATCATCTGCGAAAAATGTTTTACCGGTAATAAAGTTTCCAAATAAGGAAGGGGATCCTATGCGCAGGACCGAACATCCCTTATTTGATGAATGTTGCCAAATTTCCGGAAAAAAAACGAAGAAATTGTATTTCTCCTCCGTTTGTATGCATAGACACTGTCTCGAGACTGAACGAATCTTTCTCTCTCTTTCTCTCAATCGTGGCACACACCCATTTATTTGTACACCACACAAGATACAAATCCACAATTTAATTTTGCCTTAGCCATACCATAGGCCTATAGATAGATATTCGTCAACTCGTAGATGTGTATGCGCGTTAGATACATGTTCAGTCTCATGTTGGACGTTAATTTATTCAAATAACGAATCAAAATGAAAAAAAAAAAAAAATTGAACTTGAACTTCGTTTGACTCTTGGCTGAGCCTAAGCAACGCCGCCTGGCCGTATCAGTTGAATTAAAATGTTGGCCTACGTCGTCTTCTTCGTCGTATGATGTCAATATTTAATTAGAACTTTATTTTAAACATGACGTCGGTATCCATCATGCATGCACCCTTGGGGGATCCGTAATTAAATTTCACTTTTTTTAATTTCCTCTTATTTCCTTTCTTCTAATTTATGGAAACTGCTATTAAGTTGAGACCATGAGAAGGGTTAATAGAACCACGAAAGGGGTTAGAGAGTTTGTCTTTCTGAACGGAAGGTTTTTGATATTTTAAAACGAGGCTGAGTTTTATTTGTTAAAATTTGAACAATTTGAACACAGTAACGTTCTAAAAATGTAAGATTCGTATATTTGTGGTTAAAATGTAAACTTGAAAGGTGTTGACTAGAGAGCCACCCTTAGCAGGTTCGGTAGTGTGTCCAAGAGATTTTTCAGTCCAGATGCGATCATATAAGCAGTTGGGTTGTTTTACAACAGAAAGAAAAACCGAAAAGAAAATAACATCAAAACTAGTATGGGACTGCGTACAACTGCTTACAGCATTAGCCTGCTCAAACAGAGTTCATCTCATTTGGGTGCCAGGGCATAGCGGCCACGTAGGCAATGAAATAGCAGACTCACTAGCCAGAAAAGGATCCGCATCAAAATTCATGATGCCAAAACTATTCTGTTACCAATTAGCACTGCAAAGTAAAACCTGGCTGAAAAACAGAGCTCACCATTATTGGAGGAATGCTGAAGGTAACAGGCAAGCCAAAATGTTCATGCCAAACATCTCCCATACCAGAACGAAACAACTCCTAGGACTAACCAGGAGTCAGGCTCGAATGGTTACAGGCTTCCTAACGGGACACTGTCCAGTCAAAAAACACCTTATGACTATAGGAATTGTAAAAGACAACACATGCAGAATGTGCAACGAAGACGAAGAATCAGCAGAACACATCTTGTGTCACTGTAACTGTCTAATCAGAACACGTCATCGTCATTTAGGCAAATTCTACCTGGAAACGGAGGATATATCTACCAGCTCACTCAAAGACATCTCTGGATTCATCACGAATTCAGGCATCATGAGCGAGCTCTAAATGGAGGAAATCACAATAGGCCCATAGGCGGCCGCAGTGATAAGGTGACTCGATCCCACCTCTATTTACAATACAATCTAGGTGGCGCTACAGTTCGGAGTGAACCTGGGCCTCAGCCAACAAGCCTCTCCAATTACACCGGTCCTTAGCTAACCTTTCCCTTCGTTGCAGTCCTTTTCTACTTGTGCACGCTACCTTAGGCGAGGTCTTTCTCTCATGTGGTCTTTCTCTGCATGCCGGAGAGTCCTAGCCTAGCCATCTCAAACGTCCAGTTCGTAATTTTTTGACTAGGTCGATGTTGCTGTACTCCAAAGCCCGTCAACGCATACTGGACCGAATATCTTCTGAAGCATTTTTCGCTCGAAACGGATAAGAATATCTTCATCTACTTTAGACACCATCAATTCGGATTTAGAAATAATCACTCCACGATTGATCAAGTGCATAGAATAACTGATAAAATCGAAAAAGCATTTGAAGAAAAAAAGATATGCTCTACTATATTTCTCGATATAGCACAAGCTTTCGATAAAGTATGGCACAAGGGACTGATCCATAAATTGCAAAAACATCTTCCTAAGCAATACGCAGAAATTTTAGAATCTTATATATCACAGCGATATTTTAGAATTAAACAAGAAAATGAATACTCCACGTTGAGGGAAATAGAAGCTGGAGTACCACAAGGTAGTGTGCTAGGGCCTCTTTTATACCTTCTGTTTACTAGCGATCTGCCAGATAGTGATGGAACAACCGTGGCAACATTTGCAGATGATACTGCTATCCTTGCTGTTGGCGAAAATGTTGAAGAAGCGACAAAAAAGCTGCAGAAGGCTGTAAATAATATATCGAAATGGACCAAAAAGTGGCAAATTAAACTAAATGACCTAAAGTCTGTTCATATCAACTTTACGAATAAAAATGTGCAGCATATCCCAGTACTCATAAATGGTAATGAAGTAGAATATGCAAACACAGCCAAATATCTAGGGATGACCCTAGATGCAAAACTGCGCTGGAAAACGCATGTGAAGAAAAAAAGAGAAGAACTAAATATGCGCTACAACAAAATGTATTGGCTAATCGGGAAATACTCTTGTCTGTCCAACTACAATAAATTACTGCTTTATAAGCAAATATTAAAACCAGTATGGACCTACGGGCTTCAGTTGTGGGCATGCACATGCAAAACAAATTTACAAATAATACAAACATTCCAAAGTAAAGTACTACGTAACATAGTAAATGCACCTTGGTACATAAGAAACGCTGATCTACATAGAGACCTTAAAGTTAAAATGATTGAAGAGGAAGTAAAGAAAGTAGCCAATAGACATAGACTTAGGCTTTTCAGCCACGTTAACGTAGAAATGACAGAATTATTAAATACTGACAATCTGACTAGAAGATTAAGAAGAGTAAAACCTTTCGAACTAGCTAGTTAACCAAAAAAAAAATAAAAAATTAAAATTAAGTAATTAAATAAATAAAACAATAGTTAACCGTCCACAGGCGATTAACATAATTAACACAATCCATTGAATACATATTTATGTATACGAATGACAAATTGCTGATTAGTCTAACGACTAGGTGCAATAATTGGAAAGGCTGGCTTCTCCCCCACCTGTGATGAAATGCCAAGATGGCCGTACCGCAGGGATAAGGGGAAGAAGGGAGAAGGGGTTAGTGGGTAAAAATCCCACACTGTTACTGAGTACGGGCTCAGTTTCGTCTTTTGAAGATTACCACCTCCCAGCGCAAAAAAAAAAAAAAAAAATCTACTTTAGACAAAGACCATGTTTCAGCGCCTTAAACAGGACTGGGATGATGAAGGTCTTATATAGAGTCTGCTCAGTTGTTCGGGATAGGATCTTATTACTCAATGGCCTTCTCAGCCCGAAGAAACAGCGATTGGCAAGAGTTATTCTTCGTTTGATTTCCGACAAAATGTCATTGTTGGAGGTAATTGCAGAGCCAAGGTCGACAAAGTTCCTTACTACCTCGAAGTTATAGCTATCAAATTAAATGTCCTGTCCGATTCGTCTATGTTCTGTGAACAAAAAAGGACACCCAACATGAACGAAAAGACCATAGGTTATTCATATATGCAAAACATGTGTGTTATTTGTGCTGTGCTGTAGGGTGCGTGACTTCGATAACACCAGTTTGACTCGATAACAAGGGCTCTTAGCCATAGAGAAATCAAACATTCGACCAGCTGTTGATTAGGACCACTCTAGAAAATCGTATCACCATATCTTCTTCTAAAGAAGACGGCGTTCTCTTGACTTTACTGTAGTCTCTAATTACCAACAATCTATCAATCAAACTCTTAGACTATGATGCCGTCATTACAAGAAACCAACCGTGCTCCAGAATTTATGTCAGATTGGTGCTTCATGGAAGGACTATCAATCAATCTTTGGAAGAGCCTTTCACTTAAAAAAAGAAATCATTGCCTTGGATCTAAAATATATATTTCCCTCAAAGGTATTGTACTCCGTCTACTCCCATGATGTCAAGTATCTAGGAGTGATCCTGAATTATAATCTTAGCTTGAACTGTCATGTTAAATCCGTAATATAGTGTATTGCTAGAGGTTTGCGGTCCGACTCCCGACCTTCGCCGGTGTTTTTCAGGCTGATCAACGGGGTCTGTCGTCCGCCCAACAACGACACCGCCCCCAAACGAAATGTTGCAAATTTCCCCGACAGCCAGGCAATCATCAAGGCTCTTGTCTCCACAACCACCTCATCAAAGCTGGTAGCAGAATGCAGAACTGGGGAGTTTATCTTCCCTGACCCTCGTATGGGTCCCTTGCCACAGAAGCACCGAAAGGTATGAAATAGCTGATGAGCTTGCTAGGTAAGGGTCGGCCCTCAGTTCTCATTCCATTAGGTGCTGTCAAGAGAAAAATCAACCTACACTACTTCTTAGTAGCCAAACACGAATGGAACAACCTTCCAAGCTGCGCCATGTCCAGAAAGACTTGCCCAACATAAAACCATAGGAAAACAAGCGACCTCCTTAGAAGAGCCCGAACAGACATCGCGCGCATTGTCGCCATCTGTACGGGTCACAGTGAGCAGTAGATTCCCATGCGGCCAAGCTTGGCATAACTTTTAATCCCTACCCCCGCAGCTGCAAAGACACAAATCCTAGAACACTTCCTCTGCAAGTGTCCGGCACCTGCTATAGCAAGACTTAATGCGCTAGGGAAACCCTTCCTCGACAACTTCGGCAAACTTTCAGACAAGAAAACCCCTAACATTCTACTCTACCTTAACTCCACAGGTTGGATTTAAGTCTGTCAATACCCATCCACACTCATCTAACAAAGCGGTCACGAGAACTGTGGTAACAAAACGGTGCATTTCAGCACTATTTGAGTATCTGGCGCTCTCTGCCTGATACAACCACTAAAACCAACCAACCAACCAGAGTTTTGTGGACAGCTGGAGTATGCATTTCAATTATGAGATCTAGTGCGACACCTGAGCATGCACAGGGACATTTCTTGTTCCAACAAGTCCGATAGTCGGATACGTTGGTTCCCAGAAGCTTGATACAATACATCGATGGTTCGACAATGAACTCTAGAGCTGGACATACATAAGTCTATCAATGGGAACATGCCCTAGTGCTTTCCTGACAAATGCATGGCATTGAGTACCAACTTTGGATTTGAGTATCAATACAGATGGTTCAAGAATGGATAAAGGCATGGGAGCAGGTCTTTTCTCTAAACATTTAGGACTTAGCAGCTCCATAAAGATCCCGGATGCGTTTTCTAAGCGGAGGTCCTAGCAGTGACAAGAGCAGCCCAACTAGTGTCAATGCTAACAATATCACGGGAGGTTATTACGATTTAGATTGACAGCCAGGCTGTCAGAAAAGCAGTAGCTGGTACGCATCGAAGCTTGTGAAGTGTTGTCACGAAGACCTTAAGATTCTTGGCAAGCAGCACAATGTTAAGCTCTGCTGGATCCCTGGTCATAGCGGGGTACCAGGTAATGAAAAAGCTGACGGACTTGCAAGAATGGTTTCAACCCTATTCCAAGAGCAAGCGGACTGTCAGACCCCCACTCTGCAATATAAGGGCGAAAGCTGCACAAAACACCTTAATAGAAGCAAATAACAGGTTGAAGCCTCTAACCATCTGTAAAGTACCAAGAAGGTTGTGGCCAGTGTACGGCAAGGGAAAAACCTGCCACATTTTACAAAAAGACAGGAAATCACTGTAGATGCTGGTGAGAGTGGTTACTGGCCACAACATGCTTAGATATGGGTATCCGGTGACGAGGAGGTCCATGAGGAAACATCCCATTTTCTTTGTCACTGCCCATACCTCTATCAGATGAGAAATATAACCCTAGGCAAATTCTTCTTCGATCATATCGACGAACTAGCTGATGATTCACCGTCGGAACTTCTCAAATTTTCAAGGGCGACGGGATGGTTGGCACCAAAGAATTAAAACCGCAGTAAGAAATATAATGGGTATCACAATGGGTCTACATGGACCCTCATCAGTTTGCAAACCTAACCTAACTTATCAATTTTGATAGAAAAGGTGGAATTAATGACCCGCGTAGACTAAATATTCTATCCTGCGGTTCTCTATTGCAAAACTGTCTGCCGAAAATAGGGTAAATAAGTCTAGAAGCCTTAATATACACACATGCCCATGTCCTCGACTTTTTCTGTTCAGTTTTTCAAGGCATTGCATGACTTGTTAGTTCTGCCCTGCGTGCTTAAATTTTACCGAAGTGATCGATCTAGTACGAGCATGTCTTTCGCGTGAGAGTTACTGAATAACTCAGACACCTACTTTCCTCTCAAACACAGAATGCCATTCCACCGAAAGGGAAAAAGCACTCCAAATGCGCAACTAGACCGTTAATATCTTCAAAATGATTACCAAGTGATTATATTTTCAATGCCGTATTATCACTCCAATTAATAAAAACAGAAAAAAAAAAATATTAAGTGTAAACCAAACAGACCGTGTACCACTAAAACACACTAATTAACAATAAGCATTTAACTAATTAAACTAACCAAAGGCACACGCATAACTGACGACACGATAAACAGCAAACAAATGCTTTTGTTGTAATAAAGTTATTGTTCCATTTTATTGTCTATGAGATTTTCTCTATTTCCAGTTAAACGACACACATGCGGTCATTTGCCCCGTCTCATCAGCACGTTAACACTGCTGCAGCACCAATCGACGAAAAGTAGTTTAACAGTATCTTTTTTCATTTTACCCACAGATGCATTCACTTTTCTTGACCAACCAAATCAGATACATAAATACGTGTACAAACGAATCGACAGAGAACACCTATTTTGAACAATAAAAAAAAATTCAGCTAGCAAAAGATACCATATAAAGGCAAAGACTGAAGTATCTAAGTATCTATGAGATCGAGGGGGAAAATGCAGAACGAGGTAGAAAATTATTAAAAAAAAAAAAGAAGTGGGAAACTATTATATTTTAATGACATTATAGAAAAAACCGCACGCTACATAAATTAGTAACAGTTAAGGTAAATGTATCGAGATACATTTTGTTGATGTCAAGGGAAATCGATTTGGTGTCTAGTTTTGACATCTACATACACATACGGAGGGTGATGACAAAAGAGACAGGCGACTGACAGTTTTTTGGGCATTTTTTGGACTTGATCCAAAAATGGAATTATAAAATGAAATTTTTTTTTTTCAGATGACTGGTTACCGATGAAAGTAAGTTTTTATTTTTTAACATTCCCGTCTGGCTTCGACATAGTTGACTCTGTCGAATGGTTGTCTTGGGCTCATTCTCTTTTCAGTTTTCCTAGAAAGTGAAATTCTTGTCACTTTGACCGGATTTATGATGGATTTATGGAAAGGGACAATGAAGTACATAATTGGAAAAGTTTTTTTATGAATAAATGCGGAGTAAATGGGAATTTTCATCTAGAAAAAGGGCGGCTATTTGTTTTGTAAAGACTATAAAGGTACATTTAATGTGAACGAAGAATGAAATTCAGCTCCAGGCAGAATGAACCATGAACGAAGTGAAGATAGCCATATCTAAGCTTTAGTCCAACAAAGCTGCGAGTACTGACGGCCGAACTGCTGTCAGGCGATGACTTGGTAAGGAGCATGCACCAACTCACCCATAAAATATGTTCGGTACCTCAGCATTGTTTGTCCGGTCTTAAAGAAAGGATACCCTCTGAACTACGCTGACTACAAAGGCATCAGTCTTCCTAACATCGCCTATAAGATCTTATCTGCCATGTTGTGTGAATGCCTGAAGCCGTTCGTCAACAACCTGATCGGTCCATATCAGTGTGGTTTCAGGCTAGGAAAGTCCACCATTAACCAAATATTTACACTGCGGCAGATCTTGGAGGAAACCCAAGTAATTTGCACCACTTTTTCATCGATTTTAAGCCCGTGTATGACACCATTAATAGAGACGAGCTATATAGAGCAATTTCTAGTTTTGGCATCCCTGCCAAACTCATCTAGATGACGACGGAGAATGCGCGCTGCTCCATCAAGGTCGGTCAGAACCTCACCGAGACCATTGATGTCAAAAAAGGATTTAGACAAGGCGACACACATCTTTTTCAATCTTTCAAAAATCCGTTCAATAACTCGGATACGACGACGATATTGACATAATCGGAAGAACGCAGCGTGAAGTCTCTGGCGAGTTCGTGGGTATTGAGACGGACCCCGCGAATATGGGTTTAGCGGTCCTGGACAGAACCTCACTGTAGACACATATAACTTTGAGTTAGTTAAGGACTTTGTCTACCTGGGCTCCGCTATCAATTCAGACAACGACATCAGCGCTGAGATCAAACGAAACATTGAAAACACCGTTTATGTGTTGTTTTCCCAACAGAAATTATATAAAACGAAGAATATTCAAAAGTTGATATGAGAAACACCATTAAAAAAATTTCGGGAAGCCCAAGAGAAAGCAATTAAAAAAAAAAAAAATGATTTTTCAACAGCGTTTATTCTTATCACTATTAAGAAGGTTTTCGGAAAAGAATTTCAGATATCCAAAAAGGAAGTGAACTCCCTTTATATTTAAATAAAAATACATTTTACTGAGAATTACATACGCACTTAGCATAAGAATCATTTCAAGAATTCAAAGAATTCTGAGATAAGTTCGTTTGAAATTTTTGTTGGTTTGGATGCTATGGACTAGCATCTCTGGTAATGAACTCGAAAACTCGAGCCGAATTTTGAAAGGAAATTTACTATCAGATATCGCATTTATTTGTTTAGTTTGAACGTACATAGGCTATTGTATACTAGACTATCATAACTTTTCGAGAAGCAAATGATGAAAGCTCCTTTTCTATTTCATAATTTCATGGGAAATGTACACTGAAAAACAAGAACAAATCACTCAAATTTTGTTTATAAAAACTCAGAGTTTGTTTGTCTAATTGTATAAATTGACACTACTACGTACTATGTTATAGACGTACATATGAGACACGCGAAACCGACACGAACATGCAAGTGAAACCCTGGAAAGCAGTGTTTTGTAATTTTAAAGAAATTACGAATTACCCTGCGTATGATAGTGATTTGTAACCTTACATTACATAACCACGTAATTGTTGCTATGTATTTCGCAGATTTTTTGTTTCCTATGTACATTTTTGTGTCCAAGTGTTATCAAATTCGGAAGAAGGTGTAGGCGTGCACGTTTCCTGCCAAAGACTTGTCTTTTGGGCATAACATTAGATGCACTGCTAAAAATGAATGCAAATGGTTGAAGAAATATATTTAACATGCGATTAACTCGTTTTGTATTCATATTCGATGCATAACAGAGTTAAGTATTAAAATCAAAACAAATAGTTGTGGCCGTTCAGTCTTGTATGGAACTAGTTTTTTCGCAAAGAAAACACAAACTCTATGCATTATCGCAACCAAGCTCAATGGCACACTTCTCAGTTTCTTCTTAGGGATTGCCAAATATTTTATTACAAACTGTTTGGAGTGAAAATATTACCGAATGCGGTATGAAATCTCTGGAAGCCCTTTGCTTACTTACTTACTAAAGATGGTGCTGCAGTCCGGGTTGGAACTGGGCCTCAATCAACAACCGTCTCCAGCCAGCTGCCTCCAGTTTCGCATGCCATGTTGGTTGAAGTCCCCTTCCGCACGCGTGCGCCACCTGAGTCGAAGTCTTTACCGTGCCGTCCCTCGGGTGTGGATTTGAAGATTTCCGAGCCGGAGCATTGGTGGTGTCCATCCGCGCTACATGACCCAGCCACCTCAGTCGTTGAAGTTTCACTCTTCTGGTTAAGTCGATGTCGCTATACAGCCCGTACAGTTCGTCGTTGTATCTCCTCCTCCATTCACCGTCTATGCAGATGGGACCGAAAATCACCCGAAGAAATTTCCTGCCAAGAGCAATCTCATTTGCTTTTGACAGAGTCCATGCCTCTGGGCACTATTCTTTAAAGAACGGTGTTAAAGAAGTCGGCTTGTTTAGATTCTTTTTTGATATCAAAGGTCTCGGTGAGGTCTTTACCGACCTTGATGGAGCAGCGTGCATTCTGGACAAACGGACGACATTGGCAGGGATGCCAAAACTAGACAGTGCTCTGTATAGCTCGTCTCTATAGATGCTGTCATAGGCGGCCTTAAAATTGATGAAAAGGTGGTGCGTATCAATTTAGCGACTCTGTGTTTCCTTCAAGGTCTGCCGCAGTGTGAATATTTGGTCGATGGTGGACTTTCCGGGCCTGAAGCCACACTGATATGGACCGAGCAGTGTTCCCTTCTTGAGGATCGGACAAACAATGCTAAGGTTCCATTCATCGGGCCTTCTTTCCTCCGACCATATTTTACAGATGAGTTGGTGCATGCTCCTTACCAATTCATCACCTGACGTATTGAACAGCTCGGCAGTTCGGCCGTCAGCACCAGCAGCTTTGTTGGACTTAAGCTTCGATATGGCTTTCTTCACCTCGTCCAGGTCGGGTGGACGGAATTGTAAGACTTCATCGTCCAGGTTGAATGGTTCATTCATGGTTCATTCGTCGTCGTCGTTAAACAGTCTGCAGATGTGCCTGTACCGCTTGTACAAAACACTCAGTAGTTAGTGCGTTCGACTGCTGTATAAGCTGCGCGGACCACATCCCTTGGGGGAATGGCAAGCCTTCGACAGTATAATCTGTCGTGAAAAAGCTTTTCAATTCGTCGTTCGGAGTCGGCAAAAAATTCTTGGTCCCTTCCAATCGTGCGAAAAATGTAACACGCACAACATGAAAGGTTGCGAGAAGCTAGGCCTTGGCTCATCCCAAGCGCCAGCTATTTATTTATTTCTTAATGCACGGCCAACAACAAGGCGGTTGACATAACAGAACTCTTCAAACTGCTCGCTGTTGTCGTTTCAAGTTCCGAGACCCTGATTACCCATATTTTCCAAATGTGGTCGCTTCAGTTCGAAGTCTAAGTGCTTCGCATTGGGTTTACAGTGCTGCTCACCCAGCGACGAGTCACCTTATTTCCCTTCCCAAAAAGTCTATTTAGGAACGCATAAGTGCTTCTCAATTTATTGTAGACAATCCATTAGCTAACGAAATGCGACAACATAAATAAACTTGTACCCATTATGTGCTTATGCCAACCTGAATGGCAATTATTTATTCGTATTTCACTTAAACAGAAAATAGAGCTGCTTGGAATTAAACTCAATGGCTAATTACAAACCATTTGCTACCATAGCCCCTGCGATCTGATTCGCGTGTTATTTACACCTGCAATCACCGTTGAAAGCGGCAAATGAACAGTCGGACAGCTCAATAACACTACGAAACCAGCTATCAATGAAGTCTATGCACTCACCTCTGACGTGGGATGTGCACTTAAAGTGTATCTCCTTCTCTGCGCAACCTACAGTTAACGGGTACACAGGTTTACCAACTCGAAGACCCTGTTACTCGCGAATAATAATTAATTCCGGTCAACACATTTACACACAATACGCAACTCGTTCCTCATTTGAATGCATTTGCTGACAAATCTTTTATTTATTCGAACTAAGCCCGTGACTAATCCGGGTGTAAAATTGACAATGTAAATATTTACACTGGGTCCGATCTTGAGCGCTGAAATCTGGAGGTGACTCATACCAAATCGTCATTTCAATGTCAAAATGGGAATACCTAGCCCCCTTGCGAGACGAAGTGACTAAAATATTTCATAGATGTCAATGAAAAAACACGTATCTGTATCCAAGTACGATGGTTACTTCAGGCACGCGGTGACTCAGATTCTCTGTTTTTGTTAATCTCAATTGCGAAGCGGCTTGAGTTATTCTGAATCATTCTGTGGTTTTCTAAGGTTAACTAGCCAAGGACTGTTTTCTAATGGAAGCCAAGTGTATGTAGATATCAGCAAATAGGATTAGTAAATTGTTACGCATATTGGTGGATGTTTTTATTATTTAAATAGGATTAGGAACTAATATTTTCAATGTTGGTTGGTTTGGACTGCCAGCCGCCAGTCGGTGAGGTGCACAAGGAACTGGGTTCCTCATATTTGAGACTAGACTACGATATTACTCCTCCTAGTGGCCAAAGAGTATGGTAATGATCCAGACATCGGTGTCAAATAAAACAATTAGTTTCTAAGAAGCACTAAGCTGTTGTGTACACATATTACAGAAAACAGCTCAAGTTTATACAGTATTTACCCAAAGTAAAATTGCAACGCACTATAGATAAAGTCAAGCCCCTGTGCCTTAAGCTGGGCATCCACGATCACATATGATGCCCCGTATGCGGCATCCAGTCGATATAAAACTCGAGTTAGACCACCTCCTCCAGTCCATGTGCTTCGATGAACCCGAGTGGATCTGACGAAGGTAGATCATTCTCTGATCAGATATTCTCCCCCAGTTAGTTGAATTTTTTTCGAATTAAAGTCATCACATTCTAAGAGCAAGTGTCCTGATTCTTTAAGATACCTGTGCCAATCCTATTCAATATTCAGTTTTAGATGCTCAGGTGCTTATTGAGTCTGCAGTGACTTGTTAGCATTTTCATAAGTGTTTAGAAAAAAGAGCAAGACACTCCTGATGTCAAGATCGCCGAGATCATCGAAGAAAAGTGCACTCAGACGGCGCATCATTCTATCGAACAGGGCTTCGCAGTTTTCTCTTAATCCTTCTTGTTTCGGTGATTTCTGCAAAAATCATTTGAACTAATTCTCAGCCTATAAGCGTGTAGGTCGATTGGACGGTATCCTGTGAGGACACTGATTAAGAGACTCATTTCCGATCGCATGAACATAACCGACCCAACCAACGTAGATGGGATCTATATGGATGTTTAGCACATTGTAGTCCTTATTATGATCATTTTAAGTACGCTCGTTAATCATGCAGCTTTGAGTTCCAATGGATCCTTTCAGTTGCATAAAAATGCGCTCTTTTTCGTCTAAGTATATCTCATCAGGGATCTCTAACCCTAAAATACTGTGGCGTATGTGGAACATTTTTACCGATTTTCAAGCCGCAGCCGAAGTGTTTAAGCCGGTCGCCTTTGGCGCAATCTCACATGATATGGCCGAAGCAGACTGAGCCGTGCTTCTGTTTTTCCTCCTCATGATTTACAGCTTTGCACCCTATAGCACTATGACATTTCTGATGCGGCTGGACTGCAGTCTAAGAAAGATTTCACTTAGTTTTCTATAAGCCTTGGAATCGCCGACAATACCATCAGCAATGCCCCAGATTTCTTAACGAGATTGCAGACAGATGCGACGTAACCCTGTGCTGAGTCCCAGGACACAGGGACGTTCCAAACAACAGCAGAACGGACGAGCCGGCAAAAAAAGGTGCAAGACGGCAACTCCCTAAAAACCTGGCGGGACCACCTGTGCCTAAATTGGCAAACAACAGGTGGAACATCATCAGCACTTATCTCTTGTCAAAACGAATCTGGCATAACCTAAATTTAAAGAAGGTGGGGAGACTTTTACCCACAAACCGGAAAAACCTAGGTTCACTAATAGTGGTCCTCACAGGAGATTGCTTGATAGACAGACATGCACTCAGACAAGGGGTCCCTTCCAATGATTTCTATAGAAGCTGTAGAGACGAGGAGGAGGAGGCAATTACTATCCACTTACTGTGTCCATGTCCTGCTCTTGCGACGCTAAGAAGGAATACCCTCGAGGGTATTCCAGATCTTAACGATCTGGTCGAACTCGACATCCAGAAGATTAGAAACTTCATCTCTTAGGTTAATACCGTTACGGTTGCCCATCTCGATGTACTTTGTGCTACATACTCTGATTCCCTGCGCTGGTTTGCCGGTCTTCATCGTGGTATCACAATGGGCCGACCTGTTCTAAATATGTTCCTGTCTGAGCGGTGGCAGCCATATACCCTAACCTTGCTATAAGCGGAAGTTTTCTTATCGTATTCCGAGTAGAATTCCAGCCAAGCATAATACCCCCCGTTACGTAACACTAGCTTCGTCTTAAACACCCATTCACATACATTTCGATGCGGCAAATTGAGTCATCTCTTCAATGAACCGCGATTCAGATAAATTTTTGACAAACAACTCATTCTTGTCTTCTATTCCACACAAGATACTCGTATCTCTAACATTCGGCAAACATGTCTGTTGCGACATGAATGCTTATTACGCAGATTTTAATTTAGAATTTATAACAACCGTTTCATTTTCTTTACTTGAACTTCACCGATAAACTGGAGAAGAGGATATTCATGTTTACCAGAGAAGTGTTTTGTAATCCAACCAACACTTGTAGAAATTCAATGCCATCATCAACGTGTTTTTATAAATTATTTTTTATTTTTTTTTTGTAAACTTATTATTTTTTTCGCATATCTATTTGATGGTACTCATAAAAAGAAATGATGTCATTAGCGAGAGTCAGTTGGGTATGCTTAGAATTCCATTCATGATAAGAATTTTAAATAAATAAAAAAGAAAAAGAAGAAAAAACATAAATAAAGTACATTACCGCGTCGTACCTATTTGCTCATAAATTCGTTCCGTAAAGTCTTTTCTTTTTTTTTCCTTGACAGCGCGAACTTAAAAAGTTAAGAAGTTTATTTAGAAGCTAATCACACTTTATCAACGTTTTAAAATGGTGTTCATTTTATGACACTGTCCCTTCATAGTTCGCTGGAGAGTGAGACACGTGGGTAGGAGATTAACCTCCCAAAAAACGATCAACCATGGTTCTGTTAGAACATCCTGAGGTTCCTCTACAACCTCGGTCTTGTGCGATGTTTTCCTCACATGTAGGAGAACTTTCCTTGACACAAAAGGTCTTTAAGGTCACAATGCATTACTGGCCATCGCCAGTTAGGCATGAGGCCCCAATTTTGGTTGCGAGTTCCAGAATAGGTGCCTTCCCACTCAGTCTAAAATAATATTATACATTTGGATTCTGAAAATCTGAAACACCTCCTGCATCCACGAGTCAGGGTTTGGTGCAGAATTTGGGCATGAGTAGTGGTGGGACCAGTTTTTTTTAACGCTGCTGCAACTCCTCTAATCATCCTCCTGACAGTCACCTTAACACACTTTCCTCCCTACTCCACACAAGCACAAGCTTAGATTTTCTCTCTAATTTCCGTGGCAAAACCATCTTTATCTTCTCTAATAGTCAAGCTACCCTGAAAGCACTGAACTCAGTTACGAAAAAATCGAAACTTATCCTGGAGACAGTTTTCCTAGTTCTAGAAACTAGAAAAAAACAACTTGCCACACCGGCAATGAAACAGCGGACTCACTGGCAAAAATAGGTGCAACTAGCCCCCTCACTGGTCTTGAACCTGCCTGTGGACTAAACAAATCCATCTTCAAAAGCTTCATGAGAGAACAAATCCTGCTCAAATCCAACACAATTTAGATGGGAAGTGTTGAACAGAAATGTACCAAACACTTCTTCCCCAGTCTATCGCAAACGAAATCCAAGTTTCTTCCAAATCTAGGCGTGAACCACCTTAAAATTCTAACCGGCATCCTAAGTGGCCACTTCCGACAAAAACGGCACCAACACAAGTTAGGTCTGTCACTGGACCCTACCTGCAGACTATGCTTAGAGGGCTACGAAAGCTCTCTTCACATCGTCATAGAATGCCCCGCCCTCATTCATTTGAGATAGCGGACTCTAGGCACTAAATTCGTTTTATTTGGGAACGCATATTGAAGGAGAAGGCTTGCGAGAGCAAGCTACCCAGAAATAGACCCACAATTATGCCGAAAAAATGAAGTGAAACTGCCGAAAAAGAATTATTTCTCGATTAATAAGCTAAGAAGGGCATTTTCGTGATTCCACCCATAGTACCTAAGCGTAAACTCTGTTGAACAGAACAAATTAGCTCTCCTAGTTAGAATACAGCTCAGTTTTTATTCTGTAATGGACAGAGAGACAGACAGACTTAACAGTGGCATCAGAGAAAGGTTGGTTAGTTTTGGTCATAAGTAGGCCTAAGTGCGAGGCCTAAGCATGCAGATACCCACAGTCAGTTTATTTGTTGAGATTTCGAAAATTTTAATTCGCCACTAATCTAAAAAAAAATTAAACTTCTCTATCCCAATACATTCCCTTAACAAGAGCAAGTAACAAAAAAAAATGTGTAACTGCCAACCGCTCCATATATGGTAAATCAAGTTTAACGAACAAGTAACGAACTTTTGTTTATCTCTCATCGATTTGTTACTAATACCTTTAATTAAATTTGACAAACAATTATAAAAACTCAAAATGGGGAGAAGTCAACATGTTTTTAAATCACACTCACGTTCGCAATTGCGAACTGGAAAGGTTTGGTTCATCGGACCTGCGTTTGCTGAAGTTCCGGAAAACATGGGCGTTGGTTAGGCGAATAAAAGTAAACCCGCGATTGTGTGTAATCATTTAGATGTTTATTATTTTATTCTGGAAATTACCGTCCCTGTTGCTCTGTTTTGTAGGTTAAGGTCTGGCGGGATGAAGGGGTGTATTTAGTGTTTATGTAGATCACCTACTGGGGGACTTGTAGAACTCAGTTGAATGAAATTAATTAAAATTCCCATGAGGGTGTGGTAAACGATGCTGGGGAGTACCTAAATGGGTGTTTGGGTTTTATTTTTAATTAATTGAACTTATTTTGTTGAGAGATTTCTATTTTTTACGATCAAGACTTGAAGAGAAGAGCAATTAAGTCACAAACATACTCCTGGTTCGTTGGCGAACCGGGGAGTGTTTCACTCTTTGTCAGTCTTTTCAACAATTTTTATCCGCTGTTCTGTAGCCCTTATAGTATGACATTTACAAAAGGAACCAATAATAAAAGGCCACGTTGAGAGTTCATCAGCGAATGGTTTTCTTAGCCCAGCTTCAGCCTGAATAAGTCCTTTTTTTTCAAGAACCTCCCCTTATGGGTGACTCTGCGACTTAGCCTAATAGGTCTACTACCTTCCTAATAAAGGTGAGTATGTCATTAGTAGCCGAATTTTAAAACAAAATTCCCTATGAAAGATCCGTCTACGTAGCCAGTATAGTGCCAAACATTCACAGAAAACGTGCTCAGAGGTTTCTTCCTCTTCCAAACCAGGACCAACACTCTGTATCTGAACAAAGGTTTAGTTTGTTGAGATGATATCTTAGACCGCAATGGTCGGTAAGAAAGCTTCCGCATGTTGTTCCTGTCAAGGTTTAGAATTTCCTTGTAGGAAAAGGGCTTCTTAAGTCGCTTGGATTGCCTAAACCCGAGGATATTTCCCAATGGGCTAAACGAAGTTAGTGTTCCTAGGTGTTGTTGTAAAAAAAGCGAAGATATGACGAAGATATGACAAAAAATGTGGACGCCCATCAAGGATTTTGCATTCACGAGTGATGGAAGGAGCATGCCCCCAACTCAGCTTCCAAGACGTGCCATGGAATCCTTGCCATCAGGTAGGCGTCCTCCGGGTAGGCCCAGGATGAGTTGGTTGGAGCAAGTCCCAAATCTCACATCTACCCGTTGGGAATAGCCTCTGATGTTTTAGAGTCGATGGCGGAAGATCGGGAGATGTGGAGAGTCCACTTAACCATCCTAATCCTGCGACCCTCATAGTGGATACGCGGGTCATTTGAAAATTAATGAATGAATGAATGGCATTGCTTCCAACATTTCTTTTCACGTGGTTTATGGGTAGTCCCAGTTCACGAAACGAAAAAGAATCCACTTTGTCAAACGTCTCTCTTAACTTGTAACCTCACTTATTTAAAAATTCAAATGACTTCCTAGATATTTCCATTACAACCTAAATTCTCCGGTCCATACAGTTTCATAGAAGTGAGTCATTCCACCACTTAGCATAGTAACGCCGTCGACAAGCCAGAAATATTTTCAAACCGCCAACTGCCATTCCGACCACTATCTGGAGAGAGAGAAGAGAAAAGTGGAATGACCACGTTTAGAAGTGGCAGCATTCCCACTTCCAGCTCATTATACACCAACCATAAGTAATGTATGTATCTACGTTTCTCCATACGTAGGTTGTTCAGTCACACACTCGCAGGCCGACGAAGAACACTGGGAACGATGGAGAAAAAAAAAAATTCCTCATGTGGGTGGCTAGACAATCTGTCCAAATACATCATTTCGCAGTTCGCAACTACCATCACTTTACTCTACTTACTGCCACTTGAACACAGTGTATCCACTCGTAGCTGGCAAATTTATCTATCTTCCATGTAGTGTTCTTCATCTTCTTTTCTAATCGGAACTATGTGTTCTCTGCCAGCCAGCGTTAGCCTTCCGTTCGTTGTGCATCCATCATGATGAGATACTGCTGCCAAGTGGAGAGATTGCATTGCATTTGAATACATTTGCGTTGGAAACTGTTAATAAGGGAAAGTCGCGGGATGAAATGGAGTAAACGACATGCAACTGTATTGTTGGCGTTTTTCGTATCTTTGTATCTATCAGCACGTTTGCAGTTGAGACAACAGTGAATTTGAAATTGAAAAACTTCATTTAAATATCGAATGAATGCGTACAATCTCTTTCGGAGTTAACAATTAAAGATTTGCATTTATAATTTTGTGTGTGTGACGAGCAATGCTTTCTAAATGGATGTCAAACTATTAACGGTTCATAGAGATCTCGTTGGACGGTTTAGTTTTAAATTTCGAATCGATTAATGCAAGGAAAACGGCATCTGTGATGATGACGCAGAAATAAAATGTAGATCACTGGGTAGTGTGTGCTAAATGGGAGATTTGTTGGAGCATTCTTCTTCTTTTTTTTTTTTTTTTTTTGGTGGGCATGCACATGTTCACTTGGTATACTATACAAATGGAACTTGAACTGGAACTGAAATTTGAACAGAATGTAGAATTTAGAACACGAAATTGTACTGATGTTGGTCTCTGCATGGTGGATCTGGACTTTAACGGTCTTCAGTTACGCCAGGGCGGGTGCGCATTTTAGAAGCAATATTTCAGAAAGTGCCACATATCTGGGGCTAGGACTAGACAGAAGAGTAAAATGGGAACTTGACAATAAAGAAAGAATTAAAAGAAGCCAAAATCGAGTTCTTTGCGTGTTACAGAATAGAAAAAAGTCTGGGAATCCTGGGGACACGCCTTAGAATCCACCTTGCGATCTAAGCCAAAGGTGGAAAAAAATTCTCGATGCAGCGGACAGCATGTTGCATGTGTATTTCTCCCACTGCAACTTTCTTCGTTGAATTTTAATGCCTACTGATTCCTGGCCCGGGCCAAATGGGCCTATTCGTTTGAGTTACAAGTGGAAGCAGTTGTCAGTTTCTGAGTAATACACTCCTAAAGAAGTATTCAGACTCAAAGTGGTACCAAAACGGCCTTATCTTGATGCACGCTACCAAAGTCGATGAAAACCAATGATGATCCGCGTGGTATTAATATAAATGTCCTGAATGAAGATCCTGAGCGGAAGCCAGCCTTTTCGACTTTAAGAGATGAATATGTACATACATAGGTATATGCATGGTGGATGGCCTTAGATAGAGCCTTACACCGTTATCTATTGGGGAAAGTGCAAAGATCAGCATGTATATGAATTACCGGAGCACTAAGAACTATATACCTCATCCGCAGCACTTGACGTGCTCCTGCATCTACTTCCTCTAGATATTTTTTGCAAACAGTCAGCTCCTAGCACAGCCATCAGACCGAAATTTTATTCCTGAAAACACCGACTACACACCGTCCAAGTCGAATTTCAATCCCAACTTCCGGGCTTCCATTTCTTCCATAGTGCGAGAGCGTTGACGCTAGAGACGATCACTCCGTTCATCTCTATACCGACGATTCCAAAACCGAAAACGGAGTGGGTGGTCCTGTTTTCTTCGATATGCTTAACCTGTGCATCCCCTTCCGTCTACCTGACCACCGTAACGTTTTTCAAGCAGAAATCATGGCGATCAACGAAGCTTTATCTTGGCTTAGGCATAATGTGACATCCTTCAAGGACATCACAATCTTTACCGATAGTCAGGCTGCTATTAAATCTCTGGAATCAGTAACATGAACATCAAAAGCAACTTCAGATTGTCGCTCATCTCTCATGGAAACGGCAGAACATTTTAACTTTCACCTATGCTGGGTACCCGGTCATAGGGACAAACTCGCCAAACGTGGTATTACTCTGGACATCCTTACAACGGAGAAGTCTGAGTATTCCAATCGCTACATGTAAACTTCTCTTAGAGTACGACGGGATCAGCAAGACAAACCAAAGATGGTGGAATGGTACCACATGGCGTATCTCCAGGGAGATCTGGCTTATGCTAAATCTCACTCGATCCAAAAGTCTGATCAGGGTTCTCACTAGCCACTGTGCCATCGGCCTTCATGCCAGAAGGATGGGTCTCTTCTCAAATGACTTCTACAGCAGTTGCAGGGACGAAGAGGAGGAAGGAACGATGCTACATTTCCTCTGCACTTGTCCTGTCCTATCCCAACGAAGGAAGCTCTATCTAGGAGCATATCACTTCGAAAACTTGAGCGAACTATTCCATACTGACACCAAAAGAATCCTCAGCTTCATCAAGAGCTTGGCAGAGCTTGGTTTCAGTAAAGCGAGTGGCATTTTTAGGGTATAAATCCAAGTGATATCACAAAGGGCCTTCCTAGCCTACGTGAGTCAGTGCTTGGCACAAACAGCCACCCTACCTACCTAGGTATACGCATGTAAATATTCTCTTATGGAATCCAACAACCATTAGTTTGGCTGTCGGAAGAACACAAATAACTTGAATCCAGTTTGTCCTTTGTTTTGTCTTTGATAAAGACTATGGTACCTGCCTTTCTTAGAATCGACGTTTACACCGATTTTTTTTTTTTGCATCGTTGACTTACGTTTTGTGGGCATGTTTTCGGACGCATTGCACAAGATGATACAGAATGAGATACACACATATGAACAGAGAGACAGTCAAAACTCTTCGGCATGGTTAGCTCTGCCACTTCCTTGCGACCGTCCTATCGCTCTGCCAAATTTAAAAACCGCATGTTTGAAGCTTAGGATTGACCATGCAAACATTCAGATTCATATGATTAGACCTTTTGGTCCCCCCCACAGCAGGTTCAGCAGAGTTCCACTTTTCTAATCCACACCCACTCGACAAGCAAAAAACTAGTATTATTCTGTTGACGGTATAACTCGGAATGAAATTCACTGGCTCTCCGACTAGTAGGTCAACATTTTAGTACTGCTTACAGCACACCACAAGACCCATTTTCATTAGCCACGTGACAACAGTCAAGGTCGCGTTGTTAATTATCAACAGTCGTCATCATCATCGCAATACATACTAAGTAACGTGACTTAGTGAAACCGAAGATGATAAAGATAAGCTCATCAGTTTCTTTGCTTTGGCCTTTTAATCGTCGTTGAATGTTTGCTTGAAGATCATCATTAAAATTTTGTATACAGTACAGTGAGAACAGAACACTAACAATCCAATGACGACAACAGCGTCAACGACCACCACACAGTGTTCATAGAATTTCACTAGCAAATCAGCGAAATAAAAAAAAATTTTTTTTTTGTATCTGCAATTAGAGAGCGAAATATTTCTTTGTAAGAAAAATAAAAAATAAAAAACCAGTATCTGCCGTTTTACTATGAAGTTGCCGGTTGCATGAACCTTGTCTGCTTCGAGCGGGTTTGACGGGGAGTAGGTTGATGGGTACACTGTGGGTATGTTTTTGACTACATACCGCTGAATGTTTGGATTTTGATTTTTTATTTTTTTTTCTATTTACCATTTTGATGATTTCTTCTTTTGTTTGTAATTTCTTTTATTGGCAAATAAAATATTTTTATTTATCTTTTGTCGTTAACTTTGCTTTTTTTTTTTATTTTGTTGTCGAGCTTCTGCCTTTACCGACTTGAGGAAAAGTGAAAGAAGACTATGTGCATACTTTTCACTGACAACGATAAAACGAGGATTTTTCTTGGACAATCTATCTGATTTCAGTTGATTATGTTATGCTTCGTATGAGTATTAACTTAGCCATGATAAAAACAAGAAAATTTGTATCCACCTTTTGGGAACGACTGCAATCGGCCCTAAACTCACTGAAAACTGGGCCAAAAAATATCACTTAAACGGTTCAGGGTCATAAGTCCACAGGCCAAAAGTCCGCAATGGACTTCGATCTCCCCAAAGTAAATGGTATTTCTCTGTCGCTCTCCCTAGAAGCTAAGTATCACGGTACAATCCTAGAGTTAAAGCTTACATGGAAACAGGGGAAATAATGAAGAAAGCAATATGTGCTTTTTACTCCTGCAACAGAACCTTCGGTAAACGGTGGGGAATGTGGCCACTGAATGTATACAGCGATCGTCAGACCTATTCTTACCTACGGCGCGATAGAATGGTGGAAATTAACTGAGAAGTTTGAATATCTTACAAACCTTACAAAGGTACAGAGACTAGCATGCTTAAAAGTATGAGATCAACACCCCAAAATAGGGTAAGAAGTCATGTTGAATTTACCCCCACTAGACCACTACGTTAAGAGCACAGCGGCGAAAGCAGCACTCAGGGAGTCCGACTCATGGAAGCATAGCTCCTACGGTCACCGGCCGATACTTCACCTATACGGACAGGGTGATCTCGAAAGGAAAACGGACTATAGCACACCATATCTAGACTTCGACAAAAACTGCTATCCTCTTAAACCCAGCAGACAAGACGGAGAAGCCAACACCCTAACGGGAGAGCAAGCTATCCATATCTACACTGATGGTTCTAAGATGGAGAAAGGTACTAAAGCAGGGATGTACGGCAGTTTCTTCCAAACTGAAATTTTCACCATTGATAGAGCAGCAAGAACAATAGACGCCCAACTAGGATCACTATCCTCGTCGACAGTCAAGCAGCTATCAAGGCCCTAGACAATACTAGCACCAAATCGAAAGCGGTGTCTACCTGTCGTAAAATCCTAAATAAAATAGACATCATCCACGAGGTCAACATCTGCGGGGTCCCCGAATACAGCGACATCGAGGGCCAGTAGGCCCCCGTGGACGCTTAGTCATTAGACTGAGGACTTCCCCCATAAACTCATCTTATCTAAAGTGGCGCGCACAAGTAAAAGGGGACCTCAACTAACTTGGCGTGCGAAACTGAAGGCATTTGGCTAAGGACCAGGCTAACTGGAGAGGCCTGTTATTTGAGATCCAGGTCCATTCCGAACTCTAGGAATTCTCGAGCAACTTCATCTACGCCATTGGAATCTGCCACTATAATTTTTGTTATGCTCAAGTCCATCAGCACCATGATGCATTGACGGCTTGAAATATGTGCCAGTCAGACAAAATGACTAAGCCCAATGACGCTAGACTACAGGAACCGCCTGAATCACTTGAACTCGAAAATTGTCAGAACTGCAAATAGTTGTCTACAGCAAATTGAGCAAACCGCTTCATAAAATTGTAATCAGAGAAAAAAAATGCATGCTTTTGTCATCACATAACGACAGATATTATGTGTTGGTAGCAACTGTAAAAAATTGCTATGTGACATAATTTAATTTCATTTAGACATGATACGCACACACAGCCGCTGTCAAGTGCAATTAAGTAAAATGGCACAAAAAAAAACCGACTATAAACAAATAAATGATAAGTTTTTGTTGTTGTCTTCTGTGACGAGGTCTAGCGCAAAGCCCAGAGTGGGTTGGTTTGAAATCCAGAAATCCCACACTCTCACCTTCGTACTTACACAGCAGCGGCAGCCACATTCAAATTGTTTTCAAGTTACTTAGTGATGCTGGCACAGTGGGTGTCATCGCCAATGAGTACTGAAAGCTGTATACCCAGGTGGTGGTAGGCAAAGTGAAAACAGTGTCGAGGCGCCAGAAATACATGCAGCTATGTACCTACGACCACTGCCTTAGAAACATCCATCCGTCTATCTTTTGGGTACAAAATATTAATTTTTTTTTTATATAACATATGTTTGACACTTTTTGCAACAGTTCGGAATGTGTGTCAGTTATTGTTTTGTGGGTTTGATTTGATGCTGGAGCGGTGGCGTCAAGGTAATTGGTTGTGGTGTACTGCAAAATCTCGAGTGGATTATGAATTACTTTCCAAGTTATAAAACAGGAAAAAAGAAACGTCCGGATTATCACAGTGTGCTACAAAAGGTATCCACTTATGCCCACCTAGTCAAAAGAGTTTCAGGACGAGAGTGTAACATTAACTGTTTTTGACACCTTTCTATGCTTTCATTTTATTTTGATACCAATTCCGCCCCAGGGCTGTTAACAGAATTGAAGAATTCTGTCGCGTGTACATAGCTTTTAAGTTGGTACGGGTTTATTCGAATTGGGATATACGGTAACACAGAGACCAATTCTAAGTCTTCTGATGGTGAACCTTATGTACGATGGCATTCAAGCCTGAAAATTCCAAGGTCATTCGGAGTTATCAAGATGGCTCAAGACTAGCCGATATCTATGGGTCTATAACTCAGAAGAAAGTACTACTTATCAGCAATAGAAACCTCATGGAGATTAAACCTAACCGCAACCTTCGGCAATTACAACCACTGCATTGGTAGAGATTATGCCAAACGTTGGCGGGGTAAAATATATAAAGGAGGACACTATAATCTCAGGCTCGATAACGATCCGTAGGTCTCAGGACCGGTGCCTTGAATGGTAAGAGCTATGTGCATACATACATATGTATATAAGGAAGGGGGAAGTGGGGGAATAAAAGTAAGACGAGAGACGAAGAAGATACGTTAAGAGCTCTAAGCGCCTTCAGGACAATTCCTTAGAAAGCCGTGCTTATGGTAGCTGGCATGGTATTTATAGACTTTCTTGCAAAAGAAGCATAAGATAAGTACATAGTCTACATAGCAACGACAACACCAAATGGCACCAGGATACCATCTGATACATGCCGATTGACACGCAGAATTATCTCCAACATCGACGTATAAATCAACTGAAGACGTGAAGAGCTAAACCTCTACCTGCCGCAACTGCTAAAGGCCATGAATGTTTTAAGGCCGCTCTCCAAAGGTTTAATCGCTGCTTTCATTGCTCGAGATGCCCGAAATAAAATCGAACGTGTCTCGTTCCATTGCCCTTGAAGAGTGACACCTGTAGGACTTAACACCGGGTAGATGATGAACACTGAAGACAATTGAGATGCAGTTAACGACACTTGGTGCATTCCTATCACATTTTTAATTCTGGCAGAATCCATCTTTTCGCCGTGGGTTAGTGGTTAGTGCGTTGGACTGCTGACCGAGCGGCGTGGGTTCAAGCCCCAGCCGGGAACACCGAACTTTTTTCACGGCACCACCTCTCGTCGGGGAATAACAAGTCTCCGGGAGTATAATCTGTCATGAAAGAGCTTCTCAATTCGCCGTTCGGAGTCGGCAATAAATTGTAGGTCCCTCCCATTCGTGCGAAAATCTAACACGTGATCTGCCATCCTGGGACAAAAAGATGGCTTCCGCTAGAATTAAAAGTGTGTTAGGAACCCATCAACTAAGGCTGGAAACCTTTTCGCCATTAAATGCTTGACGGCGCTGTAACGCAACCTAACCTAATTCAAGGAAAATGCGTAGAAGGTGAGAGGTTGGTTTTACCCGATATGTGTATGTATGTATGATGTATATTATGGATAAGTAGAACCGTAGGCCGAATAGACATCAAAACTGCAGCTCGCAGAGCCTTAGAGGATTATCTTCCCTAAGATGGCGTGCACAAGTAGAAAGGAAATTTGCAGTGCGCAACAAGAGGCAGTTAGCTACGGACCGGAACCGGATTAATTGCAGAAATTTATTTGCTGGGGCCCAAGTTCCCCTCGAACTGTAGCGCCACCTTTGTACAGAAGTAGGTTAGTTTTAGTTGATCCATCTTACATACCAATGAGTGATATAACACATCCTAGTCGGTCCGGGTGCATCAAATATAACGATGAACGAATGGATGAGTTGTCCAGAGACATCCATCTAGTCAGGAGTTCCAATACAACAGGACATGCAGAGAAGTTGCACTGCACATCAGCGCACCGGTTTGGTTAATCTTTAAGTCAAGCCCGAAAGGACGAAGCAGTAGAGGAAGGCAGCGATTCAAGTTGCGAGCGAATGTGAAAATGCACCTCTTCAAATCTAGGGCGCGAAACTCGAAGCAGTAAGCTATTGACCGGGCTTACTGCAGAGGTTTGTCGAGATCCATGTTTACCTGGAACTGTAAGGCCACCTGAGTAAATACTTAGTGGGTGTATTTGTTGCTTAACTGACAGTTCTTTTGTTTTTGAGTTAGACTTGATAAACAGTTTTCATTACGAAAGGGAGCCAGTAATCAGTTAATCCGAATTTCTAAATAAAACATGACAAAGCCCTTAAATCTTTTATGCTTCATTGGAAACCAGGAAACGCTGAAACCCACCCTATGATTAAAAGCAAGAATTTCCCCTCTTATCTAATGATAAGATAAACTAAACTAAGACTGTAGGGTAAGTCTTAGTTTCTAAGTTCCAATAAGAAACAGCTTTGAGCGAGCCTACGTAAATGAAATTCCACAAACTAATCATGTGGATTGAGACATGTTTGGTTCAAAATTTGTTGGGTGGCGGCCCAGCTTCCACAAATCATTGCCAGCCGGTTTCTATCTGATTTTGTTTTTATTTTTCTTGAACCCAACCAGAAAGGGAAAACGGCTTTTTCTCAGTAAACAAATAGAAATAAAAATTATTAACCGACTATGCTAAGTCCAACACACAGCATATCATCACACAAACACATAGTAAATCAGTTCAAAAAGTTGATAAACTGACATTCCACACCATTTTGGTCACATGCGTATCCACATACCCATATGTGTGTGCATGCTGGTTCTCCATAATCGGTAGTGACTCATTTACACACAGTTATCCAGGAGATTTGCTGTGTAGTTGTGACATCAGTGCAAAATAATACCTATTCCCCCTTTCACCCTGAAAAAAAAAAAAAAAAAAAAACAAATTAGCTACAGCTACAGCACCAGCTCAACGAACGAAAGGCAGTGGCTGACGACGATGGCAGACGACAACGAACGAAACCGATAAAGAAAAGCAACAAAAAAAAAATCGCCAAGTTTTCTATAGCTCGACTACTCACACTAATGCGCAACGGTTATACATTCACTCCCAAAGGGGAAACGATTTTACGAAGGCAAATGTGCATCCATTCCCATATATGGTAAAATGTCAGAAATTGTACAAAAGTTTCTGATAAGAGGGGATACCTTTATAAACGTCGCCAGCGACCAGTTTTGACATCATAACAGTTCGCGTTCTTGTGCTGTGTGGAACGTCACGTTTTCTCAAGTCAAACCAAGCCTATTCCTTAACTTAGGATTAACAAATTTAGTATTTATTTAATTTAAACAAAAAAACACAAACCAAATGTAAGTACCTCTCAAGTGTTTGTCAGAAAAATTTTTGAATTTAACGGAAATCGAGAGAAATTAAAAAAAAAAATCCATGTCTTGTAACGAATGTTCAAAGTGAATCGAAAGGATAAAGTTTAAAAAAAAAAAAAAACCAATCGAAAATCAAAATGGATAAAATAGGGACATTTACTGTCAAGAAGTGAACAAGTGTCAAAGTGATTACCTATAGATAGTGACATTTCTGCTTAGCAACTACTGTAGATTTGATAAGTTAATGGCCATTGAGATAAAGCACATTTGCTACTGCTAGTCACGTCAAGAAGCCGGTTAATCGCTTCATATCGAGGAATACTATCTAATCAAATTATGTAACAGAATGACGTGTGTCAAAGGTTCGAATGTATGACATACATTTACAGGTGGTCATTGTGACAATAAAAGTGTCAAATTGTGATCTGGTCACACGCGCCCGGAATCAGATGCCAAAATTAACATCCCCGCCTGGTGTGAATTATTACTTGGTACATCAAGGTCAAAGAATCTGTGAGGGGCGGGGTAGATATGGATAAATGTTGGCCGAACGGATCATTGACATGCCAACAGTTCAATGATTTCAAGTGGAGACAAAGTTCAAAATTAAATTCATGCCGACAGTTGGGATTTCAAACCGAATTAGGATTTCAGTCCATGTCTGTGACTGAACTGGAACAAGGGTACAACAAGTACAAGGGTGACCCTTGGAATGGTTTCATGTGTACCTCAACCGGTGTATAGACCTTTTTTCAGCTACACTTGACAGCTTGATCCTGCGGAACTCTTGAGAATGAAGCGAAACTAGATAAGATTTCTTGAACGGGATTGAACACCTATTTCGATTTGAAGTCTGTGTGTACGTTAAGCTTTTGTTCCTAGAAATATAACAAGTTTTTAATTTGTACACGTAGAAGATTTTAAGGTCTTGCTTGTCTAGACCAAAATTCGCATCAAGATTCTATGACCGATTCTCAACCCTCTTGACTTGAATTCAAACCTGTTGACATTGTCAAGTGATGACGACGAAGAACAACCTCAAATTGAATACAATTTGCGGCAACTTGAGTCAGAACCTGAACTAACAAACCTTTATATTCAACTGCCTTCTGCCAGAGAAGAGGTGTTTCACATCTGCATAATCCCTCAGTAGTGGAATCAAGATTTTTCGGTCATAAGCATTGGTGTTCATACGTTCTACACGACCTTAATCATTGCATTCGATTCTTCTTGACCAGGTCTATGTCGCTGTAAAGCTCTCACAGCTCGTCGTTAAATCTTGTCCATTCCGTCAAATGTTCAGAAATTCCAAATACTCTGATCCAATTTTGACAGTTCATACCTTTGTCGCAACACAGGGTTGTCATAAATCTATTCAAAATATGGCCAACGAAGGCAATGAAGGAAAGCTGAAACAGTTCTGCCATCGAAAGGTAAACACATAGCCTATGTTTCGAAAACGGAATGCTGTTTCGTACTAAATTTTAGGCAGAGCTATGCAGATTCTGGCTACATTGTCAAGTCAGCATCGGAAAATTGGAGCTGACTTTCTGCGAAAGCTGGTTATTTCTCCCCCTTTTTGCATAAGTGGTAATGCCGTTCAAATGCACTTGCTGCGTCTGGATCGCACTGATCTGCCATTTTTTTTATCGATCAGTGTGTCAAATGCAGAAAACAGTGTCACTTCTGACATGCCCTTAAGTAACACCCCGTGCTAAAAATAAAATCGTCTAACGACCTCTCTTCCAGTTGCTTACGAGGTCAATACACCTTAAATGTAGTTTTCACATAATCTAACGCAAAATTTAATCACTTTACCGGTTCACATTGCTACTTTGTTCTTTCTAATTTCCAATGCTACCCACTTTTTATGCAGGCGACCGGCGAAAGAAATCACAGTTGGCATTCATTAAACTCATCTTCTCTCTATTCATTCAACTTTCCACTTGAGAAGAGAAAATTCCAGCCAACATGGAATCTTTTCGTAGAAAGTTGGTACTTCTAGTAAATGCCCATCTTAAGCCGGTGCCTACTTGTACAACATTACATTTCACCGCGCGCAATCCTCCATTCTATTCATTCTCCAATAAGAATGACAAAGAAGGCAAGACGGCACGTGAACTTGACTTATTTTTTTTTTTTGTTTCCATTTCTTTGGTGTTCGGTGTTTCCAAGTTCGGCTTTTGGGTGTAGTGCTACGTGGTCGTTGTCATTTCAGGGGAAATGCGAACAGCAGAAAACATTACCATATATGGTCAGAGAAACGCTCGATTCACGGTTTGCTGTCGGTTCCCCTACCACCATTATCGCACTGTCGACCGGGTGCTAAACAACGCACACTAGTGCAGAGTTATCGGCTTTTTTTCAAGCTGGGTGTGGTTGTGTGTGTGTTCTCCACTGCGCAATGGCGGAGGGGAAATGGCCATTTCCCTCACGGCACGGCCCGCACTTTTCCCGTGAAGTGAAGCCCACAGATGGTAGTAGTGGTGGAATCGGTCGATGACTAAACCCGGTAGGGGTACGGAAAAAAGACCTCGCAACCTGGGGAAATAACAGTTGAATGGAGGATTTTTGAATTTAACCGTGGCGTCACTCGTCATTCAACTGCCGAAGTGGTTGCGTCGTGTACTCGTGTTCGCCCTCTTGTGAAAAAAATCAACTTTGCTGCTTTCCTTCTGCAATAGTTTTCTTTTTGAAGCCAAAATCCTTGCGTTTTGAATTTTAAGTCAAAAAAAAGTTTTGATTTAAAATTTTCAAGAATTTCAATTGAAATTTTGTGTGGTATTTCATAAAAAAAAAGAAACAAAAGGTAAATTGGTGGTGAATACGTAGTCTTAAATTTTTTTTACCGGCTTGGTGAGGTGGATTTTGAACCAACCAACCACTTTTTTTTTTTTCTAACTGCCAAGGGCGTTGCCCTGTTGGCTTTTTCGGTTTCTTCTATTTCCTTCCATTTAACTTTTGATTTGTGATTCACTTTTGAAGAAAAAAAAAATTTTTTAATTTTTTTCCTCTAACGTAATAGATAAAAGGATTTTTCTCGATTTTTTTTTCGTCGAATTTATAAAACTTGAATTTCGTGCTATAATCTAGAATTGAATTTTTATTTTTAGAAATCAACATGTGCGACGAAGAAGTAGCTGCATTGGTTGTCGACAATGGATCCGGTATGTGCAAAGCCGGTTTTGCTGGAGATGATGCTCCACGAGCAGTCTTCCCATCAATTGTTGGTCGCCCAAGGCATCAAGGTGTCATGGTCGGAATGGGACAAAAAGACTCTTATGTAGGTGATGAAGCCCAGAGCAAGAGAGGTAAGCATTTTCATTTTTTTTCTTCGCCAATAAGTTCTTAGAAAAGAGATTTGGAAATAAGGGAGTGTCCTTTCATTTTCAAGTCTGTGTATCCCTAATCAGTCGATAATCCAATTGGATGAGAATTTTAGTAATTTGAAGTCAAGTTACTTGGTTGGCTGAATAAAAAATTTAAATTCATTGAGTAGCCCATTCGAAAGTGATTCTCGTTTCTAGAATTCATTGTGATAAACACGGACCAAAGAATGCATGTCCACCAAGTTGAAATTTTTACATCTGTTTAAGGTGCTAGCAGTTTAAACTTATCTGCTTTTACCAGACATTGACGTCACACGTAGGGTACTTCACAAAGAAAACTGACCAAAGGTCATCACATAAGTCCATTGAGCTCTAATGTGGATACTTAAGTGTACGTCCGGTTATTTCCTTAACAAACTCTTCTGACTACCGACATAGGTCTGGTAGCAATAATGAATGAACTAAACGAAGAATTTTGCCCAACTTTTTGCTTCAAAAACTTGTGCCTTCATACAATTTATGTTATCATAGACGGATAGTATGACTTTTCATCGAAGCAGCCTCTTTCTGTAATACAGTAACTTTCGCCAACACGAATCTACTTTCAGCTTACATAAAGCTAGTGTGGTACGTTGACGTCTTTACGATGCTCTTCTGTAATATACTTCTACTGAGCAAAATGGGCGTAAAGTTCACTGACAATTCCAAGTACATACTCCTATTCAAATGACTGGCAATAAGTTCGTTCGCTATTAGACACCACTTCCGATCACTTTATTGTTTAATGACTTTTCCAAGTCTTGCTTCAAATATTCCCTTGAAATGTGTCAAAGCATCTTTTCTTACCATAATTCTCTTTTAATTTACAGGTATCCTTACACTGAAATACCCAATTGAACACGGTATCGTCACAAACTGGGATGATATGGAAAAGATCTGGCATCATACCTTCTACAATGAGCTGCGTGTTGCCCCAGAGGAACACCCTGTGCTCTTGACTGAGGCCCCATTGAATCCAAAGGCCAACAGGGAGAAAATGACACAAATTATGTTTGAGACATTCAACACCCCAGCTATGTATGTTGCCATTCAAGCTGTACTCTCACTGTACGCCTCCGGTCGTACCACCGGTATTGTGTTGGATTCTGGTGATGGTGTTTCCCACACTGTACCAATCTATGAAGGTTATGCCCTGCCACATGCTATCCTCCGTTTGGATTTGGCCGGTCGTGATTTGACAGATTACTTGATGAAGATCTTGACTGAACGTGGTTACTCATTCACCACCACTGCCGAACGTGAAATTGTTCGTGACATCAAGGAGAAACTTTGCTATGTTGCTCTGGACTTTGAGCAAGAAATGGCAACAGCTGCATCATCTAGCTCCTTGGAGAAGAGCTATGAATTGCCCGATGGTCAAGTCATCACCATTGGAAATGAACGTTTCCGTTGTCCCGAGGCTCTGTTCCAGCCTTCATTCTTGGGAATGGAAGCATGTGGTATCCATGAGACCACCTACAATTCCATCATGAAGTGCGATGTCGACATCCGTAAGGATTTGTATGCCAACACAGTATTGTCCGGTGGTACCACCATGTACCCAGGTATTGCCGATCGTATGCAAAAGGAGATCACCGCCTTGGCCCCATCAACCATGAAGATCAAGATCATTGCCCCACCAGAGAGGAAATACTCCGTATGGATCGGTGGATCCATCTTGGCATCGCTGTCCACTTTCCAACAGATGTGGATCTCGAAACAAGAATACGACGAGTCCGGCCCATCAATTGTCCACAGGAAATGCTTCTAAGCATAGGTCTCGCGAAACTGTATTATGTACTGCTAATTATTATTTTTTAATTATTATTATTATTATATAATTATATATGAATAAACCTAAAAGCGAGAGTGGCAGCTCCACAACAACACCAGTGGTACTGTACACTCTCCAAACAACAACAACCAGCAACAGCAAGCAACAACACAAGAACAACAACTGAGCCTACTTGCGCCAAATTTATAAAAAAGAAAATTATAAAAAAAAAAAATGAAGAGAAATTTTGCATAAAGAAAAAAAAAAAGAAAAATAAGAATCACTTCTTTTTTTTACAAGAAAAACAAAAGCATTTCCTTTTTAATTTTAAATCACACACTATACACCATGCGCGACATGCAAACAACACAAATACATTCTTTTTCATTATTTATAGTCTTATTATATAATTATTTACATTAATATGGAGATGATTTGCATTCCTTTTTATGTACAATTGTTTTTCATTTCTTTTTTTCCCCCTAAAAAATACTTAAAAACAAAATGAAAAGACTTACACGTTTAGAATGAAAACAAAAAAGACATTTTTGATGAAAAGAAAAGACAAAAGAGCGAAAAATTGTAATAAAAAAAAAAAAACAGAAAAGAAAACAAGCGGAGATTTTTAATTTTACTAACTAATTGTGCTAACATTCCAAGAACTCGGAAAGAGAACACACAGGGGCTAGTGTCAGACGGTAGCGAAGGCGCGTTTCGACACCTTAAGTAGGCACACAACATCCCACATTCCATATTCATTTTGAATTCAATTGCAACTTGTCTGATCAACCTAGTGTTTTTAATTTTTGCAGTTTTTTTTTTTTTAGAGTTTCTTCACTTGTTTGTTTTCTTTTCTTGTTTCTGCATTTGTTTGTGTTGTTGCCACCACTCTTCCTAATCTAATGTGTAGGAAAGCATAGTTGATAAACTTGAAAAAAAAAAAAGAAAGAAAGGAAATGTTAAAATGTTCTACATCTCGGATTAGAAAGCGAACTGTATGTATCCAGTGGAAAAGAAGTTAAAAGTAGACAGAATAGTAGAACACTTTGAAAACCGTTCGCTTTTTGTTTCCACAAATTTTTTTACCACTAAAAAAGAGAAATTGATGAAAAATACAAAAAATATGTAAAACGAATTATATCGGTGGTTTTATTTCAATTCAGCAAGAGGCTGTACCGTTAAAGCTTCGAGAGCGTTTCGTTCATGAGGTCAGTGGATTGGTTTTAATATCTAAAGAGAGAAGTATGTATTTGTGATTTTGTTGAAGCAATTGCATGCGATTAGCCAATGGTGGACGTGAATTTTACTTGCAGGACGTTGGTAAACACTGCAAATCCAATTTGTTTTGTGATATTCAAGGCCAGTCAAGTGGTACATGCATACATTCATATACAATGAAATTAGCGAATAGCGACCTCGGTCATAAGGATGACGTTAGAAGCTAAAGTTTGGTTTGCCATACACTAATGAATAAAATCTTTCGGTTGTAATGACTTTGGCTATAACGACCTTTTCGTGGTGGTAGTTTGTCAGGAAATTCGGATAAAACGACCGAAATCAAAATAGCCGAAGAATTTTCGCTTACTTTTGCCTCATTCTTGTGTTTCGTGTCTAAAGATAGGACGCAGTTAGGTTTGAATGCATCTGGAGTTAATTTTCTTTGACTATTGTGTCAACTGTGCTTTAAATTATCATTTAAAAGCGGTTCACTTAAGAATATCGGCAGACAGTTTTTGGTGTGACTTAAGTTTGAAAAAAATATTTTTTTTCATTCGAATATAACCACATCCGCTTATAAGGACGGAAAATTCGTCTCCCGTGAGTGGTCGTTATAACCGAATTCTTCTGTATGTAAATATGTATGTATTGTATGTATAAGGATCAGAGATGACGATCGCGCCAACCATTTACTGCAGATGTTATCCTTAACTTTGCCTCGTTACCGGTCATCCCGCTTTCAGTTTACTAGTCAAAACTTCTATGCATTAGCAGACCCTTAGTCGATTTTCCTTCACAGTTACACTGGCGCGGGGCTCAAACGTTAAACATGGGTGAGTTCATAATTGTAAAAATACCGCAGCTGTGCAGTGTTTACATTTTCGCTATCGTCGCAGCTGTGCATCAAAACAAAATTTTGCTGCAAATTTGCAAAACAAAGGCAGTCATTCGATGTTTATGAACGCAAGTCAAACCAATACAGCTGCAGTAGTAATGCAGTATTTTTACATTTATGAACACCAAATTCTGCACAGCTGCGGTATTTTTACAATTATGAACTCACCCCATCTTAAAGATCTGGTGCCGAATTACCACACTTGTTAACGAGTACCTCGTCATCGAAATGTAAGGTTTTGGCATTACCGCTTCTAATGAGGTTAATCTATCATTCCATCACGAGTACCACTCACTCATTCGTTATCTATGGCGGTAATTCGGCCCTTAATGGATCCCATGTAAGATGACAATGTAAAAAAATCTCTACTTTAAGCTGGACTCCAATCTCTAGATTGTGCCTTGCCAGTTCACTCAGTATTGTAAGAGTTAGATTGGATTCGATAACGTGGATAACATCTGAAAAGATAAATACAATTTTCACCCGAGGTATTGAGTTTAACACAGTGATTGATAGTCAGGAATATGTATGAGAATTTGGCAATGCTAACTGGTGGCCATCTTGTTAGAATTTCATATCGTCGATGGGTGGTACATTGCAAGTTCCGGCTAAACAATGAATTCGTTTTAGTTGCAGTAACGACAATTCATCTGCATTATTTTGGGCTGCGTCTTAGGAGCACTGCGGCACAGACACTGTGCATACAGGCCAACTCCCACGAGCAAAAAAAAAAAAAAAAAAAAACAACACGTCGGTCGGCGGAGGTTATCCCAACTGAAACACACTAGTCACTTGGCAGAACATTGGGACGTATGAAAAATATTTCGAGCAGTCCTACTAGAGGGAGTTCTACTGCGTTCTGTACTGCCAAAACACATCAAATTAAAACGATGTTACCAGTAAATGTTGGTGTAGTAATGGACGTAGCACCCATCCAGAAACCGGCTTTCATATGGTGAGAAAAACTTATTTTGGGACACAGCGCAATAACTAAATAACTCACATCTTTTTCAGATGTTTTATCTTTGGTTTCCTCGAAGACCCACTGGGACCTAGGCGCACTCACTTATCTGGAATTTTATAAGACCTATTGCCTCCTTGATAATTTGCAACCTTAAGAGGAGATGCACTATACGAAGAAAATTGCCTCTTTCGGATGAATTTTGAATTTATTTCGTCGAACCGAAGCGGCAAGCTTTTCTAGATCACACTTGAATATGGTTTTCTATGTAAAGGTGCGATGGTGTCGTAACCATGTGTAATTTAAAAACTGGGCGAATGTTATTCTTGCAAGTATTATATAACTCCGATGGGCAGTTGAACCGAAAATATATTTTTTTTCGACAGCTCCTGCTCTGTTTGATGAGTTAAAAGATCGTTCATACCTTCCTGTATGAAAAATCCAATGCGTAGAAGAGTTCTTGCACGTAATGACGTACTAAATGAAAGAAACAGTTGAAGGAAGTAATAAATAAGTGCGTTTAATTCAAGGTAATATCTCAACATAAGGAATGTACAAGTCCAAAGTGATCGCGCCCACCATCAATTGTTTTCAACTTATCATCGAGCGGTGAAACAATGTTGAAGGCAATCGTCTCCTTTATCTAAAACGAGAAAAGTAAACCGGTAAACTTTGCATAATTTGAATCTAAAACTGCTTGTAACATACCGCCATTGTAAGATCATAATTTGTATTAGAGTTCTCAATGGATACGGTAATGTGTTGATTGAGTGTCCTGGCCCAATCTCTCAGTTTGTGTATGTCCTCTAAGTCATAACGAAAGTATTGAGAATAACCAGCTTTTTTGAATTCATCATTTGACCTAGAAATGATGTTGCTGACAAGAATCGCGATCAATTGAAGAAGAAAATGCGCCTTCACTGAGGTTTCTTTTCCCTTTAACATTTCGTTAATATTAACATCAACGAGAAGCTCATTGATAAGAGAGAACTGTAAAGAGATTTGAACTGAGCGTGCTTTGCTTGCAATAAAACCTGCATTCTTACCGGATGGAAGCAATACATTGTGATTTCTTTATCTAGCGCCTCCAAGAACATCGCCCAAATTAGACACAAAGCAAGAGCATTGCCCATATCGCTGGAAAAACAAATATTTTTGCAAAGAAACAGAAGATTCGTTTTGGATTTTATGTTCTGGTGTAACCGTTTTGCTGCTACATGTAGCTGCAAGTCAATCGTATTAGAATTGTTCGTATAGTATGTAGATGAAATCAACACTTACATTAACCGGATCCAGAGTATTTGAGTATCGAAATGTTTTATGAACCAGCTCAGTACGACATTCGAAGTCTCGGAAATTTCTTGACATCAAATAAGTTATGCTGCTGGCGACGAAGAGTGATGTTAACTTGTCATAGGTAAGGTCTTCATCTAAAAGCTGTTCGAGGCCTTTGCAAATCTACAATTAATTTCAAACAAATAAAGTACAAGGAATCATAATAGAATTACGAACATTTTGTATATCCTTAGGGGTAACTTCCTTCGGTGGAGGGTCCGAAACATTAAGGTTGTACATTCCCACCAACGGAGACTTTTCCAGGTAATTTAAGAGATCAGTAAGCTTGAGCGTTGGCTCTTCTATTAGTTCTAAACCTTCGTCTATATTTGGCTTTACACCGTTCATTATAATATACTTTTTTGTACTTCTAAAGTTTAAATTTTTGCTGCGAAGCAAATTTTTTGTACTGGTTGTAGTTGCGAAGGCAAACAAAACGAATTTGACAGTTGTAAATCGAATGAACCAGTTCAGCAAAACTTTTATCAAGTTTATTGGTTATATCTCTAATTTTTTGTGGGTCAACATTAAAGTGGTTTATTTCAAATTTTCAAATCCTTTGGAAGGATTTTTTTAGAAACTATTGTTTTGAAAACGACAGGACAAACAAAACGATTATTTTCAACAGGAGACGGGTGAGAATTCTTAGAAATGGAAAGGGACAAGGGCTCCCCTTGCACAGGGAGACTGCAACAGAATTGTGAAGTTTAAATCGAGATCCGGCAAGATTTAATTTTCAACCAATACGTGATTAATGATTACACTTGATAATAAGAAAACTCGGCTACTCTGATTTACTTGAATTTCAACCAAATGATGACCGAAAGTACTGCTAAAGGCGTTTCTGCGGCGCCAGGAGTCATCTGTTACCAGGAAAAGATAGTACGCAAACCAGGCGTTAGCTGCAAGGCGCTTCCTTGTACAAATGCGTTCCGATGCTTTTTTATATTGTCGTCACCGGACGCTTCTCTACGTGCTATTGTAGAGAAGAAGCGAAGCGAGTTAGTCTTGACGATATTAGCTTGGACACATCGAGTGAAGCGACAACAATGTTCTGGCCAAGAGGACCTTTGAGTCCCAGTCACCAGGTTATTAGGGAAAGAAGGAAGATCAGACCTCCATTACAAATATCAAGGGATCACGGGAACCTGAAAGCTTGGTCTAGTGAACTGAAGCAGCATGCTAGAAACCGAAGAAACTTAGAAAACCACCACAAGAGGACACAACGTAATTGGCAGTGAATTACCCACACTTATCAACAGTTTCGGACGAATTGAATATCCAGCAGTTCAAAAGCAGAATCGAGAAACATCTCCAGACATTTGGGGGTGCTACATAAGCGTAACAGGTTCGCATTTTCTCTTGAAAAGAATATACAAAAAAAAAAACATGTTGCGAAGAAACCTTAGGATCATTTTGGGGAATACATTTTGAGTCCATAGGATGAAGGAGATAAGCCCCTTTTCGGGAGTCTTAAGCACAGCCTAGATATAGTTCAGTAAATGAGGTTCGAGATGTTGCATCTCTTCTGAGAATAAGAAGTCCGTTGGTTCGCTTATTGTTTAAGGGATTAACGAAGCTTTTAGCTCGGTGGTTTGATAAGAGGTGTTTCAAAATTTCTTCTTTGGAATTTATTCGACCTTTCGTTGCCTTCAATGTTCATCCGATAACTAGCTGTTTCAGGGTGTTCAAGAAGCTAGATACAATCTTAGACCTAAACTAAGAGGAGTAAAGGGCTTTTATATCAGTCTGCTGTTAAATAAGTAAGTAGCTGACGCGACAGCTCGGAATGAGCCAAGGCCTAGTTTCTCGCAACCATTCATGTTGTGCGTGTTGTATTGTTTGCACGAATGGAAGGAACCTACAATTTATTGCCGACTCCGAACGGCGAAGTGAGAAGCTCTTTCATGAGAGATTTTACTCCCGGAGGCTTGTCATTTCCCGACGAGAGGTGGTGCCGCGAAAAATGTTCGGCGTTCCTGGCTGAAGCTTGAACCCATGACGCTTGGTCAGCAGTCCAATGCACTAACCACTGAGCCATGGCGACCAGTCTGCTGTTGGAGGAACATTTATGTTAGTTTTGCATAAGTTGCAACTGACGCATAGTTCTAATGAATAGACTTTTACTCAGAAAATAGAAGTAGATTGTCCTAGAAGAACTGCTACTTTATAGCTGGCTCTGCAGCACCGATTCCATTATCCAATCCAGATTAATCAGTTTACCAAACTGAGAGAAAAGATGTGCCTCCAGTCTTTCATCTGCTTCCTTCTCGAATTTTGAAAGAGCGAATCAGATTTATAAAAGCTTCCAGGGTTGTACAAACAACTCGCTGTAGCTTTCGTTATGAGTTTTTAGGCACTGAATTCTGAAGTATTATCTACACAAGAGATTCTTAAAGAGCATTAACTGGTTCACAGAACAGCCAACAATTAGGTTGTACCGGGATCCACATTGCTATTTTCACAATAGGGTACTCACAATCGACCTGCAGATCTCCGAGTTATCATATCATATATAGTGATGAGGCCTATCCATCACACACCCAACGTAGCCTAACCTAACCTTCACAAGATGTATTATAAGTTTATAGCTCTCTTTTACATTTGGAGGCGAATTTTCGTCAAGGCCATCCCGATCCCTGAGGACATCAAAAACGTTTCGACAGATGATATCCTCAACTTCATTAGGAAGATTGAGACCCTACTTGTCCAACCGGAGCAGTGGCTCTTATAAAAAAAATCCTTCTTCTTAAACACACTCCGCCTAAGTTGTAATAGTCATAATTATTTGTAATATTTTTAAAGATGCAATCAACAATCCAAACGTACATATGTATGTATGTATTTCAAATTTTGTTGTTGAACATATAAAATCGAACTGTTCAGATGCTATATACTACTCATTGACTATGTAAATAATTCCCTAGGTAAAGGAACGATTAATAAAACCATAAAATTGCATTTAAAGTACCTCACGCATTTCAAGTTCAATCGAATATCGCTGCTTTGATTGAAATTAAAATATCAGTCGTGCTTGTGTTGTCGCCAGCGAAGGAGTGCTATAAGACTAAGTTTAAACCGTGGAATTCAACTGAAAGAGAATTGTAAGGATAATTAACAGTGCACTTGTATTTGAAATTATTTATTTATAAAGAGTGAAGGTTTGGTGAAGGCATCCAAAATAAAAGATTTCAAAAACCGGCATCAAAGGGAAAGAGCAAGGTACGCAAATGGATTTTGTACAAACGCTTGCTAAGTGTCAATTTTCCCTCGACCCATTTTCGTCAGCATTTTTTGCAATTTTTGTGAAAGAAATTGAATAAGTTTGTTCTTACAGCTACACTGGTGGATCTATTGGAACCTTAACAAATTAAAAAAAAAGCAAATGTTTTGAATTTTGTTAAATAATTTTCTTGGTACGAGCATGTGCGGCATTACTTCGTATATCAATTCAAAATATGTAAATTAAGGCCGACAAATAAACTTGAAACTAAATCAAAATGGTGAAACCTACAATGAATAACGTGACAAACTGAGGACGGTCAAGGCCTAACTTCTCGCAATCATTCTTGTTGAGCGAGTTGTCTTTCTCGCACGAAGAGAGAATTGAGAAAGCTTGTCATATTCTCGAAAATTGTTCTGTGGTGCCGCGAGTCAGATTTAGCTTATTTTCCTATGCTTGAACCAGTTTTATTCAATTTTACCGGTCACAGCTCGTCGCATAAAGTAGGTAAGATTCACTCGACTTCATGAATAGACTTTGGTTAGGTTAGGTTATGTTGAAGTGACTGTCAGCTAAAGCCGGCACACCTAGACCCGTAAGAGGGTTCATTGTAGTACACAGGTATCTTGGGAAGATATCCTGCCTCCTCGTTGACCCATTTCGAGTTTCTTATGAAGCGATAGAGCGTTGGTATCACTGCCAAATTGTTCTGTTTTTTGACATTTGACCGTCGTCAGTGCTGCCATTAAAAAAAAAATCCCGAAACTAAATTTGCGTAGCAAAAGCGAAGCCATTGAAATTCCAGTGGAACTCAAGCCCGCATCCAGTAACATTTAAAACACATCTGAAGAAATATATACTGCTTGTGTAGGGTAAGGTAGAACAGTAACATAAGTTGGAGTCGTGGAAGTGAATAGTTTGAAATTACGTCCGATTAATTTTTTTTTAATTTGTGATTGTGATTGTGAGGGGTCTAAAAACTACAAGATTCTTGTTAAAAGTTCGTGTTTCAAAAAAGCGTAGCAAAAATTGGGATATTAGGGAGAGTGCGTAGCAGCGTTACAAATTTAACTTTTTTGGAAATCGCGTAGCAATTTTGCTACGATCGTGGCACAGTGGCAGCTCTGGATGTCGTTGGAACGAAATCACGCGTACCAACTTGATGGTATAAAAAATGGACTGGGTTTGGCTGGCTGGGAATCGTCTAAATGAACGACTGGCTAGCTAGGTTTCAAAAAAACACGCCTAGTAATGACACTTATTATGCTGCTAATATGCGACCTGTTAAGAGAGATACTTAGAGCGTTTCAGATCCAGCTTTGGTCTGTTTTGTCGCTAGACTTGTCCACCTACGATTTGCTCTTTCTATAGCATTCAGCTTTAGTTTAATGTTACAAGTGGCGAACGGTATGCCTAAGGTGCCCTTATCAGGCCCAGTAGGTAATGTTGTTCCATATGTGGCGAGTTCATCAGCGCTACAGTTCCCTGCAATGTCACTGTGTCCTGGTATCCAACAGAGGTGAATATCAAACTGCTCCGCCATCTCTATAACAGATAATCGGCAGTCTACCGACTGGTTCCAAGGACTTTATTTCCACTTCGCTGTTCGAGAAGATGCGGATATCCATGACTGAAATCACGTTTTCTTCAGCTAACTTAAGACTTGTCCGATCACTAGGACTGCGCCCGGAACACGCTACAATGATTTGAAGGACGGAACGCTAGGCTGAGGTTAAGCCTGTCGGAGAAGACACCACCACCCACCCCGTTGATAGTTTTGGACCGTGTCAGTATAAAAATAAATCGACAATGCAAATTCATCCCAGAATGACCTAGAAAGGCTTAGGACCTGTTAAAACGTCGGGGGCACTGGTTTTCGAAGTCAGCAGTGTCATTACAAAGTCCGTTGTGGACAGCTGATTTCTAGCCCTTTTAGTTTTAATAGTTCGTTCTCCCAAATTATTTCTCCAGGTCTCTTGTCATGTACATATAAGGTGGTAATGCTGTGTCGAAGTCGAAATTATACACCTCCTATCATAGGTATCTGGAAATCGCCTTTTTGGTCTTCGTAACAATTTCGTTTTGCTTATAATAACGCTGAGGCCATTTTCCTCTGCCTAGCTTGCAAAAATTTGCAGTGTGCCTAGCTCATGTATATTTTAATTGTAACGAGCTCAATAGCTTCCAAGAATGACAGTCAAGTCGTAAGATCATAAGGTGGCTGGGTCAGCTACAATGTTAGTTCACAGTCAGGTTCAATAACCAATTAAAAATACGTTGTCTCAGCCTTGAATTTAAAGTTGAATATTTTAATTCATTCGATGTATTGCAAGTATGTAACACAAACACAGGTTCGAAAACACTCTTATTTGTTATGCGCCTTATAAGCATGCATTTAGAAAGTACACTGAACTCCTTGGAGCAGGCGAGGTCAAGGTTAGACCTTGAATGCTTAAATTTACATCGTAAACAGAATTCATTACTTTACATTGAACTGTTATTTTTGTCATTGTAGTGGAAATAAGAACAGCGGAACCGATGGAAACGACAAAAATTTCAATACCTGAGCTTTTCAAAAATGAAGATATATTCATAACTGGTGGTACGGGATTTCTAGGAAAGGCCCTAATCGAGAAACTTCTTCGGTCATGCTCCGAGTTGAATCGAATTTTTGTACTCATCCGTGGAAAGAGGGGAAAAACAGCACGAGAGCGTTTGGAAGAAATTCTGAACTCGGAATTATTTGACAAGGTACGATCGAAAGAAGCCTCACTTCTGAACAAAGTCATTCCGATTGATGGTGACGTAATGCTTGATGGTTTGGGAATAAGTGCTGAAAATCGACAGCTGTTGCAGGATGTATCGCTAGTATTTCATTCGGCAGCTAGTGTTAAGTAAGTTTTGTGTAATTTTAATTTTGGTTCTTAAATTGATTTTTGATTTCAGATTCGATGATCCATTGAAGGAGGCAATTTTGATGAATTCCAAGAGTGCTTTGGAGATTTTTAAGTTGGCTGAGAGTTTTAAGAAAATCAAGGCTTTCATACATATTTCTACAACTTATTCGAATCCAGATAAGCACGTGGTGGAAGAAGAGGTTTGTTGTTAGTTGGAGAGCTTAACAGACAGTTAATGCATACATATAAGACTTTCAAAGGACATGAAGTAAAAAACTGCCATCTTTGCTTACTTACATGGTCATAAAAACAGTGTGGGCTGGGGGTCTTTCTCTACAGCACAGCGTTTATCCTCCTCCGTGCTACTAAAGCCATGCCCTATACCTCCTGAAACGCTAATGAAAGTCTCTTCCAGATCCGACCGTTCTACACAGCAGCGCTCTGTATGCCTCCTATTTCGCTTCAAGCACTGGCGGTATGCATCGTCAAATGTTGCAAAAACTAGAAATACTCGGACGTTTAACTTTTTCATGCTAATTCCTTGTTGTTCCTTGCGTTGTCTTCTTTTCTCAGTTTTTTTCCAGGGCAATATGAAGCAGGAGGTCTCTCAGTTCGATGCCACGCAAGCCCTCCAGTTCCGTGAAGAGATAACTACCAAGTGTCTTCATTCTTCTGCAGCGCTGCTCCCCTTCACGCAAGTTCGTCAGCGCTTTCGTTCCCTATGATATCTATATGCCCTGGTTCCCAACATAGGGTCACCGTATTGGCTCACAATATCTCATCTAGATACTTTTTGCAGATTTCTACAGACCTCGATCTATATATCGCAGACTCCAGAGCCTTAACAGCTGGCTGCCTGTCGATGTAGACCGTGATTGTCCTTGAAGTGATGCTCTTCTCGTGGACAGTTTTCGAGGCCTGGATAATGGCTGTGATTTTGGCCTCAAAGACACTTTAGTCGTCTTGTTTTCAGTATCAATTGCCGTTACATATGTAGCAGTGTTTCATTTTCTTTTTGTCCTCTTCAACCCACATCTGCTTTGCAGCATTCGAGGGCTTTTGCTAATTGTTCGCCTGCAATCTGCAGGCTTGAAGTATTTTCTGTCGAGAATAACTACTGAAGGCAGTGAGTTGTTAAAAACCACTTAACATTGGTTCCAAAGTAAACTAGTAAAGAGCTTAGGGTTTTTGACACGCAGCACAAGTTTTGGTCCCTGGTCATAGCGGGGTGGCATGTAATGAAAAAGCTGATAAACTAGCAAGGATGGGTTCAGTCCTAGACCGAGAAAAAGCGGACAGTATAGAAATCAAAAACCACCTCTGAAATATCAACAAGGTTGCGGCCAGAATATGACAAGACATAACCAGGCGAGATTTTACAAAAGGACAGGAAGTCGCTGTCGATGCTGATAGGGATGCCACAATATACTCAGATATTACACAAAGAAATTACGTCTGCATGATGACTCTGCAGGGGATGCGGTGCCGAAGAGGTCCATGAGCACACAGCCCATTTTCTCTATAACTACCCATACCTCTGTCAGATAAGAAATCAAACCCTAGGCATATCGACGAACTATCTGTTGGTTCACTGTCAGAAGTTCTCAAATTTTTAAGGGCGACCGGATGGTTAGTACCAGGCAATTCAACCACAGTATGAAATATCGTGGGTATCACAATGGGTCTACATAGACCTAAGTGTGATGGGGTAATCCTGATCAGCCCACAAACCTAACCTAACCTAGACTGGCATGTAAATGCATTCTGTCAGACCCTAGCAACAAGTTTTCGGAGCAATTTGCACTGCCACCTTAAATCGAATTTAACTAATATTGGTACGAAGTGCGAAGTCCTTTTTAATGAGTCCATCTCTATCTTTACGGACGGCTCTAAAACAGCCGAAGGAGTCGGTGCCGGTGTCTTCTCAGAAGACCTGGACATTCACCTCTCCGTTAGTCTTCCCAACCACTGCAGTGTCTTTCAAGCCGAAGTCACAGCTATAAATCAAGCCGCCGCTTGGCTGAAGGCTAACCCAATATCACGCAGGGATATTGCGATCTACATCGACAGCCAGGCTGCGATCAGGTCTCTCGTATCCAACACTATAAAATCTAGTGCAGTGAAGGATTGCCGCGTGTCTCTAAACGAGATTGCTAACATATAACGTATAACGTCACATTCTGTTGGGTCCCTGGTCACTGTGACCTTCAAGGGAACTGCGCGGCTGACGAATTAGCTAGAATAGGCTCCCAATGTACAGACGGCAGGAAGCTCGACCATGTCAAAGCGCCTATGTCGTTTGTTAAACACATGACACACACCGACGCTCTATCGAAAGCAAACCGTAGATGGCAACATCTCGACTATTGCAATAATGCCAGGCTAATCTGGCCTGTCCTGGATCTAAAAAGATCGAAAGCATTAATACGACTCAGAAGAGACCACAATGGACCTACTTTCTGGTCTAAGTGTACCTCCTCTCGAAGGGCCACTTCTAACTAACTAATATTGGTACTAAATCTTTCAGTTATACCCGGCAAGTGTGGATTGGCGAACCGCTATCAAATTGGCCGAAAACTACAGCACTGAAATGTTAAACATCCTTAATTTGAAGTAAGGACTACCGAGGACTCCTTTTGCCAAATTATGAGACTCACTTTACTGTTCCTTTTCAGATACAGCGCATTTCAGCCGAACACCTACACTTTCACGAAGGGCATCGCTGAGCAAATAGCTAATGACTTCAAAGATCGATTGCCGATTTTAATTTACAGGCCTTCTATTGGTGAGTTTATAGGGATGGGACGAGTTGGTTGTTATAGTTCTGATTCAGGATAAGATAAGAGAATACGCTTCGATTTAACGTAACTCTTTCCATATTGGTAGTCGTCTCATCTATAGAAGAACCAATCCCAGGATGGATAGACAACTTTAACGGGCCCGTCGGAATGTTTGTAGCCAGTGGGATAGGTAGTACCTTTGTGTCTCAATTAAAGTTGCAACGATGCATAACAATTTGAAATTGAAATAGGAATTCTTCGGACAGCACATGGTGATCCAGACATATGCTTGGACTACATGCCTGTTGATGTCGCTGTCAAAGCTATGATAGTTGCCGCTTACAAGAAGTGTCTTGAAGGACACAAGTAAAACTTAAGATAACAATTGTTATATGAAAATAAATTTAAATATCCTTTTTCCAGTCCCGATAAGCTGGATGTGTACAATTGCTCGTCGGCAACAGTTCGTCCAGTTTCCACCAGTGAAGTAATTTCAATGGCTAAAGAATTGATTGTAGATAATCCGATGGAACAAATGTTTTGGGTTCCTGGTGGTGGCATTACAAAATCTAAAATTAATTTCTATTTGCGTGTAAGTTTTGTTACTTTAATTGAAGAATTGTTCATATCCTCACTACCTTTACTTGCAGTTCATGACGTTGCATGTAACGTTTGCTATTTTGGCTGACACTATCCTTCGGATATCAAATCATAAACCATTGTATGATTGACCGTTAAAACAGTGTTGAAAAGACTCCTCATTGAGTTTTCTTCTCCTTTTCAGCTTTCTTAGGCTGCAAAGAAAAATATTTGCGGCTAATAATGCTCTGCACTATTTCAACATCACAAAATGGAGATTTAAAAATGAAAAGTTTTACGACCTGGATAAGTATATACTACCAGCGGACCAGTAAGGTTTTTACGAATTTTCTTTTGAATAGTTGATAAATTTTATTATTTTATTTTTAGCAAAGATTTTGCATTTCAGCATTATACGGAAATAGACATAAAGGCGTTCTTTAAAAATGCGCTAATTGGAGCTAAGTATTTCCTACTAAAGCAGCCCTTAGTGCCATCAAAGTCGGCCAAGATAAAGTACCAAATTCTTTTAGCCATTCACTATTTTGTTCAGTTTATCTTTTGGATATTTGTTGCGAGGACAATAATTTTGTATGTTTACCGAAATGTGTACATGCCTACAGTTTTGTAGACACTACAATGAAAAATAAATAAAATGTTTGAATTTTACACTCCTTGTTTAACTTTGACCTCTACGACAAAACTCTAGACCGGTGTGTGTACTGCTTAAGGGGTAGGCTTCTCTGATACCCAAAATATTGCCGATTCATTTTTTCCGGGTTCTTATGAGGATTCTAATACAACTTGACGGTAAATAAGCAACCGGCCCACACAAAATAACAGCTTTAGTTCTCAAAAACTGGGCATGAAACAACTAACATCGATGGAAAACTTTCCCTTATTTCTGGAAAACGGAAGAAATGAATAGCGAAAAGGTCATCAACGTCGAGTTAGTTACGTACTCGCTTTCCGCTACCGCCATTTAACAGGCGATGAGCTAAGCAATCCACCTACGGGCATCGGCGATTGGACAACACGGGAAATCACGAACCGTCACCTTGAATATCTTGAAAGCCTTCGAACGAATGCTCAGGCAGGAACACACTGAGACCACATTGGCCCATTGTGATACCACAGTGAAGAAAACTGGCTTACCGGCACCAGGGAACCAGAATATGTAGCATAAGTACAACGAATTCAGGCAATCGTAACGTTTTTAACTCTAAAATTTAAACCATTTCGTCTCAGAGATGAAGTTTCTTATCTTCTGGATGTCGAGTTCAGCTAGATCGTTTTTATCATCATAGAAGTATTCCCCGAGGACTTTTCTTCTTAGCGTCGCAAGAAGAAAAAAATTAATTGTTTTCAACGCTGACTCCATCACAAAGTTCATAGCTCTCCTGTTCATTATCACCATTAAGCCTACTTTGAATTCGACAGTTACCCGTTCTTATCTTCTATACGTCAACAGGCAAAATTGGCCGACTTGGGACAATGCCAATCCACACGAGGTCCACCAAGTGGCAATGCATCCGCAGAAAGTCACTATTTGGTGTGGATTGTGGGCCGGTGGCATCATCGGTCGGTACTTCTTTGAAAAAGACGATGGCATTGCCATCATTATCAACGAAGAGCGCTGCCGATCGATGATAACCAATTTATTTTGGTCCAAATTGGATGATTTGCATCTGAGCGACATGTGGTTCCAACAACACGGCGTTACGTGCCACACAGCTAATGCCACAATGGACATTCTGCACGAACGATTTGAGGGCATGGTTATCTCACGCAGAGGCGACGTGAACTGGTCACCGAGGTCGTGCGATTTGACCCCGTTAGACTTTTTTTTGTGGGGTTGCCTTAAGCCGCATATCTATGCCAATAAGCCGCAAACGACGAGTGCCCTCAAAATCAACATAACCCGTGCCATCGCTCAAATTCAGCCTGATCTATGCGCCAGAGGCATCGAAAATTGGACATTTCGAATGCGCGCCACTCAGCGAAGCCGCGGCGGCCATTTGAACGATGTCATATTCCACACACGTCATTGATAGGGCTTTCAAATAAAACAAAAAACTCGTTGATATCTCACACACAACTTGTTTTATTCAATTTAAACATCTACCCGTCCTTATAGAAAAACCTTTACACCTTCATTCTGGGTTATTGCTTTCATTCGAACTATTAGCTCGATGCATCGGAAGTCTGTCGTAAGAATTGCATCGTAGCTTCAACTTTCACCTGTCACATGATCGTGTCTGCGTTGAATCTGCGAATGAAAACTAGACGCCTAACTGAGCATTTCTTTCGAGTCAACGATTGATCTGCTTTGATGTTCTATTTCAGTGCTTAGACTGACAAGGGCAAACACGACAATAGACCTTTTAATTTCCTTGTTAAAAGTGATTTTTTGTCGGTAATGTAGTGTAGTAGGTAATGTTTGGAGCCATCTTGTTTAATTTTTGTGGGTAGAAAAGGCTCCGACCGTCCTAAAATAGCTTGATTAGCCCTTTTAAAGTCTGTGACTTTGTGTTTTGTGAGCATTTTCGTTATTAGCACATATGAACAGTTATTTCTAGTAAAAAAAACCGGAAGAAAAGTGTTGTTTTGTGAATTCTGGCAATCGTGCAGCACGCGAATTGCTCCAGTATGCTGGAGATACTAAGCGGCGGATTAATTTGTTTAGTGAAACTTATTAAAGTCTACTCCAGCAAGATGTTGGATTAAGAATCTTTGTGAAATAATAATTCATTCAGGAGAAATTCACCAATATATGTGAATAACTTGATTATGGCGGGTTTGACTGTCTATTACGTCAAATCTAGATACATTTTCTCAGAAATTGTGTGTAAATACGTATTTCACATATATTCTTCTAATATCTACGTTTAAAGTTTCTTAAAATTACAAAAACACTGCGATTTCGTAATACAAGAAACTTTCTTCCACACACTTCGATCGTTCAAAACACGCAGAAAACTGGTATACAGTCACAATTTTGTCGATAAACGTCAAATCGTTAAAAGGTCTATAGAGTATCTTTATACCATCTAGACTTTGAATCGAATTTAATTTAAATTGCTTGGATGCACTCACTGTTATACTGGTTGAATTCTTATATTTTTGCAAACGTCACTTTTGTTGACGGTCTGTAAAGGCAAACGTTTCTGAGTTTTTTTAAACTAGTTTTAAACTTTTAAAGATTATGCCGAAATTAGTGGATTTGCGACAAGATCGCAATTTAATTCGTAACAATTTTGATGGATATAAACTCTCTCTCGAGGGCGTACCAATTATACGCCAAGACCTCAATATACCACCATTGAAAGCCACACCATCCGATGAGCAATATTCTTACCTCCATGCGGAGCTGTTCTCCATGCAGAATTTACTTGTTTCCGATCCTTGGGAACGTACTTCTGCTTATTTTGTAAACCACCAACGTGCTATAATCAAATGTTCATACGATGAAAACAGTGGAAGACCCAATGCCATGGAATCGGTATTTAAAATCCCAGTTGTTCATCCGGGCCTCAGTGGAGATTACAATAGTTCTTTAAAGTTTGTTTCGGAGAAATTTGCGGTGCTTTGCGATGGAATCAAGGAACTCTATTTACTTGATACTGGTGATCGGTCAAAAACTGCTGAGTGGAAAAAGGTATTTTCATGTTCGATCTCTGATGAACTGCGGAACTTTGCACTGTTTGACTGCCGATTGGACGTAGTCAATGAAAAGAAAGTTATAAGCTGTGCTCTGGTGCGTATTGCACGCGACACAACCTCACATTCATTACATTTACATTGGGCTTGGTTGAGCCAGGAGAATGATATATGGGTGCTGGAAATAAAAGATATCATCGAAGGCAAAGGATCGCTGTACTATTGCGCATTCGAGCCAAAAGCTGAGTCCATCATCATGTCGTCCAATCGAGCGCTTAAATTTCAATCAAAGGTCGAGGAAACCCCAGTCGCGGAAGTGAATTCAACGGAGAGTGAAGTGTTGAGCTACTCGTGGTTCCAGACAGATGACGATCTTACGGTTAAATTCAATGTAATTGAGGGCATGACGAAGAATGATTATCACGTTAAATGTACAAAAAATAAGCTCACAGTCAATTGTAATGAGCTCTGTTTGTTGGACGCAGACTTGTTCTCGAAGATCGACCAAGATTTGACAACTTGGTCAATAGTAAGTTGAGCATTAGATTCCTTGCCCCTAAGCTAACACAGTTTCCTCATTTCTAGGAAAACAACTTTATCCAAATCACATTAGTCAAAGAAGACACTTCTCTGTTTTGGCCTTTTTTGGTAGAAGGTGGTCCACCCGAGACAGTGGATAGTAATGACCCCGGCCTGCCTTTGGAAAACCAGCCAATTCCCAATCTTGAAGCACCAATTGAAGATTGTGACTTCCCCATGGGAACCGCAGAGAATGAAGTCAAAATAGGTAAGCGAATATCCACCTTCCGTCGAAGAGAATTCATAAATTGCTTCCATTTTAGAACGTCTCAATTTGGTGTCGAAGGAGGCGACGCATCAAATTGTCTTGGGCACAAGTCCGCCACTGTTTTCAACAAGTCTAAGGCCAGGTTTTCCACTTGCTTTGGCCACACGACAGGATGTGGACACATGCCTATGGCTGCAACAATACAATCCCAGTAAACCTACTGAGTGGGGCTTTCGACATGAGGGCAATTTACACGCATTTGGTTATGTGCAGGCATCGAAACAGCAGAAGAAGTTCATAGACTGTGCGCCGGACTTGAGCTATGCCATCATTTGTGAGTCACATCGACATGTTTTCCTGTACAAATCGAAGTATGACAGTGCAGACGGCCTAAGAAATCGTAGTGGACCTCAAATCAGCTTGGGCAAGCAACATTTGATAACACTCGAGGACACAGGCGAGGTGTTGGGGATAGCAACTCACAGTTGCGTGGTGACTCTGTTGACAGAGAAATGTGTTTTATATTTGCAAATAAATTAGGTTGGAACGTATGTTTGCTATGCAATGATGTTTCTCTTTTGGAATGGGCTTGATACGGCGCATAATAGTAAGAGGCCTAGGACTCAGAACCAACATCTAGGATCTAGGATCCGCTTTTAGGTAAATTTGGTTTGACCGTACGAGAACTTTCGTCACCAGTCTACGGCAATTTACCCACCAGTTTCCGCAGTTAAGCATTGTATCGTAGTCCAGTTTCTTGGTACTTACTCGATCGATTGTGCTACATTCTAGGATGCTACTTGTGTTAAACAACGGCCAGCCCAATCGTTATCTATGTAGCTGCCTTTAGTTTGCACGCCAAGATGTGGTCCAGCTAAGACTCAGATTTCCTTTAATGGTCGATCGTTAGCTAGCTGTCTTCAGTTTGCACGGAAAAATAAGGTGAGGTCCAGCTGAGTCTTCAGGCTTCCTTTACTGCGCGTAAATTTGTGACTGCATGTCCAGCAATAAAAGTAGGAATCCTATTACATATTTGTTCATTTTCATGTACGATTATATATGAGACTCACTGCTAATCGCATGATATTTCTAAAAATTCGAAAGATAACCCGAATCCGAGTGGAATTTCACTTCAAAATTTTCCCATCGTGATAACTGCCGCAACACCATTCACCACCATCAGATTAAACCACCTCAATGGCATTGCCATAAATCACTAAATATTAATTTTTAAAAACCAGGTGTCGCCCTAGTCGAAATGCAGCTTTTGACATTTCTTTTATAGCATGCGACCACAACAACTGTCAGTTGTTCGCAATAAAAACTCCTCCGGAGTGGTCGTGTTATCGCGGTTTTGCAGAAAAAATAAATTCGACTGCTTTGAAACAAAATTCAATAATTTCTATTTTTATAAAATTAATTAGAAAATTATTATTTTCCTAAAACCCTCAATCGGTGTGTGCGTGTGTGTTACAAAAGTGAACAAATTCCAAGTCATTCAAGTCAACAACAGGCAGAGGTAAATAGTTAAATTCTTCTCTGGAATATTCGCTCTTCAACTTTGGCTTGTGGGTTTCGTGTGTGATCCAATAGATAAATTAATAAATTTAGGTAGATAATAATGAAGTTCGAGAAGTTTCGAAAGTATCTCAATGATTTGCAGTTTTCTATTGGCCAAGATGATGAAATACATGCCATTAACATGCAAGAACACCTCTCTTGTCCTCAATACGTGATGTGTGTATACCCTGCTGGCTCTCCAGCGCACGAAATTTGTTGCTTTTTCGGGACGCTCGTATTTCAAACGATGCCCACGTTTACCTGTGCCTGGTATGTCCAAACAAGTTCCCGATAGACATCAGTTGAAATGATAGTGATAACCACTTATGCCAGTCATTGGATGGCATATTCCTTGAAGATTTATTATGGTTCCTATGACTAAATAAACTTATGTAAGGTGACGTCTTAGCCGACATTTATCTGAGGGTAAATAGATGATTAGAGTTTGTACTTGAAATAAACACATAAAGGCTTGGTGTTTGCTCGGTTCTAACTTGGATCTAGTGGGTTCTATAATACTAGATCGGCGATTAGTGCTGTTTACAGTATCCAACCTGTGACGGCCAACAAATCACAATTACTAGTTAATGTTTGGTAATTACGTAAAAAACATGTTTTTGTGGGCTGCGATTAAATGACTGATTTGTCGGCTAAGTGATGGCCTAGGCGAATTCTGAAAGTCATGCCTACTTAATCATTCATGGGCGTTATGTACTAAAACATGACTTTTCCGGAAAGTCAAGTAGATTCCTTTGTTTAGACATAATTAAGTTAATTGCCGTCAATCGATAAAGTCGAGGGGGCGCCGAGATCCCTTTCCCCAGCGAGCCTAGGGGGAGTCGGTTGCTCATGAGGAATTTCGAGTTCAGACGCATTACCAGCCCGGGTTATTCCCCATATTTTTATCAGTTGAAGCACAAAATGTGAAATCTCTTTTGCGCTCCACGGTCAGAAGGAATTTTCAAGCCGCGCGCAACAGTTGTTTGTTCTCTTCCGACCTCTTACAGTGGGCCGTGCGGTGTTGGGGTGCCTTGTGCACTTGGCTATTATCTTTCTGTGTCATCCAAAGAATCAAGTTGTGCGGCAAGTGCGCAATAGACATTAATTTGCTTCCAATTGTTCACGTCATGTAAGCTGGTTTGGCTATTAATAAATTTCTGTGTACTCGTGGTCGCTTGTGTTTTTTTTTTTTTTGGGGCTGCTATATGGGAATTCTCTAGCTCCTTGGTTTCTCCAGAAATTATATGGGTTGGGTGCTGTGCGCATAAATTATCGGATGTGGGCTTAGTCATACCTGATTTTATATCGTGCCACCACCACCATCGCCGCCGCCACGTTGCGTTGAAATTCGACGAAAAACATTTTTCTTTTTTGAAGGCCATCCCAATCGGAATGGAATTGCGTAATTATCGCCGCATAGGGTAGGTCAGGGAATGCCTGGCGTGTTGGTCGTTGGCGTAAAAAAGTTCTTTTTAACCGATTAACAATGGCAATCAAGGCGATGAGGACGTTATGAGGTGGCGTGGTTGGTCCTTCACGTTGAATCGTAGTTTGGATTAGAAGTTCGATTCGGGTTACCCTCTTTCCTTCGGCTTGGAAAACTGGAGTTGAGTTGTCCTTGCCAAAATTAATTTACGCTTCGTTTTTATCAATTTTATGTGAAAACTTTGAGGTGTGTATGCGATACGAGGTTTTCGGGAGAAGCTTTCCTTCTCTGCTATGCCGCGTGCAGTTGGCACCAATCCAATTTGAATAACTTGGCGATATTCCAAAGACCGGAAGTTAAAGTGTATAGAAACGATAAGAGTCGTCGTAACGTTGGAGCGGTTCTGTTGTCGATCAATTTCCACATGCAGTCGCCATAAGGTCGATGCTGTGATGGCACTTCCTTCAGACTATTGGTCATCAACAAATATCAGCAGTAGGTCCAGACTAAATATGGTTAACATGTCTAGCGTGTAGGTTTCACTATGGATTTGTATGCAGTGGTCAGTGACTCCGTACCCAGTCTCCAAAGTAGGGCGACTTGCTTGAGGAGTTTTACTTTGAATACTCTGCAATGTGTCAGCCTGCATGGAAGTGTTGCACAATCTTTATAGAAGTACATATCTGATAAACATTCAAGTTGTTTCGAATGGTTTGATAATACTTTTCCCTCTAGAGAGTATAATCTTTATAGCGATAAGGAAACCAGTCTTGTAAGTTCATTTTGTCGCGTTGGGGTTCTGAAAACACCCATGAAGTTGCTCAGTTGGCTCCAATCGGAAACCGCAGTGCTAGATCTAATAGTAAGATACGAAAACCGAAATCTAATCCAGTTTTGATTTCAAGTGGATTAACCTATGCGCGTTTGAAACTGATAAGCTTTTATACGCAATACAAAATCTGAAATACTAATTTTAGCTCGATTGCGTATTAAGAATAATTTCTGATTGAGTGTGATGAGAAGGCTACTAACCGGGCATCTAGCAGTCGTCAGAAAACAAAGCAACAAATCGTCGACCAACTGGAACTGCGATTTCTAATGTGCTTGAGCAGCGTAATCTATAAAGCGTACATTTTTCCTAAAACAAATTCTCTGTTGACACTGTCAGATGTGTTTTTAAAAGCAATTTGGTATCGAGTGTGTTTTGCAGTTGTTCATTTAATCTCTTTGGACATTCTCTCTTGTGGCTAAGTCGATGTCGCTGTACAGCCCGTAAAGTTTGTCGTTGCATCTCTTCCTCTCCTCACTGTCTATGCAGACGGGACCGAAAATCACCCGAGGAATTTTCTCCTCGAAACAGCCAAGAGGAACCTCATCCGCTTCTGTGCCGTAGGGCAGGACTGGGACGATTAAGGAGAGGGCTTTGCTACTCAATTACCTCCTCAGCCCAAAGAAACCGATAAAGATATGGCGCGACAGCTCGAGGTGAGCCAAGCCCTAGCTTCTCGCAATCGTTCATGTTGAGCGTGTTGCATTTTTTCGCACGAATGGAAGGGACCTACAATTTATTGCCGACTCTGAACGGGGAAGAGAAGCTTTTTCATGACAAATTATACTCTCGAAGGCTTGTCATTCCCCAACGGGAGGTGGTTCCGTCAAAAATATAGACATGGGTGGGGCTTGAATCCACGCAACTTTGCACAGCAGTCCATCGTACTAACCACTGAGTCACGGCGACCAAGAAACAGCGATTGGCAGGAGTTATTCTTCGTTTGATCTCAGCGCTGGTGTCGTTGTCTGAATTTATAGCGGAGCTTAGGTAGACACAGTCCTTGACTACCTCAAAGTCATATCTGTCTATAGTGACGTTCTGTCCAAGACGTCAGTGTTGAGTGTCCTTTCTTGTTGACAGCATATACTTCGTATTGCCCTCATTGACTGCTAAACCCATCTTCGCCGCCTCCGTTTCAATACCCACGAAAGCGCCAGTGAAATCACCCTGCGTTCTTCCGATTATGTCAATATCGTCGGCGTATGCGAGTAATTGGACGCACTTTTGAAATATTGTACCTCTGGTTGCTTTAATCGCTCAACGACTATTTTAGCTATTGCCTATAGCTACTGCTGCCATCATGCATATACCTCTCCAGTTTTCGCACTGCATAAGATAACCTTTCTTAGGCAACTTGCTGATTATTCGTTTCTTCTACTCATCAGGAAAGTTATCGGAGTCTCACAATTTTTCTACAAGTGGGTGCCGAAACTCAGGAAACGTTGGTGACGCTGTTCGTCAGAGCTATGCGGGTTTGTCGCCAAGAACTTCCGTGCCATTGTTTTTTCCTAGGTTCGTGCTGTTACTTCTGCTAGTGTGACCAGCGCATGGATGTAAACAGTCTTATCTTATTATACACAAGGTCGAAATCTCTTGCTATTCTCATATTGGGTCCTCGTTTGTTCCGGACATCTAGGGGACTACGTCTAAAAACTACGATCAATGCCAAAATGGTCAATTCGACTGGAGGTTGCTCGGTTTTTACTTTATACCCAGCTGACTTTGTGGCAGGTATTAAGCTATAATAAGGCGCTAGGCGTTGTAGAAATCCACGAATCGCTCGACAAGTTCATGCTACTCGATGATAATTTCGCTGTCATCGCCTACCTATCTTGATATTTAAATCCCCCATCACCGTGGCGAAGTCTATCTACACCTTGGTCGTCAGACTTACCCTGACTTATGCGGCAATGGGCCACTACAGTCAAGAAACTGGAACGGGTTTAACCCCTAGCCAAAATCTGTATGACTGGTTGTCTGCGCTCCACCCTCACCGCCTCACTTAACGCAACTGTCGGTCTACCGCCAGTTCGGGTCCATGTAGAAACAAACAGCTCCAAACATCTTCCTGACGGTCACTTTAACACGCTTTCCTTCCTACTCCAAAAGAGCGAGTTCACCATGTCGTTGGATGACTCTCTCCCAAGGTACTGCTTCAAACGAAACTACTCAGCAGTCATCCTCCCCGAGTAACTACTGGGAAATATTCAAACCCCGTCCTTCAGAGCATGAGTATGGACGGCTCTAAAATGGACAGTAGATCTGGAGCTGGAATATTCGGAGAGTCGTCTAGCACAAACATATCGGTCAGTCAGATCTTCCAGGCAGAAATATTTGTCATAAATCAGTGTACGAGCTTAAACTTGGTCTCTAACTTCCGATGCAAAACCATCTTTATCTTATCTGATAGTCAAGCTGCCCTGAAAGCACTGAACTCAGCCACGATAAACTTAAAACTAGTCCTAGAGGCAGTCAAATTGCTTCTAGAACTAGGAAAAACAACTTTTTTCCCACTACACTGGATCCCCGCTTACAATGATCACAACGGCAATGAAATAGCGGACTCGCTGGACAAAATAGTTGCAACAACCCTCCTCACTGGTCCTGAAGCAGCCTGTGGAGTAATCAAATCCATCTTTAAAAGCTTCATAAGGGCACAAACTTGTTCCTCAATCTATAACAAAAGAAATCCAAGTTTCAACCGAATTTGAGCAGGAACTACCTTAAAATCCTAACCGGTATCCTAAGTGCCCAATGTCGACTTAATCAGCACCTACACAAGCTTGACCTGTCACCGGACACTAACTGCAGCGACGAAAGCTCTCTCCACATCGTCACCGAATACCCCGCCCTTATTCATGTGAGAAATCGGACCCTAGGCAGTGAATTCTTCTCACCAACGACAGCACAATAGGCCTCTATATTTGACCGTAGTGCTAGAGTGGTCGTAAAAGGTCTTCTACTCGTTATTAGATGAGTTCTGATGGGGCGTAACGCTAAATGTTGGTGAAGCGTCATACTCTTATCCAGAACCTGGCTGTCAACATCCTATCTCCGTACGGCTACCAGGAGATAAGGCATTTGCGTTATTTTGGGGAAAGCAAAATTCGACTTCAGATTGTGGTGGATTTTTGGATTGTTTTCCAACGAAGACTAGGGGTGTTAGCCCCAAATTTGCTTCCGCTTGGTCTCAAATTAGTCTCCGCTAAGCCTCAAATTAGTCTCCTCTTAGCCCTGAAATGTCCAACCTTTATTGCATGAATTCTCGATCAAGTTGTAAGAATCTGGCTGAAGTCCTTCGCTCCCTGAGTAGCTTCCTAATATTTCAGAAACCCATCTTGGTCCGGACATAATAGCCGCAAATTGTCAAAGTGTGATCTTTCTTCTTTCGGTTTGCGGAATGCCAATCAACGTTTCTTATTCCAGAGGCGCTAGACCTTTCGCATTGGCGGTGTAACCCTACGTGCGTAACGATTTGCTTGAGCGTCATCAAGTTTTGAGCAGTCAATAGTTTCCCAATCAGTGGTTTCAAGATACCTGTGTGCCTCAGTCTTTCACGATTCTCGATTCTCTTAGTCCGTAACCAATATGAAAATTACATTCTTCACTACACACTGCCCTAATTCTCTTTGAGGAAGGATGACATCACCAAGCGATTGTACAACTACCGCTCCCCACATGCCGATAGCACGAAAAAAGTATTCCACGTATGCACATTGCTAATGGAAACTGCTGCCGACTTATGACCTTGTAATTTATCAATTATAAATCTATCCGAGCATTAGTGTGGTTTCGCTGTTTTGTAACCAGCAATTCATCACAGATGCGCGACGAATGAATAAATAGCAATTGTTCGGTGAAATTACACAAATCAAGTTAACGCTGGAGCGCATCATTAAATCATACTGGCACTTGTGCGGAACTTGAATGCCAATCAAGAAATCCCGATAAGTGTATTGCTCTCAATAAATTTGCTGAAGTAGGTATCCACACTCTCTGAAGTGGATCATTAGATTTTGTTTATTTTTCCTCCCGACAATAGAATGGCTCTGGTACACTTTAGTTAGCGTCTAGCGCTATTCATTTCAATTTTCTCATATAAGCCTTTGAATGGACAGATAAACGAGGCAATATTGTATCCTTTCATCGAGATTTCGAATTGCTCGTTTGATTCATTGGAAGTTGATCAATGGTAGAGTGTGTATCGTTGTATGATGTCATTGGCTTGTTGTTTATTCGTAGAAACCGATGGTTTAACTCTAAAACTTACATTCTTCGGAAGTGTGCTACAAGTGTTATTTTCTGTTTTTTGAGAATTTGTCCCGCGTTATCTGCACAGTTTCGTCATCCTAAATTGCGAACATCAATTAGGGAATGTGTCCGAATTATTTGTACAAACATCAGACGTGAAAGAATGTATCAATGGTGGCAGCAAACAGATGTGTAGCTGCTAATTAATAAGTGAGGTCTTCGGAAATGAATGTGAAGAATTTCTAATTTGAGGTTAGAAAATTATTAGCAAGTTGTAGATTATTTGTTTTTAAATGAAACGGTTGGCTTCCGTTCGTAAAATATGCGTTTGATAAGCACGGTTTGCATTACTGGATTTAGTGGATAAATAGACAGTTTAAAATTTCAAAGTTGAAAGTGATATGTTTTGGGGGACTGGTCACCTTCATAGTGAAAACAAAATAGTCACCAGCTAGTGATAAGCAAAATTTCGTGGCCACAACTTTGACATGAAGTTCATCCACCCGTGGAATACAGTCACATGCTTGCTTTTCACTGAACATCTATGATTGAAGAAACATTGTACTATCGATGTTTTTTTTATTAGCGTTGAGGGTTTAATTGTGGATAGGAATGGATGATGACAGGCTTCATATACACAGTGACTCGAACTAAAAGCCATGGCGTCATCAAAGCGAAAGTTGATGTCAAGTTTTTTCTTTTTCCTTGAAGAAGATGTACTTTATCTGACAGTTAGCTTACACTCTTGTGTATGTTCAGAACCACATCACATACAAATGTCATAGGTAAAATCTTTTTGACTTAATACACACTGAAGCTATTCATGAATCTCTAATCGAGCTGGGCATAGAGGAATTTATTAGTCGATGGACAGTCTCCATCCTCAAAACAAGAATCATTCAGGTAACACTAGGTAACAGTCATTTAATCAAAATTGACCACAGAGGAAAGCCACAGGATGGCATCATTTTTCCTCTACTCTGGCTAAAGATTATAAACAAAATTCTTGTAAAACTAGACAGAGAAAGGGTCAAGGTGGTCGCGTATGCAGGGATGTTTCCCTCTGTGATAATTGAAATCATGGAGGCAGCTCTAGACAAGGTAAACACCTGGGCCATAGGGTGCCTTGGTGTTAACCCGAGCAAAACTGAACTGGTGCTATTTACTACTAAAACTAAAATACCTGACTTTACCCTTCCCCGTCTTAATGGCAAACCACTCATACTATCCTGCAGAGCTAGGTATCTGGGTATCATGCTTGATCCAAAAATTAACTGGAATCAAAGCATTGAACACAGATTGAAGAAGTCCTTCTACATTTGAAAAGAAGTGGGGACTTCAACCAAACATGACCTTGTGCGTGTACACAGCTGTAGTGCTTCCAATTCCCACCTACGGGGCGCTAGTATGGTGGCCCGCACTCAGCAAGGGCCACAACCTTACAAAACTTGAAAGATCCCAAAGAACAGCGAGTATAGGCAACACGGAGCATAGTGGAAGAAAAACGAATTGGTAAAGAATTTCGATGAACTGCGGCGTGGTGGCTGGGGTCAACTCAGAATCACTGAAAATATCAAGATCATACCACTTGCCGGATTTCTCCAGCGTCTTCCAGGCGGAACTACTGGCAATTCGAGAGGCTTGCACGAAACTCGGGCGGGACAAAACACACAAACAAAACATTGGTATCTTCATAGACAGCCAAGCCGCTATTAAAGCTATTGACTCGGCTAACATATGCTCCAGACTGGTGCTAGAGTGTTGGAATAAGCTTGCCCGCTTGGGCGAATGGTTCAGGTTCACACTGCTCTGGGTTCCAGGGCACAGTGACATAACAGAGAACGAGCGTGCAGATGCGGTGGCCAGGCAGAAATCAGCGCTGAATGGCTCACTCGCGTTCACACCCCGTTAGGAGCGGTTAAAGGACAAATCCACTCACACTTCCAGGAGAAGGCCAATATCCAATGGAGGGGATTAACAAACTGCGCCATATCAAGGAAGATATGGTCGACCTCCGATACGATAAAAACAAAATATCTCCTCAGCAGAACCCGCCTAGATATTGCCAGAATAACGGCGATAAACACTGGACTATTCAATTGGAATCCATGGGGCTGAACTAGGTATTCCATACAACCCCCACTGCCGCAGCTGCAGAAATGAAAATAAGAGCGAAACTCTCTTCTGCGAATGTCTGGCACTGACAAGAGCCAGACTGCGGACACTAAACTAAACATTCTTCGACGACCTCAGTGACATCTCGGCTAAAGGTATACGAGATCTAATCCGCTTTCTGATCTCCACAGTCTAGGAAGCCGGTGGGCTTCTTCACAGGACATCGCGGCCTGAGATTTAAACTTTATAAGCTAAATCTCTGTTAATATACAGAATGCCGCGACTACCTGGAAGTCGAACCCATTCTTTGTGAAAGTGCGGTATTATACTGGTTCCATCCATTTAAAATTAATTTCGCTAGAGCGGTAGTAGTCTATTATGTTCATTTTACCCGTAAAAGCCGAACATATTAAAACAAGAGGCAGAAACATACGGGGTGCATAACAACTTCGCTTTAGAAAGTGCAGGTTTAGCAGGTTTATAATCGCCCTCCTCATGAGTTCATGATGGAGTTTATTGATTTCAAACATTTTGACAGCATCAGTAGAAGAACGATTTCTAAATCTTTGATAGCTTTGATGCTAACGTCTTCAACTGCCAAAGGCAGTGTTGACATAATATGGTACTGATCTAGGGGTTGTAATAATCGTTGATGAATCTTACCCACAAATTTCCGAAAGAAAACTGCTGAGACAGTGCAGCCGAAAACGTAACCATGAACTGCTACAACTCTGTGAAACGCAAGACGAAGTTAAAGTCGTGATAACATTATGACTTCAATGAATTAGTCATATTGTCGCTAGTCACATCTAAATGCTTTCCTTACACTGCTCATAAATAAAAAAAAAGAAAACAGATGGAGTGTCCTTTCTTTATTCCACTAAATGATATGAACTTCCGGCATACGCTGTCCGTTTACAATCCTGTCAAATCCCAGACGCGTCAGATCAATGGTTGTGAATCGTCCATCAATAATGAGCTCCGATATCGCTCGACCCACAGCCGGAGTCTGTTGAATGCCATGCCCACTGAAACCGGTTGCGATGTACAGGTTCTTGTAGTATGGATGTCGTCCAATAATACCATTTTCATCGAACGTGTTATATTCGTAGAATCCAGCCCAGCTGCTGCGAACTTTAACAGCTTCAAATGCACTCACACGTTGAGCCAGAGTTGGCCATACGTCAGTTTCAAAAAAACTATGATCTACGTCAAGATTTTCCGTAGATGGTTCATTCGAAGAATCTGGACTGCGTCCACATAAATAATTCCCACCCAGTCCATCTCGACGGAAGTAGGTGCCATTAGGATCGATGGTTAATGGCGTCTTCAAGCCGGGTGCATTTTCTCCTTGACAATCGAACACGTAGACATATCGCTTCCGCGGTTCAACTGGCAGTGCTGTACTCAACAGTCCTGGTCCAGATCCAATTCGTGCAAGTCGACCCACATGTCCGGAATTTGGTCCTGCGGCGATTACACAGGATTTAAATTTGATTGACTGCACTTCACCAGTGCATAGACGTACAACAGCTTTATCCAAATCCGGGGATGGTTGCCCCGTTGATTGCGTCGTAAACTCAAAGTCAATGACCTCACCGTCAACAAAATTGGCGCCATATTCACGTGCTCTATTCTTATAGCCCATAAGGAGTGCCCATGGATCAAACCATCCCTCCTTCTCGAAACCGTAACAGCCCAATGCCACACCGTCCGTACTGATCCAGGGAAACTTTAATTTCAGCTTTTCTTGCGTTAAAATCTCGTTTCGTGCACCCAACTCATTTTGGAGCCTTGAGTTCTCGCTCAGATTTTGAGCACCTGCTTCTGATGCCATGATCAGGTAGCCATTCGGTGTAAAGTTCAGCTCCACATCACCAAGATGCGCTTTCACCGTGTCCATAAACTCTGCTCCATACAGAGACATCTGAATGTTTTCCGGCAGCGAAAACTGCTGTCGCACTCCGCCAACTGATAATACTGTTGAGGCTTTTTTATAAGCGTTATCTCTCTCGACGACGACGACGCTTAGCCCCTCGCGCACCTTTCTCTTAAGCCAATATGCGGTGGAAGAGCCAACACCACCACCTCCAATAATTAGAACATCACATTGTGTCTGCTGTTCTGTTCTACTCTGCTTTTCCGATGCGAAAGAGTTTACTGTACTGGATAGAGCGCGTTTGACATCCGAAAGTGTGGTCTTTGAAGTGCTACGACGCACAGATCCAACGAACTGACAGAATTTGAGCATATTTTGCGATGTTCCGACAGACGAATGCTCCGAACAGAGAGACCGATTGTTACTGACAATCATACTCCATATTGTTTTAGCTATCGGTTATATACATGCTGATAAGGTGCCTCTAATCTTTTCCTAGCTGACTACTTGTGAAATTATAAATTCAGTGGACTGCAATATTTAATCTACGGACCAGTGTTACAGAGATTATTTAATTGAAATAAGTCTGCTTGGTGTCACTGGACGACGGTTATGACACTTTGGATTCATGCAAGCCTTCAGAGGTGAATTCAAAATTAAACCCAGGCTACGATTCGTGAACACGTGTCTTTTAGCACAGACTTATTTGCCTCATTTCTTTCCTGTCTGAGAAGTTGATCCCTTAAAATTACGAGTGTATGCAGGTGGTACAGCAAAAGCTATCTTTATTGGGTTAAGGAACGATAAGAAGCCTATTCTGTCATTATTTGGGGGAAAAGGAATGTTTTTCGCACCGAAGATTATGGAGAAGTCAAAACTCTGTTATTATAGTTGCACCAGGTTTCGGAGAGGGAGGTTTCAACAGTTTCAGAACGGGGTCTACAGAGTGAAACTAGTCCATGGTTTTTCAGAAGACTTCGACCTTGAGGTAATTTTTTGTTGAGATTCTGTAGGAATTCTGATTTTGGTATCTTCTTCCACTGAGGCTAAAAGCTACAAGCTGGAGCGTAAGTTCCACCGTGGGAGCTCTCAGACTAAGAGAAAACAAAGACTGGAAGTCACCTAAGTTGCGTTCGTGCATCCTGGACACTTTTATTAAAATAGGGCTTGTGCTTTGCATATATTACGAGAAACTCCAGTTTGACTTCAATAAGAGTTTTCAAGTTTCTATATTAAACCGATGAGACTAGAATATGTTCTATATCGTTTAAGGCGAACGTTGACAGGCTCGTGGTCGTTTGTGTTGAAGCAGGGATGAGTGTAACCGTGAGCAAATCAGAAATAATGGTCGTTTCCCAAACGCTTTTTCAATGCACTCTGCATCTCAGTGGAACAAGTGGCGAAGTTTAAGTACCTCGGAGTCCTATTCACAAGTTATGGAAGCAGCAGTACTGAGCTATCCTATACGATTGGTCAGGCTGGAACAATTTTATGACAACGTGGTCCATCCATCTACTGTGTACATGTCCTGCTCTTGCGATGTGAAGAAGGAAAACCCTCGGGCAGTACTTCTACGATGATCTTAACGATCTAGCCGAACTCGACATCTAGAAGATAAGAAACTTCAACCATGGGACGAAATGGTTGAACCCTTAGGGCTAATATCGGTGCGTTTGCCCATCTCGATGTACTTTGTGTTACATACAGCATCCGAAGCTATCCCCATACGGGTACGGGGAAGATTTCGGAATTGGAAACGCCTAACTGATGACATGGACTCCATGGCACTTCTTGGGGTGGTAATGTAAGCCGGTTTTTCATCGTGGTATCATCATGGGCCGTTCTGGTCTATGTGTGTCCCTGTCTGAGGGGGGACAGTCACCTAACCTGACCCTAACCTAGCCTTGGTCAATCTGTTATCAGGAGGGACAAACTTAGGATCGGAGTTAAGTTATCGGTCTTCAATTCAATGTTGTTCCAACCCTCACCTATGGTCATGAGGTTTGGGTAATAACCAAAAGATAAGATCGCGGATACGAGCTGCCGAAATGAGATTTCTTCGTTATATTGTTGGGTTAACTCACCGGGATCGAGTTAGGAACACCACGAGAAATATGCGAGCATCTCAATGTCGAACAGCTATTTCTTCGAACGAAGCGTTCCATACTTGGATGGTTTGGGCACGTTAAGCGCATGCCCCGTACTCGGCTTCCAAGACGTGCCATGGAGTCCATGTCATCAGTTAGGCGTTTCCTGCGTAGGTCCAGATTGAGAAAGTTCAACCAAGTCCGAAATCTTCTGATGCTTTAGAGTCGATGGCGGAAGATCGATTGGCATGGAGGGTTCGCTTGGGCACATTAAAGCCGCGACCCTCATACTGGTTAACGGGTTTTCCGAAAATTATCGTTGCAGATGAAAAACTTAGTCAGAGTTTCTCTCAAGGTGGGATTTATACGATTTAAGGGACAATACAAACTCTACCGGGACACAGGCATCGAAGGAAGTGAAATCGAAGACCAATTAGGCAGAAAGATGTCAAACCCTTCTCACTATAGTCTGACAGTCCTGAAGATAGAAACAGCATCTCGCAGGACCACGAAAGTCAGCATGTCGTAGAGACACGAAAAATCGCAGTAGGTCAGCCGTATTGCGTGACTTGGGAACTGATTGTCTCGCTCTTAGCTTTAAATGCAAATTCGAATTAAGTCGAACTTCAATGATGCTGTGGAGTCTTGTAAAAAGACGAAAGGCACAATCAAAGGTTTTGTATTAAATCCAAATTTGTAAAATTCCTTAGCGAGTTCTGTGTAAAAGTACTTAAGTCGTCGAATGCCCTATGTAAATCAGTAAAACTGACGATGATTTGAATTTTGCCTCGAAATCTAGATGTTGCTATATTCGGAATGAAGCGCTAGACTTCCTCTTCAATTTTGTACCACCTGTTCTTATCGTCTGCTTGACAAAGATAAAGCGTTAACGTTGTCAAAACATGTAAGTCACGATTTTAACTTTATGGCATATGTGCTCAAGGATTTTCTTAATCTATCTGCTATCGAAATTCTGTCGTCGACAGTTTGTTTTTTTCATCTATTTTCGAGATTAGTCTCTGATACATTCGTTCATACAATTTTTAGCCTTATCGAGAACCCCTATGGTTATATCACTCTCTGTGGGTGGACTGTTTTTTATCAGGCGATAAGAGTCAATTAAACTGTTGTATTCAGAGTAAACAAAGCTAAAAATAAAATATTAAATTTCACACGGCTAGCGATTCTACTGCTCCAAATGGAAGATGAAGGTGATTAATCCCAGCATTTGTCGTTATAAATAAAGAATGAAAATATTTCCAGGGTTCTGCTGGAGAATGAATTTTTAAAATGCTTTTAAAATGACGATGAAAAATTAATTCAAATTGTTTCACAATTATAGGCACGGGGGATATTTAATTAAAATGTCAATACGCGATGTGAAAGGTCGAAGCGTTTAAAAATGGTTCACATGGGAATGAAGCCAGATGTGGGGGTGTCACAATAGATGGGAAACGAAGAAAGTAAAATTATAAAATTTAACTAAAATCGAAGTAAAACTGAATGATAAATGGAAAACATATTGGATAGATTTCATAGTGTTAGTAAAACTTTTATTTGCTTCCGGGTAAAAATATAATCTAGATTATTACGTATTAGTAATTCAATTTCATTTTATCACTAATCAATGTAATTAACTTTGACAGATACAAACACTTGAAACATGTTACTGAGATTGGACAGGTTTCTTAATAGTTAAAAATATACTTATCTTGGAAAATAAGCGTTCCCCTATATTATGTCACAAAAAGCAATGTCGAAACTTGTATACTGTCAGAAATATAATTGAGTTAATTTGCATAAATATACGAAAATATTTCTGGCTAGGACCAGCCCCAGATGTCGTTCAATAGACAATCCTATGTCAAAATAATCGGTGAGACGGCCCGTAGTGGGCCAAGGCCTAACTTCTCGTCAAAATTCATGTGCGTGTTACGTTTTTCACACGAATGCTACAATTGCTTGTCAATTGTGAACGGCGAATTTAGAAGCTTCTTCAATACAAATTAAACTCTAGGACCCTGTTCACACAGGAGCAACGGATTGGATTTTTTTTGACGTTTACTGGCGAGGGGGGAAGCGGAGAGGTGACATGTAACGCCACTCCGGTTTTTTAGATTTTTTAAAATTCTTGGTTTTTTTTTTTTTGACGTTTGTAGATGTCAATCGGCAGTCACTCGACAAACGTGTAAAAAAAATTGTTTTCGTGAATAAAACAATGTGTCTTTTGGGCTGGAGGCTGATTGCATTTGTGTTATTTATTTAAATTGTTCTAAATTTCGTGAAATAAGCACGAAAATCAAATCAATTTGGTCGACACTGACAATAAATATGTCACGAAAAGTCCGCGGAAGTGTTCAGACAGGACTATCAATCTGAACACCAAACGTCAAAAAAAATCCAATCCGTTGCTTCTGTGTGAACAGGGTCTAGGAGATTTATTATTCCCTGATTAGAGGTGGTCCCGTGGAAAATGTTTGGTGGTTATTGTAGAGGCTCGAGTTCACGCAGTTCGCACAGTCATTTGACGTACTAACCACTGAGCCACGGCGACCACAATTTCATTTTAAAGAAAATGAATTTTGACACTTGTACGCTAATTAAGGCCGTGTGCAACCTTGTGTGTTTTTATCTTTTACTTTTCGCTGAATAAATTTGTTTGATCTACATGATTGAGAAAACTGAGGGAAGTAGGAAGTTTATAGGGAAGAGAAAAGATGGACGGTTTTGAATTGAAAAGACAAACTGTACTTATTCAGTTGTTCAATGACGTTTGCTGTCAGAGGATCTATATTTGGATTCAAAGTAGTCATTTGCGATCGAAAGATGTGAGAAATTTGAACTTGATGATGCCACAGGAATCGAAATTGTAGCTCAAAGTGATTGATACATTTCTTGACATGAAGCCCTTTTTTTGTGCGCACTGAAGGGATTATGTCTACTCTTAAACGAGAACATGGACATTAGGAAAGTTAAAGGAGAGACGAAGGAGATACCGATGCACGTTGGTTTTAAATGCTTGCGGGTTGTAGTGATGGGGAAACACAGAGTTATGTAGTTTGTTCCACATTCGTGATATGCGTCTTATAAAGGAATCTCTATATTTGACAACGTCCAAAGGTAGGCTTAAGGGTGAACTAATGTGCATTCAAAGCATGACGCATATTGTGGTTGAAATATTGGAGGGGCGGAATGCAGCTGGCTATTTCGCTGGAGCACTGTTTGTAAAATAAGCGATAAAACAGTGAGAGACAGGAAACATTTCGCCGGTGTTGAAGTGAGTCTATTAACGTCACAATGTTCCTGTCACCAATAGGTTTTAAGGCGCAATTTTGGATTCTATACAGTGTCGGTGCACCAGACCAGATATGAGCGTTATACGCGAGCTAGTGTTGAGTTTCATTTTAAGACATTTGCTTCGCATTTACATGAGCTTAGATCTAACTTTATATAATTCATGGATAAGCCACAGAATGGTCAAAAAGAAACACTGTTAGTTGTATTACAATGACGTTTACTTAAAATTTTTCATATCCTGAAGATGCTGGTGCATGTACATATGTATCATACGTTGGTTGTGAGAAACAAGTTACCTTTTGATGGTCAGATAATTTCGCATAATTCAGAACTCTAAAAGGCAAAAGCATTAAATTGTAAAAATACCTTAATATGAGGTCTGCAAAGAAATCTTTGACACAAAGCTTGTGTTTTTTGAAGATTGATATCTATTGGTGGAGGACTATTAGAACTTTAAATTACACCACCAACCAAATACTCTTCGTAACACGTGGGACGTTGCTGATTTGAACAACATCGCCAAATTCTAAATGATTCCAATATATTCTTGCAGTATCGTTCACCTTACATATTTCACGCTTTAAACTTGTTTCTTAATTATTCATTCATTTGCGAATATTTACGAAATTAATTATTCGTTTTGTGTCGGTGCTGAGTCATTTTTATTGACTTAAATATTGTTTGCGAAGATTTATTTGATTGAATAGACAATTAGTATTTGAATTTGCATTTATTTCCAACGAACAGTTGTTTAACCTCAAAAATATAGGGATGTTCATATTATTCATATAGGGTGGCCAACATTGAAGAAAAAATAGGAATGCCAAATAATAGATGACTTAGAGCAGCGGTTCCCAATGTTTTTTGGCCGCGGAGCACTTTTCAGGAGAAAAATTCGTCGGTCGCGGAGCACTACGTCGTTCATATGCCATTTTTTCACAGTTGCAGTAAAGACACAGTTGGTGCATACCAAATATACAGCTATTTGCGAGTTTATTTCTCGTTTTCACGCCGATGGATTCCAAAAGTGGCATAAACTAAACGCAACGAATAAGATGCTAAGGCTCAGATGTACTATGACCTGTAAGACCTATTGTGCTCGCCTAGTGATCAAGTGTTCGCCAAACGCTTCTTCTCGCCAGACACCTTACCTTCTAAGCCTTCGTGTCCGGAATCCAGTTATTTATTATTTGCGGACGCAAGATCTTCGCGAAGGTTGAGCTTTGACCATATCGTATAGAATTTAAGGGCCATTAGTTTGGATGTGTTCCAGGATCCTCAGATGGCCTGTAAGGTCGCCGGTATTTGTTTATATTGATTTCTTGCTAAAAGACTAATTCGTATTCGATTGCTGGGAACAAACTGGAGAAACTTCCAAAATTTTTCAGAAAACCCAAACTAACTAGTCTGAAGGGATTTTGATATTTTTTTTTTTATTTCTCCGCGGAACTTTTGGATATCCTTCGCGGAGCACCAACTGCTCCGCGGAGCACAATTTGGGAAACCCGGACTTAGAGGATAGTCAGAAATTTCTACCATTTCACGATTTACATTTGAAGTTCATGTACAGAAGGGTGTTCCATAGGAGGAAACACTAGATACCCCCTATATTTTACATAAACTTGGATGGGTCGAGCTGTCCCTGTCAGACAATGCCAGATATCCTGTGATAATTCTTGACAGAAAACAAACCTGGAATCCCAATACACAGGAGAGGGGTCGGAAGGCCTTCAATTCCTTTTTTTGCGTGCAAGAATGTAGCTTGGAAGAAATGGGGTGTGAAACCAAGTATGATGCACTGGCTTACACAGCAATAATTAGACCCATACTCACGTATGAAGCGCTTGTCTCGTGGAAGGCAACCAGTAAGAAAACAACGCTAAGTAAGCTAGCAGCAGTACAAAGAATTGCCAGTATCGCCATCACGGGTGCACCCTCGGCAGCTCTAAACACTTTTCTGCATTTATTACCGTTAGACTTACAAGTAAAACACCAGGCAGCCAATAGTGCGGTGAGGTTCACTAATTCAGGCTTCTTTAGAAATAACAGTATTGGAAACTGTTCCATTCTGAGTAAATATAACGTTGACGTCCTAAAAAGAACAGATGAGACGGCTTCTGTCATGGATTTCGATACACCGTACATCACGTTGTGTTTGGAAAGGGAAGACTGGCAGAGAAACGCTGTCATCGCTGAGATGAGATTGCGGTCTTCATGAATGATTCAAAAACCACCAATGGAACGAGTTCCGGGATTTACTCTCAAGAGGGAGACCTCAAACAATCCTTAAGACTCCCGGATAGTTCCAGTGTATTTCAAGCTTCTCGCTGTGCTCATACCTGCGGAATCACTAGGGATGAAATCGATGTCCAGAAGCGATATCGCAATTTTCATTGATAGTCAAGCTGCACTTAAAGAGCTAGAATCAAGTGTCGTCAGATCTGCACTAGTCTCGAAATGTGGCGTAGTGCTCAAGACATTGTGCGCGTAGAATCAAGTAAGACTTTTTTGGGTACTAGGTCACGGTGACATTGAGCGAAACGAAAAGGCCGACGAACTGGCCAGGCTGGGCGTAGAACGGGAATACACGAAAGGTAGGGCCTCTGTACGCCTTTCTGTGCAGCTAAACCAGAAATTTTAAGAATAATCACATGTAAGGCCAATCGGAGATGGTCTAATACAAGAGGACAAAAAGTATCCAAGGTACTATGACCTGCGATAGACCGCAGAAGAACCAGAGATATTCTCAATATAGGCAGGGCCACTGTGGTCAAAGGAAGCACGCTAAACATTACGGTTCTCAGCTTCAGCTGTTTGCAGGTACCGCAACGATCTATGTGCCGCTGAGGACATAGCACACATCTAATGTGGATGCCAGGGAATTGCCAAGACACATATGAAACTTCTCGGTAGCTGTTTTTAGTAATCTAGAGGAGTTAGGCTTTGATAGCTATAAAAAAAAATCGTAAAATTCTGTAAGGAAATCAAATGCTTTTAGGAAATGGTTGAGGTACAGTGATCGCGATGGGCCTAGTGCCTATGGTGCCTAGTGTCTTATGCAAGCGTTGGCTGGAAGTTACCCTTTAGTGATTTTTTCAAAAACTGTGGGAACGAGTAGGATGAAGTTTCTCTTACTTATCGTCCCTACTCTATTCATCTGGATAAATACTCCTTCGATGGCTTAAACGACTTATCTGGCCTAGCATAGACTGACATGTCTTTAGGTCGAAATAGCTCCCCTAACAACGGACATTACCAACATGAAGGGCAAACGTTAAAGGACACTTGGCCCTTTCTCCATCTCATAGAAGTACTCAGATAAAAATCAAGATCCGCTCAGCATAAGTGGCAAAAGCTTACTTAGACCTACCCCATGGTAAATTCTGATACCAATGTACCTTCCCAATGGATCTAGCCCATGGTCTAAGTAAGCTCTTGCTACAGCTTGTGCTCTGCACATACTTCTTTAAAAAAACGTTACCATTCCCTCTCTTTAATTATGTTCACTTCGTTTGGGGTTTTATCTTACTTGGCAATGGTTGGAAGGCAATTCACTAGTCTTCAGAGATCTGGGTGGTTTTCTTAGCCTGTCTAAACCACTAAGCGTTGTTCAGATAAAAAATAAGACGTCAAACACCGTCTCTAATAAGTCCTAGTCTGTTCTGTTAAACATCTACTGTGAGCTCATCAATCTTTACTATCATTTTGGCAAGTTTAGTTTCTACGGAATCGTGTCGATTGTTCAAAAAAAGTGACGCCAGCAGAGAGCCTTATGTAATGCCCTGCAGTCAAGCGGTATCTCTTTCTAATGCAAATACTTTTGTAAACACAATTAATACGAGTTCTCTTATCGGGTCTCCTATAATTTAATTGCCCCACCCTTTGTTGTCGTCTGACAGTAATGCATTGTAAAGATGCTTTGAATTATTTAAAATTTTATACTGTATATACCCTGCCACGTTCGATGGGAATTAGTCATAGTTTGAGACCCTATTTCATAACGCTATTTGTTTTTTTTTTTAGCAATGGGATTGCTGAGTGAAGGAAGTCCTCTTTCATGGCCAGAAACTAAGGAGTTAGCTGAACACGTTCGGGAACATGGCATTGAACAGTTTATTAATCTTTATCACAGACTTAGGGACCGTCAAGGCGACGTACTTAAATGGGGTGACGAGGTAAGTTTAGGTGTGAGAGCCTTGAAAAACCACAAATTATCATGCAAATCTATTTACAGGTTGAGTACATCATAGTTAAATTTGATGATGAGAACAAAGTGGCTAGGGTATCGCTAAAAGCTCAGGAATTGCTTGCCACATTAAATGAAAAGGAACAAGCTGATCCCAATGGTGTAAAATCCCTCTGGCGACCTGAGTACGGCGCGTACATGATAGAAGGAACGCCTGGCAAACCTTTCGGAGGTTTAATGGCACATTTCAATTTAGTGGAAGCAAATATGAGGAACAGACGGGAGGAAGTCACCGAGTTACTAGAAAACGACGAATGCGTTATGTCGATCACAAATTTCCCACGCCTCGGTTGTCCGGCGTTCACATATCCTGTTTACAATCCGAACCCGAAGGACGAGAATGGTTCGGCAAGATCTTCGTATTTCCCAGATGAGGCTATATTCCCGGGACATCCACGTTTTAAGACGCTTACACGAAACATACGCATGCGTCGGGGAGAAAAAGTAGATATTAAGTTAAAAGGTAAGGCATCATCATCACATTCCATACATGCTAGATTTCATAATCCCTTCTGTGACAGTTTTCAATGATGAAAAGACGAAAATTCCCGTCGCTGATAGTCCAGAGGGTGAGCCCGATGTGGTGCGTTTGGACGCTATGGGATTTGGCATGGGTTGCTGCTGTCTACAGGTCACCTTCCAAGCGTGTAACATTGTTGAAGCGAGAACATTGTACGACCAATTGGCACCACTGTGTCCCATCATGTTGGCCTTGACTGCCGCTTCACCAGTATACCGAGGATATCTTACAGAGTCAGATTGTCGTTGGAATGTGATAAGTGCGTCGGTCGATTGTCGCACTGATGAAGAGCGCGGATTGAAACCGCTAAAAGAAAACAAATTCAATATTCCTAAATCCCGATATGATTCCATTGATTCGTTCCTATCACCAGAAGGTGAAAGGTAAGACTTGCCCAATGGAAAATGGCGACTTTCACAGCTTATGAATTGATTTCTCTTTTAGATACAATGATGTGCCTTTAATTTATGACGACGCTGTCTATCAACGTCTGCGAGACGGAGGAATTGATCATCTGCTTGCACAACACATCGCCCATCTTTTCATTCGCGATACGGTGTCACTGTTTAGTGAAAAAGTACATCAAAATGACAAAGAAGACACAGACCACTTCGAGAACATTCAGTCGACCAATTGGCAGACGATGCGTTTCAAGCCACCACCACCGAACTCGCCGATCGGCTGGCGTGTAGAATTTCGACCATGCGAGGCTCAGATGACCGACTTTGAAAATGCTGCCATCGTTTGCTTTGTTGTCCTACTGACCAGAGTGATTTTGTCTTATCAATTGGATTTCCTCATTCCCATAAGCAAGGTTGATGAAAACATGCAAACAGCCCAGAAACGAGACGCTTGTCGTAAGGAGAAATTCTGGTTCCGTAAATCGATTCAGAAGAAAAAGCCCTGCACAGAACAACAAATGAATGGGCACGACTGTTGTCCAGATGAATATGACCTCCTGGGTATCGATGAAATTTTCAATGGAATGGTATGAAACAGATTTAGCTCATGAGTTCCGCTAATGTACATACGTATTTATATTTGCAGACAGATGGCTTTCCTGGTCTCATTCCTCTTATCAAGAATTACCTGCAATCGATGGAAGTCGACGCTGACACCCATTGCACCATTGAACAGTACTTACGCCTGATACAAAGGCGAGCATCCGGCGAATTCACAACCACTGCCACATGGATAAGAGATGAAGTCCTACAACATCCTGACTACAAGTAGGTTTACTATTTCTCCAATCACATACAGAGGCTAATACCGTATTTTTATATAGGAAAGACTCGGTGGTAAGCGACAGCATCAATTATGATCTTTTGAAAAAGATTCAACAAATTCAAGAGGGAAAACTCCTAGTGCCATCGCTTCTTGGTCAGGGCAATAATTCCAAAACGAAAGATTCCATTCCACAGGCACTTCAGAAGCATTTAGCCAAGGCCTGTTGTGATAAATGACCAGCAACGATGCCATCATCATCATTATCGCCACTTTTGCATCACCGTCGTATTCACTAAGAGTTATACAACAGCAACTGCACCTTAAATACAAATGTGACCTTAAAACGAACTACGCTAGCATGAAACAGCATTTAGAACTCGAACGTGTGTAGAGATGGGACCGATTTGAAGTGTGAAATTCTGTTGAACAGAATTTCAAGATGAGGTGCGTAACTCGATGATTTCGTAACTGTCTTGTATTGTATTGGTCGAGTTAAATCTGTTTAAGGAAGAATATTTCACAATTTATGTATAAAAGTTAAGTTAATAAAAAAAAAAGCAAACCAACAGGATACGGCTAAGAGCTGCAGAAAAAAGAAAGATTAGTATTTTTTGCTGTTTACTCTCGTATGCTCAATCGAGGACATTTTACTTGCTGGCATTCACTCTCTTGTCCTATATTCTCTGTTTCAGAGAAACTTTCGCGTGTAGATTGATGAAACCGTACACAAAACTGAATTGACAAAGCGAACATGATAAACATGAGACGTTCAATGGATAATTTATGGAAGATGATTGCGAAAATTGGAGCGAGAATCTGATGACTGGTGAGAAACGATTTTCTTTATGATATCGGAAATCCTTGCTTAAGATGGTGCTACAGTTCGCGTCAAACCGAGTTAGCTGAGGTAACCACCCACTTGTGCACGGGATCGGAAATGAGGTCGTCTTCTTCTGCAAAGTCCCTCAGTGCGAAGTCGAAGGTTGTTGGATTGGTGCATTGGACGCTGTACAGTTCGTATAGTTCATCGTTAAATTTTCTCGTAGGTCCTTTCTAAAACGTTGTCTCCTAAGAGTAACAGCGATTAGGAAGTGTTTTTTTACGTTGGATCTTCGCGCTGATGTTGTTGGCAGAATTGATAGCAGAGCTGTCGTGTTACGTAGACAGCGTAGACTTTGTTTAATCTTTGTTAACAACATTTTTTAGCAGCTTCTGATGCGGCGTTCACAAAGGCTCTACTGACTGATCGTTTCGATGTTGACCTTCGCTTCTGTAGTTGGCACAGGTGAGAAGGTTTCCTTTCTAATGAATCAGGCAACTAGTGCTAATGTTCCAATCAATGATCATAATTTTGATGCACAATATCTGTAGGTGCATGTACCGTTACTACTCATCATCTTCAGCAGCTTTGAATAGCTTAACTGACTGCGGCCTTGAATGCTTAAAGCCTAGCTATAGCTGCTTCAACTTCGCTCCGGTTTCTTGATTGTCCTTCTGGTTGAGACTGCCTGGCAGTGGGACATGGTTCTCTGGCAGTTTGACATTCCAGGTTTGCAAAATGCAGTGAAAGAAATACTCCAGCTTAAAGCCGTGCAATAAACTTGCGTTTTCTTAAAACCTTATACTGTGCAAACACCCACTGAAGCGAAGTAGAAACCTAGGTACCACAGCTGCAAATTAATGCGTTTAGAAGGAAACTCCGGATTCGGTTAAGAATAACGTTTTGATTCATTGAACTTTAATTCCACAGTATCACATGAATAATTTAATTCAAATAATAAAAAATAACGCCAAGCAAAAGTTCGCTGAGTATCATTTCCTTTGTACAACCTCCTCACAAGACGTCTTTGCAGTCGGATATTTGTATTCAAATCCAAATTCCAAAGCTCGTTTCGGTTTAACCTTTGCTCCGTTGAGTAATAATGCTGCCCTTTCTTTGCCAAAAATTAAATTAACCGCAAATTCCGGAACAGCCAAATACGATGGTCTGCGAAGGGCTGATCCAAAGGCCTACAAAATAAAGATAACCTGACTTACATAATCCTAACGGGTAAGTGCATAGCAAACCTGACAAAATTCACCATTCGTGCATATTTCCGGTGCAACACCATTCACCACTCCGCTCACTTGCTCATTCTCAATACAATATCGTATTAAACGACAAAGATCTTCGATGTGAATCCAAGGCAGAGGTTGTGTTCCACTGCCCATAGGTCCGCCCAGACACAGTTGAAATGGCAACAATATCGATTGGATCATACCTCCTTCACGGCCAATTACGACCCCTGTTCGGATTTTTACCTACAAGAAACTGGTTATTTGGACCGCTAAGTATGTATTTATGCTTTTCTTACAGAACGACAAGGAACTCCAGAAGGGATTGTGGCAGCTTTTTCCCACTCAAGGCATAAGCGCGACATATAATCGTATCCCTCCACAGGATCATGCTCCGTATACACCTTTCCGTCGGTTTTGTAGTGACTCACGCCCGAGATGTTGACAAACGTTTTGACCTGCGGTGAGACTTCTATAGCCTTGACCATAGCCGCACTTGAATTTATTCTTGAATTCCATACGTTCTGTTTGAAACTGCAAACAAACATAGTTCTGGTGAAATTCTATGGCACATTGTACTTGCGTAGATACCCAGGAGTCCATCTTCGGGTGGGATCTAGCACATTTTGTCCGGCTAAGTTTACCACGGCTGTTACACCCTGAGGAACACCACTTTTCTCTAGCTCGTGCCAGGTGATTCGTTTCAAGCCCGGCATGCGTGAAACTACCGTAACATTATAGCCCTTCTCTATGAGATGCTTGTTCAGTCGAGCCCCTATAAAGCCAGTACCGCCGCCTTGAATCAGAGAAACGTTTACTTTCATTCAATTATATAATGAACGTGCAATTACCAATAAGTACATGCTTTGCAAGCATATTTTCCCACTTTGCTGCTCAAAGGATAAATTAAATAAGTTGTCTGCTTTTGGTTTCTTCTTATTTTGACATTTCATATGTCAGCTGTTTTTTGTGATGTTTTGTGGTGATGTTTTGTTGCGTTTACACAATGAAGTAATGTGTATAACAGTTTGATTTAAAAAGGAAACGATTAAAAAAATTGATATGTTGCGATACACAAATTTGTTTACCTCCATTCTCCATCCTCCGGAAAAGACGAAATTTCCAACGAACGATATTTCAAAAAAGTTTATTTTTTTCAATAATTTAAAACTAACTGAACAATGTCATCTACAGAGCATTATATTCATCGCTACGATTAGAAAATTTTAACCGAAGGATCGACGGACAGCACTGACTACGCATATACTAAAGGGAGTTGAACTCCCTCTGAGATTTGGGGAGCTCCTTTAGAAATTTTTATTCACCGAGAGAAGAATTTCTCGATTTGTGTGTGAGCTCCCTTCAAAATCTCCTGAACACTTTTGAGAATTCAATCCTGGCTAAAGGCGTGAATCTTTGTGGATAATCAAGCAATAATCAAGGCAATCGCCAAAGATAGTATAATCAAAATCGTTCCTTACCTCTTGTTTGTCTCCGTTAGATCCCCAGGAAATGGGTGATTTGTTTCTTAAGCTTACACTTACTAAATGAGTTTTGTCCGAAACGGTGGATAGAAAATTATAGTTCGTCGACAGCTTGTGTTTAGGTTTGCTCTTGAATGTAGATGACTACTGGATTGTTGACCTTTGTCACCAGAGGGGAGAGATGCATATGTACGTCGGTTAAAGACAGCCTCAATAGCTCGAAGGTCAAACATGAAGTCTAGTACCACGAAAGTTCAAGACGGTCTACCACTTAATTTCCTTTGACAGTTGAGCTCTAAAAGGCGTCATAAGCACGAAATGGTTAGAGTTGACATTCTCCATGGTAACATATCAAAAAAAGTTGTATGCCTATCAGAGATGAGAAATGGTGGGTCGACTTGATTTCCACTTCGATCATCTGAAGAAAGGCAGGTTGCTGTGTCGATATTTATGTGAGTCCAAATATTATTTATCACTGTGGAAGCTATATTTTCCTACTAGTACGATTTTGGCATCATATACTTAGGTAAGTGGTAAGGTCCATGCGAGGCACAGAAACACGTTGGCCAAGGAAGGCCCTTTGTGATGCCACTGGGACCAATATCCTAAGTGCCATTCCAACTATTGATACCATTTGGACACTTTTGACATCAGTATGCGGTAATTTACCCGAATTGTCGAGTGATAGGCTCCTCCTTCTTTGGAATAGAGCAGGACAAGTGGAGAAGAAATGAGGGATTGTTTCTTCCTTATTTTCGTCCCTGCAGCTCCTGCAAAAGTCATTTGAGATAAGGCCAATCCTTCCCGCATGAAGGCCGATGGGACTGTGGCCAGCGAGAACACCGGTAAAGGTGCTAATGAGCGACCTTTTAAGCAAAATCACATTTTTGAATCGAATAAGGTTTAGCATGGACCAGATGTCTCTGGAGGTACGGCATTTGGTACTGTTCCTCCATCTTTGGTTTGTCTTGCTGATCGCGTCGTACTCTAAGAGTAATTTACATGTAGCGAGTGGAATACCCAGATTCCTCCGTTCTAGTAGGATCTCTAGAGTAATACCACATTTGACGAGTTCATTGACCGTACAATTCCTTGGAATGTCCCTATGACCGGGTACCCAGCATAGGTGAATGTTAAAATGTTCTGCCATCTCCATGAGAAACGAGCGACAATCTGAGGTAGCTTTTGATGTATATGCTACTAGTTCCAGAGATTTTATAGTAGCCTGGTTATCGGTAAAAATTGTGATATCCTTGCAGGATACCACATTATACCTAAGCCAGGATAAGGCTTCGTTGATCGCCATAATATTCACCTGAAAAACGCTACAATGGTGGGGGAGACGGAAGGCTCAAGTTGAGCATTTCGAAGAAAACACCACCTCCCACTCCTTTCTCGGTATTAGAACTGTCGGTATAGAAGTGAACGAAACGCTCGTCTTTGTCATCATCATTCTCTCACTCTACTCTGGAGGAGATTGACGTCCGGAAGGTAAGGTGTGTAGTCGGTGTTTTCTAAGATGAATGTTATAGGATCCAAGATCGAAGAATAGCCAATATGGTCATTTGACCATTGAGAGGAGGCCTTCAGTCTAAGGGCTGAGCTAACAGCTGCCTGTGTGCCAAAAATATTTAAGGAAATTAGACACCGTATGCTTCACAGAGTCCGTCCAGTAAGTCATAGTATTCCTCCTTTATAGCGTCTTCAGGTTTTTCGATAAAGATATGGACACATGCCAGGCTTTTGCTGCAGAATGTAATCACGACTGGTGCGATCGTTTATCGATTTCATTTAACCCGCGTCCTAATGTGTGTATTCCCTTAGTCAAATGAAAGCTGAAAGTGATTTGCTTCTAATGAAAATAAGAACTCGTCTATAAACATCGATGTTTGCTTTCTCTTAGGTAAGAATTAATAAAATCACATCTATTTTATACTATACTAATATTATTGTAACAAAAATTTTAGGATGAGTTTAAAGACTTCGTTGATTAATTAACATCATACGTTTAAATTCAATTTCTACGCTACAGTCATGAAAGTTATCTTAGAAACTGAACTTTCCCCTAACTTTGAAGAAGCCAAAGTTATGTTTATTATGAATGACTGCTCCCACACCAACATAGTTCTCCATTAAAATAGGACCTTCCTTAAAATCGCAATTGAAATCAACGCCATCTGGATTGGCATTTGAGAATACTGATCGTAGAGTTTCATAGAATGATTCAGCTGAGTAAATGTGACGATTGCCATCGAATTCTTCCCTCGCTTTAAAGGACATATTATCATTTCCTGTAAATATAATTTAGATAATGTATTTTAAGTCGTTAGTAAACGTTTTTGGCTTACCCTTGGCCAATAATATAGGATGATCCTTTACTGTCCTCCATGGTATATCGGCAGCAAATGGATTCCATGAGGTTAAAAGTGATATTGGTCTGCCTTTGTTCCACATTATTCGCATACCCATTTCACTTCGTTCACTGAAAGTTAAGATTGCATTAGTCAAAATTGCCAAAGTTTGTCAAAAATACAAAGATTTCAAGTATCAGACTATGCTGCCGTGCATTTTTATGGAAGTTATTGGATAGAGTTAATTTTTTTAACAATTGTTGATTCATCAGGGTGCGACCCTCATCGTACGGGGCTAGTTCTAATCCTCCCAATCGTTCAATACCGACTCCACAACTAACTAATAGAAAGAAACTTCAAGACTTCAAAAGATAGCAACTGTCAAAGGGAGAAGACGGAAGCGAGGATTTAAACTGAATCTAAATAACCCAAACTAACCTAACTTTGTTTAATGTCGCCATTTATACAAGGGATTTCTGGGAGAAGCTAAAACCACCTACGAAAAAAACCTTGGAGATCTACACGGACGGTTCTAAAACCGAAGATGGTCATCATCTCCGATGATCTAAACCTCGAGATCTCCTTTCGTCTTCCAGAGCACTGTAGGGTATTCCAGGCGGAGATCATGGCGATGAAGGAAGCCCTGTCTTGGCTGAGGTGGAATGTAATATCTACTCGGGATATTAGCATTTTCACTGACAGCCAGGCCGCCATAAAGTCCCTAGAATCAGTTTCTGTAACATCAAAAATAGTTCTAGATTGCAGAGTTGGCAGAGCAATTCAACATTCTCCTCTTGTGAGTACCAGGACACAGACATATTCTGGCAAACTGCAAGGTCGATGAACTCGCCAAGAATGGAACTACAATACAGATTCTTCCTGAAAAGAGAAACTCGGAGTGCCACTAGCTACCTGTACGACAAATCTGGCCCTCAATAGACCATAAGCGCTTCAAGAGATTATTTTCGGAGCTACTATAGGAGTCGTCATCACAGGACACATCCTCATAGGCAGACATGCCACTCACCTGGGCGTTCCTGCAAACGATTTCTGCAGAAGCTGCAGGGATGAGGAAGAGGAAGAGACGATCCTCCATCTCATCTGTACCTGCCCCGGGCTCCCTCGCAAAAGACGCAACCATCTCGATGCCTTCTTTTTTGACAATCTTGGCGACCCAGCACAACAGGATGTCGGAAACCTAGTTCGCTTTATTAAAAGCTCTCACTTGTTCCACGATTAGCAAAGAGAATTCCTCCTAGATCCTGAGGCATCACAATGGACCTATTGTTGCTCTAAGTGCGTCGGCTATGTTGACAGCTTCTTTAACCTAATCTAACCTAGATCTGAAGCTAAAACCCTAGCAAAAATTGGTTCTACTTCAAACATTACCTAAGCCTATATCTTAGTATCTCGTCTTCCATAATCGAACGCAGGTAATGGTTCGTCTCGTTTCGAAGACAGGCCAGATGTTGTTGGCATTGTGGCCAGCCATTGATGCCTCCCTTCGCCCTATTCTCTGGAAAATAGCCACTAAGCCTGATCTCGATACAAAATGTTTTGTTATTTTTTCTTCTTCTTCAGCTGGACCTATTTATACAGGAGTCGAAAAACTATGAGATACATAGGTCAGACAAATCTTAGGTAAATATACAGGCAATGTAGTAACTATAGACTACACAATACCGCATCTCGACTACTGTTCTTCAACCATTCTCCGAGTAGAATAGAGAAAGTAAGCCAACGAGGTGATAACAAAAACCATATACATTGATGGCTTGAAGACGATATTGCAGGATTGACGTTTTTAGAATTCCTATCAATAAAAAATGAGCTGGTCTGGACGTCGGTGTATGGAGACATTCAGGCGATCCGTAAGACTGACGAACGTAGTATAGGCAAGAAGGTTCCGAAAGTGAGACAGGGAAAGCTCGAGATACTCCAGCATTACAAAAGATTTATTTTTGGTGCCAGCAATGAGTCCGAACGAACTTAACTTATCTTAAAAAAATGAGATGTACTTACACTGGTTTAAAACATGTGAAATCGAAACGGTTAGCAACCGTCAACGGATTTGGCTGAACTTTAGCAGGAGATGCTGTTTGTGTAGTCTGCTTGCTTTGACAAAACATCCTGCCACATATGAGTGAACTCAACCCATTGGCGATTCCTTCAATTCGCCTGCAAACAAAAATTCATTGCTTTTCAACTTCAAATTGGACATGCATCTCATGCTTACGGAACTAGTGAAGTTTGTGGATAGCTTAACTTGCCCTGAATGATGGTATCGATTTGATTCAACTTGACTTTGTTCGACTGGAGAATTTTCAAAGCAATGAAATCGTATTTAATGTCCAGCAGCGTTTTCGATGTCAGAATGAACACACGTTCCCTCTCATGATCCCAATGGCTTATGCTAAAATTAATCTCAATCAGCGGAGTTTGTTTCGAGTCATTCTACCTACTCTGTCAGAAGCCAGCTTCCAACGACATTTGTATCATTGCCTGGTCGCAGGAGTATATTCACACAATCTGCGACGGCTTTTTCGAATTGACCTGGTCTGAAGCAAAAGAATTCATCAGTCACTGGGGCGTTTTCGACTCTGGGTACACCCACACCACCCGGTCCGCAGATGTAGTTGCCATCGTCTATGGGCGTACCTGTGGGAAAATTTTCAGCTCAAATGAAATAGTCCTTTGAAATAGCAATTGTACCTGTACTACTTCTGATCTCCTTGTATGCACTGGCCACATGAATTGGCGATGTCACATCTGACCCAGTTAGAATTGCACTTTTCTCCATGTCTGATATGTTACTTCTGTGGCGTAGTAAATTTTGTGTCGCCTCCTCGTCGGAGATTCTTAATGTCGCCCCCGAGAAATTATATTGCTCATCCATGTCGTCGTCACGCAAAAGGAATGAGTTGGATGGATGCATTTGAATGATGAACGTTTTGAGATCCTTTTCGAGAAAAATTACTCCTTGACGGGTCCTCCTGAAATTGTTTTTCTGGATATTTTCTATACGACACCTAATTGACGGGAATAATGGTTATAGGGTAAACCCAAAGTTAGTTGTACAAGTTCCGTTCAAACGCGCATGGTCGGGGAAAACTTTACCACTGTGAGCTTTTCAACTTTGTTTACATCCCTCCGGCGATTTGTTTTTCTTTGATTTTGTACAGGTGACGTTTTTTTTTTTTTTCAATATTCTGTTGTCGTTTCGGAATTTCAATGGATTCTTGAAGTAGGCTAGTGGGGTAGTTATTTAGCACTTAAGGTGAGACACAAACGAGGAAGTTGCAACTGGTAAAGCTTTCAAAAAATCAAGGCGCAGAAAAGACACTGATTCTAGTTTGTGCCGAGTTTAGTCAGAGTAAACTTTGTTATGAAGACTCACAAACAAAATATTTGTCAAACCTGTTGAAGTACTTTGGACCGACAATATTTTACAAACAGAATTCGACGGACGTAGGAAAAGCCCAGCTAAGCAAAGAGCAAACAAATAAAATTATGAAACTGTAGCACCTCCAATAAACAAATTGGGAAACCTTCACTAAAACAAAAATAACGATTTTTTCCAACCATAACAGAAAAACAATTTATTGTTTACTTGTGTCCGAAAAGTGTAAACAAGAATGAGCTTAACTGAGGCAAGGCAACTAGCGTTGACAAAACGGAAACCAAGAATGTGTGTACACATGCGAAGAGAAACCGAAAAAGAATAAAATGAAACAATTTGTTATCAATGAAATGTATAATGAGCTAGAAAAGCCGCAAGGTAGCTGTGGTTTGCTTGGCATCCGATACTACCAAGGTGCCATCGGATTTCCGGAAAATGTTCTCGTTCTACCAAAAAAAGGGGTAAGTGGTGAATACTTAATGTTCCCTTAACAATAGGTGGTGTTAATTTATTTGGTCAATAAAAGCTGCGACTCCGATCTCCGACCTCCCGTATCTTATGCTTGCGATAGACGCTTAATTTTTACCACTCTAGCTCGCGTATTCGGGCCAAATTGTCTCTTCCGTGATCGCAAAACTCGTCACGTAAAAACGAGACGATTTGGCCGCATAATGCTCGTTTTTACGTGACGAATTGTACGATCACGGAAGAAACGATTTGGCCCCAGGGGTGACTGTAAAAAATTAGGCTCTCAGCTTCCTTATACCAGATAGGCGATGACTAAAATCCACTGCGACCTAAAAGATCTTTTGTGACAATCGGGGCCCTCCCACCAATGAGGACATTTTTGAGCAGGACCAAGGTCGTGAATAAACCTCAGGATTGTGCTTGTGGGGAACGTGGTTGATTGTTTCTGAGGAGGTGAACCCCCTGCCGAAGTGTTTCAATCTGCAGCGAGCTATGGCGAAACAATCGCACAGAGGATCGGTACATGTCCGACGGGAGTAATGCCCGTCTTGGTAAAATGGTAAAGAAGTGAATAATGCCCAGTGAAGAAGCGTGTGAGGAGCTTAGCATTGTTCTTTAAGGGCCAAAATCACGGTGTTGAGTTCTATGTGAAGGACTTCTCTTGACGTTTCCATGAGTTGAGTTCCAACTTGATGTGGGTGATACAATAGCAACTGCTACGCTTTCTTAAGAAACCTGTTACTTAATCCCAGCTAAGGCTGCCCTTCAATCTTTGTAGTGTCGAAAATTGACTGTTTTTCGTGCCCAATCATATTGAGCTAGGAGCATTCATAGGACAAACCTTGGTATGGTATGATATATGAGGGTGAGCGGAAGGCTCTTCTCTTAGGCCTCAGTTGGACCCGTTGTGTTCCCCTCTTTTAATCGTCGGAACTGCAGGGAAGGGTATGGTTTGGGACGTAAGTTGGGACGTAAGTTGTGAGGGATATGGGGAAAGCGGAAACAATTATGGAATTTGCACTAGTGTCTGGCGAATCTTCCTGGTTCCTTGGTGAAGGCCAGGATGCCGCCGATTCCTTTTTTCTTTAGATGTCTGAGGTCCGGTATGCACATCGAGCTCAGGGTCTTCTGTCGCATTCTCGCTAGGGCTGGGTAGTGGCATAGAAAGTGTTCGATGTCTTCTTCCTCGCAGTTTCTACATGTTTCTGTGTCAGCGAGGCCCATTCTATGCATGTGTTTGTTGAGGTTAATGTGTCTTATGATGTGTCCCACCATCAGCCTCAATTGCTCTCTGCTTGATCTTAGACCCTTCCTGGTGACCAGGTTGCTTGGATTATTTACGAGTGATCTAACAACTTTGCACATCGGGGGGTTTGCCCAATGATCCTCGAAATCTCTTTGTATCCTCTCGTTGGTTGCTGTTGTTAGTGAGACTCCCTAGGAGGAACCTTAGTATAACGCTGCTTCTATAGTTAGCTGTAAGCGCAATAGGCTCAAGTTAAAAGGGACTTCAACCAACTTGGCGTGGAAAAGTGAAGGCAGCTAGCTAATGAATGAGCTGGATAACGACGCTTGTTGCTTGAGTACCATCATAAGCAAGCAAGCAAAGCAAAGGCGGACGAAGTACCTTACTAGCTCGAAGTTATAGTGTGTTTACTACGACGTTCTGTCCTATTCGTTAATGCTGGGTATTCCTTCTCATTGACAGCAAGACAACAAATTTACCGATGTAGGTAATTATCCACAAATGATTCAAAAACTAGTCAAACACTTGTTGCTGCTGTCCTGATAGCAATGCATCAGACAGATAAAAGGGTTTACTATTCGCTTCTGTATCAAAAGTTAGACTACCTTTAAGGCATTATATCTTACCTGAGGTTTTACATTAACAGGCGGGTGTATCATTAATAGAATCACCCCAATTACGTTTGTAGTAGTTATTTGTAGTTTATTGAACCGACAAAGTGTGTACTAGTGTTTTTATCGACTGGCTGCATTTATGTTTTTGTTTTTGACATCCACAATTAAAACAAGATTAATGGAAACAATCGTGAAATATGATTAATACATAACAAGAAACCTCTTAAGCACCATGAAGTTTTGACGAACTACAGACGACCTTGATAGGGACATGTGTCGCTTACTTCTTTAATATACTAGAAGAAGAATCGTAATTCAAGGTATGTCTGAGATGGTAGAAGCCTGGACTGGGGCAAAGAAAGTGGGGTGTATCCTCATTGACTTCCTCGTCCCCCGGAGGCCCTTGTAAAGGTCATCCTAACTTAACCTTAGCTTTTCATATGTGTAGTGCAGAGTTTAATGCCCTGAAAAGACACCTTCATTTGTAACTGAGAAATTGGACCTTGATCACAGATCTGCAAACAAAGTGTTCTGGCAGACCATCCGCCGTCTCAGAGGAAGGAACTTTGATATCACCGGTTGATATATCGAATGTCATCTTGCGCAGATGGGCTTGCTCAATCCCGAACAGGGCACTGAGGATGGCAGACCCATGGGTCTGTGTAGGGCGGATAATAGTCTCACGGTAGATGAGGTGATTTTGGCACTTAAACTTGGTAAATCTGGCTGGAAATGATCAAGGACTTGAGGGTACAGAGAGTGAAATTGCTCTCTCGTGTCATTAAAGTTCCCTGGGAATGCAATAAAACACCTAGCGATTGACAAACTGGGCTTATTGTCCTATGGGTCTCGAAACACTTTGACGTTTTAACGAACTACAGACGGCCTTGATAGGTACAAATGTCACTTAGTTCTTTGTTATACTGGAAAACTAGGGTGATTTTTCCTTTTTCTAAAAAAGGGTAAAAGAGAGGAGGGAATTATGGAGATACATATGTACATTTATCTCCTTACAAAAGATTTTGCTAAGGTGTTGGAAGCGCGTGCCAGAGCTGTGGTCGAGTTGTGTTGGGCGGTGAGCAGTGCGGCTATCGTCCTCCTCATTTATATTTAGAAAGAACCCTTGAGACACGAAAAAACCGAACAATTACTTCCTTCATTTATCCCAGTCGTTTAGCTTTTTCAAACGGCTCGAAATGACACCTATCCGACCGTCTACCAACAAATGGAATATCAATGACCAGTATTGCAAAATTAAATATGGCCAAAAGAACATGGATTTCTCCGAGTTGGTAACTGTGGTGAATAGCAAGTGTTATGACTCTCCTCAAACATAATAAACCCGCTCTTGGTCGAACACTTCGCAAGAAGACCAATGTGTTCTCCAAACCCGCTCGCTGATCGAACAATTTGTTTTCCATTCAATTAATCTTTAACTGCTCCTCTGACCAAACAGAAATTCGTTCTTTTTTCTGTTCATTCAATTAAAATCGTTTAAGTGTCAACAAACGCCTTCAGCTTCTCTTTCTTTGCAAGGCCCTGCTTCTGCTATGTAATGTTCCAAGAATAGCCATTTAATTAATCTAATCAAAAATGACGAGTAGTGTTCTTTGATGGGGAGCTCCCGAAAAAATAAAACATAATGTGCATTTGGAATACAATTCGTGACTGTTTCTAAAAACACGCAGTTGTACTTGTAAAATATTTGACTGTCTGATTGTTCGTTTGTCGGGCGTAACTAGAACGATTCGACATCAAATCCACGTACGAAAAAAAAGCTAAACTTGTAAACTCTATCAAGTGACGTAGATCAAACATAAGCGAGCAAACAATTGACATGATTCATTCCTAAACTATCTCTTGACTCTTGAGAACTGAAAATCAACTGAGTGATTCTTGATTCTAGAATTTTACTGATAAGAACACTGAATCTCCTCTGTAAACAGCACTGAGCCGAAATTGCACGCAAAACAAGTTCCATTTCACTTCTCGTGGATCTCAATCGATTGGTTTCGACTAGACTGATCCCATTTCGCATCTAGAACGATGATCGTGAAAAATTTGAGAGAGAAAATGAACAAGCAAAAGATACACTCGCTCACATTTATTATCGCGAATGCATTCGACATCGACACTATTTACATTCTCATCGCCTGATACGAATATCACAATAAAAATAAAAACAAAAGCCAAAGCCAAAGCCCCACAACCTCAACGTATTTGTGCTCTGTTCTCAGTCTTTCATAGCGTCTACGATGACAGATCGCCTACGGAATGGACTTGGGCATGAGTTTATGTGTTTTTGTTTAGTCTCTTTGCTTCTTTGCACGCGATTAGTACGATTTTTTGAAAAATTCCACTCGGCGCATTGTTTACATAAACGCTGACTACCGATAGCCTTTTTGTTTCCTAGCGTCAGTTATGCACTGGATATACTTCAATCAGCCCTTAGTTCCTCAGGAGGACGTAGAGGAGGTTTGTTCTTAAATTGATTTTCAATAAAAAAAAATAAAAAAAATTAATTGCCTCCAAGTGTGTGCTTGTACTCTGCGGGTTAGAAAAAAGAAAGAAAACAAAATGTCTTTGACGAACACTTTCAGCTTTCTTGAATGGTCACTTGTTAATTATTCGGATAAATTTCAGGAAGCCTCAAACAGTTCCGACGCATATAGCAACGTGCCGAACAAACCGAAACGTAAGTACGAGTTTTTTGAACAATGAAACAGAACGCCCACTCAGTTCGGATATATTTTTATTTTTTTAAACTCCGAGTGGTTTCTTTTTTTGAAAAATAAAAAGCTTTTCCTAAAAATAGTCTTTTGCTCTTCGCAGGTTTTCTCAGGGCGTTCTCGCCGTACAAGCTCACTACTGCTGACTTTGCAGAGCTGGCACCGCTGCTGCCGTTCGTAGTGATTTTGACCATCCTGTTTATACTGCTCCTCATAATTGGCTTCCGCCGATGGCCGGGTCTGGTCGCGGGAATCATTGCCGGCTGTCTAACGTCGGCGAGTATATATTTAATAGTGAGTGCCATTGCCGGGGATATCCCATTGTATGAGTAGCAGAGGACGATGGTCAGAGCCTCGGTGGCGCAGTAGGCAGCGCGTAAGTCTCATAATCTTAAGGTCGTGAGTTCGAGCCTCACCCGGGGCAATGCTTTTTTTGTATGAGGGCAGGCTGCCAATGACTTTAGAACTATAGAGAAAGTATTTATGTATAGAATTTAGTGTTATAAGGATTTAAATGTTATATAGTTGTAAGTGCAAAAATAATGTTTTATAGAAAAGACTGCTGAATATTTGTAAATATAAATAAATGAAAGAAAATTATAATTTAGAAAGCAGAGATGTTTATTTGAGTTTTAATTTTTCAAAGAACTGACATACATGAGTCTACATTTTCGATTGTATCCTGGAATGGCCCCACAGCAGAGGAAGACGCTTAAACCATTTTTCTGACTTAAAACAGCGTTGAAAATAATCGAAATTGAGCTACAGTCGTGGGTCTTTTTAGCATTAAATTTGTACCCCCGATTAGGATGGTCAAGCTTAGACTTTTTTTTCCTGTAGTAAAAGTCCTTGCCGTGCTGGGTTTCACTCGGCTACCGCAACGAAACCCTTGGTTTGTCGACGAGTGCCGGGAAGCACATGCAGCGAAACAAGAAGCATACAAAGCGGTGCTGCGCAGAAGGACCACAGCTGCTCGCGGGCTCTACAAGCAGAAGAGGAGTGACGAACACTGGCTTCTCAGGAGGAAGAAGAAAGAGCAAGATCGAGTTTTACCAAAGGGTAAAAAGAACCTCTCAAGGCCACAGACCCCGAACCGAAGCCTGCAGGGGTAAACAAGGGAACATCGTAGTAGAAACGCAGTCAATGCTGAGGATATGGAAGAACTGCAGACTGTTTAAAGGCGACAATGAATCAAATTCTGCTGTCAGGCAGAATGAACCATTCAACCTGGACGATGCAGACCAACAATTCCGTCCACCCAACCTGGACGATGAAAAGATAACCAAATCTAAGTTTAAGTCCGACAAAGCTGTTGGAGCTGACGGCCTAGCTGGAGAGCTATTCAAAGGGGCAGGCGATGACTTTTGTAAGAAGTATGCACCAAATCATCTGTAAAATATGGTCGGAGGAAAATATGCCCGATGAATGGAACCTCAGCATTGTTTACCCGATCCTTAAGAGGCATCAGTCTTCTTAACATCGCCTACAAGATCTTATCTGTCGTGTTGTGTGAGCGTCTGAAGCCGTTCATCAACAACCCGATCGGTCCATATCAGTGTTGCTTCAGAACTCGAATGTCCATCACCGACCAAATATTCACACTGGGGCAGATCTAGAAAAAAACCCAGGAGCTTTAAATCGATACCCACCACCTTTTCATCAATTTTAAGGCCGCGTATGACAGCATCTATAGAGACGAGCTATACAGAGCTATGCCTAGTTTTGGCATCCCGTTTGAGCGGGATGACGATGGAGAATGCCCGCTGCTCCATCAAGGTCGGTCAAGACCTCATCGAGACCTTTGATGTCAAAAAAGGATTTAGACAAGGCGATGCGCTGTCATGCGCCTTCTACAACATCGTTCTTGAAAGAGTTGTGCAAAACTCAAAAGTCCGTCCAAATACGCGAATACGCCGACGATATTGACATAATCGGGAGAACGCAGCGTGATGTCACTGGCGATTTCGTGAGTATTGACACGGAAGCGGCGAAGATGGGTTTAGCGATCAATGAGGGCAAGACGAAGTATATGCTGTCAATAAGAAAGGACACCCAACTATAGACAGATATAACTTTGAGGTAGTCAAGGACTTTGTCTAACTAGGCTCCGCTATAAATTCAGACAACAACACCAGCGCTGAGATTAAACGAAAAAGAACTCTTGTCAATCGCTGATTCTTTGGGCTAAGAAGGCAACTGAGTAGCAAAGCCCTCTCTTGAACAACTAAGGTAACCCTTTATAAGTCCTTAAACGTCCCAGTCCTGCACTACGGCGGGAGAGGCATGGACCCTATCAAAAGCGGATGAGGTTTCTCCTGGCTGTTTCGAGAGGAAAATTCTTCGGATGATTTTCGGTCCCGTCTGCATAGACTGGAGGAGATACATTGACGAACTGTACGGGCTATACAGTGATATCGACTTAGCCAGAAGAGTGAAGCTCCAACGACTGAGGTGGCTGGGTCATGTAGAGCAGATGTACACCAATGCGCCGGCCCGGAATATTTTCGAATCCACACCCGAAGAACGGCCCAGGTGGCGCTCGCAAATGGAAGGCTACCTTCACTAACTTGGCGTGCGAAACTAGAAGCAGCTGGCTAAAGATTGTCCTGGTTGGAGACGCTTGTTGGTTGAGGCCCAGGTCCACCCCGGACTGTAGCGCCATTTTTAGTAAATAAGTAAGTAAGAAAGCAAGCATAAAAGTTCGTACTGCATTAGGAACCTGCTATGCAAATGTCCATAAGGTCAAATCCGTCGACTTGATCCTTCAAGACATGAAACTAATCAAAATCTAAAACTCATCAATACCATTTTGCAGAAAGCTTCTAATAGATCATTATTACTACTATCTAAGTCGCAATTCTGGCGACTGTGCTTCTTCAAGAGACCATTGCTCGCAGCAGACACAAAAATCTACTAAAGAGAATTTATTTTCCGCATGAAAGCTCTACGAGTAACAAACACTTTTTATGTCGCCTAAAGAGCTGCAACGTTTTAACAGCCGTTGATTTCAAAATTCAACGTTTTCCAGCCCACAATGACTCAAAACAAATCTAGGTCTCAGTCTCACTAGGACCACAGCGATAGCATTCGCTCTTAGTATTAAAACAGTATTTTCTTCTTATCTTGTCTAATAATAAAATAATTTAATTTACTTCTTTTTACGTGTCTTTTACATTAGGAATTCAACTTAATGGCTAATTCTAATAGAAAGATTTCTCTGACTTACAGCTAATTTGGCTTGTTTTTGCTTTTCTTTGGAAGAAAAAGAAAAATTATTCTTTGATAACACAACAACTGAATGGCACTCGCATTCTTTACGGCTATTATTCGATAACATTCGAGCTATGACTACTGTATCTCTTTTGTTTGAAAATAAATTTTTAGATACGATCGGTTCTTGTCGGTGGTAGGTACACTTGTACGACTCAAACAGAGTATGGTTGGCAAAATTGGTTTGTACTGTTGTTCTTCTGGACACCATGGAATAGTGGAGTGCTGCGCAGCGCCCCAGATGCATCTCGTGAATTTTTGCTCTGTTGATAAGATTTACTAGCCATTGGCGATAGAGGTTCACCCCAAAATTTCAACAACGCGAACACTTTGTAGTAGGCAACTCTGCAAGGAGAGAAATATTCGTTATGAAATGGTTCTGTTGGTAGATGCTTATGTCAACTTACCTATAGTTTCTATTGCTCGCCGCGTAGATGAATGGATTTATAACACTTGAGGCCCATGCCATTATTGAGGCAATGATGTGCAACCATGGGTATGAGTTGTTGTGCTCGTCCACAACATTGGCTAACATAAGTGGCAAGAAACACACCAGAAAGCAGAGGAATATTGTGACCATCATTACGGTCAGTCTGTTATCTTCGCGACTCTTTCGCGCCGTCGATATTGATTCTTTCGATGGTTTTTGGAATGACCTGTTAGAAAATGGGAATGAAGACGAACTGAATGGAGGACACAAACATTTGTTTCGACTTACCTATGAGCTTTTAGCTTCTGTTTTTGTCTTCGAACTTTGAAATAAATGCAAGAGTATGACACAATAATGACCACACATGGGAGAAGGAATCCGATCAGGAAGAGCATTTTTTTGATTGATTTCCCATCTTTTTTCAAAATTGTACATGAGAACGTCGCTTCGTCTAGACCCATTTCACCCCAAATGCCAAGAATAGGTGGTAACTGCAATGAGAATACACAATTAATGCGATGTTAGTATGATTGGATTCAAAGATCTTACCAGCATGAGGAACGAAACAGCCCAGACAAATACTAGTTGTAGGACTATATACGTTGGTTTGTAAATTTGTGCGTAGAGCCGGTGGCAAGCAATGAGGATGTACCTAAAAACGATTAAAGGAAAGTTGTTTAGCTTAAATTTGTATATCGGTTGTGTTTTATAAATGCAGCTTCAGCCTGGCATGCACTGGTACTACGAAGGGAATGCAATGAGAACCACACCGGGAGGACTGGAAGTCGAGTTCAACCAGGCATTTGCAATTTCTAAAGAATTCTCTAGCAGTGTGGTATACATACATAAAAAAACATCTTACTTAGAGTTTCAAAGGCCTTTTTTTTAACCTAGTTCTGAGCAGGGAGGAATAGAAAAAGCAAGACGGACAATTCATAACCATCTCGATGGGTAAAAGATAGACACTGGAGTGGGCGCAGGTATTTCGCCGACACATTGACGCTGGGCATTTCCGATTTAATGAAACTTTGAAACCGCAGCAGTGTTTCCCCAGCGGACGTGTTCAAATTGATAACAGCCACCCGTAACACAGCGATGAAGACGATACCACGCGATGGTATTAGTAATAAAATTCTACAGAGATTAAATTTGTGAAGAATTGTTGGGTCTTTGGATACGAAAGTATAGGTTAGGTTAGGTAGATGGTTTTTTTTTTGTTTATAATCCACGCGCGGATCAAGGGGATATGAATACCCTTATAATGTCACCGCAAGCGAGGTACAGTGGTTTGAAACTCAGGTTTCGTTAAGTTTTTCATTGGCGTCCAAGGGTGGTGTCCAGGCTAGCTGGGGACATTTGTGGTGTTTTTGTCATTGCTTAATCCACAGGATTTTTTTCGAATCCCCTGATGTCATACTCAGTGTTCGCTCAATCAACTCTTCAAGCAAGACACTCTACTGCCAGTGTTATGCCTTCGTCAGCTTTCACACTTGATCGATTTTTATTTATTTAAGAAATAAATGTTTTTCCGACATCAGGAGTTGAACCCGGACTTTCAGCGTGACAAGCGATGATGCTAACCACTGCACCACGGCCATCCTTTGTTAGATGGGTTGGCGAGGGGAGTGAGAGTCCTCTGCGCCATACTCAGGTCAGTAGACACTCATTGTGATGCCCGTTTTTGGGGAGAAGGTACCCCTTGCTCGTGGAGCAATACCCAAACCACTTTCCTGTGATCTCAGGGTTTCGAACCATTTTTGAAGGCTTAATGAACCTCCAGATGTTCCTGATAGGTGCGTCACTTACTTGGCAAAGACACCGAAAGATACGAAAGCATAGTAGGGAATAAAATGACTCACGAACTGGAGAGAAAAGGTTCAAATCGTTGTATAAGACTTCCGACTCGTTAACCTTTGTAAAATGTGATTTTGATTGTACATCAAAGAATATGTGGATACAAAGCCAAAACCGACAAATTCTGCAGAAAGGCAAAAAATCTTCATCTCCTCTTATAGGAATTACTTGTACCTTGCGGTACCACAGGAAGAAGCTATTGTTTATCGCAGATGCCCTCTGTAAGGGTTGTTGAGACTAGCAAGTACGTGAGGACAGACCACGCTTTTACTGTGAAGGTCCGTTTCTCAGACCCCTTGCGCTTAGATTCAGGTTCCATAGGGGTATTATTATTATTATTATTATTATTAGTGGGGAGCGGTTTGTCCACTCTAGCACTGCGGTCTCATAAAGAGGCCTATTGTGCTTTCCCGAGAGTTTAGAGCAGTTTGTCTACTCCAGAGGATGTCAGGAAACTAATCAGCCTCTCTGGGTGGAGCGTGGCAAGCGCCGTTGGTGAAACGAGTTCACTGCCTAGGGTCCGTTTTCTCACATGGATAAGGGCGGGACATTCGGTGACGATGTGAAGTTTTTAAAAATGGTTTTGTTTACTCCACAGGCTGGTTCAGGACCAGTGACGGGGGTGGTCGCACCTATCTTGGCCAGTGAATCCGCTGTTTCATTGTCGGCGTAGCCTTTGTGAGCAGGGATCCAATGTAGTATGAGCAAGTTGTTTTTTCCCAATTCTAGAAGCAATTTAACTGTCTCTAGAACTAGTTTTGATTTTATCGTGGCTGAATTCAGTGCTTTCAGGGCAGCTTGAATGTCAGAGAAGATAAAAATGGTTTTGCCACGTGGGTTAGAGAGCAAGCTTAAACTTGTGCACTGGTTTATGGCAAATATTTCTGCCTGGAAGATCGATGAGTACGTGCCTAGACTGACCGATAAGTTAGTGCTAAGTGACTCTCCGAATATTCAAGCCCCAGATCCTTGACCTCAAACTCCATTATAATTGGTTACCTTGTCCTGAGTGTCACCTAAAAGAGTCTATGTAACCTATCATTTGAAAGTAAACTTCATAAGCTGTGGAATTGTAAATTTGGTCGGACGCGACAATGCTGACGTGGTATTTCGTGCCATGTCAGCAGTAGCTGGAAGTAGTCTTAGCGATATACACTTTTCGCGTATCAGGGGCCGAATTACCACACTCGTTAACGAGTAACTCGTCATCGAAATGTGAGGATTTGGCATCACCGTTCTTAATGAAATTTATGTATCATTCGATCAAGAGTCGCACTCACTCATTCGTTATCGATGGCGGTAATATTTAAGTGAAACGTAAACTGTTTCGGAAGTACAGTTTCATGCCGAATGTAAATGTTCCAAAAATTGTAACGATTTGCAGTGTAGGGGGAAGACCTCATGATTTGGCAGTAGAAGCCAACGGTGTTGGAGGTTTAATGCGTACTCTACTAAAAACAGGGAAGAAGGATGAGAAACTTTACGATGCTCGGAGTCTCATAGCGATTCGTGTTTGTCATCGAAAATGGGAATTATTGTTGCCTTGAGAGTAAGAAACGTGAAGTATGTAATTTTAATCGCCAAAGAAGTTTCACTTTTGGAGCGTATACGAATAAAAGAAGAGGAACTCATAAGTAATGACATAATGAATTAATGTTCGTTAATAATGTTAAGAGACAGCCCTTGGAAGATGAATCTTAAAATAAACGACTTAAAGTAGTTGAAGCAAACGTAACAGAGCGTCACTCTCTCCATTTTCTTACCGATTCAAGGTAATTCCAACCATACTCAGCAACGATACCGCTACATTTCCATAGAATATAACTGGAAATACTTTACAAAGTGTGTCGCCAAGTGTCCATGCCTAGGATGAAAAGAAAAATTAAAACCTCTGCAAAAATCCGATTTTACCAAGAAAGGAACAAAGGTAAAAACCAATTCCATTTCCTCCACTTACCTCTTGAAAATACCGCACAGCCGTTAGTGGCATGCTAAAGGAACAAAAGAGTAAATCCGATATGCAAAGCGACAGCACAAAGGCTGTCGTTGCATGACCTCGCATTTTGGGGCATTTTAACAGCGCAAGTATTGTTATAAGATTGCCTTTGAAGAAAAGAATAAAAAATTAATAATCCACTAATACTCTTTGAAACAGAAACCGCCACTCATTGCGGCGACGTACTTACCCAGTACTCCAATGACGACAAAAACGCAAGCGCATATCGCTGCGAATAGCGTTGCCGAATGCGGGAACACCACTTCCACTTCCATGTTATGTGCACGTTCTCTGAAATAAAACAAATGACGACTTGTTAAATTTAAAAAAACGGTCTAACGATAAGGAAACACTAAGATCCCTACAAGCCTTTGTTTAGAGCTTCACTTACAGTGATTCAGTACGAAATCACTTTGAGAGTGCGATAAGCTGTTTTGGAATGATGCCATACTTTCAGAAATTATCCACAACACTCCCCCAGATTGGCCATTAACCTAAAATTTTAAAAACAAAAAATCCCAACGGGCAGATAAGGAATAGTCAAATGCATGTGGATATCTCACGTGCTGCCAAATAGCTCTGGAAAGCCCCTACAAACGATAATGGTGCCCAAATGATCACTTGAAGAAACCCTAATTGTAAGTCGAACAAGTATCGGAAATGGCTTGCCGATTGTGGTCGTCATCGTGATCAATGATCAGTCCCAGACACGGGACAGACGATGTTTCCACCGTCAAGAGCTGCCACCAGCACGGTATGAATTAATATTCGGGCAACGGATGTACGGATGCGAGACAAGACACACAACTGTGGAGGTGATTTATGTTAATTAGGGTGGGGATGTCCACAAAGTGAGTTATTTATGTGGTTCCGATGATGTTGGATGTTGGGGGGCCCTATTGAACTTCCTTTTTGTGTGTCACGTAATTAATGAATGTTTTTTTTTTTCTTCTTTTTGCCTTCGTGGATCTCTTAGTCGGATGGTGCAAGTATTGTGACGTTTACATCCTAATCTATCTATTATCTTGAAACTATTTATGTGGAATATGATGAATGGAATTTTGATGGTACCACGGGGGAACATGCTTTGGATTTTGTATTGACAAATATTTCATTTGAAGAGGGACAAGTGTTTTCTTTTTTATTTATATATTTTCGGATTCAATGATTAATGGGATGATGTAAGCTACACGTACATTCCATTTGATTCTTAGAAATTTTATTAAGTACGTCTCACAAAATAAGATTAACGGCAGTCATGAACAAATGAATATGTACATTGTGGTTAAATTTCACCCGTATCTAACCAGAGCAGTGACCATTATGACGTTCGGTAATAATTCCTATTCGTTTTATCTTGAAATAATTAGCGGGAACCGAATGAAATTCACAGAATCGACTTAGAATCTTCAAAGACCACAGCAAGTCATGGTAATCATCGTTGCGAAGAATACTCATGCTTTTTTGTCAAATTTGAGAAAGTTAAACCAGTTTTAAGAATGAAGTTGTAAAAATATTCGCTGAGTTAAAGCGCAAGTTGGAGGAAGATCTCTAGACAAATCTGACCTGGTTTAGATCAGAATCCTATGGTCTCATCTAAGCGTTGTTGATTGCAATTGCGTTGACTTTGTTTAAACGGGTGACGTGAAATAAGGCCGAACGAAATTAGGCAAAAAGAGTAAAAATTAGACCTTATTTAATTGTATGCACTCAAGTACTGTTTGATGCTCCGCGAACTTTTATTTTCCAGACGTAAGCTCCAGGCACCCGCCTGACAGTGGTTGACATACCCTATGGATAGCGACGAAGTTGCACGTGCCTGCCACAGTGGGTAAGTGCCGCGCTGCGCGGAATTAATTTAATAAACTCCACTTTCCGGAGGGATTTAGCCGTTCACGCGACTTCGTCCCTCCGTTAAGGTGTATATCAAGAACTGTCAGACAGGCGGGTATAGCTGAGTCCCCAGAGCTGCATTTGGTTTAATTTCCGTTCCAAATTTGGCCTTGTATCGCTTTTACAAGGAAAATAAGGCCAAATTTCACATTTGTCCTTATTCTGTTGGACCTTACTTCACGTCACCGTTTAAACGTCCCATTTCTATGCAAAAATCATTCGACCAGATTTCATAATTTCGACTAAAATTGTTAATTGCCAGGCACCCAACATAGTTGCTTCAGTCTGGCGATGCTAAATATTATTCTTGTGGCTTCATTTAGACTAAAGGTTCAGGTAGATGACATTATCGAGGTTAAACTCCTTGTATTGGCTGATAGCGGCCAATGAGTAATGACAACCTAACAGCCTTTATAGTTTTCCTGCTCTCAGCGCTGATGAACGTGAGAAATGCACAAAAAATAGTAAGTAATTCGTTTAGACGTCACCTTAAAACGTGACTATAAGTACTTTAGTTTATTAAGTAATTTCATGGGTTGTACAATAGTAAACAACATTCCGCACCATTTGCGACTAGACCTAACATTGTTTCTAAGCAGATACTTAGAAGACGATCAAATTTTGACGTAAAGAAAATTATGTTATATTTACGTGCATATGTATGTACATATGTATGTACTTGTGGCATCACAACTAAGAGGTTTCTTAACTTTTAAAGAATTCCCTGAGATGAGAAAAGAAGTCAAGTTGAAGTTACGACATAACCTCTCAAATTGAAACTCCAAAATATGATCTAAATTTTTTGGACACATTTCGTTTTTCCTACTCGTTTGTTGAACCAGTTGGAGTCTGATGAAGCGAAGGAGGCTTCTAACATCTGTATTGTTCAGATCGCCTAGATCGTTGTAAAAGAAGACATCTAAGTGAAGTTTCCTTCTATGGGATAGAGCTGGGCACGTACAAAGAAGTTGGGAAATGGTTTCCTTCTCTTCTACCTCCTACAGCTTCTACAGAAATCATTTGAGTAAACGTCAAGCCTTGTTGCATGCTTGCCTTGCCAGTGATGACAACTCTAGTAGCGCCGATATGCAATCTCTAAAGGGAAATCGAATCCTTAGAGTGTTTTAGATCTAGCTTGGACCAAATCTGTTGCTAGACACGTTGTACCACCTGTCCACCTTAGATTTGTCCATTCGAGACCATCTCACTTAATTTTGAGTTAACATGTAGCGATGAGTATAACTAAAGTACCATATTCTGCCAAAATGGGAATTGTTGTTCCATATCAGGCGAATAGATGAGTTAAAAGCTGGGGCTTGAACCCACGCAGCTCGTAAAGCAGTCCAACGCACTAAGCACTGAGCCACGGCAATACAGCAATCCTATCGACTGTTTTTCACAATTATCCTGCCATGCATAGATTATTTTTTAATCGAATTTTAAATATTTATGTTCTCCCCTACGCAACCACATCATATCCCACCCATATCGAATCGGGCCTTCTTTATATTTTTAATCCGAAGACAAGTTCTGATTTCATCGTAAAAAAAAAACAGTGCAAAGATAAGACGACCGTCAAAGAGGATGAATTATTAACAGACTGTTGCCGTTGCAGAGACCTTATCACAAGAATTCCAACAATGAAAAAAGTGACAGACAGGCCTGTGAAAAACGATTGTTCATGCACGGTGCACAACAACGCGAATCAGTTGGGTATTGTATTTATTTTTTTAAATCCTGAATTCATAAAATCCATTGTTAATCGAGATAAAACCATGCTTCTATATGTACTTCCAACTCCTTGGAAAAAAATCAAAAAATGCTGACTACGATTATTTCGAATAAATACGGTTCATCGATATGAAAGAACACAAGCCTGGTGTGTACAAAAATCTACTACATTAATTTCCCAATATTTCCCACAACGTTGGAGACTTCTAGTTAACCCAATTTCAACACTTTTTTCTTTGGCTCTAGAGACTTTGTTACTTTTTGACATCTATCAACATCTAGCAATTCTTCTTGGATTTGTAAAGCCGGTTTCATAAGATCCTCTTTCTTTGCATGTTACCACCAAACGTCAGTCAGTTCAGTCCATCTATTAACCGCACTAATTGTCACTCATTTGAATCCTCCAAATATCCAGTCCTATTTAGATCAAATCAATTAAACTTCAATAGCATTCAACGATGATAAGTTGCATTGCTCCGACCAATTTGCACTACCATTCCAAGTGGCTGCACCAAGTCTATCCACCCTGCATTGACGCCATAGCAATTGCAACAACCGACGAGAGCAAAAAACTGACCTATGTCCCTGGCAAGTCTATGTCGTAAATTAACTCCTAATCTCACCGATTAAGAACAAAAGCCATGAAATTGAGAAAATGAAAGAAGGCCTCGATAATTGCCCTCCGTGCAGCCGGACAGACGCTGGCTGCAGCTAAGAGGCTCTGATATCAACATGCACCCAATGTATAGTCGGTTCGCGAAGATGCACAACACACATGGCGACATGCAAAAGTTTATCGTAAAATCGGAGCAAAACAAAGACGCAGTACGAGTACATAACCTTAATTTATGAGCTCATCGCTGGAGAGTGAGAAATACTTCCATTTGGTGGCGTTGATTATTAATATTTCATAGGGCGGGTGCGAGGGCGGGCCGCGTTCGTGCACACGTTAATGACACACCGACACACCACACTGCGTTGGCATTGAAAGAGTTTTCTTTCATTACATACTGTCTTCTTAGCAACTGCTTGACATTAAATCTGTCAGTCGAATGGGATCTTGATCTCATGCATGGTAGTGGGTGTCAACCGCGAATAATGCACCAACTGAGGTATTGAGTAATACATTACGACTGACTATACATGTGTAAGTGTGGCAGACTTTCTAAACGGATGACTTATTTTGTCACACTTGTGAGTCAGTGTTTGTCTTTGGATTTGTGCTCTAGATGTAAACGAGTGCTAGACTGTGAAAAAAATGTCATAAGTCAAATATAGCGTCGCATCGTAAAACTGAAGACATCTTCAACTTGTCCATATGTATATCATCTAGTACAGTCAAATTTGATTTTGAAAGTCAGAACTATACTCGGCTTTTCATACGTAGCTCATCTCTATGAATATTGTAATAGACGGTCGTAAAATCGATTACAAGATGGCTGATGTCGATTTGAAGTTCCTGTACCTTCTTCTGATCCAAAAATACATTCCAACGCATCAAAGATCCTATCTGAGAACGTTTCCATGAGCAATATTATCTGATCGGTGCACATTGCACAAACCACACAGATGGTTGCACAAAAGTTAAAACCATTTGAACGGATGAGAACATATATAAACTCCTCTCTCATCGTCGGCGAAAGTAAAATTATAATTTATGATATTTTCAAAACTTTTGACTCCTAAACAGTCATTCCGTTCAATGAATACTTCCTGTACCAATGAACTAGTTTCGGGATGTTCTTACGCACTCACCCCTTTTTAACTCCAGCCGGCCGGTCTAAATGAGACTACTTATGTGTGGATTTTCAGATTTTATTTGATTAATTCTGTTGTAACAGAAAATGCAGTGTAAATAAACTTGTGTTCATCAAACGCAGCTAGCGTCGTAAAACGCATTCGAAAAGTATTAAAATTTGAAATCCAAAACAACACAAACTCACCGCAAACACATGAAATTGGGTATTTATGACGTTAATTTCTCTCATAAGACTTCGCGGGCGGGGATCCTCAGATGCACACTCATAGATACTTCCTACGCTTGGAAACCAATGAATGGTTGTAGATTTGGGCTGCAGATGTTTATTTGTTTGCTTGTGTAATGTTTGTGCCAAATTGTTACCCATGTTCGCATGAAGTATGCACTTAAATCGGTTTATTTAGACACAGCGGTGGGCTTATTGTTGAGAGTGAAAAACATGCATGTACGTGCGTAGAAAGGTAATAATTATGGGCCATGGTTCTCTGTAAGGTGTTATTGTTCAACGGTGGTTGACCCCATGGGGGAAGAATTCTTCCACTAAACAATTACAAGAACGAAACATTACCAATTTTGACAATTATAGTAGGGTTTCCTTTACACTGGCTAAAAAGGGATCAAAACTGAAGCAAATAGTGGTCGATCACTCGATTCTGATCCCTATAGAAGCTCCAAAACAAGAGATACACTCATAATTGCAGAAGCTTACAAATGAGAGATGGAGCACACTCCCGTCACGACCATGTGTATGTCAAAAAAGATGTGGCCACTATAGAGTAAAAGAAAAACAAAATAAATGCTTACGCTTAACAGAACGTACTTGATCAGCATCCTCACAAGCCACAAGCTACTAGCGGCCCATCTAAGGAGAAGCAAAGGCTGTGGGTCTATATCGCACAGGAGGGCAAGACACACCTCTGTGCGACTGCCCAAGGTTCAGCTGAACCAGAAAAACGACCCTAGGCGCTAACTTCTTTAGCGACCCAGGCGAACTGTCAACCATGCCACCGAAGGCCATCCTAAAATTTATACTGGATTCGAGGTAGTTTAGGAAGGCGAACAATACATAAGAGCAACCTCTTTCCACTTCCCAACAGAAACACGCATGTAGGATCCCATCACGGGGAACACAATTGATCTATGAAAATCCGAATGAGGTGGCGCATAACATCAAGCCGCCACCCTTGAGGGGTTACACTGACACACACGTAATAACCATTAATGAATGTGGTAATTTGCCGGATAGATTTTGTCAAGCTTTGCGTGCGTTGTCACAGTTGCTTACTGACTGACTGAAGCTGGCGCTACAGTCCGAGTAGGACCTGCGCCGTCCCTCGGGTGTGGATTCGAAGATTTTCCAGTTCAAAGCATTGGTGTCCATACGCTGTACATGACCCAGCCACCTCAGTCGTTGCAGCTTGATTCTGCTGGCTACGCCGATGTTGCTGTACAGTCTTACAGCTTGTCGTTGTATCTCCTCCTATATTCACCGTCTATGCAGATGGGACCGAGAATCATCTGAAGAATTTTCTTCTCAAAACAGCCAAGAGAAATCTCATCCGCGACAGAGTCCACGCCTCTGCGCCGTAGAGCAGGACTGCAGAACAGGTCTTATAAAGGGTCGCCTTAGTTTTTCGATAGAGGGCTTTGCTTCTCAATTGCCTTCTTAGCCCAAAGAAACAGCGATTGGCAAGAGTTATTCTTCGTTTGATCTCAGCGCTGGTGTCGTTGTCTGAATTAATAGCGGAGCTTAGGTAGACAAAGTCCTTAACCACCTTAAAGTTGTAACTGTCTATTGTGACGTTTTGTCCGAGACGATGAACGGCTTCAGACATTGCTTAGTTGACGATTTAAAAACGATCAGCAAATCCAGCGCGTAATCATGCTTCAGAAAAGCATTGAGTTTGTGAAGCATGAGCTACTGTGCAAAACGTCTGAACCAAAGTTCACTTTCGATTGGACTCAGTTCTGCTTGTCACCAATAGAGTCAGTTTCCTTCATGTGGGCTGAACTCAATCATTTGCTGAACTCGGCCAAACTGTCGTTAGATCTTTTCGCCTTTGATATTAGCTTTCACATTAGACAGCATTGATTCCATAAATAATTTTCGTCATAATGACCATTTGGACGATTACTTCAGAACCAAATCACGGAAAACCATGTGAAAGCAAAACTTGTCATACGCGGCCTTTGTTATTCAATTAAACACGCGCTACAGCTCACATCGTTAAGATTCTTGAAGCGTGCAAACAATTGTCCGTCTGCCGGCGCCAATAACGCGACAAAAGGCCAAATTAAAATGAAATTAAATTGCGAGTACATACGTTCTGTCACAATTTCATGTGCGGAAAATATTAAATTGAAATCCAAAGCAAAAATCAATCAGTTTCCGACTCAACGGCACGGCTTACAATCGCTTTCAATCCCAAATGGGTCATGCTGAACTGGACAAAAGAAATAAAATGAAAAATGCGGAGCTAAAAATTGCCACTTCAGATTGTTTTCTTATCTCTGACGCGCCAAGTACGAGGAGTTGCGCAACGTGCATTTCTTTGTCCACTGGACCCTAATGTCTAAGTGTAACAGGCGAGTACATGCATATATCTCGGAGGGAATAGTGAACGTTTCCACCACATGTTGGTGCACTTCGACGCTTCCCATTCAAGTCACGCAGGAATTATTTTCATTTTATCGGTACAAACCAGTCGTAGTAATGCAGACTAAAACAAACAAAGGTGTTCAAATAAAGCAAAAAAAAAAAGAAGAAACAAATGTTCCAACGCTCAGCGCAAGAGGGCGAATCTCCATATCAAGATAGGAGTTCCCACTCCAATCCTTAAATTCAAATATTTATACGTAAAGGTTGTGCAAATATATTTCGAATGTTCTTTTTTTTTTTTCAATTTGCTTATCTTATCGCAATTGTTTGAAAAAAACTTTCGGAATTTTTGAGATTCGGAAAGCGAAATACCGGCAATTTTCGAATGTTGTTTGTACTGTTAACAAGGTAAACTGACTTAGCCGTCAGAAAAATTGATTTGGCAATTTAGGAGCCGTGTATTTGACGTCATGGTTTTGAAGGAACTGGTAATCAAGCTTGAGAATGTCAAGCACACAGTGAAAAACAAGACCAGGTTGTGGTGGCTCTCCCAGAGCGAGTGAGCTAGGGTCTGAGCTTTACTGATAAAAAACAAAGTCTTCTGGCATTTACTGCATACTGTGCCATAGCAATAAGCTCCCTCACTTAAGAGCTGCGGAGATGAGGAAAAAATAGAATCAATCCACCTTGGCCCGATCTACAATAACGACGCCTTCGCATATTATATTCCGAGATTCTAAGACGATACCGAAGCTAAGTACATTCCTTTACTATTCAGTGTAATTTTGGTCAGAATCGTGCAGTATCATATTTTGAGTGGAGTGGAGTGGAGTGGAGTATTCCACGGTCAATCTTCAATCTCAGACTTATCATCGTTAAAGGCAAAACTGTAGGCTATTCGAACGAGGTGAAGTACCTCAGCGTTGTCTTAGACAGACGCTAAAATTGGAATGCATATACCAAGTTCGCAGTTGATTGTGTCGTTAGAGCCTTATGGGCTACGCGGCGTCTCTAAGGCAGAACTTGGGGTCTTAGGCCCAAAATGATACATTGGTTGTACATTTCGATAGTTAGATAACATACGCGGTCATAATTTGGTGGCCAAAAGTACTTGAACGAACGACGGCAAGCTTGAGAACCAATAAAAAATTGCCTATCTCGGTATCACAGGTACTAAGCGCATCTGCCCTACTTCAGCCATAGAGGCTGTCATCGGGCTCACACCCCTACATATCTTCATTATGAAGACCGCTGCCCTTTGTGCTATAAAGCTGCAGCTAGAACACAAGTATAAATCAGGTAATCTTGTGGGCCATCTGAAAATACTTCACTCAATTCCAAGTACGGACGTGTTCTGCACTATCCCCGATGATCTGGCCAGGGGTCATTGCCTTTGAACCCAACACTAAAGTCTCGGTAACAATGGGGATTTGCCTGAGCGTGTTCCAGGCTGAAATCCATGCTATTGAGATCTGCGCCAGGATAAACCTCGATAAAGGTGTTAGGGGCGCAAAAAAAAAATCTTTTCAGATAGTCAGGCAACGCTTAAAGAATTGACATCCCATTTCGTGGAATCTTTCTCCGTCAAGTCCTGCTACGGTACCCTACAATCACTTGCCAGACACAACAAGGTCAAGCTTGGTTGGGTGTCCGACAACCAGAGCATTGTAGGCAATGAGACTGCTGATGAGCTGGGTAGGGCCGGTTAGGCTTCCGCGCTCTTGGGACCGGAACCCTTCCATGGCTACCGCCACAGCTTTGTTAAACAACTGGGAACATCAACTTGGGAAAATATCCCCGGGCTTAGCCAATCCAAGAGACTTGTCCAGCCCTTTCCTTAGAAGGAAATTCTAAGCTTAGGCTAGTGGGTTTCGTTACCGGCCATTGTGGCCTAAGATATCATCTCAACAAACTAAACCCTCGTTCAGATACAGAGTGTTGGTTCATTTTGGAAGAGGAAGAAACCTCTGAGCACGTTCTCTGTCCGCACTATACTGGCTACGTAGAAGGATCTTTCATAGGGAATTCTGCTCGTTAGCAGGGTTTTGAAACGCGCCTATTCTGAATCCTTCAGAATCGAAGACAGCTGCAGAGTTTTTCAAGTTGAGATAACTGCCACTCTACAGGCCGCAAATCTAATCAATAATGAAAACATTATCAGGAAAACCATCACCAGCTAGGTTGACTGACACCCAGGCGACCATCAAGTTTATGCAGTCAACATCGACAAAATCCAAGCTTGTTAAAGTTTTGCAGACAAACTCACAACGATATGCCAACGGCCAACAAGGTGAACCTTTGCTGGGTACCAAGCCACAAAGATATATCACGAAATGAGATAGGAGAAAGGGTGCAGAACAAGATCCTACATATACCCGGCAAGGAAATCCATTAGCACTCTTTACAGAGAAATTGATGAAAAACCATGATCAGGCCTAATACGCGATGGTGTCATGCCAGCCTTCAATAAGAAGAATTCCAAAAGTCTCGTACAACTTAGTCGAAGGGAGATATCTACGAACCGTTTCGGGTGTCCTCACAGGACACTGTGGGATACGAATCCACGCGGAACGACTTGTATTACCCTACAATGAGTACTGTATAAGCTATAGGGACGAAGAGGAAATAGAGTCTGTCCGGCACCTGCTGTCCGAATGTCCACACTAGACACTAGAAGACTGCGGTCTCTCGAATCTTCCTGCTTCTTTGGTCGATTCCTTTGTCCTTGAGATGTCTCAGGTCCGGGATTCACATGGACCCCAGGACCTTCTGTCGCATTCTCGTTGGGGCTCGGCAGTGGCATAGGAAGTGTTCGAGGTATTCTTCTTCTTCCTCGCAGTTTCTACATATCTCTGTGTCAGCGAGGCCCATTCTATGCATGTGTTTGTTGAGGTTAATCATCGACTTCGATCATCGAGGTCGATCGTTCGACTTTCTCGTGAGACCTTCGTGACCCGGTACCCAGACTAGGTGGACGTTGTTGTGACTGAAAGCCTGTTGAGTTTGTCTTTGCATTCCCTGACCAGATGAGATCTGAATGTTGGATTTGTGATGGCTTTAAGTGCTGCTTGACTATCCGAGCAGATTTATATTTTCCTTCTTTGGGTGTTGTGTTCAAAGAGAACAACAGCTCCTCTCAAAATGGCAAGGACTTCTGCTTGGAATACTGTGACGAAAATTCTGCAAAGCTTTACAAGCTTAACTCAATGCACCACACAGTCGAGTAGAAAGGTTGGCCGATCTTAGCAAATGTGCCACAAAACACTTAAGGAGAAGATGAGCTGGAGGGAGCTGAAACGGCTTATAGAACTCCGCACATGATAAAGCGGTGAAAGAATTTAACCAAGGAATGTGTCGTGGCATAACAAAAGCCGTGTAAATTCTCAAAGAATACATTACTAGGCATATTAAGGGATACGATCTCTGAATATGTAGTAGTTGCTATAAGAAATACTCCTCTGGGCCATTATTTCACACCAACAACCTTGTAAAGAATATCTAGTCGAGATGCGTGTGTTTATTCTTCAGTTCCCACAGTACGGGCCAATTACAAGTCAGTACACATTTTCGCTTCCCTATTTCTGCTTAACACCTCACAAAATGTTCTTCCAAACATAGAACATTGTTAAGAGTCCATTTATAGAAAACTGAACATCAATCAGACCCTGTCTATGGAATGTATGCCATCAAACGAAGAATGTTAATCCCATGAATTATTCATTCGAAAAATAATTGCTGTCAATACCGTGATCAAACTAACGCGCACTTGTGATGCAACTCTCAACTGGGAAATGACTAAATTCCTATATTTTCTATCGATCGCATCGTCTGGCTATTTATTTATATTTAATTGTAAAATTTTTATTTAACGAGATAAACATGGCAGTGACGTTCTGAATCGTTAACCTTTCCGACGGGGAAAAAATTGAAAACTTCCCGAAATGGAAAAGTGCTAAAAAGTCACACTTTCCCGATCTCATCATAGCGACAACAACGAGTAACAATCAGTTCCTGGTTTTGCGCCGATGACTCACGGACACTGGGACACATTACACTTTGGTGAGTCAATCGTCTTGCATACTAATTTCCCCCCAATGGAAGGCAGCCAGACTCAAAACACAAACAGAAAGACCTCCTCTCCGCCTCGGTGTCCACTTTAAAGCAGTTCAACATTAAATTGGCGCTTCTTCGTGTCTTGGCATAAGAATGAGTGGATGAGCAAGGTTCGATACAGCTCCGGCACTTTATTCTAAATTTAAATACCATGTAGGGGGCTTAAAGTGAATTGCGATCTGGAATGTGTAGAATCGGTTTTTTTTTTCATCCTAAGATTAAAGGAGTTTTCAAGGAGGAACCAGAGATGAAATTTTTATATGAATAAGTAGAACTTGCAAAACAAAGTTGTTCGTGGGTGTTTCATAGACATAAAGGTGCAGCAAGAGATTACCCAAGACAAGATGTTGATTCACTGCAGTTTCAATGAACTTCTATCAAACAATCTGATTGAAACTTGTCATTGAAGTTCGGATCTTTCTAGGACAGAAGTCATTCCACCAAATATATATAAATGCCTTTCTTTTTTTTTTAATGATTTACTGACGTCATCGCTTTATAGTTGGACAGATGTTAAGATGATGAATCAGTGAAATCAGATTTCTGCACAAAGAGTTGAACAAGCGATGAGTCGTTTGCGGAATAAGTTAAGAAGAATAGTCTTCAGATGACTCAGGGGAATATTGGTTTTAAAAGCGGTAAAGCAAAAGAATTGGCTCAAGTCCAATTAAACCGTAAAATACGAGAAAGCAGTTTGTTCTTAAACGAAATTCTTAAATTTTTAGGACGTAAAGTGATATTCTGACTTTCAAAACGACGAAAAACTTGAAAAAGTAAGCAAAAGTGGAGCAGAAAAGTTGGATAAGAATCACAACACTAGTTTCTTGTGACAATTCTGTCAGCCAACAGTCTTTCTTTAATGTTAAGACATCTTTTTGATCTCACTGAACCCTTAGACGAAGGGTGAACTTATTTTATTATTCATCTCCCTTTGTGCCTTTTCGCAACTAATAGCTCTAATAAAGGTTTTTTTAATAAACAATTTTGTATTTAAATAAAACACAGAATAATTTAGATATCGGGCTGAAATTTATTCCAGGTGTAGTACACATGTGACATTTAAGTATAGAATTCGATCCCATTCATAAGACCATCGCCAGCACGTTTTTTAGCGAACGATTCTTTGGAGCCAATTTGCTGCCACTCTTCCACACATATCGGCCGGAAGGTTGGCAATTACGCGTTCGATATTGTTCCTGATTTCCTCTAACGTTGTTGCTTATTAGCATAAACCAATGATTTAACGTAAAACCTCCCTCGCATGAGCAAGGTGGCCATTAGATTGAACCATTTCTCGAGATTACACGATTACCGAACTTCCCCTTCAATTGATCAAATGTTTGACCAGCTGTGTGGCATGTGGCACCATCTTGTTGGAACAACATATCACTGATGTCAAGTCCATTCAATTCTGACCAAATATAATCTTTCAACATGGAACGATAGCGAACTCCATCCACCGTAACATGGCGAACATTTTCATCGACGAAGAAATACGGTCCAATCATACCTCCTCCGGCATGAAATTTACACCACACGGTCACTTTTTGTAGATGCAATGGAGTATCTTGATTCTTGAAGCACATGTGGGTTTGTTGCATATTTTGCTTATTGACAAAGCCCTTAAGCCAAAAATGAACTTCATCCCTGAAGATGATTTTTCGATGAAAATCAGGATTTTTTTCAAACTTTTTCAGAGCCCAATCGGAGAAGTTTCGGCGCTTCAAATGATCAAGAGGCTTCAGTTTTTGAGTTAATTTGATCTTGTAAGGGTTTAGGCCAAGATCTGAACTCAAAATTCGCCACAATGTGGAATGAAAGATTGCCAATTTCTGTGAACGTCGTGGAATTAACTGATTTGGCTCATTTTGAACTGAAGCACTTACGGCTGCAATATTTTCGGTACTTCGACCGGTGCGTTGTCTCACTGGCACAGGAACATTCAATAGTGAATATATTAACTCGAATTTATCCACTATACATAGCACGCATAGCCTTTCTGGTGGAACGATTATTACGCTCTTAAAGTTGCGACCACCGACTCAGAATTTCGGTAGTTACTCGTTGTTAAACTTCACCATGATAAAAATGTAAGCCTTGACTGACGTTTTGGCATTGACAGATTATAAAAAAAAATTAAGGGTGCGTTTGTATTAAAATACAAAATTGTTATGTCTCTATTGAAAAACCCTTTATTTTGCATTATTGGTATAGGTTTGCCTTTTCACGTAGTCGCAAAAAGAAAGAATGAATGTGTTGGACAGCATCATCTATATGTGGCTAAACATCAAATGCGTTTCGTGAAGGCACATATCCAGTATTTTCTACATATTTACTTTTATCCTTTCACCCCTCGTGGAGTATAGTCAACTCCGCCTGTGTGACACTTTGTGCGGAGTTTCGCATCATGTTTCAGCTTCCTGCAGCGTCTGCACAATCCCAATGGATTGTCCTGCACGACGTTGGCTTAGAGCCACCTAGTTTTCGGCCTTAGGCTTGTTTGATGCCAAATGGTGCGAACGTCTTAAATTGAGACACTTACAGCAATATCACAACACTTGACCTGGAAATACGTCGATTTGAGCAAATAAGGTGTTTCGGTTCACAATTACTAATGATATGTCGGGAATTGCTTCATAGCGTTCGAAATACTTTTTTTTTTCCATCGCCAGAACTTCGTGTTGGCTTCCTGGAATGTGATATATTTCACAGTATCATTTACTGCTTCTCATCTCTCCTGGGATGCCAACATGAGCTCTACGGTATTCTCCGTTGTCAGCGCGTGGAACAGGCTTCCTCCAAGTACCTTTGTTTGCTCGTCGCCATCATCCTCTTTCTGTTTTTTTCCAACGCTGTTTCTATTTTAATAAACTTCGACCTTTTGTATTTTTCTCTTACTGTGGTTAGTGTCAAGTTCTTATAATTTTATACCACAAAGGCGGTCATTTTCAACGAGAAACCAATCTTTTACCTACTTTTCATTGCCCATAAGGAAGTTATCTGTCCTTAAAGTAGTCAGCAATTATTTATGTCAGATATGGTGGTACTCTCAATATCTGCAAGGAGTTCTGGATATGCACTCAAATTCACCGAGCTATAGGCATTTCTGATGTCCAAATTTATGTTCAATTCCACCATACATACGTGCCTGGTTGATTTTGCAGTCACCCGTGGGACGATGGCTATGTAAATTCATTTGCCGGCATTCTCTCATTGAAACAGTACTGAGGCGTGACCGTAGGGAGCTATTGCCCACTGTCGGCCTTCTCTTAGTCTCAAGGCAGTCTCAAGGCAGTCCCCTTGTTGCTACAGTATAGATCCAGCGGAACGAAACTTAGCATGGTTTCCATTGCCGCTGTTGGTGTTTTTTCTCATTGATCCCAGGATTTGTATACAGACTGCCCTCTGAATCGTAGTGAGGTTTGAAAGCTGATATTGCTTCTCTACCACCTTCCACCAGACTAATGAGCCATATGTTTGAATGGATCTCACAACGGCCGTGTACAGCCTGTGTACCACAGCCGGTTTAAAACCCCATTTATTACTGAACGACTTTTTGCATGAGTAGAAGGCTTCGTATGTCTTCTTGATGTGCTCATCGATGTTCTCTTTTCGGTTTAGTTTGGAATCAAGAATAACGTCCAGATAGCGTGCTGATCCCTCAAGATTAAGTTCAACACCCCCAATCTTCGGAGGTTCGAAATCTGGGATTGATCTCTTCTTAGTGGAAAGCACAATTTCTGTCTTTGTAGGATTGACTCACAGCCCTTTGCTGCTGGCCCAAGTATTGACCAGTAGTAGCGCATAGTTGAGCCTCTTAGGACGGGAAGGAATTTCCCTACTACCAGAATGACCACATCGTTGTCATAGGTCGTCACATTGAAGCAATTGTCCCTGAGTAAAACCAAGATCTCATCCACGACAAGAAGCCATATTAGGGAAAAGAGGGCTGTAGACATTCTTCTTACTACTTACGTTTCCCAACGTCGAGTTGATGACACGTGATTTAAGCATCAGCCCAACGCAGTTACAGAGTCTGGGGTCTTTGTAAGCTGCTAATAATCGAGTCAGCGCTTACGTTTTTGAATGCGCCCTCGATGTCGAGAAACGCTCCTTATGATGGAGAAATCTCTCTATCATCGATACAACTCCACGAAGGGCCGTATTCTTTATTTCACGTTAACACTATATCCTGTGTAATTTGGAAACATCTCCTTCAAATTATTCCAAATTTGTACTAAAAGGTCGACGAGGAGGTAAGCTACCCTGTGACAAAAGACACTATCTTCGACAAATCTATCATATCTAACTTCTCTGTTACACAGACCTTACACACGTGTTGTTTCATAAGCTTTCACTGCAGATAAAATTTAAGCGAAAGAGCGACGATCTTAAAGTAAATCCAAGTCATAAGCAAAACGTCACTTTTGACAGCTTCACGCCACCAAGTGTTGGAGTAAACGCAAAAACACAGAGCAAATATTGGGCCTGTATGTCATTAGTGCTTCAAGTTGTTTGTTGTCCCTTCAAATTCATAAATAAATTCATTTGAGTTGGTATACATAACTCCAGCAGTGTTGAGATCCCTCTATTCGATTCAAAAGAAGAAAATTACCCTACATTCCACAATTGGTGTCGGAACCGCATAACAAACTTCACGTATGTAGCTTCCATCCCACTAGTGCTATTCCGTCTATGTATCATGTATCCCATCTCCATTTACCCCATTTTTCTGCTTGTCACGCACGGACGGAAATGCATGATCTGTTTTCCAATTAAATTAAACTCAGATGGCTTAATTGAATAGTGCTGCCTCAAAACAATAAACCCCATTCACAACAACCTAATGCTGCCGGCGGCGGCGGTCCAAGTCCACCCCACTTATGTGCCATTAAAATAATATCAAGCAAGTCACTTTGACTCTATCGCTGTCCTACCATCCAACGATACAGTTGGAGGGAGGAGAGATCTCCTCCTCATCCTCATCCTCATCTCATCTTCAACTCATCCCGTCAAATGTTTCACTTTATGATGCGATTTGCGTTTTTATTTATCTTTACCCTTCGGGGGTATTCTACTGTTCCACACATGATGACTGGCAAACACCAAAGAATACGATGAGTACAACAAAAACAACATCACCGACCACTAGTGACAGCTCTGCTGCCACATGGGAAAATGTTAAAAAGAAAAAAATTGACCTCAGTGATGGGTAACACTCTGGTAAAGTTTTGGGGGCAATGCAAAGTGGGGAGACATTTGACGTCGCCATGTGGCCACTTTGGCCTATGATTCGAGATAGGGATGCTTGTCATATGTTTTATAGAACGCTGCGATGTTTGAATTAGATTTGAACACAACGACACATGGATGCACGCTGTTCTTTCGGTGCATCTACTACATTCAATAGTGTTGTTGTTTTACATTCGAGTTTGACAGCACTTTCAGAAGGGACACCAAAGTGACTGATCGAGGCAGTGTTTTCGGTGTCGATCAATTAATGTGAGGCAAGCATATTCATATGGAGGTTGAAGTTATCTCTTGGAGAAGACCCGATATCGATTGGAGCAGCTAAAGTCAAGAGCCAATTGAAAAGAAGTGGAAGCAAAATGTTAAGAGAAAACAAGATAACACGTCTTGACACTCCGTCAAGTGATCATATTTCATTGGAAAGAAGAAAACCATTTGGATGTCCAGGACAGCATCTTCGGATTCAAATTAATTCTTGTTGTCGGCTAATTTAGATTCTCAACGGAAACCGGAAGCGACTAATTTATCATTCGTCGACTGTATCTGTATTCAATTAGTGGTTAGCGAAGGAAATTGGTGGTTAGCCTTAGCATGACCGGAGCTGCGAGGAAATTGGAAGTGGTTACAGAGGGCTTTTATGAAAAGAAATTGAGTTTCATAAATTATGTTATGCGTTGCAGCAGATGATAAAGAATACGTATGTGATCAAACTTCTTCAGTAGAGCAGACTTGGGAATAAGATTCTTTCAGGGGGATTAATAAAATTCAAATTAATGTAAGAGTGTGAGTTCTCTGTGGTAAACTTCCAGGTCACTTCTTGTGAGTCCATCAACGGACCTCTAAATAATATGAACTTTTGTTTGCAGACATCATGTCCACGCTAAACCGAAAAACAATCTAAGGAAACCGGTATGTATACAAATCGGCACTTACAACACGAGGCTATCGTCCTCAGTATGGATACACAAATACTTATGGTGCATAAGCAAAAGCCTTTTGTAGAATCTATAGGTCAGTCAAAAAAGAAAAGTTCTGACTCACTGACTAACTCATCAACGCCCAGCCGGAACCCTTGGAGCTAGAAAGTTGAAATTTTGCACAGAGGTTCCTACACTTTGTAACATCTCTAAGGAGATGGCTCAGGCACTTCGAGAAGCCAAAGTTATAGTGTGGGATCAGTGTACTATGACTCATTGAAAAGTATTGAGTAGCGAAATAGGATTCTTCGACAGTGCTTTTCGGTGGTGGCTTCAGACAGATTAAGCCTGTTGTGCCACGGGGAACACAGCAAATGAAGTGAAGGCCTGTCTCAAGTCATCAATCTGATAGCCTAATGTCGAAGTCCTCTCCTTGAAAGTTAACATGCGTATCCATCTTCGCCGTGACTTGAGAGAAGAGAAGTTTTCTAACTTATTTTCTGATTTTGGTGATGGAAAGAGGAGGAAAGAATAAATGTACAGAGTAACCCATGCGATGTTATGAAAGATCTAATTGATGTGGATCTGAGGAGTTACTTTTTGTCCCTTAGCGGGCTCAGAGTCAATTGACCTGATAGCCTGGTTATCCTCGAGCTAGAAAGAAAAACCAGGAATGTTGTTTACAGGGAGGTTTTGCAAAGTTAATGTGACTAATGTGACGCGCTCTTCGGACCGGATCCCTTCCGGGGCGCTAATTGGGCTACCGTCACAGCATTTTTTAAAGAACCGGGAATACCGACTTCGCTTAGCCCACTGAGAAAATGTTCCCGGGCTTGGACAATCCAAGAGACTTACCAAGCGCTTTTCCTACGAGAAAAACTTAAACCTTGACAGGAAAAACATGGGGAAGCTATTCGGCTTCCTGACTGGCCATTGCCATTGAATGTTATCTCAGGAAGTCAAATATGTACCTGGAATTCATTCTGTGCTGCAAATTGTCCTGAATCTCACAGATAGAAAGACAGCCAGATAGATCAACCCGAAAAACGATTAAGACGTCAATAGTCTCAATAGTAATCCCACCCGGAAAAAAACTATGAGAAACACAAACGTAGACCATCGTTAACCTTGTCTGGAGACAGTAAATGGATACGGAATTTTTCGGAAAATCATTTTGTGCAAACAAGGCTGACTGATTCTTTGCAAATTCGTATCCATATTTGAGGCTAAGGTCTTAGCTATTAATCAGTTCATGAGACTCAATTGAACCTTCAATACCACTCGAAAACTATATTCATTTCTTTTGACAACCAAACGCTGTAAAAGCTTGAGAAAGTCCAACGAGTAGCATGCCTTGGCATTACGAGAACTTTTCCAATTGCTGCGATCCAAACTATCCTACGCCATTAGATATTTGTGGCATGCAGCAAGCTACTACCTCGGCGCTAAGACTGCAAAATATTCATCATTCCACTGAAACTGACATCAATAGAACTGTAAATATGCAATACCCTATCTGAAGTCAACGCGAAGTCCTCTTCAACAACAAAGATGGTGGACACCAACACTTCATCTTTTTAAAAGATTTGGCATTCTTCACTCTTTCAATAAACCTACCCACTGTAGCGTCTTTCAAGTCAAAGTCCGAGCCCAACCGTAACAAATTGGATCTGTGTTTGGTCTAGATGCACCTTCCTTGAGGGTTACTCCAAATCATTAAAGGCCACATTTGGCTTTTAATTAATTTTACTCCAACACTATATCCATTAACCTTGCTAGGTGGTTCTAATTTGAGAAAAACGTTGATGTCCCTATTCTACTCCCAGTTTTCAACCTCTGATCCCATCACACGCTGGATTTTATAATTATAACAAACGTTTGGACTTGAACTCTTCCTTTTGTTGAAACATTTTGGGGTAGGTCACTGTGTCGATCTAGTACAAAGCCAGTAATATTTTGTACTTAATCTTGCTTCCATTTCCGTCCCCCTTTCTACTGTCAGCTGTCACTAACGTCGCACTTCAGATCAGCTTGCGAGGTGAAATCGAGGTAACACAACGATTGTCAATATCAATCGCTATATTGGCCACCTTTATCCATCAAACCTTGCTACAGAATCGAACTTCCTAACTTTGCCTTCACCGCACTCATACAATCAAGTCTCCCGTAAAAAGGCTGCTATTCCTAATCTCTTGCTCTACAAAGAGGAGTAGCAATGCACTCTCGACAATTGGAATTCCATTTTATCGTTGCATTGTGTTCTTGTTTTTTTCTAACCACCTTTTGATAATGACATCTGCAGCTGCTGCCGATAGTTTTTTCTATATCACTGTTAGGGTCATTAGAGGGACGACAAAGGTAGAAAAAACGAACGAACGAAGGATGAAAAAAAAAGAGATTTTATGTTTTCATTGTTGGTCCCCTTCTGTTTTTGTTCCAAACACTCACTTTCCCCCTTTTCGGATGCACTCCGAGTTGAGTTGTGAAAAACTGTGTAGTTTGACATTTAGATGGTCAGAGTTGTTATTTATGAAAGGAAATGAGAATAGCACACCCAGTGCACCAGATACAAAGATACAATTATAGAAAAAGTGTTAACACGAATGCACTCCGCCCTCGGTCGACAAGTGCAAGTTTGACATGTGAATGGATGTACTCGTAGGTATCTGCAGTTGGAAAAAAAAAACTTCGAATGCAATTAACTAGTTAAGCAATTGTGATTAATTAGTCCTCGTCGATATCAAGCACTCTATGCGGTACTATGCGATTATGGGCGGTTCTTTAACCTTAGGCTTCATGGGAAATTTATCGCTTTTATTGGACGATGCGCTCGACTGACTGAGTATCCGGCGCCAATAGTCATCAATGGTGGCATGGTGGGAGTAATTGAATGTAAAAGAAAATAATTCAAGTTGAACAATGTAAAAAAAAGCAGAATATCGGTTCGAAGTAGATTGTTCAGTTGAAAACTTCAATTTGTTTGAGAAAGATACATGATTGTTGAAGTCCTAGTGATTCTAGTCCACATCTGAGCGTTTTAGTCATCTGTTAGACTAGGTAGATAGGTAAGTGGTTTGCGAAACACAGACACACGTAGGCCAGGAAGGCTCTTTGTGATACCACTTGGATCTACACCCTGAAAAACGCCACTCACTTTTTTAAAACCAACTGGAGCTCTTGATGAAGCCTGAGGCTCACATACTTTTTCAGCATGTGATTGTTCCCTTAAGTTATCGAAGTGATAGGCTCCTAGATAGAGATTCCTTCATGGGTATAGGACAGGACAAGTGCAGAGGAAATAGAGGATCGTTCGTCCCTCCAGCTCATGTAGTCATTTGAGAAGAGGCCTATACTTCTGGCATGAAGGCCAATAAGACAATGACCGGTAAGAAGATAATTTCTCCATCTTCCATCTTTGGTTTGCCATACTGATCGCGTCGTACTCTAAGAGAAGTTTACATGTAGCAAGTAGCAACCCAGGCTTCTCCGTTCCGGCAGAATGTCCGGAGCAGTGCTACGTTTAGCGAGTTCATCGGTCTTACAGTTCCCTGGAATCTCCCTATGACCGGGTGCCCAGCATAGGTGAAAGTTAAAACGTTCTGATGAGTGACAATCTGAAGCAGCTTCTGATGTACATGTTACCTATTCTCGGGAATTTATAGCAGCTTGGCTATTGGTAAAAATGGTCATGTCCCTGAAGGATATCATATTGTGCCTAAGCCAGGATAAGGCTGCGTTGATAGCAACAATTTCCACCTGAAAAACGCTACAGTAGTCAGGTAGACGAAAGGGGATGCTTAGGTTAAGCATATCGGAGAAAACAACACCGCCCACTCCGTTCTCGGTCCACTCCACTCTGAAAGGATTCACGTCCGAAAGTTGAGGTTGAAGTTCAACTTAGACGTCGGTGTTTTCCGGAATAAATGTTAGGGGATATAAGATCGAGGAGTGGCCAATATGGTGGTTTGATCATTGGGAGGAGGCTTTCAGTCTGATGGCTGCGCTAGCAGGTGACTGTTTGCCAACAAAAATATCTAGAGGAAGTACATGCAGGAGCACGTCAAGTGCCGCAGATGGGGTAGTTCTTAGTGCTCTGCTAATGCATGTGTGTACATGCTGATCTTTGCACGTCTTTTAAACTAAGGGTCTAAATACGGAGTTACCCAAATTTTAACCAGCAAACAACAACAGGCAATAAGCTTGACAGGTTGCCATGGCTCAGTGCTTAGTGCGTTGGACTGCTGTGCAAGCTGCGTGAGTTCAAGTCTCAGCCATGTCCACCGAACATTTCCACCAAACCTTCGAGAGTATAATTTGTCATGAAAAAGCTTCTCAATTCGCCGTTCGGAGTCGGCAATAAATTGTAGGTACCTACAGAGAAGCCAGGCCTTGGCTCATGCCAAGCTGTCGCGCCAGCTATTTATTTGTTTACTAGGCTCGAAATTGAGATCGTGGTGACCTTCACACTTTGTGATCCGAATTAATTCGTTTTTTACTCCTTTTGTAGTCGATAAATAGCTCAGAATGACCCCCACGTCTCACAAAATACGAACTTGTTGCACACAAAACTATTTCCTGTCGTTCTACGAATTGACAAGATTAGACGTAAGAAGATGGTTTCCCATAAAAACCACTAGGACACCAGAGAAAGTCAGGGATGTTATCTAAGACTTGAAAACTCATAAAAAAGAACAGCTTTAAATTTAAAAACAAGTACAACCAGATTATAGACTAGAGTTCAATGAAGGAGTCCAAAAATTCTCGTAAGGCTATACTTCCAAGCCACGGGCTTATCTACCACATTATGCAGTAGCTTGGCAATGTGAAACCCAATTCTGATCAATGTGTGACCCCAAATTCTAGATAAAATTAAACCACAGAGTGAATAATTTATTTATTAGACGAAACTTTACTCGGCCACCTATTATGAACGTAAACAGTGAGCCTCAGTGAAATCTAACACGAGATATAACCAGAGAAATATGTATCATTTGTTTAACGAATAAATACATACACTAAGCGTAGAGCAACACATTTCGATGCTTGAGTTGAGCCCAACTCGTTCACTGTAATGAATTCTTTTCCCCACTCGAATTTAACTAAATTGAATCAATTTATTGTATCGGATGTGAGTACGTGCATAATTTGTTCATATCCAAACATTGATGAGTTCTGTGAACCTTATTTTCCACCCCATCTCACAACAATTCATTTGACAATATTGTATTCGTATGCCCCCTTAAAAGTGTAATCGCGGTTTGAATAAATCATGACAGAAACAAATTGCAATCTAAATACGAAAAACTATTTTATTTCCACAAACACAATTTAGAGATGTTGTCTGGATTAGTAGGGTTCTAGTTTTGGGTCAGCAGTTTGTTTTTAAATTTTCTAATTAGATTAGAGATTGTATTGCATGACGAATAAATTGAACCAATTTACAGAGAAGTGGTAAACCAATCGCTTTGCGACTGATAAACATATTTTTAGTCAGAAAAATATGTCCACCTTATTACGCTTCAAATTGAAGTAGGTAATGCTATTCAAAGCAAAAAAAATTAACAGCGTAATTCAATAGGTTTGCTATTAGTGATCTCAATAAAACGCCAAGTTTCTAGAAATTTTAAAATTGATATATTTCAAAATAACGTTCAAGCTTGGGTAATAGGAGTACAAGTTAGTGATGTGAAGACACCATTCGTATTCGTCCGGCAAGGTTAGCTGAAAATATCGCCGCCGTAGCTAAGAGTGTGACTGAAAACCCAGGTATGTCAACTTTGAGACGATCACAGGAATTGGGCCTATCTGCAACCATTATGCACCGCATTTTACATAAGGATCTTGGTCAACATGCTTACAAGGTCCAGTTGATAAAATAATTGAAGCCAGAAAACAATGCACAACACTGTACTTTGGCTAAAAAAATTACACCTTGTTGGATGACCCTATATTCCGAAATCCTTCACTCGACAAATTTTGTTGCACAAAAGTTGGACGAACAGGACTAAGGCCAATGCTACATGAGCTCACTTTTCCGCGCTCCCATTTGATCAGGCGCCCTGGTATACAAAAAACGAATAGAACTGTACACACGAGCGCCCGCGGACATGAAGGAGTCAATGTGGTCGCGCGAGCTATTCCCCGAACTGCGAATTGCGAAGCTTTTTTATGAGAAATTATACTCCCGGAGGATTGTCATTCCGCGACAGCATTCCAACGCACTAACCACTGAGCCACGGAGACCACATCTACAAAAAATGATCAGCATAATGTTCCGTCGAGAGGACAAAATGCAGCTCGTGTGGCAACGACGAAGTTTCTACCAAGGCGCGCGGACCTTTGGGGTCCCGGCCATTTTTAAGCTCGTGTGGCATTGGCCTAGGAGACATTTTGAGAATTTTAATATGTCCGGTGAAAATATGGGTTTAACAATCGTGTATAACGATCTTACCCTTTCCAACGCTGCTCATTCCTTAGATCTACAGCGCTGGCATAGTACAATCTTGAATCAGAAAGATTTTGAAAATTTTCTATTAGACATAGAGGACTTCATTTACCTTTAGATCAGACCAAGACTATAAGCTTTGTTTTTCTCTGCAGTATGGGATTAAGGCTTGAAAAATCAGCTTAAATTGATAAGCTGAAGCAAGATTTCATGATTTCCTTCAGTTGCCAAAGTGTCAGAATTTATCAAAGGGATGTACAGAGAAATGTAAATATCAAAAGTCGGCATTTTGCTGAGCTATGCATGCTGAGCATAGCCCCCAACCAACAGAGCTCTTAAGGCTGACAGAGATCGCTATTAAGGTAGACAGTCAGCAATAATCTGCTGCAACAGCCCTACGGCTGAATGGGACTAATCTTACCAATCATTAATCACCTTCTCTAAAATGAATAAGCCTGGTGAACGCATTACAAGGAGTACACAATGGTAGCAGTTCTGAATATAGAGGGAACTTTTAACAACATCAACACATCAGCGATCATAGATCTACTGTCAGGTCTTATGGTAGATAGCATACTTTGCGAGTTAATTAACATTCTACTCACCAGTCAAATTATCAACTCAAAGCTAGGTGGCTTATCTGCTAGAAGATCTATCAGCAGAGGCACTCCACAGGGAGGGGTCCTGACCCCCTTCTAAAGATTTTGGCCACGCCTCCATTTTGAAAAATGTCCAAATTTTTTCCCAGAAACATAGACTACACCACACCCAATCTAAATTCTGACAAGAACTTCGAGGTAACCATCACTCCCAGGGCATTCTGGGACGATGTATTCTCACGCATGGTTCGAAAACTGGCGACAGGGTGGGTGGTGGTGTTTTCTCTGACAGGCTTAACCTCAGCCTAGCCTTCCGTCATTGTAGCGTATTCCAGGCGGAAATCATGGCGCAAACAAAACGTGATATCAGCCACGGATATCCGCATCTTTTCGGACAGCCAAGCGAGAATAAAGTCCTTGGAATCAGTCACTAGATTGCCGATCGTCTCTTATAAAAATGGCGGAGCAGTCTTATATTCACCTTTGTTGGGTGCCAGGGCACAGTGACATTCCAGCGCTATGTCAGGCTGAAGAATTCGCCAAATATGGAACAAAAATTACCTATTGGGCCTGATAAGGGCACCTTAGGCATACCGATCGCCACTTGTAAACTTTAACTAAAGCTAGATGCTATCGAAAGAACAAATCTTAGGTGGACCAGTGGTCTAGCGACAAAACAGATTTGGCCATAGCTGGATCTGAAACGCTCCAAGTATTTGATTTCTCTTAATAGATCGGATGGTAGCACTGTAGTAATAGGCAAGCATGCAACGAGGCTTGGCGTCTACGCAAACGACTTCTGCATAATCTGTATGGGCGAGGAGAAAGAGCTGACTATTCTCCATCACAGGTGCAAAGAACACCTGTCCAGCTGCCTCCCGGAAAAGAAAACTCCTACTTTTCATAAGGAGTTCCACTTGGTTCAATGAGTAGGCAAGAGACTTTTGCGAGATTTTGGTGGTATCACAACGGACCCCTCATGGGTCTAAGTGTGTTGACTTTAGCTGACAACTATTTAAAAGTCCAGAAATGTCATCTTCTAATATTTGCTGTGACGCGGCATAGCATCTATAAGCAAACAACAGGACGCTACTCCTTCGAATCAAATTTAGCCCACACGAAGCTTGGATTCTTACCATATTCTCTGTCAATTAAGTACATATGTGCACCACATGCTTACTCCGAATAACATAAAAACCGCAATCGCTTATGAGTTCATGTCTTCGAAATACTCCAAGGGCAAAGACCATTTGTCACCCCCCTCCGATGACGCGAATGTTAAAGATCAGACACGTGATAATGAGATGAAAAAAGAATCAGCATCAGTTTTTCTTGCCGAATATGGTCATAAAACCGGTCATACGTTGCACTTTGAGTCAACGCCGGGATACAACCGGAAACCAAGTCACGTTGCAACTGGCTTTCCGGTCTTATTTGCAAAAGTCCAATTACTTGATTGATAAGAATCGTTTCCCAGTTAATAAAAAACAAAAACTCTAAAGCCCACAATAATTGGAAGTCTGTTGCCCAACACATTCCACTCACTTTTCATGTAAGAGCGACTTAAAAGCCTCATTTATAATCTTTTGTAATAAATTTTAGACCATCACAGGGCAGTCCTTCACAGTCTATTAATTTTCTTAAGCCCAAGACACTTTGAATGATTACAAGAAGAAGCGGCAAACTTTAAACCAAACCATCAAGTATCTCGAAATCGTATAAATTTTTAACGAACCTAATTCAGTAGCTGGTGTGGTGGTCTCTAACTTTAGTAGCCAACAGTTCACAGGGGTGACATCTTTCTTCTTCGGCTGAACTAATTTGTTTTCTCTCGTGATTTACATATGGAAAATCCGAGCCGTCCAAGTCGGACGTAATTTGGAAGAAACAGTGTGCCACCACTTAATCATTCCTGGTGATAAGAGGCGTAAGTAGTGCGCGTCACCATCGACCACAAAGGGTTCTGTTTTTTCCCCAGCCCGGTCTTTGTTCGCTTTTTAATTACAGTTGACATTTACACTCCTATTACTGGGAGTACTATCGTATTCCATGCTCGTTTGGGGATACATTTACAAGCGAATGGTTTCTTTTATGACTTTTAATGGATGTGTTGGAATGGGAATTGATTTCTTGTTTTGACGAATTGATAAAATGGATTGGTCTGTCGGATTGTGCAATGTGAGGAGCTCATTATTTTTGTTAGTGATAGAAATATGAAACGTTATGTTTGTAAATACGATGTAGGTTTTGATGAAGGTGGTAATTGTGGTCGTCAAACTTGGGGGGCGTTCACTAATAACACACAATCCTGTTTTGTATGAAAATAGTTTTACTCCTTTGATGATGTTAAACCGATAGAGGGCTGGTTGTGGTATCGGGGTAACTATGTAGCTTACATCGTGAAAAAGGTAATGAGAGGGACACCAGCCTGAGAAATAAATGAGTTTCCTTAAGGATCTACGAGCTGCTCTGACCCCTCCGTATCTCTGACGAACATCTTTACCTGAGAAAGGGTCAGGAACCGATAGGTGCAACCATCCAACGACGAAAGTGGTAGTGAATTGGTCACACTTTTCGAAAAGGTGACAGCTCCATTGCTAACTACGCTATGCAATGGAAGCCGCTTACTCAAGATAGAAGCAGAGTGGGTCGACCGAGAAATAGATGGCGCAGAACAGTTAAGGAGGAGTCTCGGCAATTGGGAAAGAGTTTGAGAGAACTGAGGCATATTGCCAGGAACCGCACACGATTCATCGTAAGTTTAGTAAGGGCCCCAGGACCCACAAGGAGAAGCAGGACATAAACAAACATGATCTACGAGTATGCACCTGAAATATGCGCACCCTGTATATTCGGATTTCTACTCAAAAGCTTCCGGTAGAAGAAGGAGGACTCTTGTTAGTTACTTCTTCACAGCACTGGAGAACTTGCGTGACATCAAGGTGAGGGACCTCCTGAGATTCATATCCTTATCTGGGTGGTCTTAAATTAAAATTAGAAGGTGCGCACAATGGACTCTATTGCTGGTCCAAGTGAGCAGTGATGAATGTCACAAGGCACCCATTTAACTAACCTAACCTAACGCGAAAGCTCTAATCTGTCCTCGTGTAGCATATGGTAGATACATATTGCTCCAATCCAGGAAAAACCAGTCCCAAAATCGGTAGAGAGAATATCTTTAGTACGGTACTTGGAAAACACTTAGAAAGCACGGCCTGCATGACACGACAGCATACAATAGCTCGTACTACGGGGACAAGTACTACGTTTCCTCGCCTAAGAATGGACCACTTGGACATCGATACGAAACACGATTTGAACATAGCTGCGCGTCACACACGCAAAAAAAAAAAGCAAAAACAGAAACTCAACGTTGGACGCCTTAGCATAGCATGTCTGGAGTAGGCAGAGTCTACATAGAACACCAGTCGATCCAGTGTCGCACCACCATCAAGGAAATAACCGAAATCACTTTGGAATCGCAGATGCTGCGCAAAACTAGGGCAGAGAGACATACATATGTATATACATATACACATAAGTATTGAACCAGTATGGAGAAGAAGAAAGGGCTACAAAGGGCCTACACTGTCTTCAAGGATAACGAAATCGTAGACACTCACGAAGACACGCAACGAAGTTCTAGCGCTGGCTTCAAACCCAGATTGCAGGATTTTCAAAAGATCGAAGAAAATCTAGTTACCGAGACGCCTGTTCATGGAAAGAGCTGCTAAACTGACATCGGATGAAGAAAAAGCGAGTGATAGGAAAAGAAGAGAACTTAAGTCCAAGTATAATTTATGTCTTAAACCTCTCTACTGCACATTACTCGGCACATACCATTGTTTCTTCTAAAGCGGCAGATCGACCAGAGACCGACCTTTCACAAAAACAAATCCTGGAAAAGTCCAATGAATTTCAAGTCGAAGGTATGTATGTATGTAGATAGGTAGGTAGGTAAAGAGGCGGTTCATGAGAACCCAGTTAGCGCTAGTGTGCACCGTTTTGTTACCACGAAACTCGTTCAAATCTATTTGTGTGTGTGTTCATTGGTGGTTGGAATGATGTGATTGAAGCCAGCTAGTGGAGTTTAAGTACATGATCAGTTCTCCAATCCTCTTTTTCAGCTATCTCGCCGAAGCCGAAGAAGGGTTTGCCTAACGTAAGTCGCCTGGTCCTCGCTATGGCCGAATACCTACAGAGGAAATGAAGGAGAGATTCTTTCTCATTCAAGTCGAAACTCACCATCGTTTCATTAACTGTATACGAAAGCAATCATGTCTTGAGCTCTACACGCGATAGCGTCGCGCAACGCTGCAAAACACGTGGTCTTCCATGCAGTTCAGAAAGAGCTCATTTGAACTTTTCCAAACATGAAATGCGCTGTCAAGTGACACCTTCAATCAAGACAAATTTCAGCACGGAAGGCATCATCTCCACAAGCTCGTCCCGCTGCGACGATGTGCAGATAATGCGTGGTGTGAATAAAAATTGAGGAAACACTCTGAGCAAACCCTTGAGGAAATTTTTTTCTGAAACTTGACGAAACTCATTTTTATTCAACTCAACACTCTGCCTCTGTTTTTATTCACACCTCCCAATATTGACATCATCCGATACTCCTAACTTCCCCCCCAGAGGCTTTCTGAAGATGAAGCGAAACGATTTAGTCTTGAAATGCGTGAAGAGAAAACCTAGCTCATGTTGTCAACGATCAAAGCAGCATCAGTTCGCTTCGCCTTGATGGGAATATGTACATAACTCTAGAGTCAGAGTATTTTCCGTAGATACGAATCATTGTTCGAATTCGGCATATGCCGAATTAATCTTAATAAATCGAAAAAAAAAACTTTCAAAGTAAAACATTTCAAACACACTGAAGCTCTTCAGCCTTATTTAAATAAGTGTTTCTCGCAAGCTAAATATGTAACAAAAACCAGAGGCGACGATCACTGTTCGATATCAAATGATCACCTGAATGACGCAAACCCACAAGTAGCCGCAACCACCCTCCACAACTTCAAATCGAAGGTCCAATCCAATACCCGTTTACACCTATTTTAATATTCAACCTCTCCCGATCCACCTGTTTAACAACTTTAAAATCAAATTAACTCCTAATCATCTTGACACGATCACATAACTCAACAACAATGATCTTGGCTCTCAAGTATTTTGTTAAACGTGAAGTTGTAAAGCCTTCAGGTTATGCCCCCGGCTCCTTCCCCACCCATTCAGGCACTCACCTCTGTCCCAAGTGTCTATGCAAAGTGGTCTATCTATTCTGTGGTTTTCAAGGTTTTCTTCAAGCCGCAGCAGCAGTGGCGGCAACAATAATAATCCAAAGCGTAACGATTATGCTTTCGGTGAGTTTATCCGTAAAATTTGCATATTAGCACTACGTAACCGCGAATTGTGACTGAAAATTGCTTTTTAATATCCAAATCACTTTGTTTATTAATTTGGATTGTGGAGATTAAAAACAACAACAAACGAAACCCGTTTTTCCGGCCGAGAATGTCGCAAGTGTGTAAATAAAGGAAAGTAGCAAGGGCTGCAGCAAATGACACTGTGAACACGCGAATCCGAACAACAATCGCAATCAAATGTAAGCCGTGGTTGCTTCCGAGAATAATGATTAATTGAAGGAATTTATTTATTTTCGATTTCTTTGGAATAAAATGACGATCACTGTTCAATGGAGACCAGAGAAATAAAACTGTCAAAGCTCACGATCGAAACCGGTTGCGTGAGTAAAACAAACCGAAACACCCGTCGATGAACTTATCCACGAAACGGTAAAATGTCAACTAAAACTTAGGGACTGCAAAGAACAACACGCAACCGGGCCGTTTGTCGCAGTCAGATCGCGCAACGAAGATGAAAAGAAAGAGGGGACCATAAAACAGAGAAGAACAAGAATTATGTTAGGCGAATCGCGAACCCAACAACAACGACACTAATCTCTCTAGAGAAGATGAATTTAGCAGGCATCGGCGGATCGGATCAGCATCAGCCAGCAGCTGTGCGCGATGACAAGCGATCTTTCTTTGTTTTTCATGTTTTCCCTTTGGAGTAACATTCGTAGAACCTGTTTATAAAGAGAAAGAAAGGAGCATACACTGTATGAGAGAGAGAATTCAACCGATCGAATGTGGTTGATTCCAACCAAATTGAAAATGAAAACGAGTGCATTGGGCAGACAATACATGTTCGATGTAATGTGCTGGGCTGACACTTTTTTAGAATAGTAACAAGGAAGGACATTCAACTTTGAATGATATCGGAAAAAGTTTATGACGAATTCCTGTAGCCGATGACAAGCAGGTCATTCAAGGACTAAAATATAGATATACAGCGGATCCGAAATTGTAATTCAGACTTTGTTACTTGACTTGAAATGGGATAAGTTGACTTTAAGGTGGGCAATATTCAAATGTCCCGAAAACACTTTCTTACTTAGGAAGCTCCCTGAGACTGAGAGATACTCACCAATGGTGTGAGAAAAATGTGGGACATACAAGCCGTCCCAAATCAACAGACACACTGCCCAACGAAAACGACTTTAACATGGGCTATAAGCACAAGCTAGCGGACAAAAGCGTCTGGAGTCAGCGCGATGTCCTCTTTTATGAGTCTATCTCTATCTTTACGGACGGATAAAACTGCCGAAGGAGTCGGTGCTGGTGTCTTTTCAGAACACCTGGACATAGACCAATCCTTCAGTTTTTCCAATCACTATAATCTCTTCCAAGCCGAAGTCACAGCTATTAATCATGCCTCCGCTTGGCTGAAAGCTAACCCAATATTACGCACGGATATAGCGAATTACATCGACAGCCTGGCTGCAATCAGATCCCTTGTATCCAACACAATAAAATCTAGGACAGTGAAGGAGTGCCTCGTGTCTCTAAACAAGATAGCTAACCTGTATAACGTCACACTCTGTTGGATCCCTGGTCACTGCGACATTCAAGGGAACTGTGTGGCTGACGAATTGGCTAGACTAGCCTCCAAATGTACATACGGCAGGAAGCTCGACACATATCAAAGCGCCTATGTCATTTGTTAAACACCTGACTCACACCGACGCTCTGTCGAAAGCAAATTGTGGATGGCAACACCTCGATTATTGCAACAATGATCTGAAAAGATCAAAAGCATTAATACGACTCAAAAGAGACCAGCTCCCAAAACTCATCAACGTCCTCACGGGGCACTGCATCATAGGCAGACATGCTCAACGCCTGGGCATAGCATGTAACGATTTTTGCAGGATCTGCAAACACGAGGAGAAAGAGGAGTCCGCTGCACACTTCCTTTACACTTGTCCCACCCTGGCTTCAGCAAAGCCACCCTTGGCCGATACTTCTTGAACGATCTAAACGATCTAAACTCCGCCAGCAAGACCGATCTTAACAGCTACGCTAGGAAATCTTAATGGTTTCAAGTGTAAGCAGGCTTCATACCCTGGCGATCGATTGGTCTTTGTATTTTCTCATCTCGAATCTGGCGGCTGGGTTCAAAGATCTTTTTGGCTGGAGTATCGCTCGATTAGGCCGAGCCAATATAGTCGACGTGTCTTGGGTTTTTGGACTACCTCCACATCTTGACACAACTTAGTTCGCTGTTAAATTGTCTCCATCAATCACCTTTCGTGGTTGCCGTGGCTCAGTGGTTAGTGCGTTGGACTGCTGACCGAGTGGCGTGGGTTCGAGCCCGAGCCAGGAAAACAGCGGAAATTTTTCGCGACACCACCTCTCGTCGGGGAATGACAAGTCTCCGGGAGTATAATCTGTCATGAAAGAGCTTCTCAATTCGCCGTTCAGAGGCCGCAATAAATTGTAGGTCCCTCCCATTCGTGCCGAAACTGTAAAACGCACAACATGAATGGTTGCGAGAAACTAGGCCTTGGCTCATCCTGAGCTGTCGCGCCAGCTATTTATTTTATTAAATCACCTTTCTTGCATTTGTTTACTTATTTATGATGGTTCTACAGTTCGCGGTGGACCTAGGCATCAAACAACAAGTGTTGATACAATCAGTCTGGACTAATGCAGGAGCTGTCAGGGTGCAGAACAGTCGGAGACCATCAAGCTCTGTGAATGTCCTGAGTGCCCCATTCTCCACAACCGCCGATTCCGTTGCTTGGGAAAATAGGCTGTTTGGAGAACTGGGAAACCTAACAGAAGTACCAACAGCGAACATACTCCTCTTTATTAAGAGTTCAGGTTGGTTTTGCGATAGACCACCCATTTAGAACCCAAGGTTCAAACATGGACTGCAACACAAAGGAGAACACAATGGACCAGTAGGACCCCGTGGACGCACAGTCATTAGACTGGACACTTCCCTCATAACCTAACCTAACCTAACCTATGATCAATCTGTCAGGTTTTACGTTTTCTAAACATTTTTCTTGCTTTAATGATATCCGAGGGGGTATTGCAGAAATAGAAATCGATCAACTGTGAAAGCTGGAGGTAATTCGTCCCAGAATAAGCCCCAGAATGCTCGTTTTTACGTGACGAATTATATCATCACGGAAGAGTATGACATCAATGGATTCGATAACTACTGTCAATTATAGCAATGACAAACACTACAAATGTCCCCAGTTAGTCTGGACACCACCCTCGGACCTGATACTACCTGAGTTTCGAACCACTGTACCTCGCTCACGCATAATAATCATAAAGGTAATCATAACCTCTTGAAGTGCGACTGGATTAAAAGAAATAAGCCCAAGCTTTATAAAAAGGTATTTTTACTTCTGGCACATACTGTGAGTTATCACATAATTTACTCAAAAAATTCAATTATAAAACTTAACAATGTGATTCAACAAGTCATTGTGTACACGAAATCGTAACAAAACCCCAAGAAAATTTATTATTTATACAATTTTTGTTTGGTTTAGTTTATTTGCGTTGCATCTTGTTGCTGTTGCCCGCGCCCCCATAAAAACTACTCAGCACGATCCACTGTAGACTCTTCTCACAATTTCTGCACAAAATGTTTTAATTTAATAAATTCTCTAAAAATTTCGTCAAATTATTGTTAAACAAGATCAAAACTGAAAGAGACAATTCAGAAGCGCACTGCCCCTTTTCACTTGAATCGGCATCGCTATTTTTAAAAAAAATTGTCCTGCATATCATCAATTTGTTGGCACGAAGTAAATTACATCAAAACAATAATAATGACTTGAATCATTCCCAGATAATTGCAACACACAACGTCTATGCCATCATAAATAACAATAAAAACAAGTACAAACATTTTATATAAAGTTAAGCATTTTCTTGTTCAGTAGTCTGACGTAGAGGGCAGAGCGGTCTTTAGACGAACTGTTGGATCTTTAGTACGATAAAACTATGATGGATTTGAATTTGGTTTGACATACGGTATCGCATCGCGGGTCTGAACATGCAATAGCTTCTCTTTGTATTTAAAAAAAATTTGAACAACTTTTAAATAAATCAATTGAAGCGGAAATTCCTAAAATAATTAATCTTCGCCACCGTCTGTATTGGCTGATAGGGAGACGACATCGGGGTTGTCTATTCTCTAGTTCACAACTTGTATTTCCAACTGAGAGCGAGTTCTCATCCGAAAATAGATGCTATAAACGTTCTGGTCTCTGGAGAATCTATTCGTTGGGACTTTTCAGCAATAGAAAGTTTCTTTCTCCCTTTTGGAATTCTATTGCCGTAGACTATCTGGCATTAATGGTTTTCGTCTGCATTTGTCAGGTGCAGTAATGGAAGGGCATTTACTAGGTAGTTTTTCTGTGTCACGAAGAGAGAGAAATTATAGAGGTTTCTTAAAATAGAGGCCACAGTATTGAACTTAACCAAAGTGAGCAAAAGAGACGACACGTCGCATTATCGAAATGCGAGCATCCAACAACGATTTTAGGAGCTGACGCCTTCACAAAAGAGAAAGGATTGATGAGATGAGTTTCTCTTCAAAATCCATCGATACAAACACAATTTAACGATCATACTTAAGACACAACATGAACAAAATTTATGGGAAGTGTCTCTAGAAGTAGGAGCAGAAAGTATGGTATAGTCAACACTTGTTTCCCTAGTCCAAGCTTTCACGGTTTCAATATTTAGAAAATCACCATACGATCGACGCAAAGCAGACTGATAGAACTTGCCTCTCCCTAATGACAAAAAAAATGCGCTTTATGTCCTTGGATCCATACGAAACCCTCTTAATTGGCCAATTCTCGATGAGACATCTCTCACCCAAGACTGCAGGCTTTCTCTTTGAAAGGACTTCACAAAAACAACAAAGTCTCTGTCCTTCTAAAAGCTTCTATCAAGTTCACTCAATTCTCCAAACCTCCTGGTTTTACTTTCTGAAGACCTTTAGGCTTCTGTACCATAAAATCAGTGTTTTTCCATCATTTCCTTTTGCCTATCCTTCATTCTCCATTCCTTTCAGTGATTAAAAACTCTATTTAACCAACATCTTAGGACTCTAACTAAAGCCTACGTCAAGGCAAGGAACACAAGAACATTCCTAATTAGCTTGCAGAGTTAAAACATCAGGAAGGTATGTATGTACGTTCTTGAGTTCATCAGATCGTGTTGAATGCTACTATGTCAAGACTGATGTTTCACATCACCGCGTCGCAATTCACTTACGTCTTCTAACCCCGCTGGTGTATAGGGTGGCGACAATACTAACGTGTCATCGAATTTGGACATCTGGGACGTATTCCAGTCCTCTCCATTTCTCTTCAATTCTCTCGATCTTTCCATTTCAATAGTAAATGTTGGTTTGACAGAAGGAAAAACCTCTAGTTTACCCAAGTGCTTGAGAGTTACTCAGACGTCCAATATTTAATACTTTCCATGACATAACAGTTTGCGAACGACTAGGTCAATCGTTAACCTCCAAATGCGCAAATCAAAACTGACTCAGACGCATGGACTTGCAAGTCATTTATGTGGTCGCTGCAGGAAACTCCGAAACTTAAAAAAAACCCCGACTCGAGGTGTTCACGGCCTGAATGCCTATCGAATTGTGAATCTTCATCGAATTACTCTTCTTCGGAAGTTTACTGAATACTCACAGGAAGATTTAATACAATACGTGCACGTCGAAGATTTATTACAACGTTATCATGGGTTGTAAAAACTCGTTCCGTTCCTTGTATTCTTCACTTCGATGTACTGAGATGATCCTAGTCACATTTCAACAAGATACCGTCCTAGTTTCTCGTTTTACGTTGTTTACTGCGGTCATTACTTATCAGCTTCCTGGTGATTCTGAAAGGATTAAACTGACAATTTAGTTGTGTTTCCCTCAACTAAGCGTCACAACCGTAGGAATAAGCAGGAGCCGAATTACCACACTCGTTAACGAGTAACTAGTCATCGAAATATGAGGATTTGGCAATACCGCTCCCAATAAAGTTAACCGGGCATTCGATCACGAGTTCCACTCACTCCCTTGTTATCGATTGCGGTAATTCGGCCCCAGGATTGAGACATCGTCTTGGAGGAATCTAAGGAAAAAGATAATAGTTATGAAATTGACACGTGTATGCCCGTGATCTGACGAATCTTCATGTTTCTTTGGTGAAAGCTCGGATGTCAACGATTCCTTTATCCACACAGACGCCAGGGTGTTCTGTTGCATTCCTATTGAGGCTGGACAATGGCGTAGAAAGTATTCGGGGTCGTCTTTTCCCAGTTTGTTTGATGACACGTGGTCGCCGTAGCTAGGTTAGGTTAGGTTAAGGGGGTGACGGCTTGATGTCAGGCACTGCCTATTCGGATCTCTTCAAGGATCCATTGTGTTACCCGTTGTGGGACCTACATTCATGTAACTTTTGAGAAGAGAATAGATTATTTATTAATAGTTATTGAACTCAGTATACATTTTAGGATTGCCTTCGGTGGCATGGTTGAAAGTTGGCCTGAGTCACTAAAGAAGTAAGCGCCTAGGGTATATTCTCTGGTTCTGCTGAGGCTTGGGCAGTCGCAGAGAAAGTGAGACGTGTCCTCCTCTTCCGTGTCTATATCGCCACATCTACTGCAGGATATGCTCAATCTCATTCTCTTTAGATGGGCCGCCCGTAGATTGTGCCCTGTTAGGATGCTGATCACTAGAGCTAAATACGATCTGTTCAGCGTAAGTATTTCCTTTGCTTTCTTTTATTGAGTTTTGGTCACATCTTTCTTGATATGCGGCATAACGGAAGTGTGCTCCATCGCTCGTCGGCAAGCCTCCAGAAGGCCAAGTGTATCTCTTGCTTGAGAACTTCTATAGGGGTCAAAACCGTGTGACCATTATTTGGTTGAGTTCCAATCCCTTTCTTGCCAGTTTATCGGCCTTTTCATTGTCTTCGATGCCTCGGTCCGTTGGGACCCAACATAGTGATACATTATGTCTTGAGCTTAGGATCTTAAGCTGGCTGTGACAACTCTTAACTACAAGTGATTTGAGTATTGTGGATGACACAGGTTTGGTGGCAGCCTGGCTGTCCCTTCTCGGGGTTACCAATGAAAGTTCTCTTGCGGCTTCGGTTGTCGCTTGAACTTCAGCTTGAAACACACTGTCGTGGTTTGGAAATTTTATCGACCGAACAAATGAAGGTTCATCTGAGTATATTCCGGAGCCTACCACTTCATTCATTTTTGAGACGTCGCTCGGTGAAATTGGATGTATTCCCGGGTTCAGTGACCCCTCCTTCGTGCCAACTAACTAACAAGGTACATAGATGTTCCGAAAGACTTAAAGGAATAGTCCCCGAAAGGAATAGTATTCAAAAGTGCAACCAGAAAAGCTTCAACGACCCATCATCTCTATCCGCACTTAACTGCAAAAACTTGCGTCTACGAAAATTGCTTTTACTTTAGAACCAGTAAACATTGGAAAGCGCTACCGTGAGAAATATTTCCGCAAGAATTTAATCTTCACAATTCGTAAGCAGAATCAACAAACATCTGCAAATGCAAACATCTCGGGGCGCCTTATCGATATAGGCTCGCCTGTTCCGACAAAGGTATAAAATAAAAGTCAAACCAAACCACTGATTTTTTTTTAGTTTTTTTGGATAGGTACTTGTATTTTTCTTAATTATGTTAATAACATTGATAAAGATTCTTTTTTTTTTTATTCTTAATGTTATATTTTTTCTGTTTTTTATTTGATGTTTTCTTTCCGGGGATTGCAATAAGTTTTACACCATTAAAAAGAAAGGTGGCGGCGATTTTTTTTTTATAGTAATTTTGTAATTTGTTTTTTTGTTAAATTTAATAAGATTTATCTAGGTATGTGTGTTTATTATCATTTTTTTTTTTGTTGAAATAGGTAATAATTAGGATTTAAGTTGTTTTATTATTTTATTTTAAATTTAATGCTGCAAATAATTTACTAACGTTTTTTTTTCTGGTTATTCCACATAAATTGGTTTTTTTTTTGAAAATTTTTTTTTTTTTAATTTTTTAAAAGTACTATATAATTTTATAATTTGTTTTATTTTTTTGGTTTTTATAATTTGCTTAGAGATTTTGTTTTAAAATTTGAAAACTTGATTTTTATTTTGCTTCAATGATGGATATTTTGCTTCAATGGATATAATTTTTTTGTTTGTTTTTTTTTCAAGATTAAAGTTTGATTTTGTTTTTTTTTTTTTTTTTTAAATATAATAATAATGTTTTTTCTTGAAGGAAAAAAATTTTATTTTTTAATATTCTTTGGCAAACACTGTGACGTGTTGAAATTTTCTTCTGGTTTTTACGGATTTGTGTGTTATGACTAAAAGTATCCGTGAGTGTCCATGTGTGGTGTGTTGAGAGAAGAAAATTTCAAAAAATGTGTTTCTCTTTTATAATTGTTTTATTTTTAAACTTACACCTATGTATGTAATAATAATAATAATAATTATAATATTTTTGTTTTAATAATAAATTCAGTTTCTCCATAGAAAAAAGAGAGATAGAGCGATATAGAGAGGAAAGTAATTGTAATAAAAATTTGTAAATAGTTTGAATGAACCAACAGAGGAAGGAGGTTGTAGGAGTAAACAGTTTTAAGAACTAAGATTCGAATAAAAATTGTTCATTTAAAAAAAAGGAATTGTTTTGTTGCTTAGTTTGTATAGAGTGTGTGAGTGTGGGTGAAATGTCGAGCGATAATGAGAGATAACGACGATTTTTGAGGACGAGGATTCTTATGTTTCGACTTGTTTGATTTAAGATTCTTCATGAACTCCGGAGGCAGAGTTTGTTTTCTTAAGAAATTTGAAAGACTATTTACCAAATTATCCACTAACGGCGTTGCTGGCGTTCGCAGCTGCTGCGGCGGCTATCGACTTGGCCTCGTCACCGGGCGAGGGGGTGGGTCCGGCACCGCCATCGCGTCGCGGTGGCATTCGCTCATTGATTGCATCTAGGCCCTTGGCCTCGGCGAACGATGTGATCTTGTGATTGGGTGAGAAGCCCTGCATGGCGTTCTTAAGCGACTGCTTTCCCCCGGAGAGGGCGCCCAATGGCAAGGCGCCCGTGGGAGTGAGACCCTTCAACTGTAGCACCGATTCGGATTCCTCACGAAGTACAGAGAACACTCGCGCCATTTTTCCAATCGCGCGAATCTTATTCCGGATTACTTCCTTGCGGAGAGCAGCATCATCGGCGTCCACCAAAGCGTCTTCACTCTCGGACATCAACTCATCGTCGGAGCAGATATTGAGAACATTGACCAGCATCTCAGTGACCTTCTCGCCGACGAATGGCAGCGACCATGTGAAGACGTCCATGAAATTGGGAAGCCAGTACGGATGGGGTGAGCAGTTGAACTGCCTGATGTTCATCACATTGTTCTCGTACTTGAGAACGGCCGCTTTGTTATTGTATACATCGAGATAGTTGGGTGCGGAGAAGATTGTTATCAGCGATGGGAAACCAGTGGTCTGACTCTTGCGGTACATACGGTAGCCGGCGTCCTGCGCCTCGTGTGCCCTTATAATCGAAAGTAAATTGTTGTTTTGCAAGAAATCACAACAGGCTGCATAGCTGTAGAAGTATGAGCAACCACGCACCGAGTTGTGTGTGTAGAAGTCAGAGTTTTTCTCGTTGCCAAAGTCCTCCAGTGGATCGGACCACAGCAGATCGCACATGGGACCAAAGGCCGGCGGCTCCTTGAACCGATCCAGTCGGCGAATGTCGTCCAATTCGTGAATCTCGGGCGAAAGGCCACCGTGGACGCACAGAAACTGTTGGTTCATGAGTGCTGCCAGTGGTAGGCAATCAAACGCATCCATACACGCGTCGTACACTCGTTCCGAGTATTTGATCTTGCACTCCTGCTTGAATGTGAAGTACTCCGTCAAGTGGCGGCACTCGTGGTTTCCGCGCAGCAGAAAGAGTGTGTTAGGGTAAGTGATCTTCAGGGCCCACAAGTACAGGACACACTCAATGCTGAAATAGCCTCGATCCACGTAATCTCCGAGAAACAGATACTTTGTGGTCGAGGGCGAGCCTCCAACCTCGAACAACTTCATCAGATCATAGAACTGTCCGTGAATGTCGCCGCACACTGTAACGGGAGCCTCTATGTCGATCATGGTGTTTTCGGAACGCAGCAGTGTGGCTCCCTCCTGGATGATTCGCAAGGCTGGTCCTTCCTCGATGCGACCCTCAAGGATGAAATGCTGCTTAAGTACATCGTGCTGTGGCTTACCAGTTCTTGCATCGAACACTTCCGACATCGTCAGCTTGTGACTGGGAGGGAATGGCACACTGTCTATGACCCGATCTTTTGTGCTGGTGGCGGTGGGCGCCGCCGGTGCAGACTTCTTAGTTGGACTCTGTTGAGAGTTCTGTGTCGCAGCACCAGCCGACGGTGGTTGATCATTTTGACTATTCGACTGTTGCTGTTTTGGCTGAGATTGCGATTGACTGTTGGCCTGATTTTGGCTCGATTGATTATTCGAAGACATTGTTGTTCAGTTGGGCCCACAGTCGACTTAAACACATCAAACACGTTCGTTATTTATAAAACTTTCGGATTTTTCCTCAACTACAAACCTTTTGCTTTAAACACGGTTTCCTTCGCTTGTCTACTGGCTGACTGCTGCTTCTAGTTGCCGCTAGCACTGCTCAAACACCGAAAAAAAACCAAAAAAGTTCTGCTATTTATAGATTTTGTAGAATTTCTTCTCCCATGTAGCGCACACTGAGTGTTTTTCGTTTTATTTTTCTCAATTTTCTCGGTTTTTCTAATTTTTTTTCCTCCGCTCTATCGTTTGCGCTGGCGAAGAACAAGATATGGGAGAAAAAAAGCAATTAACATGCACACAAGAATGTTTTTTATGTTTTTTTTTTTTGCTGCTACTGCTGCTGCTCGGGGCTCAGTGGGCTTTTTTATTTTTTTGCATTTTCTGATCGCGTTTACACATTGTGGGTTTGTTTAATGTTTGTTTATGTTTTCGGGGTGGTTTTGGCAAAAACAATTTAATGTCTTTCGTGTTTTTTTTTGCTTGCTTTTGCTATCAAATAAGATTAAAAAAAATTTTCCTCTCTACGATGACTAATGTGAAAAAAACTATACTATTGGCAAAGAGAAGTTGACTTGACAGTCGATAATTTCGTTCGTACAGAATTTCGTTGAGTTGGTAGATGGGTGAGTGGATAGAATGTAATAGATGGGCGATGAGCTATGGTAGTCAAACTGTCCCTGTGGGGAAAATTAGAAAAAAATTGTTTCGAATAAGAATTTGAATTTGAAATAGGAATTTTCTAGGGAGGAATTGAATTAAGTGTGCTCTTTTCTACGATATGGCACAATTTGGCTAGAAATAGTACGTACACCGTACGATAATCATATTTTTCATGGACAAGAGTCTTCTAATGCTGCTCATAAGAAAGCCTATATGTTACTCTATACTTTCAAATCTACTGTGGTGTACTGCTTCTACAGAGAATAACAAAAAGAAACATGAGAACAATTTCCATATTCCAAATTCAACAAATCATTGGACAACACTTGTAGCGGCAATAAAGGTCAAATCGAATCTCCTAGTCCGGCATTCGTTAAGACTTTTGATCAACAGAGCCTACTGGCCAAGTAGAATTAAGTTATTTAACCGCATTATATGAAATTCTTGGCATTTTACATCCACAATCTGAACACTCACCATTAAATCCAGAAAATATAAAAAATTCTATATTGCAGGTAAGGACTTTTTAATATCTAACAATCTGCTACAATTCTTCATCGTTGAAAAAATCCTCAACTTGGCAGCATTTGCTTTTAGCAAGTGAAAACAAATTTCTCTACTTTTTCTCAACAGCACAGTGCGGCTGCGGTTGCGGCAGCACTGCACAAATCGAAGTTCAGTCAGTTTGACATTTGACTATGTGCCGTGCGGTTGTTGGCAAGGGTATATGTTCGAAAGTACTAGACCCTTCGTCGTCGTTTATTTCGTTTATTGAGCAGTTTCGGTGTGCAGAAAATTCAAAAATTGCACACAGTGTGGCTATTATTAGTGAGCAACAGATAAAATCCATTAAAATGATAAAATTCAGATAGTTGCGGTGAAGTAATTGCCTTAAATCCAATACCACCGGCGTGTGTGCTGTGCGTTTCGAGTAAATCAAATCAAAAGAAGCAGAATCGCCGCGGCAACCCACGGGTAAATGCCTCCTCCTCTACCAAGTTAGCAACAAGTTTTCGCGTTTCTCATTCTTCCTGTTCTGGACGGACTATATATGTAAGTCGGTTTTTTCATAGGAAGTCCAGAGCTATACACACATAAAAGGACGTGTTTCAAGTTTTTCAAGCACCAACCGGCTGGAATTTTACCAAGAGTCAGTGCTTCCTAGAGTCGTGGTCGTTGTCGTTGCAAAAATGAAAAGATCCGCGTTAAATCGGAATCATTACTTTGTGTTCGGTTTTTTACTGGGTCTTATACTGAGCTTCTACATTCCCGAAGACATCTGGGAGCTGGTCCAGAATGAGTGCCCCCAAACGGCGGAAAGTAATTCGTTCGACAAAAAATTCGGTCAAGACTTCGAGCCGCACTTGAATTTGATTAACAAACCACTTGCAGCCAAAAAGCCGGTAAGTGGATGAGTGAATGGACGGATAGACGGATAGACGGGAACTCGTGCAACACAAGTGGGTGACGCACAAGGACTTGACGATTTTGTTTACCCACGCTTTGTGTGTGCCTCCTAATTGGTTTCTGTTTGATTTATGTTTCGAGTGATGTGGGAAATTTGCAAGACTTTCGACGTCTATTCGTTGAGTCGGTGATTTCTGTTCAAGGTTTTGTGGAATCGGGCGGAAGTGGGGGTATTTATCTTATCAGACGTGCGTGCAAATTGGATTCCGAGATCTTTTTCTTCGAAATGTTCTACTACTGAGCCACTGCGACACACTTTTTCTATTCAATTATCGCCGATTAAATCTTCATGGTCCCAACTCTTTACTCAGCGGTTTGATAGCAGAGGAATCCGCGTGCACGCACAATCATGGCCAAAACTTCTTGGATGCTAGATGCTAAAAGTTGGTGTGTGTATGCGCACTGCGTCCTACAGAAATCTATTGTGCTCCCACGAACTCGTGTTGGTCGATAAGTCTCGACCTACAGCACCTCCTCCAAACCAATCACTCTGAGGTATCGGAATTGAATTGGGTCCAAGGTCCAACGTTCCACAGTCTATAATGTGTTTCCTCGGCATCGCTGCAGAATCTGCAGTTTCCGGTCAGTTCTATTCCTATTTTGATGAGATGCTTCCTGATTCTGCAATGGCCTTAGGAAGCCCGCTAGAATGCGAAGCTCGTTCTTGATGGTGGATAGGCAAGCTTTGCTCCTCCTTTGGTCGTAGTTCCCGAAAAGTTCCTTTGCATGCCTTAGCCCTGGGAGTGTTTCCCATTCTCTTCTTCTTTTGCACTCTACGCAGTGGAGGGTGACTTTATTGTTCTGGCTCAGTCTGTTCATCTTTTCAAGACACTCGTAAACCAGTTTAAACCTGACTTCATAGGAACTCAGTGGCTTGACGGCAGCCTGGCTGTCTGATTGTATCGCGATGTTCTGCTCGTTAAAGCTGAATTGTACACAACTTTTGAACGCATATACCTTTCGGCGATGTTCCCATGGACTTCGAGAACTTAGTTCGGGGCCCGTATACTCCCCCCCCGGTGGCCGTGTGTGTTTTGGAACCGTTGATATACTGCGTCGTTCCATTGCTGCTCAGTTTTGTGTTGAAATTCTTTTCAAAGGAGTATTTCTTGATTATGTCGTCTCTAGATCAGTCTAATAGTGGGACTATTTTGGAGAGGGAGACTCGCTCTTTAATTATCCCAGTCCTGCTCTATGGCCAGAGGCATGAACTCTGTCAAAAGGTTGCTCTTGGCTTTTTCGAGAGGAAAATTCTTCGGGTGATTTTCGGTCCCGTCTGTGATGCTTTTATCCTCCCAATTCCCTCTTTTACAATTCTTAGGATTGTTTCCTTTGTGACCCTTTCCAGCACAATGTGAGCAGCACTGGCACAGCTTCTCATTGCTCCTGTGATGCAGATGCATGCCAGTCTCTGCAGTTTTTCCAGGGCTGACTTTGCAGTGCTTAGCTTGGTTCGTCCTACCCAGGCTACTGTCCCGTAGGTTATGACGGGTCTGACCATCATAATGTACATCCACCCCAGCATTGCTGGTTTACATCCGTAGGATTGTCCTGAGATACGCCTGCATATCATGAGTGCTCGGGTGGCTTTGCACACTACCGACTCCTTGTGTCATGTGTCCAGTGTCTTGCCTAGATATTTGACCTGTTGTTGAAGGTCGATTGTGGATCCACCTTGTTGGATCGGTTGCATGTGCCTGAGTTACCTCTTCCTAGTGAATGGTACTACCGTGGTTTTTGTCGGATTAATTTTGAGTCCGACTGGTATACACCATTATTGAGAGACTCGTAGTCCTTTTGCCTTGACGAGCCTTAGTTCAAGAAACACCCCTCCTATCTGCGGAAGTTGTCATTTTATAATGAATTACAAGAAAATTTCTAGAAGCTGCACCTTTTTCAATATCAAATTCGGAGCAAACACTGCAAGTTACAATCGAGGACATTGTGCATACTAAGTGACATAAATCGAAAGATAACGCTGACCCTATGGAGGTATACCCCCATAAATGTAATTACAAGTCACTGATGCTTCCAATTCGAGAAAGATAACAGAAAGCATTATGTACGGCTGTCCCCGATAATATTTGAACGCCCAAGCAATTTGAATTTTCACTTGTTCACTGGTTGCTTCTGTGACCTTGGTCCAAATATTATCTCGGCAAGATCGGGAACTACGTGATGTGCATAATTCGCACTACTTAACCAGCGAAATTGGAATCTAATGTTTTTTTTTTTTTTGTAGATTAGATTAGATTGTTGGCTGCTGTCTTCTATGCTGTGTCATCGCATGAGGGTTTCTAGAGGATCTTTTGAAGCTTATCAGACGTGATGGGCGGTGTTTCTAGGTTAAACGCCGGTATAACGCCATTTTTGCTTTGTTTTGATCACGGTAGTGATCTTCTCCTTGCTGAGAATTGTGGTGCATATTCAAGTAATTTAAGCTACGGCACGCTCAACCTGATTTTGGTGAATATTACTGGTAAATACACGGTTCAAACCCCTTGCTAAATAATACTTTCATTGCTTGAGTGTGCACTCATCCAGTTGGCTGTAGTGATGACTGGAGCTTTGACTTCCTAAAAGCTCTTTAGTGGTTCTGTAGACTGTTGCTGCTTCTTTTGCTTCAATAGCAAGCGCCTTAATGGTATTGCGCTTGTTTTGTCGTGCAGTTCCTCTCGTGTTTATACGAGAATCAAACAGACATTTGAGCTCAGTATCGAGATGCTAACAAGAAATGGTAAATGTCAACGTTTGCTTCTCAAAAACCACGCATTTTGCCACTATATCACAAAATGTCTTACATTACAGGCTGATATCTACAGTCAAAAACTCATACCGTCTCTTCTGGGTAAATATCTGAAATTGGCGGTGCAATAGAATGTCATTAGCGCTAGCGCATTGATAAATGGAAATACTCAAACCCAATTTGTAAAGTTGAGGAAAAAACTAGTTCTCCAATTATTTTCTTATCTCTACTCATCTCTTGTTGTCTGACCCTCGCTAAGGGATATTTGCATAGAAAGTTAAACAGAAGATGTTGTCAGGAATGGCTAGCTGTGCTGCGCGGTCTCCTATTGAACAGTAGCCTTTGCTAGTGGCTTCGATTCTGGTATTATGTGAGCTTGATCTGCTTAGTAGCTCGTTTTTTTTCGGTTTGTTGTGACCGGGCCATGTTGAATGTTGCCCGTTAAGGCCTGGTTCCCGCCTGGTAGCTCTTTCGTTACCCTCAATTTTACTGTGTCCTTTGAGGATGCAGTGGCTGAATCAACAGCTTTGATGGCGGTTTGGATATTGATAAAGATATCAGTGTTGTAGATGTATGTTGGATAACATCTCAGCGTGCGGTGGGGTTTCGAGGGCAGCAAAGTTTGGTAGGCGCAAGTATTTCGAAATTTTCAGCTTGGCTGAGATGCTTGCGTCAGTCTATTTACGTGCAGATAAGCGTATCAAAATCCTTAATCACTTTGCCTGGCTTCTGTGTCATCTATCACCCCCTGACATTTTCGGCAAACAAATGGCACATAGTGCAGTCATCCGCCTCAAAGCAACCTCACAGTGGTCTAGAAAAGACTTTGGCCACGCCATGGCCATTTTGAAAAATGTCAAAATTTCTCCCAGAAACAAAAACTACATCACACCACACCCAAGCTTTGAGAAGAACTTCGAGGTTACCATCCCTCCCAGGTCATTCTGAGACGATGTATTCTCTAGAGACAAGTCGATACACTTTTACACCGACGACGGCCTAGCATTCCGTCTTCAAATCATTACACCTTGTTCCAGGCGGAAATCATGGCGATCAGAGAATCCTATCTTGGCTGAAGAAAAACGTGATATCAGCCACGAATATTCGCATATTTTCGGACAGCCAAGCAGCAATAAAGCAGATTCGGTTAAGGCTGAATCTGAATCGCTCTAAGTATTTGATTTCTCTTAATAGGTCGCATGTTAGCACTGTAGTAGGTGTCACTTCTGGACGCTGTCTAATAGGCGAGCAGACAACAAGGCTTGGTGTCTACGCAAACGGTTCTCCTCTTCATCTTCTTTGCACCTCCCCAGGTCTCTCCCGCAAGAAAAAAATCCACTAAGGAGCCTTTTTCTACACCAACTTAGATGTTTGTAGCCTCCTACGCTTCATAAGGATCTTCAGTTGGTCCAATGACTAGGCAGGAGATCTTTCGGAGATCCTTGTGATATCACAACGGACTCCTCCTGGGTCTAAGTGTGTTGGCTTTAGCTGGCAGACATTTCAACCTAACCTAAGCTCAGACGTTAGGTAGTTAGTCGCGGACGCAACCACTACACTCGTTTGGTGTAATCTCCAGGACATTTCTATGACGATAGGGTTTTGTGGTTTAGCACCCAAATTCTCTGAGCCAGACTGCAATGAGGGTGACTGGTGAACAGCATCATTTCAGTGTTGTCCTTATCCAGAGCACTATCGCTGAGTTGGCTTATCAGCAAAAGAACCTTCCCTGACACTAAGGTTACCACGTGTCGTCTGCGTACGCAATTATCAAGGTTTTATTTGTGCCCATGAGCCGTAGTAGAGAGGAGATAATTGTTGGCGAATTTGCTTTAACTATTGAGTCCTAATGTAGCGTAAATAAATATCCAACGACTAATATGCTTCTCCTCATCTTACTCAGTCAGAGATTCTCATATACGTTCGGTGGATCTAATTTCGAGATAAGCGTGTTGGGAGCTAAAATAGGGTGAAACTTCTATGACTTCACGAGTGTGAATGTCTAGGATTCGTTCCAGGATCATTAATATGAGAGAGATCCGACTCATTCATTCATTCATTTTCAATGACCCGCTTATTCACTATGAGGGTCTGGGGGTTAGGGTGCTAAAGTGGACTCTTCACATCACCCCAAGTTGGGGACATGCGTTTGACATGCCCAAATCATCGAAGTATGGACCGCTCCGTTCGCAGAAGTAACTGCTCGACGTTGAGTACCTCGCGTATTCTGGTGTTCCTAACCCGACCCTGGTGAGTTCCCCAGCAATACATCGAAGCGATTTTATTTTTTCTGTTATTACCCAAACCTCACGACCATAGGTGAGTGTACGAGCAAAATACTTACTTACTTACTTAGGTGGCGCTACAGTTTGGGGTGAACCAGGGCTTCAACCGACAAACCTCTCTAGTTAGCCCGGTCCTTAGCTAACTGCCTCCAGTTGCGTACGCCAAGTTGGTTGCAATTGTGCGCGCCATCTTAGGCGAGGTCTTCCTCTACTGCGTTCTCCCTCCGGGTTAGATTCGAAGACTCTGCGTGCCGGAGCGTTAGTGTCCATTCGCTCTACATGCCCCAGCCATCTTAGCCGATACGTATGTTCTTGACTAGGGCGATGTCGCTGTACAGCTCGTATAGTTTGTGATTAAATCTTCTCCTCCAAAGCCCGTCAACGCATACGGGACCGAATATCTTCCGAAGAATTTTTCGCTCGAAGCAACCAAGGATATCTTCATCCGCTTTCGACAGTGTCCATAGCAGGGATGCCAAAACTAGGCATGACTCTATACAGCTCGTCTCTATAAATGCTGTCATAGGCGGCCTTAAAATCGACAAAGAAGTGGTGTGTATCGATTTGGACTTCTTGGGTTTTTTCCAGGATCTGCCGAAATATGAAAATTTGATCAATTGTGGACTTTCCTGGCCTAAAACCGCACTGCAAATCAGGTTGTTGACAAAATGTTTCAGGCGTTCACACAATATGACAGATAAAATCTTGTACGCAATGTTGAGGAGGCTGATACCCCTGTAGTTGGCGCAGTTGATGGGGTCTTCTTTTTTGTGGATCGGGCAAACGATGCTGAGATTCCATTCATCGGGCATACACTCATCTGATCAAATCTTAGAAATGAGTTGGTGTACGCTTTCTACCAAGTCATTTCCAGCTGCTTGAAATACCTCGGCCGGAAGGCCGTCGGGTCCAGCAGCCTTGTTGGATTTGAGTTTAGATATTGCTTTCCGGACTTCGTTTTGGTCAGGTGGACGGAAATTTTGGCTACCATCGTCCAGGTTGAATGGTCCGTTCTGACTGACAACGGGATGTTGGTCTTCGTCGCCGTTATATAGTCTGCAGAAATAGTTTTTCCAAATTTTCAGCACCAACTGTGACCGAGCAAAGTACTGCACTTTAATTTAGCTTAGCTTCGATGCCGAGTTCAGCCCTCCTGACAACAAACTGACCAAGCTGTCTCAAAATTGCTCCAGCTTGACCAATCCTACAGGAAAACTCAGTATTGCTCCTTCCATCACTCGTGAATAAGACCCCGAGATACTTAATCTTCTCCACCTGTTTCAATGGGACTCCGCAGAGTACATTGAACAGGAATTCGAGAAATCATCATCACGTCTGAATTGTACACGTTTACCTTCATCACAGTTTCAACACAGATGGCGCCGAACCTATCTAGTGCGCGCTGTTCGGTCTCGGTGGACGTAAGGATGACCAAGTCGTCAGCGAAAACTAGATGACTTATCCTTAAGTCTCCCAATTCGAACCGTTCCTCGCCACGGCTGCGCTGTAACATCCATTCCATATACACAATGAAAAGGAGAGGTGACAGAACGCATCCCTGGCGAAGGCCAACGATCGCAGTGAAAGATGTTTATGTAACGCCATTCACCCGAACACATCTCCTACAGTTTGTGTACAGAGATTGAATGGCCCTCAGAAGAGAACCGCCAATCCCATACTCCTGCAGTACACTCCTGAGTTTACCTCGAGGGACCCGATCATAAGCTTTCTCCAAATCCACAAAACAACTGTAGATAGGTTTGGCATACTCCCAGGCCTTCTTAAGTACCATTCTAAGAGTGAACAGTTGGTTGGTTGTGCTTCTACCTGGACGAAAGCCGCACTGCTCATCGCCGAACTTAAACACGACCACAGATCTGGCACGCGCTTCCAACGCCTTAGCAAAGACTTTTTCTTGAAGAGTTAAGAGAGACTTAAAAAGAGGAACAATCACCCCAGTTTGCCAATCGCTAGGTGTTTCACCGCATTCCCAGCCCGCTTTATTGACACGAGAGAGCCATTCCACTCCCTTTTTACCCAGAGCCTTGAGTATTTCCAGCCGGATTTCGTCCACACGAGCAGATTTGCCGAATTTTAGCGCTTTAATCGCTAAAGTCCCCTCCTCTACTGTGGGACTATTCTCCGCCCTACACACAACCATGGGTCTGCCATTTTAAGTGCCATGAGCAGCTCCGAAAAGTGCGCACCCCATCTGCGCAAGACGTCCCTCTCATCGGAAAGAAATACGCCATCTTTAGATTTAACTCGTTCGATGATAATAAACTTCCTTCCTCTGAGAGAGCGCATGGTCTGATCAGGCATTCCTGATCGGCCTAAACTCCTTCGGGGGCTCATGTCGATGCCGACGTATTTTCGAAATAAAGACCACGCGTACACTCCTCCAAGTTTGGGGTATATGATCGGCACTAGCCAAGGAATTGCTATCTCAACTGCAAGACAAGATTCATTAGCTAGGAGCAGAGAATTCTAACGATAGTGATAGGATCACCCTGATTCCGTCATGAAATTCGTTCATGCATAATTCATTCATGCAAAACTAAGTAAACAGCAAGCATCAGCATGTCATTAGGCAAATCATTCGCGCTGAATGTTAACCGAGATTGGTTAAGTGTTCCACATACCAAAATTGCCACAAGCGGTCTCTTTGAAGGTGTCTTAGAACCACTTGGCCTTGGCTTAGCCTCCGAAACGTGCCAATAGTACATGATACCAATATGGAATCGAGCGAATTCTTCCCTCCATGACTGTCTCCGATGTGCGCAGATAACAACAGTGCCTGTCACTACTCTGGACCGATGAATGAAAATTGGTCTAGCGCTTGTCTTTATGAATCATTCATCAGATTTTTGTTGGCCTTCTGTGTAATCATTCATCAGCAACACATTGGTCTGAATCCGGATAACCACTAGATATTTGTAGTTCAATTAAACAGGCATGTATGCCTCCCCCCTTGCTTGAGGTTTCTTCACGAAGCACGCGCCATTTCTCTTCTCTGTTTGTGTTCTATTCGGTTCGTGTATGCTTTGTGCAACTCTTTCTGTGTGCGATATCTCAAGGTTAAGTCAATTTTTGAATTAACAGGAAACAGCTACAAGTACACACAAGAAACAACAAAAATACACACAGAATCTGCAAATTGTTTATTCAATTAAAAAATTGTTGCCGCGAACCGAAACACATGTCGGCGGCCGGCAGTGTGATAGAAGACAAACTATCTTCTCATCTCGACAAAACATAAAATCCAAATGTTTATGCTTTATGCATGAAGCATGATCCATTCTTTATTTTTCGACTGTGCGCGCAAAAATTGTTCTCATGACTGTGAGAAAAATTCCTTATCATGCTGCGTTGCCATCTTAAATCTACATGTGTGCCATTACCACTTATCTATTCAGTTCAGCCCCTCGTCTTGACTTGGTATCTCTGTGATCTATTTTTGGAGCTATTAAGGGCAATTCTTGGAACAAGAACGCAGTGAAAGATGAAGGAAGGAGCCAAGTGCATGTTGTTGGTTTTAATGCGCTCTCGAGGGTCGGTCTTGAGGAGTTGATTGCTCATTGAGAGCGGATTCAGAGTGTAAAAAATCGTCCACATGTGGTGTCGGTGTCGAGTTTCAGAAAGGAGCTATCCTGCGAGATGCGTAACGAAGTCAAGTAATAAGTTTTTTTTGAATTAATTGGAATTTCTCAGAAGGGACATACATATTCTCAAAAAACGTTGCAACCAAGTGCATTGCTCTTTCGGTGAGTGTCTGATGCGACTGAAGAATCTTTGAAGTTTTCCAATGCATACGAACCGACATCTCATTAATATTGTGACACTTACTGACTCGTTTGTCAAATGTATCAGGAAATTAAAGAGTCTTTCGTGAGATCCGGTTTAAAATTACATTGCACACTTACTTGTAGTCCTCGGTTGATGCCAAGGAATAAACGTCACGTTTTTCAAAGTACGTTTTTTGTACTAGAATTCTTGGCAGAGATCTGAATTTAGTATAAAACTAGCGTTGTTTTTCTTGAAATTGTTTTAATTCTAGCGGAATCCATCTTTTTGTACCAGGATGACAGATAACAGCTGTGGATGGAGGAGCTATTATCTGTCATCTTGGTACAAAAAGATTCTGCTAGAACTAAAAGTGTGTTAGGAATGCACCAATTTGCTCTAGATTTTCTAAATTCCACAAAAAACAAGCTCTGGAGGGAAGAAAATAATCTGTATAGCTGTTCCTTCCTTAAAAAAACAAAAGAAAATAGATAGTGCAACACCTTGAGATGAGAAAAGGCCTAATCATGTTGTTCGTGTTAATATTTTTTTCGCAGTCCGAACGACGAATGGAGAAGCTTTTTCATGACAAATTTTTGGAGGTTTAGCATTCTCCGAAAAGTGTCGCGAAAAATGTTCGGTGGATATGGCTTGACTGGGGCTTGAATCCTTACAGCTCGTCCAGACAGTGGCTTCTGTGGTTTTGGTCAAGATATTTTTGCAACGTTTCCGTTTGCTGACTTTTACATGACGAAATGTTATGATTCGAATTTGTACTATTCAGATGTGGATTTTGTATCATGATGTCTGACGTCATTAGGAGTTTGTGCTAGATGTAAACATAGCCTCACAAACCTACCCCTCAGCTTGTTCCTTCTCCTATGACGCTGTTCACACAGGAGCAACGGACTGGATTTTTTTTGACGTTTCGTGTTCAGATTGATCGTCCTGTCTGAACACTTCCGCGGACTTTTTTTGACATATTTATTGTCAGTGTCGACCAAATTGATTTGATTTTCGTGCTTATTTCACGAAATTTAGAACAATTTAAATAAATAACACAAATGCGATCAGCGTCCAGCCCAAAAGACGCATTGTTTTATTCACGAAAACAATTTTTTTTACACGTTTGTCGAGTGAATGCCGATTGACATCTACAAACGTCAAAAAAAATCCAAGAATTTTAAAAAATCTAAAAATCCGGATTGACGTAACTTGTCACCTCTCCGTGAACAGGGTCTATGATGAAATAAATGTCAGATGTGAACAGTGGTTTATGTTAAAAACGACCCGTCAACGTCTGTCTCTTTTTTTCCCAAGATAGCTGGCGTTAAGGGTTAAATCTCAGAATTACTTGTCACCATATGTCAGTAGCATCCGCCATAGACTTTCAAAGTAAAAACAAACATTTTGTGATGACATTTAGATGTCACCAGTCATCATCATTTCAGATGTCAAGTGTGATTTGTGTTGACTACTTTATCCGTGTCTTAAACCTTTTGACGTGCAAACAATTTTGGAGCATTATTCAAATCGTTTTGTCATTTGAATTTTAGTAGTGCTGGTGCTGGTGTATTGTGTTTTGTAGCCTTTCATTGAATGGGTTGTCATTTGTTATAATCGTGTATTCTTTTTGACATTTCAATCGTTCTTTACAACACTAATTATCATTAGTTCAAAACTTGAGGTCTATAAATTAAAATAAATAGCTTCCGTGACTTCTCAAATAAAATGTTTGCTCCTTTTTGAAGATTTTATGATCAAATTGAAAGAAAAAATTGCAACGGAGGATGCTTAAATACAAAATGGGACCAGCCGATGTGAAGCGACCTTAATTTTTGCAACTGAGACATGGTTTTGACATTTCAAGTATTAAAGAAGTGAGGGAAGGGTGTCATCGAAAGAGCATGAGGGTAAAAATTAGTCTGAACGTGGAGAACACCTTCAAACTTAAACGCAATGCAAAAGGCGCCTCAGTTCCTAAAAACATATTGACGGATTATTATTTAAAAAAATGGTACTGCTGTCAAAACCAAGAATGGAACGAGGCAGAATAATGTCACAAGCGGTGGCGATGTTTTCAGAACAGTGTGTTAATGGTGATACTGTAAAATTCAGTGTACGACGACATTCTTATGAAGGCATGGTGGTAGTATCTTAATTCCTGGAGGAGTTGGAGTACGACTGGAACGATGAACTCGCCAAATGTGGTACCAATCCAGAGATCCTACCAGAGCTGAGGAATCTGGGCATTCCACTCGCTACATGTAAATTATTCTTAGAAAAAGAAGCGATCAGCAAGCCAAACCAAAGATGGAGGAACGATACCACAAGCCGTACCTCCAAAGAGATATGGCCTATGTTAAACCTCACTCGATCCAGAAGTCTGATCTTGTTTTAAAAGTCGCTCATTAGCACCGTGGTCGCCGTGGCTCAGTGGTTAGTGCGTTGGACTGCTGACCAAGCGGCGAGGGTTCAAGCCCCAGCCAGGAACATCAAACATTTTTCGCGGCACCACCTCTCGTCGGGGAATGACAAGCCTCCGGGAGTATAATCTGTCATAAAAGAGCTTCTCACTTCGCCATTCGGAGTCGGCAATAAATTGTAGGTCTCTTCTATTCGTGCAAACCATACAACACGCACAGCATGAATGGTTGCGAGAAGCTAAGCCTTGGCTCATTCCGAGCTGTCGCGCCAGCTTTTTTTGCATTGGTCATTGGTGGTGGTGGTCTTATCGGCTATTGTCCGATTGGCCTTCATGCCAGAAGGATGGGCCTCTTCTCAAATGACTTCTGCAAGGGCTGCAGGCATGAAGAGGAGGAAGAAACGATCCTCGATTTTCTCAGCAGTTGTGTTGCACTATACCAAAGAGGGAAGCTCTATCTTAGAGCCTATCACTTCGCATACTGCGATCAAAAGTATCCTCACCTTTATCAAAATTTCCAAATGGTTTCACTAGTTGAAGTGGCACCTAGGATATAGATCTCAGTAGTATCACAAAGGGCCTTCTTTGGCCTACGTGTGTCTGTGCCTCGCATGGACAGCCACTTTACCTACTCAATGAAAGCTGAACTGTAGATCACAGCCTTCCGACCTACACAGCAAGATCAACAGTCACTCTGAACACCCATTAGAGATGCATAAAAATTTTAAACAAATAAATCATTTTAAATCCAAGAACCTGTGTGTGTGTGTGTCCATAATGTTGAGCTGAACAAGTTGGGTGTCTATTTGTGAGAATCAATTGCATTTACCTATTCACGTCAAGGGAATTAGCACACGTCAGCTGAATATCTGAATGTCGAAGGCCTTTGCTTCTTACCTAATTGGCTTTTAATTATGACTTCTAAATATGGGCAATTGTCTCAAATGAGTTTGGCATTATTCTCAAGGCTAATCTACCAGTCACACGACTGACATGTTAAAAGGGCAATAACTACCCTATAAATTATTTAATTCGCTTGATTGGAACTTTAAATTGCCTTTAGTGTGCAATTTATGGAATTGGTGTCATATTAGTTCAATATCTGCTCTATGAATTATTTAATTATCCGCAGAATTCTTTAATAATCGTTTTGATTTTTAAATCTCATAACTAGATCCGTTCTCAAGGCACCTTTTTGAATGCACTGACCAACAACTGACTGTCATGTGCGAGGGATTAAATCGTGTTAAGCTTGTTCCTACATGGCACCCCTTAAGCTTGGTGCCACTCTGACATGATAAATAATTTTTTTATATTAATGTCATTAAACCATTAGAGACGTGTTATACAAGACTGCACTAAAAACCGTAATAAGATACATTTTGTTTTGGGAAGTGAATACTCCTCCATACCATGTGGGCAATGACGAAGCACTAAATTCGATTAGTTACGTGTTAGTTTTTGCGAACTTCGTGCTTCACCTCTTATCGACGTTGACTCACACTTTGGGTATTTGTGCCACAAATATCTGGGGTGATGGCTTGTTATTCTATTGTCAATATTTTGTGAGTTTATTGGGTCTTACAAGGGAATTTTCTTACTTAACACCACCAAGCGCCACTTATTTTCTTTTCTTTTTTTAGTTTTGTGGAAAAGTCATAACATTGACGAATAAGAAGGCCTTTGTTTGATTTTTAAACTCAAAATTCACCCCTCGCTTATAGACGTGTTTGATCAGATGATCCTTTTGGGCGATGGTACCACATCCGAGAACTTTATTCTAATCTGTGGTGTTAAAGGGAATGAACCACTGTTGGAAGGTGGCTATACACCTCCACCATCGATATTTATTTTTCAAACAAGGAGAACGTTCTTTCGTGGTGGGAGGGATGAATTGTAGTTTATGAGATCTTTGAATGTGAACAAGCCACAGGGACCGTAGAGTGATATTGACATCCAGCAATGGTTGAAGCAATGTCAACCAACAGGTAATGCAAACTTCCGAGAGTATGAAGGTCTCTGGTTTCCGGCATAGTTTCCCTTACTTACTTACAGACTTTTATTAGGCTAACGACCGGTAGAGAGTCACATCCTGAACTGCTGCCTTTCATCCTTCGCGGTCCCGCGGTCCTGGGTTGGGGTTGATGAACTTTATCGCTTGTCTAAGGCCCCTCAGGTTGGCACAGCAGTCGGCATGTTTGTTGGTCTCCCATTGTGACATCTTAGAGTACGCACTCCAAGTTGGTTCGGGACCAACGAGAGGGGGCCAAGCGCCTCTTCTCGCCAGACATTCAACCCGTTCGTTACCCTCAAAATTTTCATTTCCTGTGATCTAGGGCACGGTAACCTTATTTACCGATGCAAGACTTTCGAAGAGGTTAAAACAGTCCCAGACAAGCTTGAACCCTACCGTATAGGATTTAGGGGGTAAAAGTGCTACTTGGCTATCTGAAAAGATGTATATGCGGGTTTCTTGGGTTCTTCTCCGCAGGCATTCTTTTGTACACAATTCAATAGCTTGGACCTTAGCTTGAAACACTGTAGGTGACTTTCTAAGCGCTGTCGCGCATTGGAAACTGGAACCATAAAATCCAACACCTGTGCTGGTGTTTTCCAATTTTGAACCATATGTATACCAGATTTGGGTATTTAGTAGTGTAATAGGGCCTTCATTTCTCCATTCGCTACGGTCGCCTATAACAACTTCGAAACTTCTGTAGAACCGAAATCTCTTGAGCATGGTATTTGGAATCTTAAAAATTGGGTCACGATGAATGCGTTCTAGTATTGTCAGATGACCTGTAAAGTCATCAACTTTAAGGTCCAGTATCTGAGGCAGCCTTAGAGCACTAAGCAAAGTAGCTTTTTGTACTGCCAGATGTTCCGGCGTAAGGTTAAGCATTGCTTTTATAGGTGCTGTTAGGCACCGGTGATTCCTACTCAGGCCAAGCGATAGACTTTACTCAGCTTTTCCTGCGTTGTGGCTTGTGGGGTTGATTGACCCGACACTAAAGTAATCATTGGTTTGATTATGGCATTGTATGATCAATAGATCATCTTGGGGTTGCCGTACAGACACATGAACATTGCCCTAGCTGTCTTGTTGGTACGAGTTCCAGGTAAGCGTTTTGTCAGGTATTACTCCAAGATACTTTGCTTCGCTGGACAGATTTATAGGGGTGCTTTGAGGTTGTGTTTCCCCTTTCTGGAAAAGGGTACAAAAACAGTTTTTCCGGGACTGCCTCCAGTTGGTGAGACCAAGCTTTCTTGCATCCGCGATTACTTGATCCTTAAATCGGAGGTTCGGTCCCCCTTTTTTGCGCGAACTAGGTGACTGGTATTCGAAGACTCATGGTTGGAGCGTAGTCGTACATACGCTCGATATGACCAAGTGTAGTCGACGGATTTTGGCCTTCCGGACTATATCCAGATCTTTGTACAGTTCGTAGAGCTCGCGGTAAAATCTTCTCATCCATCCACCTTCCTTGCTGACAGAACTAAATATTCGACACGATTTTGGTGCTTCTTGTTAGGAGTTTTGACCCTAGCTGTTTGGATGAACCGTAGTAGCACCAGTTGGCTAGGGTTATTCTTCGTCCAATTTCCATCTGGGTGTCGTTTATGGAATTCACATTTACCCCGAGGTAGATAAACTCCCCCGCTACCTCAAAGTTAAAGCTGTCGGTGGTTGCATTTTGTTCAATATTTGGTCTTACATTTATCAACTGCTCTAGCCTGCTCTTCAATCCCCGTAACAGCCTCAATGATGACACGTTGGGAGCGGGGGATAATATCAATATCGTCTGGGTATCCCAACAGGGGCTTTCCCGCCGCACTATCTGTTCTAACACAAGATTGAAGAAATCGCACGACAGCGCATCTTCTTGCCGAAATCTAGTGCATATTTGAAATAATTCGGAGGTTCTGGGTCTAAACTGCACGCTGCATCGCGAGTTTTCGAGGACTGTGCGACACAACCGGATCAGTGTTATTCGGAACACCGACTTCAGCCATCGATGAGATGAATGCTGTCGTATGCGGCTTTAAAGTCTATAACGAGATGGTGGGTGTCGACTTGGAACTCGTTGGTATTTTCCAGGATTTGTTTCAGTGTGAACATTTCGTCAGTGGTCGATTTGTCGGGCCGGAACCCACACTGATAGTGGCCAATTTGTGCAGAGCAAAACAGCTTTAGACGTTCACACAATACACTGGATAGAATCTTGTAGGCGCCATTAAGCAAGGATATGCCTCGGTAGTTGTTGTAAGACATAGGATCACCTTTATTGTAGATAAGACAGATAAAGTTGATATTCCAGTCGTCGGACATGCTTTCGTCCTCTCAAACTTTGATTTGCAAGCCGTCTGAGACTGCTTCCCTTAATGTTCTGTTTTGGAATAATTACGGATTGTAAAAATTTCACACAAGCTGATGAGTTCTATGATGTAGAAGAATGTGTCACTAGTCATCGTTTTTGGACTAACCTAACCAAGACTAACCAAGACTCCAATTTTGAAACTCTTTTGTGTTCAATTTGACTGTGATCGAATATAATAGGGACTCGGGCCTGCTCGAAAGTCTCATCATATTAACCATCTTGCACTGTTCGCCAATGAGATGGTTGTACAAATTTGACATTTTTTGGAGGTTACTGGCACAATGTTTCGTTGTGACCAAGAACTGTCTAAATTAAATTAAAAACATCAACACCAATCAATTATGTAAAATTTTTTAGAGAGAATTGAACAATATACCTTCAACTGAAGTGGCGCCTTCAAATGTGCACATTGTAAATTTATAGCAAATGACAATGTAGCGTGGGCGTATGAGCAAAATAAACAAATATCAGAACCTCGCATACGAAATTCGCTCAGCGTCCTTCATTCCGGTCAGCATAAAATTTATTTAGTGAATGGTTGACAGAAACGAGCGCCACACGTTCTGACCGTGCGGATAGGTGAAGGACGGACGCAGTGAAACCATCTGACGAAGACAAATTCAAAATATTAGTCGACATGGCATTGTCGTTTTTATGGGAATTTTATAAAACCTGAGTCTTCGAATTTCGGTCAACGGAGGCGTCAGAATGTCTCCTCTGAACATTCTGCTTGGATGAAATTTTTTGCCGTGTGAACATGGCTTGTTAGACGAACGTCTTTCATAAACATACGTACGGGCGAGACTAAGGTAGAAATCGATGGTCTGATTTAAATTTTCCAATGGCAGTGTTTCAAATTGTATAATTGTTCAAAAGGGTCTTCTTACACAGACCAATCTGAGTATGTGTGGGAAAGTAGATCTTAGAGGTTAAGCAAGGTTGTCATCTAGACACACGTGCAATAGCCATATTACAGTGGTCAGTCTTCCAAAGGAAGGAATTCACCAATCTCATAACAACCTGAGTGTCACAAGACACTGTGCAATAAGAATTAATTTAGAGTGACTTGGGTGATCCTACAACGACTTTTGCAGAATCTAATAAAAGAAGTGGAATTAGAATCCGTGCGACATCTGCGTACGACTGTCCCGCACAGGTCGGAAGAAGACTGAGTACTCCTGGTGGTAGCTTCTTCCATCGGCTGGAGAACCCTCAAATCGCTGATTTCAGGAACTTTCAGGGATTTCTATCCTTTTCTCGGTGGTTCCCAAAGACTTTGTGACTTCGAAGGATCCCATGGGTCCAATGGATCCTTCCAAGTAAGTCTTTGGAACACATAAATGACAAGTAAAACACATCGCATAACATTTTGACTGTGTTAAACCAAAATTGTCAGTGGCATCTAGTTACGTTTTACATGGATCACACACAGCAATTCATGGTTACACTAGTTCAAACCCAGGATTAATCCAAGAAAGTGATAAATGTCGAAATTTCACTTTCAGAAGTCTTATCGATTTCCTACATCTGCCACCAAACTTGCGGGGCATTAATCCATGTCAAATCTACAATGATCATTGCTAAGGTGATTAAAAATGTTTTTTTGTTTTATTTTTAGCAATTTATTAATAAATTAATTCTTTCACATAGCCTCTGGCGTTCATTTGGCAATGCCACTGCAGAGGGAGAAAGCGGTAGAAACTTGTCATATTTTCTCCGTTTTGACAGAAAACTCAACTCTTCGGATAGCAGGGTTGTAAATTACAAGTCATGGGAGTGACTTCCGGTGGATGCCCTCCATTTCGTTCACAATGGCAGTTTAGTTCTGTCAGAGAGAAGATACGGAAATAGTTTTTAGTACCCACTGATACATCTTCTTTGCGCGACTTGCTTTTATCGTCTTAAAACGTGTATCTGAAGAGAATACTATCAATCTGCCGTAGGGCTCGCTTTTACGGGATGACATGAGTGAAACGCAATAAAAAATACCAGTTGAGGGAAATGTGGACGCGAGCGTCGTTAAAAAAAACCCGCTTGCATTGCAGATTGCCCTGCGCTTGCACTTGACTCGCTGGCACTGTACACTCTCATGGAATGAAAACTCTGGACTTCTAGTACAAATCATTCGCTGGTGGCTAATTAAGTTATTTGCAGTCACAATCAGGGTCCCCCACGTAGTTTTGTTTGTTTATGTGCCTACGGATCCGTAGCGTTGGAATGTTAAAAATTTTATTAGAACAATTTGATTGCTGGTGTTAAAAGATCCAACAGAACTACGCACTCAACGTAAAAAGTTCTTTGCGAATAGATATCAGGTTTGTAATTAAAGTCGATCGACGTACGTTATAATTCCACATTTGTGGCACAACCGATCAGTTTGTTAACCTTTTGAAAAATTTCTTATTTCACAAGTATGCGGGAGAAAAGTAAGGATAGCTTCGTCAAAGGTTGGTTCATGTGAATTAAATTAGGAATCGGAATAGGTCGCTTAAGGTTTTAGGTGTTCGACAAATATGGAAGATAAGATCTTGTAAGCGATGCTGAGGATACTGGTGCCTCGGCAAATTGGGGGGATCTCCTTTCGTCAGGCAGTGCTCTCTGATTGCACTACATCACATACTACTAGCTTCTAAGCGATAACACAGGAAACAGTGCGGTTAGATAGCCCCTAGATACAAATACTCAATGTCAAAATAGTTATGTCTTTGCTAAGCTTCTTATTCACACCTCACCATAGCTCGTTATGTCTCAAATATCCCAACCCCAGGCTTAAGGCTAACTAAAAATGTATATTCGATTCTAGGAGATCGAAGTCGTTTATATGAGGTTATGGGGGAAATGGCCATTCTGATGGCCGTAATGCCTATGGCACAATGTCCCTTCAGTACACCTTTTAGGATGCGAGTATCTTTTTTGTTTTTGGTCGATTCTCTCCCATAAGCTGCGGGAATAATGCAGTCGCCTCTGGCAGACCATCTCATCTTGGAGTCGACGTTGCCTTTCAGTTCACCGATAGAGATCTTTATCGATGTGTGTGTGTGCTCATTTTCTAAAGCGGATCCTTGCCGAGCCAATTCGTCCGCTTTTTCGTTACCCTCGATGTCGCTGTGTCCGTGGACCCAGCAGAAGCTGGTCATCGGAAATCGTTGATTCGATCATGATTGCGTGGCTCAGTGTTTAGAGCATGGACTGTTGAGTGAGCTGACACAAGTTTGAGTTCAGCAGAATCAACTAAACATTGTCCGCGGCACCACGTCTCAGGAGGCAATAACAAACCACCGAGAATATAATTTTTCAAGGAAAATTTGGTGTTTGAAACCCCTTTACGGGCAAGGGATACAAACTTTGCCCCCCCTTTCGTCTGCCCACATACCTAACCTTACCTAGGTTCAAAAAATGGGCGTGAAAGCCTTAATTTCTCGCAACCAATCACGTTGTGCGTGAAGGCACTTACAGTTTTTAAAGCAAAAGAAAGTTGGTTGTATCCTCATGGACTTCCTCATTGCCATAATCTTTACAGAGGTCCTCATATCGCAGCGTATTATGCCCTGTAGTCACTCCTATAAGGGTAGATAGAGATTTTCTGTCGATCTGCAGAAGTCTGTCGGTCCTAGCCGTATCCAATAAAGGCCATATCTTTCATGTGGCTACACAAGTGTCTAGAGAGGTCCAACTGCTATTTGCCTCCCTTAAAGCTCTTTTCCCCGCTTCGAGCTTAAGTGTGCGAGGCGGGATTTTCACCGAAGTGTCAACTTGTTCCGAACCTGTTGCCCTTGTCAGTTCCCTAGTATACCCTCATTTCCAGGGACCCAGCAGACTGTCACCTTGTGCTGTGTTCCAAGAACCTTGAGCTTGGTAGGTAGGTGCTTAGAAATGGTCTTGAAAAATCTAGGTATGGTTTTGTGTAATCGGTTGTAGATATACTGTCTGGATATTTCTGTAGTACGACCTATTGCATTTGGTTTCCAACTATCTGCTTGGCTTATTCGATGTCCACCAGCAGTAGATTGAGGATAGCCTCGAGTCCTGCTGTTGGTGTTGTTCTCATTGCACTAGTGGTTCCGATGCACACAAGTCTTTGTACTTTCGTTATGGTCTTACGGTTCGCGGTTTTGCTGTTTTTTTTTCGAACATAACTAGCTTATGGTGGCACTGCCTCATATGTTCCGGGATTGGTCCTAGTCGGTAAAGGTTTCTGCAGAAGCTGGAGAAGTGAAGAGTTCCTCTCCAATAAACTCGCCCTTACCATTTTCAGTAAAGCTACCTTGACGGAGTACAGCCTCAATGGTCTGAAGACTGTCAGCACGGCCAATCTAAATGGTTTCTGTAGTAGATCGGGCTTTTCGACCTTGGTTCATAGGGTGGTATTCTAATGGATCTACTTTTCATCTAAGTGTACTTCTTGTCCGGGGGATCTCTACAAACTAATTAACGCAGGCTGAGTTAAAATTTTCATGACAGTGAAGGTCGTGCTCCGGGCTTATTAGCTACGATATTACAAAAACCTATTCCGCCATCTAAGAGTTTTGTGCGTCAAGACATTGCCTTCTAGGTGTCTATTTAGTCTTACATCCAACTGTCAGTGGGTAGAAAATTACTCTTAACTATTTTTCCAAAAAAAAGTCGATGGTGCTATGAATCTAAGCCACCAAATACGAATACCTGGATTCTGGCACCAGCTTTTCAATCTTAAGTTGATTCTTGTGGGCTCATGGATTGTCGAAAACATGCGCTATGCCTCCAATAAAAGACCTTTATACACGTGTAAGATCACTTGTAAACCCTGTGCTTCCGAAAAAAAGGCCTTTTAGTTTCAGCTCTGCGCATCAATCACTTAATGGTCTTGGACAATTATTTTGACGAATAAATCCTCTGTGATGTGTGGCTATCGTTTAAAAGGCTATCTGATGACACGACCTGTTCCTTGTGTTTTCTCCAATCGGAATTATAGTCTCTGGAAATGGATGCAACAAGGTACGATGTGAGATGTTTGCAATAAATAATTTATCGTCTCGTTGAAAAAACCTAGACATACTGGCTCTTCTGAAAACAAAACAAATACATCGACTTGACTACAGCAACAAGTGTCACGAACTCAAACGAATACCGGCGTCCCTCGTCACTCCGCAGTCTTCGAGTTAGCTCGTTAAATGATGCATAACACCGTACCACGCTCGCCTGCCGGCCACTTAATATTGACCATGTGCGTCAGTGAGTTTACATAAACATTTTCCATGAAGTTCAGGTAAATAGCAGCCTAGTGGGACCTTTAACGAGATGATTGCCTGGGCATAAATTCTATTTACGTACCAACGACACATGTTTGCCCAAGTGAGGTAACGACCCACTTAGGTGTCTCCTGTTCCTGGCCAGAAACAGGTACTGCTAACATGAGCCCAGTCTTTGTATTCAATGTATGCGTTTACCTCTGTCTGTCGACCCTTTCTATTTCACATTGGACATGACATAATTTCACTCTGAAGACTTTGTGGTTTCAGATTCCGCCAGTGCGTCTCCATTTCAGTGGCTTTTGGCTTTCATGTCGAACGTGTAGTACTGTCGGTTTCCGTGTGGTTGGTTACGACAATATATCGTGCAACTTTTACTGCAACCAGAAGAGACACGGCGGCAGTTAGCGAGCAAACATGTGCACTGGAATCATCCATTACGAGACCACACGAATGATCTGAGATGACCAAGAGGCACCAAGTCAGCTGGAAATACCCCGAGCGCAGACACACACACATACACACACATCCTCAATTGAGGTTAAATTTGTTTAAATCACTTAACCGATGTTGAGTGTGCAAAAAACGTATATACACGATGAGTAAACTAATTCCAGAGACTTAAGCTATTCGGTCCGCAAATAACCTCTGCTTAGATAAGTTTCTTTGCGGATATTTATTGGACCTAGCAACGAACGAGGTCGGAACCTAATTACGCGCGAAATTTGCTTATTTCTTCAGCGAATCTTCCAAGTGAATTTAGACAAAAGTGAGAGTGCTGATGATGGTGGTTGTGCCTGTTCCCTTTTCGCTTTTCTTCTCACTTTCCACGCATTCGCAACGCACACGGCTAAGGTAAACAAAACCGAAAATTGGCTTAAGAGTGTGTTGTTTGCAGTTCATCCAGGGGTTGTTTGGTTTATGTTTTATTTCGCTCGCTGATGGGATGGCGGCCGCAACGAATTGAGTGAATTTTAAGCGAATAAACAATTGGATGTCGTCAGAGGAGCTTGATTTTTGGCAATAGCTTGAAAAGTGGAATGTGTTTACATTGAGTTGGGCATCGATATTCTCCACGTGCCATGGAATTGTTAAATTGTTGCTTGCGTACTTCGATGCTCGGCACAAACAATTTTGAACAAATAATATTCATCAAAATTGTTCAGAATTGTTTAAAAACAAAAACCTAATTTGACTACAAAAACCCTGTAAGACTATCCAGCCAGTAAGATCGTTAGCTTGTTGCCATACTGTCCGTGGTGATCATCGGGTGGTGCACTAGGAGTGGGGTTTTTCGGTCAATCTTCTGAAAACTGAGGTTGTCCTCTTTACATGAAGGAGGGTTGTGACCGGTCTGACTCAACCAGTGTTCAAGGGCGTCAATATCCAGATCTCCAATGAAGCCAAATATCTAGAAGTGATCCTGGATAAAAAAACTTCTTTGGGCAAAGCATGTCAAGTTGAAGATATCCAAGGCGCTCTTAGTTTTCTGGCAGTGTAAAGGTGCTTTTGGCATGACATGAGTCTTATCACCGAAAAGGGTCCTTCGTATCTATACGGTTATGATTTTTTCTTTAAAAAAATCTGCCCTTATGGCTGACACTGCGACCTAGCAAGATCTATTGTGTCTGCGGTCTACTTAGCCTAATAGGTCTACTACCTTACTCATGAAGGTGAGTATGTCATTAGTAGCCAAGTTTCTAAACTCCTCTAACGAACAGAATTCCTTATGAAATATCCGTCTACGTAGCCAGTATAGTTCTGGACATTGACAGAGAATGTGCTCAGATGTTTCTTCCTCTTCCAAACAGAACCGCCACTCGGTATCTGAACGCAGATTAAGTTTGCTTACATGATATCTTAGGTCTTAATGCCTGCTAAGGAAATCCAGTAAATTCCTTATGTTGTTCCTGTCACGGGCTTAATAATTGCCTTAGCTCGGGTACATTTTCCCAATGGACTGGTCGAAGTTGGTGTTTCCAGTTGTTTAACAAAGCTGTGGCGGTAGCCCAATTAGGCCACAGAAGGGTTTCAGTCCCAAGAGCGCGGGAGCTGAACCGGCCCTAGCCAACTTATCCATAATTTCATTGCCTACACTACCCTGGTGGGCGGGGACCCAACCAAGCTTGGCCTTGTTGTGCTTGGCAAGTGATTGTAGGGCATGGTAGCGCACTTGACTGACATGGATTCCACAAAGTTGGATATCAATGCTTTAAGCGCTGCCTGACTATCTGAATAGAGTGAGTGTGTGAAATATTTTCAGATGGCCCACAAGATTACCTGATTTATACTTGTGTTCTAGCTGCAGCTGTATAGCACAACGGGAAAGGTCTTCCTAGTGAAGATATATAGGGGTGTGAGCCCGATGACAGCCTATATGGCGCGACAGGCAATTCTTTGTAGCTTCTCAATCGTTGCCGTCGTTCGTTCAAGTACTTTTGGCCTTCAAACTATGGCCGCGTATGTTATTATGGGTCTAACTATCAAAATGTGCAACCAATGTATCATTTTGGGACTAAAACCCCAATTTCTGCCGTAGAGACGCCGAGTAACTCACAAGGTCCTAGTGGTCTCGAGGCACGATCAACCATGAACTTGATATGTATGTGCATTCCAATTTAAGACAATGCCGAGGTACTTCACCTTGTTGGAATAGCCTACAGTGGTGCCTTTGACGATAATAAGTCCAAGATTAATCAATCTTCTTTTCGTAGAAGGCGTTTCGTAAGACCGTTTCTAGATTATGTGTCGGTTATTTGGTGGTGGAGACTTTCGCGTAAGTACATATGTGACTGCCTTCTGCACTAAAGGTCAAAGGACGGCTTCTCCAGGCTGCGCGGGAGCTTTTCGAGTATGCCTGGCGCTCTAGACGCTCGGTGTGATCTACCTTCCCTTAATACTTATATCATGAGCTGCACTATCAAAGCAATCTATTATCTTAGACGGGGTGCCTTTTGGTATAATCCACACTAGAGTTTTGATGACCTTGCGCCACACATCCTACGACCCTAGTTCCATGGATATGCCATCTAATGCAATGACACCAGAACTTCGGCTGCTGTGCAAATTGAAAGTCGACTTTCCCTCCCTTCAGGACTGGCTTCGGCCAGAGTCAGAGCCTGAACGGGGTTGTAGTCGAATCTTTACGGAGGTCCACAACACCAGGCTTCACTACTTGTTGGGCAAGCATGCCTCTGTTTTCCAAGCAAGGACCTATTTAATGGCCACGGAATATATTGTTAAAAACTCTCTGAATTCGGTCGCAAAGCTGAAATCTTTGAATCCTGTCTGGGTCCCAAGTCACACTGAAATCCCTGGAAATGAAATCTCCGATGACCTAAACCTGCGTTGGATCTTCCCGCGTCCTCAGTTAGGGCCACCATTGACGATTGAGTTTCCTACAAACACTCTTGTGTGTGGTACGCCTCACCAGGATTCAGGCAGACTAAATGAATGCTTCCGAACGTCTGTAAGAAATCAGCGGTGTTCTTGCTGTCAGTCAGCCGAAGAGACTTAAGGCAACTTATCTAACGAAAAACTTAGCTTTTGCCAACCATCTTAGTGTGTAAGGCTTAAGTGACATCACTGTCTGCGACGCCTGTGGAGAGGGCGATGATACTTCGGATCATTCCTTTTGCGATTGTCCTGCCTTTGCTCGGATCAAGTGGGACATTTTCGGTGCTGATATGGTGAGTCCTGATACTGTAAGCTTCTCATCATTGAAGTGCCTTCTCGGCTTTATCCGAAAGTTGAGAAAATTTCAGTAAAATGAATTAATACTGGGTCCTGCTTTCTGGTAGTACAATGGGCCTATTGCGGCAGAGTGCTTCAGCATAGCGTTTCCAAACCCGACGAAAAATGCCAAAAGTCTAGACGTTACAGACTCGGACTTGTGTAATGTAAATGGCGCTTAGGTTTCAATCATCGGACACGACTTCGCCGGACTATCTATATCTTACAGATGAATTGGTCCATCTGTGATGGAATTTGTGATTGATCTTTGTCATGAAATGCCCATTTTCATTCTTCAAGCTTCGGTGTGCGAAGCGAAGCATTGTGTTGCATTTTTTACACTTTTATAAACATTTTATATCTCCTTCCCGCCGTAACATTTCTCTGGATATCTTTGATATCACGTTTATCATTCTCCGTTGTCTTTCGCTTAAGTTCTCGCTTATCGTCTTCCCTTCTCTGCTCTTAGATCTCATGAGAAGCTCTTGTCAATTTGTCAACAATCGGCTGTATTCAGCATCAAATAAGGGGTTTTATCGCTGGTGGAAGGGTGAAATCTGAGAACAGTAGTTGAATTAGTTCTTTTATCCGAGGCTCGTATTGGGGTTCATCAACACTTTAAACAGCGAGAAGAGAACGAATCCTCGCACTAAACAAAAGTGACGCTAAGACTTCCTCACTGGACAACTACTGATACTCAGTCCATCGGACTTGTGCCGACTCTGCTTGGAAATCAAGAAATTTCAGAGCATATTTTGTGCAAATGTCTTGCCATAGCTCGCTGCAAACTAAAACACTTCGGTATGGAATTCACCTCGCCAGAAATAATCAACCACGTTCCCGGCAAGCAGTATCCTCTGGTTCCTCCATGACCTCAAAATTCTCAAAATGTGTTTACTTGACACAAAAAATCGTTTAGGGTTCTACAGGTCATCGCCAGTTAGGTACGAGACCCACAGACCCTAATTTTGGTTACGAATACCAGAATATTCATAGGTGCCTTCCGGCTCAGTCCGCGAAGAAAGCAGTTTTTGAAGAGTAATAACTGTTTTCATCCCTATAACTTTTCCTTTTGCGGTCAACAAGTGATGTCTACGCACGACTTAATTTGGATCCTAAAAAGAAGATTTGTGACCGAATTTGGTTTTAGACATTGCATTTGGGGATATCGAACGTTTGACTTATCTTTGCAACTGGGTCATTTATCAGACTGTTATCCATTTAAGCCTCTGCTCTACTCCAACAATCAACACATCTTAATTGAATTCTAATCATTTCCTACTTAAAATGCATCTAAACCGCACAAAGTGTGTTTGCTTTCAACAAATCTTAAAATACACATGCACTCGGTAAATAGAAGAATCATCTCGCCTAAGATACACTATGGCCTGCCCAAATGTCTGAGTCTACACACTCCTAAGCACCATGCCATGTCATTTGAATTCATAATAATCCCACATGCAATCATCATCATCATCATCTCCGACACACGCCGCAACCAAAAGCCGAATGCCTTGCCTTGGATAGCATGCATCTTTCTGTCTACGAACACGAAGCTATGAAATCCAAATCCATTTCATCTGGGAAACAAAACGACGACGAATCACTACGGGCACATAATTGAAGCACTTAAATCCGCGTCAGATTCTGTGCTCTGCCTCCATCGTCTCGTGCCCGATGACCCCTGGACTTTATGCAATTGCATAGCTGCTCTACCTCCCGTCCCGTCAAAAGATCGCAAATCAAATAATCAAAAGGAGGTATATCAACATATGAGTATGTGAATACGGAATACACTCCTTAAAATGATTTCTAAATACCGCTCGAGGCAGCACACGGTTACAATTGGGATATGTAACTCGTTACCCGGTCGTCGTCGTATACATAGTTGTCGTCGGTCGAAAGTGTGAATGAATTGAATCAAAATGAAAAGCTCGGAAAGTCTGCCATTTGGGGGGCTTCATACACCAACCCTCCATACACCACCCAGCCAAGCGATCAATTTAGAATACAATCCAGAGCGGCCCACGTTTATCCGGAAAGTAATTGGGAAAACAAAAGCCCGGCATACAAGTAAAAGCAATCCAACCGCAGAGGAACATGTGGAGAATCGTGTGCGGAAAAGCTGGGGATCGAGAGGAAATTTAAACAATTTCGCGAAAATTAATTTCCCCGGCGAAACTGTTTGTATTCGCACGCATCTTCCGACACATGTTCGCCATGATTGATCCGATCTGCGTGAATCATCCATGTATCCATGCGGCTTGTGATGGTGATGAGAGGAGTTTTTCCAGTTCATTTGAAAAGTCTGTTCCGCTACTGGTTTTCCACATATCTATAGAAAGCACTTTGCATTCGCTTGCCCTTCATCGGTTTATGTTTAGAAAGATATTCTTCAAATTTATCGGATTGCGTGTTCTGGTGCCCTCGTTGCTGATGCGGCGGCGGCGATGGACGCGCCAATGTGTGGCGATAATAAATTAACCAAATCAATGATGTCCAACTTCAATTGGATGTAATTGCGGTTGACTGTGCGACAGACGACGCTGCTGTCATTGCCATAGATCGACAGATACAGATGGCGAGTTAATTGGACGGGTTATCAGATACGTTTTGGTCAATTTGTTGGCGAGTCTTTTGGCATTGAGCACTTCGTGGATACAATTTAAGATGTTTAATTTTTTTTCGTGGTGGTGAGGGCGCCTCCGTCTTCTCTCTTCTCGACGAAGAACACTTATCAATTGAGGGGAATTGTAATTTCCCGCTTATCTGCAACTCGTGAGCGAAGAGAAGCAGTTGTTGATAAGGGGGCAATGGACTGTACACGCTGTGTGACTTTGTGTGTGCTGTAGTCATTTTAATTTGTTTATTGCAAATCATTTAATGGAGTTTTTTTTTTCGGAAATTTGTCTGACGTCAATTCGTGCTTTGGCTTTGAAAGGAGAATAGTTTTGTTTTTGTCTGGCATGGCCATGCGTTTTGAAGATTTACAAACCGATAAACGACACACAGGGCTTACCACAGTGAATGGATTATCGATTTTATATAGCAACGATACTGTATACTTTTATTTATAATTAATTTATCGGAAAAAGTTGACATTGCCACATTGTTAATGCATTATGCTTGGGAATTTGTATTTGTCTGCAAGTGTTCGTTTAGGGTGGTATCGCAATTCACTTACACAATTGTAAGTCACAGGAAAGTGACAGCAAAACGTTACTCAATCAAAATGCATCATAAATGTGACTAGTTATGGTTAGCTGTCAACACAAATGTCAAGAAATGTACTTCGACTTTGGAACTCTTTCTAGAGAACATTGACAGTTTGCACAGTGTCACACTTCAAAGAAATTAGTTGTTTGCTGATTTCTTTCGAAAAAGAAACGCTTGTTATCTTTTCAACTCGCAGCTGGCATTTCATTCGCCTAAATGCATCGAAGAACTGTAGAGGACGGAAACGTCAGACGGATTTAAAAGTGTGTGGTTTCACGTCATGACAGCGGTTGGTTTATGAAACGAGATTTCTGTCAGAGATATGAAGTGTTGACAGTAAGACTGATTTGTCACTTAAAAAAAAAAAATTAAGAGTTTCGCTTTCGATCGTTTTTTGTGTCATAAATTTTATGGACTTGTTTGTCATTTTTGCAAACCTTTCAAAGTATGTCTAGACGAGACTTACTGTACTTCACTCTGAGTCTCAAAAATAGTCGGCGTGAGAATCCAAGCTTTGATTCAAATGTCACAGGTTTATATCTGTGCAACTTTGCGAAAGTTATGATGTGCTGACCATGGTATTCAATGCTAATTTTGACAGTATTTTAGCCTCTATGATTACATCAGATCCATGGACATCGGTTTCTGGAGTAGGCTTTGAATGATCAGAGTTATAACGGGTCACTTTTTGCCTATTAATTATTTCGAGTAGGTTAGGTTATGTTTTTTAGGGTACAGATCCAAGTAGTATCACCTTCCTACATACCTAGGTTAGAATAAAGTTGATGAGACCCTCTTCATCTTACTTAGGTGTATATAGACACGTTGTGATATATGTACGTCATGTATTTTTCCTACTACTTCCTACTGCGTGGTTCTTTCTACCAGATGATAGCCACCTGTTTGTCCTCACAAACTTGAGCAGGTGCGATAGTGAAACATCGGATAGTTCTTCGATATTATCGAAGAGCAATCTGCCCAGAGATATTTTTCTAAACAGCAGAGGCTTGGGGAAAGACAAAGAAAGTGGGTTGTGTCCTCATGTATTTCTTGGTCCCTGCATCCTGTGCATAGATATTCTTCGGCTAGGCGCAACTTTTTTGCATGATATCTGAGCATACATATGTCGGCCTGTAATTATTCCTACCCATGACAGAGATTTCCTGTCCATATGTAGGAGCAACGGAGGTTGTGCTGCGAAAATTGTGGGGTTTGAACCTATGCAACTCGCACAGCAGTCCAACCATGTTCTGGCCATAACCTTCTGAAAAATCGCAGATGTTTAGTGTTTTCCACCTGTTGTGTACCTCAGTTAAGGATCTTAGCCATACTGGTTCTTTCAAATGACAAAGTGGAGGTATCGTCCGCTAGCTCTGGTTCTAGTGCTGATCTCTTCCTGGCTGGTTCGTTAGTTCGTCTCGTTTCCTGGCACACCACTGTGGCCAGGGAGCCAGCAGAGTTTTACATTATGCTCTTCGTGACAGCACTTTAAAAGCTTGGGTGTGATTTGAATAACAGCTAATGTTTTATAGCCTCCTGGCTGTCTATGAAGATTGTGATATTCCTCTGTGATACCTTGAGCATTGATGCCAATTGAGCAGATTAGTTCACTGCTTGGAAAACGCTACTGTTGTCAGGTAGCTTTATTGAGCTGCTAAGTCCCAGCTCCTCAAAAAAGACACCTGCACCTGTGCCAATATCCATCTTGGAGCCATCCGTGTAGATGGAATTTGTTTCATTAAAAATTTCTTTGTTTCCTCACTGTTCTCTGGAAGGTAAGGTTCATGAGAAGGGTTTGACGAAGTCCAGATACGGAATCTTATAGTCAGAGTCAATCCGGATATTTGTCCAATATCTGGGCGCGTCCATATGAGCTCTCCAGAATTTAGACAGACAATCTCGTAGCGCTCTTTGCTGCAGATTCTTGCATATAGTGATCTATTTAGACGCACTAGATTGAGAATTGGCTACAACCTTGCCGTCGGAATTGATCTCGCACTGGTCGTTCTATCCTTTGAATCTTGTTCAAGACTTTGCGGTTTTAGTCGCAGCTTGCTACCAGAGTAAACCTCCATACGTTAGTATCGACATAGCGATCGCACAGTAAGCCCATAGGTTTATGAAGGTTCTAGGTCACCAGTTCTTTCTGAAAATCCTACTGCGGGTGTAGAAAGCGATCGAGGCCTTTTTGATTCTTTCTTTAACATTTCGAGCAGCAGAAGGCCTTTCTAAAGGGTGGATACACTATAGACTTGCTGTTTTTCAATAAAAAAAATCAATCGTCCCCTCGGCGTTTTTAAGTCGGACCCACTATTTTTGGGATAATTATGGCTCTATTTCTCGAGATACCTGCTCTAATGTTGCCGTTAAACTCTTCAATCGTTTGAGGTTTGGATAAACTTTTCCCTTCAAATATTCCCAAAAGGAAAAAATCAAACGTTGTCAAATCGCATGAACAAGGCGGCCACGTAATGTTAATCGAGGAGTGACTCTAGGAATTCTAGAACTTCTTGTGATATGTGGCATATTGCTCCACAATATTGAACCCGTATATCGTCTAAGTCTAATTCTAATCCATCCAATTAGGTTCATACAAAGTTTTTTTCGTGTTTTTTTTTTTGTTATCTTTCGAATTGAGGTCGCATATTGGATATGATTTCGTTCAAAAATTTCTAAATTTGCTCTGTTTTATGACTTTCGTAGAGTGGTAGTCACTCCATGATAAATTTCCCAACAAATGAGACTACAGCAGTCAAGAAATAAATAAAATTTCGTGGAACGAATACGACGAAAAATGAAAATGCCACTCCTCTCATTGAATCAACAGTCGAACAAAATGAAAACAACAGTAAACTTCAACCCTTTGGCTTGATTTGATGTATGTATATTTCTCATTCTGGACCCATGTCCACTTATGGAAATGTGCAAAGAATGTCAATGACTTTCTTTTCTTTTAGTTCAAGTTGCATCAGATCACACTTGGGATTTCCTGGTTTTGATAACGGTGTGTATTTATCCAAAATTTAATGACTGTTGACTCTTTAGCACTCAGCACCATTCGACTACGTCGTTCCACCATCTTTCCTTATTTCAGTGCTAAAAGTAAACTCGATGCTTTGTTTGATCAGTAGAGAATCACAGTTTAGCGTTAAAAGAAGGCGGGGCAAGAATGCCAGGAAGAAATTCTTTTCTGATGAAAAATGTGTTAGACTAATGCGGCCTGGTTCCTAAAGTTATTTCGTCACATATAACGATAGGTAAACCAATCTTAGGTAAAACCCCGATTAACGTTGATTAACGCTGGGATGCGCCGTTTTGAAACCACAACTCATTTGACCTGTTTGTTTGCGGGTGTTGATTCAGAGAAACTTAAAGTTCAATTACTCGGCAAACACCCCTTACACATTAGATGTCAGAATTTATTGGTTGTGAACAACCAAACCATATAGTGTCAGACAAAAAACCGCCCACCGCGGTCCTGGATAGGTTGTATCAAGTGGCCACGGTATCCTAAGTGACCACTGCCGACTAAAGCGGCATCTACACAACCTTGGCCTGTCACCGGACCCTACCTGCAGGCTATGCTTGTAGAGCAATGAAAACTCTCTCCACATCGTCACAGAATGCCCCGTCCTCATTCATGTGAGAAAGGGCATCCTAGGCAGTGAACTCGTCTCACCAACCGTACTTGTCACGCTCCACCCTGAGAACCTGATCAGCTTCTTTTCAGGCTCTAGAACAGACAAACTGCTCTAAACATATGGGACAGCCCAATAGGCCTCTAAATGAGACCGCAGTGCTAGAGCTAACCAACCGCTCCCTACGAAGAAGAGTTTGCCTAGAGTGCGCTGTCCGATCATTGCTAGGGCTGGACATTTGCACAGGAAATGATGGAGAGATTCATTTTTGCTGTTATCTTTGTAACTAAGGCGGAAGGTGTTGTGGGGGATGCCCAGGTTGGTTGCAGGGTCTCCTATAGGCCAGTAACCTTTTACGATTGTGGCAATATCTGGTCTTAAACTGCCAGCCGGACGCTGTTGTTTAGCCTATTCCACCCTTGGTTGGTCATCTTTAAATTTGTTATTTACTGAAATAAATAAAGTGTAAGAAACTAAACTAACTAAAAAAAAAACTAACTAAAGTTGATGTTGAACATTGCCCTTAACGGCTCCTGGAGGGATTTTGACACTTTCCGCCCCCGTTGACACTTTTCGTTGCCGTCAATTTTACTGCGTTCTGGGGCCCAAGTGAGAATGAACCCCCAGTTGGTTTATAGTTATTCCTGGCATTTGTTTACCAGTTTTGAGGATATAGTGGCCTCATCAATAGTTTGACGGCGGCTTGGCTGTCAATGAAAGCAGCAGTGTTGTAAATGGGTGAGTTTGCACTTGGCAGGCTTCACGAATACGAATACTGCTTGAAAAACATTGGTAAGGTCCGGTAAGCGAAGGAATTTCGATATTTTTAGTTTTAATTAAATTTAACAAAGTTGGGGAAGCGTCAACTTTCAACGAGCTTCAACTGCGTCAAGGACTACCTCGCATTGGTTTCACAGAAGTTATGCGACACTACCTTACGGCAGCCCTATAGGCATCATTTGACTCACGTCAGTTCATCTTTTTGTCAAAACAAGTGACAATGTCCAGTATAGTTAGTTTCAAAAAATCGCATAGACCTGAGCCTGAACCATGCAGTTGAATTAGGGATGTTTAATACGGGGTTCGGCATTACATATATATGTATGTCCACATCACTCTTTTTTAGCAGAAGGTTTGTATTAAGATCTCAAACCGTGATACTTGTGCTGGTCTAAAGGCATTATGTTGTAAGAGTAGGAGCATACCTTGAAAATGAATTCTAATGTCGGCTTCGTCGCGGATGACCTTGACCTCAAAGTCTCAATTTTTTTAAATTGCTGACCAACTAGCCAAGAAAATTATATGAAAAATATAAGGTCTAGATTCTCGTTAGAAAAAGTTTTCAATGTCCTAGATGGGAAAGCAACTTATTCTTGTTCTAGCTGACCGGGTCTCCGGCTATTTCAGAGAGCTGTACATACACTCTTCTAACAAAAAATTCAATAACACCCTCAAATACATCAGGGATGGTGTCAGGAATCTTGTGAACTTCCCGCCACTGCCAACTTCTGAGAAGATGTCGCCTTGACTTGAAACTGGCTACAATAGATCCTTAAAGTGGAATGCATTTACGAATGCCACTCATAGATCTTATGGGTAAAGGATGTTGTGTAGACTTGTCCAGAAAAAGTGAGAGATTGGGCCGAAAACATCAACCTAGCCCCGTGTAAATGTACGGTCAGCACCGCACTCATCACAGAACCAGCAAAAGTCCTTAGGCTTGAGATTTTTTGCGTAGAAAAACGCAACATTTTTGTGAAAAGTGGTGATATTTCTTATTTTAATCCAAAGTACAAACTCTGAGATTAGTAATGGAATACAATATCTGCCAAATGTCCGCTTTGGCTCTGGCTACGAATAGACATTCTTTTGATGATCTTTTTCATCAGGTTTTCGGATATTGGCCGCTGCATTTCCCGTGGAGCATTGGCGTAGACTTTATTTTTAACATAGCCCCAAAAAAAGAAGTCGAGTGGTGTTAAATGGCATAATCTCGGCGGCCAATAGAACGCTCCATTTCGAGAAATAATACGTTTCACGATCTGTGTTGCATGTTGCATCGTCCTGCTGAAAATAAACGTAATCCACGTCCATACCATCAATTTTAGGCCAAAAAAAAAGTCAGTCAACATAGTTCCGTAACGCATTCTCTGAAACTGTCGCACCAGTTTCGAAAATTATGGCCCAATGACACCGCCAGCCGGCATCAAACTGTCACTCGTTGTGGATGGAGTGGTTGTTCCAGTATTTCTCTTGGGTTTTGGGAGGCCCAGGCCTCATCACTCAGAATAATTTTGTGTTAAAAATCCAGCACCCAATCAGCGAAAGTACGGCGTTTTGCTTGGTCTGCTGGCTTTATTCTTGTGTCAACTGGACCTTGTAAGCATGTAGGCCAAGATCTTTCTGCAAAAGTGCTTGCGGATAGGTACAATTCCTGTGATCGTCGCGAAGTGGACATACCTGAATTTTCAATCACACTCTCAGCTACGGTGGCGATATTATCAGCTGACCTTCCCGGACGAATACGAGTTGGAGTCTTCACATCACTAACCTGTCCGAGACCTTCAAATTTCATCATCATCATTTTCAACGAACTGCTTATCCAGTATCAGGGTCGCGGGGTTAAAGTGCTTAAGTGGACTCTCCACATCTTCCGATCTTCCGCCATCGACTCTAAATCATCAGGGGCTATTTCTATACAGGTGGAGGTGAGATTTCGGACTTGGTCTAACCATCTTATCCTGGGCCTACCCAGGGGACGCCTACCTGATGGCACGGATTCCATGCCACGTTTTGGAAGCCTAGTTAGGGCCATGCGTTTAACGTGCCCAAACCATCGAAGTATGGACCTTTTTGTTCGAAGAAGTAGATGCTCGACATCGAGTGCCTCCATGACCAAAAGCAGTACGAACTTTACGAAACGTTTCCGCGATATTTTCACCGTTTTTGTAGTAAATTTTGACTGTTTCAACACGTTGTGCGGGTGTGTATCGAGCTATATTTTCTAACCTCCTAGTTCTTACTTATCAAAAGTCATCGCAATGATACATGGTGAAAGTGTATCCATGCTATCATGGTTTGTGATTAATTGTTCCACTGATGCAAACGATGCGTCATAGCGAAGGAAATGATATAACTCATCAGAGATTGCCATGGTAGATAGGTTTTGGTCAAATTTCATTGACTGTACTGTATTTCATTTCAACACATCGCAGCTAAATCTAAAAAATCGTGATGATCTAAAAATTGCAACCGCTAACGTCATCAGTTGCCTGATTAATTTATTTTGCCAATTATACTCATTTCTACTGATGTATCATGATATCGCTATCTGAAAACATTCGCTTCCATAAGCCCGTCAAGTGTTAATTTAAAACACCTCCACCTGTTACAGATACCTAACCCTAACCACGATGGGCAAAGTTCATCGTAGACCTTTCACAGGCAAAGGTGAACCGCCAAAGTTATAAAAAAAAAAAAAAAAAACAGAAACGAACGTTTAACAATTTACTTCGTTACCCAGGCATTAAAATTGTTTAATTGCTTTCTTATCATGCCACTGCCACTTCTTTACAGGCGGCCCCTCCTACGTTAAGTGACATCGATAAAATAGCTTCTGGCCTTTGCACGTGTTTCCCAGATAATGGTTTTCTGACAATTAACAATTTAAGCTCATTCTCATCGCAGAGAACTTCTTGTCATCTATGGTTCCACCTTCTCTCTTTTTGTGTGAACTTCTGCTTGGAACGGTCCAACAACGCTCAATTGTTTTTCAATTGAAAGACCACTGGAGCCACACGACTAGATGTTATCTGTACTTCAGTCAGTTTTTTTTTTTTTTTTAAATTTTTTTATCGAAAGTTATTTTTTTTTTCCGGGAGTGTGTACTTATAATTAATTGGAGTACAATAGCGGCGAAGCAGAGCGCGAAAAGCGTACCGGCAACGACCCCTAAATGCGTGTGCTTGGTATCGTTTTATATGGAGGGCCTACTTGATGTTGTTATCGAAGCACAAAAATTGATATAATCCGTTTGTATTTTTTTTTTCTCTTCGAGTGTGTTAAATAGATGGACAAAGAGACTGTATAGATACATTATGTGTATCGGAGATACAATTTTTGATTAACACAGTCTTGGGGTGCTAATGATTCGATCGAGACTGTTGATCCCAACTTTTACTGTTGAAGATGGAGGCGACGCTTGTGGTTTGGTATTTATGCAACTATGCATTTGTAAAAGGCTGACGTCGTTTGGATTTCGAGGTTAGAATGAAAAATGTGCGAAATGGTTGCTTTCTGGAACACAAATACTTCAATTAGGCATATTTATTTAAGAAAATAGCATGTAGTGCGACCTTGTAATTGAACAAATGTTTGACTGTCCATTGATAACGTTGAACTTAAACGAAAAGTTAGAATATCGTATGAATTGACACAAAACTTTTTAATTTGAAAATTTTTTTAATCAGCGAATTTTTTACCAAAAGGAATTTTTAAAATTCTAAAGTAAAATCGCGAACCGTAAAATCGAATAGCATCCTATGGATAGGGTCAGCAATTTGACGTATGCCTCCACCACCTTTTTTACTCTGCAGTTCAGTCCGGGTTGAACCTGGACCTCAACCTCCAACCAGCTCGATCTTTAACCAGCTGCCTTCAGCTTCGCATGCCAAGTTGGTTGAGGTCCCCTTCCACTTGCGTGCGCCACCTGAGTCGTGGTCTTCCTCTACTGCGCCGTCCCTCGGGTGTGGATTTGAAGATATTCCGCGCCGGAGCATTGATGTCCATCCGCTCTATATGACCTAGCCACCTCAGTCATTGGACCTTCACTCTTTTAGGTAAGTCGATGTCGCTATACAGCCCATATAGTTCGTCGTTGTATCTCCGCTTTCACTCACCGTCTATGCAGACGGGACCGAAAATCACCCGAAGAAATTTCCTCTCGAAACAGCCAAGAAGCGATTTCATCTGATTTTGACAGAGCCCATGTCTCTGCGCTGTAATGTAGGACTGTGAAGATTAGGGTCACTTTAGTCATTCGAGAGAAAGCTTTGCGTTCTTCCGATTATGTCAATATCGTCTGCGTATGCAAGTAGTTGGACGGACTTAAGGAAGATTACTCTGGTGGCGCGTGAGTAATGCAGAATTTTTTCAAGAACGATGTCCTGCACAGACAGACGAGTTTGTAAGGGATGCCAAAACTAGACATGGCTCTGTATAGCTCTCCTCTATAGATGCTGTCATACGCGGCCCTAAAATCGATGAAGAGGTGGTGGGTATCGATTTGGACTTCTTGAGTTTTTTCCAAAATCTGCCGCAGTGTGAATATTTGGTCGATGGTGGACTTTTCTGGCCTGAAGCCACACTGATATGGACCAATCAGGTTGTTGACGAACAGCTTCAGAGGACAGATAATATCTAGTAGACGATGTTAAGAAGACTGATGCCTCTGTTGGCGCAATTCAAAGGGTCTCCTTTCTTGAGGATCCAACCATATTTTACAGATGAGTTGCTGCATACTCTTTACCAAAGTCATCGCCTACCCCTTTTAACAGCTCGGCAGCCATACCGTCAGCTCCAGCAACTTTATCAAGGTCGGGTGGGTTGTTTGTCTTCATCGTCCAGATTGAATGGTTCATTCTGCTTGACAGTGGAATGTGATCCGTCATCGCCGTTAAAAAGCATCGACTGCGATTCTAAGACGATGTTCCCTTGATCATCCTTGTAGGCTTCGGTTCGGGCTCTGTACCCTGGACAGATTCTCTTTACCCTTTGGTAAAATTTCCGAACCTCATTCCTGCTGTAACATCTCTCCATTTCCTCGATCGCGCGCTTCTCCGAAAAAGCCGGTTTTCGTCTCTTCTCTTCTGCTTGTAGAGCTCGCGAGCAACTCTGATCCTTCTGTGCAGCGCCGCTTTGTATGCCTCTTCGTTTGCTGCATGCGCTTGCCGTCACTCGTCGTCAAACCAGGGATTTCGTTGTGGTGGCCATGTGAAACCCAGCACATCAGAGGCGGCATCTCTGATCGCTTTTTGGCAATGTTGCCACTGGTCTTCAATACTTGATGCTGGCGGCATAGAACCTCTTGAGAGATTGAGAGAGACTCCATCGGAAAAGGATCTGGTGATCTCTTGCGATTGCAGCCGTCCGACGTCAAACTTCCTCACAATATTTTCTTGTCTTGGCGGTGTTCGAGATATCAGCAGCCGTACCTTAGCTATAACAAGGTAGTGGTCCGAGTCAATGTTGGCCTCGGAACGTTCGGACTGGAGGACTCCCTTGCGTCGATCGCAATGTGGTCAATCTGGTTGACGGTTGATTGATCAGGAGATCTCCATTTTCTTTTGTAAATATCGAGATGCAGGAACCGCGTACTAGCTATGACAACATTTCATCCGGCAGCAAAGTCGATCAGTGTAAATCCGTTATCGGAGGTGGTGGTGAAAGCTGTACTTTCCGATAGTAGTACCCTCTCTTCCTAGCTTTGCGTTTAAATCGCCTAGGACAATTTTTGCGTCATAGCTAGTTCACTGCTCGTAAGTCTTGTGCAAGAGCTCGTAGAACCTGTCTTTGGTGTCCTCGTCTCTCTCTTCAGTGTAGGCATGCGTGCATATTAGGCTTATGTTGGCGAATTTAGCCTTGATGCGAATTGTCGTGAAGTCTAAATTCACCGACAGAAGCTTAAAACTTCTCCCCTAAGTCTGCCTCCAACGACGAATCCACACCCAAATAAACGCTGCTTTTGTTACCGGTATCGCAGTAATAAATCAACGGTTACTGTTTCGTGAAAAATAGGTCCTCCCGGCACAAGCCACAAGAGGTGGATGGATTTCGTGTGTTGTCATAAATGCACCCTACTATGAAGTCAGGCATCCTTTCTAGATACATAGACGTGAGTTCGTCCTACAGCTACCTCTATTCACCAACGCAAGACAGGCATGGTATGAAGCTCATCCGCGAGTTCTACCGCTACTGATTTTCTTGATTGTTCTCATGATGTTTGACTGGCCTTCACCAGTCTACTGTCAACTCACGTGTTCAAGACCTTCTTTGAGCTCATTCCGATACGAAACTAATCCCATTTGCGTATACGGAAACGATCAAACTTACCTGGCACTGAGGAGTTTCCACTAATTTCCCCCGACCCAATCGCTGATAACCAAGCCAAGTGCTAATAACAATCAACCCATTTCCCCACAAGTAGTGTGCGTTATTTTCTTTGAAGATAACAACGACGTTACATCACAAGTGGGTGAAACCGAAAATCCCCAGCGCCTAATGTCTTCCCATTCAAAAGGAAAACAGAAACAGATAAAAGATAAAAGATACACAATTAAATGAAACTAAATGCGAAATCCACGATTTACTTTCCGACCCACTTCAGTTCAATCCGTGCATGAATCCAAATTGATAACCATCCGAGCAGCCCGGCCCCGACTAATCGGGTGGGAGGGTTTGTTCGGGCAGCACGAATGCTTCTCTCTACTTAAGTGTGTGCACTTGACGTTAAGACACAGTGAGTATACAATGTATATTCCTGCGGATGTAGGCAATGTATGCGTTCCATGTGCGTTCAGAATTTCTATCTGTTCCTCGTTTACGAAGAGCATTATGGGTCTCTGAACAGCGGGCCGCAAGTAAACGCAACTGCGGCGAAATTAACCACTTTACTACCACACAATAGACTGTGCTATCAGTGCGCGCATACAGCTGCAGGAGATTTATGGCCCAGAAAGGAAGTCCAATGGTACACACGGTGCCACTTACGGGAACCTTTTATCATCGACGCCCGTATTTCTGCGAACAAACCGTGACTGGATTCGGGCAGAAATGGCGAATAGCAAATAGCTAGCTCGGCAATTCGCCACCGATTGTGTGAATTGATGTGTGCGTGCGTTGGGTATCTGCATCGTGAATAGATTCGCATACGTCAAGATAGCGAACTTAAATTGGCACAAATTGATAAGATTTAATTAAGTGTTGCGTCGAAGGACAGCACGGGCATTGTCGTCATTGATTTGTTTCATAATAACTCCATTACGCGGGCACAAAGAGAAGAGTATCTGGGATTATTTTGATTGGGATCTGGTGGATAGGTAATTGCTATGTTTAGCATGTAATTCAAATCAAAATGGATCGGGTACACCCGCCTGGGGGATGTTTCGCTCACAACGGGCATTAGTTGGGGCTTAGCTTGGATTGATGGGACACCTGCCCTTGGGAAAGTGTGCGGCAGCTGGCAAATGGGAAAATCGATAAAAAGTAGCTTGTCGGACGCGTGTTTTACTGACACGAAGATATGAGGTGTTAGCACATGTATCTATCTACTCGTATCACTTCGAAAATAATTAGAATGTGTGTATGTAAGTGAGATGATGTACGGAAATGGAACAGGCATTTAAGCGATGGTCGCCTTGGCTCAGTGGGGAAATAACAAGCCTGCAAGAGTATACTTTGTCATGAAAAAGCTTCTCAATTCGCCGTTCGGAGTCGGCAATAAATTGCAGGTCCCTTCCATTCGTGCGAAAAACGTAACACGCACAACATGAATGGTTGCGAGCAGCTAGGCATTGGCTGACCTCGAGGCGTCACGCCACCTATTTTTTTTATTTAAGCTATGGTTATGCTTAGTGAAGAGGCTTCCGACTGAATCTAACAAATGGTCACTTATTTTGATGGCGCAAGGGTAACTTGGCCATCAACCAACAAGCCTCTTCAGCTTGACCGTTAAAACTGTCTTCAGTTTCGCACAGCAAGTTGGCTGAGGTCCGTATTCACTGACAATTGCGCACCACCTCAGTCACGGTCTTCCTCTTCTACGTCCCTTTTGGGTGGATTTGAACAGCTCATACCACTCACCTTCTACGCAGGTAGCAGTATGCGAAGAATGTCATCCGTTCTTGCCAAAATACTAGCATGTTTCAAGGTGCTTTTTCCCCAACTTTCCAACTTTCTCTTGCACCTTATATCCCCCGTCCTCAATACTAAATTCATGGCAACATGGAGCGCTGTCAGACTCAGAGAATCTAGGTGCTGGACTACCAAAACAAACGGCCACAGTAACATGCTCAACTCGGGATCGCAAGAAGTGGATACGAACCGAACTGACTAACCTCACTCCAAGACTGAACTTTAGAAAGACGATTTCCAATCGAAACGTAAGAGGAAAGAGGAGTGGTGATGCAGAACTCTCGCATCTTAAGTTTCATAGACGAATTAAAACTCTAAAGATATTGAAGTCGCTAACGCTACCAGATTTCACCAGTCGGCACTTCAACGACTTTCAACGCAGACTAGATACATATGTATCTAGCTGCGTCATCTCTAGGACGATGTGGTCCAAATAAAACCAAATTAGATCCAGAGACCTTATTGGCGAAAGTCGAGAGGACTGGACGGTGATGAAATCATGCAGCAAGGCTGGGCATCCCCTCTAACAAAATTGCAAAGATGTGAACGTGACAGGAACTCTCGATAATTTCCTTTGTAAATGTCAGGTTCTCGCTGAAACCAGGCATCGTACTCAAACATTTTAAAACATATCAGGCTCCTAAGAGTCGTGCTCAGAGTATCAAAACGGTGCCAAATACACGATCACCTCCACTTTTACTTACCATCGAACCTACCGAGATAGAGTCTAAAATGACTTCATCAGCGGCTAATGAATGAATATAAGAACAGGTGCCGGTATAGTCATCGAAAAACTGAACATACACAGCTCAATCAGACTCTCTGTTCAAGCGGACGTCCTGGCAGTGACAGAGGCAGCCAGTATATTATCAATGATGGCAATAGCACGAGATAATATCACCATTTTTATTGACAGTCAGGCGGCTATCAGAGCAATTTCTGCTACTGAGATGAAATCCAAGCTATTTTGACGTTGTTGCGAAGAGCGTAAGGTTCTTGGCTCGCAGCTTAGTGTTATTCTCTGCTGGGTCCCTGCTCACAGGGTCATAACCGAAAACGAGATAGCCGATGAATTTGCGAGAAAAGGGTCTACAATGGACAAAAATCAAGCACTGCAATGGATTAACCCCTCACTCTGTAATCTCAGAGAGCGAGTGGAATGTAAGGCCCTGAAGACAGCCAACAGGTGGAAGTCACTTACCACCTGTGGTATATCAAGGAAACTTTGGCCAAAATACGACAAACCCAACAAACTTTTGAAATATGACAGGAAGTTGCTGTCAGTGTTGGTGGCTACACTCACCGACCACAATATTCTAAGAAACCACACAATGAAATTTAAACCCAACTTGGTGGACCGCCTTGGACATAGCCATAAACTGCGATAATTTAAGCTAAGTCCAACGAACAGCTTTTATGTTCATCGGCGGAGCTCTTCGCAAGACTCCCTCTGCAGCACTGGACATTCTGTTTCATCTAAAACCCCTCGGCATTTTCGGCAAACAAATGGCAGCTAGTGCAGCCATCCGCTTCAAAGCAACTTCACAGTGGTTTAGTAAAGATTTTGGCCATGCCTCCATTTCTAAAAATGTTAAAATTTCTCCCAGAAACATAGACCACACCACGCCCAAGCTACTTCGAGGTAACCATTTCTTCCAGCTCATTTTTGGACGGTGTATTCTCAGAAGACAAATCGATTCACTTTTAGACCGAAACGGTTCAAAACCTAGCGACAGGTTGGGTGATGTTGTTTTCTCCGACAGGCTTAACCTCAGCCTAGCGTTCCGTCTTCCAAATCATTGTAGCGTGTTCCAGGAAATCATGGCGATCAGAGAATCTTATCTTGGCTGAAGAAAAACGTGATATCAGCCACGGACATCCACATTTTCGCGGACAGCCACGAGGCAATAAAGATCGGCTTTTATAGAGCTCCAATTGGTTCAATGACAAGGCAGCAGATCTTTCCGAAATACTTGTGATATTACAACGGACCCCTCATGGGTCTAAGTGTGTTGGCTTTAGCTGGCTGCCACTTCAACCTTACCTAACCTAACCTTTACTTACCCCGGCTCTGTAAGTTGTGTTCCCAGAGCTAGCATTGTCCCTCAGCTGAGCACGCGTTGAATAATGTTATCAAACACAAGCAGCGCTCTAAATCTGGTTGAACATTTGGTGACTGGCATGACGAAGTGCAAGAAAATTCTTGATACAGTCAGTCGTCATTAAAGTTTTATGAAATTACCATGACCAACAACTGCAAAGCGAAAGTTGTGAATTCCCTTAACCTTCCCATCTTGACAGCTTTGTTCTGCTTATCTTTACTATTGCGTACGTAACACGATCATTTCGCCGAAATTGCATGTTTCACGTGCCGGTTTTCACCGCTTATTCATACTCTCTCAGTGAAACTGCAAAGAAAACCCACTTAGACCTGAAAGAGTGCTCTTCCCGGAAATCCAACTTCGAACGAACTGTTACCACTCAAAGCTCAAATCTAAACATTTACTCAACAATCTCATGCAAATGTTCCCAATGTAAATTCATCATTTCTAATTAAATCACTCTGCTCATTTTCCCCACACACTTAGATACTCAGATACTGAGGCACTTGGCGTTGGCACTTTATTTATTTAATTTTCCCTTTCGATTTCAGGTGAAAAACGTCATCCGTCCGCGGTACTACTCGTCGGAGCTGGGTATGCGCGAAAAGATCTTCATCGGTGTTATGACCTCGCAAGAGAGCATAAACACACTGGCGACAGCGATAAATCGTACCACCGCACACCTGGTGAATCGCATCAAGTTCTTCATTAACGCGGACAACGTCAAGACGAACTACAAGTTGAAGAACATCGTCGGTTTCACGGATACGCGTGAGAACCTTCGGCCGTTTCATGTGATAAAATATATCGCAGATAATTATCTCGATGACTATGACTATTTCCTGATTATCCCGGACACTGTGTATGTGGACGCTAGGAAGCTGAAGGCGATGCTCTATCACCTGAGCATCACTTTTGATATTTACATGGGCAAACGGACAGACAGTGGGGCGAACGAAGCGAATGAGAGCAACCCCGGCGGCGACGGGGTAAATCTGTCCGACGAAAATGATCTGAGAATGCAAAGTGATCGTAATTACTGTGATTTAAATGCTGGTATTTTGTTAAGTAGTAGTGTTATAAGAAAAATGCGAAATAATTTAGATTGGTGCGTGCGAAACGGTATCACCGGTGTGCATAGTGTGAATATTGGACGGTGTGTCAAGTACTCGAGTCGGCTGTCCGGATGCCAGGAGAGTTATCAGGTGAGCTGGTGAATTTATTTTCGTCTGTTTATTTAGTGAGAAGTTCTGTTTTAAGAATTCGCAAATACTTGATTTATTTTTGGCAAACAAACATTTTTCGCGAATCATGCTGAGATGTTCGATCACTCAGTGTGAATAGTTTGTGCTGCGTTCCATCGACGTAAGGTAAATATTTAATGAATTGTCGAAAAGTCAAAATTTGTAGCCAATGGCGTATTTATCTAAGAAAAAGGAAGTTGATTGGGGGTCATAAGACTTGAGAGAATTTCATTTTTCAACAGCGTTTAAATGATTGCGAAGGAAATGCTTTTCCGAATCTGTATCCATAAATTTGATTCAATTATCCCGTCTAAGTGCAGCCACAGATTTTTGAAAATTTGACGAAAAAACAAGAAGATTGAGCTGAACTACAAAATGGTTGGATTTGCTTACTTTCCATGACGCTACAGTCCGAGGTGAACCAGGGCCTCAACCAACAAGCGTCTCCAGCCAGCTCTCTCCAGTTTGACACGCCAAGTTGGTTAAGGTCCTTCCACTTGCGTGCGTCATCTAAGTCGCCGTCTTCCTCTACTGCGCCGCCCCTCGGGTGTGAATTCGAAGATTTTATGGGCCGGAGCGTTGGTGTCCATCCGCTTTGCATGACGCAGCCACCTTAGTGGTTGGACCTTCACACTTCTGGTTAAGTCGATGTCGCTGTACTTCGTTGTTGTATGTCTTCCTCCACTCACGGTCTATGCAGACGGGACTGAAAATCACCCGGAGAATTTTCCTCTCGAAATAGCCAAGAGCAACCCCATCCGACTTTGACAGAGTCTATACCTCTGCGCCATAGAGCAGGACTGGGATGCTTAAGGTATTATAGAAGTTCAATTTTGTTGTTCGAGAGATGGCTTTGCTACTCAATTACCTTCTTAGCCCAAAGGAGAAGCTATTGGAAAGACTTATTCTTCGTTTAAGTCTGGTCTGGTGTTGTTGTCTGAATTGATAGCGGAACCTAGGTAGGCAAAGTCCTTAAGTATCTCAAAGTTATAACTGTCTAAGGTTGTGGCTCTGGAGTTATCCACTATTGTTTGAAGAACGATGTTAGAGAAGTCGCATGTCGCATCAAAGGTCTCGGTTAGGTCTTGACTAACCTTGATGTATCAGCGTGCGTTTTCGTTTTCCATCGCCATGCTGCACAGACGGAGTTTGACAGAGATGCCAAAACTAGACATGGCTCTGTATAGGTCGTCTCTATAGATGCTGTAATACGCGGCCTTCAAATCGATATAAAGGTGGTGCGTATCGATTTGAAGTTCCTGAGTTTTCTCCAAGATCTGCCGCAGTGTAAATATTTGGTCGATGGTGGACTTTCCTCGCCTGAAGCCACACTGACATGGACCGATCAGGTTGTTGGCGAACGGCTTCAGGCGTTTACACAATACGACAGATAAGTTCTCATAGACGAGATTTGCTACATCGGCTCTAAAACTCAGCTCAGTATTATTGTACGTAAATAAAGGGTTTTTCAATAGGGACGCTACAAAAGTAGAGCGACAGGGACAGCAAACGACGCCATATTTTTCTTGCGGTTTATTGACATTTCTCTTCAGTAAGGTTTGCCATTTCATGATGGAAAGATCTACGAGCCAACAACGAGTCGAAATTATTAAAATTTACTACCGAAATTCGGAGTCAGTGGCCTCAACGTTAAGAGCGCTACGTCCAATTTATGGTCGTCATAATTTCTGGCTGGATGGCTTCGTCAATAAACAAAATATGCGGTATTGGTCAGGCAGCAATCCACACGTACTCCATGAGTCATCATTGCATCCCGAAAAAATTACGGTTTGGTGTGGTTTATGGGCCGGCGGCGTCATTGGGCCGTACTTCTTCCGTGATGATCAAGACCGGCACGTTACTGTGAATGGGGATCGCTACCGTTCAATGATAACCGAATATTTTTGGCCCCAATTGGATGATATGGACTTGGAGGACATGTGGTTCCAACAGGACGGCGCCACAAGCCACACAGCGAATGTCACAATCAATTTATTGGAAACCAAGTTTGGAGAACGTGTTATCTCACGAAATGGTCCAGTCGCTTGGCCGCCTCGGTCGTGCGATTTGACGCCGTTAGACTATTTCCTGTGGGGCTACGTCAAGTCTATGGTCTATGCCAACAAGCCAGCGACGATTGATGAACTTCGTACGAACATCGAACGTGAAATTGCAGCAGTATCGGCCGATTTATGCTTGAAAACCGTCGAAAATTGGGTTCAGCGTCTGGACTTCTGCAAGCGTGCCCGTGGTGGCCATGCAAAAGAAATCGAGTTCCATACATAATGGCATCGAACGTACTTTCACAGGAATAAAGAATTTCATTGATATCCAAAACCGTTTTTGTTTTATTTAAAAAAACTTTTGTAGGGCTCTTATTGAAAAACCCTGTATGTTGTCAGATTCGGTATATGCTTCGTTGGTTCACTGTTTTATAGTTGCCAGCAGTTTGATAGTTGGAGAATGCCAGCTTTACAGCTGGATGACCGTCCATAAGGAAATAAGCCGACAAATAAATTGCTTCTGCGGTACACCAACACTCGTTTTGGTTCAAAATCCTCATTTGACTCAGGCCCTTCTGGCACATTGCAGCGCTCCCTTTCAGCCTTAACAATTCCGTTCTTATAAATCCCTCTATAGTTGATTCCAAAGCACCTGCCATTTTTTTTAAGACCCATTTACCACTTCAACACTTGACGTGTGTCCAGAAAGAAAACACAGTTCATTGCTAATTTTCTAAATTGCATCCCCAATCATGGTGATTCGATAAAGATTATCGCAGACAATTCGCTCTTAATTCGATTGATCATATAATTTCGTACGCCTCAGGTTATAATTGCGGCAATTTACAACTGCGATTAAACCCAGAGGTTTCACCCCAAGAACTATGACAGTCAATGTCTTAAAATAAAAATCACGCAAAAATGTATCTACAATGTAAGTCTTACAATTTTATAATCAAAATACAACCACACAAACACGACTCCGTCACCAGACGAGGCAGGAGAACATCAATGAACTTTTGCGTTGCCTTGATCTTGCGCGATGTGTAAATCACCAAACCATGTAAACACAGCCAACGATTATGCAAATGAAATAATATTAATTGCATAATATCAACCCAATTCTATTATTAGAATAAATTTGCATATATCGTGTTGGGAAATCATGGGCCGGGCATTTGAATTAGCGCCAGCGATATATCAACGTTTAATCACCCTCAATCTGTCAAAGAGTAAATCAGAGATGCATTCGCAATGGCAATCGACCGGAGTTAACGCGATAATTAACAAATGATTTGTTTTATTAATACGTGTGTTTACACTTGATCAATAATTAGCTTTCGTCTTGGTATGGTCGGGGCTCATTAGTCGCGACGTTAACAAGTCAATTTGATGTTTATTGTTTGCAATGGAACATGAATACTTGACAGAAAACTTGTTAGACGACGTGAAGTCGGCAATGATTCAACTTTTATTCGTAATTCACTTGATGATAATGAACTTCATGCCTGTTGTAAAGGCTGATACAGCAGCGGGTTAGCGGTCCATTTTATGGACTTTTACCGGCAACTTAATTGTTATTTTGTGCAACAAGTCGTTGCATTGGCTTTTAGTGTACATCTACGTAAAGTGCATTGAATTAAAGGAAATCGGAATGATTTTTTTCTTGACTAGTTTTGCTCCAATGTATGAGTTATTACCGGTCTTGGAGTTCCTCATAATGACTTCGGAGAAGCTGGTCGGCACCACGAAGCCATCTCAAGTTCTGAAAGAAGACACTTTTACACACCCTGCCAAGACCTCCGTCAGTAACAACATAATTATCACAATTCTTAAGCTAGGCGCAGAAACTAAGTACATGTGTTCGTCCTTACAAATCTTTGCACTCTTGCTTAAAAACAGTTTCGAGGTAAGAATTGTACCAACGACCTGCTGTGTATCATGACAATGATCAGCTAACCCCACTTCAATTCCTTCACTCCATTCCGCCTCTAACTAGGTTTGCACGGTTTCTCATGCTTCCCATGTATCTTATCAATAGATATTCTCGGGATTATCACAGTAAGCCCAGAGCTTCCGACTTATCTCAGTGGTATCACAATGATCCTAACTCTTGTCTAAATATGTTAGGTTAGGTTAGAGGGGCTGTCGATATAGCCGACGCACTTAGACCAGTAGCAGGCCCATTGTGATGCCTCAGAATCTAGGAGATATGTATTCTCTTTTGTAATCGTGGAACCAGTGAGAGCTTTTAATAAAGCGAACTAGGTTGCCGACATCTTGTCGCGCTAGGCCGCCAAGATTGACAAAAAAGAAGGCATCGAGATGGTTGCGTCTACAGAGGAGATGGAGAATTATCTCTTCTTCGTTCCTGCAGCTTCTGCAGAAATAATTTGCAGGAACGCCCAGACGAGTGGTATGTCAGCCTATGAGGCAGTGTCCTGTGATTATAGTATGTAGCTCCGAGATGCCGTCTACTTAAGGAAATTAATTTTTTTTGCAAGTATAAAGTGCGAGGGTTGCTTTCCTTATGCGTTCTTCGATATTCGGCTTCCAGCTTAACTTTCTCTCCAGGATGAGTTCCAGATATTTAGTTGTGTCTGAAAGGACTAGGCTGGTACCATTCAGGGAAGGAGAATTGAGATTGCGCTTCCTTGTAAAAAGGACTACTTCTGTTTGAGTGGATTTACAGTAAGGCCACACCTAACCGCCCATTTGGAGAGCTTAGAGAGCACGTACTGGGGCAGCTCGCTCAGGATATCAGGATAATTTCCAGAAAAAGCAATAGCAACGTCGTCTGCATAAGCAATCACTTTACAGTCTTCTTTTTCTAGCATTAATAGAAGTGAATTTACATCTAGGTTTCAAAAAAGGGAAGACAGAAAACCACCTTGCGGGGTGCCCCGATTGACACATCTTTTAGCGCAAGCGTTACCTAGCTTGGTATTGATAATCTTGCCCTTCAGCACTAAAATGATCAGCTTGCTTAGTGATTGGTCTACGTTCAGATCTGTCAAGGCCTTGGTAATCGCCTCTGGTAAGGCGTTGTTAAAGGTTCATTCAATGTCCAGAAAGGATAATCTTATGAAAGGATGTCTTACTTAACCTACACAAAATATTTCTTAAATCTCCGTTGAATCCAGTTTTAGATCATGGCTTTTTGTCCTGCCTGCTCAGTCTAATTTTATAACTTCGGGCTGCTTTTTGCCGAAGCCCAACTTTGGCTGGTACCAACTTTTAAAGGTGAAACCCGGCTATCTAGTACCTTAAATGGGTTTCAACCCTTTTGGACTCAAGTGATAGGGAAACAATTCTTTTGTTGGAATCATTAGATCGATACAATGTGTTCTTCCAGTGTGATGAATGTTCAAACGTTTCGACGGGCGCTACTTTGTTATAGATAAGGTGACATCCAGAATATCTCAACGGCAGGAAATCCTGTGAGGATGTCTGAAGGCTTAAGTCGCTAGGACTGATCGCGATTTCCTTAACTTCTCAAGAAGTCTTAATAGCGTCAAGTATTAAAGTGTCAGTACTTTTGTCTCTAAACAGGCTAGACATGTACCTCCTACATGTATATTTTAAGAATTCTTTCATTATGAAAAGGCTAGAGCTTGGGGAGAGTCTTGAGCTTGAGCTTCGCATTCTCCGCAGTCTTCGATACCGAGCAAGATCTTGAGACTGCGTACTTTGAATTGTTTAAAGAAGAGGTTGCTCCCACCTTGTCATCAGGACAAGCAAGACATGCAGATTCTGTTGCATTTTATATAAGGCCATGTTGAGCTTCTGACTTCATGTACCTATACGTGGTTAATAACTTGATGCATGTACCCTTCGAAAGTATCAGCTCCAGAGTCCTATTTGCGAGAAGAGCGAATTGAAGAGGAGATATAACCGCGAACTCTATGAGCTGCACAAAGATGTAGATGTTGTTCAGAAGGCCAAATCTCGTCGACTACATTGGCTCGGACACATCGAGCGAATGGAAAATAATGCTGCAGCTTAAAGAATCTTCAAATCGCAGCCCTCAGGTTCGAGACGACCAGGAAGACCAAACCTCCAGTATAAGGATGCTAGACAAACTGGCAGCAGCAACCCCAAGATCGAAGAGGATGGAGAACTGTGGTGTCTCAGGCAGAGGCTCTTCACGGGTCTTTAAGCAAGAAAGCAAGCATCTGAAGACTGCCTTCATCGGAAACGAACTGGTCCTCTCGACTCCGAAGAGCCTGCAGTTGTCAGCTGCCAGCTATGAGGGGACTTGAATTTTGCTTTAGAATCTTTTACATTCGATCGCTTAACACGACTCTTTAATCTCTATTCCTCTTTTCTTCTGGGTCTGCACTCCTCCTGTTCTTGTTTTTAGTTTGAATGCTTGATTATTCCTTCTTCAGCGTGGGTGGTGATAGTTCGACACTTGATCCACTGATCGTCGGGGATGGTAAAAACGTTCACTCTCTATAGATTCTAGTTCGTTCAGGTCCCATCGTGATCTAAGTTGAGAATCAAGTAAAAATCCTTCGATTCATGTATTTAGCCCCAAAGCAATCAGCATGACTACTTCTGGAATAGTTCCCGGACACGTATTATTCATTTGCAGCGATTCCACACTTTCATATTTGTTTCTTCATCCAGATTTCGCTCATCTGTCATCCTAGTTCCTGCAAATTGGAACACGGCGTCCAGTTTATCCCAACATCTGTTATACGTAATGCTAGGCATCCTCTTCCTGTGGAATTACATTCATTCGCAAAAGCAAACCAAACCCATGTGGAAATGTAAAATCTGGAACGGTCTCAAATTCAAAAGGCGAAAATATCTCATTGATCTATTGCGAAGAGGTGTTCGTTTTTCTTTGGCCGGCATTACTGACACGAAGACTGCTTGTAGCCTGCCTCTTTGTAGATGAGCCATACAGGCATTTTACCCCGAAATAAATAAATGAAGAGAGAAACTGATAATCTACGTCTAGTGTGGGATGTTTATTTCCGCAAATAAAATTATTTTCAAAATCATTTAGAGCACCGATGATAATATGTATTAGCTAGTTGCTGTTTTATTTTTTTTTTTGTTTTGTTTTTATTTTTGTTTTTCCCCGAACAGGGTGTGTTATCTACAGTGTGTAGCCGGTAACATAGAGAATTTTTGAAGGAAGATTCCACCACATATAAAGTTGTTTTTGACTCTAAACACGTCTATTGCTAGATCCTTTAACTAGGGCTTAGAGGGCATTTAAACTGCATTGCGATGACGTTGAGGTTTTATCCTACTTAACTCAATCTCGAGATTATTACATTTTTCGTCATTCTGAGTGAATGGGTTGATGACTGCTGAAAGCAACAATGGTGAGAGTATACAACTCTGTTGTACTCCACTTTGGATTCCAAAGTCCTCTAGTACTTTGCTATGATTTTGACTTATATGCAGAACTTGAAATTTCTGTAATGCAGCTTCGGCTCAAGGCAAACCATCTCAGTTTGAACCGACAAACGTCTTCTTCAAGTCGATAAATAAAGGGTTTTTCAATAGGGACGCTACAAAAGTAGAGCGACAGGGACAGCAAACGACGCCATATTTTTCTTGCGGTTTTTTGACATTTCTCTTCAGTAAGGTTTGCCATTTCATGATGGAAAGATATACGAGCCAACAACGAGTCGAAATTATTAAAATTTACTACCGAAATTCGGAGTCAGTGGCCTCAACGTTAAGAGCGCTACGTCCAATTTATGGTCGTCATAATTTCTGGCTGGATGGCTTCGTCAATAAACAAAATATGCGGTATTGGTCAGGCAGCAATCCACACGTACTCCATGAGTCATCATTGCATCCCGAAAAAATTACGGTTTGGTGTGGTTTATGGGCCGGCGGCGTCATTGGGCCGTACTTCTTCCGTGATGATCAAGACCGGCACGTTACTGTGAATGGGGATCGCTACCGTTCAATGATAACCGAATATTTTTGGCCCCAATTGGATGATATGGACTTGGAGGACATGTGGTTCCAACAGGACGGCGCCACAAGCCACACAGCGAATGTCACAATCAATTTATTGGAAACCAAGTTTGGAGAACGTGTTATCTCACGAAATGGTCCAGTCGCTTGGCCGCCTCGGTCGTGCGATTTGACGCCGTTAGACTATTTCCTGTGGGGCTACGTCAAGTCTATGGTCTATGCCAACAAGCCAGCGACGATTGATGAACTTCGTACGAACATCGAACGTGAAATTGCAGCAGTATCGGCCGATTTATGCTTGAAAACCGTCGAAAATTGGGTTCAGCTTCTGGACTTCTGCAAGCGTGCCCGTGGTGGCCATGGAAAAGAAATCGAGTTCCATACATAATGGCATCGAACGTACTTTCACAGGAATAAAGAATTTCATTGATATCCAAAACCGTTTTTGTTTTATTTAAAAAAACTTTTGTAGCGCTCTTATTGAAAAACCCTGTAGTAGATGTACGCATGTATGGGGGTCATTTTAAATCAATAACACCAATCAGCGAAAGTACGGCGTTGTGCATGGTCTAATGGCTTCAATTCTTATGTCAACTGGACCTTATAAGCATGTAGGCCAAGATCTTTCTGCAAAATGCGGTGCAAAGTGGTCGAATTGCTGTGATCATCTCGACATGGACACACCTGGGTTTTCAGTCACAGTTAGGGCGTTCTTGCCGGACGAACACGAGTTGGAGTCTTCACAATACTTACCTGTCCGAGACGTTCAAATTTATCGATTAAATTCACTATAGCTGTGCGAGAAGCTGCTTGATGATGACCAAAAGCATTAGGACTTTACGAAACGTTTCCGCGATATTTATTTAAAATGACATCTCTTGTTGAATGACCCCATAGATACTTTGCAGGGATGTCATCAATGCCTAGAGCTGTTTGGTTTTAGTGAGATTTGACTTATTTATGTCCTGTTTCCCCTTGTGGGTTCTAGAACCTCTTCTCCACCTACGCGCCATCGCGTGCGGTTTCTAGCAATATGCTTCAGGCCTCTCCAACTCTTCTCCAATTTCCAAATTTCTCTTCAACTAATCTGCGCCATGTATTTCTCATTCTTCCCAGTCTTCTGCCATCTTGAGTAAGCGGAGTAAGTGTGATCTGATTCCCTCTGTGTTGCTGCGAGATCTTCGATTTATTGCTTCTGAAGGATTATTGGAATTCAGCACCATAACACAAAGTGAATTCACACTGAGATCTCCCCTCTCCTGATCTTTGCCTGATCGGAAATCAGACTAAACTCTTCACTGGCTTAGGGCTCTGGGTGGGGATGATATAAAAAATCCTTTTATCACGCCTGGTTCGCAGCTTCTTTGGCAAGTTTTACACAACGCTGCATATGTTTTTTTTTTCACGCGATGCTAGAGTTTAAGCTTAGACTTCTTAAGACTCATTCGATTTTTAGAACATTGCGCTGTCGTCTAAATGGTTTAGAACCTTTATGACATGGCATCTCCATCTCCAGAGCTGATCCTCATCCGAGATAAGAAGGAAAACGTCTAAATTTTATGCCGAATATTGTTAAAAGCGACTCAACTTCTCAAAACAGGTACATGGAGGCGCGAAAAACTTGCAAGCTGGCTATTAAAGCGGCTAAGGAGGACCTTTGGAAGGAGTTCGGCGAGAAAGTGGACCGTAATCACAGATCTGCAAACAAGGTGTTCTGGCAGACCATCTGCGGGAGGGAGTTTAATATCATTGACGAAGTCAAAGCCAAAGATGCTGAACTTCTTTCCGATGAGAAGGATATCTTCGTAGTTGCTCACTACGGCGGCAAATTTTAGACAGCTTGGTCAGTCTGTTGTCAGGAGGGCCGAACTCGGCATCGGAGCTAAGCTATCGGTCTTCAATTCGGTGTTTGTTCCGACCCTCACCTATGGTCAGGAGGTTTGGGTAATGACCGAAACAATAAGATCGCTACTTCTTCCAAGAGAAAGGTCCATACTTCAATGGTTTGGGCACGTTAAACGCATGACCCCTACTCAACCTCCAAGACGTGCCATGGAATCCGTGCCATCAGGTAGGCGTCCCCTGGGTAGGTCCAGGATGAAATGATTGGACCAAGTCCGAAATCTCAGCTCTACCTGTATAAGAATAGCCCCAGATGATTTAGAGTCGATGGCGGTAGATCGGGGAATGTGGAGGGTCCACTCAAGCATCCTAAACCCGTAACTGTCTCACCTATTTGCTGCATCTCGAACTTGTATTGCTAAAGCGTTCATGTAACTACGCTTATCGCATCTTACAATCAACTTTGTTTCCTTTATGCGAAACTGGGCTTCGAGTTAGGTTTCTTTACTGTTGAGACTCCTGCACTCTGAGTTTTAAGTAAAATATGCTCTTCGATCGGTCTTCAGCTTTTCATGATCGCCACAATTTGTGAAACTACTGTGTCTTACAATCTTTGAAGCACAATTGGTAGTATTCCATCGCGGCCTTAAGACACGTCACACCTCTCTATCTATCTAAAAATATTCGTTAAAAATGTGTCACTCATTTGACATTTAATTCTCGATTTTATTTTTGTCAGGATATAAGAATGGGAACCAATTTAATGCCAGATTCAGAGTGTGTTAATTTTATTACATCAGATACTTTTTGGCACATTATTGCTTCCACGCAATTTTGAAAAAGATACTCGTGGACAGAAACTAAAACCTGCTGTGTGCTTATCAAAGCTAATGTAAACATTTTGTTGCAATTCGAACTGGGGTCAATATCACATGTAGAGCGGACGTTGGCTGATTAAATTTCTTCTTTTTTTTTTTGCCCTCATCAGCTTACTTACAAGTACATTTTTCGATGAGTTCAGGAAACATGCGTACGCTAATAAAAAGTATATTTAGCACTTTGAAGTCGGTGGGAAATATCGTTTACGATTGCAGCGACAGTTGAAGTACTCGATCAATCATTAGTTTCGAAGTCCTCAGCGAATAATCGACTATATTTCGTTTCTGGCCAGTTCTGGGCATAGGGATTTAGTTGGATTCGTTGAAAAGGTCTTTGCGCTAACACCAACCACTTCTGTCCGATATTGTCCGCTCTACCACTGCGGTCTCATATAGAGGGCTATTGTGCTGTCCCATATGTTTAGAGCAGTTTGTCTGTTTCAGAGGATGTCAGGAAGCTAATCAGCCTCTCTGGGTGGAGCGTGGCAAGTGCCGTTGGTGAGACAAGTTCACTGCCCAGGATTCGCTTTCTCGAATGAGGGCTGGACACTCTGTGACGATGTGGAGAGAGCTATCGTCGCTCTTCAAGCACAGTCTGCAGGTTTTAGCTTGTGAACTGATTTAATGCAAATATTTCTTCCTGGAAGAGCGATGAGTATGTGTCTAGACTCTTCGATATGTGCTAGACGACTCTCCGAATATTCCAGCCACAGATCCATTTTAAAGCGTTCGGTGTACCACACTAGATCGCGCTCTGACGGACGGGGTTTGTATTTTTCCCAGTTGTCACTCGGGGAGATGACAACTGCGTAGCTCTATTTGAAGCAGTACCTTGGGAGAATGTCATCCAACGGCATGCTGAACTCGCTTCTTTGGAGTAGGGAGGGAAGCGTGTTAAGGTGACCATCAGAAGGATGTTTGGAGCAGATGTTGTTTAGGTGGAAGAGCCTGTGCAGATTGAGTTTTGCCTGCATTTCGTAGCTCGATGCGTAAGTGGCTTGCTGCATCCCATAAATATATATTGGCAGTAACAATGGCATTGTTTGCAGAGCAGTTAGAGAAGTTATCAAGGCAAGCCACCCGTTTGGCTTTCTCGAAGATTTTTGTTCGTTTTATTTTCCAAAGTCGGCCACTCGAACAAAACAGCGTAGGTGTGTGAGATTAGAAATTATTTTCATCCTCACTGCATGGTAGAGTTTTTTTTGTACTTTTTTTATTTTCCGGGTCCAAAATCACTTAACAAATTCAGTTGTTACTCTTGATGCTTCCTTATACATGAAATTATTTTCTTATTCCGCGTAAATTCAGTAAATTTAAAGCAAAAAAAACCTCTGTTCAATTTTAAAGCCAAGTCACGCCATCAAACTCACGATTGTAATATAAAATCCAGCCAATTTTATAAAAATAAAAAATAATTTTCTGAATAGTTCTACAAAATAAAGTGAATCAGCAAAATCTTTCGATACTACCTGTTACTCGTATTGAAGGCAAAACTCCAGCAAACCACTGTCACTGCCTCACGTTTTCCTTCTTTTTTATGTTCAATTAATTGAACTTAAAACAATTTTTTTTCCCAAGAAAAATGTCTGACTAAAAAGTTCCAAAAATATTTCCTATAACATAGGGTATGTTCAGTTTGATTTATTAAGTGAACACATAGAATTAGCAATCGACTTCACAGCTGACATATTTACTCAGCTTGTTTTGGACTAAAAGAGCTCACACATAAGATCTATCAAATACGCCTTTCTTTCTCATAAAACAAGAGCTGCTTGAGAAGCTTCTCAGCTCAAGAACTAAATACAAGAAAAAAAACTTTATAAACTTTAAAAGCGCAAAACAAAGACCGAAATCCACAACAAAGAATTCTAATTTATGCCACGTAAGGAATACAGAAATATGTAATCGAAAAAGATTCCAGCGTTTTTTAGTGGAATTTTTTCGGCAGATTCAGGTTCTCTGCGTGTATGTTCTTGTACATGATCCTTTTGGAAAGGCTTTTAGAAAGATAGGGTATGGTTGGGTTAAGTGGTTGTATCAGGCAGAAAGCGCCCAATACTCAATTAGTGGCGAAATGTTTGTTAGATTAGTGTGGACGGGTGCCGACAGACCATAGCTGTTTGTCTTAAATCCAACCTGTGGAGTTAATGAGGAGTAAAATGTTATGAATATTCTTTTCCGAAAGTTAGTTGAGGTGTTCGAGGAAGGGTTAGATTGTTTTTGTGTTGTCCTACCAGCTTTAATGGCTGTCTGGCTGTCGAAGAAGATTGCGACATTTCGTTTGAGGGTGGTGTAGTCGTTGAGCGCACGACAGACCTCGTAGATTGCGAGTATTACAGTCTGAAACAGACTGGCGAAGTCCAGGAGTCTGAATTCTCAAATGAAAATATATCCGAACCTACCCCGCAATCCAGTTTCGAAGCGTCTGTGAAAATTTTTGTGTCGTTTACTTTTGTGACCTTTCCGCTGTTCCGCTGCTGAGCGTAATGCGGGAGGGTAAGATAGTCTGTAGGAGATGTTACCCCCTTCTGAGGCAGTGAAGCCAAAATGCTACAGTGGCCATAGGACCTGGCCGACCAGTACCCAGATTCTCTGAGTCTGACCGCACCACTGATTGGGGTAGAAGGTTTAAGATAATCGTTATTGCATCCGTCGGTCATGACCGTAGTGCACCTGTGCATTCTATACTACCGGCTCTCTGGATTCGATTTAGTTTAGTGATATTATATCCTTTGGTCAGTGCGGGATAGGGTATAAAACAATTCACTCTCAATCGTTCTCATCTTTTCTGTATATGGAGAGCTATATATAAACCACCTAAAGGATTTGCTTACAAATTGTAAATCGTGCTCTTGAGCTATTTATCGTTACACTTGCTAAATTTTTGCGCTTAATTTTAGAAAGTAGAACGTGAGAAATATTTACAACAAAACATTAATTCTGATTTCAAGAGCACGTGGCTCTTCAGGAGAAACTTCATGTGCCCAAAGGAAGCATGCCGCGCTTCATTGTTTAGTCCTACTACATATGATACGTGTATATTGGTCTGATGAAATATTTTGAAATGTTGTGTGAGCTGGTGGAACATCCACCACTCGAATATCATTTCATCCGGCTTCACTCAATTTTTCCATGTCCAGTTTAATTCAACATGAGGATTTGAGTAATCTGATTACTTTCCGGTTCTTGGTGTCAAAAACAAAAAGAAATTGTTCATGCGAGTACAGTGACGCTTAAAAGTTATGGCCTTGAATTTTGGATTGACAAGGATTTTTAGGTGACGAATAAAAATTTTAAGATTTGCTGAGAAATTTGAAGAGGAACTGGTCGGATCACGGAGCTCGTAAATTTTTTAATCTTATTCAGTCAATGAGAACGTCAGTGGATAAAGCTGTCGCTAAAAGCCTTGGGAACATCACTTTGACATCCTTACCTACAATTAAACATTTCGAGAAGATCCTTGCAGCGAATTCTCAATTCGTGCTTTGGAGTATTGTAGGTCCCTAAGCATGAATGGTTAAGCCTTGACTCACCCTGGGCTGTCGCTCCTACTCTCTATGTTTATCCTTCGAATTCTAGAAGGGTCTTAGGAGCTATGAGTCAAATAGATCTACAGAAACATTTTCTTTGATAAAAGAAGCAGGAGGAAACTAAATATGGAACATCATGCCAGATAAGCTTCGATTGGTCAATAAAAGGGCTCTTGGCCAGCAAGGCGGCTTTTAGCCTCCAATAGTTACATACATTACTGAAGAACCTAGAAAAGTCAAGCCTTTCCCTTATTTTCGGCACTCTGCTGGAGATCACTGTACTCAATTTTTTACAAATTTTCGTTTCAAAGTCTGACAGTTCCTCCATTTTCGATGGATCGATCAATCCGATCAATATCTTTTGTCTGCAGTTGTAGTAACAGACTTCCCCTTGTTGTGAGATTATATTAGGTAAATGGATGCCTTGTGACATTCGTCACTGCTCACCTAGACCAGCAATAGTGTCCATTGTGGCCATCTTCTAACTCTACTCCGGGAACCTGTAAAGAAAAGGGAAGCCGCTGATTTAAAACCACCCAGATAAGGATATGAATCTCAGGAGGTCCCTCAGCTCGATGTCACGCAAGTCCTCCAGTTCCGTGAAGAAGTAACTGCCAAGAGTCCTCATTCTTCTACCGGCGAGGGCAAGACACACAGCAGGTGATGGAAAGATTCGATTTCTTCCTCATTCCTATAACTTCTGCACTAGCCGTTGTGATGTATACCGAGGCGCTCCGTCCAGTAATGTTGCCGGAGACTATTCTTACTTCAAGATGACTAAGTTTGACCAGAGACAGAGATCTCTTCTTATTATAACCCGTCCAGTTGCATATGTGTCTAGCTAGTTCTAACATGTATTGGCTCGACTGACGACCTCGTCTTCAATATAACTTTTTGACGAGCTTAGGGACGAGAACCTGTGAGGAATGCAGCGCTGCTTCCCTTCGTGCAAGTTCGTCAGCCCTTTCGTGACCTGGGATATCCATATGTCCTGGTACCCAACATAGGATCACCGTATAGGCTCTCTATATCTCGTCTAGATGCTTCTTGCAGAAACCTACAAGCCTCGATATAGTTATCGTGGACTCTAGAGCCTTAATGGCTGCCGACGTATACCGTAATTGTTCTTGCGGTGATACCCTCCTCGCGCGCAGTTTTCGAGGCCTCGATGATGTTTATAATTTCGGCCTGAAAGACACTGCAGTCGTCGTTTATTCTAAAGGAGTGGTTTATTCCTACGGCTTTGCAGTAGATCCCGGCGCCTGTACCAATGTCCATCTTAAAACCATCGGCGTAGAAAGCCAGTTCCTTTTTGTTAGGACAAGCAATAATCTTAGACTGTGTAACGTTCTTAGGACGATCAATTGGATAACGTTGAAAGACGTGTATGAATTGTCTCAAAAAACCGTATTAAGCGCCACTTATGGGACACCCTTTAATCCAAAAGTTACTTTTCAAAAAAATTCCTCGTGTCAAATACATTTCGAACTCCACTGTACCTTCAGGAATGCGTACAGCTCTAAATGGGCAAAAGGAAAACAATGAAACAAAAGCAAAACTAATAAAAGTAAAAGAAAACATAATGAGAATCGCAGAAGAGCAAGAGAAGTATTCTATTACGTTGGGCGGAACTGCCTTTTGGTCGTAATTACACTTCTTGCCTGCTGCTTGTGCTTACCTGTGCTGCTCACCTGATTTTTCTGATTACGTTTGATGTTTTCATTTTCTTGTGCGTTTAACATTGAACTTCACCGCTCCCCCCAGAGTTCAATGGTATTAACCCTAAGTGTAATCACACGTTGATTAAGTGTAATATGCGTTGTGTAAGCGCTGGAATTATAGATAAATCGAGAATTTAAGTCGAAGGGAGGGAGAATAGAGCTGGAAATAGGTCACCAAAGTTGTTGGTTCTTATATCACAGAACAACCGGTGTTGTAAGCCGAAACGTGATGCTTGTGTTACCAAAGTTCTAATTGTTATCGTGTTTGGTGGGTTTGGTATTTGTTCGTCTTATAAAGGCCTAAACGGAGAACATTGACGAAGAATTTCTTTTCACACTCTTAGCGGAGTTCCCCGCAGTTCTGATGGCCAGTGCCGGTGGTATGTTATAGTTTATGAGTAGGCGTTAATAAATTACTGTGGTCATAGTATTCTGCGTATGACGTATCTGCAAAGGAAGAGGGAGGATGACCAGTCGCAAATATTTTTCTGTACGAAGCACAAATAGATGGACGGAGAAGTGACCTGTGGTTTCCGCCAAGCTGTAGTTAGTTTTTCGCGCTGGAGATGAATTGGTAGAGAGCGTACTTCCACTTGTTTCTAGGATTTGGTCAGACAAGTGTACGCTTGATGGACTGAATCTCAACATTAGAAGACCTCCTCCAGTACGCCATCGCATTAGTATCCACAGCATCACGCATGAGATCTTATCCATATACGATCTTATCCGCCTTTCGTCAACAACCTGATTGTCCCCTATCACTGGGGTTTTAGGCCAGGAATGTCTATCGACCAAATTTTTACAGTTTGACAGATTCTGGAAAAACATGAGAAATCCAAATCGATGCTTTTCATACCTTTTTCGATTTTAAGGCCGCTTATGACAGCATGTATGGAGACGAGCTATACCACCGACGATATCTTCAACAAAAGCAACACAGCAAGCTGTTACCGGTGCTCGAGAGTATAGGGGCGAAAGCATCCGCATTTGGTTTAGCGATGAAAGAGGACAAAACCAAGTATTTGCTGTCATCAAGAATATGCATCTAAGATCGACAAGTCAAACTGAACGTAATAGTGGGAAACTTTAACTGAAGGTAGTAAGGCGCTGTGCCTACCGTGGCTCTACTAATATTTCTGACAACAACATCTTGTCAGAAACAAAAAAAAACAATAACTCTTTCTCGTTGCTGAGAACGCAATAAAGTAGTGACGCTGAGGAATCGATTCTATCGAAGGCATCACTTTATCTACACAATAGGACAGAAGGTATCCAAGGCTCTAGAGATATTCTCAATTTGAACAGAGCACAGCTACAACTAGTCACTGGTATCTAGTCCGGCCACTGTCTTTTGAGGAAGAACGCTAAAAGATTAGGGTTCTCCGCTAGAAATGTTTGCAAGTATTGCAATGACCTATGTATGTGCCGCTGAGGACATTAAATAAATAAATAGCTGGTACGACAGCTTGAATGAACCAAGGCCTAGATTCCCGCAACTATTCATGTTGTCCGTGTTTAATTTATCGCACGAATGGAAGGGACCTACAATTTATTGCCAACACCGAACGACGAATTGAGAAGCTCTTTCATGACAGATTATACTCCCGGAGTCTTGTCATTCCCCGATGAGAGGTGGTGCCGCGAAAAATGTTCAGTGGAAATCAAAAGGTTTCAGGAAAAATGTTGGTTTCACAGGGATCAAGAGGTCCATTATGGTACCTAGGGTGTTATGCAAGCGCTGGCTGCATAACCCTACTCTATCTAACCTAAACTACACGACAGCAATTCACAATCTTCGTTGTTTTTTGCATATTAGCTTTGATAGCCCGCAGGCTTTCAATGTAAATCATAGTATCCTCTCGTGGTGTTGTTAGAATTGATGCTAATGGGCAGCTGATAGAAACTTTACTGAAAGAAACTTCGTCTAAAAACGAAGGCTGTCTTCGAAGAGACTTGTTGAGCTGTTAGGATAACTTGCCTCCTCAGAGAAGAGACTACTAAGCCATCAGTGTAGACGGATTTGGATTTTGTTGCTCTTGCAGTGTTCTATATACACGAAAAAGCTCTTTTGAAGTCCAAGTACGGTACAGTGTAGTCAGAGATGACATAACTTACTTCCTCAAGGTGGTGCAACAGTCTGGTGTGGATCTGGATCTTAACCAACAAGCGTCTCTAGCCAGGTCGATCTTTGGCCAGCTGCATCTAGTTTCGCCCGCCAAGTTGATTGAGGTCCACTTCCACTTGCGTGTGCCACCTGAGGTGCGGTCTTCCTCTACTGTGCCGTCCCTCAGGTGTGAAGATTTTTCGGGCCGGAGCATTGGTGTCCGTCTGCTCTGTATGACACAGCCACCTTAGTCGCTGGACCTTCATTCTTCTGGCTAAGCCGACGCGTTGTACAGTCCGTACAGTTCGTCGTTGTATCTATTCCTCCATAGATAGTGACTATGCAGACGGGACCGAAAACAACCCGAAGAATTTTCCTCTCGAAACAGCCAACCAACCTCATCCGCTTTTAACAGCGTCCTTGTCTCTGCGCCGTAGAGCAGGACTGGGACGATTAAGGTTTTATAAAGGGTCACTTTAGTCGTTCGAGAGAGGGCTTTGCTACTCAATTGGCTTCTCAACCCAAAGAAACAGCCATTGGCAGGAGTTATTCTTCTTTTAAACTCATCGACGGCTTCGTTGTTTGAATTGATACCGGAGCCTAGGTAGACAAAGTCCTTAAATATCTCAAAGTTATATATGTCTATAGTGGCGAGGTGGCATTGGCGCCTCTATATATTCTTTTTTTAATATTTGGGCGTACCCATACTTGTTCGCTCTTCAGTATTCGACTGGCTTATTCTTAGTACTTAGCAAGTACTCTTCGTACTCTTCGTACTTGCAGGTTTGCACATGTAGAATTGCTTCCAAGTTACAGTGGTGGTTGTAGGATAAGCTGCCCTTTATAATTTTTAGATTGGACGTTTTGGTGGCAAAATGCCACGACACCAGTCTCCTTGAAGTAAGTGGAGGTCTGAGGGAGAATCTGAGTTCTACACCTGTTCGAAAGGTTAAGATAAACATTCAGTTCAGCCATGTTCGTAGAAACTGCTAAGGAAAAACCTCTTCGCTTACCGATGGGACAAGTGATAACGTTTTTCGAATTCTTTGTGCTGCAACTGCTCCAACAAGTGAAAGCTTCTGTAGTTCTTCTAAAGAGGTGGCCAGGCATCCTTAGTATATATCCCATAAGCAGTAGATCGAACCAAACACGTCTCATCATCAACAATGTATAGACGGGATTAGGCCCCCGCCATTGTTTTGCACCATTTTCCCGGTGACCGAGGGTCCTTATGTGACATTTCTTCTATTTGACAACAGAATCCCAAGGGGGACTTCGAGTTGTTTTAAACTCAAATCACGTTTTGTACAGACAGACGTTAAAAACTCTGAACTAAATCTACCATTTATCCTCTGAAAAGGGGCAATAAACCCATCTTTTACCTTAACAAAGAATCCTTAACGTCTTTTTTGTGTTTCGAAAAAACATGAAAAAAAAAAAGAAACAATTTTGCTGTCTAAAGAACAAAGTATCCAATGTCAGCTGCAACTTTGTATTTATTTGCGCTGTCTTTTTCATTCTTTGTGGCAATTTATTCGCAAACATTCACCAACCAAAAGTGGATGCGAAAGAAAATCAAAACGAATTCCTGTCTGACCTTCTTGTTGTGCCTTCTTAACAGCGCTCTGCATTAGAACAATCGGGTCTTTTATCTATAGAATTTAATTAGCATAATTTTCGAAGTAAACTGTCTGCGTGTCTCGCCGGTTTTTTTCTTGTATCTGGATCTGTTTTATTCGTGAATTTTTATGCAGCTAAAATGGATAAATTCCTCCGGAAGCACATCCCGAATGCATTTGGTTTTGAGACAAATGTATGAATAAAAGAGGACAGAGTTTGGTTTGCTAACCAGTGAAAGGATTCTATTATTGTGGAACATTTCTCAGCTTTTAGGTTGACTGTTGCTAACCTATGATCTTATTTAGAAGAAAATGTAATGAAAAACCGCTGTTGGAAGAGTTCTTCAGGTAGGTAGGTAGAGCTGGCGGTTGAACCTTGAACCCAATTAGCCCAATTAGCACTCGCGTGACCTGGTTGATGATATGTCTTCTTGAAGAGACAGAGCTAAGAAAACGGATTGGATCTCGTATCCCTTTACATGAAATGTTGTTGAGGTCGTCAAGGAATAGTTGGTTGAGTGCACGTGCTTTGGCTCTTGCTAGCGCCGGACATTTGCAAGAGGAAGTGGAAGAGAGTTTCCCTCCCGTTTTCGTTTACGTAGCTACGGCAATGCGGGTTGTATGGAAAACTTAGTTTGGCCACATTGTCTCCCATTGGCCAGTGGCCAGTGCTTATCGCCGTTATGCTGACGATATCTGGACAGGTTCACTTTAGGAGATCTTTCCTTCTGATCTTGTCATAGGTCGGCCATACCTTCTTTGATTTTCCACAGCTGGTTAGCCACTTCCATTCGGGGTTGGTCTTCTGGAGGAAGTGTGAGTGGATTTGTCCTTAAACCGCCGTGTAGAGCTGAGCCCTCTCTGGTCAGTTTGTCTGTACGCTCGTCTCCTTTTATCCCACTGTGTCCTGGAACCCAAAGCAGTGGGAACCTAAACCATTCACCTAAGGGGACAAGCTCGTTCCGACTTTCTTGCACCAGTGTGGAGGATATGGCAGCCGATTCAATAGCTTTTATAGCGACTTGGAGATCTATGAGGATAGCAATGTTCTTTTTGTGCGTTGTGTCACGCCCGAGTTGCGTGCAAGACTCGCGAAGTTCCGCCTGAAAAACGCTGAGAAAATCCGGTAGGCTTTAGGATCTTGATATTTTCAGTGATTCCGTCCGTGTAAATGACCGTGTCGAAGTCCTTCACCGGTTCATGTGATTTGGTAGGGATTCCCACTTGGAATGGTTTCCTGAAGTTAAGTTTGACGGTGATGTAGCCAATTGGAGACGTAACCATGCCGTTCGGTAACGAGTCAAGGATATTCGTGTGGCCAGCGCCCAGATTCCTTGAGTCTGAATGTTCTGCAGAGTTCTAATGATAGAATTCTCGAAAAGCTCCCTCCAAAGAACGCTGTCATGTTGAGTTTCTTTATTCAAAACGATTTTCTTGATTTGCCTGTGAGGTTACCGTTTACAGATCCCCCTTTGTCTGATCCTTTGAAACATTGGACAAAGAAAAACCACGCGTCGAATCATTATTCGTCATAATAATTCAAGCTGATATCATAAACGAGATACCCTCAGCAAGCTAAAGCTAGAACATTTGTTTGAGCTTGTTCCAGTTGATGATGCTGACCTCACTGCCTAACAGAGAAGTCCTTTCTTCTGTTACTCACCCTTGTTTTGTTATCTATACCCGAGCCTTCTGTTCTTAGGTATAATGTGGCGCTAGGTCCCTTCGACATGGTCATTTGTGCTTTCATCTTTCTTATCGGAATGATGTCAGTGCTCTTTGGTTCCATTAGCTTAGTTCAAGACTCTAGTCCACCTTTGACAATAACCCAAATCTTTTCACATTTTTTGTCCACTTCAATCTCTTAGTTAACTCAAACTTTTTTCTTTTACAGGGTGTTACACAGAACTCTTACTCAATGAGGCCGTCGATAAAATTGTATAAGGACCTTAGTCTACTATCCAGCGAGGAGGTTTTTCGGAATGCGTCCGTAATTTATCCCTTAACCAGTGCAGATGACTTTTATCGTCTTCACGCCTATTTCTCAAAGGTGAGTTTTATGTTTATGATTCTTCAAGCTTTGAATCTTCAAGTCTTTCCTTTTTTTTCAGTATCATTTGGAGAACTTACAACAGCGCAGCTTTGATCTTGAACACAAAGCCTATCGCATAGCGAACGGCACCATATCGAATAATATTTTAGAAATACGTTGGCCATTGGGTGTGCCACTAAGTAGTTCGCCAGAGACTCGCCATGACATTCTTGTGTGGCACTTCATCAATAGTACGCACATCTTTCTGCCAAATGCAGATAATGTCATTGAACCTCTGAGTCGTATCGACTCGATAGATTTCAAAACAGTTCTAGATATAAGTGTGCAGTATGCACGTCACAAGTTCCCAGCCCTAACTTACTCGGGTATACACACCGTGTACCGAAGGTTTGATCCAACGAGAGGTATGGACTATCATCTTCATTTGAATTTTTTGGACGCAAAGAGGTCTGGAAGTAGAATAATTACAAAGAGGTAGGCACGACATGGTTTTGTTTTTTTAGATTCCTTCCTTCTTCAGAGGTTGGTTTGCAGTTTAAGAGAAATTATTGTTCGTCAGCTTTCAGGTGGTGAAGCCATTGGGACGCGTGGAAGTTGTTCCCTCGCCCTACGTGACGGAGAGTACAAGAATCGCCATAATGATGCCAACATTCGAGCATCAAGCCAACGATGGTGTTGAGTTTGTGCGGCAGTATGAGAAAACCTGCATGAAAAACCAGGACAATACGTTTCTTCTCATGGTAAGTGTTTACACAATATACTCTTGAAGTTTTGCAGTAATCTATTCCTCTCTTGTTTTTTTTTTTCAGATTTTTCTTTATAAATATGATTCGTCCAGCAAAGGTGATACGGATCCATTCCGGAACATTAAAACTCTTGCCTTAGATTTATCATCGAAATATAAGACGGATGGCTCGCGTATAGCGTGGGTTTCCATACGTTTACCGCCGATGTACAGTGATACCGTGATGCCTAGCGATGTCATGCTTAACTCAATCTATGCCCGAAATGAAATACTTAGTGTGGCTGTGGCAGACTTGTCCCTGCCAAAGATCGGGCTCGAGAGCCTTGTCCTGATTGGTTCGACGTCGATGATTTTTAAGGCGGACTTTCTTAATAGGGTTGGTAAATTGAATGACCCATTTAGACTGTCTGTGTACTTAGGGGAGTCTTATTGCAGGTCCGGATGAATACGATACAAGGATTCCAGGTCTATTCACCGATTGGATTCATGATGTATCCGTGTAAATTTGCACATTTTTGCAAAGACTGCGAAACGTGTGATGTGAGCCAGAGTACCGGGTACTTTGACAGGTGGAACTATGATGTTATAGCATTTTATAGTCGCGACTATGTGCAGGGTAAGTCAGAGAATGATAGAAAGATGATTAATGAATTACTGTGCAGGTTTCTATTTGAGTTTTATTAGCCTTAACACGAAAACTACAAAAAGTCGATGTGACTCAGTGGTTATTGGTAGGTGGACTACTGTGTAAGCTTCGAGTTTAGCAATAAAAATAAATAAATAGCTGGCGCGACAGCTCGGGATGAGCCAAGGCCTAGCTTCTCGCAACCATTCATGTTGTGCGTGTTTGTATTGTTCGCACGAATGGAAAGGAACTACAATTTATTGCAGACTCCGAACGGCGAATTGAAAAGCTCTTTCATGACAGATTATACTCCCGGAGGCTTGTCATTCCCCGACGAGAGGTGGTGCTGCGAAAAATGTTCGGTGTTTTCCTGGCTGGGGGTTGAACAGCAGTTCAACGTAGTTTAGCAATACAAAACGTTTTTCGAGGCACTACCTTTGTAGGCAACGGCGAACCTCGGAGAATATATTTTATCATAAAGAATCTTTTCAACTCGTCGTTTAGAGCCTTGGCCTTGGCCTAGCTCGTCGTGATCACTATTTATTTCTATTTTTTTACACGAAAACCACTTCAACAAAGGAAATATGAGTCCCAGACTGTTTTTCTGCTTATGCTGAGGCTTACCCCTTTTGCATCTTTTGTGCGATAGAAGGTGGGAATCTTTTGAAGACGATACTACTGAGTCCGTACCCTTTAATAGTGGCAGATTTTAACCTTAGCCATTCGTCTTTCCTATCGACGCAACGTTGACATTCTATTCGTCAAAATTGCTTTGTTATAAACGGTGGTTACTGGCATCATGTGTTCGGCATCTCTTAGGCACCCTTATATTCAATGCGAGTCTAGTATGTGTTCCCAATTCTTAGAGTTAAAGGCATTCTCCACATCTACAATCCCACACTATTTTCGTGTGCCTTCTTTTCATGTCTATTATGTTTTCTGCCTAAGAAGTTATTGCCGATGACGTCCACCGTTGACTGTGTTTTCCACAAACCATGCAGGTTGGTGGGAGCACGCTCCATTTTTCCTCAGCAAACTTCTGGAAATCCATGTCCGGGTTGGATTTTCATTTAAGTGCCTTCATAGAAGTCAGGGGTGATGAACGATTCGGTCTTTCATAACCATTGATGTCAAAACCTCCTGGATCTTCAACTTAATGCGGCAGCACTTTATTTTTTTTCGATTTTAGTACTGTGAGATGACTTCGATTGGGGTTTACTCACCCAATGTATTGATTTCTCAATCTTTCTCCTCGGAAGTGGTAATGGGAGTTGAGTTGTTCCTATTAGAAAAGGTTTATGGTAATGATAGACTTAGGTTATGGACGAAGTGCCCAGCCGATGTCTGTGTTCACGGTGACCTACTGGTCCATTGAGTTAATGATGGCCTTAGGTTCATATTTAATAGGATAAGGTAGTTCAATTTTCAACAAATCGTTTTGTTTTTCCACAAAAACGTTTGTATTTGTGTTTCGCACGAGTTTAATGAGTTAATGAGTCACATGTATATTGTTTTGAATCTACTCAAGTCTATAAACACAATTGCAGCGTTGAAGATAATAATAATTAAAAGAAAAACAAAAATTCATCACCGGAAATGATTAGGATTACTTGAGGGCAACCTTTAGTTTATTATCTAACAATTGAATGCAGGTGAAGCAGTAAAATTGTAGATCCTTTAACATTTTTGTACATAATGTCCACTTGCAACAAATAGAAAAAATTTAATTACTCATAAGTGTCTCATGTGAATGTCACAACAGTGCCGTTGCGTTATGCATATCAGGTGGCAGGGGATTGTTTTTTTTTCGGAAAAAGTCATTGAAACTGTTTATTACGAGCTCGTCCATAAATTTACAACGTTGTCAGTATTTTTATAGCCACGGCAGTCGTGCTGAAGGAATGATTTCGCACATGGTAACTGCAGACAAAGTTCAGTTTGCTTCATCTATAATGTATGGATGCGGACGGAGATGAATAATTAGATAATTATGACACAGTCAGCTCCGCAGTTAACGTTACTTATAAAAATTTGGAATGGAAATGGTTTGAAAAACATAACACCGTCTTGAACGTCTTGAATTCTATAATATCAAGCGAGATTTCCTAACGAAACCTATTATGTCACTCGTGTATGTTTATACAGGATCTTACTAACTGCAGATAATGTTGGAAAGTCTATAATCCTTTCAGCTGAATGATGGCCAAGTCCATGTGATAATTGTCTAACCACCACCTATGAAGAAGGATGCCGAATTAATAACCTGTATGACTCTCAAGACAATTTCACCTGGTAGTGGTATATAAGTTTCCCAATTATTTCGCGGAGACATGACTAGTGGGAAATTCTATTTCAGTCAATGTCTAGGTAAAATATGCTCACGAAGCATGCTAATCTCGTTCGTTTCGAACATATAGTCGAACAGAGTAAGTTGGTCTTACATTCGTGATGTTGTAGAAAAAGGGAATGATGTTTAACAAAAATAGCTGGCGAAGCAGCTCGGGATGAGCCAAGATCTACATAGCGTCTCGCAACCATTCATGGTGTGCCTGTTATGTTTTTCGCACGAATGAAAGTGACCTACAATTTATTGACGACTCCGAACGGCGAATTGAGAGGCTTTTTCATGACAAAGTATACTTCCGGAGGTTTGTCATTCCCTGACGAAAGGTGGTGCCGCGAAAAATCTCCATATGAATGAGACCCAGAACGATCATTGAAGGTAGGAGTGATTTGTAAACGTCACGTCGTGTACATTTTGGGCAGAGGTTATATCTTTTTAGCGATCTAAGAAAACTTCCGTCTGAAGTGCGAACGTCAAGATTATAAGGTCTATTTCTGCATACTGTTTGGTATTCATCTAGAACTTGCTTGCTAAATAATCTGAAAGAATAGCTTTTATATTGTTTACGGATTTACCGGATATTTCTTGAATGTTTTTAGCTTATGTTAGGTCAGCGGTACAGTCCGATTTCAAGGAAACTCTAGCTGGTGAAGAGGGCGTTTTGATACACAAATAGTACTTGAGCCTACCTGAGTGAGCATTATATATTAAACTCAATGCGCTCTACAGTCTACATAATACCACATAATTTATCAACATCGGTTTGGGGTACTTTTTTCTTAATAATTACCAGGGCTTTTAACATTAAGTCTTTTGGAAATGAATATGAAGGCTTAACAAGTCAACCGCATCAAAATAGCTTCGTGAAAACGAACTACCCGACCTTCATTCCATGGAATAAACTAAGGACCTAAACTTTTTGGGTTTCGCCTTCTAACAGGCAATACACAATCACGGGGATCCATCCCAATTTTTTTTTTTTACTACTAGGCTTCATCGAAAAATAATTTTCTTCATTATTCAACATCAGTCCAAATTACAAAATGCAATATAAATATCTAATTAGCGAAGGGTTGCAATTACATAATAATTTTCGTGGAATTTATTGATATTCACTAAAATTGTTTGAAAATTGATCATCTACCTGTCCGACATGCAAAAAAAGGATATTTTATAGACCTGCCGCATCGTGTGCCCCAAAATCACCCACGAACTACAGGTAACAGCACCGTGAAAAACAAAATTACCTAATGTTAACCACGTTCTAATTACCAAATTTTATGACCCCAATGCAGTGACGGATTAGTGCAGCGAAGAAGTTGGATATATCAATATATAAGAGATCCTGGCATAGTCAGTCTTAAACCACAAGCGTTGGTATCAACTTCGAGTTCTTTATAAAGTGTTAAACTTACATTCTTTTCTTCTTAAACAAAATAAGTATCTATTATGGGAAAAAGTAAAATATCTGATTCCGATCTTCGTGAAACCATTATTCAGTTGAAAAGAGAGAAAATGTCGTGCCGCGAGATTGCTAAAAAACTGCAGTGTTCCATCAAAAAGGTGTACGGTGCCGCAAAGCCCATCGAAAATGTTCAGGAAAGGAAAAAGTCCTGCAAAACTTCTGATACCGGGAGTCGTGTCATAGAGAACGCATCTAAAAAGTTCTCCCAAATAAACGCAACTAAAATCCGTCGAGTGCTTTTTGAAGACGAAAACACCAACACAGTGTCGGCCAGAACTGTCAGAAGACGCTCAACAGAAGGGGATAAGAAGAAAATAAATCCCAGAGTCGGTGACAAATGGAAACACATCGTATGGACCGGCGAAACTAATTTTATAACACCTGCTTTGATACACTTCGGAGGAGGGTCCATCAATGTGTGGGGATGTTTCTCCTGGAATGGAGTTGGACCGATTCATTGCATTGAAGGCTTCTGGACAGTGGAAACATATTTGGACATTCTTCACAACAGTGTTCTACCTTGGGCACAGGAAAACCTTCCACAAACATGGAAATTGCAGAAAGATAGTCATCCCAAATATTCAGCAACGAAAGTCAATAAATTTTTCAACAACAATGCGGTTGATGTTCTGGATTGGGCCCCTTCGAATGTTGATATAAATCCGATCGAGTACCTATTTGGAGATGTGAAAAGAAGTGTTGAATCGAAAGGTATAACTAACGTCCACAACCTGTTCGTTGAAGTCAAGAGAGCATGGGAGTCAATCCCTGTAAAAAGATGCCAAAAACTAATTACTGCCATGAAGACCAAGTGTGTGACCGCTATTGCTAACAACAAGTAAAAGTACTAAAATAAATATGAAAAAAATTATTGGTTTGTATAAAATTTTTTATTGTAAATTCAACTTTTATTTAATGTCCAACATAAAATTCTGAAATTTTGAAAAATAAAATAAAATTCATTAAATTTACTTAAACAATTGCGTTCTTGATTTTTCACTTTTTACGTTTTGGGAAGGTTGACGTTGACGGCGGTTCTATCTCCCCTTTTCAGACCAGCATTCGTTTTCTGTTTTTGTATTTAGCTATTTAGAACATAAAACCCCATCAGGTATTGGAGTTTGATTTGAGGGATCGGGTTATTCTTTAAAATGCACTGAATACATGTGTCATCATCTTTACAACGTACAAGTTTTTGCTCGCCTCTTATAGCATCTTCTTACATCTACACTTGTCTAAATTCGTGAGTCCAAGTTTCATGACATTTTTCCGCACTAACCACACCATGCTACTCTTCACTTAACCATGCGATTTCTAGTTTCAGAGTTTCTGCCCCGTTTCTAACTTTCTCCGTCTTTGGTCAGCCATGTTGGTTGTTTAGTATAAAATGTTTGCCTTTACGGCACACGAGGATGGTTTAATATCCACATCGTCCAGAACTATCGCACTTCCACCCAGTGCAATCAAACATAGTTTTGCATTCGTGAAGCTTTAGGCATTGTGCGCCAACTGCTGTTTTTTAGGATCATAAGACACTCGATTTCAACCCTTTGAGCGTGTCCTGACTGTCAATGTAAAAAGCCATATCCCTGTTGTGTAGCGATTCCACCTCTAGTGACTCATCAGCATTTAGTACAGCGAGAACCTTAACCTGAAATACACTGCATGTATCCGAAAATCTTGGAGATTCTTTAAAGTCTGCCTTTCCAGACTAGACAACAGAATTCTGTGGCACCATGTATATAATTCCGTTTCCCTCTATTGCCAGTCCTCTTTCTCATGGAAACTTGTTATGTAGGGTTGCGTCCATTATTATCGGAGTGTTGGATAGAAATTTGTTAACGATGCCTCCATTTCCTGATAGCATTAGGCACTGTTGCCCGCGACAATTAGTGGAGAAACGTGGGTATTGTATTCCTTAGTGTTTTGATGGATAACAAATGGGCAAGAAATGGTAGTGGCCTTCGAACGGATCTTCAAAATAATATTTCTACAAGGTCTATTCCATAAAATAAGCATAAACGCATCTGCAAGAGTCAAGTTGCATTTAAAGCTGTCAGAACATGTGCAAAGAATTGACCAGTCAAATTTCGGAGCAAACACAAACACAGAATCTTAAAAGTAAAATGGATCTTCTCCTCCAAGATACCAGATAAACTCCCAAATAACACTTCGAAGTTCCCCTTAACTCGGAAACCCTACAAAAACAGGAGTTCAAACCGAAATACTGGCAATAGGAAAAGCTGCAGGATGCATAGGGGATTGTCACATCGAATCGAATCCAACGATTTATGCAGAAGCTGCGAAGAGGAGGAAGACGTAGAATTAATCCGACATCTGCTGTGTCACAAACGACGCGCACTAGGATCAAGGTTCTTCGCAAGCATGGCAGCAGGAACAGATTTAAAGATAACGTAAAGAGCACAACTTACTTACTTAAAGTGGACATGTGCCTCAACCAACAAGCGTCTCCAGCAAGCTGCCTCCAACTTCGCAAGCCAAGTTAGTTAAGTTTCTTGCGTTCTTGCGTGCGGCCTCCCTCGGGTGTGGATTGGAAAATTCTCCGGGCCGGAGCATTGGTGTCCATCCGCTCTACATGACCCAGCCACTTCAGTCGTTGGACCTTCACTCTTTTGGCTAACTGGATATCGCTGTACTGCCCGTACAGTTCGTCGTTGCATCTCCTCCTCCACCCAACACCTATGCAGGCGGGACTGAGAATCATCCGAAGAACCAAAAGCAACCTCATCCGTTTTTGACAGAGTCCATGCCTCTGTACCATAGAGCAGGACTGGGATGATTAAGGTCTTATAAAGGGTCACTTTGTTTGTTCGAGAAAGGGCTTTACTACTCAATTGCCGCTGGTATCGTTACCTGAATTTATAGCGGAGCCTAGATAAAGAGCACAAGCTGGTTCAAAAAACAGCTAACAATAAGATAGGTCCTTAGGTTGTCCCAGGAACTATATTGTTACTCCCACAACAGAGAGAGAGGACGAGGCATATCCATCGCACACCCTACGTAACCTGACTTAACCTATGGGTGGTTTAAGAGTTTGTCTCAAATTACCTAGATAACTGTAAATTTAGTTCTACGTATTCCATCTACAAATAAAGATTGCGACCTCAAGGCCTTAAAGCAAAATGAGCAAATCTTCTCTGATGAGAAGAGGTATTCTTGGCACCTACTGGTTGGTCCTGAGCTCTATTTTGAGATGACAGCCAGTAGTGGCCTCTTCAAAATAGCACAATGGGAAGCCAACAGACCCGCTGAGCATTGGGCAAATCAAAAGGGCCAACAAAAATTAGGGCCAAAATTAGCTACATGAACTCAGCAAGGAAGATCTAAGGATCGTAATCGGTTACCCAACTGGGCACTGTCCACTAGAGAATTATATGCATGAAATGATTAGATACACACATATGATGATTCTTTGGAGAACAAAAATAAACGGCAGACCTTTTCGTCTGAGAGTGAAAAGAGTGACCAAAGACTACTTAATCTAACGCGAGAAACGACGTGCCCATTGGATACTTGAAACATGAAACCTAAAGCATGGTTGAAGTTCATTTAAAGCCTCAATTTGGCCTCTGTTTAACCACTATGCCAGCATAATAGATCTTACAAGTTACAGTAATCATTATCGCAGTCATAATCGCAAAACCAAAACAAAACCTTGTACGTGATTGGACTCAAACAGCATCCGTCCAAAAAACGAACCCGGCAAAAGAACAAAAGAATTTTGACCAAAAATGTATTTTTTCATTGGAGAGAGAGAGGGATTGAGAGGTGACAATAAAGTGATTCGCTGAAAAGGTTGACAAAACTTAAAGAATTAAAAAAAAATCAAAAAAAAACACGAAAACACATTTATTAGGTAAATTTTAAAATTAAATAAAAACTGAATTTACATACAAATTTCACACAACCAAATAATTTTTCCATAAACAAATACTATACATCCTTAAGTACTTTTACTTATCATTAGCAATAGCGGTGGCAACACTTGGACTTCAGGTCTGTAATAAGTTCCTGGCATCTTTGTACAGAGATTGACTCCCATGCTCTCTTGACTTCAATATACAGGTCGTGTGCATTAATTATACCTTTCGATTCAACACTTCTTTTCACATCCCCCCATAGGTACTCGATGGGATTTATATTCACAGTCGAAGGGGCCCAACTCAGAACATCAACCGCATTATTGTTGAAAAATTTGTTGACCATCACTGCTGAATATTTCGGATGACTATCTTTCTGCAATTTCCATGTTTGTGGAAGATTCTCCTTAGCCCAAGGTACAATACTTTGAAGAATGTCCAAATACGTTTGGACTGTCCAGAAGCCTCTAATGCGATAAATAGGTCCAACTCCATTCCAGGAGAAACATCCCCACACATTGATGGACCCTCCTCCGAAATGTACCATAGCAGGTGTTATAAAATTAGTTTCGCCGGTCCACAAGATGTGTTTCCATACATCACCGACATCCTCCTTACCCGCTTTTGCTATCACTTTTCTGACAGTTTTGATCGACACCATGTTGCTGTATTCGTCTCCAAAAAGCATTCGATGGATTTCAGGTGCATTTTTTTCTGGGAACTGTTGTGATGCGTTCGCAATTACACTCTTCATGGTATCAGAGATTTTGCGAGATTTTTTCTTTTGCTGGACATTGTCGATGAGGTTCGCGGCGTCATATTCCATTTTTATGGCAAACTGAAGTTTTCCAACAGTTTCGCGACACATTTTATCTTTTTTTTATATGAGTAACCGTTTTCCGAAGATCGGAATCCCAAGTTTTACTTTTTCCCATGAAGAGTTTAAAAAGAAAAAAAAACAGTTTAACACTTTGTTAAGCACAGATGTTTATCACAACACTGCTTGTAGTTTTAGACTAAATATGGTTTCGTATAACAGGGAGTTTTTATATACGGTGAAGAGATGTTGTCAAAGGAGTGATATGCATGTACATATATCCATCCTCTTCTCTCAATTTACCAATAAATGCATAGGATTATGCAACTGATCATTAGAGAGCGGTCACCACTTGATACTTCTGTTTACAAAAGTACTGTTGCCTGTAATTCGTGGGTTAATTTGGAAGAATATGATTTGGAAAGCTTATACAAAAAAATTGTTTGCAGGCAGGAAGTCGAACATTTTTCAGACATGGAATGGAGTATCCTAATGGTGTGATGTGAAATGTAATTCATTGCACAAATGGCAACTTCCTTAGTACAGTTGTTGGTTAGTAAGAAGTGGTTTTTTTTAGTGCTTCCCCGACATAAAAACCGCAGCAGCCACTAGGCCCAGTTCGTTAGTTAAGGGCGAACCGGTTATTCCCATGTCAGAGTGGCACTATACTGTCTTTGGCTCTCGTTGATACAAGAGCAATCTTTGGCTTTGTTTTTGCCCACCGATATCTTCTGAACCTTATCCTTTGATACATAGACTATATGTACGAACAACATCCTCTAAAAAATACTCGACATCGGACAGGTGGACACGGAGTCTCACTATTAACGCCACCATTGATTTCATGAGAAGAATCGTTGTATTTCCGCTACCTTCTGAGGAATCTGCTTCAGAGGAATGGTGAAGAAGAGATCTTGGGTTAGGTTTCGCGTGCAAATGGAAAGGTACCTCTGTCAAGTCTCCTTTTTATTGTGTATACGGATTGGATGTTACGGCACAGCCGTGGCGAGGATCGGTTTGAATTGGGAGACTTAAAAATAAGTCATCTGCTTTTCGCGGACGATTTGGTCATTGGTAAGTCCACCCAGACCGAACTTCAACGCGTACTGGACAGGTTCGTCATCGTCTGTGTTGAAGCTGGGATGAAGGGAAACGTGAACAAATCAGAGGTTATGGTACTTTTCCGAAACGTCTGTTCAATGCACTCTGCATTTTAGTGGAGTCCCATTGAAACAGTGATGGAAGGAGCAATACTGAATAATTCTGTAGGATTAGTCAGGCTGGAGCCGTTTTGAGGCAGTTTGGTCAATCTGTTATCAGGAGGGCCGAACTTGGCATCGGAGTTAAGCTATCGGTCTTTAATTCAGTATTTGTTCCGATCCTCACCTATGGTCATAAGATTTGGGTAATGACCAAAAGAATGAGATCGAGGATACAAGCTGTCGAAATGAGACTCAAACGTAGAGGTCCATACTTCGATGGTTTGGGCACGTTAAATGCATGCCCCCAACTCGGCTTCCAAGATGTGCCCTTGAATCCGAGCCAGCAGGTAGGCGCCCCTTGGGTAGGCCCAGGATAAGATGGTTGGACCAAGTTCGAAATTTTACCTGTACCCGTCGGGAAATGTGGAGGGTCCAATTAAGCACCCTTAACCCGCAACCCTTACAGTGGAAAAGCGGGTCATTAAAAAATGATAATGATGATGGAAAGGGAACTTAATATACATACTTGGTGTGCAACGCTGGAGGAAGATAGTTAACGATGGCCGAAGAAGTAACATGAGCATTGGAGGTAGGTCAATAGAAATGACTGTCTGCAACAATTATCGTTGTCTCAGTTCGGGATTTTATTGATTAGCTCAGAACAGGACGGTTCTTGTTGTGGGTGGGCCATGCATTTTTTTTTTTTTTGATGTGACACAGTTTCCTAAATTGTTCCACCTAGAGTTGGCAATTGATAGAGGGTACAGGAAAAATTTGTCATTGACGAGGCTGAGCCCCGTCTGACTACCTCAGCAGAATTCTCATCTCCGTCTATGTTACTATGGCTAAGGACGCGGATGAGAGTGATGGTGAGCCGAGTGCTTGTCAGAGAAATTAGTTCGAAAGACGTGGTGTTTGATTGGAACCCTTTTATGACGACCTGACTACCAATAATGGGGGCTATATTTTTTATGGCTGTGGGATTGATGAGTACCTTACTGAACCCTCTAGTCGCTTCTACTTCCGCCTGGAATACATTGGAGGCATCTGAAAGGCGATACGACTTGGACACGTTCAGCTCAGCTGAATTGATACCTGATCTAACGTTATGTTCCATGTTATAGCCATGGGTGAAGATAAATATTTGGTATTTAGGTAGTGGTGGGTTTTTTCCCATTCCACTTCGACATTTTCCTTGAATTTAAGTCGAGTTTGTCAGTTATGGTCGAAGACAAAACCTTTCTATGACAATATGGTTCTGCGAACCATTCTCTGAGTTAACCTAAACCCACATAACGGGAATACCTTTCCTCCAGTTACCCAACTTTAATTCTAAACTCTTTTTTCCTTTCATTACAAATAAAAATTAAATAAAATCATATTCTCTCTTTATAGCTCGCAAAAAAGTCGAGGACAGCGTTCCAATCATTCGTAGTGACAACGATATCGAATTACTTCTTAATCGTGCCGACAAAACAATTAACACTATCCTGGATATGTTCGTTAATGCACAATTACCGATACACATTCTACGCGGAGTGGAACCAAATTTACGATATGGCACTGCCATAAAAAATTTCCTCGAAACCACAAGTGATATACCCCAGTGCCCAGTTTATAGCTTAGAAAATAATAAAAATACAAATAACTACAGCAGTAACAACAATAATAGCAACATTAATAATAATTCCAATGAGATACCCTTAAGATATGACAATCTTAGCAGTAGAAGTAGTTTAAGTAGTAAGAAATGTATACATTTAGCGTCTAGAAAACAGCTTGGCGATGCAATAATACGCTTCGAGGATAAAAGTATTATTAGCAATCCCTGAAGGCATTAAGCGACAGCCCGAGAAGGCGGAAAACAAAAACTAAAATGCTCAAAAATTGTTGTCCTATTTTTTTTTTGTTTAATTTTAATTTAATTTGTTTTTAGTTCTATTTGTGTGTGTATACTTTGTATTTTACCTGCTTGAGTGAGCGTTTCTTTAAGAATGAAATTGTATACTTTTGTTTTTAAGTTTTTAAAATTTTTGTAAATTTATTTATTATGAATTTTCTATTGAGATGAGGGAGGGGGTTGATGTAATGTTACAATTAGCTTATTCTTGCCAGTCGTCATGTCTGCTTTTTTTCACAGAATTTTTTTTTAAGGCGTGGATGGTCTTAAACGTGGTCAGGTATTTTGTAGCCGTAAGCTTCATAAAATAATTCTTTGGACCGAGTCGCTCATTTTGGGGATTGTTGTCTTGAATCTCGACCTTCACAATTAAGGTTGTTTCTGGAATAAAGCAGCATCAGTTCTTCTCCATAAATCTCTTTATTCCAAATTATGAATTTTACTTACTTATGGTGGCGCTACAATTAGAGGTGGACCTGGGCTTCAACCGACAAGCCCGATTTTTAGCCAGCTGCCTCCAGTTTCGACACCAGGTTGGTTAAGATCCCCTTCTACTTGCGTGCGCCACCTGAGTCACGATCTTCCTCTATTGCGCCTTTACTTGGATGTGGATTCGAAGATTTTCCGAGAACGAGCATTGGTGTCCATCCGCTCTACACGACCCAGCCACCTCAGTCGTTGGACCTTCATTCTTCTGGCTAAGTCGATGTCACTGTACAGCCCGTATAGTTTGTCGTTGTATCTCCTCCTCCATTTACTGTCTATGCAGACCGGACCGAAAATCACCCGAAGAATTTTCCTGTCGAAAAAGCCAAGAGCAACCTCATCCGATTTTAACAGAGTCCATGTGCCGTAGAGTACCTCAAAGTTATAATTGTCTATAGTGACGTTCTGTCCGAGTGGTCGGCGTTGAGTGTCCTTTCTTGTTGACAGCATATACTTCGTCTTGCCCTCATTGACTGCTAAACCCATCTTCGCCGCCTCCGTCTCGATACTCACAAATGCGCCAGTGACATCACGCTGCGTTCTTCCGATAATGTCAATATCGTCTGCGTATGCGAGTAGTTGGACGGATTTTTGAAAGATTGTGACTCTGGTGGCGCGTGAGTTATGCACAATTCTTTCAAGAACGATCTTGAAGCCTTGTCTAAATCGTTTTTTGACATCAAAGGTCCGACTTTGATGGAGCAGTGTGTATTCTCCATCATCATCCTGAACAAACGGAAGAGTTTGGCAGGGATGTCAACACTAGACATAGCTCCTTACACCTCGTCTCTATAGATACTGTTATAGGCGGCCTTGAAATGAAAAGGTGGCGGGTATCGGTTTGAAGTTCATTAGTTTTCTCCAAGATCTGCCGCAGTGTGAATATTTGGTCGATGGTGGACTTTCTTAAATTGTGAATCGGCGAAGTGACTATACGGTTTTCGAAATGACCGTAAGTTTAATTTCTTTCCACCGTTTGCGATGGTCGTCTAAGACTGAAACACGGCCACTATTAGCAGCTACTTTTTTTTCGCGATCGGCATATGTTTGACTGATAATGATGACCAGTACTTCCTCAAAGTGGGGATAGGTTTATTTCCTTTTGGTCTGGGTTATTAACTTAGGTCCTATGTCCTCCTATGGGTCTTAGAGAATTATCACGCCAATCCGCCATTGAATTCGGGGCCTTATTTTTCACATCCCCAATGAGTTTTAGACTACAGATTACGTGAAGGTTTTGGCCCTGTAGCTGACCAATTCTCTTCGTTTCCCTCTGCTCAGATGTACACAGAATATTGCTGTTGCCCTAATTCCTTAAAGATTTTAGGAAATATTCCCTTGAAAGTCGAGCCTATCTCCCACAACAATGCTGTGAATATACAATAGATATTAACTTGACGTCTAGATTGCTTATTTCAGATTTGGTGATTTAGAACTGAGACTGAGACTTCGACTCTATATAAGTGAAGAATAAAAAAAGAAAAAGTAACTTAATCCATTGTCCTAGCTTCCAATAATACCATGATTTGCGTTCAAATATGACGCCAAGATTTAAAGGCATTACCTCCCTCCAACTCAATAATTGTTGACAATTTTTGTACGGTTTAGAATGTTTCCTTAAATTTTAAACAATTTAATCCTATGACATGAAGCCTTGCCTACATTTCGACTCTACCTCTTCTAGTAAGGTTTGAAAAGAAAACAAATTATTTATTCATTTTGTAAATCACAAAGTTTACACCACAATCAATTTTGCCTTATTCAACGTTTTTTCGTTTAAATTTAATTTATGATAAATTCATTTGATATAAGAAAAAGTGCCAAAGGTTTGAAACTCCTATTATAAGTTTAATCAAAAAAAAAAAAAAAACATTAATTAGACTTTTGTTTTATTCAATTTGGATTGCATTTTGTATTTATTTACACAAAAAAGAGAAACAAAACATTTCGAAAAGAAAACTGATCTTGGTATGATAGTATTACAACGAAATTATAGTTTCTATTATTACTAAGCTTAAAATTTTGTTTATAGTAAAAATAAAAAAAATAACTAGTTTTAGTTGTACACATAATTATTATTTTATGTTAAATAGTATTTAATGGTAGAACGATAAGAATTTAAAACTAAAGTACGAGTACATACTAATTATGTATATTTATGATAAATTGTATATTAAGATGAAGAGAGAGATATTTTTTAAAGATTGTATGTTTTATATTTAAAAATATATATACTATGCGTATTTATACATATTGCGAAAATGGTTTGTTTTTGTGACTGTCTGATTTGTCATGAGCCCTGAAATGAGGGCGAAAAATCTGCAGCGTGATAGGAATCACCAAACATACCCAGCAGAGCAAGGTTTTCTGATATCCAAAACATATGCCGAGGAAAGGTTCTATAATACAATCAGAAATACTATAAGCGAACTTGAATACCGAGTTGGAACAACTGTGGGATGGGCCATTGACTCATTCCACACAAATCCCCAGGACCCGACTGCTTATCGCCATCATGCTACACAATGCAAGGAAATTTACCATCCTGTGGCTTGCAAAAACCTTTAAAGGTAGCCGCAATTGCGCATACATACATATGTATTTATCGTTGATATAAAGAAAAGTAATTGTAATTTTCATTCCCAAACAAGAGAAGTCTAACCATACATTTACAAGACGTCAGGTCGAGAAGCCTTTTAAAAAAAACTAGAAAGGCAAGTAGACATCCTCATCTGCATCGAAACATATCCAAGACCATCTCTCTAATCCAACATGCGTACAAGAAGGGGAAGTCGGGTGTAGATAGCGCTGCACGAAGTAGTAGTTGCTACAAACGGAAAACTACTACCACAGAAAATACACACTTGCAGCTTTACTATAAATTCAGACAATAACATCAGCGCTGAGATCAAACGAAGAATAACTCTTGTCAATCACTGTTTCTTTGGGCTAAAAAGGCAATCGAGTAGCAAGGCCCTCTCCCGAACGACGAAATCTTTATAAGACCTTAATTCTCCCAGTCCTACTTTATGGCACAGAGGCATGGACTCTGTCAAAAGCGAATGAGGTCGCTCTCGCCTGTTTCGAGGGGAAAATCCTTCGGATGATTTTTGGTCCCGTCTGCATAAACGGTGAATGGAGGAGGAGATACAACGACGAACTGTACGGGCTGTACATCGTCTGCCAAGCTCATCCGCCCTGTAAAGGATTTCATTCTAATCCAATTTATTTCTACACAACACACGCTCTTGCTTTTTCCGACGTATAACAGGCATCATATTAAATGAGGTAAAATCTAGTACGTCCAAAACCCAATGCAATTGTCAGTTCATCGTTATACACGAATTGGAGTTGCTATGACGAAATCAGAAAATGTTCTATGTACGGTTATTTGTGATCATCGTGGCTCAGTGATTAGTACTTTGGCCTACTATGCGAGCTGCATAGGTTCGAATCCAGCAATATCCAATAAACATTTTTCGCGGCATAACCTAAACTCAAATTGAATACCTCTCTTGAACTAACATCGCTTAGCCTGTATATAGGTAGAGGTGGGGGTTCAACAGAACCCAATTAGCACTAGGATGTGCCTTTTTCTCACCACTGGCTGAAAGTGGGTGAGACAGCCAGAAGTGCCTAAATGCAGCCTGTGAAGTTTAGAAAACGTATTAGATCTCATATCACTTTTCCCGAGATGTCGTTGAGGTCGGCGAAGAATGGTCGGTTTAGTGCACACAGTCTATTTTTGCTAGTGGCGGACAATTCAGAGGAAGAAAGTTTCCTCCTCGGTATTTCCTCAACCTGTTCTACTAAAAAATAAAGCCCACAACGTTGTTTTTTTTGTTGACTTAAAGTCGTCTGTTTATTTGTCACTGCTCACACAAAGACACATATCAAAAATGCATTTCATAACTTGGGGAGTTTCTCAGCAAAAAACTCAAATCGGATAGCGGAGGGTATTCAACTTGCTCCTTCTGACTGAAATAAAAATGTAAAATGTAGTTCTGTTGCTAAACAAATATCCAAACAAATCAACTTACATCGTAAATAACTTTGCATTACGATCGCCCATTAAAACAGCTTTATCCCCATCCACGATTAGACTTGTACCTTCACGCAGTCCCAACACCGGAAGACTATGATATTCAATGAATTCACAGATCCTCTCATCGCGCGTTTCTCCTTTATGCTTATTCTCCGGATCACTGTCCAGGTAATGCGGATTTATATTAAACGGTACCAGCTTTAATGCATCAAAAGTAGGCGGATACTCGACTGGCATATCATTTGTTGTATGTATCGAACGGGTTGCAACATTCGTTCCAGCACTACTGCCAATATATGGAATACCATTTTGAAGCACTCTTGCACGAATGGGCTCTACGAGATTCTTCTCGTATAGGGTCTTGAGAAGGACAAATGTATTACCGCCACCGACGAAAATAGCCTGCGCTCCATTGACCGCATCGATGGGATTCGATTTATTGTGTAGACCCTCGACCTTGTAACCCCATGGATTTAATGCTTTGGCCACCGTTTCGGTGTATTTATCGTGATCTCTCAATGCATATGGTACAAATAAAACTGTGCCAACATTTTTTCTGTGAAACAAAGTTTTAGAAATTAATGATAAATTCAAATGAAATGTATACATACGTACTTTTGAAGTAATTTGTTAATTTGATCCTTGGAGTGTTCCAGATACTGATATCCATGCACTCTGGATGAGGAAATCAACAAAAGTTGTCGTTGGCTCATTGCACAAAATTTAAGTAACTGAAAACAGGGAGAAAAACATATGAGAACATGAACAAAGTTATCTCCTTGACTGATACGGGAATTGTTATGAGTATTGCGTTTGATAAGTCAGATTATTTAACTGCTTTGCGATTAAATGTAACCGCAACTGGTATGATAACGATAATCACAAATGGTACGCTTAAAGATAACCCATAGAGTTGAATGTAACAATTTTAAAATAGACAAACAATCTGACGATGTGCCTGAAAAAACAAAATAAATTGATGGTTAAGCAGAAGTTTCTAAGTTTCTTTTGCTCAGAATACTGTGGCACAACGCACTACGCGGAAAGGATGATCTCGCTGTCGCAAGTTTAAAAATCGGTGACAAACTGGCCTCTTCAGTTAGCTTGATCCTTAGTCAGCTGCCTCTCGTTTTGAATACCTTGTTGATGGAAGCCTTTTCTGAATATGCGCCTTTACGTTGTAATGTTGAGGGCAGGAATCAAGTAATCTGCTTATAGCTTGTCTTTGTTAGTGGGCGAACCATCCGCAGCTGATATTCATGTGTCGTAGATAGCAAATGATTCGGTTTGGTTGTTGCCGGTTTGGCGGAACAACGTGCATTCTCCAGTTGTCAATTTGAACAGACGGGGGATGTACCTAGTAAGCATAAGCACCGTAAAATCAATAAAAAGATGGTGTATACCGATATAGGGCTGCGATATAAGGGCATTGTCGATGCCGGTCTTTCCAGACCTAAAACCACACTGAAAAGGGCGAATCAAGTAGTTCCCGAAGCCTTTCACTTAATAGGTACCGATTGATTCCTAATTCGGGTGGTTTAGTGTCATCTACGATGCTAATCTACCACTCTTTCGCTATGCAACAAATTAGAGTTAGTGTACTTATTTATTTTCCAATCAGGCGTATGGCAATGTAAACAAATCACACAGAACGACTGTCGAAACATAGAGAACTATGCGACAAACTTGCTACAAATTTGCAGAACTCACAAAGTACCCCAGAACTTGTTGCGGTATCTAGATTTTATCGACATCTTATTTTATTGTAAATTTTCGGGGAAGAATCAAGTGCATAGGTACCTGTTGATCTCTTAGGACAATTGATGTTTATAAGTGATGTTACCGCACTTCTATGAATTAATAGAGTTTATGGGTGATTCCCCTTTCACAACTTAGCAGCGCCAACTTATCAAATACGAGTAAATTCTTCAAATTTCCTAAATTTAATGAATAAAGTAATAGTAAACAAGAGGAATTCGAAGTCACCGGCTTCAGCGTTCCCCCGAATTTCAGGCAGGTTCTTTTTGATCTTTGAACTGACACTGACAGACGAGCTAAACGTCATGCGACGTAAGGATGGATAAGAGTTGCCATTGCTCTTAGGTAAATTTTTCTTAATAATTTCGAAATTCAAAATTATTTGATATCTCATTCCTTTAAGGACATGGTTCTACAAATTTGCTTTCCTGTAAGTAAGTTTAACTCCCACCAGATAACGATAGGTTGAAATAGGCCTCCATATCCCCATGAATAGTCAGTGTACAGTATTCGGTTGCAAACTCCACTTCTTTCTTAAAGTGTGCTTGCATACGTAGAAAGCACTGAGTGCCTTTTAATCCATTTTCCGTATTCCGTTTGGAGTCGAATATTACAACAAGATTTTACTATAGATATTACAGTTAACATAGATATCGCACCTCGAAGGAAAAAATATGATACGTCTACGTACACAGTTGACCGAAACCTAACTATGGTATGCCATGAGTGATATTTAAACGTTAACGTAAACATAAATTGTGTCACAAATATTCTCGTATGGATTTAAACCGATTGACCGTAATTACGTTTATCCAAAGAAAAACATCAATTTGAAAATTTGAATTTTGTTATTTACATACACAAAAAACGCGCTGTAAGTATTCAAGGTAAAGGCTAAAAATGGAATTAGATAATAAAATAATGTTAGATATCATGTGTTCCAGTAACTAACTATTTCCGGCGCTTTGAGAATATTGTATAAAGATGTACTGAATCATGTCAACATTACACATGCGTAAAAGAAGATCGTCGTCCTTACTTCGTATGCCAAATTGCCAACGTCGTCAACAGTAGTACCATCGTTGTCCAAATCCTTTACATGTGAGTTTTCGCGTGGTCAGCCAGTTACCCAGCATTTAGAGAGCCAGATACTTTAAGAAAGTTTAAGGACTGACGAATGGTGAGCGTTGGTATTCAAAAACATGTTTACATACGTATATATTTAATCATTATATTTTCCGTCGAATTACAAACCCACAAAATAGCCACATATCTACATACGTTAACTACCAATCTTTTATTTATACACCAAAAACTCTATATGAAATTCTTCGAAGCTGCTAACTTTTCCCTCCAGCTTCAGTCAATCCTATTTGGGTTCTCTTGCTCCTTTTTAATAGCAGCGACCTTGCGGAGTCTCTTCAAGTTGAAGTAGAATTTAACCGTTGCAAAATAACAAATTTCTATTAAACTTATCACCGAGCACCCAATGCTGATGCTTAGAATTCCTCCAACGTTCGCTAAAATACAAATCAAATATTAATGTATATTTCCATCTGGGAAACCGCATATCCTACCAAATAGACTGTTAGCGGTATAAATTGCTTGCTTTTTATACTGCAATGCATAGGGCGATTCATAATATATCCTCAAAAGGCTGGGGTCAGTTAAATTTACCTCACTGGCCCTAAAAGTTGGTAGGTACATACATAGATAATTTTCACTCTGGACAGTCAAGAACACATTGCCATTTTTTTAATGGTGGAACTTACAAAAATTCATCATGCCGCTTGGCGTCCATATCAAAGTTGGTCGTGTCCAACTGGTGCTCGTATTCGTCTGTATTACATAGTGTATAACATGAGCGGCAGGTCAGTGCATCCTCCATTTCTTGTTCCAAGCCGGCTGTTTCTTTGCTTGGTCGATATGATGTCCATGTTACTAATAAAATATAATCGCATCATTGAACTAATGGAAAATTAGAAAACCCACCTTTATATCTACTCAAACATTCTAAATGTGCTAGGGTACAATACATAACCGAAGCATCCCAGTCAATTAAATCGGCGGGCGTATAGAACGGGATGCAATTACAAAGGGATTGTATGCTTCGAAGTTTACACCTCAACAGGCATTCTGTTTGACTATAATGCATTCCATATTCTTTTATGTTTTCGTCAGGAAAATAGCAACGCCTCTGAGCGGGCGTAAAATCTCTTATCTCATCATCGGAGCTTAATCTTTTTAAGCTTAACGGTGCCAAGACATCCATGTGCGGTGATACTGGAAATTCAGACAACTTTCCTGTTAAAATGTCCGGAAAGATTAGACTGTTGAAAATCTGTACAATAAATCCAGAAGTACTCCGAGAGGTGAAGAAATAGTCATCCTTTGTTGCATTCAAGAGAACCTTTAAGCCGAGATCTCTTCCGACAAGGTCTAAGTATTTTACCGGTGGTTGCCTAAAACGACAATAATTCTTTTCATTTTGGCGGACGAAGGATGTAAGAAAAAAAACCTCATATCCCTTCCCATTCGGTGATAGTTAAAAATACAACACATGCCCTCAGGAGTAGCGTTAGTTGTGAAGAGTTCAGAGCAAGGATAAATCTTTCCCCTCCAACTGCACTTACGTAGAATATCCTCACATTTTGGTGCTAACTGTAAGGAAATTGAGAAAGCAAAGTTATGAAGAAACTTGTATGTAATTTCCACTTGCCCTTGCCAAAACCGAGCTAACATTGTAGAATCTTCGTCTCAAAGGATTAAGTTTGTCAAGAAACGCTTGTACTTCATATGCTTCGTCGATATCAAAACCGTTGCTGTCAAAGAATGCACCAAAGTAGTCGAATTTTTTATAAATTACATCTTTGGACCATTGTTGGATCCATCTGCTCCTGTAGCTGTTTAAAACGTCAGAACTACAGTTTTTACTCTTTTTTATAAGTTTATCTTACACGTAGTTGACGTAATCCTTCATCGATTCGTTACTGAACTTATTAGTACTACATATGGACACTGCGGGAAATGGAACTTCCGTCGCTGGATATTGAAAAGTATTTATATACGTAACCGTTGGATTAAGTTGAAAAAATATAATGCAATGGGCTGTGATGTAAATAGCTGCAACGAGTCCAGTCAGCAGGAATGGCATCCATATAATTCTGGAAAATATATCAGTGGTTATGAAAAATCGTGATAATTTCAGTCGGATATCTACTGCAAGAGTTTGGATTTATCCAAAAAGAAGAGCAATTTGAATCCTGTTAAGCTGGTGTTTTGAAAATAATCAATAGCGGTGAGCTTAGCTGCCTTGAGCCAAGTAAAGTTGTCCATCTCTATGCGAAGTGTTAAACGACACTGATTTTACTTCTGTTCTGTACTGTACTCACTTAGGAATATTTGGGGTAAGTTTTTGGAGATCAATGTACAGATAGGGTGAATTTTCGTGAGATACGCCCTCCGTAGGATGTCATTAAAATGCAGTCAACAATTGAACAAGTCAAACCTGGTTCTGCGTCTGGTTAATAACCCTTATCAGATTTGTAAACGTTGGTTGTTTATATTCCATATGGCCTTCCAATGCATTGGTCGCGTTCAATTATCTAGGCAAGCGGATTTATTTTCAAACTTACGCATTTTGATTGGCTGAGAGCCTGAAAATTGGCCAAGGATTTAGTCATTTAATTTTTAGGTCAGGGACTGGATTCTTTGTCAAAAAATGCTTGCTGAAATCTTAAGGCCTGATCAGAATGCTTATCTGTAGCGGTGTCTGTGCTGTGTCCTGTGCCTGTGACTGAAGCTTGTATCTCATGCGAACAGCTGTCAGAACGTTCCGTTCATCTGAAATTTCAGATATCTGGGAAATAGAACGCGCCCAGTGAATACATATGTACATAAGTTTGGCAGTTAATTAAAATTTGAAATTTACTAGTTTATTAATCAATTTTGGGTGTTCAATGCGTTTGACTGCAAATAAATCCATTTGCCTACCTAGATTATTAAACGCACCCAACAATACACATGCGTAAAAAAAATCCTCGTTCATATTTCGTATGCCAAAGTCATCAACAGTAGTACATACCGTCCTTGTCCGAAGCCGTTACATGTGGGTTTTCCCGTAGTCAGGCAGTAACCCGCAATTTGAAGGACCAGATACTTTATAGAAAGTTTAAGGACTGATAAAGGATGAGCGTTAATATCCATAACATATTAACATATAAAAACTTATTTATATACAGTGGCGAGCAAAAAAATAGCATTGCTACTTTGTAGCAACATTTTTCTCATATTTTAATAAATTAGTTGTTTTTTTTTTTGTGACGTCCATTATAATACGGAAACGAACGCGTCCATTATGTCGTATTGTAACGGTAAATCCTCACTTTTGCTTTGAAATGTCAAAAGGTAGTGCATCAGATAGCATTGTTTATTACTTTTCGATATAAAAATTTTGTTTTTACTACAATTTTGAAATCAAAGTTTAGAAAAGTAAGCTAGAAGTTTCTATTTTATGTTTTTAGCCAACTTGCAGTAAAATCGATTAATTTTATTCTATAAATGTGGGTCGTGCAATGCACACCAGACAGACGCAAGTAAGTTTATTCGTTTTTAAAAGGTGGGAAAACCTACAAATAAATTGAAAAACTCCTGGGATGTTCTAAATGATGTGCTAAAATGAAAATAAAGTGTTAAAGTTAAAGTTAAATTTACCGAGATTGTGGAATGAGCTAAACTTGACATGTGATGTCCCGAAAGTCCACAGAAAGTCCCACTTCTCAAGAAAATCCACAGAAAAGACTAAGTGTTGCGAGAGACCATTTGTCGTGGTCCCCTGAGAAGTGGAGGAATATAATGTGAACTGATGAGAGCAAAATAATTCTGTATGGCGGAAATGGATCTCGACAATATGGAAGGTGTGAAGCCAATACAAAATATGATCCTAGATTCACCACAAAAACCATAAAACATGGTGGAACTAGTATCATGATTTGGCGATGCTTTTCCTACTGTGGTGTTGGTTCAATATATTGAATTAAAGATACAATGAACCAGCACTTATAAGTAGATTTACTCCGAAACTTCATGGTACCATATGCCGAGGACGAAATGGCTCTAAAATGGGTCTTCCAGCAGGGCAAAGACACCCGGGACACCAGCCGAACTCCAAACGCCAAATTGAGAAGCTCTTTCATGACAGATTATACTCCCGGAGGCTTGTCATTCCCCGACGAGAGGTGGTGCCGCGAAAAATGTTCGGTGTTCCTGGCTGGGGCTTGAACCAACGCCGCTCGGTCAGTAGTCCAATGCACTAACCACTGAGCCACGGCGACCACATACTACATACTATAAGTAAGAAAATAACGCTTTTAGAGCTAGTAGTAAGAATTTTTAAAAACCATCGCTCAATTTTTTTTATTTTCTATTAATACTTCTTAAAGTGCACTGTAATATTTTTGCTCGTAGCTGTATGTATGCCTCTCTACTTGCCTTGAACGTTATCCCAGGCGGTGTCTCCATTTTCAGTCGCTTTAAAAACCGACAAAACAGTCACATACATTAACTACCAATCTTTTATTTATAAACCAAAGACTCTATATAATACGTTTTGAAATTATTCGAAGCTGCTAACTTTCTCCTCCAGCTTCAGTCAATCCTATTTGGGTTCTCTTGCTCCTTTTTAATAGCAGCGACCTTGCGGAGTCTCTTCAAGTTGAAGTAGAATTTAACCGTTGCAAAATAACAAATTTCTATAAAACTTATCACCGAGCAGCCAATGCTGATGCTTAGAATTCCTCCAATGTTCGCTAAAAAAACAAATCAAACATAAATGTCTATTCCGCGACTCAGGTGGTGCACGGAAGTGGAAGGGGACCTTAACCAACTTGGCTTGCGAAACTAGAGCCAGCTGGCTAATGATCGAGCTGGCTGGAGACTCTTGTTGGTTGAGGCCCAAGTCCACCCCTGACTGTAGCGCCGCCTTAAGTGAATGTCTATTCCAATCTGAGGAACCGCATATCCTACCAAATAGACTGTTAGCGGTATAAATTGCTTGCTTTTTATACTGCAATGCATAGGGCGATTCATAATATATCCTCAAAAGGCTGGTCTCAGTTAAATTTACCTCAGTGGCCCTAAACGTTGGTATGTTAATAAATTTCACTCAGCAGCACATTCCTATTTTTGGAGTGTGAAACTTACAAAAATTCATCGTGCCGCTTGGCGTCCATATCAAAGAAAGTCGTGTCCAACTGGTGCTCGTATTCGTCTGTATTACATAGTGTATAACATGAGCGGCAGGTCAGTGCATCCTCCATTTCTTGTTCCAAGCCGGCTGTTTCTTTGCTTGGTCGATATGATGTCCATGTTACTAATAAAATATAATCGCATCATTGAACTAATGGAAAATTAGAAAACCCACCTTTATATCTACTCAAACATTCTAAATGCGCTAGGGTACAATACATAACCGAAGCATCCCAGTCAATTAAATCGGCGGGCGTATAGAACGGGATGCAATTACAAAGGGATTGTATGCTTCGAAGTTTACACCTCAACAGGCATTCTGTTTGACTATAATGCATTCCATACTCTTTCATATTTTCGTCGGCAAAAGCGCAACGCCTCTGAGCGGGCGTAAAATCTCTTATCTCATCATCGGAGCTTAATCTTTTTAAGCTTAACGGTACCAAGACATCCATGCCCGGTGATACTGGAAATTCAGACAACTTTCCTGTTAAAATGTCCGGAAAGATTAGGCTGTTGAAAATCTGTACAATAAATCCAGAAGTACTCCGAGAGGTGAAAAAATGGTCACACTTTGTTGAATTCAACAGAACCTTTAAGCCGAGATCTCTTCCGACAAGGTCTAAGTATTTTACCGGTGGTTGCCTAAAACGACAATAATTCTTTTCATTTTGGCGGACGAAGGATGTAAGAAAAAAAACCTCATATCCCTTCCCATTCGGTGATAGTTAAAAATACAACACATGCCCTCAGGAGTAGCGTTAGTTGTGAAGAGTTCAGAGCAAGGATAAATCTTTCCCCTCCAACTGCACTTACGTAGAATATCCTCACATTTTGGTGCTAACTGTAAGGAAATTGAGAAAGCAAAGTTATGAAGAAACTTGTATGTAATTTCCACTTGCCCTTGCCAAAACCGAGCTAACATTGTAGAATCTTCGTCTCAAAGGATTAAGTTTGTCAAGAAACGCTTGTACTTCATATGCTTCATCAATATCAAAACCGCTTGTGTCGAAGAATGCACCAAAGTAGTCGAATTTTTTATAAATTACATCTTTGGACCATTGTTGCATCCATCTGCTTCTGTAGCTGCTTATAACATTAGAACCATAGTCTTTACTCTTTTTTAGAAGCTTATCTTACACGTAGTTGACGTAATCCTTCATTGATTCGTTACTGAACTTATTCGTGCTACATATGGACACTGCGGGAAATGGAACTTCCGACGCTGGATATTCAAAAGTATTTATGTACGTAACCGTTGGATTAAGTTGAAAAAATATAATGCAATGGGCTGTGATGTAAATAGCTGCAACGAGTCCAGTCAGCAGGAATGGCATCCATATAATTCTGGAAAATATATCAGTGGTTATGAGAAATGGCGATGATTTCAGTCGGATATCTACTGCAAGAGTCTGGATTTATCCAAAAAGAAGAGCAATTTGAATCCTGTTAAGCTGGTGTTTTGAAAATAATCAACAGCGGTGAGCTTAGCTGCCTTGAGCCAAGTAAAGTTGCCCATCGCTAAGTGAAGTGTTAAACGACACTGATTTCACTTCTAAATGAGTGTACTCACGTAGGTATATTTTAGGGTAAGTTCTTGGAGATCAATGTACAGATAGGGTTAATTTTCGTTAGACACGCCCTCCATAGGATATCATTAAAATGCTGTCAACAACTGAGGAAGTTGATTATCAGATTTGTAAACGTCGGTTGTTCACATACCATGTGACCTTCCAATACATTTTATTCAATTTTTAACCCCTCATCCTGGCATGGTCTTGCTTTATTCCAATAAGTGGTAAGTACACTCATCCTGAATCAACCCTCGAATGTTACACTAGGTAGAGTCAATTTTAGGTATTAGTTTGCTGGTCTGTTGGTAGATTGTTTATGACTATTCGACCTAGATTACGATGCTGGGTCGCAGATGCCACGCGTCCTCTAACCAGATAGTTCTTGTATGTCCTGGTCGTAGTATCTTTCTAATGTTCTGTTTCTTAAGTGACATAGGCTTGGGCATTGGCAGAGGAAGTGAGGAGTATCCCCTTAAACCTCTTCGTCACCGCAGCCCCTACATATATTGTTATCGTTGAGTTTAAATTTCATTATGTGGTTTCTTAGAAGATTGTTGCCCACCAACACTGACAGCGACTTCTTGTCATATTTCAAAAGTTTGTTGGTTCTGGTCTTGGCGGTAAGCGACTTCCATCTACTGTATGCTGTCGGCAGGGTCTTACACTCCACTCGCTCTCTCAAATAACAGAGTGGGGCTTATTCCATTGCAGAGCTTGATTTTGGTCCATTGTAGACCCTTTTTTTGCAAGTTCGTCGGTTGTCTCGTTTCCGTTTATGCCCTTGTAACCAGGGATCCAGCAGAGAGTAACACTGTGCTGCGAGCCAAGAACGTTAAGCTCTTCGCGACAGCGTCGGACTAGTTTGGATTTTATTTCAGTAGCAGAAATTGCTTTAATTACCGCCTGAGTGTCAGCTGTCTGATTGAGCTGTGTATGTTCAGTTCTCCGGAGACTACACCTGTTCCTATATCCATCTGTGACCCATCTGAGTAGATAGGTAGCCTATTTCTTTCTATTTCCATTCTTCTCTGTTTGAGAAAGTGCATAATGGATTTTCGAAGTTGAGGTATGTGATGACGTGCAGTCACTTCTTACGTCTCCACCTACGAGCTTTTCAACAATGCGTGCATGTCCTTCTAGATTTGAGTTTCAACCACGCGTTCGGCTTAACCTCAAGGCACTCTCAGCAGCACACTCCTGCATGGACAACTCTAGAGGTAGCACGTTTAGAATTGTTTCTAGCCCTGCTGTGGTTGTGCTTATGGATGTTATTGTTTGTATTTTTGCTAAGATTGGTAGCTTTGTCTTCAGCCCGCCATCAGACTATGCCAAAATCAAACGTACCGCCAAACACGTTTTAATATGCGACTAGATAATATTGCGTTTGCTACTTAAGTGAGCATTATACTGTTATAGCCACGTTACCTTTTCAATTTAGTCGGGGAAAAGACATTTTGCTTTGATCGCTTGAAGTTTAAATATGCTGTGCAAAGATGTCAGAGCAAAAACAATACAATTAAAAATATGGAATGTAAATATATTTAATAATAAAATATAATGGAATATCTCTACATGATTACAGTGATGATTTCTCTTTATATTTGTTCCTCGTTTTCTTTTTTAGTTTATATAATAATTTTTAAGTAGATCAAATCGCCATTATGTGTTTGTTTTTTCTAGTGATTTCATAACAATTCCAATTAGATTATAGATGCGTGATAAAAAAAGTAGATTCATTGGATATAATACAATGACAAGTTACGAGATAATAATTGGAGTGTACACTTGTGTTTGTATACGCACAATAATTGCTTTTAGTTGTCTTTTGTTGCTTATGCTTAAGTACGTCTTTTTAAGTTCCGTGTTTTATTTCTTATTTTTTGTGTAGAACAATAATAATTTATAAATTATCATGCAATTGGATTAGAAAAGTGTTATTTTATGATTATTGATAAGTTTCCTTTTAAATTTATAAATGTAAAACGCCATCTTTGGACTCTGTAACTACTGTGGGCGGTGTCGGCTGATTGTGGTGGTGTTGCTGATCATCGAGAGTAACACCGGTCAAATCGACTATCTCATCCTGGTCGTCTTGTTCGATTTCATCTGATGTGTTGGTGTTGTTCGTGTGATGCGAACCGCTGGACAACTGACTGGTTCGTGAGAATGAACCGCGCCTGGGCGAGGTGAGAGTTCGCTGGTTGGCCGGTTTCACGGTTATGATTAGATTCGAACTATTTGCGACCATCATGTCGGTGACCTTAAATGAACAGATAATTCAAAATGCATTCAAGCTGAATTTTATTGTGCATGACTTACCTGATCTAGAGTTTTTCCAGCTACTTCAATTCCATTCACCTCCAGCACTTCATCGTTGACTGCCAACAGACCGGTGCTCTCGGCTAGCCCACCAGGAACTAACCGTGATATGAATATACCTGGCTGCTTCTCTAGTCCATTTGCTGTGACTCGAACTGAGGTTCCATCTCTGAAATGAGAGTTTTATTTTTGTCAAAATGGATGAGAATATCTTACGAACCTAATATAAAATCCTAATGGCTTATCGCTGCCATGTTTGAGCAAACGCACTCGACGACACGTCTCGGGAACGATATCAACATCGATTATAGCTGAAACTTGTCGAAAGTCGTGCGGATTCGATATGGTTGGTGCCTTTGTCTTCACTGGTGTTTGACCAAGAATGCTACTGATGATATTGTTCCTCGGTTTCATAGTCCCATAACCAGAGAATTCTTCGAAATAGTCTGAAATTGTTGTGTCAAATTGTCAGAACTCATTTTAATCCAGTGCACATTGGCGGTATACAAACCTTTCCTCTGAACGATAATCCTAAGTAAAGGCTTTGCGGTTTTTAAGGCTCTTCCAAAATTGTCATCGTTATTAATAGGCAATAAGTCATTATCACGAGGATCAATGTATAAAATCAAAAATTGTATATTATTAAGTCTATGTAGTTGTTCAATTAAGGCAGAGAAGTTCTCAAATGTCGTGGGTTCCGTACGCTTGAAGCCCCATCGACGAAACTCGGCATCAAACTGGAAAGGAAAGGAGCGAAAAGTATTGGGTTTTAGTAAGTTTTTAGATAATAAATCTGAAGTTAGCAATTGTATATTCAAAAATATCCCTAAAGATGGTGTCCCTACAGATGATGTGGTCGCCGTGACCCTACATTTAGTCCATTGGACCATTGTGCTAGACTCTGTGTGCAAAACAGGGCATAAATTGTCATGAAAAGGTGTCATAATTCACCGTTCTGAGTGGTCAATAAATTGTAAAAACCTCTGGCAAGTAAGAAATAGGAACCTAGACATCAAGCAAGTGCGCTTGGGTGGGTTACTATTACTATAAAACCAAGTAAAGGGTTTTTCAATAGGGACGCTACAAAAGTAGAGCGACAGGGACAGAAAACGACGCCATATTTTTCTTGCGGTTTTTTGACATTTCTCTTCAGTAAGATTTGCCATTTCATGATGGAAAGATACACGAGCCAACAACGAGTCGAAATTATTAAAATTTACTACCGAAATTCGCAGTCAGTGGCCTCAACGTTAAGAGCGCTACGTCCAATTCATGGTCGTCATAATTTCTGGCTGGATGGCTTCGTCAATAAACAAAATATGCGGTATTGGTCAGGCAGCAATCCACACGTACTCCACGAGTCATCATTGCATCCCGAAAAAATTACGGTTTGGTGTGGTTTATGGGCCGGCGGCGTCATTGGGCCGTACTTCTTCCGTGATGATCAAGACCGGCACGTTACTGTGAATGGGGATCGCTACCGTTCAATGATAACCGAATATTTTTGGCCCCAATTGGATGATATGGACTTGGAGGACATGTGGTTCCAACAGGACGGCGCCACAAGCCACACAGCGAATGTCACAATCAATTTATTGGAAACCAAGTTTGGAGAACGTGTTATCTCACGAAATGGTCCAGTCGCTTGGCCGCCTCGGTCGTGCGATTTGACGCCGTTAGACTATTTCCTGTGGGGCTACGTCAAGTCTATGGTCTATGCCAACAAGCCAGCGACGATTAATGAACTTCGTACGAACATCGAACGTGAAATTGCAGCAGTATCGGCCGATTTATGCTTGAAAACCGTCGAAAATTGGGTTCAGCGTCTGGACTTCTGCAAGCGTGCCCGTGGTGGCCATGCAAAAGAAATCGAGTTCCATACATAATGGCATCGAACGTACTTTCACAGGAATAAAGAATTTCATTGATATCCAAAACCGTTTTTGTTTTATTTAAAAAAAACTTTTGTAGGGCTCTTATTGAAAAACCCTGTAGTAGTAGAAGAAGGGAGGAGAAGAAAATCCTGCGGAAAAAGAAAAAAGCACACGCAGTCTCCCAGCTCAAGGAAATCGAAGAGTCACGCGATAGGAACAATATCCGGCAGTTTCCTATAGTACTGCCAAGCAACTGGCAGCTGGCTTCAAGGCCGGAATGCAGGCTCTTCGGAACAGTGAGGGAAACTTTGTCACCGACACGCAGGGAATTGTAGATGTATTTAAACAGCATTTTCAGCAGCTGCTGAATGGGCATAGTGTCGGGAGAGTGGTAGCGCAAGAGCGCACTGTTCCAGTCGACTATAGACCAAATCTTCACACTGAGACATCCTGGAAAAAACCAACGAATTTCAAGTCGAAACTCACCACCTATTCATCGACTTTAAAGCTGCATATGATAGCATTCATGGCCGCATATGATAGCATTCACGGTCGCTCCCAGCGTGCCGTCATAGAGGCTTTTACGGCAATCAAAGAACAGGCGGAACGAGTTGGTCTTAAAGTAAATGAGGACAAAACCAAGTAAATGCTGTCAACAAAAAAAGATTCATCTTTGCAATAACTTTGAGGTAGTCAAGGAGTTCACCTACCTTGGAGTAAATATACGAATGACACCGTAGTGGAGATCCGACGAAGAATAACTCTAGGAAACCGCTGCTACTTTGGTTTGGCGAAACAAATGGGTTCAAAACTATGATCCTGCCAGTCCTACTCACGGTGCCGAGTGCTGGACGATAAGCAGGAAAGCAGAGCATGTATTGAACACTTTCGAGAGAAAAATTCTTTGGCGAATATTTGGTCCCGTATGCGAGGAGGGCGAATGAAGGAGAAGATACAACCGCGAACTCTATGAGCTGTATCATGATGTGTATGTAGTCCAAAAAGCGAAAACACGTCGACTACACTGGCTCGGCTACATCGAGCGAATGGACAACAATGCTCCAGCCAAGAGGATTTTCGAATCCCAGCCCCCAGGTTCGAGACGACAAGGAAGACCGAACCTCCGTTTTAAGGACCAAGCAATTGCGGATGCCAGAGCGCCTGGTCTAGAGAACTGGAAACAGCGTACCCAGGATCGAAGAGGATGGAAGGCTGCCGTGTCTCAGGCAGAGACCCTCCACGGGTCGGGAGCCCGTTAAGTAAGTAAGTATTCAACCAAGTAGCAAAATGATAGGCGCGACAATGGGTTCCCATAGAGCTTAGTGTGATAAATTGCGTAAGAATCGTCGTAATCATCCCAACTGTCCCAACTATTCCATGCGCTTAACCCTCTTCAATCGACTTCATAAAAATTTTGCTAATTCTAATGGAACAATCATTATTTATTTGACATCTTCATTTTACAATAAAATAAGGAAACCGTTCTTTTTGGAGCTCAAAGCGGCAGCAATGAAGCCCCCTCCACATTGATTTGTGGCTACGTCGTCTCGCAGTTACAAGCCACCGACTTTCGTCAGTTTGTCTTCATCTATTACGTCTCCTGTTCCCTTGTGGATTACACTCGAGTCTAGCTTGCAGAACAAGTCGCCGATTCTGTTCTATTGTCTTCGGTGTAATTACTGCCTATATTTGCGAGTACCAATAGGTCGTGATTGGGTCGATTTGCGGTAATGCCAATAAAATTGGAACTCTTTGGATAGACAGTCAGCCACTCTTCAGGTTTCACCCTCTTATAGTATGATTCACGTGCCCGGTTGTGCGCGAGAATGTGTGATAAGTTTTAAACTTTCCTTCTTCTTCTTAACGTTCCTCTCCGCTTGGGAGGTTGGAAATCATCGTTTTTATGTTTTGTTTATTGGTGACACCTCTTATTATTTCAGAGGTCGAGAGATTGAGCCACTCCCGTAAATTTGACATCCATGACAATCTCTATCTCCCGACCGCTCGTTTGTAATCATGCTGCCCAGGAAGCAGAACTCTTCCACATCTATTACTACTCCGCCTTTTGTCTGTAACTACGTGATGCATACAGCTCCAATTCGCATTAGCTTATTTTTATTGGCATTTTGATGTTGAATCTAATAACCCTTGCGGTCTCTTCCTGTCAGGAGAATCCCGAATCAAACGAACGATGACATGGACGGCTATACACTGGGCTGTACTCCTAACTAAGATTACCTAAGCAAGTGATGGCTGTATACCTGTTGCGACATCAAATGCAGGTCCTCTAGAGAGGTACACTTAGACCTTGGGATACCACTGTTAGCGATTAGATTTATCCCAAGTCTATTCCAAAAACCATTTAAATTTCCTAACACTACAGTTAAATTCGGCCTTAGGAGCAGTGTTCAGATCGTCTAAATCGTTCTCCCAAAGCGGCTCTTCTACTGGCAATTTGAAAGACGTGCAGAAGTGCACGCTGAAGTGCTTTCCTTTCCTTTCTGCGTCAACTGGAGCAACGACTGAAGCTTCCTTAGGACAAGACAAAACCTTGTCACATTCATGCTTTTTTCTCACCAACCACTGATAGTTTAAGCATCTTCTCAAGAAATATAGATCGATCAGATATTTGCAGACTTTGTATTTTTGTCTTTGTTTTTAAAATGAATGCAAATTCTCTGCTGCAAACCTAAGTAGACAGTCAATTCTTCGTCTGTGGCGTTCATAGCTACTTGTGTTTTGCACGTTTGTCTTTTGTGTAACTGCATGCTATTTCTTACTCCTACTGTTTCTCGTTCGTCGTGTGCCACCTCCTTTCATTAGAGTACGTGCACAATCGCTTGTAAGAACATACATACTTCCATTGGCCTTTACACTCCCAAATAAGTCTTCAAATTTCCTCACATCGAGTACAAAATTCACGAAATTGAGTACAGATATCAACGCTGTCAACGATCTAACGATAAATAACCCAATTATGAGTAATTACACAACATCGGTGCGTCAAAGACACAACAAACCGATCTGTACGTAGTCTGTTTGGTTAGGCGAATGCTTATCTTTTTATTGGGGTTCACAGAATTATGCTGAGAATCATTCTTCCGGGGTTCATTTCATAGCATTGTCGTTTATGATGCAACTCCTCACTAGGTATAACCACTTTATTTAGTATGCATCCCAGAAAGCCATCGTCGGTACATAAATGGACACGGGATATTGCTGTGGCTACTGAAAAAAAAACTCTCTCCATGGCGGTATTGCTATAAAACCATAAGAAGTAAATTTTCCATTGTTTTCCTGGCACAGTTGAAAAACCAAATTTGTTAAGTAACAAATGACATTAACCAAACTACGTACAGGTTTTCAATGATGCCCTTGAATCTGCAAAATCAGATGAACAAAACCACTCCAACGCTGATTTTACGCGCAATAAAAAAAACACATCGGTGGTTTGCAAAATAAATTACAAAGTACACATTTGCCCATTTGAGGCCCCGAAATAAAAAAAAAAAATGTGTTGGCCTACTAAAAAAAAAATTCCATCGAAATGGGGAACAGAAGAAAGAATCCCATTGCGTGCAGCCTGTTGCATCCCCACGGGATGAGGGCGATGAGAATTCCTTTCGGGAAAATTATTGTCGCATGAATCAGTTGATGCATAAGTAGATAACCCAAACCATGGGCTAGAGAGGAAAAGATTTTCCCCATGTCTGTTTCAGTTGGAATCCATGGAAATTAATTTTTTTTTTTCACTATTACGTTTGACAATTACCTTTGATTTCACTTCTATAACATCGTACTCGGTATTTGTGATATTGATTTTGTTTTTAGACATTTTAAAACATGTATTATTAAGTTAAAATTGTACAAACAAAATAAAAGAAAAAAACACTAAAAATAATTTAACAAAAAATAACATCACATGCACACATACGCGCGATTAGTTGCCGTGTAAAAGTTCTTTTTTTTCTTGCTCTTATTTGAAGGATTTGTGTTTGTGTACCGATGACATGACGTTGAAGTGGCTATGAAGTTGGTTGCAGTTTATAAATTTTGCCTACGAACGCGATATGGGGAATGTTGTTTGCAGAGTGTGAAGCTGTGATTATTAAAATGAGAAATGTTAACTACAGAGGGTGCTTATAAAGTTGGAGGAAAATGTTTAAGCGAACTCTGGTTAGACTTTCAAACTTACTAGCAATTAAGGGTGGAGCCTAAGTAGGACTAAGGTTTCTGGCAACGTTTCAGCGTTAGTTGTCTGACGAACAAATGGAACCTTGCACTGAGAGGCATCAACATAAGGTATGGCGCTTTTAATGTACGGGGCCGCGACAATCAAACTCGGCGTTAGAAGTGCTTGTGAGCTCTACGAGTACAGAACAGAGGGGACGAACAACATGCGAAGCTTACAGCTTCAGCCTTCAGTTCTGAGGATATGGAACATCTCATACAAGACATTATCAGCTGTGTCATGTGAGCGCCTTAGACCTAATTAGTCCACATCACTGTTGTTTTAGCCCAGTAATACACACCACTAACCAAAAATTCACGCAACGGCCGATCATGGAGAAAACTGAGGTATTCCAAATCGATGCCCACCATCGTTTTATCGATTTCAAAGCCGCATTAATAGAGACTAGTTGTAAAGACCAAAGCCTTATTTTCTCAGCGCTGTCGAACTTGTGCGATAATCCAGGATGACAATGAAGAATGCACCAAAAAAAGTTTATACAAGACGACTTGCTTTAATGGGACTTCACTGATGTCCATTAATTTAAAAATTTTATTTCCTTATCGATTCTAATAATGAAATGACGAACAAGTTCCTTAAATTTTATTGAGCATGCTAGAAGCTAAGTATTTTATAATCTGCTTGTCCCCTGTTAAACTAGACACTTCCTTTCCGAACACGGCCGCGCTGCAAACATATTATCGAACAAATCCATTACTCCCAAACGAATGCCGACTAAAAGCAAAACGTCAAAAATTTAAACGAATGTGGTTGCGGTGTTTTTTCTCCAAAGCTGTAAATTTTGTTCAATTGTTTTAACTATAACCTTTCTGAAATAAAAAAAAAAAAAAGTTGAAATGATGGATGTAAGGCCCAACCAAACAATATACATAAATAATTTAAATGAAAAAATAAAAAAGGAAGAGCTAAAGAAATCACTTTATGCGATTTTCTCACAATTCGGACAAATTTTGGATATAGTCGCGTTGAAAACGCTCAAAATGCGGGGTCAAGCATTTGTTATTTTCAAAGAGATTTCCAGTGCTTCAAATGCTTTACGTACAATGCAAGGATTTCCATTCTATGACAAACCAATGAGAATCGCATATTCAAAAACAGATAGCGATGTTGTGGCGAAAATAAAGGGAACATTCAAGGAGCGTCCGAAGAAGGTTAAACCGCCAAAAGCACCGGCAACTGAAGAAAAGAAGTAAGTTATCTGCGGTAGCTATTAATTAGAATATATATTACACAATTCGTCATTTTTAGGGATAAAAAGAAGAAGGCTGGTGGAGCGGAAAATTCAACATCAAACTCAACCGCAGAGCAACCACCAAATCAAATTCTTTTCCTTACCAATTTACCTGAGGAGACCAATGAGATGATGCTCTCGATGTTGTTCAATCAATTTCCTGGATTCAAAGAGGTACGTTTGGTGCCGAACCGACATGATATTGCATTTGTCGAATTCGCCACCGAATTGCAGAGTAGTGCTGCGAAGGAGGCGCTGCAGGGTTTCAAGATTACGCCGTCACATGCGATGAAGATTACTTTCGCTAAAAAGTAGTTGACGTAGCAATAAATTCTTTTCTAATTTTAAACAAAATACGTGGGAGATTGTTTTTACTAACTGAATTGTGAACTTTTTATGTGTTTATCATGAGTGAACTTTGACGCACAGGTATTAGGTGAGATTGCATATTCACATTTCATTTGGTGACAAACTCTGGGGAAGCATCAAAAGGAAAATATGTAATTGGAGAATCGCCAATAAGATCAAGACAGTGGGAAAGGAAGTTGTCTCTGCAATAATGGATGGGAGGGTAGGTCGTAAGGCGTTAACAAACGAGTGCTTAGGAATTGTAGTATAGACACCAGGACTGTGCTTCTACCAGAGGCTGTCACTTGACTGTTTGGTCTGTAGCCCAGGTAGTTGTCGTGTACTGAGAATTAAAAAATGTTCAACGAATTCGAGGACTCGCTAGCGAAACAACATCCGAAATGAATAGAAAAACAACTGGCAGCTGGCTTTAGTTCGGCCAGAATCTTCTCTTTCGCAGTTGCATAACTCGTCACGTAAAAACGAGACCATTTGGCCCCAGAATGCTCGTTTTTCCGTGACGAATTATACGATCGTGGAAGAGATGATTTGGCCTCAGCAGGGAAGACAATATGATGAACGCAAGCCCAAATCGAAACGAAGAAAAAACTAGACTACGAAGAGGTTGCCGCAGCCATGTAGAAGCTAAACGACAACAAAGCTACCGGCTCTGTTGGCTTGTCAGCGGAGCTTTTCAACTGCGCTCGTAAGGCCTTCGTCAACTAAATATAGATCGACGAAAGTATGATGACTGGACTATCAGATCGATACGCCCCATCTTCGCAAGAGACAATCGTATGCCTTGCTAGAACTATCTATGACTCTACTTACTATTTACTTTGCTAATAGATTGAATGAGGCGTATAACAGCGCAAATCACTGCCAGAATTAGAAATCCAATATGATTTCAGATTACAAGGTGGAGCATTTGCTTTCCAGCATCATACACACGCCTCTGAAGCTCTAGACCGATCCTGTTGCAAAGTCAATGAGGACATAGGACATTAACACTCGAAATAGTCTTGGATTTAGGTTAAGATTTGATCCGTCTGTGACGTCATTTTCCTAAAGTAAAAACGTTGACAATGGTTAGCTGCATCATTTCAAATGGCCTTTACCCTCGAATGGAATCAGTCTTACGCTGAGTAACAAGAGTACCAACCTTGACGTGCTGATGAGTTACTGTGCAGTATTTAGCCCTTTCCTCTTGGCTAAGAATTTCCTCCTCTATTTTGTAACAGATGTTCTTTCCATCAAACCATCGTCGAATTCACGCAATTGCTGCTCGTGATCGTCCATCATCCAATTAAACACAAACAATTTGAATAAATTACGTTTATTCCGTTACAATTTCCCAATAATCGAGAAAAACCACAAGAAAAAAAAAAAATTCTAAATTCAAAAGTGTATGCCTCTAAGATTGGCACCTTTTTTTTCACTAAAAGTCTAAAAAGTCGCAATTGCTCGTCCCTCATTTAACTCAGTACTGTTCGGACATAATTAAGACTACCAACGAACTCCAGCCGGTGAAGGGATAGCATCCCTTGCCCTTGCCGGTCTGGTCGTCATATTGCTCCCAGAGGTAACCGGTCCTCTGGTATTCTCTAAAAATATTTGTTATTAGATTTTCGCGGAGCTCATTGTAGAGCTGACGTGCATCAGCCGCGTAGGGCCCTTCAATGCGTCCATAGTGCCGCAGTGCCCTAAGCACTAGGTAATTCAAATTAATCCAAATTTGTCCCCGCCAATATGGTGGATCGTGCTCTGTATTCCGTTTCATGTAGAGCGGCGATGTTTTCGACAGCGAACGGATACCATACTTCGTCCAAAGGATGTTTGGATTGTGCATGTCTTTCAGAGTTTTGCTGAGATATGGTGAATCATGCTCGATGACCTCCAACAGGAAGGGGAAGAGATTTACGTAGCCGTATGTGGAGTCGACGAATCGAAGGTCGGGCTGTTTGAGTGTGACGCGAATCATTTCAAGTTGCTGCTGCTGATACTTAGCTGCGTTGCGTTGAGTGATTTGAGGGCGTTTCAGAACCACTGAGTCGGTGTGAAGCCCATAATCGGCGTAGGTCTCTGTGAAGGGACTCAGGTGGAGATCATTGAGAAGTTTGTTGTTGGTTAAGTAGGAAGCCGTCTCGTAGTATTTGGCGTCGTTCTTTCCAAGCAAAGTGGATAATTCAGCCATGACGCCGGCTGCGAATGCGATCCAGCAACGTAGGTCAACATGCCGTTCCTGGGATGTTGGATGAGACGCACGTGGGAAATCATCAAGTCCGGAAGTCAGCGTTTTTGGGTTGAGTTCTCGTTCACTTAGAGCATTGCGACCGCGCCATTGGTAGGCGCCCATCACGTCTCCCTTCTGAGTGTTGTTGTACCATGCAAACCAGGTTTGTAGGCGTGGATATAGTCTCTCCAATGTGGCAAAGCGCCCCTTCACAGAGAGTTCCTTCCTGTGTTGGGTGAGAATTTTCTTAAGCGTCAGGAAGAACGTTGGCGGGTTTGCATTTGTGTTTCTTTGAATGACGAACTCGTCGGGTACCTTAGCTAAAGCTTCAACGCCTAGGATCTGCTCACGTGGAATCCATCCCTCGACGTTCAACAGATCAAACCAATGACAAATAATATCGAGTTCTATGTCCAAGTCCCACGATGAGATCAGCAATCCATGGAAGCCTTCATCCCAGAGGAATCCTCGAGGGAAAAACGACCGTGACGGCACAGCTGTATACAGAGGTGCCTTCCAATAGGGGACTGGATTCTTGGTGTGAATACTCTGCACCCGAGATGACCCGTAGAAGTATCCAATGCCACCAATCATATTGCTCATCGCGTACTTGGCAAACTTCACCTCCTCTGCCGAAAATCCCTTCTCTCGCAGGTGGAACGTGTCCTCAAACTTTTCATCGAAAGCTTCGATTTTCTCCTCCAGAGATTTAGTAAACTCTCGTCCAGTTGGGGGCTTGGGAATTTCTTCTCCCACGGAGAATCCCGAAGTCGACTGGTAGGTAATGTCCACAGCAAAGTTCAACTCCGAAGTTACTTGAATCGCAATGAAATTTGGATCTAATACATGACCCGCGGTTGATGATATCATTTCGCCAGGTAATGAGACAAATCTTCTCCCACTTTGCGCCGTAATCACCCGGAAGTGGGCGAAGAGGATCTCCTTCAGATCCTTCAGTGAATGAACGGCTGTGCTTAGATGCGATTTATGCAGCACCTTCCCCTTAACTGGATTGATTTTAACTTGAAACTCCCCCAATCCCATGGTCTCGCCATAAACTCCCGGCTCCGAAGATTTCTCATCCGGAACATACTTGATGTGGCCATTTGTACGCTCATCCAAAGCCACATACCAAATGAGGGAGATCTCTCGATTCCATGCGTTAGTGTAGTTCCGTACACTCACCCTAGTTGTCCAATCTCCCCCGAATTGCTTGCCCGGGAACTTAACAAACGAAGTCTTTATCTCAAACGGAAGATCATAGATCTCTTGGGTGCCAAACGTCCTTCCGTCATGATGCGTCCACCCGTACTTATCTAAGTTATCACCAATCTCGCACCAGTGACGAATACCTTTCCCACCATGTCCCAGATTCTGTGGTGAATACCACATCAATCCCATCACTAGAGAGTGCGGATCTCTCGTCTTCAGTCCAAAGTAGTTGCCAGGCCTATACGAACCCCAATATCGATCGGGATCATCCAAGCCCGTGCGCTGTACCATTTTCTCACTATCATATGGTGTATTCACCCTTGTTTCCAGGTACCCGAGGTATCCAAAGTATGAAGCAATCGCCAGACACACACATCCTATAATGGTCTTCCATTTGCCCAAAATGAATGGTCCTGCTTCGGTTTTTTTTGAGTTACTGCTCTGTTTGGTTGGTTTCTTTGGTACTGAGTTTTGTTGTGAGCTCTGTGTGCTGCTACTTGTGGTCGCCGGGGTAGTAGGAGAGTTCGAACTGCCGGCGTTTTTTCTCTGGCGTGCCATGGTCCACGTCACCTGAGAATTTTTTTAAATGTAAGTCGTGTTTAAAACGTGCCCAAGTAGTTCATGCTGAAGTACTCACAGTCACACTGCCGGAATGGTTCTTTTGATTATAAATATTATGATTTTGTCAATTTTTGTTATTTTTACACAGAACTATCGAATTGGATGGCACTTATCCATTATTTTGTGTACACAGATGACAGAAGAAGAAGAAGAGAGGAAAAAAAAATTGCAAATTTGACGCGGTGGACGTTTGACGACGTTTCGATAAGTTTTTGCTTCTCGGATGTGTTCAATAAGAGTTTTAATCATTGACAGAGTCTTTACCTTTTAGCCTCTTTGGTAAAGATGTCTGCATATACATATATCTTTGGCTTTGATGCAACTTACAGCAACCGCTTCCCAGCAGTGAAGATTCTTGATTAATCTGCATCTCACCATAGACAACATTTGTGAGAGGTGCATTCTTAAAGATCATAGTCGGTTGACGTTTACAATTGCGCTGTCATTTGGGAATGATTAAGAATTTATTCTTATTCATTTATTGTCACAAGGTCACTGAACTCAAAATTATCTGTACAACAAAATACTTCATCATATTTTTGCCGTTAAATAAGTTGAACTATTCTGAAACTCTATTTTCAAATTTCTGATGTAAATCTTCTACTCTAGTTGCCTGAACAGCATGATATGGAATAAACTTCTCTACTAAGCGCCGATACCTCTGTTATCACATACTCGAACACATAATGCACTTTCCTCAATTCGCATGTAGGTGGCAGTGCGAATAAAATAAAGTGTACGTGACCGTTGAGGATATAAATAACGAATTAATTAAAGTTTTTTCGCAAATTTGCGTTTATAAATGCTGCACCTCTCTATTATAATATATAAGTGTAAACCCGAACTACGCATCTGCTCATTTATTAAGAATTACACCACATCGAGTATACCAAAGGGACAGACAAGGACAAAGCCCAATCAGTGGTTGAATTTGTAACGAATTGTGTGTCGAGACGACTCTATTATCGACAGCCACTGTTAGTGGCATTAGACAATTGGATAGAAACACTGGTGCACTCCAGGACGCATGCCATATGCGGCCAATCCAAACGATACCGACTGTCGACTCCTTTTTGCATCGAATGCAGATTCCAAGTTAACCCAGCAGGGTTCCAAGTTCGCACCTGCAAAAAACAAACAGCCCTTGGCTCTTCTCTTATCCCGATCAGGAGCTGGGGGTAGATACTCGTGCAATCTGGACGCATCGCTATAGTATCGTCGGTGTCTTTTAGTCACGGTCAACCAGAAATTAGGGCAGATTTCCTGTTTGCATTGTCAAGATGGTTTCAATTGTCTGCCTCCGTCCAACGTGACCACCAACTAATGTTCAAGATTAGACCGCGCAGTTACGAATCAAAAGACGGCCCTATGCCTCGCATGGAAGTGAGATTGAGAAGCGAGTTTTTCTCCAGATTTGCCAGCACTATTTGCATGTGAAAGGGGCGACGATAATTCCCATAATTCATACGTTTCTGTGGAATGACTTTATCCCTCATGGCGAGGGTCAATTTGATGGCTTCAGTGTGGCATCGCTACTGGTGACTCGGGAAGATTTGCATAATGTTTTTCTCTCTTTTCTTTGATGACGACAACATCATCAAAAACTGCTTCATAAATGTGAGCCCGAGATACGAGTATCATAGGCAGCCGTGACAAATGGACGGAAGTGTCGTTTCGGTTTCGGCGAGTTGTACTCCTGTGGCCACATACTCAGGCAAATTCAATGGGTACTGGTTATTTTGATTTACTGTTGAGGAATTTTAAGGTGATGGCTGTGCTTTTGATTGGATTTACGTTTCTTCGGGTGAATATAAAATCAGGGCTAGACTATGATTTGGATGCAATGGTGAGGCAGCTAAAGCAATGACACCATTTGTCCAGTCAATTCAAATCGATTGGACCGATGGAGCGACACACTTTAAGTTCCAAGTGATTGTGTAGTTCGAGCGGATTCGTCGCCTGATTAGATGTGCGTGCGAAGTTCTGAAAAACGTTTTGAATTTGCATACGCCTACGCTTTTAGTCATAACATCTCTGAAGCGTTTTAAATACTCTATCTGTGCCGTCTTTGTCTGATTTTTGACTGAAAAGGTGTGATTGTTGAGTTCCAATGCTTGCCTACCTGAATCGACTATCATCTTGGTAACATGTCCATTTTCAGTTTCTTGATTTGCTAACTAGAAAAAAATTTTCTCCATAAATGATCCGTCAAGGAGAACATTCATTTATTTATTTATTTAACTGACGAGAAGTTGTTCTAGGACTACTAACCTCCACCAAGAAGAAACTCATGAAATTACGAAGACTTCTTCCAACCAAAAAGGGTTTTAGCGAGGCCAGCGTGCAGAGACAGAAGAAGAGTGGACAAAAGGAAGATGAAGAGGTCGAAGAGTGTACTTATTGAAACAAGAGCCATGGAGGTGCGTAAGGCTCTCGGAGATGGTAGAGATCAGCATTAGGTAGCCAGAGACAATATTTTCAAAGGTGGCCCTCTCCACAAGAGTCGCAGACAGTAGTGTTCCTTAAGCCTGCCTGCACCCTAGATACCCAGGTTAGGTTAGGTTAGGTGGCTGCCCACGCTCAGGCAGGGACACACTTAGACCAGATTGGTGCATTGTGTACCAGGAACCAGAGTATGTAACACAGAGTACATCGAGATGGGCAACCGTAACGGTGTTAACCCTAAGAGCTGAACCTTTTCGTTCCAGAGATGAAGTTTCTTATCTTCTGGATGTCGAGTTCAGCCAGATCGGTATGATCATCTTAGAAGTATTACCCGAGAGTTTTCCTTCTTAGCGTCGGAAGAGCAGGACACGTGCACAGTAGGTGCGTTGTAGTTTCCTCATCCTCCTCCTCGTCTCTACAGCTTCTAAGGAAATCATTGGAAGGGACCCCCAGTCTAAGTGCATGTCTGCTCTCCTCTCTCCGTCTTCTTTAAATCCACGTTAGGCCAGATTTGTTTTGACAAGAGACAAGTGTCAAGAGACAAGGATTTTGATCGATCCCATAGGCGCAGGTTGTTCCCCAGATTTTTAGGGAGATGCCGTCCTGCACCTTCTTTTGCCAACTCGACCGCTTTGCAGTTGCCTGTCCCTGTGTCCTAGAACCCAGCACACGGTTACGTCGCATCTGTCTGCAATCTCGTTAAGAGATCTGCTGCATTGCTTTACCAACCTTGATCGTATTGTAGGCGATTCCAAGGCAGCTATATCTATGTATCGTACAATGGCGCTTCAATCTATCCTGTTAATTGAAAGCCAAGCCGCAGCTTCACAGACTGCTGTGATTTCCGCTTGAAACACACTACAGTGCCCTGGTAGTTGCGGGGTAAAGTCTGTCTGTCTTAGATCCTTCTGTGACTATTCCTGGCGCGGATTCGCTCAAAACTGTACCAGACTCCCAAGAGCTTCTGCTGAAAATCCGAGTTTTGTACCTAACGTTGAAGTCAATATGGGGGAGCCACCCCTCATATATGGTGTTTTTAAGATACTCAACCGTCAATGGAGACTCTAACCGAGGACGCGGTAAGACCTAAGGCAGGTTTAGGTCCTGAGAAACCGTCCTCTGAGCCATGTCCAGCAATCTCATCGGAGATCTTATTTCCGGAGATCGCATTTTCAAGAGCCAGATAGTTCAGCCCTGTGGCAAAACCCAGAGAGGTTGAGCAAGGCCTTAAGCGCAGCCTGGGCATCGTTACAGACGCAGCCGCTCCGACCCCTTCACTTATTCTTTACAATTTAATCCGTAGCCATGCATAGCATAAGTCTCAGCTTGTAAAACAGAAGCATACTTGTCTAACGAGTAGAGAAGTCTACTCATTCTCCACGAAGACAGCAGGATCGCACTCATGGAAGGATCATTGGCTCAAAGCCGTAAGCTAGAGCGGTAAGTTGGCCAGAAAACTTATGACATGTTCTTATTGCTTATTTCGTCGTACAATCCTCCATTCAAGTCCATCTAGCATTGATTTGATATCAAGAACGTGGTGACTTGCTGTTTAAGGTTGAAACATCGAGACTCTCCTATATATTTTTCTACTGGTTCTATGCAAAACATGCCTGGCCAACTTCTAACATAAAAAGGTTAATTTCCTCATAAATCTAGGGGAGATCAACTAAGGGATACGGGCTGAAACGAGCAGTGCCATACCGTGAAACTATTATTTGAGTGGCCACGGCTCACTAAACATTCTTTCCCAACGAGTTGATATGCTTCCAAGCAGCAAATGTTTAAGCAAGCAAAAGGTAATCATCTTCGAAGACTGCAAACCGACGAAGAGGTAACCGAAGGCTCATGAGCATAATCGTAGCAAACATATATTTTTTACTTAAAGCTTTTCCTTACTTAGGCCAGAGTCTCAACCAACAAGTCCAACTGTCTCCAATTGCATATGCCAAGTTAATTGACGTCACCCTCTACTTCCGCGGTATCCGATTGCGGGAGCTCGTCCTTGTCTGCTCAGTTCCTCAGTGGTGATACCGCAAATTCTTCGGACTGATGATGTTTTTGACGAGGTTGGTAGCGATGGCTCTTTATTTTCACTGACCAACTATAAGTCGTTTAGAAGCCCCTTTTACGATACCAAGGTCGGAACTCATAAGTTGGTCTGACGTTTCATGGTTAAAAGGCTTGTTGGGGTCAATAGCGACCCGAAAAGTAGTGGATAAGTCTGTTTTTGTCCTGAGTCCCTTTTAAATTCCAACTCCAACTGAACCAGCATCAGTTTCTCACCTCGATGTGAGAGCTTAGTTTTGTAATAATTCCCATACTATCGCCCAACGCATCAAGCTAATTTGGTTACTTCTTAAACAATCTTGAAAATCCCATCTCAAGTGCCTCACAAGGTCCTTAACGATGAATGCCATCCTCAACATAAATTGCTTCTTACACATGTTCTACATCACTGGGTCGTTATCTTCGAGAGGAGTACTCAGTCGAATCTGTCTTTCGTTGCCCTTTGCGGACATGTACATCAAAAGACAAATCACTTACTTCACCGAATCGAAAGGCACTTCTTCCACCAGAGGATACATACACACATCCGGCTGTGTCATACTGCCTCCTCTTCCTTCCGAGCGCGTTGCTCATCAGTGGAACCGTGAAAATGCAAATTTTTCTGGTCGGAATTTTCAAGAAGTCGTTCCTTTCATATTCAAATTTCTCCGATTAACTGTGTCGGTTACACGAAACGTTGGGAGGGGTTGGCAGAAAAGGGGTTTTAGAGGCCAACTGGGCGGTGAGCATTATCAACCCTCGGAAGGGCGCTTTTTTTTTGTCCCTAAGTACGGTTTTGTGTGTTTTTCTATTTTTTTTGTTGTTAGATGTCAGCCGGAGGTTTTTCGTTGTGAATGCCTTTGGGTTTGGTTTCGGTTTGAGTTTGGTTTCCAAGTTTTATGAACGTTTTGATGCCTTAATCTGTTTATGATCCCTGAACGATGAATATGAATTTGTTTGAATTGACATGCACTCAATCTGGTTTGGCAGAAACCGGTTGTGATCAATTTAATTGAGGGGTGACTTAGCGAGAAGAACGTTACTTCTCAGATTGTACAAATGTGTGATTGAGTGATTTGTAGTTTTATATGGCGTCAACAGTAGGAATAATGACGCGGTACGCCAGACATAGAACTTAAAGATAAGCCAGCCATTTCAAGAGTTAAGGTAATTGTCACCACTTATCTCAGCAGTTGGCCTGATTTGAGCGCATACTACTGGTGAATAAAGGGTTCAAGATCGTAGCAAAATACTCCGTTCTTTGACTAAGTTGGTCCTCATTCGGAGTAGGTAGAGAACCTCCTAAGATTTTCATCAAATATTAGCTGGAACTGTCACACCTAATTAGCTCTTTGGTGATTCCATAAACGGTGTGCCATCCCATTTGGTCTCGGCTTACCTTACTGTATGACTGTATTAGGGGCCCTAAATGCGCACTACGACCTATGAGGTCTATTGTGGTGGCCCGTATGGTTTAACCAGAAGTTATATTGAGGCTTTTAATAAACCTCAGTATAGTCTTAGGTTCAATTTTCCGGATTTCCGCTGGGTTGACCGAGGCCCGCGTCAAGTGGAGTAGTCTTTTCTTTGCGGCTCCTGGACATACGCACAAAATATGTTCAGCGGTCTCTTTTTGTTCTCCATAGAGCCGACAAATATCTGCATCTGATATTTTCATTTTATGCAAATGGTATCTGAGTGGACAATGTCCTGTCAGATAGCCCGTAACTCGTCTTTGGTGAGATCAAGTAAAGTCTTAGCCTTATATAGGTTGGGGTTGATAAACTTTTTCGCTTGTCTAAGGCCTCGGAGGTTGGCCCAGTAGTCAGCGTGTTTGTTGATCACCCATTGTGTTATCTTGGAGTAGGCACTGTTGGGTGGTACCCCAAAACAGGGTTCGGGACCAACGAGTGGGCGGCAAGCGCCTCTTCTCGCCAGGCAGTCAGCCCGTTCATTACCCTCGAAGCCTTCATGTCCTGGGATCCAGGCTAAGGTGACCTTATTTACCGATGCAAGGCTTTCGAGGAGGTTGAGACAGTCCCAGACAAGCTTGGACCTTACCGTATAGGATTTAAGGGCTAACAGTGCTGCTTGACTGTCTGAAAAGATGTAGATGCGGGTTCCTTGAGTTCTCCTCCGCAGGCATGCTCTTGCACATAATTCAATAGCGTGGACTTCCGCTTGAAATACTGTAGGTGACTTTCCAAGCGCTGTCGCACGTTGGAAGCTGGGACCGTAAACCCCAGCACCTGTGCTGCCGTTTTCCAATTTTGAACCATCTGTATACCAGATTTGGGAATTTGGTAGTGTAGTAGGGCCTTCATTTCTCCATTTGCTGCGGGCGCCTATAACAACTTCGAAACTTCTGTAGAAACGATATCTCTTGAGCATGGTATCTGGAATCTTGAGAATTGGGTCACGATGAATGTATTCTAGTATTCTCAGATGACCTATAAAGTCGCCGACTTTTAAGTCCAGTATCTGAGGCAGCCTTAGAGCACTAAGCATAGCTTCTTTTTGTATTGCCAGATGCTCGGCTTACCTTACTTTTGTAGCTGTGTTGAACGCTGTGCCGCACTTCTCTTACTTACACAGAAAATCAGAATTCTAGCCCTTCATCCTTGGAGGCAGCTAGTTATGGCAACAGGTCCAACTTTGGGAAAAGAGTTACCCCGTTTGCCCCGAAAAAAGTTCAATCCGAATAGAGCTAAACGCGCAGTTGAGTTGTTTATACCTTTTAAACACTAAGGTATCTTTCTGGCTTGTTTTGTAGAAAGGGCTGGATCTAATAATGTTACTGAGGGCGTTATTTATAGGTAGCTTCAGCTGGAAGCTTATCCCACGTATATACCTGGAGAGAAGTGGAACCTGAAAGTGTCATTTTATCCCTAAGCTGGCAACGAGTATAACGAGCTGTGGAAAGATACTAGATGCGACTTGTGTGGGATTAGTCTACACGTCTACCTATACACTCAGGTACAAATGGTTTCAGAAAGGAAAAATTCGATTCGGGGCTCTTCAGCATCTTGTCAAAAAGCTGAAGAATATCGCTCTCTGCGCTTTTCTGAAGATTGATGGCACCTTTGACAACACGGGCTTTGAGTTTATAGCAAGAGAAATCGAAGATTTGACCAAAAGATGCGCTTGAGCCAAGCTGGATGGTCGAATCATCTGGTCTTCTTCTGGAGAAGTATCGCTGTTTGCCGTGAGTTGGTTCTCTTTACGAGAAGAGGGATTGCGACCCGTCGGACCCAGTATTACTTTTCAGATCTCAAATGAAGTCATTAATCTAGGACTGCTCCTTAAAATAAACGTCTTGGGCAAAGAATGTCAAGTCGAAGCCATCCAAGGCACAGGGTAAGAGTACTTTTGGCAAGACATAAGGGTTGTCACCGAAAAATCGCCTTTGGATTTATACGGCAGTGATAAGACCGTTTATTTTGGTTGATGGAGAGAGCGGCCTGACTCAGCTGTATGGGAGCTTTTTCGAATGTGCCTGGAGGTGCTCTAGATTCTCTGCTTGATTTATCTTCCCTTGATATCTATATCATAAGCTGTGCTATCAAAGCAATCTATCGTCTTAGATGAGGCGGCTTTCGTATTATCCGCACTGAAGTTTGGATGGCGATGTGCATTGTGCGACACCTGTCCTACCTGGTTCCATGGATAATATATCTGATGTAATGACACCAGAACTTGGGCTACTGTGTAAACTTAGAGTCGACTTTCCTTGCGTTTATGAATGGCTTTGGACAGAGTCTGTGTTTAAACTGGACTGTAGTCGAGTTTTCAGGGAAGACGCGAAAACTAGTCCTTAAAATAGTTCCAAAATGGTTTATGTATGCAAAAACTCTCGGAGTTTGCTCGCAAGGCTTAACTCTTTGACACTTGTCAAGGTCCCTGGCCAAACTGGAACCTCCAGCAATTAGGCCTTCGAAGAGATTTCTGGACAAGCCTCAAAGGATGAGTTCTCAGGGCCTTCATTGACGATTGGGTTTCTTACAGATCCAGGATGCAGGCAGAGTAAACGAATGCTTCTGAACGTCTGTACGAAATTTGCGTCTTTCTTGTTGTCTCTCAGCAGGAAAAACTGTAGAGAACTTATTAATGTTTCAATGGGAAACTTCGCGTTGGCTAAGCATCACAATGTGCTGGCTCAAGCTCCACTACTTAGGTACGGCGTCGCTTGTGGAGTAGGTGATGATAATTCGATGCTGATATGGTGAGTGCTGGTCTTCATCGTTGAAGCGCCGTTTTCATTCCTTCTTCTTCCTTTTTCTCCGAAATTCTAGACAATTTCAGTAAAATGGATAAAACTGGGTTATTCCTAGTACAATGGGCTAGCTGTGTCTGAGTGACCCAGTGGAGTGTTTCCTAACCCAACAAAAAAATAGATCGATGTCTGCCACAGCTACAAAAGGTGGTTCTTCAGGGAGCATTCTATCGCATTACTGTGGCTTATATTCACCAACAATCTACTAGTCGAACTCCTTAGCTTAAACTGTTCAGCCCATGTTTACTCAACTGACGTAACATAAGCAAGGTGTCAGAATGTGACAACATAGAAGCACCGATAATCAATCCCTGTAAGACCGATCTATGTAGTGCAACCTGGACAAACCTATTCTTGCTTCCCAACAGGTACATGGATGTAAGATCCTACAAGGGGTCCCTGAAGATCCGAGTGAGGCGGTGCCTAACATCAACCGCCACCTCTTTAACTTAACCTAGGTTCACTTTTATCCTTCTTCCATAAGTTCATCATTGACAATCCAGAATATAAAGACCTCTGCTTGCGTGACAGGCTTTCGTACGTCGGGGTGTCGAAATATTGCCCGTATAGTGCTGCTATTGATTTCTCGCTCTATATGTTGAACTTCTATCTTGAACGAGCTTACCGACGTTTTGTGTGTCAGTTTGTGGTTCATATTTGTTCACCACGAATCGCTGTGGACCCTTTAACTCTGATGCTGAACTTTGTGATTATATGTCCTGCCTTCATCTTTAGATTTCACAAAGATGTCATTTTAATTAATTCGATGCAGGCAATGGGATGTTCCCTACTCAGATCGTCCTCCCTTTCAAGAGAGCATTTCGCGAATTTTCCATGCAGAATCTGTAAAATCTAATCCAAGACAGAAAACTATCCATAAAGGATACCCCCATGGACCCGGTCCAGTTGTTTACATACATACCCCAGCCGAAAGTAAACAAATCGAGGATTGTATCTCTCACAAGGACGAGCAAAACAAAAAAATCGGAAAAAAACAAATGTGTAAACTTTCACAGACGTAAAAATAGGCCCATGACTCTGGACTATCGTCCATCCAAATGTGAACAAAAACACAGGGGTGTGAGTGAGTGGCGTCAGTGAATGACTATAGGTGAGTTCAGCAGAGAAAGAGAGAGGAAAAAAATGAACGAAATTCCTTACCAACAAATCTCGAAACTTTATAGACTCCCATAAAAATAAACTCCAGGATTAAACTGTCCTTCAGGCAAGCGCTACCGGAATGAGCAGAGTAGTGTCCTCTAACAAATGTTCCAACAATTAAACGGGAATCTCTTCCACTCGACGATTGTCGTCGTCGTCGTTTCCTCCACAGGATGGGCGATCGGCAGCAAAAAAAAAGGCAGAAAAAAAATCCTTGGCTATAAATTTCACCGATAAACTAGAAAAGTTTCCACTACAGAAGGACAACCAACAAAAAGCAGACGGATACTGGCCACGGATGAGATGACGGACCAATCGGCCGAGATCCTTTGATGGGCGTCTGTTGGATAGATGGCAGCAAATTTATATGGAAATTGGTGTATGGTGTAGCTGGCACAAGGAGCAGAACAACGGCCACAAATTCCACCACCATACACAGAGCAACCATCAAACATCCGCCATTAGTGCGTCCACCATTCCTACCGCCACCGTTAAGTGCCACCGAGAGAGAGAGAGCAATGCGGTGTAACGATTTTATGATCTGTGCGAGTGTGTCCGAAACGAATGGCATGATGGAGTCCGTTGCAATCGCGGGTGTCAAAGCGAACGGATAAAATCTGATTAGGATTTGCCCTGAGATCTAGATTGCTGCTGCTGCCAAGCCGCCTCCGCCCTCGCCAACAGAGACTTATGCAAATGCGCGAATACGCGTAATGTCCTCCTCGCACGTCAACAAGGATAATGACAATGATAACGATGGTGGCACCAAATGGAACGGAATAATTTGCACGGCGACAAGTCTGTGTCCCGGCTGCTATTGGTACCGCCGGCGATTCGGTGACATTTCCATCCACACAAACCCTGTTCGCGTCACTGGAGTGGATTTTATTAATATGTGACTCTAACCCGGTTGCACTTAAAGCTGCCTCACCCTCCTCTGGGAGAAGGAAAATTAATTTTCTGTGATTCTTCTTGTGCGGGTGTTCACTTTGTGTTGCGACTTTTAATTTCGTTTCGCGTTGTTGAACTTACACGGGCCGGGACCGACTGTGACTGACATGGCCGACGACTTAATGTACACGATGCCAAATTGAATGAGATCTGACCAATCCAACGGCCTGAGGATGTATTTAATAGCTTTTGCCATTTTCTGGGGATATTATGACAGAATTGAAAATGATAAAAATTTATCGATTGCGAAATATGAATGTCTCGTCATCGGCATTGGCAGCGTGTGTCTCATTGCCGGCGGCGACGATTAAATTGGGAATCAGGACAATGAAGATATTTTCGTGGAGAGTAATTGATTTTCATTGAATTAAGCAAATGTCCTGCGAGCAGCGACTTGTGTTTTCAACTTTTGCCAGTTGAATTGGAGTAAAGCGCCTGGGAAATGTCAAATGGTCAAGCATTGACTTGACAGAAGAATGACAGCAAGCTCTGATGGGACGACACAAATCTAAGTTCAACAAATACTAACGGTGAAGAATTTCGTCATTCTATTTGGGGTTCGGTTAGGGTGGCTGCCTGTATAGATCTACCCACACTGAGACCGATGTACATAGGTTCGTTGTGATACCACGGGATTAACAATTTTTGCGGCTACACCTGGGAAGACAGTTTAAAGCCAACAGAAGCTTTTATTTAAATGGATGACTCTCATGACGTTAGTGTTAGCTGAACCTTTCTTATAGTTTAAACCTAAAGGATATGCCTAAGTTTTTAGAGAAAACACATCCTCAGAGAAAACACCTCCACAGAGAAAACACCTCCAACCCACTTGAGTAGGTTTGAATCCATTAGTGTATGTAGAGTTAGCACTCAGTAGGTGCCAGAATAGTTGCTCGGCAAATCCTTTAAAGTTTGAGTTTTGGCGGTGGGATGGGAGGATGGGCCGTGGACAGTGTTTTCAGATGTAACACAAATACGAACAAAGATCGATGAGTCAACAGTTTGGAATCTATACCATTGTGAGGATGTTTTAAGGGGAATGGCCGCACCAAGAGCTATTTATTGGGAAACAAATGTAGACTAGGTAGGTAGGTAGGTAGGGTGGCTGATATACTTAGGCCAGGAAGGCGCTTTGTGATACCACTTGGATCTATACCTTGAAAAAAAACGTCGCTCACTTTATTGAAACTAATTAGAGCGCTTGATGAAGTTGAGTATACTTTTGACGTCAGTATGTGATAGTTCGCCTAAGTTGTCGAATTGACAGGCTCCCAGAGAGAGCTTCCTTCGTTGGGATAGGGCAGGACAAGTGCGGAGAAAATATAGGATCGTTTCTTCCTCCGGTAGCCCTGAAGAAGTCATTTGAGAAGAGACCTATCCTTCTGATATTAAGGCCCAATGGGACAGTGGCCAGTGAGAACACCGATAGCGGTGATAATGAGCGACCTATTGAGCAAGATAACATTTTTAGATTGAGTGAGATTTAGCATAGGCCAGGTCGCCTGAAGAAACGGCATCTTTTTTTAACGTGTTCAATAGAATTGTCTTCTCAGTCTAATTTCCAGAATGAGACCCAATGATAGAATGATAGAAAAGCACAGTGACTATTGGAGGAACCAGACCGCTTTTAGCTTTCCATCTTGAAAGAATGAAAGGGCGTTTTGAAGAAGTTAACTAAGTGTGCTTCGGTATTTACCAGAGGCAGCTATCGGAGCATCATTTGCTTAATAGACTAACTCAGGACTTATTTCAACTAGAGGCAAAGCATTGTACATGTTTTACTAAATCTGGGACGAGCATTGTTGTAATTTCAATTAAAAAATAAATGAGCATCACTGCGGCTGCTTAAATCGAAGCTCATATAAACTCTACACTTCAATGCTTTGAAGTACTCTCTGGATGCGTATTTCAGTGAAAGCGTTTAAGGACAGCCAAATGAACGTACTTGAAATTGGTAGGATTATGGGCATCCCAGTTGAACAGGTTTAAAGCTGAGTCGAGTCAGTTGTAAAATAAGTGAACAGCGAATTGGTAAAGTGTGGGGGTGAAGGTATGAGCCCATTTCCCTCTGCTTTTCAAGTTCTTGGACACCGAGGTCGTATACTCATGATTGTACAGTGGCACATACATATTACGTATCACGGTTTCAAAGGAACCGCTCTACAAAAGCAACACTAGAGAACGTGGTTAGGGTCGTTCGTCTGACCCAGAAAAATAAACACGACTTGACAAGCTTTGTCCTGTTGATAGAAATAGACGTAAAACTTGGTTTCAACGCTGCCAGGTTGAGCGACAAGTTTAAAGCCTGCTTAACACCCAAGATTCTTGTAGTGGAAAGCGACCGCTCTCGACCCCTTGACTCTTTGAAAGACTCCTTGGAAGTACATAACTGTTTTAGTGATTTTTTTGGAATCCCGACACCAAAGTACTTTCATAATGACTTCCTTCCTTGAGTGTATAAAGTTAGCTTACTGCCAACGTCCGGTCGGGGCTAAATCAGCTTGAGTTTTATGAAATTCTCTGGTGTTGGCGCTTTGTGCAGCCTGTCACGAAGTCCCCCTCGTTTGTTAAAAGAATGAAGACATTCGAAGAAAATCTCTTCCACAATTCGGAAGAATACAAGTCTCTGCCTCTTATTGGTCCTTCTTTCATGCACGAAATGGACATATCGCGCTTTGTCTTGATCGAAATTTCAAGGGGTATTTAGTCCCGACACCTTATTCTCGAGTTATATCAGCTTAATCGCACTAAATCCAATCTTCTTGACCTGAATTTCTCTTTTCCCGGCTAAAAGTCCACACATAGCCAAACAAACAAATTTTCCATGAATTTGGAATTAACATTTGAAAATTCCGATCATGTTTGGCTATCGTCTGACCACAGGGACCACATTTAAAATTAATTTCCTAGAACCCACTCCAAAGAGTAAGAGATTCTGATTTATGTGGTACATCTTCTTTGTCGGTGTACCAAAACCAACTGACTGACTTAGAGTATTCCGTCTAAATGGAGACATTCCAACATCAGTCCTGATGCCGACATTGTAACACAAAAAAAAAAAGAAGAAGAATCCTTACAACCCGAGCAAAACAAACAGACACATGAAAAGTCCTTTCAGCAAAGTGAACTCGCCTGTATGTCCTGATGAGCATAATCATATCCTACTTTGTTCCACATTAGATAAGGCAGTCGGTGTCTTGTTTTTTTGGTAGCACCCCCATTGAGCCAGGTCTGTGTGATGGTATCTGCAATCGATTAGCAGGAATTTTGTACAGTACCTGGGAATAGCAGAAGCACCTCCTGCTGAGCAGTGGGTGTTCTGTTTACCGCTTTTAGAAAAAATATTCTACCCTCGGGACGGGCAAGGCTACAGCTACTTTGGGTTATGTCACTTGTTAGAGTGAAACAACTCAATTCCTATTGATGTCCTTCCATTAATTACTTATCACTTAAAGAGATACAAACGGAGAGAGCGCTCCAGGAGTGAAACACGGACATTCATACAAAAAATGCGGATTTCACGAACATTCCTCTAGCTCTGCCCGTATTTCGAATCCTTCCCAGTGTTGTACACAATATTTTTGTTAATTATTTAATGTCTGTCACCCGGTGGCTAACACTTTGAGAGATATGCAAATTGGAGTTGTCACCCCGTGTCGTCCTTTTTGTCGTTGGTGAAACAAAAGAAAATTGCAAATGCATGAGGAGGTATCATCATCATCAGCAGCATTCCCTCTCCACCTTCATGTCCATGTATGTGCTCTAAGGATACAATCACTTGAGGATACGAGCAGAAAAAAAAACGGAATTTCTAACGAAACAAAATGAAACCAAGGCTAATGTTGGTCGGTCGTTGCTGATGTCAGTAGGTTTGGGGGGAGTAGCTTCTGGAGATAAAACAGAAAAAAAAACCCCACCAACCGGAACAAAAACAAAAATAAAAAAAGAGCCGAGATTGTCCTGGAAAAAATATCCACCACTACCACCAGCAGTGTTCGGTGGCGTTCCCTCCATCCTCCAGCACGGCTTACAAATGCATTATGTATGAGTCGAGCCGTACAACGTGTATTATTAGGTTGTCCACTTTAACAATCTGTACAAGGATTGCTACATTGTCCAGGATGCTGGGGGTCTGTGTGCGGGGGCCGCACAGTTGTACTTTGCGAAAAGAGAATTATAAAAGGATGTATGGCGGTAGAGAGCACAGAAGAAGAAAACAAAAACAAGTAAGCTGGGGGCGGGAAAAAAAAAAAAAGCGAAGAAGGATTTTGTGTGATACCCCGTTGAATAATGGGTTCTTTTTCTTTTCCGTTTGCCGAGATAGTATGCTCGTATGTTGTACAGTAGTTGTGGGGGATTTGTTCCGAGTGCGAGTGGCATGGGTGACACAAGGTGATCTCGTGTACGTGATAATGGAATCGTTTCTCTGCTCGTTACTAGTGCCTTCAGCAGCACGGCCCCCCTTGCACTATCCTTGACCTAAGGTAAGCGGATTTGTGTGTTATGTAGGTGGGGCAACATGAAAGGACGAACAAATGCGCAAAATTTATTGGAATTTATTATTTAATCGAGAACAGCACGAAGGTCGATGGTTGTATTAGAATTTAAGGCTTTCGAGCCAAATTAGTGGATGATGGGAGTATATTTTTGGAAGCTCTTCACTCGGCTTATTTGAGGGTACACCAGGTACCCTCACCAGGTGGCCTCATTGTTCTTTACTATGACCTTGTGTTTTGGGATCGAGACTAGATTAGGTTAGCCTTGCGGGTTGAAGACGTTGTCAAACCTCTTAATCACCCTGAGTCTAAGACGATCGGAAAACAGATTTCCTTGGCAAGCGTTATTTTTTCACTGTTCGACCAGTTTGGCGGATGTGGTTGCCAAAATGTAGGCTTTTATGGCCGCCTGATTGTGAGTTAGTATCACAATATTACGTTAGGTCGGAATGCAACTTTTGGAAAAAAGACCAATAGGTCACACCAATAAAAGAAAAGCAAAGGAAATACTTACGCTGAACAAATCGCACTTAGCTCAAGTACAGGCCACAACCTACTGACGGTTTAGCACGACTGACCTGATCTCTGCAAAGGATTTGGCGATAAAGACGCGAAGAAGGACACGTTTCACTTTCTCTACGACTGCCCAAGCCTTCGCATAACCAGAAAAAATACCCTAGGCGCTTACTTCCTTAGTGACCCAGGCCATCCTAAGGCCATCCTAACATTTATACCGAATTCAGGGTGGCTTAGGGGGGGCTAATTAACAAACAATAAATAATCCATTCTTTTCCCAACAGGTACATGAATGTAGGTCCCAAAACGGGGAACACAATGGATCCTTGAAGATCCGAGTGAGGCGGCGCCTAACATTAAGTCGCCACCCCTTTTAGGTAACCTAACCTAGTACTTATGTTTGCAAGCAAACATAAAACCTTACCATCCCTAAAGCCACCAAAAAGGATTTCAAAACCATATTTACCACCTTTCCGTTGTTTCATTTCACTCTGAAGTTTTACCAAAATTCAGTTTAAAAATCAGATAGTCTTTTAAGACTAATAATATCTCTTACGGTATTGAAACGTCGACTGATCTAATACTTTGATTTTTTGAAGCGGCACAGATCACGCGCATATAAGTTCTTAAAATTCAGTACATTATTGGGTCCTAGAACCTGCTGTCGAAATCTATGTAAACATGACTTGGTGGATTTTCTTACCCAATGAGGACTTACCAAGGGCAAACTTCGGTTGTAAGAAGCTTAGGTTGCAATATTTTTGGTTTTACAGTATTCCAGGTTGGCCAATCACCTGGAATACGTTTATAATAACGAAGCTATGTTGAGCGAGGAGATGGGGCTTGGGTGTCGACAACAACCAGAAACGTCTCTGTTCTGTTTTTTTTTTTTTGACTTTTTGGCACTCAAACTAGTCTCACGCCAAATATCCTGGCGTTCTGCTTGTTGAAGTGCGTATCCAACCTCCTAAGTCAAAAAAAAAAAAAAAAGATTTTGGCTAAGGTGATGCGTTCAAGTAAGCGTACGTATTGGTTGAGAATTATGTCATCCTTGCACAACAGCGCCATTAAAGTATGAAGCTAAAGAAGTATGAATACTTCTCTTACTCTTGCTTCGATTTGAAACTCTGAAGAAGCCTGTTGTGTCAAATGTGCCAAAAGGTTAATGGTCCCTTTCGAATGAAAGACAGCAAAGGTAATCTAAGTGAGGAGTTCACTGCTCAGAAGAGCACCGGGTAGATATATAAACCCACAAATCCTCAGCCTCTATGGAAAGTCTTCAGATACGGCGCGACCAGGGCTAAAGTCCATGAAGTTAACATCGATGAAGATTCGGATTTCTATAAGTTGATAACAAAAAGAATTAGTTTGGTGCTATGATGTCCTGTAGACTTTATCAAAGATACACAGATCCTTGATATGTGTCCTAGAACAGCTAAAGAGTACGCAGCAAAAGTCATCATTCGTACTTCGTAGACTGGAATATAGTGCGGGATGAGAATGTTAGGTGTTCAAAGTTGGGGTGTGTACGGACTGAGACTTGTAGGGATCTATTGTGCTCCCCCGAGCTCGTGTTGGTCGAAAATTGCTCTGAGGAATCACAGTATCTGAATTATATAGGTCCAAAGATGGGAGATCCGTTTCAGAGAAACTATACTCTTCCAGGTGTGTTCTTCTTTTGTGGATTAGTGCTCCACATACCATAAGGAGGTGTGATGGGGTCACATCGCCATAACCCATTCGCTTCTATTCTCATTTTTCTGATATGTTCCCTGAGTGTGCAATGGCCCGTTAGAATGCGAAGCTGGTTTTTGTTTATGCCTAGCCAAGCCTTGCTCCTCCTTCGGTTGTTGTTCCCGAAAAGTTTCATTACGTAAGTTTCGTTAGTTCTGGGAGTGCTTCCTACAGCCTTCTTCTTTTGCGTTCTTCCTCTCTTTGCAGTTCCTCTTAAATTCGATGCGGTCCAAGCCCGCAGAATGGCTCGGGTCCAACGAATGGTGTTTCTGACCCTTTTCTTGCCAGTTCATTGGCTGCCTCATTTCCTTCTATTCCTACAATACATTGCTGTTAGATCTGTTTTCATAGGAACTAAGAGCCTCGATGGCAACCTGTTTGTCTGATAGCATCGTGATGTTTTGCTCGTGATACGTTCTATTGATGCCAAATTATGCACACCTTTCGATCGCGACCTTTGCTTGAAAAGTACTGGGCGATGTTCTCATGGACTCCGAGAACTTAGTTCGGTGCCCGTATACTCCCGCTCTTGTTCCCGTGTGTGTTTTGAAGCCGGCAGTGTACCATTTGATGGCGTTGTGCTAAAATTGATGTACTTCGTCGTTCCATTTTCTTTTGCTGCTCAGTTTTATGTTGAAATTTTTTTCAAAGCAGTATTTCTTGATTATATCATCTCTAGGCCAGTCTAATAGTGGAACTGGTTTGGAGAGGAAGTCTCGCTTTTTGCTAGTGAAAGTATTAACTTCGATTCCACTGAAGCTAAACCAAACGCTTCAAGGACGTCTTGATTGTTAAAGAAGATGAAGATAGTCCTGTCCTGGAAGTTGGAGTACAACAGTAGCTGAACTAAGTGATTTGGAGCTGGTTTGAAGATAAAGATATTCTAGCTCCAGGTGTTAATGTGCAATATTCCTCTCCAGCATTAGTTGATGTAACGGCCAAAATACCAGCCTTAAATTTAGAGAAATACTTGTCAAAGCTGATCGAGGTGCTTGCATGGATTGTCTCGCAAAATATTCCAAATTTAAATTCAGGTAGACTAGATGGAAAAGGTCTACATGAAGCAAGGATTGCTTTTATGGTTAACACACATATAATAACGCTAAGAACTCTCATGTCCATCAGATATCCAATCGAGCTCTTGCGAACATTCGTGAAAAGATCTTAAGGAAGGATTTCCCCTCTTGCTTTCCTGATCAGAGTTAATTCGTTTTCCATTTGCTGGAACTGACCCACTGACAGCTCAATTGTATCAAATTTCAGTCCAATTACAATAGACATTCCAAATCCGCTTATATATCAATTATGTTCATGATCAGGCTTCACTATCTCAAGACAACACCATATGCATACTTATACCCAAATCGACCCTGAAGTCTCGTGCCCATTTGTTGTCGTCGCATCCAGTCAGCTGGCCAGCAAATCAATAAAAAAACGCACACACAAAAAAGCCAAATCCTTACCCAAAGTAAAGCATATCTCCTTTACGACTACAAGAAATGCCCAATAAATCTTTGATCCCCAATCAAGGATATCACATGTCCTAAATCTCATCTTCAATTGGACGGGACGGGAGTAATTATTCGGTTGAAAAAGAAAAAAAATTCTCTACCCCGGATCACATACTGTGAAAGGCGAATCCATCTTACGACATGGATCTCTGCTGTCCCTGTGTGTTATACTTAGATCCCTTATCAGGATTTCCCTTCCTTCTCCGGTAGCGGGTATTGAAAAATTGGCCAGAAATCTATTTCATACTCAATTTCACATCACACTGAGGCTCCTCTGTGTATCGAAAATCGGATAAGCGATTTCCAAAGAAAAAACATGATTCTCTTAACAAATTCGCAGGACATTCAACGGACAATGAACATCCTTATTAGTCCTACAACAATGCCATCCTTGTTGATTAAAACGAATAGAAAAAGAAAAAAAATTACCAATATCATGAGTAATTTGATCGTGATAAGGATCGTGCCAACTGTGCATATTGCATAATTCCACGTAGAGTCCTTAGTCCGTTTCGATGTTCTGTTGAAGGATGTAAATTTGTTGAAATGGATTTTGGTTGCTTCCAAAATAGGGATCCAATTACCGATAGTAGGCGGCGGCAACCAGTAACCAGCAACCGGCAGTGGCAGCGGTGTTCAAAACAACAAACAAAAGGATACACTTCTGATGGCGTCACTGATGACGGCAGTGAAGAGGGTGTTTTCGTTTTGTTGGCAAAATAAGATAAGATTTCGAAATGGAATTGCTAGTGCAGAGATGCTGGAACATCTCTGGTCGAAGACAAAGGATTTCAATTGAATTTTAATGAGCCAAAGTGTTGCTGTACTTGGAATTCTCTAAGCAGATAGATTGTGACAAGTGTTTGGTTGTTGGTTACAGTTTTTAAGGATCCAATTGAAAGTCAAGTAGCAGCGAGTTTTGAGAATGAAACTTTAATCGAAGTGAGGAAAGTGTTGTCGCTCGCTGAGGACATTCTTTAGAAATTTAAACCACTTCCAAAAATTCAGGGAATTTGCATTCCAACTCTAAACCATCTGCACTGGATCCCATTGAATTAGTGGTCACCTGATCCTTCGGAACGATCATCTAGGATTTGCTAGGGAATGCATTGAGTGCAAACTTTTACCGAAATGAGATTTAAATAAGGCGGATACCTCGGTCAGGGTATGTGGAATATTTGCGTTCTAATTTATGCACAACAATGACAGACAATGGAACAGTGTAGTCCTTGTGCGAATTTTCAATGCACAAAGACCAAGCGCCAGGATTATGTGAAGTAATCACATGTCCTCTCTTCTTCTTGTGCAATGTGCTTAAAAAAAGACAAAGGTTTGTTGATGCATGGTGAATATGTGTGTGCATAAGGATCGTTTAACAAACAATAAGGATGCAGATTGGATCTCAGGAGATTTTCTTTTTGTTCTCCATTTTTACTTAAACAAATCGTGTCCTTTGTTGGGAGGAAGGACAAAATATTGGTGATTTACGATAACAGGTTCATTTGATTTGCATTCTTATTTCGAACAATGGGACATTATTAGCTGGTGCTTGCTTCAAATGAAGGGATCATTTGGGTTCATTTGAGCTAAACCATCATTTAACAGAGCAGAGTTGAGGAAATGAGCCTATAGTTCGACCTCTTATCTTTTCGAAAAGCAGTGCTGTTTCGTTTAAATTTATGTTTGGTGGTCCATCAACATAGTTCAAGTCCTTAAGCCGGAGTCACAAATAGTTCGCTTTCGAATCCTATGGGAGATGATCTATCTTTTAAATGCGCTAAGAGTTAGCATCACCACATACGAAAGAAGCCCTGGAGATCTACACAGATGGTTCTAAAACCGAATGGGTGTGCGAGGAGGTGTTTTCTCCGATGATCTAAGCCTTGAGATCTCCTTTCGCCTTTCAGGGCACTGAAGCGTCTTCCAGGTGGAGATCATGGCGATAAAGAAGGCCCTGTGTTAGCTAAGGTGGAATGTAATATCTCCTCGGGATATTAGCATTTTCACAGACAGCCAGGCCGCCATTAAGTCTCTGGATTCAGTCTTTGTAACAACAGAAATGTGTAGTTCTAGATTGCCGCTCGTCGCTTGTAGAGATGGCACCAGGAAACTACAAAGCCGATGATCTCACCAAGAATGGTACTACAATACAGATTCTTGCTGAAAAACAGCACCTCGGAGTGCCACTAGCTACATGCAAATTGAAATTAAATGCAGATGCAATCAGAAAAGCCAATTTAAGGTGGTCCAATGGTACCACCTGCCAAACTAGAAGGCAAATTTGACCTTCAATAGAGAATAAGCGTTTACTTACTTAAGGTGGCGCTGCAGTCCGGGGTGGACCTGGGCCTCAACCAACAAGCATCTCCAGTCGGCTCGATCTATAGCCAGCTACTTCCAGTTTCGCACGCCAAGTTTGTTAAGATCCCCTTCCACTTGCGTACGCCACCTGAGTCGCAGTCTTCTTCTACTGCGCCGTCCCTCTGGTGTGGATTGGAAGATTTTCCGGGCCGGAGCATTGGCGTTCATCCGCTCTATTGACCCAGCCACCTCAGTTGTTGGACCTTCACTCTTTTGGCTAAGCCAATGTCTCTGTACAGCCCGTACAATTCGTCGTTGTATCTTCTTCTCCACTCACCGAAAATCACCCAAATAATTTTCCTTTCAAAACAGTCAAAAGCAACCTCATTCGTTTTTGACAGAGTCTATGCCTCTGCGCCATAGAGCAGGACTGGGATGCTTACGGTATTATAAAGGATCAGATTAGTCGTTCGACAGAGGGCTATGCTACTTAATTGCCTTCTTAGCCCAAAGAGCCAACGATTTACTAGAGTTATTTTCGTTTGATCTCAGCGCTGGTGCCGTTGTCAGAATTGATAGCGGAGCCTAGCTAGACAAAGTCCTTAACTACCTCAAAGTTGAGTGTCCCTTCTCGTTGACAGCATATACTTTGTCCTGCCCTCATTGACCGTTAAACCCATCTTCGCCTCCGTCTCAGTACTTACGAACGCGCCAGTGACATCACGCTGCGTTCTTCCGGGATTCTGGTAGGGATGCCAAAATAGACATGGCTCTGTATAGTTCGTCTTTAGAGATGCTGTCATAGGCGGCCCTTAAATCGAAGAAGAGGTGGTGAGTATCGATTTGAAGTTCCTGAGTTTTCTTCAGGATTTGCCGCAGTGTGAATATTTGGTCGATGATGGACTTTCCTAGCCTGAAGCCTCAGGCGTTCACACAACACGGCAGACAAGATCTTGTAGGCCATGTTAAGAAGACTGATGCCTCTGTAGTTGGCGCAGTTCAGAGGGTTTCCTTTCTTGAGGATCTTGATATTCCACGATTAGGAAGAAGAATATCTCCTAGATCCTAAGGCATCACAATGTACATACCGTTCGTCTAAGTGTGTCGGCGATGTCGACAGCCTGTCTAACCTAACCTAACCTAGCATCACTCGATTCTGGTGTCAGGTTTATTAAGCCACACGACCATTTTCAATAGAAGCACTGAATGTTACACTGCTTCTGCACCAATCTAATCGCAACCAAAACCGATGACAGCGAAATCTCCCTTAGGCGGACAGCGATGGTGCCAACATTTTTGTCCGCCCAAAAGAGTTAGTCCAAGGGAAGAAAAAATGTTTAATGTTTTTTAGGTTTGTTTAGGAAAATATGTTCGTTTAAGACAGCTGTCCGCAATGGGAGATTTCTCCTGAAACTGAGATTCAGAGAATATTGCCGACTCAGGCTTCTTATAAGTTGGTAGTGAAGGATCGGATTCTTCCTCTAAGCTGTACAGGACCAGATAAATTAAATTTGACTTCAAGACTTGACCACGTTTAGACCATCTGTAGCCCACCTATGGCTTTGGCGCCTCTGACGCAACTGGTTGCATCTATTCCTGAACCCCTATCAATTTCTCACATCCTAGGCTACATTTCATAAGATTCCCTACATCTAATTTCGTATTCACCAAACGGAAAGCCACTCACAAGTCTGTTGTTTATTAAAGAATTCACATCTCAGTGCGGAATATCAGGTTTCTTTAACCTTAAATCCATTATCCTTCCACCACCCTTTTGCGTTTTTTTTTTTTTGTGGAATTCAAAGCAATCAATTGGGGAAAAAGGAGCTCAAAAGAAATCCACATCAGTTTATTCACATCTCTAACGGATTTGATGTGAAATACTTCTGTGAAATCTTTCCTTTGTGTGCATGAACATGCCCATCCTTCACTCAGATTGCGCACTCTACATCCTTTCGCAACATGTGCATATGTGGAAAGGCAAGGAGCAGAAACCCTGCACAAATACCAGCGCTAAGCAAAGGAAACAAAAGGAGTTTTTTTTTTCCTACTCCGCTTATCACTTCCTGTTTATTGGGAGGGAAATCGAATCCACTAACTCGGTTTACCTAGGTTTTTCTTTTTTGCCAACATGGTGACGGTGGCCGTGGCTACCATTGTGCTCCATAAACTCTTCCACCCTCCCATGCTGGGTCCTCGTGCAGCGTGTCAGTGTTTGCATTGTTTCGTTCTTGTTGCAATTGCAAAGTTGCAAAGTTTTTCGTTCCGCCCTTGTGTTCCGGAACGCACACGGGTTCATGTGTGTGACAGGGCAGAGGAGCATTCCTGCCAGCGACTGCACCTTTGTACAGGAAACACGAACCACGGAAGAATCGGCGGGAGCAAGTACGACGCTGGGTGGAAGGATGGAAGGAGTGGAAACAGAACATGAGTTCTACATGAGTGTGCAGAGGAGCGGCACACACGTCAGTCAGTGTTTATTGCAATCGCGCCTGAGGCAGCCAGCAAAAGAGGACAAAAAAAGCGAAAAGGCTCGGTTCATGATCTCCACTCTTTCCCCATCAGGCAGGCATACCCACTGCCTCTGTAGCTCCATCAAATGCTTGGTTTGGTTACCGGTAGCCGGTTTGCCACGACGACTACACCAAAGGACCAATGCCATTCTCAGTGTGGCCAGATTCGAGGCCAACGAAAAAAGAAAAAATCACGGTTTTCATTGTTTGTTGATTTTTACTCGGAGATTTCCTCAGCGATGAATCGATTCGCGTCCTGGCCCGACGGCAGCAGCAGCAGCAGCAGCGGTGCAATCAGGAAAATCCTTTGAGTACTTGATACAGCGCTTCACACCGTTCGGAGGATGTGCAGACACGCTGTGCAGCGTGACATTGTGTTGTTTGTTTTGGTGTTTTGATGTTTTATACGCGTTGGATGGTGACTTAATGGACGGGAATGCCATAGGATGTGCGAGTGATTTTAGTCCTTTAGGGGATTTCCTTTATGAGTTTTCTATGCCTGCGGTATAACTTATGTATGAATCCATGCTTAGATGAAGTTGCAGTCGAGGGTGGATTCTTAGTTCGCACGATAAGATAACAAGAATGTGCACTTGAATCTCTAAATTTGAATTCTGACCAGTAGCCCCTTCAGAATATTAGAGTCCTGATGAGCACGCTGATTTCAGTTTTCCAGAATTAGCGCTTTGGCTTCCGCGTTAATTAGGTTCTTAAAACGGAGGTTCGGTGTACGGTGATTCTAAGATCCTCTGGAACATTATTGTCCACTCATTTGATTTGGCTGAGCCAGTATAGCCGGCGTGTTTTGCCTTTTTGGACTTCACCCACACCTCGATGTGGCTCATAGAGTTGGCGATTCTATGTTCTCCTCCATTCGTCCATTTCACAAACTCGAAGTACTCGACGAATGCTATTTCTTTCGAAGGTGGTTCCGTTCCGCTTTCCACCTTATCGTCCAGCCTTCTGCGAAATATAGCAGAATTGGAACGATCAGTGTTTTCTAAAGCACGCATTTCTTCTTCCGAGTTAGAGGTTTCAAATTCATTCGTTTCGCCGATGTCGATGTGAAACAGCGGCTTCCTAGGGTAAGCCCTCGCTGAATCTTCGCTAGAAAATACGAAGTAAAGATCTTCTTCACGAATGACACAGAGAGACGCTTTTTTGTACTTGGTTTTGTCCTCAATTATTTCAAGGCCAATTCGTTTCGCCTGTTCTTCGATTGTCTTAGGTTAGGCTAGGTTAGCTAAATGGGTTGGGGAGGAAAGAGAGAGCACGTGCGCCACACTCAGGTCAGTAGAGACCCAATGTGATGCCCATTTTTGGGGGGAAAGGTACCCGTTGCTCATGGAGCAAACCACTCTTCTATTGCCCCAGGGTTTCGAACCATTTGAAGCCTTTATGAACCCCCAGATGTCCCTGATAGGTACGTCCCCTAGTTCTTCGGTATCCTGGAAAAAGTGCCTTCCAAAGGATTTATGTCTGAGGTGGCAAAGACCTGGGCAGTGGCAGAGAAAGTGAGCTGTGACCTCATTAATTTCCTCGTCTCCGCAACTCCTTCAAAGGTCGCCCTCACTTAGTCTCGGCTTTTCCATGTGATATCGCAGAGTATTATGAAATTACTCCTACAAGGATGGATAGGGTTTTCCTGACCTTCTGCATGAGAATAGAAGTTCTGGCACCGCTGTACCTTGGCCATAGTTTTCTATTTATTTTACAGGACTCATCTTTCATCCATGCTTCATGTTTGGGATTACATGGCTGAACTTTCACTGACTGATCAGCCTGCTTTATAGGTCTAGCGCAGATCCTTTCCTTGCCAATTTATCATCTTTTGAATGACGGAAAAGCCTGCATATGACGGCAAGCTGGGAGCGACGATCATGTCGATGTTGTGTGCGTATCCCAGCAGCTGGACAGTTTGGTTGAGGATAGTGCTTTCCGGGTCAACCCTGTGTCCTACGCGCTATATGTTTTAGCATTAGATTGAAGTAATCGCACGATAGCACTTTTCGTAACACCGCGCCGCACAGATGGACCAGTTTTGCTAGGAAATCAGCCACTGCCCTGTAGAGCTCAAGGTCATGAATGCTATCATTAGTGGCTTTAAATTCGATGAGAACGCATGGAGTCCTGACTTGAAATTCGTAGGGAATGTGAACATTTGGTCCGTCACGTCTATGTGTCGGGTTGGAAGCTACAGTGGTGCTTGCAGAGAATTAAATTGCAGGGTTGGTTTCAGGCGTTGGATAAAATCTATAGTTGGTCCAAAATTTGCCTAGGATTGCCTTTCTTGTAGATCGGACATAATTTCGTCCAACCACACTTGGTTGATGATTTGGTGTGTAAACTTGCTGGGCCTATCTGTTCTTAAACTTTTTGATAGTTTTGCCAACCTCTTCTACATTGCGAGGGGGGATTGATTTTCCGTTGGGCTAGTGGTAGGTGTTCTCTTTGGCCTATCACTTCCTCAACCAAACGTCCATTAAGCCATTGCTGGAAGTGTTGCTTTAGTACATCTTTCTGTGCATCTCTTTGCTATTTCGGCCCTGATCCCAGCTCTCAGTTGCTTGACCTTGCTATAGAACTGCCGGATGTTGTTCCTGTCACGGAACACTGCGTATGCCGACTCCTTGCTAAGCAGGATTTCAGTTTCCTCTGTAACCATCACATAATCTCAGATTTCCCACTTCGAGATAGTCTCTGACTACGGCAGTTTTAACATAAATTCGTCCACACGTTAAGTCAATCAGACGTGAAAATATTGAAGCTTAAGACATTGTGAATGCGAGGCTCACAACTCTAGGCGATAGCTAAACGTTTCAGAATTTTAAAGTACGTTTTTAAAAATGAAACGCAAGGGCCTTGGCATCATAAGGATTTTATCGAGTAAAAACACAGAAGCGTTCAGCAAAGTTTAGGTTAGGTTCGGTTAGGTTGAAGTGACTGCCAGCTAAAGCCAACACAATTAAGCCCTTGAGGGGTTCGTCGTCATACAACAGCGATTTCGAAAAGATCTCCTGCCTACTCATTGAACCAATTGGAGCTTCTTAGGAAGAGAAGCTACTAACATCACTGTTTATCAGGCCGCTAAAGTTGGTATAGAAGAAGGCTCCTAAGTGAAGTTTTCTTTTGCGGGAGAGAGCTAGACAGGTGTCCATACAGCTTCTGCAGATGTCGTTTGCGTAGACGCTAAGCCAATGTCAAGTAATGACACCTAGTACAGTGCTTATATGCGATCTATTAAGAGAATTCAAATACTAAGAGCGTTTCAGATCCAGCTTTGACCAAATCTGCTTTGTCGCTAGACATGTTGTAGCACTTGTCCACCTAGGATTTGTTATTTCGAAAGCATCCAGCTTTAGTTTAAGTTTACAAGTAGAGTTTGGTATACCTAAGGTGCCTTTATCAGGCCCAATAGGTAACGTTGTTCCATATCTGGCGAGTTTATCAGATTTACAGTTCCCTGGCACCCAACAAAGGTGAACATTAAACTGCTCCGCCATCTCTACAAGAGACGGTCTTCAATCTAGGGCTATTAGTGGTTTTAAAGCGACTGATTCCAACGACTTTATTGACGTTTCTCCAAAAAGATGCCGATATCCGTGGCTGATATCACGTTTTTCTTCAGCCAAGATAGAACTTCTCTGATCGCCATGATTTCTGCCTGAACAAGCTACAATGATTTGGAAGACGGAACGCTAGGCAGAGGTAAAGCCTGTCGGAGAAAACACCACCACCCACCCCGTTACTAGTTTTTGAACCGTGCGAATGTGAATCGTTGTCTTCTGAGAATACATCGTCCCGGAATGACTTGGGAGGAATGGTTACCTCGAAGTTCTTGTCAAAACTTAGCTTGGGTGTGGTGTAGTCTATGTTTCTGGAAGAAATTTTGACATTTTTAAAATGAAGGCGTGGCCAAAGTCTTTACTAGACCACTGTGAGGTTGCTTTAAGGCGGATGGCAGTCGAAAATGCCGAGGGGTGATAGATGAAACAGAATGTCGAGTGCTGCCAAGGGAGTCATGCGAAGAGCTCAGCTGATGCACATATAAGCTAATAAAAGCAAAGAAAATTTATGAGCAAAGCTTAAAAATTCGCATGTTGTTTCAAAGCCTTGATCTCACTCAAGTCTCAGACTCCTCAAGTACATATGTAGCGAAACACAAAACCAAAGGATTTTTTTAAGTCGTTAAGTGTGAAGATCCTTCACGGCACTACTATATCTTCCCTTACTCCGATAAGTATTATAGTAACCCATAAATAGTGTCTCTGCTTCAGCTTTCTTTCCCCATTTTTGGAACACACACCATGGCGAATATTTCACAAATATGATACCACAATGTAATTTATTCCACATGCCAGTGACACATTTGCAATTCACATACTTCACCCAGCCCTTGCTTTAGTCCCTAAATCAATCCAACGTAGTTGCCACTCTTTATATCGGTTCAAAGCCTATTTGGCCACCACCTCTGCCACCATAATTCACTTACAAATTTATTTTATCCACCAAAATTAACCCAAAAAAAAAAAAAACAAAGGGCAAGCTGACCCGAAACTTTCCTCCCAAAATAAACCCAAACGGATGCGACTGAAAAAAAAAACAATAAATTTCAGCTTAGCATCCCAATAGATTGACCAACTCGACATATTTCTTTGGGAAGGGTCGGCTGGACTTTCCGAAAACCGAACGACAACAACATCAAATGTGTCCCAGTTGTTATCGGATTTTGGAATTTGCATATGGCGTCTTTTTTGGCACTTTATAAATCCATAAAATGACCGAAAACTCCATGACGCTAAGTCCTTAAATCGGCTTTGCCCGATCCACATTCACAGAAGCGAATACACCCTTTGGCCTCACCTCCTAAGGGGGATTGTTTTTTTTTGTTTTTTTTTCCAACTCATTCTCCCTCTGAACTGGAACGCAAGCCGCAGGCGATCCTCCATTGAAATGGGCTTTTGTGGCAGCACAGATTTTTAACTGAAATAGTGTGGATATGTGTCCGTAAAATAAAATCCTCAATTTGCTAACCATCTTTTTGGGCGTAAGAATGTGGGATAAATCCTTGCCCAGAGCTCCTGCCACTGCCACCGTCGCTGACACCATTAAATCGGGTGAATGATTCACTTTGAATGGACAGAATGAGAGAATGAACTCTCGATGAGTTCTGCTTCTACCCGAACTGTTTTGGCCTAACACATGTGGACAGGTCGGCCCGTGGTGCCCGAGAAGGATTTACGTCTCCCTTACCCCACACCCCGTAACGGAAAATAAGGGTTAAATTTTATTTTGATAAAATAGAGGAAATTTATCCGAAGCAGAGAAGAGAAGGCAGGACGACAGTGTGTGTGGGTACAGCACATGGGGCATCAAGGCTAACTGGATTAAAGGATATACTACATGTTTATTCGGGTGTAATAAAAGGAGCCAAATTATCCTTCCGTATGGATTTGGAATTTGGAATTTGAAATTTTCGACTTTTCCATTGCCGATGACTAATAACACAGGAAAGGGAATGAATGGGAATTGAAATCGTATTGAGTTGAGTTGCCACTGGACATGGGAGTCACCTTTAAATTTTCGATTTTATATTTTATTCTCAAGCTTCCGGTCAAGTAATTTCCTGCTCTATTGAAGAAAGTCTGAACGTGTTTTTTTTTTTAAAGAAATTTTAAACTGAAGTCATGAATTGACTTAGATGGGGACAGTGATGGAGTCCCACATGTCTAGTTTTAAAAATAGATTTAGTTCAGAACTTACCGTAGAAAGACTGTGTTAGGAGCGAATTGGTCCTGGTAGGATGATGATTTACCCAGTCGTGTAGGAACAGCATTTTACTTAACTTGGTGGTTAAGATCACAGTATTTGGGAAAATATGCATAGGTCGACATCTTCAGTTATCGGTGCAGATTCTGTTTAATGTACCAGGTAGGGCCGGACTTCTATAAGAAAAGTGAGGAGGCAGCTCCTTCTCATCTTCATCTTCGTCATTGGATGTTGTAGGTACTCGCAGCTATTCCTAGAACTTTGTTTGACCGAAGTTCGCTATCTTTGTAAGTATAATGCAGTTATTGACTTATAGATATGCTCCTAAAATAATCTCGGGCATTCCACTTACTGCATCAGGTATCTCGTATTCCTCTTATTGCTATTCCCAAAATAGAGAAAGGGTACTCACAATGGACCTCCAGTTCTCCGAGTGAACGTGATGAGGCCTGCCCATCACACACCCTACGTAATCTAACTTAACCTTCTCGTATACCTCGATGTCATTTGGGAATGAAGCTGGCACTGTTTTCCTTGTTGTTAAATTAAAAATTCAATCCATGATGCTATGGTATGTTTCAAGTCGTTTTTGAAACTTATTGGGTATCTGCGAATTTAAAATGGCGATACATCGAGTCAACCAGTAATGTCAATTTCAACGGTTTCATATTAGAGGTTGCATTTAGTCCTATATCATATCCACAAGTGAAAATCTTTCTTACATAAATCTCTTGGGTGAGAAGAGAAGCCTCCCCCATAAAATTTATTGAACTACTTAAGCTGGTACGTGCCTGAAAGCCTTTTACCAATCGTTGGACATTTTTAGGTTTTGGGAGTCGGAGAAGTTATTTTATTTCGACGAGTAGCCACATGTATTCAAGAGGAGACAACAGTCCACTTTTTTCCAAACCTACCTTTGTCTGTTGACTCCTTCACTCACTCTTACCTCAACTGGGGTCTAGGTTTTAACATCTCTAGAAGGTTATTGAGTGCTGTGAAAGGAGAGAGAAGGAACTTCTTCTTTGCTCCGAATAGAATTGTCTATCGACAATGGCACTTACTTTTCGAAATGGTTGCAGACACTTGTTGCCTGAGGTCTAAGTCCACCTAGGTACTGTAAGTAAAAGTTAGTAAGTAAAACTACTTAGTGAACACTATGGACTACTTCGACATATTCGGGGAACACTATGGACTACTTCAGACTACTTCGACTTATTCGGGGCTTATGGAGTCTATATGGACCAGCATCTCATTCTAGAACTAGCTGTGAAGGACATGGCCTCAAGGATGGGGACAGTGTTGTCTGTTTAACGGAAAAACTTATATGGAACAAGCTCCGAACTAGGATGATACTGACATAGGAAAATTCCTTCGCATACCAATATTAGCCTGGAGCATGAATACTTACATGCTCCCATAGAACACAAGAGCCATGCATCAAATAAGTTACTTTAAACTACTCAACAAAAGAAGTAATCATTGCACTAGATATGACGCTTGTGTTGTATGACTTTAACGTCAAAAAAGGATAGTAAGACGTTCTCGACAGGATAATTGGCCTACATGATACCATGTCCAAACCTCTCAAGTTACTTATATCATCTCGAACGTCGTCAGGGTGCAATTGCAATAGAATACCGGAATTTTCAACAAATGCATATCTTGATATCTTTTCACAACTCCTATGCCGCCAATGAGTGGCAATGCTGCCAAAATTTCTCCAGATTTTCCGCAAGTGACATTTATGTTGTGAAAAATGCTCGCATAAGCAGATGAAGCACAACAAGAGACATAAATTGACGCTGCAAACAAGGACTGTTGCTGCCGGAAACATCTTTCCCGGTACCAACTCCTGACAGTCAATGACAAACAGCATTTATAGAGAGGAGCTATACAGTGTCAATGCCCAGTTTTGGTACCCCCGCAAAGAATACTATCAGCGATAATATATGCAGCCACATGAACCCAGTAAAAAATATGCTTTGGACCTTTGAGATGGGTAGGACCTGTCGAGCGAATGGACAGCAGCGCTTCGGCCTGCAGGGTCTTCAAATCTAAAGCGCACGGACAAAGTTGTAGAGAAAGGCCTCACCTAAGTAGAATGATACTTCAATCAATTTCAAGTAAATTACTGGAGCAAGTAATGGGATAACTAAAGGGACTTTTTTGTTGAGGCCGATTTTCACCAAAAATTTAAGCGCCAATTGGAATAAATTATTATTGAAACCGATATTGGAAGTTTCGAGATTAGGGAACTGAACCCATTGCCTTTAGGAATGGAGATTCAAAGACAGATTTTAAGAGGAAACGTGCTGAGGTTTGCCAATGAAATACTTACAGCTTATGGAAGGTACAATACTGAGTTATCTTGCAGGATTGGCCAGGCTGGACAAAATTTGAGACAGCTTGGTCAATCTGTTATCCGGAGGACCGTGCTTGACATCGGAGCTAAGCTATCCATCTTTAATTCAGTGTTTGTTCCGACCCTCACCTATGGTCTTGAGGTTTAGGTAATCACCGAAAGATACGATCGAGAATACAACATGCCGAAATGAGATTTCTTGGTTGCAATGCTGGGGTGACTCACCGAGATCGGGTTATGAACACCAGAATATGCGAGGCACTTAACGTCGAGCAGCTACTTCTTCGAACGGAAACTTCCATACTTCGACGTATGCATCGGCTTCCGAGACATACCATGGAATCAGGTAAGTGTCCCTTGGGTAGGCCAAGGATGAGATAGTTGGACCAAGTCCGAAATCTTACCTCTTCCCGTATGAGGATAGTCTCCGGTGGTTTAGAGTTGATGGCGGAAGACCGGAAGAGGCGGAGGGTTCACTGAAGACCCTAAATCTGCGACCCTTATAGTAGATAAGCGGGTCATTGGAAAATGATGAATGATGATCATGATGATGATGATGATGATGACGACTTACAGCTGATCATGAATCGTCATTGTCGAGAGTTTCTATTCAAACCCTTGTAATTTTAAAGCCTATTTCGCTGCATGATTTTCTTTCCAAAAGCCTTAAGCCAATGGCTATTAACTTCCTTCAATTGCATCCTTCCGGGTATCTACACAATTCTTTCCTTATTTTCCTCTAATTCAGTCATAACTCACTTAAACTCTTCGCGAAACATGGGCGCCACAGAACATAGTTCGTGAGAAAAAACATTTTTTGTTAAATTTTTCTGAAACCCAACTCAACTCCAATCGCTGCCATCCTCATATTTCATGTCCAACATACGAGAATTAGTTTTTCCAACCAAAAAACTCTATGTTTACGCATCAAGTGTCAGAATTTACGCCACTCATCCACAACACTGACTCAATTAGGGGCGAATCCAGTGTTTTCCTAGGACGTCACTGAAAACTGATATGTTGACAAATATATGTGAATGTAATTCAAGACTGCAAACAACACAAATGATTATTACGTCAAGCTACATGAAGCAATGTAACATATCCTTGCTCCATGAATGGAAGTGTACGGTTTGCTAGGTTCTTCGCTTTAGATAGTTTCTCTGAAAAAATGTTTAAAAACTCAATCCAAGTACTTGTTGACCACAATTCTGAGAAGCGTAGGATACGAATACACACGACCGACAACTGCTGTGCACCCTTCCCAAAATGGTAGGCAGCTAAATACCGCATTATGAGGTTTCTCAGGCAAAGTGTTCAGTTTTTTTTTTTTATCCCTGGGAGTAACACCATTCCTTGTCCACCAAGACTTCTTGATTATTTTAAGGATTCAATTGATACGTTTCTCTCTACAGGAAGAGTCCTTGGAGTGATTTACAATCAAACCCAACGAAAGGTACAGGACAGATAAGAAACTGTCCTCGTTTTGTGTAAAAAACCAAAGATATCCTGCCGTGCTGTGCCGACTGCTGTTACGAATAGTTTGCTTCAGGAGTGATGGACAATTTTGTAAGGCTATCACCATCCTAAGTGATCCTTTAAATTGCATGTAAATAGCTAAGAATAATGTGTCTGTGGATAGATAGAGGGAAAAAATTAGAAACGTGTGCCCTGCGGTGCGGTTCGTATCGTATCCCTTTTTGTCATTCGCACTCGCTCTGTTCGGTTTGGACTTCGTGTCTTGAGTTGACTTTCTTGGTGATAATCGAACACATGACGTCCTGGATGCTATCGATTTGACATGGTGATTTGGACAACACGCTGGTGAAATGATGTTCTTTAGTTTTCGAAAGGACATTTCTGAGCAAATTTCAGGACAAACTGTGTGAAGGATTTTTTTTATGTAGAGTTTTTTGTTGTATATATAACGCGTGAAAATTGATTATGTAACGGATAATTGTTAGCCCTGATTGAGAGGAAAAATTTGGTATGCATCCATTGTTGATTGAGACCACAACACAATCGGAGTTTTGTGAACTTAATTAGGGGCTCGTAAGGACATCGGTGCATGATCATTGTGGCAATTACCGATCAAAGACGTTTTTGTTACACGAAAGGTGTTTGTTCTGCAATGACATTTGTTCACTTTGGCTTAAGCTGCAACTAACCGGAAACAGTGATGACACTTTTATGTTTGGCGTCAACTGAAAAAGAAACCAAAGGCACTGGAGGTTGGTTCAAGGAAAAATGTAGTAGCTTGTGTCCTCTGGAATGCATGTATGTATCTAGTATCCACGCTTTGAGCTTTGTACACTGCGATCGTCAGATAAATTTTAAAATGTTTTGCAACGGTTTGGGGAAAGTTTTTGAAAAAAGTGTCGTCTCAAAAGGCATTCGCCTAAATGGATTTCTAAGAATGACACTTACTGGAGCACTGAAGACCTTCTCAAATCGCATTTATCTGCGCTTCTATTGTAACACTAGCCTTAGGGAAGCGAGGTTATGGTCAATGACAGCCCTGAAAAGTTTGAAAGTGACTGACTTCAAGCAGCCGGCACTTGCATTTGATAGAAAATTCAGTGCAAAAAGTGACAGAAGTGGTCAGAATGCCACTAACAATGAACAACGGATCTAACAGACGTTGGTACTGGAACAGGAGCGTACTGCAAATTTATAGGACTAAACTGTCAAATTTAGTCGAAAATTTAGTCGTTTCTTGCACCCTTATTGGGTTCGATGCCATTGCTATTTATACATAGCTGCTCAAGGTACAACAATGACTTTAGCAGGAGCTGCAGAAATGAAGGTAAAGTTGGACTAGAAGAAGTCCATTGTGATACCAAAGTACCACTTATCCACAGCTACTCCGAGGACTAATGGAACTAGGTAGTGTCTTTTTTATGAGACGGATGATAAACCTAACGTCGAAATTCGCTGAGAAGCTGAGGAAACGAGCCCTCAGAAGGAGATGGAGATTAGTTTCCTTCTCAGCAGCAGTTTTCTTTTTGACAGGAATAGTTCCCCTTTCGTCTTGTTTCCTACAGCTTCTTTAAAAGTGCCTTGTTTCAAAGGAGAAATAGAATATGTTTGACACCAACTTTTTCTTGAACCTTTAAGAAGCATCATACACTCAAACGTCATCCAAAAGGAACAAATGTCTTTAGATTGACTCGAGGCATGCAAAAAGAGCAGCCAACTCGCAATTGAAGTCAAGAGACACCCGAAGGCGACAAATAAATTCCAGCGACAGAGAGTTAACCTTTATGTCATCGCGCAGAATCTAGCATCTATCTAGATGCCTGCATGAATGCCATCCTGTGCCTGAATATTAAAATTGGCGACACATTTGTCATCCTTTCCCTTATCTCTGAGGGCGTGAACACTCGACTAAAAATAGCAATTATCACTCCTACACCAGGATACTCGAACCAAGCTCTTATCAAACTGACGCCTTCCAACCAAAGAAAGACTTTCATTTGACCAACAAAAAGGGCACGTCTAACCGACTATGACGACATACTTCTCAGCAGGATACAGTCGACAAAACCTAGTGCGGTACTCGCATATCTTTCATTTTAAATTAAGGATCACCTTTTTGAGTTTTGATTTAACAAAAAAAATTGGCACCAGTCATATACGAAGACGCACCTTCAAAAGGACGCGTCCTTTTTGCTCTACTCCGTTATAAAAACATTTTTTTACTCCAAATTAGGTAGAAATTCATACAACACTGTGCCAAGGACTCGAAAATGTGGTCTTTGTTCGGCCACATTGGTGCGTTGTATAGCCATGGTGAATATGATGATTATGAAGTCCGCACAGCACGACACTACGCACACACACATCACATGAATCCTTTCGAATCCTTTTTTGCCTTTGATTGAGGTGATGACAGTGTAATGTCTCACAATAGGTTCATATCGTGTCAAGTCTATACCTATCGGTCTAACAAGCGAAATTAACGCGACACTTCATGTCAGCAGGACATTTTTTTCCTCTCCATCCCGCTTTACAACAGTGGATAGGAGTATATTGTAAAAAATAAAATCTCTATAACCGACGGGATTGGCAACCGTTTTCACAATTTTCACACATTCACAGCTCATTTTCAATGAATGAGAGTAAAAAAAGGGCTAAGACCTCCAGAGGAACGAAAGGATAATAATATTTATATGAGACTTTGATTGGATTACCGAGGCTGGCATGTTTTGATCCGTTTTTTGTGCCCGTGAAATGAGATCTCCGAGTTGAGCCTTTGGTGCATGGTTGACTCTTGTGTTTGTTTTGGGGACAAAAAGTGGATTTAAAGGATGCCTGCTGGCTGCTGTCCTGACACATGGAACAGAGCCAATTTCTTAGGAAAGTAGAGGCTATACGTCCATAAGCTTACAACTGGTGCTACACTGAAACAGTTGAAAAGAAAGAAGGGAAAATCCTTCAAGGTACACATGTGTTGCAGACATCTGGAATGGAACACAATGTAAGGATGCTTATCGAAATGCCATTTGGAGGTTGTTGAAAGGATTATAAACGTCTCCTTTCGTAATTTATCACCAGATTTGTCGATATGATATCTTCACATGAGATTGAGACAAGTTGTGGCATAATTTAATGACTTTTCAATGGGGAGCGTGTGCCAGCAAAGTGAAAAGGACTCGTGGAGGGATTTGTAGATGGAGATGAAATTGAAAGTGGAAATCAGTATGCAAAAGGTGGTTTTCTTCCAGTGAAAGGTGTGACCAATCGGTTGAAAACTACTTTTTAATAAATCATTCGAGACGGAGATTATAGTTTTGGAACACTATCAGGGAGAGGAATGTCCTTATTGTCTATTTGGAGAAATGATTTATTTGATTCATTTGTGTTTCATTCCACACTGACCTTCACCAGCCTTCTTCAGTTCTGTGTCGTTCTTTTTTTTTTGTAACCTTTTTTTGGTATTACTGTCTATTCTCTAGAACTACATGAACCAAAGCCCAAAATATTATTTGAAATACCATTCTCAGCTCAGCGTTTAAGATGAAGAAGTCTTTGGCCGTTGCTATGACACAAGCGTCGCAAAGTTTTCATAATCCAATTGTTGTCCACCAAGTCGTATCATCCCTTCAACTCGAGATTGGGTTTTAACTCCATAGGAAGATTGTGGAGGTAGCTATCGAGACAGAGGGAGAGGACTATTTTCACTAAGAAACTCGCTACTTCGACATATTCGGGGCGCAGGTCTACAGAGATCAGTTTATCTGGCTTCATGTTCTACATGAGAAGAATCTTGTCCTTTAGGTTGGGCGTTGCTTCGACGGGATAACTACCTGGTCACGAAACAACAGCAAGATTTGAACAAGAAAGATACTACTGTTGACAACCCTGGAATACAAAAAAATGATCCTCTGTTATGTTCATGAAATATTCGGACTCTTAACAGTTTGGGTGCAGCCGAATTAGCAAAGAACCTGAAATCAGAGAATTTTACCAAAAAGTAGGAAGAAGGTGTCGGAGGAATAAAGCCCGTTTTGAGAGAAGAAGAAGGAAACCTCGTAGTAGTCACATTTGGTGCTGAATATCGACTGTATATCGCCGACGAAGACCAACTTCCCGCTGTCAGGCAGAACAAACCATTGTGCCAATTACTATCAGTCTCTTCAGCATGGTGTACAAGAACTTATCTGTCATATAGCGTTAAAGTTAGCAATAGAGTTGGTCCTTATCACCGTGGTTTTGGACCAGAAAGTTCACAACACTTAGGCAGAACCTGAAGAAAACCCAGGAACCTCAAATCGACACTCACCACCTTTTCATTGATTTAAAGACCGCTTATGAGACAAGCTATAAAGAGCCATGTCTAGTTTTGGCTTTCATGCAATACTCGTCCGTTTGTCCAGGTTGACAATAGAGAATACATGCTGCTCCATCATGGGGATCACTGTAGGTTATGGAGTAGGTGGGAAGTAGGGTATGTATATGCAAAGTTTCTTTAAAGCCATGTGAACAGCATGGAACAGCATTTGTATAACAATCCCCTGCTGGTTATTTAAAGAAACTTTGCATATACCAAACTTTGCACCTACTCCAAATTCAACAGTGATCCAAAGCAGGGTTCCAAAATTGAGGTTTGGGGTAAATGCCTTCCATTCAACCAAATTTTCGTCTTAAGCAATTTCACACTGCCACTTTTCGAATGTGGAGTAATTTCCCACTTGTGGTGGAGTAAATTCCCGTGGAGTAATTTCCCTGCACCTCCTTAATCAGCCTAGTTCTACTTTATGACGCTAAGGCATGCGGAAGGCCGAGGAAGATGTACTTGCTCGTTCCGGGCGCAAAATTCTTCGTAAGGCAATTGATCCCATTTGTCTTGACGAGATTTGCATCATTGAAATCTGCTCTAAGACATCGATAAGGTACAGTGATCCTATTTTGCGCTAGTGCTTCAGCCAATGCTTTCGCGGATTGACCAGAACTCTATATCATCATTTTCAATGACCCGCCTTCACACCTTACGAAAATGGCTTTTAACAGTAGACTACAGCGTGTTCATACTTGAGTGTCATAATTAGAATCCACAATTCGAAATGAAAGCACATCCGAGGTTTAGACAATCAGCAACAGAATGGCATAACCCCTGACAGACGACGATGACTTAGGATTTCTGTACCTGGATTGATTTAAAAGTCAACAGTTGCAATGCTTATCCATGTATCTTTTTCCTTCACTCCCCCATATGTATGTACATATGTGCTGTCGTTCAATTGTCACAAACGTCAGATTCTGATCTAATGCTTCATACTTCATTAAACCGTTGTTATGTCGCCCCCCAAAAACACATTTCAATCTAATCAACGCTCCCATTCAATTTCACGTTCGAAAAACCAGTCCGAAGGCCTTGACATCCCTCAACCCGTCGACCCCGTAACGCACCCCCATTGCACCCCTCTCGACTGAATGTGGCGAAAATTGCTAAAAATTCATTAACCCAAAATATATCATTTTACACATTCAATTACTGATCCCCCTTGCAACACTGTGACGGCTACATCCACACATTTATATGTACGAGTACGTGTCATATATGAAAAGGATATTAAAATCCTTGCAAAACAGGACAAAAAAAAAGAAGCAAACCCAACATTCGGTAACGACGACAGTGGTTGCTCCCAATTACCTGCGTAATTTGCTGCTGTTGTTCGCATTGTTACTCCTTTTTTGTTGTTGTTGACCCTTGAATGGGTACTTTCGTCGGTGTTCGGTTCTACATGCACTGCACTCTCCACTCCTCCCGTCCGGGATCTGAAATGAATGTTGCGACATGCGATAAGGACATAACTCGGTGTGCTACCTTTATGTTAATAGGGATTTAAACAATACCGAAAGCGCCCCATTAACAAACTGTAATTTCATCCAATTTTAAGGGATTCCCTTGTACGGTTTTGTATGCTTCGTCCTTAATTTCGCCTCCTACTCAAGGATCGAATGATATTTCTTTTTTTGCTGCGAAACGTTCGTGTATTGCTCTTTCATTATGACATTTCCTGTTTTTTGTTCTTTTTGTGTGCGCCCTTCCCTTCCTCCCAATTCATTCATGAGAATGATCCCTTATTGCATTCGCAATGCATGCGAATTGTATAGGGAGCAGATATCACAATCAACGGCTAATCAGGATCACAAATCTCTTTTCAGGTTTTAATCTTCCTTCCTACACCAGCGAGTGAATGGCATCAACTTTGTACAGCTAATTCCACCCCAGCCACCCCTAAAACTGAGAGAGGTACTATGATTATGTCCTTGTTGTCGTCACTCTGGCTGCTGTGGGAAACAATGGCATTCACCATTCTGATCGGGAAACCAGGATAACCGACTTGCAGTTGTGTGAAATCAAAATTATGAAATCCAATCGGATATTTTCTATCGCAGCCCATAATACCGGCCTTGTGTGTTGTAGAGATTAACTTTTATCGAGAGTTGCGGATCTTAAGGTCCTGTGACATGCGATACTTTGTCGATGCAAAACATTTAATCGGATGCCATCGGATGTTTGCATGTTTTCACAGTTTAAAGCTGTTTGTGTTGTTTGTCCACATCGATCCTTTGAGAGGGAAGTTTTACTTTTCAAAGATTTTTATCGGACTACACACCAGTTGTTGCAGTTAGGTGTACATTTTTGAAGGCGGATCTCTTAGATTGGTGATCTTGCGAAAACGGATGTGAAACAAGTCGGTATTTACACTTGGAATGAGATTTGTAGGAGCTATTACCGACTGTGACATTCAAAGCAGTGCTTGAGTTCACAGAATTCTATCAAAACAGTATACAAGTCAAATGGGACTAATGAACAAACTTCTTCATGAAAATGTTTTACAGACACAGAAGTCGAAATCAAGTTGAAGACTAGAAAAGATCCTCACTTACTTACTTGCTTAAGGTGGCGTTACATTCCGGGGTGGACCTGGGCCTCAACCAACAAGCGTCTCCAGCCAGGCCGATCTTTAGCCCGCTGCCTCCAGTTTCGCATGCCAAGTTTCATAGAGTCCCCTTCTACTTGCGTGCGCCACCTGAGTCGCGGTCTTCCTCTAATGCACCGTCTCTCGGGTGTGAAGCATTGGTGTTTATTCTACTTGACCCAGCCACCTCAGTCGTTCGACCTTCACTCTTCTGACTAAGCCGATGTCGCTGTACAGCCCGAACAGTTTGTCGTTGTATCTCGACCTCCACTAAACGTCTATGCAGACGGGACCGAAAATCACCCAAACAATTTTTTTCTCGAAACCTCATTCGTATTTTACACGAACACGCTTTGCCGAAGAGGGATGGACTCTCGGATCCTTAAAGGGTCACTTTAGTTGTTCGAGAGAGAGCTTTGCTACTCAATTGCCTTCTTAGCCCAATGAAATAGACTTCGTTTGATTTCAGCGCTAGTGTCGTTGACAGAATTGATTGCGGAGCCTAGGTAGACAAAGTCCTTAACTTCCTCAAAATTGTAACCGTATATAGTGACGTTCTGTCCAAGACGTCGGTATTGGGTGGACTTTCTTATTGACAGCATATAGTTGGTCTTGCCTTCATTGACCGCTAAACCCATCTTTGCTGCCTCCGTCTCAATGCATACGAACGCGCCAGTGAGATCGAGCTACATTGTGCCTCTGATATTGAAGAAGTCGCATGACAGCGCGTCGCCTTGTCTAAATTCTTTTTTGACATTAAAGGTCTCGGTGAGGTTTTCACCGACTTTGATGGAGCAACGTGCATTCTCCATCGTCATCCTGCTCAAACGGACGAGTTTGGCTAGACGTAGCTCTGTATAGCTTGTCTTGATAAATGTTGTCATTGTCGGCCTTAAAATCGATGAAAAGGTGGTGCGTATCGATTTAAAGTTCCTGGGATTTCTCCAAAATTTGCCGCAGTGTGAATATTTGGTCGATGGTGGACTTTCCTGACTTGACGCCATACTGATATGGACCGATCAGGCGGTTGAAGAACGTCTTCAGGCGTTCAAACAACACGGGAGATAAGATCTTATAGGCGATGTTAAGGAGACTGATGCTTCTGTAGTTGGCGCAGTTCAGAGGGTCTCCTTTCTTGAGGATCGGGCAAACAATACTGACATTCCATTCATCGGGCATACTTTCCTCCGACCATATTTTACAGATGAGTTGGTGCATGCTCCTTACCAAGTCATCGCCCGCCGCTTTGAATAGATCGGCAGCTAGGCCGCCAGCTCCAGCGGCTTTGTTGGACTTAAGTTTAGATATGGCTATCTTCACTACGTCCAGGTTGGGTGGGCGGAATTGTTGGTCTTCATCGTCCAAGTTGAATGGTTCATTCTACCTGACAACGGAATTTGGTTTGTCGTCGCTGTCTTGAAGGAAGAAATATCCCAATCAAGGAAGGACTAGAAGAGATCCTAGAAAGTTTGTTTTTGAGGCGAAAATCCAAACAGGCAACTCGTTTCAAGCCTTCAAAGGTCGGGGAGAACACAGGATCTTTTCATTCAAAAAGAGCCCACTTTGAGGTTCCATAATGGTTGGCATCTTACACACTTCCTCGCTTTCTCGGGTTTACATAGTTTGGCATCCAATACCGCCTAAGACTGATGACTTCCTCAATTACTTTGTAAACCTCACCAAACCACTCCATCTGCTCGAAAGAGAGAAAAACCAACTTCTTTCAAACTTTTTAGATTCTCCATTGTGCCCTCAAGGATACTTAGAGTTTGTTGCCAAAAGTGCCAACAATTTCCGCAGTATAAATCATCGCGCGCAATTTAATGGGTAAACCGAGTCCCGCAACAACCAAACAATGTCAAACAATTTGCTCCCCTCCCTGGTCACCCTGGTCGCATATGAGGCACAACTGCATCCGCAACACACATACAAGAAATGACCGCAATAACTCATCGTCCTTGACAACAAACCGAAAAAATGGGAAGAACAGCAGAAACCAAAGTAAACTGCTAACGCAATGAGCCAAGAGACACAAGAAGAAAAAAAAAAAACTCAATTTGATGTCCCATTACCACTGCAGCAGGATGTTCCATTGATCCGGAGAAAAGATGATGATGTCATTCACGAAGCCATTCTGTCCATTGTTGCCATCGACTGGCTTTGGACAATGGGTGACGTCTCACATTCTGCTCCGCCTGTTCAGATGTTTGTTTTGCTTTGGCCACTGTGGCTCACCCTCTTATTTTGGCTCCTTTATGACTTCTGTTCTAATGTCGTTGATTGAACAGCAAAAAAAAAAGGATATCGATGAAATAGAGATTCTTGTGGACCTCCTTGGAGGAATAATCTTGATTTATATCGACTAGTGGGATGTCTCTACTACAGCTGGATGGAGTTCGACATCTCCTGCGAAATTGGTCAAGAGGCTAGAGTGAGTTAATTCAAATTGAATTTTTTTTTTTTTGGATTTTCCTTTATTTCTTTCGTTTAGCTTAGAGTTAGAGTCCTGGCTGGGGAGGGAATTTTCTTATCGGCGGCGATAAATCATAAGTTGTTTGGTAAGCGTTTGGTTGGCGGTGTGAAAAGTCCTTCGAATTTGATGGCCACTAAAACTGGGAGTCGAAAATTGGGGAGTGAATGTGAGTGAGTGGAGGAGACTTCTCGGCAGCCGAGGAATTTCTATAAATTAGAGATGTTGTTGAATCCTTAAATTTAGGGTTCACTGTAGGATTTCATGCCGTTTTTGTCCTTGTTCGACGAAGCCTTTCAAATTTAAGAAAACAGAAAGTTGTGCGATTGGCTATCCAAAAGAATTGATTTGATGTTTCGTCGACTGCTGAGGAGGTTAGAATGATCGTTGATTTGAATCCGCGTTTGACTGTTGAAGCACCCTGATGCAGAAAGTCCTAAGATTGCAGTTAAATAATAAAAAAAATAGCTGGCGCGACAGCTCGGGATGAGCCAAGGCCTAGCTTCTCGCAGCCATTCATGTTGTGCGTGTTTCATTTTTCGCACGAATGGAAGGGACCTGCAAATTATTGCCGACTCCGAACGACGAAATGATAAGCTTTTGATGACAAATTGTATTTTTGGAGGTTTGTCATTCCTTTACAAGGATGAATGTCGTTGATGCCGGAGGGTAGGCACGAAGTGAAGAACTGTATTACCGCGCATTTTTCTAATCGCCAATAATCTTGGCGATACATAGTTTCTCTCAAACCACCTGGCTGACGGGTCAGGAAAGCGAGAGGCACAACCATCCAACGACGAAAATGGCAGTGAATTGGTCACACATTTCGAAAAGGCGACAGCTCCAAGATAGCATAAGAGTGGGTTGACCGAGGAATACATGGCGCAGAACAGTTTAGGACGAGTCTCGGCAATTGGAGAAGAATTGAGAAGAGAGATGGCGCGTAGGTGTAGTAAAAGCCCTAGGATCCACAACGGGAAACAGGGCATAAGTAAGTTAAGTAAGTACACCACCTTTGTGCAGCCAGGGAAGTGGCACTTTCAGAGCATTTCCAGCGTTTCTTCGTGGGTCTTCGTTCATTTATCTGTACTTTTCTTATTAAAAGAAAAATGAACGTATGTTGGTAACACGAGCAGTTTTGGGTGCTGATTCAACACAGCTACAAAAGTTACTCTAAGGCATCTTCTTGACGAAATTAGTTTGTTTGACATTTTTCTTTCCATTGTCTTGGCCATTCTATAGACCGTTGTAAAGCCAGGTGTCAGAAGGGCATATCTTTAAGAGATCAGCAATTTTCGTGTTCCAGCAGTGTGGATGATTTTCCCTGCACTTCCACGTGGAGGTACTCGTTGTTCTTCTCTTTAACTGAAACGCCAGAGCGCTTCTATGTCAATCCTTTGTCCTGGTTATTAAATTAAGAAAACCTATTTTTCGAATCGGTAGTACATCACACCAGTTTGTCAAAGGCTTCATCCAAAGGGCAGGCAAAAAAAAAAACTCCGATTGATTTAACATTAACGAATGAAAAAAAAAAAAACAACAACAACCCATCAAACATGGTTCACCAAGTTTAATTCCCGTCACAATATTTACGATTTATTGGTCACACGGAGTGTAAAAGGTAAACCCCAAGCTTGTTATTCCCACATGCACACATGCATGGGGTGTGATTGTATATATTTCGTGTATCCTTCCACCAAAGTGCTACACACGAATCGGGTAAACTAAATCGTTTTGGAATCGAATTAAAATTGGCTCATTCTCAAATCACCCCAATTTGGAAAATCGTAAAAAAAAAATGTTTACGAACGTCGCTGTACGGCAATAAAATTCAACATCACACGACCATTTATCCTTTGTTGTCCTTTCAAACGGAGCAGGGGACTTACTCCAACAAGATGAACAAAACAAAAAAGAAAGAAAAATACCGTTCCCAACTCTCCAATTACACAGAGGGTCTTGGTTAAGGGGAAGCAGCTATGGTCACTAGATCCCCCTCAGTAGCGGTCGCCGGGAGAATGAAAACTTATGACAAAGAAAGGACTTTCACCTCCCTCCTAAAACCTAATCCAAATCATTGCTCTCTTCTGTCCAACTGAAGCCACTTGGAGCCGTTTATTTGAACGCTTGGCATGCAAAAGGACGAGGCACATACACACCATCGACCATCGTTAAAAAAAAAACAAAAAACTCACACACAGCGTCGCGAAGCGAGCAAATGGGAGAATGTCCTTCCAGACGAACTGCGAATTGGACACTAGGGAGATTTGACTGCTTCCCCCTCGAACTCGGCTCCTTTTTCTAAAGAAAACTCGATTTTATAGTCCACTAGTAAACAGTTACGGCTATTAAACGGCCATACGCTTAAAGGGTTATGGCCTCCCAGGAGAGGAGTTCGGAAACGAGGGGTGCACCATGCACTGCCACTCGGCAGGACACAGGAAAGGGGTTACAGCCAACTATTACCGATGAAAATGCTCCGATGAACGTTAAGAAAACATTTACGTTGATTCGCCCGGATTCCTTGTTTGACTACACACTGCTCGTCGAGTCCATTGGGCGGGCCAAAGTTAAGGGTTATTTGGAAACTCTTATGATGTCCTTTGTTGATCCGGCAGCCATAAAAGCAACGAAAATGCGATAAAATCAAATATGGTCATGACTTCAATTGGCAGATGGAATCAGGGAACAAAAAAAAATAAAACCAAATCCTCTACCAGTTTTGGTCGCTGCCGCCCTCTCGAGAATGTGAGGCCCCATTGCGGCTGTTTCGGTTAGCCTCATTTGAATTTTATCATCCTCGTGAGGAGTAAATTTATTCGAATAGATTTCTTTATTTGTCACATTCGGATGGCGGTCGTAGAAAGCGGACAATGGACGACAACGACATCACAATTTATGGCAAATGTTCCTATTAAAACTTTCTTTCGACTCATTTTCGAAATTGAAATTGGTTAAGGAAGAAATTGAACTGTTATGTCATCGCCATAAAAGCAATTGACAGTCGAAAATTCCAAGTAGGGTCCAAGTAGGCAGGAGATTTTACGCGCTGCGTGGCGTAGTGACTGACGGACGAGGACATACGGAAAGAAAGATGTGCCTTCACGATATGTTTCAAAGTCGCCATACAACGAAACCTCATCATCATCATCATCATCATTTTCCAATGGCCCGCTTATCCACTATGAGGGTCGCGGGTTTAGGGAGCTTAAGTGGACCCTCCACAATTGCCGATCTTCCGCCATCGACTCTAACTCATCAGGGGCTATCCCCATACGGGTAGAGGTGAGATTTCGGACTTGGTCCAACCATCTCATCCTAGGCCTACCCAGGGGACGCCTGCCCGATGGCACGAATTCCATGGCACGTCTTGGAAACCGAGTTGGGGACATGCGTTTGACGTGCCCAAACCATCGAAGTATGGACCTCTCCGTTCGAAGAAGTAGCTGCTCGACATTGAGTGCCTCGCGTACTCTGGTGTTCCTTACCCGATCTCGCCGAGTCACCCCAGCAATACAACGAAGAAATCTCATTTCGGCAGCTTGTATCCGCGATCTTATTCTTTCGGTCATTACCCAAACCTCATGACCATAGGTGAGGGTCGGAACAAACACTGAATAAAAGACCGACAACTTAGCTTAGATGCCAAGTTCGGCCCTCCTGGTAACAGATTGACCAAGCTGTCTCAAAATTGCTCCAGCCTGACCAATCCTACAGGATAATTCAGTATTGCTCCTACCATCACTCGTGAATAGGACCCCGAGATACTTAAACTTCTCCACCTGTTTCAATGGAACTCCACTAACATGCAGAGTGCATTGAACAGGTGTTCTGGAAATTACCATTACCTCAGATTTGTTCACGTTTACCTTCATCCCAGCTTCAACACAGACGGCGACGAACCTATCTAGTGCGCGCTGAAGTTCGGTCTTGGGTGGACATAAGGATGACCAAGTCATCAGCAAAAAGCAAATGACTTATCCTTAAGGCTCCCAATTCGAAATGTTCCTCACCAAGGCTGCGCTGTAACATCCAATCCATATACACTATGAAAAGGAGAGGTGACAAAACGCACCCCTGGCGAAGTCCAACGCCCACAGTGAAAGGTGTCGACTTAACGCCGTTCACCCGAACACAGCTCTGACAGTTAGTGTACAGAGATTGAATGGCCATCAGAAGAGAACCGTCATTCCCGTACTCCTGCAATACACTCCAGAGTTTACCTCGAGGGACCCGATCATATGCTTTCTCCAAATCCACAAAACAACTGTAGATAGGTTTGGCATACTCCCAGGCCTTCTCAAGTACCATTCTGAGAGTGAACAGCTGGTCGACAACGAAACCTCAGCAAATTTAAAGAACACAGTGACCTTTCGGAGAAAGAAGACTGTAAGTTGGTTTCGAGACTTATTCTACTGTGAGGCCAAGTTTCTGATTAGAGGTGCTGGGCGGTCAGTGAACTATGTAAGCTAATGTGACCGAATGTGTTGCAGAAAACTCGGCTTGGTCCAAAAGACCAAGCCCACACCTCATTTATCATTAAGAACTTGACCTAATTCTTTACAAAAGACGGATGACGTCACGTCTGCTAAACGGGTTGACAAGGTTGACTGAAGTCTATATCCTGTCCTTTGAAGGGACACCGATATGTTCCTATCGATGTGAGGATAGATGCGGAAACCATAATCAGGGCTAAATACATAATGACCATTCTTCACGGAAAGTCCTATACAAGTCTCGAATCGACTTTTAGAGATGAGGAAGAAGAAGAAATCACAACGTGCAGCTTCTGCCATTGTCCAGCACTATCTCACAGCAGAACAAGACTTCTCGGTCAATATCATTTCATCAACAATAGTGACCTTAGGCAAACGCCCATTCGTATAGGCGTTTGGCTTATAGGTATCGCAATGGGCCTTGAGCCTAAGTGAGTTCCTTACGCGATGTTTTCACCGGGCGCTGCATATTTTCGTCAACGAGTAGAAACACGCAGTGCAGTAAACCTTTAACACTCGATCGGAAAACTGTCAAACAGCCTGCTGGGTTACTTGGCGATGCTCTCCGATATTCCCGTGATCAGGACGATATCAGACTCCATGCCCAAATCGCTCCAGTTTCGGGGAAGAATTCAAATCGAGGTGCTGAATCGCTAGGACTGGGAAACCGGCTATCCTCTGAAACAGTTTGGTATTCGGATGGCTTCAAACTAGACTCTGGTGTTTGGGCAGGTGTCTTTGGCCCCAACCGCAAAATCTTGGAATGTATCCCAGTGTCTTTTAGACCGAGCTGTTCGCCATTGCAGTCTGTGCCAATACCAATCTTGAATATTGGATCAAAGGTGCAACCATCAATATGCTTACCGATAGTTAAGCATTGGACTTTCACGACCTTAGCTCAAAAGCTGTTGACGCTTTAATGCTACACTGTGCTATTGAAATTCACAAATTCATCCAGCACGATTTCTGCTACACTACAATGAGTCGTCGTGATTCAGTGGTTAGTGCGTTGAACTGCCATCCAAGCATTTTTTCCGGCACCACCTCTTTTAGGGGAATGGCAAACGTCCAAGAGTAAAATTTGTCCCTTCCATTCGCGAAAAATGTAAAACGCACAACATGAATGGTTGCGAGAAACAAGGCCTTGGCTCATCCCGAGTTGTCGCGGCAACTATTTATTTATTATTTGCACTGAGATTTAGGAAGCTAAAGGCACATATTTCTCGCACTAGCCATCAGAAGATTGAGTATCTAGTATAGAGCCGGTTCTTTCATGGTACGGAGGACCTTTACAAATAAATCTGCAATTTTAGGAAACTTCTATCCTTTTGCCAGGGACTTCTCAAATTATCCGTTACATCGTAGGATTTCGTGAGTAGAATTAGTATAGGCAGTGGCATAATGTCAATACAAACGTTCTACTTACACATGTACGAACACGTGCCGCCCTCACTCAAAAAGCTCCTGAAAAATGTACGCCAACTTTGACTAATTACACTGATTAGGCTTTGTAATTACAAACCAATTTAACTAAGTAATGAATAGCGGCATTAGTTTGACAACTAATATTCATTTGCTAATGTCCTCTCAGTCTGTTGAAATAGAAGTCCTTTCACATAGATCACTCCCATAAAATACCGCGCAAACATCCTAGTTGACACAGCATTGCACTTGTCCTCAAACAGAGGATTTAGGATTTTTTCCACCCATCAACTAGTTGCGTAACGTCAAATCAACACTAAACACAGTTCAGTTTACGATTTCTATGACCAGGTACCTAATTCAATCCTAAATAAAAATTGAAAGGAAAAAAAATAAAAATAAAAAAAAAAATAAATAAAAATAAAAAAATAAAAAATAAAAAAATAACAAACAACCCGAAAAAATTCATTTTATCCTTTCTCCCTTTCACCCCTCCCATCGTCATTGAGAAATTAACATCCATTGTACCTTTACGCAAACACCCACTACATGGTAATATCGTTGACACACATCAATCAACTAAATAAACAGGACCAGCGCGGCATAAAATCACACATAGCCCTTTTTCGCAATCCTTTTTTCCCGTGCGCCCTCTTCCCTGCAAAAGTCAAATGAATTGTATGTCCCTGTGTCCCTGGCTGTGTTTGGATGTTTGTGTATTGCTGCTGATTATTTGTCCTAGCAGCGTGAGTTAAACAGATCCAAATGTAAATGTACTCAAAAAAAAAAAAAATGTACGCGTCCTTTTTACAGGGAAGTCAAATAAACACGAAAAAAGAATAACAGACTGGATAAAGGATTGTGAGTGAATTTATACAAGGATCAACTAAATATTTGTCACAGGCAAACATTTTACATAAATTTTCCACAAAAATCTCGGAAATACAACAAAAGGACTTCGACTCTAAACCGAACGCAGCGCGGAAGTATTTAGATTTGAATCCTTTTTTTGTGCCTTCACACGACTGAAATCACTTTCTCTGGAATGATTTCGTCGTCGTCGTCCTTTTTTTTTTTCGTTGTTTGTGGGTTTGTATGCCGCGGTTCATATTTGAATCCTTTTCCTTCGGTTTCCCATCTAGTGTTCAAGAAGTGCGACTGGAATCCTTTTCGAATTCTTTCGATACACTCAAACGAACTTCATCTAGCTTAAGCGTGCTTCAATCGCCAAGGAAACTCGTCCTCTCTATTGTGATATGACAGGTACAGTGCATCCTATACCACGGTACGACTTGTTGACATTTCTGCGTGTTTCACTCCATTCTCCCTGAGTTTCTGCGGAACGTCATTGTGTCCCGTTTTTCGTTGCAAATTTTTTTTTTGCATTATTGCATAAATTGACGTGCAACACACTTTATTACCGTAACCGGTGATGGAAAGAAGCAGGTAAGGATTCGTGATGATCTAACTCTATGCAATGTTCGATAACTCTAAGAGCGAACGACAGGATGTTGGGTAATTTTACGAGTTCCCTCGAAGTAAATTGTCTTGTCTCGGGTAAGGGATTCAAGGTTAGACGAAATCCTTGCGAAATTGCCATGGGTTAGGTAGGGTTTATAACTCTAAACAGAAACGAGTTGGGATTGGTTTTTCTATGACACTCGCGGGATCTCTTTGAGGATACTTTTCGCAATAGAAAAACGGTATGGTATGCTCGGGGTTCTTGCGCAAAGGATCAGTGCTGTTGTTTTCGGATTTATGGACACATTTTGAGAATTGTTCCATTGTGTTGGATGGTTATACCGAAATTGGCGCAGTTACAAGAATAGACGGTTTTTAAGGACTTTTGCCTAATGTGTCTTCATGGCGAAATTGTTCGTAATTTTGCGTATGCCGGCGGTTTATTGAGGTACATACGGTGGAGGGCCGTAATTGTTTGTTGGTGGAAAGAAAATCAAATAAGGTCCTTTGATTCGGTTTTTGCGTGAAGCAAGCGAGCGCAGTTTGAATGGTGACTTTTAAATAGGTTTTCCGTAAAAAGGATAAAGTCAAGGCTATGATGACATTACTTTTATGGTAGTTGTGCAGTTAAAAGTAGACAGTGGAAGGAATCAACTTTTTATGTAGCTGAGATAAGTAAATGCAAATGAAAGTTCGACACAGATTGGTTTTTAAAGCTGTTTCAAGCGGTTCTCTTTCATTGTATACTGGAAAACGTTAAGACAGTTAAGAGAAATAGAAAGAAAGACGAATTTGGTGGGTTTCGGGGTCCTGAATGCTGTGACTTGTGTGTCGGACGAGTGCAGTCTCTAATCAAAAAATTTTCATTTGTCGAGTGTCTGGACAGTAAAGCTTGCCAGCGTATCCTTAATACATTGCGACGAAGAATGTTTTTTTGTTCAGGCCAAATATCGGTATGGTAAGAGCTGTTCAGCGACATCGATTTAGCCAGAAGAGTGAAGGTTCAACGACTGAGGTGGGTGGGTCATGTAGAGCGGATGGACACCAATGGTCCGGCCCGGAAAATTTTTGAATCCATACCCGAGGGACGGTGCAGTAGAGTAAGACCGCGACTCAGGTGGCGCACGCAAGTGGAAAGGACCTTAACCAACTTGGCGTGTGAAACTAAAGGCAGCTGGCTAAATATCGAGCTAGCCGGAGACGCTTGTTGGTTGAGGCCCAGGTCCACCCCAGACTGTAGCCCCAATTAGTACCGCTATGATAAGGAACAATCATCAGTATCATTGATTTGAAGTGCTGATATGGGTTTTGAACCTAAATAAAATAAGTTTTCCGTAGTCAGTCTTAGTAGAATCTGCCAGAGGGAGTCGTTTGTAGAATTTTAGATTCGTCAGAGCCCTCACTACTTCGAAACCATATGGCAACTGTTTGGTCCTGGATTATGAGGAAGAAAGATCTGTTAATACTCTCGAATAGAGATTGAACTATTAAAGAAGCACGCAAGAAAGTAAAAACAGCAATCGAACAAGATATGTATCTCCTAAATTAGCAACGATTGAGGCAACACTTCAGGGAATCAGGGAATCATCGAAGTCGATAAATGCAGAGAAGAATGATCCCTTGAAACTGACCGACACTCTGGGAAAAACGAATGCCACTCTACTTAAGTCCATAAAGACTTTGAACCTCCGTGTTCTGTAACGCGTCCTTGATTAGGTTAGGTTACGTAGGGTGTGTGATGGATAGCCCTCATCACTTTAACTCGGGCACCTGGAGTTCCATTGTGAATACCCTATTAATGTTATGGGAGTAGCTATGTATATAGTTCCCAGGACAACTTAACGATCTATCCTATTTTTGGCTGCTTTGTGAACAATCTGAGTAGGTCCAGTGAGTCTGTTACCTCTGCTATGTTTGCAAAGAACCTTGACTTTAATGCGTGTAGACGTCGTTCTTGCAGAACAGGGCAGTGGCACAGCAGAAGATGGATTGGTTCTACCTTTTCTTCATCTCCGCAGCTTCTGCATAAATCGTTGGAGTCAATTCTCTACTTGCGGAGCAAGACTCCGATAACGCAGTGTCCCGTGATAACTCCAGTGAGTATGCGGACAGAGGATCTGTCCGGTGCCAGAAGGCACCTTGTTCTAGTTTTACTTAATTTCGGCCATAGCGTCTGAGAGGTGGCGCAATCCTATCTGGCTAAGCAGGGGGAATTAGCTTCTTTCTCTATTATGCTGTCTACTATCCCATGCAATCTGTCAATCGGTGGTATCACAGATGTGTCTGCTATATTATGTTCATAGCTGATCCTAATCTTGTCAATTCTTATGTTTGGGAACATATCAGATAATGATGGTGCCTTATGGTGACCAGCGAGTCTCGACATTTCTCGACTGTCTTTGATTTGATTATGTTGGACTTTATCTATTTCAAAGCTGCTTGACTGTCAACGAAGATGGTAATATCCGATGGGGGACGATGAAAATCTCTTATGCAGCCTGCAACTTTCTCTATTGCCAGAATCTCGGCTTGAAAGCCGCTACATGTTTCTGGCGTAACGCGTCCTAGTTGCGTCTAACTCATCATCAGTAACTGCGATTACTCCTCAACTACTCTGTCTTACGTGAGGCTACGCGCTTTTCTGCCTAACTCGGTGAGTGGATTGTATTCCATTGCAGACTTTGAAACGAAATTGTATCCGACGAACTGCCACTTCATCGTATTATGATGTCTTTTTTTTTTCCTGGTTTTTTCTTATGTGGAGCTGTTCGTTTAATATGCGATCCGACTAGAAAAGGAAGCCCCGGGTTTGACGGAAAGAAAACCAACTACTTCTAAAAAAGAAGAAAGAGCACGAGAAGGACGCAATCGAAGGTATTGAGAGATTCTACTCGAAATGGAAAAAAAAATTGCATCAGGCAAAAACCTTTAGAGATATGAAAAGTAATCTTGTAATAGAGCCAAATCGGCGCTAAGAACTGGGACTGGTAGAACGAATACTTCAACTAAGACGATGAAAGTCGAAACGTCCCACTTGATTCAAAACTAAAATCCAACAAGGCTGCTTGATCTGGCGGCTTGACCTCCCAAGCTATTTAAATCCACTGAAGATGATTTGGCAGAGAGCATGCATCAACTTATGATGGAAGGAATGATGAATGGAAGTTCAGTCTGCACGTTCAACAAGTAAGAAGAACCCCTCAACAACTACATTGCCAACAACCACCATGAGTCTCCTTAGAATCGCGTGTAAGAACTTATCCGCCATATTGTGTGAACGTCTAAAATATTCCGTCAACAACCTGATTGACTCCTATCAGCGTGATTTTAGGCCACAAAAGTTCAGAATCGACCAAACTTTCACAGTCTGGGAAATCCCACGGAAAGCCCAAGAAGTCAAAATCCGCAACCCTCGACCTGCATGAAAAGTTGGCTACGTGCAGTGCGGTCAATCTAAGGGAATCTGTGCGCCGGTCGTTACACAGTCTCTGTATCATTCTGGCTTTACTACCTTGGGAGACGGTAATGTCCTCCACAGACTATCTCACCTTCTACTTGGGTTCAGCAAAGTCTTCAGTGTGCGACGAGTTAAATAAAACAACGGTAAATGGTTCAAAGTTGAAATGCAGGGTAGATTTGCGAATCTATTCAGAGATGCTGCAGATATCAAGGTCAGACAAACAACGGTACTTCGCACAGAAATAGACCCAATCCCTAAGCGAAACGTCGCAATTTTCTCCAAGCAGCCATCGAAAAGAGGGCTTCGATTATCACCTCCTCCAAGCTGGTAGCACCCTGTATTGTGCCAAATTACCACACTCGTTAACGAGTGGCTAGTCATCGAAATGTGAGGATTTGGGATTACCGCTTCCAATGGAGTTTATCGATCATTCGACTCACTCGTTATTGATTGTGGTAATTCGACCTCAGAACCGAGCCAGCACGATTAGGGAGTCAATCCTCCTCCCTCGTATGAGTCCCAAGTTGAAGGGTCAATAAAAGGAATAAGGTGGCTGATGACAGCTCAGGTGCTAAAGAAGTTTTCATCCGTCGGAGCTGTCAAGGGAAAGATTCACCCAGACTACTTTTCAGTACCTAAACACAAGGTCGTTGTGTCTCAGTGGTTAGTGCGTTGGACTGCTGTGCGAGCCGTGTGGACTTTAGCCTTTCGGAGTAGGTAATGAATTGTGGGTCCCTTCCAATCGTGCGAAAAATTTAACATGCACAACATGAATCGTTGCAAGAAGCTAGGCTCATCCCGAGCTATCGCGTCAGCTATTTATTTTAACACTAGTGGAACCACCTTGACAGTTGTGCTTGCAAACTCCTCAGATTATTAAGATATGATTCTTGATTAAGGGGCCGTAAGAATAGGCCTTACAATCGCAGTGTACAGCCACTGAACTTAATTCGGCTCGCTTCTATTCTTTTGCCGTGCTTCTCATTCTAAACACCCGCGGTCTCCTTACCAGCTGCACCTAGTTTACGTCAGGAACCCTTGTCCTGCGAAATATGTAGGTTCGCCAAAAAATTTCACACGATCCAACAATATCCTCCACTGAAAGATGATAAATCACCTGTACACATCCAAAATTGGTCAATTCTTCAACACAATTTCCAAAGACCCTAACAGCACACCATACCTATAGAATTGCACAATTGCCTATAGCTTCGTCATAAAAAAATGTCAACTGATCCACAACAATAGCCATCAATCGAAGCCTTTATTTATATAAACATCCTTTTCATCTCTCTTTGGTCAGTGCACACGGCGAAACAAACACAAAACACGTATAAACACCGCACATCACCAAACAAACAAACACATAACTCCTGTCTGTCTGCGTATTCGACTGTCAAAGGAACGAAAAAAAAAAGGAGAGATGAAATCAATTTTTTCCCCGAAGGAAAAAAAGGAAATCGCTCAATTACCACAACGACATTTTTATCCTCTGACTCTCCTCGCTATGATGCGCATTGATAAAAATATCCTTCGACGTGTTGTTATTGCTCTATGAAAGGGATCCACCTACAGCCATTTTCCTTAGTTGATGATTCAATTTTTGTTGCTTTATTGGGTCTGCTTGGGCGAAGAGCAACGCAACGTAACAACACATGCACTTGCTTTTGCTTTTGCTTACCTGTGTGTTGTCCTATAGTGTCCTTGTGACTTAAGGATTGTGATTGGGGTTGTTGTGCCACTGAATCAAGGACATTTTTGTTTATGTGAATCAAAAAATCTGAGGACACATAGAACTGCGTTGAGAAATTCACGCCTGCTAACTCGGGTAGGAAATGGGAATTCCTTGAGCTAGGCAATCATTAATCATCGAAGGATAACACAAACCGGGGGTGGATACTGGATGGGTTTCTTTTCAACGAGATTTTATTTATTTTTCTTCCGTTTTCTTTTCCAACGAATCGCCTAGTGTTGTTAGTTTTATGAATGAGAACGACTAGGACCGGGATGAATGGGCGAAGGATCACTTTTGGTTTTATTTACTCTTTGGATCCTTGACAAAGGCTCAATGTGGTTGAATTGATGCAAGTGTCGAGCGTTGTTATGATTTATGATGGAAATCGTTTTGATTTCTATGTTTTGGTTTGGTTTTGTAATCCACGAGGGGATTCTGGAGGTTTTACCGGGAAAAAAGGATTGCTGTGGACATCATTAGCAGGATTATGGGGTTTGTGATGGTTGACCTAATGCCGCTTAATTGATCGTTAACATTTCTTGAATGGGAGGGTATCACTTCAAAAACTGTTGAGGTGCACAGGATGACGGCTGAATTTGTTGGAAAGATTTTTCTCCCACGCTTCTCTATTGTCCAGTTCGATAAATTGCAAGGAAATTGTTTGCACAATTGTTACCTGGACTCTCCGTTTTTTTTTTTGAATTTTTATACTCTTCCGGATGATGCTGTTGCACACGACAGGATGTTGCATTCTTTGATCGAATTTTGTGGTCATTCAGTTGAATTGGTGTATTGATGTGAATGCAAGACTTGATCCTTTTCAAATGTAAACCGGAGTGCTTGGGAGTTTAATCCAAATACTGGCTTTTGGTTTAGTTTTTGACAGGCAGGCAGGATGGCAGAAATGGAGGTATTTGATGGATTTTTATCTCAAGTCACACATCACGACTACGCTGATGACCAAGGAACGTACGCAGGCGAGAAGGCCTTTTGGAGGACCAAGGTCAGAAACCTTTTGACGATCGTGAGTAAGTCCATGCTCTTGTATTCCACCCCGATATGGGCGTCAGCGACGCATCGTAAGGGTATGCTGCGCCTTTAGAACGGTGCCAGCGGATGCTTTAAGTCTAATCTCAGGCCGCATGTCTATCGATCTAGAAGAGAAGAAGGCTGCGGCACTGCTATGAAAGCAGAATGGCAACATAGGTGGTAAACATCACAACGAAGGAGCGATGGACATATAAACTGATCACAAGCACAATGCAGCAACAGCGAAAAGAGGAAAGAGAAGAAACTGCTAGCTCCGGATGGAATGTCAAATCTGCCCCTGCGAAGGAATGCCTTGAATGGCAGTACCGCAAGGGACAAACAGGAGAAAAAGCAAGGAGGATGTGTTTTTTTAAGCACATAGATATGCCGGAGCACGGAGTCGGGCATAACTCATAGAGAGTATCCATAAAGTATTCTTACACCTACCTGTGCATTACCAACGAATGTGGACCTTCACCAAACGACAGCGGTTGATGAGAGAGAGCAAGGTAGGTAGGTAGGTGGGGCATGTGATACCACATGGATCTATGCCCTGAAAGGCGCCACTCACTTTATTGAAACCATTCAAAGTGCTTGATGAAGTTGATGATTTTGTTGTCAGTTTGTCATAGTTCCCCCAAGTTTTGATAGGCTCCCAGATAGAGCTTCCTTCGTTGGGATAGGGCAGGACATGTGCAGAGGAAATGGAGGATCGTTTCTTCCTCCTCTTCGTTCCGGTAGCTCTGACGAAGTCCTTTGAGAAGAGGTCCATCCTTCTGGCATAAAGGCCAATGGGACAGTGGGCAGTGAGAACACCATTAACGGTGATAATGAGCGACCTATTGAGCAAGATTAAGCTTCTAGATCGAGTGAGGTTTAGCACAGGCTAGATATCCCTGGAGGTAAGGCATGTGGGACCATTCCTTGGTTTGACTTACTGATCGCGTCGTACTCTAAGAAAAGTTTACATATACCAAGTGGAATACCTAAACTTTTTAAGGATGTCTAGAGTAGTAACACGTTTGGTGAGTTCATCGGCCTTACAGTTCCCTGGAATGCCCTTATGACCGGGTACCCAGCATTGGTGAATGTTAAAATGTTCTGCCATCTCTATTAGAGATGCGCGACAATCTAAACCAGGTTTTGATGTACATGTTACTGATTTCAGAGATTTTATATTGATAAAGATTGTGATGTCCTTTAAGGAAATCACATAATGCCGAAGCCAGGATAAGGCTTTGTTGATTGCCATAATTTCCGCCTAAAAAGCGCAGCAGTTGTCAAGTAGTTGGAAGGAGATGCTCAGGTTAAGCATATCGGAGAAAACACCACCTCCCACTCCATTCTCGGTTTTTAATGATATGAATAGTATTGGCTTTCCAGTCTAATTTCCAGAATGAGACCCAGAAATTTGACTTTGTTAGCAAAGCACAGGTGGGTGCCGTTTAGAGAAGGCGGGTCTATTGGAGGAATTTTGTGCTTCCTGGTGAATACGACTAGTTCAAACTTTTCAGGGTTGACATCCAGATCGATTTTAGCTGCCCATCACGAGAGGATTGAAAGGGCGTTTTGAAAAAGTTCACTAAGAGTGTTTTGGTATTTATCGGAGACAGCTATCGCAAAACCTTCTGCATAAGCAATCACTTCGTATCCAGCACTTTCCAGGTCGAGCAGCAGCCTATTACCCTACCCAACCTTGTGGTCTACCGCAGCTCACGGATGTGCGGACCGAGGCATTGTCCAGCTTGCTACTAATTGTTCTGCCTGTGAGCAGTTTTCCAATTCAAAGTCTGAGTGAGGTATCGCCTTTCAGGTTTATGAGCAGTGAAGGCGCCTTCGATGTCCAAAAATGCAACCATGGTGAACTCTTTGACGCTAAGTGAGTTTTCGATGGTATGTACCAATGAGTGTAAAGCAGTTTCAATAGATCTGCCTTTGCAATAAGCATGTTGGGACGCTGACAAAAGTTTGGCTACAGCGTAGGTGGGAGTCTAGTAGCCCTTCCAGTGTTTTTAATAGACTAATGGGATGCAGATCGTTAGGGTTCACGTGGGTGTGTACATATGAAAGTACAAGATCTCGAAATTAAGGAGTTTCCAGCGTTTTCCAGCTTGAGCTTGATAATGGCATATGCGTCTGTGTTATTTTGAACAGTGGTATCAAGTGGCCTTGAATATACTTACTAGAATCCCGCCAACATAATACACTTTCCGTCTTAAAAATTTCAAAAAAATTTCCACGGAAGATCCCGTCAATCTTATAAGGATCGCGGAACACCTCGTGAAATAAGCCCACTACATGGTTCAATGTCAAACCTTTAATAATTTAAATAATGTAACTCGGTACCACTACATTTTGTTAAAATTAAATTCATATTATTTCTAAGTAGCGATCCCTTTGATATCAGTCGACTGCGTCTAATCGTGTCCTTAACTGTAATTTCCGTGCTCTTCATGGTGTAATTTCCAGCTCGAAAAATAATTTAATTAAATTCTTTGGAAAAAAATGCGCGAGAACACATTACCACTGCCACGGAGCAGCAACAAACCACCACCACACCATGAGTTTTCTTTTAAAGCAAAAAAAAAAAAAAATTCGAATCACATGGGCGAGCAAATTAATTTGAGAACCATGAAGAATCCACTTTTTGGCAGAACGTCTCGTAAGGAAATGTACCCGAAGCCTTCAAAATACTTTCCCCCTTCCTGACACTTTTCAATCACAAAGCCAATCAATTCCTCAATAGAAAACAGAGACTCCCATTTCTTCCCCCAAATTCCGCTCTAATAAGGACCTTTATTGGCCTCACACCCTTGCGACAGCAACAACAACGAGAAAAAAAAAAATAAAACGAAGGCCTCTCCCATCAATACGCTCGCATCAGGATTTTAATTTAAAATCATTTTTTGCTTGTTACCATCGTGGGCACCACAGCAACCAAAAAACCAAACCAACCCATGAAATGGGACTGAGCTCAAGGAAAAAGGATGTGCGGTGGCCCGCATCTATGTGCGGATGGTGCATTGTGCCACTGGCATTGGCACTCTAGATTCTGGAACTGAAACTGTGGAACACCCTTCTCTCCTTCTCGGTTTTTCGAAAGGCAACAATGCGATTGGAAATAATAAAAAAAAAAAAAAAAAAAACGAAACGGAACGCAATTACGTAACAACCGTTTCGATAATTTTCAATTACTGATTTTCGGCGTGAACCGAATCGAATCGGCAGCGCGACTACATTGCCATAAAAAAAGGACGAACACAAACAAGGAACAAAACGAGGAATTGTCACAATTGTGCCCACTTGTGCTCTATATATTGGGTGGAGGATGGTCGAGGCGAACACAGCTGGGCTTGGCAAATGCAGTGAGTGAAATAGTGGAATTGGTGACACGACTCCTTTCGATTGTAAACCGAAAATAATCACGACGTTGTCATGTCGTAAGGGTGTAAAAAATGTTATTTATTAAGTGGGCTGACATTGCGGAAGCAGCGGAGTGGGAGTGGGAGTCGGAGACATTTGAAGCGTGTTCTAGAACCCAAACTGACTGGAACATAAGTTGGTAAGATCGGAGTAGGGTGATAGCACTGGACTGGATCCAGTCCAATGTCTAACTGAAATCTAGGAGGTGAACCCCTACTGTATTTCCCAACGCTGTTTTAAGCTTATCTCCAGACAACATTTCTGTATTAGAGCCCCTAAATGCGCACTGCGACCTATGAGGTCTATTGAAGTGGCCCGTATGGTTTAACTAGAGATTAGATTGAGGCTTTTTAGAAGCCATACTGAGCTTTAGGTTCGAATTTCCTATCTTGGGGGCCCATTAAAAAAAAAAATAGCTGAATTAGATAGCCATATCCGCATAATGCGGGGCATGGAAGTCACAGAAGAGACGCCTGCTCAAACCAGCAGTGGAGCCGAAGATAGTATTGAGGAAGAATTCCGCCAATATTCAAAGAGGGCGAGTCTGATAAAGAGGAGGAGGCTATGGTATGCTTGGAGGATGAAAGAAAAATCCTGGAGAAGGACGACTACCAATTCTGCAATAACTCTGATAGCTCCAGTGAAGTTATTGCTATAACGCAAAAGCCCACTACGCCAAGAAAAGAGCCAGCGCTTCACAAACCCAGAAGACCGTCGACACTGCGATGGCCAAAGCCAAAAATACCACAACATTCACCCCGATGAAACCATCCGGCAAGGGTGCTCTGAAAGACACTTATGATAACATCACTAATCTGGTTCAACCTACTCCCAAAAGTCTTAGTCCAGCAAATGCTAGGGCCATTAAGACCAAAGAATCACAGGATCGACAGGCCAAAACCCACTGAGGAAAAGAAAAGAAAAGAAAACGCAAAATGAACAGTCAGGCGGTATAGCCACAAAGATGTTCTCAGTTCAGAGAACAAAATCGACTTAACTGGGCCAAAAAGCTGGTATCTGTAAACGTTTCGATAAAACCGTTGAAAGACAACTCCACCAAGCCCGAGTCATCTAACAGACCGGGCATCTCTAAGTTTTTCAAGCACGACACTAGACCCTCAAATGCCCACCAGTCCAACCGCCCGACTAAAACGTCCGTGGCCGACAGATTGGTTTTCAGGCCATCAACAGCCAAAGAGGCAACGACGGTGAGCAAGGCTGAACACTCTGTTGGCTCCCTGGAGATGAGGGAATACCAGGAAACGAGAATGCTGAGGAACTGGCGAGAAACGGCTCGGCAACAAGCCCGGAATAAACCGAGACTTTGGTGAACATGCCGCCTTGCAGAAAATAGAGCCTAAAGGGAGGCTTACAACAGATGCACCTCTCTAAACACTTGTGCAACAACAAGGAAGATATAGCCAAAATTCGTTAAGGCTAGGACCGACACACTTCTGCAGATCAACAGAAGATCTCTATGTACCCTTATAGGAGTGATCACAGGGCATTATACGCTGCGGTACCATATGAAAAACCTTCGAATCACAGAAGAAGTCCTTTGTAAGGAGTGTGGCGAAGAGGAGTCCCACGAGGATCCAACCAACTCCCTTTGCCTTTGCCCTAGTATCCGCCATCTAAGGAATAAGTTTCTCGGACGGCACTTTTTCGAAGACATTGAAGAATTATCCGACACACCGGTAGACCAAATAATGAGATTCATCAAATCCACAGGGTGGTTTGTATCACAGACGCAGTACGTTGCTCATGTTCTACTAATATCCATATATATGTATGAAACTAACTATTGGGTAACGTTCTTACGGGTAGGGGACACTCTCTTCCCCCAACGGGTATCACAATGGGTCTGAACTGACCGGAGTGTGACGATATGGTTCTTTCTTTCGCGTGTCCACTTACCTAACCTAACCTAAGGTTGAATAAGTGACCGGTCCCAAAAGATCAACTCGACAAACCCTTGATGATGGCAGGCAAGAAACCAAAACTGTGTGCCCTGGGGCCCCCTTGGCCGATTTGTTCAAGGAAAGCTTGCAGGTTGTTGTTATTGACGCAGAAAGTCTAGACCAGCGTCTTACCGACCGGCAATGGGCCCTTGTGGAAGCAAAGTTGCTCGATGAAGTGGAGAACGCTGTACTTCATAGCTGCGACCCAATGGCATTCTTTTGGCAGCTGGCGTGCACTTGTCAATGCAAAGTAGAGTACTGTAAATATGACGAAGAGCTGTCTTTCGATAAGAAGCTTTCAATGGCACTACCGATCACCAATGACCGTTTTGCTTTGAATTTCGCATCAGTGAATATTTGCAAGCGAGTGGTGGTCTTTAAAGGCTCGCGTCAAGAATAGACGTATGTTCCAGGAATTTGGCTTTGAACTAGAGCACTCTTTTACTGCGAAACCTAATCTCAAAATCTCTGCTAAAAACACCAGTGATGAGTGACCAAGGCTGTGTTTCTTGAAATAACTCCTCTCAAACTGAATGATCCCTCAGTTAAAGGCAGAAGCAATTCTTTTCAATTGCTGAGAATGTGCAGCATAACCATTACATGGCCAACATGTCCATAAACTAAAATAAAAGCAACCCCTTCCCGTCCAGCACAATACCCAGCTGGATTTTCCTCCGCACACCCAACCCACTATCCAAACCCAACTGTGTGTGATTTGTTCGAAATGAAAGGCTCAAGCACCCAGTAGCGCCCAGCATCAAAATTATCAGGGATAATTTTATTGTTATAACATTCTGCGTCGCAACAAGGACATTTAGGTGGATTTAAACGATGCTACTCACGAAATATGCCCGTCACACATCCAAGGGGTGTACGCAGCACCACCAACCCTAATACCAACACCACCCCTTGGAGTCCACAAACTTAATTGCATCTTTTGGAACAATAGGCGTTTTCGGTTGAATATCCTTTTTTTTCCAAGGAATGTGTTCCGCTGTCACCACCACCGACGACGACGTCAGTCCGACTACCATTAATCCTTGTTGTTATTTTAAATGTGCGGCAGGATCTTATGGCTCACCCCAGAGTGGCAATATGCAGGACCACTCTTCGGTTGACAATAACTACCACGGTTACTCGTATATCCCGAAATAATTGTCCATTGTTGTCAAGCTTGTTGTTGAAGGATTTTAATTGAACTTGAGTCCTCGTTAATAGACGGCAACGAAGCATTCACTGACTTATTATTGTGCCCATATGTCGCGATCCTGCACGGTGTGTGTCGGGTTTATAATTTTAATTTTCCTCCATTGCGTGGCACTGAGAACACCTGCAAGGATTACATGCTTCAGTCTAGTTGTTTGATTAATTATTTCAAAGCGAAGCGGATAAATCCATGGTTTAGCCTTTGGATAATTCCCCTAATCAACAGTGGCACTGGTGAAGTAAAAAAAAAGAAAGGAATGTCGCGGAATTCCCCATTTTTGCTGACAACCACAACATCCACCACACAGGAATGTCATTGTACGATGACCACATGAAAGGCAAATCCTAAATTACTTCCGTCTTCTCCGGGATGCCACGACGTCATTCCGCAAGGACCACCGAATGAAAACCGAGAAAAAAAAATTCCCAAAAAGATGTCTTTTATCTTTTCCCCCTTTTTGTCGGGTTTATCCTTCCTCCTTCCTCCTTCTCCTCTCTTTGGCTACAAAGAGATTTTTAAATATTGAATCAAAAGCAACGGAAGGAATCATTTCGTTTTTCACTTTCACTGTCGTCCTTGTGTTGTCAGTGCCACCGCATTGTGCGTTCATTCCGCGCGTAAATAATGGAAAAGCATTCTTTCTTTTTTCACACGTAACACGTAGTTTCAGAGGAAAAAATTGGAAATCCTTGGGTAAGGATAATGGTAAAGAAAATGTATGTCACCTTCCTCCCCTTGCCACTTTGTTGTGTCGTGTCTTCTTTCCGTTAAAAGAGCAAAAAAGAGAAAAAAAAATTCCAGAATGAATGAAAGGACGATGAAAATATGACGTTTCCTAAGAGATTGAGTGACTGATCCTGAAATTGAATTATCCCCGAATTTATGCCAATTACCTTTCTGTCATGGGGAGTTCACTTACACATTCCAACTCATACGACAGCGCTATACGGATATTTTATATCCTCAATGTCCTTTTGTCATGCGCTTAACAAGAAGTATGACAACGACGGCAACGGTTCTGTACATTTTGCAATCGGAAATTGAGACATTTCAGTTGTCCCGCAATGTGTCCTTTCCGTGTGGATTTAAGAAGTCAACTTTGTGTACCTCCACCTCGTGTAGGCTCTTGCGACATCACGAAGGTGTCGGCAATGCGAATGTGGAAAATCTTTCAGGTAAATACGGGTAATCCTGTTCGCTCGGTTTGCTATTGTTGTTCATCAAGGATAAGAAATTTTAACAGCTACCGTATGTGGTAATGGTATTTGTTTGGAAATGGGATAATGTGGGATTAGACGATGAGATGTGCGCGTTTTCATGCATAAATTCACTTTGGCGGCTTTTAGAAATTACAAGTTTTCATAAAACGAAGAGTGTTCCATTCAGAAGTGGAAGACAATGAAGGCAGTGTGGCATTGCTGACAGGCCAGTAATACCCAATCATCTTTTGGTGACACAGTCCTTGACAGTTGAATGGGGTCTCTCCAATTATGGCGAAAATTTGGTTACGCTGGTGAATGACTTCTGTTTGTTAACAAAGACTCAGTTTTGGACTTAAGAATGGAAAAGTGCATGACAGAATGCATGTACATAGAGAGAGAGAGAAAGCAGAGAGAGTGTGAAGTACGTTCTTTGACTTCCAGGATTACCTCGCAAGGAAGTGTGCTATTGTTGAAATTTTAATTTGATTTGCCAAAAATATAGAATTACTGAACATATGGACCTTTGCTAGCATTCAAAGGAGCTAACCGAATGTATATGACCCATATACGAGGGATAACCCAACCGATCCTTTGAGATCCTAGTGAGGCCCTGTCGCACTTCACAGACCTAAACTAAACCATCTGGTCGCTCTTTCAAAGTCGAGTTTATCTGATAGTGAGCCATTTCACAGCTCAGAGGAGCAGAGGAGTATCGGGTTCAAGTTCAAGCCTCAGGCATATCGACCGAACATTTTTTGCGGTACCACCAATGACAAGCCTCCGAGAGTATAATCTGTCATGAAAGAGCTTCTCAATACGCCTTTCGGAATCGGCCATAAACTGTAGGTCTCTTCCATTCGCGCGAAAAATGTAACACGCACAACATGAATGGTTGCGAGAAGCAAGGCCTTGACTCATCCTGAGTTGTCGCGCCAGCTAATTATTTATTTATTCCTTACTCGACAGAACTCACTTATTCCAAAGATCGCTCTAGATTGTCGCTCGTCGATCATAGAGATGGCAGAACAATTCAACATTCACGTTAGGTGCTAGATCACAGGGACATTCCAAGAAATTGCTTAGCTGACGAACTCGCAAAACATAGTACAACCTTAGACATCTTGTCTCTTCGTTACTTGTAATTATTTATTTGCCCTAGATGCAATCAGGAAACCACCCGCAGATGAGACGAAGTCACGATATGCCGAATTTTCAGACAGATTTGGCCCGAATCAGAATCGATCCAATGGTTTTGTCTTGCTAAAACCTTCGCAATTTAGAATCGTCATCGGCCTTCATGCTAAGACGCTGGATCCCTTATTTAATGATTTCTACAGAAGCTGCAGAAAGGAAGAGGGCAAAAGACTATTCTCCACTTTTTTTGCAACTGTTCAGCCCCGTCAAAAAGAAGACAGCTCCGCCTGAGAGCACATTTCTTCGAAGACCTAGACTACATTGGAAAAATGCACGTCCTTCGCTACAGCTCTGGTTGGTTCAATTCGTCCTTGGTGTAGCTTTGGATTAGTCACAGATGGACCTGCTCTGATCTGAGTCTGTCTGCCTCTTAGGTGCGGACAGCTAGCCTAACCTAACCGAACTTGACTTGACAGAAGTTTGGACAATAAAATAGAAATTGGGTTGAAACATGTGGCGAATACACAAGTACCCCTTCCAACATTGACAGAAATTTCCTACCATTTTGCAAAAGCTTCTTGGCTCTTGCTTTGTCATATCTTTGCCAGAGCATTTTTGAGTTCCACTCAGTGTTGATGTGTTCCACCTATTGTTAAGTTCCGTTAATGATTTTTGCAATATTATGGTCCTATGATAGCAGAGAGGAGGTCCGATAGTACTATCCGCTAGCTCCGAGTCTGGGACCGACTTCTTGTCAGCCATTTTATTGCCTGATACGACCTCGAGTTATCCGTTGTGCTCTTTGAGAAGAACCTATAGCTCTAAGCGACAAAACTTTATAAGTGTTGACGTTATTTGCCAATGTACTATAAATCATGACATTGTAAGCATTGATACCAACAGGGCTGCGTTCACTGCTAGAACCTCCGTCGGGAAAATGTTGTTGTGATCAGGGAGTCTTTTACTGCTCTGCCTAGTCGCCGTTCAGAGAAGAGTCCTGCTTCTGTGTCTGTGCCCATTTTCGATCCATCAGTGTGAATTTGGGTTCATTACAGGCTACGTAACTATCCCAATGTTTTCTGACCAACAAGAACTAATGAGTTGTTTACTACAAATGGGCTCTGAGTCAAGCCTTTCAAACGATAAGACTTACTCAACTCATCGGAATCTATTTCGTATATAAAACTTCTTAAACCAAAGTTTGTTGAGTTTAATACTACACCAGATACATTAGATCTTCCTGAGTTGCAGTGTAAGCTATAACGGCGGGTTTTATATATAAAAAAAAGTCTACAAGCACTTATCTAGCATCTTTGTGAGTCCCGAGGAATAAATTGCTCCTCAAAATCGGGTCGGGACGGGTGCGGTCTCTATTCTGAAGCTGAGGTCACTACCCTCTTTGAAAGCCACAAGGATATTTGACAAGTAGTTATGAAGGCTCTACCGTCAACATTGACAAAATGCAAGATAGTCAAGGGGTGTAAGCGAACCCTGAACGCTATCGAAGGTCAATAAGGTGACTCTTAGTTGGGTACTAGGATATGGCGATACGTGTACATCAGAAAATGCTATTTTTGTTCTTGTTAGGGATGATCATCGGTAGAGAAGGGGATTTTTTTTCCAAGGACCCTAATGGTCTAGACACAGCCTGTTTTCTCACTACATTGGATGTGTCGCAAGACATAGGGGAGGACTAGCCAAGACTCGGCTAACATCTGGCAGGCTTCCGCTTCTTGACAAACCTGTATCTATGAGAGACTGGGAAAATCGGTTAGTTAATCTTTAAGTCCATCCGACGCCTGATTAGGGTCATCTTCTATCTTTCTTTCTACTTTAAGTTTAAATGGCAAGAGGTTTTGTTAGTGAGCAGGTGCTGCACGGCTAAGCCAAGCTTCCGCAAGCGTGCCGCCGTCCTCCTCTGCTACACCGAAATTGCCTCTGTGGCTCTGCCCTGGCCTCACAGCAATGGCCGACCTAACTGTCGTTTTCGGACCTGTAGATGGTTTCCGAAGTAGATTGGTGTTTTCAACCCGGTTTCAGATCGGACCTTGCTTTGATCTAAGTGTACTTCTATTCTAGTGGACAACGCCGACCTAACTAACAAGATAATCTCTCGTGAATTAACGCCACTAAGGCTGCACACACAGGGAAGCGATAAAGCGATGCGATGCGAGAAGCGAGAAGCATGCGTTACAACTGTTCACTTGTACGTGCGCACAGTGAAGCGATAAGAATTCATGTGAAAAGTTTTATCCCATGCTTCTCGCTTCTCGCATCGCATCATTGGGCGCGTAACCTTAGTCAACCCCAAGAGCAATTGAACAGCATTGCGCGTGCAGTCTAGGAAGACACAAGTGAAAAATGTCTTCAACCAGCTTCAGACTTCAGAAAATTTATCAAAACTGTGCTAACTAGAGACTCTGATTGGTTAAGGTTCAAGTCCAATCAGTTTTAAAAGGTCTGAGAGTGATCGCACGTCGCCATCCTCATAAGCTCTCTGCTGAACTATGTACTAATGGTGCAGGTCTCATGAAAGCGACATCCAATCCATCATTCAAGCATCCTGACTGAATTTGTCGGCGCAAATGAAACTTTATTCGAAATCAACTGACAACATTTTGAATTCCACCATCAAAAGAATGCAAATTAAGACGCGAAATTGTTTAGAATATTCGCTTCGGAGTTATGCCAAATCCGTCATGTCCCTAATTGCGTTACTACTCTCTAGGACTAAATTCACATAAAGCAAAACATATGACTAAATTCATTCCATCAAAATTGGAAAACAGGAGCGGTGTGCAATCCGCAGTTATTGCATCGTAAAAATCCGCTTTCACCTTATCACTTCAACCAGTTGCAGCTCGCGCTGCAGCCTTTGTAGCCTTGCGGACTCTATGGCCACGACCCCATTAGCAGCACACGAGTTACACGCTCTGATATATGCATGTATGCATGGGAGTACTAAAAGAGAGATTTTCTAATTCGCACACCCTAATTCACCACCCCTTTCGGGCTGCCACGACAATATGGCTGGGAGAGCCACGCTGTGCGAAGTGGTGTGATGCGGCGGGCGGGGGTTGAATGTAGTTTTATGACAAAAGGGTTCAAATTTAATAACCGCTCAGGACTTTCATTTTTTTTTTGTGTTGTTTTCCGTTCACCCCCCTCGGATTCGTCTTTATATGAACGTGGTGCGGTGTGTGTGGTGCGACCTCGCAGTTTCATTTCCATGTTCACAAGTAGTGCTGCTGCAGGGTGTGTAATAACATATATTTCTGCCAACCCACACACGCACACCGGGGGTAGTGTGTGTGTTTATGTTTTTATGCATATTTTATATTTTTATGTGTACATTAGAGGGTTGTATTGTGTGTTTAGTTGCGGAGGTCCCCTGGCAGAGTCCGTGAAAGAGAATTGAAAACGTTCACTGGGTTCCGTGTGTGTTGCAGCAAGCACTCCATGTGGTGTTTCTAGATATGAAATCCAAAAAAATCAAGTAAAAACTGGTTTGGGGTTTTGTTCGGCATACACCCCTGTGTAGAAGTACCATGTTCAGCGAGAGCGAGAGTGGCGGAAGGAAGCAAGAGGATAGCTTCCTCCCTGTGGACGAGCAAACATAACCACTTTGTTTGTTTCGTTTCATTTTGCGAGCGGGACATGCTGAATGAAATTTGCATACTGTGCATTGGACAATGCACTGAAATAGACCAGAGTGGTGCCTGGACATTCATCATCATTGCACTGATAACTGGCGCGCACACACAACGATTCATTTTTCTATTTCCGAATCGCGTGGATGGTGAAATTTTAATAAATCTAAGCATCGACAATAATTGAATAACTTCCGCTTCGGTTGATGTTAGAGTTGTATTGGGGATTAGCCGAGGGACTGGCAGGATACTCTGCCGTTTCATTGTGTTGATTTTTATTATGTTGGGATATGTACAGAGATGGAATTTTCGTTCCAAAAACGCTGATAGTGGTATTTTTGTAATGAATTAGGGAGGATTTGCACAGGCAAATCTGAATCGATTTTGAATGATATCCTTGATGTGATTTTTTTTTATGGATGGAATGATGTGCTTAAGGAAATTTGATATTGTATGTATGGATGCCGGTATCCATAGCCACAAGTCGGAAGTGGTGATAATTGGAATGGAGAAATATACACATGTGTATTCGTGTAAAGCCACACTGAGATGGACGAATCAGGTTGGGTAAAAAGGCCCTTAGGATTGATTGTGGTTTATCAACGTAAACAAGTGATTTCACATACCCCCACAAAAAATAATCACGTGATCTTCAAGGCCAATTCATAGGTCCATTTCTTGAGATGAAATTGAATCTTAATAACTGGATGCTTTCGCCCGTTGTGTGGTAAGTTGCACCATCCTGTTGAAACCACATGTCATCTACACCAATGTCTTGAACTTTTGGCAACAAAAATTCACGGATCATTGTCCGTTACGCACCTTCCTTCCGCCTTTTTAAAGAAATACGGTCTGATGATACCGCCTGCCTATAGACCGCACCAAACAGTGCATTTTTTTGGATCCATTGGTAGGTCTTGGATCGGTTCTGGCTGCTCATCAGCCCAGATACGTTCAATTTTGATTTTTGACGTATCTGTTAAGCCAATAATGAGCCTCGTCGCTGAACAGAATTTTTTAATTAAAAAACGGATCAATTTGGAACTATTCCGAGGTCCAATTACCAAATTCAAGACCAAAAAGAGAGTCAGCCGGTTGTAATTGTTGGAATGCCAATGAATACTGAACAGAAATGTCACATGAACATGACATTTATCACGCGTGCTATGTCCGAGAATCCCTATTAACACAAAAGTACCTCGTATTGGATCACCTTTTGCTACAATAGTTGGCGTAGGTATGTTCATTCCATTCTTAAGGATCCAGCCAATAATTCGGAGATTCCATTCATTGAGAAAACTTTCTTCCGACCATATTTTGCAGATACATATTTTGGTGACTCCTTATGACATTTAAAGCAGCTTGGCAACTGGGCTATCTAGCTATCTGTTCTGCGCTTCTGGTGCTCCTTCTTTTTTCTTCTTTTATACTCCTTGAAAAGCACAGGCCCTTGTATGGAATCGCCGTTCTATGTGGCTTCTGTTTACTAAATTCGCCCACAGAGTTATTCCTTCTCTACTCTGACTAGTGGTCATGAACAAAATTCATGTGAGACTAGACAGAGAGAGGGTCAAGTTAGTCGCGCATGCGAATGATTACTACTAAGACAAGGTAGCCACCTGGCCCGCAAGTTGTGGGCCAGGTATTTTGCTTGACCAATAACTTAAGTCGAAGCAAAACACAGAGCAGAGTATTAAGAAGGCATGTGTACCCTTCTATCTGTAGAAAAAATATTTGGAAAGAAGTGGAGAGTTCAACCAAAGATAACTTCGTGGATTTACACAGCCATTGTGCATCCTAGTCGAACCTCACCGCATTGAGCAAGGGTTACAACGCTACGAAATTTAAAAGTCCACAAAGAACAGCAAGTAGAGGCATCACGACCGCATTGAAATCGGTCCCGACGGATCCCCTTACTTACACATAAAAAATAAAGCCCTATGCAGCGCAGTCAAACTCAAAAAATCTGGGTGCTGGACTGCAACGGACTATGGCCACAGAAATAACCGTCGTTACCAAACGGCATGGTTACGGCTCCAACCATCTACATCATCCCCCAAATTAAACTTTAGGAAAATAAATATGAAGCGATGAAGTCATTTGACACGGTCATCTACACCGGCGGATCTAAGATCAACTGCGATGTGGGTGTCCTTGTGTAAGTTAACGCCAGAAACATTTCATCATGCAAACAATGCATGATACAGTTCCCACGAGCAACAACATCAACTCCGTACGTGATGGAATGCAGCGAATCATATTCAACCGGACACACGAGGCATCGACAACGAGCGGATACTTGAGCCACCAACAGGTATGCTGACCTGTCGTCTGGCAGTATGGGATATGCACTTAGTTTTAAGATATGAAATATTTTGTCATTCAGTAATCATAAGTAGTTCGTAAGAAGTAGTTCGTAAAGAAGTAAATAAAAATATTTTTTTTAAGTAAATCTAGCTTTAAATAGTTTAATTGGCGCCCAACGTGGGGCCCAGGAAAATCATCGCATCAAAGTGTAATCGCGTCGCGTAAAGTGCTCTGTCGTAAACGCATAAGTCGACCTCAATTAAGCTCGCCGCGAGTGCAGTGCGCGTACCTTGAACATCATTACCGTAAGACGACCTTTATAAAAGCTCGCCAGCGTGTGCGTGGTGAAAAACCTGGGTTCCGGACAAAGAAGAAGCAGCATCTGTAGATTCTGCCGCCAACGAGGGAGTGTGGAGAAAGGCCCCCAAGTAACTACGAGTAAAAAGGAATGCAGCCCCTTCACCAGCGTTGGTTTATCCTAATGTAAGCTAAATTTAAGATTTATGTTTCTTCACATTGAGATCGATATATAGTGTAATAGTGTACTAAGCGTAATAGTATAAAGTGATAGCCCTAAGACATAATTATTAATCAGTACGAAAACGAAACATTTAGAAGTCATAAAGAATAATCATATTAACCGTAGTTGTAAACCAATTAAAAATATCCTTCCCGTTCCTTTCGAAAACCTTTAACGTATCTATTTGAGTTCTTATGTCTAAACGTCCTGCAACTATGACCGATCCAATTTTGCGTCCACCGATGTTGAACATCGAAAATCCGACTCCATCAGTTTCTAATCAAAATTCATCGATTTCGAATCCAAATGCGAGGATTAACGCAACTCCAGAACTAGAATCGCTAATCGCAAGCATTGTAAGTCGCTTCTGCATGACTGAGTGCAGAAACCTCGTTCAATCTATAGTAAATCCTGATAATCAGTTTCATAGGGGAACCGATGAAACTATTCATGAACATCTGCGCACGAACTTAAGCGACCTGGACAAGGTACCAGACGTCGTGAGATGTTTAAGAGAGTTCTCCGGAACTCCCGGCGAATTTAGTTCATGGCGCAAGAGCGTTGAAAGGGTTTTAAGCATCTATAACCAATTTAGAGGAACACCAAAATATTTTGGTATCCTTAACATAATCCGCAATAAGATTGTGGGTAATGCGGATGCCGTTTTAGAGTCATATAACACCCCATTAAATTGGGAATGTATTTCGAAATGCTTAACGCTTCACTATGCGGATAAGCGTGATCTGGGAACATTGGAGTACCAGATGACGACTCTTATTCAAGGCAACAATGGCTTGGAGCATTATTATCAGTCGGTATACAATCATTTGTCATTGATACTAAACAAAATTTCGAGTATGGACTTACCACCTGATGCTTTATACCACCTTACATCGTCATACAGAGCCAAGGCCTTAGATACCTTTATAAGAGGTCTAAGAGGTGACTTGCCCAGACTCTTAGGTATAAGGGAACCGCAAGACCTTCCTACAGCTCTTAATCTCTGTTTAAAACTCGAAAATCAGCAATTTAGAGCCAACTATGCTCACCATAATATCAGCCAAATTAGGAGGCCACCACCTCCTCCTCCAATTCCTTCACGGAGAACCCGAGAACAGCAACCTTTCTATCCACAACTTGCATATGTACCCCAATCATCACATTTTCCACCGCGTCCCCCACCGCGTCAACATTTTAACCAACGACCTACATACCCCCCAAATCAATTTACCCAACCATCGAATTCTCAAATAAATCCACATCAATTCCGAAGGAATCCTCAACCAACTAGTAACTTTTTGCCACAATCTGTTCAAAGGCCTGAACCAATGGATGCTACAACCATCCGTACACACAATGTAAATTATATGAATCGGCCGGTGATGAAAAATTTCCCACCAGCTCCAAAACGACCTATGGTTCCTTCACGAGAATATCCAAATCCCAACAAGATGCAAAGAAATTTCCACTTGCAATCTTCAGAAGTTGACCCCCACAATAATAACACATCCATAGAATCTCAAGAAGTTAGTAACTATAATGCTATGATTTCGGCTATGAATAATCAGAAAGAAGATGACCAAGATCTTAATCAGTACGTAGTTCAACAAGGAAGCGGAGAACCGACAGAAACATTTTCTGATTTTGTCGACGTTCATTTTTTAGACTGACGAACTCGTCACTACCTTATTTTGAATGTAGGACGAGAGAAAATAAAATCCTAAAATTCCTAGTAGACACAGGGTCGAATAAAAATTACATACAACCAGATTTAGTTCGAAACCCCATCCCAAATCAAAAAATATTTAATGCAAATTCAGTCTGTGGTGCTATAGAAATTACTCATCATACTATAATAAATCTTTTTGAACCAGGCACAAATATTAAATTCTTCCTTTTACCCTCACTACGATCTTTTCATGCAATTCTTGGCAATGACACCCTTAAAGAACTGTCAGCTGTCATCCATGCTAAGGAAAGCTATATGACTGTAAACAAAAACATTAAAATTAAACTGAAACAACAAGTATCAGAATCAATCCATAATGTTAATCTCAGAACGCAGCACTTGTCGCAAGAACAACGACAACAACTTAATCGCTTAACCTTGAATTACGCCAAGCTTTTTGGAACACCAAATGAAAAATTAACTTTCACTACGAAAGTCAAAGGTAGAATTCGCACGACGACGGAAGATCCCGTTTACTCGAAGCATTATCCGTATCCTATGGCGCTTAAAGGAGAGATTGATAAGCAAATCAATCAGCTACTAAATGATGGAATCATTCGACCTTCACGGTCACCGTACAATTCTCCGGTATGGATTATACCAAAAAAAACGGACGCCTCTGGTGAAAAGAAATACCGTATGGTTATTGACTACCGAAAACTCAATTCGATAACAATACCAGACCGTTATCCGATTCCTGAAACTAATGAAGTACTAGCGCAACTAGGGAAGAACAAATATTTCTCAGTTATTGATTTAAAAAGTGGCTTTCACCAAATACCTCTACACGAGGACGACATCGAGAAAACTTCATTCTCGGTAAACAATGGAAAGTACGAATTCGTAAGACTTCCCTTTGGTCTGAAAAATGCACCATCTATTTTTCAGAGAGCTCTAGACGACATCTTGCGAGAACACATCGGTAAGATATGTTATGTCTATATTGATGACATAATTGTGTTCAGTGAGAACGTTGAACAGCACTTTCAAAATTTGGCATCTATTTTCGAGACTCTTCAAGAAGCCAACCTTAGGGTGCAATTGGATAAATGCGAATTTTTAAGGCCAGAAATTGAATTCCTCGGATTCATCGTATCTTCGGATGGTATAAAAGCCAACCCAATCAAAGTGGAAGCGATTACCAAGTTTCCATATCCACGAACTTTAAAAGATCTGCGATCATTTCTTGGTCTGTCGGGATTTTACCGCAGATTTATTAAAGATTACGCGAAGCTGGCAAAACCCCTTACAGCCCTTTTAAGAGGGGAGGATGGGCGTACGTCTAGACAAATGTCAAACAAAAAATTCATACATTTGGATAATGAGGCCATGGATACTTTTGACAAAATTAAAAATTCACTTACTTCAGAAGACGTTGTTCTAACTTTTCCAGATTTTAGTAAAGAATTCCATTTGACTACAGACGCTTCGGACTATGCTATTGGTGCGGTACTCGCTCAAGAAAATAAGCCGATAACCTTCATCTCTCGAACTCTATCGAAAGCCGAAGAGAACTATGCCACAAACGAAAAAGAAATGTTGGCTATAGTATGGGCTCTAAAAACTTTGCGAAATTACCTTTACGGTCCTACGATTCTGAAAATATTTACTGATCATCAACCGCTGACATATGCATTGAGCAATAAAAATTCCAACAACAAATTAAAAAGATGGAAGGCTATACTCGAGGAATATAATTACGAGTTAAGATATAAGCCTGGTAGATCGAATGTCGTCGCAGATGCTTTGTCAAGGCCACCCAGAACCATTGAAGTAAATAGTTTAACAGCAACCCAACATAGCGATGAGAGTTCCGGTCAATATCTAATACCTATAGCAAATGAGCCGATCAACGTATTTAAAAACCAGATTATCCTTTCCCTTGGAACAACGCCATCCTATGAATTTAAAATTATTTTCCCTACCTATCACCGTCATGTAATAGTTGAAACTGAGTTCACTGATCAAATTTTAACTGACATTCTTAAACGATACCTTAATCCATCCGTTATTAATGGTATCAAAACTGATGAAAGAATTTTAGGCAAACTTCAAGAAATTTACCCGACACATTTTAGCCAATACCGATTACGTTTCGCAAGAAACCAAGTCATAGACTTAATCGACGAAACACAGCAGGAAACCGAAATTATCAAGGAACATAATCGTGCACATCGCAACTCCCGCGAAAATAAAATGCAATTATTGCAAAAGTTTTATTTTCCACGGTTGAGAGCCAAAATAGAGAAAGTCACAAAACAATGCAAAATCTGTAAAGAGCATAAATATGACAGACACCCGAACAAGCATGAATTACAACCTACACCTATCCCCGAATATCCCGGACAGATTATTCATATAGATATCTACTTCACTAACAAAAAAATTATCCTTACTGCAATTGACAAGTTCTCTAAATATGCCCTGGTCAAAATCCTAAGATCAAGAGCTTCAGAGGACATAAAGCAACCTCTAAGAGAACTTATACTGGCTTTTGGAGTACCCCAAACAATTGTCATGGATAATGAAAAATCCCTAGCCTCTAATTCTATAACATTCATGTTAGAGAATATGTTCAATATTAAAGTTTTCAAAGCACCCCCCTACACAAGTTCCGTCAACGGTCAAGTGGAGAGATTCCACTCCACACTTTCAGAACTAATCCGCTGCCTTAAGACAGATAATGTTCATACCACCTTTTCAGAATTACTAGATCGATCAATCTATGAATACAACCGATCCATTCACACCACTACAGGCAAAAAACCCATAGACACATTTTTCGGTAGAGAGCTACTAACCAATCCAGAACAACTTAGACAAGAAAGACAAGAAAACATGAATAAACTACGCGATAAACAAGAAGCAGATTTAAAATACCATAATGCAAGAAAGAGTCCACTTAAAACATATTCTATTGGCGAAACCATTTACGTAAAAACTAACAAAAGAATAGGAAATAAGCTCGATTCTAGATATAAAAAGGAGACAGTTGCACAAGATAGAAATACAACAGTTATTACCCAGTCAGGAAGAATCATTCATAAAAATCTTATAAAAAATTAACTTTTTCAATAGAACATTATTACCACTCTGCAATGGCGAGGCACAAATTCTGGACTACTCGAATTCACAGCTAATAAAGATCAATACAGGTCGCGCGAAATTGCAGAACGGATCATTCAAGATAATACACTTGATCGACATCGAAGCTTACGAAACAACACTTAACAACTTGGAAGCTACGTTAAAGACATCCATTACTATCAACCATATCCTAACTCCTGTCCTTTCCTTTGAAATATCCCGTATACGAACTTACCTAAATAGACTTAAGATAAATAATAGAAGTAAGAGTAAGAGATCATTAGATTTTTTAGGTTCAGCGTGGAAGTGGATTGCGGGTAGCCCGGACCACCACGACTATGAAATAATTACTAATAAAATGAATAATGTATTAAGAAATAATAATAATCAAGTAATAATTAATAAAATGTCATTAGAAAAGATCAATGAATTAACGAACATTACAAATAAGATTATGAAAACATTCAAAGAAAATGAACTTAATAATAGTGAATTAATTACAAAAATTAAATATAAATTAGATATAATTAAGGAGGAAATAGTTAATGTAGTTTATGCCATTCATTGGGCAAAAGTAAATGTAATAAACTCTTTTATATTATCTAACACCGAAATAAATATAACAGAAACAATTATGAAAGTTGAAAATATTCCCTATGTGAATGTAGATGAAGCATTAGAATTTGCCGAGATAAAAATCGCTTCAAATGATAATAACTTAATTTATATTTTAAGCATTCCAACAACTACTAAAGAACTATGTAATTTGTCATTAATAAAACCTGTTAAAGTAAATAAAATAATCAATAAAATTAAATACGATTCAATACTGGAATGCGATACAGACATTCATGGCATTACAAACAAATGTAAAACATATAATAGTCTTTCTATTTGTAACGAAAATAACATTGTAAGTTTAAGAAATTCATCGTGCATCCCAATGCTGATAAAGAGTCAGAAAGCAACATGTCCCATCATCAACAATGAGCACATCCCAGATGTAGATGAAATAGCTCCAGGAATCCTACTACTAAATCAGTTTAATGGCCCAATATTCATCAACAACGATACTGTCATGCTCAAGGGTACGTTCATCATAAAACACTTCAACACTACCATTCAAGTTAAAGGAAGAACGATCATGTCAAAAGAAGTCACAAGTCATCAACCTTTACCAGCGATACTCCAACCGTCATATAAACCTGACAAGATAGAAGAAGTATTGTCTCTCGAGATGATCAAGGATCTTTATGTTAATCGAACGAAGGAAATCAAGCTGCTTGAAACGAAACACGAGATCAACTTAACCGTGAACATCATACTAGTGGTTACAGTCTTAGCCATCGCAACCTTCGCATACAAATTGATAAGAAATAAAGGCATGACTAAAAACGAACAGTCTAATACCAACATGCCATCATCATCATCAATAACCATAGGACTTGAAGACATCCCTCACCTAGTGACGTCAACAACATCTCACGAGGACGTAAGATTCTAAGGGTGGAGGAGTTAACGCCAGAAACATTTCATCATGCAAACAATGCATGATACAGTTCCCACGAGCAACAACATCAACTCCGTACGTGATGGAATGCAGCGAATCATATTCAACCGGACACACGAGGCATCGACAACGAGCGGATACTTGAGCCACCAACAGGTATGCTGACCTGTCGTCTGGCAGTATGGGATATGCACTTAGTTTTAAGATATGAAATATTTTGTCATTCAGTAATCATAAGTAGTTCGTAAGAAGTAGTTCGTAAAGAAGTAAATAAAAATATTTTTTTTAAGTAAATCTAGCTTTAAATAGTTTAATTTGTACTCGGAATCACTGAAAATATCAAGATCATATCTGCATGCAGATAAACTTGTCATGCAGAGTTCAGCTCTGCATCTACGAAGTCTGTCGTGGATTCAACGACGACACGTCCCCCAAACGAAATGTTGCAATCTTCTCCGATAGCTAGCCAGCCATCAAAGCTCTCATCTCCACAACCACCCCATCAAAGCTAGTTGCAGAATTCAAAATTGAGCTCGCCCACCTGAGAAGCTAATCCTCCCTAACTGTCGTATGGGTCGCAGGTCGTGGAGGCAACGAAGGGAACGAAATGGCTGATGAGCTTGCCAGGCAAGGGTCGGCCCTTGACAGCTGACTCGCAAGAGAAGTTCTTATCTCATTAGGATTTCTGCGGGTATGTATGTTGTAGGACTCCATTGAATTCCTCCTCTTTCAAACAAAAAAAAAAAAGCACTGCACAGCAGAATGCTAGTCACCACCAGAAATAGGAATGGAGGCAGTATACAACGGTTACAACTTTTAATTTCAAATTCCTTTTGTGCTAGGACGATAGCAACCAATTCCTCTGAAACTGGGCAAATTATCTCAGAGTTGGTGTAACTAACATCAATAGTTTAAACACAGGAGGACGCGGAACGGAAACCGACTTATGTATGAGAAAGTGTGTACTTTTGAGAATATCTTTGATGCAAAAGCGAGAAGCAGACACTTTAATGTAGCCTTTTTTCGGGAACTTAGGTTAGGTAAGATTAGGTTAGATTAAGGGTGTGGCTGCAAAGAAAGGTCCCTCTTCACTCGGATCTTCATGGATCAATAGTGTTCTCCTCAAAGATCGTTGAAGAATCGAACATAAACGCTTCGGCAATGGTTTTTCCTCTTCAGCCAAAATCGACTCCTCAGGTTCCTGAATGGATCTCCTGCCAAACCATGTCCTACCTTTGGTAAGTAACAGTCAATCGTGATCTTCTAGGTTACAGTCCATGCGAACTCATTCAGCGTCAGTAACATTCTGAAGTTTCGCCTCCTTATACCAATGAATCTCAGCAAAACTCTGTCCTCTCGTCTGTTTATGTAAACATAAGCACGTAAATCTCATTAAAACCCGGCAATATCCTTCAACGAGTGTGTTGATAGCGAGATAAGGAAGACTCTATTTACCAGGGGCTACATGTCAAAGTGTTTAACACAAAAACACCCTCAGTCGAGGACATCCCTTCGCCGCAGCGTTTTTTTTATTCACGTCAAAATTAAAATCTTTTCGCATGCGAACACCATTCGGTCTCACAGTCGTCTGCCAATAGGGTTCCGTGTGGTCTCGAAACTTCTCTACAAGAACCTGCCACACTGTGCTACCACTGGCTACCAGTCAAAGTCACCATCAAGATGACAAAAAACAACAACTTTATTGCTACCTTCGAGTCCAAGGATGCCTCATTGTTATCCAGAACAGAGGTCTGAAATGAACTTATCAAAATAATTCGTAACGCTACGTGTATCAGGCAACACACTAATGAAGACGTTGTCCGGTCTCCTCCTATTCTCTGATGAAATTGCAACAAAGTGTACACACTCCTCTGGCGAGGATATCATCCCGAACACACTTATGTTAATGAGGCATTTCATCATGCTGTCATATGTCCTCCAAAAATTGAAACGTAAAGGATGAACATTTAGTCTAACTGCATGCTACCCAAATCGCAGCACGCCCTCGTCAACGGCGGTACGCGTGTCTTCGTTTCCTGCGAAACTCTTGCAGGATCAAGATACCAGAGAACACTCCCCGCTGTGGTAGTCTCACGCCAGAGTGTAGTTGCAATAGTGTTTCGTCCTTTGGTCCTGTTGGCACAATTAGTCTCACGGAGAGAGTGTACACGCGAATTTTCGGTCGCATCCTGGTGTTCGTCGAAAATGCATCGCAACGCATCATAGAGCTACCCGACCATGCTGTTCGGGTCATTGTTGCATTCGGTTCGGTTGATGCGGCTCCTGGGGTGTTTATAACCGCGATTCCCGAGAATCGGACACTGGAATGCCATCGATGGTCGCGTGCAGTAAAAATCCGTAAAATTGCCGTCGTCAAAAACGGTTTTGTGACTTTTGTTTGCACCCAGGACTTCCACTTCTCTCTCTCAGTTCCTCTATCTAGCTTCCACCGCTAGTTTATGATCGAAAGTTGTTTAACTATGGCAGGCCATATATATTCTATTTGAATAACCGGTGGAAGGATCACATAAAAGGACTTTACAACATCCGAATTGTAAATGGTAGCTCTGCGGAGATGGTTGTCTTTAAGGCTGTAAACCTACGCAATTCTTTGTAAAAAGGATACAATTGCTGCTCCCTCTCGCACTGTATTGCAGCGTAAACATGCAAGGAAGGATGTAAGGACGAAATGATGATAATAAAAATCTTGCGTCCAGTTTCAATGTTTATTTGGCTGGTTTTTTGGTTCACCGTAAACAGTTCGGTGGGCATTAATTTTATTGACCGTTACTCATACAGAAAGTATCCTTATTGTATGTGAATTGCCTACAAGGCGGACACACCGGTCGTTATGTCATGTGCTGTGTGCGTTGTCTTGTGTAAACATAGGGCAAATGGTCATAAGTCGCGAATGAAATGTTTCGCGAAATTGATATTGCCCCGATGTGGGTATGGTTATTGTATGGAAGAATCCATAACAAAGGTCCTCCATGCGGAGGCTATTAATGCAGGGAAATGTTATTGGTCATTTCTGGAGAAGTTATGGACTCTAGGAGAGGTGGATTCCGCTCGGTTTATGAGTATTAGCTTTGAGGTTGTGTTTATTGGTGGGTCGTATTGATTTTACTGTCCTCGACAGGACTTTCTGAATAAAAAAAGACACGTCTAACTGAGTGTTTTAGACAAAAGGCCTAGCTCCTTACAGGATTTAAAATGAAATTGTCTGTTGAGAGTTTTTGGATGATTATCACGCAAAGGCTTCACTTTGAAGTTTGTGCTCGTCTTTCATTAAGGCAGAGACCAAGGTTGCGTAAAAGGTTTATGAATCTTTTCCAACTGCTTCTATGCAGAGCTCAGTGTTTCCGATGTAAGTGCAGCAAAGCGAGGACTTTAAAACAATTGGTCTGTTCGCGTACCCTCCTAAAACAACGAATTTTTACGAAAAGTTACAAATTTTTACGAAATCCTTTACGAAATCGTGAGAGCGCTCACGAGAGAGTGAAAAATGTCTCCATGCTACGAATTTTAGTGTAAGAAATTTCTTTGGGCTGATTTATGAAATCTGTCAAATCTGCCAAACAGTTGTTCGTCTTTTTTGTGTGGTAATAAAATTGTCAGATTTCGGAGAATTCTGGAACACCCAGCTATCATCAGGGAATCCAACAATAAACAATGAATAAATATTTTCAAAACTTTTTTAAACTTTCCAAATGTGGACCAGAAAATTCTTTCCTGTATACTTTTCTTAGATTTGACAGTTGAAGTTTGACGTTTAAAATTTGGCAACTTTTCTTGTTGAACGCGTCCATTTACTTTTTCGTAACTTTACCTCCCTCTGAGAGAATTTTATCCCCACTCTTCAAAATTTGACAATCTACGAGTTTTGGTGCCCAAACAGACCTAATATTCGCCTATAGTTGCCCAGCATTACATTCAGTTTATCAGATGGATGTGCTAATAGGGAAATGATGTCTGGACTAGTCAAATCTTTTGTTAGACATTAGGCCTTCTTTCATTACGAAATTTTGTTGAAAGTACTTGTTCATACTTACATATGCACATTAGGGTGGTTGTTATTTTTAAAATTCCGAATTTTTTCCGAAATGAAACCGAAGGTGAATTTTGGAATATGTTTTTATATGGCGCTTTTCTCCTCTGAGCCGTATGGAAAATCAGACTTCCAGTTACTACGGGAGCTGAGTTATAAGGGTACTAAAACAGCAGCGAGCCGCGCTTCGGGTAAATGATGCCTGTAGTGCCGTCGAACTTGGTGGTGCTCTACGCTTTACAGAGATTTGTCGAAACATCAAAGTTCAGATATGTCATGCTGTCAACCAAAGGTTTGAAAATATCTCCCGTCAGTTTAATTATGTCGCTATGTAGTTTAATAGGTATAGGTGGCGTTTAAAAGGAACCCAATTTGCACTTAGATGTGCCTTTTGTGCCAAGACTTGCTTGACCTGGTTTATGATGTGTAAGACAGCCGGGAGTGCCTAGCTCCAGCCTGTCGAGTTTAGAAAGCTGATTAGATCTCGTTTCCTTTCATCCGAAACACGTTGAGGTCGTCAAAGAATGGTTGGTTGAGTGCACGTAGTTTGGTTCTTTCTAGCGCCGGACATTTGCAGAGGAAGTGGGAGAAAGTTTAAGCAGCTGCGGTATTGTCTCCAATTAACCAAAGCCCCGTGATTATCGCCGTTATTCTGACGATATCTGGACGGGTTCTGTTCAGGAGAGCTTTTGTTATAATCTTATTGTAGGTCGGCCATATCCCCCTTGATTTGGCGCAGTGGGTCAGCCTCCTCCATTGGAGGATGGCGAAACTATCGACTGTTCAGGAAGCAGCAAGAAGGCTGTCTTTGTGTTTAATGGAAAGGTCCATACTTCGATGGTTGGGGCACTTTAAACGAATACCCCCAACTCGGCTTTCAAGACGTGCCATGGAATCCCTGCCATCAGGATGAGATGGTTTGATTAAGTCCAAAATCTCACCTTTATCCATATGGGGACAGCCTCTGATGATTTAGAGTCGACGGAGATTTCTCGAAAGAAACCATCTCCCTAATGACCCTCAGTATGGTTTCAGGTATCAACGCTAACGCTATACAGAGGACCTAATGGTCATCCTTTCCTAAAAATGGAACCAATGCATACACCAGCACAGTGAGTGCAAAATAGTCGCCCTAGATATCTCAAAAAAGTCCCACACTATGGTTCGATTGATTGAATGATGGTAGGAGAGGTCATCCTGTTGGGGATGAGGATTCACCAAAACAGTTTTCATTTTAATTAACACTTGGCGGCACGCAATACAGCTGAATTGAGAAAGCATAGGCTTCTTTTGTTGTCCAGTCAATGATCTAGAGAAGTTGTGCAATTGGTCTTAACACCAAGCCACTGTTTCGGTCGAAGTGGAGTCGGCTCTAGCGTTTTGAAATTATTTCAATGTCCTGCTCCGTTTGAATGTCTGCATTTTGCATAAAGTTTCACGAAAGTTGTTGTGAAGGTGTTCCACCGCGGTCCATACAGAGCATACCCTCGGTATATCAAGATTTGATCCTTAATCGTCTCTCTCATGTAGCTGCCTTATTCTCTTCTCATACTACTTGGCTGCATGTGCTGCAAAAACGCTAGACCTAGAGGATTTCACATAATTATGCATTCTTCTCAAATGACTACTACCCAGAAGCTCGCATTAATTACTAAATTTAATGTCGACCTGTTCGCATTCCGACCGGTTTGGCTCAGCATGCATACCGTGGACCGCCCATTCGGTGGTTACCCACAAATCCCAACGCAAAAATCTGAGTACTTTACTCTCGTGAAAAGCAAAAAAAAGAAGAGAAAAACCTTCTCACTCAACACTATAAAAGTATAAAATGTGTTAAGGACCTAATGAGGCGAGTTCCCATTTTCATATCTTTCCCCATATCATTTCCAGGACGAAACGGAAAAAAAAAATGAAAGAGGACTATGTTATGAACCACTCCACACAAGGTCCATGCGCGTAGCATCGTATTAACATCAATGGCGTCACGTGTGCTTAACGACCAAAAATGACTTTTTCCATTTTTTCCTCAGTCCTCCACTCCTTCAGCTGACATTAATTCCACCTCTTGTGGACGGTGTATGGTGTTGCACAGAATGTGCACATTTTCATCGCCAGCAGTTTACATTCCAACTTACCATACTGCGGTGTAAAATCGCAGTTAAACTGTACAGTAATGCATCGCCGAGAGACACCAGCCATCCCTCAAGTGCTGAGGTCAACAGTGCCATTATTTTGTGAAAATATCCTTTTGATTTATACAGCTTGAATCCGTAGTGGAAAATTATTGCAAAAAAAGGACGTTTGCTTCATATTGGGTTGGGAGTCATCATCATGCACAAAATCCGCAACAAAATTGCTCCGTGTTTAGAGACGTCCGTGTTTTTTTTTTTTTTGTGCGTTTCCCACGGTGGAATTTTTATTGGCACTTTGAGCAAGCGTCCGCCACCTTTTATTGTCCTTTGTTGGATGCCACGATTGCATGGTGAACAAAATCCAATAATTGAAAATCGGATCTAACCAAAGTCGTCACGAGTTTTTTCGTCAGCGGTATGTGGTGTACAGTGAAATGCATTTAACCGCCTCTTGACCCCACACTTCACCAACACACACACATACACTATGCAACCGAATTGCAAAAAATCCTTTGACAAACAACAAACAATTTTCAATTGAGTTTCGCAGTTTGCAAAGAGGTCCTGCGGAAGGCGTATGGGGTGGCAAAAGTGTCAGCGAAAACAAATCCCATGACACAAAAAAGGACGGGGATAACCAAATTTAGTTACCCCCTTGCGTGCTGCACAATTGCCCAGCAAGAGCGCTTCACATCATCCTTATTTTAGAAGCGAAAGGGATCAAATGGAAATTGGTACAATCAGGATCTGCCGGAACTACATAGATTGGGGTGACGGGGAGGGTGGCTGGAAACCGGTGGCATAACTAAGCTAGAAATTTGATAAACTACTCGCAAACAATCTCGAAACGATTCTCTTCAACACATTTCACAAAAATTGGTAGCACTCGTGAAAAATTCAAAAAGCACGTGTGGAGTTGTGTTGCACTCTTGATGGGGGGTGGGGATATTGGTTGGCGCAAACAATGAAGTGCATCCCACATAGGTTTGTACATGCATACGTTGATAGTGTTGCCAAATTAAGTCGATGTGTAGCGAGTCTTTGAGGTTTTTATCCTGGCGTTGGTTTTAGTTTCACGTTGAAGTCCTGTGGATAATTCAGAAATCTTAACCGGTTCGTGTAAGTTGCATAGACATATCCTCCAACCTCTACGAGATCAATCTTGTGTAAGCTCCAAATTTCTTCAGGTGGAATACAAGGGACGCAGAAATGACATAAAGATATTCGTCAGCATCAGGAATTATCATGAGATATTTCTTGACAAGTCTCGAAGTCCAACTCTAGATAGAGGTGGTGGTTCAACTGAACCCAATTAGCACTAGGATGTGCCTAGGATGATGATATGTGTTGTTGAAAATGGATGAGACAGCCGGGAGTGCCTAGATCCAGCCTGTGGAGTCTATAAAGCGGACTAGATCTCACGTCCCTTTACCCGAGATGTCGCTGAGGTCGTCGAAGAATGGTTGGTTTAGTGTACACAGTCTGGCTGTTGCCTGTATTTACAGAGGAAATGGGAAAGAGTTTCCTTCACATTTTCATTACCGCAGCTGCGGCAGTGGAGGTTGCTAGAATGCCTAGTTTAGCCGCATGGTTCCCAATTGGACAATGCCCCGTGGTCTAACTCTTCTCATAATATGAATTTGAGAAGCTTTTTCATGACGCAACTCATACAGCGTTCCAGCGCTCAAACCACGGCGACCACGTACTCAGAGCCTCTTAAGCCAAATCTAGCAAGGAACTGTGTGATACGTAGCTCACGGGAACTATTGGCAAGATGTTCCCTATCTCTGGAAAACTTTTTGATTGAAGGAAGTCATTCAAGATTTTGGATGCCGACTCAGATTAATTCTGGGTCGCTCCGGACTGATAGCTTGTTTGTCCCAAGAGTGACGAGTCGTCTTGAACAGGCTGAAGGAAACTGAAAATAAGAAGCCGCTGATTTAGAACCACACAGACAAGGATATGAAACTCAGAAGGTGTTTTAGTTGAGCTCATCATAAATTCTAGGACCTCTTGCAAAGTCACTACCAAGAGTCCTGAATCCTCTGTTGCCAAGGACAGGATAGCAAACTGCCAAGTGACGGATAGAGGCAATTTCTTTTTGGATCCAGTAGCAATAGGCACCACCTATTGTCGGGGAATGACAAGCCTCCGGAAGTATAATTTTTCATTAAAGAGTTTATAAATTCGCCGTTCGGAATCTAGGTCTTGACTTACCTCGGGCTGTCGCGCGCCTAATCGACAAACAGGGTTTCATTTCGATCGAAGGTCGCCCTTGAGCTTTTAGGCGTTACGCGTGTATCCATTTCAATTCAGCGATTGTGGGCTCTACTAGAGTCTTGACTGCTTCTTGGCTGTCAATGCATATATTAGCTCTCCTTCCGATGGTAATGTTTTTGACTATGGTTTCTGCAACCATAGTGATGGCTACGATTTCGGGTAGAAAAACGCTGCAGTCGTTATTTATTCTGAAAAATGGTAGAGTTTTAGGGTTACGCAGTAAATCTCAGCTCTAAACTTCAGTATCGACAGCTGTTGAACTTCAGGCTGATTCAGGACCAGTGAGGGTGGTGGTTGCACCTATCTTGGCCAGTAAATCCGCTGTTTCATTACCGGTGTCTTGCTTCTTGATTCTTTCAGTCGTTTTGGTCGGGATCTTTGATAGTGAATCTTCTGACCATCGTGTCCATACAGTTAATATCTGTTTGTTTTCAGGCTCCCACTGGTGTAAGAGGGAGTGTTGACTGTATGGAGTTGGTAACCCTAATCCTGCTTCCTTTAGAATAAGCAATGTTTTTGCGTCTTACTGCTGCAGTAGAGATCTACCGGACCGAGATGGATGGACATGCACTCGTGAAAAAGGTACCCTGTCCATCGTTCTCTGAGTGAAATACGACGGCAGTCCTTTATAAACGATAAAATTTCTAGGGATAAATTTGAAAATTTCCTATCGACAACACTGTACCGCAGTGGCTGGGGCCAATAACACATCTTGTGTAGAAAAATCAAAAAGGAACACAATCAAACTAAATTCCGGTAGTTGTGCATAGAAGGGAATAAAGTCTCGTTCTCGACAATTTCCCTGTTTTTTTTTTGCCCAGTCCTTGACGGAGGTATACAACAAAAAACTGCTATAAGCCCCGAAAATCAAACAATTCGGATAAAAAGCGTTCAGGCGAAAGTCCAGCACTGCTGGAGTCCCATACTCCCAATCGGACGATGTCCTCTGCCATGCACAGCGGCGAAACTACATGCATGCTTCGACACCATCAATAAAAATGTAGGCATGCATTCATAACGACGTGTCCTTTTCGAATGTCCCTCCCTACTCAAACCAACTCGAACGCCCCATGAACACAGTACAACATGAGCGCGGGTGGACTCTCGAAACTGGTCCGCAGTGGGCTGTTTTTTTTGTGCATGATCCCCTATTTGTATCCTTCTATGTGCGGACTTTGTCCTTGCACAGCCGTTTATCATGCAGTCAGATAATAGTTGTTAGTATCCTAACCATATAAGTTTGAGTGCGGGTACACCACACAGTGGCTACGTATACAGGTTACAAGTTGACGATCTCTGGCCTGCAAAAATAGAGAAGTGAGCAGCAGCTACCGGGGCTTCATAGAGAAAGGAGTTGAAAGGTCGGTTGGTGGGTGGAGAATAGCAAAAAAATGGTGGAATTTTTCGGTATGTCCCTGTGCCGCAAAAAAAAAATGTTTGTCACAGGCATGTGGGCTTCAAGCAGTAGGAGGTAGCATGCAAGACAGCGGAGGTTGTGCATGCATAATGTCACATACATAGGTGCTGGACGCTAATATGCTCGAGTACATCTCAATAAAGTACATCACTTCAGTTGGGAACACGCTAGGTATCGGGTATAGGCAGCTGAAAGTTTGAGGTGGAAATTGGCGGCGATGAAGTTGCAGGTGGTAGTCCAACTTTATAAGGATGTCGATTGTAGAGCACAGTGATGGGATGACAACAACTTTTTCGGGAGAACCAGTCTCGATGCGTGGGAATGTGGTTTGGCTACTGTCCCTGCACTTCGGATTGAATCCACACCTTCATAGTGCAACAAAATGATCGGCTGTAGGCTGTAGCCCGTAGAATATGAATATGATGGCTGATTACTCTCATTGATTCGTTCCATCATGGAACGAAAGTGGGACTATCTTGTAGATGGTGACCTCCATATGGAACCACCTTCCACTAATCGGTTATGTAACTGCATCCAAGAAGTGCAGAGCAGGACAGAACCAAGTCGAACAAAACAAATTTTCCTCGTTCATTTCCACGAAGTTGAGTCTCGAATTTGTTGGAAAAAAGTTCCCAATTCCCATCCAATACCTCCATAGTTGTGCACAGTAGTTCCTCGGTTTTTTTTGTTACCAGAACTACCTCGCCAGGATATGCAACCGTGTAAAGGATGCTTAGTACCTCCACACATTGTGTTTTAAACTCTTTTTTCCGGTCCTTCTTCTTGGTTCGCTTTGGTCTCCTGCCATGTTATGTACCCATGTGGGATGGCATCATGGTCGGAACTCTGGTGTTGTACCATCCGCAGTGGCATTGCAGCGAGTGCAAATATTGAAAACCTCTTTCCTCCTACAAAAAGCGTTGCTACTCAAAGCAGGCGAAACAGAAAAAAGAAATCCTTTGCAATCCTGGTGGGTCTGTTGAAAAAAAATCGAGAAATCTTTTGATCCAATGCAATTGCCAGAGGCACTGCCACTACCAATGCGTTTTTCTCGCCAAATTGTGAATACTCCCCCCCCCCCCCAGGTCAGAGGTTTTGGGGATAAAATTGGCATCCTCGGAGCTCCTCCAGCTGCCGAAGAGTAGTAGAAACAACGCGCGCCTAGCGCCATTGTCATGTCGGACGTGTGTGTATAATCGACATGATGGACAGGCGTTTTAAAAGTCCGAAACTCTTGTCAGACACCCACACACACACACACATACAGATAGTCAAACAAGGCTGACACTGTGCGGAGTAGTGCTGTTGTTCCTTTTTGGCGGCGCGATAGTGCGGTCGGTGTTGGTTGCATTTTTTGTGGGCGGCCACAGTTTGGCGTGGTATGGAGCTCGCGCCGTTCCAACAAGAGACGAATGGATGCAATTGACGCCACTGCGCCCGGGAAATCGATTAATGGTCTCGAAGCGTTCAATCAGAAAAAAATGCAAACGAGCACCATGGTCCCACGAACAATGATATGAAATGAAATTTTAGGCCACCATAACTCCCTCCCGATTGATCCAATTTTAGATACAAACAAAGGACGATTGACTCTATCAGCCGGGGTGGCGGTGATTGTTCCCTATAAACACCCTCTAAGTGGAGAGGGCTAAAAATACCGCTTCTGTGTGATATTTTGTGTTAATGCGCGGGTTAATCTGGGCTCCGAAGACACTTCACGGTTGAGTAGACGTCGCATTTCCCCTTTTATGGAACACTCCACTTAAGGAGACACTTTTAAGAGGTGACTACACGACGCACATCTGGCTGGGAGCTGCTCACGCGACATCTCGACTACGAAATGTGGATGGGACACGCGACTGGCAGTGTTTAGTGTTGTATTTGTCATTTTTGTTGGAGTTGTCAATTAAGTTAATCCCTGATTCCCCTTTTTTTTCTGTCGAGGATTAAGTAGATGACAGTTAGTCGAGGGAGTGAATTCCATGGGGGAAGGTGTATTTTTATACAGTTGAAGCGCTTTAATAGCCCGAGGTAGACGTAGAGGAGCTGTTTGACAGAACAAATCGTTTGATTCATGGTTCAGAAGTTGAGTGTAAATCACTTTTGAGTGCGCAACCATAAAACAAGGGTTTTGGTATTTTGGGAATTTTTAACGTTAGTCGGAGTCGATTGATGGGGTCGACAACGAATTGCAAGGCCTTCTGCAGTTGGTCAAGCAAGTTGATACTCGAAAATCGTCAGGATTTTTGAAAACTTTTTTTTGGACAACAGCACTTAATTTGCGGTCGCCATTAGCCACCTTTCAGTCAGACCGAGAAAAATCATAAATCCCGACCATCGAATAGGCGCATGATCTTGCTGGGTTTTGCCATCATGAAAAATGTATTTGGGAACCAATCAGTAAAATCCTCCTGGTCAGCCATGGCAAGTATCAATTTGGATTTAAGCGAGAAATATGGCAAACCAATCGTCTTTTAATGAAGCCGGGGCTTACTATGAAGCTCGTTGTTAAAGCTTTTTGAACGCAAAATAAATATATAGCTGGCGCAACAGCTCGGGATGAGCCAAGCTTCTCGGAACCATTAATGTTGTACGTGTTACATTTTTCGCACGAATGGAAGGAACCTTCAATTTATTGCCGACTCCAAACGGCGAATTGTGAAGCTTTTTCATGACAGATTATACTCCCGAAGGCTTGTCATTCCCCGACGAGAGGTAGTGCAGCGAAAAATTTTCGATGGACGTGGATGGGCCTTCAACCCACGCCACTCGCACAGCAGTCTAAGGCACGAACCACTGAGCCACGCCCCCCACGACTTTTTAGACACAGCTACAGTGAAATCAAGGCTAACTTGGGTCATTCTGTGCTGCCAGTTCCAGACTTGTTCTGCGCCTACCTCTGATATAATGAAAATTCAAAGAAATTTGGTCAGCACTTCCTGGATTATTTTCGCTCGGGAAATCTAAGGTTTCTGCTGGACATGAGTATAAATGTCCTTTCAGTCATACCGGCAGTTTAAGTGGCTTTTGTCTACGGAAGAAACATCTCTACAGAAATTGTTTTCACTTGATCAAATCTATAGACAAATGGCAGAAGAACAATATTTGACGATGGCTCTATAAATTTGTTGCTTATCGGAATCACAGCCTTCCAGGATAAAAGGGACATTCAAACCTTCAGATAACACGACTCTGGACGAGTCTGCTCAACTCAAATTTCAAATCCATACCTACGCGAGAAATATGATGAACAAGATCAGAAATGTTGAAGAAGAAAATCTGCGAAAGACTACCTACCTAGGTAAGTCTCCAGTAGGTAAGGGTCCAGTATTACAAATCGTCTTAGAGCATTCAGTCTTTCTATAGCCTCCCGGAAAAGGTTAGAGCATTATTTGATGGTTGCCAAGAGTATAAAGTATCATATGACAGAGTTGGTATGCACTTCTGACAGAAACTCCGAATTTGTAATTTTTTTTTCAATTTAGGTAAGGTTGTGTTAGTGTACATAGCTGTCTGCACCTAGATATAGGCACTCTTGGAGTAGTAGAGATACAGACAGTTTAACTTTGCCCTGAAACTGATAGTCAGAAGAGCTTAGTGCCTTTCATCAAAAGAAAGCGCATTACAATATTTAACAAAAAAATTCCTTAGGCAAGTGCTAAGAGCAAATGGCCTTGCTCTAGTGATTTTGTCGGCTAATAATTTTTCCAAATGTCTCTCTCTTTGCCAAAGTGACCAGCTCTGTAAAGGAAAATTATCCTGATGATCTTGTCGGCACCAAAAACCAGTGGAAAGCGTCATCACCACGGAGCTACATAATAGGTTAACATGCACAAACCGAGAAGGCAGTGAACTGTGCAGACTCCTAAAGCCGTGATTCGGTTTCCCTTCGACATAACACCAAACCGTATCGCCTCCTCCGCTGCGGTTCAGTTGTTTGTGCGTTGGACTGCTGTACGAAATGCAGATGATCGAATATAAGCGATATTAGTACAACACTTTGCGCGACAGCAAATTTCAATGGGTTCTCAGTTCACCGTTCGGAGTCGACAATGAATTGTAGATTTGTAGTCTGGACAGCCATCGATCTATAATATGAACAACTTTCTACAACTTTGGCCCCTATAACACTTAAAGTGAAGACAAACCCTAAGGAATCGAAATCGGGAGCGGAAAAGGCCGCTCTTGCAGTGTCGAAACTGAGATTTGGTCACACGATCGGAGATGACCAATTTTATCTTCTTTTTGCTATTAGGTCAGGCATCTACCATCATAATGTAAAACCAAGTACCGCTGGCTCCAGCTCCAGACAAAGGTTGTTTGCAGCCTTTACCAAAGCGACAAATCTTGATGAATAGTTAGGTTTTGGCCAGAGTTGACACCAGGTTAATTTTAGAATATAATGGGTATGGGTTAGGATTTTAGTTTATGATCAGTTCACAGTTGGAGGTTGAAAGAGAGAGGCTTTCCCAGCAAAACCTAGCCTCTGATGCATGCTTTCGTTATGAAAAGAATTCACAGATAAAAAACGGAAACAGGACCCTGTGACGATCCACTGAGCGATTACTTACTAACTTTAGCTGGCGCTACTGTCCGGGGTGCACCTGGGTCTCAACCAACAAATGTCTCCAGCCAGCTCGATCTTTAGCCAACTGCCTCCTCGTGCGCGTGTGCCACCTGAATCGCGGTCTTCCTATAACGCGTCGCACCTCAGTTGTGGATTCGAAGATTTTACGCTTTACAGTCGTTGGACCTTCGGTCTTCTGGCTAAGCTGACGTCGCTGTACAGCCCATACAGTTCGTCGTTGTATATCCTCCTCCACTTACCGTCTATGCACATGGGACCGAAAATCACCCGAAGAATTTTCCTCTCGAAACACCCAAGAGCAACCTCATCCGCTTTTGACAAAGCCCATGCCTCTGCGCCGTAGAGCAGGACTTGGACGATTAAGGTCTTATAAAGGGTCACTTTTAGTCGCTCGAGAGAGGGTTTTGCTACTCAATGGCCTTCTTCCTTTTTTGACATCAAAGGTCTCGCTGAAGTCGATTCCTAACGCGAAAATCAGACCTTCGTGCTTGGGAAGGTCAACTGCTCCCCAAAATAATACTCTTCCAAGATCAGCGAGGTAATGGAAAAGAAAAAAGTACGAGATGGAGAACTTTGTTTGGGCAGAATTGCGCATGTGCGTGAGGATAGGCATTTCCTTCTCTTCATCTCTAGAACTTATACAAATAAAAAGAAAGTTAAACAAGGCCTGACCTTTTGGTCGGACAGTGCCTTGTAAGGGCACCAAGGTAGGTACGCAAATCATTAGATCAGTTTTGATCTAGAACAGGTCATTCCTGTTCGACACATCTGCAGTCGGTAGCGAAAGGCATACCCAGCTTCCTTCGTTCTGGATAGTGTCATGTCAAGTAAGTTAACCTTCTGACATACCTGTGAGAGACAATCGGCGGTCTAGAACGGAGCACCCTACATACATATCTCCAATATATCTTAGCCTTCTGTTTAAATTATTTTGACTAGACCAATGCCGCAGCAGTGTACAGCTCTTCCATTCACCGTCTCTTCACTTAAAGAATTGACAAAGTCCGCTGCCCTGAGGAAGAAGAAGAAGATCTCAAACAATTCCTATCCCACTTTTCAGGCCTAGCGAGACTGCGACAGAAGACCCTGGGGTCCATGTGAATACTGGACTTGAGACATCTCAACGACGAAGAAATCGGCGGCATCCTGACCTTCATCAAACAGGAAGATTAGCCAGACCACACGGATATACTCTAGTGTCAATTCCATAATTGTTTCTCTAGATCCCTCCCAAACCAAACCTATCCCTACAGTTCCTACGGTTAAAAGAGGAGAATGCAACAGGCTGTACTGAGACCCAAGTGAAGAGCCCTCCCTTCACCCTCATTAACCATACCATACTTCCCTGAAATCTAAAGGAATGCCCTTCTGTGAAAGTATGAGTTCAGTGAGTTTCTAGTACTATTTTAGAACCGACGCCCTTTAAAAACCCAGGAACCGTAGTATGTAAGCCTTTGGGCACTGTCATAGTGAAATTCATTTTCCATTTCATTTCAATCAGGAAGGCTCCACAGAATCCGACCAAAAAAAACTCCTACAAAACGAGCCATTAGCGTCGCCCTCCCAACGATTTCCAATCAAGCTCCATCATCGCCCAAAAAAAGATTGGAAGACTTCCCACATTGCAGCCAATAAAAATCCAATTCTAACCGGAAGGAAGGTCGAAAAATTAACACGTGTTAAGTGATTTTAATGAATTTCATGTCCCACACACACGCACACATTAGGTAGCGTATCCCTTCCCAGGCCAGACCTCGTTTGTAACACGAAAATTCAATTAGTCTTGTTGAATGCCTCCCGAAAAATCTCAACTCAAAGTCCGTCTCCAGTGGCCAGCGCAAATGCCACTCCAGCCATCATCGCGCCATCCACTCGCCCAAATGCAGGGATTAATTCCACCGCCACTCGAGGGTGAAAAGAGCATCCAGCAGCGGAACATGTGAATCCACCGAGTCTGAGTTAACCCGGCAATAAACCTTCCACTGCACGATTATTATGTCCATTCCCTCGAAATATGGCCACATTAGCACCCCAGACTTTCTGGCCAGAAATTGGCTTGTTAGTTATTTGTCGACGTCGTCGGCATCGTCGTCGTCACCGTCGCCGTAGTCCTTGTCGTGGTGGCCGTTGGCCCGCCATCGTTATCCTCATCATATCCTCGGACCAGGGAGTTGACTTCATTCTGGATGTACGTAGCTGGCCCGTAGCCGTAGCCAACGCGTCGTGCCTCAATTCATTTCGTATGCCCTTTTGTTTCGCAACGAGGAAGAGAGGGAAAGGAATAGTGAGAGCAGAGGCGAGCACTCAAAAGGATACAAGACACTTTGGTTCACACAAATCAACATATGTACCCGGGAGTGTATAACGAGACACAGTGCAACTTCCTATTACGCCGAGAAGATTAATGGATGAACGAACAGACAGACGGATAGGGAATGACCGAATGGCAGTTGCTCCTGCTCCTGCTTCTGCAGGAAATATTTCACCGTATGTGGGCCAATAAATATGCATAGTTGATTGGGATCAGTGGAGAGTTGTTGGCATCATTGGGAGAGGGAGGGCAGGCCAGGTAGACCGTGTCCAAGGTGGTTTATACACTCTAGCTCAATTTCGTTAATGGTGGGTGCGCCACTTTGGTCCTCCTAAAGTGCCAACTATTCACAGCACAAGAACAAAAAAATAGCACGGCCTGGGGCTGGTGGAGCGTTGCGATTTCAATTTATGGGCCACCCTCCGGCCATAGCAGTCCACCACGGTCCACGTCGCAAAGTGAGTTTAAAAGCTATAATTGGTAGCTCGTCCTGGGAAATTGCAGTTCCAAGTTCAACTTCCGTAACTTAATGAATTACCAAATGTCCTTTGCTCTTGTAAGCTCTCTGGCTTGAGAGAGCTCTCGTTTCGTTTTTGGTTGCGAATGTGTGTCGGTGTCGGTTGTTCGGTTGACTCTTCGGTTTTTGGTTCGGACGACTCCTGGCCACTTGTTAGGATGTGTGGCGATGTGACTCTGTGGCGGTGGTGGCCGTGGTGGCGATGGTGGTGGTGGTTGTAGACCTGCTTCTGTCGGGACAAATGGAGATGACCTCTTTAGATTTAAAGTGGCAATTTATTGGTTTTGATTTGTTGAGTTGCATTTATTTTTTCTCGACGGGAATGGATGGACTCGAGGTGTGGGAGAATTTGCAATCAATTGGTCAATTAGGGAAAAAAGATTTTTTTTTCAAGAATCCCGGAAATAAGGCTTTGGAATTGTTCGACGAAATAGGGGGTAACGTAAAGACCTGGACATTTGAGAAAGATTTCACGTTGAGTGTGGTAAATTGGTAGCTGGTGGTGGTTGTGAGACACAGAGACTGTGCCCCGCTTTGCATCTGTAATATGCAGTCATCAGCTGCATTTGGCCAAGCATCTAATTTGCTTCGGAACGATTCAGGGTAGCCTGACACAGGGGATGAGTTCGACAGGAAATGATTACAGTGTATTTCAAGTCGATGTCACAGTCATTATTCATGCTACAGGAGTGAAAAAAAAAACTACATGCCAAAACTACTGCCAACTAGGCTTATGCATCGAGAATAAATTAGTAGTCAATGCGGCAACACTAGATGTTAGATGTTAGAAGTTAGGGTGCGACCTGTAGAGATCTATTGTACTCCCCCGAACTCGTGTTGGTCGATGAGATCCGACCTATAGCACCTCCTCCAATTCAATCGCTCTGAGAAATCGGAGTATCTGGATTGGGTCCAAAGTTGGGAGATCCGGTGTGTTCTTCTTTTCTGGATCAGTGCTTCAGAGTCCATAAGGAGGTATGATGGGGTCTCCTCGGCATCGCTGCAGAATCTGCCGCTTCCATTGGCTTTTATTCCTATTTTCCTGAGTCTGCAATGCATTGGTTGACAAGTCCGTTAGAATGTGAAGCTGGATTTTGTTGGTGCCTAGGCAGGCGAAGGTAGTTACTCAGAAGCTCCTTTGTCTGCTTTAGTCTTGGGAGCGCTTCCCACAGCCTTCTTCTTTTGCATTCTTTCTGTCTTGACAGTTCCTCTTGGATTTGCTCCGGTCCTAGCACACAGAATGGCTCGGGAATGCAGTTTCTGACCCTTTCCTTGCCAGTTCATCAACATCAAAACTAGGAACTAATATGCCCGACTGCCACTCGGTGTGGGGGTATCGTGGCTGAATCTATAACCTTGACAGCGACTTGGCTATACATGAAGGTAAGGATATTTCGTGTCCTTATTGAATCTTGTTTAATCTTCATGTTTCCAGTTATTCTGCGCAGAGGACAGTGACAAGGTCAGAAAGACAGCATCAACTTCACAGTCCATTGGGGAACCATCCATACTTTCCCGTAGTCTTTTACTATTTTATTTCCCAATCTTAGTTGGTTGTTACCATCTCTACAAATGTACAATTTGGAGATGACGATGTTTTTGTTGTCAAGAGGGGGTTTACAAAAACTCCATTGAACATAACGTCAGAACGCCTAAAGTAGACGTGATATGCCACACTAAGAAATTAAATTTGCTCACAACCGACCAATCAAGCAGATACTTAGGAACGATGATCAATATGAAGCTGTCATGCGAGGAACATCTGTAAAGTGTACGTTATTAAGTGCTAAGATGAACGCTGTTCTATCAAGAAAAGTGTCAAACATTGTAGGGCCTAGGCAGAGTGGAAGACGGTTACTAGAAAGAGCTACCAATCTTGCGGTAGACTTGCCGAAGGTATTTTAAAGAAAAATTATATGATATGAGGAAAGAAAAAAACTTTGTGCACCGACTGAGGGCACTATGGGCGTTTAGGACGTTCTGCAGACGAAATCTAACAAAATGCCTTAAGCTACTGTAGAGCAGCAAAGCGAGGAATGCGAGCCAAATCTAAGGAAGTGACAGCAAAGTAAGAAAGAAAGATGGGGTTATCGACTGATAACAAATGTAGGAACAGAGAAGTGGCCTTATACCTGGTTTAAGTCCAAATTGGACATGGATATGCTTGGACCAAATTGGGGGCAACGGTTCGCTGTGCCCCAATTGCAGCGAAAAGTAGGAAGATGCTAAACATATCCTACTACCCTTGTTTGTGTTTTTAAGCAGAGAGTGCAAGACTCGAAAGGGAAACAGAACATATTCCTGTGTTAAACAATTATCTGGAACATGTGCTCTCAGACCTGGAGATCTGGGTTGCTGTTGGAAACATGTCAATGTCGTCAATGGAAAAACTTTGAAGAATAGAGTGCTAATAGCATAAGTAAAATCAAATTCAAGGCAGCAATAGGAAGAAGTAAATGCCCTCGTGATCGAATATAAGAGTGATTGTTGCTGGGTACTGAACTTGGAAGAACCACCTGCGCCTATTGAATTGATTAAATTCCTCCTTGACACGGATGCCAAGAAATTGGCAAACCAAAGGTCGAACAACATTAGCACTTGTCTCTTGTCAAAACAGATCTGGCCTTACCTGGATTTAAAGAAGACGGAAAGACTTTTATCCATTAATCGGAAATACCTAATAGGGGTCCTCACCGGGCATTGCTTGGTAGGTAGAAATGCACTCAGACTGGGAGTTCCCTCCAATGATTTCTGTAGAAGCTGCAAAAACGAAGAGAAGGAAGAAATTACAATGCACCCACTGTGCACGTGTCCTGCCCTTGCGACGGCTAGAAGAAAAACCCTCGGGGAATATTTCTATGATGATCTTAATAATCTAACCGAACTCGACGTCTACAAGATAAGAACCTTCATCTCTGGGACGAAATGGTTCAACTCCAAGGTTTAATAGCGTTACGATTGCCTATCTCGATGTAGTTTGTGTTACATACTCTGGTTCGTCTGGTGCTGATAAGCCGACTCTTCATTGTGGTATCACAATGGACCAATCTGGTCTAAGTGTGTCCTTGTCTGAGTGGGGGCAGCCCCCTTACCTAACCTAACCTACTGCGAACGGACACAGTTCAGTCCTTGAAAGTCATCCATCTCCCATCCCAATTAAAAGTGACGTAACATAGACATTGCTCACACGTTCTGTGAAACACATTAAGGACATCCTTGGGATCGATGTCTTTCTTCTAACAGAATCGCTGATAAGGTTGATGTTGTGACCTCTTGCATGGAAGAGGATTGCTGTCTATGGGACTATACATTTGCTCCGCTGGTAACCTCGTCTGCAGAGGCAGATTATCTATTTGAGCTGATACTATACTAATCTCTGAATTCTCGGCTCGTAATAGCGTCTGCATTTTGCTGGGAGGATTTTCTGTATTTCGGTCCTCAATGCTGAGTTCGAGTTTATCAAGTTGTCAGGGACAATTCTTCTGCTTAGAAAAGATGTGTATGGTCCTAGTCAAGAGTAAAGGTAGGCCTTGACTTACCCATATTCATGACCTGGAACGATCACCAAGGCTTCGGTCATTATAACTATTTACCTTAATTTGAATTTGACGAGGTTCGGAGAAGGTAGAATGGATCCAAAACCAACCTTGTCCCACTAGCTCTCTCCCACTAGGCTCCACATTCTTTGAAAACTGCAGCTTGCACACGCGTTCTTCCTTACTTCTACATACTATCCACATCCTCGTTGAAATCAAGGACAGAGTTTTTTTTACTATAGCCCTGCTCATTGGCTGATACTGTGACCTGAAAGATCTACTGTGACACATATTTCGCCGAAAAGACAGTTCACCCTCCTTAATAAGGAAAGTATGTCCTTTATAAAGAGTACGCTAGAGACAGAGTTGGCATTGGAGTTGTCTCGGATATTGACAGTCTGACAGTTAGGCTGTCATCAAAATGTCTGATTTTCAGTGGTATGCTCTAGCGCACTTTAAGATCCTGGATTCAAAGTCACTGCTACACGGAGCTGGTGTTTTTGACTTCACTGTTCCGGTATGAATAGCAAGAATTATACACAGTTTCGAGGCATCTTTTATGATTTGTTGTGATGATCTTACCACAACTGGACCAGAAAAGGACGACTGGATTCCATATTCAAAACTAGACAGGAACGCTACGTTGGAGGAACACAAAAAGTTGACAATACTGTAATATTTCACACTGAAAGCTGCACATACTCATGTTTTCTTCTCTGATTATGTTAACACATATATCGTGTAAATAACCCTCCTCGCTTCTCTTCAAACAGAACATTCAATCGGTGAGCATGCCCTCAAGGCCTTGCCAGGACGAGTAAATCATTAGCTTTACTCGCTTTCTATCTATGCTTCCGTCAAACTCAAACAAAGGGAGAGAAAATAAATCCTCAAATCCGGTTCGGATATATTGTATCCACCTTAAGGATTCGGTCAAAAGTGCCTCAGGGCACACGCACTTATTTCAAAGCAGCGTTTAAAACACTAAGCTACTTTTGCCCATGTATGTGTTTTTTCCCTGCAAAATGTTCTCCGTCCTTTAGTACTCCGGCTTAAACTCCCAGCAACCGCTCCCCCGTTCGTATTAGCTCGCATCAAATCGACAAGAGAAACCCACTAAAGCACTAAATTGGATGAAAAGTGAAGCAGCACTCGTAGCGAACGTTCTCTAACTTTAGGTCACACATCCTTCTCCACATATGGGTTGCGGGAACAAAACTCACTGCTACTAAAGTCACCCCTACCTTCCAGAACAGCCACTTGACTAAATTGAAATTTCCCGCCCAAAGAACAATACATTTTTTTTTCCTACACCCGAGCGCCAAAAAGGACTCCATACGCTTCTCCATTATATACGCTCAAAGGACAAAGCCACCCACCGGCTTCTGTGTTGCTAATCATCTGCGTTGTTCCACTAGCGCTCTGCCAGCGGGAGAGTGCACAATTAAGGATGTTAATTTTTAGCACATGTCATGTTGATAAATAATTATTAACGGAGGTGCGGGTGTCCCTGGTGGGGGGTGCTTCTCTAGTATATCTTCACTTTTGCAAATTAGAATTTAATCGGAGGCTATGTGTGCGTGCGTCAGTGTGACGCTGCAAAGGATCTCTTCATTCTAAGCACAAACAAATGCAAAAGTGCGAAGTCGTCTCTGACACACACAAAGGCATGTGTTTTAATGGCCCACAAATATGCCGCAGTTGTGAGGTGTAAAGAGAGATCCTTTCGAACTGGGGTTGAATGATGCTCGGTGCTGTGCAGCAATTATCTTTAAGTGTGGTGTGCCTTTTAACACACAAGGTACAGTGTTTTGTACAAAAAAAAAGAAAAAAAATCAAGTGATACACACTGAAATGGTGTGTATCCTTGTACAGCAGGATCAAAGTGACGCAAAGTGCTGCAATTAAGGAAATTGCAAATTAATGTTTAATGAATTTTATGCGGCGGCATTTTATTAGAATTCCCTTTGAGGGGTGTTCCGTGGCAGGTACGCACAAGGAAAGTGTAAAGATTGAGTAAAGTGGCGAAAGAGCTAGGAAAACCTAGGATATGCGGTTGTCTTTGGTACGAGTACATAGATACGCATGGATTTTCATGAATCAATTTGCAAACAAGTCAATTGAGGGAGTGCGGTCTTTGCATAGCTTTTTAGATGAGGTTTGACATAAACTCCTACGACTCTGGTGTTAACATTGGTCCACAAGGATCTAAGCTTACTCAATCTATAAGTTTACGAGAAAAAACGTATTGCAGCTCTTAAAAGACATGCGATGATTGTCATAAGAAATTCCATAAGCAACGCTCTCTCCGGGCATGACAACCAAGGGCTCACCATGTTATCCGCACGCACGGTCTAGGCAACCGCAATGACAACGGCGAACGATTTGAAGATTTCTGCTACGCCAATCGCCTTGCTATAGGGGGCCCATGATTGAGCATAAGACTTGCCACAAAGTCAGTTGGGTGTCAACTGACAGGCAAGTAACCTCCAACCAAATTGATCATTTTGCTATCAGTCGCCATTTTAGAAGTTGTCTTCTGGACGTAAGGAATAGACGAGGAGCCGATATGGGAATGGCACGAGATCACCACCTTATGATAGCTACGACGATCCCACGCCAACACACGAATGTCCAGGTATAACACCGATAGACTAAAGGATCGCTTAGTGGGCCAACAATTCAGTGACAACCCCCCGGAAGGATTGAAAATAATCAGCAGCTCAATGCCCGCCACCATATAAAACTATTGGTGTGCTGTGAAAAATGTTTTCATTTCTGGAGTTAAAAAAATTGTCGGTCGATCACAGGGAAGACACAGTGCGTGGCTTTCGGAAGACACCTGGATAAGGATCGACTAGCGAACACAGCTGAAAGCTTGCATTGCGGCCCCTCCAACAATAGGGAGAAGCGAGCTAGAGTACCTATATCACATAAAGATGAGAGAAGTGCAGCGTAGCGTGCGATGAGACAAGCGCAATAACATCAATGCACTGGCCACCGAAGCAGAAGAAGAAGCAAGTAGGTGCGATAGCAGTACCGTCTAAAGAGTCACTAGAGAGCTTGTATGTGGTCAAAGCTCTAGCCAACACCCGGAGAAAGCCCTAGATGGTTTTCTGCCCATTTCGGATAAGGACCAACTCAAGCGAGGAGCATTTTGCTATGGTTTTAAACCGTGTGTTCGTCAGTGATTTGCACCCAAATCAGGTGAGCCCCCGAAGAAACAACAACTCGAATACGTACCACAAATCCCAGTAAGGATGAGATCACTACCGCGATCAAAGCATTGAAAAACAATAAGGCGCTAGGACTTGACGGAATTTTTTACGGCAGCGCCAACAATTTCTGCTGAAATTCTCTACCCAATTGTAGAAAAGACGTGGGTAGCCTAAAGCTTTCCCCATGAGTGGAAGAAAGGAATGATCGTCAAGCTCCCCAATCGAATGCAGTGCAAAACCTTGAGAGATATTTGTGTACTGCCTGCAGTAGCCTAGGTAATAGTTAAAGTTATTCCTGAGCGAACAAAAGAAGGACTGGAAAACACACTCGGTGCTAAACAAGTAGATTTCCGCTCTAGATCCTCTTATGTCGACCACATCAACACTCTGCAGATCATCATTGAGTAGTGGGTTGAATACCGTTCGCCACTTCACCTGCTATTCATCGATTTTCGACAGAGAATTTATCTGCCTTGCGCAGAATAGGTATCCCAGAGAAATGAATAGCTATTATCAAGGCAACTTATCAAGGGTCAAGGTGCCATGCTCTGCACAGAGGAAGGCTGTTAGAGAAATTCGAGATAAAAAATGGGATTCGACAAGGCTGCGTTCTTTCACCAATATTATTTTTACTTGTGATCAGCGATGTGCTTTGCGCTGCCCTGTCTGTGGGAAATGGATGAATTCGATGAACTCTTACATCTCAACTCAAATATCTTAACTACGCTGACGACGTATGCCAATTACCACATAGGATCATTGAACTCCAGCAAATGACAGCGGGTCTTGAAAGAGAGCCAAACGTCGTGGGGTTGATGATTAACACAGCCAAAACCAAGATCATCAGCCTCGAAACTTAAGTTAGCACCGCTGGACAACCGGTAGAGAAAGTAGAGAGCTTTCAATATCTTGGGAGTATTGTCTCGACCGATGGTGAAACCGATATATTGCCAGACAAATCGGCAAAGCGAAGTCTGCGTTTGGAATGTTGTCCAAAACTTAAACACCAAACTACGACTATTCCGTTCCAATGTTGAATCCGTGCTGTTATATGGGTGCAGAACATGGAAAGTGACTTCTATTATCACAAGAAAGCTACAAACGTTCTTTAATAGGTGCCTACGAAATATTCTGAGGATTTTCTGGCCTACCCGTATCTCCGCGACCATATTTATCAGATGACGGGTCAGCAACTGATAGGCACATTCATCCAACGACGAAAGTGGCAGTGGGTTGGTCACACATTTCGAAAAGGCGACAGCTTCATTGCTAACTATGCAATGCAATGAAATTCGCTTCCACAAGATGGGAGAAGAGTGGGTCGACCAAGAAATACATGGCACAGAACAGTTGAGGAGGAGTCTCGCCAAGAGTTGGAGAGGCTTGAGGCATATTGCCAGAAACCGCAAGCGATTATGCATTGGTGTAGTAGAGGCTCTAGGATCCACAAGGGAAATAAGACATAAGTAAGTAAGTATACGGGCATGAGTGTAGATACAGATGTAGGGCTTGTGGATGCAGTAGCATTGTGTACCCGTGCTTGGCCTCTAGTGGATGTATATCTTGAGCTCGAGCATCTCCTCCAATACAACTACTCTCATGAACCAGAGTATTCTGTCTGGGTCCAACCAAGATAAATCGTTCCCTGTTTAGCCTACTTAACTTTTGCTTACATTTCTACAAGTATTGTGCAAAATAGTTCTCTCGATAGCTTCAAGTCTTTCCGCATAAGAGTTGTCTGGTTCTCTTCTCTCCTGGCTAGTTGATCGGTTTCCTCGTTTCCATCTTTACTCGTATGACCTGGGATCCAAATTGAGATGATAAACAAACGAGATGCTACACAAGTGCCGATTCAGCTTTGCCTGAAAAACCTATGCGAAATTTGGTGTTAGACTCAAATATCTAAAACGAAGGGGAAAAGAGAGCCGAGCTTAGATACATCGCTGTACATTTACGAGGCATAGATAAATTATGATGTTCCGTAATTTCTTATTTCTTATCACCTCTCAATTGTTCGATTTCCTCAGGATAGAGCCCGCACAGTGCAAGCTTAAGATTATCCATCGAGAATGGTGCTGCAAGGCAACTATACATTTCAGCTCAATGAGGACACAACCCAGGAACTGCCCAGGTCTTTGCCAGCTCAGACATAAAACCTTTGGAAGGCACTTTTTTCAAGGATACCGAAGAACTAAGGGACGTACCCAGCAGGAACATCGGAGGTTCATTAAGGCTTCAAAATGGTTCGAAAGCCTGAGGCAATAGGAGAATGCTTTGGGTACCAAAAATGGGCATCACAATGGGTCTCTACTGACGCAGAGGGCTTCTTTCCCCTCGCCAACCCATCACCTATCCCAACCTAAGCATTTCAGGACCCAGATTCTCTGATTTACATTCAAACATACTTGTCTTGAGTCTAACTTAACTTCGTTAAGGTAACCTAACCAGAATTAAATCATTTAAATCCTTCGCCTACTGAAACGGTTTGAGTTAATTATCCAAACACTACGGCATACACGCTTTGCAGTAAACCAACAACTAACGCTAATCCCTACGGAACGTATTAAGATCTCATTAATGCACCACAAAAGTCCACCCAAGTCCCGGTGAGGCGGATCGGGCTAAATCACTGTTTTCGAGAGGGGTGGTGTGGTCATTAAATGGTAACTAAGCTTATTTATCGCTGGCGACCACCACTATAACCACTGGCACTACCTTTACTTTTTCGCTTTGGGGCCAAGTAGTCGCCTCGCCCAAGGGCTGCGAAGCGATTATCCCCAGATAAAAAGCGTACGAACGTCAGTTTCACTTGTTGTGGCACCAAATTGTGGGCTGTGTGCGCGTTGGGTGGCGATTACAGCCTTAGGTGGATTCCAGGGTTCGTTCGTTTCGTAAACAACCAACGAACAGAGGAGCTATGAAACTGTGCAAGCGTGAAGGTAGTCTCACAAATAAGTTTTACTTTTCCAGGTTTTGCTGGCATTAGCTGAGATTCAGTTGGTGCCTTTTGGAGCAGTTGGTCGAGTACCATATGGTTCAGTGGTTCCACATGATTACCGCATCGAAACGGGAGGAGGAGGTGCCCCTGGGGGTGGGTTAAATCTCATCAAGTGTTGTATGTGTTCCTTGTTTGGAATTAGCGTCGTTCTTTTGGTCAACGTTAAGTGGCAATTTTGTGTAAAACGCGTTTGATTTAGGTTGCGTGACTTGAATTGACAGCAAGACTTGAGAGCGAGGTGCCAACTTCGTAGTTTGTGACTGACATGTTAAATTACTCGTGTGATCATTGAATGTTGCACGCGATCTTTTAAGTGATTGTTGGGGATAAAAAGCAAAGTTTGCAGCGACAAGAAGGGTGAAAATGTCAATCTGCTTCATGGACATAGAAGGTACCTTTGATGTAGGGTGCATTGAAGAATTTGTACTCACAAAGGGGCTGTAGGATAGCGCTTAGACGCAAAGGGATGAAATTATAAAAATAAATCCTCGCATGTAGTAGATGTATTTTCTAGCTCCGAGACTCCCTCCTACAGTGGAGATTATTGGAGAGGCGTTGGGAAAGGCGGACGCTGAAAGTTCTGGCCTAGGTTTAATTAAGTTAGGTTATAGGGAAAGTGCCCAGTCTAGTGACTCTGGGTCCATGGGGGCCTACTGGTCCATTGTGTTCCCCTTTGTGCTGTAGTTCATGTTCTAACCATGGGTTCTAGATAAGTGGTCTATCGCAAAACCAACCTGTACTCTTAATAAAGTGGAGTATGTTCGCCGTGGCTCAGTGGTTAATGCGTTGGACTGCTGTGAGCGGCGATGCTTCAAGCCCCAGCCATGTCCATCGAACATTTTTCGCGGCACCACCTCTCGTCGGCTTTGGAGATTGGGTCACTCACAGAGTAAGTGCTTGATGGTCTTCGTCTCTTTCGCATCCTGACAGCTCCTGCAGCAGTCTGAGGAGTTTATGCCGAGTCTGCTGGCCATGGTGTGTATGGCACAATGTCCCGTCAGTACACTTATTAGGATGTGTGTATCTTTTTCATTCATAGCCAGGAGAATTTTGTCTTGCTCTGATCTATTCTCTGCCATAAGCTGGGGGATATAATGCAGTCGCCTCTGGAGGACAAGAGGTGTTGATTAGCCCTCTCATCTTGTGGTCGACGTTACCTTTCAATACACCGATCGGTGTGTGGATGTGTTCTCTTTCTAAAGCGGATCGTTGCTGAGCCAGTTCGTCTCCGAATCCGGGGCCCCGGCAGATGACACCTGTTTTGCTAAGGATTTCGCGACAGTTGGACACCGCTTTAGATTTGGTGCTAGCATTATAAAAACCCTCGATAGCTGCTTGACTGTCGACGAGGATGGTGATCTTAGATGGGGTCAGTCTCCAGCATCTATTGTCCTTGCTGCTCTATCAATGACGAAAGTTTCAGCTTGGAAGAGACTGCAGTCTTTTGGGAGTCTGTACGAATCGTTTATATTTAGCAAACTATTGTGCTCCAGTACCTTTCTCCATCTTAGAACCATCAAGTTGTGGCTTTAGTGTCAACCTTGCAAAAACCGAACTCACACTTTTCACAACAAATAACAAAGTACCTTACTTTGCCCTACAACATACTAGTTGCGCAATATCTCTCGCTAGTACCTAGTGTCAACTATCTAAGAACTATCCCTGATCAACAAGGATACAAAGACAAAGTGTCCATTCTTCTATGCCTTCAACACAAGGAGTAAAAAAGGAAAATAATTTCAATTTCCATCGCCGAGTTGCACTTCCATTTTCGTCCGCCAAAAATTACAATCTCGCACCCGGCCTCCATGCATTGTCACATTTCACATCCTGTCAATCACTCCATCAATGCACACACACTTAAACCGTCTCTCCTTCAGCCATCAATCAATTAATAACATTACATACCAATGGGTGGCGGCGGTGCAGTACTGTTTCTGCTCTAGATCTTTCAAACTGAAATTGACAGCCCGAGTGTTACTACATCAGGACCCCTCCCACCCACAATACAACACACCTCGACCAAATAAACAAAGCGAAACAACAAAAAAGAGAAAAATGTAAAGAGGTTTCTACATAACTCTTCCGTGTTCCATCAGCGGAGTAACCACTCGACTACTCTACATTGCACTGAAATGTCCTTGAGTGGAGGGAAATTCTCCCGAAACCATTAACCAACAGGGTGCCAATTACTCTGCGCAATGCAATAAAAATAAATTCATTCTTCCACCGTCAGAGCCATGTATGCATGCATGCATCAGGAGCAACTCTCAGCACCGACATTCACCACATGCCATGGTGAAAGGGTTGCATTTGCTTGCAGCCATTTTGTGCCCAAAAATAATAATAATAACAATTTGTTCATGGTGAAACAAAAGGAGTGTGCTGTCGTGTCCTTTTTTATTTTGAGAAAGACAGCCCTTCGACGTTCTGCTTGCATATTGGTACCGCTACGTGACATGCAAATCAGCTCATCGTCAGAACAGAACCCTTCTTCTTCTTTCTCATCAGAAGTGACTTTTATGGTCAACGCTCACTCCTTCGGCCAGAGAGTAATTTGTGCGGCATTGAACCTTCTCGAGTGCCGGAAAAGATCACGCGGACCATCACTCATTTCCATACCACGTCCTTGGTTTGCGTTGAACCCATTTAGATGACAAGAAAGGAGGTCCTGCCGACTTGAACAATGGAAAAGAGTTGATTCTCCCAAGAAAACGCTGTCGAAATTTGAATAACAAAAGTCAAGACACGCCGACACACAGCTGGAGGTGGTCGACAGATTCAAAGCGCGTCCGCGATTTTGTTTTGTTATCCTTGTTTGTTTGTTTTGTTTTAGTGTTCACCCCTACTTAATGGGTTGCCAGTTGCATTGTCCTTTTGTTGGTTGCCGTCCTTTGAACGCCTTCGGTCAACGTGAGGGATCGAGCAAAGGATTAACTGATGAAAGATCACAGCGGAACCAAATGGAATTTGTTTAATTGAGGCACACGATCGTCCAGGTAAAAAAGGATCTTCCATTGAAATTCTTGTCGAATTCGTGGGAGTAAATGTTTAGACTACGGATTAACCCTTTTTCCGCAAATAGTTTCGTAGGCGGAAGGGTATCGTTTGGGTCCTTCTTATGTCTTTAGTGACACATACCACATGCGGACTCTGCTAAGGACAACCGAGGATATCCATTACCCCTTTCGCTAAACGGGTAAATATTTGAAAATTCAATTAGCCGAAGGTGGGATTAGCACGTCAGGACGAAGGTATTATATGGTGATTAGATATAATCCTATTATGTTGGCAAATTATAGTCGTAGTCTCCAGTGGAGAGAGAGAACAGAGTATGTGTGGACAAATGATTTGAATATCAATGGGATGAAATATGAAACAATGCCTGTGGGGGGCGGTAGGTGGGGAAGTATCCTTGGATATCTAACACATGGTCAGTGTTTAAAGCACAAATTAATAGTGGTAAGACAAGGCTCTGATTGAAAAGTGTAAATGAGGGAAAAGTGACCAAAAGCCGGCAGATTATGTCACGTGAGGAAGCTATGCGTCCTGGAAGATGGAACTGTGCGAAGTTCGAAGAGAGGAGGACCATGTAGAGAGAGAGGGGGGTTTCGTCAGTCTCCAAGCATAGTCTGAGAAGAAAGTTTCAATAGGCAGTGGCCACTCTCATAGTGAGAAGATATGACGCCAAAAAGCTATGTACATTCGCAACAGACCGCCAGAGCCTTTGCCGATCATGTATTCCGTAATCTTTCGAGAAGTCCAATGCCGCCAGCACCAAATACCGAAGAACAGTGGAAACGCTGCCATCAAACTTCTGGTTTGACGAAGAATGTCGGCGAGTGCACGCAGCAAAACAAGATGCATACAAAGCGGCGCTGCAAAGAAGGACGAGGGCTGCTCGCGAGCTCTATGAGCAGAAGAGACGGGAGGAACACCAGTTTCTCCGAAAGAAAAAGAAAGAGCACGAGAAACACGTGATCGAGAGCATAGAGAGGTGTTGCTCCAGGAATGATGTTCGGAAGTTTTATCAAATGGTAAAAAGAACATGTCCCGGCAACAAGGCCTATAGAGATGAACAAGGAAACATAGCCGTAGAGTCACAGTCGGTGCTGAGAACTTGGAAGGACTACTTCTGCAGACTGTTTAACGGCGACGGCGAATCAAATCCCGCTGTCAGGCAGAATGAACCATTCAACCTGGACGATGACAGCCTAAACTTCAATCCACCTGACCAAAAATAATTAAGCTGGCCCTGATGGCCTACCGGCCGAATTATTTAAAGCAGCTGGAAATGAATTTGTAGAGAGCATACACCAACTCATTTCCACAATTTGGTCAGATGAATGTATGCTTGATGAATGGAATCTCAGCACAGTTTACCCGATCCACAAGAAAGGAGACCCCCTCAACTGCGCCAATTATTGAGGAATTAGTCTCTTAAATGTCGCATATAAGATCTTCTCTGCCAAATTGTTTGAACGCCTCAAACCCTTTGTCAACAACGTGATCGGTTCATATCAGTGCGGTTTTAGACCAGGAAAGTCCACAATCGATCAAATTTTCACACTTCAGCAGATCCTGGAGAAAACCGAAGAAATCCAAATCGGCACCCACCACCTCTTCATTGATTTCAAGGCTACCTATGACAGCATTTATAGAGACGAGCTATTCAGAGCCATGTCTAGTTTCGCATCCTTGACAAACTCGTCCGTCTGTGCAGGATGACGATGGAGAATGCTCGCTGCTCTATCATGTTCGGTCAAAACCTCAACGAGACCTTTGATGTCAAAAAAGATGTAGACTAGTTGACACGCTGTCATGCAACTTCTTCTACATCGTTTTTGATAGAATACTGCAAATCTCACGCGTTAAGCCCATCTTCGCCGCTTCCGTCTCAATACTCGCCAACGTGCCAGTGACATCACTCTGCGTTCTTCCTATTACGTCAATGTCGTCGGCATACCCGAGAAATTGGATGGATTTTTGAAAGATTGATTGGTATTGGCGCGTGAGTCTTGCACTATTCTTCGTGTATTGATTTCCTAGTGGCAGAGAAAAAGGACATCTACGAGGGGAAAATAGAAGTGTGGAAAAAGACTCAAAACTGCGAAAGCTATTGTTGCTTGTCAGTAGCATCTTAAATATTGCAGAGTGACAAAATCTAGAAATCGAGAAATGTGACAGCTTAAAACTATGAAAAGAGATGGGAGGGTAGATGAGACTAGGTTAGGAGGAGATAGAGGGGCTGTAAACTGCATTTCGCAGTGTTAATCAGTTCCAGGGTATATTAAAGATGTCATGCGTGTTATTAGCTCTGTGTAGCATTCTGGACATTGATTCAGAGCCATAGTTGGTACGGTGGGGGCAAGAACAAAGGGGGAAACAGACCTGAGGATGCGGGAATTGGTGTTAAGGGAATTTGGTGCAGCGAGGGACAATCTATGTTGCCGGCTAATAGGAGATGAACGAATACTTTATCGGCAACTCCGTGACGTTTTCAAGGGATTCGAGATTGATCAGTTTCAAGCGGTCTCTGTAGGGTGGCAGGTTGTGGGTATCTACCGAAGGAAGACCACGTAGGACAAAGTGGATGAACCTGCGCTGAACGGCTCAGTATGGATATGATAATGAGCTCCATACTGGTCCAGCGTATTCAAGCAAATGCTTTACGAAAGTAATGTAAAGTGATTTCGTGAAATAAAAAAAAAAAGCTGCCACGACAGCTTGGAATGAGCCAAGACTTAGCTTCTCTCAACCATTCATGATGTGCGTGGTACGTTTTTCGCACGAATGGAAGGGACCTACAATTTATTGCCGACTCCGAACGGCGAATTGAGAAGCTTTTTCAAGACGAATTGTACTCTCAGAGCTTGTCATTCCTCGAGGAGAGTGGTGCCGCGAAAGATGTTCGGTGGGCATGGCTGAGGCTTGAACCCAAGCAGCGAGCTACGGCGACCGTGTGACTTACGGTGTTCGAAAATTCCTTGGGCCAACGCTTTACAAAACCGAGCGCGGAGTCGGCTCTACGAATAATGCTATCGATGGGGGACCGGATATTAAATTCGCGATCGCAGATAAACCTTAAGATCGGGGCCAAAGAGATGAAAAAAAAAAAATGGTGGAACTTGCCTGAAGAATTGGGAAAAGCAGTTTCTCGTCGCACTGCCTAAGGATTAAGGATGCTCTCACACTATTGGAGTACAGAACAGTAGGTTACGGCGCTGTCTGTTCAGCCGTGGAGCATGGTGCTGGTTTGCAAGTGACCTGCGGTATGAATAGATTATGGAACCACAGCACTCATAAATACTCAACAGCGTTAAGCCTTTAAACCAATCCCAGAAAATATAGCTAAGAGTGGTTGTCTTTACGGCACCTGATGGCTTATGTTACTATAAGGACCTTCCGGAATTGGGGCATGATATTATAGAAATGGAAGGGTTCACTCTAAATCTTCAGTAAAAATTAAACAATCGAGGATGCCTGCGAATTCATAGCTTCTCAGAGGACTGTCTAATTTTTCTGATTCTGTATGTGTTCGGTAGAAAGAAACTCTTATTGCGATTCTTGTATAAAAAAAACCCATTCAGTCTTATAATATTAATAACCCGAATTCCATCAGAGAGGTATGTCCTCCTTTGAGTGAATACCTCATAACAGGACGAATGCAAATATTTCACTTTGATTGCGTCGACATAATAAAATCAACTAAATACACTCCTCTCGTTGGGATCCACTTGACTGTAGGAATTTATCGCCAACAGTTCGTCCCCAGAAGTGGCTCGCACAAAATGAAGTATTATTATTTCAAGGACCACTCATTCAATCTTAATAAATGTGCGAATAATCCTCTTTGGATGTCCTCTTCTCTTTGTGGATATTTATTTTTTTCCTTCCTGTTTTTTTCACTCATGTCCATAAAAAGAATTTTTCCAAATGAGAAATCACTGCAGACGTGTTGTTTCCTCTTGATATCCTGGCAACTGGTTGCTTGGTAACAAATATATAAAAGGGTATTTTTTCCTTATACATATGCTTGTATGTATGTATGTGTTTGGCAGGAACAAAGGATTTCTTCTATTCTTATATTAGACGTATGTGAACTGAATTTAATAAGTGGACACAAAATACCCCCCATCGGATGGTGAAAGGTTCAAGTGGTGTGTCCAGAAAAATTCTAACCAACAGCAGCAGGTGAGGCAATAATATGTAGTACGCCACACAAAAACGAAAAGAAAAGGACATCTAGCAACCGAATGCCTCTTATATGGACTCTACGAGCAGGAATCTTGTCGGTATCATGCAGATATTCCTTTATGGTGTGCTATTGCATGAGACTAGAGGAAAACAAGTGAAAACAAGGGGAAAAAAGGACAAAGATTGGATTACAGAAATTTAATTTGTAATTTTTATTTAGATGCACTATGCATAGGAAGGGGGACAAGCATAGTCGTGAGGAAAGGTGATATGTGTGACTGAACTTCAATCTTTGAATTTTTTTCTCTGAAAGATGCTGAATTTCAAGTGGGGAAGGACCAAGCCAAAGCCAATCAGGGTATTATGTATGAGACTGACACCAAAGATAAAAGCTTACTATTTGCAGTGTACAGAGGTGATTCTGCGAAAAATGTTCGGTGTTCCTGGCTGGGTCTTGAACCCACGCCGCTCGGTCAGCAGTTCAACGCACTAACCACCGACCCACGGCGACCACTTTTACAGTTTAGTCGCCATGCCCTTTGTATAAAACCTGGCCGTCTTTCAATGCATGTGCATTGCTCATGTGAGACTAATGATCATCTGTGGAGGAATGAATAATCGAATCAGCTTTGCCACAACAAGAGAGAAAGTCTGAGCATGGGTTGGTTTAGTAGGGCGAGGTTCGGTATCGCAGAGGAAGTGTTCGCGACTTTCCTCCTCTTCCTCATATCCCGGGCAAGTAGTTGATTGCATAGGCCGAATACCAATCTTAGTTACCTCTTGCCAACATTAAGCGTTCTCCTTGTTAGACAATAGCAGCGGCGCTCTATAATTTATTTGGCCGCTTTGCAGGTTTGCAAGCTCTTACAGGAAGTCTTGTGGCGTTTAGCAAATGAGCCGCTAAAAGCGGTTTTAATAACCTTTAGGACCACCCCTACGGTTGTAGTTTGCGATTTTTTGCCTCCTTCCTAGCTAGTTCATCCGCAGCTTCGTTCCAAGGTATGTTGCAGTGACTAAGAACCCAGAGCAGGTTGACCTAGGCAGAGGTTGACAGGGTACGGAGTTTTTCCTTGCATTTCCTTACCATCTTCAGGTTGGTTCTTGGGTTTGCAAGTACACTAAAGGCAGCTTGACTGTCTGAGAAGATATATCACCGAGGGTTACCATATTAAGTAGAACTTCGGTGTTCCTTAGTATCGCAAAAAACTCTGCCTGAAACACAGTTGTGAACTGCTCCAGATGGATAGCAAGATTCAATCTGGGCATTACAGGGATTATAAAAAATGGTCAATCTCAGTGTTCCTCTGTAATTGATTCCCTTGTGCCTTCGTCTTCGAGTGCGTAAATATGGGAAAAGAAAGAATCTAAGGAAATGAGATAAAATGACCGTCTTAATAAATTAGGCAGAGAAAGGTCTTTGCACATTCTGCTATGAATCCCTTTCGGAGTCATGTGGGACATTGAACCACAAAAGAATGATATATTTGTCCAAGTATCAATTTTTAGCTGAAGATATGCCTTGAAACCGCTTCTCATTCTCAGCTTTCTAAGAGAAATTGAATTGGAAAGAGTTCTCTACTTCAATCATCCCAGCGCTTCATACTGTATGGAATTGAAGCATGGACCTGATCGAAATGCTAGAAAAGATCTCCTTGATCATTTTTACCGAAAAAATCCTCCATAGACATTTTATACGAATGAGCAAGGGACAATACTTGGAACGAAGACCTCGTTTTAGGCAGCGCACACAGGTAGAAACTTGAAATGCATAACTGCAAGCGGTGAGCCGAGTTAACTCGAGGAGTTTGTTGATCGAGACCAACATCCACTCAGAACTGTGGCGCTTTCGAAGAAAATAAGTATAGTCAGACAGCGTTTAAAGCAATGACATCCCACTTCGTGGAACATATGTGAGTCAGGTTCTGCTACGATACCCTACAATCACTAGCGAGACACAACAAGGTCAAACTTGGCTGGGTGCCCGGTCACCAGGACATTGTAGGCAATGAATCTGCGGATGAGCTGACTAGGGCCGGTTCGGCTTCCACGCTCTTGGGACTGGAACCCATCTGTGGCGTTAATTGGGCAAATGAGCCCATTAGGAAAAACTTCTTAAGCAATCCAAGAGGCTTATCAAGCCCTTTCCTACAAGAAAATTGTAAACCTTGACGGGAACAACATGAGGAAGCTAGTGAGCTTCCCTACCGGCCATTGCGGCCTAAGATATCCTCTCAACAAACTAAACCTTTGTTCAGGTACAGACTGTCGGTTCTGTTTGGAAGAGGAAGAAACCTCCGAGCACATTCTCTGTGAATGTCCGGCACTAAACTAGCTAGGCAGGCGGATTTTTCATAGGAAATTTTGTTCGTTAGCGGAGTCTAGAAACTGGGTGACATACTCACCTTTACTAGGAAGACAGTAGACTTATGTATTACGCTATGGTATAGTATGGTATATGAGGGTGAGCGAAAGGCTCTTCATTTAGACCTCAGACGGGCCCGTTGTGTTTCTCTTTTTTAATTGTCGGAACTGCAGAGATGGGTTTTGCTTGAGAAGTGTGTTGGGAGGGATGTAAGGAAGGTGGAAATAATTATGGAGTTGACACTTGGCCTGGCGAATCTTTTTTGGTGAAGGCCAGGATGCCGCCGATTCCTTTGTCCTTGAGATGTCTAAGGTCTGGTATCCACATGGATCCCACGGTCTTCTGTCGTATTTTCGCCAGGGCTGGGCAATGACATAGGAGGTGTTCGAGATCTTCATTTGTTTTCAGTGGTTCGTTCTAACGCGTGCACCTTTTATCCTATCTTCACCTTCACCTAGTTGACTAAGTAGACCGGAGACACAATAGATTGCTAGGTTGCAGTGTCAGCCATAAGACCTGGTTGCGTAATAAAAAAAATGTATGTAAGCCTCGAATCAATGACTCTCTCGTTAAAGCCTAGGATTCTAAGTCAGTTTCGAGTGTTGCGGAACTGATGGTGCTGCCAATTCGTCACTCCACAGCCTGGTGGGGATTCGTACTGTGGGTCTGAAAGGTGATAGTTAGTCGTTGGCAATTTGGTTACGTTCACGATTGTGACTGTCGATAATATTTTTCTTAAGCGAATTCGTCATTACAACCATTTGAGTGTTACCAGCGGAGCATGCTCGTGCAAAGCCTGTCAAGAAGAAATTTTGATTATTTGTTTACGTTTTGCGGGTCTCATTTACTCCATTGTTGTTGCAACCGATTTGGGAGACTCCTGCGCAATTTGTGAGACTGCTGCAATCAGCCCCCATTCCGATACAAGCTGACTTCCTGTTCTCCAGGTGTCTTTGTAAAAAGTCAATAGTTACAGCGGGGGGGCATGGCGCGTATTTATACTTGCGAGTGTAAAGCTCCGCGGTTGTTTGTTTCCAGCTCGATAATGACTGCCAGATGGTTGCTTTTCTGTTTTCGATGAATCTAAGATAATAGAGCGCAAACACATCCAGATATACTCCACGACTATTTGTTTTATCATGTTTATCAGGTGATTTAGCTTCCAGTGCTTTTCAGTAAAAGAACATTGGCCTTTTGTCTTAAAACAAAATTAGAATTTATTCAAACCCCCTTTCCCCATCGCATCAATCTGAGGTCAATTGGTCAACAGTCCTGCGGTCACACAATTTTATCTTGAGCTTTGTCCTCTTAAACGACCGCAAAATTTAGCTTACAGCAACCCAACACTGGTCGCCGACTTTTTTTCGCGCAAACTCCAACTTTATGTTTTCCTTAATTATTTCCACAACTGTTGCCCCTCGGTCGTTAGCTGTCATTGACCAAAATACCACAAAGATCACCAGGAAAAAACGAGGAATTTGCACAAACTTCATCCGTCAACCACAAACCGCGGTCGCGTGAAAAAAAAAACCCAATCCCTTCACCATTGACCACAATCCCGATGACATTGTCGCTTTGAACTTGAAATTGCGTGTCCCTTGGAAAACCCCAGCAAAGCAACCACAAGTCCGATGACAATGACGATGACGACGTCTCGTCAAAGGACACACCTCGCATCGATTTGATGAAATTGATTTTCTTCTTAAACAAGAATCCTCCAAGGGACTTAAGCGAACGCCGGAAGAGGTCCTTGAGTCGAGTAAATTAATTTCATTTCAATGAACTTAATTAGCAGGAGCAGTGACGACACTGTCAAGTCAAGCCAGTGTACTGCCAATGACAAACAGACAAAAGAGTTAACCTCCATCAATTGCCATTCCCCGGCCAACCAACCGAACCGAGGCTGTTGATCTTTGGAAATTAAAATTTCACAGAGTGTGTCCTTACCAAGGATTTGCAAAAAAAAAAAAAAAAAAATACGAAACGAGGAGAGTGTCCCTTTCACTAATGAACTTCGGCGTTGATTGCTAATTGATTTGTCAACACCCGAGCAGGAGACCCAATTTATGCTAACTTTCCGCTAGAGGAACCTCTAGGCAAATTCGCCGGCTGGCTGGGCTGCTGGTGTGTGGGCAGATTCCGATGATGACCATCAAAATTGTACAAACGATTGCGTTTGTGTTGGTCCTTGAAGCTTGAGCAAATCCTTCTTACCATCCACTGGACATTGAACACTGACGACTGCAGACTGGAGATGGAGACTAATGAAGTCCAGCGATTCGTGTTGGCACACATAATCTCTGAATATTTGGTTCAATCAACGAGCAGCTTACCCAGACCGGGCTGAGTATTTAAACATTGGAGTGCATAACCTGTCCATGTCGATGACGAATGGCAGGACATGACACAAAAAAGCGGTTCCGATAATTACCGGTTGTTGGAATTCCTGACGGTGGTGGGGTGGGTAGCGCAGAGATCTGCTTTAATTGGCCTCTTTATGTTCCTTGCCTTGGGGCCGGGTCAAACACAATCATCGTTCCCATCGTCCTCATCGTTGTGTCGGTACGGTATCGAAGCCACTTTTCAGTTCTCCATTGTGTCACCGGCTTACACGTTCGATTGAGATGGGGTCGCTGTACAATGGTGTCTCGTCCCTTGCCATGTCGGAGAACAATGGTTTTTATCCCTTCGGCATTTTTGCTAAAAGATTGTCAGTGGCAACTAATTGGGCATCAATCAAGTGCCTCGAAGGATTGGATGGACTGTCACTGTAACAAAAGAGCTTTTCATATTCCATCGTGTGCTTGCGGTTTTTATTATCGATTCGGTTGGAAGGGTTAGGGATTCAAATGGAGGGAGGAGGTTCGAACGGGCTTAGCATTAGAAGGATTTTCAGTTAAAAAATGGATATCAGTTTACAGAATCACCCGCTGACAGCCCTAAACACTTCGCCTAATTCACACACAGAAAAACGCATACAAATAAAATATTTACGACATGCACACGCTGGAATTCCTTTGAATCCATCGCATCTCGGGAATGACTTTCTCTAAAACACACGTTTGTCCTATTCAGCAGCACCTTGCATTTCTCAGGAATTTGCGAGCAGTTATCCTGTTTCTCTCGATTGTTTTGTAAAACAAATATTCCCGAGCTACCTACAATTTGTGGTGGTAAGTGTACAAAAAGAAAACGCGTCCTAAATTTGTGAACTACGGTCCGAAACGGGGATCTTTGTGTACCCGCAAACAATGCGAACGCAATTAAGTCATAAACGAAATGAGGTACAAGCCAGAGAGTGTCCTTGAAATAAATTGCCATCAGAGGCTTAGAGAATGAATTGCTTGGGAGAGTTGTACATGTCCCCCGTTGAGATAGAACTCAGAATGTCGCGTGTATCCTCTGTATCCTCGGCATCCTCTGCATCTTTCGAATGGAAACGTACGTTTTGCAAATTTATGATGGGGGAAGTGATAAAACGGCACGACACGACACACAGTAGCAGCCTTCGTCGAATTGAGCAACAATGCCAACACAATCAGCAGCATAGTGAGGATCTATCGGTAGATGATGCCTAGAAGAGGTCTTCATCACTTAGAATAACTAAAACATTGCATTGAACTCTGTTGGAAGGCATAACCGTCTTAATTTTACTTACCAGGATAATTTCTTTTCTAAGAGTCACCATGATGTGGCTTTGAAGATTCAACATTCTTGGTACAGTCCTGTGTGCTTTGCATAAGCTGTGTGACTGGCATGCAGTTCCTCTGGCGTACTGACTTGCTTTCTGAAGGATGTGCTTATATTGGATGTGGAAGAGGCCTTGATATTTGAAAAAGACGGTATCATTGAAAAAGTCTAACTAACTAGATAACGTTTTGTGAGATCTTCTGTAGGCAGACAAAACGAAGAAGAATACGCAGGAAATATCTAAGCTCCCACTGTGAAGAAGTGCTCAATCGCCGCTACCACAAGAATAATAGAGCAGAAGGAGAGGGAAGGGAGGAGGTTTTTGAGGGTGGAAATCCGGAAATCTTAGTAAAAACTGACTTAATTAGCTGTAGAGTCAAATCCAGAGCCTGGAGTCTTCAAAATCGAGACTGTATCAGATAGTCAATCAATTTATAGGAAATCTTCCTTAGAAAGTTGTTCTCTCTTCTCCCTCCTTGTATATACATATATGTTGACAGCCTTCTTTATTCCCTAGAATTGCTACCATTCGCAGTCTACAAGGTTTAGAAATGGGTTATAAGAGAAGGTCTCTCTATAGACTGTAGGAGGATCACCAGTGGACCTTTTACGTTGAAAACAAATTACGACTTTTTCATGGAAAAATTATCCTTAAGGTCCTATACTAAGGTCCTATGACCCGACAGTCAGTCCAAAACGACTAAGTTTTACTGGACAAATAGTCAGTGAACCTAAGACAAGACAGCTATGAAGGCCCTATGACCCATCGGTCTATCTGCGGCAAAAACGCCAATATGAGGCCAACAATCATGTACTGGCTATGTTACGAAAATCTGCTATGCCAGCGTGATCTGGTAGACGAAATCACCACGATAACTTGCAAGTCAAACTGTTTACCGCCTCCACTGCTGCACGATCAAATGGAAGCTAGACTTAGTACCCATCCGCTCTTCCAATCTAGCGATTTCGATCCAAACTTCTATCAAGGAGTGTCTGAAGCACTAAACCAAGACACAGAGTTCTGCTCTCCATCTAGGCAAGACTGAAAGAGACACAGACCCCGACTGTCCACATTTGACCTGGTCTGGTGTGCTTATCAAGCCTTGGCTCATTTACAGAGGTCTTTGCTCTCGAGTGTGCACCCATAGTTACTCGCTTTATTCATCTTTTTAAACCAACCAGCTCCCTTTGAAGTATTTGGGTCGTCTGTTATAAAACTCCTTTAGGATAGGCGGTGAATGCAACCTGCATTGTCAGGGGGGTTGTTCCACTCACCTGGTGTGTTAGACTCCTACTGACTAAACTCCCCCTATACCTTTGGTATCCTCGGCAACCCCTCTAGGACCGCTGTTTGCATTACTTTAGAGGGGTCTTGCTTATGCCCTGTACGACTCTTATGAGGTTTTGTTTTCGTTTTCCTCTCTGTTGTTACCTCGCAACACGAACTCGATAAAGGAGGCTATTTAGTTCCACCTGCCATTGTTGCATTTTCCGGGGTGATATTGTCTCTAGTTCTAGCCTGGTCCATCTGGTGGCCATATGCTATAAGTGAAAAAGGTATGGTTTGCGTCATCTGCTAGGGAGTCACCGTATCGGCAAGCTGGGCTCCCCATTTTTTCCCATCTTATGGAGTTATGCGTTGAATTTTTCATGTCCGGTTAGAAACTGTCCATGTTTCTGCTCCGTCCATTCCGATATGCCCCTAATCAGTCTTGCCGTCTACATTCCTCTAGTTTCAGAGATCCACCGCTTTTGCCATTGTTGTTGGGTGAGCTCTTTGCCTGTATCGTCGACACGTCCACTTCTGTTTCTGCTTAATGCTCGTGGACGAATTTTCTCTCTGCCACATCGATGGGAGTCACTCCCGCCACTACAAGGACGTTTGGTTTCGACACCATGCGGTAAGAGCTTGCTACCCGGAGGGCTCTGCGTTTCTGTACTGCTGACATCTGTTCCCTGTATTTCTCTTTTCTAAAAGCATCGCCCCAGATCTCGCAGCCATACAGAAGAATGGCATGGGTGATCGACATAAGAAGTCTTCTCCTGTTTGCAGTTGGACCACCTACATTTGCCATGAGTCTGCTAAGTAATGTAGTGTCAAACGCAGCTCGCTCCGATGAGGACTTTAGGTGAGTTTGGTGGCAAGAATCATTCCCAGGTACTTCACAACACTTTTACTGGCTATTACATCTAAGGCTATTTGAAACTCCACACCCGCCGGGATCTGTCTCCACCACCAGACTAAGGCCATGGTCTTCCATCCAGGTATGCACACGTCTCATCACTTGATTAAGTCTTCGCTGTTCATCTTCGGTGTCTCCTGCTGTAATCACCGTGCCGATGTCATCTGCGCACCCCACAGGTAAGGTATTTTCGGCCTTTTCCCTATGGAGAATACCATTGTAGGAGATATTAGATAGATCAGGTCCGAAGATGGAACCTTGTGTTGCTCCTGCAGTAATTGCCTTTCCTCGAGGTACAACTTCAGTGTCGAACAACAGCTGATCCCGGTCTTTAAGGTAATTTTTAACCATCCACAGGAGGTATTGCGGTATCCTGAAGGTGTTCTCCAGCGCATTTGGCATAACTGTCCAGTTGACTGAGTTAAAGGCATTTCTTAGATCAAGGGCTGCCATCAGGACGATTTTTCTCGAGCGTTGATTGCCCTTTTGGCCCTTTTGGGCAGCCTTAACTACTTTCTCTTTTGCGCCTATTGTGAAATGGCTTTTTCCACAAACGTGCTGTCTTTCGGATAAGCCACCTGCTCTCTGGACAGCTTCTATCAGTCGCGGCTTCAACACCTTCTTCAGTAGTTCTCCGGCCGTGTGAAGAATGCACAAAGGTCTGTACGCTGATGGGGAGTCCGCATCTCCTTTTCCTTTGCTGATCGTCTAAGTTCAAGAGCATAATAGGACAAGCATGCTTTAATCTGCTGTTTCCTACAGAATCACTACTCTTGACCCTCAAGCAAAGTTCTAGTGCTGAGTCCATAAGCATCCCAGTTTCAATAAAGTTCTCGCCACCTAATGCCCACACGCTGTTCACTCAAAAAAAAAAAGTACAAATTTCTGACCTCCTCTTTCGGTTTATTTCGGTCTCCATCTCATTGAAATGCAACACTCTTGCCCACATTTGCAAACCATAAAATCGGTTCCCTTCCATCTCAAAAGCATCACTTTGAAGTACTCATTCGCACCTACAAAACGCGTCATAAAGGATTCATTTTTATTACCCACGTCCACTTAGCGGATACTGTGGACAACAGGAATGGCCGGCAGCAGCCAATGCATTCGGCGATGCAAAAAACCAACTTGCAATCCATCCACTCGATCTTTTTTCATCGACAAAAATAGGACAGAAAAAGTGGAAAACATTAACACAGTCAATATAGCAACGCTACAAAGGATCGCATTTCTGCAGGACTCGAGGCAAAAAGAAAAACACTCTAACAAGTTGTAAATTGAAGTCTCTGTGCCCGTTGCATCTGTCCGCACTGTAGCCGGGCCAAAAACCAACCCATAAAGAAGTGAAAAATACAAAAAAAAGGATTCGTTTCAGTTCCATGCAAATATCCGGAAGTAGTATCATAGATACACATCATCATCCTATCTCCAGAGCCTGGCCGGGACAAATTTAATATTCACTACAATCCAGCGAGAGCCTACAATACATTGACGACAATCGCAGGCATGTATCCTTGCATCAACGCAATGCTGCTGGTGTGTGCACTGTGCACTTTATGTGCCCGCAGAAATATCCTTTGATTCGTGAGGGGATTCACATTATTGCTGCAGCGGTAAAGTGTAGTATTCGTCCTGTGAGTGCTGGCGTTCGTTTTTTGTTCTTTGGTTTCATCATGCTTACGGAGAGAATCACATTTTGACAGGCGAATCCACCAAATTGAGTGAGAGACATCCTGCCGACTGCGTGTGAGTGTGCGAGTTGTAAATGGACTTGATGGACACTGTGGCGCGGTAAAGGACGGTGTTGCACTTTATTTTTAGCCTCACGCTGTCTGGAATCTCTGAATTCACTTTTTATTAATAAAAATCAAAAACGGTTCCGATTCGTGACCGAAGCGGAGTCAGCATGAGTGGAAAACACAGTCCAAATAAGGATCCTTAAGCTCCTCCATCGGGGAAGAGGACAGAGATTGGTTGTCTTGGTTTATTTTAGCCAATTTTTTCAGTTATTCCTGTGTTGTCATGGTGGTAAGCGTGGTGGTGAGTCCTCTGTCCGGAGGATACAATGGCCAATGGCCAGGGAGGATCTGAAGGTTGCGGAATTAAAAATTGTTTGCAATGGGTATTTGTCTGGTTTAGCACTCAATTGATTTTTTCCCCACAGTTGGACTGTGCTGTAGAAATCAGGCGGGGTAAGTGGCATTGCAGTTGATCAAGTTGGAGCGAGAATTCATGACTCCATTGAATTAAGCTGCAATTCTGCCTATTTTTGGACACATAATTAGAACAGATACTCTTTCTTCTTCAGGCAAATTCAGATACACCACCAACCCCATCTTGACGCACATCATCCAACTACACATGATGACCACACTAACAGACACGATACCTCATCATTAGAGGCCCGGACCTGATGCAAATCGTGTGCATCCACAAATCTCTTTTTTTTTCTTTGCCTGGTGCCATTGTTTTGCTGCACCACTACACCGGCAGGAAGCACACTCACCCACCTGCATCTGCCCGCAGTGAAGCTCCGCGCACAACAAATCCTCGACGCATTTAATTAAAATTCATTTGGGAAATTGAGGTTGGAAACAGGCACCGAATCCTATCACTTCCACATTTTGCCAACGCGAACACACGTCGCACACGTTGATGATGCATCGCCATGGCCATCGCCATTACCACCAAAAAGTCTACACGCTGATAGGTTGGCTTGGCCGCGCTTCAAGTACTCTTCTACCACCTCGAATACGACCGGAGCACCATCGCTGCCACCGCGCTAGTAGGAAAACCATTTTCGATGGAAATAAGCGAGGAACACGAAGGGTGCGCCCTGCAACTTTTTGGTATTTTACCACATGGTTCGACCGATATCATCGTGGTTTCCTGCATCCTGACGATGCAACTCCTCCTCCACATTGACGAGATGTGGCAAACGAAAAATACGCGTTAGTTCAATTTACATGTAGAACGGCGCCGTAACTATGCCAACCTACCACCGAAGGCTATACATATGTATGTGTATGAAGGCCTATCGAATCACTTGCCATTACGCGTCAGCTGTTTTCCAACAGAGCTCTCCAGCAACAGTCTACACCGATGAACCCTTAATGTGGTCTACAAATGCATCGAAACGGGACGCATATGAAGCGAAGATGTGCACGAATGCCAATGGCGCGCATGTGGTCAAGGCAACCAAATTTCGTCGAATCCTATTGACAGGATAATTAACGAATTCTAACGGCCGCCAACGGAGACTAGTGCAAGTGCATCTGTGCAATCTCGCAGGATGCAATCAGCGAAATCGCGGCACAATGAATAAAAGTAATTGGAACGGTAGGTAGATATATGTTCGGCGGAGGTTTTAACGGCTCTCAACGAATGAGGTCAATGTAAGACCAGGCGAGGATATTATTAACAATGACCGCGATGGATGGGAAACACTAGGAGCCAAGCTAAATGTAGTCGAAGAATTTGATTGAATGTGTCGAGATCCTGAGGCGTAGGTTAGGTTAGATTGGGTGAAATGGCTCTGGCAACACCGGGACACTAAGACCAGAGTAAGATCTGTTGCGATTCCACTAGAATAGGTCGATATGAAAAATCTGGGAACATTTATGGATAAGATGGGAGCATGAGACAACTCGATATGACTATGTAGTTGGGAGTGGGATAGGGTGGCTGAACAATTCGAACACCCAAGCCGGCTCTGACAAGTACAAGCAGGACTATAAATCCGCAGGTTCCTTACCAAGAGACAAAGGATAGTGTTCCCACCTCCGGCAAGACCCGATTGAGTGGTTGTTGAAAATTCGGTAACGAAGGCACTTAACATCAATCTCAACCACCAACACTCAGAGTCAAACACTTAAAGCTTTAATTCGAGCATCAGTCTATTGTCTCAGACCAGAGAGAGAGAGTGACCAGAGAACTGGCCAATGACCTCATCAGAAAAAAAAAAAGAAAATGAAAAACAAAAATCAGTCATCATCGAGTCATACCAGTTTTCGCTTTTAACGGCGACATCTTTAATGCATGCAACACATCAGGGCCGGCGCTGGCGGAATGAGGCGCGTTACTGGCCGAAATCTGCAAAAATTTATTCTGGGAAGGCATCTTCTAATGAAGAAGCTCCAACTAAGAGAATGTCTCAGATTCCTTGCATCTGCTGGTCATCTCTTTTTATGGACCTTCCATGTCAAGCTCGTTCAGGACCAGGAATAGCTGTCATGGCAGGCGGGGATGGGCCAAGGTCTAGCTTCTCGCAACCGTGTTGTGCGTGTTATATTTTTTTTCCAAAAAATTGACAAATTGTGCTGTTGAAGGTTTGTGATTCCCCGACGAGATGAGCCGCGAAAAATGTTTGGTGGATATGTACTGGTGAGGCTTGAACGCAGCTCGCATAGCAGTCTAACATACTAACCACTGAGCCACAGCGACCACTAAAGCTTGAGACATCATTCTTTCAAATGTTGATGAAAGGAGCCATTACTTTTCTGATTCAGTTCAACGCTTTCCGAACTATTCGTCTAGCTATTTTTAGGTTAGTTAAATGGGTGCCTTGTGACATTCGTCTCTGCTTACTTAGACCAGCAATAGGGTCCATTGTGCCCATTTCAAGAATTTTACCGAGAGAACCTGGAAAGACACAGAGAGCCGCTGATTTAAAACTACCCAGGTCCCTCAGGAGGTCCCTCAGCTCAATGTTACGCAAGTCCTCCAGTTCCGTCAAGAAATAACTGCAAAGAATCGTCATTCTTCTGTGGGCGAGGGTTGGACATTCACATAGCAGGTGGCGGATAGATGCAAATTCTTCCTCGTCCCTACGGTACAGCTTCTGCAATAGTCGTTGTGATGCATACCGAGCCCCTGATGACTTAGAGGCGATGGCGGAAGATCGGGAGATGTGGAGAGTCCACTTAAGCACGCTAACCCCGCGACCCTCATAGTGGAGAAAAGATGTCAACGTTAAATGTGTTCCAAGACTTCCAGCTAAAAGTATTACCGGGTGTACATCGCTGATCAACTCAAAAAATAGTTGCCGTGATAGCACGTACTTTTGTCACACTCCGCTTTGGGCTACTAAGTCCGCACACATCTTATTGTTATGCAAGAGATTCCCATTTGGCAAAGCAGGAGCGATGAAGTCCAGCTCAAATCGATAAAATCGAAGAAAACGTAGCTACCTGTGTTCGTTGAATCATTCAGTGACAAAAAATAAGGCCGAGAGTTGTACCAAGGTGTTCTAATATTTTGGCAACTCTGCAGGAAAAATTCCAATGTCCCTTCATTAAATTATCCGTTGGAGAGTTTTCCATTTTCCATTTATTCCTTGTTGTCACACCTAGAACGTTCCTTGAAGGAGAGCGGAAGGAGTGTCATCAAGCCAAACCGTGCATTTATTTTCTGTTTAACAGCTGATGCTTACCTGGGTATTTGATGTCCGTATTGGGTGCCATGAAGCCCCGTCACTTGAATGGTTAAGTACCTCTGTGAGTTGCTGTTTCCATTTTGTAAGCTGATTCTTATCTAAAGTCAGCAAGGGACCGGCTCGGCACTCCATTTATTTGGAGCTCTTTCGATTTGTCACCTAGCGCGACAGCTCGGGTTGAGCCAAAGCCTAGCTTCTTGCAACCCTTCATGTTGTGCGTGTTACATTTTTCGCTCGAATGGAAGGGACCTACATTTTATTGCCGACTCCGAACGGCAAATTGAGAAGCTCTTTCATGACAGATTATACTCCCGGAGGCTTGTCATTCCCCGCCGAGAGGTGGTGCCGCGAAAAATGTTCGGTGTTCCTGACTGGGGCTTGAACCCACGCCGCTTGGCCAGCAGTCCAACGCACCAACCACTGAGCCACGGCAACCAGCTCATTGTTGGTCCCGTATGCAATCCCTCTGTCACATTTTTCGCTCCTCCCTCTAAGTCTCAGCTCAATATTGTTCATTGCAATTCAAGCTTTGAGTAGTTCTATCTGTTAACGGATCACGTTCAACGCCTGCTTCGACAGGCTGCAAATGCTAATTCACATCACACATTATTGACTTTAGTTCCACAAATAAAGCCACCTGACAGATTTGAGTCCACCTAAATCCAAAAAAACAATTGTTTTCTCGGCACCAACCGTTGGCGATCAATGACAAACCTCGGAGAGTAAAAACCTCAGAGTCAAATTTCTCTAAAAGCGCCCTTTGGAGTTGGCAATAAATTGTACGTTCCTTCAGTTCATGCGAAAAATGTAACAGGAATGATTGCGAAAAGTTAGGTCTTGGTCATAGACTGTCGCGTTTTGAATCAACTCTTTCAGAATCTGATAGAACTCTGGACAAAACGGCTTGGGAGCCATTAGTTGTTAGTCCTTTCCACGATTCGACGTACCTTTATCTTTTGTTGCAGTTCTCATGATTGTCCCTTGGCATGTTCCAGTATTTTCCCTTTCGAAATATACAACCTCAACGTTAGGTATGACCTCGTAGTACAACTCTAGTATTTTTCTCAAGGCTTTCCAATTTCCCATTGCTCGTCGCAATGTAGCTCCTTTGACCTATTCGGCTATACCATCTCTTAGCTGCTGTTTATCTGTTTCACATCCGTTTGTGCTCGATAAGCTAAAGAATAACTGAACCGATCCTGATGAGACTTGCACTTTTGAGGAGATTATTCCTTTAGTTAGAACATAGGCTTTGCTAGAACAACGTGTCCCCAAAATATTATGCCAAACTTTGGTGCCGTCCATTCGGTATACCTTCCACCCGCTCATGACTCTCTTTCATCTGTCCAGTCATATCCACTCCGGCACTTATTTATTCCTCAGAAGCGAAAACCATGCAATGCATTTTTCAGCCAACCATAATGCTGCACATTCTCCATGCTGCGGCTAACCTCCTGAAAAACAGGCTTCCCGCAAGTTCACACCACATTCGACCTGCCAGCTGCCCAGCCCGCCGCACCGCCCCGGTTCTAAAAGACAAAGTGTCATCGTCTACTTTCCCGTCTAGCCCTTTGACGCTGACACAACACCAGAAGCGGGGACGTGTTGTTAAGGCACATTAAGTGCCAAAATATAATAATTATATTGCAACAGCACATGCATGGCCAACAACAACTGGAAAAAAAAGTAGAGTCCTGCCTGGAACAACGGGTAAGTAAAATTGAGAAATGGCCAAAATTGCTTGCACTCCTCGTCCTGGCACATACACACAGACCCGATGGATGGAACAACGAAACCCAGTGCCATGTGATTGACGTTGAGATGCCCACAGAAGTGCATTAGCTTTTATGCACGCCAGACTTCATCCAACATTTAGTTTATTGCAAATGCCACCGTGCTAGCAGCGGCGGCGGCCGGCGTAGCTGAAGTTCCTCTCTCTCATTTTCAATCACCAAACGAACTGGTCGTGTGTGTGCTGCCTTCCCGTGTTCTTAACCCGTGTGTACTACCACCATCACTCCACCGTTTACCACTTCAACATGAGTTTTTGTGTTTGGCAGCGCGCCGTTCCGCAGGGCGCGGCGGCAGACGGCAAGGACGAAGATTCACTCGTCGTTCTCGAGTGGCAATGCTAATTTTTAGCGATTTTCGCCTCGAACCCCATGTGTGCCAGGTCTCCTCCCACGCAAGGCTGCATGCAATTGTTGAATCAAGCGATTCCCCCGATGTTGAATGCAACCGAAACAAGAACAACAACAAAGTCAGAACCGGGAGAAGTATATCGGGATCAGGAATTTGAGTTTCGCGTCCACCACTATCCACACCACGGTCACCGCCGCCGCCGCCGCCGGAATAACAAGGAATAGTGAGCGAACGTGAATTGCCTATGTTTACTCTTTGGTCCTCGTACTTCGTTCCGAATCGAAGGTAAAAACTTTGGAATATAAATCTGCCATTGCCCTCCTCGGCTCTAAGCCAAAGCCAGAGGCAGAGGCAATTTCGCGCAGGATACACTTTTCGGCGGACATTGGCCCACGGAAAACAGGGCAAAAAAAAAACTCAGGGAATCGAAGGCAACCACTAGGCTTGCTATTGATTGCAGCAACTCATGTATAAAATAATGGTCCAATATTTACCCTCACGTCGGTGGATGACGATGATGATGCTGGCGGACGGGGGAAATCGAAAGCGGATTCTAACGCGGACTACTTGAACAGCGAACTACTTTTGCGAAACTAGAGGGTTGACCAGAGCCACGCCGTCATGGATATACGAGTGCAAGTGGGCGGCCGCCCTTGTTCGTTTCGGTTTCTGTTTCGCGGAGAGATTCAATGAATTTAATCCGGATAAACAAAAGTGGCTACAGTAGGGCTGGCAAGAGCCATTGACACTTGTATGTCTGCATCCTGCTGTGTGAAGAAAAAACTTAATAAACTTATTACCTATACCACGACGTCTATCTGGAGAGGGGGAGGTTCAAATGCAATGGAGAGTCAACCTAGGCTTGTTCTAGAAACCCACTCCTCCCTTATGGATTTAGGTTAGGTTAGGTTAGCCGGCTGCCCCCGCTCCGACAGGGACACACTTCGACCAGGCCGGCCCATTGTGATACGACGATGAAGAACTGACTTAGCAGCTCAGGGAATCAGAGTATGTAACACGAAGTACATCGCGTACATGGGCAACCTTACCGGTATTCACCCGAAGTGGGTTATGGATGTAAGGCAGCTAGCAATGCTTCTGAACGCGTTAGGCAAACGTGACACGCAAAACCACTATAATCCACGTAAAGCGAAAATACTACACTTAAGCTAGGTTTAGATCGACCCCTTGGGTTGGTAGCATGTTGTTCCTGCTAATCTTCTGTGTAAAGACCGCGGCACAGCTGCTAGGCTTCACCAAAGATTTAAGCTCATTGAAGGAGAACACTTTTCGGGACTAGGGGTCGCAAAGATCAGTGCTTAAGATTCAGTTTCATCGAGCCTGCGTTGCAGGGCGAGTTTCCACAATTTTTACACAAAGCTTTTCGTTTGGTCTTCAGAAGCCATCTTAGACATTAGTTTTTCTAAAAACTGTAAATGATAAGATGTTGGCATGGGAGGCCTCGATATACCTGGCTTAGAGGCGGGTTAGAAAGACTTGTTTAATCGAATGCTAGGGTAAGTATAAGTGGTGGGGTTGGACTGCTGAGCAAGCTGTGTGGGTTTAAGCCCCAGCCATGTTCACCGACAATTTTTCGCGGAACCACCCCTCGTCGAGGTATGACAAGTCTCCGAGAGTACAATTTGTCATAAAAAATCTTCTCAATTCGACGTTCGGAGCCAAAGCCGTGGAAGATACAGAGGAAACTACTAAAGTTCGCTTCAGTATCAGAGCTCTATATCGATTATGTCTCTCTATCAGAGAGCCACAATGTAACCTAGTAGACCTTCTCTTACTTGAAACTACCTTCCCACATCAGACACAGAGGATACTGACGTAAAGGTGTCTAAACCCGGCTTGTAGCTCAAAGACAAAATTTATTGGTTTCCATCTTCATCTTGTTAAGAATGGGGAAGGTTTCATCATGAGTTAAGGGCCTGGGAAGGTTTTGATTGGATTAGTTGAGCCTCTAAAGTCCCAATGTGATTTCTCTCACGTTGGCTTCAAATTCAAAGTTTTGAGCTATGATGTACTGGTACGAGCATATGCCGTTCTTTGTATTGCAATGCGCCTGGCTTATTTCACGTCATCCAGAACCACTGTTCATCCCCTGTTGGGTATGCCTGCATTTAGGCTTAGCTTCCATGTTTACCTCTTTTCTTCGAATGGGACCCTTAAACCTTTGGATCGGTGTGTCTTTTCTTGTTTCCACCTATGACGTCAAGTTCGCCACTAACTCAGTTCCCCTTTGGTGGTGTGTCCTTGTATATCAGTCGCGCTACTAGGGAGACAAAACTTCACCCCCAAAACCCATGCACATCCATCGCTTGTATCAAATTCGTCTATCCATATGCATGGTGTATCTATGAAACGTATCCCTGTTCGGTATTCAAAGTGTGTAATGCAGTTCACTTATTTATTTGTTTACGTTTCGATCCCTTCTCCACGAATGTTTAGTTAACTGGTCAAGCCAGCTCATGTGTGAAGCGACGCGAATTGAAGAGCAGCGAGCGGCCGCCCCGTGTTCTACTGTTCTACACACGAAATTCTCGTGCAAAATCGTTTCGAATTTCAAAATGCTTACGGAAGAGCACAGGGATACGATACGACACTTTGGTGTGGCAAGGCAAATCCAATAAAATGAGTGGAATGGAATTTTACGTTCCAGGATTTCGTTGAAGGACGATAATTTAATTTCAATTCGTGATTTCGATTAAAGGGGGTCTCGTCTCTTAGGCAATTATTCGATGGTTGAAATAAGGAATGCGAAGGACTCCTCTTCAAAATCGAACGTAGGATAACCATTGTAGTATAAAGCGCATATGTATTATAGGAAATCACTCTTACAACGTCCATTCCAAGTGGACAATGAGAAAGAAGAACCTCCGCGTAGAGATTCGATTCTAATCGCGTGGAAATGACGGTTTGTGTGCAGATCACAAATTAGATGTCAAAAACAAAATTTCTCAGGAACTGGAGGTAGAGAAGGAGTATTCGGAAACCAGTGTCACGGATCCAAGATTTAAAAAAATTCTAATTTGGACCTCAGTGGTCGACGTGACATTTAAGTCGATGGATCAGCAGAAGCTTAGAGGTTAAGTAAGAAAGGACCCAAGCATACATAGTCCTGCCTCTTCCAAGTACTATAAAAGATTATAAAAGGATTCACTCGCAATGCCATCTTTATCATTTTACAGTGTGGCCATTAGACTATGGGGTGCAACTACTACTTGGTAACTACTTGCCATACGCTCATGATATTGATATCATCGGGGAAGTAAGGAACTTTGTCTACCTCAGACCTGTTGACAATGACATCTCATCAGAAATACAACGAAAAAATAAAAGGTTTTCTTTTGCCAATCGCTGTTCTTCGAGTTGAGAGAGCAGTAGAATAGTAAGACCCTAAGCATGTCAAGTAGAAGACATCAAAGGCGCTCTTAGCTTTCTGGCTTTGTAAGGGTGCTTTTGGCAATACATGGGTCTTATCAGATCAGAAAAAGATCCTTTGGATCTATACATCTATCATAGGACCGTTTCCAGCTTATGCGTCCGTTGTTTGATGGAGGGGGCTTTCGCGTAAGATGGTGACTGCTTACTGCACTAAACTTTAAAGAAGGGCGTGTCTCGGCCGCACGGGAGCTTTTCCGAGTACGCCTGGCGCTGCTATAGATGCTCTGCTTGATCTACCTTTTAATTGATACTGTTTATCATTGGCTGTACTATCAAAGTAATCAATCGTCTTAGACGGGGCGGCTTTTGGGAGCATCCGAACAGGAGTTTTTGACCTTGCGTGACACTCATCCTACGACCCTAGTTCAATGGATATGCCGTCTAATGCTATGACACAAGAACTTCGGTCGCTGGTGCAAATTTAAAATCGACTTTCCTTGCCTTCAGGACTCGTTTTGGCCATCGTCTGAGCCTGAACGGGCTGTAGTTGAACCTTCACGAATGGCTCAAAAACAAGTCATGGGTCCGGTGCTGGTGTCTTCGTTGAGGTCGACAACACCAGACTTAACTGCACGTTGGGCAAGCATGCCTCTATTTTTTAAGCAGAGACCTTTGCTATCCTAATAGCCACGGACTATATTGCTAGGAATAGGTGGAAAAGTCGGAGCATCTGCGTCTGTAGCGAAAACCAGGCTGCGCTTATGGCCTTGCTCAGCCGTTTAACCAGTTTCAAAATAGTGCAAAAATGTAAGAACTGTCTGACTTCGGTTGCAAGGCTGAACTCTTTAACTCTTGTCTAGGTTCTAGATCTCTGGAAATGAGATCTCCGTTGAGATTGCTAGACAAAACTCAGAGGATGTTCTCTCAGTACCTGAACCTAAGTTCGATCTTCTCGCGTTTTCGGTCAGGGCCTTCATTGATTGGGTTTCCTACAAACACAATTGTGTGTGGCGCGGCTCTCTAGGATACAGGCAGACTAATCGAATGCTCCCGAACATCTCTTAGAAATTAGCGGAATTCTGGTTAAGCTGTCACCCAGCAGAAGAGACTTTAGACAACTTATAGGCGTTTTAATGGGCTACTTCTCTCGCAAGTATTTTAGGCTTAGGTGATACCACTATCTGCGACGCCTGTGGAAAGGGCGACGATACTTCATTTAATTTCCTTTGCGATTGTCCTGCCTTTGCTCGGATCAGGTGACAGATTTTCAGTGCTGATGTGTGAGTCCTGACACTGTTAGCTCCTCATCATTGAAGCGCCTTCTCGGCTTTCGAGAAAATTCCAGTAAAATGAATAAGAGCTGGGTCCTGGTTTCTGGTAGTACAATAGACCAGTTGCGTCTGAGTGCTCCAGTATAACGTTTCCAAACTCGACAAAAAAAAGATCCTATCCTGAAAAACAATGGAGACTGTAATCATCTCAGTCTCACTTTAGCATGAAGTCTGAAGCATGAACTCAAAACTTCGTCGTTGCAAGCCAAACATTCTTCTGATGATTTTTGATCCTGTGTGTTCTGATGGAGAGTTAGAGAAGAGATTTAGCGACATGTAGAGCGAATGAACATCAATACCCCGCAGTTACCCCGACGCACAACCCCCAATCTGGAGGACCAGGTCCATTGTAAAAACCCTTGGACGAGGGGTCGGTTTAACCGATGTCAGTAACCCACTTCGGGGATGTGAGCGCTGCCGTTGGACCCTGTTGGGCTCATCCGCCAGCATCTCTTTTCCAAAACCCCAACTGATTCTTGGAAATCCTTATCAGCCTCAGCTCCAAATATGTTTAAGTGGGCCAGATAAGGTGTTGTTCCCGTTTCGGAAAATATATACGCCCCCTTTGATTCCATCTAGGGAATTCGTCCGCTGTCGTGTTTGTAGTGCTGTAATTTTTTTCTTCTGGTCAACACTCGCGCTTAAAGGTTTAGCAAGTTGAGTCCGGGTGGACTACAACTAGTACCCAATGGCTACCTCGAGGAGGTAAAATAAGCACAATTGATGTGTAGTTACAGTTACAACACTGGGCATCGCCAAGTTGATACCAATCAGAGTCTACCCTATTACTACAACACCCAGCCATCACGTCCTCTGGGATGATAATCGTCACGAGATTGTCTTACAAAGAATATCTGCAAAGTGCATCCGATAATACATTTCGGGTGAATGCGGTTTTATTAAGAATAATACCAAATGTTGGAGGGTCTAGGCAGAGTACGTCTCTTCTCTGGGTCTACATACTTACCAATCTGGGCCAATCCTCTTAAAATAAAATCACATAAACCAGGGAAATAAACTTTGCATAACGAGTAACGACTCATTCCGCGCGATATCGAATGGTGCTCATTCCGTCATCGCTGACTGTGGATATTGTTGTAGAAAAAATGCAACTAAAACACCCTAGCAGAGCAAGTCTCTTTGTAGAGCTTCAAAATGAAGAAAGGGGGCAGAGCCTAGGAAAGTGATAACAAGGGTGGAACCTGATAAAAAAGGACGATGGACTGGATCGACTGCTAAGAGATATGGAAAATTGAACAAATCGTTCAAATAGTGAAGTCGACTTCTACTTGAATCAGGTTCTAAGTGAACGTTGATGTTTCTAACATTTTACATATGCAGATGATTTGACTTCCCCGATAACCAGACACCCAGCATAGTCTTACCTGATTCTGATGGAATAATACTTTGAACATCGGGCTGCAATTCTTGAAGGACTTGCTGAGCATGTAAATTTTCTTGAATTTTTTCTTTAATTAGTAGATCAACAACTCGTTTGGCGACACCCTGTGAAAAATAAAACATGTTCTGATTTTCTTTTATAAAATTAAGTTGAAATTTCTTTAATTTTCTTCGTTTATTTCCTTCATCTTTTCACTATAAATTAACTTTATTAATAATTTAAATTAAAAATAATACTTTACATAATGTTGATTTAAATTTTTACGAAGTAGAAATTTTACAAAAATTGTTGGATAGATACATCCCTGGAAATGAATGTTAAATTAAAAAAAAAAAAGAATACAAGTATTAACAGTTGAATAAATCATTTCTCTCTCTCTCTCTCTTCTGTTTCTTCGGTTTAATAAATACATTCATGCACACATTTGAACTATTGTTATACACTATTTACAAAAAAAAACGAGAATTTTGTTTATTTCTCGACTTTTCAGTGCGCACTTTGAATCAAAAACTAATTTACAGCGATTTTGAGTTTTTTTTTTTTTAGATTTTTGTACATTTGTTCGGCATGTGCGTCGGTGTTTTACGGTTCGAGATACTTATTTACACATCTGCATACATATATACACTGACACTGTGCGGCAACTCTCCAAATTTGAATTCAAACCAGTGAATTCAGTGAGCGATTTCATGGATATCCTGCATAAAATGTGCCGGGAATCACCCCCCGTGTCCATCGTCATCATCATCATCGTCCACCCCCACCCCTTACATCACTATTATCACAAATATGCATCATCGTCATCATCACAAGTTTTTTGGTTGATTTTTTTTTCTATGTTTTGCTTTTCAATTTTTTTAACTTTGCGGGGAAAAAAAATTGAAACACAGCACAATGCACTGCTTACACCTACGCTCGTCCTGATTCCGGTTCCCTCCTTCGTTTCGATTTGAATCTCCTCTCGACTCAGAATTATTTCTATTCTATGTCCGTTGGATACGCGTACTTTGTGGGCTCAACAAACTGGGCTGTGTTCACACAAAAGTCGGCGCACACATGCACCGCTGTCTGCAACCGCAGCAGAGGGCTTGGCCTGGAGAACTGCATGGGATTTTCTAGAAAATCCATTTGCGGGACTTGGTTGCGTTGGACTGTGCTCAGTACGGCCTCCAGACGGTCTTCTGAACCGTGATTGTCGATGATTTGAGTTTGGTTTCGGGCGAGGTTGGTGTGGACTTCGGCGCTGTTGGTGTTTGGTGAAAGAGAGGCTTCATCACGGACGGTGCTTTGAGGTCACATCGGAGTCGTGGGGCTGATTGTTGGATGGTACTCAATGGACTGCTGCGGGTGGAATCAATGGATTTGTCAAGATCGTCCTGCGAACACAGGCGCTCATCCATAGGCGGCAGTTTTGGACGTAGGATCGGCACGAATGCGGACTTGACGACATCGATTTGTTCGTCATCGGAGTCATCGGAGGAGTGCTCGTGCAGAGAATTCGTCTCGAGGGAGGTGTTCAATTTTGCGGAGATACTGTGATTTGTTGACGGCGGGCTAGACGATGATGGACGGGAGGATGCTGGCGAGATGTGTGCCGGGCTGATGTGTTCCGTTGAGCCATGGCTGCCGAGTGATGTGTTCAGAGGATTGACACCGTGTGGTGGTAGACCATTGCGGACACGCAAACCGGGGAAATTGTACGGCAGGAATGGCTGACCAGGTCCGAATGGAAATTGTGGCAGGTAAGCATTGGTGGCTGATCCGGGCGAAGGTATTAGGCCATTGGGACCGGACATCGGTGGTAAGCCTGGTGGGGTATTAGGCGCTGGATGGAATTCATTGGGACCGCCGTGTGGTGGAGGGGGCGGTTGTGGCCCAGACGATGGGGGCAGGACGGTTGTAGGCACTGTTGTTGGAAGCGTTGGTGATCCTAAAATGATAATAGAAAATGGATTTGGTTAGTAACTTGACCTTGAAATGGTGTGTGAGGGATAGATTTCGGGGATTTTATAGAGTGAAATGGCATCTAAGGCGGATGTAGATCTTAAGTGGGTTCTTAGAAGTGGCTCAAGTCTTTCAAAACTCCGATAAACCTGGGGAAAACTTTGTTTTTTAAATTCAAATGGCATATAGGGGGTTTATAAAATGTGGGTGTAGGATTCCAGAAATGGTTCAAGTTTTTCAGAATCACTGAGAATCTGAAAAAATCGTTGCTCTACTGTTCTACACTCCTACAATTCCAATTTTTGTTCACAAAGGAGTTCTTGAAAATTCAAAAACTGCTTTAAAGCCGTAGATGGCTTAAAAATCTCTTACAAAATGGTTGGTGGTGGTCAGTAGTTTGTGTGTTGGGCTGCTGAGTGAGTTGAAATAGGTTCTAATCCAGTAAAATCAGTGCCCGCTCTGCGAAGGCAAAAAGCTTCTCATTCCGCAGTTTGGCATCTTCCAATTGTGCGAAAAATATAACACGTGCAACTTGAATGATTTGCCAGAAACTAGGTCTTGACCCATCGCGGGCTATCAGGATGCCAGCTGATTACATACGTAGACTCATGGTGAACTAGACATGTCACCATAAATTGCAGTCTTACGTGAGAAACAGGAAGGTTATGCATTGACGCGGGGACAAATGCGACGTCGGGACTTTTGGACACTTTGGAAGCCGTTTGGAGAGTTTCCTTCAACAAATCTCTAAAAACGGGTAAACCATGCCAATCAAACCAACCACATAGACCGAAATATTGGAGTCTGATGTTTTTTCGATACTAAATAGGGCCGATGGGGAATTTTTTACATTTTTCATGGTATTTTTTCATTGAATTCAAGAGAGTAAGCCTGGATCCCGGTGGATCATTGGCTTCCAAAATGGATTCACACTTCAACAAGCAGATGTGACCGTAAATATTTTTAGAAAATGTTGAACTTCTCAACTTGTAGACTGTCCCATCTGAGACGTATTTTCAAAAGTTAAACTCAACTCAACAGCGAAGACTTTAAAACAGTGACAGTTGACAACTTACTGTGTCCACACGAGGTAAATGGAAATTTTTGTAAAAAATTCCCCACCGTGCAGAATATTTCACCCAAAATCCATCATTTAAAGTCCTTTTGTGGTAAATCAGATGGTTTGAGGAAATGGCGTTCGCTCTATTATTTTTTCAAGTCCGATTGTGTATGAATGAAGTTTTTGAGGGATGCGAACGAGTACTCGTAGCGATGGGGTGGTTTTTTCGTGATTGCAACAACCCTTATGGAATTGACATTAAATACACAAACATACGCATTGAAGGGGTGGAAAATGCGCGCCCCATTCGCATTGTTTCTCATTCATAGGTACTACTCTTCTCGTATGCTGCCACTCGGTGTATTTGTTTTTCTCGCTTCGATTTTAATTGAAATCACTCGAAATAAAATTCAAATGGAAATTGTTTTGTTGATGTTGGATGAGGCAAAGGACACGGAGGGAGAGGGTTCTGTGCTTTTTTTTGTGTGTAAATGACTAACCTTTAGCCAGCGAAGGATGATGCACTGCAGCCGCTGCTTGATGGCGAAAATAATCCGCATATCCATATGTCATGTAGGCTGCGTCTAACCAGGCAGGATTCAACATAAACGGATTGAATGCTCCAGGATGTGGATATCCATAATCTGAAAGACGAAAAATAAAAATTGTTTCATTTCGTTTTGTAACATGTGGTTGGAGAATGAAGGGGAGGGGGTGACTATGACTGGTGGATGGAAGTTGATTTTATTTCTTCGATTTTATTGCAACATCGGCGCCACAATGTTTATGTGTGGCGGAGGCAGGAGTAAATGTTTACTCAAGACAACTCCACACATTTGGTTGCAGTAAAACCGAGAACTCATAAATATTTGGATACTCACTTTGTTTGGACCGCGGCTCCCTGGGACCGTCAACGGTCACCTTGATAGCCTTGGTGTAGGAGGCAATCTGCACGGGATACGTGGCGATGGTGATGGTCAGGGAAAAGGATTTCCCACGACCACTTCGGCCGACGAATCGCAGATCGTTGAACTTCGCAACTTGGTTTTTCATTATCGCCGTGCAATTCCTCAGCTCGCCGCAGTAGTTCTCGTCATTGCCGCACTTGATGGTGACCAAGGTACCGTCCTGAACATCGTCGAGGGCAATGACTTTAAAGGCTCCCGGCAGGGATTTGTTGCTCCGCCAGTGATTCGGCAAAGCTGAACACAGTATGGACGGAGATCCAGTCTGCGACAGCTCTCCGTGGTATTCCTGGAGCATTTCATGGAGACTGGCGAACATATCTGTCATCGATGGTGGCATCTTGGCTGCCGGCGCCGAGGTGCTATTCTCATGCGACTGACACGAATCATTGTTCCGAGTGGTCGTGTGTGAGGAGTTGTTGGAGGACGGCGGGGCTGCAACCACTGTTGGTCCTTGTGGCAAATGCATGTTTTCTACGAATTTCTTGGTTCTTTCAGTTCGAAATGGTATTCCTTGAAAACCTTGACAATCCGGGGGAAGGGGGCTTCGCGAGGGAATTATACACTATCACCGTTTCACTTATCCTTCAAGGATTTCAAAATGTTTCACTTGTTCGGGTAGAACCGCACGTATTTCTATTCCCGAATGACGATCTTTCGAATCGTTAGCGGCCACGATCAACGCTCCGCACAGTCTGACAGTCAGTCACTGAATGATGGGTGTGAGTTAAAAATAAAACACGGGAAAATCGAAACGAAACGAAAGGAAAAAAAAAGAAGAAAAACCCAAACAAAATCCTCTCGTTTCTATATAAAGATTCAAAACGTCGACGTGCACAGAATAGATGTGTGTATCTGCATCTGGAATCTGTTTCTGCTCGCGGTAGAAAATGTTCCTAACCCGTAAAAGTCTCAGAGCGAACTGACTCAATCTTGTCGATCGACGGAGGTTTTTCTATTTAGGGTCGCCAGCGACAATAACGACAGCACGACGGCTGACGACGAATCGACGGTCACCAGGCGATTTGCCACAGCCAACCAACCACCACCACCACCACCACCACTACCAACATCATCAGTAGCTACCACACCACCACACAACCGCAGGAAAAAATTCAATGCCCGCCGTTGCCGCTATGCGAGGAAAAGAAATGGGAGATGAACAGCAACAAAACGAAAGAAAAAACGCTTTTCACCTTCCAACAGTTTGCTACCCTCGCACACGCATACAGTGACATAAATTTTTTTCCGATTTTTTCCATTTTCAATTTTTCCTCAGACAAAAATCAACTCCCTCGGTCGCTGGCTGCTCTGCCCCGGACTTTCTGCCTTTGAGTTGAGCACCCTAACCAACACTCGCACAGCGAGAGCGGAAAAAAAGGACACACTCTCCGTTGAGTGAATAGGGATAGTGGATACTGGATACTGAATACCTGCTGTATGATGAATCGCGTGCGGCATGCAGGGGGCTCTGCCAGAAATGAGCGAAAAAAATATCCTTTTTCCCATTTTTTTTTCGCCACCCCCTGTGTGCCAGTATGTGTTGGATTTTTTTCAACCCCCCCAAAAGAGAAAAATTCTCCATAAAAATAAAACCAACTCCACGGGCTCATTACAAAGAGATTTATCCTGGAATGGAAAAAAGAAATCACACAGCTGTATCCTGGCAGTTTTCTGACTGTGACTAACCAACACCAACCAACACCATTCCAGTGCTCTCTCCCTGTGCCATCGAGAAGACGGAGAAGCGGGCTCTCTTAAGAAAACCGAGAAAAAAGAAATCGCTAAAAAGAAACCATTTATCCTTTGCACTCAACAGCGATTCGCGAATGTCCTGTCACCTTTGCTGCTGCTGTCGTGACTGCTGTTATTTTATTCCCATTCAGGGGTTGTTTTGGTGGTGAGTTGCCATTGGATCCTCTGTGTGCCTTCTTTCTTTCGTTCTTTTTTTTTTTGGTTGGGTTGTTGGTATGCCAACAAAAATATACCACAATCGTTTGCTGTGGTGTAGCTTGCAGTCGTTCGGTAACCAAAGGACGAGAGAGAACCTGGTGGCTCTACACCAGAGCCAGCACCACAGAGGCTAGCCATCATCCCCTGTTATAGCACCAATAGATTGAAAATTTCATTGATACACATTCGGTCAGTGTGCAAAGGAGTCTTTGAGTGGATTTTCCCTTCCATTTGGGAAATCCTTAAAACTGAACCTTGTAAGATTTAATTGCGAGCTTCTCCCCTGCAACAGCATAACACAAGGGTGGAGGGTGTAAATTAGTTTGAAATATCCTCTTCTCGGCGAGTGTGTGTGTGTAGATGTGTTGGGGGAAGAGGCGACTATCTCTGTGCATTGTGGTTGGTTGAATGGAAAATTATTTTCTCAACCACAGACGTCTTGAAGGCAGCCACAATTTTCGGGTCACACATGTAGTCGGTACGGTGGATTTTTGCTGCCAAAATGGGGGCTCGTTGGGGGCCGACTTCTCGCATGACCAATGACATGGATTTGTGGGTTTGGTTTTTGGTAGTTGAAAGTTGGCGGTGCGCGGTTGAAATTATTGTGCGTGGGAAAAACTATGTTTTGGGCGGTGAGTGTAGGTGGAATGTACCTATCCGTGGTGAGAGGAAAATTGATGGAGTGAAAAATAAATCCAATCTCAAGGGGGGGTTTCTGTAAATGTGGCTATGAATAGTGGAGCCTACCGTCACCTATTTTGAACGGAAATTTTAGTTTCCGACATCAAGTCGAGGTAATTGACACTGTAGATACCTTTCGGGTATAGCCAGCAGTTTAAAGCAACAGCTCGTGATGATTAACATGCCGCTTTGTGCCTACACTCAAATGAACGTGTTAATGCAAAAACTGTGCGCAATAATTGTCCGGGACGTCAATTCTTCTTCTCTCATTAAAATAATGTTTCAATTAAGAAAATGTCCAAACAGATGACCGACAATTTATGTACGTGCTCGGCTCTTATTTGTGGGTTCACTGACGTCTGAAATCTTCACACCTTGTTCGAAGCTTCAATTGCTTCTGAGGGTGAAAATAAAATTTTAGAAGCCAGCACTGCTTTCAACGGCAAAATCTGCTAAACACTCCCGAGAACTCAATTCTGGCTAGGGCGACGAACGCTTTGAAAGTTGCAGACAAGTCAAAATGGCGATAAAAGTGTCTGCCGGCTGCAGCAAGAGAGAAGTTCTAATTCCACATGGAAATTTCAGAGGTCACCTAAGGAAAATTTGGCTCGTGAATGATGGCAACTGCAGATTATGCCTCGTGGAGGTGGAGACAGCGTCCAATATACAATGCCGATGTCCAACTTCAGCTAGCGGAAGCTGTAAGACATTCGGAGGGCCGTCCATGTGAAATGGAAGAGAAACGATGGGTTTCAGTGAGGTGACTGAAGTAATTTACGCGAAACTGGGCTTACTCTGATATCAGATGACCAGACAATTTCAGAACTAGTAACACTCTCTAAAACCGTTAAAAAAATAAACGACTGTTCACGTAGTTGATCAACCTTTTGTCTTGTGGGTTTATCTTTGGGAAAGTGTCTGGTAGTGGCACCAACATTTTGTAATCGCTTTAACGAGACCAATTTACTAAAGTCTCTGATTTTGTCAAATAGTGAGAGGTTTAACTAGACTACGTTGGACTTCCATACATGGCAAGTCTCAATGCTAATCTAGAGCAATTTTTGATGAAAATGCTTACATCTCTCTCTTCAGTGAGAGGAAGGAAAGAGTGGATTCTGATTTCAAAGACTATTTCACAAGACTATAGGGACTACCTGTGGGTAAGAAAATTAGGAAAGTAGTAGCCAAGTAGGATCTGGTCTGCGTTTTTAGAGAAAATCTTCTACTTTGCGCTGCACCATAATAATGTATGATCTGCAAGTAGTTTAGAGCACCAAAGTTGCATCAATTGTCCTCTATCTGTCGAAGATTTCAAGTGGAATTGGATGAAGATATGTTTGAAATTGTAGATGCCAGTTTTAGAATTTTTTTTTTGAGCCATCATATCACAACAATTCTTTAGATTCAAGCAACGCATCACCCGTAATAAATTGTTTAAAGCTTTCGTTCTCAATGTCAGACATTCCTTCAAGGCCAAGTCATTTGTGTCTGAAACTGCACTTGGTTATGTTAGGTTTGTGGACTGGTGAAGGTTATCTCATCACATTTCGGTCTATGTAGACCCATTGTGATACCCATAATATTTCCTACTGCGGTTTAAATTTCTGGGCGCCAACCATCCAGGCGTCATTTCTTATTATGTTGTGGGTAGTAAGCACTCCCACCAGCATCGACAGCGATTTCTTGTCCTTCTGTAAAATCTTGCTGAAGGCAGAAATTTGTCGATCGAGAAATACATGATTTAGCATTTGGGGAAGAGTTTAAGAAAATGGAGACATGTTGTCAGAAATCCTACACATTGGCTCTAGAATCCTCACAAGGGAACAGGAAGTAAAAATGCAAGGAATACCATTGTTGTCACCTCTTGACACCCAAAAAAGCTCCTGGTTATGACTTAATCACCGGAGAAGTTCTGAAAGAATTACCTAAGAAAGCGCTTCTTAAATTTCTCTACCTTATTAACGCCGCCTTTAGATTAGAACATGTCCCTAGTCAGTGGAAAGTGGCGGAAATAATAATGGTACCTAAACCGGGTAAACCCCCAACAGAAAAAAAGTCCTACAGACCGATCTCACTTCTCCCAATAATGTCTAAAGTGTCGAACGAATATTACTTAGACGTTTAAGTCCGGTTGTGGAAGAAAGTCGACTTATTGCTAATCACCAATTCGGTTTCAGAAGCAAGCATTCGACTATTGACCAAGTACATCGAATAACTGATGACATAGAAAAGTCATTTGAACAAAAGCACGTCTGCTCAGCTGTATTTCTCGATGTTTCGCAAGCCTTTGACAAGGTTTGGCACGAAGGCTTGAAACACAAACTTAGACAATTCCTCCCGAGAAAACTTTACACAATTTTATCAAACTATCTATCTGATAGAATCTTCCGTGTAAAACATGGGAAAGAATACTCCCAATTTAAATCTATACAAGCTGGAGTACCGCAAGGAAGTGTTCTTGGTCCTCTTCTTTACTTAAATCTCTTGACAGATCCTCCAAATTTTCCCTTTTGATTTCCTGAACAAGAATGAATATACATACCGCAAATATACACTTGTTCGTATGTATGTATGTATGCATGTATTAATGTGTGTAGATAGGTAGATAGGTAAAAGGTAAATGAGTAGATAGGTAGATAAACGTAATTCAACCTTATGTACATACATACGTATGCATATTTAAAGCAGATAACCATGATTTGTTGGTTGATTGTCAAAATCTGTAATAATTGTTTTATAAAGCCATCAAACCGCAAAGAAAGGGTTAAACGATCCGAGTTTCTACCTTCGTGTTCCCCTCCATTCATGGGGAAAGACTAATCATAGTAAACAAAGCTTTTCCCTTAATAAGATCGATAATTAAGATTTTCTATTTACTAATAATTATGTATGTATGTTTAATTGCTTTTCATCATTGCACGTCGTATAGAAAACCAATGTAATAAAAACTCATCATCGATACAGTGGTGGTCAAGTATAACGAATGATATAATGTCTAAATGCATTCGCTATATCGAAAAATTTCTAATATCGAGCACATTTTTCTTGTATGAAACAATAAGTAGATAAATACACAAATATTGTTTTAATTTGGAAAAAAAAGTACGTTATCGACATTCGTTATAGTGTACCACGACTGTACTTTGTAAAAATTAATCATAGTCCATCTGTCTACGTTGAGATGCTAATGCATTTTTCTATTCTCAATCACGTTCTTTATAATCAAAACCTTATTACTTACTTGTAAAGTAAATACAGTTAATTTGTTAAGGACAATTTGGTTTATCCACTAAAACTTCTTAATTTATCCATAGGTAATAAGTTGAGATGTGGTTATACAGGTATAGAGTTTCATTTATTGTACCTGATGCAGTGGAAGAAAAAAAAACTCTTAATCATCCTAATAAACTGAACCATATTTTTATGGCACACAATAAAAGGTGTCCTGTTGCAAATAAATAGGACTTTTACCCACATGAGACGCTCATTGACCGTCTAGCTGGATCGGCCTTAAAAAGTTCGGATGACTGCACTTTGTTGTTTTTTGGTCTATTCATCTTGATGCATTTTAGTTTTAGGCCCGGATTAGCGTGAGGATTAAGTGTGAGGTGACGCCCTCACATGACATGGATCAATATTGGTAAACAAGTTTTTAGGAATTGCGGTGCGAGTGCGTGTCATCTTGGCAGCTATTGTGTCTAAGTCGGGGTAGGGTTGAAGGAAATATCCATGAGGAATTTTTACGAGGCTTGAAAAAATCCCACAAAGCGGAAGATTTGATTTTTAAGGATTAACAGCATTTTTTTTTATAACGGTTTGCATTAGCATTTCTTGGAAACGCCATCTCATTTATATTAAGTGACTAAACACATGCCCGAATTGAGTGTTAAAAGATTTGTGTACTGCGATAGATATGATTGAAGATTCTAGAATTGGCCGCTCATTGAATTGGAGCTAAGCCGTGAACTGTACGTATAATTCCAGCTTTTGTTAGTGGCGAACGTTTCGTATCGACATAACTATGCTCCCATTTACTCCCCAGATTACTGCAGGAGCTGCCAGGATGTGGAAGAGACGGAGACCATCAAGCACTTACTCTGTGAGTGTCCCAATCTCCAAAACCGCCGACTCCGACACATGGGAAACAGACTGTTTGGAGAACTGGGAAACCTAGCAGAAGTACCAATAGCGAAGATACTCCACTTTATAAAGAGTTCATATTGGTTTTGCGATAGACCACCTATCTAGAGCCCAAGGCTGAAACATGGATTACAACACAAAAGAGAACACAATTGTCCAGCAGGTCCTCGTGGACGCACAGTCATTAGATTGATTACTTCCCCCATAACCTTAACTAACCTAACTCTGCCCCATTACTGGCTTTGACATATATAATACTTACGTGAGTCTTCTGTATATTAGGTTGTCGGTTGTCGCCCTCGTAAATTGCCATTACACTTGGAACTTGGCTGTTTTGAATTCCTGTACTCACTTTGAAGGCAAGAATACTATTTTTAGTCTGACATTGCACACCTTCGATGTCCTAGATCTTTTGCCTATAATTCCTCTAGATAATCTCCGAAAACCTTTTCTACCCACAAAATATTAAAAATAAATAAAAAAACTGGCACAAGAGGCCGAGGTCTTGGTTCCTACAACCACTTAAACTAATAGTTGGCGCGACAGCAGTAGATGAGCGAAAGCCTAGCTTCTCACAATCATTCATGTTGTGCGTATTGCATTTTTCGTACGAATGAAAGGGACCTATGATTTAATTTGAGAAGCTTTTCATGGAAAATTATAGTCTTGGAGGATGACAACAGGCAACATTTCTCTTAGCGGTCCAATGAAATTACCATAAACTAATTCTTAAGCTCCAACTTAAACGTAATTTTGTTTATTGCATTTGGGAAGTCTTTCTTTTATCAATTTAGAGCAACACTTTGTTAAAAAGTCATTAGCAAAGTCATTATGCTTGAAAGAGCTTCTGCAATCTGCTGTCAAATACAGTCTGTATTTTCCTTTCTCTGATTACATTTTTGAAAAAAAGTTTTTCGACAAGATTATTTTATTCTTGGAGGATCTGTAAATTTCTCTCTCTGTTACAAGAAAAGTTTCCCGACATCAGGAGTTTAATTCGAAACCATCAGTGTAACAAGATATGATGCTCACCACTGGAGCCTCGCCGCCCCTAATTCAAAAAAAAATCCTGGTGCCTGTGTGATTATTATTATTATGTTAATGTCCGCTATAACACTGCCGTCCCTTATAGAGCCCTATTGTGCTATCGTGAATGATTTAGGGCAGTTTATCTGCTCTAGAGGCCGTCAGGAAGCTTCTCAGGGTGAAGCGTGGCAAGTGCGGTCGATGAAATGAGTTCACTGCCTTTGTCTTTGTGATTACTGAAACTGTTTTCTTGACTGAACTACACCAAGAAAGCAGGATGACTGTCCCGATCAGACGTACACTAATATCAATTCCATAAATATATCCAGTTTCCCCAAACCTTTTCCGAATCAGAACCTGACCTGTTTACACAATTCCGTCGAAAAAAGCGGAGAACACAACGAGTCCGACTGAGGCCTAAGTGAAGAGCATCCTGTTCATACTCACTCTTAATCCAATACCCTACCATACGAAACGGACCCTTGTCTATGAGCTAAAGACTGTGTCTTAGAGTTCAAGGCCTTATAATGGTAAGAAAACAACTTCAAGGGAGAAATCCAAATATGGATTTCCAAACCTAGCTCAAGCTTTTGTTCTCCGTCTCATCCTCAATGAATACTGATAAAAACCGAAAAACTGATGATAGCCGATAGACTATGTCTGGGTTCCTTACCTCCTCATCATCCGACGTTAACTAGCAAATGAATCAGATTTTTAGCAGCGCCACCTTTCGATTGAAACCCAACTTGCGGTAGCACTTAAGCTACGTTGACGTGAGCTGTTTTCCATTTTCAATCGCGTGTTCAATCAGGAAATGTCTTTAGTTTTTGTAGATCTGGGCTGAACGATTTTTAGCCAGTTCCTCCAGAAGGTAGGTAAGGTCTTCGAGTATGCGAATTGATGGCCATTTATTTTATTTTGATAAACAAAGTGGTTTGGTATCTAGGCAACAGTGACCTTGTCCTTAGTCAAGTGTTCAAGAGATGATAAAGATGGAGACATGCGTAGGGGCTTGTAGTTTACGATTAAAGGGCATTGATCCCTCCTTGCTTTTCTCCCTAAAAGTATGTAAATAGGTTCTTGAACACAGGTCCATTGACTGCAGCACCTGGGTCATTTAAGTTCGGCCTTGAATCAGGTTTGATTTTGGTGGCCTAACAAGTGCGAATGGCCTTGACTGATTAATGGCAATATCTTAAGCTCTACCTACAACTTTTACTTTACTGCCTTTGTGATGCTTGGACAAAGAGCTGTTAAATTCCAAACCTCTTTAGCCTGAAACCTGCCTTATTCCTTCACATTTGTCAACAGACTCTACCAAGCCAGCACTCTACGCAAAACTCTTTCCAATTGCCTTTGTTGAGCAGCAAACCACAAGTGAATATTTCTCCGATCACATACCGATCGTACAACCTCCCATTTTCTCTCGCTCAGTTAAATTCCACTCAAAACTCACAGAGATACCTCACCATTTACACTCAAACACATTTCACCTAACACTCCGCCCTCGAATGATCTTTCAGGCAGGAACCACACATTTTCCATTTCGTGTTCTTCCCCACTTTCCAGTAGTTTTTCTTTTTCTTTTCACTCGTTCTGCACCCCTCCTTGCCGTTGAGGGGAAACAATTTCTTTTTTTGAAATTTTTTCTGGTGTTCTCTCTCGGTGCCTCTCTTTCGTTTGTTTGTGGTGGGTTTATTTTTTTTCCCACAAAATCATCTGTAGTGGTTTGTTTTCCATCTCTCTCTGTTGAATGTGCACTGGAAACACACACATACATCCTCTCACGGTGAGTTTCCATTGAGAATGAATGGTGGATATGTGGTGACACCCCCATCCGCGATATTTTGGCCGCAGCTCAACAACCCTGTGGATGCCCACAAGAAGTGGAAGCCAATGTGATTACAGAGACGACGTTATCGTGTGCCACTTCAAGATGTCCATTTTCAACCCCCTCCCGATGTGGCACCGATTGGAAGCGAAGGGATGAATGACTCGAGAATAGGCAGAGTCGTCGTTCGTCGTGTCGAAGCAGAATACGAGAAAACAGAAAAAAAAAAGTTCAAAAGGAAGAGAGAACTGTGCGCGCGCCATAACGTATTTTTTTTGTTCGTATGTTTGCTTCCTTTTTGTTTGGTTCGCATTTCAAGGTTTGATGCCTTGGCGGCGGGCGGGGAATGGGTGGTGGTTGGTTTTTGCGTTTTCTGTGTTTAACCAGAATCGGTGGGGTGGAATTCCCTCAGAGAATTGTGAATGATGTTTGAAGGAGGGGGTGGTGGTGATGGTGGAGGTGGGTTGACGATGGTAAATGTGGATAAGAGAGACAGAGCGCGAACGCGCGAGTTCAATTCATTGAAAGCTGTTCTCTTGAACTGAATACTTTGGCTATGGCTAACGGTTAATAACGACCAGTTATATGCGGCTCTTAGAGTGTATGTTTCTTGGTTTTCAGCTGTGGCCGCGCTGCTGCGTTGGGGTAGTTTCGTTTTTTTTTTTGTTGGTTTCTGTGTAGTGTTCCATTGATTATGAGGCGGTGAATGATGAAGAAGGGAGTTATTTATGCACTGAGGAGGGGTTTTTACGAGCTGATGTGAGGAGGGTTTTTGGAATGTTGCTCTCTTGAAATGTGTAGGTGTACACTATAAATTGGCTGGAAATCATTTCTGCTTAAAAGTGAAACAATGAAACGTTGGCCTAGTTAATGGGCGAAGGCGCTTTAATGGTGCCTGTAGGGTTTATTGCAAAAGATGCATTAGCGGAGAGAAGCTTTCGTCAAGTTGAAATGAGTTTCAGTTTCCATTGAATCTTGCTAAAATGTAACGAATCCCTTTCAACTCAGTTGTCGAGGTTAGCTTACGGTCGCCTATTTATTCATGAGCTCGTTATGCGTGGTCAGGGCAGAAACCCTTACAAATTTGCGGTAGAATCGTGAGCTTACAAGTGGCATTGGTGCTCACAATCCCAGTTAGCTATGACGGCACCTTACTGGCTACAGTTCAGTTTCACTGTGACTCGGTATAGTGGAACAAAGAAACTTCATCAAAAACCTTCTTGAAGGAACTCAGAGCTGATGTGATATGGTAGATCCTGCTAGAATCTCTAGTAGCTAGTAATCCCTTCCCCAAGCGTCTTCGCGTCGAAATTAGAGAATTTCTTTAGAAGCTGCGAAGTAGAAAAGTAGAATAGCGAGTCAACTATACAAGACCTAGTAACGAACCACAAGACATCAGAAGAAGTGCTGTATGGCCTAGAGACCAATGGCCGACCCCCAAATGTTCCGAAACAGACTGACGTGTCACGGACATAGATTGATACTTTGTTGACGACATTTCTCCTCTGACTAATGACAACAACTGGATTTTAGAATGTTCAATCCCAAACTCGGGGCCCTCAAAGCGTCAGATTCCTCCAACTCGAGCGTGAGCTTACGCGGTACAGGAAGGACCTTCTGGGGCTGAGTGAAATTAATGTATCTTGGAGAAAATAACTCGTCAACCCATTGAACTGTCTTGCTCTACTCTGGATAACCTGCCGGGAAGATTAGAATTTGGAAATTCGATGTAGGAACTTTAAAAGGCTGCTTCAGATCTTGGAAACCTCACAAGAATGAAGGAAAGAAGTAAGAAAAATCGCCGTCATTCAGTGTCATGCATCGATTGAAGCCATACAGCTACTAAGGCGCCGCCTACAATTCCCCACCCAATGGGGAAAGGTAGGAAACGACAACAACGCGCTCAAACACGTGATGTGAGTTTATGGCATCGCACACCGAAATAACAATAGCGACCGCTTGGTGCATGTCTGCAATGTGAATTGGGTTGGTTAGTCACTGAATGCATTCTGTTTGGGCTTGATGCTTTTCACAAGATCAGTTGGGCCTCATCGGATTGGCAGCGAGCAAAATACCAGATTGTGTCGACGTTGACCTGTAGTCGACATCGGAAGGGCACCTGACCAGCCTCTTACGATAGCTCCTGTCACAGCAGTTCTGTACAAATGGGAATGGCCAGTGTGATGACGATACTGGCCATTCCCATCCAGATCGATAAGCATCTGGAGATGGATCGAAGAGCGTAATCGATTTAAAGTTTGCAATATCAGCAAAAAGGAAGGAAGTTTAATGGAGTGTACTATCAGTGTATCAACACAAGCCGAAGATCATCAAATAGGTGTCGTGTAGTAGGACTGTTTACAACACCAGCAAGGTAGACTTAGCTCTAATCTTCTCAGTCTAGATGGTTTCCTCACTCCAGCATTTGTCAGGCCCTCTGAGGAACCTGAGCGACCGGTATAACCCAAATCGCATGGGATTACATTTTGAGAGGATTGCAGTGGATAGTCTCAACCCCAACTTACACTTCCGATCAACCAGGACATCAACCTCGCTCTAGAACAGACCGCTAATATTTATTAGAAAACCCAAAACACGACCAGTGAACTCAACAAAAAACGAGAAACAAACTCATAAAAAAGGACATTGTTCGACTACGGTCAGCATTTCAAACAACTTTTTATTGAACAAAATAAAAAAAAGAACTGCAGCACCTCCCTTGTACTGTTTTTTGATGGCAAATATAATAAAAATCGTCCACCAAACTAGGTCGGATAAAAAACAAACTTTCCAAACAATACCGAATGTCCTGCGATGCAATTCGCACATTTTTCCCTTCAAAAACATCCTCAAATTCAACGGAACGCTCCTAATTAAAACAAGGTCCCGCTCTAGTTCCAATTTTTTTACGACTCTATTCTTCCGGATTTCCTAAAAAGCATCTCATCTGTGGAGTGTCTAAAAAAAATGTCTGGAAACTATATCACATAAACCATTACCGGGAAGTCGCAAAAAAAAAAAAAAAAACTAGATCATCCGAAAATGTCCTTTCCTGGGAAATTTAGTGATGCAAATTTGCAAAGGGCCCATTGTCCTTCCTGTCTAAAAATTAAATGCCGGCAAAACAACGGTCGATTTTCGGTCATCCACTGGATTTTTATTTATGAATAGTACGCTCTTTATGCTTCTCTTTTTTTTTTTTTTTGACAAAAAAGGACGACCATTAAAAAGGTCCTTAGAGATGCATTTGCATTTTACGGCGAAGGGAACCGAAACACGGAGGAAAACAAAAAATCAACAAAAATATTGCCACCTCATAAAAACAATGCGCGGAAAAAATCAACGCACGATAAAATGACATTTAACGGTCGGGATATGCTGTCCGGGCTAGAGGACCTAGGACTCTCGTAAAAATGTAAAAATCCACTTTGGCACCCCTGATGGCCAAGGTGTTTTTTATGGCCGCCAAACTCTGGTGGATTTATGAAATGCGTTCGGTCGCGTTGCTCGCTGAGTTTCGGACTCTCTCACCATTTACAGGATTGGATGGACTGGAGGTAGTATCCTGGTAGTATCCAGTCAATAACAAAGATTTCTGGTGGCAATTGGTGGCGGTCTGGTCACTTGATTGATGTTCTGCTCGCACCTCCTGTCGACTCTGAATTTTTATTGCCGACAACAACGGGTAACATTGGCAAAATGCATTTTAAGTCCTTTCCACAGGACTCGGGAGCAGGTTAAGTGGGTGTTTGTTGTGCGCGCAAAAATATTTCACATCTCGGATTTGACGGTGAAAAATGTCAATGGCTCTACCTGCCTGACACACACAAAAAGAGGACAAGCCGACTTTTATGACACTCGCAAATACACGACCACCCCCGTGGAACCTCCCATCAGAGTACTGAACAAGGATTTAGCGTTGCAAATATTTTGAAATATATTTAGGATTAAAGGAATCGCTCCGAATGACTTTGAATTCGTTGCGCTGTGTCAAATGTCTGGGAAACTCCTGGCCTGAACAATCATTCAGTGAAGGACTAGACTAGCTGCGCATCCATATCGAAGCGAAACGACCCAAAAAAGGATTAGCGCCCGAAAGGGGTGTTGACTGTTTTGGAAAGAAATATAATAATGGGTTGCACTCGTTTAGAGTTGAGGACAATGGCCAGTGCTGTGGATGTAGGTGAGTGTTTTGTCGAATCAGGATCATGGTGATGGTAGCACTGTAATTTATTTAATGACTACTGAATGACCTTCAGACTGTGTCGCCAATTCAGGTGGAAACTGACTTCGGATTTGTATTCCAAGGATTTGGGTTAATGGTTAACCAAAACCGATGACTTGGAATATGTGACTGAAGACAACTGGTGAAAAATCGTGCAAGTGGGAGAGGAGTGTTAATTGGGATTCATCGCAATTCCGAGTTTATCACCAACTAATCCGTTGATTTGTCTTTATAGTCAGATGGTAGATGGCAATTGTTTAGTTTCTGGAAGCCAAGGGTTCATAATACGTCCAGCAGGCTCTCTTACTAAAGTACTTAAGGTGGCGCTACAGTCCGGGGTGGTCCAGGGTCTCAACCAACAAGAGTCTTCAGCCAGCTCGATCTCGAGCTCGAGCCAGCTGTCTGCGGTTCCGCATCCCAAGTTGATTGAGGACCCCTTCCACTTGCGTGCGCCACTTGAGTCGTGGTCTTCCTCTACTGCGCTATCCCTCGGACCATTGGTGTCCATCCGCTCTATATGACCTTCACTCTTCTGGTTAAGCCGATGTCGCTATACAGCTCGTATTGTTCGTCCATCATCCACCGTCTATGCAGACGAGACCGAAAGTCATCCGAAGAATTTTCCTCTCAAAACACCCAAGAGCAACCTCATCCGCTTTTGACAGAGTCCATGCCTCTGCGCCGTAGAGCAGGACTGGGATGATTAAGGTCTTGTAAGTGGCCACTTTAGTTGTTTGAGAGAGGGCTTTGTTACTCAATTGCCTTCTTAGCTCAAGGAAACAGCGATTGGCAAGAGTTATTCTTCGTTTGACCTCAGTGCTGGTGTCGTTGTCGGTCAGCAGTCTGTCGATCAGCAGTCACTCACTGACTCACGGCGACCACAAGATGCTGTCATACGCGGTCTTGAAATTGATGAAAAAGTGGTGGGTATCGATGTGAAGTTCCTGGGTTTTTTCCAAGATCTGTTGCAGTATGAATATTTGGTCGGTGGTGAACTTTCCTGGCCTGAAGCCACACTGATATGGACCGATCAGGTTGTTGACGAAAGGCTTCACGCGTTAAGAAGACTGATGCCTCTGTGATTGGCGCAGTACGGAGCGACTCCTTTCTTGGGGACCGAGCTAAGGTTCCATTCATCGGGAAAACTTTCCTCCGCCCACATTTTACAGATGAGTTGGTGCATGCTCCTTACTAAGTCATCGCCTGTCGCTTTGAACAGCTCGGCAGCTAAGCCATCAGCTCCAGCAGTGTTGTTGGACTTAAGCTTAGATGTGGCTATATCCACTTCGCCAAGTTCGGGTGGAAGGATTTGTTGGTTTTCATCGTCCATGTTGAATAGTTCGTTCTGTCTCACAGCGGGATCTGATTCATCAGTCTGCAGGAGTAGTTCTTCCATAACCTCAGCAACGACTGTGATTCCACTTCGATATTCTCTTGTTCATGCTTCCAGGCTTCGATTCGGGATTCAGTAGGCTCTCGGTTGCCTATATATTCGGTCGAGCTATACTCCATCTCGAGCTTGAAACTTGGAATACTCTGAGAATACGGATGAACAGGGTAACCCTTCTCCTGAAAGGCATTCAACACTTGTGACAGAAACACATGCTTCACTGTGGCAGACGCCTGCAAAACAATTTTCCAACATAAGCCGATAAAAAATCTTGCAATCCCCCATAGATGGCGGTTCAACCCACCCGATGAATGATATTTCGATTTGAGAATGTAGTAAGGCCACCAATTCTTCTTGTTTTTTTTTGTTCCCCATAACCATAACCATTTCTATAAATAATTCACTTTGTCTTGATTAAAACAAAAGCCAAAAATACTCGGTGATATATTCGTCTGGATCTGTGGAGCCAATCCCGGATAATTTCTCATTTTCCGTGGCGCACATTTCAACCCTTTACCCCCGGTGTTGGTCTCTGTCGAACGACATGTAAAGCTTGCGCGACACATATGCGTTGCTGGCCTTGTTCGCCTCAGTGAACCCTTTTTTGAGATTTAATGTGGATGAGTCTCAATATAGTCCCGCAAAGCTGTTCAATTTGTTCCAAAAAAGTCCTCGGCACACAACCGAAGGAGAACGACCGTATCTTATGGTGAGATAAATGGCATCTTTAAGAGATACACCCATACACATATGACATGTGCGTCTTTCACCCCTTTTTTGTGTCGTCTTTTGTTGTCTTGGCAGGAAGGGCTAATTCAATTGGATTTTATTGCTCCATTCCTGGTGAGGGAGTCCTCTTTTGAAACAACAACGAGGTGTTGGTAATGGTTAATGGTGTTCGGTGTTCTACGCGAAAGTTTTCGAAAATTGTTTTAATTCCTCGGTCTGAATTAATGATGAGGTGTCGTCGAGGAAGAGGACTCGCGCTAATCCTTCGGCTCACAAAACGGCAGAGACAAGAAAATGCGAATAATTTATGTTGTTGGGCGGCCCGGGACTTGGCAATATTAATCGAAGGGATTTACACATTTCGCAGGACTGAAGAAAGTTGTAGTTTTAGCACGCGATTGACATGGGCAGGAAGGATGCCGCACCGAATTACCCTTTATTAGAGGTTAAGGACGAAAGGATGGTGCGTCATTTTTGGGTGAACCATCATCAGTGGGAATGGGCTCACCCGGTTTATTCTGTTGTCGTCGCATGCTTAATTACGTGTGGGAAACTTGAAGAGTGAAAGTCCTTAAAAAACAGTCCTCGACTGTAGTTGATAGGCCGGATGATTTGGAGTGAAGTAAAAGTAAAAGTAAAGGATCTCTTACATCTTTGAAAGAATGGGTTATAGAAAACGATGTTCAACGACTTGCGCCTTCTTTACTCGTAAGTTCTACTTCTTACATAACAGAAAAGATCAATTGTTAACAGTATTTTTACTTATGAACAGATACAGCATCATGAGGACCTTGTAGGTTCCAGGTTTCTTATGCTCTGATCATGGTTTCATTGTTGACTACACAACGTCATGCATGATTCCAAGGCATATTCTGCTTTTTGGTCTAGAGAGTATATCCTATATGGTCTAGAGAGTATATATATGGGACGACTCCTAGAGCAGCTTATAATCTGACGAAGACACTCTTGCCGAAGTAGTAGGAGATTAGGTCTTTACAGCCTACTAAGCTGTCTCTGGGCTTTCATTTCACCCTCCCAACAGTTGGCGCGACAATGTCATCAAACTCTGACTTGTCTAAAGAGTCTTCAATCCTGTGTTTTTTCGGATAATCTCATATTTCTTGGAAGGGCAGCTTTGGGTCTTTTAGGAATGTTTACTGGGTTCTCAGGTCAGGCCTCCCACTTTCTTTCTCCATCACGCTAAGCGGTGCTCGATTATGCCCTTGAAGTGGATCTTTATTACAGTTATTGGAGAGAAGTTGGTCCAATACGGTCTCTCAGAGAGGGCTATTGTGCCAAGTGTGGTCTTAGTTCCAGCCCTATTGATAAAACTCCCTTTACAACCTTCCGTAATGGCCACACCATTGTAAGAGACGTGTACCGGCTTAGATTTAAGTCCTTTTTTGCCTAGTGTAACTCATCCGAGAGCATCCTTGTCTACAACTTTCTCTGCCCAAAATAAGGATTTCTGAATTTTGTCAGAAAGCCAAACAAAATCCTTAGCGCTGAGGACTTGTCTGATTTTTTGATGTTTAGCAGAGCTCAACTTTGACTTAAAACATAAACCTCGAGTGGGTATTCCACTTGCTCACACTATTTTTGTTCTGGAGACTCTCAGAGGAATTCGTCAGTAGAAATCTAGCCCATTCTGGTTAGATTTCCTCTGGTTTTTTTTTATGTAAAACACAAGATAAACATACGAGAATTTCTTGTTTAGGGCTTGATATACTTTGTAGCTTGTCAAAATTTTGTAAGGTCCACTTTCTTTTATTCCTCGAGCTCTAGCTTTATGTGACTGGTGGAGAAACCAACGTCTCTTATAAAAATCGATTACTCTAACGGACTTAACCTAAAGTTCTACTTCGTACAGTCTTCCCTCGGGGTACTGCCGTTGAACATTTCATAGCAGGAAATCTTTAGGTGTTCGGTTCATTCCTTCTCCGGCTCCGGCACTGCATTGAGTTAACGTTTCTAGTGTGGCTACTTCTTCAGAATCGTTGCCACAGTGTCCCTGCTGTGGTAAACTTTCTTTCGGAGACATTAAAGCTGCCTCTCATAAGGACATATTCGCTCTCATAAGCAAGGTGGATTGTCTTTTGGGTTCAAAATGGCACAATAGATCTGTCAGATCAGGTCTGCTGACACTGCAGGGCAGGATCAAAGTGATTATCTGCTTTCTGGGGTTAAGCACTCATCCGGTTTTTCTTCCAATAGATGTCGGTCGCCGGAACGTTACGTGTATTGCTTCTTTGATTGTTAGTTTAGGTGAAATCAATGGTGGCGGCCACACTTCTATTTGTCTTTGCTCCCTTCCTAGCTGCATACTGTAAGTTTTATTTTTCTTAACGTTTACTGGAGAGGTTATGACTACCCTTGAACTAGAAAAATCAGAAGAGAGACGAAGGAGATACCGATTCACTTTGGTTTTAAATGTTTGCTGAAGTTTGAAGTCTATAACGATGCCAGGGTACATTATTTCCAAATTGAAAATCACGTTGTAATCGCCTACGTTTAGGGTTATAGTCTTCCTAACTTGAGTGCTGCAGATAAGTAGCACTTCCGTCTTCTCTTCTACAAGTTCTAGAGCCATGGATGTCATCGAATCTCAAAACATACTGATAGCCTTGTTGCAATCGCGCCACAACTCCTCCAGCAACTCCGATAGCAATGTCATTTAAAAATAAAATCAAATATTTGGGCCAGTACCCTCTAGAGGTTTCGCTTGTTGGTACAAATTTTTAGGGAGCCTTGATCCTGGAGGTGCTAAGGTAGGTGCCATAGTAGCTAAGCCATCTGCGCAACAAATGATCTTTGATGAGCTCGGAATACTCAGTCTTACGACGCAGTAGTGCACACTATCGGGGGATAACCCTGTGACTCTGAAGGAGCTTGGCTTACACTGTACTAGCTATATGTTATCTGCTGACCCAATTATCTTTCATAACCTCTAAATCCTGAGTTTTAAAACGTCATCGTAGTGCCGGACCGAGTAAAGACACTTGGGGGTTGTGACCTTGTACTGCTTCATTCTATTCTCGGGGTTCCGAAGTACTGTATTCTGAAATCTGTAGGAACTCCAGCTTGCACTTGGCGGTGAATGCGCGCAGCATGTTTCTTCAAGTTTTCGCTGTGATGGCTTTGAACTTCGATGGCTTTATTAGCTGTTTGGGCGACTTTAGAGATATCGTCTTTAGAGTATGTATGAGTCGCTTATAAGTTACCAGCTTAAGGTAGACATTCACGATGAGGTTCGTGTTTCTTTCTCAACGCTAAAGTACATAGAAGTAGAAATACCCACTACTAGATGGACTATCCACAACACAACCTAACCAACTTAAGCAATGACGTTGAATGCTCTGTTCCACTGCTCGGTCAAAATTTGCCATTTCCCCCGCGTTTTTCTCTCCTGAATCCTTCGCCATCTTTCAAAATGATAGTGTCCCATGAAACACGCCAAGCACCCATCAGGACATACAGGGAATAAACCAAAAAACGGTTTTATACCAAGAATACCCATATAAACAAAATTAAGGCAAACACAAAGTGGCTTCTTCCACTACGACGAATGCACCATACCGTGCTCGTCATGGTAATGGTGGCGGGAATTCATTAGAACCCATTTCGCAAGTACTCTCGTGATTCCAAAAGGAAAGGAGTGCTGCAAAGTGCGAAGGACACACGCAATATAGAAGGAAACGCGAAAAGTGTGTTTGCACACGAATGGGCACCGCGCCGCGGGTGGATTCACATCCCTGTTGGAATATTTTGTAATCAAGGATACACGAGTAGGTATTACAACAACAAAAAAAGGGTTTTTTGTTTCGTCGTTTTGTTTAAGCTTTCTTTCCCTTTTTCCGACATGAGTTGATTGTGTGTGTGTGTGCATTTGGATGGCGTTGTTTTGCCATCACGTCCCTGCATCCTGATCCTGCTGCTACTGTTTACAAAATGTTTTGATGTTGTAATTTTCGCATGAATGCCGCGCTATTGTATTCGTTTGTTCTTAAGTTTTTTTTTTTTTTGTTTTAAGAATCACTTTGCGATTCTTTTTTTGGGTTTTGTTTCTCATTCTCCAGTCTTCCGGTTTTATGGTTTCTCTTGGGATTTGATGGTGCAATTTTCAACCCTCAGAGGTTGTGTTTTTCAAGTTGCTTTTGTTTTTGGGTGTCTTACGTTCTAAATTAGTTGAACATGTATATTTTGACGCGAAGTTGATTTCGATGAAAACCAATTCCAGTGAGGTATTTCTAAATGGAAGGACTACTCTTTCCTGAGGTCAAATAGTCCACCAAAGGTCGTCATACTGCCTTAATTGTGCACTTGAAAGGCTATGCACGGTCAGTGGATGTAGCAGCAAAAATCCTAGAGGAAATAATTTGGTAATTCATCTGCAGGGTTATTAAATCGACCACTGTACGGCGCTGTAAACAAGGATAAGGGCTGCTCGCAAATATTGAGAAGAAGAAAGAGGCAGAGAAGCAGTCTTACGAATACATTGGAGGACTATCCTCCAGGAGTTATGTATGGAAGTTAAAACCAGTAGAGGTAAGGGAAGAATCCTTACAGGAGAGTCAAAGTCGTTGCTGAGAATGTAGAAAAACTGCTTCTACAGACTACTACAGTGGCGAATACAAATATTTCACTGTCCGGCAGGAACAGTCCTCCAACTAAGACGGTAATAGTCAAAACTTCATTCCAACAGACTCTACTTCAATCTAAAATCCTGCTCAGCCCAGCCGTTTAAAGCAACTGGGGATGACTTAAAGGAGAGCGTGCAGCAACTTACTTCAATGATTTTTTTGAACGATGGTTAAGCCTATTAGATGATAGAGCGCCCATATTATCCTCTGACAAGGAGAACGCTTAATCTTGGCAGGAGCCACCTAAAACTGATAGTCAGCCTGTGCACTGAACATATAAACCTGATGCCCACAGACTGAGTCTGGTGCAATCAAGTACTTGCTCGGGATGTGAGAAGAAGGAGGAGAGCCGCGAACACTTCCTCTGCAATTGCCTCGTCACAGGCTAAGGCACAAAATTCTGGGAAGACATGTTCTGCCCCTGCTAAGTTCTCCTAGCCAATTTAGTTTCGAGGAAATTCTGGAGTTCGCTGGACATACAAGACGTTTCTCAGATTTGTGAACCCCATCCGACTCTCTATCCGCTAACCTATAATCCTTCACTTACATCCTCTCCCCCTTACTGCACTTCTTCTCTAACAGATGCTACAGAGGAGAATACAACGGGCCCAAATGGTGGCCTATGTGACGAAGTTCTTCCGAACCGCACCCTCCTAAAGCAACCAAAGATGCCTAATAGATGGGATCTCAGATTAGTTTATCCGATCTAAAAGAAACGTGGCTTCTACAGAGCCCCAACTACAGAGACATCAGTCCCCTCAGCATCGCGTTCAAGATCTTATCTGCCATCTAATGTGAACGCCTTTGTCAACAACCTGATTAGCCTTTATCGGAGCGGTTTTAGGCTAGGAATCGGGATGGAAAAACTTGTTGGTTAAAACCCAGCCTCATCTGGAACTGTAGCGCCACCTATGAAAGTAAGTAAAGAGCTACATAGACCAGATTGAGAAGAGACTTTAGTCTGCAACCGTAGTCAGGACTTTTTCTGGCAATTCCATTTTGCGTTCACATAGTGGCACATTCCATGCCTTATGCCTTTCCGTAACCAGCCAAGTCCTGACGGGAGCTAAGTTCTCTCTGAGATGTGGCGAGCTCCCTTAGAAATTTTCAGTTTTTCTTTAGCTTCAGCGTTACGTTAAAAAGTAACCTCCCAATCCTCCCTACGGATGTGATGTAGATACACCAAACGAGTGCCTCTCGACTCTCTTAAAACTTGAAGGGCATATCTGAGCGCCACCGGTAATCCTTATTCTGACTTGGGATACGATCTACCTAGGCCGACCTAAGCACTTTGGCAATGGAAAGATGAAACTTGCCTTCGTTTGATCTGGAAGCTTTATTATTTGAAGTAAAGACAGCAAAATGGCTACAAATCAATGGTCAGCACCAAGTTCTTTCCACTAGACCAAGGGTTCCCAAACTTTTTCAGTTCGCGGCGCACTTTGCTTAGGTTTAGCCTGCTGTTCTCACGTTTCATCTCATCACGGTTCTTATAAGTAAGTTTAGTTTCCGGAGAACAGAAAACTCTCCAGAATACAGAATTTTCTCCACAGGGCGCCGGGGGGAACGCTTTGGAAAACCTATACTCTTATGATAGAAGCCACGTCCAATACTGTCCACAAGAAGGATCTCCTTTCAGTTCAGATTTACCTTAAAAGTTAACTCATCCCTTGTGCCAAATCCCTAACCCGCTTTTCGAGGATGATTCTTTGGTTAATCTTGTGGACAGTGAAATCCACCTCTTCGACTTATCCAAGGGAATGTGTTGATGTGTCTTTTGATTCCAAAAGAAGGACCCATCTTGCAAAAAGTGAAAGGAAATGGGTTTCCATACTTTCCAACAGAGAAAACTCATATAAAGCATCCGCGTCTCGCTTGGCATCCTATTCGTCGTTTGAAATCCTAATCCGCCCTCGCACACACTAGGAGTCCATATATCAAAATAATGGCATCACCCCTCCGAAATCGAAACATCATTACCGCCACGTGTGACATCACTAATCCGTTTTCTTCGAACGTTCCTCTGCGTTCAGCCCCCTCAACCACTCTCGCTGCTCGTATCTATCGAAGGATTACTTTTCAATGTCACATTGAGAAAGTCGCAAATTGTAGTCGATACTTCAAGGGGGAAATACAAAGAACAGTCTGGGATGTATCATCTGAGAATGAAAACTTCGAAGCTGAAGTCGGAAAATCTGCAGTAAAACTGAAACTAAAACGCAACAACCGATAAGCTTTGTTCCCCGTCGGGTGCTGGAGGGTGACTGTGACACGAGTCCACATCGAGGGCATATGACAGCCCTCATAATTCACACAAAATCGAAAACATAAATTGCACAGAAAACTATGACAATCTCGATGGAAAAGAAAAAACAACACGACTGTCACCGATGACAAGCGGGTAGGTCGGAAGGACACACACATAAGCCGGGACCAGCCAGCATCATTATCATTATCGTCATCAATGCAGCTAACGAAATCCGATTAGAAGAGTGCGGTGCGCCCCACTAGCTCTGGTGGCGATTCAAATTAAAACCAACTACCCCGACGACACCCCGCTCGACCAGTGGACGCGCCCACATCTACGTCCGCTGACAGTGCAGGAGGCATCAATCTAAGCGACAACACATTTCGTTGACACTTTAATTAATACCCGCTCTGCCGTTTTGAGATGAATAGATGGCGTTATTAGTGATTACATTGGAGTTTTTTTTCCCCCGTTGTGTCGTTGTCCCGTTGTCGGTTGGAATTGTGTTTCAAAATCTGATGACAACTGCGGTGATTTGGATCCCAGGCTGAGTTTCCCCAATTATTGGACACCGCGCTGCACTTTTTCGTAATTATAGATCCACACAAGTTGTGGGTGCATGTGTGTGCCTTGCGAGCTCTCTATGTGAAACCGACAAACGCGGCTGCCTTTCGGATTACGTCCATAAAATATTGTTGCGAATATTTTTTAACGATGTAACAATGTTTGCTTAAGGGGGCGCACACAAGATGAACGCTTGTGTGATGTTTTGCGTTCGTTTTGATCTTTGGCGGGGCGGCAGTAAATATTTTATGGGATACACTGGAGGAATGAAAGCATTCAGATTGTTGATCTTGGACAGATGAGAAAAGAGAGCTAGGAGAGGAACCCAGGGTTTGTTAGAAAAATAGTTCCCACAGTGTCATAAGTGCAGAGGCCTTTGAAATACGGGAAGATCACGATTTGATGACATGATTGCGTGCAAAAACACGTAGGAGTCGATCCTTTTACTTAACAGTTTGACAGTCCGAAAGGCAGAGATTCACATGTCTGGGTTGAGTATTACCAATGCGGTGAGAAAAACTCTCACTAACGCTTTGGACATTCTCTTGTATCTGACATTTTTGGCAAACATATGGCAGCTAGTGCAACTATCAGACCTGAGTCATGTCACAGTGGACCCGATTCTGAACTGTCCCAGCAATATTTCCCAAAAACAAAGGCAACACCACCCAAAGGTATTCTTTTTACTTGAAACACAATATTGCGTTAGTGCTAGCGTTCTTCCGTTACGTTTGAAGTACTTCACAGATACAAATTCCACACAATTTTTCGGAAACAAAAAAAAACTGCGATGCGAAGTATCAGAATGCACACAAAAGTTCAACCCAGTCGCGCTTTTCCTCAGAGAGAGTGCGTTGTTACGTTACGTTATTACGTATGTCACTTTACTCTCTTTCGCTTTCAAACGCAGAACGGTAGCAAGACGCACGATTGTGGCTAGTGCAATTGAATTCCTTTGGTTGAACATTAAACGTCACTCGACGCCAGCACCAATGCTGTATTGTGTTTCAGGCATTAGAATAAACAAGAGATTTCTGAGAGAAGTTACCAACACTTACGAAAGAATCCTTGGAGATTTATACAGATGGTTCCCAAACCAAAGATGGTGTAGGAGGAGATTACGGTGATAAAAGAAGCCTAATCTTGGCTGCATAATTCTTAGGAAGTACTCCACGATGGTTAAACCTAAACAGAGGAAAAAATTAGTCTACTTGCACGTTGCTGCCAAAGTCTGCAGGGCAAAAGTTATGAAGAAATTCAAATGGAAGAATGCACTGGAACAATGGGAGCAAAAAGAACTCCAAACACAGAATTGGATATGGAAAATGAAAGATATGCAGTAACTAGTGCTTTTAGAATGAGCCTGTCAAAACACAGAAGGGCGAGCTAAACTCTAAAAAGATGTCTGATACCAACTCCGACTACACTGCTCTGTACTTGGACTTAGAATGACAATTTTTCTCTGCACCACAAAATTTGTAACGAGTCTAAAACCGGCTGCACATAAGACTGAACAATGGACATAGGCTTAGAATAAAGTCTCTGATCTTAGGAGCTGGTTGAGGCGGTTCTAGCTGGTGTCTTGTGATCCTATTTGATCATTATATCGGTCACAAGGAAAGTTTTGTGACCGAAAACAGGCGGTGAACATGACGGCTTGATAAAATATGACCATAAGCCTCCATAATTTGGGCTTCTAAGGGGTCCATGGTGTCCAAAAAAAAAAAAGGAGGGCATAAGTTTATAAGGCATAAGGACCGAGTAGACTCAATGTTCCGAAGAAAACTAAAAACTCAAACAGAGAACAGCTTCAAAATGATGACTGGACGAGTCTGTGCAGAATAGGTCAGAACCAGCATTTCAGGTTCAAGCAACCTCCACCGCTTTACGTGTTCAATATCTGCAATATTAGTGGGGCTTGGTTTCTCCTGACATTTCTTTCTGGAGATGGGTAAAGGTAGCGGTTCAACTGAACCCAATTAGCACTAGAATGTGTCTTATTGTTACCACGACTCGTGCGACTTGGTTGATGATGTGTGTTGTTGAAAAAGGTTGGGTGGGACAGCCGGAAGCGTCTAGATCCAGTCAGTGGAGTTTAGAAAGCGGATTAGATCTCGTATCCCATTACCCGAGATGTCCCTGAGGTTTTCGAAAAATGTTTAGTGCATGCAGTTTGGCTCATGCATGTGCTGGACATTTGGAAGGAAGTTTCCTTCTAATTTTCATTTTCAGTGGGGGTTGTATGGAATATCTAGTTTGGCCGCATGGTCTCCAATTGGCCAATGCCCTGTGGTTATCGGCGTTATTCTGGCAATATCTAGGCGGATTCTGCTGAGGACGCCTTATCGTAGATCGGTCATATCTTCCTTGATATGGCGCAGTTGGTTAATCAACTCTATTGGAGGTTGGCCTTTTGCAGGAATAGTGAGCGGATTTGTCTTTGAGCCGTGTAGAGCTGAGACTTGCCTGGCCAGCTCATCTGCACGCTCGTTTCCTTTTACGTCACTGTGCCCTGAAACCAAGAGCAGTGAAACGTTCGCTCAAGCGGGCAAGCTCGTTCCGGTACTCTAGCACCAATTTGGAGGATACGGTAGAAGCAGATTGGTTTTGTGAGTCATCTTGACTCAAGCTCATTGCGGGTCTAAAATTAAGCAAAATATTTCGTTCTCTGTTCGTGGTATAAAGCTCCAGCTACGACAAAAGCATTCAGGTAATCTTGTGGGACATCTTAAAATTCTTCACTCAATTCCAAGAACGGACATGTTCTGTACTATCAACGACGTTATGACAAGGGAGTTCGGTTTCGGAAGGCTGTTTGAGGTAGAAATATTAGACCGTGTCAACTGGTCTAATGGAGAACCCATATCAGAACCAGGATTTTTGTTATGGTTTACCGACGGAATAAAAATGGCTTCCGGAGTAGGTGGTGGCGTCTCAGTAACAATGGGGATATGCCTCAGCATGTACCAGGCTGAAATCAATGCCATAAAGGGATTACGGGCGCAAAATACATATCTATTCAGATAGTCAGGCAGCGCGTTAAGTATTTACATCCCACTTTGTGAAATCTACAATAGGTCAGTCAATAGGCTGCTACGATACACTTCAATCACTTGCCAGATAGAACAAGATAAAGATTTGTTGGGTGTCCAATCACCAGGGCATTATAAATAATGAAGCTGTGGATGAGCTGGCTAGGACCGGCTCAGCTTCCGCGCTCTTACGATCGAAACCCTTCTGCGACGGTAATTGAGCTAGCGCCATAGCTTTGTTAAACAACTGGGAACACCAACTTCGCCTACACCATTGGGAAAACGTCCCTGGGCTTAGACAATCAAAGAGACTTATTAAGACCTTTTCCTACAAACCTTGACAGGAACAACATGAGGAACCTAGTTGGCTTCCTTACCGGCCATTGTGGCCTAAGATATCTTCTCAACAAACTAAACCTCTGTTCAGATACAGAGTGTCGGGTTTTTTGGAAGAAACCTTGAGCACATTCTCTGTGAATGTCCGGCACTATAGTTGCTGTTTCTTGGCGGAGTTTAGAAACTCCGCTACTAATGACATACTCACCTTCATTCGGAAGGTAGTGAACCTATTAGGCAAAGTAGACCGGAGACACAGTGTCAGCCATAAGAGCAGGCTCATAAAACAAAAATCGTCGTCTGTTCAACGCACATTCCTCGAGTATTTCCACTTACCAAGATCACTGTGCTAAATTGTTTCTTTAGCTGACAATGTCCTGTGAAGAATTGTTTTCAGTAGGCAAGTAAATTTTCCTTCCTTCAACTGTTCCAGTACTGGATTGAAGAAGGATCAAAATGTCTCTGAGCATTGACTATTTGCCGGCAATCCAGTAAGAGTCTCAATCTCATATCGCTTGACGTAACACAAAGCCGCTCTTTATAAAGTACCTCCCAGCCGGATTCATTTCTTTTAATCGTACGTCGTCTTAGTCAAGTTCACATTGCTCATTCAAGAAATCTCATCCCGCTACAGGGAACCTCGGCACACACGAACTAGGCTCAGTCAGCTTGAATATGTTGTTACATCTCAATTCCAGAATATCTCAGGATTCTCTAATTGCTCAGCATGAGCTGGGAATTCACTTAACTCCATGAATCAAGGTGGTCTACCACTACCACCTTGGAGCAGTTCAATTCAACCGAGAACAAACCCACCGTTGAGTACCCTGGCAGTTGCCGAATTGTTGCCCCTACCCTTTCCACATGACAACAAAGTGAAATCCTTGGAAATTCCTGAATGACACTCGAAAGGTGAATGGCAAAATCGTACCGAATTTGTGTCACAACAACTCACACTCAAGTGTTATATTCAAATTCCATACAATTCGTCCTGAAAGGATGCGTATTCTAAAACACAGCATGCGTCTCAAATGGCGCATACGCCACTACGCTCACAGGGACTCGAAATGGAGAAAAAATTGCATAGAATTCTTCTGGAAATAAAAAAAAGATATTCCTAGCTATTATGGAAAAACGTAAATATTGAATGAACCAACCCTCCAGGATATCAATCGAGAATCATAACTACACATCCACATCACAGCAGTGTTCTTGGTTCGCAAATCAAAAGTGTGCAAGTTCCTGTGACGCATCTGCACACACATACATGCGGACAACGAGAAATCCTGAATGAACTTTTGTGACCAGAATTGATAGAAAAAAAAAAAATCGTGTACGATATCCCGCCAGGATATCCTCGACCCCCGGCTTTGACAACATAATTTTACGAGTGCATCTCGACAGATTGTCGCTTCTGCTTGGCTTCTCGGGGTTACCCCGTGTGCATTCATCCCATCGAAGGGAATCACATTTTCATCACCGTAACCGGGTGAAGGACATTAAGCCCTACTCCGACAAACTGGGCATATTTTATGCGAAAAATCGAAAAATATCTGTGTCACTTGGTGGCCCGAAGAATAGGACATTGCAAACAATTCATCAACACCCTGTCGTTAATTGAATTGCAGCGGGTAACTAACAATCGAGGGTCCTATTGGAACAATTATATCGAAACGGAGAAAATCGAAAACTGTTATTGTTTGGGTTTCGTTATGGTCGGTCATGGATGTGTCTTTGCATCCGCACCCCTGTGTTTTCGCTTTGTCATCCCCGGTTGCAAAAACTCGAGAGTTTGCGGAGGACCTCACAACAAACTCGGATTCATTATTCCAACTAATGGCATCATTAGAACGAATTCGCAATTCGACAGTTTCATTAGGATCTCTGATTGAGTGAGTGATTTTTACTTTTTTTTTTTCCGCACAAGTCACAAAGGATTTAGTGAAGTTTCGGGAAGTTGAATCCTCTGAGAGGGGTTCAGCAAGGAAATATTTTGATTTGCTGGTGTTAATTGAGGTTTCAGTCACAGGATGTCATTAATTTTTTCTTATTTTTCTCAAAAATCATTCTTTGAATTGCGGTGAATGAGAGAGGGTATCCTTTTTCCATGAAAAGGAGGACAGTGATGTACATACAGTTGGCAAGAAAGGCTTCACTGATGCATTTTTTCAAGGTTTCTAGGAAGTGGTGGTTAAAATGTTGCCTTTATCAGGCATTTTCCAGAGACAAGTGGTACGCTCTGCTTGGACGGTTCATAAAGGGGACGATTTAAGCGCAAACTATTCAATCTGTACAGCGACGTCAACCTGGCCAGAAAGATACGTGTACCACTACATATTTAGATGGCTTTAGGTCATGAAAGCCGAGCGAACACCAATGCTTCACCTCGAAGAATATTCGATTTCACTCCTGATGGACTATGCAGAAGAGGAAAATCTCATTGTCGATGGTATGTGCAAGTAGAATGTGATCTTAACCATTCATTCCTTCAATTTCAGAACACGCACTTGTCCACTATCAGGGTCGGGGGTTTAGGGTGCTTTCGTGGACATGCCATGCCTCGCGATCTTCCACCATCGGCCCTAAAACATCGAAAACTATCCCCATTCGGGTAGACTACCGACAATCGGGTAGGTCCAGGATGATACCTACCCCGGGGACGTCTACCTGATGTCAAGGATTTCATGGCACGTCGAACGAAGAAATCTCATTTCGGCAGCTTGTATCCGTGATCTTAACCAACTGAAGAAAAATGGGTTACGAACATGCTGGCTGAAGAGATTTGTTGGTTAAGGCTCTGGTACACCCCGATCTGTGACGCTATCATAAGTAGGTTAGATTAGATTAGGTAGATGGGTTAGCGAGGGGAGAGAGAATACTCTGCGCCACACTCAGGTCAGTCCATTGTGATCCCCATTTTGGGGGAGAGGGTACCCCTTGCTAGTGGAGCAATACCCAGAGCGCTCTCCCATTGCCCCAGCGTTTCGGACCATCTTGAAGCCCTAATGAAGATCTAGATGTCCCTGATAGGAACGTCACTTAGTTCTTCGCTATCCTGGAAAACGGCCTTTTATGTCTGATGTGGCAAAGTGGGTTGTGTCCTCATTAGCTTCCTCGTCTCCGCAACTCTTGCAAAGGTCGTCCTCACTTAGTGCTAGTTTTCCATGTAATAGCACAGAGTATTATGACCTGTAAGAGAGGGTTTTCTTGTTCTTCTGTATGAGAGTATTAGCTCTGCGCCACTGTAGATACTTTGGTCGTGGTTTTCTAGTTCATGAGTCCAACGAACTCCATCTAACATTTGTTTCCCCTAGAATCCTGATCCGTGCTTCATTTTTGAGTTTGCATGGAGGGACTTTAACTAACTGATCAGCCTGCTCCAGATCTAGCGTAGATGCTTTACTTCATTAGTTTTCTCATTGCCTGGTATGCCCTCATGTCAAGGGGCCCAGCATACTTCTACCTCATGCTGTGTGGAAAAAGCACTAAGCTCTTCACAAGCTTCGATTTTATTTCATTAGCAGAAAACGCTTTTAGCGCTGGCTGGTTGTCGATGAAAAAGGTGATACCATCACGTGGTATTAGCTTCATCGCAGTCTAACGGGCAGCAATTGTCACTGCTAGGACCTGAGCCTGGAAAACGCTGCTATGGACCGGGAGTCTAACTGATTTAAAATGGCTAAATTTGTCCTGCACCCACGCCAATGTACATTTTGGATGCTTCAGTCTAGATGGCTTTGGTTTGTGGCTTGATATTGTTCCCCTTGTTGATTCCTCTCTACTTGGAAATGAGCATGCCCCGTCGTGCTTGACTTGCAGTCATTCGTTTGGTTGATTTTTAGGGCACTTCTAGTCGCAAATTTCTGTGAAGCATGTTGAGAAAAGCTTCTAGTCCTGCTGTTGGCGTGGTTCTCATGGCACTAGTAGCTGCAAAGCATGTCAGTGCCTGTAATTTCGTGATTTCCTTGAGGTCGGTGGTTTTGGTAGCAACTTGTCACCATACAACGCTGCCATAGGGAAGTATAGGCCTTACAATAGCCGTTTACATCCATAAGATGTTTTTAGAACTTGGTCCCCCGGTTCTCCCTAGCCGGGCGCAATGAAGTTAATTTGTATAGCATACGTCTGTGTCCAGGTGTGGTGTTAAAATCATGCTCAGGACATTGTTCATAAGTATGTTTTGTCGAGAAACTTGTAGAAACATTCTTTGTTAGCATCGTCCTTGATTTCTGTGTTGGCATGAGCACATATTAAGCTAATGCTACACCGTTGGATGGGGTGGCCAACCGGAGAGTTATACCAACGGCACATACTCCAATATGTTGGTGTAGCCTATGTAAGGGGTTCACTATTAACTGGAACTGTGAACGCCGATTTTGATTTCATCTGGAGAAGCCTTCCGCTGCCATTCGGATCCAAGCTCTTCCAAGGCCAAGTGTCTTCATTCCCTCTCTCGTTAGCAACCAGCAGAATCTTCAAATTGGGTTAAAACTCAATCTCAGGTACTAGACACCAGAAGTTGGCCGTTTGGAGGTGCATAAGAGTAGGAGTTGGGGGTCAGAAGTTTGTTTGAGAACCCTGTGATCGCTTAAATCATCTTATCGTCACTTTGAACACCCACACCAGATCGGCTAAGTTTGTGAAATGAACACCTCAACGCACAGACCTTTGTATATTTGTCGCTCCCTTCCCATTTTAGCCCTTGAATTTTGCTCTGAAACTACTCAAACAAGGTTGACCATAGAGATCCTTCGTCGGACCCATTCTATTCACAGTTTCTTCAATAAAATATTTTTCACATGAATCATTCTCAAGCCCTCTGCGTTGGGAATCAAGGACTTCTACACAAAAACGGGGAATAATTTCCACCAACTTAGCAATACCAAGCCATTAAATCATTACCAAACTGATTTCACCTTATATCCTCTTCAAAACAAGAATCATTCCCATCCACTGAAAAAACGTCCCGCTCTGTACCCATAGTCGTCATAAATCCTCTTCTCCACGTATCCTGAGGGAACCTTTCACTTTTCTCATTTACCCAAATCACGGTGAATAAATTACCGCGAAACGAAGCGAATACAATCTTAAATCATTTCCCTAAATCAAATTGGAGAGGCACAATGATACAACACAACGTGCGTGTGCAACTACAAGGATGTCATCCTTGAAAATGATACAAACTGTCAACATGTGAGGATAGTGATGTGCGCAGTGGGGAAAAAAAAAGGAAAAACAACCAAACAATACACAACCGACAAAGGCAATGCAAATGACCCAATACAAGAAGCCAAAGCCCACAGTGATCCCTCTTCAAAACAAGGACATAATAAGGACTTCAATTTTCCATTACGCGATACGCGATATTCCTCCTGCTCTTACTATTAAGGGATGTGTGCCTCGCGCATCACATCAACGATATAAAATTACTGCAGATCCTTGGTAAGGATAACGAGCGGAATTTTAAAATGTATCAACATCCAGATAAGGATGCTGTGCGGCCTATCTTCCTTGTCTCTTGTGTAATGCATCCCAGGTAAGAGAGTGGTATTACGCGAAAGAATAAGGGAAACCAACACCACCAACCAGGAAGGAAGAAGGAACACATCGCATGAATTATGAAATTGCGTGCCCTTTGCGATAAGGATCTCCGGCCGTTTTTTTTTTTGGCTTTGTACGACGAACGGTAGCCGAATTCACAGGGGGAATGGGATTATTTGGCGCTTCAATAAGGCCTGTGCAGTGTGTGTGTGTGTGTCCGGGGTATTCTTAAGTGCAAATCTGTGATTATCTCCTTTGGCCCTTGTTAAATTGATACATTTCATCAGGAGGACTTTTTTTTTTAAACATCCCCTCTGTCATAATTCCTCATTGACAGACAGACTGAATCGGAAGGAAAAACAAACAATCAGGACACTGTCAGGATGCACACGACTTCGGGATGTCATGAGTTTACTGCATCGAGATTGATGATGATATTGGGATCAGGTAGACCAGGATTTTTGGTTGTCCATGCGGAAAAGCATTACAAAAATTAAAGCGGACTCCAGGAGGGAGAGGGTAGGTAACGTGTACATATGTGTATCCCTGAACATGGGAAACTTGTCAATGATTGTGTTTTTATTTTACAGGTAAAAAAAAGGAAACAAACGGAATAATAATGGGTGCACTTCGATTGGAGTCCGTCGCGCTGAGCGTCAAAGAGCGGAAAATTGTTGTGAAAGATAGAGGGTGACATGGTAATTCCTCACCCTCAGTGTGTTTGTACAATAAACAGCGGACGTTTGGTTGATAAGTGGCCGACCATACGGTTGATTAGGACGGTTTTTTGCTTTTGTTGTAGATTGGACTCCTTGAGCGAGCGTTTAATGAGGTAATTCCCGTTGGTGTCTCACAATTAACCATCCGGAAATGGTAATTTAAACGCCACCATTCGGACGATGCACTCCACAAGCAATTATTCTTTGATCCTTTTAAGTTTTTTTTTTTTGTAAAAAAGAGAAGTTGGTTGTTAAGTGGATGGTAATTGAAAAGAAAAGAGTCAGTGAAGCAAGTTTCACTGTTTGCCATGGTATACTTCGGCGGTGTGGTCTGCAAATTTGAATAAAAGCCAAAAGGACTTCGAAACCTTTGAGTGGCCGTCGTAATGTTCAGTGATTTTCCTTCGAATCGCCATTCATTTCATGCTAAATCTTCGTCGATTTGTCGTTGCACTCGTTGTTCCGAGTTCCTCTAATTCCAATGCCTTCTCGAGATATAATCCTCTAAGGCACACACAACTTCGCTACCGATAGTCCGTCTGTTAGGCTTTAGTCGATAAGCAATAAGGCCCGAACTGAAAGGCCCGATTAGTGGGTGCAACGCTTTGAGTATGATTTCGTCGTTCTGGACACACAGCCTAACCTAACGTAACCTATAACGCCAATAAGCTATCTGCAGGAAAAAAATTATCGAAAATGCTTCTTTTGGTCTATATATAGTGCCACGGTTCTCATTGTAGCTCGTCAATGGAAGTCCTAGTTGGTTAAGTGACTGGACTCAAAGTCGAACCAGTGCTAGGGAATATTTACTTTGAAGGTTGTCGGTTGGTGTGTCCTAGGACACAGAAAAGATTTTGTAAGTCCAGTCCATCACCCGAATGAGTTCTACGAGTTCTACGTGTATCATAGTTACATGGTGATTTTGTCAAATCTACACAAGCGAGAAGTCTGGCAAGTGGTGGGACTTAAACATTTTCAGTGGTTCTACACAGCAGTCCATCTCAGTCCATGTTTGATCCTTACTTACTTACTTACTTACTTAGGCGGCGGGGTAAGCCTGGGTCTCAACCAACAAGCCTCTCCAGTTAGCCCGGTCTTCAGCTAACTGCCTCCAGTTGCGCACTCCAAGTTGGTTGAGGTCCGATTCCACTAGTGCGCTCCACCTTAGGCGAGGTCTTCCTCTATTGTGTTGTCCCTCCGGGTTAGGCTCGAAGACTCTGCGGGCCGGAGCATTTGTGTCCATTCGCTCTCCACGGCCCAGTCACCTAAGCCGATGAATTCGTGTCTTCTTGACTAGGACGATGTCGCTGTACAGGAATTTCCCTCACAAAGCAACCAAGAGCGATCTCGCCTGCTTTTGGTAAGTCGTGTACAGGGTCACCTTAGTTGCTCGAGAGAGGGCTTTGCTGTTCAGTTGGCTTCTTAGTCCGAAGAAGCAGCGATGGCCAGAGTTATTCTTCGTTTGATCTCAGCGCTGGTATGGTTCTCGGATGTCATAGCGGAGTCGAGGTATACGAAGTCCCTTGCTACCTTGAAGTTATAGCTGTCCACTGTGACGTTCAGTTCAATACGTCGATGTTAGGTTTCCCTTCTTGATGATAGCATATATTTAGTTTTGCCCTCATTGACAGCTAAACCCTTCTTCGCCGATTCCGTCTCAATACATCACGCTGCATTCTTCCGATTAGGACAATGTCGGCGGCGACTTTTCAAAGACTGTGCCTCTGGTGTTGGCGCGTAAGTTTTACAAGAACGATGTAGAAGAAGTCGCATGACAGTGCGTCACCTTGTCTAAACCCTTTTTTCACATTAAAGGTCACGGTGAGGGCTTGACCAACCTTGATGGAGCAGCGAGCATTCTCCATCGTCAGCCTGCACAAACGGACGAGTTTGGCAGCGATACCAAAGCTAGACATAGCTCTATGTAGCTCGTCTCTATAGATGCTGTCATACGCGGCCTTATAATCCATGAAGACGTGATGGATAACGATTTGAAGTTACTGGGTTTTTTCCAAGATCTGCCGCAGTGTGAATATTTGGTCGATGATGGACTTTCCTGGCCTGAAACCACACTGATATGTACCGATCAGGTTGTTGACGAACGGCTTCAGGCGTTCACAGAACATGGCAGATAAGATATTGTAGGCGATGTTAAGAAGACTAATGCCTTTTGAGGATCAGGCAAACAATGCTGAGGATCATTTCCAGCTGCTATAAACAATTCGGCAGGTAAGCCGTCAGTGCCAGCTGCCTTATTGGACTTAAGTTTGGATACTTACTTCATTTTGGTCAGGTGGACGGAAGTTTGGGCTATTATCGTCTAAATTGAATGGTTCATTGACTCTTAATCTCAAGTCATCATTCTATTGTACACTATCTTCGGGAATCCGCCACCGAAATTCTTTCCAAAGTTCAGTTTATGGGTGACATGGTCTCCAGTTTCTCCAGTAATCACTCCAAAATGTTGCAACGAGTACGCAGTAGCGTAGTAGCCAAGCACATGAGATCGCACAGCATTAGACGATATAATAAGTGTAATGTGCACGTCCGGAGATGCAAGAACATTTTTCGACAGCGTATTGTAAAGAACTGGGTAATTTCTTAACTCCTCGTTCAATGGCAAGTAATGTTCTTCTACGACTGGAAATGGTAGTACTCTAGACCTAGATTGAGGTCATGGATGATTGGTTGACTAGAGCTGGAAACGTGAACTCTTGACGTTTAGATATGACTGTAAGAAATTCCAAAACTCGCATCTTAAACGAGATTCTAAATAACCTAGAACTGTCCTGATGATCACGTTCGATCGAACCCTCTTTTTTTAAACAAACCCGCTGCGACTTAGAAAGATCTATTGTGTCACGGGTACAATTAGATCTACTACCTCCCTAATGAAGGCGAATATGACTTTAGAAGCCGAGTTCCTAAATTCTGCTAGCAAACAAAATTCATTGTAAAAGATCCGGAAGTTTCCTTCTCCTTCAAAAGAATTTTGTATCTGAATGAAGGTCTAGTTTGTTGGGATTTTGTTGGCCGCAACTGGCAGTAAGGCAGCCCACCAACTTGTTCATGTTTTTCTTGTAAAGGAATTTCCTTGTAGGAGAAGGGTTTATTGCTATATTCTAGTTCATCTGCAGATTCATGGCCTACAAAGCCTTGGTGTTCAAGTTGTAAGGCGTGGTACCAGCACTTGACAAACTAGATTTCACGAAGTGGGATGCAATGACTTTGGCGTTGCCTGACTATCTGTGAAGCCCTTAATACATTAGGGGATTTCGTGGATTTCAGCCTGGAGCATATGTACATACGTTCAAATCCTCAGTTCCAAGCCTCAGTTAAATTAAGTTAGGTATCTGGGTTGATAAGGGAGAATGCACTCGACCTGATCACACTTAGGTCCTTGTGGAGCCATTGTGCTGCCCATGGGGGTTGATCCCGGTTCTTACTGGATTTCTACCTTACCGCTCGTTGTTGACTTCGGTCTCCAGCCATCGTGATGTCCTCAGAAATCTGGGAAGATCGTTTAGTGGAACATCAGGTAGTTCTTGTATACTTTGGTAGTAGTGTCTTCCTAATGTTCTGTTTCTCAAGTGACATAGGTTGTCATCGTTGCGTTTAAATTTTCATTGAGTGGTTTCTTAAAAAGTTGTGGCCGGTGAGTGCACCCACCAACATTGAAAGCGACTTCCTCTCATATTACAAAAGCCTGTTGGCTCTGGCTTTGTCGCATTTTGACCGAAGTTTCCTTGATATACCACAGGTGGTAAGCGACTTCCACCTACTGTTGGCTGTCGTCAGGGTTTACATTCCACTCGCTCTCTGAGATTACAGAGTGGGGGCTTAATCCATTGTAGTCCTCGACTTCGGTCCATTGTAGACCCTTTTCTTGCAAGTTCGTCCGTCATTTCGGTATCGGTTATGTTCCTATGACCAGGGACCCAGCAGAGAGTAAAACTATGCTGCGAGCCAAGAACCTTAATCTCTTCCCGACAGTGTTGATTTCAGATGCCTCAGTTGCTTTGCTCACTTGGACAGAACTCTGTAATAGTAATTAGTAATCAATTTCAACAGACAGATACATTATCCCTTTGCCATAATTATGAATTCAAAAAATAAATAAAATACTTTCGCTTGAGCTGCGATAAGAACCCATTACATAGCTCATCTCGTGTAAGTAGCTACTTTACTCCTTCAGATATCCACATGAGCAAAGAAAAACTCACAAGATGCGCGTCCTTTTTGTGAATTTATTCCATTTTTCCAGACAATTGACTTTGATGGTGATATCATCTCTCCCCGATTCGGATGATATGTGCTTCCTTTTCTTTCGTCCTTTATTCTTCGGTATGGGATATTGAACTTGATGTCGTTTTCGTTTGAAACGATGCCACTGAAAGGAGGCTTTTTGCTGGCATATTATGGGCGTGTGTAATGTTATTGATTCTCTGGCTTGCCCCTAATGTTCATCTTCGCGTACAACCAAATGACAATAATAATGGAAGAGCCGAGATTAGAGTCGTTCCTCTGATGTACGAGTATATCGTGGTTGGGTGGCGGTCTGGTGAAAAATCTCAACAAAGTCAAACTGTATGTAGCGACTTGGGGATGGAAAATCGTGTGGAATGACATGGAAATGGATATAGTCGGGTGTGTTGTAATAAGATTCGCAGAAATTGATTGTAAGGAAACCGATGTGGAAGTTTGACGAGGAGTTGCATTCGTTTCCATAGCCTGAGTGATGAGGTTTCTGTCTCTTAGACAGTATCGGCTCAACAGTAGATTGGTTCAGTTTAAGCTGGGTTATGACGAGAAAATTATGTTCAGAGGTAACCAACTGAAGGCAGCTGGCTTAAAATCGAGGTGGCTAGAGAAGCTTGTTGGTTGAGGCTCAGATCCACCTCAGACAGTAGCGCCACCTTAAGTAAGTGTGTAAGGAAGGCCAAGTCGAATACATAAATTAAGAACCATATATGGATCCTCTTAGAAACAGAGAAGGAGTTCATTTACCACCTGACTACATCCCTTAGAAGACTGAAACTGCGGAGTATATTCGTTGTGAATCAAAACGAGGAAGTTTTGAATTCCAAAGACTTCAGAAAAGCCTTTTACAAGGACATATTTACCCTAACTTCGCTTAGACTTCTGAGTTCTGACTCACGTTTCCCTCGATTCCTGCATGTCCTTCAACCTAGGTTAGGTTAGTTTAGCGGGCCGATGAAGACGATAAAATCCTCCTCATCTCACTTAGGTCTATGTAGACCCGTTGTGGTACAGCCAGTCGGCTCTCCTTGCGAATTTGATTAGATCCGACAGTGAACCATCGGATAACTTCTCGATGTTATCGAAGAGGTGTCTGCCCAATGTTCTTTTCCTAATATTGCAGAGGCTTGGGCAATGACAGAGGAAGTGAGTTGTGTCCTCATGCACCTCCTCTGCAAAGGTCTTCCCCGGTAAGGTGCAGCTTCTTTGCATGATTCCTGAGCATATTGTGCCCTGTAATTGATCCTACCAGTAATGACAGGGATTTCCTGTCCATATGTAGTAGCCTATACGTTCTGTTTTTATTACTTTCTGGCCATAAGCTTCTCGAGACTTCGCAGGTGGCTAGTGTTTTCCACCTGTTATTCGCCTCGGTTAAGGTTCTTAGCCTTATTATTTCCTTCAGATGACAAAGTGGAGGTTTAATTGTAGCGTCCGCTAGGTCTGGTTCTAGGGCTTAGCCAGTTCGTCAGTAGTCTCGTTTCCTGACACATCACTGTGGCTAGGGACCCAGCAGATTTTTATATTATGCTGCGTGCCAAGAACCCTCAGCTCTTCAAGACAGAATTTTACAAGCTTGAATATGATTAGAGTAGCAGTTAGAGCTTTTATAGCCGCCTGGCTGTCTATGAAGATCGTGATATCCTCCCGTGATACCGTGGCCATTGACACCTATCGGGCAGCTCTGGTCACTGCTAGAACCTCTGCCTGGAAAACACTACTGTTGTCAGGTAGTGTTATTGAGCTGGTGAGTCCTAGCTCCTCAGAGAAGACACCAGCACCCGTGTCTATGTCCATCTTGGAGCCATCCGTGAAGATGGACTTTGTCTCAGTAGGAATTTATTTGTTCTCCCACTGTTCTCTGCTTGGAAAAATGCACGAAAAGGGTTTGATGAAGTCCAGGTACGGAATCATGTATTCGGATTCGATACTTATGCCCGGATATTTGTGCAGTATCTGGGCGTGTCCATATGAGCTCGCTCTCCAGAGTTCAGACTGGTCTTATCTCAGAGCACTCTTTGCTGCAGACTCTTGCATGTATAGATCAAGGGGTAGCCGATTGAGAATTGTCTCCAACCCTGCTATCGGAGTTGATCTCAGTGCACTGGTCCAATGCAAGTAAGCCTTTGTATCTTAGTCAGAGCTCTGAGGATAGTGGTTTCCTTCAACCTTAGCCAGTTTCAGTTCATTCGGGGCAGCGCATGAATTGGCACTCTGGACACACTCTATCAAATAGTAGAAAAAGTTTGAGCATAACCTATCCTGGCAGCAAAGCATTTCACTACTTATGTGACCTTACGCTCGTTAAAGTCTCCTCTCCCGTCGTCCGCTTCAATAATTAAATTTTTGCAACTCCTTCACCCGAAGGGAATTAGTCTTTATCTACAGACGGGGTGACTCCACTCTTTTACACAAATAAACTCCACCCTAACCTCGCATGGAATAGCCCGAATGTTTACACAGTATTTCCACATCAGAAGTGTTGATCTCTCAATAAACTTGCTCGGCAATCTGATTAAAGCTGCCCTGAGGAGGCAGATAGCAACAATCGGATCCATCAGCAAATCCATTCAAATCCGCAACAACTGTCATCAACTTATCATTTCCCACACCGCATGTACGCTCCGGCTACTGAGTATCGGTGCCTTCATTGCATCTCTGAATGTACGTATCACCCGTCCACACACAACCATGTCTACCATCCACCCATCCGATCCGTCCGCATCTGGAGAAGTTCCAATCACACACACATACAACAGTAGTATACCACTGTTCTCTTATTCAAATCCCAGAAGCATATGGTCACATTGTGTGTACCCAAAAGTTGATTCAACTTGCGTACAAACAGCACACTCCAGAGCCCCTCTATGCAGGAAGAGGCAGGAAGGCAGGAGCAAGCGTAGCCCCTTTGTGTGTGCGAAATTCCTTTGATGATTTCATCCTCGAACAACTCGACCGGATAATTCAATCAAACAAATCAACCCTCTTGATTAGGCCTGGAAACCGAGTTCTTCGGTGAAAATGGTGGTGGCAGTGCAGTGGCAGTTGGAAGCTGACTGTACGATGATGATGATGACAGTGGCAGTGGTCCAAAAACCGAACATCAAGTTCTACTTTCGTTCTTGGGTTAATCTTATTTTAAAGGCTTCAGCTCAGGGTCCGAGTCCGAGTGCGACTACCACTTCGACTACGGTTTCTGGCTAACCGAGTGTGTTAAACCAGTCAATGCATTACCGGAGAGCACTGGCACACGCACTCCCGCACCTAGAAAGAGGCCCGACAATCCTGATGAATGAGCAGCAGCTGCAGGAGCAAGGAATAGGCCAGAACTTCCAGTTTGGCCACAAGTACAAACCGAGTGGATCGTTTCTGTCGGTCGCTACCACTGCTATGGATACCACACCAGCACTGCCGCCGCCATCTGGGCAGGAGTTGTCCGAAAAACCCAAAAGTGATACCGAATGGTGCCCGAAAATGCGACGTCGACGACGCCGGTAAGAGAGAAGAGGAAGCGAGAGACCTCTGCTTTTGTGCTGGCTGCTCGTTGAGGCATCAAAGGGGTTGATCGGTGGGAAAATGAATAAGGGTTGCTCGACTTCTGCTGCTGTTTTGTTGGTGCTGGGATAGCTCGTGTGGGGTGTCTCCTTGAGAGAAAAGATTTTTGCGTGCACACACACAAATTTCGGGTCAAACAAAACTGCCAGGCCTTTGTGGGCTTAAGGGTCTTGTATTGGTTCACCCCTAAATTGGCATTAGAGGCGAAGGAGTTGCCTCATGTACTCATCTACTTGTGTGTGAGTGGCAGGCATAGTGGTTGAACGCAGAAAGTAAATGTAATGCACACACAAAAGGGCGACATTGCGTGCAATGAGGGTTCGTAGTCGTCCTGGAATTCGGATTACGAGTAGAATTTGGATTGCACGGCAAAAATATCCGTTCACAGTACGAGGAGGATAATAAGTGGTGCACGGGAACCGCCTTGGGGCGGTTATCGTAATTCTGCCAGAGGGCAGATAGAAATTGAACTTTCGATTTCGTTTTGCCAGTGAAGGGAATTTGCAAAGGACTCTGGACATACAATTGTGCGTTGTGCGTTGTATGAGTTATCCACACGCATTGTGGGAACAGGCAGCAAGTTCGTTGATTGAAAGCAAGTGTGCTTTGGCGAGATTGTTGCGGAAGTGCAGTGCATACTTGAACTTTGAAGGGTGAACAGGAGAAGGATTATCACTTTTGATGAATGGATGCAAGAAGATGCTTGACGATGTGCAGATTTTGGTGTTTCACTGATTCATTGGCTGTAACTCACATTTAGTCGGATGTTTGGAAGCAGGTGCGCAGGTTGATAATCTTGTCAAAGATGATCTATTCAATGACTTGTGCAAATGTTGATTGGGCGCATCAAGTCCCATCGAACTTCAAGTCAGAACAAAAGCGAGGGTTCTTATACAGTAAGCTCGATAATTCCTGCCTTGAGGTAGTTGTAGAGCGAATCGACTTCTCCAGTCTATACAATCTTCAAATGCCACCTGGAGGAACAGAGCAGCAGAAGAAGGCCTCGCCTATGCTATGGTATGGTATGTGATATGAGGGTGAGCGGAAGGCTCTTCACTTAGGACTCAGTCCGGCCCGTTGTATTCTCCTCTTATAATAGTCGAAACTGCAGGGATAGGTTTGGTTTGGGACGTATGTATGTTGGGAGGGATCTAGGGAAGGTGGAAACAATGCCGTCGATTTCTTTGTCCTTGAGATGTCACAGGTCCGGTATCTACATTGTCTTCTGTTGCATCCTCGCTAGGCCGGGCAGTGCCATAGGAAGTGTTCGAGGTCTTCCCCTTCTTCCTAGCAGTTTCTACATGTCTCAGTGTCAGCGAGACCCAGTCTATGCATGTATTTGTTGAGGTTAATGTGTCCTGTGATGAGTCTCACCAACAGCCTTAATTGCTCTCTGCTTGAACCTAGAACCTTCTTGGGTGAGTAGTAGTACTAGTCACTTTGCACGTCGGGGGTTTGTCCAGTAATCCGCGAAATCCCTTTGCATCCTCTCGTTGGTTGCTGTTTTAATTATTGTTAGTGCGACTCCAATTTTGTTTTCAGCGGAACGTTCTATAACGTGGGCCCCTTCCCTTGCCATTTCGTCGGCTTTCTCATTTCACATGACACCTTCGTGACCCGGTACCCAGACAACACACACGTCGTTGTGACTGGCAAGCCTATTGAGTTTGTCCTTGCATTCCCTGACCAGATGAGATCTGGATTGGATGTTGGATTTCTTATGAGAACTCCAGCTCCCCTCAAAATGGCAAGGACTTCTGCTTTGAGTACTGTGACGAAAGGAGCTAGATGAATCACAAATTCTCCGGTCGGTATGTTATGTGCACAATTCGAAGTCGACTACCTTGGAATGGGGAACTGGAGGCAATTCGCTCAAGACGGAGTTCACGGGGAATGTTTGTTGGTTAAGGCCCAGATTCACCTTGCTAGACTAAGCTCAGTACCTCCCCAATGCAATAGACAGAGCCAACATCAGAAAAAAAAGGTCTTGATCCTCAATGGAACACCTCGAGTTAAGAAAAACGATCTTCCTACTCAGCAGCACCTAGTGGTAGCAATGTCCTCAAACCAGAATCCATGCGGACACTTTCTCAAATGGAGAACATTCGTTCGCCAGTGTCATTTGTTAGGAGTCAGAGGTCCCTCCAGATTTCATTTAGCCCCAAGATATCCTCCAGCTCCTGTCAAACGGCAATATTCCCGCAAGATCTTTCCAAGACTTTAGCTTGCAACACCAGACATCCTGAAACGAAGACCAACAATCGCCAAAGCATGGCATTAACTTCCACCAGAGTCCTCAATTAACCTCCTCCGCAGGTATATTTCAGTACACCGACTGCAAGCCACTAACTTTTTTCCATGCACATGCCGTTGTAGGAAGCCAGAATTAACCGCCACGCAATCAGTTAATTATTATCTGCTGTGTGGGGAGCACACGATTCCCTTTCCGTACGCGTGCAATAACTCATGTGCTTGTGAGCGTGTGCCTCTGCATGCGTGTGTGCAATATTAATTTCACACATTCCATAAATAGTCAGCTCCTGATGCGCCCAGACCCAGGAGCCACCGACATAATTATGCAGCGGCTTGGGTTTGATTTAATGCCCGAATTCTAGAATTAATATTCTGCAAGTGGGAATTTATAGCACACCGCCGCCGCCGTGGGAGGACCTCGGGGAATGGCGCCCAGTCTCCTGTGTGCTCGCAAAATTCCAATTGGGAAGTGATTCGTAGCTATGCGCTAGGCGGCATGTAATATGCCACACTTTGGGAAAATTCTGAAATTATTATCGCCACCCACACCCATAATTTCATCGCCACCACACGGTGGATGCACAACGCAGATGCCTTTAATCAGCAAATATTTGAGTTTATTCTCGTAATTACGGCACCATGTTCGGGGGAAAAAAAAGGACTCACCGAGGGCAAACTCCTTCAAGTGAATTTCGTTTATTGTTTGCTCAGCGAACTGTCTTCGGTCGAGGGACATCCCAAAGGTAAACAATTTGAATTTTTCCCCGAAAAACAAAAAAGGACATCGCCGAAGGATTGTCAAGAGTAAATCCACAGATCAAATAAATACGCGCTGATTCCTTTCTGACAATTGATTGAGTCCTTGGTTTTAATTTTTTGTATTCCGATGTCACCCCTTGGGATAGCAAAACGCCGAAAGGGGAGTGATGGCTGTGCATGGGATTATGTCATGGGAATTACCTCGAAGGAGGCTTAGTTTGTGTTGCATTAGCATAGCAAGACATATGTTTCCCGACATGGTTAAATAAAAAGAAGAGATTGAGGGGAAAAAAATAGCATCGGCCTTAACGCAAAGTTAGATAGATTGCTTATGTCGTCAGTTTGTATCGTGGAAGAAGCTCAGGGCGTTTGTGACGATGGCGTATGGAGAATATTCCACCAATCTCTAGATCCTGTGTGTATTTTATTCAGGCACATCTACAACTAGGAGATTTTTTTTGCAAAAAAGCCGACACTTTATCTTAAACTAGTTGGCACTTACTGACGACATCGCAAATGTAGAGATCTGGATACCGATGGAGGAGTAACTATCTGCAGATCTATCTGAGAGTCGCCAAGAGAAGAACAGGAGGAAGAAAATTTTCCCAGGATAAGTGAAAAGGTGGTCGTGGTGGATCAGTGGCGAGCTGCGTGGGTTCAAGCCCCAATCATATACACCAAACATTGCTCGCGGTACCAGATCTCCTCGGGGAATGACAAACCTCCAAGAGTACCATTTGTCATGAAAACGCTTCTCAATTTGCCGTTCAAAGCCGGCAATAAATTGTAGCTCCCTGCTTTTCCTGTGACATGAATGGTTGCTACAAGCCAGGCCTTGACTCATCTTGAGCTGTCGCGCCAGCTATTTATTCAGCCTAAGTCATCTTGACACTTTGAAAATGGTTTCGAAAATCCAAAACACAGAGTGACCAAAACCAAGACCATCAGGTTCTACTGGCCTGGCAGGCAACCAAAATCAAAAGAAGAGGCAAGGCCACTACAAAGTTCGACGCCACTAGGTTTTGGTGGTCTCTGAGGACGACGAGGCTAAGAGATAAAACCCTGCAACCTAAAGATAGAACGCAGTTTTTGTGCCCGACGTCTAATTTTAAGACGATAAGACTATATTGAAGCGATAACCGATTACTCATGGACCACTTTTGTTTGGATGACATGAGATAAATGTGAAAAGTCATAATCATAGGCCTTGTGGAAAGCGTGAAGTGTTTCAGCGTGAAGGCGTTGTGATCTTTCAGTCACTAAGGCCAATAAGTCGAAATCTAAGAGTATTAGATCGAGACTCATATGCTTAGAGTTTGATTACTATTTGGTACATGACCCAGGCGAACTACACATGTCGATAGCCCGTGGAAGCGGTGTAAAAGGATAAAAGGAACTTCCAACTCGTAAAAAAGATTATGTAGCTGCCATGACTGGGAAGGACCGTAAACTACGAAGAGCATAGTTGATGTTTGCAGGAGCTGATAAGGAGTGGGATTGGAGTACAGGCCAGTGGTCCAGTGCTATCTGTAGTCCACAGAAAAGCTACCAATGGAATGAAAGCGAATCTCAACTTCGAGAAATAGTTCGAATGAACCTCAGCTTCTCATTCTCGAATTCTTAAGCCGTTGCCACGCAATGAGCGGCAATGAGTGCAAATGGAGCTCAGAAATGACGCTTGGCGCTCAACGACTGTGTGGCCACAATCATACGATTTCATACGCTTTGGCTCTGCTGCTTTGGCGCTTGCCGATCAATGAGTGGCCTTGGCCTAAGGGAAACTGTACTAAGGAGAGTTCTCTTAAGTGGTCCATCGAGAAAGGAGATTACCCCAACTGCGCCAACTACCGAGACATGTAAAAGCTTGAGCCTATTTAGCGCCACAATTGACCAAATTTTCACACTTCGTCAGACCCTGGACAAACTCCAAGAAACCCACAATTTTTAATTTTTGAGGCCTCCAATGAGAGGACTTATAGACACGAGCTGTACAGAGCCATGTCTAGTTTTGGCATCCCTGCCAAACTCATCCATCAGTAGACAACGTTAGGCTTCTTTCAAGTCTTCTGAGACTAGCTTAGCTTAACTTTTGGTATTCATAAGCAAAGGAATGAAAGATAAGTTGAAAACTTTTTAAATTTACATGTACGCGCTTAAGCCAACTTTGACATGAGGATCAGGACACATACGAGCACGTTTTGAGTTTGCAGCTGATTTTAGAATCTTGGAATCCAGGCCTAAGTCATTTTTCACTTGATCTGGGCCTTATACCTGATTAAAACTTACTTCACTGGCTTAAGACGATGCCAATTGGTTAGACGAACAGAGCGAATAGAGAAGGCATCATTTGAAGAGGTCGGTAAGGAATGAGAGAGCAATCAAATCAAGGATCAATTAGTTTGAAGCCCTTTAGACCGTCACAGTTCGACCAAATATCACTGTGAGTGGTGGATATAAGAGGTCTGATCGCAGCTTGGCTGCTTCTGGCCTAACTTCAGCCCAAAAGACGCCACAGTGTCTAGAGAGACTGATGGATGCTACCACTGACACTCTCAACTCTTTTAAAACGCTCGGCTGTAAGGTGCGAGATGGATTAGTTAAAAAGGACTCCGCAGTGACTGGTATTGAGTTATTGCAGACTGACAACACTTTTGCAGATTGCTATTCATGAATCATTCGAAAGGGGTGCATTACATTTTACATTTTATTACAATTCGTTGACATTATACTTCTCCGATACCGAACAGAGTGCAGGATACTTTGGATTCTTTCCAGAGGTGCATTTCGAAGCCGCAGGGCCAGATTTGTACAACGGAACACCAATAATATTTGTCCTGGCATAGTTGCAGGCAAGAGTCAAAGAGGACATTCCATTTTCAGGGAAACGAATGGCTGCACATCCCACGGCGACATTCTTATCTGCTGTCATAACAGTAAAGTGTCCAATTGTCCTCCTAGAATTAAAATTATTTTAAAAATAAAATAATCAGACCTTATTCAAACTCCACTCACGATGACCATGATGGATACTTGTCAATTTGCGACATCGTTGTGTCCTTTTTCTCAGCCCACCAGCTATCGATATGACCTAGGATTACGTCTTCGCTTGATTTAGACATTCCACTCCACCAAGACTTTCCTAGATTCTGTCCCGAGTACTTGAAATCGACGGTGTTGCGGCACTGATCGTGCTGGAATTGACATCTCTTTACGTTGTACGATGCCAACAGTGCCAATTCGTCACTCCACTGCATGGTGGCCATCCGAACTGCGGGTCTGAAAGGTGACAGTTGGCCGTTGGCGATTTGGTTACGTTTGCGATTGTGACTGTCGACGATCTTTTCCTTAAGCGAATTCGTCATTACAACCATTTGAGTTCTACCGGAGGGGCATGCTCGCGCAAAGGCCTGTCAAGAAGAAATTTTGATTATTTGGTTTCGTTTCGGGGGTTATACTTACTCCATTGTTGTTGCATCCGATATGGGAGGATCCGGAGCAAAGATCTCGCGAACAGTAGTTGGCACTTGTGACTGCTGCAATCAGCCCCAACAGGGAAATTATTGCGATACAAGCTGACTTCATGTTCTCCAGGTATCTTTGTAAAAAGTGAATAGTTACAGCGGGGCTTGGTGCGCATTTATACTTGCGATTGTAAAGCTCCGGAATTGTTTGTTTGCAGTTTGATAATGACTGCCAGATGGCTGTTTTTTTGTTGTTTTCAATGAATCTAAGATAATAGAGCGCAAACACATCGAGATACTCTCCACGAAAGTTTATTTTATCATTTTTTTATCGGGTGATTTAACTTCCAGTGCTTTATGGTGACAGTCTCTAATCAGGAAACACCGCATCTGGAGCGTCAGTAATATTGTTTGGAACGTTTCGTGGAAGCAGAGGAATAGGTCAGCCTTGAGGACAAATTGGAGAAAATCACAGCGGTCTCTGCATACATTAACTGTATTCCCCGGACTAGTCTTCCATGATATAAGCAACTCCTGCTGAATTGATGAACTTCTAAACTTCCTTTACAATGATCACCAGCCCGTTTAATTCCACCATTCTAGACCACACCGAATGGTGCAATGATGGCCCAATCATCATCCACTTCCATTCAGTGAGGGATATGGACTTTTTAAAAACAAAAAACGCCCAACCTTTTCAGATTTGGTAAGGCGATGCAGCTTTACTTAGACCAAAATAGGTCCTTTGTCAAACCACAGGGATTATCTACTTAACCAAGACTCAAAGAACCTGGCCCTCAAGTGATCTCTTTTTTGGTCGAAGAGGGCCGGATACACACAGCTTCTGCAAAAATCATCTAAGATTAGGTGTATCCTATCGGGGTGCGTGCCAAAAGTACAGTGTCCTGCAATCATAGCTACTATAGCCTTTTCTGTCTGAGTACACAGTTGGAGAGATTTTGCCCGTCAGTGTAGATTTAGATATCCGGTTCATTGGATTGGATGTATTGGTTCCCCTCTCTTACAAGTGTTGTTGGCAGGGATCATCAACAAGTTTGTCCCTAAAAAAGTGCTGAATATTGCAACGACAAGGACTACGAGAACCCGGCTTACATTCGACCACAGGAATCGGTGGCAGAAGTGTCCTGAGAAATATCCAAACAAATGGAAGTAGAGCACGACGGGACATGCCCGAATTCTGTAACTACCTAGGCAGGAATCACTGACTGACTAAAAAGTTGCCCTGCCTAGATTTTAGAAGACCATTCACCTGTTCTTTTCAGAGCCGAGACGAATGGGTAAATTGCAGAATGCCAAGCACCAAGTCTTACGTTGACTTAGGTGCACCCATCTGTTTTGACAGACTTAGCCTGTTTTAACCAGTCAGACTCCCAGATCACAGCAGTTTTTTCCAGGTCCAAGCAATGACAATTGCTACCCGTGGGACTGTAATGGATGAAATACCATGCGATGATATCACCTGTTCATCGATAACCAGTGGCCAGCAAAAGAGATTTCTGCATAAGGTGAAACTATGTTGGGTCCTTGGCTAAGGCTAAGTAATGATGAAGGCTGCGACCACGAGAAAATTAATGAGGACACACTCTGCTTTGTCAGACTCTCTACTTCAGTTATATTCCAGAATATGAACAACATACCTTAAAAGATATCTGTAACTTCTTAAAAGCTTCAAGGTGATTCGAAACCCAAGAGTGTTTTTAGCGATTTCTCCACGTTCAAGGGATACTTACCATCCCAATGGACATCGCAATGGGTCTATACTGATCTGAGTGTGGCGCAGGGAGTTCTCTCTCCCCTCGTCAACCCATCTACCTAACCTAACCTAGGAAATCTAAATTATTCCATTAGTAGGCACTTACAGTAAAATCACTTTTAGTCTTGCAGAGAAACCCTCTAGATAAAAGTCAATGCTAGAAGGTCTGATCTGAATACGATCAACTATTAGCTTCTATAGGAAACAAATAAATAGCTGGCGCAACAGCTCAAAATGAGACAAGGCCTATCTTCACGCAACAATTCGTGTTGTGCGTGTAACATCTTTCGGATAAATGGAAGCGACTTACAGTTTACTGCCTACTCCGAACGAAGAATTTTTTTCATGACAAATTATACTCTCCGAGGTTTGTCATTGCCCGACGAGAGGGTTGGTGTCGCGAAAAATGTTCGGTGGATATGGCTGCGGCTTGAACCTACGTATCACGCACGGCAGTCCAATGCACTTATCACTGAGCCAAGGCAAAGACACACATTCAATGTCATGGTTCTCCATTAATTTATCTGCTCTGAAACTACCGACAGAGAGTTAGGAAGTCTTCCTAGCGCCTAGCCCAACAAGCCAATTCTAAACTTAATCTGAAGAGCGTGGACAGATATTAAATTCGCCTTAAAACCAAAAGTTTTTATAATATTGCAACTCACAATCGGCTCTCAGTCAGTGTCAAGGTCATGCACGATCACTGAAACAGTCTTTGAAACGTATCTTCCCAGTCTGCTTCTAATCCAAGTGATTACTCAAATACTTTGCCACTAGATAGACGCATTCATTCCTTGTTTGGCCAGCTGCGAGATATGCGAAATTGTTTCCTACCTACAAAATAATATTTTTGCAAAAAAAAGAAAAAAAATATTTATTCAACGCACAAACGTATCCAAATCCGCTTCTGTTATAAAAACCCCACTTGCCAAAAATACTTCACATTCCTTGGGAAAATTTCGCACTATGAAGTCAATGGCGTTTGTTGTTTTCGTCGGAGTAGTTGGATTTGTTGGTTTCATCCAAGCCACCGACTATTGTTCCAGCACCGTTTGTGGTGCCGGAGTTACTAACATTGGATGCAAAAACACAGGAGTAAGAATCATTAACTTATAGATGCAAACTGAAGCTGTTCCTAGTTCCAAAATTCTCATCAATTTCCTTAAATTTCCAGGCTTTTGCATCAACATGTCCCGCTGGTAGGGTTATGGTGACCATGACGACAGCTCTAAAAAACGCAATAGTGAAAAGTCACAACACAAAGAGGAATACCCTTGCAGCAGGTAATTTACCAAACTTCAAGCCAGCTATCAAAATGGCCACAATGCGTTGGAACAACGAACTGGCCTTGCTGGCATCTTACAATGCGAAACGGTGCACCTTCAGTCATGATGCGTGTCACAATACGGATTTTTTCAAGTTTTCCGGTCAGAATATCGCCAAAACCTGGTGGTCTGGTGGTCCTTCTCCAACAGACATATCGGTGATCCTTCCACAAATTAACTCTTGGTGGTCAGAGTACAAGCAAACAACAACGGCGGACATCAATAGCTATCCGGCTGATCCAACGTAAGTCTGTCTAGGACATGTCTGTTTAAACTCTAGTACTTGTTTCGTTATAGTGACGTTATTGGACATTTTACTGTGATGACTGCTGGCATGAACACCGCTGTAGGCTGTGCTGGTATAAGGTTCAAGGATCCAACGATGGATAACTGGGATTCATTGACGCTCGTTTGTAACTATGCGAGGACCAATATTATTGATCGTTTCCTGTATATAACAGGACCAACTGCGTCCGCATGCAAGACTGGGACGAATCCAAGTTTTCCAGCATTGTGTTCTCTATCAGAGCCATTCAATATTAATTACGTGTAAAGGGATGGATGTTGAAGTGAAATACAAGGAACTTATGTATGTGTGTCTGTCATACATTTTATTTTATTCAAAAACAGGGATCGACTATTTCGTGCAGATCGGTGAAGAGAATTGGTGAAGACCCTGTCAGTCAATGGTGCTATATTGGACCGATTTTTCTGTCGTCGAGGTCGATTGGTTTTCCATTGTTGGCTTCTGTGATTTGCATACCCTCTTGGCTAGAGTTTTTGCTTAATTTTCCAGACTACCAGTGCTTAAAGGAAGAGATACACAGTGGTGGACAACAGCATGACACAGATTGCAGATCGTCCCATCGCGCAAAGGCTGAATAGTCTAACGTCATGGGGTTTCTTTTTGTGAGGTTTCATGAAAACTCAGAGCAAACAACAAGCAATTTTCTAGCTCAAGGCCGAGATCTAACGCAATCTTTATGATATTATGTCACATCTTTGCAGAAACGTAAATCAACATTTTATCATACGAACACAGCTTGTTTGGTTCATAGCTTGGCTTATGAATTGACACCACGTTAACAATCATACGTTAGGTTAAATAGGACTAGGAAACATATTTCTAGAAACACCGGGCACTAGAATGGGCCCATCGCGATTCCTAGGGGAACCTTCAAAGAAGCTTCTTTTGGTTGATACCATTTATTTTCTCCAAGTTCCTAGAAATGTGGTTTCCTAGGTGTCTTAATCGCCCTTGAGCTATGCCCTCACAATCGCTTAGAATGCATGTGACATCTTCTGTGATGCATAAGTCGACGCAGTGTCTACTAGCGTCCCATTCTCAGAGCCCTAGTTTCCTAGTGAGCTTTCTGAGAAGCCAATGTCCGGATAGGTCTCCTAAAGCTATTGTTAGGTTTGATCTTTCTAGCTTAAGAACTTCCTTTCTCTTTTTTTTATCTAGCGCCGGTTATATGGCTTTAGATACCCTGCGTTCTCTTTCAACCATCTTTGGTCAGCATCTCTAGTTACAGAGGTTCGCCTGAATCAGTCAGGACGGCGATTTGACCACTACCGCACCGTTTTTGGGATAATTCTCCGCCGTCTCTTGCTAGTTGATCGACAAGTTCACCTCCCCCGATACCCTAATTTTCAGTCTCACACGGTTCCTTGCGCATAATGCTTGAAGCATTGTGCGACAGTTAACGACCAGTCTAGATCTGATGACATTCGATTCTTGCGCTTTGAGCGCGACTTGACTATGGATGTAAATGGCAATGTTCCTGGCGAATACCGATTTTAGCTTCAGCTGCTTAAGCGTTTCTGATTGTACCTATATAAGACTGACGTCTCGGGCAAGAATTAACGCTAGACGCTACGAGTATCGGTCGAAAGATTGTTGTACTTGGTTTTAGCACCAAGTCTGATAGACACGAAGATAAGCTCGAGCATCATTCTAGAATAGAAGTGCTTTGCTATAGAACTTTCAACTTTCTTAACAATCTCAGCTAAGTGTAATGTCAATATTTATTCAATTGTCTGTGAATTGTATTCCCATTCAAACGCCTTCAATCAACTCTCTCTATTTGCTATTGTTGCGTAGACTATTGAACAGTAAGGCAATTAGTATAATTAGGTTTCTTAACAGTCTGATACAGCTGGAAGATGCTACACTATTGTTGTGATACCATCTGACCAGAAGGTCACTTGCCTGCTATATGTTGTAACACTGACGTGAAACAATTGTTTTTAATTTCTCGAATGTTAAACGCTTGTGGTCAAGCTTGTGTGACACTGTTTTTGAGTGACTACAATACAACGTGGCCGCTTCCCCATCTTTCTCCTTCAGTCTTAACACTTGGTTTAGAGTTAGACGTAGAATACAGTTTGATTGAGGTCTTATCTTGTTTGATGATATAGACTTCGGAGTTTCCATTCGCTTTTCAGCAGAAATTCAGCAGTACATAGGGTTTGAAAATAATAGCCAGGAACACCGAACATTTTTTGCGGCACCACCTCTCGTCGGGGAAAGACAAGCCTCCGAGAGTGTAATCTGTCATGAAAGAGCTTCTCAATTCGCCGTTCGGAGTCGGCAATAAATTGTAGGTCCCTTCCATTCGTGCGAACAATACAAACACGCACAACATGAATGGTTGCGAGAAGCTAGGCCTTGGCCTAAGGTTTGAAAGTATCAGTCAATCTACATACTCCTTACATATACTCTACAATTGATTCTTATCTGAGGTTACCTCTGTCTCATGGCAAGGAATTCATTATCCTGCTAATACAAGTTTCAGCAAGAGAAGCCCAGGTTAGGGGTTGTGGCTGCCCATGCAAAGCACTTACACAAATAGGTCTTCCTCGGCCTATTGTGATACCACATGGATCTATTACCCTGAGGTATCACTTACATATTGGAGCTCTTGATGAAGCTCATGATACTTTTAATGCCAGTATGCGATAATTATCGGATTGATAGGCTATTAGATAGAGCTTTCTTCTTTGGGGTAGGGCTGGAGAGATTTAGAGGAAATGGAGGATTGTTTCTTCCTTAAAATCGTCCCTCCAAATGCTGCAGAAGTCGTTTAAAAAAAGGTCCATCTTTCTAGCATGAAGGTCAATGGGACAGAGGACAGTAAGAACAAACATAGACTGCGGCGCTCATAAGCTACAACTTACCCCACTACACACTCGGTTTTAGAACCGTCGCGATGGTGTATTCGTGCCTGGCATCATCACACTCCATTCCTTTTGATTGATTGATGCCCGAAAGTTGAGGTTGAGGATCGGTCTCTAAGATGACTGAGATCTTTGATTAAAATACGGAGCTAGTTCTAAGCAGACCTTTCAACTTTTTCCGTAGACATTATATTCTTTCCAGGGCTTACTTTGCCGTACTTAGTCTGATACTCTGCTTAGTACACTGCCTCCTATGGGATGTTGGGAATTCGGAGATCGTAGAATCTGCATCAGATGCGGGAATGCCCATATGGAGATTGAACGTTGCCTCTATAGATAAGCATTTGTCTTTGCTAGTCGTTGGGCTACAAAGTCGAAAGGTGGGAGGTTCCGGGATTTTCGAACCCCGCGTTTGTAGAGGCACACCATCCTCTGTATTTTGTTCAGGATATTGAGGTTCCAGCTCTTTTCAGGTCCAGTCCACCATGCTGTTGGTCTGCAAACACGTTCTTCATAGAGAACCATACGCGGACAAGCTGTTGTACAATCATGCAGGTGTCTGGTTTTAAGCCTTTTATGCTCATTGAATCGATAAAAATGTTAAGTAAAAGGAAGGCTTGCTATAGTGTCGTCAAACTGTCTTGATATACCAAAACCAGCGAAATCGTACCTTCGTGCATTGGTCATCTCAGTTCGCTTAAGGCGGAGAAACTAAACAGTCTTCTCACTCCTGAAGTGATAGAGTTAATATTTACTGTTCAGATTAATATTGTATGAACTAATTGAATAAACAAAAAAAGAAAACAGTTTAGAGTTTCTTATTACTTTTATTTGTTTAAAATAAATGGTAGCTTACTTACTTAAGGTGGCGCTACAGACCGGCGTGGTCCTGGGCCTCAACCAACAAGTCTCTCCAGCCAGCTCGATCTTTAGCCAGCTGCCTCCAGTTTCGCACGCCAAGTTGGTTGAGGTCCCCTTCCACTTGCGTGCGCCACCTGAGTCGCGGTCTTCCTCTACTGCGCTGACCCTCGGGTGTGGATTCGAAACTTTTCCGAGCTGGAGCATTGGTGTCCATCCGCTCTACATGACCCAGCCACCTCAGTCGTTGGACCTTCACTCTTCTGGCTAAGTCGATGTCGCTGTACAGCCCGTACAGTTCGTCGTTAATAATCCGATAATAATCCGTCGAATAGCTCTTAGATGTTATTGAAGCGAAAATAATGGCGATGAAAGAAGTCCTATCTTGTCTAAAAAAAAACGTGGTATTCGCTTCAGATATCCGTATCTTTTTGGACAGCCAAGCAGCAATCAAGTCCTTGGAATCATTATCTACAAATACACTAGTAGCCCCAGATTGCCGTTCGTATCTTGTAGATATTGCAGAGGAGTTCAATATTTACCTTTGTTAGATGGCGGAGCATAAGGGCATTCCTGGGAACTGTAAGGCTAATGGATTCGCCAGACATGGAACAACATTACCTATTGGGCCTGATAAGGGCACCTTAGGTATACCAATCGCTACTTGCGCTTGGGTGGACAGGTGGTAAACGTGTCTTGCGACAAAACAGATTTGGTTCAAGTTGGATCTGAAGCATTCTAAGGATTTGATTTCCTCCATGAGATTGCATATCAGCGCTGTTATAAGTGTCATCACTGGGCACTGTCTAATAGGCAAGCATGCAAAAAGGCTTGACGTCTTCTCGAATGATTTCTGCAGAAGCTGCATGGACGAAGTAGAGGCGGAAACTATCCTCTACCTTTTTTGCCCCTGCCCTGCTCTCTCCCGTAAAATAAAAACTCACCTACTTATGTGCCTTCTTCTACAACGATCTCCTACGCTTCATCAGATGATCTAAGTGATTTAACGAGTAGGCAAAGAAGAATTCTCCAAGATCCACGTGGTATCCCAACGGGCCTATCATTGGTCTACGTCTGTTGGCTTCAGCTAGCAGCTCCTTCAAACTAACCTAACCTATCGGGGAAAAAGTTGCCTGAACATTTTTTTTTGATTCCATAGATTTGAGCAGTGGGTTGTATCCTAATGCACCCTTTTCATCCCCACATCCTCTGCATAAGTCGTCTTAGCCTAAATGTACTTTCTTTGCATGGCATCTTAGAATTTTTTGGCCAGTCACTATCTCTACCAACAATGAGAGAAATTTCCTGCCCATATGTATGTAGGAAGTTTTTTGCTTCTTGCTATGTTATTATTTGGCTTCTCTAGGTTTTAGAGTTGGTAACGGCCTTCCAGTCTTACCTTTTCTCTCAGATGACAAGGCAAAGGTTTAATTGCATCGTTCGCTTCCACTCTCAACAGTCTCATTTCCCGATTCACCCCTATTACCCAGCCGAGTTTTACACTATGCTACGTGCCAGGAACCTTAAGTTCTTCGTGAGAGGACTTCATAAGCTACGAATTGATCTGAGTAGCAGTCTTTATAGACGCCTGGCTGTATGTAGATCGTGATATCCTTCCATGATACTGTGAGCATCGACGCTAATCGGGCGGCTTTTGTCGCTTCTAGAACCTGAGCCTGGAAAACACTGCTTTGGTCGGGGAATCTTTTTGAGCTGCTTCGTCCAAGCTCCTCAAAGAAGAGCTTCTATGCCCGTGTCCAGTTTTGACCGTTTGGGGTAGATGGACTTAAACTCATCAGAAATTTCGATGTTTCCCCACTGTTCTCTACAGTTTTGGAAGTCCGCAGTTTGCTACTAAAATACCAAAGACCACTTTGAAATAAAAACGTCCACCGACAGAACGCCAATTTTATTTTCACATATGCGTATGTCCATGAATATTTTAGAAACGTAAATTTCTCCTTTTTGGAACACCTTATGCCAACTTTATATTGTACGGTTCCGACAATGAGCACAATGCTGGATAATTTGGATTTCTGCCAGTGGTGCAATTGGCTGCAGTCACTCCCGTTGTGTACATCTTAACGCCGACAATATTTGTCCGTGCAAAGTTGCACACCAAAGTAAGCGAAGCCCAATTATTCTCAGCCGGGTCGTTGTATGTCACAGCTGCACAGCCCACAGCGGTATTCTTCTCTGACGTCATGACCGTAAAGTGACCAATTTCTTGACTAAAAAAAAATCGAAATTAGATTAGGACACATATGTATTTCTATATCTATAAATTTGGTAAAACTTACGCTGTACTAGCTGGATAACTGTTGATGTTTGCCATGGTTGTCACTGTGTATTCGGACCACCATCCATCAATTCGTGCCAACATGACAGACATTAGGTCGGGTGAACCGGCACTCCACCAAGCTTTGGCAATATTTTGGCCAGACCATGGAAATTGCAATGTCGCGCGACATAGATCGTGAGCATAGACACATGTCATTGCATTAAATCCTGCCAGAGTTGCCAAATCTGCATTCCATCGGATTGTTGCCATTCGGGTAGCTGGCAAGAAACCTGTCAAATTACCAGCAGCTATCTGATTTCGTTTGATGTTTATTGCCTGGACCAGCTGTTGCTTCATTACGGTTGTCAAGTTGACCATGGCAGCGCCTGCAGGACATGAACTATTCAAAGTCTGAAGAATGTTGGAAGGAAAAATTTTAGTTTTTAACATTTAAGGACCGGAATGTAGGCAAACACTTCAAGGAGAAAGAGGAGGAATCTCATTGAATAAGTTGAACCACATTTGCAGTAGCCCTTACTCCTGGATTGTTGCATCCTATTTGCGTTATACCGGCGGGACAAAGGCTGGGATCACAGAAATTTTGACAGTACGCCTTGCTCAGAAGGTTAAACAAAATAAAGACGACGAACGCGATTAACTTCATTGTTGCGAAACGTTTTGTTTTTATGATCGTCTTCTCAAGACCTTTAGTATTTATAGGGAAAATTCTAAACACAATCGAGTTTTCGGTCCCTAAGTTAACATTTAGACATTCATATGTGGGTTGTAGTACTTACTCCACACTTGTGTAAATAGGGCAAAATGCTGAAGGCACACTTTTTGGAAGTTGCCAAAGCAGGAAGTAACATTTTGGCTTAGAGATGTTTTTACCATATCACAGCCCTTTGAATATTTTTCCAGCTGGCTAAATAGAGACGCACATGCCAGTGAATTTGTTTTACTTCATATTTAGACCAGACACCTAAAAATAGGCGGGCGAAGTACAACTGTTTTCGAGTGCTTATATCTTGAAATGCTAGTACGCTTCGGGGTATCCACTGAAAAACATTTAATGACAAACATCGGCTAGCAAGGGTCTAGAGGGCAGCTAAGCAAATATTTTGCAAATCTAAATCTTCAGGTGGCCAGTGAATGTTTTTATATACAATGTTTGGGCTACAATCAAACACCGGCTAGGGAGGGTTTAAAGGGTAGGTAAGCAAATATTTTGAAAGTCGGGAACTTCAGGTGGACAGTGAAAGTTAAGTTCTAACAAAATGTCAAACAAACACTTGAGTTCAAAACAAGTTGAGGATACGTAGAGTCTGTATCGCCATCTGGGTCGCCTCCAGTCAATGGGAAACTTCAACTTTAAGAAAAAGAGTGTCTAATTGCGGCAGAAGCTACGGAAGCCAACACTGTGAGCAAGTCTTACGCAACCAAAGACAGAACACGTACGGGTTTAACAGTGTCTTCTTAAGACGTCCGTCTTCCTCCAAGTAAATCAGACCAACAAGCCAAATCAATACCCGCAGTAATGGCATTCGCAACCTTTTTTGCTTTAAGGTGGCGCTACAGTCCGGGGTGGTCCTGGGGCTCAACTAACAAGTGTCTCCAGTCAGCTCAATCTTTAGCCAGTGGCCTCCAGTTTCGCACGGTAAGTTTGATGTCCTCTTCCACCAGCGCGCGCCACCTGAGCCGCGGTTTTCCTCTACTGCGTTGTCCCTCGGGTGTGGATTCGAAGGTTTTCCCGCCCGGAGCTTTAGTGTCTATCCGCTCCACATGACCCAGCCATCTCAGTCCTTGGACCTTCACTCTTATGGCTAAGCCGATGTCGCTGTATAGCCCGTACAGTTCGTCGTTGTATTTTCTCCTCCACTCACCCTCTATGCAGGCGGAACCGAAAATCACCCAAAGAAGTTTTCTCTCGAAACAACCAAAGGCAACTTCATTCGTTTTTGACAGAGTCCATGCCTCTGCGCCCTAGAACAGGACTGGGACGATTAAAGACTTATAAAGGGTCACCTTAGTTGTTCGAGAGAGGGCTTTGCTACTCAGTTGCCTTCTTAGCCCAAAGAAACAGCGATTGGCAAGAGCTATTCTTCGCTTGATCTCAGGGTTGGTATCGTTGACTGAATTGATAGCGGAGCCTAGGCAGACAAAGTCCTTAACCACCTCAAAGTTATATCTGTCTACAGTGACGTTTTAACCGAGACGTCGGTGTTGGGTGGTTGACTGTCTTTTCATGTTGACAGCGTATACTCTGTCTTATCAAATCCATCAACTACTTAATCCATATAAGCGCTCAGGTGATCAGGTATGATGGTCTGCTTCCAAACTTCAACCTGTACCAACACTTGGATCTCGTGATATGATCTTTCAACCCCAAGTCCGGCAATCTTGACGACGTTCTAGTTTCCAGTATTCGGTATTCGACAATTAACTGACTGATGACTGATGCATATGCATAAAATACTTTTTCACTTAATGCATGCAAAAGCACGGTGATATCTAGGAAGATATTCCCATCCAAAGGACATCATCAAATACATTGGTTTGCCAAAGATACAGCATAACTCCTCTTTAAATTTGAATTTTATCTCCCCAGCTGATATGCCGCATTGGGCTGATTTGAACATGCGGATAACGCCGCACATAAAGGACTCTCAATCTCTACCCTCCATCTGGCACCGTCACACAATCTTCAAGCCCTCTAAAGCCAAAGATTGGAAGCAACAAAAAAAAAAAAAAAAAAAGGAAGCAAAATACGACATTACCCAATGGTAGTATCAACTTTTATTTTATAGCAGGGATAAAAGTAAAGCACACACCGCACAGATACTACTCCCGCACACAGGCAAGGATATCATCGCCAAAGATTGAAATAACTGATAACATAAAGTGAATTCGTCGGGTTACGAGGGAAATACCCACACAGGAGTTCGAAGGATGTTAGATCGCATCCGCTGGTGTTTGAGATGAACTGACTCGCCCCCGGTTCACCCACCTTGGGAAGGGGAGATACACTCTGCTATCTGTGTTCATCTGTGCCATCCTTTGAAGCCCACCATCCTACGAGGCTCGGATTGGCGGTGTATATGTGGCACAATTTAAAATTTTATTCACTCCTTGATGCGGTACTAAAATCCCAATATATGGGACCCAATATCAAACCGAAAACGATACCGAACATGGTAACCACTGAGGAGAAGGATACACAATGGCACATGTGGGTGTAGCGCACGACAGAGGAGCACAGCAAAGGTTCTTGCGGCGCGCTTGATGGTTGCCGTTTCGGTTTATCTTATTTTTTTTCTTTGTCCTCGTTCTCGTCGTGTTGGGTTAGAAAGTATCTCCATCTAGTATGCAGAGAGGATTTGATAATATCACTTTTCGCAGTGATTGAGAAGACATTGCGCAAGGATGTGAGGGACATCCCCCTTGACTTGGGGGATACGGTTTCGAGAATTTATGGGATTTAATCAAAACCGGGATATTGCGAAATTTTATTGCGAATTTAGTTTTTAAGAGGGCGATGCATTAGGTTTGATGGAAGCATTCGGCACGGTACCCACAGCCGGTTTGCCATGGCCCGAACAACTGTTGGAACAATGGCCTACTAAGGGTCTACCACTCTTCGAACCATTAACCAGCGTGGAGAAGCGTAACAAATGCGTGTGTGTATAATTTTCGGATCAACTAATGGAGTTGTTTGTCCGGACTGCACGAGTATCTATCGATGCACACACAGAAGCGCGTAATTTGTCGGTAATGTTACGTTAATAATCTGTCAGATTACATTTTCGATGCTTCGGTGAATGGGAAAAGGAAAATTTGAAGATTTTCTCTTTTTTTTTTTGGCTGAAGAGGGTTTACCTGGGTCTCGATGGGGTAATTGAGGGCTTAAGGCTGGCTTCGGTGGTTGCAAGTGGCTTATTAGGAGGGATAATTTGCTTGTTGTGGAATTCCACCAAGTGGACGCAGGTGGAGGTATGGAATGCGGAAAATATTACGAAACAACAGCGGCGCGGATTGTTACAAAGTTACATACGTTTTTTTTGTGTAGAGATTATAAAGAAATGATGGTATTCTTGTTGAGGTTAATTTGGTGCAATGGTTGTGAATGCTACAAAGCCCGAACCGAAGCCTGCAATGATAAACAAGGGAACATCGTAATAGAATCGCAGTCGATGCTGAGGATATGGAATGACTGTTTCTGCAGACTATTTAGCGACGGCGACGAATCAAATTCCGCTGTCTGGCAGAATGAACCATTCAACCTGGACGACGATGACCAACAATTCCGTCCACCTGACTTGGACGAAGTGAAGATAGCCATATCCTAGCTTAAGTCCAGCAAAGCTGCTAGAGCTATTCAAAGCGGCAGGCGATGACTTGGTAAGGAGCATGCACCAACTCATTTGTAAAATATGGTCGAAGGTAAGTATGTCCGATGAATAGAACCTCAGTCCTCAGAGCAAATATTCACACTGCGGCAGATCTTGGAAAAAACCCAGGAACTTCACATCGATTCCCACCACCTTTTCATCGATTTTAAGGCCGCGTATGTCTAGCAGCAATGTCTAGTTTTGATAGATATCCCTGCCAAAATCGTTCATTTGTGAAGGATGAAGATGGAGAATGCACGCTGCTCCATCAAGGTCGGTCAACACCTCACCTAGACCTTTGATGTCAAAGAAGGATTTAGGCAAGGCGACGCGCTGTCAAGCGACTTCTTCAACATTGTTCTTGAAAGAGTTGTGCAAAACTCACGCGCCAACACCAGAGACACAATCTTTCAAAAGTCCGTCCAACTACTCAGATACGCCGACATATAGACATAATCGGAAGAACGCAGCGTGATGTCACTAACGCGGTCATATGTATTGAGACTGAGGTGGCGAAGATGGGCTTAGTGGTCAATGAGGAGAAGACAGAGTATATGCTGTCGACATGAAATGACGCTCATCACCGACGTCTCGGACAGAGCGTCACAGATATAACTTTGAGGTAGTTAAGGACTTTGTCTACCTAAACCTCCGCTATAAATTCAGACAATGAAATCAGCGCTGAGATTAAATGAAGAATAACTCTTGCCAATCGTTGTTTCTTTGGGCTAAGAAGGCAATTGAGTAGCAAAGCCCTTTCTCGACCCTGTATACGACCTTAATCGTCCCAGTCCTGCTCTACGGCGCAGAGGCATGGACTCTGTCTAAAGCGGATGAGGTTGCTCTTGGCTGCTTCGAGAGGAAAATTCTTCGGGTGATTTTTGGTCCCGTCTGCATAGATGGTGAGTGGAGGAGGAGATACAACGACGAACTGTACGGGCTATACAGCGACATCGGCTTAGCCAGAAGAGGGAAGGTCCAACGACTGAGGTGACTGGGTCATGTGCAGCGGATGGACACCAATGCTCCGGCTCGAAAAATCTTCGAATCCATACCCGAGGGACGTCGCAGTAGAGATGGGGAAGGGGACCTTAACCGACTTTGCGTGCCAAACTGGAGGCAGCTGGCTAAAGATCGAGCCGACTGGAGACATTTGTTAGTTGAGCCCCAGGACCACCCCGGACTGTAGCGCCAAGTAAGTAAGTAAGTAAGTAAGTAAGCTTAGCTCTGATGCCAAGTTCGCTTTTCCTTAATGTCAAGGGCGCTTAAATCAATGACGCGCAGCTTAGCATGGATGACACATTCCAGGTGCTTTTAAGACAAATGCTGGCTGCCGTATTAGAATTCGTCTGTGCTCGATTAGTTCACTCGGAGAGATAACATAGTAGGGGTAGACTTCTCCCAGTAGAACCGGACCTTAACCTACGACAATTCGAACTCCAGGGGCTTCTTTGTCAAGCTTTTCCTTCACCTTGAACTGTAGCAACACCCGAGTAAATACGTGCGACGAAACAGAATTGACAATTTGGTGGATCCGAGAAGACGCAATTTCTTTTGAAATTTGCAAGGAAAAATTGAAGTCGTCCTTAGCACCCGGTGCTGGGATTGACACCTGATCCCTGATATCTATTGAAATAAGTGGTTGCGACGTCAATGCCTGGACAGGAGAATAACCAGGTACACAGTGTGTACTACACACTGACGATTTTTGTGCTTATTGTTGCGAATTTTCGAGAGCGGTTCAAGTCTAAGCTGATTAATTTAGCTCTTCACAGGGTGACTCGCAAAGACATATAGAGTTGATAGAGCTAGAAAGAGAATTTATGTTCGCACTAGTACCTAAGGGGCACTAAGCATCTTGAAATTTGAAGACAATTAGTGCCTTTTACCAGTTCGCCTATAATTTTTCAGACTCAATCCAGGATCATTACAAGTTCCAGCCGTAGCTAGTGAAGGATAGTGCTGTCTAAAAGGTACATAATCTATCGTGGAAGCTTCATCTGCTCCATCAATAAAACTCTACATAGCTCGGTCCAAATGAGGTAATTTCGATGGCATCTTCATTGGCATTTGTACAGCAAGCAAAATTGATGACACTCGGAGTCGCAGACGAGGGAATCGATAAAACGCTCCGAAAATAGACTGCAATGGTTGCCGCGCGATGCTCGTAAAATGTATTTCGATCTTCCATCTGTCGGTTGAATGCTGTTGTGTATTAGCTTGTAGCTGTAGCCCATGACTGGAAGCGCGTCGAGTCTGACTGATGCTGATGATGCTTATGCCATGTTTAATATATTTCCAAACACTTCAAGTTGGGGTGTACACTGCCTTCGTGCAACAGCGCCCGGTTAGGGTTAGCCAGGCGGCGCCGCTTTCACTTTATCCAAATAATCACAGCGAATGTATCCGCTGCGCCATTGATCTGACCAGAGACTCCGTATCGGTTGGGTCGGGGATCATAAAACCGTGCACATCCCAACAAAATAAACTTTTTCGCCTTTCGGCTTCAGTCCTCTTTTTGTTTTCAAGTAGTGGGCGTAGAGGGTGGCTGTCTCTCAGCCTCAATTTCATGGCCAGCGTATAAGAAATGGCAACACAGTGTGTTTTTGGGGGGATATTAATGGCAAAGCATTTAAGAATGTATGATAATGTGGGGATTATGTGTTTCCATTGACGCCAGTCTGTGAAGGAATTCGAAATCGTTAATAGAACGATATGCTCGTAAATGCAGTTTTATTGATTTTTTCGAACAGCGAACGCAGGAATTGATTAGTGGAATTTATTTTGCTTGGGGAATGTGTTCGAGTATTAGAAAATAAACAGAAATTCACCTCAAGGATGATTTATTTTTATATTTTCTTGCTTTTAAATTTCATTCTTAAGTTTTTTTTATTTCTTTGGAAACTTATATGTATGTACAGAGAATCTTTGGCAACAAAAGGCGCAATAAATAAATCGATAGAGACAAGAATTTGAAAACTATTTTAAAAAATCTACCCAGGGAACGTTTCGTATAATCATTTTTAATTTCAGTATGTACAGGGTGGTGCAAAAGTATCCTTTTGACCGATTCTGTCTTTATATTCGCGGTGGGAGCTCGCTGAGTTCTGTCGATGATTTAAATTTTGACGACGGACGAAAGTTCTCATCGAGCATCGAGCATTCCCCATAGTTATTTAGTTAGAGTGGTTTTCCAAGAAGAGGTACTCTTAGACCTCAAAAGTAGACTATTGTGATGGCACAGACTGCTGGAGTTTGACCCCTGGTTAGTTTGTTGGTTTCGTGGGCGTTCTAAAAACTTACTTATACCTCAACCGGGGCCATTGTACCCATAAAGAGTATACTCATGAGAGTCAAACCAAGGGGTAGGGTTGGCTAATCTGGAAACCACCCAGAAAGGGATAGAAATTTCCTAAATGCAGCGATATGAAGGTCCTCAAGCCCATGAAATAATCTACTACCAGGAGTACGCAGTCTTCCGGTGGCCATTGCGGGATATTCCCATAGATGGCGCTCGATGGTTTCTACTTCCTCTTCGTCCCTATGGATTCCTATTCCGCAATGCCCTGTAAGGACGCCGGAGAGGAGTCGTATTTCCCTTCGACTAAGTTGTACGAGATTTTTGGAATTCTTCTTATCAAAGGCTGGGCATAGTGATCTGGCTATAGCATATGCGTCCATGTGACACCCTCGCGTATTAGCCCTGATCATAGTTTCCTCATCTTTTTCCCCGTAAAGAATGCAAATGGGTGTATTTGCGACCGAAAGGGTATATACACATGTTAGTTCTGCACCCCTCCCGACAAGTTCGTCCGCCGTCTCGTTACCTGATATATCTTTGTGGTCCGGTACCCAGCATAGGGTCTTCTTTTTGGTCGTTGATATATCGTTGAGAGTTTGACCCCTGCTTACTTCTAAAACCATTTAGATTTTCTAACGTAGCTATTGATTTAATGAGTGCAGATGATTAAAATCGTTAAAGAAGTATTGGCCTAAGGTGGCTTTCCTGACGTTCGCAAGGACGGGATTCCTGCTGTGGCTTCTTCTCTTTATCTCTGCAGCTCCTGCAGGTATCGTTACTTGCTATGCCCATGCGTCGAGCATGCCTGGGATGCATTGCCCCGTTAGGGCGTTGATTTCTTTTGAAAGTTGGTCTATTTTAAGTCGTGTTAATGATTTTGATCTTTTCAGATACAGAACAGGCCAGATCAGTCTGGCATTGTTAGAATAATAGAGGTATTGCCATCTACGATTTGCCTTCGATAGAGCGTCGGTGAAAGTTAGGTGTTTAACAAACGACATAGGCGCTTTGACATGCTCTAGCTTCCTGCCATTGAGAGCCTTATCTAGCTAATTCGTAAGCCGCACAATTCACTTGAATGTCCCAGTGACCAGAGACCCAACAGAGTGTAACGCTGTACTGGTTAGTGATCTCATTTGGAGAGTAAAATCTGTGATATTGAGTTAGCATTCAGTCAAGCGATGGATTGATTAATAGGTGTGACTTCGGCTTGGAAAACTGAAGGCGTCGTTGACGTCCGGGTCTTCTGAAAAGACATCGGCACCGAATCCTTTGGCTGTTGTAGAGCCGTCCGTAAAGATAGAGATAGGCTCATTTAAGCGGACTTCGAGCTGACTCTAGGTGCTTTTGTCCGGTATTTTGTGCTTGTTGCCCATATTAAAGTCGTGCCTGTGGTTTGAGAAAGCTGCGGTGAGTTGATAAGACTTTGGCATGTCCCGCATTTTTTACACATCATTGGTGGGCTTCTCTGTCTTAGGGCCGCGTTAGAGGCCTGCTGAAAACGATAGATATCTATTGGCAATCAGCGGAGCATGGTTTGAAGGGCAGCTGAAGGAGAAGTTCTCAGCGCACGAGTAATGCTTAGGTCACACGTTGGACTTTCTCGAGAACTTTAATGCTGGTCTGCTTTTCTATAGGTAGAACCGGACACCAAACCATTAAGCCATAAGTAAGTATCGGTCTTACGGCCCGTGCATGATTTTCGGCTGTAGGCCCCATCTGGTACCTACTGCTCTTTTGCATGAGTAGAGTGCTACCAGGGATTTCCTGGTGAATTTGGTAATATTATCTCTCCTCAGGAGTTTTTTTTTGTCTAGAATGAGTCCTAGATATTGGGCACTGAATGAGAAGTTTAGAGAAATACCGTTGAGCTTGGGTGGGATTAATGATTGGAATTTTGATTTTCCTAGTAAAAAGGACCAGCTTCGTTTTAGATGCAGTGACACTAAGGCCACAGCTGCTTGTCCACGTTGTGAGCTTGTTAAGAGCGTGTTAAAGAATATCTGCTACTGTTTGAGCGTACTTGTCCGTCACGCCGACAGCATTGTCTGCATATGCTACCGCACCACACCCCGCATCCTTCACCTTCAGAAGCAGTTCGTTAAGAACAAGATTCCATAGGAGAGGAAATGCCCCAGTTTGGCTTCTTACTGGCTGAGCTGTTACCAAAAGAGGCGTTAATGACTCTGCTCTAAGGATGTGGTGTCACAATAAAAAGCTAAGGCTAAGTGAGGACGACTTTTGCAGGAGTTGCAACACAACCCACTTCTTTTGCCACTGCCCAAGTCTTTGCCACCTCAGACATAAGTCCTTTAGATACATCTGGAGGCTAATTAAAGTTTTGAAGCCCTGTGGCAATAGGAGACTGCTTTGGGTATTAATCCAAGATCAAGGGTACCCTTCCCCCCAAAATGATCATCACAATGGGTCTCTACTGACCTGAGTGTGGCCCAGAGGGCTTCTCTCCCCTTACCAACCCATCTACTTAGCCTTACCTAATGATTTGGTGTATTAGACTACAGACTGGTTCGCAGAATGATGTTTAGATTTTTTAGAGCACATATTACCGAAAGCGTCTCAACGTAATTGAATGCCCTCTCAATACCTAGAATGCAACAATAATGAATTCCTTGAGCGCGATGGCTCATTCTATAGGCAGTATGATAGAGTGAAGGGCCGTTTCGACAGATTTAGCCCTTTGACAGGCGTGCTGTGATGGGGAAAGATGGTTGCAATCCACGTTCCCTATTGTCATCCTGCATAGGCGGACGAGCTTAGCAGGGATGCTCAAAGATCGCATGATAAGACATGACTCTGTGTAGCTCATCTCCACAAATGCTGTCATAGGTGGTCTTAGAATTGATAAAGTGATGGGGGTATCGATTTGAGACTGCACTGATAAGAGCCAATTAGGTTGTTGGCGATAGGTTTCAAACGTTCAAACCATACCTATGACAGATAAGGTCTATTGTCTGTCACCGTTGCCATGGGGGAAACTGCAATGCAGATGAGGAAGTTAGGGGCTGTTCAACTCAATTCTTCGGAGGCAGGTTATTCTTGTCAACTTCTCCCAACCCAACTAAGATTTCGAAGGATTTTTGTGTCTTGCTTGCAACATTTGACGGATATTGAGATCAAGTCATGTCCATCGTTAAAAAAGACTAAACGCACCACAAGCAACTGTTTCTTTTCCATGTGGATGCTGGTTAGAGTAGAGATTCTACCGCGTGGATAAAACGGTCCTCGTTGCGTAACATCCCTAACGAAACCAGTTTTCTTTGTCTTGCAGTAAATTTAATGGAAATTCCACTGCCCAACGCAACTGCTCCGCACTGCTTGCTTAGGAACTCAACCAACAAAGTCCCTTTCCACGCAATTACCACATGAAACTTGTAAAATTTAATGGCATCCACACCATTAGCATGATCGTATGCTCAAAGCATTCCAATTGCACACACAAAAACTCACGACAATGGCTTCCAAACACAATAACCCTTTGGTCAGGTCTGCGGGACCACCAACGTAAATTACTCCAAAAAACCAATTATAGTTCGGTTTACCTGATCGCATACCAAAAGAATAACATTTTCCGCGTCCACTTCGTGGAAATCTCCCCGGAAAAAAAAGGAGAAAAATCAAATCCAAATGCCAACCGAATGCCTCTTATTTTTTATTGCAACGCGAAAAATCAACAACAACAACCCGATAGAAAAAGGATTCGACAATCAACAAAAAAGGGTTGGATAGGACGATTCTCATCCAATAAATTCATTCTTGTTCGCGGCCAAACAATTTGAATACCGAAACGATCCTACACACTCAACTCAACTCAAACATAGCTTCCAAGAATCATCGCATGCCACAAACATCACGGAAAGAAAAAAAGGATTCTCTGTTTATTTACGCGATGTGATCCTTTTCACAGGAATTTTCCCTAGGTATATGCAAACTAATCGACTTTGAGCGACTTTAACACGAACTAGGAGGCCATGGATCTGGTCCTATTTACTGAGAGCCGAATAAAAAAATTGAGGCAGATCCTTTTTCTCCTGTTAAAAAACAAAACAAACTCACTAATTTCACTGAAAGACACAAAACATACAGGATCTTGAAAGGAAAGAGACGCTGCTGTTGTGTTCTCCTTAACCTATTCGTTTTTTAATCCTTTCCTTCGTCCTGTCATCGTAAAATAATTGTCGCGTCGATTTATCCCCGCAAAAAGGATTCTCAAGAAGTTGTGAAAGGAAAGGAGTTTTTTTTTTATGAAGAATGCATCTGTCTGTTTAACCCGTTCGCCAAAAACAGTGTCATAAAAAAGCAAGGATGCACGATGGTTTTTTTTTATGTTTTGTGTGACCTGGTTCCGCAGGATAACAATAAAAAACAGGGCATTTGAATTGTTTTACAAAGAATGAACAGAGCCAAGGGGTTAAAAAGGGTTAACAGCCAAGCCGGGCTCGAATGGTTTTATGGTTAGCGACTGGCGACATGATTTATCCTTTGAATCCTTGGAAGGGTTTTTAAAAAAAAAGAGTTAAAATGTTAAAACGCGCTGGTCGTCGAGAAAAACACAATATTTATGGTATGACTGTGCCTAATTCGACCGCAGTTAAAAAATTTCAGAAAAAAATGTATCTTCTACTTCTATCCGCGTCAGGGCTTCTCTAATGTGTTAAAAGATGTTTTCATTAACATTTGCCGGGCGCACGATGGGCACTCAGAGGTAAACGTCGTCGTTAACCCCTTTGTGATGCACCGCGCGGTCCTTTGGTGGTTTCTTCGACGATGGCGGAACTCTTCTAAAGGAACTCTACCAAGCTCATAACCATAATCATAATCATAACAATAACAATAAGCCAATATGTCGGCATGAGATTCAGTCAGCCACCCTTTTCTTCAATGTCAGTCGATCAGTGATCTTGATCGTGATCGTGATCATGATGAAACCACACCAACCTCTGACAAGATCACTTGGATGGGGAGTGTGCAACAACAGTTGGCTCACACATCGATTGGTTCTACCGGAACAAATCGAATCAATCAACAAATTTATGAAGTTCTTTTGGGGGATTTTCCTTTTCTCTACTTTTCTTCTTCGGTTTTTTTTTTGGTTCGTTTTCCTTTCGCTTTGTTGTGCGGTGAAAATTTGGGTGAATACAAGAAAAATTATTGAAATTGCTGTTCAGTCGATTGTTGCCTAATTAAATTCGTGGTGGGCTTGTTCCTTTGTGACTCTGGAGATGGACAGACGACGGACAGAATGACGGTTAATGTGGTGTTCTCACCAATTTTGATAGTGATATGGTAATGATGTGTCCTGCTGTGCTGCAGCAGTGCATTGGCGCTTTGAGGGGACGAATGATGATCATGCGTGACAAGTTGTATAATTTCGGTGGAGTACTAATTGGTTTCCCTTCGAGGTGGGGGATTTGGGTCGAGTGTCGATGCAGTGAAGCGGGCATTTCCATTTATATTAAATTTTTTTTTTCCTGAATTTATGTCAAGTAGGTGGTATTGGAGGAATTTTTTTTTTACTAAATTCTAAAACATTTTATGGGTTTTTAGTGGGTGCGTGGGTAGTTAGATAGTCGGCGATTCATAGAGTTGCATAAGTCCATCATTCGTACCAGTCTTTCTTGGCCATCATTTCTTATTGAAGTAACTTAACACTTGCCAAGTCGGACAGTGAATGGAATACAGAGCAACAGTTGACAAATTACCACCAACTAATCATTCCACGGCGATAAATTCACATGAGAACCCCTTCCACTTGCATGCGCCACCTGAGTCGCGTTCATCCTCTACTGCCCCGTCCCTCGGGTGTGGATTCGAAGATTTTCCAGGTCAGAGCTTTGGTGTCCATCCACTCTATATGACCCAGCCACCTTAGTCGTTGGAGCTTTACTATTCTGGCTAGGTCGATGCCGCCGTACAGCCCATATAGTTCGACGTTGTATCTCCTCCTCTATTGACCGTCTATGCAGACGGGACCGAAAATCACCCGAAAGATTTTCCTCTCGAAACAGCCAAAACCAACCTCATTCGCTTTTGACAGAGTCCATTCCTCTGTGACGTAGAGCAGGACTAGGATGATTAAGGTCTTATACAGGGTCACTTTAGTTGTTCGAGGGAGGATTTTGCTACTCAATTACCTTATTAGCCCAAAGACACAGCGATTGGAAATTGTTATTCTTCGTTTGATCTCAGCGCTCGTGTCGTTGTCTCAATTTATAGCGGAGGGACATCAAGAACGATGTTTTCAGAGTGGTATGACTGTGACGAAACCCTTTTTTGACATCAAAAGTCTCGGTTAGGTCTGGACCCACCTTGATGGAGCAGCGTGCTTTCTCCATCGTTATCCTGCACAAACGGATGAGTTTGGCATGGATACTAAAACTAGACATTGCTCTGTACAGCTCGTCTCTATAGCTCGTCTCTATAGCCCGTCTCGATCATGCGTTGATGACTGACGGACTAAGATTGGTTTCCAACCACTTCTTGACTCAAGGAGTGAAGAATTTATTAGACATAGGTCGAGCAAACGTAGTTGGGGCTAAGCAAAGTGAGGTGGATAGATGTGGAAGAGTACCAATCCTCAGAGTGTAACACTGTAATACTCCACTCTGTTAAACCGCCCGAAAATGGAAGGGAATCTGAAGTGGGACTGCTGCTTTCACGTACAGCACGCAGAGGCCAAATCTCCTGACAATCGCACAAAGGCAGGTTTAGGGTACGACGCGTCAACCTTATATGGTGTTACCCTCCAAAAGAGTCGTCATCTGATGACGAAAAGGAGGCCTTCTATGACGAGTTAGGGGGCGTGCTCAGCACAACACCAATTACGGAGACATGGTCTTGGTGAAGGCGAACTTGAATGCCAATGGAAATGACAACGAAAGGCTAAGACAGGTACGATTTTAAGATTTCTGCATCACCAGTTGCCTTGTTATAGACGGCACAATGATTGAGCATCTGCCACAAAGTCAGCTTAGTGTGAACTGTCGCGCAAGCAATATCCAATAAAATTGGCCCTTTTTACTATCAGCCGCCTTTTTAGAAGACTGGACTTCCAAAAGGAATGGCACGACAACACCACCTTATGGAACTGGAGACTCTTGCAGTTCGAAGATCCTATACGCCAACACACGAACACCCAGGTATAACACCGAAGACTACAGGATCCCTTAGTGCGCTGGTAGTTTAGGGACCACCTTTCGCAAAGAGTGATAACAATCAGCCTCATAATCAAAAATTATTGGATTCAGGTTTCCGCTCTGGATCGCCCTGTATCGACCACATTGCGTTGAGCATCGTTCGCCAGTTCACCTGTTCTTTATCGATTTTGGAAAGGCGTTTGCCAGTGCCAACAGACAGTTTATCTGGGTTGGCTGGGGCAGAAGAGCTTTCCGTATCCCTGATAAACGATAACTTATGATGGACCAAGGTGTCGCGTTCTTCTGGAAGAATCTCGAGATTCAACGTGGAGTGCGACACGGAAGCATTTTTTCACCAATATTATATTTATTTATGATAAGCAATGTGCTGTGTGCTGCTACATCTCAACTCAAACATCTTTACTACGGTGAAAACGTACATTTTCCTACTATCACATAGGAGTATGAATCTTCATCAAATGACAGCGGGTGTTGAGAGAGAGGCAAACTGCAGAAACCAAAATTATCAATCTCAAAACAAACTCACCAACTCAGGTTAGGATCGGTAAAGAGCTAGTAGAGGAAGTAGAGAGCTTCCAATGTTTTAGGAATATTTTCTCGACTGATATTGCCAGCGGAATCGGCAAAGCGATTTAGAATGTTGTCCAAACTGTATAGTAATGCTTCGACAGCAAGTGGCTCCATTGTTAAATCTGTGCAGTTACATGGGTGCAGCACTTGGCGTGTGATCCCTATTATATTGAGGATCTTAAGGATTTTCTGGCCTAACCGTATCCCTAACGTACATTTTTACCAGGGAACGGGTTAAGTACTTACAGGCATAACCAACCAATGACGAAAGTGACAGTGGATTGGTCATACCTTTCGAAAAGGTGACAACTGCATACCTTACCATGCTATACAATGGAATCCAAGATGACAGAGGAGGAGTCTCGGCAATTGGGGCAGAGTTGGAGAGAGGTGAGACATATTGCCACAAATCACGAGGGCGCGTAGTCGCAGTAGGACCCACCACAAAGCAAAAGGGACACGCATACCATATGTATGTAAGTTATTATGTACCTGACGTTCTGATTAGACGATTTTGGATTAGAATACTAATGGTATTAGCTGAGCGATGCCACTGCTCATACAGAATGTGGCGACGGACTATCAGATCTGTTCTTCTCGTAATTGTTCGTGGCCGTTTAGATTGATTTCGAGCTTTTGGCAACAAATATTGAGGAAAAAAAAATCCCTTTAGCAGCCACACGAGCGTTGATCCTTCAGAACCGTATACAAGGTAATATATTGTACTTGAAGTGTTTTTCTCATTCAAAACCAAATGATTCCTCTTAAATCATCTATTGTAGGACACCTGGTTGCGTTTCAAGCCCCCCTCCGTGTGAAATCAATAAAAATCGAAAAATCCAAACTATCAAACGAAATAGAGACATCAACGCATATGCCTCTTCTAAATCCTTGTTATTCCCATTGAATCACTCGATGTCACCCAATTACAAAGGATAAACTACAAAACAAGACCCCTTAACCAGCAACGACGACAACAGATGATGATGGTTTCCCATAAAAAAAAATAGAGAAAAACCGTTCCAAAGGATAGCGTTGACATAAAAGCATAAAAAAAAAAAATAGGAATCCTTCGACCAAAACAAATTGCAACTGAATAAAAAATGAACAAATCAATAGAGAGAGGGTTCGTTCCACTATGATGCAAGGAGGATGCATTCTCATTCTCATCACCGCACCGCTACGAATTGATATACCACTATTGAGGCTGCGCCCTTCCACCATTTTCACCATCGTCATCTATCATCCCTTTCAAAAAAGAAGGCACCAATGTGTCTACTGTGACTCTTTTTAAATAATGTCCTTGCAAACGCATCCAAACACACATGCACGCACACATGACTGAGCATCAACAATTGTCGGAATAGAACTCGCGCCCTTTGCACAAACCCACCAGGGGTTACGCTTTGTTGGCCCACGCTATCAAAATCTGAGTTCTGTCTAATGTACGAGAAATAATTGAACGAGGATAATAAATTACACATCCAAAGGAGGCTGGAAATCGCAGAGAAAACGATACGTCCTTAATCAATGCACGTGCAATCGAATTCTAAAAAAAAAAAAAAAAAAACCCCGAGCGTTACTTGTTTTTGCCGCAAAGGTGTGTAAACAAATGTCCATCGAGTGTACTAATTCACATAAATTCGATGTCCTTTCATTCACGAAAACGATGGACACATAAACCATTGAGGATGTTTGTGTAAACAACACCTAAACAGCCTTTCATCGGCGTTTTTCTGTATTCGGTGTGAAATGGAGATGTCCGATAATGTTTTTTTTGCACAAACACAATGAGCCTGCTATAGGTGACAGTCCTTTGTCGTCCTTGATTTATCCGTTTGCACCTTAATAGAGTTGTTTCTTTGGGATTTGCGCTTACAAAGTCCGAGCAAGAGAATATCCTTACAATTGTTCCACAATGTTCGGTAGAATGTCCTTTTTTTTAGGTGAAAATTTGGAAAAACTTCTTTTTCCGTGGAATCGAATCACACCTCTACCGATACAAAAGCGTCCCTTGTCCAGCTCCATTCGGCGTGTTTGTTGTGTTCCGGGACGGGACCCAAATCAATTTGTAATTTTTTTTTTCCCAAAAATACGAAAATAAATTTTCAAATTGAAAGTGAATTCCATGGGTACGATGTGTTTGGACAAAAATACGACACACCCGAGACTGAGACGCTGTAAACGCTTTTGCTACAAGGCAGCGGTGCGGGGTATTAAACACTCGTAAAGGGGATGTCACTGAAACATTTCAGATATTCCTTTGATGATTTGTGATTGAGTCGAAACGTGACTTTTGTTCGATTTCGTCTTTCGAATGTGAATCTGGGATGGGATGGGAAGGCTGCGCTGTACCAAGAATGTCAGGCGTGCCGCAATAATTTAAACGTAAACGATCGCGCGTATTGAACGCGAATGAGGCTGCATGGTGTTTAACCAGATGTGGACGGCGGCGGGGTGAGTGAGCGTACGTTTGTTGTGTGGATTGGAGGTTGGAGAGGACCTTCTGGTCGGATGGCGTGCACCTTTGCCACGAGTTGCGGTACGTGATGGTTGGAAATGACTTGGAACATACGTTTGGCCAAGATGTAGTCATTAATTTGGGACTGTGCTGTCAGAGGGTTGGAGATCGATTTGGTAAACAGGGGAAAGTGATTATTGTTTTGCTTTGAAAGTGGGGAACCAAAAGGATGTGGGTGGATGGGTGTACTGTCGAGTTTCTTTAATCGATGACGATTGTCTTGTCAAAAAGAAGAAAAATTTGCGTGAACTTCTTACGTGATTTGAAGTCTTTCGATGAACTATAAGGAGTAGTAAACAATTTTTATTAGCTGAACCGAAAGTAACAAAAGGCAGAGGTCTTTGACATCACAGTCGTCCATCATAGTCGATGCGTTCCGCACTGATTTTGGTTATCAGTATTCGAAACAAGTACTGAAGCCGCACTGTAATTTCAAATCGGATGGCTAAGGTCCCTAAAGCCATCGATATGTCCACGACATATTTGATTTTCTTCTTCTGAAATGTTAACTCCAGTATCTGCTAATGGCCCGCTTATCCACTATGAGGGTCGCGGGTTTAGGGAGCTTAAGTGGACTCTCCACATTTGCCGATCTTCCGCCATCGACTCTAACTCATCAGGGGCAATCCCCATACGGGTAGAGGTGAGATTTCGGACTTGGTCCAGCCATCTCAACCTAGGCCTGCCCAGGGGACGCCTGCCCGATGGCACGAATTCCATGGCACGTCTTGGAAACCGAGTTGGGGACATGCGTTTGACGTGCCCAAACCATCGAAGTATGGACCTCTTCGTTCGAAGAAGTAGCTGCTCGACATTGAGTGCCTCGCGTACTCTGGTGTTCCTTACCCGATCTCGCCGAGTCACCCCAGCAATACAACGAAGAAATCTCATTTCGGCAGCTTGTATCCGCGATCTTATTCTTTCGGTCATTACCCAAACCTCATGACCATAGGTGAGGGTCGGAACAAACACTGAATAAAAGACCGACAACTTAGCTTAGATGCCAAGTTCGGCCCTCCTGATAACAGATTGACCAAGCTGTCTCAAAATTGCTCCAGCCTGACCAATCCTACAGGATAATTCAGTATTGCTCCTACCATCACCTACCATCAATAGGACCCCGAGATACTTAAACTTCTCCACCTGTTTCAATGGAACTCCACTAACATGCAGAGTGCATTGAACAGGTGTTCTGGAAATTACCATTACCTCAGATTTGTTCACGTTTACCTTCATCCCAGCTTCAACACAGACGGCGACGAACCTATCTAGTGCGCGCTGAAGTTCGGTCTGGGTGGACGTAAGGATGACCAAGTCATCAGCAAAAAGCAGATAACTTATCCTTAAGGCTCCCAATTCGAAACGTTCCTCACCAAGGCTGCGCTGTAACATCCAATCCATATACACTATGAAAAGGAGAGGTGACAAACGCCCACAGTGAAAGGTGTCGACTTAACGCCGTTCACCCGAACACAGCTCTTACAGTTAGTGTACAGAGATTGAATGGCCCTCAGAAGAGAACCGTCAATCCCGTACTCCTGCAATACACTCCAGAGTTTACCTCGAGGGACCCGATCATATGCTTTCTCCAAATCAACAAAACAACTGTAGATAGGTTTGGCATACTCCCAGGCCTTCTCAAGTACCATTCTGAGAGTGAACAGCTGGTCGGTTGTGCTTCTACCTGGACGAAAGCCGCACTGCTCATCGCCCAACCGGGACTCGACCACAGCTCTGGAACGCGTTTGCATCTCGCAGTATAAAAAGGATATTGCTGCGGTCCATGGGTAGAATCCAAAAAAAAAGGACTTAGCGCAACAGTCGTGATAGAGGGTTGCGGCATAGCTTCTCGCACCCATTCACGTTGTGCGAATTATATTTTTCGCACGAAAGAAAGAGACCTATAGCCCTTGTTTCTGACTTTTTAAGGTGAATTGAATGGCAAATTATACTCTCGGACAAATTATACTGCAGTGAGGTTGTACCTCGAACAATGATTAGTTGATTTAGCTGAGATCCGAACCATCAGCTCGCTCAGTAACGCTGTAACTCCAGAACTACGGCGGCCACATTGACATTATACTTATCAGGACCAGAGAGGCTATCGAATATACATTTTAATGACTAGGAGTAGGAGGCAGAAGACCAGGAGCGAAGCAGGCCGAGCGACTAATATATTATGTTTACATTTGGCAACGTCAGACTTAGAACTGACTTAGAAGTGCTAAAGAGACCATATCGCAGAGGAAACTGGTAGCTGATTGGATAAAAATCCGACTTTGGTAATTGAAGAGTTTTGGAGGAGATTCGAAAAATTCCAGTGAATAGCAATGACAAACAGCAAGTCTGGACACCACCTTCCGACGCTATTGAAAACTAATACTAATACCTGAGTTTCGAACCTGAGCACTTAAACTTGCTCGCAATGTGTGAATAACATCAAAAGGGTCTTCATTACCCCTTCAAGCGCGAGTGGACTATAAAAAAAACAGAACAGACTCTGTTTCATCACTTCTTCCTTTGCCAGACTACTGCTTCCGAGAAATCCCAGTGATCTGGATTCAGTTACATACTGATTGACCACAATTCCTCGCGTTTACAGCCCACTGAGTGGGTAGACTCCATTGCTTCCTTAGATTAGGTTAGGTGGCTGTCCCCGTTTAAGCTGGGACACACTTAAACCAGGTCCATTGTGATACCACGATAGATACCGACTTACCAGCGCCAGACCTCAAGAGTATAACGTCGAATGCACTGAGATGAGTGACCGTATCGGTAGTAACTCTATGTATTGAACCATTCTGAGCCGGAGATATACATATTTCCTTATCTTCTGCATGTCGAGTTCAGCTAGATCGTTTGCTTAGTTACTTATTTATTAAGGCTTTCAGACTACAATTGACTATAGTGGTCACTTTCGAAGTAGGAACTGAGCCCATAAAAACGTACTGACATAACATTGGAATGAAACGGTCTGAGCTTGGTTTTAGTGCTAAAATCTTACTTTTTAAGATTTTGGATGGTATTTTGAAAGAAGTCTTTGATATACCCGTTTTGGTTGCCAATATTCAGTTTGGTGTCTCCGTCGAACAAGTCCACGATGAGGCTGTCAGTGTAGAGCTGCCGACGCCCTTCGACCAGCGGATTGCTTTTTCCTCTTCTTGCCTCATTTGCGGCTAGGCTCAGTCAATGGGCATGTGTACAGTGACTCCAAGATGCCTCCTATTTAGCCAGAGTGCTTCTCTATTGAAGGCTAAATGTGTCTGCTAGTTTGACAGGTGGTGCTATAGGACCACCTCAGATTGGTTTTGCTTATACCATACAGCTTTAATTTGAGTTGACACGTAGCTAGTGGTATTTCGAGATTCTCTTCATCAGGAAGAACTCGTATTGTAGTTCCGTGATTGGATATTTCATAGGCCTTACAGTTCCTTGGAATGTCCATTCATCCTGGGTTCAACAGAGGAGTATGTTAAATTGGTCCGCCATCGCTACGAGGGACAAGCGACACTGACTCTAGGGATTTTATGGCGGCCTGGCTGTCTGTGAAAATTCTAAGGCCAAGATTCCTAAACAAATCCTCTCCACCAAAGTTGATTTGAGCGTTTGAGTTCAAAAGATTGAGGGTTTTTGTCTCCAACGCATTTATCTCCAATCCTACTCTGGCCAACCTCTGCTTTCAAGTTACAAAAGCAGCAGATATCACCAGTGTAGTCCAGATGTTGCAAATAAGATGTCATTGTCCATTGTATACCATGGCTTTCTTCCGTCAAAGCTGCTCGGATAACTTTTCTCATAATCACTTAAAATGTCAACGGTGAAAGTATGCAGCCATATCCTAGGCGATAGGAAGACGCATGTACTAAGTTTTGTCCTGGTCGATTGTTCTGGTCGATTCTCTCCCATAAACTGCGGGATATAATGCAGTCGGCTCTGGTGGACCAAGAGGTGTTGATTATCTCTCTCATCTTGTGGTCAACGTTACCTTTCAGTTCACCGATAGAGATGTTTATCAATGTGTGTGTGTGTTCTCACTTTCTAAAACGGAACCTTGCCGAACCAGTTCGCCCACTTTCTTGTTACCCTGGATGTTGCTGTATTCGCGGAGCCAGCAGATGCTGACTTCGTGGTTGTGGCCTATTTTGTTTAGGATTTCTTGACAGCTGAACACTGCTTTAGATTTTGTTGACTGTCGACAAGGATGGTAATCTTAGATGGGCTCAGTCTTCTAGCATCTATTGTCCTTGCTGTTCTATCAATGGCAAAAATGTCAGCTTGGAAGACAATACAGTCGTCCGAGAGTCTGTATATTTAGTCGTTTATATTTAGTGAACTACTGAGAAACACTGTGCAGCCCTGCTCTAGTACCTAGTGTTAGCTTCTCAATCTTGTCTGCTTGGTATAAGGGTGGAGTAATTTTTACCAACGTTCTCTTCGTTCCTACACACTTTAAGTACATATTCTACCACTAGATTAAAGAGCCATCGTGTGTCACAGACCCAGAAATAAATGCTTCGAATAAATTGTCTAAAACTATTTGCCGACGGAAAGTGGCATTTGAAGACCCAACCTAGTTACCAATGAGTTCAGAAGATAAAATGTTCATCCCTTCAAACAACTAAATTGAATCATTCAGGATTCATAATTCAGGACGACAATTTGCAAAGAAAAAATCTCTTCGTCTACACCCGTTCTTCCTCTTCTCCTTCTAGGATGCCTAACGTTCTAAGTACACGTACGAATATGTATGTTCACATCTCCACAACCACTGTCCCATCGCTAAGTAGATTAAGAATGTCATGTTTATTCCCATCATCAAAATCGTTTGCAACAGCAAACACAAAACACACATCACATTACAGGAGTCCTTTCCACTCTCAATTGCAAATACGGATGATCCTTTCAAACACCATTCAACCTCATCATCAGTTAATACATCATCCGATCAACTTTTAAGTTCCCAAGACATCTAGTGAATTCCGCCAAAAGAAACATCACACAATGGAGTAAACCTTGCGTAAGTTTGTCATCCCAAAAAAGGACGACAAAAAAGAAGAAAACATCCATTCACATTCACCTCATCCGCTTATCCCAAATGTGTGGCATATGACATCAGATGAATGCCGGTGCACCGACTTGAGGCATGGGAAAACCATCGGTAAATCTACCAAATCTACGCGAAATTCGTAAGTGATACGTTGTACCTGTTTCGCAAAAGGAAAGTGGATAAAGATGCAGCTCCTTGAGGGGCGGACACACACATGATGTAGTACTCTGATCGGTCGCGTACAAAGGACATCATAGTGGATTTCACAACAATCTCTACAGTCACTTGTGTATGTAGTTCCGAAACTCACTGAATTTGATCAACCCCTTCCCTATGCGAGCCCTTATCATTCCACTTAACCAGAAAGCAGATGGAAAATCCGGTAGCACCAATTGCCACATCATTCATAGACAAATGCCGCTAAAAAGGACACTTTTCACTTAAGAAAATGGCCCGCCACCACCATAAAACTGAAGGCAACCCCTTCACATAATCACCCCGATGATCACAGCCAGATGAAATCCCGCACCCGAAGATGCTTCTCTCGTGATAAATTATAGCGTAACAAGGGCATCCACGAATTCAATTCCGCGCCACCTTCTCCAGGGAGAAGGCTTCTTTATTCTCACACCCATCCACCAGCCTCAGCCTCATTGCCGCCGCATTAATTAAAATAAAACAATGGAGGAGCATCATCAGCTCCTGACTTCAACTAGCTGACTTAATGAGGGATGCGAACGAGGATTCGCATTCGCATCGCACTCCCTGTGCGGCACTAAAGGGCTTTCGCTGTTAATTGCTTAATTATGTTAAACAGTCTCTTGTTCTTGTTCTCGTCCTTGTTCGCCGCTCTTAAACGGATACTTATCAGCTAAAAGTTCGTCGTCGAGAGTCCTTTTTTTTTTGTTTTTGTTTGACGAAGAATTCGCACCTCCGCTCGTTCTGAGGCCGGACAGGCTGAGGGGTGAAAATTAACGCGCGAAACTTTTCCGCGCCGCGCGTTGACAGTCCGCGGTAGGCACACTAAAATTTCTCAGAAATTATTGCGTGCGGTTATTGTGTGGGGGGCAGGACGAGGGGGATGCGATTATTGTCCACCCACGGATGAAGTTTTTATTTTAATTCTAGTGATTAATGCGGACAGTTGTTGGCAAGGGGATGAGAAGATTTTTTGCTTTTTATCTCATGTCCGCGTTCTGTGTTTTGCGTTCAACCAGAATCGTAAATAAGAGTCTTAAAGTGTGGACATGCAGCAACCACTGGGTGGTCAATAATAAAAAGAGCAAAAGGAATTTGTTAACATAAACACTGTCATATGTATCTGGAACGCAAATCTCTGCAAGAAATCCGCCGAAATTTATGAATATTTTCCGAAAATAGACGCGTCTTTGGGCGGAAAAAAATGCGTCAAAAGATGTGTGATTGAGCAGCTGTGTGTGACTTATGTGATCGGAGGAGGTTGAGAGGCGTTCACCTTCGGGAGAGGTGCTTTGTGTATCGAAATTTATGGCTACAGCGACCGGAACGTGTCGAAATGTCAACGCGGTTGCTGACAGGTAAGAGTGAGATCGGGGCAGTTTCATCGCAAACAATATGGCATCAAAGAACTGTGGGTGAACGTAAAGTCTGTTGGAGCATCAGACTTTTTGGGCAACAAACGTTGACAAAGCACGTCCTTCCATTGTCCTAAATTGTTATGCGGTTAAAACTCATAGGTGCACAAAAAAATAACTAGGAACGGAAGAACAACGCTCTCTATCTTCCTAAAAAAAATGGCATATTGCAACCAAGAAAACGGTTATTCAACAAGAGATGTCGAATTTGCATCAAAATCCTGTCCAATGCCTTGTTTCCTTACATCAGTTTCCAAGGCAGATTGTGAAAATGATTTATAAATTTCAAGTCGAATCCATCTCCTACTCAATGACTTAAAAAATCGACAAAGAAATGGCAGCAACCTTTCTGGACGCTGCTATCTTTAGCTCATGTTGGTCAAGCTGAGGCCTTGAGGGGGGTTGGCAATAAGACTTCCTGAGAGACTTTCATCGTTAAACCACATTTATTGCGACTTGCCTCATTCCAACTTTGGCTACAATTAACTTTGCATGTTGTTTTGTGGATTTGGAGAAAGCATATGATCGGGTCCCTCGAGGTAAACTCTGGAGTGTACTGAAGGAGTATGTGATAGACGATTCTCTTCTGAGGGTCATTCAATCTCTATACACAAACTGTGTTCGGGTGAACGGCGTTGAATCGACAACTTTCGCTGTGGGCGTTGGACTTCGAAAGGGATGCGTTCTGTCAACTCTCCTTTTCATTGTGTGTATGGATTGCATATTACAACGCAACCGTGGCAAGGAACGGTTCGAATTGGGAGGCTTAAAGATGAGTTATCTGCTTTTGGCTAATCACCTGGTCATTCTCACGTTCACCCAGACCGAACTTCATCGCGCTAGATAGATTCGTCACCGGCTGTGTTGAAGCTGGGATGAGCGTAAACATGAAAGAGGTAATGGTAATTTCTCGAATGGCTGCTCAATAGTGGAGTGGCTGCTTGTTAGTGGAGTCCCATTGAAACAGGTGATAAAGTTTAAGTATTTCGGGGTCCTATTTACAAGTGAGGGAAGGATCAATACTGAGTTATCCTGTAGGATTAGTCAGGCTGGAGCAATTTTGAGACAACTTGGTCAATCTGTTATCAGGAGGGCTGAAGTTGGCATCGGAGCTAAGCTATGAGTATTTAATTCAGTGTTTGTTCCGACCCTCACCTACGATCATGAGGTTTGGGTAATGACCCAAAGATACAAGCTGCAGAAATGAAATTTCTCCGTTGTATTGTTGGGATAACTCGCCGAGATAGGGTTAGGAACACTAGAGTACGCGAGGCACTCAACGCCGAACAGCTAAATCTTTGAACGAAAAGGTCCATACTTCGATGGTTTGTTCACGTTCAGCGCATGCCCCCAACTCGGCTTCCAAGACGTGTCATGGAATCCATGCCAACAGATAGGCCCAGCGTGAGATAGTTGGATCAAGTCCGAAATCTCACCTCAACCGGCATGGGGATAGCTGATGATTTAGAATCGATGGCGGAAGATTGGGGGATGTGGAGAGTAGACCTAAGCACCCTAAACCCGCGATCCTCATAGTGGATAAGAGGGCCATTGGAAAATGATGATGATGATGATGGTGATCCATGTTGGCTGGTACACATGTCTGCCATCGATCTCAATGTATTCAATCTGGTTGATCTCTTCTCGATCCAGAGATTATTAGATAACTTTATGAGTTTAACAGCAGAGAAACCGACTAGTCTCTCTTGGTGTTGAGGTGGTGCCACCAAAAATAACTTCCTCTTATCTAGATATTTTGTGATCTACGCTGTCCTTATGTCCACTTCTAGCTCTTTTGCTAACATCTGCGTTATAGTCTCGGACCATCTCTCATGAAGTCATGGGTTGCTTAACCTTGTTTTTCGCAAAACCTGCAAGGCAGGACATATTATGCTTTCTTTTCTGTGCTTGGCACCGCACTGACTTCCATTGCTTTTCGACTCTTATAAGCAATTTTTTGCTGCATGGTCCTTAGTATCCTTTTTGAAGCAGTGATCACACCGCTCATTCGTCTTGAAATTTTTGGCGGTGTAACCATAACCGAGATGTTAGCAGCATCTTCACAGGCCGATCTTTTTCGAAGCTGGCAGTTCTTCCAGTTGATGTGGATTTTCTTCGTCCGTCCAGTGTTTTTGGAGATCATGGCTGGCAGGTTTTCACTGATGTTTGCGTCCTGCTATAGGTCTTTCTTATTGACCATATGTCTGCTGTCGGCCTAGCTGCTTCGGAAAAAATGAGTGAATTTCCTCCTTGGTCATGTATTCATCTATGTAGATCCCCTGCTTATATAAGGACCTCGAGTGTCATGCATTTAAACTCCTTTTTTTGCTGCAGGATACTCTCCACTTTTATTCAAATATTTAGTGATAGAATGCACTCTTGCGCAGTTTTTTCTGACGTGGTTGAGGTTTTCTTCAAGTTGTTTTAGAATCGGGCCTACTCTCATCTTCCTCGGCGTGTTCGCATGCTTTGTCGCCATTGCCTCAGGGCGGGTTGGTTTTCTTTTCATCTTTCACACTTTAATACCTGGGTCCTATCCTGTTTCTTGGGCTGAAATTGTTCATTGGCTGTTTTTCTGCTTTTCTTCGAATCCAAATTCCTCCTTTTCGGTTCAGGGAGTTGCTTAGCTTATGAACTTGAATATTTAATTGACTGTCTAGTTTAGAAGTCGTGTTACCTTTCCATTGTTGCGCAGCTCTTGCCATCCAGAACACTCTGCTCGCCCACTGAGGGTCCTTTTTAGTCCTGAGGACCGTATTTTGTCTGGATTCGTTTCTTACTTCGTCGTGCTACATTGCTTTGTACTGAGTTCGATGTTTTTTGTCATCGCATTGCCTTCACATGTTGGTTTATCGCCTCATTGAGACCAGAACTGTTCAAAGAATATTGTATGCACCCGTCTTACCTCTAAAGAGACTGCTGACACCCCATCTACCCGCAAAAACTGACGGTAAGAACTGAAGTTATGACGAACCTCGGCAAAAGTGGAAAGCCACACAACACTCAATTCTCCATACACTAGTCATGGAGGTGGCGGCTGTGTGAATGCCTGTTGTGCCCAATAAAGACTTAGCTCATAAGTCTAAGCACCTAGTCCTATTTAATGAAGAATAGACCATGCCTTTTCAGAACTAGTCCTCATGGCCTCGAGCTTTGTTCTCCGATAAACCCCTCCCTCTAGTATGGATTTCCCCACAGTCCGTATCACCAATCCGCAGCAAGACCAACTAAAAGACTACCTCAACCCCTTCTGTTTATTCACAACATTCCAAATCCACCACCTGGCGGTGGTCGACCCATTTATTTTAGTTCAATTCACCTAACCCGCCCGAATGGAGTGTGAATTTCCTTGTACACTCCACTCACCCATCCACAACGGTCGAGGAGGGAACTCACAAAAAAAGAAGGAAAAAACCTTTTTATCAACCAACACCAGTCACCCAGAAAATCGGTTTTAAGTTGCACACGTTGGTCGTGTAACTTTCCGAAACTTCGGATGCCCAGAAAATTTAACCAATTGTCCCCCTTTGCAGGAACCCTTTGTGCTGTGCGTTCCACAGTGTCGACGGCAGTGGTGGCGTAGGAGGAGCACTGAACCTGTCAAGCGGAAATTGGAGGTGTGCGGCAAAACACGACGTGACGAGCATTTCCTTCTCGAACGTCAAAACATCAAAATGCAAAGTGCATTGCGTGACAGTGCATTTGGCATTTGACAACTACCCACACCCATAGTTCCGTAGCGCCTGGAATTGGCGAACAGAACTGCTGCTGCTGGCCACTTTAACGCCACATGGTGCACCACGATTGGCTTTGTGCGCGAGGGGTCGTGCAACCGAAACACTTAAGGGCGCCTGCCACAATTTAATGGGCGCAAATTGCAAATTCACTGACACCATGAACGGCATTCCACTCTGCGATTGACGCGCCACCAAACAAAGCGATCCCGGGGTGACAGGAGCGAAAGTGTAACACTTCGCTGGTGTAGACCACTCATGAGTTTTACCTTTGATCTTGATGGCATTTCGTGAGCTGGTTTAATTGGCGGATGAATGGATTCAGATGTCGCGTTCTGTTGTTTTATTGTTCTTTAGTCGTCCACCGCCGAGTTGGTGGTGTGAACGGTGGCAGCCGCAGCCGTAGTTATTATGTTTCAAGAGTCAATCAAGGGGAAAGAGTTGAGCTTGGTGGATGGGGGGGACTTAGTGCTAGTGGAGTCCCTTTTCACTCTTTTAGAATAAAAAACGACCGCAGCCTTTTTAGAACTAATATCACATCCACCATACAAGCTCCAAAAATCATCATCGGAGACATTATTGTCGGAAGGATATACAATGTACGTCGACAGTTAAGACCCTGAAGATAGAAGAAGAGCACTGCTCCATTGCTATTCATGAGAAGCATATACGGGTAGTTTGCGATGACAATCGCAGGAGCTGTAGAAATGACGAAAAAACTGAATCTCTTCGTCATTCGCTTTCTGGCTTGTTGTCAGTGATACAAGAATAGAATTCAAGGTGTTGAAGATTTCATGCAAAATGGAAGACCTTCTGAGATTCATATTCTTATCTGAGTGATTCCAAATCACTGACTCTTTATTTAATGCCACCAAAGTGGATACGAAATTATCAACGCTAGGCGTCTATCTGTCTATTACGTACGCTGTTCACGGTCCATTAAAGCCGGTGCCGGTTCACTCAAATCTCCTTGAGTTCTTTGCGGTGGTTGACTGTCTGCCAAAGAGGAAAGGTGTAAGTCTTAGTAAGTTGTTCGGTGCCTTATTGAGATTTGGTGGACATGGCTGGAGCTTGAACAAACGCAGCTCGCTCAGCAATCCAACGCACGGCGACACCGTGGTTTGGAACCCGAAATAAATTCTAGGATGACTTTTAGGGACTTTGTTCACAATTCGTATGGTCGTTATGAATCTAAGACACTCGCAGAGAAAGTGGGTTGTGTCTTCTTCTGCTTAACAGGATTGCAGTCTCTCCGCAAAGGCCTGTTAAATGTACGCGCATTCTTTTCGGTTGAGCTGCCAATTAGTTGTGGCCCACAATGATATGGAAGTGTGGATTTTTCTGGAGGAGGAGCTCTTTTGTCTTTCAGTTGCTGTGATGTGTCAGTGTGCATTGCCTTTGTGAGGTGCGGCATGATGGGAGGATCTTCCATCTTTTACCAGCCATCTTTAGGAGGTGTCTGCTTTTGATAACTTTAGGAAGACTCATTGCAGTTAGGACTGAGTGGTTCATCAACGCATTGTTCAGTTCCGAACCCCTTTTGATCAGTTCGTCGGCCTTTTCGCTACCAGGAATACCTCTGTTGATAGGATCCAACAGAATGCAACATTGTGCCGTCTCTAAGGGGTATTGTTTTACATACTGTGGCCCTACAGTCCGCGGTAGACCTGTGCCTCAACAAGCAAGTGCCTCCAGCCAGCTCGGTCCTTAGCTGTCTGCCTTCAGTTGTGGACTCCAAGTTGGTTGAGGTCCCCTTCTACCTGTGTGCGTCACCTTAGGCGAAATCTTTCTCTACTGCGTTGTCAATCCGGATTAGATTAAAAGACTCTAGTCTTCACTTCATCTCTTATGGATGAGATGGTCACAGTCTGACTGTTGCAAGTGAGGATTATTCTCATGAGGCTTCAGTTAACGGTAAGACTACTGTCTGAAACAAACTGCCGTAGTTTGGAAGCTCTATTGTCAGGAAGAAGGCAGGCTCGTTTAAGAAAACGCGAGAGCCAGTGCCATTTGCCATCACTGAATTGTATTTCTAAAATCGGTAATAATTTAGAGCTTGACCTAAAAGGTGCACGGACATTTCATTTCCTCTGCAGATGACTGGTCCTAGCGAGGGCCAGACAGCGCACTTTAGGCAAACCCTTCTTCGTGGATCTTGGCGAGATTGGGGAAGTGATTCTGTATCTGTATGCACTGGCTGGACTTAAGCATATCATCCCAACACAACCAATCAACACCCACACTCAAATACATATGTTTGAAGGAGTTTCGTGGTAACAAATCGGCACCTAATTGGATTCTTCAGGAAAAGCCACTCTGCCTACCTACCTAGACCTTGAGAATGCATTCCTTGACATTAATAGAGAAAGTCCTAAGTTTATAAGATCGACAATGTTTGGTTGCCAATGGTTACCTCCCAATCAGTATATGTTTATACCGATCTGTCTTAAGATATAAGACCTTTCTCAGGACCTATGTTCATTGATTTATTGACTTTTAGGCAGAAGGCGTATGGAAACCTTGTCCTGTGTCTTAAAATAGATAAATCTGGCTCTTTCCTTGTTTTATTAACGGACAACGTTGGCCTTCTTATCGCATTGCTGAAGGCCGACAAACGTACATATTTCCATTAACAAACAGACGTTAAGTGAGCTCTATAGACGGCGTCTGTCTTCTCTACCTTCCACCTACGCACGGATGAATTAGTGCCACATAAATAGCTTGGCTGGTCATAGCCCACCAACCAATACTGCACCCAAATTCGGTGGGACCCATAATTCTTTCTGCCTCGCCCTTCATATTTTTATCAATCATCGATCCCACACGCAATAAAAAGGTGAAACGACACCCAGTCTTCAAGAACTTGTTCAAGACGATCGCTTAAGTCGCTCAACCGTGCCACAACGATCGATCTAAAACAAATAATTGATTAACGTAACGTTTCAGTTCGCTGACCCATCAAATTGCCATCGTCAGTGCTAGAGCTTGTTCCCACCTCTCCTCCGCTACACCTGTGTCGCGTTCCGGGGTGCCGTTGCCAGTGCCATCCCCTGGCACGTCGAACTTACCTCATGCAGTTAAATAAGTCAATTATGTCATTACGCGCGTATGCATGCACCGAATGCATTGTGGACCGATGTGAGTTGGAAATAAAATAAACGATTGATTGCCCATAGATACCGGGCTACTCGTACCGCAACCCCAAGCGCCTCCAAATTGGTAACGAGAGAGAAAAAGAAACAAAAATTGTTCGCGTTCACACACACCAGCATACCGCACACACCGCATCGCACCGCACATGGTTATGCTAATTACATCGGCAACAAATAATTTCGTTTAATTGATTTCGAAATTCCACATGTGAATGGGAGTGTTAACAACAACTACGGTCCACCTGACAAAATGAGCACACGAGTACGCACATGCAATACGAGTGCGAAGAAGGCACCTGCGAGCCACCCCCCTATCCGACGAAGCCCCAATGGTTCGATTGTTCTCCACCGAGCTGACACACAATTTGCAAACGTACCGCACGGCTCTCAAGCGGGGGAGTGGAAAAGCACTCGAAACACACAAAAAAAAGGACACCCCCGACCAGGCAAATGTGCGGGTGGGGGTGTTGTAGCGCACAATCGCTACAATGTAATGTGCGTGTGTGTATGCTTTAATTGCGGATTTGTTTTCGAGATTTTCCATTTTGTCGTTGTTCTTGTTGTTGGTATGCGGTGCACTGTTGCTGCTCTTTGACTTCCCTCTCGTGTGTGTTGGGGGATGATTGGGCGCACAGGAGAAAAACTACACCGAGAGGGTCTGGTTTTGTTGTTTTTTTTTGTGAAAGAGTTTCTGGAAAAAAGAACGAGGAAACCAAAGAACGGGTTGTGTTGGAGTGGCGTTTCTTGTGTTTTATTTTTACGAAAACGACACGAGAGCGCTTCTGGCTCCATCTTTGGAAAAACGGTCGCATTAGCGCGATTCTGATGTTAGCTTTTTTCCATGTCGTGCGGGTGGTGGTGCTGCTGTTCTCGCCTGGCGTTGGCGGGGTGAATTTGAATTTTTCATTCGATTGAGTTGAGGTGGATGCGGGGCGACATCTCTGATGTTGGGTGGGAAACATTTTTTAAAGAGCGAGAGAGAGGATTGCGGAAAAAAAGTCGTTTAAAGAGAAAAGCATTTTATTTTAAGTTTAAGTTCTCTCTTATGGGAAATGATGGGTTGGTGAGGGTGTGGGTGAAACGCGAGTTAGTCGATGGGTGGCACTGGGCGATATAATATTTCGCGAAATTACCCTGTGTGCTAGGTGACATAATTTAGTGCTGAAGGTTTGGCAATAATTGTATTGGTGCTCATTTCACAATGAATTGTAGTTCTAGGTTATGCGCTGTCTTTGGGGTCTATATCTTCCTGTTGCTTGAGAAATCTTGTAAAAGTCAAAAATGTTTGGTGGACACCTTTAAGTACGTATCCCGAAGTGGTAATCTCTGACTAGAAAACTGAAACAGCTTTTAAGCGCCGTTTTGTAACACCATGACTCACGACACAAGGTCATCGAATTGAATGTTTTGTAAGCAGTTTCAGATGTTCAGACTCAGCTGGAAGAATTCTGAAATGTCATTCCTTCAAATTATCTTAATGCCTTTGAAAAGTTTACCCTAATGTGTGATTTCTACATCTAGATTATGTCGGACATCTGCACAGGAAGTAAAACAGAGGCGTGAGAACGGCTTGACTATCACTGGGGCGAAGGATTATGACTAAAAGGCTGCGACGCCTCCTGGATTGCCAGAAACTCGGTCTAAACACAAACACAAGCTTGGGATAAAGGATAACTTCTAGAAATTTTGCACTTTGAGCCAATACGGTGACCCCATGTTGGGTACCAGAGCAAATGGATGTCCCAGGTAACAAAAGGGAACAGCACGAAGGGGCGCAGCTCTGCATGCTCACAGGCTCTCCCATTTGCGAGGATTCCAATAAGCTCGGTGAGGCCATCAGTCGAGCCAATACACGTTGGATCCAGTTAGACACATGTGCAACGGCTAGAAACTTATGGACGGGTTGTAATAAGAAGAGATCTCTGTCTCTGGTCAAACTTAGTCGGCGCGAAGCAAGGGTAGTCTTCGGCATCATTACTGGACACTGCGCCATTGGTACTCATGCGGAGCGCCTCGATATTCATCACAACGACTATTGCAGAATTTGTAGGCACGATAAATAAATCGAATGCGTCCTGCCGTAGCCGGTAGAAGACTTGCGTGACATCGAGCTGAGGGATATCCTGAGATTCATGTCCTTATCAGCGACTCCCCTTCTCTTTACAGGTTTCCGTAGTAGAGTTAGAAGATGGGTACAATGGAACCTATTGCTGGTCAAACTGAGAAGTGACGAATGTCCTAAGGCCACAATTTCCCTAACCTAACCTAAGTCCACAGCTAATGGGCCTTATCCTTACCTTATCCCCAGCATTTTTGATGATTTTACATATGCATGTATCACGGATGGAATTATCGTAGTCACTGAAGCAGCGACGGGATCTGCACAGGCACCCACTTTAATCCTGTTTGATGCTGTGACCGGGATAAATATATGAGCTCTCCAGGCGACCCAGAGCGTCGCCGGGTGGCAGATAGCGCATTACTATGTGGGACCAGGGGTATTGGAGAGTCAGGACACGTATCGGGTGCCGAATTATATGGCGAATGATACAAGTGCTTTCATTCCGAGTCTCCGTGGACCATGGACTGAACCCACCTCTCTACTTCCCTTCTTATCCTATCCAATCCGATCCCATGTCCGACGAACTGGATCAAGGTGTTACACGACCCGTGCCGAGGATCAACCTAGCTGGAGGATCATTTTAAAAAAATAGCTCAGTCGCGAACGGAGTGTCCGGATACCTGGCGACCTCCAGATTTAGATAGCCAGATCCGCTTCATGCGGGACTCTGTGCGGACGGACCACCCCTTTTTCCACTACTACACCCTACGACTGCAAGCATCTAGCTTTCGGAAAAAGGGGGAAATAGGTCATACCAGTATCCTTAGGTGGGCGAAGCTGGAAACAAAAACTGATAGCATAACGCCATATCCTGACTTTGAACTCAATTTTCAAACTCTATTTCTAGCAAGCGAAAGTTGGGACGAAGGAAGGGTCATTAAACTCGACGGCAAAAAAATGGATGAAGGGGTAGGCTACGGAATATACTCAGAAGAACCCTCCATTGCCCAGTCGATAAAAATTTGAAACCACGCCAGTTTGTTCCACGCTGAAGTTGTAGCAACAACCAAGGCCTCATTAACCCCTCAAAGAATTATCGACAAATTCATCGACAGCCAGGCTGCCATCAATGCCGTGTCATCCACAATACTCAAATCGCTTGTAGTAAAGAGTTGTCGCAGCCAGCTTAGGATGGAAAGCTTCTTTGCTGAGAATTGTTTGGGTGAAAACTTTATTACCCCGCACTCCGTGAAACTCGTTGAAAAATGGCTCCTGACCTCGGAGTTTCTGAGCTCCTCATACGTTGATTGTCTATTCTGGGTTGTGAGTCGCCCTTATCGCAAATTAGCTGCGCTATACTGATCCATCACGGGGCAGGATACTCTCACATTCCTCGCACCGACAGATCCTTCCGGATTGCATCACTGCCATCATCTAGCAAAAAAATCCTTTGGGCGTCGATTTACCCGAAATGGTACACCAACTTCCTTTTGGACGACCACCTTAGCGATCCGAATGGACAAACATATGCACATCCTTAGGGAAGTCCTCAAGTGGTCTTTATGTCATTTCGACCAGACAGTTTGGCGTCTTCAAGTGACCGAACATGACAAGGATAGATAACTAAAAGACACCGCGCCACTGTCTGCCTTAAAGTGGACCACACATGCTAGACCACTGTCCACCAAAAGCCGCTGTCACTCGGAAAAAACTTCCCTAGACACTTTGTCGCCAGGATTTCCCACTTCACACACATGTCAGTGGCACACTCATAAATTTACCTCTCCAAAAGGATGGCATGTCATTCCTCTTATATCATTTTATTTGTTTTCCTTTGTCTCAAACGTCAACCAGGATCAAAGGAACAGTGTCGCTTCAGCTGCGTGTGTTGTTATTGTTTTTCAGGACTAGAAGGAGGTTTGAAAGATCGAGGTGACTTTGGCAGTGTAACATTTATCTTGTTCCTTTGTTGGGTGCAATGTTTGTTTTTTTTTGCACTACTTTGCGATCCTTGTATGGTCTGGTATCACAGCGCATAAATAATTGTCCTGCGCTGATTGATTAACAGATATGGTGGTGTTCATCCAAAGGGAAAATCCATTTATCACTGGTGGTGTGCCGTGGGAGGGACTACTGAGACTAATTATTATTCACGTGGGATTCTCATGTAATTAGTTAGAGATGGGACATCCTGTCGTATAGATACGAGGATATGTAGGTGGGATTAAACCCATCGTTTCATCAACATTGTCGAATTATTTTACTCCTGACTACTCCGTTGTTGAATCCTTTTTATACCGAGGCTGCAGTTTCCACGTGTGTCTGCCCCGAAGCTCTCTTTGCTTCAAATTACATTCTTTTTCACATCTGTTTGTAAGGACCAAGATGCTATTTGTTGAAGCTCTCTTTGCTTCAAATTACATTCTTTTTCACATCTGTTTGTAAGGACCAAGATGCTATTTGTTGAACCCTCTTAAGACGCATATCTCGACAACAACAGAAACCTCATTACAACATAATTTCAAATGCAATTACCTGGCTAATACCCAGCAAGTTCATGAAGCCAGCAAATATGGATCAAGGCAGTGAAATCAGAAGGATAATCCAATTGTTTCCATTTCCTTGTTGCCGAATGTTATCAAGGCGGCAGCATTGAACACCCAGCCAACCATGATCCATGCAACGCACACAAATTTTCCACCTCACCGAAGGACAAATGAGAATTAACACCCAACTAATGTCTATTGAATGGTCGTTGAGCCTAAAAGGTACCAAACGATGTGTGTGGCTGGCCACTCAAGAGTATCCTTTTCCTTATGATCCATCCACGGCAGGAGAGCAGATGAAGGCAACCAGCAGCAGTCATGCCGAATGTGCGGATAAACACACGAGTGGTTGCTTTCCGGACAGGCGGTTATTTCTCCTTTTTTTGATGGACGGATGGATCGGAGTGATGTTTTCGTGGTTGAATGAGTCCTACTCCAGAGTTTTCCTTCGGCTCATTGCATTGCACAGCCGGAACTATTTTCCTGAACCGAATATAAAAATTGATTTATTGTTGCACATCCAATCATCGGCAGCGGGAGAGAGTTTTGTTTAAACAGGGGATGATCCACGCTAATAAAAACAGCAAACACTATAGTTTTGATGGACAAAGACGTTGAGGAAGGCCGCAACTAATTGTCAGATGGTTTGTGTTTGGACTGTTGCCGAATCACCCCGCAGCCAGCATATGTCGATAATAATAAAAAAAAAAATTATATATCTACAAGTATTTACACGAAAGAATATAAATTTGACGAGCGAGTAATTGGAGTAACATAGTTTACGAGTTATTTGCGCCGTTAAAGATGTTTGCTTTTACGATCGGTTGAAGGATCGGTTTGGTTGATCGTAGGAACTGAAGGACTTCATGTATAATTTTGTTGTTCGATTAGTGGGGAAATGGATTAGAACCACAGTTTCTTAAAATGATGGATTTGGCGAGAACTGCCTCAGTGAACGCATCTTGGGGTTGATCCTGTCAAAACTGTCTTTTACACTTAACTAGGTCGCTTTCGGTTTCTGGGAATATGTCTCAATTTTCTCCAATTGTTTAACTCTTTTCTAATTGCCGAGACTTCTTCTCAACTGTTCTCCGCCATGTATTTCTGTATCGATCCACTCTTCTGCCATCTTAGGTATGTAAGTGGATGGCATGGCATAGCGTTATTACCAATGAAGCCACTCCACTGTCGCTGTCGGTGAAAATTTTCAAAGACTGGAAAGTCCTTAAGGTAGTTCGTAAGCACTTACATACATTTCAACGGTTGAAGTGGCTGTCACTTAGACACATGAGGGGCCCGTTGTGATACCACAAGGATCTCGGAAAAATGTCCTGCCTACTCATTGAACCAATTGGAGCTTCTTATGAAGCGTAGGAGGCTACTAGCATCGATGTTTATCAGGTTCCCTATGTTTGCATTGAAGAAGGCTTCTAAGTGAAGTTTTCTTTTAAGGGAGAGAGCTGGATAGGTGCAACGAAAATAGAGAATAGTTTCCTCCTCCTCCTCGTTCATACAGTTTCTGCAGAAGTCGTTTACCAAGCTTTATCGTGATAGAGGAGTACACTTTCCAAGTGTAACAGCACGGAATCGGTTTTAGAGCGGAACAGTCATAGCTTCGTGTTTAAGCTAATGGCACTGATTTGGCCATATTTGGCAATAACTTGTTTGGAACGATAACCGGTCGAGACAACACTCCAATCACCACACAGGATGATGATGTGGCGACACAAAATTCAGAGCACAAATCTCCTTGCTCTGCATTGAGCTTGACCGCACTTTTTTCTGGACTACTGGACTTTCTTCTTCAGCATTCTTGTCCACAAGGATCCCAATTACGCTGGTCCTCTGCGTCTATTTACATCTAGAGGGCTAGATCTTCTAGATGAGCTATCAGATTCTACTGGATCTCTTGCGTGCTTATGAATAGCGCTTCGTATCGTCCAGTACAATTTGAAAGCGGACAGGTAAGAGTAAAAAGCCTCTCTGGACACAAGAGGCAAAAATGAACGGCATAGACAGTTGCCCATTGTAGTGTACGCTTTTATTTGAACCCTTGCTATTGCGCACGGATCAAGCTGATTATTTGGGAGGATAAACCTCTTTACGCCATCAAAGTGCTTTACAAGGTTATGGGCTACTCATTCGAAGACCGGTCAGTTGTTACGGTGGCACAGTCGATCTTCTAATTTTTCCTGTTAAGCAGGACCCTTAGCAGCACCTTTGACGCCATCGAGAGCTGTATGATACAGTTTCTGCAGTGCGAGAAATACCTAGCTCTTTTTGGTATCTTGACAAGAGTTACTTGTAGTCGCTGTTCGAGTGGATATTTTTCTTCCCAGATTTCGACAAGCAGGCAGTCGTAGATGTATACAGCCTTGACTTCAGTATTTCAGCGGTACTGTGATTGAACCCATCGGATTTGTTGTTCCTAAAATCGGTGATAGCATCGGCTATGTTGACGAGTGATAGAGTCTGAGAGTGAAATTTGTTGGTCCATTTTTCTACAGGGACTGGTGTTGACCACAGTGCTGGGAGACTCAGAACTTCACAGAAGCGATCCCTTCTCCTTGATCCTTGGTACTATACCAATTGCTCTTTCACGGTCGTTAACAAGTTCCTCTCTAACAGGGTGCGTTTGCTGGCTGTGGTTTATTGTCAGTAATCCTCCATATGATGCCATTTTTTTTTGTCGGCTTTGGACTTCACTGCAGCACTCAGATGCAACTGGTCCAGTTTTTAACCATTTTACTAGAATGTTTTCAACTTTCGGAGAAAGTCGCTTCAATGAAAGTATCACCACTGTTTCATGACAGTACCACCATTCACCACATTAGCACCGAAAATCTGCCACCTGATCCGATTAAAGGCAGGAAAATTGCAAAGGAAATAATCCAAAGTATAGTTGCCCTCTTCACAGGCGTCGCTGACAGTGATGTCACTTAATCCCTAATCCTTCAGATGCTTGGCAAAAGCGAACTGTTTCGTTAGCACAGCAAGAATGCCGATGATTTATTACAGACGTTCGGGAGCATTCGTTTAGTCTATGTAGCTGCAACCTGGAGAACCATGCCAAACACAATGGCGTTTATAGGAATCCCAATCGTCAATGGAGGCCCTGACCGAAAACACGGGAATATCCACCGTAGGTTTATGTCCTGAGAAAGCATCCTCTGAGCCTTGACCAGCAAGCTAATCGGAGAGCCCTTTTCCAGAGATTAAGGATCTGAGACTCAGACAAGAGTCAATGAGCTCAGCTTTGCGACCAAATTCAGAGCTGCATTCTCGAACTAGGCCTTAACCGCAGCTTGGCTATCGCTACAGACGCAGGTGCTCCGACTCTTCCACCTATTCCTAACAAAACAGAGACATGCTTGCCTAATGAGTAGTGAAGTCTAGTATTGTCGACCTCCACGTAGAAACCAGAATTGGAACCATGGCTGGTTTTGAAGCCATCCGTGAAGATTCGATTACAGCGCAGTCCAGGCTCAGACTCTGGTCGAAGCCAGTCCTGAAGGCAAGGAAAGTCGACTCAAAATTTGCACATCAGCCGAAGTTCTGGTGTCATTGCATCAGACGTCATATGCATGGAACTAGGGTCGTAAGATAAGTGTGACGCAAGACCATGAAAACTTCAGTCCAGATGAGACGAAAAGCCGCCTCGTCTAAAACGAAAGATTGCTTTGATGATAAGAATAAACGGGTGGTAGATCAAACAGACCATCTAGAGCAGCGCCAGGCGTACTCGGAAAAGAAGCAGTCACGCGAAAGCCCCCTTCACTAAACAACCGACGCGTAAGCTACATAGAAACGGTCTTATCATAGCTGTATAGATCCAAAGGATATTTTTCGGTGATAAGACCCATCTCGTGCCAAAAGCAACTTTACGCTGTCAGAAAAATAAGAGCGCCTTGGATGTCTTCGATTTGGCATTCTATACCAAGCTTGGCTCCTATATTCTTGGCTTCATCGGATTTTTGGATAGTGACACCTGAGTCAGACCGGTCACGATCTTCCTTCTCGTAAAGAGGATATCCTCAGTTTTCAAAGGATTGACCGAAAGCCCACTCCTAGTACACCATTCATCGATCGTCTGTTTAGTCATCTGCGCGTTAGCACAGATAGTCTTGAGGCATGTCCCGACGGAATGGATGGCAACATCCTCCTTATTTGCCTGAACGTAGGCGTTTGAACAATTGAGAGTATTGAACAGAGAGTCAACCACAATGCACCATGTGATGTCATGCAGTCAGCTGAGGCTCTTGTTGTTGCGGCTCCTCGCAGTTAATTTGCAAGGTCGTTCTTTCGTCTTTTGCTTCACGGTTTTTTTTTCCCAGTGAGCTTCTACGATTTGTGACTCATCCATGGTTTTTTTTTTTCGATGATGACCAATAATTTGCTATGTGAATTTCAGAAAGTTCGAGCTATTTTGGATGCAAAATAGACATTATTTTGATCCTTACATGGTTCCCATTTCTTGATTTCTCCAACATATCGCAGAATACTATTTTCAACACCGCTATGCATAAGAACGATGCCGACGCTGTCCATAAAATTTGCTGCAAACAATATCCGCCGCGAACTACACACAAAACTTTCAAAAAATACCAAAACATTGGCAAAAAAAAATCGAATACTTTTACAGACTAAAAGAATTGATTTTAATTAAAACCGCCCTCACGGACCAACCCCACAGTGAGTCGAAACTCTGATCCGAAAATAAATTTCTTAAGCAACAAGGGTTGTGTTGGGAAATTTTCGGAATTTCCAAAAAATTTCTCCCAAAAACTAAAGTTCATAGAGCTTCGAAAACAATGTGTGTGTAAGTGAATAATGAATGCGAGTCGAACACATGTAGACATCAAGCCCGCCCTCCAAAAAAACATACGTGGAAAAGGGTTGAAAATTAATGACCACATTATTCGGGCTGAAAATCGAAATTAGATGCAAAGTTAATTTTTTGTTCTGTTCTCGTCTTTCAAGTTAAATGCAAGGATAACAACAAGGACTCTTCTGGTTCGCTTGAAAAGGACACTACCGTAGTGGTGCTACTGATTTAGTTGACCTTAGTCTGAATTGGAAAACGCCAATGACTCGAAAAAAGGGTTCCAGACTTTGGCCCAAAAAAAAACAGGGAATGCCTTTGCCTTCAAAGCAAAACGCTTTGTTATTCAAAAGGGAAGAAGTCCTTTCTTTACGTCCGCAAAGAGAGATTTCGCTTTAAATGATTCTCGCATATGTGCGTTGCGTATATGAAGCGACAGTGTCCTCTTTGTTTGCACACACACAGTGGCCATCCCCCATCTGACCCTTGGCTTAATTTCCATGCCCAAAAGAAGGATTAATTATGGTCATTTCGTAGAGTAATTGCAAAGGACGAACCAAAACAAAAGAAGGAATCGCATACGCAAATTTATGTGACTATTGCCAGCACTCGCCTAACACCATGTGAACGGGGATTTCCAATGCTCTGCCTTTGTCGGACCGGAAACTAGCCATGCGTCTATAAAAATCCGATCTACCTTCTACTCCCACGTTTCATGCAATGAGACTGGGAAGAGACATCCACACACGTACGACATATTTTCCCCCTGAACACGGAGGGAGCATTTTCTTTGCGCCTGAAATTATGTTAAATCACCTAGTAATGAATTTTTTTCCTGGGTTGTCTCCTCGGCTACTTTGGTAGTGTTTGGTTGGGTTCTAGACTGTTTCTGGTCAGATGCTTGACCACGGCAGGGGGTCACTCCCGTAAGGACGACGGCAAAAGATGAAACACAGGTCATCGTCACTTTGTCTCGTTGGAAATATTCTTTTGCTGTGAAATTCTTATTTGAATAACGAAGTGGACGGTTGAACGTTGGGATGGATAGACTGGACAACTACGACGACGGATCTAGTTGGTTGGTCATTTCGTTAAGGATTTATGAATCCTTTTTAACTAGGATATAATTTATTGCTTTTCGGGTTTGTTTGAGATGAATATTTTCATTGTAAAGTGGGAGTGACGAGGGTGTGGGGTGTGGGATGATAGTGTCGTCGGAGAACACTGTTGAAACGAGGGTGAGATGAAATTTTTGGAAAAGGATACGTCCGCACGCTCGATTGTATGCGAATGTAGATAAATGTTTGAAAAGGGGTTTCATTTGGTTTGGGATATTCCAAAGTGGACAATTTGCTCCAAAGGAGCACACTGCAGTTTTTGGTGGTAGTAAAACTAATTGAAAGTTAGTCAGGTGGAAGGTTACGAGGGGTGAAGTTGTCTTCGAGTGGGAGAACGATTGAATTTAAAGTCTTTAGGATTTTCTTTAGGATTAGAAAGTTGAATAATTCGTCAGCTTTCAACTTTTGATATAGAATTTGTAGTGTGGTGTTGTATACTACCTACGCTAACTTACTTAAGGTGGCGTTACAGACTGGGGTGGTCCTACGCTAACTAGAAAATCCAACGGTGAATTGTCGGCAAAGACAGAAACTCCTTTATTTCTATAATAACCTCGTCTTGCTAAAAGCGTGTGATCATCTGACATCTGCAAGATAACCGCGCAGTCTGACAGGGTTAGGAGGTTCTCGTTGACTCTCAAAAATGAGATTTCACGAAGTTTAAGCCATCCAGCCAGTTTTTGGACGAATATAGGGATGAGAGTGAAGTTTGGGTAGAAATTAGATGTTTTCTCCTTTTTATATCTCGTCTACTCAGAACCTTAGTCCAGGATACCTTTCGCACTTCCGTCTTAATATCGATTATTCGTGTCACCGTTTGTATCCGGTTGACTGAAATTTTACCCAAGACATCTCGAAATATCTTCTGCTAGTCAAAGCTAAATAGTGGCACATGTATATGCGCCGCTATCCTCACATCCTCAAGGTATAGTCAAGTCCTCAAGTTTTTCATCTTCCACCAGCGCCATTTTCCTTACGTGATCTCTGAAGTTTCCATTGTTCAGTGGATAGTGCTACATTCCGTTTGAGAGGTCTTCGCATGAGGCTTTCTTGATGCAGATGCTTTTAGGGCCATTTTGGCTTGCCTGCACTTTGACTCGTGTGCCCATCTTTTCGAATCACATACCTTACGTATTGCAGTCGAGCCCACAAAACTCCAAAGGTGATCCCTGCGTCGGTAAAACGTCTGACTTTTCGTCACTATCGATTCCTACATGTCCTCTAACCCAAAACAGTCTCAGTTCATTCTCAATTTACTTGAGTGGATTGACCTTGCGATTAGGACTGACCTTCCCCTTAGTTTATGTAAATGTGTGCCTTGTGACATTCGTCACTGCTCACGTAGACCAGCAATAGAGTCCATTAAGCCCATTTCAAGAATTTTACCGAGGGAACCTGGAAAGACACAGAGAGCCGCTGATTTAAAACTACCCAAATCTCAGCAGGTCCCTTAGCTCAATGTTATGTAAGTCCTCCAGTTTCGTCGTTTTTCTATCGGCGAGGGCTGGACATTCACACAGTCGGTCGGTGACGTACAGATTCAATGCCTTTCTAATCCCTGCAACTTCTGCAGTAATCGTTGTGCAGTACACCGAGGCGTTCCGCATGAGTACCAATGGCGCAGTGCCCAGTAATAATGCTGAACACTACCCTTGCTTCGCGTCGACTAAATTTGACCAGAGAAAGGAAGAGATATCTTCTCGTTTTAATCTGTCCATAAATTTTTAGCCTTTACTCGAATGATACCCTCGTCTTCAATACACATATCTTCTTAACGAGTCTATTGGAATGTTCGCAAACGGAAGAGCCTGTGAGACTTGCAGCGCTGCTCCTATCTGTCCAAGCTCGTCAGCCCTTTTGTTATCTGGGATATCCAAGAGCCTTGGTACTCAGCATAGAGATACCATATAGGGTCTTAATATCTCATCTAGATACTTTTTACAGAATCCTCGATTTAGTTATCGCAGACTCCAGAGCCTTAACGGCTGCCTGCCTATCGATATAGACAGTAATTGTACAGGGTTTTGCAATAAGAGCGCTACAAAAGTTTTTTTAAATAAAAGAAAAACGGTTTTGGATATCAATAAAATTCTTTATTTCTGTGAAAGTACGTTTGATGCCATTATGTATGGAACTCGATTTCTTTTGCATGGCCACCACGGGCACGCTTGCAGAAGTCCAGACGCTGAACCCAATTTTCGACGGTTTTCAAGCATAAATCGGCCGATACTGCTGCAATTTCACGTTCGATTTTCGTACGAAGTTCATCAATCGTCGCTGGCTTGTTGGCATAGACCATAGACTTGACGTAGCCCCACAGGAAATAGTCTAACGGCGTCAAATCGCACGACCGAGGCGGCCAAGCGACTGGACCATTTCGTGAGATAACACGTTCTCCAAACTTGGTTTCCAATAAATTGATTGTGACATTCGCTGTGTGGCTTGTGGCGCCGTCCTGTTGGAACCACATGTCCTCCAAGTCCATATCATCCAATTGGGGCCAAAAATATTCGGTTATCATTGAACGGTAGCGATCCCCATTCACAGTAACGTGCCGGTCTTGATCATCACGGAAGAAGTACGGCCCAATGACGCCGCCGGCCCATAAACCACACCAAACCGTAATTTTTTCGGGATGCAATGATGACTCATGGAGTACGTGTGGATTGCTGCCTGACCAATACCGCATATTTTGTTTATTGACGAAGCCATCCAGCCAGAAATTATGACGACCATAAATTGGACGTAGCGTTCTTAACGTTGAGGCCACTGACTCCGAATTTCGGTAGTAAATTTTAATAATTTCGACTCGTTGTTGGCTCGTAGATCTTTCCATCATGAAATGGCAAACCTTACTGAAGAGAAATGTCAAAAAACCGCAAGAAAAATATGGCGTCGTTTGCTGTCTCTGTCGCTCTACTTTTATAGCGTCCCTATTGAAAAACCCTGTACATATAAAAATACGTATACCAGTACATATTGCGAGGGTATCCCCATAAGGCTTGAAATATCTTTCTTAGTAATAAAGACACTTCTGCATGAGTTCCGTCTCCATGAAGAGCTTATTTAAAGGTTACTGCTTCGCCAGGTGACTTGGGCAATTGAGGCCCTCCTCGTGGAAGTTGCCCTCAGTATACATTTAGCGGTTCCCAATCTTTTTTGGCCGAGGAGCGCTTTTCAGGAGACGAATTCGTACCGGAGAACTACGTCGTTCATATGCAATTTTTTGTAGTTGTAGTAAAGACAAGAAGAATAATTGACAGTTATTAGTACCTACCACATATACAGCGATTTGCGAGTTGATTTCTCGTTTCCACGGCGATAGATCCAAAAGTGGCATTAATGAACTATACGTAAAGGCTCGAATGCACTGCGACCTATAAGATCTATTGTGCTAGCCTAGTGGTTAACCAGAAGACAAATTTAGGCTCTTAATAAACCTTAATAACGTTTAATGTTCCATGTTTCAAGTATCAACTGGACATAACTTTCTCTCTTGTTAGATGGAATAGTCCTATCTTTGCGGCCCCTGGGCATTCACAAGGAACATGTGCACCTTCTGTTGTCCTATTTTTGTTAAAGTTGATGAACTTTTGTGATTGTGTCAGGGCTTTTTGTTGTGTCCAATTCTCAGCAGCATCTGCATACTACTGAGTGGCACAGCAAAATAGGGTTCAGGACCAAACGCCTCTTCTCGCCAGACAGTCCGTCCGTTCATTACCTCCGAAGCCTCCGTGTCCAGGGATCCAGGCGACAGTGACTTTATTTGCGGACGCAAGTCTTCGAGAAGGTTGAAACAGTCCCAGATGAGCTTTGACCCTATCAAATAGGATTTAAGTGCCATTAGTTCTGTCTGGCTATAAATATGCGGTAACGCTTTACCGCTTGAAAGTCTGGGGACTTTCCAAGTGATGCTGCACGCTCGAATTTGAGATCATAGACCCCACCTCCACTATTGCTTCTTTCCAATTTGGAGAAATCTGTGGACCAGATTTGCGAATTATGCAAGGTAACTTACTTTTCTATTGGTGCGCTTACCTTTAACCACTTCAGACAGAAAAAAAGAAATCTCTTAAGCCTTTTATCTGTGATTTTAAAAATCCTCAGATAGCTTCTCAGATAGCCTGTAAGGTCGCCAGCTATAACTAGTCTGATGGGATTTTTATTCTTTTTTTTTATCTTTCCGCGGAGCACTTGGATATCCTTCTCGGAGCACCAACTGCTCCTCGGAGCACAGTTTGGGAAACTCAGGGTATAAAATATCTTAGAGGACTTTCTGGATTTCTCATGCTGCGGCATGTATAAAAATACGAAACTACAAAGTCAGGAATGCAAAAAAACTCAAAATCCTAAGGCCTACCTCGCCTAATCCTCAAATTTAACAGTTCTTCAGGCCTTAATTGGATCTGTTGCAGTGACATTCCCGTAATTTCACTTTTTCTCCACACATACCCATATGCTCTGTACATGTGTGACTTAAATCAGATTTTAGTTTAAAAAGAGGAATTTCCTTCAGCATACGAAGCACTTCCTTCAATAAGGACATACTTTACTCATTGTCCTCATCATTGAATGCAACATTTCTAAGCTTTCCCTGCGGTTGCATTTTTATTCCATTCTACCACCCTGAAGTGCCGCCATTGCACTCGTACTTCAAGTCCTCGTGCGCAAGCAAATAGGATCGCTGTAAGTTTTTTAACCTTTTTTCCGCATAAAAAGGAAAGGACTCCCGTTTTGTTGCTTTTTCTGCCTTTTTTGTAGTTTTCCCTTCGAAAGTTTTCCCATTCAAAAGAAGAATCAAAAACTAAAATAGTTCCGCGCATGTATCTCCAGCGGCGACAGACCGAGAAGAGTGTTTACAATTTGCTTTTCCGATTTTCTTTGTTTTTCCACACGCAAGTATAAAACGGGAAAAGAGAACACCCGAACGGAGCTCCGCCTGTGCACGTGATGCGAGTGTTCCCGGGTTTTCCATCTCTATCCGAAAGCACCGGGAATTATTTATTCGCTGCCATTCGGAATGCCGAGTGAGTGATGCCCGCAGCAGGAGGATATTTTAAAATTTCCAAACGGAAAACAAAAAGTAAAAGGATTTCGCCGAGAGTGGCATTGCAACACACTGCAGCCAGCAGCGCACTTGTATTAGTTGCGTGCAAATAGGAACAAGTTTTCCTCATTTTCCACATTAAAATCATCGTAGTGTTGCTCCGCCCGCTGTCGTCGTCGCCCTCGCTGCCGCTTGTTACAGTGCCGCCGGATCGGTGTATAATGCCAGGAACCAGCAGCAAAATAATATTAAACCCAACCCACCAGAAACCGCAACATAATTCCCCTCGGGGATTGGGGGTGAGCCGTCCTGAACCACACACACTCCTCCGCTGACGGAACATATCTACTGAGCATCTCTCAGATTTGTTTGCCGCCTCTGTGTGTTGCCTTGTCACGGTGGGAGCTGTTTTGCTTTTTGTTTGAATGTAGTGCTTCTGGGTGGCCCTCACGGTTGGTGTTCTAGTTCTGTGTGTGTGGTCTTTGGCTACGTATGCTGGGACAGATGAGAGCAACTCTTTCATTTACTCTCTGTCGGTCATGAGTAGAGATGGAGCTTTCCTGCAAACTGTTTTTAGCTTTTTGGTTGTTAGTAGAGGATGAAACGAAATGAATAGGAGTTCTTGAAGCCCGGAAGGATTCTGAAGTGATCTACCATCTCTAGGTTATCACAACAAAATCTCTGGTTGGGAATACACATCAACAATGGAGTCGAGAAGAGCTATAGCTGCTCCTGAATTTTTAAACAGAAAAGGAAAATGCGAACTCGTGACGAAGTAAAAGCCCTTCTTTCCATTTGAAGCCTCCAATCTGTATAAAAACCGTGTTATCACGGACAGGACTTTACGCTCAAGCTAATTTGGTCTTTGACTGCTGACCTTAAAGATGGTTAGGTTAAAAAAGGCTTTGTACACGGCATCATGTCAAATTTGTATTCCTAACAAAACCTTCAAACCTATATGTCACCAAAGCTTTCCAAAAACTGTCCCTAATTCTAACTTCACGAAAGAATAAGGACATTGACATAAACATCCAGATAGCGTTTACAGCCACTTTACCCAATGAGATTCTACAACAAGCTCATACTCTGGAGGGTCCCAGGGCGTATTCAGAAGAAATCCTCGTAATGAGAGGGACAGCGAACTTCATAGAAGAGGTGTGGAACTGAATAATACACTGATTGCCTACTCAGTCTAAACTCTTTGGCACTATTAAATCGTTTTAAGGTGACGCTATGCACAGACTTCCTAAAGTTGGCCGATTACAGATGGAATGCGCTCCCATTTTAGTGCACCTCCCGAGAACTATAGTCAGAGAACAAAATATCCTCCCGCCTACAAACCACAACTGATTGACGGCCCACATTAAAATGACGCGCTGGAGCACACCATACCTAAGCTGTGAGGTATAAAAAGGCACAACCGAATTGTTCTATTAGTGTTCAAGCCCCAGCAGGACCAGAATAATGGTCCTCGGAAAATATTTTTTTCAACGACTTGGTCTTGACCTAAGCCATCAAAAGCTATCCTAAGATTGATTCAGGATTTCAGATTCTTTACGGAGTTCTCGAACCACTTACTGCTACCACTCCTATTCTTCTCCAAGCATCTCAATACTAATAGGGGATCAAAATGAATTCAAGGACATCCAAGTGAGGAGGCGCAGTTTACCTTACCAGTGCCTTAACAATTCAATTAGGCATCCGTTTGCAATACGATCTCTTTGAAGTCCTATATTAGAAGTCCTTCGTTAGAAAACTTTTTAAGCTATCACACCTGCACCACTTTAGCCATAGAGGCTGTCATCGGGCTCTCACACCTACATATCTTCACTAGGAAGACCGCTGCCCGTTGTGCTATAAAGCTGCAACTAGAATACAAATATAAATCAGGCAATCTTGTGAGTCTTCTGAAAATACATGACCTTATTCCAAGTACGTACATGTTCTGCAGTGTCCCCGACTTTATGAACAGGGAGTACAGTTTCGGAAGGCTAATTGAGGGCGAAATATTAGACCGTGTTGACTTGTCTAATGGAGAACCCATATCAGACCCAGGATGTTTGGTGTGGTTTACCGACGGATCAAAAATGGCTTCCGGAGTATGTGCTGGAATCTTTGGATCCAACAATTTCCAACCAAAATCCATACTATTGAGATCTGCGCCAGGACAAACCTCAATAAAGGTATTAGAAGCGCAAAAATACATATCTATTCAGATAGTCAGGCAGCGCTTAAAGCATTGATATCCCATTTCGTCAGTTAAGTGCTGCAACGATACCCTTAAATCAGTTGCCAGACACAACAAGGTCAAGCTTGGTTGCAATATTCTTGAAGAGTATGGCCCGAAATCGAGTTTTTCTGTAGATCAAGGGTTAGAGGCGTTTAAAGACTATGAAAAGCTGTTTCTTGCCTTCCTCGTCCCCGAGACCAAGGCCAAACCTGGTCGTTTGTTTTTCTGTTTTGGGTTTATTGTCGCGCTAATATTAAACTTTTTAGTCAATAGAGCACTATGCGGCCAAGATTTTCATACCCTTCAACATACCCTGCCTAAGTTGTAATAACGGGCTCTTTAGAGTCCAATTAGCGCTAGGGTGCACCTCTTTGTAACCACGAAACTCGTTTAACCTTATTTGTATGTGGTTGTTGATTTGGTGTTTTGGGATGGTGTGGCTTAATCCAGCCGGTGAAGTTCAGATACAGGATTAGTTCACCAATTTCAGTTTTTCAGCTATCTCGCTGAGATAGCGAGATAGGCTATAACGCTGTCTGGTCTTCGCCAGGGCGGGACACCTGCAGAAGAAATAAAGTAGAGATTCTTTCTCATTAATGTCCTTGCAGCTTCTGCAAAAATTGTTGTGAGGAATACCAAGCTTAACCTCATGGTCTCCAACAGACCAATGGCCTGTAATAATGGCTACGAATTTGGCAATATCTGGTCTTGATTTGCCAAGTAGCTCTCTCGACTTAGTTTTATTGTAATTGGGCCAAGTCTTTCTTGAGATGACGTAACTGGACAGGCCGTTCCATCTATGATTGGCAAGCTAGAGGAAGTGTAGATGTACAGTGCCCAGCAGAATATCGACAATCTCCGCAAGAGAACTAAGGGCCGATCCTTTCCTGGCCAGATCGTCGGCATGCTCATTGCCCTCGTGATTGCTATGACCTGGGATCCAGATAAGTGTTATTGCGGAGTGGGTACTCAGTTGATTAATTTCAATCCGGCATTGCTCTACTAGTTTTGATGATATGGTAACCGCATCAATGGCTTTGATAGCGGCTTGGCTATCTAAGAAAATAGCGATATTTTGGTTGGATGTTTGTAGATTGTTCAGCAAGCGGCAGACCTCGCGGATCGCGAGAAGCTCCGCCTGGAAAACACCAGCAAAGTCTGGAAGACGAAGAGACTTTGATATATTCAGTTGGTCAGAAAAGATACCTGCGCCGACTGGAATGGTTTCCAGGGCAGGCCACAAGACAATGGCGCCATAAGTGACAATTGGACACACAACGGCAGTGTACATCCACAGGGTCGTCTTTGGCTTGAGTCCTCATTTTTTGCCGAATGTTTTATAGCAGGCATAGAACGCTACGCTTGCTTTCTTTACCCGCTGTTCTATATTGAGCTTGCAACTCAGTTTCGGGTCTAGTATTGTGCCTAGGTATTTTGCACTAAGGCTCTACGTGTTAAAATTTCTCGACGCTTTGTAAGCCATAAAGACGTTTCCATACGTCCTCAATTAAAAAAAATCCCCAGATCAAGAGCTGACTATGTATCCAGATTTACCCTTCTATCATTTGCGCTTCCTAGTTCCCACCACGTGCTGGCTGAAAACATAAACAAACCATTATCCGCTCTCAAAACATTTCGAGAGAAGGTACACAGAGAATCATTTGCAATCCTTTCGAACACAGTTTCGCTTTGCAGACTGTGAAAAAAAGCTCACACTCTCTACATCCACAGCAGCTATGAAACCATCAGGGTGCCACAACCTTCGCCCCGCGCACCATCTCCACTGTGTACCTAGAATCTCTCCAAAGGTATCTGTTGCACAATGAATTCGTTTACTCGCCCCATTCATCCGATAACAGTCTCTCAACAGAACCCTTGTTCCATTACCCATTCCTGTTCGTCCCTTTGATTCAATTTCTGTTGTCGTACTCATTAAAATGGGAAACAAGGGGTGCGCGATTTTAAGCATATGTGGATAATCGCAGAATATTCTCGCACCCCCGCCGCTCACCCAATCCAGCCGTTTACCCACAACTTGAAGTGCTTTTCAACTCATTTTCCCAACTATCCCATTCCACTAGTCCGTCCGCCAACTGTAGGTCTATTTCATTATGTAAATTGCGAACGAGTCTCCCACTTCGGTGTCCTGGTCCTCATTCCCCGGCGCGGCTGCTTTTCATTTATTTATAACCCACATGGAGCATCGGAGTGCCCTGTGCGCGTGTGTGTATGTGTGATTTTTCCAATGCATTATCCTGTACAAAACCAGTTTTTTCACAGTAAAAACTTTGGTCGGGGGGGATGATGATGAAGCATCCCTTTTTGTAACGGTTTTTGGTTGGTTTGTTGTTTGTCCGTCCATCCAAAAGTCGTACACACTCGCATACCGTACGTAAGTGTATGTTAATGATCCGCATACACACAGAGGCGCATGAGGAACTAAAAAGCTCATCTAAGTTGGTGTAGATGAAATTATACCGACCGCACATACGCGGAGCGGCTGATGAGTTTCAGGGGGTGGACGGGTAGTAGGTAGTGGGTGGTGGGTGGCATTGGGGTTGAAATTGTGTAATGAAACCGGTTTTGTTAATATAAATTTTCTCTCTCATTCTATCGCCATCGTCGACGTTGTCCTTTATGCAAATGTTTCGCTCACATGTGCTGGCCGTGGTCCTCTGGTACACAGGGTGCCAGCAATGACCATCGTTGTTGTCCTCGTTATTATCGTCAAAAGCGCGGAGCGGTAAGACAAACATAACCACCTCGTATCGAAATATCGACACAGACAGGCTAAACGTGAGCAAACGAGAGAAAGAGAAAGGAAGACATGACGAGCGAAAAGTCTCCACATGAAGCAAACCGCATCTTCGTCATCATCATCATCATCATCATCATCGTCATCAGCTTCATTATCAGAGAAGCACTGCTCAGTTGCCACTACAGTACTCCTGCTAATGCCTGCTATTGATTGCCGAGGTACTACTCATCATAACGACGCATAGCTCCTGCTGCTGCTGGATACACTACCTCTGCTAGCTGAAGATGATGATGATGATGATGATGATGGTGATGACGATGCTTTTCAGCTCCAGCCCCCTTTTTAGACTCGACATGTGGAACAAAACAATGTGAACAACACAGGAATACAATTTTCTCGATATTCCCTCGTTAGCGGTATCACATACACGGTGTGCACAGCGCACTCATTCTCGAAACGGCCAAAGCGGACGTTCATACAACGACACGTTTAGACGGAGTCACTGCTTTTAATTCACTCACAGTTTTGACCACTAACTCGTCGGGAGTGTTCCGAGTCGACGAAACACGGCGGATGATATTGAATTACAGTTCCGTGAGAAAAAAGTAAACCTACCTACGGGCAAAGCGTGTTGTGTTAAACATTAAAAAATTAAAATAAGAAAAAAAAATTATTAAATATAAATTAAAAAAAAAAAATCAGAAAAAATAATTCAAAACAAAACGGATATCCGTGGAAAGCGCCACTCGTGGGAGTGTTTGATTGGTGAAATTTTCATTGGTTCACAGCGGTAATTTTTTTTTTATTATTTGAAGATTTTTTGTTTTCTATTTTATGTGTGAATATTTTTGAAAAGAATTTTCATCGTTTGATGGTAGTATGTCCTGTTAAAATGTTCTTCAGGTGGTGAAGTGTTTTACATCGGTTGTATTTCAAATAAAGGTGAAGTTTAAGGACGAAGGGAAAGACTTGTGGTCGGTGGCAGTAATTTTTCCTTATTTTTTCACGAAATTTGTGACAATTCCAACGGCAGGCAGACATTTCCCTAACCAAACTGGAAGAAAGGATGTTGTGCCACTGAATTATTGTCAAAACAGTTTTGGTACCTGCGGATTATGATAGGCAATTTGATATGTGTAGTGACGGAGTGGGTTAGAATAAAGGTTGAAGCGGAAAGAGGGTGGTTTTAAGGTATGACTTGTGGGTCAGTCAGTTTCCCAGTAGACCGCATGTGGCATTAGCCATTTGCCGTGGTGAAGTCTGCTGATATTCATAGATTTATCCGCCAACAAGTGACCAGTATGGAAGGCTTCCATGTTTCAAAAGTGTTCAAGATTTAGTTGAAGCAATGCCTTTGAAAGATATGGTAAACAGTTACTGATGAAAGTACAGAAGATAGGCAAATCGACGGGAGTGAAAAGTCTTTTGAAAATTGTTCCATTAAATCAAAACTTATAACACCAACACCAAGTGATGCTTACCTCTGAGACTCACATTGCTGGCGGTGGTGTGTAGAAACAGAATTTTTTTCACTATTGAGGCGTCTAAAGGCATGGAAAATAAATTAACTTTCTATTATCTGCTTGAACTAAATTAAGCGGTCGCCGTGGCTGAGTGGTTAGTGCGTTGGACTGCTAAGCAAGCTAATGCAGGTTGGATTCTACCTAAATCAGCTAAACAGCACACCTCAGCAGGCAATAAAAATCCTTCGAGAGTGTAATTTATTATGAAAAAGCTTCTCAATTCGCCTTTCGTCGGCAATACAAACTGTAGACCCCGTCTATTTGTGCGATAAATATAACACGCACAGCATAGATAGTGGCGAGCAGCTAGTTGGATTAAAAAAAGTGCTCTAGGGTGGGCCATCAACGCCGTTGCTAAATCAGAGTATAAAATGTACTCTAAAAAAATTATTGTGCAATGAATTATCATGCGAGCATCGAACCTCTCGGCCACCGTGGGTTAGTGGGTTAGGTTCAAGCTCCAGCCGAGTCCACCGAACACTTTTTTCGGCACCACATCACGTCGGTGAATGGCAAACCTCCAAGAGCATAATTTCTCATGAAAAAGCTTCTTAATTCGCCCTTCGAAAAATGTAGCAAGCACAACATGAATGGTTGCGAGAAGCTAGGCTTTGGTTCATCCTCAGTTGTCGCGCCAGCTATTTATTTATTTTACCAAATCTCTCGAAGCTCGAAAGATTTGGGCCACAATGGATCAGTATTATTCCAAATAAATATCCAAAACACGTTAGGACTTGAAAAGGGCAATCGGATGTATTGAGTGGTGTGAATAAAAACTGAGGGAACACTTGGACGAACCTTCTTGAGGGAAGTGTTTACTGAAACTTGACGAAACTCAATTTTATTATTGAGTGTTTTATCCGAAAAGTTGAGGGAACACACTGCTTCAGCTTTTATTCACACCACCCATTGCTTCAATTAAGATTCCGGCTTACTATGTCCAATCAAAACAATTCCAGAAAGAACACCCATTCATCGGCAGGTAACGACTAACTCCTGAGCTAATGATATCTCTTGAACCTTCCGAGTCCTCCATTGGGATTCGTCAATAAGACTTGTAGATCCGGTCTATTCGTACAAAACACTAGACTTGGAGTGAAGCTCTTGTAAGGGCATGTAATCGGGGCTCAAATATGTGGATCTTTTTTTATTACATCTGATAGACATGGGTGAAATCATGAAGGGTCTAGAAAAAAAGATTCTATTGAAGTGTTGCCATAAGTATCTATGTATGTTAGATAAACTTTTTTAACTTTTTCCAAGTTCTTGGTGGATACAATTCTTCGTATCTCTGTTTATAACGACACAAGCTAAAAGGTTCATTTCGTTCACACTTCGATATCGTATAACGTTTCTTCCGAAAGTCTCAATTACGATCTTGAAGGAGAGGGGCCCTGCCAATTAAGTTTGCCTCCAAGCACGCGATGCTGGTTAGCCGAAAAGATAAAGTTGGGCAACAACTATCCAATGCAGGAAATTTGTGTTCTATACTTACATATGGTACAGCAATTGGGGAAATGAAAATTGGATTAAAGGGTTAATAGCGCTTACATGGTTATAATCCTTAAACTTTTTACTTTAAGTCTGCACCAGAGTTAGGGCTATTTCGTTTCATTTTACAATGTTGGAATTCAAGAAAAAATGAGAACAGTCATATCGAAATGAGTCTCAAAACATTCGAAAAACCTCACGATGGTGACATCTGCTAAAGGTTAGGTTAGGTTAGGTATATGGGTGCCCTTGTGTCAACGTGGCAGTTAGACCACGTAGTGAGAGAGTCCATTGTACTCCATTTTGTTTAAAAACCCCGGGAACCTGTCAAAGATCAAAGATCAAAATAGCAATAGCCAAGCATATGTCAAGTAAACCTACAGATTCAGATGGCCCTAAGCCTGTCATTTGTTACTTCCAATCCCCCGATAGGCTAAAAAATCTCTGAAGTTTACTAGGCTTAATGTTTCGCAGGTCCTTTAGTCTTTTCTCAAGAGCTCTGTTGTATTTAAAGACTAGTTCGGCACAGTCACATAGCAGGTGACGAATAGATTCGATTTCTTCCTCATCGCTACAGCTTGACAGTAGTTTTTGTAGGTATGCAAGACCTAACCTTGCTGCATGTATTTCTACCGAGCAGTGTCTTTTAAGGATACGAGTAACGATTCGAACTTCCTTACTGCAAAATTTTGCCTGACTGATAAATCTCTTCTTATTGAAGTAAGACCATAGCTATCCAGCTGTCGCCCAGTCACAGTCAGTATAATTGATATCAACGCTGGTTAGCTTTCTGAAGGAATTCCATGTCTATTTTAGTACAAAGTGTGCTAAATGGAGTACTTCCCTTAATAAAGGCTCGGAAAGAATTCATACTAGACCAATTTCTGGCCAATGCATAAGGTTTTTCGTTTCCTTAGATATCCATGCCTCCCGGCATCCTGCATAAGGTCACCTCGTTGACATCTGATAAAAGTGTGCTATGTACATTTTCCCCTACACACATATCGTCAAAAGCACATCTATAGAAATGTTTCAGTACGATGCAGATAAAGCTAAGTTTTTAGATTGTTCTAGCTGCTTTTCTAGATGTTTGGGATACCTTCAAACTCGTATTCACCCTTTTCCCTCGCGGCCAAAAATGGTCTTGCAAGCGAGGAAACTGAGCAAGGTGTATCTGGTTATGTAAGATGCTTGTCACAAGGTTCCTGCATTCCTCACTGAGGTACACCGTAACCCGCAACCAAATCTACATACACTGCTATGGCTGTTGGTTATTTACGTTATCCTCGAAAAATTATGTTCAATGGAAATTCACGTCATTGCATACGCAGGCAGCCGACGTTGTTGTTAGAGTTGAGCTTCAATCTCTCAGCACATGAAGCAAGATCATAACGGTTGCTTTGCATAATGTGTGTGATCCCAGGCAAAATGCAGTTTGTCTTCTTCACCCGGAAGCCCAAGATACCTCGTTTCAAGATGATCCTGCCGAAATATGTAAAATACCTTGATGTAGCACAGGAGAGAAAATGGAACAGGAGTCAGCAGAAGTTTCGGAATTAGGAAAGCTTACAATGCAGTTTTCATGTGAAGACCTATACTCAATTATGCAAATTTTATGTGAAATTCAGTGGTTTATCAACCAAACATCTAAATTAGCCCATTAGGCCATGTTGCGAATTAGCAGGCTGTATGTATAAATAGGCTTTTGTGCAAAAATCCCGTCGGAAATTAGGAAAAAGCTCCGTTTTTTGAGTGGAAACTCTTGCAACTTGAGTTATCTTTACCGCTTTTAGTGATATGTTTGTTGATTGATCCGTAATCAGTGCCTTTGTTCTAACTTTGATGGGAAGCTTAACATATACCGCTTCTATATTCCACTTGTTCTCTGAACTGTAGAACATTTCAGTGTATTTTATGGTGCCAGTACATTTTAAGCCGTGTTTTTCGTGTACACTGAAATTTAGAAAATTGTTTCGTCACCACATAAGGCGGGTGTTTAACTTGCCTTCCTCAATATTTCCAGAAATGCGTTATCTTTTCGCTACGGTTGGGCGAAAGAGAACGTCGTTTTTCAAGAAACAGATTCTGGAAAGGAGTTTAGGCCAGTGTAGGCTTGTTTAAGTACTACTTGGCAAGTCTCTTATTAACTTTGTCTTCTTTTTTGTAAATCCATGCACTTTGCAACACAATCGCAATTAGTTTCATGCATCTTGTCCCTTAAACTTAATATAAAATGGTCATCATTCATTAATGGATGACATGACCAAATGTCACTTCCTCCCAATGTTACCTATTAACACATTTCAAATGTCATGTTTAAAAAAAAACAAATAGAAAAACGTTTATAAAAAATCTACATATTTAATTGGCCATGCAATTCCGCTCTTCACGCGACTAGTCCTGCATTTCGGTCTACCACCGTACCACAAATCGATGATTTCGGTTGACCGAAAAATACTACAAGTGTCGGTTGGAAAAAAGTTGCGCCAACGAACTGTTTTTATATTCAAAACGATAAAAAAAAGCGCGGTCCCATAAGTGAGTGGTAAAGCATTTGAAAACACAAAAAACAAAATCCCTATAATAATCGAAAGTTTTAAAAATTCCAACCTCCAGCCGGGTGTCCTTGTGCAATTTATGATCAATCAGCTGCGGTGTTTAAAAATGCAAAAAACTCTACACCGCTGCCGAGAGAGAGAAAATCCCGTCCCGATGTCGGGTCGTGGTGAACCCAAGTGCCCAAAACAAATAAACAACAGCGTGCACTTTTTTGCCCTAAATGTCCTTATTTCCATTTTTTTTTTTGTGTCCATTTGTGAGTGCAGTAATGTACACTCTCAGACCTCGGTTCTGGCCTCAAATGATGTGAATCAAAAAACACACAAGAGTGGCTTTCGATTGTGGCAGATTTGCGTTTTCCTCTCGATATTTTTTTTTTTATTTCATCCCCGGGAATACAGTACACACGCGGCATACTCCGAACACTCTGTTGCTCAGTTGCATTTTTTGGTTAAACATGTAAAAAAAAATGCATCCATCCCCCACATGGATACACCGACACACTCGCGGAGGCACGGTAGTGGTCACACTCGAAAACCGTAAAAATCAACCCAAAACAGGGCATCCCCAGTCCCCACAAGGGACGGTGACAATTGAAAGGACTATCAGCAGTTTTTAGTTTTTTTTTCCTCTTCCCGCTCTGATTTTGGTTCGTTGCCTAAAGTAATGCAAATATGAATGAGTGCGAAAAAACGGGATACCACAGGATCAACGGTCCCTCGCGAGCATGCCGTCATATTGAGTTCACTTGCATGAGAGTTTCTTTTTTTATCGATTGAATTAAGCGACGGCATGGGTCCGTCCGAAGTTCATTTCAATCATTCCCATCTCCTCATGTGTCATTCTGTTCATCGGTTAAGGATATCAACGCGAAATCAGTTTGGGAACAACAATCAGAATGTCAACCAGGCCGATAAAAAGGAAAAATTGGTCCTGTTCTCCGTAGTGTTTGTGTTTCCTTTTTTCGGATACGAAACAAAAATCCCAAAAAGAGAACCGCCGCCGGACACATAGATGCACGTACACAAATGCAATTGAATGGCATTGGCGGTGGCGTGAACGTGAGTGAGAAAAAAAGGACCTGCCACCGCTTAACCACTACTACAAATAAAGTTAACTTGTTCCAATATTCATGCTCCTCGCTTTTGTTTTTCCGACATCGTTTTTCTGTTGCAATGCGGCGGATATGGCAATTTGTAAAAAGCTATTTTTGTTTGTTTCCATTGCATTTTTTCGCTGGCAATGTTGCCAGGTGGGAGAATTGTAAATTTATATGAAAGTTATGTATAAAAACAAGAAAGATGTTGAAGGAAAGTCTGGACAAACGAAAATGCAAAAATAGATCAAATTAAACGCAATGAATTGACGTCTTGATGTTCCTATCTGTGTATCTGTGTACCTATGCACAGAGTATAAGAGACACTTCAAGTCATGAAATCTGTCAAAACTTATCGCGTTAAACACTGAAGAGAGCTAACAATTCGACGTTAGGCCTTAGAAAGTCTGTATCCATCAAATCCGTAGGAAAACATTTCAATATTTTTTATTAATTGTTCTGGAGAAGGCCCAGCCATATGTAGTTTATCAGATCTTTGTGTGGTGCTGTTTACTGGATGTCTTTCATATTTTTCCGTGAAATTGCCTTCAACTCACGATTACTGCTTATTTGTGATTTCTCCTAAAAACAGATGAGACAGCATATGCTAAAAGTAGAATTCCGACGGATTATGCACTAATATAGGAGTAGTGGAGGCTCACATTTAAACTGTAAAAAAAGGGAAAGGGCTTAAGACAGCGTCGGTATGTAGACAGAAATGTGAATTTCAGAAGACTTTTTTAGTCTGTACAAAGCAGGATCCCAACTAAAGTAAAAACTCCTAGCCAAGAGGCTTCAAAAGATTCGTTTGTTCGAATAACAGATGATGAAAGGATTTGATCCTTGATTCTCTTTGACAAAGGAATCCTTTCTTTTCGATGATTGGTTTAAAGTATTCTATTAGCTGCATTTGTATTGAGACTGACCCACAGCAAGTACGCTCTGCTTGTGATCTGCATCTCAATTTTTCTGATTAAAACACATCGGAATCGCTACAAAGGCTTTAGCTTTATTTTTGATCGATAGTTTGCTCAGTTTAGTACCACAAGCTTTTCATAACCTTTTCCTATGACTGATTCATAAACACGTATGAAATTAATTCTGTCTAATTTGACACGGTCAGAGTCCCATGTATTCTCAAACACCCATGTTTCCGTAAAACAGAAATGGCGTAGGGTTTAGTTAATTTACGTTTGTATTGGGACTGTGAACTGCAAATACTTAACATACTTTTAGAAATTTCTCTATACAAAAACCATTGTCCCATTTATAAGTAAAATTATGTTTTGAACAACTTTGGCAGACAAGATCTTCGATTCCTTGAATTCAAAAAAAGAGTCACAAAAGAAGAGCCACTCATCCTATTTAAATCAGTTTGCGTTGTTTCAGGTTTCCATGGTCTATGGTCTAGTTTTGAAACTTAATGAACAACTCGAGCTGTTACGCGTTAGTATTCAACAAGAATACTAAGCCATGGCTCATGGCTCGACTCAATATAGATGTTGCCAGGCCTTTACGAATCTGTGGAAGTTCCTGATTCCACTGGGTTCCTTTGTTCAATGGAATTTTCATTTTTAACTGATGCGCGCTCTAGTTTTGAGTGAACCAGTGAGTTAATTGAGGTCACCATTTTGTCAACGCTATCATAGGTAAGGGCGTTGCTTGGTGGAAGCCGAAGGTAAGGTCATAGTTGGTCAGGAGTGAAATCCCAAACTTTTCCGGATGTTGCATTGATGTTTATCCGCTCTTCATGAACTAGTCACCTTTTGACAAGGTCGATGTTCCTTTACGACTCATGTAGTTCGTGACTAAGTACGTAGAACTTTTCTATCGAAGACTGCATGTGCACTTTCTTCGGCCTAAGACGTGGTCCTTACTTCTGTGTCATTAAAAATTTCCTACTTGCTCCTCAGGTTATCCAGGTTCTACAGGCATGAGGTACTTCCGAGACTGTTCATTTAACCTTGTCCGTGTTAATCTTTAGACTTATCCATCATTTTGGGGACTTTGTCTCTGCCCAATGACATTTCTATCTGAAAAATCTATAAAATCATTGGGAACATGATATTTAGCGCGAAATACATTTCAATACCAAGGATTTTCTTGAGGGATGCGTTTCTGACGTCTTCGCAGTAGACAATTTCACTGCGTATAATACACCGACCGCCTGTTCCATTGGAGGACTGATCATTCACAGGGAATAAATAAATAAATAGCTGGCGCGATAGCTCGGAATGACCCAAGGCCTAGCTTCTCGCCACCATTTATGTTAGGCGTGTTTAATTCTTCGCACGAATGGAAGGGACTTATAATTTATTGTCGACTCCGAATGGCGAATTAATAAGTTTTTTTTCATGACAAATGGTACTCTTGGAGGTTAATCACTCCCCGACAAGAGGTGGTGCCGCGAAAAATGTTCGGTTGACAGGACTGGGGCTTGAACCCTCGTAGCACGTTCAGCAATTCAACGCACTAACCACTGAGCCACGTTGACACACAAACAGGGAATGCTAGGGGGTTTTATTCTTCCAAAAGTTCACACACTATCTCATTAGACAGATTTAATTTAATAAGATGGTATCTGAAGCAACCCTAGCTTAAGAGGACTTCGTAAGTCTATTGATGACAGACCTGCAGCCAACCCAATACTAGCTAGCTCGTGCGAAATTATGAACGAGGTATTTTCTTCCAATTTGGGTCACGTGATAAGATGCCTTAAGAACCTTTGAAGAATGTAAGGTCTAATTTCAAGATTTCTTCTTTTAGTGAAGGACACGCCCTTAGGGGTAACTAATTGAAAGTTTATTCATGTTGCACCATTCTAACTTATTTTGTAGGTGGAGGTTTATAATTCACTTGGGGCAGTAGACAAGCGCTTTCAGGGTAGTAAAGATGATTCAAGTTATATGTGAGAGTCTACTGAATTTTTAAATTTTCTACAGACAAAACAATAGAATCTTTCTCGGCCGTCAGTTTGAATGTCAATCTATTCTGGCGGCTTTTCTCTATGCAGTACAAGTACAGTACATTTTGACCCATCATAAGTTGACTTGTTTATCAGTGAGCCTTCAACAACATTTATAAACATCCCCTCAATAATTCTTTTCAAAAAACATACCTGGCAGTACCATAACCCAGAGATCCGCTCTTACACATTGTTGCATATAATTGAATGGCGGAAAAAAAGATGAGAGAAGCAAACCAAAAACAACAACAACAAAAAAAGTTCACATATGCAAAACTTTCACTCCCGAAAAAATTCTCCTTGTTGTTCATGTTTCACTGATGGGATTCCGTCCTTTTTTTTTCGTATTTTTTCCCGAGGTTTTGTATCCTTCCGCAAACGTTTGGTTAGCACTGACCTACGATAGCGAACACGAGAACTTTTGTCAATTCGTTTTCACACTTTCCCGGTAGTGATGGGCAGGAATGGTTTTCCTGTGGGGTATTTGTAGATATGAAACAACCGCAGGGCACAGTTTCTTCGCAGGAGATGATGATCGCCCCCCGTCGGGTGGGTGGCCATCGAAAAAAATATCGCTGGAAGAATAATAATGATTTTTAATGGGGAATCACTTTAATTTCGTATGTAAACCGCATCATATATTGTTGTCCCTTGCCGACGGTGGCAGTGGAGGACACCCATCATCCACACAGATATTCGTTATTCATTTTTCTCATCCTGCAGCTGCACCCTACTACTACTCGCGCATCCTCGGTCAGGTAATAAAGTGGAGCAGTATACATTTTAAGTGGATTTAATTGACGGTGTAAGTGCGGCATTGAGTTTATTATCATAATGAATATTGGGGGATTAAAGGAATTTGTGGATTTTATTATTGAATTACTGTCCCAACATCCTTGTTATGTTGCAAAGTAGTGCGTACACGCACAAAAACAACGACACACACTGTCGGCTGTAAGAGAGAAAAAAAAGCATCCTGCCAATGAATTATTAAGTCATTATCAGTTGCGGAATTGTCCGACTACCAGTTTTGTGGATGCATAAATCGACTGGAGGTGCAAGTGGCGGCCTGTGAAGGACGGGGTAAATGAGTCCTTTGACATCCACTAAATGAGCATGTACTTACGTTTTTTTTTTTTTGTGATTAAATATAATTTATTGTGAAAATGTATTAAACACAATATGAGACAGAGGAAACAGAGGAAACAGGAATAGCAGTGAAACTGAATTATCGAAAGATTGATTGGAGTGGTATCCTGACGACATGACAACAGATGTCTGGAGTTGAATATTCATTCAATCGGATAGGATTATGTATTTTAAACGACAACCACAGGTCACATGAAAAACTTCGACATAATTCAAGGCGGTTCACTGTCAACATGTCTGAGTCGAATTGTACATATGTGCGTTCTAGCTTGCATTTGTAGGTGGTTGTGCTGTGCTAAGCAGAATCATCACAATCTGGAAGCAGCAGGGGTTATCTCCAAATCCGTTCCTGTTGAAATTTTCAAAACATTCCCATGTGGCGATTTTAAACTTCTTTACGTACATGTACCTACTTTTGTCATGTTTCCCCTTGTCGTGCCTAGGCCTTCGTTTACGTCTAAGTCACATCGTGTACAAAAACTGGAAATATTCCGTCGAGTTTTGAAAAATCACGGTCGTAGCACGTACTCACTTTACTAAGGTCCTGTATCGCCTTATCGTATCTATACGTTTCATGCCTAGTCTCTCATACATTTCTTCATTTGAAACACGAAGTGGGTTACATTTTTATAGTACGTTTCTTAGACAACGGTTGACAAAAGTCTGCAACTTCTTATGATAGTGTCAATCAAATTGCATTCTCATTGAAGGCACTGACCTGTGGAACCTTCTGAGTACCTAGCTAATAGTATGAGGAAGTGCGGATCTACAATTACCCAGTGTTAATCAGTGTTACCTCCAGAGAGATCTGGCCTATGCTAAACCTCACTCGATCTAAAAGCCTGACATTCCAAAGTGCCTTTCTTGGCCTAGGTGTGTCTTTGCCTCGCATGGACAGCCACCTTACCTATCTACCTACGTACCTAACCATAGTGGTTCTCGATTCAGAAGTACTTCAGCCAGGAAGCGTTCTGTCGTAGCGGTAAAATCGAAGCTTATATGTACGTTGCTGCAGCGAAGAGCTTAAGGTTTTTGACATGCAGTATGTAAGACTCTGCTGGGTGGCCGATCACAAAGCTGTACTTGAAAACGAGAGGAATGATTTGTTGATTTTACCTAAATCATACCCAATGCCAACTTCAGAATTTATTTAGAAGCAAGTAGTGCTTGGGAATAGGGTTGCCATCAGAAATTTAAAAAAAAAACTAGGGGTCATGAACAAAAAGCCTCGGACATCGCGTCCATAACCCCGGACACATGGTAAAGAGTGAAATAACGATCCACACACTGGACTCGGGGGTTGTTTTAGGCTTTTTCCGTGGAGAATCCTGCATTGCTGGTGCCACTGCTCTTAACAGCAATTCCTCTCTCACTTGCATCGTCTGCGACCATTTCGCCACGTGTTTTAGGTAGGTTTCAAGTAAACTATAATGGGATCGCAACTTCTTAAAAACCCCGGACATATTTAAAAAAATTATCCAGGACGCCTCCGATCATCTTTCTAAAGAGGACAGTGTCCGGGGAAAAGAGGGTGGATGGCAAGCCAACAAGATAATGACTTCATCATTCTTCCCCTGACAAATGATTTAGAATTTGGCTTTAAGTACAATTGGTGTCACCGTAGCTCGGTGGTTAGTGCGTTGAACTGATGTGCGAACTACGTGAGTTCAAGCCACAGCCATGTCCACCGAACATTTCTCGTGACACTACATCTAGTCGGGGAATGACAAGCCTCCGGGAGTAAAATTTATTATGAAAGAGTTTCTCAATTCGCCGGCAATAAATTGAAGGTCCCTTCCATTCATATGAAAAATGTGACACGCACAACATGAGGGTTTCGAGCTGTTGCGCCAGCTATTTTTCGCAATCGGTTTTTAACCGAAAGTTTGTCAGTAACTTTGAGTCGAATGCAGTAAATCTTTCATAGTTCAAAAGTGCAGTCTTGAGTACATTTGTGGGACCTGCGCCTTGCTTAACAAACCTGTTCAGCTAGTCCGATGTACAAAACGAGTATAGTGCAGAGTTAAAGATTTTCGTTGAAAAGATGGAGATTAAGGTGACGATTCAGGTTTATTTTAAATCTTTGCAGATTCCTATTATTTGGTTACCAAACGAATATCACAGCTCGACCGAAGGCAGGCATAAGTATATCCGTGTGGGCTATTGATTTTGAAACCGAACAGACGAATAGGCGAAAACATTGGTGCAGGAACGCTAAGCATTCAATGCTCCGACGGTATTTGAGTAACGAAATTTGGGTGCGAACAGATTGGTCATGGATTAGTTTTCAAGCTTATCGCCCAGGACGATGGAGTAAGCTTAAGTATGCTACAGGCACGCCTGCCCAAACACGCGCCCGTAGCCAACTAGATGGTGAAGGGAGCTGAGCTCCCTCTGAGATTTGGGGAGCTCTCTTAGAAATTTTCATTCACTAAGAGAAGAATTTCTCAATTTGTGTGTGTGCTCCCTTCAAAATCACCTGAGCTGAGCACTCTTTGGTTTCGACACATGCATAGGTGCTTTACAGATACAGACCCAGGAGTGAAAAATCGTTTAAATCACCTTTAGCAGCATCAACATTTTGCTGGTTCAGAGTAAGCTCTTGGCTGATATGATAGCAATCATTAACACACAAATTTCCTCTTTTTTAAGGAGAAATTCTTTGCCATTATGTCCCATGTGGAACGCTGTATATTTGGGCCCATACCCACGATCAGTAGGAGATACATGATTGCTGACAAAATAGTTCGTAAGGTGATATGTATTTGAAAACACCGACGTTAAAGTCTTGGACCGGTTTCATAACCTTTTTTCGGGAATGAGACAAACGATCGTCTTCACCTATCCAAAAACGTGGAAGAGCTTACATGAGGTTTGGCCACTTCTTTATAATAAGGAAAAAAACATCTTTTCTACCTGAAAATTTAAAAATTGAGATCTGCGAAGACTTGGTCTACAAAAGCCCTTTCTTTTTTCTGGACTGCCGCCGCGCAGGTTGAATCAAACCACAGTTATCTTTGTTCGGTTTGAATAGCTAGTCTCTAAATGAAGAGTAAAAGCCGGTATCGACTCTACGTTCTTCAGTTTTCTCCAAGATCAGAAATTCTGTGCTTTATTCACACTCTAGTCAGTTTGTTGACGAAAGGTTATAGAAGCTCATACAATCCAGTAAAATCGAGAGGCTTCTCTGGAAGATTGAACAAGTTCTCCTATATCGGGGTATGAGTCACCCAGGTTGCCAAAGCAGACAAAGTCGACTCCAAAAATCCCCCCTCCTGTTGAAGGTTCCACAGGTTTGCTGTCTCAAAGTGATTCAAACTTCAGATTTCACGACGGCTTTGCAAAATCTCTCCAGCACGCCAAAATTGAATTTCTTCCCAAAAGTCTTTGTAAATAGGAAACGAATCCAAGGATGGCTTTTCAAATTTCCTGCCTAGACCCGACTGTCTAGGTCGCAATTGGTAAACCTAATTCACACACGCACTGTGTGGTGTGAAATTTTCCAAACTATTTCTCGTGGCATAATAAAGAAATTCCGAAAATACACACAATGCGTGTGCACTACTTGCGATGAGATTATCCGTGCCGGTCGGAAGAGGTTGGGGGTCCTGTCATCTACCCGTTTGCCCCCATCTGACAGGTTCTGCTTGTATTCAGAGTGGTAGCAGCAGTCCGCTGCGATTTTACTCTCTAAAAGTGCGACAAAGTCATCAGGATCGTGCGTGCGTGTGACGCGTGTGCGTATGTACGCACTTCACGCTCTCCGCACACACATGCGGTTGTGTATGGGTGGGGAATAATTTAAACAATTTTCGGTCTACCCCAAAAGTGTATGCCACATAATGCACGTCCTGCTGTTAACAGTCAGTACCAGTCCTACCCCACACAACAGTCCCCATCCTCTGCCGGCAGCATACAGTTACAAACACAGTCCCATCCCGTCACTAATACATCGCCACCGACTTCTGGTATCCACGGCGAAAGGGTTGAACTTTTGTTGGGGGTGGCACACGGTGGCAGAGGTTGCTGTATGTGTTTGTGTGTGTGTTTGCTGCATACGTTCGCATACATACACCATTGCACTGTATTTTTAGCCATTCCTAGATGACTTGTATCTGTGACTTATCCGTGAGAGAGTGTGTGCGTGTGAATTGTATCCAATGTGGCATGGAATTGTGTAAACGAGAAGAGCAACACAACACAGTGAGTGCTTTTGGTCGGTTTGCCTCTCCTCATCAGCAGCAGAAGCAGCAACATCAACACCAGCAACATCAACTATAACACACAATGTGTGCTGTGGCGGTGGTCGGAAGATTTTCGGGTTAAACAGTTATAAACAGGATACAATTCAAAATACGAATACCTATCGTAAGATTGTGGCCGTCGCTGTCGTCGTCGCCCCACACCCGCATACCCGTGTGCCGTGTGTCGTTTCCGAACCGAACATTACACATAATCATAATCAAGCTCATCAAACGGAGCGGCGTCAACGAAATTAGCTCACACATGCAGCCCGCAAAACAGAGCAACAATAAATCGGTGGATATTAAGTGCTAAATAAAGTGAATGGTCCTAGATACTCTTTTTGTTCGTAACGATTAACGTATTCGCCCCAAAACACAGTGACAAGAGTTGTAACGCAATTTACAAATTAATTTGACAACAATCGGGGTGCGATATTAATTAACGGTTACCATGTAAGTTATCGATATGCGAATATCGCGTGAGTTAATATAATTTGTGTGCTTTGTTTTTTCTACACAACTAGTAAATAAAATTACAAGTGAACAAATGCAGAGTGTTAATTTCCATCGACTTATAACACGACAATAAGGAGATATTTTGAAAATAATTTTCGAACTGATGTAGTGGAATTCAAATGAAATAAACGACATACAAGTCTATAAATTCAGTGAATGGACATGAAAATTAATTTTTTTTCAAGTGAAGCAGGACAGTGAGACTGAAAGTTTAACCAACACGTTCTTTAGTGGAAAATATTGATACCTGCTTGCGGATGAGTACGCTATATTTTCTTATGTCGACATACCTATAGTTTCTCCTTTTTAGCTATTTTTCATTTTAAGTAACAAAACTCGATAAATCGAATGCCATCTACCGATGTTAGTCTGAACTGTTTTGTAACGACTGTCATGCTTGTAGCAATGCGTTCTGAAAATAAATGTTTCAAGAGTCGATTGGGCAAATTGTGTTTGAATTGAGTGATTTTAAACTTCATGCTGTTTAAACGCAGCTTTTTATATGATCTACTTTCAAAGATTTCATATCAAAATGAAAAAGTTAATAAAAAAAAAACGAGGAAGATACTTTAATAACTGACGTTTGGTTCTGATGAGGAATTTTGCTCGAAATCCTCAGGAACCTTCATAGAGAATTCCAAAAGGAAAAAAATAATGTGGTTAGTGCGATTTGCGTGGGTTCGAGCCCCAGCCATATCCACCGAACAGTTTTCGAAACATCTTGTCGGAGAATGACAAACCTCCGGGAGTATAATTTGTCATGAAAGAGCTTCTCAATTAGCCGTTCGGAATCGGCAATAAATTGTAGGTCCCTTTCATGCGAGCGAAAAATGTAACACGCACAACATGAATGGTTGCGAGAAGTTAGGCCTTGGCTCTTCCCTCTCGCCGAGCTGTAGCCCCAGCTGTTGATTGATCGATTGAATGTTGACATACTTATACATATGTAAACTTTGGAAAATAATTATAAGCGCTGTCGGAAGATCAACAAGTTTTTTCTAAAAAAGAAACTTTTCGATCAGATCTGTGATAACGTGACTTCAATAAGAGGTGCGGGGTTTGCATTTTATGTTGTATTCTTTAGACACAATTCTGCTCACCTTTTTCTAGTTCATTGTAGTTCAAAATGTTGGGAAATTCATTATAAAGTAATTCACACTTTTTGAACGTCTCCAAATTGTGTAAATTTGTTACCCAAAACAATTGCGTAGAATTTTTGAACAAAAAACAAAATTTATTCTATCAACTATTTGAAAGTTAATGAAAACACCGTCTAAGAAAATGGAAGGCTAATTAATTAACGAACTTTGTCTGCGTCAAACATATTTGCCATTCGACCAGTAAATGAAAATTTGACTAAAAATCCAGCCACCTACAGTTTCAGTATTCCTTGTTCATAGCATTTTAATCTCTTCTACAGCAGTTCGCACAGAATGTTAACAGAAGACCTCCATTTAAATGTGTAAGCGTTTCAAATTTAGAGACGAACTGTGTATATCCAAAAGTTATGTGTACAACACATAACTTCGAATTCGAATATAGGACAAATGATTGGCCGTTTACATCAAAAATATACATAAGGTGGATGCTGATTTTTTTAGCAACAGAACACAAATTCTAAAATTGAATCAAAAAACACGTATAAAGATCTCTTGGTGCTATATAAGTGCTGTGGGTTAGCCATTTCTAGGAAAAAATCTATGAAAAATTCAGTTTTCCTTTCCGAAAAGGAACCAATGCAAAATACCGTGTAAAATTAGTGTAAAATAGTCGAGTGTGGCATAGTGTCCTTGTTAATATGCTTGACGATATATGGTTGGAGGTTCCTCCGTGACCTCGATCTTGTTCAAAAGTTCCCTCAGTTGTAAGAGAACTTTGCTTAATACAAAAGACCTTTAAGGTTACAGTGCCAGGTAGGCAGAGCCTGAATTTGGTATCGAATACTGGTGTTAGTAATGCTTTCTCAAAATGGGTTTCGAACTTTTAAAGTTATACATCAATATTCTCTTCTGCACTAAGCTGGTGTCCCTCAAGGCTCCATCCTCTCTCTTACTCCTTTCTGGACACTTTTTAGTTTCCGTTTTTTCTTACTCGCATAGGTCAACTATCTTACACAATAGGTCAACTGTTCTTTCACGAATGATAACACTCTTGATTTCTATATCGACTCCACAAGAAGCGACCCAAATCGTTAAGTCCCAGCGACAGTGCATGTTAACCAAGCTCAAGTCTTATACCCAATGCCCACCGAAATGAAAATTCACGAAACCTACTTAGTTTTCTCATACATTTTTCAGTTTTCGCCGAAACTTCCTCGAAACCGTCTCGCAATAGTAAGGTAGTCAAAACAAATACACTTTTGAAACATTCAGCACATTCGGCAGAGCTCCTGAGAAAATTTCAGTAGAGCAGCTGAGAGAAGAGCTGTTCATTCTTCTTCGACGTGTTGGAATGTATATTTATATTGGATATTCTTATACCAAAAATGAAAAATGAGCCAAGTCCTAGCTTCTCTCAACCATTCATGTTGCGCGTGTTACATTTCTCGCATGAATGGAAGGGACCTACAATTTATTGCCGACTTCGAACGGCGAATTGAGAAGCTCTTTCATGACAAATTATACTTCCGGAGACTTGTCATTCTCCGGCGAGACGTGGTGCCGCGAAAAATGTTCGGTGGACATGGCTGGGGCTTGAACCCACGGTTATCGCTCAGCAGTCCAATGCACTAACTACTGAACCACGGCGACCACGCCGAAAATATCTGAATTAATTTTTTTTCATACAAAAATATCAGAAATTTAGCAAAGTTTATCAAAGCCATGGCCTTTGGCTTACACAGAAAAATTCATAGATAGTAGAAAAATGATTGCAAGGTCAAGCGAAACCAAGTCAATGTTCGGTGGGAATAGTTCAAAGAGTTTTCGTTAACTTTTTGCCGAAAACTCAGTTTTAGTTTCAGTGGGAAAAGGTAAGCTGAGAACCGAATTGAGTTCAGCGCATCAAAAACTTTTTGCCGTCTCCTATCTTTGAAGCGGAATACAAACATAGCCAACCTTAAAATGAATGGAGTTGATATTAAGGAAACAAATGGTTTGTCAATTTTTGCCATGCATATTATCGCAGACTTTCGTTGGGATAGTAAGCAATTCAAGCATAGTTGTGCCCCTTCACTACGTCTGTTCTATTGTAATACAGGCCCAGCAACTTCAGCACACACTTATATCTTAAAGTCGGCTTTCAAGTAAACATTCATTTCTTATCTCATAGACGAATATGTTGGTCCTGTAATGAATGATTGTCCGTCACCGTTGACTTCTGGTTAATCAATGACTTTATTGCTTAGTTTAGAGTAAGGATTATGCAGCGAGCGAGAGTAGAGAGACTTAGAATTAGTGAACATGTTAATACATACATACATAGCAAGTCCAGTCCAGTTTGGGGGTGTCTATTACCGTTCATATCGGGTGCATGTTCCAGCAAGTTTAGGTTGGGTTAAGTTGAATAGGCGTCCGATTGAAAACTCACTTTGACCCAAGGCCCATTGTGATACCGGAGAATTCTGACCGTAGAACCATTTAGAATTGTTGGTCAAGCAAATTCCTTCTCATTTGCGTACTTGGACATAGCGGGTGGAACAGAAAAGAATCCATATCACATAATTCCATATGATGGTGATGGCTTTCATGATTCCAAGGCCATTGAAGCTGCAGCTTGCCAATTAGCAGGGCAAAGAGCGATATCAAAAATAGACTGAAAGAAAAAGCAATCAGTACTGGATGGCAACTGTAGGCAATGAACATGCCAACACGAATCAATCTGCATTCTACAATCTGGCTCAATTCATAGCTAACTGCCTCCTGTTGGGCACTTCAAATTGGTAAAGGTCTCCTTCTACCTATGCGTGCCAATCTAGGCTAGGTCCTTCTCTTCTACGTTGTGCCTCCGGTTTAGATTCAAAGACATGTTCTTGCCATCTCAAACGTACAATGCTTAGTTTTTGATCAGATCGATGTCCGCGTACAGGCTTGTATAATTCGTCGTTGAATCTCCTTCTCCTTTTCTAGACCATCAACCCTAATCGGAACTTATCATCTTACAAGAAATACTTATTCCATCGAAACTACCAAGGAGATCATTATTTGCCTTTGATAAACTCCATGCTTGAGAGCTATAAAATACGACTATAGCGTTTTCTTACTTGTACCGGATAGGGTCTTCCTACTTAGTTGTCTTTTTCATGCGGACCGCCCTTCATGGAGCGACCATTGTGTCCCGTCTTGTAGCATGTCGGTAAAACGCTCCATACACCATTGGCCTATTTAAATCGCGCAATCTTCTATAGAAGAACTTATTGAAAGAGTGTAACCGGAATCTTTCTCTTTCTTTCGGAGACGCCGATATGCCTCTTCTTTTGCTACATGTGCTTACCGACATTCCAAGGTTTTCATGTTGATAGTCTAGTGAAGCCCAGCGCATCAATTGCGGCCTTTCTGATGGCATGTTGGCAAGGTTCCCATGTTAGTCATCTGCACTTGATGGTGGCGGCATAGGATTTCTGGAATAATTTGGGGAAATTTAGCGAATGCAGCCTGCCGACGTTGTATCTTATTAGAGTAATTCCACTTAATCCGAGTCGATTTTGGGAGCACGGAAAGTAAGCACGTCAAAAATTCTAGAAGCGTAGATTTCGTCGATTTTGTCGTATCCAGAACATTCTAAGAAACTCTTGTGGGATTGTTGTGAGACGTTCGGTCGGGTGATCGGTCTAGAAAATTGAATAACAAAGTCAGACTGGAACAAATTTGGAACGCATTGCTATATGTAGACACTTTGGCTTTGGGGTACAGCCGAGCTCCCTCATTGGTTGGGTTTAATTCTTGAAATTCATAAAAACGTCGTTAGACTGCGTCCTTTGATTTGGATATGATTCCTTCGAGTTCTTGCATCCGCGGTAACCCAATTCATTAGTTCTTTCTGGGAACAAAAACCCTGAGGACCCTAAATCTATACACAGTAGAACTGATAAAATTCGGTTCTAGCTGTTGTTGTACATTTGCAAATAAGCTGCACAAGAGAGAGACCTCGAATCTAGAATGAAGTACATAGCTACACAATCTTTTCATGTTTTTGATGATCGGCTACAGGGTGATGTAGTTAATGGAAGACGAACCCAGTTCTGCCTGTATTCTGCAGATGGAGCCCCATAGTTTTGCAACCACTGGATATGGGTTTAGTTACTATTAAAACCTCAAATTGAGAATACTGCTCCAGTACTAGGGAATGGTTGTTCGTTCAGGGGATTAGAAGTCAATGCAAAGCATAGATCGATTTTTCTTTTATGGAAAATACCTATGTACGAACAACATTTCGAAGGGGTTTGTGTAAATTTCAAAATTAAAAAAAAAAAAATTCAAATTCCAACTAACTTCCCATGGCTTTCCCTTGCTTCTCATTCTATTTAGTACATGTCCAAAGCAAATTTCATTCCATTCAGATTCCGACACTTGCAACTTGTTTATCCATCATCTCCCAATCTCCGCCCTGAGCACGCTCAACGCACACACAGCAATCAGCCTCGAATAGCTCAATTAATCTGCGCACTTGCGTCGATCAAACAAATGAAACAACACTAACTGTAATCCTCCGAAAATAAACTCTCTGCATTTTCATTCGTTTTCGTTTTGTTTATAATAAAATGCGAGCACACCAGAGATCCAACATTAGGGGTGGTCCTCACGGTCTAAGAGCAAATGCCGCCGCCGCCGCCACCGTGTCGGTCGTTCCCTACCAAAAGCCACCCACATGCAGCGCCAAATTTAATGCTTCCGCCCGTGCCACTTGCATTTCCATCATGTCTGTCCGAATGTCATCATCACCATCATCTCCCCATTCTCCTCATCATCATCATCATCGACATCCACATCGTCGTTGTAGTCGTCGTCATCGTCAATGTATTGACGCTTATTACGCACTCATTAGGGCGAACAAATCACAATATGAGGTCGTAAAAAAGTGGCAGGCTCTCGACACTCGTGTAAACGCCGAGCGATCGCGCCTTCATATCGCACACATCTGGCGTTCGAGATACTTTATGAGCGCTCGAGTTCACCACATCGCCGAGGAAGATGAAAATTTGTCCAAAGACCACACATACACACATACACTCTCGCTGTTGGTCCCCATTCCGACTGCATCCTTTGAAGCAAATCTCCAGTTTAACAAATTAAATGACTTCCAGTCAACATTGTTGTGACACCACGTCATCATGGACCGAGCACGATACGGCGGCGGAGGGCTGAGAAGGGAAATTTGTCAACCGGGACTCGGCCTTAATGAAATTTCTCACACCCTCACAGCGGGGAGCTGAGCATTACGGAGTTTCCTCCTGTGTGACACCCGGAAGAAATAATTACGGTGGGATCTCATCCCAAAAGAGGTCTTCGCGCCTTGATGCAGTCATCGTCACATGCAGCACTCATACACATTGGTTCGGACACAATCGACGAAAAGGACAAATTGCATGCCTTGAACGCACTCGATGGTAGGACACAGGTCTCTAAGTCGCACCAAGGGTGTAACAACTTTTCGCATTCATAAGCCCTTATTTCGCACATGCTAGGCGTAGTAGATGAGGCACAGGCACACACAACCGGACTACCCGCAGTATCCGTGAGATACACTTAAGAGGAGTTTCTCCTGTGCGCCGCACAGAATTGGCATCCGCAGTGACCACAGTGTCGCACGCCAGTGTAAGCAAATGCAGTTGGATGCATCCGTTGCATCCTTTTTGGGGGTGTCTTCTCTGTTCCCATATGGAACGGTGTTGACGGCCACGGTTTGCCTTCCGGAGTGCATGTGTAGCCGCTTCGCTTCTCCACAAACTATTACACTGCTGCGAACAATACACTTTTGTGTGCAGTTTGAGGTAGGACGCAGTTCATCTCTGGGTTTGGTTTGCCTTGGCTTTCTGGAGGACAACGGACGCTTCTCTGTGTGACACGATGGCGTTGACGATGCACGACGCTTCCTCCTCATGGGTGATGATGGTGATGATCATGTTTAATGCACTCGGAACCAAAAGCGGATACGGAAAGCATCTAGACTTTGGTTTTTGAGGTTTGATTGTCATTTGTTTCGGAGGTTTCCGCAGGAATCCTGTTTTCCCGGTCCTTGTGCCTGCCGCCTGGTCAGATGCAATAATATTTATCCTAACGCATTCTATCTCTCAATTTTCTGCGTTCCTCTTATGTAGTCGTAGGGTGAGGTGCAATTTATGAGTTGTGCTGTATGCCACGGCGTAGGCACGCCCTGTAAACAGGAAGATGCAATTAAAGCAATTTAAGTTGAGTGACTTGTTACGGTTTCCGAGGAGCAAAGTGAATTATATACCGTGAAGCTTTAAGTGGATGTAAATGTGCTGAAAGAAGATGGAAGGGATTTTAAGTGGAAGACGTTAAGAAAATTGAGAGGAAGGGGATGTGCTAGAAACTCCCTCTTTTAACACTATGTGAGAAGCCTTCACAATGACGAACTATACGGGAGGCAGCGGTCTAAAGATCGAGCTGTCTAGAGACGCTTGTTGGCTTAGGCAAAAGTCCATCCTGGACTGTAGCGCAACCTTAAGTAAGAGGGACACTCTTTGAAGTCTTTAGCTGCATAATCTTAGTGGGTTACCAATGGACTGTTGTTGGCTGTCCCTATACCCTATACCCTATATCTCGAGGGTAGGATAAAGGAATTTTCCCGAACGCCTGTTCAATGCTTTCCGCATGTAAGTGGAATCCCATTAAAACAGGTGGACAACATATCCAGATGGATTGGTCAGGAGCAATGGAAACTGTGCATGGAGCTAAGCTATCAGACTTTAATTCGATGTTTCGACCCTTATCTATAGTCATGACAGAGGTTTGGGTAATGACCGAAAGAGTAAGATCGCGGATACAAGCTACCGAAATGAAATCTCTTCGTCGTATTACTGGGGTGACTCGCCGAGGTCGGGTTAGGAACACCAGAATACGCAAGATACTCAATGTCGAACAACTACTTTCTCTAACGGAGAGGTCTATACTTCGATGGTTTGGGCATGTTCTCCAACGTATATCCCCAACTTGGCTTCAAAATCCGTCTCTTGGGTAGGCATAGGATGAGATGGTAGCACTAAGTCCGAAATCTCAGCTCTACCCATATGCGGATAGCCCTAATAATTGAGAGTCGATGGCGAAAGGTCGTGAGATTTAAAAGGTCCACTTAAGCACTCTAAACTCGGGACCCTCATATGGGATAAGCGGGTCTTTGGAAAATGATGATGACGAAATTTTCTGCCTATAAAATTAAAGATTAGTAACCACCAATTGGATAGGTGGTATTAGTTATTCAGGTATACCAGACCCGTCTTCATTATTTTATTTGTCCGAATTGATTCCTGGATATGCCAACCTCCTTTAAGGATTATTTTCTAGTGAGTCCCTTCTTCCTCTTCATTTTCCAACTTTAACTCACGACAATCATTATCGTCATTGAGACCCGAATTGTCAGGTTTACAAAACGAAAATTTTTTTAGGACCTTGAAAGAAGGGTTATAGAAAGTTCTAATTGAAGAAAAAAACATCAACTTTTCATGCTGAACAAACGAACTTCTGTGCTATATTTTCCTGCGCCGATCTTGTCTCCGCCTCTACTGAAGTTCTTCATGTAACAAGGATGAGTATAAACCGCAGCATTCAATGGATCCCAAGTATGTACTTAACTTACGGTGGCGATGTTTTTTTCCGCGTTAGGTGAACACAGCAAAAATTTCGCCACATAGTAGGCCAAAGAACTTATCAGTTTGTGTCCTCGCTCTTTCCAGACGTTGTTGTGTCAAGCGATTCCTGTAACACCACCACACACCATTTTGCACCTTTTGACGGATTCCGATTCCAGCCTTTGGAATGAGTCTCATAGTGACCCGACTGATTCTACCGACCATTCCAAGACTTTCAGGTAAACTCTGATTACAGGTACTTTCTCAACGGGCACTTTTCATATTTCACCTAAAATCCTTCAGATAGAAATATGTACAGGCAGCCCTGTAAGGCCTAGCGATTTGCCACCAAGACCTATAACTTTCCAACCACCTGTGCTACAACTTGCAGTCATAGACATAGTTTACCAACCTCCTATCCTCACAAAAAAAAAGGGACGAGAACTCTCGAATTGCATTGTGAACAGTTGAACCGCTAACCAAAAGTCATGTTCAACACAATAACCGCTACAAACTGGTGACGAATAAGTGCGAATAAATGTTTCCCCCCCATTCTGGTTTGGAAAAATGGAACCAAAAAAACACTGCACTGCCAAACCGGAACCACCGCCATCAAAAGAAAAACAACAACCAACTCGGACACTGGAAAATCAAGTGCTGTTCCACATCACGGCAGCATCATCCACTTAACACACTTTTACTCACATCGTCAACGCGTTTTTCGGTTTGTTTCCTTTTTAAGCTAGGCCGGGCCCAACCCAATTCCATCACCAAATGTCGGTCTCTCCATTCACCGCACCGTTACGTCGTTGAATGCAAATAAAGCGACGGGAACAAGTGAAACGGAAAAAGAACGGAAAACCGGAAAAAAGGCGAGGAAAACACAAAACGCATACGGGTAACCGCGCCCGAAAAGGACCACCAGCCAGCGCCATTGACACCGCGCACCAAACCGCCAAGTTCAGCTCGGCACTGCGGAGTCAATTTCAATTCTGGCCTGCGAAACTCGGAGAGCTTCCATATTTTCTTTTTGTTTCCTGTTTGTAGAAAAAAGACGCATTTTTTTCGCTATGGTGGCTCGGCCTTTCAAATTAATAGCATCAGGCGGAGAGCCGGGCCGGGTGGAGACAGACAGCACGGGAATCCGCAAATTGGGTGTCATCATCCCCTTAAGTCGTCGTTGTCGGTCGTCATCGTCATCGTAGTCAAATTGTTCAGTGATTTCGCGGCAGGCGGCGTTCATAGTTTATAACGACGAAGATACGTACGTGTCGCGTTGTCAATCTCGGCGGCATGAGGACGAGAGTCGTCCTTATGCATTCGGATGATCCGTGTTCCTTGGTCTTGTTTTATTTTTTTGGTTTTTTCTGGAGCTGTTGCTGACCTTGGTGGGGACAATGCGTGTTTAACGACTTCCAATGGGGTGTCAGATTGTGGACACCCGATCTGGCCATGATTTTTTGTGGACCGTTGACCAATGGTTTGGTTTTTCTTTTGTGTTCCACGACGAGCCGCATTTTTGTATGGAAAGCGGTCATTTTTTTCGCCTGTCCTCCGGAATACATAACAACGTGTGTACAATGAGCGTGCTGGTGGACATGTTTTCCGGGATCAAAACTGGGGAGGGTTGTGGAATACGAAAAGGAAAAAATAGAAAGAACGGTGCCAGGGTCAAGGCTTCGACGGTTGACTCTCTGACAATGGGTACGCCACATAACATTCCGCAGGATATTAACTCCATTCCACGCAAGAGATCGGATGGAGTAGGTAGCACTGTTTTTTTTTTAGGAATTCCTTTCATTTCGTGGACCGTATGTCCACGATGAAGGATTTGGAAGGGGTTTAGCTTAGTTATGCTTCTGCTTGATTGCGTTTTTTGGGGTCTTTATGGTAGCCGGGTCGATGGAAAAGAGTTATGCTTTTGTTTTTCCTTTCCTTCCCGATGGATGGGTAAAAGTTTTGCATTTTATGTCCGCAATCAGATTTGGAATTCGCTTTGATGATTGAAAATTTGTACGGACCATGGCGTTTTTTTTAGCTGTGATCGGGAGATTAACTTCTGGAATTCGTTACATTGAAGTAATTTTTGAGAATTTCGTTCATATTGCCGGGGAGTAGGGTGTTTTGGGGGTGATTTTGATACTAATTGTGGAAAAGAAGTGGAAAACTGCGATAAGGTTAAGAATTTGCGGATATCAAATCTGTACAGCAGATGGTTCCTGATTTCACTCTGTAGTGAGGCTCGTGGTACTGGGTTTTTTTACTTGTTTGTAAGATCGTACCAAGAATTGGAAGAGTGGTGACGCTAGAGGCCATCATTCCGTTCATCTCTATACCAACGTTTCCAAAACCGAGAACGGAGTTGGAGGTGGTGTTTTCTCCGATACGCTTAACCTGAGCATCCCCTTCCGTCTACCTGACCACTGTAGCGTTTTTCAGGCAGAAATTATGGCGATCAATTAAGCCCTATCCTTGCTTAGGCACAATGTGGTATCCTTCAGGGACATTACAATGTTTACCGATAGCCAGACTGCTATGAAATCGGTAACATGTACATCAAAAGCTACGCTCATCTCTCATGGCAGAACATTTTGACATTCAACTATGCTGGGTACCCGGTTATAGGGACTTTGCAGGGAATTGTTAGGCCGATGAACTCGCTAAAGGTGGTACTACTCTGGACATCCAGCCGGAACGAATGAATCTGCGTATTCCACTCGCTACATGTAAATCTCTCTTAGAGTACGACGCGATCAGCAGGACATATGGAGGAATAGTACCACGTGCCGTACCACTGGCCTTAGTACAGGCTTACCCGATCAAAAAATTTGTTCTTGTTCATTAGGTCGCTTATTAGCACCGTCATTGGTGTTCTTACTGGCCATTGTTCAATTGACCTTCATGCTAGAGGAATGGGCCTCTTCTCAAATGACTTCTGCAGGAAGGACAAAGAGGAGGAAGATACGATCCTTCACTTCTCCTGCACTTGTTCTGGCTTATCCCAAAGAAGGAAGGTCTATCTAGGAGCCTATCACTTCGACAACTTGGGCAAACTATCGTATATTGGCGTCAAAAATATCCTCAGCTTAAGTGGCGTTTTCAGGGTATGGATCCATGTGGTATCACAAAGGGCCTTTCTGGCCTACGTGCAAAGCACAGACAGACATTCCACCTACCTACGTACCTACCTAAGCTCGTACCACATTCTTTAAAAGTCAAGCTGAAGTTTTTACTTCCCACCTTGGTAGGAATCACCTTGGTAGCAATCGATCCGAACAAAATGTTTCGAGATATGAACAGGGCTTGACATATGTAACTATACACTAGATATCGTTTGCACCCATTTTCGAAATGCGGTCTGTGTGTGTGTGATCATATTTTTTGCCTACGATATCTGGAGAACGAAACAACGTAGGACTATGCGGTTTTCTTTGTTTTGTTTGACAGCATAAAACGTAGAACTGATTAGATTATGAGCATAATCGGTGTAGCGGATGCTGTGGAAATTGAAGAAATGTTTTCTATCAAGTTCGCGCAACAACTCTTTGTGGAGCAATTGAAAAGCGTGTATTCAAATTGTTCGCCTCCGATGAATGTTTTCTTTAATTATTAAATCAATTATAATATTTCTGTTTTTGATACCACACAATACGAGGTGGGAAGTATAGGACTGGCTCTCCAGTCGAGTTTTTTGTACTGCGTTAATATCGGTCCGAATTGGCCACTGCATTGATACTTAACCCAGATACATCCTTCAGAATTTTCATTAGTTTCATCTACAAAATAAAAAAAAATTGATTATATTTTTCTTCTTTCAGAAACGGATCTTCAAAGATGAGCAGCTAAAGCCACGTCAACGTTGGCCAAAAACTCACATTTAAATCGCAAAAACTATTCTCTCTAAACGGAATCAAAATCAAGCGTAAAACTGGCGAAAATGCATCTAACGACGACACCGAACGTCACAAATACCAATACGTCCAACAATAGCTCCAACAATGCAACGACCGGCAATAGTAACACAACAAATTCGACCAGTGGCACAGGATCGAACAACAATAACAATACAAATGGCACCAACGGCAATACTGAGAATACGCCGCCCACAGCAGCGCAACTCCTCAACGAGGCGTATACCAAAATGACCTCTGATATCCTGGCGGAGAGGACATTAGGTGATTTTCTAACAGAACATCCTGGTGAATTGATTCGAACGGGCAGTCCGCTGTTGGTTTGCACAGTACTGCCTCCACACTGGCGATCGAATAAGACTCTGCCGGTGGCATTCAAAGTAGTGTCGTTGGGTGATGTAGGCGATGGTACAATGGTGACAGTGCGAGCGGGCAACGATGAGAACTACTGTGCTGAGTTGAGGAACTGTACGGCCGTGATGAAGAACCAAGTGGCGAAGTTCAACGATCTGCGATTCGTCGGACGAAGTGGTCGAGGTGAGTACTTAAGAAGGTTACTTCTACCGCAAAGTCGGTCTTTTTTTTTGTTACCACCCCCCTCTATGATGAATCGAAACAACAGGAATGGCGAACATAATTAACCACTTTGCTTGTTCGCTTTAACAAAGTTCGTAATAAATTTTCCGGAAATAAACTTTTCCGCCGCTCAATTTACCAATAAATTCCAAATACCGATAGAGTGCAAGTGCTCCGTTCATCAAATTGGGAAAAAGAAACTCCGGACAAAAAAACCCGCCCCACGAACAAGTAGACACAAGCGTTCAACCCCTCGACTGTGAAACTTTCCCAACGAACAGATTTTTCTTTCCCACGACAGAAGAGGGCAAAAAAAAAATCGGAAAACCCAAGAAAAAGTTTCGTCCCTTCTGTGCATGCTTGGGGTGCGAAAAAGAATGATACCAAAAGAAGTCTTGAGGTAGGCCAGGATCTACTAAGGATCCGTCGCGATTCTTTCACTCTACCCAATTGGGGATGAAATTGTTTTCCTGTTTCGAGAAAAAGAAGGCTTTCATGTCGCCATCCGGGAAGGAAATGCAAGGTGTGTGAGCGTAAGGACGTCGTCTGAGTCGGGTGTTTGAAAAAAGATTTATGAAGATGAACTGAAGTCGGTGTACCCAAATTCTGTTGACTGTCATTAGTGAGCTACTCAGCGATGATTTAGTGAATTTGCTCGAGGATTATGCCATGTACCGGTGGAGGGTTTATGAAAAATTGTGTTTTTTACATTTAAGAAAAGACCTTCGGGGCTTAATGGAGTCAAGTGGTTGGATTTGCTCTGTTGTTTTGGTAATGAAAGTCGAGTAGGGGGTAACTAAGTGGGAGAGCACTTCTTGGCAGAATAATTTATTTTAAGACTGACCGCGTTGAAGGCTTTCAGACTTCTCTGAAGGGAAGACGAATAATTAACTTTGTGTAGGGAAACAGTGCACTGAAGGAAAGCAAAGAACCTCCAAATTATATTGAGCAATTAAAAAACTAGACCCCTGTTTATCTTGCGCCAATATAAAGAGAACCGTAGGTCAGTGGTTAGTGCGTTGGACTGCTGACCGAGCGGCGTGGGTTCAAGCCCAAGCCAGGAACATCGAACATTTTTCGCGGCACCACCTCTCGTCGGGAATTGACAAGCCTCCGGGTGTTTAATCTGTCATGAAAGAGCTTCTCAATTCGTCTTTCGGAGTCGGCAATAAATTATAGGTCCCTTCCATTCGTGCGAATAATACAAACACGCACAACACGAATGGTTGCGAGAAGCTAGGACGTTTTAGAATTCTTGCTGACAGTCTTTCATTTTCATTTAACAATTTGATAGCATTCCTCGAATTTAAGAAATTTCTATTATCATAACAAGTCTGTTTGTTTATTCGTTTTTATCTCTAAAACCCTTCAGTCGATTTTCACAACGTTTCCTTCAAAGCATATCTCTATTGTTTTCAACTGTTATAGGATGTCTAGCATCACACTTTAAGACCTGTAGGTAACGCAGCAAATAACAACTTAAAGTGACTGAGAAGAAACCAGTGTTCTGCCAAATTTTTCATTGAATCCAACTTCAAAACATACAATTTTCTCCGTAGACCTTACAATTTGTATCACAAAACACCATCATCCGATTGTAAATTCTTTTACACACGGTATCCATAGTTTCGATAACCAAGTGCGTGTGCATTTATATTAATGTAATGCAATGCATTACCGGTCTATGGAGCTCTCTCGTTATCCCGATTACACTCATGCCTTTGATTAAATTAAAAGCCCGGCATTTATCTAACATCTTCTCATGCCAACTGACGCGCCAGCTACAAAGCACAGATGCATACATTGCCGAACAATAAAATACAAATGAAAAGCATAAAAACCCGTACATTTGCGTAGCGATTTCAATCAGTAAATTTTCTCTGCTCCCGCCATGAATAATGAACACGCACCGGCTCCGCGCCCTGCGCTTCATCAAATTAATTTATCCTGTCTATTGAAGTATTCGGCTAACGGCCACTACGCCGACCGGTGTGTCCTTCCTTTTATTATCCTCTAGCATTTGAATAATTGCAATTTTGCATTTGTTGTACGAATCAATCGAACTCTGTGCGGAGAGTCCTGATTGCATTTGTGGATGCGTATCTAGATGCAATCACGTATCTGCATGTGCGTGAAACGGGGAGGTTTCAAAAATCAACGATGCTTTAAAAAAAAAAAGAAGGATAAAGTGATGATGGGGGAACGGTGGGCTTAAAAGGTGCACGAATAAAATTATTTCACCAGGCTTTGATGGGGGTGGGCTGTGGGTGGGTGGTGCTATGTTGCCCATGCTGATTGCCATCTTTTGCCTTCTAAAACTTATTTTCTACATGCGTGTGTTCATTAGAGTGCACTGTGCTGCGTTTCGAAAAGGATTACCGAGGAGGAGGAGAAAGGGCCGGTAGTCGGTCGGTACACGGTGTATCGAGTGGGGACGGCTGTTTTTTTTTTTTTTGCTCGGGCATGTATTTTTATTCCATCGATTGATGTTGAGAGAGTATCTAAAGCAATGATCTGGTGCATCTGCAATGAAAATCTTTGTCAATTTAAATTGTCACGCACTGAGGTAGTGAGTTATTGCGTTAAAATGAAGTTTGTCGTTGTTGTAGACACAGGAATGGGGTGGCCAAGGCATGTGCCATAGCTGAGGCAGAGTAGAGAAATGCAGATTAATGTGACAGATGTGATTGCATAGCGGGAATGCGGTTGCATGAAGATTTTTATCCAACTGACAATGGACTGTTATCGATTTGGCAGAGAGATACCCCTTTGTGGGGAAAATGTTGTAATTTGTGTTGGATGAAATAGTAGCTGGCTTCAGGTCCTTCCGTGTCAAGGAGGGGCATTCAGATCATTTTTCTGTCCTACTTCCAGGTCATTTCTATTCAAGCCATTGTTACATTGATTACTTCTGATGCAAATCCCTTTTGCAACTGTTTTAAAGTCGTTTTTGTAGTTCCTGAGCCATAAGAATCCTTGAGCTGGAAAAACTACTTTATAGTGAAAGTAGGCCATACACTGTTTACAACAAGGCTTTGAACGAAACAGCAGTGCATTTTTGTATCAAATATACATACATACGTTCGTAACAACAATGTTAATTGGCAGCTTTTTACTGGCTAAGTTTCGCCAGTGTGTTGGACTCTGAACGACTAAACCCTCTCCAATCTAGGTAATTCAACAATGAAACTGCTTCTTATGCTAATTTTCCTGGCCCCTGTTGGGGCTCCAATATTCTATGGCCTTGACGTATAAATGTCCTGTTCTCTCTTCTTCATCTTCAGCATTTCGTCGTTGTATTAGCACAATTTAGTTTCAGTTTCACTCGTGCTCATTACCGTAGCGATATTCTCTTCGTCTTTTTTGCAACCCATCTGTGACATTGGACCTGCTTTTTTGATTTTTTTTCGTCATCTCGTGCAAACATTCATTGAAGCACCCGTGTCTGGTAAGGAATTGTTTGAGGTGAAAATTTCCTTTCCCCAACTTCGCCCCGTCAAATCTGCGAAGCTTCCAATCAGTCTTGCAGTCCATCTTCCCTTAGTTTCTCTGTCGCAGCATTATTGCCAACTATGTGTAGTGATCTGCTTGACTTTCGCTGTTACCGTTTCCTTTCCAACTTCTGCTTTTGGCTCGTTAATGTACTTTCCCTCTGCCACTAGGAGTATGATGGAGATTATTCCTGCCACGAGAACGGCTGGTTCTGACACTAATCGGTAGGAGCTTGCTGCTCGGAAGGATCCTCTTCCACATACTATCTACTGCCATTCGTTTTCTGTATTTTTCTTTGTTGAGCCGAGATCTCACTGTCGCGTAAAAAGGTAGAATGCGTGACTGCCACAAGTTTTTCGTGGGCTTGCCTTTAGTCCTCCCAATTTCGCCATTAGTCTGTTCAACACTGATCTTTGCAGCCCTTTCGGACCCAGATTCGATCCGGTGGCAATATGTGAGGTTTGTGTTCAGCCATACCTACAAGTACTTCAGTGTATCTTCAGTGGTTATTATCTCTTGGCCTTTCTGTACCTCAAAGGCAATGGGGATTAGCCTCCAAGTCAACAAAAGTATCTACGTCTTCCCTGTTGCTAAGCTGCATCCATCGTGGGTATGACATTTGGCAGCTGGAAAAATCGTTCGTCAATCAGTAAATTCACCGTTTATTGTTCTTGCTTGAAACAAGACTACAACCTCTTTCACGGTATCCTGAATTTTATACATAGATGGATATAAGCTTCAAATAGACATTATATTCTCTAAGCAGCCAAAAACGACCTTATCTGCTTTTGACATACCTCTTCGCCATAGAGCAGGACTGGGATGATTAAGGTCTTTATAGAGGAGCCTAGGTAGCAAAGTCCTTAGCTACCTCAAACTAACATCTGTTTATAGTGCCGTTCTCTCCGAGACTTCAATGTCAATATCGTCAGCGTATCGGAGTAATTGGACGGACTCTTGAAAGATTGTGCCTCTGATGTCGGCGAATGTGTTTTGTGCAGTTCTGTCAACTATGATGTTAAAGAAGACGCATGACAGCGCGTCGCCTTATCTAAATGCTTTTTTGACATCAAAGGTCTCGGTAAGATTCTGACCGACCACGATAGAGCAGCCTCAATCTCCATCGTCATCCTGCACAAACGGACGAGTTTGGCGGAAATGCCAAAACTAGACATGGCTCTGTACAGCTCGTCTCTATAGATGCTGTCACATGCGGTCTTAAAATCGATGAATAAGGTGTGTATCGATTTGAAGTTCCTGCGTTTTCTCCAACACTTTCCTGGCTTGAAGCCACACTGATATGAACCGATCAGGTTGTTGACGAACGGCTTCAGACGTTCACACAATACGGCAGATCAGATCTTGTAGGCGATGTTAAGAAGACTGATGCCTCTGTAGTTGGCGCAGTTCAGAGAGTCTCCTTTCTTGAGGATCCGATAAACAATGCTGAGGTTCCATTCATCGCGCAAAAGTAGGAAAGTAAGGGAAAGTATCCTCCGAACGTATTTTAAAGATGAGTTCGTGCATGGTCCTTACCAATTCATCGCCTGCCGCTTTAAATAGCTGAGCAGCTAGGCCGTCAGTTCCACCAGTTTTGTTGGACTTAGATATGGCCATCATTACTTCGTTAAAGTGGGGTGGACCTGGTCTTCTTCGTCCAGGTTGAAGGGTTCATTCTGCCTGACAGCGGAATTTGATTCATCGTCGCCGTTAAACAGTCTGCTGAATGAGTTCTTCCATATCCTCAGCGATTATACAACGATGTTCCCTTTTTCATCCTTGCAGGCTTCGGTTCGCAGTTTGTCCAAGACGTGCCATGGAATTCGTGCCATCGGGCAGACGTCGCCTTTGTAGGCCTAGGATGAGATGGCTGGACCAAGTCCGAAATCTGACCTCTACCCGTATGGGGATAGCCCCTGGTGAGTTAGAGTCGATGGCGGAAAATCGGCAAATGTGGAGAGTGCACTTAAGCTCCCTAAACCCGCTACCCTCATAGTGGATAAGCGGGCCATTGGAAGATGATGATGATTCTAGGAGCCTCCGAATGGTCATTAAAATGATCGATGAAAAATGCCTAAACAGGTTCAGAAGAATCATAAGATATCATTTTCCACTCTTAAGTTTCCATAGTTTCAGCAAAATTCGTTAGAAAATAAGCGAAGGACCTCGTAACTACCACGACAATTTAAAAGCTAACACCTCCTCTTCCAATTGCTCAATGTAAACTACCCGTTCCGTCATTCCTTTCGTTCAATTGTCTTCTGTACGAATAGAAACATGACTCTTGCGGGTTTAAGAATTTGCAAATTTTTTGTTTTGTTTTGCAGGACTTGCACAAAGTTTTGCAATTCATCATGAATAACGGTACAAATTGTTTCACTTAAAAGGAACAACTTTCATCATTCGAATTGCATTGTTTACTTAATTCCTTTCGCTCACTCCGAATTTGTCCTTTTTTTATGGTCACGTGGTGTTAACCATGAAGCATTTCCATTTTGTCGTCTATTATGAGAAAAGTTTGTGACACAACAAAAATAAAAAAAAAAACCGTTGAATAAGCCTTTTTGGTTTCCATTTATCCCTTGCAATGCTGTTCTGTTCGTATTGGTCCACTTGAAAGGTTTACTTGTCGTTTTACACACAAATTGCTGTCGTTTAGCGGAGTGTGTCGGATGACCTTTTGTTTCAAGTTTTTTCACAGTCTTTGATGGAACGGTGCTGATGGCGCACTGTGAAGGACGGATTCGCTTTTGGTTTGGTCTCGTTATTTTTCCCTTTTAGCGGGACGATAAAGTGCTGTCCTTGATTATCCTGATTTTGTTTGAATACTTGAAGGTTTTTTGTAAGTGACTTGAAGGATATCTTGTGGATGTTAAGTGTTCAGTGTGGTAGGAATGGAATTTAATTGAAAATCACTTTGTGGATGGTGATTAGGTACAGAAATTGACTTTTTGAGAGAACTGGGTTGGCACGGCTTTTCAAGACGGTTTTTCACGTCCATGATGGATAATGATCAAAGATTACGATATCCTTGGAAAACCTTTGCCGTACTCAGAGTCAGTTGTTTATCTGAGCCAGTGGATTTGCAGTGGTGAAACTCTTCAAGTGGGACCGGAAGAAGTAACTGAAACCCACTATTGTTACCCTAGTGGCCTTTTATGGGTTCATTGAGACCAATAGGTGAAAGAATGAATCTATCGTTTAAAAGATTTTTTACTGATGCGGAATCATCTAGATTCTTTCTAGGATGCTGCTCAGAGTTTCGACCACCTGCAAACTGCTTAGAGGACGCCCTTCGCCGTAGATGGTCTTACCAGGACACTGGTTCGCTACTGGTTTATCTTTTGCAACTACAGCCTTGTGGTGCCGTTTTTTTTACGCCTCACACTGCCTTGTCTTTTTATTGTCTGCAGGAATATCATGAAAGCTCAGCTTTATGAACTGCTCCCATAGATTCTATTCGGCGCTTTAATGCCCTATGCTCTTAATCTGTGGGCAGACAGCCATGTGCTGTTGATTTTCTGTTCTGTCAAGCCGCAGTGCTTCAATCACCACTTTGCTTTCAAATCACCGCCTAGAGTCTCCCTCTAATTGGAGTATTTGGTAACCGTCTAGGTAAAGTTAGGTGGCTGCTCCCGCTTAGATAAGGACACACTTAGACTAGGCTGGCCCATTGTGATACCACTATGAAGAATCGGCTTATCAGCAGCAGGAACCAGAGTTTGTAACACAAAGTGCATCGAGATGGGCAACCGTAATGGTATTAACCCCAAGAGTTGAACTATTTCTTCTGGATGTCGAGTTCGGCCAGATCGTTAAGATCAACAAAGAAGTATTGCCCGAGGAATTTCCTTCTTAGCGTCGCAAGAGCAGGACATGTGCACAGTAGGGGTGCATTGTAGTTTCTTCTTCCTCCTCGTCTCTGCAGCTTCTACAGAAATCATTGGAGGAAACCGCCAACTGAGAACATGTCTGCCTATCAAGCAATGTCCGAAGACCCCTGTTAGTGAACCTAGACTTGTCTGGTTTGTGGATAAAAGTCTCTCCGTCTTCTTTTAATCCAATCTAGGCCAGATTTGCTTTGACGAGAGACAAGTGCTGATGGTGTTCCACCTGAGGTCTGCCAGTTTCCTGGCATCCGTGTCAAGGAGGAACTTGATCGATTCGTTGGGCGCAGGTGTTTCCCACAGATTTTCGGGGAGATGCCTTCCTGTAGATTCTTTGCCAGCTTGTCCGCTCTGCAGTTGCCTGGAACGTACATATGTCCTGGGACCAAGCACAGGGTTACGTCGCATCTTTCTGTTATCAAGAAAGTTTCAGTCCTGTCCTAGCCGTTATTGTATTTTTAAAAAGCTGACCCACTACTAACTGTGTTTTAGCCCAAGAAACAAGTCAGCCGTACATCGGCAATGGCTTACAAAGCTACTGCCGGCTCTTGCTCGTAGTTTAACGAATCCACATTTATTGGGAGAGGCTGCTTTGTCGTTTGGTGTCTTGAAATGTTACAACACTGCGGGATATGGTAATTTTGATTGAAACTCTGTTGCCAGCTATCTCTGACTTGGATTTAGTGTAAACCGTTCAAAAAATTTCCTGACACAGAAACAGTGCTTGCACAGTCTCTTGACCAAGTCCAAGCCAGATTCGAGTTTTCGCCCTTTATAGTTCCGAAGATGCCTTCAAACTTGGTGTAGCTTTCTGGAGAAGTGTGTATTTCATTATTTTTAATGCAAATTTAATGGTGCGTTAATATACCTACCTACACTGCAGTCTCCCTTTCTTCCAACTTTTCCGCCCTTGTCTCGCGATAGAATCCGCGAAAGGGAAAATCCATTTTCCACACGTTTCAGTTTGCATTTCAGAAATTGTTGGGATTTCAATTTGCACTCGGCGGCGTCCACCATGCAACTCGTATCCAGCTCCTCCAGGCCACCGCATCTTTCTGAGCTGCGTACCCCCACCGAACGACCGCCGGCCTTCACCGCGCGATTGGTGGCACAAAGAATTTCAAATGGCTGAGGTACAATTTTAGTTTCAGAACCAGTGGAACGTTATAATCCTGTTGATATACCGCGCACAAAATTTGCGGCGAATGGCGATAATTGTTGGACTTTTCCACATAATACCCGCATCCGATATGCAGCCAGGCGGGCCACGTTCGGAGCAAAAACCAGTGACTTCCTCTTCGGTGTTGGGTTTATCCTTTACTCATTTGAATCTACTGCATTCATAGTAAAGCACAGATCCATACACATACACGTAAGCTAGAGGGTGTTTCTTCCTTATTTTGTGGAGTTAAACTCATGTGGCATAGTCGCGGCCGAAATTTCGTGTTTCATATGTGTCGTCGACCCTGTGGGTTACGTTTAGGCTTCGTTTGTGTTAAACCTCAAACCGAATTTCAGAGGGAAACGTCGCGGTTTGGAAATTTTTTTTTTCTCCTCTATTTCTGTTCCTTGTTGACACCTTTGATTTTTTTTTTGTGGGGAAAAGTTTGATTCACTTTGTCTAGATTTGAATTGTGATTTACAATAATTCTGTTTATTTTTTCTGGAGAACTTTGTCATGGCAGAGTGCAGAGGTTTAATAGTTTTTCATGAAGAAGAACTGCATTCAAACAGCCGCAAGGATAAATTCTTTACAGTAGTGATACAGGTTCAGGGCCATACTGCTCGGGACTCTAGACCATAGTGACGTTAAAGGAAACGGGCGTGCAGACGAAGTGGCCGGGCAGGACTCAGCTATAAACGGTTCACTCGCGGCAAGTTTTCACATCCCGCTAGGAGCGATTGAAGGACAAATTCACTCACACTTCCTGCAGAAGGCCAAGTTGGGGTCAACCAACTATGCCATATCAAGGAAGGTACGGTCCGAGTAAACAGAACCCGCCCAGATATCGCCAGAACAACGGCGATCACAACGGGGCATTGGCCAATTGGAGACCATGCGGCCTAACTAGGTGTCCCATACAACCCCCAGTGCCGCAGCTAAGGAAAAAAAAATGAGAAGGAAATTCTTCATCATTTCAGTCATTTCTTGCTGTAACCAACCGAAGATGTGATTGCGTCTTAACGGGTAGGAAGTCCATCGCTCAGTTTCATCAAATCCACGCCGCCGCTATGGTCTTGACATGTTGGTCTTCTTCTTCTTCTTAAGGTGGCGCTACAGTCCGGGGTAGACCTTGGCCTCAACCAAGCCAGCTCGATCTTTATCTAGCTGCCTTCAGTTTCGCACACTAAGTTGATCGAAGTCCTCTTCCACTTGCGTACGCCACCTGACTCGCAGTCCTCTCTACTGTGCCGTCCCTCGGGTGTGTATTCGAAGATTTTCCCGGGCCGGAGAATTAATGTCCATCCGCTCTACATGACCCAGCCACCTCAGTCGTTGGAATTGCACTCTTCTGGCTAAGTCGTTGTCGCTGTACAGCCCGTGCAGTTCGTCCTCCTATATGTCCTTCTCCATTTACCGTCAATGCAGACGGAACCGAGAATCGTCCGAAGAATTCTCCTCTCGAAACAACAAACAGCAAAAAAAACAGCATCTGGTTTTGACAGAGTCCATGCCCTACGCCATAGAGCAGAACTGGAACGATTAAGGTCTTATAATGGGTCGAGAGAGGGCTTTGCTACTTAATTGCTTACGTAGGCCAAAAAAACAGTGATGTGTCGTTGACTGAATTGATAGTGGAGCCCAGGAAGAGGAAGTCCTTAACTACCTCAAAGTTTTATCTGTCGACAGTGATGTTTTAACTGAGACGTCGGTGTAGAGTTGTTGACTGTCCTTTCTTGTTGACAGCATATACTTCGTCTTGCCCCCGTTGACCGCTAAACTTATCTTCGCCGCTTTCGTCTCAATACTCACGAACATACAGCACGCTGCATTCTTCCGAGTACGAGTATGTCAATATCGTCGACGTATGTGAGTAATTTGACGGACATTCCGAAATTGCGTCTCTGGTGTTGGCGCGTGAGTTTTGCACAACTCTTTCAAGAACGATGTTGAAGAAGTCGTATGACAGCGCGTCACCTTGTCTAAATCCTAATTTGACATCAAAGGTCTCGGTGGGGTCTTAACCGATCTTGATCAAGCATCGTCATCCTGCACAAACCGAGAGTTTGGCAAGGATACCAAAGCTAGACATGGCTCTGTATAGCTCGTTTCTATAGATGCTGTCATAGGCGGCCTTAAAATCGATGAAAAGGTGATGAGTATCGATTTGAAGTTCCTGGGTTTTCACCAAGTTCTGCTGCAGTGTGAGTATTTGGTCGATGGTGAACTTTCCTGGCCTGAAGCCACACTGATGTCGACCGGTCAAATTGTTGACGAACGGCTTCAGGCGTTGACACAACAAGGCAAATCAGATGTGCTAGGTGATATCAAGAAGACTGAGACAGAGGGTCTCCTTTTTTGATCTAGAGGTCGAATATGCAAACAAACTGGTACAGTGCGCCTGTAGTTCCTTTGCCCGTAGTTCTCTAAACTTTGTTTTTTGGTTTAAGGTCTGACTACATTTTTGTACGAGTGCACCCTTCTTCTTTTCACGCCCCCTCAGTCCAAAGGAGTAATTGTTCTTTAAATCAAATGCTTTCCATGGATACCGCGCAAACAATTAAATGTTTGCCTAGAGCAACCGTCGTCAGTTTTCTTCAAATGGTTTCGTATCCTTTTCTTTATTTACATTCACTTTGGCGACACCTACAATGCACACATTTCAACACCCCAAGTCCTCCCCCAGAAGCGAGCATCTTAATTCGTCATTTCAACTTGTTACGCTTTGTGCTCAACTTGAATCGTAACACCTTTCTCCATTGGCAACGCATTTCTTCCACGTCGGCTTACATATGTCAGGTACACACCTCCAAACATACGAGTATCCCCAAAAAGAAACAAGAAGCAAATCCATTTTTCAATTTGTCAACCCCTTGAGCGAGAAATAATTATGCGGAATTGTCACTGTTAGTCGCCAGGGGTGGGGGCCGCAGGATGTGGCGTGTGGGTGGCTTCTCTCGCTGAAAAATAAATCTTTGTCTTCCACTTAAGAAGAAGAAAAAGGTTAAATAAATTAGAGAAACCCGTGTGGAGTAACACGTTGGCTGTGCTGTTTTCCCTGCCGAACTCCATTGTTCGGCACCTCTGTCGTTCAGTTGCAGTTTGATTGGGGGTTGCGCAGGATGGGGTGGCGTTTTGTTTTAAATACTTTGGTTTAAGCAATTTCTTGCTTGTCATCTTCCATACGTATTCGCCAGGCTCATTCCGCGGATACTGTGTGTATGGGTGTATATTGTGTTTTTTTTTTTGACTGTATCCTCATTTAGTATGCAGCTCAGAGTGTACATATACGTTGAGCAGGAAGTTACTAAGGGTGGTAGTGATGGCAAAGGTGCGTGAAGCCAACGTACGTTGTTAATTAAAATTTTCAAATCGATAAATCTAATTAACTGGCATGCAAATAACTCTGTCTCCCGCCGATGGTATTTGTTGGTGCTGCCTGCGTATACATGACCTGTCGGATGGGACATTTTGCGCAGATTTTTTCTTTTCGTTCTCCGCATGAGTCTCGCTCTGGTGGGGGAGGCCGACATGTATTGTTATAATCATAACAGGTACACGGTTGATGTTATGCTGAGCGGGTTTTGCATTAAATGGTAAAATTATGTACGCTTCCGCTTGTTAAAGGGTGCAAAACCGAACTCCCAATTGACAGCTGTTAGGAGAGTGTTTTTGACATAAAACTATTAGTATGCTACAAGAGATGATGGACTGGACATTTTTATGGGAAACTTACAGTTCAGTAGATACAGGATACTTAAAGGGTCGAAAGACTGAAGACACTGGTTTTGTGAGGATCAGGATTCAGTCTTTGCATTTTTGCCAAGCTTTCCTATTCAAACTCGAGTCTAATTTCTGTTTTTGAGGAGCAGTTGATTCACTCTATCACTGCGGTCTTTCGGAAAGACCTGCTGCGCCGATCTGTAGATCCCTCGAGTTACTTGTTTACTTCAGAGACTGTTGTGAAGTTTATCAAATTTTCAGGGTGCAGTGCAGTAAGGAAAGAGGTTTGTTTAATCCTTAGGCATTCATACCGACCCCCAGATAACTGTAATGTCTTGTAAGCTAAAATTTTCGGCATTGATAGAGCAGCGGGGACGGTAGATACTAGGAGAGTGAGTTAATTTAAGGTCTCCATCCTAGTCGACAGCAAAGCAGCTATCAAGACTTAAGATAATGCCAGCACCAAATCTAAAGCAGTGTCGCGAAAACCTAAACAAAACAGGCGTCGTCCACGAGGTCAATATCTGCTGGGTTCCCGGTCACAGCTACATGGAAGGTAACGAAAAATCAGACGAGATCAATGTACTGAAAGGTGGCGTGGAGCACAAGATGAGAGAGCTAATCAACACCTATTTGTCTGCCAGAGGCAACGGCACTATATCTCGCAGCTTATGGGAGAGAATCGGCACTATGGCCACCAGGCTCGGCATCACTACTTGAGTACTGCAGGAGCTTTCAGGATGCTTACTCTGTGAGTGTCCCAATCTCCAAAATCCCCGACTTCGACACATGGGAAACAGTCTGTTTGGAGAACTGGGAAACCTAACAGAAGTACCAATAACGAACATACTCCACTTTATTAAGAATAAAGGTTCGTTTTGCGATAGACCACCCATCTAGAACCCAAGGTTGGAACATGAGCCACAGCACGAAGGGGAACACAATGGACCAGTAGGCCCCGTGGACGCACAGTCACTGACGGGACACTTCCCCCATTACCCAACCTAACGTACTCTTGAGGCCTAGTCTGCGGGTGAGGTGCAGATTAATTGATTGATAGGTGGGATTATATGCGCGCTGGGACCTAGACTCCGAGGGTATTTTCGAATTATAATCGGTAGCCTTTGCACCTCTGCTGGGTACCTGGACATAATGGCATATGTGGCAATTACAAAACTGACGTCTTTGCCAACTCTGCGATTGCTGGCAATCTCCTCTCACACCAGAGGAAATGGTATACCAAACGGTAAGGTGAAACTTATCATTAAACAAGCCACAACTACAGAAATTAACACTAGGTGGAAAAATGGTCTTACGTGTCATTATACCAGACTTCCCTGAAGTACGGCGCCAGCGCTGAGACCAAATGAAGAATAACTCTTGCCAATCGTTGTTTATTTGGGCTAAGACGGCAGTTGAGTAGCAAAGCCCTCTCTCTAACAACTAAAGAGACCCTTAATCGTCCCAGTCCTGCTCTATGGCGCAGAGGCATGGATTCTGTCAAAAGCGAATGAGGTTGCTTTTGATTGTTTCGAAAGAAAAATTCTTTCCAGCTACTGAGGTGGCTGGGTCATATAGAGGCCCCAATGCTCCCGCCTCGAAAATCTTCGAATCCGCATCCGAGGGACAGCGTAGTAGAGGAACACTACGTGGCGCACCCAAGTGGAAGGGGACCTTAACTAACTTGGCATGCGAAACTGGGGGAAGCTGGCTTAAGATCGAGCTGGCTGAGACTCTTGTTGGCTAAGGCCCAAGTTCACCCTGGACTGTAGCGTCACCCTAAGTAAATAAGAAACTCTCCTTCTGGGCATCCTCGAGTCATGCTATTTCCTACCTTTGTTTCTACTGTTATTAGTTTTGGCATGCTGTAATGGGCTCCTTTTTCTCTAAGGCCTTTTCGTCAATCACTTGTTTTACGTTCTAAAAGGTATTGATACTAATTTCGTTGGCCTATAGAGATTTTCGAACCAGATTACCCCAAGGTGCTTTGCTTCTCATGAATACTAGATAGTTTCAACATAAATAAGGCAGCGAAAGAAAAGATTAAAAATTGTTTTCTGGGAATAGCTTCAAAAGTTAACTTGTTGAGGTTTACACAGCCTTCTTTGGCGCACCACTTCTGATACAGAACTTTCATATTTGCTGCTGAAAATGACTGCTTTATCGTTGGCGTAGTGATTCCCTTGATTTTGTAAAGAAGGAAGACCAGGTAAGGGGCTTGGAGGCATCCTCGAGATGCAAGCACCGAGATACAATCCAAAATATAGAAATGTGTCAGCCACCATCGACTTCAGTCGATTTTCCTTCCTTTTTGGTTTCATGTGAATTTAAGAAAAAATATTTTAAAATTAAACTGGATCTAGGATTTGTCACTATTGTTAGATCGCTGTACACCGTCTTGATATTTCAGAAATCACGAGAAAAGTAACGTGTCTGCTTTTCCTACATGTTTCAGTCCGACTGTCAGAAGTGCTTAAAAAACTTTCTTTGAAATTTAGTAGCAAAAAGTTGTGTTTGGCAATTTTTGTCTTCCTGAATTCTTTCAATCCCTACAACGATTCATGCCTGTTTTCCACGTGAATTTGAAATTCCCATAACTTGTCAAACTCATTTGCTTTTCTTCACCCAGTGCATGTTTACACGAAATATTTTACAATCAAAAGGCGTGCATCGTGTTATGTGTCAGCGACATTGTTGCGTGAATACATCCGATAGTGTCACATAACAAATGAGCACCTAATTGTTCAAGGCACTCAATGACACCAATAACCAAACAAAACACACACTCGGAGGGTTTGTCAACTCGTTTATCCGCACGCAAACCCCAACAATCAATTATCGCATAGTTGTAGTGCATCCGATATTAGATATTTTGAGGGGTTGAATTTTTGGCTGAAGGCACCACCTTCACGTGGGGTATACGAGTATAAATCACTTGAAGACAATTCGCAAACACACACCTTTTCGGTACGTTGCAGGGTAAACAAATTTATTGCACTGTGCGACGGGCTGGGGGTGGAGACCCTCTGCTCCCACCGGCGCAATTGTTGGTATTTCTATTGTATTTACCGAAGCTTATTGGCAGGCATTAATGCGTTCATCCTTTGAGGTTTTCCGGTCATGCGGTTTATAATCAGATTCCGACGAGATATGTATATCTGTGTTCCGTTGTGCTTTAGGCGTATCAAGATTTTCGATAAAATCCGATATCGGTGCATGTGCAGTGGCCAAGATTAAGCCATTTTGAGGGTGTGTTGGTAGCAATCTTCTCCGTTCAAGATTGCATCCTTGTTTGTTGAGTGCACTCAGTAGAATGCTATGGGTGGGATTTTGGATATTTGGCTGGTATTCATACCAAAGTGGTGTAATTTTTAGGTTTGTGACTTGTTTGTGTGTGTATGTGTTGAAGGCTTACTGTAATTGGCCAATGGGAGAAGGTTAGAGATAGTTTTTGAAAGAATTCAATGAACGACTGTGGTTACACCGTGAAGGAATTACTTCTAAAAGAGACACATTACTGGCGACTGTGAGAGATTTCGGAGATTGGGAAGGGTACTTCTACACGAGAGTCTTAAAGGACACTATTGAATTAAAAAAAAAAAATGCAAGGCAACTTGCTAAGATTTATGTGCACGTAAAAGAGTTGCCCTGGAGATGCACGGGACAACTACTTACATACGTAGGTTAATGAAATTTTGTAGTCAACGGAAATGTCTCAGAAAGGCGTGCATAGTCTACTGCCACTTCCTTCGCCGTATTGTGAGTCGTTCTTGCATGGAGTCCTTCATATGAAATGCAGTTAACGAATGATAGCAATGGCCTCAGGGACAACCCATAAAGAAGAACCTATAAAACGTTGGAGCGACGTCATAGTTTCAGCTTGATTTCTGCGATGAATTTATTAATTTTCTGGAGCTTTTGGTTAACCTATTCTGCTGCCAAATCCAGTTCCGTGGCACCATCGGTAGAGACCATACTTTCTACTGTCCAACCATGGTTAAGCCAACATTAATGGACTAATGATATGTCCATTCTGATACCAGATGGATCTTGAAAAATTCCTTTGAACAAGTTGAAGCTATTGATGAAGCGACGGGAGGCTTCTAACATCTGTATTGGTCAGATCAATTAAAAAAAAAAATAGTTGGCGCGACAGGCCAGGATGAGCCAAGGCCTAGCTTCTCGCAACCATTCATGTTTTGCGTGTTATATTTTTCGGACGAATGGAAAGGACCTACAATTTATTGCCGACTTCGAACGGCGAAGTGAGAAGCTCTTTTATGACAGATTATACTCCCGGAGGCTTGTTATTCCCCGACGAGAGGTGGTGCCCCGAAAAATGTTCGGTGGATATGGCTGCGGCTTGAACCCATGCCACTCGTGTCAGCAGTCCAAAGTACTAACCACTGAGCCACGGCGATCACTTAGATCGTTGTAAAAGAAAGCAAATAAGTGAAATTTTTATGGAAGACAGCTGGGCAGGTACAAAGTAGGTGGGGAATGGATTCCTCGTTTTCTTCGTCCATACAGCTTCAACAGAAATCATTTTAGTAAACCCAAAGCCTTGTACCATGCTTGCTGATTAGACGGTGTCGAGTGATGACACCAAAAGTAGCGCTGTATGCAATCTCTTCAGGGAAAGCAAATCCTTAAGACGTTTCAATCCAGCTTGGGCCAAATTTTTGGCCCCGAGACATGTTGTATCACCTGTCCGACTAAGATTTGCCCTTTCGAGGACGATATGCTTAGTTTTGAGTTAATATTTAGCGATAGGTATGCCTAAAGTACCGCATTCTGGTAGAATGGGCTTTGTTGTTCCATGGAATGTCCCTATGCCGCGGCACTTAACAGAACTGCTCTGCCATCTCTATGAGAGACGAACCGCAATTTAGGGGTACTAGTGAATTTGTAGGGAATAATTCCATGACTTGATTGCTGCTGGGTTTTCCGAAAAGATGCGGCTATCTCAGGCGAATATCACGTTCTAATGGAGACCTAGCTTAACTCTTTACTGGACCACTGTCAGATTGATTTGAGACAAACGGCCCCACTGTCAGCCTGCAAGAGATGTTAAACGAGTCAAAATGTCCAGCGCTACAGAGGGTGTCGTGCGAAGTGCACCACTTATGCACAAACAAGCTGATCGTTGGAATTTATTTAGCTTTTCGGACCTTATGAGTTTGTTTAGGGCATATCACCAGACGACTACACCGCACGTGTACGGCTCTCAGAGAATCGGGACATTTTGAAAAAATCATAAAATGTTAAACAAGCAATTAAGGAACACATTTACCTACATACGTACTTTGGAATATTTTTAATGGATCCTTTCAAATCCATATAAATGCACCCGTTCTCATCGAAGTATACCTTTTCAAGGATCGTTGAACGTAGAATACTGTGGCGTATGTGGAACATTTTAACAGATTTTTGAGATGATCTTAGTTCTGACTTCACTCGTTTCTTTAAAGTTTTAAACTTCGAGCATGGAATTATCCAAAATTATCTGCATTAGCGATCACAGTCCATCCCTCAACTTCCATGTTTGTTAGCAGTACATTTACCACCAGGAGAGGAAATAGGATACCGGCTTCTATGGAGGCACCTGTCCAACCATGTTTTGATGAGCTAAAAGGCTTTTAGCTGCATTTGGCTTCAGTTCTAAATTTTAAAAATTCTCTGGCCAAATCGTCTCTTCCGAGATGGTATAACACGTCACGTAAAAACGAGCGTTCTGGTGCCAAATTGCCTCGTTTTTACGTGACGAGTTATGCGATCATGGAAGAAACGATTTGGCTCCTTTTAGAGCCTGGCTTTCGAGCCGTCGATTTTCCGCCGAATTCAATCTATGATTTGTATTACGCGGCTAAATGCACTTTTTCGTCCAACTGAAGCGGAAAAATCTGGTAGTCTGGTGCTTGTGTGGCGTGCTACATGGAACAAAACGACTTCTGACTTAGTAAAGGGGAGGCTAGGAACTGTGGCTATAATGTAGTCCTAAGCATCATCGCTTGTCACGCTGAAGGTTTCGAGTTCAACTCTTGTGTATGCAAGCAAAAATCATGACCAAGCATGAAAAATTAGAGAAATTTTTAAGGTCAGCTTATCTGTGCTCAATGTGCGTACGGTTTTACCTGCGATTTCCTTCATATTTCTCCGCAGTTCCGTGGAAAAGCAATTGAAAGCAATAAACAGCCAATTCTAGCTTGAGTTAAAAGTATCCTAGGCCGCTCTTTGCATCAAGATATTTGACACAGAGTTGAACATACACCGCCTCATACATTGAAATCAAAGTTCTGTTCTTTCCACTGTCCAATATTCGACGTCAAACTTTACCCATTTACAACATCCTTCACTCGAATGGCAAATTGAAAACCTCAGACATGCAAATGCAAGCAAAGGCACCCAAACTATTTTCCGCAAAATTTTAAATGAAAAGCATTTGAAAACTTCCCTACGCTTCGTTAAATCGTTCCCAGTTGACACATATGTCCTTCTAATAGAATATTTTTCCCCCCTTTTTCTTGTATATTTTGCAGGGAAAAGCTTCACATTAACCATCACCGTATCGACATCACCACCGCATATAGCCACCTACAATAAGGCGATAAAAGTCACTGTGGACGGACCCCGGGAGCCCCGCTCGAAGACAAGTAAGTAAACAATATCCTTTGGAGAATCCTTTTGTTGTTTGCCAGAAGGCAATTTAATTTGCATCCGAGAGAAAGAGAGATAGAACGAGGCCATGCCACACAGATAGTTGTTGGGAGACGTTCAGTGCTGTTGGTCGTTCCAGGATCTAAATGAAATGCATATCAACCGATGGAGATCTAAGTGCAAACACACATTCCTCCGGGTGTATCTGTGTGTGTGTGTGTGTCGACCTATCTATCCCACAAATGATTTATCTTTTGAAAATATTTAATGTATGAGATACGGAGATACAATTGCGTAGGACTTATTTATGGTATCTTGCAGGATGAGGGCCTAGCATCTTTTGCATACAAAAGGATTGAACGTAGTCGGTTGGGGTAAGGCTCTTGGATTTGCTCTTTGCATTTGCATTGCCTATCGTGACTCTGCAAGGAGCTGTATGTTGGTAATTGACTTCAAGTCTATCCATCTCCTAAGTACATCCGCCCCTTTGCCGCTGGCCAACTGTAGAATTCCGTAATTAATTGAGGAAGCTTAAGTGCTGGTGTAGCCATGCCCCCAATGTCCGATTACATGCTACGAATATCTAATGAATTGCGTGTTTAATTAATGTCTCCCTGTGTAAGATGGAGTTGCAAGTTGCTAGCTCGCATGGAGTAGCCTCACATAAAGTGCAGACTTGGCATTGTTCTCGGGTACATTTATCTGATCGGCAAATTTTGGGAGTTTTTACATAGACATACAGGGAAGATGCTGGGTGTGGGTAGACTTTCTTTCTTAGAAACATTTCCTTCCCAATCATATTTGTGTAGTCTCCTCAATATTTTATCGAAATTGCTTTTATAAGGACAGAAATTTTAACTGAGAGCTCAGTGTTATCACTTTTAGGACAGCAACAGCAGTTCCACTTTGCCTTTGGCCAGCGACCGTTTCACTTCTCCGCGGACCCACTCTCTGGATTTCGTATGCCGCCCATTGGAAACTGTCAAAGTGAGTATAAATATTTTATTTGACTGAATTTTTTTTTCATACACATTATTGGGGGTAGTAACCACCCACAATTGACGAAACCAGCTCGACCAGTTAACCAAGTTGTGAATAGTTGTGGCCGAAATCACGTGCACAAAAACCAAAACCACAGTGTTTAGCATAAATATTGCAAGTATGCGTGTTCTTTTGCGGTCACACGGAAGGACGAAAAGAGGGCGCAGGGGGTGTGGAGCAAAAAATAATTTTTTTTTGCAAATCACTGCCGTCAAATTGTGTTTTGAATTTTATTCGTTGGACATTTTATGTATTTTTTTTTTATTAGTTTTTGGTTGCTGTAACAAGGATTATGAAAAATATGCATTTTAGCACTTTAAATGGACACATAGTTGGGGTCGAGAATAAATCAAGTAATGCTGCCACAACAATCAATCTAAATGAAGTTTATCAATTAAGTTTTTTTGTGTTTTTATTTTGCATTTGTTGTTGTGACTTTAATGAAGCCATTAGTCAATTAAAATAACTCGCGACATGGATGTAGTTCATATTAGCGAATAAATTACGATAAAGGAGATTTGAAGCAAATAGACTTGAATTTCGAACAGGAGAAGAAGTAGTAAAGGAAAACCAAGTGGAAGGGGAGCTTAACCAACTTGAGGTGTGAAACTGGAGGTAGCTGGCTGGAAACGCTTGTTGGTTGAGCTCAGGTTCACCCTGGACTGTAGCGCCACCTAGTGTATGCAAATCGATCGGACAAATAATCTATCCGATAGACTTTTACATAGAACTAAGGGAAATATCATGCGCCCAACGGTGTGCAGTTTCCCTCTTCTGATTGTGATCTTAGGCAGCTTCGCAGGATGTACCACACTAGACAAGCCGGTGTTTAGTCTACTAAAGGCTGATTCAATAAGAGGTGTAGGAATTACGTTTTACGTCGGGTTCATTTCATGATATTTTCCTTTGGGCTAAGCTTCCCCCCAGGGATACTTTTACTTCTGCTCATTCTGATCTAACAGACATTCTCATAGATCACAACAAAGGTTCGACTTAAGTTTTACTTTCTCTTTTGAATCAAACTAAGCTATTTAAAATTTTTTGACAGATACGCTAGGGTTTTTCTAGCTGATTCTTAGAATTCCTAGTGTATGCAAAAAATGTATCAATAATAAGTCGAAACTCAATGGGGAGTGGGAGTGGGTCTTTTCTTCAAAATTCACAACCTAAGCATCCCCTTCCGTCTATGTGCTGGAAATCATGACGATCAAAGATGCCTTACCCTGGCTTAAGTACAATGTGGTATCCTGTAAAAGCAGCACAATTGTTAACAATATCCAGAGCCGTGTCTAGCTGCAAGAGGATGTTTAGCATCCCTAAAAATTCTTCAGCATCCCCTGATCATTTCTGTAGCTACAAGCTAAACAAGGGATGCTTGAGTATATCCCAGCTGGTATTGAATCTCTGGAATCATATTAAAAAGCAAATTAAATCAACTTCTGCTTATCGATCATCTATCATAAAGAAATTTTCATATTCCCCTATGCTGGGTACCCGGTCTTAGGAACCTTCCAAGGTAAGACCGATGAACTAGTCAAACGTGGCACTTCTTTAGATATCCTTCCAGAATGGGGAAAATTTGAAATTGGCAGGGATAAAATTGAGGAATAAACAATCCTCCACTTCCTCCGTATCCAACCAGCCCTATCCCAAGGAAAAAAGCCTATCAATTCGATAATTTTTATAAACTGTCACCTACGGAAAGTACATCTAGTAGCATCAAGAGCTCCAATAGGTTCCAATAAATGAGTTGCACTTTCGGGTAATAGATTCATGTGGTATCATATGCGACCTACATTGTGTTTCTGTGCTTCCCATGGGTAGCCTTTCTATCTCAGTTGAAATTCAATATAAATGTGAGAATACTTACTAACCTAACGAGCTCTTGACTCGTGATAAGTCTCTGCCTGACACACTGCATTTCCAGTTGTTTTCGATCCCCGCTACGCTACTCCCAGTTTTCCAGAACCAGGGACTTCAGGCATCCGCGATCACTTGGTCTTCGTAATGGGTGCTCAGTCTTCCTCATAATCTCCGACCATTGCGCTGGGAATCGAAAATCTTCTTAACTGGAACCTTGTTGTTATTTCTCTCGATTCGACCAACCCAATATGGTCTACTTGTTTTGCAAGGCATGGGATCGACTTTTTTGAAAGTGTTGCATATAAAGCTGATAGTCCAATCATCGGGCTTACTACCGTCGGCCCAAGGAATCAGAGCCGGCGACTTTGTTATTTTTCAGCCTTTTTTGGCTACGTCATTTTTATTTAGGTTGGGTACGGCTTCTTTGTTGACTCGGTTTGGGTTCACTTGCCATCTGTATGTGCTATCCGTTAATGAACACCCGGAAATGGTGTCTAAACACATCTACAATCGCCTCCGTCTCGGTTTTTAAATTTCTTTCGATGTTTTAAAAAGCCTTTATAGAGCTCGCCGGGGAAGTCTTCATTCCACGCAGGATTTGTTATCTGCTCTTCCGTTTTTCTAGCCCGATGCCCATTTTCCATAGCTCCAGTTTTGCGTTGCAAGGGCTGTTCGTGTACAACTTCTGTCACCTATTTCCTTGAACACTCTCGTCGTTATACCATTGGCTTTTTCGGTGATAGTTGGTAGCCCAAAGTGGTTTTGGTTGACTTCTCAATGATGGGGTGGTACTGGCTACACTGTTTGATGGCGTTGAATGTAGATCCTGGATACTTAAGGCACATAAGGTGTCCAACGCAGCACTCGAGTTCTGAACCGAGCTGTAAAAGACATGGTCTGAGTTGCCATTGGCCCCTCTAAATGTATAAAATTTGTATGTTCTTCTACAATGTTTGACGCGTGCCTGGCATCAAGTGGCGTGTGGTAGATTTGCAGAGAGCCAGGTTGCTGTACATATAAATTCTTAGGTAAGGGTAGTGCTACTTATCAATGTATTACGAGCTGCTCTGGCGAGTCGGTTAATTTTAAAGCCGTCGTCTGTTGACGTGTCTTAGAGATTGTGCGCTCCAATTACCCTACTGATGAGAGCTACCCTACCGAATTTGGCATTAAATTCCCTGAGTATAATTTTAAAATCACACTTACCACAGGGTCCGTGAGCACCATCCAAGGGTCATAAAATGCCTCATTTATTGTGTATTCAGTCTTTTCGGCAAGCTTATATGCACATAGGGCTTTCATGCGGATAACACCCAAGCGAAACACATATCATCTAAAAGGCAATAGCCCCTTGACCGTAGCCGATCTGACAGCTATTGAACTTTTTATCATTTTTGATCTCCTGGATCACTTTATACTGCCAGGAGACAAGTTTAAATTCTTAAGTAGCACTTGGAGTTTGCATCCGCTACAATCACTATTCTAATGCCCTCATTCAGTCTTGAAAATGCTTCTGCTATGAGTTCGACGTATGTTGTGACGTATGTCGAAGTAGTTCATGTAAGGTGTCTCCTGGTTAAGCTGTAGACTTTTCCACTGATGTATTTCGCCGTATTTTTCCCTCTGAATGATCATACTAACACTGACAGTACAGTGCCATGGCTTGAACAGTTGATTGAGCTGACAATGATAATATGACATCTGGAAGATTCGAAAAAATTCGTGTAAATTATAGCAACGACAAACACCACAAATACCCCCCCCCCCACTAATTTTCTTTAAATGTTTAACAAATGGTAATTTTCCGAACGCCTGTTCAATGCATTCTGCATGTTAGCGGAGTCCCATTGAAACAGGTGGAGAAGTTTAAGTATCTCGGAGTTCTATTCACGAGCGATGGTAGGAACAATACTGAGTTATCCTGTAGGATTGGTCAGGCTGGAGCAATTTTGAACTACTGCACCTCGTTCACGCTGTGTGAATAACATTGAAAGGGCGTTCATATCCCTTTGATGCGAGTGTAAATTAAAAAAAGTGGTGCGCTTATTATTTTCAGCATATTTCAATCTTCCAATTGTTATCAGACAGCTATTTAGCTTCGGGGTGGTTCCCACTGCCCACCTCTTCCTCGCCTTAGCTCCAAATTAAATAAACTTTGTGGTAGTTCCCGTTGGTTGTACAAAAAGCCACCCAGCCTACCGCCAGTATATTCACTAATTAAAACATTTTTGCAAATATTTTCTTTTTTTTCCCACCGACACGATACGCGCACTAAATTACAAAATCAAAGACCATCGCTAATCATATATTCCAAATTAGATTTAAACGAAAGCCTGCCTCCTGCCACTGCTTCCCAAAAACACACGAGTGCATTGGACAATGCATTCATTTAAAATGTAAACCGCTCTAACTGAGTTACATCATCGCATAAACTGCACAAAGCGGACAAATGTACCAACCGTCCACTAAATCCGATCCGGAATCTGCCCGCAATGTCGCGCGCATACACAGGCGGCCGGGCCGTCCGACATCGAATGGCAACAAGGACCACGGTAATTGCATTGAAAATTTAAGCCAATAGCATTAATAAAGCGGCCGCAAAATCAATATCCGTCCATTTAAAATCCACTCGCTTATAAAAACTAATTAATAATTTTCGAATGAGCTATTAATTAAGCCTAATTATGCCTTTGGCCAGCGCCGGCAGCTTCGGCAGCCCTGGCGATCCCAACGGGCGACATATTCATCTTTTATGTTTTTTGTTTGTTAATTTTAAATAAAAAATGTATATCAGGAGTGTTCCTCTGTTGGAGGACGACGCGTCTGAATTTTTTAAGGCATTTTTCGAAAACTCCAGTCGGAAGACCGGTGTCCTGGCTGATGTAGTGGCCGCTGAATGAAGCATGTCATACGAGAGACACACCGAACTCAGACCTAACTCCACGCACAGTATGTGGAATTTTGTAAAATACCACGCATCCCCTATGCCCGGGTTCAGTGTCCTGGCGCTCGATGATGACATTACAATACAACAGTTCGTTCGGTGGAGCGCCGGCAAGCATCGTTCGCTATTTTCGCGCGCATTTTTGACACGCATCCGAATGCCGGCACGACGACAGTGGGCCAAAGCGACCATAAATCTCCTGCCAATAATTTAACTCTAAAACCGAACGGGTGCGGGTGTGCGAAAACAGGAGCACCACGTCGGCGGTGGATGTAATAACATTTATGTAGCCATCGAACATCTCTGAATCGATACAAGCACATGCGAAAACCTGGTCAACGCAACGAGCACGAAAAAAAAAAAAGGGAGCGCGAGTGTAGCCGAAAGGATATTTTTCGATGGAGGGAAGGGGTGTGGCTGCTGGTATTTAAAGTGTTCGGGTTTGGTTTTAATCACACAAAATGAATGGTCGGATTGGCGGCGAGCCGTTATAAATCAAAGGCGTGTAACCGACCCGCACATGGCTCGGACGGGCATGGAGGGAGGCGTTAAAGGTGCGAGTGTTTCTAGTGGTTAACTGGTGGTGGTTTCGTCGAGTGGTTTCGGTTTGCACATGACACTGTATACGTTTTCTTTTTCTTTTCTTAGACATGTCACAGTTTGGATTGGGAGCGGCCAACACGCACTGGGGCTATGGATCAGCGAGTGCATACTCGCCGTATCTGGCCAGCAGTGGCCTGTCGTCCTGTACAACTCCATCCTCTGCGCAATTCAATAATCCGGCCTTGGGTTTCACCTGCTCGTCCAATGATCAAGCCAACAACCAGGACTTTACTGGAGCGACGAATCGTGATTGTGTTCCAAGTAAGTATTGAATGGTTTTCGCAACTTTAAGGTGAGAGTCAGCTGAAGAGTGGTTTGAAACTGGCTTAGCATCCTCAACGTAGGTAAACCTACTGCTCATGGCATGTATAGCGAGTTGTAGGGTTGTTTGTTGTGTTCCTTTGGTATTTGATCGATGCCATGTTAGAGCCAATACACCTCATTCAGTTTCACCGCCATGATAAGGCTGAGTATTTGGAGTGCATCTAGCGATGGTGGATCGACCTATAACAATTCGACGTAGCCCAAGCGGTTGCGGTTGATCAGTACTGCACGTTCCTTGAGGAATTAATTAAGCCAAATTTGCTGTCGGAAAGCTTGTTAGAATATAACGCTGGGCCTAGCTCAAGCCAAACGTGGTACCACTCTAGAGATCCTACCAGGAGGAAGAAACGATCCTCCATTTCCTCTGCACTTGTCCTGCCATATCCCAAGGAAGGAAACTCTATCTAAGAGCCTATCACATCTACAATTTGGGCAACTTATTGCATACTGATGTCAGAAGTATCCTCCAAGCGGAACTCCAAGTAGTTTCATTACTTGGAGTGGTAGGGTATGGATCCCAGTGGCATCACAAAGGGCCTTCCTTGGCCTACGTCTGTCTTTGCCTCCTATAGAGTGACCTTACCTACCTACCAACGTGGCTCGAGCCTCATACTTCTTTTAGTTATATGTGGTTCCTGAGGAGTTCCTGGACCCCTTTGCATCATTCTTGGATTATTTTTTTACTCGTTCTTCATATAGCTGGTATCCGATAGACTCTATCTTTGCCGTTTGTCTGCCAGTTTGGAGCTTACTTCGAACGAGTAGGAACCAAATACTTGACGACGGCTTGGCAATGTTCTACTTAAGATTTGTCCTATCCAGGCTAAGTTGAGATCATTTAAATTTCTTTTCATTCCGCTTAGTTCCTGTCTATGTTATGGAGTCTATCTTTCATTCGATGGTGTAACCTCTGAGCTAAAATCTCCAGCATTTCTTGCCCCAGTTCCATTCTATTGTAGATTACTAGATAAAGACTCTATTCTTGAACTAGAAAAGCCTCAACACATCCTCTAGCATCGTGGGCCACCTGAGATGGCTCCTGCAGTGTAGACGTAAACCTGTCTTTGACCTTTTCGCAAGTTTATCGTCGTTTTCAGTTTTATTCCTCTCGAACAAGTCACTGTTCCGTCTGGCTTTCTTCACTAAGCAGTTTAAAAATTATTCCCTTTCGCATAGTCGGCGTTATCGCTCTGTCTGGTTAGTACGTTGGACCGATGAGCAAGCTGTTTCACCAGCATTTATTGCAGCATCACCTTTAAGCAGACATTGACTAACCCCTAAGAATAAAATTAGTCATGAAAAAGACTTTCGATCCACGACTCGAATTCGGGAATACAAACTGAAAGCCTCTTCCATTCTTGTGTGTAGCTCTCTCTTTATAAATAAGATCATGTAGGCCGTGTTGAGAAAATTTAAACCTCTAATGGAAACAGCCTACCTTTCTTCTCTATTGTCTCTGTTATTTCCCGCCTTCTAACTTCAATTCTGTCCTTTTCCCTTGCAGTGCTTCCAGACTCAACAGCCACGGATTTGGATCAGCATCTGAGCAACCTCGTTGGTTCGACCACCGGTCAAATTACACATCACAGCCTATTGGGTGGCACTGGCCAAACCTCAATTTCCTCAACAGTAAATGGTGGTGGATCAGCCAATCCATCTATCTTGGTGCCGCGGTATCACTCCAACTCGAACCAAGAATACAACGTTCATTCTAGTCAGAACGGCCCACGAAGTCTAAGCGATTCTTCACAAGCCGAATCACCGGTGCAGGAGGACCTCCTCACCTCGAATACCCCGAATCTCGGTGGTGCTGCAGCAGCTGCCGCCAATGCCAACAACGGAGCCGGTGCCAACAATGCCGTAGCCGCTAATCAAAATTTCACCGGGATCGTCAACCAAACACAGAATACAGCGGTTGCGTACAGTTCCACCGGGGGTAGCGGTTGCAATGGGTCACTCTATCCAGTCCTACCGGCAAGTTTACTTTACTCCCAATTATATACAGCAGCGAACCAAACGCACGGCTTCCACTCGCATTCGCTGCCACCGCACGCGTCACCGAACTCGGCGGTCCACGGTGAACTGCAAAGCGTCATGGATCACATCAGCAATGTTGGCGCCCGCCAACAGCATCACATCATGGCTGGCGGTGGAGGAAACACCCACCCGGGTGACCTCACTTTGGTCGGAAATTGTGGTGCGTCGGCACGAAATGTCGATGATGGCAATACCAACCGACAAGTGGCGTTGGCCGCCCACCGCGGTCATCACAATCCAACCGACAACGGGAATTCTGTATGGCGGCCATATTGAGGGTTCGACTATCTCATGTTGTAGGAGTGGCCGCATAGCTAATGAGTGACAGATGTCACTACACCGCAAATGAACCGTCTTCAAGAAAAAAATAAAAAAATAAATAGTTTAATTTCAAGTGTAAATATTGTAACATACAACTTAGGAACTAAGATGAAATGAAAAAACTTATTTAGAAAATTTTATCGTAATCCATGAATGTGACAGCTGTCAGATGTCCTGTCAACTCGTTTTCCAACCATAAATTATTGCACATGAAACGAATTATGCAAAATGTCATTGTGTGTAAAGAGCGTATATAAGTTCCTAATGGTTTTTGTTTGTTTTTTTTCTAATCTACTAACAATTACAGGTTTTCCTTTCCTCGATATTTGTTTATCTTGTAATTTTGTATATAAGAATTAAATTTGATAAAAAAAAAAGAAAATTTCATTGTTTAACATTTTTTTTTTCACTTTTTAAAGAAAATCCATTATAAATGTTATTTATTGTGTAGGCTAAGGGTATCGAGAGGTTAAGAAGAATTTTTTTTTTAAATCATATCTGATTGGAATTATTTTCAAAAAAAAAAAAAAAAATTATTATAAAGTTGGTCTATCTCTGTACGACTAAAATAGTTAAATTTAATTGTAAATAGCATAAGGAAATAAAATCTATATATACAGAAAATTATGAAAAGAAAACAAATTAAATCCCATCAAGTTAATGTGCGATAAGTGGAATTTTAAACAGTAACGACGATTCATTATTTATTATTCGGATGTACAAGATGAAGTCAAATAAAAACAAAAAGTATGTAAAAATCCGTAAGAAGTTGAGTTTATTTTTTTTTTTGCAGAACGTGGTTTGGAAAGAATAGGATAAGAGCGTCATGACATGAACCCACAAATTTCTGCTACGAAACTATAAGGTATCGCATTGCAGTATAATGAGACAAAAATGAAGCACGCAGACCAACTTTGGCTTTATTTTCTCATATAATCACCACAGACTCCTGCTCAAGAATGTGAGCTTTAATTTATTAGATAGTAACTCAAACGATTTATCAACGTCCTCAGGAGTAGCGCCGAGTAGTCGTCTAGGACCCCTGATCTTCGTAGTGTCTATAACCGATGCAGAGCTTACCATTACGTTATCCGACTTTAAAATCTATACAGACGACATGAGGATCTCTTGCTCATTCACTAGAGGCTGACTTAAACATACTCTGCATATGGTGCCAACAAATCTCATGAAAAAATGACAATCTATTACCAACACTCGTTAGCGCCCTACCCTATTTGATAGCCGCGACTTTGCCCGCGAAGAAAGAGGTCACATTATACCCTGTGTCCTTCTCCGGCTTTCAAGACAGTGGTGAGTAAGTATGAACTCCCCATAATAATTGTTTAAGACCTCTCTGAGAACAACATTCCTGGTTTTTATTTCTGGCTGGAGGAAGTCCAGGCTGCCGAGTAAATTGAGTCTAAACACGCCACACACAACTGGCTGTGCGAGAAATAGTCACTCATCAGATTCACATCAGACACTTTCAAACTATGCCCCTGGGTCTTATTGATGCCATGGCGTACCAAACTTTGACGGGAAATTTCATGTAGTCTGATGGGATCAAAGGAATTCGGGGGATGAAGATCTTAGTTTCGACTACGTTGTAGTACAAAGCCTTCACCTGAAGCCTGATGCTATTGCATGGTTAGAGACGGTGTACTTACAGCATCCTCAACTTTCATTACCGAGTCCACAGATTTATGTTTAGTTGGTTGCTTCTTCAGCAGAAAGTTATTGGCTGAGTCGTTTGTTAGAGTGATAATAGCCACCAGATCTATCGTATAATCCAAGAGGTTGCTCAGAATAGGTACTTATTCTTCAGTCCTCTTCCAAAATCCTTTCATCACCAATATCAAATAATAAGCAAGAGAACTCCTCTGCCCTCGAGTCACGAAGCCCTCGAAGGTGGACACGCATGTTAACTCTCAAGGACAGGACTTTGATATAAGGCCATAAAATGGATGACTTGAGGCCTTAACCGTACTACGCCAACTGGTCAAACACTAAGGCGTTTAACCACGATACTGAAACAACACGTGCAGAAGAGGCGTCGGAAGGCCTCGTAGTGCTCATTCCAACGAGAATATCGCCACTGTAGCTAAAGATGTCGTGGATGAGCCGTCAACGTCGACTAAACGACATGCCAAGCAATCAACGAGTTTTTATTGCCGCAAATGGATGAATTTGGACTGGAGGACTTCTGATTCCAACAGGATGGTGCAACCGCACACACAGCTCGCGCGACTATGAACATTTTGAAGGATGTGTTTCGGGGTCGATTGGGCCATTTGCACTGGCCGGCAAGATCGCCCAATTTGACCATTCCAGACTTCTTTCTTTGGAGTTTTTTAAAGTCACCTGTCTATAAGAACAAACCACAAACTTTGGAAACTCTCAAAGAGAATATCTGACAAGAGTGTGAGAACTTATCGCCCAAAGTTCTCACAAAAATGATTGAAAATGCGGTTAAAAATGGATGAGGTGAACGGATGGACCTTTTCGCCTGTTTAGGCCTTTAGATTTGTTCCAGTCACTTGTCACTGATTTATTTTGACATGGGGCCCGATGAGCACGCGACTGCTACCTCTTCCCGGTAGACAATCAGCTCGTTTATTCCTCTCGGAATACTAATGTCTTGATATCCATGTTAGGTTGACAAAGTTGATAAATACATGATGGGACGTAGAGTTAAAGGCTTTAAATGATGCGGATAGTCAACTGAGAGGATAAAGATGCCGGCACCATTCGACTTCTATAGGCACTCACGTACACATAGTTCGATGGCATGAGCTTCGGCCTGAAAGATAGAGGGTGACATCGGGAACCTGAGCCGAAGGAAACCGGCACCAGGTGCCGATTCGTTAGCAGACAATTCGTCTGTGTACCAGACCTGAAAGTTTGGTGGTACCGTGAGGCTTTCATTTTTCCAAGCCTGGTGGTCACCTATAACCCTTAAGTTCCTTGAGAAAACAATTTTTGTTTTTGAATTTTGAAAAACGGTTCGTTACATAAGTGATTGAGTATCCTTCGTTAAGCTCTAAATCCGCAATCTACATGGCTCAAGGCCTCTTTTTAGGTAGTAAGATGAAGTGAGCTTAAGTATATGCAGCTTCCAGAGCTACGGGAGGCCACTTTTTTTATTGCCACTGTGATAACAATATCTACAAGCAGTCTGTCTTACTCGAGGATGACAGTTTTGACAGAATTGTCGTAAAATAGGTAGGTAGGTGGGGTGACAGCACTTTTGGAAACTAGTTCTAGTATTGATCCATCAGCACTGGGAACAGCAGAAGTACATATGCGCATGTAGAATATTTCATTTGAAATCTTTGTTACTTTATCATGTCATCCATGCTCTGAGCCATAGAAGGACGAAGAGGATCTCATACCTACAACATCTTCTGAGTTTTTTGAAGGTTGGATTCACAATTCCTAAGCTTTTGTTGATTTAAAACTTCAGTGACAAGGATGTAATGGGTTACTGGTGTGCTGTAGAGGCGTTCCTAGATGGAAACTTTTCGCTTAATGCAGTTCAGAGGATTTTCCTTCTTGAAGACCTTGCAAGCAGTACTCAAACACCACCTGTGAATGCATGCCTTGTTTATTAAAGCAAAGTCGGTGTGTGTGCTATTTTCTACAAATTTAAACACCTCGTCACTTGGTCCCCATCAGGACCGCCCACTACCACTTGACAACTTTCTGGCTCCAACTATTCCAATCCGAAAACTTTTTTAAGAACTAGCCCTTATAAACAAAACAACTGTTTAAAACTTTAATCAGGCACACTACCGCACTTTCAACCGGAGAATTCCTAATTCCAAACTAACCAAATCCTCTAATTAAGAGAGCACTCACTGGAGTGTTCATAATGAGCCGATTCAAAACAAACGAACCTAATCCAGCACCTTATTTCCAATAGAGCGCATAAAACTTGCCACCACCCCGCCAAAGCCGGAGCTACAACAGCACTCGCACCATACTATGTCCCAAGAGTGCTTCTTGCAGCCGTCGCACAGAAGCACCAACCGCCACAGCAGCAGCAGCAGCAGTAGTCACTATCGCCTTAGGAGCGAAAATCTCCAATTCATTGTTTTGGTCTGCATATCGTCCACAGACACACAATCCGTGCAATGAATTACATAATTAAAGCCTCCAACCCCGATACCCGAGCAAGTACACCGCCAATCACACATTTAAAGGACCTTCCACTTGGTGGCACACACCGTTAAACGGTCGAGCGCGCCACGCCAGCCACCAACGCCCGACGGCAAAGTGTAGATGGCACTCGAGTTAATGTCCTTAGCCTTCGTCCGCGACACAGCCCGGGGCCCATATAGGTGAATATGAAGTAATTTTCTGCTCAATTTATTCCACATTGTGGCATCCAATTAAGTTGGAACGACACAAAGACCGGGACGGGACAGCGGGTTTGCGAGGCGTGCGATTGCCTTCAGAGGAACCAAATGAACGGTCACAAATTTGATATGGTGGACAATTTAACAATTTAAGGTTTTAGGATTTCCTTTTGTTTTTTCGATTCAATGGGAGATACCACCAAAGTGAATGAAGGTTTTGGATTCTTTTAGGTATAACGTGGTTTTAGTCTCAACTGCCGTCTACAGAGGTTGACTTACACTTTATGTGTCTTTCTCTTCATGGTTACCGAATTCGGTTCAAAAAAGCACACCGGCGAGCTGATGCTGTCCCTTTGCTTCAAGCGAGTGAACTAATTTAGAAGCCCAAGATGGGGCCTTGACTCCAGGGGACAACCTTCGTTACGTCAATTATCCAAATATTCGCAAGGGAATTTAAATTTTCTACTGGAACTGAAAAGGCCTCGGAGCTCTGACTGACAAAATTGGTGGTCACTGACTTCCAGACTACAGAACCGAAGATCCAGGAAAAGCATTTAACCGATTCGATTGCGGACTTTGACTTAAACGTAATGAAGCCTCTCACTCAAAAGGCAATACCAGTGATTGAATCATTTCAGATCCTTGATCTCTTGTCAACGTACTCGTGTATCTGCAAGCAAGGTGTATCGGAGTACCTAGGCGATTGGTTCAGGCCCACACTCCTGTGGATCCCGGGTTAGAAGATTATTTCCGGCAAATAAGTCGACGAATTGAGAAAAACTCATCCCTTGACAGTTCATTCGCGGAACAAGTTGATAATCCACTGGGCGATGTCAAGGGCAATATACACTTTCTGTCGCTGGTCAACGTCAGACGGAGACGAACAGACGACTGGATAATATGCAGAACGCTGTGGCTGTGGAACAAGAGCGGGGGCCAAATCGCCCCTTCCGTGGTCGTATAACTCGTCACGTAAAAACGAGCAATCTGGGGCCAAAAGGTCTCATTTTTACATGACGAGTTATGCGATTGCGGAAGAGACGATTTGGCCCAAGGACCAACTTAGCTCCTTAATTGAACTCTCCCAGAGTAACTCTTTCAAGTAACCTCTCCTTCGAACACTCCACAACTAATAGCTCTGAAAATGAAATTACAGAACACGAGTATATGTAGGTACAGTCTTACACTCCAGTCGTCGGAGCCAGCTGAGGACATTACTTTCCTCTGCTTGGGGCTTTGGCTCTACTTGGGACTCTGAATGGGATTGACCTTGGCAGATGTTTTGGAAGAAGTTTTCGATTTTGGCGACTTTGGTGGCGATTTCTGAAGAGCACGTGTAGTTTTCTCTGGTACTAAGTCGTAGTCGATAGTTAGTTAGTTAGTTAGAAGTGGCACTCCGAGAGGAGGTGCACTTAGACCAGAAAGTAGGTCCATTGTGATGCCACTGAGTACTTACTCCTGAAACCATTAAGATTTCCTAACGTAGCTGTTAAGATCGGCCTTGCTGGCGGAGTTCAGATAGAAATATTGGCCTAAGGTGGCTTTTCTGACATTGGCAAGTGCGGGACACATGCAAACGAAGTGAGCAGTAGACTCTTCCTCCTCCTCGACTCCGCAGCTCCTGCAGAAATCGTTGCATGCTATCCCCAAGCGTTGAGCATGTCTGTCTAGGATGCAGCGCCTCGTGAGGACGTTGATGAGTTTAGAAAGTTGGTCTCTTTTAATTCGTATTAATGATCTTCTTAGATCAATGACAGGCCAGATCAGCCTGGCATTGTTGCAATAATCGTGGTGTTGCCATCTACGGTTTGCTTTCGACAGAGCGTCGGTGTGGATCAAGTGTTTAACAAACGACATAGGCGCTTTGACATGGTCGAGCTTCCTGCCGTTCCAACATTGGGAGCTTTTTTGTCAACCGCACAGATCCCCTGAATGTCACATGGACCAGGGACCCAACAGAGTAATCAGTGGTAGGCGATGTTACCATCACTGATTGTTCCACTTTCGATTGGCTTCTTTGTTGCCTGGAAGTGTTTCCTTTTGTCGGACGAGTCGAACAACATTTGCTGGACGAGCACCAATAGTAGAGCGACAATGCGAGGTAGGAGCAAGTACAAGAAGAAAGTCCCGCCATCCAGTCCCTTATCCACTTTGGAAATGAGAACAGTTTCGTTGAACACGGTTTCGGTGAAGCGAGCACCGTTCGAATTATGGAAGTTGAGACCAATGTTGAGACCGAAAGGACGGCCAGCAAAGGTGTCCCAAGGCAAGAAGAAGGATGAGACAGCGCCTTCATATCCGGCTTTCACCTCTCTGTTTTAGGCCACAGCGGAGAAGTTCTAAATGTAGTAGCTAAACTCCATTGTGTAGAGGAAGGACACCTCAACGATCTCATTAACAAAATCATCTCGTCACAGATTTGTGAATCTAATCAGAAGCTCGATGGGCTATCTTTCGGGCAAATCGTGTTGAACACCAAATGTGTACAAAGCCTTTGTGAACAGCGAGTAAGTGTCTGTATTCGGGGACTTGGTTATTTCGCCCTCCTTGTCCACTTCGACGTCTTCCTCAGTCATCGCTCTCCACATCGACTAGATCGCCCTCGACATAATCTTCGGCGAACGCAGAAAATTAGCTTGGACTGTTGAATGTGCAAATAATTAAGGGGCTGACCAAGAACAGTAATAGAAGGTTCCTTCTTTTCATTTACATTTCAATTGTTTCACTAAGAAAAAATAAATTTTTTAACCAACTCGACCACTGGCAATGGAATGACAGCAAAGCCTCCAAAATGAAGACGAACGATGTCGATGTGTCCACTGTAATGTGGTGCTGTAAGAACACGCAACAAGGTTTGATACTCCCCACAACCCACATAATCGAAGCTGTAAGGATGTTCACGAGAAAGGAACTCTCGTTCATTTCCTCTTCAGACGTTCGGCTCTGGGTAAAAGCAGACGACACCGACTAGGCAAACCATTCCTGGGCAAGAGTAAGGAAGTTTATGGTGAGGGAACTTCACTGGAAGGATTTGAGGACCGCGAATCCTACTTACTCTCAATAAAGTTCACACAAACACCAGGTCACATGAGCTGGGGAATCAAAATGTCACCTTAGGGCTGAATGAGTTTTTTCAACATCCACCTCTACCAGTGATTTTTTGGAGTACACGCTGACGTCTGATTTTGCTGCGAATTGTATTCTGTATTAAGGGCCCTAAATCCGCACTACGACCTATGAGCTCACTTGTCGTGGCCCGTATGGTTAAACCAGAGGTTATATTGAGGCTTTTATTAAACCTCAGCTTCGATTATCCAAATTTCCGCTGGGTTGACCGAGGCCCGCTTCATGTGGAGTAATCTTTTCCTTGCGGCTTTTATGCACATGGTACCTGATGGTACCTATACTGTCAGATAGCCCATTAACTCGTCTTTGGTGAGATCAAGTAAAGTCTTGGCCTTGTAGGGGTTGGGGTTCGCTTGTCTAAGGCCCTGGAGTCAGCGTGTTTGTTGATTTCCCATTATGTTATCTTGGAGTAGGCACAGATGGGTGGTACCTCAAAACAGGGTTCGGGACCAACGAGTGGGCGGAAGCGCCTCTTTCCGTCAGACAATCAGCCCGTTCGTTACCCTCGAAGGCTTCATATCCAGGGATGCAGCCTATGCTAACCTTATTTACCGAAGCAAAATTTTCGAGAAGGTTGGGACAGTCCCAGACTAGCTTAGGTCCTACCGTATAGGATTTAGAGACCAATAGTCCTGCTTGGTTGTCTGAAAAGATGTAGATGCGGGTTCCTTAGGTTCTTCTCCCCACGCATTCTCTTGTATATAATAAAAATATTCTCAAGGGAAAAAAGGCCTCTCTGATTATTGTGATCAGATCCCCCGCCGAACAGAACAAAACTTACAGCCATTGAGGTTATTGGTGCAACTACTCCTCGGAATATACCACATTGTAAAGATCCTTTTGAGCTAATATTCGCAACCCAAGAAAAGGACTCTTCAGATACGTTATTAGACAGATTCAATGGCAGAATTATGCAAGCAATTCATATCTCTCCGGGTGACCATGGGAACCAAACACTTAAATTCTCTAGAAAAGGTTCGCAACTATTTCCCCGAAAAATTCAAATTCAACCGAATTTCCGAAGCAAAAGGCAAATAATTGGCAGTTATCCTGCCGAAAGAGCATTGCACTCATTCCTTTTGGGTTTTGCCCTCTCTGACAGGGCGGAGAGCGAAAAGCAACCGCCACATCCTTATGTGCGGTTTCGGTGCAGAAACATAAAACGGAACTTTCCTTCTATAATACGTCGCCCGTCATGAATGTCAGAAGGCGAAAGGACTGAACACCAGGACACCATTGAACAAAAGCCCCCGGTACGCTAACTGACACTGTTTTGCGATATTGTTTAAATTTTGCTTAAGCAGCAATCCTGTGGCACGTGAAAATATTCAGTTGCAGTCTTGTGGGGTTGACCACAGCCGTTTCAGTTTTTATCGCGCCATTTGTGCTAAGGTTTCGGTTCCATAATGCAGTGATTTCATCTCTGCAAATCCATTTCACTGGCAAAGTGCAAATATTTGCAAATTTTTGTGGATTCTAGCTGAAGGTATTTTTATCCTGGGAATTGTTCTTAAAACTTTATAGAGTGTTGCAGTGATTATTTATTTTTTCGCTGGCTGCTACGTTTGGATGTGACCTTTCTCCAAAAAAAAAGAAGTGTTTCTCTCCGTGAGTCGTGAAAAATCGTTGCACGCAGTGTTATCTCTGGAAAATTTCGAAATGCTATTAGAAAAGTTCCCGGAGGTATAAAAGACTTTTTTTATGATTTTGATGGCAAGACAATTAGTTGGGTAAGAATTAGGGATTTGGACGCCTTCAGAATAGTTCTCTTGGAACCTTAATTAATCTAAGTAGATTTAACAGACTGTCTAGATCTTCAAAGACCTGTTCTTAGGTTACATTGAGAGATTGTGACGCCTTCAGTATCGTTCCATTAAAATGTTAATGTGTTTGAACCGTCTGTCCAGATCCGCATAGTACTGTCTCCCAGATTGTGAAACTGTAGTCTATGAAGGACAGAGCAAGGGCCAAGGTGTTGCTTCCAAAGAAATCGTGCTTCGATCGTTAGGAGGCAAGATTGTCTACAGCTTTTTACAACCGACTTATGTTCATTCAAGGGATTCCGAAAGTGTTAGGATCCCTTTGGCTGCAGTACTTTAAATGACTACGTCGAGTTTGAGAAGGTGAAGTATTGAGTGCGCCAAAGTTGCTTTAGAACAGAATTTTAAGATGCTTGTCACACTGCAGTTGAGTCTTTACTTTACTTTGTCAACGTCAACAACCCCTTTGTACCATCTTATCCTGAGTTCTACTACGCATTTCACCTTTCTCTAACTTATCCCTAAAGCATTTGATCCCCCGTCAACTATTCTGTGCCACATTTGCTTCTTGCCGACTGAGTAAGTGAATCGCATTTCACAAAATTTTTCGTCACTAAATTACTCTCAACTGGTATGGTTCGACCAATATTGTGCCACCTGAGCCGTTCTCAAACGATGTTCATTTGAGGTGCAAAAATATCGTAGAATAATGCGAATGGGTATGTTTACGAAGGACTGAAGCCTATATGTGAAAATGTTAGTCACTTTCTTCGTACCGGAAGAAGTTCTGAATCAACGTCGGTAGCAGCTTGCTATAGTAATGATCACTGCACTCCTTGTTTTTTCGAACATCAGTGCCATATGAAGTCCATCAGTGATGACCAATCGGAACATTAGTGATGAAAGTATGAGCTCTTTAAAAAGCTGAGCATACTTTTGACATCAGTTTGAGATAATTTGCCCAAATTGTCGAAGTTATAGACTCCTACATAGAATTTCCTTCTTTGGGCAAGATCCTCGTCCCTGCAGCTCCTGCAAAAGTCATTTGAGAAGAGGCCCATCCTTCTGGCATGAAGGCGGGTGTTGCTATTTCTTACCTAAGGGGCTCCCGATCCGTGAAAAGTCTCTACCTAAAACACCGCAGTTTTCCTATCCTCTTTGATCCCGGGTTTGCTGCTGCCAGTTTATCAGGCCAAACAAGCTGTCATCCCCGATGGCTTGGTCTTTCTACCGGAGATACGATCTTCCTGGTCGTCTCGAACCTGACGGCTGAGTTTCAAAGAATCTCTTGGCTGGAGCACAATTTTCGATTCACTTGATATGTCCGAGCCAAAGTAGTCGACGATATTTGGCCTTCTGAACTACATCCACATCTTGGTACAGCTCATAGAGCTCACGGTTATATCTTCTCCTTCATTCGCTCGTCTCGCAAATAGGACCAAAAATCCGACGAAGTAATTTTCTTTCAAAGGAGCTGCAGTTTCTGCTCTGCTTTCCTGCTTATGCACTTGGCGCTAGAAGGACTGGACGGATTAGAGTCCTATAGAGCATCACCTTTGTCTTTCCTGTTAAGAGTTTCGACCCCAGCTGTTTTGCTACACCGAAGTAGCAGCGATTTTTTAGGGTTATTATTCGCCGGATCTCCACTAAGGTGTCATTCGTAGAAGTTGCGTTTACTCCGAGGTAGGTGAACTCCTTTACTACCTCGAAGTTATAGCTGTGTGATGTTTTGCCCTAGACGGAGGACAGATAAATCTTTGTTTGTCGACAGCATATAATTGGTTTTATCCTCGTTTATTCTAAGACCAACTTGTTTCGACCAACTTTTTCAATCACCGCAAATGCTTTTAAAACGGTTCACTCAGAGCGTGCGATGATATCACCATCGTCTGCGTATCCCAACAGCTGGCTAGACTTGCTCCATGTCGACGCCAGCTCTACCCACTATCTGCTCCAGCAGGAGATTGAAGAATTCGCAAGAGAGCGCGTCACCCTGCCGAAATCCGGTGAATGTTGGGAATAGATCCGAGGAGGTGTTCCCAAATTGCACGATACACTGCGTGCTTTTCAGCGTAACGTGGCATAACTGATTCCTCGGGATTCCGAATGCTGCCATATGGATGGTGTGGTTAGAAGGTACAACTATCTGTCAACTTCTTTGTGATATTGTATATGAACATTCCTGCTGATTAACCTCTGTCGTCGATGCAAGTGCGTGAATGTGGTACCCTTTATCCCTGAAGGCGACTGTAATTCAAGCTTATCGCGACGTAGGTATGTACATTCCTTGATCTGCGTTCAGGTGTCTTCAGAAAGCCATATATTGGAAAATCCACCACATAGTGTCCAAGTCCTAAGAACCATGTTTAACAGCGACGAATCAAAGTGACCTTACTCTAGTCCCAGATCTACCATCCTTTCAAAGAGCGAAAGAACACCAAAGATGAGACTGTGAAAAAATTTCCTAAATCAACTCTCTAAGCCACAACGAAACTTTCGTCACTTGTACGTACATACATACGTGTCTTGTGTTTTATTCATGTCGTGAAATGCCCCGGACTTCCGCTCTTTTTATTTCACATTTACAACTTTCAATTATTGACAGGCATATCCTTCCTGGAGTTGAGCCTCTCCCACCTTCCATTGCCAGTGGAAAAGGGTTTCAAGGGGTTTCGAGTATGCCGACACTTAAAAAACTTTATACACCGTATCTGCTTAATTAAGTTCATACACGCACTTTTGCCCATGGAATGTGTAGCCCTCCGTTTGGCTTGCAAGGATTACCCTGTTCAACTTGTTCGTCCTCCTTCCTCATTTAGCGAAAGAAAGAATCAAGACTGCTGAAAGCAAGAAATACATCTCAAGTGTACTCATGTCGGGGGCGCACTTCAAATTATCACATCATCATACCGAACCGACTACAATTGAGCAACACAGTAGCACCTTAATTATGGAACATATCCTTCATAAATATGAAATGGTTGCCGTTATTTGGGATTAGGCAATTATTGTTGCTGCCATTGCCTACCATTAAGTTCCGCCCAAGAAGTTGTACTGAGATCTTGGATACGTATGTCACGTTCAAATGTACTGCGGTCTCTGGGGGATTATGGCGATGAGAAAGGATTATACCCATCCACTGGGGGTGAGGTGTTTGTAATGAAATCCTTTTGGTGGCGAGGTGAGAGACGATCACATGTGTGTGCGTATTCTGTATACGTGCTAATTTCGTATTTCAAACGGAAGTTTTTGATCTGCTTAAGATGCTGTAAAAAAAAGGACTCTGCAATCAACCGTGGCACATTATCCGGAGTCGAGAATGTGATGCTGGGAATTTTTAATTAGTTGTTGGCATAAGGACGTGTTCTTTTTTCTTTCATAAGCCTTTAGCTGCCTTTTGGGAATCAGCACATGAAAAATTTAATTATGAAAAAAAGAAGGAAAGGCGTTATCCTTTTCAAGTTGTTCGATTGGCGAATGTAGTTGGAATTGAAGGAGCATTGAAAATGACGTTGAAAGGGATTTGCATAATCAATGCTGTGAAAAGGTTAAGGATGTGCAAATCAATCAGTTATACGCAACTAGGAAGAGGTTGTTCTGGAGTACACCTCAAGCAGATGTGCGATATCCTTTTCTAGGAAATCTAAGGATTGAAGAAATATTCACTTCAAAGCGCGAGAAATAGTAAATTGGGGTGGAAGTTTATAGATGCAACAATCCACTCACGTTGCCCTAAGGCTGTCAGACACTCAACGATAGAGTGAACGAAATGTGAGGCATACCGGCAGTTTACACGCATGGATTTTTCTTCTATTAAAAGAGCAATGATGACTGGATGGAGTTCCAAGAAGGAATTGAATACCTTTCTAGATCGCCACTATCCTAACTTTAGAGAAGTAGATACCTCCACAGGAAAATAAGTACAGAAACTATCGTCAAGACCACTAACGACATAAAAATCTCCTTCCCCCTACACAAGGCTGCTGGCATTGGTCGCATTGGTCTGACGAAATGACCGTCCCGAGCCGGAAGAGTAATGAATTCGACACCAGTAAGCAAAACATGCACTGCATACCACAGATGGGCTTATGAATACCGAATTTATCGCCTCTCCCTATTGAGAGCCTGATCTGCTTCGATGCAGAGCACACTGCATCCATTATAGACTCTAGGGCGCGAGCTGGTATATTTCGTTACACTGACGATAAGAGACGCTTCTTCAGAGTCAGAGACGGGTTCGGAGTGTTTTAAGCCGATGATAGCTTTTTCAAACAGCTACTTTAGTCAAATCACTATGCCTAGTAGTTAAATAGAAAGAAATTCAACAATCTTATTAAACTTATCAAAATTTAAGGGAAATACACGTCATAAGAAGCTTCATTTGTGGATTATCCTCCAGCGATATCTGTAGAACGTGCATGGATAAAGAGGAGAAAGAACCTGAAATGGCGAAGCTGGTTAAGCCGTTCCACCTATGATTGGCAAGCTGGAGGAAGTGAAGATGTATATAGCCCTTAACAGTTCCCAGTGAAATATCAATACTTTCCGCTAAAGAACTGCTAAGGGCTGATCCTCTCCTAATCAGCTCGACGGCAGACTCATTGGAAGATCCGTCTGGAAAACACAAGCAGAGTCTGGGAGATCAAAAGACTTCGATATATTGTATTTAGTTGGTCACAGAAGATGCCTGCGACGGCTCCGCAGTCCATCTTCGAACCATCCGTGTATATGCCAATATCATAGGCATTGATAACGCTTTCGTTATTTTATTCTTTTCTAGTGGGAAATTAAACAAGGAACTGTTGTCTAAGAATTAGGGTGGGTACAATGTAGTCGTACGAAAACCCGACCAAATCGCTTGGAGTTGTTTCCAAGATCTTACAGTGATCATATGGCTTAGCACCCAGATACCCTGTGTTAGACCGCGCTGCATGTATGCATGTAGCTGTGTCTTCGATGTGAAGTTCCAGGAGAATTAGGTGCATTATCACACTTAGAGCGACAAGACCTCAATGCTCCCGTAACACCTGCGCACACCGATCTCTGTACTTTTTTTAACTTGTCGATATAGTATTTCTTACTCAAGGCAGGCCGAACGATAGCGGCATAAGTGAGAATAGGACGCACAATGGCAGTGTACTCCCGTAGGGTCATCTTCGGCTGGAGTACGCATTTTTTGTCAAATGTTTTATTACAGGCATAGAACGCTACACTTGTTCTCTTTAAATGTTTCTTAACATTGAGCTTCTGACTAAGTTTCGAGTGTAGTATTGTGCCGAGGTTTTTTTTCACTGAATGTGAATTCCGGAATCTTGATGCTAGTGGTAAACAGCGTCATTTTGGTCTTATCTGGATTTACTCCAAGGACACTGCTCGTGACCTATGAGTGTACCTTATCCAGAGCACCCTCCATGAGTTAACTTATCATGGGGAGAAACTTTCCTGATACTAGTATGACTTGTGGGCGAACAGGTGCTTTGTTTGTCACGTCATGTAAATGGTCTTATTCTCATTGATGTTCATCACCACCAAAGCACGCTTCAAGAATGAAAAATGTTTGCCTGTATTCATTTCAATGCAAATGTTGACTAGTTTCAAACCACTAGATGGTGCTATAGTATTTTCCAAACCAAAGATCAAAAATGTACTTGACAGTGGACACTGCTCGAATGAGCCGCATAGCGATTGAAGGGAATTCCATTCCAATAGCTCCACATCATAAAAGAACACACCTCGCATTCCACCACCACCCCTCTAAATACCGCTCTCTTATTTCATATCTAAACCATACATCATTAATAATTTTATATTGCCGACTCCACCTCGATGCGCTGTGAAAATTATATTCTCATTTTCCGAAAATTAATTTATTTATTAATTTTTGAATAGTTTCGTTCGCCATTTTGTGACTTTGTTTGGCGTCCATCAATTATGCCGAATTAAATTCAATTTAGAAAATATATTTTCAGTTTTCGGGGAAAACAAAAAATAATCCCAAAATCTCCCCCGCCGCGTAGCATCGCAATCAAACGAGATACACGTTGCAGCCCATCCTGCGGGTAAAATTTAGTATTCGCGGACCACAACCAGACTCCCTGGTCAAAAATGCCAACGCATAGTGGGGCCACCCCTATGTCCGATCGCACTACCACCACATTCAATATGTTTGCCCAGTTTTAGGATATTGATTTGAATCAATTAATTCATGCGGTAACCATGGTATTACTCCCTCGAATCTAATTAATTTTAATACGCACACATACGTGCGTGCACACTATCGAGGCGTACATTTAATTCCCAACAGAAACAATATGGCTGATGCTGCGAGAAGTCCCTCCCGCATTATAGGGGCTGTTCCGATGCCCGAAGCACCCCACTTCTCGTTCTAATTCGTTGAAAATAATAATATTTGCCTATTTTGGCTAATCATTGGAAAATTTTAGAAATAACCTTCACAAGTGACCGCATGAATGTGCTACCCCAGTCCGAGCCACCCCCGTGGTAGCAATGGTGGGCAATAAATCCGCGGTAATAGAATTTTTACCATCCACTCATACTCGCCGGGGAGCGTCTCTAAACCAATGCGTGTTTACAAATGATTTGCAAAAAGCGGGTGCCAAAAAGTATTTCAATTGGTGGGGTGTACAGTGATTAAGATAATTTGTTGAGCAGAGAACATGTCGGTGGTGGAAAATATTGCGAAATGCACGTAAGTCATCGAATACATTTGAAGCACAGTCCTAGTTGAATCACGAGGCAAATGATGGAGGTTAGAGCTTGGTTCGAGCTTCTTGAATTGATTAAGAGCGCACATGGAAGGCAACTGTTGGAATTTCTTGAGAGTTTTCTGAAAATTTTCAAGGGTCTTCAGCAGGAAAGATGATAGACCAATAGGTCGCTTGTCAATATTTGGGATGAATACGACTCGAACTCTTTTCCAAGTCAAGGGTATGTGGCCAAGTCGAGGACACCAACCATAATAGCCAGCATATAACCTTATTCATGCTCTTCTGGAGCGTTATCAGTGAGGTCTCATTGAGACCTGCTGACTTATAGGAGAAACTGTTGGTAGCATAGGAAATCTGTAGCTTGGTGATGATTATATTCCATGATGCAAGTTCCGAACAATCTGCTGAGTCAGTATTGTCTGTCAGCGAGGCAGTATTTGTAACCTGGCAAAAGGGTATTCATAAGGCGTTCTAGTGATAGGTAAGGTTAGGTTAGGCGGCTGCCGCCGATCCGACAGAGACATACTTAGACTAGATTGGCCCATTGTGATACCACGACGAAGAGCCGGATGGCCAGCACCGGGAACCAGAGTATGTAACACAGAGTACATCGAGATGGGCAACCGTAACGGTATTAATCCTAAGAGTTGAAACATTTTGTCCTGGAGATGAAGTTCCTTACCTTCTGGATGTCGAGTTCATCCAGACCGTTAAGATTATCGTAGAAGTAATCCCCGAGGGTTTTTCTTCTTAGCTTCGCAAGGGTAAAACACATGCACAATAGATGGGTTCTAGTTTCTGCTTTCTCCTCGTCTCTGCAGCTTCAACAGAAATAATTGGAGGGAAGTCCCAGCTTGTGTGCATGTCTGCCTATCAAGCAATATTCGATGGGGTCCATTATTAATAAACGACAGGTTGGAGTGATCTTAAGACTGATTTCTGCTTAGTCTGGCAGAGTTTTTGAGAGTTTTAATGGAATGGCAGTACTCTACCCAGACTTGTGGCCTAGTCTTCCGTATGCTTTGAGGCAGTCCCTATAGGGCCTTCAGAACTCGTGTTTGTAGCAGATGTTGAAGTCATCCCTCGGATTTCTTCTGAAAGGTCTTGATTTGACCGAAAGTGAGGTCTGGGGGGGGTATACCCATAGGCCTGTCAAATGTCTTCATCTTTTTGTTCAGCACTTCCTCCGATAGAATACTTGTTTTGGGAGTGCTGTTAGATTTGGAGTCTCTGATCTAACTTAATCCCTTCCAGTCAGTTCTTTTGAGGTTTCAAAAGTTTGCAGGCTCTGCTAGAGAATATGCGATGAAAAATACTTTCATAGATGACATAATATAAAACAAGTCCTAACACATAACCCTGTGGTACTCCAACAGGGTACCGAAATTCAACTAAAGACGTTTTTTCATTGAACATTGCTCCTATCTTAGATTTTTTTTTCTCTGTCGATGACCATTCAGCTATTGTGCCTAGGGCTTTGCTAAACTAACTGTGGAGAAAAAAGCCCAAGCCCAGTCTGTTTTGGTCACAGACCTGTCAAGAGCAGCGCCCATCGTCGCCTGGTTAGTTGACCGATAGCTTAGCGCCGTCAATCCCATACTCCTGCAGAACATTCCAGACTTAATCGCGAGCTACCCGATCAAATACAATTCTAAGAATGAATAGCTACCTAGATGAAAGCCGCACTGCTCATCGTCCAACTTGGTCTCGACCACAGCTCTGGAACGCGCTTCCAACACCTTAGGAAAGACTTTTTCGTGGAGACCTAAGAGGGATATACCCTTGTAATTGGAGAAATCCCTCTTATACCCTTTTTTAAGAAGAGGAACAATCACCCCAGTTTGGCAATCGCGGTGTTTCACCGCAATCCCGAGACACTTTAACGATACGAAAAAGCCATTTCACTCTCTTTTCCCCCAAGGCCTTGAGCTTTTCCGGCCCGATTTCGCCAACATGATCGGATTTACCGATTTTTAGCAGTTTTATGCCCAAAGTCACCTCCTCTACGGTGGGACTATTTTCCGCTCTACTCAAAACCATGGATCTGCCATTCTCAGTGCTCTGTTCAGGATTGAGCAGCTCCGAAAGTGCAAGATGTCCTCCTCATCGGAAAGAAGTACATTCTTCATCTTTGCATTTGACTCCGTCTATGATATTAAACTTAAACTCTGAGACGGCCGATGGTCTGCCAGAACACCTTGTTTGCAGATCTGTGATCCCGGTCCAATTTCTCGCCCAACTCCTTCCCAGACTGCTCTTTATCTGCTTTATAGCCAGTTTGCAAGTTCTTCGTCCCTTCATGACTTCGAAAACCTGAGTCCCTTCTCTCTGATGGCTTCCATACCTAACGTATCCAAACCTAACTTATAACCTCAATACCGAGTCAAATCGTGAGAAAAACATGACCTACAGTAACATATCTGAGCAACCGTACTCAGCTCGTTTTCAGCGCTGAACAAGCCACCTAATAAAAAAAATGAAAACTCCACAAAGTATCGCTACCACAGCTATAACTAAGCACGTATAGTTGAATTATTTTGTTTTATGAAATAATTTTTAATTCGGCCGCTTTTCAGCTGAGGTTTAGTGCTGCAAATCGTTTAATTAAAATTTTAAACAGAAATATCCGTACCCGCGAGCATGGAGATCAAATTAATTTGAATTAGTGCATTCGCACGCCATCTGTTGGAATTTTTCCACCGTGAAGCAGTAAAAAAATGAACTCAAAAAAAATTGGAAGTGAGAGCGAAAAAATAAAGAGAGGACTTTTCCCAAGAAAAGTGCATAAGAAAAATCTCTTAAGAAAAATCCGAGAGAAAAATAAATCGAATCAAATTCAACCCACCACCCCCCGTTTCGTTGCTCATAAACATTTTGTAAGGGTATTTTCAACCCCTTTCCTCATTGGTTAGTGTAAGAAGGAAAACTTTTGGACGTCTTCGAAGGGTTTTTTCTTCGTGAGAAACTTTTTCCGTGACTCCTGCTAGTGGGGAGAAAGAAAGAAAGCGCCATTTGGTGTCTTGGATATTTTCTTGAAAAACAAAAAAAACCCCGTTTGCCGTTAAATGATGGTTTCTTGAGTTTTCCGCTATTCGGCGGTAGTGTTGTTCTTATAGATTTCAAATTAAAAATGCAAACGCATTTTAATTATTTCTCCATTGATTTAGAGTTAGTTTTGTCCTTCATTTTGATTAGTGCACAAGAGACAGTGTAACAGGGGTAGATGAGGGTTTAACACGTTTTATTGGAATACCCACCCCCGTAGCTGTCGGTGGTGTAGACATGAGCAGTAGACGACCAATTATACTTTGCGGTTAACCGCAAAATATATATTCCAGATAAGATTTTACATTGTGTGTCACATGAAGGAAGTCTTTCATCCCCTATTTTCTGGATTTATGTACATATTTTGGGGAGATTTTTTCATTGTGCCACATTGAGGGTAACCGCAATAGGCTCCGCCCTGTGAAAAGGTAGACTTGGATTTTTAATTTCTTAAACGTCGATGTTTTTGTTGACACAAAAATGGAGTCAGTGAGGAGTTACAATTCAATTCGATTTGAGGTGAAAGGGAGTAGGAACCTTGTTGTTCCTCGTGGTCTTTTTTCTAAAGGAAAATGCAGGGAGACTGAAGGTTTCTGTTTCGAAGAAGAATTTGCATTTATTTTACATCTCACGGTAGACTTGTTAAAAAAAACAAACAAGTGAGGTTTTCAGTCTCTAAGGTCACCGACCCATGTTTCTGTTTCCGTCTTCTGGCGTGTTGGTATTTATTTCAGTTTTATTTGGACGAATTTGTTGATGTCTCCAATACTATGTATTCATTCAAACACAATGGAGAATTGGGAAGTTATCATAATAATTTCGATATAAAATCTTACCAAGGATGTCATCTATGTGTGTATACTTCCTAGAAGCAAGAAACAGAATTTTGTAATATGTTTGTATTTAAATTTTTGAGAGAGAATGGACCTGGGGTTACAATTTGACGTTTGACATCGATGGCTGTTATGCTCAGTCTAAGTTGGGGTAGATCAAAATTAGCTACAAATTGGCTTGGCGGTCTCCGTGGCTCAGTGGTTAGTGCGTTGGGCTATTATACGAGCGAAAAATGTAAAACGTAGAACATGGATGGTTACGAGAAGCTAGGCCTTTTTTCATTCCAAACGTCAGCCATTTTTTTTTTTTTTTACTAATTGGCTTGCGAAGAGATCAGCCTATTCTTTGGGTATTGTGACCAGCGACCAGTCGCCTTTTACTAAAGGCTGAAATGAAGGATGGCTAAACTGCTTCTCAGGTATCACTGGAGTATTAGAGAAGTTTATTTGTAATTTTCTCGTTGAAATTTTTTTAGCGTTTTCGACTGTAGGGTTGCTTATGTTCCCCAAATTTACAAAAGCTTTTCTAGCTTACTAGGTCGGTAATAGAATGGGAAAATAAATCGCCTTTTCGAGAAGAATTATTTTGATGACGGCTTCGTGGTCTTGTTGTCGATGTTTGTAATGCCAAAGGTGCCGTGCCGATCTCTAAAGGAGCAATGATTTCTACGTATAGCGCACTTGTTAGGCCCTGAAGAGAGCAAAAGGTGAAGAATACTTATGTAGGAAATCGCTTTGGTTGTCTAGAATGTGAGTAAATTCCTGAGCTGAGCAAGATTGCGGCTACTGACGAATGCTATATCTTGCCTCGCCGGTTCGTTCGTTCTGTTGAGACGCTGTAGCCAGTCTGAGTCATAAATATTACAGTCACTGAGGATAATAGTTTCGGTTGCGGGACGTTGGATTTAGATCTAGTCAACCTTGTTAGACGGGTGTTAAAATATCGGTGACGATAGGTCGTGGTATGGGGAGTTATAGAGGCAACAAAGAATTTGAATAGGCCCTTGATGCTATCCGCGATTCGGAGTAGTTAGGGTGACTTTGAGGGAAGTGAGTTTTGTAAAAAGCTTTCAAGACAATTTTCTTATGACGTTGCCGCAGCTTGTCTCGAACTAAATTTGTAGAGCTCCTATAAAAAAAAATTTCGTAGCACGTAGTAAATACCTAAAGACGGAGAAGAGTGCAGAAAAGCTCATAAGGTTCGTATTGCAGGTTCTCTAGAAAGGACATATCACCATCAGAGCGCAATTCCATCAACGAGATAACAGCGGCTAAGTGCTACAGCAGGACCACTCACAGAGTTACAGCTTGATGTAGCATTTCGTGAACTGTTTCAATTTTCCTTGCTAATTTCAGATGCTGATCCACGATAGAAGTAGTCTTTCGCGTGTCCTAAATCAAGATGATCGTTGCAGCCATCAGTAGCGATAGTCACGGTGATAGACACTCAAAGGTATCAAGACTTTATAACATTCAATTGGAATTTCTTCAAGTGACGACTTTATTTATCGACTTATAGAAAGACTTTGTCAAGCTAAAGTCTACTTCAAAGTGCGGAATAGGGGAAATGATTGTCAAGATCCATAAAAAATTACATTTTTCGACGTTCGACGACTGGGGAGATATTAAAGTTGTCATCATAATAGCTAAGCGTAGTTCGAAGGCAATTAATTGAACCTTCTCCTTGAAGGTGTTCATGTGTCGGCGATTTTAATTTATTTTTCCTAGCTTCTGGCTAAAACTCAGATTTTGCAAGGGTGGCATGTCAAGATCCACGATGACTGGAAGAGGCACTAAATAGAGACTACAGCTATAACAATCAAGTTCTCCACTATCCCCGAGGCTACGGCCAGGGAGTACAGTTTTGGAAGGCTATTTGAGGAAGAAATATTAGATAGTGTCGACTGGTCTAATGGAGAACCTGCATCAGTTTGGATGTTTGGTGTGGTTTACCGACGGATCGGAAATAGCTTCCAGATTAGGTGGTGGGGTTTTTGGACCCAATACTAAAGTCTCGGTAACAATGGGGATGTGCCCCAGCGTGTTTCAGGCTGAAATCCATGCTATTGGGATATGCGCCAGTATAAAGCTGGAGAGACCCGGTTCAGCTTCCGCGCTCCTGGGAACAGATCCCATATATGGCATTAATTGGGCTATTGCCCCAGCCCTTGGGACACCAACTTCACCTAGCCCATTGAACCTAACCCGAGCTTAGCCAATCCAAGAGGCTTATCAGGCCCTTTTTCTACAAGGAAATTCTAAACCTTGACAGGAACAACATGAGGAAGCTAGTAAGCTTCCTTTTCAGTCATTGCGGTCTTAGATATCAGCTAAACCTTCGTTCGGATACAGAGTGTCGGTTGTTTTTTGAAAGAGGAAGAGATCTCTGAGCACATTTTCGGCTACTAATGATGTACCCATCTTCATTAGAAAGGTAATAGACCTATAAGGCTTAGTATACCAGGGACACAATAGATCTTACTACGTCGCAGTGCCAACCATAAGGGTAGGTTCTTAAAAAGGAAAAATGTATAGTAATCAAACTTGGTATGGTATGGTATACAGTGTACTCTCTCCTTGTGGTCACCTCTCACAAGTGGACAATTTTCTCAGAATCGTCGGTGTCCGCTTATGAGAGAGTACGCTGTATATGTATATGTAAGGGTGAGCGGAAGGCTCTTCACCTAGGCCTCAGTCGGGCCCAAGCAGGTTGCTTGGTTTCTTTACGAGTGATTTCGCCACTTTGCACGTCGGGTGATTTCGCTATTGATCCTCGAAATCTCTTTGCATCCTCTAGTTGGTTGCTATTTTAATTATTGTAAGTGCGACTCCCACTGTGTTTTCAGCGGTTCGTTCTATCGCGTGCGGCCCTTCTCTTGTCAGTTCGTCGGCTTTCTCATTCCCCGTGACACCTTCGTGATCCGCCACGAAGCGGACGTCGTTGTGACTGGCAAGCCCCTTGAGTTTATCTTTGCACTCCCAGATGTGATGTGGATGTTGAATTTATGATCAAGCTAAAAGGGTTTATGAAGCAATTCAGGGCTTGACCATGAGTATATTAAACACAAACGACGTCGATTCAACCAAAAGGATAATTGATTAGCAGAGAAGGTAATTGGAGAGCAGATCCAGAAAGCAAGGCGTGTTCCAATTTCGGGAAATCGACTCTGAAGGTTGCCTTTCAGGGTCATTTTTTTGCCTAACCCAATGTAACCAAATAAATGACAACACTTTTACAACCTCCCTAAATCAAACCCTTATGACTTGAACTTAGGGTTTGGAAGACAAACTTCAAAATTATCGATATATTGAGTCAATTGACATTGTCTTCAGGGCAATATCTAAGCACAGAGCTATGTCACCAACTGATAGAGTTGCAATTGTAACTAATAGATACTCGTACTCGAAAGCAAGAGATACCTAATCAACATTCGTTACCGAATCAAAAGATTATCTACGGTACTTGTAATAAATTAACCGAAAAGCCTTATCTAATCTTTAAGAAAACTGAAGCTATTTCAAGACCGATACTTTGGATTTCAGTCAGTTACCTACTTACCGTCGTGTCGGAGGGAAGGCTGAAAAATCGAGAACTAAACCAAAATGAAGTTTGCAGTTGGACTGATTGCATTCGCCATATTCGTAGCGAGGTCAAGCGCGTCACCGCGCAGATGTCTGGAGACCGAGGATTGCTATGAAAAGCGCATGCATCCCGATCTTCCCAGTTCCCCGGGGCTGGCACGTATTTTAACCGGCGAGGATCAGACGAGCCATTGGATGGACATAGGCAAAGACTTCGTTGTCGAACAGCGCGATCGTGGAATCAACAAAAATGTTGCGAAAAATGTAATAGTATTCCTGGGCGACGGTTTGGGCTTGACAACTCTCGCTGCAGCGCGTATCTACGCGGGGGGAGAAGAAAAACAGATGTCGTTTGAGAAATTCCCTTACACTGGATTGTCGAAAACCTATTCGGTGGACAGAATCGTTCCGGATTCTGCCAACACTGCCACCGCGTATTTGTGTGGAATCAAGGCAAACTATGGAACGATTGGAGTGAACGCCAATGTCGATCTAGACAACTGTGAGGCCGGCAGAAACGCGGAGAATCATGTGTATTCGGCTGCCAAATGGGCTATGGATGCTGGTAAGGCCGCTGGTTTTGTCACAACAACCCGAGTGACACATGCCTCACCGGCTGGGGTGTACGCACACACAGCGGACCGTGACTGGGAAAACGATTCAGAAATTAAGAACACCTGCGGTGAGAACTCTGGCATCCAAGATATCGCCTATCAGCTGATACACGGCGAAGTTGGAAGCAAGTTGAAGGTTATGATGGGAGGCGGCAGGATGCACTTTGTAGATGCAAGTGAAACGGCTAACGGTCAGAGATCAGATGGCAAAAACCTCATCAATGAGTTCAAGAGTCAAAGCACCCGCAACGCATATGTAGAGAATCGGGAGCAGTTGCTGAATATAGATCTGACATCAACCGACAGGCTATTGGGACTCTTCCAAGACAGTCACCTGATGTATAATCTCGATACGACTTCTGAAAGTAATCAGCCAACACTGGAGGAGATGACACGAAAAGCCATTGAATTCATGCAAGGGGAGAGCAAGGGATACTTTCTCTTCATCGAAGGCGGCAAAATCGATCTGGCCCATCACGACAACGAAGCCAATCTGGCTTTGGATGAAACTGTAGAGTTCTCCAAGGCTATAGCCTTAGCCAGAAGCATGACCAGTGAGGAAGACACCCTGATCGTTGTAACCGCTGATCATTCGCATGCGTTCAGCGTTTCTGGATATCCTGTAAGTAAAGTTAACTCAAGTTCTTTGTGAAAACTCATGAAGTTCCTTACAGAATCGTGGTGCACCGGCTTCTGGTGTAGCCCTGAATTCAGCCAATGATAAACTACCAATGCTAACTTTGACCTACGCCAATGGACCAAGCTACAATAAGTACTACGACGCCGGAAAGAAGGCGCGCATTGATCCAACCACCGTTGGACAGTCCGAGAATCATGCTGCGTTCCCCTCAAATGCATACCTACAATGGGAAACCCATGGAGGAGATGACGTGCCGGTGTTCGCTTCAGGGCCCTGGGCGCATCTTTTCTCCGGAGTCTATGAACAGCACACCATTCCGCACTTGTACGCCTATGCGTCATGTATCGGCAACGGGTTGAAGGCGTGTTAAGCGTTGATTGTGATTTCAATAAACAGTTTAATCGATAATCCAGTAGTTGATAAGATATCAGTATGTCTCCGCTGAAGTACCCAGCTAATTCGAGAGCTGTAAGTTCCAAGGAAGCCCGTTATTTTATTTTATAACGTCATGTTAGGTTGTTATTTAAATTTTTATTTATGGCCTACAGTTCGCATGATAGTTGAATTGGTTAATCGATAAGGTCTTGGTTTGTGGATTGTTTTGAGATTGCCTATCGTATTTTGCCACAGAAACATGGGAAATGGCTTACATGTGGCTGATTTGGCTAATCTAGGTGATGTTTGCTACGAGCCTTGTGAGTGAAAGATCGAAGGCATATGACTCAATCTTCATGAACTGCCTACGGCAGCACTGTGATTTATGGTAGAGATTTGTATTTTGTCTGTGATTGCTTGACTATCTGAGATGCTCGACTGTAATCAGAGGGATTTGTCAGTGACCAATTAATTGACAGGAAATGGAATTGCTGAGTTTTTTTTTTATCACGAAAACGTTACTGCTTCAATTTTGAACGTAAGAGTGTGATTCGTTTCTGTTCTTTGTCCACTGATGGGTGAGGAGAGTAAAATACCTATCGTCCGTTTTTTGCGGCCTTGACAATCATTCGATTCTCTTACTTTCTGGCAAAGATCTGGACGTGAATATATCTGCTATGTAGATGCTCTTTCCGAGGTTTTTTTTGTAGGTTTTGGAAACTCTATACTGGAGCACTCAGACGCAACTGGTTCATTGTACTACAAAAAAGCAGGACGCAGTATCTATCCATTTTACTGGAATTTCTTTGGCTTTAGGAGAAAGCCGAGAAGGCGCTTCAAAGTTGAAGAGCTTACAGTATCAGAACTCACCACATCAGCACCAAAAATCTACCATTTGATCCGAGCAAAGACAGGACAATCGCATAGGGAATGATCCGAAGTATCGCCGCCTAACACACTAAGATTCTTGGCAAAAGCAAAGCGTCTCGTTAGAATGCCAATAAGTTGTCTACCGTCTCTTCTGCTGAGTGACAGCAAGAATGCCGCTGATTTCTTACAGACGTTCGGGAGCATTCGTTCAGACTGCTTGGATCCTGGAGAGCCGTGGCACACACAATTGTGCTTGTAGGAAACCCATTTGTCAATGGAGACCCTGACCGAAGACACATGTTCCGGTCCTGAGAAATCATCCTCTGAACCTGCTCTAGGAATCTCATCAGAGAGCTCCTTTCCAGAAATTCCAGTGTGACCTAGGACCCAAACAAGGATCAAAGAGTTCAGCCCTTCGACCGAATTCAGAGAGTTCTTGCATTCTTACACTATTTTGGGACTGGTAAGAGCGGCATGGGTTCAAGCCCCAGTCAGAAACACTGAACATTTTTCGCGGCACCACCTCTCGTCGGGGAATGACAAGCCTCCGGGAGTATAATCTGTCATGAAAGAGCTTCTCACTTCTCCGTTCGGAGTTGGCAATAAATAGTAGGTCCCTTCTATTCGTGCGAACAATACAATCACGCACAGCATGTGTGGTTTTGAGAAGCTAGGCCTTGGCTCGTCCCGAGCTGTCGCGCCAGCTATTTATTTGTTTTATTTTTGGGGTGACTCGCCGAGATCGAGTTCGGAAATGGCTACTTGCATCGAACGGAAACGTCCATACTTCGATGGTTTGGGCACGTTAAACGCATGCTCCCAACTCGGCTTCCAAGACGTGCCATGGTATTTGAGCCTTAGTATCCCAGGATGAGATGGTTGGACCAATTCCGAAATCTCACCTCTACCTGTATGGGGACAGCTCCTGATGATTTAGAGTCTATGGCGAAAGATCGGCAGATGTGGAAGGTCCACTTAAACATCCTAAACCTACGACCCTAAGTACTATTATTAAGTAAGGACGACGGTACTAAGTATTATTAATATGTAAGGACGACTGAAACGACCTAAGACGTAAAACCTTTAACACCCTTGGTCGCGGTCTTTACGAAAGGCTCTTCAAAATGTGCTATGTAATCTACCTATCACATTTCTTCCCACAAACGCATGTACTTAGGAGTCTCTGTCTTCTACAGTCCAAATAGCGACCATCTGATCCGGATATCCAATTTCACATTGCTCTCCACTGCGCCCAACCATATTATTCGAATTGATGAGGATGAATTCTTTAAAATTACTCGCGGCTAACTTCTTCAATTTTATTGAAATTCTCCAATAGACGAAATTACGAGCGCATGCATTTTCCATTTCGAACATTCATTATCCTTACACAGAGAGTAAGGACGAAAAATTCCAATCGCCAGAGAAGAAACTGGAAATTTATTTACTTGCTCGTAAGGCGTGTGTACTCACGGTATACCACTCAGTCGCGCGTAGCTATCGGATAAATTTACAAACATAATTTTTTTCTTCGAAATCCGTCTTGTCAGCGGCGGGAGATGAAGGCCAAAGGGATAACACGCCAATCTTTAAGTGGAAAATACCAAAATTCCAAAATTTCCATTTTTAAAACATCGTCCTTTGGCATGTGCTGTGAGAGCTGACTCACGAGTCTGTTTCTATAATAAGTTGATCCCATGCATTCGGGAAGTTGGTATTTCATATTCTCGAACAATACGGCACAAGCTGATATCGGGAAACGAAAAAATAAGGACGAAGTAGGAGCATTTTCATTAACATTGTTACTTTATTGTCCTGATGAATTTTAATCTAGCTTCCTTGCGTTTCCCCCCCTCTCCCAGGCCTTGGATGTCGGGATACTATTATCAAGTAAATCGCATCATATATCCTGTGAAATTTCACTGTTTGCCTTCGTCCTTCGCCGGCCATCCTTGCTTGCTTCACATCACCATCGTCGTCGCGGTGGTGGATAAGTTCCTTTGTCGGTTTGCTTTGTACTTACGAGGAGGTGTTTTCGTTTTTTTCTTTTCTCCCTCTGTATCAAATTTTCCAGCTCTGCATGTGTATCCACTTTTAATGGCGTCCATGAGTTTCTTTCATTAAAATATTGTTGGCGGTTTTTTACTTGAAAGGCGATCCTTTTAACTTTGCGTCTATTAATTTCATGCGAGAGGCAGGATGTGTTGTGGTGGGGGTATGGGTGAGCTTAAGTGTTAGAGTAGCTATTAGTTTTCTTAGTCCATGCGAGTAAGAAGGGGGTGGCTGTATTGGATTTTTAATCCTTATTTAGCAGTGAAGTACGCTTTCGCTGTGAGAGAGCGAGCTAGTATTTATTGCATGTGGCTGGTTAAATGTATTGTTGTTGCCGTAGCCTTCCGTTGGTGGCAAGGATCGAGTATACTTGACTGCACACAGGAGTGATTAGCATTTTCCTCGAGGAGGATTAATTAAAATCTCACAGGACGAATAGAAGAAACGTGTAGGAGTTGAAGTAGACGAGGAAAAGATAGGTAAGTGGGTGAAGTTTTAAGTGAACGTTTGATAAGAGGGCATATCGAAAAAAGGTGGGTGTAATCCTTAATTTATAAATACTATCTCAGACGAACGAAAAGACGTACGGCTTTGCGTGGCCCTAAGTTCACAACTGACATCAACAGCATGTGAACTGTGATTCGGAAAAACCGTGGAAGTCACATCTTTCTACTATTTCGACCCTTATTTCGATGTCACAATTTTACAGCAAAGCACTTAAAGCGTCCGAGCTTGTAAAGATATCCCCCCTTACAAAGCCTCTAAAGCAAAATATCTAGGAGTGATCCTGGATAAAAATCTTCTTTGTGCAAAGCATGTCAAATCGATAGCCAAACAGCACTTAAAGCCATCCAACATCTAACATCCAGATCTCATTTGGTCACGGAATGCAAAGACAAAGTCAATAGGCTTGCCAGTCACAACGAAGTCCGCCTTGTATGAGTACGGGGTCAAGAATGTGTCGCGGGATATGAGAAAGCCACCAACTGCCAAGAGAAGGGGCATGCGCAATAAAACAAACCGATAAAATCACAGTGGGAGTCGCACTAACAATAATTAAAACAGCAACCAACAAGAGAATGCAAAGGAATTTCGACGATCACTGGACTTGCAGAGTGTTTAGATCCTTCGTAAAGAAACCAAGCAACCTGTTCACCAGAAAGGCTCTAGGTTCAAACGGAGAACAATTGAGGCTGATGGTGGAACTCATAATTGGACACATTAACCTTAGCAAACACATGCATAGACTGGGCCTCGCTGACACGGAGACATGTAGGAACTGCGAGGAAGAAGAAAAGGACCTCGAACACTTTCTATATCACTGTGCAGTCCTAGCGAGAGGCAAAGAGAAGAAGATTTCAAGCATCTCAAAGATAAAAGAATCGGTGACATCCTGACCTCAACCAAAGAAACATGAGCATTTGCCAAATATGGTACATTCGTGTCAACTCCGTAATTGCTCCACTTTCCGCTGGATTCCTCTCAATATTTTTCCGAAGCCTACTTTATCTCTTCGGATTCAGAATTTAAAAGAGAGGAACACAACGGGCCCGACTGAGGGCTAAGTGAACAGCCTTCCGGTCACCCCATATACCATACCAAACCCACAGTAAGGGTAGCTTTGACACAAAAGTCAGTGATCTTTCTAATTTTTGGAAGATTAAGAATGACACCATATTAAGTGAACTCGAAATCCATTGCCACTTTGTCGAAGAATACTTGCAAAATTTGTCCAGGGTGTCTAAGACTTAACATCATGAACAGAAAATCAAATAATCCAAAAGGTGTCTCCATCCAATTTTTTTTTTATATCGTCTGTAGCTACGGAAATCTGACAAAAAATTCAAAACATTTTTTGGTGAATGGTAATCAACATACGGACGCCAGTCCACTGTTTCGTTTTAAGCCAAATGAAAGAAAGCTCAGAGCACTGTTGGGAAGATATGTTTTCCAATTTTTGCCTATTTTGGTTTTGTCGTGAGTCAAACGTTCGACTTATAATAGTTAAGCGAAGCACATTTTCAAATGAACCAACTGGTCTAGTCAAGCTGGAGAACTGTTGTTGAGTTGAGCAGTTCGATGTACTCGAAATTGCCGGAAACACTTAGTCTGGATGCGTTGGAACCGACAACTGAAGCCTTCACCGCCTTTTTGAAACAGACAAAAGTGCCTCATCCGCTAGGGATCAGTCACCTAAATTCTACTGATTTTGTATACCAAACAAACATCGTCACGTCCATGCAGTACCCCCTGGATAAAGACAGAAGTGAACAAATAACGAACGTTGGGTTACTGTGACTTGCTTCTTTCAGTACCCGAGTTATCTTTTTAAGGAAATAAGTGACTAAGCCAGGAGAGTCTGGTTGAAGTTTCCAATCACGTCGTACATCGGCGTCACATGTAGACCACAAAAGGGGGAACTCTCAAGTGATAAATGACCAAATCTAAAGCAGTGTCCAACTGTAACGAAATTTTTAACAAAATAGGCATTATCCACGGTGTCAGAATGTGCATCGATAAACGTCCCTATAGGAGTATTGAAAGGTATCCTCGACCACAAGATGAGAGAACAACACCTCTTGGTCCGCCAGAGTCATTATATCTCGCAGCTTATGGCAGAAAATCGACCAGAGCAAAGGCATGCATAGGTTTACTGACGGTGCTATTGGCACTATGGCCACCAGACTCGGCATCAACTCCCCAGACTACTGCAGGAGCTGTCAGGTTGGGGAGGAAACAGAAACCGTCAGACACTTACTCTGTGAGTATCCTAATCTCCAAAGCTGCCGACTCCGACAAATGGAAAACAGTCTATTTGAAGAACTAGGAAACTTAACGTACCAAATACGAACATAGTACACTTTACAGGTTGGTTTTACGATAGACCAGCCAACATGCCTGATGATTGGAATCTTAGCACCATTTACCTAATCTGTAAGAAAAGAACCAGAGCGTCACATCAAAAGTCTTACCATCGCTCTCAAAATCCTATTTGGCTGAAGAGATTCATGCTTGCTGTTCAACTCATCGAATTCACGATCTGATTGGAAATGGTCGGGTTTGTTCTAGGTCTATCAACCCGACCGTTGACCAAATTTTGCGCCAAATACTCGAGAAGACCAGGGGAAAAGGAGTTCAAAACGATCACCGTCCATTTAACAATTCTAAGGTACTTTGATCGTAAAGGACAGCTACTGTAACGAAGCCCTATCGTTCAGTTCAGTTGCACGACGTAGAAGCATAGACTTTGTCAAAATCTTCCATTTCGATAATCTTTACATATTTGAGCCGGGCCTTATGAATGTTGTTGGGATACAAGGTGGTTTCGATGCTCATGTTCGACTATACAAAATGGTTCCACAGAGACTAGTAAATTGTCAAGTAAAAGCCAAACTTTCACATTTTCTACACACAAAATGTTATTTCCTCCTTGTATCCACTATCCAACTCTTCGAATTGAAAAATACACCGCCAAGTCCTTAACAATAATTCACAAAACACTGCCACCACAAAAGAGCGCACATAGATCAACTTCCTCCCAACCTTAGGCAACATTCTTAAATTATTAAACATTCGTCGGCATTCTTCGCATCCTTAACACGCTCTTTCAACACACACACAGAGGCGAAGTGTCCTCCACCCGAAAACAGTTTAATTAATTAATCCGTTCCATCATGTTAGCCCAAGTCGATCCTTTCCCAACCATTTTCATCGCCATCCTTCCATATGTAACAGCACAGCATCACCAGCGAAAACTTACAAAGTTAAGAATTCCTCTCAGCTCCATTGTGACCCGAAAACAGTAGACCATTCCTCCGGTTAACAAGAAATGAAGAGGCATAATCCCCACTCGCAAATAAGCATAATACATGGTGACCCTTTGCGTTTGGGCCATTTATGAAAAGAGCCAAATTAATCAGACTAATAACTATGAAAAGTTTTCTTAATGAAAAGATTTACGACGATGCGCCCCCAATGTTCTGTCCACTCCATCCCTTATCCTTGCCGCTTTTCGAAGGAAGAAAAAACCGAAATTCAAATGAATTTATTTTTTCCCCTGCGCAGGATACTCGGTGAGAATAGAGGAAATCATGCGGACATTAGCACTCAGTTGGGAGGATGAATACTGCTACTATGCCAACGGATCCAGACCAGCAATTGGCCAAGAAACAGATCAACGTGGGCAACCCTCAAGAAAAAATAAAAACTTTAAACATTTTTTTCCTTCTTCTTCTTCCATTTAATCAAGGAACACCATAGAGATAACGTAAGACAAGCAGCAGCACGGCACGACGGAACGACGAACCCAAGTGACCTGGAAAGATGGAAAAATTCAGATCACTGTTGGTAACCAGCCTCCACCTCAAAGGAGCGGGAAAGATATTAATTAAAAAAATTATTGAAATAATTAGAGCGGCAGTGTCAAGGAGTCCCTGGGGATTAATTTGGTCTCCTTATGGAGGGCGGATGGCATTTCAAGTGGAATACCTTTTTGTGTTCTTTTCTACACCTGCAAATTCTGCTAAGGACTTCATGTCCTTTCTTCGTTAAGAAGTCAAAAAAAAGAAGAAGAAGACGGTGGGTCGGTTGGTTGGTCACCTTGGTGACGCCGCATTTGGGGTAACCCTCAAAAAGACATCGCACGGATGGTGGAACACGATTGCTAAACAAAGATTCAAGGTGAATTCTGGAGCAGGGTGAGAGTAGAGGGCATTTCTCTACGTTTATGGGTGCGCTGTTGGAAAAGTCAAGTATTTATCGCACAAAGCGGTTCATTAGGAGACTTTTTAATTAGAATGACAACGAGTGGGTGGATGTTGAGGCGGTTGGGAATAGGTGGTAAGTATGCCGTCAGACTAGGTACTTTTTTTTTTAATGAAGTGACCAAATAGTCATAAGTAGAATGCGTAGACACCAATCGGTTGTCAAAGAGCGGGAGAACTTTTTCTAGCTCTGGCACTGCTACCTGTTATACCATCGATTGACGAATCTTGAGCAGTTTATTTACTCCAGCAACAAAGAGTTGAACGTATTTTGCGATTATGTAGGAAAGGGCATTTAAGACGTGTTGGTAGGTTCTTCGGTGCCTTGTGACATGTGCCATTGGGTCACGTAGACCAGTTATTTGATGCATGGAAACTATAAAAAAATAACTATTAAATAAGAGCCACTCAGAAGAAGATATGAAGCTCAGAAGGCTCCTCAACTAAACATTGCCAATGTTCCCTAGTTCATAAAACAAAAAAATAAAAACAAATACCCAAGAGCTACATCGAGCAACGAACTCGAGTTTTGTTTTCTGCAACTTTTGCAGTAGTCATCGTGCACAACCCCGAGTCTATCCGCACTCGTAAGGGGACCTGGGATGCCTTTACGCTGACTCAACCCTTATAGTAAAATGGATTTTCTTCTATCAGTTGAGTCTTGTGAATATTTGCCCTGCTTGGTATGGTATTATATTTGAGGGTGAGCGAATGGCTCTTCCCTTAGGCTTCAGTCAGGCCCGTTGTGTTCCCCTCTTTTAATCGTCGGAACTGCAGGGATAGGATTGGTTTGGGACGTATGTTGGCAGAGATCTAGGGAAGGTGGAAGCAATTACGGAGTTGACATTAGTATACGTGTGGTCTGGCGAATCTTCCTATTTCTTTGGTGAAGCCCACTATGCCACCGATTTAGTTGTCCTTAAGATGTCTTAGGTCCGGTATTTATATGGACCCCAGGACCTTATGTCGCTATCTCGCGAGTGCTGGGCAGTGGTATGTGAAGTGTTCGAGGTCTTCTTCTTCTTCCTTCCAGTCTCATATGTCTCTGTGTCAGCGAGCCCCAATCTATGCATGTGTTTGCTAAGGTTAATGGGTCCTATGATGAGTCCCACCATCATCCTCCATCTGCTTGAACCTAGTGCCGTCCTCGTGAGCAGGTTGCTTGGTTTTTTACGCGTGATCTAGGCACTTTGTACGTCGGGAGGTTTGCCCAGTGATTTTCGAAATCCTTTTGCACTTGATTCTTAGTCTGGGTGTCGCTATAGACAATTTATTCTTTCCCGGTCATGTTACAATTTTTTTTTATTAATACTTGCTGCTTGAATAATAATTGTATTGACCTTGATGACCGAATTCTAAGCATTTTAGACACAAAGGAATCAGCGACATCTTGGCTTTCTTGACCATACAACTCAACTCCATAATTGTGGCCCCTTTCCTTACATCCTTCCCAACACAAATCCCAAACTTGACCTATTTCCACAGTTCCGTCGGAAAAAGATAAAGAAAACGGAGAGGAAAACACAACTGTGCCTATTGTAGTCTAAGTGAAGAGCATGCCGCTGATATTAGAATTCTTGTGAGGGGTTGCAGGACCCGCGAGTCTATTAGAATGGGGGCAAGTATATTGAAGATCATAATCGGACTTTGTACTGGCCTTCGTCTATGTTAAGTTAGGTTAGGTAGAGTAGAGTTATGCAACCAGCGCTTGCATAAGACACTAGGCACCATTGTGGACCCATCCCGATTCCCTGACATTCACATAGTATGTGCGTTATGTCCTCAGCGGCGCACAGGTCGTTGCAGTATCTGCCGACATCTGTGACTGAGAGTCCTAATCTTTCAGCATGCTTCTTGAGAAGACAGTGGTCGGACAGAATGCCAGTGACTAATTGTAGGTGCGCCCTGCTTAAGTTGAGACCTTCGCCTATGAATGACTAGATTTACGAAACGAACTGGAAACCAAGATGGGGAATGATTTTTTTTTTATTTCTATTAAAATTAGGCCCCACTGTCATGGATTTAGTAGCCATCCTTCAAAACGCACAGAGTTCTGAACAAAAATTCTGCAAGGAAGACGACTGTATATCTGTCCCACGTTGGTTGCTTTAAACAAAAATGTCCTTCCGGTGGCAAAGTAGTCATGCAACATGCTTTCAAAAGGCTTTGGCCGATAATTAGGAATTTCGCCTTAAGGATATGAATGATGTGCGAGTCCTTCCATAGTTGAAGAAAAACTCCAAGATCGCATGAATTAGTAAAGGGTTCACCCAGATATTTCGCACATTTTTTCAGAAGTAAACCGGGCAAGTCATCGATACCGGGTGAGTAGTCTTCCTTAAGTTTGTTTATCGTACTTAGGGCTGGCTGCATAAATTCTGGCGCCGCTTGATATTTTTCAACAGGAAAGTGTCAATCTAGTACCACTTTCATGAGTTGCCGTTAAGTGTCAGGTTACCTGAAGCATTGTCAAACAAAACAATAAATTCCCTATAACATGTAGGACACGAAATGACTTCCATTTTAGAAGAACTTTCACAGACCATTTTACTCCGTCTTGTATCCGTACTCACTTATTTTAAAGAAAGACTCGACACTCAAGCACTGAAAACTAAAAAATAACGTTCTCAGGCGAACAATGAACCCTAAATGAGTACTGTTTCACACACAAGGATGCAATTCTTTACGATGGTCCATAAAAGTGTTTTCACGAGAGGATGATTCTGAGTCTGTGAAGCAACCCTTCTTCTTCTTCTTCCACTCTAAGGATAGCGAAGCGATTTAATTCTTCCATTCATTCGTGGAACGATTTTTGCTTCACCGCCAACACAAGATTTAATTAAAACCAAGGACTTGATTTATGGTCGAGAGTGTCTAGTCTCGTCGATGGGTATGCTGTGCTAGTCCTGCTGCTACTGTTCATCTTGACTTTATGCGGGGAGAAAACAACCCCTTTTTTTATTGATTCTATTGGAATCCGTTTTTGTTTCGTCGCTTCCTTTTTTTTTTTTAATTTTCCTTGAGCTGTTTTTTTTTGTTTAATGCGCTATGTTAACCCGGGAATTTTGATTGCAGGATTCTCCTTCCGTCTTTTTTTTTAAAGGGAAAGGATCTCTATCCAGTCGGTATTAACGGTGCGGCGGTTTAAGTAACTAATAATCCTTTATTCGACGGTTGTAATCGTTTAATAGAATACGTGTTAATGGAATAAAAATTCGGAACACAGAAGGGTTACAGTGTTTTCGTGTTTTGGGTCTGTAATGTAAAGGCGTCGAGGTATTCAGACGAATCGATTTCTGGTCAAAATAAAATGTGAACTTTGACAGACTTAGTTTTCCTTTCATCTATGGTTTCTACAGGTGACTTTGCTATAGCCATCTCGGGAAAGCACCTCGTACCTTAAAAGAACTCATCCAACTCTAAACAAATTAACCAAATGGGCAGCTCGGTGTGGATTGGGTGTGAACCTCCACAAAAATGAGCTGGTACTCTTCACTAGGAAGTATAACATTCTACATATCGACCCTGCTGCCATTGGTACAAGTTTATCTTTTTCCAACGAAGCAAAATACTTGGATCTTCTTTTGCCCAGAAAATCAAGCTGAAAACCAAACATTCAAGAGAGAGAAAAGAAAGCTACAGTAGGCCTTTTCTCTTGCAAAAAAGCCATCGAAAATAAATGGGGTCTGCAACCCCGCATAACGCATTGGCTCTTTATTCCGGTAATAAGACTGATACTTACCTACGCGATGATGTGATGTGGGGGACCGCCTTGGATATAGCCATAAACCGCGATAATTTAAGCAAAGTTCAACGAACAGCTTGCATGTGTATCAGCGGAGCTCTTCGCACGACTCCATCTGCAGCACTGGACATTTTGTTCGATCTACCCCTCGAAATTTTCCGGAGACATATGGCAGGTAGTGGAGCCATCCGTCTCAAAGCAACCTCACATGTAAAGATCTTGGCCACGCCTCCATTTTGAAAAATGTCAACATTTCTAAGCTAAGTTTTGCCAAGAACCTTCAGGTAACCATCCCTCCCAGGTCATTCTGGGACGATGTACCTTCAGAAGACAATGTTTCACTTTCTCTGACCGGCTTAACCTCAGCCTAGCGTTCCGTCTTCCAAATCATTGTAGCGTGTTCCGAGCAGAAATCATGGCGATCAGGGAAGTCTAATGTTAGCTGAAGAGATACGTGGTATGGGACAGTCAAGCGGCGTTAAAGTCCTTGGAATAAGTCGCTCTAAATGCGCTAATAGCCCTAGATTGCCGGTCGTCTCTTATAGAGATGGCGGAGCAGTTGGGTGCCAGGGCTCAGTGACATTCCCGGGAACTGTAAGGCTGATGAACTCGCCAGATATGGAACAACATTAGCTACTGGGCCTGATAAGGGCACCTTAGGTACTCCAATCGCTACTTGTAAACTTAAGCTAAAGCTAGATGCTATGGAAAGAACAAATTTTAATTATACAAGTGGTCGCCATGGGTCAGTGGTAAGTGGTTGGACTGCTGAGCGAGCGGAGTGGGTGCAAGCCCCCTCCATTTCCACCGAACATTTTTCGCGGCACCACCCCTCTTCGGGGAATGACAAGCCTCTGGGAGTATAATTTGTCATGATAGGGCTTCTCAATTCGCCGTTCGGAGTCGGCAATATTTTGGAGGTCCCTTAAATTCGTTAAATTTTTTGCGAGAAGCTAGGCCTTGACTCATCCCGAGCTGTCAGAAGAGACACAATGCACTAGAAACACCATAGGACGTGGTTACGACCTTCTATCAGAAACAGCAGACTGACCAGTACTTATGAAAAATAATCGCGATAGCAACTTTAGACGTGGGAAACTCTTTTAGTCCTGCCAGTTGGTATGATATCTTGAACGCCTAAGTGTATCAATTCTTTTCTTATGAATGCTTAAAGTTTATCTCAGAGACAGAGTGCTGAGTTTTTTAATTCCAAAGAAGAAAGATTGACTCAGCAGAAGATTCAAAAAAGATTCAAATTCAATGGAACACTTCTTATGATGAAACCCTTCGAGTGAATATGTCCGAAGACACCTACCGTTCGATGATACTCAAGGAAGACTTCACTGAGTTATAAGACACGACCCTTTGACACGGTGAGTGCAAATTCTTATAATTTTTGAGGCCCATATAGGATAGGAGGCAACAAGCTGTACACAAAGCGCTTGTTAGTACGTATTGCCAGCAAAATGTTTTGCGCCCTTCGTAGACTTATAGTTAATTTAAGAGAAGAAACGACTTTCACGAAAAGACCAAGACGCCTTGCAAGACAATTAAGTAAACTTTTCCTCGTTTGACATTAAGTTTCAATTATATTTTGATTTACCAGTTGTCCAGCTCCCAAAACTCCTTCTATTGCGACCCAGTCTCACCGGTCATTAATCACAACCGCATCTAGCTGAAGCTTATCGCCCAAAATTCCTTCCAAGCTCGTCCATGGAATGGACACGAAAATCCATTAAACTTCCACTAACAGGGAAAAATTTGTAATTTTTTTGATCGAATCTAAAATGCCATGTTAACACACTCACCCGGTGTTCGGGTCAGCGATAAATAATTCTCCCAATATGGACCTTGGCCACGGCACAAAGGACCGACACAAAAAAAAGACCTCGGACCAACAGAATGTAACGCGTCCCAGAAAATAGGAATTTGGCAATACCACCCCGCCTACGACTACGATGCTCTTCATACACACATCACATTCCCAGGGTTGTTGTGCATGGAGCCTGATTGCTGGTCGGGGGCACACTTCAATTAAATTCCCGAACATGAAACCTTCCCTCGCAACGACAGCAGAACAGAAAAAAAAAGGGGAAAAAAACTCAAAGAACCGCCGCAAAGGCACCAAACCTAAACTGCGGACCCATTATATCCCCAGTGACCGTCATATCCTCGCGCTCGAAAATGTGCTCAGTGAGTATCCAATTTTCGGTTACAAAATTGCGTTTTACGTTCGTCCCGGACGGACGATGGTGTTTGTACCGATTTTTGTTTTTTTTTTTTTTCTGCTCCACTCTTCCGCGGTTATATGAAGCTACGGATACGGGTCATGTGAGTGTATCCCCAGTGCTTAGTTTCAAAGTCAAAACGGGGCTGTAGTACACGGTCGCTTGTCCTTTTGTTGTCCTGCTGTCGCAGTAACACGGCACCTTCCCTCGGAGGAGTGAGAATGAAGTTAGTGCGGTGAAAAATCTCAACGCATACACAAACCGCGGCCAAAAAACCATCGTCGTCGTCGACGGGCACAAAAAGAGAGCTGACTTTGTCGGCCTGGGATAGATGTCCCAGTCGTGGGCTTTGAAAAGTGGTTCAGGGCATACGAGGTGTTGTCCAGGGAACAACAGCCCTCGCATTCAAATATTCGATAGAAAATGTTCAATTTATATCGTTGCCTATCGGAACGGACTGCGGGCTGACGGCATTGGAGCCGTAATATAGTGGAATCGTTGAAGGTGACCATTCCGGTTACGCGCTGCCGAACATAACACGTAGCAAGCAGTTAATTACATCCCACGTTCCGGCATCATCACCACCATCGGGCAGCGAGCTTCAACCGAGCCGGCAGCTGGCATCTAAGTATCCCGTTCTAGGGACCTTCTTTCATATGAAAGTCCATGTTCGTTCCTGACTGACATCGTGACGTGAAATAAGCACAAAAAAACAACGAACTCAGCTGGTGTCCTGCGTTCAAGCCGCATTAATGGCGCACGACCGGATCCGCGACGGGAATTGTGGAAATGTGTGCAAAATAACGCAAAATTGCGCCATTTTAATGAGGGAAACACACTGACAGCGCGAGATTTCCGACCGCCCGACGTCCTCGCATTTTGTGAGTGTTCAGCGAAATACATGCTTCACCGTAAAATCGAGAAAATTCAATTCATCAATGTCATTAGGTCCGCTGCTGGCCGAGAGGGTAATGTTCCCGAAATTCCTCTTCCGAGGATGATTAAACTAAATCGCCTTTGTCACCTTGGAGGTTAATTGAAAAAAAAAGAAAAAGAAAAGCGAAATGAAATAGCAAATCAAAGAGAAACTCGCCTGTCATCGTGACGTTTGCATTTTTCATTGCACACAGTTTGACAGTTTCATTTTGGAGATTGCGAAGACGTGAAATTGAGATGTCAATTGATGACGAGCGATAATCATCGTCTCAAGTTGAGATTTCAATTAAATCGAAGAAAAGGATTAGACGGGATCGAAAGGAATTTGCAATGTCATTCGAGAAGAGGGTGCACAACATGGACGACGATAGAGAAGTGTTGCAAAACTTTTCAAACAGCGAGGCAGTGAGGTACGGAAGGAAATGAGATGTCTACTAAGATGGTTGTTCAGGTAGGAATAGGAAGGGACCAGGGGATGAGATGGTTTGCATCGGTTGGTGCTCACATATTGCGATATTGGTTAGGCAGACACAGTTGTCTGTTGCCATGTTCTGTGTAGTTCCTACCTAAGAGATGTACTTCTTATCGATTTAGACACTGTAGTCTGAGAGTAGGGCGTACGCTAGATAAACTCCGGAGACTACACATGGAGTGTTAGTCTATGGATTGGTTTGAGCATGAGACACCGATTATTTTTATTTAGGGAAATGTTGGTGATACAAAACCACTTTTTAGGCCGCAGTGTTATTCCGGTCTTCGTCAGATGAGTCTGAAGGGCCAAAGAACCTAAGTTTCGTTGAAATCCTCCCTTTCGGCTCAGTTCGAGAAGAGAGAAATTCTAAAATTATAATAAAATTATAATACGACTCATAGTAAGAAGTACTGCGCTAGCATGGAGTAACAAGGTAGGACTTGAAGCTAAACCTTCCTTACTTACATATTTAAGGTGGCGCCATAGTCCGAGGTGGACCTGGACCTCAACCAAAAAATGTCTCCAGCCAGCTCGTTTTTTAGCCAGCTGTCTACAGTTTCGCACGCCAAATTGGTTAAGGTTCCTTCCACTTACTTGCGCCGCCTGAGTTGTGCATTAGAAGATTTTCCGGGCTGGACCATTGATCTCCATGCGCTCTACATGACCCAGCCACCTCAGTCGTTGGAGCTTCACTCTTCTGGCTAAGTCGATGTCGCTGTGCAGCCCCTACAGTTCGACGTTGTATCTCCTCCTCCGCTCACCATCTATGCAGACGGGACTTCGGGAAAATCATCCGAGTAGGACTGGGACGATTAGTTGCTCGAGAGAGCCTTTGCTACTCAATTGAATGGTTCCTTCTACCTGACAGCGGAATTTGATTCATCGTCGTCGTCTGCAGAAGTAGTTCTTCCATATCCTCAGCATCGACTGCGATTCTACTAAGATGTTCCCTTGTTCTTCCTTGCAGGCTTCGGTTCGGGCTCTGTGGCCTTGAAAGGTTATTTTTACCTTTTGGTAAAACTTCCGAACCTCATTCCTGCAGTAGAGCTCGAGAGCAGCTCTGGTTTTTCTGTGCAGGGCCGCTCTGTATGCCTCTTGTTTCGCTGCATGTGCTTGCCTTGACTCTTCGTCAAACCAGGGATTGCGCTAGACCAGTTGCGCATCCACTTTAAAGAGAGGTGCAGGAGGCCAGGGGCTTTCCCTCTCAGTGAAAGAAGCGAATAGTAGTCAAGCTCTCAAAAAAAGTAATCTTATGCGACAACTGGGACGTATTTGTTTGTTAACCTGCAGTAGGTAAGGTATGAGCTTTTATCATGAGAGAAATGATGTAATTTATTCGAAAAATTCAAATCAATACGGGTACAGCACTGCTCGTCCTGGCAGAATTAAAACTCCAAAACAAGTTAAAACCCCAGAAGAAATCAGTTGAAAAATCAAAAAACACTTTTCCTTAGGTATCCCCATTCATCCTTTGGCTTGGCGTCTTAAAAGTTTCCACACAATCAACTTCAGGACATTTTGTCTTCGTTCGCCAACAGATTTCACATTTTTTGCCTCAGTGAATAGTTAAACCTCTTCCCAGACTTCCTTTCATTTGCATAAGATTTCGGAAAGAAAACTTTGTCAGGACTAAATTATTTATTCAAAAGGCATCATCCACTCCCTCACCGCTTGCATTTGAATTGATTTCTTCGTGCCTCCTTTTCAATTTTCCATTTTCCACTTTCCTTTGCAAAAAAAAAATAAAAAAATCTCATTCATTACGCTTAAGCTCGAGTAGCAATCGGAGCGTTCTGACCAAAGTACTTTATCAAGGCACAAAGACATAAAATTCAACCTTCCCCAGAGAAACACAGAGCGAGAGAACTTAGATGCACATTAAGCCCCATACCCCTTTCAGTCGGTCTTCCCAGTCCCCCTCCGGCCGGCCTCCACAGAAAGTAAAGTAATTTCACTGAAAGCATCTGATTATCGTGGAATAAATCTAAATGGTTAAAACAAAGCAGACCGAGAAGGAGGACGACGCCGAACGACCGACAACGTCTCCGTGAGATGCGGCCCGCTGTAGGTTTATCTGTGTGGAGAAGTAAATGGCCAGCGCTAAGACCATTCACAGGACCAAATCCCTTTTGTCCATTTTTCTTAAGCAAATCACACAAATCCTCAGTCGAAGAGGGATGACCCTTTTTCGTTCGGCGAGCATGGGGAAAGGGTGGATTTAAAGTTGTTTTGTCTGTGTTAGCCGCTTCTTAATGATATTGCTTCGATAAGTTTTATGGTACTTGGCCACATTGTTTCTTTTTGGCTGAATTAATTTTAATTAAAAGGATGCCGCGGATGTCGATGGAGTTTTTTTTTTTTTTTAATTTTTTTCTCGGATTTATTTTTAGCGCGGTGACAATCTGATTGGAGGACTTTGGCGTTGGGGTGGTACAAGACATGAAATGGGTTGGGAATCAATAAGCCATAAGTGTCCGAAGAGTGTTGAACAGTAAAACTGAGAAGGCTGTAGAAAATCCTGTGCCTTCAAACCATACTCAGATCAGCTTAACGAAAATAGCGAGCGGAACACAAATTTGTTAAGCAATTGGCAGGTCCTTTAGAACCTTTAAAGTTTCTGGCTTGTTAGGGAACACTTTCGGCGTGGAATAAAGCTACAAAGGAAGATGGTTGAATCGTCATATCCATCAACCTCAAGTGCGATCCACTTTGTAGCTGGTGAAGATGATTTGAAGCCTCTTCGTCACACTTGTGTTTGTGTCGATCTATTGCGCAGGGTATTATCATGTTATGGCCGGTAGGAACAACAAAGTTAGTAATAAAAAGGAACTGGCCTTCTACACCGACGGTTCCAAGATGGATGTTGGTACAGGCTCCGGGGTGTACTGCAAAGCCCTTGGAATAAGCCAGTCCTTTAGAATAAACGACGATTGCAGCGTCTTCCAAGCCGAAATCACAGCCATCATCGAGGCCTCGAAAACTGTCCGAGATAGGGGCATCACCGCGAGGACAATCACGATCTATATCGACAGCCAGGCAGCCGTTAAGGCTCTGGAGTCTGCGATAACTAGGTCAAGGCTTGTAAGAATCTGTAAAGATCATTTAGATGAGATATCGAGAGCCAATACGGTGACCCTATGCTGGGTACCAGGGCATATGGATATCCCAGGTAACGAAAGAGCTGATGAATTGGAACGAAGGGGGGCAGCGCTGCATGCCTCACAGGCTCTCCCCTTTGCCAGAATTCCAATAAGCTTGTTAAAAAGGTATATTGATGACGAGGCCATAAGTCGAGGCAATGCAGATTAGATTAGATAGCCAATGCACGGTGGATCCAGCTAGATACATGTGCAACGGCTAGGAACTTATGGACAAGTTATAATAAGAAGAGATCTATGTCTCTGGTCAAACTAAGTCGTCGTGAGGCGAGAATAGTCTCCGGCATCATTACGGGGCACTGTGCAATTAATATTCATGCGGAACGACTCGGTATACATCACAACGACTATTGCAGAAGCTGCAGGGATGAGGAGGAGATCGAATCTGTCCGACACCTGCTGTGTGAATGCCCTGCCCTCGCCAGTAGAAGAATGAGGACTCTTGGTAGTTACTTCTTCACGGAACTGGAAGACTTGGGTGATGTCGAGCTGAGGGACCTCCTGAGATTCATTTCTTTATCTGAGTGGTTTTAAATCAGCGGTTTCTAACCCCTTTTCCCGTTACAGGTTCCCGGAGTTAAATTGGAAGATGGGCACAATGGACCCTTTGTTGGTCTAAGTGAGCAGTGACAATGTCACAAGGCACCCATAAACCTAACCTATGGCCGGTAAGAATCCTTGTAAAAGGGTGATGGAGGGGATTTGACTGTACCCTCCACCTCCTTCGGTCTTATGCTGCTGCCTTTCTTGGCAGCTCGTCAGCTGATTCACTGAATGAAACACCACGAACCAATGATCCAGCAGAGTTTCAGCTAAAACACTTAGGAGTGTGTCCCTTAGGTGGGTAGGTAAGGTGGCTGTACATGCGAGGCACAGACACACATAGGCCAAGGAAGTCCCGTTGTGATGCCACTGGGATCTATAACTCATGTGCCACTCCAACTAATGAAACCATTTGGAGCTCTTAATAAGGCTGAGGATACTCTTGACATCAGTATGCGATGATTCGTCCAAATTGTCGAAGTGATAAGCTCTAAACTAGAGCTTTCTTTTTTGGGATAGGGCACGACAAGTGCAGAGGAAATGGAGGAGGAAAAGTCATTTGAGAAGAGGCCCATCCTTCTGGCGTGAAGGCCGATGGGACAGTGGCCAGTAAGAAAAGCGATAACAGTGCTGATGAGCGACCTTTTAAGCAAGATCAGACTTTTGAATCGAGAGAGGTTTAGCATAGGCTAGATCTTTCTGGTTCCTTTCTTTCATCTTTGGTTTAACTTGCTGATGGCGTCGTGCTCTAAGAGTAATGTATGCAGCGAGTGGAATGGATTCTTCCGTTCTAGTAGAATCTCTAGAGTGGTACCATATGTGGCGACTTCATCGGTCCTAAAATTCCCAGAAATGCCCCTATGACCGGGTACACAGCATAGTTGGAGAAAGAGGAGGGGGTATAGAGGAGAGTTGAAAAGCAGAGTCGAATAAACGGACGGTAAGGTGTGTAAATAAATAGTTGGCTCGACAGCTCGGGATGAACCAGGGCTTAGCTTCTCGCAACCATTCATGTTGTGCGTGTTACATTTCACGCACGAATGGAAGGGACCTACAATTTATTGTCGACTCCGAACGGCGAATTGAGAAGCTCTTTTATGACAAATTATGTTCCCAGAGGCTTGACGTTCCCCGACGAGAGGTGGTGCCATGAAAAATATTCGATGGACATGCAGTCCAGACAATCCGGCATTCCTGTAGGTACCAGTTTGGATGATGATATTCACAGACGGATTTGAGACAGGGTGTGGTACGGTGGCAGAAGTCTGGTAAAAGAAGGCATAGGACGGCATCTCCCCGAAAACCTGTCAAGAAACTGGAAAACCACAAAATAAATCTGTCGTAACCTGGACTTAAAGAAGACGGAGTGACTTTTATCCACAGACCGGAAAAACTTAGGTTCACTCACCGGGCATTGCTTGATAGGCATACATGCACTCAGACTGGGGGTCCCTTTCAATCATTTCTGTAGAAGCTGCAGAAACGAGGTGGAAGAAGAAACTACAATGCACCTACTGTGCTCATGTCCTGCCCTTGCCACACTTAGAAGGAAAACTTCTACGATGATCTTAACGATCTAGGCGAACTCGATATCCAGAAGATAAGAAACTTTATCTCCGGGACGAAATGTTTCAACTCTTAAGGTCAATACCGTTACGGTTGCCCATTTCGATGTACTCTGTGCTATATACTCTGGTTCCTGCTGCTGGTAAACTTTTTCTTCATCGTGGTATCACAATGGGCTAATCTGGTGTAAGTGTGTCCATGTCTGAGGTGGGGCAGCCCCCTAACCTAACTTTGCCTTAGCCGTCGTCCTTTATTCTAGGGCCCCTTGCCGGCATTCCCGTCAAACCATTGGTTATATGGTGGCGTTCGAGAAAAAACTAACACAAATCTTCTAGCGTTTCTGATATCGTTTCTAGCACTTGATCCTAGTGGCATAGGAAAGATTTTAGGATACAAGCACGGTGTTGGGATATTCTCATTCTGGGAAGTTAGCCGAATCATCGTTGGCATATGTATCTAGAAACTTTTTATGACCCAAAAGCCCAACTGGAAATCAAAACGCAATTGAATGGATGGATGGAAGATATTGAGTCCTGTGGGGACAATGTACGAACGTTTTTCGAAAATACTATGAATATAGTTCACGTCTGCACATATTGACGTAGCCAGTGGATTTGAACGTATTTTGCTTTCAAAATGAGGGTCCATCCACTATGTACGGTCCACGTTGATTGGAACATTTTTCCTTGACAATCTGTTTCAGCTTTGATACAGTCCACCTTACACCGTCATTCAATGCCAGACATTGGTTTGCCTTGTGAGGGTTAACCTCTAGAGTATAGACACATTGCTTAAAGCGCCATCAAGCCTGACCAAAACCATGCTTGGATAAATCACTATTTCAATACTTTTCTCACCTTCCTTGCCAAACGTGTCCCATTTTTCACCATTATTCTCGCCAACAACTCGTCACTTCCATCTCCCACTACTTGATTAATTAGAAAGTCCCCTTCGCATCCCCTCGTCCCCACTTTCACACACAAATAGTGAAAACTAATTTCCAATCAGCCAAAACGGGAAATTTCGAAGAAAACAAAACTAACCCCAAGTATATCTGTCGACCATAAATCAACCCATTCGCTGCTACGAGTACGTTTGTTCCAGTCTCACCCGCAAATACAGCACAAATCGGTAACAAAATTGAATTTTCTCTTTCGTCGCATGGACGCTGCAGCCCCCGCTTCTGGCCACAGCATTTTGATATATGAAGTGTTAATCCACGACCATCCCCCATCTATAGTTTGCCCGCAATTTCCAGAACTCCCAAAAAGCAATAAATCATCCATCTCAGTGCCAGGACGAAATCCTACAGCACGAACTTGTATCTCAAAAACTAACCTCCGCCAAAGTATTCTTCCACAACAATTCAGCCGCCGGCCGGCTGTCTGAAGACTTGGCTTTCTCCCCGCTTGAAACAAATGAACTCGCATAAATCTAGAACGTGTCTTACATATCGGTTCGTCTGTCAGGAATTCCCTGTAACCCGTTTTTCTCTTTCTTTCTTCCAATCCTTCGACGACGACTCCTCCGATAGTATTTTGTCTTGTTGCCCTACTGCCCCGGCTGACTGCGAAAACTTCTCATAATCCTGTCATTTGCACTTGTTGTGTTCTGCTCAAACCAAAACTTACAAGCAACTCCATGAAGATTAATGGCCGTCTAAGGTCACATACTGCAGCCCTAAAAGAAATGCTTGAAGAAAAGAGCTGCATATCTATAGGCGTTCGTCAAGCAGCCGCCCTTTGACTGTCTGCGCGATGAATCAATTGGAACATCAGGTGGTTGGGTTTTTTTCTTCGGAACAAACTGCCGCAGTAATCTTATACGATCTTAACAAATCGTCTTTTACGGTCTTGGGTTTTTCTTTTCAGGTGGACGGAGGGCCTAAGGGTCAGGTTTCCAACCAACTTGAGTTCCTTAATAAGTGATTATGTTGAGAGGGAGACTTATTTGCTCCCTTATCGAAGTGAATTATTGATTCATTGCAAATAGCAGGGTGGTGAGGTTGGGGCGAAAAAAAAACCGGACGGGGAAGGAGAGAATAGAGTTCCGGATTATTTACAACCCGATGGAGGCTGATTAGAAGGGGGGAGAAATGTTAACCTGATTTGAACCTGTTAGCCGGAAGTTTATTAAGGCCTACCGGGAGGTGTGCCATCGAATTGGTTGGTTTTTTTAAAGGTGAATCTTAGATAAATGGACAGTTGATTGGGGGAAGCGGAGCACTGTCGCCTTTAACATGAGTGAGGCAATGTGCTTGGGATAAATTGATTGAGGTATTGTAAACGCATCCCAAGGAAAATTGGATATACTTTGAACAGGTTTGAGAATATGTTTTATGCCGACCTTCCTTTGGGCTACCGCTGTAGTTGGGTGTAAACCTGGATCTCAACCAACAAGACTGCCTTACCTGGTCGATTGGCAGAGATTACTTTTTACTAAGAGCTAAGACTTAGCAGCGGTCGCCGTGGCTCAGTGGTAAGTGCGTTGTACTGCTGTGCTAACGACTTGGGTTCAAGCCTCACCCAAGTCCACCGAACATTTTTCACGGCACCACCGCCCACCAGGAGTATAATCTGTCATGAAAGATACTCAGCAGCTCAATTAGACTCCCTGCCAACAATAGTGTTTCGCAGGCAGATATTCCAGCACTGACCAGAGCTGCCCAATTGGCGTCAATGCTCACGGTAGCCAGGCGCTCACCTGAAGTTTCTTGGCACAATGTAAAACTCTGTTGGGAAACGAGACTGCTGATGAACTACCCAGGAAGGGATCAGTTCTAGAACCAGAGCCAGCGGATGGTACGATTAAACCCCCACTTAGGCTAATAACAGGTGGAAAACACTAACCACCTGCAAAAAGCCCAGAAGGTTATGGCCAGGACGATCTATGCAGAGGGGGGCGAGGAAGTACATGAGGACACAACCCACTTTCTTTGTCATTGTCCAAGCCTCGGCAATATTTGAAAAAGAACTCTGGGCAGATATCTCTTCGATAACATCGAGGAACTATCTGATGGTTCACTGTCGGATCTGCTCAAGTTTGTAAGGACAACCAGGTAGCTGTCATCAGGTAGATAGAACCATGCAGTAGGAAGTATGTAGGTGGTAAAATACATGGGTAGTGAGATGAAGAGGGTCTCATCGTCTTCAACGGCCCGCCAACCTAACCGGACCTAACCTAATGTCCATGTTTCTGTGTCTAAGGAAAATAGGATTTCTTTTCTTGTCTAAAACCTTTTTCGAAGGCAGACCCATGTGAGCTGGTAGTCTAGATTGTAAGCAATCCTCCAACCTAGCCTTACGAAATAGAGATTGGCAAAAATAATTCACAGCGCGGAACAATCAACCCCGGATGCTAAAGACCATTAAGCTCCTGATATCATTCCTATTAGATTTGAAGAGGTAAGACTAGACTTGTCTGAGCCTCAGAACATTTTCCCAGTAAATTATGGACTGACTATGCTCTCATTAGGTAGTTATAGGTGCCATCCACTTGAGGCCGGTAAAAAGTTCTGGATCCGAGAGTGCAATAACCGAACCAATCTTTGGAAGCTGTCCCGAAAACTAATTTAAAATCATTAGTATCGGTACAACAAAGACACGCGATTTTTTTAAGCTCCTTAAGTTCCTTTGCAAAGGTCTTTTTGAGTACTTGTGCGCACCCTATAATCTGGTATAACCTTACTATTAAGATGTGATTTCATGTGAGAATTTTGGATATCAGTCTTCCAGAATCACTCCACAATATTTAATTCGATTCGAATAGTTTTTGAGGACTTCTAGTTTAAGTTCTTGTGCCTCTTTTTGGCTTGCTGAAGTTGGTCTCAAGGTCAATCTTTGATTAAAGGTGAACTTGCAAAAAACAATTATGCTGCTAAACACCAGTTTAAAGCATTGTCATACAGCGTACGTAATATTGAGAGACTAGTGCTACTACATAGCTTCGACCTTTCTTAACGGTCAAGTGGATTGACTAACATAGGTAAACGTTCGGTGTTCGTCTAACGCTAGAACCGGTTCGGCTTTCGCGCTCTTGTGACCGGAACTATTCTGTGGCGTTAATTGGGCTACCGTCATAGCATTGTTAAACAACTGGGAACAACAACTTCGCCGACACCATTGAGATAATGTCACTGGGCTTAGGCAATCCAAGACACTTATCAAGCCCTTTTCTTTCCAGGAAATTCTAAACCATGACATAAGGAAGCTAGTGGGCTTCCTTACCGGCCATTGTGACCTAAGACAATGTCTCAACAAACTAAACCTTTGTTCAGATACAGAATGTCGGTTCTGTTTGGAAGAGGAAGAAACCTCTGAGCACGTTCTCTGTGAATGTCCGGCACTATACTGGCTACGTAGACGGATTATTCATATGGAATTTTCTTTGTTAGCGGAATTTAGAAGCTCGGCTACGAATGACGTGCTTACTTTTATTAGGAAGGTAGTAGACCTATTAAGAAGTAGACCAGAGACACAATAGATCTTGCTAAGTCGCAATGTCAGCCGATACAGTTTGGGTGAATATGGGCCTCGACCAACAAGCCATTTCAGTAGACACCGTCCTTAGCTAACAGTCTTTAGTTGGGCAGTCCAAGTTGAAGGGGATCTAATTCTACTTGTATGCTCCACCTAAAGTGATGTGGACCTCTTGGATAAATTTAAAGACTCTGCAGTTCGTTCTTGTGCATCATTCCTCTCCTTTATTCTTCTTAATAGGGTCTTGATAAAACGTTGCATGTCCGTGCTGATATCGTTGGTAGAAGTGCTAGAAGAACCTAAGGCCAAGGCCACGCAATGAGCGGCAAGCGACAGAGCGGCTGAAAATGATGCTCAGAAATGGCGCTTGCCGCTCAACGACTGCGTTGCCACAACCATACGATTTAATACGTTTTAACTTTGTCGCTCTGCCGTTTTATCGCTTGCCGCTCATTGCGCGGCCTGGGCCTAAGTGGGCAAATGCTTTCACTACCACGAAGTTATAGTTGTCCGTCGTTTCAGCTGAAGCGTAAGTGTTTTTTCTTAGTGTCCGTAGTCAGTTTTTATTTTGTTTTATTTTCATTTACAACTTAACCCAAGTTACCAGCTTCTGATCGTATGTTCGCAGGGGCTCGCTCACTTCATTCTACCGATGAAGCCAATGTCGTCTGCGAAAGCAAGCAAATATATTATCTGGGAATTGACTTGCACTGTCACCCTGTTCCATACCTCTAGTAGAAACTAAAGGTCTCGGTGCTAAGTGAGAACGACCTTTGCAGGGGCTGCGGAGTCAGGGGCCACTGCATCAGTTCTCTGCCACCTCAGACATAAATCCTCTGGACGGCACTTTTTTCATGATACTGCATAACCAAGTGACGTATCTATTAGGGATACCTGGAGGTTCGTTAAGGCTTCAAAGTGATTCGCCACCCTGGGATTATTAGAGTGCTTTGGGTATTGCTCCACGAGCAAGGAGTACCTTCCCTCCAAAATAGGCATCGCAATGGATCTCTACTGATCTAAGTGTGGTGCAAACGGTTCTCTCTCACTCCGCCAACCCATCTAAGCCTAACCTAAGGTCTAAGTGGTTTTTTTTTTTCTAATTTTGACGAAGCAACGGACGTTCTATTTACTAGATGAGTTTTGCAAGCACATCATAACTATACAGGGCACAAATTCGCTTGTCTCAGTTCGCACAGCCCTTGACACCGGAAAACAGAAGGCGGGACTCCATTTCGAAATACAGGGACTTGGCGTTATTATCCGATTGGAGAAATTCTCTGCGTACCCTCAATGCCAACCCATCCTACTTATTGGGCTTTCTCTAGAACTTTTAAGCTGCTTTTACTCTTCAAAGCTGTCCACCAGACTAGTGGACAGTTATCAAGTAGTGTACGGCCAGTGGAGATTTTCGGCTGTTAGCCCAATTAAGGACCTACGACTTTTCTGCACGCAGCATCTTGAACTGATGCGATCCGATTGAGTTCGACTAACTTCTGTTTGGAGACTTTAAAGATAGCACGAGAGCACGAAGTGGTCCAAGATCTAGCTTTTCTCAACCATTTAATCATTCAAGCACTGAGCCCCGCCGACCACTGTTTGAAAACATTTTACACAGTTTTTAACGTCTCCTTATAATGACAGCAAATTAAGGACCCACTCCATCCATTTCGTTTACTTAAACTTCTCTCTTCAAACTTTCCGTTTGCATTTATTTCCTCGTTGAACTTTCTTCTCAAACTTTTGGGCAGCCCCTCCGGTTTCCTGGGATCCAATGTTATCCATCACACTGGTCAACACCTTAATCTGACACCTTGGCACTTTATCTTGACGAGGAGTCCGGTTATTAACGTTCAAATTTTCTATACTTTCTTCTATCGACTGATAAGTTATCTTACTTTGGTACTCCCCTTCCCTCGGTTGAAAAATCTCTGTCAAACACTGACAAAGGGACAGGCTGTAGGCCAACCAACGGATATTAGTTTTGGCCGTCATGTGGCCACCATCCACCGACCGTCGAAACCAAATCAAACCAAACCGAGCCGAAGCATCTCACAAACGGTTGTGCTCCGAAAATTAATGATGTCTCTCATTGGAACGTGCTGGAATAACTTGATTAAATTTTCCTCCTCCAAGACGTAGGATGGGCCAAGGATATTCGAAAAACAAAACATATAACATGACGACGAAGGAAATGAACCGAAATACTGAAGACTAATGAATAATTTGTTCATCTTCAGCGGGGTGTGTGGTGTGTGTGTATGGCATCGTCCTTGCCCGTCGCACTAAATCTCAGAGGGTGTCAGCCCGGTGTTGGAACTATCACAACCCCCGGCCGGGCATCGTAAATAAATGATTGATTTGACTTCAGTCAGTCAGCGTGAGGATGGGTCAGAGCCAGAGAGCAGTGACTGACGACTACGACCGACGACGAGTCTGATTCCTGAGTGTTCGTTGGGCATATGATGTGGTGTCGTGGTTCGATGGGGAGTGCGCCCGCCGACCGATGCCCCAGCAAAGGGATGTGTGCGCTGAAACGGGAAACCAAACGGCCGACCGACCGTGGTATGTTTCGGATCGGTATTGGTGTTAAATCAATTACTTTTAATTTAAAGGGACTGATTTGATTAATGGTCCAATGAATTGTATTCTTCGTTCATTATTTTGCCGCTGTTGTTGGGTCCTCAGATTATTTTTTCAATAGCACATGCTAGCCAATTTTATAGCGACTGGCCGGGGGCGGGCATGGGGTACGTTTTTTGTTGAATTGTGATGTGAATATATGGAGATGGGGTATGGATTAGGGGTGCATTTTGTCTGGTACATAGTGTTGAGCAGGGATGATGTTATGGATTGCTTATGACTGCAACGTGTATGAAGACTCTTCAAATGGCTACGACTTAGTGCTTTTCTGATGTCGACTATGCGAAGGCATAGCACTGGCAGTAAAGTGCTATGGCTTGAAGAGTTGATTGAGTTGAAAATGATTATAACATCAGGAGGTTCTAAATACCGTGAAATGTAGCAGAGACAAACACCACAAATGTCCCCGGCTAGTCTGGACACCACCACATACTACTACCTGAGTTTCGAAACACCTCGGTCGCGCTGTGTGAAAAACATTAACTTATATCGCCTTGATTCGCGAGTGGATTATAAAAAAAGAAGGTATTTCCATCGGATCAGTAGAATTAGTATGACCCAACATAGCAGCTCATAGAATTCCAGTTTAACAGCCTTCATACAAACTTCGAGGTACCTTCTCATAATTTGGTTTCCGTAGTATCGCCACGTTGTAAGAACGTTGTAGAAACGTGCCTTATAGCGAAAACACTTTGGACAGTCTTTGGTAAGAGGAAACCTACCCTACCTTCGATAAGAAGAACTATCTCTGATTAACTAAGCCGAGGGGCTTAGCAAGAATCTTTTTTAAAGTTTTTATAGAATGAAAGCTGGCCATAACTTCTGTAGGAGCTGCAAGGATGGCATCAGACGGTTCCGAAAACCGTGCGGGGAGAACCTGCTGAACTACTTTTTTTTAACGTCGTTCAATTAAGCCTGAATCTTGTATCCTGCCCTTAACACAGTCGATATCTGTTTCGAGTCCAGAAACTTGCATTTAGGCCACACGCACTTCATCATAGGTCGCAGGTCAGAGTAGTTGTAGTTCCTGCGTGTGCCTTTCATTAAGCTCTACTAGTTGTCCCACGGTGGTGAATACCTTCTTTGTGCTTTGATAGCTTGTAGAAAGCTTTAGTTGAAACACGATCCAAAGGTTCCTTCATTATTTTGTTCAATCTCTGGATCAAAATATGCTCCAGCTGAAGAAGAACAGGTTGAAGTAATCGCTGGTCTCAGTTGGTTTTGGTAGGAATCATCCGCAGGACCTAATTTTAATAAATCCAACCCAGGTGCGTTCCGGCTTTCGTCAGAAGAAAGCTATTCCATTGCTATGGCGTGTTGGTTGGTGGGTTGAATCAGTTGTTTTAAGCATCTCGGCTGAGACTCTATTAGATCCCAATTTTACTTCTACGACTCTCTTGGCCAGTTGGCTTTCCGGTTTACGTTCCATCCTTAAGTCAGGGCCTCGCACCTACAAAAAAAAGTATCAGGAATTTCTTAAAGACTCGTTTTCTTTGCAACTGCTGCAGTGAAGAAAAGCAAGTCAACCCACTTCGGTTCCTAGAGACTCGAATTAGTTACGACGGTTTCTACAAACTCTCGGCTGGTTAGCCTATCCAGTCTTTGTTTGATTTTTGGTAGATAGTGTGAGAGGATATTTCTCCTGATAGCTCTGAGTAAAGTGTCTATTCTCGCCCGGCTAATGTATCGACCTCCTCGTTTCGATCCAAAATATAAAAGATGGAGAAATCCCTTTCACACACTTGAAGCGTTTGTAACTAAAGTTTAAGAAGACGAGAAGATGCAAAAGGATTTCGAAGATCACTGGGCAAACCTCCCGGCATGTAAAGTGGCTGCATTGCTCGTAAAGAAACCAGCAACCTGCTCACCAGGAAGGCTCTAGGTTGAAGCAGAGAGCCATTAAGATGGTGGGACTCATCAGAGGGAATCTTAACCTCAACAAACGCATGCAAATACTCTCCCTCGATGACCCAGAGACATGTATGAACTATGAGGAAGAAGATGAAAATCTCGAACACTTCCTAAGCCACAAACCATCTTTAGCGAGAACCAGACAGAAGATCCAGGGGTGCAAGTGGATACCGGACCTGAAACATCTCAAAGACAAAGGAATCGGCGGCGTCTTGGTCTTCACCAAAGAAACAGGAAGGCTCGCCACCCCACGCGTACACTAGTGTCAACTCCATAATTGTTTTCACCTTCCCTAGATCCCTCCCAACATATGTACGTGCCAAAACCAAACCTATCCCTACAGTTCCGACGAGTAAAAGTGGGGAACGCAACGGGCCCGTCTGAGGCCTAAGTGAAGAGCCATACCATACCAAGAAGACAGTATTTCCTAGAGTTTGAAGTGATATTCTGTCATGGGAACAGCGTTTTCTTTTGTCTTACATATCATGCCCACAACTCCTGCCTGTAAGGCACAAATGGCAGACTGTTGAGATTACCTACGAACCTGATGAAGTTAAGCGAAAAGGGGTCTGGAGAACATTGATTCACATCTTCATTAGTTCAGTTTCTCAAGATGTCTTCATCTTACTGTTATTTGCCAAAATATCCTTGCAACATCATCATATCTTGAACCTCATGATTATGTTCCATCCGAGAGGAAAAAAAAAAAGAAACCTACGACACCGAAATGGTTAGAATTCAATTTGGCTTCAGTCGATTGGAATCGACTCTCCCACGCCCACCCATTCACCCTTAACTCCCTGGGGTATCGTTCCGCACCAAATGTGAACACATGAACATATATTTATCGCTGGTCCTTTTGGTTTTATTGCATTTGTCCTTCTGTCCTCCAAGGACCGCCAATCAATTCAATTCCATTTTGCCGAACCGTACTTAAGAAGTCGAAATCGAGTTCATCCGCCACAGGGCTGCAGGCTCCACACACGATGACACAATTGGGCCCATAAAAATGGAACGGACCCATCGGTGTAATGGTCATGTTTATCGTTGTGCCCATTATAATCAATGACAGGAAAGGACAACGCGCATTATGGTCTGTCGAGTTTAAGGACATCTCGTACACTTTACGCAGATTGAGGGTGAATTTCGTATTTGCTCTCTGCCCGCACATGGGACGTTGTCCTTTTTTTTTTTTCTTTTTTGCTTATGCGTTTTGCTGAGTGTCCTTTCTGCTGAAGAAGCAGATTCAATCGAAAGACGATATGTTGGCGGAATAAGTGTCCCCCATCGACGTGGGTGGGTGGCTCTCTAGAGAAGTGGCATAAACACACCATTTAATGTGCTGATGACTTATTAAATTTCAATGCATTAATTGCCGAGGGGGAGCACGTGGGAGCAGGAGGAGCACTGGGAGAGCAATCAAGCAATAAATGATGTAATTACGACGCCCTTATTTGCTGCCGCCTAAGGACGAATAGGTATTTCCGCCCGCACTTTAAGTGCTGCACGTTAAATCACTGCTGCTGCTGCTGCCGTTGCGACTCCTGCCGCTGTTGGCAATTTATGTTAATTGAACGCTTCCGAGAATGCTTTGATCTTGTCAAATTTGTGACTAATTGCGACACCTCCGTCTCGCAGTGCCAGCCACCCGCCCGGGTTGGAATGATAATGACACTCATATATGCTTTGGTGGAGAACATCTTGTTGACATATAGAAATGTGTTCCCCAATTGAATGTGGATGCAGTGCCTCGAGGCGAAGACAGGTGCAGTCTCCAGTCAGGATATCGATAGGATGTAGGGTGGAAAATAATTAATAGGCCCCCCCCTTCCTCATCGTCTGTGCATGTGCTTGCCTATTTGATTAAGTGGTACGTATTCGATCCCACCGGGGATGCAATCAATCGTCGCAGATTGGATGGCTGTTGGGAATTTATGGGTTTGGGAAGATTTAAGAGTTAGATTCAAATATTTCCTCGGCAATGTGATGCATGAATGTCAAGTGCGGATTGCTGTGGGGGAAATTTCACATAAATTCGACGAGTAGTCATTACAATTGTCACAAAATGTGCTAAAATCTGATTGAAATTATTTTGGAAACCATGACTCTGGCACTGACCTGTTTACAGAAAGAATAATTTATGGATCTGCCAGCCCTAGCCATAAGGCCAAACCCATCTACACTTTGTGCAGTAGTGTCAGTGATCAACCAAGGGACAGCCTTTGTTTGATTTAATCAAGGGCAACAACATTTTAAAGGCACACGTGTTTTCACTGAAAACGCTTCAAAAGGAATTGTAGGCAACTTATGCCATTTAAATCATCCGAGGTGCTCGGATTACTACCTTGATGCAGCAAAATCGCGTCACATAGTGAATTAAAAAAAAAATAGCTGGCGCGACAACTCGGAATGAGCCAAGGCCTAGCTTCTCGCAACCATTCACGGTGTGAATTCGAAGATTTTCCGGGCCCGAGTATTGGTGTTCATCCACTATATATGACACAGCCGTCTCAGTCATTGGAGCTTTACTCTTCTGGCTAGGTCGGTGCCGCCGTACAGCCCATATAGTTCGACGTTGTATATCCTCCTCCATTCACCGTCTATGCAGACGGAACGGAAAATCACCCGAAGAATTTTCCTCTCGAAACAGCCAAAAGCGACCTCATCCCCATTTGACAAAGTCCATGCCTCTGCGCTGTAGAGCAGGACTGGGATGATTAAGGACATATAAAGGGTCACTTCAGTCACTCGAGAGAGGGCTTTGCTACTCAATTGCCTTCTTAGCTTAAAGAAACAGCGATTGGCAAGAGTTATTCTTCGTTTAATCTCAGCGCTGGTGTCGTGGACTGAGTTAATAGCGGAGCCTAGGTAGACAAAGTCCTTAACTACCTCAAAATTATAGCTGTCTATAGTGACGTTCTGTCCGAGACGTCGGTGTTGGGTGTCCTTTCTTGTTCGACAGCATAAACTTCGTCTTGTCCTCATTGACCGCTAACCCCATCTTCCCCGCCTCCGTCTCAATACTCACAAACGCACCAGTGACATCACGCTGCGTTCTTCCGATTATGTCAATATCGTCGACGTATGCGAGTAATTGGACGGACTTTTGAAAGATTGTGCCTCTGGTGTTGGCGCGTGAGTTTTGCACAACTCTTTCAAGAACGATGTTGAAGAAGTCGCATGACAGCGCGTCGCCTTGCCTAAATCCTTCTGTGACATCAAAAGTCTAGGTGAAGGCTTGACCGATCTTGATGTAGCAGCGTGCATTCTCCGTCGTCAACCTGCACAGACGAACGGGTTTGGCAGGGATGCCAAAACGAGACATGACTCTGTGTAGCTCGTCTCTGTAGATGCTGTCACACGCGGCCTTAAAATCGATAAAGAGATGGTGGGTATCGATTTGAAGTTCCTGGGTTCTTTCCAAGATCTGCCACAGTGTGAATATTTGGTCGATGGTGGACTTTTCTGGCCTGAAACCACACTGATATGGACCGATCAGGTTGTTGACGAACGGCTTCAGGCGTTCACACAACACGGCGGATAAGATCTTGTAAGCGATGTTAAGAAGACTGATGCCCCTGTAGTTGGCCCAGTTCAAAGGGTCTCCTTTCTTGAGGATGGGGCAAAAGATCGGGCATACTTTCCTCCGACCATATTTTACAGATGAGTTGGTGCATGCTCCTTACCAAGTCATCGCCTGCTGCTTTGAACAGCTCGGCCGCTAGGCCGTCAGCACAAGCAGCTCTGTTGGACTTAAGCTTAGATATGGCTATCTTCACCTCATCCAGGTCGTTTGGACGGAATTGTTGGTCATCGTCGTCCAGGTTGAATGGTTCATTCTGCCTGACAGCGGGATTTGATTCATCGTCGCCGTTAAACTGTCTGCAGAAGTAGTTCTTCCATATACTCAGACTGCGATTCCACTACGATGTTTCCTTGTTCATCCTTGCAGGCCTCGGTTTGGGCTCTGTAACCTTGACAGGTTCTTTTAACCTTTGGTAAAACTTCCGAACCTCATTCCTGCTGTGGCATCTCTCTATTTCCACGATCGCGCGTTTCTCATGCTCTTTCTTTTTCCTCCTGAAAAGCTTGTGTTCGTCTCTCCTCTTCTGCCCGTAGAGCTCGCGAGCAGCTCTGGTCTTTGTGCAGTAACAGTTACAACACTGGGCATCGCCAAGTTGATACCAATCAGAGTCTACCCAATTACTACAACAACCAGCCACGAGCAATCTAGCCACGTCAAAAGGTTTGGCCAGTGATCTTCTAAATCCCTTTGCATTTTCTCGTTGGTTGCTATTTTAATTATCGTTGAAACATATCTCTTGCCGAAAGCTCTCCTGCATATCCAGAAGGTCCTTAAAGCTTTTAGGATTTTAAATAACTGTCTACTTTTTTTAATGTATGTCTCTCTTTTATTAAGATTTGGGGGTCACTAATAGCCTAGACTGTCAGCTCGAAACTTCATCGTAAGAGGGACTTTAAACTCGGTAAGAAAAACCCAATAAATACTCGAATTAACTGATTTCACATCATCATCATCATGCATGACCCCCAAACTCACATGACTTTACTCATGCAACCAAGCTCCGTTTAAAATATTTTTTTTTTTTTTTTAAATCCTCATGTTCAGGATATAGCCCAGCGTACAATACATCACCAGTCATCCAAGCATCCGTACCGTATCCGTTGATCCAGTCGTTTTAGTCACCTGAAATTCTTTTGTCATCATCACCGGCTTTTGCCAATTTATCCATTCGACCGGATGGGTGGTGCGTCGTCCTCGTCGTTCGGGCTGACAATAACAAAAGATCCAATTTCACCTTTGACACCGACGTCTAATTGTGAAGATGTCCAACCATCCTTGTGGGGTTTCTATGGGTAACCGAGATTCTTCTCAACCGTATAATAAGAATTTACTATTTACGTTGTGGCCCGGGTGGTGGTAGTGCCGGTGGTGGCGACGTCGACGGGCGGCAATGACACCGAGCAACCGGGTGGCACATGAACATTTTCGGTCGTTATCGTTGGCAGCCATGCTTGTTGGGTTTATAACTTCGTCTATATACTTGTGCCCGAATCAATGTGTGTCTGTAGATACTTATAAAATACATTAAGGAATGCCGAGACTACAGAGTGTAAACTTGAAGAGAAATCGATTGTCCTTTGTTACCCTGGTGACACATTATGGAGAGCCATCATTAGACGAATTTACTAAATGTAGCTCCATCTCGCCGAGCCTCTCCTCTGCTCTGTTTTGAGAATTTCAAATTTAAGCGCACCACTGATTTAATAACTTCTTCTGCCTCAACGCCACCCATGCTAACACACTTTCTTCTTCTATGTCTCTAAGAAACTGGAAAAGGATTCCTAGTTGAGACTGAATATTGATTTTTGAGTGTAAGACTTATGACAGTGATAGATATTCTGGTTGTGACACACCATACATTTGGCACGAGTAATTAGAAAGAATATTTATTAAATGTCTCGGGATTGTCGGCCAAAGGGGTTGCTTGTGATCGGGGGCAGTTAAAATCTGAGAATTTACAGCATCGTTAAGTTGAATTTAGTTTAAGTGTGTGGAAGGGCTATTAAAGTTAATGTGGGGGAACCGCTTTATCAGAATCCTTTAGGAAAACCTTAGAACTTGAGATGTTTCTGCTGCTGAAAATCAGTTTCATTTTGATAGAGACACGCTATTCAATTTCTTGTCGAAACATGAGTACTGCATGATTCGATGGCGGCCAATTTCCACTCCAATTTATGGAGTTTTCGTCAAAGTAAATACGAACTACTGGAACGGCTAAAGTGTTCGACACAAGAAAGACTCGAATATTCTCCAGACCTTCTAGCAAAATAGAAATTGCAACAGGGATCGGAGTTCCATTATGGGTATTAATGTCATTCCTGCTAAGCTCTTTCAGGTGGCGTCAAATATGAAGTCGATAGAACTGTTGTATCCACTCAGTGTGAGTTTATATGGAGCAAGAAATTGATCGTCAAGAAGACAAATGTAACGAAATGTGGAAACTTCCGAAGTAACCTGCTATTGCATTCTTCCAGCAGTAGCCAAACTGATAGCTTAAGTATGATTAGAGGACATTTAGATACATCACACGAACAGACTGGCTTCTGCTTAAGTTGGCGCTACAGTCCGGGGTGGACCTGGGCCTGAACCAACAAGCGTCTTCACTTAGTTCGATGTTTAGCCAGCTGCCCCCAGATTCACACGTCAACTTGGTTAAGGACCCCTTGGGTGCCCCACCTGAGTCACGGTCTTCCTCTACTGCACCTTCAGTCGCGTGTGGATTCGAAGATTTTCCGGGCCGAATCATTGGTCTATCCACACTACATGACCCACCCATGACCCAGAGCAGTCTGTCTGTTCCAGAACCTGTCAGGAAGCTAATCAGCTTCTCTGGATGGAGCGTGGCAAGTACAGCTGGTGCGACGACTTCATTGCCTAGGGTCCGCTTTCTCACATGAATGAGAGCGCGGCATTCTGTGACGATGTGGAGAGACCTTTCCTCGCTCTCCGAGTATAGCCTGCAGGTAGGGTCCGGTGATAGGCCAAGCTTATGTTGATACCATTTTAGTCGGCAGTGGCCACTTAGGATAACGAGGCGAATTGTAAGGTGGTTCCTGTTCAGATTTAGAAGAAACTAAGATTTCGGAAAGAAGTGTTTGGTATAGTTCTGTCCTACACTTCCCATCCAAATTGTGTTGGATTTGGGCAGGGTTTCTTCCCCCATGTAGCTTTTGAAGATGAATATGTTTACTCTACAGGCTGATTCATTGCTGGTGTGGCCCTTGTGGGCGGGGATCCAGTATAATATGACCAAGTTATTTTTCCTAGTTTTAGAAGAAATTTGACTGTCTCTAGGATTAGTTTCGATTTTATCGTGGCTGAGTTTAGTACTTTCAGGGCAGCCTGGCTGTCAGAGAAGATAAAGATGTTTGAAAGATGATGACAGATATTTTAGTGCTAGACGACTCTCCGAATATGGATCCACTGTCCATTTTAGAACCATCCGTATGCCATACTTGGTAATGCTTTGAAGGACGGGGTTTGAATTTTTTCCCAGTCACCACTTGGGAGAATGACTACTGAGTAGTTTCGTTTGAAGCAGTATCTTGGGAGAAAGTCATCCAACGGAAGAGTCTGGTAGACTGAGTTTTGCCTGCATTTCTACATGGACTCGAACTGACGGTAGATCGATAATGGCGTTGAGCGAGGAGGTAGGGAAGAGGTTGCAGCACTTCGCACAAGATGGCCCAAACTCAAATAGGACACGCTTTTCTCCAAGAAGTCAGCAGTGGTGCGCCATTCAATAACCAACTTAGGATACACCAAAAATGATCATCAATTCGAGAATCGATTTCGTTCAGGATCAGGAATGACTGGGCTTATATCTCACACTTCCTTAAGTTTACATTTGAAAATTTAGGAAAGGACTCCTCCTAGATGTAGGTGGAGAGGCGAAAAAGTTTGGCTGATTTTACCGTGTCAGTTCATTGAGCAATCTAAGCACAACTAAACAATGGCGTCCTTTCATTTAAAATCTTTAGATTTGAAGGATCTTTGCCTATTTCCTGAGCTCAAAGTGGACAACAACAAGTTTTTCAGATATCTGCATTTTCTCATTCATGAGTCTATTGGTCTTCCGAGTTTTCTGCTAGCTTGTAAATTCGATTGTTAGGATTCTAGGGTATATCCAAACTTAGTTTTAGCACCATGCGTCTGCAATCAAAATAATAGAATAAAATAATCGTACCGTTGGAAACAGCAAGAGCTGAAGACAGCAAACACAAGAGATTGTCAGAAAAGTTGTTCGTTGTTTTATAAGAGGTTGAATCCAATATTTTACAACTAAATTGTTGCATAGAAAATAAGAAAGATAAGAAACTTAGATCTAACCATCATTTGTCGTCATCTAACATAAAGTGGACTTTTCGTGAAATCTCAGCAGAGGATGCTCCATAAATATCTCCGTCCGACCCGTCAAGTACATTTGCTATGGCCCTGAAAATTATGCAAATGGACTATGATTGAAGGTGAATTGTATTAAGACCAAGATGTGGAAGTGAAAACGTCGTCACAGTAATTCAATTTATGAGCGATCTAGAGAAAGAACGATCAAGGAAGAGACCTAGAGTTCAATTCTGACTGAGATTTTTTTTAAAATTGACCAACGAACCGTTCAGTTTTGTTTTATTTGCCTACAAACAGAAGAATCACTCTTGCTGATTCCTTTGCCAAAAGACAAAAACTACCATGAAGAATATGACCACTGTACCTATGGGCCTAGGCCTAAGGGCCCACAAAAGGTAAGTAAGAAAACATGGTTAATAGAACGTTGCCATCGTTTTTGTTTTTTTAAGATGAAATCTACAGGTCTATAACTAGCCTTAGGACGTAGCTCGCCATACAGATTAAATTTTTTATAGACTAAGGCTAAGACAAAGGCTATCACAAATTAGTAAATAAAACCATTAAGGAAGGAGCAAAACTAGAGTTCTGGCAAACCTAAGATGAAGTTATTTATGATGAATGAACAAGATCTTCTAAATGATTTATCTTAGAGAAGATGGAAGGTCGGCCTAAGATGGAGAACAAATGAAAAATACACAAATAGGTGCGAAGGAATTAAAAGTTTTGCGGTCGACTGCTAGTGATACATGGATAATAGATTGAATAGTGGTTTGGGTTTAAGGCCTTGTGCACCAAATGTAGTCCACTTAAAAATGTTATATACTTATGTTGTATACTCTGCAAGACTAGATGCGGTTGGCGAAGGATCGATCCATCATAAATCAGTTTGTTTTTAAATGTTTAAAAATCTAGAAACATAAAAACTAAAAGTGTAATTAATTTTACAATGCCCTTTTAATATTCTTAAAATTTATATTTACATATTTATGTTACATTGCTTGGCTTTATTTTAAACATTATTCTAAATTAAATTTATTTATGAGCAGAAGTTATTTTTGGTTTTATTTTTTTATTACAAGTGAATTGACAAATATATTATTTTTACAAAATCAACGTTTTTTTTTATTACATTGTGGAAATTATGCCCAGAAATTTTAATATGCGAGCATAGTTCGTGGAATAATGGCCAAACTTAGACGGAATGGACCTAAACAATATGTGATCCCCACAAGACAGTGAAGGATGCCACATAGCGAACAAGACCATCAGGTAATTGCGGATTATTACTCCCTGATTAATTTCTCCTTTTATTGACACAGCGTGATCGGCTAGATCTAGTGATGTGACACCCTTACATTTTTTTTAATGGAAACACATCATCTGGGGTTGCATTTAAGGAATAATTTTGCAAAAAGTGATTGGAAAACTTAAATGAAAGAATGGTAACATGTTAAAGAGTATCTAAGCTCTTAGATCAAATATTCTTAAAATGTTTTGTTTATTGAAAAAAAAATCGCTCACGTCTCATTTTCTAAGACAAACTCCATTCGTTTATTGCAGTAATTCATCAAGTATAGAAGCTTCGATCTGGTAGATCAGCATAGACCTTCTAAGCTGAGGTATAAATATGTAACTAAAACCTGTGCCGCAAAGAGAGTTTTACAGAAAAGAGATTCTTCCTTTTTATACAGGCTTACAGGGCCAAGTTCTTAAAACTACTTTAGCTTGAAGAAGAACTGTAAGTCTAGTCAACTTCGTAAAGCAGTTTAATGTTCCCAATCCTCCCAATCATTGGAGCCTTCCTGAACGTTTCCATAGCCGAGCACGATGCTAAGCCGAATACCGAATTCGTCCAATTCCTAAATGGGTACTGCACCAGAAGTAGAGAAAATAAGCCGCCTTTGCTCTGAAAACTCGAAAATTGTTAGGTAAAGTCCTTCTTGGTCTATTCCTAGGTTTCTCCCGAATTTATTTATTTATTTTCTTTTCTCATATGGAATTATGGAGCTTTTATAGAAATATCGAGACAAATTTAAATCAATTATACATTTCTTTTTCACAAAATAATATACTTCAAAACTAAACAAAATCTCTGCTCTTTGGTTAAAAATAAAATTTAATTAACTGCTTATATTTTTTTTTATTGATTTGCCTTAATTTTATTAAGTTGTCACTTTATATTCTAACTCTTCTCTATACACTTACATCGCAAATATTATTTTAAAATTTATTCATCTATTATATTTAAACTTAAATTTAAAGCATTATCTGTCATCGTTAGGGTAACGCTTCCATTTTTTTTTTTATTAAATTCGATATGTGTGACACAAAAACACTGATTCCGTGCGTCGATATGAAAGTTCACAACAATTTTTATGTATTTTCGTCGAAATATTTTTCAACATCCATTGGATACTAGTACGGTCGCCAGACGTCAGTGTGCTTAGGAGTTCGACAGCGCATGGGTCCTATACTGCTACCGCTGCGATTGCTTCTATCGTCGACTATGTCATCGGGTGATGGTGATCTTCTTGTTGAGGAAACAGGAGGCGATGCATTGGGATTTGCATTCTCACTGTCCTTGTCATCGTTGGAATGAGAGATTAGAGTAACACATCGTTTGACTAAATTAACTCCAGCTACGGCTTCCTGTAGGCTCCCATTCGATGTGGCATTACTGTTTGTGCTACTAGTCGACGTGCCATTTCGAAACCAGGGCAGATCATGATAGTTGCCATATAATTGAGTGTAAAGCCATTGACTCGGTTGGGGAATCAGTGGATTTTGCAGGAAGAGCTGGGCGGCTAGAGCTGGATTGAATCCATGCGGCTGTTGGAACTGCGATGCGAATCCGGAGAAAATTTCATTTTTCCTCAACGATGGATTGCGTTGGATGAGTGCTGTGAAGGCACCGGTTTGCGGCGACGGAGTCCTTCGATCATCGTCCTCATGTGGGGAACTGGTTTTTCTCGGAGATCCTGTCACAGATATGCTATCACTTTCAAAACCAGCGTCAATATTGTTGTTATTATCGTTTTCACTTGTCAACGGTGAGGAGGCGGAATTTGTGTTGTGCAGAGCGGAGTTCGTTGTGCCGGTACATGTGGTCGGTGATCCTTCGGGGCTGGTTGTACTGTGCGGATTGCATGATGCTGATAATTGACTTAATTGAGCTAGGTGGTGATTATCTGAAATAAAAAAATTGCAAGTGATTGGTAGCACAAGGAAATTATTTGGATTTTACCACTAATTGATCGAAGTTCAGGGCGGTCTAAGCGTTCTAGCGTATTTGCCAGTGAATGTGGAGGAAATGCTGAATGTTGATGATGAAAGAATGCGGCGCCGTGTGGAAATCCAAGACGTCCGAGTGCTGGATTCGCACCCAGCGAACGCCAATCTGGCGCGTGTAGGTGACCATGCATTCCAGCCAAGTGATGGGTGAATCCTTGAAGAAAATTGAAACAGAATATGAATAAACAGTTTGAAAAAAATATCGTGGAATGTAGACAATTTTTAAGTCAAGTCAAGCGAAGAGGACCTTCTTAACATTTTCACAAATGGAAAGCCTAGAACATCAATTGAAGAGTAGTAGGAGGACTTCTTATCTTTATGAAACTAGGGGTTGACTTAAAAAAAACCTCAAGAGCATTTTATATGGTTTATTAAGCTTAGTTCTTTCCACGAAACAAAAGCGAAAGGATTCAAGAACTGAATTTCGCAGAAAACCTTCAAAAATTCCCCAAATCCTTGAAAAAAGACTCATACGGGTTACGGTATCATTTACGTTTCAAGAATTAGGGACACCAAAACGAAAACCTAAACATATCCCCATAAAAATAATGAAATCCGTCCAAAAGAAGTGCCCCGCACTCATACACAAAACCAGACACAAGATGGAGAACAAAATAAATAAGAAAAAAAAAAATAGGAAAAAAAAACTCACTTACAGAGTTGTACATAACCAAAAGTAACCATCTTTGGTGGTAACCTCAAACTATCGCCCAGTCTCACTCACTCTCGAGTCCATTGGCATTACCAATGAAACCCAAAAATACACACACAAAACCCACCTAAATATTCATTATAATTACACCACCAACAAGGTCCTTCGCCCATAAGGCACAACCTACTTCTTCCATGTGGTTGTTTATGTGTGCAAGTGTGTTGGTATGGCTGCGAGTGTATCTAGCAAATTTCCCTGAATTAAGAGGATACCCTCATCCCCGATGCCAATCGGCCAACAAATGGCATATGTATCCAGAGCTCCCTCGCAAATGAACGAATGAGACACATCTGGCTGGGAGTTTTGATCCTGAGCAACCATTTCTTGGTCAACATCACCACCACCTACGACCGACGGAAGCGCGCAGCAGCGGTATCATTATGATCATCATCAGCAGAGGCAGCTGTACCAGCTGTATAATCATCATCGACGCAAGCATTACCGTCGTCGGAGGAGTGCTGCTTATGCTTGGGTGGTATATCTCTGCCACGACTTGACGAAGACGAGAAAAGCGAATACCCCATTGACATACTGTGCAGCAGTCGGGGCCAGAAGTCGAAGTGAAATATGTGTATGTGTGCTGCCGCAAAGATACACATAGAGTGAACCTACAGGACACCTCCATAGATACATATACTCGAAACGCCATACGAAGATACCGAATTGACGACGGCAACGGCGACGAGACTGCGGATATCGTCGTCGTGGTCGTCGTAGTCGTCGTAGTTCAGTGGCTTGCTTCACTCCCACTAAAACCTAAATATGCGGTCCTGTAAGGAAACCCTATGTGCGATAAAGGGTTAGCCACTCTGGGTACGGTGAAATCGTTGTTACGTTGCCAGGAGTGGGGCATAACGTGGTGCCATTGGTGCGCCGCAAAAAGCTTTCCTTCTTCTGCTTCTTCTTCTTCTGCTGCTGGTGCTCGTAGACCTACCCACTAACAGTGCTCTCCCCTCGCTTTCAAAACGACAAAAAATAAACCAAACCAAAACCGCCCCCGCAACCCCTCGACGCAAGAGGTGGCGCACATATTTTCTTGGTTGAATTTTGGGGCACACCTACACAGAGAATGAAAAAAAAAAACGTCCCTTCTGTGTGCTCCAAGGATAACGGAAAAAATGAGGAAATAAAATTGAGATTTCCTCTCACACACACACACATAAACACACAGCAGCACAGGCATCCCCCATTCTGAGGGTTCTAATGTACACACATTTGTATCTTTGAGGTCTCTTGCGTGGGATGGAACTCTTCTCCAGGAATGTGGAGCATCCGCACAAAGGCCATAACTTCGCTTCTCTCCCCTTGCCTCATCGTCGCACTCAGCAACGTCTTGCAAGGAGGTGAAATCATCGTTGCCTTTGTCTTACACTTATTTGCCTGGAAATGTGTTTGTGCAAGCTTAAGGAGACCGTTTCGGAGCTTTCCCCAATTCATCTGCACGAGTCTCCGGATTCTCTCTAATTTTCGGGATGCGCAAAGAGAGTCTCCAACCGCCAGCCCCCCCGCTACTCCTCAGCTAAGTACATTTTCCTTACATTGTGGCATTTATTTTTTGCACTTTTTTGCGTTTTGCCAGCCACCATCATTCTTGGTCTCGTATTTACTGCAAAAGAAAATAAAAAAAGACCCGAAGGAGTACATAAAACTGCACATCTACTGGCAAGTGTGGTAAATGGCCACCCGCTAGTCTGAGGTGGTGTGAGCAAAAAAGGACGTCCTTGATTCCCTCCGCAGAAAAAGAAAGGCAAAAACGAGAAAACAAGGATTCTTTCTATGTGCATATGGTGTCCTTTCTAGGTGCCATATGCGAATGGTTACACAGGACCGTCTCTGTTTTATTTACTTGTCGGAATTAATTGAAATCTGTTTTCGTGGCGGTTCTATCCCATTTCTAGATTTTTTTTTCTTCTACATATATCTTTGCTACTGTTTGCATTGCAGATTTTCTCTGCTTTAGGGTTTTACGGTTTTTTTCCTTTTTTATGTCCTTTCATTGTGAGCTTTTCGATTTAAGGTGTTGGTCGGGCCATTTGTGGGAGGTTTATGACACTCGCAGGAGCCGCCATATTTTTCATGTTAAAATTGTCATTTGTGGGTTTGTTTCTAGCTGAAGAACTGAAGCGAGTGAAAAATGTGGCATAAGGTGCTGAAAGATAATTGAAAGGTAATTTTAAAGCTGAGCTATGGTAGATGTAGGCTAGGTGTTACAAAAACCCTTCCTGCTCTTTGGTTAACAAGAGTCTATGGAACTTCTGATCAAAACAGAAGTGACACCTATTTTCTCGGTAAGGATCACTACATACAATACCTTGGTCCTGCCAGACAAGTCACAATTTACTAACATTTCACCGCCACCTTTACAAAGACGAATAATAAAACCAAATGCGGCGGAGGTGGATCGGTGTGGCGTTATGACCTTTGAATAGCTGTAGTCTTTACTGCTAAGAGAGAGCAAACAATTTCATAGACTTTCTTTCAATGTCGGTCTTTGGTATGCAAGCGATACATTTAAAGGAAGCTTCGACCGAGAACACAGGCAGACATTCACATTTTTGTCCTGAGATATTCCTCTCTCAATAAGGTCTAACAATTTTATCGAAGATCTCAGTTCCAGTAATCGTGTGTTCTGGAACCTGAGTTGGGGCATTCAGTTGGTTTTTGCAATCTCTACTTTAGAAGTAGATAACAAGTTAAAGGCGCAGCTTGGTTGCCACTGCAGTCACATTTATTCCAGAAATAACATAAAATCAGATCTTTGACTACTTTTGAAGATTTCTATGCGAAATCCTTTATCCGATCAAATTCTGGTCTAAATTCGCCTTGGATTTTCAACATTTAACTAAGTTTGCGATGCCTTTTGATGGATTGATACACACTCGCACAACGTGTTGAAATAGGGGAAATTCACTCCAAAAACGGTGAAAATATCGCGGAAAAGTTTGGTAAAGTTTGTAATATTTTTGGTCATCATTAAGCGCCTTCTCGCACAGCTATAATGAATTTAATCGATAAATTTGAACGTCTCGGACAGGTTAGTGATGTGAAGACTCCAACTCGGCAAGATCAGCTAAGACTATCGCCGCCGTAACTGAGAGTGTGGCTGAAAATCCAGTTGTGTCAATTTGAAGAGGATCAAAGGAATTGGGCCTATCTGTAACCACTTTGCACCTCATTTTGCATAAAGATTTTGGCCTACATGCTACAAGCAGCCAGCAGACCTCGCACAGCGCCGTACTTTTGCAAAAAAAAAAAAATAACACCTCTTGTTGGATGACCCTATATATTTAAGGAAGCCAGCCCAGTTAGACGATCCTTATTAATCGTTGACCTTAAGTAGGTGTTAAGGCGGTTCAAGGTAAAAAAAAGACAAAGTTGCACAAGTTATGTGAAAAGGAGCTAAGTTCTGAAAATCAGAAAGCGCTTGCATGTGTGTGAAATTTTTAAGTTTTTTTTTTGTAAAAGTAGCCAATGTAGCTATGCCTTAAGTATGGGTCTAAAAGGCTACCTATAACAATGAGCTTTTGCGGCACTTTAATCATGTGTTTGGTGGTGACGATCTTAATGTCGGAAGTTCGAACCTCCTCTGGAGCGATGAGGTTTGTTAATTAATTTTCTCTGCATCACCAATCGGGGGTTTGAACACCCAAATCTCCTCCCCCCTCCCCCTTGTCTACGCCCCTGGCCACAACAACTGCACTAAATAGTAGCTAATGGGGGTCGCATCAGTCTCTCATAAATCCCTTGTGCAAAATCCATTTGGCTCAAATCCAGTCCAGTCACGAAGTCATTCAGATGAAAAGTTGCAGTCTTCTAGAAACCAACTGGTGAACTGTCGGTTCTTAAGATGATCTGCTAACTTGAGTGAATTTTTGTTGCATGAAGCTTACGAGTATTTGTTTGGACTTGAAGAATTCCAACCGAAAGAATCGTTTGTTCTTATTGATTCTTTTGACGTGTAGGTTAGGTTAGGTTTGTGGGCTGACGTGGGCTGCCTCATCACGCTTAGGTCCATATAGGCCCATTGTGATACCCAGAATATTCCTTAATACGGTTTTAATTCCTCGGTGCCAACGATCCGGTCGCCCTTGGAAATTTGAGAAGTTCTGATGGCGAGGCGTCAGCTAGTTCGTCGATATGACTGAAGAAGAATTTGCCTAGGGTCCTATTTCTTATCTGGCAGAGGTATGGGCAGTGACAGAGAAAATGAGCTGTGTCCTCATGGACCTCCTCATCACCGCATCACCTGCATATCTACATCTTTGTCATCCAGATGTAATTTCTTTGTGTGATATCTTAGCATGTTGTGGCCAGTAAGTACTCCCACCAGCATTGACAGTGATCTTCTGTCTTTTTGTAAAATCCGACAGGTTTTTGCCTTGTCATATTCTGGCCACAACCTTTTTCATATTTCACTGGTGGTTAGTGATTTCCGCCTATTATTTGCTTCTATTGTGCAATTTTGGCCTTTAGGTTGCAGAGTGGCGGTCTGACTTTACAGTCCGCTTCTTCTCGGGCTAGGGATGAACCCATTCTTGCCAGTTCGTCAGCTTTTTCATTACCTGGTACTCCGCTATGACCAGGAACCCAGCAGAGCTAAACATTGTGCTGCGTACCAAGAACCTTAAGCTCTTCGCGACAACACTTCACAAGCTTCGATGTTATCTGCGTAGCAGCTATTGCTTTAATGGCAGCCTGACTGTCATTGTAAATTGTATTATCCTCCCGTGATATTGTAAGCATTGAGACTAGTTGGGCGGCTTTTGTCACTGTTAGGACCTCCACTTGGAAAATGCTGCTGTGATCCGGGAGTCTTATGGAGCTGGTAAGTCCTAACTGTTCTGAGAAAAGACCTGCCATTTTAGAATCATCTGTGTAGATCGATTTGGACTCATTCAACACTTCGTTATTTTGCCACTGTTCCCTGCTTGGGAAGACCAATGAGAAGGGTTTCTGAAAGTCCAAGTCCGGGACAGTGTAATCCGAGCTGACATTTGCGCCCAGATGATTGCTAAGTGTCTCGGCATATCCATACGGATTTGGTCTGAGAGCACTTTTCGCTGCAGTCTCCTGCATGTAGTGGTCTAGAGGCAAAAGGTTAAGAATTGCCTCCATCCCTGCTGTTGGTGTTATTCTCATCGCACTGGTAGTTCCAATGCAAGCCACTCTCTGTATCTTGGTGATATCTTTGAGGTTAGTTATTTTGGTGGCAGTGCGCCACCAAACCAGTCCTCCGAATGTGAGTATTGGTCCAACGATAGCTGAGTATATCTAAAGGGTTATTCTGGGCTGGGTCTGGATCCCAAATTTTTACCAAAGAATCTATTACAGTTATAGAAGGCAACAGATGCCTGCTTAACTCTTTCTTTGATGTTCAGCTTCCAGCTTTCTGTCAAGTATGAGATCTAAATATTTCGCACTTTCAGACAGTTTTAGGGGAATTCCCTCAATGGTCGAAAGCGTAAAAGTTGGGATCGCTCTTTTGTGGGTTAACAACACTATTTCGGTTATCTGTGGGTTTACCCCTAGATCACATTGCTTCATCCAAACGTTTGACGTCTAGTCTTCTACATTTCAACTCATAACTTTTTTACTTACAGCACTCGTTTATTTATTTTCCAAATTTTGCAATTTTAACCAGCCAGCTGTCTTCACCCCACCATTCTGAGGCAAATAGCAAACACCTGTTACCACATGACAAATTCTCCCCCCTCACCTTACTCCGAATAATATACACATACTCGTAAACTTAATCAAAACATTGCCGTCTGATATGAATAAAAAATTGTCAACACACGGGGTGCAAGGAGCAGAACCCCCCGCCATTCAAACAATATCACTCCGTACAAAGACTCAATTTAAAAATTGTTTAACTTAAAATAAGAGCCTTAGCCCCCATGGGACATATTACATTGATTCAATTTTATGTCAATTTTCTTGTCAATATGAGAAATCCCAATCCACACACCCGACCGACGCGACGGTGTCCCCTTCCAAACGCATGTTGTAAACCAAGCAACTTTTCGTTAGCATAACAACACACACGCACTGGGGGATGAGAATTCCGTGCAAATTTTTCAAGGGTGAACAAATTTTGCACTTGGCACTTGAAAACGTTGCCGGTTGTCATCGTTGTTGTCGTTGTCACCCTCGCATGGAGTGCCAACGTGTCAATATTACAAGGCTAACCAACCCCTAGACCACCACCCTTCAAAGTGACACGACACCTTATGTCTTATTTATTAGTTATTGATATAAGCAAGCATTTTTCATGCAAAAAAAATTAAGAAGAAACATGGGAAGGGATGAATGTGCTGTGGGGTTGGGCAATTTGCCCAACGGAAACATACGCTCTTACCGTTTTGGGGTTTAAACAGGAGAAGTTTTTGCTCTGAGGGGTTTGCAAATTAAGTGCTCAGTCAATTTGTATGAAATTGGGGGCCCGGGTGAGACTTGAGAATAAGTGTAACATTGACTAGTGATGTTTTTCATAATAAATATTGGATCCCCGTGTGTGCTCCCGTGTGAATTTGGCGTCATTCCCTAAATTCTTAAGAAACAACAAATAATGACGAGCTTTAATTCATGTTGTGAGCCTTTAACTAGTTACCATCTTTTCTCAACGGGTTATTCAATAAGAGTTTTAATTTGAAATCAATAGAAAAATGCAACAAAGGAGGTGATATTTCTGTTTTAATCTAAAGTTAAAATTCTGAGGTTAGTTATAGAATACAGTCTCTGCTTACAAATGGTCATTCTTTTGATGAAATGTTTCTTCGTGTTTTCGCATAATTGCAGCTGTATTACGCGACTGACAGCTCTGATATTTTTTTTTAGTCTTTGAATCGTTGGTGGTGTCAATATACTTCGGTAGCGCAATCCATTCACTTAAACGGTCATATCAGCATCATTTTCGAAAAAATATGGCCCATTGACACCGACAGCCCAACAACCGCTTCAAACTGGCACTCGTTGTGGGTGGAGAAGTTGATCCGCTCTTGGATTTTCGGAGCCCCAAATGCAGCATTTTGTTTTTGCTTACGTGAACAGACAAATGGAAATGACCCTCATCACTCAGAATAATTATGTCTAGAAAATCATGATCTTGTTCTTTCATTTCTAGCATCCAATCAACGAAAGTATGGCGTTGTGCGCAGTCTGCTGGCTGTTTGTGTCAACTGGACCATATAAATATGTAGGTCAAGATCTTTATGCAAAATGCCGTGAAAATTTGTTACGGATACGCCCAATTCCTGTGATCATCTCGAAATGGATACGCCTGGGCTTTCAGCCACACTCTCAGCTTTGGCGGCGATTATTTTCAGCTGAACCGGCCGAAAACGAGTTAGAGTCCGCACATCACTAACCTGTCCGAGACGTCTAAATTTTTTGATTAAATTTACTATAGCTCTGCAAGAAGGGCACTTGAGTTGATGATGACCAAAAGCAGTACGAACTTACTTTCCAAAAGTCGTCGCAATGATAGTTGAATGTTGCCAGTTCAACAATGACTCATGTGTTTCAATTACATTTTTCACAGCTACTCTTTTGCGAGAGGTGCTTTTCACTAAGAAGAGATCAATCCCTGAGCCTCCGAACTTAATCTTACGGGATCAGCACGCTATCTGGGCGTTATTCTTGATTCCAAACTAAGCTGGAAGGAGAACATCGATGAGTGCATCATGCGTAGCCTTCTACTCATGCAAAAAGGTGTTCATCAAAAGATAGGGTTTCAAATCGGCTGTGGTACACTGGCTCTATACGGCGGTTGTGAGACCCATTCTAACATATGATTCACTAGCCTGCTGGAAGGAGTTTGAGAAGCAATATCAGCTTTCAAACCTCACTTCAGATTGAAAGGGGCACCTGTATAGGAATCCTGGGATCAATGAGAATTACACCAACAGCGGCAATGTAAACCATGCTAAGTTTCGTCCCGCTCGATTTGTACTGTAGCAAAAAAAAATGGCTGTTGCGACAGCTCGGGATGAGCCAAGGCCTAACTTCTCGCAACCATTCAAGGGATCTACAATTTATTGCCGACTCCGAACGGCGAAGTGAGAAGCTCTTTCATGACAGATTATACTCCCGGAGGCATGTAATTCCCAGACAAGAGGTGGTACCGCGAAAAATGTTCGGTGTTCCTGGCTGGGGCTTGTACCCACGCCGCTCGGTCAGCAGTCCAACGCACTAACCACTGAGCCATGGCGACCACTCTAGTACTCTAGCAACGCGGCAGCTTAAACTGCTCCGAGACTGAGAGAAGGACGACAGTGGACACTTGCTCCCTACGGTTACGCCTCTGTACTGTCTCGATGGGAGAATGCCGACAGATCGACAGAAACAGATCATAGGATCCAGACTCTCTCATTTGACAGGAAATTCAGTATCAGAATTCCTGACAGAGACGACTGGAGGAACAATAAAGTAACCAATGAAAACAAACTGGCTTTTTATGCCGATGGTTCTAAAATAGACATTGGTACAGGTTGCGGGGTCTACTGCAAGGCCCTAGGAATAAGCCACTCGTTAAGAAAAAACGACGACTGAAGTATCTTTCAGACCGACATCACAGCCATCATCGAGGCTTCGAAACTGTCGGCGAGAAGGGGATCACCGCAAATACGGTTAAGGTCTACATCGACAGCCAGGCAGCTGTTAAAGCTCTGGTGGCCGCGATAACTAGATCGAGGCTTGAAGGAATCTGCAAAAAGTATCTTGATGAAATATCGTATGCCAATACGCTGGTCCTTGTTGGGTATCAGGCATATGGATATCGCAGGTAACGAAAGAGCTGACGAATTTACACAAAGAGTAACTGCGTTTCATGCCTCACAGGCTCCCCTTTGCGAGGATCTGAAGGTATATTGAAAACGAGGCCATAAGCCGAGCCAATACACGTTGGATCCAACTAGACACATGTGCGACGGCTAGAAAGTTATCGACGGATTATAATAAAAACACTTAGTCGGCGTGATGCAAGGATAGTCTCCGGCATCATTACTGATCACTGCGCCATTGGTACTCATGTGGAGCGCCTCAACAACGACTATTGCAGAAGTTCTCGGTGGTTTCTAATCAGCGGCTACCCTTCTCTTTGCAGGTTCCTGGAGTAGATTTAGAAGATGGGCACAATGGACCCTATTGCTGGTCTAAGTGAGCCATTTACCATTTACCTAACCTAACCTTGACTTTATTTCGCTTGGGCAAGCCTTGGAGAGCATTGAAGCAGCCATCGTTGTCTTTGGTGATAAGTTACTGAGAACCCAGTGTGTTAAGCGATGATTGACAATCGGTGAGTGTATTGACTGAGTCTGGAAGACATTAAGACATATTCCTGCTTTCGATACTTCACGGTTGAAGCTAAAGACACCTGCCCTAATAGCAGAGTCCATCTTAGAGCCTTCAGTATACCCTGACGATTGTAAATCCTCAGATTGGAGTCAACAATAAAAACTGTAATTTCGTTTGTAGTAAAAAAATTAACACACACAACATGTATAGATGCAAGAAGGTAAGCCTTGACTGTAGTGCCAGCAATTGGATTTATTTATTTTGGGGTGGCTTGTGTCCAGTCATAGCTCTTGGGCTGCCATCTACCGGATGGAAGCTTAGCTTAAGCTGACATAATTCCAACACGCACACCACTGTTGACGATTCCTTTCAAGTTGATACCACTCTAATGCACTTGCACCTGTAATACATGCTTAGTTTCGATGGAGGATCTCTTAATTATGTGGTATCCTTCCCGCAGGATCTGATATCAAAACATTTCCCGTCAAAATCGGGTTAATTTTCACCACAAGTCTCATCTCTGAAACAAGGTGTTTCATAAACTAAAATATTGATTTCCATGCACTGGCCCCTCGAATCGATAATGTTCATCCAACGCAATTTCGAAACCACAAATTGGAAATTTCCTTCAAGCAAAAAACGGTATCTCCGCTCGATATTCAATTCGATTCATTTAACGGAAACAGGAAAAATCTATTTCCCGACAACTTTTTTTTTTTTTTTTGTCGAAACTGAAACACCCATTTCTTGTGAAGGACTTCCGTCGATGTAAATTCGCTTTTCTCTCTCCCAAACAGGACATGTATGTGTAAAGCCTTTCAACACTCAAATCCCATTTGTGAGTTGTCCTCTACCCAACCCTATGGAAAAGGGTTCAACAACTAATTTTTTTTTTTTTTTTTGTTATTCTCGAGGACTACAACTGACAAGAAAACTTTTACCGTTTTCCCAAACAAGGGTTGGACAGACTCCAACTTTCCACACAACATATACGTTCAACTTACTGTCTCTCATGCAAATTACATTAGAAAATTTGTCCTCACTTGACGCACAAGAGAAACTAAATGAATTTCAAGTTGAAATTAATTTTCCAAAACTTCCAGGACGAAAGGGACGTGAAAATAAAAGTCAAAAAAAAAAAAGGGCTCAACTCTCAGAAAACTTCAAACCGGGCCACCGACAGATGATACAAGTGCGTGTGTGTCGGTGTAACTTGTGTGTGGACCGCGTGAGTGCGTGTGACCTCGTTATGGGGAAATCATTCACATCCTGTGTAATTAGGTTTTTCTCCAGTTCCTGTTCCAGCCTCAGCTATAGGTTAATAATTTAAAATTTATAATGAATTAAAAATCATAACAGGTACACACGGAGCGGGTTAAAAGGGTTAACGAGCACACACTACGGATATGAGTTTAATCAGCATAAGAGCACTCCCACATCCAGGGCGGGGGGGCGAACGGAAAAAGGATATACCCATGAAGGAGTCCTGATTGATGTTTTCTAAGTGAAAAAAACCCAACAAAATAGGGTTTCCTCTTTTGCAGTGAGCCAAGCTAGTGTGGAATCGGGAAGTTCTCAAAGCAAAGGAAGTAGAACTTCAAACACATACTCCCACTCCAGTTGCCTCATATTCCTCATGGCACCTGTCATCCTGGTGTTACATCCTTGCGCTACCGCCTGCTTTGTGGGTGTGTGCGTGACGAGGTAGAAAAATTTCATTAAAATATCATCACACGATGGGGAAAAAAAAGCAGAAGAGATGAAGACGATGAAGCGACAGAAGAAGATGAGGAAGTACACGACAGTGATACGGAGTGTGGGGCATGGAGGCTGTGAAATTGATTTGGGTTTTTAAGTCGGAAGGACTTTTGCTTGAAGAGTAATTACGATGGTGATGATGACGCCGTCGTTGGTGATGATAATGAAGGTTACTGCTAGAGACGATCTGCTATCAAGCGATGGAAGGTAAATTACGAGAAAGCGGGGGCGCAACTTTAAAGTATCAAAGAATGTTTCCTAATGAGATTGCATGGGAAGTTGGGGTTTGATAACATATGGCGACGTTTCTTCATGAAGCTCTAAATTAATGCGATGAATGAAAAGAAGATGTGTTAAATAGATAACAGGATGTAGGTAGTGGGATTTCTATGGTTATAGAGAACTTCTTGCAACGACTAGTTAGAAGGAAGTAAAGGAAAAACCCTGAAAATCATTAATTTCTAATTCTAATTCTGCTGTTCATAAAGAACGTGGAGTGCGTTGTAATGGTTCGAGACTCGGGTGATATTAGGTTTAAAAGGCGTACGAGGTTGGTGCCAAGACTTACTGAGAACACATTTTTGGCGTTGTTGCCACTGCTAGTAAAGGGTTTTCCAATAGGAACCGGTGGATTTTGACAGTTTATGGCGGCCATGTTGTTTAATCTGTTGATAGTTTCCCAATGTTTATTTTTCAGACACTAAAGACAAATCACCATGGCAAGTTACACCATCGAGAAACACGTGCAAATAATAAAACTTTATCAAAATGGGTGTTCTGTTGTGGCAACGATGCGCGCGTTGCGCCCATTTAACGGTTTCAACGATTGGTGGCCAAATTCGAGTCGACCGGTTCAGTGAACAATCAACCAACATCCGTACGTCAACGAAACGAAAAATCTGCGAAAACATCGCCGCTGTCCATGAGAGTGTGCAGGAGAACCCAAGGCAGTCAATTCCGCGCCCCGCACAAGAACTCGGACTTGCGCAGACATCGACTTGGTGAATTTTGCGTCGGTACTTCAACCGCACAAAATTTAACTGACCCATGAGCTGAAGGATAACGACCATAGACAACGCCGTGTGTTCGCTGACTGCGTTCTGGAGCAGTTGGAAGCGGACACTGATTTCCCCGACGACTGTTTGGTATGGATTTTGGGCCGGCGACATTCGACCAGTACCCTCAAAGTCAACATAACCCGTGTCATTGCCCAAACTCTTACCTCCTGATAGTATTATCATTTAGCAGTAAGATCAATTTTTCAAGCCCAAGATTGCTCTGCTGCCATTAGTATGCCCTTGTAGTAGAGTTGGCATCAGCTTTTACAGCTGATCGACTCTATTCATTTCCTGAGAAACAAATGTTTTTCGGCATCAAAAGTTGAGCCTGGAACCTTCAGCGTGACAGGCAATGATGCTTCCCACTACACCATAGGCAACCATTCGTAGCTTCAGCCAGGATTATTATTCCTTGTGTCACTTTTTTACTCTTTTCAGCAACTACGAACTTCTATCCTATCCGTCCAGTGATTTTATCTCTAAGTTATGTTAGTTTAGAGGGGTGGCGGTTTGATGTTAGGCGACGCCTCACTCGAATCTTAAAGGATCCATGGTGTTCCCCTCTGTAGGTTCCTATATTCGTGAACCTATTGGGAAGGTTTTTGTTGTTCGTTGTTAACCTTCCTAAGCCAGCCTGAATTCAGTATGAATTTTAGGATGGCCTTCGGTAGCATGGTTGAAAGTCGGCCTGGTCACTAAAGAAGTAAGCGCCTTTCTGGTTCTCCTGAAGCTTTGGCAGTCGCAGAGAAAGTGAGTTGTTCCGTCCTCTGCATCTACATCACCACATCTTCTACAGAGGTCGATCGAGCTTAGTCGTGTTCTCCTTAGATGGGCCGCCAGTCGTCTATGGTCTGGGAGGATGCTGATATGTTCATCGAAAGTATTTCCTTTGTTTTTTTTTTATTGAATTTTGGCCAAATCTTCCTTGATATGCGGAATTAAGGAAGTGTGCGCCATCTCTCATCGGCAAGTTTCCAGAAGGCCAAGCAAATCTCTTGCTTTCGAACTTTTATAGGGGTCATAACCGTGTGGTCCACGTTTTTTTTTTTCAGTTTTGATCTCTTTCTTACCAATTCATCCGCCTTTTCATTGCCATCGATGACTCTATGCCCCGGGACACCTCTAAATACACATGCATACATATGTCGCGCTATCTAATGTATATTCCTTGTTTAAAACCGACTCTTAAGCACACAACTTCCCATTGAAACTTAAGTCCCACGCCCCAAACAAACATTGTTAAATTTCCATAAAAAGCATTTTCATGGCCTGCTCACTACCATTCACTGTCCTTAACAAAGTTCAGTGCCGTTTGCCCGATTGGTATCTATCTATCTTCTTCCAAAAGTGTCATGTCCCTCGTTGTCATCATTCTCGTCAACATTTTCATAAACACATCAATTGCAAACAACATTAAACCTCCGCCCACCACCGGCAACCTACTGGTGCTATTCCTGTTGTCACCCAATTATCCAAAATAAAAGACGTGCCTCACCTTCGGCCTCGGCACTACCACTGCGGGGCTGGCAGAAGATTAAAATCCATTAAACACTTAATCTCCTAACGAGAGTTGAATAAATTCCACAAAAGCATCAAGGGGTTGGGAGCAGCATGATGACACGCAGCAGTGAAGCACCAACAAAAGGGGTGCTGCGCCAAAGAAGATAAACTTTCACCCCCCTTGCTGGCTGACGTGTTGGTGCGCTGAAAATTTTAAACCGCGAGGTGTCGTCGTGAATAACTAATTTTTCTCCCACACACACACACACACACACATGTACACGGAGTTTCTATCACTTTCTGACGTCTGCCAAAATCACCCCCGCACTCTGAAACACAAACAGATACACAATGGAAACCAATACAATTACGCGGTAATTTAAACTCCATAATGGATCAGAGCTTTCAAATCCTCCCCGACAAAGAAAGAAAGAAAGAAAAAAAAAACAAAAAATATAGACAACGCTAATCCGTTTTGACGGTTGCTACAATCGACAGACCCCCTCAGGTGGTATTTCAACGATAGGTCCCCTTTTTTCAGCTACGATTCCACAAGAGGAGATTTACGAGTACAAGTACGAGAATGAGAGAACGTTTTGGTAAACAAAAAGCATGTAAGCAGATCAATTTTCAAATTACCTGGCAATTTGAATGGTAAGCCTCCCATAAGTGGATCCGGACCGAAACGCTGCGGGCCAAATGCAAACGGATGGAATCCCTGATGACGCACCTTCGACCTTGGCTCCCGGGGACCGTCTACGGTTACCTTGATGGCTTTATTGTAGGTAGCCACTTGGATGGGGGACGATGATATCACGATGGTTAGGCTAAAGCTCTTCCCTGCAAAATGCAAAAGTGTTAAAGTGTTTTAATTAACGGTTCATAGATGTCTAACAATGGTGGATGTATTTAATTTAGTCATCGAGAAGAAAGGCATTCGGGCGATTTCTCCAGATGCAACGATGCATAACTTGATTCAGGAAGAGCACTGTATGGTTAGCAAGAAAAAACTGAGTAGGAATCTCACTGCCCTACTAGCCTCAATGTTTCGTTTACTCTGTATATTTTAGGTTCCAGACTGCAAGACAGCTAATAGCCACCTGAGTTTGACGTGGAACTACAATTTTTAGTCACGTGGCGAGTGTGCAACGAAAACATGAAACACTTTGAACTCCTATATCTTCGAAAATAATAATTGTAGAAGAATGAATAATGTATCATTCGATAGCTTTTAGAGTCAAAATTATAAGAAAATAACCCTCCCACTCTCAACTTTTCAAACGGTCAGCTCACGAAAGTTAAACTAAATTTTAAGCGATTTGCAATGCTGGTCGCCGTGGCTCTGTGGCCAGCCAGGTACACCGAACATTTTTCGTGGCACCACTTTTCGTCGGGCAATAACAAGCCTCCAGGAGTATAACCTGTCATGAAAGAGCTTCTCAATTCGCCGTTCGGAGGCGGCAATAAATTGTAGGTCCCTTCCACTCGTACGAAAAATGTAACATTCATAACATGAATGGTTGCGAGAAGCTAGGCCTTGGCTCATCCCGAGCTGTCGCGCCAGCTATTTATTTATTTTTTGCTTTTCTTTTGATTCGCTATGCTATGACTTGTCAGTTATACTGTTCACCAATAGGTCTACCGTCAGAGAATGTACTCATAATAGCACACTGGATTTCAACAGTCAACCTCAGGATGTATCACCTCAAACCCTTCGATGTAGCCACGATAAATAACAGCCACAGTAGCCATCAAAACTCGAAATCATGTCCTGCGAACAAGACAATTATCATTCGGTATTTTGCTCATCCTTCGCCATAGTCTACGACAGACTAAGGGTAAAGTTCGATTAAGGTGATGCACGGTAGTTCACAGCGACGACGACGACGATTGTCATCACTTAAAGCGCATTTGACACCAATAAATGTCCACAACGGAATGTTCCACCTCCACCGCCACAGCCAAGAGGGTTTGGTGTGACAATTACTCCATTCCTTCCTGCTCAGTGGTGGCTGAGTGCTGCTGTTGTTCCCTCTTTTGTTGTTGTTTGCCCAAAGTTAGTCAGAAAATTATCAACACAACACACATAGAATGTGACATTGTATGCATCCCCCCCAAACTTCGACAACGATGACAATGACGCCGACGACTACATGAGCCTACACCAGGAAACATGCAAAAGGACATGAGAGAGGAAATGTCTTATTACCAGGAGCATGATGCTCCACATATGTAGATAGACACTCTCCTGCACGGTTACACACCAACTTCCGAAGCAATAATGAGTTTAATGAATGAGCTCCGGAGGGTGGAAAGTGTTTGGCACGCTGGCAAGCTGACAGGGAGGTGACATCTTTGCATAGATGGTCTCGGATTTTGATCCGAATTGCTATGGCGATATTACAATCTATTTGCCAGCGTCCACCTCTTAATTGTGTCTCGTACGTGTCGGTGAGCGAGGGTGCATATGTGTAGCTCTATCCCCAAAACACACATCTGGTGGTGCATGCGGCTGATTTTCTAGTCGTTTGCTATGTTTGGCAAGGTGCCTTGACAAGTAATTAATAAGGGAATCGAAATTTGTTTACACATCTGCCCGATTATATCGCATTAATAATACCCTCATGATGATAATGCTTTTGCATCTACATACAGCGAGCCGATTACACACCCTTCGACACCACCAGCAGCGCCACCGTGTGTCTTGCAGGATTTAGTGCTTCTCACACACACGCACACTGGCACACCTTCATCGGTGGCACAGCGTAAATGTTTACACTTGCAACTGGAGTGCAAACATTTGGGGTCACATCTGGATTGCTTTGCTACGCAAATGCAATGCCTTCTCATCCGATGACACTTTGTTTGGTCTGCAAAATGATGACGATAATCTATTGATTTGGATTAGAGTTATTCCGGAAAAGATTTCCTCTTTTTCCTATTAAATCCGTGCAATTAAAGATGTTCACGAGCAGACCACTTGGGGTGCAATTTCGTTTCCAACTTTCTTATTTTAAATCTGTGAGCCGTTGTTTGTTGTTGACAAAAGATGGCGCTGATGTTCAGTTGACTGCTCAGAAAAAGTCGTATGGATATCAAAGTTTTCGGTTTTGCTTCCTTTCTCAAGAACTGGGCAAAATCTGGAGAACTCAAATTGGGGACCTACGCAGAATCACAGCATGACACGAAAAGTCTTCTAGACTGTCAAACTGTGAGCATAGAACTTCTCGAACGTGCTGACAACAGCGATGACTTGACCTTTCAAACTCTTCTTGATCATTAGTTGAAACACAATTTGGGACGAACATTCACGGTCCTCGAAATAAGGGATGACCATATCTTTTTTAATTTCGGGCTTTACTGCGTCTTTAATCTTAATGATCAACTCACCTCGATCACATACATATGTCATCCTTTAGATAACGACGTTAACTTTCAGTATCCCGATCTTCAATAGCCTTAACGTCCTAACAACGAACTAGGACTCTCTGTGTCTTCACAATGGTATGGTGTGGTATATGAGGGTGAGCGGAAGGCTGCTCACCTAGGCCTCAGTCGGGCCCGTTGTGTTATTTTCCCTTAATTGTCGGAACTGCAGGAATAGGTTACGTTTGGGACATACATATGTTGGGAGTGATCTATGGAAGTTTGGAACAATTATGGAGTTGACACTAGCGTACGTGTGGTCCGGCGAATCTTCCTACTTTCCTGGTGAAGGCCAGGATGCCGCCGATTCCTTTTTACCTTGAGATGTCTAGGGTCTGGTATCCACATGGATCCCAGGGTCTTCTGTCGCATTCTCGGTAGGGCTGGGCAGTGGCATAGGAAATGTTCGATATCGTCTTCCTCTTTCTTACGGTTCCTACATGTCTCTGTGTCAGCGAAGTCCAGTCTATGCATGTGCTTGTTGATGTTAATGTGTCCTGTGATTAGTCCCACCATCAGCCTCAATTTCTTTGCTTAAAATACTGTGACGAAGGGATCTAGATGAATCGCAAGTTCTACTGGTGGGTTGTTGTGCAATGTTGGAGCCATCCGTAAATAGAGTTATCCCGTCATGGTTTCTTGCTTCATTGGTTCGAGTCCAAGAATCCCTTGGTTCGAGTCTAAGAATCCCTTGTCTCCAAAATCAATCTGATGGTTGATGAGTGGTGTGATCGTTCGGATCTATCGGGGCCCTATATTGGAAGTCATGTCGAAATATCCGAGGTTTTTCAGTCTTGCTGCTGAGTGTCCTGCCAGTCTCTTTGCTTCTAGGTGTACTGGTAGCCGTTGGTGTCAAGGCTTGTCCGCCGGTTAGTCCCATGCATGCCATTCGTTGTGTTTGGATGAGCATATCCTTTGAGTATGGTATAAGAGAAGGATGACGCAATTTTATATCCAGTGCACTTGTTTCGATTTTAAACCCCATGTCCTACCGAAAGCTCTCCTGCATATCCAAAAGATCCTTTAAGCTTTAATCGTTAGGTTCTTTCTCTAGGTCAGCCTCTTGTCTAATATAAGACCGAGATAGATGTGTCTTCACAAAGTTGCTCACAATCTCAAATTCCAGTTTTCTCCTCCCTGGCAGCCGTCTGTTGCCCTCAAAAAACATGTGACTGACCACACTGTCAAGCTGTGAAAACATTAAACCACCCACGCACGGTAAAGGACTACGTGGAGTGGAGTAGTTTACTCAACACACATTTCCGATGAGACTCGCAGTCCATCTTCACCTTATTTCTGTGCTCCAACGTTCTTGCTAGCGTTGCTTGACGGGTTCCTTGTCCTTCGCCGTTGCCATTTACGAAGGTAGGTAGGCAGATGAGTTGCCTGTAATGTTAGTTTCTGTTCCTATCCCAGGAACCTGTGACGAAAGAGCCATGATTCAGAATCATCCAGATGAGGATATGCATTTTAAAAGGTCTTTCAGCTCAACTCTGAAAGTTCAGCACCTCGGTGAAAAAATAAATACCAAAACTCATCATTCTACTTTCGGCAATCTCAGGACATTCGAACAGCAGGTAAAGAACAGATTAAATATCTTTTCCGTCCTTTAAGTCTCGTTGTGATATATGTTACATTGTTACCGACATCTTCTGCCTGGATACCAATGGGAGAATGCTCCGATTGATGACTGAGACGACACGTGTGAAAAAGTTGTTACGCATTTGTATTGGCTCAACTGAAGGCTTCATTCTCAGTGAGTGATTCCAGGCGGCTAGTTCAGCCTACTGCACAGTAATCAGCACAGATGTCGACAACGCGCGCAATGTCCATTCGGATTCTTCTAAGGAGTCGCTTGTTTTCCTATGGATCTATGTTGGCCAAGTCTTTTTGAATATGGTGCAGCTAGCAAAGCTATTCCATTTGTGTTTGGCTACTAAGAAATAGTTTAGGTTGATTTTTCCCTTGATAGCACCCAATCGGATGAGAATTTCTCTCGCGAGTGAGCCGACCCCCCCTCCCCCCCCCCCTGGCAATCTCATCAGCCATTTCGTTCCCTTCCATGCCTCTGTGGCTAGGGACCCAAAGGGTTATCGGGAAGATAAGCGAGCCCGGGGGGCGATCGGGATTCTGCACTGTGCTACCAGCTTTGCTGAAATGGTTGTGGAGAGAAAATTGCAATGTTTCGTTTGGGGGTAGTGTCGTTGTTGAACGCACAACAGGCCTCGTAGATTGGGAGTATTTCAGCCTTAAACACTGGTGAAATTCGGGAGTTTGAATGATTTCGATATTTTCAAGTCTGCTGAAAATATCCCCGAAGCTATCTCGTATTCCATTTTCGAGCTGTCCGTGAATATTGATGTGTCGTAGTCTTTCGTGACCAACCCGCTGTTCCATCCCACTTTTGATGAAATACGCGCGTAATGCTGTGGATAAGATAGTCTGTGGGGGATGCTACCACCTTCTGAGGCAATGAAGCCAGAATGCTACAGTGTCCATGGGGCCTGGTCAACCAGCACCCATATTCTCTGAGTCTGACCGCACTACAGGTTGCCATCTTTCTGACGTGAAGGTCGAGGGGTAGGAGATTTAGAATAATCGTTAGTGCATCCATCGTACATGAACGTTTTGCACCCGTGGTACCTATACCAGCGGTTCTCTGGATTCGATTTAGTTTAGTGATGTTGTATCTTTTTTTCAGTGTGGGCCACCAGACCAAACACCCATATCTTAGAATTGGACGTACTTCGGCAGTGTCCACGGGGTCATGTTCGATCTAAGTCCCCACTTTTTCTCAAAGGGTCTGCTACAGGCTATGCATGCCTTTTGGCCATTTGCTCTATGTTTGATTTCCAATTTAGTTTGGGATCGAGAATGATGTCAAAAAATTTGGCACTTAACGTTAGCGAAAGTTCTTGACCATTTAAATGCGGTAAGGTAAAGTTGGGTGCTTTGGTTTTTGTCATGAAAAGCATCAGTTTAGTCTTTGTGGGGTTAACACTAAGGCCACAGATAGTTGCCCAGGTGCTAACCTTTCTAAGTTAAGGGAGCAGGTTGTGAGATATGTATGTATTGTCGACCTGTGAGCTCGACAGCCCTCTCATTATCGTATTAACCAATAATTTTTACAGCCTAGGCAATGGCTGCAATTTCAGCTTGAAGACACTGTAATCGACTTTTGTCCCAAAGGACTCACAGTAAACTTCAAATCCCACCTAGAACCGTCAGTGCAGAAAGCCAGCTCCTTTTCATGTGTAACTTGTCGATTTCTCCAGTCCGTTTCTCTAGTCGTTTTTGTCAGGAATTCTGATAGTGAATTTCCTATCAAATGTCAGCATCGATCAGTTTCTGTCGACCTCTTTGCAGTGCACTATCGAAAAAATACAGAGGCTCCGCCGTAAGGAGCTAATTACCATGAGCCTCCTACTCTCACATTACCAGACGATGCCGTCTGCCGGAAGAGCTTCTTGAAAACATCTAGTACCTCCTCCAAATCGAATACTCTACTCCCTGTGTATCCGCCTAAAAATCAGCCCAGATTTGCTGTGAAAATCAACGAATACGGTTGCGATGGCCAGACTCCTTGAATTTGAAACATCGCGGAGGCCTTGTTTTTTGCCAGGCTCTTCTTCAATCGACGAGAACTTTTGAAATTGGCTAAATCCCTGATACCCTAACTAAACTGTTTCTCTAAAAAGCACCACAGCAAACAAAATTTTGATGAAATTCCAAACCCAACCACCCACTATGAGTGATTTATGTCAAATCCTTTACCGGACCGAAATCAATTACAACGTGTTATACCTTCTACATGCCAACAAAAATGAAACCGGAACAACCTACGTGTGGTGTTGCTGTGGCCACCAACCTATGGTTTCCAACACGACTCCTTGCTTAGAGAAGGAGTCCATTACAGCGGGCTAACAAGAATGAATTCACCTTCAAACCATCTCGTGAAACAAAAACTCGTTTTAAACACTTTCTATACTTTAACAAAGCAAAGCAAGCAGACCTGTAAGTCCTGGAAAACAGTCGCAAAAAAAAAGGAATACAACCCAACGCCGACTACACAATCATAAATATCGTTCTCGCTGTTTTGGGGATTTCATTCTTTTATGAGCGCCCTCACTCCCGCCTTACTTGCCATTCATCATAAATTCAACCCTTTTCTGTCTCTGCAACCATTTAACCCTCCTCCTCCCACACGCCAGTGTACAGCCTGGGGGCCTTGGCGTTTTGTTTCAAATGTGTTGACATTAAGGATAACAATAAGCACGAGGAAGGAAAAAAAGTCAATGCCAGCGCTCCAACTCCCAGGGTTACGCCAACATCCCTGCAGCAGAGGGAAACACAATCGCATCGAAAGTCATGAATCAAAAATAAAGGGACATATCGCCCGACCTCCGACCCCCAATGGGATATCAAAAATTTCATTTCTTAAGGGTTCAAACGATGCCACGTTTTCCCAAACTCCCCCCGTGTCGACCGGAAGGCCGCAAAAAATAAATCACTTTAAACTCTTTTACGTTGACAAAATTTCAAAGTCGTCGTCCACAAAAGGGGGTGAAAATTATGACAGACTGTTGCATGCACATGGGCGTGATAGTAGAATCTCTCCCACCTCTGTCGACCGAAACCAAACCATAGATGACGGAACCAGAAAAGCAGCGTTGACACCTACCTCAGACTCCGTTCCCCCCGGTGCTGGCCGCCTGCGAAAAATGACGATGATATGAACCGCCCGGAGAAGTCATTTAAGCATTTGTCAGAACTGTCAACTACAATGGCACCCCATGAATTTCTTATGCGCTCCACACTGCACACACACACTCACGCATGGTGAATACTCTGCCCGGTGTACAGTGCGTAGTCATTGAAGTCAGTTTTGGTAGCTTGGTCGTTCCTGCTGCAGCAAGGTCGAGTGCGGCCAAGTGTTGGGGCAGTCATCGTCGTCGTCATTTGGTTTGGCTAACTGGTTGGTTGGCTCCCCTCCAACCTCCCACTGTGCACTAACAACAACATCAACTGCACATTAGTCATACAACACGTAGCTACTACACGGCATCCCACCGGAGGACTGCAGGAGGCAGGGGTGGGTTTAGTGCGACACACTAACTACCCATGGGACCATAAAATCGAAACAATGCGAATTAAATTGCTAGCGCTCAGGGCTCTTCGTTCCCGGCTCTCGGCTCGGCTCGGCTTGAATCCGTCGGATGATGGTGTAAAATTTAAAAGGGGGAGATAATTGTTTTTGTTGTCGCCTTAGCACCCAATGATGTCAATGTGGCGCGTGTGAGGTGGAGATTCCAGTTCCCAGTGCACACCGAACGAGGGGTAAATTGTTGCTGCTGTCGGAATTGGTGCAGAGATGGGGATGCAAAATTGCGTCGCTTAATGGGATTCTTATTAGAGTTCTGCAGCAATTTAGTATGCCTCCATTGCTATTAGAGGTGTTCTTCCACCAAAGGCGGGCGGAATGGCGCGACTTTCACTTAATGAATTCGACGAAATAATTAAAAAGTAAGTTTAAGTAAAGAACACAAAGTGGTACAGTCTTTGGCGATTGAAAACAACCCTAAGTGATGCGAATGTTGGTGATTTCGAGTTGTATCTATAGTCAGGGTGTCATAGAGTTCCGGGGCAGATCGGATTATGATCAGATTCACCGTCCGCCTTATTTGGCTAACATTAGGTTCCAGTCACTTAATCAAATTCCCACACAGAGGGCGTCATTTCTCCTCTACTCTGGCTAAAGGTTATGAACAAAATTCTTGTAAGACTAGACAAGAGGTCGCGTATGCGGGCTACGTGGTGATACCAGTGTCAAGAATGTTTCCCTTCATGATAAATGAAATCATGCAGGCAGCTCTAGACAAGGTGTAAACCCGAGTAACACTGAACTGATGCTATTCACTACCAAAACTAAAATACCTGCCTTCACCCTTCCCCGTCTTAATAGCCAACCACTCTCACTATCTTCCAGCGCTAGGTATCGAGGTATATGCTGGACCCAAGATTTAACTGGAAGCAAAATATTGAACACAGAGTGAGGAAGGCATGTGTAGCCTTCAATGTCTGCAGTAAGACCTTTGGAAAGATGTGGGGACTTCAACTTGAGGATGTACATAGCTAGTATGGTGGGCCACGCTGAGCAAGAGCTACAACCTTACGAAAGATAAAAGGCTCCAAAGAACAGCGAGTATAGGCACCACTGGCGCATTGAGGTTGGCTCCAACGGATGCTCTTGCTGTGTTCCTGCATCTTCTGCCTTTCGACATACACACAAAAAATACCGTAGTCAGACGCAAAAAATCTGGGTGTTGGACTGCTAGGCCCTACGGCCACAGCAACATCCTGGAGTCCTTACCAAACGGCACGTTTCAAACCGACTACATCACACCCAAACCAAACCCAAACTTTCATGTGGAATTCCTCAACAGAGCACAGTGGAACAAAGACGGGTGGTGAAGGACTTCGACGCGGTCATATACATCGAAGGATCAAAGATGAACTGCGGTGTGAGAGCCGGTGTCTACTCGAAATTACTGAATATAGCAACATCACACCGCATGCCGGATTTTGGCAAGAAATACTGGTAATCCGAGAGGTTTGCATGCACAAACAGAACATTGGTATCCTCATAGATAGACAAGCCGCTATCAAAGCTATTGACTCGGCTACCATATCCTCAAAACTGTTGCAAGAGTGCCGAAACAAGCTTGCCTGCCTAGGCGAACGGTTTACACTGCCCGGGGCTGCAAGACACAGTAATATAAAAGGCAACAATCGTGCAGATGAACTGATCAGGGAGAGCTCAGGTCGGCACGGCTCGGTTAAAGGACATATCCACTCACAGTCATTGCAGAAGGCCATCCTCGAAGGGAGGGGACTAACCAACTGTGGAAAATCAATGACTATATGGTCGACCTATGACAAGATTAGAACAAAAGATCTCCTAAACAGAACCCATCTAAATATCGGCACAATAAGGGTGATAACCACTGGCCATTGGCCAATTAGAGACCATGCGACCAAACTGGGTGTCCCATATAACCCCCTGTTGCGGAAACTCTCTCCCTTTTCCTCTGCAAATATCCAGCACTAGCAAGACCCTCGTTGGGCAAACTGCCTCTGTTTTTCAAGCAGAGACCTTTGCTATCCTAATGCCGACGGACTATATTGTTGGAAAAGTGGAAGGGTCGGAGCATCTGCGTCTGTAGCGATAGCCAGGCTGCGCCTAAGGCCTTGCTCAACCCTTTTGTCTGGAAATGAGATCTCCGATGAGATTGCTAAACAAGGCTCAGAGGATGTTTTCTCAGGACCTGAACCTGCGTTGGGTCTTCCCGGGTCGTCTGTTAGGGTCTCCATTGACGTCACAATTGTGTGTGGTAAGCCGCTTCAGGATGCAGGCAGGCTAAACGACTGCTCCCGACCGTCTATAAAAAGTTAGCGGCATTCTTGCTGTCACTCAGCAGAAGAGACTGTAGACAACTTATTGGGTTTCTAACGGGCACCTTAGTGTGTTGGGAACCACTGTCTGCGACGCCTGTGGAGAGTGCGACGATACTTCGGATCATTTCCTTTGCGATTGTCGGTGCTGATGTGATGAGTACTGATGCTATAAGCACCTCGTCATTGAAGTACCCTCTCGGCTTTCTCCGACAGTCGAGAAAACTCCAGTAAAATGGGCAAATACTGAGTCCAATGGGCCAGTTGCGTCTGAGTGCTTCAGTATAGTGTTTCCAAACCCGTCAAAAAAAAAAAAAAAACCTGGACTGGGTGCACTAAACCAAACCTTCTTCGATGACCTCAAAGGCATCTTGGGTAAAGGGATACGAGATCTAATCCGATTTCTAAACTCCACAGGCTGGATCTAGTCACTCCCTGATGTCTCACTCCATTCCAACAACACAAGTTATCAACCAGATCACACAAGTCGTGGTAACAAAAAGGCACATCTGAGTGCTACTCGTAATTGGATTCTGTTGAGCTGTCGCCTCTAGCTACCTACCTATCTAGCAAAACTTAAGTCTAGAAACCCCTTATGACTGTTTCCAGTTCGCCTTCAAGATTGGTTTGGCTTCAGTTTGACATCTTCGTGTTTGCAACTGAATATTCCAATCCCAGTTCGTTTTCAAACTTAAAGAAAACATTTAAGTTGCTCACGTGCTCATACACACACAGTCAAATCAATTGTAACGCGAATAGGTCGACGTTCGATCGATCTGTCAACATAAGATATTCTCCTTCCACCTTCTTATAAATATTTCAGTAAACCAACCTCATTCCTTGAAGCAAAAACAAATTGCAGATTCGAATCGCCATCAGACAAGAGTGTTTTTATCGCTGCCACAGTGGCAACCTGCGAATTGTCAAAGTTCATGTAACCGTAAGTCGCAATCTAATTTCCTTTTCTTCCGCAAGGGGGACAACTGAACCGAACGCTCCCCGAGAACCATTCCCAGTTGTTGCTATGGCACAGTGGAGTTATGAATTTTTTAAATTCATCGAGGGTGAACGCGACTAGGATCTTGAGGGCAATAAATTCCAGAGGAATTCCAGAGGAATTTATTGAATCCGTAGCCATAAAGGACGAACGAATCGAGCTGCCCTGGGTGATAAATGTGTCATGTGATGTGGATTTGCGAAAGCAGTGGTTGGACAAATTGGAAATGTGGTAAGAGACTCAAGGTATTTGTGAAATATTTTTCGCCAGCGAAATGTATCCGTAGACACACATTTTAATTCACTTAGCTACGCCTTAACCCGTGTCTCCCTTAAGCCGTTTAATGAATTCAGCTTTAACAATGCGTTAAATGGCGAAAAATCAATTTTCCCCGAGCGAGATAATTGTGCGCGCTACCAAAAATCTGTCTTCCATTTGTTGTGTGCTTTTTAAGGATTTTAAAACTCAGCCCCTTGTTGGGCGCCACCCTGCAAGAATGAGAAAAACATTCAACCAGCACCTGTTCCTTGGTGTTCAGTGCTATTAATTAAGCTTAACGAGGTTACAGCACACCAACACAGGGTTCATCTAACCCGAAACTTTAGTAAAACTCCTGACGCCACCCCCATCGCAACCACCCGACATCATCGTCATTACTCTCTGCGTTGGCTGTCTTTGCATTTAGATGAGTAGCTCGAGGGCGTAATACTTAACCTCGCTGTGTATACTTAACAACAGTTTGCCGGCGCTGCTGCTGCTGTTGCTGCTGCTACTGCCGCTGTGTAACCCCTTTTTATCTTGAAAGCCTTTTCCTTTTCATAATAATAATTAGGGGGCCATTCTTGTGAGGCACTGCCGGATGGGGGTTGGGTTAGTATCCTTTTTGCTACTGTTCCTTCCATCTAATCGGTTTAAGTTTTTCCACTGTGCCATCCACCCACGGATACACACACACACTCACCACCCGGATATACACTGGCAAAGTAAATAAATAAAGGATAAAGAAGCATCTTTTCACTTACACGTCGCCGTTTATTACTCGTATATCCTGCGAACGATTTTCTATCCTTTTATGCTGTTTTGTTGCTTTTTGTGTAAAAACGTTTTAATATATGACGTGGTATTAATTTTTAGAGCGAGTAAAAGATTTTTCTATGGATGCGCGGGTTGTAGGGCTGTAGGGGCTCGGTGTTTCCACCAACTATTTGGTTTTAGCTTATTACAGAAAATTGCGAATATTTTCCATTACAGCAGCACAAGCAGGAGATGGATGGAAGGTGGTATTGTCCTTAAGATCCTCGAGAGATGAGTATTAATTATCTTTGTTTGTTTAAATGCCAGCGGTGAGGTACAGTGAGGAAGGTGTGAGAGAGTGATGCTTTCGCCTTGCTGAGGTGTAGGGTAGTAGTGTCCTTCGACCGACGTTGTTAACAAGTTTTTAATTGCAATTCAGTTTCGGTTAGACGCGACCGATGGTGCAACTTTTCACGTGAATTAATTTGGCATTTGAAGAGGTGTCCTTTTAATTAGATACTGGGACGACTGGCAACGACAATAGCCTGACAATCGAATGGAAATGAAACAATTACGTTTTAATTTGATGAATGGTCGAGGTTGGTTCTGTGGGCTTACGGAAATAAATCGAGGTGTTGAATGGTGGTACAATGGAGTCGTGGTTTTGACTGTAATTCACAAGAAAACAATGATGAATATGTATTAAATCTGGCAATACCTACGTGGGAGACCCCAGTCAATGACATCCTGCACATACATACATACAAGTTTGAGATATAGCTGTTTGCAACCACTTACGTTTAGCACATTGAGAAACTTCTGATGATGGGTTATACTTTCAGAGGTGTACTGCTGAAGATCCTAGTAAGAATTCAAACCTGACGGAGAACATAGTGAGCAGTCAAATGACCTAACAACCAGATCCAGATCCAGGTCAACCAACCATAGATAGGATCTGGCTTTTCTCAATCTTTTCACTGACCTCTAATTGTTAGGTACTTTCGTCAAGACCATAGAACCATAAATACAAATAAAACTACATGATAGCCTAATAGCCCAGGCTGTATCATACTTAGGTCCTTCAATGACAGCAGTGATATCCTACTACATCCCTCCTCAACGACTACAATCTACAACAGCATAGGCTATGACTTAGGAGTAGTCTTTTGGAACTTAAGTTATCAGATTCGACACCTTGTTTTCCAAAATAAAGGCTAGACCAAGACCCTCTTTAAGCAGCTTATAACTAGCCCTAATTAGGTCCCACTTCTACTCTACGTTGCCTACTCCAACCCAAGAAAAAGAAACACCTCGTGAGTTGCGATTGTATAAAAACTGAAGTGTAGATAGGTAGAGGTGGCAGTTCATCAGAACCCAATTAGCACTAGGGTGTGCCTTTTTGTTACCACGACTGGTGAGATTTGGTTGATGATGTGTGTTGTTGAAGGTGGGTGAGACAACCGGGAATGCCTAAATCCAGCCTGTGAAGTTTAAAAAACGGCTCAGATCTCATATCCCTTTACGCGAAATGTCGTTGAAGAATGGTTGGTTTAGTGCACGCAGTCTGACTCTTTTTTTTTTTTTTTTTGGGTTTGGAAACACTATACTGGAGCACTCAGACGCAGTTTCTACCCATTTTACTGGAATTTCATCGACTTTCGGATGAAAAGGTTAAAGTGCCAGCACTCACTGAAAATCTGCCACCTGATCCGAGCAAAAGCAGGACAATCGCAAAGGAAATGAAATGAAGTATCATCGCCCTCTCCTCAGGCATCGAAGACAGTGGTGTCGCTTAAGTCTACCACACTTGGCGAAAGCAAAGTGTTCCATTAAAACGCCGATAAGTTGTCTACAGTCTCTTCTGCTGAGTGACAGCAAGAATGCCGCTGATTTCTTACAGACGTTCGAGTTCGAGTCTACTTGCATCCTGAAGAGCCATGCCACACGCAATTGTGTTTGCAGGAAACTCAATCGTCAATGGAGGCCCTGACCGAGGACGAGAGAAGAAGCAATGCAGGCTCAGGTTCTGAGAAAATATCCTCTGAACCTTGTCTAGCAATCTCATCGGAGATCTCATTTCCGGAAATCTGGGCGCCAGACAAGATTCAAAGAATTCAGCCTTGCGACCGAATTCAGAGAGTTCTTGTATTTTCGCACTATTTTTGAACTGATTAAAGGGTTGAGCAAGGCCTTAAGGCAGCCTGGCTATCGCTACAGATACCAGATGCTCTGACCCTCTGATTAGGATAGCAAAAGTCTCTGCTTGAAAAACAGGGGCATGCTTGGCCAACGAGTAGTGAAGTCTTCAAGAAGACTTGACACCAAGTCTGGCTCTTGGTAGTGCCGGACATCTGGACGGCTTCTGTTTAGGAGATTAGTGTGAGTGTATAGATATGTCCCTTAACCGAGCCGTGGAGCCCTCCCTGGTCAGTTCATCTGCACGCTTGTTGGCTTTTATATCACTGTGTCCTGGAATCCCGAGCAGTGTGAACCGTTCGCCCAGGCAGGCAAGCTCTTTCTGGCACTCTTTCAACAGTTTCGAGGATATGGTAGCCGAGTCAATAGCTTTGATAGCGGCTTGTCTGCCTATGAGGATAGCAATGTTCTGTTTGTGGGCGCCGTGGGTCAGGGGTTAGTGCGTTGGACTGCTGACCGAGCGGCGTGGGTTCAAGCCCCATCTAGGAAAACACCAAACATTTTTTCGCGGCACCACCTCTCGTCGGGGAATGACAAGCCTCCGAGAGTATAACTTGTCATGAAAGAATTTCCCACCTCGCCGTTCGAAGTCGGCAATAAATTGTAGGTCCCTTCCATTCATGCGAAAAATGTACCACGCACAGCATGAATGGTTGCGAGAAGCTAGGCCTTGGCTCATCCCGAGCTGTCGCGCCAGCCAATTTTTTTTTTTTTTTTTTTATGTTCTGTTTGTGCATGTGACCCTCTCGGATTGCCAGTATTTCCTGACAAAATCCAGCAAGCGGTGTGATTCTGCTATTTTCAGTGATTTTAAGTAGACACCGGCACTCACACCGCAGTTCAATCTTTGATCCCTCGTCGGTGTAGATGACCGTGTCGAAGATCTTCACCACTTCGTCTTTCTTCCACTATGCCCTGTTGGGGAATTCCAAGTGGAAGTTTTTCCTGAAGTTAAGTTTGGGTGTGATGTAGTCGGTTAAAAACGTGACCTTGCCGTTTGGTAACGAGTCCAGGATGTTGCTGTGGCCGTAGGACCTTGCAGTCCAGCACCCAGATTCTTTGAATCTGACTGCACTGCATAGTGCGGTATTTTTTTTGTGGAAATCGAGAGGGAGAAGATGCAAAAGCGCAGTACAGGCATCCGTTGCGGAGGAGCGCCATGAGCCCGTAGTGCCTATAAGTACTCGCTGTCTTTTGAAGACTTTTAACTTTCGTAAGGTTATAGCCTTTGCTCAGCGCGGGCCACCGTGCCAGTGACCCGATATGAATTAAAATTGGAAAACTATCATACCTTTGCCTTTACTACCCAGGACTCTGTTAACTAAAATTTAAAATCCAGTGAAGACGTTTCTTTCAGGATCACGACTAACATGAAATACCGCAGGTTCATAGGTTTCTGGGTATAGGAGTAAGACCTCAAACACACTGATTAAAGAAAACACATGACAACGAATCACTTTGACATCAAGTCTAGCAGTGCAATAAAGAACACCCTGACGAAATAGCGACAATCCTCCATTGTCATCCTTCACAGACGGACTGGAAGATAGTTCAATCGAGCTGGAGTTCGAGTACCAAAATCTATCTTTTCGCTTACAATTATGCCAACATCTATGTATGTATGTATGTCATCATCATCATCATCATTTTCAATGACCCGCTTATCCAGGTTCGCGGAGTAAGGGTGCTTAAGTGGACTCTGCATATCTCCCGATCTTCCGCCTCTTAATCATCAGGGGCTATCCCCATGCGGGTAGAGAGGAGATTTCGGACTTGGTCCAACCATCTTATCCTAGGCCTACCCAGGGAACGCCTTCCTGATGACACGGATTCCATGGCACGTCTTGGAAGCCGAGTTGGGCACATGCATTGAACGTGCCCAAACCATCGTATGTGCCTTAAATCAGGGCACAGAATGCTCTATATTCTTCTGTCTGTAAAAATTTGTGAATGGCCCTTGAAAAGAATTTTCTGAAGTCTAAAACAAAGTGAGCAACTCCACTTCTTTGTCAAATAGCAAACAGCAAGAGTTCAATCCATTTGGAACGGATCAGTACCATATAAGTACCCTACATTAGCTTGGGAGCCCACACTGGCTTCGATCTTAAAGTTCAGAATAGTGGTCCAACATAATACGCGTTCGTTTAGACTAAGCATCAAACTCATTTAAGTTTTCTTGGACAAACTTCAAGGATACGGCAACTAATACCACATCACAGACTGAAGAATGAGAGCAATTTCCACTGCGTATTAAAAGTGAATACTGTACTAGAAGACTAATACCAATGATTTCTTTGGATTTCTAACAGAGTAAATATACCCTATGCGATATTTATTACAAATGTCCTGCGGAATTATTATTATGAAGTTTCATACTTAAATCAACAGCCTTCATTCTTAAAAAGCAAAAAAAAAAATGTGATGCGTTCCTTTACCAGGTTTCCATAAGCAACTCTCAACGGAATTATCTCCAAGTGAACATTCAAACCCCCAGAGGCAGTATCATCCCTTCAAAACGAAATTTACAGCCAAAACGAAAGCGCAAGTTGCTCAAGGACTCTTGGGCGAAAGAAAGAACACTGTGGATAATGAGGGCGGCTAAAAAGTCGCGGGTTAATGATTTCAATAATACGAAAAGCGATTTGCTTTCGGAAAAGATGCCCGCTGGCTGCGAGGGGGAGATGCACAGAGATACACCCATGTCTCCATATTGTCAGCACATCCAACAACAGCGGCGGTAGCTATAAATTGCTTACGGATTTGGGTCCTTTATTAAAGATTATGTGACATTTATTGTTCACGCTGTAATCGCACGCCGCATCCTTGTTGCGTTCGCAACTTGTTTGTTGTTCGCCGTTGTTGTTGCTGTTGTTTGTGAACTCTTGTTTTCATTTGAACGCCCTGGGCTATTAGTGTTGGGTGATGGGGACGGGCTGCTTGAAAGGCACACTCTCCTTTTTTTACGATCTCGTCGTCTGCTACTTCTGTAGACATTGTGCCTATAATCACTTTCGTATTCAAACAACCGTCGGGCTCCATACGAAGTGAAAAGCACGAGGCGGTGTGGTGCAAGGAGGCGAAGGAGAAGAGAATAAACTTTCACTGAACAACAGGAGTCATTGGCAATGTAATTTTGACTTTGTGAAATTTAATTTCCTTTTTCCTTACAATGAGGCGGCGGCGGCGGCGGCAGTTGGGGCTGTGTAGTGTTCCCCCTCGCAAGGCCACAAAAAGCATACGCCAAGCAACCACCAAGGAAAATGAAAATGGAATCCGAAAGAATCTTGAAAGACGGAAAAGTCAAGAGAGAGAGGGAGAAAGAGAGACGAGAAGTTTCCTTTTTATTTGCAAACGAGGGAAGAAATTAATTTTGCATTTTTAAGTAGCAACGTAGTGTGGAGTTGGATGCTACAAGATGCAAAGGAGCTTGTGTCTGGGTGTGTAAGTCGTATCCGGAAAGATCGAAAGTTGTCGTGTCGAAGTGGTTGGCAAATGATATTGAGGAAAAAGTCTACGCATCGCATCGTCCGGAACGAGTGGTCGGACGCATATGGTGCTTCTTTTCAGGACCGATTGGAACGTGACTTCAATTAAATTCCTTCGATTTGCCTAATGCATACGACAACGATGTGGGTGTGGGTACACGCTAGCTTGTTTCTCTGTGTGGGATTTAATTGAATATCTGTCCTTTCGTCGGATTGCCGGAGGAGACGGAATTTTCGGAATTCGATTGATGGGAATCGGAATCGGAAACTGAAGCATTTGCTTTGGCACACGCAAATGTCTTTGATTTACTGGAATTTGATTGTTTGTGTTTGTATGATGGTTAGGGGTTGTAAGGATTAGAGGAATTTTCCCATATGATATGCAAACTATTCGGTAAAGTGCAAGGTCATGTACGGGTTAAGCTACAACTGGTGGTCTATGACGGGATTAGAAACCCATGAAAGGATTGGAAACTTGAGGTCCACAAATTAAAAGTAATTTTCGATTGCAAGGCAAGTAGTGAAAGGCAAGGTTTGGGGCGACTTGTAATAGCACAGGCAATGACAACTTGATTGCAAAAGTTATGCTCTATGGAGTTCTACCTGAAAGATCGTTTGTGGCACGGAAAGTTTCCTTCCAAGTTAAGAAAATGTCGGTAAGGTAGATGGGTTGGCAAGCGGAGAGAAGCCCTCTGCGCCACATTCAAGTCAGTAGAGACCCATTGTGATGCCCATTTTGGGGGGAAAGGTACCCCTTGCTTTTGGAGCAATACCCAAAGCACTCTCCTTTTGCCCCAAGGGTTTCAAACCTTAATGAGCTTCCGTCCTTTAGTTCTTCGATATCCTGGAAAAAGTGTCTTCCAAAGGATTTATGTCTCAGGTGGTAGAGTGCTGGGCAGTGGCAGAGGAAGTGGGTTGTGTCCTCATTAACTTCCTCGTCTCCGCAACTCCTGCAGAGGTCGTCCTCACTTAGCCTTACCTTTTTCATGTGAAAGCTCAGAGTATTATGACCTGTAATTACTCCAACAAGGATGGAAAAAGTTTTCCTGGAATTCTGACACCGCTGTACCTTGACCATAGTTTTCTAGTTATTTGACAGGAGTCCAAAGAGTTATCCATGCTTCATGTTTGAGTTTACAAGGCGAGACCTTAACCGACTGATCAGAATGCTCTAGGTCCAGTAAATTCTTTCTTTGCCAATTAATCAGCCTTTTCATTCCCTGGTATGGGCTCATGTCCAGGTCTCCAGAGACCCAGCACTAAGCTCTTCGCGACAGCGCTTTACAAGCTGCGATTTTATTTCAATAGCTGAAATCGCTTTTACTGCTTTCTGGTTGTCGATAAAAAAGGTGATGTCATCACGTGGTATTACCTTCAACGCAGTCTCACGAGCAGCAATTGTCACTGGTAGGACCTCCGCCTGGAAAACGCTGCTATAGTCCGGGAGTCTAACTGACTTATAGAGGCTTAGTTTGTCTGAAAATATACCTGCACCCACACCAATGTCCACTCCGGACCCATAAGTGTAGATGGCTTTGGTTGGCGTGTTTGGTATTGTTCCCCTTGCCCATTTTTCTCTGCTTGGGAATGAGGCAGAGAAGTCTAGTCTTTTTAGGTCTACGTAGGGCCCCATATAATTAGTGCTTGCTGTATTGCCCATGTACTTACATAGGATCTGGGCATGCCTCGCCGTGCTTCACTTCCACCTATTCGTTTGGCTGATTCTCAGAGTACTTCTGGCCGCAGATTCCTATATAAACAGGTCTAGTGGAAGCAGGTTGGGATAGCCTCTAGTCCTGCTGTTGGCGTGGTTCTCATGGCACTAGTAGCTTATATGCACGCCAGTCTCTGTGTTTTCGTGATGGCCTTGAGGTCGGTAGTTTGGAAGCAGCTTGCCACAACACAGTGCTGCCATAGGTAAGTATACTCCTCACAATAGCCGTTAGTTTTAAGGGCTTGGTCCCCAGATTTTCCCGAATGTACTACTGCAGGAGTAGAAAGTTATCATGGCCTTTGAATTCCCTCGTTTATATTCATTTCCAAATCGCCGTGGGTCAGTGGTTAGTGCGTTGGACTGCTGACCGAGCAGCGTGGGTTCAAGCCCCAGCCATATCCACCGAACATTTTTCACGGCACCACTTCTAGTCGGGGAATGACAAGCCTCCGGGAGTATAGTCTGTCATGAAAGAGCTTCTCAATTCGCCGTTCGGAGTCGGTAATAAATTGTAGGTCCCTTCCATTCGTGCAAACAATACAAAACGCACAACATCAATGGTTGCGAGAAGCTAGGCCTTGGCTCATCCCGAGCTGTCGCGCCAGCTATTTATTTATTTAGATCAATTTTTTGTCGAGCACAAGTTCCAAGTGTCCTTAGGGGGCTACCTCCAGGAAAGGGTATTTTAAATTTCGGTATATTTCTCTTATTTGTAAACAGTACCCGCTCAGTTTTCTGGCGACTTACCGCCAGTCCACATTTCTTGATCCATGTATCCAACATACTAAGTGCTCCTTCTCCTTCTATTTGCTCACTGAGAGTTGGAAGTAATTTGCCAGTCTCTAGAAGCACCACTTCATCCATCACTCTTCTGGCTAAGCCCATGTCACTCCACAGCTCGTCGTTCTATTTCCTCCTCCATTCACCGTCTATGCAGATGAGACCAAAAATCACCCGAAGAATTTTCGTCTCGCAACAGGCAAGACCAACCACATCCGCTTTTGACAGAGTCCATGCCTCTGCGTCGTAGAGCAGGACTGGGACGAAAGAAACAGCGATTGCCAAGAGTTATTCTTCGTTTGATCTCGGCCCTGGTGTCGTTGTCTGTATTGATTGCGGAGCCTAGATAGACAAAGTTCTTAACTACCTCAAAGTTGTATCCACCTATAGCGATTTTCTGTCCAAGACATCAGTGTTGAGTGTCCTTTCTTGTTGACAGCATAAACTTGGTCTTGCCCTCATTGACTGCTTAACCCATTTTCGCCTCTTCGTCTAAATACTCACGAACCCACCAGTGACATCAATATGGGTTGCTGGAATTATATCGTCGGCGTATGTGAGGAATTGGACGGACTTTTGAAAGATTGTGCCTCTTTCGACTTCGGTGTTGACGCATGAGTTTTGCACTATTCTTTCAAGAACGAAGTTAAAGAAGTCGCATGTCAGCGCGTCGCCTTGTTTAATACTACTCACCAACTAAAAACTATGTCTTAGGCTTCAAGGCTATTCGTGAATCTGGTGTAGGACTGATGCACGCTTAGAAACTTCAAAGAAACCCGATGTTGGTGGCAAGATTCCAGAGCAGAAAAATTACCATCATCCAGTGTTGTCGACCGACTTCGGACGGAAAGGACAATTTGTACAGTCAATTAGGCACCACCTACAATTCAAGGCCTATCGAGCGTTAGTTATGGAGATTTCAAAGCTGCCTCTTGGACGTCCTAAACAAGGGCAGAGCCGAAATTGGAATGTCGTCCGTCAATGGAAAAATGCTAATAGCGTCTAGGGTATTCGGACACCAAGTATGCGTCAATAAGGCAATGGCAAGCGTATCCACATGAACATAAGCCAGGGTTAAGATTTTGTCAGTACATTTGAAGGCCAAAGGGATCGTCATGAACTTACAGCCTAGCTTAATAAATCCTTCTTAAGCGAAACTAATTTAACACAAGCCGACGGGGCACCAAACTGGTGTGAGAGATTTCACAGCTAAGGGATTACTTAAATAAGGACGGCCTTCCACTCTTGTAGTGAGATAACAACAAACAGCTAGATGGAGAGACCGAGACATACATATGTGTGCTTGGCATTTGACACTGTTGACCACATGAGTTGGAGAAAATTACATTACGTGTCGTCCCGACATGTAAGAGTAAGTAATATGTAAAAGTTTTTACCACACAGGTCTACCTTGATTGACATTGCGGCGCATTTGCAACCATATTTCTCGCGGAAAAGTTTTGTGTCGCAAGCTTCACGTGTCAAACCTTAAGTGAATTCCCATGTTCGTGTTTAATAATTTCTGTTTACCGCTGATAAATGACAAATTTGTTTTTGATCGCACGAGTGTTTCTTCGCAAATTGATTCAAAAATAACTTTTGGGTCCATGTGTGAAGTTAGCCTGCGGAGTCAGCTTGGAAACCTCTTATCACATAGCAATCGACTGAAATTTCCTGTAGCACTGCAGTGATATGTACAACACCTCCGACAATTTCAAATGTCCTTCGAATTGTTTCTCATTTTTCTCTTGTCCACAGATTCCAAAAACAAAACGATTGTGTCACCCCAATTGTATTCGATTTTTTGTCGGTTCTGCACAAATCTACACGTCCATCGCAGAATGTCATTTATCTGTGTCCTGATTTTTTTTCTTCGTCTTCTACTCTTCCTTTTTGTTTTTTTTTTATTGGTTTCGCTGCTAGACCTGCCCAACCTCCTTTTGAGATTGTTTAAAAAATGACAGAAGGAAAATTGCGATAATGACGTGATTTTTCGCCCCCGGCAGGCGGATGATTTCGAATCCAGATGTGGAGGAGATCTCCAAAGGAATGGAATGAAATCAAAAAGCAGGAAACCACCCTCGCACTTTATGCAACATTCATTTTTCTTCCATGAGTAACGGAGTTTTGGTTGTTGGTTTTTTTTGTTTTCTGAACGCAGAGTTCCGTTCCCTAACTCCCCGGGAGTCTTTTGCCTTTCTCATTGTTAACTTCCTAACGTCCTGTATAAATTATGGAAACGGAAGTTCCATGTTTACTCTGGGCTGCTATTCTTCCATTTTTTTTTTCTTGCTTGCCTTGTTTTTGCGTTTTTTTTTTTCTTATTTCTTTGATACAGTTTTTCCGGCATTATCGAGGGGTTCTTGGAAATTAACTTCATCAATTACTTATTAGAAAATACATTAAACTGTAAATTGATTTTGAAATAATAAACAAATGTTGCGTTACCGGTGCCGTTGGCGGTATTATTTGAAGATTCCAAATGAGGAAACCGAAGATTGTTAGAACCATTTGTATGGTTGATGCAGAGCGCTAGATTTGCCCTTATTTTTCAACTACATATGAATCGAATATTGATAGGGGCTCATCAAGTACAAGGTGGCCAAAAATGTATCACACTATCGGAAATGGTGGCAACTGTCAGTTTTGTTTTGATATTTGTGAAGTAAACAGATGCAGAATACACGTCAACAAGCCATGGAACGCTATACTCCTCAAGATCGCGAAATACTCGTGCCATCAGCTACTGCCTGCAGACCGCTAATCGCGTCTGAACTACGCTCACGCTCTCCCGAACCTCGTCGAAGCAGTGAACGATTTTCGATCGAAATTCATCATGAACGACGAGGCCCATTTTCATCTGAACGGATACGTAAACAAACAAAATTTGCTCTTCTGGGCCACTGAAAATCCACGTACCATTCACGAAGAGCCGCTAAAAATCACTGCATGGTGCGCCATTTACGCCGGTGGTTTCATCCGGACTCATTTATTCGAGGACGCCGTGGGTTACACGGTTACTGTGACTGGTGAGCGATATAGAACAATGATCACCGAATTGATGAATGAATTGACGAATTGATGAATTGGGACTGGAGGACATCTGGCTCCAACAGGACGGTGTAACTGCACACACAGTGCGACAATGGACATTTTGAAGGATGCGTTTCCGGGACGCCTAATGTCTCGTTTTGGCGATTTGGACTGGCAAGATCGCCGGCCAGACTTTTTTCTTTCTTTTTTTTTCGACATTTGTCACGCTTTCAATTGTTTCGAGATTTTTTTCTTCTGAGCGTTTCTTGCTCGGTTGTCCCAAAACGCTAGGGAATCCTCCTGCGATCAGTGCCGCGATCAGGTGCAATGCAGGTGGATCTGTGCACATTTTGCACAGGTGATGAAGGGGCTAGAGTGCGTCGGTGCTCGTCGTTTGTGTGCCAGTCGTAGAAAAGGCTGCTGAGATGTTTACTTGGGCAGTGAGTACAGGGTCTGCTACAGTAGGGGCTGGTATCGTCGTTAAAGGATGGATGGGGGAATTGGCAGCGAAGAAATAAAGGGAACCATTCGGAAAGAGCAGGTGAGTGTTTATGAATTCGCCTTATGCCTCCATGTCGTCGATGTAGTGAAGACGACGAAAAGGTAGACGGTCTTGATAGGAATAGTGTCGTGGTGGTGGGTCGTTCGGTAAATGATTTTGAAACTATTCTGAATCAGCACCACAAGAGTGTCTTCAGTTCAATATTATTCAGATATTCAGCTCGTTCAAGAATCAAACAACTACAGCTAGAGAACATAAGTCCTTGTTTTTGGTCAGAATTGAACAAACGCAGAGAAATGGACGAACGAATTCAGCTTCCTTCTCCGGACGACTCAATCCATTCAAGACTGGCCCTCCTGTTCTGTTAGTTGTGTGTCTGAGTCCAAGCGGTTCTGCTAACGAGTTCTTAGGTTTAACGCCGCATAACACACAGTCTTGATTCTTGATTCATCAAATGAATGTGAGAGGCAGTCTGGAACGACCGTAATCTCAGCATTTCTTTTTTTTTTTTTTTTGATATACATACTGCATCACTTGATTTTAAATCTCGAAAACAGGCTTAAGGAAAAATTTAAAATAGGACCGAATGAAGGCATGCCCGATGGCCCTCTAAACGTAGTCAGCTATAGAAATATCAGTCTTTACGAAATTGGTTACAAGATCTTCTCTGCTGTATTTGAGCGGCTTTTTGCGTGCACCAGGTCAGATATCAGCGTTGTACTCGAGCTTTGGCCAAATGAACGCCTTATACATTTGGGTCCAGATCCGTTTGGGAAAACCTAGACATTTCGCAGCATTTTTGACGACTTCGAATATGTGGTCGTTCCAACGACGGTTGTCACTGACACATACCGAGATTGGAAAGTTTTTCGCTTTCGGCGATGCAAGTACCATTCATGGACAATGGTTGGAGGTTGCCTTAAGTCGGCAACCTGATTGGTTGATATTTGCTTTACACCAGAAAAGTCCACCACCCACCTTGTGTTCACACCACGGGAAGGAACTCTATTTCTGCTTTAGTAAAGACCTCAGAGAGGCCCTATCAGGCTGTCAGGCGATTTCTCGAAAATCGTCCTTCGAAAGAGTTGTGCCAAAACATATACGGCAACATCAGGGTTATAATCCTACAAAAGTCTGCGCGCCGAAAGACCCATCGCCTGATCGAAGAACGAACCTAACCACTTTCCGCAAAGCATTTAAATTATTTACAGAATTTGACAAATAGCGTGTAGTCTAACCTGCTTGGATCCCCTAAGTTACTGCAGAAGTAATGGACATAGTCTTTTTGCGTGTTTCCTTCTTCATCAACCTCAGTTTAAGGATTATCCTGGTTTTGTTTTATAGTCAAAGCTTGTCATGAAGCTTTAAATACGTGATTTTCCAATGTGGGCACACTTCATAAACAATTAGGTAGGTCGAAAGAGTGACAGTTCCTGAAAACTAGCGCTAGATGTGCCGCTTTGTAACCAAGAAATTCGTTTAAATCTTTTTGTATGTGGGTGTTGATTTGTTGTGTTGGCTAAATCCAGCCGGTGGAGTTCAGATACAGAAACAGGTCTCCTATAAATTTTTTAGATATCTCGCCGAGGTCCACGAAGAAGAGTTTGCCCAAAGTACGTTGTCTTTTCCTCGCTAGGGCCGGACAACTGCAAAGAAAATGAAGTAAAGATTCTTTCTTAAGAAAGTCCTTACAACTTCTGCAGAAATTGTTTTGAGGAATACCATGCTTGGTCTCCAACTGGCCAGTGACTCGTGATAATGGCTACAATTCTGGCAATATCTGATCTTAATTTGCCCAGCAGCTCTCTTGTCTTAGTTTTGTTGTAATTAGGACATATCTTTTTTGAAATGACGCAGCTGGACAGGCCGCAGCTGGACCGAAGTGTAGATGAATATAGCCCTTAACAACCATAAACAGTTACTCTTTGCAAACATAAAGGAGGTTTTAAGCTCAATCCCCCGGAAAATCATTCGGATTATCTTTGATTCTATTTAGATAGAAGAAGACCAGACAACAATGAAGTGTATAGGCTGTACAGCGACATCGACTTAGTTAAAAGAGTTCAAAAACAATTACTTAAATTGCCAGGATATATAGAGCAAGTAAACAGCAGCAAGCAGAATCTTCGAATCTGCACCAGACGTATGGCGCAGTAGACGAAGTCTGCGACTTAGGCCGCGAGCGCAAGTCGAAAGAAGGTGCGAAACTGACTGCAGCTTGCTAACGATAAAGTTGACTGAAGACCCTTGTTGATTGAGGTTCAGGCGCCATCATAGGCAAAGCGGCTCTTTACAGATCATGAGCCCATTGCATCTTAATGCGATAATGGAAACTTTCTCCTAAGCTTAACTTCAAACCCACGACTCTGCACAGATTACTTGGTGGAGTAGAATTGTTTTTTTGAAGAATCCTCTCGTCCTATTTGAAGGGGTGGTGGTTCGATGCCCACCTAAATAAAGCGGCGCGGCGGCCACTTAAGAAAGTTCATTCGACCATAATCACAAATTCAAGTTCAGGGTCACTTTTCAATGTACGGTCTCGCAAAATCTTTCCAATAATTTTTGAAACCCAAAAACGAAAACAAGTCTCAAGTTCAGCACTTCAATTTTAAATCCCTCTGTAATCCCGACGATCTTCCAGAGCCATCATCATCGCCCATCATCACCATTATCATCATCTGTATAAGCTTCTCGCAAATATAAAAAGCATTAAAACATAAGTGATTCCATTAGAAATGACTACTTAAGCTTGTGACATGACCCGAGACTCCCCCGCTACCCGCCTGCGACGGCGGCGACCCAACTAATCCTTTTGTAAATTTGTTAAAAACAAAAAGGATAACTCCAATCGCTCAGGAAATTATCGTGAGCTCCGAAACGAAGCAACAACCCGAGGAAAAAAAGTATCAGGCAACTTTTTTGTTTGTTTGTTGCCACACCCCTACTCGCTAGTATCCTTTGAATCCGTTTTTTCCTCGTTTTTTTTTCTGTTGTTTCAAAAAGGCTGAATGTAAATCCTTTAGTATTATCCCACTTACCGCGAAGGATATGGTTGTGATGAAGTCAGTGAAAGGAAAAAAGAAAATCCGTCAGAAAACTCTGAGGATGTGCCATCCCTTACAAAGAAAAAAAAATCAGATCACCCCCATTCAGCGTTGTCACCCACCATTTGATTTCGTACTTCAGCCGTGATAAATTGACAGAAAGACGTCACTGGCGTTTGGCGACCATGCGACGGTGGTCTTGCCCTCCATCCACAATCAAATTGAATTTTTTTTTTTTTTTGAATAAAACGAAAAGAAAAACACGAAGAAGAAAAAGTGAAATCTGATTGAATTAAATGAAAAACGAAGGAAATCCTAATTTCCCGAGCAAACACTTTAGCGCGGTACGAAGAGCTGGAGGATTCAGTCAGAGAAAATGAGCAATCATTTGCGTCCACAAGGGGTCGGGGGAGGTAAATAAATTGGATCCTTTTTTTTAATACACAGGGGTTGGCTATTTTTTTCTTCTGTTCGACTGGGAAAAAAGTAGCCAAGGGTTCGTTAACACCAAACCGTCAATCGCACGATTCTTTGACACGATTTTTATTTTTTTTTATTTTGCAAGGAATGTGGTAGAAATTAAATTTTCTTTGTAAACTTACCTCTTCCACTTCTCCCCACAAATCTGAGATCGTTAAATTTAGCTACTTGATTTTTCATAACCGCCGTACAGTTGCGTAATTCACCACAGAAGTTCTCATCGTTTCCAGCGCGTATGGTCACAATGGTTCCGTCCATGACATCACCCAGGGCCAGAACTTTAAAGGCAATCGGTAGAGTTTTGTTAGAACGCCAGTGGGTTGGCAGCACTGTGCAGACCTGAAAGAATCAAAATAATGGTATTCAGTCAGTTTGATGTAAAACCTCGTTGATTTAAGAATGGCGTAGAAGATAAATAGTTGAATCTCGCTCGCTCTTAAGATTCGTTGTTACATAGTTTACATAGGTGGTGAAATTGACTGACCGGTTTTTATGACTAGATGATTAATATTTTACAGCTCATAATCCGCTGGAAACAGTTAAGAAGAAAGTCTTTGGTATATCCACCAGACAATTGCCTCAGGCTAGTAGCTATGGTATTTCTAGAAAAAGGGTGCGCGTAGCACACTACACGTTTGAACTTCTTTGTAGTTTGTTCAAATCGCCTAATTTTTTTAAGTTTCATCGTTCTAACCTTGAAATTCCTAGTCAGTGAAAAAGTTTCACGAAAATGGAAGAAAAAATTGACGAAGCGAATGTTCTCGCCCTAGACTTCGACACAATAAGTATGTGCATGTCGGCACCTAAACGGACCAATTCAGCCATAGACCTCGCTTTATGATCCACTCTTTCATCTAAAGGGATGGCCATGGTGCAGTGGCTAGCATTATTATCGCTTGTCACGCTGAATGTCCAGATTCAACTTCTGAGGTCGGAAAACATATATCGATCAACTACGAAAACCTGATTTCGACTCTACTGCGAAGGCATAACACTGGCAGTAGGATGTCATGGCTTGAAGAGTTGATTGAGCTGACCATGATAACGGTATTCATGCGCTGAGGCTCACTAATTTAGGGTTTTATAGGAATACCAGTATTGGACACTGCTCCATCCCGAGTGAATATAACTTTAACGTTCCAAAAAGAACCGATGAAACGGCTTCCGTCATGGACTTCCATACACCATACATCACAGTGTATCCTGAAAGGTAAGACTGGCAGAGAAACGCTGTCGTCTCAGCGGATGAGATTGCAGTCTTCAGGAAGGATTCAAAAACAACCAACCGAAGGGGTTCCGGGATTTACTCCGAAAAGGTAGACCTCAAAGTATCCATAAGACTCCCGGAATCACTAGGAATGAAATCGATATTTGGAAGGGATATCGTCATCAATGAAAGTCAGGCCGCACTTAAAGCGCTGGAATCAAATCTGATCAGATCCACATTAGTCTCGAAATGTCGCATAATGCTGAAGGCATTGTGCGCACGGAATCAGGTAAGACTTTGGTGGGTACCGGATCACTGTGACATCGAGGGAAGCGAAAAGGCCGACGAACTGGTCAACTTACGTGGAGAACGGCAACACATGGCTAGCTAAAGCAGAGATCTTAAGAATAACTGTAAGTAAAGCAAATCAGAGATGGTCCAATATAAGTGGGAATAGGGTATCCAAGGCTTTATGACCTGCGCTGGACCGCAGAAAAATAAGATATATTAAACAGGGCACAGCTACAATTAGCCCGGCCACTGCCTTCTTAGAAAACATGCTAGAAGATTAGAGCTCTCAGCCACTAATGTTTGCAAACATATTATGCGTATGTCAGAGAATTGCCAGGACACGCATTAAACTTATCCCCAACTATTTCTTAAGGAATCTAGAGTAATCTGTAGGGAAATCAAATGCTTTCAAGAAATGGTTAAGGTACAGCGATCATCAATGGGCCTAGTGCCTGTAGTGCCGACGGTGTTATGCAAGCTCTGGATGCATAACCCTGTTCTACCTAACCTATTTATGAGCTCCCTATCTCTGTACTCCACCGCGCCGGTTCAAATACTTGCAGTTTTCGTAATGCGTTCGTCCCCATTTTCGTGATGTTATAAAAGACTAGGACACTTCGAGACATTTTCCGATGACTCGAAAATGGATAGTTGAGGATCCTTTTCACGATCTTGAAGATGTCTAATTTCTACAAAGTACCGAAATTCGCTATTGTTTTTCAAGGGCAACCGTTAGCCTTTCGCGTGCATGGCAACGATCCACCGCAACGTTGCGACATATTCTGGTAGTCAGGCAGCCATCAAGGTACTTCTTTTACCAAACACTTTCCTCAAATCTGGTGGAAATACTACCGAAACGAGCTCGTTCTTCTGAAAAGTTGTTCCTCTAAAAGTCTGAGTTTCCTTATTTTCATAGTCTGAGTTCCTTTATCTTCTTGGTCTGAGTCCCAAGCCATAGGGGTATAAGTGAAACCGATGAAACTGGTAGAACTGTTTTAAAACCAACTCCTGTCTCAGGGCAGTTGTCCAATGCTGCAAGGGCATAGATGAAAACGACAAAGCCGACCATCTAGCTAGGCGAGGATTAGCCCTTCACAGTTATCTTGCAGAGACAGTCTACTCTCTATTGGGAGGGTTCAAGGGAAGTATCGTTTCACACCACATATTTATCAAAAACTTAGCAAAGGCGGCATAGGCTACACAGCGTGCTATATCCAGAATACATGGAACCTTTAGTTCTAAGGGTTTGATAAGGAAAGACTGATTGTCGTTAAGAATGTTACATTGATTATTAGGGAAGTATATCTATATGTATTTCACCATATGAACGAAGATGGGTTTAAGTGTTAAAGCGTTCCTGGGCCCGAATGTTAGCCAAAACTGCTAAGAGAAAAGCATACCTGTTAGAGGGTTCATGGGTAGAAAAAAAGAAGCAGATACTGGCTTCACAGAAGGAAAAGAAAAAAGTGTTAGAAGTATATTCTTTTGCCAGAAAAGTACAAATCCAGTCTTTCTCGGCTTTTTGGGCATGGCACCATACTTTTCTGTAAGTTCTCCATCACTTTTTGTCAAGATTTGGCTTTTACGTGATATCTGCTTGGATGTGGTATTTGAGCTCATTAACTGCTAGTGGCTTCTTTCAGTAAACCCGAAACCACAAGGAAAACATCTAACGGCGTCAAATTCCATTGCATTGTCACCAAAACGCGAAATGACTACAAAGTCTAAAACGGACTAAGCTGATTGCTTGATGTAACTTGTCGCATGCTACATCTCATCAAAGACCATCTCATCTATTTGAACCATTGGAAGCTCTCCTAAGATTGTTCATTATCCTTCAAATTTTGGGCCAGATGGAGTATGATTTCGGTCAACATTCAACACAATTTTCCTAGCATGTTGCTTTTCAAATTTCGATAATAAATTGCAATATCTCTGATAAAGTCCGAATCGCTAGAGATTTCTCACATTTTTACACTACAAACGTCAAAAAAAAAGGAAATTGAAAAAATTGTATCGAACGAATACTACGAACAATGCAAGTTCTACACCTCTTATTGTATCACGCTTTACATATCCCTATAAACTGTCCAATAAGTACCAACGAAAACTAATAAAAAATAAAAATGCCTTGGCATACTCACAACATGAGGCGATCCAGTCTTAACCAACTCTCCCGGATGTTCAGCCAGAAGTCCGTCAACAGTCCGTTCAATCAAATTTTCCGGCGTCAAATACGGACTGTTGTCTACACTTTTCTTGCTGGCCGCACTGTTATTGTTACTGCTTGCATTACCGTTATTGTTACTACTACAATTGTTGTTATTTTCACTGCTTCGACTAGCTCGGCCACCGTCATGATGTGGCTGATTCGTTGTGGAACTAACTTCACTTGAAATATGCATATCACTTATTTTTTTAATTTTTTTACTTAATAATTTTTTTTATTATTAGGTTTTCGCAATAATTCACTTTAAGTTATGCATAAGATTAACACTTAAATTTATCACAGGCTATGTACACATCTTTTTTTTTTTCTTTCTTTTGTCTTCCTCTAGAAATAAAGGATTTTTCTTTGTAAATTTCAAAAGGGACGAAACGAACTGAAGGAAAATTATACCCTGCAACTGTGGTGGGAACCTGTTGAATTTATCGCGACCTTGAATTTATCCGACGAAACTCGGCACAGATTTAAACAATGGCCAACTCCATTTCAAATTTCAAATAAATCTTCGATTCGCTCCACGCCAAATTAATGGAAACATCCGAGTCACTTGACCAAGACCAACACTAGACTACACTTCAACCGCCAACGATATAATAGAGCGAAATATTTCTGCGGAACCGACCGTGTCCGGTCGCTTATGATTTCAACTCTCGAATAAACCGATAAAAAATTAAAAAAAAAAGAAAACGTTTTTGTTAAGTTCTCAATATCTCATATACGCGTTGAATAATAATTTTCACCGTTAATAATGTCCTTTTTTTGTGCAGTGAGCCCTCGCTCCATGTGTGACAGTCCGGTCGGTTTTTTTTTTGTTCCGATTCGGTTTTTTTCTGGTCAAATGTGTGAGCTGGTTTCATTTATTTTTTTTTTGCTTCTTCTCTTAGCCCAATTTGTATATGAAATGGAAAAATAATAATTCGACGAAAAAAACGAAAAGGAAAAATGAATAAAATGATGATTTTTGCCGGTGGCACCGCTCACTCGGGCTCCCCACTTATTGGGATGTCCTGGAATTTTATGCACACACAAAGTTTAAGCATTGGTGGCTTTTGTGTTCTCGGGCCGCAGACCATACATACAGTGGTGGGCCACATGCCATACAACCAAACAAATCAGTAACATAGCGCCGGCAAAGCAAAAAAAAAATTAAATTATCAAAAAACGACAGTGGGGAGTGAAAGAATTGAAACTGACCTCTAAGTAGCCATTGCAGAGGGCGATTCCTCGACATGAAATATGAAATGGACTGTTGCATTTATGTTTACATACATGGAAACAGATTTAAGGCCCTTCTTACGCTTCATCGGAAGATCCAATTGGTTCAACGAGTCCAGCAGCCACGTATCACAATCGCCCTTCCGATAGTCTAAATGTGTTGGCTTTAGCTGACAGGCACACCAACATCAAGATTTGAAGTCCAGTGGCAATACTTCCAAAAAGCAGCGAAAAAAGAAGCGTATAGAGCAGTGCTGAAGGACGATAGCTGCTCACGAATTCACCGACCAAAAGAGGGAGGACAAACACCGACATTTCAGAGGAAAAAATAAGAAGCATGGGAAATAGGCAGTCGAGGATATAGCGGAATGCTTCGCAAAATGTTCCGACGGAAGATTTCCCGGCGCCTGTAAAAACGCACACGTGAATACAGAAGTAGAATCGCAGTCGGTGCTGACGATGTGGAATAATCATTTCAAAAGACTGCATAATGACAGCGACAACACTACTTATTTCTTAACAAAGGTCGAGCAAAGCTGCTGGAGCTGATGACCTGGCTTACTTCTTAAAGCACTGAAGCATGGGATGAACTGAGGCCATGCACCAACTTATTTGCAGAATATTGCACTTCAGCCTGATCCTCATGAAAGGAGACCCTTTAAACTGTCCTTGACATCGCCCGCAAGTTCTTATCTGGTACATTGATTGGATTGGCCCATATCTATGCAAGTTTATGCTCAGGAAAGTCCAAATATTTACGCTGCGGTAGATGTTCGAAAAACCCTAGAATTTACATCGAAACCCAGCAACTCTTTGTTGATTTCAAGGCCGCGTATGATAGCATTTATAGCGAGGAGCTATGCAGGTCAAAGTCTAGTTTTGTCATCCCTCCGAAACAGGATAATGATGGAAATTATACGCTGCTCCATCAAGGTCCGTAAGCACCTCACCGAGACCTTTGATGTCAAGTTAAGGATTTAGAAAAGGCGACATGCTGTCATGTAATTTCTTCAATATCCTTCTTAAAATAATTATGCAGACCTCAGACGCGTTGCCATTCTAGTGTTAACTAGAAGCGCGATCATTCAAAAGGCTGTGCTCGAGGGCATTGTTATTATCGGAAGAACGCAGCGTGATGTCAACAGCGAGTTCGTTAGCATTGAGACGAAAGCTGTCAAAACTGGGCTAAAAAGGCAAAAAGTAGCAAAGCGACAACTACAGTGACCTATCAGGCCCTAATCATCCCAATTTTTATATAAATCCAGTGCAGAAGTATGGACTTCTTGATCAACGAACTATCTGATGATTAACCATCTCACCTACTCAAATTGTTAAGGGCGACCGGATGGTTGGCAAGAACTAAACCCACATGTCAGAGAAAAACACCATGGATAACGCAATGGGTCCAAATAGACCTAATTATCTCAATGACGTATCTTTATCTGCCCCACTAACCTCATCTAACCTGAACATTGCCAAAAATGGTCGTCGATTTGTTAAGAACCGCCGTTGGTTATTCCAAGAGAAAATCCTTTGGGTGGTATTTGGTTCGGCCTGCATACATGGTGAATGGAAGGAAGGTACAGCGGAGAACTGTGGGGACTGTACAGAGATGTTAACTTAGTTTTATTAGGGGTGGGATGGTGTAGTGTTTAGCATAATCGCTTTTCACGCTGAATGCCCGAGTTCAACTTATGTCGGAAAACATTTATTCGATCAATTACGAAAGCTGATATCGGCTCTACTGTGAAGGCATAACGCTTTCAGTAAGGTGTCATGGCTTGAAGAGTTGATTGAGCTGACCATGATTATGACATCAAGAAAAAATTCCCGTGAATTATAGCAATGACAAAAACCACAAATGTCCCCTGCTAGTCTGGACAGCACCCTCGGATGTCATTGAAACGTAATATGCCGGAATTTTGAACCACTGAACCTCGCTCGCGCTGTGTTGAAAACCCCTTAAAGCGCGAGGGGATTATAAAAAAAAGTCAAAAGAGTTCAAATACTACGACTATGAAAGCTGGGATAGGTTGAGAACAACAGCGCTCCAATCCGCAGTAACAATGCACTGAAGAAATTCCTCGTCTTAAGTTTTACGCACAATTAAGTAGAAAGGAACTTCATCCGACTTGGAGTAAGCAACTGGAGGCAGTTAGCTAAGGGCCGAGCTAACTTTAGAGGCTGGCTTGCAGCGCCGTCTAAGTAAATGAGAGAACCACACAATTTCCTTGAAATGATCAACATTGGTGGTATACCATTTTTGCACCACACTGTATTAGAACACCCTGTCAAAAGAATAAAATTAAACAAAAGCACATGCAGATCAACTGCGAGTTGGTCAAACAAGAAAGAGCATTTAAAAAAGTCCTCACCCCAAAAATGTCAAGAATGGGATGGTTTCAGTGGGTTATTAAGCGGAGAACAACCAGTAGATTGGGGGCAGATTTTTTTTTTACAATTTTTTTCCCAGACCATATGTGTTTTCGTGAAATCCTCGTATGACAAAGTGCGATAGAGAATTTAACAGAAAAAAAAATATTGAAAATTATATAGAAATTCAAATTCGCCAAGAGAAAAAATTATATAAAATATAAATAATTCCACCACAGATGCGAATTAAATCGGCGGGCTAATGTGTTTTTTTCGAGGACAATCACTCGTTTTGTTTTTTTTTTTTTTGCCCTACGCTACGTGTATGCTTTGTTGTTTTTTGATGGCTTCCGCAAGGATAATGGTCCAAACAATACGTCAGTTGATTATGAATGAAGGATATGGTTATGTGTGATAAAATGTTTGCTGTTTTTAATTTTTTTATTTTTTAACTTTTGAAATAATTTTGCAATTTTGTCGTTAGAGCTGCTGAAAATGAGATAAAGGAACATCGTTCTATTTATGTGATGAATTTAGTTGGGTACCTAACCTATACCATATGGACATTTTGCACATTTTGATGAAGAGCTATTTAAATCACATGTGTAATGTTTGATAATTTAGGGAATTAATATTCATAGTCAGCGACGAGGAAGTAAGTACGGTTTTGCTAATTGAAAGATGGATGGATCGAGAGCTTTGAATCTATGACGACTTTTACTTCAGACTTTGATAGGAGATTTGATATCAAAATACCAAGAAGAGAGGACTGGGATGATGGTACAGCATGCACTGAAAAAGAACTAGTCTTCTAAACCGACATTCAAAATAGACGCTGGTACTGATGCCGGTATCTTTTGTGAATTCAGAGGGGTTAACCAATTCTTCAAAATTGGAGACGGCTGCAGCGTTTTTCAAGGCAAGATAACTGCCATTCTAAAGGTCGCAAAGCAAGTCAAAAACGACAACATTGTCAGAGCAACTATTACTACCTATGTTGACAGCCAGGCAGCTATCAAGTCTTTTTAGCCAGCATCGAAAAAATCGAAGCTCGTAAAGATCTCCAGACAAACTCTCAACGATATATCAACGACCAATAGGATGACCCCATGCTGGGTACCAGGTCACAAAGATATATCAGATAATGAGAGGACGGATGAAATTGCCAGGAAGGGTACAGAACTAGCATATGCATGCACCCTTCTGGTTGCAAGGACACCCATTAGCACTCCTTACAGGAAAAAAGATGAGGAAACCATGATCAGCGCAAATACGCGATGGTCCCACATGGAAACATGTGCAATAGCCAGATCACTATGGCCAGCCTTCGATAAGAAGAACCAAAAATCGCACAGTAGTCGAAGGGAAATACGAATCGTCTCCGGTATCCTTACAGGGCACTGCGGAATAGGTATCTATGCGGAGCGTCTTGGATTACCCTACAATGACTACTGCAGAAACTGCAAGGACGAAGAGGGAATCAAGAACCTGCAATGCAATGCATGTCCCGCACTGGCCACCAGAAAACTGCGTACTCTTAGTAGTAGCTTCTTCCATGGGCTGGATGAGCTTCATATTGCTGACTTAAGGAAACTCCTGAGATTTTTATACCTTTCTGACTGGTTTCCAGATTAGCCCTACCTATCCCTTGGTCTGACTCCCATGAGTGTACTTTTTATGGGTACAATGGAACCGCTTGAGGTCTAAGTAAGTCCTTAGGACACCCGCAAAACCAACTCACCAACCATGAGGACTTTTGTGAGACAAGACATAAATAAATTGCTGACGCGACAGTTCGTAGGAGACCAAGGACAAGCCACTCACAAAGTTTTATGTTATGTGTGTTATATTTAGTCGCACGAATAAGAGGGACTTGCAGTTTTTATTACCGACTCCGAATGGGGGATTGAGAAGCGTTTCTATGACAAATTACGCTTTTCAAACTTTGAAAATTCAAGGAGATTGTGGCTTGAACAATATACTATTCACTGAACCATTAGGGCTCCCCTAGAAAAACTTCTCAATAGTTATCCCACTCAGGAAGGTCAAAATCTAACTTCAGATGGATCAAAAAAGGAGACAGAAACTGGATCTGAAATTTTGAAGAATTCTTTGAGCAAACTTCTCAGTCAGCCTTATGAAATTCTCATCCATATGGCAGTGTACAAGAAGTGCGTGGAACTTAATCGGACCTATAAAAAATATTCATCTTTTCTGACTGCCAAACTGCTTTAAACTCGGTCCCCGTGGCTCACCTCGTGGGTCAGTAGTTAGTGCGTAAGATTGCTATGCAAAGTGCGTAGATCTCGGCTCCACCTCTCGTCGGGGAATAATAGACCTCCGAGAGCATAATTTTTTATGAAAAAGGGTCTCTACTCGCCGATCGCCGTGGCTCAGTGGTTAGTGCTTTGGACTGCTGACCAATCGGCGTGGGTTCAAGACACAGCCAAGAATACCGAACATTTTTCGTGGCACCACCTCTCCACAGGGAATGACAAGCCTCTAGGAGTATAATCTGTCATAAAAGACCTTCTTAATTCGAGGTTCGGAGTCGGCAATAAATTGTAGGTCCCTTCCATTCGTGCAAGCAATACAACACGCACAATATGAATGGTACATGAGGAATGAAAGACCTGATTCACCAGCAAAAGCGAGATCTCTGAAATGCTTCATTGCTCCATAACACTTCTCTGTGGTTACCAAAACACTTTTTAACACAATACAAGGACAAAAAAGCTTCAGGCTTCCACAGACGTCAAAACCTTAGAATCATTTCAGCAGAAAAGTCCCTTGTCTATGAATTTGAGTCTGCTTCGAGCTAAGGCCAGGCGTTCATCTAAATTATGGTCGGAGGTCTCCCGGTCTTCTAGGCAAAGTCGGCAAAAATCCCTGGGAATTTCGACCAATAACTTGGAAAAGAGTGTCGTGTCAGGAAATCCGTCAAGTGGTTTGCATCTTTTAATGCAAAGATGAGAAGTTATGTAGTTCGGGGTTGACAGACTTCTTGGTTTGACGAGGGTCCGGGGTTGAGTTCCATTTGGCAGCTAGTTCTTGTTGTGTCTAAGAATGAAGTATAGTTTTATGGGCAGCCTACAAAACGATAACGGGCCGATTTAGTATGTTTCGGAACTTCTTCTTATGAGTTCATCCCTCATTTCGTTGGCTTCAATGCCCTGGTGAGCGGAAATCCCGATTATGGTTATTTTGTTGTGAGCAGCTTCAGACAAGCTTAGACCGAAACTGAAAGGAGTAAATGCCTTAACCGGCGGGGAGAAAGTAAATGGTTGTGGAGCTCGCTACCGATGTATTCCCTTCCACGACAGCAAGCAGAACTTTTGATCGAACGCGCCACTTGCCAATCTCCAAGTGATTCGAATTCCAGTGTCGCTCACTTTACCCACAGGCTAATGAAATGGTCAAAAAAGAAACAGAAAAAAAAAAAATTGAGAAAAATATTTTAATGTATAACCTACCTACATTATGATAAAAATTTTCCGGGCTTTCGCACAAATGAATGAAACATGAAAACTCATCACGATTGTCAGTGGCTGGCACTCCACCAGGATGCCATCGGGTATCCCGGTCCCATTGTGGGTTGAAAATCACGGAAACTGTCAGTAATCGGCTATGGAAATGTGACTGTTGCAACAGCCGCTAGCACATGGCCAAATAACAATAACAACAACACAAACGGAACGGACGATAAACAAAAACAACAAAAGTAGGAAAACAAAAAAAAAAAACAGAACACGGAACGGTATGTGGTAAAGAACTACAATCGCCTGTGAAAACCGCACATATGGCCAAAATAACTTCAGGAAAAACACACAGACGTGCAAGCCGAGTGCAAACAGTAAAATTATGTTTATTAAGTGCGAAAGGATATGGATAAATAAAAAAAAAATCATAATTTAAAAAAATATTCCCACTCGATGTAGAATATTTCAGAAATTTAAATATTTCAATCAAAGGACTTTCGTCTTTTTTAAAGAGCTAGGAAAAGTTATTATAAAAACGGAAGATCGTGGTTAATGGCCGCGGCGACAAAATGAAATTTTTGAAATAGTCTCTTCAGAGGAATTCAGATTGTCATCCTTTTCTTTGAAATGATGACTTCTTATGATGCGTGCAGGATCAGTGCTAGAACCAAATGCTGAGATTTTGATAAAATTTCGAAAGAGAAAAAAAAATTATCCTAATCGAGCCAAATGTTATTAAATGTAGATTCACAATTGTCAAGTCAAATAAATTAAACTAATGTCAACGCAGAAAGAAGAAATATCTCTGCTCATTAATCACTGGGACCCTGGGCATCGTATGATAAAGGAGTAAGGACATACACTAAGCTCTAAGCGTACTTCAATCACCGTTAAAGTCAATAAAGATCAGCTTCTGAACTATCTCAACACTCAGCACAAGGTTATGCAGATTACCATGTTATTCTCACTGGACGCGGTCATAAAAACAACATTACCTACCAACTTCAAGCAAAAAGGTTAAAATGCAGATTGATAATGATGTCAAATAGAAGGACTTGACTTCGATACACACAACACTACTATAGTCTAGCTCAACTTATCTCCTAAACAACATTTCTAAACAACACCATAATGGCCCATTACAAAGAAGCATGGACTGGTTTAAAAACTCGACTGGAATAAACATTTTGACAAAACTAATAAGACAGCGACTTCAATCCTTTGTTCATGCCCGCATTATTTGAAAAAAGGGTGCTGCTTACGGCCAAAAATGATCTACTCTCGCAATGGCGATTTCATCGGCTAGTTTGGTAAAAAAAAAGATTGTGCCAACCTCAGCTCAAAACTCACTACAAAAAATTCAGCAAACTTTAGCTCTGCAAGGTTTCATAAAATGTCCACCTCTTAAACAATAAGTACCGCCGCCAAAGCCTCACCATACTTCAAGCTAAAACCGGGCAATGTCACAAGGCACCTAAGGATTGTAAATAACTTCTCGCTTCTTCCTGCTCAAGCGTTGAAAGTTATGACTTTTATGACCCAAACAATTAAGTTTTCTAACCCTTTCGAACTTCCAAATAGAGAACGAAGCGAGTATGACAAGGGAGGCTGATCAAATGTCACTTCAAACTCAGCTTACTATTCTGATGAATCGAAAATGGATATCGAGGCCAAAATGGATATCTATGGACTAAACTGCAATGCAGCAGTTCACCAAGGACAATTGACTTTCATTTTCCTTTAGAATTATTCGTCAGAGAATGCATTCGCTGGTAAGAAGAGCTATAGGCATCTTGCCACGAGACTGAGATTCAAGAACTCGGGCGTCGGTACAAAAGGCTACTTCAGATCAGAGTCGCAGAGAAATCGCACTGTAAGCGATCCGGTAAAGTACGATTCAATAAGAATTACATATTTAAAGCTGATACTTGGAAGCTGAAACTTGGAAGTACATATTAGACAAATGGTGTCTTCCCCATCTTTGTCACGGTACATCTGCCTACCTGCTCAGATATTGTATATGAGCTCTTCAATCAGTAGGTGGCTTAAACTTTCAAATAGACCCAAAGGAAAATATCAAACGGCGTCAAATCGGAAATCCTAAGAAAACACATTCATTGATTCGTTCATTTTTAGGCCCACTTATCGACTATCGTGGAATAAGGGTGCTTAAGTGGACCCTCCATAACTCTTGATCTTCCGCCATCGACTCTAAATCATCAGAAGATATCCCCAGACTGGTGGAGGTGAAATTTCGGACTTGGTCCAGCCATCTAATCCGGGGTCTATCCGGGGTCTATCCTGGGGACAAGTAGACTTGACACGGGTTCAATGGCACGTCTTGGAGGCCAAGTTGGGGGCATGCGTTTAGTGTGCTCAAATCATCGAAGTATCTCCGTTCGAAGAATTACCTGCTCGAAATTGAGTTTCTCGCGTATTTTGGTGTTCTTAACTCGATCTTGACAACGAGTAATACATCGAAGAAATTGCTTGAATCCGCTTTCTAATTCTTTCGGTCACTATCCAAATCTCATGACTATAGGTGAGAGTAGCAGCAAACACTGAATTAAAGACCGATAGCTTTACTCCGATGCCAGAAAAAGAAACGAAATGAGAATTGACTTTAGAAACCCTAGAATGCAAACAACTTGCCATATGCTAGGTGGGATGTATCGCCATTTTGTTGGGACTATATATCGTCTTAGTCCAACCATTCTAATTGACGCCTTAAAGGGTTTCTTCAAATTTTGTGATTATCTGTCGAATTGCGATCGTATATGAAACATAATTTTACACAATTTCCAAGCGAATTACTTATTTAGTTTTGGTAATAAATTTAGACTATTTGAAGATAAACGCAGCAAATAAAATTGACTCTGAGCTCCTCACGGACTTCCTTACTGAATATTGTGCACTCAACTACCATCTCATCAAGTCCGTCGGACTTATGCCGATTCTGTTTGGAAGACCATGAAACCACAGAGCATATTTTATAGCTCGCTGCAGACTTGAGCATTTCGATAGGAGATACACCTCTCCAGAAACAATCATAAATGTTTTCGCAAGCACGATCCTGAGGTTCCATCTTAACCTCGATCTTGATCAAAGTTTTCGTCAGTTGTAGGAGGACTTGCTTAACACAAAATCTTTTAGATCACAGTATTTAGGCATGAGGGCCTACAGAGTATAATTTTGAATACAAATACCGGAAAAGGCGCCTTCTGGCTCAGTCCGCAAAGAGAGCAATTCTTGAAAGAAAAGAAAAAGTGTAGGCAGCTGAATAGGAATAACCAAGGTTGGTTCAGATTAGGGTGGCTGTTCGCACCTTTCGATGTAAACCCACTTAGACCAAAAGAGGTCTTTTGTAATACCACAGGAGATTTAACTACTCCTCTGAAGAACACATTGAGCTATTTTTCTTTCCTTCTGCAGATATCGTTTGAGAAGAAGAGCAGCCTCTTGGCATGAAGGGCTATTGGACAGAGTCTTGTGAAAAAACCTACAATGGTACTTATTCGGAACCGCTTTAGAAAGTTTAGATGGTCAAATCTATGGAATTAGTTCTGATCCAGCCTAGGCCAGATCTGTTTGAAAATTTGGTAAGTCGTGCAACGCTGAGGTGACAAGTAAAAAAAAAAGGTGAAAAAGGAGGTGACGAGTAGATGTGTCTAAAATGAGGGAATATCTGGCAAAACAGGGACATACACTTTTATTGTCGAAGAGCGACTTCATTCTATAAGCAGCAAATCGTAGCATTTTTTGTTATGTTTAAACTTTTTAAGGTATTTAATGTGGCCTAGCACGATCATTTTCGAAACTTAACTGAGCATGGACATTTTTGAAGGCTTTAATGGTAACCCTAAGGTTGAAGACAGTCTTCCTTGTAACACTTGTGATGAAAATGAAGCAAGAATTGTTATTTAGAAGTCCTTAGGAAATAAATATTTACGTTTCTAGCATTAACGCAGGTTCAAGTCTTTTAAATACTGAAAGTAAATGCTGAGAGTAACGTTAAGATATGAAATATTGTTGACTTTTTTACTAAAAAAAATTTTAATGGTCAACTCAAGATAGATATGTGTACGTATTCCGGGCAGCGATGAACACCTACCTAACTAGGTTCTCGAATACTTTCAAATTAAACTTCTTACAATATTAGATAATCCATTTTGTTAAAATATCCAAGTCTGAGATAAAATTCGTCGCTTTTTCTCACTTATTCCACCACAACATTGCAAGGAAAAATTTTTCACTTTTATTCACAATAAATTGCACAGTTTTGTGTTTCATTTAAAATACCGTAAAATGTTTATTTTATGAAAGACAATATCCACAAAAAATAATTTATTGAGATCCGAACTCAAAATTTATATTTGAAACGACCGAATCTGCGACGCGTTATTTGTTCGCACAAAACACCGAAAACCGATCGAATCAACCGACGCAACGATATTAAACTATTTTTTTGCGGTAACCATGAACCCGACCACTACTCGTCATCATCATCGTCATCATCATCATCTCCAGGTCCTCTCCATCGCCATCTCCATCCCCATCCACATCCGCATCGTTGTGATAGTCTTCGTCGTCTTCGTTGTCGTTTTCGTCACCGCGAGAACCAGTAGCAGTGGTTTATGTGGAAGGCCGTACTACCTACCAACCAACCGACCGACCAACAACCAACCCAACGATAACTGGTTCACCTATACCATGTACATATATTTCTTCTTCTTTTCCAAAGTTTCACTTATTTTTTTTTTTCTTTTTTCTTATCATTTCGTGTTGTTGTGTGTGTCCTTTTTGGCGTCACGCAAAAATCGCTCCACATTTCCAACATGAAATGGGAATTCTTTCCACCACCATACCCCCAGACCTTAGTGGTAGAAATTCAAGAAAAAAAAAACTCAACGTCCTTCTCGCTGTTTCCAATATCTTGAGTTAGAAGGAATACATAAACAACTTCAACACCAGCATCCAACCATCCAGCCACCCCTTAGAAGAGCGCCCCTTTCCTATAACCACGCAAAAGAGAGAAAAATATTCATAACACAACAAAAAACGAGAAGAAAAAAACAGGTCGGTGGAACCACTCCTGAGAGCCGAAGTTGGAACCCTATTCCATTGTCGTCAAGTCACCCCGCATAGCTTTGCACTCGGGCGACATCAGCGATGGAAATGAGTGACAAAAGCAAACGGGAGAAGGAAAATAATCATAAAAACAACGCACCCCCCTAAAGTGAAACCATTTCTCTTTTTTCCCGCTCATTTTTCGCCTTCTTTCTCCAATTTTTCTTGAGCGTAGCATCACCCCCACCCCCAGGCCCACCACCCGCTCATGATTAAAAGAAATTCCAAGACAACATCCTCTCGCTCGCACACATAAGCGGACAGTTTCCTTCTTGAATTTTTCTTAAGAGATTTTTCCACAAACGGTAAATGGTCGCAGTTACATGTACATAAACCGACAACGGTACTATGGTACACCAGCAAATTGAGGCGAACGAAAAAGTCAAGAAAAATGAGAGAAAAAAGAAAATAAGAGTTCTTCCCCCACACCCACCTCGCTGTAGACCCCAATGAATAACCACGAAGAGAGCACCGAGGAGTTTGGGAAATCTTCGAAGACCAGGTTTGGCAGTGGTAGTGGTGGTGAATACCTCAAGTCACCATCTGAGAATGCACAACCACTTGCAAGTTGTTCGATGGACGGGCTCGAGTACACCGGGACGGGAGCGACGATGGGTGGTGATTTTCTTGAGTTTCTTCTTCTTCTTTTTTTTTTTTTTTGTGGCACTCTTTCTCTCTGAAGTTTTTTCCTGTGGGAAAATCGGTGGGCTCCATCGTGGTGATGTGGTAGTGGTTAAAACTTAAGGGTTGCAAAATTGCAGAAAGTATTACCCCGAAATCCGACCAATGTGTTGTGGCTAAATATTGTGGCTGTATTCGACCATAAACGTAGAAGAGGAGTTGACTTAGATATTTTTCGGCAAGAAGAAGAAGACGGAGAGAAGTGGGAAAAAAAAAGTCTCGTGCCAGCCCACAATTGGTTTGTGAATTGGGTGTAGGTGTGGGTGTTCTGTGCGGTAAGGAGGTGAAGGAAACATTTGCCGACGGGAAACGGACAAATTGAAATTTTCTATAATTAGTGGTTGGGAGTCATTGGAAAATTGACTAGGAGCCAAAAACTCTTCAGCAGCTCAGTGGGACACGAAAATCGTGGCAGGTTGTGTCATTGGCATATCAACTGTTGTAAAATTGTTAAAATTTTGGAGCAAAAAATACCCATGCGCTGTATTGATGCACAGTTCAGAATCAGAGTGAATAAATAAAATCAGGTAAAATCTTATCATCGTTGGTTCCGAGCTGACAGATTCGAGTCCAGTAAAATAAAAAAATCACGGTACTACCTCTTCGCTGATATGAAAAAAAAAAAAATTCGAAAGTCACTGTTCGGCAGAAAGAACTGTAGCTCCCTTTCATTTTGAAGGTACAAAGTTGTTAATTTGGCATCAACTCGTCTTAGCTTATCCACCTCTTGGCAGATATTGATAAATTTGCCACGAAAATGCTTTTTGATTCGCCGTTCGAACTGAGGTCCTTTCCTCTCGTGTGGAATATATAACACCACAACTTGAATGGTTGCCAGAAGCTAGGACATGACCTATCCCGGAGTGTCGCTCCATTCGTGTGAAAAAAATTACGCGTTCAACTACCCGGGCCGTCGCCTTCTACCTTTTTTCATGAATTTTTAAAATCTTGATGGATCTAGGACTCAATGAAGAGTCAATTGGGTTTCTAGCAAGAAAAAGTTGCAGTCCTATTTCATTTATGCACTTTGCCTTAGCTAGCATTTTACTTCCAGTGTACCTTCAGTCATTTTAAGGCTTCGAGACAAGGCTTTAAAGTTTACTTATTTCTTGTGGCGTAAGCAACTCACATGGATTTATGCATGTCCTCAGGAGTTGGACTTAAATTAGTGAACTTTTCGGCTCCGGAATTCAGTCAGAGAGATGTGGACTTGGAAATCCTTTTCGTCTGTATAATCATGTTGCCGTCATTGTAGTGAAGAAGCATATCAAGACCAATCAAAACATGCATCAAGTCCCATCAAAAGAGGCAAGACTTATGAGGATCTCTAGTTTGGGATGAATCTAGGCCTAAGCAGTACTAGCTGAAGTCTTAGTCGAGCGAGAACAAGTTACTTACTGACATTAGTTTAAAGGAAACACATGCCGGCAAATCAAGCTGTTGGTAGAAGTTCCATGAAATATGTATACTAAGCATCGTACAGGACTTGGTTTGAGGGCCATTTCGGGACTAGTCACAGGTTTTGAATCTCCAAACCAGCATTCAGGTATTGTTGTATTTAGGAGAACGAGCACTAGCCAACGTTACGTTTGACTTAAAGTTCAGAAGGCTTGAAATTTTTTCCAAGTCTGACCTGGAAAATCGGAACGGATAACCAAGAAAGATGTTGGGGTAACACAGATATCACCAATGATCCTAGGTTAGCGCTGATGGAAATGATAAATGAAAAGCAAGACCAAACACCACACCAAATGGCATATATTAGTTGCTGCTAAACTGAACACAGCCTAAGAAGAAAATATTCCTTCCTTGCCTGAGATTCGAACTCATCTTTTTCAAGTTGCATTGCTGTCCATGAGATTCTCATTTGTCGCCAAGAGTACGAATTGCTTATCCGCGAACCTTTGAAAACACCCCATTAGGTCGAAGTCTAATCACATCATTGACTACTAACGTCCCTGCATTCTCTATTATGACCACGAAATTCTAGAAATTTTCCACCACATAACAACCCAAGGCGGAGCTTAAAATCACTCCAGTGTTTACCCACATAACAAAACCACAAAAAACGTATCAAACTGTCACACACAAGCGGGTGTATCTCAACCAAATCGACACCCCCTCGAAAGTGATGTTGAAGTACATAACATAGCACCGACAAAATATCGCATTAGGCTCCTATCATATCCTTCGTGTATCTATATACATTTAGTGGTTTCCAGCAAGAGGAAGAGAGTAAAAATGAAGGAGTACAGCAACAACAACAACAACAAAAAATCGGCACATTGGTGGTTTCCCTCCAATGGTGGACCACGACGTCTCCGCACATAAGCCACTCGGAGAATTTCACTTACCTCCCGCACATAACATTCCATTTTTGGTGTCGCGTTATTCGTGTTGTTCCTTGAGAATTTAGAATTCCTTAAATCTCTTCTTCTTCCCATTCCCATCCGGTGTGGGACCAAATGAAAATAAATAAAAAAAAAACTCTCTTAAACGCTCCAGAGAATCCATCTTCCCCATTTTGTCCTCTTATCACCGGTTGCTGTGTTCTGTGTCCTGTTTCTACGATACCAGAAGACGATTTATATCTCAACATTGACAGTCCTTAAGGAAAAAGGACCCTGCGAAGGTATGCTTTGCAAAATAAAATAAAAAAAAACCCAACAACTTCCCCTATTTCACCACCAATACCACGACTGTCACTGGAAGAGGTCACAGGCGGTATTCCAGTATTGTCGTCAACGCAGGAAAAATCTTATTTTAGATATTTTTCTAGACAGTCATCCGCTTCTCCAACCTCCAACCCCCACCCACTTCTTCGAGGGGAAAATGCGCGCTGTCAGGATTTTTCTCAATTCGCTTTTCTTCTGTCCGCTGATTCTCTTTCCACTAATCAACTACCGCCCGGTGAGTTTACGAACTCCCTCTAGTGCTGGAATTTTTTCTTGAAGACATTGGTTGGCCACATTTTGTCGTTGTGTGCAGTCTCTTTTAGCCATCATGGTGAGGTTCATTTTTATGGTCGGTGTGGTGAGAAATTTTTGGTTTTGTTTTTAATTTTTTCTTAGATTGTCCCTGGTCCCTAAGTTGAATGATTTTACTCATACACTCAGGATTTTTGTTTGCGCGTTTGCTTACAGTTTGTGGTATTTTTGAATAGAAATCGAGAATTTTTAATGGTATCCTACATATTTTGACGTTCGTAATAGACGAAGGCGTTCTTTAAATAGAAATAGATTTGGGCGAAAAGTCCGCAATAATGGAGTATCCTTAAACACCCACAAAAGAACTAATGAGTACTTAAGACTTTTTATAGAAAATTTGTTAAATATTTCGAACGTCAGTAATTTTCAAAGAAAGATAAAGAGATCTAAGAACATGGATGGAGGTAATGGTGGAAATATCTCGACGAAAGTAACTAAGTATTTACGCGGCCTTAGTGGGTCATCTGAAAATACTTCCCTCAATTCCAAGTATGGACATATTCTGCACTATCCCCGACTTTATGATCAGCTTCGGAAGACTGTTTGGAATAGAAATACTAGACCATGCCGTCCGGTGTAATGGAGAACCCTTATCAGACCTAGAATGTTTGGTATGGTTTACCGACGGATCAAAAATGGCTTCCGGAGTAGGGGCTTGGCGTCTTTGGACTCAACATTAAAGTCTCGGTGAAAATGAGGATGTGCCCCATCGTGTTTCAGGCTGAAATCCATGCTATTGAGATCTGCGCCAGGATTAACCTCGATAAAGGTATAAGAGGCGCAAAATTACATATCAATTCAGATAGACAGGCAACGCTTAAAGCATTGAAATCGCACTTCATAAGATCTAGGTCAGTCAAGTACTGTTACTTGCCAGGCACAACAAGGTCAAACTTGGTTGGGTGCGCGGCCACTGCGGCTTAGCTGGCTAGGGCCGGTTCGGCTTCTGCGCTCTTGGAACCGAAACTCTTCTGGTGCTACCGCCACAGCTTTGTAAGAATACCAACTTCGCCTAGCCCATTGGGCTTAGGCAATCCAAGAGATTTATAAAGCCCTTTTCTTACAAGGAAATTCTAAACCTTGACAGGATCAACAAGAGGAAGGTAGTGGGCTTCCTTAACGGCCATTGTGGCCCACGACATCGTCTCAACAAACTAAACTTTTGTTCAGATACAAAGTGTCGGTTCTGTTTGGAAGACGAAGAAACCTCTGAGCACGTTCTCTGTGATTGTGCGGGACTATAATGGCTACGTAGACGGATCTTTCACAGGGAATTCTGTGCGTTAGTAAAGTTTAGAAACTTGGCTACTAATGACATATTCACTTTCAATAGGAAGGCAGTAGACCTATTAGACTTAGTAGACCAACGTTTCCTAGGCCGCAGCGTCAGTCATAAGGGCAGGTCCTTTAAATAAATAAACTAAGTATTACTTTACCCCCTCATACACCAAGATAGATAATTTTCTGCTTTTCCCGGAAAAGTTTAAAATGCTGGTTATTTCAAAGCAGTCAAAAATGTTAATTTAGCTTCAGGCTCTCATCATGGAGTCAAATTACACTCTCATTCCCTTGTCATTCCGCGACGAGAGGTGGTGCCGCGAAAAATCTTCGGTAGATATGGCTGGGGCTTGAACGCAAGCATCTCGCACAGCAGTCGAACGTACTAACCACTAAGCCACGGTACATACTTAGAGCTGCTATTCCAGTCATCGGACGTTCTTTCAACAACCTATACGTATACCTATACTAGGTGCATGTATCTTACCAAGCAATCACCTAAGTATGTAAAAAGTTCCACTGGCAAATCATCAAATTCAGCAGTTTTTTTTATAGCTGCGCTAAGTTCGGCTAAGTTGGAAGAGGGTACTGTCTCATCGGTGGCTTGATTTGTGCTTGTATTGTCCAATTGGGACTACTTAGCAGCTGCCATTTACCTGTTTTTTTTTTTTTTGCAGAAAATGTTGCGGGCGCAAATTTCTTCGACTACCTTGAACTGGGACCCCGTGTCGGTCCTCTTTTTCTAAGTAGGACTTTTCCGTCTTCTGGCTCAATTCTCGTCTCTCGCCGCAATACTTTATTTTGCCCCGCATCTCTTATCGTTTTTGCATCGTTTATGTCCAATTTCCGTCACCACGTGCTCTTTTTTGGTGCTGGTTGGTAGTCAAATGATGATGATACGATTTTGAACCCTCCTATGGTTGTTAAAGTCCGTGGTTGATGAATATATTGTGGAGAGTTGCATACTCAGTTCTCTCTCTACATGCTGGATACTAAAGGCATGCTAAGGTGTCAAACGTTGAATTTCTTTTGCTGTGCAATTTAAAGCTTCTTCTTGTTAAATAGTCGAGCTCCGTTTTTAGCTGCGACAAACACGTGCTCTGATTTGACGTTGGCCGCTGTGAGTACATGTAGGATGTAGGATGCATGCCCCGTATCGATTAGCAAATAGTTGATTCGATTGGTAGTTCAACTATTTGGTGAAACCTAGATTGCTGTGTGGATGCCTACTAGAGCTGCCAGGACTGGCAGAATAGTCCCAATTGGTCAGGCAATTATGTACAGGTACTTCCAAAGTATATAAGTTCAACCGACAAATATGTGTAATATATGTACCTAGAGTTCAACTACTGAGAACATCTGAAAAATCTGTTTAAATATTCCAAATACGCCACAGTATTTTCGGTATAGCGATCACTAATAAGATACACGACGAGAAGGAGCGCATTTGTATGCAATCCAAAGGATTAATTGGAAAATTCACTGTACGAAGGTAGGTGTGTACGTGTTTCATACTCAGTTTCTCCGTATACATGCTGGATATTTGACCCGATTTTTGGGCTCTGATGTCCCGATTTTTACCTGGCCACCCTAATGGCTAGTGCTTTTTACTTACGATCTGTTGTGAAACGATAAGCCGTTGTTTGCTATCTTGTCATGAAGGGTGTGCTTCCAAATACCATGCTTGAAATATTCTCTATACCGGTTTTGGCATACCGGTTTTGCATACCGCACAGGGTCCAGAAAGGCTGCAAAAAATCAAACCCTGTTGATAGACTCTTTAGCCTCTTCAATAGCGCCGTGTGTACGTTTAAACCAATTTTGCCGAAAGCGGCTTTGATGCTGATCATAACCAAGCAAATATTTATCAACTCGAAGTCGGTGACTTTGATCATCCTAATAAGTCCAGTCTCTTAAAACGGCTATAATACACATATGTAAGTCACAGCTTGATCGTTTCTCCTAGATCGCAGTCATAACCGCCTTATACTGCGAGATAAGTGTTTTAAGTCTTTGAGGAGCACTCAGAGTTTACAGCGTGCACACGTTTCAGATACATTCCTACTCATAGATTACAATCCATGAACGTTTCGGTTGGCGTATCAGCTCCTAAAAGCAATTCGTCATCAGTGTAATGTATGTATATGCGCTGAAGCTTACCCGTCTATTGTTGCCCAGGTCCGGATATTCAGCTACACACGTACAGTATGACTCAGTATACGCTCAACGTTAGTTCTCTATCCAGAGATGGCTTGTCACCCTAATAAAATAGTTCTCCCATCACCAATGGAGAAGTATCAATACCCTGCAGTGGATATTATTTTGAGCTTCTACCGATTGCAAGGTGTTTAATGATTTCCTACATAGCCCATGTAAGTGCATGCGGCTTACTCAGTATGTGAAGCTAGGGCACTAAAAGTAAACCCCTTTCCTTAACAGAATGCCAAGAACTTGAGTCTTTGTAGTAGTTTACTGTGAAAGGTCTTCGCAGGTGTTAAAAATGCTGAAAGGATCTAAGCCGCTTCTTCCAAGGTCTCATATCGCAGGTTCAGAACTGAATAAAGTCACATAATTTGCAATCGACATCAAATGACTTTCAGCATCTTCAGCGAGTCTTTCCGCCCACTTGGTGCATACCACCCTTAGTGGTGTATACGTCAAAAAAAATCGTACTCAGAAGACAAAACATTGGTATCGGTGACTATGACTTAGGTATGTCTCTAGCTCAAAGTCAAGAGCTGATTGGACAAAAGGGAGTCCCAAAAAATTGTGTCTTGACTCAAAAGACACGTCTGTCTTCGATTTTCATCAAAACACTTGTGGACGACGGTTCTCTAGAACTCTTATCATTTTCTATAATCATTCTCTGTAAAGTAAACACAGGTAACTTCACATCGCAACATAAAAAAGCTTTGGGGGCAGATATAAAGAAAAGAAAAGCAAAACAATTCCAAACAAACCATTCGGCCATCTGACAATTTATGGCCAATTAAAACATAACCTAAAAACACGCATCCTCAAGAGTGCTTACCCGTTTCCATCTGTCAAACACAGGGGCTCACCATGTGCCCCTCATCGCAAATCGCCGGAAGGTGTTGCAATGCAGCTTCTACTGCACCGTTTGAGGATGACAATTATTATTCTCCTGTGTCCTGTGGATTTGAATCCTGACACTTTACACCGACCAAAGAGTTAACCCCTGACGAATGTGCTACTATGCAGTGACAACAATGTTTGTTCAAGTTCTTAAGTCTTTCCTTTCTCTTTTTGTGTTTGTGTGTGTGTGTGCTTTGCATACAATTTTATGTTAACACAGGTAACAGTCTCGTGCATCACATACACCATACACACACACACACATGAAATGAAATTGTGTCAAAACCTTTGTCAACATAGCTCGAGCTGTCAGACAATTTTCTTTAAGTGTCTAGCAAACAATGCAGATGAATGTGATGAAATCGGAAAGGAATGGGGCCTGCTGGGGTGACAAAAGGAAATCGGAAACCATGTTTTAAATTTGCCTCCTTGAAAGTGGATGGGTTTTTTGGGGAATAAACGGAAATTGAATGATGTCAAGAGAAGATCTTGACAAGATTTTATCTGAATGAAAAAAGAAAAAATTAGGAATCTGGTAGTTTGTTGAAGGATTGTTGAGAGCTGTTGCTAATAAATAAATAAATAGCTGACGCGACAGCCCATAGGAGGCCAAGGACTAGCTTCCTACAACCATTCATGTTGTGCGGGTTATCTCTTCCGCAGAAATAGAAGGAACCTACAGTTTTTTGCCAACTACGAAGGGCGGAGTGGGAAAGTCTTTCACAACAAATCGAACTGTCGGAGATTTTTCTTTTTCTTTTAAGGACACGGTTTCCTCATCTCAATTTTCACAAAAGGAACCGGCAGTCTCTTTATCATGAAACGATCAATCGACCAATTGATCGCATTCCGATCGTAGTAAGGTATGCCTCCAGTATTCTAGATTTTTGAACGCTTTAAGCTGCCAAAAGCGATTCGGATCACTAATTCACTACATTATAGCAGCCAAAATGCGAATGCAAATATTTTTCAACTCAACAGCATCCACAGACTGCAATCACAAGAGATCGCCGTATTTCGAAATTTCTTTACAATTCCTATGCTGCCAGCATCACGTGCCGAAGATGACTGGCAGCACTACCAACGCTGGTGTCGACTCTACTGCAAAGGCATAACACTAAGAGAACAGTGTCATGGCTTGAAGGGTTGATTGATCTAACAATTATGACATCAAGAGATTCGAAAAAAAACTCCCGTGAATTATAGCAATGATGAACACCACAAATGTCTCTAGCTAGTCTGGACACCACCCTCGGACGCCATTGATAACCTAATACTACCTGAGTTTCGAACCACTGCACCTCACTCAGGCTGTGTGAATAACATCAGAAGGGTATTCCTATACTTATCATAAACGCCGCTTTGATGAGCAGTGTCGACATGCACATGCAGTGCAAAAAGAGACATTGGCAGCGCCGCTGAAAAGAAAGACGTGGGCTGCTTACGACATCTAGAAGTAATTGATGCTGAGAATTTACAAAAACTTCTTCTGCCTACAAAATGAACCATTTATTCTAAGTGATTCATCAACCACCTGGTTATTGAAAAGTTTGCACTGTTCTACACTTTAGACTAGGAAAATCCACACTCGACCGAATTTTCTCATTTCGGCAGGCCTTGGAAGAAAACCAAGAATTTACATAAAACCTAAATCATCCCAGACCTGCTTTATAGCGCTGAAGCTTTACAAGCTGGCCGTGATCAGAAAATTCTTCGTTAAATCGTAAGACGGTCCCGTTTGCGTTGACAGGTTTTGGCGGAGGAGATTCGATAGCGAATTATACGAGCTGTACAGCGACGTAGACAAAAACTGGGTTTGACGTTTAAGATGACTGGAACATGTAGAGTGAATATACACCAACTCCTCAACATACGGAATCTTAAAATCCAACCCGGAGGAATAACGTAATAGAGGAAGACCTTCCCGAACAAACAGAAGGGGGTGTCAACTAAGTAGCTGGGAGTGAACAACTGAAGGCGGTTAGCTAAGTGAAGTGCTCTTCGCACAACATTCTCTGCAGCACTGGACATTCTGTTTCATTGGACTCCTATTGAAATATCTTTGACAGGCAAATGCCTGCCAGTGCGGCCGTTCATCCTTAACCAATCTCACAGTGGTCCAGCAAAAAATTTGGCCACGCCTCCTTTCTATACGCTATACCCAAACTAAATTTTGACAAAAACTACGAAAACCTTCTTAGAAGATAGGTCGGTTTACTTCTATGTGCATTGACGAAGGGGTAGGTGGAAAAGTCTTCTCTGATAGGCTCAATTTCAGCCTCTCTCTCCATAATTACTGTAGCGTGTTCCAAGCGGAAATAATGGCGATCAATGAAGTCTTATCTTAACTAAAGAAAAACATGATATCCGCTTCAAATATCCGAGTCTTTTCGGACAACCAAGCTACAATGGAATCATCCTCTACAAATTCACTACTAGCCCTAGATTGCCATTCGTCTCTCGTATAGATGGCAGAGCAGTTCAATAATATTCACTTTTGTAGGGTGCCGGGGCATAGAGACATTCCAGGGAATTGTAAGGCTGATTAACTCGCCATATATGAAACAACGATGCATATTTATACCTTAGGCATACCCATCGCTACATGTTAACTTAAAATTAAGCCTGATGCTCTCGAAAGGACAAATTTTAGGTGGATAGATGGTATAACGTGTGTAGCGACAAAGCAGATTTGGCCCAAGCTGGATCTGAAACGCTCTAAGGATCTGATTTCAGTGTCATCACTGGACACTGTCTAATAGGCAGACACTCAAAAAGGCTTGGCGTCTTTTCAAATGATTTCTGCAGAAGCTGCATGGACGAAGAAGAGGAGAAAACTATCCTCCACCTTCTTTGCACCTACCCTGCTCTCTCCCATAGAAGAAAAAATCACCTAGGTGCCTTCTTTTATAATGATCTAGGCGATCTAATCAACGCAGATATTAGAAGTCTCCTACGCTTCATCAGAAGCTCTAAGTTGTTTAACGAGTAGGTAAAGGAGAATTCTCCAAGATTCACGTGATATCACAACGGACCTTTCATTGGTCTACGTGTGTTTGCTTCAACTGGCAGTCATTTCAACCTAACCTAGTTAAGTGGAGGCTTAAAGATTGAGATCAGGATTCTTCCCAACTGTAAAACCAAAAGTAACTCAGCATCTACAACTCAGTATTTTTTCTTTACCTCTTTGGGCAGCTCAAGACCTCCCATTGCGTGAGAACCTGTTATCATATCACGTTATCATATTAACGTTGCTAACCCTTTATTCAAGGACTGTTTTTGCTTTAACTGTCATCAGAATCCTCTCCCTAACGAAAAATACGTGGAACTTCCCTTGGGTTTGTAATAAATTTCGTTATCCTTTCATTCCTCTGGTTCCTTTCTTGCTTAACACGTGAAAGAACTGCTGAACTGCTTACAAGTGTAAGAAAAAAAACCGTAAGTTATCTTGGGTCAATAACCGCTTATTTTGCCTTCACCTACATTTTTCTTCAAAACCTCAAGTGACTTTGCATTGTGGTCAGCAGCGCAGTCCCAGCCTTTTTTTTTTTTTCGAAAAAAATAACACAACCATCCATCAAGTGCTAAGGACTCCTCTAACGCCGACAGATACTCTTGTACCTTTTAATTACTCCAATAAAGTGAAACAATCCAATTTGTGTTAAACGGCCAACCGAACTTAACACACAAAACTCCGACAAAAGATCTAAAAAAAAAAAGGAACCATGTACAAGCAGCCATGTACCGCCAACCATGAGTGTTCCATTTTGTTGTCCAGTATTACTTTGTGTTTCCTGTTTTTTTTTTTCTGTTCACATTTGGCAAATACCCTTCCAAACACGATACACAGATCCGCTACAAATTGGCTCAATTGCAATTTTATGTCACGCTCAAGGATCCTAACGAACCGAACTAACTCTCGTTCTCGCCTTCGGGCCGAAAGTATCATACTTTGTGGAACTGTGTCTCGTGTCAAAGTTAGAAACACGCACACACTCATGTGTCGTGGCACAAAATCGTATTACACCTTAAAAGTATCTGTGCAACAGCAGCGGGGAGAACAGCGAAAGTGGTATTGGTTGCTCGGTTGGCTTAAGTGGTGATCCGATGTCCTTTTTTATTATTATCCCCACCCTCGTCTACATCCTTCGTACGCTTAATTGAATGGGTCATTCAATTCAAACGGTGACGTTCCGAAGGCCATTGAAATGGAACCGGAAAGCGATAAGAATGACAACGGTCAACTTTTTTATTGGTATCAATGATGGTAATGACGACGATGATGATGATCCGTGCTGCTGTGTGCTCTCCAACTTGACCCAGGAGCACCTTGTCACCCCCGTTTGGCAAGCGAAATCGTATTCAACGCACGACCACACTTTGTCCTTTTTTAATTTTGCCCTTCTTGTCGGGGTTTCGGAACGGTTTCCCTTCGCTTTTTAGTTATTTATCCGTTTTGCACATGTGTCGGAATCAAATGGGTTTCCTTTTGGAATTTTTTTTTTTCTTCTTCTTCTTTTTTTTTGCGTTGGCAAGGATGTAAAAATTACTTAACTGTTCAAGTTCGAGTTGAATATCTACATTTCCCTCTGCTCGATGTGCGACATAATGGTACAAGTTGTACAAAACCAAAGGAGTATCTGTATCTGGATATTGACGGCCCCCGATTCTCAGTTTTTTTTTTTCAAGTCAAGTTAAATTTACTACATCGTCAGTGAGAGAGGGGTGGATAATTTGCTCGGCCCATTAGGTCTCCGGCGGCAAAGGAACCAGGGTAACATTTGTACAGCGGTTACAGCTCCCATGTGTGTAGTAATCGTGAGAAGGCTTCTCGGTATGAAGTTTGCTTTTTACGAAGCTAATATCCTTCGATCCGTGACTTAAGGCCTTAATGGGGGCGGTGGACGAAAAAGTCGCGATTTTTTTTTTTTTTTTTCTTCTCCACCGCCAACCCTCCTGTCGATGTAATTGAGAATCACGTTTGGTTTGGCTAACATTACAGGGAAAAACAATATGTTTTGATGTGAAAGTGAATTTTTGGCGCGAGGGGTACTCGTACAGTATTGGTCGCACCCTTGTTTAGTTTGAAAATACTCATATTCTCCTTGGTTTCGTGTTTCTGCTTGGGAAACTGGCTTCATGGCCACTAAATTTATTGCGTGGAAAGATTGGTTTAGAGAGATTGAGACGATGAAATTGAGCACTTGGAGTCGAAGTTTATGTTGCACTAGAGAGTTGGGATTTTATTGATTACAGAATACTTCCATTAGAGCGTGATCTTGTATGAAGCTAGGGGGTGTTTCTGAATAGCAAGACGACTTTTCACTGTTCATGCTTTGGGATCTTAACTTTTCGTTTAATCGTCTATCGAATAGGACTACGGTTCTTTGAGTTCATTTTCTAAAAGATGTGTGGTATTGTTATAGACAGATTTACCTCTGTTTGTTAATCAGTGCAAGAGCAGGGTCTGCAATGGAAGATGTGCTAAGGTGTCGTTGGCTTTCTCACTTCTCAGATTGTCCTACAATTTAGCATAAATCTGAGCCAAGTTTGACGATACTTAGATAACTGCGCAACTTTATACTCCAATCTGATTGAGGTCCCTTTCAACGCGCCACCTTAGGCGAGGTCTTTTCTTACAATGTTATCTGTCCTGGTTGGACTCGAAGACTTTGTGGGCCGAAGCGTTGATTTCCCTTGGCTTTACATTTCCCATCTTAAAATTTTAAAGCACATCTGACTCCAGGGCCGAAGAATTGTTGGCTCGAAACGACCAAGCATATCTTAATCTGCTTTCGATAGAGTCCATGCTTCACCTAAAGTAGGACTATGGTTTAGAGTCTTATAGAGTGGTTTTCGTGGCTCATTGGTTAGTGCGTTGAACTGCTGTGCGAGTGGCGCAGGTTTAAGTTCTAGCCATGTCCACTGAACACTTTTCGCGGCACCACCTCTCGCACCTCTCGTCGGGGAATAACAAGCCTCCGAGAGTATAATCTGTCATGAAAGAGCTTTTTTAATTCGCCGTTGGCCATTGGCGTCATTGGCTTCGCAGCCCAATAAAAGTGATGGGCAAGAGTCTTTTTCCGCACATGGTTTTGGGCAGCTATGTACATATGTACCTCTGGTATGGTTCTTCTTTTTACCCCAAATGCTTGTCGGCATTTCTCATCAAACTAGGGGTTTTATGGTGAAATTAGGGAAGCCTATCACATCAGTTGTGGCGTTTCTGTAATGTTGGCAGTATTTCCACTAGTTTTCGGCACTTGAGGCTGGCGACAGAGGATTTGTTGGAAGATTTCGGGACAAGCATTCGACGAAGGTTTTGGGGTTCTCCATCTTCTTATAACAATTCTTTTTGTTTTGGCATTTCTGACATCCACATTTGTACCCTGACTGGAGTAATCCGAGTGATCCAAGTCGATGTTGGATGCTTGAAAGGTTCAACGATCTAGGACACAGGAGATGTGTTGCATCGATTGTAATTTGATCAATCGTTTCACGATCCGTAGATTGAAATGAGAAAGCCTTTCCCTCACGTATTAGAAGCTTATTTCTCGTTGGCTTAATCTATCGGATATGACAAATCTGCAGCTGAATTCACGCTTCTGCTGCCCTTCGAAGCAATCACCATTGTAGATGTCACAACTTTTCATTCTCCTATTCACCTTATGGCCAATCTCAAAGGATTTTCTATTGACAGCCATATCTGCATCATTGCAGTCTACGGCCTCTGCTAATTGTTCAGCTGCACGCGACCTTTTTGTTGCTCCAATACTCCACGTATAACAGCCCAGAACGTTGTCCTTAATTCGAATGCCAGGGTTGTTAGAAGTAGTATCATCGTTGCCCTAGGCTTGTTATCAGATATACCGATGGAACACTCCACAGCCTGCTGGAACATATCCATGCCAAAGAGTATAAGGATGAGAAGCCGTAGCATAAGGATGAACCCAGAAGGTAGCAGAAGTGTTCTCCAGATGGAAACAGCGGTGGCATTAAAGAGTTCCAGTTAGGTCTAACTACTGGGTAAGTGGATTGGGGCAGATCGGGGTATCTTTTGCTTCAATTCCACATTGGACAACTTATGCTTGTATTGGTTTTCCCCCGATGTTCAACCACTTCAACGCTGGATGAACATTTTACCCCGTTTCTTACTGTACACTTCACCTCCCTCTTCTACAAACTCACTTTTACCCCGAAGGAAATGATCCAGTGTGGGCTGGCCCATTGAGCTGACCATGATTATGACACCAGGAGTTTTGAAAAAATTCCCGTGAATTATAGCAATGACAAACACCACAAATAGTCTGGACACCACACTCGAACGTCATTTTTGAACCACTGCACCTCACTCGCGCTGTGTAAATAACATTACAGGGTATTCCTAACCCCTTGAAGCTGGAGTGAATTAGAAAGAAAAGGGAGTAGTACGTTAGCCGAAACACATATTCCGCCTCCCTCTCTCCTTAAGAAACTTAAATAACCTTCAATTGGGATACTAGACATCCGGGAATGACAATATGGTAGCGGAGTAGGAGTTGGTAGGTGATAGGTGACAGATGACAGGCAGAGGTTTTTTTTTTTTTTGAAAACTTTTGCAACTTATGGATGCTTATATCCTTTTGAACGCTCACAGATATTCGTATTTTGAGAAAAAAATGCATCTGTCGATGACACAATATTTAGTCATTAATTCTGTAATAACGAAATTTGCACTGACCTGCCTAGTTCTGCCTAAGGATATTGCTTCGCACACGTCCCACTTTTTCACAAAAATACCCAAAAAAAATATAAAATTCTTTGGCTTATAAAAAATACATTAAATTTGTTTTTGATCCTTTTCCGCAAAATATTTTTCTAAATTAAAAAACACATTTATTTGAACTGAAATATCCTTTGTCTGTTCTCTTATTGTAATGTTAATTAAGGCGTATTATTTTCCTTAAAAAAAAAGAAAATGTATCCTTTGCTCCTACGGAAATGTAGTCGCAGGAAGGAGGTACTATCGTTCGTTCTTCTTTTTTTCAGTTTAATTTAAACAAATTACAGGTAATGGTACATCCATTATAATATGTAAGATCTTACATTACAGCACATTATCCTGGTAGCATCAAACGATTTTTTTCTACTCTCTCCTGCTTCGTATTGTTTACTCAACGCTAAGAGGAAGGATGCGAAAAGGTAAACTTTTTCGTTATTTTTTTTTGGGAAAAAAAAGGTCGACATAGATACAGAAAGGTTGGCATGCATACACATACATGGATATAATTACGCACGTACCCAAGGACTGAGGAAGGAGTTAAATTGTTTGCCTACGTATACGTCAAAGTTTACCCAAATGGAAGAGAGTGATTGCGATTGAATCTGACGGGATACGAGTGTTTCGAGAATGATACCGCCTTGCCACAATACAACGCAAGTGGGAGTGATTTCTCAACATACATACATATGTACATACGTACGTATATTAATTATTGTAATTTATTTTTTAAGTGGATACATTCTGTGACGGGGAAGAGTTACGTTTTTTACAATTAAATTGCTTAAAGTGTTGAGCATGCATAATGAGGTGAGAGCACTTACAGAAATTACATATTTACCTTGACACGTTCAATTTTTTTCAAAAACGTCTGGAAAAAGAATAGAGCGCAGGGAAGTGACTTACAGATTTCAGAAAGGTGCAGAGTAATTGTGCTTTGGCGACCTCCTAGGATTTCAATTTAGGTTCTCTCGATAGATTGACGGCAAATAACCACCACGCAGTGGTTCAGTTTAAATAGGTAGTCGCTCTTCCACGACAAATAACAGCGAGTGGGTGCTCTCAAGCTGAATTGTTCCTGATCTTCTTTGCCTCCCCTCCACTATCACTGATCATAGAACTTGTCTTGACTAAAGTGGAGTTATGTGTCTACCAAGGTTAGGTTAGGTTTAAGGGGTGGCGGCTTGATGTTAGACACCACCTCACTCGGATCTTCAAGGATCCATTGTGTTCCCCTTTGTGGGCTCTAGATTCATGTACCTGTTGGGAAAAGAATAGATTAATTATTGATAGTTAATTAGCCCCCTAAGGCACCCTGAATTCAGTATTAGTTATTGGATGGCCTTCGGTGGCATGGTTGAAAGTTGGCCTCACTAAAGAAGTAAGCGCCTAGAGTCTTCTTTTTGGTTCTGCTGAGTCTTGGACAGTCGCAGATGAAGCGCGTCGTGTCCTCCTTCGCGTCTATATTGCCACATCCTCTGCAGAGGTCAGTCGTGCATTCTCCTTAGATGGGCCGCCAACAGGTTGTTGCCTGTGAAGATGCTGATCACTAGAGCTAAATGCGATATGTTCAGCTTAAGTATTTCCTTTGTTTTTTTTTTTAAATGAGTTTTGGCCACATCTTTCTTGATATGCGGAATGACGGAAGTGTGCTCCGTCGCTCATCGGCAAGCCACCAGAAATCGAAGTGAATCTCTTGCTATAGAACTTGTATAGGAGTCAGAACCTTGTGATGGACCATTATTTGGTTCAGTTTCGATCCGTTTCTTGCCATCGCCTTTTCATTGGCATCGATGCCTCGGTGTCCCGGTACCCAGCAGAGTGATACATTATATCTTGAACGACAACTCTTTACTACAAGTGATTCGAGTATTTTGGATGACACGGTTTTGATGGCGGCCTGGCTATCGATGTATACCATATATCGATGTTTCTTCGCGAGGTTACCGAGGCTAGTTCTCCCCCGGCCACGGTTATCGCTAGAACTTCAGTTTGGAACTCAGTCTTGGAGACTGTCTATCTTTTTTCTTATCTAGACTGTCACTCGCCAATCAACGGGGCATACAGGGTTTTGGAGGTTGTACTGAAGAACACGCCAGATTTGGACATATGAACGATATCATGAGGTCATTTAAGCCCGCCTCACGTTTACTTCAGCGCTATGCTGTCATTTGTAATGAGATAGGCGAAGAGTTGGGAGTTGGGATTTGAATTTTTAAAGGAAGTGAGGATGTGGATGGGATGGGATTGGAAGGTGAAAGAGAAGGAGTACGAGAAACGTGGTTCTTGTCCTCGCACTGCGACTGTATCCACTACAAAAAACATAAATCATGCCTAATGCACTTACCGATGAAGAGGACGGTCGATACCACATCAGGGGACGCTGATGGTGGATATTCAGCGCGGCCAAATCTCAAAACCCAACCTGGAAGTTCACTGAATACTGTCTCATAGGAAATAATGGAGAACAGACTTGATGTGTTTCAAATGTAAGAACTACCTGGATGACTGGAATAAATAGAGAGAAGAAGGAACATATTCCGCTCATGACACCGCAAAAAGTCCTAAAAACTTGCTAAAGAAAGAACACTCAGCGTCGACTCCATCCCCAACATTGCTCCTAGACCGTGCGGACATTTTTGCAATTTTCTATACAATGCGTGTCCAAAAGAAGGAGTATTTCTGAATCAGTGGAAGAAACGAAGTTTGGTCCTACTGCATAAAGGAAATAAAACCCATCATCGTACCGACCCCTATTCATTTTGAAGAACGTGGAAAAGTCCTGAAGCCCGTCTTAAGCAACGGATTCGAATCTGTGATCAAGAAGGCCTCGCAAAACACCAATATGAATGCCGCAAGGAGCGTTCCACTATCGACGCGATCGATGAAGTCATCAGAACAGCAAGAAAAGCGGATGAAAGAACACGATGAGAAAGTGGGACTAAGCAGTATGGTACCATCATCACTCTGGACGTAAAAAGAAGCCTTTAACACCACGAACTAAAGAAACATCCTACGGGAACTCACTGTCGAAACAGTGCCGAAGAGAGAAGAAAGTAGTACAATGCCACAAGCGGCATTCCACAAGCCTCTCTACTAGGTACTTTACTGAGGAATTTAATTGATGACATGACATTCTGAGTCTAAGTTTTCAAAGTCATCGAAAATAATTGGCTTTGCAGATAAAATAGCTATTGCGGTGGCAGCCAAGACGAAGTTTATGCCCGACGTTCTTGTAAAAAAGCGCAGAAAATGTACTTTATCTGCATAGCAACGGCAACAACAAGCAGTGCCGAAAAACCACCAAGGATAACACTACACATAAGTGACAGTAAAGATGGAATAATTCTGGAAAGGATAGATGAACACCGACGCATAGATCAATAGGAGTTATGGAGAGCTAATCTTCAAACTCGCGGGACTGCAGGTTGGGCACACTGACAGCTTCTATTATTTAAGGTACACTGAAGTAATCGAAAACGCAGAATACTTGTTCTTTTTCCCTTGGTATGAATAAGAGCGACGTCTACTAGAAGAGTAACTACTTGAGGGCTTAACACAAGGTAGCATAACGAGGCAGATGATGAATACTGAAGAAGATGGGGATGTCGTTAGCGACGCTTACTTACTTACCTGGACCTCAACCAACAAGCGTCTCCAACAAGTTCGATCTTTAGAAAGCTTGAGCTTAAGCCAGCTCGATCTTCAGCCTACAGCGGCCTCTAGTTTCGCACGCCAAGTTGGTTTAGGGGCTCTTCCACTTGCGTGCGCAACCTGAGTTACGGTCTTCCTCTACTGCGCCATCCCTCGGATGTGGATTCGAAGATTTTCCGGCCGGAGCATTGGTGTCCATCCGACCCAGCCACCTCAGTCGTTGGACCTTCACTCTTCTGACAGACGAGGCCGAAAATCACCCAAAGAATTTTCCTCTCAAAACAGCCAAGAGCAACCTCAGAGTCCATGCCTCTGCGCCATAGAGCAGGACTGGGTTGATTTAGGTCTTATAAAGGGTCACTTTAGTCGTTCGTGAGAGGTCTTTGCTACTCAGTTGGCTTCTTAGCCAAAAGAAACAGCGATTGGCACGAGTTATTCTTCGTCTGATCTCAGCACTGGTGTCGTTGCCTGAATTTATAGCGGAGCCTAGACAAAGTCCTTAACTAGCTCAAAGTTTTAACCGTCTATAGTGACGTTCTGTCCGAGACAGTGGTGTTGGGTGTCCTTTCTTGTTGACAGTCGCCTTGTCTAAATCCTTTTTTGATATCAAATGTTCTCGGGCATACTTTCCTTTGACAATACTTTGCAGATGAGTTGGTGTAGGGTTCTTACAATGTCAGCTAGTCCGTCAGATCCAGCAGCTTTGTTGGACTCAAACTTCTTCACTTTACCCATGTCGAGTGGATGGAATTGTTGGTCTTCATCGTCCAGCCTGAACGATTCACTCTGCCTGACAGCGGGATTCGATTCGTCTTTGCCATTAGCGACGCTGTTTTTGCTTATTATGAAGAAACAGCATCAACCGAAACGACAAAACAGAGTAGAAAACGTTGTACCGGGGAAGAAAAAGATGAAAATATTTGCTTCATACAACTTTCATATGAAAGAGCGCAGCTCTGGTGTCCAGGCACGATCTTTGGAATACTCATTACGGAAACGAAATGCATTTTGAGCGATGAACTTTCATCAATTTTTCTAAAAACGCAAAACTTTTAGAGTCAAAAGCAGTTTCACTTTTTTTCGCATCAAGCCATTACACTTCGTCAAGTCCAAGGCATCATAACATCTCTGTATTCCCAAACCTCTTTCGTCTTAATTTAAATCAAAACATCTTTTAAACGATATTTCTATAAAGAAAGTTTCCATCCCTCACCCACTTCCTTAATCCATTCACGACAACGACGACAAACTTTCTCTATTGCCTCACATGACTGCACATGTGCTAGAGTTCTCATTTGTAGAAACCATGCAGTGTCTCAAAAGTGTCCTTTCCAACTAGCAACCATCCCTTGCTTGCAGATCCATCTTATGCTTAGCTCCAGAGAAATCAGGTGGTATCTCATAAAATGTAATGTCGAGTGATATAACACAACATCCATACAACATGAGTTTTAAGTGTATAAAAATCCCATCAGGACCCCTTGTCCATTTGGGTTCTGTCCATCCTCAGCGTACATTTGCATTTAACCCCTTTTTTGTTTTCGCCACCAAAAACGTAAAGTGCTGAAAAGTATAGTCCCCGACAAAATCCATACATATGTATGCGCGCAAAGATATTTCTCATGCAGGACGACGAAAGTCCTTTTCATCACAAAGAAGTTTTTGAAATTCTAAATAAATCCTTTGAATACTGGGTTACAAAAGTAGCAGCAGCAGCAGCAGCAGCAGCATCATGCTAAGGCAAAACAAAAAAACGAGCTAAAAACCTAAAAGAAAAACGTTGAAAACTTTTACTCGTCCTTTCATCGGTCGTCCGTTCGGTCTAAGGATGAACCCATGGCGACGACCCACATTATCGTTATACAATAAATATGCAAACTACAAGCAACTCAAGAACTCCGCAGGCGGGAAGGGGGACAACGATCCTTTTTTTTTTTCCTCTTTTCTGTATTTCCATGAAATAAAATGGTAACGGAAGAGTTCAAAGGGATATCCTTAAGCGAAATGCAACACAGAGATGTGTTTGATTTGGCCACCTCCCGGCAGGTTGGCCCCCTCGTCACCCACCAGTTTGCATATGGAGATGACGCTAAAAGCATCGTAAAAACTTTTGTTTTGTCTCCACCATCCAGCATCTGCAACAGAACCAGCAGCAGCAGCTGGAAAGTCCTTATGGGTGGCCAAATTGAAGTCTTAACTCTGGGCACTCTGGCCTGCCCAGGAAAAAACCCGAAATTGAAATAAAATAAATCTCCAACAACAAAGTTGCAAAGTTTTTCAAACAAAACACATGGAGATAAAGGACACGAATACTCTCCTTTTTTTTGTTCGAGTTTTGTATATAGTGGTACAAGGAACGCAAATAACGGGACATTAAATATGCATTTACATTGGAAAGATGGTCGAGTCAGTGGCTGTGGCAGCGGGCGACGACTGGATATAAGGGTGCGGACGCCCGCACACAAAATTAAAAGTAAATTTTTACTCAACGAATCCAATCACATTCAGAGATGTAACTCTGGAACACATTGAGGAGAGGGCACAAGGATAAAGGAAAGTTTGGAGTCCTGTTGAAAATAGTGCTGAATAGTAGAACTTATTTAAACAGCAATACTGCTGGTGTTTGTGACAATCGTCAATAACCGAAGTGAGGCAAAAACAAAGGACGAGGAATTCAACCAAGAAGAACTCTCCTGTATAAATTTCGAACCCATTGGTGCATGTGTGGTTTTATTTGTTGGGCAGTCTTCTTATTTCATGCGTCACCAAACGGCTTCGATGGGCAAGACCATAACTGAATTCGTAATAGTCGTCGTCGTGGCTCAGTGGTTAGTGCGTTTGACAGCCATAGGAACTGCCCAGGTTCGAACCCCACCAATATCCACCCAAGCCAGGTCGGGAAACTGAAGGCCAACGAACTCGTCAAACTTGGTCCTACCTCTAGCGTGCTACCTGATGGACAACCATTTCGTGCTGCAAACCAAAGCAGAAGTCACATGTACTTAATTCTTACTGTCCAGTACTTGATGCTGCATAATTGGTGCGTTCCTAACGAAAATTTAACTTTATCGGAAACCATTTTTTTATACCAGGATGACAGATAATAGCTCCACCCCCCAAAGCTGTTATCTGTCATCTGTGTTAAGAACGCATCAAATGATAAGATCAGCGACCTGTTAAACATCAATTTAATCCGTCGAGTTAGGACAATTCAATTTCTGCACTTTTCATGGCACGTCAAACATATTTCTGGTTCAGACTGTACTTTCGCCCGGTCTCACTATTGCCATCTGCTGTTTGATATTGAAAACTACCATTATTTGTGCACGAACCACTTAAATTTTGCCTATATTGGCATACCTGGCCGTCAAAACAAATCCAGAAAATGACATTTATCTGACAGCTATTGGCCACCGTCGATTTTTATCAGAAGAATTTCTTTATCAATTCAATTCTTTTTCCAATTTTGCTTTGTCCCACGAAAATTATTAAAAAAAGTCTCAGCAATTTTGTTGTGCATTCAAGTGAATCTAGCTTAAAATGCCCTGTATCCATCGATGAAAGTTTTCGTTCGTCTAGCTAATCCGATTAAATCCAATGGCGGAGGAAAGGCAACCAATAAGGAATTTTCGGCAAATTGACTTTAACGAGATCCATAGTCGTGAGGTTCGTAAAGTGAATCCCCCCAAATCACAAATTGTTGATAACCCGCGCGGCTTCCCACCAAAATACGCATTTAATTATTTCAAGGGGAGGTGGAATGCAAGACAGCGTCGCGCATGCAACAGCAGCCAGAAGCTCAAGTGTGTTTACTTTGACACTGTGGCGACCTAGACACCCAAAACAAAGACCAAAGCGAAAAATTTGTTTGTTTATTGTTATATAAACAGCGAAACGAAATTAGGTTACCCCATTTTGCGTGTTGGGGGTGGGAAGCCGACGCGCGATGTGATTGCTACCGCACGTACTCTATAGGCAGTGTTTCGATATTTCATTTCTTTGTATTTCTCGGGGCAGATTGTTGGCAGGGGATCCTATGGAACGGTGTACAGGGCCAAGTGGCAGGACGAATATGTGGCGGTTAAGGAGTTTCATCTGGCTGCCGATCAAAGTGCGATCCAAACAGAGGTGGGTTTTGTTTTTTTTTTTGCATATTTCTTGAGGGTGGGTCTGATGTGTAAATTAATTTGTATTGCAGGTGAATCAATTGTCAAGAGCTGTACATCCGAATATAATCGCATTCTATGGAGTTTCAACAAAAAATGAGTGCGTGTATATGGTAATGGAATTCGCGGAGGGAGGGTCGCTGTACGATTTCCTGCATGGAAAAGCGAAGCCGTACTATTCAGCGGCGCATGCAATGAACTGGGCACTACAATGTGCAAAGGTAAATATGTGAGAGACATGTAGGTTTAAGGAAGTGGGGAAATATCCAGGGTATTACTCGAAAGAATTCTGATGTTCGAAGAGTTGACTATGTCAGTTGTGTTTCTACGGGTCGCAATGTCGCTCGTCCTATGGTCCCAGTAAGGAGCTTTAAACATGGGTATCTTCTCAGGGAAGCCAATAGGCACAAATTCTGGAAAAATCAAGTCAAATACTTAGAAAGCCACGGGTCAACGAAGGGAATCGCGAACTGTCACCTTGAACATCCCATCGAGTCTTGCACTAAGCTCTTTGAGCCGCGTTTGAACTTCTACAATAACTTTGCGTAGTTGAATAGCTGTGAAGTACCTCAAGGTGCTATATTCTCTCCAACCCTGTTTCCTTTTTCATTTCAACGACATTAGATCCACAAACCGCCTTAAGAGTTTCTCTTGGTGTTCCCGTGCATCGAGCTCTCGTGGGCAGTTTCATTGCCTTCGATGTTTTCGTGTCAGGGAAACCAACTGGTGGCGAGCAACCACCTGGTTCAGTGTGTTTTAACAATTTGAAACAAATGAAAGCGTTAAGAACTAAGAGCTTTGATCGCTGCCTGGCTGCCAGAAAGCACGACAGTCTGCTTCCTTTGGAGGATTCGCCTAATTCATTCTCGGCCACATAGCTTAAGGGCAGACACCTTTGCTCGATATACAGCTGTGGAACAATCGATTGCTACTACTAGTGTGATGTTTGGTCTGCGTACACACCACATTGACTGGTAGTTGTTGGTGGTTGGACCGTCGTAGTTTGCGCTTCTGGCTGATGGGATAAATTCAGAGGATCTTTCGCAACTATGTACATAGCAAGGCTATCAACGTCTATATCTAAAAACAATAAATGTATACTTAGAAACTGAGAGGAGTTGCTATGAAACCCAGGAAGTCTGGAAGATGTAAACGTAATACACGAGCGAACGGTTTAACTGTTGGCTAAGCAGTGCTAAAGTTTCAAAACATCCCACGTCCTCGCCTTTATAAAGAGAAAAACCCGTTCTTATATTTTATTATAATTTTATACTCTAATTACAGGGTGTCGCATACCTTCACGCGATCAAGCCGAAACCGCTGATTTATCGAGATTTAAAGCCACCGAATTTATTGCTTTTCAATCATGGAAGAATTTTAAAGATTTGTGATTTTGGTACTGCGACTGATAAGTCAACTTGGATGACAAATAATAAGGGCAGTGCCGCATGGATGGCACCAGAGGTGAATTCTCATAATTACCAAGATTTTCCAATAATTTATTCAATTTTATTTATTTAGGTGTTCGAGGGGGTTAGTTACAATGAAAAATGTGATGTGTTCAGTTGGGGAATTATTCTGTGGGAAGTATTGACACGAGAGCAGCCATTTAAGGAAATTGAACATACTCTAACGATACTGTGGAGTGTTCATAAGGGTAAGAATTCTATCTTTTGGTCTTTATTACTTAAAAGGATGCACTCACGAATCTAGGAGTCGAGGCTTCGCTCAGACATTTAATTAAAACACTGCTCATAGGCAGAACATTTAGCACCGAGCTGGGCAATGCCTCGACCCGCAGATCTGTGAGCTGCGGTACGCCGCAAGGCGCTGTTCTGTCCCCCTTTCTCTAGATTGTGGCGGTCAATAAGCTGCTGCTCGAACTGAAGAGGGCTTGATGCGAAGTGATTGCTTATGCAGACGATGTTGCTATTGCTACCTCCGATAAATACCCGGGAATCCCTATTGGTCTATTTCAAAACGCACTTTCAATCCTTTCAAGATGGGCAGCTAAAAGTGCTCTGTGACTCAATCCTCAATCATCTTCACCAGGAAATACAAAATTCATCCAATCGACCCGCCCTCTCTAAACAGCACCAGCTTGCGCTTTGTTAACAAAACCAAATTTCTGGGTCTCATTTTGGACAAAAGTGCAAAGATCAGCATGCATATGCATTAGCGGAGCACTAAGAACCACCACATCCGCGGCACTCGACGTTCTCCTATATCTACTACTTCGGATATTTTTGGCAAGCAATCAGCTGTTAACCCAGCCCTCAGACTGAAGGCCTCCTCTCAATGGTCAAACAACCATATTGGCCACTTTCAGATCTTGGATCCCTTAACATTAATCTCGGAACACATCGGCTGCACACCGTCTACGTTGGGCTTGAACCTCAACTTCCGGACATCAATTCCCTCAAGAGTGAAGTGGGAGAATGATGAAGCCATAGACGAGCGCTCCGTTCACTTCTATACCGACGGTTCCAAGAACCGAGCACAGAGTGGGAGGCAGTATTTTCACCAAAGTGCTCAACTTGAGCATCTCTTTCCGTCTCCCCGACCAGCGTCCCGTCTCCCTGAAGCGTTTTTCAGGCGAAAATTATTGCGATTAACGAGGCCTTATCCTGGCTAAGGCATAATGTGGTATCCTGCAAGGACATCACAATTTGTACCGATAGCCAGGCTGCTCTAAAATCTCTGTAATCAGTAACATATACATCAAAAGCTACCTGAAATTGTCGTTCGTCTCTCATGGAGATGGCAGAACATTTTAACATTCACCTATGTTGGGCACCCGGTCATAGGGACATTCCAGCGAATTGTTAGGCCGATGAACTCGCCAAACGTGGTACTATTCCTACCAGAATGGAGGAATCTGGATATTCCAATCGCTACATGTAAACTTCTCATAGAGTACGACGCGATGAGTAAGACAAACCAAAGATGGAGGAATGGTACCACGTGCCGTACCACCAAGGAGATCTGCCCTTTGTCAAATCTCGCTCGATCCAAAAGTCTGCTCATCAGCACCGTTATCGGTGTTCTCACTGGCCAATGTCCAATTGGCTTTCATGCCAGAAAAATGGGCCTCTTAGCAAATGGCTTTTGCAGGAGCTGCAGGAACGAAGAGGAGGAAGAAACGGTCCTCTATTTCTTCTGCACGTGTGCTGCCCTATCCCAAAGAACGAAGCTCTATCTAGGAGCTGATACTTCGACAATTTATTAAGAGGTCCAAATGGTTTTATTAGTTGAAGAGGCACCTAGGGTAGGTACTGTGGAGATCCCAGTGTTTCCACAAAGGGCCTTACTTGGCCTACGTGTGCCTGTGCCTAGTATGTACAGTCATCTTACCTACTTAAAAGGAATAATTCTGGTCCAACAATAATCGATTTTCCCCTTACTTGTCATTCAACTTTTGAACTTTCCTTGTGTTTGCCTCTTGGCCTAGCACTGCATGCTTTATTTGTCCTCTTAGTCGCGGAATGTAGCGAGAAAAGTGAGAAATTTCATTGAAATGGAATGACAGCAATGATCATTCATTTATTGCCAAACTGTCAAACATCAAGCACATAGAACATCGCCATCACTGTCCGTGGCATCACATTGTGAATTATTGACAAAAATAATACACGAGGGCCTTTGTTTTCCAAATAAGAAACATTTTGTCGTACTTAACACATTACGCTACCAATCAATTCAATAAACAGACCAGTCAAAAATACTCTTATAAACGAAAAACGTGTTTTATTAGGAAACTCTCAAGTAAACAGAGTTCAACTTTGTTAAGTTTCGATAATTAAATGTAAAACACTTACTTCGCCATTCTAGGTAATCGTCCGCCGTTAATAGAAGGTTGTCCAAAGCCAATAGAAGATCTTTACACTTCCTGTTGGAGTCGTGAACCAACCACACGACCATCGATGCAACATGTTGTCAAAATTATGACATCACTCTGCGAGTTCTTTCCTGGCGCTGATCAGCCACTAGATTATAAAAGTTCACCAAATGTAAGTTATAAACGTATTCAAAAAATGAGTGTAACCTACTTTATTTCTGTTTTCAGCAACAATCGTCTAAGGAGCCTCCTGAAACTGAAGCCACCATTGATAATAACCAAACTAGTTTCAGTCCCTGGTCTTCCTTGTCGCATTCATCACAGAAAACACCAACAAACTCCGATTCAGTGCGTCATCTAGCGAATATGTTTGATAATCTTAGCCAGGCAAATAATGCAAATAGTGCAGGAAAACGATCACCACGTTTCAGTCCCAGTGTGACTATGTCCACATTAAACTATGACCCGATTCCTGAAGAGAAAGAAGTCAATCATACAAATCAATCAGATGCCTATAGTCCTGTATACATGAATGATCCTTTTCGCTTAAAACCGTCGCCAGAGGCTGCAAAGAGAAGTGAAACAATCAGGAATGGACTTTTAAAAAGTGGCAACCTACCCATAATGGCTCTTTCTGTGGAGATCGATCATGTAAGTAAACAAAATGAAATTTTCAAAATTATTAATGAAAGAGTAAATTTTTCAATAGAATGCGTGGGCAACTAGAAATGAAGGAATGACTGATTTTTTCACGGATAAATGTGAGTACTAAATGCTTTAAGAATCAAACCAAAAATGCTCGAAAGTTTCGAGGAGCGTTGAGTTGAAATAAGACAGCGCATAACTATTTTAAAGTATTAACGATACGTATTCAGTTAAGAGAACTTACACCCCTAAATGTTTTTTTGCTTAAGTAAGTCAAAACATTTGACCAACAACCTAACCACCTTTCGCAACAAAAAATATAAAAGAATAAATACGAATTGGAATAATAAACCGCTTTTTTATTTCCATTGGCATTGGAAAACCAATAAAAAAAAACAAAACAAAGTTTAATCTTTGTTTGGTCAAGTAATTGAAGTCGTCGTCATACCCAAGAGCTCTAACGTGTGACCCTCAGGATCTGCTTGCGCGACATGACAAATTATACTCCCGGAGGCTTGTCATTCTCCGACGAGAGGTGGTGCCGCAAAAATGCTCGGTGGACATGGCTGGGGCTTGAATCCACGCCGCTCGCACAGCAGTCGAACGCAATAAACACTGAGCCGCTACGACCATCCTCTATCATTCTTCCTACTAAAAACAAGGTACTAGATAGCATAGATAGCAAACTTCTGTCAGTGTCCCAATATGCTTTTTGCAAAGGCAGATCTGTTGAAATCGCTTTGCACTCATTGGTACATGCATTCACCATGGTTGCTTTTTTGGACATCGAAGGCGCCTTCAATAACGTCAAATCGGAAACGATCACCGATGAGTTGAAGCCTCGCTTAGACTTTTAATTGGTAAACTGCTCACAGGCAGAAGAATTAGAACCAAGCTCGGCGATGCCTCGGCCCGTAGATTCCGTGAGGGGCAATGCGCCACAAGGTGGTGTTCTGTCCCCCTTTCTCTGGGCTTATGGCGGTCAATAGGCTGCTGCTCGACTTGGAAAGAGCGGGATACGAAGTGATTGCGTATGCAGATGATGTTGCGATAGCTGTCTCCGGTAAATACCCAAGCACATTTGGTGAACTTCTTCAAAACGCCCTTTCTATCCTCTAGAGATGGGCAGCTAAAAGCAGTCTGGGTGTCAATCCTCTTTACCAGGAAGTACAATATTCCTCCAATAGACCCTCCTTCTCTTAACGGCACCCGCCTATGCTCTGCTATCAAAGCCAAATTTCTGGGTCTCATTCGGGACAGTAAAATAGACTGGAAAGCCAATATTATTGAACGCGTGAAAAAAGCCACTGCATCGCTATACTGCTGTAAAAGAGCCATTGGTAAGAAGTGGGGACTGCAACCTCTTACTACGCACTGGCTTTACGTTTTCGTTGTCAGACCAATACTCATGTATAGTGTGATCGTCTTGTGGACGGAGTTAGACAGAGACTCACACCGTAATCCATTGAGGAAAGTCCAAACATCAGCATGCGTATGCATTAGCGGAGCAAAAAGAACCACCCCATCCGCGGCACTTGACGTGCTCCTACATCTACTTCCTCTAGATATTTTTGGCAAACAGTCAGCTGCTAGCGCAGACATCAGACTAAAAGCTTCCTCCCAATGGTCAAGCAACTATATTAACTTCTCCTTAATCTTAGATCCCCTAACTTTTATTCCAGAAAACCCCGACTACACACCGTCCAAATTTTCAACCTCAACTTATGGACTTCCATTCCTTCCCGAGAGGAGTTAATTTGGCTCACCTCTAGCTGTCGCGCCCCCTATTTATTTATTTATTTATTTATTTTTTTTTTCCATATCCCCCGTTCTTCCGCCATCAACTCTTAAACAGCAGAGACTATTCCTATACGGGTATAGGTGAGATTTCGGACTTGTTCCAACCATCTCATCCGGCGGCTAATCAGGAGACGCCTACCTAATGACACTGATTCAATGGCACGTCTTGGAAGCCGCATTATGGGCATGCGTCTAACGTGCCCAAGCCATCGAAGTATGGACATTTCTGCTCAAAGAAGTAGCTGATCGACATTCGCGTATTCCTAACTCGATCTCGACCAGTTACATAACGAAGAAATCTCATTTCAGCAGCTTGTATCCGCGATTTTATTCTTTCGGTCATTTCCCAAACCGCATGACCATAGGTGAGGGTCAGAACAAACACTGAAGTAAAGACCGGTAGCTTAGTTCCGATGCCAAGTTCAGCCCCCTCCTGATAATAGATTGACCTAGTTGTCTCAAAATTTCTCCAGCCTGACTAATCCTGCAGGATAACTCAGTATTGCTCCTTCCATCACTCGTGAATAGAACCCCGAGATACTTAAACTTCTCCACCTGTTTCAATGGGACTCCACTAACATGCAGAGTACATTGAACAACTATTTGGGAAATCGTCATTACTTCTAATGTGTCCACGTTTACCTTCATCCCAGCTTCAACAAAAACGGCGACGAACCTATTTATCGCGCCCTGAAGTTCGGTCTGGCTGAACGTAAGGATGACCAAGTCATCGGCGAAAAGCAGATGGCTTATCCTTAAGTCTCCGAATTCGAACCGTTGTCGATTTAACACCGTTCACCCGAGCACAACTTTTACAGTTTGTGTATAGAGAATGACCCTTAGAAGAGCGCCGTCAATCCCATACTCTTGCATTACGCTCTAGAGTTTACCTCGATGGACCCGATCATATGCTTTCTCCAAATCCACAAAATAACTAGGCATACTCCCAGTCCTTCTCAAGTACCATTCTGAGAGCGGCACTATCTCTTGATAGAAAATGTTTGTCATCACCCGGATTATAATTTGTCATAAAAAAAAACTTCTCTAGCCCCTTTCGGCTCTTCCTATTCGTTTGAAAAATAAAACGTAGAGCATGAATCGTTTCAAGGGCTGCGGGATGTCGCGCAAAATATTGTGAACTTTTAAAGAACATTTTAAGGTTCGACACGATTACTGTAAGACTCGGCAACTTTCAATGAAGATCTTGTCTGAGTAGTCAAGACCATAGATTCTTTGCCTTTCGCTTTCTAACTCTTATTGAGTCCCTGAAGATAGTAGAACACTGATTACGACATGTCGGTGATGTTTGCTTCGATATACTTGGTGCAATTCTTCCATTCGTGCGAAAAATATAATAAGCACAACATAAATAGTTGCGAGAAACTAGGCTTTGGCTCATTACGAGCTATCGCGTCAGATACATATTTATTTATTGATCTCGACGTACATATTTTGCGTGGATCGATGTTTCCAACATCTTCGATGAACTAAATTTTAGGTACATACATACATATCTCTTTGTAGCCAAAGTTGGGAAGTGTGTTCCCGTTTTTCTCAATAAGTTTCCCTTTTGAATTAAAATTTGATTAAAAAAACAATTTTTGTTGTTGTGTTCAAATAAATGTCAAAGCTTACACTTTTAGCTTTGTGTGTAACAACAAATTAACGACATGGCATTTAAATGGAATTTTGAAAATAGCATACGGTAGTATTACGCACCGGGAATTTGTATTCTTCCAAACACAACATTTCGGTCAGTTCGAAGACAAGAGAATTGAAAAGGATATTAACTTACCGGTCTCCCACGGTGATGACGGAAGTTCAAAGTGCTTTCCAAATGCTTTGTTGGTTCCATCTTCTCGGAACTATAGCAACGCCCGATGATTAATTAAGAAAATATTTTCCGTTTTAAATTTCCTCGCACGTTAACACTAACCCGGAGTGATTCACTTCAGGTTAAATGAAAATAAACACAAATCATTGAAGCGTACACAACGCAAATGACATTTGCCACTTTTTTGATTTGAATGCCCCCGATACGCATAAGAGAGGCCGTTCCCGAAAATAATCATCAACATCAAGTGAGTCATGCACTTTTCCGAAGGGGGGGAGGGAAATCACAGAAATCGCACCGCAAATCTTTGTCGAATAAAGCGCGAATACTAGACTGCTTGTCTTTCCGCGAATTGTCGCCTATGTAGCGCAGTGGTAAATATACGCCCATGTTCTCGGAACAGCATCGAAACTCTATATTTAAAGTGTCATACAGTAGGAGAAGACGGAGGAAATGATTGTCTACGTAAGCCCCCAGAGTGATACAAGACCAATATTTTCTTATAAAATTTGTTTTTCTTTCTGTTTAGTTATTTTCTTTAACAAGAATGATTTATTTATTTTTACAAAAGCTTTGAGATGTGCCACTCGCCGCCACTTGGCTTGTTCACGCGTCCACGCATTGAATCACTGCGAAACGCATGGGTCTTGATCTCAACAAACTTGTTGAGGAAGATCATCCTAGGCTAACAGCCCCAGTTTTATTTGTCATCCACTAATTGGGTATCATAAACAATGTCTAATTTTATCGAAATAAGATTAGCGAATGTAAACACTTTTATAGGGACGGGATTCCTTTAACCATCATCATTATCATTTTCAATGACCCGGTTATACACTATGAGGTTCGCGGGTTTAGGGAGCTTAAGAGGACTCTTCATATCTCCCGATCTTCGACTCTAAATCATCAGAAACTATCCCCATACGGGTAGAGTTGAGATTTCGAACTTAGCATAACCATCTCATCCTAGGCCTGCCGAGGGGACCTGATGGCACGTCCTGCACGCCGTGTTGGGGACATGCGTTGAAAGTGCCCAAATCATCGAAGTATGGACCTTTCCGTTCGAAGAAGTAGCTGCATTGAGTGTCTGTCGTAAAAGAGCTTCTCAATTCGCCGTTCGGAGTCGGCAATAAATTGTAGGTCTTCCATTCGTGCGAACAATACAACACGCACAACATGAATGGTTGTGAGAAGCTAGGCCTTGGCTTTCCTTAAACTGCGGCGCCAGCTATTAATCTTTTTGTTTGGACTAGGACGATCGGAAGTCTCTTTCCAAGGGGAGCTAGTTCATTCTAACTGTTTGGACAATCTTGGGGCTTAAAGTCTGCCTGACTGTTGGTAAATATTCCGATATTACGTTTAATCGTTGAGTCGCTAATAATAATCGTACAGCAGGCCTCAAGAAAGCACTTTAGCAGCTTGCTAAACGCTGTCAAAGTTGAGTAATCTTTCACACCTCTCGGTTCGTCCATCGTACTCTGGAAAATTATACAGATAAAACGGTTTTCCCGCAGTTTAATTTAAGGGAGGAGATGATACTGCCTCTTGTCAAAGCGAGTCTATAATGTTTTCATGGCCATACGGAAATTTCCTTGACATTCTAGGTGAAGGGTTTATACTGATCTGTTGCGGTTAAAGTCGTCACCTGGCGTGATAATTCAAACGCTGGAAAACTTAAAAACAAAGAGTCTTGGCTCTAGTGATTAGTGCATTGAATTTTGGTAAATGTTGACACCAGCAGGAATCCTAAAATTTTTTAAATACCTTAGTCGACTTGTGAATCAAAAACTCCTCATCTAGATGCAACATCCTATTTCTTATCTAATATCAGCAGATAAGCTTATTGCTTGGACTTCATAATGGCATTGTTGATAAGTCCTTTTATTGTATCACTTGTAATCTGTTTCAATGCAAACTTTTTGGAAGTTTCTCACCATGAATAATTGTGATTCTTGCCATACCTTACCTACTCAGATGTTGTCTTTGAGCTCTTCAATTGTTTGTGTAAACCATCCCCTTCATATAATGTCAATGAAACAATTTTAACCATAACAAATCGCAAGATCAAGGCGGCCACACAGTATCACCGAAAGGAAATCTGCAAAGCAGTAAACTGATGGTTCCATGTGTTATGTGGCACGTTGCACCAGTGAACAAAAACTGAGTCAAAGTGTTCCCTTAACTTCTTGGATAGAACACTTAAATTGAATTGAATAAAAATGAGTTTCGTCAAGTTTCCCTCAAGAGGGTTTGCTTAGAGTGTTCCCTAAGTTTTTATTCACACCGCCTATTGTCTCAGCCCATTTCATCTAATGAAGGCTTTACAACGATAACATTGGACAGTCAATCGCTTCTTCACACCAAACAGTGGCTCGTAATGGATGCTGGGTGTTTCTTAAACTTGTCTCCTATTTTCTGCTCCCCAAATGTAACAATTTTGCTAATTCACACAACTACATATTCAGATGGAAAAAAGCTTCATAGTAGGTAGTTAGGTACAGGTGGCGGTTCAACACAATTAGCACTAGGATGTCCCTTTTTGTTACCAAGCCTGTGATTGATGATGGGTGTGGTTGAAAATAAGTGAGACAGCCGGGAGTGCCTAGATCCAGATGTGAAGTTTAGAAAGCCGATTAGAGATCTCGTTTTCCTTTGCCCGAGATGTCGCTGAGGTCATCGAACAATGGTTGATTTAATGCACGTAGTCTGGCTCCTGCAAGTGCCGGACATTTAAAGAGGAAATAAGAGAGAGATACCTAGTTTGGCCGCATGATCTCCGACTAGCAATGACCAGTGGTGGTGGTCGTTATTCTGGCGATATCTAGGCGGGTTCAGCCTAGGAGATCTTTTGTTTTAATCCTGTCGTAGGTCGGCCATATTAAATACTTAGAGCGTTTCAGATAGGCGTTCTGCACGAAGAGTGAGTGGATTTGTCCTTTAACCGCTCATAGCGTGATGTGGACCCTTGCCGCGAATAAACCGTGTAGAGCTGAGCCCTGTATGTCCAGTTTATCCGCACGCTCGTTTCCTTTTAAGCCACTGTGCCCTGGAACTCAGAGTAATATGATCCTGAACCGTTCGCCCAAGCGGGCAAGCTCGTTCCGGCACTCTAGCATCAGTTTGGAGGATATGGTACCGGAGTCAATAGCTTTGATAGGGGCTTGGCTATCTATGTGGATAGCAATTTTTTGTTTGCGTGTTTTGTCACGCCCGAGTTAGGTACAAGCAACTAGTGTTCCGCCTGGAAAACGCTGGCAACATCCGGCAGGCGGTATGATCTGAATATTTTCAGTGATTCCGAGTAGACGAGATGTAACAACATCTCTAGCGACAAAGCAGATTTGGCCAAAGCTGGATCTGAAACGCTCTAAGTACAATATTTAATTTCTCTGAATAGATCGCATATTAGCACTATAATAGGTGTCATTACTGGACACTGTATAATAGGCAAGCATGCAACAAGGCTTGGCGTTTACGCAAACGACTTCTGCAGAAGCTGTATGGACGAGGAGGAGACTATTCTCCATTTTCTTTGCACTTGTTCAGCTCTCTCCCGCAAAAGAAAATTCCACTTCTTCTGTACCAACTTAGGCGACCTGATAAACATCTATGTTAGTAGGGTCCTATGCTTCATAAGAAGCTTCAATGAATAGGCAGGAGATCTTTCCGAGATCCTTGTGGTATCACAATGGACCCCTCATGGTTTTAAATGTGATGGCTTTTGCTGGCAGCTACTTCAACCTAACCTAACCTATGTGTCAAAATGAGAAATTAAAATGCAAATCCTACACCTCCTATTGTTCTTTCTTGAGACCAAGGTATGCAATTCTCACTTGAGGTATAAATATGTCAAGCTTGGTTTGAGGAATCTGATAAATTAATCTAGAAATCAATGGCTTTTCTCCTTTTTTTTACAATCCACTCGCGCTTTAGGGGGTTAGGAATACCCTTTTAATGTTATTCACTCAGCGCGAGCGATGTGTAGTAGTTCGAAACTCATGTCTTGGGAAATCTCGAATTTATATCGCTAAAAACTCATACTTTACCTAGATGGCGCTGTACTCTGTAAAAAGGTTAAGCTTGAAAGACAGCGTTTAAATTCGCACATGTGAGAAATGATAAATGATTCAGCGGGTTGTATAACTCTAGTAGATTACACAATTATTTTCGATTTGTTTGTGATTTCCTTTTTTTTTTCTGTTTTTTTACGAAAATAACCCGATGTTTTGCAAAATGTTTACTCGAATGTCTACAAGACTCAACATATTTAAATCGGGAAATCACAAAAAGCACACATTTAAATTATTCTTTCGCAGTAACAATCTAATAAACAAAACCAAATTTAGTTAAGTTAAACTAAACAATCTGAATCCAAAATTGCCTCTAACGCACACCCCTCAATTTTTTTTTTTTCTTTTCTTTTTTGGATAGTTTGAGGTAAAAATAAACATTGCTTATCGGATCACCGGACTCTGATTTATAGTTCGCACACACCGCGCGCAATGACTAATCATTCCCTATTAAAAATAACAATTACCCGGCTATTTAATGCAAATAAAACCCGACAATGGCGGTGCACCGCTCGGCACTAATTGCACGATTAAAAAATGCTCCCAAATCTGTCATCCTGCTGCCGAGTTTATTTTTACTCGCATTTCCTAAACAAAAAATGTAATAGCGCCCCGCACGCCCGGGGGGGGGATGTACTGTACATGTATCTGTCTATCTATCCACGAGAGTATCTGCAACAAATCAAATGGTGAATCATCGTTCATCCCTCAATAAATTGGTCGGTTTGCGCGCGTCCGCGTCGTTGTCGTCGTTCGAGATCAACAAAAATCGATCTAGATATTGGACGATCACTACACTCACTCATTGTGAGTGAGTTAGTACATATACTCGTATCTGTAAGAATATGGGGATCTGTTGAGATGCTACTAAAACAGCAGGTGGTGCGCGGATAAGTGAAGGCACCACCAAGCTATTTGGGGTGAAATTTAGTAGAAAGGCATCTCCCGAATCATCATCATTCCCACCCACCTATTAATTACGGAATAATTGATGCGTTGAGTGGTAATGAATCAGTCCGAGTGGCACACTGGCGAATACTTAATCGCAGTGCCGACACTGGGGCTGCATTTCGAAGACGACTCACCGGTGAATAATTTTAATAATCTCACGAAATCAAGGTGAGAGATCGTTGGTGATCGTTGGTGTGTCTTTTTGGGGCTTAGAGCTATGCGCGATACGTATGACAAAAAAAAAAAATAACGATTTAAGTGAATGCATCTTTGATGACTCTCTGTGTCAGTTGAACAAATTAAACTGCCGGTTTAGAAACGAAATTCCGGTGAACACTATGGGTAAGGGGATGTCGTCGCACAATGCGACATCACTTTGATATGCAGAGAGGCATAGCCACTCGTGCAATAGACATAGGTGCTATTACAAATTAATGTGGGGTGATGTTTTCCCGCTTAACTCTCAGTTGAAGGCAATAAGCTGTCGGGTAGATATGCATTTTGTTGTATTTCATTCTATAGTCAGTTAGTTTAACGAAGATCGATTAAAGAAAAACATTTAGTGATAATTTGTGTATATAAGTGAAGTTAAAGTGTTTGTGGATAATTCCCCCTGAATATGGGTAATTAAAAGATGTTTTAAGAGTCATTTCGAAATTGTGTTAAGCACACACACTAATTGTGTATCTATTGCGAAAAAAATGTTATAGGGTGAAAGAAAAGTTATCCTTGGCGCTTTTCCTGCATAAGAGCAACTGTTGTTGACAAAGTAAAACCTAAATTGTCTCATTTGCATTTCATCACCTCGAAGAAACGTTCAAAGGGTTTTTCTTTCATGAGATTGAATGAGTGCAATCTTTTCGGGGTCAATTCCAGTAGGGTAACTTTTATGTAGTACCATAGGAAAGGTACCCATCAACTGCGTCAACAACAGAGCTATCAGTCTCCGTTCAAGATCTTATCTGCCATATTGTGCGAAAAATTGAAACCTTTCGTCTACAATCTAATTGGTCTTGTCAGTGGGGTTTCAGGCCAGGAAGGTGAACAATCGACCAAATGTATACTTTCGGCATTCCTGGAAAAAAAACTCAGCAAATCGAAACCTACTATCCCTTAAACGGGTTTGAGACCACCTATGGTAGCATTTAAAGTGACGAACTAAACAGATTTCACTACCAAACTCGTCTATCCAGGAAGGGTGACGATAGAAAGTGCTTACTGCTCTCTCAATCTCACACAGACCTTTGATATCAAGAAATGATGCTCTCATGTGAATTATTTAACATAATCTTTGAACGAACACCAAAGGCACAATCTACTAGTTGCGTACGTCGACGATATAATTATATGTATCACCGGTAGAACTCAGCGATCTATTACCCGTGCGTTCTCAGAACTAAGTATTTGCTGTCAACATGAGATCACTACAACAGCTATGTATGGACATATGTATAACTTCCAGTAGTAGTAAGTGACTTTCTCTACCTTGGTCCTCCTATTACTTCTAACAAGGACATCTTATTAAAAATCAAACGTAAAATAACTCTTGCTAATCACTGTGGCTGCGAAGTGAATCGAGTAGTAAGGTCCTATCCAAAACAACTAAGAAGACTCTATATAAGACCTTTATTGTCTCTGTTCTACTGCTCCGTTTGCATTGATGGGCTTGGGAGGAGGATATTCAACTACGAACTATACGACCTATTGAGCGACGTTGATATAGTCAATAAATGTGCATTGAACGATTGAGATGGCTAGGACATGAAGCGCAAATCGACACCTGCACTCCTTGGGAATCCCTGTGTGGAAGAGTGGTGAAAAAATGGCTCCAAAGGATCGATCGCTGCAAACATGCTCGCGGTGATCATATGAACGAGATCGAGTTCCATACTTTAATTTAACATGTGTCCTACACCTGAAATAAATTCCAGCCTGATATCTCAATTATTCGGTGTTTTATTTAAATACTTAATTGTTATGTCCTTATTGAAAAACCCTGTACAACTATCAGTTGAGGTCATGGATCGTGATATACTGCCTCTCTGAACAAGATACTTCTGCAAATTTTTCTGCAATGTCTGAAGCGATTAGAAAAAGGAACATAATAAAACTTTAACGAATCCTACTTACTTAAGTCCTGGGCCGAATTACTACAATCGATAACAAGTGAATGAGTGGAACTCGTGATCGAATGATCGATAAATTTCATTGGGAGCGGTAATGCCAAATCCTCACATTTCGATGACGAGTGTGGTAATTCTGTCCCCGTTTACCCTTGTGAGTCGTAGGGCCTCTACTACGCCTACGCCCCATCGTGTTCGGTTTCGGCCAATATGCCTCAGCTCTCTTCAATTCTTTCCCAATTGCCGAAACGCCTCAACTATTCTACTCCACGTATTTCTCAGTTGACCCACTCTTCTGCCATCTTGAGTTAGCCGATTTCATTGGATACCGTAGTCAACAATGGAGATGTCGCCTTTTGGAAATGTGTGACCAATCCACTACCACTTTCGTCATTGGATGGTTATGCATATCGTATCCTGCCCGTTCTCTGGCAAAAATTTTCGTTAGAGATACGGTTAGGCCAGAAAATCCTCAGTCAGTATATAGGGTCATTCAACAACATTCTGTCAAGATTCAACTATCATTGCGATGACTTTTGATAAGTAAAAACTAGAAGGTTATTAAATATGGATCGACACACACTCGCACAACGTGTTGGAATAATGAAAATACGGCGAATACGTTTCGTAAAGTTTGTACTGGTCATCATCAAGCGCTTTCTCGCACAGGTATACAAATTTGATCAAGATCTTAGCCTACATGCTTATAAGGTCGAGTTGGCGCAGGAATTGAAGCCAGCAGACGACGCGCAACGCCGAACTTTCGCTAAATAAAAACGACACCTCTTGTTGGATGACTCTATATCTCCATCGAATGATAGAGATTTGTAGTGTAGAAAATTGACTGCACATTTTTTTACAATTTTATTTGTCAGTTAAAAGATAAATTCTTGCAAATATCCCAATATCCCATTAATTCTTTCGTTAAGAAAGCCACCGAGGCTCAGTGAGAAGTGTGTTTGACTGCGTTTAAAGTCGACAATAAATTGAAAGTCCCTTCCATTCGCCTTCTCGATATTTCATTGGTGGTTAGAGATGCCCACCTTGTATTTGCTGTAATTGTTTCTATGTTCTTTCCCTTTAAGGTCACGAAGTGGAATATTCGCGGCTTTTTCTCTGTTAAGGGCTGATCACTTCCTTGTGAGTTCGTCAGCTTTCTCATAACTTGGTATAACATGGTGACCCCGGACTAAGCAACGTTTAACGATGTCGACATTGCATAAACTTTTATGTAATTAATGCCAATGTAATTGTAATATCCTCCCGTGATATTGTTATTATTGAGGCTAATTGAGCGGCGTTTGTTATTGCCAGAATCTTAAAAACCCTGGTCGGGGAATCTGATGGATCTGCCCAGTTCTAGTGCCTTGGAAAAGAGACCTCTTTCCAATGCCTATGTCAATTTTTGAGTCATTTTTGACCTGATATTTAATCATTATCCGTGAGTATCCAAATCAATTCGTTTTCCAAAGCTTTGATTGGCTAATTCTTGTTCTAGATTCCTGCATATAGTGGACTAGGGGTAGCGAATTATGTGGTCGCCGTAGCTCAGTGGTAAGTGCGTTGGACTGCTGAGCAAGCTGCATGGATTCAAACTCTAGCCATGTCCACCGAACATTTTTCGCGGCACCACCTCTCGCCGGGGAATGACAAGCCTTCGAGAGTACAATACGTCATGAAAAAGTTTCTCAATTCGCCTTTCGGAGTCGGCAATAAATTGTAGGTCCCTTCCATTCGTGCGATCAATACATGCACGCACTACATGAATGGCTGCGAGAAGCTATGCCTTGGGTCGCCCCAAGATGTCGCGCCAGCTATTTATTTAGTGGTAGCGGGTTAAGAACGGCTTCTATTTCTTTTCATTCCACCCTTTTTGACGGCATATTACCAAACCCGGGTTTGGCCACCTGCCTATACAACGAAATCAGAATTAAACAAATTACCCGACGTTTGTTGTAGTGTTAGAACCAAAAAGTCTAATAATGTGTCAATAATCACTTCTTGTGTTTCTTGGTATAGGTCCCTATTCTACCAAATTAAAAATGTCTGCGAAACGGGCAGTCTTCTATTTAAAATCTGTGAAAACGCAGTACGTCTTAAATTTTGTGTCGAAAGTTCTGTGCCTGCTCATCTTGTTTTGACGTGATATTGTCACAATAACGCAAAGCATTTGATGTTCTTGTAAATAATATTTGGAGTAACATCTTAAGGTGACCGTGAGCGATTTTTAATCTCGAATCAAACTTCTGTAAATACTTCTGCATTTACTGCTTCTATCTGTTCACTGAGGCTGCTAAATCTTTCTCCTAAATTCAACGATTAGCAAATTCACATTTCCTTGTTTTTTATGAGCGGCATGCCGCGTGAATCATGTCACAATCTGTCCAAATGTTCTCATTTTTTTTAATTTTTTTAATGTCCTATAATTGAATTTTTTATAGAGCTCGTGTAATATCCTCATTCGTTTCAAATGCATTAAAAGGTCAAAAAAAAAAAAGATTTTTTTCAATGAAGTTCACCAACCTCACCTTTAATTGGACATTTTCCATAAGATTTTCTTTTAATTCCGTCTCTGCTTTCTTTCCCAAACAATTTCTACACTGCTGTACGTATAAAACAAAAACAAACAGAAAAAAATTTAAAAAAAAAAGAAAATCTGTTTTCAAAATAGCATCTTGTGTCCTCTGAATGGCTGGCACCGATCGCGTGAAAGCCGAACGTTCTGCGACGCGATGACTCATCTCACGGCCAGTATTACGCACTTTTCAGAGCAGGCCGTCCCCCACAGAGTTCTTGCTGCGAATTATTATTGTATTTTAATCGCATCGGACCGTGGAGTGAACAGATGCACGCTTAAGTGTATAAATAATATTTCGTTTTGCTTTACGAGCGTCTATAAAAATCTAAAAGTCGCCTCAAGGAAGAACGTTTTCAAAAAGTGCCTTTTCTCTTTAATTTTGTCTCATTTTTTTTTTTTTTGTACTCTTTGCCTTTGTTATTGTACCTATAGATAATAATTTTAGAAATAGAATGGTTGCACAGGGTGACATGGTGATAAAGATTGTGGTGTTCGAAGGAAATTGAAGGGTTTCTCCAGCTTATGTACAAAATTGGCCTAGAAGTGAGTTTTTGAAAAAAAAAAAAAACTAAAAATCCCCTAAATGTCCTAAGTAATCCAAAAAAAAACCAATAATCCAGAATCTAGTGTTAGCTAGCGCCGGATATGCAGGGATCAGGTAACATACAGATTCGACTTCAATCCGACTAAATCTCAACAGAAAGGTTTGGTTGGTTGGTTTTAGTGGTTGTATGGGGCAGAGAGAGCCCGTTGCCCAAATAGTGCTGAAATGCACTGTTTTGTTACCACATCTCTCGTGACCAGTTTGTTAGATGAGTGTGGAATGTGGATGGGTGTCGACAGACCATGGCCGTTGGTCTTAAATCTAACCTGTGGAGTTAAGGTAGATTAGAATGTTAGGGATTTTCTTCTCTGAAAGTTCGCCGAAGTTGTCGAGGAACGGTTTCTCTTGCGCATTGAGTCTTGCTATAGCAAGGGCCGGGCACTTGCAGAGGAAGTGTTTTAGGGTTTCCCTCTCATTTGTGTCTTTGCAGCCAAGTTTGTCCACATGGGTACCTACTACCCAATGACCCGTACAGATGGCGACAACGTGCGCAATGTCTGCTCGGGTTCTTCTAAGGAGGTCGCTCGTTTTCCTATGGTTGTCTGTTGGCCAAGTCTTTCTGGATATGGCGCACCTATTAGCAAGGTTGTTTGATTTGTGTTTGCCTACTGAGAAGTAGTGTAGGTTGATTTTTCCCTTGACAGCACCTAATGCGATGAGAACTTCTTTTGCAAGTAAGCTGTCAGGGGCCAACCCTGCCTGGCAAACTCATGAGCTATTTCGTTCCCTTCGATGCCTCTGTGGTGGGTGACCTCGGTTCTGCATTGTGCTACCAGCTTTGATGAGGTGGTTGTGGAGATAGAAGCCTTGATGGCTGCCTGGCTTTCGAAAAAAATTGCAACATTACGTTTGCGGGTGGTGTCGTTGTTGAGCGCGCGATAGGCCTCGTAGATTGCGAGCATTTCACCCTAAAGTTCGGGAGTCTAAATAATTTCGATATTTTCAAGGCTGCTGAAAATAATACCCGAACCTATCCTGTATTCCATTTTCGAGCCGCCCGTGAATATGAATGTCTCATAGTCTTTCGTGACCACCCCGCTGTTCCATTCCGCTCTTGATGGAATATGCACGGCGAAGTCTTTGCTGAGAGTAATGCGTGGGGTAAGGTAGCCTGGGGGGATGTTACCGCCTTCTGAGGCAGTGAAGCCAGAATACTACAAACTGATTTTCTTTTCTCAGTCAAGGGCCTCAGGATTCTGGTAATTGCACAGGTTTCCAAATGAATCTACCTCATATTCGTCCTGCTTATGGCCTCATTTTCAGATTCCCTGTTTGTATAACTCAGCGGGAACCTTATAGAGAAACTGACATTGAAGATACGTAGTTCCGCCCCTTTCCTTGCAATTTGACCCGCACTGTATTTTCTTCGGAAATCCAGCATAAAGCCAACGGTTAGCAAAACTTAACCAATTTTGAATATTGCTGACTCCAGAGCCAATCGACTGTCTACCTGTTGACAGTTACAAACTTTTTTTTATAATCCACTCGCGCTTCAAGGTGTGGTATTAGATTAGATTTCAATGTAGTCCGAGGGTGGTGTCCAGACTAGCTGAGGAAATTTGTGGTGTTTGTCATTGCTATAATTCACGGGAATTTTTTCGTATCGCCTGATATCATAATCATGGTCAGCTCAGTCAACTCTTCAAGCCATGACGCTCTTCTGTCAGGGATGTGATACCAGCTTTCACAGATAATCAATCCCTGGTCGTATTCCGTTTGGACACATTGCTGTCTGCTCATTTAAAAAAATCATCAGTAGGTGGATTGTGGTTGTTGAGAACTGCTTTTGCTACATTGATGCTTTGCATTGCACACTAAAGAATAAAATAAATGTACCAATAAGCATCTACATAAGTCGCCGAAGTTTGGCTTCATTATCTCGAAAAGTCAATTGAAATTTAAATGTAACCGACCACCCTGTGATAGAAAATCACATGCATGAGAAATGAAAAGTGCTAAACTTAGAATATCGTTGACGTTACAATTTTACAATTTTTACCATTAAATTTTACGAGTTGTTCACTTTGCCTCGACTCTGGTTGAGGCTGCTTGTTGATATTACGTGCCACAGTTTGTGGCAATTTGTCATCCAATTGTAATAAATGTTCGTTCGTCTTGATTTTTCTTTTGTTTAATCTGAAAAATTGGATTAAATAAACATGTCTATGCATTATATAAACATCTGTTGGCGTTTTTCAAAAAAAAAAAAATTAGGTCAACATGGCGAGGGAACCATAATGAACACAATCATTAATCACACACCACCAGCGAAGGTCAATATACTAATTCCTTCCTGATTCAAATTTTTCATCTCTTAAAATTCTCTCAATGTATCTCTCATAATTTGTTTTGAAATATTTCCGACATACATACATTTTATGTTTCTATATTATAAGAAGCACAATATAAATTCGATACACGAGCAGTCCCGTGTCCTGATTTACGCCATCCGACCATACGGATGCCATTCATTGTGGTCATTGCTTACGTTTGAAGAACTTCTTTGAGATATCGTATCTGTTCATTCGTATTTTCTCTAACATGGCGAAACAAATTGAATTACTCATAGATCTTTCAGTTTATTAAGAGTTATTTTTATTTAATTTTTTTTTTTTTTTAATTTTTAAAATTTATTTCACTTTTTATTACCATTTTGTGACACATTTAACGCAACACTAAATATCGTATGCATAATTCAAAGGCTGGTCACCATAATGATGGTGGTGAGTCTTTGATGTTTACATTTTTATGAACCATAAAGGAATTATGTGTACGTCTAAAAAAAAAACAAGAATATAGTTTGCCTTTGTCAAGGAAAAGGGCCTGAATTTGCGATATGCCCTTTGCACCATACGCCTTGTTAAAGATAGAAATGAGGAGTTTTTTTTACCGAGCCGTTTAACTTTCGTGATTTAGTGTGTTGCAGTGTTTTTTTTTATTTGAATTCAGTCACTAATCAGGAAATGGAGAACTAACTAGGCGAGGCCTTTTGTAAGACTGATAGCAGTCTCTTTTCCACTCACGCTGAGTCTGGTGCGCCGTTCGAATTTCTTCACAATTCTTCTCTATTCTCGCATTCTCAAGTCATTTGATGGATTGAAATTTGTCCTACTCTATGGGTTTCCATCCAATGACACAAGAAATTTCACATCTTTTGGAAATAAAAGCTGGACATTGGTACTGTATACGCGCCTTTGCCTTCTTCGTTCTCAAACTATAGTTCGCTGTTATCATCTTCCTGCAGCCCCATTTTCCTTGGAAGACCTTTGAAGTTTTCATGCCAAGTGCCAGATACTTTTATCGCCCTCTGAGTTTGTCTGGATTTTACCTCGTTTGCCTAACTTTTTTTTAGCGTTCATTCGTGGCCCATTTTTAAATTCTATTCCTTGCTACCAATTAAAGCATATCACGCCTCCTAAGCTAAGAGGCACGGATCTTGAATTTGTAGACCACGCCAGATACCTGGGGGTCATTCTTGACAGAAAGCTTAGTTGGCGGCTGAATACACAAACACCGCGTAAGGAATGCCTCAATACTCCTGCTGAAAAGCTCGGGGCTAGAAGTGGGGCCTTCAGCCTAAAGCGGTCCATTGTATTTATACGGCGGTAATGAGACCAATCCTGATGTGCGTGGTACTGGTCTGGTGGACAGAACTAGACCAAAAAAATAATAATAGCCTGCTTAAAAGAGTAATGAAGCTATCATGGATCCCTAAAAACAACCTCTGTATTGACTTTAACGCCAAATACAGAACTCGGATTCGTAGAAGAAGCGGTTGGGAGTCCAATGCGTTTCTGAGCGACTCCGCAATAGAAATATTCACAGACGGATTCAAGACTGCGTGTAGGGACGGGAGTTTTCTCCAACGCACCTGACATAGCTATTGCCAAACGACTGCCGAATCACTGTAGTGTTTCAAGCAGAAATTAGGGCAGTTCACGAAGCTGCGACTTGGCTTTCGATTAACTCGATAGATTGTAGTGCTATTGTACTATACATAGATAGTCAGGCATCTATTAAAGCCTTGGAATCGCCGACAATACGATCAAGATTGGTAAAGCAATGCTGCAGATCTCTTAGCGAGATGGCAGACAAATACAACCAAACCGCTGGACTAGGATCACTAATAGGAGTCCTCACCGGATACTGCTTGATAGGCAGACATGCCCTCAAATTGGGGTCCCCTCCAATGTTGTCTGTAGAAGCTGTAGAGATGAAGAGAAGGAGGAAACCACTACACACCCACTGTGCACTTGTCCTGCCCTTGCAGCATTAAGGAAAACCCTCGGGGAATACTTCTATGGAGATGTTAACGATCTAGCGAGCCCAACTCGACATCCCAAAGATAATGAACTTTATCTCCGGGTCAAAGTGGTTCATTGCATAGAGTTACTACCGACACGGTCACTCATCTCAGCGCACTCGACGTTATACTCTTGGTTTCTGGTGTTGGTAAGACGGCTCTTCATCATGGTATCACAATGGACCAATTTGGTCTACCTAACCTAACCTAACTTGACCTAAAGCAAATGGTTCGGACCGGCAGAACTTCAAATTCCAAATTCCTGAATGTACCTTGAAATAAGCCAGTGTCAGCTCATTCTGGGTAGCGCATGCTTTGAGTTTATGGACACACTCCAGCGCCAATGAATGAGTTTCAGTGTGACTCATTCGCCTGATCACAGCTTGATAATTCAGTGTTATAACGACTTGCTTCCTTCACCTGACCCTCATGGAGCTGGTCCAGTGCATGGATGAAATCAAGCATTTCGGCGTGATACAGTGAGGTTTTCATCGTAAGACCAAGATGGCAGACAAGTTTAAGTTTCGACGAGAGGTGACTCGAACCTATGCAGCTCGCACTTACCAGTGACCCGCGGCGGAAAACTTTTCTATAACATAAACACTTGAGTTATCTTTTTGCCAATTTATTCGAATTTATAAAAATTACGACTTTTATTTTTGTTTACACGGGCTTTCATAGTCGCTTTATCTATTGACATATTGATTTAAACGAATGCTAAATAAAAGAATATTGTATACATTAAAAATAAAAATAATACTTATCTCATCGAAGTAAAGATTTAAAAAAAAAAAAAAAACGAAACAAAAACAATCATAACAAGCAGTCTAGACGTATTCGTTACTCATTTATAGTATTTTCTCTATTCAGCAAAACCTTGAGCGATTAAGCGTTTATTTCATTTTAATTATAAAACAGAAAATAAATTTATTTTGATCTAGAAAATGCAAACATTAAAAGTCCATAAAGTCGGCTGACTTAATTTTTGCCCCCATTTTATATTTTAAATAAAAAAAAAAAAAACCATTTAGAACCGTCCTACATGTACGTATGTATGTATGTTTGCATGTGCAATAATGTCCGGAATATTTCCTTAATCGCATGTGTCACAGTAAAAGATTAGCCATTTATTAATTGTGTAGTAAAATTAATTTGACTTTTACTGCTGCAATAAGTGATAGACAGCAGCTGACATTGGAAAATTATATGTATTCCACTAGGTGGATATAAATTTTGTATAAAAGGAAGCCATCAAGCTGAGGAGATGGAATAGATAATGTCAAGAAAACAAACTATGAAATCATGTTACTTATTTCGAATCGCAGTTTTGTGTAGAATTGCATTTAAAACGATTTTTTGAATTTTTAATTGACTTATTAAATTGTCAACCCTACGTACTTGTGTCCTCTTTTCGTTGGAGCTTCTAGGACCTCTGCTACGCATATACCTTATCGTGTACTATTTCTGGCAATATGTCTTGTCTCTTCACTCCATCTCCGTAACTGTGCTACGCCTATGTACATATTTCTCAATCGACGCAATCACAAATGGTGTTTAGGCTGCTTATGATATTTTTGGCCGACATTCCAAATGCAGACTTTGCTTTGCCGATTTATCGCGCATCGGTCACCATCTTACTTACTTACTCCGGGGTGGACCTGGACCTCAACCAACAAGCGTCTTAAGTCAGCTCGATATTTGGCAAGCTGTCTCTTTTTTCGAACGCCAAGTTGCTTAAGGTCCCCTTCTTCTTGTGTGCGCCACCTGAGTTGCGGTCTGCAGCGCCGTCCCTCAAGTGTGGATTTGAAGAGTTTCCGGGCCGAAGCATTGGTGTCCATCCGCTCCACATGACTCAGCCACCTCAGTCGTTGGAGAGTCACTCTTCTGAGTAAGTCGATGTCGATGTACAGTAAGTCGATGTCGATGTACAGTCCGTTATTCAATGTATCTCCTCCTTCAATCACCGTCTATGCAGTCGGGACCAAAAATCACCCGAAGGCTTTTCCTCGCGAAACAACCAAGAACAACCTCATCAACTTTTGACAGAGTCTATGCTTCTGCACCATAGAGTAGGACTTGGACGATTAAGGTCTTATAAAGGGCCATTTTAATCGTACGAGAGAGGTGTTTGCTACTCAGTTGTTGAGTTATTCTTCGTTTCGGTTAGCATCGGTCGAGACATTATCCCTAAGGTATTGGAAGCCTCTCTTTTATCTATTGCTTTTCTAGCGATGCTGTCTTGAGGTATTAACTTTTCTTGTTTAAGTTTTGGCACGACGGCGACGTTTTTCTCTCTTTTCCTCCTTCGCTCACCCTCTCTCCCCCTCTCTCTCTTCCTCTTTCGCTCACTCTCTCTCCCCCTCTCTTTCTTCTTCTTTGGCTCACAATCTCTCCCCCTCTCTCTCTTCCTCTGTCTCTCCCAAGTCCCACTGCCTCTCCCTCTCTCTCTCAACACCCAGATTCATTTAGGGAAGGTCCATAATTTCTTGCGATAATACGTCGTCAGTTGATCGATTCAATGGTCAACGCATTTATATAATTGCACTGGTCTCGTTGCACGCTACGCTACCTTTCTCTTATCTTCATGCGATGTAGAGACTCTAGCTCGCTTCTCCCTGCTGCTAGAATCTGTACCTGCAATGCAAGCTTTCAGCTGTTTTCGTTCGCATAGACTTTTCTAGGTATCTGCCAAAAGCCAAGACCAATATCTTCCTGACAATTGGTTCAGGGCCAGATATGAAAAAAAATTTGCAACTCACCAATGGTTTAAGATGGTGACGGGCGTTAAGCTGCTTATTGTTTTAACTCCTCGCGAAAGGTGTTCCCTAAGTTAGGTTAGGTTAGGGATACTTTAGTCAGTCAATGTCATAAATGGGTCTGTGTGTGTTGGCGAAGGATCATCAACTGGAGCAGTGTCCAGGTGCACGGTAGCTGTGTATGTACGAAGTTTCATAAGGTGGTGACCTTGACTTTTTCCCATGCCTGCTTCTTGTCTGTTCCGTACATCAAATAGACTATTTCTCAAACGGCAGCTGATGGTCGTTTTTAAAGCGTCCCATCAGGTAGACGTCCCCTGGGTAGCCCCAGGATGAGATGGTTGGACCAAGTCCGAAATCTCACCTCTACCCGTATGGTGATAGCCCCTGATGATGTAGACGAAGATCGGGAGATGTGGAGGGTCCACTAAAGCGCCCTAAACTCGCCCTGGATAAGCAGGCTATTGGAAAATAATGATGATGAAGTTTGGTTGGATGTTGCTTGCTTGTCAGTTGACTCCCAGCTGAGTTTACAGCAGGTCCATTTTTGGTGAGTTCTAGCATATGAGGTGAAAGCTAAAACCAGAATGGACTGCCTTTTCGTCTTACGAGGCTATGAACACGTAATCCTTAAACGTTTGCTTATAAATATTCTTTTGATATTCATCCAACCATCCCCCTAAGCTGTAAAGGTATTTGCTGACAGATTTCACGTTGGCACATCACGTGCATGCGTCACCAACAATCTACGTCAAACCAGGTAGTACTTGCCTTTGCCTTCAAACACCGTCGACCGCACTTATTCTCTTTTTTTGGGAATTTTCTTTCAGCCTATTTAAATAAATCCAAATGTTTAGAATTTATTTTGGCCGTAATCCAATACAATGTCCCACTTTACGCTGGCATGTGGTGTATTAAACAAATATTCATACGCCGGGTACAAAAACAGCACTTTAAAGGCAGAAAGATCCGCAAATCGAATCAAATTCGAATGACGACAGATTGCTTGAAATAGGGAAATATCAACGTAAATATTTCTTAGGAAATTCAAATTCCATCTAAGATTGACTCATCGAAAAACTCGAAGCGTGGCGCGTTTTCGTCATCGCAATCAGGTGCAAAGGCGGTAAAGATCACCTCAAGCACACGAATTCTCCTTACCCCGACAAAAACTTTTGAAGCACAGTGGAGGTCGTTAATCGCATCGGTTTCGGAACGGTCATTAGTCACTTTTTGTTTTCAAATTAAAAAGAACTAACGCGCAGAGTTTTGAAAGATGTGTCGCTGGCTCACGGCTCCCTTCGTCAGTGGATGATGATGCTGTTTTCTGTTAGCGTGCCACAACAGATACCAAATCTTGTTAATTGGAAAATACTTGTTGTCGCGGCTCCGAGTGACCGTCCGCGTGCCAAGAATTTTCGATTTTCACCTTACCCCCTACACTTGTTGTGGCCCCCGATTTAAAGAAAATATTTCTTTTTCTTTTTTAATCTTTGGGAAGAAAATGTGCGCTGCTCCCATTATGCGGGTGAGTCATCCGGGGCCACAGAGAATCAGTGATTTTGTGTTTCTGATCGTAAATTTATTTTCTCTGCGCGAAAATTTCTCCTACCAATGTTTACTAAACACATATACACCCAGAAGTTAAAGGTAAACGAGTATTCTGCGATCAAAGATCATAATTGCGGATGGGGTGTGCTATGAGATCCTCGGAACTGAGGTGATCCGCTTTGTTTCAGATCGCACGCAATCAATGAGCAGTTTCCCGAGATGCTAATTGTTTTTCTTTTCGTTGATTAAATAGACTTTGCCGATAGCCTGTGTGCGAGGTGTTGTTTAGTTTAGTTTTTTTTTTTTTTTTCATTTTTTAGCTCCAATGTTTTGTGCAATAAAACTTGAGACTCAAAACTATACTATAGGTGTGAAATTGAAAACCCCGGTCGGATTTTTGTTTATGAGGCAATTTTGCGAATTAAAAAGAGAATAACGAGGAGCTAAACAGAAACCAGACAGGAAACTGTTGAAGTTTATTAATTAAATTATTAAAACTTGACTGTTATAGAGGTGTGAACACTGTCTAAAGAAAAGTGCACTTTTCGAACATTGCCTGCATCAGAAACTTACAAACCGCCCAGTTTCGAAACTAACCCGAATCATCACCTCATCCTGCATCTTTTCAGCTCCAATCTTTAATCCTCTTCCAGACCTTTTCCATTCTCTCCATCTCTAGATTGGGTTAAATCCGAAGGAATCCAGAACATTTAGGGTCTTTTGTAAGGAAAATATATGTATACTCAGGGTTCCGGAAGTAATGACTTGGACGCATAACCCAAATCGCTATCTTCCCGGATCCTCTGCCGTATCGCTAAGGGAATCGGCGTTGACTTACTTACTTAAGGTGGCGCTACAGTCCGGGGTGGACCTGAGCGTCTTCAGCCAGCTCGAGCTTTAACCAGCTGCCTCCAGTTTCGCACGCCAAGTTGGTTGAGGTCCCCTTCCACTTGCGTGCGCCACCTGAGTCACGGTCTTTCTTTACCACGCCGTCCTCGTCCCTCGGGTGTAGATCCGAAGATTTGCCGGGCCGGAGCATTGGTGTCCATCGGCTCTACATTACTCAGCCACCTCAGTTGTTGGATTTTCACTCTTCTGGCTAAGTCGATGTTGCTGTACAGTTTGTCGTTGTATCTCCTCCTCCACTCACCGTCGCATGGCAGCGCGTTATAAGTCTCGGTCAGGTCTTGACTGACCTTGATGGAACAGCGTAAATTCTCCATCGCCATCCTGCACAAACGGCCGAGTTTGGCAGGGATGCCAAAACTAGACATTGCTCTGTATAGTTCGTCACTATAGATGCTGTCATACACGGCCTTAAAATCGATGAAAAGGTGGTGGGTATCGATTTGAAGTTCTTGGGTTTTCTCCAAGATCTGCCGCAGTGTGAATATTTGGTCGATGGTGGACTTATCTGGCCTGAACGCACACTGATATGGACCCCATCAGGTTGTTGACGAACGGCTTCAGGTGCTCATACAACACGGCAGATAGGATCTTGTAGGCGATCTTAAGAATACTGATGCTTCTGTGGTTGGCGCAGTTCAGAGCGTCTCCTTTTTTGAGGGTAGGGCAAACATCGGCGTTTACTCCTGTAAAAAGTCGATGGCCTTCTTGTGAGCGTGTGCCATGGTTCAGCTATTGGCTTGGCCGAAACTAGAAAACCCGAACTGGATTTGGGCAGCTGGATCAGTAAAGCAAAACCTGCCTTCGAAATGGTTTCCAAAATTGGAAAAGGAAATTTCGGCACCTAAAGTACTTCTAAATAGATCTCTACGTATTGCATTGAAGATCTTTTGGCCGAGCCGCATCTCAAAATGAAAATGAATCAGAAACCAATAGATATTGTGCAATTGTGCAAGATTCACTTGACTGATAGCTTCAAACTCGATGCATATTTTCAATGAGCAATTTGGGACTCTTACGAAGGGAAAAGCCGGTTAGATATACAACGCCAACCCTTTTTTACCGCCTATACATATGTAGTTTAAATACTTAAAATCTTTCATTCATGGTCGCCGTGGCCTAGTGGTTAGTGCGCTGGACTGCTGTGCGACCTGCGTTGGCTCAAGTCCCAGCTATGTCACCCGGAGAATGACAAACCTCCGAGAGTATAATCTGTCGTGAAATAGCTTCTCAATTCGCCGTTCAGAGTCGGCAGTAAATTGTAGGTCTATTCCATTCGTGCGAAAAATGTGATACGCTCAACATGAATGATTGCGAGAAGCTAGGCTTGGCTCATCCCGAACTGTCGCGTGAGCTCTTTATTTTTTTAAACCTTTCATGCTTGCTAGTTGAAGAACAGCTACGTCAATCAACTGAAGCAACCAATTTGAATAGCTTCTTTCCAGTATCCAACCTATGTCTGACTTATGCAACTTCCCCATTTTCCCAAAATGTTTTCATGTCTCACAGCATATGGCCGCAATTGAATTAATGGCTGTTTTCCTAGACTACGCACTCTTGCAGCACGTGACCGGCCTATTTCCTCTGTCCATAAGTATGTGCCTCTGTCTAATAGAATTTAGATCGTGCGCCATCAAAACATATTTTTCACAAAAATCTTCTCAGCGTTGAAAAACAGAAAATCGAAAAACTGAAAAGTCAGCCTTCTTACGGTTACGGGTCTCCATGTTTTCCCTCTCAACAGCTCGAACTTTCAATTTATTTATGTCGATACATTTGCCGAACTAAAAGACTTGTGCTTTACTTTTAACTATTTTTTTTATCTCATTATTTTGGGAAAACAAAATAAACAGATGGTGTACGCTCTCAGAAAATCAAAACGATGACTCACCATGAAATCATTTTGTTAGCGGCTGCTGCCACTTTAGTTCCCGGTTGTTTGCCGCGGCCCTATTTTTTTTTTTCGTTGATGAGTATGCGCAATCCAAATCAACGCTTAATCCGACCAGACAAAGGATGATTCAATCGAAAGGTGGTACTATCCACGAACACATTCGATGCTGAAGCATCGTGAAATGTGCTAACATGTGCGCTAAGTTCTATGGCTGGCGTGTGACATAATTTGAATTTCAGAAATAACACACGTAAGATGTCGACAAAAGTAGCAACGCCTCTTGGTAGTAAACACGAGATGAGCAATTGGTCTCGGAAGTAAAGTTCTCCAAAATTGGGAAAGACCAGGGTATCCCCAAAGTTTAGTCATCGTTTTGAAGTGAGAATATGAGATTCATTTGCAACTCCGTAACCATATTCATATGAGAGACGGATGAAATAATTCCTACAGTATGAAATGCAAGTATGCCACGAGCTCTTTTTTTATTCTTTCTGAAGAACGTGAATTTTTGCTTATAGAGCTCGCGAGCAGTTCTGCACGTTCTTCGCAGGCCTACAAAGTAACAAGCATTTCTCATATTTTTCTTCAGCAAAATGCGGGAATGGCAAGTAATGATAGTCGTAAATCATGGGTCCGGTTATTGAAATCACTTGACTAAACTCTGCCTTGTGAAATCAAAATCACATTGAAACTATCAGAACTATCTCTGGTTCCAAGTTTCAAAATTCAGCGATGCTTTCGCATGTGTATTCTCCCAAGCAGCAGTTACTTCCAAAAAGGTCCACTGGAGACCAGATGATTTTAGATGATTTCTACTAAAACTCGCCGCCAAATCTACCAGTAGAAATCGGACATTTTACTTCTAAGATGGCCGAACTGAAGGTTACCAATTCAGCGGCCATTGAATTTCATAAACTTTAGTCAGGCTAGGTTAAATAGAAGAAATGGCGGCACAGTAAAACCCCATATCTACATACATACACACAATCAATCATCTTTAAAATGTTCCATTGGAATTAGGAGTGAGTGGTCCACTAGCTGTTTCGTCGATTTTGTCACTACCAAGAGTATCTTTCCGTCCTGTGACCCAACAACAGTTTAGCTCGTTTCGCCACCTCATTACTAATGTTGGTTCTACATTGTGGATGAGAAGGTTTTAGTCGTTGCCTGGCTGTCTATGTAAATGTCTACATTTTCAAGTCTCTCTCAAAGTCGTCAGTTCTCATGAGGCTACGGTGATGGCCAAGACTTGTGCTTAAAATAAACTGTCATGAAAACTGTCATTAAAAACTTTATTGACCAGGCGACGGTGGGCTCGTCTGATAAATTTCAGAGCCGATGCCCATTGCCATTTTGGAACCGTCTGTGAATAAAGATAGATGTTGTGCGTGTGTTACTTTCTCTGTTGCCTGTTGGTTTAAAAGTTTGTATTGAAGTTGATGTATGGCTTCTTATAGTGGCTATGTGTACTCAGTTTTTTTCTCCAAATTGGCCCACACAGCGATAGGGCGATGGACTGATTGACCATTTGACCAGGAATAAGTATTCTGTGCGGCTAAGCAGCAATTTGCTTTGTGTAAAAGTCTAAGGAATCAAACTGAGCCCTGGTGCGATAGTCATGTTTGGGGTGATTTTAACCACCCACCTGACATTGAATTCTAGATTTGGGACCTTTTCAGCCACCGCCTACCAGCTGTGTCGCTAAACTTGATGTCGATCAGCGAGACTCTAGCCCGATCGCTTCTAAAATGGAGCAAATTTTTTCTAAATCTTTCAATCAGTTCATAGCTGCTAAGAATCCGAACACATTGGGTGCGTTCCTCGTTTCCAGATATCTGAAGTTTTAGATGGACGGAGCATTCTGATTGGACGATAGCCTGTCACGTGACAGAAAAACAAGACAAGCTTTTTTGAGGTAGTGGACTGGATTCTTAGTCTAAAAATGCTTGTGTCACTTCTCTGTCAGTTGACAAATGTCAAACAGCTGTTATGTCAAATTTGAATTTCATTCAATTGCTGTATTTTGCAAATTTGTCAATAAATACGCATATTTTAGCTGTACAAAACATCTTTAGAGTCTTTTAACGCACAGTTACAATTCAAAAACAAATTCAATAGGAAAACAGAAAATAAAAATGCAATTTTTGCATGAATGTCAATCTGACGTTGTCTTGTTTTTCAGTCAAATTTCAGCGTTCTATATTCTAGTATCTAGTCTTTCAGATGTCTAGATATCGGAATGCCGCCCATTCTTTCTTCATTTCAAGATGTTCTTGGAATTAGGAATTTTTCGGGATCGCTAAGCAGACTGTTCGGTTAGGTGAAAAATGGGCTGTTCACACAGGGCTGGTAGGTAGAGGTGGTGGTTCAACTGAACCCTACTAGGATGTGCCTTTTTGTTACCACGACTCGTGTGACCTGGTTGATGAAATGTGTTGTTGAAGGTGTGTAACACAGCCGGGAGTACCTAGATCCAACCTGTCGAATTTAGGAATCGCATTAGGTCTTGTATTCTTTTACCTGCGATGTCGCTGAGGTCGTCGAAGAATGGTTGGTTCAGTGCACGCAGTCTGGCTCTTGCAAGTGCCGGACACTTACAGAGGAAGTGGACGAGAGTTTCCCTCTCATTTTCATTTCTGCAACTGCGGCAGTAGGGGTTGTATGGAATACCTAGTTTGGCCGCATGGTCTCCAATTGGCGAATGCCCCGTGATAACTGCCGTTTTTCTGGCGATATCTGGGCGGGTTCTGCTTCGGAGATCCCTTGTTCTGGTCGTATCGTAGGCCGGCCATATCTTCCTTGATATGGCGCAGTTGAGATTGGCCTTCTGCAGGAAGTGTGAGTGGATTTGTCCCTTAACCCCTCCTAGCGGGATGTGGACCCTTACCGCGTGTGGGTCTGCTAAAGCTGACCCCTGCCTGGCCAGCTCATCCGCACGCTCGTTACCTGTTATGTCGTTGTGCCCCGGAACCCGGAGCAGAACACAGGACCGACGGACTCAATTTTTTTTTAGGCTTCTTGTTGAGACTGATAGTCCTGTCTGAACATTTTCGCGGACTTAATTTGACATATTGATTGTCAATGGCAACCAAATTGATTTGATTTCCGAGCTTACTTCACGAATTTAAAAAAAAAAATTAATTAAACAACGCAAATGCGATCAGCCAAGAAGCCAAGCAGAAGCATTAAATTTTTCAAAACAATTTTTTTTTTTTACACTTCTGTCGAGTGACTTCCGATTAACATTTACAAACGTCAAGAAAAATATCAAATTTTTTTAAAAAATCTTACAATCCGACGATTGACGTTACATGTCCACTTCTCCCCTTGCCCGTAAACGCCAAAAAATAAATCCAGTCCATTAATCCTATGTGAACAGACAGGAAATAGAACACCATCTTGCGGCCCGGCTTCGTCAATTCTAACTATGTTTAATCCTCCCTCGATCTTATTAGAAATCAATAGACTTTTGATACATACTGTTGAGTATCTAGAGAACAGATCCCATACAATTGCTTATTGGCCGACGGCAAATATACTTCGGTTGTCTGCCTCTTTCTATACTATAGTCTTAGCCGCTAGCAAAAGCATATTTCCATTCGTTTCACTTTCTGACGATGTGAGTTTATTTCTGGCCACAAAATGCCAAATGTTTCGGAACACAGTCTTCGAAAAATTGCGGAGGCGCGCACAGCTGCTAGTTAGTTCGCATTGGAGTGCTGACGAGTCGCAACCAAACGGGTTGAAGCCGGGATAGTTCTTTTTTTTTTTTTTTGCTATCTGTAATTTTTCTTCTCTTTTTGTAATTATCTCATGAAGATCGATTGAAGGAGACACGCACCGGGGTTTCATATACACATACCTATATTCACTGATCGGCGAGATTTGAACAAAACAAAAGAAAATATTTCGCATTGTTCATTTTGAATTAAATTTAAAAAAGAAAAGAGAAAAAAATGTCAACGATCAGACACTTTGTGAGACATGAACTATAACCGCCCAGTGGATGAACTCTTCCATCGTGTGCAAAAGAATCAAGTTTGTAGTTCCGGTTCCAGTTCAGTGTGTCCTTCCATTTGACCAGCAATTATTGATTGTTACATGTTTCTGTTTCTCTGTTGTTTGATCACGTCACTGTTTACACTATAATATGTATAATTGAAGATGACATAATAATATTGATGTTCGCCATTGGGTAATGAAAGCAATGATTCTCAAGGATACCAGCGAACAGTGATCTAATTAAAATCAAACCGTTTTATATGTATATTATTCAATTCGAATGGCATTGAGTTGGATATATTCTTCGCGTCTCCGCACCTTTCATCTCTTGGTTGTTTATTACTTATATGTACTTACATCATCATGTCAGAAATGCTGCGTCTTATTCGGTGCAACAGATGCCAGCGATATTGTTTTGGTTAATTTGAATGTTCACAAATTGATGACATACTACTGGCGGCATTTTCGATTAATTTGTGTACAATTTTGCAGCCGTTGACTGAATCCTGAAACTCTAACGAATCTTTAGGGTAATGCAGATGTTTTATTAAATTTTGAAGTGAATCATGAGTTACCGGCTTTTGAAATAAGTAAAAGCTTTGTTATGCTGTGGCGTAAGAAGATCACGAGTGCAATGAGCCCAAATTGTCTCTTCCGTGATCGCATAACTTGTCACGTAAAATCGAGACGATTTGGCCCGAGAATGCTCGTTTATACGTCACTAGTTATACGATCACGGAAGAGATGATTTGCCTCCAGGACGACAAACCAACGATTTAAGTGGTACAACTTAAATGGAAATATTAAAATGTTTAAATTTTTATGCATGATGACGATGCAATTTATTTGAAATATTCCCTAAAATATCAAATTTACTGTGAGTTGTGTTCGACCTATTTTTTAGGTGGCGGCTCGGCCCATCACAATAGCCTCCCACCAATCGATGGTTCTTCCTATTGTTCTTCTCACGCTGTACAGGTCTTACGAACTTCCTAAAACAGTGATTTCAAAGGGACAAAGTCGTTAAGAAGTAACTATGTTCGGTGCAGAAGCATACAAGCATTAATAAAACAGCAACTTGTTGGACTGCATGAACAGTTTCACCACGCCCGTAGCCAGCTAGGTGCTGAAGGGAGCTAAACTCCCTCTGAGATTTAGGGAGTTCCCTTAGAAATTTTCATTTACCGAGAGAAGTTTTGTGTGTGACCTTCCTTCAAAATCTCCTAAGCACATTCGTGACTTCAATCCTGGCTACGGGCGTGAGTTTTGCTGCCAGCTTTAAAATATTTTGCGCTGTGTTTCAAAGATGACATACGGCTTTTGGTCTGCCTCGGAGTTTTTTCATATGGCACAAAGAATTTTGGTCAAAACTTCTTTATCAATCAGTTGGGATCTAGCGATTTTATTGCAAAATTTGGGCCTTAACTGTAACTTTTCTGACTTCTTCCATCCCTTTGCTTGCTTCCGGCGTCTCATCAAATCTTACTGCATGTAGATCTATGTTTTCGTTTAGTATTTAAAGTAAACCTAGGATCAGATTCACTAATATTTGGTAATGCTTCGTTCGAAAATGTAAAACCCCATCTTTGGAGAAAGTAGTCGCCATGTCCAACAATATCAACCAAAAGCTTTTCGCAGCACAATAGAAAACGTCTGAGAGCACAACCTGCCAAGAAAAGGCCTTTCGCCTTTCGGAATCAATAAAAACAGCTGAAGTATTCTACCATTGATGAGAAAAACATATGTAGATCACACAACTTAAATGGTTACAAGATGATAGGCCCCCTTGGGTTTCCGCGGTGACTATTTTTCTTTAGCTTTCTTCTTGCGTTTTGGGATCCTTTCATTGTGTTTAACGAATCTATTTTTATAATTTTTTTTAGACCTGATATCTTTGAGTTTTCCAGGTCCCAAATCGTCTCTTCCGTGATCGCATAACTTGTTACGCCGCGAATTATACGATCGCGGAAGAGACGATTTGAGCTCTGCTCAAAATTCTGAAACGTTGTCATCATAGTCGACGTTCTTACAAGCAGAGCAAGACAGTTCTATTCCCTCTTTGTCTATTAATGGACCCGAATTGCTGTTTGCAACGTATGCTTACAACAGCACAATATTTGATGTTTACCTTGATTAGAAAGCTATCAAAGTCTCTATCCAAATCCAGAAATATTCTATAATTTTCCAATTAATGCTTGAATCGACGTGTCAGTTTCACTGATAGAACATACAGTCAAAATCGGTTATAACAACCTTCAAGGGACCGATGAATTTGGTCGTTATAAGCGAAAGGTGACTGTAGCCGATATCAAGGTTAGTTAATGGAGCTCAGTCGTTATAACCGATGGCGTTGTAAGCGATTTTGACTGTACTATGTAGTCAAACTCAGTCTCTTCAAATCGTCTCCAATCGAATTTACCTCACTCTCAAGCTTCTTCCTTCTTGCACCCTAGCACATCAATCTTTGTTTGGTCAAATGGAAGTAATTAATCAACTTTTACGTGCGTTCAACATTTATAAACCGTTTCGTTTTACTTTAGAAATATTTAAATCCAAATAATCTAACAATCAAAAATGTGTGACACCACTGCCCTCTTGCCAAAGCAGAGCGATCTACACAGCTGCTGGATCATCTATAGTACGACTTGCGTTCCTCTCAAAACATATTTTTCTTCATACTTCTTTCATTGAAAAGCCAGATAATAACAAAGTCTCTTATCTTTATCTTATTTCAGCAAAAAGTGATGGTAAAGAACGACTAACAGTTACAGAAACCAAACCGGTAATAGAAGACGATGATGACGATCTGCAAAATGCCTGTTCTGTCGAAGATGACTATGATGCGGATCAATCTCTGCATCAAATGCTGGATCCATCACTACAACCAGAGCTACCAATACCAAATAATAGACTATCACAAAAGATCTACCAGGATCATACTAAACTTGCCAAAGAGTACTTGCGCGTAGACACCGAACTGTACTATGCAACAGACCGCCGAGATAAGTATTTGGCTGCTCTAAATCCCAACGAACGTGAACAAAAACTAATCCTAATGAAAAAACTGGAAGAGAAGGTAAGTGTGGTGATTTTTTTTACCTGGAAAACCTTTCGTTGACTAATTTTATTTAAGGAGGAACTATTCGAGTTGTACAACAATTTACAGCAGCAACTGGAGCGAATTCGTGCCACTCAACGGAGTCAAAGTACGTGTTCAGATCCACAGACATCACGATCAGCTAATCTATTACAATCACATAGGAGTAGTGATGATCCTGTAGATCCCGCCGACGATGGTTGGGTGGTCATTCCTCCAAAGGAAAACAATACGTAGCGCTGGCCTATTCAGCAATCCTTGATGCTAAGTCATTTATTTGGTAGAATAAGTTTTATTAGCTTTATAAGTACTTAAAAGTCAACGAGTGTGTGATGTGTGTGCGTGAAGAACTGAATGTTGTATTCAATAATTGTTATTTTAAATAAATAAATAAAACAAAAAGTGTTGCCATATACATAAGGATATACATACGCTTAAGAAGTTGTTCGCAATTTAATTTGTTTCTCAAGGCAATTTTAAGCAAATATCAGCAACAGTACTTATTGAAATTTCTGATGGAACCACATGTTACCCACTTAAGCACGCTCACTGGAAAGGAAATGGATGAGTGCTCCAAACGTCTAAAAACTAGGAAATAAAACCAAATAGCCATCATTTGCTAACTATGGAATTCTTTAATATAAAAATATAATTCTTTAAACTTAACAAGTTTACTCTTTGCGTTCACTTATACTCTTATCCTAATCACTGATACAAAACTTTCACGTTAAAGATGAGCTAAATATCTGCTTTAGAATTTGGGGCAATGTGGACAAATCCATACACACATAACTGTGTCCTGCTGGCATTTGTGCGTTGATACTGAAAAGACAACTGATTAGATCACAGATCCATCAAACATTTCACAGTTGAACTTACAAATCGGCTTCTTCTTCCAAACTGCCGATGAATATAACATGTCCGCGCACCTTTGGATCTCCTTTCTTTAATGCATTCGCCAAATCCTTCGGATGGATGCCGTATCTTGAAAGATTTGCATCACTCAACACAATAACTATAGAATTGTCATAGTCTTCTTCGGCCAGAGTTTCCACGGCCTCTTTGGTTGCCTTTACGGTATTGTCACCGGACCAGCAGAATTGCGAATGTGCGTGCATCATGCGAAGTGTTTCCAGTCGTTCTTTGTCGCTTGCAGGCGGTTTACCCTCGCGAACGAATGGTATTTCATATCCCTCGCCGCTGTGACCCACAATATCGTAAACGATCTTTTTTTCATATCCTTCAAAAGCCTCCATTACCATGACAACAGCTTCGAGTTCTCGATCCAGTCGTTGATCGTAGCCATTGAATCTGTAAAACAAGTGCTTGTTTCAAGAGAAGATGATGAAAATGAATGTGCAACTCACCTATACATCGAACCCGACACATCGACGACCAATTTCAATCGATTTGGCTTCTCTTGCACATGATCAGCCCATGGATTCGCCTCCGCACGACGTCGATAGATGTTCTTCTCTCCGGTTATGCCCTCAATCAAGCGGGTGTCATCCAATTCACCGTGTGTTTGATACTTTTGCCACTGACGCTCCTTACTCTTCGTCTGAAGGGCATCCATAATTGCCTTCAATTGTTGGACCTGCTTCCGGATCGGGGCACTAAACTGTGCGTACAGATTGTAGTCATGTTCTGACATTTTGATTTCCTTCAATTTTTCCTCGAAAGCTTTACGGTTCATCTCCCTCGCAGCTTTTTTTACTTCATCGGGGATGGCATCCTTCTCCTCATCTGACAACTGATGAACTTTATGTCCCTTGTCTAGGCGAAAGGGACCACCTTTTCCTCCCAAACCAGCTGTATCCCGCCCACCAGTACCGCCGGCCCATGTGTTACCGCCTACGTGAGGCTCATTCTTCGGATCGACTTTACCATACTTTGGCCCAGAGACGCCTAAACCACTCGTCCGATTCACAGACAGCTGCAGCTCCTTTTTCTTGCGCAGCGCGAAAAGCTCGTTCTTGGCATAGGATTCGATTTGCAGACCATGTTTGGCTAGAACTGTTGTTACTTGCTCCAATGCCTCAGGCGAATATCTATCAAAATCGAGGACATTACCAACTAATTCCGACATTGATTCATCGGGGAATTTCTCTAAATGCTTGACGATGTTCACAACCTCTCGGGTCGAGTAGGGATAGTTAAGTAGGCCCTCGTCAGCCATGCTTCGCAACTCGCCGAAAGCGTTCACCAAAGTCGCCAAAGTCCTCTTCGCAACCGATGGGCCATACTGCTGAAGAAGGAATATCTCAGAGTCCGGCGAAGGATTATCAACCGCATGACAACTAAACACGTCGCCAAGAGATGCGAAAAAGTCATTGCCCAAGAAGGGAAAGCCTGGTCTATTAGCCAGAACAATCACCCTAAAGTTCGGATGAGTTTCTATGACTCCCACTTCATTGGCACCCTCACCCGGTGGCACAATCTTCCTTCCATCAGACAGTATCATCTCTCCATTCTCCACCAGGGTTCTCAATATACACGTCACATTTACCGGTGCCTTATCGGCTTCATCAATAACCAAGATATGCCCCTTCTTCACAGCCTTCACGAGGGGACTATCCTCGTAAACGACCTGACCATCTCGCAATGTCGATTGAACCGTCAAACTATGCACAGTAGTATCCCGATGCAACTGGAGATATTCCCGTGGCTTGTTCATCAGTTGAAGCAGCTTGTCAATCAATTTATTCTTGCCAACACCTTGATTGCCCACCAGCAAGAGATGTTCTCCAATCAGGAAGTCCTGCAATAACCTCTCAAGCAACTCCACATGCTGTGGAACATCATAGAACAGCGTACTTGGAACTTTACTCTCCTCTTCTGTTGCTGTTAGTTTCATTTCTGTTTTGCCAATACGAAGGATATCCCCTTCTACATTAATTGTTCGTCTTCCTCCTGAGCCAATGCGCCTGGCTTTCGCAATTCCAGCTTCTTTGATGGCATTCTCTAAAGCTGCGCGTGGCAAAGCTGGCAGAAACTTAGCCAAGAACGTGTTCTGAATGATATCGTAGACCGAATTCAGCGGATTCGACTCATTATCGTCTGCTGGATATATAGCCATTCGACGAGCGATCTTCAATAGCTGTCGTGTGGATAGCGTACCCGAAAGATCTTTCAAAACCGGATCAGTAGCCTCGCGAAGGAGATGCGAGAGTTTAATTATTTTGTTAATGTTGGCATCAATGTTTCCATAGAGTTTGCTAATAATTTCGAATTCCTCACTTTGCTGCAGAGGGCGAACTTCGAGGAACAAAAATAGACTAAGCATTTCGGGTGTCAACCAGTTTTGTGAGGTGGAATTTGGATTTGGAGGTTCGGCTAAAGCAATTATTCGGAATGAATCGTGAATTTTGAGAATATTTTTCTCAGTTAAATGAGCTTCGGTGAGGCCTTGTGATAGGAGAGCATCGTAACGATCACTGCGTAGCATTGTTGTTCCATCGCAGAGCTGAAGTTCACGATCGTGGATGAGTCTGAAAGTAGATTTTTGTTTATCAAGGAAGAAAAGCCTAAAGCTACGATTACACGGTCAACGAAAATAGTCGACGCGTTGACTCTCTGGCGTTACGAAAAAATTCACCAATTCGCTTTCAACGCACCATCAACGATCAACGTATCAACGCATGAAACGTTAACGATCAGACGAATGACGCCAGACCGTCAATGTTGTCCCAATATGCGATGACGTGTAACGCGATTTCCCCTCCTCGGTGGTAATGCGATGACACGCAAAACGTTGACGATCACACGACTTGATAAATTTCAAACACTTGGACCGTTGACGGTGTGGAGAGGCGCGTTGACAGGAAGGAAAATAGGTAATTTTTCGCATTGACGATCACACGACGTTGACAGGTTGTGTGAATGTAATATCTTCTTTTTCTTTTTGGATTGCATTCCTCATCTTGAAAAAGATTAGTAGTTGCATTGAGCCAATGGTTCGTGGTAACGATTTCAAACAAAATTCACACACAATACACCAACTGAATCGACGAGTACGTCAATGCAGTGAACAACAACAATACCAAGGCGGGATGGTGTCAACGAAAACTACGTTGACGAGGCACAAAGTCCTGCCGTGTAACCGTTTGGAGAGGGTCAACGCGTTGACGAGCAGTCTGAAAAAATCCGTCAACGCGTTTCAACTTCATTGACAGGGTGATTACACGATCAATGAAAATAGTCAATGCGTGAACCTAAAAACTCCCGTTAATGCGGATGTCAGCACAGCGCGTTGACAGCGTTTTACATTGACGATCACATGAGTTGACCACTTTGGGACAAATTCGGACGTCATTACGATGTCAGAGAGTCAACGCGTTGACTGTTTTCGTTGACCGTGTAATCGCTTAACACATATATTGAAACAGTAAAAAGAGTCTGAAGAATGAGATAGGATGTACAACAATCCGCAACATCAAAGTTGGAAAGAATTGTACAGAACTCAAAGACCAACGGAAGAGGTACGCTGACGATATTATCTTTTTCGGAAGAACGGAGGGTGATGTCTTTAGTTAGTGGGTGTTAAATAGAACCGAAACGAAAGAAAGGAAATGTTTTCCTCGACACTTTGGAATATAAGGATCTCTAAAGCTGGGCATCCACGATCACTGTGGTGTGAGTGCGCACTCTAGCACGCAGCCCCATCCACCGACATTCATGAGTGCGACCACGCCGGAAATAGCATTCATGAGTGATCGTGGATGCCCTGCTTAAGAATGAACTGTGCCCGCTTAGATTGAACTGTTCTTTGGCTTAGAATTCCAATTAACATAAGCAAAACTATACGAAAATAATAAATTTACCTTTGTAACACCGAAGCAGTACTCTTGTGCAGTCTGTGAATACCATTTAAAACAGTCACCGATCCATTCTTAGCAGCTCTTACAAGAGGCGAATCACGCCACACTGTATCACCCTCCACGGTTGTTATTCTCTGTTGCACTAAATCCCTGGAGGTCATATCCTCATAGAGTACCATCGGTTCGACTGATTGATTCAGCAAGTGCATCAATTGATTCGTCAATGTAGCCTTTCCAACACCTTTTTGTCCTTTAAAGAAACGTCAATCTTATACTCTGCTATTAACGAAAATACAAGGAATCACCTACCAATTAAACAAATATCGCCAACTGCATACTTTTGAATCATTGACGCAAGTATTCCCCGCTGATGATCCAAATCGACGAAACCCTTAAATTCGTGAGACTTCTTGCCACCAGGCACCGAAAGCGTAACATCGTCGATTTTCAACTCAACAGCATCGTTTGCACTCTTAGTGGACACAATGGCTTTCACAGTCTTTGAAGGTTTATGAGCGATCTTCAGCGAATCGAGAAGATTCTTTATCCGGTCAATATGCTCTTTTTTCAGTGATGTTTGGTATGGGTATAACGTACAAATGGCATCGTGGACACTGATCGACGGATTGCTACTCTGTTAGAACGGATGTAGTCAGTTCTTATGACAGGCTCAGGAGTGTTTAAAACTTACTATCATCCTAGCAACTAGTTGTAGATTGTCTAAAGGGAAATCGGGTAAACCCACTGATGAATCGGAAGAGTGCACTGCCAGACCAAATGATGCCAAGCTCCGTAGTTTGGTTTCATCGGCATTGGGTGACTGCTGCTTTAAGCTGGCCAGGATTTCCTATTGAAAAATAAGAACAATGAGATCAAAGCAAAATCTTCATCGTGACACTAGTCATTGTTGAAAGATTCACATCGACCAAATTACCTCAAAAGAGAAATGCGTCACATTCCTTGACTGGAATCGTGATCTTAATGGTGGATCCAGCGGGGTACCTTTGTACTTTTGCGTCGGCAGACCTAGCGCGACAACGCGAAAGTTCTCTGACACTCGTAGCAAACCCCATTCATCCAACTGCTCCTTCGTGTATGTCTTTAAAAAAATTCTGTTAATTCAGATAATAAAGCGAATGGACAAATCGAATAACCTGTAACAGCGTGTCATATCGTTCAGGTGCCATCAGGAATTTTCCGTTCTCTAAATGCATTTCTCGGTTCTCTAGCAAATTATTCAAAATCGGGAGTACATTTCGCTCAGTATGTTCTACTCCGTCCAGAATAAGGAGGCGGCCATTTAAAGCAGCCCGTACGGCGCACTGAAAAATCCGAGAAAAACATTGCATAACTCAACTTAAGTGGTCGTGATTTTATCTACCTGATCAAAGTACACAGCCCCTCTGTTTTTGATCTCTCTTCGTTGCTTCAAATCACTCTCTGTGGTGTCCCTACTCAGAGCGATGTATTCCAGTTCCCTTTGAGTCAGCTCTGAAAACTGCATAGCTATATTCCGGCGCAGTGGTCCCGGATAGCCCAGCAGAAACATATCCTGTTTCAAAGCATCTTTTTGCAGCATCCATCGCAATTGATGCAGTGCAGATTGCGTCAGCTGTATTGTTCCATCCTCGGAATATTGCACTAAAATCACATCAGCGTCAGATAAGGGACCCATCCAACTAAATTGCATATCATACCATATTTTTGTGGAACCAATTCTGGATTCGCAGGGGTTTGAATATCTTTTGTTACATCACCAATTGTTATCTGACCTTCGACCGTCTCGGCTTTTGTGGAGAATAACTGCGATCGTATGAGGTTAAAATTCTGTCTGTAGATAGTAGAAAAAACAAGTCCACTGTGGGACAAAAAGCGGGAAGGGATAAGCATTATTGTACTACTTAAAACTAAAATTAAATCGCGACGATTAAATAAAAAAAAGGTGAACGACACAAAAGAGGAAGAGGAACTGAAAGACGTCACAATCAAAAGTGGCAGACAACAGCTGATTAAAGTGACAGCTGTGACGTAATTTTTGCAACACGTGTAGAGTTTATTTTGGTTTCTCATATGAAAGAGAAATAACAACAAATCGTATATGATCAGTGGGTGAGAGTGAGATGAAAGAGGGTGTAGGTGGTTTCCAATTGTAATAGATTTCTAACTTGAAATTTTACCGAATTGATAAGGTTTGAAGAAATGGACAGTCGGAGACAAGATTTCATCGGTTGTTTTATCCTTATATAAGTAAATAAGTTGTAATTGTAATACGAAAACATGATTTTTCAGGCAAGACAAAACAAACGTTTAAAACACCTAGAAACTAGAGAAATAATCCTTGTAAGAAGGAGAGGGGCGGATGGTTCACCAGCATGGTAGATTCACGAAAACTGGTACACAGGACATAATTCTCACGAAATGCCATATCCCGTAGGAAATATGGAAAGCGAATGGGTTAAGTGGATTTAAATTACACACTGTTACGGAGCGGAGAAAACGATACCCACCATATTTTCATCGATTTTAAGGCCGCCTATGACAGCATCTATAGATACGAGCTATACAGAGCAATGTCCAGTTTTGGCATCCCAGCCAAACTCATCCGTTTGTGTAAGATTACGATGGAGAATGCACGCTGATCCATCAAGGTCGGTAAAGACAACACCGGGATCTTTAACGTAAAAAAAGGTTTTAGACAAGACAACGCGCTGTCATGCAACTTCTTCAACATCGTTCTTGAAACAATAATGCAAAATCACGCGCCAAGACCAGAGGCACAATCTTTCAAAAGTTTGTCGAATTACTCGAAAACGCCGATGATATTGACATAATCGGAACAACGCAGCGTGATGTCGTGGATATTGAGACGGATACGGCGAAGTTAGATTAAGTGGTCAATAAGAGCAAGACAAAGTATATGCTGTCAACAAGAAAGGACACTCAACATCGACGCCTCGGACCGAACTTCACTAAAGAGAGATATAACTTTGAGGTAGTTAAGAACATTGTCTACCTAGACTCCGCAATCAATTCAGACAACGACACCAGCACGCTGAGGTCAAACAAAGAGTAGCTCTTGCCAATCACTATTTCTTTGGACTAAGAAGGCAATGGAGTAGCACAGCCCTCTCTCGAACGACTTAAGTGACGCTCTATAAGACCTTAATCGTCCCAACCCTACTCTATGGCGCAGAGGCATGGACTCTGTCAAAAGCGGATTAAGTTGCTCTTGGCTGCTTCGAGAGGAAAATTCTTTCTTTTCTTCTGATCTTCGGTCCCGTCTGCATAGATGGTGAGTGGAGAAGGAGATACAACGACGAACTGTATGGGATATATAGCGACATCGACTTAGCCAAAAGAGTGGGAGTCCAACGACTGAGGTGGCTGGGTCATGTAGAGCAGATGGACACCAATGCTCCGGCCTGGAAAATTTTCAAATCCACAGCTGAGGGAAGGCGCTGTAGACCGCGACTTAGGTGGCGCATGCAACTTGGCGTGTAAAACTGGAGGCAGCTGGATAAAGATCGAGCTGGCTGGAGACGCTTGTTGGTTGAGGCCCAGGTCCACCACGGACTGTAGTGCCACCTTCAATAAGTAAGTAAGTTGTAGGAGAACTAAGCTTGGTACAAAAACAACAACTTGTACCAAGATCAGGTCTCAGCCAGCATAGGTGGGAGGCACCTAAAGACCTTAATTGTGGTAATTCCATAATAAGTGCCTTCCGACCTAGCCTAGGACTTCATGACTTCATTGCTGATTCCCTCATTTAGGGGTACAGTTCCGTGGACTACCTGTTCTAAGCATACAGTGATGACATTTTCAACGTTATCAGCGACTTCAGGTTAAAAAAACGCTGCATTCATTGCTTATTCGAGAGAAGATTTTTCTCAGCGTGTTTTCCATATTAAAATCCATTGTGGAATTGTCAGTATAAAAGTATTAGCTACACACACACACCTTTCATTAGCAATTAGAAATCTGCAAAATATCTTCCCACTCATTTCCCGTACAAATAAAAAGTAAGGCCTTCCCGGGAATTAAAAAAAAAAAATATCGTGGGATCATAAATCTAAACTGATTCCGTTCTAAGCATGCAAAATCAGGAAACCTTAGCTTAAGCTTCTTGATAACAGTGTTTCCCACAATCATTCCTATGACTTCTGCTTTTTTTTTCGTTTTCGTGCCTCCAACCACTTGTGCGGTGCTCCAAAGAACGTCTGCTGATAAGCGGAGTATAAACCTTAATCTGAGAAATACTAAATTTAGTAGCCGGCGAATCGTTGAATATCAGTGTAATTAAAAAAAAAATAATAATAATAATGAAACCATTAGAAGTTCTCACGCTTTCTCTGGAAAAAAAAAATTCAAAGCGAGTCTACAGGATTGTGCTGGAAACCATATTTTATCAGAAGCAGTCGTGGATAACTACACACTCTGGTCGGATAGTGGTTTGGCCTTTAATTAAAGAATAACATTCTGGATGTTTTCGTTCAGATAAGTGATAAGTAGATAGTAGCTCAGGATGTCTTGTGGTTGTTTAGTTGGTTTGCATATGTTCTCATAAGGAAGCAAAAATCAGAGAAATACAACTTTAACGCGTACGATCTTTTGTAGATACTACAGCCTTCAAATGTTTAGCTTTAGAGATATAAGATAGTAGACAGAACGGTTTTTTTTATGTGTTGTAATCCAATATCAGATTTTAGTTCGGTTGTTCTTGTTCAGCAATGGAGAGGAGTCCCTTGACGCTGGGAAATGTTGTGACTGGTGTGGGTACATTCCACTCCATTTCTAAAGCCTGCTAGATTGGAAGAGAAGTACTTTCAGTTGCGCCCACGACGTTGATAAGGACCTCTTGAGTTTTGTGCGCGTACTTGTTATTAGAAATTTAAGTCTTCTTTCACTGCCTGGTCCCTTTGGTTTTGAATCGAAGACTCTTTGGGCTCCAGTGTCGCTTCTTTTCGCTAAAAGTGCATAAAAATATGTTGCACCACAATTTATTGCACTATTGTGGTCCTACCAATACCCTGGAGACTTTTCTCTGAGGAAGAGTTTCGGAGTTTCACTATAGTGCAGAGGCTTTCTTTTTGGTTTTTGTTGGAGCCTTTAACGCGCTTAAGCATGGACTCTATCGAAAGTGGATGAAGATATCCTTGGTTGCATCGTCCCGTTTGCGTTGACGGGTTTTGGAGGAAAAGATTCAACGACGAACTTTACGAGTTGTACAGCGACATCACCCTAGTCAAGAAGATAGGAATCCACTGGCTGAGATGGCTGGGACATGTCGAGCGAATGGATACAAATGCTTCGTCTCGCAGAGTCTTCGAGTCTAACCCGGAGGGAAAACGCAGTACAGGAAGACCTCGTCTAAGGTGGCGCGCACAAGCGGAAGGGGACCTTAACCAACTTGGATAGCGAAATTGGAGGCAGTTTACTAAGCACCGTGCTAACTGGAGAAGTGTGTTCGTTGAGGTCCAGGTTCACCCGGAACTGTAACCCCACCTAAATAAGTAATCTGTCGAAATAAGTAAGTTGCTCTTTTCCAGACTGATAGATGGTTTTCATCTTTTCAGTTGTAGTTTCCTGGTAATTTCTTGACCTGCCTCATTCCATGTATGTTACTCCAGGTTCCGGCCATGTCCCTTTGGTATAATTTTCTCAGTTTTATCTTTCAGAATGGTTCAGATCCTATAAAGAGCTCTGTTGTCCTTTGACTTGCTAGAAAGTCTGTTGCTTCATTGCCCACCTTTCTGCCGTGGCCAACAGAGGGTAGCTTATTTTGCCTGCATAAGTCGTTAAGTTTATGAAAGTAATCTCACCCGAGTTTAGTCATGACGATATGAGTGTAGAGCACCTGGTACCCTAATAGACTCTCTGACATTATTGCTATGCCTCAATTTTGTTGTCAATATTGCTCTAAATGCATTGGTCTATAGAATGTATTTCAGTCTGAAAGATGATGGTACTTTTGCCCATGGGCTCAAAGAATTTTGTTCTTGATCCAAATACGACTGCACAGGTTCCTTTCCCAGTTCTTGATCCATCTGGGTGCCAATAATTATTTGTGTGGTTGTCCAGTCTGTAGATTTTGTCGATGCTTCACTTCTTCTTGATGCTGAGCTTGTCAAAGAAATTGTTTTCGAAAATAAATTTCCTGGTATTGTAGTCGGTAGGGATAGCTAGGTTAGGTTAAGTTATTTATATGAGTACCCTTGCTGTAACGATTGTCAGCGGCTCAATTAGACCACAAAAAAATTATTGTGCCCAATTCTCCAAAAAACCCCTAGAAAAATGTATGAATCTTAGGAGTTTGCTAAGCTCACTGTTTCGGAGGTCCTCTAGTTCAAAAAAGAAGCTATTTCCACGGGCTCTGTTCCTTTCGTTCCAAGTGCGGGACAATCACATAGTAGGTGGCAATTAGATTCGATTTCTTTCTCGTCCCTACAATTTCTACAGTAGTCAGCAAAGTAATCTCTGTTTGTCGTGCTCATTTTGTTGTGATGCCCTAGGCCGGTACATAGTGTGTCTTGTTATAAATCCATCACTGGGGACCTTACCTTGCTGCATGATCATCTACTGAGCAGTGCTCATTTACAATGCCAGTGGTGGTTCGAACTCCCCTGAATTTTACTAGACTGATAGACCTCTTCTTATCGAAGGCAGGCCATAGCGATCTGGCTGTGTGACGCATGTATCTAATTGGCACAAGCGTTTATTAGCTTTTCCGACTGACTCTATATCTGGTTCTCTGTATAGAGTGCTGATGATTTTGTTCGCCTGGACTAGACCAATTTTTGGCCATTTCAACCGCCTTTTCGTTACCTGAGACATTCATGTGTCCCGGGACCTAGGGTTACATTCATATCTTAACGAGCTTGGAAATTATCGAAGTTGATTCCAACGCTTTTATAGCTGTTTGGCTAGATAGTGAGAAGCGGAATTTGCGTTGTGTTTACGAAGTGCGCATCAACTTAGTAAAAGGGAGTCTGCTTCAGAAGTATTTCCATGGTTGCTGTTGAGTATCTCCCTTACTGTGTCAAGACTGCCTAGACTAATGCTCCATAAGTTCGCACAGTGGCGATATACATACATACCATATATACAGTCATGGCCGAGCTACAGCCCAAGCTCTTGCAAATCATAAGGGTTCAGGTTGCCTTCCCAGTTGAGACCGTACTTCCTAAATAAATATAACAGGCGATCCTTTTGGCCTCCTGTCCAATAATATTTAGTTGAGCGTTTGAGTTCGGTAAGCTAAGGCCCTTTTCCAGAGTCCTAGTCTTCAAGCATTGATAAAATGCTACTGCATTTCATATCGAGGTAGCGAGGCAGCGTCTTGCCACCGATCCTTGGTGTGGCTCTTTCTCCTATTTGTATGTTGTTAATCTTCACTGCCTACTCCACCAAATGAAGTTTAGTGTAAAATTTTAACAGAACTTCAGTTGGGCTTTCCGCTAGACAGTTAAACAATGAGAGCAATGAAATGGAATTGCTCATCCAAATGAGCGTCCATGTTTTCTGACATAAGAAACCAGTACATGGCCAGACCTACTTTTGTGGTGAATTCGGTATGCATGACATTTGAGGGAAAACAGCAAATGACTCAAAATATCTATACATATTCATAAATTTAATTTTAATATTTCTGTGGAATTGCTTAAGTGACCCCAACAAACAACAAAAAGGAAGCAGGTAGGGAGGTATGAATTCCTCTTTAAAAAAATATACAGATGTGCTCACATACATATGTACATATACAGTATTACCAATTCGAAGACTTGAAAATCAGCTTTAAACGAAATGGAAGTCAGAGGCGGAGCTCACATATCTTAATGGCAAAGGTCATGTTTAAAGAAAAATACATAATATGATGTACCTATGTAAGTACGTACATATGTAGATATCTATATAGAAATGATAAAGTATATACTTTCGATGTCGTTGACACAAACAAATTATTCTCACTAAGTATCGAAACATCAACTAAAAATTAAAAAAAAAAAACTGTATAGGGCTTAAAGAACTGCAGGAAAATCACTGTGGGTAACCTAAGCCTAAGATGGACTGTGGGCTCAGTGCAGTAATCTTCTCAAAGACACTGAATATATAAAATATCTATTGACTTCCGGGTGAAGTTGCTAGCAATCCAAGAGCTAGTCAAACAGCTCTTAAGGCCCAATATTCAGGTTTCTCATCCTTTCAATATGTAGAACAGTGTAGGAAATAGCACGCCCGGTTGGATTCTCCTTTGTCTTCCGAGCCAAAGCTCCTTAGAGAAAAAAGAGTGGGTCAATGAACTGTCTAGCCGGAGGTTGAGCCTTCTCAGATCCATTATGATATTTCGATGGATACCTACCGTGAACATTTTTCGTGGCACCAACTCTTATCGGGAAATGAAAAATCTCCAAGAGTATGATTTGTTTTAAAAAAGCTTCTTAGGTTAAGTTAGGTAAATGGGTGAAATTCGTCACTGCTCACGTAGTGCTGTTTATTGTGCCCATTTAAGAATTCTACCCCGGAAATCCGTAGAGGGAAAGAGAGCTGCTGATTTAAAATCACCCAGATAAGGATGTGCATCTCAGGAGGTCCCTCAGATCGAAGTCACGCAAGTCCTCCAGTTCCGTGAAGAAGTAACTGCCAAGCGTCCTCATTCTTCTGCCGCCGAGGGCAGGACATTCGAACAGAAAGTGACGTGTTAAGCTTCTTAGTCAGTTCAGAGTAGGTAATAAATTGTAGGTTCTTTTCAGACTTGAAAGGATTATGCAGAACTCACACGCCAACGCAAGAGGCACAATCTTTCGAAAATCCGTGTAAAAGGTATCTTGCATGCGCCGACGATAATGACATTTTTAAAAAAAAGCACCTTGGCGTTAGGAGTGTGTTTGTGAGTATTGAGGTGGAAGTTGCCGAGATGGTTTTAACGATCAACGAGACCAAAAATATGTTACATGCTGTCAATAAAAAAGGGGTCCCAACTCCGATACATATAGCTTAAGTGACTTTGTACAAAACACTAACTATCTCAGTCCTTCTTTATCATTCTCGGTTGTTTCAAGAACAAAATCTTTAGGGTGGTCTTTGATGTAGTCTAAATACCTAGCCGGTAAGTAGAGGAGAAAATACAATGAAGAACTGTATTGACTGTACATCGACCTAGTCAAAAAATTCTAAATTCAACGGCTTTGATTACTGGAACAAATAAACACCAGAGCTCCGGCCCAGAGAACATTCGAAAAAATCCCGGAGGTTATCAATAAGGTGACCACCCTATACTGGCTACCAGGCCACAACAAATACATATCAGGTAATGAAACTTGCCAGAACTAGTAGTATCTACATACACCCTTCCGGTTGCAAGAACAGCCATTAACACTCTTCACAGGAAAATAGATGAGGAAACCATGATCAGAGCTAATATGCGATGATGTCACATGGACACATGTGCTATGACCACCTTGGATAAGAAGAATTACAAAAATCTCGTACAACTTAGTCGAAGGAAACATAGCGGGATAGGAATCCATGCGGAGCGACTTGGATTACCCTAAGGTGGGTACTGCAGAAGTTACAGGGACGAAGAGGAAATGCAATTCATCCAGCACCTGGTATGCGAATGTCCCGCACTAGCCACCAAAAGATTGCGTACTCTTGATAGTAGCTTCTTTCATGAGCTGGAGGAGCTTTCTGGGTGGTTTCCAGATTGACCAACCCTACCCCTTGGTTTAACTCACATAAGTATACTTTTTATGGGTACAATGGACCCGCTTGAGGTCTAAGTGTGTAAGTCTTCAGGACACCCTCAAAGCCAACCAACCAACCATCCCGGAGGTACTAGGAAATAGAAGAAAACAGCTACTCAGGTGACTCGCAGGCGCACAATTGGTAAGGGATCTCCACTTTCACTTGGCGTGTAAAACTGAAGATAACTTTCGAGCTGGCTGGAGAAGCTTGTAGGTTATAACACCATCACACTTAGACCGATGTAAGTCTGGTGTAATACAGAAGAATTCACTGGTATTAGTATCAATCAAATCATCTAGATAATCGAAGAAGAAAACTGGAAGATAAAGTAGCACTTCCTACTAGAAACTGAACCATGGTTAAGTTTTCTCCGCCTGATTCTGATTTCGGAGTGTCTTTCTCCGGTTTCTTTTTAGTGAAATTTATAGAGATAGACTTTGAGTTTCATGGAACTGAAGTTATGGCTCATAACACCTTTTCAGTAGGCAAGAGGGTGCAGACTCTAGAACACCTCTAGCATGTAACGATGTCCACTGCACACTTCCTCTGCACCAGTCATCATCAGGAAAACCACCTTAGGCCAATACTTCTTTGACGATCTTAATGATCTGAACTTCGCCAACAGGGTTTCAGTAGTAAGCAGGGGTTAAACCACAGTCCTCAGTGGTATCATATTGGACCTGGTCTGTACCTCTTCTTGGAGGACTTTAACACCTCTGGAGTGTCCCCGTGATCCTTTCGCGTTGGCAATTTTATACTTGTGGGTTGGGAGAAAACCGTTTCTGTTTGTTAGTTGGTTAGGGATCGTCTTTGGACCCGATGATTCCGCTGGGATCCAAGCGCAGGTTGTTGATCGATTGGGAATTTGATATCTTTCAACAACTTCTAACTGTGCACTTTGCCAAACCTCGCTTAATTTGGAGAGCGCGAAATAAGTAAGTAGGACTGGATTTTTAGTCAAAAAAATCTCTCTGCCATCGTAGTAGATTGGACTAAAATTCTAGTCTCCCTGTACATACAATATTTTGAAAACCGAACGAAACATTCGGAAGAATTAACGAAATGAATGAAAAATGAATAAAAAAAGATTGTTCAACAGATTCAGTTGTTTATATCTTTTGCATTCCTATCTAACCACACTTCCTAACAATCTTGCCTCAGAAATAAAAACAACTTATTTAATCTAATAACTTATAGTACAATTTATTAAGTTTTAATGCGATTTAACCTTCATTGACTCATGCTAGTAAACTGAATGAGCAATGGACTTTGAAAATCTTTAAATGTGCAACGATTTTCTTCGAATAGAAGCGTCTGAAAATTATGAAATAAATTTTCATACTTACAGCAGCCATTGCCAAACCCAAAATCCCTATTCATTAGCTGACCTTGCCAACGTAACGCATTCATTCCAATCCACCACCGGTAGAAATCAATTCTTTCTTCACCTTCATTTTCTCCGCACATGTAAGAGTAACTACCTATACCGAATCAGCAACGAAACGAAAATAACTTGTCGTTTTTATTGCTTCCAAAAACCCATCCACTTGTTCCCCTCTCAAACGCATTTACTCGTTCCCGCCTACTCGCAATGCAACAAAACCCGTTTGACGTCTTCTGCCAATCACTGCGCATGCAATCTTCTTCGGACATAAAAAGCCTGAACCACCACTTCCACCACCACTGGCACATCACTCAGTTGTTTTCCGATTGAAAAGAAAAACCCAAAAAAGAAACTCGCATCTCCAGCGAACCCACAAAACGAACCACAAGTACTGCGGTAAGAGGCCAGCCCTCCGTCTTTATGGTGACCAACCCTCGTCGCGCTGGAAGACATCTCACACAGTCAACAGGCGGGGAAACCGACAGAAACTCAATCGCTGAATTCGAGCACAGTCTCTCGCTCGCTCTCCTGGCTTAGGCGATTCATCCGATAGGCGTCTCACGCAGTCACACTTCTCCCCAGAGGTTCCGAAGCCACTTGTGGCCACATTACAATCCAGTTTGCACTGTGAACCGAACGTAATAGCACAGCGGAAGCTTTTAAGCCCGGTCGTGGTTAAACTTCGTTTCACTCAGTTTTACTACGAATTTCAGATGACGTTACAATAATTCGCAGTCTGACAGCTGCTGCTTGAAAAGTGCGGGAATTTGAAGCTTTTGACGTTTACGTGACTGTATTTCCGTATCGGAAGTGTTTAAACGCATCATCGTCGTCTTTTGTAGCCGCAGTCAGCTGGTCAGGGATTATTTAGCTGCTGGAGTTCTGTGAATGAATGAGTGGTCATTATGGTGATGAATTGAAGATCGGCGAGAACCCCGAAAGTGACATACGCGCAATACCGGTTAAGTGTCAGCGGTTCCTCGAATTCCATGTGAATCAGTGAAAATCACTAAAAGATTGAGTGCTCGCCAAAAAGAATCTGTGTCGTTTGCTTGTTGACGTTTTGTTTTCTGTTTTCATCTTCCGTGGAGAAAACTTGTTGGGTGACAGCTCCAGAAAGTACATATTCCATCCGCTCAAGCTTTTGCCAGAAAAAGAGTAAAGTGATCGGAAATAATAATTTAAATGTAAATATGATAATTTTGTTGGTTTGTCAAAGACGAGCGTGGAGAAAACAAGAAGATAAAAGCTCGCTAACAGTGTAATTACAGCGCAACAGTGGTGTTTATTAGTGACTAATCGGTTGTATTCGCCGAACGGTGTAAAGGAGGAAAAAAAAAAACCACAGATACAAGTCAGTGAAGGGAGATTCCCAAATTTGTTGACAAGCGTGCGTTACCTTTTGTTTGTTGGCTTATCAGTGGCGTGCAGTGGTCCTAGTTTTTTTTTTTTTGTTTACACAACAGTCTAAGTTAAAACCGTCAAAATAGCGCCCAAAAATTCCTTCCATCGAATGCATCTGCCAAGCGGTACAACGACGGCAGTCTACACTGGCTCCACCGCCGGACCGGTAACTTCGACGTCGTCCGTGTCATCGGCGGCAGATTGGGGCCAGACCAGTGGCGGTGGCATTTACAACAAGGGGGGAATGATCGACCCCCCAAGTAATAACAGTGGTAGTAGTTCGCCGCCAACGTCACAGGATCTATGGTGGACGGAACGATTGATTTTGGACGCACAACAGGAATACCCTGGAGAGTTAGGTGAGTAGGAATAGTTGAAAAATGTCCATGGATCTGAGCTTTTAAGATCGTATTATACAAAAATTATATTGATGCTTTTGTTGCTGACCTACTTAAGGCTAGATTCATGCTAAAGGCGAAGTTCATGCTTTGCTTTTCCTTTAACAACTGTCAAAAAAGAATTTCAAATAGTTTCTGTCACCAAGATAATGTCTTTCATTATATCTATCGAAGGTTAACCAAGTAATGTTTAACCTGTCATTCAATCAAGCCAGCTTACCCGCATTTGCCTGATGTAGGTAAGCTTGATACTATTGACTAGTGACGGATGAATGACAGTTAATTTCAACCACCAAGCGACCTATGTCAGCAGCCAATTGTGGAAATAAAATTGAGCCAGAACATAATTTTTTTTTTCTGTGAAAGTCGAAATTTTTAAATTTGCGACACCTCGGCACCTTTTGGCTTGCCTACACATTGTTGACAGGGAGGTCGCGGATGTCGACTTTATTTAGGGACTATATTCTTCAAATTCTAGACTAAAGTAGTATATCCCTGCAGAGGTTCTTACTGATGCCTTACTTTGGTTTTGATCGCGCTACAGTTTGAGGTGCATCGGGGCCTCAACTGACAAATCTTTCCACCCAGCCTGATCCTTAACCAGCTGTATCCAATTGTGTCCGCAATTGGTTGAGGTCGACATCTACATTCATACACACCCTATTAAAGAAGAGATCGTCCTCTTGGGCGTACTCCCTCAGGGTGGAAACATTGCTGATCCCCAGAAAGTAGATCTTTAATAAGGCAGTTCTTATTCCTATGGGAAAGTTTGAGAGTTGAAGTGGCTACCAACTGAAGCCTGCACACTTGGACCAATGATAGATCCATTCTGATACCAGATGTTGCACAATCGACATTTCCTCAAGCCTTTCAAACTCCGATGTGCCTTCGCTCCACAGTCTGAAGAAGGGAAGAGTTTGAGATCGAATAGAAAATATTGATGAAGGCAGACCTATGTACATATATTTGTGATTGGTGATTGAAAAACGATCTTCTAACTGCCACCGTTCGCCTGAAAAGTACAGGGTACAAGAGCGCTGAGTATCCATCGTTCCGGCGGTGTTCAAGTGAAAAAATTCGTCTGCAAATTGATCACCGATCAGCTTAAACACTTGCCTATGAACACAGTCGAGTAAACTCATCGTAGCCAAATCCTTAGAAAAGAAAAACTGTTTATATCGTTTGGGGAAACCAAGATCTGAGGTAATATGCATGTTAGGCATCAACAAACCATTCGATGTCGCACTATGTGTGTACTTCATTTATTTTTAGTTGGATTACATTGGTTCCCGCTTTTGAGACAGGCACTGGGTTTTGGTGCCTTCTACTCAACTGCAATTTGACTAAAGATAGAGGGTTATTTATAAATGTTAAGAAAGGTGTCAAAGAGACGACTCTTTCGAGATATTACATGCGAATATTTTCTACTTATCGCGCTTATGAATGCGTTCTCGTAGTTCCATATTTTCGGATGAAGGAACTATTAACTTCCCGGTGAAAACCTAAGATCATACTGACGGTCATTAAGGAGATAGTTTCTTTCAAGATTACTCATAAGGTTACCAGATTAACAATGCTCTTCATGATCTTCGAGAGCACTGACTGTCTTTAGTTTCAAAGGGATGTTTAAACTGCCTTTCAAGTAAGATAAGGAAACTTATTTAGAGGAAGGAATTCCATTCGGTTATTGGAAAGATTGTGAGAGCTGTTTGGTGAGCTGGAATTCGCTGCGAAAACGCAATAAGCAGGTTAGCATTCTCCTTGGAGTCTGTGGCATTTAAACAGGAGCTCGGACATTTAGCGAGAACATTTAATTTTTTCGATGACAGACCTGAAAGTTTTATTGCCTTGAGATATTTCAGCATTTATTCTCACTTTCTGGTCTCGTAAGAATTTAACACGCCTTAGGACGAGTTTACACTCCTTTCCAGCTCATTTGTAGAGATTTAAGCTTTCGTCAGAGAACACAGTAAGACAAAAGGTTCTTCTGTCTTCTGAACTGTAATCGGACAGATCGAAATAAACCGAAGTTCTTCCATTGGCTTTATGCTGAAAGAATTTTGTACTTGGAATAAAAGACCGCATTCCAAGCAAAATATTATTTGAAAAGTATTTACGTCTCTGTCGTGGAAACATAGAAAGCAGCTAAGTTCCATAACGAATGATTTGAGGCCGTTCGCAGTTGCAATCCTAAAGCATTGCGGATGTTAAGCTACAAAGTGGAATACTTGACAAAATCAAGTAAGTCTTCACTGAGAAAATGTATGACGTAGTTTCAGGCATTTTACCTAAGCTTAACATTGATTAAATGTCACCTAAGCGGCGTAGCATAATTTGGGGTTTTATTTTGTATTCGGGTATAGTTGACTCTAGGAGTCTCTACAAGAACTACATTTCTATAATATTAAACCCAAGTGAAAGTGATTCGAGACCTTAAGCTAGTTTTATTTGGTAGCTGTTAGATTAGTTTAGGTTATGGAATAAGTGCCCAGTCAGTGACTGTGCGTTGACGGGGCCTGCCAATCAATTGTGTTCCTCTTTGTGTTGTGGTCCTTGTTTCAACCTTGGGTTCTAGATGGGTGGTCTATCGCAAAACCAAACTGTACTCTTAATACAGTGGTGTATGTTCGTTATTGGTACTTCTGTTAGGTTTTCCAGTTTCCGGTGGCAGATATTACTATTTCTCGAAGTCTCGTTGCGAGAGAAAGTCCCTTTGGGCTGTAGTCCATGCCATCAAGATCTGCCATTGAACCTAGAAGAAGGTATAAAGAGTACGGAAATACATATCTTTTCAGTTAGTCAGGCAACGCTTCAAGCTGCTACGATCCTCCACAATCCCAAACTTGGTTAGATCCCTGATCACAAAAAAAATTGCATTTAGGACGGTAATTACACCATAATTGAACAGGCTGTATTGGACACCCGCGTCGTGTTTTTACAGTGTACTGCTCACCCATGTACTATTTTTCTGGTTGTGGAATATGCTATATTTGAAACCAAGAGAAAACAAAAAAGACGAGATCCATTTTAGAAACGGCACGGGATTTTCGAGATGCTTGCTGTTTGGGGGTTGAGGTCATACTGAGAAAATAACAAAAAATGGAACGCTTTGGTACAGAACTTGATTGCTCAGCCCGATCTTTCAATTTTGATCGTGAGTATAGCTCGGCATTCACTCATTCCGCACTCATACCCGGAATGTCATTCATGAGTGATCGTAGATGCCCAGCTTATCACCTATCATCCCCGCTTCACATTTTTCCATACAAAATGTTCGTCAATTAACTTGGGCAATCCTGGTGTAATCACAGTCTGCGGATATACTGGCTAGGGGTGACTTATTTTCCACGTTGTTGGAACTCTAACCGGACTGTGGCGTCAATAGGGCTTCTGCCACAGCACAGAAATGGAAAAATCAACTTCGTATGGTTTATTGGTAAAATGTTCTGCAGCTTTATCCCTAAGACATCCTTAACCTAAACAAGGAGAACATTAGGAAGCTGGTTAACACAGGCCAATGCGGCATGAGATATTACCTTAACGTGTTAAATCTATACTCAGATACAGACCGCGAGTTCTACCTAGTTGGAAGAATGTCCGGCAAGATATGAACACACTTTGTACGAGTAGTTAGGAAGGCACGTCTTTCTTAAAGAATTACGTTGGCTAGCAGAGTTCCTGGACTCCATCTGTGGATGCACTGGCTAGCGCTGGCTCATTTTCTGCGTTCTTAGGACTGCAATCTTTTTATGACGTCAAGTGAGCTACTGCTATAGTCAGGAACTTCTGAAACTTCGCTACAAAAGACATACTCGTGACGGATGTGGTAAGCTCGTTTGTTTGATGCCATCCTTGATACAGTTGATCTGTAAAGTTGCAGTGTTAGACAGGGTTGGGCGTAGGCATCTGCAATATGCAATATCATTGTGCAACTATAAGACAAATAAACAAAAGACTCCAGGCTCAGAAGCAGTATGAGCAGGGGATGGTGGGCTGAAGTGTTCTATTACTTATTCTGTGCAGTACTATAGTGTGAATTTTCTTTTGGACAATTTGGAAAAGATTGACACTATTGGCCATGTTGACGATTTCGCCACATTGACGAAATGGTGAGAAAGAGAATCGCACGGTGAGATGCATAGTCAAAATGCCGAAATGTGATGTCAAAACAAATAAAATCCGCGTCTAATCACATTCCCTTGAATAAAAACCTTAAAAGTTTAAAAAAAAACCCACTTTCATCAATGTCCGTTTTCTCCCTCGTGAGAGCAAGCAACTCTTGAATTTTCAAAGACCAAACACAAAGCAAAAAAAAAATCTGGCGCGTGAAACAAACATGAGCGGCTCACTGATCACATGATATTGATATTGATATTGTACTGTTATTGATCCATAAAAGTCCCTATATGGCTTCATTCATATTTTTTTCCCCAAACCGGGTCCTGCCGTGTATTATTTTCCTCTCCGTCGAACGCAAAAAATCACACATATTTTTTTTGGAACAACTTAAAAGAGTCCTTGGCTTGAGTGTGTGATACATGATACTATTTGCTGTTTGGCAACGATACCTCCTTTCAATCCGTAAGCGAAAAAAAGTGTGGGAGCACACCGAAATTTCTTAATTTTTTTTTCGTACACGTTACCTGTCAAACGCGTGGTATAAGAGTGATTCGCAATGACATTGAAATTGGTCGAAAGTTGAATGCATAACTCGCCTTTGAACTGTTAGTTTCCGCAGGACGAATATGTTTCGAATGAAAAGAACAATGTTTACCAGCTTTTGGCCCATTTTCACTGAAAATGGTTCTACGCTCGCCAGTCAGGATGTTTTGTTTAAAGTCCTCAATGCATCAGGCATTATTAAACCAAGTACAGTGAAATCTCCCATTGGGAACAGCTCTCTTAAGCGGACAGCTACCTTAAACAAACGTATTTTCCTAAAAAAAAATCCTGAAAACACATTCAACACCGTCACTGTCCGCCTAAGGAAGATTTCACTGTATACCAATACGCTGTCGACATTTTTGATCACTAAGGAACCGAGCGTTCTTAATTGTTTGCGAATGTATTCAAAACGACGATTTATTTCCGCTTGAAATTATCTTTCACGGTCCCGGGCAAGTTGTTTCCAATTCGCCATAACAGGCATTCTGGTACCTCCGGTCATCTCAAGACTAAATTAAAAACGGTGAAAATGTCTTTCAACGCTTAAGTTGAAATTTCTAAATTTCTCAAACTTTATTAACTCTTTCTTCAATAAGTCCTTTCTGTTAAACTGTTAAACTGGTGTTTCAAGTGAAGTTGGTAACGATGTAATGCATATACAAAGGGGCAGTCCAAACACATCGCTCTCAGCTGACTTAGGCAGATCGTCCCCTTCCAGCATTGCTGAGGGGTTACCAGAGATTAAAACGTGTGGAGTATACTGCACGACTTTTGACTATCTGCTCGGAAAAACCGAGTACAAACGATCAGAGGACGCACACAATGCACAACTCACGAGTACAAACCATTCAAGCATTGCATGCTCTTGGGACCGGAACCCTTCTGTGGCATTATTTGGGCTACCGCCACAGCTTTATTAAACAACTGGGAACACCTGTCCCCGCGCGTAGGCAACCCAAGACACTTATCAAACCCTTTTCCTACAAGGAAATTCTAAACCTTGACAGGAACAACCCGAGGAATCTGGTGGGCTTCCTTACCAGCCATGTGGCTTAAGATATCATCTTAACAAACTAAACTTTTGTTCGGATACAGAGTGTCGGTTCTGTTTGGAAGAGGAAGAAACCTCTGAGCGCATTCTCTGTGAATGTTCGGCACTGTACTGGCTGCGTAGACGGATCTTTCATAGGGAATTCTGTTCATTAGCGGAGTTTAGAAACTCGGCTACTAATGAAATACTCACCGTCATTAGGAAGATAGTAGACCTATTAGGCTAAGCAGACCGGAGACACAATATACCTTGCTAGGTCGCAGTGTCAGCCATAAGGGCTGGTTCTATAAAAAATAAGGGTTGCATGAATCGCGAATTATAGAACGAACCGATGAGTATCCAAACAAAGGGATGCAACCGAGTACGTCTAGCTACGTCTGGCCTCTAGTTCATATGTAAATAGCTTAGCTGTGGTCGCCGTGGCTTAGTGGTTAGTGTTTTGGATTGCTGACCGAGCGGTGAGGGTTTAAGCCCCAGCCTGGTACACCGAACATTTTTTTCGCGGCACCACCTCTCGTCGGGGAACGACAAGCTTCCGGGAGTATAATCTGTCATGAAAAAGCTTCTCAATTTGACGTTCGGAGTCGGCAATAAATTGTAGGTCCCTTCCATTCGTGCGAAAAATGTAACACGCACAACATGAATGGTTGCGAGAAGCTATGCCTTGCTTCGAAAAAAAAGAAGAAAAAAGCGGCTGCTTCAGCCGACGGAGTTCTTAAAATCGAGAAGAAAAGACGGCGAAGCCTTAGGGTCTCGAAGTGAACCGCTTTTGTGAAATGGCAAATGAAAATACAAATATGTACAGCTCTTTGAGATTCCAGGGTTTTGACATCCAAACGGTGATATATTCAGCAGCATCTGTTCCTTTGCGCTTGCTCACAAGTCTGAAATGTTTCAAATTTCTTCGTAAGCAGCAATGTTCCTCTGTTTACTGGAGGAACAGGAATATGGAACAGATAAAACCGACGAAAAGCCATGAGCAGATTTCAACAACTTCTCAAATTTCCTCCATATGTAGCCCTATATTCTTATTCATAGAACACCAAATGTGACTAAAAATAAATTTTTTCTCTTCCAGTTCGAACGGGTAGTCCTTACTTCCTCTGCTCAGCCCTGCCCACACATTGGCGGTCGAATAAGACGCTTCCGCTGGCGTTTAAAGTGGTCGCCTTGGTTGATGTTGGCGACGGCACAATAGTGACCATACGTGCTGGAAACGATGAGAACTACTGTGCCGAGCTGCGAAACTGCACGGCGGTGATGAAGAATCAAGTTGCCAAATTCAACGACCTGCGATTCGTCGGACGCAGCGGACGAGGTAAGTGTTGCACCGTATAATTCCCCTTTTGCCATATGTGACCATGACCAATGGATGGCATGCGCCAAGACCATCATCTCCATCATCAATTGCTGATTATATTGTATCGCATTTGCATTGTTTCTGCGCATGCGTACCCGATACCCTTACTCAAAGGACATTTGGTCGAGAGTATATAATTACCAGGATACCGGGAGAAGCAAACTACAATTGCACACCAGAAGTCATCGTCACATTTGTTCAAGGAATCGCTTCTGGCTATCATGCAATTTTTGAACAGCAACAGCAGTTCTCATTCCGACACGCAAGAGTCAGTAATCGATTTCAGAAATGCGTTGCAAAAACTACCTGTGCTCTGGCTCAGATGGGCGTGGGTGCACATCACACGCACTTGTGCTGTATTTCAAGGATAATGAGTAACACAAGATGGTCAGTGTGAATTTTTTATCTAATTTCCCGATGATTTTACTAAATTTGCATTAATTAGCATTTGATTCATCCTATTCCTCGCCGTGAGTAACGCGGATTTCGGGGGCGACAGCAAAAAAAAAAATCCCTTCACGCCGGAAGTGAAGAGTGAGTGGTCGACCAATGACTGTGTCCAATCACTATCTTAATAGTCAATGATTTAAACTAATAATCGTTCAAGACTAAGACTGTGTGGTAGATGGTCAATTAGTCACTCGATGGAATGCGATACAATTGTTATGCTAATAGAAACGGTGAATACAGACTTGTTGGTGGATGACAAGAGCTTAAGATTTTGAAACATTTGCATTTTAAAAATACTGCTGGTGGTTTCTTGACTCATGCTTGTTTTTGTAAACGAGCGCAAGGTTGGACCATCAGTCTTATAAATCATTAACAATTGACAAATACACTCTCGAAGTGTGCTTCACCTAGTAACTTCTTTGTTAACATTTAGTTAAGGAACAATTAATCAAATTCTAGATGCAATGTAGATTGTTTTTAAGACAAGAGTTGTTCGAGTTAATTAAGCGCTATGGCTCTTACTGGCATTTTGGTGGAATTCCCATCGCCTTTTCGCTTCATTAAGAGTAACTATTGGTTCCAAAGAAGCTTTTGTCGATACATTGTAACATTAAATGCTTACAAGCCAGGCTCTGCAAATGCCACAATAGCTCGATGAAGGAAACTTGGGGCTTCAGCATAATCGGCGACAGCTGCCTAAGGTAAGGTTAGATTGCTGGATTGATGAAGTTGAGAATTGATAGGTGGACCCATTGTGATGTCCATTAAGGCGCTTAGCCACGGTTTTCTGGAGCCAACAACCTTACTTCCTACTCTTACTTACTTAAGTCGGCGCAACAGTCCGGGTTGAATTTGGGCCTCAACCAACGAGTGTCTTTAACCAGCTCGATCTTTAGCCAGCTTCCTCCAGTTTCGCACGTCAAGTTGGTTAAGGTTCGTGTCCACTTGCGTGCGCCACCTGAGTCGCGCTCTTCCTCTACTGCCCTCACGTGTGGATTCGAAGATTTTCCGGGCCGGAGCATTGGTGTCCATCAGCCCAGCTACCTCAGTCGTTGGACCTTAATTCTGCAGGCTAAGTCGATGTCGCTGTACAGCCCGCACACTTCGTCGTTGTATCTCCACCTCCACTCACTGTATATATAGAAAAGATCGAGAATTACCCGAAGATTTTTCCTCTCAAAACAGTCAAGGACACCTCATCCCCAGACAAAGTCCTTAACTAACTCAAAGTTGTATCTATCTATAGTGATGTTCTGTCCGAGATGTCGGTGCTGAGTGTCCTTTCTTGTTGACAGCTTTCATTGACGGCTAAAGCCACCTTCGCCGCCTCCATCGGAATACCCATGAACGCCGCAGTGTCATCACGCTGCCTTCCTCCAACTATATCGTCGGCGTATGCGAGTAATTGGACGGACTTTTGAAAGATTGTGTGTGAACGATGTTGAAGAAGTCGCATGACACCGCGTCGCATGGTCTAAATCATTTGTGACTTGATGTCTCGATGAGGTCTTGACCGACCTTGATTGAGCAGCGTGCATTCTTTATCGTCATCCTGCACAAACGAACGAGTTGGGCAGGAAAGGCAAAATTAGATATCTGTATAGCTCCTCCCTATAGATGCTGCTATACGCGGCCTTAAAATCGATGAAAAGGTGGTGGGTATCGATTTGAAGTTCCTGGGAAGTTCCTTCTCAAAGATCTGCCGCAGTGTGAATATTTGATCGGTGGTGGACTTTCCTGACCTGAAGCCACACTGATATGGACCGATCCGGTTGTTGACGAACGGCTTCAGGCGTTCACACTACACGTCAGATAAGATCTTATAGGCGATGTTAAGAAGACTGATGCCTCTGTAGTTCGCACAGTTTGAACAGCTACAATACTTATAGCTGCAAAAATCTGAGGAGCCAAATCGTCTCTTCCGTAATCTTAGAACTCGTCACGTAAAAACGAGGAATTTGGTCCCCAGAAGGCTCGTTTTTACGTGACGAGTTATACGAACACAGAAGAGACGATTTGGTCCCTGAACTAGGCAGAAATCCTGGTCAACTTCCTTTATAGTGCCTTGCTCTCGCCAAAACCGGGCATCGCATGTTAGTCAAACTTTCACCTTTGGCCTTAACGTCTTTACTAAAATCCACAAACAGGATATAATCACCACAAAAACCGCAACTCCACTCAGGTTTTTCAATCAAATCGATTTCCTTAAAGGTTGTAGTACTAAATAGACTAATTGTGTCTCAAATACACCATTCTGATCATCGCCGCTCCTACCGGTCTTCATACAAATCTGTCTGTCTGTCTTCATAAATAGCTCTGAGTTCCCTTTATCAGGACAACCTAATACCTTTCAATGTGTGTCAAGTTTAAAAAGTAGTAGGGTGGCTATCTGAACACAAGACACAGGCTCTTCAATCCACCAAGAAATGGATGATAGCCAGAAAAATCAGCTTGTTTCTACATCAGACTACAGAGGGAACTTTGCACTAAGGTAATAATAGCCATGTATACCACCCAACAATCTAAACGTTTTGTCGAATTGTCTACGCGTTAGGAGTAATGGAGTCTCTCACGAAACCTTGAATCTGCCGAGAATCACTTAAAGCCGAACTGAACAGAATTGCCAAGTTGAATCGGTTTTGTCTTAACTGGAAATTGTAGGAAATTTGACGCCAAACAGGGCTGGGAGACTACCACCCTCTAAGTCGTCGTCAGTTTAGCGTAGGTTAGACTTTCATATGGGCTTCCAGGGTCAGTATAAAGCTCTTGTGCTAACGACAGAGTTAGGATCATTGAAATAAGATTTGATAACCTTCCGATAGCAACGTTTTACTTTTCCAACGGCCTTACGCATGTTTGTGTCCATCTGACCAAACTGAACACAAAAATCATATCGAACATGTGCCGTTGTGATATTTCCACCTTCAGATATACAAACAAACGAAAAAAAAATTCAAATAATGACCAATGCGCGGCTCCTTTTCACCAAAGAAAAGGCTCCGCTGCGACGAAAATAAATGAGCTCAAATCTGCCATTGCCGTCATCTTGCTCGCTGTTGTGTGTGTTGAACCTTTTCTCCCCCAAAGTTGGAAGTGACCGACACGCGTCATCAATAAGCGCCTTTCATTCAAGTCCCTATTTAAGATCAACTGATGATGACTAATTTAGATTAACCGACTTCCATCATCAAAGAAAAACCTAAAAGAAGACAATTTTCGACAATGCCTTGTGCCCGTCCGTCAAAAAGCACAAAACGATGGAAATCTTTTCAAATTATTTTTTTTTTTTTTTCTCTGTTTTGTTGTACCATGCTGTCTGCTTTCTAAAGTGCACCCCACACACCGCACACCGGTTGCTAATGAAAGAAAGGATTGCTCCATGCTTGTTGTTTGTTGGTGTTTTGAAGTACTTAAGTGATTTATCTGCGCTGATATTAATAATAACCACCGGCGAGGAGGAAGCTGATGATTTCATTATGAAAGACAAAACACCAACCACCACCGTATTGAGATATCTATTCGATTACAGAGTTGTGATTTGATTTTGGGTCGTCGTTTTGGTTTTGTTCCTTTTTTTAATGACACACACGTTCCTCACGTGCGTGTGTGCAGCATTATAAGTAGATTAGTGTAAAGTTTGGATTAATGAGGAAAATGCCGATACTTTGACTTTGGTTAAGAGACAGATAGGGAGTTGTGACTTTGGGTGAGCTGACTGCGTCTGTCGACTTTTGTTGAAACTCGACTAAGTACTTAAGTATCTATAAGACTTTTCGTCCATATACATACATATGTTCCCGTTGAAGCATTCTTCATTTCCTTTCAAATTCTTGGACTTGACATCAAACCTGGCCCTCAAGCAACAAGCTTTCCCAGGTAGAAGGATTCTTCGCCACCTGCCTCTAGTTGCATACGATTTTGCCGATTTGATTGAGGTCACCCTTGTGCACGCCTTCGAAAATTAGGTCGCACTCTTCTGTGTATACTTTTAGCAGTGGATTCAAAGACTTCGGGCTGGAGTGGTCATTCGCTCTCCATGATCTATCCCACTTAATCTTTGTATAGGGTCATTCAACAAGAGGTGTCATTTTAAATCAAAAAGACACAATCAGCGAAAGGACGGCGTTGTGCGTGGTCTGCTGGCTTCAAGTCTTGTCAAGTCAACTGGACCTTATAAGCATGTAAGCCAAGGGCTTTTGCAGTGCGGTGTAAAGTCCAATTCCTGTGATCGTCTCAAAATAAACATAACTGGGGTTGACCCAGAAACGTAGAGCTCATCCATTTGGTTTTAACAAAGATGATGCTTCGGTACCTTACAGCGGGACAGGAATGATACGGCCCTTAGCTTTAAAAAATGAAAAATAGCTGGAGTCACAGCTCGGGAGGATTCAAGGCCTAGCTTCTCGCAACCATTCATGTTACGTGGGTTACATTTTTCGCACTAATGGAAGAGACCTACAATTTATTGCCGACTCCGAACGGCGAGATAAGAAGCTTTTTCACAACAAATTGTACTCCCGGAAGTTTGTCATTCCCCGACGAGAGTTACTTACTTACTTAAGGTGGCGCTACAGTCCGGGGTGGACCTGGGCCTCAACCAACAAACGCCTCCAGCCAGCTCGATTTTAAGCCAGCTGCCTCCAGTTTCGTACGTCAAGTTGGTTGAGGTCCCCTTCCACTTGCGTGCGCCACCTGAGTCGCGGTCTTCCTCTACTGCGCCGTCCCTCGGGTGTCGATTCGAAGATCGTACGAGAGTTAGTGCCGCGAAAAATTGTCCATGGACGTGGCTGTGGTTGAACCCACGCAACTCGCACAGCAGACTGACGTACTAACCACTGTGCCACGGCTTTGCTGCATAACTTAACGGGTTTAAAGAAGACGGAGAGACTTTTATCCACAAACTGGAAAAACCTAAATTCACTAATAGGGGTCCTCACCGGACATTGCTTGATAGGCAGACATACACTCATATTTCTGTAGAAACTGTAGAGACGAGGACGAGAAGGAAACTACAACGCACCTACTGTGCACGTGTCCGGTCCTTGCGACGCTAAGAAGAAAAACCCTCAGGGACTACTTCTACGATGATCTTAATGATCTAGCTGACCTCGACATCCAGAAGATAGGAAACCTTATCTCCGGACGAGATGGTTCACCTCTCAGGTTTAAAACCGTTACGGTTGCCCATCTCGATGTACTCTGTGTTTCATACTCTGGTTCCTGGTGCTGGTAAGCCAGCTCTTCATCGTGGTAGCACAATGGGCCAATCTGGTCTAAATGTGTTCCTGTTTGAGCGGGTCAGCCACCTAAACTAACCTTCTTCTAAGGACGACGTAAAAGCGATTGGCGAGTCTTATTCCAAGTTGGATCTCTGCGTCGTTGTTGACAGAATTGATAGCAGAGCATAGGTAGAGGATTTATTTTACTGTCTAAAAGTAAAAGCGGTTCATCGTAACGTTCTGGCAGGGACTTCGGTGTTTGGAAACTTCGGTGCTTTGTCTTATCGTCGATCAAATTCCTTTTGCCAGCTTCTGATTCAATGTTCGCTAGGGCGCCAGAGACTATTCGCTTCGTTCTACCGATGATATCAATGCCATCAGCACCACCAAGTAGTTTCAATGATTTCTGGAATATAGAGCCCGATGTGATGACCAGGTAGGTTAGGATAGATAGATGGGTCGGTGAGGAGGAAGACAACCCTCTGCGCCACACTTAGGTCAGTAGAAACTGTGATGCCAATTTTGGGGGGAAGGTACGCCTTACTCGTGGAGCAATACCCAAGGCACTCTTCTATTGCACGAGGGTTTCGCACTATCTTGAAGCCTTAATGAACCTCCGGATGTCCCTGATAGGTACCACTTTGCTATCCTGGAAAAATGGCCTTCCAAAGGATTTATGTCTGAGGTGGCAAAGACCTGAGCAGTGGCAGAGGAAGTGGGTTGTGTCCTCATTAACTTCCTCGTCTCCGTCGCCCCTGCAAAGGTCGCCCTCAGTTAGTCTTAGGTTTTTCATATGGTAGCGCAAAGCATTATGACCTCTAATTACTCCTACAAGGATGGAGTGGGTTTTCCCGTCTTTCTGCATGAGAGTATTGGGTCTGGCACCGCTGTACCTTGGCCGTAGTTTTCTACTTATTTTACAGAAATCCAAAGAGCTCCATCTTCCATTCGCTCACGCTAGCATCCTGATCCATGTTTGACCATGTTGGACCTCTACTGACTAATCAGACTGCTCTAGGTCTAGTGCAGATTCTTTCCATGCCAATTCATTACCTTTCTCATTCCCTTGTATGGGACCCAGCATAGTTTAACCTCATGCTGTGTGGCAACAGCACTAACCTCTTTGCGACAGCACTGCACAAGCTTCGATTTTATTGCATGTTGGTGTCGTCCTTACATTGTATTGAAGGTTTCGTCATCGATGTCTTTCCGACCTTGACGTAGCAGCAAGAGTTCTGCATCGTCAGTATGTGACTATGTTTTGCAGGAGTGTCGAAACTAGCCTTAGTCCAAAATAGCTCATCTCTATTCATACTATCATATGCGGCCTTCAAAACGATAAATAGACGACAAGTATCGGTTTCGAATTCTTGGTTTTTCGCCAAGACTTGAAGCAATCTGAAGATGTACGAACATTCAACGAGCAGATCCTTTTAATCGTTGTCCTTTCTGCATTAACTGTAGTCGTCAGCAGTAAGGTCAGTCCTTACATGCGACGCTTTGGTTTCCATCAATCAAATCCAAGATTTCTACTTTTTGTCCTGAAAATGGCGCTTCCACTTGAGAGTTCAAACGCGTTGGCTTTGCTCCACTCTTCCGCAATGTATTTCGTGACGGAAAAAATTCATGTTGAAGAAAAAAAAAAATTCCAATCATCCCACTCCTACATCGCCAAAAGGGTCATCATGTGCTAGGCTAATACATCCTTCCGTCCGAATTCTACGACAATTAGCCACCAACGACGGCTATTCCGCCCATTTTCACTTATTTTTTTCAATTTACTCGTCAGCGATCAAATTCAAATGTTTGCTGCCACTGACAGCTAGAGAATCGGTTAATACACACAAAGTCCCGTGTCCTTTAAAAAAAAAGGACACTTTTAATGCACTGTGGACAATACCCCCTCCATTCAGCGAGACGTTAATCCTCTTCCGCGGAGTCATTATTACCATTTTTTTTGCCGGTGTTTCTGGTGACTCCTTTGTCGGATTGTTAAACGTGTAATTGTCCTGCAGTGGGAGAGTATTTATGTCCTGTTTCTGTTTCCTCTTTCATCCACTCAACTCGCTGTGTGCTCATACGAGCACTCTGTGATGTCCTTGCGCGCGCTCCAATGCAGTTTTGTTTTGCTCTTCGACTGAGGTTTTTGCGGTTTTGTGGACTTCTGCCGAGTCGAGGGAGTGGCATTGGGCGGGTGGTGCCTAGCCATAGCACATGCTTCCCCCCCCGTTTGAATATTTATGTACTTTGACGAAACGTTTTGCGGTTTTATTATTTGTAAATACACGAATTAATGTTCTTTGGAAGGCCCTTACGGTTACATTGTTGTGCATTGTCATGCCGTCACGAGGATAATGACGTTTGTGTCTATTTGTTTGGCTCATTAAAAAAATAATGCATTTTCCACAAACGGAGGTTAATTAAGGGACAGGGAACTCCGGCAACAAAGTATTGGTTTCCCTTTGCTGATAACTCAGGAGATTTTTTTCGGAATACATCGTTCTGACATAAATCCTTTGAATGATCACATAATTTGCTGTAATAAATGTCCGAGCGGGACGAGTGTGCCATACCGACACGTGTTGCAAGTCGGCATTGCCCTCGGGTACTTTAAATTAATATCAACGCCCCGGCAGTGGCGGTAAGAAGTCAGACGCTAGGCGTTTGTTTTACGATCGAAACTCTTGAATTTCGGTGGTCTTGGCTTGCAGGTAGGATGTGTTGCTTTGATTTATTGTTCACTAAAAAGTGTAATAATTTTTGATTTTTGCTTTTTTTTTTCGTCTTTTTTTTTTGCAGGGAAGAGCTTCACGCTGACGATCACCGTGTCAACGAGTCCGCCGCAAGTAGCCACGTATGGGAAAGCCATCAAAGTGACGGTTGACGGACCGCGGGAGCCACGATCAAAGACAAGTAAGTTGTTGGATAGAAACTGTATCATGTCGGCAAAGTGCAAGGACGCATCGATGATACAGTGCAATGCGAATTTTAGAAAAGCTTGTTTTGATTTGTTGCCGAATATTGGTAAAGGGTTTTGGAATTATGGTTACTATCATGCGGCAAAATCGATGTGAGTTATCTGTACTAAATCACTGCTTCCGCCGGCCCAGGCATAAGGATACTTCGCCACCGTTGCCAGATTTGGGGATGTCTAAGACAGTCGTTTTTTACGCAGAATTTTGTGCTTTATAAAATGTAAGATGTCTGGCTCTAGCTCGTGCCGGGCCATCATAGGGAAAGTGAAACAGGGTTCACGTTTTCCGGCCATGGGTATTAAAGGAAATACCTAGCTTGACGACGTGTGGCAATTGTCCAGTGGCCCGTGCTTAGGGCTACAGTCGCTAGTACCTCCATTTGATAGTCTGAACCAAGATAGCGCTGCTGTGGTTCCGATCTCAACTGAGCTGCGTTTAATTTTATCATGTTTAAACCTTTTTCTTAAGGCTGCTACAAGTGGCCCATAGGTGAGAATAGGAGAAACTACGGCAGTTTCCATCCAAAGAACCATCTTAGATTAGAGCACCCACTTTCTACTAAAAGTTTTTCTGCAAGCATCAGAGACGAAACATGGTTTTCATACCCTGTATTCTGTATTTTATTTCTCGCTGAGCTTTAGATAACATCTTGGGTTGGTTGGGTGGTTTAGTGGGTGTCCTAAAGACTTAATTGGACCTCAGGCTAGTCCATTGTGCCCATACAAAGTGTACTCAGTGGCATCTAACCAAGGCGTAGGGTTGGCTAATCGGGAAACCACCCAAAAGGGGATAGAAATCTTAGGAGTTTCCTAAAATCAGCGATATAAAGGTCCTTCAGCCCATGGAAGAAGCTTCTACCAAGAGTGGCTAGTGCGAGACATTCGCATACCAGGTGCTGGACGGACTCTATTTCCTCTTCATCCCTACAGCTTCTGCAGTAGTCACTGTATGGTAATCCAAATCGCTCCGCATGGATTTCCATCCTGCAGTGTCTTTTAAGGACACCGGAGACGATTCGTATTTCCCTTCGACGAAGTTGCACGAGATTTTCGAAATGCTTCTTATCGAACGGTGCCCATACTGATCTGGCACATGTGTCCATATGACACAATCGCGTATTGCACTAATCATGGTTTTCTGTAAAGAGTGCTTATGGGTATTTTTGCTACCCTTCCTGGCAAGTTCATCCGCCATCTCATTTCCTGATATATCTTTGTGGCCTGGTAACCAGCCTGGTACTTTGCAAACCTTTACAAACTACAATTTTGTCGATGCTGACTGCAGAGACTTAAGGGGTTAGGTGGGTTTCGAGGGGTCAAAAAAGCGTATTTTTACTGATTTTTTTTAAATATATCGAATGAAATATTTCATTCAAACAATCTACCATGTCAAATATACACGTTAAACAAGTAATTTGTGAAAGTTTTTATTTAAAAATTTTGGAAAATTCAGCCATTGGGACCTCATTTTCCTTGACCTTGAAAAAAAAAGTTCTCCCGGCGTAGTCAGGATATTTCATGACTGGTTCAACCGAAATTGAAAAACCAACTTTTTTCTGTTAGTAGATATATTAAACTTGAACTTGAACGAAGGAAAAAACAAAAACTTGAAATTAGAATTTTTGGCGGAGTTCTGAACAAAAAAACCATAATCATAAAATAAGTTGTGATAAAAAAGAAAAAAAATCCTTCGTTCAGGTTCTAGATTGTGCTATTTTGAAGAAGTGTGCAAAATTCAACGATCTTCAACAAGATCGGTTCATAACTTTTTAAAAAAATCTTGACTACCGATTTCGAAAACAGTGTTTCGAGAAAAACGCGATTGAAGTGCGACGCGCCAGTCTGACTTGGCCTGAAGGGCGGAACTTCGGAAGAGTCTATCTCTTAGAATTTTACTCTGATCGATTTAAAATTTTGGGAGAATATTCTAGACATATTGTACTATTTAATAAGCTAAAAAAATAAAAAAACATTTTTTGAAATTTTGAAACCCACCTAACCCCTAATAGCCATTCTGGCTGTCATCATAGATAGTAGTAGTTTCTCTGACAATGTTGTCATTTTTGATTAGCTTCGCGGCCTTTAGAATTGTAGTTATCTCGGCTTGAAAATGGTGGATTCACAAAAGATGCCGGGAACAGTACCAGCATCCGGTGTAGAGGGCTACTTTTTCTTCAGTGCATCCCAGTCTTCTCTTCTTGGTATTTTGAGAATTAATCTACTATCGAAGTCTGGAATTGGAATGATGTAGTCGGTATTTGTATTCTTTTTCGTGATAGTCCATCGGGTATACCTATTTCATTAGCCTGTGTGCTGATTTTGCCGCTCCATTACTACAGTGGATGTCTACTGGAACTAGGTTCAGCATTATTTCAAGTGCCTGTTATCCCTATGCTATGCAGCCTGCTCTTTAAAACTGACAATTTAACCGTATTTTAGGATAAGTTCACCAGTGAACCACTTTCGGCTTAGAGCCCTATGTATTTCCGAACAATTTTTACATGGATAGAAGGTGATAAAAGCCTCTTTTAGGCAGTGGCTTTCCGGCTCAAATTTGATACTACATATGATTACGCAGAGATATTTTGCCGTACTCTTAAGTGTCAAATCGGTTCCGTCCGTACATAAATCGATCTTACTTTAGTGAAGAGCACAATCTCGATTTTGGATGAGCTAACTCCCATCGTTTTTTGAACCAGCCGCTCACTAATGGCACTGGTCATTATTGATTGAATCTTTCGCTAAGCCTGGGAGGACATTTTCCTGAGACCAGAATGGCGACATCGTCAGCATAGGCGAAGCCTTCATGTTCTTGGATCCAGGCTACGGTAACCTTATTTGCTGATGCAAGGCTTTCGAAGGGGTTGAGACAGTCCCAGACAAGCTTTGACCCTACCGTATAGGATTTAGGGGCTAATAGGGCTGCTCGACTGTGTGAAAAGATGTAGATGCGGGTTCCTTGGGTTCTTCTTCGCAGGCATTCTCTTGCAATTCAATAGCGTGGACTTCCGCTTGAAATACTGCAGGTGGCTTTCCAAGCACTGTCGAGCGTTGGAAGCTGGGACCATACACCCCAGCCATCTGTATACCAGATTTTGAAATTCCTTTCCATTTTTCCATTCCCTGCGGTTGCCTATTACAAATTCGAAACTTTTGTAGAATTTAAATCTCTTGAGCATGTCACAGCCGTGGCTTAAAAGTTTTATTGGTCAAGCAATAGAGGGTTCATTCTAGTAGATTCCGTAAGCTACACAGTCTTTCTGTCCAGCTTTTTCGTGATGGAAAGAGTAGCTGCAATCTGAGGTCGAACTTTGTGTTGTGAAATACTTGGCCAAGTGCTTGAAGGCACACATAATCCCTATCAAAACATAACTTCCACATTCGAATAGCTCCGATAGCTTCGCTTAAATCTTTTGAGGTGGTGGCTGGGCTTGGTTTTTGGCAAATTATAGGTCGCTCAGCTAATCGAAGACAAACTAATGGATGTCAATATTTTCTTTTAAAATTCCTTAGCTATTTTATCATTTTCTTCCTTACAATTTCTTTCGCTTAATTTGAAAATTTTCTAAGGATAATTATTGGTATCCTGCTGCTATAATCGACCTCTTCTCTCCCATCTGTTTGATGCAGATCGATTGTTGTGTCACTTTCGCTCATGGTGTAACTTCCATCATAATTGTATGCTGGCAAAAAATGAGACGGAGGCGGTTTCCTTATTAATGCCACGTCAAAACATTAGATTGACTAGGAAAGAAGGATGTACCTACTGTGTAATTGGAGACCATTATACAGCCTTTTGTCCATCGCAAGTGGCATGAAGTACCCTAGTTGTTTTGTTTTTTTCTTCTCCGTCGGCTATGGTGGTGGCATGTTGTGGGTTACTGTGTCAGGATAATGTTGAAGAAATGCAGTTTTTTTTCTGTTTTCTTTTTATTTACCCTCTGACGCAACAACAGCAGTTATAGCGGCACCTCTCCTTTTACTGTTTGTTGCGGTTTTGGAAAAAAAGAAAAAGAAAAAGAAACTATAGTATGAGGAGTTGAACTTATTTAACATTCTGTATGCCCACCTACATATGTACATGCAAGTACGCGCTTTTCAACCAACAAACGATCAACAACAACAATTGAACTAATTTTTCACATTTATTACGGTTTTTATTTTTAGGTCCGACCGGTGGTCATCAATTTCGCGCCTTGGGCCTGGGTCAGCGACCCTTCCTCGATGCTCCATTCTCCAGCCATTTTCGTGAATTAGAGACATTAAGACGTAAGGCTCCTACTGGCTCATCGCTAGCACCATTAGGCAGCAATCACTCATCCTCCAATAGTACAATAAATTCCGACTGTCAGGGCTACAAGCCCAATGCACCACAGATACAAGGTAAGTTTGAGATTTGTTATGAAAATGTTATTATTCCGTTAATGGAGACATTGTAGGAGTCGAGATTTTTTTTTTTTTCTATTTATTTGATTAATTCTCTTGATGGAATTTTCGATGGAGCAGAGCTCTAAGTGGATAAATGCGGTTGTTTGTCCTTAATTGCAGGCGGTTACTTCTGAAACTGTGAGATGCGATATAATTATGACTTCGTTTTGTATGACGATACAGTTTAAATTGAGAAATAAAAAATGGTTGTTGTGCTGCTCAAAGGGTTGACTTAGTCTTGCATGGATGACTGTAGAAGTGAGGAAACCCTGGATTATTCGCTATTTATGAGAAGTTGCGTTAAATAATGCAATTTAAGTTTGAGTCAGAGCTGCATTACCAAGCAATTTGTGGAACTTGACGTGATAATAGTTGAGAAACCTGGTGACGTGATCGTTCATTACTTGCAAGGCATTTTGCCTTACGCTTAGCCGACTTGAGGGTGTCGTTCGTAACAAGAACAAAGCTGTACGCTGACAAAAAGTGATCCTCAGATCTTGGCTCTTGATCCACGAATTGTATCTTCAGTTTTACCGTTTTCCTTTGAAACACTTTGTGGTTCTTCCTGAAACTAAACTAGACCAACTGACTTAATTAAGGTGGCGCTACACTCCGGGGTGCACCTGGACCTTAACAAGAGTCTCCAGCCAGCTCGATCTTTAGCCAGCTGCCTCTAGTTTCGCACGCCAAGTTGGTGAAGCTCCCCTTCCACTTGCGTGCGCCACCTGAATCGCGGTCTTCCTCTACTGCGCCATCCCTCGGGTGTGGATTCGAAGATTTTCCGGGCCGGTCCATCCGCTCTACACGATCCAGCCATCTTAGTCGTTGGAGCTTCTCTCTTCTGGCTAAGCCAATGTCGTTGTACAGTTCATCGCTGTATCTCCTCCTCCACTCACCGTCTATGCCTAGGGGACCAAAAATCACCCGAAGAATTTTCCTTTCGAGACAGGCAAGAGCAACCTTTTCCGCTTTTGACAGAGTCCATACATCGGGCCCGGGGAGCTGAAGTGAGATGATTAAGGTCTTATAAAGGGTCACTTTCGTCGTTCGATACGGCTTTGCTACTTTGCTACTCAATTGCGTTCCAATCCCAAAGAAGCCGCCATTGGCAAAAGTTCTTCGTTTGATCTCGTTATCTGAATTGATAGCGGAGCCTAGGTAGACAAACTTACCCCAAAGTTATAACTATCTATAGTGACGTTCTGTCCAAGAGGTCGGTGTTGAGTGTTTTTTCTTGTTGACAGCACATACACACATATGTACTTTCGTCTTGCACTCGTTGACCTACCTACCTACCTTCACCAGTGACATCACGCTGCGTTCTTCCGATTAAGTCAATATCGTCGGCGTATCTGAGTAATTGGACGGACTTTTGATAGATTGTGCCTCTGGTGTTGGCGCGTGAGTTTTACACTATTCTTTCAACGATCTTGAAGAAGTCGCATAACATCGCGTCGCCTTGTCTAAATCCTTTTTTGACATCAAAGGTCTCGGTGAGGTCTTTGCCGACCTTGATGAAGCAGCATCCATTCCCCATCGTCATCCTGCACAAACGTACGAGTTTGGCAGGGATCCCAAAACTGGCCTGAAAATAAACCGATATGGACTGATTAGGTTGTTGACGCACGGCTTCCGGAGTTCTTATAGGCGATGTTAAGGAGACTAATGCCTCTTTAGTTGGCAGTTCAGAGGGTCTCCAATCTTGAGGATAACCAACAGCTACAAAAAGGCTTACTGCCTCCTCGCGGCGATTATCAGACAATGGATGTGACTCAAGCCAATTGCCTATCCATCTGGAGAATACCATATCTGTTTTGTTCGCTTATTGAACGTATGAGATGGTAAGGGTTAGTGCTGTGGATATGATATCCGACCAGAGGAAGCGATGAGAGAAGTCCACCACATTCACAAATTTTGAAACCGACCTTAAACAGCTTATGACGACGGGTGTTGGCAAAGGCGGCACACTCAATTTAAGTGCAAACGATTGTCAGATCTTACAATATTGTCTGACAACGTTGTAAGAAAAGCATTGTCAGGCCATTGTAAGGCCGCCGTAAGATCTTACAATCGTCTGAAGGTTCATATGGAGGCTTTTTAACTGTTCAAACAATGACATTATGTAGTAGGTAGTTTTGACCGCAACAAAACACAATGTTAGCTGGAGGTGATATTGGTGCAGGAGGATTCTTTCTCAAATCCACACGTTATCCATGGGCTCTTCAAACACCGTTTGGAGCTGTTTAACGAAAAGTTTCTCGCGTTATTCGTATGACGGAAACATAAGATATGTAGGTTTCATGCCATTCGTGCGAAAAATGCAACACGCACAGCATGAATAGTTGGGGAAAGCAAGGCCTTTTCGAGCTGTCGCGCCAGCTATTTTCTGTTTAAAGTTCCATGCACACCACTTTCTTAAATTTCACATCATAAATTTGGAACACACGAAAATTAATTAAAAATTGTATGTCAAACACACACCATTCGGTTTAGACTACACCCTTCAACATTTTGCATTTAAGATTTAATCCTTAAATAAATTGTTCATACATCATTGTGTATTATAACACACATGCACATAAAAGGGTTGAACCTGCATACCCCCAATTTGATTGCAAATTATTTTAGATCCCGTGAATATTTTGTCATAATAAATCGAAGTATTTCACGTCCTAAAGGACGTCAAAAATGTATGACGACGGCGACAACGACAAAGTCAAGATATTCATTCTTCAAACATATTTTGATTAATTACCCTTTTCGTTGAGAGAATGTTTTCATTACTTAAGTCAATTATATTGAAGTTCGCTATATCATTTTGGAAAATTTTAATGTTACAACAGTGGAATGGTAACAGTGTTGTGTCTTTGAAAAATTAATTAAGAAAATTCTTTAACACAAAAATGGATTAAAGATGTTTTAAAGAAAGGATTTCCTTTGGAATGAGGAAAATACAAAATATTGTTGAGGAAGGTGGAAATTTTGGTTTGAGCTCAAAGAATGATTGGTTGACAACGTGGTCCTTGGAATGGAGATTTTGTGGAGCGTCAAGCCACATTCCCCACATCTATTCAAGGCATCTCTCCCGGACGGGAGATTCACTTCGGAGGTTGATCTATCAGATCATCTCGCTGTTGCTGCAGTGCAGACAGGCGAACACTGTCGTATGGAGCTACTTGACCCAACCAGGTGAGTCAACGACTCTTTTTAGTGACATTTATTGGTCTTAAGCGAAAACCAAGTACAACATCTCGAGAATCCTATGCTATGCCAACTTTTGTTTCGCGACAACCCTCAACGCTGTTGAGAGCCTAATAAGTGCGAAGAAAGAGTGAAATCCAAAACTTTGTTGAGTTTGTATATACCACCTTTAAGGCGGCCTTGGATTAAATGCATGTTTCCTTTTAGAACTCTTGACTATCAAGCCTCAAGTCCTGATGAGAATGCATTGGTGGAAGCCTGTGTCCACTGGGGTCTCGTCTATATAGGTGATGATGATGAAATTTTGAAGGACTTCTCGCGATCGTTCGCGGCCAAGACCAATAACATGTTATTCGACAGGCTTCACGTTCTGGAATTCACTTCCGGTCGTAAGGGTATGAGTGTGGTTGTAAAATATGAAAATGGTACCATGTGGATTTACACAAAGGACATCGAGAGTTATGTGTTCCCACTGTTCGGGCTGTGATCTTCGAGACTCATAGAGCTTACAGACGCAAACAATAATGATTTCATGAGTCTAATTATGAACATAATGTGACCATCACATGGCAGTACGTTCCAAGCAGAGGTTTCAGCTATCTTCACTTTCAAGAATAAAAATCCTCCTTGATAAGAAGAACCCGTGGATGCTTCGTCTACTCGCTTTTGTATGAACTTTTTTTGGAGGAGTTTTCCTACAGTCCTTCGTTCCCATTTTATATCGTATTTAGCTCGTTATGATGTCACGATATAGAACCCTGTGTGGTTTTCAAAGAAAGACGATTCAATCACGCCCCAATCCAACGAAATGTATTCAATCACAATTGACCAAGGTAAAAGGCGACTTTGATAATTCGCCGACACCTGGTCACCCTACCTCTTCCCTCAACAAAATCTATCATCTTCCTAATGCAAAACTTGTACAAAAAAATCATACCTCTCCCTTGAAAATATTGCCATATCTCTCCAAGTTCACAAGACTCATGGGAAAAAAAAACCAAAACAATCTCATTGCTATAACCATCTGTAATGACTCGTCTGAACTAAGTGAGTCATCCATTTTCCCAACAGCAAAGCTGTTAATTTATTCAATCAATAAATTGTTAAAAATTATACAGATGAGCTACACACCAACTACCGACCGAACGAGCCTCCCTGACTGCCCACACGCATGCATCGGTGCCGGCCCAATTCTAGGCAAAACACCGGCTGGCAATCTTCACTCATGGTGTCGGCTTTTATTAGCAATAATCCTATAACCAGGTATACGAGTATTTTGGGACATTTTTCTTTATCATAAAGCCGAAAACTAGCCGTGAACGTGAACACAAACCGAGAACACACAAGCCACGCCATCACTAATAAATGACCGGAAATGCTTCATTTTTTCGTCATCAACAAGAAAGACAAGACGTTTATCGCACGAAGCATTAGCAAAATTGATTTAAGTTTTTTTTTTTATAAACTTTGGGTGGGTGATAAATATTTTGGGGGAGCTACAACCGAAAACCGACTAAAGATTTAATAGTTTACACATTTTGGCGCCAATTTATGTAAATTTGCCCTGTCCAATTGCGGATATCCGCAAATCAATCAAAATGTGGTCACAGATGGCTTTCGGGTGGATTTCGTTTAAAGTGTATCTCGAACTTAAGTGCAACACTAGTGCAATGCAAGTAGAGCCTTTCAGTTATTCATAATGCGAAAAAGAAGATCCCAGCACTAAACCAAAACCGAACACAACCAACCACTAGCCGGCCGGCCGACCGACAAAAATAAATGCAAACCACATCGTTCTGGCCCCCGAAACAAAGTTGCGGTAAAGACAAAACCACATCGACTTCCGTCTTTGTCGATTGCCTTGCCAAAAACTTCATTTTCCAGGAGCTGTGCAGTGGCATCCAAGTGTGCAACAAGTTGACCTCTTCTACATAATCTCCGGTGTCTTCGGTCTCGGACTCCCTTTTCACACTAAACGAGTGTGAGAAAAACGAACGAAGTTAGATGGCGTTTCGAGTCGTTTCGTGAAGCGTTTTCATGACACTTTCGCCGAATGAAGGAAGTTGCACACGCATGATCTTATCCAAAGATGCAAAGCAGTTGGCCCCCCTTTGTTCCTGTTGCGATTGTAATCAAATACCTGAACGCAGGAGAAGAGAAGGAAAAAAAAAAAAAAACAGAACTCATTCCGATTCGACGATGTAGACGACCCCTTCATTGCATGTCAATCTCTCAGTTGATAGGTTGCCCACTCCTGTAGGGCCGGCTTGATACACATTACCGCCGCCGTCGCTGCCGCCGCGTTGTGCCAGAGTGACAAAGAGCTCATGGAGCGAATTCCTTGTTTCCAGGTTGCAAATAGTTGGAGTTCATGTTGTTGTTGTTATTTTTTATCGTTTTCGCTCCAACGAGTATCGCTTCGAGTGTAGATTGCGAGGAATGGTGTAGCACTTGGAACTCGGGGAATATCGCATGCTATTGTTGTACAAAGGTGAAATTAATATTGCGACAAAATATTATTTTCCAATCGGTAAACATACACTTTATTAAACCGATTGAATTACAATTGTCCTCGTCGCACAGACGTTGGTCGTAAACATTATTGTCGTCATCATCAGCTTCGTCGTCGTTGTTGTTGTTGTTATCTTTGGGGGCGATTGCAACTACAGCGCTGATGATCTTTTTAGGCTTCGTACTGGCAGACTTACGTTATTGCTTGTAAAGGCGAAAGAGGAAAGCGTGCCCGAGCATCTTCATTTTCTAGTTGAAATCGTCGACAAATGATATTGAGACGCGACAGTAGCAGTTGAGGAGACTTTTTTTATCTGCAGTATTGCGCGATCTATGGAGCTGAAATTCAATAGACTTATTTCTCTATAGTGGTGAGAGCAACTCAATAGTAAGTCCTCCCAACCAACTTACTTACTTAAGGTGGCGCTACAGTTCGGGGTGGACATGAGCTTCAACCAACAAACGTCACCAACCAGCTGGGTCTTTAGCCAGCTGCATCCAGTTTCACATGCGTTGGTCCCCTTCCACTTGCGTGCGCCACCTGAGTCGCTGTCCTCGGTGCGCCGTCCCTCGGGTGTAGATTCGAAGATTTTCCGGGTCGGAGCATTGGTGTCAATCCGATCTACATGACCGAACCACCTCAGTCGTTGGAGCTTCACACTTCTGATTAAATCGATGTCGCTTTACTCTCTTCCTCCGCTCACCGTCTATGCAGATGGGACCGAAAATCACCCGAAGAATTTTCCTCTCGAAACAGCCAAGAGTAACCTCATCCGCTTTTGACAGAGCCCATGCCTCTGCGCCTTAGAGCAGGACTGAGAGGATTTAGGCCTCAATACAGGGTCACTTTAGTCGTTCGAAAGAGCGCTTTGCTACTCTTCTGCCTTCTTAGCCCAAAAAAGCAGCAATTGGCAAGATTTGACTCTGGTGTTGGCGCGTGAATTTTGCACAACGCTTTCAAGAACGATATTGAAGAAGTCGCATGACAGCGCGTCATGCTTTGCCGACCTTGATAGTGCAGCGTGCATTCTCCATCGTCATCCTGCACAGACGGACGAGTTTCGCAGGGATGCCAAAGCAAGACATAGCTCGTCTCTATAGATGCTGTCATACGCGGCCTTAAAATCGATGAAGAGGTGGTGGGTATCGATTTGAAGTTCCTGGGTTTTTTTCCAAGATCTGCCGCATTGTGAATATTTGGTCGATGGTGGTTGACGAACGGCTTCCGGCGTTCACACAACACGGCAGATAAGATCTTATAGACGATGTTAAGAAGACTGATGCCCCTGTAGTTGGCACAGTTCAGAGAGTTTCCTTTCTTGAAGGCCTTTCTTTCTAGGCCGTCAGCCCCAGCAGCTTTGTTGGACTTAAGCTTAGATACGGCTATTTTCACTTCGTCCAGGTCGGGTGGATGGAATTGTTTGTTTTCATCGTCCAGGTTGAATGGTTCCTTCTGCTTGACAGCGAGATTTGATTTGTCGTCGCCGTTAAACAGTCTGCAGAAATAGTCAAGTGCTGCAACTTCCCAGGCATACAAGGCTAAACTTGGTTGGATGCCCGGCTACCAGGGCATTGTTGGCAGTGAAAATGCCGATAAGCTGGACCTTTCTCTTGTGTTAAATGTGGCCACCGCTAAAGCTTTGTTAAACAACTTGGAACACGAACTTCACCAACACTAGCACATTGAGAAAATGTCCCTGGCCTTAGGCAATCCAAAAGACTTATCAAGCCCTTTTCCTACAAGGAAATTCTAAGTCTTGACAGGGACAACATAAGGAGGCTAATGGGTATCCTTACCGGCCATTGCGGCCTGAGAACTCATCTCAACAAACTTAATCGGTTTTTAGATACAGAGTGTCGGTCCTGGTTAGAAGAGGAAAAAACCTCTGAGCACACTCTCTGTGAATGTCCGGCACTATACTGGCTACGCAAACGGATCTTTCCTAGGAAATTCTGTTCGTTAGCAGAGTTTGGTAACTGCTTCTAATTACATACTCACCGTCATTAGGAAGATAGTAGACCTATTAGGCTAAGTAGACCGGAGACACAATAGAACTTGCTAGGTCTCAGTGTTAGCCACAAGGGCAGGTTCTTAAAAAAAACACACTCACACTTAAAAACGGCTACAAAGTCCTCTATGGTCGCAGTCACTTACAACAGGTTGTTTCTGTCATTATTCAACGATCCACACACAAATCAACCCCTCTATTTGCATACATAAATCATCACACCAAATTGCAAAGCATGAAAACAATTTATCTGCAATTGCAAGCAACCGAATTCAATTGCAAAGGGGGCTCTTTAAAAATTGCTCCAGTACAAAGCCAATGTTCTGCATTATTAACCTGTGACAACTTTGCCAGTTCTCAGGTGAACTTGTCAGTTGTCACTTTTTAATATTTCATTGGTCGAGAAGAAAGCCCTACATCCGGTTCAACCCCTCGCCAAAGTGAAACTCCCTTTTGTTGGCGTAAAATAACTTCTTCAACTTCACTCGATTGCCATTAATTTGGCCCCAATTGACGTTTGGTAATTGCAACAGACCTGTCATCGTTCGACAACAACCCCATTAATTACAGCCCTAATGAGATATGGCCAACGCTAATAGCTCTATTAAAGTACGCAACGTCTGCTGTCTTGCAACCCCCTAGCGAAATTTAAATTACTGGTTTTGATTAATATTTTTGCATGTCTCTTTGTAGAAAATAATTTGATGGGAGCCGCTGAATGGACGGGCTATACGCCGAGCACAACAACACCGGGCGTTGGCTCATACCACACGTACCAGCCGCTGCAGACGAATGCATCAAGTGCAGCGGCGGCGGCGGCGGCAGCAGCAGCAGCGTATGGCTATGATAGTCACACAGCGGGAAATCCACCACCACCCCCGCCACCACCGCCGCCAGATCATCATTCGAACTTCCACCTGCCCACTGTGCTGACAGACATGCAACCCTTCTGTACGTCCTCCGAGTATCATCACACGGGGATTGCGCCCAGTGCAGCCGGCAGTGGTATAATGCCCCACACACAACCACCCATCTGCAGTCCGACGTATGGCTCGACAAAGTCTGAAATTGACTCCTTAAATGCATCTTATCCGTCGTACAACAACTGGTCAAATGGCTACAACAACTACCAGTACGGAAGCTGTACGGCACAGGGCCAATATCCGGGTCATACGGCGCCCACAATGGTCCTATATCCACAACTGTATTCCACTGTAAACCAAAATCAAATCCACTTACACCTCCATGGCACCGACAAGCTGGAGCAATACCTTGGCCCCGAGAATTCCTTAACAATAAGTTCCATCGGTGGCAGTCGGTCAGGCATTGAAATTGGCATCGGAACATCGGATCATGAATCAGTGATGATGAGCAATGAAGCAGCAGAACAACAACAGCAACAACACCCGCAACACGTACAACAGGAGACTGAGGTGCCACAAGATCATCGAAACGATGACGATGTTGTAGATCCGGGAAGTGTTTGGCGGCCCTACTGACCGGCGGTAAATTACTTTGAAATTGAACTGACCTAGGACCGTTTTTAGGTCTACGAGTGTGCGTGCGTGAGTCTTCTTATATTTAACTGTACTAAATGTAATAATTGAAATTAAGGTCTTAGCTAAGCCGTAGTCCGTAAGTAGGTAGCTAGGAGATACATTTAAAGTTACGTGTAAGAAAGAATGTTTTAGTTAAATTTTAAATGTAAAAACAAAAATTAAACAACACCATTTGTTTATTTAGTTAGTTCAGTGTAAATAGATTTCACATTATTTATACTTCTAAAAATCAGAAAAAAATACATACATCGCCATTTATAAGAAATAAAATTTAAATACAAGTGTTTTATTAAAAATGTCTACCCACAGAATAGAGTGGAGAAGTTTGTTCAAAGTTCGAGGCAATCACAATAGATCTTCGGGGCATAAGACCCTTGAGCTACGGATTTTGTAGACATCTGCAGCTGTCTTCTGGTCTCTTTTATCGCCCATAATCTGGTCCGTTGTTATAGGCCGTTCACCCCGGCCTCTTAAAAACCTAAGCTCGGTTTCCGAAGTGCTGCAATGAGGCACCGAGATGAGGCACCAAGGAAGGCCTCTGTGTTTACTCCAAATACAATATTCTTTTGCGAGAAGCAAATACATTGCCGCGATTTAAGACAGTAAATTGTACGAAAACCCCTACATTGATCAACCTGTCAAAAGAGTTGAACGAGTGCCCTTAAATCTACAGCCGAATCTGTTGAAGGACTTTTAGAAGACTCCTTTGGGAAGCGGAACGGAACTAGTCCAACGCCTAGTTGACTATCGGTCTTTGCTTTATCCCTACTGTGTCTATCAGCAAATTATCTTAATTGCCTTTGTTTGTTTATAATGTATTTGTTAATTTCATGCGGCTTATCTTGTCTTGTCCCTAAAGCTAGCGTTCCATCGTTAGTTGTCTCATCAGCGCCATCTTGTCTGCTTCGCCTAGGTCACTTCAGGCATCTTTCGTCAAAAACAATGGCACTTCTCCTTCGACAAGGTGACAGTTGATATCCGTGGCATTCGCCGGACAAACTTCACCTAGTTCGGAGGCTGTCGCCTTTTTCTCCCGCATGATGAGCAGTGGCTTCAATGGCAGGTGGTCCCATTAACTCCCTTTCGCTCGCACATTTTGCGGAACTCAACCACCTTTCAGGCAGAAATATTTGCCCTCAACGCTTAAATTAGCTTTTTGAAACTCGTGGCAAAACCATCTTTATCTTCTCTGATAGCCAAATCACTCTAGAGGCACTAAACTGTGCTACGATAAATCCTAAGCTTATTCTGCAGATAGCTAAACTGCGTTCGAAATCAGCAAAGGATCCCTGCACACAAAGATCACATTGGCAATTAAACGACGGATTTGCTGGCCAAAATAGGTTCATCCATCCCTTGAACGGTCCCAAAAAATTCTGTGGAGTAAACTAAAGTTGGCATAATTTGTAGGTCTCCTCAGGGATAAAGATTATCAACTGTGCCCAAAAACTATCCCCAACACAGTGTAAAGGTTCTCCACTGCCAGCAGAAAATTCCTCACCCTATTACATACTTGTCTTTCACTTTGAAAGTGTACATAGAGCTGGCGTCTACGTGCGTCCCTTTGATTAATTGCAGATCCGTCTGCACCTCGTCGAAATTTCTCTCTTGATCTCGGAGCTATTTTACTCTGTGGCTACTTGTACATTCTTCAGTTGACGTTTTGAAAAGTAGAGCCTGTGCTACTTTTTCACTTTCTGAATTTTCCAATGCAAGTAAATGCACTGAAAAGTCATCATAATCATCATCATTTTCCAATGACCTGCTCATCCAATTTGAGGTTCGCGGGTTTAGGTTGCTTAAGTGGATTCTCAACATCTTCCCATCTTTCGCAGTCGTCTCTAAATCATCAGGGACTGTTCCCATAAGGGTAGAGGTTAGATTTCGAACTTAATCCAGCCATCTTATCCTGGGCCTACCTACCAGACGCCTACCTGATGGCACATCTAAGAAGCCGATTTTGGGTATGGACCTTTTCGTTCAAAGAAGTAGCTGTTCGACATTGAGTACCTCCCGTATTCAGGTGTTCCTTACTCAATCTCGGGGAGTCACCCCAGCAATACAACGAAGAAATCTCATTTCAGCAGCTTGTATTCACAATCTTATTCTTCCTGACCAATCCTACAGGATAACTGAGTATTGCTCCTACCAACACTCGTGAATAAGACCCCGAGATACTTAAACTTCTCCACCTGTTTCAATGGGACTCCACTAAGATGCAGAATGCATTGAACAGGCGTTTGGGAGATTACCATTACCTCTGATTTGTTCACGTTAACCTTCATCCCATGTTCAATACAGATGGCTACGAACCTGTCAAGTACGCGCTGAAGTTCGGTCTGGGTGGACGTAAGGATGAGCAAGTCATCAGCGAAAAGCAGATGACTTATCCTTAAGTCTCCCAATTCAAACTGTTCCCCACCAAAACTGCGTTATAACATCCAATCCAGATACGCTATGAAAAGAAGAGGTGGCAAAACGCACCTCTGGCGAAGTCCATCGCCCACAGTTAAAGATGTCGATTTAACGCCAATCACCCAAACACAGGTTTTACAGTTTGTGTATAGAGATTAAATGACCCTCCCATGAATGACAATCCCATACTCCTGCAATGCGCTCAAGAGCTTACGTCGAAGGACCCGATGGTATGTTTTTTCCCAATTGCACAAAACAGCTGTAGATGGGTTTGGCATATTTCCATGCCTTCTCAAGTACCATTCTGAGAGTGAATAGCTACTCGGTTGTGCTTCTACCTGGACGAAAGCCGTACTGCTCATCGCCTAACCTGGCCTCGACCACAGCTCTGAAACGCGCTGCCAACACCTTACCAAAGACTACTCCGTGGAGACTTAAAAGAGATACATCCCTGTAATTGGAGCAATCTATTCTATCCCCTTCCTTAAAAAAAGGAATAATCACCCCAGTTTGCCAATCGCTAGGTGTTTTACCCCATTCCCAGGCCACTTTAATGACACGAGAGAGCCATTTCACTCCCTCTTCACTCAACATTTTTGGCCGGATTTTATCCACGCCAGCAGATTTGCCGATTTTTAGCGCCAAAGTCACCTCCTCTAAGGTGGGACTATTCTCCGCCCTACTCAAAACCATGGATCTGCCATCCTCAGTGCCTTGTTCAGGATTGAACAGCTCCGACAAGTGCTCGCCCTATCTGAGCAAGATGTTCCCCCAGAAAGCAATGATAGCTCATAAAGCCATCTTAACTGCGGCTCGTTTTCAGCAACCTAGCGCCGACCATTTAAAAGCGCAGGGAAGTCCGATCCCATATTCCAACCAAGAAAATCTGAGCCATTGACTGATTGCGACGCTTGGGTTGACTGGCTATAACAATTCCAAAGACTCCAACTATTGTAAAATAACCTTGTCTCCTTGACTTCCACAGCATCTTGGAAGGTTTCTAGCGTGAATATTTTCGAACTTGTTATTCGAACTTGAATATTCGAAAACTTTCTTTGAATGGAATGGCAATCGACTCTTGACGTAGGCGATGGAGGTCGCAGTTCTTATTCGATTATTTCCCCCCATTCTACCTAGCTTCAACCCACGAATTCATAAAGAAATAAACAACATCTACTTCGCCCCCATAGACTTTAGCTACTTTCTTGCCTTGACTTGCGGAGGCATACGCCCTCAATTGCCCATTTCATATCGGTTATGATCTCCTTGTCACCACAAAAAGTTTACTTCTTCCAAAGAGCTGTTCACCTCTTGAATTTGACACCAAAATTGAATAATTTTCACAATGATTTACGTAAACTCCATACGCACCAAGGATTGCATAAAAATTGGGATTGCATTGAAGACTCGTCGTTCTCTGACCACAGCATAAAAAACCAATACTTCTTCAGCACAACTCACATCCAAATGTCAGTCCAGTGAGTGCCGCCATCGTCTGTTCAAACATTTTCCAAACACCTACCGCATCCAATCAAATGTGGAACTGGTCACCCAGTTATGTAATCTACTCGAAAAGCTGAATTACAATCCATGTAAGCACTCCAATTATAGAACTGCTACGCGCCACTTAACGCATCGATCTGTTGCAAACACACAACCGCCGATGAAGGAGCACACTGGAGATGGAGAGAAAAGGACAGCCTCTTGTCAAAGCTGCAGCAACTGAAGCCAAGCGAAAGCCGAGAGTATACGCCACCATGCACACACCACTGCCATACACTAGGACGGACATGCATCACCGTTCGAGCGCGAAATCGACTGCGACATTAAAATCTCGGCGCGATATCAAATTCACTATACGCTCGCAGTACGAAGAGCGCGCGATCAATCGGAGGCCAGCCAGCAGCACTGAGCTGAGCACACCATGTTCTCCGTTTTCCAGATTTTATTTCGCTTTATTGCATTCGCCTGCGTCTCTGCTTTAGCGATTCACTCTTTGTGGAGTCGGATAGGTGTAGGTACCTGGGAAATATTCGATCACCTTGCGGTAAGAACTTTCTAATCAAAAAGAGGAATGCATTACCGGGCAACAACAATGCAGGAGTAACTCAATAGGTGATCCTCTGAAGTGCTGGCAGAAGCCCGTGGTGACGGATAAACACTGTTTTGTTCGTCATCTTCTTCGGTTTTTGCTGTTGTTGTTGTTGTACCTTGCTGCTGCGACAGTGCATGTCTTCGTGATCATCGTGAGCGGCTTCTTTCGATTAAAAATTTCAACGATGGACAATGATGATGACGGCGTACGCAGGCGATGTTCATGCGGACGATGATGACGTCTATAACAAGATCCAGTGGCTCATTCGAGGCGGAGGGTCTGACCGTTCCAATGGATAATAATTAAGTGTTACACGAAGGAGTCCCATGTGGACGTTCACGTGGGTGGTGGAAACGATTGATTTCAATTCAATAAGTGGGTGGATACAAACGAGTCAATCTTTGCCGGTCCACTGCGTTGCATCCTACTCAGGTTAAAAGTGATAAAGCTTTGGCTGCTCTATAGTACATTGGTCTTTCATTGTCGTGACCTTATCCCTTTGGCGCTTTAGCTCCACTGAAGTAGTTAAAAAGCTAAGAAGCATCGGAATACGATCTCGTTTAGTACACTGATGACGAAAAAGAGGACGAATTTGGGTCTAAAATATTGATCCGGGCTGTCTAGACAAACCTCTTGGTTAACATTGATCAGTATTTCGCATATTTCAAGCAGAAATATTGGCCACCTGGGGAATATGAAAGAACAATTTTGCACAACAACATTCATAGCCTCTGATAGTTAGGTGCCCCCAAAGCACTTGGTATTACAGTAGTCACTTATGGATTACGGTAGACTAGATGTCGGCGCTAAAATGGTCGAAATCGAAGGTCTTTTCCATTACGACAAATGTTGACAACGGAGTGAAAGCCCTTGCAGAGGAGTTGTGTCTGATCTCATTAAATTTGTTAGAGAACTCCAGGACACAATCACACCACAGCATCAACTAGTATTGCTCATGTTTCTGGTTAACTTGAACAGGAATACCTTTTGAATCAACACTGGTGTAATAACTTGTCACTACTGTCTAAAGGAGTGGCTTCATAGGCCTTATCTTTGTCTTAGACAATCATAAGACCTCTTTGAACATCGCTTACGATTCTAACAGAATTCAAAGTAAACAAGCTCTTCTAAGAATCCCAAGGACGACACAGTACGTTTTATATAAAACAACAAAACGGCTAGTTTGTCGAATCTCTTGCCAAGTGTAATCCGAATAAATTCTCTGCTGACTCTTCCCTCTGTTTAAAATAAATAAATAGCTAGAACCACAGCTTCAAGGCCTAGCTTCTCGCAACCATTCATGTTGTGCGTGTTACATTTGAATGGAAGAGGCCTTAAATTTATTGCCGGCTCCGAACGGCGAATTGAGAAGCTTTTTCATGATAAATTGTACTCTCGGAGCCTTGTCATTCCTCGACGAGGTATAGTGCCCTGAAAAATGTTCGGTGGACATGGCTGGAGCTTGAACCCATGCCGTTCGCACAGCAGTCCAACGCACTAACCACTGATCCACGGCGACCACTCCGTTTGCGCCACTCAAACCTGAAAAAAAAAGAAGCTTTATCTCTTCTGTTTGCCTCTGACAACTTAGTTAATAACTTTTTCAAAACTCTTCAGCGGAAACACTTTTCCATACTTATTAAACGAATTGACAGCAACGGCTGTCAAATTGGTAGTGGAATGCACTCCATAACGTTAACGTTGAATAACTACTTTTCTCACACACCAGGAGTATCGAAAATTAAACATTAAATTGTTTATGCAGTTTTCTGGTGATATATCAGTGTAATTACATTAATTTAAACCATTAACACATAACAACAAGTGTTGCTATGAATTTCTAGCAATATTTCCATTGAAGAACTGATTTAAAAAAAAAATCTAGTACGATCATGTGCACAGTCAAAAAGTGCGGCGAGTTCATATCTGAATTCAACGCACTTTTCTGTCTGTTTTGGGTCACACAGATGGAATTGGTGTTTCGTTGGTGTTTTTGGCTGTTTTAGGATGGTTTTCGATTGGAAACTTCTTGAAATAGAGGGAAAGGTGGTCTAGATAAATTAGAAGCGTGTGAAATCCTAAAAAGAACCATGCTGAAACACGTTAGACTGTGCTGAGTGCTTGAAAACTGCAGAAGATAGGGGAGTTAATTTGTAGACACACTGGAAAGAACCGGGGTATCTTTGCCACAACAGGACGATGTGGATATTAAACAACCCTCTTACGGCGTAATAGCAATCATTTACGATAAAACAATCAAAAAGGCTGGCCATTGGTACTTAGGTTAGGTTAGGTAAATGGGTGTCACTGCTCACGTAGACCAGCAATATGAGAGCAATATAAAGAGAAAGGGAGCCGCTGATTTAAAATCACCCAGATAAGGATTATTTTCAGACCAGGTCGATGATATGCAAGTCTTCCAGTTCCATGAAGAAGTAACTGCCAAGAGTCCTCATTCTTCTGCCGGCAAGGGCAGGGTTTTCATACAGCAGGTGACGGACAGATTAGATTTTTCCTCGTCCCTACCTCTTCAATAGTCGTTGTGATGTACATATACCGTGGCGCTCCGCCTACCAACGGCGGAAACTATCCTTTCTTCACGCCGACAGAAACAGAGATCTCTTCTTATTATAACCCGTCCACAAGTTTCTAGCCATTGCACATGTGTCGTTGCATTTCGCCTCTACTGATGGCCTCGTTTGCAATATTCCTTTTTAACGACCTTATTGCAATCCTCGCAAAGGGAGAAGCCTGTCAGGGATGCAGAGCTGCTCCCAGCAATAGGTACTTAGATGGTCTAACTTAGCAGAACAGCAAGGCTGGGTATCCAACGCCGGCCGGACAGAAAAACAAGGCAGGTCCCAGCTAAGTACAAAAAAAGTATCATGTTCTGACTGAGAATCACAAGTAGAGGAGGTGGAACAATTAATTTTAAAAGAATATGTAAGGTTTTAAGTGAAGCATTAAGGTTTTCCAGTACCTTTGAAGGTTCTCCAAAAAATCGCTATAGTTAGGTTAGGCCATTACAGGTAAGGTTAGATTGAAGTGGCTGCCAGCTGAAGCCAACACTCGTAGACCAATGATAGGTCCGTTGTGATACCAAGTGGATCTTGGAGAATTCTCCTTTAATTACTCGTTAAACCACTTAGAGCTTTGATGAAGCGTAGAAGACTTCGTTGATTAGATCGCCTGGATCATTGTAGAGGAAGGCACCTAGGTGAGTTTTTCTTCTATAGTTTCCTCCTCTTCTTCGTCCATGCAACTTCAGCAGAAATCATTTGAAAAGACGCCAAGCCTTTTTGCACGTCTGCCTATTAGACAGTTTCTAATGAAGACACCTATAGTACCGCTGATGTGCAAACTCTTCCTTAGAGCATTTCAGATCCAGCTTGGACCAAATCTGTTTTGTCGCTAGACACGTTGTACCACCTGTTCACATAAAATTTGTCCTTTCGAGAGCATCACGCTTAGTTTTATGTTTATATTCATACCTATACATCGATGTTCCATGTATGGTGACTGTATCAGTCTTACAATTCCTGTGAATGCCCCAATGCCCCGGCATCCAACAAAGGTGAATGTGGAACTGCTCTGACATCTCTACGAAAGATGAACAGCAATCTATGGCTACTAGTGAATTTGTAGAGAATGATGGGCCCATTATGAAAGCTTGGTGTCACATAACCTTCTTAACCTAACCTACCCTAACCTACCATAAGGTTTAACAAATTCATGCAAAAAGTATCACTCACAGAATAGGTATTTGTTCTAAATTTCCCTCCGTCCTAACTACTTAACAACAACCTCTACATCAGTTGCACTTGTCGAAATAATTAAGTCTACCTCACCTCTTGTCGATTATTAGGACTCCTACAGTCTTCAATACCTCACCGACCGAAACTCTTTTTCGTTTGCTCAAAATCGGATTAAAAATAAACTGCCACCCAAAGTTCAATAGAAAAAAACAAATATCCTACACCTACATCATTCAGGACTAATGTGGTGGGCGTCGTTTTTCACTCCCAAGACCCGCCTCCAATGTACTCTGCGCAGTGATTCCGAAATTAAATGCTCCATCTAATGTCACTTTGAAACTCTCGTCGTCGTCATCCACCGGAGATGGAGAGAAATCAAAACTTTTCCATGAAATGAATTCTTAGATTCAGCGTATCTAGTTAAACCAGTTCGTTGTGTTCACGATTTCCCCTTCAAAATGAATTGTGCGAGTGATTATGATTTAACAGAGCTTACTGCTCCAAAGCTCTCCAATCGATGGGGGAGCTTATCATAACCAAACCGTCCAAGCTTTCAATCAGCTGTTTTGACCCGCACCAAGCAACGTCATTTCAAAGAGAAATGATTCCAAGAAACGACCCATAACACGTTTCACCAGCCCGAATGACAAATTCAAGTCTAAAATGTTACTAGCACTCCCATGAATAATCAAATTCAATAAATACACGCTGGGGTTATTTTAAGCTAAGGAAGTTGCGATCGTACTACGGCCATGTCCGCGTAAAAGGGGATTTCTTTTTCTTGGATAAATTTTTTGTTGAAATCACTTTTGATATTTGTTTACGTTTTGAATTAAACGATCGTCGACCGTAAATCATTTGTAATGGAACTTGTTCACAGCTAAGTCAATCGTGTTCGAGTTCTAAGTATGAGGTAATATACAAACGGGGGATGATTGTGGGCTAGCCCCAGTGGTTTAGGATCTGGTTAAAGGAATGGGAGGGTTTTTGAATGATTTTTGAAAATGTTTAGACTCGTTGTTCCAGTTACATGCAGGAGAGTTAGCTCGTGGCACTGTGACGTTTTGAATTATCCACCATTTCGTAACGTGTCGCATCCAATACGTAAGTGTCTACGTTTCGCAGAAACGATTACTTTCTGATGATTACCCCCTAAGGCCTAATTAAACTATAAAGTCTGGGAACGTGGTTTGGTAACATAAGAGACAGAGACGCCAAGGAAACGTGACTGCTAGCAGGTGACTTTTATATTGATAGTAACAATATCTGATGGCAGGTATTGAATTTTAATACACAGCGTCACTTACTCCCATTTGAATCGAACTACATTCAATTTGGTGTATACATTTGGATACTCGTCATGGGGGTTTTTTCCAATTAGTGTCTTCTTCTATTCAGCTGGACATATACATACAGCTTCGATCGATGATCTTGATCGTAAACTGTACTTACTGTTGGAGTCTCTAAAATTGAACAATGACTCCGATGAATTATGTGGCTTGGCTTGCGTGATCCCATATTAGCCAAATTCATCGTCTTAGACTCAAGTAGAAAGCGTGTCATTGACTTGTTTGCTTTGCATTAGCGAAAACGAGTTATGCATAGTAGCATCCAATAGGTTAGATTGAAGGTGTCTTATCACATGATACCGAAGTTACTGATTAACCCGGCTTTGTCTTTTCGATGAACTGGTAGAGATACATAAATATCTCAATTGAGGTAGAAGTTACCTAACGAACGATGACGTGTTCCCCTTAAACAGCGGCATTATGTTATGTTGATTTTATTGCCTTCATTGCACAGTACTACTTCTTCAACGACCTAGAAGAATTAGGTCGCTGAATCTGAATTAAAATAAAATCTTCTGATTCGTGCCTTGAAGAACTGTTTATGGTTTTCAGTGTTTGGTTTTGTCCTCTTTTATTTTAAGACCGACTCGTGCTTCTTAGACGACTTGCTAAGAGCATGCTGGATAGACTTTTGGAAGATGGTACTTTCCGCGTTGATGTCAGCCCTAGGCGTTATCTGCCCCAGCACGAGATTGAAGACAGCGTGACGACTTGCGAAATCCGGTGCATGTTTTGAATAGATCCGAGGAGATCTTCCCAAATTGCTCGGTACACCGCGTGTTTTTCAGCTTAACGGTGGACCAGTTTTCTTGGGATCCCAAACTGGGCCATCACATTGGTAGCGCTCAAAACGATGAATGGTGTCAAAGGCGGCTTTGAAGTCTATAAAGAGGTGGTGTGCTTCGATCTGAAACTCGTTGGTCTTTTCAGGATTTGCCTTAATGTGAATATTTGGTCTATAGTCGACCGGAAGTAACACTGGTACGTCCCGATTAGTGTGGTACAAACCGTCTTGAGACGTCCACACAGTACGGTTGACAGGATCTTATATGCAGAATTAACCAGCGATATTCCTTTGTGGTTGATGCAGCTAATACTCCAGTCGTCAGACATGCTCTCCTTCTCAAAACGGCAGTACAGGTGCTGGGGTTTATGGTCCCGGATTGAAAACTACCCGCGACAGCGCTTGGAAATCACCTACAGTATTTAAAGCGGAGGTCTACGCTAGAAAATTGTGTGAAAGAGAATGCCTGCGGAGAAGAACCCAAGGAACCCGCATCTACATGTTCTCAGACAGCCAAGCAGCACTATTAGCCCTTAAATCTTATACGGTAGGGTCCAAGCTTGTCTGGGACTGTCTCCACCTCGTCGAAAGCGCTGCATCGGTAAATAAATTTACCGTAGCATAGAACCCAGGATATGAAGGCTTCGAGGGTAACGAACAGGCTTATTGCCTGGCTAGAAGAGGGGCTTGCCGCCCACTCGTTGATAACACAATGGGAGATCAACAAACAAGCCGACTACTGGGCCAACCTCCGAACCTCTGAACACCTTACCATGCCGAAAGTAACCCGAGTCTACATAGAGCTCCTGAGTGAGAAACTCCTTATAGTCCATCATTTACAAATGTCAACATCAGTGGGCAGTATCGCACCATCAGTGAAAAGGTAGTCACCAACCAGTTTGGGCCAGAGTTCGTGGTATGATGATGAGTGCCTTCAACAGTATAAAGTGACAAAATTTGTTCTTAAGCAAGCACTGAAACCAGAAAAAGGGAAAGAAAAAAAGAAGAGCGTCTAGGCGATCTTGAAGCTGAGTGAAGTCGAAGAATCTCACTAGCGCAACAACATCCAGAACTTCTACAAGAAAGTCAAGCAATTGGTACTTGACTTCAAAGCCGAAAGGCAGACTTTTTAAAACAGCAAAGGAAATCTACTAATCGAGATGCAAGAAGCCAGCAGCAGCAGAAGATAGAGAGGGTTATAGGGCCAGAAGAGAACACAAGCCCAAATCCAATCAACGAAAAAGCAGTCCCTACCCATCTTAGCTTAAAAGAGGTTGGCGCAGTCATTAAGAAACCGAAAAGCATAGCTTTAGTGGCCGTCCAGCTCAAAGATATGAGACGCAACGCGAGCCAGCAACGACATAGCTGATATGATGCGCTTTCTTGTGAGTTTTGGAATCGCCTGCTGGAACAAATAGTGCGCACGACAGGTGTTAGCATGTAAGGCACTATCTTTTAAAAAATTCCGTCAACAAAACAGTATCAGTCCACAGAATAGGACAGAACGCCACTTTTGAAAACTGCAACTCCGAGGAGGGTTAGGTTAACCTGACCTAACTTCGAGGTAGTCAGCATTGACTACGAATGATACCCTTTTTGAGATTCTACTAAAAATGTCTCTGGGAAACCGCTCCTTCTTAGTTTTAACAAAACTTCTGGGTTCTGGGTTCAAAACTTCTAACTCGAAGGATACAATTGTGGATCTACAAGACCAGTCATATTGAATGGCACCGAGTGTTGGACAATAATTTAGAAAGTAGACCATGTCCCTGTTTCGGATATCCTTTACGATTTCATCGTCATTGGGAACAAATTTCCTTTGCTCTAGTTTTCGAACTGAAAGATCAATAGTTTCTCTAAATTTTCGTGTACATTGGTTACATTCCGCCAAGTGACCTCAAGTCAATCAATTCAAACGGCAAACGGATTCGCATTAAAGTTCGTAAAACAAACAAACCTCTAACAGCCCCTAACCACGATGGCCTCTTTAATCAGCGGTTAAGCGTTTTCGAATAGTCTCGCTCGCCCGCCCCAAACGTGTCGGTGTGATGTATCATTTCAAAACAACAAAACAATTTGCGACCACAAAAATTTGGCAGAAAATAAATTTGATTAGTTTTTTACCACTCCGAAGTGTTGCTGCTGCAGCGGAGATGATGGAGCATTAGAACCTCACCCTGATCGGGACATTTATCGTCGCCGAGTTATTATCCCCGTTTAATGTGCGATGTGTGCCTTTACGTGCTTGACATGACAGCTGGCTGGCACGGTGGTTTTATGTCAGTCGCTGCAAAGCGGTCTACAGTCGGCAGGAGCATACACCGTCATTTCACACTTTCCCGCTCGGTATAGTCGACGTGTGAATAGTGTGTTGTGTACGCGTTTTAATTCGCGCGATTTGATTGAAAATTTAAACCTCAACTTGTCACCGATTGAATGAGCCGTTGCACAGAGGGGAGCATACAATTGGAAAATAGTGAAACATGGTGCCGGCAGCGTATCCGCTAATTTATTTCTGAACTCCCAAAGCCTCGTACGTGAGCTAGCGAGGCTTCTATGGGGATGTGGGTTATTTTCATTGATTGACCTGTGAACTTGATTAGCGGTTTCGATGGAGCTGATTGTTTTTAGGAGAATTTTTTTTTTCTGTTGTTTTTATTCCTGCGGTGGTTTTTCACTGACGGAACACTCTGTGCATTCCAAGTGAAATGCCAACGCGTTAGTGGACGCGGTTTGCATCCGGTATGCAGTTGTTGGGCCGTTCCGACCGCTAATTAGGAGTATTTAGGGGCACAAAGTGCGTTCACAGAGATTTTTCCCATACAATTTGCAAGCTGCTTGTTCCGTGGATTTGATGTTGATGTTGTTGATGCTTGTGATAATTGTTAACTTGGCTGGTGGTAGATAGCCACTGTGCTTTTGAAGTGCACAAAGTCAATTAGGGGAATTCATTTCATTAATTTTAAATATTCGCAGAATAAAATTGATTTTGTTTTACACAATTATCACATCAATTGATTTAACTTCTTTGACAATTAATTTCACCAGTTTCGTTGTTCACTTTTCCAAGACCTTTCGAGGAACTTTACCGTCAAGAAGGGGCCAACTTTTTGGATTTCACATGAAAATAGGACTTGGATCTATACCCTGAAAACGCTGCTCATTTTATTGAAACCATTTGGAGCTCCTGATGAAGCTGGGGATAATTTTGACGTCAGTATGTGACAGTTCGCCCAAGTTGTCGAAGTGATAGGCTTCTAGATAGAGCTTCCATCTTTGGGATAGGGCAGGACAAGTGTAGCGTAAATGAAGGATGGTTTCATCCTCTTCTTCATCATTGCAGCTCCTGCAGAAGCCATTTGAGAAAGGCCCATCCTTCTGGCATAAAGGCCAATGGGACAGTGGCCAGTGAAAACACCGATAACGGTGCTGATGAGCAAGATCAAACTTTTAGATCGAGTGAGATTTAGCATAGGCCAGATCTCCCTGGAGGTACGGCACGTGGTACCATTACTCCATGTTTTGTTTGTCATATTGATCGCATCGTACTCTAATAGAAATTTACATGTAGCGAGTGGAATACCTAGATTCCTTCGTTCCGGCAGGATGTCGAGAGTAGTACCACATTTGGCGAGTTCATCGGCCTTACAGATTTGGTAACTGCTTAAAGAACCCGCCAGATTCCAAATTCCGTCAGATTTCCCCTTTTCGGTACAATAATGATCAAACTCTTGTCCCACCCTTGTAAAACACGGTCAGTGTCTCATGGACCTCCTTTGAGCAGATAAAGTAGCTCTACCAACTTCTTTGACACCCCGTGGAAGGGCTCAGCAAAGATGTCATCAATGCAAATCGTTTTGCGTTACTTTTGAGCTTTAATCGTGGTTTGTACAGCCTGCCTGGTAAGCCTGCGAGCCCTGAGTATACGTTTCCAAATAAATCTACACTTTGACTACAAGGTTCAAAGAGCTGGAGAAGGCTATGCCTCTTCTTCTAAGATTCAACGACAGCGCTTGCAGTGAATCTCCGATGAATTGGGTGAATAATTTAAGTTTACTTAATCCACTAAACGTCATTGTGAATAAGGTCTTTTAAAAGTCCGTCAGGTTTTCAACGAAAGAGACAATGGTAACTCACAACCATAACCTTGCTTCAGTCCTCTATCTCGCTCTCCGTTTCGGAATTTTCCCATATAAATCCGGATTGCCACTACTTTTCCATATGCGTAATAATTTACTGGCGTTCGATTAAAACATTATTATAAATATTCCACGACTACTTAACTGCATAACACGTGTAATCGTGTAGTGCATACGACATATGAAGTTATTAACTTACCTACCCCGTATCTTGGACAACAAGATGCAAAGTCATAAACGGAAACTTAATTATAATTCCAAAGAATGGAAAGCAAATATAAAAAAAAAAAAAACAACTTCAAGTGCAAGTAAACTTGGAATTCCCAAGCGTTGTTTTATGAAGTTTATTCCTCAGTGTGATCTACAAAAAGAGGTATCGCACTCTTGAATTCTACGTAGCTGGGCCCGCATCACTGTGTGTAAATGAATCACTTGCGTATGGGACTCTATGTTGCACGTATCACTTTGGAGCTTGATAATTAGTATTCCATGCAGACAAGGCAAATCAATTTAATCGTCAAAATCACAAAAGAGCTGCGTCAGCAGCTACAAGTGTTAGCCTTGCCTAACGATACTTCTTGTCCAGTGGCAGTGGTCCCTTTTGTCTCCTGCAAATGGTATGCTCTATGCAAATTCTCTTCAGATGTACGATGGTGGTATTCGCTGACAAATGACATCCAATCGACAAAAATCGTCCTTTTGCCAGTAGGAATTTCTAAAGATGCAAGGAAAACGCATGTAGTCTCATTGAAATGCTAAACGAATTGCACTTTGACCAGAATGTCCTTTTTGATAATGCGTGACAATATCCTCATTCTTGGGATGTGAATAGTTGCAAATGTACAGTGGGTTCGTATTGTTGTCAAAGGTTAAATTAGGACTTGGCTTCAGTTGAAGACAAAACTAAGTCCCTCCTACATTGAGATGCCCTTTAACATTAATTCCAAGCCTTACTGAGAAAGTGAACGAAAAGGTAAAGAAGAGAAGTAAACAAAATGTAAAATGTATGAATAGAGTGCTGATTCGAAATAATGGGCTGTAGAAAGTCGGATTACGAGAAGAGCTATTAAAAGATCTGCGTAGAGTACGTCAGAAAACGGGTTTGAAATACAAGGAGTACTCAATATATTCCCTTTTTCAAAGTATTTTTTTAGAGCTTCCGACAACAAGTGTGGGTTATGAGAACATGGGGTGAGGTAACTTTTCCGAACCGCTGGGTATCTCCAAGTCCGCCTGCCTTCCGAATTAACGCAGTGTTTTTCAAGCGGAGGTCCCAGCTGTGACACTAGCCGCCCGTGAGACTGCGATGAGGGGAATACCACGAGAGGATATCACTTTTTTTCATCGACAGCCAGGCAGCAATAAAAGGAAATTGAAGCTTGTGAGGTGCTGTCGAGAAGAGCTCAAAGTTCTTGGAACAAGGCACAAGATGGCACTCTGCTGGGACTCTGGACATGAGGGCATACCAGAAAACGAGAATGCTGATGAACTGGCGAAAAACGACTCGGCAACAAACACGGAACAAGTTGACACTTCGGTGAACATTCGGCCTTGCACATTTAAGCTCGAAGCGGGAAAAGACCCATGAAGGAGGCGAGTCTTTTTAAACACTTGTGTAATCACAAGGAAGATATGGCCTGTATTCGATAGGACAGATAGGCTTTTTCAGATCGACAGAAGATCCCTATCTACAGAGGGCATTATAGGCTGCGATACCTTATGAAAAAGTGTTCGAATTACAGAAGAAGACCTCTGTAAGGGGTGTGGCCATGAGAAAGTCCACGAGGACACAACCCACTCCCTTTGCCATTGGCAGAGTCGCTACCATCTAAGAAATAGATTCCACGGAAAACTCTTTTTCCAGGACATTAAAGACTTATCCGATACACCGGTGGACCAAATAATGAAACTCATCAAATCTACAGGATGGTTTGTATCACAGACGCAGTAAGTCGCTTTTGCGGATAGCGGACATCTCTCTTCCCCCAACGGGTATCACAATGGGTCTGAATTGACCTTAGTGTGGCGAAATGTATTTTACTTCCTTTCGCCTGCCCACTTAACTAACCTAACTTATGAGCACTTCCGTCCAGAAACCATAGGGTGCGAGTATGTAATTAATTTTTTTAGAGCCAAATCCTTATGACTGGGAGTCGCTGCCGGCATTTAACAAACAAAATACAATCGCCCTTAGCAGTATTGCACCCGAATAGGTCGACATGGGGGATGGGGATTCGAAGATTTTTCGGGCCGGAGCATGCGCTCTACATCTCTACTCTACTTCAGTCGTTGGAGCTTCACTCTTCTGACAAATCCGATTTCGTTGTACAGCCCGTAAAGTTCGTCGTTGTATCTCCTCCTCCATTCGCTGTCTATGCAGATAGGATCGAAAATCACCCGAAGAATTTTCATCTCGAAACAGCCAAGAGCAACCTCATCCGCTTTTGACAGACTCCATGCCTCTGCGCTGTAGAGCAGGACTGGGACGATTAAGGTCTTGTAAAGGGTCACTTTAGATGTTCGAGAGAGGGCTTTGCTAGCCTTCTTAGCCCAAAGGAACAGCGATGCTAAGAAGACTGATGCCTCTGTAGTTGATGCAGTTCAGAGGGTCTTCTTTTTTAGGATCGGGCAAACAATGCTGAGGTTACATTCTTCGGGCATACTTTTCTGCGACCATATTTTACAGATGAGTTTGTGCATGTCATCTTCTGCCGCTTTGAACAGCTCGGCAGATAGGCCATCAGCTCCAGCAGTTTTGTTGGACTAAGTTTAAATATGATTATCTTCACTTCGTCCAGGTCATGGGGACGGAATTGTTTGTCCTCGTCGTCCATGTTAATTGGTTCCTTCTGCTTGACAGCGGGATTTGATTCGCCGTTTAAGAGTCAGCAGAAGTAATTCTTCCATATCCTTAGCATCGACTGCGATTCTATTGCGATATTTTTTTGTTCATCATTGCAGGCTTCGGTTCGGTCTCTGTAGCTTTGACAAGTTCGTTTTACCCTTTCGTAAAAATTCCAACATCATTTCTGTAGTAACATCTCTCTATTTCCTCGATCGCGCGCTTCCCATGCTTTCTTTTTTCTCCTGAGAAGCCGGTGTTAGTCTTTCCCCTTTTGCTCGTAGAGCTCACGAGTAGCTCTGGTCCTTCTATGCAGCGCCGCTTTGTACGGCTCATGTTTCGCTACAAGTGCTTGCCGGCCCAGTATCTTTGACTGATAGAGATCTATTCTAAGGACCAATTAAACCTACTAGAGCTTGTTTGGGAGCAGTTTTCGCAAAAATCGTTTAACTCGAGACCGAGTCTCTTGGTGTGAAGACCTATAGGAAGGGGTCCTGTGAAAATACCGATAAAGACGCCATTATTCGATCGCTATGTTTAGGTTAATACCGAGTCGTGCGAACTCATCATTTATACAGTTTCTTTCAATGCCTTAGACAGGAACTGGATCCGGAATGTATGTACATATATGAACCTCTCTAAGTTGTATGTATCTGTAAAATCGTTGAGTGTCTTTCTCTTTCCTGTGGTTTGTCCCAAAACGTTTTTCTGCCGGTAGCTAATCATAGTTGGTTAAATTTAGACTATTGCTGCAACGTTAAGCTCTGTGGAATTCGGGGAAAAATAGGCATGCAAACTCCATCGACAAAATTTACCTAAGGCCGATCTGATCCATCAAATAAGAAGGGCCTTAGGGCCTTGTAAAATTTTAAAAATCAATCTTAGATCCTAAATGGTCATATAGTCAAATGATTCACATATTTTCCATTGCATCCTCCTCGGTCCCACTGCACAAAGTATAGCCCACAAAACGGGTATCCTTCTACCTTTTCGCAAATGGAAACAGATCCTTGTCTACCAACTGAATTGAATCATTCAAGTTCAATGTGCAATTATGTCCTCTTCATGTTGGGGAACCGGAGGAACCATTTGACAATTTTCGAAAGAAAAGAAATCACCTCCCGGGTTATTTCACCGACAACCAAAACGTGTGCATCTTTTGACTCGAAATTGCATCTGAATTTTTGGCAATTTTTGCCTGCCTGCGGTATACTTCTGTCAGTTGGAAGGATATTCAGTGGTCTTACACTTTGCTCCTACTTAAAACTTAATGAGTCTTCGCCCTTAAGGTGATCGCCACTACATACATATTTATCTCGAACTGAGCAATTATAAGATATGTTCCGAAAAAACGAGAATTGTTTGCTAAATCTAAAAATTGCACGGTTCGCATGTTCAATTCGAAAAAAAAAAATTTAAAATGTCAAAATATTTCGAAAACATTCCAGCAACACCAGTGAGAAGGAAAATTTTCCGTTGTTAGACAGGATAACACCTGATTAATTGGTTCCGGACACGCATCTGTACAAAGGACGAACGTAAAATGCACTGGGCACACACAGGAGTTTGATCGGTTGCCAAACACGAAAAATAAAGAAGGCTGACACCGGATAGGATTAGCGATGCATTTGATGCCTATGACCTGCAGGATAATTGGTAGCACCGTACACGCACCTTCTACGTCGCTCTTAGGGAGAGAGATACTCACACGGGCGGGCGGCATGGCAGCAAACTAAAAGATTTCATTTTAAATTTGCATCAATGTATCTGCGTTTGATAAACCGCAAACATTCTGAAAAAAAAAAAATCGTTTCACAATGACCTGTGACAGTATTTTAAGAAATCATCGGAAATGTGAGCCATATCGTGGCGCCATTTGATCATTAAATGCTTTCGAGGGACGAAATGAGTGTGGGAATCAAGTGGGAAGGGAACTCGCCCGCACAAGTGGCGGATAAATTATGTACTCTTTTGATTGTTTTGATAATTTTCAGAACGGGTCTTGATGATGGAGATTGAGTAATCAAGCGACGTGTGGAAATCGACAAGCAGTATACAAGAGTAACTCGTTAGCATTAAAAGGAATTTCCGGTGTCGACAATTGCGGGAGTTAAACCAACATCGACACCTGCTCAGAACATTTATCGCTAATAATTTTCTGTGGGAATAACGTATGTAGCTGGGTGAATTCTAAAGATGACGAATTGTTTTTTACCTATGCCCTCGGTAGCTATTCTAGTAACATTAAATTTTTTATCGTTAACTGAAAGAAAAGACAAATTAGGCCTGGAAGTAAGATACCATTTGGATCTGTTTTATTGCTGGGCATGAGAGACACATGTTCCGTCATTAAACTACAAAGACCTTGGACAATGTAAAATTTAGGAAGTTGTTACAGAAATTGTCGGTGGATGGCGCAATGTGATTATCAAAAACCAATTTTGGTGCTGAAAGTCCTTAACACATTGTAAGTGGTAAGGACTCAGAGAACATTGATATCTGGAACGAAGCCCGCCCAAAAATAAAGACATACAAACATCGATACAACCAAAACAGTCAGACAGACTTGCTGACTGACACGGCGGTTGCAAATCCAAATAGGATTAACAAATCTTGAGTTTGGTATAAAGGCAGGCAGAACCCCTGGTAGGGCAGACGACTATAGTCGATGAACTTTAGTTAACGAGGGTAATATGCCGTTCAGTTAGGCCAAATATGAATCTAACCTCTTCACCTTTACCTTTGAACAAGTAAAAACTTTCAAGACTAACCAGAAACATCAGGCCAAATACACACACACAGCTCCTCGAGTCAACTTAGCATGTAGCGGCCTTGTAGAAAAAATCCGAGGATAAATTCCCTCACCGTTCCGTTCACTGGATGAAATCAGTGTGATCCATAATCGCCTTCCGAGGATTCCCTACGACCATGAAAACTAAGCTTCATTGGCGGAATTCCTCATCTTGATATCGTCATACGTTATTCCCACCGAAATGTGATTTCGGGAAAACTCGCGAAACCTTCATCCAAGCCCGAAATGTTCTCATACATTTTTCAGTTTTCGTAAATTCGAATTTTCGCCGAAACCTACTCAAAACCGTCTCGCAATAGTAAGGTTGTCAAAGAAAACACACCTTTTGAAACATTCAGCAGAGAAACTGAGAGAATTTCAGTAGAGCAACTGAGAGTTGTCAAAAACATTGGTTTTGAATGCATTGTGTTACTCTTACTATTTGTTTATTGGAATATCTGGAAAAGAATAGGAGTATAATTAATTATTGATTCTAGGCCTACCGGTATCACATACATAGGATCCAAAATGATTTTGAGAATGATCTTTTGAAAAATGTTTTCCAAAGACCTTCTGGTCCTGCTGAGGCTTGGATACTAGCACAATATTAACGGTTGCACTTTTAAAGCAAAAGGATGAGTATCATTTTTTTTTGAGGTATTAAAGGTGCGATAAAGTCTCACATATGAAATGACGGCAAAGACTTGAGCCTGTGATACAGGCAAGAGTTTGCCAAGGCTACCTGAGAAATTCGCACAAAACGATTGTACAAAACTTCCAGATAAAGTTTTTGTCAAATATTATTGCTAGCAGTTTATGTTTTTTACTTTCTTTCCTGGTCGAGATGAATATTGAGACTTTTTGTAAAAACAGCATTTGGGTTGTCTTGATATGTGCTCAATTCTGTTTACATCTCAAACAAGCTTTTCTGTTGCAAACTAATCGACACACAGAAGTGTGGTTTCGGCTAGGAAAATCGACCAAATAGAACAACATTTTTACACTGCGACAAGTTCTGGAAAATACAGACGACACACAATCTCTTCGTCGACTTCAATGCATATGTTAGCATTCACATCTACACAGCCATAGGGGTGTTTTTTTGAAACCTAGCTAGCCAGTCGTTCATTTAGACGATTCCCAGCCAGCCAAACGTGTGATTTCATTCCTCTGACATCGGCTGTCAAACTGTCAAAGTATTCGGCATTAAACCAAATTGTTTTTTTTAATTTGTTGTGTAAACCATAATTTAGAGAATTTATTCAATGGATAATTTACAAAAAGAGGTATGAAATCATAACATCTTCCATCTTTGTACTCAGACGCCGGTCAAATGTCAAGAGAGCAGAACAATTTGGCAGTGATACCAACGCTACAAATGAAAAATATCGCTTTTGGCGCGATGTGAATGTGAATGTAAAATCGAATTAAAACCTAATTAAGCCTGTGGAAGCACAAAGTTCCACGGGCCAGTCCCCTCAAATTTAAAGGATTTCAGTTTCTCTTTTAAAGCTAAGTAACGAGATTTTGTGCTGGACAGGACGCTTAGAAGGAAAATTAATGCGTTCAAGAGCATTAGGATTCTAAATAATGAGGTTTCGTGCTGGACAGGATGCTTAGCCGGAAAACAAATGCTCTTGAACATGCTCTTGCCAGGATTCTTAGTAGTGAGGTGTCGTGCTGGACGGGACGCTTAGACGGGAAAAAAATACTCTTGAACGGCACCACCTCTTGTCAGGGAATGAAAAACCTCCGAGAGCATAGTTTGTCATAAAATAGGTTCCCAGTTTGCCGCTTGGAGTCTGCAATAAATTGTAGGTCCCTTCCATTCGTGCGGGAAATGTAACACACACAACATGATGGTTGCGAGTAGCGAGGCCTGAAGAGTTTATATCTACATCCCTGCTTTTCTAGGAATGCCCTATTTTCCATTGGACAAGAGAGCTGACGCAATGAATTCATCGCATCAAATTCATTTGCGATATTTTACTTTGACAGTGTCTATGATTGAAAGAAAAGACTGTGGTTTCTATCCAAAAACAACCCGCAGACGGACAACTGAATGACCGCAGAGGAGGCCCGGATATCGAACCAATTCTTGTCTGGAATGGACAACAAATACGTTAATAACAGTTCATAGTACCTAACCTATGGTCATCCCAAATCGATTTCCTCCTACAAATGCATGCCAACTACGAGTACGAGACACAGATGCATCACTATCCGCTCTACAGCAACACATCGAATACAGTAATCGACGGAACTGATTTTGATTTCCGATTGAATTATCACTCAGCCCCCAAACTCGGTCTCGTGGTGCTGTGCCCCATTGGATGGGTTAATTAATATTTTGCTTCCTGACCTGAGTTGGCTTATTAATTTTGCATTTAAACCACGTCGGTGTTTTTGCGGACCAAATGATACAAATAATTATTTTCCCCATTGTGTCGCACTAAATTTTTAATTCCTACAATTTTCAAAAAATACATTTTTAAATTTTGCCTCCATTTGCATCATTTGACCGCCATCAGGCGGAAATAGATTGGCTGAACGTCACATACTCGACCACGGGACACTTTAAGGGTCCGCTTGCCCGTTCTCTCACTGGACAGCTCCGAAAATGGTACTCCTCCCGGTGTCATGATTTAAATGGTTTCTTATGAAGAATTTACTCTTTTGTAGAGCATGCATGAAGCCCTTCACCAGATGGCGGTACTTTGGTGGTTAAAATTAAAGCCACAGACCATAAACATTTTCACTTTTTACTTTAGCATGCGATTTCGGTTTTTTGTTTTTTTTTTGCCTTGGAAGTTTTTAAATTACAATTTTAAGTTAAACACTAACCGCAGAAGTTTTAAAATGTTGCTCACTTCAATCATGCACTCGTAGCAAGTTAACAGGTAAATTGTTTAATTATTCTTCATTGTTGTGCAATTTCTTTGAAAGAATCGGTGAATTGGCACCGTGTGTGTGTGTGTGGTGCGTTCGTTGCCTCCTTGAGCAGTTGGATTTTCCCGCATCCGAATTTAAACATAATTCGCTTCCACAATTCCGAGTGTGCAAGAGTTTTTTTGAAATCCATTTCCAATCTGATTTGTATTCATGTAGTGTGAAGCACAGAAACCGCACTTAGAATAACCGCATTCAGATGAACGGATTTTATAATTTTTTTTTTTTACTTTATCTTATTGTTTTGTTGCCTTTGAACGGAATGGAGTTGGATTTATCTTAGTTAGTGGTTGGGTGCGAATAGAATGAAATGAAATTAATATAGAATAGCTGTGACTAGAACTTGGTTAAGAAGTTGAGCAACAGTCAGCGTAGTCAAGATGTTTAAGTTGAGATGTAAGAGTCCATCGAATTTCTCCATTTTCCACCGACAGCGCAACACGAAGCATATCGCTAATCACCAGTAAAAACAGTCGAACCCCACTTTGGATCTCGAATTCCTCCAGCCTTCCTCCGTGCTGAACATGGCATCTTGACCCTTCATAAGTTGCCTTAATAATTGAGTTGATACCTAAGCTAAATTTTCTGTCCCACTTGACCATCAGATCCCGTATCGTAGAAGAATATCTTCCACAGATCTACAGGGCTTCCAAAGCATGCTACGGTTAAGGATTTTAGCCTTATTATTTCCTGCAGATGACGAAGTGGAGGTTTAACTGTCCCATCCGCTAGGTCTGGTTCCAGGGCTGATCCCTTTCTAGCCAGTTCGTCAGCAGTCCCGTTTTCTGACACACCACTGTGGCCAGGGATCCATCAGAGTTCAACATTATGCTGCATGCCAAGAACCCTCAGCTCTTCGCGACAGCACTTTACAAGCTTCGATGTGATTAGTGTAGCAGTTAGTGCTTTTATAGCCGCCTGGCTGTCTATGAAGATCGTGATATCCTCCCGTGATACCGTGGCCATTGACGCCAATCGGGCAAATCTGGTCACTGCTAGAACCTCTGCCTGGAAAACACTGCTGTTGTCAGGGAGTCTTATTGAGCTGCTGAGTCCTAGCTCCTCAGAGAAGACACCAGCAACCGTGCCTATGTTCATCTTGGAGCCATCCGTGAAGATGGACTTTGTCTCACTAGGAGTTTATTTATTCTCCCACTGTTATCTGCTTGGAAAGATGCAAGAGAACGGTTTGATGAAGTCCAGGTACGGAATCATATAGTCAGATTCAATACTCGTACCCGGGTATTTCTGTAATATCTTGGCGTGTCCATATGAGCTCGCTCTCCAGAGTTCAGTCTGGTCTAATCTCAGAGCGCTCTTTGCTGCAGATTCTTGCGTGTATAGATCAAGGGGTAGCAGATTGAGAACTGTCTCCACCTCCGCTGTCGGAGTTGATCTCAGTGCACTGGTCGTTCCAATGCAAGCTAACCTTTGTATCTTGGTCAAGGCTCTGAGGTTAGTGGTTTTTGTTGCAGCTTTCCACCAGACTAAACCTCCACACGTTAATATCGGTCTAACAATCGCAGAGTATAGCCATAGGATTATACTGGGTTAAGGTCCCCAGTTCTTCTCAAAAATCCTGCTGCAAGTATAACAAGCGATCGAGGCCTTTTTCATTCTTTCCTTAACATTAAGATTCCAGTTCAGTTTCCTGTGCAGAATAAGGCCCAGGTATTTCGCACTGTCAGATATTTTAAGGGGTATCCCTCCAATACTAGGCAGTGTGAATTCTGGTATTCGTCTTTTATTGGTAAACAGTATTTATTCGGTTTTCTGTCGGTTAACCCCCAGCCCGCATTGTTTAGTTCATTCGTTAAGCGTGTTTAGGGCGCCCTGCATAAGCTGACTGATAGTGTCCAGATATCTGCCCGTTGCAAGCAGGACAACATCATCAGCGTTGCCTATCACCTTTACGCCGCCTTACTTCAGTTTCATAAGTAGTTCATTAATGACAAGGACCCAGAGTAGGGGGGATATAACCCCTCCTTGTGGAGTACCTCTAGAGACAGTCATTTTAAAATGAGCTTCTCCTACTTCGGCACTTATGTGCCTATTACTCAGCAAGTCGTGTAGCAGAATTATAATAGAATCGTCAACATTGCTGTTTTATAAGGCCCTCTTAACCACAGATATTTCGACATTGTTCAAGGCATTTTTTTCGGTACGTTACTCAAGTCTAAGTACTTTGATCAACTGCGATTGGACGACGCCATAAACGTGTTGCATTTGTACTGGAATGATTCAATCTTTATCTGCTGATCTCTTCGGAGGGAATCTAAGCTCCTCACTTCGCTTTTGACTGAACCTTTAAGCTTTAAGGTCAAAAAGTTACCGACAACAGGTACAATTCGAGGCTTTAATTGATCGATTATCTCATACTTGATCTACCTCAGACAACGCCAGGGACATTGACTTGCAACCTAATCAACAACATCCACTCGTACCACCTACAATGGTTCTACATGGGTAATTGAATATCAAGGACAAGCATACGAATGCGTTATACACAGACACAATGTGTAAATGCGTACGTACACACGCATATGCACTTCGATGCTGTCCAACAACGGATGAACGGAAAAACTAAAAGTCATTTCCTTTGCAGTCGGCAAATGCATTTCCTGTTTTTGAATTTTTGAATGTTGGTCTCTACGTTTTTGGCCAACAGGACATTGGTGTCCTGATGCTGTAAAACTTGCATGTTACACATCCCTCTGCATCCTCAAAAGCTATGTACGTACCTCCAAAACCTAAACCTAACAAATCGTCCATTGGACACGTTTGTTTTACAACAGGACAACATCTGTTAATGATTAGGCCATATTAATCGCGATGTTCCGACAGTCGGTTTGGAGCTGCTTGTAGGCAAAAATTATCTTTGTGCAGTTGTCGCTGGAAGAAGGACGATGGAACAATAGGATGATAGTCCGGGAAAACCATAACAAGGTCGTCTTTTGGCCAAAGAAATGTGCCCGGCACCGGGTGAGAATAAAACGCATGGAACTTCGGTGATGACTTTTGTGACTTTATGTCTGCGACAAAAGAACACAAAATGGTAGTGCCTGTTACAGAAACGATAGGTACCCATATTTTACGTCCCCTAATCTAATTGCTGGACATTGAAATTGTAAGGAAATTACCAGTTTACTGTTCTATAGGGGTTAGCGGTGTTGGTGGTAGTGGGTGGTGCGTAGGTCAAGTTAAATAATTGCGTGTACCCACTGGTTGCGAATGGTAGTCATTTTTACCCTCTTGTCTAATGTATGACCATTGAGTGCCGGACGTGGCACAGGCAGTGGACAAGTGGAGTATATTTTATAAAACTTTTTGCTTTATACACGGTTGCAAATTTTTGGGTTAATTTTTGGCTCAAAGGAATCGTTACTTTAATGCGGAAAAGATTTTTATTAATGTGTGGATATCACCTTATCTATTCTATATTCAGAAATGGATAAGTAATCTCATTGTAGGTGCTTACTCCTTGCATAAGTCGAAGTTCATGTTTTTTTTTATAATCCACGCACGGATCAAGGGGATATGAATACCCTTATAATATTATACACACACCGCGAGCGAGGTACAGTGGTTTAAAACTCAGGTTCCGTTAAGTTTTTCATTGGTGTCCAAGGGTGGTGTCCAGGCTAGCTGGGGACATTTGTGGTGTTTTTGTCATTGCTTAATTCACAAGAATTTTTTCGAATCCCCTGATGTCATACTCAGTGTTTGCCAATCAACTCTTCAAGCCAAGACACTCTACTGCCAGTGTTATGCCTTCGCTGTCAGCAGTTTATTTTCGATTCATTTGTTATGTTAAAAGGTTCTCCATCGTTCGTTACTCGAAATAGGCCCTTACACAGTCCAAGGAAACAACCAATTGACAAGAGCTGTACTTGAAAGTGATAGAAGAGCGAAATTAGACGAAATTTGTCCTTGAAGTTAGAGTTGACGTTCTGTCAGATTCTCTGTTGTTAATTACTGGTAAGGCTGGTGACACGTAAACGGTGGGAGAGTTTACAGAACGATGAGATAGGGGGGTTTTGGCACGGCAGGTATGCGAAAGGTTTGAACAAATTCCAACTGTTCCGACAAATCTAGAGGAAGAATGGCAGTTGTTTTCATCAGCAGTTATTGCCTCTACCGGAGATGTTTGCGAAGTGAAGCGGCTCGGTGTGGCGGCTGAAGGTGAGAAAAGAACTGCGTGGTTTAAAACACCTGGAGTTCAAGAAGCCATCAGAAAGAAGAAGAAATCCTTCCAAGTGTGGATACACTTGGGGGACTCAGCTTCTCGAAACCGGTAAGTGGAGGCGCGAAGAACTTGCAAGCTGGCTGTTAAAGCAGCTAAAAAATGGTCCTGGAAGGATTTTGGCGAGAAGTTGGACTATGATCACAGATCTGCAAACAAGGTGTTCTGGCAGACCATCCGCCGTCGCAGAGGAAGGAAGTTTAATATCATCGAAGGAGTCAAATCCAAAGATGGTGTACTTCTTTCCGATGAGAAGGACATCTTGCGCAGATGGAGCGAGCACTTTTCGAAATTGCTCAATCCCGAACAGGGCGCTAAAGATGGCAGACCCATTTTGAGTGTGGCGGAGCATAGTCCGACCGTAGAGAAAGTGACTTTGGCGATTAAAGCGCTAAAAGTTGGCAAATCTGCTGGTGTGGGTGAAATCCGGCCGGAAATGTTGAAGGCAGTGGGGAAAAAGGAGTGAAATGGCTCTCTCGTGTCATTAAAGTGGCCGGGGAATGCGGTGAAACACCTAGCGACTGGCAAACTGCGGTGATTGTTCCTCTTTTTAAGAAAGGGGATAAAAGAGATTATAGAGGTATATCACTCCTAAGTCTCCCTGCAAAAGTCTTTGCTAAGATGTTGGAAGTGCATTCCAGAGCTGTGGTCGAGTCTAGGTTGGGCGATGAACAGTGCGATTTTCGTCCAGGTAGAAGCACAACCGACCAGCTATTCACTCTCATAGTGGTACTTGAGAAGGCCTGGGAATATGCCGAACCTATGTATCTACAGTTGTTTTGTGGATTTGGAGAAGGCATATAATCGGGTCTCTCGAGGTAAACTTTGGAGTGTACTGCAGGAGTATGGGATTGACAATTCTCTTTTGAGGGCCGTTCTAACTGTAAACGCTGTGTTGGGTTGAACGGCGTTAAATTGACACCATTCGCTGTGGGCGTTGGACTTGGCCAGGTGTGCGTTTTTTCACCTCTCCGTTTGATTGTGTATATCGATTGGATGTTACAGTGGCGAGGAACAGTTCGAGTTTGGGAGGCTTAAAGATAAACCATCTGCTTTTCGCGGATAACTTGGTCATCCTTACATCAGCCCAGAGCGAAATTCAGCTCGCGCTAGATAGGTTCGTAGCCGTCTCTGTTGACGCTGGGACAAATCAGAGGCAATGGTGATTTCCCGAATGCCTGTTCAATGCACTCTGCATGTTTGTGGAGTCCCACTGAAACAGGTGGAGAAGTTTAAGATCTCAGGGTCCTATTCACGAGTGATGGAAGAAGCAATACTGAGTTGATCTGTAGAATTGGGCAGGTTGGAGAAATTTTGACACAACTTAGTCAATCTATTATCAGGAGGGCCGTGTTTGTTCCAACCCTCGTCGGGTAACTCGTCGAAATCGAGTTAGGTACACCAGAATACGCGAGGCACTCAATGTCGAGCAGCTATTGTACTTCTTGGAACGGAAAGTTCCATCCTTCGATGGTTTGGGCAGGTTCAACGCATGCCCCCAACTTGACTTCCAAGACGTGCCATGGAATGCGTGCCATCAGGATGAGATGGTTGGACCAAGTCCGCAATCTCGCCTCTACCCACAAGGGGATTGGGGATAGCCATTGATGTTGAAGAGTCGATGGCGGAAGATCGGGAGATGTGAAGAGTTCACTTAAGCACTCTAATCCCGCGACCCTCTTAGTGGATAAGAAGGTTATTTTGAAAATGAATGAATGAAAGTAGTTGTTGAAGACTCAGCCCGTTTTTAGCGCTTTGTTACTTTAAAATAAAAAGAGGGTGGATATCGATATATTATTCTAAGGTTTTCTTCAAGATCGGAAACCATACCTTTGGCTATAATCCTCTGAGTTGAATGGTTCATTTCGTCTGCAAGTTTGACTTTTTCCAAGTTCCTAGCACCGACAGTAACTCTTTTACAAGATTTCCTTTTCCATTTAAAGGGAAAAGGTTCTGCTCTCAGCAAACACGTTCTTTTTACCTTTAAGTTAAACTTCCAAACATTGTTCCTGAAATACACTCTTCGGCAGCATGTTTCTCTTGTTCTTTCCTCCTTTTTGAAAAAGCTTGTGAGCAGCTCTCGTGCTTCGTTACAGCGCTGCTTTATGTGCCTCACGTTTTCTTCACGTGCTTTTCAAGTTTCTTTGTCAGGGTTGAATGACAGTTTTCAAGTGAAACTAAATACATCAGTTGCCACTGGTCTTCGGCACTTAATGCTGGGGGCTAAGCAGTTTTTAAGAGATTATGCGACATGTATTCGGCGAACATTCTGGCGTTCTCTTGTGAGGGCAACTTGTCGATGGTGAATCATTTCACAGTAAATCTACCTTGTTGTGGCGCTTGGCATATCCGCTTACCGTACCTTGATGACCGGTCAAAAGGGTTCCAGAGTACTGAAAGCTTTCACAACGTGAGCAATTTAGTTGGCCTTTTCATCAGCAGTCTGCCACGTCTCCTTGTGAATATAGAGATAGGGAATAGCAGCGCTTTATTCCTCTGTCAATTCAAACCCTGGAAAGAACACATGGCAATTTTCAAATTCAGTCACAAATATTGAATTCGCCCTTTGAAAGATTGCATACACTTAACGCCTTTGACATTATCAATACCCTTTGTATTGATTTCCATGATCTGAACCTTATGCATCATCAAAATCACATTTCAAGTTGATACTTTGTTCCAGGTTCATCAAGACGGGGAGACTTCCTAATTTCCAATGCATCATCGTCAAACTGCAAAATGAATGACAAAATGCCTTGAAAAGAGATTTACGATCTTACCAACGTCGCTCTTCTTCGTGTGCTCGTAAATCCATCAGAGCACGAACCGCATTTTTTAATTCCCCACCAACCTGCTATGCCCACTACGATATGCACCTCCATTCATACCGGCGTCCACTGAGTCGTCTCTCCCAAGAGAAAAGGTTTCATTCAGCACTTAACAACTCCCTACGCATTATTTTAGCCCGCAACAACTTAAGATCGACTGTAAACTTATAGCCAGGCCAGGCCAGGTCCCCCCTGCTAACCAACTTTGGACAGCCCACAAAACCGCATACTCCTTGTGCCAGTGGCATACAATGGAAGCAGGCCACTAATTAAAATTAATTCTGCAGTAGGACGGATGGAGCGCGAAGGAGAAAAAAAAAAAAACTGCGAAAGCAACAGAAAATGGTTATGATGACGGATTTTATGCACCCGGGAGGCGAGCTTTGTCCTTACAAAGTGTTAAATGGCCGATTGAGTGGTGGTAATTTTGATTTATTGTCCTTCCTCGAGGCGGAGGCGATTTTGATTCAGCTGCGTCTAGGATATGCATTTCCAATTTCAAGGTGTGAAATTGGCAAAACATAATTTACCACACAGTTGCCCGTCCACGATCCATGATCCATGGTCAATCACGTCAAAGCCATTCAATTCACAATTCAATCAAACTCCAGATTCAGTTTCCATTTGGACAGAAGGCAGCAAACAACAAAAGCAACAGCAGCAGAAGCAGAAGCCAACAAGAGCACACCAGGGGCAATTGGGAGCTTCCGCGCGCGTATTCAAATTGAACCTGGAATTAAATTAGGTTTCGGGTGCATTATACTTCAGTTTGTTTTCTGTGAACGGAGTAGCAGGGGTCTGGGGCGGATCAAGTTCGAGATATTTTTTCTTTTTCGCATGGCATAATCGCCTCTAAGAGCAACCAACATTAGCCCTCGATGAGCAGTTCATCTTTTGAAGGGAAATTACCTTCGACCAGCATTGAAGGTGCAGTTTGTTTCCAATTTAGGAAAAGATACAACAAAAACAAAGTGTAAGAAACGATTGAAGGCAGAGAACGGATGAACTCAGGATAAGGTTGCACGTGATGCCAACGTAATGATGGAAAATTATGAAAGAGTAGCTTCTGATGTTTCACCTTCACGCTGCGCTGTTTGAATGAATGGTTGATGCAAGTGCAAAGGTTCGTGTAAAGATTGACAGATAGTATGAAATATGAGACTTATAAGGACGGAAGAAATATAAACTGTTTATGAGATCATATGAGCGAGTGGAATGTAGGACTCTGACAACAGCCAACAGTAGGTGGATGTCACTTACCACCTGTAGTATATCAAGAAAACTCTGGCCAAAATTTGACAAAGCGAGAAACAACAAACTTTTGTAATATGACAGAAAGTAGCTGTCAATGTCGGTGGGTGCCCTCACCGGCTACAACCTTCTAAGAAACCACAAAATGAAATATAAACTCAACGATGTTAATATACATATGTAGGGGCTGCGGTGACGAAGAGGTTAAAGAGGATACTCCTCACTTCCTCTGCCACTGCTCAAGCCTATGAAACAGAACATTAGGAAGACATTACTTCCAGGACATACAAGAGCTATTTGATGTTCCACTACGCGATCTTTCCAGGTTTCTGAGGACATTACGATGGCTGGTCAACAACGAGCAGTAAGGTAGAAGTCTGGTAGGAACCGGGATCAACCCCCATGGACAGCACAATGGCTCAACAAGGGCCTAAGTGTGATGAGGTCAAGTGCTTTCTCCCTCATCAACCCAGATACCTAATATAACGTATGTGTAGAGCTCGTGTTAGTAGTGTCCAAGTCTGAGTTCAGTAATCTCGACTCCTGGCACTAACATGTCTTGAAGGACTTCAGTGTCGAAATTTGCAAAAAACCAGATCTTTACAAATTGACCAGCAAGCACGAGTCTACTCCACACAAACCATCGCCTATAGATGCATAGCAATCACTTGACCATTTACAAAACCCTTTACCTATTTCATTTCAGTTCTGGTCTATGGTGGAAAGGCATAAAAGAATTGTATGAGTTGTACAGCGACATCGATCTAGTCAGAAGAGTCCAAATTCATGGCTAAGATGACTGAGACATGCAGAGTGGATGATCACTAGCGCTCCTATATAACTATTTATTCGAAGAAGCAGTAGAGGATGGCGCAGTAGAGGAGAGTCGCGATCGAGGTTGTGCGTGTATGGTATGGTGTGGTATATAAGGATGAGCGGAATTCTCTTCACTTAGGCCTCAGTCGGGCCCGTTGTGTGTCCCCCTTTTAATCATCGGAATTGTAGGCATAGGTTTGATTTGGGACGTATGTTGAGAGGAAAGATAAAAGCAATTAGAGTTGACACTAGTCCACACGTGCACGTCTGGCGAATCTTTCTGTTTATTTGCTGAAGGCCAGGATGTCGACGAATGCTTTATCCTAGAGATGCTTCCGGTCCGGCATCCATATTGATCCCAGGGACTTCTGTCGCGTTCTCGCTAAGGCTGGGTAGTGACATAGGAAGTGTTCAAGATCTTCTTTTTCTTCTTCACAGTTCCAACATGTCTCCGCGTCAGCGAGGCCCAGATCTATGCATGTGCTTGTGGAGTGTCCTGTGGTGAGTCCCACAATCAGCCTTAATAGCTCTCTGTTTGAACCTAGAGCCTTTCTAGTGAGCAGGTTGCTTGGTTTCTTCCAGTCAGTCCGACTCCCACTATATTTTCAGCAGTACATTCTATCGCTTTTTTGAAGGTGGCCGCTGAAAGTCCGGGTTCAACTCCTGATGTCGGAAAAAAATTTATTTCTTAAATAAATAAAAATCTATCAAGTGTGAAAGCTAATGGCGACTCTACTGCGAAAGCATAACACTGACAGTAGAGTGTCTTGGCTTGAAGAGTTGATTGAGCGAACACTGAGTATGACATCAGGGGATTCGAAAAAAATTCCTGTGAATTAAGCAATGACAAAAACACCACAAATGTCCCCAGCTAGCCTGGACGCCAATGAAAAACTTAACAAAACCTGAGTTTCAAACCACTGTACCCCGCGTTTGCGGTGTGTGTATAACATTATAAGGGTATTCATATCCCCTTGATCCGCGCGTGGATTATAAAAAAAAAAAAAAAATCGCGTGCGCTCCTTCTCTTGCCAGTTCTTCGGCTTTCTCATTTTCCGTGACACCTCCGTGACACGGTACCCAAACGACGCGGACGTCGTTCTGGCTCGCAACCCTGTTGAGTTTGTCTTTGCATTCCCTGACTAAATGAGACCTAGAGGTTGGATTTGAGATGGCTTGAAGTGCTGCTTGACTATCCGAGCAGATTTCTATTGTCCTTTCTTGGGTGTAGTGTTCCAAGAGAACTCTAGCTCCCCTCAAAATGGCTAGGACTTTTGCTTGAGAGACTGTATCGAAGGGATCTAGATGAATCGTAAGTTCTACCGGTGGGTTGTTGCAATATACGCCAGCCCCGCAGCCCCCCCGTCACGGTTTCTTGTTTCGATAGTTCGAGCTCAAGAATCCCCCAGGCCGGCGCTTGTAAGTGGAAAAGGACTTTAACGAACTTAATGTTTGAAGTTAGAGTGAGCTAATTTACGATCAAACTGGCTGGGGACGCTTGGTTCTTGATGACCAGATCCATCCCCGACTGCAGTGCCATTAAGTAAAAAGGTATCACTTGCCTGTCGTTGATTTCTAAAATGAGTAAAACAACCCTTCATGGTTGCCTGTACCTTGCTTAGTTTTCAAAGTCACGACACATCGAATAGCAAATCCAAATTAATCTTCACAATTTATTAGACACTAAATGGCGATAACTCCCAGATGCTGTCCACTAACGTAAGCTATTCCTGCTTCTGTTTTACATGAATATTCAGCCCACACCGATTCCGTAGACGACCATCCACTCTTTAAAAAAAAACTTCGACTTCTTTGGGGTAAACTACCTTATGTCGTAAATGTCAAAGGAATCGAAAATTATTACGCCTTTCATGGATTTTCATTGCCTTTCGTGTATTTATGGTAAATTGACCACCAGTTGCTTCGCATGGCTTCTACGAACTGTGAAATGAGGAAGAAGCACCCATCCTCAGCTCAGAACAGCTATGCTATTCGAGAAGCATAATTCTATTGTAAGTAGACGTATTAACATTGTCCACAGCTCCGCACTGTGATGGATTACAAATGCAGTGCTTTGGGTAAGCTGATCTGCCGCCTTAGGACTTAATTGAGCCCTTTAAAGGCTTAAAGCGGTTTACTTAGGGTGGCTGCATAGTTGAATATGCCGCACTGTTACTTAATATGTCAGTGGGTGTGGAGCGTGTAAATATGCCAGAACCATGCGACGTCCCATTGCCATATTTAATAAAATTTTCACCAGCGCGCGACCCGTAGTTGGTATTTTTACTCCTCGGCTCCATTATCCTGTCGTTAAATGACTCCTGCAACAAAATTGCGAATCAATGGTGTTGTTGCAGAAGCAGTAGCAGCAGCAGCAGCCTCCAACGCACATGTCGCTGAGTGTAAATGATGATGGGGGTGTCGTCGGTGGTGTTGGCGGTGGTGTCAACTCTTCGGTTGAGTAGCAGTAGCCTCGGGCCAACTACACAAGCTTATACATACAGTAGCTGTATTATCTGCGTATAAAATTTAAATATATTTTGTTAATGCCTTCCATGGAGCCATGTTTTTGTTTTGCCGGTTGGCCGGCGTGGTAGCGTCGCTGGTGTGTTTGTCGGAAAGCCCATTACATATGTTTCGTGGGCATTATTTCGTGGTCAGCCGATGGTACATGATAGTTATTTGTCACCTCTCGAGGTTACTCTGGATAGTTGGAGATAATAAATTAAACTGGTGTTCAGGATGGAAAGCGGCGACTTGTGCCGCGGTCCTTTGAGGGAGGAAAAAGACTTTTTTGCCTTAATTGTATAGTGCCCGTCCGGAATACTACTTGAAATCGACTCTTCACTGATGACCTCAAAAGATGACGAAAAGCATGAGAGCAATTGAGTAAAACTTGCTTATTGCTCCTGCATTTGAAAAAGAAATCATTAGGTCTATTTGAGATTCTTCGATACCTTAAAAATTATTACCTAAACTTACATCGAAGTACGTACTAACTTTCCTTTCAAACAGTTCAGAGTGAAGCTGGGCTTTAACCAACAAGGATCTCCGTCATAAACTAAACATACATCGAACACCTTACTTACTTTCCCTTCCTACAATTCAGAGTGAAGCTGGGCTTTAACCAACAAGGATCTCCGGCAAAAACTAAACTTACATCGAATTACGAACTTCCTTTCCCTTCCCACAGTTCAGAGTGAAGCTGGGCTTTAACCAACAAGGATCTCCGGCAAAAACTTAACTTACATCGAATTACGAACTTCCTTTCCCTTCCCACAGTTCAGAGTGAAGCTGGGCTTTAACCAACAAGGATCTTCGCCAAAAACTAAACTTACATCGAACTATGTACTTACTTACTTTCCCTTCCTACAGTTCAAAGTAAAGCTGGGCTTTAACCCACAAGGATCTTCGCCAAAAACTAAACTTATATCGAACTATGTACTTACTTACTTTCCCTTCCTACAGTTCAGAGTGAAGCTGGGCTTTAACCAACAAGCGTCTCTGCCAACAAGCTGTCGCCAATGGCCAAATCTCTTTCGTGATCATATAACTCGTCGCGTAAAAACGAGACAATTTGGCCCCAGAATGTTCGTTTTTCCGTGACGGAATATACGATCACGGAAGAGACGATTTGGCTCCAGTTTCGCATGCCAAATTAGTTGTGGTCGAAGCGCTGGTGCTCATCCATTTTATCAGGCGGGACCAAAGACCAACCGAAGGACTTTTCTCTCGAAACAATCGAGAGCGACATCGACTACTCTTGATAAAGTCCGTGCCTCTGCATAGAGCAAAACTGCCGAGATTTAAATCTTCTGTAGATTCACTTTAGAGACGTTTGCTACTCAAAGTCATCTCTCACTGATTTAAACAGAGAAGCAGCTAATTCGTCAACTCCACGAACTTTGCTGGACATATGCTTAGATATGACTCGTTATGTACTCATACAGTTCTTAGTAGTGACTGGGATTCTACTACCATATTCCCATGTTCATCTTTCCAGACTTCAGTTGGAGCTTTCTGGCCTTAATTTGTTCTTTTTACCTTTTAACGCTACGATGCAGCCTTCGACTTCTAAATCGAGGAGCCAAATAAACTGCTTGCTTGCATGCCACAGTAGCTCATATAAGGTGTTTACAACGTAGTTTGGCTGAACTTGAATCTCAGACCCCACCGTTGATTTCATCTACAGAATACTTCCGCCACCACCCATATCCTAAGCAGAGTGAATTTAATATTCAGTTGAAGTATGTACTAGGCACCCGGTTTTGACCATGTATTACTTCCACGTGGTGAATCCCGGGTGCAGGAGTCCTTATATCGAATTTCAATATTTCCTAACCTCTTTTTATTTAGAAAGCTAAATCCAATCTCACGAGTAAAAAGAAAAATTTAATTATTTTCTCATTTTCTCATGCTCTCTCTGAGATGTACAATATCTCATCGATCATTGACTTGCAGATTGAGTCTTCCTGCATCCACACTATGCAGATGCCATACAGCACCGGATATCGACAATTGGTCTTGTCAGCCATGATTGACTGTCCATGACTTTTGATTGGGATTCACCGCTTTTTCTTTCGGAGTGAGAAGAAGACGAGAATAACTTGAGAAGAGAACGGAATTTTAATTGACCAACAACGGGTCTAACGCCTAAGCACGTAAGGGAGCTTCAAGATGAACATACAATTAACATTTCTAACCTCTCACCTGACACATTTCCACAGTTAACTGGCCCCAATGTTTTCAGTCAAGCTGGGACTATAATTTAAGAGTTCATCGCATCAACAACAGGAGCAAATTCGCATGGTTATCCGGTTAAAAGTGTGAAACCGCAAAAACATCTCAATAGCTATGGTTTTTTTCACGCTCCACTCCAATATATCACAGCTTTGATACAGAAATTCGTTTTTGAATGAACTTCGAGCCTTCTTAGGAGATCAGATACTGTGGATCTGGTTAATGCCTTTCAATTTCACATTGCATGCACTAGAGAGAGCAGTCGAGAGTCATCTCAAATGCAGTATGAGGCTTTGAAGGAGGAATCGAAAGAAACGCGTATAAGACGCAATCATCATTATAGTTACGTGCCCTACGTGTGCTGCGAACTTCGACATGCTAATGGACGGCAGGTTAATACGATGCGAGCAGCTCCTTCGTCAGAAGTCAATTATGATGAGAAAATTGGAAACAAGAGCGAATAAGTTTTGGTCTTTTTTTTGCATTCTTGGATTGCATCATGAATTTCTGGATCTAGCAGTGGAAGGGACTATTTATATAGAGAAACGTGGGTATAATCAAGTTCAAAGTTGGAAAATGAGACTTACGGTGTACAGAAGGCTGCTTTAATTACGGACGGGTAGGTCCAAGAGCGGTGCCAAGGTTTTTATTTTTGATAACCGGAGTCATTATTCCCGAGGTTACTTTAAATTTCTTTTACACGAAATTAGACCATTGATGCCGAAATCAGGAGTAAGTATCATTAAATTCTAAATCTTTTAATAGAGGGTTCCCATATAGATACATATGTATATATGAACGAAGAGGTCTATATTCGATGGTTTGGACGTGTTAAAGGAAGATTCCCAACTCGGCTTCCAAGACGTGCCATGGCATCCATGCCATCAGGTAGGCGTCCGCTAAGTAGGCCCAGGATGAGATGGCTGGACCAAGTCTGAAATCTAATTTCTACCCGTATGGGGATAGCCCCTGATGATTTAGAGTTGGTGGTGGAAGATCGTGAGATGTGGAGAGTCCACTTAAACATCCTAAACCCGCGGGCCATTGGAAAATGACGTTAATGATGACTTAATTTGTCCATGCACCTTGAATGCTTGTGGTTCCTACTAGGTCCGTACATTTGTTGCAATCACTGATAAAATCATACTGTCGTTTCTGAGAGCTGGAATGCTATCAAAGTGCCTGTCCACCTTGGCGCAGGGAAGAAAGTCGTGCCAATGAACCCCGTGGCTTAACACAGAAAAAGGTTTCAATGGAATGAAAGCAATTTGGCAGATGGAGAACGCTGGAATTCAAAACACAACATGTCGAAAGAAGCAGAGGTTCGTACGGAGGAAGTTTTCTTCATACATTTTCTGCACCCATGCAGCCACAGGAGCGCACTGCTCGACATTCAACCACGAAATGAAGATTTCGGTGCATTCAATCCTTCTCTTCCATTCTCTCTCGGACAGTCTTTCCTTACTGGACCGATCTGGACAGGTACAATGTGAAAGTCTCCAGTACATATGTTTGGGTGTAAATCACTTTGAACTTCATTCAAACATCTGACACCCCTTGCCATTTTTGGCAGGCCAAACCGCTACTATTAGCAATATCGAAGTGGTCCAGTAAGGAATTTGGCCACGCCTCCATTCTAAATGCGACTCCACAGAGGGCACACCATTCGCAGACTATATTCTGACAGAAAACGTCCAAATTAGAAGATGGATTTCTACAACGACGGATCAAATATGTAAGAGAGTTTTCTTTTAATCTTACCCTCTCCTTCCGTCTTTCAAATCTTTATAGCGTGTCCCAAGTAAAAAGAACGCCCTTTTTCCGTTTGCGCCAGTAAAATTTGAACAAAAACATAAGTTATTCTTTCTGTTTGCATTCGATAACTAAGTTAACGACATTTCAAAATTCTGCAGCGGAAACACTTTTCCATACACAGTAAGTGAAGAGACTGCCAAAGCTGTCAAATTGGTAGTAAACTGTACTTCATCACGTTGAATCACTACTTTTGCTACAAACCGGGAGTATTGAAAACTAAACTTTTAATATTTTATTCAGTTTCCCTATGAAATATCACTGTAACTGAAATTATTTCAAACGATTAAAATATAAAAACAAGCGTTGCGATAAATTTCTAACAATATTTTCACCGAAAAACTGAATTTTCAAAAAAATTTAATACGAACATGTGCACAGCGAAAAAATGCAGTAAATTCATATATGAACTCAACGTACTTTTCTGTTTGTTCTGTGCCACACAAATCGAATTTCAAATTTTGGTGTTTTCTTTGCGGTTTTTGACTGTTTTTGAATGAGTTACTATTGGAAACTTATGTATAGGTTGCAAAGTAAATTCACATTGAGTTTTGTTTTCCCAATAAAGGGCAATAAACGTTTTTTATTACTTTATCTCTGTAGCATACTGACGACTTTATCATTCAAACATAATAATGTAAATAATAATAAAAAAAAAAAGTCGTACAAGTCTGAATGCGTCCACACTGACATAATCTGAACACTTCCTCTTTAATTATTTCCATCTGTCAGCTGTCACTGCGTAGAAACCTTTGTCAACATTTGTCTGAAACGTTTTGCTGTTAAGTGCAAGTAGTTATTTATTTTTAATATCTTAATCGAACGAAAACATTTGAAAAATGACTACTGCTGCTCGACCAACATTCGATCCAGCTCGGGGTGGTACAGGACGCGGAGAAAAGGACTTAAGCGCCCTCAGCAAGCAATACTCGAGCAGAGATCTTCCTGGTCATACAAAACTTAAATACAGGTATTTGTCATTTTATCCATTTAAATAATTAATTTAATTCATATAAATTGAATACATTTATAGAGAAACAGGACAAGGAACATCTGAGGAACTCCGCAATCGTGATTTCCGCAAAGAGCTCGAAGAGAGAGAACGCGAAGCCCGACCATCGAAAAATCTTCCACCAATTGTACGCAAAGCAATTGAGGCAAACAATGCCAGCAGCAATAAACGTGCAAAGCTGGATAATGTAAGTTCTGTATTGTTCTATTCTATATGAGTCTCTTATTTGTTGTGTTTATTTCTCAGGCGGCTCCTGCAAATCTTGATGCTGATGATCCAGTTGACAACGATAGCTCCGATGATGATTCTGATTCAGAAGATGATACTGCAACTCTGTTGGCTGAACTTAATAAAATCAAAGAAGAGCGCTTGCTAGAGAATGCGCGAAAGGAACAAGAAAAGAAGCAGGAAGATGAGCGCATTCGAATGGAGAATATTTTGTCAGGAAATCCTCTTATTAACTATGCAGCTGGCAACAAGGGCGGAGATTTAAAAGTATGAAATGGTAATTCATTTTGCTATGAACTACGTAACTTAGTTGTTTCTTATTTCCAGGTAAAGCGACGATGGGATGACGATGTTGTATTCAAGAATTGTGCTCGTACCGAACCAGAGAAGAAATCACATTTTATTAATGACTCACTGCGTTCGGAGTTCCATAAGAAATTCATGGAGAAATATATAAAGTAGATGGGAAGATTGATGTGGGCTTAATTTAGAATTTCAAAGAATGGCGTATGCCGCAAATAAAATCATTTAAAGTACAATATGAAAGTTTTATCCTTGGATCTTTCTGATAAGGTGTGAACCGTCTCCGTATGGTAAATTCTGATTGACAATCAAGGCGTGGGTCATAGATTGTGTTAAGCTATCTTGATTAGAAGTTCTATGTAGACTTACATGCCTACTGTTCTCTAAATAATTTATAGTATAATGCTTTCGCTCTAACAGTATCAAACCATTGCATAGATTTCGCTCTAGTTTAGCCCAGATTGCTTTGAAGATCAAATATCTATGTATTACATTATCAGTTCTCTTCGTTAAGGCAAGAAACTTAGTGTAGAACTGTGTGTAGCGAGGTCGACAACTATGAAGTTTGCTGCAATGGCTCCTTGACCTGGTACCTAGCATGAGTAAATACGAATGGTTCTGCTATTCTGCGATCATCTAAAACTCGCTTTGAATTAGTGAGAACGATGAATGTTGTTTAAAGAATTCTTCACAACCTACTCCATCTAAGGTTTTGGAACGCCAATTAGTCAAATTAAGATTTGGAGGAGTGTAGGCAGTGCTTTCAAATAGCAGTTTCGTACAGTACAGATTAAGGAATGATCTCTAAGACTGCAAGACAGCTACAAGGAGGAGCATTATGTTTAAAACTTCTTTTCTGCTGCGGGTGATGAAGATTTGTTTAGAAAAAGGTAAATACTAAAAATGTTATCAAATAGTTGGTGTTATTGGATATCTGCCTAGAGAGATGAACTATAGGAAATTTTGACCAATTCTTTAAAGTAGTTTCGCAAGTAATTTAATTCTTGCCCATTTTTAAATTTCAACTCGAACTTATGAAATATTTGCTTTAATTTCCTTCTCACAAATAAAATTCCAAAGCAACAATGAAATATAGCCAAGCCATAAGCTTTTCACAAATACCAATTCTCACCACTAGTTGTCAGCACTACAATTTGACATTTCATTTCGTGCCAGCTGATAAATTTGACAACGCAGTATTTTTGTATTTTTCTTGCAATTTTCGTTCGTGTTTTGTAATTAGTTGGTCGTTCCAACTCCGCGGAAAATAAATCCCCCAACAAAGAACCCATTTAAGTCCCAATTAGACAAATGGAAATTGCAATGTTATCTCTGAAGTCAATAAAAATATTATTTTTCGAGTGATAAACGGGTCGCAGGCGTTAAAAATAAAAAGTTTTAACTGCTACGTCTTTCTCTCACCCAATCGTTACCTCATCCGTTGAATTCTTAAAAAAAAAATTGCAAGTGATTATTTATATAAAAAAAAAACTGGATAACAAAAAAACGCTAATAAAAGTAGATGGGAAGAAAGAGAAAATTGCAATACAAATTAAAATACGATCAAAAAAACGTTGAAGATAAGCAAACCTTCAGTTCGGTCTAAGTGACGGGGCAACAAAAATCGCGGAACATGGACGTACCCAGTGCAACTGCCGATAAGGCTTCAATTTTGGAAGGTAAGTTAAAAAAAGTCATTGTCTGGTTGTTCACCTCTGTCCCCTTTTAAAGAGGAAAACGAGAAATGTATACATATTCTTTCTACGTGTACATATGTAATTGAATTAAAATTAAGGGGGTGGGTTGGGTACGGTACGGTGGGTTAACTACTGACCCGATTGCCAAGTGACCAGTCCATCTGCTTTCTAACCAAAAATAGATATCAAACGATTACTTTCAGTTATCTACACCTAGTGAAATGAAAGGAACAGAAACCTGAACGCAATTATCGTTAGCCAACTGGATATTAATTGCGCTGCGTATTATGCCTTTTTGTATATGTAAAGCACCTGTTGATACTTGATTCAGTAATGAGCGGATACACATTTTGCGTTGTCATATTTAGAGCAGGAGTATTATTCATCTCTCTTGTCCATCACACAGCAAAACTACATTTCTTTTTATAGTTTTTGCAATCAAAATTATTATTCCAAAATGTACGTGTTATAATCGCAATGATACACATTCGTGCCGAAGCTTTTAGTTGACTACCGCAAATCGAAAATGACTCACCAGCTGTATCGGGCTGATGCAAAAGTGAAGCCGAATCGTTCAATTTTCCCGCCGGAGAAGTGGTTTTCTGTACCATATCTCCACTCACGCGTTAATAAACTACAACGGCGTATAAATAGATCAAAAGACAGAAATTGATGGGAGGGTGACACGACATAACACTACATATTTGCAGAACCGAATACCGATTAGATTATGGTCGGAGCAACGCTTATAATTCTTATCAGCTTTTTGTCTGTCGCACTTGGTCTGCCGAAAAATTGAAATCAAAAGTCTTTATTTGTGCACTCATATGCGAGTGCTTCGCATTAGAATCTTCAGATTTTCGGGCGTACTTTTGTCTGAGCGCACCATCGTGCTATTGAGTATACAAAAATGTATATTTGTAAGCCAGAAAGTGGCTGTCTTTGTGTCTTTTTTAACATTTACCATCCGTGCAACATGATCTTTTTCTGTTAGAGCAATTGGACCGAAAGCATACAAATTGATAATTGAGCGGTTAAAAACCATCACCTACTCCTACCAAGTTTCGCGGCAGGATTATGGTTATTTGCTTCCTGGTTTTTGTCATAAGGACACTAGGAAACGCGACAATCAAAATAAATGGTTGACGCAAGATCACGGGGAGACCAAAGCCTAGCTTTCCGCCTTATTGTTGGAAGTATTTCGTTGTCTTCCTATGGCTAGTGCCGCGAAAATGTTGAATATTTATTGTTGTGTTGAACCTATGTATGTATATCTGCACGCTCATTAGTTCGGCGAACAAACCACTGAGCCGTGGTGATCACAACCTTCACAAAATATTTTCAGAATTTCTGCCGAAGGATAATCATCGTTATAATTTTTCAATGACCCGCTTATCTAGTATAAGGGTCGTGGGTTTAGGGTGCTTAAGTGGACCCTCCATATCTTCAAATCTTTCGCCATCGACTCTAAAGCTGAGATTTCGGACTTGGTCTAACCATCTCATCCTGGGCCTACCTGATAGCATGGATTCCATGGCACGTCTTGAAAGCCGAGTTTGGGGACATGCGTCTATCGTTCCCGTACCATAGAACTATGGACCTCGCCGTAGCGTGGAAGTAGCTATTCGGCGTTGAGTGTCCCGCGTATTCTGGAGTTCATAACCCAATCTTGACGAGTTACCCCACCAATACAACGAAGAAATCTCATTTCGGCAGCTTGTATCCGCGATCTTATTCTTTCGGTTATTACCCAAACCTCATGACTATAGGTGAGGGTCGGAATAAGATACCGATAGCTTAGCTCCAATGCCAAGTTCGGGCCTCCTGATAATAGATTGACCAAGTTGTCTCAGAATTGCTCCAGCCCGACCAATCCTACAGGATAACTCAGTACTGCTTCTTCCATCACTCGTGAATAGGACCATGAAATACTTAATCTTCTCCACCTGTTTCAATAGGCCTCCACTAACAGGCAAAGTGCATTGAACAGGCATTCGGGAAATGACCATTACTTCTGATTTGTTTTCGTTTACTCTCATCCCAGCAACACAGACACAGACAGCTACGAATCTTTTTAGTGCGCGCTGAAATTCGATCTGGCTGGACGTAAGGATGACCAAGTCATTCGCGAAAAGCTGATGGCTTATTCTTAAGTCTCCCAATTCAAACCGTTCCTCGCTATGGCTACAACATCCAATCCATTTCCAACCCTGCCCAAGTATTAGATTGATTAAAGATAATATGGTCGCCGTGGATCAATTGGAGGCCTCGCAGTAAACCAGAATATTCCCTGCTTGACACTTTGCCGAAGTTGTATGTAAGAGAACGCGTAAGAAACATGTTTTTATTTTGTTTTCGCAAGCTTAATTAGGAGCTCCAGCCACCATGCTTTAGCCGGGTCTAACACATTTGTACAAACACTGTCAAATAGAACAACTTGACAGTCATTTAACAGATGGAAATAATTGGACTCTAAGCAATGACAACTTTTATACCTACCTACGTGCATCTATTGCTTATTGGCTGAGCAACAGTGATTACGAAGCTATGAAAGTTGCTAACTGTTGCTAAATGGTTCGTAAAAGACGATGGTATCACATCGCTTTTGATTCGTCTATTTCGTATATCTTTAGAATAAAGTTTTCTGTTAAAAACTTGCTTTAAGTTTGCTTTATCCATTTAAACAAACATATTTATGTATATGAATCATCTTAAGGTCTAACAGCGTCAGTAGAAAACAAATCCATTAAAGTTATCGATCCCGTGCATTTGTTTCTCACCATAGAAACAAAATGAAAAGCGTGACTTGGGTCAAATTTTGGATAAAACAGACGTCATTCCAACGCTCCAGCAATTGTTTGTTAATCAACAACTGACTGACCTTGAACTTATCAGAACTTATGTGTACAATTTTCATTTGACACTGATGTACAAACATATGTATGTATATCTATGAAGTATTTGCGGACTGTGTAAAACAGTTTGCTTCTACTGGATTATGTGTAAAAGATGTGTACCGAGTTTTCTCCCTCAATTCGGTGAAAGTATGGTGATGAGCGTGGATGAATACACTTTACTGAAGTACAACCGAAGTAAGACAATCAGAAATAAAAAGTAACAATGTAACGAAATACATTTAAACCAATAGTACCTACGTACATATTTGTTTCATTGTTTTTAATTCACAAAGTTATAAATACTAAGTTTCCTCTAACATTCGATATGATTTATTCCAGAGACCTAGTGTATGTACGTATGGATACGGTATGATTTCATTTTCCAAGCTGTTTGATAACATTTATTTATAACGGCAATGATTTTTTCTATACTTTGTTGTCCGAGAGCTACTGTAGGAGTCAGCAAGTAAGAACAATTGTATTATTTGTGTCAGTAGTTGCAGTGACAAAACTTTGAAAAATGTTGCCCGCAATTTAGCTATAGGTAGCAGACGGCTTCCTTATCTCAATTTTGACAATCTGACGTATTTCTGGCCGAGCTATTGAGCTGTTTCTTGACCATTTCTGTATTATTCTGTATTAGGGGCCCTAAATGCGCACTGCGACCTATGAGGTCTATTGTAGTGGCCCATATGGTTTAACCAGAGTTTATATTGAGACTTTTGATAAACTTCAGTTCGATTTTCCGAATTTCTGCTGGGTTGACCCAGGCCCCGTTAAGTGGAGTAATCTTTTCCTTACGGCTCCTGGAAATATGCACAGAATATATTTAGCGGTCTCTTTCTGTTCCCCACAGAGCCGGAAACTATCGGTATCTGATACTTTTATTTTATGCAGACGTTATCTGAGTGACCAATGTCCCGTTAGATAGCCCGACAAGGGTCTTAACTTGTCTTTGGTGAGATCAAGTCTTGGCCTTGTAAAGGTTGGGGTGAATGAACCTTTTCGCTTGTCTAAGGCCCCGGAGGTTGACCCAGTAGTCGGCGTATTTGTTGATCGCGCATTGTGTTGTCTTGGAGTAGGCAATATTGGGTGGTACCCCAAAACAGGGTTCGGGGCCAACGAGTGGGCGGGCAAGCGCCTCTTCTCGCCAGGCAATCAGGCCGTTCGTTACCCTCGAAGCCTTCATGTCCTGGGATCTAGGCTACGGTAAACATATTTACCGATGCAAGGTGGAGACAGTCCCAGACAAGCTTGGACCCTACTGTATAGCATTTAAGGGCTAATAGTGCTGCATGGCTGTCAGAGAACATGTAGATGCGGGTTCCATGGGTTCTTCTTCGCAGGTACTCTCTTGCACACAAATCAAAAGGGTAGACTTCCGCTATCGCGCGTTGGAAACTGAGACCATAAACCTCAGCACCTGTGCTGCCGTTTTCCAATTTTAAACCATCTGTGTACCAGATTTGGGAATTTGTAGTGTAGTAGGGCCTTCATTTCTCTATTCGCTGCGGTCACCTATTACAACTTCGAAACTTCTGTAGAATCGAAATCAAGTTATCGACTTTAAAGTCCATTATCTAAGGCAGCCTTAGAGCACTACGCATAGCTTCTTTTTGTACAGCCAGATGTAGCGGCATTAGATTAAGCATTGCTCCTATAGCTGCCGTTTGGCACGTTCTCATAGCCCCGGAGATTCCTTACGCAGGCTAAGCGATAGATTTCATTGGTTTGATTATGGCGTTGCACGATCAATAAATCATCTTGGGGTCCAGTCCCCAATTTTTGCCTTACAGGTGTTAGCACATGAAAATTGCCCTAAATGCCTTGTTGGTAACCAAGTTGAGGTGCGAGTCAATTAAGTTGATCACATTCCGATCGACGCAGACACTCGGCAAGCGTTCTTGATGTACGAAACTTTCGAGCTGATAAAGAAAAATTACTGTGAGAAGATGCATCGACTTAAAGTCCAATCCGTATTCCAAAACCTGTCAACAACTCTTTTGACGTCCATATGAAGCGTCGAAGACCAGTGATAACGCTGACAGCATGCTGTTAGTAACGTCGGACTTGACAGCAACTTCTGCAAAAGCTGCAAGGACATAACGAGGAAGAATCTCTGCTTCATTTCCTCTGCAGGTGCCCGAACCTGGGGAGGACTAGACAGCGTACTTTAGGCAAACCCTTCTTCGTGGACCTCGGCGAAATAGCTGAAAAAAGGATTGGTTAACTGATCCTGTATCTGAACTCTACTGTCTGGATTTGACCACATCATCCCAATGCAACCAATCAACACTGGCACACAAATAGGTTTGAACGAGTTTCGTGGTAACTACTGTTTTGCGGGAGGATGAAATTATCCTTGGGCGTTTCGATTGTAAAGTTCTTTGCTGTATCATTTGTGTTGACTGGCTTTGGAAGAGGAGATTCAACGACAAACTTTATTTTTTTGGAACACACTTCGAAATCATAGTCCGAAATTAAAAGGCGAGGTGCGTCAAAAAGCCTAGTTAATTTCCCTACATTAGCCACAATGATGTCTGCAAGTCAATCACCCCACATTGTATAGACAAACTGGGATTTATTTGCAAATCTTCTTTTGTCACATGTAAAACAGCAATGGACCCACAGAAACTAGTCAAAATACCTTTTTCCATCTACTATTTGATTTGTGGTAAAGCCTTTCGGAAAGCATTCAATTTAACATGTTCTACAATCTCAACAGAAGCCGTTCGATCATATGGCTTCCCTACGAGTTACTTGACTGACACACTGCCTGCGTTAAGCCTATCTGGCACACTTTAGGATATTAAATTACCTCGTGCTCATTAATAAAGCACCGGGAACTATGTATATGTGGTTTGTCAATGACTCAATGAACCTTTTATCTTTCACCTATTCATGTTTTTAATTTTTCATTGCAGGCATTCTTACCAATCTCTTTGATTGTTTATCTGACAAAGATGAAACAGTTCGGCTGGCCGTACAGAATTCATTGGTGAAAGTATTCGAAAAGAGTCCGGATAAATCTACAGAGATTTTAGTCGATTACAGATCGAAGCATCAGAAATTGAATGACCAGTCTATTACCATATTATTGAGGTAAAATATATATTAAACAGAAATAAACTGGTTTCAAGTTGATAACAATGTTTTCTTCAATGCAGAGTTCTGGAAATCGTTGTCAGTTCCAATGTGGCAATTAAAAATGAAACGTACCAGGCAATTATTTCGTTGGCCATTGAAGAACTTACGAAATCTAATGAGAGTGTACCGTCGATTCAGTCACATGCTTTAGCGATTTTGGTCGCTGTTGGAAGAGAAGACTGCAAATTGGTAAGGAACCTCATATTACATATGTATTTGTAGGTGAAATTTAAGTAATTGAGGAGGGAGGTCTCTGAAGAAGGATTTTAAGCTGTTGTTCTCATAGTATTTCCATAAGCCCGGGGAGAAAGCGGATAAACGCAAGAAGTCGGTATAATCTAGATCGATATATTGTTGTTGCTGCCATTGTGATAGGAAGAGAAGACTTTTATCGGAGATTGAGTAAACTTAGAAAAACTTTAGAACTATTGACGAGATGTTGACATCATCAAGTAGGCAATTTAATCCATTTGTACTGGCACCGCCTTGGCGCACCATAAGGTTAGGTTAGGTTAAATAGTGGCGGCTTGATGTTAGGCACCGCCTCACTCGGATCTTCAAGGATGCATTGTGTTCCCCGTTGTGGGAGCTACATTCATGTATTTGTTCCGAAGAGAATAGATTGATCGTTATTAGCCCCCCCCCCCCCCCCCTAAGCCATTCTGAATTCAGTGTACATTTTAGAATGGCCTTCGGTGGCATGGCTTGGGACACTTAAGAAGTAAGCCCTAGAGTCTTCTTTCTGGTTCTGCTGAGGCTTGGGCAGTCGCAGAGAAAGAGCGTCGTGTCCTCCTCCGCGTCTATATCGCAACATTCTCTGCGGAGGTCAGTCGTGCTTAGTCGTATTCTCCTTAGAAGGGCCGCTAGTAGGTTGTGGCTTTTGGGGATCAATAGAGTTCAATGCGATCTATTCAATGTGAGTATCTTCTTTGTTTTTTTTTTTATTGAGTTTTGGCCACATCTTTCTTAATTGCGGCATGACAGAAGTGTGCTCCATCGCTCATCGGCAAGCCTCCAGAAGTTCAAATGTATGCTTTAGGGGTCGGAACCGTGTGATCGACCATTATTTGGTTCAGTTCTGATCTCTTTTCTGGCAGTTCATCGGCCTTTTCATTGCCATCGATCCATCGGTGCCCCGGGACCCAACAGAGTGATACATTATGTCTTGAGCCTAGGATCTTAAGCTGGCTGCGACAACCATTTGCTCCAAGTGATTTGAGTATTGTTGAATGAATGTCAATATTTCTTCTCGGGGATAGTTCTCTTGCGGCCTCGGTTATCGCTAGAACTTCAGCTTGGAACACACTGGCGTGGTCTGGAAGTTTTATCGACCGGGCAATGGCGGGTTTTTCTGAGTATATTTCGGAGCCTACCCCTTTATTCAAGTTTGATCCGCCGGTGAAAATGAATGTATTGCAGGGTTTAATGACCCTTCGTTCGTCCCAACTTTTCCTTGCTGGAAAGAGAGTTTAGAAATCGAGTTCGGGTATGGCGTCATGCTATCAATTTTGGTTTCTAGCTTCGTTCATCTAGCAATACTGGTGTGGCCCTGTTTCCAAAAGCTAGATGCTTGCAGTGGTCGTTGTGGCTCAGTGGTAAGTGCGTGAGACTGCTGTGCGCACGGCTTGGGTTCAAGTCCCAGCCATGTCCATCGAACATTTTTCGCGGCAGCACCTCTCGTCGTGGAATGACAACCCTCCGGGAGCATAATTCTCAATTCGCCGTTCGAAAAATGTAACACGCACAACATGAATGGTTGCGAGAAGCTAGTTTTTGGCTCATCCCGAGCTGTCGCGCCAGCTATTAACTAAGATGCTTGCAGTCATTGGGCGCCAATTCTTTAGTGTATAAGTCGAGCGATAGGAGTGAGAGTATTGTTTCGAGGGCTACTCTCGGGATCGTTCTTATGACGCTCGTTGTGCTGATGGATTTTTTTGAGTGTTTTAGTGTTTTTGCCTTTTTCCGCGGCCGGCTTCAAACCAGACACTCATAGGTTAGAATTGGCCTAATGATGGCCGTATATAGCCAGTGGATTATGGCGGGTCTTGGTCCGCATTTTCTCCCAAGGATTCTGTCACATGCATAGAACGCGATGGTGCGCCATTAATTTGTTTTCCTTTAGAAGTTTGAAGTTCATGAGCTTGCCACTGGCATCACTAACAATCGAAAGTAGGTGTACGTCGTATTAATCAGTGGAACTGTGTGTCGGATCCAGAATTTCTTACCTCGTCGTTTTAGCAAACGAGTCTCCTTATACATGGTTTTTTGTTTTTGATTTCTTTGACTCCAGTCCTTTAACTGCCTGGGAATAGCCGAGAAAGATAGCATTCTCATGCATCGAACCATCGCCATTAGTCCCAAGATGTTCGCTTAAAACATATTTTTCCTAGGGAATCACGAATTAATCAGAAAACATAAGACAAGAAGAGTAAATTATATTCAAACTTTTCCAGGTAATGGAAGCACTGATTGCCCAGTCAAAAGAAGGAGCAGTAGCTCATTTTATGGTGATGCAATGCATGGGCACCCTGGCCACAGCAAATGTCTCCGGCACAATTCCATTCATAAAGACCATACTCTCAGCAATCCTTCCCAACATGGGTGGAATCAAGCACGATCATGTCAAACAAGCGCATGCTTTTGGTAAACTCAACAACATAAGTTTCTTAACGGAAATATAATTTGGTTTTTATTCTCTTTCCAGCAATCGGACGTTTCAGCGAAGCACTTCTCGAGCAAACATCCGATAAAGCAAATCCCGAATCGGAGAACGAATCAAACGACGTGTCGTGCTCAACAGAAATCTCCGTCGCTTATGATGTGCTCTTCAATCAATGGCTCCACTCTCGCGAACCAAAAGTGTGCGTGGAAATTTTACAAGCACTTTCCAGTATGTACCCGCTTTTGCCAAAGGAGAAAATTCAGGACCAATCCCAACGCTTGATACCCAGTATTCTGAATCTTTACCGCAGATCCATTGAGAGAAACTCGGTTACACAATTTCTGTCCTCTGTTTTGCGAACAAACATCAAAATCCAACCAAATATTCTCGATCCAATTGCTGATGCTTTAGTAACAAGTCTGTTTGATTTGGTTTGTGTTTATCCTGATTACGAGAAGCCGCAGACAGTTAAGGGGCACTATGAAGTTCTTCGGTGTCTTCATTTGTTGTCTAGCGTCTATGCAGCAAAAATTATGGATATGCTTCTCGTTCACCTGCGAAACAATAGTGAGCGCGAGAGGATCAAGTCTCTTCTCATTCTGACTCATCTTACGAACACATCCACGGAGAATATAGAGAGCAAAATTCCTGGTTTTATGGATGTCCTCAAACAAATGATTCTCATGGAGAAATCAATTAAAATGAAGATGACTCTGCTAAAGGCAATAGTGGCATTGGCTCAAAAGTCGTTCATCAAGGAGAAAGAGTTCGTTTGGTATATTGTTCGGCACTGCAGTAAGTACAGCAAAATTAACACCGAACATGGTTCAACTGAGGAGCATCAAGATTTCGTGCAGTCTTGCGAGAATTCTCTGTTCATGCTATCGTCAACGGTAGGCACAATGGATGAGTTGCTAAAACGTGAGTTGTTGAATTACTATGTCCTATTGGACTACACCGACATCTGTTCGAACATCACCAAGTGTATGGGCAGTCTGTTTGCCAAAAATCCGAATGTTGAGTTTGAGGTAAATAACGAGCCAGACGATGAAGCCGGTGGCAATACGAAGTCGAAAAGTGTAATTCCCAGCGCAGAGACAGTGTTCGCGAGGAGTATAGCATTACTCGGAAACTACGCTGACATAAGGCGCATTTCGAATGTTCTCTCATTTCTAAAGTTCTACTATCCCCATTTGAATCCCGAACTGGCCAGTTTATGGGACAAGAAAATACCCGAGCTTCTTCTTTATATTGGAGTGGAGAAGACTTTCTACATCTTCCTGACGCAGTTTATCAGCGAAACTGTGGAGTTCCTGCAGCGTAACGATGAAAACTTTGCAGAGCGTTTGGTTAACAAGATGTCCAATCAAATGCTTATGTATCCCATTCAAGTACCAATTCATGAATTTCATATTCCCCAACAAAGTGACGAACGCGGTATGATGTTAAAGGCCATCGGACTCACATTGTGTCACATAGTGGAACAGCAGACAGTTTTGGCAAAGATAGATCTTATAATAGGGTGTGGAAAGCAGGAGAAGCTAGACAAGCACATCTCGCATGCGGACTATGAGAAGAAAATAGACAGTTCAGCGCGAGCTCTGGGTTACACCTCCAGAGTGCATTCAGCACTGGTGGTGAAAAAACTGTCAGAACTTGCAAACTTGGGTGCTCGTAAGCACTCAACTGGATTCTTCAGCAACCTTCACTTTATGAAGGACACTCATAAGGAAATTGAGTTGTATAAAACAAACCTGTTGGTCGTAAAGGCCTATGGTCACATGATGGACGACGATGAAATTGGAAACACTCAAATTGATGACACGATTCTTTCCTTCCTCATTCAGCAGCTAACTGAAACCAAAGATCATACGATGATGAAGGTGGCTTTGAGGACACTGCTTTGCATCTGTAGTCAAATTCTGCGATGCAAAGAGGAGTACTCGAATCCCTTGAAATTCCGTAAGCAGATGATGGACGCTGTGTTTGGCATACAAATCGAGGCGCCCTTTGACGAACTACCCCTACTACCGACAATTCTTAAACTCGGTACCAGCTTCGTCCGAATAGATTCGGAGAATGGCGCTGAGTTCGATGGAGGAGTGATTTTCGAGATCGCTTGCAAGAACTTTTTCACTTGTGCGCGGTTTTTACGCACAAAATTTGAGTCACCCGAAGAGGATGAGAAGAATAGCTTCCTGGCAAAACACTTGAACGAATCTTTACCCGAATTAAATTCTTTGGTAAAGGTGATCATTGAAAACGATCCATCACCGGCGACGCTGGATTTGATAATTTCGATACTTGAATGTTGGACTCGAGACCCGAATAGTGAGGTGCGAATTTGCGCCAGTCATGTGTTGAACAACTGTCTGGAGGTCTATATCAAATCGATGCGCATTGGCTGTGAGGCTCCATCGAAATTCAATCAGACCGGCACGATGTTAGGCAGAATTGTACCAAGATGCATAGATTCTAATGCGACCGTCCGACAAGTGTCTGTAGAGATCCTGCAGAAGACTCTAGAGATTTCTTGCATTTATGAGACGCTAACCATAGCTGATAGTACCGTGGATTGGGTGAAGGAGATTGAGATGGTCAAAGATAACATCATCACGGATGACCCCAAGAAGATCTACCATTTGGCCGGGAATATTGCGAAAATTATCGCGCTAAGGATGTCTAATTTTCAGTATTTACAATTCTGGTAAGTTTCAATTGGAGTTGTGAAAGAAATTTGCTCATGATTTTGTTTTAGTAAAACTCTTCTAAACTGTCTGAAGGACCCGGAGCAGAGTTCCGCCATCGGTGCTTCGGTTGTATTGAAGTTTTTCATTCAGCAAAAGGGCTCTGAATTGTTCCATGCTATTCCAGATCTCGTCAAAGACAGCTTGAAGGTCAGTTTACGCTTGTATTTTCGACAAAACTAATAAATGAATGAGATTTTTCGAACTTTCAGGCCATCAATGATTGTGACATTACCAGAGCTAAGTCAGGTGTGCTGAAGGCAATTGCAGCACTTACCAAACACCATCCTAAGCTTGTATGCTCAGAAATGCTTGCACAGCCATTGCCTTTCGAAGAGTAAGTTAGATGTTGTATACACTGCGCGATTGTGTCTCTAATTTGTAGTTTTTCTTATTCAACAGGAACGTTGTAGAGTACTGGCATACAATCTGTATTGACTCGGATCTGACAGGACTCATTTTGGATAATTTCTTAGCAATTCTATCTGCATCTTGCCTTTATGAACCAAATGAGAGTACAGGGGATCGGCAAAAGATAGCCAGCGTTCAACCATTTGCAATTTTCTGTGCAATGCGTGAAATGTTTCCGTGTAAGGATATCAATGGTGTAAGTACATTTGTTTGAGTTTATATTTAACGACTGCCTCTATTGTAACTTATCCGACCTTACTTACTTACTTAAGTTGGCTTTACAGTCCGGGATTGACCTGGGCCTCAACCAACAAGCGTCTACAGCCAGCTCGATCTTTAGCTGGCTGCCTTCAGTTTCGCACGCCAAGTTGGTTGAGGTTCCCTTCCACTTACTGCGCTGTCTCTCGGGTGTACATTTGAAGACAGATGTCGCGGTACAGCCCATATAGTTTGCCATTGTATCTTCTCATCCACTCAACGTCTATGCAGACAAGACCGAAAATCACCCGAAGAATTTTCCTTTCGAAAAAGCCGAGAGCAACCTTATTCGATTTTGACAGAGTCCATACCTCCGCGCCGTAGAGCAGGGCTGGGATAATTAAGATCTTATATAGGGTCACCTTAGTCGTTCGAGAGAGGGCTTTGCTGCTCAATTGTCTTCTTAGTCCAAAGAAGCAGGGATTGGCAAGAGTTATTCTTCGTTTGATATCAGCAACAACGTCCTTAACTACCTCCAAGTTATAACTGTCTATTGTGATGTTTTGTCCGAGACGTCGTTGTTGGTGTCGCCTTGTGTGCATTTTCCATTGTCATCCTGTACAAAGGGAGGAGTTTGGCAGGGATGCCAAAACTAGACATGGCTCTGTGTAGCTCCTCTCTATAGATGCTTTCATAGGGGGCCGATGAAAAGGTGGCGGGTATCGATTTGAAGTTCCTAGGTTTTCTTCACTTCGTCCAGGTCGGAATTGTTGGTCTTCGTCGCCCAGGTTGAATAGTTCATTCTTCCTTCTGAACCCCCTGCGGGTTAGGGGTTAGAATATACCCGAGGTAGGGCATGCCTGTCGTAAGAGGCGACTAAAATGCCCGTCGTCGACAGGGACGTTAAACTGTCAAACAAACGGCTGATACCACAAATAAGGCTAATCCCATCAATGGATTAGTTTTGTTAAGTAACTGCCAAGAACAAAGAGTTTTGCTTATGCGACTGCTATTGAGTTAATCCTTCTCAATAGCTATTGCACTGGGGGAGTACTTGTACTCCCCTGGAGCGCCGGCCAGCGCTTTCCTGGGCCCTGATACTGTGGGTATGCCCACCGTGAAATTAAGCCGTCTCAGGCAGGTGTTCACGTTAAGCCTCTCTTACTATATCTTCCTTCTGAACCTCATTTTTCAATCGCCACATTTTCAATGCTCTTTCTTTTTCCTCCTGAGAAGCCGGTGTTCGTCTCTTCTCTTCTGCTCGTAGAGCTCGCGAGGGTCTCTGGTTTTTCTATACAGTTCCACCTTGTATGCCTCTTGTTTCGCTCCATGTGCTTATCGGCACTCCACGTCAAACCAGAGGTTTCGTTGCGGTGGCCGAGTAAAACCCAGTACATCAGAAGCGGCATCTCTGATGGCTTTTTGGCAATGTTGTCACTGGTCTTCAATGCTTGATGCCGGCGGCATAGGACTTCTTGAGAGATTGAGAGAGACTCAATCGGAAAAGGATCTGGTGATCTCTTGCGATTGCTGCCGTCCGACGTCAAACTTCCTCACAGTGTTTCCTTGTCTTGGCGGTGTTTGGGATATCCGCAGTCGTACCTTGGCTACAACAAGGTAGTGGTCCGAGTCAATGTGGGCCCCTCGTTACGTTCGAACATCCATAATACTGGAGAAGTGCCTTGCGTCGATCGCAATGTGGTCAATCCGGTTGACGGTTGATTGATCAGGAGATCATAGAACCTGTCTTTGGTGTCGTAGTCTTTCTCCTCTGTGGGGACATGCGCGCATATCAGGGTTATGTTGGTGAATTTGGCCTTGATGCGGATTGTAGTAAGGCGTTCGTTCACATATCTGAAGCATAAGATTTCTTGCCTAAGTCTGGTTCCAAAGACGAGTCCACTTCCAAACAATCGCTGCTTTTCTTGCTGGTAGCAATTGCCGCAATAGATATCGCAGTTTTTCGATCTCTTTTTGCCCGGCTTCTCCCACCGCACTTCTTCGATGGCGGTAATGTCCGCTTTGCAGCAGTCTAGTGCCTCCGCTAATTGTTCGGCTGCACGTGATCTGTTAAGAGACCTAACATTCCACGTACAGATGTTTCACGTATCCGACCAAAGCCATATTTTTTCGTCTTTTTTTAGTCTGCAGTTCATATTAATTTCATATATGTATTTGTTATTGCCGTTTCAGCAACTTAAAGACAAATTTCCAGAACTCTTCACAATGCTCCTAACTTCTCTGGCAACATACACGAATTTGGCCCCACCAATGCTTATGACGAAAAGTTCTCCAACGACCGGAAAGACCCCACCACTGCCTTCAAGCAAAAATAAATTTGGATTTATTCCCAACAAGGACTCCGTAAAACTTAATCCCTGTCAAATTGTATTGGAAACCTTTCAAGCGTTCCTGGCAAACCTGGAAATGGAACAAATATCCACCGTTCTGACCGTTTGTACTAATTTATCAACTAGCACTGATCTAAAGAATTTCATAGAACTCTTAACTCCGATGGCAATTGGAATTGTTAACGAGTTTACAATCGGTTCTAGTTCCATGAAACAAATCATTACCTCGCTCAGTAAGTACGTTTCAAGTCCTTATGATGGACAACGTGTGGCCGCTATAGGGCTCTACTCAAGACTGGTACCACTGCGTCCGTGCGGTGAAATCTCATCGGTTATAATGCTTCATCTCAGTTCGGCGCTAAGTGATCCAAATCCTGTTGTACGGGGTTTGAGTATACAAGGACTTGGATATGTTGGATATTTGACTGAACATGATATAGACAAATATACGGACACGGCTATTACGGCTTTGTTAAAGGGAATCGATGATACAAACAGGTGGGTGAGAGTTTAATAGTTTGTTGATGATGCTAAACTGATTTTTTTTGTATTTTTAGCGATTGTCTAATTAACATCCCTCTGGAGAGCAAACGGGGCCTTTCAAGAATCCTCCAAATGCTACCAAGTGATCGCGTGGAATCTTTTCACGTTTCGTTGGCAATCCGCATTCGACCATTCTTTGGAAGTTACTCCATCGAAATTCGAGAAGCAGCAATTATTTTGTTTGGAGATTTGTGTGAATCGAAAATGAGCAACAACGATGGAGCTATGACACCTAATTGTTCCTCGGAGGCGTTGAGGGAGCAACTATTTGCAAATTTCTTCCCTCTAATTTTGCATTTAAGCGAAAGTGAACCCACGATAATAAGGGTAAGATTTATTTACGAATTCTGTTGGAGAAATCTCATCTCATATACTGTCTTCTTCCAGGCATGCAAGGTGACATTAAAAAAAGTTTGCGCCTTAATCAACGCTCCCAAGGTCAATGAGATGGCTCAAAAGCATTTACTCGATCATGGTCAACTGAATTACAGTGTTTTCATCGTTGATTTTGTCAAAGTTATAGTGAGTACCACAAACAAATTCCCAAAGTTACATTTATTTATGCGTCACCTCCCGTTTAGGCCGCCGACCTGCCTGATTCGATTCAAGATTTCATCGATTCTTGCATACCAAAGTTGCGCAGCCAATGGATTGAAGTTCGGGGCAATGCAGCAATTATTATTGGTAACAATAGTCGCAATACAACTAAACATTTTTTTAACTTGATTGCTTTCCCTTAGGCATACTTCACAATTTCCTCACAGAAAAAAATCAACACACTGAATCTGTAGGCAATAAAATTGCCATCCTGCTGAAGGACGACAGTCATGTGGTACGTGTGAGATCAGCAACAGCCCTGGGCTACTTTTACGGAGAAATCTGAGTCTGCTATGTTTTTCCTCTTTTATACGTTTCCCTGAGTAAAGGAAGGAAACCATGGCCCTTGATGTGATGTAGAGTATTTACCCTATGAAAATATGTGTGTCTTTAACCATTTTTTTTTTATAAATGTATATTTAACCTCGAATTTGAGAATGATGTGGAAAGAGATTGATATATGTATGGATGTAGACCAAGAAAGTAAAGCTTCATATTAAACATTCAGCTGTGTTAAACCGTGTAAAGAACCACATGAATATGTAATTTTTCTTTTCTTTCTTTCGAAACAGTTTTATTATGAATATTATATATTTTATGTAAGAAAAAAAATATTTATGTATACAAAGTGATAAATAAAAAAAAATTAATTCAAAAAACAAAGCTCAGCTTTACATATTAACAAATGGAAAATATTGTATCCGTCCACTGGACCAGCCGATGGTCAACACACTATCCGAGTTCTTTCGATTCTTACTTTGGAAACAAATGAATGAAGGATATTCGGTGCCGATTCCGGTTAGAAAGCACGATGGCGAGATGCTTAAACTGTGCTTAAGTATACAAGTGGAGAAAATCGCAATGCAGGGAGTATCTTTGAAGGAGATGGCAAGGAAATGACCATTGGGATCCCAAGCGAGCGATTGTGGTTGTCCGCCGATCTCACGATGTCCAATTGTGAATTTTGTCAAATCGGCAATTGGAAGAGCTTGTTTTGGCAGAGTTGATGCTGGAAGAGGAAAAAAATATTAATCGTATGCGTGTCTATGCGTGTTCCATCGACTTGCTGCTCGGTCCCAACTAAGTTGAATCCGCTGATGGAAAGCAAACATTAAGCCTGAACACTTTGGTTTTTGGCGGACAATAATGTGCGTCTCACGTTGACGTTTTTCTTTTCTAAATGTCGGCAGCATTATACAAGATATTTCTTAACTAATAGAACATCTCACCTGTAGCTTGCCTCTTAGAACGCTTTCTCTAGGCAATCAATTGATAAGATAACCAAATAATTTTCAATAGCTCTTAGCAACTGCTAGCCAAACTTAAAATAAAAACCTCTACTCACAAGCATATAATTGCTCCTCAAAGAACTGTAGTCGATAGAGTGTGGGATCGCCAGAAGTTACAAACAGTAGAAACATACTACATGGTGACCAACAAGCCGATTGAATATTTCCACTGGCAATTGTCCAACGTTCCGGTACCCAAAGCTGATGGGCCGACCAAACTCGAAACACGTTTCCTACCGTAGCCGAGAAGAGACAGGAACCATCTGGTGACCACTTTAGTATAGAACAAGGAGGACCAACACGCTTTAAAGTGCTACTGTTGTTTTTATCGACATTCCAGATGACAACGTCAGTATCACCAATGCTTGACGTGGCTAGGAGCGTTCCATCCGAGTTCCATTGCACCGAAGTAATAGGACTGTGATTTGGACTAGGGAAAAACATTTTAATTATTTTCTAGATGTCGATGTGAAACAAAGTCTTACTGTTTAAGAAAAACCGCTTGCGATGAAGATCGAGTAATGTGCATATTGTTATCCATAGTCCACAGACAGAGACCTTTCTGGCATCCAACTGCCAACTCAGCGGCGCTGAAAGGTCTCCAAGCCATTGATGTGATACCTTTCTGAAGCGGATTCTGAAATACAAAAAACAAAAATGCATTTTCACATCTTGAATGTGCTAAAGGTATTCTTACTTTGAGGACCGGCACTGCGGCTGGCTCGTCGGTATAAATGCGAATAACATCGTCTGACCCGGCAACTGCAATTTTAAAGCAATTCGGGTGCCAAACTATGTAACGGATACAACTCCTAATCCAGTCTCTATATAAATATAAATTTTAGTAGAAAATGAAACGACAAAATGTATTCTAAAATTGAATATATACCTTGTTTCTGAGTATTTAGCAATGCTTGCAATACCCTGTTCCTTCATATGGGGAAAAATCATAAGTTTAATCTTGCGAATGAGATCTAAAGCACGAAACATGCATTCTGCCGTAGAGGATATAATAGGACTTGATATAGCTGTAGAGGGATCTCTTGCTTCATTGAGAGCCTCCATAAAACCACTCTCAAAGAATGTCCTCGTGATACGTTTGATAACTCGCTCGTTAACTGGGATCATCACTGTTCGATAAGAATCAACTGGTTTCACTGAAGCTGCGCTGAACATTTCGCAGTTTATGTTGATTTCTGGGTAATATTCCAGCTTAAATAAACCCAAATTTGTAACAAAATACACATTGTTTCTTTTGTCCACCTTACAACATAAGAATTGCCTTTGATCTCCATCTGTGGCACGGTACAGAGCCGGCCACTTCTTTCACATACAGGCACATTGCCTGGAGATGCTAAAGTAGATTCCATGTCCATCGTCAATAATTGTAATTTTACAACTTGTTATACTAAAAATTTGAACCTAAATATATATTAAACGATTTTAACTCGAGGAATTAAATAAACTAGCCGCAAGATATTTCTAAACACACAAACGGCGGTCAACACATTTTTAAACGTCGGACTTTGACAATCGAAGGTAAGGCAGTGCAGTAATTTGCACAGCGTCCAGTGCTAGAAATAATAAATATCGCAGTAAATATTTTGAATGATAATGATTTGCATTAAAGTGATCAAAAATATGTGAAATATAATGAATAGCATTTGAATATAGATGAATAGCAATCAGTGGTGATGGACTCCTTTCGATTGATAAAAAAAATACCAATAAGTTTTTACATGCCACTCATCTTCGGTAGGCAACTAAAACGCATAAAGTTTGTTTCTTAGGAGAACCTTCCTTTCGGTTAGATATGCATAATGTACGATGAATTGTATAGATATTAGCTAAGGCCATTGATGTTATAATATTTGGAAGCAAAGTAAACAAATATCCTCCCAGGGGTAGATGAAAATCTTCATGACACCACCGGGAGACCGGTTGCGCATGCTCACAGGAGTGTGAGATTCCTATTAACCAAAAAGATCTCTTTTCAACGATCTCACAAAACTAAATTATTTTTAATCTAGTAGTTAAATTGATCTGATCATGCATTACTCTGACTAAGCGTATTTTTTTCGAGTCAGGAACTGATTTGAGTGTCTAAGCTACTTGTTTTACTCCTTGTTTATCGGAAAATCATAGCCAATGTACGGATTAGACTGGTGTTTAACCTGACTATAGTGCTTCCCCTCATTTTGGATAACATTCTAAACGCAAACTTCGCTTTATTCGATTCCACCATCGGTTGAGACAATTCTTCTCCTCCTTTCTCTGCCAGTTGTCCAACGATATTAGCTTCAGTTGATGAGTTTCTTCCGAGGCTACGATTTTGGTTATACCAGTGTTAGTCTACAACCCCACGGCGTTTACCTCTATCTCAACAGCCGATTACAGCCGCTAAAGCCGCCTTATACGATGGGTGTAGCTAAAAAAAATGGACATGTTAAAGAACAAACTAATGCCACCCTGTGCTCATGATTATTACATCTAGATATAGATAATCATTTTATTGATTTTTTAAAAGAAAAGAGGTAAACTGAAAATCTGCTGGACGCATTCATTTTATCTATTAAAAACGTAAAGTTCCAGTGGGGAATGGGGATAAGCATAGGTACACCGATACCCACAAAGCACCTTGCTCAATCCAACTCCCACTCGCATTTCTCAATAAAAAATGTAAAAGCTTTTTTTTTTTTTTTTCAATAAAAAACGTGAAACTAAAATTCCATAGATTCGAATGATTAAGAATCCACCATATGTATACAAAAGCAAGACCTGCGCATCTTTCTCCTAAGCATGCATTTCGTGTATACACCAGTCTGCAAGTTAGGTGACGGGAGAGCAATCTACTGGCTGCAGCAACTATCGAAAACTGACCTCCGCACAGTATGCACTCTGTGTATTGGAGCAATTGTTTATAAATTCCAAGTGTGTTATTACGTGAAATATAACAGAAAAATTAAATAATAATCTAGTAAATTGATAAGACGGATTCCCCGACCTTCTACCGAACTGATAACAAAGCAGAACATTCACTTTTCACATCATTTTAATCAGCTTTTGCACAATCCCGGTACCACCACAGGAGAGTGACAAGGTAAGAGGCTTGACAGGCTTTGATTCTATTTTCTATGCTTTCGTATACACGGAGTTATGTATTTCCAGGTACTGGGCTTTGGGCTTTGTTGTGCAGCAAACGCCAGTGTGGATAAATTTGCAATCCGAATTGACCCACTTTTCTTCGATTTATTCCGAAGTTAAGGTATGTATCTAGTATTTTTGAGAACATTTTTATTTTGATCGAAAATAATAATAAAAAACTGATCAACAGAATGGGTGACTATATGGATAGGGGAATCATGGTGGATGTAACTGGAGAGTCGGCTGCCACTGCTCACTCAAAGTCCCTTATGATGGGATTAAATGAACTGAGATGCGCCGATAAGCTATTAGACATTACCCTCCTGGTGGAAAATATTTCTATGAAGGTGCGTAACTTAATTTTTAATTATGTACACTGTAAAGTGACGGTAAAATAGACACGTATTAGGAAACCAGTCTACTTGAATGGGAAGCGGAATTTGTCCTGGTTACATAAAGTGCACAATAGTCGCAGGCGGTTAACAATATCAACTGCTTTGTGCGGTCCCACGCTTTTCTTTTTTATTTCTGTTTTGTTGTTATTATTTTTTTTTGCGAGATGACTTGCTCTTGTTATTGGCGAACGAATGTAAAATTTGATTGCTTTTGTGTTACTCAATGATGGTTGGCCATTCCTTTCAACTTAGCCATCGCATTAGTGGAAACAAATTTCATCTGGTCAATTATGTAATAAATTAAGTTACATATACATCATGATAAATGACGACTGCTGTTATCGATTAACTGTGTTCACTTTCAAATTCTTTGTTGTACAATCGACCACCTTTTGTTGTTTTGCAAATAAAACTTTACAGCTCAACATGTTAGAATTTTTAAAGCATTCACTTTTTTCTATTCTATTCTATTTGGAATTGTTTATTTATTTTATTATTTTGATTTACTTTTAGGCTCATCGTGTAGTACTAGCCGCATGCAGTGATTACTTCACCGCAATGTTCACGGATCCGATGAGAGAGTCCAAGCAGTCAGAAATTAAATTAATTGGCGTAACTGCTCGCGGTATGCAAATATTACTAGAGTATGCATACACATCTAAACTGAATTTGGATCGTAATAACATACAAGACATTCTGGGTGCTGCCACTCATGTGCAGATGAATGAAGTCGTCGACGCGTGTTCCGATTTTTTAGAATCTCAAATAGATTTAGAGAACTGCTGCGATATAGCGGCAATAGCTGATCTTTATGCGTTGGGAAAACTTAAAAATAAAACCTACCGTTTCATCTGTTCCCGCCTAGAGGAGTTCTCCAAAACTCCAGAAATGAACAACTTAACCAGTGAACAACTTGAATTCATCTTGATTTGTGATTACCCGGTTGATTGCTCGGAGGCCAAGGTCCTCCAGATAGTGGCTGAGTATTGTGTGGAGAAAAAATTAGATTTAGAAATGGCTCAGAGACTTTTTAGTAAAATACGCTTTAGCCAGATTAAGAATATTGACCTCCGTGTATGGCCACGATTTGATCATATCGAAGAGTCTGCCCACGCACCGTACTACAATGTAATGCGAGTAGCAGGTTTCCAACAAAAGAAGGCGCGTAAAAAGAAGTACGGCTATGGCAATGAGTTTGATGCACATAGCACAAATGTCCTGATAAATATGCGTGGTATGGAATTGGCAATAGTAAAGATCGGAGGCTTCCACACCAATGGACTGCACAATCAGATTAGTTTCGCTTTGCCAAATGATCCAAAATGGCATGACTTGACCGTTATACCACATATTGAACAGTGCAACTATGGCACTACCGTGTTGGGCAATGATTTATTTATTGTAGGTGGCGCGTACGATGTCTGTCTAAAGGAGTACATTCATGGCTTTGGATTTCGATATAGTGCCGAGAAGAACAAGTGGACAACAATTGCACCAATAATTTCGGACAGATGTCGGTTTTCTCTCAATGCAGTTGGAAAATTCTTATATGCGGTTGGTGGTGTATATGAGTCCGTCGATGAAATTGACAACAGCTTAGGTCAAATGCAACGAACATCCAATTCGGAGCGCTACAATCCTCAGCAAGATTCGTGGGATTACATATCGCCGCTTAGGGAAAATCGAAGTCAACATGCTGGAGCCAGTATGGGGCATTATCTATACATATCCGGTAAGTAGGGTTAAATTATGATAATAAGTGCCTATCGATGATGTTTTAAATTCATAAACAGGTGGAATTGACCATCACCTGGTGCTATCATCACTTTGGCGTTACAATGTCTACGAGGATAGATGGCAAAAAAGAAGACACATGCCTTGTCCTAGAGCAGACCATGTTTTACTTTCCATCGAAGATAGACTTTATGCATGTGGCGGTTGGTACGAAGCCACCAATACTGAACAACGTGTTCTGATTCAAGACATAGACGTATATGACCCCCGTACGGATAGCTGGTATCTCGAAGCAAGAAATCCTGTGCCAACATTTCATGCCGGTATAACTGCCTTGAACACAAAAATCTACTTCGTTGGCGGTCTGCTATCTGATGAAACCATCAACTGTTCATCGAATGTTCAAACATATGACATCGTTACCAAAGAGTGGTCAACTTACACTGATTGGGAGAGTGCTAAGCCCACTTGGGAGTGCGCTTGTGCTACGTTTTTTGTGCCACGAAGCCGACAAGGCATTTAAAAATAAAACTAACTAAGTACATTTTTAGTCCTAGATGTTATGACGAACTGCTTTAACTACATAACATCATAATTCTATTTACTCATAACTCAAAGAGCAACAAATGAATCTCTATACAAATTTTCCTGTGTCCTTTCTCCCCTGTGAATTTTTTGATTGAAAAACGAATTTGTAAATATTAATGTATTTTGTATTGTATTTTATTGTTTTTACAAAACAACTTCGTAAGCCACAGTTTATACTGGTTATTGAATAAATTTACATGTTTATTGTGTATATACATGACCGATTTTGGTTTTTAATCTAGACAATCAAGATTCGATGTGTACACTGCTACCACACAAACTTCTTGGGAATTAATTCAATGAAACTAAAAGTACTAAGAGGTAGCTAGTAAAAGATCTTAATAGACGAGACGAGATGATAAGAAAAGGCACTCTGCAAAAGTATTAAATCATTTGGACAGTGACAGGGCTCTCTGAGCCGTTGGAGCACCCAAGAAAAATGAAGCAGCATTGTTGGTATTTCTGCAAATTTTTTTTAAATGCTTCGATTAAGTAAAATGTAAATCATTAAGTTTCAAAATTTAAGGGATACTTGCGTTTCTCCGATAATTGCCAATATAGAAGCTGAGGTTATTTTGGATAGATTTAGCCCTATTCTTAATATTCCATTCGTACATGCCTGCATACTTAAAACTGAATATAAAGGCAGTTCCAGACCCGTTCATCCAATTACAGACCTTTGCCTTTAACATTTTCAAATTGTAATAACGGGGAATATAACAAACTTATATTTGGCAGCGACTTTCATGTATAGTAAACGAATGGGTCCAGATTAAATACATCCTTATACAGGTCGTACTTCAAATTCCAAGTTAAAATATTATACGTGCAATAAAGCGATATTTTACAAAGAAGAATATTTATAACCCTCTCAGAGCGAAGCTGTATTACTATCAAAGCTTGTAAAATAACCTATTATCTAGTTTTGGGAACGTACATTACTGTTATTGTCGCTGGCTAGGGCAACTTAGACAGAAAGCAAGGAAACGTTGGACGGACAAGCTAGCAAAAGATCAGAATGGCGTTGTCGTCAATTCAGTAATTACTACTTTTAACTGTGTGGATTCCGATAAATTGCGAACGTTGCCAGGAACATTAGCAACTGCATTGGCCTGGTCTTTCTCCAATGCATTGCAGTTGCTAATAGTCCTAGCAACGTCCTTCTCGTCGCACCACCGGAACATAACAGCGGAATACATTGAACATGACTGTGTTTCACGCAAGTTTTGAACCGAATAAAACAAAGATAAAAAAAATCCTGACCAATTTCAACTCTATCGCTTAATTTAACACTGGACAGAAGGCAAGAAAGGGGACTCTCTGAAGTGCGCCAACTACAGAGCTATCAGTCTTCTTAACATCGCCTATAAGATCTTATCTGCCGTGTTGGGTGACTGTCTGAAGTGGTTCGTCAATAGCCTGATCGGTCCTCATCTGTGTGGCTTCAAGCCAGGAAAGTCCACCATCGATGAAATATTTACACTGCAGCAGATCTAGGAGAAAAACCAGGAATTTCAAATCGATACCCACCACCTTTCATCGATTTAAGGCCGCGTATGACACCATCTATAGAGACGAGCTATACAGAGCCATGTCTAGTTTTGACATCCCTGCCAAACTAAGGGCTTTGTATACCTACGCTTCGCTATAAATTCAGACAACGACACCAGCGCTGAGATCAGGCGAAAAATAAATCTTGCCAATCGCTTCTTCTTTGGGCTGAGAAGGCCCTCTCTCTCTCTCGAAGTGACCCTTTGTAAGAGCTTAATCGTCCCAGTCCTGCTTTACGGTGCCGAGGCATGGAGTCTGTCCAAAGGGGGAGAGGTTGCTCTTGGCTGTTTCAGGAGGAAAATTTTTCGGGTGATTTTCGGTACCGTCTGCATAAACGGTGAATGAAGGACGAGACACAACGACGAATTGTACGGACTGTACAATGCGACATTGACTTAGTCAGAAGAGTGAAGCTCCAGCGACTGAGATGGTTGGTTCATGTAGGGCGGATCTTCAAACCTACACCCGAGGGGCAGCGCAGTAGAGGAAGACCGCAATTCAGGTGGCGCATGCAAGTGGAAGGAAACCTCAACCAACTTGGCGTGCGAAATTGGAGACAGCTGGCTAAAGATTGAGCTGGCTGGAGAAGCTTGTTGGTTGAGGCCCAGGTCCACCACGGACTGTAACGTCATCTTATGTACGTGAGTAAGGACCGAAGGCAAGGGAACGTTAATAAGGTTGCTGCTGTAACTCGAAAGATACATGAAGTACTCTACTAATAGATGTGTGTATTGAAGGAAGGCACTCACCAGTAATACTGTATAAAAACCTTCTCCAAATTCAATATGTATTATTAAAGTTATTCATTTGTCAGATTTTCTCACGGTTATCTTATAAAAACCCAATAAATCATCTTGGCAAAGTCCTCTGCAAATTTTTGTGCTTTTCTTTCGATTTTTCTTAGAAACCACAAAATTGTTTTCGCCTTCAGATGTTGCCTTTGAATTTGGTTTTCTTGACGAGGGTTAATGGAATGCAAATAGATGCCATCACACAAAATATAATCGATGTCTTCGAAAAAAGGGTCGTTTCACCTTAATTAATATATGGTAGTCATTTTTGAACACAATTTTAATTTTTTTATTTTTTTTTGTAATCGGCAACTCTTCTCACAAAATGTCAATATACTCTTTAAAGTTCAATATACATACATACATATGTATGTACTTGTTATGATGACTAATTAAAAGGATGTCTGTTAAAATATATTTAAAGTGTCCTTTCGATGAGATGGTAATCAAAGCAAAAAGCACTTAAAAAAAGGATACCGCTGTCAGTATATTCAAGTTGAAGTCTTATTTAGTCTTTAAAACCGAATTTCTGTCAAGTGTTATAAAGAATAGTGTAGACATAAGAGAAAAGGATTCGTTTGGATTACATTCTTTAAGTTGGCATACATTTCTCCCCTATGCCCGTGAAAAGGTGATGCCCTTGACATTTATTTTGGGTTTAGAGTGTTTTGGGGAATTTAAATTCTGTCTGTTGAAGCTCTTTAAGTGCCAGAGAGGGAACTTTATTAGTTGTTTTACTTTTTTTGTCGAAGCTTAAAAAGTGCTGCAAAGTAAAAATGATAGAAATTAGGTTGACATAGTAACCGGACAGAAAATAGCGAGTCATCGGCATCACAAGTGAGGAACCCAAATAAATGTTGCGAAATTGTTCCAATACGGTGATACACTTTAAAGCAATTTCTCGCAAGTTTTTCTCTATCGATAGGAACATCCAGTTGGAGCCTGTTTAAGATTATTATCATATCCATTGGCTAGGATGGATCTAGTCTTGACCAATGGTGACCTGGCTGTCGGTGGAAACTGCTCCAATCATCGGACATGCTCTCGTAGGATCATACCTTACAGATCAACTTGTTTTCATCTCCTGCAGTCTTAAATAGCTCAGTCTAGCCTAGTCTAGCTATGGCTACCTTAAATTTGTTCTATTTTAGAGGTAGGAGCGATTGGTTGTCCTCAAGCTTGAGACTATCTGACTGCCCCACAGCAGTTTGACAGTCCTCAAGAATAGTCTTTTTATACAGATGTTCAGTATTAATATTGCAAGCCCGGTATTAGAAACCAAATCCTTAGGTTGTCCCCTTCCACCACTGTACCTCACTGATCCGCCTTTCTAATGCTTCCTTTTCTTTCGTATGAGTAGATTGCAGATCCGTTTTATAAGCAACCATTTTCTCTATGTTTGCCTGTATGTATTCAGCATCACACCAGCGGTTTCTCGTAGATGGAGGTGAGAAACTTAGCACTTGAGTCGCGGTGATTGGTTGCTTGGTTTAAGAGGGTGAAATTGGGAAAACCCTCGGCACGTAGGCCATATTTTGGGCCCGTTATGTTCTTCTCTGTAGCATCTGTTGGAGAAGAAGTGGATTAATGGGAGGTGGGGTATAAGTGAAGGGTAATAGGCTAGCGGATAGAGAGTCAGATGGGGCTTACAGATCTTAGAAACGTCCTGTATGTCCAGGGAACTCCAGAATTGCCTGGAAACTAAAATACCTAAGGCACCTTGGCTCGGGCAGAACATGTCTTCCCAAACTTTTGAGGCAATTGCAGAGGAATTGTTCCTATCCAGTTCATCCGCAGCTTCGTTCCTAGGTATGTATGTTGCAGTAACTCGGTACCCAGAGCAAGTTGACCTGGGTAGGGGCTGCTGGTTATTGAATTTTTCCTTAACAACTTCGAGTTGGTTGTTGGGTTTGAAAGTGTCACAAAGGCAGCTTGACTGTCTGAGCAGATATATGTAAAAATTGTAACCGAAGGTAAGCGTATTAAGTAGGAATCGCGATACTCGGGATGGTTTGCTAGCAATGCTGTCATTGGTCTTCTGTGCATAGTGATGCTGCTGGAGAATTCCTCCAGAGCTGTAGGAAAACTCGATCTTGCGGTTGGTTGCAATTGCAGCCTTTCATTGTTGCACATCTCCACAGTGGTTGTTCTAATCGTGACATGACTGGCTATTCGCCTTCATGCTTTTCCTGCAACAAGGTAATGGTCCGATTCGATGTTTGCATTCCTGAACGTTCAATCATTCAATACACTCGAGGAGTGTCTTTCATCCCTCGCAAGGTGATGAATTTGATAGGCGGTAGTTTGATCAGATGGCTTCTAAGTTGCCTTTTGGATTCCTTCAGACTGAAATTCACACGTTTCCTGCCTTTTCCGTTGTATCGTTTCTTTCACCAACAGTGCTTCACCGAAACTTTTACATTTTTCCCACAATAGGCATCAATTATTCTTTAGTTTGTCCTCGAGGCTACCTTCGGGCATACTGCCACATGTTGACTCTTTTATAAGTCTTTTAACACGCAAGTCAATCGATTTATATAGCCCGGGGTTTCCTTATTACAACAATTCGTTACTGTTTAAAATCAATGTGCGCTGCTAACACCTGCATCTCTCCTGGAACTCGTGCTACATGTCATTTTTATGTTACGGCAGTCTTATCGGACAAAAAGCCTTGAGTGCTTCTATTTTCTTACCCATCACTCACTTTACATGAATGTACATATTAGAGCACCTTCCATCTGACGTTGAAAACATAATAGGACAACCATGACCTATGGTACGAATATTTCAATTAGTTATGTCCTTGGTTTTACACTAAGCCACCCCAATACCATGTCATATGTTCATTATTTTCATAAGTAGTCTGCCTCACTGCCACAATTATCCCAATCGGAGTGATATTTTAAAAGGTTATTTTCTTTCATCAATAAAGCTGGTTATACAGAAAAAAAGTTCACATCTTACTAACAACGTCTTGCACGAACCATATCCTAGTCCTAGCAACCTTTTTAGTTGTAAATTTTATTTCCCCGAAAGGCCGTTTTTCAATGCCATTATTTTAACCACCCACGCGGGAGCTGAAAAACCACGAGAACGACCTTCAAACGAATACAATAAATCATACATCCACTTACTAGAAATAAGGACATCAATAATAGCATCTAGGAAACGGGTATTAATAATCCTCACTGCCATTCCCTTCTTGTAGCCATTACCCACACTTTTTTTGCAAACAAACGTGTTGACGTTTCGCAATTCACACACTTTCCGAGTCCCGATCTGGCTGTGTGTCACAGTTGTCCAGGATGAAATTGATTTTTTTTTGCGAAACCGTGGCATGTGTGCACGTCAAGGATGTGCTCGAATGTGTTTATCTATGAACATTTTTTCTGTGGGAACCCAGTGTCACCCGAAAATTGGCCAAAGATTAAACTCGAAAAAGAAAACACATTTCATAGTCGAAAGACAAACAGAATTCGTCGTCCTGGTGGTTGCGCTAGAAGGAAAATCCTAGGTCATTGGTGTCATTACCAAGGCAGAATTGTTTTTTGTATGCGACTTTAAACGGTTTGTACTTGAGAGTTTGAACCAAAAACAAAAAAACAGTAAAAACGTAAATTTAAGGCGCTGGAGATCCCTTTTCTCATGGATTATGGTAGATTCACTTAGGCGAGACACTGACATTAATAAAAGGCATTTGGTCGTGGAACATAAACAAAATTATTCTTCCGAAAGAGATTTACATACGTATGCAAACCAAAACGAAGTTTGATTTAACTTAACGTGGATTCAGGGCGCTCCAGGGTATTTCAATGGCTGTTTACACCGTAAGCTGCTTTTGCAAGAAGTTGAACATAAAAAAAAACGATACCATTGCATGAGGGAAGATTCGAGTGCAATGCCATTGTTTCAGTGATGTATCCTCGGGTAGCAAGCAATTGTTGCTTTGATCACATTAAATATTAATAGAGCTCTGTTGTGGGGAAACAGAATGGTTGGTATTGTGTTCTGTACCTATAACAAATGTTCACCAACAAAAAGAAAAAAAACATCTGGTCTCAATCTGGCAAAATGCCAACCATTTTAACGGAGAAGACAAACCGCATTGAAGAAAGCGAAAAGGCCCTAATTTCTTCATTGTTTTTGAAATGATTATTTTGCAGGATTGACAATATACATATGTATGTATGTGTGTTGAGCACAACCACCAATAAATGAAAATCGTATGCCAAGACTTTGGTTTTAGATGGTGAATCGTTGATGGATCATTTGTTTGGCTCAATGTTTTGTAGCCCGTCTAGTCCCGAAAGAAGTTACTCCCAAGAGTAGCAGCCCTTTTAAGGGCCAATGTAGGACCACCCTATAGTACAAGGCGGCCCAAAATGTATAACCCTATCGGAAGATGCTAACTTTTGCAAATGGCGGCGACTGTCAGTATTGTTTTGATGCAGATGCAGAATATATGCACGTCGACAAGCCACGGAATACTATACTCCTCAATAATTCGTCAGTAATTTTGGCGCAACGTGAATTTCGGCGATGGTTTCCCGGCCGTCCTACGCCAACTGTTCAAACACTAAGGTTTTTAGCCGCTTGCCTCGAAGAGACTGGAATAACACGTGACACAAGAGGCGGCGGAAAGCCTCGTAGTGCTCGTTTCAACGAGAATATCGTCGATGTGGCTGAAGATGTCGCGGATGAGCCGTCAACGTCGTTCAGACGACGTGCCACGCAATTGAGCTTTAAATGTTTGTCTCTGCAGCCCATTTTAGTGAAAGAGTTGAAGATGTTTCCTTACAAAGTGCAGACCATTAGCTACTGCGTGCAGACCACCAATCGCCAATCGCGAAGGATGCGTTTCCGGGTCGCCTAATGTCTCGTTTTGGCGATTTGCACAGGCCGGCAATATCGCCCGATTTGACCGCTCCGGTCCTCTTTCTTTGGAGTTTTTTTTAAAGCCACAGGTCTATGTGAATAAACCATAAACTTTGAAAGCTCTCAAAGAGAATATCCGACAAGATTGCAAAACCTTATCGCCCGAAATGCTCGCCAAAACGATTGAAAATGCGGTAAAAAGAACCCGAGTTGTGCGGGGCTGTCCCCGAAATGGGGTGCTGCTGATACCGTCCGTGGTACAATCTATATTCGGTATGCGGAGGTCTCAGAACCATTTTATGTGTGATATGATAAATACACCAGTCACTTTCTCGGATACTCTCTGCTGGGTCTCTGGTCACAGGGACATAACCGGAAACGAGATGGCCGACGAACTTGCAAGAAAATGGTCTAAAATGGACCAAAATCAAGCACGGCAATGGATTAAGCCCCCACTTAGTAATCTTAGAGAGCGAGGGCAATGTAAGACCCTGAAGACAGCCAAAAGGTGGTGAAAGTCGCTGACCACCTGTAGTATATCAAGGAAACTTTGACCAAAATCCAACAAAGCCAGAACCAACAAAGTTTTAAAATAGGACAGGCAGTCGCTGTCAGTGTTGGTGCGTGCACGCACTGTCCACAACCTTCTTAGAAACCACACAATGAAATTTAAACTCAACGATGAAAATATATGTAGGGGCTGCGTTGACGAAAAGGTTCAAGAGGATACTCCTCACTTCCCCTTCCACTGCCCAAGTCTATGTCACTTAAGAAACAGAACATTAGGAAGACACTACTAGCAGGACATACAAGAACTATCTGATGTTCCATTAAACGATCTTTTCAGGTTTCTAGGAACCGTGATCAACTCCCAAGGGCATCACAATGAGCCCACAAGGACCTAAGTGTAATGAGGTCGAGTGCTTTCTTCCTCATCAACCCTGATACTTAACCTTACTATTACGTTGAGGCGGCAAAACATCTTCCACCAGAATTTGTGTTAAATTGACTCGAAGAACCGTGAGAAGTTGAGCTAATATCTTGCAAGCAACCTTTTGGCTAACAAGACTGATGATGAATTGAAGGCATTGCGCGGATTTAAATTGTCTGGAACTTGTGACATTGGTTAAACATTGCCCTACAACACCCAAATATTGAATGACCCCCTTCCAGGAGTAAACGATTGAACACTACTTGTTGCTGTTAAGCCTGTCAAAGACCAATTCGTTTGTGTATCGTGTTGGATTTTGCAACTGCGGTCGATGTTGAAAATGCTCGCTTCCACAACAAAAACCACAACTTGGTATGCCTACTGCAACAAGCTCTCCTCTTTTGACCCTCTTCATTCGGCAACATGGTGGTAAAGACATCCGTGTCTATCACTGGATGATAAAGGTTGGTTGCATCCCAATTGAGAAGAACTATATATCGTATGTTTCTTGGTTATGGTGGTGTGTGTCACTCCGACACTGTCACATTTGTTGACGACATCTTTGGCTTTGTCAAGGTAACAGCCAACAATTCGAATAATAAATAAATAAATAGCTGGCGCGACATCCCAAGGCGAACCAAAGCCTAGCTTCTTACAATCATTCGTGTTGTGCGTGTTTATATTGTTCGCACGAATGGAAGGGTCCTACAATTTATTCTCGACAAATTGTATTCTCTGAGGCTTGTTATTCCCCGACAATAGGTGGTGCCTCGGAAAATGTTCGGTGGACATCGTTGGAACTTGAACCCCCGCAGCTCGCTCAGCAGACCAACGCACTAACCACCGAGCCACGGTGACCAATAATCCGAATATCAAGTAAAATGCCTACCCACACGGTTTGTATTACGACCTTTAACAGTGTTAGCTGTCGGCCATGGAAAGTTGAACGCTGAGGACTATTGGTTGATCCAAGACTCATGTACCTACAAGGGTAACGATGGCTCTGTACTGATGTCAGCCAAGACGAAAACCTGCGAAATTATGACCAGACATAGATGTAAACATTTATGTAAAAATGGTTTAGAGTTGCACAATGTGCAGGTTCCAGGGTTAAGGTTCTAAGCGCTGTCTCCAACGCTGTGTAAAATTCCATCGGGTGCCTGGAAAACATACCCCATTCGAAGGAAATTATCCCCGCACTAATCACAACTAATTATTTTTAAGTGAAATGGAAAATTGCTTTTAGCCTTGTGTCATCAAAAAAGTAATTAGTTCTCAAATACATAAATTAAAACATTTTGCAAGCAATAAATATCCGTTATAACAAGACGCTTCATAAATTATGATAAAATTGATGCAGCAGACGTTTTCATTTTAAATTTTAAAACAACACCCCGGCACTATCATCAAAACCTTAATTACTTCATCATAAAATACACAATAAGTTGACAAATCTGCACGCGGCCGTCGCGCCGCTGGTAATCCTTTTCGTTCGTGGGACAGGACATTCACACCACTCAACGAAAGGATAACTTTGAAACAAATGCATCCAATTTTATGAGTTCGTTGCTGTGGATGTTGTTTACACTTTGAAGGATTGCATTTAATTATTTCATTCAAAGTTTACGAACACAAACAGCAGCACACTCACACTATTGTTCTAGAGAAAGTCCTTGGGGCAAAACTTATCTGTTTTTGTTGTCGAGACACAGGCTGTGTGGTCTATATTTCATTTCCTCCAGACTGAAAGCTAATAAGATGAAAAATGCACCCGTTGAACGGAAGAACATTATTTAAATTTCATTCGATAAACAGAGAGAGTTTGAAGGACTTGTGCTGGGTCTGGTGTAACCACGGGGTAATGGTGGGATAAAATGATTGTTTTTACAGGGTTCTTATAGACGGAAAATGATCATGAAAAATAGACTCAAATTTGAGAAACCAAAAACCCATTCAACAAAGGACTGTTATTGTTTTTTTTATAATTCAAATCAGTTTTTTACATTTAATTACTTAGAAATAATGACACTACATGACCCCAATAAACGTCATTATTTACATAAAAGGTTTTAGTAAAGTGCAGCTGCTTCGATGGATTAAAAGTTTCGTCATTACTGTCACATTTTATGACCATACATCCCTGGTTGACAATATTTGTCAGATTATGGAACACTTACTTAAATTAAAAAATTTATTTTTGGAAGCGCGTTCCAGAGCTGTGGTCGAGTCCGTGCGTCGATCAGTGCGGCTTTCCCGCAGCTAGAAGCACATTCGACTAGCTGTTCACTCTTAGAATGGTACTTGAAAAGGCCTGGGAGTATGCCAAACTTATCTACAGTTGTTTTGTGGATTTGGAGAAAGCATATGATTTGGTCCCTCGAGGTAAACTCTGGAGTGTACTGCAGGAGTACAAACTGTAAAAGCTGTGTTCGGGTGATCGGCGTTAAATCGGCACCTTTCACTCTGGGCGTAGGACTTCGCCAGGGGTGCGTTTTGTCACCTCTACTTTTCATAGTGTATATGGATTGGATGTTACAACGCAGCCGTGGCGAGGAACGGTTCGAATTGTGAGTCTTAAAGATAAGTCGTCTGCTTTTCGCTGCTGACTTGATCATCCTGGGGTCCACCCCGACTGATTTTCAGCAGCTCTTAGACATTTGTGTTGAAGCTAGGATGAAGGTAAACGTTAATAAATCAGGGGTTAGGGGTCAGTCCTATTGAAACAGGTGGAGAAGTTCAAGTATCTCTGGGTCCTATTCACGAGTGATGGAAGGAGCGATGCTGAGTTATCTTGTAGGATTGGTCAGGCTGGAGCAATTTTAAAACAATCCGTTGGCCGAACTAGGCATCGGAGCTAAGCTTTCGGTCTTCAAATTAAAGTTTGTTCCGACTCTTACCTATGGTCGTCAGGTTTGGTTTGACTGAAAGATTAAGATCGCGTATACAAGCTGCCGAAATGAGATTTCTTCGTTGACTCGCCGAGATCAGGTTTGGAACACCAGCATACGCGAGGCACTCAATGTCAAGGAGCTACTTCTTCGAACGGAGATTTCCATACCTCGGTGGTTTGAACACGTTAAAAGCGTGTCCTCAACTCGGTTTCCAAGACGTGCCATGGAATCTGTGCTATCAGGTAGAGATGAGATGGTTGGACCAAGTCCGAAATCTCACCTCTACCCGTATGGGGATAACCCCTGATGATTTAGAGTAGATGACGGAAGATCGGGAGATGTGGAGGTTAAGTACCGTAAATCTATGACCCTAATAGTGGATAAGCGGGCCATAGGAAAATGATGATGATGATAATGATAACTTGATCTTTAGCCAGCTGCCTCCAGACGGTTCGTATCAACTATATCCAAATCCAACGACAAAACGATTTTCATTTGATTCCTTTTTTAGATAGATGGTGGGTTGACCTGGAGGCAATTCTTATATCAAATCCACTTCCATTTAACGTAATCTTTGATCCTGTGTCGCTTACTTAGTTCATATTCGCCTAAAAATAAAGTATCTACTTTAAATATTTAAGTTTTTATCTCCTCACATCCATTGGACAATTGAAGGTATTACCACAAACGACAATTGCAACAAGTGTTACATCTAACAAGGCCATAAAGGCTGTCTCAATGAATATTTGGGATTAGGTCCTTTGGCGAATGTATTGTGGGGCTATTAAGTTTCTCAAAATTGTGTCAAACTGCCAATATTAAAGGGTTGAAAATCTTGTATCCGCCGACAGCATAAAACATGAAATTAAGGAATGAACCAGCTACAGACGGCATTGAAATTAAACTACTTATATACTGTATGTATGTATGTATACAACATGGTTTTTCTCCAGTTAGTTAGTTATGAATAATCTACAACTCGAATGGTTATGGCGGTGGTTAGCCGACCTATATTTTGGAACATTCTACACCTATTAGGTCTGTGACCCTTTATAACGAAGTAAAAAGAGGACAATGATGTTCACTGGAGGAAGTTTAAAGCCATAAAGACAAACATATTAAACGAACTATGCTCGATTAATTTGAATAGAGGGTTTGAATTGAAAAAGTAATGTAATTCAGTACCTTGGACGATTTCTTAAATTCTAGTCTCCGGGTCATTGCAGAAGAAAGGTATGTATGTAGAGCAACCTTATTGGCTTATCATTATCAAATTTGCGCGGGGTGCGTAAAATAGTTTAACACCTTGGAAAACTCGAATGTCCAGTTTTACAGTGTGCGTTTGTCGTACAATAGTGAACATAATATTTTATTTCAAACTGTCAAACTAGCCAAATGGACTGACAAGGACTCAGTGTTAACCTCACTCAAACCTGAACTAGTTTTCTGCGCCGAGAGATACGAAATACCCAAGCTTAAGGACACGGAACTAAGCTTTTGAATCAGAGTGAAATATCGAGACTTCATTCTAGACAGCAAACTTAGGTGGCAAATGAACATCGAAAACCAAGCAAAAAAGATTCTAATTGCCATCTATGTCTGCAAAAAGGTGTTGGGTCTAAAATGGGGATTCCAACCTATGCTCGTCCATAACCGACGGTTGTGAGGTCTTCTGCTGTATGGAATCATGGTCGGGTGGTGCCGGTACCAGATTAAAAGTGCAACACAAGAGCTATTCAATGTCAGTCTCTTTTGTCGATTGTTTTTCTCTTTATGGCGTTCTTCGTCCCATACTTAAGACCTTCCCCGATCATAAGAAGTGACCGTTTGAAATCACTACCCCTTGTGTAGGGTAGGTAGACAGGTAGAGGTGGCGGTTCTAAGAACCCAATTAGCGCTGGATGCGCCGTTTTGATACCACAATTCATTTGACCTGGTTGTTTGTGTGCATTGTAGGTAGAAAGAAGCAGATATTTAGATTCAACCCGTGACGTTAAGGAACACTAATTTTTTTCCTAGAAATATCTTTGAGGTCATCGAAGAAGGGTTTGACCAGAGTGCGCTGTCTGACTCTCGCTAGGGCCGGACACTTGCACAAGAAATGTTGCAGAGATTCCTTTTCGCTGCTATCCTTGCAACTGCAGCTTGGCTACGTGGTCTCCCACTGGCCAGTGGCTCGTACTAGCGGCTATGATTCTCGCAATATCTTGTCTTGATCTGCTTAGTAGCTCGTTTGTTTTCTGTTTGTTGTAAATGGGCCAGGTCTTTCTCGATATGGCGCAGTTGCTAAGCCTATTCCACACTTGGTTGGTTATGATGAATATAGCCCTTAACGGCTCCTAGCGGGATATTAAAAACTTCGGCCAGTGAGACGTTAAGGGCTGATCCCCGCCTGGCCAGGTCGTCGGCTTTTTCGCTGCCGTCAATTTTACTATGACCCGGGACCCAGGTGAGAGAGACCCTGCACTGGACTCCCAGCTGAATAAACTCTTCCTGGCATTGCTTTACCAGCTTTGAGGATGTAGTGACCGAATCAATAGCTTTGATAGCGGCTTGACTGTCAATGAAGATGACGTTGTTGTAGATAGGTGCTGGAGAATTTTTCAGCACACGGCAGGCTTCTCGGATGGCAAGGAGCTCTGCCTGGAAGACACTGGCAAAATTCGAAAGTCGAAATGATTTTGACTTGTGTACTAGCTGGTCATGCAGTCTTCGACACGGCTGTCTAAACACTTTGGCTTTAAAAGCGAGATTTAAGCTTCCCTTTCACCTCTTTCCCAATAGATCACAGTACTTGATTGAAGTGTTTATGCTTATCCTTAGCTGCGAAGAAGTAGACGGCATCAGGGAGCTACTGTAAGTGTCACCACACGACATTGACACATAGGCAGACATGCCATTCGCCTAAGTGTTCCTGTGTTCCCTCTGGTTAGTGTTTCGCATTTTTCATTCCTTTTCCTTCCGTCAAAAGGCTCTCCTTTATAACATCTACCAAATGTCTCTTATGTCTCAAGCACTTGGTTCACATGGATTATGGTGCTGATGCCTGAAATTCAATTACAATTTTTGTAACACCCATTTAATTCCTCTTGAAATACAATGTAACCAAACAATTTCTTATTCAGCATTAATAAAAGAAACGCCGAATACTCTCAATTGAGGGCAAAAAAAAGATGTCATTGTCCACCACTAAATTAATTTTCCATTTAACATGTGAAAAGGTATCCATTGAGCAAAATGCTACAATAAAGAAGGATCAGAGAACCACCAGAAGGACATATAGACTGGACTGTGTTTATACTGTCTCGAGGACATTCGATAAATCATTGGATCAAATCTAAAAGTCAGATTCCTCGGTTTAATGCGAAACGTTTATTTACACATATAGTGACTTTTACTTGAACCTTAAATTGCCATTCAATGGTGATCTTTTATCACTTAATGAGTACGAAAAACAGCACAAGGGCATTCTATAAATTATTGGATAAAATCTTCAAGTTGGACTCGTTGCTTTAATGTGAAACCCTTATTTACACATAGAGTAATGTTTACTTGACACTTAAATTGTCATACAAATGTTGTGACTTTTATCACTTAATGTGTGCTAAAACAGCTTAAGAAAGACATCAGAAATACTTTTATGACGTAGTTCACAAGTTGTTACAATTAAGTGTAAGGAGAGTGTACAATTGAATTCAGATAATGAATTATCCCGGAAAGTGTGAGAATAAACTTCACCCTTTAACTAAAGCAGTACGAACAATGCATTCCTTATAGTAGTCTTTCATGCTCCCTTAGTAAACTTCCTTTTCTGAAATGCGTCATCATCATCATCATTTTCGTATGGTCGCGGGTTTAGAGTGCTTAAGTAAACCCTCCACATCGCCCGATCTTCCGCCATCGACAGAAAATCATCAGGGGCTATCCCTATACGGGAAGAGGTGAGATTTCGGACTTGCTCCAACTATCTTAGCCTGGATCGACCAAGGGGACGCATACCTGATTCCATGGCACTTCTTGGAAACCGCGTTGGAGGCATGCGTTGAACGTGTCTATACCATCGAAGTATGGACCTCTCCGTTCGAAAAAATTGCTGTTCGACATTGAGAACCTCTTGTATTTAGGTGTTCCTAACTCGATGACCACCGGCGAGTTACTCCAGAAATATAACGAAGAAATCTCATTTCTCCAACTTGCATCCACAATCTTATTCCTTCGGTCATTACCCAAACCTCATGACCTCAAGACCAAAACTCCGATGCGAAGTTTGGCCCTCCTGATAACAGATTTACCAAGCTGTCTCAAAATTGCTCCAGCCTGAAAAATCCTTCAGTATAACTTAGTGTTGCTCCTTCTATCACTCGTGAATAGGACCCCAAGATACTTAAACTTATTCACCTGTTTCAATGGGACTCCACTTTCATGTAAAGTGCATTGAACAGGAGTTCATTTTCGAGTTATTGTGTCGTATTGAATCAATAACATATGTTTTCTTGAGGACATTTTAAGCCCAAGGGTTGAAAATACTAAAATTGGTTAAAAAGAATTTGGAATATACGCACATTTCTCTTCTGCTAATAATTCAATTATTATATTTACAAAGTTATAAGTTAACTTTAACGCAACCTAGTACCCACATTATATCTGTTTGATTTCAAATAGTCTTTAAATGCTTTTTAAAGTAATACAAATTCCCCAAAGCTTTTTCTACTTCGAAATTGTAAGGAGAACACAACCGTTCCCAGTATTATTTTTCATTGGAGAGTTTTTATCCGAAGGGGAATAATTTGCACAGTGGAGAAGATGAGCTCATTGAGCGCAAAAGCGAAAAATGATGTTTACGAATGTTATCAAGAAGTGAAGACGGGAAAAGTATCTCAATAAGGATGGAAGCAGGATGTTGTAAAACTAAAGCAAATCATAACAAAGCTCAAATGGAATGGACGATATCTTACCTTATATTTTTTAAAGGAACAGTGCTTATACATTTTTGCTAGATAACATGCAAATCAGTCACGAGATAGGTCCAAATTTTAAGTAGTTTACTTATGAGAAAGTAGAAGGAATACAGAGCCGAGCTCCCCGAGCAAAAGAGAGGGGATGACCACTGGTTTCTCAGAAGGAAAACGAGTGAACATGGGAAGTTCGCGGTCGAGGATATAGAAAGATAATATTGTATTAACGAGGTTCGAAAATGTAACAAAAGTGTGAAAAAAATAAATCAAAGCCACGAAACAGAAGACTGCAAAGGCGAGGGTGGGAACATAGTAGCAGAATCTCAGTAGGTGCGGTAAGAATTTAATTCCGCTGGCGGGCAATATAAACCACTTAACCTGTTCGTGGTTAGTAAACAATGCAGCCGATAAATCGAACCTATGCATTGTTTGCCCGATTTCAATAAAATACATTATAGGGGATAAGTCTCCTTAACATCGATTACAAGGTATTACAGTGAAATCTACCGGACAGCTCCCTTTCACGGACATGTTTTCGTAAATAAATCTAAAAATCATTAAACATTTTTTCCCTTGAGCGAACAAGAATGTTGGCACCATCGCAGTCCGCCTAAATAAGATTTCGCTGTATTTGCTTTATTGTGTTAGCTCCTTAAGCATGATAGGTCCATAGTGTGACATTAGACTAGGAAAGTCCACCACCAAAAGCAAGGAATTGCAAATCGATGCCCACCCCTATTCCGTTTATATAAAGGCACAATCAGGATTTCTATGCTTTTTCGCCTTTCTAATAAAAACCATACTGCATTTAAGAAATTAACTATGCAAGACAAAGTCTAGTTTTGACATCCCCGTCAAACTTGTTCGATTATGACGCGCGTTGCTTCATCAGGTCAGTAAAGACATCATCGAGATGTCTAATGTCCTCAGAAGGATTAAGCCGAAACGATTTTCTGACATGCAATTTCCTTCTTGAAAGAATTGTGTAGAACTTAAAGTACACGCTAAAGATAGTGGCGTTGTTTGTAGAACGTATTGTGATCCCAAAAGCGCATTCGTGGGTATACAGACAAAAGCAGCCAAGATAGGCTGCTCCATAAGGTGCATGCTATAGACGATTTATACATCCAATGAAGCTGTAGAGCTAAGCTAAGACTGCCCTGCTTTCTTTAAAACGAAACAAAAATATATTTATTTTAAGGTCAGAATAAAATCCTCTCCAAAAAACCAGGGGAACATTGTATCAAATAAGAATAAGACCCTTGGCAAATTAAGACAAAGATTAAGATTGTTGGTAGAGGTGGGACCATGTCACCTTTTCACTGCGGACACCGATTAAAACTCGCTCATGATGCCTGAATTCGATATAATTCCAGAGATGTCTTTGGGCGAGTTAGCAGATATGTATATTCTTCGTTTCGAGGTAGAATTTGTCTAAATGACGATGACGTGTTCTAATTAAACAGTTACAGTGACACAAAATGTGTTGTCTTGTGCTTTTCCCATTGTCATTAGGTGTTTTTTCACTCGACAGTGTCCCGTTAGGAAGCCTATGCCCATTCGAACCTGCCTCCTAATTAGTCCTAGGAGTTGTTTCATTCTGGTATGGGAGGTGTTTGTCGTGAACATTTGGGTTTGTCTGTTACCTTCAGTGTTTGGCAAACGAAAATACCTTTCGGTTGTTTTTAAACAAAAAAAATCCTTTGAGTGATTTTCAGCCCCATTTGTATACGAAGAAATTTATGGTACTTGAAGAAATGGACACGACTACTCCAGCCCTGGATCTTTTAAGTCAAACTACCATATGTATGTACGCATGCAGTTTTGCATATCACATTAGTGGTCATCCATCTTTGAAACGAATGCTTACGTTTGCACATGACCATCATTCTTTATACACCACCTAAGACATGCATAGCATATTCAACATTCCAGAGTACATTATTGTTGGCAGGAATGCGAATTGAAAAGTAAATTCAATTTTCTCATATGAAAAATATCTGGACTGTCAATGATATGAAAAATTACACATTTAATTCCACCAACATTCCGAACCGGAAACACATCATCATACGTAAATAATCCAATCATCCATGAAAATCAATATCCTAAAGCTATGGACGGTTGTCAGATCTTACAATATTGTCAGGTCTACCAATGTGCTGACCACTAGCTGCCGATGTAATAACCTTCCAATGTTAAATTGTCAGTTCACACGGTTGTAAGATGTTGTCCCAATTCCTGATAATTTCATTGTCAAGCGGCTGGTCTGACAATGCTTTTTCTGACATCGTTGCCAGTCATCGGGAGTTCGGATTGTAAGACATTTGGGACTCATTTTTCATTGGTAGACCTGACAATATTGTAATTGTACTGTCTGAACATAAAGTGAAGTTAAATGTCTAGTGAAAAATTCCACCTTAAATCCTTCTTCATTTCGATGACTGGTAATCCAATATTCTCTATTCACTTGTCATCGGTAATGTAAAATGTCATACGCGTATGAAAACGTTTATAATATCACATGGGACAGTTGCATTAAACCGACAAAAATGTAAATTTTTACGGAGGAATAACATGCTCATTTCTCAAATCTATATTTGAACTTCACACACAAAAAAACATATAAGAAGTCTATGCTCTGTCTCAGCTGGATATTTTTATTCACTACACGACTTGAATAAACGTGTGTGCAGATTGAAGGCCGTATTCACTGGACAAACATCTATAGATGGTACTGTATGGTATGGCATATGAGGGTGAGTGGAAGGTTCTTCACTTAGACCTCAGTAGCGCCCGTTGCGTTCCCTTCTATTAATCATCGGAACTGTAGGTTTGGGATAGGTTTGGTTTGAGACGTATGTTGGAAGGGATCTAAGGAAGGTGGAAATAATTATGGTCTACCGAATCTTCGTGTTTCTTTGGTGAAACCCAGGATGCCCCTGATTCCTTTGTCCTTGAGATGCTTCAGATCCGGTATCCACATGGATCCCAGGGTCTTCTGTCGCAATCTCGCTAGGGCTGGGCAGTGGCATAGGAAGTGTTCGAGATCTTCTTCTTAATCCTCGCAGTTCCTACATGCGTCTGTATCACCGAAGCCCAGTCATCTGCATCTACAGATACTTAAAAAACTGATTTTGAAGCCATTTGTTGAAATTAGTGACTGACCCATGTCACTGTACACCATCATCGAATGAATTTGGTCTAAAGGGAAACTACCATCTAAGTATCTCGAAGAGATAGAGAATATTGCAAAATGTTGAAGTTTTTCTAATCAAATTCGCACTTGTACCGCTTTTAACTTTCTGTGGCATGTTTGGTAAAACAAACAAAACGCACTCTATGGCTTAAAGCAATAAAAAGGACAACACTTTATAGAAGTAATATTTCCACAGGCAATAGTTTGCCAGGCATACAAGAGGGAACGTTGCTGGAGAGAAATATCCTTTATGGACATTTATGTATGTAAATAGCTTATTTGATATACGAGCCATAAGTATGGTCTGAGGATGGGTTAAGAGATCAGCTTAAGATTAGAGATTATTACGTGTAATCTGAAAATTTATTGGGTAGTTTCAGAACTGAGAATTGATTTTTACTGAGCAAATAAAAGCTATCGTAAGAAAGACGAATAAAAATACTTATGAGCCGATTTGATACGTGATGATGGTCTTGAGAGATTAACGTCCATCAATCCATCTTTTTGGAATTTAGAAAATCAGCTCTCTGATTTATTTTTGATATATTTTCGAAAAAGTTATATATTATCTATGAAGAAGCATGTTACATATTTGTCAATGATTTCTGCAGACTGTTTAACGGCGACGACGAATCAAATCCCGCTGTCAGGAAGAATGAACCATTCAGCCTGGACGATGAAAACCAACAATTCCGCCCACCTGACTTGGATGAAGTAAAGATAGCCATGTCAAAGCTTAAGTCCAACAAAATTGCTGGGGCTGACGGCCTAGCTGCCGAGCTGTTCAAAGCAGCAGGTGATGACTTGGTAAGGAGCATGCACCAACTCATCTGTAAAATATGGTCGGAGGAGAGTATGCCCGATGAATGGAGCCTCAGTATTGTTTGCCCGATCCTCAAGAATGGAGGCCCTCTGAACTAAGCAAACTACAGAGTCATCAGTCTTCTTAATATAGCTTACAAGATCCTATCTGTCGTGTTGTGTGAGCACCTGAAGCCGTTCGTCAACAACCTAACAGTCCATATCAGGTGACTTCATAACAGGAAAGGCCACCATGGACCAAATATTCACACTGCTGCAGATCTTGGAGAAAACCCAGGAACTTTAAGTCGGTACGCACCACCTCTTCATAGATTTTAAGGCCGCCTATGACAGCCTCTTTAGAGACGAGCTATACAGAGTCATATCTAGTTTTGGCATCCCTGCCAAACTCGTCCGTCTATTCAGGATGACGACGGAGAATGCACGCTGCTCCATCAAGGTCGGTCAAGACCTCACCGAGACCTTTGATATCAGAAAAGGATTTGGACAAGGCGACGCGCTGTCATGCGACTTGCTTAACAGCGTTCTTGAAAGAGTTGTGCAAAACTCACGCGCCAACACCAGAGGAACAATCTTTCAAAAGTCCGTCGAATTACTCGCATCCGCCAACACAGCTAGATGTCACTGCTGCATTCGTGACTATTGAGACGGAAGCGGCGAAGATGGGTTTAGCGGTCAATGGGGGCAAGACAAAGTATATCCTGTCAACAAGAAAGGACACTCACTCGCTATAGACAGTTATTACTTAGAGGTAGTTAAGGACTTTGTCTACCAAGGCTCCGCAAAAAATTCAGACAACGACACCTTCTCTGCGGCGCAGAGGCATGGACTCTGTCAAAAGCGGATGAGGTTGCTCTTGGCTGTTCCGCGAAGAAAATTTTCCGGATGATTTTCGGCACCGCCTGCAAAGACGGTGAGTAGAGAAGGAAATACAACAACGAACTGTACGAGCTGTACAGGACATTGACTAAGCCAGAAGAAAGAGGTCCTAACGATTGAGGTGGCTGGGTCATGTACAGCGAATAAACACCAATGCTCCGGCCCGGAAAATCTTTGAATTCACACCCGAGGGACGGCGCTGTAGAGGGGACTTTAACCAAGTCGGCGTGGAAAACTGGAGGCAGCTGACTAAAGATCGAGCTGGCTGAAGGCACTTGTTGGTTGAGGCCCAGGTCCACCTCGGACTGTAGCGCCACCTTAAGTAAGTATATTTGGCAATGAGTCTCTTGAATTGTCACGTTTTTCACAGCACCGTCACCCCTAAATCCTAATCTAACATTCATATGCATGATTTTGCGCTTTATCTAGTGAAAGTGCGTGAATCCTAATGACAAGGATTTCATCGAGACGTTTGTCAAAAATTAAAGTTCTTTACACGCAATTTGTTTCTTCCGAAGAAGAATCTTGGCATAACCATTTCCTGGATTCCAATAACCCATTGTGCAACAGAATTCTAGTAACAAAAGAACTTATTTGCAAAACTCCATTTGTAGGAAGCAGAAAATGTCAAGTGTTCCTTATTCATGGTGAACAGAAAATTGTATGCAAAACTACTACAACATACTCAATATCCTTTTACTGCAAATTCTTCCGATTGCGTTTGCTTTCCTTTGAAAGGGACACTCAAAGCCACTTTTTCTAGAAAATCCATAAAATAAAAGCATTTATTGGCACAATTCGCTTGGAATCACGGTTTTTCTTTTGAAAACCGTTTAACAATTCTCCAAGTGCTTTTAGCGGCTAACAACATTTTAAAAGTTGTAAAAGACAATTTAACGGTTATTTACCGATAGAATCCGACACAAGAGACAACTCTAACTTGAACGAAAAAGTTAAAAAAATAAAATCAGTTCCTCAAGAATTTCATCTCTTCATGAATAATAAGGAAAATCCGAAGAGATGGAACGATGCTGTGGTCTGTGACCAGGTACCGACTACACAGCGTTATTTGCATGTCTAGTCTTTTATGAGATTTTCTTTGGAAATCTCAAGTGCCTGCGGCAAGTCTTGCAAAGATATTCCAAGATATACATTTGAAAAAGAAAATTTTAAAATTCGTCCTTAGCGGGATAGATTTTGCATGTTATCTAGTCAGCGCTGCACACATGCTGCTTTTTAATTTATACTTCGCTGTCATATGTATAAGCCGCATCCCTGGAGCGCCAGACGAAAAATTATAATAAACAGTAATTTATTATTTTTACTGTCATCACTAAGGAAAGGGATAATGATGTTTGGGGATAATGGAAGCAATGCCTTTTAAAGAGCCCGTAATGATATTCGACACAACATTTCGTTGTTTCTTCATTCTCAAGGTACAGTCTATAAGGTACAGACAAAGACTTCACACCACTAGGCGTAGCAATTAAATTTTTTTTTAACTGGACAGCTGAACTGGGGCAATGTATACAACCTGTATACCTGTACATACTTATTAATATTTATGTACATCTTTTACAAAATAATTTGCTGCAGGCGTACTTTTTGTGCTTTCATACCTGATCAAGGACAACGCTTAGGTATCTTGCTGTTTGCACATCAGCGCATCCATATTTGCATGCCGGCAAATGGGTGTTCATTAGGAATTCCGATGAATTTTCAGTGGAATCTATCCATGCCTCCTCATGTCGTTTAATTAACGATGGGTTGGAGCTGTATTCTAGCACAATTTTTGATGGATTCAATGATGCGCGTTGGTCTAAAACGCTTGTGGGTTGTAGTGATGAGGAAACACAGAGCTTTGCAGATTGTTCCACATTCGTGTTGTGAGGGTTATGAAAGTTACTATATATTTGACTGCACGTCAGAAAGTAGGCTTAAGGGTGAACTGATGTGCATTCAAAACATGACGCGTATTGCGGATGAAGTGTTGAAGGGGTGAATTGCAACTGGCGAGAGACAGGAAACATTTCGCCAGTGTTGAAGCGGGTCTATTTACCTGCAATGTCCCTGTCACCAATAAGTTTTAACGCGCGATTTTGGATTTTTTCCAGAAGGTGCAAAACGGTTTTGGGTGCGCCGGACCAGATATGAGCGTTGTACTCGAACTTTGGGCGAATGTACGCCTTATAAATTGAGACCAGATCAGAAGGGGTAAAGTACTTTTTGCACCTTTTGAGGAAACCTAGAAATTTCGCAACGTTTCTGGCGACTTCGAATATGTGGTCAATTTAACAAAGGTTGTTATTGACAGGCATACCGAGAATGGAAGGTTAAGGTTTCGCTTGAGTGATAGAAGACAGTATTGGGTTTGTAGGAGATGTTCAAAATATCTCTAGTCATTCTTCTTAGATGGAAAAGATCTTCATTCCGGCAAAGTGGGACATTTTTTAATCTGTAGTATCATAATTGGCAGAGGATGGAAAAATATTATCCCTGGCATGCTTGAGTTTGTTATTGAGACGTTTGATATAGGGACTTTCTATTCCAGAAAAAAACACAAGGACATTTTCCACGCAGTTTCTAGACATTTTAGTAATATACCTATGTATGTAGGTCCTCAAAAAATCATAGTAAGTTCGCTTGACGGACGAAACTCATTACTGTCTTTGGAAGTTCGTGCAAAGTGGCTAGATTACTCGTAAAAAAAACCAAACAACCTCCTCACTAGGAAGGTTCTAGGTTCAAGCAGAGAGTAATTGAGGCTGATGGTGGGACTGATCACAGGACACATTAATCCCAACAAACACATGCATAGACTGAGCCTCGCTGACACAGAGACATGTAGGAACTGCGAGGAAGAAGAAGAAAATATCGAATACTTCTTATGCCACTCCCCAGCTCTAGCGAGCATTGGATAGAAGACCCTGGGGTCCATGTGGATATCAGACCTGAGGCATCTCAAAGATGATAATGGAATCGTGGGCATCCTGGCCTTCACCAAAGAAGCAGGAAGATTCGCCAGACCACAAGTACACTAGTGTCAACTCCATAATTGTTTCCACCTTCCTTAGATCCCGCCCATCACATTCCCAAACCAAATCTTTCTCTATAGTTCTGACGTCCCGTCTGAGGCCTAAGTGAAGAGCCTTCCACTCATCTTCACACACCATACCATCTTTGGGAGTTGCTTTTGTGTATAAAATTAAATAAAGTATAGTTTTAGGATTATAATTTTTATTTGTAATTTTTCATTGCTAGTTTTTAGAATTACCCCTAAGTAAAGTTAACAAACACAGCTTGTGGTTTTAGTTATTTTCTAAGAATTCCTATTCTTTCTTAGAACTCTGAATACCCATCAACACACTGAGAATCAAAAGCTTAATCTAAACTAATTGGTTCTAGTACAAAATGCATATGTGATTTGTCATAAGAAAACCAAAGAACTTGTATTTAAATTTAATTGTCATTATTATTCATCAATAAATTCAATTCAGTTCAGAGTTTGACAACTAACTTGTTTATTCTTTCGTGTAACATATGTAAATTACACCCGTACCAGAAGCTCCCAAACAAAGTCAAAAAGTAATAAACTAAAGCTGGCAAAAAATGACATCTTCGAGTTGCTAATTAATTATGAGTATATTATGGTGGCATAAAATATTGTTAATCTCCACTTAAGTCAGTCTGTACAGATAATTCATTTCAATTAGAATGTATTACTCGTATGGAATGCTGCTCTTTAAATAAAAATATCAATATCTAGATATTTAATAAAAAAATAAGAGTATATGCATATATGCAAGTAATTTGAGAAGTTAGATACATATGCGTATGCATTGGGATACTTATAGTTTCGGTAAAAGCTAGGAATCGACGCAAAGGAGTGTTATCAATCTGCAAAAGTATAACGGACATTCACATAGTATATGAACAAGGAACGACTTTTGATGGCTTTCTTTTTTTCTATCGTCTTCTTTTTCCACATTGCCTTTTTGTTGCTGTTTTTCTGTTCTTCTTATACAATTTAAGGAAACAAATTGCTGAAGCATTATGCCTGAAACACAATTCTGCGTTGGTGCTACCGTTTTCCCGTCACGTTGGAAGTGCTTCACAGATGCGTTGAATTGAAATACTCAAATTGATCAGCTGTATGCCCAAAATCCCACACACATTTTCTGAAACAAAAAAAAAAATCTGCGATGCGAAGTGTCAGAACGCACCAAAAGTTCAACCTAGTTGAACTTTTCCTCTGAGAGAGCCCGTCATTACGTATTATTACGTTTGCCTCTCTACTCTCTTTCGCTCTCAAACGTAGAACGGTAGCACGAAGCGAGATTGTGGGCTTGTGCCTTTGAATTCCATTGGTTGAACATTAAACGTCACTCAACGGTAACACTAACGCAGAATTGTGTTTCAGGCATTACCTGCACTTTCATCCTTCAACCAATCACAATCTGTGGCAATTAATCACTCCAGTTGTCTAAATACTCATTTCTGCAGTAATGATGTCTTATTTGCAATATTACAACATCTTCTGCATTCGATAAAAAAAAATGTTACGTATACGCCAACGCTCAATCGATGATTCTTGTTAGTACTGAATGTCCGAGCTACAGTCAATGACGAAGAAATTCGGCAGCAATGATGCCTTGTTGAAAAAAATTTGGGGATCTCTCTAGCGAGATTTTGAAAATTTTCCCAGGAATGCATCCACACATGTATATATCATTTGTTCCGTAGTTCATTCTTTTTGTAGTGCAAAGATTTTTTGGATTCTTTGAAAGAGTCTTTTTGCTCTCATAGCCTGACGAAGCCCTTGGATGTTTTACCAACATTTTTATTCCTTACTTACATACTTTAAATACTTCAGCTAACCCGAACCTATGTATATTCAAAACTTTGCAAAAAAACGGGTGATGTGAAGTTTTTTCTGCCGATTTAGGAGATTTTAAAGATTTTGAATGAGATCGGGGAGAAATTGCAAAAAGCGATAGGGTTAGTTGCTGATAATGTTGTGAAAAACTTCAATGAGGTTTTTCTGCAAATAAAAGACTCAAGACCATCAAAGCCATAAATAATGTAGTAAATGTAAATGAGTGATGTTTTCTCTGATATGCTTAACCTGAGCATCCCCTTCCGTCTACCTGACTACTGTAGCGGTTAGCGTCAGGTGTAAATTATCGCGATCAACGAAGCCTTATCCTGACTTAAACACAATGTGATATCCTTCAAGGACATTACAATTTTCACCGATGGCTAGGCTGCTATAAAATCCCTAAATTTGGTAACATGTACATCAAAAGCTTCTTCAAATTGTCGGAGAAGTCTTGAAATTCCATTCACTACATGTAAACTACTCTTAAAGTACGATACGATCAGCAAGATAAACCAAAGATGGAGAAATGGTACCACGTGCCGTACCTTCAGGGAGATCTGGCCTATACTAAGCCTCACTCGATCTAAAAGTCTTATCTTACTTAAAAGGTCGCTCATCCATCAGCACTGTTATTGGTGCCACTGTCTCATCGGCCAGTAGGATGGCCCTCTTCTCAAATGACTTGCAGGAACTGCAGGAAAGATGAGGAGATAAAATCAATCCTCCATTTCCTCTGTACTTGTCCTGCCCTATCCCAACGAAGGAAGCTCTGTCTAGGAGCCTATCACTTCGACAACTTGGGCGAACTATCGCATACTGACGTCGAAAGTATCCTCAGCTTCATTAAGACCTCCAATTGGTTTCAATAAAGTGATTGGCATTTTTCAGAATATAGATCCATGTGGTATCACAGAGGGCCTTCCTGGCCTACGTGTCAACTGCCCTACCTACCTATGAAAGGTTTGGTGCCAAAATTAAGTAACAAATATTTAAATAGTTCACGGCATACTGGTAGACAACCACTGGACTAAATGCAATAAGCAATGGACATGCCATTATCGCACCGCCTACAAATAAATTTATTCGTCTCTTTGTTGCTGCTATCTGAAAAGAAACCTACTTGTACATAAACTTCATGGTGCCGAATATTTTTATTTTCTTAAGTTTTGTACGAGTATGTGCGATTAAATTTATTCCGTCATTGCATTGCTTTGTTATCGATTGCTCCGACTAAAATCTATGTATGAGATCATGGTTTTCTTCTTTAAGATATCAATTAAATATGACAAAGAATACTGCAACCATTTTACTTACCACACCGTGTAAGTCCCGCGTTCACAGCAACTTAATTCCGAAGCCATTCCTCACGATGCCAACCACCGCCTTCTGTTTACGTCTGTATTACTGCACAGCATTTGCATATCAAATTTGATCTGCACTCTGGAATTATTCAAATTTATTCAATTCTGCAGATTAAATGACTGGAAATGGTTAATGGTGTTAAAGATACCACTTGGGCTCTGGTGTATCCATGTAGGAGTACAATGGAATGCGAAACTTAACTCTGTAACCTTGACAATGAATCTGTATCTGATTTATCAAGCAATCCATTTCTGTCATCGATAACTAATAAGTGCAATTAACACACAGACCGACATCCTTTCCATTCTAATAAGAATGCACTTGTAGTAACCAACCAGAGGGTTAATGACTCTGCAACTATGACAAGGACATTTTTAAGCGAAAAATTATACCTTTGCTTATATTTGAAAGATTAACAAATGATTTACACAAGCATACATAATAGATTCATTAAATAGCTATAGATACATCTGTAGCATGCCATTTGCATAGCATTCTTATGGCTAACCGGTGACAGAAGAGCAAACGAAAATTAGTTTCATAAAGAGAAAAGTTCAAGTTCAATCTCAAAACACCTTTCGATTTCTTGTCGTTTGAGTCGCAAAATATGCATACATGGGTACATGCCATATGTCTGTAAACAGATCTATTTTTGTCAGCAGTCCGAGAGTGACTAGATGGCGGTTGGTTTCGACTAGAATTTATTAGTTTTTAATTAAATTTCTCCGATCCACTTGGGCCGTAAGTTAATCTGGTAAATGAAGTGGATAATCTCTAGACGTGAGGAAGTTGTTAATTGGTCACAAAGGCTGATAAATTGATCATAAACTGTTTGCTAACTGGTAGATAAATTGTTCAATTAGTACAGATAGTTCATCTTACGCACGGCTTTGGTTTAACTTGAGCATAAAAACTGTGCCACTTGAGTTAATTTATATAAATTATTGCACTTGTACGTTGGCGCTATTCATACGGAAATGAAATATGCATATTAGCATAATCGATAAAGAGTTTAGAACCTGTAATTGTCAGTATTTCAGAATAATTTCTAGGTGATTGTGGGGTTGGCTCATGAACCTTGCTTATATTGTTTTCATAAACTGTACTGATTTACGGCATAAGCCCGAAGTTTTAATTAGCATTTAAAATAAATCGAACGCATTAAAAGTCACCCGGTCTTGACAACCCTACAATGCAGAGCAGGCGTTTTAAACCGGTTTTCCGAGTTAAATCAATTTGCATATAACTCTATGAAATCCCATAAATATAGTGCATGGTGACATATTTTGTTTGTACTCTGATCTGCGGACATGACTTTAATGAAAGCATTCAACAGCTGCTGGAGGGTCAAAACACCGGTCTGTCGATCACTTTTTATCTGATATTTTACCTGATTATAGAGATCATGTGCCAAGCTCATGATATTACTGAAGCCTTCATCGAAAATGTCTTAGGCCAAAGGTTTTATTGTAATCAATGTTGTAGTCTAACCTTTATGTTTCATTTATCTAGGTTAGGATAGGTAGAGTAGGGTACTGCAGCCAGCGCTTGCATAAAACACTAGGCAACATAGTGAGCCCATTCTGATCACTTCACTGTGAAACCAAAATGTCAGAACCTAAACCTTCAGCTTCATCAAGAGCTCCAAATGGTTTCAATAAAGTGAGTGGCGTTTTTCAGGGTAAGGATCCATGTTTTTTTTTTTTTTGTTTTATAATCCACACGCGGATCAAGGGGTTATGAATACCCTTTTTTAATGTTGTTCACACATCACGAGCAAGGTGCAGTGGTTTGAAACTCAGGTAGTGTAAGATTTCATTGGCGTCCGAGGGTGATATCCAGGCTAGCTGGGGACATTTGTGGTGTTTGTCATTGCTATAGTTCACTGGATTTTTTCGAATCACCTGATGTCATAATTAGTGTCAGATCAATCGACTCTTCAAACCATGACACTCTTCTGCCAGTGGTATCCCTTCGCAGTAGAGTCGACATAAGCTTTCACAGTTGATCGATTTTTATTTAAAAAAAAAATGTTTTTCCAACGTCAGAAGTTGAACCCGGACAGGCGATGATGTTAACCACTACACCATGGCCACCCTTTGTGGTATCACAATGGGCCTTCCTTCCCTACCTACCTCAACCATTTCCTGATAGCATTTGATTTTCCTACAGAATTTTACCATGTTTTTATAGTTATCATAGCCTAGCTCCTCTAGATTACTAAAGAAATAGATGCTGAGACGTTTCATACGTGTCCTGGCAATTCCCTGACATTCACATAATTAGTGTGTTATATCCTCAGCGCATAGATCGTTGCAGTACCTGAAGACATCTGTAACTGAGAGCATGCTTCCTGAGAAGACAGTGGCCTTACAGAATGCCAGTGACTAATTGTAGCTGTGCCCTGCTTAAGTTAAGAATATCTCTTGTTTTTCTGCGGTACAGCGCAGGCCCATTTACATATATTGGACCATCTCTGATTTGTCTTACTTACAGTTATTATTAGGACCTCTGGCTTAGCTATACATGAAGGAGGATCCACGGTTGTTCCCCCCTCCATGCGGTGCCGTTCTCCACCTAGCCTGGTCAGTTCGTTGATCCTTTCATTTCCCTCAATGTCAAAACGATTCAGTACCCAACAAAGATTTACTTGATTCTGCACGCACAATGCCTTCAGCATTACGCGACATTTCGAGACTAGTGCAGATCTGACGAAATTTGGTTCTAGCGCTTTAAGTGCGGCCTGACTATCAATGTAAATGGCGATATCCCTTCCAGATATCCATTTCGTCCTTAGTGATTCTGCAGCTATGAGCACAGCCAGAGCCTCTGCTTGGAATATGCTAGAAGTATCCGAGAGTCTTATGGATACTTTGAGGTCTGGCTCTTTGCGAGTGAATCCCGAAACCCGTTGGTGGTTTTTGAACCATCCAAAATGTCTAGACAAAGATTTTTATGTATTTTTCCAAAGTTCAATATACGAATAACTGATCGTAGCTCAATATCCTCTTTGGTCACTATAGCTGTCATCGTCTAATGCTAGATGTCTACACTTTTATGTTAATTTCACTAACCACTCATACATATGTAGGTTGTCAATCAAAAAATCGAACTCTACTTTAATAAGAAGTCACTAAACTGGTTGGTGGTAAATAATAAAAAGAAGTAACCAGAGTAAGTTAATTGAAAGGCGTTGCTATGACAGATGTTTAACAATTATTCCTAATTGGAGGTAATTATAATATTATACATTGTATTTAGAAAATATGTAAATGTATCCAATCAAGTAGATCATTTGAAACATTGTTTATTGCTACATCAGGTTTAATGAAATAATGTTTCCTGAACGAAGGCGGTTGTCAACGTATTTGATTTGAGGTTATTTTTAGAATACCAAGTGTCAATAAAGGCTTAATTTTTAAGAGCTGCAATTTTTAAATAGAACATGATATATATACACTGGGAGAGGCCAAAACCACCTATGAAAAAAACCTTGAATATCTTAATGGACGGTTCTAAAACCGAGAATGCACTGTAGCGTGTTCCAGGCGGAGATCATGGCGATAAAGGAGGCCTTGTCTAAGCTGAGGTGGAATGTAATACATATCTACTCGGGATATTAACATTTTCACAGACAGCCAGACCGGTCCCTGGAATCAGTCTCTGTAACATCAAAAATAGTTCTCGATTGCCGCTTGTCTCTCATAGAGATGACAGAGCAATTACTCCTACTCCTCTACTGGGTGCTAGAACACAGATACATTCCAGGAAACTGCAAGGGCGATGGACTCGCCAAGAATGGTACTACAATACAGATTCTTCCTGAAAAAGAGAACCTCGGAGTGGAACTAGCTATAGCTACATGGAAATTGAAATTTAAAGGCAGATGCAATCAGCAAAGCCAGTCTAAGGTGATCCAATAGCACCACCTGCCAAACAAGCAGATAAATCTGGCCCTCAATAGACCAGGGCTCCAAGAGATTAATTTCGTTAGGTAGACGGCATATCGGAGCTACTATAGGTGTCATCACAGGACATTGCCTATAGGCAGACATGTCTCTTGCCTGGGCGTTTCTGCAAATGATTTCTGCAAAAGCTGCAGGGATGAGAAAAAGGAAGAGACTATCCTCCATCTCCTCTGTATCTGCCCCACGCTCTCTCGCAATAGAGGCAACCATCTTGGTGCCTTCTTTTTTGACAATTTTGGTGACCTAGCACAACTAGATGTCGGAAACTTAGTTCGCTTTATTAAAAGTTCCCACTGGTTCCACGATTAGGAAAGAGAATTCCTCCTAGATCACAATGGACCTGTTGTTGGGCTAAGTGCGTCGGCTATGCCGACAGCCCCTCTAACCCAACCTATGCATGTGTATATTAACAAGCAAATTTTTGTTGGCATCCCTGTCAAACTCCTCCGTTTGTGCACGCCGCTCAATCAAGGTCGATCAAGACCTCGCCGAGATCAATGACGGCAAGATCAAGTATATGCTGTCAACTTGAAAGATCACTCAACACCGACCTCTCGGAGAAAACGTCTTAATAGACAGTTACACCTTTGAGATAGTTAAGGACTTTGTCTACCTAGACTCCGCAACGACAATCAATTCGAGTCCCAGCAACATTTACCAAGCTTTTTTCGCGGAACCACATCTCAGCGGATATTGACGAAACACCGAGAGTTTGCTATCGATCTTTATTGACAACTTCAATCTGCAATGAAGCTTAGGAGCAGTTGTCTTTTCAGCGTTTTTGGTGTTCTTGTGGAAAACGGACAAAAAAAAAATGCAGCAATTTTTATTGATTGACAGACCGCCATGAAAGCCCCCCACTCATTCGCCATACCTTCTAAATTAGTAGAAGTTTGTAAGGAATTAATTACCCAGGTACATACGCGTTTGGTTAAATATAACTCAACTCTGGGTTACAGGCCGTAGTGACATAGAGGGGAATGATAGGGCCGTCATTCGTGTAGAACGATATACACAGGGTCTCAATAATAACTATGAATTTTTCGGGAATGCCTCTCTTGGCCAATGTTAACCAAATGCAATCGACATAGATTCACGCTGTAGAAACCCTTCTATTGACTTTGGTCTTTAAAAAGCAAAAGAAGTGGATCATTACTCTGTACTGATTCGCAAGAAGGAGGAAGTCTGTCTGTTCGACATTGAGAGTTGAATTTAAATGTTTGAGATTTGAGTTTAATGTTTTCTTATCCTGTTCAGAATTATCGTGCAATTCCATAATAGAAATATGTGCCTCGCCAGTTTTCACATTTTATTCATTTTCCTTTCTTTGGTAGCCTAATCTCTCTCTTCTCTCTTCACTCTTCAGGAAAGTACTCAGCTTCCCATATACTGCAGTAAATCTGCCGATTTCTTGACATTGTCTGGAAAATTTGTAAAACTTGTTTTTCCTTTCTGATCGCTTTTGCCGGCTCTGATCACTGTTGCAATTTTTGTGTTGCTAGAAAATCCGAAGCGTACTCGGAAACTTGTTCCACAGAAAGATTCATTTGAGTCGTCAAAATGGTTGAGAAGTACTACCTATCTGTGGTAATGTTCTTTATCATTCTTACACCTGCAACTCCATTGCATTTAAATGATGCAATTTTGCATAGTAATTACAATTGAGACCAGTATATATACCGGCAATTGGTCCGAGTAAGAATCATAATTGAATCGACTACCAGTCAACTCAGTAAACCAAACAAAACAACAATCTAATCATGAAGGTATGTGCAACTATTTTGCTTACAAGAATTTTATTTAAAACAAATTTTATCCTTTAGGTCTTCATTTTCTTCGCTCTCTTCTGCTTGGCGGTCGCTTCCGCATCAGTCATTGGATTAGGTGGAGTTGTCTCCCCATTGGGTGTACCATTGGCTGCCCCCGGTGTTGTTGTCGGTGGATTGGGTGTTCCCGGACTTATTGCTCCAGGATTGGTGGGAGGTGTTAAAGTTATTGGTTGAATCGATTAACGAGGAACCAGAAAGCAATTGATCAATTTTTAATAAAGATTTCATTTTCCTTATAAAACAAAAAAAACAATTTTTTTTCCTTCTTAAAATTTTTGGGAGTTTTCCTGTTCTGCTAGAATAGGCCTTTAAATAAGAATCCTAGACTTATGTCCAAAACCTGGTTTGATTATGTAACCCAACAATACCGTTCATAACCTAGTGCTTGCTCTATCCTTAAGCATGTAGGCTAAAATTGCCAGTGCGCCGTCTAGTGCTAATATTCAAGATTAGGTCCCATTAGATAGCCCTTCAAGGGTCTTAACTCATCTTTGGTGAGATCAAGTAAAGTCTTGGTTTTGTATGGGTTGAGGTTGATGAACTTTTTCGCTTGTCTAAGGCCTGGGAGGTTGGCCCAGTAGTGTTTGTTGAACTCCCATTTTGTAATCTTGGAGTAGTAGGCTGATGCCCTAAAACTGGGTTCGGAACCAAAGAGTGGGTGGCAAGCGCCTCTTCTTGCCAGGCAGTCAGGCCGTTCGCTACCCTCGAAGCCTTCATGTCCTGGGATTTAGGTTGCTGTCACCTTATTTACCGATGCAAGGCCTTCGAGGAGGTTGAGACAGTCCCAGACAATCTTGGATCCTACCGTACAGGATTTAAGGGCCAATAGTGCAGCTTGGCTGTCTGAAAAGATGTAGATGCGGGTTCCTTAGGGTCTTTTCCGCAGGCATCCTCTTGCACACAATTCAATAGCATGAACTTCCGCTTGAAATAATGTAGGTGACTTTCCAAGCGCTGTCGCGCGTTGGATATCAGTGCGTAAATCGGATCTGAATGTGTGCATTAAAAAATCAGTGACACCCTGACCTTCATCATGAAAATAGGAATAGCCTTCCGATCACATACACATTAGTATCAATTCTATAATATGTATATGGCTGGCACACAGAAGTTCAATGGAATAACCACCGAGACGGGGCGACAATAACCTCAAGACTCAGGAGGCTTCAACTTAATTTAGCTCAATCTTGGGAAGGTAATATGGTATGCATATTACATTTCCTATACCCATCCCATCACACATCCCAAAAATCACCTATTTTTGGATTTCCCATCGGAAAAAGACTGTGGGCTCAGTGGTTAGTGCGTTGGACTGCTGACCGAGCGGCGTGGGTTCAAGCCAGGAAAACACCAAACTTTTTTCGCGGCACCACCTCCCGTCGGGGAATGACAAGCCTCTGGGAGTATAATTTGTCATGAAAGAGCTTCTCACCTCGCCGTTCGGAGTCGGCAATAAATTGTAGGTCCCTTCCATTCATGCGAAAAATGTAACACGCATAGAATGAATGGTTGCGAGAAGCTAGGCCTTGGCTCATCCCGAGCTGTCGCGCCAGCTATTTATTTTATTATCGGAAAAAGACGGGAACACAACCGGTCCGACTGAGGCCTAAGTAAAACGGACCCTTCTTTGCACACCATATTACCTTCCCAAGATTGAGCTAAATTAAGTTGAAGCCTCCTGAGTCTTGAGGTTATGTTCCCCCCGTCTCAGTGGTCATTCCATTGGACTTCTGTATGCCAGCAATATCCACCAAACCTTTTTTTTTACTCCACCTCTTGTCAGACAAGACCATCGTCCCGAAAAAAAAACCAAGTCTCAGATGCCAATGAATTTTCTTTTCTTACACTTGAACTCTGAACACTGCTGATAGATAATACCGTGAGTTATACATATGTATGTGGAGTGTCACCTCAGTGTACCTAATCGTGATAACAGTAGAAAAAGCTATAGAGAGATCTAAAGCTGATGAAGATTCACTCTTAGACGACTTAAGGTCTATTATCAAGCCGTAGAGAGAAAGGGAGTAAATAATAATCCCACGTAGTAATGAGCTAGAAATTAGAGCAACGAAAAAGAGTGAGGTGACGATGAGCATTAATTGTAGGGAATGGATATAGGCTGTTCTTTAAATAATAATTTTCTAGGAACTGTGCTCATTAGCCATATTTTATTATCGCCGATGATCCATATAGATCAATGGTTTGTGTGCATTACAACAACAATACGTGATCCTGCTTTTGATCAAGATCAATTTTAGAGATCCAAAAATTAGTTCGTGCTATTTCTCACTAGGATACATTTCGTTCGTGAATGTTGCTATAACTATCGACGATTGTCAAGAGAATATATTGCCAGATTAGAATAAGAAATATTATTGGCAATCCAAATATTATGTTCGAATAAATTAATATAATGCTCATAGTGATATATTAGCGGTATGATTGTGAAATTATATCTACAAAATATTATTCTCTCTTAACAAAAATTACCAATTTCCTCCTTAAAAAAAAGAGCACATCAAACTTTCATTTAAAAAAAAAAGTTCATTCGCATGGCAACTTCGCGCTTAATGTCAAAAAGGAATTGATCTGGACTGTTTTATTTTCATTGTGTGATCTATATGGATCATCGGCGATAATAAAACACGGCTATTGACAATGTTTTCAAAGGAAAAAATAAATTCTTCACAATTCTTTCCATACATATGAATTTGTGATGAAACTCCATACGCCTACAGCTTCGTTAAAATATGTACATGTATACACATTTACATCTATAACTTGTACAAGCTCAACCTCAATCACTACTAATATTATAAAAGTGAAACGTTGTCCGTTTGTTTGTTTGTTTGTTTGGATTTTACCTATGCGAAAACTACTAAACCAATCAACCTCAAATTTTGCACACAGAATGGTTGTACATCGGGTCATATAATAGGCTATGTTTTATAACGCTATCTTATTCAAGAGCCGAGCAGTTAACAAAAACGTGGAGCAAGTCAGAAGAAAGTCCTTGCCGCACACAAAAAGATATTTTCTCGATCGTGAGCCACATCGGTTGATGAGCGTACGTGTTGTTTTTGTTTTGCCCAGTTTTACAAGGGTAGTTTTTCATTTCCTTTGCTGCTGTGTTGTTGTTGTTTTTTTTTGTTCGTTCTTTGCTTCTATCTATTCGTGTGTACAGGGTAATGATTTAGTGGTTGGTACGGTAGATATATATACATACATACATACATTGGATATACATCTGTACATTTGTATTTATATATTTATTACATTACATATGTATTAACATATGTTCATATGTGCCTACACAGGTTATCAAATTCAATTAACTCTAGAGAATTGAGCTAATGAGGGAAAAGGTCAGTTCAAAAGCGCAGTTGGATCAGTTTGCCCGTTCCATTTGTGGGCGAGTGAACTTTGGTATTGTTATGATGACACATCATCATTTTTTCGAGCCAGACGGATTTTTCATTTTTTTATCCATATGCGCAATTGTCTACACATTTTTCCTGGCAATTTTTTTTATGGATTCTCTTTTTCGGTAGATAAAGGAATAGCGCGCCGTCGCGACGCGACAGGCTGGGTATGGGATTGTGTGTGCTTGATGTAGGTATAACATTGCCAGTTGCGGGAGGGGAATTTTTTGTTTTGATTTTATTTTTTGCAAAGGATGTATGTATGTATGTACGTATGTATCTATTTAACAAATGTATTCAAATTCCAAGGACTTCTGATTTAGAATGAATTTGACTTGGAGGATGACTTTTCGAAAGAAAACTGACAGGGGACAATAGGTGAACAAACTCGAGTTAGAGGGAAAATCGAGTTAGAGGGAAATTAGAGTTAAAGGAGGTTCGGTTCGACTTAAAGAATTTGATTACATTTGCAAAAGTGGCAGAATAAAATACAGTCGATTGGGTTGAATATAAAATTCCGATTCAGATTTAAGATGAGATTATGATGTATTATATAATCTGGATAAGTCTTTCATAAATTGTTTGAAAAAGATGTCGATTTCTGGATTGAAATGTAATAACCCCGAGCAACGCCGGGTATTATTCAGCTAGTTTCAAATATTTACCATTCTGTTGACTGTATAAACACTATAAAGCCTCTAAATTCCTTTTAAGCGCACAATACAACGCAATTTGTCTAATTATTTCTGTTTCCAAATCTATAGTTAAATTGTTTATTTTACGGTCACAAACTTTTCTGACCAAAGGTCAGGAAGAAAACCGTGAAAAATCTGGCTAGACGACTACTGTCACCAACTACTTTATCTAAAACCACTTCTACTACCTAGTTCTAATCCTTTCTTACACCTGCATGTTAATGATGCAATTTTGCATAGTAATAACTGCTGAGATCAATATAAATACCAGCAATTGGTTTGAGTAAGAATCATAATTGAATCGACTACCAGTCAACTCAGTAAACCAAACAAAACAACAATCTAATCATGAAGGTATGAACAACTTTTTTGATTACAAGAATTTTATTTAAAACAAATTTTATCCTTTAGGTCTTCATTTTCTTCGCTCTCTTCTGCTTGGCGGTCGCTTCGGCATCAGTCATTGGATTAGGTGGAGTTGTCTCCCCCTTGGGTGTACCATTGGCTGCTCCCGGTGTTGTTGTCGGTGGATTGGGTGTTCCCGGACTTATTGCTCCAGGATTGGTGGGAGGTGTTAAAGTTATTGGTTGAATCGATTAAAGATGAACCAGCAAGCAATTGATCAATTTTTAATAAAGATTTCATTTTCCTTATAAATACCGTTCATAACCTAGTGCTTCCCTTATCCTTAAACTTACTTACTTACTGAGCTGGCGTTACTAACAAGCTAACCAATAGTCTCTCCAGTTAGCCCGCTTCTTAGCTAAGTGGCTCTAGTTGCGCACTCCAAGTTAGTTCAGGTCTCCTTTCACTTGTGCGCGCCACCGGACCATTTGTGTTCATTTCGCTCTACATCCTTAAGTATGTAGACTAATATTGCCGGTGCGACCGTCTAGTGCCAACATTCAAGACTAGCTAACATGAGCTAGAATTTTGCGTTACCGAAATTAAGTGCTTTCGGCACAGATTCCATACCTTTGTACAGTTTGACAGTTGTACCGAGAGATTCATACATAGGATTTTAGATTTTGAGATCTCTTTTCGATTCCTGCAAAGACGGTGTTCAAAATGCCAGGACGGATTCATACAGTTCAAAATGCTGCGTGATTTTGAAGTGCTTTTACTTTTACGTAATTAATTTTTACTTCTTAGAATTAGAACTTATATTTACGTATTAGTAACTTTTTCTCTCTCACTAGCAAACCAATCCATTCCTTGGCGGACGATAGTACTCTTAACTTAGGATATTCTTGAAAGACTTCACGACTTCCCTCTGCTCGTTCATTGTGCACGTGCTGTTTTCGGGCGAACAGAAAACTTCTGAAGCTTCTTTATCAACTGCGTAATATGAATTTAAAATAACTTGTCTGCCTCAGTTTTTTCTTGAAACCTAAAAACTGCAGAGATTCCAAATAAACGTGGATCGTGGTTGTCCTCCATACTTTCAACTGAAACTTTAACTCTCCTTTACGTATATACCATTTCTTTTTCTTCATCATTGGGTATGAATAAATAACCATAGTCCAGAACATTTAAAAAAAAAATGACATCTTGGGACTAAGAAAGATAAGATGGTTTAATGCACATCCCAGATGCCCTGTAGTGACCGGGTTTTGACGTCAAATGTAAGATGAGCTTAAAGATGTGGTCGCCGTGGCCGTGACTCAGTGCCTCAGTGGTAAGTGCGTTGCCAAGTCATGTCCACCACAGACTTTTCGCGGCACCACCTCTCGTCGGGGTGGCCGACGTGGCTCAGTTGTTAGTTCTTTGAACTGCTGTACAAAGCTGCGTGGGTTCAAGCCCCAGCTATGTCCATCGCAAATTGTTTGCGCCACCACCTATCATGGGGAAAAAACCTCCGAGAGCATAATTTGTCATGAAAAAGCTTCTCAATTCCCGTTCGGAGTCGGGAATAAATTGTAGACCTTTCCATTCGCGCAAACAATATAAACGCGTACAACATGAATCATTGCGAGGAGCTAGACGTTGTCTTATCCCGAGCTGTCGCGTCAGCTATTTTATTTTTCTTGAGGATGGTGACTATGATATAGTGTAATGCTTCAGTATATGTAACTTCAGCCAAAAACTTCAAATTTACATTCCCAGACCGTCATAATTGGGAACAGATTAAATCCACATTTGCTAGCAATCCAGATGTTTGGTACATAGACGGATCAAAAAGAGATGAAGGAGTTGGGGCTAGAGTATACGCAAGCGACGAGGATAAATACATCTCCGTATTCCTGAAATCTTTGCTATAGAACTATGCATCAGAGAGAATATAAACAGATCTACATCAAACAAAAACATTTATATTCCCTCCGACAGCAAAGCCGCGCTAGCATGGGACTGCGTATAACTGCTTACATCACTAGCCAACACAAACAGAGTTAATGTTATTTGGATACCAGCACACAGCGGCCATGCAAGCAATGAAATAGCAGACTTACTAGTCAGAAAAGAATCCGCATCAAAGTTCATGATGCCAAGACCATTCTGTGGATTACCAATCAGCGCTGCAAATTGCCCCAATAAATTCTGGCTAAAAAACAGAGCTGACCATTACTGGACGAATACTGAAGGTAACAGACAAGTCAGAATGTTCATGCCAATCACCTTCCATACCAGAACAAGACAACTCCTTGGAATAACCAGAAGTCAGGTTCGAATGGTCACAGGCTTCCTAACAGGACACTATCGAGCCAAAAAATACTTAATGACTATGGGAATAGTACAAGACAACACATGCAGAATGTGCAACTAAGACGAAGAATTTGTTTAATCAGAAAACGTCATCGTCATTTAGGCAAATTCTACCTCGAAACGGAGGATATATCTGCCAGCTCACTCAAAGACAATGATACATTATTTCTAAGCTTTTATTTATTTTTTTTTCAAATTATTGTCATTTAATGATTTAGTGGTTTTGGTTTTATTGAATCACCCTTTAAAGGATCTCATTTTCTGTGAAAACTCTAGTGGTGGCAAATCGGTGCTCACAATTTATCGATTCTTCTGCTACTTATGTATGTCAGTGTTTAAAGGGAGAGAGTCACAAAAGTTGAAAATAAAAAAAGTTTAAATTATTTTGTTGTGCACAGTTTTTTATTAAACACGCCGAAATGTAGAGAAACGATTAATTATTGAGTATTTAGATGAGCATTTCTTTTTTGGTATCCTTATTGGTTTAACCAATAACTTTAACCCCTCCAACTAGTCCTGGTGCAATTAATCCAGGAACTCCCAATCCTCCGACAACAACACCGGGAGCACCCAATGGCAAGCCCAATGGTGAGACAGCGACTCCACCCAATCCCAGGCCAAGTGGTCCGATGACTGATGCTGAAGCGACGGCCAAGCAGAAGAGAGCGAAGAAAATGAAGACCTGCGTAAACAGTGGAAAATTAAACTTGCACTTGTTAATTATTAAAAAAATAATTCTCACCTTCATGATTAGATTGTTTTGGATTGTTTGGCTTACTGAGTTGACTGGTAGTCGATTCAATTATGATTATTACTGGGCTCGAGCGCAAATATATATACTGATCCGAATTGAAATGGTTGGACGAAATTGCATCATTTACATGCAGTTTTAGCATGGGAGAGTGGTAAACCATGTGCAAGCAGGAATTAGGAAGAGGTAGTATAATGTGTGGTATGGCTATGTTCTAAGCCCAAGTTGATTTTCATGACCTCTATTTAATGGGGAACAAAGAATGTGTGGTGTTTTATGGAATGAAACTGGAAATTAGATCGATAAAGATCGTAAGAGTTTTGGTTTTCATTATTTTAAAGTGTTAAATTTTTAAGAGAAGGATTGTTTGCAAAGGAATGAGCTTCTTGATGGATGATAAGGGCAATGAGAACCATTAGCAGTCATGTTTACGTATTGGCATGAAATAAGGTTGAAGCTGTTTAAATGCAACATTATTTCGTTAGGCCTCATTTCACGTCACTTTTGCAAGGTCTGCACGTTCTTAAACCCATGAGCAATGCTTAAAAAAATAGAACAACTTATTGCTTTTTGCAAAAGGAGAAGTCCAGTTGGAACATACGTAGGTTCACTGAATATCCTAATATATGTTAAAGACCTTAAAGATTTTATGATGACTTTGCTGATATTGGTAAGAGCTAGAAATTTATGTATAGAGGAAATGCACTATGCACTGCTGACCCGCCTTAATAAAACAATTCGTGGTTCGCACCTACTATTTGTACCTGGAGAGCGTTTTCTAGCTGCTTCATCAACCTCTCATTTCACTGGGATTCTGTACAGCCCTCTCGTTCAGAGATGCATTGCAGTCATTCACTGGATCTAGATGTGCTGGATACTGTAAATTCGTATTTACATAAGGTGACGCTACAGTCTGGGGTGGACCTGGCTCTCAACCAACAAGCGTCTCCAGCTAGCTTAATCTTTATGCTGCTGCTTCCAACTCCGCACACTAGGCTAGGTTAGGTATATCGGTGCCTCTGACATTCGTCACTGCTCACTAAGCCCAGCAAAAAGGTCCATTGTGCCCATCTTCTAATTTTACTCCGATAACCTGCAAAGAGAAGAGGAGCCGCTGATTTAAAACCATCCAGATAAGGAAATGAATCTCAGGAGGTCCCTCAGCTCGATGTCACGCAAATCCTCCAGTTACGTGAAGAAGTAGCTACCAAGAGAATTCATTCTTCTACCGGCGAGGGCAGGGCATTCACACAGCAGGGCATTGCACATGTATCTAGCTGGATACAACGTGTATTGGCTCGACTTATGGCCTCGTCTTCAATGTACCTTTTCCTACAAGCTTCGATCTAATTTTCGACTCCAGAGCCTTAACGGCTACCTGGCTGTCGATATAGATCGTCATTGTCCTTGTGGTGATACCTTTTTCGAGGAAAGGGCCATGCTTCGATGGTTTGGGCTCGTTAAACGCTTAATTCAAAGGTTTATATGTACTATATATTTGTTTATAAATATGTACCGACATAAATGTTCTCAGCCTTTCGAACTTAGTGGTTCCTCAATATTTGCTTTTTTCTCATTGGACGCACAACATGCGCACCGCTTTCCTTTAATGGTCTGATGGCGTAATACTTAACAGTGCGAACTTTAAAGTTCAACTCACGTAGTAGAGGCATCGACTTGTGGTTGAGCAATACTATGTTCTCTATGTGTTCTCACCCATTTCTATAATTTCCCAGTTGGTGCAGAGGAGGCAGCGCTCTAGGTTTTGTAGATTCGCCTCTATTGTTTCTTTGGAAATACAAGAGCCAGATCTGCAAGGTTATTTTTTCCGAGTGATCGAAAATAGGCAATGGCTCATGTTCCTTGTTTCTGCTTCCTTGCCGGTTTTTGGAGTCCTGAGTCAAATCCTGTCTTCGTGTCTAGCCTGGATTAGAGTACACATACATATTCCCTTGTCCAGATAGTTTGTAAAAGGCTTAAACCGCGATTGAGGTGAATTGCGATACGCCTTTCTTACTTGTGTAGAGGTTTCTCAATTGCCTTTGTTCGTTCGGTTGATATCCGTGGTATTCTGCGGACAAACTTCGCCTAGTTCGGAGGCTGTCGCCTTTCTCTCTCGCATGAGGAAAAGTGGCTTAAGTGGCAGATGGTCCCATTAACTCCCCTTTGCTTGCACATTTTGCCGACCTCGAGGCTTCTTAGTTTTTATCTCTCTTTCTCTGACCTTAGCGGTATCGAACCTGTGGATAGAGCACAATAAATCTCTAAAGGACGCAGTGCATACACACCTGACGAAATACTTCCATACTTGCCAGAACAAGATTTTTTTTGGGAACAGAGAGATGTTTATTGCGTTAAAGTTATTCTACCGTGTCTGGTCAAACGTTCTAATACTGCGTTTTTGGATATTAATCGAAGCATCTAATGTGGTAACGTCTCTACCCTAAGTGCCACTCCATCTATTGAAATCATGTGGAGCTTTTAATAAAGCTAAGGATACTTTTGACACCCGTATGTGATAATTTGCCTAAATTATCGAAGTAATAGGTTCCTAGGTAGAGCTTTCTTCTTTGGGATAGGGCAAGACAGATAGAGGAGAAATGGAGGATTGTTTTTTCCTACTCTTCGACCCTCCCGCTCCTGCAAGTCATTTGAGAAGAGGGCCATCCTTCTGGCATTAAGGCTTATGGGACAGTGGCCAATGAGAACACCGATAACTGTGCTTATGAGCAAGTTTTTAAGCAAGAGCAGACTTTTAGATCGTGAGAAGTTTAGTACAGACCAGATCCTTCTGGAGGTACGGCATGTGGTACCATTCCTCCATCTTTTGCGTCGTACTCTAAGAGTAGTTTACATGTAGCGAGTGGAATACCCAGATTCGTCGAATATTAACTCCATTTATATTTAGATATGTACATAGATACATAATACATATTATACATATGTACATATGTGGGTAGCAGCACTGAACTCAATTGGGTTTTTTTATCACGCCCGTAGGAAAGTTGAGTTCTGCGATGGAATGGAATAGATTGCGAATGAGAGGGGTTCGTTAATAAATGTTTAAAAAAAAACGGTCGAAGAAATACGATATCCGTCTTAGGTATACCACTAAAAAACTCGCAAGGTTCTCAAATTTTAAATCTGCCGTCAGCGTTATACCAAGTGTCGATCAAACGCAGATCAGGCGATCACGTTAGAGCTCTTAAATTTTTCAAAAGTTGTTTAAGAAGTAGTTCATGTTTGCTGTTCTAAGTGATTTACTATTTTGGTAAATAAATAAATCAAAAATATTTACTACATCAGTTGGAAGTTCGAATTCATTTTTAAAAGCAAAGGAAATCGGGGAACGCTTTTCTATCAGATAGAGTATGTCTATAAATATAACTGCGAAAACTTTTCAATATTTTAAGGAGGAAAAATAAACTCAAATTGTTTTATAAGGAAAATAAAGTTTTTATTAAAATGGACGGAAAGTAAAAATGTAATATTTGTCGGCAGTATAAGGGATAATCGTTTTGCGGTTTTTCTCTTCTGGATTTAACCAATAACTTTAACACCTCCCACCAATCCTGGAGCAATAAGTCCGGGAACACCCAATCCACCGACAACAACACCGGGGGCAGCCAATGGTACACCCAATGGGGAGACAACTCCACCTAATCCAATGACTGATGCCGAAGCGACCGCCAAGCAGAAGAGAGCGAAGAAAATGAAGACCTAAAGGATAAAATTTGTTTTAAATAAAATTCTTGTAATCAAAAAAGTTGTTCATACCTTCATGATTAGATTGTTGTTTTGTTTGGTTTACTGAGTTGACTGGTAGTCGATTCAATTATGATTCTTACTCAAACCAATTGCTGGTATTTATATTGATCTCAGCAGTTATTACTATGCAAAATTGCATCATTAACATGCAGGTGTAAGAAAGGATTAGAACTAGGTAGTAGAAGTGGTTTTAGATAAAGTAGTTGGTGACAGTAGTCGTCTAGCTAGATTTTTCACGGTTTTCATCCTGACCTTTGGTCAGCAAAGTTTGTGACCGTAAGATAAACAATTTAATTATAGATTTGGAAATAGAAATTATTAGAAAAATTGCGTTGTATTGAGTGCTATTAAGGAATTTAGATGTTTTATACAGTCAACAGAATAGTATCTATTTCATATTAAGGTTGAGTTTGTGCGAGTTGTAGATGTAAATATATATGTTTATACTGATTTATGTATATACATACATATTTTGATGGTTTAGGAAGCATAGTTCATCCATATGCACGTACATATATGTATGCACAAATCCATTGCTAACAGATAATAGGCATGGACTGTAGAAGCATGGATTTTCACTACACGGAAACACATGTGAAGAATCTAGAAAATTAATATTTAAAAGAATAACCTACATATTTATATTCGTAACAATTTTTGATTATTAATGCTCATCGTCACCTCACTCTTCTTTGTTGCATTTCTAATTTCTAACTCATTCCTATATGGGATTATTATTTGCGCTCTCTCTCTCTCTCTATGACTTGATAATAGACCTTAAGCGGTCTAAGTATTTTTTTAAGGAGTGACTCTGGAATATGTGCATAACTGACTTCATCCATTAACTAATTAATCAGATAATATCTTCTTTTTACTCTTTATCAGCTTTAGATCACTTTACAGATTTTTCTATTGTTATCACGATTTAGTACACTAAAGTGACACTCCACGTACATGTATCTCACGGTATAATCCGTGGCCGTGCAGAGTTCAAGTGTAAGAAAAGAAAATTCTTTGGCATCTTTTATTTCGGGATGATGGTCTTGTTCGACAAGAGGTGGAGTTGTGAAAAATATTTGGTGGATATTGCTGGCACACAGCAGTTCAATGAAATAACCACTGAGACACGGCGACCATAACCTCAGTACTCAGAAGGCTTCAACTTAATTAAGCTTAATGTTGTGAAGGTATGATATGGTATGCAAAGAAGGGTGCATTTTACTTAGGCCTCAGTCGGACCCGTTGTGTTCCTATCTTTTACCGATGGGTGCTCCAAGAGTGGGTGATTTTTGGGATGGGTGTGGTAAATGTTGGTTCATATTATAGAATTAATACTAATGTGTATGTGATCGAAGGATTATTCTTATTTTTATGGTGAAGGTCGGGACGTCACCGATTTTTTAATGCATAGATTCAGATCCGATTTACGGACTGATATCCAACACGCGACAGTGCTTGGAAAGTCACCTACAGTATTTCAAGCGGAAGTCCACGCTATTGAAATGTATGCAAGTTCCGCAAGGAACCTGCATCTACTTGGCCAACCATCGGGACCTTAGACAAATGAAAAAGTTTATCAACCCCAACCCATACAAGGCCAAGACTTTACTTGATTCCACCAAAGATGAGTTAAGACCCTTGACGGGCTATCTAATGGTACATTGTCCACTCAGATACCGTCTGAATAAAAAAAAAGTATTAGATAACGATATTTGCCGCCTCTGTGGAAAACAGAAAGAGACCGCTGAACACATTCTGTACGTATGCCAGGAGCCGCAAAGAAAAATTACTTCACTTGACATGGGCCTTGGTTTACTCAGCGAAAATTCGGAAATTCGAACCTAAGGCTATACTGAGGGCGGTCCTCTGTCTCACACTATACGATTGAAGGAAGGCTATACTGAGGTTTATCAAAAGCTTGAATATAACCTCTGGTTAACCCTTATGGGCCACCACCTCATAGGTCGCAGTGCGCATTTAGGGCCTCTAATACAGAATACAGAAATACGATTTGAAATTTAGATCTTTTCATAAGGTTTTGCGGTAACATAGAAAGTATTCGAAGCCCTCGTTTTTTTCCGCGCTATTCTTACAAATCAGCCTCAATCACTCTTTGCCTGAACCTGAAGTGTTTGGTGAGAAGATTGTTTGGTTACTCCACGAGCGATTTTGTTCCTTATTAATGTTGAGGGTCTTGTCCAGTAATCTTATAAATCCTTTAACATCACCTGCCTTATAGCTCCGGAAATCATTGTCAGTGCGACGCCCCTTGTGCTTTTAGTGTTTTGCTCGTTTCTTCCCTTGCTTATACATTTTCGTTCCTCGCGAAAGTCAAAGAAACAACTGCCAAGAGCCAGTAATCCCAGCCTATAATTCCTCACGTAAAAACGAGAGTTCTGGGCCAAATCGTCTCGTTTTTACGTGAAGAGTTATACGACCACGGAAAAGACGATTTGGAACCTGGTTGTCGCTATATCATATTGTCTGTGCTTGGAATACGCTTGTCGGTTCTGACTTTATTAGACGTGTTAGCACTCCTAGAGATACAAAATCCGATCTTCCTAATAGGAATGAAAATGTTTGACATAACATGTTCAAATTCCAAGACGAAACTCTTTTAAATATGTTACATGTCAAAGTAGCAATAGATTGATTAATTTATTGCTCTTCTCGACACCACCGTCACGGTGTCTAACCCTTTGAAGTAATTTCCATTGAAAATAACTACCGACGATCTTTGTGCCACCAACTAAACCCGATGTGTTCCAAATATGTCACACCATACCACTAGGCATGTACTTAGTGCATTTCCACCCATTAACACTTGGCGACAAAGTTATTGTAGGTAGTGCTTGTTAAGTTTCCTGACGCCCACTAAAAACCTGATTTAGACTTGAAAACACAATCAAACTATTGACATTGTGTTTGACTGTTTGTTTGCTGTGGGACAAGTTGATTTCATTGCGCCTATGGGATAGCTAACCACACTGTGTAAGTACTTACTTCTCGAGATCAGCTGCATAAAAATGATGCAATTTTGTCTAAGAATTGCAGTCTGGGTCACTATAAATATTCGCAATCCCTCTGAAAACAGATCAAAATTGAATCGACTACCAGTCAACTCAGTAACCAACAAAACACAATCTAATCATGAAGGTAAGATCTGACTTTGAAAAAAAAAAGGATTACAAGGAAACTAAATTTACTCCTTTCCAGGTCTTCATTTTCTTCGCTCTCTTCTGCTTGGCCGTCGCCTCAGCATCAGTCATTGGACCACTTGGCCTGGGATTGGGTGGAGTTGCTGTCTCCCCATTAGGTGTACCATTGGGTGCCCCCGGTGTTGTGGTCGGAGGATTGGGTGTTCCCGGACTTATTGCACCAGGACTCGCTGGAGTAAAAATTATTGGTTAAACTGTAAAACTGACTTCTACGAGCCCTTACATATTTGACAACTATTCATTTTCATTTCTCTTATAAATCAATAATAAAAATTTAGTTTTTTTTTATTGTTTTAACGCAAATTTCGTTCGTTTCAATTAAAAGATATGCACCCATATGTATGTGCATATACATGTGCATACTTAAATTTGTATCCCAGCCCTAAACAACCTTAGAATAATTACACTAAAGATTTAAAAAGAACAGAGCTTTTAAATTTGACAATACCAATGAACTAAAGAAGGCCTCTCTGCAAACCCCAAAAAGACATCTTTTACCAAAAGAAGAATCCTAAGTCTTCTAATTCGCCGTTTGGTCCATGGCGAAACCACCACCCCGCTTAACGTCATTGTTGGTCTACCGCCAGTACAAGTCCATGTTAAAATGCAGGCAAAACTCTGTCTTGCGGGCTCTTCCACTGAAACAACATCAGCTCCAAACATCTTCCTGACGGTCACCTTAACACGCTTTCCTCCCTACTCCATAATAGCGAGTTCAGCAAGCCGTTGGATGGCATTCTCCCAATGTACTACTTCAAACGAAACTACACAGTAGTCATTCCACTCAGTGACTACTATTCAAACCCCGTCCTTCAGAGCATGACCAAGTATGGTATACAGACGGCTCTAAAATTGAAACTGGATCTGGGGTTGGAATATTCGGAGAGTCGTTTAGTACTAGCATATCGGTCAGTCTAGGCATATACTAATCGATCTTCCAGGCGGAAATATTTGCCATAAATCAGTGCACAAGCTTAAACTTGCTCTCTAATTCCCGTGGCAAAATCATTCTTATCTTCTCTGATAGTCAAGCTGCCCTGAAAGCACTGAACTCAGTCACGATAAAATCGAAACTAGTCCTAGAGACAGTCAAATTGCTTCTAGAACTGGGAAAAAACAACTTGATCATACTACTGGGAAAAAACAACTGGGAAAAAACAACTTGGTCATACTACACGGACCTTAGACTCCAAATTCGTCTTTACCAAGGGAAGCTACTTAGCTTCCTGACATCCTCTGGAACAGACAAACTGCTTTAAACGCATGGGAGGGTACAATAGGGCTCTATATGAGACCGCAGTGCTAGAGTGGACAAACCGTTCCCCACTAATAATAATACTTAAGTAGCAGGACTCGCATTCCACCTTCTCTGCAGATGTCCAGCACAAGCTAGAGCTAGAAAACTTACACAATGCACACCATTCCATTTCGTTCTTATAAACAACTGCCTCTTCGGCACTAAAGAATATCGCATAAGATCCTTAACCTCTGTTTAAAATATCTGAAAGCCCTTTATCCAAGGCTTTGCGATTTCTTTACAAGGGAATAAGTCCATTTAGAATTTGTCTATTTTATCTGACATGAGCTAGGCGTTGTATAGTTTTTAATTCTTTTACGTCTTGTTTTGTTATGAACAATTGTGTTTTGGAGTTCTTCAAAGCGTTTATGACCCCATTTCATTGACCAAATGGATTTTCTTAATCAGCATTTTTCTCCTAGCTTATCCACATATAAAGTTTATCGTTTAAGGCACTGTTTGTGTTTAAGCTGACGCGACAGCCCAACCACTGTTGGAATGAAATAGAATGAAAAACTGGATCATACCAAATTATGTTCCCTGCGGTTTGTCCGTGCCTGGCAATGTGTTATATACTGTACGCAGTTTGGACAGCAACCCAACGAAAGAACCACTGAGCCACGACGACTTCTTACTGATTAAAGTTATCACAAAAGTTCTAAACTAAAATGCGCATTGCTCTACGAGAGCCAGTGCAGAAACTTCTTGTTTGGGGTTGAGGATTTGGCCAAAGGTGTTGTTTTTCTCTCTTATAAGATCGGTAGAGCGTAAGAAGTTCTCCAGTAGCGCTCCAGTGTCGAACTAAAAGCTATATAATCAATATGTGCATTCATTTACATAACCCTATTTGAAAACCAAATTAACATTTGTATGCGGATACGTATAACGTAGTTTGATTTATATATGAGATCTTAATTTCTGGTATAATAAATTGTATTAGTCGCTTTTCATTTCATATTGAATGTAATTTAAATTGCCAATAAGTTTAAGAAATGTTAGAAGGAAGGATTGTCATTGACAATATGGGCGCTTTTGTATTATTAAAAGTCTGAAGTTTCATAAATACTAGAACTGGAACTAGAGCTGGTTGAAATTTGAACAAAATATTCTTCCTATTTAATGGATTTTTGTAAAGAAACGTTTGCAGTGATATTCAGACTGAGGGCACTTGAAACTCGTGCGAAACAGTACCATGGTCTTACATAGCCAACATGGGAATCAGGTCATAGCGACATTCCAGAAACTATGCGGTTAAAAAACTAACCAGACATCTATCTAGGTATTTGGATTCAGTCGAAGAAGCTGTGTCTTTTCCTAAGCAACTCGCTTACATCTGTGCTCTGTCGAATGCACATCATTGATGGGATCAGTTATCCTCGATTCTGTGAGATCGAAAGCATAAATTCGATGCGACTTGCTTACTTGAGGTGGCCCTACATTCCGGGGCTGGACCTGGGCCTTAACCAACAAGCGTCTACAGCCAGCTCGATCTTTAGCCAACATCCTCAGTTTGCACGCTAAGTTGGTAAAGGTCCGGTTCCACCTGCGTGCGCCACCTGAGTCGCGGTCTTCCTCTACTGCGCTTTCCCTCGGGTGTGGATTCAAAGATTCGGAAGACACCTGTTTAAAACCAGCTAACATCCGAACAGACTTATATGTACAGCAGTGACCTGCAGAGATGAGGAAAAGGCGGAATCTATCGTACACTTCCTTTGCCTGTATCCCTTCCTTGTCAGAATTACAAATTTTCAGGATCCAGATCTGAATGTCAAGTTTCAGGAATATACTTGGGACAACTATAACGCTAATAGTCGTATCACAATGGACCGAAATTTGGTCTAAGTCTAGGTGCAACCAAATTAAATTAACTAATTTTCTACTTCTGTTATAGATGGCGCGACAATTGGGGATGAGCCAAAGGCTAGTCCCTCGCAACCATTTATGTTTGCGTGTAACATTTTTCGGCGAATTGAGAAGCTTTTTCATGACAAATTATATTCCCGGAGGTTTGTCATTCCCCGACGAGAAGTGAGATATTGCTGGGGCTTGAACCCACACAGCTCGAGCAACAGTCCAACGCACTAACCACTGAGCCTCTACTAAACACGCAAACAATTGTAGACACCGTCTCTTTTATATAAATATAAAAATGCCATTTATTCAACATATGTAATCAGTAACAAAGCACTTTACTTCTTCTTAATCCATCCACCCCATCCTCCCAAACCACCCAAACCACCCAATCCACCGTGACCACCATAACCACCATAACCGCCATAGCCACCCACACCAATTGGGGAGATCAATCTGGAGGTAACCAATTGTGTTCGTACTGGAATGGATCTTACAACTGGAGTATTGACAACTACTGGTGTGATAACTCGTGACACTACTGGAGTTACAACATTTCTAACCACTGGCGTTACCACAGGAGTAATGACATTAGTTGCAACCGGTTGAATTGACCTTATGTTGGACAAAACTGGAACACTTCCTATACCGACAGGTCCAAGACCGATTCCTCCTCCTCCAAGACCAATTCCACCTCCTCCAAGACCGATTCCTCCAACTCCATGGCCGATGCCTCCACCTCCAAGACCGATTCCTCCACCTCCAAGACCGATACCTCCTCCTCCAAGTCCGATTCCTCCAATTCCAGATGCTGAAGCGGCAGCTACCGTAAAGGCAAACACAATTAAAGCCTATGAAACAAATAAAACGATTTTTTAACCAAACTTCAAGCTTCGTCCGCGCTGTTCTTCTGAACTTACTTTCATTATGATTTCTAGGGGCTAACTGATTAGGCTGTGTAGCACTGCCAGACTATTTATACAAACTGCATGTCAAAGACACAAGTCTTTCATCAGACTTTTGCAGACGAAATGGCAAAATTTTAAATAAACCGGAATCAGGTCCATTTTTGGTTTCCTCCGTTAGAACACCGGCTTAAAATATGCAAATTAAAGACAATAGACTAAAAATGATGTTTCGGTAATTTATGTATCCATTAATATTATAGATACGTCTTGCACTTAAGTAGAACAGAATTCGGTGCAGAATTGCGACGTAATACTTTTTTCGAAAGAGATTCTTCCATGAACACGGAAGGGATGATGAGCAGAGCATTTTTACGAGTAACCTTCAAATCACCCATTCGGGTCCTTGAATCTTTATTCGGTTAGTACATTTCACTTTTATGTTGAATACAATTGTAAACCGGTTAGATAACTTCGTGTTTGGTGGCGAAACAAAAGATCCGTGCGTCTACACACTGGGTGACTTATTGGACTAAAAATCCTTTGCATATGAATGAACAGATTTTTGCTGTCATAGATAATAAATAAATGTGTTGTACTAATTATGAATACTTAACAGACAATACAAAATCGAAATGAAGACATCGACAATTTTTGGTTTTAAATTTTTCTACATATTCACGTTGATTATGCAAATTTTAGTTGTATAACAAAAGATTAAACAAAAAAAAGACAAGAGAAACAAAGTTAAGGCGGTGCCATTGACTAAGGAGTACAAGTAAGCATTCCCCTCTTTAGTATGTCAAAAGGCTTAAGAACAGCTTTAAATTATCAAACATAGACAGATAATATCAAAGCAGACGAGCAATGACTGGTTCACAGTGATTTTTTTCTCAAAGCATTATTTTATTCTTAATAATTAAATTGGTAATAAATTGATCAACTTGTGTGGCAAGTGAAGTCGTATCTTCTGTGACAGGTGTCCTCTTTATAACTGCTTTTTTGACTTGATATTAGTAAATCTTATAATGCATACATATTCGTTGGAGTTACTTTGTTATTTTATAGGAAGCTCTTGGCAGAAAGTATTTGACTTCCATACCTAGAGTTTCTATAGAGTAATAGCTTGCCTGACTGATTCATGACTGATTTCTATACAATTCTGCAAAATACCTAGGACAAATGGAACGTTAAAAAACAATTATAATATGTTAAACACGCAATCGAGGAACACATATCTATTCGGGAATCGTTGAACTTAAAACACTGTGGCGTATGTGGAACATTTTTTACAAATTTTTGAGGTGATATCAGTTCTAACTTCACTTCCTAAAGCAAAGTTTTAAACTTCGAAAATCTCATGTGCTAATGGATCCTTTCAGTTGCGCGTCTAAGTATATCTCATCGGGGATCGTTAAATATAGAACCCTGTGGCGTATGTGGAACATTTTTACCGATTTTCGAGGTAATGTCAGTTCTGACTTTACTCAGTAGGTTAGGTTAGGTTAGGTTATGGGGGAAGTGCACAGTCAGTGACTGTGCGTCCACGGGAGCCTCCTGGTCCATTGTGTTCCCCTTTGTGTTGTGGTTCACGTTCCAACCTTGGGTTCTTGATGGGTGATCTATCGCAAAACCAACCTGTACTCTTCATAGAGTGAAGTTTGTTCGCTATTGGTACTTCTGTTAGGTTTCTTAGTTGTTCAAACAGTCTGTTTCCCATGTGTCGGAGTGGGCGATTTTGGAGATTGGGACACTCACAGAGTAATGTCTTGATGGTATCTGTCTCTTACGCATCCTGACATATCCTGCCTGTGGAGTTGATGCCGAGTCCGCTGGGCATGGTGTCTATGGCACAATGTCCCGTCAGTACACCTATTAGGATGCAAGTAACTTTTTATTTATAGCCAGGAGACATTTTGTCTTGCTCTGGTCTATTCTCTGCCATAAGCTGCGGGATATACATACGTATAACGCAGTCGCCTCTGGCGGACCAAAAAATGTTGATTGTGTGCTCCATTCTAAAGTGGATCCTTGCCGTGCCAGTTCGTCTGCTTTTTCGTTAACCTCGATGTCGCTTTGTCCCGGGACCCAACGGATGTTAACCTCGTGGATGACGCCAATTCACTTGCTAATGCAAAGTTTATATTTTCGAAAATGGCATGTATGTACCATGGACCCTTTCAGTTGCTCGTCCAAATATAACTCATCGGCTATCGCTAAACCTAGATCATTGTGGCGTATGTGGAACATTTTTACCGATTTTTTAGGTGTTCTCAGCAGTTGAACTACATATGTAGTTAGATTCAAAGATTCTGCGGGCTGGAGTGTTTTTTTCTTTTTATATATTCTGTATCACTTAGCACTATGGCCTTTCAGGTTTATTATCACTAAGTGATGGAGAGAAAAGAAAGAGTATAGCGAAGTGTTAAAGACAAGAGATGAGAGGAAAGTTAGTGAAGCGATGATGCCCGTTAATTTTGAATTTTCGCAGGTTATAGGTTTCTGGAAATATTGAGGAGGGCAAACTGTAATTTATAATCATGTTGTGTATATTTCACTGTTTGACCGAAAACAGACTTAAAGATGTAAGGGTGTGTGGAAGATGCCGCACGTGTATTGCTATTAAACAAACGGACTGGTGGGATACAACTATATATTTCATCCACGCAGTTGTGGTAAAAATACTGGTATATGAGCGGTTTTCAAGAAAAGGAATTTAACTGCAAATTGATTGATCTGCGATCAATCTAAACGCTTGCCGCTGAACACGGTCGAGTAAACTCATGCATGAGGACGGAGCTCCTGCCCAAACATGAGAGTTATATTCCAGTTTCGGACGAATATAAGCTTTATAAATCGTAGCCTAGTCGATAGGACTGAAGAACTGTTTGCAATGTTTTAGGAAACCGAGGTATCTGGCACCACCTTTCGCAGCATTCGAAATTTACTGATTCCAACAAAGGTCCGCGCTAAAGTGCATGCCAAGGATAGACAAAATATGTATTTGTTTCCTCAATCCCATTCATTTTTAGTTTAACTATATTGGTATCCCGCTTTAGAGACAGGAGATGGCACTGGGTTTTTGACTAGTTGAACTCAACTCGGTTTCTAGCACCCCAATTGATGAGTGCATCAATGTCTTAGTTAAACTCGGTTGATATTCGCTGACGCTGGGACTCCACGACTTGGGATCCTTGTCGCAGATTCGTTAAAGAATATGCGAAGTCAAGACCGAGTTTGCTATTATCCGCAAAAAAATGGATTGGATTGCGAGTCAGAGAGAGAAGATCGTTGATGAATATCAAAAAAAGTATCGGAGAAAGAACAGAGCCTTGGGGGACACCAACACTAGTTGAGAAAGGGGTAGAAGTGCAACCATCTAATACAACCTGTATTGAACAACTTTAGAAGCTGGTAATCCATTTTAAGAAGACATTACGAACTCCCCATGCTTGAAGCTTGTATAGAAGAGCGCTGTGCCACACTCTGTCGAACGCTTTCGAGATATCTAGGGCGTTTTTTTGCACTCGCCATGCTGGTGTATGCATTATGTAGACCGTTGATGTCTGAAACCATGCTGACGGTCATTAAGGAGATGGTTTCGTTGGTTTGTTCATTGTTCGTTCGTTTTAAATGTCCTCGCTACCTCAAACAGGTCTAATAACTGGTTAAAGGACTCGCAATGTAATACAAAGAAATATTGGTGAAACAGGATCAAAGATATTTGCAGCCACCTTCGAAGGAATCCATGCTTAAACACCACAAAGTACAAAGGATTGGGGTGATTAAGATATAAAATCTTCATAGTTGTTCCATCAATTGTCTTTTGAGCCCAAAGAAGCAGCGATTGAGAAGACATCGCGTCACCTTGTCTTGATCTGTTTTTTAAAATCTGTCCGGTGAAATTATTTGAGTTTTGCAGAGATGCCACAACTAATCCGTATCGCTCGTCTCTGTCAATGCTGTCATAGGCGGCCTTAAAATCAAGGGGTTGTATGGTGGCGGTCCAGTAAAACATAGAACATAGGTTGTGGCATTTCTGATAGCATATCGGCAGCGTTGCTACATTTTTTCGGCACTTGATGCTAGCGCCATAGTTGTTCTTGGGAGATTTTGGAATACGCGTTCGGTGAGGGTTCTTGTGGTCTCTTGCCTGTCAATTTTGTATCTTCTCACAGTAATTCTTCTTTTCTGTGGCGCTAGTTATATTCGTATATACACCTCGTAGTGATTCAAGTCGGTATTGGCAGTGCGGAAGTATCGGACATCAAAAATACTGGAGCCATGCCTTGCGTAATCAATGTAATTAATTTGATCGACTTTTTCATCATCAGGAAATTGGACCTTCTTTTCGCAAATTTTGAGATACCGGACCAACAAAGTCAATTAGTTTAAGTCCGTGCAGGCTGTCCTTATGTGGTGTGCAAGGATTGTCAACAGTAATGGGTGAGTTTTTCACTGTCCAGGTAGTAACCCTAAGGGCCTATATCGTTGACGTATACTTCTAGGATAGGGAGCCGGGGCGATTCGCTCTTATGAGATAGAATACGTTGGGGTAGCCCATGTAAGGTGGGCCTGGGCACTGAGTAATACGACTTAACTGGAACTGTAGACGCCACTTCTGATTCCATTCACTCGTCTTTCTCCTCTTTTAAAGGCGTTGAAACCCAATTCCAGTTGAACTTCTAGGCACTGTCTGTTCACCGAATGGAGATGTGTCTAAGAGTTGTTGGAAAGAGATTGACTTCTACTTGAATGTATGAACTGATTAGAGGGTTATTAAAGTAATTGAAAAATTAAAAAACATTTGTTATCAAAACTATTAATATTTATTTGGTTTGACAAAAACGGACTATTTGCTTAGACTTTTTTTGCGAGGATTCCACTGGTGTAAAGTCCGGATCCGTGCACACTTGGTGCAATCACACTGGAAAGAAGAGAAGCTGAGTGTACAAGGGGAGCTGAGTGCACGAGGGGAGCTGAGTGAAGAAGTGAAGCTGATTGAAGAAGTGGAGCAGAGTGCACAAGTGGAGCTGAGTGAACACTGTATGTCGAAACTGGAGCAGCCACAACTCGGGTAGCTACTGGGCTAAGATGAACTGAAGTAGTGATTGGAGTAATGGTCCTGACACTGCTGACAATTGGGGCAGACACCAGCCTAGTAGTAACTGGCGACACCAACCGGGTAGCAATGGGTTGAATATTCCTTAGTCCGGACACATAATGAACACCATAGCCGAGTGGAGAGACAAGTCCTGATGAAACGGGCGAAACAAGCCTGGTGGCAACTGGTGACACATAGGACGTACTAATTGGGTGTACTACACTGGACAACAATGGTGCGCCAGCACTCAATCCGTATGAAGCCAAAGGTGAGTGAACCAATGAAGCTGATGCGGCAGCAGCAAAGACGGCGAGAACAATGAACACCTGAAAGAGGCCAAAATTGATTTAGTAAATCATCACATCTGATGACCTTCTGCGAACTCACTTTCATATTGTTGCTGGTTTTGTTGGAATTGTTCGTTAAACTAGTTGAACTGAGTGTCAGAATAGTACTGTTTGACTACTTCATGGAGATTTGGCTATTTATACAATTTAAGGTTTTGATCAAATGAAGATAGGCATAGTGTTTGAAGAGAGGCTCGACCATGTTCTTAATATCCGGGAACCAGTTTATGAATTTTATTGCTCTTCTTTCACTATTTTGTACTCCCAGTGATTGTTAGTTAAGCTTAGGTCGTTTGAATTTTTTTTTTTTTTTTCTCCGTCGATTATGTTTTAAGGGTTCATTCGGGGGATTCTTTTGTGTGTTCTGATGATGGCGCTACTTATGAGATAAGACGATTTTATTAAAGCCTATCATGTCAAATAATTGAATTGTAAGTCAAATAATATATGTAAAGCTGGTCATTGTGCGAAGGGCTTATTTGAATAAACGCTCAAATAATATGTGTAATCAGATGGAAGACATGTCGTTGTGTGGATTTGTGTGATATTTGTCGTGTGTCACGGCTACCAGTGGGTAGATAATTTATTGATTTTAGAATTAATTCTACATGTTACATAAAAATTAATCTTTATGGGGGAATTAATCAATTTGGCCGACGGTATATTCTTGTGTAAGCAATGTCCTCGTGCGTCAAGTTGAAGTCGATGAAATGTTAGAGGAAAATTATTTGTTAGGCTTTTCCTGAATCTATTTTCGTTAAAAAGGTAACAAGTTGAAGTTGGGTATGAATCCATCTACCGTAAGTTTAATGTGTGAAGAGATGTGCATGATCTGATGTCTAAGTGCAGGAAGAGGACTATTTGATGATTTATCGATACTAGATTATTTTTAAAGATTGATTTTGCGTTTTAGCCTTATTTCTTTTTAAAATTAAACCACGCAGATCGATGTACATCCTGAAAGGTACGTTTAAAGCCTTAAAAGAACCCAACTTTTAAATGTATAGAAGAAAGAGGGCGAAGGAAGTCAAAGAATTTCGTTACTAAAGTAACATCAGACCTTCACGTCAGAATTCAGATGGCAACCTGTAGTGCGGTCAGACTCAGTGCTAGTCGGCCAGGCCCCATGGTCACTAGTCATTCAGACTCCTGGACTTCTCCAGTGTATGTTCAGGTTGGAATACTCGCAATTTACGAGGTCTGTCATGCACTCAACAACGACACCACCCCTAAACGAAATGTCACAATCTTCTTCGATAGCCAGGCAGCCGTTAAAGCTTTTGTCCCCTCAACCACCTTATCAAAGCTTGTAGCACAATGCAGAACCGATCTCAGGCGCCTGGAGAGCTTACACTCCTTTACCATTGCGAATGGGTCCCAGAGTACAGAGACATCGAAGGGAACGAAGTGGCTGATGAGCTTGCCAGGCGAGGGTCGGCTCTTGAAAGCTCACTTGCAAGAGAAGTTCTCATCCTATTAGGAGCTGTCAAGAGAAAAATCAGCCTACACTACTTTCAGGAGCCAATCACAAATGGAACAACCTAACTAGCTGCGCCATATCCAAGAAGACTTGGCCAACATACAACCATAGGAAAACAAATGAAATCCTTAGAAGCACGCGAACAGACATTGCGCCCGTAGTTGCTATCTGTATGGGTCATCGGACAGTAGGTGCCAATGCGGCCAGTCTTAGCATCCCTTTTAATCTCAACTGCAGTAGCTGCAAGAACGGAAATGAGAGGAAAACCCTAAAACACTTCCTCTGCCAGTGCCCAGCACTTGCTATAGCAAGACTCAATGTGCTTGATAAACCCTTCCTCGACAACCTTAACAAACTTTCAGAGAGAAAATTCTTAACATCCAACTCCACAGGTTGGATTTAAGACCTAAAGCCATGGTCCGTTGAGTATCGGGCGCCCTCTGCCTGATACACATACTTAAACCAACCAACATCAGATATTCTTACAACAAAGCAAAGCAACTAGCAAATGGCTCCAAACCCAGAATGCAAGCTCTTTGACGCAACTAAGGAAATCTGGTCACCGTGAAGCAGGAATTGTTGAATTGTATTTAGCCAGCATTTTCAGCAGCTGCTTAGTGGGCATAAGACAGAGAGGGTGATAGGGTAAGTAAAGAGAATCCTGGTTCAAATCCAGTCAATGAAAAAGCAAGTAGGGCGCATGCGTCAAGGCATGAACAGGTCTGAGTCGGGAAAAATATGCCCGATGATTTGTAATTAGACACTCGTGGAAACGTGGTTTAAGAAGAGAAAGAGTTATCCTGTAAGATTGGTCAGGCTGGAGCAATTTTAAGACAACTTGATCAATCGGTTATCAGGAGGGATGAACTTGGCATCCGAGCTAAGCTATCGGTCTTCAATTCAGTGTTTGTTTCGACCCTCACCTATGGTCATGAGGTTTGGGTAATGAACAAAAGAATAAGATTGCGGATACACGCTGCCGAAATGAGATTTCTTCGTTGTATTGCTGTGGTGACTCGCCGAGATCGGGTTAGGAACACCAGAATACGCGAGGCACTCAATATCGAGCAGCTACTTCTTCGAGCAGAAATGTCCATACGTGCACATGCAATCCGTGCCATCAAGTAGGCATTTCCTGTGTAGATCCAGGATGAGATTGTTAGACCAAGACCAAAATCTCACCTCTATCCGTAAGGGGATATACCCTGATGATTTAGAGTCGGTGGCGGAAGAAGGGGAGATGTGGAAGGTCCTGCGACCCTCATAGTGGATAAGCGACCCATTGGATCAAATTATAGTGATGATGAGAAAGCAGATTAGATATTGAACTCGGAAGAAAAGCACTTCTTCCTTCCGCGTGTGGGGAGGGCGAAAGGAGAAGAAGATTTAACCTAAGCTTGTAACAAAACCCGATGGTTTGATCTGGAGATCTGGAAGCAATGTGCCCGGGATCGAAGAGAGTGAACAATGCTTCATGGGTCATGTGTTTATTAAATAGCCAAATACTATTAAATATAAGCTGTCAAATGAATTTAAGAGTGTACATTCTCAAGCATCCCATTTAAAAAGGACTTTCTCAATGTATGTACCTTCTAACTTTTGTTAAGATTATCTATAGCTAATTCTAATAGATGATTGCATCATTTCAATATTTCCGCAATGTCGCGTTCGTAACTAGTTTTCGCCATGAGCAATGCCATACGAAGGGTGCTACAATAGTCACAAGGTCTAACATCGTATATACATATTTGTCACAATAAAAAACATTTTGTTCACATAAATAATTGAAAAGGGAAATGACCTCTAGTGTCAGAACAATTTAAATAAGTCGATAATACATAGATCAATATTTTAATTGATTCTATCAAACTAATCCAATTTTACCGTCAGAAAAGGGTTCAATGTAACCCGACAAGTTCGACAGTCATAAAATGTGAAACTTGTTTATTTTTATACGGTTGTCGGTGTATAACTAATATACTATCAGTTTGCTGATCAGCATGCTTTAGTTTTTTTTTAAGTTTAGAGCTAGACAATTTTTTTAGTGTTGAAAAAACTTTTTCAATTTGTCACCAACATTGATAGTGAGTCAGAGCTTACCTTGGATAAAACTATTTGCATTTTTATGTCCTATCCCGCAAGGTATAGTAATAAAAATACAAATAGGAACTTGTTTACATACATATATGTTTATGTGCGAATATTATTTATGGCTACCATCGGGAGTTTTTTTCTGTAATTTCATGGATATTGTTATAGATTAGGTTTTCTTTTCAGACACAACTGACTACCAGAAAGCAGGATCCAATATTTACCCATTTTACTGGAATTTTCTCGACTTTCGGAGGAGGCGTTTCAATGATAAGAAGCTTACAACATCAGCACTCACCACAGCAGCACCGAAAATCTGCCACCTGATCCGTGCAAAGGCAGGACAATCGCAAAGGAAATGATCCAAAGTATCGTCACCCTATCCACAGGCGTCGCAGACAGTGGTGTCACCTAAGCCTAGCACTCTAAGAAGCTTGGCAAACGCGAAGTGTCCCGTTAGAATGACAATAAGCTGTCAACAGTCTCTTCTGCTGAGTGACAGTTGATTTCTTACAGAGGTTCGGGAGCCACACAGAATTATGTTTGTAGGAAACCCAATTTTAATTAGAGGCCTTGACCGAGGATGCGGGAAGACCCAACGAAGGTTTAGGTCCTGAGAAATCTTCCTCTGAACCGGTTCTAGGAATATCATTGTAGATCTCATTTCCAAAGATCCCAGTGTGACCTGGGACCCGTACAAGAGTCAGAGTCTTCAGCCTTGCCACCGAATTCAGAGAATTCTTGCATACACACTATTTTGGAACTGGTTAAAGGGTTGAGCAAGGCCTTAATATCAGCCTGGCTATTGCTACAGATGCAGATGCTCTGACCCTTCCACTTATTTTTAACAATATAGTCCGTGGTCATTAGGTTGGAAAAAAGAGGCATACTCGCCTAACGTAGTGAAGTCTAGTGTTGTCAATCTCCACTAAGACACCAGCACCGAACCCATGCTTTTCTTTGAGCCATCCATGAAGATTCGACTACAACCCAGTCTAGGTTCAGGCTCTGACCGAAGCCAGTCCTGAAGGCAAGGAAAGTTGATGTTCTGGTGTCATCGCATCGGATGGCATATCCATGGAACTAGGGTTGGAGGATAACTGTCGCGCAAGCTCATCAAAACTCCAGTGCGGATTATACAAAAAGCCGCCTAAGACGATAGATTGATTTGATAGTACAGCCCATGATATAAGTATCAAGGGGAGGTAGATCAAGCAAAGGGTCTAGAGCAGCGCCAGGCGTACCATTCATTGAAGTTTAGTGCAGCAAGCGTCACATAAATAAATAAATACCTGGCGCGACCGATCAGGATGAGCCAAAGCCTAGCTCCTCGAAAGCATACATGTTGTGCGTGTTAAATTCGTCGCACTTGCCAACTCCGAACGACGAATTGAGAAGCTTTTTCATGACAAGTAATGCTCTCGGAGGCTTGTCTTTCACCGACGAGAGTTGGTGCCGCGAAAAATGTTCGGTGTATATGGCTGGGGCGTAAACCTACTCAGCTCACACAGCAGTCCAACGTTAGTGCGAACAGCAGTCGCATACTTAGGCAAAAGCCCCCTCCACCCTGCAGATTAGGTTAACGAAGAACTTAAGAGGTTTTATTCGGTTTAGATATTCTCAAGCTTAAGCTGCTATAGCATTGAACTGAGGCTTGAGTCCTTTGTTGTGCAATAAATACCTTGTACCACATTCCGTTTCTTTGACAGCAAAAGCGACAAGCAATGCAGGCTCCCTTCTACCAATGGCGTCGTACATTCGTAGATCATACATTGGACTGTGATAGACTTTTTCGAAATCGGTCTTGATAGAACCGAGGCTGTCTTTACAAGGCCATATAAAGTATAATCTGTTTATCGTACTCTTAATACACCTTAATCATTCCAGTTGTGCTCTATGGCGCAGGGGCATGAGAACTTTGCCAAAAGCGGATAAAGTTGCCCTTGGCTGTTTCTAGAGGAAAATTCTTCATATGGGATTTTCGGTTCCCTCTGCATAGACGGTAAATGGAGGAGGAGATACAGTGACGTACCGTACGGGCTGTATAGCGACATTGATTTATCTAGAAGGGTGAAGCTCCAACGATTGAGATGGCTGGGTCATGTTGTGCGGATAGACACCAATGCTCCGGTCCGGGTAAATCTTCGTGTCCACACCCGATTGATGCTGCAGCGACTCAGGGGGCGCACGCAAGTCGGAGAGGACCCTAACCAACTTGATGTGCGTCGTTCGGAGTGTCATCCAAAGGGTAGGGTTCATTAAAACCAGTATTGATGTACCGCCTTGAGCATTTATAGAGCAAGTGGTTGGTGATTTCCTTTTTAAAACATTTCACCAACCAAGAACCACATTGATTCGGGAACTTACACGATTCAGTCCAGTGATTAATAAGGCTTTTTGATACACAATAAACCTTTAAAGATACATTCGGGCAACAATGTTTGAAAGCCATTTTGAATTGTTTCTAAAACATTTCTAAAATGTTTGTTTGGCCACACATATGTAGATGAAGAGGAGAGAAAGGTGAAGATAAAGAAAACATGAGCTTAGTTAATTCCAATTCATGTTGGTATAGCCGGCCTTGAAATCGATAAACTTCGTTTTCTTATCCTATTATTATTTATGTAAATAGTGTAGACGGTGATTAACAGAGTATTTAATTGGTTGGTAAAATTTTAAGTGGAGCCTCTGTAACCAGTTTTAGAACAACGTCTTTTTTTTTCTCATTATTTTTTTCGCAGCATCTCCTTTCAGAGATCGAAAGTGACGCAAGTTATAGTTCGGAAATACCTACATATCAAATTTGTGCCAATGAACTTGTTTTTGTCTGACTTCCCTATTTATAGAAAATTTCAAAGCATATCGCATAAACATTTTGGTTATTGTGAGTGTGAAATTGTAGACAAAACAATCTTGTCTTGAATAAATAATTATTAATGAATAGCTGAAAGAATTTGGATATTGATTTGCATCAATACAACTAAATTAGGCATTATGAGCCTCGGTGTTTGTTCTACTTTAACGATCTTGAACTAGAACCTGCTCTTTTTTTAATTGAATAAATGTTCAAATTTTATGCATCGAAGGAAACGACAATTTAATAGACTATCATCGATATCCGATATCATAATATTTTTGTTTTGTTTCTTTTGTTTTCGTTGGATGTATGCACTGTAAAAGTTGAACTGGCTATCAATTTTGAACTCTGCTATATACAAGTACAAGGTTACTATTACTATCTTAAAGTATAAACGCTAAATTAATCATCAATTGGTTAACCTTATCCATCAGAGCTTCGTATATCTTTGAAAGATCGCATATTTGAAGGCGACATCTTTGCTATTGGCGGCTCCCTGTCTTGAATCCGCGCTGGATTAGCTTCACTTGATGACAATAAAAATTGAAATTAGTTTTTGATTGGTTAATCGGAAATCTATAGGAGAGAGCTTACTCCACTATTCCGCCTTGTCTACAGGACATAACAACTCTTGTTGCATACCTTAGACTAGACTTAAACTCGACGTATCAATCGTCTATGAATGTTGTATATAGCATACATTTTTAAATCTCCATAGGTGCTCAGGTAACTAGGAGTTCCAACGGGTTTTTGTAGGGCGATTCACTACTTACTCACTTACATACTTAAGGTGGCGCTACAATCCGGGGTGAACTTGGGCCTCAACTGACAAGCGTCTCCAGTCAGCTCGATCTTTAGCCAGCTACCTCCAGTTTCGCACGCCAAGTTGGTTAAGATCCCCTCCCATTTGCGTGCGCCACCTGAGTCACAATCTTCGTCTACTGCGCCATCCCTCGGATGTTGATTCGAAAATTTTCCGGGTCGGAGCACTGATGTTCATCCGCTCTACATAACCCAGCCACCTCAGTCGTTGGAGCTTCACTCTTTTGGCTAAGTCGATGTCGCTGTACAGTTCGTCGTTGTATCTCCTCCTACACTCACCGTCTATGCAGACGGGACCGAAAATCACCTGAAGAATTTTCCTCTCGAGTCAGCCAAGAGCAACCTCTTCCGCTTTTGACAGAGTCCATGCCTCTGCGCCGTAGAGTAGGACTGGGACTGGGACTGGGAGGGTCACTTTAGACGTTCGAGAGAGGGTTTTCCTACTCAATTGCCTTCTTAGCCCAAAGAAGCAGGGATTGGCAAAAGTTATTCTTCGTTTGATCTCAGCACTGGTGTCGTTGTTTGTATTTATAGCGGAGCTTAGGTAGACAAAGTCCTTAACTATCCCAAAGTTAGTGAGTGTCCGTTTTTTTTGACAGCATATACATTGTCTTGCCCTCATTGACCGTTAAATCCGTCTTCACCGCCTTCATCTCAATATTAACGAACGCGCCAGTGACATCAAGCTACGTTCTTACGATTACATCAATATCGTCGGCGTATCCGAGCAATTGAACGGACTTTTGAAAGATTGTGCGTCTGGTGTTGGGGCCTAGTATTTCTAGTATTTCAAGAACTTTGTTAAAGAAGTGGCATGACAGCGCGTCGCCTTGTCTAAAAAATTTTTTAACATCAACTGTCTCGGTGAGGTTTTGACCGACCTTGATGGAGCAGCGTGCATTCTCCATCGTCATCTTTCACAAACGGACAGTTTTGGCAGATTCACTGCTAGGGTACACAATTTCTCCGACATAGGGTGCAGTTGCACTGCAACAAATAAATGATCAGAGTCGATTGTCTGTTTTAGCAGATTTGGGCTTGTTTCGGTTACAGTGTGTTTAGTAAGAAATTTTGAAGATGATGATTAATAACATTTGTTATAGATCTACATTCACTATCAGTCTGACGCCTACACACTTATTTATAGCCCTGGTTTATTTCTTACAATAAGACCAATACGATTCTAATCATTTCTTTGACACTTTATTCAGTCATTTGGCTATAAAAACTGCATTAAAGTTCATGAAGCCACCATAAATCTCTTCACATTTTATGTTCATTCAATGGTTTTCTTAATTGAAGACATCTAACGTTGTGTTCTGAAATAATGATGTAATTACGTTCGAGATTTCTTTCAAAACTTTTCTATAAATATGCAAGTATCTGGCGATGCCTTATAGTTATTTCAAATATTTCAATAAATCAACATCACAATGCACTTTATAGTAAGTAATTTGTATTGTGCAAAATAAACGCGTTCTTATATTTTGAATATTTGCAGTTTTTCATTGCAGTGACACTGTTTACTGTTGCATCAGTGAGTCCAAACATAATTGCACGAAGATCGGACGGTGAAGTCGATTTCGATTCGGATCGAGCACTCATGATTGGAACTGCACTTGATAATTTGGCGAATACATTTGTAAATTTGATTAGTATTCCCGTTGGTCTAGCCAGCTCAGCTATAGGGTCAATCACCTCGGCTTTAGTTGGTCTAGCTGAGGGACAGGTAGCTCCATATCAAGGAAATGTTTTGTTTGATCCAAACTTTGCCACTCGATTTGGCCAAAGCCAAATTATTCTTAAGAAATAGTTGCAAATAAACTAGAAGTTTTTACTCAGCCCTAAACTTATTGTTAAACAAAAATTCTAATCTAATTAAATAACTCTAAACACATTCATGTGTTCAAAAATTTCAAGATCGAAATCAATTCAAAATGAGCCGAAACAGAACATAATTATGTTTCCGTTAAACCGTTCAATAATGTTTATCATTAATTTAATTAGTTTTGTTTATGTGCCAGAAACGTGTTTTTGACAAATAATGGTAAGATATCAGGAACGAAAATTAATTATTTTGATTATTTATTTTGTATAGAAAACATGTGAAAGGTTGACTATTGATAATCACGGTTAGGAATTATATCATTTAAATAAAATTATGTAATATTTGAGTGGGTGTTACACAAAGGTTTTCTTTTATTGTGAAGAGTGAAAAACATTTGTTTTTGTTATCATCGCTTGTCACGTTGAAAGTGTGGGTTCAACTCTTGAAGTCGGAAAAATAATTTATTTCTGATGAAAACTGATGTCGACTCTAATGCAAAGGCATAACACTGGCAGTGGAATGTCATGGATTGAAGATTGAGCTGAAAATGGATTACGACATCAGGAGAGTCGAAATACCATAAAATCTAGCAATGACAAACACCACAAATGTCCCCAGCTAGTCTGGACACCACCCTCGGATGCAGTTGAAACTTTATACTACCTGAGTCTTGAACCACCGCACCTCGCTCGCGCTTTGTGAATAATTTTAAAAGGGCATTCATATCCCTTTGATGTGCGTGTGTAATAGGTTATTGAAAGTATGCACTATTGCATGCGGACGGGCGTCAGGTAGGACGGGCGAAGGTAGGAAAATGATTTCAAATTTCTTATATGTAAATGCATCATACTCCAATCATGTTCTAACCCGGACTTTAAAGTTGTTCCAATTGAAAATGTTTCTTAAATATTATTTACATTTGACTTCCACTTAGTCTAGTACCGAATGACACTCGAAATGCTGTCTAGTCTATCAAATCAGGTTGTTATGGCCTTGATGGCAGTTTACCCAACTTTATAGTTTATTTTATCAATGATCGGTTAGGTTAGGTTTGCGGGCTGATGAGGGTTACCTCATCAATTTGATGATATTATATTTCCTACTGCGGTTTTAACTCCTTGGTGCAATCATCCGATCGCTTTTGCAGATTTGAGAAGTTCTGAGGGTGAACCATCAGATTGTTCGTCGTCGTGATCGAAGAAGAATTTGCTTAGGGTTCTATTTCTTAACGGACAGAGGTAAGGACAGTGGCAGACAAAATGGACTGTGTCCTCATGGACCTCCTCGTCACCGCATCCCCTGCATATACCGTTATCATTCAGGCGTGCAATTTTTGCCCTTAAATTGCAGAGTGGCTTGACTGTACTGGCTGGCTGGCTGGCTCTCGGGCTAGGGTTGAACCCATTCTTGCTATTTTGTCAGCTTTTTCATTACCTGGTACCCCACTATGACCAGGGACCCAGGAGAGCTTGACATTGTGCTGTGGTTGTTGTTGCTGTTGCTGCTGCTGCCGTTGTGACTTGCCACCACCACCGGCAACAGGACCAACAATACCACCAGCAGCACCCACTATCAGCTGCACCTGCGAGTGACCATATCGAAAGGGATCTACATATGTTCGGATCGCCGGAATGTTGTCTTGGATGGATGATGACTGGGCGTTAGACCCGGTGGTGGTGGTGGACCAATACCTCCGACTAAGGGTGGTGTCGGCGGTGTGTAGGTGTACATCGTCTTTGGTGGGCATTTCAACACCGTCCGGCTGTTGTGACAAATAATGTTGTTGGTGTTGCTGCTGATGCTGTTCGTGTTGCTGGTGTTGTTGATGTTGCTGATGGAGGTAATGATGTTGCTGTTGCTGATAGTGGGACATTGCATTATCCCCAACACATATTTGATGATGCTCTGGCGGTTGCTGCTGCTGCTGTGGAATCTGTTCCTCGCTACCATTGTTTGGGGGTACTCCACCTGGGTTATAACCAATACCCTGATCGGAGGGTGATCTTATCTTTTTTATCTTTTCAAAGAAATCTCCAGGTAGACGTATCTCAGTGCCGAAGACCAGCTATGCGTGCGCGGTCCCTGATTCGTTGATCATTGGGCGTAGTCCCAGGAGCACGACGGGCAATGCGGTAATCCAATTCTCAGGCAGACGTGTGGTTAGCGCTGTTTTTAGTGAGCGATGCCATCGCTCTACCATACCGTTGGATAGCGGATGGAAAGCCGTTGTGTGGATCCGTTCACAGCCGAGGATCTGTGAGAATCGCTGAAAGAGGGCGGACTCGAATTGACGGCTCTGATCTGTGGTTAGGTGCAGAGGACAACGGAAGCGTGCTACCCAGATAAAAAGGAATGTATAGGCGACGGTCGTCGCAGTGATGTCAGCAACCGGGATAGTTCCTGGCCATCGTGTAGCTCGTCGCCCGTTACAAACATAACGTGTCGGGCAGGATAGTCAAACCACAGCTGCGCTTCGCTTCTACAAAGAAGGGAGCCTTGCGCCGAAAGTGCAAGCACTTCCCTTCATTAGCGGTGCTTTGAAATGGCTGGAAAAGCTGCTCAGCTTCATGGAGGAACGACGCACACCGATCACAGCCTGTCCAACCATTTCAAAGCAGGCCTTAGATTCATATAGGTTATATACATATTTATATAAAAGATCGAGGAGGATTCGTCGAGGTAACCAAAAGTAAAACATGGAAGGATATTGCGGCCTCCTGGGAATCGGAGTGAGTAGTAGCGCAGCGTTAATGTAGGAAAGTGCACTTCCGCTGCAGTATTTTCCATTCGTCCAAAAAATGTAACTCGCACAACATGAGTGATTGCGAGATGTTAGTCCTTGGTTCATCCCGAGCTGTCACGGCAGCTATTTATTTAATTTTATTCTAGCAAGACAGCTTATGAAGCGCAGGTACATACATATTTCAAGAGCTGCATAGATGCAAGCTGTCGAAAGGATTAAATATATGAAGTGGAGTTCAACAACGCTGCGTTATCTGACCATTATTATCAGTCAGGTAAAGTGCTTCATCAGAATTGGCTTAGACAAAGCTTGACAAAACTGAAAACACGTAATCTCCTTGCAGCAACTTGAAACCATAAATTATTGTAGATGTGTACGAATAGAGTTCCTTATCTAACGCCGATCTGTTAAAATCTCTGATTAGTCACTACGAGTAGAGACCATGATGACACATGCAATTTGAACTGTAGTTTTTTTTAGAATTTTTCACGTTGACTCTTTTACGTATCTAGAGTTCTAGACTTGTCTTGTATCTCAGTCACCTATCGCTATACATCCACTATCCACAATTGCCATATTCTCACCTTCTGCGAATAAATTTTTATTACCAATCCAACCGCAACAAATGGGCCATTAAAACTGTGTGTCCAATAAATTCAATGGGTATGTTCTTTTTAAAAAAAGAACTTGTTTTCGATTAATGAAGAAGTTTTACATTGGGTGATCAATCTTCTGAATTTATAGCAACTCACGTTAACAAATGTCGATTAAACTAGACATGTATCTCCGGTGAAATTTTAAAAAGGACATTAAAAACAGTTAGCCAAGCTGTCAGCCAATGTGTCAAGTGCACACAATAAATGGGAATATGTCGTGTTTGGATGTGTTTCCAAAGACTATAAAATATCAAACATCTCTTAAGTTGAGATCAGTTCTATCTTAACAATGAAGGTAAGTGAGTGTAATTGCTTTGAAGTCTTTTCCTAATCTTTTTTTTTTTTTAAGATTCTCGTCTGCCTATCTCTACTTATCGTCGCGACAGCTACATGCAACACTCAGACAGAAGATGCAACTAAAACTGAAGCTCAAAATCATAATGAAATAACTCCACCGGAATACTCCAGAGTAAATCAAGAAGTGTATAAAGCTTATGCAACACCTTCACCTTCATCGTCTCAAAGGGGAACTCCCCCTTATACCGTACCTCCGTTACCTAAAATTGAGCCAATTACCTATAAAACAGTGACTCCTCCTATACCTACTTCACCAACTAGAACTTTCAGAATAGAAGATTTTAGGAAACCAGAAGCCATCAAAGCCGCACCTGCTCCTCCCGTCATTTATAGATCAACCCCTGCTGTTCGAAGAGTAATCGAAGAAGCCAACCCAGTTGACTACAATGCACAGCTCTTCTCTGTACCCAAACGTGTTGTCCAGACCTACTCACCTCCAGCAGTAAGAAATTTAAATGAAAATAGGCCTGCAGACGGCTATGCCAATGACTATACAGACCAAGGTGTGGAAACTGATGAATATCAACCAGAAGAGTATCCACTTGTACCAATTACCGTCCCAGTAAGAGTGATTCATAGAAGATATCGTATACCAACCTACAGAAGACCTAGTTATTCAAGGCTCTTCAACCCAGTCCCATCAGCTTATAGGAGTGTAGTTCCTGTAGCATATTCCGTGCCATCAATCCGTAATTTTCGCTATAGATATCCATCCACATCTGGTGGAGTCAGATATACTTATGGGTCTCGGAATGTTGGTTATGATAATGGAGCGCCAGATTATGATGGTTTCATAGACGAATATGATGAATTTTCAAAGAAAAAATAGAGCTTTATACATAAGAAGCATGATTTCTTTAAACTTTTAATAAATACCAATTTGTTGCAATATATGAAATGTTTGTTTTCTACTGCATCTTATGTGCATTAATGCCTTCGAAGTTTTAGTGCAAAACCGGTGCAGGTGGTCGTCGTGGTTCAGTTGTTAGTGCGTTGGACTGCTGAGCCGGCGGCGTGGGTTCAAGCCCCACCCATATCCACCGAACAGTTTTCGCGGCACCATCTCTCGTCGGGGAATGACAAGCCTCCGGGATTATAATCTGTCATGAAAGAGCGTCTCAATTCGCCGTTCGAAGTTGGCAATATATTGTAGGTCGCTTCCATTGGCTCATCTCGAGCTGTTGCGCCAGCTATTTATTTTTTTAACGTATCGGCTACTAGCCTTGGACAAGAATTATATTATAGTTGACTGTCCTGGCTAAAGACAACCATATTTGATTCTGTACGTGGTTTTATTTGGGTCCTTAGCAGTCCGCGAGCAACAGGGGCCATAGACTGCTATAATGCAAACTTAACCACCTTCTGGGAAGAGCGTTGGAATAAAACGGGCGAAAGGAGGACGTAAAACTATGACGTCCACTATGGAGATTCGCAGAAAATACGATACGTTACGTGGTAACTAATCTGCTGATATAATCCCTATTTTAAAGAGTCAGATCCTTAAGAGTGTGTCTTGGATTAGGAGTCATATTAACCGGTCTTATCTTTGCGAGACTAAAGTCTTCTTGTTGAATATCGTCATAATAAATTGAATTGATGACAAGTTATACTGCAGAAGATGTGGTGCCGCGAAAAATCTTCAGTGGCAATGGGTGGGGCTTGAACCTACGCCGCTCGCAATGCACTAATCACCGAGCCTCGGTGACCGCAGGGCAAATACATATATGAAATAATTCATTATATTAAAGGAAAACAAATTAATAAATATAATAAGATAAATCTTAATCAATGTTAAAACTCAATTCTAATTAAATAAATATTAGTTGATAAGAATAGTTACAAATATTTTTAACGCGCATTTTTTAACACACCCCAAACTGCTAGAATTATGAACTGCATTACCTACAAAACATGTAGTTTCCAAACCGCCTTGTCAAAATCCCTTGCCTTTTGCCTTCTTAAAAATCGAGCTGTTCAGCCCATAGCTGTCAAACGCTGTTTTACGGATTTTATTCAAATTACAATTCAAACGCTCCCAAACAAATAAACGATATTACGGAGTTTTGCTCTCAATCGGGACGAAAATAATTATTATAACTGTAAAATATCGACAGTAGAATTGAAATCAATTAAAACATATTCATCGAGATTATTATGCAGGCTGAAATCACGTACAATTGGGACGATATTGAAGTGGGGCGTTTTGATTTAAACCATTCGGAGAATTTCTTTAGTAAGTCATCAGTTTTAAGTACAATTAATGAAAGTAAATGTAATTTAAATCCCGCCACAGCTCAGAAACACCTTAACCACGAAAAATTCTCTGAAGAATTCAAGCTACTGCAAGCAATGGGTAAATTGTTCTTGCAAGTCTATTTATTTTCTGTCTTAAAATAATTAATTTAGATGAAACCGACTTAAAAGAAGTATTCTCTGAAATCGCGCTTGAGAGCTGTGACAATAAGGAAAACACCAATGTCATTGCGAACCAACTGAAGAAACAAACAATTAGCTTTCCTTTGTCAGAGACAAAGGATCAAGTTAAGCTTGAAATTGAAGAAAACCAGGTTCAAGTTACGACATCAACATCTCTTACAACCTCGCAAAGTAACCGCCGGCCGGCAAATCTTTTGACACATTCTGAAGCTCTACAAACTCAAGTTTCAAAAGCCGGTGCTGCTTCAGTGGCTGGTAAGCATGGTGGAAAAGGCCCGACCAAGATGGATCCACCATCGGTTTACGATTTCAAAGACATTTACCAAAAGAAAAGAGAAGAAAAATTGAAGAAGCTATTGCAGGAGGAGAAAAAGAACAGAGTTTTTCACAGCAGACCTGTTCCCAAGTCGGTAGCTATACCGCGCGATCCACTTGCGCGCAGTGTGCCTAGTGACTTCAAATTTACAATACCCAAAACGCCAATAGTCTTGAAAAATTCGCGAAAGGCTGAAGAGAAACGTATGCAAAGGGTAAATTGGCAAATAATTGGCAGGTGCTAATTGGAGCTAATTGATTTGTTTTCTCTGCAGATAGAGGAATTAAAGAGAAAAAACCCGCCGATTAGGTTCACAAGTCGAGAGGCGGCTGTCCTTCAAGAAGAACCCTTCAAACCGAAAAAGTCGGGGCAAATTGTTCAACCACAACCATTCAATTTGCATGTAGAGAGGAGAATAGAGGAGCGTAAACAGTACGACGAACAGCATAGGCGATCTGCTGAGGAAAAAAAGAAACAGGTATGTGGTGCACTTTAGAGTATTGCATGGAAACATGATTTCACAGCAGAGTTCGAAATTCAATTGGTAATCGGCAGTCAGCACACATTCGTCTTGATACCTAGTGACTGCTCATTGTCATTGTTTTTGGTAGAAACTAGAAAACAATTCGAAATCGCCTAGTCGATTGTTTTCCGAATCTGGACGTTTGATTGAAAAGCTTTTCATGCCTCGTGAGTTTTCTCATCATCAGCCGAAAAATATCCCGCAAAATGTTTCCTACCTCAGTTCACTCGGCAGTATAAAACATTTTCTCTTGATCCATAGTGATGGCTTACAGTTTCTTTTAGGAAGCAGCCACGGGGCATTTGATGTTATTTTTACAATTTGTTCGGTCGCAAGGAGTGGAAGCTGGTTGCAATGTTATGTCAAATCTGCCTTGGATATAAACATTTTTACGGACAGTCGAGTATTTCTCGAATATATTTCATTATAGAGGTAGCAAAGCAGTTCAACTTTCTCCTCTGCTGGGTGACCGGCGACAAAGACGTTCTAGGAAACTCTCAAAATGACTAAGCATATTACTTCCCTAAATATCTTGCCAGAACAACGGGCACTGAATTACGTGTTTGACGTCTTAAATCTGCATATATGTCTGACATGAGACTCGATTCAATAGTTTTATTAAAAACAAGCCTGTTCTCGGTTTCCTTACAGAACATGTCCAGTGGATAGGCCTCTTTCTCCTGAATATGTACAGACGAAGATCTATTTCACGTTTCTCTATCATTTTTGTGACTTATTAAGGAACATACAGGGTATGCGTTAAAATCTAGGTTATATCGTTATAATGATAAAAATATTGATTTTGTCGCGTTCGTATTTTGCGAACACAGCCGCTTACTGGAATACCCACCATTCCGCAATTCAGCTCTTCATCCACTTGCATGAATTGTCAGTCAACTGTCAAAAAGTAGAAAAAGTAAAAATTCCCTCAAACCAACAAACCCGTGAATTTGTCGTCGTCGTCCATCAAAACACTTCACCGTGCAATCGTCCCACAATTGGCGATGTGGGATTATTTTCGACTTTTCAAAAACGATCCCATTAATTTCGCGTTATTAGTTAAAGTCTCCTTATGCATTACATGCAATTTTCTTCTTGCTTAATGAGTCATTAGAAAAGTGGAAAAAAAAAACGCCATTAAGAAACGAAGAACGAGAAAAAAGAAGACACAGTTGACTGCACTGCACCTTCTTCGGCCGTTTGTCAAAAGTGGAAAGTGCGAGAATCAGCGGAGAAATCAACAGAAAAATACATTTTTTCTTGTTCGCATTTTTGTGTTTTTTTTTCTCAAATTTAAGATTTTAGTCTGTACTCACAGTTTCTTTGTGTTACGTGGTTGAAGGAAAGAAAAGAAAAAAAAAAATCGGGTGAATTGAAAGTAAGATAAAAATCGAGTAAAAAAAAAAAACAACAACAAAAGGTGAGAAGTAAGAAGAAAAAGTGAAATCAGTGCGAGATTATTCAGTGTTTCAACGCCATCTACGAGCAGAATGGTGGACCGACTAGTTAACAGCGAAGCAAACACTCGTCGCATCGCAATGGTGGAGAGCTGCTTCGGTAGCTCAGGCCAACCGCTGGCCATCCCGGGCCGTGTTCTAGTGGGCGAGGGAGTCCTCACAAAAATGTGCCGCAAACGCCCGAAAAGTCGCCAATTTTTTCTATTCAATGACATTCTCGTGTACGGCAATATCGTGATCGGTAAGAAGAAATACAACAAACAACACATCATGCCATTAGAAGAGGTCCAACTGGAGAGCATCGATGATAATGGACAGTTCCGCAACGGATGGCTTATCCGAACCACAACAAAGTCGTTTGTAGTGTATGCGGCAACCAGCACAGAAAAACAAGAATGGATGGCACATATCAACAAGTGTGTTGAAGACTTGCTACGGAAGAGCGGCAAGAAACCCGTGGAGAATCACGCAGCCGTCTGGGTGCCAGATAACGAGGCATCCGTGTGTATGCACTGCAAAAAAACTCAATTCACGATGATAGTCCGTCGCCACCATTGTCGCAATTGCGGAGCTGTAGTATGTGGACCATGCTCCTCGAAGAAATTTTTACTGCCGCAGCAGAGCACTAAATCGGTGAGGGTTTGTCTCGGATGCTATGATCATTTGAGCAAGGCCAAGGCACAGGAACATATTAAGGCGGGTGCCAATGCACCCGCTGCCGTTCCAGTGGTGGGCAAGGCAACGAATAATAATGCAGCAGCTGCTGTTGCGGTCCCCGATAGTTCCGGTGAAGATGACTCAGATTGCGATGAGGATGAGCAACATAAGCAAACACAACAGCAACACGACGAGCCAACGTTTTATGGTGATTCTTCAATCATATCCGAGAAGGTCGAGGAGGGTGGCAACCAGCCAGTGGCGAGTACCAACAACAATAGTAACAGCAAGTGATGTATAACAAACGAGAGCGGCGGTGGAGGAGGAGGAGGTGGAAACAGTGGTGGCAGAGGAGGATCAGTGGAAGACCATCGCATCGGAGGAGAGAGAAACAGTAGAGGGCGACGGACATTGGAAGAAGAAACATCAGCGGCTGGCCTGCTGGCAACTGTTATCAATTTTGTTGCTTGGCGAAGGACGAGAAAGATTTAACATTATTATTTTAACAAAACATTACTACTACTACTACTACTACACAACACACAATCAACAAAGAAGCTCATCAAATGGATAAAATTGCGATTGGGACAGCGTTCTGCCAACAAAAGAAAGTATTACTAACAATTTTTACGTACGTACTGTTTGTTATATTATTTATTTAAGACTAAGGTAAACAACGGTAACACTTTCAATTGAGAATGTTCCAAAAGCTGAGTCACTTCTCTGTGTGTTGTAGACTTGATACCTTTCGTCATATAAACACAGATTCTGCTTATTTTTATCGGTGTTTCCTGTTTGAAAACATTTAATTGTAAGCAAACCCTTGCTAATTAATTTAAAGTTCTGAAATCAACTGCTGAATTGATGTTAATTAATAGAAAACACGAGCTCCATCATGTTCAGTGAGACAATCAAAAATCGATGGCAGCATGCATGAGAATTTGCCGGATACAAATCAGCTTGATAAGCATATACATATGTACATAGACCTTATTCAACTTTATTTAAAAGCCAACAATGTTCTTCAACAGAAAAGGTCCATTGAGTGTAGGTAAGGTTAGGTTACGTAGGGTGTGTGATTCACTCGGTACATTGTGAGTACCCTATTAATATTGTGGGAATAGCTATATGGTTTCCGGGACAACTTAAGGATCTACCCTATTGTTGGGTGTTTTGTGAACCAGTTAGGTAATGCCCTTCATGCATCTGAGTAGGTCCGTTAGCTGTAAGTCTCTTACCTTTGCTGTGCTTGCAAATAACCTCGATCCTAATGCGCGTAGGGCAGGGCAGCGGCACAGCAGGGTTTGGATTTATTCTACCTCTTTCTCATCTCCGCAGCTTCTGCATAAATCGTTGGATTTGACAGGCCAGGGTCCTGTGATAACTCCAGTGAATGTGCGGATAGATAATCTGTCCAGTGCCTTGTTCTAGTTTTATTTTATTTCGGCCATAACGTCCGAGAGGTGGCGCAATCCTCTCTGGCTAACCATGAGGAATTAGCTTCGTTCTCTATATGTTATCCGATGCAATCTCTCTATCGGTGGCATTATAGATGTGTCCGCTTCGCTAATGTTCATAGCTGACCCCAATTTTGCCAGTTCATCAGCTTTTTCGTTCCCATTTATGTCTTTATGTCCGGGAACGCAGCAGAATTTGACTGTATGATGCCTTATGGTTATCAGCGAGTCTAGACATTTCTTGAATCTTGACTGCTTTTGATTTGATTGTTCCTTTGCTAGGTCTGTTCGCGTACTCCCTAAAACAGCGAATTTTTACGAAAAGTTACGAATTTTTACCCAAATCCTGTTCGCGTACGCAAAAATTTCGTAGTTTTTCGTAAAAGAGAGCGCTCTCGAGAGAGTAAGAAATTTCCCCATGCTACGAATTTTAGTGCAAGAAATTTTTTTGGGCTGATTTATGAAAACTGTCAAATCTATCAAATCTGCCGAACAGCTGTTCGTCATTTTTGTGTGTCATTAATATTGTCCGATATTGGAGAATTCTGAAACATGCGAAGATCCAGGGAATCCAATAAAAGTGTTAGAACAATAAATAAATATTTTCCACACTTTTTTAAACTCTCCAAATGTGAATTAGAAAATTCTTTCCTGTAAAGTTTTCTTAGATTTGACAGTTGGAGTTTGACGTTTAAAATTGTACAACTTTTCTTGTTTAACGCGTTCGTTTACTTTTTCGTAAATTCACCTCTCTCTGAGAGAATTTTACCCCCACTCTTCAAAATTTGACAATCTACGAATTTTAATGCAAAAAGTACCCGAACAGACCTACTTTTTCAAGTAAACCAAAGCTACGAAAAGCTGTCTAATCCTGTTCCGCAACACAAAAATTTGGCAAAAGAAAGAGGCCACGAGAGAGCAAATCACTTCCCCTCAACTGAGAGAGCTACGAGTTTCAGCCCAAGAAAATTCTTTGGGCAACTTTTGTAACACAGCTAACAGCTGATCTTATGACAGTTGAGATAGATTTCTGTTATTTTTCATTTAAATTTTCACAATTCTTTTGGTTTTGCATTTGACGTTTGTGTCAAGCAGCCCAAACTTACGAAAAAGCGTTCCTTTACTTTTTCTTAATTTCTGCATTCTCTGAGAGAATTTATCCCCAGTCCTCCAAATTTGAGAAATAACTCGAAGCTACTTGAAAAGTAAAGGAACAGACATTGTATTACATTTTATCGATTTTAACGCTGCTTGACTGTCAACGAAGATGTTTATATCCGTTGGCGGAAGGTGACAATCTCTTACGCATCCTGCAGCTTTTCTATTGCCAAGACCTCGGCCTGGAAGATGCTATATGTTTCTGGCAATCTAAACGATTCCTGTTTTTGTAGGGTTTTCGAGTAGAATACGGCTCCTGTTCCTGTTTCCATTTTTGAGCCGTCAGTGTAAATTACGATTTCGTGGTATTTGATTACATTGTTTGACTCCTAGACCTCTCGGCTTGGGAATAGAATAGGAAGATCAGTGTTAAAGTCATTATAGAGGGTCAGATAGTTCGATGTGGCTGTGAAGCTTTCAGAGTTATATTTCTCGCCCATTAACTTAATTATGTCCAGTATCCTCGCGTGTCCATAAATGGTCTGCTTCTACAGGTTGAATTCTCTCAATCTGAGTTTTCCTTTCGCATCAGCGTCTTTTATGAACAGGTTCAGTGGGTGGAGATGAAGAATCATATCCATACCTGCTTGCGGTGAACTTCTTACGGCTCACGTGGTGCAGAGTGCATCTAGCCTTTGTACTTTAAGTTCGAGTTCGTTAAGATAGCTCTTGATCTTTCTCGCAGTCCACCGTACTAAGCACCCATATGAGATGATAGGTCTTACGATTGCTGTGTATATCCAGTGAATGAAACGTGGTTGCAAGTCCCATCTTTCCCCCAAAGGTCGCCTTACAAGCGTAGAGTGCAGTTCTTCCTTTTCTCATCCTGTCCTTAACATTCCTTTCCCACGTTAGCTTGGAATCAAGAATCAGGCCGAGATATTTCGCCTCGGATGAGAGATCTATTTTCCAGATTGCGCAGAGTCCATTGAATGTAAGTGAGCCTACAGTAGCCGAAGAGTTTACAAAGGCTGCATCGGTTACCTTCGTATGGCGACCTTGAAGTGCGTAAATCTGCAACGATGTCTCTTATTCTCCAACGGAGAGGATATGTTTTTAACTTGAATTTCAGAAAAGAAATTGCTCTTGATAGAGTCAGCATGAGGCTGTCTGTTGAGGCGTTTATATTAACTCCACTTCGATCAAAAACCAACATCATACCTATGGCTTGCATAAATCGAACCCAAGAGAACCTACATAATTATCAAACTCGTACACTTGTCTTAGTTTTTAAATTCAATTCAAAGTTGACAGCCGCCGATCCCTTTCTGCACATTTAAGATGAAATGTCCGACTCTGGCACTGTAGAAGTTATGCGGAAACCATCTGCTAAAGCACTTTGCTTTTCAAATTGTAAGAAAGACACGCTGAATGTATTCATAAAGGAAGTCCAAGTACAAGTTAGATCGTAGCTTTTGTTTTGTTTACGCATTTTAATACACATTAGTCATATTTATAGAATTGAAGAACCAGCAAATGTTAAATATTTATGCAATTAAGCGTTTCTTTTTTATTTATTTTTGCAAGTCACAGAACCGACTTGTTGAATGCGCGCCGCCACCAGAAAACGCATTCCTCTGTGGGGGTAAATTAATAAAGTTAGTGACCTTTGACAATGGGAGCTTCGCACGACATCGTGCAACATGATATTATTGTGCTGCTGTATCGTCTCAGTTGCAATAGAACAACTGTTGATGACAACAAATGTCGGGATTTGATAAAACAAAATGCATTGTTGTAATTTAATCAATTCAGTCACTGATGTGACTGGTGCGAATAATTTGCGTTAGTTAACGCTTTTTTCACGGTATCACTATCAAATTGAAACACACGTCATTTAATATGTTCTACCTGTGAGATAATTAGCATTTCCTATCTTGAGTGTGTTATCTTGGTGTGTATGTTTTTGGCACTAACGTGTGAGGCTTTAGATTAAAATTGTTTTGATTATTCATTTACGTAATCTACGTGATTGAGCAGAGAGCAGGAAAGCGAAGAGAACGGAGCAGTTTTCAATTTAATTTAGTCTGTAGGCTTACGACTCAGCTACAAGGGTGCACTTTTGTGGAAGGAAAAGATGAAAACTGAACACAGAATGAGAACTAGTTTAGACTTAAGGTTATCTTGAGTCGTACGACACGTACAGAGATTATTTTCTGACTCCTACAATACAAATTTAGTGGTTAGTGCGTTGGACAGTCCACCGAAGATTTGCCGCGACATCACCTCCTGTTGGGAAATGACAAGCCTTTCTTACTTACGTAGGGTGGCGCTACAGTCCGCGGCCATGGGCCTCCACCAACAAGCGTCTCCATCCAGCGCGGTCTTTAGCCACCTGTCTCCAGTTTCCAGTTTCCCACTTGCGTGCGCCATCCAAGTCGCGGTCTTCCTCTACTGCGCTGTCTCTCGGGTCTGGATTCATAGATTTTCCAGCCCGAAGCATTAGTGTCCATCTGCTCTACATAACTTAGCCACTTCAGTCGTTGGAGCTTCACTCTTTTGGCTAAGTCGATGTCGCCGTACAGGCCGTACAGTTCGTCATTGTACCGCCTCCTCCATTCACCATCTATGCAGACAGGACCAAAAATCACCCGAAGAATTTCGCTCTCGAAACAGCCAAGAGCAAACTCATCCACTTTTGACAGAGTCCATGCCTCTGCGCCGTAGAGTAAGACTGGGTCTTATAAAAGGCCACTTTGGTCATTCGAGAGAGGGGTTTGCTACTTAGCCCAAAAGAAACAGCCATTGGCAAGAGTTATTCTTCGTTTAATCTCAGCGCTGATGTCGTTGTCTGAATTGCGGAGTCTAGGTAGACAAAGTCCTTAACTACCTCAAAGTTATATCTGTCTATAGTGACGTTCTGTCCGAGACGTCGGTGTTGAGTGTCCTTTCTTGTTGACAGCATATACATACTTGGTCTTGCCCTCATTAACCGCTAAACCCATCTTCGCCGCCTCCGGTTCAATAGACACGAACGCGGCAGTGTGATCACGCTGCGTCCTTCGGAATATGTCAAGATCTTCGACGTGTCCTAGTAATTGGACGGACTTTTGAAAGATTGTGCCCCTGGTGTTGACGCGTGAAATTTGCACTATTCGTTCAAGAACGATTTTAAAGAAGTCGCTTGATAGTACGTCGACCTTGATGGAGCAGCGTACATTCTCGTCATCCTGCACAAACGGACGAGTTAGTATAGCTCATCTCTATAGATGCTATCATATGCGGCCTTAAATTCGATGAAAAGGTGTTGAGTATAGATTTGAAATACCTGGATTTTGTCCAAAATCTGCCGCATTGTGAGTATTTGATCGGTGGTGGGCTTTCCTGGCCCGAAGCCACACTGATATGGACCGATCGGGTTGTTGACGAATGACTTCCGGCTTTCACATAACACGGCAGATAAGATCGATGTTAAGTTCAGAAGGTCTCCTTTCTTGCTGAATGACAACCCTCCGGGAATATAATTTGTCATGAAAGAGCTTCTCATTTCGTCGTTCGGAGTCGGCAATAAATTGTAGATGCCTCTCATTCGTGCGAAAAATGTAACACGCACAACATGAATTTTTGCGAGAAGCTACGCCCTTGGCTCATCCCAAGCTGTCGCGCCAGGTATTTATTTATTTTTACAATATAAATCTGGAATGCTTTTTCTACCACACGCAGTCTTTTCTATTCATTGAAATTTAGAAATATTCAAAACCAATAAGCATCGGGAACCCGTTTCGCGTCTTAAACTTTCTCACATTCGCACCGTGTCTCGCACGCATTCGCATTACAAGTCAAGGTACGATGGGCAATGAGACAGTTTTGATTTATTTGATTATGAAACTACTTACATTGCTCAACGAGCAAATCAAATGATAAGGAGAATTATGTTTTCGAGGGCGACACACAATTAATTGCTTTTCTTCTCTTTCGATATTATTCGTGTTACTATCAGTATTTCCTAAAACATGTAGGCAAATATATTTATTTACCGCAAACAGTTTTTTATCCAGAAATACAACTTCGAGTATAGTAAAATAGTCTATCTCAATATAGTAAAATAGGATCGGACGCGTTTAAATAGAAAGGGATATCCCCGCCTTTTAAGGCCGCCCCTGAAGTTTCATCCCAGAATAGTTCTCTTTATAATTTGATTTGATTGAAAGTAGTCTCTTTAACAACCAAACAGGTATTTTTTAGATCCATCCATCAATTTTCCTTCCACATAATAGATGTTGTGACTATGGGGTTTGCCCTAGCACTAATCTTAGTGTCGAAAGCCTGTAAGACGTGAGACAAAAATATAGGAATTCGTAGGCAAAAGTATGCGTTTTAGTACGACATGCAAAGTGGCTAGTTGGTAAAGAAACCTAGCAACGTACTTACTAGGACGGCTCTAGGTTCAAGCAGAGAGCAATTGAGGCTGATGGCGGGATTCATCACAGGACACATTAACCTCAACAAGCTCATGCATAGACTGGGTCCCGCCGACATAAAGGCACATGTAGGAACTGCGAGGGAGAAGAAGAGCAAGAAAATCTGGAACACTTCCTATGCCACTGCCCAGCCCTAGCGAGAATGCGACAAAAGACCCTAGGTTTCATGTAGATAACGGACCTAAGACATCTCAAGGACAAAGGAATCGGCGACATTCTGGCCTTCACCAAAGAAGCAGGAAGATTCGCCAGACCACACGTACACTAGTGTCAACTCCATAATTGTTTCCACCTTCCCTAGATCCAAAGCTATACCTCCAGTTCCTTTCCAGTTAAGTGAAAAGCCTTCCGCTCATCCTCATATACCATAGCATACCGTGCGGTTTAGTATTGAGAATCTGTCACTATCTACGATCGGCATAAAAGAATGCATTCTACTGTTTTGTAGTATGAGTCAGTGGCAACATTTGAACTTTACCCACATTTCTCATGTGCTTTAGGCTGGAAAATCATATAAATCTCGTTGCGTAACGCAGAGCTGAAAAGAGGCAAATCGGTATTGGATCAGACATAAAAAATTGGCGCATTCTTCAACAGAAAGGCGTTTAAGGATCAAAACATACATACACATTCGCTTTTTTTTTATCCCGGGTTGTTCACTTTTTCTCCAATTCCTTTGTTTTAAACTAGCAGCTTGTCGAGCAATCGTCAAGTAGACACAGGGAAAAAATAACATTTATGCGTAACATCCTTCAACGTTTAATTACGCCAGCACAAGTACGCAGGACTCATGCTCCCAATGGAGTAATAGTTGTGTCAAAAATATGAACTGTGTATGCCAATGGTCTTCTATTTAAAAAGGAATGTCATCGTCATCATCATCATTTTCCAATGGCTCGCTAATCCACTATGAAAGTCGCGGGTTTAGGGAGCTTAAGTGGACTCTCCACGTTTCCCGATCTTCTGCCATGGACTCTAAATCATCAGGGTCTATCCCCATACGGGTAGAGGTGGGATTTTGAAATTTGTCCAGCCATCTCATCCTGGGCCTACCCAGAGGACGCCTACCTGATGGCACGGATTCCATGGCACGTCTTGGAAACCGAGTTGAGGACATGTGTCCAAACCACTGAAGTATGGAAATCTCCGTTTGAAGAAGTTGCTGCTCTACATTGAGTGCTTCACGTATTCTGGTGTTCCTTACCGCCATCTTATTCGTTCGGTCATTGGTGAGGATTGGAACAAACACTGAATTAGAGACCGATAGCTTAGCTCCGATGCCAGTTTCAGCCCTCCTGATAACAGATTGATCAAGCTGTCATCAGGCGGACCAATCCTACAACATAACGCAGTATTGAGTTACTCGCCACTGTTGCGCTGTAACATCCAATCCATATACACTATGAAAAAGAGAGGTGACAGGTGACGCACCCCTAGCGAAGTCCAGGGGAATATGAGGTGAATGATGAAGGAATGTGTGATGTAAATACGTACAAAAAACTCGAAAAGCTGTCAATGTTCTAATCGTCGGCTTAAGTCATCCTCCGAACTACTGAATTAATTCTGGAGAAAAGGTAATCTAATTATCTAACCCCTCTTCGGAAGTTTACCAATCCATTTTTATTTGATATCTAAATGTAATACCCGCGATCTATACACGGCCATTAGTAAGTGCGAACTATATTTACACTCAGCTATAATTGTCTATCCAATACTTGTTCGTTTTTATGGATTTCGCCCCAAAAGCCAGTTACATGCGCGGATTGCTGCTGTGCTTCCTTATCAACCTTGTATATGTTTATTGACGCAATAAACAAAGGGGGATGATAAGACGGGCAACCAAATCGAAACGGTTAATGTGAATAATGAGTAAGCTTTCATAATGTGACGGCCATTAGTCACTTGTACCGAAGTTTAATGTTTAAATACGAATGTCCTAGAGTGGCGAGATGTTAACCGAAGATGAATATATAAATAGTTTACTTCAATAATCTCACTTACGTACGTCATTCGAATCGGGTGGTTAGCATACGTCAATTGCATGATAACGTCTGCATACATAGTGTGTTTTTCTTCCCATTTTTTATTTATTTATTTTCAACCTTGTGGTTTTAAGGTCACGTGACTACTTTTTCCGAAAAAAACCATTCATCTCCGCAAATAAGATAAAACATTGATATTGAGCTTTGGTCTATAGAAGTTATCATCAGAACCCCAAATTAGATCAGGTTGACTTTTTTTTCTTGCAGCTGTTTGAGTAGCTGTATTCTCACAAGACCAGTCGATTTACTTACACCGAAAAAAAACTAGCAACGGGGTGAGTGGTGGTATTTTCTCCGATTGGCTTAACTTCAGCCTAGCGTTCCGTCTTCCAAATCATTGTAGCGTGTTCCAGGCAGAAATCATGGCGATCAGAGAAGGCTTATCTTGGAAGAGAAGGCTTAATGATTGCAAGAAGTGTTTGTTTGCGATAAAACTGTTCACATGTATTCTTATTTACGTGCGCACAGTGAAGCGATATTCGATGCGATTCTGTGCTACAATTGCGAGCTTCTCGGAAACCTCTCGCAAGCTTCTCGCACACAAACTCTTCCGACTACTGTGCGCACGTACATAAGAATACAAGTGAACAGTGAAAGCGATGTTTTTCCTTTATAGCGTTGGTATCGTTGCCAAATTGTTCTGCTTTTTGACATTTGACCGTCATCAGTGTTGCCACGAAGAAGAAAAATCCCGTAACAAATTTGCGTAGCAAAACTAAATTTGCGTAGCAAAAGCGAAGCCATTGAAATTCCAGTGGAACTCCAGCCCGCATCCAGTCACATTTCAAACATATCCGAAGAAATATATACTGCTTGTGTAGGGTAAGGTAGAACAGTAACATAAGTTGGAGTCGTGGAAGTGAATAGTTTGAAATTACGTCCGTTTAATCTTTTTTTAATTTGTGATTGTGATTGTGAGGGGTCTAAAAACTACAAGATTCTTGTTAAAAGTTCGTGTTTTAAAAAAGCGTAGCAAAAATTGGGATATTAGGGAGAGTGCGTGAGTGCGTAGCAACGTAGCAAATTTAACTTTTTTGGAAATCGCGTAGTAGCAGTTTTGCTACGATCGTGGCAGCGCTGGCAGCGCTGGATGTCATAGGAACGAAATCACACGTACCAACTTGGCGGTATAAAAAATCGACTGGGTTTGACTGGCTGGGAATCGTCTAAATGAACGACTGGCTAGCTAGGTTTCAAAAAAATACGCCTTATGCTATACTCTGTCCCACAAAATTGTCAGTACAGGGAAGATAGGACGTTTGCCTCTCACTCTGGTTGCAAGAGCTTACATAAATCTGTCACTCTTTAAAGCTCTTTCAGGGTTACCGTAGTATGCATGACAAATCGCCAGAAATCGGAGAGTAACAACCGTATGGTTACCATCTGATGATTTAAAAACAAAATAATTTGTTGACGGAAAAAAAAAATCATTGTTTACAAAATGAACACCGACTCGATATTGGTGAAAGATTAATATTTTGTAGAAGGCATTTTTTCAAGTATTTTGATGTATCACAATATCACTATAACGCAATTAATCTAATAAATATGATCAGGTATAGAACTGTGACTGAATTGAATGTTTCAAAATCCCGCCCGAATAAACCTTCATTACAAAGCACAAAAATCCGAAAAAAAATTTAACCGCATTTAAACGGGTTTCCCAGAACAACAAGATGAAAAAAACCAAAAATTAAGCGGCAACACTCTCGCATACTCAAATTCATTTATTTGTTCTCAAAAGCACAAAATTTCAAAGTTCTTTTACAAAATCCACAGAAAAAGCTGCAACGATTTGCGTTGACTGGATGACGGTAACTCTGTTTCGATGTACATATTAGGTCTGTTCCTTTACTTTTCAAGTAGCTTCGACTTGTTTCTCAAATTTGGAGGAGTGGGGATAAATTCTCTCAGAGAATGCAGAAATTAAGAAAAAGTAAAGGAACGCTTTTTCGTAAGTTTGGGCTGCTTGACACAAACGTCAAATGCAACACCAAAAGAATTGTGAAAATTTAAATGAAAAATAACAGAAATCTATCTCAACTGTCATAAGATCAGCTGTTAGCTGTGTTACAAAAGTTGCCCAAAGAATTTTCTTGGGCTGAAACTCGTAGCTCTCTCAGTTGAGGGGAAGTGATTTGCTCTCTCGTGGCCTCTCTCTTTTGCCAAATTTTTGTGTTGTGGAACAGGATTAGGCAGCTTTTCGTAGCTTTGGTTTACTTGAAGAAGTAAAGGAACAGACCTATGTTCAGCACACACAACGAGAGTTGATGACGACAACACGATCATTCTGCCCTCAGTTGTGTGGCAGACTGATTATGGTGGGATGTACTCCAATTTTGCGAGAATTACACAAACAAAATCTGTGTAAGTTAGTGGTTTGGTTTGTATTTCAGTGGCAATTTCTCTCATTGAGTGCCCGGAAAACATCTACCGGCACCAGTGTTTGAAAAAAAGCTCCCCCATAAGGTCTGTACTGACAATTTTTGTGGGACAGAGTATAGTAAATACATATAGTGGAGCCGTTCCTGTGATACGACATTCCACGTGGTCAACCTTGCTACATAAAATCCTGAAATCATATCGCCGTTGAACTACAAGTATTTTGTGGCAAACGAACAATGCCTGATTCTATTTCGATCTCAAATCGGAATCATATCGACTTATATGTACCTCCCCATAGTATTGAATTTTATTACTATTATTAAACAATTCAGAAAAAGAACTCACGACAGATACCATTTGATTACCTTAATACTAATTTATTAATGCGCCTGTGACAAATTTACTAATTTGATTGTCTATTTATTTTATTTTTGTATTACAGGAGGAAGAAGCACGTAAAAAACGCGAAGAGGAAATGATTAAAGAAATTCGAAAGCAAACAACCTTCAAAGCACGACCAAATCCTTTCAAATAAGCAAACAGAAGGATCCATTCTCCCTAAATACCCATAATTAAACCATAATGTAAATCCTTTACACTTGGATTCACACAAAATCAATCGCCGCGGTGTTGATGCTGAAGCGAAGGACAGAAAATTAATATAAAACAAAATATATTTAATTGATTTATGTATTTTTCTTAATGGTATGGGGAGAGCAGATCCTTGTGTTTCAAGGATCAACTTACTAATAATAGCTGTTAAGATTTGTTTTTTTTTTTATACCTACATATACAATACATATAACTTTTTTTTCTTTTTCACATTTGTTAAAGTACGCGACAAAATAGCGCGAAATTTATTATTCTTTAAAAATGAAACTCAACTTGAATATGTTTATTAATTTGTTTCTCGTATGTATTTCTCTTATGTATTAAAAATAAAAACGAAAAAAAGCTGGAAAATAATTATTATGTAAATAATTGTGTCGCTCCCAACAAACGCATCGATGATCCTTGTCATTTTTGTTTGCATACTCCCTCCTCTCGAATCGTTGTATGTTTTGAAAAGAAAATATTTAAAAAAAAAAATAAATGGAATATAGTAGAAACATTTTTTAAACAAATAACAATTATTACATATACCAACACCGAAAGGATGAATATTTGACAAAGTAATGGACGATGAAATAAGTTGTGGTACATTGTAACCGTTTTCTATTACTATAATTTTATTATTAATTTTATAAGAATCAAACAAACAAAAGGAAAAATATCAAATAAATTATTTTTTACACAAAAAACTATGTCAAAGGTGTGTGAGTGTTATTACTTTGATGTGAAAGTGGTACAAAACATTTCTTCAGTGCATTTGGAAACAAGAGGAATTGCGACACTATCCGTGGTAATGCACAGAGCGCTCGATCACCGACGACAGGATCAAAATAAGGCATGAACGATGACTCTGTCCAGCCTTAACCCTCTCACTTAATCATAGCATAGGCCTCACATCGAAAATTTACATTTTATTGATATCTATTTCGGTAATATCCTGAAGCTATGTGCACAATGACATACGTAACAGCAAACGAGCGTGCAGATGAGCTGGTCAGGCAGAGATCAGGGGCCGAATTAGCGCAATCGATAACGAATGAGTGAGTGGGACTGGTAATGCCAAATCCTCACATTTCGATGACGAGTTACGCGTTAACGAGGGTGGTCATTTGGCCCCAGTTTGGCAAGGGTCCACTCCCCGCTTGGAGCGGTTAAAGGACAAATCCACTCACATTTCCTGCAGAAGGCCAATCTCCAATGGAAGGGGCGAACCAACTGCTCTGTATCAAAAAAGTTATAGCCGACCTACGACAAAATTATAACAAAAAACCTTCTTAACAGAACCCTTCCCAGATATCGTGAGATCATCCCATCCCATCATCCCATTTTCTCTGCATATGTCCAGCACTTCCAAAAGCCAGACTGCGTGCACTAAACCAACCATTCTTCGACGACTTCAGCGACATCTCGGGTAAAGGGATACGAGATCTAATCCGCTTTCTAAACTTCACAGGCCGGATCTAGGCACTCCCAGTTGTCTCACCCATTTTCAACAACACACATCATGAACCAGGTCATGGTAACAAAAGAGCACATCGTGGGGCTAATTGGGTTCAGTTGAACCGCCACCTCTACCTACCTACATATGTATCTTCTATTCGAGTGCCATTTTACCATCTTGTGAATCATAACTTTTCCATTGTTACGTTTCTCTCAGTCGCAGCGCAAACATCATAGCCTTGTCTCGTAAAACCCTGAAAGCACTGGAATGTTTGCTTACGCGAATATCAATCATGGCACTAGCATAGAGGGTGTATCCATCAATATATTCACCAACAGCTAAGCAGTGCTTAAAGCACTTCTCATTACTGTAACTTAAAAGCGGTCGCTGGCTGCTTCATTGGTCTCCAGGATTTAATGGTGGATACGAGGACCTAGAGGTCGCTGGCCAACTACCCGGAGAAGGCTCGCCTGAAAGTTACACAAGTGCGGAACTCTTGTCTTATCGTATTCCCTCATACCTGCGTTCCTATTTAGACATCCGGTCATCACATTGCTATATGCTTATAACGTTGTTTCTACGGATCCACAAAAACTAACAACAAACAAGTGTAGATTTACTTTCGAAATGCTTTATTTCACGTAAAAAATGTTTGATTAACAGAAGTCACTCTTGCGACTGTATGTTTAGAAGTTGCCATCACCGCCCCATGATGTCTTGACGTTATCGTCAGCCCAATCCTCAGCGCCAGCGGTTGCGGTCTCGGCGGCAACAACTTCCTCGGCCCAGTTATTGGTTTCTTCGACTGGATGGTCAACCACTTCCTCGACCTTGACTGGAGGTGGCAGTTCCTTGGCTGCTGCTTCTTCCTTCTCACTCTCCTCTGGGTCGCGGTAGAAGAACAAATCGACGACGACGCCCCAATCCGCTTGGCGCGAAATTACTCCACGCAGACGGAGTACCTCACGTGCCAAGAACCACCACATCAAACCAATGGAATGTGGCGACTTGGTGTTGCATGGGATGGCGATATCAACATACCGGAGTGGACTGTCAGTGTTGGTGAATGCAATAACCGGAATGTTCACATAAGAAGCCTCAATAATAGGCTGGTGATCGGTCGATGGATCGGTGACAACTAGCAAACGTGGCTCACGGAAAGCCGCCTGAATTTGATTGGTGAATGCACCAGGAGTGAAACGTCCAGCAATTGGAGTGGTATCGGTGTACTTGGCGAACTTGAGTACGGCTCGTTGACCGAGTGGACGAGATGAGATGACATAAACCTATGAAAACGAAAATCTTATTACAATTTGAACCGTTTATTGTCTCAAAATTTGATGGAATTTATCGCAATCAGTACTTAAGTGTCGTCATTGAATTTCAGACCCGAAAGATTAGTAGTAAAATCATCATTAAGAGCATAAATTTCTGATGCAGTCGTATTTTTTTTTTTTTACTTACATCTTGTGGGTACTCAATAGCAGCAATAGCACGTGCAGCCAACATTAATTTTTCCCAGGTTTTGCCCAAGTTAATGATGTTAACGCCATCGGGGCGACGCTTGAAAACGTACTGTTCCATTTGGAAGTTGACATTTTCACTGCCCAAATGGGTGCAGGCCGCCAACATCTTGGTGACATCTTCCTCTTTAAGGGATAAAATATCCAATCCTCCCGACATTGTAACGTTTAATAAGAGTTACGAGAACCTATTCACGAAAAGAAAAACAAAAATGTTGGTGTCAGGAATGTAATAACCTCTACTCCATGTAGGTATGGTATGAAGCACGTGGCATACGTTCAAATCATAAACTTTTGTCAAATTCCTTTTAATATTTATGGAAGTTAAAAGTACAGATCAGATTTGTAAGAAATTTGAACAAATTTCTAATTAAAATAAGCAAATTTTTGAAGTTATAATTAAAATAAAATAACTCACGTTGTGTATGCCACTGGGAGCGAGAACAAAATGGCAGAGCGGCAATTTTCTTTCAACGACGTTGCCTTTTTTCGTTGGGTTTGTAAAGAATGTAATAGATGTCTTTGCATCAGTGTAGTAGATTTACCTTAAGGTATGATTACGCGAGAGTTCATTTTGTGTGGAAGATGTTTAAAAGATGGAAAATATTTATTAATTTGTAAATAAAGGTATGAATGAAACTTTAACTTGACAACTGAGAAACATTTTCTCATGCCAAACGCTAGTTGATCCTAATGGATGTAATGCCTTGTAATACCTTTATTTAATTTCGGATATAAGAATACAATGATTAATTTTGCATGCTAGATCTCAAAGGCTCCAATGGATGATTGCAGGCTTTCTTACTTTTTCAGTCATTTACATTATGTATATACCCACGCATATTTTGCTTTCCCTTTTGGGTCCTAGCGCCTCTACTACGGCTACGCGCCATTGTGAGCAGTTTCCTCAATTCTTCTCTAATTGCCCTGACGCTTCCACAGCTTGTCTGCACCATGGACTTCTCAGTTAATATACTGTCCTGCCATCTTGGGTAAGAGGATTCTATTTGCATAGTTTGTTAGCAATGAAGCTGTGACCTTTTCGAAGAGTATGACCAATCCACTGCCACTTTTATCTTTGAATGACTGTATCTGTTGGTGCTTGATCCGCTGTGAGAGCCGTTCGTTAGAGAAACATATGGGTAGGCCAGAAAAGCATTAAAATGTTTCGTAGGCACCTATTTAAGAACAGAAAAGCTTTCGCGTGATAGTAGAGCGCACTTTCAAGAGCTGCGCTAATTTAACAGCACTGATGCTGCATCGGAACAGAATAGTTGCAGTTTAATGTATTGGTCATATTTAAGTTAACATTCCAAACGCAGACTTCACTTTGCTGATTCGACTGATAATATCTTCTTTGAATCTGCAATTGACCGAGACAATGATAACTTGAACTGTTGAATTCGTTTCGTGGCTGGTGTTTTGGTTTTAAATGTTTATTTTGAATCTCATGAAGCTTACCTCTTCCTCAGTACCTGATGTCATTTGGAAGAGGCCCATAATCCTAAGAATTATTAGGCATACGTCGTCAGCATTGCCGAGATGTTTAAGCTGACAAGAAGTAAGAGTCCAAAGAAGCACAACACCATTGACTATAAAAACAATATTGGTAAACAAATGCAGCTTTGGTGAACCCCTCTTTGGATCTCGTATTCCTCTGACCACCTTTCTCTGTGCAGATCGTCACACTTTCACCCATGATAGGTTTTCTTTATAATAGTTCGATTTACCAGCGATACCTCTCGTATGCAGACAACGCAGATAAATTCTCTGTTGATATCAGAATAAATCCAGATACTTACAGTGAGTAGGGACACTGTAAACATATGTATGCATTTCTACTATTTCAAAGCAAAACGCACAACAAAAACGTACAAGAATTCAAAACAGTTTAAATTCATACGCACATGAATGCGCATTCATGAGTTCGCGACGTTCATGAGTGCGCTCATACCGGGAATGTCATTCGTGATCGTGGATGCCCACCTTTACTTCCGATCGTTTTCGCTTATAATAAAAAGGGACCGCAACACATTTTATTAAAATCACCACATGCGACCTGTGTAAGGTATATATGTACGTATGCAAACATGGTTTTCCCATAACGCTTTTCTAAATGTGGATTAACTTGATCGTGAGTGTAGTAGTTTCGTCACTCCGTCATCGTATAAATTGGTGTGACCAGGTTTGTTTTTGTGAAATTGGTTTCATTGTTGTTGGATTTTTTTCTTTTCACGTCTTTTTAAAGGCGTGTTGGCTTGAGTTCTTATCAGTTGTTCCTGTTCCTCTATCCCTCTTTCACTACCGTTTTTCTAATTGCCGTCTATTTACTGTGTCGTGTCGAGACTTACTGATAGCAACTTTTAAAGAAAACAGGTAGAGTTACCCTATTTTCTGTAAGTAGATTTATTCTGGTTGATACTGTCGAACTCCTTCTCGAATCTAAGAAAAATCACAGATGTTTTGCATAAATAACCTAAACTTGATGACAACTGAAGTCCAATCAAAGTCAAGTGTACTCACCGATACCGTGCACCAAATGGAAACAATATAAGTTAAAAAAAAAGTCAAAAAGGTTTTGTCTTTTTGAAGAGGGGATACCATGTATTTCATCTTTCATTTATTACTTCATCTTCATATAACTCAATTACGAAAAAAAAAAAATCCCAATTTTACCTATCCCTTAAGGATTGCTGAGGCAACCTTTCCTTACCCTACTTATCATGTCAAGGAGATTTAAAATGATTTCAATTTAAATATTTGCCGCATTACGAACTTAATCCGATCAAATCCTCAATCACTGAATAAATAAGCAATTAGTTCGCCCCAGTCCACTCTATGTAAATATATATCCGGACATCATAAATATAATGCCATACTTCCTTTCGCTAAAGCCAAATCCAGTGTTTCAAGAAATAATTAACATCTTGAGAAAATGGACAGAGAGAGAGATACCAAGTTAGTCCTTGAAACAAAACCAAAAGCTCTTATCCTCACGGGAATTCTCAAACAATTGCCAAACCAAATCTCCTAGGCCAACAGCATCTTCCGAAAATATAAAAATAATCCAATTTACAACGGCGATAAAACACAGTGTTGACAAAAAAAGGAACCAAAAGGAGGACAAAAACAAAGAAATCCTAAAACACCATTCACTCAGCAAATATAATAAAATACACCGAAAGCCCTCAGAAAATCTCCCTGCTTATTCCGAGGCATGACAAAACTTTACGAGACCCTCTTTTCTTTTTATAACAACCAACCGTTCATCCCTCACTCGACTTCTTAGACCATAACATAATTTCCATTTACTTGATTGAAGAATCACGACATCATTAACAAGTTCCACCCACCATTACCAGACCGACCCATTCTGTGCTATGTCTAACTATTTTATACCCAAACTCCTTAAAGGACTTTGACATCTCTTCATTTGAAGAAAATAAAAACAAAAAATGGAGAAAAAAAAAATTTCGCATAGACCTAAGAAAAATATTATCACATACAGATGTCGCTCGTTTACCCTTTGCTTCCCCCTTTCTAGGTCACACGTGCAAAAGCTTGATGTTTTTCTATTTTTTCTTACAAACAATGACTACACCCCACCAGTACACGACCTTAACAGAGGAGGAATCAGCAGCTGATTTATCTGTCGCACTCAGAGAAGCAAAAACAAAAAGAGGATATACAGAGGACAACATTCAAAACTATTTACGTCACACGGCAGCGTTAATTTAAAATTCCAAGCCTCTCCTTGTTCTCCCCTTTTGTTAAGAATGCAATGGGCATTGTGTCAAAACTTACTAAAAACATTTCCCCACCTTAGCATTGCGCATAATCAAAACAATACGCAACACGTGGTCTCCCTTCTGTTAACACCACCCCACTATGCCGTGCATCTGTAACTTTCACTGTCAACTGTCAAAATGGGTTTGGTTTTGGTCCTTCGAAGGGGAAAGCAACTCTCGTGTACATTGAATCTTTAGTACACAATACATGTGTACTAAAGAAAATTTTCTATCCCCATCTTCGGGATGATGATGCTGTGGTACTGCTGCTCCATGGCTCCATGGATTCGTGTGTGTAACAAGATAACATTTTTTGGGTGTGGACCTGTTTCGCTGCTGTGAAAATGTGAAAATTTTCAGGGAAATTTGTGATAAAAATTTCAAAAAACTACTCCAAAGTGTTAGCTAAGTATTCGCCAAGCGTTTAATGTCAAATCAAGGTGCAGTGCTCCGCGAAAAAGTGCTCTAATCACACAATGAAAAGCAGTGAACGCCCAAAAAAATTATGCAAAGCCTTCGTGAGTGCTATAAAATGTCTATAGGTCGTAAACGGTTTCGAACGTAGACGGAGGGAGGGGCCACTGTTTTTCGGTTCTTTTTTTTTTTTTTCCTTTCCAATCTGCAATGTATTTTCTACGAGTTTTTAGTGGAAACAACAAAAAAATTCAATTTTCGGGAAATTCAATTCAATTGAATGTGGTGGACAGAAAAAAATGATTCTTCTCCACACTCTCTCTAAATGGCGACATGTAATGTACGAGTACTAAAAAAAGAAATACAATTTTTAGAACAAACACTCTCTATACAATACTTGTATGTACATATGTATGTATATGGCATAGCAAACGACAACAGTAGCAATAATAATAATAACAACAGCAATCACTACCAACCAGCAGTGATCCAGTGTGACAAAGGATACAAGATTTGAACAAGAAAGGCAACGCGAAGGACGCGAGAAAGGATTTTCATATTCACACAAACAACACGAGGATGGTGACGACAATGGTTGAGATGTGGAAGTTTATATTTCCGATAACGTTGGGTATTGTTTTAATTATGGGCGTACTACATCCTGCGGTGGGTTTGAAACTTGCAAACGGGGTTGGGAAACCGTCGGGCGCCAGTAAGGAGCAACTCAACATCGGTTTGATAGCGCCGCACACGAATTTCGGGAAGCGCGAGTATCTGCGAGCGATTAACACTGCAGTTCAGGGCCTGACGAAAACACGTGGAGCGAAGCTGACATTTCTCAGGGACTACATGTTCGAGCCGAGGAATATACACTTTGACATGATGTCGTTGACCCCAAGTCCAACAGGTGAGCAGCATCCTCGCATCACTCTCTCATTCATCTCTCATTTTTGATCCTTTCTGTGTAAGACCCCCAAGTTGTGCCCGTTCCCCAAGGGGTTGGTGATGCACTTTAAAACTGTTTTTTTTTTTTTAAGTATCTACCGACTTCTTTTCCCCTATCCACCACCAGTTTTGTATGTACCATCTAGTCTGCCTTTACTTTTTCGGGGTGGGGTGGTGATGAGCTACGAGTATCACGTTTACGTACTCATGTCCAAAATATGAAATATTTTGGCGCCTTACTGAAGGGTGCGAAGAGTGGTGTCTGTTGCAGGGGTAGGTTAGGTGGCGATTTGTTTTAAAATGTTTTCCAAACAAAGGACTCGAGAAAAGTTTTTCAATTTTCCTTCTTTTTTCATTTAAAGTGCTGATGGATGGCTTCCGCTCATTACACTTTCCGTTTTGAAAATACATCCCGTAGATAGGGAAGTGAGAATGCTTGTGGTGAATTGGTACTTAACATCAATTAATGGTTATTATGCATGAGGTGAATACAAAACGAGGCTATTAGATTGTGTGTCACAATGTTCGCGCGCTTTTCTAGTTTCCATGGAATGGGGAGGGCGGGCGCCACAGATAAGGTGACACTACACTTCCTGTTGTTGTTGTTGTTGGGGGGGCTGACGGAAGCAGTGAGTGCTTAAAGTGAAACTGTTGAACGCGTTTATAGCGACAGAGTGCTGAGTAAGTGGGGGTATTTATTGATTATTAATTTTTTTCTTAAAGGTCTTTTGAAATGGGGGAGGAGGGTGTTGGTTATGATTATGGGTTGTGTAGAGTAGAGCGATAAGGAGAGGCGATTGGCAACGATGGGAATTGCATTTAGTTCTTAATGTTCTTAATTATAAGATAATTAGAGAGCACTTGAGAGAGTTGGCGAATGAAGTGAAAGTGTTTCAGAAAAGGATGCTTAACTCAGGGTACAAGGTTTGGTGCTTTTGACGTTCACCCTAGGAATGTAATCACCTTTTCGAAAATGTATTTTATTTGGGGTTTTAGTCTACTGAACCATTAACGATGTGTTGAGCCGAATAGTTTTTGTGGGGTTTGAGGCTGATGTGGTGTGCTTTGTTGAAAGATGATGTACAAGTTTCAAAGTGTTACGTACGTATGCTTTGATTATTAATTGAATTTTATGGATGAGGAAATTTCTTTTGTTAAAATCAATTTAGCGTGCGTATGGGGTTTCCCAAAAGTTTAGAAAACTATTTATGGGCCTTCGTTGGTACATTCTCTTGTATTATAAGTGTTTTGAGGTGATCTTTTCAATAACGGATACGGTAGGTAGAATAAAATATACTTTGTGGTTGAATTGTCTCCTTCAAAGCACGTCAACGCATTTAAATATTGACGATGGCAAAAGTGAGTCTCCGTTGATGAGATGTTGTTGGCAGAAATAAATTTAGAGCAAATGTAGGTAAAGCCTCTTGTTGCCTCGATGTTATACCTGTCCAATGCGAAGTTCTGTCCGATTTATCAACGTTGAGTTTTTTTTTTTGTGAAAGCAAATACTTGTTTGTCCTTCGTCTACCACTAAAATCCTCTTCTGTCCTTATACTCGCGAAATCAACGATGGCAGTGCGCTGAGTCCTGCGTACGCAAATATTGGACAGACGTAAGAAAAATTGTGCCTCTGGTTTTTTTCATTTTTTTCGTCTCCAACCCTAATGGAGCAGTGAGCATTCCCTATTGCCATCCGGCACAGTCGGAATATTTAGGCGGGGATGCCAGAACTATGCTTGGGTTTTCATAGCTAAGCCAGTACTTCGGAGATGAAAGTGTGATGGTTTGATGTGTTTTTGGCTCATGGAAGCATCCCTTTGGTATTATTACCACCCAAAACGAATAAGAACAATACAGAGAGGTGCTCGAATATACTTTAGACAAATTTGGAGGAATTCTTGCTGAGCAAAACTTTGTTTTCAACCAAGATAATGCTCTTATTCACAGTCCGCGAATGGTTTGAAGTCAGCGAGAAAAGTTGTTTCTCATGACTATCATGTAGCCCTGACCTTAACTCAATCGAAAGCATGTGGGGGATTGGGGCACGGAACATTAATTGGGATACGACTTAGGTTAGGTTAGGTCGCCTCAGTCAGATCTCTAAGGATCATTTTTGCTACCCATTGTGGGACCTACATTCATGTACCTATTGGGAAAAGAATAGATGATTTATTGATCGTTATTAGCCCCCCTAAGCCACCCTGAATTCAGTATAAATTTAAGGATGTCCTTTGGTGGCATGGTTGAGAGTTGGCCTGGGTCTGCTGAGGCTTGGGTAGTTGCAAAGTGGTCTTATCCTTCTAAGCGTCTATATCGCCACATGCTCTGCAAAGGTCAGTCGTGCTTAGTCGCATTCTCCTTAGATGGGCCGCCAGTAGATTGTGGCCTTTGAGGATGCTGATCACTAAAGCTAAATGCGATCTGTTTAGCGTAAGTATTTCCTTTGTTTTTGTTTTATTGAGTTTTGGCCACATCTTTCTTGATATGCGGCATGACGGAAGTGTGCTCCATCGCTTATCGGCAAGGCGCCAGAAGTTCAAGTATATCTCTGGCTTTAGAACTTCTATAAATGTCAGAACCGTGTGATCGACGATTATTTGGTTCAGTTCCGATATCTTTCCTGCCAGTTCATCGGCCTTTTCATTGTCATCGATGCCTCGGTGCCCCGGGATCCAACAGAGTGATACATTATGTTGTCTTGAGCCTATGATCTTAACCTGGCTGCGATAATTTTCTACTACAAGTGAATTGAGTATTGTGGATGACACGGCTTTCATGGCGGCCTGGCTATCGATGACATATTCATCGATTTTTCTCGGGGTTACCGAGGATAGTTCTCTTGCGGTTTCGATTATCGCTAGAATCGAATAAGACTTAGGCTTAGTACAGGCATACAGAAGAGCTAAAGACCTCAAATAAACCAGACATGGATCGATATCAATGGAGAAGCTTGATACCATACAATTTCTATACTAAGCAAAATGTGTATAGTTATTCAGAACCGAGGAGACTGTATGAAGTACTGGTTTAAAGTTTGATTTCTTCGTTTAATTGCTTAAAATTGTTACAGTCTCTGTGCGCATTTCGCAGGAAAAATCAATGTTTTTGTAGACCATTAACGATTAAACTAGAAAAGTATCCGTGGCAATTTACTCAATAAAGTAAATATTGTTTTCTCTTTAAAATATATCCTTAAATTTGTCTTACTTCGCGGTAAAACCAAATAGAACATAAAAGCCAGCCATATCCTTATATTTATTTCGCCCACTGTATGTACATATGTATGTACAATCTATCTGGACACTCATGTACATAAGACGCCATTAACAATTCAGTTTCTTAGCTGATTATAATAAAGTTATACATAGAATGACACGCAATCCTTTCAGCCCTTTTTGTTTGTTTTTCGATGAAATGCTTTTGACAGCACTTCTAACTATCCTAACAGACATTGCGCATCAATTTTCTTAAAAGTTCCAGTTCATCATATACTGTCGTGTCTCCCATGACCTACATTCGTCAATTTACCAATCACAAGCAATAACGTGAGAGCAACTTCAAAGTTCCATTCTATACCCAACATGCACTTGACATATGAAGAGTCCACACTTTTCAGTTTGTAACTATCTTCCCTCTAGAACAGCAATCCTCTTCATCCCCACCTATACCGCTGTCATCGTCTTTGTTTGGATAAAAAAAAATCTTGTCAAAGCGAATACAAGTGTCGTCTATCTATCCCCAAAACAGAAGCGGATGAACTTTTTTTTTTTTAGTAACAGCGCAGGGATTTGTAGCTACTCGCACTTGACAACGAGTGGCGAGGGACATGAACTACGGTTTGCAGGCATTGCGACTTTAATAACCACATCGGATGTTCATGGGGTTAAGTGCCATTATATGCATCTTTATTCAGTAATTATGAATTTAAACTTTGACATGGAAGTTTTCAGTGATTTCTCACTGGCAATTTAAGGGAAATGATACCTCTGCATGTGATCCCAAATGTTCAATGCGGATGATTTTTGATTTCTCTAGGATCTGTCATAGTATGAAAATTGGGTGCGTTGCCTCTCGTCTTTGACACTTGATGCTGGCTGCATACGAGTCCTTAAGATATTTTGGAATACGCTGTTGGCGAAAATTCTGACGGTGTAATCCTGTTGCAGCTATTGCTATTTCACATAGGCGTGTGTGTTTTTGTGATCGCCGTAACTCTGTGGTTAGTGCGTTGGACTGCTGAGCAAGTTGTGTTGGTTCAAGCCCCAGCCGTGTCCACTGTCAACCGAACATTTTTCGCGGCACCATCTCTCGTGCCGGATACAAGATCGCGGATACCAGCTGCCGAAATGAGATTTCTTCGTTATATTGCTGGGGTGACTCGCCGAGATCGGGTTAGGAACACCAGAGGACGCGGGGCACTCAATGTCGAGCAGCTACTTCTTCGAACGGAGAGGTCCATACTTCGATGGTTTGGGCACGTCAAACGCATGTCCTCAACTCGGTTTCCAAGACGTGCCATGGAATCCGTGCCATCGGGTAGGCGTCCCCGCGGTAGGTTTAGAATGAGATGGCTGGAAGAAATCCGAAATCTCACCTCTACCCGTTTGGGGATAGCCCCTGATGAGATAGAGTCGATGGCGGAAGATCGGCAAAAGTAGAGAGTCCACTTAAGCTCCTTAAACCCTCATAGTGGATAAGCGGGCTATTGGAAGATGATGATGATGATGACCATCTCTCGTCTTAGAATGACAAATCTCCGAGAGTACAATTTGTCAAGAAAAACTTCTTAACTCGATGTTCGGAGTCGGCAATATATTGTAGGTCCCTTCCTTTCGTGCGAAAAATACTACACGCACAACATGAATGGTTGGCGAGAAGCTAGACCTTGGCTCACCTCGAGCTGTCGCGCCAGCTACTTATTTATTTATTGTGTGTGTTTTTAATAGTGACGTACGGCGTCGAACTCTATGAACTTTGGTTGATCACCGGACTCGAACCGGCGTTAGTTCGCTTCGAATAGGGCGAACTCAACGCAGTTGAGGAGCACATAAAAACACACACGTACATACCAACCTTCGATCATTGGCATTTCAGTTGCATAAACATGCGCTCCTTCTGGTCGAAGCATATCTTATCAAGGATCGCTGAACCCAAAATACTGTGGCGTACGTGGAACATTTTTACAGATTCTTCAGGTATTCTCAGTTCTGACCTCACTCGTTTCTGCAAAGTTTTAAACTTCGAACATGGTCTTCTCAAATGCATCCTTTCAGTTGCATAAAAATGCGCCCTTTCTCGTCGAAGTACATCTTTTCAAGGATCTTGATATACATTGCGACCTGTAGTAATCAGCAATTTTTCTCTGACCTTATCTGTAAGGTTGTTTTTGTCGCTTCGAAAGTTTCGCCCATCGGCGGCGTCTCTCCACAGATGATTATGTTTACATATGCACTGAAGACGTTGGGAGATAAATGCACTCCTAGCACCCCGACGCTCGTTGTTTTCGTCCCATTGCACTCGAATACACACATTTTCCAATCTTATGTAGATTTCCAGATATTTTTTGTGTGTGGATTGTCTACAATACCTAGACCAATTCAAATAACTTTGTCCTTTTAAGCCTTCGCACAATGTTTTCGTTGTCTAAAAGTTGTATTGCCTCAATGTTTGTGTGTTGCTGAAGCCTTGATTTGTGCCTTCGTCTTCCACTCGTTAATCCCTGTGGGGATCATTATTCCTTATGTGTGTACCATGGTGCATTGATCCCTGAATTGTGAAACATACAAGTTTACACCCTTGCATGCATGAGCAAAAGCTGTAGATATTGAGCTTAATAAATAAGAAACAGGAAACAAAATATCCGAATTTGATTTGATTTTAACTCCCAGATTGGATGTTAAAACCGTGTAGTTTTTAATGACTTAAATAAAATCATTCATCCCACAACTCTAGTTGGGAATGGGAGTCCTTAAACAAGTCTTCGATAAACATACACATCACACATACACATTTAAATAGTTTTAAATATCAAATCGCGTGATTGTGTTTGTTTTTCGGGTTCTGACATAAACATATACATATTTAAAATCAGAGATTCGTCAACACCCTGCCAGAAATGTGCCAAACCATGGATAACACTAATACCATTTTCGGGGGGAAATTCCCTTCTCCTCGTGGCAATTTGGCACTTCTTAGTGCTTAAGCCGTTTTCACTTTATTTTTGTGTCTCTTTTCCTTTTGAGATGTCATCAGTCAGAGCAATTTGCAGGTTGTCACTTGGTCCACAGAGCGGCCCTTTTTCAAAGGCTGGCACTTGTAATATCTTTGGGGAATTTACTAATCGAGTGCAACATCTGTGAAATTTATTTCTACTTCCACTGCAATTACAAATCACTTGTAATAGTTGGCTACATAGTTGTTGAAAGGAGATGACAGACGATAGTACTTACGAAATGTCAGTTGGTAAAAAATGACATGAATGTGCTGAAGTCGTTTAGGGAAAATGAGAGAAATATTAAAATTACTTTTTTTTTTTGTAAGAGAGTTTTTGCCTCTCCTAATAGTTCCACAAGGACGTAATGACAGTAAAATGAAATGAAAGCAGACTTTACTTTCGACAATACTGCGTACATACTTCAATATTCATTTTGTTGATGGGTTTTGTCTGTCATTTGTACTAAACTTTATCCTGTTGTTAGTGAAAACCATTTATTTAAGTATTCGTAGATGTTTTATTTTTCCTCAAAATTATATTTAGAGATGTATTTTGTTCGAAAGTCATTAAGACGAAACATAAGATTTTGCTCGTTTTACTTCAGAATCTCTTCTCGGGGGTGTTACACGCTTTTCTAAGTTTTACTTGAGTTCTCCACTGGGGGTTATGTTTCTTTTTTTATTTCTCGTTTAGTTGTTTGTATATACGGTTTCAAGTTCTTTTGAAAATTTAGTTGAATGATAACACTCAAGACGTTTGTTACTCTATTGGAGATTGGAGATTGGATTTCCCTAGAAAAATAAGCTATGCAGATAAGAGTTTGTTTGTATTCCCTCACGTAAATGCCCATCTTTGATTTTAAATGTGTTCTATTCAACGTGTTTTTTTTGTTGCCGATAAACGAGCGAGAAGTGGTTTATAGGTTAAATAAAAAAAGGGATACATAGTGGTGAATACATCCGGGTTTTATTATTGAAGGGTTTGGTTACAAATTAAATTGGATTTTGAGTCGTATTTTTGGGAAAAAAAGTGAAGTTTGTTGTCATTCCTGATCGCTTGCCATTAGAATTGTTGATGGTTTACGGCTTAATGTTGATACTCGTAAGTATTGTGACCGGTAAGGAAGTGGAATGACGTAGACGATGGAAAACGATGTCTAACCCTCTGTATTCGAATCAATGCATGCAGAAAAGGCAAGTTCACTTAGCCAAAAACATTCATAGAATGAGTTTACTGGTTGCCTTGCATGCCTTTCTAGACATCAATGAAGCATGACTTAATAGCAGGGGCACTCAGTGGCAAGGGAATTAAAGATTCGGCCAACCAATGGATAAGGGTCCTGTCGGACAGTCGAATAAAGCTATCGGTTATGCTTATGTCGCAGCGATTGTCGTTAGTAATAAACATGATATGACCAACATAGAAGGACTTTCAGGCAATCCTTGCAAGACTGTTCAAGTGCCTTTTACGAACAGAAGATTGAACAATCTTGGAAGAAACAGATCTCAGTGCTGTGTTAGATAAAAGTAAAAAATTTAATTCAGGGGTGGCCATGCGTACTCATGTACTAACTTAAGGTGACGCTACAGTCCGGGGTAAAGTTAGACATCAACCAACAAGCATCTCCAGCTCAATCTTTAGCCAGCTGCCTCCAGTTTCGCACGACAAGTTGGTTAAGGTCCCCTTCCACTTGCGTGCGCTACCTAAATCGCGGTCTTCGTCTTCCAACCGAGGGACGTTGTGTATTCGAAAATTTTCCGGGCCGGAGCATTAGTATTCATCCGCTCTACATGACCCAGCCGTAGAGCTTCACTGTTCTGGCTAACTCGGTGTCGCTGTACAGCTCGTATACTAAGTATCTCCACCTCCACTCACCGTCTATGCAGACGGGACCAAAAATCACCTGAAGAATTTTCTTCACGAAACAGCCTCATCCGGTTTTGATAGAGTCCATACCGCTGCGCCGTAGAGCAGGACTGGAACGATTAAGGTTTTATAAAGTTTCGCTTCAGTTGTTCGAGAGAGGGCTTTGCTACTCAATTGCCTTCTTAACCCAGAGAAACAGCGATTGGCAGGTGTTATTCTCTTTTAATGTCAGCGCTGGTATCGTTATTTGAATTGATAGCGGAGCCTAGGCAGACAAAGTCCTTAACTACCACAAAATTATATCTGTCGATAGTGATGTTCTGTCCGGAACGTCGATGTCCTTTCTTGACAGCATATGCTTCGCCTTGGCCTCATTGACCGCTAAATCTATCCTCTCCGCCTCCGTCTCAATACTCACGAACGCAAGATTATGTCAATTTCGTCGGCGTATGCTAGTTATTGGATGGACTTTTGAAAGATTGTGCCTCTTGTGTTGTGAGTGAGTTTTGCACAACTCTTTCAAGAACGATGTTGAAGAAGTCGCATGACAGCGCGTCGCCTTGTCTTAATCCTTTTTTGACATCAAATTTCTGGGTTAGGTCTTGAACGACCTTGATGGACCAAAGTGTGTTCTCCATGCTCATCCTGCACAAACGGACGAGTTTGGCAGGGATGCTAAAGGTAGATATAGCTCTGTATAGCTAATTTGTACAGCTGGTGTCATAGGCGTTCTTAAAATCGGTGAAAATGTGGTGGGTATCGATTTGAAGTTCTTGGATTTTCTCCAAGATCTGTCGCGGTGTGAATATTTGGTTGATGGTCGACTTTCCTGGCCTGAAGCCCTACTGATATGGACCGATCAGGTCGTTCACACAACACGGCGGATAAGATCTTGTAAGTGATGTTAAGAAGACTGATCTCTCTGTAGTTGGGGCAGTTCAGAGGGTCTCCTTTCTTAAAGGGTGGCCATGGGGTAGTGATTATCATCATCGCTTGTCACGCTGCAAGTCTGGAAACCTTTATTTTTCAAAAAATAAAAAGACACTATCAACTGGGAAAGCTGGTTCATAACCCTTCAAGCACGAATTGATTATAAAAAAAATGTATTGCGTTCACAGAGCGTGTCAATAGAGCCTAATGGGCTAGTCAGGGCTTATACGGTAGAGCTTGGGGTCTTCTAACTTCTAAAAATGTCGAATAGAGTGGAAAAAGGGCTCCTGTCGTCTTGGAGTCAATTTTCCTATAGAGCGGTCGTTTAAGGTCTTCACTTTTTCAAGTACATTTTTCAACTGGGCATCTATTAAAGTCTTACAGGACGCTGTAAGCTAAGAATCTTTAATTATTAAACTCCGACTTAACGAAAGAGTGATTTTACGTAAATTTTACGTAAATCAAATGTCACTGCCAGAATCTTCGCTTGGAAGTCTGATGGTATTAAGCGAATTTATTTTCAAAAGATCAAAGAATGTTCTCTTAAAAGACTAGCTAGGAAAAATATGGCGGAATTGTTTCGTAAAGCTCGTACTGCTTTTGGTCATCATAAAGCCCTTTCTCACAGAGTTATAGTGAATTTAGTCGATAAATTTAAATATCTCGGATAGGTTAGTAATGTGAAGACTTCAACTCGTGTTCGTCCGGCAAAGTCCATGGAAAATTATCGCCGCCGTAGCTGAGACTAAAAAGGTGCGTTCACTTCGAGACGACTACAGGAATTGGGTCTATCCGCAACCACTTTGCATTACATTTTGCTTTAAGACCGTGGCCTACATGCTTATAAACACACGCCTTGTTAGATGACTCTATATATTTAGGGAAGCGCTCCCAGTTAGACGACCCTCATTCATCGTTGACCTTAAGTAGGTTTTAAGGCGACGCAAGCAAGAAATTGACGAAAGTCGCACAAGTTATGAGCACAGCACATAAGTTAGGAGGTGCGTTATGTAAAAAATAACTTCCCAGCTAAGCTCTGGATGTGTTTGAAATTTCGACTTTTCGTACATTTTTGAAAAAATGGCCGATGTAGTATTAGTATGGTTCTAAAAGGTTACCTATACTAATGAGCTTTTGTACCGCTTTAATCATATACATGGTGGTGCGACAGACAGTCACAGCGCATAAGAACGACGATATTGAGGTCGGGAGTTCGAACCACATCTCCAGCTTAAGGTTTATTTTTTTTCACCACCAATGGGGCGTTTGAACACCCAGAACCCCCCCTTGTCTAGGTTTTGTATTTATGTTTGTAGATATTTTCAGTTAATACTTAACCTAAATTCCATGAAAAATTTAAATCGAACACTTTTTTCCTATAAAAAGAACTCGAAAGCGTTTCCCAGGAAATATACTGCATACACATCACCCATACCAATTTATTTATGGCCGAATAGATGAAAGCAAACGTATGACTAATTTATCAGGGACTGCAGTGACACTTGATGAATGGAATTATATTGAAATATATTGAATTATTATTTTTTTCTAGTGAATTTTGAAACAAATGGGAGCTTATGGCATTGCTGTGTAGCTACATTCACACATCCGTATGAATATTTTTAATGAAACTTGTTTGGTGATGTTTGCATAGTGAATGAGACAATAGAGTTATTGGATTTATAGTTTTAGAACAAAAACAAACGCAGCGTGTGATAAGGATTTATTTTTTCTGTGTTTGTCAGGGCGGGCAAGCTGTATTTGAATTTGGAACCGTCAAACAGAGAATGATTTTAGCGCCGCGGTGGATGTATTTTACCCCCCGATGTGATTTTTTTACGTCGTGCTTTAAACGCTAGGTTACATGACATAAAATATAGAGCTGTCAGTGCTGTAAATATTCAAATACAAGACCCTAATTCTCTTACAAATCAGAACAACAAAACACTTAAACGCCACATAGGGCAAGTCAAGCGGCAAAGCTGTAAAATTAAAACGTATGAAATTGTAAGGTTGTGGCCACCAAGTCGTTGAGCGCTAAGCTTTATTTTTGTGTATCATTTTCTGCCGCTTAGGCCTAGAAATAGAAAAAAATATATTTTAACACAACGCCGCGTTTAACCGCCGCGTTAAGAACTCTCTCTGTGTGATAGGGACTATGAATTTCGATAAAATAAAACGCTACTTTAAAACCCTCTCTGTTTGATGGGGCCTTGAAACTAGTCCGTTGTACTACTAGGTAGTAACACCCCTTTTACTTGTGGACGCTTTAGTGATGAAGAGCTTAAGCAATCTTTCACCATATCACCGGTCTGCCACCTGATCTGAACAACGGCCTGATCTGGTCTCTTCACGTGCCTCGCAAACAGTGATGTGGCTTAGGGCTAGCACACTCAGGCACCTGACAGTTGCCCACAAATCTTTTCGCTAAAAGATAGCAAGAAAACTGCAAATTGCTTATTACAGATGTCAGGGCGCATTCATTTCATTAAGTATTTTGTTTCGTTGTGTCCTGGGACTCAGCATATGTACATATAACGTTTCAGGTATTTTTTCCTTGAGCTCTGCGGTGCATCTATTTTTGCTGGTAGTCTTAATGATTTTGTGATTCTATTAGACGAATAACGAAAAAAATACTGGCTTACCAGTACCAGGAATCAAGAGTACGTTGAGATGGGTGACCATATCGGTACCGACCTTATGTATTGAACCACTTTGACCCGGAAATAAAGTTTTCTTATCTTTTGGATGTCGGATTCGGCTAGATAGTTAAAATTATCATATTGCCTTAGCACGAGACAAGTGCTGATATTGATCGCCCTATTGTTTGCCACTTTCCTGGCATAGGTATCAAGGAAGAATTTGGTTGATTCGATAGGAGCAGATGCTCCCCCAGGTTTTCGTGCAGAGGCCGTCGTGCGCCTTCTTTTGCCAGCTCGTCCGCTCTGTAGTTGCCTGGAACGTCCCAATATCGTGGGACCCAGCACAGGACTGCATCGCATCTGCCTGCAATCTCATAAAGAGATCTGTGTCATTGCTTTACCAACTTAATCGTAATGTCGGCGATTCAAAGGTTTTAATAGATGTCTGAGTATCTATGTGCAGTACAACAGTGCTACAATTTATCAAGTTATTTGAAAGCCAAGCCACAGCTTTACGGACTGCCGCAATTTCATCTTGAAATACACTGCAGTGAGCCGGCAGTTGTTTGGTAATGGCTATATCAGGTGCGTTGGAGAAAACTCCCGTCCCGGGCCACAAGCTGTTTTGGGATACGTCTGTGAATATTTTTATCGCGAAGTCGCGTATGCCCACTAAATTAACAGAAATTTTAAGGTCGAACTTTAGATATGCGAACAGTACTCGAGTCCTGGTCTTACTTATGCTTTGTAGAGAAGAACTTGCTGCGATGATATGAAATAGTGGCACCAAAAAGATAGCCTAGTTTCACAGATGCTGATTTTGCGATTTTGGAATGTGCTCGTGCAATGTGATATAAGAATTGACGGTAACTTCAAGGTGGTGCGTACTTCATTCGAGTTAATCACTTGGTTGTCCATTTTGAAGTTGTGCCAGATTGCCGCTTGTTTCCTAACCAAAACCCTACAATGGTTAACACTTTTGTTGGATACATTTAACCCGAAGATATCAACTAGCAGCTGTATTGTGTCCTTAGTCCTAGAGTTCCAGAACTCTTTAAAGGGAAACAAGTCGTAAGTAAAGTTTTTGATTGTCCTGTCCTTGCATCAATTGTTATCACACTTTCAGTTTGGTGGAATCTGCAGAACAACAATTTGATTCCTTAAATAAAGTTGTTCAGTCAAACCAAAGTTCCAGCTATTTTCTACGGCCAATCTCAGTCAGATAAATGATTAGTGTTTCAACAAATTTCACCATCTCAAGTATAAGCCGGGAGGAAAATATTTTTTTCAAAACAAACAAACATGTCTAGCATGCTTGTCTCATTTTATTTCTTTTTTTCAACTTCGTTTATAGAATTATAAATTTAGATTTATGGAATAAATGGATGTATAAATATTAAATTCTCCAAAAAATTGTAAAGACATTCCTTTGAAGTAACAATATTTTCTATTTCCAACTCGTCCTTATAAAATCCAATAAATGTCACAAAGTTTATTTTTTTAACAAAATTATCACCGTCCAATTTTCTTTTCTATTTAACAGCAATTCTCAGTACCCTCTGTAAGGAGTTCCTCCATGTCAATGTCTCTGCCATTCTTTATATGATGAACAATGAACAATTCGGTCATAGCACAGCATCAGCGCAATATTTTCTACAATTGGCCGGATACTTGGGCATTCCAGTCATCTCATGGAATGCTGATAATTCGGGCCTTGAACGACGTGCCTCCCAATCGACACTTCAACTTCAGCTAGCTCCAAGCATAGAACACCAAAGTGCGGCCATGTTGAGCATTCTCGAACGTTACAAGTGGCATCAATTCTCGGTGGTCACCTCTCAAATAGCCGGACACGATGATTTTGTCCAAGCTGTGAGAGAACGTGTCGCCGAGATGCAGGAACATTTCAAATTTACCATTCTAAATTCAATTGTTGTTACACGCACCAGTGACCTTGTGGAGTTGGTCAACAGCGAAGCCAGAGTAATGCTCCTCTATGCCACTCAAGGTGAAGCCATCAATATCCTTAGACAGGCTGAAGAGTTGAAGTTAACGGGAGAGAACTACGTATGGGTGGTGAGTCAGTCGGTAATTGAAAAGAAGGATGCACATCCCCAATTTCCGGTTGGAATGTTGGGAGTGCATTTTGACACCAGCAGTGGAGCGTTGATGAATGAGATTTCTAATGCGATTAAGATCTACGGCTATGGAGTGGAAGCGTACTTGACAGATCCGGCAAATGTTGGGAGAAAGTTGACAACACAGTCACTCTCGTGTGAGGATGAGGGTCGTGGCCGATGGGACAACGGAGAAACGTAAGTAAACAACAAGAAAATTGACAATATAATCATAATGATGATGATGATGGTGTTGAGAATGATGATAATGATGATGATGATGACGACAATGGTGGTGGGCGTCAACACAAAATGGTGGTGGGAAGAATTTTGGGTTAAACTTTGTCTTTTTTGTACTTTACAGATTCTTTAGGTATCTGCGAAATGTATCGATTGAGGGTGACCTAAATAAGCCGAACATAGAGTTCACAGCCGATGGTGATTTGAAGTCTGCCGAATTGAAAATTATGAACCTCCGTCCAAGTGCGAATAACAAGAATTTAGTCTGGGAAGAGGTAAGTGAGAATGATTGCGACCTCTTCAGCCAAAAGCAAAAGAAATAGGTTAGTTTGAATTACTTTGCGACAAACTTATTCCATTATCCCATTCTGCCACTTTCCTCTAAGTGATTAACTAATTTAAAATAATGGCGTTTTAGTTAAGACTTACATATACATACTTTCGTGTTGATTTGTTCAAAGTTTTTGATTGAAAATTAACGAGCTACGATTGATTATTACACTTTTCTCTCCATTTCGTCGATTAAGCACTTTGCTCTGGTAATATCCAGAAATGATTTAATTTCGTGTAGCCATGAAGGAGCAGAATTTTTGGAAAGTCGTTAGTCTATGAAATGACTTTTGCTTTTTCCTTGATAGCTGTAGTCGTTTATTTTTTAAAATTAAATTTTGAAGAAACTGATGAAATGTTAGCTGATGTGTTGCATAAGAAAACATCACTCCAAATTCAACAGAAAATCATAAATAATTTAATTATTTTAAATGGCAATAAATGTCGGTTAGTGCTCGTCTTAAGCTGACGTCTAGTAGACAAGGTCGGAGATCCTCTACGTATAATTCTTCTTTTTTGTTCGTTTTTTATCTCCATTTATTCGCATCTATAATGTCATATTGTTATGATATCAGAGCAATTTTCTTTTGTCCAAATTAAATAGAAATCAAATCCATATATGGGACAACATTATTTCATAAAAGGAAAGGTCCCGACACCGCCATCGGCAGACTGGTACCTTTATCTGCTGCCGAACATAAAATACAGTTGGCAACGAACTAAAACCAAATTATACCAAAACTCTTTTCAATGAAATAGATATATACTCATAAATGCTTCCACCCAACCACTCTGAGAAAGGTAAAAAGGACTCCTACGTTAAGGATACAAAGAACTCTTAGGGCTAGGGAAATACATGTGTATTTGGAAAGAATGAACATTTAATATGAGAAGACTACGAGTTTGGAAGTGTGAATTTTAATTGGAATTTTTGAATTAATTAAAAATCGTATAATTAAATTTTAAGAAATTATTTTAATTCAGACGTTCAGAGAACTGCAGTGAGAGGTATGCTATTATCAACGTCACCCAGTAGGCTTTCAACAACGCTGCTTTGTGTGATTCTTTTAGCTTAGATTATTATTTTGTTTTATGGACCAGCTGCATTCTTTAAGGACTTAGTTATAAACATAACCTTGATGTGTTTTTTTTAGATCTCCTCGTATTGTTTTCTATTATTTTTTCTTGGATAAATCCCCCCATTTATGCATCTACTCGTAGCTGATAAAAGTGTAAAATTTTATTGGGAAAATATAATGAATTTCCAAGTATAAAGTGGTCTGTGCAGTATAGAGCCATCAATCAAGAGGTATCAGTTTTTTTTAGTTAAAGTGCGAAGTTGTGTGCGGTCTGCTGGCTTCAATTCTTGTGTCAACTGGACCTTATAAGCATGTAGGCCAAGATCTTTATGTAAAATGTGGTGCAAAGTGGTTGCGGATAGGCCCAATTCCTGTGAACGAACACACTTGGGTTTCCAGTCATAGTCTTCGCTACGGCGGCGATATCTTCAGCTGACCTTGCCGGACGAACATGAGTTAAAGTCTCCATATCACTAACGTACCCGAGACGTTTAAATTTATCGATTAAGTTCACTGAAACTGTACGAGAAGGCGCTATATGGAGACCAAAAACAGTACGAATTTACCTATACAAAACATTTTTGCGATATCTTCGCCGTGGCTCAGTGGTTAGTAAATTGGACTGTTGTGCGAGCGCCGTGTATTCAAGCCCCAGGCATGTTCACCGGAAAATGTTCACGGCATCACCCCTCATCGGGGAACGACAAGACTCCGGCGGTATAATTTTTCATAAAAGAGCTTTCCAATTCGCCGTTCGGAGTCGGCAATAAATTGTAAATCCCTTCCTTAACTTAACTTAACTTAACTTAACCAGCTCGATCTTTAGCTAGCTCCAGTTTCGCACGCCAAGTTGGTTGAGGTCCCCTTCCACTTGCGTGCGCCACCTGAGTCGCGGCCTTCCTCTACTGCGCCGTTCCTCTGGTGTGGATTCGAAAATGTCCGTTCTACATGATCCAGCCACCTCAGTCGTTGGAACTTCACTCTTCTGGCTAAGTCGATGCTGCTGTACAGCCCGTACAGTTCGTCGTTGTATCTCCTCCTCCATTCCCCGTCTATGCAGATGGGACCAAAAATCACCCGAAGAATTTTCCTCTTGAAACAGCCAAGAGCAACCTCATCCGCTTTTGACAGAGTCCATGCCTCTGCACCGTAGAGCAGGACTGGGATGATTAAGGACTTATACAGGGTCACCTTAGTTGTTCGAGAGAGGACTTTGCTACTCAATTGCCTTCTTAGCCCAAAGAAACAGCGATTGGCAAGAGTTATTCTTGGTTTAATCTCAGCGCTAGTGTCGTTGTCTGAATTGTTGGCGGAGCCTAGGTAGACAAAGTACTTAACTACCTCAAAGTTATAACTGTCGATTGTGACGTTCTATCTGAGATGTCGATGCTGAGTGTCCTCTTTTCTTGACAGCATATACTTCGTCTTGCCCTCATTGACGGCTAAACCCATCTTCGTCGCCTTTGTTTCAATACTCACGAACGCGCCAATGACTCCACGCTGCGTTCTTCCGATTATGTCAATATCGTCGACATATGCGAGTAATTAGACGGACTTTTGAAAGATTGTGCCTCTGGTGTTGGCGCGTGAGTTTTGCACAACTCTTTCAAGAACGATGTTGAAGAAGTCGCATAACAGCGCGTCGCCTTGTCTAAATCGTTTTTTGACATCAAAGTTCTCGTTGAGGTCTTGACCGACATTGATAGACCAGTGTGCGTTCTCCATCGTCATCCTGCACAAACGGACGAGTTTGGCAGATATGCCAAAACTAGATATGACTCTGTATAGCTCGTCTCTATAGATGCTGTCATACGTGGCCTTAAAATCGATGAAGAGGTGGTGTGTATCGATTTGAAGTTCTTGGGTTTTCTCTAAGATCTGCCGCAGTGTGAATATTTCCTGGTCTGAAGCCATACTGATACGGACCGATCAGGTTGTTGACGAACTGCTTCAGGAGTTCACACAACACGGCAGATAACATCTTGTTTGCGATATTAAGAAGACTTATGCCTTTGCAGTTTAGGCGGTTCAGAGTGTCTCCTTTATTGAGGGTCGGGCAAACAATGCTGAAATTTCATTCATCGAGGATACTTTCCTACGACCATATTTTATAGATGAGTTGATGTATGCTCCTTACCAAGTCATCGCCTGCCGCTTCGAACAGCTCGGCAGCTGGGCCGTCAGTTCCAGCAGCTTTGTTGGGCTTAAGTTTAGATATAGCTATCTCCACTTCGTCCATGTCGGGTGGACGGAATTGTTGGTTTTCGTCGTCCACTTTGAATGGTTCATTCTGCCTGACAGCGGGATTTGATTGCAACCCACTCAATATAAAAAGGAACCAATTAGAGAAAGAAAAAAGATTCACCCGAATTGAAGAAGATTCAAAGATACCCATGCAGTTATTATACATACATGTGTTGGCAGCAAGAATCATTAAGCAACCAACACCCACAGGAAAACAAGGAAACTAGATAAGGAACTGATAAAATAATAAATAATGTTTATAATAATTTCCATGATAAGCAAAAATGCCATATTCTTCCTCAGCAGGGAACAGACGACAAATATTCATAGGACTTGATGGTTTTGGTTCCTAAATTACAAATTGTATCTCTAAAAAGCAATCTACCACTTTGCACCCTACATTTTAACCTACTTCTGCTTGAAGCGGTTTCATGTGGGAAGGAAGAGATGGGACATTAAGTGCTCCAACCCACACAGAAAGTCTGATGACTTTTAGTAATCAGTGTATTTTGAAACTTGCTCCCCTAACCAGTGTGTCTTTGCTGGAGTCATTTTTAAGTTTGTAAGCTACATATTGATGTTGATATGCATTAGCCGCAACACCAAACTAACGACATGATTCATTAAAAATTTTATCTGCACCCATACCTAATTGGTGCTTCTCACTTAATGTACATATGTGGGTATCTCATTCTCATTTGATGGATCAAACCTCTAGTACCCTCCAAGGAAGGGGGTTTTTCAGATTTCATTTTTTACTCCTCCTAAATGATTGCATTCACTATATTCGCCACAAGTATTTAAACTACTTTTTCTCACAGATTGGTGTATGGAAGTCATGGGAGACACAGAAGTTAGACATCCGAGATATTGCATGGCCAGGGAATTCACACGCCCCACCACAGGGTGTCCCAGAGAAATTTCATTTGAAAATAACTTTTTTAGAAGAAGCGCCTTACATCAACCTGTCGCCAGCAGATCCAGTTAGTGGTAAATGCCTAATGGACCGGGGTGTACTTTGTCGGGTAGCGGCCGACCATGAAATGGCCGGCGACGTGGATATTGGTCAAGCACATCGCAATGAATCTTTTTATCAGTGTTGCAGTGGATTCTGTATAGATTTGTTGGAGAAATTCGCAGAGGAATTAGGTTTCACATATGAGTTGGTGCGTGTGGAGGACGGAAAATGGGGTACCTTAGAGAATGGCAAATGGAATGGACTCATTGCGGATTTGGTTAATCGGAAGACAGATATGGTTCTAACTTCGCTGATGATAAACACCGAACGAGAAGCAGTTGTGGATTTCAGTGAACCCTTTATGGAGACTGGTATTGCAATTGTTGTCGCCAAGAGGACGGGAATTATTTCACCAACTGCGTTCCTAGAGCCTTTCGACACTGCTTCTTGGATGTTGGTAAGGTTTTCATGTAAACTTTTCATCAAAAACTTTTTCTTATCATAATTTCTCCATTTCAGGTTGGGATCGTAGCAATCCAAGCGGCAACTTTTATAATATTTCTGTTTGAATGGTTGTCGCCAAGTGGATTTGATATGAAACTCTCCCTGCAGACTGGTTCTGTCATCCCGTATAGATTCTCTTTGTTTCGAACTTACTGGCTGGTTTGGGCCGTTCTGTTTCAAGCAGCTGTGCATGTAGACTCTCCTAGAGGTTTTACATCGCGTTTCATGACCAATGTTTGGGCCTTATTTGCTGTAGTATTTTTGGCTATCTACACTGCCAACTTGGCTGCCTTCATGATAACGAGGTAATTGCTGCTTTTGAGAATGCTTAAATATTTTTTTTTATGTTTTCCATTTTCAGAGAGGAGTTTCACGAGTTTAGTGGTCTAAATGACACGCGCTTGACCCATCCGTATTCGCATAAGCCTTCGTTCAAGTTCGGCACGATTCCATATAGCCATACCGATTCCACTATTAATAAGTATTTTAAGGATATGCACTACTACATGAAAGAGTGAGTTTTTGTCACAAGTCCATGGACAGTTTCTAATTTATCCGGTTTGACAGTTTCAACAAGACCAGCGTAGCAGAGGGAGTTGCCTCGGTCCTCAATGGAAATCTTGACTGTTTTATTTACGATGGAACCGTCTTGGATTACCTTGTAGCACAAGACGAAGACTGTCGATTATTGACTGTTGGCAGTTGGTATGCCATGACAGGTTAGACGATCTTGACCTAAGTTAAAGGTTTTTACTTTAAACATCCATATTCTAGGGTACGGTCTTGCCTTCAGTCGTAACTCAAAGTATGTTCAAATGTTTAACAAACGTCTTTTGGAATTTCGTGCCAATGGTGATTTGGAACGTTTGCGACGGTATTGGATGACCGGAAGCTGCAGACCCGGTAAGCAGGAGCATAAGTCATCAGATCCACTAGCCCTGGAGCAATTCTTGTCCGCCTTTCTTCTTTTAATGGCTGGTATACTGCTGGCCGCCTTACTATTACTGCTAGAGCATGTGTACTTTAAGTATTTCCGTAAGCGTTTAGCGAAATCCGATCGAGGAGGCTGTTGTGCACTGATTTCACTTTCAATGGGTAAATCATTGACTTTTCGTGGTGCAGTATTTGAAGCAACAGAGATTCTCAAGAAACATCGTTGTAACGATCCCATTTGTGATACACATTTGTGGAAAGTAAAACACGAGTTAGATATGGCCAGACTGAGAATCCGACAATTAGAGAAGGCCATGGATAAGCATGGCATTAAACCGCCACAGTTAAGGTATACATGGACTTTTCCTTACCTAAGGGTTACTAATTTTACTAATTTTTTTGTTTGTTTTTTTTTTTAGACTGGCGTCGTCGTCAGATTTACTTAACCATCACCACATGAAGGAACGTCCGCCGCTGTTGGGAAATCTCAGTTTAGGAGGCAGTGCACAAGATTTATACAGGTGGTAAGTTTGTTACTTATGAATGTTGTTGCTTGGAATGTGCATGCTAACAATTTTATTTTTGAACAGTTTGCAAGTTTATTCTCGGAAATAGGTTTCGTAGGTCATGTCATTTGAGTCTTTGTAAGATTTTCTTCGAAAAAGTACGAGTAATGTAGACGTATGTAGCTTCTGCAATGCGTCAGAGGTAAAAGAATATGGTTTTTCAGAATAATTGCTTTTGAACAAGATCTAAACAACCATTTCTTTACCAAAGCAAATTGTATAAAATATACTCATAAATATATAACAGTTCAGTGGTTAGTGCGTTGGACTCCTGTGCAAGCTGCGCAGGTTCAAGTCGAAGTCATGTCTACCGAACATATTTTCGGCGCCACTGCTCGTCGGGGAATGACAAACCTCCGAGAGTTATTATTAACATTTTGAATATCTTACAGCGGATCAGATCTTTTGAAGAGTAGGTATATATTTATTAGTCGTAGGTCTTTGCAGTAAAAAAGATCTGAAATATTGATAAAGATAAGGTTTGCATTCAAAACTTTAACCAAAAACGCAGACTGTATTTAAGTCTGAATGAGCTCACAAGTGGACACGCCAGACCAAAGTTGGTTTAACCATGCAGCAAAGCCAGATGTTGTGTTACTCTGTACTGAGTCCATGGATACAGGGACATCGTAGACCTCTAGAATGCAGATGAATTATCAAATCAGGCACCGGGCTATTCATTTCTGATAACAGGGAGGTATAGACTGCTCTTATACAAACAGTAATCACAGGTCTGCGCTACGTGCAAAGAAATCAAACAGACATTGTATGAACGTCTTCGTTCGACGAAGTAGCTTCTCTACATTGAGTGTCTCGCGTATTCTGATGTTCCTATCTCGATCTCGACGAGTAACTCCAGCAATAGCACGAAGGGATCTCATTGCGGCAGCTTGTTTCCGCGATCTTATTTTTTCGGTCATTACGAAAACCTCATGGCCATAGGTAAAGGTCGGAAATAACACTGAATAGAAGACCGATACTTATCTTCTTCCTTCACTCGTGAACAAGACTCTGAGATACTTAAAATTATCCACCTGTTTCAATGGGACTCCACTAACATGCAGACTGCATTAAACAGGCATTTACCCTCGAGGGACCTGATCATATGGTCCAAATCCACAAAATAACTGTAGATAGGTTTGGCATACTTCCAGCCCTTCTCAAGTACCATTCTGAGAGTGAATAGCTGTGGTTGTGGTTTTAAAGGGTCTTTCATTAAGCGCTTCCTATCTTTAAATTTAAATAAAACAAAGTGTGTGTGAGATATCATCGAAATTTTTTATTCGTTTGAAAGGCCTATCGATCCCATTATGTATGGGATATAACATCGTTCAAATGTCCGTCGCAGCTTCTCTGGGTGGCGCGCATCCGAAATGTCCAATTTTTCATGACTCTGGTGCATAAATCAGGCTAAATTTGACCAAAGGATTGGGTTACGTTGGCTACGAGGGCCGCTGTGGTTTGTGGCTTATTCGCATAGACCTGCGACTTCAGAAAACCCCACAAGAAAAAGTCTAACGGGATCAAATCGCACGATCTCGGTGGCCAGTTCACATCACCCCCCATAAGATGACCATGCCCTAGAATCGCTCGTGCAGAATTTCTAATGTGGCATGAGCTGAGCATATGAACATGTTATTCATATGCATATCCTCCAATTTGGCCCAAAAGAAATTGGTTATTATCGATCGGTAGCGCTCTCCGTTGATAGTGATGGCAATGCCATCGTCGTTTTCACACTTTCACGAACAGCGGCAATGTTTCCGGCAGATCTCACATTGCGTTGGCATACTGGTGTTGGCTGATTGTTCACTGAATCGATCGACTCGAATTTGGCCACCAAACGTTGAAACTGGGAAGGACGACCACGTAGACCGTAAAATGGGCGAAGCGCGCGGAACGTTGCCCGAACAGAACACTATATCCGTGCATGGTAATTTGGCAAAATAGACTGAAAAATTACAGCCAATTTGACAGGTGAAGCAGCAACAATAAGGCCGCTATCAACTGTCAAAGTTCGTAAGCCTCTATTGAAAAACTCTTTACCTAGACAAAGCTTTGGAACACGCTTCCAACATCTTTGCAAAGACTTTTCCGGGCGACTTAAAAGAGATATACCCCTATAATTGGAATAATTTCTCATATCCCCTTTCTTAAAAAAAGGGAACAAGCACCCCCGTTGCCAATCGCTGGTTGTTTCACCGCATGCCCAGGCCACTTTATTCACAAGAGAGCTCAATTTCATCCCCTCTTCCCCCAAGGCCTTGAGCATTTCCGCTCGGATTTCATTCACATCAACAGATTTGCGGACTTTAAGCGCTTTAATAGCCAAAGCAACCTCCGCTATTCTCCGCCCTACTCAAAACCATTGTTCAGATATCCTCTGTGTCCAGTTCGGGATTAAGCAGCTCCGAAAAGTGCTCGCCCCATCTGCGCAAGATGTCCTTCTCAACGGAAAGAGGTACATCATCTTTGGATTTGACTCCGTCGATGATATTAAACTTTCATCCTCTGAGACGGCGGATGGTCTGCCAGAACACCTTGTTTGCAGATCTGGAATTTTTTTTTTTATTTAACTTTTCTTGCAATGGCAAAAAAAAGCTTTTGCACTTACATCCACCAATTTTTACTACTCAATGTGACAATAAAAATGAAAATACGCCGCCGTATCCTTATTCTGAAAGATATTGTAAAGATTGCTATGATTCTTTGATAAAAAACTGGATTACCTCCTAAATTATTATAGTTGCATGTTATATTAATGTAAAAATCAATAAGCAGGTATTACAAACAAAAAATTAGTCTGTGATAATCCCGCTTGAAAGTGCTCCCCCATATTAATATGGTTCGAATGAATGTGTAGTACAACCCTGTAATTTGTAAAATGGTGTCCAATTCTGCATGGTGTATTCCTTCAAAATATTTGAACAACGTTGTCAATTTTATAAAACAAATGTTTTTTACAAAACAAACAAGAGTAAGTATTTCTTAATATATGTATTGCTCAATTATTCATTAAATTCAATCTGTCAATATTAGAATAAAACTTTTTGACTAACCAAACTTTTCAGGTCTTATAAAACTGAAATTGCTGAAATGGAAACAGTTCTTTAAGACATTAGCATTCGGGTCCTAGTTCAATTTTCAAGAAAAAAAAAAAAATATGGAAACAATATTTAAACAACTAAGAAGAGAAGAGAATGGAAATATATATTTAAATAGCAATAAGTTAACAAAAAAAAGACAAAGCAACATTTATATTTAAAACAAAAGTGAACATTAACTTAATGAATTAGAAACAAAGAAAAAAATCAAAATAGTTTAAATGCGAAAGGAAGTTGCGCTACATAGAGATACAAATGGAATTTATTTTTAATAGTTTTTAAAAAAGTAATACACAATACAAAAGAAGACATAAAATCCTTTATTTTTAATTAAAGAAGAAAACATTACAAATGATTTTAATTCAATATTCTAAAAAATAATAATACAAAAAGCAAACAGAAAACTCCAAATATAAACTTAAAACTTCCTGGTATAACATTTTTTTTTTTAAAAAAGTAAAGAAATATATATATAGAAAAATAGTACTTATACATACTTTTAAATTTAATAAAACAAAAACTTGAAAAGCAAAAGCAAATAATATATATTGTTAAGAAAATTGTTAAATTTTTATAAAAAAAAAAAAAACAGAAATTAAAACAAAAATTGAATTAAATACCACCAACAAGTTCCCACAAGTCTCTGTATGAAGAAAATATATTTTAAAACTTATTTATATTCATGTTATAGGTTGGTTAGGGGTGCTATGGTCTTGTATGTAGTAGATATTTTATAAAACGGCTAAAGATTTACTTAACTTTCTTCTTTAAAACATCGAATTGAAACCAAAATCCATAACGTGATGAATTATTTATTAAATCACTGATGCGTTGGAAGAAGCAATTTCAGCTGAATTTCGAAACAGATCTTTTATTTCTTATTGTTTCCACCATACTTTATACCCAATGGGAAAAAAATCATCCTCAATACGAATAGAGAACGGATCACTTATTATTTTACAGATAGAATTGTGACTTAAGTTTCGTTTATTTTTGTGTACTTAAGCAAGAACGAGTTCATTCTCTTACAAATACCAAAATTTACGTAAAATATTTCGAAAACAAATGGGAAGGAAAAATGTTTTCAAAAACCTTGCCTGAAATACCTCGTTCAATGAAGCCTGCTCCAAATTATAACATAACCTTAAATAAACTTAATTGAGTTATGGCTAAGTCCTTTATATTTAAATTGGATCCACTACGCACAATCAATACCTAAAGGCTTTTAACTATTTTCATTTCATTAGTAAGCCGTCGTAAACTGTTTTGTATATTTGATACAGAAAGCGCGAGCGAGAGACAAAAAGAAAGAAAATAGTCCCATTTAAAGCTGCCGATATAACTAGGACTAGAAATTGCCTTGGTTACTCACTCGAAACTCTCGCGAAGAGATGCATTGGTACTCTGCGACGACGGTGATGTATCTCTTGTGGCGGCCGACCCCGATAATACGATCTTTTCTGTAAAAGACGCTGTCGTGGAGTAACACGTGTGGAGCTAGATTCCTGCTCAGAAGACGGCGATTTAGTCCCGTGAATGGAGTCAACTGTTGAAACTGAAGATGGGGATAGCACCTGTCTTTTGGCCATTCGTGCTAAAAGTTGTTCTAATTGTTCCTGTAAGGGTTTTTGCTCGACCTGCTGCTGACGCACGAGTTCCAGGAAACCTTCTCGATGCGAATCCATTTCCGAAGGGGACTTTTTAAGAGACGACAAACTTGAATTGCTTATCAGGGACTTATTTGTTGTGACAGGCTTCAAGAACTTGTGCTTCCTGTCAAGTTTCTTTTTCGATTGCTTCACTTCAAAGAAGCTTTGTTTAGCTTTGAACATGATTGTGTCATTGATGAATTGATCGAAGGTGGTCGCAGATGACGATTTTGCCTTTGACCCTAACCTTGATTGAACAGCTCCGTAATATTTAGGGAATTCACTACTTACCATCAATACTAAAAGGCCTCTTAGCTAAAAATTTGAACCTTAACTTGCTTTCGTCCTAATTTGACAAAGTTTCTTTTTCTATTAATTACTGGATTCCAATCCAGATTCATCTTACTCTCCTCTCTTATGAAATATATAGTCCACTTTAACGATGTGTATGCATATTCGTTGGTATCCATTTGCCTTGCATGTCCATTGAATTTCCTCTTCTAAAAACCGTCGTAGCAAATGGAACCGAATATCTTCCAGGTTGAATGGTTCGTTTTGTCTGGGTACGAGATGTTAATTTTAGTGGCCAGATACAGCTTATTCCAAATTGTCTGCACCGAATCTGACTTTACTAGAAAGTTTCCTTCACTACATGCTTTGCTCCCGTGACATGTTGTTTTTTGGCAGTAAATCGGCTTCATTCCTGCGCTTAGAAAATCGTCGATGATGGCAGCTTTTAAAGATCGGATATCCACAATACTTTAGGCGTGCTCTGCGTCGATTGTAATTTGGTCAATTTGATTGACCGCTTCATGATCAGGAGACGGTCTATTCTTTTTGTGAATATTGAAATGAGATTCGTGCGTATGTGATTGTGACGTCCCGATCCGTACCAAAGCCAATTAGTCTATTCCCGTTTTCAGGCAAGACATCGCGTGTATGCTGTGCTTACCAACTGTCTTTCCAAAATCTCGTCCTTTCTCATTTCATATGTTTTTTCTAGACGCTCATAGGAACATTCTTTGGTGGTATTGTCCTTGTCTTCTCTGAGGGCATGAGCCATGAGCGCATGTCAGGTGAAGCTTAAACTTTAAACATTCTTAAGCCTTGCGCGTATGATAAATTCGAGCTTAACTTAACAGTTCTGGAGAATTTTATTGCTGCCGTCCGGATACAAGAAGGAGTGCCTTAGTGGAAACATTCCTTCTCAATTCTCCAAGAGTATGGATCTGTTATAACTAGAAACAAACAATGCCCCATTTTACCAAGTGTAGGCTAATAAACATAATAATAATTAAATTGTAATGCCATCTACACAATTATAAGACCATTTTACTTTTAAACTTCCAATATACTCATTTTGAGTTTCGCCATTAAAATATAATTTTTCTCTGCTTTCGCAAACAAAAAAACAAAATCACAACATAAAATACAATGAAACAAAGCCAACATAAATTTAAATGTTTAAAACAAAATATACTAAATATGTGTGTAGTGTTAAATATATATATCTAAATCTCACGAATATAAAAAAAAATGCAAAAAAAAAAATAAATCAAATCGTTCTCAATAAAAAGATGAAGGAAATAATACTTAGAATTTAAATAAATAAAATGTAATAAATAAATGGAAAAATTAAACAAAAAGTGTTAAATGTTAAATGTTACGTTGGTATTTGTGTCCTCTATCTCCCTTCTCCCATCCCATTATATAAATTGTTAGCTCAATTTTCCTAAAAAAAAAATAAAAAAAATATATTTATTACTTAGTTGCTGAATTTTGTCTTAAATATTTATTTAATTAAAAAAAAATTAAGAAAACAAAAGTTAAACATTTCAAACATTTCGATTGAAAAAACATAAGTACATGTTTTAATGAAAAACTAAAGTGAAAACGCTTATTAAAAACAAAGATAACATTTTTTAATAATTTCTGCGCGCAATAGTGCATGAATGTATTTATGTTCTGTTAACAAACATGTAGTTAAAAGGAAAATTATTTTTCAAATTTACTGTAGATAATGATTTTTTTATTAAATTAAATATATATATATATTTACTATAAATGTGGAATTCTAAATTGAATAAAAAGAATAAAACAAAACTTTAATTTAAAGAAAAAAAACCTTAAGAAATAACAAAGCCCAAAATTCAAAAAAAAGAGAAATGCTTTAAACAATTTAAAAATTCATAAAAAAAAACCAAAGAAAAAACACTGCCGAATGAACTAAAAAACATCAAAAACAACATCAACCAAAAACATAAGCAACAATGAAAATATAAATACTATTAAAACAAAATGAGCAAAACTAAACAAATAAAACTTAATGAAAATAATTTAAATAAAAAAGAAAAATTTAAGACACAAAAACAAACGAAGCGTGAAGTGGAATTGTTTGAGTACTAAAGTTAACATGTAGTAATTTTTTAATTTTCGTTTCCTTTTTGATAAATGTGTAAATAGTTTGTTGAAAAAAATAATAATATATAAAAATGTATATGTATATTTGAAAGGATTTTTAAACATAAAATAATAAGAAATATATAAAATAAAACCAAAACTTTTCGAAAACCAAAATAATAAAACTAAAATTAAAAAAAACTAAATGAGAATATATGTATATGTATATGAACTAAAAAGAAATTATTTTTATGAAATGTTGGTTTATTTAATAAATTATTTTAATGCTTTTTTTTCCAAGTATACACAATGGAGCAACAAAAAGAAACAAAAAACAAAATATGTAATAAAATTGAAATGAAATGGTGTTTGTTAAACTATTGTGTAGGCACAGACGGCAGTAACAATGCAATAAATGTATACTTAAACAATGGTGTAGTTGCTCTTTTCCTTTAGTTTGTATTTATGCATTTCGAGTGAGTCGAAGGAATCGGAAAAGTTTAAGGAAAACGCGTTAGTTATTTGGTTTTCCATAGAGAATGCCAGAGAAGGTCAGTTGTCTGTTCCAAATTGTGTATAATACGCTATAAACCATGTTCCAAGAAATCTAGGAGCCGCTTTAGGCATAGTCTGACGACAGATAGTTACAATCTCACAATCGACTGAATATCATCCATTGAGGACAGTAAAACTTACTTCCATAGGTATGTAAGTTTTCAACTTTTACACGTTTTTTTCTTTATGGTTTCATTGGGTAGAAAACTAGAAGTAGGACTTCTGTGATCCATTAACCTTCCTATACCCGCGTCAAAAAATATTACACATATACCCGCGCACGGTCTCTGGGACCGAAACTACACAGCCCGTAGTTTCTCTTCTACTTCGAATATTTTTATGAAATTTGTTTTAATCACTAGAGTGATATATTGTTAACGAAATAAAACAAGTTTATATTAGTTATTGTATTTGACAAGTTAATGGCAGTCTTTTTATTAAGCCTCTTAAAAAAGTATTTTTTCCTTGGTCTCACAGACCAATGCGCGGGTATAGGAAGGTTAAACGTAGTTTTGTTACAACTCTAAGATAACGACTGCTTCCTTCATATCCAACCGTTGGAATCTAAGAATCAATTGTAGCATTTTAGAAATTGTCTCCCCCGAAAGTTGATGGAGAATCTCAAAGAAGGGTTTGCCCAATGTATGGTGAAGAGTTAATGCCACTGTTCAGTATTTGGATTGAAAGACTAACATTAATAGCTATCGACAGCCGGGCAGCTGTTAAGGCTTTGGAGTCCGCGACAACTCAATCGAGGCTTGTAGGAATCTGCAAAAAGCATCGGGTAACGAAAGGGCTGACGAATTAGAACGAAGAAGAGCAGCGCTACTTCCCTCACAGGCTCTCCCCTTTACGAAAATTCCAATAAGCTCGTTAAAATGGAATATTACTTGAAGACCAGTCAATCGGTCGAGCCAATACCGGTTGGATCCAACTAGACACATATGCAACGGCTAGAACCTTATGGACAGGTTATAATAAGAAGAGAACTCTGTCTCTGGTCAATTTCAGTCGTCGCGAAGCAAGGATAGTTTCCTGCATCATTACTGTGCACTGCGCGAGGGAGAATCGAATCTGTCCGTCACCTGCTGTGTGAATGACGGTAGAAGAATGAGAACTCTTGGTATTTACTTCTTCACGGAAGTGGAGGACTTGCGTAACATCGAGCTGAGGGACATCCTGAGATTTATATCCAAACTGGTTGGTTTTAAATCAGCGGCTCCCCTTTTCTTTACAGGTTCCTGGGGAAGAATTAGAAGGTGAGCACAATGGACCCTATTGCTCTAAGTGAGCAGTTAAGATAATGGGAAATAGGCATAGGATCAGAAAACATTTACATTCATCTCTCGAAGCAGGCGGGTTACCGCTCAGGACCTTCCTAAGTCGGAACATATTAATACTTTGGGGATGCATGATTGAGAAGGCTTTCGACATCATGAGGTTCATTCCCGAAAGGTATGTATTACAATTATATGCAATGGTATGGCGCCATGGGACAGAATCAGAAAATTTAATTCTGTTTGCAGTTCCTGTCCAGCATTTGAAAGAGTAGGTAATGCTTATGGTTATAGCTGCAAACCTTCGTTTGGTTGAACTGCGCTTTTAACTTTTAATGCCTCACGAGGAATAAAAGAAATTAAGTAGATGTAGAAGTAAATACCATTAGGAGGGCCGAACTTGGCATCGGAGCTAAGCTTTCGATCCTTAATTTAGTGTTTGTTCCGACCCTCACCTATGGTCAGGAGGTTTGGGTAATGACCGAAAGAATAAGATCGCGGATACAAGCTGCCGAAATGAGATTTCTTCGATGTCTTGCTGGGGTAACTCGCCGATATCGTACTCAATATCGAACAGCTATTTCTTCGATCGGAGAGGTCAATATTTCAATGGTTCGTGCATGTTAAACGCATGCCCCCGTGCCATGGAATCCGTGCCATCAGGTAGGCGTCTCCTGGGTAGGACCAGGATGAGATGGTGGACAAAGTCCGAAATCTCACCTCTACCCGTATGATTTAGAGTCGATGGCGGAAAATCGAGAGATGTGGAGGGTCCACTTAAGTACCCTAAACCCGCGGCGCTCATAGCGGATAAGCGGGCCATTGAAAAATAATGACGATGATGATGGGTAGTAAATATTCTTTAAGAAACACGCGCTGTAAGAGAAAGCCTTGTATACTCACAAACTTCAAAGTAAATCTGTACTTCATTTCCTCTGCAGGTGTCCGGCGCTAGCGAGGACCAGATAGCGCACCTTTAGCACACCCTTCTTCGAGGATCTCAGCGAGATAGCTAAAAAATGATCGGACAACTGATCCTGTATGTCATCCCAACACAACCAATCAACAACTACACACAGATATGTAGGTTTGAACGAGTTTTTGTGGTAACAAAACGGCGCATCGCTTGCTCCAATCGGGTTCTTAGGGACCGCCACTCTACCAACCTACCTATCTATACTCACAAACTTATAGATATTGTAACGATATTTGATAAAATACTCTTGAACTGCGTTTCCTAATATTATAAAATAACATCCATCGGTCATCCATAGGTTCATACATAATTAAGGTAAATTTAGTTTTGGGCAGCTAAAAATTAGCAAACAAAAAAAAAAACTTTAAGCCATAGAGAAGTATAAAATAAATCAATTTTGATGACAGAAACCAGCAAGTTGTTAGGTCATCGCTGCCTGAATAGCTCTCATTCATTATGGAATCGCATCTTCCCACATACAATCTACTCTATGACTCACTGTGTCCTAATACAGAAAAACGCCAAAAAAGCCACCGCTTGTGTTCTTTTCACAGAATACTCCTACGAGTATGTAGGTATGTACATATATCGGCTAGAGTAAACATATTTTATTTCCGATCAACACAATTTTTATAAAAAAAAAAATACAACAAAAACTTAAAACTCCATGAACGTCATTAATAAATTAATTAACATCAACGATCATAGTGGAAGTACTTCAACTCCAATTGCACTGCTTTTCGTCTAAATACCCTTGACCTTTGCCTTATTCTGGTCGTGATACTTCTTTTTGACTGCAATGGTATCAAATATTCAGTAATCACGATTAATTCCAACCGGCATGCGCATATGCTTACTTGTAATGAGCGTATCCGGATCCTCTTCCTCGTCAGTATGCTTGACCTTCTTCCGCAACTTTTTTAAATACGCCATTTTGTATTCTTCACTTGGTTTGCCACCCAAGCCATAGCTGACTTCATATACCGTTAAAGGAATTACAGTCGACGAAACTGGTACTAAATCTGTAGAAAATTTAATTTTTATTCAAGGCTTCCACTTTCATAAAAACAAAAAAAAATTCAAAGATACACACCTGGCTCGTATTTATCATTATCGTTTTTCTTATAGAGCATTGGGGTGGCTACAGCAGCACCCACCAAAAGCACAAGGACAAAACACAAGCAAGGATTATGCATTTTATTTTTTTTATTTTTTTGAGTCACACAAATAAAATTAAATCCGCAGCACGAACACGGATAAACTTGTATAATCGTTACGACTCGAAACTGCAAACTGAATGGAAACCAGGTCTAGAGGCGTTTTGTTACCTTGGCGGGTTACAGTGCCATGAGATGTATAGCATAGTTAACTTATATTTTTTGTGTTTTTCTTTTGGTCAGCAGAAGAAAAAAAAAAGCAACAAATGGGTAAGGTAAGCTTAAAGCGCCGCTTGCACTCTCTCTCCAGCTTGGTGTGCCATGCTAGGCGGGTGGGAGGTAGAAGCCGTCAATCGTGAGCCATTGGCATTCCATGGATTTTGCTTTGTGCTCGTTTTGTTTATGCTAATCTCTGTTGTAGATTTTTTTTTTCCGCTGTTTGTTTTGTTTGCTTTGTCGTGTGTTTTTTACTGTTGTTTGTTGCATGTTATTACCTAATTGCCGACGGAAGATGAAAGTGAGAGGAAAGTTTATACGAAACGAATATGATTGCCCCAAAGTATTTGTTTTAATTTTTGCATGTTCTTTGTGGTTTCTCTTGTGGTAACTGGACTACAGGGCGTATGTGGAACATTTTTTTTTTTTTACAGACAAAATCTATATATTGAGCATCAATTGGGAATACATCCAAAAGCCTATTTCGACGTAAAATTTTCAATCAGTGCATCATAGAAAACTATGCAAAAAAGCGTTCAGTACTACATAGAGTTTTAAACCGGCTATGGTACACTCGCTGTACATGGCAGTTGTGAGACCCATTCTAACATTTGGCTCACTAGTCTGGTAGAAAGTGCTTGAGAAGCAATATCAGCTTTTAAACCTCACTAAGAACTAGAGGGCAGTCTGTATAGGAATCCGGGGATCAATGAGAACAACACCAACAGCGGCAATGGAAACCATGCGAAGTTTCGTTTCACTGGATCTGCACTGTAGTAACATGGCAGCTTAAACTGTGTTTAGACTGAGAGAAGGACGACAGCGGACACCAGCTCACTACGGTCAGGCTTCCGTGCTCTTCGATGGGAGAATGCCGGCAGAAATAGATCGTCTGATCCAGACAGAGATGACTGGAGGAACCACAAAGTTATCAATAAAAAAAAATTGGTTTTCTACACCGATGGTTCTAAGATGGACATTGATGCAGCCGCCGGGGTCTACTGCAAGGCCCTAGGAATTACCCACTCTTTAAGAATAAACCACGGCTGCAGTGTCTTTCAGGCCGAAATTACAGCCATTATCAAGGCCTAAAAAACTGTCCTTGAGAAGGGTGTCACCGCAAGGACAATCACGATCTATATCGACAGGCTGGCAGCCGTTAAGGCTCTGAAGTCCGCGATAACTAGATTGAGGCTTGTAGGAATCTGCAAAAAGTATCTAGTGATACGGTGACCCTATGTTGGGTACCAGGGCATATGGATATCCCAGGTAACGAAAGGGCCGACGAACTTGCAGGAAGAGGATCGGCGCTGCTTGCCTCATAGGTTCTTCCTTTGCGGTTATATTAAAGACGAGACCATAAGTCGAGCTAATACATGTTGGATCTAGCTAGACACATGTGCAACGGCTAGAAAACTTATAACTAAAGGGTGGTTAAATTTTAAGGGCCGATGTTGAATGTAAACCACACCTAAACGTCAAGTTTTTTTCTGCATTTCATTTGTCATTTCTCAATTTGAGACTAACTCAATTTGAACCATGGAAAGATACGCAATCGAGCAACGCGTTAAAGTTATTCAGGCTTATTATGAAAATGGGCGTTCAAATCAAAATGCATATCGTGCACTTCGTGATTTTTTCGGTCAATTTAATCGTCCAAATGTGCGTACAATCGGAAAAATCGTGCAAAAATTTGAGCAAACCGGGTCTGTAGGAGATGTAAAAACACCAGTGCATGCTCGTACAGCTCGTTCTGCAGAAAATATTGCTGCTGTTCGCGATAGTGTGGCTGAAGAGCCGTCCACCTCAACTCGTCGTCGTGCCCAACAATTGCACCTCTCACGCTCGTCGCTGATGAACATTATGCATAAAGACTTGCATTTACACGCTTACAAGGTGCAATTGACTCAAGAACTAAAGCCTCTTGACCATTTCAAGCGTCGTCAATGGTCAAAATGGTGGCAAGAAATGACAACAGTGGATGATCAATTTTCGAAGAAAATCATCTTCAGTGATGAGGCACATTTTCACCTCAGTGGATTCGTCAATAAGCAGAATTGTGGCATTTGGGCGAATGATAATCCAAGAGTGATTGTCGAAAAACCAATGCACCCACAAAGAGTGACTGTTTGGTGCGGTTTATGGGCTGGCGGCATCATCGGACCGTATTTTTTCCAAAATGAGGCCGGTCAGGCAGTTACTGTGAATGGTGTTCGCTATCGTGAAATGATAACGAACTTTTTATGGCCCGAATTGGAAGATATGAATGTGGACGATATGTGGTTTCAACAGGACGGTGCCACTTGCCACACAAGTAACGAAACAATGGCTCTTTTGCGCGCAAAATTCAATGGGCGTGTTATCTCACGTGGTGGCGATGTCAATTGGCCGCCAAGATCATGTGATTTGACACCGTTGGATTTTTTTCTTTGGGGTTATTTGAAAGAAAAGGTGTACGTCGATAAGCCAGCAACAATTCAAGAGCTAAAGGATGAGATAATTCGGCACATTAACGGCATAGAACCTCAATTATGCTTCAGCGTCATCGAAAATTTGGACCATCGGATGGAGGTGTGCCGCCGTGGTCGCGGCGGCCATTTGGCCGATATTTTGTTCCATACATAATTGAACCATACCAATATTATCATAATAAAAAGAAATGACAATAATTTCCTAAATAATATGTGTTTTATTTAAAATCAACATCGGCCCTTAAAATTTAACCACCCTTTATAAGAAGCGATCTCTGTCTCTAGTCAAACTTAGTCGTGGCGTAGCAAGTATAGTCTCCGGTATCATTACTGGGCACTGCGCCAGTGGTATTCGTGCGGAGCGCCTCGGTATACATCACAACGACTATTGCAGAAACTGTAGGGACGAGGAAGAAATCAAATCTGTCCGAAACCTGCTGTGTCAATATCCTGCTATCGCCTGTAAAAGAATGAGGACTCTTGGTAGTTATTATTTCACGGAACTGGAAGACTGAGATTCATTTTCTTATCTGAGTGGTTTTAAATCAGCGGCTTCCCTTCTTTTTACAGGTTCCCCGAGTAGAATTAGAAGATGGGCGCAACGAACGCAATTGCTGGTCTAAGTGAGCAGTGACGAATGTCAAACCTAACCCAACCTATCACAGAAAACTTGTTATAGACGGTAGATGCTCCGAATACCTCAAGGGAATAATCACCGAAAACGTAGTATTTGAACATCCAACCAGACGTGTGTATTTGAAATTCAAACAAACTTGCCTCTACCATGCAATTTGGAACGCGCTACCAGAAGACACATTTTCAGAGAAATTTAATCTTTAGCAGTTCAAAACCAGAATTATAAAGCAAACGTCTATAAGTCTCTCAGAGCGCTATATAGGTGTTATACATATGTATGTAGATTAGGGAGTACTATGTAGATTAGAGAGTGCCGTGGTTAGTGACTGTGCGTGCAGCGCAAGTTTAAGGCTCAGAAGTATCCACCGAAGAGTTTTCAACACCTCTCGTAGGGAAATGCGAAACCTTTGGGAGTGTTTCCCCGTTCGGGGCCGTGTTCAGTATATCACTAATTAATTCAAATGTGTGTATTAAAAAAATTAAAAAAATTAGCTCCATCTGCACTTACGATTACGATTATTACACACATTTCTTAAGTAAATGCTGGAACCAACATTAACACTTTAATGAGGTCTAATAGAGCTTTATTACTATGCGTTTTGAAGCAAACCCCCCTTAATTACAAAAATTCTTCTCCTAACCACCCATCAATTAAAATGTGAATGTCAAACATCGCTGGCTGTACATACTGCCCACTATCGCTCTTAAGTCCGCTTACTTTAATCTGCTTGATCTCCTCTCAGCCCACCATATTTGATTACAGAAATGAAAAAAAAAAAATTCTTCCATCCAACAGTTATGATCAAGTTTTCCAGACTGAAGGTTGCCAAAGGCGACCAGAAAAGCGGGAAATTGTTCCATATCGCTGCTCCACAGAAACTGAAAGTTTCGCTTGCCGTTTCTCGACTTTGGCTCTGGTGTAGGTATGCAATTCTGTATGTTGCGCGATCACTTCTGTGCGAAGTGATTTGCGCAATCAATGCCATCTGGTCCAGCGGGTGGGCACGAAAGGGGTCGTGAGTTTGCTAGAATGAAGTAAGCTGAGATATACCTGTCAGATTTTTCCGACGGATAGAGTGCCATGTGTATTCTAATTAACAGTGCTGGGATGTGTGCAATTATACAATGGTATCTTTTTTTGTATTCGCTATTGGGACACAATTCGTTTAATTATTCAAAAGAATGTGGTACTTAATGTGAATATGGTATGGGAAGATTTTACACAATTTGCATGTACACAAATTGACAGTAGAGGTGGAAAATATGCCAACATATAAATAAAGAAGCATTAACACAGAAAGTTTTAATTTTTATTACTCTCACGTACTCTCACGTATTGGTGCATAGCTGCCGCTTTTATTGCAAAAGCGTGCTTGTGTTGCAAACGCTTTTTTATGGCTTTATTCGTTTTGTTTTGTTTATATGTGACCTTGAAGTAATGCTGGATGATGAAGAAAGAAAAATGAAGCAGAACAAACAACGTCAGTCAAACAAAATGGTATTTTTGCATCACAAATAATAAAAACATTTGGGTGTCCATACAAATAAATAAATAGCTAGCGTGACAACTCGGGATGAGCCAAGGCCTAGCTTCTCGCAACTATTCATGCTGTGCGTGTTACATTTTTCGCATAAATGGAAGGGACCTACAATTTATTGCCGACTCCGAACGGCGAATTGAGAAGCTCTTTCATGACAAATTGTACTCCCGGAGGCTTGTCATTCCCCGACGAGAGGTGGTGCCGCGAAAAATGTTCGGTGTTCCTGGCTGCGGCTTTAACCCACGCCGCTCGGTCAGCAGTCCAACGCACTAAGCACTGAGCCACGGCGCCCACTACTAGAAACTTCATGTCTTGGACGAAATGGTTCAATTTTTACCGTTCTGGTAAGCCGGTTCTTCATCGTGGTATCACAATGGGCCAATCTGGTCTGAGTGTGCCCCTGTCTGAGCGGGGGCAGCCATGTAAACTAACCTAACCTTACCTATGTATAGATAAGGGTAGGAGTTGGTTATAAGGAAGGAATTAGGAAAATGAAGAGGTCCTGGCACTAGCTAACAACTAGTATACGAAGAGTACATCGGCAAAATTATGAAAACTCGACACGAAAGTAGAATTATCTAAGCGAATAAGAGATCACCAAAGAAACAGGAAGATGCGCTAGACCACACGTACACTAGTGTCAGCTCCATAATTGTTTCCATCTTCCCTAGATCTCTCCCAACATACGTCCTAAATCAATCCTGTCCTACAGTTCCGACGATTAAAAGAGGGGAACGCAACGGGCCCGACTGAGGCTTAATTGAAGAGCCTTCCGCTTACCCTCATATATACCATACCATACGATGCAGGGAAATTACTCCACCACAAGTGGGAAATTGCACCACTTTCTTGTGGGGCATGCTGCACCCTGAAAACTCCCTGCCTGGGATCACTGTTGGATTTGAAGTAGATGCGAAATTGGGCGCATGCAAAGTTTTTGTATATCCATGGATTTAAAGAAACTTTGCATACGCCCAACTTCAAGATGAAGGCTTTACATTTATTGCCAAAGAGCTCTAAGAAGTTTTTCCTCCATCGAAGGGAGAGCCCAATAGCCTATTCAGGTCTTAGTGAAGTGAGCTAGAATAGGCTGGTGATAGTTAGTTTGGAGGGGTTCTGGAGAGGTGTACTAAAACTACTTAGATTTCTTAATGCAATAGTTTGAACCGGCCGTACAGATTTATTTTGATCGTAACTTAGAGCATTTAAGCCGTTGAAGATGAGTCTTCTTGTCTGTATTTTAAATATTTTACCATAGTCTATTTCTGCTGCTCCGAACTCGTTTTATTTGTTTACTGTGTCAGTTTGGGGGCGAAGAAAAGTTTTCTAATGGATGTAATGGACCGATTGCACCAACCAATTGTAAATTTAATAGAAAAACACATTGATGCATTATTGATTGTTGCGTTTGGGTTTTTTTTTTTTGGAGAACTGGCATAATTTAATGTCGCTGTTCAGGTAATTGAGTTTCACAAAGCCTTTATTGCGATAAAAAGCAAACAAAGCCTGCAAAAGAAAAACTCTGAAATCGGACCCATGTGGGTGCAGCGGAACATGTTACGAAAAATCTAACCGAAGCCTAGGCACTTTGGTTCAACCTAACCGGAAATACTAAGCGAACTACCTATCATTTTATTTTGAATGGTTTGCAACTTTGCTAGTCAGCATCTGTCAAACTCTGTGAATTGTTTGGTTTTAATTTAGCTCTTCAAATAAAATTATTTTTTCTTGATTTTCCGTAAAATCTGCAAAACACCAGACACTTAAATGGACGACGACGGTTTTGATGATTCAATAGACGATGCATTGGCCAGCATTGACATTCCTTCTGCGCCAAAAATTCTTAAAGTTCAAACCACAGTTGTTACCGCAAATACCACAACATCATCTTCTGCAGCCTCAACCAGTCAAGATCCTGCTGGTAAACCCAAAGTAATTGCACCATCTAACTCTCACTGCATTCAGGTACACCCGAAACAGCGAGGCAATCCAGTATTAAAAACGATTCTCAATTGTCCATATGAATTTCGGGACATTGTTCCGGATTATGTGGTTGGAAAAACATCGTGTATCCTCTACCTGTCGCTAAAATACCATATTTTAAACCCAGAATATATCTGTCAACGTTTAAAAGATCTTGGAAAACAATACGCATTGAGGATTCTTCTAGTGCAAGTCGATGCTCCAGTGAGTAAGAGTAGTTCGTTCGGTAGTCAATGTAATTATTATTGTTGTATTCTAGGAACCCCACAATGCACTTAAAAGTCTAACTAGGATCAGTTTGCTGGCCGATCTTACTTTAATGCTGGCATGGAACGCTGAAGAAGCTGGGAAAATCATTGAAACCTACAAACTCTTTGAAAATAGGCCCCCGGATTTGATTATGGAACGAGCGGAATCAAATCCTCACCAGAAGGTGGCTTAGAAGTCCAGAAATTAGCAAGAATAATTAAAGACTCTCGATCTTTTCAGCTTGTGACCGCGTTAACAAGCATCAAACCAGTGAACAAGACAGATGCCGTGTCCTTGCTTCAGAATTTCGGCAATCTTGGAAACATCATCAACGCAAGTGAAGAAAGATTGTCATTGGTAACTGGTCTGGGGCCAAGAAAAGCAAAAAAGTTGCACAAAACCCTCCACGAACCATTTATGAGTAAATAAACTTCGAATTCCGTTTAAAAATATATTTTCTTCCTTTAACACGTAAACACAGAATCGTACCCAGTAAATTATTCAACAAACTTCCAAACTTTGATGTTTCCATCATCGCTACAGGACAACAGCTGCCCAGGTGTTGTTGGATTCCACGTTACACAATTAACGTCCTGTAAATGCGCCTTATCAACAGATGTAACCAGCGAGAATGTCGGTTCGTTCTTCGTTGAACCTTCATCTTCCTTGAATATGCGAATGGAATCATCGCCACACGCTGTTGCTATCAGCCCCGTTTTGTGGCACCAAGATATATCGTATACCGCTCTCGTGTGCACTCCTGAAATCGTACAAACACACTTCCAAACTGCGAAGTTGTCGGGTGTGAGAATGCCTTCCTCATTACCCGGAGGATACGACTGCCAAATCTTGACTGTTTTATCATCAGAGCACGAGGCAAGACGATTACCAGTCTCGTCGAATGCGATACTCCAAACGGTTGAAGTATGTGATGCCAGCGTTGCTGTGCACTCCCAGTCGTTGTCCAAAGTATTTTCCTTATACATCTTTATCGTGTTATCGTAGCTGGCCGACGCCAGAATCTCCTCAAAGGGATGCCACACCACTTTCTTAACGTCCTGTGAATGTGAACTCATTACGGCAGCGCATTCGAACTCGTCATCACCAGCCACTTCCCAAATCCACACAGACTTGTCACGGCTGCATGTAGCCAGCAGCCCTCCTGATTTCGACCAACTTACACTCTTTACTTCATTCTCGTGTCCTTCCAAAGTCGCATTGCACTCAAATTCCCCTGCATTCGTAAAAATTAGATTTCTTTCCAAACTCTTTTCATATTATCACTCACCTGACGTCTTACTCCATATCGCTGTTGTAGCATCGAAACTGGCCGATGCCAAGAATTGGCCACATGGCGACCATGATATTTCACGAATTGTTCGTCGATGACCATCAGACAGGATAGTTTTCATCGTCCAGTTACTACCACTCAGCGACCAGATCCGTATAGTTTTGTCTTCGCCGCAAGAGGCAAACGTTTTACCTTTGTTATGCCAATCAACTCCCCATATCCGTCCCTTATGTCCTTGAAGTGCATATTCCTCAATTAGTTTTCCCATTTTCGATGCAAAAGCAGTGGCGATTGTCTGTCGTCAATCGCAAGTTAGATAAACAAGGCCCAAAAATTCGTCTAGAAGTCGGAAATCAGCTTAAACTTAATTGACAGCTGTCTTTTGTTATCTCTAGAGTTGCCAATAAAATTGCAGTCACAATTTAATTTTATTCAAATCCAATAACTCACAATTGTGTGAGAGGGTTTTACTCCAAAAACGTCATTAACGCTTTTTACACCAAAAACATCACGGGTTTAGATTTTCACTGAGCCGTTGGTTTCAAAGTTTGTTTAAAATGTTTATAAATTTTAATAATACATTTTTTTTAAATATTTATTAAATATTTTTTAAATAATGGCTTGTGTTCTGGAGGTTAAAGTAGAGGAATCCTTTGTTTACGTTTACAAAAATCGTATGACTTCCGTACTCCCTTCCAATGCCAATCAAGATATTCGTATCTGATCAAAAAAGTGATCACGTAAAATCCATCGTCGATATAGCGAACTTGTGAATATACGGTCTCTCATAATTTTCTAGTTTAAAATTCTCCAACTCATTGTGAATGTATCATATTCGCATAGCATACCTGCACAATTACGTCAAAGTGCAAGCAAAAAAATTTGTTTACGTGAATTAATTTTCTTATCACTCAAGTTGTTTAACGAAAAAATGAAATAAACTTAATAGCAAATCAATTAAATTCCACAATGAACGGCATAATAGCATTTAATAGTTCCAATGATGTTGTATTTAAAAAATTCAATAATGAACTCAAGCAGAAAATCCACGAAATCGCCGAGGAACAAGGGCTCGTCGACGCAGACACTCCCATCGACTCGAATATAATTCTACAGATATTCTCGCCGCTTGTGAGCTCCCAAAGGATTATGTTTTGCCAATTTGATAACACTTACAGTAGTATACAATGCGAAGATGATCTAAACTTTACATTTGGAGATTTTCTTGGATTTTCCTTTATAAAAATCGGACAGGTTCCTATCGAAGTTATGCGCAGGAATTGCGACGTCGCTATTTCTCTGGCGCGTCATCTTTACGGCGCGAACCTATTTGCCGCAGATAAAGTGCAAGACGAGCTATTTGACGATTTGATTGAAGTTTATGAGACGCTGTCGAAGACGGATCAGGGATTGCATGTAGAAGCCATGCCTCAGTTGATGATAAACGCAGAGATTAAGAATTCTATAAAACGGACGCTGGAGGTGGCTACAGAGAAGTTGAAAGACCTGGGTTCTAATCGTTCGCATGCACTGTTGTTTGTCAGTAACAAGTTTGTTGGTTCATTTTCCTCACGCACCGCACAGGGACTTAGTGCGTCAGACATTCTATTTCTATCGCTTTTGGGTAGAACTCTGCAGAAGACCAAAAAGACTAGGCAGCTGAATCGTACAGTCGCAGTTTTCCTGGAAGGAGATCACGCTAGCTCGGTGTCGGGATGCATACCATGCATTGTCCACTGCTCGGAACTAGAGAAGGGCGTCATCGTAATTTTTGTCGTTGAGTATTGCAATCTACAAGTGGCCAGCAGTATGTATGACACGTTTTTTGTGCTGCAGAAAATTTTAAATGTTCAAGTGCAAGGCGACACGGACGCAGTTAAATCTTCGTTCGACAATTTGGAGATCTACGTCAAGCAGACACTGGATGCCCTGAAAAAGGCAAAGTTTCGCGGCGATGAAATCGAAGCGAGTCACAAGAAATTCGCTTCGAAGTGGGAAAATATTAAGAAGATGTATGGGGAATACCTCAAGAACTATGAGAAAGAGATTGCTGTGCGTATAGAATCGAATATACCACCTTTTGTAGAAGATCTCAAGGCTCTCTTCACCTGCACATGCTGCGATAGCAGTCAAATTGCTTTGGAGCAGATTCCCGACGTGGCATCGTTCGTCGAGGGAAAACTACTGGAGTTCTCCGAGTTCTTGAGCGTGAAGGCGGAACGAAATCTAACGATCGAATCGTATTTAGAGGAATTCCCAGGGCTGGTCCATTTTATCTACATCAACCGCACCAAAGGCACCATGATAGCGCCGGATCTGACGAAGGAGGAGAAGATGGTTCCGGTTATCCCGCGTATTTGGTCGATGGTGGAATTTACCCGCTCCTATCTGCAGAAAGGACACACTACGGTCATATGGAAAGACAAAACCTTCAACTACTCGTACTTTCTCTGGTTCGAAGACCAGAACTCTGTCGCTATGAAACCCATCGATTTGCAGAGCCACTTTTACAACCACTCTGCAGTGAAACCTCAACACGCCCCGGGACTACTGGCATCAGATTTTTACCATCAGTTCACCGAGATAGGCTTTCCCAAGACTTCACCGGGGAAGATCAAGTGTTATGAGATTTTTTGCATGCACTTGGGCCTAGTGACGACAACGTGTGCTATTGAGCATTGCAGACGGTTAGTGGCCACAATTACCGATGTAGTGGGCGAGGGTGGCGGCTCGGACATCGGGTAAAGTGCAATCTATTGTACATTCCAATGTACTCGCGTACGTATTTCGTATTTTCTAGTCTCAAGAAGTTTAAATAAACGTCACAAAATGAAAAGCAAGTGGTTTCTGTTTTAGTTTTTTCTCAACTTGTATTGGTTTTCAAATCGATTACTAACACTTGGTTCTTTGCTTCTTTTATCCGCCACCAGCGGCCGAGACGATGTTCTTGGCCGACGCACGCGATTAGTTTGAGGCCATCTTGACTGAATGCGAGGCTATTGATGAACCCGGTCACGGGAATTTCATGGATTTGAGTAAGTTTTCGACCGTTGTCGCTCGTCTGCCACAGACGAATGTACCCATCGCAGGATCCTACAAAGAAAAAAACTGAGTTAAATGGAGAAACAAGAATTTAGCTAAAACAGATGTGTGTAATCGGAAATAGGCAGCAAAGGGCACCAAGTATAGGCTCCAAAGGAGTATTATTATCAGTCTTTAGCGGTCTGAAAATCTCTGTTATGAGAGCTCAAACACTGATTGCAGTAAGATGTTAAGCTGAGCTAAGGACAGGCCAGACTCGGGTTTTAGAGTATAGCTACCATTTAGCTTACCTGAAGCAATTAGGTCTGTATTCACTACGACTGCCAGTGCAGAAATCCAGTTCGCATCTCCGTTCGACTGCATACCGTGCACAGTTCTTTGTGTGACCAATGATTTCTTCTTCAGCGCGCTCCATATGCAAAGTGATCTGAAAGTATTGAATGTAATGGCGTCTGTCTCTCCTGTTATAGTATCCCACTTACCCATCATCGCCACAGGAAACAAAGTTTTCGTCATTTAAAAACTTTACACCTTCTATACTGCCCTGGTGGCCATTGTAGATCAACTGGGATTCCTCTGTTATCTTCCATATTCGTAGACTGCAGTCATTTCCTCCCGCTGTAATGGCACGCTCCCTTGACAGAGCGTCGATTCCTGTTACAGGTGCTTGGTGACCAAACCTTTGAAATACAAACAATCATTCCAGAAACCCAAATAAACCTCTTGGTAATCTCTTACAAACTCTCCACATATGCCATCTCGTCTAGTGACCAAATTTTCACTGATCTGTCTCTGCTGCCGGAGTACAGCTCATGTGTGTCCTTTCTAAACACCAATGTACTAACTACATCCCGATGTCCTCTGAATGTTTTCAAATGCTTCAATTCCTGAGGACACCAAATCTGAATATTGTTACCGCCTTCAGCCAGAGCAAGGAATTTCATATCTGTTGACAAGCACATGGCTATCACATGTGATCGTCGCTTAATTCCCCGGTCGGGATCTTCTGTGTGTGGTTGAACATCAAATGTACCGATCGGTCGCAATGTTGTTAGATCCCATTTTACCACGTACTGTGTTTTAGCGCCGGTAAAGAGATATTTCCCATCACCAGTCAATGCCACCGTGGTAAGAGGAAGCTTTTGCTTCTTGTGCTTTAACACTTTGTCCTTACTGTAGCCAACAATTGAGGCAGCTATTTGACGCCTTAGTCTGCCAACACTTTCTAGGTACTCCTCCTGCAGTCGGTGTGAAACATGGTCAAAAACTTCTTTATCTTCAGCACGATTCTTCTCTTCTTTTTCTATCTCTTCGAGATATTTTTTTGCCAAACGTAATCGTTTGTCCTGTGGAGTTTCTTGAATTTCCTCATCGCTTATGTAGTTTCCAGGACCAGTACCACCTCCGCCTTCACCTTCCCCACTATCGAAAGCATCATCACTGTCGATTTCCTCGTCATCTTTTGAGTGTGAAGGCTTTTGGGATTGTTTGGAAGATTTTGAAGACTTTGGAGCTTCATGCTGAAATTTAATGAATTATATTTGTTCAGCCTATGAATGAGTATAGTTACCTTTCGTTTCTTTGAAGTTTTAGGTTTATTTTTGAGGAAAAACGAAGACATTTCTTAAAAAATTCCTTAACAAGTTAAATAAAACGCGCTTAATCTAGTTCAGTACACGTGAGAAATACGTTTTTGTTTTGACGTTTCTACATAACCTACTTGTTGTTTGACGAAGTTTGGACAAATGACAGAAAAATGAGTAGGTCACAATTATTATTATCTAAGACATTCGTAATGGGGAACTTACACTGTAATGCAATACGTATAGAATTTGTAATAATTTTTTTTACTGGGTATAGAGATTAGGAATGGTTCTCCGGAGTAGGATTCTGAGCGGAATTAAGATGTCTCAGTTTGGTGTCTCCTTAATGAAGTCAAAATATATTCATAAATTCGTACATATTCTTGTATAACAAATAACTACCGGTGTGGTTTTCAGTAATGCATCGCTGATCAAGGAGTCGAAAGAGTACAAGACTTACGATACCTTAGGCTTATTGTATCGGTCGACTGTATTGAAGAACAAATGTATGCCGGCAAAGGCATTAAGTAGTAGTATCCGTTTATATCCCAACTTTTATTGGTTAAATGTGTTGTCGCATTATTCGTGTTTTAGCTTGTATGTTTGCCTACCCTTTTATAAGAAAAGTTCTACGATTAGTCGTAGTATCGTATGGGCCACATGTTCCACCAAGGCTACGCCAAACCCTGCCGGGAAAAAGAGTACGTTTCGCAAGAAAAACATGGCGCAGGACTGTTGAACAGAAGTCGAACTAATTGAGGAAAGGCTGGAGAGAATTGAGGCCATCGAAAACGAAGACGCGTAGGCATTTTCTATATTCTAAGACTCAGAAGAGGAAACAGAGAGCAAAAAATGTCTTATAAATTGTAAACAACACATTTAAATAGCTTAATACATTTATTTGGAAATTAGCTTGATATAATTTGTTCTATGATTTCATTTTAACAACAAATGGAATCAAATTACAAATTTCTATAAATAAATACCATACACATTAAAAAATAGTAATTTCTACATTTTATGTTATACATTACAACTTATTTATATTTTAAATTAATCATTTTTATTCTACAGTATACATTTGAAAGGTACATATATGTTTATTTACAACAATTTTTTAACAAGGAATTTCTTATAAGTTAAAAATAATAAAAAAATAAAATATAAAAATCGTTTACAAACATTTTTAAATTTAATACTTGAGCAATCGATTCGCTTTTTTAATGTTTTTTTTTTTTTTTAAAGAAATCTGTAATAACAGAAATAATATGCCAGATGAAAACTTTCCAATCAACGAGTTAGCGCTTATTTTAAATATTCTTTGATTTCTTAGATCTTAATCACAGGCATTGTTTTACAATAGTTATGTATGTATGTATGGTTTATTTGGTAATTTTTTCTTATAGTTTTGAAATCGTTTGGTGAAACCATTTTAATGGAGTTGTGGTGGGTAACGGTAGTATATATATATTTATAAATTAATTGGCTTTGGCTTTACTTAGAGGAGCAATATATGCACTCCTCAGAGGTGCTATTAAGTGCAATGTGCACAGCAGACTTAGTTCAGAACTGGTTTTGTTAGCAATGGTTATAATCCTTTTAAAATCGTAGAAATACATTGCTGCTTTAGATCAAATTACTAGTTTTCCTATAAACTCAGTCAAATCATCAAGATACATATAACCACTTTATCTAAGGAAAGAGGATCATTAAATAAGGAACCAATAGGTTGTTGGCAGTTGATAACTTTTGTCAAAGCACTGACTACCCCATTATGTGAAACTTAAAAAGGAACTTAACTTGATGTTCGTTAAAAACTAAAATAAAAAAAAATTATTATTCCATGGAATCCACTATTGCGCCGGTGCGAATGTTTTGAGTATTGTAAATCCAACGTATGGAGCTCTTAACTATCTGAACTTGTCCGCTGTTTAACTACCGTCACGCCACCATTTGACGTACTACAACTTTCTTGGCTTGGCTTTCGGTGTCCTTGTAGTTGATTGTCTGCTCCAGAGAATATATGAATAAAACTGGAATGCTTGACAGGTGGAAAGATAAAATTACTCATAGCCCTGAGCGGACTGAATCGCTCTCCGAAACTAGGACTATTGTTATTGTTACTACTGCTTAAATTATTTATACTATTATTACTATTTGACGATGCTAGCTCAGTATCTCCAGTGCAGCTACACGAGCGTGTAATTCTACATTTAGCGCGGGTTCCAACCAAACCCACCGAGAGTCGAGGGGACTTTCGAAATTTCGGTTTATGACCGGGTGACAGTGGATTCGTATCGTTGTCTATGACGAATATGCTGGACGAATGTCGGTTATCCGTGTTCATAGTTAGAGGTGCACAGTTTTCAGGACCCGTATGTGAAGGACTGAAACTGACTGTAGTCTCACTGGAAGCCGGGATTAGATTGCTCTTGGGAATTTCATAGTCACTGAATGAAGAATCTGTCAGCGCCCGCTGTGCTAGTTTGTACTTTTCGTTAAAGGAATCAGTATCCGAACGTAGTCGGTCACGAATTGAACAGGCAGTGTTTGCCTGGTGATCATTTTGTTCGACACTTAGGAAGACATCATCGTAGTCCAGATCATCGGGACTGGATGAGTAATTGTGGTTATCATAGGAATATGGACTGTCACGTCCTTCGATGGAAGATGATGGATGTTTTGGGGAATCTTCTTCTTTTTCAGCAGCACTGGAGGCTTCCATTATATTCCAAATATCGCGATCGATGTCAGCAGTGGCAGATGCTACAGCGGCTACTGTCTGGTGGACCCCAGCTAGACTGTTTGTAATCGATGGGGGGCTTCGGGGACTTATTTGTCCAGTGAGATCGCCTTTAAGACTCTGCTGTTGTTGTTGTCGAAGCCAAATGGGAGAATCTAAAAAAAGGAAGGGAACATCATTAAATTGGTCAAGTAAAGGATTGCTTACGGTTCGACTCACCAACATAGATTCTTGCCTGCAACGAAGATCGCTTGTTATCGATCGAATGTAACCGATGTTGACTAGCTAAGGAGAATCTGTGAGCGACATCTAGTTGCTGATCCACTTCCACACCTATCACCTTAAGGATTAAATTCTTTAGAGCGGCCCTAAAGTCTTTTAGGTGATATGCGTATAAAACTGGATTGACCGCAGAGTTTAGGTGAGATAAAATGATGCAAAAGAAGGTCAGCTTTGGGTGGATGAAGAAATCTGGATAAAAAGCTTTGATGCAATTAATTGTGTACAGTGGTATCCAACAGATCATGAAGAAGAGCACAATGATGGATAGGTTTTGTGTTGCTTTGACATCTCGTTTCCTAGCTGCCCCCAAAACCCTAAGCATAGTACCTCCATGGCACATTCGACTGGGTGTGGTTTGAATCTGTGCGGTTGATGATCTTCTACTGTTTTCACCAACCGGATTCATAGTCACAATTTGTCGTACCTGTGAACATTTGAAAGCTCCAAATAATTTTAGGGGAGAACGATATTTGAAGGGAAACCAAACCTGTTTGATGATTACTCGATAGATGTGGGCATAGAATGCCAATAGTAGCAGTGCTGGCGTTATAATGGTTGCAAAATATAGGAAGACCAGGTAGTCGTAGTCCATAACTTTCACAAAAAGACAGGCTTCGTTGTGTCCAACATCTGCATGCCAACCGAAGAGTGGTAGAAAGCCTACTATTGCGCCGGCAACCCAGCACATGGAAATGATTCCTGAAATTGTAAAAAGATTCATCAATACATATTGGGAAACTGTACTCGAAAATTATATAAATAATTTAAGCTGTTGCTTAGATACTGAGAGAGAGAGAGAGAGAGAGAAATGTTATTTCTGTGTTAGTCCTGAAAGTTTAACGGGGACGACGAATCAAATTCCGCTTTAAGGCAGAATGAACCATTCAACCTGGACGATGAAGACCACCAATTCCATCCACCCGACACGGACGATGTGAAGACAAAGTTTAAGTCCAACAAAACTGCTGGAACTGACGGCCTAGCTTCCGAGCTGTTCAAAGCGGCAGACGATGACTTGGTAAGGAGCATGCACCAACTCATCTGTAAAAATGGTCCGAGGAAAGTATGCCCGATGAATGGAACCTCTGCATTATTTTCCCGATCCTCAATAAAGAAGATTCTCTGAACTCCGCCAATTACAGAGGCATCATCTTATCTTTTCTGCCGTGTTGTGTGAACGCCTGAAGCCGTTCTTCCACAACCTGATCGGTCTATATCAGTGTTTCTTCAAGCCAGGAAAGACCACCACCTATCAAATATTCACACTGCGGCAGATTTTGGACAAAACTGTACGGGGTCTACATAGCGACTTAGCGAGAAGAATGAAAGTCCAATGACTGAGATGGCTAGGTCATGTAGAGCGGATGGACACCAATGCTCCCGAAAAATCTTTAACTTCACACCCGAGGGACGGCGCAGTAGAGGAAGACCGCGATTAAGATGGCGCACGCAAGTGGAAGGGGACCTTAACCAACTTAGAGTGCGAAACTGGAGGCAGCTAGGTAAAGATCGAGCTGAAGACGCTTGTTGGTTGAGGCCCAGGTCCACCCCGGACTGTAGCACCCCCTTAAGTTAGTAAGTAAGTCCTGAAAGCGAAATAATAAGCATTATTTCACAAGTGCTTTACACTCTCAAAGTTGTTGGGCTCTGAGTCCATATAATTGTGAAAGATTTTTGTGATACTGAAACTCAAATATGAAAAAAGTCTGTAGCTCTCATTCTGTCATATTTCCGTTCCTACTCTCGTTTGTATTTCTATCTCACCTCACTTCAACATTCAGCAGTTCAGCGTTCACAACATAAGGTTTTGCTCTATCGCAGCGGCGGATTATCATTTATTCCACTAATAAAGTCAATTGCCTCAACCCCACTTTACTCCTGCTGATAATATCATCCATCGCCTATCGTCCAATTTCTAAAAGGACCACCACTCTCCTCTCCACTCCCCATCGTTAGTGCTAAGTTAATTAATTTCTGCAACATGTCATCAGCAGTTTGCAAATAAATTGCAACTTCTCCTCCATAATGTGTCTCCTCTACACAGAGAACGCGGTTAATACAATGAAAGACCTACGACTATGGCGCTAATCATTCAAATAACCCACATGCAACGACGTCAGCCACACCCCCTTATATTATGTATAGTCCTGACATCCTGACAAATGATGTTTTCAATGCACAATCTTGATGACATGAGCAAAAATCGTCTCTTAGAAAAAACAACGGGGAAGGGGTTATTTCCGAACGATTAGGACGTCTTCACTCACAGACTACATAAACATTAACCACTTCTATGTAAGTGCGTGAATCTAATGACGGATGACAAACAATTGAAGGTTGTGAGTCCTTGCGAGTAGAAATTAAAAATAGAAAAACGCGTTTCTAGCCGCTGACGTCAGAAGAGGGGTAAAATACTAGGAAGGAGGCTTGGCTCTGACGCTCTGCCTGTATCTGAATGGAAAATAATTACTTTGCTGTGGAGGTTGTCAATGAGCTTTTGACATAAGAAATATGTGCGAAACAGGATATGTGGAGGATTACTTTTAAGGTTTCACGCTGAGTTATTAATAGAGTAGGATATTCTTAAAGGAAGGGCAGACTTTAGTCATTGCTTGGCAGAAGTGTTAACCTAATTTGCAAAATTGATTCAAAACGTAAGAGTGCTTCTTGAGATAACGACTATAATGAAAATATCTCTACAGGTTTGTGGTCATGAAATCTGGATGAAGAACTGTAAAATAACAGAGATATGATGCTGGTCGAAAGAGAGATGCAGGATACATATTGGTAAGTCCATTAAGAAAAAGAAGTGGAACTGTCTTATAGGAGGGACAAAAGACAAATGGATGACAAAATTGCAACTAAACGGGAAGAAGGGATAAAGGTCAAGCATCTCACTCGACTATACGACTTTACAAGGAGAACTTCGAGCAAACAATATTCAGCAGACATCAGCGGACAAAGACGGAAAGCTGAACCTGCTAACTAATGCCACCAGGTTCTAGAAAAGCAAACCGGCATTAAAATTCACACTGGTGTGCTAAGAAGTTCTCCTACAGCTGCCCTTCAAACCGTGGTCCACTTATTGCCAATAGATATCTATGGCATGCAGGAGACCACTAACGTGGTCTTAACACCGAGAGAAAAATGTGCACATACCGGAATTCCATCAACTCACCGCAGCCTTCCCAATTCAACAGACTCACCGCAGCCTTCCCAATTCAACAGACTCGCTACCCACCGAAAACGACTGGAGTCAGATTAAAGTCCTCTTTAATGAGTCTATCTCCACGGACGGCTCTAAAGCAGATAAGGGAGATATTTCGTTTCTTATCAGAAGATCTGGACATCCACCACTCCTTCAGTCTCCTCAATCACTGTAGTGTCTTCCATGTCGAAGTCACAGCTATTAAAAGTGCAGTGAAGGACTGCTGCGTGTTTCGAAACGAGAGCGCTAGCTAGTATAACGTCACACTCTGTTTGGTCCCTGATCACTGTGACATACAAGGGAACTGGGCGGCTGACAAATTAGTCAGACAAGGCTCTTAATGTACAGACGGCAGAAAGCTCGACCATGTCAAAGCACCTATATCGTTTGTTAAACACCTGACTTACACTGACGCTCTGTCGAAAGCAAATTTTACATGGCAATAGCTCAATTACTGCAAAAATGTCAGGCTGATCTGACCTGTCTTGGATCAGAAAAGATCAAAAGCATTAATACGACTTAAAAGAGACCAACGACTGAGCAACGTCCTCATGGGGTACTGCATCCTAGGCAGGCATGCTCAACGCCTTGGTATAGCATGTAACGATTTCTGCTGGAGCTGCAGACATGACGAGGAGGAAGAGCCCATTGAGCACTTCCTCTGCATGTGTCCCACCCTTGCCAATATCAGAAAAGCCACCTTAGGCCAATGTTTTAAGGATCTAAATGATTTGAACTCCGCCAGCAGGGTCGATCTCAACAGCTACGTTAGGAAATCTAAATGATTTCAGGAGTAAGCAGGGGACAAGCCCCAGTACTCAGTGGTACCACAATGGACATACTTTTCTGGTTTAAGTGTACCTCTTCTTGAAGAGAGCACAGTGACATTTCAGGGAACTGTAAGGCTGATGAACTCGCCAGATATAGAACAACATTACCTATTGGGCTTGATAAGGGCACCTTAGGTATACCAATCCCTACTTGTAAATTTAAACAAATCTTAAGTGGACAAGTGGTACAACATGTCTAGCGACAAACGAATCCTAAGTATTTTATTTCTCTTGATAGATTGCATTTTAGCGCTGTAATGGATGTCATTACTGGACAGCCAAGCATGCAGCAAGGCTTGGCGCCTACGAAAACGACTTCTGCAAAAGCTTTATGGGCGAAGAGAAGGAAGAGACTATTCTCCATGTTCTTTGCAACAGTCCAGCTTTCTCCCGCGAAAGAAAACTCCACTTAGGAGCCTTCTTCTACACCAACTTACGCGACCTGATAAGTACTCAAAAGGGCCCAAAAAGCTGATATCAACATCAACTTTTGTAGGAAATAGACTCAACTACTCGTCGAAATATCTAAGGCAGAGAGCTAGAGCAAGTACCTAAACATCTGCAACTATTTGTGCAGTTTTGAAAAAAGGAACTGTTTCTGAGAAGTGGCTACTAGAAGCTATTGTCAAGGTACCTTGACTGGTCAATCTCTAGGAAGGTATAAACTGTTTACAAACGCATCATGCTGCTTTCGGCGCCGTCGTGCTTTTCTTAGGAACATTTTTTAAATCCCCTCTCGGAGTCGGCAACAAATGAAGTCGAAAAAATATTTGTGTCGTGAATCAACCATAGAATCTAAGCAAGCAGATGGATAAAATACTTGGAGCTACGACTAACAATTCCAAAAATTGCAGCTCATTTGTTAAGTGTTTAGGCACTTTAGTTCCATTTCCTCTTGTTGAAATGTAAACAGAAAACCGTCAAAGTGTTTCTCACTTTTTTTGGTAAAACAATTACAGCGACTCAATGGAAAAAAATCCTTGAAATTGTAAATAAAGGGCTTTGAACAATAACATGCAAAAATGCGCAAAGTGTAGACAAAAGTATTTTTTGCTGACAAGACCCAATTTCACAGGCCCAAACAAGGCACAAAAACAGAACAGAAATTCATTCATACTGCTCTTCACGGAAATGGAAAAAATAAAAAAATAAATATCAAATCTATTCAAAAAGTTCTACTATTGTCACACTCACAGTACAACTAAAGTAAACACAAAATGATACAAAAAAAAAAAATTCCTCACCAATAGCTGTCTTCGTCCGTACATTCCTCGAATAGGCCATGGGATACAGTATGGCCCAATATCTGTCCACAGATACAGCAACCAAACAGAATATCGATATCGTGCACAGTACCACCAGCAGTGACACAGTGAATAAGCAGGCATGCAAATTCCTTGGGATCCCCACAGAAGCAAGCACCGCGAAGGGTACCCCCAACGAACCGACCAGAAAGTCCGCCATTGCAAGCGAAACAATGTAGTAATTCGTTCGTCTACGCAGTTTCCGGTCGCGATGGAACACAATAATCACCATTAGATTACCGACAATGGCGAATACTGCCACGAGAATTTCAAACACCGCATATGGAATGTTGAGTTCCGTGGAAACCTCTTCGTCATCGACACTATTGCTGGACGGGCGGCGAGTTGGCTGGTATGGACCGAAGGGCAGATTTAGAAGATTCTCCGAGCGATTTGTGTGGTACTCGAAGTCGGTGTAGGAAAAAAATCGGAATTCGGACATTGCTGGACCGCGGGTTTGGCACTTTTATTCAAACGAATGAATCTCCTCTTCGGCGTGATGTTTGGAATTGTTCGTTCACTCTGCTAGATAATTGGTTCTTTTCAATTAAAAAATTTTCCGAACTTTTTTCGATTTCTTTTTTTACTTTCGATTTCAATTTAATTATCCTGTGAGGACGTCTATGTTCACGGTTTTCCTGTTGAACTATAGTCTATTTCAGTCCCTCGCTGGTTAGGATTTCGTCTGTTTGTTATGATTGCTGAGTATCCTCGCAATTGGATGCGGATAGTCTGTTTGCTCTTGCAAACTGGTATTAGTCCTTGGATCGGTAGGAGATTCAAATACGCGTGTTTTCGCTCTATTTTCATGTATAATTCTTTGCAGGATAATTAACGAGTAATTTTTTCATAGGACGCAATAATTGATTTGTATATAAGGAGAGTTTGACGGTGGGAGTAGGACCGCAGGACATTGTCGGAATGCAAATGAGTCCGCTGTAGCCGCTCACGTATGAATCCATTCGACAATTACAAATTAAATTCCGCTCTATTGAAATTATCCTTTTGTTTAAGTTTTGCGAGGACCAAACATGTTTTCGGCTTTAGTATCGATTTGTATCTGAAAGACAAAAGTAGAGGGTTGGTGAGGGTTAGTAAATGGAATGTTCGTTTAATTTGTTTTATTGAGTTTGAATTAAATATGCAAAGGGGAATGTAGGCTGTAAATATGTAAGTGGCTATTAAATGTCGTTTTATTAAGCTGTATGCGTGGGGTAAAAGAAAATTACACGTATTTATCGTAAACTTAGGAGAAATGATTTCTAAAACTGTAGTCGAAGAATTAATTTTTTGGCTATCTTGTCGATGTGTTTGATGGCACTTCCACCCTTTCACCACAAAGATGATACTTCAGATGAGGTATTTAGCAAACCCTATCCATGAGATATCTTCTTTTTAGACAAAATACCGGATATTTTACTGACTTTGGGAACAAAATTTTTTAATACAAGTAAGTCTTATCATCTGAGGTTTAGTTTAGTTTAGGCCATTCCTCGTATTTTTAAATGAATGGGTATTTACAGATGGTTAGGTTAGGTTAGGTAGATGGGTTGGCGAGTGGAAAGAAGCCCTTAGCCCCTCATTCAAGTCAGTAGAGATACATTGTGAAGCCAATTTTTGGGGGAGAAGATACCCCTTACTCGTGGAGCTGTACCCAAAGCATTCTCCTATTGCCCCAGGCTTTCGAACCATTTTAAAGCCTTAATTAACCTCCAGATATCCTGGAAAAAGTGTCTTCCAAAGGAAGTGGGTTGTGTCCTTATTGACTTCTTGATTTTCGCAACCCCTGCAAAAGTCGTCCTCACTTAGCCTTAGCTTAGGTATATAATAACGCAGAGTATTATGACCTGTAATTACTCCTACAATGATGGAGAGGGTTTTCTTGTCCTTCTGCATCACAGTATTAGTTCTGGCATCATTGTAGATTGGCCATAGTTTTCTAGTTATTTTACAGGAGTTTAAAAGGCTCCATCTTTCATTCGCTTTCGCTAGAATCCTGATCTTCATGTCTGAGTTTACATGGCGGGGCTTTCGCTGACTGATCAGCCTGCTCCAGGTCTAGCGTCTTGCTAATTCATCATCTTTTTCATTCCCTCATTTTCCCGGAAATCTCCTTGCGGAGATCGCATGTATCGTCTAACCAAATTCGACTTCACTACTAACTTAGACTGACCGTGCGGTATAACCGTAGTCTCATTTTCGGAACGTTTAAGATTATTCCGTCCAAACATTTTATTTTTTTTTTTTTTGCGAGGTTCATGGTATTGTGAGATTCTTACTCACTAAAAACACCTCCCCTTTTCTTGTTGACTACGACTAAGTACAAAAAAAACTTTATCAAGTAGTTTAACTTTCGACAATAAAAATTCGCGTTGTGTAGGTAGCTTTCCAGTAAAAGCACCTACTAATACCGTCATTATATGCGGCTATTTCTTATTGCGCTAAATCGAACGGTTTCGTTCTTTGTAGTCGGCGCACAAGGTTTGTCACGTCCAGAATTTGGAGTATGGCGTTATTACAATGTCCATGAAGGCGAACACGGAGTTTGCGTGCAAAATTTGTTATTTCATCTTCGACGGTAGCTAGACCGAGGTCTCTATGGATATCGTCGTTTCTAATGTACCACGGCGCATTAACGATTGTTCTGAGCACCTTATTTTGAAAGGTTTGTAAAATATTTCTATTGCTGGTTTTGGTACAACCCCAAAGTTGTATACCATACGTCCATACAGGTTTTAAGACTTCCTTATATAAGAGCAATTTGTTATACATGGGTAATTTGGAATATCTTCTAAACAGCCAATACATTTCTCTAAATCTAATTTCGAGCTCGTCGCGTTTCTTTTTAACGTCCGGCTTCCATTTGAGTTTCGACAAATATGTTAAAGCGCGGCTTATGAATGTAATACGGATCCACAGAATTTTCTTCGATGAGAGATAGTCTTAACAAAAATATCCTTACAATGCCAAAAACCCGATAACGCTTAGGTGTTGGTCGTAGCAGTTTTCCTTCCAGCATTACTTTTACATATTTCTCTTCACAGGAGAGTTCTTTTGAGTATTTTTAGAGAAATGTTCAGTCAATTTCTAGTGAAGAATAACTGAAATACCGTATCTAATATAGATTGGGTGGGTATGGTTGGTTGGTTTTTGGGTAGTTAAGCCTTACTTGGACCTCTGGCGGGTGTATTGTCATAAATATTTTCCCCATGGAATCCTATGAAGAAAATGTTAATTTGGAAACGATCTATGAAGGCAAATGAAGAGCTGCCAGATAAAACTTCATAAAAGTTAGGACATCAGAGCCCGAAAATCGGGACAAATGTTAAACACGCAATAAAGGAACATATAAAAACGCACACATAACTGCCTTCGAACATGGCCTTTTCCAATGGATCCTTTTAATTTCATAAAAATGCACTTCGTTTTGTATAAGTATAACTCATCAAAGATCGCTAAACTTAAAATACTGTGGCGTATGTGGAACATTTTTACCGATTTTTGAGGTATTTTTAGAATTCGAATTACATATTGCACATATTTGTCCCTGGTTATAGCAGCCTTATATATTTTCCTGCACAGTTTGTTAGTTTCGACCATATCCTAGGAAGTTAATTTCCTTTCTAATTTTCCAATATATCTCTACGGCCTGGTACCCAATTTAGAGTCACGTTGTTGACCTCCGACATATCTTTTAAGGTTTGCCTGTGCAGATTAATTTGATGTAAGGATTATGTTATTGGGACTATTGCGACTTGATCACAATTCTTATATGCACACATGCCAATCCATTCAAAGTGACCTGCGTCAGAGTGATTTATATGCATTCTAACAGTAACGAGTGAATACCTCTTACCAGCTGGACACCAGTATGGAAGAGTGACAAAAAGAAACATTTTTCCATGCTGCATTAAACACTTTAAGTTAAGAGGCTCAATTTTGCAAGGTTCTTAATATTGTCTACTGAAGCTCTTAAAAAATTGGCCAAAGATATAATTTTATAAACCATGCTAAGTGTCCTAAAAAACTTGTTTACTCTACAGTTTTTTATTGACCGACTAACATCTTGTTCATACGTAAAATCCGGCAACGTCACAACATTTGACAGTTAACTCACGACCAAAGTCAGTGATTCCCACTTATCCAAGTCCAAGAACATCTTTTATTAGTTTTGCCCGTCTTGCTCTTCCACGAAATTGACAAATTAGGTTCTAATTTGAATTTATATTCATTTCCTAGGCTACTCTCACTCGAATTAATGGAATTGAAAATCTCACGTTTAACCTTAAAATAATAAAAACAAACAATATTTGTTTATCCAATTCAAAAAAAAAAAGACAACAAACACCGTCAGCCCGACCAGCACGCAGACTGCTTTAAATTCACTTCGCGCCATCGGACTGCTCATCAATTTCACATTCGATAATTTTACACAACCGTGTTAAATGTCATAATTCGATCGATTCGATAACCCATCAATACCAATTGTTTAAATTTGCAATCCACCCACAGCATTTCGATTAATTCGACGAAAATGTATCCACCCAAAATCAGAGCGGAGAATTATTTACGGCAATTTACGAACAAAAGGAGAGAAGAACGAGTACATAAAATAAAAAAAAAATCCACTGAAACCAATGTGAAAATTTGTGTGGACTGTCATTGTCAACACTGTCATCATTCAATTATGTTTATGGTCATTACTAATAAAACTACAGTATCTGTGAAAATGTATTCTCAGCGACACCACATTGCGATTGTACGTGATTCGCAGAAGTACGATAGAGTCGGTTGGAGAGATATGTACGTTTTTTGTTTGTTTTCTGTTTGAGGGTGGTTCCACAACTGCAATAGAAGACATTTCAAATTCATATTTGTCCTTAATTAGTTTAACGAACTCTTTACAATGCCAACATTGGGCAATTCCGCTCGATGATAAGTGACTGCCCTGAGATAACCTTATTGATTCATCAAAATTCAATAGTTGACCACTGTTAGAAGTGTTAATTGAATAATAAAATCTAAAGTCTTGATTCAAATTTAAGGATTTTTAAATAAATAAATAGCTGGAGTGATAGCTCGAGATGAATTGAGACCTAGCTTGCATGTTGTATTTGCCGCACGAATAAAAGGAGCCTAAAGTTTATTGCCGACTCCGAATGGCGAATTGAGCTAATCCACCAGGGAGATGGTGGATTAGCTGGGGCTTGAACCCACGAAGCTCGCACAGCAGTTCAACATACCAACCACTGAGCCACTACTGATTTTTACTTTATGAAGGTATTGGAGACTCAAGACAGGAGATCCTTTGAACTGCACCAACTACGGAGGCATCAGTCGCCTGCAAGATCTTATCTGCCATGTTGTGTGAACGCCTAAAGCCGTTCGTTAAAAACTTGATCGGTCCATATCCATCATCGACCAAATATTCACATTGCGGCAGATTTTGGAGAAAACCCAAGAAGAGACGACCTATAGAGACGAGCTATATAGAGCCTTGTCTAGTTTTGGCATCCCTGCAAACTCGTCCGTTTGTGCAGGATGATGTTGGAGAATGCACGCGAGGGCCTCACCAAGACCTTTGATGTTAAAAAGAGATTTAGACCTGCGACTTCATCAACATCGTTCCTGAAAGAATGGTTTAAAAGTGCCTTGCTTCATTGCAAAGTATATGCTGTCAACAAGAAAGGACACACAGCACCGACGTCTCGGACAGAACGTTACTAAAAACAGATATAGCTTTTAAAAGAATTAAGGACTTCGTCTACCTAGGCTCTGCTATGAATTCAGACAACGACACCAGATTAAAAGAAGAATAACTCTTGCCAATCGTTGTTTCTTTGGGCTACGAAGGCAATTGACTAGCAAAGCCCACCTTAAGTTAGTAAGTAAGTTTAATAGCAACGAAATTCCTTATGTACTTTTTTGTCAAGTAAAGGTTAAGTAGTAGGGATGTAGAAAGAGTCAATGCATCCATGGTCGTCACCCAGTACTTTGTACACACTGAATGGGGCGATAAAGCAAAATGATAGTTGGATACATCTAGTTTACTTCGAGACCACTAGGGTATTACACCCAGCTCGAGAGCTGAGTAGGCCAAAAAGGTTATTACAGCTTAGCGGAGGTCAGAGTCCTTTAGGTTTTGTAATGCTAGTTAGTTAGGTTAGGTTGTAATGCTATGTTTGCTCTGTCTAGTATTTAAAAAAAGTCTAACGGGGTGAAATAGCACGATCTCGGCAGCCAGTTCACATCACCTCCACGTGAGATGACAATGCTCTCGAATTGCTCGTGCAGAATTTCCAATGTGGCGTGAGCCGTGTGACACGTAGCGCCGTCCTGTTGAAACCACATGTCATTGGTGCCCGTATCATCCAATTTAGGCCAAAAGAAGTTGATAATCATCAACCTATAGCGCTCGTCATTGACGGTGATGGCCTGGCCAAAGTCGTTCTCAAAGAAATATGGACTGATGACGCCGCCAGCCCAAAATCCACACCAAACAGTGACTTTTTCGGGATGCATTGGACGCTCTTGGATCTCATGTGGATTGGTATCGTCCCAAATTCGACACTTTTGTTTGTTGACGTACCCATTCATCTAGAAATGGGCCTCAACGCTGAAGATGATTTTTCGATGAATATTAGGGTCAGTTTCCAACTGCTTCAGAGCCCATTCAGCGAACACACGTCGTTGTCTATGGTCGTTTACCTTCAGCTCATGGGTCAGTTGAATTTTAAACGGGTGCAGGTACAAGTCACGACGTAAAATTCGCCAAGTTGTGGTCTTCGAAAGGCCGAGTTCTTGTGAGCGACGCGAAGTCGACTGCCTCGGATTCTCCTGCACACTCTCACGGACAGCAGCGATGTTTTCGGCAGATCTTGCATTTCGTCGACGTACGGGTGTTGATTGATCGTTTACTGAACCAGTGGACTCAAATTTATCCACCACACTGCGAATAGTCCTCTCGGACACATTCGATTATGGCGACCGTAAAATGGGCGAAGCGCGCGGAATGTTGCCCGAACAGAACACTCATTTTGATAAAACAATTTTATTTTTTGCACATGTTGTTGAATGCTTTATCCATCCATGGTGATTTGGCCAAACAGACTGAATAAATGACAGCCAATTTAGCAGATATAGCTTCTCCAACAATATGGCCGCTGTCAACTGTCAAAGTTCGGAAGCCCCTATTGGAGGACCCTTTAGGATTGGGTGGGTCAGAACAGATTAGTTTCAAAAGGTGCAGAAGCTTGTTTAAAATCCTTAGATGTTCTGTGATATAACCAAATTTAGGTTGAAGTAAAGGTACAGCCAAACTATGCTGTTGACGGCAGTCTTTATACATGTACGTTGTTGTTGTATGCAAGGACTTTCGGTGCTGCAGTTGTAGGGAAGAACATGGCACTCGTCATGCCGAAACAGGCAATTCGTTGAAGCTTTTGTGAGGGTTTTGAGGCGAGATTTGATGCACCACACCCATGATGCTTAAGTAATTTTTAGTACCACCATTGTCAGATAGGAACCATTTTATCCTTATCCTTACGAAAATAATAAGAAAAACTTTAAAAGCCAAACTCTCAGCTTTAATCCCTATACTCGCAATCGATTCTTATGGAAAAGTTTCACTAACAACTCTGCCTACTGTTTATTGTCTTCTAATATAAACAAAGCAATCTATATGACCAGCAAATTGGCCTTGAATCCCCTTCAAATCGATAACCAACAATTACCTCTAATCCCCTAAGAACAACACTTCCTTTCTTAACCAACTCTCTCGCACAGATCACAACCAAAAAAGGGTACAAAAGGATTCACCTCCAATCTCTTTCCAGCATACTGGCCTTCTTAACCACATGGCCACAATGTCACGAAATCCAAAGAGGAAAAAAATAGATTATTCAAGCTTAAGTTTGAGTTTCCTTTCACTTCATCATTATCCTTGAGAAAGTTTTACACTTTTCTTCGTCGTTTTTCATTTGCGAGAATTTATGAACGAAAGGATTGCGTTGTACTTTATCCATACAAACAAAGTCATTAGAGAGAATATACCTCAACGTAATTAAGTGCCATAGAAAGTGCGAAGAATACTATGAGCCAAGGTACCGGTCAAAAGTACAAAGTCATAAAAATCGACCCAAGAAAAGCGACCATTAAAGCTGCGAATGATGTGATTGTTTGGGTATTTATCGTACACTTACTTGAGTCATAAACTGTTCACTGATTTACTATCCTCCATGGTCAGGACACTTGCCTATCTCTGTCTCTTTCTCTCTGTGTGGGTATTAATTTATAGACACGTAATAAATACAAACGTGTCTCATATTTAACCAGAGCAGGGTTTTTTTTTGGAAAGGATCAGTTCAGCCTAAAATTTTCCAGTGAGCGACAAACTAATTTTCTGTGAACTTGCACATAATCCTAAATCACAATTAAAATATCCTGTCGGAAGGGATGCGAAAGGATAATTGCGATATTGGACACCGACTTTAGCGGTTGTGTTTACAACGAAAATAGGCAAAAATGAAAGGACGACGACGCACGGTCATGAGGGTACACTAAGACGGCAGACATGTGTGACAACATTTATGTATAGTAGTGCTGTAATTGTATCCTTTCACGCATCATTAAGGATAATCAAATTTCTATCCTTTTGGAATGCATGCAATTTTATTTGACTGCGAGTGTGTGTGGTTTTGGTCTATGGAGCGTGAACATTTGACACCAGTTGCTGTCGGGAGGGATATAAGAGCTTAGACGTACTGTTGGAATTTATTTATTGGTTGGGAGGACTACTCTCCGCTTTTTCGATTGTCAGGTCATTTTTCTTGGAATCGGGGTTGAATAGATTTCGACTTGAAAGAGTAAAGTTAGTTCCGAGTGTTTATCCCACCGGTAATAAAATCAAAAGTAATTTTGGGACCACCTTCACATCGATTCAAGGACATCTTGGAAATGTGACTTCATCACTTGATAAAATATTTGTCCATTCTATTGAGAGAGTCACGTTGGCTGTCTATTAACTGGGCTTTCTTGTAATCCCTTATTGTTTGATGTGACGGTAGTCTCTCTTTGTTTGTAAGTACTTGCCAGCAAAGTGGTACTTGCACACTGCCCTTTCCATACCCAGAAATATGACAAATTCCTTCGCTAATTAATTGAAACAAACAGAAGCTGTAGACGAATTGAAGTCCCGAATCAAGGATTTCAAGTGTATCAATAAGGGTGCCAATTTATGAAATTCCACTAATTGTATAATTTTCCGCTAGAATCACACGATCTCGTGCGTAACTAAAGCACACTCTGTAAACTCTTCGCTGTAAGGCAATTCATTAATGAATCAAATTAACGAAAAGGGATTCATACAGTCGATAGTCTTCTGTTGCTTTGTAATTCAACCTTTTAACCCGAATAATTAATATCTGGTGTATCGCTTTTAAAGATGTGGCAGTCATGTCCTGACGTCTAATGTAGCTTTGAAATGTTAAAGTTAATTCATTCGGGCATTTAAGTGGGAGGTATAAGCTGAGCACATTTTTCAGTATAAAACAGTGCTGGCAGATTTCGCATATGAGGATATTCGTGGACTGGCTTGCCAAAGGATTAAAGGATAAAGTGAATCCTTAAGAGAATGTTGAATAAAAATGCTTTATTTTAGTTAATATGAAAGCTTTGGTGTAGAAAAGGAAGATTAAAGTAAGCGTGTGTAAGTAGTGCACTTACAAAATAGTTGATTATCATATATTGAAATTGTGGATATCCAAGGTTGTTTATTATGTACTTGAAAAACTAATTTATTATTGAAAATCAAGGGCATTGTACTACATGCATGAATCAATAAATAAATAAATAGCCTTGTTGTGCGTGTTACCTTTTCCTCCGAATCGAAGAGGCCTACAACTTGTTGTTGACTCTGAACAGGGAATTAAGCAGCTTCTTTATGACAAATTATACTTTTGGAGGTTTGTCGTTCTCCGACGAGAGGTAGTGGCAAAGCATCTCGCATAACAGTTCTATGCAAACCCGGAACAAACTGACCACATGCATCTATGGGTTTTCCAAAAATTATTTTGCTTAAACAGCTCATGCTGGATGATTCAATTAGTCCTCCAGAAAGTCGCTGTAGACTCGTCGAAATTTTGAAACTACATCATGAGAAAAGTCTTTGACTTCAAGCCTTTCCTTCCGGGAACACGGTTTGCCAGTTCTGTAGATCAAGCATCAATTACTTTTCTCTTCTGATAAATTTCGTTCCATACTCATAGGAATGAAAATAGTTCATTTGTTTATAATTTAAACCACGACTTATCCCACTTCAAAATCTACCTATGAGTAATTTTTTTTCAGTAACGGTTTTTGAACTCACGTTTTTTCTATAATATATCGCTTAAAGTCAATTTCCCTCAGGCTTAGAATTTCCCCTTTCTCCCGTCTTACATTTTCATATTTAAAATAATAGGGAATGACTAAATACAACAAATTTTAAATTTTTCTAATTAAGGCGCAACGCTAACCACTGCAACCTCGATCAGTACTCGCCTTAACCACAATTCAAATACAGATCCCGTTCTCGATTTAAACGCCATTTTCCTATGACCTCCGTACGATGCCGGAAAACGCTTTATCCTTAAACCAGATAAGCGACGCACCTCATCCCTCCTTATCACCCCTAGGCCACACGCCAAACCAACCACAGCCTCGTCACCAACCACTTCGTAGATATAACATCAGCGCAAGCTGCAGTTGTGGAACCGCACATTTATAATACTTGTGACACTTTGCAGAATGAAATAGCAACTCTTACAAGTATATTTTTATACATATGTACATACATGCATTAACTAATAGTTAATAATTAGCTCCATAGAAGATGTTTCCACTTCTATAAGGTGTATAGATTACTTATGATCCAAGCAGCTTTTAGGAATTGTGTGCATCGATTAATGAATCATGTTTATCCCATGGTTCATAACAAGTAAAGGGCCTTGGGAGATCCGACAAAGAACGATGAAGAATAAAGTACAGCATCCTACTCTTATAATTTAAATATAGATTTTAACATTCGTACTCGGTTGTAGGAGAAGTATTGTAACATCTCTCATCTTTGATCGTACTTACAGGTTTTATTGACAATAAAAATAAATATAAATTCCATCAAGTTACGTCAGTTGCCGACGACCCTTTCTCAAAATAATAAAATCTCACAGATGTGCAGATGCGAGTATTTTCTACATTCATTTTACAAATAATTCATTCAAACAAAAAGGTAAAAAAAACTTCGTCGTGCATCGGGGTCGTGTACGTAACATAATTTGATTACAAACAAATTTATATTTTGTAAACAGAACCTACCTTGATATGGCCGCAGTCTGTGTATACAGTCTATGTACTGTGGAGATGACAACAGCCATCACACTATGGTAAAATAACAAGAGAATGACAACATTGGAGTACGATTGTCAGGTTGTACGGTTGGTATCAAATGTCTAAGTAATCTGCGACACTAAAGATAGAGATGATTTCCACAACGCAGGAAGGCATCTTTAGCAAGACGCAGGAAGCCATCTCCCCGATTACCTGGGAGAGCGTTCTGCCCCTATCGAGCCCATCAAATTCCTCCTTCATACCGGTGCCAGGAAACAATAGCTGGAATAATCTGGCCCAAGCTGGATTTAAAAAAGACGGAAAGACTTCTATCCACTAACCGGAAAAAACTTAAGTTTGCTAATAGGAGTCCTCACCGGACACAGCTTGATATGCAGACATGCACTCAGATTGGGGCTCCCCTCCAAATATTTCTCGAGAATCTGTAGAGATAAAGAGGGGTAGGAAATCACTATACACTTATAATACATAAAGAAGAAAAACCCTCGTGAAATACTTCTATGATGATCTAAACGATTAAGCCGAACTCGACATCCAAGAAAGATAAGAAACTTTCCCTCCGGGCCAAAGTGGCTCATTACATAGAGTTACTATCGATAGGGTCACTCATCTCAGCGCACTCGGCGTTATACTCTCGGTCTCAGGTGCTGGTAAGCCGCTATAGTATCACATTGGACCAATCTAAGTGTGTCCCTGCTTGAACTCGGTATCGGCAGACCCAGAGGCACTCATTGGAGTCATTCTATTATACATTTATGTCAAAAAAGTGGGAAAACGCAGTGCAGTAAATGTCCAACGCTTAATAGGAAACTTGCTAAGTAGGGTCACCTGGCTATTGTTTCCAATTCTTCAAAACGAGAAATATTCAGCAGAATATGGCTCCTTGGAATGTGTCCTTTTATCTTCCAGGCCGAATTGTACGCCATTGATATTTGCATCACTATCAATCCTAACATTGCCATAGAGGGCTTAACCATCAATGTATTCACTCATAGTCAAGCAGCGATAAAAACAATAAGTTCTCATTACTGTTTTATAAAAAGCTAAACGGTCTAAAGGGTCATCCGATTGCTAGATAAAAATATCTTTTTATACATCCTTACAAAATCGTGAGGCGCGTTAGATTCTTTTCCAAACACTGCAACCCCAGATGTCCTCTAGATAAGTAAACAATAGTTCAGTGAGTTGAATTTCGAATATGTTTAAAGGAAGACGATTAAACAAAACATATTACTTACTTACTTAAGGTGGCGCTACAGACCGGCGTGGTCTTGGGCCTCAACCAACAAGCGTCGCCAGCGATCTAGATCTTTTGCCAGCTGTCTCCAGTTTCGCACGCCAAGTTGGTTGAGGTCCCCTTCCACTTGCGTGCGCCACCTGAGTCGCGGTCTTCCTCTACTGCGCTGACCCTCGGGTGTGGATTCGAAGATTTTCCGAGCTGGAGCATTGGTGTTCATCCGCTCTACATGACCCAGCCACCTCAGTCGTTGGACCTTCACTCTTCTGGCTAAGTCGATGTCGCTGTACAGCCCGTACAGTTCGTCGTTGTATCTCCTCCTTCACTCCCCGTCTATGCAGACGGGACCAAAAATCACCCGAAGAATTTTCCTCTCGAAACATCCAAGAGCAACCTCATCCGGTTTAGACAGAGTCCATGCCTCTGCGCCGTAAAGCAGGACTGGGACGATTAAGGAGTTATAAAGGGTCACCTTAGTTGTTCGAGAGAGGGCTTTACTACTCAATTGCCTTCTTAGCCCAAAGAAACAGCGATTGGGAAGAGTGATTCTTCGTTTTATCTCAGCGCCGATGTCATTGTCTGAATTTATAGCGGAGCCTAGGTAGACAAAGTCCTTAACTACCTCAAAGTTATAGCTGTCTATAGTGACGTTCTGTCCGAGACGTCGGTGTTGGGAGTCCTTTCTTGTTGACAGCATATACTTCGTCTTGCCCTCATTGACCGCTAAACAAAACATATACTAAGTGAATATTTACCTGGCTACTACATCAGGATTCACATTTGTCTCGAGGACATTCGGTCTTAGTCTAATTGGCTCTCGACGCAGTAGATCATATAGGTCGCAGAGTCTCTTACTTTAGAAGCAAAGGGCTTCCTTTAAGCAAAAAGAGGTTTGCACAAAAGATCTCTCTGAAAAACTGTCCTGCTAGAGCGAATTAATTGCACAGAGATAACACCTCAATCCTTACAAAAAACATCTCCATCTACGCGGAATTATTCTGGATGTACAGAACAGAAATACCTCAAGTTTCAACGTTTCAACGTTTTTAAAAGGAATTTTTCAATTACCAAAAAGGTAGACCAGGAAATTAATAGATGTCACACCTAAGACTAAAAAGTATTCTGTTACACATCTCTCTCCTGCCTCATTAACTGACAGCCCACAAAACGAACAAAAAATTAAAAAAACAACTTCAAAGGATGTACTTGCATACATACAAGCGTATATCCTTAATTACTTAATGGGGTGAGAGATTGGAAAAAAAAAATGTTTTAAACTCCTTGTTGCATTTGCATTTCAATTCCCTTCACCCATTTTGCCGTTCGTCTTGTAAAATAGTATCCTCTGCTTGTGCCCTTTTGCGAGAATAAATTAACGCGGTTTTGACTTTCATTCATTTTTCGTTGTCTGCATGTCCGGTTGAGTGCGTTGTGTTCTCTTTTTTCTCTCTTCTTTATCTCATTAATTTATGCTGCCAGTCTCCAAGGATCCTTGGGTGAAAGAAAATATTTAGCGTAGTATGGGTTGAAAATTTCTTGTAAGTGGAATGCCAGTGGAATTTATGATCCTGGGACAAATGTTATCACAGCAAAGGCAGCTCATTTTAAGATTTCCAAGGAAAAACTTTAAAGTTTTCGTTCTCTGCTGGTGATGACAGGAGGAAAAAATTGGATTTCTGCCAAATATCTTCAAAGGAAATTGTGAAACAGGAAATGAATATGCACTTGATATGTTTGAGTAAGAAAAATCTCTCCAGCACAACATATGACACTCGAGGTGGTTGGTACAAGCTCATATCCTTCGATACTTTGGAAATATTTTTGTGTCATATGTTCTACTGTTGCGAGGATGCACTTGGGCTCGAATACCTATCGGAAACATAATCGAATCGTTTGCAGAATAATCCACTTTACTCCTTCAGCGTGGGTGAGTCGTATCGAATTGCTAGATCCCTTTTTAGCTGTGAATCCTTACAGGGTGCTCTTAGTGCACGTTTCATATTGCGAATTTAACAATTCGTAAATTGTGGCTTAAAGCAGATGGGAAGCTTTATGTTCTGAGAGAGGAATAATAAGCCGTTTAACGTATCATAGCACCCAAAGGCGCAGCTGTGATGAGCTTAATAGCGAGTCTTGCAAATAGTTTGACCAAGTTCGTAAAGAGAGGGACTCCTCAGGGCGGGATCATGTCTTCTCTACTATGGCTCTTGGTCATGAATAAAATCTTGATGCGACTAGACAGGGAAAAAGTTAAGGTAGTGGCGTACGCGGAGTACGTGGTAATCCTAGTGTCAGGGAAGTTTCTCTCGGTGAATCCAATTCATAGAGAGCGCTCTGGATAAGGTAAGTTCTTGGACCATCAGATGTGGTCTAGGGGTGAATCCGGACAAAACCGAAATGATGTTCTTTACTACCAAAACCAAAGTTCGAGACTACCCACGCCTAAAACTGAACGGTCACTCTTATTTTATTTTTTGCGTAGAATCTGAATCCGGAGTCAGAATTGTCCCATCACGTCAGGATTTTGAGAAATTTGAGGTTATGTACCCAAAAAATGACGTTTTTGGCTAACTTTGAGGTTATGTACAGGGTAATTATTTTTCAGTTGGGTTTCCAACTAGGGCAGACTGGAAAAATAAAAAGTAAAGAAAAACTGAATTTGTCGAAAACCTTTCGCCGTGTGCTGAAAAATTCTCCGATACCCATATACAATACTGCTACCTTCAGTAAGCTATTGATTTGGCCACTACATCCTCAAAGCTGGTTAAGCAATGCCAGGAGCAACTAAACCCCCGCAAACAACCAGGTCAAATGAGTTGTGGTTTCAAAACAGCGCATCCCATCGCTAATTCGGTTCCTTTAGAGCCGCCACCTCTACCTACCTACCTACCCTGCAACTCTTCTGTATCCTTGTACAAGCAGTTCAATTGAGAAGTCGAACAAATTTGCTACTCTGGGAGAAAATCGTTTCATTTCACTTCCTGGAAGCCTATAAATTTCAAGCCATAAAAACCATGGAATCAAATCAAACCAATTATACTCATCTCATTACAGACAGCTCACTTCTATCGACTGGCACACACTGGGCTCCGTATCCACATCCACGTACCAAGGAACAATTTAAGAAAATCGATATCTTCCAATTGAATACTGTATTAAGGACATGACTGCAAGGGCCAGTAATAAATTATCAGCGAAATAAAAATTGATACATCGATACGGGTATCATATTCAATTTTCATCCTCGGTCGTCACTTCCTTGAATTCCTCGAGCTGAAATCCTCAGCATATGCTGAGTATAATCTTTAGTAATTTGAGAATCCAATGTCCATCGACAAGCAATTTGGCAACAATTGACGTGTTGTTAAGGAGATGAAATGGAATAATAAATTATTTCATGTCGTAAGAAGGCAAAGAGGAAGATTCTTCCTTAACAGGAAAATTAGATGTCTTCTTCCTTCCGCTTGCACACTGTCTTATGTAACAGGTTATTACGTATTTTATGTACACGCTGTGCGTGACTACTATGAAGGAGCCACTTGCACAGTGTCATTTATAACTGGTCTCTGAGAAAGTCTTTGCATAGTTTTTACTATATCACATCAGAAGGATATGAGTAATGAGCTCAATTTCTTACCTGCATGGTTTAATGTTTGAGTAAATCCAAGAACTCTAAGGAAAGGGTGGTGGGCGTGACGTCATGTGCTAATCAAAGGTTTTTTCATAGGCTCAACTAGATTTTATTGTTTAAAGGTCCATAAGGTTACTTTATTCGTTTGCAGGAGTAGGATGAGATCAAAGTGAAGAAAAATTATTGTAGGGTTGAATAATTCTAGCGAAGTGCTTAAACTCAATCTTGACTCGACTCCTTTATTGTGGCAATAATTTCCCTTACTTTCAGCAAGCTGCGCTTTGTACAGCGAAGAAGAGCATGCTGTGCTTTGTACAGTTTAGGAGGAAAACTCCGTGAAGTAACAACATACATTACGTGCATACATACATATTGTTCCTCGTGGACAAGTTTAACCAGGGCTTAAGAGTTGTTTTTGCGGTAGAAGGTTGTGGGTAGGGAAACGCCATTGTAATCGGCTCTACAATGAAGCTGGAATGGTCACGAAGTTACGAATCGGGATACGATGCAGTAAACCTGTAGTTTAAATACCAACGGATAGCCAAGACGCTATCAAAGCCATTGATGCTGTTACCACATCCTCAGAACCGCCTTGAAATCAATCAACTAAGTACCCACTCCATAATTTCACTCATCTGGGCCCCAGGTCACAGCAATCATGATGGCAATGATCGTGCCTATGAGCTGGCTAGGAGAGAATCGGCTCTCAATAGTTCTCTAGCAGAAAGTGTCGATATTCCGCTGGACACTGTTAAGGCTTTATACATATATCCTCATTTCCTCCAGCTTGCCAATCATAAGTGGAACGGCCTGACCAGCCGCTCTATTTCAAGAAAGACATGGCCTTATTACAGCAAACCTAAGTCAAAGGGGGTATTTGGATCAGACAAAATACATATACTTATGTATTTTCAGCCGACAAGATTGAAGTACTATTTTTAATGACAATACTGTGCCGGAAGTATACACTGACGGGTCTGAGAAGGGAGCTCTTATTGTTGTGCTAGAGCAGTTGGTCCGCTCTAGCACAGCGGTCTCATAGGGGCCTCTTGTACTATGCTGAATGTTTTAGAGAAGTTTATCTGCTCCATAGGCTATTAGGAAGATAATCAGCTTCTCTGGGTGGAGCGTGACAAGTGCAGTCGTTGAGACGATATCACTGCCTAGGGTCTGTTTTTTCACATGAATGAGGGCGCGACATTTTGTGACGATGTCAAGGGAGCTTTCCTCGTTTTCTATAGATAGGGTCCGGTGACAGGCCAAGTTTGTGAAGAAAGCTCGTATTTTCTTCATCCCCTTAGCTTAAAACAGTCGTCTAGATAACAGGACTAGTACAGTGTTTTCCAGGTGGAGGTTGTGGACCTCAATAAGTACGGTGCTTGAAGTGGGTATGTTTATTTATGCCGACACTCAAACAGCCATTCGAATCTTACCGTATTACTGGCACGTGTCCTGCCCTTGTAACGCTAACAGGAAAAACTCTTGGCGAATACTTCTACCATGATCTCTTGGACAAAATGATTCAAGTCTTAGGGTTAATACCGTTACGGTTGCTCAAGTCGATGCATCCTGTGTTACATACTCTGATTCCTGGTGCTGCTAAACCGGTTCTTCTTAGTTGTATCACAATAGGCCAATCTGGTCTGAATGTGTCCCTGTATGAGCGGGGAGAGGCACCTAACCTAACCTACTCTATTCTGGGATCTTGAACAGAACTATATATACAAAATGTCTACACTTGCACTGCTACGGGATAATCAGAGGCGGGATACCCATAGTTCGTGGATCCACTCTAAACAGACTTGGAGGCGACGCAAGAGAAATAGCTTACTGGAAATCAGCGGAGCACTCTAGTAGGTGTATGTAAAAATGTGTATATTTATTCAGATAGATATCGAGATATTTCTTTTACTTAGAATTTTAGCCCGGGGTTCTATCCGAATTGTTTCTTAACTTCTCCCTAAGCTCGACTCCTCGGGTCATCGTTAGCTTGGTTGATTGAAAATTTACTTTTTCTATAGGTTTTGATCACAAAACAGTGCAAAATTTCACATCTTACTACTGTCTCCTCTTCCTCAAGGGATAGTCTGCAATTGTTATCTTCCATCAGCTATTTTCAGTAGATGACATTTATAGTTTTCATGGGAAGTGGATAGCGGTCGCGTGAAACTTGAAACTGCATTTTGCCTTTTAGTCAATTTTTGAACCACAACTTTTACCAATTGATTCCACTCCGAGGCCTCATAAACCTAAAACAACAAGTACCAGCTATTCAGTTATAATTCAGGTAGAGGAGCAATGCTGTATAGTAAAATCGAGAGTCTTTAGCTTTTCTAACCCACTCGTCCGTACAGCCCGGCTATAATAATATTATTATCCACTTCGTTATAAGTTCAGTCGATAAAATACATTTTTTACATATATGTACCTATGAATACTTCGCTTAGTGTTGATTAGGACAACAGTACAGAGCACTATTTGAGGGTAAGAATTTTTACCTTTTTGTAAAAATAAATATTTTCTCATACGGATAATCCATAACTAACATAGTACCACACATACGCACATGTGATATTCTTTTTATCAAAAGTGTTCAATGAAAGGATAAATTGATTAAATCGATTCCTTCCCCCCAGTTTGCGGTTTGAGAAAGTAACACAAAAAAAGTCCTTTTGGCGCCCTCTCTTCATTTCACTTGGCTGCGTGACTTACAAAATAATTACCAAGGAGCAATTTAATTGAAAAACGCTTTTTGCAGCTAAGTCCACGGACTTAGAGTGAGTACGCGACTGGGTTGTTTCTCGAAGGATCGTAGTAATATTATTCTTGGGTGGGAATGGTAACGCACAGAGAGAGAGGAGAGTGGAAAAAAAAAATAGCAAACATTTTTTTTTCTTTAATTTTATTGAGAACGCACTTCGTGTTGATGTGTATTCGTAAGGATTCTATCTGATAATTAGAAACGTTGTGAATAATAAGTATTTGCGTCTTTTCATGAGCAAAGGTAAACGACATGATACTTGAAATTGGGAATATTTGATTTGCGCGTAATTTGAGTAAACAAATGACGACATGGATGTACAAAAAAGAGCAGAGAAACGTACATAATTGATTGGAATATTACGTTTAATGTGATAAGATTTTGAGATTAGTTAACTACGTTTTCAATCAAATAGATCGATGCGTTTTATTAGGGAGCACACGACAAAAGGCTGTCAAGAAGCGAAGATAATCGGAAATTGGCAGGCTGTTTGGAATTTAAGAAAAACGTAAAAGTATTTAACGATAGTCATAACAATATACTTATGTTTGTAAAAGCTAAACTTTTTTAATGCGAACCTTCCTTAGCGTGAACTCTTCCATAAATTAAACTAATTGTTTGGACGGTGCGTTTTTGAAGGACCTTTTCTCTAAGTAAACTTTTTTCTAAATTGATCGAAATTTTTAACGAGCCTGTATCCAATTGTCTCGGTATAAACTTTTCCGACCGGAACTCGTTCTGAGAACGGTCATGTTTCCTACAATATCATGGTAAAAACAAGTAATGGGTGATTCCCCGGAAAATGTGTAGATAATGTCACAAATGATATATTCGAAGCATATGCACTTACATATCCATATGCCCATATGAACATATTTCACATTTATTTAAAAAATGTACGAATTAAACTTCACGAGTTGTAAGAGTTTGGTTGCTACTGGAATTACCAAAACCAAGCACTTTGGGGGCCTTTAGGGCGTTAGTCGTGGCATTCCTGATGGCTTGCTGAAACTATTGCGATTAGTTTTTTGCGCTTGTTATTGCTGCTAAAGCACGGCTCAAGAGCTCTGGCGGTCGGTTTCGATTGGAGCCTTTTAACGTTGAACTTACCTCACAGTAGTGGTTCTGATCGTGAATATTCCCATTCGTACCTTTACTGCAACTTATGGTACGAGTCAATGCTTACACCATGGAAAGTTTAATCATCCAAAACACTAGAGTAGTGTCTTCCGTCGATCCCAATGGAATCAATCTTGATGGCAATAGTTTGATAATTTGACTTTTTCGTGCTACAGAGTACCACGTATTGATCCGCGTCAACATCGATGAGCTTGAAGTCGTTTTAAGATATCGTGTCTTGAAGGTCTATAAAAGATGTCCTTCTTTCCGATATTGGTTTTGAAGTGTTCAAGGACGATCTTAGTATCAGATTGCACAAATTTTTCGTAGGCCTTCGCAAGAAGCTCATAGAAACAATCTTTGCTGGCATAGTCTTGCTCCTCAATGTAGGCGTGAGTACAAATAAGGGCTGATGTTTCGAAAGTAAGCTTTAAAGTAAGTCGCTATCACTCGCTAACTCACTTGGCGAAAGCATCTGACCTTTTGCCTTAGTCAAATCAAACAGCCGTTGTCTCTGCTCTACTGTCTAGCCGTACTTTCTGCGAGTTAAATTGGGTAAATTTCTGTGACTTACTTCAAAAATTGTAAAATTTGCAAACCGTCACTGCTAGAGGGCTCTGGAGCTTAGAATTCGCATTTAGCTTACACACAATAACGTCAGAATTTAAATAAAACTCATATTGATTCTGATCACACTCCTAAAGTAAATATCAATGTGATCTTGTATAATTGGAAACAGGAATTTTTTCGGCTCTTAACCAGTTACTAGACAACAAATTCGTTAAGATTCAAATACGCGCTAATTGGAAAGTTAAACATTTTCCACGCCTAACTTAACACGAGTTCATTGTGCATACTTGTATTGTAGTTACGGAACGGACTTTGAAATATTAATCTGCTGAGTTGCTATTCAACTTTGCATCACAACATGTACATACATATAAATTATATTTGATGTTTTAGGGCGAATGAGGTGTTTCAACTGGGGCCAAAACCTACCTTGTGCTTTTTGACTTTGCGAATGATTATCCTGGATATGATTTTTGTACGTACATACACATACTAAACACCAATTCAATGCATGAACCAGCAAAAAAAAAAAACCTTAACACGATGATAAATAATTTCTCTAGGTCATACAACCACATGCATCCGATAATAATTAGTATCCATCGGGCACATAAAAGGTTCTACCACTCAGCCATATTCTCTTAAATTTTCATTCCCAATTACCTAGAACAATCCATTAGCACGCAACCATAATTCGAGGAAATAATGGTCCGTGCACTTGAACGTTAATGAAAACTCGAAAAAATAAATATGTACCACCATGCCAAGGACACCCTATTCCCCAGTCCTTTGAACTTCGATACATACACGCCCAGCCGATGGAAAAAACCACCGCTAAACAGAAGTAATTGCTCAGCACTTTTTAACTATTTAAATATTACCAACATTGTTAGGTTCCTTATTTGACACGAAGGTGGTTGCCATGTGCTGTGTTAAAACCGGAAGTGAAAGGAAGAACAATATAACACCGAAATCTATATTTCTTCTTTCTTTGTTACTGAAATTACATTAATCAATCATTTGGTGAACCATATTGGGAATACCAGTTTGTGACACCCAAATTGCACAAGGGGTGAAAGAAAATGGCATCTTGACCTTCTGTTGAGTTATTACCTTCACCAGACGTTGACAATGTCATGTTGAGCACTCTTGGCGATGTTTGATGCATTTTGCCAAAGCTGGTGACGGCATTAGATGAAAGTAAAGAATTTAGGTCAACTCAAACTTTATCGATTAGGTGTTTGTTCTTTGGGGATAGAAAATTCATCACAACTTATGAATAAAGTTTACTGAGTGATATTGAAATCGCAGTTGGTGCATTAGGCCTTTGCAGTATGATTTGGACAGCAAAGACCAACAACTTTTTCAGTGGAAATTATTTATTAGACAAGTTGTGGACAATCTGCGCACAACCAAATATTTATTGTTTTGACCACTCAGATATATAGGCAGATGTTCTGATGAAAGGTCGAATCGATTGACAGTGCGACATCATCTAGAAATGCAAGTGACCAAAGCTAGACTAGATTTCCAACACTTAGTCAACGAAGGCGAATGCTTTAACAGCAGATGAAAATTAAGAGAAAGGCCCTAGTTAATGAATAAAATGAAATGAAAATGAAATAATCCTGCAAAATCTTTGAAGCTGTTCTGTTTTGGTTTGAATTAGACAATCAGCCCAATTACGCAAGTCGTATTTTCGAGTCAAATACGAACTTACTCATCTTATGTTATTATAAAATCATGCCACTACGGGAACACTCGCACATACTAAGGATACAACAATGAATTCAATGAAATGCAACACGATACGAGTACGACTCAAAGTAAGATACGAGTACGACTCTCATAATTTGGGTGAATGTTCTAGGCAATATCTTAAATTTTTCATTGACATGCAAAATAAGCTAATCAGGGAGAAAGGTATACATACAGATGATTAGCAGAAACGGGAACTGTTGCTCAGATCTGGCACTAAGATTTTAATGGCCTAGTGCCATAGAGTTAACGAACTTCTGAGGGTTAGTGAAAGCAAGGTTCATAAGTCGAAGTGACGAGTTCACAAAATCCACATAGAATGTAACGAAAAATTAAGTTTGTGAAGGCTGCCAGATAAAATTTTATAAAAATTGGGACACCAAAACCTGAAAAACGGGACAAATCTGGACATTTAGAAAAATGCATACAATGTTAAACACGCAATCAAGGAACACATAAGAATACATACATAACTACCTTCTAGCATGAGATTTGCCAATGGACCCTTTCAGTTACATACAAATGCGCACCTTCTCGTTAAAGTACATATATCTTATCAAGCATCGCTAAACCTACGTTTGGCAGGCCCTTATTAACCCCATACATTACCATATACTGGAAGTAGTCATCAACTACATACATATATTTTTGCCAATTTTTTATGATTCACCTCAAAACTCTTTCGGGCTTAAAACAGAGAATCAGTGGTTGCCATTGAATATCAACGAATTTGACACTCGAAGCATTTTCTTGACTTTCCTGATGCAGCTATAAGTTTGCTGTAATTCCTTTAACACACTGCGCTATGACTAAATGCGTCAATATGTACATGTATGTATATTATTATAATCTTGTTGAAACAATCATAACCAAGTTTTAATGTCCTCAAAGAAAGATTCATTAAGGTTATATCGCACTTTCATAATCCCACTCCATATTCAGCTACCACGAGTTAGTCTTTCGCTGCATGAAACAACGTGCTTTTATGTTCCTTTTATTATTGTTACTCGGATTCCGACTTCAATAAATTGTAATTCTTTTTCCACCCACACACATCCACGGAAAAAAGAATAAAGTTGTCACCTTTCAACTCACTGAGACTTTCATCACGTATGGCGACTTTAATGGAATCCGTCGTGCGTAAAACGTGTGACATGAAGGTCATAGCCCACCTAAAGGTTGCATGTGATTGGCCCCAAGGACCAAGTCAATATTTTGACAAAGCAGACAACAATTTTTCTCAGCGACCAAATTAATTCACTTTATCTTGACTTTGTTCGTTCATCTAACCCATTGTTACCTAGTTTTCCTCCTCTTTGTCCTCGCAACTCTGTCATGTCGATGATAACCTGCACGAGTGTATGTATTTCGCTCCATTAAAAGTCAACGCAGCAGCAAGATTTTATATCACATCCTGACAGAAATTTTGACGAAGCGATCGCTCTTACCGTGCAATTGGTTGGATATTTGAGTGGGGTTGGGATGGCCTGAGGAAGGATATATAGCAACGATAACGATAAGTCTGGCCAATGTTGGAAGTGTTACATACCCACACCCTTTCGTTGAGACAATAACTCTCCAAGAGTCCTCATCCTCACCAAGGATACACACTTTCGCTTACTGAGTGCGAAAGTGATGTACAACTGGAGGGAGATACGGACATCATTGCATTAAAATAATGGGCTGTTGCTAATGAAACATAAACTTTCATAAGGACATGCACATTCACTCCCATCGTTCAACACGTTTTAAATAAAATTTATTGCTTCAGTTAGTGACATGTGAAACAGTCAGTCAGTTGGCGTTGTCAGCAAAACTGCAAAAGGACAACAGCTGGAAAGTCCTTTTTCACTCTTTTTCCTTTCTGTATTAATTAAAAGTAAATTTGTGTCATCGGGTCTTCAGTCGGGAATTAATGGAGTGAAAAGAAATCGAAAAAGATTGGAATGAATGGGAACACTGTTGAATTGTTATTGTTCGTTTTTAGGCAACATTTCATGGGATTTGTATCTTCGTCACCACGTTAAGAGGATTATTGACTTAATGAAGTGGATTATAGAGTGGATTGTGTTTAGAGTGTGACGGGAATTATTTAAGAATAAAATTTATCAAGCTTACTACGAATTTAAAGTTGATATACTTTTTCTTTAGCCGACAATTAATATTTTCTTTCACAGGACGACGAAGGAAGGTCTAACAATCGGAAATCATATGATGTCACAGTGTTTATAGCAAACACAAATCATCCATATCAGCAAGAAGGATACATTAATCATCAGTTCAGCATACAAAGTAGATTAGAGTAAATGTGTGGCTATAATGCTCCCACACGCTTATTGAATTGAATTACATTACACGTCGTGTGTCATAAAACGTGGTTATGATCTGTCAAATGGGGGAAGATTGTATCCCAAAATAGGATATCTTGAAGTTCAAGTTTTAAGAGACCAATCGTTGGACATTTAGGTGATTATGTCGTCTCATAGGGGGAACATTAATTTTGACATTTAAGTAAATAAGGGCATTGGTTCGCATTCTTGCAACAAACGCCAGTAAATTATAGGATTTAAGTTTTTCTAAGAAACATAGTTTGCATTGCTTATGAAGGCTCCGTTACACTACCATTTTCCCAAATCTGGTGTGCAGATGGTTCAAACTTGGAACACAGCAGCACAGGTGATGGGGTTTATGGTCTCAGTTTCCAAAGCGTGACAGCGCATGGAAATTCACCTACAGTATTTCAAGCAGAAGTCCATGCTATTGAATTGTGTGCAAGAGAATGCCTGCGGAAAAAAAAATCCAAGGAACCCGCATCTACATATTTTCAGACAGCCAAGCAACACTATTAGCCCTTAAATCCTATACGGTGGGGCCCAAGCTCATCTGGGACTGTCTCAGCCTCTTCGAAAGTCTTGCTTTGGCAAATAGGGTTACCGTAGCCTGGATTCCAAGACATTAAGGCTTCGAGGGTAACGAACGGTCCCAAACCCAATCCGGTCCTTAAGTCCCAAACCCTGTTTTGGTGTACCACCTAGCAGTGCCTACTCCAAGATAAAACAACAAACACGCCGATTACTGGGCAAACCTCCAGGTCCTTAGACAAGGGAGAAAGTTAATCAATACCAACCTATACAAGCTCAATACTGTGCTTGATCTCACCAAAGACGAGTTAAGAACCCTAACAGGCTATCTACTGGGACATTGTCCATCTAGATACCATCTGCATAATATAAAAGTATCAGATACCTATATTTGTCGGCTCCGTGGTGAACAGAAAGAGACCGCTGAACATATTCTGTGCGAATGTCCAGGAGCCGCAAGGAAAATATTACTCCACTTGACGCGGGCCTCTGTGAACCCCTGCGGAAATTCGAAAAATCGAGCCTAAGGCTATACTCAGGTTTATCAAAAACCATACGGGCCACTACAATAGAGCTCATAGGCCGCAGTACGCATTTAGGGCCCCTACTACCTGAAAATACTGAGCGTAATCGTATTACACTTTCGCTTTACCCTGCTCATTTGGAAGGCCGTGAATTACTGGATGCTAAGATCCTTATAAATTGCTTCAAGCAAATTTTCTGAAACTTCATCCTCCAAAAATACACTCACAAAGCGCACTGATGGCTCCAAGATCGAAACTGAACCTGCCTGTATGTACAGGCAATCTATAAAGGACGTACTCGGAGACTTTAATGCCAAGAGTATATTTGAATCACTGCCTTCAGGTGATTGAAAAATACATCCGCCGTTGGACCAATAACGCATTAACCACTGAGCCATGACGACCACCAAGAGTAGGCCTGTCAGGAACTGAGAGGATCCATTAGGAAATGCCATGCCCTCAAAATGCGGCTAAAATATTCCATATAAGCCACAGTATTTTAGGTTCAGCGATTCCCGATGAGGTATACTTGAACGGGGAACTGAATGGATCCAAATAAAATCTCAAAAATGGCAGTGCCGCTGAAAATTCCCATACTTGTAGAACCTCTATCTATATATTTATACTTCGGAATATTTCCAAAAGAAATTACACGTTTCCACGTTTTTTTCCAGAACAATGTACACGTCTACTGCTGGTGATTTGGTAAAACCCATGCGACATGGGATGATCAATCAAGCGCGTTAATTTTTTTAGCCCCATAGATTCCCGCAAGGACCCTTCTCCAGAAACTATCATAAAAATCAATTATAATCCAAAACATCATCATGTTAGGCCGGGTATTACTTTCTGTCAACATTACACATGCTTCGCAGATTAATTTCCTTTCCGAGGGCAAACAAAAAATCCAAAACAATTACCCGAACTCGATTGATATGAATCACGCTCATCGGTTATTCATTGAGTCGTTGGCGTTGCTCGTATAGTTGCAGCACGCACCAGACAGCAAGTGACTTTCAACGACGTCGTCGTCGTCCACATCACTGGTGGGAACTTTTAGACGGATAAGCAGGTGCTGTCAACCCAACTAACCACCACTATCAGGCAGCAGTGTTACAAGTGAATGACTACGAAAAAGCGAGACGCACTCGAGAATAAGTTGCTCCTCCATACGCCTGATTACACTCAATAGTCACATGCGAGTTGGTGGCCCAGCGTTATTGTGTTGGTAATACTGTTGTAAGAGGTGTTTAACAACGGTAATCGATGGTAAATCAAATTTTTTTTCCTGCTCCTCAATGGGCAAACGAGGTGGGGTTTCGCGGTTAAATTTGGTGTCAGGGGGTGGTTATAGTGATAGTAAAACGCAAATTAAGGACAACACTCGTGGTCGGCAAATCGGTGATCGGTGATAAGAGCGCAGGGGAGTGGATAATTAAATGGCATGGAACAGCTCCTAGATACAGGTGGTGCGATTGTGTTTACGATTGGGAATTTTGTAGACAAGATGATTTGGCGGAATTTTTTCTCCTATTTTTGGAACATTTACTGTACCCGCGATCGATGTATGATATTGGTTGTCGATTCAGCTCAGAGCATCAGGATTGATGGATAGATGGATAGACAAACAGAAGGAAAATGTGTAGCCAATTGAATTTCCATCTGTTCACAGTAGCGAAGCAGTACAGAGATAGAGAGATGTTTTCATGAAATCAAAAACCATTGACGACCCCTATACTCCTTCTTAAGCAAATAGTTGATTAAGTTGATGTTCAAAGATCAAAAGGATGCTGTGCAGTTGTTTCTACTTGAAATACATGCCAAAAGACCCAAACATATGCTGCAAACTAGTTGTCTCCTTAAATTATTCCGCAATTAAGATGAAAAGTTGTCGTGATTTGAGGAATTAACCCCGAAGGTCAGACAATTAATTTCAAGTGACTAGTTCGGTAATTCTCCTTTGTCCTCATTAATTTCATTACTGTCAGCGTGGAGGAAAGTTTTCTTGTCTCCGAAAAAGTACTTTTTCCTTTTTGTTCTTACAGCTGGAAACCACTCAACTGTACCTATGTCTATAATCTGTTTTGACAATCCCTACCCAAATTACTCGACAGAATCCACCCAAAAAGGATTACGCTACTCGAGAGGAGTCGCAAAAGAGCATAACGCGGCATCAACTTGTGATTTAATTAAAAAGAGCGAGGGGATAAAGTTTAAAGGATTTTCATGTATACTCACTTATTACTACCAACAAGCCAAAGACAGATGTCATACCTGCCCTACCACAATGTCGGCTATCCCGTACGTCATTCGCTTGACCATAAAGGGTATTCACTTGTCGGAACCAAAATCTGGTCAATTTATTTCCACATGTCGAAGATCTGCATATATCGAGTTGTTCATCTGAAACAGAAATGCCACACATCGACTGCTAATGGAGCGATAATTTGCCACTCTGGCAGGATTTCGGATAGCACTACAACAGCCATCAAATCCCAAAATGGTCCTGGGGATGGAGACATTTATCGACACGTTCTACTCGAACGCTTTTGTACTCGTACGTCAATGTCAATTTCTATGAATTTAATTTGCTTTGTTACACGCATTAACATGAGCGGAGATATTTTCTGTAATTAACTGGCATTGGAATGTGGAGGCATCTGTGGAGGGCTTAATTAAATTAAGGAACTACAGTTGCGCGACGCTACCTTGTGAACAAGTTTCCGCTCTCTGTAAGTTAATTTTGAGTCATTGGCGTGAGATTTTAATTCTTTTTTTTTGTGATACGACGAAAGGAACATAATTGGAAACTGATGACGTTAATTTATGAAGGCATGATCGTATTCTTTTGGACTTTACTTGTGCCTAAGCGTATTTATTTCCCATGGCCTTTAATGCAACAAAAGGTTTTCAATGTCTTTCAGCGGAATCTGATTGCCTTCGCTTTGACGTCTTTTTCTGGAATTAAAGAAAACCTTGAAAATTACGACGGCTGTGAATTATAGCAATGACAAACCGCACCAAAGTCCCCAGCTAGTCTGGACACCACCTACCTGGGTTTTAAACTACTGCACTTTGCTCGCGGTGTGTGAATTTCACTAAAAGGGTATTCATATTCCCTTGATCCGCGTGTGGTTTATAAAAAAAAAAATATAATCGTCTTTCATTCTTATGAGATGGGAAACAGCATGAGAAAGAGCACAACCCCATATGTTGGCTTAAGAAGCTTTTGACCCCAGACTTTCTGTTCTAGCGGTTGCGTACGCTGTGAAGAGAACTCAAAATCCCCAATGCAGCGAGTTTTGGTGAATCTGCAAAGGCAGATCTTTGCTAAGGCTGCCGCAAAGTAGAGGGAGAATAAGACGCAACTCACTTCAAATGTAAGTGTCCAGGTCAGGGTGCCACGTTCTGCACAGAGGAAGGCTGTCAGAGGAATTTGAGATCCAAAGTGGGGTTCGACAAGGCTGCGTTCTTTCAACAATACTGTCTTTAATGGTAATTAGTGTTTCATGCTGCGCTATCGGTGGAAAATGAAGGAATTCGATGGACTTTTACATCTGAACTCAAACTACGCTGACGACGTATGCCTATTATCAGATAAGAGATATCAGAAGATAATCACAGCCAAAACCAAAATCATCAGCCTCGGAACGAACTCATCATCTCAAGTTACCATCGCTGGACAACCGGTAGAGAAATTAGAGAGCTTTCAATATCTTGGGAGCATTGTCTTGACTGTTGGACTGCTGACTGAGCGGCGTGGATTCAGACCCAACTATATCCACCGAACATTTTTCGCAGCACAACCTCTCGTCGGGGAATGGCAGCGGGAGTATAATCTGTCATGGAAGAGCTTCTCAATTCGCCGTTCGGTGTCGGCAATAAATTGTAGGTCTCTTTTATTCGTGCGAAGAATGTAACACGCACAACATGAATGGTTGCGAGAACCTAGGCCTTGACGCATCCCGAACTGTCGGGCCAGCTATTTTTCTTTTTTTAGTTCTTTTGTCACCCGCAGCCGTCACTCTGAGCTGCTTCATTCCGCAAACACCCCTGGCATTCTGTCAATTCTCCCGCTGTGTACATGTCATCAGCCTTTGGGTAGAAAAGGTACTTTAAGTTCCCAAACCAACTGTATTGCAAGAGGTCACTCGAAAGTTTACATAATTATGCATCGAATTTAGGTCACATTTAGCCACCTCATTTACTCCATCCGATGAAATCTGCACATTATCCTTTTTCCATCGCAACAGTCTACACACTTTCGCCAAGATGCTACCATTTAGACCACAATTTTATGCCGTTGTAAAAATAAATGATAACTGATCTCCCTTTCACGGGCCGGAAACCTATTTTGGTTATATCCGGATCCCACAAAATGATTTTCTTTGTCAATGGCCAGCTACTGATGTAAAGATACGAAAATGTGTTCCAAAATACGCACGCGAATATGTCAAATCGATTTTTTATTCTGAAGCACACAGCTAAAAGCACAGCAGCTACATGAAAATAATATCCAGCCTTCTATATCTAATCTAAGGACTATTCACTTACATCAACAAAATTGACGGCTCTTTTATTTCCTTGTTTTCGATGATAAGAAAATCGTGACTGCCTCGCTAGAGTCTCATTCATGTCCATAAATGCGTTCTCAATGTGACCATCATCCGAGTGGGAACTGAAAACGCGCCAGCCCCCGCCCAGAGCAACCCTTTAAGTTACACTGATACGAAGCCACAACAATCGGTGATAACGTAAGTCGCCCGGCGTAGTATGACAGTATCGGCTGACAAGTGTCAACGGCAAGCGAACCAGTATAGAGATGATGAGAAGATTCAAAAATGATTCAGGATAGAATAAAGTGAGGAAATGTGTTCTGTGTCCTAGTCCTGTTTACATTATCCGACAATGACAAGTGTCTGCTGGTTGGCTGTGATTTGGTTGCTGCCAGGATGTCGTGCAGCTATATGTGCAATCGTTTGGAATTTTTACTCAGAACTCTATGACTAGTCACGATTTCTGCTTTTTATGCGGAAGAGCATTGTGGAATGGATAAAAGCGAAAAAGTGTTGGAAAGGTTACTCGTACATTTTCTACATAATTGACATTGCGTTGGTTGCCTTTTTTTTTGTGCTCGAAGGCTAGAGTGGATTTCAGTGTTTACCGCCTTCTCCGTGTCAAATTGTTTTTAGGGTAAATCAACCCTGCGATGGGGTCGTTTATGATAACCTTGATAAGCAAGAGTTGATTGCAAAACTCTGTGTGGGAACTTCTTTGACATTTGTTTTCTTGTCGAATCTATGTAGGAACATTTTATGGTTCAAGTTCCCTAAATTGGGTTTTTAATATTTTAACTATTTACTATTGAAAATTCGCCTCATCGAACTGGAAGGTAGTCAGGATGCGTAGAGAACTCGGCCTGTTGAGTCTTTATTGGTAGTTCGCCCAAGTTGTAGAAAAAATGTCCGTCATTTTGGCCCTATTGAGGGTTACTTATACTTATGTCTTGTTTCTCTTTCTGGGTCCTCTACTAAACCCACGCGCCGTCGCGTGCTGTTTCTGACAATATGCCTCAGCTCTCTCCAACTCTTTTTCAATACCCGAGACTCCTCCTCAATTGTTCTGCCCCATGCATTTCTCGATCAACCCACTCTTCTGCCATCTTGAGTAAACGGATTCCATTGCACAGCGTAGTTAGCAATAGAGCTGTCGCCTTTTCGAAATGTGTGACCAATCCGGAATCCGCCAAGGCCTAGCTTCTCGCAACCATTCATGTTGTGCGTGTTACAGAAGCGACCTACAATTAATTGCCGATTCCGAAAGACGAATTGAGAAGCTCTTTCATGACAGATTATACTCCCGCAGCTATTTCCGAGTGGAGTTCCGTTGGAAAAGATGGAGAAGTTTAAGTATCTCATTCAAGAGTGATAAAAGCAGCAATACTGAGTAATCCTGAAGGATTGGTTAGGCTGCAGCAATTTTAAGTCAACTTGGTCAATCTGTTATCAGGAGGGCTGAACGTGGCATCGGACCTAAGCTATCGGTTTTCAATTCAATGTTTGTTCCGCCCTCACCTATGGTTATGAGGTTTGGGTAATGACCGAAAGAATAAAATCGCGGATACAAGCTGCCGAAATGAAATTCCTTCGTTGTATTGCTGGTGTGAATCGCTGAGATCGGGTTAGGAACACCAGAATACGTGAGGCACTAAAAGTTGACCAGCTATAATACTTCTTCGAACGAAAAGGTCCACACATCGATGATTTGGGCACGTATGCCCCCAAGACGTGGCATGGAATTCGTGTCATTGGGAAGGCGTCCCCTGGATAGGCTCAGGATGAGATGTTTGAACCAAGTCCGAAGTCTCGCCTCTACTCGTATGGGGGTAGTCCCTGATGATTTAGATTATGGTGATTATAATAAATGAAATTAAATAAACGAAATGAGGATAAGTGGGTCATCAGAAAATGAAAGAATGAATAAATTGGAATTTAATCTGCTGAAGCAACATGAAATGATATTGCTAGTTCCAATGTTTAGTCAATTCAGTCAGTACCATGTTAACGCATTTTACATTAAAATTAAAGTTATGAATGCTCAAGTGAATTGCTTTCGAAGGAAGAGGCACGAAGAAGTCTCTTCTGAATAATGGTGGTTACAGCAGAAAATGTGAAAAGTTTGACAGAAACATGAGCCAAGATATTATGTAACCCACACTTTTAACTTTTGAATTAAAATTTACATAAATCAATCAAAGTTCATCAAAATCCCAAACCAACTATATAGATTTCTACAGAACAAAGAGGGCGACCGATTGTATTGAAATAAAAACAAATCGAAAAGTTAATCTTCCCCCAAGGTATGCTTCTGCTCTATTTTAAACTATTTGGCAGATGTTCCTCACATATGCAAAAAGGTAAACAATTTCGATGGCTAAATATAGCAAAGTCTACAAACACCTGAAGGGTTAAGCCATTCCAATATCTTTGTTATTCTAAAAATAACTTAAAAACTTACACATCCTCATTGATACTCAGGAAAAAAGGGAACACTCAATATGCCAAGAGGCATCAATTCAGTTCAATCTTCCTTAAGCTATGTTTTCATCCTCTAAAAACCACTTCAGCTTATTTGCAATAATAACCGCATCACTGAGTTGAAAGAGCTTTTCATGACGTTGTCACAGTTTAACCTTCTAATGTCAAAATTTCAAAATTCGTTTATTTCTTTGGTTGAGAAAATACACATAATCCATCAAAAGGATTTCAGGTAACACTGCCTGCTAATGGAATGGAACTTGATTTTTGTAAGGAAATTCAAAGGGACGAAGAGCTCAAGCAGGGGAATTCATATTCAACGTGGAATTGAAGAGAATGTCTGTAAATGGGTTTTCATGGTGTTTTTCATAAACGGATTTTAGCCAAAATAAATGATTGATTAGGTATGTCACTTTTTTTTTTTAAGAAAAGGAAATTCATTTTAATTTTCTATTGATAGGGATTAGGAGTGTGGTTTGAGTGTAGTAGTTCACGTTACCCTAAGTCAGGAATCATAAAATACGAGAACACTTGTTTTGTTCTAAAAATAAGTTTAAATGGGTTACATAACTACGAGTATAGTCAAATTTTTTGAAGTAAAGTTCATTAATTTCATTTAAAATAGGCGCATAACAACTTACTAGAATTATCAGCAACGTGTTAGTTGCTTAGCGAGACACAATAACAACAAAATCCAGCCACGATGTATCTGCACAGCTGACAGAGCTGAGAACAGTATCTTGTCCATGACATGTAATTTACTATGTTGTACTCAATGCGTAGGAGTTATATCAATCGCTTTGAATAATTCTTTAATACATAGAGAATGATTTAGAAGTAGACGGAATACATAGGAATAAATGTATTAACCTGTAATCAATGTGGTCATTCCATGCCAGGTTTGCGCACCTTTTTGCAAATGTTTACAGCATCTGCTTGAGAAGATTCACTTTACTTTTCAAAGGGAGCAAACTACAAAAAGGCTAACCATCGTGCGGACCTCAGGACATAATACCTTACTTACTACTTACTTAGGTGGCGCTACAATTCGGGGTGGACCTCGGCCTCAACCAACAAGCCTCTCCAGTTAGCCCGGTTCTTAGCTAACTGCCTCCAGTTGCTTTCTCTCGAAGCAACCAAGGATATCTTTCGATAGAGAATGGACTCTATGGGCTTTATCGCCATAAAGCAAGACTGGGATGATCAAGGTCTTATATAGAGTCTCCTCAGTTTTTCGGAATATAGGCCTTACTAGTCAATTGCCTTCTTAGCCCGAAGAAGCAGCGATTGCTGGATTTCTGTATTTCTGCGCTGGTCTTGGGCATAATACTGGAACGCGCATGACACCAAAGAAAAATTTAATCAGTACAAGGTTACAGGCGGTATCGCGCAAGGCTTTATACCAGATACGCTACTGCGGGAACTTAGCTTAACAGCGAGCTGGTGCAAGACTGCAAAGAGTGGTCCAGAATTGGATGATGCCCATGGATCTTCAATTTTCACAACAAAAGACAGAAGTGTTTGCCATCTGCTGAGTCCCTGGTCACAAGAATATAACCGGAAACGAGATAGCCGAAGAACATGCAAAAAAAGGGGTTCCAATGGACCAAAATCAAGCTCTGCAATGGAGGACCCTCCTCACTTCCTCTGCCACTGCCAAAGCCTATGTAACTTGAGAAATAGAATATTAGGAAGACACTACTACTAGGCCATAAAAGAACTATCTGATGTTCCACTTAACGATCTTTCAAGGTCTCTGAGGACATCACGATGGCTGAAGACCCGTCAACAACGAGTAGTAAGGTAGAAGCCCGGTAAGAACCGGGATCCAGCCCCGTGGGTATCACAATGTGTAAACAAGGACCTAAGTGCGATGAAGTCGAGTGATTTCTCCCTTATTAACCCAGATACCTAACCTAACCTTGTCATCAGCAGCACGAAAGTCATGGAGACTGTATATAACCATAATCGATGCCGATTGCGACGTGGTTTCCAAGCTGTACATGAAGTCCCTTGGTATCGTCATAGGTGCATGGAAGACTGTCAAATGCAAGTGCGGTATGCAGTTGATAAGGCAGCAAGGTTACTGACGCATTATCAGGCACCATGTATACTATTAATACAGGTGGTTTTGGTGGTGCAAAAAACGTTTGGCTAGTTTTACGAGGCCTTGAACCTACGGACAACAGTCCAATGCACTTACCACTGAGTCCTAACGACCACTATAAATTCCAATAACCATAAAATAATTAAAGAGCCGCATTCAACCTTTACGTCACAAAATTGCCATTAACCTCTTCAACCCAATTTTATATATTTAACCATTATCTTCTCACCTAAAGATATTTTCTTTTTTTTCACCCTTCGTTCAATTTGCGTGGTTCGCCTTCCGCCCTTAATTTGTAAAAGAACCCACAAAGGTAGAAAAAGCTTATCCTTAATTGAATGTATGGATTTTTCTTTTAAAATTAGGATACCAATTACCAAACAGCAGCACTTAGATATCTGACGTCAAAAAAGGGACACCAGACACGCTCACTTTTCTGACGCTAATTCAGATGACGTTTTACGTTCACGATATGAACTGGTTCAAGGAAGAGTTTCTTCAATTTACCGGCGTAAGATATGATGGTGGAAAAAACCATCCAAATTTAATTTGATAAGTAATAAATTTATAATTACATTTTACGGTAATAAAAATAACTTAGGAGCACAAAAGGTGATGAGTTATAGCTGAAAAAGATACAAACAATCTTTTCTTTTGCCAGAAAGAATTTATGTTACTGAAACTTTGGTGGAGTTTATCAGTCAACATGGTATTTGTTTACTTAACTGTAGATATGTAAAAAAAAATAAATAGCTGGCGCAACAGCTCAGGATGAGTCAAGGCCTAGCTTCTCGGAACCGTTCATGTTGCGCGTGTTATACCTTTCGTGTGAATGAAAAGAACCTACAACTTTTTGCTGACTCCGAACGGTGAATTGAGAAGCTTTTGCATGACAAATTATACTTTTGGAGGTTTGTCATTTTCCGACGAGAGGTGGTGCTGCGAAAAATATTCCCTGGATATGGTTAGGCGGTTTTTTTTACCTCAGATACATTTTTCTCAAGAAATCACAATGTAGCCTTATGAATATTGAGTAAAGAAAACGGCGAACTTGCATTAGTGAAATTCTGCTTCGCAGCAACAATAATTAAATTAATAAGCCACATACACGACATATCCATGCACTATCAGGTGATCGTGTATGGTTCTGCAGGAGTAAGCAAGTCATTGTTCAGCCTAATTGTATCAAACTTATTTTAATGAGACTAACGTTCACTGTCGAAGGCTTCAGACTGGTTGTCTGAGTCTACCGTATACATATAGCTGCCGTTTCTGTTCACTGTAGCAGTCGCCGTTATTGATTTTCCGCTTCTTCGTCCTTCTTTTGCTCGGCTCAATTAATCACATTTCAGGGGTAGCGATTAAATCAGCATTGTAAGAGTCTAAGGCCTCTGTTAATTTGTTAGTCACACGCTGCCTGTAAGGGCCCTGAACATTCCATCTTCCTTACCGGAGATGATTGTCTTTCTTTTTTAAGATATCACTGTCTCCGAACAATACCCAAGCACATTTAGTGAAGTTTCTCAAAATGTCCTTTCTATTCTTTCAAGATGGGCAGCTAAAATCGGTCTGGGTGTCAACTCCGAAAAACTCGAACTAGTCCTCTTCACCAGGAGGTAAAAAATTCCTCCTTCTCTAATGGGCACCCGCCTGTGCGGAACTGCAACCTCGTACCACGCACTGGCTTGACTTGTCCATTGTCAGACCTGTACTCATGTATGGTGCGATCGTCTGGTGGACGGTCCTAGACAGAGCCTTACAACGTAATCTATTGGGGAAAATGCGAGGATCAGCATACATATGCATTAGTGGAGCAATAAGAACGACTCCATCCGTGGCACTTGACGTGCTCCTACATCTACTTCCTCTAGATATTTTTGATAAACAGCCAACTGCTAGCGCAGTCATCAGACTAAGAGCCTCCTCCCAATGGTCAATCTTAGATATCCTAACTTTTATTCCGGAAAACACCGACTACACAGTCCAAGTTGAATTTCAACCCCAATTTTCGGAAATTCATTCCTTCCCGAGAGGAGTGGGGGAGTGATGACCCCAGAGACGATCATTTCGTTCATATACCGACAGTTCCAAAACCAAAGACCAAGTGTGAGGTGGGGTTTTCTCCGATGTGCTTAGTCTGAGCATCACCTTCGTCTATCTGACTACTCTTGCATTTTTCAGGCGGAAATTATAGCGATCAACGAGGCCTTATCCTGGCACAGGCAAAATGTGATATCCCTCTGGGACATTACCATTTTTACCGATAGCCGGGCTGCTATAAAATCTCTGAAATCGGTAACATGTACATCAAAAACTACTTTAGATTGTCGTTGGTCTCTCATGAAGACGGCAGAACATTTTAACATTCACCTATGTTGAGTACCCGGTCATGGGTATATTCCAGGGAATTGTTAGGCCGATGAACTCGCCAAATGTCGTACTACTCTGGCCATCCTGCCGGAATGGAGGAATCTGGGCAAACTTTTCTTAGAGTACGACGCGATCAGAAAGACAAACCAAAGATGGAGGAATGGTACCAAGTGCCGTACCTCCAGGGAGATGTGGCCACTAAATCTCACTCGATCTAGAAATTTGATCTTGCTCATTAGCGCCAGAAAAATCTTCTATCATCCGAAAAGAAATCGATAAAATTTTAAAATTATTCACCGCCACGCCGTCCGGCTATTAGTCAACTTTTCGTCAGTTTCTAAAAATAAATATTTGCAATAAATAACAAAGTCTACAAGTTCGCATGAAATCTGTCACAAAATATTGACATTTCTTTTTTCTCAAAAAAAAAAGATAGAACTTTAGACTGAACAATTTCGTCTAATTAATTATGCATTCTTGACACAGTTGTTTCGCTTCACTTCGCACATGTGACGACATTGCAGTGCATTTTTAGATCTGCATATATGTATGTGGTATATAATTCAAATTAAATGAAGAAACTTCTTCCGTCACAGATCGTTTAATTTGAACTTTTATGTCCCCACACCGCTGCACAGTGTGTTGAATGGCGCCCAACCTTGACGTGAGAAATGTAAATATTAACATTTTCTCCACTCAACGTGTCCTGAAACGTTCTTTACTCAACAAAATGTGATGGCGAATTATTGACTTTGACGTCTCTTTGGTTACGTCGAGTTCATCAACAACAAATGAACCATCAAAAAAGGACAATGCGCTGGCGGTTGTAAAAGGATACAACGAAAAGGGAAATATTTACCAATGTCACTATTTCTAAGGCCGCAAATGAAAACGGGGTTGAAGTTTTACATTCCCGGTCTTTCGTCAAGGACTGATGTGGAATTAAGGACCTCATCGCCAAATGTCAAATATTTGCCTTGTAGTAATTTGCTCCCAAATGTACGAGAATGGTACGTGCGTGCTTGTAATTTCCCAATTGAATTGTTGTAGTATCAGTTTCGATAACCAAAGACAACAGATGTGAAGAAATAAACATATTTTATTTCAACAAAAAAAGGATATTTCCTGCAGAACATCTGTTGCATAAACAATGAGACTCACACTCCTTTTTATTTAATAGAAGAAAGCTAAAATATCAATAGAGTTATGAGTTCCTTTTTGCAGAGCCAAATCCATAGTGATTTCTTACAGCCTAATTGATTGATTTGAATTTCTACCTTTTGCCTTACAACAGGACAGAACCACAGGAGAGAGGAAACAAAATATTTGGGAGGAAATGTTGGTAAGGCAACAAAGACGTTAGAAAATCACAAAATATTTTGAGCAATAGGGTGACCTTTCATAGCTAATTCCTCTCAACGAGGAGATGATAAAAAATTCAAAATTAAGCTTATACTAATGGCCACTTTAAACGAAAACCTAAACAAATCGGAAATCATTAATTTACTTTAAGCATTGAACAAATCTTTACAAATTAATTTAATGCTTAGTAACCTAGCCTACGATTTGGGATAATTTAACAATGAAGCTGAAACAGTTTTACATGACTAAATAGATGGCATGTGTAGTTTTACAATAAACAATTGATTTATTCATGCAATAGCTCATGTCGACATGATAAAGTGTTAAGGGGTTGGCATCCATTACCAACATAGTTCATCATACAATAGTGTGATTTTCAACCAAAAAAAAACACCACTCTTGGATCACATAAGGCTGTGAACATTTCCACGTTTCCTTTTGAGTGAAAAAAGAAAACAACCTACCGCATCGTACACTGTGTTTAATAAGGCACTTTAGATAATGTATCACGTGTGCCAGCGCCTTTGGGCACCACACAGAGGCTACTAACGTTGCCAAATGTAGTTCTTAAATAAATAAAAATAAACAATTAATAAACATCAAAAAGACTCCAATAGACAACGCGCAATAAAAACAAAAAAAAATTTGTATTTAGAACCAAAAATATAAATAAATTGCAAAGCATTGAGGAATAATCACTTCAAAGTGTGTCCCGTCAGCTGTTCGTCGATTACAACAGTGCATTGGCAGCCAAAAACTAAATATCTCGTGTAGATGTGAGAGATATTGGAATGCATTTTTTTGACAGTGTTTTGAGTAAACATTTAAGAATAAGAATTAGACTGCAGCAAAATATATTTTGAGATATGAGTCACAATAAATCTAAATTTGTTTAAGGACACAGATAGTAGGAAGGCTTTTCTTTCTATAAATCCATCAGAGCGCTATCAAAGAGGGTTTCACGAAAATGTACGCAATCAAGCGAGAGTGAATTATAACAGAACGAAGCATGTTTTTTTATTTTGTAAGTTGAACCTAGCGGCGACGACGAATCAAATCTTGCTGTCAGGCGGAATGAACCACTCAACCTGGGCAATGAAGACCAACATATCCGTTCACCCGACCTGGACGAAGTGAAGATAGCCATATCTGAGCTTAAGTCCAAAAAAGCTGTTGGAGCTGACGGTATAGCTGGCGAGCTGTCCAAAGCGGCAGGCAATGACTTGGTTAGGATCATACACGAACTCAATTGTAAAGTATGGTCGGTGGAAAGTATGCCCGATTAAAGGAACTTCAGCATTGTTTGTCCGATCCTCAAAAAGGAGACCCTTTGAACTGCGCCAACTACAGAGGCATCACTTGTGTGAACGCCTGAATGTTGCTTCAGGCCAGAAAAGTCCACCATCGACCAAGGATTCACACTACGGCAGATCTTGGAAAAAACCCAGGAACTTCAAATCGATACCCACCGCCTTTTCATCGATTTAAGGCCCCGTATGACAGTATCTATTGAGATGAGCTATACAGAGCAATGTCTAGTTTTGGCATCCCTGCCAAACTCGTCCATTTGTTTAGGATGACAATGGAGAATGCACGCTGCCCCTTCAAGGTTGGGCAAGACCTCACCGAGAACTTTGATGTCAAAAAAGGTTTTAGAGAAGGGGACGCGCTGTTATGTGACTTCTTCTTGAAGAAATAGTGCGAAACTTACGCTCCAACACCAGAGGCACAATCTTTCAAAAGTCCGTCCAATTACCCGAATACGCCGTCGATATTGACATAATCAGAAGAACGCAGCGTGATGTTATTGGCGCGTTCGTGAGTATTGAGACAGAGGTGGCGAAGGTGGGTTTAGCGGTCAATGAGGGCAAGGCCAAGTATAATGCTGTCAACGTCAACTGACGTCTCGGACAGAACGTCACGGTAGACAGATATAACTTCGAGGTAGTCAAGGACTCTGCCTACCTAGGCTCCGCTATAAATTCAGACAACGACACCAGCCTTGAGATCAAACGAAAAATAACTCTTATCAATCTCTGCTTCTTTGGGCTTAGAGGGCAAACAGTGAGCCTGTTTCAGACCTTAATCATTTCAGTCTTGCTCTATGGCGCTGAGGCATGGACTTTGTCAAAATCGGATGAGGTTGCGCTTGGCTTTTCGAGAGAAAAATTCTTCGGGTGATCAAACATGTCACCGTCTGCATAGACGGTGAGTGGAGGAGGAGATACAACGACGAACTGTACGGGCTGTGCAGCGACATCGACTTAACCAGAAGAGTGAAGCTCATGTAGAGCAGATGGACACCAATGCTCGGCTCGGAAAATCAACGATTCCACACCCAAGGGACGGCGCAGTTGAGGAAGACTGCGACTCAGGTGGTGCACGCAAGTGGAAGGGGACGTTAACCAACTTGGCATGCGAAACTGGAGGCAGCTGGCTAAACATCGAGCTGGCTGGAGACGCTTGTTTCTTGAGGTTTAGGTCCACCCCGGACTGTAGAGCCACCTTAAGTATGTAAGTAAGTAAGTAAGTTGAACCCATATTTTAAGGGCAAGCTACTTAGGGTTAAACGGATTACATCAACGAAAGGATGACCCCAAGAGCAAAAGGGTCTGTACCTTTTGCTCTTGGGGCGAGCTAGATAGGACTAAGATAAGATAAGATTTTCTTTTTTTTTGACAAAAATCTAGTTCTGTTTTATATGTAGTTTGAGGTACAGCGAATGCCTTGTAGTCATTGTTTGCGTTGACTTACGATCTCGTTATGTGCGTTTTGCACTTCGAATTCTTAACTTAATCACACAGAATTTAGCAAACCTTTTACTATATTTTTATATTTTTTTTTACTATATTTTTTGTAGGAAATAAGATGTATTTTTTGTTAAAATGTAATAGAAATACAAGAGCATTTCATTTAACAAATTGGTAACATGTTTTTTTTTTCATCAAAATATAACTTTGTATTTCAAATCAAGCTTATTGTTGACTTATTTAATTCAAACAACCTTTTAAGACGTTGCTTGTGACGTTAAACCAATTGACATGCAAATGACTAATCAAAGGCGATTTATTCCAAAGAAAAACTTTCCAAATCACAGAATGAATAAGTAAACAAATTTACCACAAGCAGCTATTAAATAAATTCATTTATAAACACTCAGGCACGAGTCCTATTCGAAAACTCCTTCTTGAGCGTGTTTACTCGAATGCACTTCCTCCTTGAAGTTTAGAAAATTTAATTCTATTGATTTGTAGAGCACGTTTCCCTAACTAGTTCTATTCTGTTTAAGATGATGATTCAAGAAAGATACACACTCTTCGTTGGTATGAGCTTTAAGACTCAGTACATGGAATTCACGGGGGAGGATGTCCGCACACACAAGTTGCAGCCATGATGACAACAATAATGACACTGCATACGGCAAATGCTTTATATGTATGATTACGTGTAATTTATTTACATTCAGTAATATAAATTTATCATATATAATGAGTTATGGCGTAATGTGAAACGTGATAATTGAAGAACTTAGGATGATGTTTTTATTTTTTTAAAATATAAACGATGTACATAAGTGGGTATGAAGACAGCAGCTAAATCGGATATTTTTGAGTACTAGTGAGGAATTTGTTAATTAGTTAGGATCAGTTGCCTTTACTAATGAAGATGATATACTGCACCCACTGCAAGCAATTAAGGAGCACGAAGTGCGTTCATATATAGCCCAATATGTGCATACATATGATATGCAGTATGTAGAATATATTAAGAGAATGTTCGATTGATTGACTGATGTATTTAACAGTCAACCCAGGTGGTTATTTTTAGAAGTAGAATAAGGTTAGATAAGTGGGATGGTGGCTTGCTGTTAGGCACTGCCTTCATTGTATTCCCCGTTGTGGAATCTTACACGCGTGTATTTGTTACTGGCTACGCAGACAGATTTTTCATAAGGAATTCTGTTCGATAGCGGAGTTTAGAAACTCGGATACTAATAACATTCTCATCTTCAATAGGAAGGTAATAGACCTTTTAGGTTAAGTAGAAGGGATATATATGTATCATATGCCATATGGGGAGGATTTATAATAAAAAAAAATCTGTTCAAAAGTGAGAACAGACTAGTTGTTATATATACATATATTGTTGGATGGTTGACAGTTCCTCTGGGCCGCTAAAGAAGAAAGCGCTTAGGGTTGTTTTTCTGAATCTGCCGAGGCTTGACCAGTCGCAGATAAAGTGTGTCGTATGCTTTTCGCGCCTATAACGCCACACCTCTATAAAGACCGTTCGTGCTTAGTCGCATTCTCCTTAGATGGACCTCCAGTAGGTTGTGGCCTGTGAGGATGATGATCACCAGTGCTAAGTACGATATGCTCAGCGTAGGTAGGTAGGTAGATAGAGTGGAGAGATTCTTTTGTTGAATAGTGTCTTTTGTATGACTTGATTACTGAATTATGGCTACATGTTTTTTTATATGCGCTATGACGGGAGTGTTGTCCGTCTTAAGAACTTGCATACTTACATAATTATATTGAGTCGAATTGGGTCAATTATGGAAAGATTTTTTCGAGTAATTTAAAAGTAAATTATACTTTCTAAATCTGACAAGCAAAACAGGATGAAAAAGAATACCAAATAAGTCTAGCTCGAGCGAATTAGTTGCATTCCCTCCTTTAACGAAAATCCGAGATCGAACAAATGTTCACACTTCGGCAGATCCTGGAGGAAATACAAGAATCCAATAACTCCTTATCGATGTTAGGTCCACATGAAAGCATTAATAAAACCCTGATTTGTTTAGGCCCTAAATCATCCCAATGACAGATTATATGAGCTAAACAACATCGACCTAATCAAAATACTGTGCATTGCGTATTTGAGATGGCATTTCAGACATGATCTATCACATATGCTCATGTGTATATGGAATGAACTGAGTCTTCTAATCTAACCCGGAAAAATGCAGCTGAAGAAAATGCTGCCTAAGTAGACAGAGACCTAAGCCAACTATGGACCAGGCTAACTAAAGAGGGTTGTTGGTTGGGGTCCAGGTCAAACTTAAATGCATGTGCCACGGAAATAAGTATGTTTACGAAGGTGGATCTATTATAATATTATTATAGTAATATCCGCTAGCGTAATTGAAGAATTCTTCTATTTACATACATAAAATGTACTTATCTTCTTGAAGTGAGGTGGTAAGTCAATAAGGCTGTTTGCCCCCAAGAAACAACAGATGAGTAGGGTTGGTTAAAAAAAACATGAATAGATTAATTTATTGTTGTCGTTGCCCTATTGAGAGTAGACTACAGAAAACCATTGGGTTTGAAAGCCCGATATTTAAATCGCTCTTGGCCAACTTGTCCGCTGAACAACGTGATGAGGTCAGATAGCAAGTACAAGAATTGAGGCTTGCAGCTGAAAGCATCACCGAAAAATAAAAGAGGGGAATGGAGGTAGTAAAACACTATTGGTCATATTTCTAGCGATATCGAGACTTTGGTGTCGCATCGAAATATAGCACCAATTTCAAAGTGCAATAAATACGTTTTTGCAAGTCATTTTGATGGTACATTGACATATTGACATTAATTGTTTATAAGACCATGTAGGTAATGTAGGTAGGAAGCGATTTGCTGCGCAAACATGGGGATACATGAGAAGCGAACAAGTTGAGCAACTCCCACGCTCCTTCCCAAAGCGGATCTGGCGCTTGCCAATGACCATACCAACTTACATGCTACATATTGAGATTGGAGTTCCACCATTTACAACACTTAAGATGCACTTCGATCACGTAGTGAAGGTTCTGTATATGGAAGATACTCGCCTAGTGAAACTTATAGCCAAGCATGCAATCAGCAGAAATGCGACCTGTTTTGGGATGTGGAAGGAGCTATTTATATGGCTTTAAAGAGCAAGGTTCATCAATCCGCAAAGAGCCATCAACCATCAATCTCTCAAGGCGAGAGGAGAAATACATATAACTTTAAAACTTTGTGCCATATATAATGGACCTACCTATTCAGTGCAACCTCTTTAATCTAGCGGCTAGAGATACCGTGCAATTTATAGGAATATTGAAAGAACTTAGGAGAATAGTTTTAAGACAAAGCCAACTGTCTTAAGGTAAAGACGTGCTACGATATTGAAATCATAATTTAACAAGAAGTTTTTTAATACATTTTTTTGTCTCTTTTTTTGTTTTTAATAGTATGTATTTCATTTGTAAATAATTTAAAAAATTGTCTTTCTGGCAGACGGTTCCTGCCATGCTATATAAGATTTTGTAAAATATTATACAAGTGTACAGATATTTATAATGAATTGAAATAAATCGGATAAATCGGGCTCAGTTCCACGCAATCATTCACGAAGGTTTTCATGACAAATTATTCTCTAGGAGGTTTTACATTCTCTAACGAAAGGTGACGCCGCAAAAAGTGTTCGATGACAATGGCTATGGCTTGAACCTATGCAGCGCGCACAGCAGTCCAACACACAGTGACCACGAATTGGGTAATTAATGGCTTACGAATTGCATTCTCGATAACTTCAGTGGAAAATGTTCCAAACGATATAAAGGTATCTTTTGCCTCTGTAAGCACATACATATGTACCTACTAGATCAAGGTCTATATTATCTATACATCTATAGTCTTAACCTCCTTCTACACATATTTTTGCCAGTATCTATGTAGTGTTTCAAAAAGGAGCCAGCATTTTAGTAAATTTAAAGAGTTGAAATAAGACTAAGATGGTAATCTTTCTTTTGAACAAATGACAAAAAATGACAAAATAAGGATAATACTGAAGAAACTCTCGAAGATATCAAGCGAAATGATGAAGACGTACTTATATGTATGTATAATCATGCCATTTTGCGTTAAAAATAATTAAAGCAAAGCAAAGCGAATCTGAGACGTGAATTTGTCTAGATTTTTTGAGGTTGAGTAATAAACCTCATCGATCAGTAAATTTTTCACAAAAAAAAAAACCAAAAATATGAATATTTCGTAAAAAATGAATTGAATAGATATTTTATTCCTAAAAACCGGTTAAACTTTAGAAAATAACCTACAAAGCTCTCAACTTATTACTTGTTTATCACTCAACTACTTGCTAATTTTTAATGGACAATATGTCATCTGAATTCACAGTTCCCGTTGATGACTAATTTTCTAAATAATAACGTATCTGTTCTCTCACAAATTAATTACAGCAAAAATGTTGTTATGGGAATGTAAAAATCTGTCTGGCTTTTGCAACATACGAATACAATAAAATCAACTTCGTCAATAAACACATTTCCACGCGAAAGGCTAACAAACTTAGTGAAATAATAAACAACACAAACAAAATGTATACATATGAAAAATGTTGTCAATTTACCGGGACCCTGGTACCAGTTGAACCCAATCCAAACCGACCATCGACGACACCACCTTCAATTGGTACAACTAATTTTTCGCCAGGTGCTAAGTGATGACCGCGACCAGAATAATCATGTGCTTGTCGTTCATTATCCAGAAGTGGCAAAGAAACAACAAGCAAAGACCATATATCTCAACATGAAAGAAATCTATCTACGTACGGAAAAGTGCGGCGAACTACATCAAATAAATTTCAAATTCAACAGGTGTCAGCCAAACGGGCCGAACTTCATTGATACTGTCCAGTCCGGGCATTGGGCGGAATTTTCGTGCGTTTCAATGAACATTACTAGACACGAGTACATCCACTTCCGCAGCGAATTGGTCGACTTACTTGTGGATGAGGAATGTATATAGTTACGTAGACAAATCTAAACAAGCTTTGTATATTTAAGGGAAACTCTATATTTTGGCTACTCTTGTGCTTGTGTTATGTGGAGATAAACTATCTTTGGTGAAATATTTGTATACCAAATATTTGTTTGTTTGCTAATTTAAAAGAATTTATAAAAAAAAACTTCCAAAAAGATAAACAATCAGTAACCCCACTTACTTGTTCAAGAAAATTGTCCGAAACGGGGTTAGATAGATCGAAATCTCTGCTTGAGTCTCTCGCTGGGTATATGTATCTTTTCTCGGTTATTCCAGCTTAGACAGGAAATTTTTAATTTAATTAATTAATCCACGTTTGTTGTTTGTTTGCATGCGGATTATGTAGCCACTTTGGAATTATTTAGATTTCTTATAATTTGTATCTAGACACATTAACTTCGTAAAAAATTTCTGACTTTCAATTGACACTAAATGGTTCCACAAAACTTTCTTTTAAAAATTTTTATTGCGCTATTAATTTTTTGTCTTCAATTGTAGAATGACATTTTTTTTTTTAGGCACTTTTCCTGCACTTGCCGGGTCTTAATCGGGTATTTCCCTTTCTGACGCGCACAAAACTTAGGTCACACATCGCGAGGACTTATAAGACAAGGGAATTTTATAAAAAATATTCCATTAAGGAATTAAATTAATTCATGTTTTTATAAAAAAAAAAAACCGAAATAATATATCTTGACATGTGGGAAAAAAATGAACCGAGGGATTGAAACTGCGGCGCGCGGATGATTTATTTCGTACGTATGGGATGGCTGCGAACGACTACCGTTCCGGTCAGCGGATGAGTAAGTTGTGTGTTATTAGAGGGCTAATGCGCGGGTGAATTGGATGGAAATAATAAATTGAATGTTGAGATACATTTTCTTTCATCCCCATGAGAGAGGGTGACTCTGTTATAGCACTGTAAAGCTGAGGGCTTTTACTTGTTGGAAGCATGTTGTGTGTTGTCAGTGGAGTTACAGTAATAGGTGATGAAAGCTTTTGTGTCTGATGTGGTGAATTTCAGAATATTATTGATAGGGGTGTGGTGAGTCTGAAAAGTGTTTCGGGTGAATGCAAATCAGTTGAGAATGATAAGATGCATAATTGGGAAAAGCAAGAAGCATGATTTGTTTTTGTCGAAAACTAGGGAGCAGAGTTGTAAGAAAAAACAAGTGTGAGACATGGTCAATGAAATAAACTTTTCTGATAATCCTATTGCCACTAATTATTGAATCGAACACAAATTTACTTTCTTTTCAGAGATGTTGCACTTGTATTCAATCTCAGAAGTTTTGCATCTTACAATCTTATGGAAGTTTAAGACATCAAAATCGTGTTGCACATGAATAATTTAATTATTTTAAGCCATTTGTTACTGATTGATCTTCATCTTTTATGTGTTTTGAAACTCACAAGTTGACAAGTTAGAAATTGTGAAATAACCTACTGGTAATCATGCTAGCTCATGAGGCTATTTGTCAGGTAGGTACACATATATTTACTTAAATTCCCCATGATCTAAGTTTAGTTGTACATATTTGGCTTCATGTGCCAAATTGTGGTTGTGATGAGAATATTCAAGATCTAATTAAATTAAACTGATTTGAGTCTGTTAAAGGAAACGTTTAAACCATTTAAAGAAAATGCTGTTCTAAAAACGGGAAGCTCCAAAAAAGGAGCTAAGAATATGCAGAACAATTTCATTAGGATTAACCAACAAAAACGGTTCATGGTCACACAGCTCTAGGTTCAAGAGCGGTGAAAGGACCGATCCACTCACACTTCCCGAACACTTGACAAACCTCTGAGAGGAGAAGAAGTTTCTCAATTTTCCATTCGGAGTCGGCAATTAATTGTAGGTCCCGCCCATAACACGCTCAACATTAATGGTTGCAAGAACCTAGGTTCTGGGTGTCATGCCAGCTCACATGACAGGAATAAAAGGGACCTAAAGTGTTTATTTCCGAATCTAAGCATCGGGTTGATAACCTACAAGTTGTACTCTGGTGAGAGTTAGGTCAGGGTAGGTGGCTGCCCCCGTTCAAACATTGCCAGTTTCTTGGCATCCGTATCAAGGAGGAACTTGATCGATTCAATAGGCGCTGGTGGTTCTCCCAGGTTTTCAGGGAGATGCTGGGAGGGATGGAGGTGCCTTTCTTTGCCAGCTCTTCCGCTCTGGAGTTGTCTGAAAAGTCCCTGTGTTCTGGAACCCAGCACAGAGTTATGTCGCACCTGTTTACAATTTCGTTAAGAGATCTGCGGCATTGCTTTACCAACTAACTGACTACGTATAGTACAATACAATCTATCACATTAATTTAAAGTCAAACAGCAGCTTCGCAGACCCCCGTGATTATCGCTTGAAACACACTACAGTGATCTTGCAGTCCGTGGTAATGGCTAAGCCAGCTGCATTGGAGAAGACTCCTGACCCCGTTCCACACGCTGTCTTAGATCCGTCTGTGAATATTTCTAAAAAACGTTCGTTTGATTTAGCAAGGATCGATCTTGTGTCAGCTCGTTCAACAGTTCAATGTACTAACCATTGACTCACGGTGATCTTTCCACATATTTTGGTAGAAAATAATGCAGGGGAAAATCTTAGGATCAGACCTTATCAGTCGCAAATCATATATCAAAGTGTTAAATTTCTAAATTGAAACTTCGGTATTTTATAAAATATGTGTACATACATATTTCGAAATGAAATGATCATGTTTGTATTTGTTTGTTTGTTTCTTGTTTCTGCAATGCTTCAAGGAGTAAAGTACATCGCTCACACTACAAACCACACAAATCAATCTGCTGAAGCATTGTTTACTTGACATGGCCTAAACAAATGTTCTGACATTTTTATCCTCCAATATGTTAACAAATTACGTAAGACTGGAGTGTTTATTTTTGGAAACAAAACAAAAATCCATAATCACTGCAAAATGTTCTTAATGTTGTTTCTAACCAGAAAACACACTAATAGTCATAAAAGGAAGTGTAATTTAATTTATTGCAGTAAGGTCATAAAATCTAACACATGTCCTGCGCATGCAATCGTCACAAAATGACCGGAAACCAAACCGAATAATACAACATGCGTCAGATACATTATTAAACTCGAATATATGCACCTACGGGTACGTGTATCTCCATACTGTGCAGCTTTTTATGACACCCATTCAATTGGATTTACGTTGGAAAAAAGCTCCCTACGTAATCGTTTGAGGTCTACGATTAGATCGGGCATTCAAAAGGATACTTGTATTATTTTAGGAACAATCAGGTGTCGAATGGGTACTGTGAGACACATTCAATTGTGTGGCCCATAATGGAAAATAAAACAAAAGCTTGTTGGAGCACAGGAGTGAAAATTTAATCGTAAGTGGAGGGAGACGACGCCAAGAAATCCAAGGGGAGAGCAAAGATATTTTGGTGGAAAAAGGTTCGAAACAACATATTGTGTAGGGGTGTGAGCACTTCCACTTACAAATATTGAACTTTTAAGTTTTAGAGTTTTATGTGCCCTAAAATGTGCCGGTAGCATAGACAGCTCTTCGTGGACCACCATCTCTAATAGATTAAGGAATACCATAGTTCTTATTAAGTATTATCTCTCGTTGAAAAAATGTAAGTTGAAAAAAATATTTGGGGTCACAGACTGTAGTGGGTCAAACCCTAGTTTCGCGCAACCGTTCATTTTACGCGTTTATATACTTCTCGCGGATAGAAGCGACCGAAGGGCAATTTGAGAAGCTTCTTCATGACAAATAACACGCGGTTCGCATAGTAGTGCAACGCATTAGCCACTAAGCCACGATCTGTCTTCTTTTCTGTTGAAAAGCTAGGCCAGTCGAGATTCACATGCGTAGGGTGCATCGCCTATCGGAGATGCAGCATGCATGTTACGCTATGGGCATCTTTATTGACATGGAGGGTGCTTTCGATAATGCGTCCTTTGACTGCATGTGTGACTCTGCTAGGCAACACGGGGTGGATGAAACTCTGGTATTGTGAATCCGAGCAATGTTGACTGGTTGTAGATGCGGACTGTGGGCGCTATGTTACGACAGGAGTAAACAGAGACTGTCTGCAGGGCAGCGTCCTGTCTCCACTGCTATGATGCTTGGTGGTTGACCCTTCTTTTTTAGCTGGCGCGGCAGCTCGGGGTGAACCAAGGCCTAGCTTCTCGCAACCATTCATGTTGTGCGTGTTACATATTTCGCATAAATGGAAGGGACCTACAGTTTATTGCCGACTCCGAACGGCGAGGTGAGAAGCTCTTTCATGACAGATTATACTCCCGGAGGCTTGTCATTCCCCGACGAGAGGTGGTGCCGCGAAAAATGTTCGGTATTCCTGTCTGGGGTTTGAACCCATGTCGCTCGGTCAGCAGTCCAACGCACTAACCATCGACCCACGGCTACCACCTCTGTTACATACTCTTAATTCTTCTAACGTTTACGCTCAGGCATATGCAGACGATGTTCCCATAGTTTCGGTCCGGTCATTCCTCAAGACTGTCTGTGCTAACGCGCAGTGGGCTTTGAGTCAATCCTCTGAAAACTGAGAAGGAGGGTTGTGACCGGTCTGACTCAGCCAGTGCTAAAGACAGTCATTATCCAGACCTCCGATGAAGCAAAATATTTTGGAGCAATCCTGAAAAAAAAAACTTCTCTGGGCAAACTATGTCAAGTCGAAGACATCCAAGGCGCTCTCAGTTTTCTGGCAGTGTAAGGGTGCTTTTGGCAAGACATACGGCTATGATAAGTCCATTTATAGCTTATGCGTCGGTTTTTTGATCGACTATTACATTAAACTTCAAAGATCGGCTTTTCTCGGCTGCAGGGAAGCTTTTCCGAGTACGCCTGGCTCTGATCTAGACACTCTGCTTGACCTTCCTCCCCTTGATACTTATATCATTGGGTGTACTATCAAAGCAATCTATCGTCGTAGACGGAGAGGCTTTTAGTATCATCCGCACTGGAGTTTTGATGACCTTGCACTTATTCCGCAACCCTAGTTCCGCGGATATGCCCTCTGATGCAGTGACACCTTTGCAAATTTAAAGTCAACTTTCCTTGCGTTCAGGGCTGTCTTCAGCCAGAGTCTGTGTTTGGACTGGGCTGTAATCGAATCTTCACGGATAGCTTCAAAACCAGTCATGGGTCTGGTCCTGGTGTCTTTGGGGACGTCGACAACAGCAGACTTCACTGGTCGTTAGGCAAGAATGCTTCTGTTTTTCAAGCAGAGACCTTTGCTATTCTAATTGGCCGGATCATCTGCGTCTATACCGATAGCCAGGCTGCGCTTAATGCCTTGCTCAAACCTTTTATCAGTTCCAAAATAGTGTGGGAATGCAAGCACTCTCTGAATTCGATCGCAAGACTGAACTCCTTGACTTTTGTCTGGGTCCCAGGTCACACAGGGATCTCAGCAAATTTTGAGATTGCTAGACAAGGCGCAGATTATGTTTTCTCAGACCTGAACCCGCATTAGAACCCGCGCCCTCGGTCAGAGACTCCATTGACTTTTGAACTTCCTCCAAATACAATTATGTGTGCCACGACTCCCCAGGATGCAGACAGACTTAACAAATTCTTCCAAACGTCTGTAAGAAATCAGCAGAATTCTTGCTGTCACTGAGCAGAAGAAACTGTAGACAACTTATTGTCGGTCTAACGAGACACTTCGCTTTTGCCAAGTATCGTAGCGACAAGCTTAAGTGACATCACTGTCTGCGATGGCTGTGGAGAGGACGGCGATAGTTGGGATCATTTCCTTTGTGATTGTCCTACCTTTTCTGGGATCAGGTGGGAGGTTTTCGGAATTGATATGTCGGTACTGTAAGCTGATCTTCATTGAATTCCAGTAAAATAGATAAAAACTGGGTCCTGCTCACTAATAGTACAATGGAGAAGTTGCGGGTGAGTGCTCCAGCATAACCTTTCCAAATCCGACAAAAAAAAAGCCACGGGGTTCACATAACATAAAATGAAACATCCATTTTGTGAAGCAATAAAATACTGTAGGGATCTTGCTTGGACTCAAAGCGAATTCTTTAGAACCGTAAGAATCAACTATAAGACTCATTGCTTCCAATTAAATATTTTCCATTGACAATATCCTGTTGCTTGTAATGAAGAACTTAAATTGTTTCACAATTTAGCATAAACAAATTGTGATGTCATTTTTTTGTACATTGAAGCGGAAATGTGCACCATCATTTGCATTCAGTTTGCCAACACATCTGTTCAGAAGCAGAAAAAAATTTACTTTTACAAATTTCCTGCTTATAATGTCCTCATAATTTTCTCCGAGTTTACTGCCGCCTAATTTATTTTAAACACACATGCACTATCGCTCCTGAAGTAAATTAAATTTCATTGTAAACACTATTACTTAAGCGAACATAAAAAATAGTTTTTCATTTCGGATTTGAATGTGTTTTAATTTCGTAAGAATAATTTGTGATTCTTTTCTGTTGAGTTCATTGAGTGATTCTCCTATCGTTTGATGTGGAAAAGACGGCTAGGAGTCAATATTTCAAAAAATAAAGCAAAAGGAATAATTTTCCATACAAATTGTCAAGTTTATTACTTTTTTGTTCGGTTGTAATGCCAATTATTTGTTATTTTAACATTCCGCCGCTGACAGGGTCGCTAATTACGATCAGGGTGGACCAATTAGTGGAAAAGAACTCCCTTCGTTAGTGACGAATGCTGACAGAGGTCATTGTCATTGAGAAAGTTTTCTAAATATGTGCCCGGGGTGCTATATTTAAACTTACGACATTATTTCCTCCTAATAAAATTATGAGCAGATATAATTTAAAGAATCTGATTTTTTTCGAAATCTAGTTCAAGGTACGAACGACTGACGTTGGAATTTTGAAAGTTTTAATTATTGGGAGTCGATATTTTTTTGGGCTTGATTTTGTTAGACGTCATCAATAATATTTGATGACGGATACGATGAAGAGAACGCTGCTACAAATACCCACTCTGTGCAATTGGTTGAGCACTTAATGACACGCTTGACAGTGAAGTGAGGAGAAATGTAAATAAAAGTTTAAACACCTCTCGGTGATTATCTTCACTCGTGTCCTTGCCAAGCATACAAAACATACATACGCAGCAGACTGATAAGGAATGTATCTACAATTATTTTTATTTGCATGTTGATGCTGTCTGTTATCGTGCAGTACAATGCATAATTTTAATTCCTTATCATATGCACATTCGATGACGTCATAGCTTTTTTCAGTACAACTACTTATCTGGCATGGTGTATAGGTATAACAATACTTAATAGTAGCACTTAAAATAGCTTTTCCTGCTTTATGCTGTGACATGTGCATCGTATACGGATATGGAGAAGACATAGACTTCCTTATCACAAAACTTCTCACATTCTAGGGAAGTTGAGAGTAGATTCCTTGAATGAGTCAGAGTTCATTTGAACTATTTAAAAGTTAATAAACAGGAAATTTGAAAATATCGTTCATAGTCTTACAAAACACAACCAATTGCTCTGTTGGATACTTTTTGTAGATTCTCTTGAACTTGGAAATTACTTTGATTAGTTCATTTTCAGAGCTGCGCACATTCATATGTAAAATACAGACAGAAGCGTAGAACGATAAGATTTATAGAGGTGAATGTTCCTTAGAACCCCATTAGTTCAAAGGTGTGATCCGTTTTGGTGTTTGATGGGACTTATTGTTCATCTGAGTGTTAGTGAGATGCCTGGTGGAATTAAGGAAAAGAATTATACTTTCACACAAGGTAACCACAAATGTTTCAGCTCTGTATTAGGGGCCCTAAATGCGCACTGGGACCTATGAGTGGCCTATATGGTTTAAGCAGAGGATATATTGAGGCTTTTGATAAACCTCAGTATAGCCTTAGGTTCAATTTTCCAAATTTCCGCTTGACGGAGGCCCGCGTCAGGTGGAGTAATCGTTTCCTTGCGGCTCCTGGACATATGCACAGAATATTTTCAGCGGTCTCTTTCTGTTCTTCACAGAGCTGGTAAATACCGATATTTTGATACTTTCATTTTATGCAGGTGGTATCTGAGTTGACAATGTCCTGTCAGATTGCCCGTTAATGTTCTAAGCTCGTCTTTGGTGAGATCAAGTAAATTCTTGGCCTTGTATAGGTTGATATCCGTATTTGTTGATATCCTATTGTTTTATCTTGGAGTTGGCACTGTTGGGTGGTACTCCAAAACAGGGTTCGAGACCAAAGAGTGAGAGGCAAACGCCTCTTCTCGCCAGGCAGTCAGCCCGTTCGTTACTCTCGAAGTCTTCATGTCAGGCTGGGATACAGACTACCTTATTTACCGATGCAAGGCTTTCGAAGAGGTTGAGACAGTCCTAGTCAAGCTTGGACCGTATCGTATAGAATTTAAGGGCTATCAGTGCTGCTTGGCTGTCTGAAAAGATGTAGATGTGGGTTCCTCAGGTTCTTCTCCGCAGGCTTTGTCTAGCACACAATTCAATAGCGTGGACTTCCGCTTGGAATACTGTAGAACGCGACCTTATATTCGATTGTCTGCGGAAATAGAGGGCGGCCTTAAACAAATCGATATACACAACTGGACATAGCTGGATGAGGTTGATTTAGGTTCTGGTATGTTATGATATATGGGGGTAAGCGGACGGCTCTTCACTGAATACCTCAGTCGAGCCCATTGTGTTCCCCTCTTTTAATCGTCGGAAATGTAGGGAAAGGTTAGGTTTGGGACGTATGTTGGGAAATATCTAAGGAAGGTGGAAACAATTATGGAGTTGATACTAGTGTACGTGTGGTCTGGCGAATCTTACCGTTTCTTTTGTGAAGGCCAGGATGTAATCGATTTCTTTGTCCTTGAGATGCTTCAGGTCCGGTAACCACGTGGACCCCAGGGTCTGTCGCATCCTCGCTAGGACTAGGAATTGGCATAGGAAGTGTTCGAGATCTACTTCTTCTTTCTCGCAGTTCCTACATGTCTCTGAGTCCAATTGCTCTCTGTTTGAACCTAGAGCGTTGCTAGTGAGCAGGTTGCTTGGTTTCTTTATGAGTGATCTAGGCACTTTGCATGTAGGGAGGTTTGCCCAGAGGTCTTCGAAATCCCTTTGCATCTTCTCGTTGGTTGCTGCTTTAATTATTGTTAGTGCGACTCCCACTGTCTTTTCTGAGGGTTCGTTCTATCTTTTCTTCCTAGTCGTTGCTAGTTCGCCGGCTGTCTTATTCTCCGTGACACCTTTGTGATCCGATACCCAGACAAGGCGGACGTCGTTGTGACTGGCAAGCTTTTAGACTTTGTCTTGGCATTCCTTGACCAGATGAGATCTGAATGTTGGATTTGTGATGGCTTTAAGTGCTGTTCCAAGAGAACTCGCGCTCTCCTCATAATGGCAAGAACTTCTGCTTGGAAGAAGGTGACGAAGAGATTGAGATGTATCGCAAGTTTTACCGGTGGATTTTTGGGAATACAACTATCTCGTTATGGATACTTGTTTCGTTAGTTCGAGGCCAGTGACCGAGAAGTTTTCTGCTGCGAAAAAGTGCCAGACAATAACAGAGGAAGTGCGTTGAGGTTTCCTTTTCCCCCTCATCTCTGCAGATTCTACAAAAATGACTGAAGAGAGCACCTAGTGTCTTGGAATGATGATACGAAATTGTGTTCTGTTGAGAGTAATCAGCTCTCTTGACTTTTTGTCATCTGACACGTAAGACCGTTTTTCCATCTGGAGTTAATTTCTCTAGCTATGGCTTGTTTGATGATGAGTTTCACTATATTATTTGGTGTACCCATGCCTGTTGCGTCAGAGGAGATTTCAAGGGTGATCCCAGATTTGGCATGTTCATCGGCTTTTCCAATTACCAGGTTGTTCAGTCATCTCGATAAAAGATGATAGGCAATCGATGGCTGTTAGTGACAGTTGCTCAGCAGATAATATGTTCCACTTCAGCCATGAAAAAGCTTCCTACATTGCCATCATTTTGGAAAACTCTCCGGCGAATCGCCTGGTTTATATTGAGTTGGTAAAGATAGATCCCACCACCTATACCATCATTGGGTTTAGAGCTCTTGGTATAAAAGTGGATCTGTTTATTGACGGATTTTTTGAAGTTAAACCAATCCTCTCGTGTGAGAATTGTGATTTTGAAATCTTTTTTGACAGAGTTGATCGGTCGAAGTGTTCGATTAAATTTTGTTTGACAGATCATGGAATCTGCATAAGATACGGGAGTGATAACGTGGTAATTGGATCCAGAGTGAAGATGCCTTTAAACGAATTGCTAGTAAATCCAGAGGTGGGAGCTTCAGAATGGTCTCTAGCGCAGCGGAATGGGTCGATCTCAAAGCACCAGTTATATAGAGACAGGCCATCCTTTGAACTTTGATCATAATGTTGTGATATGAAAATTTTTCTAGTGCAGTCCACCATATTATTGCTCCTTAAAGAAGTATGGGTCTGTCTAAGGACCTGTAGAGCTAGTAGGTAACTTTGGGAGGTGTAGCCTCATCTGCGACCAATGGTTGTTTTGCAGGTATAAACCTTTCTTTGACTCGATTAACAATTTTGGGTTGGCAGCACAACTTCCTGTCAAAGATTTCTGTTTAAAATTTTTTGATATGCGAAATCGAACTACTCTTATGCAGTTCTGCTTTAAATTTGCCAGGTCATAGATATATACTATGACCTGGAAAATGTATCTATATTAGAAGTAGTATAGATTTTTCTTTCTTTAAGTCCATGTTATGTTTAAATCATTTTTGTTAGGCCAACAATTTTTTTCAAGGCTGATATGTACAAAAATCTATACATACATAGTATGTACTGTAACTGGAAAGACAAATTCTGTTCAAATCTTTGATGATACCACAAATAAAATACGTAGTAGGATACACGCGCACTCCTGTTCCCATTTCATTTACATACATACATATGATTAACTTTCTCATTGAGTGTCGAAAGACGTCGTATTTTGAACTGCTTGTACGCATATATATGTGTATGCAAAGATTCTAAGGGAAGGTCCTTAAGAATTACGCAACTTAATGCTTCAACTTCGTTGCTGGAAAAATTAAAAGTATTAAATTGCAATTATCTCATCTATTTCGATTCCATTACGTCTTCAACGTGACCCATTCCTCTTCCTGTCATTCACGTGAATCTCCAGCGCGATTCGCACCTAATCAATATTCAATTGAGCCTCCAACTCACGGCGGCATTTGACATCTGACACTCCTATTTATTTCACATTCGAGGGGAGAGTTGTCACCTTTAGTTCAAAAAAAGTTCCCTGAAATTCTCTTGGAAAACGCGGAAGATACAACAAAACCGAAATTTCATAAAAATTCATAACTCCCACCAACGCAGCATTTTCAATACGAATGCCTCGGGGGGGTGTCATTGCCTATTGTGCTGATTGGAATTCCTAATTGGCCTCATCTGAAGCGGAATTGTGGCCTGTTGTACTGACCGATGGATTTCTTTTCAATTTATTTTTTTCTTCTATGTCACGAAAGACTCTTTGGGGGACGTGGTATTGATTTGCTCACTCAGCTGATGGTGGTTTGATTGGGCATCGATTTTGACTTCTGCACGTAACAAGCATTATGGACTTCTTCGGGAATATGGGGTTTTCCTCTGGCTGGGGAACTATTGAGACTTCTATCGTTCGATTAAAGTCATTTCATGCGGTATGAACTTGTAATGACGGTTATTAAAAGTTCTTTTACAGTTTCATTGTGGGGCTGGGCTATAAGTGCGCACTTTGTGAGAAATGACTAAATAACTTTATGAAGGATGATTACACAACTGGCCTCTGGGTCATTTGACCTAAATGAACTTTTAAGGATATGCGTGCTTGTTTGACGCTATGAGACGTACTCAGCTATGTATACACGTCATCATTTCATAACTTGTGTGTTAAATGGTAAAATGTGGTTAATTAATGGTTATGGTAATAGTGATGTGGTGGAGGTCGATTTGTACGTACACACATATGTGTGGAAGACGATGGTGACATAGGCTCATGCGTTATTTGCTCTTACGTGAAAGCAGCTTTTCATTTTCTTGTTATTTTGACTATCGTAGTAAATGAGCTGTTAAACTTAGTCGGCAATGACGAGTTTTATATTCAAGGATACATTGATAACATTGAGATCCTAATCAGAGCTTAATTCGAAGAAACAATTTCGGACCTCCTCCAGAGGGCAGTCAACCTGGTTCCTGACTGATGCAAGAAAGTTGCCCTATCCCAAAATAGCACCACAGTTGCTTTCATAACGAGAAAGAATCTAGGTTAACTGCGAAAACCTACTCTGTTCGTCGAAGCAATAGAATTTTCAAAAGAAGGCCTCACTCTGGACGAAAAAATCACTTGAAACTCTTATTTCATGAAACCATAGACAGAGCCACGATCTCCTTATGGACCAGCAAAAGTCTGATTGGTAAGAGCTGGGATATGGCACCATGGCTCTACACAGCTATAACCAAATCAATTGTCACTATGTAGCACCCGTATGGTGGCAAAAATAAAGCAAAAGTCCACACAAGGCTCAAGAAACTCCAAAGACTGATGTTTGGTACACAGATGGATCAAAAATAGATGAAAGAGTCGGGGCTGGAGATATGGTGTTAACACAAAAAAAAGAATCACGTAAGCATGGACAAATTCAACGGCCGTAGAGGCAATGAAATAGCAGACTTACTAGTCAGAGAAGGATCCACATCAAACTTCATGATACCAAGGCCATTCTGTGGATTACCAACCAGCACTGTAAAATTCTTCATTAAAAACTGTCTGAAAAACAGAGCTCGACATTACTGGATGAACACTGAAGGTAACAACCAAGCCAAAATGTTCATACCAAACACCTCCCATAGCAGAACAAAACAACTCCTAGCACTAACCAGGAACCAGGTTTAAATGGTCACAGGCTTCCTAGCGGTACACTGTTGGATCTTCAGAAATCCATTTTGTTCCGCGTTGTGAAACATACATTCATGTATTTGTTGGGAAGAGAATACAATATTTATTGATCGTTATTAGCCCCTAAAACACCCTGAATTCGGTATGTCCTTCGGTTGCATGGTTGAGAGTTGGCCTGGATCACTAGAGAATTAAGCACCTAGGGTCATCTTTTCAGTTCTGCTGGGGCCAGGACAGAGCAAGTGCGTCGTTTTCTTCTCCGCGTCTATATCGCCACATCCTCTGCAGAGGTCGGTCGTGCTTAGTCGCATTCTCTTTAGATGGGCCGCCAGTAGGTTTTGGCCTGTGGGAATGCTGATCACTAGAACGAAATGCGATCTGTTCAGCGTAAGTATTTCCTTTGTTTTTATTTAATTCATCGCTCATTGGCAAGCGTCCAGAAGTCCAAGGGTATCCCGGTCTATGATCTTAAGCTGGCTGCGCCAACTCTTTACTACAAGTGGTTTGAGTATTCTGGATAACACGGGTTTGACGGCGGCCTGGCTATCGATGAATATGTCAATATTTCTTCTAGGTGTTACAGAGGATAGTTCTCTTGCGGCCTCGGTTATCGCCTGAACTTCAGCTTGGAACACACAGGCGTGGTTTGGAAGTTTTATCGACCGGGCAATGGCGGGTTCTTCTGAGCAATGAAAATGGTGAAAATGGATGTATTGCCGGGTTAAGTGACCCTTCTTTCGTCCCAACTTTCCCTTGTTGGAAAGAGAGTTTGGAAATTGACTTCGAAGTCAGAGTATGGCATTATGCGATCAATTTTTGTTTTTAGCTTCGCCCATCTAGCGACCTATGCACTAAAGAATTGGCAGCAAAAAGGGCCCTACGACTGTAAGTCAAATAGTCTAGGCTTACAGTCGTAGGGCGCTTTTTGCTGTCAATTCTTTAGTGCATAGGTCATGCGGTGGGAGTGAGCGTATCGTTTTGAGGGCTACTGTCAAGTTCGTACTTATGGCGGTTTTTGGCATTTGCCGCGGTCGGCCACGAGATCAGACACTCCTAGGTTAAAATCGGCCTAATGACGGTCGTATATAACTAGTGGATTACGTAGGGTCTTGGTCCCTTTTTTCTCCCAAGGATTCTGTTACATGCATAGAACGCGATAGTTGTGTTCTTTCTAGGGTGTTTTTTTTCCAGCTCAGCTTGCGGTCTAAAATGCAACCAAGGTTCTTGGCACTTTTCGAGATTTGAAGCTGCAACTCTGTTTTTAGGAGGTTGACGTTGAGACCACATTTTTCCAGTGAATATAAGGCGGATTGTAGTTCTGAAATTATAGGGAAGAATTTTCCTCTTATTAGCAACACTAAGTCTTTCTTACGCTCTAGGTCCATTTAAATACCAGTCCCATTGGAGTAGTAATAGAATCCCTCCTGGGCGGAAACCAGGACTTGCGTTCTGTGACCACCCATCTCTGCGCTGAAGCGTCTCGTTTTGAGTATACAATCCACTCAGTCTGATGAATCTATGTTCACGGAGTTTAGGGCTTGTCGTTTGGCTGCCAGTTCCACATTATTAAAGGTACCTTCAATGTCCAGAAAGGCTGCGAGGGTGTCTTCCTTGTGGTGCAGGGATTTTCCCTCACCGTAACCACCTCATGCAGTGAGACAACATAACACTGATCGGCCCTTAACATATGTAAGCATCTTAAGCATGATGAGATGTGAGCGAATGTGAATGTAGAAAGGACGTGAGACTTATTGGTCTGAGGGATGTAACTCAGTTATCCTTTGCTGACCAGGGAGTGCATCACTGTGTTGGTTGGTTCGCTTACCTTAAGGTTTATCTTCCTTTTCAATGCATGGGGATGTGATGTACACTTTTGTCGTCTGGGTTATACCTACCTAACCTGTCAAAATCCCGACCATGCAAAGACTTTCTGATTTCTCACATCAAGATATTCATTCTCACAACGAATGACAGTTCTGACGCAAAAATAGAGGCACGTGGATGAATAAAATATCACCATACATGGCAGACATATGACAATATTTGATACGAAATTTATCACCTTCGATCGAGCATTATAATCCTATCAAGGCGTCAAGATGAGTAATGGAACCCAAGCATAATGGCCAGCGAATACTTAACTGATGTCCATTGCAAATGGCTAAACTAATTCTACACTTACCACCCAAAAAGGTTTACGTGACTCTTCCCATGTGTACATGTTTCGATGCCGATCCATCGCTGCGGTATGTGTCAACCATTAACAATGGTTTTTTTTAATTACCACACAGTACGCAATAACACGGCTAATAACACGACCATTCTTAGCGGCACTCGCACACAGTTTCCCATTCAAACGACCGTTCAGCTGGCGCATACGAGTATCGTCGTGTCTAGAATGACAATCTACTTCCTCCCTCCATGCCATGGCTTAGGATACACTTTACTTCACTATGGAATGGTTGTTCTCCGCAAAATTTAATAAAAATGAAAAAAAAAAAAAAAACTCATAAAATTGCATTTTAGCTCAAATGTATCTACATCACTTAAAACGTGTATCTATTGAGTACAAACTGTGTTTTTTTTTTTCACTGATGCTCCTCACCTCATCGCTGTTGACCGATTACTCAACAAAGGTTAAAGGAAATGCAAGCAACTTGTTGCTTGTAGATACGAATGACTACTCTTAGAGGCATCATGATGAAATCCAATGACCAAGCCCCCTTTTGTAGTAATTTTTGCAGTGCTGCCCTGAACAATTCCCGCACATTGAAGATCAGCCGATGCTGAGACATCACAACTTAAGCCGTTCATTCATGTGGCTATTGACGATCGCAGTGTAGACCAACGCACACTAGAAATGGAGCATCGGACGGATAGCCGACAAAATGCTTGAAAATCGCACTCAAGTGGATAAAGATAAAATGAATGAATCTGTCTAATTGAGAGAGAAAGAAGCTGACAGACAAAGGGGATGAGATTGGGCTGAAGATCCAGTAAGCTTTTGTCCCGGTCAATGGAAGTATAATGAGGGTTATTCCCAAGAAGCTGGCAAGCGGGTGGGGGTGCATTGTAATTTGCCATTGAATGTGCGCCGGTTCGCGGCGAGTGGTATATTGAGATGAACTCATTGAATTTGGCTATATGCAACTTGCCTTGAGGGGTTCATAAGGGTTAACGGGGGGCATCGTGGAGTGATACTTACTTCTCTACAATTGAATCGAATTGAATTTTGCAATTGATATGCAGTTTCTTCAGAAAGAAAGAGGAGAAGAAAATCGAGGGGGGTTTTGTCGAGCTTGTGTAGCGGGAATTTCCGGTTCTGGGGTTAGCCATGAACTTGCTTTTCCACAGAACATTATCATTTGGATGAGGAGATCACTAAGCGCGGTTTTGGGGGTTGGCCACCTAATTTATCCAATTTAAATTGTTCAAGATCAGGTCTATTGATTTGATTGATTATGTAGGTCATAATAATCGAACGCGTGTACACATAAACAAACCCCGCGTCGATGAAAAATTCAATGGATACGGATCACTTAGATCTTAGTGATAAGTGTAATCGCGTAGTGTCCTGTCAGAGGACTTTATGCCAATTCTAGGAAAACTGAACTGATGCCACGTACTACTAAAACCAATACCGGGAGCTGTTATACGACCCCGAAGAAAGCTAATCCTGGGACCTGATCTGTAGAATATCTCTTACGATGGTATTCTCTGTATGGAAATGCCCGAAAATACCTTCCTGTGGGGTACGCTGATGACGTCGGCGTGGTGATTACAGCAAGAGACATCGAAGATGAAGAGTGAAGACCTCACCAAGTGATGAGACGCGTGCACGTTTGGATGGAAGATTATGGCCTTAGTCTGGCGGCAGAGCAAATTGAAAAAGTCCTCCTGACTAGGAGACAGATCTCGGCGTGTGTGGAGTTTCAAATAGGTTCCGAGGTAGTAGCCAGTAGAAGTGCAGTGAAATACCTGGGAATGACTCTCGACTCTAAAGTCACCAACTGGCATCGGATAAAGTACTCATCGGAGCGAGCTGCGAAGACATTACTCAGCAGACTCATGGTAAATGTAGGCGTCCCACTCCAAGCGGCAGAAGACTTCTTATGCCTTAGTGCTGGTATGTGTGTAGTGGAATTCCACTGATATGCCCTAACCTATGGCGTTTACGCCCTGTCTTGTTAGGGAAATTGAGTGTTGACATAGAGAGGGAGCAGATCCTATAGCCTGCCAGATTCTTCATATGGCAGAACCTTTACATGGCGCTCCTTGCGGCAAAGAGGAAAGAGGAAATTCGTCCACGTCTTTTCACCTGTAGCAGATGGGCAGCAGAGAGAAGAGGTTGGACCTAGAGATGAGTAATTTTAGCCTGGAAAACGTCGTAAGAACGATGATCTCGTGATGAATCATACCGGGACCCTTTCGGGCATAAAAAATACCTCTTCTTGAAGTAATGCAAACAGCGGTCTCAGTGGGGTTGCCAAAGGTAGAGGGAGAGTTTAGTCAGTAGGTGTCTGACACACCAGTTGAGTGTAACAACGCCCCTGACGGTGCATGATGCATTCTCAACATTTTATAAAGTCGGTTTTTGAGAACTGACACGCTCCCAGTGCTCTACAGTCCACAAGTCCATAAAGAGGTCTGATGGAGTCTCCTCGGCATTGCCGCAGAATCTGCATTTTCTATGTGCTTCTATTCCCAGTTTCCTTAGTTGGTGCCTAGACAAGCCTTACTCCTTCATCGGTCGTAGTTCCCAAAAAGTTCCTTTGCTCCCCACAGCCTTTTTCCTTTGCATTCTTCCTCTCTTCGCAGTTCTGCTTGAATTCGATGCGGTTTAGCCCACAGAATGGGTCTGGGCCAACGAATGGGGTCTCTGAGCCTTTCCTTGCCAGTTCATCGCCTGCCTCATTTTCAACTATTTCTACATGACCTAGCATCCAGTAGAGGGTAATTTTCTTATTCTGCCCAAGTCTGTTTATCTTTTCCATACACTTTTAGACGAGTTCTTATCTAGTTTTATAGGAATTCAGTGCCAGTGGAATTCGCGAATCCGCGGCTGAATTGCGCACATCTTTCATACACATACATACCTCTGCTTGAAAGATACAGAGCCTATCAGAACTTAGTTTGGCGCCCTGACGCCGCGGAAGTCGTGTGGTTTTTTTTTTGAAGCCCCCACACTTTTTCTTTCAGAAGCTCTTAAATAAGTGTTTTCTATTAATATATGTGGGTACAATGCTCTTCAAAGTGTATGACAACATAGCGCTACCCAATACATTCTGTAATATTCCATTTTTATAGCCTAACCATTAGGAGTAAGTCTGCAGTCAGAGACTACCCATAGCCAAATATTCAACCATCAAGAGTTCTAAAGCTGGGAAATTTGTGTGCATTCGGTTTAGTACAAATATTTTTTCTTTCTATGACTCTCAAAGCGCGTTTTGCTTCGGTGCGGAGCTCTGCTGCGTTGCAGTTGGAGAAGTGTTGCTAATCAGAAGTTGTCTAGGATGAATATGGCTTATGTCTTGGCTATAACATAACCGGTTGCAACCGATGACATTTGAATTTTATAGCGAAATTTGACTAGTGAAGATTCTTACCCTCATTGGGTTTTAAACTTTGTTCACTATAATTATTTAAGCGCTGAGACTGTTCTAAAGCTTCACTGAGTTTATTGAGTTTATTGAGTTTAAATTGGTATAAACTGCATGAAGATTCAGTTGAATAATAACACAATTTTGTGAAAGTTTAAAGCGGCATTATAATATTACTGTCGTGCTATGATTTTTAATATAGACCACATATTTCCATTTTATTAAACCAAACCTAAAAGTAGTTCATGCTCAACAATGTTATTGTCTACGTTTCTCCCTTATCACGTCGAAACAGGTGTACATTAAACTTCTTACAAAAGCATTTTCAACATACGGGATTTATTTTTCCGAAATTTTCTCGAAATATCTACACGGTGCAATCATTTGTGTTGGAAATATTAAAAACATGAAATGAACCACCTACCAGTAGGTTTTGCATTTTTTCTAAGGTTCTAGTGCGTTCTGACTTTCTAGGCCTGAAGCTAAGTGATATTGATGAGCTACATTGGAAGTGAAGTGCGAATTGGCTGAAGTTGATATTAATCTAGAACAAGAAACTGGCCGTGCTTAGCTCGATTGTTTCACATCGAATTATTTTGCTAACTTAAGTTTTTGGAACTTCCCAATGAGCACGCAGACATCAAATTTAAAGTGTTGTAAGGCATTTCCTAATTTTCATAAAATTTTAAGTCCTAACAGACGAGTATTGACGTATGCGGTAATTTTTTTTGGAACGGATCTTTCGAGTATGTGGGGGATTAGCGAAAGGTTCACACACAAATGCCAAGGTAGGCCCTTGGTGATATCACATGGATCTTGAACAAACTAAGAATGCTTTTGATGTCATTTTGTGACAGTTTGCTCAAAACTAGCGAATTAACAGGCTCCTCGATAGAGTTTTCTTCTTTGGGATAGAACTGGACAGGTGCAAATGAAGTGCATTCTTCTGGCAAGAAGGCCAATGAGACAGTAGCAGGTTCGGATTGGGTACCATGTGGGGGGATTGCCTCGTGTTGTTTATGCCCGGATTACTTAAGCAAATAAACTGCGATATGGTATTGAAGTCCTCGCTGAACGATAGACAAATAAATCGTATCTTTCCGCATTTATCATCCTAAGAAAAGAACAATTTCTAGAGAGAAGCCAAGCATTTAGAAGATCGATATTTAATTTTAATTAAATTAGTAAGTTCCTTGTGAGACTTTAAGGATTCTTAAATCCTTTTATGTCATCCGAGACTACTTGAGATCTAATTGATGTATTGAGTGAAATACCTTGTTGTATTCTGCGCTTAATTAAGTCGGAAAGTAGGCCACGTAGAAAAATGTGTCACCATCTCCAGTGTGATAAATGAGTCATGTCTTGGCTTCTTATCTCGTTATCCAACCCCCAAAAAAAATTATACTATCTACAGCAATTAATTAATTGATTAATTAATCGATACCATCACCACGAAGACTGATAACAATCCGCAAAACAAAAACTCACCCCTGTCGTTGTACTCTTCGCTCCAGATAGCAAGACAACGCGAACCCTAATCAAATGCCTTTGCCGCGGATTCAAATTAATTTTGTGGCATCACAGTCAAATCGATGTCACTTTAAATTATCCTTCAGTATAGCTCTGTAATTTTTCCTGTTGTCTCTGTTTGCATTGGGGTACTTTGCGATGGTGTTGCTGGTAGGTAGGTACTCGTACACGCGTACATAGTCAGGGAATAAATGAGACGAATTCAGTCACAAAATAATTGAGGTGAGGAATTTCATGATTCTACGGGATAGGCCTTTAGGTATTTTTCTTGGTTTGAAAAAAATTAGCTTTTTAGGTTAGATAGGGTAAGGTGCAATGGCTGCCTACAAGGGCTCATTTAGACCAAGAAAGTAGATCTGGTCCGCGATAGATTTTAGTGAACCGAAAGACTGTTTTCAAAAACGACCTTCGCTATATGAGTTACTATCAGCCCCTTTGCTACGATTTTATCCGAAGATATTGCTCAAGTTCTCTGCATTCAGTCCGGAGTTTTCGGTTTATCCCAGTGGTATCACAATGGATCTAAATGTTGTTTAAGTGTGTCCCTGGGCAACCTGTAGTGCGATTATCGCATTGATCATCCTATACTTGCAAGTGCGAGTGGTCTAGAGGTTTAGAAAAAGGTAAAAAGTGTTTATCATGTATTACTAAAAGAGCAAGCTAACAAAGTCGACACTACTCATCGGATGATTGATGACACGTTGACGAATTTTTGGCTAAGAGTCATTTCTGGAATGTAGGTATGCTGATCGCTCATATCGCAAGGTTACTACAACATAAGCAAGGATTCACGCTATATAAATTAGAAATATGGGAAGTGAAGTAAGGTGGTTAGAAGCGGGAGAATGCCTGTACATATATATGCACATATCCCTGTCGCGTAACATGATACTACTGTTATCTCATAAATGATCCGGAATTCCACGGGAATGTGAAGTGCGATTGCAGAGGACTAATTTCCTTGTTGCCGGCAACTAGCTTACTTCACTTAGCCTTAGATTTCCAAGATATTTTGCATGAATTCCTGATTGAGTTGTAGGAAGGTGACACAATTTTGACGATCTTATTCCAGACTAGAGTACGACACGTCACCATCTTATGAAAATCTTCTCAAAGGACGAGAAGGAGGCCTTTCAAAACGAGCTGGGCACTGTCTTCAACACAACACCAATTGGAGACATCGTCAAAGTCAGCTGGATGTCAACTGGCAGGAAAGTAACCTTCGAACAACTTGACTATGTTTCCATCAGCTATCTAGGAGCCACTAGGAGAAACAGAACATAAGAATAAGTAAGCGTGTTCTGAGCCTGCCAGAATGGCCATCTACTTAACAGAACCTAACCTAGTTCAAGATGTTCATTCCCTTAAACTGGAATGCTCACATCAAGTTCGCGGCTAATCGTGACATTAGTCTTGTGGGCTATTCGGCTTCTCTACGCCAGTTAGACCCATAATAACCTACGCGACATAGTTTGGTGGCCAAAAGTACTTGAACGAATGACGGCAATGAAGCTTGAGAAGCTACAAACAATTTCCTGTCTTGGTATTACAGGCGCTAGGCGCACCTGTCCTACTTCAGCTATACAATGCCCGATGACAGCGGGCTCACACCCCTACATATCTTCACTGCCCGTTCCAAGTACGGAAATGTTTTGCATTATTCCTGACGTTTTGGCCAGGGAGTACGGATTTAGGAAGGCTATTCGAGGTAGAAGTATAAGACCGTGTCGACTGGTCTAATGGAGAACCCGTATCAGACCCAGGGTGTTTGGTATAGTTTACCGAAGGATCAAAAATGGCTTCCGGAGTAGGTGCTGGAGTCCTTGGATCCAACACAAAGGTCTCGGTAACAATGGAGATATGCCCCAGCGTGTTCTAGGCTCAAATCCATTCCATTGAAATCTGGGCTAGGATTAAACACGATAAAGGTATTAGGGGCGTAAAAATACATATCTATTCAGATAGTCCGGCAGCGTTTGAAGCATTGGTATCCCATTTCGTGGAACCTAGGTCAGTCAAATCCTGCTACGATATACTACAATCACTTGCCAGGCACAACCAGGATGCTCGGCCACTAGGGCATTGTATACAATAATATTGCGGAAGAGCTGGCTAGAGCCGGATCTAGACCGGAACCCTTCTGTGGCATTTATTGGGCTACGGCATAGTTCTGTTAAACAACTAGGAACACCAACTTCGCCTAGCCCATTGGAAAAATGTTCCCGGTCTTAGGCAATCCAAGAGACTTATCAAGCTCTTCTCCTACAACGAAATTCTAAACCATGACAGGAACAACATTACCGGCCATTGTAGCCTAAGATATCATCTCAACAAACTAAACCTTTGATACAGAGCTCATCTTTCATAGGGAATTCTGTTCGTTTGCGGAGTTTAGAAACTCGGCTACCAATGACATACTTACCTTCATTAGGAAGGTAGTAGACCTATTAGGCTAAGTAGACCGAAGACTGTCCGCTTATGAGAGAGTACACTGTATATCTACTTTAACCTTTGACACCAATGGCTGACATGAAAGTGATAGTCGCAAAACTGAAGGCCATCGGATATTTCGACACGACTTCGAATATAGGGCTTCAAAAAATAATCAAAAAGATCAGAATTACACCACTCATCAACCATGAGAGTGATTTTGGAGACAAGCAAAGCGGCTTTGTCAACAATTTTGTAATAGAATTTCCCTCGAGGGATTCTTGGGCTAAACCTTACGAAACAAGAAACCATGACGGGATAACTGTATACACGAATGGCTTTAACTTCGCAGGCAACTCTGAGGCTGGCATAACAACCCACAGGTAGAACTGGTGATTCATTTAGAGCCTTTCGCCACAGTTTTCCAAGCAGAAGTCATTGCCATTTTGAGAGCTAGTGTTTTCTAGGAACACCACATACAAAGTAGGGAAATACAATAGAATTCTTGTCGGCTAGTCACGTAGCACTCATAGCCATAGCAAGTACAAAATTCAGATCTCACCTGGTCAGGGAATGCAAAAAAAACTCAACCTACTTGCCAGGGAATGAAAAAGCTGACGAACTAGCACGAGAAAGTCCGTAGACGATAGATTGAACACCTGAAAACACAGTGGGAGCCGCACTGACAATAATCAAATGGTGACTGATCACCGGGCTTATTAATCTGAACAAACACATGTATAGACTGGCCTCCGCTGACGCTGGGTTTGCAGAAACTCGAACACTTCCTATGCCACTCCACAATCCTAGGGAGAACGCAACAGTCCATTTGTTTTATGTAATTTTTGAGGATCTGTTTTGTAGCTTTTAGTCGTATGGCATATGGGCAATAACTTTTTCAAGCTTATCCTCTCTGGGACAGTTTTTAAACCTGAGCAATCAAAAATGTTTAAATTATTCAAATGTTCAGTCCACTGCTCAACTCTATATATTCCAAACAAGTAGGTGAGTGAAAGTCACAACTGACAACATTGCGTCATTGTGGTTTGTATGGCATGGATGTTATAGCATAATTGATTTCCATCTGTGCGGTGCCCCAAAGCGGAACAATTCGCTGACCCACTGAAATTTAGGCGATAGCGGGACACAGCCTCTGAAAGCGGGAGGTCTGGTCAGGTTAGTAATGCTCCATGTATTATTTCAATTTTCATGTTAAGACATAAGCTCAAAGGTCTAAACATTTCTGACTGTGTATAATGAAAACTTTATTGAATGTATAAGAAAAATGAAATTGAATATTGAACAACAAAAAACGGTTTGTAAGTGTGCTGGTGGTGAAAAAGAAATATTCAAATGACATGTAGTAATTTTATCAGTTATAAATGTGCTAAGTAATAAATACTAACAAATACAGTATACGTAGAATAAAAAAACATTTTTTGAATACTTTAAAATACATAAACAGAAAATTTAAGCAAAGCTATGAATAAAAAAAAAAAAAAAATTGGAAACAAAATCCCAATGACAGTCTTCTTCCTAATCGTGAACCGGACAAACGACACCAAATTTATAAATGACATTATGTTCATATATCTCACCAGGCTTGACAATAATCGATGGAAAGTTTGGCTGAAATTACACCAAGAAAAAGATTGTAGTACTCCAATGCAAATATACAAAAAATGCTAACTTACTTGATTAACAGCATCTGGATACCCTTGAGTTTCCAAACAGAATGCACATTGCCTTACATAGTATGCTCCTCCCTTTCCTATAATAGGACGGATCTGTGAAAACGAAAAAATGGTTAAATGAACGAAATTTAATGTTGTAACCTAAATAAAAATTTATGCGATTCGATTCTCAACTTTTGAAAAGAAAATATATTCAGAGGGTGGAATACTTGGGTCGTGCAGAGATACATACTTCGGTTGTACCTAGTTAATTAACCGTTCATGGTCCTTTTCGAAAACAGAAACTACTAAATGAGTGAAAACGCACGTGCTCTCGTGTGGAATGACAACATTGAGGAACTAGGTGCTGTCGGGGACGTTTTGGGTAAGAAAACAATCAGGAGTTTACATTTAATTAATAACTATGGTAAGTGGAGAAAATATGTGTAAAATTTTATGGGATACCAAATGGCTAAGGAAATGGGCCGATACATTTTTTTTATGTTTTCTAGACTTTTACTACAAGCATGAGTGTGAAAGTGGAATAAAATGAAATCACTGATTGGTCCAATTTTGTAACAAGTTTCTCAGTTAAAATAAGTACCATTGGTCGTTAGATCTACCCTGACTTATGCGTTAATAGCCCGGTGGACAAAGACAAATGAGGCCACCACTGCTAAGGAACTGGAAGAGGTTAAACGCTTAGCTAAAATCTGCATGACGGATTGCCTGCGCTCTATCTGTTATCAGTCTACCGCCAATTTGAATCCATATAAGAAAGCTGCACAGATTCTTCCACCTAAACAGCATCAGTTCTAAACACCCACCCGACGGTCACCTTTATCTGCTTTCCTCCCTACTCCCAAACAGCAACATGCTATTAGATGACACTCTTTCAAGTTACTGCTTCAAACAAAACTACTTAGTAGTCATCCCCCCGAGTGACTACTGGAAAAAAGTTCAAACCCCGTCCGTTAAAACACGATCAAGTGTGGTACACTGAGAGCACTAAAATGGACAGTGGATCTGGGACTGGAATATTCGGAGAGTCTTCCAGCACTCTAACTTTCATGGCAAAATCATCTTAATCTACTCTGTCAGTCAAGGTGCCCTGAAAGAACTGAACTCAGCTACGATAAAATCGAAACTAGTCCTAGAGACAGTCAAATTGCTTAAGAAGCACTAGGAAGAAACAACTTGGTCATACTACATTCCCGCTCACAAGGGCCACATTGGCAGGGTCACTGGCCAAGATAGGTGCAACAACCCCCCACCCTGCGGCAGGGGCAACAGGATCGGATCTGCATCACACTTGATGATGCTTAAACCAATCTGTTGCTTACCTATTAGCACTGCAAAACGAATTGTAAAAAAAACCACATAGCGACTTCCCAGAATCCGACCAACCGACCCTTACAACTCACACGAAAGAGACGATGACCTGGCCAGGCAGGGATCAGACCTTAATGACTCACTAGCGGAAATTGTTAATATCACGCTAGGAGCCGGTAAGGGCAATATTCAGCACCACTTTCTAAAGACGACCAACCAAGCGTGGAATGGGCTTACCAACTGCATCATATCAAGAAAGATCTGGCCCGGTTACAATAAACAAAAAACAAACGAGCTACTTAGCAGATGAAGACCAGATTGTGCAAGAATCGTAGCCGCTGGCACAGGCCACTGGCCAATAGGAGACCAGGCAACTAAGCGAGGAATCCCCACAACACTCTCTACATCATTTCCTGTGTAAATGTCCGCCGCTAGCAAGGGTCAGACAGCGTACTCTAGGCAAATCCTTCTTCGACGACCTCAAAGATATTTCCAAGAAAAAGATTGGTGAACTAGTCCACAGGTTGGATCTTCGTCTATCAACCTATAACACCCCCAAACAATCAGGTTAAATGTGGTTGTGGTTTCAAAACGGCCCATCTAAGCGTTAATTGGTTTCTTTAAGAACCGCCACCCCTACCTACCTACAACTCACTATGATTTAGATTCGAGCAGTTCCTACTCAGAGACTTGGAAACCGATAAGTGATTTAATTTGTATACTTACCATCATTTCTGGCAAAGAGTTGCCAGTGTAAAACTGCAAGCCTGGCTGATCAGAAGCCACTTCCATCCAACGACCAGACTTCGGTTCAGTAGCTCTGCAAAAGTCCAAAAAAAAGTAAACCAAAAAGTTTTTACAGCCAAACTATACACTTTCACTTACTTTGCAACCACAGTGATCCCATTGTTCTCTAAATTAACGCAATAGTTGTTGTCAAATCCATCGCCTGCCATTTTCATCATATTCTGGCCAAGTTCCTCCCCTCCTCTCAAATCGTATGGTGTCCCTTCGACGTCCATTAGCTGACCGGTAGGAATCGAATCTTCATCAGTAACGGTTATCTTGTCGGCTTTGATAACAAGCTTAGTGTCGTATACGGAACCCTTTCCAGCCCCCTATTTATGCGAAAAAGAAAACACGTCCATGTCAATGTAAATGCCTTTCATGTTCGGATTCGGATTTACTCACGTGGCCGGCCAAGTTGAAGTACGAATGGTTGGTCATATTGATTGGAGTGGGTCTCGTTGTATTCGCAGTGAAACGCACACGCAAACAGTTATCAGGTGTAAGCTGATAGAATACGCTAGCCGTAACCTTTCCCGGAAATCCCTCATGTCGATCGGGAGACACATGCTGCAATTTCAACGAGCAGTTGTCTGGTGAAAATTCAACAACCGACCAGAGTACCGAATTGAATCCAATATAACCACCGTGTAGCATGTGTTTGTCGTTAAGGTTCTGGCTAACCTTTATCTTGCAACCATTGAGAAAGAAGTTTCCATTCCCAATGCGATTGGCCACTCTTCCAACTGTGGCTCCAAAATAAGGGTTCGTTTTTGGATTGACATAACCTGACAATGGAGAGTAGGAGGCACTGACGTTACGGTGTTGCGTATAAACTGCTCGATTGGAACTTACCTTCAATATCGTCGAAGCCTAGGACAACGTCCTCAACGACACCCTTATGGTCGGGAACTTTAATGCTGGTGATTGTAGCGCCCAGTGTTATTACCTACGAATTGTACATGAATGAAGGGATTGAACAGAACTCTTGGCGAGTGTTATGCGATAGTGTACTCTTGTCTGTACGAATTGGCTTTGCAAGGAACACAACCGAATGCGATGTAGTTTGGATGTGCGTTTGGAGAAGGTAACGAATGAAATTGAAATGTAGGGCATTGTTATTTAGTCCTTAAATTTTATTGGATTTAATGTCCTTATTGGGATCGAAATTTTGCAAAAATAAATATCTGCGACTGTCCAAGATGGACCAAGATCTAGTTTCTCGCGAACATTCATGTTGTGGGTGGATTGGAGGACCTATAAAGTCTTGCCGATTCGAACGACATAAGCTTATTCATGGCGAATTATGTATGTGTCTGACGCCTTATTTTAAATCCTTTTGTGATGCACGAAGGACGGTAGACGAAACTCTCCCATTGACATTTGTGATTTTTGGTCAATTTATCAACGGAATGCTCAAATCGGGGCGTAATCTAATATTGCTTGAAGTTATACCCCATTCGAAGAAAACTCTTCTTGATTTGAGTTCCTCCAAGTGTTTTTTTTTTTCACAGCGGTGAAATAGAAAGTTTAACACACTCAACAAACCGATTACTACTTTGAAAGACTTTAGCATAAAAACTGTTATGTGCTAACAGCACACCACCTACTACTCGGGTTGTCTGCCGCTTCGTGCAGCTTAGCATGCATTTCCAGTTTCTTTTTCTTTCGCACAAAACTCTTACTTTTCACTCACCTGAACAATCATTTTATTTTCATTGGTAAAGGTGAATCGCCGAACGGCTTCCACTGTTTCAGAAATTGGATCTCTGGCGCTACCAAACACATCTTCGGTGAGTGTTAACATTTTACTGTTGTTTTGCTAGAGGAATTACTCTTGAAAGTCGAAAAAAATAAATGTCTAGACTGTGATGGTAAAATGCTAGCGTCAAACTGTCCGCTTTAGTGTCAATTTCGCGAATTTATTGAATGTGATTTGGAGTGGAACTTACCGCTCGCTAAAGAGTGACCCACTGGAAGAGAACAAGTCAATTTCTCAGCGAAAATACGTATTTACATTGGTTTTGCTTATCAAGCCCAGTGGGAATGAGAGCACGAGAGAAAATTGCAAGTGTGGTTAGATAACCCGATAACATCGCTCGGTACAGTTGTTATCAGTTGAGAGTATCTGAGTTGTCGACAGTGGCTGCGGTGTGTGGTGATTGTTTTCATTGCACTTATGTGCTTGAAGTTTGTTTATATTTAGATAATTTAGTATTCTTGTTGTTCTCTTTGTTTATTAATTCTGAAAAGACACACATATGTACATGTATGACTGTGTGTTCATGTTTTCATAGGCAGAAATGAGTGGTGTATAAATGTGTAGTACTAAAGATCTCAGATGGATAGTTCTACATCACTCATTCAGAATGAAATTCATTTCGTATTCAAACAAAATTGAGATGAGCACAATTCGATCTAAGTGTGCGGAGGTTTAATTTATGTTTGCTTAGCACTTTCCATTCCTTGATTCATAAAGTGGGTTCTTGCTTGTTTTCTTGTCTCTCTTTCTGCATAATTGAAGGTATGAATGAATGTAAAACACTTGTTGAAAGTTTTTGCTATCCAATCTTCAGATGGATATACAGGGTTTTTCAATAAGAGCCCTACAAAAGTTTTTTTTAAATAAAACAAAAACGGTTTTGGATATCAATGAAATTCTTTATTCCTGTGAAAGTACGTTCGATGCCATTATGTATGGAACTCGATTTCTTTTGCATGGCCACCACGGGCACGCTTGCAGAAGTCCAGACGCTGAACCCAATTTTCGAAGGTTTTCAAGCATAAATCGGCCGATACTGCTGCAATTTCACGTTCGATATTCGTACGAAGTTCATCAATCGTCGCTGGCTTGTTGGCATAGACCATAGACTTGACGTAGCCCCACAGGAAATAGTCTAACGGCGTCAAATCGCACGACCGAGGCGGCCAAGCGACTGGACCATTTCGTTAGATAACACGTTCACCAAACTTGGTTTCCAATAAATTGATTGTGACATCCGCTGTGTGGTTTGTGGCGCCGTCCTGTTGGAACCACATGTCCTCCAAGTCCATATCATCCAATTGGGGCCAAAAATATTCGGTTATCATTGAACGGTAGCGATCCCTATTCACAGTAACGTGCCGGTCTTGATCATCACGGAAGAAGTACGGCCCAATGACGCCGCCGGCCCATAAACCACACCAAACCGTAATTTTTTCGGGATGCAATGATGACTCATGGAGTACGTGTGGATTGCTGCCTGACCAATACCGCATATTTTGTTTATTGACGAAGCCATCCAGCCAGAAATTATGACGACCATAAATTGGACGTAGCGCTCTTAACGTTGAGGCCACTGACTCCGAATTTCGGTAGTAAATTTTAATAATTTCGACTCGTTGTTGGCTCGTATATCTTTCCATCATGAAATGGCAAACCTTACTGAAGAGAAATGTCAAAAAACCGCAAGAAAAATATGGCGTCGTTTGCTGTCCCTGTCGCTCTATTTTTGTAGCGTCCCTATTGAAAAACCCTTTACTTATGTACATATTTAAAAATCTCAAATCTGCTTACGAAGTACGAATAGTTGATCATATTGACCGAAGTTGGTCCCGTTGTAGTCGCAGGTGTAAGCTGATAGAATACGGTAGCCGTAACCTTTCTCGGAAATCCCTCATGTCGATTTCATAGCTATAGGGTCATTCAAAAAGTGATGTCACACAATTAGGTCTCCTGGCTTAATTCCTGTGTCAATTGGATCTTACAAGCATGTAGGTCAAGATCTTTATGCAAAATGTGGGGTATAGTGGTTGCGGATAGTCCCAATTCCCCTGATCGTCTCGAAATGGACACACGTGGGTTTTCAGTCACACTCTCAGCTACGGCGGCGATATTTTTAGCTCACTTTGCCGAGTTGGAGTCTTGACAACACTATCCTGTGTGAGACGTTCAAATTCACCAACTAAAATAACTATAACTACGCGAGAAGCAGCTTGATGATGACCAGAAGCAGAACGAACTTAACGAAAAGCTCCCGCGATATTTTTACCGTGTAATTTTTACTATTTCAACACGTTGTGCGAATAGGTATCGATCCGTATTTAATAATCTCCTGGTTTTTAATTACCAAAAGTCATCGCAATGATAGTTGAATGTTGACAGTTCAATAATGGTGTGAAATTTAAAATGACACTTCTTGTTGAATGGCCCTACACAAATATTAAAATTTTCCTCTTTGTTGCACGTTAGTCAGTCGAGTAAAATGATTAAATTTGATTAGTAACTTTCTGCCTATATACATATATTGTACACAGGCATTTTAAAAAGTCTTCATATCATGAGATTTGTTGAAGGTAAATTTATTTAAATGTTAATTCTTGGTGTAGACAAAGCACAGATTATAAATTTTCATTATACTAGGTGTCTGCTATTACAACGTTGGTAACAGTGGTAAAATGTAATTCATTGGTCAGAGAGGGGCAGTCTAGTCACTTGTTTTAAGTCTATTGTCGTTCGCGCGATGCTTTTGTTTAAGGAAATTTTATGGGTACCCCGTCTTACGCCTCTAACCCCTACTGCCCCACCTTCCCCTGCACATGCTCGTTGCCGTCAAATCGGAATTTAATCTTATCTATTTGTATTACCGGACATCGAGGCAACATACATAATACATATATAGGTTAGGTTAGATTGAAGTGCCTGCCAGCGGAAGCAAACACACGTAGACCAATGACAGGTCCATTGCGATACCACATGAATAGAATTCTCCTTTACCTACTCGTTAAACCACTTGGAACTTCTGATGAAGCGTAGGAGACTTCTAATACCTGTGTTTATTAGATCGCCTAGATCGTTGTAGAAGAAGGCACCTAGCTAAGTTTTTCTTTTATGTCAAAGTAGAATTGAGAGCAAGGCAGGTGCAAAGAAGGTGGAGCATAGTTTCCTCCTTTTCTTTGTCCACCGCTTTCCGCTTTTTCAGAAATCATTTGAAAAGTCGCCAAGCCGTGTTGCATGCCTGCGTATACCTATAGTAACGCTGATATGCGATATTTTGAAGGAAATGAAATCCTTAGAGCGTTCCAGATCCAGCTGGGGCCAAATCTGTTTTGTCGCTAGACACGTTGCACCACCTGTCCACCTAAGATTTGTCCTTTCGAGAGAATCTCGCCTAATTTTGAGTTTACGTGTAGCGATGGGTATGCCTAAGGAACCATATTCTGGTAAAATAAACAACGTTGTTCCATATCTGGCGAGTTCATCAGCCTTACAGTTCCTTAGAATGTCTTTATAGCCCAGCATCCAACAAAGGTGAATATTGAACTGTTCTGCCATCTCTATGGGAGACAAACAGCAATATAGGGCTACTAGTGAATCTGTAGAGAATGACTCCAAGGACTTGATTGCTGCTGGGCTGTCCGAAAGGATGCGGATATCGGAGGCGGATATCACTTTTTTCTTTAGCCAATATAAGACATTCTTGGTCACCATTATAAGCCGGAAGGAGAGGCTGCGATAATTTTTGATCCGTCGGTGTAGATGTGAACCGACTTGTCTTCTAAGAATGCATCCTCTTCCCAGAATGACCTTGGGTGGATGGTAATCTCGAAGTTTTGGTCAAACTTCAATCTGTGTATGGTGTAGTCTATGTTCCCTGGAGATATTTTGAAACTATTCAGAATGGAGGCGTGGTCAAATTCATTACTGGAACACTGTGAGATTGCTTTGAGACGAACGGCAGCCATTTGCCTGACATAGATGTCAATAGGAGTCAAATAAAACATAATGTCTAGTGCTGCAGAGGGGGTTGTGCGAAGGGCACCACGTATGCGCAAACAAGTTAATCGTTTGACTTTATTTAGCTTATCGTGATTTAGGGCTTTATTCAGGGCACACCACCAGACGACTAGTCAGTTTTGTGGGGGTTCACACTCAGACCAGACCGAAGCGCCCATCTGGTTACCTGTGTTATGAAAATCCTTTTGTACATTTTTTTTTAAAGAGTGCTAAGGTTATTTCCTGAGACTGCTATATCAACATCATCTGGAGTTTATCCGCAAGTTCCTTTATCACCAAATTCCAGAGAAACGGAGATGTGGGGTGCCTCTACTGACAGATCTTTTGACAGACGTCTCACCCCGCTTTGAATTAAAAATGTGACTGGTAAACAGAAGATTGATGAATTCGCATAGTGAGCTACTTGATTGTGGACTTGTAATCGCTGATGTGTTGACGTTGTTGAAAGCGCCTTCTACAAGATGGTGCAAAAGTCATCACTCTATCGGAAGAGCCTATAATTTTTGCAAATGGCGGCAAATGCCAATTCTACTTTGACATTTGTGAAGTAAACAGTCAACAAGACATGAATCGCTATACTCCTTAAGAATCTACGCTCAAGCCATCCTGAATCTCGAACACGAGGGAGACAACTTTTCATCGAAAATCATCATGAGGGACGAAGCCCATTTCCATCTCTGTGAATAAGCAAAATTATGACTTCTGGGGCACGGAAAATCCGCGTATAACCCATGAAGAGCCATTACACCCGGTCAAAGTTACTGCAGGGTACGTTGGAGACCTCATCGAGCCTTATTTTTCGAAAACGTCACAGGTCAATCGACTACTGCGGAGGGCGAGCAGTGCTCGACGTCTTTCTCTTTCCTCAATTGGATGAATTGGCACTGGCCGGCAAGATCGCCCGATTTAACCGTTTTGGACTTCTTTTTGTGGGGTTTTTTGAAGTCAAGAGCCAATGTCAACAAGTCTCAGACTGTTGAACCCTTCAAACAGAATCTCCGTCAAGAAAGCGAGGACCTATCAACGGAAGTTCTGGCAAGAATGATGGAAAAAGCCATAAATCTTGCCCGAATGGTCATGAATTCTGGCGGCAGTCGATATAATTTTCTCGGCTTAATGGCAAAAAAATTAAGGCATCAAATAAAAATAATCAGAACTAAAGTTTTTCATTCTTAAAACAAATTACAGCCAAAGAACATCGGGTGACAACTTTTGCGCCACCTTGTATGTCTAAGAAGGCCACCATTGTGTATTCCTTATGGTGCAGAGAGTATTCGGTTTTGCCTACTAGAATATCTAATGCCATTTCCAATAATTTACCTTTCCTATAAGCATGTTGAGACGCAGCCAGGAGTTGTTTATTAACACTGCTGCGTAAGTCAACTTCACTATTCAACTATATATTAGCTAAAAATTAAAGTCCAAAAACGGAAAACAATAGAAAAGAAAAAAGAGCATATCTATTTGATGCAAATCTTTCGACACACCTTAACGCCTTGAGACTTCAGTTTAAAAATTTGACGCACATCTTTGTTCCTTTTGATATTTTTAACTTTTCATTAAAAAAACTAAATTCACAACATCTTCTCATACCATCCCTTCTATTCCCTCTCTACCAGTTGGCCTGAAAGCCCTAAATCCCTTTTCGCATTTTACTTTTAATTTCTTCTGTCTTCCAATTTGAACTGTGAACCTCTTGCCAACATTTCTGTATTCATATTCAAAATCCCTAACTAATTACGTTCCCATTACCATTTGCCCAAATTATGCATCATCAAAATGTATTTAATTGCAGGGCTCCTCTTACGAGTGATTAGAAATTCATGTTAAAGGGTCGGGTAACCATCCTCCAGACGCCGCCGCCGCGTCGGGCTGGGTGGCATCCGTTTAATTTGCGTTAAATTTACGCTCAAAATGCAAATTTCAATTATGCCAATTTATTTTGGACAATGTAATTTTGCGCGGTGTTTGAGACTCGATATACCACCACTACCACTACCTCCTACTCAATGTTGCATAAAAAAACGAACCGAAATCGATGGGGACTACGAAAAAAAATTTAAAAAATTTTTTTTTTAAATTTATGTATTGTTTTCACCTTTTTATTTTGATTGTTTTGGACGAGCGAATTCTTAGAAAAATCAAAGGACATTCCTGGCAAATATTTCCAGGATCTGAGAAACGCTTTCAATTGGATTAGTATTTAAGAGAAAAATTGCCGTAGATAGAAAATGTTAATGACATCCTGTCAGAAGTGATTTGATTTTTCAATTTGTTGTCTCAGTAAACACAAGCAGCCCCCCACGTGTGGGAAGCGGACCCTGTTTCCCCAACAGGGATAATTTCATCACGTAATGAAAATGTGTCTGCTAAGTGTGTTGTTTTTTTGAAAACATGTTTATCTTGTATTGCTGTTTGCCTGCAATCTGAAGTTCAGGACATTAGCATGCCGAAACGACAAATAATCAAAACACAATTTTTTTTTTTTGTAAAAAACAAGGTCGCGGATGAGCTTGGTGCACATGTGTACCACTTACAGCTGGAATAAATTAAGCAGCAACATTGCGAGCATATGTGAGTGGTTGAATAAGTAATTTGTTTATGTTACCAAAGTTTGTGCGATAAGTCAAATAAACAAGAAATCCGAAGAGCGAAGAGTGAGCGAATGCTTTGCTCACGGGAGTGGGATCGAAAGAGAGAGAGCATACATAAATCTAGAAGTCAAAAAGTGCCAGGGGTATTCGGGCAAAAAAAATGCGACATCTTCGAAAAGGATGAAATGTTACAGCGATTTATTGCGGCATTTTAATAGGCGAAAATTCTCAAGGACACATTAATTTAAGCAGCCACATGACAAAAAGAAAAAATCTAACATCGCCTCAGAAGCTGTGTTATAAATACAAATCTACATATGAAATCCAATCACTGAATACACTAATGCCTTACTTAGGAACTCAATGGAACTAAGGAGACACGGAAATTTTAAATGAGAAGAAGCTTTACGTGAGTCTAGACTTTAATTGATTGAATTTTTTTGGAAATACATCACATGTGTGCTATCCACATTGATTTCCCAATGGAACTGGAGAAAGTTCATAGTTTCAGAAGGTAAGTAGGTAGGTAGAGTGGCTGTCTGTGCGAAGCCGAGGCATACGTAGGCCAGGAAGGCCTCATGTGATAACACTTGGATCTATACTCTAAGAAACGCCACTCACTTTATTGAAACCATTTGGAGCTCTTTATGAAGCTGAGGATACTTTTGACATCAGTATGTAATAGTTCGCCCAAGTTATCCAAGTAATAGAGCTTCCTTCTTTGGGATAGGCGTGGATAAGTGCAGAGGATATGGAGGATTGTTTCTTCCTTCTCTTCGTCTTCGCAGATTCTGCAGAAGTCGTTTGAGAAGAGGCCCATCCTTCTGGCATGAAGGCCAATGAAACAATGGCTGGTAAGAACACCAATGACGGTGCTAATGAGCAAGATCAAATTTCTAGATAGAGTGAGATTTAGTGTAGGCCAGATCTTCCTGGAGGTACGGCACGTGATACCATTCTCCCATCTTTGGTTTGTCTTACTGATCGAGAAGTTTGCACGTAACGAGTGGAATACCCAGATTCCTTCGTTCTAGCAGGATGTCCAGCAAGTTCATAGGGCTTACAGTTCCCTGGAATGTCCCTATGACGGGTTAACCAGCATAGGTGAGTGTTAAAATGTTCTGCAATCTGCATGAGAGATGCGCGACAATCAGATGTACATGTATTTGATGTACATGCTATCGATTCCAAGGATTTTATAGCAGCCTGGCTATCAGTAAAAATTATAATGTCCCTGACGAATACCACTTTGTGTCTAAACCATAATTTTAGCCTGAAAAACGCTACAGTGGTCACGTAGACGGAAGGGGATGCTCAAGTTAAGCCTATCGGAGAAAACACCACCTCTCACGCCGTTCTCGGTTTTGGAACCGTCGATATAGAGATGAACGGAGTGATTGTCCCTGGCGTCATCAGCCCCCCACTCCTCTCAGGTAAGAATGAATGTCCGGAAGATGAGGTTAAAATTCAACTTAGGCTTAGGTGTGTAGTCGGTGTTTCCGGAATGAAAGTTTGTGGATCTAAGATCGAGGCCAATTGGGAGGATTCTTTTAGTTTTATTCAAGACATTAATGGTGATGTAAAGACTTTCAGTTCCTCATATTAATTTTTTAAGACTTCTGGGGGGTTTTAAAAATGTAATATAAACAACAGTCCGTAGTTTTCTTTCTGGCTGGGATCACAGAATTTCGAGGGATGAAGATGGTTTATCCCTAATGATATACCTATTGGATCAAGAGTGGTATGAGCTCTACAGGGTGTACAACATCCTCGACTTTTATTCTTTTTATTCTTAGTTGGCAGTTTCTCCAGTTGTTGTTGCTGTTGAGTGAGTCGTTTGTTGGAATTTCCCTCAGCAATGAAGCTCAATTTAACGTGATATTTGTTGGGGTAAATTCTGTCAATCAAACTAAGCGAATCTCCGATAACATCGCAAGAGTTGCTCGGAATACTTATTCTTCCCTCATTCCATCACGAATAACTTAGAAAACTCCTCTCTCCTTAAGTTACGCTGAAGGTGGACATGCATGTTGACTCAAGTATATGTACATAATTTTAAATGCAAAAAAAATGAGCCTATAACCTTCTCCTTAAGATTTTTTAAATAATGGTAAAAACTGCATCAAAATCGGTTAAGTATTTTTTGAGGTTATACCAGTCAAACATAAACAATTTTATATATTAATATAGCTAGATATCGATTTATTTTGAAATGAACACTCCCCGTATGGCGGAGCTGCACTCTTACAAAGGGAAATCTGAATGGTTTCAGGACTAAAAACTACAAATATACCAGTTTGACAGCATTTACTTATTCATTACAATATTTTTCTTTTTAATTATCTGTTCCTAATGAATGAATACAAGTCAAATAAATGCTCCAATTCTCTGAAAGCTCTTCATTTTGTCACAAATCAGGCATTACAAATATTCGAAAAAGACAATCCATTGCCAATAACTATAGTCGTGTCCTTTCATTTCTGGCTTCGGGCATTCCAATGCCAGTTAACAGGACTAACCGGGGGATTTGACCATCCTATTGCTCTTATCATGGCTTTTGCTGCTGCTTCGGCTCCTCCACTCCTGGATGCGTTCTGTATTTGTTTCGAAATTCGTTTCGTACGTAGGTGCACACATGTATGGGTGTGCGTGTATGATAGATGATGGCATGCCCTGCATGGTTGAGCTAAGGAATTCTCTGCCTGGCTGTCGCATCGCCTTTTATCCTGATCGAGCTTCATACTTTTCATACATATGCGCTTACTATGCGGGTTTCTGCTATGTAGTGTTTCACATTTCACATGTACCACCACGCCCCGCAGAGCAATTGTCAGGCCTCAGCTCCGAAGGATCTACATAGGTAGAGATGAAGCGGGAGCACCTTGACAAACCAAACGAACAAACAATATACAACCACCAGTGAGCGAATACAAGGTTCTTGCAAAACAAAACTAAATCAAATGCAGGGATGTAATAAATCTTCGATGTATGTAAGGACGACACACTCACACGCTTACGCTCTTCACAGAGGGTAAGTGATAAATTATTTAAAGCGAAGCCCGTCCATGTCCTCTAGCACGACATGTAGTTATAGGTGTGTGTGTGCTGTTTGTTCAGAGGTCCTTTGCTTCACTTCATTCATTCATTTATTTGCCCATCGGACATGTGTTCAGCAGGTCGAAGTGGGTGGGGGGATGTATAGTCCTTAGCTGCGGTTGCTTTGTTGGCTAATAATGGAAACATCAAGTCAGGAAATTCACGGTGATCGTATTTGCTCCCATCGAGCGAGGGTAGATGGACGCTTGGTCCAGGTTTTTGGCGGTAAGGGCTGGAAATTAAACAATGAAAATGTTTTGGAAAATTGACAGGGTGAATGGAAGAATTTTAAATGGCAATCAGTTGTGAAGGACCTGCTTTTTTTTTTCTCCTGCGAGGAGCATGGTGGTTCTTTGTTTTTCTTGGAACAGGATGTGTGCTTTGGCTGGAGGGGAGTATGAGTGTGTGCGTGTATAGATTCAAGGAGGCTTAAATGTTTGCTGTTTGATTTTACTTAGTTAATGCATTTTCTGGAATTTATACTCCTTGTAATAGATGTTGCTAAGGATACTTCTGTGGTACTAGTGTTTTCCTTTGATTAAGCTTTAACGTAAATAAGTTGACTTTGGTAAGTACATAGTTTTGTTGAGATCTTTTGTGTAAGGTAATATGTAATTGAAGTTTAATTAAATTTGTTTAACGGAACTCAAACATGAATCGGGTCAGTCACTCTAAATCTTTGACTTTATATTCATCAATTAAGTTTCTACAGGACTTGAGGCTACTTCATTTTACGTAAAGAAGTTGCAAAAGGCTCATTGACAAATGTTAAGTTTTTAGATCAAACTCCGAAGCTTGAGGCCCTAAAGATTTGAACTACTTGGCTCAACCACTGCGTCCAACACACTAACCATAACCACTAAAATATGCAGACGGATTTTCAACTTTGCAGACTTGTGAGGGCTGAATCATTGAATACGTCAAGTTTAATTCATAAATTACTAGATAGGTAGGTAGAGGTGGCGGTTCACCAGAACCCAACTAGCGCTAAGATGCGGCTTTTTGTTCCAACGACTCGTGTGACGTTGATGATGTGTGTTGCTGAGATTGGGTGAGACAGCCGGGAGTCTGGCCCTTGCTAGTGCCGGATATTTGCAGTGGAAGTGGAAGAGAGTTTCCCTCTCGTTTTCATTTCCGCAGCTACGGCAGTGGGGGTTCTATGGGATACCTAGTTTGGTATTGGCACTCTTGCACCAGTTTGGAGGATATGGTAGCCGAGTCAATAGTTTTGATAGCGGCTTGGTTATATATGGGGAAGCTAATGTTCTGTTTGTGCGTTGTATCACGCTCGTGTTGGGTGCATGCCTCTCGGACTGTCAGTAGTTCCGCCTGGAAGACGCTGGAAAAATCTGGCAGGAGGTAAGCGCTTAATATTTTCAATGATTCCAAGTAGACACCGGCACCTACACCGCCGTTCATCGTAGTGTAGATGATGGTGTCGAAGTTCTTCACTACTTCTTCTTTCTTCCACTGTGTTCTGGTGGGGAATCCCACGTGGAAGTTTTTTCCTCAAGTTTTGTTTGGGTGTGATGTAGTCGCTTGGAAACGTGACCATGCCGTTTGGTGACGAGTCCAGGATGTTGCAGTGGCCGTTCTTTGAGTCTAACTGCACTGCATAGTGGGGTATTTTTCGTGTGTAAATCGAGAGGCAAAAGATGCAAGAGCAAGGTAAGGGCATCCATTGGAGCCGACCCCAAAGCGCCCGTGGTGCCTATATTGGCTGTTCCTTGAAGCCTTTTGAGCTTTGTAAGGTTGTAGCCCTTGTTTAACGCGGGCATGAAGGTGAGAATTGGACGCACTACGGCTGTGAACATCCACAAGGTCATCTTGAAGTTGAAGTCCCCACTTCTCTCCAAAGCTTTGCTTCAAACAGAGGAGGCTAAACATGCCTTCCTTATTCTGTGTTCAATGTTTGGCTTTTAGTTAAGTTTTGGGTCAAGCATGATACCCAGATATTTAGCGCTGGAAGATAGTGTGAGTGGTTGACCATTAAGACAGGGAGGGTTTTGGTTTTGGTAGTGAATAGCATCAGTTCAGTTTTGCTCAGGTTTACAACAAGGTGTTTAGAGCTGCCTCCATGATTTCACTTATCACAGAGGGAAACATCCACTAGTACATACACTAGTATCACCACGTCGTCCGCATACGTGACCACCTTGGCCTGTCTAGTTTTACGAAAATTTTGTTCCTAACCATAAGCCAGAGTAGAAGAGAAGAGGGCGAATTCGGTAAAGTGACTGTTACTTAATGTTGTCTGATGAATTCTTGTTCTGACCATAGAGACTTTCCCTTGACTAATAAATTCCTCTATGCCCAGCTCGATCATACATTCGTGAATACCTTCAGTGTTTAAGGGCCCCTCTATGTCTTAGATGGAAACTAGGGTGTATTCCTTGTACTGTATAGATTTTTTAATTGTTCGCACCACCTCGTGGAGAGCCGTTTCTGTGGTGGTAATAGCTAAAGCAGCTATTGGTTACCAATTATTTTTCTAAAAACGCGTTTAATTATACATATTTACCTAATCTCCTCCCCCCTCCTACTTTTTTTGATGATCCTTTGAATGATAGCTCAAATTGACCCCGTTTAGCAGAAATTTGAAAAAGCTTCATTCCGCCATCGCGCGATGGAGCCTAGTCTCTCAACACAATTCAAATCATAATTGCTGCGATTCATTGGGAAATTAATGTCGCGCACTGTTATTAATACTTGAACATCGCCGAGGATTGATGATGAAGCTATCTCCGCAACAGCATCAGCATCAGTAGCGATGATGATGACGAGAGGATGACGAGGCTATACGGGATGATACAGAAAGAATGACGATGACGAAGCAGGAAAGCACTGAAAACTTTATATGGGCTATGCATGTACACGGGATATGGGGGGTGCCATCATATCGCGCAGCGCAAATCAAATTGAAGTTGATACCTGAGCTTAATGGCTCTGTGATAATTCATTTTGAACAGTTGCCAAGTTATTTCGTCCTCGATATCCTTCTCAATGGCTGGTGTCCTCATGTGTTTGCGCGCCAGGTATCATTTAAGGGTATTTGTGAGTGTGAATAACAGAGAATACATCGGCCACGTATGCATGTGGTCCTTGCATGCACGTTGTAGCCTTCAGATTTACAAAAGAGGTTCTAGCGTGGACACCGGATCATTTCGACCCAGTGGTTGTGTTTCAAGCGAAAATTGTCGATGTCAATTGGGGATAACAATTCCTCACAAAATATGGCAGTTGGATCTGTCATACAAATCATTTTTGGTATTAATATCGTTGTCGATGCTCGTGTGCTCAGTTGGTGAGCATTATGACTACCTGCGCCAGTGCCATGGACTAAGAGGAGAAATTGATTGTGGCATTTGAAGGTGGAATTGTCAAATAATAAATTGATTAGGGGGGATTTGGTGAGAGGTCTTCCATTTTCTGATTTGAAAAGCGATACATTTCATAGTTTGTATTTGGTGCAAAGGTGACATTTCAGCTATAATTGGAGTCCATTGTAATTTATTGCTTTGAATACGATTATGATGATGGAAGGGGCCGCATTCTTTTTGCTGCTTATATGGGTTGATATTGTTTTGAAAATAGAACGTGAATCTCATTTTCTCTGTAGATTTACAATTATAGGTATGTACAACCATACAGACATTAAAATCAATTAATTTCAATGAAAACGCGTTTGAATTTCTGCACTAACGAAAATAAACTTAACGCAGTTTATAAGTTTTGTAGCAGTGTAGTGCGATGGGATGGGCCGGGTAAAAAGAGGATGAAAACTGTGATATTTATTACGGCGATCGCTGGCGGGAACAAAAGCCGGGCTTATTGGGGTGTGGATTCGTATTTGGAGGCAGTCCTGGGCAATAAGTCTTAAGCTTCAGGTACGTGATCGAAAGCCTCAAGACAATCCGCATCAAAGCTAAATTCGCCAACATTAGCCTGATATGTGCCATCACAGAAGAGAAAGACGACGGCACCATAGACACGTTCCACGAGCTCTTGGACAACATTGACTCGGACCACTACCTTGTTGTAGCCAACGTAGAGCGGATATTCCAAACACCGCCAAGACAAGTAAAAACTGTGAGGAAGTTTGACGTCGGACGGCTGCAATCGCAAGAGATGCCAGATCCTTTTCCGATCAAGACTCCCTCAATTTCTGCAAACTGTTTAACGGCGACGACGAGTCAAATCCCGCTGTCAGTCACAAAGAACCATTCAACCTGGACGATGAAAACAACAATTCCGTCGACCTCACCAGGACGAAGTAAAGATAGCCATATCTAAGCTTAAGTCCAATAAAGCTGCTGGTGCTGATGGCCTAGCTGTCGAGTTGTTCAAAGCGGCAGACGATGACTCTATAGAGAGCATGCACCATCTTGGAGAAAAGACAGGAACTTGAAATCGATACCCACCACCTTTTCATCGATTTTAAAGTCGCATATGACAGCATCTATAGGGACCAGATATATAGAGCCATACCTAGTTTTGGCGTTGAAGTATGACGATGGAGAATGCACGCTGCTCCATCAAAGTCCGTCAAGACCTTACCGAGACCTCTGATGTCAGAAAAGGATTTAGACAAGGCGACGCGCTGTCATGCGACTTCTTCAACATCGTTCTTGAAAGAATAGTGCAAAGCACACGCACCAACACCAGAGGCACAATCTCGGATATGTCCAATTACTCGGATACGCCGATAATATGACATAATCGGAAGAATGCAGCGTGATGTCACTGATACGTTCGTGATTATTGAGACGAACGCGGCGAAGATGGGTTTAGGGCAAGACCAAGTAAATGCTGTCAATAAGAAAGGACACTCAACACCGACTTCTCGGACAGGATTTCACTACAGACAGTTATAGTTAAGGACTTTGTCTACATAGGCTTCGCAATCAATTCATCAATTCAGGCAACGACACCAGCGCTGAGATCAAACGAAGAATAACTCTTGCCAATCGCTGTTTTTTTGGGCTGAGAAGACAATTGAGTTGCAAAGCCCTCACTCGGATCTTAGTTGTCCAAGTCCTGCTCTACGGCGCAGAGCCATGAGCTCTGTTAAAAGTGGATGAGATTGCTCTTGGCTGTTCCCAGAGGAACGGAATTCTTCGGGTAGTTCTTGGTCTCGTCTACAAAGATGGTGAGTGGAGAAGGAAATACAGCGACGAACTGTATTGGCTGTACAGCGACATCGACTTAGCCAGAAGAGTAAAGCTCCAACGACTGAGGTGGATGGGTTATGTAGAATGGATAAATAAAATAAATAGTTGGCGCGACAGCTCGGAATGAGCCCAGGCCTAGCTTGCAACCATTCATGTTGTGCGCGTTATATTGTTTGCACGAATGGAAGGGACCTACAATTAATTGCCGACTCCGAACGGCGAAGTGAGAAGCTCTATCATGACAGATTATACTCCCGGAGGCTTGTCAGACCCCGACGAGAGGTGGTGCCGCGAAAAATGTTTGGTGTTTTCCTGGCTGGGGATTGAACCCACGCCGCTCGGTCAGCAGTCCAACGCACTAACCACTGAGTCACGGCGCCCACATGTAGAATGGATGGTCGCCCGAAAAATCTTCGAATCCACACCCGAGGCACGGCGCAGTTGAGGTAGACCGCGACACAGGTGGCGCACGCAAGTAGAAGGTGTCCTTAACCAACTTGGCGTGCGAAACTGGAGCCAGCTGGCTAAAGATCGCCCAGGAAAGAGACGCTTGTTAGTTGAGGCCCAGGTCCACCCCGGATTGTAGCGCCACCTTAAGCAAGTGCGCTGTGTTGGATTGTATCGAATTGTTCTTCCAGCAACTCCGCTCAAAAAACACTTGTTATATCCGGAAGTCGATAAGAGTTGTCCCAAAGATCTGTCACGACTTCATTGTTTCGTTTATTTCCTAGTAGTCTTTATTAACTAGATTTTTTCCTGTATCACACATACGTGTGAGTGTGCTTTACAAGTGCTTTACACTTAAAGGACGGCGGGTCTTGAATCCATTTATTTTACGTTAATCATTGAATTAGGCCTACAACATTCATCTCCAATACAAAGCGTTATCTCGTATTCTCCTCACTGAGTTCGCCCATTAGCTTTCATACTTAAACTCAATATACTCATACCATAGCTAATCAGCATTCTGTCGTTTCGCGTAAAAAATCACTTAGGCATCATAAATCAACTGTAAAAAATATTTTAATCATCCATGCCCAACCTCTTTAAAGTTCCAATGAAAGGGAAATTCTCTAGAAATCCTTTCGATTAATTTTTCATTCCCTTTTATTCGAATTCTTGGGAAGAAAAAAAAAAAAAAAAAAAAAAAACTGGTAAAACGAGAAAAAAATTAAAAAACTTTTCTCCAAAACAATTTTGGGATCATTGAAAATTTACTAATTCATCTTCAAAAGGTCATAATTTCATATTTACGGATAGCGTACCCTTTCGTGAAAAAGAACACCAAAGGGTGCCGTCCAAGGATAGTCTCGCTGTAATAAAGTGTTCAATTTTAATTTTTAAATTATTTTCCACGTAATCCCGTTTCAATAAAAAATTCGGTATGCAATAAATATCTAATGTGTGAACTAATCAATACTTAAGGACGTACTTATCTTGTTAAATAATGTAAGTCGCTTGAGACAGGGTCTTTTAAACTTTTTCTCTAAAAATCGCAACTTAGACCGGGTCTATGCTATCTTCATCTCCTGCCAGTATAGAGCAAATCGCCTAATTGGTGTAATAAACATGACTTGCTTTCAGACTCTCCGGGACTAAAGATGTTTAACATGGTTTTTGACTGCCAAAGCCGCTCTAGATTGCGAAAGGTTTAAGATCCTAATCATAAAAGTATCAAAAATGAATTCTAGAGTCGTAACCATAAACTCCTGAAATGTCCTTGAAAATGCTGTATTAATGTCATTCAGGACTTGAATCCAAAAAACAAAGTCTTCCTTTGGTGGATACAAGCGCATGAAGGCACTAGAAGCAATGGAATTTGTTGTCAGCTAACCAGTAGGGGCTCTTCTTATTGATCACACATTCCAGAGAGGTGATAACTGCATAGCTAACCAACACACATAATGGAACCCGAAAAGGACGATGAAAGCCCCGAAGAAAAAGTAGGCTCAGGATGACTTAAGACTAGTAACGGCAATTAAGGAAAAGTTAGGCAGAGATGGTGCACAGGGAAAGTATTGTAAATGCCGCAAAACGCGTAAGAAGGCACAGAATCTACGTCTAACAACGCTAATTACATTAAATAAACTATATACATACTTACTTACTTAGGTGGCGCTACAGTTCGTGGTGAACTTGGGGCTCAACCAACAAGCCTCTCCAGTTAGCCCGGTCCCTAGCTAACTGCTTCCAGTTGCGCACTCCAAGTTGGTTGAGGTCCACTTCCGTTTACGCGCCACCTTAGGCGAGGTTTTCCTCTAATGCGTTGACCATCCGGGTTAGACTCGAAGACTCTGTGAGCCGGAGCGTTAGCGTCCATTCGCTCTACATGACCCAGCCATCTTAGCCGATGGATACGTATCTTCTTCACCAGGGCGATGTCGCTGTATAACTCGTAAAGTTCAACGTTGAAACTTCTCCTCCAGAACCCGTCAACGCAAACAGGACCGAATATCTTACGAAAAATCTTTCTCTTGAAGCAACCAAGGATATCTTCATCCGCTATTCTTATTCTTTGTTCGATTTCTGCGATGGTGTTGTTATCGGATGTGAGTGGGGTAAACGAAGTCCCTTACTACCTCGAAGTTATAGCTGTCCACTGTGACGTTCTGACCGAGACGGCGATGTTGGGTGCCCCTTCTTGATGACAGCATATATTTGGTTTTGCCCTGATTGGCCGCTAAGCCCATCTTCGCACCTTCCGCAAATGCGCCAGTGTCATCGCGCTGCGTCCTTCCTTCGCATGAATTATTTCGAATTTCCTGATGTCATAATCATGGTGAGCTGAATCAACACGTTAAGCCATGACACTCTAATGCCAGCGTTATGCACTTCGGGCAAGTCTAGTGAGCTAATGTGTTTTTATACTTTAAGCGTTCAGACGCTCAAGCGGTTTCAGACTAGGTCCCTACAAACCACCGCATTTTCAATTAATGCAGACTATACCCATAGAAATCTCTCACAACAAAACAAAATTCAAAACATTCAGTTAAATAATTTCGGAAGTCCTGACAAACTGTAATTACACCCACACGAGAAGAATACCTCCATTCACATGTCGTGAAACACAAATTTCGCAACATCTCGGCTCTTCCGCTACACTGTAATAACACGTCAGCAAAACTATTTCCGGAAGAAACTTCTTCCTAAACCGAGAATCAGGGAAAAGAAGAGAAAATTGAAACCACCTATCCATGGCCAACAACATCTCAACATCCTGATTAGTTATTGCAGGATACCCTCTACTCCAGTACTACTCTCTTAGATATTTCCTGTCTTCTCCTATCCTCGTCGCTGTCCTCGCCATCGTCGTCGTCGGAAGTGAACTTACAGAATTTAAGGGAAATTATTATTTTTCAAAAAGGAAAAAAAAAAAAAATACAAATCCTGCAATAGCAACCACAAGCTGAAACAGGAAATGGAAATATTCTTGTGTAAACCCTCCTTTCGCTTCTTCTCGTCTTTGTTTCGAAAAGCTCAAAAAACATGTAACCGGATGCAGCTACACCGGTGGTCGGTGGCAACAAGACAACTCCAGGAAGTGACCTATTATGCGCTGCGGATCATTAAATGTGTTTTTGCCATTCTTCGTTTTCCTGGTGCGTGGGAGAAAAATACTGACTAAAAAGAGAGAGCCAGAAAGAAAGTTGTCTTGCTGAACGAATACTCAAGAACAAGGACGAAACAATTCTGTTCAAAATTAGGAAGACAATTGAATTTACGCTCAACGAGAATCATCACTGAATCCTTTGAATTTCTGTGCAAACAAGTGCTGAAGAAAGAGAGAGAGTTGTAAACTTGTCTAGAGACTTTTGCTACCGGATTCACAGACTGTGGACACCTCGAGTGCAGGCTATTGATTTACATGTTGAAGATGAAAGTTTTCGGTAGAAATAGTGAAAAGTCAGCCTTTGCCACTGTCTTTTTTTGTGGACATGGTTGCAAGTGGATTCAAGTGTTCGTTTAATAACCTGAGCTATGAGGCTTCCCGAAGCAGTCAAACCGAAGCAGTTGTATACCTTGTAAATGTATAGCATTTGTGTTGTCCTTGGGTGAAACATGACCCATTACTATAGCCTACACTCGAAGAATGGCAAAGACGGGAAAGAAAGTTCGACAGGCAATAGAGACCAGAATGAAATTAACTTTGCCGGAAGTGTGTTTTGGAAAAGTCCTGATGTGTGATGGCTGAGTATGTGGAACCCGGCATGTGTGCACAAAAATTACTTGAAACGAATTGTGCGTTTGAGATAGGTGCCGTAGATGATTTATCGATGGGTTATTGAGTGTCAAATTGGTGTTCAAAAGTTTTCTATGAAAAGTTCTTAATTCCAGGGATTATGACATATTTCGTTCAGTAGGCGGGTATGGGAAATCTCAAGATGCCAGGATATTGATTAGGTTAAGAAATTCGTTGGAATGTTTGAGGACGAGGTATCAGGTCAAAAGAAGGTCATTGGTTGGATGGAAATGTTATCTCTATGACGGTTGTAAAATTACAGGTATTTTGGAAAGAAATGTGAATTAGAAACCCAAATGTTTCAAGTGAAGAAGCTTAAGTACAACGATCATAGTTGCACCATTATTCATAGTTTTCAAGAGAGGCCAGGATTTCTGGTAGGACACTGTGACATAGATGCAATCGCTGATGCCAGAAAGAGTACAGAAACCTGTAATGTCCTAGTCCAAGAAAGGTACGCTTTTCGGGTCGGAAGCTTTTTATGTATGAAAGACGTGTGGTTTCCCTTATCATCGTCATCATTTTACAAGTATGAAGGTCGCGGGTCTAGGGTGCTCAAGTGGACTCTCCTCATCTCCCAATCTTTCACCATCGACTGTTAATCATTAGGGGCTATCCCCATTCGGGAAGGGATTAGATGTCGGACCTGGTCCAACCATCTCATCCTGGGCCTACCTAATGGCGTGGATTCCATGACACGTCTTGAAAGCTGAGTTGGGGGCATGCGTTTAACGTGCCCAAACCATCGAAGTATGGACCTCTCCGTTCAAAGAGGTAGCTGCTCGACATTGAGTACCTCGCGTCTGGTGTTTCTTACCCAATCACGACGACTTAAACCAGCAATACAATGATGAAATCTTATCCCGGCAGCTTGCATTCGCGATCTTATTCTTTCGGTTCTTACCTAAACCTCATGACCATAGGTAAGGGTTGGAGCAAACACTGAATTGAAGACCGATAGCTTAGCTCCGATGCCAAGTTGTCTCAAAATTGACCCAGCCTGAACAATTCTACAGTATAACTCAGTATTGCTCCTTCCATCACACGTGAATAGGACCACGAGATACTTAAACTTCTGCACCTGTTTCAATGGGACTCCACTAACGTGCAGAGTGCATTGAACAGGCGTTCGAGAAATTGCCATTACATCTGATTTGCCCTCATCCCAGCTTCAACACATATGGCTACGAGCCTATGAAGAGCGCACTGGGTGGACCCAAGGATGACCAAGTCATCAGCGAAAAGCAGATGACTTATCCTTAAGTCTCCCAATTCGAAACGTTCCTGGCCACGGCTGTGCTGTAATGACAATGAAAAGGAGAGGTGACAAAACGCATCCCTGGCGAAGTCTAACGGCCACAGTGAAAGGTGTCGATTTAACGCCGTTCAGCCGAACACAGCTTTTACAGTTTGTGTATAGAGATTGAATGACCTTTAGAAGAGAACCGTCAACGCCATACTCCTGCATTACACCCCAGAGTTTACCTTGGAGGACTCGATCATATGCTTTCTCTAAATTAACAAAACAACTGAAATAGGTTTGGCATACTCCCACGCCTTCTCAAGCATCATTCTTAGAGTGAATAGCTGGTCGGTTGTGCTTGTACCTGGAAGAAAGCCGCTTTGCTCGTCGCCCAACCTGAACTCGACAACAGCTCTAGAACGCGCTTCCAACACCTTATTAAAGACTTTTCCGGGGAAACTTTAAAGAGATATACCCCTGTAAGTGGAGCACTTCTTCTTAAAAAGAGGGACAATCATCCGGTTTGCCACCGCGTTCCCAGGCCAATTTACTGACAGGAGAGAGCCATTCCACTCCCTCTATACCCAAAGCCTTGAGCATTTCTTGCCGGATTTCAACCACACCAGCAGATTTGCCGACTTTTAGAGCTTTAATCGCCAATGGGTCGGCCATCTTCCGATGAAATAAAACTTCCTTCCTCTAAGGCGGCAGACGGTCTGTCAGAACACCTTGTTAGCACATCTGTGATCACGGTCCAATTTCTCGCCGAACTGCAGGACCAGAACTGCTCCTTGGCTGCTTTAACAGCCAACTTGCAATTTTTTCGCGCCTCCACGTAACGGTTGTTAGAAGCTAAATCCCTTAAGCATATCCACGCCTTGAAGGTTTTCTTTTTCGCTCTGATGGCTTCTTGAATTCCGGGTGTTTTAAACCAGGCAGCTCTTTTCTCACTGAGGACATAACACATATATTGTGTGAATGTCAGGGAATTCCCTGGACCCTCATGAAACTTTTCGGCAACTATTTCTTTATAAATCTAGTGGAGTTAGGCTATGATAGCTACAAAAACATGGTAAGACTCTGTAGGGATATCAAATGCTTTCAGGAAATAGTTCAGGTTTTGCCAATGTGATTTCATGGGGATCGCTATGGGCGCACTATGGTGCCTAGTGTCGTATGCAAGCGCTGAGTGCATAACTCTACTCTACCGAACCTGATCTAACCTATGCACAAAGATTATTTAAGCGCACAGGGTATAACAGCAGAGGGCTTCTGGATCCCGCACCGCGACACAATATTAACCTAGGCACCAAAAAAATTAACAATTCTGTCCAGATAAAAGAGGAAACCGGAAAGTTGGTATGTCGAAAATGTTTTTACCACCGATTCAATATATATGACGTGCGATTTTTTAAAAGGAGTCGGAATATTAATTGGTTTCGTCGAGAATCCCCAGTAGCGAAGACGAAAAATCTATTTAGCTTTCACAACAAGCTCCCAATTTACTTTCAATTTTATAGGAGAAGTGCAATGCGCTTTGTACCGGCGTTCAACTTTGGCCTTAGTCAGTCCTTAATTAATGAGCATTCACTCTTACTTTTCCAATGACTCGCAAATGGTTTTTTTTCCTCAACCCGCTAAAAATAGTTCAATGTCAACAAATAATTATGCAAACAAATATGAAACAAACTACGGCGAAGGTCCCCGCGAATCGGTAAAGAGTAAATAAAAATTAATTAACATAACTTAATTTATTTACTTAGTTTAATTTTTATTTGTCCCTCTTTTAACGTACGCCTTATAATAGAAATCGGAAAACATGGCTGCCATAAAAATGTTCTGTAAAATTGCTACTACGTTAATTGACATAAATGGTATTTTGCAATGGTTATTGAACACAGGCTGTGAGAAATGAAAAACTAAATAGCAAAATTGTAGAATTTGAATCTGTGTTATCCTCTTCTTCCAAGGAGTGAGATCAGTTTTCAGGTCCATTGATGAGGCCAAGTAATAGCTATACATAATCATGTGGACGAATGAATTAATTACACCCAACATAGTAGGGTGGGCTCCTGAAAAAAAAAAAAAAAATAAATTAAATGTAATGCAAATGAGTATTAGTAAAGTCCAGCTTTTAATGAATTCTACGTACCGAACAAGAATGTGATGTAGATCCAGACTGCCATCACCATAATTGCATGATGGTAGACATGAAGGAAGGATATCTGACTATTTTTCTTACGGAGAACAAAAAAGATCTGTAAGAATACATTTTTGGAAACAATCAATAGGGTTTTCGATTTTAATTGATAGCTACCGTATCGAAGAGATCCAAATACTTTGTGATGTAGTAGACATAGGAGGCAAACAGTAAACGCATTTTAACAGGCGATGTATCGTACAAGTCTAATCCTTGACATGAAAAATTGAAATCTTGTTGTAGATATGAATTCCAAATACCCTGACACAAAAAAAGAAATGATGGATCAAAATATCGTCTGATTACTAACGAGAGATATGCATGCAAGTAAGTGTTCACAGAAGTAAATTTTTTTAATAGTTTAGATAAAAATGTATCGGATTTTTCAATAAGGACATAACAATTTTGTGTTTAAATAAAACACATAATAATTCAGATATCGGGCTGAAATTTATTCCAGATATAGTACACATGTTAAATTTAAGTTTGGAATTCGACCTCGTTCATATGACCACCGCGAGCACGTTTGCAGCGATCGATACTATTAAGCCAATTTTCAACCACTCCTCCATTCATATCGGCCGTGATGTGGGCAATTTCGCGTTCGATATTGTTCCTGAGCTCCTCTAACATTTTAGCTTGTTGGCATAAACCAACGATTTAACGTAACTCCATCCAACGGCGCTAAATCGCATGAGCGAGGTGGTCATTCAACCGGACCATTTTTCGGGATTACACGACTACCGAACTTCCCCTTCAATAGATCAATTGTTTGACAAGCTGTGTGGCATGTGGAACTACATATTACTGGAGACAAGTCCATTCAATTCGGGCCAAAAATAGTCTCCCAACCTGTCACGATACCGAACTCCATTGATTGTAACCCGGCGATCATTTTCATCGCCGAAAAATTACACCTCCGGCATAAAATACACACCACACGATCACTTTTTATGGATGCAATGGAGTCTCTTGAAGCACATGTGGGTTTGTTGCTGTCCAATAAACAAATCCATAAAGCCAAAATTAAGCTTAATCGCTGAAGATGATTTTACAATAAAATTCAGGATTTATTTCAAACTTTTGCAGAGCACAATCGGAGAAGTTTCGGCCATTCAAGTGATCAAGAGGGTTCAGTTCTTAAGTTAGTTTGATCTTGAAAGGGTGTAGGCCAAGATCTTTTCGCAAAATTCGCCACAATGTGGACTGATAGATTCCCAATTCCTGTAAACGGGAACTGAAGTACTTACGGCTGCGGTATTTTCGGTACTTCGACAGTTGCGTTGTCTCACTGACCCAGGAGCATTTAATAGTGAATATGTTGACTAGAATTTATCTCCAATAGCACGCAAAGGCTGTACTGGTGGGTCAATTATTACGATCGAAAATTTAAGTAAGCGCTCTTCAAGTTGCGACCACCGGCTCTGAATTTTGGTAATAATTTTTAATAAATTTCGAACCTTGCTCGTTCATTGACTTCACCATGATAAAAATTTGAACCTTAACTGACGTTCTGACATTGACAGATCAATAAAAAAGCTTAATGGTGTGTTTTTTATTAAAATGTAAAAATGTCATATCCCGATTGAAAAACTCTTTATAAATATATAGTTGTTCTTACTTTAATTAATAACAAAATTCTTATCTTTTTGATTCTATCATTAAATAAAGTTAAAACTTAAATATAATGCGTGGAATACAATACAAACTTCGTCAGGTACTTTGAAATAATACTGAGTTTCAATGTTTCCCATAACTTTTTGGCAGAACATTTGTAAGAGTACTTCTTCGATGCCTGTTGCCAAAATCGCCCTAAACGGTGGCCAAATAATGGCACTACAATTAAAACTTGTCTCGTTGGAACATAATATATCGCTTACGTTTTTCCATTATCTGGTCACACAGGCGCTAAGAATTCAATCAAAAACTCTTCGCAATTTTGCGTTCGCATTAGTTATTCAATTTTGATAATAAATTCGCACTATTTTAAGAGGTTCGTAAAGTGTGACTCGCACTATAGGTTGTACCAGTAAAAAAAAATCGGAATAACTTTTTATAGCGCGAATGCAAAGTAAAATGCAAATTCTACACACTATTTGTTGAATAACACTTTACAAAAGGCGGCTATTTATTCACACCGCCGCAATTTTTTGAATTTAAGTAGAGTTTTTTTAGAAAAAACTCTTAAAGTTTTAACCGAAATTAGCTCTTAACCGAAAGTCCTTGATATTCTGTGCACAGAGTTTAACCTTCTAATTCTTTTGACACTTTTATTAAATATTTTACTAAGTATGTGTATGTATGTATGTGTACTTACAAAACCAAACACAAAGGTGTTGAGCAATATTTGCAAGGCGTTATGAATTCGAATTAGAAATTTCACATCAAACGGTTTCCGGTTCGCCATCCAGTTGGGGCCCCATTTTTTGACAAATAACACGTAAATGGTAAGGACGATAAGTGCTGGAACCGGTGAGCCAATCAATGGCAAATGTTGAACTCGAGGATCTGTAATACGTAAAACACTTTTAAATTCATGTCAAACTCACCTTAAAAAAATTCCATATTGTATATATGTACCTCTATAAAATTCTTTATTAAAATTTAATAGTTCATTGTAGGAAAGTCTTATGACCAGAGCCATTTTTACAATTAAAAAAAATAAACACTTTTTTTCTTATACACTGTAGCACAAAATGCTATTTGCAAGCACTAGATGTACATTAAGACTAAATTTGAAAAAAATATTATAACACTAACGAGTTTCTGCCGCTTCGATCAACCAAAAATTACTGAATGCGCAGCGTTAGAATTTGATTCGAGAACTATTGGATGGTTGATTGTCGTATAATATTTGGAGTGTAGTTGTTGTTGGTATTTGCTCGATATACTCAAATCGGGGTAAATAGAATTTCAATATCATGGAGTGCGAAGTGTTTCAGGGAACAGTGTTGCATTTGGCGTGAGTGTCGAATAATTAAATGCATTCCTAGGCCAATAAAGTTGATTGGAATGTGGCGGTCAATAAACGATAGTTCAATAAGTAACGTTCACACAAGAGGTTATGTATTTTGTATTTTTTTTTTTTTTGCATTTTTCCCCTTTTTTGTAAGCTCATTCCTACAATGTTTTGGAATTAAACGTATGCAGTTTGAAATGGTTCTATGTTAATAATGTTTCAAACACTGTGTTTCTGACTACTTCCGAACAGATGGCACTTGATTACAAATCATATTAGTACAGCTAGAGCTCCTCTATGGATGTAATTACATACATAAACACATTTGTACATATATATTCATTCTATATGGTAACTTTAGAGACACATTAAGGGCTTACTTCTCAAGTTGATTCTAGAAACATTTCCATAGGTAGTTTTAGAACTACGTACGTTTCAGGAATAATTGTTTCAAATGGCGATACAAAGTCGTATATGAAAATTAATTAATTTTTTTCTATTTTGCTTGCTGGTTAAACGTTCGTTAAGAATAGACAAGTGCTCTACAGTGATGTTCTTGAAAAAGGCCAAGTTAGTGAGGAATACATTTCAAAGCTGTCAAAACAGTTGCAGGTTAACAGAGACCATATAACCTACAACAGCAATTATCTTGAAGAGAACCTGTGGTTATAAATGAGGAATAAATTTCAAAATAAATATAACGACTTTTTTTTTCTTTCTATAATCCACACGCGGATCAAGGGGATATGAATACCATTTTAATGTTATTCACACAGCGTGAGCGAGGTGTAGTGGTTAGGTTTCAATTCCGTCCGAGGGTGGTGTTCAGACTAGCTAGGGACATTTGTACTCATATCGTGAGCAATATGCGCTAATTGAACAGTAGCTTTTGGAGCGCTGCTGCACATTTTTATTCTGCATAAAAGTAAAAACGGCTTCTTTAAATAAATGCCTTCCAATAGTCCATAGAATTACGATTGGTTGGTTGCTTTTGGTGTCCTAAATACTAACTTAGACCTCATGGACCCCTATGGGTCCATTCTACCCATAAAAAGTAAAACCATGGGGGTTGGCTTATCTGGAAACCACGCAGACAGGGATAGAAATTTGAAGGGTTTCCTAAAATTAGCGATCTGAAGGTCCTCCAGCCCATGTAAAAAGATTTGACACCATCGCATATTAGCCCTAATCATGGCTTCCTCATCTATTTTCCTGTAAAGAGTACTAATGTGTGTCCTTGCAACCGGAAGGGTGTATGCATATGTCAGTTTTAAGGCCTTCCTGAGAAGTTTGTCCGCCCTCTCATTGCCTGATATACCTTTGTGGCCTGGTACTCAGCATAGGGTCACTTCATTGGTCGTTTATATATCGTTGCGAGTTTATCTGAAGACCTTTACGAGCTTCGATTTTGTTGATGCTGACTTCAGAGACTTGATGGCTGCCTGGCTGTCGGCACAGATAATAATGATTTCTCTGACAATGCTGTCGTTTTTGATTAGCATTGCGGCCTGTAGAATGACAGTTATCTCGGCTTGAAAAACGCTGCATTTGTCTCCAATTTTAAAGGATTGGTTTACTCCTCTAGATTCACAGAAGATACCGGTACCAGCGTCCATTTTGGATACGTCGGTGAAAAAGGCAGACTCTTCTTCACCGCAGACTAAACCATCATCCCAGTTCTCTCTTCTTGGCATTTTGATAGTCGGTATCAGTATTATTCTTCTTTGTAGTCCATCGGGTTAGAACGGAAGCATGACTGTAGGTATTGGTTGCCCATAGACCTACTTCTCTTAGTCTGAGTGCGGATTTTGGCACTGTATTGCTACAGTAGGTTTCTGGAACTAGGTTCAGGATTATTTTAAGTCCCGCTGTGGGTGTTGATCGTATCGGTCCTGCTTTCATGATGCAGCCTGTTCTTTGAATCTTGGTTACACTGGCATTTCTTCTCAGGCGCCTTTCAACAAGCTATCGATCCGTATGTAAGCATGTCGTACCACAGCAATGTACAGCCAGTGTACCACTTTCGGCTTTGAGCCCCACGTGTTTCCGAAGATCTTTTTACATACACATGGATAGCGAGCGATATAAGCCTTCTTTAGGCTTTCCAGCTCAATTTTGAGTCCAAGATTACCCCGAGGTATTATGCCATCCTCTTTAGTGTCAGATCGATTACGTCCATACATAGATTCTTAAAAGGTGGAATCGATCTTCTTCTACTGAAGAGCACAATCTCGGTTTTCGATGGTTTAACTCCCAGAAGTCGGTATTGGCCCAGCCAGTGCGTGATTGAGCCTTTCTCTTAGTGTGGGGGTGAATTAGAACTATGCTTCAGGAAATGCTTCAAGTGGAACTCTCAGAAGGCTAATTTGAGCCTCTTTTCCAAAATTCAAGATGGAATGAAAGTGTTTCACTCCAGCATTCAGGTTGTGACAACAAAATAACAGTTGTTTGGGTTATGGGTCCTTAGGTAGACAAACAGGCCAACAAAATTAATTCAATTCGTCTTCAGTCGCTCGCTACTGGTCTGTAGTTTACGTTTTGGGAACATCAATAAGTCTTCTGCACTCGTAGTGTGAACAACCTGACAATCATTAATTCAGAAACGTCTCCCAGCATGGCACACATCAGGTTAGGTTAGGTTAAGTATGGTTATACAGCCAGCGCTTGTATAAGACACCAGGCATCATGGTTATTCCTTCGCTATCTCTGTGAAATCAAATTGACAAAACCTTAACCATTTGCTGGAAGCATTTGATTTCCCTACAGAATTTTACCATGTTTTTGTAGCTTTCATGGCCTAGCTCCTCTAGATAACTAAAGAAATAGTTGCCGAGAAGTCTCATGCGTGTCCTGGTAATTCCATGAAATTCATATAATAAATGTGTGTTATGTCCTCAGCGGCGCATTGCTCATTGCAGTACCTTCAAACATCTGTGGACAAGAGCTCTAATCTTTCAGCATGCTTCCTGAGAAGACAGTGGCCGGACAGGATGCCAGTGACTTATTGTAGCTGTGCCCTGCTTAAGTTGAGAATATCTCTTGTTTGTTTCTTTATCTGCGGTCAAGTGCAGGCCATAGAGCCTTGAATACCCTGTGCCCACTTATATTGAATCATCTCTGATTTGCTACCTAGTAAGGATGATCCACAGTGGTTCCCCCCTCCATGTGTTGCCGTTCTCCCCCTAACCTGGCTAGTTCGTCGGCCATTTCATTTCCCTCAATGTCACTGTGACCCGATATCCATCAAAGTCTTACTTGATTCTGCGCGCACAATGCCTTTAGCATTACGAGACTAGTGCAGTTCTGACACTTGATTCTAGCGCTTTAAGTGCGGCCTGACTATCAATGTAAGTGGCGGTATCCCTTCCAGATATCAATTTCATCCCTATTGATTCTGGCAGCACTATTGGCTGCTTGGGGTTTTACCAGTAAGTCTATCGATAGCAAATGCAGAAAGGTGTCTCAATCTGCCGACGGTTTTGAGCGAAGAATACCCGCGATGGCGATACTGGCAGTTCTTTGTACTGCTGCGTTGTTTTCTTTCTGGTTGCCTTACACCATCCATACGTGAGTATGGGTCTGACTACTGTTATAGCCAGTGCATCATACTTGGTTTCAGGCCCCATTTGCGACACATTTATTTTAGTAAATTACCTAGTTCCAGGGTTTATCCACATTTGAAGTGCGACATAAACACAAAAAAAAGCCACTCTGACATTTATTCCTGAATTCATTGTCAAAACCTGAAAATCCAAAACCCAAAAAGGCTTACATACTCGTAAAAAAACCAATTCAATTTTAAATATATTTTGTTCACCACCTTTGGCTTGTGCTTCTATGCAAAAAGAAAAAAAAAACAATTTGAATTTCAAAATTCATCCAGGGGTAGCATAATTAGTTCGTGTGCCATTGCACAGCGTTTCATGCATTTGCCTAACGGAAATTGCATTTTAATGAAAATTAAATTTTTAGACAAGGTATCGTGCTGCACTTTATCGTTGTTACCCCCCACCCCCCCCCCCCCCCGAAAAGGTATCCAAAAATAAAAAAATGGTCTTTTGAATAAAACAAACAGCAAAATATATTTATTTATTCATTTAATACTACGCACATTTGCTGCAGACGAAAAAGAGAGACAAACAAAAAAAGCAAACAAAAAATAATTCAAATGTGGAAAATGTATAAAAAAAAAATAAATTAACTTCTAATTCATGTGCTTTTTTCTTATTCCTTCTTCTGCCTCTTTCGCACGTAGGCCTTGACGTAGAAATCAAAGAACAACACAAACATAAAGAGATTCTGTATGAGTCCTATAAAGGCTACTAGAACAGGATGTCCACAGTCGTTTTTCACAATAACAATGGCAAAGTGAAAGACCAAGTATCCGAACTGAGCCAGTTGCATCTGGGTGATGTGACGCTTCCACCAGATGCTTTTCGCATATTCTGGATGCACCGAGGTGAAAAAGTAGTAGGAATACATTATGGTGTGAATAACCAGGTTGATGACGCCCAGCATTGTCGAGTGACTTCCTGTGGAAAGTGTTTTATAGAAGAACAGGTAATCACTGCCACAATGGGAACTTACCAGCTAGGAACTTCGTAAATATGTAAACAGCAAAAACCATGCCGGCATGATGGTAAACGTGGAGGAATGTGATCTGATTGTTTTTCTTCCGCATGACGAAAAACACCTAAAAGTGCAGAAATTATGTTGAAAAGCAAGTCAACGACTATTAGGTCTCTTACTGTGTCGAGAAGATCAACATATTTAGTGATGTAGTATCCATAGGTAGCCAATAATAAATTTTGCATCCACGGTTCATTATTAGTCGTATCTAACGGCTGGCAGAATATGCTAAACTCCTTACGAAGATATGAATTTTGAATACCCTTGAATGAGAAATTTATTTTAAGGCATTTTGTTCATCCTTTATTAATCTTTTAACTTACAAAAATGAACAATCCCAAGTTGCTTATCACTTGCACGGCGTTGTAAACCCGTATGACATTTTTTAAATCATACGGAGGTATTTTTTCCATAAATTTTGGACCCCATTTCAGGACAAATGCAAGATATAAAGCCAAAATTCCATACATGGGCCATGGTGAGCCAAGCAATGGGAATCCTTCCACTCGAGGATCTGCAAAACGAACAGATGAAAAATACAACAAAAGTCTTAACGCCATTTTTTAAATCACCTTTAAATTCGTTGAACCAGTATGATATCAAACTGTAGATGTATTTAACGATTAAAGGCATTTTTCTAAGAAAAAACTAAAAGCCAACTTTAAGCAATTCTCCGTCCTTAAGACACCACACGACCGTATAGAGGCTACAGAAGAAATAACATTGCCGGGTAGAATGGAAAACAAACTCAGAGTCTCACAAAATACTTTCGAACTTGAAATTCGAAAAAGGGTGTACTGACCGCAGCGAAGGGCGACCTATGTAAATACCACAAGAAATATTAATTCAACACATTAAGGCCTTGGACGTTGCTAGGAATGTTTTTAGCAAGTTCATTGTACCACATTGTTTCAAAACGAATTTTGCATTTAAATGCATTTTCTAAATTAGTAAATGAGAAGTGAGTGAGAGCGCACTGAGTTTTCTTTGTAAATTTTCGAATATTGAGAAGCTTGCCAGTTGAAGTCAGAGTGTGGGGTTTTGGTAGACACCACTCGCAATGTTGTAAAGATACTTGTATATTTGGGGGTTATGGCGTTTTTTCTTGGCCACCAAGAATGAGTTTGATGGCTGGCATGCAAAAAAAAGATGAATTAAATTCGAATTCGATCTTTGTGGTAACCTTAACCGCCATTTACACAATTTTACGTCTTCGTTAAATATTATATTATATTCTTTGAATGTTATCTCGGGTTTTTGAACTCGGCAGTGTCCTGTTGAAAATCCTACAACAATTTGAATCTAACTGGCGGGTCGCTTTGAGTCGACATTTTTTTGTAAGATAATTGGTTTCGTTTGGGTTGGCCGGTTTTAACTATTTTGTTTTTAAATTCACCCATAACCCCTTGATTATGAGTACTCTTTTGATGAAATTCACAAAGCGCGACTGAGGTGCAGTGGTTCAAAATTCAGGGAGTATAAGGTTTCAATGTTGTCCGAGGTTGATGTTCAGACTAGCAGAGGATTGGTGTTTGTCATTGATATAATTCGCGTGATTTTTTTTTCGAATCTCCTGATGTCATAATCATGGTCAGTTCAATCAACTCTTCAAGCCATGAGACTCTACTGCCAGTGTTATGTATTTGCTGCAGAGTCGAAACCAGCACTTGATCGATTTTTTTAAAAAGAAATAACTGTTTTTCCGACATCAGGAGTTGAAACCGGAATTTCAGCGTGATAAGCAATGATGCTAACCACTACACCATGAGTTGTACGTCAATATAGTCAAAAAAACTGCGCGTAAGATATTGGAGTACAAGCAGAATGAGTGGACATCAATGCTGCGTTTTAGGTTAGGTTAGGTTACGTGGGGTGTGTGATGAATAAGCCTCGTCACGTTCACTCGTAGGATTGGAGGTCCATTGTGAGTACCCTATTCCTATTGTGAAAGTAGCAATATGGTTCCCGGTACAACTTAAGGACCTCGGCTATTGTTGGCTATTTTGTGAACCAGTTAGTGCTCTTTATGAATCTGATCCGTTACCTCAAAGTCGGTTCCCTCTGCTATGCTTGCAAGGAACCTTGATCCTAATGACTCAGTAGATATTGGATTGATTCTAGTTCTTCCTCATCTCCGAAGCTTCTGTATAAATCGTTGAATTCGATTCTCAACTTGCGGAGCATGACTCCGAAGGCGCAGGAGCCTGTGATAACTCCAGAGCGTGTGCGGATAGAGAATCTGTCCAGTGCCAGAAGGAATCTTGTTTTGGTTTTATTTAATTTCGGCAATAAGGTCCGAGAGGCGGCGCAATCCTCTCTGGCTTATCAGGAGAAATCAGTTTCTTTCTCTTTTGTTTTGCCTATTATCTCATGCAATCTCTCTGTTGGTGGCGTTACAGATGTGTCCGCTTCGCTGATGTTCATAGCCGACCTCAATCTTGGCCATTCATCAGCTTTTTCGTTCCCTTCTATGTCCTTATGTCTGGGAATACAGCAGAGTTCGACTTATAGTGATCAGCGAGTCTCGACTTTTCTTGATTTGATTGTATTGGATTTTATCGATGGTAATATTCAATGGGGGAAGGTGACAATTTCTTATGCATCCTGCAGCTTTTTCTATTGCCAGGATCTCGGTTTGTAGGATCTTACATGTTTCTGGTAATCTAAGGGCTTCCTGTTTTTGAAACGGTTTCCATTTTCGAGCCATCAGTGATTTCGTGGTTCTTGATTACATTGTTTGACTCCCAGTCCTTGACTTGAGAATAGGAAGATCAATGTTAAGGTCAGTGTTAGGGGTCAGGTATTCCTATGTGGCTGTGAAACTTTCGGAGTTATGTTTCTCGCCCATTAACTTTATAATTTCTGCTTCCACAGATTGGATTCTCTTAATCTGAGTGCACCTTTCACAACAGCGCTTTTTATAAACGTGTCCAGGGGGTGAAAGCTGCCTTTAGGCCAGACGAACAACGCTGTAGAAAGAGACTTCACCTAACGTGGAGCGCATAGGTAGAAGGGGATCTTAACTAACTTAAGGCAGTTTGCTACGAGCCGGGCAAATTGAAAAGGGTAGTTGTTTTAGACTCCGGAATGTATGTATGTAGCTTCATCGAAGCAGTTAAGTAAGAAAGGATAGAAGTCACTAAAACATAGCTTTAAGATTTTGAAATTTATCAGTGAAAGTCAAGAGGAAAGAAGGGATAGGGGGTGAGTGGGTAAAAATCCCACACTGTTACTAAGTACGGGATCCGTTTTTTTGAAGACTACCACCTCGCAGCGGAAAAAAGTGAAGAGTGAATATCATATCTTTTGATAGACATTAGCTCATAAAATGATTCAATACCAAGGTGGTTAAGTTTCATCCAGGCGTAGTCATTCATTAGCTATCTACTGTCTCTTAGGAGTCGCTTCAACCCATTTGAACTGAACTTGGGGTAGAAATTCTGAATATGGTATACAGTCGTATAAAAGTCCTTGTACGCTTGTATATCTAAAACAGTATGACATTATTTGCTTTTACTTTCCCAAAAATTGACTATCAGTGTCCGGTTACTGTAGTCACAGTTTCCAATCAACCGTTAAAATTTCGTTACCACCTACGGCTGTCTAGAGCCGAAATTGCCATTAGAGCAGTTAATAGCCTGCCTTAATTCCGTAGCAGAAAATTGTTCCTTTATTGCCATGTTCATTCCCTAAATGCATAACAGGATGTTAGAGACCATCAGTGAAATTTTTTTTTGTCTCCTATCTACCGGACAACATGTTGTGATGCTGTTAATATTCGATGAAGTGAAAGTCATAACCGACACTGGGGATTGTTATGAATTTTTATTTCCGTTTCCGCTTCAACTGAACTAAATGTCCGAACATAGGCACATGTGGTGCAATTACAACAAAATTGTTAACAACTTTGCACCTTAGTTACATTAAAGGACATTTCCGTAAAAAAAAAAAGAAAATAATACATCTCTAGTTTTCCGCTGCCAAAGATTTTAGTTTTCTTTCGTTTGCACGTATGTACACATGTATGAACCTCATTCAAATAATCCTGTAGTGTTAGTGGCTTAAATGTCCGTGACATTCGTTTGCTCAATTTTAAACAGCAAAGGATAACGCCATGCACAACAGAAAGCCGGCAATTCTAAGTGAAGAAAAAAATGTTCATATTAGGAAGAGGACAACTGGATGTATAAAAACTGCACAGCAAAGGACATTCATGCATGTATGTACGTAAAAGAACATCTGCTGCTACTGCAGCAGTAGTTGGACAATTTATGCAAATCTGACCATTCAAACGGAAGCTACACATTTGTGGAATTTTCAAAAATTACATCATTTGAAAATGGCAGATGGGCGGCATATCCTGGTCACGACGGGACACGACATACTGCTAATACTTTACCATCATGTGAAGGATATATATGTGTGTCTGTGGAGGGGCATGTGTTTGAGGATATGTAATCCTTTCGTTTTATTTAGTTCAATGCGGTTGCGGTGCTTCGAATTGGAAAATGCCGACCCAACAATTTGTCCGTAGGTACATATCTATTGTCTTTTTTGCTTTCTCTAGTGGGCGTGGTGGATAAATAAATTGTACTTTCGATTTATTTTAGGAAAATTAGAAATTTTTGGTTTTGGGTTATGAATTGAAGGACGAATTTTGGGGCTGGATAGCATCAGAACGGGGAGTTATTATTCCCTTCGATTGGAATGGACCACTCACTGTGGAATATATTGGGAATTCTACATAACCATGCAGAAGGGCTTAAATTCAAGGCATGTTCCGTTCATACATCGGATGAAAATGTTGCTCTGAATGGGAACTTTTTTCTGTGCTGGTGCATGTACAAAGGCAAATTCATGGAGCACTATCGAGAGTGTAAGAGGAAAATGTAGAAATGTAGAAAATTCCTGAATGGTAAGAAAATGTTATTTGACTGCAATTTCACCCCCTTAATTGCTTAGAGAAGCACCCAGTTGGTGGATAAAAAAGGAAAAGAGAAAAACGCTGAGGTTTTAAACGTATACAAGTGCATGTTAGACTGAGGATCAGTTGTGTCTGAATGCAGGCATTTCTTTCCAACTAAGTGTATACATACATATAAGCACAACGCATGGCGTATGACTCACTGTACTTTCACTACAAGTCAATCTTCAAATTCAAGCCTGCACTAACTTTACTGAATTTGTATCAATTACGTTAGGTGCTTTGGAAAATGATAAAAAATTAGATGTTGTCTCACGGAGGAGTGTGACTGGGAGGAACGGTGACCCGGATCAGAACGTGAATGGAGAGAAGTTATTGGACCTTTGTTATGCAAGCGGCGTGTCAACTAAAAACACCTTCTTTCCGCACAAAAGCATCCATAAATACACATGGTACCGTCAGAGTCTTCAGCATATGTAAGTGTTTGTGGTACCATCGTGTGTTAAAACGATGGTTTGTTCGGGTTTTGAGAGGGGCTGACCTGTCGACTGATCTTCATTTCGTGTTGTGCAAATTGTATCTCAACGACAAAGTACCTGTCCTACCAAAGCGTAAACCAAGGCTGGTTACACGGTGGGAGAGTCTGCAGAACGATGAGATACGGGAGGAGTTTGCGCGACAGGTATCCGGGAGAATTAAATAAATTTCAACTGTTCCGACAAACGTAGAGGAAGAATGGGAGTTGTTTTCAACAGCAGTCATGCTCTATGCAAAAGTCTTTCCTAAGGTGTTGGAAGCGTGTTTCAGAGCTATGGTCGAGTCCAGGTTGGGCACAAACGACCAACTGTTTACTCACTTGAGAAGGCCAAACCTATACACTGTTGTTTCGTGAATTTGGAGAAAAGAAAGTGATCGGGTCCCTCGAGGTAAACTCTGGAGTGTACTGCAGGAGTATAGGATTGACGGCGCTCTTCTGAGGGCCATTCAATCTCTGTACACGAACTGCAAAAGCTGTGTTCGGGTAAATCGGCACCTTTCACTGTGGGCGTTGGACTTCACCGGGGATGCCTTTTGTCACCTCTTTTTTTATTGAGTGGATTGAGTGTTACAGCGCAGCCGTGACGAGGAACGGTTCGAGTTGGGTCACTTAAGAATAAGTCGCCTGCTGTTCGCTGATGACTTGGTCAGCCTGGGATCCACTCAAACCGAACTTCAGCGCGCACTTGACAGGTTTGTAGCCGTTTGTGTTGAAGCTGGGATGGAAGTAAACGTGACCAAATCCCGAACGCCAGTTCAATGTACTTTGCATGTGAGTGGAGTCCGATTGAAGCAGGTGGAGAAGTTTAAATCTCTCGGAGTCCTATTCACGAGTGATGGTAGGAGCAATCCTGAGTTATCCTGTAGGATTAGTCAGGCTGGGGCAATTTTGAGACAACTTGGGCAATCTCTTATTAGGGTGACATCGGAGCTAAGCTATTGGTTTTTAATTCAGTGTTTGTTCTGATTCTCACCAATGGTCAGGAGGTTTGGTTAACGGCTGAAAAAATAAGATCGCTGCCGAAATGCGATTTCTTCTTTATATTGCGCGGGTGAGTCGCCGATATCGGGTAGGGACCACCAGAATATGCGGGGCACTCAATGTCGAACAGCTACTTCTTTGAACGAAGAGGTATATATTTCGATGATTTGGGCACGTTAAACGCATGCCTCCAACTTTTTCTTCCCAGACGTGCCATGGAATCGGTGCCATCAGTTAGGCGTTCGCTAGCTAAGCTAAGGATGAGATGGTTGGACTAAGTCCGAAATCTCACCTTTTTCCATATGGGGATAGCCCCTGATGATTTGGAGTCGATGGCGGAAGATCGGGAGATGTGAAGAGTCCACTTAAGCACCCTTAACCCGTCGATAGTGAATAAGCGGGCCATTGGAAAACGATGATGATGTTGTCTCTACTGACTTCAGTGAAGTGTACGTATTCTAACAGGATACATTAACCTTAAAGCATTTAAGCTAATTAATCACCATGATCTGAGGCAACACAAAAGATTTTCTTCAGTTCAAGTTCACGTGAAAGGATCATTGATTTTTTTTTCAACGAATTCCTCGTCCACGTGGAATAAAGGAATCAATCCAGAATTTAATTTTCCCATCGAAAGCTGATTTATCCCTTTCGCCACGTGGTCGATATAACTGATTTCCATACATGATGAAAATTGAAAAATTTCTGCTAACTTGTGAAACTGTATTAAGAGCGAACAATCCCCGGCAAACCAAGGATTCATAGAATTTCAATGAAACTCCTGCTCCTTGTACGGGAAAATGTTCGCCTTTAAGCTGAGAAAAACACGAAAAAAAAAAAAAAAAATCATTTCCTCATGCAAAGTTTTTCATTTTATTTCAGACCTGGACGAACGTTTTGACGATGGAGAAGGAAGGAGCACTGTGTGCACTTTTTGTTTCACTAAATCGAAATGAAGATTTATCATCCTTTGCAAAATCTTTTCGTCGGTGCATTGAGAACTCCGAATAGAATTTGGATGTTCTCACTTTTTTTTTATCAAGTTGACTTCTTTATGGTTGGCCTAGTTAAGTCTTCAACTACCGCAGCTATACAAATTCTTTTGAAGCCGGTCTCGCATTTTTAACTCCTTTTCCTTTTATAGAAACGGAAAACTCGCATTTCTGGGAAAAGAGAGTAAAAGAAAAAAATGTCCTTGGCAGACAACCGACAAAACTGTCGACATTATTTCCTATGGGCTTTTGTTTTGTTTGTCTTAGTGTTCGTGTTGTTGGCAATTTCTTAATAAACCAAATGTCATGAGTCTGGCGACTGGATGAGAGGAACCCCACATGTGGAGATAAAAATGAAGACATTGAAATTGTTTTTCTTGTAGCACAACCCAGGAGGTGTGGTGAAGGTCCTTTGAACCCATCGGAGTGATGTCGGTGATTTGTGGGGAAATACGAATATTTTTTTTGTTCCTTTATTCAGAGTGAGACGTCTTTCTTTCTGTTGGTTGTGCTATCTGCCATTTAACTTAGAATCTATTTGCATGGCATTAAGTTGGCAGTCTCTCTGCAGCAGTCAGCAATCGGATCGGCCAAAATGTGGTATATGTTCATAAATTGAGATAAGGATGTGCTCCTTTCAGAGTGAGTTTGATGTGAGTTTTCATTTAGTTTGTTGAATTGGATTCCTTTTGTCATCGGCCGTCGGCGTGTGTCGGTGTTCCGTCTCGTCTGGCTGGAGAGTTTTATGGAAATTACTTTCTTAAGCATATAAACCCACACGCGCATGCATGAGATGTTTGATGTGGTAATATTCAAAAGGATTTGGGCCAAACTCATTTGTTCCACTAAATGTTTGCATATGCTTCCTTAGTAATTTATGATCGATTACGGTATACTATGTCGGGGGATTAATTTATGGTTGATGTGTGCTTAAAGTCATAAGTTAATCTCCTTAAACGATTACAAGGGATTGCAGTTTCATTGTGATGTGAATTGCGAACGAAAATTTTGGCTTTTGCGTATCTACGTCATATACATATGTTTTTATGTACATATATATGAGCAAACACGATTTTTCTTACCAAATCCACGAATAGTTAAGTGGCACCTCAATATCTTTTTAAGAAAAAAATTAAATTAATTCGAGAAGATCCTTGTTACAGAACACCTATAAGGCCCCAACCGCAAGGGTAAAATTGCACGAATTAACGCAAAAATACTATAGGTAGATGCCAAGAGGCTTATGACAAGGGGGTACAATATCTCTCAAACTTTTCACGGCGGTATATGCAATACTAGCTGAATAATACCCGGCGTTGCTCGGGGTTATTACATTTCAATCCAGAAATCGACATTTTTTTCAAACAATTTATGAAAGACTTATCCTGATTATATAATACATCATAATCTCATCTTAAATCTGAATCGGAATTTTATATTCAACCCAATCGACTGTATTTTATTCTGCCACTTTTGCAAATGTAATCAAATTCTTTAAGTCGAACCGAACCTCCTTTAACTCTAATTTCCCTCTAACTCGATTTTCCCTCTAACTCGAGTTTGTTCACCTATTGTCCCCTGTCAGTTTTCTTTCGAAAAGTCATCCTCCAAGTCAAATTCATTCTAAATCAGAAGTCCTTGGAATTTGAATACATTTGTTAAATAGATACATACGTACATACATACATACATCCTTTGCAAAAAATAAAATCAAAACAAAAAATTCCCCTCCCGCAACTGGCAATGTTATACCTACATCAAGCACACACAATCCCATACCCAGCCTGTCGCGTCGCGACGGCGCGCTATTCCTTTATCTACCGAAAAAGAGAATCCATAAAAAAAATTGCCAGGAAAAATGTGTAGACAATTGCGCATATGGATAAAAAAATGAATAATCCGTCTGGCTCGAAAAAATGATGATGTGTCATCATAACAATACCAAAGTTCACTCGCCCACAAATGGAACGGGCAAACTGATCCAACTGCGCTTTTGAACTGACCTTTTCCCTCATTAGCTCAATTCTCTAGAGTTAATTGAATTTGATAACCTGTGTAGGCACATATGTACGAACATATGTTAATACATATGTAATGTAATAAATATATAAATACAAATCCAATGTATGTATGTATATATAGGTATCTACCGTACCAACCACCAAATCATTACCCTGTACACACGAATAGATAGAAGCGAAGAACGAACAAAAAAAAAAACAACAACAACACAGCAGCAAAGGAAATGAAAAACTACCCTTGTGAAACTGGGCAAAACAAAAACAACACGTACGCTCATCAACCGATGTGGCTCACGATCGAGAAAATATCTTTTTGTGTGCGGCAAGGAATTTCTTCTGACTTGCTCCACGTTTTTGTTAACTGCTCGGCTCTTGAATAAGATAGCGTTATAAAACATAGCCTATTATATGACCCGATGTACAACCATTCTGTGTGCAAAATTTGAGGTTGATTGGTTTAGTAGTTTTCGCATAGCTAAAATCCAAACAAACAAACAAACAAACAAACAAACAAACGGACAACGTTTCACTTTTATAATATTAGTAGTGATGTTCGTAATAATTTTCGAAGCATTAAAATTAAGCGACAAGATCATATGAATGTATGTAGTTTTATAGAGGCAATAAACGACGTTTGTAATAACACTTCCGTGCAATGTCGAGATATTGTATAGTGCCGAATTAAAAATCATGTAAAGCGAGAGCGCAGACCTCTACATCGACTCTACACTATAGTTCTTAGGTGAGACTTTTCTGTAGCGCTCTATGTCTCTACATCGTTTCTACACTCTATTCAACATGCTAAATATAGCGGAGAGCTCTACTTATGGTTTGGCTGCAATGTGTGATTGACACATAGATTCTTTTTCAATTGGGGAGCAGTTGGTTCTCTCACAGAGAGGCCTATACCTATTGTGTCGACTCATATGTTTCTAAAGTGCTTATTTACTCCAGAGACTAATCAGCTTCTCAGGGTGAAGGGCGCCGAGTGCAGTTGGTGAGACAAGATCACTGTTCAGGGTCCGTTTTCTCAGGTCGATGAGCGCAGGGCATTCTGAGACAATGTTGAGAGAGCTTTTATCGCTTTTCAAGCATAGTATTCAGGTAGGGTCCGGTGATATGTTGAGTCTGTGAAGGTATCGTTTTAAGGTGGTTCCTGCTTAAGTTGAAAAGAAAGTTAGATTTTTGTGTGGAAAGTGAAGGGTAAAAGTATTTCGTACATTTCGGTCCTATACTTCCCATCGAGATTGCATTAAATTTGAGCTGGTCCCATTTTGAAAAAGCATTTGCGTACTCCACAGAATAGTTCGGGATCAGCAAGGCGCTTGTTGCACCTATCTTGGCCAATGAGTCCGCTATTTCATTGTCAATGTGAAGTTTGTGTGCAGGGACCCAGTGTAGTATGACTAAGTGGTTCTTTTCTAGTTCAAGAATCATTTTGACTGTGTCTAGAACTAGTTTTGATTTTATCGTGACTGAGTTCAGTGCTTTTAGGGCAGCTTGACTGTCAGAGACGATAAAAATGGTTTTACCATGGAATTTAGAAAGCAAGTTTCAGGTTATACACTGATTAATTGCAAATACTTCTGTTTGGAACCTGGCTGAGCATATTCCTAGACTTACCGATCCACTGTCATTATCTGATTCTGAGCCGTCGGTATAGATTACTTTGTCATGCTCAAAGGTGCGTCGGGAAATGACAAGCCTCCGAGAGTATAATTTGTCATGAAAGAGCTTCTCAATTCGCCGTTCAGAGTCGACAGGCTCTTTGGATAATCTTTGGTCCCCACTGCATAGACGGTGAGTGGAGGAGAACCAAGACGAATACAATTCTTTTGGTCAGAGTGTGCAAAATTCTGGCATAAGCGATGAACTACATTCACGTTCCCGACTGTTACCTTACTTGTCATCAGCTTCAGTCACATAACATTGCGTTACCTTAGATTAGATTAGATTACATAGATAGTAAGTTGAAGTGGGACTGAGTCTTTTATCACTGCGGCATCATGTAGGCCTATTATATGTCCTCTTCTTTAGAGTTCATCCATGAAGCCGGAGTGAGTGACGAACCCGGCAACGACTTGGGGTGAGCTGGTGGTTATATCTTCCGCTTTAGGTAGTAGTTACCGAGAATGCGTTACCTTACTTAGGTCGGAACATGCTCGGAGGATGAGTTTGCAAATGGCCATATTGAAGTTGTAAATGTAGATGAATGTTGCCTGTTGATTTTGTTGAGTGGTGTTCAGTGTACGAAGAGTTGTTGGCAGAAGACGTTCTCCTCAGTCAAGTTCGAGTAATGTTAAGTGGCTAACGTTGTGGAAAAGTGTGTGTAGCCGTATTTTTGTTGGAGTGCCAAACTCTGAATAGGACCCCAACCCATCGGTTCAGTGGACGAGTCATAAATTTGCTGAGAACAGTAAACACTTCATTAATTTTTCCCTGACGAAATATAACTTCACTTCTTGACTCAAATGAAAAGCTTTGAGATACCTGCCCAATGAAAGTGAATCACCCGTTAACATCATGCGGTTGACATGTGAAAAATGTCCTTTCCGCCCAATCTAAGGTGAATGCATCGCGAAGCAGATGTATTCATCGGCTGCCTCAGCATTACACTCCCTGTGCATGTACCATACAACATGAAATTTTTACATTCGTTTTGGGTTTTCTTTTATTTTTTTTTTCTGGTTCTCGCCACTCGTTTAATTGTTTTCCCTGAGGAATGTGAGAAACTTGATACACCAAGTCACCACCCACTTAATGTTTCACCCAAGTCGACTCACTGACTTGGCGGATGGAGTGGGCAAATTAAAACAAGTGTCAACGTGTTAAATTAGGAACCCAGGAACAAAAATTTCATTAAAATGTAATTGCCTTCATTTCGTTTGTACTGCTGCTGGTGTAGCAAACACCCTACTCTAGGTTTCCTGCCACTGACAGGACCTTCTCACATTGCTAAGGCATGATGTTATGCGGAGGCACTATGGCGCTGTTTTGCTGGTAACATGGGTCAGACGATAGGGAGAACGAGTGGCTTATACGCTAGTGAGTTCCATAAATCCTCACAAGCCCTTGTGAATGCTCTGGCTGCTATAGAAGCACTTGAAATGAATGCCTTCCTAGTGCTGCTTTTTGGTCCATTAAGAGGCGAGTTAACATGCTTCCCTTTTTCCTGGTGTTTTTTTTTTTTTTTGTGATTTTTGTTTTGGGAGTTTTGTCTGTTTGTGTTCTTTGGCGAATTGGAAAGAATTATGGGTTCCATCGTCCACACGCCGCCAAACATGGGTTCTTCTGCCTTGAGAATATGGAAAATAATTTGTTATATAGCGCCGGATCGGGTCCAGGGATAAGATGACTGCGACCCAGAGATGTGGTCATGTTAATTGAATAGAATTAATATTAATGTACATGAAGTTGATTAGGAAATAATCTTCCGTAAACGGAAGTGTGGTGATAAATTTCTCGTTAGGGATACCTCAATTGGAGCTGGATTTAGGATACATGCTCTGCGGTATGCTGCTCACTTAATTACTGCGACCCTTTCTTACTGTTTGATGCGCATAAAACTCTCATCCCTTTTAGGCTGTGACAATAAAGGAGATCTGAGCAAGCAGATGGTGGATGATTATTGGAGACATGTCGGATAAAAGTCAGCTATATCATAGAACTAATGAGATGTGTATAATGAGTTAAATAACGCGTCTTGGTGACATTAAATAAAAAAATAAAGTGAGTCGCGGTCTTCCTCTCGAAATAGCCAGAAGCAACCTCACCTGCTTATGACAGAGACTATGTCTCTTCGCCGTACAGTAAGACTAGGAAGAGCAAAGTCCGAGTGAGGGCTTTGGCAATTGGCAAGAGTTATTTTTCCTTCGATCTTCAGCTGGTGCTGAATTTATAGCGGAGCCTAGGTAGAGAAAGTACTTAACTACCTCAAAGTTATAGCTGTCTATAGTGACGTTCTGTCCGAGACGTCGGTGTTGGGAGTCCTTTCTTGTTGACAGCATATACTTCGTCTTGCCCTCATTGACCGTTAAACCCATCTTCGCCGCCTCCGTCTCAATACTCACGAACGCACCAGTGACATTACGCTGCATTCTTCCGATTATGTCAATATCGTCTGCGCATGCGAGTAATTGGACGGACTTTTGAAAGTGTTGGTGCGTGAGTTTTGCACGATTCTTTCAAAAACAATGTTGAAGAAGCCGCATGACAGCGCAGCTCCTTGTCTAAAACCTTTTTTGAAATCAAAGGTCTCGGTGAGGTCTTTACCGACTTTGATGGAACAGCGTGCATTCTCCATCGTCATCCTGTACAAACGGACGAGTTTGGCAGGGATGGTAAAACTAGACATGGCTCTGTATAGATACTGTCATACGCGGCCTTAAAATCGATGAAGAGGTGGTGGGTATCGATTTGAAGTTCCTCGGTTTTTTCCGAGATCTGCCGCAGTGTGAATATTTGGTCGATGGTGGACTTTCCTGGCCTGAAACCACACTGATGTGGACCGATCAGGTTGTTGACGAACGGCTTTAGGCATTCACACAACACGGCAGATAAGATCTTGTAAGCGATGTTAAGAAGACTGATGCCTCTATAGTTGGCGCACTTTAGAGAGCCACCTTCTTTCTGGAGCGACCAAACAATTCTGATTTTCCATTCATCGGGCATACTTTCCTCTGACTATGTTTTACAGTTAAATATCCTTACAAAGTTGTCGCCTGGCGCTTTGAGCAGCTCGTCTGCAAGCCCGTCAGCTCCAGCAGCTTTGTTGGACCTAAGCTTCGATATGGCTATCTTCACCTCGTCCAGCTCAGGTGGATGGAATTGTTGATCTTCATCGTCCAGGTTGAATGATTCATTCTGCCTGACAGCGAATTTGATTCTTGGTTGCCGTTAAACAATCTGCAGAAGTAGTTCTTCCATATCCTCAGCATCGACTGTGATTCTATTACCATGTTCCCTTGTTCATCCTTGCAGGCTTCTGTTCGGGTTTTGTAGACTTTAAAGGTTCTTTTTACCCTTTGGTAAAACTTCCGAACCTCATTCCTGCAGTAACATCTCTCTATGTGCGTGATCGCGCGCTCTTCATTCTCTTTCTTTTTCCTCCTTAGAAGCCGGTGTTCTTCTCTCCTCTTCTGCTCGTAGAGCTCGCGAACAGCTGGTATTTCTATGCAGCGCCGCTTTGTATGCCTCTTATTTCGCTGCAGGCGCTTGCCGGCACGCGTCGTCAAATCAGGGGTTTCTTTGCAGTGGTCGAGTGAAAACCTGTTTCTTGAGAAACTGAGAGAGACGCGATCGGAAAAGGATCTGGTGATCTCTTGCAATTGCAGCCGTCCGACGTCGAACTTCCTCACAGTATTTCCTTATCTTGTTGGTCTTCGAGATATCCGCAGCCGTACTTTGCCTACAACTAGGTAGTGGTCCGAATCAACGTTGGCTTCTCGGAACGTGCGGACATCCATACTGGAGGAGGGTTGCGTCGGTCGCAATATGGTCAATGTGACCAATCTGCTTAATTAATCAGGAAATCTCCATGTTCCTTTGTGAACATCGAGATGCGGAAACAACGTACAAGCTACGACAACATTTCGCCCTGCAGCAAAGTCGATCAGCCTAAGTCCGGAGGTGGTATCGTGCAGGCTGTACTTTAAGATAGTACTACCAAAGATGATTCTTCTTCTAGCTTTGCGTTAAAATCTCCTGGGACAATTTGTATGTCATAGCTAGGCTGTGCAACAGCTAGGGTGTGAAACAGAAAGATTAACTTCTAGCAACCTGGGTAAGAAGTTGAGAGAAGAATAAAGCTTTCTAAGTTCAATAATAAGATATTCAAAGATTTATAAGGCTAATGCCGCGGTTTTTCTTACGGTCAAGCCAGAAGTTATAGTTAGAGTAAGTTATTGACATTATTGTAGTTAAGTTTAGGGTAAAATATTGCTCGCAAAAGAGTTACAACAAAAGGGAGGCTAGGTGTCCTAAATATCGCCCATACAATTTTTTAACCTCTGTAACCTGTCAATTTTTGCAAATACAAATACAAAAGCCTTCACTTACCTTCAATGTTAGGTTACACACGAAATTTTGCAAATTCTTTATTTCAATTAACTCCTCACCATAAGCACTTCATAAGCAGGCCACAGGAAAACTTAAAAAATAAAGTAAAATCGCCTGGCTAATCACAACTTAAAAGTGACATAATTTCGTTAGATGTCCTGTGCAGAGCTCATCACAAATGTCACCAACATAATCCTCTTCCCAGCTGCCGAAGAGTGTCAAAGAGCCGACAACTTACTTTACATCCCTAAAGAAATTATATTTAGTACGTTGGAATTTTGTTGAGCAAACACCCTGGCCCACAGCCACTCCCTACATTTCAGCATCTTGTCGAGGATTTCCTTCTGGCAAATGTACATAATAAGCTTAGTCCTTAAAACACAATTACAATAAAAATTAACACCATTTGGCCTGGACTAAGAATCTAAAGTTATGTTCATGCCACTTCGTCCTCTGCCCTACGGTCGTACTTCCTTTGATCCTGCAAATGACTTCACTCTTGTGTAATTTTTCAACCAAATATTTGAGCTTCACTTCGTGATCTGTAAAGTAGGGGACAGAGGCGAACGAGAAAAATAAAAGTCAAAAAATACTCCCTGCTTATTCAACAGGAAGATACAGCTTCCTTTTCTCGCTTGTGTGCGAAGCCTTGCACTATCGCATCCTCCACTGCTTACGGACTGCGAATGGTCCCTGCCAGATAAGCGAAAAGGAACACCATTTCATGAATTTAACGAAAATTTCCTTGAGAATATCCTCTGCGAAGCCATTTTAATTCAACCGAGCCAACCCAAGCAGCGCACGGATACGAGTGTACGCTCCTCCGAAATAATTTGCAGAATTTCAACATTTGTATTTAATTTTACTAGTTTCATATTCTATTCGAATGGAGGGCACTGCCCTACCTCCTCCGGCCTGGTGTTAACTTAAAATGGAACTAGTTGGCACAAAATAATCATCCTGTAACTAAAAGGATGTGCGATGCCCCCCAGTGGAAGGGGAAAATTCAATTAAACTCAACGGTGAAATTATTGTCCCCACAAATGAAAATAAGCAATCATTTCGGCTGCCAGAGAGTGGGAGGGTCCTCAATTTTAAGGATATTTTCACCACTCAACAGCAAAGTAATTAGAAAATATTCGCGCTGACTTTGGTGCGATTTTTCATTTACATAATCGGCTTAGGGCGAAACAGTGTTTGGAGCGCGCGAGAGCGAAATTGCTTTTTCTGACCGAGAAATATTATTCGGAGAAATGGAACACATTTCGTCAAATCGCAAGGTGGACAGTTTCGTTGCCTCGGGACTTATTAAGTGAACAGGGATTCGTTTAATTTTTTTTTTCTTTCTTTTTTTTTGGAGGCAATGCGCAATTAATTTTGTCTCATTTAGGGGATTTTTTTTTTCTTTCACTTAATTATGGGTACGTATTTTGTGCGCGCTCCTATAATCGCTCTTAGGCCGAGGCAATCTGCTTAACAACGGGTGGCCTAGAATTTCAATGAGTGCGCAATTTTTTTCTTTTTTACCGAGTCGAGCTGTGACAAACGAGTGTGCACTGAAATTTCTTTGGAGATTAAAAATAAAAAAGACCCGAGAAGTTATTTTATATTAATTTGTTTGCCAATTTTGTCGATCGGTAGCGTGTTTTTTTAAAGTGCTAGAAGAGGCAGTGAGAAAGGAGAATATTTGGGCAGTAACAGAACTGACAGTTTTCACAACAAACACTTAACCCTACCGCAATTGGATGGGCGAAATCACCCACCAGCACCTAGTTCAATCTAGGGAATTGAACGATAAACATAGAGCGGGTTAAAAGGGTATGTACAGCCTTCCATGCATGCTAAACTGTGGTAAGTCATACTGAAAATGACCCCATGGATGTAGTGTGTACCTACATAGACTTAGGACAACTTATGCTTTTTTACTACTCTTCAACAATTCTTTTACGTCTTCTTTTATTTTTCTTATAACCCGCTCGGGCTTCAAGGGGTTATGAATACCCTTATGATGCTTTTCACACAGCGCGACCGAGGTGCAGTGGTTCGAAACCCAGGTAGTACTAGGTTTCAATGGCATCCGAGGGTGGTGTCCAGACTAGCTGGGGACATTTGTAGTGTTTTTCATTGCTATAATTCACAGGGAATTTTTTTTCGAATCTCCTGATATCATAATTATGGTCGGTTCAATCAACCCTTCAAGCCATGACACCCTACTACTCAGCTTCCGTGATTGAACGACTTTATTTATTTTTAAGGCATAAATGTTTTCCGACATCAGAAGTTGAACCTGGACATTCAGCGTGACAAGCTATAATCCTAAACACTACACCATGGCCACTCCTTTTCGTTGACCTATTGCAATTATATTCGCAGGACCTGGGTAAGGACAGATTCTCTCACCGCCAGATTTAACTCATGTACAGCTTTTCTTGGCCATGTCATGAAGAGATGAAAGACAATCGAAATCAAATGAGTAAATTTCTGCTGCTGGTAATCTGGAAGGCTCGCGTACTCTCAGCAGAGATCCAACACTAAAACGAACCAATGTAGTACAGAATGATAATCAAGCAGCCGTCAAGATATTCATATCTTCTAAACTAGTTTGAGCAAGGGAAAGCTGGGACGAAAGAAGGGTCATTAAACCCGGCAATACATCAATTTTTAGCGACCGAAGGCTCAAAAATGGATGAAGGGGTAGGCTCCGGAATATACTTAGATGAACCCGCCATTGCCCGGTCTACAAAACTTCCAAACCACGTCAGTATATTTCAAGCTGAAGTTTTAGCGATAACCAAGGCCAGAAGAGAACTATCATCGGTAACAGCGGGAAGAAATATCGACATATTTATCGATAGCCAGCCCGCCATCAAAGCCGTGTCATCCACAATACTCAAATCACTGTAGTAAAGAGTTGTCGCAGCCAGCTTAGGGTCCTAAGCTTAAGACAAAATGTGTCCTTTTGTTGGATCTCGGGCAACGAGGCGATAGCAATGCAAAGGCCGATGAATTGGCAAGAGAGAAATCGAAACCGAACCAAATAATGGTCGATCACACAGTTCTGACCCCTATAGAAGTTCTAAAGCAAGAAATACACTCTTGGACTGATAGAAGCTTGGCGATGAGCGATGGCGCACACTTCCGTCATGCTGCGTATCACAAAAGATGTGGCCAAAACTCTATAAAAGAAAAACAAAAGAAATTTTTACGCTGAACAGATCGCATTTAGTTCTAGTGATCAGCATCCTCACAGGTCACAACCTACTGGCGGCCCCTCTAAGGAGAATGCGACTTAGCACGACCGACCTCTGGATGTGGTGATGTTGAGGCAGAGGAGGACACGACACATTTTCTCTGCGACTGCCCGAGCCTCAGCAGAACCAAAAAGACGACTTTAGGCGCTTATTTCTTTAGTGACCCAGGCCAACTCTCAACAAAGTCACCGAAGGCCATCTTTAAATTCATACTAAATTCAGGTTGGTTTAGGAAAGCGAACCATACGTAGCAGCTCTAACCTCTTCTCATTTTCCAGCAGGTATAGACCTGTAGGATCCCACAACGGGGAACACAATGTATCCTTGAAGATCCGCGTGAGGCGGTGATAACGACGATAAACTAGCCAAGCGAGGATTACTTCTTCTAAGCTTTCTTGCGGAAGTATGTAGTCTACACACCTCTTGGAGTCGAGCAAAAAGAAATATCGTTTTATGCAGTTCATCAGAAGGTGGACCAGGTTTCAAAGCTACACATCTCTCCTGTCACGGTCGCAAAAAAAAAAAAATTGTGTAAATAAAAGCATAACCCGCACTGGCATTTCAAGAATTGTCGCAACGCGACAACGCTTGGTCAGCGTTGGACTGTTGACCAAGCGACATGAGTTTAAGTCCCAGCCAGAAACGCCGAACATTTTTCACGGCACCACTTCTTGTCGGGGAATGACAAGCCTCCGGGAGTACAATCTGTCATGAAAGATCTTCTCAATTTGCCGTTCGGAGGCGGCAATAAATTGTAGGTCCCTTCCATTTCGTGCAAACAATACAACACGCACAACATGAATGGTTGCGAGAAGTCCTTGTCCCGCTCCTACCTGTCGCGATTGCTATTTTTGTTTTTTAATATGGCAGATTATTTTGTATGTTTAAATAAATAAGTGGGCGCCGTGGCTCAGTGGTTAGTGCGTTGGACTGCTGACCGAGCGGCGTGGGGTCAAGCTGCAGCCAGGAAAAACACCAAAATATTTTTCGTGGCACCATCTCTTTTCGGGGAATGACAAGCCTCTGGGAGTATAATTTGTCATGAAAGAGTTTCTCACCTCGCTGTTCGGAGTCGGCAATAAACTGTAGGTCCCTTCCATTTCGTGCGAAAAATGTAACACGTACAGCATGAATGATTGCGAAAAGCTAGGCCTTGGCTCATCCCGAGCTGTCGCGCCAGCTATTTATTTATTTTTTAAATGAATAAGTCTTCATCCAATTGGCAATGTTTCCAATCAATTGATCAGTCTTTCCCTGGTCTACCAACTTTTCTGTTGAGCTCTTTAACTTTCGCTGTTTTCAATTCCTTCTACACCCCCTTGCAGGTTGATGGGATTACTTGCGTATACATATCTGGCTTCGACATCTTTCGATAAGAATTCACCTATTTGTGGACTTCTTTTCATTGTATCACCTCCATTTACTTCCTTCATTGTGCTTGTTCTGAGCGGAAAAGCCGAGATTTAATGGACAAAACTCCGTCATAAGGAGATTGAACATGAACGGGTGACCCTAACAGGGACGGTAGATACAGTTGCCTTCCCGATGTTGACTCAATTAAACACTTCTCCGAGCGCTTGTCCCCGCCACTTCAATAGCTGGAGAAAATGTTTCGCAATTGTGAGGAAAGGTTTTCAAAAAATTTGTAGACTTGTCTGTTGCCCTCTGTCGTCACTCTATCCCGCCTTGCACACTTAACATCAAAATGGAAAAGAGCCCTTAATGGTGGCAACTCACGAATGGACGTCTCTAGAGACTTGTGTAATCACAAGGAAGTTATGGCCTTAATGCGATAAGTCTAGGACCGACAAACTTCTGCAGATCGACTGAAGATCCCTATCTACTCTTATAGGAGTGATTGTAGGGCATAACAAGCTGCGGTACCATATGAAAAAGCTGTGGATTACAGAAGAAAACCTTTGTAGGGATTATGGCGATGAGAAAATCTACGAGAATACAATCCACTTCCTCTGCCACTGCCCAAGTCGCTATCGTCTAAGAAATTAATTCCTCGGACAACACTTTTTTCATGGAATTGAGGAATTATCCGATCCACCGGTGGACTAAATGATGAAATTCATCAAATTACAGACGCAGTAAGTTGGTCACGTTCGACTGATATCTGTTATGTGCATATGTTTGTACATATCCATGTAAGTATTGGATAGCGTTTTAGCGGGTAGGGGGCATCTCCCTTCCATTAACGGGTATCTGAGTGTAGCCAAATGGATTCTTCTTCCTTTTGCCTTCCCACTTACCTAACCTAAACTCTGTTTCAATTTAATGGTGCCCGGATTTTTTTTTCAATTTAATTTGGAAACCACGGAATGGTATTGGTTTGATGCATTTTTTACCCATTTCGAGCATTGTTCACACTAAAGTCTATCTGCCACATTTTCGAATTTAATTTCAACAATCGCTCTGAAGTGGTCTTGAAAGAAGGAAATAACGAATTGAATTTTTATCTAAAACTTTTATAACCACTTTTCTTTCAATTTTTCCTCAACAACAAAACACTGTTAAACTTTGTAGCATTCTTCATGATCAAATCAGATACAAACCGATTTAACTATCCAAGTTTCGACAAAGATCTCTTTTTCACTTCAAACTTTTGGTAGCTTACCATTTCTTTCTAGGAACTTGAGAGGTAGCCATTGAATTATAACCACGACAAGAAGTCAGTTTTTCCAAAAATAGTAATAACAAGCACCGTGAAGCACAAGCTAATTACAATCGCCACCTTCGCCTTAAGTAAATGAAATAATAAGTAAAATGGAGTATGTCCTTTTCAGAAAATCTGCAGGCTACGTTCCATTTGAGTCAAACTTTTGTAACTTTCGTCTTCATAATTAAATTTTCCCTGGAAACATTTTAACACCAACTTTGAATATAAATTTCCATTTGTGTAATAGAAAAGCGACTGCAACCGCGAAATAAAGTGAAAACTTTTCTCGCCTTTCAAACGATTTCAAGCGACCAACAAAGTCGACAGATTTTCTGGATTTTCTGGACTGAGTGTCATGTTCCTACCTATGTCATTGCTTTCGCAAATTAGTTGGCATTAGCCGGTACTTCCTTGCTGACTAATGTCAGTGGAAAGACTTACACCTTACAACTCCGATAAGCAGATAGACAGGACCCCCTCGCTTCCTCCCCCAAAATAGTGGGTGGCGGCAAAAGAAAGTGCTGAGAACAAAATGCGAAATCTTTTACAAATCTTATTTGCCGGTGTTATTATCCGCTTGCATAAGTAAAAAGTTTTGCGCGCACTTTTTTCCCGTTCCCAGTTTGCCAGTTTGGTTTTTCTGCGATTTTTTTCTCGCTGTCGGTCCTGCGAAAGTTTCCCTTTGTTTTGCCGCACGCAAGAAGAAAAATCGAAGAAAAAAGGGAACAAAAAACGAAGAAGAACAAGAGAAATCTCAAAAAATTGCGAAACAACAAAGAAAACTTTTCACTCGCCACCCATTAAAATGTTTGCATATTTAACGAAATGTTTTTCGTGTTTTCGTTTTTTTTTTCTTCGTTCGGTTCCCTTATAGCCGCCGCACCCACTAAGTTTGCAGGAGGAAGAACTTGGTTCCATCAGTCGTTCTAAATACTTAAGGACACAAATTTTCCGGGAATAATTTAATTTTCTTTTTGTTATTTGAAGATAAACATGATGACCGAGCACAAAGCAGCAGGAGAATGGGGCGAGATACTTGTTCGTGCTCACGCAGAAACATACTCGAGATTATGACATCAAGGAGGGGGGCGGGTAGGCTCTGTTCTGTTCTGTTTAGAAGATGTCGACAATTTGAAATGAAGTGCTTTTATTTAATTGCACAATTAATTATGCAGAAAAAACGACATGGAAATTGGATTTAGTTGGCGAGGCGAACGTAGATTAGTTTGTCGCTACAGCTTTTTTTGTTATTTTTTTTTGCTAAGGCCAACTGATTGAATGATGTCATTTGGCAGACAAATGGAGTGATTATGTCATTTGCGGGTGGGTGCCGGAGGAGGCGGCTGGAAATTTTAAAGTGAATGCCATTTGTATCTTTTGAGAATGCCATTTGGAGGAATGCTCTGCACTCATTGGGCTGGAACTCTAAATTGTGATGTTGCGAACAGAGTGGAGGGTACTTATGGAGTGGCTCTCAGAGCGACAGACAATAAGGACAAGTCTATTCTTACGTGAGTAAGGACTGCAGGCGAGATTGTACATATACGTTGAAGGGTTGTAGTGCAAGGCCATGGAATACAGGTCTGTCTCCTTGATAAGATCGGGCACCTCTTATTGAATCACCTTCTGAACTTACCTTATACCTATTAGTAGACATGAACTCCAAAGAAGTTGAAGCGGCTTGCAAGTTTTTTCCACTTAACAGAGACAGTGGTGAAAATTATTAGTGAAGGACACCAAAATAAATGTATAGTAGGGTGGTACAGAGACTGGCGGTCATAACAGCTATAAGTGCCATGAGAACCACGCCAACAGCAGGACTAGAGGATATTCTCAACCTGCTTCCATTAGATCTGTCTATATTGGAATCTGCGCCCAATATTGCCCTGAGAATCTACCAAATGGATGGGGTGGGAATCAAGCGCGGCGGAAAATACCCAGATGTCAGATCCTTAGTAAATACGTGATATCACCTTTTTCATCGACAGCCAGACCGCACTAAAAGCGATTTCTGCTAATGAAATAAAAGCAAAGCTTGTGGAGTGCTGTCGCGAAGAGCTTTGTCTTGTCACACACATGAGGTGAAAATATGCTGTGTCACTGGATCTGAAATGATCTGGGCTAGATCTAGAATAAGCTGATCATTCAGTGAAAGTCCCGCCATGTAAACTTAAATATGAAGCGGGGATCAATTCTCTAGTAGAAGCGAGTAGAAGAAGATCTCTTTGGACTCCTGGAAAATAACAAGAAATTCATCGTCAAGGTATAGCTGTGTCAGAACTAATACTGTCATGGAGAAGGACATATTTGTAGGAGTAAGCATAGGTCATAATATTCTGCGCTCTCAGATGAAAAAGTTAAGGCTAAGTGAAGATGACATTTGCAGGAACGGCGGAGACGAGGAAGTGAATAAGGACAAAACCTACTTTGTCCGTCACTGCTCAGGCCTCTGCCATCTCAGACATAAATCCTTCGCAAGACACTTTTTTTAGGATACCCGAGAACTAAGTAACGTACCTAACGAGGACATCTATAGGTTCATTAAGGCGGTGCAAAACTCTGGGGCAATAGGAGAGTGCTTTTGGAATTGCTCCACAAGCAAAGCATACCTTCCCTCAAATGGGTATCTCAATGGGTCTCTACTGACCTGAGTGTGGCACACAGGGTTCTCTCTCCCTTCGCCATCTACCTAGCTTAGTAGAGTGATTCACAGTGCATGTCAACTTTAGGTATTATCGGAAGAGGATAAGGATACCCTTTTAAACTAATCGAGAGATAGAACAGAGAGAAATAGGCAAGACCGTGAAGCCATCAACATTGCCATTTTCCAATGATCCGCTTATCCACTATGAGGGTGGTGTGTTTAGTGTGGTGAAGGGGACTCTCCACATCTACCGATCTTCTACCATCGACTGTAAATTGTCAGGGGCTATCTCCATATGGATAGACGTGAGATTTCGGTCTTGGTCCAACCATCTCGTCCTACGCAGGGGAATCCGCGATCTTATTCTTTCCGTCATAACCCAAACTTCATGACCACAGGTGAAGGTCGGTACAAACACTGAACTAAAGATAGGTAGCTTAGCTCCGATGCCAAGTTCGGCCCTCCTGATAACAGATTGACCAAGTTGTCTCAAAATGGCTCCAGTCTGACCAATCCTACAGGATAACTCTTTTATAACTCGTGAGTAGGACTCAGGTGGCGCACGCAAGTGGAAGGGGACCTCAACCAACTTGGTGTGCGAAACTGGAGACAGCTAGCTAAAGATCGAGATCGCTGGCGACGCTTGTTGGTTGAGGCTTAGGTCCACCCCGGACTGTAGCGCCACCTTAACTAAGTAAGTAAGAATAGGACTTAAACTTCTCCACCTGTTTCAATGGGACTCCACTAACATGCAGAGTGCGTTCGGGAAATTACCATTACCTCTGACTTGTTCACGATTCTTTTCATCGCAGCTTCAACACAAACGCCTACGAACCTCTCAAGTGAGCGCTGAAGTTCGGTCTGGGTGGACGTAAGAATGACCAAGTCATCCGCGAAAAGTAGATGACTTATCCTTAAGTCCTCCAATTCGAACCATTCCTCGCCACGACTGAAACACAATGAAAAGGAGAGGAGACAACCCTTAGTGAAGTCCAACGCCTACTGCGTAAGGCGTCGATTTAACGCCGTTTAAATGAACACAGCTTTTACAGTTTGTGTATAAAGAGACGGTTTGTGTATAAAGATCGAACACACCTCTGAAAGGCGCTTTCACTTGATTACGTTTTTTTATCCAACAAGATTACTGGGTCTTGAAATGTGCAAGAAGATTGTTGAATTCTTGACTACGATATTGAAAGCTGGGTTGATTCGCATCAGAATCTTATCTACACTTTACTGTCTTAGGAGTTATTAAGCAAAAGTTGAATAGATTTTGTTTTCCTAATACCAATCCTGTTAAAAAACCTAAAGTTGTGCAAAAAGCCATTGAGTCTGTAGAAGCTTATTTATTACAGAACTTCCAAAAGGAAAACATGGACTACATATAATGCACACATTACGTACAAAAATGCGTATACATATGTATGTACATCTTCCAATTGCGTAGCTCGACGACCTCCGACTTAGCTGACACCCCATGTCGAAGATTAAATTAAAAAGAACAATAAAACAATCAGTCGACCATCCAATAAAACAAAACCCAGGCAAAAAAAAAAAACCTTTTTATCCTAACTTCCATTATTCCAGCCATGACTTCACAGCATGTAGTAATATTCCCACCTCCATTATCACAAGCTTAACCATCCAACATTTTTAGCTTCGCAAGGGTGCGTCACTACAACAAATAACCACAATCACCACTTACATTATATTCACAAGGTGATTTCCCAATTCACTTCGCAGGAAAATCCAATTTTTCACCATCTCACACCAGGTCAGCATACCTACACCTACCTGTGCACAAACTTTGACCTTTGCCGGAGAGCAAGGAGAATCAACGAGAAGCAACACGAAAAACTGCCGCTGCGAATAAGGAATTGATTTTCACCCAAAAAGTTTCGTTGCCAGCCACAAACGGAACAAAGGAAAGCTAACTTAATTAGGGGACAAAAAGGCCGAGACCGAAGGAGAAAGGATGTGCGTTCGGGGATTTCTACGGGCGGCGGCGGCGGCGGCAACTCTCTAGCTTGGCTTCGAAAAAGAATCCCACTAAGCAATTTCACTTGATTGTAAACCTCTGTGGGGTAGGTGATTTTCTTAGGCGCCGAGGCGTACCGCAATCACAAAAATCCCTAGGGTGGCCACAATTGTGTGCGTATCGTAGCTGCCACAAGCAGAGTTCCTATTCCACCGCAACAAACGTGAGATTCACACCAAACAAATGACCAATTTACGCAAATCGATAGATGTTGCAAGCGATAATTATCGGATGCCCTGAAGTGGCACTTACGGTTTCGGAACGAAGCTCTTTATGCTTGTTGTATTATGATAATTGAGTTTCTAGGAGAGTTGCTCCAGCTTAGTGCTTTGAGTTTATGGAGGTATGGTCTATAAAAAAAAAACTGAAAAACGACATCCTAATTCATAGTCAGATTTTGTTTTTATATTGAGCACTAAACAAATGTTGGTCGAGATGGATAAGATGGTTTACATACCAATAAGCGGAAAGTTGCCTTACCTGTATCTTTCAAAGAGGTATTTTCTTTCAAATCCTTTGACGTTTTTATAGGAGTAAGTTTGATTGCAAATTGAAGTTCCCAACATGCACGAAACCCCTGGTTTGATGAAGAGTTCCTGCAAGCACATGTAGCGAAACAAGAGACACACAAAGCGGCGATGCACAGAAGGATCAGAACTGCTCGCGAGCTCTACTAGCAGAAGAGGAGAAACAAATACCGGCTTCTCAGGAGGAAAAAGTATGAGCATGAGGAGCGGGCGATCGAGGAAATAGAGAGACGTTACTGCAGGAATGGGGTTCGAAAGTTTTACCAAAGAATAAAAAGAACCTGTCAAGGCCCGAATGGAAGCCTACAAGGATGAACAAGGGAACAATCATAGTAGAATCGCAGTCGATGCTGAGGATATGGAAGGACTATTTCTGCAGACTGTTAAACGGCGACGACGAATCAAATCCCGCTGTCAGGCAGAATGATCCATTCAACCCGGACGATGAAGACCAACAATTCCGTCCACTCGATCTAGTCAACGTGATGTGAAGCGGCCTAGCTGCCGAGCTGTTCAAAGCGGCAGGTGATGACTTGGTAAGGAGCATGCACCAACTCACACCAACTTCTAAAATATGGTCGGGAGAAAGTATGCCCGATAATTGGAACCTCAGCGTCGTTTGCCTGGTCCTCAAGAAATGAGATCCTCTAAACTGCGCCAACTACAGAGACATCAGTTTTCATAACATCGCCTACAAGATCTTATCTGTCGTAGTGTATGTATTCTTGAAGCCCTTCTTCAACATCCTGATTGGTCCATTTCAGAGCGGTTTCAGGCCAAGGCATACTCACACTGCGGTAGATCTTGGAAAAAAACCAGGAACTTCAAATCGATACCCACCACCTTTTCATCGTCTTAAAGGCCGTCTTTGACAGCATCTACAGAGACGAACTATACAAAGTCTTGTCTAGTTTTGGCCAAACTCGTCTGATTGTGCAGGATGACGATGGAGAATGCACGCTGCTCCATCAAAGTCGGTAAAGACCTCACCGTGACCTTTGATGTCAAAAAAGGATTTAGACAAGGCGACGCGCTGTCGTGCGACTTCTTCAACATCGTTCTTGACAGAATTGTGCAAAACTCATGTGCCAATACCAGAGGCACAATCTTTCAAAAGTCCGTCCAATTATTTGAGATACGCCGACGAAATTGACATAATCGGAAGAATACAGCGTGAAGTCACTGGTGCGTTCGGGCGTATTGAGACGGAGGCGGCGAATGTGGGTTTGGCAGTCAATGAGGGCAAGACGAAGTATATGCTGTCAACAAAAAAGGACACTCAACACCCACGTCTCGGACAGAATGTCACTTTAGACAGTTATAACTACGAGCTAGTTAAGGACTTTGCCTACCTAGGTTCTGCAATCAATTGAGACAACGACACCAACGCTAAGATCAAACGAAAAATACCTCTTGCCAATCGCTGTTTCTTTGGGCTTAAAAGGCAATTGAGTTGCAAAGCTCTTTCTCGAACAATTTAAGTGACCTTTTATAAGACCTTAATCGTCACAATCCTGCTCTACGGCTCAGGCACTTTGTCAAAAGTGGATGAGGTTGCTCTTGGCTGTTTCGAGAGGAAAATTCTTCGGGTGGTTTCGGTCCCGTCTCACGACTCAGGTGGTATGCGCAAGTGAAAAGTGACCTTGTCCAACTTGGCCTGCGAAACTGGAGGCAACTGGCTACAGATCAAACAGGTTGGAGACGCTTGTTGGTTGAGGCCCAGCTCCACCCCGGACTGTGGCGCTACATGCAATATAAGATCAATAGACATTTACCTTTACTAACTTCTACGTTAATCGTTGTTTTCAATTGAAATTGATCGAGTTTTCAAAATCAGTAGTAGAGGGATCATGTGCCGGATTTTGGGAAGGAGATGAGTTTTCATGTGGTTTCTTCAATCTCGTACTGGAACAGATATTGCGTAGGGCAAGTGTTGTCATGCCATGCACTATTATCAACAAATCTGTTCGACTGTTCGAGTAGGCAGACGACAACGACATCATCAGTTGAAGTAGAGGACGAAATCCGTACAAAGAATAATTTGTCAACAATCTGGGTCTCGTATAAAACGCCACAGTTAACGAATAATACCCTAGTAGAGATACGAAGATGACTTAGGAAACTGCTGCTACTTCGATTCGGCAGAACAAATGGGCTAGACGCTTAATTCTTAAGAAGAAATGCATGCCCTACAAACACTTATCCTGTCAGTTCAGCTTATTGTGTTGTATATCGGACGATAAACAGGTAAGCGGAGCAGATATTCAACGCTTTCGAGACGAAAATAATTCGTCGAATATTTAATCCCATACACGAGGAGACAATACAACCGTGAACTCTTAAACATGTAGTAAAGAATGAAAAGGATGTACAAAAAGTGCATTTCAATTCGGAGGTGGTCTGAGAACAGAGAGTTCCGATTAGCAGGTTTTACTGTAGCCCAAAAAACTAAAACTTGTCGGCTACATCAAATGAATTATACACCCCCGAGAGAGGACAAGGAAGACCGAAACTTCATTGTAAGAACAAAACCAGCACCGATGCTCGAGCGCTTGGTTTGGAGAACTGGCAATAAACCTAAAATACTGTGGCGTATGTGGAACATTTTAGCAATTTTTGAGGTGATGTGATTCAATCGCTTCTTCAAAATGGGATGGAAGGCTCCTGTGTTTCAGGCAGAGGTCTTTCAAATGCCACTTATGACACTGATAATTATTCTTGAGAAATAATGCTTTTAGTCTATGATTAGATTACAACCTGGCATCAATCTAGGATCAGATCTTCGAGGCTTACTACCAACTACACTTGCTAGTGTCAACCCTTTGCCATTAGAACAAGCTGACTTGGATAGGAGGCTATTCAACACAGCAAATGTGATGATTGCCTGAACAATATTTGACATAAAGGGTTGAAAATCAAGCGGAACCTTAAAACTAGTGTAGAACTCCAAATAAAATGGCGCATATACCTATAAATCATTCGAAATCCATCCAAACCCTAGTGGATGAAAGCTGAACAAAAATTCCAACTAGACAAAAATTTTCAAATGCATTTCAAACATATATAGGATGCAACACGGTTAATCACCGCATGCACGTTCTCCATTTCTGTCTTAATTAAAACTCACTACAGAACAGATTGAATTAACACGATAACCGTGAAGATTCACATTCCAACGCCACCGATGCAAATTTATTTCGAATTGTAAAATCCAATTCCAATTTCACGAAAACCATGGAATGTTCCGATTTATACAAAAAAAACCCTGGATTCCTCGCCAATCATTTTGTAATTTGCGAAAGCATTTATATTGATTTTAATTAATTCTGCAAAGCACCCTCATTTCACTTTTCATCGTTTCATGGCCTCGTTTCATGTTTCCAGCTTTAACAGATGTTACTGCATTCTTTGGGAGTATTTATGTTTCACAACATCCTTCGATGTCGGTATCTTTCATCAGAAGGTATTTTACGAATTAAATGCATTCGATAAAAATTGTGAAGGGCTGCACTATAAGGACTAGAATCGGTAAATGAATTTCAAATTTTTTACGTTTTCATCATCATCGTTGTTTTTTTTTACACTGAATAGGGTTAAGAGCTGGGCCTTTTCAAACGCTTTCGCAGAAGTAACAAAATGAAACCGTCATTTTTAAAAGCTTCGCCTCGTGGCAATTTAGGAAAGGATTTTATTTTAGAGGAGCAACATCAAATGCACATACCCGCCATTGTCCGTTTATAGTATTCGTGATGGGGGGTTATACAAAGTAGACGGATCACTTGGTAAAAGGACGCTTCGATTCGGTGTAATTGGAATTCCGGAACTATATGTACAGCGATTCATGGCCGTTTGATGGATTTCTCTCTATCATGTGAGTCCTGGTTACCTGTGAAATTGGGGAAAATGTTGCAGTACTGCAGGAATTTTTTGTTTTGTGCGGGTGAATCTTTTTCGCTGCATCGCAATGTAATTTAAAGTCGACGGTTCGCTAGGTATTGTGTAACAATGGCGAAGAATCAATTTGGATTTTAGAGAATGGAAATAGAAATTACTTTGGTTTTAATGGCATGGATATTGTTAATAGAATTGGAATGCTGAGTGTATGAAAGCCGATGAAGTAGTTGAGGGCATGATGATTCCAATTAAAATGTTTTCTCTGAATACTTTTCGGAAGAGAACAATAAATGAAATTTTCATTGAATTGAGAGACCACTCATACACATGTGTGCATGTTGTGAATGTGGAGAGAGGTATTTCCGCAAATGGTATTGTGTTAATAAATACCTATCAGCATTTGAAATTCAAATTGCCACTTTGGTTTATTAGTGGATGGTGGTCGTTGTGCTCGTTGTGCGTTGGTCTGCTGTGCGAGCTGCGTGGATTCAAGCTCCAGCAATGTCCACCGAATAATTTTTATGGAGAATGAAAAAAATTTCAGAAAGGGAGTCGGGAATAAATTGTAGGTCTCTTCCATTCGAGTGAAGAATGCAACACGCGCAGCATGAGTGGTTGCACGCAGCTATTTTTTGGGGCATCCGGAGCTTTTTCGCCAGCTATTTATTTTTATTTACTGACCCGCTCGGCTTCGCTTGCCACCTTTCTGGCTCTTAATACTCGACCTCACCTTTGTTGGGTGTCAGGGCACAGTGCCATTCCAGGGAACTGCAAGGCTGATCAACTCACCAGATATGGAACAACATTACCAATAGTGCCTGATAAGGGCACCTTAGGTACATATACCAATCGCTACTTGCAAATTTAAACTAAAGCTAGATGCTATCGAAAGAAGAAGTCTTAGGTGGGCAAGTGGTATAACATGTGACAAGCAGATTTGGCCAAAGTTGAATCTGAAACCCTCTAATTATTTGATTTCTCAAATAAGTACTATAATAGGTGTCATCACTGTTTAATAGGCAAGTATGTAACAAAGCTTGGCGTTTACGCAAACGACTTCTGCAGAAGTTGTATGGACGAGGCGGAGGAGGAGACTGTTCTACATCTTCTTAGGGTTCAATAAGTAGGCAGGGGATGTTTCCGAGATCCTTGTGATATCACAATAGACCCCTCATGGGTCCACTTCAATCTAACCTAGACCTCGAATTTCCAAATATATACTAAAACCTGGCCGAAGAACTTTTCTATCAAACAAAATCAAAACCATGTTAGTTGGATAAGGGGTTCTCAAGTTATAAGAACACTAACGAACAAACGTACAGAAAGACGGTGCATTTTATAGTATGTAAGGATTAAACCTATTTCACCCTTGGTGGTTCAACTTTAAAAGTGATAGTGAATATTGTCCTTGACGGCTTCTAGCGAAATATTGACTGCTACTACAAGAGAGTTGTTAAGAGTTGACCTCCGCCTGGGCGGTTCGTCTCCCCATAAACCCAGCATTTGTTGCAAGTGGATAAGTCCTATAGAGTATGAAAGCCGACTTTTTTTCATAATTTGCGCGCACTAAAGGGATTGTGACTAACCTTAAACGAGAGCACGGGCATTAGGGATGTTAGACGAAGGAGATACCGATGCCTGTTGGTCTTAAATGCTTACACAGAGCTATGTAGATTGTTTCACATTCGTATTGTACTTATGAAGGAATCTCTATAAATATTTGACAGTACGTCCGAAAGTAAGCTGAAGGCTGAACAGATGTCCATTCAAAGCATTTAAGTATTGGAGGGGCGGAATGTAACTGACTATTTCGCTGGAGCACTGTTTTTAAAAGAAGCGATAAAACAGTGAGAGACAAGAGATATTTCGTCGGTGTTGAAGCGAGTCTATCGACGTCGCAATACCCCTGTCACCAATAAGTGTTAACGCGTGATTCTGGAATGTATCCAGCATGTGCAAGACGGTTTTGGGTGCACCAGACCGAGCGTTATACTCGAGCTTTGGGAGAATAAACGGCTTATAATATTGAGGCCAAATCAGAAGGGGTAAAGTATTTTTTGCACCGTTTGAGAAAACATAGGCATTAAGCAGGGTTTTTGGCGACTTCGAATATGAGGTCGTTCCAACGAAGGTTGTCATTGACACACATACGGAGAATGGAAAGTCTTTAGGTTGGAGATTGGTGTTTCGCGATAGCATTGGGTTTTGGACGCAATAAAGTCCACTCTTTTGGATGAACTCCATTTCATTATGCTGTCAAGGTCGGAAATGAGTAAGCTTAACATACGTTGCCGCTCCTCTTCTACATCCGAAGAGCAGGGATGTGAGTTAGGGAATGAATATGAGAAGCTGATGACGAGTGACATCCTGAAGGATGCGGAGTGCTGGCAACTGATAATTTCTCAGACAAAGGAGAGCTGATTTTTGGCGATTTTCAAACTTTAAGCGAATGCGATTGTTTCGACGATACATACAGGCGACTGGTGGGATGGTCTCGATTTAGCATTGAACTTAGAAGCGCCTTAGAATGCCCAGAGCCCTCTAGAAACCCGGTCATTAATAAGTATATCAGCAACATGGGACGGGTTTTTTAATTCATTTTCCAATTTTTAGGAAATTTTTGTCCTTTTTTTCCGATTCACACTTGAATCCTTTATTCCGACAACGTTAATTTGACAAGTATTTATAAAAATGAGAAAGAGAGTCGGACACAAGACAGAGTCTTGGGAAACACCAGCATTTAAAACAACTTGAACTGGACGGCCCGAAAGGTAATTTCTAATCCATTGAAGAAGAGATACATTGATGCCTTATGCACGCAGATACATTGATGCCAACTGCACGTGAGGGAAGAGAATGCAGTATTTTATGTTCTTTAGGTAGGAATTCGTTGCTTTAATTGGTTCTTGACTATCCTTGGATGTACGGGTGTACGTATGGCTGTGTTCTGAAATGAGAAAAGCCAGTGTATGTTTCACAGCTTAAGATGTCAGTGACCAACCGTCTGTCTTAGCTTTTTGAGCTTGAAAGGTTCAGAAAAATGGGCTCCGTTCACCCAATGCATGAGTAGATTGGCTGTAAGGTTAACAAAAGTTAATCTTACTAAGCCCTGTCTTGAAAACACTCACTAAAAGTCCCCTGTCCTTGTGATCAATCCCAAAATTGTCCTCTCCATCTGAAGATACACATCCAAAACACACTTTTCCCGTGTGTCGCCATTAGGCATCTTTTTATCACACTCCTGCAGTACTAACCAAAATAAATCACACATCAAACTTATTCAATTCCCACGGACTTAAGCTGTCATTTCAGTGAGAAAAATCACACCCAATCAAATGCACAAACCAGACAATAAAGGAAGTATCGCTCCCAAGGGAACTCGGCAATGGTCATTGCATGAGAAAATCCCCAAAAGAACCCAAAAAACGAAATCGTAGAAAATGGGGTTCTTCCCGGGGGAAGAACATAAATGGACTACAAGGGGGCGGCGTAGGTGGTGACACGGCGAATGAAAAATAAAAAAAGAAAGAGCGAGAGAAAACTCTCCCCGCTAGGAAATCATTTTCTTTTATTTATTCAGATAAAAATATGAAAATTATCATCAACAACCGAAACAAACTTTGTCCATCCCTAACGTGACCGTTCCAGTACTTTTTTGGTTGGGGCCCACTCCTGGCTGCGTGTACTACATCGCCCCAGGAGAATGTCCTTCTCTGACCCACGATTATCAGACATACGGCAGGATGAATGTACGTCAGCGTTTGTCACTTGATATAAATGTCCCGTTTATTTGTCACACTTTATTGGAGTTATTATCGAATCATTGGCATTCTTCTGGGCTCGGCCTAAGTAAAAGCCCTGCCAGTACCTTGTCAGCCATGTGTCGTCGCACACGCATAGGTAAATGTTCGCCAATTTGTACCGTGTCGTCGACAGAATTACGCCCCGGGGAATAAACTACCGAATGAAAGTTGACAACTTTTTTCAACGGCGGGGGTGGATTTGTTTTATCTCTCTTGGCTTGGTTCCCACCGAACTGAGTTCTTTCGTTCAACCTAGTTTTGGTTCTTTTCGGATTTTTTTCTTTTTTTTTGTTCGTTTCCTTATTGCATGGGTTTATTCATATGGTTATGTCATAAAATACTTTTCGGTATTTTGTTTTATTCGTGTTTGTTGTTGTAATCGTTGGACTGGAGCTAAAAGGCATCCCAACTCCCCAAATGGACCCTTATTAGTCATTTTCTTGTAAACAGAAGTAGTTCGAAGGAGAGAAAAAAAAAAAAAAGGAAGGAAAACTAGGATGAGCTGGATTAAGCCCAGCGGTGTGAATTTGATTTGTGTTCGAAATGAGCAGGAGGGGGAAACTGCTTGTGTTTCAACAGTTTTTGCTGAAGGATATACATATGTACGAGTGTGTGAGATTTTGGGGCCGGAAAACTGTACCTGGAAATATTTCACCGTCGGAGTAATGTACCTTCATCAGGCTTGAAATGTTAAAGTGGCATATATTCGTTCTAATTTTGGGTTTTCAGAATGTGTGTGATTTAAATTGAATGCTTCTTAAATTTCAAAGGAACAGTTCAGGATCATGTAAGGTGCCACGTGCACGCTTATAAGACAAATTTCTGATTCACAAGAGCAAAAATGTCACTTTTCGCAAGGCCCGTAAGAATGCTCAAACAAGGACAGCGAGTAGGAGGAAGAAGTTGGCAAAATACCAACTGATTGCCTACCGAAACGGAAAAAGTCTCGAAACAAGTTTAATGCAAACATCAAAGATCTGTGGAATCGGCCAAGTAAGTTTATTTACAAGGATGGAGATAAGGTGGGAATAGTGACCTGTTAAAAAATTTATTAGGAAGGATTTAGTGGCTCTACTTGTCGATTTCCGATCGCGGAATGGAATGTGTTATCTCTAACAATCCTTAGACTTCCTTGATTGCCATAATCTCCGCTTGAATAACGACTTTGCGAGGAATACACAGCAGAACTCTATCGATTGGACCGGAAAAGGAGAGCCTTGACATAGGTGGCGCTACAGTCCGGGGTGGACCTGGGCCTTAACCAATAAGCGTTTCCAGCCTGCTCTATCTTTAGCCAGCTGCCTCCAGTTTCGCACGCCAAGTTTGTTGGGGTCCACTTCCATTTGCGTGCGCCACCTGAGTAGCGGTCTTGCTCTACTGCGTCGTCCCTCGGGTGTGGATTCGAAGATTTTCCGGACCGTAGCATTGGTTTCCATCCGCTCTACAACACCAGCCACCTCAGTCAATCTTCTGGCTAAGTCGATGTCGATGTACAGCCCATGCAATTCGTCGTTGTATCTCCTCCTCCACTAACCGTCTATGCAGACGGGACCAAAAATCAACCGAAGAATTTTCCTCTCATCCGCTTTAGACAGAGTCCATGCCTCTACGCCTTAGAGAAGAACTGGGACGTTTAAGGTCGTATACAGGGTCACCTTACTTGTTCGAGAGAGGCCTTTGCTACTCAATTGCCTTCTTAACCCAAAGAAACAGCGATCGGCCAGAATTATACTTCATTTAGTCTCAGCGCTGGTTTTATAGCGGAGCCTAGGTTTTTTTTAACCTTTGTTAAAACTTCTGAAACCCATTCCTGCAGTAACATCTCTCTATGCCCTTGATCGCGCGCTTCGTATGCTTTTACTTCTTTCTCCTGGGAAGCCGGTGTTCGTCTCTTCTCTTCTACTCATAGAGCTCGCGTGCAGGTCTGGTATTTCTATGCGCGGCCGCTTTGTATGACTCTTGCTTCGTTGCATGTGTTTGCCGGCACTCATCGTCAAACCTGGGGTTTCATTGCCGTGGTCGAGTGAAACCCAGCACGTCAGAGGCGGCATCTCTGATGGCTTTTTGGCCATGTTGCCACTGATCTTCAATACTTGGTGCTGGCGGCATAGAACCTCTTGAGAGAGACTCGATCGAAAAAGGATCCGGTTATCTTTTGCGATCGCTACCGATATTAAGTGGACTGTTGCCTATATAATTGGCGCAGCACTGAGGATGTTCTTTTTTGAGGATCGGGCAAACGATACTGAGATTTCATTCATCAGGCATACTCTCATCTGATCAAATCTTAGAAATGAGTTGGGGTACAGTCTCTACCAGGTCATCTGCAGGTGCTTTAAATAAGTACAGATATTGCTTTCCGCGCTTCGTTTTGATCATTTTGTTTGATCTACGTTTCTACTTCAAAACAAATGCGATCAGCATTAAAAATTGAATATGGGCGGATGCATCCAGGTGCTTTATTTAAAAATATTTGGCGTAGGCTGGATCCCACTGCTCTAACTGTGCAATCAGACGGAGAAGAAAATTCAGATCCTTTGATAAGCTTGGTGAACTGATTGACATGAGTTTATTCTGCGGGTAGTTTTGTGGAAAATTGAACTGTATGGGTGTAAATGTGGCTGTAAGCTAACTTTGTTGGCTCTAAGGCATAAATGTTTATCATTTCCAGTTCACAAGGGACTTGGACGAAGAAACATATCAACCTTTTGGTGTACCAGTCACTTCATCATATAGCACTTGTCAATTTTTACGTTGGCTTCCACGGTGGAATGATTGGTTTGCAATACTCTGTAAGAAAGTTAGGCAGCTCTTCAATCCATTCCCACTATGCCTACATTCAAGATATAACCTTGACAGTCTAACAACCCGGCAACGTGGCAATGCCGAAACCCGAAAGGTGTAATTTCAGAGCCAATTCAAAAGAACGACCTTTTTGAAATATTTATTTTAAATTCCTTTCAATTTCGACTTTCTTTTAAAATCGTAATCAAATACTTATAACCAACGCAATATGATTTCACGGTGCTACGTAATCTCAAGTTCTATCCACGACGCATATTACTCAGATAACATTTACATGTTTCCTCCTAGACCGACGTGTTGCATACAAATCTGGTAATTTTGGACTCACATCTCTCTCGCGTATACGGATTCCGTGATTCTTTCGCAAGTAATAAAGATGCAAATGAACTTACCAAAGAGCTTGAAATTCAAAAAATTCACTTAAAAATTTCATATGCTCACATGGTACACGACACGACGACCTCGGGCTGGTGGACCCCCCTGCGTCTCGGGTCCATGCATTATGAATGTGATCTCTGACGAATGTCACTCAAATCTGTTTGAACAAGAATACTGGGAGGGGTACGGGGGAAGATGTGTGTTGAGTTTGTCATCGATTAGACATAACCCCGAATCAGTCTCAGGGGTCTCGTGTACCACCACCTGACATGTAGAACCGTCATTGTCGACATCAAAATCACTTAACTAATTTCACTGTCATACAAGATATACTCGAGGGATGAACTTTAAAAAAAGCTTTATGGCTGCGATTCTCAACTTAACCCCCCCTCGGAGCACATTCAGGTCGAGAGAGAGAGAGAGAGGGGGAAGCAAAACGAGTTTGCATCCTTTTTTCCTCTCTTTCTCGCTTATTTCAGCTGACTTGCCGCCCCTATCCGTCGCCCAACACACATACATCACTTTCTCTCATCAAAAAGGAAATTCATTCGTTTACATTAAGATAATTTCTTTTTGCAGGTAATAAATTCACATCAATGTTTCCGTTTTATCCCAGGAATCGGGAACGGGATGGGTGGCGTCGGCGATGGTTTATAGCAACATGCGCTCCACGAACCGTTGCGGAGTGGGAAATTGATGAGTTAACAACACAACAGAGAGGAGAAGTTATAAATTGCTTAGCTGAATGCTACAGAGTGTATTCGAATCGAGTTAATGTTATGTTAGACAATCTGATGACGTGGAATGGCTTGATGGGGGTTGGCTAAGAGGATGTAGATAAACAAATAAATGGAAAAATATAACCGGATGATACGCAGGGGACGAATTATCAAAAGCTCAGTGAATGCATTGAACTCTATGAGTAGAGCGTGCAAAGAGGGAAGAGCTGGAGGAGCTGGAGGAGCTTCATGCATCATTAGGAATTCTGATTAAATTTTCGAATTTCCAATCGTATCCTTTGAACGAATGGCATTCGTTTAATAAAACTGATTCATGACAGTCATCGATGTAGAAAGGAAGATCATAATCGATTTTTAAAATGCATATGCTTTGAATAAATCAATGGTTGGGTTTGTACTTATTGTTATTCCAGAGATCCGATAAATTAGATAAAATTTCCAGTAATGCCGATTTAATTTGTTTATCTTGTTGTGTCTAAACAGGCTACTTATGGAAAGTAAGTCAGATCATCTCTGCAGGTTGATTTCTGATACCACGATTTGTTCTGCGTATAAGAATAATAGAGGATTTGCATTTACAGCAGAAATTTCAAGAGAAGTAACACGAGAGAAAGAAGAAAAGCGAAAAGTTAAGGTTCACCACAGAAAATGCAAGATTAGTCGAAGCTAAAAAAAAAAAATGGCAAAGTGTTCCTAGAAAAAAATTTAATAGTTGGCTTAGAAATCAAATCAAACTAATGATAGAGAAGTGAAGTATCTTTACACTAAGACCCTTTTTCTTGGCTTCGTACAGCAGAGAAATAATTCTCAAGAAAGTGTCCATAGTTGTAGTTAAGTCGACCTACTAGGACAATGCTTTACACAATGTAGTTCGGGAAATTGAACATTCAATGGACATGAAAGAATATACATACGATGGCAACGTTCCTGGAAATAAAAGACGCGTTTAATAATGTTACAACAAGTCAAGTTCTATGAGGAAAATGACAACAAGAGACACGTAACAGGGAGGAGTTCTTTTATCCCTATTATGGCTTCTTACCGTGAACAAAATTGTCTAAAGCTTTGCATACAAAAGTATAAAAATTGTAACCTATGCGGATGGCTTAGTAATTCTGAACATGGGTAAATTCCTGCCAACGATCAGCGAACTAATGGAACTCCCTTTCAAACAGCTCTCCAGGTGAGCAAAACAAAACGGTCTAGGAGTTAATCCGCAGAAGACCGATTTAGTTTTGTTCACTAGAAAAAGGAAGAAACCCAGTTTTACTCTGCCAAAGCTAGATGGTATCACAATAGATCTGTCATCTGAGGCGAAATATCTCGGCGTCATTCTTGATTCCAAGTAAAAGTAGAAAAGAAATGTTGAAGACAGGATGAGAAAAGGAATGACTGCACTCTGCGCTTGTAAGAGGACCTTTGGGAAAAGATGGGGCTTGCAACCACTTATCATTAATTGAAAATACACAGCAATCGTAAGACCTATTATCTCCTATGGGTGCTTAGTATGGTGGACTGCAACAAAAATCAAGAGCTATCTTAACGAACCCTACAAAGGACAAAGGCTAGCTGCTGTCGTTAGAACTTCATCACAAGCAGGTCTTAAACTCCACCCCCTCAACCTGATCATAAAAAGCGCTGCTGTGAGAGCTGCACTCAGATTGAGAGAATCTAACCTATGGCACCAGAGTACCTGGACGGAATAAAGTTATGACTTTAACACTGGTCTTCCTTTTCCATTCCCAAGCCGAGAAGACTGGGAGTCAAACAATTTAATCAAAGACCACGAAAACGCGATTTACACTGACGGCTCAAAAATGGAAACAGGAACAGGAGCTAGATTCTACTTGGAAACCCCTTCAAAAACAGGAAGCCTTAAGATTGCCAGAAACATGTAGCGTATTACAGACCGAGATCCTGACAATAGAAAAAGCTGCAGGATACACAACAGATAGTCATCTTCTCCCATCCGATATAACTATCTTCCTTGGCAGTCAAAAAATGTTGAGACACGCTAATCACCATAAGGCACCATACAATCGAACTCTGCTGGGTTCCCGGACATAAGGACATAGAAGGGAACGAGAAAGCTGATGAATTGGCAAGATTAGGGTCGGCTTTGAACATCAGCGAAGCGGACACATCTGTAATGCCACCGATAGGGAGGATTGCATGCGATAAAAGACAACATAATAGAGAAAAAGCTAATTCTTCCTGGTAAGCCAGAAAGGATTGCGCCACCTCTCAGACGTAATGGCCGAAATTAAATAAAACCAAAACAAGTTGCCTTCTGGCACTGGACAGATTCTGTTTCCGCGTACTCACTGAAGTTATTACAGGACACTCCTCTATCGGTGTTATGCTCCGGAAGAGGAGAATCGAATCCAACAATTTATGCACAAGCTGCGGAGATGAGGAAGAAGTAGAATCAATCCAATATCTACTGTGTCACTAGGATCAAGGTTCTTTGCAAGCATAGGAGAGGTAACAGGCTTACAGTTTATGGATCAACTCAGATTAATAAAGAGCACTTACGTGTTCACAATACAGCCAATAACAGGATAGGTCCTTAATTTTGTCCCGGGAACGATATTGGTACCTAAACAGGAAAGGGTACTCACAATGGACCTCCATATTTCTGAGCAGACGCAATGAAGCTTATCCATCACACAACCTACATAACTTAACCTTACCTTATTCGACCTACTTTTTAGAGGTTGAGGTGCAACTGAACCCAATAAGCACTAGAAGGTGCCTTTTTCTTATCACGACTCATGTGAAGTGGTTAATTATGTGTGTTGTTGACGAGCCTAGAGTGCCTAGATCCAGCCTGTGGAGTTAAGGAAGCGGATTTAATCGCATATCCCTTTACCTGAGATGTCGCTAAATTGGTCGAAGAATGGTTTGTTTAGTGCACGCAGTCTGGCTTTTGCAAGTGCCGGACATTCGCAGACGATGTGGAGGATAGTTTCCTTCTCAATTTGTCGACCTACTAAGTAAAACCCTGCATGTAATTATTTCTAGCTTATAACGCGCTCAGGCCAATGCAGACCCATTTCTTCGGCTCTTCATTCTAGAAGACGTGGAAACCTGTTTCTCTAGTAATGGAAATACGCAGTACATATTACCAATCGACCACTAGCTTTGGGCAAGAATAATTTCAGTTTTATCGACCCACCAAATGTGAATACTGTTCTTCGGTTATTTACATAAAACGGACCCTCAAACAATATACAGAGGCGTTAGACTGCAATTATGCTGAAAAGACTGACATTCAAGATTGACTGACATTAACAAGATAGGACACCCAACATCGAGCTACCAGGAAATGACCGCTTGCTTCTACATTCTACATCAATTATTTGATCAACTCCTGGAATAATGTTGCAATTAAAATCAGAAAAATAAAAATTGAGAATCCTTTTTAAAATTCCCGATCAGTTCTTTGGTCACCTATCCAAATTTTCAACCATTAACTGACTTCTAGATTTCCGGGTAAATTAAAAATTAAACTTAAAATCCTGCTCTCACAGTTTTACCTTACAATTAACAGATGCATTCAGGACCTTTAATACGAATACGAATATTTTTAAAAATTTAAATAGACAATCAGTAAATTAAATCTTAATTCTTCACTCGACCCCAGCCTTCTTCACATAAAAATTATTTAATCTACGTACCTACCTACCCGTATTATGAATCAGGATATATTTTCCTCTAGTAAGAGGAAAGGAGAAGAAAAAAACCCACTTGTATGTTCTTACCACTAATAACCTAATGGAAGGGTGCTTACTTTTTTTTTCACCTACGTCCAGTCCATGCACATAAAAATGAATAATTCACTTTGGTCCTTCAGAGATACTCCGACGATAAATAAAAGGATAAGGACTAACCTTTGTGGTCGGTATTCATTAGGGTAAACGAAAGGTAATACCGAGGTTTATACATACATGGTAGGGTATCCTTGCACTTTGAGTGTGAACAACACACACCACTCTTCCTTTGACCTACTGCTCTTACTCCTTGTTAAAATTAAATAGTGCAACTGTTTTATTAATGCGTTTGTGTTCAGAGGGGGGGAGGGGGTGGCAGGCAAAATAGACACATTCGCGAAGTGAATCAGGACATCCTTTGAGATCACTTCCCGTATGGAATCTTTTATCGTGTTTTATCATGTACGTAAGATTCAAAGAAAAAGAAAATAAAGAAAATATTGGGGCTGAGATAATACTCCACAACCGCAAACGAACAAAGGAAAAATTAAAATGAAAAGGATTGAATTCCAGTGAGTCGCTGGTTGGTACATAAGTACACATGAGACTATGCACGTACGTACATATGTAAAAAAAATTCTCTGCTACATATCTCTTTATTCGGTAAATGCATGGCAAAGAATCCTTTTCGCGTCTGTTCCTCATATTCCCCACGAGCTACATGAAACCACAAAAACAGAAACCGACAAGTAGAGGAGTAATCCCAAAATATAATATTCTCGGAAAGGATAACAGGAAAACACATTAACAACCTAACTGTATACGTACGTATAAGCAGGCATGAAGAAGAAAAAAAACATGAACCACATATGGGAGAAGGGTGCTCTGCAGTGACTGCATAGGCATGTTGATCCTGGAACGCATCCCCAAGGGGTGTTTGTTAATTTAAATAACCAAGTCACTTCAATATTTTTTTTTTTCTGCTGGTCCCGACTGTACTTATGTATGCCCGCTTGCTGGATTATCTGGTTGCCTAGATGATTGCCTTGATTCCTTTCCTACGGGTATATCTCGCTGTTGCTTTACATGTTTGCAATGCATAATTCCCGTGTGCGCTTTTACATTCCAGGAAAACAATGATGACAAACGCAGTTAAACAGGATGTACTTGCATGTATGTGTATAGGCCACAGGATACAGAGTGTACGTAAATAGTTGCTCACTGTTAATTCCCTTCTCGGCTGGTGTTCCCGTTCCCGTTCCTGTTCCTGTTTCTCGTTTTGTTTTTCGCCTCTGTGTCCAATGCAGTAAGTTTGTTGCATTAGTATAGTATCCTGACTTTATGCAACAGAGACTGTTTTGCTCTGGTGATTCTTGAGTGTTGTGCAATTGGGTACACACCGCATTCGGTCGTTGTTCATTTTTCAAGAGTGTGTGCTGCCGTCGACGTTGTCGTTGTTGTCTTTTAAAAATAGGTGAAGTGTTCCTGTGGAGTTCTAAAGTGCTGTTTTTCCGTTTGAGTAAGATTCTTCTGTATCAATTAAAGGACAAGCTTCATTCAAAGGCGCACTCGGATTTAATTGCACTTTTTTCCCCAACTTGAGTCCTCTTTGAATAAATATCCTTGGTAGGCAAGTCGGAAATGGGTTAAACTAGCATTGGATGATCTAAAAGTGGTAGAAGGTTTGCTCGTAGGTGCACATATCACTCATTTAACTACGGAAGATTTTTTCTGAGGAAAGCGACTAGATGATGGTTCCCACTGTCCTACACTACTCGATTTTATGGATAGTAGGCATGTCATCAATTATTATTCCGTCCATACGCATCTCATTAATGCAGTTAAGAATGCTGCTTAAAAAAGGGAAAAAAAACTCTTTGAATCTCCAGCTCTCACTTGGAACAGACGGCGATGTGTTCCTCTCTACTCGAAGTATAACTACAGGTAAATAGTACCCGATGACACAGTAGATTTGTGGTCGACCAATTTTTTTTTATACAAAAGGTCTTCTAGGTCTCTGCTGTTTTAAACTAAAAATACTGGTCTCATCGACCATCTTAAATCTGGGTGGCGACTTTCCTTATAACAGAACGAGTGGCAGGAGTCATGTGATTCCTTATTGAAATTCGACTTATTTTCACTGCCGCTTAAGGTAGCTGTCTGTGAGAAGTACAAAAACACATAAACCAGAATGTACCTTTGTGATACCACTTGGATGTATAGCCTGATAAGCGCCACTCACTTTTTTGACACCATTTGGAGCTCTTGATGAAGCTGAGGATACTTCTGACATAAGTATGTGATAGTTCGCCCAAATTGTCGATGTGATAGGCTCCTAGATAGAGCGTCCTTACTTAATGCAAAAGGTCACACAGGTAAGCCCATAAATCGGGACAAATCGGGTCATTTATAAATAATCATAAAATGTTTAACACGCATATAAAAGTACTCACATATCAACCTACCTTCGAACGTGTCATTTTCCAACGGATGCTTACAGTTCCATAAAAATGCGGCCCTCTTCGTCTAAGTAATGGGTCTTCCGATAGGGACTTCCGAACTTTGACAGTTGATAGCGGCCATATTGTTGAAGCTGTCAAATTGGCTGTCATTTATTCAGTCTGTTTTGCCATGGACCCTTATAGCGTTCAACAACACCTGCAAATAATAAAATAGACCACAACTTGGCGAATTTTGCGTCGTGACTTGGGCCTGCACCCGTACAAAATTCAACTGACTCAGGAGCTGAAGGTAAACGACCATAGACAACGACGTGTGTTCGCTGAATGGGCTCTGGAGCAGTTGGAAAATGACCCTAATTTTCATCTAAAAATCATCTTCAGCGATGAGGCCCATTTCTGGATGAATGGGTACGTCAACAAACAAAATTGTCCACATGAGATCCAAGAGCGTCCAATGCATCCCGAAAAGGTCACGGTTTGGTGTGGATTTTGGGCTGGCGGCATCATCGGTCCATATTTCTTTGAGAACGACGTTGGCCAGGCTATCACCGTCAGCGGAGAGCGCTATAGGTCGATGACCTATTATATCCCATCGCGGACCACTAAACCTAAAATACTGTGGCGTATGTGGAACAGTTTACCCGATTTTTGAGGTGATCTTAGATTTAATTTCACTTGCGAATGCAAAGTTTTAAACTTCGAACATATCATGTTCCAATGGATCCTTTCAGTTGCTTGTCTCAGTATATCTCATCGAGAATTGCTAAACCAAAAATACTGTGGCGTATGTGGAAAATTCAGGACCGGCCTGTCAAAATCTGGACGTCTGGCAAGCCTAACCGTTTTCTATTAGAAAACTCATAGGCAAGGGCAAAACAGTCGATTACACTCCTAACAAAGGCCCATACATATCTCCACTCCACAATTAAAACGAACACGCTCTAGCATATTGTCATGCTTCATAAAACTCTAAAAAATTTTTTTCCTGCTAAACTTCTTTTCATTCTTGGCCATACTCTGCTACAGCTTCACTTTTTTTTTGGCGGATATTGGACAACGATGATGGCGGTGGTGGTACTACTGTTAGTGGATACTTCGAAAGTAAAGCAAATTGCCTGTGAAACCATTTTTCACAGCGGTTGTTCTCAAATCGAATGAATTGCACTTTTCAAATATTCTCCAACGCTGGTGAGTCCTTTCACAGAACGCTTCTCCTTTATTTGTGAGTTGTAAACCGTTGAATTGCCTTGCCTATGCGCTGAATTCATTTCAATGGGCCGCTTTTCTATTTTCGATTTGTACAAGTTTTTCAATGCATCTGCAGTGGATGAAGGCAATGATGCACAGGAAGGACTGGTCTTTTCGTCGTTTAGAGTGGTTCTTCCACAGGCTACAGATGTTTTTATGGAAAATGGAAGCAATAAAATCAATGCCAAGACACGATGTTTTTTTTGTGGACCTATAAGAACTAAAAGGAATTGTCTCGTTGTAGTTATCCTGGATTTTATGGGCTCTAATTTGGTAATTGCGTGACTAGAAGTATTTTTGTTGCACGGCAGCTATAATGATCTCGTGCTATTTGTGTACATGGCCCCTCGTCTGTCTAGGAGAATACTCATATTTTTTGATTATCCCCAATTTGCTTGTCTGTTAGTTGACAAGTGATGAACTTGGTAAAATTTGTATTCCAAGGAACGAACTGGGTTGTCACCTCTACTGGAAGTATTCTCCGTTTAAAAGTTTTTCTGATCTTTAACTGTCATTGTGCAAAAAAATATTTTGCGAGGTTGAATAATTTAAAGGCTCCCTCAAATATTTGATTGTCGAGGCGCTAGGTTATTTATACACTTTGTAGCTTTCCTCTGTAATAAAAGTTATGGCCATTAGAGAATAGCCTCATGGTAGGTACTCGTTAAAAATATAAATTATTGGCAGTAAAACGAATCAAACGTAATATCCACTAATTCATGGTAAAGAAGAAAACATTTCTAGGAAATGCAATATAATAAGGATTTCCTCATAGCGGCTAAAAGGAATTAAGGATATAAAAAATTCTTTTGTTATGTCAACTAATAGCACAAGGCATTAAAAATGAATATTAAAAAAAAAAGAAAGGAAAACAGTAAAACAAAATTTCACTTCCACTTTTCCATAAAATTTATAATCCCACTCTGGCGAAGAATATAAAATAGCCCCGGAAAGCGGTACTCCCACTCTGCTCTCGGATAACCGTCCCATGCACTTCCTTCCACTAAACCATTCTTGAGTCTAATTTATTATGAGAAAAACCAACACAATACCGACTCATCCATATATCACTTTCTCTACCATTACCCGTTAAGCACAACAGAAGCAGCCCCAACGCGGAGTTCATACCCAGCGTAAGCTAAAACACACCGAAAACGAAAGAAAAAAGGAACCATAAACTCGCACACGAAAACAGGACATTCCTTGTGCCAACATACTCGCTGCAGAGGGCATTTCTAAGCACCCAGCTAATTGATAATGAAAACGAGATTCAGCGAATGTAAACACAATTTAAAATGTAATTTTCACCACCGCGTCCTTTGGTGTCCTTTCCTGCCACCGCTCCCACTCCCGCTCTGGCTTAACATAATATCACAGCGCTAAATTGAATATTTAAGGACTTTAATTAGAAATTTCAACATTTTAAACAAATTGTTTAATTAAGTTCAACATATGAGTGTATGGCGTGGTGATATCATAGTTGGGGGTTTGGGAAGGACATGCTGCCCCCGTAACAAAAGCGGATTAATTGAATTCAATTATCCACTTGAAATTCCGATCACATGCGTCGAGTGGTCATGTACATATGTAGTTAGCCGACATCGTTAGAGCAATCCGATTGCGATGATCCATTGTGCTAATTAGACTCTACGCATTGTCCTAATCATATTTCACTTGTGATTTTGAAGGACCTGTCCCTGTCGAACAATGAAATTTTTTTTTTAAAGAGAATTGACATGAAATGTAAAGGTAACCCTCAGGTATTCTTTTGTGTGCATTGTTTGGATTTTTTGTCTGTGTCCAGCCGCGATATTATGTGCGCACAATGAGACCAACAAAAATGTCCTTTTTCACTGAAAACCGACTGTCATCATGTTAGCCTAACAATTTTGTCCGTTGTTCAGGGATCCGCCCACAAGCAGTGTTTTTTTCGGCTGAAAGTCGCGGACGCTCTCCTTCCATGCAATGATAGTTTTCCCGTTTTTGCGGTTCTCTTACACAAAAGGGTTTTTTTTAACGTCTCTTTGTGCGGTGTCCCGTCTCTCAACACAGCGGGTGAGAGGAAGGTAAAATACGAGCAGGATACATTTGAGGTTGGCGGTAACAGGGGTGGATGATGATGATGGTTGTGACGATGATGCCACCGGATGCTTATGGTTGCCGGTTAGATGTCCTTTCGGATGATGGAATAAAGATGTTTGACTGGCCAGATGCCAGGAGACATAATGAATTGGATACTCTTTTTTTCCTTTGGCGAAGTTTTGGCGGAAACACAATGGGGATGAGAATAAGGGTTTTTTTTTTGTTCAAGGGAGAGTATTATCGATAAGAAGTTCTTTAATCAACTCGGGACAAAGAAGTGTGGTTTAATCGATTTTGTGCAAGGAAATGGGTCCTACGCTGTTGCTTTGAAAGCGGTTTAAGTCAGATGTCAGTAATTGAGATTGAGATTTGATACTTTTGAGGGTATTTTCCAAAGTTTAAAGGTTCATTGTTGCCACGAGGTGGACGTTGACCACGTACTTAAATTTCGTATAAGACTTTCGATTTGGGGGTGAGACCTCAACAATGCGAGTAGTATGAGAGTTACGTAATCCAAACAAAACATGACAAACCCGGTCTCCATGGAGGAGTGGTTAGTGCGTTGGACTGCTGTGTGAGCTGCGTGAGTTCAAACCCCAGACATTTCCACCGAACATTTTTCGAGGCACCACCTCTCGTTGGGAATCGACAAATCTTCGAGTGCAATTTGTCATGAAAGAGCTTCTCGATTCGCGAAACTACGGACAGCCGAAACCTCCCCTATGGAATTGGGTTGGTAGCTAGGCAAGTTGGCTGTCCATGGGATCTATACCCTAGGTGTCACTCTATCTATTGAAACCATTTTTAGCTTTTGATAAATCTAAGGATACTTGCGACATCAGTATTTGATAATTCGTCCAAATTGTCGAAGTGATGGGCTCCTAGATAAAGCTTCCTTCTTTGGGACGGGGCAGGTCATGGAAATGGAGGATTGTTTCTTCCTTCAGGAGCTGCAGGGATGATAGGGCGGATGTGGCCAGTGAGAACACCGGTAACGGCGCTGATGAGCGAGCTTTCAAGCAAGATCAGACTTTAAGATCGAGTGAGGTTTAGGAGGTACGGCATGTGGTACCATTCCTTCACTTTGATATGTCTTGCTGATCGCGTCGTGCTCTAAGAGTAATTTACATGTAGCGAGTGAACTACCCAGATTCCTCTGTCCTAGTATAATCTCTATAGTAGTACCACATTTGGTGAGTTCATCGGCCTAACAATTCCCTGGAATGTCCCTATATCCCGGTACCAAGCATAGGCATTTGACCAGTACTGTCGATAAATATGTAGTCAGCTATTCAGCTCTTCTACAGGCAGTTTTAGAGAATTCTAAATTGTCGCCTATCTCTCATAGAGATTCAACATTCACCTTATCTAACTACTAAGCCAGAGAGACATTCGAGAACAACTCAGGACTAACGCTATCCTAACTTAAGGTGGCTCTACAGTCCGGGGTGGACCTGGGTCTCAACCAACAAGCCTTTTCAGCCAGCTCGATCTTTACCTAGCTGCCTCCAGTTACGCACGCCAAGTTGGTTGAGGTCCCCTTCCTCTTGCGTGCGCCACCTGAGTCGCGGTCTTCCTCCAATGCGCCGTCCCTTGGGTGCAGATTCGAAGATTTTCCGGGCCGGAGCATCGGTGTCCATACGCTCTACATGACCCAGCCACCTCAGTCATTGGAGTTTTACTCTTCTGGCTAACGATATCCGCTGCGATTAAATTCATAAATCTTCAAACTGGACGCGATCAAAAAAACCAACCATAGATGGGAGGAAGACACGATATGGTAAATCTCCAGATAGATTTGGCCCAGGCTAGAGCAGAATCAATCTACGAATCAAAACGATTGAAAATTAGCACCTTCATGGGTGTCCTCATTGTCCTATATGCCGTCACGCCAAAAGTTCTTCTCAAACCATTTCTGCACAAACAGTAGGGACCATCCGCTTATTTCTTTGCACTTATCCAAATCTCTCCAAAAGAAGATCAGTCGATTTGCGGGGCTTCTTTCTTCAATGACTTCGAAGATATTGCAAATATTAGCATCAGAAGTATCCTGAAGTTCTGATCTAAGTGAATCTGCTTCAAGGTGTGAGCGACCATCTTAACTCAAACCAACGGCCTTTCTAAATTATTTCAATAGGGTCTCAAAGGTAATACCTCCAATGTTGTATAATGAAACTCTAATCGTTTGAAGAGGGAGCTAGGACTAGTCACTATTTACCTTAAACGATTGTTATCTTCATCTTAACGTTGATGGTACAATTACTAACGTTACCCTCAACACTTCTTAAATTCCTAAATTCCTTGAATTCCCGTCGTAAAACTAACGCAAATCACCATTCAAACTAATTATCGGTCGTTTTCCTACATATATGAGTCCATATATAGCACAACCAATATCTACGGCCCTCAATGGGTAGGCCTTCATCCTGGCAGTCAAATATGCTAGCGGTATTTAGCATTTGAAATATGTTACTACTTCATACCACTAGATAGGCTTCCTATCGTCGTCCAACGCCTTCTATGTGCTCAGAACTGCCAATTTCTGGAAATTGCTTTCGAACCAAACAATACCGACAGAGATAATTTCGTAACTCGTAACACTTAGTTGCATGCTACGAGAAGGCAAACGCCAACCAAAACGCAGAAATTTGAAACAGTCGCCCACTTTACAGCGCCCATTAGATAACGACGTTCACACTTTACGCTAAACATTTCGTTTGCATCCGTGTTAAGAAATTAATGGCATCTCGCTGGGTGCACTCCCGAAAGGAAACTCGTCCGTACCCGCTTTGCCGAATTTTTCCATAAATCCTAGCTCCTGGGAATGGGCTTCTGTATGGAGCGCGCATTCCCATGATGTAGCTAGCTATGTGCTCTCGCCATCCCTATTCGAATTTGATTTATGTTTATGTGCATTATGTCCTGTGGCGCTCAGAGTCGCCTCTGAGCTAATGCCGGGTTGCTCTGCGGTGTAGAATGAGTTTGGAAGGTTGTTGCGCGTGGATCGCGTGGTTTTGGTGTCAAAAAGTTTTTTTTTTTTTCCTTTTTTGCCTGGTACCCTTTTGGGCGGAACGAAATATCGTTGCTGCCGTAACTAATGATAGCGGAGTGGTAATATGTGCTGCGGACTATGATATACTGAAGTAGGTCGAACCTTATATGTGTGTATGCTTGGGTCGTAAGTTGGTGGGATGTTAGACAGGCTTTTCGGCGTGGCGATGCATCGAAAGGGTAGGTTGTTTCCTTTTACGCTGCTAATGTTGGTTCCTGGCGGTTGACCTTTGGCGTACAAAGTTCGCGAACAAAAATCAGATGTTGGCTGCCGGAATGAATTACTTCCGGCATTTGTGGGTATTTTGAGTAAAAAACTTTTCACTTGGTTTGAACGTTGGATACGGTTGTAATGTGCTAATTTCGCACCATTTCCACGTTAGGCAATGAGAAGCTTTAATGAGATTACTTATGAATGTGTGTTCAGGGGGTAAATAGCGCCTGTGTGCCTGCAAAGAATTTCAGAAGAATTTAAATCAATATAAGGTATCGTTTAGTCAATGTGATATTGGAAGGCTGCTATTGTTGCTTATAGCGAGGAGTTATTGAAGGTGCTTCGAGTTAAGTGTGTGAAAAGAGAGTTTTAACTTTAAATGAGTTCCCACCAGAAAAAATTGGAGGAAGCTTTCACTTGGTTATAGTCTGAAACTTGATTATGTACATCGTCAGAACAGTAATTTGTGGTAGCCGTCAAAGTAAGGGTACCCGAACGTTTAGTTTTTTTTTTGCATCTGCTGTAGAATATCTGCTTTAAACCATGGTTTTTACTTATGTCTGGAGTACTTAACCCACCTTGCAAAATGAAACCAACCATGTAGACGTAGAGAGAGTAACGTTGACACACAACTTCATGTAGTTCATGGTAGGGATAGGTTCGCGAAAATCTGTTATCTAAGATTGATGACGGTTTCCTGTTTCCTTGATTGATACACCCTTTTAGTCATTAAAATGTTGTCAACCAATTACAATGCAGACAACAAGTGGAGCCGAAAATGTACATGTGCCTCTATTGAGCTAAGTTTGGTTCTAAAGCTTCCTCAATTCTTTCTAATTCCATAAACCATTTGTTAAACCCTTTACATTGGATAAATACGCTGCGTTGTTCTGCTTTTGGAGGTGGCAGGTTTTTTTTAGGTTGAGTGGCGAGTGCTGCAACTAAGTCTCTCTATCATTGAAGCTTCTTCCCGTTTTTCTCCAATCCTTATTTTTTTTTTGGTTGAAGTGGCGGTGGTGTTGTCAAAACCGGGATGCGTTACTCAGATCAAGATAAAGAACAAGGAAGGTGGGATTAATAAGAGTTTCGTGATTCCCCTGAACTGTTTGAAATCCAACATGAATTAAACAATGGATTTCTGTTAATTTGCTTAAAGTTCAAATAAATTAATAGGCTTAGGTCTTTTGCATTTGAAACTAAAAAATCGGAATGAGCCAAGGCCAAGCTTCTCGCAACCATTTATGTTGTGGGTGTAACATTTTCCGCACGAATGGAAGGGACCTACAGTTTATTGCCGACTCCGAACGGCGAATTGAGAAGCTTTTTCATGACAAATTATGCTCTCGAAGGTTTGTCGTTTCCCGAAGAGTGGGGGGCTAGTGATAGTTCGAAACCACGCAAGTGGAAGGGGGCCTTAACCAACTTGGCGTGCGAAACTGGAGGCAGCTGGCTGAAGACGCTTGTGGGTTGAGGCCCAGGCCCACCCCGGACTGTAGGGCTTCGTTAATTAAGTACATTTTTGCGGGTTGAGTTTTGTAAGGTTTGTTCTAGTATTTTGAGAGCAAAGTAATTTGGTGATAACATGGAAGATATTGTGCGTCGAAAAGTTTTTTTTTATGCATCGCTTTTCTCTATAAGCACTGTCTTATGTACATATGTTTGTCAAACTGACATCAATAAGTCATTAAATTCTACATTAAATTCTTCCAGAGCGGTAAAGCGCAACTCTTTCCTCATCCAAATTAATTTAAATGCACCGATAGCTTGCTGTTTTATCAACTTTGCTTCGCTATACAGGAACTGAACATTAGCTTGATATATGGAGGGAATAAATCTCTTTCCTCTCCGGACTACAATGCAAACATTCTTTCACATCCTATCTCATCTCTTCCAACAGATTAAACGAACACCTCACGGAAATTACTATTTAATTATTCACAAAGGAAAACAAAAGGAAATATTTATACACAAACGAAACTATTCCGAAGTACAAGTATTCCCAGGACTAACCTCCACTTCACAACACACAGAAAGAGTGTCAAATGAAAACAGATTTAACCATTTTCCGCTTCAGGTCGTTCATTTAACTCTTCGTGTCTTCAACGCTGACTGGTGGGAACAACACGTTTCGACAATTCATGCACGCAGCTGACTACTGCGAGCTGCAAGGACGGAAAGGATTACAGACCATAAAGCATACTTTCGCGTATACTCTTTCCTGCCAGAGCCAACAGAAACTACCTCCAACAAAGAAGACACGAAGTGACAAATTTCTTTTCATTTAATTAAGGCGAAAGTAAAAAAGGACGAAAAGGAATGAGGAAAAAAAAAAAGAATGGGGACCATTATGGTGAAAGAGTTTTCCGCTATACGGAAGACCTATAGGTCAAAATGAAAATGCATGGAGCGCCAGGACAGGCACTACGACTATAACTACGTGAGTTATGTTGAACGAGCGACTCCTTCTCATGACGAACGTGTGATCGCACAAGTAATAGGTTTTTTCTACGTTTTGCATCCCCGCATCTGGTACAGATTCCGCAGACTGCATGCGCTCAGGAATTAAAATAAGTGTCAACATGAGTGGAATAATGGCCAAGGATCAGAAATTTCATTAAATTCTTACCGTTTGTCGTTCTGTTTTTGGTAATTGCCTTCGTTTCTATCTCGGGCGTGTAGGGCAAATATAGGCGCGTACCTTTCTACACTGGAAAGCAAGGTACGATGTCAAGTGAAGAGATGTCAAACTAAATGGAACATGAGGATGGACAAACATGCAATTCGAAGGATGGAACAAAAAAAAAATCCCTAAATTAATTTCATTTACGCGATAGCTGCTTTTAAGCCTGAGCTACGTTGGAATGACACGAGAAATCTGTGAGGTTTTTTGAATAAACCAGATTGAGATCAGTGGTTTAAGCTGCCACATGTCAGACATTTGCGAAAGAAGGAAATGAAAGGAAAATAGGACAGTTTTTAATAGAGAGAAGAGATCTCCTGATTTACTGCTGACCGCAGAGTAATTTAATGTGCTGTCAAAATGCAACAATAATTTTTCATCATCATCTCATCGCATCTCACTTGTTTTTGGCCTCAGAATCGAGAGCTTTAAATGTCCTTTCATATCCTAAGCTTGACATAAAGAAACGGCTTACAATCCAGTACAAATTAAATCTTATTCAAGCTTTGTGTCACTTAGACAATTAGGGCTTATTGTGTCAAGGAGTTATGTAGATTGCGTTATCAATTCGAGGGAAGTATAATTTTTTTTGTGGGATGTAAGACGTAGGTACATTCATATGTATGTATGTATGTGGCCTTTTTTTGCAACCGAATTTCGCACAAGTTCAGGGGAATTTTTAAGCACTGCGTCTTCATTTTTATTTGTTGACGTCGCAAACGGCGGTTGAAGAAGCGGCAGAATCATAATTTGAATGCCAAGTTATTTGACTGACAGTAGAAAATATTTAGGTCTTATATTCCACAGGTGAATTTAATTTGTCTGTGGTTTTTTTCTGTTAAGAAGCGGTAGCAGACATCTTATAGACTCCGGATAAGTGATTTTGTTCTCCTGTTGCTATGATGTTGTACTATCGTGTGAACACTTCTGTAATCCGATATAAAGCATATCTTCTATGCCCATATGTACAAATATGTATATACATATGTATATGTACTGTGAAATATTATGACTCGTTCAAGATGTGATTCCTTCTGCATTGTACTCCGCTTGGCAGGTGGATAGAGGTGACGATTCTTGGTATGATCTGGTACATGAGGGTGAGCGGAAGGCTCTTCGATTAGGCCTCAGTTGGGCCCGTTGCATTCCCCTCTTTCAATCTTCGGAACCGTAATGTAAGGTTTGGTTTGGGACCTTTATTGGGAGGGATCTAGGGAAGGTGGTCACAATTATAGATTTGAACCCAGCGTGCGTGTAGTCTGGCGAATCTTTCTGTTTCTTTGGAGAAGACCAGGATGTCGGCGATTCGTTTGTTCTTGAAATGCTTCAGGTCCGGTATCCAGATAGATTCCAGGGTCTTCTATTGCATCATCGCTAAGGCTGGGTAGTGGCATAGGAAGTGTTCGAGGTCTTCTTCTTCTACCTTACAGTTCCCACATGTCTCTGCGGCAGCGAAGCCCAGTCTATGCATGCGTTTGCTGAGGTTAATGTGTTCTGTAATGAGTGCCACCACCAGCCTCAATTGCCTTTCTAGCGAGCAAGTTGCTCGGTTTCTTAGATTGATCTGGCCACTTTGTATCTTTGATCTTCGAAATCCCTTTGCAACTTCTCGTTGGTTGCTATTTTAATCACTCCCTCACTGTGTTTTCAATGGATCGTTCAATCGCATGCTCCCCTTCTCTTGCCAGTTTGTCGGCTTTCTCATTCCCCGTGACATCTTGGTGACTCGGTACCTAGACAAGGCGGACTGCCAAGCCTGTTGAGTTTGTCTTTGCATTCCCTGATCAAATGACATCTGGATGTTAGATTTGTGATGGCTTTAAGTGGTGCTTGACTATCCGAGCAGATTTCTATTTTCCTTCTTTGGGTGTGGTGTTCGAAGAGAACTCCAGCTCCCCTCAAAATTGCAAGGACTTCTGCTTGGGAGACTCTAACGATGGGACCTAGATGAATCGCATATTCTACCAGTGGGTTGTTGCAATATACGCTAGTCCCGGAATTGCCTGCGACGTTGGAGCCGTCTTAGTTCGAGGCCAACAATCCTTCGAAGGAAATTCTGTTTCAAAGTTGCTGATAAAGCTGATTTACTTGTCTCCAAAATAACTCTGATGGTTGATGAGTGGCATAATCGTTCTAATATTACATGTCGCCTCGAAATATCTGAGAGCATTTAGTCTTGCTGCTGAGTATCCTTGTGGTTTTGGAACCACAACTCAGGTTACCTGATTGTTTGCAGATGTTGATAGGTTGACAGATGAAGATATTTAAATCCAATCAGTGAATTTATGGAAAAGATTTAGTTTACCAATTTTTTTCTTGGATATGCATATCTTGGAGAACTTCAGAGGTGCGTTCTCTGATTCTCGCTAGGGCTGGACATTTGCACAAGAAATGAAACAGAGGTTCATTTTTGCTGTTATCGTTGCAACTACGGCAGAAGGGATTGTGTGGGAAACCTAGCTTTTCTGCGTGTTTTACTATTGGTCAGTACGTATGGCACCTATTCTTGCAATATATCGAATAGGCCTAGTAGTTTATTTGTTGTAATTGGCCAGATCTTTCCTGATATGATGCAGTTATTTAACATTTTCCGCCCTTCGTTGGTCAACTTTAAAAATTGATGGATATTGACTCTTTCCGCTAGTAAGCTGTTAATGGCTGACCCCACCTGTTCACATCGTCGGTTTTTGGATGCCGCCAATTTTACTATGTTATATGCGCCACTTTTGTGGGCCTGTCCTGATTTCTTAACAACATCCTCATTTCTACCCCGATGTAAAATGTCCCGATGATATATTTCTATACAACTGAAAGGATCCATTTGAAGTTGGCATGTCCGAAGTAAAAACCTTGCAGAAGAGAGTGGAGGTCAGATCTGACATCATACGCCACAATATTTTAGGTTTAGCGGTCCCTGATGCGATGCACTTAGACGCAAATGGGCGCATTTTAACGCAACGGAAAAGATCTATTGGAAGATGGCATGTCCGAACGTTTAAACTTTGTAGAAGTGAGTGAGGAACTAGGATCACCTGAAAAATCGCTTAAAATGTTCTACATACGCCACAGTATTTTAGGATCCATTGATGTGTGTTTTAATGTTTTTTTTTCTTTTTTTTTGTAATCCAGTCGCTCTTCAAGGTGTTATGAATATCCATCTGATGCTCACAGCGCGAGCGATAACAAGTGGTTCGAAACCCAGCTAGTATTACATGGGTTTCAATGTTGCGCGAGGGTGGTGTCCAGACTACCGGGAGACATTTGTGGTGTTTGTCATTGCTAGAATTCATGAGCAATTTTTCAAATCTCCTGATGTTATATGCGCCCTTGATCGCGTGCCAATTTTTGGCTCTAATGTCCCGATTTTTATGAAGTTTTATCCGGCTGCTTTGTACTATTGGGACAGTCAAACAAATAATTTTCCCATATCCTTGAACTTATTGCTCGAAGGAGTTTCATTATAATTAACCCTAATCTGGAATTGTGTCTAAATCAAAATCCTAACTCAGATTGCGTAATAGAACGTAAATCAGTCTGCAAATCGTAAACATCTATTAAAGCAATTAGAGCGTATTAAGCAATCATTTTCTGAGGGGTTGGGCTAAAAGCGAAGTACGACTAAAACCCCTTCGCCTTGATAAGTCAAATTTGTTACATCTGATAGACAGTCTACATCTTAGATTGCCAGATTGCCTTTTCATACTACATTAACCCTTATTAACTGCAACATCGCATTCGGAATACTTGATCCCTTAAGCGGCAAACCTAATTAAGTCAAAATCAAAATCTGTGGAACTCAATTTCACGTATTCGTCGGCCCAATAAACTTTACTCATCCAACTGTTAAATGCCGAAATAATAACAAAATGAAAATTAATCATAATTAGATACATCTCTCCCCTATAGCGGTGCTCTCATTGTCTGCCTCAAAAATTAACACCGGTTAGTTTGTCTTTCCCCGCTAGGTAGGAACCCCAAAGTCTTTGCCTAATCAAAACGTTTCGTTTGCTTATTCAATACAGCAATCACGCATCTCTGCGTTTGAAGCAATTTGAAGGGCGAAATTTTGACAGAGCTCCCCACCCTGGTACACTTGTCGACGACAGCACACACTAATTGACGCAACATATGATTCTAACGACTCTGTTGATAATAATGGCCTCGCTCATACCGAAAATATTTATCCCTTACTAAGCTGTTCCCAACGTTACTGTGTGTGAATATGCTCAGCATTCTTGGCCGGATTATGTATTCAAATTATGTTCTGGCGTCTTGCTAAGGAGCTGCCTCTAGGATGCATCATCGCATCGAAAGTGTACACAACCTATAGCTTGTGGAGCTCCGTGCCTCATTTTTTAAAGATTTAGCTCACGAATTTTACATTTATAACAAAAAAAAAAGGACGAAAGCGAAGGCGAAGGAGAAAAAAACCCTCAGTCATCATCTTCAATATTCCGCTGTCACGGGCGTTATCCTTTCGTTTGCATTAATTCTCGCCGTGGTGGGTGGGTGTGGAGGTATTAAGAAGCAACGTGACTTGAAAATTACCATAGTTAAAAATCGTGCCGTCGATGTTTTGTCCCCGCCACTAGCACAAATAGTAATTCCCAAATGCGTATTGTATACGGTACCGGAGGGGGCTCCCTGCTCATTGTTTAAACGCTCCCTGCATCTTTTCGTTTTAACATTTTTGAGGACATTTTTATTGCAGTCATCGTGATGTAGAGGTTGGAAGGAGGAATTGGTAATACTACCCTTGGAGCAGATGTAATTATTTGTTCCCTCCGGTAAGTCTGGCCAGCAATTAATTCCATGGCAATATTTTCATTTACAGCCATTGGACAAGCTTGAGTGGTGTTCTGCTGGCTGTGGCTATGGCAGTGCCAGGTGTTTGTGTGCTTGTTGTATTTTTCAGTAGGGTATTGTAGGTAAGATTCACAGTTTGTGGTATTAAGAACAAAATTCAATTACTCTCCGACTGTGTATGGTATGCTCAGGCCTTACCGCATAGGTGACTTTGGTCACATATTACACAAGACACTAACTTATCCTTAATGCGTGTGATAAGGTCAAGATAAATTGTGATGATTTTTCCATAAAAATGTCAATCAAACATAGGGTATGAGACGGAAAGTTTCGAACGTGTAATTTATTTTCTGTGTGATTTTGTGTGGCACAACTTTTGCCACGTGGCTTGAATGGTATCATTTGGAGTGCGCTGCTATTGGAATGAAATGGTGGTATTGACCTAGGATGTGTACAATGGTGGAGTGAGTTTTGGTTAAGCGAAGTTAATGGGAGAGATGTGATTTGACTGTGGAAATGAAAAGCGGTGTCTTTGAGTGCGGTATGCTTTTGTTTGAAGTACAAAAAGCCTTTAAAGTGCCGAAAATAATTTAAACATGGGTTCTGTGCAAAAAGGAAGTCTTGTCATTTTCTAATTTAAGGGTGAAAATATCTGAATAGGGGACAATTGCACGGAAAAAATTAATCATAAATACGCCAACGGATAGGAAAAACATTTTAATATTTTCGTTTATCCCCGATTCAGTCCTCCACGATTGATTGATTGGGATAAAAGATTTTTCTGCTGGATTTGATTTCAAAAATATTCTTTAATGCCCTTTAGTTAAGAATGACTCAAAGTACGACACTGCAATAGGGCCTGTCGATATTTCAGTTCTAAAGCTGCCACCATCGATGAAAAGGTGGTTGGTACTGATTTGCATTTCCTGGGTTTTCTCCAAGATCTTTCCTGGCGTTAGCCCACACTGATGTGGACCGATCAGGTTGTTGACGAACGGCTTCAGACGTTCACACAACACAGTAGAAAAAATCTTATAGGCGATGTTAAGAAGACTGGTGACTCTGAGTTGGCGCAGTTCTGAGGGTCACCTTTATTGAGGAATTGTATTGCAATAGTTGATAAATATTTGTTCAATACTGAGTATGCACTACTTTGCGAATGAGATCGACCAAAGCCTGCTTCTTGCAGCCATTCATGTTGTGTATATTTTATTTTTCGCACGAATGGAAGTAACCTACAATTTTTGCTGGTGAAAGTCAAATATTGAGAGGCTTTTTGATCACAAATTCCACCTTCCAAAGTTTGTCATTGGCCGCTGCCCTGAATACGAATATTTTCCCCACCGAAGTACTAGTCTTTACACACCTTAAACTGAACCCTTTTTACCATGTGCTGAAAATTGACTTGTTTAGAAAAGCCATTTTCTCTTTCTTCATAAGTCAATTGCTTGTTTTAGAAGCATTTCCATACGGATGCAGTGTCTTCGAAGATATGTAGTACAAAACTGTATCGAAACTGTCATATGAAAGTCATCACCATGTCATTCTGAAATCGGTTCCTTGCTTATTCGAAACGTAATTGGATGTACTATACTGAAAAAGTTCTTCAAATCCTAAGAATTTGACAAAACACATTTCGTTTTCTGAGTAAGTCTCAGTTCCGATTAAGTTTTTTTACAGTTAATTGTTAACATTTTGCATTTTTCTGTTTTTGGGACATCACATCATATTGTTATGAAATTCCATATCCATTACTCCTTCACATCCTTTAATGTTTGAGTCGTCAAAATCGGCCAACGTCAGCAAATAAATTTTAAGTAAAAGTCCCAAGCCTATAACAGCATGTCCTTCTTGAGATTTACTGATGTCGTTAGGGTAAAAATTGTTGGAAAACCTAAACAACCGGTCGTTCGTTCCACACTCTGAGCAGAACATAAATTATCACCCAACAAGAAATATTAATTAAAGCCTAAAAATATTGCACTAATGAACATAAAAATAACTGCACGCTCTTGTATGTAGGTATGTGTGCATGTACGGAGGTTAGTGTAAAATTTTAATTTCCTCCATCCATCCCGACCAATAACTCATGTCCTTCTAGAAATAATAACAATTAATTCTTCCCCGAAACAGGCATCTCCAAGACCATACAAGAGGATAACAAGTCTCTCTACCCACCCCGAGAATGGCAAATGTGTGTTTCCTTCTATGTGCCATAGTGTGATATCAACTCGTTGAAGGACCTTTTTAGGAGACACATCCTCCTTTTGCTCTGCAGATAAGAAAAAGCATAAATTTATCCAAACGCGCTGCCCATAATTTTTAGACGAGCACAATGGGTACTTTAACCACTCGCCACCACTGCCGACGATGGTAGGGAAGACTTATGCAAAAGGGACGACAAGTCTGGTCATGTGGTGGAGGAGGAAGTGGCAGCATGTCATGCCAACGACCCGGGCACAAAGTGACGAAGTCCTAGTTCAAATTCTGGGTGACTGCATTGTGCCGGTGGTGTTAAGGATATCAACATTCATGACCGGCGTCTCACATCCTGTTGGGAATTCTTAAAAAGAAAAATTTTATTAGTTTTTTCCCCAGAAAAGCCGACTTAAAAGTTCTCCTATACTGTGGCCTATAAATACATATATTCGTAGTCCTCCATTTAAAAGTGGAAAGAAGGTCAAAAGGAAAAATTGTGTGGATGGGTTTCCAGTTGAGTGCTGCTACTGCTGCTGTTGGTTCTTTGGTACGCTTCTGGTACATAGAGGTGAAAGGACGAATTGCATCGTTTCCCAACATCAACAGGGACGATAGTTGACTTAGACAAAGTCTGAGGATGGAAAAAAAAAAAAAAACGATGGAAACCCAGAGCACAGTGGTGCCCAGGCACGACCAATGCTTCCGACATTTGTCACTTTAATGAGCGTTGAACTAGAAAATGCTCATAGGGTGCTGGGAAAAGGATATGTTATGTTTTATTCCCCTGGTTTGCTGTAAAGCCCATGTGATTGCATTCTCTAGGGTGGACAATTAATTGCTCTATCCTGGTATAATGGCGCAGAAGAAAGTTCTCAAGGAAGCAATTATCTTCGGGCCAAGGAAATTGAAATTTTGTTAGCAGACGGGTGCAGGGTATTTGCGTTGCATAATGTATTGATTTCATTATTAGGAAGGAACTGAGTTTAGACATTAGGAGTGTTAGAGGAAAAAGTGTAATAAGCGCAGGAAGGAACTTTTACGTAAGAAATAAAAGAAGCAGTAAAGGAGGTTATACGTACTTTAGTCGTGAGAAGAGACATGTGGAAAATACTGCTGTACGGTTTGATCGGTGGAACTCAAAAAGATTCTTTCTTCAGCCTCATTATTGTATGAAGTTTGGAAAACTGAAATTTGGCTAAGGCTAGTTGTCAAACCCATAGGCCCAAGTTTATTTTGTCTGGCTAATAGGTATCGTTACCAAAGCAGTGCATAGATTTCAACCCGCCTGGTATCCAGCAAAGCGTTGGTTTGTTGACCGCCTGTACATATATCGTTCAGGGTTCTGCCCAGCTTAACAAGCTAAAACTTTTGTTGGTGCTACCTGCAAAGCCTTGCATGTACGTATATGATTTACCTTATCAGAGTTAAAGTGTCGACTTCCAATATGCTGCCAGGCTGGGCTAAACAGATGCTACACCCATCTCCGATTTTCAGAGATTGATGAAAGATATACCCCTATAAATGGAGCAAACGCTCTTATAAGAATGAACCTCAATTTGCCAATCGCTAGGTGTTTTTCCGCATTCCCAGGCGACTTTAATGACACGAGAGAGCTATTTCACTGCCTCTTTACCCAAAGCCTTGAGCATTTCCGGCCGGATTTCATCCACACCAGTAGTTTTGCCGACTTTTAGCGCTTAATCGCCAAAGTCACCTCCTCTACGGTGGGACTATTCTCCGCCCTATTCAAAACCATGGATCTACCAACTTCATTGGCCTGTTCCGGATTGAGCAGCTCCGAAAAGTGCTCACCTGTGCAAGATGCCCTTATCATTGGAAAGAAGTACACCGTCTTTGGATTTAACTCCTTCGATCATATTAAACCACAACCCTCTGAGACGGCGGATAGTCTGTCAAAACACCTTGTTTGCATATCTTTGATCATGATCCGATTTCTCGCTGAACTCCTTCCAAGACTGGTCCTTAGCTGCTTTAACAATCACTTGGCAAGTTCTTCGTGTCTCCATGTACCAATTTCGAGAAGCTGTATCCCCCAAGTGTTTCCACACCTTAAGGCTTTCTTCTTCTCCGAGTATTTTAAGCCTCGCAGTTCTCTTCTCACCACCTGCCGCCACATCGAGCCGCTTCACTCCACAAACATCTCCTGCAGAGGCAATTAATGCTGTTGAAAACAGGCGCCATTCTTCGTCTACATTTGTCGGAAGAGTATGCGAAAGGTTTGAACAGGAATTTGTTTAAACCGTTCGCATACCTGCCGTGCAAGCTCCTCCCGTATCTCATCGTTCTTCAAACTCTCCCACCGTAAACGTGTCACCAGCCTTGGTTTACGTTTCGGTAGGAAAGGTACTTAATCGTTGAGATGCAATTTGCACAACTCTAGGTTGTGACAGTTTCATCAATGATGTCCTTCTCAATGCACAAATGATTTCCAGTCAATGGGGCTTTGTCGGTAATAAAATTGATTTGGTCTTTCCTGTCAGTTAAATTTCGTCGCCTAAACGCAAGAAAACCACTGTTTAGGCTTTAAAATTCGGAAATGCTTTATAAAATTTTGCACTAGCACAAGACTCTTCGCACATGGAGTGCATTATGGAACAAGTAGTGGTAACTTTTAACAAACTCATTGCTTGACGTAAACAAGTTTTCACCCCTTGAATTATTATGAAGGCTACAAATTAAGCACACTTAACACTTCAAGACAAACTCCACACACTTTTGCTTGCCCTTAAGATTTTTTTAAACAAGTTGTTGAATTCAATCCTTGTAGGAACTTCAAAAAAGGTTTTGTGAGTGAGTGGCTGATTTCACGTTAATCCGTAACGTATCGCACCTTAGCACGCTTTCTTCCCTACTCGAAGTTAGCGACTTCAGCATCCCGTTGGATGATACTCTCCAAAGGTACTGCTTCAAACGAAACTACTTAGTAGTCATTGCCCTGAGTGACGAGTGGAAGAAGTTAAACTTCGTCCGTCAGAACACGACCAAGTGTGGTACATGGACGGCCCTTAACTGGATCTGGGGCTGGAATATTCGGGGAGACGACTAGTACTAACATAACGGTAAGCCTAACCATATACTCATCGATCTTCCAGGCAGAAATATTTGCCCTTAATCAGTGCATAGGCTTAAACTTGCTTTCTAACGTCCGTTGCAAAACCATCTTTGTCATTTCTGACCGTCAAGCTGCCCTTAAAGCACTGAAATCAGCCACGATACAATCGAAACTAGTCCTAGAGACGGTCAAACTGCTTCTTGAACTAGGAAGAAACACCTTGGTCACACTACACTAGATCCTCCCTCACAAGGGTCACATCAGCAATCAAACAGCGGACGCACTGACAAAGATAGGTGAAACAACTCCCTTTACTGGTCCCGAACGAAATTGTGGAGTAAACAAATCCATTTTTAAAAGCTACACGAGGGGACAAACCCTGCTCAAATCCAACGCAATCTGGAAGGGAAGTATAGGACAGAAATGTACCAAATACTTTTTCCCCAATTTATCCCAAAAGAAATCCAAATCTCTTCTGAATCTGAGCAGGAGCCACCTTTAAATTCTAACCGGTATCCTAAGTGGCTACAACATCAACACAAGCTTGGCCTGTCACCGAATCCCACCTGCAGACTATGCTTGGTGAGCGACGAAAGCTCTCTCCACATCGTCAATGAATGCCTCGCTCTCCCTCATTTGAGCCAGCGGACCCCCACCAATCGCACTTGCCACGCTCTACCCTGAGAAGCTGAGTAGCTTCCTGACAGCCTCTGGAACAGACAAACTGCTCTAAAACATATGGCACAATAGGCCTCTAGGTTAGACCGCAGTGCACGTGCGGACTAACCGCTCCCCACTTATAACAAAAAATAAACGTATCGCACAACACAGTTTTCTGATCGTCAAGGCGATTGCCGAAAGGAATTTATTAATCTCTTTTTGAGGTGTTCACTAAACAGACACTGGTTACGCATCATTCTCGCTCAGTGTTCAATTTGTCAGGTTTCATTTTGAGGGATTTTCTTGGATTTGCGGAAATTATTATCCCTAATCGCTGATTCGGTGCGTGCCGGTAGATGGCTTCTCATAATTTATGTAAAATAAAAACAAACAACTGACTACATTACTAATTTGTAGGTCAACAATTGGACTATGTAAAAATTCAATTAATGAATAAATTCAAAGCGACAGGAAGGACAAATATTTTCACAAGCCTCAAAGTAATTTTTTACTAGTGGGCTGCACACTATGGCATATTAAACTGTTTTACAACAATGGCTAACAGTAAAAATTAAAGTCGCTTGCGACATAAAAACACCACAACCAATTTATTTTGTTCCATTTTGAATGCGGCGAACAACAAAACGAAACGAAATATAACAAATTGTCCTTGCTCTGGTCACAACGAGCACAAACTCTGTACACATGACGTCACACACTTGTTTGGAAAAAAAACCACAGAGAGTTATTGACAAGTAGTGCGAATGACACAATTATTGATTGAATGACGCAGTTGTTAAATTTTCCAACCTCTGCATCCAGGATAGAAGAATACATTCAGTTCCATCACTACCAACCACGTCTGCCATAGCCACACGAAGCTCAAACTCGTCTGCCTGTCGCAGTCCCACTTAAAATAACAATTTATGTTATCCTCTACAGCTATTTAAATTGAATTTGGTTATTGACGATTGCCTGCTGCATCCGAAGGCTTTGCAGTATAGAGTCCTGAACAAAGCCCACCCATATACGAAGGGCAAAGGATTCATCATTACGGTAGGGCCTTATCACCTACCGCAACGCATCACACCACAGTCTGAGTGTGGCAATTTGTTGTGTTCCATAGGTGATGTTACCAGTCGAACAGCAATCGTAGCCGTCCTCGCTGGACTATTGTTCCTCATCGGATGTCCTGGTGCATTCTCTTGTGGCTGCCTTTCAGCAGCGGTGGCAGCAACGACGGCAGCCGTGTTGGTCCGTGGTTTCGCGCGATTCACTAAAATTAATTAATGTTTGCATTTTTACTGATGGTTGACCTTAATGCTGCGATATAAATATGAGATTGAGGGGTGCGTGCTTGTGGGTGGTGGAAAAACTGAATAAATGGCGGTTTTGGAATCCTATTCGTTGGTTTGGATTATTTTGGGCGAGGTAATTCTAATTATAGTGCTGGGGTTGTGAGAATGTTTGTCGTTATGAAAAATGCACACATCCATTCGGACAATTTCTGAGTAATGAAAGTTTGAATGCAATCATTTATTGAAGGGCCATGCGAATGCAATTTCTGGGTAACTGGGTGCTGGGATGGTGGTATTCAGTTTCAAGTAGCTTTTTCTCTGGGCGACAATTTGTCCCAGTAATTCGTCCAGTAATTTAAGCGATCGAATGACTCCATTGCTGAAAATTACCTTTCTGAAGTGAGGGAGCCCATTGCAATCTTCGCTTTCAATGCCTTTTCTGCACTTACTTACTTAAGGTGGCGCTACAGACCGGGGTGGTCTCAACCAACAAGCGTCGCCAGCGATTTAGATCTTTTGCCAGCTGTCTCCAATTTCGCACGTTAAGTTGGTTGAGGTCCTCTTCCACTTGCGTGCGCCACCTGAGTCGCGGTCTTCTTCTACTGCGGTGACCCTCGGGTTTGCCAGGGTCGTCAACAGTAAAATCCTCCATATCCGAGGCTGCTGGTTATTGCGTAACAACTTTTGTTTTCCTTTTCTACAGAGCAAGTCTAATGAAAGCTGGTGCTTTCGCCTACCTCCTTTACCACTCTCTGATTTTCTCTAACCCATATGGTTTGCGTCGTCTTGGGTCGCGTCGCCATATTGGCATGTTGGGTCTCCTATCCTGTGCAGATATCTGTTAAAGTAAAGATTCACTTCTCCATACTTTCGCTCCGTCCAGTCCGCGATGTTTCAGCCATGCGGTTTATCTACCACTGATTTCTCAGCTTCAGCGTTTATCCAGCAACACATCGTGGTCTCCTTGCGTCTACTGCTGCTGTTTCCTTTCCCACTTCTGATTTCTTCTCGTATACACATATATTTTTTTCCGCTGCTAAGAGGTCAATTGGGGCTATGACTTACGAGAACGACAGGTTCTGAGACTGTTCGATAGGAACTCGCCACCAGAAGAACTCCTCTTCGCTGTACCGCTGTCCATACTTTTTGAGCAGGAGCGCATCAGCTCAGATAGGAAATATGGATCTCTGCTTCAAACACGAATAAGAATTTGCCAAGACTGTCGGAGAAGTTCGTACGAGGATATTAAAAAAAAGAAATAAACTCAGTTCTGATTTTAATTTCTTATCCATCCGTATGGCAGGTCAAAAGTTGTTGATCGATGTTTGTATTTCTCCCAGTTCCAGTCTTCCTACGGAAAATAAAGAAATTTTTTTATTGAAGCAGTATTTCGCTGGTACGTCGCCTAAATCCGTGTTGAATTCTGTATTTTGCTCAAGAAGGAGTAGAGGGTCTCCTTGATACGCTGGTATAGCCCGTAGGCAGGATGGCACGTTACTTTCGGTAAGAACTATCAAGTTCGATCTAGTTTACCGTTAAGCGTGGTGATTTCGTAGGTGCTCATCCATCACAGAGTATCGGTCTGTTTATTAGGGTACAGAGTCAGTACACTGTTTGAGGACTTATTTGCAACGAACTTGATGAGAGATCTTAAGGTCCTTAGTTACTTTAAGTCTTACATCTGTTTACATCCAAGCTAAGTTTTGACAAAAACTTCCCATCCATCCCTCCCAGGTCATTCTGGGACGATGAATTCTCAGAAGACAAGTCGGTTCACTTTTACACCGACACGACGGTTCGAGAACTAGCGACGGGGTGGGTGCTGGTTTTTTTTCCGACTGACTTAAACCCAGCCTAACGTTCCATCTTCCAAATCATTGTACCGTGCTCCAGCGAACATCATGGCGATCAGAGGAGTCTTATCTTAGCTGAAGAAAAACGTGATATCAGCGAAGGATATCCGCACCTTTTCGAACAGTAAAGTGACAATAAGTTCCTTGGAATCAGTCGCTTTAAATTCTCTAATAGGCCTACCTTGCTGATCGTCTCTTTTAGAGATGGCGGAGCAGTTTTAAGGTGACCTGATAAGTACCTACCGATATTGGTAGCCTCCTACGCTTCGTAAGAAGTTAGGCAGGAGATCTTTCCGAGATCCTCGTGGTATCACAACGGATCCTCATGGCTTCGGCTTTAGTTGGCAGCCACTTCAACCTAACCTAACCTAACCAGGTTATCTCTTGTGTATTAAGCCTTCTTGGAAAATTGGATTTGTTTTATTGTAGGGAGAATAACATTATTTGCCTTGCTACGGTGAGTTTAGAGTTTAAAAAGGTTCCTTCTAAGTCCCTATTGACGAGTCTTGCTACAATATCCACATAGCATTATACGCTCTGCCTATACAGCGAATGAAGGAGGCTGCCAACTATAACGGAACACGTCATCTGATCCATGTGCTATTTTGGACTATAAGCCTTAAGATAAATAAATAATTTACAAAAATGAGTCAATGGCTTCTGAATGAAGAAGTGACAGACACACTTATGAGCCGAGTATTACTGGAACATGAGTTTAGGTTACTGAGTTGATTTGCAAGAGAGCTAAAGCTTCTTACTTACTTAAGGTGGCGCTACAGACCGGCGTGGTCCTGTGCCTCAACCAACAAGCGTCGCCAGCGATCTTTTGCCAGCTGTCTCCAGTTTCGCACGCCAAGTTGGTTGAGGCCCCCTTCCACTTGCGTGCGCCACCTGAGTCGCGGTCTTCCTCTACTGCGCTGACCCTCGGGTGTGGATTCGAAGATTTTCCGAGCTGGATCATTGGTATCCATCCGCTCTACATGACCTAGCCACCTCAGTCGTTGGACCTTCATTCTTCTGGCTAAGTCGATGTCGCTGTACAGCCCGTACAGTTCGTCGTTGTATCTCCTCCTCCACTCCCCGTCTATGCAGACGGGACCAAAAATCACCTGAAGAATTTTCCTCTCGAAAAAGCCAAGAGCAACCTCATCCGCTTTAGACAGAGTCCATGCCTCTGCGCCGTAGAGCAGGACTGGGACGATTAAGGACTTATAAAGGGTCACCTTAGTTGTTCGAGAGAGGGCTTTGCTACTCAATTGCCTTCTTAGCCCAAAGAAACAGCGATTGGCAAGAGTTATTCTTCGTTTAATCTCAGCGCCGATGTCATTGTCTGAATTTATAGCGGAGCCTAGGTAGACAAAGTCCTTAACTACCTCAAAGTTATAGCTGTCTATAGTGACGTTCTGTCCGAGACGTCGGTGTTGGGAGTTATTTTCTTGTTGACAGCATATACTTCGTCTTGCCCTCATTGACCGCTAAACCCATCTTCGCCGCCTCCGTCTCGATACTCACAAACGCACCAGTGACATTACGCTGTGTTCTTCCGATTACGTCAATGCCATCGGCGTATCCGAATAAGAGAGCTAAAGCGCTTAAGTGAAGTGAAGTGAATATTATTTACATGTCTCCGACAAAGTCTTCACATCACCAACATCCTTATGTTGCAATCTGGTTCATATAATGAAAAAAAAAACATGTTCCGCAATGACCCAATCACACAAGCTTAATTTTTTACCCAATGAATGTCACAGCAGACAATATTCATAAAAATATGACTGAGTTCCAAGTATTAAGGCAAAACAAGGGTCAAGTCGTTATCAGTCGTATGCCTCAACATCAAAAATTACCCATTAAAATTTGAAATCCAATACTTAACACTCATTGTGAACATATTAAGCTCAGTCAGAATGACGAATACATCCGCTCCTTAACCTGAAAAGGAAATCTCATCAATTGCCAATAACCCTAAAGTCTTCATAACACAAATTTGCACACAATTTGTATTAAACACACCCAGTACGTTCAGTACAATTACTTTGAAATTATCCTGAAAATTATTACTCCATTCTAAACAGTGGATTTCGTTGCGCACTAAATCATTCTCCTCGAATAGCCTTGAGTAAGGCAAACGGAATGTACATACAAGTGTATGTACATATGTAAGAATTATTACCAGTCAACTCATCTAGTCGAATTCTGCCACTGGCTCGAAATCATCTTGATTCACAGAATTAATTCTGTCTTCCCATCCGCTTGTGAATCCTTGCACCTGACTGCGTTTCCTTCTTAAAATTACCCCCAAAATTAGTTATTATGGTAATGTTCACATCTTCATGCTTTCCACTAGGGCAGAGTATGCACAACAAATCGCTTCGATTGACAGGATTACCGTCTCCGAATGACTCCTTCGATTCACTTAAACTACACAAGGAAGGATATTTGTGTGCACAAAGTAAGAATTCATATTCAATTTCCTTGTCTTCCTTTCTGACATCCGATGGGGGAGTGTGTATGGAACCCCACTTGCATGGGAAAATACCAGCATATGTGGTGCAATGTCACGCTCTGGAATTTAGAAAGCGGCTCGCTTCGCAGGATACCGCAAGATGGGTGGACGTGAAAAGTTATATGCACGTAACGTAGTGTAGTCGTGGGAATAGTGACGTACACATAAGTTTGCTTAATTATTCTCTCCTAAGGAGTCGTTGGGCTCAGAAGCAATTATATCTCAGCAAACTTACACAGGACGAAAGCTGACAACTACGATGGACATATGCAGGGAAAGGGCACACATTCTAGGAATATGTAGATCTGGTTCGATAGCGTGGAGGTACAACTCTTGAACTTACATACATATGTACACATGTTCAAATGTGGCAGAGCCCTATAGAGGCAAAACTCAGATACGATTTTCTTGCTGTTTTTCTAGTTCCTGGTTTCGTCACCGGAACCTCATTCGTATGTGGTCTTGCAGATATGTATCATATTGGTGGATAGAAGATAAATTAGAACATTTAAGGTTTTTTTTTTATTTGTTTGTATGTTTTGCCGCGCTGGTTGGTTATCTTTTCGCGCCCACGTCCTTGAAGAAGTTTCATATACCAATACGTGTGCCTGAATTACACTGCCAGGCATGGTCGGAACTTAGCGTAGGAAAAGTTTTCTTGGGTTAATCTCTCCAGGGAAGGTGAGATGTAATATTTGATTTTCGGTTCTATAATAATGAATTTGAAAGAGATTTGGGATAGCAACTCGTAGTGAAGCGAATGTGGGATGGGATTTCCAAATTTGCAATCCTCTATTCGCCCTGAGTGTTAGTTTATCCTGTGTTAGTTAAATTATGTAATCCAGTCACATACACACATCTACATGGATGATCTTTGTGTGCCCTAAGATAGTAAGATAATCGTTATGTTTCTAAGCGATGAAGGTCAAAGATTGTTTCCTACTCTACTGAATTTCAAGGTCCTTAAAGTTTCTTTTCAACAGTGTGACTTTATCTGACAATAGTATAACTTTAGAATGACAGAGATATGGGTAGTTCTCTGAGATGATTCGAATTTATGTTCAGCGAAAAAGTTAAGAGATGCGGATACGAATTTAAGATAGATAAAAAAAGCAGAGTTTAACTTTCCTTGCCATGCAACAAAAGGTGTCATTTTAAATTGATAGAAAAACACAACATTTTTGTGGAAAATGGTGATGTTTTTATTTTAATCAAAAGGACGTAATCTGAGGTTGGTAATGGAATACAACATCTGTCAAAAGTCTGCCCCGGCTCTGCTTGGTGAACATTTTGATCACGTTTTCGCAAAATTGTGGCTGTATTACGCGAATGGTAGCTCTGATATATTCTTCAGTGGAGCCGCATAGCCGCAAAGAAAAAAAGTCGAATGGTGTTTAATCCCATGCTGCTTACTATCTCTGACAGTGCAAGATACTTGGCTCGACAAAAAGTTGAACTGGAAACGAAATATAAACGAAAGAATTAAGAAGGCCACGATAACTTTTTACTCTTGCAGTAGAATATTTGGGAAACCTGGGGACCAATGCTATATGGCTATTCTGAGGCCTATACTTACCTTTGCCAGCGTTGTGTGATAGCAAGCTGCTACTAAAATCACCAACTTCAAGGCCATCACGAAAATACAGAGACTGGCGTACAGGGCAGCTACTAGTGCCATGAGAACCACGCCAACAGCAGGACTAGAGGCTATTCTCAACCTGATTCTACTAGACCTTTTTGTACGGGAATCTAAGTCCAGAAGTGCCCTTAGAATCAGCCAAATGAATGGCTGGAAGTCAAACACGACTATGCACGGTATGCAACAGGGGATCAGATCCCACAACTGTTACTAATAAGATGCAAGAGGTCATCGATCTGACCTTAGCCACTAACTCTCTTAAACTGGACATCAAAAGTTCTCAGGCTATTGCTATATACAATTCGGTATTAATCTCAGGGCCTCCCAGCAAAATTTTTTAAGGAATGTAAGGAAAATGGACTGGAATAAATATAGGAGAATTCTGGAGGGCGACCTCAACCACTATACCCTGTCGCAATCGAGTTCACCTCCTGATATTGACCGAATGGTTGACAGTTCATTGAGACTATTAATAAGGCCCTATGCATAGCTTGCTCAGTAAGCAGACACAAGAAGGGGAGCAAGCCTCCCACGATCCTGCATAAGTATATGGGCAATATCCAACCACTGACTATACGGTGCCCTACCTAGACCATTCCCCCCCCAAAAATGGGCATCACAATAGGTTTCTACTGACCTGAGTGTAACACAGAGGGCTCTGTCTTCCCTCGCCAACCCATCTACCTTACTTTATTTAATGGTGTTAAATCGTACGATCTCGGTGGTCAATTGAAGTATCTATTTCGAAATCACACGTCAATGACACCGCCAGCCCAAAAACCGCACCAAACTGTGACTCATTGTGGATGGAGAGGTTGTTCCATTAGTTCCACTATTTCTCTTGGGTTTTCGGCGCCACAGATGGTTTCGTTTTTTACGTAACAAGATAAATGGAAATATGAGGCTCATCTCCAGAAAAATGTTGGGTAAAAAATCATAATCTTGTTCATTCAGATCCAGTACCTAATCAACGAAAGTACGGCATTTTGTGTGTGGTCTGCAGGTTTTAGTTTTTGTGTCAACTGGACCTTATAAGTATGTAGGCCAAAATCTTTATGCAGTTGCGGATAGTCCCAATTCCTATGATCGACAGCTACGGCGGTTGGAATCTTCACACCACTTACCTGTCCGAGACGCGTAAATATATCGATTAAATTCACCATAGCTGTGTGAAAAGGCGCTTGATAATGACCAAAATTAGTACGAACTTTACGTTTCGTTTCCACCAAATTTTCACAGTCTTTGTAGTGAATTTTTATTTTGAGAAGGCACCTGAATGAGGTCTAGACATTCTGCGAAATTATTAAGAAAGCTTTAGTTATTCTCGGTGTCCGTGGCTCAGTGGTTAGCGTGTCAAGCGTAGTCTGTAGGTAGGGTACTGGGATAAATTATCACAGCGGCGGCGCTTTATCAATAATACTCAAGACACTACACTGATCAATGACAAACATTTCTGCGGAAAAAAATTTGATTATGCACAATTTTTTTTTTATAACATACTTTACATAGGTTTTTTCCAAATTATAAAAGTATTCGCCCGATTTGGGCGATCATATCCATCATACTTCGAATGCCCCGACATAGCGTAAATAAAAATCCAATCGCATCAATTATTTAGCCAATCATCGTTCCAAAATCATTTCTAACATCGATGATACACAATCCATCAATAAATGATTTACATAAATTCTGCATCGACATCTTGTCACATTTGTCACCTTCAGCAATTCATCGACATGGCAGCGCGTCGAGCGATCCCTGTGTAGCCCACCAGCAAGTTCGCCTACCAAATATTCAATTTGAATGATTTTAGTGTCAGTCCTTTAAATAACATAAAACTGACGACGTCGTCGAAAATGCAATAACTCAATTCGGCAAATAAATTGTCCGGAATAACAATAAAATTGCGAAAAGGATCAGCAGAAACAAATCGAAAAAAGGAACCACACCATGGACTTTCGTTCGTTTCGTTTCGAAAACTCCCCGCGGTATGACTCATTCAAATTTATTTATGAAATATCCATTCGTCGAATGATTTGAATATGGAAAAATCGTTTTTTTTTTCTACATTCGAGTATATGCAGCAAGCCGCAGCAGCCCCTCTGAATGGTATAAATTATTCTGTGTCTAAAAATCAATGAAAAGGATATTGATGAAGGACTAAAAGCCGGATGTGTGACAGTTTTTCCTTTTTTGAAAAAGCGCGAGTTTTGTAGTATTATTCCAAAATGCACACTCAAATGTAATGAAAAATGAAGATTTTATTCAAACGTATTGTTTCGAACACATGGGGATTTGTTTGTTGTTTGGAAAAAAAAAGGAACGAATTGCAACGCATTTGCTTTGTATCAAAGTTTTGCCGTAAATCTTATTTATTTTACTATGAAAATATTTATTAGAATTGCTGAATCCGCCGTACAGAGTTTTTACTGGTACGCAAGTTAGGCAATGTATATCGTTACAAAGGTTTAACATTTTTTTTGGAAAAATGTTCTATTTGCTTGTGGAAGCAGGGGTTAGAGACGAGGCTTTCATTTTAGGATTAGATACTAATCCGATAAGTTTAGTGGTGCAGTGAACTCATACATGTTTGGTGGAAATTTTGACTAGAATTTAGTGGAGCAAAATTGAGGACATAATCAAGAGCATAGTTGAAAATAAGAACACCATGTTGAGTTATAGGGTCTACGGGTTACAACTTTTTCAGTATACAGCTTGAAGTTGCCTTAATCTTATTAATCTTATTAGAGTTTGAAGAATTCTCCTTTCTCCTTGAAGACGAGTCTCATCATCTACATCGGCCCACTAACCTAATCTAACCTACAGTTCGTATGAAAGCCTTGACCAAATTACAAAGACCAACTAGCCTTGAAACGACCAGTGCACTGAGACCAACTTTGACGGCAGGGTTGGAAACAGTTTTCAATTTGATACCTCTAGAGCTCATAAGGAACAGTCCAGATATTGGACAAATATTCGGGCAATTGTTGGCTCTGACTACATGATTCCGTACCTGGACTTCGTCAAACCCTTCTCCTGCATCTTCCCAAGCAGAGCGCAGTATGAAAACAAAGATATTCTGAATGAAACAAAGTCCATCTACAGGCATAACTCTAAAATGGAAATAGGCAGGGTGCAGGTGTCTTTTCAACAACAGTAGTGTTTTGCAGGCAGAGAGCAGTGACCAAAGCTGTCCAATTGGAGTCAATGCTCACGGTATCATGGGAGAATATCACGATCTTCACATACAGCCAGCGGCTATAAAAGCATTAGCTGTTACTCAAGTTACATTCAAGCTTGTAAAATGTTGTCGTGAAGAGCTGAAGGTTCTTGCCACGCAGCACAATGTTAAACTCTTCTGGGTCCCCGGCCACAGCGGTGTGGTAGGAAACGATACTGCTGACGTACTAGTCAGGAAGGGCTCAGTCCTAGAACCAGAGTATACAACCCACTTTCTTTGTCATTGTCCAAGCCTCTGCAATATAAGAAAAATAACTTCTTCGATAACATTAAGGAGCTATCCGATGGTTCACTCTAGGATCTGCTCAGGTTTGTAAGGAAAATTAGAGGGCTGTCATCAGGTATATAAGTAGAAACACGCAAAATACCTCAACGGATCTACAAAGGCCTAAGTGAGATGAAGAGGGTCTCATCGTCTTCATCGGTCCACTAACCTAACCTAACCTACAGTTCGTATTTATTCACTGATCGTAATTTCAAATGAAAATACCGCAGATTAGAGTTCAAAATAAAGAGTGTAGGTCCCTTTTACCCTTAATTATGTCAAACTGCATCTTCTACAAGGAATTTTTAGTGGACTGATCGCTTAGACCCATACAAGCCATGTGAAGACAGCAGACAATTCAACAGCTGAGGCTTCATTTTTAAAGCATTACTACGAAAATTAGTCATACAGTCATATAGTCAATATAACTTTTACTACGATTACACGCTCAACGAAAATAGTCAACCCGTCCCAAAGTGCCCAACTCGTGTGACCGTCAACATAAAAAGCTGTCAACTCATTGCTACCGATGTCCCCGCGCTAACACAGATTGTATCTTCTCTTCCACTCACCGCTTATGCAGACGAGAACGCACCAGTGACTTCATGCTGCGTTCTTCCGATTACTGCACAAATGGACAAGTTTGGCAGAGATGCCAACCCTAGACATGGCTCGGTATAGTTCGTCTCTATAGAAGCTTCCATACGCGGCCTTAAAATTGGTGAAAAGGTGGTGGGTATTGATTTCAAGTTCCTGGGTTTTCTCCTAGATCTACCGCAGTGTGAATATTTGCTCGCTTGATTACATAAATGTATTTTCACGGTTTCACTTCATTGGTTAGTGAAGGAACGAAGTTATTGAAAACTGAAATTTGCAAAATGATCAAGTACATATGCAAGTAAATTTGATACATCCTTAGAACCCGAAACTGATTGTTACCTGTGAGAGTATATTGTTCATCATGGATTGTGATTTTATTTGATGTCCTTTTGTAAATGTTGCATGTTGTGTTGAATGTATCGTATTTACCCAAAACTTTTCTGATATTTGATAGTTCATCAATAGTTTTGGATTTGTTATTTGTTGGAAGTGTGGCCTACCAGTAGATGTGACACATGTGCACGTAAATACATTGATGATGGATAATATTTGAAAGTCAACAAAAAGGATGAGGGTTTATTGAAATAGTTGACTTGGAGTTTGAATAGTATTATAGACGATTGGTGGTAACGTAGCTATCGTATACAGACTTCATTTTCATGTGAGGAGTTCGGTGGGAATGTGATATTATTCAGATAGAAGTCATAAGAGTGAGCAGTTGGAATTTAATCATTTCGGTGTTTATGATGACTGAGTATTGAAAAATGTTGACCTGTAAAACCAGTCCTTGGATTGAAAGCGAAGGCATTCTATTCATGTGATCCATGTCGAAGCAAATTAAATGGAAGGCTACTCTTGGAATCCTAAGAATATTTACTTGCTTAAAGTTTCTCTGTATTGTCTTAAGAAACGATTTGACTTTACGATTTATAGTTCAAAAGTTTTTCTCTGAGATCTACATACGCACATATAAAGATACATCGATTTTTTAGGGTCTATACCTTATATCTTTTTAAAAGCAGTTTATGATACGTACCGCGTATTTGCTTTGCAATGGTACTTATGATCTTCGTGAATTGAATTCATTTTTATTGTTTTCATAAAGATTTGGATTCTCAACCTTATTCCAAGAATTTTTTTCTTATTCTTCTGATGCTTCAAGTACCTTTATGAGGTTTTCACACAGCGCGAGCGAGGTGAAGTGGTTCGAAACTCAGGTAGTGTTAGGTTTCAATGGGGTCCGAGGTTGGTGTACAGACTTATTTTTTGTTTTTCTTTTCTGTATCTCATTGTAATTTTTTACTGGTTGATGCTATTACTAACCTCATGACTCCGATATCGCAGTGTCCTGTGATAACTCCAGTGAGTGTGCAGATGGAGAATCTGTCCAGTGCCAGAAGGGACCTTGTTTTAGTTTTTATTAATTTCGGTCATAACGTCCGAGAGGTGGCGCAATCGACACTGGCTAACCAGGAGGAACTAGCTTCTTTCTCTATTATTTTGTCTGTAATCGCATGCAATCCTCCCTATCGGTGGCACAACAAATGTGTCCGCTTCGCTGATGTTCATAGCCGATTCCAATCTTGCCAATTCGCCTACTTTTTTTTTCCCTTCTATGAAAACTTAACAAAGTTCGAATTATGGTGTCTTATGGTCATCAGCGAGTCTCGACATTTCTTGACAGCCTTTGATTTGATTGTATTGTATTTTATCGATTTTAAAGCTGTTTGACTGTCAACGAAAATGGTTATATCTGATGCAGCTTTTTCTATTGCCAGGATCTCGGCCTGGAAGACGATATATGTTTTTGGCAATCTAAAGCATTCCTGTTTCGTTTCCGAGTAAAATCCGGCTCCTGTTCCTGTTTCCATTTTTAAGCTATTTCGTAGTCTTTGATTACATTGTTTGTCTTCCAGCCCTCTTGGCTTGGGAATAGAATAGAAAGATCAGTGTTAAAGTCATTGTAAGGGGTCAGGTAGTCCGATGTGGCTGTGAGGCTTTCGGAGTTATATTTCTTGTGCGATACTTTATATATTTTTTTGTAAACATAACGAACCATCACGGACTATTTAAAGAAAAAAAATTCAAATAATCCTACGCCTCCTAATAAACGTTATAAAAATATCCTGTGACCTTTGAAAATTCAGAATCAAGTATTCGAGTTCGACATGCGCCACGCAAATCACTTCCAATTGGCACATTTTTCTGGCAAATGCCTTGTTGACCAAAAAGCATTCAAGAGGAAACAGTCAGGTAATTGAAATGCTTACGATAAAGGACTAAAATAATCTTTCGTTAAACGGTGCAGAAAGTCGATTGCCTATGAAACCTGTTAGAAAACTTACAGCATATGTGAGCAAACTCATGCAACCTCGTTGTACTCTTTGCAGTTTATTTGACCTCCCTTAACTTAACTTTTAAATAATCACTGTCTATTGTCAGAGCTTCCCAAATAAAAACCCATGAGTTGCCGAAAAGTTTTACAACAACACAACGGACGAGGACGACATGGACGTTCCGTGTCTTAACAAGGGATAAGTGCTCTGTGAAAACAGTCTCTTTCTGTATTACCCTTCTTTAGTGGGTAAAAAGACTGAGTACGTTAAGAGCGAGCTCCCTGTGCATTGGCATGTTCGGTTGATTATCCTTGAAAGTTGTTCCGTCCGCTGTGTTTTTTTGTTTTGGATTTTTTCCTGTGGTAAAAAACTTCTAGTGAAAGACTACCAGTGGACTGGACTGCCTTATGAAAAGGGTTTTTTTTGTATATGTTTTACATTTTTATTTTATTTTTTTTTACGAAAAAGTTCACCCCTTTTGGATGGATTTAACCATAAATGTTGGCTTGGTGGAGAGTACAAGATAAACCATAATGAAGCAGCGTAAGACTGAAAATTAAATATGGAATTCTATAATAAATGTATGAATTGGGGTAGGTACATGTGGTCGGTAGATATTTTACATCCGTGGAAAACAACGTTCTCATATGGGATTTCAATATGAAGCTTTTGTACGAAATGCTGTGATATTTGTTTAAGGTCAGATGAAAGGTGTGTACCGCGGAAAAAGTTGTCGTGGTTGGATGAAAAAAATTGAAATGCCAAAGTATAACCTTTTTCAAGACCTGACAGGTTTAAGACTTTATTCATGTACAGTCTGCTCGAAATTAAACCTTATTCCAGGATGTAGGTAGGTAGGTAGAGTTGGCGGTTCAACTGAAGCCAAATAGCACTAGGATGTGCCCTTTTGTTACGACGACTCGTGTGACCTATTTGGTGATGTGTGTTGTTAAAGATAAGTGAGACAGCTGGGAGTGCCTAGATCCAGCCTGATCTGAGATGTCGTCGAGGTTATCGAAGTATGGTTAGTTTAGTGCACGCATGGCCGACCATTTGCAGAGGAAATAGGAGAGAGTTTCCTTCTCGTCTTTCCGCTGCTTCTGGAGCTTTTAGAACAAGAACACTTTGTAAGTTTTGGTCTTCTAGTTCATGTAGTGTGGTGATTCTGGTTTATACTAACAAAACGTTGTCTTCTTGGCGATATATTTCCAAAGTTCTGTAGTTCACATCTAAATACGATAAACTGAACTGAGCTACTGATTATTTTATCTTCGAGGATTCCTAAATTTGTTGGCATATGATTGGCTAAAACTCGATTGGTCTAGTTGCTTATTTCTCTTTTTTTTCGCACCTGCCCTTAAAGCTGACACTCCGACCTAGTAAGATCTATTTTGTCTCCGGTCTACTTAGCCTAACGAACAGAATTTCTTATGAATGATCCGTCTTCGTAGCCAGTATAGTGCCGGACATTTACAGAGAATGTGCTGAGAGGTTTCTTCCTATCCCAAACAGAACCGACACTCTGTATCTGAAGAACGGTTTAGTTTGTTGGGATGAAATCTTAGTCTGCAATAGCCGGTAAGGAAGTCCGCTAGTTTCCTCATGTTTTTTCTTTCAAGGTTTAGAATTTCTCTGTAGAAAAAGGGCCTGATAAGTCTCTTGGATTGGCTAAGTCCAGAGACATTTTCCCAATGGGCTAGGAGTAGTTGGTGTTCCCAGTTGTCTAACTATACTGTGGCGGTAGCCTGCTTTAAGCCACCGGTCCCAAAAGGGCGGAAGCCAAACCGACCCTTGCCAGCTAGTCCGCAGTTTCATGCCCTGGTGGCCAGACACCTAACCAAGTTTGACCTTGTTGTGCCTGGCAAGTGATTGTAGGGTATCGTAGCACCACTTGACTGATCTAGATTCACGAAGTGTGATGTCAATGCTGTAAGTGCTGCCTGGCTATCTTAATGGATATGTATTTTTGCGGTTCTCGTACCTTTATCAAGGTTTATCCTGGCGCAGATTTTAGCATGGATCTCAGTCTGAATCACGCTGGAACCATCCCGATATAGCAGTTTGGCTATACCTATTGATACAAATTGCTTAACTAATTAATCTCCATATAGCTGTGATCGTGGCCTGAAAAAATTCGCAAAGGCTGTGGTCGGAAGGCTGCTAAGAAGTATTCGAATTCTGGCCTATACCACCTTATTCCCATTAGATTGATGAATTTCTTACGGTGTCAGGGCTGCGCAAGTGGCTTTCTGCATGTCATGAGTATCCCAAGAAAGTGCAAATTAGAGTTAGAGGTGATCTTCTGCACTTGTAAATCTGAGGCATGCCAATCGTTGGCTGAGCTAAATAAAAATTTTAGACCAAGGGTGTGCAATAAGTACCGGATTTTTGTTTGTAAGCCTTGTCTGGAGCCTACGGAGAGTATAGTGCTATATGACACAATTGGCGAAACTAGTTTAAATACTAGTCTTAGTTTTCAGGGATTGTCTGAAGGATGGACTTGCAGTCTACAATGCAACTTGAAAAAATAATTCGTCCGCACTTTTGTAAAACATCATTTTAGAACGGTCATCAAACCAAAAACTAAACCGAAATATTTCTTTCTTTGTCGACACCAGATGCTCATACACCTATGTCTCTATAAGGACCTCTACTGAATGTAACAGGCCTTAAAATCCGAGTCAATCGAAAAGACATGACATCGCAATTCTGCTCAATAAATCTCGTCTTTGAATACAGACAGAGTAGATCTTCACACAATCTGCAAAGGATTCAAAAAATTAAAGAAGAAACGAATGCAACTGAATGCATTCATGTTCACACTCGTACATAGTGCATTCATAGCCACTCTCTGAAGACATCATCGTTTTGAAGCCGCTTCACATTTCAGTAAACAATCTGGTATGAGGAAAAGGAAAAGGATATCAGCATTGAATATCTTTCGGACGTGATGTGTGCTTCATGTGCAGTTTACAGTTGTCTGACGTTTTACAAAACGCAAAAAGGGATATGTATGTATGTAATGTGTTCGTGTGTGTAGTCTTTTTTCATTTGCCTTCAAGACCATCTGTTGACGTCTCAATGGACAAAATGTGTTCTCTACATGATGGGTGACGTTGAGGGAAGAAACACTCTCCACATTGTGAACCGTCTTGTGCACATTTTCTGCATCAGCACTTTCAATTATGTAGTACCTACAATCTTGTACTTTCTACTTATGTATGTATGTATGTACGTGTTCTTTTAAGTATCTGCTTCTTCTTCTTCGACTTTATATTGAGGTAGTATAGGGTTTCCGCATGATTACGGCTAAAAACATTCATAGATGAATCGACATGCAAGCAAGTTACAATATAATTTTACAATTCGTCGTATAGTATGGCAGAGATGCTTGCGATTGTTGAATGACATGTTGAATTCGGTTTCTATTTTGAATTTCAGATGAGGATACATGTCCTATACATAAATGAAAATCATTTTAATGCCAATATTTCAAGAACTAGAGAAACAACCGAATTATCTTACTAATTTTATAGGCTGCCTGCACTTATCTATACATAACTGGCACACAAACATCAGGTTCTGTCGTTTACAAACAGATTTAATTTTATTTTTGTGGATATTGGTTTGATTATCAGGCTTACTTAAGTAAGAAACGAACTGAGCTAGACTGAATGAGTGAATTAAATCTTGTAATTCTCCCAGAAATCATATGATAGTCTCTAAGGTACCTTATGTCTATTCATTAGCCTTTACTCAATAAGAAATCAATATAAAGACTTGGGAACTACATTATCGCAACTACTACGAGCGTATTGGAAACAGTGCTGCAAACAAGAGAACCTTGCAATCCCAGCTCCAAATTTTACATCATCCTGTTGATATTCTGGCTGTAGTTAGTGTGGGAATGCCTTGAGAAAATAAATAAATTGGGGCAAAGCAATAATCTGCATACCAGGCCTGGGATCAAGGGTAATTAGAGAGCAGATGAACTAGCAAGGAATGGGTCGGAGAGACAACCCATAGGCCCACAGCTAAAGAAAAAAGCTAAGAGAAAATGGGGAGCCGAAAAAAACAAGGTTATGGACTGATCTCTCTATGCTCTTCGGGAACTAGAACCGAAAGAGGTACACTCCCTGCATCAACATGACCAAGAAGAAGTCACATAACATAAACTCACAGGATCCCTAACGGGCAGACTAGGGCTGGAATACAATGAGATCTGCAGATTCTACAATGAAGACGAAAAAACCTCAATACATCTTCTTAAGGACTGTGTGACACTTACACATAGCAGAAGCACTCACCTAGAGACATGTATATTGTATATCTTTTATCTGACGAAGATCTACCCTCACTAAGTCCACTTAAGAGACTGGACTGGAGGAAAGGCTCTAACTCAAATATACATTGACCTAGGGTAGAGGGATTATCATAGGAGTGGGACTATGAGCAGAATCCCTGATAGAGTGATGAGATGATTCATAGGAAATTATGTCGATTTTATGCACTTGATAACGCCCTGATAACCACTGATAGTTAGATATGTTTTGTTAGAGTACGAGGTTGTAACAAGGTTATGGTTACCCTGTCAACTTCTGCCCAGGTCAACATGCTCTGGGTACCGGGTCACTGCAACATATCTAGGAACGAAGCTGCGGATGAACTGGCTAGGAAGGGGACAGGAAACGGGGACAACGCCACAACTAAGGGTTATTAAAACCGCTTTAAGCGGCTCATTTCCTCAACGCCACGAGACTTCCTGGAAAGATATGCGAACCTGCAAAGCGCTCAAATCACTGATAGAGTGCCCCTGCTGTCGTCTAGCAGGGCGACCGCTTAATATTGGCAGGAGGCAACTGAGACTGATGGTCGCCCAGTCGCCCGACACATCAACCTGAATAAATAGACAAACCGACTAAGACGTGAGGAATACTTCCTCTGCAATGCTCCCCCAGGGGCGCCAAACGTCCAAAGGCTGAGAAGACATGTCCTACCTGGGCTAACGCTCTCTAAGGAGAAAGCCGAGAAGGCGCTTCAATGAGGAGGAGCTTACAGCATCGAAAATCTGTCACCTGATTCGAGCAAAGGCCGGATAATCGCAAAGGAAATGATCTGAAGTATCGTTACCGTCACAGACGTCGGAGACAGTGGTGTCACTTAAGAATAACACACTAAAATGCTTGGCAAAAGCGAAGTGTCCCATTAGAACGCCGATGAGTTGTAAGAATGCCGCTGATATCTTACAAAAGTTCGGGAGCATTCGTTTAGTCCGGCTGCATCCTAGAGACCCGTGCCACATACAATTGTGTTTGCCGAAACCCCAATCGTCAATGGAGATCCTGACCGAGGACGTGGGAAGACCCAACGCAGGTTTAGGTCGTGAGAAAAACTTGTGACTAAAATAAAAAAGCTGTGACAACATTGAGTTTGTAAAAAACAACTTATTTCATGAACTCGAACTCATTAAACTTTAAAAGAATAGCCAGGAACTTTATAAGACAAAAGCCCAAACCACGGTTTTCTTCTCGAACATCATTCTCAGTCAATTCGGCCTTCACCTTAATCAGAACCACTGCAGTTTTGGAGGAAACTTTTCCATTCATGAAACTTTTAACCACATTAACCAACGCAGCGCATACACTACTCTGTTCCTTAGTCATCCTCTCCACCTAATTTTTCTCCCATCATTTTTTCGCTCCAAAAAAAGGGAAATCGTCGGCAATTTCAATTTTTAAAACTTTCATCAAGCAAACATTATCCTGCCAGTGGTCGATTGATTTATGACGCCATTAAAGTGCCACAAATTATCAAAAGGAACCAAAAAAAAAAGGAAAAGACTCCGACCAAAATACTGAAATAATGTTCTGTTCTTCCCATTGGTGTTGTGTTTCTAAAGTTGCACTCTCTCCAGATTTTGTTTATATTTGTGAAAAGTTCTAATAAAAATACGAAAAAAAGGGAAAACACCAAAATGCTCCTTTATTACCGCAAAGTCCACATCATCGAGAGAGTTTTATTAAATCCTCGGCCCCGCTAAGGACTCTGGCACTGGAGAAAATTCATTGGCCTGGCCATTAATCACTTTAACACGAAGGACGGCCTCATATTTATTCTTTAGACTGACGTCAAGGGGAAAAGTTTCCAAACTTTCGGTTATGACTTCATCTTTTTTTTTTTTTTTTTCCAAAAGCGTAAACATTGAGTTCATAGAATGATCGGAATGGGTGCGATGGAAGAAGCGGCGGCGCCTCCCTGTATATGTTCGACAACGGAATCCATTTAAGCCATTCAACTCTAGCAAACCGGAAATCCTTTTATGTTCAAATGATTAATTTTCACCTCCTTCCACTTTGACAGGAGGAAAATTATTCGTTTCGATGTCACTGGGGGTTTTTTTTTGCTCAACCACCTGGGCTTGATTTCGCTTGCACAAATCACGTTCTTGTGAATTAATATCACCAGTGAGAGCACGGATTTTCGACAGACAGACATCCACATGTGTCGTTCGGGAAGGGGAACATATTGCCATCAAGATCGTGGGAATGAATGAAACACCAAGCTAATGACTAAACGTCAGCGTGACAGGAGATTAATGATGTCGAATTTGCATGCAGTGACGGAGATTTTCAATTTTTTTTTTGCTCCTATGTCCTTCCTCCAGGGATATGTGCCACAAGTCATAATCACCTTCATCACGTATCTAGTGCCGCTAATAATTTGTGGTGCTTCCTGGAATTTTTTTTCAGATATGCACGGTTGAAAAATGAAATGTTTTGAGGACGTGAGTGATGAACGAAATTGTCAATACCTCCAAAATCAGGCATTAAAGTGAAAAGTTTTAGTTAGTACGTAAGGAATTCTGGTAAGAAAAAAGCATTACTGCGCTCTTTGGTTCGTAAATATCCACAAAAAAGGAAACCCCCTGAACTGCGTCAACTACTGGGGTATCAGCCTCCTCGACATCGCGTACAAGATTTATCTGTCATACTGTGTGCCTGAAACCTTTCATCATCATTGGCCGCTATCAGTGCGGTTTAAAGCCAGGAAAGTCCATAATCGACCAAATTTTCACACTTCGGCAGATCCTGGAGAAAACCCAAGAAGTTCAAATCGATACGCACTGCCTTTTCATCGATTTTAAGGCCGCGTATGACAGCATTTATAGAGACGAGCTATACAGGGTCATGTCTAGTTTTGGCATCCCTGCCAAACTCGTCCGTCTGTGCAGGATGACGATGGAGAATGCTCGCTGCTCCATCAAGGTCGGTAACGATCCCATCGAAAACTTTGTAACGCGTTGTCATGTGACTTCTTCATACAGGAACGAATTGTGCGAAACCAATACCAGAGGCACATATGTAAATCTGCCCAACTGCTTGCGTACGCCGACGATATTGACATTATAGGAAGAACGTAGAGAGCTGTCAATGGTGCTTTCGCGAGTATAGAGACAGAAGCGTCTATAATTGGTTAAGCGGTAAACGAGGGCAAATCTAAGTATTTGCTGTCAACAAGACACCCAACACTAGTGAATTGGGCAGATCTTCACATTTGGTACCTATAACTTCGAGATAAATAGTAAGAGATTTTGTCTACCTAGGCTCTGCTGTTCCTACCTATAATGGGATCTCGTCGAAAATCTTATCAATCGCTGCGGGCTGAGAAAGCAATTGAGTAATTAGGCCCTATCCCGAACAATCCTCAATCATACCAGTCCAGTCTTATGGCGCTGAAGCACGGACTCTACCGAAGGCGGATGAAGAAATTCGTAATCGTTTTGAATGAAAAATTGTTCAGAAGATATTCAGTTCCGTATGCGTTGACGTGCTTTGAAGGAGAAGATATAATCACAAACTATACGCGCTGTAGAGCGACATCGACCTACTAAAAAAATTGCGCATTGAACGTTTGAGTTGGCTAGGACACATAAAGCGAATGGACACCAATGCTTCGACACGCAGAGTCTTCGAATCTAACCCGGAGGGACAACGCAGTAAAGGAAGGCCTCGCCTAAGATGGCGCACATAAGTAGAAGAAGATCTCAACCAACTTGGCATGCGCAACTGGAGGCAGTTAAATAAGGACTGAACTAACTGGAGAGGCTTGTTATTTGAGGTCCAGGTTCACCCCGAACTGCAGCGCCACCTAAGTAAGTAAGTTAGTAACTATTCAGGGTACAGTTGATATTCGTTGATTCCGTAATCGGACCTAAGTTCCTTAGAATTTTGTCTTGAACCATTGCTGCCACAATATTTGGAAGCGGCCTACATTTTTGATTGTCAGCATTGGGCCATTGAATGAATAGCCTTGTAATGGCAAATTATACTCTCTGGGAATATCTAACTTTTACAACAAAAATGTAATCTTTTGTTGTAGTCATCAACCGATCGATAACGAAACTATCATCGAAAAGCTTATAGAGTTAAAAATAAATCCCGATTCATGCTCCAAACGATAACTTAACCCCAGGAACAGACTCGTTTTCAGTTTTCAACTGTTCGACCTTTCTGTCATTTAGTAAATAAAAAAAAAAAGAAAAAGAAAAACAATTTCAAATCAATAACCCTGGGGCAACTTCAAGTATTTTTTTTAAGAGTAAACATCATGGTGGTAGACCTTACATAATTTCCATTTGGCACACCGACAAGATGCTGCCTTTTCTTAGCATAGGTAAACAAATGACTTCATCATGCCCACCTATCCACCCATCCATCCATCCAACCACCTATGTTAAACTTATTTCGAAAGGTTATACCTCAAATATACCCTTGGACTTGTGCATGACTCTTGTATCTAGTACACATTTTGACTAACACACTATGGATTAAAGGTTGAACAAAGCAGTCCTTCGTACACAAATCACCTTCAACACCATACATCCTGAGATAAAAGAACTTGGCCTCTTACCAACCCAATCAATCACTTTAAGATCCCATCAGGAAAATTTTATTGACTCCCCCTTATCCGAAGATACATACACACATATTACCACATGCATATGTCCATATGTACACATGTGTATCCTGAAAAACTAAAAATGGAAAAAGAAAAAAAAAATTATTTTCGGGGGAAATAAAGAAATAAAGAAAATCTCTATTGAATCCTGGTGTAGGGTGATGAAAGTGTTATTAGTAGCACGTGTGGGGGGCATTCGAATTGAGGCCTAAAACGATGGTAATAGGCCAGTGTATGCGAGTATCCATGTACCGCCTGAAATGGTAGGCAAATGATATTATTTTGAAAATTGTATTTCCTTCTGGGAAAATTTAACTCCTTAAAAGGGTTATCGGGTGATAAGCCGTATATTTCGTTTTGATCTCATTTTCGATGAAAAGAAGTCCTAATGGGCTTTCGGGGCTTACTATTCTACTTTTGAGCGGCTCATTAGCATTAAAGGGAAATATGGGGAATTCTTCGTAAAGCTCATCAGGTGGGAATGTAATCGTATAAATAGAAGGAGACGTTTCAGTTATTTTTCTATTGGCACTGAAAAGGATGATCGTCGAGAAGTCACTGATGCGTACTACATATGGAACGCTGATTATTCTAAAAGTATGAATATGTCGGTGTGAGTAATGATTTGTTCACAATCATGATGCTAAGATGCCAAAGCGTTTTTGGATTTAGGGTCATATAAAAACTGTCAATAAATTGTATTGCCAGCGAGTTTCTGGTTTATGGATTGGGGCTTAGGTTTAAATCTGATTGGAATGTGAGTTTTTCAAATAACGCATGAGAAGGAAAAAAAAATTTACCAAGTTGGTCGTTCATTGAACCCATGGGATGAAAAAACGAAAGTGGCCTACTGAAATGCTGATTGCTTAACTGAGACACAAAGGACTGAAAAAGGATGTGGAAAACTGCTGTGTTCTGAGTTGTTAGACATGTGCCGCAATAGGTCAACGACTTATGTGCTTCATCCATTTAGACTCATGGGAGAATATGTACTCGCAGTCGATGCTGAAGATATGAAAACAGTTCTTCCATGCAAAGGATGAATCGTACTACAATCGCAGTCGACGCTGAAGAAATAGAAGAACTACTTCTGAAGATTGTTTAAGGGCGACAAAATACCGCTGTCAGGCAGAATGGACCATTCCACATTGACGATGAAGACCAACAAGTCCGTCCACCAGACCTGGACAAAGTGCAGATAACCATATCTAAGTTTTAGTCCATTAAAGTTGCTGAAGCTGACGGCCCAGCTGCCAAACGGTTCAAAGGCGATGACTTGGTAAGGAGCATGCACCAACTCATCTGAAAAGTATGCCCGATTGTTTGCCCGATCCTCAAGAAAGATGTTCCTCTGATATGCGCTAACTACAGAGGCATTCGTCTTATTAACATCGCTTGCAAGATCCTATTTGCCGTGTTGTTTGAACGCCTGAAGCCACTCGTCAACAACCTGATCGGTCCATATTAGGCCAGGAAAGTCCACCACGGACCTAATATTCTCACTGTGGCAGATCTTGGAGAAAACCAAGGAACTTCAAGTCGATCCGCACCACCTTTTCATTGATTTTAAGACCGCGTATGACAGTATCTATAGAGACGGTCTATACAGAGCTATGTCTAATTTTGGGATCCCTGCCAAATTCGTTCATTTGTGCAGGTTAACGATGAGAATGCACGCTGCTCCAGCAAATTCGGTCAAGACCTCCGTCTGTCAAATTACTCGCATATGCCGACGACATTGACATAATCGGAAGAACGCAGCGTGATCTCTGGTGTGTTCGTGAGTATTTAGACGGAGGCGGCGAAGATGGGTTTAGCGGTCAATGAGGGCAAGACCAAGAATATGCTGTCAACAAGAAAGGACACTCAACACCGACGTCTTAGACAGAACGTCACTATAGAAAGGTATAATTTGGAGGTAGTTAAGGACTTTGTCTACCTAGTTATCAATTCAGACAATGACACCAGTGCTGAGATTGAACCAAGGATAACTCTTGGCAATCGCTATTTTTTTTTTGGGCTAAGAAGGCAATTGAATTGCCAAGCCATCTCTCGAACAACCTAAGTGGCCATTATAAGACCTTAATCGTTCCAGTACTGCTCTACGGCACAGAGCCATGGCGGATGAGGCTACTCTCGCGTGCTCCTTAAGGAAAATTCTTCTTGAATGGAAGAGGAGATATAACGACGAACTGTATGGGCTATCCAGCGACATCAACTTAGCCAGAAGAGTGAAGGACCAACGACTGAGGTGGCTGGCTCTTGTAAAGCGGATGAACACCAATGCTGCTGCCCGGAAAATCTTCTAATCCATACTCGAGAGGTGGCGTAGTACAGCAAGACCGCGACTCAGGTGGCGCACGCAAAAGAAAGGGGACCTCAACTAACTTGATGTGCGAAACTGGAAGCAACTGCAACGAAAAATCGAGCTGGCTGGAGACGCGCCTTGGTTGAGACCAAGGTCCACCTCGGACTGTAGCGTCACCTTAAGTAAGTAAGTAAGGAGTCTTTACAACATTATACTTTTTTGTTTGCAAACAATCAATAATTGTCAATAGTGAATTATTTTGATTTGAACATAAAACTTTTTCTTTTGACGCAAAGGCCAAATAATTGCAAAAAAAATCCTATTATTCTGTAGTAATCCGAACTCCAAACATAATTAACTTTCGTCCTTGCATCCAACTCAATGCCGTTCGTTTCATTCTGTCAACGAGGCGACCTATAATTGCATTTTACAGTAACTGAGGGTTTTTATAGATTTCACCCGTATAATTTTATTTCACTTTGGCGTGGTTGAAAGTTGTGACCATAGGGTGTGTTGGTATCTATGCTTCAAATTTTATTATCAGAATATTTTTGCAATGGATTATAAAAATGTATACATCGGCTGGAATCTTACTTTGAGGGTATGTAGATTCACAGAAGTTTGTCCTAAACATGTCATTGCCATGCCGAGCGTTCTTATTACAAGTTCCTCTGGAAACTTAGCAGCTTAACGTTTATGGTGTCAAAGCGGCTTTAAAATTCAATGGGTTAAGGGTGTCATTAGGTACATATTAGCTGCGAGTAACTGTCGTTGGATGTCTGGACATTCCAATGAATTTCAGTACATAGTTTAAGTTTTTCAGACTTGCCCCTTTCTTCAATCCAATAAATCCTTGTTTCTGACCAAAAGTGAGACGAGACAATTATCGTGTTTGGTTGGTTAAGGAAGTTGAGTTTCGGAAGAACCTCGTCACGTAGGCCATCGTTGTGGGCCCGTTGTGTTTCCCTCTTAGCATCTTAGGAGAAGTGGAGTGAGGGGGGTGTAAGTGAAGGGTTATAAGTTAGCGGATAGAAAGTTGGAGGGGGCTAACAGATCCGGGAAACATCTAGCGAACTCCAGGATTTTCTCGAAGCTAAATTGCCTAAGAGTGCTTAGCCCGGGCAGAAAAGGAACTGTTCGAGGCTCTCCTTCTCCTCCTCATATGCCGGAAAAGTAGTTGATTGCATCGCTTTCAGTCTGTGAGCATGTTTATTCAGATTGATGTGTTCAGTGTAAAGGCCGTCCATCAGTTTTAGTTGCCTCCTGACAAGATTAAGCTTTCTGCTTACTAGACAACAGCAGGGGCGCCGTATGATTGATTTGGCCGCTTTGCAGGTTTGCAAGCCTTTCCAAGAAGTCTCGTGGCGTTTGTCAAAGGAAGCTTTAAAAGCGGTTTTAATAACCTTTAGAGCGACTTCCGCGGTTGCAGTTATTGCGATGTGCCCCAGTTCATCCGCAGCATCGTTCCCAGGTAGGTTGCAGTGACCCAGTACCCAGAGCAGGTTGATCTGGGCAGAGGTTGCCAGGGTATTGAGTTTTTCTTTGCATTTCCTTACCAACACCGAGTTGGTTTTTGGGTTTGGAAGCGCCTGTCTGAGCAGATAAACATAAATACTGTCACCGAGGGTTACCGTATTAAGTAGGAGTTCGGTGTCCCTGAGTATCGCGAAAGTCTCTGCCTGAAACACAGTCACAAACTGTTCCAGATGAACAGAAAGATTGAGAGGTGGCGTTCGGCAGTAGACCCCCGCCCCTCTCTCGGAGAAGATGATAGTGCTCTGTGTCCATTCCTCTCGTTTGCGGAACCTGACTGTATAGCCTCTATCGAAAAGATTAGCTTTATTAGTTAGCTTACTGGGGAGCCTTGTAAGTCCAGAGGCTTCTTAGATAGCCCTGTGTCTCATTAACTTTCGCTCATTAAAGTGACGTAGGGTATTGAGGCTTAGGGCAGCCAACCCAGCTGTCTGTTTCACCTCTAGTCCCATAGGTAGTAAACTCGGGATTGTTTCCAGGGCTGCTGTGGGCGTTCTGGCTTGTGAGCCGGTTTTTACCCAAGCAGGCCATACGTTGGATGTTCATTAGTAGAGTGGGGGCGTAATTTTTCTCCACTGTCGGCCACATCGGGCCTGACTATACAAGTTTAAGTCCATTAAACTTGCTTTTGTTTCAGACCCCACGATTACCTAAAAGTCTTCCGGCATAGTATAAACGCCCTTCTGGCTTTTATGATTATGCCCGCAAGATTCCTTTTCCAAGATAGCTTGTTGTCAAGAATGACCTCAAGAAACAAGACCTATAGGGAAATCCACAAATTAAGGTTACGCGTTTGATATTCCCTACGTAATTTATTCTTGCACTGCACAATTGATATGAAGGAAATTCCTTTTCAGACCGCGTACATAACCAACAATCGTAAAATCGGATAATGGAAAGTTTCCTCATTAAACCCACGTTTTTGTAGAAGGACGAATTCATTTGGAGTGAATTTTCGTCTTTTCGGGCCGCATACTTGCCGTCGTCCTGGCACTTCCGTGTTCTTTTTGTCATTCGGAATGATCGTCAGTTTGAGAATATCAAAGTCAAACGATGGAAAAAGTTTCCCAGCACCAGCAGTTACGACGACGACAACAAAAAATGAGATAAAAAGTCAGTTTTCCCACTTTATATGTGCTAGTGTGCGGTTTGCATTCTTTTTCAATTTATCGGCGTAAAGTATGTATGAAGTGTACATATAGCGAAAGGACATTTTTCGTATCGGATGACTTTCTCTCTATAGCTGCTTGTGTGAAGCGCGTGAAACCTAGGGTCGCTTAAGTCATCGAAGTTTCTTCGCATTTTTGTTTAAGGATCTCATTAAGGATCTCAATGAGTGCGCGTGCAATGACGCTTAAATGCTGCGATAATCCCTGTAACAAAAAAATCTTTACGACGTTTTATTATAAACGAGAGAAGGCAGAAAAATAAGCGAAACCAAGAACCACATATCTATGGATGTACACACACATAACCCGTCATGGGCTTAATGAGACCGAATGCATGGGTACATTTTACGAGCAATACACTCGCAGGATATAAACAACAAAATACCTTTTATGCGAGTGGTGTTAACGAAATTGGTTTTTATATTTTTTTATATGCAACATGCGGTGGCGTGGAATGTTTTGTATTTTGTTGGTTTTTTGTTTTGATTCCGGTTTCGGTTTTTTTTTTTTTTTTGTTAAGGATTTTATGATGCGCACGACTTTCGATCTGGGAGACCCAGTGCCCCTAGGCAATTGTGATAAGCGGTCGTACGGTGGCGTTTTTAAGGGCAAAACAATTGAATCATTTGATGAGGCAGTAAAGATGACGAGCGAATAATAATTGAAACATCACCACCATGTGCAAATGCATATTTTGAACGTTGAATATATTATTTTGGATTATTTTGTTTAAGACTTTGCTGAGCATATGATACATTATCTTACCATCAAAAGTATATGGATAAAGTCGTAGGCAAATAAAAAAATGTAGTCATGTCGTTATAAAATTGCAACATTGCTGATGTTAACCAAAAAGGACAGGAAAGAGTTTTTATGGAGATAAGCCGAGCTAACAAAGCGTAAGAAATCGAAATAAATTTTTTTGTGGTCCTCCCAACTTTTCCCTGTCAGATATGTTGACTTTTTGAATCCTGTTTTTAATTGCGTGTTTTAATGGCATACACACTCGAAGCAAGATTGGAGATACATAATTCAAATGGATATGAAACGCAGGGGGTTATGGTGATAGACTCTTTGGAGCGATTCAGTGGGGATTGAGGCTATTGGAGGGAACAAAATTGTCACTGACAGTTGGGGAACATCAACCCAATACAGTTTACGACCATTACAGGGAGCTCCCAGCGCCTTAAAAAATCCACTTAGAAACTTAAGGAAGCAGACTATTGAATGCTCAAAAAGTTTATCAATTGGGTTTTTATAGAGCCAAGGGGAGAACTATAGTTTTGCAAAGAATGTCTTATGGCTTCGCGAAAAGGATTAATTGTCGAAAAAGGTTTAGGGCACATAGAAGACACAAATGATCCAAGAGACACTATTGCATCTTTTACGAGTCACTAGCTCACTATTCATATTTGCGGGAATTTTTTGAAGCATTGTAGAGAGTGAAGTCAGAATTGAGATGACTCGAAAAATCGGTTAAAATGTTCCGAAAATATGTACTTACTGTAAATTTCTATGCAACTGAAAGGATTCATTGGAAAATGCCCTGTTCGATGGTATGTATTATTTTTTGCTTAGGTGGGTGTGCAAATACTTTACATGTCTACATGCTAAAAACTCCTCCTCTTGTCCTGTCTCCTATTTGTTCCCTGCGGCACCGCCATTCCTTCGCAGAGGCAGGTTTGACATTTCTTCGTCTCTTTTCCAGCTGCCAGAACTAGCAGTTTCTTCGTTTCTCGCTGCTATCTCGGTGCGTTATGCTTGTGATAACCTAACTTGCAGTCTCCCAGCCTTCGCGCATCGCCAGCATAAATATGATCAGGCCTCTAGTTCCTCTTTCTAGGATGGTTCTAGCACGTGCGTAGTTTTGGCATTCCATCAGCACATGCTCTACGTTCTGGGGTTTTTCTTCACATATGTCATCCACATATATGAACTTGTAAAGGTACTCCCGAAGCATCCATGGCCTGATAGGAATTGCGTTAGGAAATAAGTTACCTCTCCGAGCTTTGTTCTACGCCATTCATCAATATTGGGGCCCAGTTTGTATGTCCATCGCCCCTGGTTTCCACTTATGTTGCCACTCTGCCCTTATACATAGCTTCCATGGTTTCTTTTGTCGTCGTGCGCATTTTCCTGAAGTGTCGCGGTCTTCTTCGCTTCTAGATCGATAGACATCCGGTCTGAGATCAACCGCTGACACAGTTCTAAAGTCGTAGCATACGCTGCAGGATGCAATACTTTGCGCCAAGGTCATCCTTTTTAAATACGACTTATGGTGTGTTCCTGATGTCCATACAATAGTATGGAATTGCTCGCGGTCATTAGAAGATATCTCACCTGTTGCCTTGGGTAATATTTGGCATTAGCATGCAGAGTGCTGCTACTCCCCGAGGGGCCTTCTTACCTGGTGGTGGTCCTTGAAGCTGTGCTGATGATGTGCTCCCCTACCTGTTTAATTAGGTGATCCACTTTTTTACGGTTGCTTATAAGAACGGCGTCGGTTTTGTGACCATAGCTTCACGTTCGTGATTACTTCATTGCAGTTTTGCATCACTTCTTCTAGTGTTGTTGCCACTACTATTACAATGTTGTCGGCATAACCGATGATTTCCACTCCAATCGGTCTCAGTATTTTTAATATGCCATCATGTTCCATAGAACTGGTCCCAGAGCAGACCCTTCTGGAACACTGCCTGTGACTGATACGTATCAAGGCCTTGATAACGTGTTTTTAGCATAGCGCGGCCTGTTACACTGCGAGAAGAGATTAAATTGTCATGACAAAAAGTTCCACGCTAGGTAATCTCGAAATGACCTACATATGTACATACATACATCGATTGGCCAGGAGGATTTGATGCTCTGCGACCCTTTTGGTGGGTTTTTTTTATGAAATCTCAAAGTCACATCAAAATATTCACCAAATAGTGTGCAACTAGGGTTTTGTAGGCCATTTGGCAAATATTGAACTGCTCCATTAAGAATGGTGTGTATAAAATGACTACAACAAAGAGTAAGAATTCTTGGTTATGCTGATGACCTAGCGCTTTTTATATGTAAGTGATACACATGATATGACGATCTATAATGTTTTTAATGCTGTAACTTTGAAGGACACTCCACCAATCCTTCCAAGACTGTTCTTCTTTTTTACTAAAAGAAGATTGGTGAATATCGGACCTATCATCATCAAAGGGTCCACTTTAGGTTATTCCAACAAGATGAAGTACCTCGCCGTTGTCTTAGACAGATGTTTGAATTGGAATACACATATCAAGTTCGCGAGTCATCGTGCCACTAGAGCCTTTTGGAGTACTCGGCGCCTCGGGATCTTAGTCCCAAAATAATACATTGGTTGTACATTTCGATAGTTAGACCCAAAATAGTATATGCGGCATAGTTTGGTGACCAAAAGTACTTAGACGAATGACGGCATTGAAGTTTGAGAAGCTACAAAGAATTGCATGTCTCGGTATCACAGGCACTATTCGCACCTGGCCCACTTCACCCATAGAGTCTGTCATCGGGCTTTCACCACTACATATCTTTACTGGGAAGACCGCTGCCCGTTGCTATAAAGCTGCAGCTAGAACACAAATATAAATCAGGTAATCTTGTGGGACAACTGAAAATACTTTACTTAATCCCAAGTACGGACATGTACCGACAGATCAAAAATGGCTTCCGGAGTAGGTACTGGCGTCTTTGGATCCAGCACTAAAGTCTTGGAAACAATCGGGATGTGTCGCAGCATGTTCCAGGCTGTAATCCATGCAATTGATATCTGCGCCAAGATAAACCCCGATAAAGGTATAAGGGGCGTAAAAACAGATAGATATCTATTCAGATAGTCAGGCAGCGCTTAAAGCATTGACAACCCACTTCGTGGAATCTTGATCAGTCAACTGCTGCTACGATGCCCTACCATCATTTACCAGCCACAACAAGGTCAAGCTTGGTTGGGTTGTCATCCGCAAGGGCATTGTAGCCAATGAAATCGTGGATGAGCTAGCTAAGGACGGTTTGGCTCCCGCTCTCTTGGGCCGAAACCTCTCTGTGGCGTCAATTGGACTATTGCCACAGCTTTGTTAAAATGCTCATTGGGAAAATGTCCCAGGCTTAGGCAATTTAAGAGACTTACCAAGCCCTTTTCCTACAAAGAAATGTTAAACCTTGAAAGGAACAACATGAGGAAGCTAGTGGGCTTCCTTACCATCCATTGCGGCCTCACATATAATTTCAACAAATTAAACCTTAGTTTCGATACAGAGTGTCTGTTCTATTTGGAAGAGGAAGAAACCTCTGAGCTACGAAGGTCTTTCATAAGAAAACCTTTAGATAGCGAAGTTTAGAAACTCGGCTAAGTGGATCGGAGACACAATAGATCTTTTGCGGTTGCAGTGTCTAAAAAGAAATGTAATAAAGAAAAAAAAACATGACCACACGAATATTTTTGTAGGCCAATAAAACTATCTTAAAATGTTGTCAACCCTGTCCCAGAAAAAGTCGTTATTCCGGTCCATTGCTAGGAACCAATTTCGACATTCTCTGCTTCTTTACTTTACCTAACATATTCCATTCCAAACACGAACTAGAGCCGCCGCAAGCACTCCGTTTTAGTTCTAACCTCCTCAAATTTACAATCCCATTTCCATTTATTTTCATTCATTTTCATGCTCCACCGCTGCACTTAGACAAAAGACATAAAGGATTCGGTAAGAGGCCCTTTTAATTTCGCCCACAAAACCAATGCTCCATTTCGTTTCATTCCTAATCGACTATTTTTCCACCCTTAAGTCTCTTAATTTGCACGTCTCTTTCGCGCTTGGTAAGTGATAAATAACAAAGTCCTCGAACTAGGTCAATGAACATATCTGCCAATGCCTGTCAGACGGATGGGTATCATGTCAAAGTGTCGAAATTGTGCCACAAAGAAGAACAGTTGTAGCAGACAATGAAACGTAAACGGGCCAAATAAAGCACTCCCAGCTCAAACAGTCGCACAGAGCTCAAACCAAATGGAACACTCGCGCAATTATTGTATTACCGCTTATCCCGGTTGAAAAAAAAAGTGGAAATCCTCAGTGAAACATTGATGTATCCGTTTCTCCCTTTGGTCCCATCGAAGGAACGAGCACCACGCCAGTAAACTCATTCCACGTAATTTACAGTCAAATGGAAAATAAACTTTTATCCCCATTTTCCCACGCCCCCGTTTTTTCTTCGCTGCTGAGTGTTCTTGTTTTTTCTTCATCTCTTTAAGAATTCAATTGAAAACTTTTTAATTATCATGTCGATATCCCGTTTTTACAGTTGGTTTTCTGTTTATACAAATCTTTTCGCTTCCCTCCGGTCCTTTTCACTCTCCTGCTTCAGTTGATCGTCAGTGATGACAGAAAATGAAAATGATGTTGAAAGAAGAAAACGAGAATTAAGCAAAACTCAATGAAACAAACTAATGAAGTACACATACATACACACTGAAGAATATCCGTCAGGACTTTCCTATACTGCCACCCTCTGGTTGACTCTTAACAAGACAACGAGGTACCTTTTTGGGAGGCTAAGTTATGCAAATGATTGCTTTGTCTTGCTTCTTTGGTGTATGCTGAAGCGACGGACAGACATATGTATGAAGGGAATAATTAAAATTCACTGATTCCATCGATGAAACCATTAGATGTGCGATGTACAGACAGCACGACAAGTATCCGATACGGAGAAGGCGGGTTGAGGGAAAATGGCCGTTTGGAACAAACTTTGATTATGTTTACAGAAAAAGCAGCGAAGGTTGATTGTTACAGCAGGGGAGCGCGGACAAATGAGCTGGTTGCTCAGTGCTCAGTCCTTCGGCAAATGTGATTAAAACACTGATTGGCATTTGCATGAGGTACTTAGCTTAAGTGCTTTTGGCAATTAGACTGATTTTTCTCTGCTCTTTGTTTGGTTTGGTACTGAGAAGCAGTTTCAGTGGATTAAATGTTTGGAGTACAATTGATTCTAGCAATCGTTGTATGCAGACCATGTGTGGAATGAATTTAAATTAGAAATGGTAGTGGCTGTCTCCGGATAGTCCGTTAAAAGCGGTTACGTTCCACACCACCCTATCGAGATGGATATTGCGTTAGTTTTGTTTAATCAAATGACTTATGTAAGTGTTAGGTATTGTACCACTACAGCGGCAGATTGTGCATCTACTTAATTCAGAGACAATAAGGTCAGGCTACTAAAATTTGACTACTACTCTACCAAGGCTCTGTTTTTTTAAAAATCACGAGAAGAGGTCAAGGTTCTTGAAACACAGCACAAGGTGACACTCTACTGGATCCGTAGACATGAGGGCATACTGGGATACCGACTAACTCGCTAAAAATAGCTCGCCAACAAACTCGGAACAGGTTGAAAATTCGGTGAACATCCCGCCATGTACAGATTGAAGCGGGGAAAGACCCTTAAGGGAAGCAAGTAGCAGACGCCAATGTAACCACAAGGAAGATATGGCTTTAATCGATAAGGTTAGGACCGACTGAGCTTTACAGATCGTCAGAATATCAGTATCTACCCTTTCAGGAGTGATTACAGGGCATAACACGCTGTGGTACTATATGAAAAAGCTTCGGATTACGGAAGAAGACCTTTATAGATGGTGGGGCTATGTAGAGTTCCATGAGGATACAATCCACTTCCTCTGCGACTGCCAAAGTCTTTGTCAAGTAAGAAATAAGGTCCTTGAATGAAACTGGAGACCGAATCCGTATGGACATGGATATTAAACAATCATCTCAGCGTCAATGTCAACTCGGATTGCACTGTCTCATCCTTGGACTTTGGAAGACCTTTTCCATGGGTCTTTCCACCAGAGAACAATGGCAAGACAACGAAGTATTGAACAGGTCTAAATCCATCCACACAGATGGCTCTAAAATGTATATAGGCATAGGAGCAGGGCTTCCATTTGAAGAGTTAAAACTAAGGAGCTCCCTAAGACTCCCGGATCACAGCAGTGTTTTCCAAGCAGAGGTCCTAGCTGCCCAACTATTGTCGATTCTAATAATATTTCGGGATGATATTACAATTTATATTGACAGTCAGGCTACCATCAAAGTAGTAGCAGATAACATCGAAGCTTGTAAAGTGTTGTAGCGAATCTTAAGGTTCTTGGCACGCAGCACAATGATAAACTCTGCTGGGTCCCTGATCGTAGCGTGGTAGGAGGTAATGAAAACGCTGACAAACCAGCAAGAAAGGGTCCAGCCCTTGACCGAAAGCAAGCGGACGTTACGGTCAAACCTCCACCCTGCAATCCAAGGGCAAAAATTACACAAAAAATCTTAATACAAGAAGATTGTGGGCAGAATATGACAAGACAAAAACCTGCCAGACAGAAAACCGCTATCGATTGTGGTGGGAATGTTTACTGGCACAACATGCTAAAATATCACAATTACGCCTGAATGATGACGAATAAGCAGGAGATACGATGACGAAGAGGCCCATGAAGACACAACCCATTTTCTTTGCCACTGCTCATGCCTCTTTCAGTTAAGAAAAAAACCTTAGGTGAATTCTTCTATGATTATATCGACAAACTGCCTTATGGTTCACTGTCAGAACTTTTTAAATTTACAAGGGCGACCGGATGGTTGGCACCAAGAAAAGAAAAATGCGTCTACATAGCCCTTAGTGTGATGAGTTAACCCACATCAGGCCACAAACCTAACCTAACCCGTGCATTACGAATGTGTTACCTATCATTCCAGCATACTTATGATTAAAAATTAACATTCTTCCAAATAATTGAATCTCAACATGATAACCGAGAAGGCAATGGAAGCAGATTCCTAAAATTGCTTTGTCAAAGGAAGTTATATGGACTCTGCAATGTTATGTGTAATTGCATTTTCTAATTTTGACAGAATACCTCTGCAAACCGATGAGGTCGATCTCCTTGGTCTGCATCCATACGCAGCATGCATGGACATAATCACCTTCATCGGGAGTTCAAATGGAGAATTTGAAATATCTCGTCTGTGGTTTAGCTATAGCATTCGCTCATGTAGAATGTGCAGCATCCGGAGGTGTATATTTGCAGGAATCCGAATAAGACACCAATCAGTATTTTCCATCTACTACCTCCACACCCGTACAAAACAGACGACTTATTAAGCTAATCACCACAACAAGCAACAATAGAGTTTGTCAAAGTATGGACACTCAGTTCATTCCATTGTCCAGGGTAACAAATCTAAAGCTGTCAACCCCCGAAAAGTTACGAGTACCAAAAAAGTTATTCAATCCTTGCCAAAACAACAACAATCAATTCGTTTTCCAATTTTATCTACTCTTCGATTTTTGGGAAATAAAACATTTCTTCTTCTCCAGAGCAACAGCAGAACACATCAATTGATTGTCCTACAAACGATATACCAATACAAGGACATGAGGGAATAACTTTGAAGGTATTCTTAAGAGGAGGACACGAGGACGGGAAGTATCTACTACGCAGTTGAAGGTAAGCAATAAAAATCGACACCTTTGCCGTTGGCTTGCCTAGCGTGAGTCGCCTGTCGGGCTGACTGATTTATTGGCGACAATCTTCCACGGAATGGAAGTAGGGGTTTTCTGGTCAAATGGCAATTTCCAAAGGTGTTGACATATAAAATGGGCAAAGTTGTAGGTTGACGGTAAAAGATATCCCAAGTATATGTAGCAACGGAGCCCATCCACAGGTGCAGTGAAATGAATTTTGTTTTCTTTCTTTACGATTAAAGTTGTGAGTCTCCCCTTCTCGCTCTCCGTGGGTGTTGGGGATTACTTTTGTTTGATAAATATCCTGTGACGTCAGGGGATATTGACACCAATGCAGAAGGGTGGTGAGCTATTTCTACAAATTCCCTCACATAATTGGGATATTTTTTTACGGACGGAATATAACACCTGCGGAGTGATAATAATAAGATATGGCCCGGCATGATGGTATGCCACAAAAGTGAAATTTAAGGCTCATATTGTTTTTTTTTTTTTTTTTGTGCACAAAGCCTTGTGTGTTGGCAATATATCTGTGGTAAGTAGGCATCAATTTACTTCTATATAATACATAGAAGGAAACGTTCGTTTGCAGGTGTTTAAATTTTAAAGACTCCTTAGCCAACTCCTTACTTTGTCTGCAAGACCTCGTTTTAGACCACAGTGATGGTTATACTTTCGAATTTAAGCTGCTGTCTGGGCTCACTCCACTTACGTAAAATTGACAATGCTTCAGTGAATATTGCCCTGAATTGGTAGTAGTCATAATAAAATATACTTAAGAAGTCTGCGATCTTTGAAAGGGAAATCCCAGCACGTTACCTCAAGGGTCGGTCTACTAAGACGACAGTTCTTCATGAAGTGGTCTCCACGGTGGAAAAGACTCTCCACCATGTGGAATACACTCTTGCTACTTTTTATGACATAGAAGGTGCATTTAACAACATCCATACTGAAGCTATTTATGAGGCTCTCACCGAGCTAGGTGAGAACCATTCAGGCAACACTAGGGAGCAGCAGTGCAACTAAGACGATTAGTAGAGGCATCCCATAAGGACGGGTTATATCGCCTTTGCTATAGCTTATGACAATCAATACAAATTTTGTTTGACTTGACTTAGGTGTAAGATGGCTGCGTACGCCAATGTGGTTATACTAATATCAGGAAAGTTTCTCCTCTCGATAAGTCAACTTATGAAGGGTGCCCTGGCCCATGAATGTACCTTATCCAGAGCATAAGACTAAAATGATGCTATTTACCACCAGAACTAAGGTTCCGGAACTCCCCTCCAGACCAAATGGACAGCCACTGTCATTAAGTCCTATTGCAAAATACATCGGCACACTACTAGACCCGAAACTGAGTTGGAAGCTCAATATAGAACAGCGGGTAAAGAAACCAAGCGTAGCCTTCTAAATAAAATATTTGACAAGAAATGGGGACTCCAGCTTAAGACACGGATGTATACTGCTGTTGTCTGTCCTATTCTCACTTATAAGGCCATCGTTTGGTGGCCTGTCCTGAGTAAGAAATACAATATCGATTAGTTCAAAAAAGCACTGTAGTGTGTAGGTGTTACGCAGTGTGTAGATGTCCGCCGCATGCTCTTAGTTTGATCCTGCACCTGATATCCCTTGAGCATCACATCGAAGACACAGCTACCATACAGCGCGGTCTGTCTCAGCGAATCTAGGTGCTGGACTGCTAAGCCATACGGTCACTGTAAGATCCTGGAAATAACTCCAAGCGATTTGGTCGACTTTTCGACAGATCATGATACATGACACCCACCTTCAATTTCTGGAATGTGTTCCTTCATAAATATCCCACCAGAGAAGAATAGAAGAATGGAAGCGTTCTTAATGACTAGGATTTGGGTATATATAAGGACGGTTCGAAGATGGACTGCGGAGTCGGCGCAGGCATCTTCTCTGACCTACGAAATCTTTTCGTCTTCCAGACTCTGCTGGTGTATTCCAGGCGGAGCTTCTCGCAATTCGAAAAACCTGCCGTTGCTGAACAATCTCCAAACATTTTCTATTTTCTCATATAGCCAAGCCGCTGTCAAAGCCATTGACTTGGTTACCATAACCTCAAAACTGGTAGAGCAACGCCGGCTTCTAATCAATCAACTAAGTACCCACTCCACAGTTACACTAATTTTGGAGCCAATCATGAAGGCAATAAGGGTGGTGACGAACTGACTTGGAGAGGATAGGCCCTTAACAGTTTTCTAGAGGAAAGTGTCGACATTCCTCTGGGCACTGTTAAGGGCTATATTCATCTTCACTTCCTCCAGCTTGCCAATCATGTGTGGAACGGCCTGACCAACTGCGCCATTTCAAAAAAGACAGAGAGAAGGAGTGACTTGGTAAATCAAGACTAGATATTGTCAGCATTGTTTCCATTATCAAGGCCCACTGTAAACAGTGCTGTAGATCGAAGATGTACAACCCAACTTATCGGCTGATTACCTTAACCGACAAAAATAATGCTAACCTCCAGCATTGAGTAATGCTGGATGAAAACCTTTAGGATGTGTAACACTTCTTAGGGTTACCCACATTGGGCTGGTTGTTGGCATAGAAGGCGTGATTATAAGCTGTATCCATATTTCTTCTGAAATATTTTCGATATCAGAAAAATGTTCTGATACACAAACATCATACAACTACTCCCCCTAGAAAAGCTACTTTAAGCATGAGATTGTTTCCAAATAAATGAAGAATTCACTCAGATTTTCCTGTTAATAAAACGAATCCTCTCGAGAGGATACGATATTTTTGTTTCTACCAATCTTCCTTCCTTTCTCTTGCAATACAAACACCTCTGTATACACCTCTGTCTCCAATAGAATGCTGCCCAACTGTCCATGGAAAGTATGCCAACATCTCATATTACACAATTGCGCATCATGTGTCCGTCATTTTATTTGAATCCTCGTATTTTCAACCATCTGACTAAAAACTTCAACTGCAACTATGCTTTGAGAGTGCGTGTGTGTGTGTGTTTGTCTTGTATACACAATAGCAATCAACAATTCAACAAACGAAATAAAGGACCTAGCGATGGCAGTGGTAGAATTCGCAGAATATATCACGGATACGTATGACGTACGTACTGCAAATTAATTCACGGGCTTCGTATCACGAAGAATTGAAACTTCCTGTGTGTTTGCGGTTGATACTTGTGTTTGTCCTCCTGTTTGTTTGTTTATTTGCACAAAAGTACGCTTCATTCATTGCATCCAGGATGTGGAAGTCTAAATAGCAATCCTCTCAGTTTAAAATGTTCTCTAGAGAGCTCTTTGTTTCGATCGATTTACTAACGAACCATAGATCACACACGAAACAAAATGTTCTTCTTTTTCGACAATTCTATCCAATTTTGTCCCTGTTTTGGTGCAAACCAATTCCGATAATTAGTTGGGCAGGTTTGAAGAAGGATAGTAGTCGAATGGACTAAGACACGTGTGCTACCTCCTGTTTTTCCGTATTGCCAAAACAACTCAGATGCTGAGTATGGAATTACGGTTCTTTTAATTGGATTTTCTGAAGAGATCGTCATCATCATCTTCCAATGGCCCGCTTATCTACTATGAGGGTCGCGGGTTAAGGGAGCTAAAGTAGACTCACCACATTTGCCGATCTTCCACTCTACCTCATCAGGTCCTATCCCCATACGGGTAGAGATGAGTTTTCAGACTTGGTCCAGCCATCTCATCCTAGGCCTACCCAGGGGACGCCTACCCGATGGCACGAATTCCATGGCACGTCTTGGAAACATGCGTTTGACGTGCCTAAACCATCGAAGAGATGCCAGACTGAACTTAAAAGAGGAGTATAGGAGTTCGTGACATTGACAGATTATGATCAGTGCTTTAAAAGACGTATTGCACTTCATCCGACCTAGAGAAGAATATGCTTTTGACCGCACTGTTAATTTGAACACCATGAGATTGTCCACTGTGCTGATGTAAGTAAGTACAAGAATTATTCAGATTCGCAGATTATTCTTTCTTATTTTTAGATCTGTGCCATAGCTCGGTAGCACTAATTCGATTGACTTCGATGACTTCACGGACTTGATTGTGGCTTGGCTGTCCTAAAAGATGCGGATTACTCCTTTTTTCTTTAGCCACGATAGGATTTCCTCGGTCGCCATTATTTCCGCTTGAAATACGCTACAGTTATTTGGGAGACGCAAAAAAAAAAGACTGAGATTGAGCCTATCAGAGAACTGAAAAGTTTGGAAACCCCTGGAATAGCTGGTTATCACAGCTTTGACCCTCTAGCCACAATACTATATGTTGCGATTCAGGTTGCATTGTTTGTTTTGCGATTATTGACTGGATTTCCATTTAACTGAACACACTGTAATGCCCTCAACAAATACAAATCAATGTTTATTCAATGTTTAGCACAGATTAATTCGAAATTTACACTAAAATACGAGTATTTACATGCTCCATTGTTTGTTATTCGAATATAGTCCTGAAAAGCTCAAATTATATGTCGAGCTACGTAATTAAATAGAGTGTGGGCGGCTCCTTTCAATGTTTGTTCCCTATATGAACAACTCTAGCAAAGTGAGATGTCTCTTCTGACAATTTCAACTGTTCTTCCGAAGTCAATTCTTCTACACTCGGTCTGTTTTTATTTGTTTTGATATTATTGTGTCTAGACATGCACAGAAAATACACGCTACGGGAATCATTTTCCAAGACGAAATCGATGAATTCCCCAGGGCTTAATTCAATCTGCCTTAATGCGATTTCTATTGCGTGGATATCGATTTATTTTAACAACTTTGATTGATATATGTCGTGGATGTGGGTGCAACTGCTGTCATTGAATAACACTTCGTGATAATCTATAGGCGTTTGATGAAATTTGGCATATGTACGCGGGTGTGTAGATAGGAACATAAATGTATTTTTAGTTTAATATAGGGGTTGAAGGAAAAAAAATACTGTCCGTGGGCTAACTCGAGGGCAGTATATATACGTCATCTGTTGAATAAAAAAAACCAATGGAAAAGTTTTGATGATTCCATTCAAATATGGACTTTGTTATTCAATGATAATGAGAAAGTCTTCCGGCACCATGCACAAGACCTAGGTAAATCTATCAGTCACCTAAACAACATCAGCTTTAAACACCCATCCGACGGTCACCTAAAGATACTTTCCTCCCTACTCCACAGCAGTGAGTTCAGCATGCCGTTGGATGACACTCTTCTAAGGTACTCCTTCAAACGAAGCAACTCAGTAGTGACAACTGGGAAAAGTTCAAACCCCTTTCGTCAGAAAAAGACCAAGTGTGGTACGAGGAAGGCTCTAAAATAGACAGAGAGAGAGAGAGAGAATCGTCGAGCACTAATAAATCGATTAGCCTAGGCGTAAACTCATCGATCCTTCAGGCAGAAATATTTGGCATTTATCAGTGCACAAGTTTGAACTTGCTCTCTTACTTCCATGGCAAAACTATCTTTATCTTTTCTGACAGTCAAGCTGCCCTAAAAAAAATTGCCCTAAAGCTGCCCTGAAAAAACCAAACTCAGCCACGGTAAAATCGAAACTGTTCCTAGAGAAAAGCAAATTGCTTCTTAAACTAGGAAAAAACAACCTGGTCATACTACACGGGATCCCCGCTCATAAGGGCCGCTGTTTCATCGGCAATGAAACAGCGGAGTCACTGGCCAAGATATGTGCAACAACCCCCCTCAATGGTCCCAAATCATCCAGTGGAGTAAAAAAATCCATTTTAAAAGTTACGCGAGGGGAAAAACCCTGCTCAAATCCAACGTAATCTAGATGGGAAGTATAGGACAGAACACTTCTTCCCCAACCTATTACAAAAGAAATCCAAGTTTCTTCTGAATCTGAGCAGAAGCGACCTTAAAATTCTAATTGGTATCCAAAGTAGCCACAGCCGCCTAAATCGAGATCTACACAAAGCATGTCACCGGACGCTACCTGCAGACTATGCCTGGAGAGCGATGAAAGTTCTCTTCACATTGTGACAGAATACTCCGCCCTCATTCAGGTCGGAGGGCGGTCTGTAGGCAATGAATTCGTCCCACCAACCGTACTTGCTATGCGTCCACCCTGAAAAGGGTGGAACAGTCAAACTGCTCTAAAACATATGCGGCCTCTATGTGAGACCGCAGTGCTAGATAGGTAAATGTGAATCATATTCTTACCTCCTGTCGCCCGTTTAATTTTTATGACCAGTTTAAGCGAATCCTTAACGCTTAGCGTTAACAACATACTGGTTTGGTCTGGTATCATACTGAATTCAATCACAATTCTGTCATATGTATATCCTTCTATGTCAATCATCGACTGCTTTCGCTGTTCACTTTGCATCATCTCAAGCAAGCGCTAGCTCATTAACACTTCGACCCTAATAGATCTTCCTAAACAAACGCAACCACATACTGTGTGTCATTCAAAATATATGAACTTATGCTGGGTACAGCTTTCGCGATTAAATCATCTCCCTCTCACCTTCCCATAATGAGCTATTGCGTTAATATCTCAGAGTGAACTTGTGTCTGAAGTGCCCGTTCAGCCTGATTAAGAGACCATTGCACTTCGTAGATGGACATTGCTCATTGTCTTCTGGAAATGCAGTTAGTTGGTCAAATATTTAACAGCGGCATCATCATTACGTTGGGCATAATACTGTGACAATACAATGGACACATGCACCGATGCATTACAATGGGTGTGTGTCACCCCGGATGATGACGATGATGAGGATGAAGATGAAATTCAATAGTCGTTGAGGAAACACTACATCATTGCTTTTCTCTTTGCCTCTATATACATGCATGTATGTACGTGTATAAGGTGTCACTGAGGCAAGATACACTGTATCCTAATTGTGTTAAGTACACGGAAATCTTTATTTAACTAATTCGGATATTAACAGCGGCCAGTGACCGACACTTGAACTGTAATCACTTGAAATAATTGTTTCCTATTGTTTGTAAGTATTAAACTGATACATGACGTATGTAATCAACAATGGGAAGTTGATTAAATTTAATGACGGGAAAAACAAAGAAAGGCGTTCAGATTTATGTTATACACATAGTATGACGCCCTGTGTCATACAGGTTGGGTAAAATGCATCTAATCGTGACAGAAATTAAAAGAAATAGTAACAACGACTGACAGATTTTTTTTTTTTAATAATCTACTCGTGCTTCAAGAGGTTATGAATACCCTAATGATGTTTTTCACACAGCTCGAACGAGGTGCAGTGGTTCGGTAGTATTAGGTTTCAATGGCGTCCGAGTGTAGTATCCAGACTAGCTAACTTGAAACATTTGTGGTGTTTGTCATTGCTGTAGTTCACGGGAATTTTTTCGAATCTCCTGATGTCATAATCATGGTCAGCACAATCAACTCTTCAAGCCATGATACCTGTTGTTGGTAAGCTGCGTAGGCTTAAGCCCCATTTATATCCACCGGTCATTTTGGGAACATGAGACTTAACCAACAAGTCTCTCCTACCATTTCGATCCTTAATTACCGGGCTCCAGTTACGCACACTCAGTTGCTTGAGTTCTCATCTATTTGTACAAACTTTCTTTGTCTATGGCCTTGGCTAGGTCGATTTTCTTGTGCGGTGGCTAAATTGGTCAATGAATTTTCTTTTCTAAAGCTAATCGACGCGAATATTTTACAAAAATTATTTTCTCCTCAAACCGACCAAGAACATCTTCATCCACCTTCGATAAATCTATGCTTCAGGGCTATAATGTAGAACTAATATATGCATGTAGTTGAGGTCTTACATAGAGGCTCTTTCAAAAGGAAAAGAAGAGTCTTAGTTATTTGTGACGTATTTTGTTTAACTCCAGGGATTTAATATATCTGGAAATGGTTGGTAATAGTATTACGTAATAAAACTTCTTCAAGCTTCACAATGGCCACAAAACACTGACTGTATCGAGAATGTCTTATAATTAGCTGTAAAGACCTGTAGATCAAGATGTAAGATAATTTATAACATTAAGACATTGGTCGCCAACCCAAATTTTTTAATACAATTTCTACACTCCAAGGCTATATCCTGCTTCAACAAGACCTCAATAGTTTTTCGATCTGGTGCCTAAAAAATTGCTAAAAACTTAATTTCGCCAAATGCCAAGCCATCACCTTGTCATTTAAGTGACTCCAATTTTCTCCCTGTCTCTACTTTCTTCATAACCAACCCATTTCGCCCGTTCAATTTCTTCGCGAGCTTAGCATTTTGTGTGATAGGGAACTCAAGTTTCGATCACATACAGATGAGATAATACTTAAAGCCAACTCTGTTCTTGGTTTTGTAAAATAATGGTCTAAAGAATTCACCAATCCATACGTAACCAGATCCCACTACATAACATTTATTAGCCCCCTCTTAGAGTATGAAAGCCAAGTATGGTCGCCATATCATCGTGTCCACATTACGAGAATCAAGAGCATTTAGCGCCGTTTTCTTCATTTTGCTCTTCGAGGGCTGCCCTGGTACGACCTTTTTATGTGCATTGCGCCCTATGAAAATCTTCTCAATCTCATTAACTTGAATACTCTCGAGGAATGCAGAGACGCAGCTGACGTTCTCTTCATTCATCTACTCCTATCCGATCACGTTGGTTGTGAGTCCCTCTTCAACTCTATTTCGATCCACAATAACACTCGTAATCTTCGAAGCACTCATCTCTTCTATCTAACGACCCATCACACCTGTTATGGTTTTAGCGAACCAATTTCACCTATGCTATAAGAGATTAACTCAAACCTTACCATCTTCGATTTTAACCATACCACTCCTTACCTTATGTATTGAAGTTAGTTTGAGATAAGTTTGTATTAAGCCGAAAGTTCCCATTTAGACTTTTGTCCCCACCAAAATTAAATATTACAATGCAATGGTATCACAATTGCCTTCCTTCGGTTTGAGAGTATCTGCATCTAAGACCTAAGCTGGAAGATCGCGAGTTGCCAGAGACTTGACTTAGCTACTAATTATGTAAAACCCTCTCTCAGCCTTTAATTTTATATTTTTCCCATTTATATAGCCTGCAAAAAAAAAAAAAACAATGTTCGCCCTACCGCTTGCTTCAAAACATAACGATTCGATGTAACGAGAAAGAACTTGTAACTCTGACAGCCACGTCGGGTGAAGCACACAAAGGAATCACTTCACTTTTGACAACAAAGTTATTCATTTCATTCTTCGCTATCCTGCAGCTGACGTAGAGTTACCTCTGACCTCAGCTCCTTATCAATTTCTTTTCCAGCTGTCGTCTGGTTCCAAGCATTTCCTTTCACACCCTCTTTGTTGTCATTGCTACTGCTAATGCAATCCTTCAGCTTCTCTCAAAGGGAGTTTCCTGTACATGAAAATACGGTTCAAGTCATGCACACATGCCGTACTCGAGAGAAACAACTTAAGTGTAATCTTAAGGTTTTTCTTTTTCTTACAATAACCTCTGGAAAACTATTTCGATTACAGGGATATTTTTTTCCGGAATATAGACTTTCTGTGTATACTACTCGTATATTCCATGCACTGACGTCATCATCAAGATAATCAAACGGCGGTGAGCGGTGTCTCGCTTCTCAATGGGAGTTGCAATTGTTCGTAAGTGTAATTGCAGGATTTCAAGAGTCAGACGACTACGACGACGACAAGGAGTGCTATTCCCCAGTCGCTATAGCTTTACCGACATTCTTGAGTTCCTTGGAGACGACCTTTATGTGTGCTCTTGTACATTGCTTAGAGAGTCATTTTGTGTGCTGATACGATTGCAGAGAAATTGGTCGAATAACAAACGCACTTGTGGCTGTGGTTACATACGTACACTTACCGTTTATTATCCATCCACGTCCGCCCCGGATAAGGGCAATAATTAAGACTAGTACATACTCAGTAGATATGTGTGTAAATGCCATCAAATTTGTGGGCAGTGCACCTCGTCGGAAGGATTAAAATCGAATAATTGTTTGTGGTTGCACATATGTGTACCAAAAACACGTTTCAATTTATTTATTGTTATTGCCTTAACTTTTGTATTACTCCGACTAGGTTTCTATAATCCTTGGCATATAAATATTTATAGTTTATGGTTATTGCCGTTCCGCATGTGAATAAATTATTATTTATTAAATGAGTAAAACTGCCAGGCCAGAAAATTCAAAGCCAAGGAGCAGTAATAATTGGAAGTTATTATCGACATAACATACGGAACGAGATACTAATTTGTCGAGGACTTTTAATTGCTGTCTTAAGGAAATTTCTGTCTGTTTCTGTGGTTGCCTTGCAATGTGAATTTATGTACGAAATATGGTCACCAATACTTTGCTGCTGAAGCGGAGGATAATTTGAAAATCCTCGAGGATGTTTGTTGAAATTAACCACGACTACCTTGTGGAATTTATTTTTTAATTTCCCAACTTTTAATTAGAAATCAAAAAAAAAAAAAAAACAAAGAGAAAAGAAAATGAAGTGGGTATGAGAAACATCAGAGGTAAAGAGGGAAAAGAAAAACAGAAACATAACGGGGAAAAAAAGAACCGAAATGAAGAAAAAGGAACCATTTCCGTCATTCCTTTCAAAATTAAAACCAAATGATATCCTTCGTTGCTTCGAATTTAAATTGCTTCCTTGGCGAGGAAAGGGACCCAATGAAACAAGAAGCATTTGAGAAAAAACTTTCTAATTTATTTAAATGCCATTGTGATGGGTAGTTATTCATTATAACAATACGCATGCGTTCTGTGTAACTTATCAAAGAAAGAAAAATCAGTAAGAAAGGATTAGACTTGGATGTTCTAGCCAAACGTTTGTGATTGCTGAATGATCGATGACACCGCTACATAGACAAAATCCTCGTTAAAATATTGATCTACTTTAGGTTTAGAGGATGCTTAATGAAGAAAAATGCTGCCAATTTCGACGTTATGCTTGCGGAATGGTGTGCTCTTCAACTCAAAATACAAAGCTCTGAAAGCAGAACTACGTTAGATCACCGACATGTCTTGACAATCACGTAGAAGTTCAAAGAAGTTTTACTCTAATTCGACTTGCTGCATGTCAACCGGATAAATCTAATTAGTCAGGCCAGTCATAACTTAGCAATATGAACCTATCACCAACCATAAGCACTTTGATTATGTCCATGAAGAAAGGGTAGAATGATTCACATCAACATCGATGATGTTGAAATATCGCCGATCATAACTCGAGCGGGTCGTCAAGGCGGAGTCTTATCGCCACTGATCTGGTTGCTCGTCATTGACAGCCTATTTCAGTCCCTAAAGAATAGAGGCTATTGCTTACACAGACGACGTGGATGGTCGTTGTGAGCGATAAATACGAAAGCGCCAAGACCTAGCTTCTCGCAACAATTTACAATTTTCGCACGAATGGAGGAGACCTTCAATTTATTGCCGACTCCGAACGGCGAATTATATTCTAATTCCATGACAGATTATACTCCCAGAGGTTTATTATTCCTCGACGAGAGATAATGCCGAAGAAAAATTGTAAGTGGATATGGTTGGGTCTTGAATCCACGCCGCTCGGTCGGCAGTCCAACCAATGAGACACGGCGACCACCTAAAGTGCTTTATATCAAAAGAAAACCTTCTAAACCTTCTTGGTCACCCCTCCATCTATGGGGTAACCGTTCAGCTCTCGCGCACAGTACAGTACCTTAAAGTAGTCCTGGACAGTTAATTGTCCTAAAAGACTCACATCGACCGGACCGTCGAAAACTACGCACGAGCACTGTATCTGCATCTGTGGCAACAACAACTGGGGACTTGCTAATATCATGCTCCAAATTTTGCTCTTGGTTGACCGATCTACCCTGACTTATGCGTCATTAGTCTGATGAACATAGAGAAATGAGACAACTATAGCCGAAATCTGCATAACGGGTTGCCTGCGGTCCACTCCCACCACCTTGCTGAAAACTATTGTCAGTCTACCACCAGTTCGGGTCCGTATAGAAATGCAGGCAAAACTCAGTCTGCACAGGCTCTTCCACCTAAACAACATCAGCCCTAAGCACCAAAACGGCGGTCACCTTAACCTTTATTCTCTACTCTAAAGCAGCGAGTTCAGCCTGCCTTTGGATGACACTCTTCCAAGGTACTGCCTCAAACGAAACAACTCAGTAGTCCTCCCCCCCGATTGATGAATGGGAAAAGTTCAAACACCAACCGTCAGAGTACGACAAAGTGTGGTACGCGGACGGCTCTAAAATAGACAGTGGATCCTGAAATATTTCGACCTTCCAGGCAGAAATATTTGCCAAAAATCAGTGCACAGGATTAAACTTGTTCTCTAACATCCGTTGTAGAACCATCTTTATCTTTTTTGACAGTCAAGCTGCCCTAAAACCACTGAACTCAGCCACAATCAAATCGATACTAGTCCCAGAGACATGCAAATTGCTTCTTGAACAAGGAAAAAACAACGATGACCACATTGGCAATAAAACAGCGAACTCACTGGTCAAGATAGGTGAAACAACCCCCCTCACTTGCCCTGAACCAGCCTATGCAGTAAACAAATCAAATTTTAAAAGCTACAGAAGGCAATAAACCTTGCATTCCTTCTGCCATATAAATTTTTATTTTAAAGAAGACAATAACCATAAATTGTTCAATATTAATTTCATTGAAATACTGTGTGCGTTGAAAACTACGGTAATTTGTTTTTCAAGTGACTCATCGTTGAAACAATAGGGGCGCTCTGTTGCTGTTTTCGATTGGAAAGTAAACTCTGATGTTTCTTTCCCATATATTCAAAACTCATACAATCAACCACAGCCAATTGAGTAAATAGTTTCAGCTTTCATTCGATTTTCATTCGTTTACACAATTAACCGCATTTTGTTTGATTTATATGATATGGCTACATAGTGTAAATAGTGACCACTGTCCTTTTTTTTCTTGTTTACTCCAAACCACTGCTGGCATAGGGGAGTTTTTTTTTTTTTTTTTTTAAATATTTTTAAATAAATTTAATAATTCGCCTCCACAGATTGTTGACTCGAAAATAAATTCATAACACGGGCAGATACGCCCACCTTCCCCCATACCCTGGCTCGACGATGTAAATTCCTTTTTTATTTCGTTAACAAATACTAGATTGGATCAGCCCCAGTTCCGTGTACACAAATGAATAATTTCATCATCCCCTAATTTGTTGGTTGAGTGGTCGCAGGTGGAAGGACTAACAAAATGAAGGCAATACAACAAATCTGCCATTCCTCACAGCACACAGGATGGGGACATCGCGCGCGCAAGCAAAAAATGAGAAGAAAAATTGAGAAAATCATGTGAAATCGAAAATTCAATTGTTGCCATTTTTGAGGACGTGAAAACATTTCAATTGGAATTATTTGAATTTTTTCGAGCCCCCTTGTACGGCACAAAAGAGCTGGGAACAAGGCATGTGGGATGGGTGTGGGTCTGGCACCGCATTTGGTGGATGTAAACACTACTGATGGTTCGTTGGTCGGTGTTTGCATATTTTTCAGGCACCAAGCGTACACATACTGCTTGTTTTTTTTGGTCGGACAATGAAATAAAAATTCCAATAAATTGGCTGAAAATTAATTCAAAATGAAGGACGGAATGTCTTTTCAGGGCATACAGGCAGGAACGGAAAATTTAATAAAATTCGTCGTCCTATACACAATTCTTTAGTAAAATTGAATTGTCATCGTCAGATACTGGCGGAGAATAGAGACAAAACCTCTGCACTCTGGTTGTTATCTGAGATCCTGCATCATTATTTCATTTTCTGCATGAGGAGTAGTATTCATTCATGCAGGGTAGCTGAAGAAATACCGGTTTGTAAGAAGAAAAAAAAAAAAAAGGATGTGCTACTCCATTGCTTCTCGTTTACTTACTCCGTGGTTGGTTTTGAATAAAGGAGGTGTACTCCGGAGGAGTCTTGTATTAAATATGTACAACCATCCGAGAAAAAAACGATTTCTCTCAGATTACTTTGGCGTGGTATTATTTTTTTGTTTGACGTTTTCGGTGGAGGGGGAGGATAATCACGTTGTGCTCATCGTATTATTATCCTGTACGATTATGGTTTTCGCCAGTAACTATTGTGCCTGTGTTCGGCAGCTTGTGTGGGTGGCTTGCTGTGCTTAAATTTAGAGGAAAATTTCCATCCCGTTGTTGGAGAGATAAAAGGATACGAGTGGGCCTTGAGCATGGAGAATAATGTGATTTTTTTTTCGGATTTATTTGCAAATTAAGGATTCTTACAACTTTTTAGATTTTCTAACTGATTTTTTGCAATCAGAATAGGTAAGATTGTTACATGAGGAGTGTGTATCTTTGTGTGATTATGTAGCGATTTCAAGTAACGATGCGTCGTAGGGGGTTTCGTTAATTAGAAACTTGCCAGAAGTTGTATTATAAATCCGTCGATTTTAAGGGTGCAGTCCCCTAGTCCCTACCATATCTACCAGACATTATTTAAACAGTTGAGCACCCTTAACAGGACTAGTAACAATCCAAATATAGCAAATCAAAAATCGTTGCTATTCAGTAGCAACCCTTAGGTTAGGTTAGATTGAGTTAAAGGGGTGGCGACTTGTCTTAGGTGCCGCCTCACTCGGATCTTTAAGGATCCATTGTATTCCCTGTTGTGGGATCCTACATTCATGTACCTGTTGGGAAAAGAATAAATTATTTTTTGATCGTTATTAGCCCCGCTAAACCACCTTGAATTCAGTATACATTTTAGGACGGCCTTCGGTGACATGGTTAAGAGTTGGCTTGGGTCATTTATTTATTTAACAAATATGTACATACATATTTTTCCGACATCAGGAGTTGAAACCGGACTTTCAGCGTTTCAAGCGATAATACTAACTACCACACCATGGACCCCCCAACTGGCCTGGGTCACTAAGGAAGCCTTCTGCTGAGACTCGGGCAGTCGCAGAGAAAGTGCGTCGTGTTCTCCTTGCCACAACCTCTGCAGAGGTCAATCGTGCTTAGTCGCATTCTCTTTAGATGGGCCACCAGTAGGTTGTGGCCTTTGAGGATGTTGTTCACTAGAACTAAATGCGATTTGTTTAGCCTAAATGTTTTCTCTGTTTTTCTTTTATTGAGTCTTTCTTGAAGTGCGGCATGACGGAAGTGTGCTTCGTCGCTCATCGACAAGATTCCAGAAGTCTTAGTTTATCTCTTGCTTTAGGAGTCAAAACCGTGTGATCGAACATAACTTGGTGTTTTCATTGCCATCGATGCCGCAGTGACTAGGGAGCCAATATACATTATGTCATGAGCTTAGGATCCTAAGCTGGCTGCGACAACTCTTTACTACAAGTGATTTGAGTATTGTGGATGACACGGCTTTGATGCCGGCCTAGCTATCGATAAATATTTCGATATTTCTTATCAAAGTTACCGAGGAAAGTTCTCTTGTGGCCTCGGTTATCGCTATAACTTCAGCTTTGAACACACTGGCGTGGTTTGGAAGTTTTATCGACCGGGCAATTGACCCTTGCCGGATTTAATGACCCTTGCTTCGTCCCATCTTTCCCTTGCTGGAAAGAGAGTTTAGAAATTGAGTTCGAAGTCAGGGTATGGCGTTATGCGATCAGTTTTTGTTTCCATCTTCGCCCATCTAGCGATATTTGTGTCACTATTTGGCCCTTTTTCCAAAAGCTAGATGCTTACACTTTTGCAGTCGTATTGCGCTTTTTGCTGCCAAAACCCTAGTGTATAGGTTGAGCGGTAGGAGTGAGAGGATCGTTTCGAGGGCTGCGGTCGGGGTCGTTCTCATGGCGCTCGTTGTGTTGATGCATGTCAAATGTTGGATTATTGTGAGTGTCATAAGGTTTGTGGCTTTCTTCCGTAGCCGGTCACGAGACCAGACACCCAACAGCAACCCCTAGTCATGCGCAGGAAGAAGAGTGTTATTTAGGAGATATGACATGAGTATATCTTATTCGGGATAGCTAAACTTAAAATACTGTGGCGTATGTGAAACATTTTAACCGATTTTGAGGTGATGTCAGTTCTGACTTCACTCGCTTCTGCAAAGTTTTCAACTTCGGACATGACATCTTTGAATGTATCCTTTCAGTTGCATAAAATTCGCCTGAGTATATTTCGTCAGGGATCACTTAACCTAAAATACCAGCTAGCTTGGCCCAGGTTGATATGGGTGGATCAAGTCCGAAATCTGACCTCCATCCGTTTGGGGATAGCCCCTGATTATTTAGAGTCGATAACGGAAGATCGGGAAATGCAGATGGTCCATTTAAACCCGCGACCTTCATAGTGAATAAGCGGGCCATTGCAAAATGAGTGAATGAAGGAATGAATGGTACATTTCCCAAAGGTGGATGTCGGATGGTTTCGAACGCTTAGTAAAAAAAAAAACCAGAAAGGAAATTTGGTATAGAACAAAACTATAGGGGAAGCAGTCAGAATTAGTCCGATTTGATGGTACAAGGAAGCACTCAGGACAAACCGTAAGAAGAAAGAGCACTTGCCTATACCCAACCTGACTTTTTCTTGAGATGGTCTGATCAAAAGTTATCTTTTCAATCAGGAAATAGTAAAACAATTATTGGTTTTCTTACTGTATAACTAAACGCTAAAATCTCACTGTTTCAAAGCCAGTCCAAACTATTCGTCCGTAACAATGCCTAGTTGGTAAAATACGCTAAAGCGTTGTGGCGAGCAATACAGTGTCCCTAATCCAGTCTCATTACATAAATTCTAATTAATCCTTAAGCATTACCACCTACTGCATCATGATCGTCAATATTCTTCCAACGAAAATTTTCAAATTGAAAACTCTTCACATAAAGCTTTCATCTCCTGTAACACACTCATATTCATCCTGTCATAAGGCTCCGCTACCACCACCACCATCGAACATAATTTTTCACTCGAATTAACAACGAAATTGCCGAAGACTCATAAGAAATATCCTACATGAATCCGTACCAGCGTCACCTCCCTCGGAGTATAGGCAAATGGATGCCGGAGAAAAGGCAATTTCCAGGACTAATACGGGAAACAGGACAATTTTGCACGAAAAAGTTTACTCCGAGAATGAGACAAGGTGTCGTACGTGATGAATATAAGATCCCGAGTACTCGTAGTAATCGGGCCTAATGTTAATACCCAATTAAGTGTGAGTTTGCAAAATCAACTAATCTCCTTGAAAAGGTTCCTTCTAGGCATTGATGGAGTTACATCACTCCTTCATGGATATTAACTAACTGCTGGAGTTATTGATTTTGTGCTACAAGGCAAAATTTTCAACCATGTATCAGTTATAAACAATCCTGTAGCGCTTTTGCGCTTGTATAGGAGTCTAGCATGTGTAAGGACATGAAAGACGATTCGTACTTTGATTTACCGAAATGATTACTTCCGCGGTGAATACTGGCTTCCGAAATGCACAAAATTGTATACGTAATATGTATGTACATGCAGTAGGAACATTCAACCCTCAAGCGGATGTTCATTTTGGGCGGACAATTGGGTGGTTGTGGTAATCCGCACAAGGCTAAAGCTCCCAGAGAAGCAAAATCATGTTAAGAATTTTCTAATTGCAATCCATTCAGTAAGAGGAGACGAAAGGCAGCAAGAGTTTGCGAGAAGGCAGCACCTTTTGGGTTCGCCGGCAAATCGAACTTTGATGCCAATTAAAGGAGAAATGAGTTTACCTCTGGATAAGACGAGATGGAGGGCCAGAGTGCTAAGCTGATTGATGGATGTGGATCTTTAGATGAAACATGTTTTGCATCTCATTATTTGTGTGTTTTTTTTTTTGCTCCTGGAGACCCAAATCCAATTGAAATGAATTTTTTTGTGAAGGGTACGCTTTTCGCGGGGTTTTCTTGGGAAATCGGGGGAAATTCAAAATAAATATTTACGTAAGATGAATGTCTTCAATTTCTATTCCAGTAGATATCGATGACGTTAGAATGAAACTAATCAGGTAAATATGTATAAGAGGATACAAATTTTACTCTGATGACGTATGAATGGAGAATAGCTTTGAAATATAATTTAGTGTTAAGTGTTGCTAAAGAAGTTCCCAAATTCATACTAACGAGTGTTTTTTAAAAATGTTTGGGTCCTTTGAAATTTGAGCTAGGACATGTTTGTTTTCTCTTTATAACTGAAGGTTGCTCAGGGTATCAAATCATTATTCAAATTTATTTTTTAACACTTCATTAAGTAGAGATTTTCAGCACAGGTAGGTAGGTAGATTGGCGGTTCATGAGGATTCAATTAGTGCAAGGGTGCGCCGTTTTGTTAACACGTTCAAACCTATTTGTGTGTAAGTGTTGATTGGTTGTATTGGGATGATGTGGTTAAAGTTCAGTTACAGGATCAGTTCTCCATTCCTTTTCTCATCTATCTCGCCGAGATCTACGAAGAAGGGTTTGCCTAAAGTCCGCTCACCCTCGCCGAGGCCGGACACCTGCTGATAAAATTAAGTAGAGATTCTTTTTCATTAAGGTCCTTGCAGCTTCTGCAGAAGGTGTTGTGAGGAATACCAAGCTTAACCGCATGACCTCCAACTGGCGAGTTGGCCGTGATAATGGCCAAAATTCTGGCAATATCTGCTTTTGATTTACCAAGTAACTTTTTTGAGGTAGATTTGTTCTAATAAGGATCAGCTGGTCAGGTCGTTCCATTCATGATTATCAAGCTGGAGTAAGTAAAGATGTATATAATTCCTAACAGTGCCCAGCGGAATATCGACGCTTTCGTCCAGAGAACTGTTCAGGGCCGATCCTCTCTTAGCCAGCTCGTAGGTACGCTCATTGCCGTCATGATTGCTGTTACTTGGAACCCAGATGTATGCAAGAAGTTGATACCAGTTTTGAAGATGAGGTAACCGTATCAATGGGTTTGATAACAGCTTGGCTACTCGAGCAAATAGCGATATTTTCGATTGGATGTTTGGAGATTTTTCAGCCAGCAGCAGACCTCCTGAATCGCGAGAAGCACCGCATGGAAAACACTAGCAGAGTCTGGAACACTCGCCGACCAATATCATAGTCATTGAAAATGCTTCCATTCTTTCATTCTTCTCTAGGAAGGAAGAAAGGAAAAATTTCCTAAAATTGAGAGTTGGTGCAATGTAATCGCTCGAAGACCCAAATCGCTTGGAGTTATTTCCAGGACCTTATAGAGCCGTATGGCTTTGCAGTCCGCACTAAAATTTGTTTGATTCCCATAAGCCATATGAGAGGGGAGATACCTTCTCCTTGTGGAGTACCTCTACTAACCGTCTCAGTTGCACTGCAGTTGTCTAGTGTTGGCTGAACTATTCATGTCTTTAGCATGGAAACTAACCATTAGGTGGTATGTATAAAAACCGAGGCAGAGTCTTCCCTTAATTTGGCTAAGTAGATGGCATATCAGAGCTACTACAAGTATCATCACAGGACACTGTTTCATAGGCAGACATGTCAGACTTGCAAGTGATTTCTGCAGAAGCTGAAAGGACAAAGACGAGCAGCAGATGTTCCTACACCACCTCTGCGCCTGTACTGCCCTCTCTCGAAAAAGACGCAATCATCTCGAGCCCTTCTTTTCGACTATCTTGGCGAACTAGCACAACAAGATGGCGAAAACCTCGTTCGCTTTGTTGAAAGCTTCCAGTGGTTGGACAAATAGGAAGAGGAATTCCGCTTGGATCCTGAACTATGTCGACAGCTTCTCTAACCTAGATTAGTATCTTATCACCATAAGTGTATACATACATATATCCAGTACCCTATACAGGGGAGAAATTGGTGGTTTCTCATTAGCTTGACATAAAATACCTAATGGGTTCTAAACATCCCGTTATAGAATAAGTAGACCGACCAGACTCACAATCATAATGTACAAAGTTGAATTAGGTGAAATTTCTGACCAGCTGATGATGGTGATGTAATAAAACAACATTTCTGTTGAAAGTGGTTTTGCCGATTCGAGCAAATTCGAGCATCATTGACTCTTTATTGACAAAAGATAGCTTTCCAATATCAATAGCGATATCCTCTCTAAATAGACTTTAAATCAACGTAATCAGCACAAATACATACATTTGGCAAACGCCACGCCGACATAAAGTTGCTCGGTCCTGGGTAAATTATGTCCATCTGCTATCGTACACCCTCACACACCATGTGTTTGCCCACATCCGATGGGTATATGTTTTCCCGCTCCGGTAGCTGACAGGAATAACATTTGCATTTCTAAAACGTCACCGATTCGGTATTCAGTTTTGGTGGCGCTGCAGGTAATGAATTTGTTGCACCTACAGAGAGAATCAGCCATGCCCATGCCTCTACGATTATTGTGATGAGCCCCGGGTTAAACATGGACCCTGCCGGTGGTAAAATTACACACATGTCTATACTCAAACATATCGCCCAGTGGGGACATTTGCGGGAAAATGCTGCTGCCAATTATGAATTCGAGGTAATAACCTCATTATGCTTATTTGCCGCAAATGATGATTAGCATCCGCATGCTCCCTCCGGATGCACGTAAAAGCAAACGTTTCACTCGTTTGTTATCTGTTTCTGATCACGGTTCTGAGTCCGTTTTGAGTGGCTTTGATAAAATATATCACCAAATCGCGGACGGCAAATACACCTGTTAACTTGTTGTAAAAACGAAAAACAAAAACGAGGCGCGACTATCGAAAGGATTTCCACTATGGGAAATCAAAATATTAACTGCTCTCGACATAAATCAGAGATCACGTGGAAAGTTTATGGTACGCCATCTGAATGCAGACAAACGAAGTGATTTTATGGGCTCCCGTAGCCCGGTCTGTTTGTTATAATATTCATTGGAAAATGGCATATCCTGCCGGGATTAAATATGCTTTACTGTCAAAACTATTTGTAACATAATGTCATTTGAGTTATGCAGCGGATGGGCAGGACATTAAAAGATAATCGAAATACATAATTGGAGTGCATTAGAATGGCAGTCGCTGTATGAATTAATGTCGAGGTATGAAAAGTAGGAATTGTAAATGAAATGTTACGTATACGCAACAGTGAACAATGGAACTGACGATTTTTATAACATTTTAATTAGTAGACGAGGTTTATACTATATTTTATGCAGGGCAAATTAAAATTGAGTCTACAATAGAAGGCCTGAGAGGTTGTGACAGACTCTTACTGGAATGTGTATGTGGCTTGCAGTTAATCAATTGTAGATCGAATTTTGACTGTTTGGCCGAATTATGTACTCAATCGTTCAATATAAACAAGGGCCCAATATAACAAGGCACTGCGACCTACGAGGTCTATAATGGTGGCTGATAATTTTATATGTATGGTTTCACCTGATAATTTTATTTTATGCAGATGGTATCTGAGTGGACAATGTCTTTGGTGAGATCAAATAAAAAAATTGGCTTTCTATGCGTTGGAGTTGATGAAATTTTTCGCTTTATAAGGCCCTGGAGGTTGGCCCAGTAGTCAGCCTGTTTGTTGATCTCCTATTGTGTTATCTTAGAGTAGGCACTGTTGGGTGGTACTCAAAGACAGGGTTCGAGACCAACAAGCGAGCGGCTCTTCTCGTCAGGCAGTCAGCTTGTTCGTTACCCTCGAAGCCTTCATGTCCTGGATTTCAGGCTACGGTAACCTTATTTACCCCTGCACGACTTTCGTGGAGGTTAAAACAGTCCCAGACAGGCTTGGGCCCTACCGTATAGGATTTAAGCGCTAATAGTGCTGCCTGACTGTCTAAATAGATGTTCATGCGGGTTCCTTGGACTTTTTTCCGTAGGCATTCTCTTGCACACAGTTCAATAGCGTGGACTGCCACTTGAAATAGTGTTGGAGACTTTCCAAGTGATATCGCGGGTTAGTTTTCCTCTACTGCGAATCCCCCTCGGCTGTGGATTCGGAAATTTTCCGGGCCGGAGGATTGGCTTTCATCCGCTCTACATGACCCAGCCACCACAGTCGTTGAACCTTCACTCTTCTGGCTAAGTCGATGTTGCTGTATAGCCCATACAGTTCGTCGTTGTATCCCGTCCTCCATGAACCGTTTATGCCGACGGGACCGAAAATCACCCGAAGATTTTTCCTCTCGAAAAAGCTTAGAGCAACCTCATTCGCTTTTGACAGAGTCCATGGCTCTGGGCTGTGGAGCAGGACTGGGATGATTAAGGTCTAGGTACAGAGTCACTTAAGTCGTTCGAGAGAGGGCTTTGCTACTTAATTGCCTTCCCTGCCCAAAGCGATCAGCAAGAGATATTCTCTCTTTGATCTCAGTGCCCATGTTGTTATCTGAATTGATAGCGGAGTCTTAGTAGACAAAGTCTGAATTAATAAAAAAACCTTAGTTAGTTAGTTAGAAGTGCCCCTCCGAGAGAAGGTGCACTAAGACCAGAAAATAGGTCCATTGTGATACCACTGAATACTGAGGTACCCTGCTTACTCCTGAAGCTATTTAGATTTCCTAACGTAGCTGTTAAGATCGACCGTGCTGGTGGAGTTTAGATCATTTAGATTGTTGGACAAAGTCCTTAACTACCTTAAAGTTACAACTGTCTATAGTAACGTTCTGTCCGAGACGTCGGTGCTGAGTGTCCTTTCTTGTTGAAAGCATATACTTTGTCTTGCCCTCATTGACCGCTACAACCATCCTCGCCGCCTCCATATCAATACACACGAATGCGCTGCGTTCTCCCATTTATGTCAATATCGTCTGCGTACGCGAGTAACTGAATGGACTTTTGAAAAATTGCGCGTGAGTTTTGCACTAGTTTTTCAGGAACGATGTTAAAGAAGTCACATGACAGCGCCGCCTTGTCTAAATCCTTTCTTGACATCAGAGGTCTCGGTGAGGTCTTAACCGACCATGATTGAGGAGCGTGCTTTCTCCATCGTCATGTTGCACAGACGGACGACTTTGGCAGGGATGGGAAGACCGGACATAGCTCTGTGTAGCACGTCCCAATGGATGTCGTACGCGGCTTTAAAATCGATGAAAAGGTGGTGGGTTATCGATTTGATGTTCCTGGACTTTCTCCAAGATCTGCCACAGTGTGAATATTTGGTCGGTGGTGGGGTTTCCTGGCCTGGATCAGCTTATTGACAAATGGCGTCAAGCGTTCACACAACATGGCCGATAAGATCTTGTAGGCGATTTTAAGAAGACCAATGCCTCTGTAGTTGGCGCAGTTCAGGGCAGGGTCTTCTTTCTTTAAATCGCGTAAACAATGTTGAGGTTACACTAATAGGGCAAACTTTCCTCCTACCTCCAGGGTCCGTACCTAGTCATCGCCTGCCAATCGTAAGCCAGACTTCAGCTTATATTTGGCTATCTTTACTTCGTTCAGGTCGGCTAAACGGATTTGTTGGGTTTCATTGTCCAGGTTGAATGGGTCATCGTGTCTGATAGCAGGTTTTGATTCTTCGTCGCGGTTAAACAATCTGCAAAATAGTTCTTTCATATCCTTAGCATTGACTGCGATCCTACTACGATGTTCCCTTCTTCATCCCTGCAGGCTTCGGTTCCGGTTATGTAGCCTTGACAGGTTCTTTGTACCCTTTATTAAATCTTTCGAACCTCAATCCTTCAGTAACATTTTTCTATTTCCTCGTTCGCACGCTTTTGTTATCCTCCTTCTTCTTCCTCCTAAGATGCCGGTGTTCGTCTCTCCTCTTCTGCTCGTAGAGCTCGCGCTCAATTTGGTCATTCTATGCAACGCGGCTTTGTTTGCCTCCTATTTCGCTGGAAAACACGTTAACTTTCTTCAAGACTACTTTACGCGCTTCAGTCTTAAAAAAAGTTGGCAATTTCTAACCACAGCTTCCTTTTCATCAATTTTCAAGCTTAAAACATAACATTGATCCAAAATCAAGTCATACTCAACAAAACCAAAAAATTCCCCTACTTCGCATTCGTTCCTATCGATTTACGGTTTTGATAATTTTTATCGCGTTCAACATTGCATTCCCACTACACCATTGCAACCAAAATGAACATAACAAATATTTACATAATATCCCCTGGAAGGAACAACGACAACGATGACAGCACACACATAGTAAATGTCAATTTGTTTACATGATCCAGATCCGGGACTTAAGTTGTTTGTTATCCCCAAACAGGACACAACAACTGCATTCCCAACCCTGCAACCAGTCCCTGTTCGCCCAATGCATGTGGAGTAAAAACTTTTATTTCTCTGTAAATAAAAAAAAAGAAGAGAAATATGAAGGGCTTAGGGAATGTAGGGAATCGGAGTCCTGAAAAGAATTTGTAAAGAAACCTCCATTTATTTACTGTCATCTTTCAACTCTCTTCTGCGATACTTTAATTAGGTCACACTAAGTGTGCTGTTACAGAAATTATATCAGAAGATGCCATCAAAACAGGAAGTCTGCGGTAGCGTTACATCATAAGGACACCAAATTGAAGTTTCATAAAAAGGAATCTTTCTCAAATATGATGGAGGAGACGGGTTGCCTTACACTATTCAAGCCCATGGCATCTCCACGAGATGAATGTCACTTCAAGTTATGATCCAATGATGATAGCTTCTTGATCCTTTTCCAGCATGTTGTGTCGTTATGGAAATTAATGAAAACGGAATGCGAATCAGTGTGCGTCATAGTCCTCCGTACTCACCCAGTTCATCAATTAAGTTCTACTCACTGACACTGGAATAGGTGATCTGTGCTGCAGGAAGTTGAGGATGTGCACGAATTTCATATGTCATATAATCGCACTTAACCTCGTTTTCGGGAGGAGTGTAACGCAAGTGTGAGGGAGTATTTGTGAATGTGCTTCGAAGGAACTAAGTTGAATGTTATTTGTCTCAGCGTGGATTGCAGTTGTTAGACTCAGCTGGGACAAAGGCAGTGTGGGAAGACTTTTTAAAGGATTAAGAATGACGAGAAATGCTTGCATGATTGCTGCTGCCTGCCTATGAAACAATGTCACTTACATATGTGTAGAGGACTCTAACCGGTCATTTATTATTCAGTGTCCTTAATTTGAGTTACGTCGACGACGAGGCTGACGATGACGATGGCGGCGATGAATGAACCCGTTTTTTTTTTTTTGATGTGACTACTGTTGCCATGCAGGCCTCACTGCACAAGTGTGTGTACTTTTTACATATTCCTCTGCCTCGGAAAAATTTAAGAATGAAACAAAACAAAACGAAACGAAAAAAAAAAACTTCCATATGAACTGAAACGAGGAAGTAATTTATGAAGAATCGCCTTTCGCTTTTGCTCTGCCAGTGTTTTGCCAGGCTTTCATTTGCTCTTCGCTTCTCGCCGTTGACTTTTGTAGTCCGCACAGGAGACCATTAATTTTCATTAAAAAGTACGGGAAAGGAAAAATTCTTAACGAGAAATGGTTTAAGTTGAAAAGTCCTAGCTGAGAAGGAAAATAGATTGCGCGCGACTGAGTGTCCCTCGGAGGCTTTTTATTCCGTAATTTGTTTCATTGTACTGGGTGCGGTCGAAAGCATACGGGTAGGGGTGTACATGTATCAAGGGAATTGTACCCTTTCATTTATCATTCAAAGAGCAATGAACCGAAAAATGTAATTACACACTTGCCACCGCCAATCGACGCACACTTTCGACACCAAAGAGCCACGAATTGCATGGGATATGCAGCATACATAGGGCAATAAGAGGTGTGCAATCCATTCATGATAACCATGATCCTTACTCTATGCGCACACAAATTGGCTGGATATCATTGAAATGCTGTCAGCGAAACACTGTTGCTGATTTGTTGATTTGAAATGCATTATACGTAGCAGCGAGTCCTGTATCCGAGTATCGCGGTGATGGAATTGGCTTTGATGTACGATATTATGCGACAACGGTTCGATTGTGTGTGGTTGATGAGGTAGTTGAGGAATGTGTGATGATATGGACCCCCACAATCGCTGAAATTTGAAATTTGCAGTCGACAGTGTTGATTTTGTTATCCTTCATTCCAATCCTTGATTGTGAGATTCCTGTCAGTTTCCTTAAGTGTTTGAGGAATTCTCAGCCAAGCTGGTATTTTACAGTGGAATGTGGGACATTTAGCATAACGTACATACATACGTGCATTCGTCTTGAAACTTATAAGAATGTTTACTGCAATTATATCGCAGCTTGTTATAGCATGTTGACATGTAGTTTATGACATTTAAGCCGCATGGAAGCTGGAAGAAGGCCATTACCTCATACCGTGTTGGAAGTGTTGTATGATGTAGGTAGGTCGAGGTGGGGGTTCGACTGAACCCAAGTAGCACTAGGATGTGCCTTTTTTGCCACGACTCGTGTGACTTGGTTGATGATGTGTTTTGTTGGAAATGGGTTAGACAGCCGGGACTGCCTAGACGCAGCCTGTGGAGTTAAAAAAACGGATGAGATCTCTTATCCCTTTATCCGAGATGTTGTTGAGGTCGCTGAAGGGTAGTTACCAGCTGGTTTAGGGCACGCAGTCTGGCTCTTGCTAGTGCCGGATATTTGCAAGGGAAATGGGAGGGAGTTTCCTTCTCATTTTCGTTTGCGCAGCTGCTTCCATGGGGGTTGTAAAGAATACGTAGTTTGTCCGCATGGTCTCCAGTTGGTCAATGCCGTGTGGTTATCGTCTTTATTCTGGCCCTATGTGCACGGGTTCTGTTTAGGTGGTCATTTGTTCTAATTTTATCGTAGGTCGGCCTTATCGTCCTTGATACACCACAGTCGGTTAATCCCCGCCATTTGAGTTTGGACTTCTGCAGACTCCTAGCGGGATGTGGTTGTGGTACCTTGTAGCGAGTGAGCCATATAGAGCTGAGCCCTGCCTGACCAGCTCATCTGCACGCTCGTTTCGCCTTTTATGTAACTATGCCCTGGAACCCAGAGCAGTGTGACTCTGAACCGTTCGCCCAAGCGGGCAAGCACTTTCCGGCACTCTAGCATCTGTTCGGAGGATGTGGTAGTCGAGCCAATAACTTTGATAGCGGCTTGGGTATCTATGAGGATAGCAATGGTTCTGTTTGTGTGTTGTATCACGCCCGACTTGTGTGTTAGCCTGTCGGATTGCCGACCCAAGTAGCAGACCCAAGTCAACAACGAGCGATAAGGTAGAAGCCCGGTAGAGCCGGAACCAACCCCCATGGGCATCACTATGGGTCCACAAGGACCTAAGTGTGATGTGGTCGAGTGTTTTTTCCCTCATCAACCCAGATACCTAACCTAACCTTGCGAGTAGTTCCTCCTGGAAGGCGTTGGCAAAATCCGGCAGCCGATATGATCTTGATATTTTCAGTGATTTCGTGTATACACCGGCCCCCACACCGCAGTCGATCTTTGGTACGTCCATGTAGTAGATGACCGTGTCGAAGTTCTTTACATCGAAATCTCAGTAGTCAGTTGGAAGCGTGACCTGCCGTTTGGTAGCGAGTCAAGGATGTTGCTGTGGGCGTAGGGTCGTGTAGTTCATCACGTAGATTCTTTGAGTCTGACTGTTTTTTGTGTCTAATGTGAAGTTCACAATTTCTATACTCAGGTACGAAAGGTGAATTAAAGAGAACTGCTGGCGACAAATTATCCCCTTGGAGACTTATCGTTGCAAGCTGAGAGGTGGCGATGTGAAAAAGCATTCTGTTTGTTTTTGCTTCAGTCCAACACGTTCACCATGGTGACAATTGGATATGGCACAGGTACCCCCATAATTCATTTGAAGTAATTATCATCACCCCGAGGTCCAGAGTCCTTTTATTTTCTCTGACAATCGCTCGTCTAGGGGAAAAAAAATTCCATTGCCCTCCATCCGATCATTGACAAACGATGAACGACGGTCGTAATGAGACTGACAATATTGATTTTAATATATACTCGTACATGCACAGATGGATGATGGCCTCCCATTGTAATTAACAATTCTAATTAAAAATCCTTTTTCCGTCAGAATGGGTGCGCATACCAGGCTCATGTGAGAGGTTTTCACTGAAAGGGAAATTAATTTCAATGATTAATTTCCCCAGTATGTAAATTATTCATTTCCGTGCAAATTTCAACGCATTTTTTTTTTTTATATCCTACCTCTGCTGCTTACTGTTCCATTCCTTTTCAGAAAGGATTGTCATTATGAAAAGGGGGCTTTCACTTTCTGACCTCATTTAAGCCCTTTTGCATCGTACCTAAGGATCTGTTTACATAATTCTTAATTATTATTATCATAAACAATAATTTAGCGGGAAATCACGTACGCAGATGTAAATATCTGCAGGTATAAAGGGTTTTCCGCTTTGCTTAATAATTTCGAGGAAATTCAAAATCGAAAAAAAGAGATTGTTTGCAGGAGTCCTTTATGAGGCAATGATTACTCTTGAGCGGATTTAAATGAAAACCTACGTAAATAATCTCATCCTGAAGTAAAAACATAAAGTCATGTTTTGTTTGTTTAGAATTGGCCCCATGTTGATTAAAATTGACTGGCTTTGGAGTGTGACCAGACACAACTACTGGCCTACAGAATACGGTGTACAGTGGAAATAGAAATGCAGTTGCTTTAACGTTCTGAAACAATATTAGCAGTCCACTTGCACCGAATATGATTGCACAAACTATTTGAATCGGGAATATTGAAATCTAAGTCTTTTGGTTTTAGGCAACAAGAAAAGAACTGACCCCAATGACCAAGTGTTTCAGATAGGTTCTCAAACCTTTCACAATCCACGCAGTTTAAAGTACATAACATAGGTAAGGTTAGGTGGCTGCCCCCGTTTAAGCAAGGACACACTTAGACCAAATTGGTACAAAAAACGGCTTACCAGAGACCAAGAGGGAACCCCTATTCTGAGTGCATGTCTGCCTATCAAGCAGTGTCCGGTGACGACTCGTATTAATTAACCTAAGTTTTCCCGGTTAGTGGATAAAAGTCTCTCCGCCTTTTATAAGCCCAGTTTGGGTCAGATTTGTTTTGACAAGAGACACGTGCTGACGTTGTTTCACCTGCGGTTTAACAGATTGACATCCGTGTTTTTGGAAGGATGCCGTCCTGCGCTTTCTTTTGCCAGCTCGTCCGCTTTGCAGTTGCCTGGAACGTCCCTGTGTTCTCGGACCCAGCACAGGGTAAAGTGGCACCTGCCTGCAATATTGTTAAGCAATCTGCGGCATTGCTTTACAAACCTTGATCGTATTGTCGGCGATCCCAAGGCTGCATGACTTTGTATGTATCTGCGTGCGCAGATCACTATACCCTATCCCTAATTTAGCATGGCAAATGCTCACACTGTTGAAAGCTGAAAAGTCCCAATCTTAGTCAATTTGGCAGATACTAGCAGACAAACAAAGTCACCTTAATGCTTTCAACTTATTTGATCACTACAAAGAAGCTAGAGTGTACAGTTCGCTCTCTTATAAACTCCCTAAGGGCTGCAGGCAGATAAGCTTGATCCCGTTTCTATTAAAGACCTTCAAGGGAACATCGGACGCGAGCTCAGGAAATTAAAGCTTTCGTGGAAAGAAAAATATTAAAATCATAAAAAAAAAATCCTAAACTTTCTCGTAAAATGCTCAAGACAGCCCAATGAAAAGTATGCCTTACAATAACGGGTGCGTGGGTAGCTTTTCGAACGGCTGCTTTTAGTAGAAATTTGTTCTGCGATTTGCGGCGGTTTGTCATGCATACTACGGTAACCCTGTACGAGCTTTAAAGTGTGACAGATTTATGCAAGCTACTGCAATAGGAGTGAGAGGCAAACGTCCTATCTTCCCTGTATTGACAATTTTTGTAGTTTAGTATACCATGCTAATTTGATTGCACTTTCGCAGCCTTCTGAACCCACTTCTGTTGATTTCAAAGTGCAGAGTGATATGGGTCAATAATCTTCATAGGAAAGTGCACACTTTTAGTCATGTAACCGCTTACTATGATTATTTTCTGGCTAAAGCCTGTTTTTCTATTCGTTTAAAGAAGACGTTGTGAGCTGTGTCACTCACAACAAGTTCATAAATTAAAGGCCTTTAAAAGTACATAGTACATATATCTATAAAAGCAAAGCAGTGCAGGTATCTTTTTTACCTTATTTTATCGAAACACCATATCACAGCAAACTTAGTGGTTCATCTTATATGACGTGGGAGTTCCTTATAATTTTTCAAGCCTCTGGAAAGGAATCACATAACATGAAATTCATAAAGTTGCCACTGAAGGTAAGGCCTGGAGTGAAATTGTCTAAAAATACAAATAAAAGTGTTTGCATAACATTTTCTGTTGAAATAGATAAATTCACCTTTTTAAACGTCACGTTCTACAGGAGGGCCAGCAAACCACCCAATAATCAACCATTGGCAATATTTGAGGATATTTTCTATTTTTGTTTGCTACTGACGTCAGTTTTTTACAAGGTCACTTAAAAAATCGCTGAAAGAAAAATATTCTAAAAAATGCGCCACATGGGATCTTAAGGAATGAAGTTCACGTATTGGTTGTACATACGAATTTCCTCGTTGCCACATAATCCTAAATATGCGCAAGTTCTGTGAAGACAGCTTAAGTGGACAATATTTAATTAATAAACATTAGAAGTGTACTATCGTATCGTTGCGACGAGATCATTGCTGTCGAACCTCTCTGTCATTGACTGTTGCTGTGACTCAGACAATCAGTACTAACAAAAATCATCGATTGATCGGTGGCGTATACGTAACATTTTTTCTTTCGAATGCAGATGAAGTGGTAATATTGCCAACAGCCCATCATTACTGCCGAATTTTCGTGGCATTGAGTGTGGCCGTGACTCCGATATTCAGTACTAACAAAAGTTGTCGATTGAACCGTGAAGTATGCGTAACATTTTTACATCGAATCCAGAAGAATTGGTAACATTACCAACAAGCCATCATTGCTGCCGTTTTTCTCTGTTATTGACTGTGGCTGTAAATCGGGCATTTAATTTTTACAAAAATCAACGCTTAAGCGGTGGCGTATACGTAAAATTTTTTTTATCGAATGCAGAAGAAGTCGTAATATTGACAAAAGGCATCATGCTGCCGAATTTCTCTGTCATTGACTTTGGTAGACAGGTGTCATCAAACAAAACCTTAACATTTATAATAGTACTCAATTCAGGAGGCTGCACGTGGTTGGTTCCTTGTTTCATTGTCATCGTAGAGCGATTATTACATTTTCTCTTTTTGCCTGAAACGATTTGAATATACAAGTGTGTATATGTACATATTTACCCCAAGCTTTGAGGACGTCCTAGTGACTGTCCTACGCCATAATTTTGCACGTGTTTTCCTTCATCTACATTTCGCTGATGAAAATCAATTGACTATTACGCTCGTGGTGGTTGAGAAATAAGACAAAAGGAACACACTGTTTCAGGGATACTTGGGTTCTCGAAATAGTTTTTTTTTTTTTTTTTCATTTACAAGGAGCCGTGTCCAATCTGCTTCCAATCTAATTGAGAAAAGATTATCTCGCACACGTTATAATATCCCTTTTCTCTTTCCCCAACCACCACTACGAATAAACAATAGTACAGTGTTTGTATTCGCAATTTTTGCAACCATCCCTTTGGTTTTGTCTCATTTTTCTGCTTCTAGAATTGCTTTTGTGCATAAGGCACTATTATAGAGGTCCTTTGAGAAAACGTAGTTAGGTCTCCATTGCAGGATGTTAGAAATATTAAAGAAGTATCCATACGAGTAATCCAATCGATATAAAAGGCTGTGCAAAGGCTTGTACTTGTACCTTCTGGCCGAATTTAGAATGAAATTTAGTTTTGTAGAAATCGATGTCTCTGACAGAAGAATAAACGTATCGCAGATGCACAAACATTCTGCAGATTGTATTGTAGCCTTGTGGTAGGCACAAATCAAATAAATCCGAATGCAAAGCTGGACACGCCACCACTTGCAACTTGACATCTAGCAATTTGTATTTAAATCGAACCTTGTTCAGACTGGCAAGTGACTGCGAATAGTCGTACAAATAGAGAATACACATAGATTCAGATGTAGGTATACGGAATTAATCATTTATTGGAACGTATTGACGGGTGTTTTAGATGCGTAGTTGCGCCTACACTCGGTTTGTCGACATTTGTGGATGTTCGCAGATAGTCCATGAATGTAAAACTGTTACGCTAAGTTAGGTTAGGTAGGGTAAATGTCTTCATTTAGACAATAGAGTCGATTTTGCCTATTTCAAAATTCTTCTCCAGGAACCTAAAGAGAAAGATTTAGTCGCCGATTGAGAATTAACCAGATTAATGATATGAATCTCAGGAGGCCTTTTAGCTCAATGTCATATGAGTTGTCCAGTTCCGTGAAGAAGTAACCTGCAAGAGTCCTCCTTTGATCAGCTACCAGCTAGTATTTTATTAGTGAAGAACAAAACGAAAAAGTATTTACCAGTCAAGTGCGATAAGAAAAACGACGGTTTTGTAATAAACTAAACACAAACTTTATGATATCTACGATACCTGTTACGTTACGTTAACAACTATAAAGCCAGATAGTGACGTAAAGTCACTTGGGCAAGTGAGCATGGCATAACAAATACACAGGACAATCTACATGCAAGCATAATCCAATGTTGATGCAAACAAGCAATAATCCTTAAAACGAGATTCAACCGAAATATTTATCAGTAGTCGTGCTCCTGACACGTCATGAACTCTCTTTTTCTCTATCTCTCTTTCTCCCTCATATCCTTTACCTCTATCCGCTTGCTTATTTCAAGGCACACAAATATTTTATCCGTCTCAAGGGGATTTTCGACACCCAAAACGGGCGATACTACACGAATTTATTTTGCCGAATACAGAGGAGATTTTATTGCACAAGGACTTTTAGCGGGACATGAAAATTGATATCAGCTACCAACGAAGAGTTATGGTCCATCGTCGGTCCCAATTGTTGGGAATCGCACTGGTTTAAGTGAATTACAAGTAACCGGAGAGTAGTGGAAAGGGAGGATAACGGAAAATAAAAATAACAACAGGGGTGTACACCGCAGGACAACGAATAAACTGTAAAAAAGGGGAAGTGAATAAAACAAAAGGATACGATGGATATGGAGCCTGGGTTCTTTTCAACCCAAGTGGTTAAGAATTCCAAACCCCTGTTGGCATTTTTTTTCCCCCTTGAATGATCATAATTAGATTGTTGAGCCGACAATTTTGTAATGTCAAGTGGAAAGTGGAAAATAATTTTCTGCAGGAGCATATTGACTTCACAAGAACCAAACGTTTTCTCATTATCCAAATTCAAGCATAAAATTAATCAGATTTTTTAAGAATCATGCATGTATGTGTATTAATTTTTCGTTAAGGAAGTTAAAATTTTTTGCGCAATGTCCTCCTCAATGAACCTGTCTCTATCTTTATGGACCGCTCTAAAATAGGCGAAGGAGTTAGTGTCTTTTCAGAAGACCACGACTTCTTTAGTTTCCCCAACCACTGTAGTGACTTCCAGCCGAGGTCACAGCCCTTAATCAAGACGCCTCTTGACTGACGGCTAAACCAATATCACGAACAGATATTGCGATCTACATCGACAGCCAGGCTGCGATCAGGTCCGTTCTCTCCAACACTATCAAATCTAGGGCAGTGAAGGACTGTTTACCAGCCAGTATAACGTTACACTCTGTAGGGTCCCTGACCCAGACAAGGATATTAATGTACAGACGGCATGATGCTCGACCATGTCAAAGCACCTATGTCGTTTGCTAAACACATGACTTACATCGATGCTCTGTCGAAAGCAATTCGTAAATGCCAGCACTCCGATTACTGCAACAATGCCAGGCCGATCTGGCCTGTACTGGATCTGGGAAGATCACAAGCATTAAAACGACTTAAAAAAGACCAACTTTCAAAATTAGCATGCGTTCTCACGGGCCACTGCATTATATGGTGGCATGCTCATGGCTTAGGTGTGTAGCATGTAACGATTTCTGCAGGAGCTGGAGAAACAAGGAGAAGGAAGAGTCTACTGCACACTTCCTCTGCATGTGTTTTGCCCTTGCATCATCATCAGGAACCCAAGGCAAATACTTCTTTAACGATCTGAATGATTTGAACTCCGCCAGCAACAGCTACGTTAGATCTCAACAGCTACGTTAGAAAATGTTAATCCCAGCACTCAGTGGTATCAATAGAGGACCACTCTAACTGATTATATTTTGAAGATTGAAGTTAAACTAGAAGACGTTCACAGAAAGTCTAAGTACCGTGTTTCAATGTGGCTAAGTCCTTTTTAATCCAAACTGCGAGTACTATGTGCCCCCCCACCTCTTTACAACTCAGCAATATTCAAACCGAATGTGTCTCTTAAACTCCAGTTACCTATTTGGCCAAGTTTCTTCACATCAGTGCTATGTCTCGAAACTATAAAAATGGTCATAATCCGTTAAGCACGTGTACATTGTAAAGAAGGACTTATCACTGAAAGGTGTCCTTTACAGCAAGGATTTAGAATAGGCAACAGGATTGATTTTACTGATATCGAGCCGACTGCCCTTCCATACTACGCAGAGCAATGTTGCGCTTAATAAAATAAATAAACAAATTGCTTGCGCGATAGCTCGTGGAGGGTCAAGACCTAGCTTCTCACCAATCATTCTGTGCGTGTTTTATTTTTTACACTTTTATAATTTTCACATTAGTGGACTGCACCTACAATTTATTGCCGATTTCGAAACAGCGAGTTAAGATATTGTTGGAACTCGAATATACGCAACTCGTACAGCTGTCCAACGTGTTTTACACATCCTCACCGTTAGCACTCTTTGCAACACTCACCAGCCACCAATCTTTTTCATGTTCCTTTTTGCTACTCCCACGTACAGTTTCCTTTGTAATGCAGTATCTTTGCCTTGCAATGGCAAAAAAGATCATTGACCTTCAAGGTTTCTGACGAACCTTCAATACCACTTATGCCCTTTCCACCAACCAACACGGCAAATTAGCTTCACAACACAACCCACTTACTTTGGATAATAAAATCATAAAATCATATTAATCCAACTCAATCAAGTGCAAATTTAAGTCGAAACTTATCAAACTTTTCTACCCAGCTGGCCTCGGTCTGAAGAAAAAACAATTTATTAACGGTACAACAGTTTTCTAGCCGTTAGCTACATGCGAACGAAGGACCACTCTTATCTCTCACCACTTTCACCTCAAAGCACTAGGCAAACAATTAACCTCAAAACACCCAGAGCAACCGTGACCACCGTCGACTGAGAACGGTGTGTACCCCCAAAGGTGGTGATTTGGTTGGCTAGAGCCGAATAATGGTGGTACTTCACCGCAACTTATTAATGAATAGAGGTTTGCCTTTTAATTGGATGGATATTGTTTTTTTCCTTCAAACGCACTCACTCGACAAGTAAAAGTTTAAATAAAAATTTAAAAATAAAACTTTTATACAACAAAATAATTTTTAAAAAGTAAATCATACGGAAAAATTGTTTATAACAGCATTTGATGATATTCATTTCCTATATGCTGAGCAGCGGCGATTGATTGTGTTCCTATCAGACTGTGGGCAGGCCCTACGGTGATTGCTGTTGGTCTGCTAGACCATTTTTTCCTTTTAACAGGTACTCATTTGGATTGAAGTCATTTGACTGTGAAATTCATAAAGCGGTTTTGTATACAAAGGGAGGAAATCGTTTGCTGCCCTTTTGGTTTGTTTATTCAAAACCAATTCTTTCATAGAAAATTCTAAGCGGATGAAGGCTTTGACTTTAAGGCTCTGGTTAGCAATTTTTTATTGTTTATGTCTTAGTTATATACTTGTTTATTCAATCAGAAAGCGCTGGATTGAGAAGAGACCTCGCGGTCAAAAAAGGTAAGCTCCAACAGGTTCGATTTTCAACAATTGTTATGCACACAAGGTTGGTTGAGGCTTCTTCTAATTTGTGCTGATGAACCTTATCCACTTGCCCGTGCCTTCGAATGCTTGCGATCGCATTTACTCTTGACAAAGTTCATGCCACTCCTGTTAAAAGTTATTCTTCTTTTAATCTAAGCACTGGAGTCATTGTCTGACTTCATGTACATAAAGACGTAGGTAGCTACCGTCAAGTAATATTTATCGAGGATTAGGTTCTGTCCGAAACGACGGAGTTACGTGTTTTTTATTCTTATCATCTTGAAGTTTGCTTTGTCCTCTTTGACATTTCAATACTCACGAATGAACTGTCCGTAGTTCGATACCGTCAATGTCGTCGTAATTGCTCAGACTTTTGAAAGAATATATCTCTGGTGTTGACGTGTTAATTCTACAGAATTCTTTCGAAATAAATAAAATGGAGTACCGGCTATGATAAGACCGTTTCTAGCTTATACATCCATTGTTTGATGGGGGGGCCTTTCGCGTAAGTATGTTACTGCTTTCTGCACTAAACTTCAAAGAACGGCATGTCTCGGCTGCTCTGGAGCTTTTCAGAGCACTCCTGGCTCTGCTCTAGATACTCTGCTTGATCAATCTCCCCTTGATACATATATAATGGGTTGCACTATCAAGACAATCTATCGACGGGGCAGTTTTTGGTAGCATCGGCACTGGAGTTTTGATGACCTTGCAAGACAGTTATCCTCCGCCGTCTGATGCAATGACACCAGAACTTCGTTTGCTGTGCAAATTCAAAATCGACTTTACTTGCATTCAGGATTGCCTTCAACCAGAGTCTCAGCCTGGACCGGGCTGCAGTCAAATCTTCATAGATGCTCATATGTCCGGTGCTAGTGTCTTCGTGGAGGTCGACAACACCAGACTTCACTTCTCGTTAGGCAAGCATGCCTCAAGCAGAGACCTTTGCTATACTAACGGCCACGGACTACATTTATTGTTAAGAAATGGGTGGCAGCAACAACCCTTAAACCAGTTCCCAAATAGTTTGGCAAGAACTCTGTGAATACGGCAGTAAGGCATAACTCTTTGACTCTTGTGTGGATCCGAGGTCATACTGGAATCTTTGAAAATGAGATCCCCGTTGATATTTCTATACAAGGATCAGAGGATGTTTTCTCAGGACCTGAATCAGATCATTTCCTGTTCAATTGTCCTGATTTTGGTAGGATCAGGCACCAGATTTTTGGTGGTGATGTGGTGAGTGCTGATACTGTAAGCTCCTTATCATTAAAGCGACTTCTCAGCTTTCTCCGAGTGTGGAGAAAATTTTAGTAAAATTGGTAAAGACTGGGTCCTGCTTTCTAGTAGTAAGATGGACCAGTTGCTTCTGAGTGCTCCAGTATAGCGTTTCCAAACCCGACAAAAAAACCGTGCATTCTCCAAAACCAGACACTGATCTGTAAAGCTCGTCTCTATCAATGCGGCCGTTAAATTGATGCGTATGAAGTGGGGATCGATCTAAAAGTAATGGTTTTCTACAAGAACTATCGGAGTGAGAATATTTAGCCGGTGGTAGATTTGTTTGAGCTTAAGCCACACTGATTTTGACGAATCAGATTGTTTATTTGAGGCTTTCGTACAGTACAACAAATAAGAACCTGTACGCAATGTCTTGAACATCGCAGTAAAGGGGATATCTTTTTCTGTAGGTAAGGCAAATAAAGCTTGGGTATGTTTTCGTCATACTTTGGTTCTAGCAAGGTCTGCACTAGGTCGATGGACTGTTAGCTTCAGTAGGTTTGTTGGATTTTGAAATAGAAATGACTATCTCTTCCTCATCAGAGTCGAGTGAAACAAATTGTTGGCATGGTATGATATATGAGGATGAGCGGAAGGCTCTTCACTTAGGCCCCAGTCGGGAGCGTTCCCCTCTTTTAATCTTAAGAATTGCAGGTATAGGTTTGGTTTGGGACATACATATGTTGGGAGAGATCTAGGGAAGTTGGAAACAATTATGGAATTGACACTAATGTAGGTGTGATCTGGCGAATCTTCCTGTTTCTTTGGGAAAGGTCATGATGCTGCCAATTCCTTTGTCACTGAGAAACCTCGGGTTCGGTATCAACATGGACCCCATTGTCCTCTGTCGCATTCTCGCTATAGCTGGGCCGTCGCATAGGAAGTGTTCGATATTTTTTTCTTCTCCGTTGCAATTCCTACATGTGTCAGCGAGGCGATATTGTTGAGGTTGGCTTATGGCGCCCAACAGAAGAATACGATATAGTCGCTTCCATATTTTTACTACAGACTGAGGCTCCTCTTTCTCATTTTCAATGAATAAAAATCTCAAATAGTTTGGCACCTGCCGATAAAATAGACTTCCTACTTCAATTTTACTGTGTCAGATTTAACACACCTTTCATTATTATCCATTAAAAGTGTACATACATATGTACAATGTACAACGCCACTAATAGTCTTGTGTTCGCAGTATTTTGAAATATTGGTCAGTTTGCAAAATGAAAATTTGCACGCTAGCTGGTTACTTTTTAAGCAACTTAACCAAACAATTTTTTTACGATCATTGAAGTATATTTTCCATCACATTCAGAGTAAAGGTCAACTTGGTCATAAACCACTATCAACCTTTTATCAGTTTAGCATTACTTCCTTATAAGGAAAAGTGACCATAAAAAAATGAAACTCCTTCCAGCATTGTTCATCAAGTAGTGCGCCAATTCCCTTTTAATGTCATCATAGTTTCATGCGATTTTCTTTTATTGTTTTAACAATTTTCGTTAACGCATGTTTCATGCTTAAGGGTACTCATTTGCCATCATAGTTTTTGCCTTCTCCGTAGAAACATAATCAACCTTCAACAACACTATAGACAGGGAATTATGGTGTTTGAGTTTGGCTGCTTTACACGCTTTTATTACCGTAAAATTAATTATCCTGCAGGGCAGTTCTGTGAGACGCAAGAGAAGAGAAACGAAAGTGAAATCCCATTTCAGCCTTCGAGTGAAAAGCTTGATTGGAAAAGTTGACTTTTCTGCTTGCGATAGATAATAGAGGACATTTTTTTTCTCATCTTCCGGTAGGACATGATGGCTGTGGTTTGTCCTTTTATATTCGCGAGAAGTAAAAACTAATCTTTTTCGAACATGATTACATAGAGGGGCTGTAGTTTCACTGAATATAGTAACTATGAAGAAATATAATTAAAAATTTTTCAAGGATTTTATTTGATCAAAGTGGTTCAATGGTGATATTCCGATTATGATTTTTTTAGACTGCGCCAGACGAAGGGTACGATGTATTATACAAACTTTCAATTTCAATTTAATTTTCTATTTCTGCGAGGTCTATGCGAGGTCCATACAAAATGTTCTTTAATTATTTTTTTTTCTCTTTAATTTATTTCTAATATTAGTTAGAGCTCTTGACAGTTCATTCAAACATTTTGGTATTACAAATTTCATTTGATTTTTTCCATAAAAATTATAAATAAAAACTTTTAATAAAAGTTGCTCTCGTCGAACTCGTACTGCATATACTATTTTGGGGTATCCAGGGATCGGTGGCGGGCTAGTATTGCAGTATCATTGGCAAACCCAAGTGGGACACTTATTTTAAAGGTTTTCATCGGCTCATAATACGAAAAGCAAGGAACTCAGTTTTCATCCCCCTGGCACGCCGTATTATGCTGTCTTTGGTGAATTGCTGCTACCCGAAGTATGGACACGGAATTTGCGATTAGTTAAGTTAGATAACCTCATACTACGAACCCCATGCTACCAACGGCCTTCTGTCTGAACGGCCTCTAATACCTTTCGATGATCAAGTGTGTCAAATGCTTTGCTGAAATCAATGAATATGACGAGGACGTGGTGGTTCTCGTTCAGATTTTTATTAATCAAGTTTGCGTACTCTCCTAAAAGTTGTCTTATCTAGACATTCTTGAATGGTTGGCAATATCAAAAGTAATTCATAGTTAGTATCATTCTTTGTAGCAGATGTATGAATTGGACAGACTAACGATATTTTCAACATGTTCGGGCCTTGAAAGACAAGCCCATTTTATTCACATTAGTCGACCAATTAGCTCCTTTCCATTTGTTCTGTAATTTTTGATTGAATTTCATACGAAAGAAGAACAACTTACAAACTTGTTATCTTTAAAGGAAAGGGTGATTTCTCTCCTCCTAAGGCATTTTGTTTCGCACAACTTTCGAATGACGCTTAACTCAGTTCATTTAAGATTTTGCTAAATGCCAATCAAGGCACTAGACAATGTGACAATTTAGTTATATATAGTTACAAACTGTTGACGAACTCCAAATGAAATAAGCGACGTCTTTTAGTTCAATCTTAGGAAGGAAGAAACCAAATTTGAAGAAAGCAAACCTAATTAAGCACTGAATGGTTTTGCTTTCCTAGAATAACATGTATATAAAGATTATAAAGTGAATTGACAAATATAGAGGAAGAATACCAGTTTAAACAGCAGTCATTGTCTCTGCAGGATATGCTTCTAGAGTGAAGCGGTTTGGTGTGACGACTGGTGGTTAGAAAAGAACTGCGTGGTGTAAAACTTCCGGAGTTTAAGAAGGCATCAGAGGAAGAGGAAAGCTCTCAAGGTGTGGATAGAACTTGCATGCTGGCTCTTTAAGTAGATAAGGAGCAGTTTTGGACGGAGGAGGCGAAGATATGGACCGTGATCACAGATCTGCAAATGAGGTGTTCTGGCAGACCATCCGCCGTCTCATAGGAAGGAAGTTTAATATCATCGAAGGAATCAAATCCAAAGATCGTGTACTTCCTTCCGATGAGAAAGGGCAGCTCAATCTCGAACAGGGCACTGAGAATGGCAGGTTTTGACGATTAAAAAGTCAGCAAATCTGATAGCGTGGATGAAACAGGGTAGCCGTGGTGAGGAGCGAATTGGAAAACATAGGGATAAGTAATCTGCTTTTGGCTTATAACATGTTCATCCTGAGGTCCACCTAGACACATTACCGTTTGTGTTGAAGCTGGGATGAAAGCAAACGTGAACAAATCAGAAGGAATGGCAGTTTCCTGGATACCTGTTCAATGCACTCTGCATGTTAATGGAGTCTTATTGAAACAGGTGGAGAAGTTTATTTATCTCGGGGTTCTCTTCACAAGTGATGAAAAAGGAGCAATACTTTAAGACAGCTTGGTCAATCTGTTATCAGGAGGCCCAAACTTGGCCTCGGAGATAAGCTATCGGTTTTTAATTCAGTGTCTGTTCCAACAATCACCTACGGTCATGAGGTTTTGGGTAACAAAAGAAACAATAAGATCGCCGATATAAGCTGCCGAAACGAGATCTGTTCGTTGTATTGCTGGGGTGACTTGACGAGATCGGGTTTGGAACACCATAATATGCGATGTTACTCAATGTCGAACAGCTACTTCTTCGAATGGAGAGGTCCATACTTCGATGTCTTCGAAATCTTTTTCGAGTTTACTTACTTGACTAACTTAAAATTAATAAAGGTAGATCCAATGAAATTTAGAGTTGAATACTTGCTCTCACTACATATCAAAGTATTATTGAGTGACTAGTAAACAATATACATACATGCTCCCCAAACAGACAAAAATGGAACACTTTGAGAGCTTCTTTTTGTAAGGAACCAAGAGTACTTTCTTTTGAGTTCAGAAGCACTTTAGCTAAACAATGGAATGTGTCAGAGCAATTTCTCAAGGAAATGTGTGGCTTCTTCCATTTTTGTGTTGCCAAGGTTCAAAGACCCTCATAACTTATGGAATTACTTTATGTTCGCATTTAAAATTACCCATAAAAACATCACTCGGTCTTTTTTCCTACCATAACATCATTTAATAGAGATATCCTGTCGTAAACACTAATATGAGTGGGTTTCGATATAAATATGTAATATTCGTACATAGATGCGTTGCACAGTTAACAGTGAGTACATATGTAAATATGTCTGTCCTCTGTAAAACAGTGTTGAAGGACATGATGAAGGAAAAATAAAACGTCCTAAAGGGCAGATGAAAGTTTTCATATTAATATATACGAACAAACGTGTCCCCAGACGACTACAGAGATGTCCCAGGAAACTTACATACATTGTGCCATAAAAAAGGAACCGAACGTAGGGACACATCCCCACGTAGGGCAAAATATTAGGGATCATTATTTACCCCATGTGTCGATGTACAGCAAAAATATCCCTTTTCATCGTCTTCATCGACTTTCGAAGGTCCTTGCATGGTTTAAACTGAAATAAATACATATGTACGTAGAGTTGGAAAAAAAAGGAACGAAGGCTGCAACAACAACCGACCGGAAGTTTGAATCATAATCAGGATATTGACGATTGTCATTCGAAGGAGAAAAAAAAAAAACACACATTTCAAGGGATGAATGGTTTTCGGTTTTTTTTTTTCCATTTTATTCCCAAAAGGGGCATCCCAGATGAGTGTGTAGATTTTTCTAGGAGAAAATGTCAAGCGGAACAGATGAAATCGATGACGTGCACAATTTGCCATCGACGAAGCGGATAAGGATGGTAAACAGGAATCGTTTTAGGATTTAAATGTTTTATTGAGAAAAAGCAAATGTGCTTGGGGATTATGAAAACGGATGACGGCCAGCATTTATAGTTTAACGCTCTTAACATTTGGGTTGGTTCTATTTTTAGGTTGGACATCTAAATGATTTACCTCATTTATTGGCGGTTGGTATACAACTTTTTCTGTTTTCACTTATTTCTCATGTGTACTTGGGACTTAGTCTCTTGAGATTTTTAAATGCCATTAATGGGCGGAAAGTGAAGTGACGACAAGATGGAAAAGAAATGTGCTTATCATTGTCAGTTCATCTCATGACATCACGTGGGATGGATTTATATATGTTGCCGTGTATGAAAAATAGATTCCATTACCTGCTTCAAATATGTACTGCCTTTGAGCACAAAAAGAAAAACTGTAAGTTATAACACATCCAAATCCAAAATTAGTGTGAGGTTTGGGTGCTTCATCGTAACAGAAAACACCTTGAACGAGGGGTATCTTCAACACTGAGATCGAACTGCTGAAATCACGACCAGATTAGCAGATTCTGAAGCAGAGATCATTCGTATACATATTTTATTATTGGACAGTAAAATGGGCTTGTTCAGCAGGGGACACTCTATTAGTGAGATTATAAATCTAAAAGGTTAATATTGATTGGATTGGAGGTCCGAATTTCTTACTTAAGATTTTTTTTCAGGCAAAGAATGTTATGCCTTGATCAATGTAACTCTCTGGTTAGTGTACTGTTGAGCAAGCTGACCCGTTTCGATTCGACAGAAGTTTTGAAGGCCCTATAACAATACCAAATTCCCAAATCTGGTATACAGATGGTTCAAAATTGGAAAACGGCAGTACTGGTGCTGGGTTTTATGGCCCCAGATTCCAACGCGCGACAACACTTGGAAAGTCTCCAAAAGTATTTCAAGCGAAAGTCCACGCTATTGAACTGTGTGCAAAAGAAAGCCTGCAGAGAGGAACCCGCATCTACATCTCGACAGTCGAGCAGTACAACTAGCCCTTAAATCCTATACGGTAGGGTCCGGGCTTGTCTGCGACTGTCTCAACTTTCGAGGAAAGACTTGAATCGGTAAACAAGGTTACCGTAGCCGGGATCTCAGGACATGAAGGCTTTGCCTGCCAAGAGGCGCTTGCCGCTCACTCTTTAGTCCCGAACCCTATTTTGAGGTACCACCCAACAGTGTCTACTCCAAGAAAACACAATGAGTCAACAAACACGCTGAGTACTGGGCTTACCTCCAGGGCCTTAGACAAGTAAAACAGCTCATCAACCCCAACCTCTATAATGCCAAGATTTTATCTGATCTCACCAAAGATGGGTCAAGAACCTTAACGGGACCCTGTCCACTCAGATACAATCTGCATATATTAAAATTTTCAGATACCGATATTTGCCGGCTCTGTGGAGAACAGAAATAGACCGCTGAACATATTCTGTGCATATTTCCAGGAGCCGCAAGGAAAAGACTACTCCACTTGATGTGGACCTCGGTCAACACAGCGGAATTTCGGAAGGCTCTACCGTGGTTTATCAAAAGCGTTAACGTTATCTCTTGTTAAAATATACGGGCCACCATAATAGAGCTCATAGCTCGCAGTGCGCAGTTAGGGCCCCTAATACAGAAGCTGATCCACGATCGAGTTCAGCAACCTTCCACAATTTTCGCGGCACCACCTCTTGAAAGTGAATGATAACTTGTATGATAATAATATGATAATGATAACTAGTCGTAAAAGACATCTTAAATAGCCTTGGTACGCTATTTATTTTTATGAGGGTAAAATGTTGTACATATGAAGATAAGTACATGCATATGCATGCGAATTTCCTTGCAAGGTATTTTTTTTTTTTTTTCTCGCAATTTTTTTTTATGAAGGTGGAAAGCAGACAAAAACTGAATGTAGCACTTTAACCCACTGAAATCATCCTTGAACCTTGATTCTAAGAAAAGATAATTGGCGTACAATTTCTGTAGAACTCGTGCTCATTCTTAGCTTGCATTAAATACCACACGAAAGTGTTTTTATCCTACATATTGGGTAAGTGCCTAAGTGCTATACACACTCCTGCATATCCACTCTAAAAAAGGAGATCAAAAATAAAAGAACCTAACCTTATTCCATAAGGACTATTCTAGAACTTTACTGAAATGGGTTTTCAGGAATGAGTCTTCAAGGTGACTGATGGTGCATTGCCGAGGCTAAGTGGTAATTGCGTTGGACTGCTGTGCGAGCTGCGTGGGTTCAAGCCACTATCACCAAACATTATTCGCGGCCACCTTGTCGTGGAATGGCAAACCTTCGAGAGTAAAAAATTAAACTCACACAACACAAATGCTTGCAAGAAGCTAGACTTTAGCTTATCCCGAGTAGTCGCGTCAGCATGTTTTCTTTTCAATATGGCTTGTAACAGTAACATGTTATCTCCAAGAAAGAGTTAGATGTTAGTTGTTTAAAGTTGGGATGTGTGTATGCACTGCGATCTGTAGAGATCTATTGTGCTCCTCGAAGTCGTGTTGATCGATGAATCTCGACCTATAGCACCTGCTCCAATCCGATCGCTCTGAAGAATTCGAGTATCTGGATTGGGCCTACGATGGGAGATCGTACTTCAGAGAAAATGTACGCTCCCATGTGCGCTCTTCTCCTGTAGATCAATGCTCCTCAGTCCATAAAGAGATGTGACGGAGTCTCCTCGGCATCGCTGTCGGTCGTAGTTCGCGAGAAGTTCCTTTGCATGCCTTAGTCGTGAGAGTGCTTCCCATAGTCTTCTTCTTTTGTATTCTTTCACTATTCGGAGTTCCTATTGGATTGAATGTAGTCCCAGCCCGCAGAATGTTTCGGGTCCAACCAATAGTGTTTCTGACCCTTTTCTTGCCAAGACTGCCATTATTTCGCTCTATATGACCTTTCACACAGTAGGGGGTGACTTTTTTGTTCTAGCCGAGTTTTTTTTTATCTTTTCCAGACATTCGGATCGGATTTCATAGGAACTCAGTACCTTAATGGCAGCCTGGGTGTCTGATAGTATCGCGATGTTTTACTCGTGGTATATTCTATTGAGGTTAATTTGTGTACATCTTTCGCTCGCATACACCTGTCCTTGAAAAATTCTGGGCGATATTCCCATGAACTCCGATAACTTAGTTCGGGGCCCGTATGCTCCCGCCCCGGTGAAGAAAGAGTTATATAGGCTCCAGTTCGAGAAAGCCAGTTAAACCAAGTACTTCTTTGCATTAAACTTCAGTCCACATTCACCCTTCATCTAATCAAATTAGTTAATATTCGTTCTGTACATCTTTGATGTCTATGACATCTATGGCTGCGGCAGTACTGACCCAACTGCTTAAAGATTCTTTTCACAGAAATTCTTTTTGACGCCTACGTAAATACATTCTTACATATGCACATAACTTGCAGTGCTAATCTGCCATGTTCGTACAATAACTTTGGATCAGCTTGTGTTCTTAATGATAAGTAGCATCATAACGAAACTCTAGGAAAACATCTCAATGTCTATGGCTTCAAGGGTGTCTGCAATATATCAGACATGAGTAAATACATACCTAATCTTCCACTACAAGCATACTTATGGCTTTTCATAGAAGTATGATGTGCTAATTTCATGAAGATTGTTGAACTCGGGATTTGGGTCAATCTGGGTATTAACTGCAAAAGAGGAGAGGTTTCTCGCAGTTTGTTCCTATGCCTGATCATTTTTTCTGTCAGATTTGGTTGAAATTTAAAGACTGCAGGGTTGTAGGTTTGATGTTGAACTCGGTAATGACTGCTCAATTTTCTCGGAAACAAAGCTTTGAATCGGAATCGGTCCGCCCAAGGGAGTTGTCCGTCTAAGGGAAACATTTTTTTCTAATGTCTTCAGGGTTGTTTAGGAAAATATGTCCGGGAGCTGTCCGCCTTAGAGAACTGTCCGCAATAGAAGATTTCACTGTATCTAAAATATTTAACATGCTGGTTTGCAAAATATGAATTTTTGGACACTGTGTTCAAACACTGCCTCAAACGATTTGAAAAAAAAAAAAAAAGCAGGATTCTCAAGGAGACAATGTATCCCCACATACGTGGATAAAAAAACTCCTCTCACCATACGCAAGCAATACAAATACGAGTAAGATGTACAAGTTTCATACAGTTCTGTCACAAAACTTTCGCTATTTTTCGCTACAAAAATACTTCTTAAATCATCTGGTGGAAATCCTTAGAGTTTGGTGGAATAACCCCGGGGTATGTTTAATATGGGATCACCCAGCAATGAAAATCAATATGTGACAAACGTGATGTACGTAATACGTTCGGCAAGGATTCGTCACTTCCATGATTTCTGATTCCGGTTGATTCCGGGAAATTTCTTTATTTGCATCGGAAGGGAAATTCAAATTTCTTTTTCGGATTCAGATTCTTGTAAAGGATTTATTTTCCAAGGTGAAGATTGTGCTAGATAAACAAAATCGTTCGCGCCCTCAAAGTATATTATTCTTTGGGAAAATTCACAATATTTAGAGATGGAGTTGTGAAGGTTAATTTCGACAGGATCTTCGTTTTGGTGAGATAAAAGAGAATGGCGGGTAACTCTGGTATTCCTTTTTCGTAGAACAATTGATTGACTAGAATTTAAATGTGGTATACGAGGTAAAGGTGATAAACGGATTCGCACAGACGTGCTCACAAGAAATCATTACGTCTTTGTTTATATTCACAGAAATGATTTTGAAAGGGTAACTGGATATCTGAAGCGAATGTTTTGACACCAAATGTGTAGAAGCAAAACAATATTCACATGTTAGTGTTATAAGTTGGAGCAATTATCAAGTTTGATGGTTATGCTTGTCAAAAATGGATAGAACTTGCAAAACATGATAGAATATCACGGCAATTCACTTGTTGATGATTGCTTTCTGATATTTTGTAAAATTAATTCCGAGAATCGTGTCTGAATATGAACCGAATTCGACTGCTGGTGAATGTTTTCAGAAAATAATTAATCATTCTGAGTTCCGTGAAGGAAACGCTCACATGTTAACTGGTGGTATCAGAATGTTTTTTGGCGAATAGGTACGGATGAGGGGATGGTTAGATTAGATTATTGGGTTACCAAAGAGAAGGGGAGCTTTCCTCCTGTAAGTTATATCTATAGTATGACCCTAGGTACATAAGTTCATGAACATCCAGAGGTGTATATAAATCTGTTTAGGTAATTTACGGACTTGTGGGAGCACTACAGAGCTATTTGTAGTTCCGAAATCGCTGCCATCATGATGATGGAGAATGCTCGCTGCTCCATCTAGGTCGGAAACCATCTTACCGCGATCTAAATTGGGCTGAATGAGATACAAAGTTGTCCCGTAGCGGACTCATTTAAGCTCAAGGCACATTGTGATACCTTTAAAATTCTTAATGAATGGAAAAATTTTACTCGAAGGAACATTAAGAGTTGTTGTAGGAGTTTATGAATGGAGCTTTGACTAATAAAAAAAAAATAGCTGGCGGGAAAGCTCGTTGTACATGTTACATTCTTCGCACGAATGGAAGGAACCTACAATAACTCGAAGAATAACAAAGCATAACCCTTGCCAATCATTGTTTCTTTGGGCTGAGAAGGGAATTGGGTAATAAGGCCTTATCCCGAACAACTAAGGAGACTGTATATAAGACCAAACTGGTCCTACGTTACGGCACTGAACATGGACTCTATCGAAAGCGAATGAAAATATCCTTGGTCTTTTCAAGCGAATACTTCTTTGGAAGATATTCGGTCCCATACGCGTTGAGGGGCTTTAAAGGACAAAATATAATCACGAACTGTACAGGGAAATCGACCTAGTCGAAAAAAAAAGTCCGCATTGGACGTTTAAGATGGCTAAGATACATATGTATGTAGAACGAATTTATATTTAATGCTCCGGCATGCAGAATCTTCGAATCCAACCCGGAGAGACACCGAATTAGTGGAAAGACCTCACCTAAGGTACAAGTAGAAGGGGTCCTCAACTAACTGGACGCAGTTAGCTAAGGACCATGCTAACTAGAGAGGCTTGTTCGTTGAGGCCCAGGTTCACCCCAAACTGTAGCGCCACCTAAATGGAAACGAAAGGGGATTGAAGATATCCCCATTCGTTTCGATCACCAGTTCCCTTTTGTCCAATACGGATGGTAGAGAGTTCTCTTGCTACCAAGTTCCTCCAGGTAATGAAAGACCATCCCGGCCCCTCTCCCGTATGTCGTGATGGTGGCTGCCACCAAGGCCATCTCAAGCTCATTAGCTGTGTCGATCAAAGGTCGGCGGAGCTAAGGACGCTTAGGAATGATTTGGCCTGGTGCTGTGATTGAGGTTGTTGCTAGTGAGCAAAACACGAACCGGTCTAGATCATACGCCAGGATCCCGTCGTACCCTAGAAAAATCCTAAGCATTCTCAGGACTAGCAACCCTGACCTTCCCACCTACAACTGGAAGATCGGCAGGCTGGAATAGCGTAAAGGCCTTAGCAGAGGGGTCGTCATTATCGTAAATGACGAGTCGCTGCCGTCCATCTCTAGTACTGGAGAGGTGATCAGCTACGGTTTCATGGCAGTCACCCTAGAAGTCCACAAGAATGACGCCAAGGAAACAACATCATTCAAGGCCCCTGATGATGTTGCGACTACATCAGCAACGTCCTGTACTGACGCTATCCCTTCTGACATGGCTAATTTATCTCTTCGTGAGGTCAGTGACTCACTGACGGACATGGAGATGAATACCTGTCCTCTTGGCTCCCCTCTTCTTGAAGATGAAATGTAGTCGTAAGACACAGAGGAAGCGAACACCATGGTGGTGGAGGTACCTTAGCAATGCTGCGTGTACTCCAGATTAACCTCCACCACTCCAAAGCGGCAACTGCCTCCCGTATTCTTCGTCTTCAAAAAGACAGAGAGGATCTGGTCCTGATCCAGGATCCATGGGTCGTCAAAGACCTAGTGTAGATACTTACGACTCCCAATTATAAACTCTTCTTCGCAAGGAACCTAGGTAAACCAAGAGCCTGCATCCTTGCGAAGACCAACTTAATATCTTTCTGCTTTTCAATTACAGTAATCCCGATACGATCGTGGCCAATCTGGAACTTGACACCAGGAATTTTGCAACTTCTGCAAAAGTCATTTGAGAAGAGTCCCATCCTTCTGACATGAAGGCCGTTGGGGGACTGGCTAGTGAGAACACCGGTAACGGTGCTGATGAGCGACCTTTTAAGCAAGATCAGACTTTTAGATCGATAGACACATAAGATAATCCAAATAAGGTCTAAGACTTACATGTGCCTAAACTATTTAACGGGATTGAATTTCAAAAAGTTGTTTTTTCAATCCTTCAATTCACTTAAAATGTTTCGTCCCACGCAATATACTACTCACACAAAATGCATACATTTTTTTTGGTACAAAAACTGTAGTGGAAATAGAGACAACACCGTCATCAGTTCAGAAATAATTGGTATTTCATGATTGATATGAATAAAAGTGCGCACTAGCTCCATTGCAATGAGGACAGTTTTATAATTAACCTAGATGCGAAGTTCATCCGATGCCATCGTCAGACGATCTAATTGGGTCAGTTTGCGAAGCTGTGAAGCTATCATTGCAAACTCTTTGGAAGCATTTTCCCATTTGCTGACAATACCAACACTGAACGCAGTTTATCAATAGAATTCATCCTTCAGACACAATAAACGAAAGCGGATAATTGGCTTTTGACATAGTTATTCTTTAAAGAATTTTATAGATTTTCCATTACAAAGACCACTCCTCACTTATCGAAGATTGTGACAGAGACTTTTTGATGGGATACGTTTTTTTTTGTTATCAAGTGCACTTCGGTACCAAGAGAGAAAGAAGTCTCTAAGGGAAAAAAAAAAAGATGACAGTAAGGATGAAAAGGAAAAATTGACACTTCAATGGATACTTCTTAGGAAATTGGGTAATGTACCATCTTACGGAATAAGATTGCTTCAAATAAAATGAACAGTGTTGCATGAAAATATAAAACGAGGATTTTATTGAATGCTATGAAGCATTATTTTAGGGTTGTAGTGCTTGTTGGTGTAATTTACCATGAAGTCCATGTGCCAGTCCAAGTCCGTGACCAGCAATCACAGCTGGACCACCCAATCCTGCGATGTGAGCAGCTCCAACGATTGGTACTCCCAAGGATCCTACAGCGACTGGGCCAGCAATGACTGATGCTGAGGCGACTGCCAGGACAACGAGTGCGAAGAAAATGAGGACCTGTAGACAAGATATGGAATTAACCTGAATAATTTGTGGACAAAATGTTACCTTCATGGTTAGTTTCTGGTAAAAGGTTACTGAAGTGACTAGTTGTCTATTCAATTCTGATAAGTTCTGTGCTGCAAAGCAGGCAAATATAGTAACCCCACTGTGCAATCTGTTGCCAGTATTGCATCATTTTTTTGAAGTTAGAACTGGTAGCTGGACCTTTCACCGTAAGAAATCAGCAATTACAGACTGGGACACGTGTATCAGAACTGTGCAGGTACCAAACATAGTGAAAGGGATTCAAATCAGTCCAACTTCTAAAATGCGGGAAGACGTGTTTCTCTCTGAATTATGTACATGATTACCGTTTATGTACAAATTATTGATTTTTTTTCTGATAATAAATACCAAATACGTCTCAAATAATCACGACAATTAATTTTAAATTGAGGCTAACAATTCGACTCCGGCTCAGGAACACGTGCATATTTATTTCACCTAAACTGTCATCACATTCCTTTATATTCCAGAAAATAATTGACAATTACACGAATGAGTCACAAGCATCAAAGGAAACACACATTCCCGGCACATACAAAAAAGCGGAACACTCACAGCCCTCTTGTAATAAAAATCCTTTTGGCCCAAAACGGAAACCACATAAAAGCATTGAACATTGTCCTTTCACAGCTCGTTGATTTGTTGGGTTCAGAATCGCTTGCGGGTGGGATTAGAAAGTATCCCATGAACGAATATGTTATTCGCACCGCTCTTGGGCCAACAAAAACGAAGGCATACACATCGTCTTCGGCAACGACGACAACAACGAATAAGACTACGAGGACGACGAGAAAGACGACGACGATGACGATGACGACGACAATAATGTTCATCAATAAAAATTGTGATGGCTTTTATTTCCTGGCTAATTGCGTGGAACTATTTGCAAAAGGGTTTCATCCTCCAGCGAGAAAATGAATGCCAGCACGCATCCCTTGTGCTGTCGAATGTCCTTTTAATGGCGTAAATTACCACTTTCATTGGTTCTTGGGTTAAACGAAATAAAATTTCTTTGCAAAAAGAAAATTCCTTCCCCCATGCACGGCAGCAATATCCTGTTCAAATAATTATCCTTTTACATTTACTGACCATATCTTCTTGCTTTTTTATGTTGGTGGAAGTTATGGGCTCAATTGAAAAGTTTGACCTACCCAATATAGGGGCAAGGTCGTAACCGGTATGAAATTTAATGACTTTGAGGCTTCGCCCTGGCCTAGAGGATGCGTATGCTTTAATTTCTATTGATGAACAATCGCTGATGATAGACCTTTTTTGCTGAGAAATGGATGGCTTCGTTTGGAGGTCAGGTATTGTTTCGAAATGATTGGTTTTCTTTCCTTTGTCAGAGAAAAAAAGAAAAGAAAAAAAGGCCTAAGCATCGAGTAATAGGATTTTCAAATATCCTTTTCTCTATCTTATTGAAAACAAAGGATTTATAAAAGCAGTTGACTGCAGACAGTTTTCTTTTTTAATTTCTATTATCATTAGACAAATCACACTTCTCATTCATTATTAACTCAGGCCGAAGACTACACAATCCCAGCTTGACCCAATGGCACGTATCGTATCCTGAAAGTGCTTTTTCTCAGCACCCAAATATCATGTTGCATTAGAAATAAAGAGCAAACCGCCCAAGGACACAAGGAACCCCTATGCATCCGACAGGACAAAAAGAAACAAAAGCCAACGGAAAAATCTTCTTCTGGTTTCAATCAGTGCGAAATTTCGATTACCTAATGGCGAACAAGAAAGCTGTGGAGTCCTGTGGTCCGCGTAGCAACCCTTACATAATAGACAAATCATCAAAAACTATCACGTCCGCCGTATATAACCGTATCTATGCCCGTGTAATGGAGTCTTCTTCTTTCTACTTTCGGTTTAACTCATAAAAACGTGAGACATGGGAGAATACGGAACAATATGGGAGAGAATACGGTCATCATAAGAATAACAACCCGGTGGGTTACGATGGAATATAAAGTTTGTTTTAGTTTTAGGACGAACACACACACACACACACGCGTAAAAATGTTTTAAAATTTCAAAACTATTGCGAAGTTTACGAGCGAACTGAATCAGATTGTGTGTACTTCTGAAATGATTGGAAAATAAAAAAAAGTTAAACATTACCAATGTTCGAAGTGAAATGCACATAGTGGCGTGTTTATGACAGCGATTTGTCTTGAAAGATGTTCCCACTTAATATAACCTTATTGCGTTGTTCCAACTACATTTTGTTTAAAGTGAGCGACAGCTAGTGTCATAATATTGAACGAAAACGCAGTTTGGGATTTTCGATCCCATAGGTTACATTCCCACAGAAAAAGCGCAAAGTCAACAATCCTCGGGAGTCTCAAAGGTTTAAATATTCATGAATCCACATTCACATTCGCTTGGAAAACACTGCAGTATTTTGAAAGGCGGGCAGACTTGAAGATGCCCAACGGTTCAGAAAAGATACCTGGACCAGTATCCATTTTGGATCCATCGGTGTAGACAGCTATGGAATGCGCGTTTGGCCTTTGCCCGTTTTTCCATTCCTCCCTGCTCGGGTACGTCCTTACAAATGGTCTTGTCAAATCTAAGTATGGTGTTGCATAGTCGGTTCTGGATATATTGTCTGTGGAATCACAGTATGACCTTTTGCATTTGGTTTCCAACAGTCTGACTTTCTTATTCGTAATGCACTGATGCCCGCCGAGGCCTGTAAAAAAAACCACCGGGAGTAGGTTGAGAATAGCCTCAAGTCTTGATGTTGATGTTGTTCTTATTGCACTGATGGTTCTCATGCATGCCAGTCTTTGTACCTTCTTGATGGCCTTTAAGTGAGTAGTTTTACTAACTTGCCGCCATACAAGGCTGCCGTAGGTTAGTATGGGCCTTATTATAGCCGTGTACATCCACACATTAATTCTCGGGTTATACCCCCAGGTTTTCCCAAATATCCTGCTGGACGAGTGGAAGGCTTTTGTGGCTTTTTTTCGTTAGTGTTCAGCTTCCAGTTGGGCTTTTTTTCTATCATGAGTCCCAGGTATTTGGCACACTCGGAGATTCTGAGGGGAATAACCCCAACAGAAGATGTTGTGAAATGTGGTATTATCCTTTTGTTTGCGATTACTACCAGCTCGGTTTTCTTGGTTTTGACTGTTAATTCACATTTCTTCGTTCAGGTGTCTATTTGCTCGCTAAGGTTTAGAGGAAATTTCCCTGTTGCCAGCATCACTGCGTCATCAGCGTAGGCTACGGTTTTGACATCACTGTTTCTAAGTTTTTGGAGTTCTTCGTTAAGGACAATTTTTTTTTTTTTTTTTTTTTTCTTTACGAGGGTAGGTGAAAATCTTTCATGAGACACCATGAGGATCTACCGGACGTGCCCATGGTAGTGTGAGATTCTTACTCACTAAAAACACCTCCCCTTTTCGTGTTGACTACGACTAAGTACAAAAAAGCCTTATCAAGTAGTTTAACTTTCGACAATAAAAATTCGCGTTGTGCAGGTGGCTTTCCAGTAAAAGCACCTACTAATACCGTCATTATATGCGGCTATTCCTCATTGCGCTAAATCGAACGGTTTCGTTGTTTGTAGTCGGCGCACAAGGTTTGTCACGTCCAGAATTTGGAGTACGGCGTTATTACAATGTCCATGAAGGCGAACACGGAGTTTGCGTGCAAAATTTGTTATTTCATCTTCGACGGTAGCTAAACCGAGGTCTCTATGGATATCGTCGTTTCTAATGTACCACGGCGCATTAACGATTGTTCTGAGCACCTTATTTAGAAAGGTTTGTAAAATATTTCTATTGCTGGTTTTGGTACAACCCCAAAGTTGTATACCATACGTCCATACAGGTTTTAAGACTTGCTTATATAAGAGCAATTTGTTATACATGCTTAATTTGGAATATCTTCCAAGCAGCCAATACATTTCTCTAAATCTAATTTCGAGCTCGTCGCGTTTCTTTTTTAGGACAATGACCCATAGCAATGGCAAGGAGGTAAGACTCGCCTGTAGTCTTCGGCGGTAGTGTGACTTGCTTTAACGGCCTTAGATATGAAGAAAACTTTAGCCTCCCTATATGTACTTGGTACTTAAGCCCAAATTAGGCCGTTAAGGTAGAGTTCCTTAAGTAACGAAAAATAGTGGTTGCAATATGATCGATAGGATGCCGTCGGGTCCTGCGAATTAGAAGGGGGAGATCGATCTGATTGACAATTCAATTCTCTTTTCTGTAATCATATCCGTCGACGGCTCCCCTCTCCTATGCTTGTTCCTTTTATTGTTTTCCAGTTGGGTCGTACAACCCGGAAAGTGCGAATTTAACAGCAACCTTAATGATTCTGAAAAGGACTCAATCCAATTTCTATTGGGGTCTTTGAGGGATGCAGGATCTTTTATTTCTCTAGGGAGGACTTTCCTTAGTCTTGCAGAACCTGCCGAACTCACGATCTCAACGCAGAAGTGCTGCCACGAGTGGGGTTTATCTCTCTGTGTCTCATTTTAAAACTCCTCTGACTGATTTTGTATTGCTCTCAGTCGACGTCCACTTTTGTTCTTTTGGCTACATTCCTAGTTGATTTCCTGATGTTGGCTAGTTCCCATCTCCCTGAGTTAGATTCAAAGACTTTTCGGGCCAACAATTTCGTTCGCTTTCGATAGAGGAAAATTGTGGGTAGGATAGTGCACCGAGCTATGGCGGGACATTCGCAGAAAATATGTTCTGCAAATTGTTACATAGGCTTCCAAGCAGAAGTACGACGGAGCAGCTTGTTAAGATGGCAGTTGAGTGGACAAGCGAGGTGGTCTATCACCACCTTCTTTTATTTAAAGAATTCGTTCGCTTATCTTGTTGTTTCAACCCCTTGATGAACTTCTCAGTTTGGCGAAGTCCTGAAGTTTAATTTCACCTGTTGAAGCTTTCATTGACCTCCCTTCGACCTTGATGTGGCTGGTGGGTAAGCAGAAGAAGGAAAATGGGCCTTTCAATGCAGATTGGACTCCTTGTCTGGCAAACTCATCTGTTGTCTCGTTGCCCTCATTTCTCATCAGTATTCGTTGGGTTCCAGGTCACAGAACCCAATGAATACTGATCTTGCTGAGGAGAACTAGTAGCTTAAAAGTGAATAAGGAGCCCCAGGAACTTTGAGTCAAAGTGAAAAGCGTTAAACACTTTAATCAGCGCCTGTCAGAAAAGACTATGATTTGTTTGCTTCGGTGCTTAAAAGAGTGACATGATAGCGCGTCACGTCGTCATAAATTGTTCGGATATATGGTTACCGACCTTAATGGAGCGTGAGTCTTTCTCCACCGCCACCCTACACAGACTGACGAGTTTGGCAGGGATTCTAAAAAAGATATTGCTTTTTACACCTCGTGGTAATAAATGCTGTCAGCCAAGGTCATTATCTTTAGGATCTGCCAAATTGTCACATTTGATACATTGTCAACCTTTCAGATCAATGTATACCGCACTGATAGGACTCAACTAAGTTTTTGACGAAAGGTTTCGGACGTTTGTGAAATGTAGCGTGGGTCTCTAATGTATGTAAAATACATAAACATATATGTGTATAATAACTCCAGGCAATATATACTGCCTGAAGCCGGTAGAGCTAACTCAAACCGCTAACCTGCATATTATTATTATTATTAGTTATTATTAGTTAGTGGTTTCGGTAATAAGCTAGACAATACTTTAGCTTCCATCCCTTCACATTAGGAATAGGACTACATCATAGAAAACAATGTGACTATCTAAAATTGTTTAAGGAAACGACAGGTTATAAATTCAAGTACTGGCTTCGAGACATCAAACAAATTGAACCATCATTCACGCGGGAACCTCAAAGAAACTGTCGACAAAAATCCTTCTTCTATGTACATGATTCCACCGCAATCCAGAGAGATAACAATATATTTTCCAAAAAGAAGGATGACCTGCCATAAACTTACTTCGCAAAACCAGTTGTTTTTTGCCCCTTCAATCAGAGCACTTAATCTCTACTTGGAGATTGAACATAGGCTTATGGGCTCTTACCACACTGACTACGACAGTAGATAAACAGGAATAACCAAGATTTTGGCAACGTTTTCGGAAAACTTTTTACACAGACAGAGGGAAAATTTATTGGAATATCGGGTCAACAACCCCCTGTGAGGAAAAGCACCCACTCATATGTGAGTGGTCCTTGTGTGGCATGAATGCATGCGGCATATCCTGCATACAAAAAACAAGGGGAAAATATACGAATGGTGCTGTTCGAGGAGGCGATGCAATTTCCTAGAGAGTTCCGAGAGATTTAAATTACAACCGCAATGCGACAGGAACAAATAATCATCAAAATTTATTGCAATTTTGCCTTTTTTCCTGGAGAGCGAAAAAGGATTGTTATCCTGTCCCCACCTTTCACACTCATCCTGCAGTATGCATCCCATTGGGGAAAAGATACCCACACGTACACATGCAAACATACACACCGGTGTCAGTGGTAGGATTCTGTTGGTGGTCCTTTTTTCCCAGCAATGTTATTCATGTCCGTGTGTCCGTGTCCTTAGTCCTTGTTAGCTGGTGGTTTACGTGCCAAAACATGCGCCACACGTTTCCGGATTTTTTTTTTTTTGTTCTTTTCTCCGAGAGTTTTTGAGGTTCAGTGGGAAGACACTTTATGAAGCCTTGTAATCGATACCGGCGGTGGCAAGAGACGGTGTCGTTTTCAGGCTCCATGAATTCTCTAAATGTTTGTACCTAACCAAAGGTGGTTGACTCGTACAACGTCTCTTTGGATACAGGCACCTGCGACCTGTGAGACACTTTCCTGCTGGTAACCACAAACTGTTATTTAACACCTCGGAGCCAAATGCGATTATTGACCTTGAAGTGGGACATAATTCATTTGGTAAGATGGCTGATATCTGATTTTGTGGCGGTAATAGATGCCAAGAAGTGTGGTATTTGAGAATGCAATGCGAATCTGCCTAAAGGTGGAAGGTAAACAATGATGTGCGGTCTTAGAACACGGAAATTTATCCTGGCATGGACCACATCGGTGGGAATACGTAAGTGTGCACAAACAGTTGAACGTGATATGTACACTTGCGGTCGCACGGTTCAGTGAGCCAGAACGGGGACGTATATTCGCTAAATAATTAAAGCAGGTCAAATAGAAAGAAGATATCATCTGACCCGACATAGACGTTTAGTATACATACAAGATTCGAAGTTGGTTGGTTGAGGGCAGGGAACTTGCGGCCAAACTGAGATTGACCAACAAAAAAGGTATGAGCAGCTTACTTAAGCTGTGTGAGGGCAGTTTATAAAACCTAGCTTGGCAAAGGCTGGTCAAGTAACGTACGATTGACTAAGTCCTCAATGGGAAAATGTTAATAACTAACCCGGGGACTTACTGGTCCCCAGATCTATAAGAAGCTCTTAGACAAAAAATTAAGAAAAAGAAAATTTGCTTATAAAACGAGAAATTTATTAACTCAAATGCATCGTGATTCTGCTCCGGATAAGATAATCTAACCGTGAATTACGGCTCCATGAGCAAGTCCAAGTCCATGACCAGCAATTACAGCTGCACCGGGTAATCCTGCAACTTGAACTGTTGCAGCGATTGGCACTCCCAAGTGTCCCACAGCAACTGGTCCGATGACGGAAGCGGAAGCAACAGCCAAGACAAAGAGAGCGAAGAAAATGAAGACCTTAAAAAAATATTGGTATTTTCATAAATTTGTTTAGAATTTTTTTTTACGAATCCTACCTTCATTGTTGGATTGATTGTGTTAATTGATTGGTAGTCGAACTTAAACTGATTAGTAAGGTGCACGGATGCAGGTATTTATAGTCGACTTACCATGCAATGCAAGTGAATTCTTGCATCATTGCATAAGATTGGCTAACGGAATTAGAATAAGTTGGTGTTCTATTCCAATTGAACATGACTTTCACTGGGATGCAATCTTGATAAAACGCAGATATTTTCTTGGACCAGTATTTCTCGGGACAAGGAAACAAGGTGGTCAGAATAGGAATAGGGAATGGGAATGATAGGGGGATGGCAAGGAGCTGGCATAGTATTTTGAGCACGCCTTAGCATAATTTTATGGTCGTCGCTGCTCAGTGGTTAGTGCAGTGGACTGTTGTGCGAGCTGCGTGGGTTCAAGCCTCAGCCAGAAACACTGAACATTTTTCGCGGCACCACCTCTCGTCGGGGAATGTCAAGCCTCCGGAAGTATAATCTGTCATGAAAGAGCTTCTCACTTCGCCGTTCGGAGTCGGCAACAAATTGTAGGTCCCTTCGATTCGTTTGAAGAAATGTAGCACGCGTAGGATGAATGGTTGCGAGAAGCTAGGCCTCGGATCATTTCGAACTGTCGCGCCAGCTACGTATGTATGTATTTATTTATTCAGTAGCATTATTCCGCGTCTATTGTACGAGTGAACATATGGCTTGCAAGGATAAAGTGGATATTTGAACAGCAATCCAGGTAAGTGATGTTTTATTTTCCAGATATCAGACTTTGAACGATAATCTGGGCCAAATTCCTATTTTTAAAGCGGTAGCAGAAAATATCAGCAATGCAACGAGGTTACAAAGTTGCAGTGGCATTATCTGGCAATGGAACTATGAACAATACAATTCGATTGTCCATGCGTTATGGTCCCTCTTTTCCGCGGAAATCATTTAACATGCACCAGCATACACAAAATTGAATCAGCATGCAGCCGTCAGTATTTACCTGGGTGTTTTGCAACTTTTATCAATTGAATCTCGGCTATGATACCCCTACGTTTGCACATCAAGCAATCTGCCTACTTTTTGCTACTGAGGTTCAGTATTATTGCCTTTTTGAACCTGAGGTTAATAGAGCCCCTTGATTGTCGAGTTGCACGGCCGAGCCATTATTATCCTCCTAGGTCGCATTACTGGACACCGTCTATTAGGTAAGCATGCGACAAGGTTTGTCGTCTACGCAAACGACTTCCACAGAAACTGTATGAATAGACTCCAATTAGGAGCCTTATTCTACATCACCTTAGGCGATCCGCTAAATACCGATGTAAGTAACCTCCTACGCTTCATAAGAAGCTCAAATTGGTTCAATAACTTTCCGAGCTCCATGTGATATCACAACACACCTATAATGGATGTGTGTTGGCTTTAGCTGGCAGATACTTTAACCTTACCTAACCTAAGCTTGCACCCTTCTTTCGATAAAGTTATAGAAGTTGTAGTATCAATTTTGTTGGTTGGAATAAGTAACGTTAGGTAAGAGGGGGTGGTTGTTAGGCACCGCCTAATTGGGATGTTCAAGGATCCATTGCTGTCTAGAAACCCTAGACAGGAGCAGCTGGCAATCAGAAAAAAACCCCTCACAATGGGCCGACGATGGAAATTTCCATCGTTTGCATAACGCCGACACAAAATGGAGCAACAACACCGCGTTATCATCGTGAGCCTGTGCGAACACACGACAAAGGAGAAAAAGTGATCGCGGAGCGACCAGACACCGGTCGATCTGCAACAGCGCATCAACTGTGTATCACGCACGCATTGTGGGATCCTACATGCGTGTACCTGTTGAGAAGAGAGAAGAGGTTAGAGCTTTTTTGTATCGTTCGCCTCCGTAACCACCACGAATTCGGTATGAATTTTAGGATGGCCTTCGGTAGCATAGTTGAGAGTTGGGCTGGATCACTAAAGAAGAAAGCGCCTAGGGTAGTCTTTCTGGTTCTACTGAGGCTTGGACAGTCATAGAGAAAGTGTTTTGTGTCCTCTTTTGCTCCGACATAGCCACAAGCTCTACAGAGGTTGGTCGTGCCTAATCGCATCTTTCATTGGTAAGCTTCCAGAAGTCCAAGTGTATTTCTTGGTCATAATAGGTATAAGAATTTTGATCCCAGTTGCTTCGCCAAACCGGAGGCAGTTTCCTAGGGTTATACTTTGTCGAATTGCCACAAGGGTGTCATTGTCGTAGTTATTGCTAACTCAGTGGGAGGCAACTTCCTTAGGTACAAGGCCACGCAATGTGCGGCAAGTGGCAAAATTAAAACTTATGAAATCTCATGGCTTTGGCCATACATTCGTTGAGCGGCAAGCGTCATTTCTGAGCATTTTTTCTGCCACTTTGCCGCTTGCCGCTCATTGCGTGGCAGCGGCCTTATCCGTCTCGTAAAAATAGCTCAGATTGGATACTCTATTTGTAACGACTTATACAGGGTTTTTCAATAAGAGCCCTACAAAAGTTTTTTTAAATAAAGCAAAAACGGTTTTGGATATCAATGAAATTCTTTATTCCTGTGAAAGTACGTTCGATGCCATTGTGTATGCAACTCGATTTCTTTTGCATGACCACCACGGGCACGCTTGCAGAAGTCCAGACGCTGAACCCAATTTTCGACGGTTTTCAAGCATAAATCGGCCGATACTGCTGCAATTTCACGTTCGATATTCGTACGAAGTTCATCAATCGTCGCTGGCTTGTTGGCATAGACCATAGACTTGACGTAGCCCCACAGGAAATAGTCTAACGGCGTCAAATCGCACGACCGAGGCGGCCAAGCGACTGGACCATTTCGTGAGATAACACGTTCTCCAAACTTGGTTTCCAATAAATTGATTGTGACATTCGCTGTGTGGCTTGTGGCGCCGTCCTGTTGGAACCACATGTCCTCCAAGTCCATATCATCCAATTGGGGCCAAAAATATTCGGTTATCATTGAACGGTAGCGATCCCCATTCACCAGTAACGTGCCAGTCTTGATCATCACGGAAGAAGTACGGCCCAATGACGCCGCCGGCCCATAAACCACACCAAACCGTAATTTTTTCGGGATGCAATGATGACTCATGGAGTACGTGTGGATTGCTGCCTGACCAATACCGCATATTTTGTTTATTGACGAAGCCATCCAGCCAGAAATTATGACGACCATAAATTGGACGTAGCGCTCTTAACGTTGAGGCCACTGACTCCGAATTTCGGTAGTAAATTTTAATAATTTCGACTCGTTGTTGGCTCGTATATCTTTCCATCATGAAATGGCAAACCTTACTGAAGAGAAATGTCAAAAAACCGCAAGAAAAATATGGCGTCGTTTGCTGTCCCTGTCGCTCTACTTTTGTAGCGTCCCTATTGAAAAACCCTTTACTTAGGGTAAGCCTAATTCGATTCGAGACCATTTCAAGAAAGTTCCTTTCATACTTACCCCTGAACTTCGCACTAACTCTTCGACTGCGATATGGAAGCAGTCACATAACAGAGTATTTCCTTCACGGAATCCGGTGTGGAAAATGTTCAAATTTTTCTAGCGACACTCGACAGTATGTTACATATAAGGGAATCCCGAAGAATACCATCATACGCAGCTTCAACTCGAAATTGCGTTGACCTTTGGTAGGATTTCTCTCAAAGTGAAAATCTTGTTAATGCTCGGTTGGTCTGTCGAGCCAAAATGTATACTGATATGTGGATTGGTGGTTGTATTACAAAATATGCAAATTCACCGAACTAATTGGAGAAAGTTGAAATGCCTTACAGAACCTGCAGTTAAACCGCTGCGGCAAGAACTAAGTACCTAGTATCGCAAACGTTAAATGAAAAATATTTCAGAGTTTTCAAAGGAGTAAGGCGTATCAAATGTTCAATGTCATGCAAGTAAGAGGTTCGAATGTACGTATGTATGCTCCGCCACATCGCAAAAACGACAAATTTACGATCAATAAGTCTACTGTTCGAATTGTATTAATTTCATTTGAACTTCTTTGTAAATAGCAAATCAAATAATATCCGGCTAAGTTCCATAAAAATAACATTCACATGATAATTATCTAAATTATTCCCTCTGAAAATATAAGGACCAATCCCACAGATAAATGGTTCTTCAACCTCCCTCTTCCATTAGCTCCTCGCTTTGCCATGTATACCTTCATTAAGCCAGCAGCAGTTGTGTCCAGTGCGGTATTCGCTTCCATAATCAACACAACCCAAGCGCAAGGACCAACGCTTCGGTCCGCATTTAATTATGTAAAACCTGATGCAGACCATAGCCGTGGAAAGAAAAGAGAGATAGAGAAAGAACATGAGAAATGGCACCCAAAACAAGGACAATAACGTAACGGTAACATTAAAGGATAAAGAATACCCTCCGCAGAACAGAAAGCGATTCAACAGCAGTCGGTTTATACTAGAGTATCTCTAGCCCAGCTGTAGCCACTGGAGCATTACGTCAAGGTGTTAAATTAATGCTTTGCCGTTGAGAAGAAAACTCTCATTAAAATGTAATTACCTTCCATAATTTTTAATTCCCATGGTGGAATTGGGTTTCCAGTTCCATTTTGAATTATTTTTTCGTTTGCTTGTTTTTCGGTTAAACACTATACCTATGTATATATACATTTTGTATGCTTGACGGATAAGGGAATTTAGGGTTTAAGGATTTGAGGATTTGAGGGTTTCCCTTGTCGATATGTCAAAGGGTCTCCGGAACGATATCGCGGCATCAACACGTGGAGATTTAGTTGTGTTTGGTGAAAAATTTTATACTAACAATTTACCTAAGAGCTAAGACTTTTAAAAAGAAACACCAAGTTGCTTTGCAATAAAAATGAGGACGTGAAATTTATTGAAAATTTAAACACATAATTTTGCGTTACATTCCCTATCCTTTAGCTCAGCATGTCCAAGTCCATGACCGACTACTACGGCAGGGCCTACCAATGGTACAGCTGGAACATGAGTAGCTACAGGTGCACCCAAGTGCCCGATAGCGACTGGTCCAATAGCTGATACTGAAGCAATAGCCAGAGCAAAGAGAGCGAAGAAAATAAGGACCTAAGGGAAAAAATCTCAATTCAGTTGGTTTAGACAAAATCTTTCAGGTATAACCTACCTTCATGTTTAGTTTGAGTAGATAACTGAAGTGACTTGTTGTCGATTCAATTCTGTTTGGCGCAACTCTGCGTTGCAACTATATATATGCACAGCGATATCAATTTTGCAATTCACCTGAATTATTGCATCATTCCTCCGCGTCTGATGCAAATAATAAAATTAACTTGGCGCACAGCAACGGTTGAGTAAATGAAAATCTCCACGTGTTCACAAGCTGAAATCAGGTTTTAAGTGGGGAGCAAGGAAGTGGGAACCTACAATTTAGTACAACAAGTGGGGAAAATTAAAGTTCCCGGTGGATTTACTTCAAGATGCAAATTTATTAATGTTTATTAAAAGGTCAGGTAGCGCCTTCTTATAGCAGTAGCTAGGTAAAACCTAATTGCTGGTATTGTGGGAAAATTAATTATATAAACTCAGTGGCGGAAAAGGTGCAGGTTTTATTTTTGTTTCCATGGTATGTAAATTTTATTTCTAATCATTAGATTTGTTGCAAAGGATGATTTACAATAAATCTAAATACCATCTAAAATCTAGCGGGAACTGAAGTGTACCGGGCAAATTAGCACTTTAGCCTCAACTCAATTTCTATGAAGCGTCTTTCCTCGCAGTCTGGTGGAGTTCCACAGTTTATGCAGTTTGACGTTCCACAGCAACATTTCTGTGATTTGCACAAAGTTTTATTGATTAGAATGGCCAGGACGATTCAAGGAGTTTAAAAAAGTTATGAGATAGTGAATCGCTTCATTATCAAGACGACGAATGTGTACTCCATTTGTGCTCCATCGAGAGAATCTACAAAACTCGTAATAAATATGGTAGCCATGTTGTTTCATCAGCGTCAATATGTCATAGATTTTTCTATAACATTTCCTAGTTACTTATTTAGCAGGCTTCCGATTTTTAGAGGATCTCTGCAAGAGACAGAAGAGTCTTCCGCCTGCCTCGATCTGGAGACGGGTTCATCTTGTTCCCCAAACTAAGCGCTCTGTCATCCGCTATGGCTTGCTGTTTAAAACAGAGGTTCGCTTTACCATGTCGTCTCGAATCTATAAGCTGTGATTCGAAGATTCTCTTTGCTGGTGCATTATTATAATAAATACTGAGAACACCTGAACATTTTATTAAAATGTTCCACATACGCCACAATATTTTAGGTTCAGCGATGCCCGATGAGATATATGTATGTATGTACTTAGATGGGAAACTGAAAGGATTCATTGGAACATGCCATGTTCGACGTTTAAAACATTGCGGAAGCGAGTGTGGTCAGATCTGAAATCAACTGAAAATTCAGTTAAAATGTTCCACATACGCCATAGTATTTTTATTAGGTTCAGTGATGCCCGATGAGATATACTTCGAAGCAAGGGGGCGCATATTTATGCAACTGAAAGGGTCCATTGAAAAACGGCATGTTCGTAGTTTTAAGCTTCGCAGACGCGAGTAAAGACAGAAATGAGATCAACTGGTTTAAATGTTGCACATACGCCACAGTAATCATCATTAAAGTGTTTAAGTTTCTGAAAATCCGCTACTGATAATGGTTTGTTAAACCGCTTGACCTAAATATTTTCTGAACTCCATTTTCACTCAATTGCCGCATGAGCATGCAATTAAAGTTTGTAGCACCATTTATGTTAAAGTTCTTTTCTACCTGGATATTCTATTGAAACAGAACACATAATTGATCAATACCCATCGGCTTATTTCCAGGGCGACTTCTCAAAGTTAATTTCATAAATCTCTTTTGAAGTCAGTTTTGATGTTTTCCATCAAAAAAGAAAAAGGATAATCCAAGGAAGAAATATTGTAATCATTATGTATCCATTGTAAGTAGCCAAATGAAACATCCTTTGTCAGTTCAACAACTTTAAGTCGACTACGGTGGCATTGTACCGACGGGTATTAAGTTGTGCTTTTGACAGTATTCTCTTTCGCAAAAGTTGTACATAATAATGACTATATGGATCAAAGCCATGGGCGATGTCTTTGCGGAACAAAATATATTTCACCTCCTTCTTTCTGGCAGAGAGGAACTTTCGTAGCATCTCTCTGTGATGAAAAAAAAAAAAAGATGGAAGGACGAACAGAATACACCACTATACATGGTAATTCATCATCACATCTTGACATAATGAGAACTTAACGTTCGAGTATACACATGAAGATAGCACACTTACAGCAACCCATCCTTCTTGCATAGGGCCAACCTTACATTAACTTATTCCAATGTAACACATAAGATCTCGTGTTTATGGGAGTGCGGCGACGGTGAACGACATCATGATGACGACGATGAAAACCAAGACAAGACTAAGGAACATAACTCATGTTCCAGGCGAGAGCAGAACTCATACTCTCCTTGGGTCCACCTAACCAAAAAAATATGGAATTTCGGTTTTATTCTGCCCGAGATTCGTTTATCATTTAAGATACTTCGTTGACACTACATGTTATGTAGTGAGGTGGCGAAGGTGGTGTTAAAAAATGTAATATCATACATTTTGAATATAAGACGTCTTTGGCAATGATTTAGGTATCCGTTGCTGTGGGAAATTTATTTCCCATTCATTAACTAACAAATGCTCACATACCTCCAACTCTTATTGGTAAATTCGTCCAACAAACAGCACATCTTGCGCCTTTAAGTCTTTAAACTAGCAACTATTAACAATTCTTCAGGTACAAACAAACATGTAAAAACTAGCTGATGCCCGCGACTACGTTCGCGTGGAAAGACGTCACATTATAACCTATGTCCTTTTCCGTTTTTCAAGACATTGATGAGTAATTGTAGACTTTCAATTCCTCACATTAACTTTGCAAGACCTCCCTATAAACAAAATTCCTGGTTTTTCTTTCTAGCTCGAGGATGACCAGGCTATCAGGTCAGTTGACTCTGAGCCCGCTAAGGGCAAAAAGTCATTCCTCAGATTCACACCATCCACTTCTTCAGCAGAAAGTTATTGGTGCTGTTGGCTGAATCGTGTATTTGAGTGAAAATAGTTCTTTCCTCCACTCATGAAACGCAATCCCCTCCAGCTTGATGAATGATTAGTTACATTATATTCTGTCGGAAAAACCAATCAGATCTTCCATAACATCGCATGGGTTCCTCTGTACATTTATTCTTTCCTCCTCTTTCCATCACCAATATCAAGAAATACTTCCCTCAAGTCACGGCGAAGATGGATACGCACGTTAACTTTTAAGGAGAGGACTTAGACATTAGGCTATCAGATTGATGATTTGAGACAGGCCTTCACTTCATTTGCTGTGTTCCCCGTGACACAACCGGCTTGGTCTGTCTGAAGTCACCACCCAAAAGCACTGTCGGAGCATCCTATTTCTATACTCAATACCTTTCTATGAGCCATGGTACACTCATCCTAAACTACAACTTTGGCTTCTCGAAGCACCTGAGCCAAGTCGTTCTCCTTAGATATGTTACAAGGTGTAGACTCAGAATAACTTAAGTTGAGATGCTTTGAGAAGGTAGAGGGACCCGTCATGTCTTCTTTAACCAAGATTTTTGCAGTACCTGAGAAAGCAATGACAACGGCAATGCCGCTGACAACAGTTGCACATTACTATAAATGGCCAAACTTTAACGCCCTATATCTTGGCCCACAGTTATAATTTTGGAAAACGGTAAAATACGTGTTTATTTATTTCTGTTCTAGAATACACTCACCAAATTTCAACTTCAAAATCCAATTTAAATTTTTTTTCATACGAACTTCAACACCCTGTAACACCCTGTAGAAGCTGAATTTCGAAATGTCCTTCCTTATTCCTTGTATACATCATAAAAGGAACGTCTGTGCAAAATTCCAGCTTTCTAGGTCCAAGGGTTCGGGCTGGGCGTTGATGAGTCAGTGAGTGAGTCAGGACTTTTCTTTTTATAAAGGGTTTTTCAATAGGGACGCTACAAAAGTAGAGCGACAGGGACAGCAAACGACGCCATATTTTTCCTGCGGTTTTTTGACATTTCTCTTCAGTAAGGTTTGCCATTTCATGATGAAAAGATATACGAGCCAACAACGAGTCAAAATTATTAAAATTTACTACCGAAATTCGGAGTCAGTGGCCTCAACGTTAAGAGCGCTACGTCCAATTTATGGTCGTCATAATCGTCCTAGCAGATCAACAATTGTGCGTCTAGTGGAAAAATTTGAATCCACAGGCACAGTACAAAATGTTCCCGTGCCAGTGAGACAAAGAAGTGCCCGTAGTGTCGAGAATATTGCTGCCGCTGAGGCTTCAGTTGCAGAAAGCCCAAATGTGTCTCTCACACGTCGTTCTCAAGCGTTGGGCATCTCTGTGACGTCGTTGTGGCGAATTTTGCGAAAAGATCTTGGCCTACATCCTTACAAGATTAAATTGACGCAAGAACTGAAGCCGCTTGACCACCAGAAGCGTCGTATGTTCGTGAATTGGGCTGAGCAACAACTTGAAAATGATTCGGATTTTCATCGAAAAATCATCTTCAGCGATGAGGCTCATTTCTGGCTGGATGGCTTCGTCAATAAACAAAATATGCGGTATTGGTCAGGTAGCAATCCACACGTACTCCATGAGTCATCATTGCATCCCGAAAAAATTACGGTTTGGTGTGGTTTATGGGCCGGCGGCGTCATTGGGCCGTACTTCTTCCGTGATGATCAAGACCGGCATGTTACTGTGAATGGGGATCGCTACCGTTCAATGATAACCGAATATTTTTGGCCCCAATTGAATGATATGGACTTGGAGGACATGTGGTTCCAACAAGACGGCGCCACAAGCCACACAGCGAATGTCACAATCAATTTATTGGAAACCAAGTTTGGAGAACGTGTTATCTCACGAAATGGTCCAGTCGCTTGGCCGCCTCGGTCGTGCGATTTGACGCCGTTAGACTATTTCCTGTGGGGCTACGTCAAGTCTATGGTCTATGCCAACAAGCCAGCGACGATTGATGAACTTCGTACGAATATCGAACGTGAAATTGCAGCAGTATCGGCCGATTTATGCTTGAAAACCGTCGAAAATTGGGTTCAGCGTCTGGACTTCTGCAAGCGTGCCCGTGGTGGCCATGCAAAAGAAATCGAGTTCCATACATAATGGCATCGAACGTACTTTCACAGGAATAAAGAATTTCATTGATATCCAAAACCGTTTTTGTTTTATTTAAAAAAACTTTTGTAGGGCTCTTATTGAAAAACCCTGTATATAGAGAAGATATACGGACACCGACATCATCAAAGTTTAACATTAAGCTGAGTATGAGAGTTGAAAATATTTACGTAGATCCAATATCCTCCGAAGATACTTTTCAATAAAAGAAAAAAGGTTTTCCCGTGCATTTTTGTCTTGATTTTGTATCTGTAGCAACCTGGCATCGTCTTTTAATCCACGTATAGTTCCTGGAATAGGAACCATCATGATATGCACTTATGTGTGTTTTCATAAGGAATATGTAATGCATCCTTTTCTCATACATAAATTGAGTAAAAATTCGTTCACAAAGCTGAGTTTATGGATTATACGAGTGTATATGACGATGATGCCATACATCCAATCAGTTTTTCCTCTTCCTATGAAATTTCTGATGTTTATCGTACTAAAAACGATATTTAAAATAGAGACAAGTAAAATGGTGGAATTCCTGAGCCTTGCCCGATTTTCCAGTCACACTCTCAACTACGGCGGCGATCAATTTCAACTGACCTTGCCGGACGGGCGGCTGGGTCGTGATCTCTTGTGTAGATGATGTTGCTATGCCGACTCCGGAAAGCATCATGGTACCTTAAAAGTACACCTCCAAAGTGCTCTTAACAAGCCGTGAATCCCCACAAAACTGAATTGGAGGAAGTATAAAATGCCATACATCGATCATCGAGAGAGCAAAGGAAGCTGCGGTAGTCCTTTCATCTTCCAAAAAAAAACCATCGGAAATAATTGGAGTCTGCAACCCCGCATATCGCATTGGCTCTATATTTCGATACTTAAGTATGGGGTAATGGTGTGTTCGACCGTCTTGGATATAGCCATAAAGCGCGATAATTTAAGCAAATTCCAACAAACAGCTTACATGTGTATCAGCTCACGACTTCCTCTGCAACACTGGACATTCTGTTTCTTCTATTCGCCCTGACATTTGTGGCATACGAATGGCAGCTAGTCCAGGCATCTGCCTCAAAGAAACCACACAGTGCAGTGGTCTGGTAAAGATTTTGGCCACGCCTCCATTTTGAAAAATGTTAAAATTTCTCCCAGAAACATAGACTACATCACACCTATTCTAAGTTTTGACAAGAACTTCGAGGTAACCAGGTCCTCGCAGGTCTTTGTATTCTTTGAAGACAATTAGATTCACTTTGAAACCGGCGCGACGCAGGGTTCAAAATCTAGCGACATGGTGGTTGGTGATGTTTTCTCAGATAGGCTTAATCCAAACCTAGCGTTCCGTCTTCCAAATCATTGCAGCGTGTTCGTAAGATCATGGCGATCAGAGAGGCTTTATCATGGTTGAAGAAAAACGTGATATCAGCCTCAGATATCCGCATCTTTTCGAACAGTCAAGCGGCAATAAAGTCCTTGGAATCAGATGCTTTAAATTCACTAATAGCCCTTTATTGCCTAAATTACCTATCGTCTCTTATAGAGATGGCGGAGCAGTTTAATGTTCACCTTAGTTGGGTGCAAGGTCACAGTGGCATTCCAGGGAACCATAAGGCTGATGAACCTAATAAGGGTTCCGTAGGTATACCCATCGCTACTTGTACCCATCGCTACTAAAGTTAGATGCTATCGAAATAACAAATATTAGGTAGACAAGTGGTACAAAATGTCGAGCGACAAAGCAAATTTGGACAAAGCTGTATCTGAAACGCTCTAAGTATTTGATTTCTCTTAACAGATCGCATATTACCACTATAATAGACATAACTGGACACTGTCTAATAGCGAAGCATGCAACAAGGCTTTGCGTCTACGCAAAGGTCTTCTGCAGAAGCTGCATGGACGGGAAGGAGGAAGAGACTATTCTCCATCTTTGCACCGGTCCAGCTCTCTATTGCACAAGTAAACTCTCCCTAGGAGCCTTCTTCTGCACCAACTTAGGCAGCCTGATAATCAATTATGTCAGCAACCTCTTTACGAGATCCTGGTGGTATCACAATGGACCCTTCGTGGGGCTAAGTGTGCTGGCTGTAGCTGGCAGCCACTTCAGCCTAACCTTCCCGAACGATCACGAGTTAGAGTCTTACATCACTACCCTGTCCAAGACGTTCAAATTTATCGATTCAATTCACTACTACGATTAAATTCATGACCAAAAGCAGTACGAATTTTTCGAAACGCTTCGGCAAAATTGTCACCGTTTTTTGGAGTGAATTTCCATTATTTCAACAGGTTGTGTGAATGTGTATAGATGTATGTACATATATGCTGGTTACCTGTTGCGGGATCACCCTGTGAGCATTTTTAGTGAGCACCCTACTTGATTTCAATGGGAACTAGCTAAGAAGGTGGGGAATAATTTTTTCTACGGATCTGAACACATGCCTTGCACCAAAAATGAGAAGAACTATTCGGTGCCCAGGTTTGGTGGCGCACATCCCAAATTGTATAAAATCTCACCAGCAATGGCGGCAAACCGTCTACGCTTACTTTTGGAAAGGGTTTTTAGTGAACAATACCTTTTCAGGTCTCCAAATGGTAACTGAGGTCATGAAAGGAGTGAACGTAGTCTGGTTGACGATTTAAAAAAATAAATAAATAAATAGCTGGCGTGACAGCTCGAGATGAGCCAAGGCCTAGCTTCTCGCAACCATTCATGTTGCGCGTATTACATTTTTCGCTCGAATAGAAGGGACCTACAATTTATTGGTGAGGCGAGAACTGCAAGACCACCTTTATTAGTCATGAAATGAACTCTGCGAACCCAAGATGGAAAAAAATCTGTGCGTCCAAGAAATCGTGGCGTAGGAGTCCTACGGTAGGACTGTCGAAGAGAACTCAATATGATGGCGCTTAGGCGTGGTAGTTGCTCTAACACCCACAACTGAGCACAAGACCGAGATGACGTAAGTAATTACAACCTGTCTTGGATTCAAGAATTAAAATTGCAAATCCTTTTCAGCTGTTCAAAACCACAACTCTGTATTGCACTGGCTTGTCTTAGCCACAGCAGTTCAACTCTTAACCTTTCTTAACCGTAAACGCAACACTAATTACGCCGTTAGATGAGAACACTACCATGTAAAACATTATCTACAATTATGATGTTAAGTTCCTGCCACTAATTATCCACCTTGTTCATTTTTTCACTTGTTCAACCCACGGTTCTCAGAAATACTCGAATACCTGGTTTGGTGTTTTTTTTCTTGGAATGAACCCATCTAAACTCTTACCAAAGCTTGCTGTCGTCATCGTTGTCGTCTACGTCGTGTTCCATTATTCCCCACAACAATTATTCTCATTAAATAATTCACTTTAATTGCAGCAAAGGAATCCTATTCCTTGCGCTGGTTCCTGCAATTTCAGCAAAAGGAAGCAAATTAATTACCTGTTTCCTCTTTAAAGGCAGGATGTATGTACTTGACTCCTTCGTGAACTCATCACAATAAAACTGTGACCAAAGGAAACAAAAAAATTACAAACACATTTTCGTCCTCTGGAAAGAACTCTTGTCTGGACTTTTTCTTTGTTACAATCCTTTTTATTTTTTTGGACTGCATAAGGACATGCAATAAGTGTGCATTCTCACTAGTGTTCTCACTAGCAATCCCTCCTGTCCGCCCAAACATTTTTAAAGGGCAAACTTAACATTGCTGTAATTTTTTTTTTGCCCTCCCACCGGTTTTATACGAATTCTTCGAGTTGGTTTAGTCCTTTCGGTCTGGAAACACGTTCGCTTTTAGGTTCGTTTCATTAATTCACTTCAAAGACTGAAAAGGTTCTATTGTGTGTATGTACATAGACAGGGGTACTATTGCAATAAAAGAGCATCAGAACGGGCAACAGAAAGAAGGAAGGGCAAAAATGAAATTATCCTTTCATTTTGATTCATCACTGAAACAAAGCAGGACTAGCTTTCAAATGAAAATTTCAGAGAAGGAAGGACAAAAAAAAAAGAAAGCATTCTATTGTATTAATTGACTTAACATCCTTATGTGCCTCGGCAGAGGCATACTTCAGGTTGCTTCCATTTTTAATTTACCGAAACGAATAAAATTTGTTCAAGGACGTTTTGAGATTTCAAGAGAGTAAAAGGTCATGGGTTAGGGTCTTAATGGCCAATTGGAGGAAATAATTTTATGGCCTTAGACATAAAAGATGACATTCGTGGAATTTTTGCCTTTGCTTGGGTCGGATATCTTCAAAATTGCCTTGGAAAAGAAAGGAGATTATGATACACAATTACTGTTATAAGTTTTTGGTCTATCATCCGTCTATGTCTGTTCTTTTTTTTTTCATAAACAATTGGATAGAGAAGACATCAATTTGCTGATAGTAATTCACATGGTGAAGTTCTTCATATAAAATTTACTCGTAACTTAAGCTTAATTCAAGCAATATCTTAAAATTAAAACTTAAAACTAAAAAACATGAGTGAAACTAAAAATAATACTAGAACTAAGATTAGGCGGGAGAGTGTAGGAGTGCGGTTAGGGGACGTTGAAATTGAAGGTAGGGGCACGGATAGTAGGAGCAGTCCTACGGAGTACGGTATAACGCAGTGAAGTTCTACAGCAATAAAAATCAACTTTGGATATCGCAAGATTGGTTTTTCGCAGCATCTTTACATATGTATGTAGGTTTATAATGACCAGGTATTGGTCTTGAAAGAGATCACTTGCAGCAGCCCGAAACAATCAATGTTGCCAGTTACCTACTGATAAATGAAGAGGATGTCCATCGATATCGCGATGGTTTTCTAACGACTGTAAATTGCTGAGTTTTAGACGATCCACGTAAGGCTTTTTTTGTAACAAAGGTGAAAAGCCACCTCTGCCTCCCACCCGAATGCTCACGGTACCGCCGTTAGGCATTTCGTCGTGGGAGAGGATTTCAGCCATAGCTGCCTTCTTCTGTCTACACGTTCGTGTGCGTTCGTTCTGCAGGGAAATGTATCTCGACGTCACATGGCCGGCAATTTATTCACCTCCGGCACTCCATCAAGACATGTTTTGCGTTCTGGATCTTGCCCTCACAATGCGGTCAGTATAGGTCATACCTGTATTTTTGGAGGTACTCCCGCAAGCATCCACGCCCCGGTAGGAACTGTGTCAGGTAGAAGTTTACCTATCTGTGTTTTCTACTGGTCCACTCCTCTATGCTGTCAACATATGCGTCCATCTTCCAGTGTTCCACCTGCGTTTCGCTGATAGTCAACCCATTTTCAAGCTCGTTCTCGCTAAGTGCCAGAGACTTTTTTTATTTCCCGATCGATAGGGCCTGGGAGGTGCGGGAAGACGCTAACGGAAAAAAAGTGACATTTGGTGATAATAAGCTCTAAGTCATTTGTTTGGCACCAGATGGAGAATCTATTCAAGTAGTCTTGCGAAACGCGAGTGTCAGCAGGGGATGATATGCGTATAAAGATTTTTATATCATCAGCATAAGATCAGAGTTTCTAAAGACGAGTTCGGCATAATTTACAGCCAGGATAAAAATAAGATGTCCAAGGTGACTGCTTTGAGGGACCCCCGAGGTCGCTATGGTAGGGTCAGATATGGAAGATCTTAATCGCATTTTGAAGTGGCGGTCGATTAGGCATGATTTGAACCCGGAAATAAATCGTGGCTAGAAACCAAAGGCTTTCAGTTTAAAGAGGATAATTTGGTGAGGGATTTTGTCAAAAGTTTTACTAAAGCGCACAGTGTTCAGATACAAATTCAGTTAGTTTGGTTACTGTTGACCTGCCCTTAAGGAACTCAAGTTATTTTGGAGAAAAAAAAAGACCTTCACTGAAAGAACATTGCATCATACACGATGCTTTCAATGAGCTTGGGTACACAGGAGAGTTTATGGGTTGATAGTTAGATAATTCGCTCTTGGAGCCTTTTTTATGGATAGGGATGATGTACCAGTCCTTCCAAAGGTCAGGAAAAATTCCCTGTGAGATCGAAAGTTGAAATAGGGCAGTGAAGAACTGAGATAGTTGGCTCTTGCACTTAAAACTTAAAAATTCGGTGGATATGGCTGATGCACGAAACCTCGCAGCTCACGCCAGAAGGTATTTATTCACAGCGACCATCATACATCACTTGCTAAATGGTTTTCTTCGTCGACTCCAAAACCTGTGGCTCGCAGAAAAACAAAAACGACTATAAATAACCCCAAAGGGAGAAGTTTGGAAACGTTTCGGAATTTATTTTGCTGGTAACTAAAAATTGCCAAAATACGAGATTATATGGCTTTGTAATCGTATGTGTGGAGTGTGTTGGCACCATCTTGCCATTGCTTCGAATTCCTTTATGTCGTAAGAGTTGCCGGTAGCAGATGCCTCTCTGCGTGCCGCCCTTCGGAACAAGGATAATCCAATCACCTTTCAGGAATAAAACCTGCACTACCATAAACAATATTGTTTCGGGAATTTAAAAGGACATCGTGAATAATTTAAGGATTTTCAGTTTCAAGACATTTTTCAAAGTGACACATTGACAAATTACTCGTTTCCATAAATAACCAGTAACTACCCTTCATATCATCTACGGCATCTAACTTGATTGTATTTCTAAAATTTATTAAAACACCCTCTATCCGGAACTGTCGAGTTATCTAACGGTTCCCTCTAATTACACTACCATTTCATAGTTAGTATGTATGTCAACCGTTCGTGGGATAATTCTTCAACTCATGCCATGTCCATCCAAAAACAAACCATCACACTAACCAATTGCGGAAACAAAACCTAACGATGTCCAATGAAACTACCCACGCTGTCGGCGTTTTAGGGGCGCTTAACTGTAATGAATATCCACTTCGTTAGAAGTGTTTGCATTCGTAGCATTGCAGGCAATGAATTGCCTCAGTGAAATGTCGAGGAGTTTAATTTACTCGTAAACCTAGATATCGTGGTGAAATATGTGGACATACTGGGTATGATTGTGAGTGACATACATACATATGCCCATAATATTGTCAATGTTTGCTGACTATTTGGATTCATTTCAATGTAACAAATGAATCAATCAATGAGTTAAGTAGCCAATGGAATTTAACGTGTTCTGGGGTTGGTAAGTGTGTTAGCCTATATGAATGGTTTTATCCTTTCAAACAGCTAAGTTAATTGAAACTTCCTGTAGCAATAAAGAGACAGGAAATAGAGTCCTCCGATGGTTTTATACGTGCATAGGTTAATCATATTGATTTTACGAAGTATAGTGGCCTACTGTAAAGGTCTTCAAAGGTAATTTTATCGATGCACATTGACTACATCCGCATAGTCACAGTGATATCAGAAACACCGTCGGGTCTGAAAATCATTATTTACTTGTAGTGCTACTAGTGCGCCCCGTGGTATGTGCGATGGGATATAAAGTGGATTTCAGAATAGGAGCTACAGAGAACTTTGATACTCTGCGTGTGTGCATCCTGGGTCGTACGGTGTGCCTGCGGGTTTTATCATAGTGAACCTGGTTTAGATAGATGCTTTCATTTTCTAAACTCTAAACTTATTAATTGTGGAACGCAGATTTTGAAGCCTTGCATCGTGGTTAATCTAAATTATATCGTCGGTCAAAAACAAACCACAATTCCTCACTATGAATGCTTGCAAGTACTATGCATAGATAGATGATGAATATGTTAGGAGAATCATTGTTAAAACTTAAGGAGCTCTCAATTGGTATCAGAAGGATAAAAGGAACCGAGCACTTAACATTCTGAGGAAAGTCTTCTCCTTTTATCCTGCCCATATTTTAGGGTCGACTGAATACGAAAATGCGTATTCACTGCAAATAAACTAGGGGAGCTTAATTGCATTGCAGAATTCTGCGTATCATGGTGCGTAGATAATGTTGACGCCCTATGCGTCACGAGGATTCCAAGGATATAAGTAAGTAAAGTACATAAGTGCCTTATTGACAAAAAAACAAAACAGGTGGGTGTATAATTTCAATCTCAACATTTGCAAATAAATATTTCCACAGCTCTTAGATAGATTCATACATTGACAAGGACATTACCCTTTAGAATTGATTGTGGTTTGAGACCACAAGAAGGTGTGACAGTGAGTTAGTGTGTTGGGCAAACAGTCTTAATTTTTGTGTTCTTTGGTAGATAGTTTAGAGTAAGATTTTAATGTATATCCAGATGCTTAGCCGACCAATGAAACTACATCCTTCTCCCCCAGAAAGAATCCCAACCACATTGTAGCATTAATTCTTGCAGGTGTTAATTGCATGTGGGTGTAAATTTAATGGAGTCAAATGAACTCAATCAGCTTGACAGTTGATATTTATTTTCAAACCAATGTGTAGGTTGGGTTCATATCTAATTTTACCAGATGGTAATTAAATTAATACATGCGTATAGCATTTCGTACTAAGAATCTCATGAATTGCAAATTTTCGGAGCATTAATTAAGTCCACGCATTAAGGATTGAAACATAACATCTATAGAAGTAGGTTTCGGGATTCGCACACCGTTATCCTTTTGCAATATATGTAAAAAAGATTATATTTAATTTAAACTATTTGCGCTGATTAACCTTAGTTACACCCACATTTATAAATATTCAAGGTAAAATCTAACAATAGAAAACAAGGCAACTAAAGGGTCCTCCAATAGGGACTTCCGAACTTTGGCAGTTTATAGCGGCCATATTGTTGAAACTACACCTTTCAAATTGGCTGTCATTTATTCAGTCTGTTTTGCTAAATCACCGTAGACGGATATAGCGTTCAACAATACGTGCAAATAATAAAAGTAATTTATCAAAATAGGTGTTCTGTTCGTGCAATGTTCCGAGTGCTTCGGCCATTTTACGGTCGCTATAATCGTCCTTCCGAGAGGACTATTCGCAGTGCGGTGGATAAATTTGAGACCACTGGTTCAGTAAACGATCAATCAATCGATCACCCGTACGTCGACCAATCGCAAGATCTGCCGAAAACATCACCGCTGTCCGTGAGAGTGTGCAGGAGAATCCGAGGCAGTCGATTTCGCGTCGCTCACAAGAACTCGGCCTTTCGCAGACCACATACTTGGCAGTATAAAATTCAACTGACCCTGGAGCTGAAGGTAAACGACCATAGACAACGCTGTGTTCGCTGAATGGGCTCTGGAGCAGTTGGAAACTGACCCTAATTTTCATCAAAAAATCATCTTCAGCGATGAGCCCATTTCTGGATGGATGGGTACGTCAACGAACAAAATTATCGAATTTCGGACGATACCAATCCACATGAGATCCAAGAGCGTCCAATGCATCCCGAAAAATTCACTATTCGGTGTTGGTTTTGGGCTGGTGGCGTTGTAGTATTTCACACTCCATGCACCACCCAACTTATCTCTATACCATTGTGTTCATACCTCAGCTGTGCGCAGGCGTCGCGACGTTGATCACCAATGCACAAAACCCAAAACCATAAAACGTTTATACCCATCCGATTACACACACACCGTATCTGCATATATCCAGATGGAACTGATTAACAGTATCCTAGATGCATAGCACTCGCTATGTAATATGATAAATCAGGGAGTGGATTGGAAGGTTCGCGACAGAGAGAACACAATATAACACTAACCATAAAGGTCGCAGCATTGCTAAAGACAGCGGGCTAACTAGTGTTGTTATAATAAATATATATTTAATAACAAAGTACTTGTGTTTTACTCTCCGCTACTGTACTCTTCTCTCGATTACGAGAAAGCACGGGCAGTTGGCGTCATTACAGCGTCATTGGTTCATATTTCTTTGAGAACGAGTTTGGCCAGGCCATCATCATCAACGGCGAGCGCTATTGGTCGATGATTACCAACTTTTTTTGGCCTGAATTGGATGATATGGACACAAACGACATGCGGTTTCAACAGGATGGCGCTACGTGCCACACAGCTCACGCCACATTGGAAATCCTATACGAGCGATTCGAGGGCATGGACATCTCACGTGGAGGTGAAGTGAACTGACCACCGAGATCGTGCGATTTGACCCCGTTAGACTTTTTCTTGTGGGGTTTGCTCAAGTCGCAGGTCTTTGCGAATAAGAAACAAATCACAGCGGCCCTCAAAGTCAACATAACCCATGCCATTGGTCAAATTCAGCCTGATTTGTGCGTCAGAGTCATGAAAAATTGGACGTTTCGGATGCGCGCCACCCAGAGAAGCCGCGGCGGACATTTGAACGATATTCTATTCCGTACATAATTACATCGACAGATTTTTCAAACGAATAAAAAATTTCGATGATATCTCACACACACTTTGTTTTATTTAAATTTAAAGATAGGAAGTGCTTAATAAGAGACCCTTTTGATCATTACACAGGCCCATTATACATATGTAGTAAAGGGTTTTTCAATAGGGACGCTACAAAAGTAGAGCGACAGGGACAGCAAACGACGCCATATTTTTCTTGCGGTTTTCTGACATTTCTCTTCAGTAAGGTTTGCCATTTCATGATGGAAAGATATACGAGCCAACAACGAGTCGAAATTATTAAAATTTACTACCGAAATTCGGAGTCAGTGGCCTCAACGTTAAGAGCGCTACGTCTAATTTATGGTCGTCATAATTTCTGGCTGGATGGCTTCGTCAATAAACAAAATATGCGGTATTGATCAGGCAGCAATCCACACGTACTCCATGAGTCATCATTGCATCCCGAAAAAATTACGGTTTGGTGTGGTTTATGGGCCGGCGGCGTCATTGGGCCGTACTTCTTCCGTGATGATCAAGACCGGCACGTTACTGTGAATGGGGATCGCTACCGTTCAATGATAACCGAATATTTTTGGCCCCAATTGGATGATATGGACTTGGAGGACATGTCGTTCCAACAGGACGGCGCCACAAGCCACACAGCGAATGTCACAATCAATTTATTGGAAACCAAGTTTGGAGAACGTGTTATCTCACGAAATGGTCCAGTCGCTTGGCCGCCTCGGTCGTGCGATTTGACGCCGTTAGACTATTTCCTGTGGGGCTACGTCAAGTCTATGGTCTATGCCAACAAGCCAGCGACGATTGATGAACTTCGTACGAATATCGAACGTGAAATTGCAGCAGTATCGGCCGATTTATGCTTGAAAACCGTCGAAAATTGGGTTCAGCGTCTGGACTTCTGCAAGCGTGCCCGTGGTGGCCATGCAAAAGAAATCGAGTTGCATACATAATGGCATCGAACGTACTTTTACAAGAATAAAGAATTTCATTAATATTTGAAACCATTTTTGTTTTATTTAAAAAAAATTTTGTAGGGCTCTTATTGAAAAACCCTGTATTTGCGTGTTTGGGCGATTGTGCACCAGATCGGATCTATCCAGGCAATGTTCAGGCAGGTATCCGGCAGACGCACTTGCACAGGTGCGGCCGTATTAACTGTGCACAAAAATATGGAATTTTCGTTTGCTGGATGGGCTGCGATCGGAAACGTCAGGTAAGTCGTTATCGTTGCAGAGGTCCACAGCGGGGCGGCAGAGTCATGAGCACCTGAAGTAGAAAGGTTAAGGTTCAGTATGGCAAGCGTAACCATCCATTTTTTTCGACATGTTTCACTTTCAGATGGTGGCATGATAGGTGACGACGGCATCAGAGGTGGTGGTGGATTGCTTACCGTGTCTTGAGGTCTTAGTGCCTAGATATTTATTGTGTCGTTATGTAGTTATATTTCGTAATAATATTTTTCTTATTTTAATCGATTTATTATATTTTTCTCTTTTCATGTCTACGTTTCTTTGAATTCTGATATTGGAAACGCATTGGGTTTTTTTATACTAGGGGTGATTTTTTTACAGGGTCTTTGCCTGATTGTACACTTGAAATTTAATCCATTTGACTTTTTTATTTATTCCATTTTCTTTGACTAAATATCAGATGGAAAAAAGGATCAAAAGTGTGTCAATCGCTAAAAAAAAAATGCGGTAAATGGAGAGACAATAATAAAAAATTAATTCCTTGACAAACGCCTTACAACAGCAACAAGGGTTGATCTGTGCTTTCATTAGCGACACAAAAGTGAAGACCCTTGTCTGTCTGTTGTGGGAGAAATAATGTTTCTGCCAATAGCAATAGTGTCCCAACTACATGGCGGGTACCTGCGGCTTTTTAGTAAAGACTCCGCTGCATTTCCTTCAAGAATGTCACAGATTTGATAGGACTCTGATAATTGTTTAAATTTTATAACAAATTATAACAGTTTTTATAACGAATAGATAAACAATTTAAATCAAGTTTCTCTAGGTTTTCACGTTAATTTGCAGATAATCCTCTTGTTCTCCATTTTGCTGTCCTTTTGCTGCAAAACAATTAAAACAACCCATCTAACACTCACAAATCATCCCCAACTAACTTTACCTAACACTTCATACACCAACGCAGAAAACAGCAGAACAAAACACGATTGTTAATCTTCTCGTGACTTAAACAATCTGGTTGACACTCATGCTGTCATGCAATGAAAAGGATGAAAAAGGGTTATTCTCCAGTTTTCGGTGTTCTACTCCACCCCTAGCTGCTTGGAGCATTAGCACACCCACCCATGCATCACGGATCGTATTCCTATGCATAGAGACAGAGACAGAAGAAAAACGAAATAAAAAATAAATTCCGTTGTTGTGGTGTTGTTCCTTGCTTTCCATCATCTTTTCTTTAAAGTGCTAAACAAAAGCGTTAATGCCATTTTAAAAGTGCAGAGGCACCTTTCAGATGCATTTGTGGGGTGCTCGCCGGTAGGGGAGCATAAATTCCTGTCGTAAGATTGAACATTTGAAAAATGCATTTACAGGGGAGAAAAATCCTTTTCATCCTCTAACGTCATCGTCTGTTAAGTGTGCTACTTAATCCGTGATGCAGGAATTAGACAGCAACAGGGACTAGGGTCCCCATGAAGCTGAATAAATTTGATGTATTTCCCTTTTCTCTCTTCCTCTCCTTTTCTCTTTCTTTTGAATTTTGTAGATTTTATGGATCGAAGTCATGGCACTTTAAATCGAAGCATTCCACTTGACGGCATCAGTACTATGTACCATCATCAGCATAATAAATTCACCACCCCGCAACACTATTGTCATGGCTCACCCCATCGTTACCGTCATTATCATCAGCTTCATCAACGTCAGCTGTCAGAGAATTTTATTCCAGAGGAAGCTACTCGTATAGAACAATTTTAGAAATCAGTTCATTCGTGTCAAAAATACATTTCCTCCACGTATAGGTCTAGTCATGGTGCCGAAATCCTTTTTACCGTTTTCGGATATCCTTCCATTCAAAATATACATTTTAAGAGAACGAGAGAGAGCCATAAAATATTTGAAGATTTTTTTGAAGAGAAGGTGTTAAACTTTCCACTTGATTCACAAAATTCCACTCGAGTGGAGTTGAGTTGAAGCGTAAAGGTGTACTTTATACACGTACATGTGTATGTATGTATGTACGTTTGCATACCGAAGAAACATCCCTTTCGCTTGATTTTGTACGTTTTATTGTGGAAAGGGTTTTTTTTCACGCAGGAATCCCTGTTGCCTTTAGAAAAAAAAATTGAAAGCCACCCGGGTGTTTAGTAGTGTAATGGTAGCCGAGGCAGAATGGGCTGATAAAAGAAGAATTCATGGCTTGAAGTGGCTACCCCATATGCGTGTTTAGAATTTTCTAATTTTCAATAAGTTATGCCCAATAAAGACAAGTTGTGGGGAGTGTCTATAAACGTTTATGCTTACTTTAAATAAGGAACTGATATTCGTGTTTAACTTTAGCCTTGCAAGGATTCTGAAGAAATGCTCTAAAATTAGTCGGCCCCCAGAAGAGCAGAAACAACCTGATATGCATGTATCTCCCCACAGAGAAGAAAGACGACGACACCAAAGACAGGTTCTACGAGCTCTTGCACAAGATATGCTTACAGTGCCCTAGCTATGATATTACAATTGTCATTGCATATTTAAATATAAAGGAACATGGAGATCTCCTGACCAAAGTCAAAGGACACTCAATACTGATGTCTCGGACAGAACGTCCTATAGACAGTTATAACTTTAGGGTAGTTAATGACTTTGTCTGTCTAGGCTCCTGAATCTATTCAGGCAACGAAACCAGCGCTGAGATCAAACGAAGAATAACTCTTGCCAATCCTTGTTTCCTTGGGCTAAGAAGACAGTTGAGTCGCAAAGCCGTCTCTCAAACGACTAAAGTGACCCCGTATAAGACCTTAATCATCCTAGTCCTGCTCTAGGGGACAGAGTCAAGCGGATGAGGTTCCTCTTGGCTATTTCAAGAGCAACATTTATCGGGTGATTTTCGGTCCCGTCTGCATAGACGGTGGGTGGGAGGTGATACAATGACGAACTGTACGGGCTATACATCGACATCGACTTAGCCAGAAGACCGGAGTTCCAAAGACTGGGGTGGGTGGGTCATGTAGAGCAGATGTACACCAATGCTCCGGCCCGGAAAACTTTCGAATCCACATCCGAGAGACGGCGCACTGGAAGAAAACCGTGACTCAGGTGGCGCACGCAAGTGGAAGAGAACCTTAACCAACTTGGCGTGGGAAACTGGAGGCAGCTGGCTAAAGATCAAGCTGGCTGCAGATGCTTGCTAGTTGAGGTCCAGGTCCACCTCGGACTGTAGCACCACCCTAAGTAAGTTAGTAACCTTCGTGCTCTGGTGGACCCTAAATTGCGTTTCTTTACAACTGAAACAAGAAAACTCTCTAATGAAGCTAAGCGGACAAGAACCATAAGGAACTCTGTCGATTATCGAAACCTTTAACGAAAGTTCATTCAGATAACCAAGGCAGCAAAGAGAACAAGTTAGGCAAACTACAGCTTTAATACTGAGTCTACATATTATCCAAAAACCTTTCAATCGTTGCGCAACTGAATGGTCTTTTGCCCGCTTTATTCTGGCTTAGGGTAATCTTCGTAGGTTACATATTGAAATATCCTGTCAAGGTCGAAACGAAAGCTCAAATCCTCTTTCAATTATTAATTTTCGAATGATTGATATTAAAATGAAAAATAGAAGCAAATCGGCAAAAGACTTCAGACCTATAAGTCTTTCATCATTCGTGCTCAAGACCCTAGAACGCATTCTGGACATGCACTTGCGTTAAACCCTAGGAAACAATAAGCTATCTAAATCCCAACACCGAAACAGCTCTTCACGAGGTGGTGCGTAAGATTGACCAATCCCTTCACTTTTGCAATTTTCCTAGACATAGAAGATGCCTTCAACAACGTATGTATATACGGAGACCATTCAAGTTTCCCTTAACACCATAGGTGGAGAGGAATTCCTCGGGAGATGGATCGTATCCATGCTGAGAACCAGAGTGGTCAAATCCACTCTAGGTTACAGCCATCAAACAATTTACGTAAACAGAGGAAAACCCCAGGGTGGAGTTATCTCCCCTCTGCTTTGGCTGATGGTAATAAACACAATTCTAACGAGGCTTGACACAGACGGAATTAAGGCAGTCGCGTACGCGAATGACATCATTCCCTCCGTGATAAGCGAAATTATGGAGGGAACACTAAGAAAGGTTAGCACCTGGGCAGCAAGCTGCGGTCTTAGTGTTCACCCCTGATCTGTACTGATGCTTTTCACGATAAAAATCAAAGTACCTAACTTCACTTTTCCGCGTCTAAATGGTCAATAACTCTCGCTAACGTCCAGTGCCAAATATTTGAGCATCATTCTCGATCCCAAACTGAATTGGAAATCAAATATAGAGCAAAGGGCCAAAAAGGCATGCGTAGCATTTTATACCTGTAGCAGAACCTTTGGGAAGATGTGGGGACTAAGACCGAAAATAACCCTGAGGATATGCACTACCGTAGTACATCCTATTTTTACAAACGGGTATTTGGTGTAGTGGCCCGTACAGAGCAAAGTCGAATCCAGAGAACCGCTACAATATGAACCACAGGTGCAATACGATCATGTCTGACGGACGGACTAACGGTTATCCAAAACCTTCTACCCCTCGAACTATACGTCAGAAAGACGGTAGTCATAATGCGGTCAGACTAAAGGAATCTGAGTGCTATTCGGCGATGCCCCATGGCCACAGTAGCATTCTGGCTTCACTGCCTCAGGAGGCGGTAGCATATCCCACAGACTATTCGCCATTTGTACGGTTCACTGGACAGTAGGTACTCATGCAGCCAAGCTTGGCATCCATTTTAATCTCAACTGCTGCAAAGACAAAAATGAGAAAGATATCCTAGAACCCTTCCTCTGTAAGTGTCCGACACTTGTCAAAGCAAGACTCAGGTCCCTGAAGAAACCGTTCCCCAACAACCTCAGCGAACTTTCGGAGAAGAAAATTCCTAACATTCTACTCTTCCTTAACTCCACAGGTTGGTTTTAAGATCGACAGACATGGTCTGTCGACACCGGCTCACACTCATCTAAAAAACCTGTCACGAGAACTGTGGCAACAAAACGGTGCATTTCAGCACTAATTGAGTCTCGACCGTTTCTTTGCCTGATACAACCACTTAAACCAACCAACCACTTGATTAAATACCCCTCAGCACATGATAAATCGAAATTTTATATTTTCAATCTCGAAGAGCTGAGATGATTTTGTCCATAACAACCATCATGACTGAGAGCAAATATTTGTTCATAATTTAGGAGGTGTGGACGGACAAACAATTCATCGGCAAAAAATAAATATTTATCATATGACCAATCGGGATATGTGCAAACATACCGTGCCGCGCATTATGGCCTTAATCTGATGACTTCATAAAATGTGAGAAAATGAATACATACCATAATCTAGACATGCAACCATAAACAGGACATTTAAGGCGTACACGTGCTTTGCGGTCAGATTGTTAAATCAGCTGCCCTCCTTGGTATGAGCCAGCAATTGCCTTAGTAATACCAGAAGATATCCTTAGCATCATCACCACATCAACCCATATGGGTAGTGATTTTCACATCCTAAAGAAATTCTTTTGCGGAAAGTTGAAATGAATTTTTCTCGTTGGTCCTCTGTCCACTCGAAGGTCTTTTTTATTAGTTCTGAGCAGTCATGCACAGAGTGAATGGTCAAGTAAACTTGTACACCAATGGCCTGAAAGTGGAAAGGAAGTTGGTCGCTGCTTAGATGTAGGAAGACAGTGCCACTTTAGATGGGCAATATAATTGTGAAACGACAGGACAAGTGATCATCAATTCGCTTGGTGACGTGTAGGTGGTATCCTTTGAACTCAGTGCTGCAAGTCAATATGTGTAGTTATTGAATTTTCTCCGGAGCAACGTTGAGTCTGATTCAGTGGAACATTATCAAGTAATTCGTAGTGGAAAGGGTACTCTATTCAAGTGTTGGGTGTGATTGAGTTTCGACTAAGTTGTGCAAGAAATACGGAAATAGAATGAAAATTTAAAGAAGAAGTGTAGAGTACTTTTAATGCATTGAATTTACAACGGTTCCTGAAATGGTCAAGAAACAGGAACACACAAATAATATATTCAATGAATGTTGATAGTCATGCTTGTTTCATGTTTATTTTTTCTTTCATTTTGATGGTTGTTCCAAATGAAAAATTCCTCTTCAGATTTTTGGTCTCGTCTGCGTTGACGGGTTTTCAAATTAACGAGCTGTAGAACCACAATAGCCTAGCCAAACAACTTCGCATTCGAATTTTGAGATGAGCATCAATGTTCAGGGCCGCCGAGGGTTTGAACATTTTCCTTTTCGATGTTGATAAATGGCTTCGTGTTGATCGACCAACCGCGGTCAACGCCATTGACTGTGATAGAAGCTCTACTTTTCGTTGGAGGTCGTAATTAAAGGAAGACAGAGGAAACAGAGACACAAAAATGTCCATTATTCTGATTTTCGATGAATTCATGAGGTACCCACATATCGTTTTTTTTTGTTCTAATTTGGTAATACGTCGAGTTCTATTGCAGGTTAACGAACATTTGTATGCCAATCTGGTTCAACCAACGTCTCAAAGTGGTCATCGTCAATGGCGGCAAATCGTCACTAACGCTCGTCATCTTCGAGGATTACATCTCAACCACGGAATTTTCACAGTAGCAACAGCACTTTGCGTTCGTTAGAGGTTCCGTGGCCAATTGCATTTCTGATTTTGCAAGTCATATTTTTCAAGTCGACGCATGTTAGATGTAAAAAATTGGAGTGTGTATGCTGCGACCAAGGTTGCCATGTCTCAGTGTTTAGTGCGTTGGATTGCTGAGCGAGCGCTGTGGATTCAAGCCCCAGCCACGAAGACCGAAAACTGTTCGCGGCACCCCCTCTCGTCGGTGAATGACAAGCTTCCGAGGGAACAATTTGTTATAAAAAATCTTCTGAATTCGCCGTTCGTAGTATGCAATAAATTGTACGTCCCTTCCATTTGTGCGAACAATACAACACATACAGCAAGAATGTTTGCGAGAAGCTAGGCCTTGGCTCACCTCGAGCTGTCGCGCCAGGTATTTATTTTATTTTATGCACTGTGACCTATAGTGAGCTATTGTGCTCTCCCGAACTCGTGTTGATCAATGAGTGTCGACCTATAGCACCTCCTCCAATCCAATTGCTCTTAGGAATCGGAGTATATTGATTGAATGGGAGATCCGTTTCAGAGCAAGTGTACGCTTCCAGGTGTGTTCTTCTTTTGTGGATCAGTGCTCCAAAGTCCATAAGTAGGTGTGGTCTCTCGGGCAGCGCTGCAGAATCTGTAATGGCCCGCTAAGGAGTCGACGCATTTAAAAGAACATTTCAATGGCTCACAAAAAGTCATCAAGTCATCTTAAAAATGAAAACAAAAACCCCAAAGTTGGCGCGCGCCCAAATCAGTTCCATGTGGTTCATCAAATAATTGAATGCTATCATCGGGTAAGTCTGAACAATAAATTAGGTTTCTATAATTTTTGAAATATTTAATAATGTTAAATATGTCAAAATAAACCCTACAAGTGCTCAAAAAACAAAGAAATACTTACTTTAACACGATTTGTGTCTCACGAACAGAAAGAAAACATTCCGAAGGACAAACTGTTTCCTTTTTGTTGCCCAATAACTTTTCGTGTCCAATGTTAAGGAATATTTAAATAAACCCCACTTTCATTACGTTTATTAACCATTTTCTTTTATTTTTCCATTTTTCCATCGCCATTTCATTTTTCATTTTTAACTATAGTACAAAATTTTTGTTTGTTTTTTTTTTCTTTTGAATTATATTCTTTTAATGTACAATTATATTCTTTAAGTGAAACAAAGTAAATAATATTTATGTTCTTTAAAATGGTATTTGATCCGTTTTTTTTTTTTTTTGTTTTCCTTTTTAACTATATAATTTACATTACGAAAGTCAAGTTTTTTATGGATTTTTGGTTTTTATCATAAGTATTTAAAGAGGCTTACTAAAGATTCTAAGTAATGAAAAACATTTTTGTGAAAAAAATATCATTTGATTTTGGTTGTATTTATTGATTTCGCTATAGATTCATTTTTTAAGAGTACGTTTTTTTTTACATAATTGAATTGAGATTTAATTTATATATAAATATTAATTTTTTTTTTTTGTATTTGAAATTATTTATTCTATATCTTTTACTTTTATTTACAATTTTTTCCTATTTATGTGTATACATTCGAAAAGCGTATTTTAATGTGTGTTCAGTGTAACGTAAAACATCATAACTTTTAACTCACTCCACTTAATTGAATAAACAAAACAATAACCATGTACCAATGTTGGAATCAAAACAAATATTAAATTTGCTGTCTATATGTATGTCACTGCGCAAACATTAAAATACACATTTTTATATAAAAAGAATCAATAAGGACAGAGAGATTTTTCAGATTCTTGAACGAAGCGTAAATAAATTATTTCACGAAGGCAAACAATATGTATTTCAACCCGAGAAAAAGGAATAAGTTTTCGAGTTAATTACATTTCTCTTTGCGGGTTCATAAGGTGTTGGAAGAAACAATTAGGAAAATCATTGTATAGGCGTTTTCCTAATCAATAAATTTTTGTAATCGTTTTTTTTTTTGGTTTAAAATTTTCTTGTTTTGTTTGTTTATTTTTTACTAAAATTACTTGGACAATGTTTGATAAATTTAATTTCGTTTCTAAATATAATTTGCTTATTTAACAGGTACTAATACTCTTTGATTTGAGAAAAGAAACAAAACAAAACAAAATTAAACTTATACATAATTTTTTGACTTAAATATTTTGGCCTTCGTCATTTTAATTTTATTCACTTTTTGAATCCCTCTCAATTATCCTTGCTCATTTTCTGTTTTGTTTTCTTCAGTATTACTATCTACTTTCACGTAATTACATTAATGATAAATACATTTTTTTTTTTAAATTATTATTATTTATATTATTATAATATTTATTTGCATTTTCTATCACTAATGGAAAATTTACAACTTGTTTTTTTATTTTATTGAAGTGCGATTTTTGATCATTTAATTGAATAGAGTAAGATTTTGCTTGTATCGGAATTTTATTACAAAATTATAACAATCTTTTTGGGTTAGTGGCCAGTTATTGTTCTGTAAAATAAAATAAAAATTTACTGTAGCTATATTCTGTGATTACTTTTAAATAGATTCGAGTTTAGTTGAACGAAAAAATACGATCAAGCAGACTAAAACTAAAAAGACTAGTATGAATTACTTTCCTGTGTAGTTCAAGCCAAGAAGCGATTTAGACTGTCTGTAGAAATACAGGCTTCTTCTACCCGATTAAGCTGTCAACTATTTCTATAATTTGAAGAGGTTGCTATGTGGAGGACGCGCTTAGATTTATCCCCGATGTTCGGTAAATATTGCTGGTGATTGGACCTACGCAAATTACAAGGCGATAAATAGAGTTACAGATTTCTTTCACAGATGTAACAGGTCTCAAACGCTTACAAAGCCAATGTCGGCTCGAAGTTAGATCACAGTAATTGGTATGGGCCATGGCTCAGTGGTTAATACTTTGAACTGCTGTGCGAGCTGCATGGGTTAAAGTCCCAGCTACATCCACCGATTCTTTTTCGAGGCACCATCTCCTGTCGGCAAATAACAAGCCTCCAATTTGTTATGAAAAAATGTCTCAATTCGCCGTTCGGAGTCAGCCATAAATTGTAGGCCCCTTTCGTTCTTATGAGAAATGTTGCCAGAGCCAGGACTTAGCTCATCCCGAGCTGTCGCGACAGCTATTTATTTATTTATTTTAATCGTGAGACATCTACACCCACTTATTTCACAGCTTACGTGTGCACATTAAAAGACAGAAGATGAACGATCTATCGTTAATATCTTTTCCTTTCTTGCCATCATCAAATATTAACAAACCTTAAAGGCCAATAGACGGCAGCGACATAAACGCTTTTTACCTCGTTCTTAATGCGTTGATCTCTTGTGGTTTCCTTTAAGAGAAAAATACGTTACAAACTACACTTTAAAAGAGTGTTCTGAGTCACTTGAGTTTGGGGTTCATTTATAAATACTATGCATGTACTGTGGTGACAATATAAATGTTTCAAAGTAATAAATTCATCAATCTATACGCATACATGATTGTCTTATATTCCATTAAAGAAATAGATTGCTAAGTTTGTCACCACAATTATCTCAGATTTTGAAAGGTACCACATTTCGCTGTTGCTTAGGTTTCTTAACTGCATTGTTGCTAGTAAAATTCCTACACAGGATGTTTGTGAAGCAAAGCAAGTTTTTACTTTTCGTCTCCACTTCCAATTTGCAAACCGAAATTTATTTGAGATTGTTAGTAAAAGCAAAAGAAAATAGTTTTCAGAACAATTTGCCTGTGCCACTTAACCCATGGAAACACAAAAGTATTTTACAATCTTAGCCGAAAACTTTTTGCTATATAGCACTACGTTTATTATACTCTGTCTTCCTACACTACTACAGTGATACAAAATCACTACCACCCTGCAATTCAGTTTGACCGCATGTCTGCGATTGTTTCGATGATGATGATGCTCCTGTTACTCCCGCCCCACTGGCCAATCCCTGCTGCTGTTGCTGTTCGCGCTGTTTGGGAAACGTTGTCATCGGCGTGCCTTCATTGAATAATGTCTCATTCTCAAGGCGTTCTTCGTCGGGCAATGATAGCGTTGAATTCCCACTCGCCGTTATCCGTCTACCCATATTGTCGTATTTCAAGCAAGCACCGCCTAAGGCTGAACTCTTTGGCCCCAAAGGCCGCATTGTTCCTCCAATACAGGCGAGTGATGTTCCATCCGAGTCCTTTGCATATGCTATTGGCGGTGGCGGTGTCTTCATACAATTCACACAGGTCGGTGCCTTTAGGCCACAATTACTCGAACAACAACTTCCTGTCGCCGTGCCACTGCTGCTATTACTACTACTGCTACATCTTCCACCCGCTGACGAATGCTGTTGCTGATGGTGCAGGGCATGCATTTGATGCTGATGTTGTTGTTGCTGCTGCAGCTGTTGCTGTATGTGTTCTTGCTGATTATACCCCTGGCTGTAGCTCGTGTCCAAGTTATGGTAGCTAACAATTTCATCATGGGGATATAAATTCGTCTGAGCGGAAGGGTCCTTTTTAAGGATACCTCGACGCTGATTGTTTCTTGGCAGCGTGGCGAATGAAGACACATTCACTGGCAGCATTGGCTGAACCGAATTGTTGCCACTACTGCTGCTTGCTGTACTGCCATCGACCACTCTTTTGGGTATATTCAACAAGTCCGGATAAATGTTGATGTCGGAGCTGTCAAGCATATCCTGTGTCACCGAAACAGATATGAAGATGTTGCCGTACGCCGGATTGGTGACAACATTTGAACAGAATTCTGGTGGCGGTGGGAAGACTCCTACGTTAAGGGGAAACTCCTCAGGAATTTGATTAGAATTAGGGTTTGAAATTCCTACGACTCCACACTGTCCTTCTGCGGACATCATCTGTTGCCTGTTGGTCATATGCGATGAGACACCCCCTTGCATTGGAATCCCAACCTGCTGATGATGGGGGCCAATTCCTCGATGGTGATTCTCAACGGTGATCTCGATGGGCTCAAAGCCGATGACGGATTCTGTTTTATTTATCACTGGACCATTGTTGTCGATTCCAGCGCAGCTATCGCCGCGGTCGTTGGTTGTCGTTGTGATGCTGAGATCCAGTAACTTTTTCTCCTGATCATTGAAGCTGACACTGCCTTTGATGTTTTTGCTAGGATGACGCCGTTGACGTTGGGTTCTCTTACACAGGCATACAACGAATGAGATGAGGATCAGAAGGAAGACAGTTCCGAATGTGCCCATAATCAACCCAAAGTACCAGAAAGTTTCCGGGGTTTTCACCAGGACATGCTGAACGATTTCAGTCAAATAGATGCTTATGTTCTGGCTAGCGGATCCGACTACATTCTGCGCGGCACACGAATAGGTCCCCGCGTCCAAGCTAGTCATGTTGAAGACAGTGAGATTGCTCCAGAGCTTGTCACTAGCTATATTATCCTGGTCGAATATAACATTGTCGTTGTCTAAGATTTTGCCGTTCAGCTCCCACGTTACTTCAGGCATGGGATCTCCATAAACCAGGCAACTAAATGTCGTGTTGCTGCCAATGTCGATGTTTTGGACGTCTTCGTTGCTAAAAATCTCCACTCCTGGTGGACATCCGAACTGAGCTTCTTCTAGCACTTCCCAGTGTTTATCCTTGTGCTGATATGGACCCTTACAAGTCAGGCTTATACTATTGAGTTTGCTCTGGACATACCACGTCCGGAACTTTCTCAGTTTACAATTACATTGCCACGGATTTTCATCCAGTACTAAAGTCTTTAGGTTTGTCATGTGCTGAAACACATACTCCGAGAGACTCTCCAATAGGTTGTTTTTCAAATAGAGAAACTCTAGCAAGTTGAGATTGGCCAATGCCATTGGATCAATGAAACTTATCAGACAATTATGCAAATCCAATGTCCGTAAGTGTGGCAGGATGGGAAATTGATACGCTACCAGCTTTTTTAGTGGATTGCCATTTAGATAAAGTATTCTCAACCGGTCGTTGCCCATAAATGTGTCCTTATCGATCATTTCTATCTTGTTGTCACTCAAATCGATTTCGACTAGGATCTTAAGATTTTTAAAAGTCTCCTTGTGAATATATTGTACGTCAGATTTCTTGAGGTATATTCGTTGTAGGTTCAACAGTCCCAAATTGGTGAATTCCTCGCGATTCAAATTCGGTATGTGGTTGTCGTTGAGGACGAGCACCTGCAGCTCTGTGCTCAGCGTAGTGGGTATCGTGGTCAACTGGAGTGAGCTACAGATGGCCGACTTTTTGCCATTTGTCCATTTGCATGTGCAGTTTGAGGCACAACTTGCTGACCAATCGTCACCCATGATCGGTGGGATGAGCGAGGTGAATAGTAGAGCAACTGAAAAAAGATAAATGATGGAAATTTAATTTGTGTACACATACATGAGAAGACAAAGTTTTGAAATTGCAGCGGGATGTCAGTGCTCTACACTTTTTACGCATGGTACTGAAGATGATAACTAGTTGCCTGGTGTTGGCATTGGGGATACAAAACCTTACTACGACAGAGTACTAACTTTGAGATCGAGTTGAAGGTAGCCTAAGCCAAGCCACCCCAAATGTCTTTGAAGGTAAAAAGTGATGTCTCTAAACTTATGTACTCTTAAAGATGGCCACTATCTACGTCGACCAATGAAATTATTTATTAAATGTCCTCAAGAATTTAAGACCAACGGGCATCGGTATCTCCTCTAAGTTCGCTAATGTCATAATCGGTTAAGTGCATGAATATTAAAAGAAAATAACGACAAAGGCTTCTATCCTTTTGTAGCATTCAGTGGAAATACATAGGTAGGTAGGGCGGCTTCGCACAGACATACATAGGCCTTGATCTATACCCTGGAAAACACCGCTCACTTTATTGATACCATTTGGTGGTCTTGATGAAGCTGAGGATACCTTTGACGTCAGTATGTGATAGTTCGCCCAAATTGTCGAATCGATAGGCTCCTAGATAGAGCGTCCTTCTTCGGGATAGGGCAGGACAAGTGCAGAGGAAATAAAGGATGATTTCTTCCTGCTCTTCGTCCCTGCAGCTCCTGCAGAAGTTATTTGAGAAGAGGCCCATCCTTCTCCCATGAAGCCCAATGGAACAATGGCCGCTTAGAACAAGGTGCTAATGAGCGAACTTTTGAGCGAAATTAAGTTTCTGGATCGAGTGCGATTTAGCGTAGGCCAGATCTCCCTGGAGGTACGGCGCCTGGTACCATTCCTTCATCTTCGGTTTGTCTTACTGATTGCGTAGTTTACATGCGAGAGGAATGCCCAGATTTCCTCGTTTCGGCAGGATGTCCAGAGTGGTACTACGCTTGGCAAGTTTATAGGGCTTACAGTTCCCTGGAATGTCCCTATGACCGGGTACCCAGCGTAGGTGAATGTTAAAATGTTCTGCAATCTCGATGAGCGACAATATGAAGCAGCTTTTGATGTGAATGTCACAGATTCCAGAGATTTTAAAGCAGCCTGGCTATCGATAAAAATTGTAATATCCTGGGAGGATATCACATTATGCCTAAGCCAGGATAAGGCTTCGTTGATCGCCATAATTTTTAGCCTGAAAACGCTACGGAAGGGGATGCTCAGGTTAAGCACATCGGCGAAAACACCACCTCCCACTCCGTTCTCGGTTTTGGAACCGTCGGTAAAGAGATGAACGGGGTGATCGTCCTTGGCGTCATCTCTCCCACTCCTCTCGGGAAGGAATGAATGTAGAGAAATTGAGGTTGAAATTCAACTTAGACGGTGTGTAGCCGGCGTTTAAAAGATTGGAGATCTAAGATCGAGGAGTGGCCAATATGGTTGCTTGCTTCCTAAAGGAAGAGGCCTTCAGTCTGATGCCTGCGCCAGCACCTGGCTGTTTGCCAAAAATATCCAAGGGAAATAGATGTAGGAGCACGTCAGGGGCCGCGGATGGGGTGGTTCTTAGTGCTCCGCTTATGCATATGCTTGCTGGTGTTTGCCCAATAGATTATGGCGTAACGCTCTTAGGCCATTTACCAGACGATCACACCATACATAAGTATAGGTCTGACAAGTGGCACGTTAAGCCAGTGCGTGGTATGAGGTTGCAGTCCCCACGTCTTACAAATGGCAATTTATAGCGGTTTTTTTAAAGCGCTCTTTATCTACGACGCTCGCTCAAGTGTTGTCTTTAAGCTCTTGAATCGTTTATGGCTGCTTTTAATGAACCTGTCTCCTAGATCCATGAAAAAAAATATAAAAGATAAAGGCGTTCTCGAAAATGAGAAATGACTCTATGAATCTAGAGCACAATTAATTGATTACAGATTATTGCACCATCTTGCCAAACTATTCATCGTCCATCCCATTAGATGTTCTTGCAACATTTTGCATTATTTGTCAAATATGAGACATGATTTTGTTCAAGAAAGCCAAGCAATGCGTTTAGCCTTTTTCGCTTTAAATTTTGATTATAAGTAAACTACCTAAACGGATTGGTTAAGTGTGAATTACTCAATACCAAGCTTTCTTACTTCGCAGACAAGAACAGTTAAGGAAAATGAATGAAACGAAAACGACGCAAAATGCGAATCCTACAACTTTTATTGAATCAGCCTTGAACTTATTTATTCCCTCAGTCTGTTCCCTATTTCGGCAGAACTCTTCAAATATTTATGTAAATTACTCGTCACTTTACCATCGTTTCAACAAGCTTTAGCTTTAGTAGAAGGTAAACACTCCAGTGTAAACTTTCAATTGTTTACAATCCAATTCAGTTTTCACATTTGCATCCACTAACAAACAGAACATTGCTTAATTAAATTTAGCAAAAAAAAAAAATCATTTTTTCATTCTTACCTGACAAGCAAATTGCAACGCAATATATTTTCATATTGATAACATTCAGTTGTAGGTCCTTAATCCTTTCAACTAAAAAACTGCATTTTTCAATAATTGTTGCACTATTCGCTACACACGCAGAGTTTTCAACGTCAGCCTTTTCCGTTTTCCGGTCTCTATCTTTCTATCCAATGCCACACAGCTGTTGGGATTCTCACATGACTCAGTCGATGGAATTGAATTCTGCCGGACCCAGCATAACAAAACCAAATTGGAACTGCACTGTTTTGAATCCTTTGATGCATTCAATGATAGTTTAAAACACAGCAGTAGCTTTTCTCTATCGACGTTTAGCACATCTAAAATGAAAAGAAAATTAAATTAATTTAAATAATATTTTGGTTAAATTTAAATAATTTATTTAAACTTATACAATTTTTTTCATGACAGTATAAGGACATAAAAAAAAGCGAGGTCGAAACCAATTAAGTGCCTGCATTATTTTGCTCATTTGCTAGAGGCAGAGTAACATTTAAATTGGTCCCGTCAGAACAAAATCCTTTGATTAATTTCGAAACTAAAGGATATTGTTTAATTACATAAAAAGGGTCGTCTTGTGTGCTAATTAAAAGCATGTCAACAGAACATTACATAAAATCAGTAGCGAATGTAGGCTGGTATTGTTTGGCTTCCACGGTTCATACTTATGTGTTGATTATGGACTTAAAAGGAGCGGGCATACAGTGATGGGCAACATCAGCAATTACGTATAAGCTTACAAACTTACAGGGAATCGCTTTACTTAACTTAATTGGCGGTTCTTAATAAACTGAGGAGAAAAGGTTTTATTAAAGCCTCTGAGAACTACGAAAATTCTTTAGGCAAAGGGATAACGGATGCCCTAAGATATATGAGATGATGGTCCCTCTGTCTCCAAGAGACGGAAGACGACATCAACACCCAACAAGCGGGGAAGATTTACAAATGCAACTCAATGTCAAACCTGTAAGTCTGTCTTCCTTTCTGCTGTAAAGTATAGAGAGGGTAGTCGAAGCTCATGTGCGCAGAAGTGCATCCTCTATCGAAGATGCAATATCCCTACCAGCGAGACTGCGCTTCCAAATCTAGTTGTTAGAACTGAATGCGGGCTTGATAATGCCATGGGCATTTTTATCGACACATGCACATACATTTGTATGTAGAAGTCACTTTCGACAACGCGACCCTTGACTGCATGTGTGATTGTGCTAGATAGCACGATTGAGGCTTGACGAGGATGAATAGAACTTTGGTTGTAGATGCGGACAGGGGCTGCTTTGTTACGGCAGGGGGTAAACGAAGAATGTCCGCAAGGCAGCGTTTTGTCGCCACTACTATAAAGCATTTTGGTTGATTCTTTGTTCCATACTCTCATTTCTTCTTATGTATACGCTTAGGCATATGAGGATGATGTCGGGTCGTGCCTCAAAACTGTCTGTGCCAACGCGCAGATAACTTTAGACATGATCGATGAATGGTGCACTAGGCGTCAAGACTGAGGTTGTCCTATTTACGAGAAGGCGGGTTGCGACCACTCTGAACCAATCAGTGCTAAAAGGCGTCACTGTTCAGATTTCTGATGAAGAGAAATGTCTAGGAGTGATCCTGTATAAAAATCTTCCTTCCCAGGTCAAGTCAAAGACACCCAAGGCGTTTTCAGTTTTTTGGCAGTTTAAGGGTGCTTTTGGTAAGACTTGGGTCTTATCACCGAAAAGGCTTTGTGGATCGATACGGCTATGATAAGACCATTTCTAGCTTATGCGTCGGTTGTTTGCTGGCGTGGGCTTTCGCGTAAGAATGTGACTGATTTCTGCTCTAAACTTCAAAGAACGGCTTGTCGCGGCTGCACGGGAGTTTTTCCAAGCACGCCAGGCGTTGCTCTAGATCTAGCTCCCCTTTATATTTATATCATGAGATCTACTATTAAAGTAATCTTAGGTCTTTGGTATTCTCCGAAAGTCGAGAACATTCCATTAAAATGCAATGGACCAGTTGCGTTTAAGTGTAATTCACCCGTTTAAAGGAATATCCACGCCAAATTTATTTGTAGTGATTGTGTGGAAAATAAATCAATTATAATTTTTTTTTAAGATATTTACGCGTTTTCAAATAAATGGGTTTGAATGTTGTAAACTTTTAAATTAAATATTTTTTTCAGTGCATTTCTCATACAAAAAAACATAAAGGATAGCATTCTTATTTTTTTTAAGGCTTATCTACACTTAAAACGCTTTAAAAACTGCAAACTTTTGTAGATACTCAGTTAAACATCACAATCCATTGTTAGAAATATAGATGTAAGTATCTTTCCGTAATTTACATTAATGTTACATTATCTTACATCATTCAAGCGAATATTCTTGCAAATCTACAACTTATGTTCTGTGTAAGGACTTACTACTACAACACTACAAAACATAATTCATTGAAATAAGAAAAATGGGATTTTCCTTCTCCTTTTCATCGCTACCATTTCCATCGTCATCATCATCATCATCATCAACATAATTATTATTATTCAAAAGGACAAGTGAGTTTCTCATTAGTGAATGTTATATCTACATAATCCCGGTGTACAAAGAAATTATCCTTTTTGATCCTCCCACAAAAACAACGGCAACAAACAGTCACCTAAAGTGAAAGAAGAAGAAGAAGAAGTCGGTATGTAGGAGAGGAACTAAGTCGGTGAGTATCATTGGAAACGGCACTGGAGAAAAAGGAAACGAAGGAAACAAAATGAAGAATGTAGAAACTTTCACTTGATGAAGAAGAAGATTCCTTCTTCCTGCTGGTTTTTTCTTTCTTTATTTGTCACTAGGCAGCAGGACATATCAACCTCCAAAAGGACTGACTGCCACTAGGACACTTAGTATTTCATGCTGACCGCATTGTATAATAAACATTTCCATTTAATTTATGAACAGAAGTTTTCTTTTGGGCACGTTTCTGCCGACGGTAAAATATAGAGGGTGCTGTGATGACACTGGTGACGTTAGTACTTTTGCTCGACCAATGCTCTAATTTCAGGGCCAATTGACAAAAACTTGGCATAAACTATGATACATACACATAAAGCGACATAGCAGCATCGTAGAAATAAGAACATAAGAAAGACAAAAAAAAAAAAAAACAATTACGTATAACCAAGCTATTTACATTGCCAGGTCAGTTGTGTATCTCCAAGGCTGGATATATATAAGTAAGTAAATGAAAAGGGATAAGATGATAATGAATTATCAAAAGGATAATCGAACAACAAGTGGACGACTAAAGCTAGATGTGGTTGTGACCAACGATAGCCATGGGGAGCTTTAGTCAATCCCTCCTTTGTGATGGCAATGGTGATTTGCTCGTTTGGTACTTAGACATTGTTGCTGTTGGAATCTCATCTGGTCTTTCATTTGTCGTTGAGTTGAGCCAGCCAGGCGGTCAATTCTCCTGGTCGAGTAAACGACAATAGCAATATGTTTATCTACCCTAGAGCAGTTGCAGGATTATAAGGATGTTATGTCCTTTTGTTTGTGATTATAACTCATCGGATAACAATAACAGCTGGAAAAGGATTGAGCACTTAAGAAATGGAATGTGGTATGTGGGTATTGATGTCCCGCACAAGCTGCAAAAAGGTTAATAGGTAGTTAAAAGTGGGAAAGAAGAAGGTACGTGTACAGGTGTTCGAAGCTTTAAACAGAAGCCAGTACCGAAAAAGAATATAAATGTTGTTCACCGTAATATTGTTTAATATCTGGTTTTACAGGCGGGCCACTTACTGACATAAAAAAATCCACCACCATTTTCAGAGATTTTTTTGATTTCTGTTTAGATTCTTTAAAAACTAATTACCAACTGTGAAAATTCTTTTCGATTTAAAAAAAATTCGTTATAGGTTCACAAAAATTGACAACCTATTCACTGCTGTTGTACATGAGTTATCCGTCAACATACAGTCTTATCGTCCAACATGTTCAAGTCAACAACTATACTTGAACATCCTTGCGGGTAATTTCTTTCATGCCCCGCTTGTTCCACGAAACAAATTTCATATTTTTTTATGAAACATAATTTTTTTCCATCTCACATCCTGTTCAACATACGGGATCCCAGAGGAATTTTTACGTGTAGATATCAGCAGAAAAATAAGTACACAAAACAAAATGTTTTTATTTTACTTTTCTCTGGTAGGTGCGCTACGTTTTCTCTGTTGGTTTGGTTGGTTACTATGTATAAACGTTAAGGTCAACTGTTTTTTGAACACAAAAAAATCATATGTATTCTCTGGCGGCCGCGCGGTGTTTGTATGTCCTTTACCGCGATAAAAGTTGAACATGTTTCGTTTTTTGTCCATTTTTACTGAGTTCAGAATGAATAGCTGCAGCCCCCTTCCAACCATGTTGTCTATTCTGCTACAGGCACATCCCTTTTTTTCCTGACAAATAATCGCTTTTTCAGCTCTCGTTTACTGGATCTATTATTATTTTGTTGCTGTGTTTTTTTTTTTCGTGTAACCTTCAACCTTTGCCAAGCAATCAAAGAGAATGAGCCAGGCTGGGGGCAAATAACAATACACACATGCATCCAATGCACTGCCGTGCCACTAGGGAAGTTGATCCTGAATGTATTGAATTGGAGCCAACTTCCATTACGGCTAACTAAGCTTAAGCTGCATAAGGGCATGGCAATGACGTCATCAATATGCAATGCCGTACAGGATGGAAGCGCCGTGTGTTGTTTATGACTGGGATGAAGTGGGTGGAGATCACATGAGAGTGTTATCTCAATTTTTGTGTACAAAAAAAAATTATTTAAAATTGTATTTCATATAGCGGATCGGAGACAACAAAACCGGAAAAAAAAGCGAACTAGAGGAATTCAAAAAGTGGCTTACATATGTGCCCTCCGGTTTTGCAGAACGAAGTGAAGAGAATAGATTCTCAAAATGTGTTTTATTTAACAATTTTTGCGGTTCATACCAAATAGATTTTGCGCCAAATTGAATTTAATTGAGTATTCGTACAAGTCCACGTTGTAGGAATGGGTTTGAAATTATCTATCTCAGTTTTTAGTCTTTAACCTTCCTATACCCGCGCATTGGTCTGTGAGACCAATGAAAAAGTAAATTTTTTAAGAGGCTTAATAAAAAGACTGTCATTTATTTGTTAAATACAATAACTAATATAAAGCTGTTTTATTTCGTTAAAAATATATCACTCTACTGATTAAAACAAATTTCATAAAAATATTCGAAGTAGAAGAGAAACTACGGGCTCTTGAGTTTCTGTTCTAGAGACCGTGCGCGGGTATACGTGTTATTTTTTTTTGACGCGGGTATAGGAAGGTTAAAAGAGTTCTACAATAGATTCCCAAGATGTGGGAGTATAAGAATATAACACGAGTTTACATCTGCTATATATAGCTGCTATCATTCTGATTACTTTACAGCTTCCTAAGTGAATATGAACGTTGAGTTCCACTATTAGCTGCCCAACACTAGCACTATGAGCGCTCTCAAAATGTTTGGTAGGCATCTATTAACGAACGATTCCAGCTTTTTTGTGACAGTAGATGTCTTTTTCTAAGTGTTGCACTAATATAACATCACGGATTTAACATTAGGCGTGTTTTTTTTGAAACCTAGCTAGCCAGTCGTTCGTTTAGACGATTCCCAGCCAGCCAAATCCAGTCGATTTTTTATATCGTCAAGTTGGTACTTGTGATTTCGTTCCTATGACATCGGCTGTCAAACTGTCAAAGTATTCGGCATTAAACCAAATTGTACTCAGACGCCGGTCAAATGTCAAGAGAATAGAACAATTTGGCAGTGATACCAACGCTATAAATGAAAAACATCGCTTTCGGCGCCCCCTGGCCATGGGATACCGGAAAATTCCTAGCGAGTTGCTTTTGACTGGGGATACAATCAAGAGTTGTAGCCAGATGGTTATTGTATTTATTTAAATTTTACTTTGCTAACAACAACTGGCTGGCTAGGTTTAAAAAAAACACGCCTATTGGAACGAAGAAGTCGTAGTTTGGTGTCTAAGCTGATAACATTGCTTCGCCATATTTTGGACAACATTCCAAACGCAGACTTTGCTTTGCCGATTCTGCTGCCAATATTCGGTTCGGTTCCACCATCTGTCGAGACGATACTCCTAAGAAATTAAAACCTCTCTACTTTCTTACCGGTTGTCCAGCGATGCTAACTTGAGATGATGAGTTCACTCCGAGGCTAATGACCTTCCTTTTGGATTCGTTAATATTCAACCACACGACGTTTACCTCTCTCTCAACACCCGCTGTCGTTTTAGTCAAGTTTCATAATCCTATGTGATATTACGCATATCTACAAATGTATGTAAGTCGTCAGCGTAGTCAAGACGTTAGAATTGAGATGTAAGAGTCCATCAAATTCCTCCATATACCACCGGCAGGGCAGCGCGAATCACATCGCTAATCATCAGTAAAAACAACATTGGTGAGAGAACACAGCCTTGTCGAACCCCACTTTAGATCTCGTATCGCTTTGACAGCCTTCCTCTATGCACAACTTGGCACCTTGACCCTTCACAAGTTGCCTTGAATATAGCTATTATTTTTTCAGGGAGGCCCCTCCTGGACAACGCAATCCAGAGATAAATTCTCTGTTGACACTGTCGAACGCCTTCTCGAAATCAATGAACAGCAGGTGAAGTTACGAATGGTATCATACACACTGCTCAATGATGAGCGGCAGGGTGTTGTTGCCATAGGAGAATCCAGAGCAAAAACCTGCTTGCTCGGCATCAAGTATGTTTTCTAGTACTTCCTTTATTCCCTCAAAAATTACTTGAGGAAGTACCTGGGCTACTGCAGACACCACACAAATACCTCTCCAGCTTTCGCATTCCATAAGATTTCATATCTTCTGGAACTTGACGATCATTCCGTTCTTCCACTCATCGGGAAGCTTTCGGTTTTCCACGCCTTCTATACCTGTAGGTGCAGAATTTCAGCAGAAATGTCTGACGCTGGCGCTAAAATTTCCGCTGCCATACCGTCAAGTCCTACCGCCTCGCAGTTTTTCAATGCTTTGATCGCTGTAGTAGATTTTCAGCTGTGAATGCTATCAATCCTCTTATTGGAGGGATATAAAACGTTAAGTTCGAAAATTAATTTTCTTAAGATCTGCTATAGATGGACGATAAAAAAAAAAAAATAGCTAGCGCGGTAGCTGGGGCCGAGGCAAGGCCTAGCTTCTCGCAACCATTTATGTTATGCGTGTTACATTTTCGCACGAATTGAACGGACCTAAAATTTATTGCCGGCTCTAAACGGCGAATTGAGAAGCTTTTTCATGATAAATTATACTCCCGGAGGCTTGTCATTCCCCGAAAAGAGAGGTGGTGCAGCGAAAAAATGTTCGGTGGACATGCCTGGGGATTAAACCCACACAACCCACACAGAAGTCCAACGCAGTAACCAGAGAACCACAACGACTCAACGATACACGATACTTTTAAATTATTTTCTAACAAATCCATGACATGATTTTCATAACCACAGATTGTGTTTTTCGTAAAACAATTTTCGTATCCCATATGGAAAGTTCCAAAATTCCATCAATTCACATTTTCCTAAATTAAAAAAAAAGTAATAATAGCATTTTAGATAAATTCCAGTCTATCGGATTCTCGCTTTTATTGAGGATTATTTTTCTTTTTGTCTGTCGCCACATAAAAATAAAACAAGAAACCACTTCAAGGATAATATAATACATATCAGAGAAGATTCCCTTCAAATAATTGGCATACGCCCACAAGAAAACACAAGACATCCAATGGCATAATATTAAATGGAATCCGAAGACTGCGGGATGATTTAACGAGATGAAAATTAATTCCACAGCAAGGATTAAGATTAATTAGTCAATATCCCTCACCAAATTCAAGGTCAGGGAATGACAAAAATGAAACAAAACAAAAATAAATTGCCAGCAACAACTGACCGAGTGTCACGTCCCGGTCAAATGTTTGCAATTCTAGCGCCTGACAAATGTCCTTATTACAATGCCACTCGCATGCCAGCCGTCTGAAAATGCCCCCGCCGTGGTCAACATCAGTGTTAATCTAATTAATTTGTAGATTTTCTTATCCTCCCTTTGTTGTGTGTGTCCTTTCTTTGGGACTGTCGTTTAATCCCTCCTCTCTCAAAGTGATTCGTTTACTTTTTTTGTCCTTTTTTCGAAATTTCAGACGGAACGACCATGCACCGGATGTTGTTTTCAATTAATTTCATCAAAACGGAATAAACCGACTTTTTGTTAGACTGCCACATAAATTTATAATGCATATGTACATACGTACGTGCATATGTATCCTTTTTATGAGTATGGTAACTGGTGGTCTTTGGTGGTTTCTTAATTTTATTGCAAAGTGCCTCTTATTCATTTTGTATTTTTTTCTTCTTCCTCCCTGCTCGTCATTTTCATTCTGATTTCAACATTCTTTATGTGAAATGTCATTTGTCAGGCTTGTAACGAACAAACAAATAAACAAACAGACAAACATCCTTAGGGACAATTTATGAATGATGATTGCGGAAGTTTCCGTTACGGACACAGGCAAAGGCAGAAAGAGAGTGCGGGATACATATGTGTTGGTGTTTTGAGTTTCCTGAATGTTTCATCCACTCAAGCACGTATTCATATACCCAATTGGATGCCCATAGTGGGAGAGAAACAAACAGCAAGGACTTCTTCACTCCACATCTCACTCAGAGCCATATGTGTGGCGTTCGCAGAGTTGAAGTGAAGAGACATCCTGCAACAAAACAACAAAAACGGAAAGGAAAAAAGACGAGCCCATGGCAATCAACATGACTCGAATGATTAAAATATAAATTGTTTTCTGGCGGAGACCTAGTGTGAGTGTCATGGGTTGGTTGCGGAAAATAACTTTATAAGTGAACGTATTTGCTTTTGCGGTTTTTTTTAGGGGCATACTGACGCACAGCCCTCTAGCCCAAGGGAATACAGAGTATTTTGTGGTGCGTATGTCATCATTCTATGGAGTTTACTGTTCGCAAAGATGATGATGTGCTTACTTGCCTGCCCCGATCCTGTGATTAGGCAAGCATGTGGGGCAAAATTTAAATGCAATTTGACACACAAGCAAGCAAGTGTTGGCGGCTTGTGGCACATGATTTATTAAGTTAATTAAAATTGTTTCATTGTAAATAGTGTATATTAAATATTCTGTTTTTCAGTTAAAGTGGTTGGTTTGGGTGTTGGGAGAAAAATTCACTAAGTCAAACGAACTGTGTGTATTTGAACAATGTCAGAGTGTGCCGGGAAAAAAGCTTTTAGCCTCCTGTACAATTTAATTAAATTGATAGGCCTAAGGATATTCCTAAAATAGAATGGAGAAATTTCAACATGTTGTATGGGAACAGTTAATAAGTTTCTAAACAAGTGAACAATATTTTTGTATAAATTTAAATATAGAAATATTAAACTTGGTCATAACAACGTCTGGGGAAAAAAATGCCCACGGTTATTGTTCATTTTAGAAACTGGAGCTTGCGAAACAGATCCAGTACCCAAAAATAATTTTAAGCACTCCCCCTGATTATTTGTGAAATTTTTCCATATTTACATTTAACAGGAAGAAAAATGTATACATAATCTAATAATTATTCTTGAAACCAACAAAACGTAGGGTTGCGAGCGAAAAATTCATTAAAATCTGGAGATCGAAATCGGGACATTTAGAAATAATCATAAAATGTTAAACATGCAATAAAGGAACTCATAAAAAAAACGTACACATACCTGCCTTTGCAATGGATATTTTCATAAAAATGCGCCCCTTTGCGTTTAAGTACATAAACCTAAATCACTGGGGCGTATGTGGAACATTTTACCTGAATTTTAAGGTTATCTCAATTCAGCCTTTACTCTCTGCGAAGATTGGAACTACGATCAAGGCATTTTCCAATATATTCTTTCAGTTATATAAGAATGCGCTCCTTCTCGTCAACGTATGTATAACTCATCGAGGATCGCTTAAACGAAAACACTGTGGCGTATGTGAAATATTTTAACAACTTTTGCAGGTGATCTCCTTTCTGCTGTTACACACTTCTGCGAAGCTTAAAACTATCAACATGATATTTTCCAATAGATCCTTGCAGTTGCATAGAAATGCACTCCTCTGTGTGTAAGTATATCTCATCGAGCATCACTAAATTTAGAACACTGGGGCGTAGATATGTGGAACATTTTAACAGATTTTTTAGGTCATCTCATTTCTCCATTACATTGGGAAAAAATACTGGGTATTGGGGCCAACATAAAATACTGGCAAGTGCGATCTGGTGGACAAAAACTAGCGAATAACAAAAACTGTTGCGAAGTAAGGCTGCCTGCGATACTACCAACCGCTGCATTAAAAATCCTGAACCCGAAATCTAAATTTTTATACAAGGTGAAGCTTGACTAAAACATCGATTAACATTTATATTCAACTTAATCCAGAGTTTGTAGAGAATCTTCGTGTCTGAACTTTACAGTCATCCTTGACAAGTTCTCATCTATAGGTATATTATATTCAGTGGTCTTTGTCATCAACCAGTGTGAAAGACCCCCAATATCTCGCAAGAAACGAATTAATATTCTAGAGAGCCAAGCTTATTTGAAAGTGCTTGGGTAGTCTATCATCAAATCCAGACTAGTTATAGAAGCTGATATATTACTCGGTAAACTGACTCGATTTGGCCTTCCTTCCTTAACAAGACTTCAACTTATACTAAATTTTAACAAAAGCACTTACTCACTAGATGAAGATTGCGCCTTTATTAACCCTAAACCGTTCCGCGTTATTAGCCAAATCAATTTTAAATACCGGATTCGCGCCTATGCTTTTCAAAGTTCAATTCCACATTGGAAAGACGAGGTCAAGCATGCTCCATGGTGCTATTCAGAAAAGTGTTCAAATTTTAAACTTGATAGTAATAATCTTAGAACTCTAAGTGGCATAATCAGCGGCCAATGCAAGAAGATTTTATTAGATCCATTCTGAAGACAACACTTTGAGGGCAATGAAACCTCTCCTCATGTTCTTAAAGATTGCCCTGCGCTTTATCACTTCAGGAAGCTTATTTTTCAGAAAAGATACACGATTTTCTGCCTGTTTTTGAAAGTAATGAAACTACGTTAGACTATCCAAGGAATGGCACGGTTTCCTCACAGTTTCAGCCCTCCCATCTCCAATCTCAATGTGTGGACATTTTTGATGCTAGAACGAATTGCCCTCCTATTGGATTGTCTGAATTCACCTCGCTTTTACACACTTGCCTTTGCCAGTATGAGCAAGCGCATCCCTTTACTCATTTTTTTTTTTCAGTTTAAGAGTCCGAAAAAACGCGTACCATTCTGTAACGCGTTCAAGACCAAAACCTTAGTAACATCTTAAACCGTTTAACAACTAACTTTGCCAACACTTTAGATAGATTCCAATAAAAACTGTTTCACTTAAGTTATGAATGCACTCGCTCATCCCTCTTTATTGCTGAATGTTACATATCCCTGCCAATCCAAGCATTATGCCATTTGAAAAAACTATCACCAAGGTTTTAGAATTGTCTACAAGTTGCAATAAAGTTCAACCGATCCTGGAAGAAGCTGCAACTCTTGTTCACTCATATTTTCCACTTCGATGATGTTAACTTGAATTTCAACTTGCATTTCCGGAGGACACAAGAGCTCATAAAATAAAGGATATTTGTATACTTTTCCCTCTTTTTCTTATTTCACTACATCTCCCTATCTCTTTATCTATGTAACTACTAAATTTAGTTTGGACATCACATCGTATACATCCATGCAACCATATCTTCCACATCCTTGCAGCTATACTGTCATGTCATCATAAAGTCGACAACTTTATTAAATCCAATTTGCTCTGCTTCGAGCTTCTACTAGATACCCGTTGTAAATCGTGGGATTCCCCTTGCACTCTTGTAACAAGCAGTATCCTGCCATGGATTCCATTATTGTTATCAACATTTTTCATAAGAATCCACTGTTTAGTCTTGCCAATGCTGTTTGCCTGGCCATGTGTAGCTCTTTCCATCCGCCCACTTGGACACACGTAATGGTTCCATCTATCTAAAGGTTATGGGTCAGGTGCGCGAGATAAGAGTGCAACTTTAAGGAATTTTCTTAGAAAAATAAAAATAATTTCTAAGACTTTACGTCTTTGAGATTTAGCGGTATGACTGTTGCCTATTTAATATCCTTCTTTGGCGAAAAATCTATTGTTTGGGACACAAAATTGCTTTCTTTGGACTGCGCTGTATCGAATGCCAAATGCACTTTAAATAAAATAAAATATTTGCCTTTGAATCGCAGAAATATTTATAATCCTGTCGGAATCCTTTTTCGATTCCTTTGGTTTCTTATATTTCTATTCGTGGCAAAGGACGTGCTTATAAGGATTACTTGCTTCATACGTGGAATAAAATTTATTTAACCAAGGATAAGGGTAGAAAATTCGATTTTTTTGCGCGGCAAGGATGTCGAGAGCAGACGAACGATCCGTTTAAAATTAGGTCAACCGAGAAGTGTTTCTTTTGTTCGTTTTGCTGAGGATATCACATTTTACTGTACTCGCGTGTGCTCAATAATTTAATTGAGCACATGGGAGCGCTATTAAGTTGTTGTGTTTGGCGGGACCAGAAACATCCATGGTTACATGTCACGTTCAGAATTTGTACTTTTTTCTATTTCTTTTTGTATTCTTCTGGTTCCTATTTCTATGCAGGGATTATTTCGTTTTAATATAAGCATTATCTACATGTGCCGGCCTGGCCTAAAGTTTTTTGTCTGTTTATCTCAGATGGGATTTAGCAAATAATTGTTTTCCATGCATTCGGTAGGATTCAGCTTTTTCTAAGAATATTTCGCAATTTAAATTCAGTATCTGATGCTGGGGTACTTCGATTATTGTTATCTGATACAGCGCCTGGTGTATTGAGAATGAAGTCTTATATGTACATGCAGTTCAGAGGTACCGGAATTCTATTATGTGTATTCGAGGAAAACATGAACTCTATACTTGGAAATTGAGCTTATTTCGATCTTAATTGGTCTGCGCTAGATGCATCTTTTTTGCTCAGAATGCTATTGTTCACTTCATTTGAAATGCCCACGGGCTAATTTGAGGGGGTTTTATGAGATTTTAAGGGATAACAGTGCTTTGGCCAAATATACGTACCTGTATCCATAAGCACAACTTGAAAACACAAGATTATTTAGGAGGTCGACCTGGGTAAAACACAGGAAAGGATTCTGAGGTCGTCTGTTTTAAAATGTATATTTTTGCAGAGAGCTAATTGAAAATTACACACTGGTTTACGTTCCGTGAAACACCCGGAGTTCAAAAGGCCATCAGAGAGAAGAAGAAAGCTTTCAAAGTGTGGATACACTTAGAGGACTAAGCTTCTCGAACCCGTACTTGGAGGCGCGAAGAACTTGCACGATTTCATGAATTAGGCGAGAAATTGAACCATGATCTGGAAACAAGGTATTCTGGCGGGCCATCTGTCCGTCTCAGAGGAAAGAAGTTTAATATCATCGAAGGAGTTGAATCCAAAGATGACTTACTTCTTTCCGATGAGAAGGACATCATCACAGATGGGGTGAGCACAGAGAATGGCATACCCATGGTGTCTAGTAGGGCACCGCAGAGGAAGTGACTTTGCCGATTAAAGCGCTAAAATTCCTCAAAACTGCTGGTGTGGATGAAATCCGACCAGAAATGCCCAATGATTTTGGGGGAAGACGGAGTGAAGTGGCTCTTTCGTGTCATCAAAGAGGCTTTGGAATGTGGTAAAACACCTTAAAAATAAATAGCTGTTGCCTGTTTCAACAGCTTGAAATGAGCCAAGGCATAACTTTCAGCAACCATAAATGTTGTGCGTGTTATCGAAGGGACCTACAATTTTTTTCCCACTCGGAACGGCGAATTGAGGACTTTTGTCATGACAAAGTGTACTCCTGGAGTTTTGTTATTCCCAGACGAAATGTGGTGCCGTGAAAAATGTTCGGTAGAGATGGCTGGGGCTTGAACATACACAGCTTGCACAGCAGTCCAACGCACTGTGACCACTAAAACTGTAAAATACATAGTGACTGGAAAACTGGGATGATTGTCCTTCTCTTGAAAAAAGGGGATAAGAGGCGTTGCTCCAATTATCGGAGTATATCTCCGCAGCCCACACAGCAGTTCAACGCACTAACCACTGAGCCACAGCAATTGCAAAGTTCTTATGCCTTCAGCTGTAATTAGTACAAATTGAGGCTTTAAGGCTGTGGCTAGGCATTGGCATTGGAAGTGTTCGAGATCTTCTTCTTCAACCTCGCAGTTCCTACATGTCTCTGTGTCAACGAGGGCCAGTCTATGCATGTGTTTGTTGAGGTTAATATGTCCGGTGATGAGTCCCACCATCAGCCTTAATTACTCTTTGCTTGAACCTAGAGCCTTCCTAGTAAGCAGATTGCTTGGTTTCCTTATCGGGAAGTTTGCAGAGTGATATTCGAAATCCCTTTGCATCTTCTCGTTGGTTGCTGTCTTAATTTTTGTTAGTGCGACTCCCACTTTGTTTTCAAACGGTTCATTCCATCGCGTTCGCCTATTTTCTTGCCAGTTCATTGGCTTTTTCATTCCCCGGGACACCTTCATGACCCGGTACCCAGACAAGGCGGACGTCGTTGTGATTGGCAAGCCTGTTAAGTTTTCTTTGCATTTCGTGACCAGGTGAGGTCTGGATGCTGAATTATGGCTTTAAGTGCTGCTTGACTATCCGAACAGATTTCTATTCTCCTTCTTTGGGTTTTGTGGTCCAACTCTAGCTCCCCTCAATAGACTGTGACCAAGGGACCTAGATGAATCGCAAATTTTAGCGGTGTAAATTTTGTTATCCCCTCATGGTGTTTTGTGCTGATGCTGGATATTAGCATCAATTTTAACTTTATTCCCACGCATTCTGCACTGATTTTTCCATCATATTTGCGTCTTTTCTGTTAGACATCGCAAGGATTGGTTTCAGGAGCCACACACATTACCTATTAAGATGGAGGAACGTAATCATTAAAGAGAAGAGACGCTTAGTTTGCTACTTGAGGTTCAGTTCCATTTTTGTTGAGTTCATTTTCAAATTGGTTTGATATCTGGTGACCCCGTGACGGAAGTTTTACTATCGACTTTGTGTAAAATGGTATCACTCTCTCCAGAAAACCGTTCATTGCCCTATGGCAAAACCGTTCGTTCATTGACCGCAAATTCCACGAACTGTCGATTTTCTTTGACAACATTAAATAAATGTTTGATCACTTAAACTGATTATATTTATGTATCTCCATAATGTCTACCAATTTTGGAACTTAAAACGCGCTACGGCGGCATTGTACAACAATTAAACTTATTTTATTAGGACTTTTTTGAGGAAGAGAAAGAGGATAAAAGAACGATACCTCAAATAATAGACGGAGATTTGCTCCACACTTTCGAAATAAGTTACCATGGCTTTTCATAACAATAAAAAGATAAAACGGCGAAGACGCCGGAACATTTATTTTTTATTTCATCCACAAACAGTTTTATGTATCCTCGTCTTCCGTATCGTCAAAGAAGTCCTTCCACCAACACTTACACCCAGCATCTGGCACCATGAAATCTCCTTTAATACCAAAAAACCGAGAGAAGTCTTCTTGAAAACAACAGGTGTGGACGATGATGATGCTATCAGTGGCAGTGGCCCCGCTTAATGCAATTGGATTTTGCAGGCGATGAAAACAACATTGGATTTTTTTTTTGATTACTCAGGGTTTGTGAGTTAAGACAGATAGCGCAGCCATAATGCACGTTCTTTGCCATAATCCTGATTATAATCGATGTTCATGTAAAGGTAGTAAAAGCTGAATCCCTGTGAGAGTTGAATTTGAAAATTAATCAAAGATGGGATGGGAGTGTGATGGCAAGCGTCATCATTCAATTTCATTGCCCTTCGCTGATCCCCAAACAAACCATCAATATTTGTCATCGATCAGTCGTTGTTCCATGTCTTGACCTCCCAGGTGAGGTCGAAATGGTAAAACCTTAAGGAGCACTGATTTACGATAATTTTTTTTCTCTCTCTCTGTGTGCCACTCCTCCTTCACAGGCACAAGGGTGATTGTAGGGTAGATTGATGATTGGTCAACAAAACATACATCTCTTTGATAGGGAAGAAATGCTGCCTCAGTAAATGGATAAAATGTCTTCAAAGCGTTTCTCGGAATAGATAGAAAGCAAGCAGGAGTAAAAAGGAAAGAAAAGGAAGAAATTTAAAAGGATTATTTAAAATGAAAAGAAAAGTGGATGAGTAATGAAAATTGATGTTGCTAAGATGGATGAATGTCAGGGATGGGCCATAGATGGGAACCCTATAATTTCCGCAATAAAAATGATTAAAAGAGCTTTTAAAGAGGTAATAAATTTAAACGAAATTTTTGAGTGGGCCTGTCTAATTTTGTAACGTCTAGAAATGAAAAAAAAAAAAAACGTTTTACGGTCCCAGAATGGCATTATATGTATGTATGTTTAGCAAGACGTTCTATTTGGCGAGTGGAATGAGAAAAACAAATTTAAAGTATTCAAGGACCTCGCCTTCCGAACTCTGAAGTGGTATATTAATAGCTTCCCCTAAACTGTGATTCATCGTCTCAAGTATCACATAATTTAAGTGTGTATATTATTTGGTTAGCAATAATCTCTCGTAGACATAGAGTATCTTAAAAATGTGTAGAAAATTTAGTTTTAAAATAATTTGAAAAGCGAAAATGTGTTCTTATTTTGACATGCATTTTTCATCGGAACCATGTGACTGGTCACACTAAGTTTGATGTCCACCTTTTTGGTGAAGTTTTTCTTTATTTTTCCATTTCATCCATTTTTTCAGTAAATGCTTAAAAGGCTTCTTGTAACCCTTATGTAACTTACTTAAGAACAGCCAGTGTAGCCATTACGGGTGCTCTACGCACAACTTTAACGCCCGAAATGGAAATGTTTCTCCACCTCTTTCCGCTGGATTTACAGATAAAATACGAGGCGAGCATGAATGCGCTCAGGCTTGCACATTTGGGCTATTTCAAGGACGGGAGGGTGGGACACTACTTTGTCTTCTCTGACTTCCTAATCGGTACATAGTACAGATATACTACTTCCTGTATTAGATTTTGGCACGCCATATATGTAAAATCACATATCTCGAAAGGGAGGAATGGCCAAGGGATGCAATAAGACAACCGGAGGAGATAGCCGCATACACAGACGGCTCTAAAACACCAGATGAAATGGCTTCTGATACACTCTGCGTCGAGCCAGAACTGTCTATTAGACTTCCAGATATATACAGTGTGTTCCAGCAAAAGTTCTAGCCGTGTTCAAAGCTGCAGAACAGCTGGATTCGAAGGCGGTATCCGTTAGGTACAACGCCAGCATCGAACGTCATTCGATCCAGACTAGTTGTGAACTGTCGCACAATGCTTAAGGCACTATGTGGGAAAAACCGGGTAAGACTATGTTGGGTGCTTGGACATTGCGACATAAAGGGTAATGAGCTTGCGGATCAACTAGTCAAAAATGGGGGAGAACGACCTCAAGGCGACTCTGTTGTCGTCAAACCGCCATCCTGCACCGTTAAGACGAACCTCTTAGGCAACATAAACAGGCAAGCTCACGACAAATGGTCAAATATAAGAGAACATAGGGTATCTAAAGCTTTATGGCCGGGATTAGATAAGAAAAAGACGAGGGAAATTCTTCAGCTAGAAAGATCAAACTCCGGTCATTGCGTTCTCCGTAAGCACGCTATGAGACTGGGGCTAACAGAATCGGAAAAGTGTAGATACAGTGACGATTAATGTAGCCTTTCTCTTGTTATCTTTGCTAGCCCTCCAGTTTCTCGAAATGTTCTCATGCCTTTGAAGAGTTAAGTATGTTAAGTATTTAAATCAGTATAGCCGGGTAAAATTGATCTAAATTCTCATGCATTTTCTAACAATATTGAAAAGAAAGCAGCCAAAAATTTAACATTTCTAATAAAGTAGTCCAAGCATAAAAATGTTCTTATAGTACTTGCAGTACTTTAATTTTAGTGAGCAGTGTACTTAAACTGCACCTAGCTTCAGGTTGATCGCAGATACGACCCGAACTGCGACCAACTTCAAGTTGGACACGAACACGTTAAGAACATACAAGTGTGTAAGAACGAGAAAAGTTGTAACAGTTGAGCTAAATTAATAAAAATAAGAGTACTAAATTATACATACATACATATGTATATTGGTTCAGTTTAAAAATTAGATACAAAAAAAATTTCAGTAGAGATTATTTGCTGTTCCATAATTTCACTTTCGATCCGAACTCTTTCCCATGGGGTCCTTCAGAAACTCATTTCACCAACAGAGAAACAAAAGCGAGATGCTGCTAAGTCTATTCGAACCCAAATCCTTCTAAATGTAAATGAAGCTGACTTCGTACACGAGCCATGCGTTGAAATCCATTTCTTCCCCACCACTTACCCGGAAATTGTTCGAGAAACAAACCCAAAATGCTAACATTACAATTCCCTCCAAGGACGTGTCAATGAATACAAGCAACACTAAAGCTACCAAGAAAAAGAAGATGAAAAAAAAAGGATCAAATACCAAACGTTCTACATTGCCCACAACCACATGCCATCGAAAAAGGGATATATGAGTAAGCTGTAAGGATCCCTTCGTTTAGTTTTTATTTCTCATTTGATACACAAATTTGATTTAATCATATCCCATCGGGGGGAGTGACTTAAACAAAACTAGTAAAAGCCATGTAAATACGCATTAGGATAACACATTCCGGCAGCAAAAAAAAAAAAAAAACAGCACCCACCCGCACGCCCTCTGCCCACACAAAAGCGAATGATGAATAAATTTATGATAATCGCTTTTCTTTCTTTTTTTTAAAGTCTGCCTTCTCTTCAGGACTCTGCGCTTTTCTGGAACAATAAAACCGATCAGTGGCATCGGCCCATATCCTCTTTGTTTGTGGAGTATCTTTTCTTCGATTCCCTCATCCCTAATGTGCTTTGGAACTTAAAAAAAAAAAACGAAAAAAAAAAACCAAGAACGCGCTCGCACACAATTCAATTCACTAACGTAATTTCGAATGTAAAATTTACACCCTTCGAATAAGAAAAGGACGAAAAGGATTCGTAAATTCGTAAATTGAGGTAAAATCGAAAAAAGCGGATTTTGTGTCCTAACACTCTCGCATGAAAGTCATGAGAAAAGGCGCAGGAGACTTAAAAAGGGATACAAACACCAACAGGATCGGCATGAAGGTAAACAGAAAGGATTGCACCGTCACAGTGTTCTGGTGCGCACACATTTTACACGAATATCCTTTAAATTTATTTCCTTCGGGAGAGATGCCATTTTATCAGTCCCCAAAGGATAATGGCGAAAAATTATGCAAAAATTTATTTTCTCTCCCGTGACTCGTTTGTATTTATACTGGAGCTGTCTGTGGTTCCCTCCACCGACTGTAGCCGTTCTTCATTTCCAATGCACTGCCTGTGAAAAAGATTCGAATATACTCGTATATGTATGTATATTTTTTTATTCTCCCCCTTTCCGTTCGGGGGATTTACATGGATAAATCGAAAAGCGATGAAAGCCTACCTCGCCCAACGCATCCTTTTTGGCCATTTACTGTATGATTGAGGGAACGTAAATCATGTAATTTGGGCCTTTTGTCAAAAAGCCGTATAAAAGCAATGAAGAGCTTAAAAATTCCGTTTCCTCTTTCCTGTGATTTTCGGCACACACCCCCCGACTGTGTAATTTGTGATGTCAATTTTCGTCCTTTTGATTCGGAAAGTGTAAATTGTGTTGTGTGGATGTGTAACTACACTTATTTCGTTTGGTTTCGTTTCTTGCCCCGAAAAAAAAAGGACACAAAAATCAGGAAACATCGGTAGAATCAAACTACCGCTCTCACCCCTCGACACCCCGAGACCAACCAGTAGGGCATCGTCGCCCACCGAAAACGTGTGAATAGAAAATAAGCATTGTTAGAGCTAATGGTCAAAGTCATTATCCCTAATGGTTTTGAAGGGTGCCAAAAGGACAATTTGTTTAGATTTTATTTTTATTCGAAAGAACGAGGACGAAATGGGAAAGGACACATAATTGGAGATCATTGCTGTTGGATGCAAAGTTAAGCTCGAAACTTTGGTAAGGGGTCAAAAATACACTCAAACTTGGAGACGTAGAAGAGAAGTCCTAGTGCCCCAAAAAACTAATGGGGCAACCTTATTTAAGTACAGGCGCTGTGAGCACCTTTGCAGAGTTTATTTTACGCATAGTGTTCAATGCTAAGTGTAGTTGAGGGTGAATAGAATTGAAATTGAAAAGATGGGCAAGTAGAAGGCCGTGTATTTAAACTTTAATTTAAACATAATGTTTATGTCGCAAGTGATTCGGAGAACTTTTGAATCTTTGCTAGATAGCTTTCAAATGCTGCGATGGCCTACAATGTAAGGAAGGATGATATCGACAAGAGGAAGGACAAAAAAAAATCGATTATGGACTGGGTAAGATGTTTGTGTTAGTTTTTCACTGATTGGGTCATGAATGATGGTGAATCTAAGAATCTTGTATCATTCCTTCTTCACAAAGTTATGGTTAACGGAGAGGTCCATGTTTTGATGGTTTGGGCATGTTAAACGCATGCCTCACAATTGGGCTTCTAAGATATGCGACAGAATCCGAGCCGAGTCTGAAATTTCTCTACCTGTATGTGGATAAATAGCATGGCATGGCATTATACTCTCCGAACTACAAAAGTCATCGGATATTATCCTATGTACCTACTTTAAAGATGATTCTGAAAAGCTGTATCTGGTGTACATACCAAAATCATGGAGAAAAGTTGAAGTGGTTTTCATATTCAAGGCTGGCAAATGCTCAAATGTAAGCCCAAAAAACCTCAGACCCATAAGTCTATCATCTTTCCTTCTAAAAGCTCTTGAAAGATTGATTGATATCCAGTAACGCGACAGCATCGACTCACATCTGCTGTCTGCGGCTCAACGTGCATTTTGCAAAGGTAAATCAGTGTAAATGGGTTTGCACACGTTAGTGCGTAAAATGGAATATTCCCTGCATGACTTATGGATATAGAGAGCGCATTTAACAACGTTAACACATCAGTGATCATAGATGTACTGCAAGGTCTGAGGGCAGATAGCACACTTCTGCTCAACAGTCGAATCATCAACTCAGAGGTGGGTGGCTCATCTGCTAGAACATCTGTAGTAGAGGCACTGCACAGGGTAGGGTCCTGTCCCTCCTTCTTTAGAATATGGGAAAGACTTGGGAAAGCACCTTAATTTCTTAAAATTACTCCTCCAAAGTACTCTAAACATGGTAATCAAATGTGCAGGCCGAAGTGGTTTGGGTGTGAAGCTCCACAAAACCAAGCTGGTACTCTTCACTAGGAAGTATAAAATCCCACACATCGACCCTCCTTCCATTGGTGGTACAAGTAACCACTTATTATTACTCAAGAGAGAGTAAAGAAAGCTACGGTAGCCCTTTTCTCTTGCAGAAAGGCCATCGGAAATAAATGGGGCCTGCAACCCCGCATAATACATTGGCTCTATATTTCGGTAAAAAGACCGATACTTACGGTCATTGTAGCGTGTCCCAGGTGGAAATCATGGCGATCAGAGATGTCTTATCTTGACTAAAGAAAAACATGATACCACACACGGATATCCGCATCTTTTGGGACAGTCAAGTGGTAATAAAGTCTTTGGAATCAGTCGGTTTAAATTCACAGCCCTAGATTGTCGATCGTCTATTGTAGAGATGGTGGAGCAGTTTAATATTCAAATTTATCGGGTGCCAGGGCAAAGTGACGTTCCAGGGAACTGTAAGGCTGATGAACTCGCCAAATATGGAAAAAACATTACCTATTGGGCTCAACAAGGGTACCTTAGGTACACCGTTCGCTACTTGAAAACATAAACTAAAGTTAGATGCTATCGAAAGAACAAATCTAAGGTGGACAAGTGTCACAACATGTCTAGCAACAAAGCAGAACTGGCCAAAGCTGGATCTGAAACGTTCTAAGTATTTGATTTCTCTAAATAGGTCGCATATAAGCACTAGGTATCATCACTGTCTAATAGGCAAGCATGCAACAAGACTTAGCGTATACGCAAACGACTTCTGCAAAAGCTGTTTAGACAAAGAGGAGGAGGAGAGTATTCTCCATCTTCTTTGCAGCTGTCCAGCTCTCTCCCGTTAAAGAAAATTCCACTTAGGAGTCTTCTTCTACACCAACTTAGGCGATCTGACTAATTTTAGTAGCCAATTCCAATTGGTTCAATGACTAGGTAGGAACTTTCTGAGATCCATGTGGTATCACAACGGACCTCTCATGGGTCTAAGTGTGTTGGTTTTTGTTGGCAGCCACTTCAACCTAACCTAACTTAACCTATGTGGATAGCTCCTGATAATTTAGAGTCAATGGTGGAAAATCGAAAGTACGAGCGTCCATTTAAGCACCCTTAACCCGTGACCCTCTTAGTGGATAAGTGCGTTATTCAAAACGTATTCATGTATATATACTAGTACCGCTCATGCTTTAATCCTAACGCAATGGACATTACTAGTATGAAGCCTTGTAGATATTCCTGAAACGAAAAGCACAGCTTTTGAATGAATACTTAGGTGTAACTTTTTACTTTTCCACTTCAGTTTTCAAATAGAGAGAAACAAGAAACTATTCAATGACTTAAAGCCAAACATGAGGTTTGAAGATTAATGTAGCTTAAAATTCCAAGAAAATGTAGGGCAACCATAGCAAAGTTTTCGAAATGATGAACGAGTTCTACTCTGTACTCCGACTGAAAAACTTTATAGAAAACTGTGAGAGGAGGAAATAGCAGATGACTACCTGTCATCAACCTGCTAAGATAACACACTGGCATGCCCATGACTTATGAGAATAAACTATGCCGTTTGATCTTCCGAACGCATATCTTTCGTCAATAAAAAGAGGGACACCATTTCGCTTCCCCGTCACCTAGTATCGATTGCTACAGAGAAACTTAGAAAACCCCATTGGCGATGACAATTTGCATTCAGTGCTATTATTTTAAATGCACTTTCAACTTGGTCTTGTAACGCAATCACCCAAAATGTTGTCCTACATCCATTCTCGATAAAGAAGCAAAACAAAGAGAACAGAAGGTGCAGTTAAAAGAACTTCCACATACGCAAGCAAAAGGAGACACACATCTCCTTATTCTCTCTCACTTTGAAAGTACAGGAAACAGCCACCGGTATCAATTTTACACCCCCTTCCAACCCCCTCGTAAGTACCCTTATTTCATTCCATTTCACAAAAATATCATACGAATTGCAATTGCAGCAAATGTATACGCGGAGAAAATCCGGAACGGAGCATCATCCTTGCAGTGTGCACAAACATCGTATTCAATTCCTGCTACAATTCTGGCATAGATAAGTTCATCGTCTAATACTTCGACCCATGTGCTTTTGCGGGGTGGAGTTGGGGGGGGCTGCAAGAACTTAGTTGCTTTTCCGATAGCAGTGGGAGGACTTGGGAAACAGTACCAGTTCCAAAATTTCATGTTTATCTAGCCAAATACTGTTTTAATGGCCTTGCGGTTCTGGAGCAGAGTGCCAGCGGTAAAAGTTCCTCCGCCTGCACAGCGAGAAGGTGTGGTGGCTGCAATAGCAAACACAACGTACGAGTAAAAGCAAAGTAAATGGAAGCAATGTGGCAGCAAAACTACAAAGTAAGGCGGCGCAGAAGTGTGTGCGGGTACATCTTCATCCCCATTCGGAGAGCATGTTTGCAAGGATGCGCCACTCACACCTTTATCCTACATTCAACGAAAAAATTGTTTACGATCATTCTGCATGGACCGGTTGGAAGCAAACGAGAACATGATACAAAGATTCGAAGACACCACTCCCGACAAATATTACTTTGGGTGAGGTGTCCCGGATAAATTTTCGGTAGTCGAGGAATGTCACTATCTTCACTAGTACATGAGTGAGGGGAGGGTGCCTTCATCCTCGAAGTGATTTGCATAAACATTTAAGGCTCGATGCCAGAAATTCGAATAAACATCGACGGGAAATAAGAGCAGCCAGGCTACGACAACGACGAAGAGGACGAATTTCCATTTCACGGCGGATTAAGTGCGGTAAATCGATAGGGAGTCCGGGAGGCTATAAAGGGGGAGTCTCCCTCACTCCCGGTTCAAAAATCCATCAATTCAGAAAATTTTAATCCATAAATATTCATCTTGGAGTGGGAAGGCTCGAGCACAGGGTATCCGAAACGATGTGGTCGGGGGAGAAATTTGCGATGCGTTTTCCAGGACATATTTGGTTGAAATCCGAAAAGGATTTCGATGTATTGTTTGTGGGCTTTCAGGTGTGTGTAGCAACAGAACGAGAGGATTTTACATTTGGCACCCTAAACACAGTGCGACGGTGGATCATTGAATGGTGGCGTATAGCTGTTTGTTTATTACTCCTGAGGGTGTAATGTGAAATGTTTCTAAAATGGAATTTCGGCATTTCTGCCAGATTTTAGATGACTTGTTGGTTGATTGCAATGTGGTACAGTAGGTAAGTGTGGTGTGTATTAGCAGATGTGTTACGTGAGCCCTTCTTAGTAAGCAGGACATATGGCCGGTCAAATGCATCAATTTGGATTGTGGTCTTAAAAGTGATACGAATATTCGTTCGGTGCGAGTCGTTAGAAGGTGTATCTCGAATTCGTTCCAGTGTTATGTGGAATTTTCGGGATATATCGCGCCACTGATTTAGATTTCACTAAATCGAATGATCGTTTCATACGCCAGAGGAAGCTCGTACATTTTGAAACATGATGTTGGCTTTTTAAGTGGGAATTTCATGTTGTGGAGTTGTGTGATTATTTCCACGACTCACTAGTCATGGTCAACGATAAATTTGTTTAAAAAGTCTTTAACGAGCAACAGATTTAAAAATGAACCAAGGTTTCATCTCCCCCAATTATTGGAATGCAAAAGAGTTTTCAGAATAGAGTTCGACTTTAATTAGCCATTTTATAGCCCCACTGTGTACAAGAACTTTAAATCCGCGCCAAAAGAAATCGTCTTCACCATTACAGTTCATTCCGACGGCTTAATCCATTGAGAATATTTCGGGCGAGAAAATCCAATTAATGCAGTCGCATTGTTTAAAGCGGCATTAGTTGCCCCTCGTTGAGCAGGGGTACCCTTGCGGATTATAAAGTAAATAAATATAAAAATGCAACCAACTGTGAGCGCAATTGCATTTCAAATTACCCCAAGTTATCCTTTGGCACTTGTCCTTTTGAATGGCGAGTGGTGTTGGGCACCTTGCAGTTTCTTTTTTTTCGTTTCGGTTTTGGTTCGGTCAGAAGTTACAAAATATTTTAATTTGAAACTAGGATAGGAAACCAGTACAGCTGCTGTTGAGCCGCCAGTGAAATGGTCCTTGGTGTTGCGCTTCACACAAAATGGGTCAATTGGTTTAATTTTTCTGCCACGATTGCTAATTTGGTTTGGGTTTTTATAGAAAAGAAGTTGTGTCTAATAAAGATAAGGTAGTGTAGCCGGGTAAGCACGAAAAATTACTTGAGATACAGAATGCCGTACATCAATTAACTACACCAAGTCTTGAAGTTTCCGCTGTCAAATGAGCGTGAAATCGCATATTGACTTTATCCGAAAAATATGCAATAAAATAAAGTTTTGTGCCCCTTTTAATATGAAGTACAAAACTTCTCCAACAGGAAGCTGGTAGTTATCAAAAAAGTCCAAGTATCATGCAGTTGCACTCTAATAACCGCATAAATGCACACATCCTGCTCTGAAATAAAACTTTCTCCTGTGCAAAGGACTGTAAAACCAATTCCTTTGAGGAGAAAAATAAACTTTTACGACTGTACATTTAGGTTTGGTATAAATCTTTACCAAACATATTAATCCGACTTGGTCTCCTTCCAATCTGCAAGGAGACGCGAAATCAAACGCCTGTTAGTAAAATACTCCAAATAGGAAAACTTGAGACTTTATTTTTTAAGACAAACAAACCAATGTCGGAGAGTATCAAAGGGAAAAGAAAATGAGAAAAAAAAAGAAATCAATCCTTGAAAGAATATTTCGCCAGAAAATTCATTCAGAACCAGTTTTTGTCCAGCCAGTTCTTGGTTTTTGTAATAATTTCAAACTGAAATTGTGATCGAATTTGGTATCTAAGTAGTTCCAGCTCTTTGCGGTTAATTAGTTCGAACCCTTTGTGGCTTTAATAAAAAATATCCTGCCTATTCAGATATTTTATGCTTTCGGTATTCAGATCCAAGAATCGATGCAGGCTTTTCAATCGACTTACCCTGTAGATACATGCATATCTATGTAAGAATATGTGTTCAATTATTGAGAAAGCTATGTCTGCTCCTATTCCATCGTTTCTACGGAAAAAGTATTGACGACTATTTCGAAAGTTTTTTTTTTAAACGATAATTTGAAAATGCTTTTAATGCAAACGAGATTAAAATTCTCTAAGTTCTCGCTGAAAGGAATAAATGTTTTTTTTTTTTGCGAGCGTAGCGATGGCGGGCCCACTTCCTTAAACTTGGTATTGAATTGGCTAGCGGGCGAAAGTTGGGGTGGGTAGATTCGCTATGCTGTGGACATGACCGCGAATCATATGCCAAAGGGCTTCCGGCCTCACATGCAGGTGATCAGGGCGCCGCTACACGGCTTGTAGTCCGACTTTTATCCACTAAGCGGAAAAAAAAAACTTAGGTTCGCTAATAGGAGTCCTCAACAGACACTGCTTCATAGGCAGACATGCACTCAAATTAGGGGTAATTCTGTTGAAGGTGTAGAGATGAGGGTGAGAGGGAAACAAGTGCCCACCTACTTGTCCTGCCCTTGCAACGTTATGAAGGAAAACCCTCGGGGAATATTTCTATGATGATCCAGCTGAGCTCAATATCCAAAAGATAAGAAACTTTATCTCCGGGTTAAAGTGGTTTAATGCATAGGGTTACTACCGATAAGGTCACTCAACGCACTTGGCGTCATTCTCTTGGTCTCTGGTCCTTGTAAGCCGGTATTTTTCGTGGTGGTCACAATGGAGCAATCTGGTCTAAATATGGCTCTGCTTGAGCGGGGACAGCCACCTTACCTAACGTAACGTGAATCGGACTTTGGAATTGAAATTTGGTGGATACAGAAAATGGATAACAGAATTAAATAAACATGTGTTTTCCAAAATTATATCGCAGGACTCCTGACTTGATTGTAGGTAGCGGTGGGGCCGAGTCACCTTATCACTGCGGCCACCGATGGGTCTATTGCGATTTCCTCCAATTAGAGCTCGCTCATGATGCCTGAATTCGAGATGAATCCAGTGATGTATTTGAGTGAGCTGGCGGATTTAGCCTTTGTTTCAAGGTAGAATTTGCCTAAATGACGATGACGTGTTCTGATTAGACAATTACAGTGACACAAAATGTGTTCTGCTGATTCTTCGTCTTCGTTGCACATTCTACATGTGTTGTCTTGTACTATTCCCATAGTCATCTGGTGTTTTTTGACTAGACAGTGTCCAGTTAGGAAGCCTGTAACCATTCGAACCTGACTCATGGTTAGTCCTAGGAGTTGTTTCGTTATGGTACGGGAGATGTTTGGCATCTCCCGTACCATAACTCATCACGACATCTTCGGAACTATAAAGCCAACGAACTTGAAATTTGCTGTATAGGTTTACTCTGCCTTCTCAACACTTCTTAAACCAAATCGTTCTGAGTTTGAACTTTGTAACATCACCTAAAAAGATTGATATGGGTCAGGTGCTGCGAGAAGCTCAAGTATCCTGTGGGATGCGTGCACTATAGCTCATAAAAAATGTACGTATTGAGGCCCTAAACAAGACGCTCAAACAATTCTTTTGGCTTGTGCTAAGGGGACACGTGATAAAGTTAAGGCTTGTCTCAAGTCATCTATAAAAGTCCTGTTCTCTGTTGCAGGCAGAAGAGTTTTCTAACTTCTTTCTTAATATTGTTGATGGAAAGAGAAGGGAATAATTAGTTTGACTTAGAGGTTGGAGTGGATTGGGCTTCATGGCTGTGGGATAGAGTTATTTTAGCCCAATAAACGACTCAGCCAACAGCGTCAACAGTTTTCTTGTGAAGATATTACCAACTGGGAATATGAACCTCTGAATTTGGAAAGAAAACTCGAAGATACTGCACATTAACCTGTAGAGTTCTTATACACTTTCGATCCACCAGAAATACCACCTCATTTCCTCTACCTCAAATTTGGCGCTTCAATTATGCTGTTGCGTAATCTAACCCCTTCGAAACCGTGCAATGGCACCAGGCTTCAGGTGAAGACTCTGTATAAAACACGTAACCGAAGCCAAGATTTTGAGAGGTGTCAATCACGGAGGAACCTTCATCATCCCTTGCCTCAAAATACCATTTTGAGTTTAAACGTTCGCAATTTTCCGTAACAGTTTGCTATCCCATAACCATCAAAAAGCACAGGGATAGAGTTTCAAAGTGGCTGGCGTGGAGCTGATAAGTGACTGTTTCTCCCATAGCCAGTCGTATGTGGCGTACTCCAGAGTCAGCTTACCTGACAGCCTGGTCATCCTCGAACCAGAAATTAAACTTTCCAGGGAGGTCTTACAAAATCAATATGAGGCATTGAAAGAATATACATCATCATGAATGTCTTGAGACCCGGGGAAGGACATAAGGTCTCTCCACGCTGACGTAGTCGCGGGTGTCAGCTAGTGTATAAAATAAACTTGGTGAATCAAAAATAATTCTCAACATCGTACAAGTGGGTTGGTGTAATACTGGTAGATATACATATGTATCGAACTTTCTGAATATCCTTCTCGATTGCCAGCACTTCATTTAATAGGCTCTTGGATGCTGGTCGATGATTGTATCAGTCCTCTCAGAATGTTAAATTTGATGATGCTTGTATCTTTCTTGTGCACGCATTTGATTGATAAGGGAACACACATGGGATACGGAATTGATATACATTCTCTGAATAGACAAAAGATTACACAAAAAAAAAAAAAAAACACATACGCATTCATCAAGGAGTAATATAAATGATATAACGAGTTTTGATAAGTAACATATTGAAGAGGATAATCAGCCCATTGGCGAAGAATATTAATAGAACTTTGATTAAGTTTTCGTTTGGTTTAGTGGGTCATATGACTTGTGAATAAGATGTTAAGTAAGCAACGGATGTCAGCATGATGAAATTCGCTCACGTATGCTAGTCAATGGGCGTACATACGTATATGTGGTAGAGCAGTGTGTCAAGGACATTTGGTTTGTACTCAAGTCCGCATATTATGTAAATGTACGCTGTGATAGATTAAATATGATTTATTCTCCAGTGGAAAGGCGGCATGAATGAGAAATCTGATAAAGGGCTTAGGGCACACAGATTAAAATCTATAAAAAAATTTTAGGGTTGGTAAAAAGGGTGATCCAATACCAGGTACTTTTGCTAGTTAGGATTCTCGGCCATAGCGCGCGTGATAAATGTCGTGTCGATGTGACATTTCTGTTAAGTATTCATTGGCATTTCATTTCATTTCATTGGCCTGACCGTCGTTTGCGTCGTGAATTTGGCAATTGGGCCTTGAAACAGCTCCAAATGTAGTCCTTTTTTGTATCAAAAAATTCTGTTCAGCGAAGAGGCTCATTTTTGGCTTAAGGGATACGTTAACAAAAAAAATTGACGTATTAAGGCTGATGAGCAGTCAGAAGGGACCCAAGACCTACTAAAGTATCTGGAAAATGCACTGTTTGGTGCAGTCTACGGGCAGGCGGTATCATCCAACCATATTTCTTTAAAAATACGGAAGGAAGGCGTGTAACCGTCAATGGCGAACACTACAGAACAATGATCCATTCAATTTTATTGCCAAAAGTTCAAGACATTGGTGTAGATGACTTGTGATTTCAACAGGATGGTGCAACGAGCCACACAACGGGCGAAACCATCCAGTTATTGAGAGACAATTTTCACAAAAGAACATCATCTCAAAAAATGGATCTGTGAATTCGCCTTCAAGATCTTGTGATCTAACTCAGCTGGATTATTTGATTACCATTTATGATTTCCCTGTTCACAGCGAGGCTTAAAAGTCTGAACTTCGTTATGTGTGTGTTTCTGTAGGTACATTTGTATTATCGATTAAATGTGCTTTCCATAAATTTTGTACAAAATGTGTATACATACTAATATGTAAGGTTTTTCAATAAGGACATAACAATTTTGTATTTAAATAAAACACAAACTAATTGCGGTATCGGGCTGAAATTTGTTTCAGGTGAAGTACGTATGTTAAATTTAAGTATGGAATTCGATCTCGTTCATATGACTACACGGGCACGTTTGCAGCGATCGATTTTTTGGAGCCAATTTTCCACCACTCTTCCACACAGAGATTCTCAATTCCTGAATCGACTGATTTGGCCCACTTTGAACTGAAGAACTTACGGCTGGGATATTTACAGTACTTCGACCGGTGCGTTGTCTCACTGGCACAGGAACATTCAATAATGAATATGTTGACTGAATTTCCGTAGTGATTTTTAATAATTTCCAAACGTTTCTCGTCCATGAACTTCACAGTGATTAAAATGTAAACCTTGGCTGACGTTTTGACATTAACAGGTCCTAAAAAAAGTTGAGAGTGCGTTTGTATTAAAATACAAAATTGTTATGTCCCTATAAGTATATTTATCTTACTTTCAGTTAAAACCATTGTAACTCCTTATTTGCTTATTAGTGTCTTGAATGGGAAATAACCAATTAACATCAATTTCCACCTACAGCCTCAACTGTTCAAGGACCTTGGAACAAAAACATTCTCACTACCAAGCAACTGCAGGGGTAACATTATTGTTTTAGTGAGCAATAAATAACGAAATTATTCGCAAGATAGATTTTATGCAAAACGAGGTACATTACAACATTGCCAAATGATGTATGTATGTACGTGTGTCGGCTAAATAGTACTTCAGGTTACGTTCAGTACATTCACATACTCACATTTGGGGACAATAAACACAAAACCATAATTACTGTTGGTCGCTTGTTACGACTAATGAAGTGACATGATTTTGGGCGAACAACGCCGCCCATTAGAAGGACTCCATTATACTATGTACGATAAGTGTGCCGTTGTTGTTCTGACATTGCTGTCCTTTCTCAAGTATGTGCGAGTATGTAATGATACAAAGATATAGAGCCAACTAATATTGCATTACATCTAGTGGAATGTTATAGGCAAGAATTATTGGTAAGGCCTTTTGTTTTCTTGGAACGATAAAGTTTTGATTGTGTAAAGTTCTTGCAAAATTTGCATCGAAATATGGTCCTTCGAGGGTCTAAAGGGTGCTGGGCTTAAGTGTGTAATGTTTGAGATCGTATTCATGTCTTTTGGCAGTATTATCGAATTAATGGATGATTACATACTTGAGGTAACTTGACTAAAGACTGTAAGTGTTGGTCATAACCTGGGAATGGTCGAATGGAATGCTGTTCTGTTATTTTGAATTATAACTCTGATTAAAAGGAATTACGTGTTCAAATTGGATAAGACTCATGGGCTTATAGGTACTTATGTATGTGTTGCTTTTTTTTTTTTTGCGGAAATGGTGGACTTTGGAGCCTGACGACATGCGCATGAGAGCATCAGCATTTAATAAATGTAAGAATGTACACAGGAGAAAGACGACGACACCAAACGAGCTTTTGCACAAGGCATACGAGCAGTTCCTTAGCTATGACATTTAAATTGTTCTCGGCGATTCAAACGCAAAGCTAGGAAGGTAGTCTATCGGAAACGGATTTAGGCTGATCGAATTTGCTGCGGGGTGAAATATTATCTTAGCTAGTACGCGGTTCCCGCATTACGAAATTCACAAAGGAACATGGCGATCCCCTGATCAATCAACCGTCAACCAGATAGACCACATTGCGATCGAAGCAAGGCACTCCTCCAGTATTATGGATGTCCGAACGTTCCGAGGGACCAACATTGACTCGGACCACTACCTTGTTGTAGCCAAGATAGGGCTGCGGATATCCTGAACGCCGCCAAGACAATGAAATACTGTGAGGAAGTTTGACGTCGGACAGCTGCAACCGCAAGAGACCACCAAATCCTTTCCCAATCGAGTCTCTCTCAATCTCTCAAGAAGTCCTATGCCGCCAGAATCAATAACAAAATTGCCAAAAAGCCATGCGAGATGCCGCGTCGGACGTCAGTCGCCGCAACGAAATCCCTGGTTTAACCATGAGTGCTAGCTCGCACATGCAGCGAAATACGAGACATACAAAGCGGCGCTGCACAGAAGGATCAGATCTGCTCGCGAGTTCTACGAGCAGAAGGGGAGAGACGAACACTGGCTTCTCAGGAGGAATAAGAAAGTGCATAAGAACCGCGGGATCGAGGAATGAGGTTTGGAAGCTTTACTTACTTACTTAAGGTGGCACTACAGACTGGGGTGGTCCTAGGCCTCACCAACAAGTCTCTCCAGCTAGCTCGATCTTAAGGCAGCTGCCTCCAGTTTCGCACGCCAAGTTGGTTGAGGTCCCCTTCCACGCCACCTGCGTCGCGGTCTTCCTCTACTGCGCCATCCCTCGGATGTGGATTCGAAGATTTGGAAGTTTTAGCAAATGGTAAAAAGAAACTGTCGAGGCTACAGAACCCGAACCGAAGACTGCACTGGAATGTACAAGGGAATATCGTAGTAGAATCGCAGCCGATGCTACAATACTTTTGCAGATTGTTTAACGGCAACGACGAACCAAATCTTGTCAGGCAGGAATGAACCATTCAACCTGGACGACGAAGACCAACAATTCCGTCCACCCGACCTGACGGCCTAGCTGCCGAGCTGTTCACAGCAGCAGGCGATGACTTGGTGAGGAACATGGACCAACTCATCTGTAAAATATGGTAGAAGAAAAATATTGCCGATGACAAGAATAGAGACCCTCTGAGTAGCGCCAATTACACAGTCTTCTTAACGCCGCCTACAAGAAGGCGTTCATCACTGGTCCATATCAGGCGAAGAAAGTCCTCCATCGACCAAATATTTACATTGCAGTAGATCTTCGATAAAACCCAAGAAGTCTAAATCGATACCCACCACCTTTTCATCTATCTAAGGCCGCCTATGACAGCATCTATAGAGACGAACTATACAGAGCCATGTCGAGTTTTGGCATCCCTGCCAAACTCGTCCGTCTGTGCAGGATGACGATAGAGAATGCACGCTGCTCCATGAAGGTCGGTAAAGACCTCACCGAAACATTTGACGTCTAAACAAGATTTAGCCAAGGCGACGCGCTGCCATGCAACTTCTTCAACAGCGTTCTTAAAAGTTTAGTGCAAAACTCACGCGCCAACACCAGAGGCACAATCTTTCTGGAGTCCGTCCAACTACTAGTGCGTTTGTGAATATTGAAGGCTAGACGAAGTATATGCTGTTAACACCGACGTCTCGGACAAAACGTCACTGTAGACAATTATAACGTTGAGGTGATTAAGGACTTTGTCTACCTAGACTTCGTCATCAATTTAGAACAACTAAGGTGACCCTGTATAAGACCTTAATCGTCCCAGTCCTGCTCTAAGGCACATTGGTATGGACTCTGTCAAAAGCGGATGAGGTTACTCTTGGCTGTTCCGAGAGGAAAATTCTTCGGGTGATTTTCGGCCCCGTCTGCATAGACGGTGAATGGAGGAGGAGATACAACGTCGAACTGTATGGGCTGTACGGCGGCATCGACCTAGCCAGAAGAGTGCAGTTCCAACGACTGAGGTGGCTGGGTCATGTAAAGCGGATGGACACCAATGCTCCGGGCCCGAAGGTTTTCGAATCCACACCCAAGGTACGGCGCAGTGCAAAACTGAAGACAGCTGACTAAAGATCGAGCTGGCTGGAGACGCTTGTTGGTTTAGGCCCAGGTCCACTCCGGACTGTAACGCCACTTTAAGTATGTAATTAAGTAAAAATGTATGATAACTTTTGTGTTCTCGCATTCAATACAAATATGTATGTATGTAGGATCTCGTCACAAATGAATATATAACGATCTTTGAAATGGATTTTACTTTTATTGTATCTTCATTAATTTAAAACTTCAAACATATTATCTCATTAAACTCAACTTAAACTTATTAAACTCATTAACTGAACCAAAAGAACTACTAGGGGATAACTCAACCGGGCACTCTGGATGATCAAAAACGACTGAATATAAATGTTCGTACTCTCTTGTGTGTCCTTTTTGTGTGTCCTTTGTTTGTCTCTCCGTCATCGTCGTCGGTGTCTCGTCGTAGTTTGGATGATCGTTCGTGCACAGTATAGTGGTTGACATTAACTTTCGTCCACATCCTACATGTATGTGTGTATGAAAGTACATGTTCATGAATGTAAAATCAATAGAGTTCAACAATTATAGTTGCAGCTGGAAGCGTAAACAAATGGTCAGTTCGATGTGTGAAATGACTGAACTCAAATCGACAGTCAAAGCAAAAGGGTAAATGAAGCCCTAAAGCAACAGCACTGTATTAATTCGTTTATTTTTCAAGTGGATTCTACTTTTATTGTGAAATTGGGTTTTTGGGTTACTGAACGAATTAACCTGGTTTTGAAGTCCGTAGAATTGAAGCTGACAATGGTATGTATGTATGTAAGGCATGTACACACGTACCTGTTTTCTAAATTTCAATTAATTTTCGTATTATGAAGTGACTACATAAGTATGTTGGTATTTATTGCGCATGTACTACGTCGTCTTCCTAATTCCGATTATACGTCGCATGCGATGCCATTCACTGCCGCGTGTGATCAACCCAATAAAATTAAAGACATCAGCATTCAGGGCCGGGATTTTGTCTTCGCCTTCCTGCTTTCTTCACTCACCAGTAAATTAACCACTTCCGGTACATTTTTGTCAGACCTTTTAGGGATATTTGGAATTCTAACGCGAATGTGACAAATTCCCTCCCCAAAAATAACCCTAAACATGTTAAGAACATCGCTCGTGTGGTGATGAATAATGAAAAGCCGAGCGATGCCCATCACAGCATCCCTTAACGACATTACAACGAAATTGATTGGCTTCTAGGGCAGGTCATGAATATTTATCCGCACACACTTTTGTTTCTTAGAAAAATAGACTTATTTATTCTTTCAAGGTTCCTCGTGAACTTGAACCAACAAAAAAAAAAAAAGTAAGAAGGAAATTCAACTCAGAGGAACGCCTCGACGCCTGTTCAAAATGCTTCGTCTAATATAATCAAATTGTCGTGATGATAGCGACTGGATATTGAGTTTTAATGGTGGCATTAGGTAGACTTTTACCGGCAAAATTCATCATCGACTTCTATCATTGTTTATTCTAGCCGTTGTGTTGTCCTTCACCTATGTATGTATCCACTTAAGTGTGTAGGAGTGCCGAGATTTGGCTGGGTGTCGGTTGGTGGCCTGGAAATGCTCTCATTTAAATAATTCCTCTGCCATCGGGAGATGATGATGTGAATAAATTGGCTGTTGAATGATGTTTTTGCCACGTTACGATACTTCTTCTAGTAGAGGACACAATTTTGTTTTTGCTTCCCACCAACAGGTACGAGGAGAAGAGAGATGTTTTGGGGTGCAAGGGTAAGCGAATATAGAGTTGACATTGGCTTAAGGCATTGTTTTTCGGAATAAACATTTTTTTTTTTTTTTCAATTTTCTGCAGAACAACGTTGAAAATTTTGTTATTCAGGTGGAAACATACACACATATGTACATACATCACAGAGGAAAAAAATAATTGATTTTCTTCTTTGTTGTCTGGTGAAATTGGAAAATTGCTTATATGCAATGTATGTCAACTTTTTGACATTACACAGAAGGGCCTGCTTTTCTTAGTAAACAAATAGCGATTTGTTTATGTATCACGTTTTCAAAAGTTTTGATTGAGGGGAGGAATTATTGATTAATGCTGTGATTGAATCATTTATTCAAATGCGAATTCCACAAATATTCGCCATCAATTTAATTTTTTTTAAAACGCCAGTTTCAAAAGCTGTTTTAAGACATTTCATCCGAAACTCCTGGTAGCTAGCGCTGCTTGTAATTAATTTGTAAATTCTTTTTACCTTTTACTAAATAATAAAAATAAATAAACATGCGTTGGCATTCTACTTTTAAAATTGGTTCATGACATCATAACCGAATGTTAGACATCTTGTATTACGTTAGATTATTTGAGCTAATATTCTGACAAATTTCCCTTCCGAATATTTCACGGTCTGTTTTAAAGTACAAGCCGTTGTCACCTTTGTCGTAGTTGCACCAAAGACTTGAATCATCCTGCCTGAAGCGGCAAGGGCAGGGCATTCACACAGCAAGTGACGGACAGATTCAATTTCTTCCTCGTCCCTGCAACTTCTGCAATAGTCGTTGTGATGTATACCAAGGCATTCCGCTGGAGACTATTCTTGCTTCGAGCCGACAAAGTTTGACCATAGACAGATACCTCTTCTTTTTATAATCCGTCCATAATTTCCTGGCCTTGCACATGTGTGCAGCTGGATCCAATGTCTATCGGCTCGCCTGATGGCCTCGTTTTCAATAAACCTTCTTAGCGAGTTTATTGGAGGCTAGGAGGCATACAACGCTGCTCTCCTTCGAAAAAGTTCGTCGGCCCTACCTAGGATATTCATATGCCAAGGTCACCGAATTGGCTCTCGATACTTTTTGCAGATTCCTTCAAACCTAGATCTAGTCATCGCGGACGCCAGAGTCTTAACGTCTGCGTGGCTGTTGATGTAGACAGTAATTGTCCTTCCGCTAATATCCTTCTCACGGATATTTTTCGAAGTCCAATGATGGCTGTGATTTCGGCTTGAAAAACATTGCAAGCATCGTTTATTCTAAAAGAGTAGTTTGTTTCTAGGGCCTTGCAGTATACCCCTTTACCTGTACCACTGTCCATCTTAGAACCATCCGTTTAGAAGGCCAGTTCCTTTTTATTGGTAATCCAGTCATCTTTGTCAGGAATTCTAAATCTTCTGTCAAATGCCAGAGTATGGATCATATGATCTGTTTGAAGGTGTGACCGTAGGCAGCTGGTGTCCACTGTTGTCCTTCCCTGAGTTTCAATATTGTTTTCATTGTATTGTTTTCATTGATCCCAGGATTCCTACAGACTGCTGTCTGAATCTAAGTGAGGTTTGAAAGCTGATATTGCTTCTCAAGCACCAGACTAGTGAGCCATAAGTTAGAATGAGTATCACAACCGCCGTGTTCAGCCAGTGTAACACAGCCGGTTTAAAAACGCTTTTTGGTATGAGTAGAAGGCTATGCATTCCTTCTTCAAGAATAACGCCCAAGAAGTGTGCTGATTTCGAAAGATTAAGTTCAAAACTCCCGATCTTCCGAAGATTGAAGCCGGGCATTAATCTTTTCTTAGTGAAAACAACAATTTCTGTCTTTGTAGGATTGACTCTCACCCCTTTGCTGCTGGCCCAAGTATTGACCAGTAGTAGCGCATAGTTGCACGTCCTGCTTAGATAGAACCTTACATCGGTAAAAGATCCTTCGTTCGTTTGGGCGAATTCTCAATGTAATTTTGTATCAGGTCCCACGGTTGATGCAACTTCGTTATTCTTGAAATCATTTTATCGCTCTATAGAAGGATAACGGATCATACAAAAAAGTAGTTTGCGCGACAGCTCGGGATGAGCCAAGGCCTAGCTTTTTACAACCATTCATGTTATGCGTGCAACATTTTTCGCACAAACACTTAAGGGCTTGTCATTCCCCGACGAGAGGTGGTGCCGCGAAAAACGTTTGGTGGATATGGCTGGGGTTTGAGCTCACAAAGCTGGCGCAGCAGTCCGATGCACTAACCACTGAGTCACGGCGATACCGATACGGATCATAGCGTCATCGGCTACTGTGAGAAGTGGGTTCACAGGGCTCTATTGTTATACTTTTCTACTCCAACTAGGAATTATTTGGAATTTGGAATTATTCTTGATTTTTATCCTAGATGTTTCCTCGAGATTTTCCTGGTTAAAGAACCTCGTTTTAGTCAGTGTTCTTTCTACTGATTCTTAACGTTTCTGTTTTCCTCATATTCATGCTGGCAACTAACACTGCTTCCGTCTTAAGTTTGGCTAAGTCCAGGGCCATTGATTATAACAAATCTCTACAATGTACTTTTGACCATAAAGACGGGTCGTACTTCTCTAATTTTAAGCTTATTTAAGTATCCTCCAAATCAAGTAGAACTACTGTGCAATCTGCTCTCACTTTTTTCAGATTAGCACCCCCAACCACTTGTTTTTATAAGCGCTCTAACCAATCTTAGATTTCTCCCATCAGTTTTTGATGAACATTCTTCAAGTACTTACACATTACGGCAAAGCGCATATGTATCCACAACTAGAAAAAAAAAAAAAAAACTTAATTTTGGAATTCTTTTAAGAACATCACAAATCCTACACGATAAGCACATCAACCCCTTTGGAGCGCCCTCCTCTCGACCGCTATGCAAACTACTCAAAACATTTGCCCATACCAATCAAAACGTCTTCATTAAATATGGCAGACTTGGTGAATATGTAAGATCGTTAAGTATGCAAATCGAGGCGAAAAAGGAATTAAGTATAAGAAAATTTATTCGCCTATCATCATCTCAGAGATAGGCATCTCTTCAAAGTTTGTTGCCTTCGCCACCAGCGTGAGCTGGTGCCCAACCCCAACCTCATTATCTCAATAAAAGCTTTATCAGCTATCAGGCTTCTTGATGCATCATCTTCTGTTTGCATTTCGTTGAGAAAAATGTGTGTGCAAGACACCAGTAAACCAGCGAACGACTACGAAGGATATTTTAGCTAAAAGATTAAAAAAGGATTTCCAGCGTGTCGTTTAAAATATTCGAAGATGTTTGCATTTCGTTTTTAAAATGAAGACATGACGTATCCTTGACATAATTTTATATACCATCATCGCACATCGCATACCATAAATACACACACACATACCCACATTCAAGGATTTGGAAGGATCACAGATGAGAAAAATTGTATACAGAATGTCATTTTATAAATTAAGGCTCCAAAGGCAAACACATGCTATCACTTAAAGTTTGCCTGCTTCTCTGTGGATGGTATCCATTGAAACGTCCCCCTTGCCATTCACTGTCATCTCGGCGTTAGCCATTTCTTCGGAACACTGGAGGTTTATGTGTATTCGTGTTGGTAAACTAATTTCATTTCATAAATATATCGTTTTATGGATTTAATTAAAAAATAATTGCTCGGGAGGTTCTCCGCACCCGCACATATCCTTCCGAGTGAAAATACAAAAATGGCATACAACACACCAACAAAAGAGGATAAGTTTTACCAAACGAATTGAGGTACGAGGTACATATTACTGGCAGGTGGAGACTTCTTCTACTAGGTGTGTTGTGTTTTAATTGCTCCTTTACTCGTTGCTATCCTTTCCTTTGGTGCTACTACAAGTATCAAAAAGGATAAGATCATCATTTCATTTCTGAAGAAAGCTATTTTTAATGGAAAAGTACGTGGCATAAGGATAAAAGGTTCTGCTTGTGCTTCTTTCCAAGTGTGAGTATTCGTGTGTGTGTGTATGGGAATAGCTTTTGCGAAATTTTAAGTGCGCTACGTGTACGGGCAATTTTTGTAAGCCAACAGCTTTATGTTGCAAATAAAGTTCAAAAAAATGCGAATGAATGGAATGAATGGTGATTGGATTAGCAGTAGACGGCATTTAAGTGGGATTTTTCTTAAGCAAAATATGTCCCACATTAACCGACACCATTGAAGAACTCATTTTACCAGGTCTAATTAAACTGTCGTTTTGTAGGTGGGAATACCTTGTAATGAGATGTCACTACTTAGTGTCTTTTCACTGTTAACTTGGTATTTCAAAGTGGCGGCTGGTACTAGAAAAAGCATAAAAGAAAACCTGTGAAAACGGGTAGAGATAATTCAATAAGAAAGCATACATTCATTTTCTGTAAATGGTGAGACCACGATTTATGTTATGCTATGCATAAGATAGAAGTTGAAGGGTCAGTTCCCAGTTAATAAGTTAATATTTAAAATATAGAAGGATTTAGTTACTTTTGCATTCATTTTCAAAACAGTATGTACTAGAGATAGAGAATTCTGTAACCTGTGCTTCTTTAACATGTTTCAGCTAGGAGCAAGAACTAGGTAGCACGATTTTTTTATTTTTAGATATCTGGGGTTTCAGCTGCCTAGATTCGACCTATTTTTTAAGAATTTCAATTATTTTTTCAAGGAGCAATGTTATACAACGGTTCCTCTGTATTCTTTACTATGGACCCTAACTGCGCACTGCGACCTTTGAGGTCTATTACGGTGGCCCGTATGGTTTAAGCAGAGGTTGTATTGGGGCTTTAGATAAACCTCAGTATAGCCTTAGGTTCGATTTTCCGAAATTCCGCTGGATTTGACCGAAGCCCGCGTCAAATGGAGTAGTATTTTCCTTGCGGTTTCTGAATTCTTTCTGTTCTCCACAGAGTCGGCAAATATCGGTATTTATGGAGATGGTATTTGGGTGGACATAGTCCCGTTAGATAGCCCGCTAAGATTCTTATCTCGTCTTTGGTGAGATCAAGTAAAATCTTGGCCTTCTCTAGGTTGGGGTTGATGAAATTTTTCGCTTGTCTAAAGCCTTGGAGTAGACACTTTTTGGTATTGCCTAGCGAAAAGAGGTGCTTGCTGCCCACTCGGTACCCCAAAACAGGGTTCGGGCCCAACGAGTGGGCAGCAAGCACCTCTTCGTTCGTTACCTTCGAAACCTTCATGTCCTGAGACCTACGCTGCGATAACTTTATTTGTCGATGCAAGACTTTTGAGGAGGTTGAGACAGTCCCAGATAAGCTTGGACCCCACCGTATAGGATTTAAGGGCTAATAATGCTGCTACGCTACTTGAAAAGATAGTATAGATTCGAATTTTTTGGGTTCTTGTCATCAGGCATTCTCTTGCACACAGTTTAATAGCGCGGACTTTTGTTTGAAATACTGATGGAGACTTTCCAAGCGTGTTGTCGCGCGTTGGAAACTGGGACCATAAAGCCCAGCAGCAGTGCTCCCGTTTTCCAATTTTGAATTATCCGTATTCTAGATTCGGGAATTTGGGAGTCTAGTAATACAAAAACGAATCTATATGTATTACCTTTTTTATTCTTAATGACAACCGCTGGCACAGGAAAACAAATCCTGCGGTTATGCCGGAATTAGCATGTAAATCATATAAATCGAGTTACCGAGATCTTGCATTCAGGTGACGATATGTTGGGATATATTAGGTCTTAAAAACCCTCTTACCTAGGCGAATACAAAAAGAGATCTATGTAGATTATTATTGATTTTGAGGAAGGAAGTAAAAGTAATCACAAATAGTTTCTCGAGGATTTACCGTCGATTCCTACGTTTGTTATAATCAGTCAAACTTACTTCCGTAGTATGTTCATTGGACATACATATATCTAAGACTCTTATATGTATACTTGGGTCAATGGTACTCAAAGTTGCTTACCTAAAAATGGAAAAAAAATAACAGAATTAAATATTGGGTAAGAACTTCAAATTTTTATATTATTTAATATATGTATATAGCAAATAAGTGCCAGATATTTAAGATTAAAAAAAGGTAAACCTTGATGGCGTCCACGTATGGACCTTAAATTTTTTTTTTTGGACTCTGAACGATGAATTGATAAGCTTTTAAAGAAAATGTTTAATTGATGTTGCTGGACTCGAACCTGTGTCAGCTCATTTAGCTGTCTAAGCTTATCACTCAGTCACAACCACGACCTGTTAACTAACTTTATTACGAACACGTCAAACTTAGTTCAAAACGCAAAGCGTGAGTTCTAGGATGTTGATTAAATTTCGCTCTTACAAAAAAAAAAAACCTCAGGTCAACCCAAAGGATCTTCGATATATCAAAATCTTTTTTCGCTGATATTCAAAACATTGTAGATGCTAATTGATATCAATCTAAGCTTCAGATTTATTTCAAACTTTTTATAGAAAATTGGTTGCGGTAGCCTTAAACTTGTCTACACGCATCAGTTGATTTATTATTTGAATGAGACGATATTAAAAAAAATTTGGAGTAGTCAGTCAAAAATAATCCTCTTTTAAGGTCTCCAAGTCTATTTCTTATTTTCTACAAAAGAACCCATTGAAAACAATAGTAAAACCTGGTGTTTCGCCGCGTCATTCGAACTTGTGAGTCATGCTGCTTACCTTCGATTTACTGTTAACCGCAATTTTTCTGGTTATAATCATATCGACGTCATGACGTGCCAAACTTGTCTTTTGTCTGCTGGCCTGAGCTGAATCAAAATCGCTGCAATTCTTTGGTTTTTTCCCCGCCTGTAATAATATTCTTTGGGCGTATAAATAAAATTATGTTCCTGTTCTCAAATAATTAAAAAACTATTCTTTATTTCATCTGTATCTGTCCGGTCCTGTCAGGAAATACAGTTATTCAATCACTTAGTCAAGTGAAGTAGCAAGTTAAGTTATTGCTTTTACCTATGACGTCGTATTCAACTTCAACGATGCTTCTCCTAGCGTATTCGCAAAAAAAATACATTACATGCTCACATGGATTCTCAGATTCCACAATTCCCTTTAGAAAACCATTTTTAAACTTGACCGATTTCCTGCAAGCTTTTTGGCATAAACTCTGTAAACCAAAAATTACACTAAACCACTCTTGAAACTCTATCCCGTCAAAAAAACCTCATTCGGAATCTTTTCTTTTTTTAACACCATTCGGAGAAAACAGGACAATTCAACCATTTCAAAGGCGTTATTTAAAAGAGTGACAAAAAAAAAAAAAAAAAGAGAGAACAACCCCTTCGTCCGTGGAAGGGATCATTTTCCAAAGCAATTTGTAATTCAATTTATCTATGAGTGAAATCCTATCAAATCCTTAAACACAATCAAACCCTTTTTCTCCAAAAAGGGAGTTTTCCATTCCTACCTCTGGATTCAATTTGTAGCAAAAATATAAGCCCCCTTAAGAAGCGCCTTCAACTGGCACAAAATTCACCTTCCAAAGAATGAATCCCCATAAATCCTTGGTTTCGTTCATTAATCCACTACAATACAAATGCAATTTGTCAGGCAGTCCTACGTAAAACATTTTCTCTGCAGACCGCATGCGGAAGAAAAAAAAATCTTTTTGTTTCCTTCGCAGTTAAACTCTTTTCAGATCTTAAAGTGACAGCAAAAAGGACTCACTCGCAATAATTCACTTTCAGTAAACAGCAAAAGCAAAGAAAAAAAAAAAGGAGAAGAAGCAAAAAATAAAAGTGGAACGAGCAAGAGAAAGGATGTCCACGCTTATCGGATTACGTGTCCTAGTGCCGATTTCTGGCATCAGACAAGGGAAACCGTTTGATATACCCCACGCCGTCGATTGTTCTCCCATCGAAGCCTTAGATCATTTCAGTGGAACACTCGAAATCCTTTCCACCATAATTTAATTTTTTGACACTGCTTTAAAATGGTCAGAAGGACGGACGCGCGGCGTTGAAAGATGAACGAAGGCAATCGAAATTGCTCTTTGATTAGCACGAAAAAGGTTTGGTATTTAAATTGAAGGAACTCCTCCATGACACGATGTCGTCCTTGATGTCTTTCCACTCTGCCACTCGGTGTGACTGGCTGTACTATGAACAATAGTGTTGGCGAGTTCATTTGGTTAGGAAAAAGGGAGACGAACGAGAGGCTTTTTGTCCTAATGCAGATGCCAATTTAAAATTGACGCTTCCTGTCTACTTATTGATTTCGTTCTGGGTATCGCCTGTACGTCCTGTTTGTCCTGTTTTTGTATGCTTTGAGGGATATTGGAACGCAAAACGAAACGCCAAAGACAAATGATTCAATTTCTATTTTCTATTCGAAGTAATTTTTTTTGTTTGTCTTCTTCTGGTTGTCGGTTGTATTCTGCGAAAGCCGACTTTTGTCTCTCGTTTCTGTGGAGAAGCTCTGCTCCTCGTCCTGATCAATTTTCGAATTCAAATTAGATGGCATGAAAGGAATTTCTGATGATAAGTTCCTTGCGGATAAGAATGCGGGTTGTTTGGTTTGGGGTTTGATTGGTTGGGCGGAAGAAGTTTCTTTTCTCTTCTCTTTTTTTTTTTTCTGGTTTTGCCTCTGAACACCCGTTTGAGGAAGCAAAAGGAGGTGTGGATTGGGACTTTTATTCTCTTCCGGCTTTTTTTTTTTCAATTTCGATTCTGTGGTGCTTCCCTAGTTTTCTTCTTTATTTGTTTCGTTCTTTTCAATTTTATCGATGACCTTCGCCGATAGCGTTAGTTGTGAATTGAAATCGTGAAGGAAATACAAATTTTTGCTGTACGTACTCAAGAGGGCGTCTACGGGACAGGGATAATGTAAATGTAAAATGAAGAGGACGATGAATATTTCCATGGATTTGCAAATAAATTTGTGAGGTGGACATTTTTCAGAGTGGATAATCATTAGGTTTCTTTTGTTGTCATTTGTTATGCTTCTTTTTTGGGAAGTTTTTTTTTTTTTTTTTTTTCATTTTTCATGAAAATATCGGTGAATCGTGAATGGTTGACTGAGAAATGATGTTTATTGAAGTTCTTCACAAGTTTTGGACGTAAAATTGATATGGATATCAAGAGTGTAATTTGAGCCATGGAAGAAAAATGTATTGAATAGACGCCTACGAATTGTGCAATTTGAAATGTAAGTGTATTTTTTCATTTGTAAATATACGTATTTCTGAAACACGAAAGTTATCTAGTGAAACAAATGAATATTCTAGTAGATCCATAGACACCATACATTTTTGTTTTTATTTTAAGTTTTTCACACTTCTGACTACCAGCTTGCAAAAGATTCTTTTAAAATGGACTGGGCTACATCGGAAAATGTGAAAGTTGATCGTTAATCAAATTTGAATACGAATTTTAGTAATTTTCCGTCCCGTCTGTATAGACAGGGAGTGGATGAGGAGATAGAACGACAAACTGCGCGGGCTGTACAGCGGCATCGACTTAGCCAGAAGAGTGAATGTCCAACGAATGAGGTGGCAGGGTCACGAAGAGTGGATAGACACCAATACTCCGGCCTGAAAAATCCTCCATTCCACACCCGCTGGACGGCGCAGTAGAGAAAGACCGCGACTTAGATGGTGCACGCAAGTGATCGGGAACTTAAACAACTTGGCGGGCGAAACTGAAGACAGCTGGCTAAAGATCGAGTTGGCGGAGACGCTTGTCGATTGAAGCCCAGGTTCACCCCGGACTGTAGCGTCACCAATACTAGAGAACGTACATGTGCTTCTTTTTCTTCATCGTCTCCTTCTGTTATCCCTATTTTTCAATATACGAGCTTAGGTATAACAGATCTTCCATTACTACTGCATTGCTGCTACTCTGCTTATTGTCTTGGTTACTGTCATGTGTCTTAGAATTCTGCCAAATCAATAAATGCCGCTCAGTCGTACCATGTTGACCATGATTTTTTTATTCAAAAACCTCTGCGCCATCATAATCATCATCATCTTACAATGGCCCGCTTATCCACTATGAGGGTCGCGGGTTGAGGGCGCTTAAGTGGACTTTCCACATTTCCCGATCTTCCACCGTCGAGTCTAAATCATTAGGAGCTATCCCCATCGAGTAGAATTGAGATTTCGGACTTGGTCCAGCTATCTCTTCGTAGGCCTACTCAGAGGACGCCTACCTGATGGCACGGATTCCATGGAACGTCTTGGAAACCGAATTGGGGACATGTGTTTAAGGTGCCCAAAGCATCGAAGTATGGACCTCTCCGTTCGAAGAAGTTGCTGCTCGGCATTGAGTGCCTCGCGTATTCTGGTGTTCCTAACCCGATCTCGGTGAGTCACCCCAGCAATAAAACGAAGAAACCCCTGCGTGTGGTTTTTAATAAATACTCACAGCATTTTGTGATTGCAGGAAACCGAATTGTCAATGAAGGGCCTGATAGCTCCCACAGATGATCGTTGCAGTGTTTGCACTTCGCATCGGTTATCTGTGGTCATCGCCGGCCTTCACAAAACAAATCTTCAGAGAGAAAATATAACAGGGTCTTTGTAGGAAAATGTATTTCTGTCCAGTTTTACTTTCCGCTGCATCCAATTTCCGTCCACTGGTGCTGGGACCCTTGGGGGTGTTAACCACTTCTGTTCAGCAGAATAGCGCCACCAGCAGAAAGTTTTCTGTCAAAGGGGCGCGCAATACGCTTCCAGCAGTAGGACCCCTACCAGGTTTTTATCTGACAAGATAATCTCTGTGCACAAGTGCCGGAACCTTTGGAGGTAACAGCATCAGCTTCACTCAGATTTTGTTCGCACACAACTCCAACCGCAAGAAAGCCTCCAGCAGAAGAACGCGTAACAGTTGCACACACGCTTCCTCCAGTAGGGCAGTAGGTGCCTGGCCCAGAGCCCGTTTCTTTCGTTTTGCCCTGTTTGAGCTCGAAGAACTGGAGGCCGCATCGAGTCCAAGAGTTGAGATGGTTTGGATTACATTCCGCAGACGTAATCCTCCTTCTTTTCACCACCAAAAGATAACTGCGCTCGGTGCTAGCACCTTTAGCTAATTGAGTCTCTTTTCGCCGAACGAGCACAGCCTTCCTTCTTCACCTCCTCCTCTGGCGTACGTACCGGGTAAAATCGGCCATTTTCTCCTTCCTTCTGGTTGAACGACTCAGAGAGTGAACCGCAGGACTCTGTATCATCGTCTGAAGAGGCGAATCTTAAGTGAACGCCGGTTGAGGCCTCCAGAATCCGTGCCTCGACCATAGTCACAGCGAATTTAATATCTCTCGGTTTTCTACTTCTTTAAAAAAATAAAAAAACAAACAGTGAACGTTTAAAGTTTGTACATATATTCACATGAATGTATGTAGTTCTTAAAAATAAAATAATTCAATCGACACTTCAAAAGCAGAAATCGCCTCAAGCTGATTATTGGCATGTTCCTGGAAAGTGCCCTAAAACATTTCAAAACGAAGGGTCTTGTTCCTGGAAACAATATTTTCAATTTTCCAATTTTATTCTTTAGTTATGACTTGCCTGCAGGGTTTACTGCTGTAGTGACTGCAAAATTTATATTTAATTCTATGGAAATATTATTCAGATTTATAATTTGATTGCGTTGCTCAGGACATAATTCTGGCATTTGATATTGCAGCAATTCTCACGAACATAAACGAAACGGTTTTTGATTAACTTCCGATGGATTTACATAGTATTTCTACACCCAACTGTTTTATACTAACGAAGTCCATTATTACTGCTACCAGTATAAGCCGCCAGAAATAATAAAAACCATCAAATAGCAGTAGGTACTACACGCCAATGTTTGTATTTCATGGTAACCAGCAGGAAACAGCTAACATAGTGGCAGAACATTATTTCCGCAATTAAATTGCCAAACATAAAATGGTTAACGTTTGAGCGGATACGGATGTGGTGTAGTTGTGAGGCATGCGAGCAGTTGTACCACCCGCCTTCGTGGCCACAGCGCACATTCTCACTTTATACTTTACTGCTTCGCATGATAACGCATTATTCAATCATTCCAAATTCATAACCCATAAACCATAAAAACCAATTCTCAAGACCTCCAACCTACTGCGAGTTTTGTTATCCTCGTGTTTCGACTCTGTCGATGCGATTCAACAGCCTGAAATCATTATAAGTGAAAACGTTGTATAGCATGTGGTCTACAGACCGCACTACATGCTTTTTCCACCTCCAGCCTCTGGTTTTCTTCGGAGAGCAAACGTTACCATGTTTCACAATATTTCATGCAAAAGTGTTTTATTGTCATTTATTTTCCTTTTTTTTTTTCCAGCCCGCAGGATGCATGTTGCTAACCAAGAGACGCATACAGACGAATATACACAGGCTATGTGGTAGGGTACACATATCGTAAAAATAAGCTCGGTACGAAAAATTTACGACCTCATCAAAAATGATAAAAATTCGGAAACAATTTTTTTTTTTCTCTTCGATTTTTATTTTTGCAGAAAAGATGAGAGAATACGAATTGAGAAAAGGTTCGCAGCAAGTCAGACAACAGTCTGTGATACAATATGTCCACCAAATTAGGGTAAGCATTGGCGTTGTTATTATTTTTTTGGTCGGGTTTGGAAACGCTATACTGGAGCACTCAGCCGCAACTGGTCCATTGTACCAGCAGAAAGCAGGACAGAGTCCTTACTCATTTTACTGGAGCTTACAATATCAGCACTCATCACGCGGAAAGACCTAACGCAGGTTCAGGTCCTGGAAAAACATTCTCTGAGGCTTGTCTAGCAGTCTCACCGGAGATCTAATTTCCAGAGATCGCAGTGTGACCTGGAATCCAGACAAGAGTCAAAGAGTTCAGCCTTGCGACCAAATTCAGAGAGTTCTTGCATTCTCGCATTATTTTTGAGCAGATGCTCCGATCCTTCCACCTATTCTTAAGAATAAATTTCGTGGCCATTAGGAAAACCGTGGCCTAGAAAACAGAGGCATGCTTGCCCAACGAGTGAAGTGAAGTTAAGTGTTGTCGACCTCCACGAAGACACCAGCACCAGACACATGGCTGGTTTTGGAGCCATCGCAAAGGCTCCAAAGCCAGTCCTGAAGGCAAGGAAATACGACTTCAAGGAGAAAAAGACCAAGCAGAGCATCTAGAGCAGCGCCAGGGGTATTCGGACAAGTCCCGGGAAGCCGAGACAAGCCGTTCTTTGAAGTTTAGTACAGAAAGCAGTCACACCAGCAGCCCCTTCACCAAACAACCGATGCATAAGCTAGAAACAGTCTTGTCATAGCTGTATAGATCAAAAGGATATTTTTCGGTGATAAGCCTCTATAATGCGTTTCTAGCTCATCGACAGTGACCTGCATTCTTCTTGAACGATTGCTTTGGGTGACTCAATATTCTGTGGAATCGATTGGACGGAATTCATTTGCAACTAAATTGTCTTAGCTTCGTTAAGTGTGTCCGTTCCATTAGCAATGTTCTCTATACTATTTCGATGTCTCTTGGTTCCCGACCGCATTTCAAGTGGAGCGAGATGCTGTAAGGTCAGAAAATTCTATGTACGAATGCTGGCACCTAACGACTTTCTGAAATGGTCACTGTTCAAGCATCAAACCATTCGTTTCAAGCATCAAACCATTTTAACTTGATTTCTTAAAATTTTGACGTACCACATCTTTCCATAAGCCATGGGTTCTTTGGTCCCCACGCAACACATCAAAAATTTACTTGCAATACATACTGTAGCTCCTGACGTCTATGATGTCAGGAAAAAGAAGGACAACAAATGAGAGCTTCGAGAAGCGATAAATATCGAAGCCGAGCGTGAGTAACACCATCATTCTACAACCCACCCTTTTTTCGTACACAAAATGAGGTTGACACTGTGTGTGCAAGTGGATACTATTGTATACACAGAATTTGAGGGGGGTTTGAATGCTAGCTTGAGAGGATTGCGGTCGAGACCTTTTAGACCCCGGGCACATGTCATAGGGAGCACCAGAAGCAAAAGCAGAAGCAGCAGCAGCAACAGCAGTAGAACGAGCACTAGGATGGCAATTGTGTGCTTAAGTGTGTGGCAGGGATATGAATTTGCTTGTAATGTTAAAATTATTTCATTCAATGTTGCAATTTTTTTATTTTTTTATTTTCTCAACATTCCTTAGGCCATCCCTCTTCCTCCCGCTGCTGGCTTAGGGGTAATCATTGTTTATTTATGACTGATATTTGGAGCTGAATTTCCCGGGTTTCATCGCTCGAAACGTGAAACAGTAGAATAAGGACACTTTTTTTTTCTGCGGGATGACTCCTCCGGTTTCATTACATTCCATGGAGCCAACGTGCGGGAGATGAATTTAGGCGAGATTAGTCGACTTGTCATCGCCCACACATGAGCCACACCCATCTCGCTTCTCTGTATGCATCACTTTGGAAGAAATATGAAATAAATTCAGGTGAAACATTGTATGAGATTCTTGATGGTGGCTCAGCGAAGTGAATGCGGGAGATAGGAAAGAGCACCAGTAGGGCAAAAACAGGACGAGAAGCGATGTTCGAAGGATAATGGCTTCTGCCGAGGTATGCAAAAATGTTATTAATTTTTATGTTTGGGGCTCATAAAAAGATATTTATGAAACATTGAGCAGGTTGTTGTGCGAAAATTATTTGCGGCCAGGTTGGCAATAAGTCAAATGTGTCTTCCTTTCCTTTTTCTGCTTGGCGCAGTCGGTCCCGTCGCCTTAGTAACTTCACTTCATATCTTGGTCTGTTCCTTCTTTTTATTATATCTCATTATTGTGTGCTACTTTTTCAATTTGTGTTCCATTAAAATTATTTACTATGTTCTTCAAGGAGTGGGCCATGGGGGATGAAATAAATTCTCAAAAAATGTGGCTTAGGAATGTTAATTTGCCCAGGTACATGATTTGTTGATGACGTCTAAATGTTCCTCTAACATAAATGGCAATTGGAATTGAAAGACGACGTGCAGGCTATGGTGGGATGCCTACGTACTTTCTTAAGGACGTTAAATTGCGCAACGGAATTCCGATTATTGGAAAATTTATGGCTATTAGTGGGGTTGATTTTATGCAGAATTATTCAGTGTCATGTGTGGTGGTAAATTTGTGGGCACGTGAGAAAATTTGAGGACGTGATGTCTTTTACGGAATTTCTTTGCCAGAAAGGAGAATTTTTTTTTTTGTTTTCCTTCAAGGACTTTAAAGAGCGTAAATGAGTGCTAATAAATTTGAAATAAACGTTTGTGTATGTAGGCATGGAAATAAAGAAGTTTGAAGTTGAATCATAGACATGATCTTGCATAATTATGAAGTGTGTCTGTTAAAAAAAAAAGGACGATGGGAAGGGAGTGGAACAATCGGCGAAAAAGAGGTCACTTTCTTGGAAAGCCCTAAAGCTGCCAAGGCTGCTTGTGGGTATAGTAGAAACCCGAAACTTTACTTTATTGGTTACTAGCTTTTAAATACCCGGCCATATTGGAATTTTCGCCACATTCAGTGTATGAGAACGACAAATACGCTATGTACTTCCATGGATTTCAATTTACCTCCCTGCCAAATTTTCACCAAAATCGGTTTAGTAATTTTCGAGATTTCCACTTACACACAAACAAACTTTCTCTCTTCATACATAATATTAGTAGAGATAACGAATTGTTGCTTTACTATTACCCGGCGATTGATGAATTGCAATTAGGGTACAATTATACCTCAATTTGGGCGGCTATGGTGTAGTGGTAACATATTCGCTTGTCATACTGCGGGGTTCCGAGTACTGCAAAGGCATAACGCTGGCAGTAGAGTGGCCTAGGCTTGAAAAATTTATCGAACCGAAAATAATGATGAAATCAGGAGATTAAACCTTGAATTGATAAGCAATGGTAAAACGTCTCAAATGTCCGCGGCTATTCGGAAATGCAAACTTTGCACCTTGTGGAAAGTAAGAGCAGCAGATGGAACCTCAAAAGCATACAACTGCAATGCATAGCAATAAAAATATACATTTTTCTTTGGAAAGACCCACTGTCCGCCAACAAGAAAAAAAAAAAAAAAAAAACCTTTGTACGTTTGCTACTCAACACGATTTTTAAAATTTTGTGAATTTGTTATTTTGTTAACATTGCGCAGAAAAAAAACTGTTTGTTTTATCGTTTATGCATTTCCGAAAGCTAAGTTTTGCACTATTTGGGCAAAGGTTGTATTAACGAATGGGCCCACCTTAATTAGTCTGGACCCCACCCTCATATTACCTGAGCTTCGAACCACTTCACCTAAAAATTATTAACTTCTCTTCTCTACAATGCATTAAGGGGGTGTGTTAAAGGCGTAAATCAATATTTAAAAAATATTTTCGAAGTTAAATTTAGATGATAACAATGCGGGTGGGGCAAAAGATTTTCTCTTTCCAAAAAGCCACGTTTGAAGTTGATTTCTTGCAGCATTACCAGAGATATAATAACATCGGGAATTTTATTGTTAAAATCCAAGAATGACACGCCAGTCAATAATTCAGCACATACCCTGCCTGATTGTAACAACATCAGGATAATTGCGTGAAATGTAGTCTACAGAAATTAAACAGAGAAACCAATTTGGTCTTCTGCCATATGGGCCAACAAAAATGTGAGAAAGCATAAATGCAAAACTTGTAAACTCAGCATTTTGTACGAACACAAAAGTTAATACACATTCGATACAACCTTCCACCCTTACGACTACAACTGTGAACTCCAGACACATAATAACTCAGCTGGAGATTAGAAAATTGGTTTTAGCCCATTTTGTAACCTCCGTGATGTGAGCTAATGAGGGAGATGTGGAAGTTTTTGACGAAGCAAAAATATCATATCAAGGTGAATCTTTATAATATTCTAGGAACGAAGTTTTAAAGAAATACTTGAAAGCTCTTCTCACTGGATTTCATATCGAAATTGTAAAAAAAAAATTCTTTTAAAAGGCTGACTAAACCAGAATGCTTTACTTTCAAGCAAAGATTCCTAAATTGATGCATGTGATGACAAATGATTAGTCCAATAAAGGATGATTTTACAGACATAATTAAAGACAGTGACAATGACAGTTTCAGCACTTAAAGTACCTACTGCATCTTACAAAATAGTGTTCACCGTAAAAAACTAAGGTCCAATAGTAGAAAACTAAGTAGTATTTAGACTGCTGCCAGGACAGGCGCGCATGACGAGAGTAACTCCAAGGCGGACCTCTCTTTTTAGTCTGTTCTATGTACATACAACCGGTAAATTTAGGTGCTGTCCTTGACCACCACACTACAGATGAAATTGATCTGCCGATTTCTTTGCATGTACATACAGTCTACTTTACATTTTACAGAATGTTCGTGCAAAATTTATTGCGATAAACGTGAAATATCGGTTCCTTAGATACGTCTGGCAGGCATTTGCCCACGCGCAAAACGTCTTGGACCACCATATTCGTTATCAGGACGATCAGCTCTACGTTTTAGCGTAAAAACCAAAATGCTGTAACAATTATTTCAATTTTCCAAAAAACGTACTTTTAACATAGTATTACTCACCTAAGCCCCCACGTACGGACTGCAAGGCGTTTGTATTTGATATTGCTCTCCTTCACACCCAAAAATTGCTGGGGGCTCTTAGTCTACTAGTATATCTATTGCCAAAAAGTAAAGCATGGTTTAATACCGGCCTAGGTCTTGGAATGCTTTTTCTTTAAACTTTTAAGCCGTCCAAAGTTTGACTACGGAATAAGTGAAACATTTAATCTTTCATCTATTAGGTAGCTTAATGTTGACTCAGAACAAAACTTAGACTAATGGATGCGAGATATTTACTGATCTCATATTGATTTTTTAAAGTTTATGTTATGATTTGGATATTTCTCTACCTGACTACAAAATAACACAACACAGCTGATGAGATACTTATCTATGTACTTACGTACGCATTTAGCGCGCGTAAACCCTAAAAGCCTTTGTACCAACATCACAAATAATAATTATTTTCAGCTGTGGGCGTAATGAAAACAGAAATGGCTTAATTGATGGGTCGGCGACAGGACTAGTTAAACTTATTAAACATGCTTTGGCTGCCTTTTGCATTTAAAAATGTCAGAGGTGAAATTCAATCCTATTAAAATTGATTAATGGGGAGACGGCAACATTTCTATAGTTTGCGTTTCGAATGAGCTTAAGCTCAGGTCCACAATGTCAACCGGGTCCACTCCAGTCAACGGAAGTAGCAACAACATTTTGGATTACGAATCCGATCAGAAGCATTACAAAGAAGAAGGAGGGGTGAATATTTCATTTACAATATCATAAAATTCAATGCATAAATTGAAGGTAAACCAATTCAAGTAAAAGTGATGGTCATCACAACGTTATGGAAGTGTGCTACGTGTCTATGAGTCTGAAATCGAAACGAATCGATTTTTGAACACGATTTGTTAAGAACTTTCCTAAGTACATAGTGCATGACGCTTGGCTCTAGCTTGTGCTAAACCACGTTTGGTATTTGCATGATAGTGACCTTCGAATGACAAATATTTCGTATAATTACCAAGAATCCTACCTATGTATGTCTCAACAAGGTTTGTATGGAAGTTTCGATTATTTTAGTTCTGCTTTAGCTGAACATGCATATTCATGAGGTCTAGATACATTGACGCAGAATAAGATATGAACCTGATAGATTAAATTTCCTAAGACAGTTTCGTAGTCTATGCAAATGTCTTTGAAGTCTCCATCCTCGATTAAATGAAAGGAGTGTTTACTTATATCGATTTAAAAAAAAAAAATATACAATGACCATTATTGCCACACGCCTCCAGCAATCATTATCCTCTTATCCTCCAAGTTGAACTCACTAACCCTTGTTGGTGTGGTGAACTTAGCAAGCATCCGCATCCGCATCCACACTTGAGCATCAGATATAACAAAATCCTTCACCCTCTTAAGATTGTATAAATTATGTATCTTGAACTGCACCATGGCTTATGTCCCCATAAACTCATTTTAAACTAATTTCTTACTTCCGTGGAATGGAGCTCATAAAATCATCAAAACTTAAAATTTGTATTACGGTGCACGAAACGGCTATAACCCCAAACCGGCGTTGGATTTCCGCTCTTTGCTTTCTTCTTCTATGATTTTTCTCAAAAATAAAGAAAATACATAACTAAATCTTCTTTAACCGAGAAGGTGCCGTGTCGGTCTCGGTAGGAATTCGAAGCGTTTCACCAATTCCCACTGGGGGTAAGTAGTTCGTGTTTCGAATTTTCACCGGGAGCCAACTTCGACAACTTGTTCCCACTGGTGCGTATAGTTAGGTCTCACTCACACACAACGACGACTGTATGTATGTACAGTAGCGAGCACGGAAATTGCAACACGAAAAAAAACCCAAATCCATCCCCATTTTTTCTCTTTTAGTTAATAAAAAAAATTAATGAACCAAAAAGTATTTTCCAAGAAATGTTAACTAACTTGTGGCCAATGAAACTATATACAGAACTATTTCTTCCAGGTACAGAATCCGGTCAAATTGGGATTCCCAAGAAGTGGTAGAAAAAAAGACAATATTTCTGGTCTACTAGGTAGCAGACCTTTTAAGAGAAGTTTATTGTTTCAGGCCATAAAACCTGTGCATTTTGGAGTTTTTATACAAGAACATTTGTACACATTTAATTTGGTCACATATTAATATTTTGTAGCGCCTCCTTTATTTTTTATGACGTCATTAATCCGCTTTGGCATTGAATCCACTAAGTTTTGAAGATGTTATTCGTACCAATCTTTTTGAATGACTTCATTGAGCATTTTGACAGAGATAGGCATTTTGCTGTTTATTTTCAATGCCATGATATGCCATAGATTTTCAATCGGGTTTAAGTCCGGCGAATTACCCGGCCAGTCGAGTGTGGAAATTCCTTTTTCGATCACAAATTCTTTAATCTGTGAAAAATACAAGTTAAATTAATTCTTTTTTATTCAGTATAATTGAAGAGGGATTACAATAGCAATAATTAAAGAAAGAGGCTTACCATTTTGGAACGATGGCACGGAGCTGAGTCGTCTTGAAAAATTGTATCACTGGCCTCCGAAAAATGCATTTCCATTGATGGTATTAAATGATCGTTCAGAATATTTTTGTATACTTCTGAGTTTACAGTTCCTTTTATGAAGGCCAAATCTCCAATTCCATAGTACGAAAAACATCCCCAGATCATTTGACCGGCTGGATGCTTCACCGTTCTCTGAAGGCAGTTTTTGCTTAAGCGCTCTCCAGTTCTTCGCCGCACGTATTGAATTTCATCTGATCCGTATATGCTGAATTTGCTTTCACCAGAGAATATGACTTTTCTCCAATCAGTTTCTGTCCAATTTTGGTATTTTTTTTGCCCACGTTAACCGAGATTTCATCATTTTGGGTGTCAACATGGGTTTTTTAGCGGGGCGACGAGCCATTAAACCGAATTCTCTAAGCCTTCGACGCACTGTATGAACACCAATTTCACTTCCATTAGACTCAATAAATTCTGTCCTTATTTGTACCGCTGTGGAAAACCGGTTCCTCAGTGATAGCCGGTGTAAAACTCGATCATCCGCCGTGGAAGTCTTGCGAATACCTCCTGTCCCTTTTTTCCGTTCAGCTGTTCCCGTTAGGTTTTCTTTCTTTAGTAACCTGCTTACTGTCGACTTGTTGCATCCAACCTCTTTACTAATATCGGTTATAGTCAACTTTGCCACTTCAAAAAGCGCAATTGTTCGACTTTTTTGGTCTTCAGGCAATTGCTTATAACTTGGCATTTTTTAAAAACTGTCAATTTTAGCACCACCACTTATCACTTCAAACATAGCTTTAAATGACTTGTTATGCACTTGTATACCTAAAAAGAACTAAAGTCATTAAGAAAAACCCATTACCTAAAAATTATTAAGGATTTTCCTTTGAAAAATGGGTGTTGCACTTTCCGTGCTCGCTACTGTATATTCAGGAAAGCTCCTTTATTGAGTTAGTACTGTTGGAAAAGTTTGCTTTTTTGTTTTGCTCCGGAAATACACCGGTCGGTTGGATATATTGCCATAGCAGACAGTTGCATTACACTTACACATTTTTTAAAATTTTTTTCCCCCCAAAAACACGCTACTCATTTTTCCTTCAATTTTTTTCCTATTTCTCTTCGTTTTTGGTTTATGACAGTGTGCAGGTTTCGAGTAGCAAAAAACTTTTGACTTTGACAACAAATGTACGTACCACGTTCCTTTAACGAAGAAACAAGGATTTAATACGAAATTTATTCGTTTAGTTTTAGAAACTATTTATGGTCAGGACGTGCACTTGCACGCTCGAGTTTTTTTGATTCATTTGGAGATCTTAAAGCAATTGGAAAAGAGCAGTTTGTACAAACTTCTGCGCTCAATCCATCGAACAGGTTTTTAAAGTGAAACATAAGATGAAACGCCGGGAATATAAAATTGGTGAACAGCAAAAAAAGCTTCCAAGCACGGGCGGTCGAGAACAACAGGTGATCATATTCACAGAGGGAATAGCTTTTTCCCTTTTTTCGGATTGTGCGTACAGCTAGGATTAGAAGACATATTAAACGCAGACAATTACTTATGAATGACGTCACAGAAAAGTATAAAGGACAATTCACAATGCGCTTTAATGCCTGAAACACAATACTGCGTTGGATCAAGCGTTGAGTGACGTTTAATGTTCAACCAAAGAAACTCAATGGCACCAGCCACAATCGTGTTACCTTTCTATGTTTTAGAGTGAAAGATAGTAAAGTTACATACGTAATCATACGTAACAACGAACTCTCTCTGAGGAAAAGTTCGATTGTGTTGAACTTTGTGTGCGTTCTGACACTTCGCATCGCAGATTTTTTTTTTTTCAGAAAATTTGTGTGGAATTTTGTGCAAACAGCTGATCAATTTGAGAATGTCAGTTCAACGCATCTGCGAAGCACTTCGAACGTATCGAAAAAACGCTAGCTCCAACGCAGTATTGTGTTTGAGGCATAATGGTCTTTGCTCCGCGTGGCAGTAGCTTTACGATATTATCTGTCACAAAACGTGACCACGAAATTTGGAAAACGAAATGCTACTTCAGGCGATCAGGCGTTCGGAATTCGTGACAGAAAGAAGATTTAGAAACACAAGTGCAAGAAAAAACTTTCCAGACAAAAGTGAAGGAATAAAAACCAATTAGAAAAAAAATGACAACAAGAGAGTAGCTCTACTCGGGCGTTGTGGTCAAGTTTACGATATTTACGATATAAAGTGAATCCAACGCGTGAGGACACACGGATACTCCTGTGTGCAATATGTCAAAGCGCGAACGCTCGACTCGAATGCTACATTGTGAATTGGCTTTAAAGCTCATTAAAGCTCGAATGGCCGAAGGCGACATTGTGAATTGCCTTTTACGCGTTAAGTGATATGCGCTGGAAATTCGTCCAAAGTCGATCGATCGGTGGCTACTGATGCTTGTGGAATAAATTCACAGCCGGCATATGGACTCTTATTGAGCACAAGGTATTATTTGAAAATGCGAAAGGTGTTTCACTTCCGGCTTAGTAGAGTTCTACGCACCTAATTTTTGTCTTCAAAATTGTTTGAATGGATTTTTCCTTCTGATAGGGTAGTCATTCAAGAAAAAAAAAAAAAAAAAAATAAAAATAAAAATATATTTGCACTTCCTCGAAATCCAAAAAGCAAAGAGGTCTTACATATATTTCATTGAGCCGTAATTAACCTATAAGCTCATCCGACACTGAAAGATCCTAAAAAAAATATGAAAAAAAAACGTAGTCCATCAGGTCACCTCAAAACCTATTAACATTGCAATTGTGTAACCCTTATAGACAGACGTCGTTTTGTTCCCTTGGAGAATCTTCTACAAATAAACACTTAATAAAGCATGAAGGAATCTTTGCCCTGAATGACGTTGGCACTTTTCACTTAATCCTTATACGAACCATGAAGATCCTTCTAATAGAAGAAAAAACTGAATTTGTAACATATACAAATCGTCAGCTTTCTATTCGATTGAACAAATTTCCCTGTCTGTACCGACATCGATTTCGACTGCATTTCGCAGGGAAAGTTAAAGGAAAGCAGCAAAAAAATATCGAAATGGAAAAAAAAAAAACAGTTTTCCAAACAGATAAAATCTACGGATACGAAAGGAGTTACAAGGGATTCTGTCGTTCTATCGATTTCCAATCCAATAGATAATAAGCTTTGTATCCCAGTCCAGGTCAATTTCCTGGTTCTCATTCCACGGTGTGTCTTTCACTTAATAAGTTTTCTCCCTCCAGTGATGCCCATTGGTCTATGGAGAAGGATTTGTTTTAAAGTGAAAGTAGACAAAAGCTATCATGGCCGAATCTCCGTTGGAATCTTAAATAAATGGAGAGGTGTGCTGTCGAGGCTTTAACGGGATAAATAAATAATTTTCCCGAGGAGAAGGATATGAAAACAAATCGAGAGAAAGAGAAGAAGAGAAAAAGCGAGTTTGACTCTTTCGATAGTTTCAGCTCGATGTCAATGAAGATGCCGGCAAACTGAAAATGTCCTGAAACATTGTTGAGCAGAAAATCTGTGCATTATTACGTCTTTCGAACGATAAATCTAAGAGACCTGTCTGGAGTTCTGCCCCTAAGTCCTGTCCACAGACTCTGAACACAAGCAAACAAAGACACTTTGCCGATTTACTCTGTATCCGAGTCCCATGCATATACAGGAGACATGTGATTCCCACCAGGTGGGTTAAGTGCTGAGCGCTATTTGTTCTTACGGTAATTCCATCTTGTACTCGTATGTGTGCAATATCTGCAATCGAAATCATTTGTCCAAGAGGGATGTTCCCCATCGATTTAGACTCTGGGTGCTACTCAAAGGAGTTAACCCCCAATGGAGAGCTATGTATGCTTCGACATCCTTACCAGTATGGGTAGCTCCTGTGTAAGGCAGACAACAGATTTTTTATCTACACTGGGAATCTAGGCGATAGAAAAAAAAAGAAGATTTGCCATTTCGCAGTCTGCTGTTCTGTTTATGTTTTTCCTTGAATCCTATTTTTATCCGTTCTGGTTAAAAAAGTGGTACCGGTATTGACGAGAATAAAATAAAAAAAAAACTCTTTGAATTAGTGCCAACTTCATTGGGGTTGTTTACAGCAGACTATAAATTTTAGGATTTCTTTTTGCTTTCCCTTGTTCGTTTTCTCTGTCCTTTGAGAAGAGTGTTTGCTTTAAATTTTTGTACTGCAATATGTTCCCAGAGTGGAACAAGAGAATTTCTGTTTAGAGTTTTGTGCTATGCACAGTACTTTTTTCTTTTAAAACAAAAACATTATGAAAAAGGATTTAAGAAAGATGGAAACTAAGACAGGTTGTGCTATTTAGGACAAATTCAATGAGACTTATTAAGAGACGACGTTATTCTCCTAAAACTATTTTTTCAATCCATTTTTTTGTCACTTCGAGTCTATTGAGTTGTGGTTGTGGAAAAAACAAATAAAAATAATTATGGGACGTGAATCGAGTTCACGAACCATGAAAGGAAGTTAATATGACAAATACTCCATGGGGAACAAAATATTAGCCAAATCGGGCAAAACATAAATTGCTCCCACAAGAAAGTACTAAATGCTTTGAAGCATTTCAAGAGGCATGAAACTTACGCCAACAAAAAATTTTCTAGACGACAAAAAGTGAGCACTCAATAATAGTCCGACATGCCTAAAGGATCCTTTGGCCACTTCCTTGGAAATAAGGGCGTGTCTTGAGGAAGAATATTTAGAAAACAACCTTCGCAAACGCCAGAGCCTAATGCATCAAACGTTACGGGTATAAATAGGAATAAGCGTGTAGCATTCGCGAAAGCATAATTTGATTCTCTTCATATTGGAATAAAATACTCTGGAGCGATGAATCCAAGTTCAATATGTAAGGGCCTGACGTTTAATGCTCAGTACGATGGTCCAAAAATAAGGAACTTGACCCCAGGTACCCCAAGGAAACAGTGAAGTTTGATGGAACAAGCGTTATGGTGTGGGCATGTTTTACCGCAAATGGTGTAGGACCTTTAGCATACGAACATGTTGGTAAATTATCTCACACCATATCTGGAGGATTTACTAGTTTCAACATACCTCTTTCTCAACAGGACAACGCAGCTTGTCAGAAAGCGAGGTCCGTAAAAAAGCAGTTTGGCGAAGAAAACATGGATTTGCCCCCTCAGAGCCCAGACTTGAACCCCTGCGAGCAATTATCAAGAGGCGTGTCAAGGCACTGAAACCAAGGAATTTAGAAGAACTCTGGGGCATTATCGGAGAAGAATGGAATTTTGTGTCACTTCACCTTTGGATTTGCAGAAAACATATGATCGTAGTAATTTGCGATTGACGGTTCTCTTCTGAGGGCCATTCAATCTCTATACACAAAATGAAAGAGCCTTGTTCGGGTGAACGGCGTTAAATCGACACATTTCGCTGTGGGCATTGGACTTCGCCAGGGATGCGTTCTGTCACTTCTCCTTTTCATAGTGTATATGGATTGGATGTTACAGTGCAGACGTGGTGGGAAACGGTTCGAATTGGGAGACTTAGGAGTAACTTGGTCTTCCTTATGTCCACACCGACGGAACTTCAGCGCGCACTAGATAGGTTCGTCGCCATCTGTGTTTAAGCGGGGATAAAGGTGAACGGAACAAAGCAGAGGTTATGGCAATTTCCCGAATGCCTGCTCAATGCACTCTGCATGTTAGTGGAGTCCAAGTTAGACAGTTGGAGAAGTTTAAGTATCTCCGGGTCTTATTCACGAGTGATGGAATGATGGACTGAGTTATCCTGTAGGATTGATTAGGCTGGAACAATTTTGAGGAGATGTGGATGCGGTCCATTCTTAAAATGTGTGTATGTGTATGTATGTACAACTTTTTTTGATAGGGTGTGCTAATTAACTTGCCAGCCCTATATGTGTGCCGAGTGCTTTGTTCCACGGGGGTTCTTTACATTGGCAAGCCTAGTGATAGGCAGTTTCAATAGGTGTACCAATGGTTTTCGCAGGCAAGCTCCAAGCTATGCAAATCTCTGAAATTTTTCTGTATCTGCCTCATTTTCCGTCAGTATGACACATTACATGCAGATTGGTGGACCTTGGCTGTTTGTAGGTTCCGGAGGATAAGACAACGTGGCCTATTGAAATATTCTTGTTTGCTAAAGACATTTTGAAATGACCTGTGCGATAAAAACATGAATCATTTCCAAAAACTGGAGCTCGTTTACAATACAAATCCTTTTTAATGTCAACAATCTGTAAATATTATAGGACTCCTTGTATGGTAAGATAAATATTTAGACTGCAGTAAATGACGTGAAAAAAAAAAGTAACTAAAATGTTTAAACCAACATTTTATTTAATTCCAAAAAAAAAGTCTCTCCCTCCTCATAATTTGGTGAAAATGTAAGCCTTCGCGTGCACCATCCACTTTACATAGTTGCAAAATATTTACGTTCCCTTTGCGACAGCAATAATCTGCAACAAGGACACCATGCTGGGTTCCATAAACCCCACAGGGGTGTCGAGGCCACTTTTCGACAGTTAAATAACGAAAAACGCCCCTTAATGCAGAGCACCAAGCAAACATTTGGCCCAGACAACTCACTTTCAGAAAATACCAGCAGTGTCCCAAATATTCTCCCTCATATGTTCGTCCTTGATACAAAATTCACACGCAAACAAACTAGAGCATCACCAACTATTTTGACACTTATCCGCATGTCCTATTGTTGTTATCCTGGCAAGTTTTTATTCCCACCCCAACAAAAAAAAGAAAACAATTGAAATAATAAAACTATAACATCAAAGAATTCCATAAAAAAACATGGAGAGTTTGAAGTTAATTAAACTGAAGCACATGATACCCTATCCAACAAAGAGAAAAACACGTAGTTTTGAGGTTAAATGAATGCAGAAAATATACTTAAACCAGGCACGAGCACTTAGGCTGAGTCAAACAACATACATATTTCTGACATTCAATTGTTGACCAAGTTCAAAAGGTTTGGATATCCAGAAAAGCCAGGAACAGAGTTGTACCCTTAGTACCTTAAGCACTTAAAGGCGAAATTCTCCATATCCACTTTTTGTTATAATGTCTGCATCAAATATGACATACCCTATAAAATAAAAAGAACACAATCCAACACTTGGCTATTCACATGATTTTGTGTTTTGTTGGGACACTATGCGTATAACAGGCGACCAGACAGGCATAATCTCATTGGAGCAAGTGCTCGTTCGAGCGTTAGGCTTGTTTTTATAGCAACAAAAGAAAAAATAAATTTCACTGGAAAATAAACATATTTAACATTCTGTAACTATGCCAGAAAGGACATGCGAATCCACTGAGTGAAAAAAACACATCTTCTCTCTGCCGACAGAGGACATTGGAAGGTACAAACAGATCGAGAACGAAAAATTCCCCATGCAGTAGACATTTTTCTGCTTGCGAATTTTTTTTTTCTCTTCCTTTTTTTGGCATGCAAATTGCTTTTTGTCCATTTTCTTGCTTCTCCTTACGGCAAACACAGCTTCCCTTAGCAGCAGGATGAAAAAAAAAATCAAATTTCAACGAAAACTAATCCAAGACAACTTTGCCAACCGAGTACAAAAAAAAAAATGTCTGCAGAAGAGCCAGTAATCAAATTTGGGTGTGTGTGCCACAAGGATCCTCAAATCGACTTTTGCGGCCTTGTACTCTTCATTAAAACCGAGTGTGGGGGTGGGTGTGTAGTGTATGTGCGGCTTGGCCCCCTTTTTCGGGAAAAATATTCAAACATTTTACTTTCATCTCCCTGTCCTTCGCTTCGCTGTTACATCGGTTTGAGAAGGTAAAATTTCCCATTCACCATGATTGAAATGTAGAAAAGGGACACACAGCTTACACGAGAGTAGCGCAAGGACATGGTTGGAGACAATTCAAATTTCTGCCCTCGGCTGTGGTATAAATAAATTTTAAAGTTTATTGTGTCAGCTGTGGTGGAGCTTTTCGGTTAAACCTAGCAGAAGAGCAGTGGTCATCACCATCGAAAGTGGGTCTCATTAAGTCAATTGTTGTCCAGAGTCCGATATGCTTTATGGGTGTCCTTTAGTTTGGGTATCGTCTGTATAGGGGGTTTGTGTATTCTCAGTGAATTTCAATGTTTCATCATTCGAGGAGTTGGGCGTTGAGGTGATTTTAAATTGATGATGGGTGATAGTGTATACTGATGGTGTAGCTCGATGAGATTGCCAAAAGTTTGTTTGTGTGTGGTATATAGTAGTTGCGGTCAACCACAACTCTGACTGTGGTTATTATCAAATGTACCGCATAATTTTTACTTACAAAATTACAAAATAACAAAAATCCCCTGGGTAAATGTATTCAGGTTTGGGGAACCCAGTATAAATTGTAATTCTTCTGCCTAATGTGACAAACCATAGAATCGTATGCATGGAAACCACTTAAAGCTCCTCCCTCTACATACATATGTAAATGGATTTTCAAGAATTACATTACATTATTACAGACTAGTTTTTTATGCATCTTCGATATGTCTTTGTATGTAAAAAGAAATGTATTATACGTGCGACTTGTCTGTGGTATTCAGAAATGTTTCCTATTTGACAATGCACATATGTTGGCCTCTACAGAGTATTGGACGCAGCGTAAAGCTGATTTAGTTATACAGGGTTTTTCAATAAGAGCGCTACAAAAGTTTTTTTTTAAATAAAACAAAAACGGTTTTAGATATCAATGAAATTCTTTATTCCTGTGAAAGTACGTTCGATGCCATTATGTATGGAACTCGATTTCTTTTGCATGGCCACCACGGGCACGCTTGCAGAAGTCCAGACGCTGAACCCAATTTTCGACGGTTTTCAAGCATAAATCGGCCGATACTGCTGCAATTTCACGTTCGATATTCGTACGAAGTTCATCAATCGTCGCTGGCTTGTTGGCATAGACCATAGACTTGACGTAGCCCCACAGGAAATAGTCTAACGGCGTCAAATCGCACGACCGAGGCGGCCAAGCGACTGGACCATTTCGTGAGATAACACGTTCTCCAAACTTGGTTTCCAATAAATTGATTGTGACATTCGCTGTGTGGCTTGTGGCGCCGTCCTGTTGGAACCACATGTCCTCCAAGTCCATATCATCCAATTGTGGCCAAAAATATTCGGTTATCATTGAACGGTAGCGATCCCCATTCACAGTAACGTGCCGGTCTTGATCATCACGGAAGAAGTACGGTTCAATGACGCCGCCGGCCCATAAACCACACCAAACCGTAAGTTTTTCGGGATGCAATGATGACTCATGGAGTACGTGTGGATTGCTGCCTGACCAATACCGCATATTTTGTTTATTGACGAAGCCATCCAGCCAGAAATTATGACGACCATAAATTGGACGTAGCGCTCTTAACTGGAGTTTACAATCCAAAATTGAACCATAATCATTGCTTCAAACTGCTGATAATTGTAGCATATTTCAGACTGAAATTCTGGCAATTCGAAAAGCTGCAAAAAGTCTTATTGATCTCAAGGCCCGCTCACGCATCAATGTTTATATAGATAGTCAGACTGCGCTTAAAGCACTTAAAACTAACACCATTCAATCGAAAAGGGATCTAGGCTGCTATATTTCACTGCAAGAGCTCAGCAGAAGCAGCACAGTCTGCTTATACTAGGTTGCTGGACATCAAAGTATTGAGGGATATGAAAAAGCGGATGAACAGGCTTAACTACTGATATTAAGTACTTACTTTAGTGCTCGAAAACATCGCAGCCATCTAGCCCTATTTCTCACAAATCGATGCTAAGCTATTAACAACAGAGGTAGAACCAGATCACTTCTTGCAAAATAATGAAAATATTTAGGTCTAGTCCGAGTATACAACTAACTACATTCTAACACGATCTAGAGTGGAAGGTAACAGACTTCGAGGCATTATCACCAGACACTGCCTTATCGGATACCTCGCACGCAGACTAGGAATAGTCTAGACGGATATATGTAGAAACTGCACACCTATCACGCCATTAGCCTGCACTGGTTAATACTTACGAGGACGGTTCTTTTTCAACACACCCAAAATGACTAACTTAAGACTACACCTTTTCACCACGGACAAAACCATTTGAACTAAATAAATGTAACGCTGATAACTTATTAACTTTCAAGAGTTATGGTATCGCGACTTAGACCAACAGCAGGTCCATTGTGATGCCTCATGATTTAGGAGGAATTGTTCTTCCTAATGGTGGTACCAATGGGAACTTTTAATAAAGCGAACTAGGTTGTCGACATCTTCTTGTGCTAGGTCGGCAAGGTTGTCAAAAAAGAAGGCACCGAGATAATTGCGTCCTTTACAAGAGAGCGCGGCGCAGGTATAGAGGAGATGGAAGATTGTCTCTTCTTCTTTTTCATCCCTGCAGCTTCTGCAGAAATCATTTGCAGGAATGCCCAGGCGAGTGGCATGTCTGCCTATGAGGCAGTGTCCAGTGATGACACCTATAGTAGCTCCGAAATGCCGTGGTGCCTTTGGACCACCTTAGATTGGCTTTGCTGATTGCATCTGCCTTTAGTTTCAATTTGCATGTAGCTGGTGGCACTCCGAGGTTCTCTTTTTCAGAAAGAATCTGTATTGAAGTAACATTCTGGGAGAGTTCATCGGCCTTGCAGTTTCCTGGAATGTCTCTATGCCCTGGTACCCAGCAGAGGAGTATGTTGAATTTCTCTGCCATCTCTACGCAAGACGAGCGGCAATCAAGAACTTTTTCTGATGATGTTACAGGAACTGATTCCAGGGATTTCACGCCAGCCTTGCTCTCTATGAAAGTGCTAATAACCCTAGTAGATATAACATTCCACGTCAGCCAAAACAGGGCCGCCTTTATCGCCATGATCAGTGAGTGGAAGGCGAAAGGAGATCTCGGGGTTTAGATTACCGGAAAAAACACTTTCTCCCACACCATCTTTGGTTTAAGAACCGTCCGGAAAAGTGACCGGAAACAAAAGGATTTCAAGCATTAAAACAAATTTAACGAACATTTCTAGGTAGAAATAAGTCAGAGAATATCTATAGCACAGTCATTCAACGATGAAAATGGCGGTGGATTGATCATACATTTTGAAGAGACCACAGCTTCATTGCTAACTATGGTATACAATTGAATCCAATTACCAAATTAAGCAAAAGAGTGGGTCGACCGATACTTCCCCTATAGGTCCAGGACATAACATCATATAAAAGTAGATATCAATGTACGATATAGCACAACTTCACTAGAAACGCAATCCCTACGATATCGTACAAACTTTTAGAATCAAAACTTATAACGAAGCAATGCTTAAGCGCAATAAAAGTCAAAACCTCTTATGCAACACTTCTTTGTCTCAATAATCAGTTTACCCAATTGCATGTGCGTGTTATGAGACACTAGAAAGCTCCACAATGCCAAAGGCAAGCACTCAGATTAAATTCAATATAAAGTGACCATAACTTCAAAATTGAATTTCAAAACTATTACTAAATCAAGAGAGACTCTTAAATTTGAAAACGGTATTCTTTGTGAGTAGGATCCATTGCAATACAACAACAGTGTACCTATGCACATGCCTGAACACACTTTAGAGAGGGTAAACTTTTCCATACTCGTAAACGTGCCTCGTAAGGTAGTCGAAAGGAAATTGAATTCTACCCCAGCATTGACAACAAATTATAAACACAATTTATAGTTATGCAGTGCTGACGAGTATGATACAGACATTTTTTTTATTTCATAAGTGTAAGAAGCGGGGTTTTTTTTTGTCGGGTTTGGAAACGCTATACTAGAGCGTTCAGACGCAACTGGTCCATTGTACTACCAGAACGCAGGACCCCGTATTTACGCTTTTAGAAGCGGGGTTGCAGAAGCAATTCTTTGAAGGAAAAATTAAAAGAAGAAACTAAAACTGTAGAGCTATGGTATCAAAAGATCGATGAGAACATAACTTTAATTAAGCCCTTGGGTATGTTGTTTACACACCTAGTAGATATTTTCTCCCGAATGTTAAATACCCGAAGTCGATAAATTCTCTCACAATATGACATCCAGAAATTATGTCTCACACAAGTGCCATTAAGCACTTTAAAAGGAAAAATTTTCCATAGATATAAATTACGCTTTTATGCTTTTACGAGTATGTATTCTGTTTTAATTTTTTTGAAACAGAAAATAAATTTCCTCGTTAATGCGCGCAGAGTGTCCGCAAAAAGCACAGGCCTTCACTTGCCAATTGAGTGCTTCTGAAACCACAGAAAGTCACCAGTTCTCCAAGGGGTAACCCCTTTTGTATCTTGTGGATTTAAAGGGTCCTTTTATTCACGAAGAGATTAATCAAGCCTCCGAAGATCGGGGTGTTCAACTTAATCTTGTGGGATCAGCACACTACTTGGGGGTTATTCTTTGTTCCAAACTAAGTTGGAAGGAGAACATCGATGAGCGCATCAAGAAGGCATGTGTAGCCTTCTTCTCCTGCAAAAAGGCGAACAGTAATACATGGAGTTTTAAACCGGCTGTAGTACACTGACTGTACACGGAAGCTGGAAGGTGCTTGAGAAGCAATATCAGCTTTCAAACTCACTAAGGAATCCTGAGAGTGAAACAACACTAACAGCGGCAATGGAAACCATAGTAAGTTTCATTCCGCTGGAACTGTACTACAGCAACCCGGCGGCTAAAACTGCTTTAAGACTAGGAGAAGGACATCAGTGGACACCAGCTCCCTACGGTCAAACTTCTGAACTGTGTCGGAGGAGAACGCCGACAGATCGACAGAAACAGATCACAAGATTGAGACTCTGGCATTCGACAGGAGATTCAGTATCAGAATTCGTGACAGAAATGACTGGAGAGACCACAAAAATACCAAGTTCCCAGTGTCTTTCAAGCTGAAATCCAGGCATCATCGAGGCTTCAAAAGCTATCCGTGAGAAGGATAATACGGAAAGGACAAACACATCGACAGCCAGGTAGCCGTTCTGGCTCTGGAGTCCGCGAAAACTAAATCAAGGCTTGTAGAAATGTCGAAGATATCTAGCGGAGATATCGAGAGCCAATACGTTCGCCCTATGTTGGGTACCAGGGCATATGGATATCCCAGGAAACGAAATGGCTGAAAAACTTGCTCGAAGCGGAGCAGCGCTGCATGCCTGACAGGCTCTAAAAAGCTTATTATCCGTCACCTGCTATGTGAATGCCCTGCCTTCGCCAGTATAAATATGAGAACTCTTTGCAGTTACTTCTACACGGAACTGGATAACTTGCCTGAAATCGAGCTAAGAGACCTCCTGAGATTCATTTGCTTTTCTGGGTGATTTTAAATCACTCTCAAAGTATCTGGTAAGTTCTTCGCCAATTTATTTTCGTCGTGTCAACAAGGCGTGCTTAATGGATATGGGGCCAATGCTGGATATTGACTCAAGATGTGTGCTTATCTTTGGCCCCGTTTGCATGGTTGCTTAGCTTTATAAATTTCGCTCTCAAAAAATAGTTTTTAAAGAAAAGCATATGTGGTTTAAAAAGCCAGACTTCGGTAACATGTGCATTATATATCAGACCCTGCCAAATGTCGAATGCCAAAGTCTAGCGACATTTCCCAATGGACTAGCCGATGTTGGTATTCCAAAATGTTAATCACGATCCCATTTAACGATACAGAAGCATTTTGTTTGAAAGAATGCAAAGCAAAACATTCCGCAGATAGTTAATCCGCATCCACCTACACCATTTTGGTGGATTGGCACTCAACCAATTTAAGCTTGTTTTGTCTGGCAATGGATTGTACGGCATCGTATCAGCACTTGACTGATTTCGATTCCACTGAGGGGGATGGAAATGTATATTAAAAATATCTTCGTGAGAACATACATATGCTTGTATATACTGTTTTTTGATTATATCTCAAACAACAAAACATGTCCCGCAACTAAAAAGCCTCATTTACTTGCATTTCCTCGAATATTTTCAAGTGTAGTTAACCGCATTGTTCACAATACTGACACGAGTATCCCACTTCTCATGAAATATCTTTAAAGACGAGCTTAATTCCTTATTATTTCAGCTCGAGTGTACGGACATAAGGTTTTCATCATACAAAAGTATCACTTGTTAGTATAATTTCTTCGTAATTCCTCGGATTATTCCGAGAAGACTTCGTACTAGAAATATTATAGCGTAATTCCTCTGTAAGCCTTAGGAAAATATTACAAATTCTTTCTTAAAATTCAATAAAATATTTAAATTGCTCGCAACAGAAAAAAATTAAAATGTAAATATATGTTTAAATAAATTCCTTGAAAGTATCTCTCTGTTTAGAAAATTTTTATTTCTTATCATCCTAAGAACTTCATCTTTAAGTGGTTTTTTTCTCATTTAATTCATTTTCCATAGCAGATAAGAATTAATAAAAAAGAAAACTTTTGTAACAATGTAGGCTGTTTGGGACTTCCCTTGCCAAGACTTCTTTATCCGAACAAATCATTGCAATAATTCTTGAGAAAGGTAATCTAAACAAGTGAAAAAGGATTAGGGTAATAACAAACAAAACCCCTTTTCTCTTATTTATTTATCCCTCTTTTCTTTTCCTGTAGGTTATGCAGTTCTTGTTTGAGGGAAGGGTTTTTGTTGGTGATGTGTCCTTTCCGGAGATAAACTTAAGTCAATCGCAGGCAACAGACTTTGATCATTCTCTGTGCAAGAGGGCATTTGTCATTTAATATGAAGAGACATTCTCCAACAGACCATATTCATCGCTTAGTACTTGTTCTTAAATGCTAATTCAAATGGAAAAAAGGAGCAAATATTAATCATATGACTTGGACCTTTTTTTTCCTTTTTTTTCTCAACAATTACAGGATTGAACGCCAAGATTTGGAAATGGGAGCTCCTTAATTTGATAAGGGCAAGCTTCAGAGACAATTAATTTTCGAGTGCCACATAGACAGGATAACTTACTTAGGATTGCACAAGATAGGTCAGACAGTCAAGGCCACAGAATGTAAGAAATATATGAATGCAATAAAAATTCGGTTGTCAATTAGTTTCATATGTTGTCTATAAATATTCGACGAAATATTTCTCTCTTCGGCGCGTTTAAGAGTTCTCTGATTTTTTTGTAAGTTACAGTCCAGTAATCGGTTTTTGGAGGAAGATGAGAGCTAGGTTTCCCTATCCCTATGCGTAAACATATCCTTTACCTGTCCGGTCCTATCAAAAAGCTGACTGCTTCGCTTGGGTACTCCTTTCTGCGAAGATCTTAGCGATATTGTGAATTGTGAGGAGTACTCTTTGCTTCAATAAAAGCTGAAGCTAATTTAACTAGTTTTTAGTGCTAAATGGAAGATTACAATGGAGGTCTTTTGGTCAAAGTATTTCTGTATCCAGCTGCTGATAGTCACTCTCCTAAAATGTTTTCCTAACAGGAGCAGCAATGGTGTGTGGGTATCATTTGTGGTCATTCAGTTGATGCTTTCTCTGAGGGAGTGTTGAACTCCTTGACTACATTCGTCGGAGGAGTAGTGACCATCTGCTTAGTGATTATCTGCCCCATCCAGTGGATTGATGGTGCTCTGTTTGTTGCCAACAAAGTTTTCGTTTTTCTCTCATTTACATACATAGGTCAAGACAAACTCAATTTGCTTCATGCTTAATTGCCGTCCAATTTTTCATGTTGGCACTCTTGGAACGTCTGATTGGATTGATTTGTGAAAAAAATGACTCTAAAATAGTGCCTCCCTAGAAATCAAAGACTAAGCGTTGGCGTATACGTAACATTTTTTTACCGAATGCAGAAGAAGTGGTAATATTGCCAACAAGGCATCCTGACTGCCGAAACCTTACTCGAACGTGGCAAATTTTTGTGCTGCAGGAAGCCTTGAGGTATTTAGACAGTACTTTGATCTTATTTGTTTTCAGTTTTCATTTATCATTTTCATCTTTTAGTTAAAATGTAATTCAAAAGAAATTTATTTGAGTTAACCGGTTTTGTACAATTAAGGCATGCACATATTATTGGGGTAAAATAAAAGAAGATTGCGTCATCTTTAAAAATCATAAACACCACTCTCACAGGTATCCTTTTTTCATGTAAAGTCATACATCCCATTTGTCATCATCATCAAGCTATTAATATATACCCTCCACTATAAAGAACCAGACATCTTCTTTTCGAAAAGAAATCATCGCACATTATGTAAGTCAATGTACCGAAATTTAATTCGCACCGCTCTTTCGGAAGATACATTTCCTTCGCATTTTTTCCAATTCAATAATTCAATACACAATCAATTAAGTGAATTTCCACAAATACGAGAATGTGTGAAAAGCATTCTACGAAATAACTCAGTCTTAATGATAATATCCTTGCAAAAATTTCACTTCATCAGCGAAAGGTTTCAGCCCATCGCCCAGCGTTCGTGTCATATCCCTTAACTTGACTACTGACAAAAATCGGACGAACCCATCATCATTCTTCTCTTCCCATCGATTGGGTTCGGGAGTTAAGCGAGGACTTGACAGAGCTGGAGAAAATTGTACGTACGAGTACATACATATGATTTCATCATAATAAAGAAATGAAAATATATGCTCCTACCCGTGCGCACATAATCCTCGCTACAGAAATAAAAATCAATTTTCCCTTGGTCCTTTCATCGGGGGAGAAGCAGGACCCACGCACGCCACTATACAACAGAGATCGACGTCCTTGTCATTATATCTTCTCTTTTATATTTACGCTCCTCAATAAATCTGTGTTGCAGACAACATGTCCTACGGACGACCGACGCGCGTAATGTGGTGTTGTTGCTGCTCTGTGCTCCTGTGTGTATCCTTTTACATATTTTATTATCATTTCATCTGAACATGTAAAGATCGATGCCCACTACGTTCGTATGTGCGTGTGCGTGTTTGTGATAATTTTTTATATTAGGCAATTGGGGGTAGTTGTTGGTCTTCTCCTGGTATCAACATCATCAGCGATGCTCTTTCTTGGTATGTCGAAGAAATCCCAGAATTTACGAGTTTTTTATAGGCCGAAAGGGGAAAGAGAAAAAAAAAACTTCAAGAATGGGGACATAACGAGTCACAGGAAGAAGCTGTACACGCTTTTAGTCGACTTTGATTGAAAGGATTTATGGGTGAGCAAATAAAATTATACAGCATGTTTGCTTTTGAATGCAAAGGTAGGGGGATATCGGAAGATCTTGTCTCCGCCAACAAGAATGCAAGAAAGAAGGTCGTGCTATTCAAAATGTCAAGTTCAAGGATATATGGTGCTCAAAGATTCTAAAGAAAACGATAAGAAAAGTATGATTGTAAGAGAGAATAAAGGTGGCGGACAAAACAACCCATATCCCTACCACTTTTGCGGGGGTGCTTCAACCTTTGAGAAGGTAGATTGCCATTTAAAGATTGCAGGAATGTTTCAAACAACTATTTGGTGGTTCCCTGTGAAACCAATTAGCAAATTAAAAAGCGATACAGTCTGAGAAAATAATAAGGGTAGATCCTTACTTAAGTTGGTGGCAAACTGGTTTTGTCCTTGAAAGTAAATACGAAACAACAACCGTTCTATCTCAGCCAACGCATTATATTTTTACAACATATCGGCGGAGGTGTCAAGAATTTAAGAAGAAAATCGATAACCACTGCACGATGTACATAAATACTTGACGATAAGGGGTCCCTATCTCCAGCACTGCCCCATGGGGAACATAAAATGTTTTATAATAAAATATTAGCAACGCATGATGAGAAAAATAAAACAGGAGGTTTATACTGCCTTTTGCATAAGTAAAATTTGTGTGTTTTGAAATAATTTACAAGTCTAGGCTTGTCGCGTTATGTACAATAGCTGTTGATTGAGTGCACGGGTCTTTTTCATTCGGGTTTCGTCAGAGTCCTTGAGAACTTCTTTAACACTTTCTGCAACCCATCAGAAATTCAGCGACCGATGTATAACTTCAAAACCCCTTTAGTTTGATGCTGAATTCACACAGGAAAATGCGAACAAAACTGTCTACAAAGCGACGAGCGTTGAAAGAATGGACGAGAACCGCTTGTCGTCAGCTCAATGTGAATAAAGTAAGAGGCGATAAGCACGCATCTTCTCCAAAAAAAATATAAAGGACCCCCGGCGAAGTCCAACGCCAGGACTGGTTTAACGCCGTTCACCCAAACACAGCTCTTACCAGTTTGTGTATAGAGATTGAATGGCCCTCAGAAGAGCGCCGTTAATCCCAATTTCCTGCAGTACACTCCAAAGTTTAGCTCGAGAGACCCCATCATATGTTTTCCCAAAATCCAAACAACAACAGTAGATAGATGTGGCATACTCTCGGACCTTCTCACGTTTCATTCTAATAGTGAATAGCTGAATTTGCCAACACCTTAGCAAAGACTTCTCCGAGGAGACTTAAGAGAGATATACCCCTGTAATTGGTAAAATCCCTCTTAACCCATTTCCTAAAAAGAGGTACAAGTCAGTTTCCCAGTCGCTGGATGTTTAACCGCATTCTCACGCCACTGTAATGACACGGGAGAACCATTTCACAGTAGAAGAGGTGACTGTGGCGATTAAAGCGCTAAAAGTCCCCAAGGGTTCTCAAGGCCTTTACCATTTCCGGGTATATTTTGTCCACACCAGCAGATTTGGCGACTTTAAACGCTCTAATCGCCAAAGTCACTCCCTCTATGGTGGGACTATTCTCCACCCAACTCAGAACCATGGGTCTGCCATCTTCAGTGCTCTGTTCAGGATTGAGCAGGTCCGAAAAGTGCTCGCCCCAACTCCCCAAGACGTCCTTCACGTACATCATCTTTCGATTTGGCTTCCTCGTTGATAATAAAATTCCTTCCTCTGAGACCCGGATGATCTGTCAGAACACCTTGTTTGCGGATCTATGATCAAGGTCACGACGTATGCAATTGGAAGTAGTAGCGTTGCGTGACATTAAGCAAGATATCACCCGGAGTTAGAAAGAATTAACTCGTATGTATACGAGAAGATAAGATATACATAGGTTGAACTATTAAGAGTATTGTAGGCCTTAAGTTAATTGAAAAAGCTAAGCCATAATATTAACCATCGAATCAAAGGGGATCTGAATGAGGTGGAAACACTTCCTTAACAAGGCAGACATCACCCTTACGATGTCTTAGGCATCGTTCTCTTGAGAGATCTTCTGTTAAAAAAATATTTTAATGACCATCCATGTTTATCAGCAACCCTCTCTTTCCAGAGTTGCTGACGACTCTTCGTCATGGTCAGGCATTACTGTGTCTTATTATGCCCTAAAGTCGACAAAAAGTGCGTTACTTTCCTGACCTACTGTAAGTATAAGAATGAAATAATATAAGCATCCCTAAAACCTTCCACTCACTCTACTCATCAAAAGGAATTCTAATAGCCTCCTACAGTGGATGGAATAAATTAAAGCATTTCTGCTTAAACTTTGAATAAAAACATTTGAATCTTGTTGTGCTGTTGTTGGATTTGATATAGTTTCATGGATGTAAAGGACATATTATAGCAACATTCGTATGTTTTTCTGTATACATGTTCGTACTATATGCAGACTATGAGAAATGTGTTTGTGTTATTGAAATTGCTCGCTCAATTTATTGGCTAAAAAGGCGTGAAATTTCCACTCAATTTTAATGCGAAGCATACATTTCATTTAAAAGAAAAATATATGTATAACACATATATGGCACCAAGCATATACCTATATATTTACACAACAGTCGAAAGAGGGAAGCCGGTTCAGGCCATTTCGACGCGTAGGATGTACTTGTTCATGTTCGCTATGACCTATTGAGAAAACAAGAGAGAAAATTATATTTCCAGTTATTGGTCCTTGTATGGGTTAAGAGTTTCAATAAAACAAGGGCTTCCAGGAGCATATTATTTAACCCGCTTAAGCGAGCTTTACAATTCGAAATGTATTGGTGGAATGTTTGCGAATAAATATGGTGGGATATAAATTAAGGTGTGTAAAGGTGAAATAACGTTACATTTGTTTTTTGTTTTCGTTGAAAGCAATAAACATAAAAAAATATTAAAACGCAGGATGGCTGAAAATAATGTTGTCTGCGTCCATTAACATACGCGAGGAACATATTTTTGCAAAGTTATACGATTATTTATAGATGTTTTTTTTTTCTGCTGTTACTGGCGCCCTCCATCGACTTTGGCCGATTGGTTGGATGTTACATTAACCAGAGTGGCATTGTGTTGACACAGACAGTGAAACATTTACGTTATTTTTAGTAATTAATTGACCAATGAAATCTGACACAATGTGTCGAAGAGGCAAAAGGGTTTGTATGATTTTATCTTATTTTCTGTAATATGGTATTGCGTGTTCGCCGCGACCAGTCTGTCCGAATTGTTGGGGAAATGTTCTCTCGAATGTACAAACTGTGTAAGTAATTCAGATTTAAGAGGTAACCAATTAAATTTTTAAACATATTATTATCAATCAATAAAATTTTAGGGATGAGCTCAAAGTTTATCTACAAGCTTAAGGTAAAGGGTTTTCCAATAAGGACGTGTAGATTTCGACAGTTCATGGCGGCCGTATTGTTTCATCTGTTGTTATTTTTTCCCGATTTTTATTTTTCAGACACTAAAGACAAGTCACCGTGGCAAGTTACAGCGTTGAGCGTGTATTCGCTGATTGGGTTCTGGATCAGTTGGAAACGGACCCCGATTTCAGAAAAAAAAAAAAACCGCAAACGACCAATGCCCTCAAAGTCAACATAACCCGTGCCATCGCTGAAATTCAGCCTAATCTAAGCGAAAATTGGACCTCCCGGATGCGCGCCATGCAGCGAAACCGTGGAAACATATAATGTCATTGATAGGCCTTTTAAATAAAACAAAGGATTCTTTGATATCCCACACACAACTTGTTTTATTAAATCTTAACATCTACCGGTCTTATTATAATTCGGGACAAGCTACCTCTTGGATGCGGTTAAAAGAGAAAAATTGACTTAGAGAGTAATACACAACTAGTTCAAAAAATTTCGGGATATCAGATTCTAAAAATCGGGACAAATCTGGACATTTAGAAATAAAGGGTTTTTCAATAGGGACGCTACAAAAGTAGAGCGACAGGGACAGCAAACGACGCCATATTTTTCTTGCGGTTTTTTGACATTTCTCTTCAGTAAGGTTTGCCATTTCATGATGGAAAGATATACGAGCCAACAACGAGTCGAAATTATTAAAATTTACTACCGAAATTCGGAGTCAGTGGCCTCAACGTTAAGAGCGCTACGTCCAATTTATGGTCGTCATAATTTCTGGCTGGATGGCTTCGTCAATAAACAAAATATGCGGTATTGGTCAGGCAGCAATCCACACGTACTCCATGAGTCATCATTGCATCCCGAAAAAATTACGGTTTGGTGTGGTTTATGGGCCGGCGGCGTCATTGGGCCGTACTTCTTCCGTGATGATCAAGACCGGCACGTTACTGTGAATGGGGATCGCTACCGTTCAATGATAACCGAATATTTTTGGCCCCAATTGGATGATATGGACATGTGGTTCCAACAGGACGGCGCCACAAGCCACACAGCGAATGTCACAATCAATTTATTGGAAACCAAGTTTGGAGAACGTGTTATCTCACGAAATGGTCCAGTCGCTTGGCCGCCTCGGTCGTGCGATTTGACGCCGTTAGACTATTTCCTGTGGGGCTACGTCAAGTGTATGGTCTATGCCAACAAGCCAGCGACGATAGATGAACTTCGTACGAATATCGAACGTGAAATTGCAGCGGTATCGGCCGATTTATGCTTGAAAACCGTCGAAAATTGGGTTCAGCGTCTGGACTTCTGCAAGCGTGCCCGTGGTGGCCATGCAAAAGAAATCGAGTTCCATACATAATGGCATCGAACGTACTTTCACAGGAATAAAGAATTTTATTGATATCCAAAACCGTTTTTGTTTTATTTAAAAAAACTTTTGTAGCGCTCTTATTGCAAAACCCTGTATGTAATCATAAAATGGTAAAGATGCAATCGGGGAGGACATACAAAGTCACACAAACATATCTAACTTTGAACATGACATTTTCCAATGGATCGTTTCAGTTATATAGAAATGCGACCCTTTTCGTCGAAGTATGTATATTTTGTCGGGGACTGCTAAACCTAAAATACTGTGGCGTATGTGGAACATTTTAACCAATTTTGAGCTGTTGTCAGTAGTTGAACTACAAATTACACATATCTGTCAGTTGACCATTTTTTGGAAGTGTTTACATAATTGTCAGACCAATTGGATCTTCGTTTAAACAGCTGTTTCGAATGTTTCAATTGACAAGTTGTTCATCGTGTAGACAGAATAATGCAGCTTTGGCTGAAAACCGACGAAATGGGGCGAAATGCAATTGGTGTATAACGATTCTTGTGAAAAAACCACCGACCCATTCAACCTTGAAAAAACGGTTTTGGATGTTAATTAGGTAGTTGATGTTGACCACCTTAATCAAATTCGTTAAAGACTGACGTTAGTTAGTTAACATAAAATAATAAATATTCACATGTTTCCCTATTCCGATGATTTGTTAGCTCCACTGTTTAAATGATAACCACATTTCTCTGTCTTCCTTTGTACTGTCACCTAAATGCGTACTGCTTGCCCGAGAAAGAGAGGGAACATCTTTTCGCAATTTCCGGTTACACACTATCCCGAGTTTTCTTTTAACTTCAAACGGTTATGCTCAATCGATACGGTTTCGTATCCCCAACTTGCTGGTGCTCCTTTTATATTCATTTGCAAAATTACCTTCGTTATTTTCAACATTTCATAACAGGATCCTGTACTGTAATGGTCTCTTGTTAATCAAGGACTCTTTCAGAGAATAAAATCTACAGTTTTGCTACAGTATTCTGCAGGAAGACTGAACAGTTTCATTGACGACTTGCTTAAAATTCACTCGACTGATGAATGTTTTAAAAGCCGCTTGAGGAGAAAATTGAATATTATCCAAAAACTTAGTATCCCTGCAATTGAATTGAAAATTTAATGAGGCTTTGTGTGTATGTGATAAGGATGGTGGAGATGGCCCCCCTGCTAACACAAGAAAATTTGCAAGTACTTTGTGGTCGGAGATACAAGCCCTTTGGCTAAATTTCTCTCCGATTTCGGGTATCAAAGGCAAGCCGGTCCCCTTTATAATTACTCAAAACACTCCTTCGGTGATGAATTTAGCAATCTCAACAAGCATCGCCAAGTTTTTTCATGAAACTCATCCGCAATACTTCAACGTGCACGCTATCTTATTGAAAATTTGAATAAAGCCAAGTCAAGCCGAGTCATATTCAAATTTGTTGTTATCCGCCTTCAGCATTTGGCTCACCACAAAGCCATAAGCAAGTAAATTATGCCCCTATACGCAGCATGTATGTATGTATGAAGTCAACCTCAACAATAACAGCCAGAAACGATGCGTTTGATAGCTTTCACATAAATATAATTGATGATCAAAATGTTTACTCGGAAGAAAATAATAGGTTAAGCCAGCAGATATCGGGGCGTATGCGGAACATTTTTATTTTCCTTCTCTGTGTAAACAACTTTTAAGTCGTTTAAAGCATTTTATGCGGATGTTGTTATTCACAACAACAAAGAGAAGAGAAAAAGATTTGATTGATGATAGGACGGTAAATTGTTTAAGGTAAAGTAAGGAGTGCTTCTAGCAAGTGGATGCCAATTGAAAGCCTCCTTAAAGGTTTACGGTTTACATCAATGAAAAATAGATCAAAAGCATACATATGTATGTAGGTACCTACTTACCACGACGACGTGCAAGTCTAAATCGATAGTGATAAAACTGAGTACGAAGGTTTTGCTCTTTTGCTGATCCTATATAAATATTTGTATGTCGCAGTTTTTATGAATCAGAATTTTATTAGCGTTCTTCACGGATTTGGTGGATTTTTATGGGCACTAAAGTGTAGTATGAAGTGTGAAAATAAAGTTTCGGGGACAATATTTTTACCCATAGAATGGCATTAGCGTAAGCAACCGAACATGAGCCTTATGGTGTGGCGAACATTGAAGGACGAGACTGGAATTGTTTTAGCGGAAATACTCCGCCAGACGCTTATTGGCGTTATGCGAAAGTTCTTTGAACTGACGTTGTTTAGTGTACTTGTCTTTGATAGTATTGGCACGTGTTCGCGTATTATTGTTAATCCGATAAAGAGAGGGCATATGGTTCGGTTTTTATGGTAAATCAGTGTGATGCTGAGTATTATAAAATACAAATTCCGGCTTTGCGACTTTTATAACTTTTCTGTTTTAGGAATGAGGGCTGACATATAGTCGATTACGTGTACAATAATTTAAATGAGTTTAAAGTTTACAAGATATTCACGATGACTGTCACATCAGAGGGAAAAAAGAATATCTGCATCGATTAACAAAAAGGTAGGTCCATTGTGATTTGATTGTTACTATTCTTCGTAAAAAGGAAGTGCCACATTGATCTAATGTTCCTGCTTCGGGGTATTACCCCAAAGGCCTTTGTTCTTTCATTAATGTTTCGCTCACACTGCAGTTCCTACCAACACTTTTTTGACCAAGACTCAGCTCTAAAGGACAGCAAGTATAGGCACTACGGGCGCATTGAGGTTCCCCCGGCGAATACCCTTACTGTGTTCCTTCTACCTCCCGACTTACACATAAAAAATAAAGCACTATGCGGCGCAGTCAACCTCAAAGAAACTGGGTGCTAGACTGCAAGGCCTTAGGGCCGCAGCAACTCCCTGGGCCCGTTACCAAACGACGTAGTTACGTGTCCAATCGGCTACATTACCCCCAGCCTAAACTTCTGGAAAAAACTTTCACGTAGGATTTCACACCAGAGCACATTGAAAGAAAGACGAAGCGGTGAAGAATTCGACATGGTCATCCAAGGTAGGTAAAGTGGCGGCTCTTTAGAGCCCAATTAGCGCTAGTGTGCGCCGTTTTGTAACCACGAAACTTGTTTTACCTTATTTGTATGTGGTTGTTGATTTGGTGTTTTAGGATGGTGTGGCTAAATCCAGCCGGCGGAGTTCAGATACAGGATTAGTTCTCCAATCCTTTTTTCAGCTATCTCGCCGAAGTCCATGAAGGAAGGTTTGTCCAAAGAACGCTCTCTGGTCCTCGCCAGGGCCGGACACATGCAGAGGAAATGAAGTAGAGATCATGGTTATGGACATGGTCATCTACACGCATCAAAGATGAAATACGGTGTCGGTGCCGAGGTCTACTGGCAATCACTTAAAATATCAAAATAATACCGGCCGCCGGATTTTGCGGAACAGGACATTGCTCTCTTTATACATAACCAAACCGCCTTCAGAGTTATTGACTCGGCTACCATATCATCCAAAAAGGTGCAAGAGTGCCAGAACAAAATGCCTACTTTGGTCCCACTTTGAGTTCTATTTAAGGAAACGAAGCTGCAGATGAACTTGCCAAGTAAGGCTCTGCTCTACACGGCTCACTCGCAATTAGGGTCTACATTCCACTAGGATCAGTTTAAGAACAATTCATTCACAAAGAATGAAGGCCAACCTCCAATGGACGAGTCTTATCAACTGCATCATATCAACTGCATCAATGACCAGATTAGAACAAGAGATCTCCGAAACAGAACCCGCGAAGATATTCCCAGAATCACGGGGCATTGACAAATTGCTGACCATGCAGCCAAATTTGGTATACCACACAGCCCCCACTGCCGCAACTGCAGAAACGAAACCTTGAAGGATATTCTTCGATTCCGAGCCTAATTCCGCGCACATGATGCATTCTTTGAATACTTTTCGGTTGTAGTTCCCAAGTGTTTTTGCATGTCCCGTGCCTATTCCATATTTCGACCTGTTTCTTGTCTCTAGTTTTCTGAATTCTTCCCTAAGAGAGTGGTTCGAGTCCTATAAAGAAAAGAGAGAAGACCTGGGAGTATGCCAAACCTATCTGCAGTTGTACTATGGATTTGGAGAAAGCATATGATCGGGTCCCTTAAGGTAAACTCTGGAGTATACTGAAGAAGTATGGGATTGACGGTTCTCTTCTGAGGGCCATTCAATCTCTATTCACAAACTGTAAGAGTTGTATTCGGGTGAACGCCGCGGCTTTAAATCGACATCTTGCACTCTGGGCGTTTGACTTTGACAGGGGTGCATTTTGTCACCTCTCCTTCTCATTGTGTATATGGATGGATGTTATAGCGCAGCCGTGGCGAGGAAGACTTCGAATTGGGAGATTTAAGGATGAGACATCTGCTTTGCGCTGAAGACTTGGTTATCTTGAGGTTCACCCAGACCGAACTTCAGTGCACACTTGACAGGTTCGTAGCCGTTTGTAACCCGAAATCGGGTTAGGAATACTAAGATAAGCGAGGTACTCAATGTCGAACAGCTGCTTCTTTGAACGGAGAGGTTCAAACTTAGATGGTTTGGGCATGTTAAACGCATATTCCCAAATCGCCTTCCAACACAAGCCATAGAATTCGTGTAAACAGATAAGCATTCCCTGGGTAGTATCAGGATAAGATGGTTAAACCAAGTCCGAAATCTCACCTCTACCCTTATGGAGATAGCCCCTGATGACCTAGAGTCGATGGCGGAAGATCGGAAAATGTGCAGGATCCACTTAAGCAACCTAAACTGATCTGGTTTTTGTGTGGGAAGAGACTATTAAGACAAGTAGAATCGTACAAAATATGGTTGACATGGTCAGAATGCAGAAATCGTTAAAATGATTACCTGGCTCCATGGAATGGTTATAGGCGACAACAGAACATAAAGATTTTTGAAAAATATGGAAGCGAAATAAACCCACAGGGTAGACTCGAGGTACAATCGAAATTACCATACCAGACTCCACGTCAAGTTTGTACAAGACGTGCAGCTGGTACAATACGTGTTAGCTAAAGACGTGCAAACAATTAATTTAGCATAGAAAATTCACAGTCCCAAATGTAAAATTAAAAATACGCCTTATGATTGAAGGCACGCAAATAACAATATTTATGAGTATACATATGTACATATGCATATCCAGCTAGACAATTCCATGTTTGCAGTCTAATTGAATCCAGACATGAGTTCGTGGGTGTTGTAGGTAAAAAAAACAAGCAGTAGAGGGAAAATGAAAGGAGGGTTTGAATAAAACTTAGACAAATTTCAGCATTAAAACAACAATGATTTCAATAAGTACATAGATCTTGCATTGAACCACAAAACAATGTCTTCCACCCACGTAGGAAAAGTATTTCTTCCACAAGTATAAACATTTTACAGCTTCATATCGCGCATAATCAGGAGCCCCTTGGTACTACCCACTTTCACCTCTCACCTATCCCACTCAAAATTCTTTACAAAGCACGTACTGTCAATGTTCATGTATGCTCCCGGGTCAAACACCCCCGATTACTGGCACTCAATTAAATGTTCATAGCTAAGAGTCATAAAATAGGAGTAATCCCACGCGGGACACTCGAAGATGTGTTTAATCATCCATTCCATCCCTAATCCATCGATAATCATATTTCGAGTTTTTCTCCATCCCTATCGCTTGCCGTCTGCATCCGTCAGCCAACATTTATAGTCTGACAGAATCCATCTTGTTCATGCTCGAGTTGCTGTCGTTGAATATATTTTACGCATTCTATCATACTTTCTCGTTTGCTTAATTTTTTTTTTTTTTTTTTTTACCCAATACAACAACAACCGAGAGGACGTTTGGTCCTATCTCCTCATCCACAACAATCGTAGCCGAACTGAGAAAATCGCTTATTTGCTGCTGTCGAGTATATCATCTCCGACGGGCATTTTTGGGTTCCAAATTTTTTGTTTATTTAAGTCACGTTCACATATCGATTCAAGCACATTGGAGTACAAGCGAAAGTGTCCTGTGCTGCCAGCTAGCCCCAGAGCCTTCTGAGAGTGTGTGTGAAAATATTTCCAAAATTGGTCGAAAATGTATTCTTACTCGGGCGTTCCGTGTGTTGTGTCGCTAGAGAGATAACAACGCAAAATTTGTGTTGCGAAAATATTATTTTGTCAGATTTCCTTTGGACAATTTATGTAAATGCGGAGGTTTTGTTCTCCTGTTATAATTTGGTGGTAGGTGTACGGTTGGCAGTGGAGGCTGCTGAAACAAATTGTGGAACTAAATGGAAGCAATAAAATTATAGACACAAATGCGGGGAATTTTATTTCGTTAGACTGCTTTGTTGACATTCGTAATTTGTGATCCTACCCATTAACGAGGTGGTGGGTGGCAGCCGACCAGTTGAAGTGACTGCGAATGAGTAGTAAATATGCTGAGAGCTTACATACGAATTATGAAGCACTCGTAAATGTGGTGTGCTGGTTGTTAAATATAAAACGAATGGACCAGCGCCAAGACCGAGAAGTAAATAAATTTGTTGATTTTATTTTTAGTACGACTGTCCAGTGACAGCGTTTGCTTATTAAAAAAGCTTGACGTGCGTTATTAAATTTTTGTCTCTCTGTCGTGGTTGGGCTAATGGCTTATTCTAGATTTGCCAGTGTCTACGTTTTCATATTACAGAACTCTTTTGCATAAAGTAATTGCCGTGGTTCAGCGGCTGGGAGTCAATCTTACTTAAACAGAGATTGTGCTTTATACTAAGAAGAGATCAATGTCTGACCTCAAGCCTTCAAATATCGGGGGTGTTGAACCTAAGTTTGCGGGATCAGCAAGCAATCTGGGCGTTATTCTTGATTCCAAACTAAACTAGGGGGAGAACATCGATGAGCGTATCAAAAGGCCTTCAGTAATACATGGGATTTTACACCAGCTATGGTACAGTGGCTGTACACGGCGATTGTGAGACCTATTCTAACATATGAAGCACTAGTCTGGTAGAAGGAGCTTGAGAAGCAATATCAGAATTGCAACCTCACCAAGATTCAGGGAGCAGCCTGTATACCAATGAAGGCAATGAAAACCACTCTAAGTTTCGCTCCGCTGGTTCTGTACTGCAGCAACACGGCAGCTGAAACTGGCTTGAGACTCTGGGAAGAACAACAGTGGACACCAGCTCCATACGGTCAACAGAAACAGGTCATATGATCCAGACTCTGGTATTCGACAGGAGATTCAGTATCAGAATTCCTGACAGAGATAACTAGAGGAACCACAAATTTTCCAATAAGGAGGAACTGGGCTTCTACACCGATTGTTCTAAGATGGACATTGGTACAGATACCGGGGTATTCTGCAAGGCCCTAGGAATATACCACTCCTTTAGGATCAACGATGTCTTACAGGTAGAAATCAAATCGAGACATCGAAAACTATTCGCGATAAGGGTATCATCGAAAGGACAATTACTGTCTACACAGACAGCCAGGCAACCGTTAAAGCTCTGGAATCCGCGATAACTTAATCGAGGCTTGTAGGAACCTGCGAAAAGTATCTTGATGACATATCGAGAGCCAATATGGTGACCCAATGTAAGTTACCAGGGCATATGAATGTCCCACGTAACAAAGGGCTGACGAACTTGGACGAGGGAAACAGCGCTGTATGCCTCACAGGCTGTCTTTTTTCCGAGGATTCCAATAAGCTCGCTAAAAAGGTATTATGAAGGCGAGCCCAACAATCGAGCAGATACACGTTGGATGCAACTAGACACATGTGCAAAGACAAGAAATTAATTAGAAGAGATCTCTGTCTCTGGCCAAGCTTAGTCGGCGCGAAGCCACGATCGTCTTCGGCATCAATACTAGGCACTGCGCCTTTGGTTCTCATGCGGAAGGCCTCGGTATACATCACAACGACTATTGCAGAAGTTGTAGGGACGAGGAAGAAATCAATTCAGTCCGTCAAATGATGTATGAATGTCCTGCCCTCGGGGGTAGAAGAATGAGGACTCTTGGTAGTTACTACTTCAAGGAACTGGAGGATTTGCTTGAGCTGAGGGACCTCCTGAGATTCGTATCCTTATCTGGGCGGTTTTAAATCAGCGATTGCCTTTCTTTTTACAGGTCTCCTGGGTAGAATTATAAAATGGGCACAATGGAACCTATTGCTATTGGTCTAAGTGAGCAGTGACTAACCTAACCTAACCTAAGGTCAGTTAAAAAAAATGTTTTGCAAGTATCAACATCTTATATGTGACGAGTACTCAATACCCCATGCTAGAATTGGGGTGGCCATGGTGTAGTGATTAACATCATCGCTTCTCACGCTGAAAGTGCGTCTTCAACTCCTGCTGTCGGAAGAATATTTTTTTCTTAAAAATAGATAAATCGAACAACTGTGAAAGCTGGTGTCGATTTTACTGCGAAGCCATAACACTGGTAGTAGGATGTCATGCCCTGAAGAGTTAATTGAGCTGACCATGATTATGGCATCAAGAGATTCGAAAAAATTCCCGTGAATTATACCAATGACAAACACCACAAATGTACCCTTCTAGTCTGGACACCACCGTCGGACTACATTGAAATCTAATACTACCAGAGTTTCAAACCACTGCACTTCGCTCGCGCTATATTCATAACACCTTGAAGCGCGAGTGAATTATAAAAAAAAATTAAGGATGTGGCAAGTATTTATTATGTTGACTATTAAGAATTGTGGTGAATGTGGTGTAAGTTTAAAAAAATCATTTGCTGCGAATGATTATAGTCTGGGATGAAAAAATCTGGATAATAAATGTGAACAATGCATATTTAGCGTGAAATTTAACGACATAATTTTTTTCCGAATACATACTTACACATCATAGGAAATTGACCATTTTTGCATATGAATATAGGTTTTTAAAAATATTTTTAATTACTATTTTACGCGCTTCATCGTTTATTTCACAAATAATGTTCTGAATATTATGCTTTTTGCAATTAAGTGTCCTGTTAACATGACCACATAAAAGATTAATCACGGTCGATTAAGAAAATTATGTATTTTAAATTTTATGAAAGCCAATATTTACCATATTGCGTAGCTTGACTAGGCGAATATTCTGTTTCAGAAATGAGAGCCATCATTGAGTCTTTGAAGCGTTCGGTATTAAATCATCGGTTTTGGCAATTGACTACGCAAATTTTGACCTTTTTGGAACACCGAATAGATCGAGGCGATTAACTGCGAAAGCGAAAACTTTGGAAATGAGAAAGTCCGGCATGTCTGGCACATCATGCACACTTTTGGTGGTCCAACAGAATGTTCTATCTGACCAAATCAAAATTAAATTGTTTGCACTCGTCTTTCTTCCGACCACAATGCTAATCAAAGCCATCTTCAAGATGGCAATCATCTACGCTATCATAATGAACATCATCGCGAAATTCACCACCTCTTACAGTGGCCTTGCGTATCCGTATCATTTGTTTGCGAACAAGCAGTACGACAGTTTTGTCCTCCAACAAAAGAATGAAAAAAGAAATAAGTTGCCACTTTAAAACCAATTATTTCCACTTCAATGTGCATCCTTGCAACTGAAGGGAGAAAGGACACGATGCGAAGTTTGCTCTTGGCATTATGAAATTATGATTTTCTTCATAGTTTTCCATTTCATCGCCGTTGTTTCCTGCAGCCGTTTCAGTTGAGTTCTGTCTTTTTATTACATTTTCCGCCTCCACCCCACCCCCAATGTCGGTCTTTTAAAACTTTTCTATTATCCCTTTGCGTAAAGTTAATAAAACGTAACGGCGTCAACAACTTCGATTTTTTTGTTCGTCCCTTTTTTGTTCCTCTTACGAACCACTACTGATGCGACGCCGTCTATGGGTAGCTAAATGAATTTCAAATCGCTTTTGTGTCTGCACCGGCATAGTTGAAAGGATAATCTTGAAAATTGTCAGCGTTCATATTTTACCAAGCATTCGTCCTTGCTGTTGCTGTTTCTTCTTCTTCTTCTTCTTCTGTTATTCATTATTGTTTGTTTCTTTTTTTTTTGCTATTCCTGCTTCGAGGCAAGGGAAATTGTTTTCAATTTAAGAATTTTATAAATTTTATCCAACTCAAAGGCTTTTGTACGCGCGTCGTTGAGAAATTGTATGTACGTGTGCAAACACACACAGGCAGTTGGATGTTTTCCTAAAGTCTCCTTTTATTCGATTCACTTTCGCACTTATACTTGGTCAAGCACGAAAATGGCACCTTGGAGCTTAAGCGACGACACGGGGGCAGGACACCTTGAAAGGTTCTATTATGCCTCCCGATTGTGGAGGGAGTATTCAATCGTTGGTGCTGTGTAAAATTTGAACTTAATCGCTCGCGAAGGAATGCTACTTTTTTTTCTGTTTCCTTTATTTTCTCCATTTCCTCCCTTGCTGTGGGTAAATACCGTTGTATGTAGTCACGTGTTAGTGTAAAAATTGTCACTAGAAATTGTTCTAAGGGCATAGCGAATTATTTTCACTTTTAGCGTGCAGTTCAGTGGAAAACTCAACAATTCAAGTTGCGGTAATTTAGGATATTCAACTTTGTGTCTACAAATTTGTGACGAGAAAGGGAATGCCTGTAGATAAAGCGTGTATCTACATACAGATGTGAATACATACAAACATATCTTGTAGACTGGGTGTCAGTGCCTCCTTTTGGTATCCTTCGTAACAGTTATTTGAGTTTGGGCCTGAAAGTTGAAGGAAGCCGTGCGTGTGTAACATATTTTGTTGATTGCCAAAAAATACATCTGCATTGGCCTTGAGATTTACCAGTCTATGTGGAAGGCATTGTGTACTTTTACCCTTTTATGCGAGTTTTTCATTTCGTTTCCTTTCTATTTTTATTTCAGAACATATGAAGAACATATCGAATATATAATTCATCGAATTTATTTAAGAACGACTTTGTATGTATTCATGAGAATTTTCACATGAAAAAAGAGGAATGTAAATATGTTGGTACATGTGCTAGTATATACAATGTTCATTGTATACAATTAAGCAGAAATGCTGGTTCTCTTCTTCAATGAGTTTTGTTGAAAATGCAGAAGACGGTTTAATATATTTTTCTTTGTTTAACTTTCAGTTCAACTTATTAGAGAAATTGCTTTAAGTTTAAGATTAGAAAATCATATAAATTGGGAAAAGCCTGTATAACCATAAAAATCATCTCTTATACATCCAGTCAAATAAATTAATTCGTTCCGTCTCTTAATCATCAAATAAAATTTATTGTAGAGCTTCTACATACTGTGCCTGTCTTACATACTTGTAATATGTAAGAACCGGAATTCAAATTTGATCAGTTTTTCTAAAATCTCGAAAAATCCTCAAGTACAGTACCAGAGTATTCTCCATCGAATCTCTTCAATAAAAATGTCCTTAATCCTATGTATAGTAGAAATGGTGACAAGGGTTGATCATATCCAACCCTTCAAGTCACCTAGTAAAATCAATTACACATTTTTCCGTACTTGAAACTTGAAGTGGGCAAGACGATAACTGGACGCAAACAATAAGCATTAAGGCGATTTTGCAATCACACATGAACGTTGAATTTGCAAAAAAAAAAAAAACGCTATAAAGTGACTCCCAAGTGACTACATCAAGAAAAATAATTTGATTAATTAAAAAAAAATTTAAGACACACAGCTCGATCGAACTTTGTTAAAATTAAGACGGTGGTACGTAGCAATAATTTTTAAAATCGTAAGAGGCACAAGCAAGCAAAGGGCCCTCCAAAATTCAAGGGCACGCAAATTCAATTCATATGCCATGGCAGATACCTGCGAGTCATACTTAATATGAATCTCGGGAAGCTGAATATTCAGGACCCTGCAAGGAAAGCCTCTGGGCTCGAAATAGGATCTGCAGCTCAAAGTGATCCATTGGATATATACGATGGTGTTAAGGCCCACTTGAAAAGATAAAAAGGCTATCATGCATCTGCACAGTGGTTGCTCTAAGAACAACCCCACTGCTGCACTGGAGGCAATGCTCCATCTGATTCGTGTTGATATCTTTGGGAAGCTAATCCTCTTAGCTGATCAGCACAACAACGGATCATGCTAGGATCTTGGAGGCAACAATATTATTTCTACGATGTGACGTTGTACTTCAGGTCCTTTTTTCAACTCGAAACCTCCTGGAAGATCTGTAAGGTTATCCCAATCTCTCTTCAGCAAAAAAAAAATCAAAAAGTCATAACATAGATCTACGACTAGACAAATTTTTCTCTAAAACGCTCTTAATGCCGAGCGTCCTACGGCAAGATTAACCCTCTAACTTACAAAATAGGAAACTAAATATATCTGAATTCTTGTTTCAACAGGAAATTTGGGGGTGAGAAACACAAATCTAATATCCGTTGGTCGATTGTTCGATGGTTCGATAGTCGCCAGGTGAAAAAAATGAAATACTTCCTTGAGGCAGCCTCACGGAAACAAATATTAAAAAATAAAACAGGTATAGTTGACCTCACATCAGACTTGCTGATTAGAGGGTTAATCTTTATTTATATGTACATACCATACTGATCCGATGACCAGATCAAGAAAGTTAGACGAGAACGGGGGCTTCGGACTCCTCCAATTGTTGCTGTCAAAACTGTATTTCAAAAAAGTGCCAACGGATATTCCTCAAGTCACTAACGCAGACCTGGGACAGCGATATACTCATTATTGGAAAGAGACAAAAGTGGGCATACCAGAATTCTTCTTCGCAACTTTCATTTGCTTCTCAATGCAACTGACTTCAACATGGGGTTTAGATAGATATACTTATTTTCTTTTTTTTACATTTACAAATATTTTTGTTGATTTACCACAGCTTACACAGAGATATGGTGGTTAATACCTTAGATACAACTGATGTTTAAGTGGTTTTTTGTAGTATGTAAGTTTGGAGGAAAAACTATTGAAAAAAATTTTTCCTTTCAAAAGCTTTAGTACTGTTACCTCCGTTGTAAAGGACAACCAACAACACACAGGAAGAAATTGTCTGCACTCTGCAGCGTTCGACTGCCTCCCAATCCTGATGGCACTTGGACGTTTCAACCATACCCTTTGGAAGCCTTATTACTCTTTTATTCTATCATACTTATTTCATGTAATTAGAAAAATCATTTTCCCTTCTTAAGTATGCCATCAAACAACGAATTCTTATGGTGTAAAAAGGAATTTTTTTTTTTTCGGTGTAACGTAACGGAAACCAAAGTACAATGATAAGGGTCAAGCGTAATCTCCTTCTTTTACTTTCTTCACCCTCCACTAAAACCTTACGATTTCTTTCGTCAATAACACATATCCACTCAACCCGAACGACTGGAGGGATCAAAACTGACAGGAGTATAAAAAATGCACGTCAAACGTTTTAGTATTTAGGTCAGACAATAAAAGCTCTCGGAAGTCCCTGCCAAACACAGAGGACGGGAGGACATTTTACTTTCAAGAAAAAAATTGCTTCAACAGGCATAGGAGAGAAAACAAGCCCTTGACAGCAAGTAGCAATCCGGTGACAAACATATGAATGTAGTACTTCCGTTTGCTGGACACCTTTAGTCAGAGCTGTACATTGCATGGCATTCGCAGAGGGAGATGATAGTGAAAAGTTTCTGGTAATAGCTGCGTTGGCATAGAGGATTTTTTTTTTTTTTTTTTTATTTTTGTCACTGCGCACTTCAATATCCTGGATTGGGATTCAACGCTACGACTTGTCTGGTCATGGCGTTGCAAATGAAATCGTTTCGGAAAACTCTTACGATCTTCAGTAAAGTTAGTTATAGACGATGATGGTGCTCTAAGGAAAATTTGATTTTTCGCAATAGTAGTGGTGAAGTGCACTTCTGATATTACGCTTTGACTTGCAAAAGGGGAAAGATGAGAAAAGTTTTACTTTTTTGTGGACGGTAAAGGTGTGCAAAGCGAAAAGATTCTGAAGACCATGCTTACTAAAGTTTTTTTTAACGACAGTGGAAGTATTCTGCGTGTGTGCTTGAAACCTGTTAACTTGGTTAACATCTTGTATGTAGGTTAATGCACATGCGCATGTATGTAGAATATACGTAGAAAAAAGCTTTGCGATCGGAAAGTTTCTATTCAATTACTGAATATGATGAGGTACTTCTAAAGTAACGACTAAAGTAACGTCGGTTAAAGTGCATCGAAAGATTCTGTAGATATTTAACTAAATTTAAGGAAAGATAATTGGATCTGCTTTAGACTCAAATTATTTGACATTTATCTGAAAAAAATAAACGATAAGGTACCAACAAATCTATAGTAGGAGAAAGGCTGTAAAGACTCTTCAAATATCGAGTATACGTAGAGATGAAAAGGTACACAGACATACCTACACATAAAAATTACCTGTTCGTTTAACCATCCGATTGAGCACATACAACAAAAGTTTTCAAGTTTTCCGATAGATGGCGCTGAAACCAAAATCTCAAAATTATGACTACAGTACTCCACGGTGACAGCTAACTGACAATTCTCATAGCAAAATCAACCCATTCACGCGCTTGCCTCAGTTGAATTGTTTAACGGTTTTTACTTTACCCCTTGCCTCTTTACCGGAATCATTCTGAGTCGCTTTGTAACATCTCTAAGCAGAGTGGCATAGCTCAAGTGCTACGAGAACCTAAAGTTATCGTGTGACACCATGGCTCACAAGGACGTTATTGGGACTCTAAACAGGACACTCCAGTACATTAGGGACCGTAATCAACTTATGGGTGGAGTTACAGTGGTTTTGGCTTTTGACTCCAGATACATGCTGATTAAGTTCAAGCCTCAAGTCATCCGTCTTATAGCCTCATGTAAAGACCTGTTAACGTGCGGATCCACCTTCAAATTGACTTGACGGCAGATGTGATTTCCAACTTAGTACTTGATATTGGTGATGAAAAGATTTTGAAAAATGAGAGAAGAACAAACATTCCGAGTAACCCTTGCAATGTTATTGGCAACTCACAGAATTTACCCCAACATTCATCACGTTGGAGCAGATTGGTCTTCATGGTTGAGGGAAGGAGCTATTATCACTCGAACAAACGACGCAGCCAACATAAACAACTTTCTGCTGGAGAAGATTGTCAAGTATAAATCTGTGGAATCGGTAAGAGTACTTGCACGCCCTCGATCCACCAGGAATACCACATCACGTCCTATACCTCAGAGTTTGGGCTCTAGACCCTCGAAACTCTCCAACTGTGCAGTAACACCAGGCTTCAGGTGAAGAAGAGAAGAAAAACATAACCGAAGTCAAGCATCAATATTAGAGACAAACCACCTTCATCCCCCGAATTGTTCTGATCCCATCAGACATCCTCCTTGAGATCAAACGTCCACAATTTCCCCCTAAGATTCGTTTCACCATGACCTTCACAGGGGCAGAGTTTGAAAGTGACTGGTGCGGATCTGATGAGTGACTGTTTCTACCATAGCCAGTTGCATGTTGAGTGCTCAGAGTCAGTTTACCTGACAGCATAAGAATCCCAAAGCCAGAGAGAAATGATAGGAATTTTGTTTACTGGGAGGTCTTGAAAAATTAAAGCCTATACTTACTCATCAATGTCTTGAAACCCGGAGAAGGACATGGGGCATAATGTGACGCTTTCCTCGCGGACGAAGTCGTGGGTATCAGCTAGCTTTAAATAAAAACCTCCAAAAGTATTTCATTTCTGAGTGAAAGGTCACATGCTGTGGTACCTACAGTAAATTAATGGATTTAAACATATGGTAAACGGCGATCGCGGGAGCCTCGTGGTTAGAGCCTTAAACAGATGTGCGAGCTGCGTAGATAAGAGAACCAGCAATATACATACATACATTGAGCATTCTTAGCGGCACCACCTCTTTATCTAGCCATTCAGACTTGACTCACAATTTCAGGTTCCTTCCCTTCTTGCCGAAAATATAACACATACAATAATTTGTTTGTTTTGAGGTAAAATCATGGTCAGCCTACCCAATAGCAATAGACCTCATTTTGACTTAAACGCTTCTCCTTTATTTTAAAACGAGCAGTAGCTTTGCGGTCTTAAGTAATAAATAATTCCTCAAGAATTCACATATCCTTTCATTTTGCTTCCTTCTTGTTTTTCGCAACTAAATGATAATAAATCCACCTGCTATAAGCTGGAGGCTCTGGCTATATAATTGCCCATTATAATCAGGCGACAAGAGAAAACAGCCCCAACACTGCAAGAGCACCAAGAAAAAACCCTCTCCTCGAGGACAAAAAAAAAAAAAAAAAACCTTCAAAAGAGCTCAACACACAAATCAAAAGGATAATGCGGGCTTTTGACATTTTTGTGTGTTCCTATTTTTACATCCTCCATGGCGAAAAAAGGATATACATACAGACATATTTACATGTATAGATATATGCACATATTTCTCTAGAAGCGGGTAGCGCGAGTGTAAATGCCGATTTAACCCCGCTATTACCCCAATATGGTAGCGTTAAGTGAGAGGAGGGATGTAAGCGAGCGTGCCGGGAGGCACGTTTCACCTATTATTTTAGGATCCCTGGTTCTACATCTTCCCGCGTGCTGTTCCTTCCCCGTGGATCACTTTTGTTAATGGGAAAATTAAAACCCACCCTGCACATTTGCTTTTTAAAATATTTTTCATTTTTTTTTTCTCGGTAAATTTTAATCTTCTCTGCCACTTTGCTCAGTATGTGCATGAGATTAGGTCGCATTTCAAAGGGGGTAAACCCAGAATATAGGCTTAAAAAAATTTAAGGCCTTTATATTCTAACTGTAAGGACGTGTGATTTTTGAAATTATGATGTGTGTGGATTGTGTGGATGTAACATCAAATAATTTGCGCTAAAAGGGCGTTTTGCAAAAATAATGTTTTTTTTTTCCTTTTAATTTATTTTTGTTCAATTTTTGTTGGTGTATGTAGGTGTGTTGCAATGTTAGCCCAGAAATTATTATTATTTTTTATTTTAAATTTTATATGCAAGAATATGTTTTGTGCGTAGTAGACAAAAGAATCGTTGCTGAGGTATAATTTTTGAAAAGATTTTACCATCATTTTGTGATAAATATAAAGTTGAACTTTTTAACCATGAATGCTACATATGCATATTAACTGGCTTGCATGTGGCTTTTGAGTGACCGCAGGGTTCGCTTTCCAAGTACCACAGGAAGTACAAACTCTACGTAAAACCTAAAAAAAAAATAACTTTTCCAGACTTTGGAAAGTGTCTCAAAGGCACTTTTTCTAGTTCTGCTGCCCAGTTCGACACCATCAGTAGCCAATCCTTTCTAAAGAAAACGAACGATTTTCCCACCAACCTCTTGTCCAGCAATAAGTAGTTGGGCGTTTTTATTATTTTTGCAGCAGCTTTCTTTCGGCCTACTCTGCCTGCCTCGAGTTTCAAGTTGCGAACCATTTGCAGTCTATGTACTCGTATGTATATATATGTAAGTCCATAAACCTGCGTGAAAGCAGTCATATTTCTTCAGTGTAGTGCTGAATTGTCAAACAAAATGGCACTGTCCATTGCGGGTGAAGTCCTCTGCACACAAAGTCTGGGTCTGAAACAGACAAAGCTGCTGGCGGAAGCGTCCAGAAAACCTACTGTTATCACTGTGATAGTTACAAAAATCAATTTGCATCACTCCAAGGCTGCTACCGCTCTTCTTAGTAATAGACTTTTCGTGGTGCATACGAGACCCTATATAAAAGCTACACAGGAACCATGGGTATGTAAAAAAAGAATCTGTGGTTTCAGAGGTGTTCGAGATGACACCGTACTCTATGACGAGCAATCTGAAAGACCGAGAGCTTCTGTAATTGTACTGAATTTCCTTTCAGTGACCAAGCTTGGACAATTTTGTGCCAAGATTTGGTTGCTGCAGATATAAGCTATGAAACGCAAAACCTTCGTCGTTGCGACAGCCTATTTTCCCTATGATTCGGTAATGCCTTTGCCATCGCAGGCCGTTGCCGAACTTATAGTGTATTCCGAAAACGCCTGGCGCTGCATAGACGCTTTGCTTGATCTACCTACCCTTGATACTTATATCATGGACTTCAATGCAATGTAATCTTTCGTTTTAGGCGGAGCGGTTTTTGGTATCATCCGCATTGGAGTTTTGATGGCCTAGAGCGACACTTCTCCTTCGACCCTAGTTCCATCTGATGCAATGACACCAGAACTTCGGTTGCTGTGCAAATTTAAAGTCGTATTTACTTTTCCTCAGCACTAGCTTTGGCCAGAGTCTGAGCCTGGACAGTTAAAGGTTCGCTACTGGTGAAAATCGACAACACAAAATTTCACTACTCGTTGGGCAAGCATGCCTCTGTTTTCCAAACAGAGACCTTTGCTATCCTAATTGCCACAGACATCTGCGTCTTAAGCGATAGCCAGACTGCACTTAAGGCTTTGCTTAACCCTTAAACCAGTTCAAAAATAGTTCGAGAATCCAAGAACTCTCTAAATTCTACCGCAAGGCTGAACTCTTTGACTCTTGTCTGAGTCACTGGTCACACTGGGATCTCTGGAAATGAGATCTCCGATGAGATTGCTAGAAAAGGCTCAGAGAATGTTTTCTCAAGACCTGAACTTGCGATGAGTCTTTCCACGTCCTCGGTCAGTGCCTTCATTGATGGTTGGGTTTCCTACAAACACAATTGTGTGTGACACAGCTCACCAGGATGCAGACAGACTAAACGTTTGTAGGAAATCAGTTGTATTCTTGCTGTCACTCAGCAGAACTTATTGGCATTCTAACGCTACGCTTCTCTTTTGCCAAGCATCGTATTGTGTTAGGCTTAACTGACTCCGATGCATGTGGAGACGGCGACGATACTTCGGATCATTTCCTTTGCGCTTGTCCTGCCTTGCTCCGATCAACTTTCTCCGAAAGTCGAGTAAATTCCAGTCAAATGGGTAAAAGCTGGGTCCTGCTTTCTGGCAGCACAGTGGAACAGTTGCGTCTGAGTGCTTCAGTACAGCGTTACCAAATCCGACAAAAAAAAATATAGCAGTCTCTTTTGTACCCCTCGATCTTGCTTTATTATACTCCATGTTCTTAAGGATTTTCTTAACCAAAACGGACGATCTTCAATCGAGGTCATTGCATTTCATGTTCTTTTGCAAAACCCTGTTATTATTCTCCTCAAATTATACAAAAGTTCTCTTCGCGTCCTCTCACATTTCGCATCATATCCCTAAGCCCACTTGAATTCTATTTATGTACTCTACTTCCACACATCCCAAGTATGTAGTTCCACACACATATTCTCAAAAAAAAAAAAAAAACGAGGAAAGATAATTTCCTTAAACTTGTGTAAGCAATTAGTGATTTTGTAACGAGCTCCATGTCCTTGAATTATCCTATCTTTTCACAAAATAACTAAAAAGGAGCAAAATGTCTTTGTACGGAAATCTCTATATTCAACGCACAACAACTGCAACAAATTTGATGTTCATATTCCTTTTTGCGCATTATACTGACAACAAGGATATTTTCCCACAAGAGAAGCGGGCGACTTTTTATATCTGTGGAGCCAAAACCACAATCCAAGTATACAACAGTAACAATGACATTTTTATAATCCATAATCCGACCAACTAGCGTAATTTACTCAACATATACAAACGAAGACGCGTAAGTTGTGGCAGGATTGTGGGTTTGCATCAGAATAGCTGTGAGGGGAGAAAAGCTCAATAGCAACAATTTATTCGAAAGAAGAAAACAGAGAAAAAGAAATATTCCGAAATAACTGAGAAAAATAAGGAAAAATAAAACCATATACTGTGTATGTACATGTAGTGTTCGTATACTTTCGCAGTGAATTTGCTTGATCCTTGGTAGTCCTTGATAGTCGCTACAGTCGACTCAATTCCATTTGATAAGTCCTCAAATTGTGTGTTTCGAGGAGACAGTGAAGTTGTGAAAACTGATGTTGTTGTGACGAGCTTAGAGGTTATGTATCAGGATATGTGTGATTGTGAATTGTATTCTTCTCATTTAATTGAGAGAAAGAGGGAAAGCACCATGCGACTACATCCTCTTTGGCTACATTCCGCCCCTGATCCAGTGCTTTAGAGGACACTTTTACAGATCAATATTTCCACAAATTACGTGAGGAGCTGGAGACAGACCCCTTGTTATTTCAATTGATGTTAAAAATGAGGAAGAGCAATTCTCGGGTATGCTTTCCTTCTCATTCAGCGATGACATACCAACTTATGCTGATTCAGTTTTTTTTTCTGGCATATCCTTTTCAGTGCTTATTTAATGTGGGGATCGAATTAAATGTTTCTCATATTTGTCTGAATGGCACGTTTCAGATACAGAAATTGAATTCATTTATATCGATTTGAATAAGAAATGATATCATCATCATTCATTGCGAAGGATGGGAAAGGACAATTCTATACATCTAACCGGATTATGAGATGCTTATGGAAACCTCTGTCACAGGCAGAGATATATATTAAATGCAAGGGGCGGCAACGAACATAACGAGTGTCCCTTAAATATTGTTTAAAGAATTTCGGTTGATCTATTGTGAAAAGGAATATCGATACTTAATCCGATTAAGTGGTGATTTCTTTTGTAATTCGTTTTGTGAGGGGACTGAGCCAAAAATAGGGACTTGAGTAGTACTTCTTTTTTTGAGTGTACTATGGGTTGAACCTTTTTCAATTGTATAAGTGGAATATTTTTTAATTTCATTTCATTTTAAAATGAGTCAGTATGAACGAGCGCTGAGAGGTAGCAGGTAATGCAAACTTTCAAACAGCTTTTTTAAATTTTATCAAAGTGATGCAAACGAAAACTCGAACTTTAATTATCCGATCTTAAGGAGTCTTCTCCGAAAATGTCGGCGTGATGAAATGCATGAGAGAAAATAGGAAAATCAAAATCACACTAGGCAGCGTCAAACTCAGTATCACTGCTGTGAATGACTGTTTCTAATGAGGAACTTTCTCACCTCTAACATATCTAACGTAATAAAGGAACTACTTCTGATATCTAGGTAGGTAGGTAGAGATGGTGGTTCGACTGAACTCAATTGGCACTAGGATGTGCCTATTTGTTTCCAAGACTCGGGTGACCTGGTTGATGATGCGTTTTGTTGAAAATGTGTGAGATAGCCGGGAGTGCCTAGATCCAACTTTAGAAATCGAATTAGACTTCTGATATCTACTCAACGATTAAGGCTTTAATATTCAATTATGAACATATATGCATGATTTTCCGAAGCAGAAACAAATACGAAGGACTCTTAAGGGTGTAGACCCAGTTGGGACTGCCAAAAAACGCTCTTTTTTAGGATTTTTTGTGGCGTCGCATTAAAATAATTTATAACAGATGTTTTTTCACATGAAAGACATGTATTTCCAGAAGCGACTATAATTTTTTTTATGGCGAAATATTAAAAAATAAATGAGATAAAGCAAATTTAGTAGAGGTCCAAAAAAAAAAAAGTGTTTTGCGGTGATCACTGCTGCTCGTCACTGGATTATGTGAGTTCAAAAAAAACAAAAGGGATCATTAGTTAATTAAATAATGCTCCGGTTGAACGAAGGGATTTGAAAAATATTGAACTTTCACAAAATGGCGGATGTTAAAAGTCAAAATTCTTAATTCGACTACAATTTCCGAGGCATTTTCGGCTATAAAAAAAAATATTATCGTCCAAAAAAAAAATGCTTCGTTCAACCGGAGAACAATTATGTATAGAATAAGTGAGAAAAATTTCAAACTAATCGGCAAAGCCATTCTAAAGTTACAGTGATCACCGACTTCGAAGACACGGTTTCGAGAAAAACGCGTTTAAAGTTTTGAGTGCGAGTAGTTATGCACTAGAGACGACTCCGTTCAAAATTATCTATCTCCATAAACAACGGTCCAATTTGTCTGAAATTTTCAGAAAATACTTTTGAAATATTTTACTTTGAGAAAATGTAAAAAAAAAAAATTGATTTTTTCAAAATTCTAACTGGGTCTACCCCCTTAAATCGCCCCACTGCGTCTTGATTCCAATTAAAAGTTAGCATAAGAAACCGACGGAAAAACGCGATTTCAGTTAGAAAATCGACTCCCTTTGGCGAAACATCAGAATTCTCAACAGGAGTAAGATATGTCGTAGCTATTAAAAGGCTTTTCCTTGCGAAGCTCACGCAGGTAACAAACAAAGCTGAGATCTTACCTTTGCTTAGCAATAGTCTACCTGACCATGCTTCGTGCCATTGAAAACTTATGTCACCTGTGTTTGGACCACTATTATATAAGAAGATAGAAGCCTTTGAGGCAGATGATAGAATTTGAGGTGAAGCTGACGGATTAATCGTGTCGAAAAAATTAACTCCGTATTACAAGTCGAGATACGTGCATGTTTCCTTTACATATACCATTGGGAACATACATATGTATGCACACTTGCGTCCTCTCTATAGCTCTCAAAGCCTTTAAGATATTATTTGAACTGCATGCAATCACTCATAGCGCTAGCTAACTCAAACAGAGTCCCTTACGGGTCCCAATTGTTCTGAAGCTAAGGAAAAAGCTCACACGTTGTTCCTAAAGCTTTGTGTCCCATCAGTCTATCATCTTTAATACTAAAAACACTGGAGCTGCTGATAGACTTCCACCTACACTGCAGGTTAGATATCAAACTTCTATCAGCATTCCAACATGGTAATTGCAAAAGCAGACCTATCGAAACTGCTTTCCACTCACCGGTACATACAATTGAAAAATCACATAGCGCCAAAGAGTTCAGCATGGCTGTCTTTTTGGACATTGAAGGAAACTTCAACAACGATAACGCAGATGCGATCACCGATGCACTCATGAACCTGGGAATCGAAGCTTCGCTTAGACTTTTAATTGAAAAACTGCTCACAGGTAGAACAATAAGTACCAAGCCGGGCAATGCCTCGGCCCGCAGATCTGTGAGCTGCAGTACTCTGCAAGTCGGTGTTCGAGTGCTCCGTACACTTCTATACCGACGGTTACAAAACCGAGAACGGGGTGGGAGGTGATATTTTCTCCCAAATGCTCAGCTTGAGCATCTCCTTCCGTTTCTCCTACCACTGTAGCGTTTTTCAGGCGGAAATTATGGCGATCAACGAAGACTTATCATAATATTATGCCTTATGTGATATCCTGCAGGGACATTACAATCCTTACCGATAGCCAGGATGTTATAAAATCTCTGGCATCAGTAACATGTACATCAAAAACTACCACATGGAAATAGCAGAACGTTTTAACATTCACCTAAGCTGGTCAGTCGGTCATAGGGTTACTGTAGGGCCGATGAGCTCGCCAAACGTGGCACTACTCTAGAGATCCTACCAGAATGGAGGAATCTGGGTATTCTACTCGCTACATGTAAATTACTCTTAGAGCATGACGCGATCAGCAAGACAAACCAAAGATGAGGGAATGGTACCACATGCGGAACCTCCAGAGAGATCTTACCTATAATGAATCTCACTCGATCCAAAAATCTGATCTTGCTTAAAGGGTCGCTCATCAGCACCGTTATCTGTGTCCTCACTGGCCACTGTCGCAGTGGCCTTCATGCCAGTGGGATGGGCCTCTTCTCAAATTACTTTGGCAGGAGCTGCAGGGACGAAGAGGAGGATCTTCTTATTCCAAAGAAGGAGGTTCTATCTAGGTGCGTGTCTTCGACAATGTGGGTGAATTATCTCACACTGATGTCAAAAGTATCCTCAGCTCTATCAAAAGCTCGAAATGGCTTCAACACCTGGAGTGACACCTAAAGTATACATAGATCTCAAAAGCATCACAAAGTCTCTTCCTTGGCCAACGTGTGTATGTGCCTCTCATGAACAGCCTGCCTACCTACCAAACGAAACTATTTCTGGACTGAAAACAAATATAGTACAGTCGAACCTACGCAGCTCGCGCAGGAGTCCAACGCACTCACCACTCAAAGTGCGACCCACAACTACCTTAACTTTTATTTCACTCCACTAGCTGCAAATGGGATAATTAATTGCCCGCCAACACAGCAAAAACTTATTCCTCTGTCAGAAAAAATTAACCCAGGTTCAAAAGCAGACACAAAGACTCATTCAATATGGATGCTTGAAAGAATTCTTGATAACCTTAACTGTTGCTCAGTGAGCGAAAGGGCAAAAAGGATGCTTTTCCAAAGTTAGCATACTTGGTGCATAATTTGAGTTGATGAACTACACTAATTAGTTTCTTCCTCGTCCAATTTACACATACAAACTTCTCATTGCCTACAATCGCTTTGATCTACAGCATATAACGTCTAAATGCATCTTACTACTGCACACAACACGCACAGGAGAAGGACGCACTGGAAAATGGGGGTTGGCTTGAAAAGGAACAGGGAAATAACAAATAACACATCATAGAGCTTTCTTGCAAAATTACCATTTTTCCAGGAAGGAGGTAAGCACTCCATCCAATGGTTTGTTTTTATTCCATATGACTGCATACCTAGCTGAACACCTCACTTTTTGCAAGGGGATGCACCAGGATTGTAGTTTCCTTAATTAATGCGTGTCGTAATATCCTGTGGCGGAATAACCCTGGTATTATCACCATCCTAAAGGAGAAGGTAGCGCCACGGCATAAATGCTACATGAAGCTGTGAGTATTAAACGAAATGGTTATAACCTATTCCAGGAATTGCATCTGAAATTACCGTGGAATTCCTCCACGAAGAGGATACACAGCGGGATTCAATAACTTTCTCCTCTGCATGAAGACTGTTTTTGCTTAAAGCCCCATGTAATCGTAAGAATTTTTTTTTTTTTTGAGATGATCATTATAGGAATTTGCTTTATAGTTAAAATGTTTATTTCTGTTCAGCGGTGATTGCGAGGCATCGCGACGGTTTTAAAAATCCTTACAACTTTCGTTTTGGTTGGCTCTCTCCGCTTTTTCGTGAGCAGTGAACAGAAAAATGCAAATTTGTATCCTTGCACTGAGACTTAATTTATTCCTTCGTCGTGGCCAAATGTCCTTATTCGCGCGCGTCTGTGTAATTAGGATGATGGTGAGAATTTTTGCAAGTAGAACGAACCGTTGCAAGCATGAAAACAGCCGGAAAGAGAACGCGAAGACTAAGAAGAAACGATATCTTCTGTGAAGGAGCAAAGGAGCAAAAACTTATCCGATGGTAGTGTATTCAAAATGGCTTCGCATAGATAGCACTTGCATTTTAAGGTTGGTGGGGAATGGCTAAGGATGGTCTCGAGGTCGTTAAGTTAATGTGCGAGCAGTTTTAGTTAATTTATGGTTCGCGATTTTCGCCTTTTGCCGTCGTCTTTATGAGGTGGATATTTAAATGACACACACCACACAATGAAGATGCAATGAGGGAGGAGTTTTTCCTTAAATTTTTTTTTTTTTTTTAGAATTTTAGTAGGATCTTTGTGGGAAGGTCTCTATGGGGTATACATTACACATTTTTAAACACAATTTTTCGAAGCAATTCTTTAGGGAGACTGTATGTGTGTTGGCTGGTTTTCTTTGCTTCTGTAGTGAGAATTTTATTAGAAAACTCACGCTATGTTGGCTATAATGACTTTGTTTGTGAATTAAGCGTATATTACGTAGGGGTTTTGTCCCTACGGAGGTTGACGTTCTTCGATAGAGTGGTTTCACATATTTGAAGGTCATGCGAATCCATGAGCGTTATATGTTTTTGTTATAAGTGTGAATTAGTATACAGTAGGCGAGTAAGTGCTGTTCAGACTCGTATTGTTTTGACACAAAAAGAGGCACATGAGCTGATTTCGAAGAAATAAAAAGTTAGGAAGTTTGTTTTTAAGGTCAAAGTCTGGAAATTTATACTTTATTGACAGTTGCTGAAGATATTCTCGTCCAAGGCCAAATATGTGACGCTTATTACCCGCGGTTATGACGCAAATGCGAAAATCAATACGACGCACGTCTGCATACAGATTAGACGCCTTGTGTCGACATTTGTTCTAAAAGAAAACCTAGTTACACGGAGGTTTAAGTAGGAGGTATTTTCAGAACAGTTGCAGCAGTTGCTGAAGGTTAACAACACACGGAAGATATGATTTTTAAATATTTGCTGTCAAAAAAAAAAAAAAACTATGGGAATGGGTAATAAGGAACAGCAAAACTAAGTAGGTTGTTGTTGAGTCAAAGCATAACTATCGGTTATTAGGTTGTAGGAGTACTAAATGAGTTCGCTTTTAATTTAGGAAAACTGGGTGTTTTCAGTGACAAATGTGAGTTAAGTGACCGGGAAAGCGACTACTTATCTTCTTACAACAAAATTAAAGATATTAAAATTAGACCACAATATACCCCATAAGCTAAAATAGTATTGGGACAGGTGCTAGGCAGATTTATATCTTAGATGTTTCCAGGGGCACTGGAAAAACCTTCTTCATTAACTTTGGCGGAAGTCAAAAGTGGTCGTGGCATTGCTTAGACTGTGGCATCATCTGGGATCACTGTAACACTGTTAGAGGGAGGCAAAACAACCCACACAGCCTCCAAGGTTCACCTCATGTAAATGGTTTTCCAATACGGTCGGGTAGACTTTGACAGTTCATGATGGCCATGTTGTTTTATCTGTTGTTAGTTTTCCCAATTTTTATTTTTCAGACACTAAAGACAAATCGCCATTGCATATTACAGCGTTAAGCAACACGTGCAACTAATAAATAAAAAAGTTGGAAGCGGACCCTGACTTTAATAGAAAAATCATCTTCAGCGAAGAGACCCATTTTTGGATGAACGAGTAAGTCAACAAGCAAAATTGACGGATTCGGGACGATGCCAATCCAGACTAGATCCACCAAGTGTCAAAGTCACTGTTTCGTGAACGAAAAAGCCAACAACCTGGCCAGGCGGGGATTAGCCATTAACGTCTCACTGGCGGAAGTTGTTAATATCCCGCTAGGAGCCGTTAAGGGCAATATTCATCATCACTTTCTGAAAACGGCCAACCAAGTGTGGAACAGGCTTAGTAACTGCGCTATATCGAGGAAGACCTGGCCCGGTTACGACAAATAGAAAACAAACGAGCTACTTAGCAGATCAGGACAAGATATAGCGAGAATTGTAGTCGCTAGTACGGGCCACTGGCCAGTGGGAGACCACGCAGCCAAGCTAGGTATTCCCCACAACACTTTCTGCCGCAGTTGCAAGGATAGCAGCGAAAAGGAATCGCTGCATCATTTCTTGTGCAAGTGTCCGGCCCTAGCGAGGGTCAGACAGCGCACTCTGGGCAAACCCTTCTTCGGTGACCTCAAACATATTTCTAGGAAAAAAATTAGTGAACTAATCCTGTTCCTTAACTCCACAGGTTGGATCTTAATATCTGCGTCTATATACCCACAACGCCCACAAACAACCAGGTCAAATGAGTTGTGGTATCAAAACGGCGCATCAAGCGCTAATTGGGTTCTTAGAACCACCACCTCTACCTACCTACCACTGTTTCGTGTGGATTGTGGGCTTACGACGATGGCATTGCCATCACCTTTAACGGAAAGCGCTACCAATCGATGATAACCAATTTGGCTCAAATTGGATGATATGCATGTGATCGACATGTGGTTTCAACGGACAGCCCTAGATGCCTCACAGCTGATGCCACAATGGACATTCTGCACGGGCGATTTGAGGGCATGGTTATCGCACGCAGAGGCGCCGTGAACTGACCACCGAGATCGTGCGATTTGACGCCGTTAGACTTTTTCTTGTGGGGTTTGCTTAAGTCGCAGGTCTATGCCAACAACCAATCCCCTCAAAGTCAACATAACCCGTGCCATCGCTAAAATTCAGCCTGATCTATGCGCCAGAGTTGGACCTCTCGCATGCGCGCCACCCAGAGAAGCCGCGGCGGCCATTTGAACGATGTCATATTCCACACATAATGACTTTTAAATAGAGCTAAAAATTCGTTTATATCTCACACACAACTTGTTTTATTCAATTTTAGCATCTACCCGTCCTGATTGGAAAACATTTTAGAAACCCCTTTGTTCCTTTGCGTTGCATATCAAAGAAAAGCAATATGGCTCACGTGCTGTGAGAATCTTGTCTGTAATGAAAGCACTATGGGGTTTTTGAGGCCCTCAATAGAACGTTGAAAGATATCCATCAGGCAATGATGGAATGATGGGAGGAGCTACCTTATTGCTCGTTGGAGACTTGCGTCAGACTTTGCCAGTAGTGCCAAGAGGAAGTCGAGCTGACGAAGAAAAGGCATGTATCAAGGCATCATATCTGTGGACCTTTCGCAAAGAAAATGTGGGGTCGTATAAGGGGTGATGTCTTTGCTTTGCAATTTTCCGATCTTCTACTTTAAATCGGAAATGGAAAGTATACAGAATCTGAAGGAAAGGCGAAAATGCCAGAAGTCGTGAAGACGGTTACAGACTTCATAACCAAAACAATATTCTAAAATTTCAAATACAAAAAACAAGCCCATGGAGCGCCTGTGTAAGGATGTTATTTTGACTGCTGAGAACGACAAAACCAACGTTTTTAATGATTATTTCCTTGAGTCTCAGTCTTAATTCAACTAAACTTGGCAATGACATTAAGCTGCAAATGATAGTTGTTTATAGGGATGTTATCGAGCCCACAGCTGTGCTCGGGGGGAGTCCGTATTCATACCACGTATACCGCTTATACCTTCTGAGTACCCTTTCGAATTCAAAAGACAGCAGTTCCCTCCTAAAGTCTGTTTTGCAATGAGTATTAACAAGTCCCAAGGACAGTCATTAAACTTGGCAGGGGTCGACTTAAAGGCGGACTGCTTCTCACATGGTTGATTTTACGTGGTTTAAAAATAAAATAAATGAAATAAATAAATAGACAGCTCGGAATGAGCCAAGGCGTAGCTTCTCGCAACCACTCATATTGCGCGTATTGTATTGTTTCACGAATGGAAGGGACTTACAATTTATTGCCGACTCCGAACGGCTAAGTGAGAAGCTCTTTCATGACAGATTATACTCCCGGAGGCTTGTCATTCCCCGACGAGAGGTGAAGCTGCGAAAAATGTTCGGTGTTACAAGCTCTCGGTCAGCAGTACAACGCACTAACCACTGAGCCACGATTTTCCGTGGCTTGCTTCAGATTAAGTTCACTGATTAGCCTGATTATCCTAGCACAAAACAGTAAGACCACAAATTTCCTACATAAAGAAGTCCTTAAGACCGAAGTAGAGGGTTGGGCAGTGAAGCACCTGCTTCAAAAAAAATTAATTTTTTTGTCTCGAATTCCACGGGGATGAAGTCGCGGACAAATGATTTTTTTCGCCATGATTTTTTTTTGTTCCTTTATTCTAATACTTGATAAGAGTTTAAAAGAAGATGGAGAAAGAAAACGGCGAACACGTTTTGATAAACACATGCCTTCAGATAGACGTAAAAAGTTCGAATGTTGAGAAGCTTTCATATCTCTCATATTATTCGTCAAAAGCAACTTTCAAAACTCCCTTCTCATTCGGTTCCCAATTTTATTTAGCTGACGATGGTTTTTACTTTTTTGTCAATCCTTGATTTTCTATTCTGTCATTTCATTGAATTAATTGACTTTTTCAAACAAAATGCTTAATTGCACAACATTCGAACCTACCAGCTCGTGAAAATTATACAAAACTGTGACAGATAATTAGCTAAACAAACATTTTGGGCCATTCCTCCACCCTTTAGTATTTCTCTTAATGTTTGTGTCCCGCCACAACTTTTGTTCCATTAAAAATTAATTTCACTCATCAGTCTCTAATTAAAGTACACAAAATCATAAATTTAACATCGAACCGAAAATCATCAAGAGCCCATCTTAGTACAGCACCACTATCGATCCACCAAAAATAAAAATAATTAATTATTTATTTCTTGTCAGCCTGTGTGTTGTTCCTCAGCTAACAGCACAGCAACACCATTCGTAGTCGATTATAGCTAATGGCTTTCAAGGCAGCAGGATAAAATACGAAAAAAAAAAAACGAAAAAAATAAATAAATTGGATTTGCTTTGCTCTTGTCTTTTCGGCCTTTTCTCTTTCTTTCTTTCTTTCTTTCTTTAATTCCACTCCTGAGTTTTCTAATTTTTCAATTATTTCCAAATTGAGAAACAGACCAAGTGATGTATACACAAGCATCTGTCAATTACATCTGAACGAACACAAGTAAGTTTATTGTGTGAAGAAATCATGACCGGATGGGGTGTCAACTTTACAAACTCTTTAAATATTTAATGAACCCAGCTTGCGCGTTTGCTTTTTTTTTTTAATCGAGCTACCGCTATGCACGCGCTACTGCACAATTAAGTGTATTCTGCTGCAAAGGGATTAAAAATACATTTTCCAAAATATCCGTCTGTGCGTTCTTTGGAGCCAATTAAGTAACATTGCCGGGCGTATACTTCATTTCGAGCTCATTAACCTCAAATGCATTCGTTGGTTTATATTTTGACGAAGGGATGGGTAAAAGCTGCCGGATTAAGTATTAAAAAGTATAAATTTCACCAAAAAAAAGTTTTTAAAAAATACATCTGGTTATACAGTTGCTATAGCGTAATTGGGGTAGAATGTGGGAGTTACTCGCACAATGGTTGAATATAAAAATTAATTTTGAAGAAAATCTGTCTGGTTTATGCTGGATGAGGGTTAAAGATAAACAAGAGATTTGTTGGCGATAAAAGTGAGGTAGGGTGTCCACGAACGCAATATTACGACTAGTGAAAGAGTTTTATGAGACTGTTTGTGCTACAGAGAAGTCCAAGTTCTGTAAGGAATCCATGGACTCCCACCAGACATCCTTTAAAGAACATGGTATACTGTGAGCATGATAATAAATTAAAAATATATATTAACCCATTTAATCTGACTGTTCCTATTTGGGAATAGTAAATTTACATATCTTAATTAAATATTTTTTTCTTTGACTAACCTGAAGAGAAATTATGGTTTAGACATAATATTATTCGCACACAAGTCAAACATTAAGTATGTACATTGGCGAGTGCTGCCAACGTATGTACGTAGGAAGGCACTTTATCAAATCAAAACAATTTCGATACCAAAATACTGTTGTATAATGCGGGTAATAATAAATTTTACGTGAACAATTTTTGTAGACAAAAAAAATTGTAGTTCTTCTTTATAGTCCTCTAGATTCGGTTGGTAAATGTTAGAAATAAAAGCAATAAAGCGTACAGAATACAGATAATAGCATTTCATTGGCCGATTATTCCACATTAAATTCCATAAAAAATTGTTAAGACTAGCTGCTAAAAATTCACTTTATATGACTTCAATTTAATGGCTGGAATATATCACCGACTTTCATTTTGCCCACTCATTGAAACGAGTGATTTCTATCGTTTTACGTTCCAAAGTTTTTTTTTGCAATAAATTAATCCAGCGTAACTTACCAAAAATCTTAAATGTCTTCAGTAAACGCAGCAAATATCCTGCAAAAAAAAAAAAAAAAATCCCGTTCATATTTTGTGAAACCTTTTTAGCAACATTAAATTATTAAAACAGTCCTTCTGTGTGAATAACATACAAATAAGTTCACCCAAATCACCTATACCAACGTTGTCTACTTAACATAAATTAAATTCATTTCGCTCTGTTCTCGGAAAAACCATAACAAATTACTGTCGCCACTTAAGGGACACCCTTTCAGAAGTTACCCGGTGTGGTATATAAATGTGCCACGCTGTACGTCTTCTCACGCAGTACGTCCTACACTGTCTTTTTACTAGGGATAGTCGCAGATATTCTCTGTCGTTGGCGCCACTCGTAAAATGACTAAAATGTACTCGGACCCATTAAAAAGGATATTTCGTATAATTTTTAAGCTGGTGATAGTACTTATGCATTTCCTTTCACTTCCACGGCTCCTTGCCAGGCTATTTAGGCTACTGAAAGTGCGGCAAATTATTATACGCTTAGCCAAAGGATAGTGGAGTTTTAGGCAGTCGAGGACGTTACTTTTTATGGAGTGTTAGCTGCGGGTATCTGTTGGTGAAATATCTGACGTGTTCGCTGTGGGTTAAGGATTTGTTAAGACATTCATATGAATGATGTCAAAGTGTGACATGAAAATGAACAACTTAATTTGATATTTGCCCTTTTGAGTCAAGACGACAATAGATGGTTTTTTATTACTTTTCGTTGATTTAATTGATATTGATCCAAATGCCTCTATTTAGGCGCAGTTAAACAAGCCACTTCATTCATTTGGTTATGGTTAAGATTATTTGCAATGGAGCTCATCATCACCATCATTTTCAAATGGCCCGCTTATCCACTATGAGGTTTAGGGTGCTTAAAACTCTCCACATCGCCCGATTTTCCATCATCGACTCTAAGTCGTCAAGGACTATCCTCATACGGATTGAAGTGAGTCTCAGAGGATGCCTTCCTGATGGCACGGATTCCATGGCACGTCTTGGAAGCAGAATCGGAGACATACATTTAACGTGTCCAAACCATCGAAGTATGGATCTCTCCATTCGAAGAAGTAGCTGCTCGACATTGAGTGCTTAGCGTATTCTGGTGTTCCTAACTCGATCTCGACGAATTACCCCAGCAATACAGCGAAGAAATCTCATTTTGGGAGCTTATACCCGCGATCTTATTCTTTCGGAACAAACATACTGAATTAAGGACCGATAGCTTAGCTCTGATGACAAGTCCGCGCCTCCTGATAACAGATTAACCAAGTTGTCTCAAAATTGTTCCAGCCTGACAGTACTGCTACTTCCATCACTCGTGCATAGGACCCCAAAAAACTGAAACTTCTTCATCTGTTTTAATGGGACTCCGCTAATATGCAGAGTGCGGAGAACAAGCGTTCGTGAAATCACCATAACCTCTGATCTGTTCACGTTTACCCTCATCCAGTCTTCAACATAGAAGACTATGAACCTGTCAACCACGAGCTGAAGTTTGGTCTCGGTAGACGTAAGGATGACCAGGTCATCAGCGAAATTCAGATGAATTATCCTTAAGTCTCTAAATTCATACCGTTCCCCACTACGGCTTGTCTGTAACATCAAATCTATATACAGAATGAAAAGGAGAGGTGACAAAACACAGCCCTGGCGAAGACCAATTCCCCGCCGTCCCGCTCAGGCAGGGACACACTTAGACCAGATCGGCCCATTGTGATACCAAGACGCAGAGTCGTCTTACAAGCACCACGAACCAGAGTATGTAACACAGAATACATCGAGATGGCCGACCGTAACGGTATTAACCCTAAGAGTTGAACCATTTCGTCCCAGAGGTGAAATTTCTTATCTTCAGGATGTCGAGTTCGCCCAGATCGTTAAGATCATCGTGGAAGTATTCTCCGAGGGTTTTCCTTGTAGTTGTAGTTTTCTCCTCTTCCTCGTCTCTAAAGCTTTTACAGAAATCATTGGAGGGGACCCCCAGTCTGAGTGCATGTCTGATTTTCAAGCAATGTCCGGTGAGGACCCCTATTAATGAACCTATGCATTCCGGTTGGTGGATAAAAGTCTCTCCGCCTTCTTAAATCCAGGTAAGGCCAGATTAGGTCTGACAAGAGATAAGTGTTGATATTGTTCCACCTGCGGTTTGCCAGTTTCTTGTCATCCGTGTCAAGGGGGAGTTGGATCGATTCCATAGGCGCGGGTGGTTCTCCCAGGTTTTCGGGAAAATGTCGTCATGCGCCTTCTTTTTCCAGATCGTCCGCTCTGTAGTTACCTGGAACATCCCTGTGTCCTGGAACCCAGCACAGGGTTACGACGCACCTGTCTGCGAACTTGTTAAGAGATCTGCGCATTGCTTTGCCAACCTTGATCGTATTATCGGGGTATCCAAGGCTTTAATAGCTGCACAACTATCTATGTATAGTACAAAAGCGCTACATTCTACCGGTCCAACAGTTAGCGCATAGAGATTGAATCGAAACCATGGAAAGCAAAAAGATAAACGTAGGACATGAATTCCCCCTTGTGGCTTCAAAAGTTTATGCTCTAATCCTTGCACAAATCCCTAACCAAAATATAAATGTCACGCATTAGTCTTATATGCTACAGATAACTTCATCACTGCAAATCCTTTACAAATAAGTTTTGCATTCGATACCAAGAAACTCCAAACTACATACATGTGAAATATGTACTTTGTTCAAAGTGATACATTCCCCACAACGAGTTCGGTCGACGAATTGCAACTACAGATTTCATTCAATATGCTCCCAACTGAGAGATTGCACTTTTATTACATTCCTCGAAGGTCCTATCATATCAATTGCCTTAGTGTGTCTGTTCTGTTTTGTTTTTGACTTCAACGCTATCAAAATCTTCAAGATTGTCTGTAAAAACACCACAAGGCTTTCATCCTTCCGATGACGTGAAACTTTGCTTTCGCCAACTTTTCAAGCCAAACAGCTACACTACAGCCACGGATCCTTGTTTCGTTTTATGTTGCTCGTCGTTCGTAATTAAATGATTTAGGAGCAAATTTTATCGCGGCCATTCGTCTGTTCACAGAGGCAAGGCCAACGGACTGCTTTGAAAATGCTGTGAAACTTGAAATGGCTTTATATGTTCGCTCAAAGGAGGAAGACGCCTGAAGGCATTTCATTTTGCTTTACACTGTTGAAAGCACCAGATAGATAATTTAATGACTCGACTCCGATCGAAGTGTGCAGGGGCGACTGTATCGGACAGGGATTTTATGATTTACTTTTAATTTCATTATAAATTTGCGAAAAAGACCATAAGTTTCAGGCGACATAAAAAAAAAAAAAAAAAAATAACGCGAGGAGGATATAAAATTATTGGTCGCTCGTAAAACTGGGGATAATGGAAATTTTTTCGGGTCAATTTGTTAATTGACAGTTAAAAAAAAAGTGAAAGCTTTGGAATTCTAAAAGTCAGCGAGCACCTTACCTTCAGACCTGTTTGATGATTATATGAAATAGAATTCCGCCTCGAGGGTAAAGTGCACGAAAATGAGATAAAAAAAGTTCATGGAACCGAATTTAATGGAATCCAAAATTGATGTGAAAATATCAAGTAGTGGTGGTTCACTCTGGGATAGTCTGCCTCAAAAAACTGGGACCTGCGAGTCAGTCGAAGAGAACGAAATACTGCACCATATTGTAATAGGAAGCAACAAAATATTGCTGTAGTTTCTTCATTTCATTTATAGGTAGGTAGAGTGGTGGAGAGTTAGAACCCAATCAGCACTAGAAGGACGCCATTTTGTTACCACGAAACTCACTTAAACCTATTTGTGTGTGAGTGTTGATTGGTAGTGTTGGGATAAGGTGGGTTAATCCAGCCACTGGAGTTCAGATACATGATCAGTCTTCCAATCTTTTTTTAGCTGTGTCACCGAGGTTCACGAAGAAGGGTTTCCCTAAAGGAACGGACACCTGCAGAGAAAATTAAGTATATGTAGATTCTTTCTCACTTTTACAGAAGTAGTTGTGAGGAATACCAAGCATGACCCCATGGTCTACAACTGGCCAGTGGGCCATAGGCATGGCTACAATTCTGGTAATATGTGGTCTTGATTTGCCAAGTAGCTCATCATTATCATCATCATTTTTCAATGAACCGCTTATCCACTATGAGGTTCGCGGGGTTATGGTGCTTAAGTGGACTCTCCAAATCTCCCGATCTTCCGCCATCGACTCTATATCATCAGGGGCTATCCCCATACGGGTAGAGGTGAGATCTCGGACTTGGTCCAGCCATCTTATCCTAGGCCTACACAGGGGACGCCTACCTGATGGCCCGAATTCCATGGCACGTCTCGGAAGCCGAGTTGGGGACATGCGTTGAACGTGCCCAAATGGACATGTTCCGCTCGAAGAAGTAGCTGCTCGACATTGAGTGCCTTGCGTATTCTGGTGTTCCTGCCAAGTACCTCTTTTGGCTTAAGTTTGTTTCAATTAGGTCATGTCTTTCTTGAAGTGGCCTAGCTGGTCAGGCCGTTCCACACATGATTGGCAAGCTGGAGGAAGTGAAGATGTATATAGCCCTTAACACTGCCCAGCGGAATATCGACATTTTTCGCTAGAAAACTGTTAAGGGTCGATCCTCTCTTAGCCAGCTCATGGGCACGCTCATTCCACTCATGATTTCTGTGACCTGAGACACAGAAGAGTGTAGTTATGGACTGAGTACTTGATTTTGATAGCGGTTTGGTTATCCAAGAAAATAGCGATATTTTGATTGAATGCTTGGAGATTGTTCAGCAAGCGGCAGGTAAGCGTGCTGGCATTTCGACAGTGGAAGGCTGTACAGGGTTTCGCGGATGTGAAAATCTAGGATACATTCCAGAGTCTTTAGCCGGCCCACTGTTGGAATAAAAACATGGTTTAGATTAACGCGGCTCCTATGAATCAGTAGTAGCCAGGGAATTGCTATGTCTTGCAGATTCTGCAGTAAAATAGGCATAATTCTATTAGGGTCAGGTGACTTATAAAGAGAGAAGCGGTTAATCGACCACGAGACTTTATCCTACGTGATAACGTTTGTAATGATATTCCATGCTTTAGACGGTGCACTAACGGATCTAAAGGTAAACTTGAACTTTTTATAAAAACAAAATTAGCTCTGAATACAGGACCCCATACAAGGTCTCATGCTTTCACAAAAACCTCGGCGCAATTTTAAACTAGAGCATTCGATTCATTACCTTCTTCTCTTAAACGGCACTATTTTTGAACAAAACTTCAACACGCCAAAAATCATTAGGAAAAATCGAATATTCATCTACGCCCGCACCATGAATTTCATTAACAACATAATTCCTATTAAGGACATTCCTTCAGAGTTCCATGCTAATGCTCCCGTCTGTTTCATTTCCGCTTTTTACATCAAACAACCTGTCACAGCGCACAGTCATAAACATTATCCAAAGACTAGCATCAAAGAAATAACACGAATATTTACCGGATGCTTCGAGTTTGCCTTAGGATGAGGGAATAAATTACGCTTCACACATAATCCGCCCTCTCTACCTGGAAATCATTTTCTCTCCCCCTTCTGCTCTTAAAAGAGTATTCAGAAAAAAAACAAATCCTAAATACGACATAAATCTACGAAAAAGCTGAAAGGTAAGTCAGTCCTCCGTTCTATTGAATACCCGTCATTCTTGGCCCCCCCTGCATGACCACACCACATCAACATGAAAGCCCCAAAGATATACCTCCGCTGCCAAATCCACTATGTCAATGGTATTTCTATTCTTTCTCACTTCTCCTGGTTCTATATTGGATGTGTATTCATGTAAGTCCCCCTTTGTCCTTTCTACAGGGCCACTAGGGTAATCCGATTATTTTATTTTTTTCTGTTCTGCTTTGCAACATACACGTGGACATTAAAAAGCAAACCTAGCAGCGCATTTTTTTCTAACCTCAGTAAGGGGTATTTCAAAAGCAAAGGATATTATCTAAAAAAAAAGCAACTTACTCAGAATAAGAATTAGACGGACAACGGTCACGAGCAATAAATAAAATGCTTCGCAGGATTCTTTGTTGACAATTCAAAAACACACACAAAATGCTTTTCCTTCTGTCGCTGACCATTATCCGTGGAAAAGAAAGCACAACAAGAAGATGAACAAAAGGATTTTGTCAGAGTATAAATACAACAGCAGCAGGGTGGAATTGAAAACGGTAGAGCAATCCATAATTCAAACTCATCAAAGCTTATTAGCTCCATAGCACATTGAGCAAGGATTCTTTCGATATTCTATTTCATTTCATTGAATTCTGACTATCCCAACGTGGATGGATCCTTAAATGGATTGGGTAACGTCCGTGCTGTATGTTGAATTCAAAGCATTCATCTGTTTCGCAAATTATCTAAGTCTTAGCAGAACCTATCATTACGAGATGTCTTCTGTCTGTGCTTTAATCGAACACAAGTAAATGAAATTTCAATAAAGAGAATTGAAATAGAAATTAAGTTCTTCTCCATCTCCAAAATGAAGCCAAAAAATAAGAGAAGAAGAAATGAAATCCTTGAGAGAAGAGCCCATTCGTCGGATAATTGAAAATATCAGCAAAAATATATAAAAGGTTCTCCAATGAATGGCACGTGGGCACATGCTGATAACAAAAAGGATACGATATAACTGATTAGTTTTTAATTGTTTAGCAAAATCAAAGAGTAATCACAGAAAGTTATATATAATCAGAAAATTTTAATTACTTAGCAAATCCGAAGGAGTGATGGAAAATATTGGCGAACAGAACGGTCGGCCAGAACTGGTAGGGCTTTTGAAAAATCTCATTTCAATGCTTTTCTCGATCTGATGGGAGCTTACTAATTAAAGTAGGAAATTCCATTAGGCAGAAAGTTTTTCTTGGAATGAAGTTAACTCACAGAATTTGTAGATAAATTTATGTGGGGATATTTTAAGATGAAGTAAATATAAATTAAAGTGCACTTGCAGGCAATGTTTTCAAAGCACGTAAAGAGAGTTTAAATTAGCTAAAATGTTGTGGAGTTAAGTTTAACTTTTGGAAATACTTCTGGTTATTATTGAGTGAAAAAAAATTAACATTATTTGGAGAGAAACGACCTAACTTTCGTACTCTGCGTCACTTAAAAAGGAAAGAGGACTCCGTGTGACTTTATTTAAGCCGGGAGAAGCATGAGCATTTTTCGTGATGCCAGTAATCTTAAAAACCTAAAATTATAGCAACTCATGATATCTACGAATCCGACAAGTGTCCCACAATATATGCATGCATGCCTAATTTAGTTGAAAGCCCCAAGGATAACCACAAATTTAAATATCCTAACGAAGATATAACAACTGACTTGAGTATAACTCTGTTGGGTCCAGAGGCGCCGAGGTATCAATGGCAATGAAAAGGCTGATGAGCTAGCAAGAAAGGGATCGAAAATTAACTAAAATAATAGTCGATCACACGGTTCTGGCCCCTATAAAAGTTCTAAAACAAGAGACACACTTGGACTTCTGGTAGCTTGCCGATGAACGATGGAGCGCTCTTCCGCCATGCCGAAAATCAAGAAATATGAAACTCAATAAAAGAAAAACAAAGGAAATACTTACGCTTAACAGATCGCATTTAGATCTAGTGATCAGTTTCCTCACAGGCAGCAACCTACTGGCGACCCATCTAACGAAAATGGGACTAAGAACGACCGACCTCTGCAGAGGATGTGGTGATATAGACGCGAAGGGGGACACAACGCACCTTCTCTGCGACTGTCCAAGCCTCAGCAGAATCAGAAAAATCTTTAGTGACCCAGGCCAACTTTCAGCTTTGCCATCGAAGGTCATCCTAAAATTCATATTGAATTCAGATTGCCTTAGGGAGGCTAATAATGATTAATAAATTCTCTTTATAACTGGTAATTGAATGAAGTTCACATAACGGGGAACACTATGGATCCTTGAAGATCCGAGTGAGGCGGCGCCTAGTATTAAGCCGCTATACCTTTAACGTTACCTAGCTTTACCTAAGTACCACAACTGCAATTAGAAGAATACACACTGCAAACTGCTTTTCTAGAAAGGAAGTGGCCGCGAAAGGCAACTCTCGCCTTCCACAATCTAACATGACATGATGGGTTACCAAGCAATCACCACATGGGCGAACATTGAAGCAAAACGACTGTTTATCCTTCCTAGTTCCATCTAGAGAGAGTTGGACAGAAACCCCAAAACATAATATATGTACATCGACTTCTACGAATCGGTCAAAAATAGATATGGGTGTGGGTTTTGTAATCTGATGCCAGATATCGTTCGGATAAAACACATAGTGCTCCAAACGGGTAGAAGCCGAGGCTTTCCGAGAACTATGCCAGTAGACACTTCAAAGAAAGAGAATCAACATTAGCAGGTGCAAGCATCAATATGCTTACCTACATCCAAGCAAGGCTCTCACTACCTCAACTCAAAAACCTTTTTTAAGCAAAAGTAAGTAGCTGTGGCGTCAGCTCGGGATGAGCTAAGGCCTAGCTTCTCGCAACAATTTGTGTTGTGCGTGTTTCATTTTTCGCACAAATGGAAAGAACCTACAATTTATTGCCGACTTCGAATGGCGAATTAAGACTTTTTTTACATGACAATTCATACTCGGATATTTGTCATTCCCCGACGAGAGGTGGTGCCGCCATGATTGAGGCTTGAACCCACCTAACTCACACAGCAGTGCGACGCACTAACCACCGTGGTGAACATCTTCAAGACTTACGTTATCTAAGTAAAATCAATTCAAACGCTGGTCGGTACGGGGACACGGAGGTACTGAAGGAAATGAAATCGCAGTTAGATAGGAAGGGATCTACCGAAGGGTACATAGGTGTCGAAGTCTACTATGGCTTTCATAATTCTTATCTATCCTACTGGGATAATATTCAAGGAATCAAACAAGCAAAAAAGCTTATTTGCCTTATGAGTAAAAAACCAAAGAATGTCCTAAATACAATAGGAGGTATATTCGAAGACTCACTAGATTCCTTTCTGGACACTGCAGTCTGAGGTATCATCTGCACATTACCCAGTTAACCGAATGTCGACTCTGCCTAGCCTAGAGGAAGACAAAACAACAGAACATATACTATGCGAGTGCGTGGCTCTTTTTTACTGTTCGGGAGTGAATTTTCCCCAAAGACACTCTGTTCCTTGAAGACATCAGAAACGCTTCGACGGGCGACATCCACAACATCTTTAGGAAGATTCGTCTAATCGGCTCTATGGACAATAGGTCGCAGTGCTACCGACTTTAGAAGCTGAGTCAACCTATTAAGTAAACACAATAGGCAAACAGCCATCAAGGCTAACATATAACATTGTCGGTCGCGGGCTATAGATCATAAATTTTAATGAAAAGACGGATGAGCTTTCCAGATAGGGTTCTGAAATAAGCCAATAATGCGTCGGATAGAAGAAACCAAAACCAAATTTCGCACTCAAACGAACTCACCTATCGTTTCTTATAAGCATAACGATGATCTACAACTTGTTGGCAGCTTCTCTAACAGTACGCTTTGGTTTAATAAAGATGATCATATGAAAAGGACATAGATACAGAGAACAACATTTAAAATTTTCAATTGAAATCATATCAACACACAACCCCAAAATTTAACTAATAGGTTCAGTTAAACAGGAGATGGTGCAATAAAAAATAAAAAAATCGTGAATTCGTAAAAGTTTCAGACACATTTCAAAAATTTCCTGCGAATGTCACCGCATTTCTTTAAAAAAAGATAGTGTCGGGGGAAAAGAGAACGGATGGCAAGCCTAGACCCAGCCCATGAAACATTCACATTATTTTCCTCTAGATTTTCTTCAGTTTTTTTTTTGTTTTTGGTAACATTAAATGCAGTCCTAAACTTTACTCAACGAGAATATCTATGTAGGCATCTTAAATTTAGAGCCAGAATTAAGTCAGGGAGTCTATTTCTTAAAGAGAATGGTGAGCCTAAGAGTCGAAGGGCCTTAAAGTGTCACTGAACTTCCAATTTTTTCCAATTTATTAAATACAAAAAAAAAAAAAAAAAAAACAATTTGCAGTCTGTATTTACATGTCCAACATTTTGGAAATGTTTTTCAATGGTCGTATTCGTCTCATTTAACCAAAGCTTTCCAAAGCTCGCTCTAAAATATAAGGAACAAGCATTGGCACTCTGCTTAAATCAGTGGGTAATTTCCATAGGTAGATCGAAGGTTTTTCACTTCAAGTTCTTAGCAGAACATGCCTTTTCCGTTAACAACCCTCTGTTCTACTAATTATGGCTCTGAAATAAATTGCCGGTCGATTAAACTACATGTATTCAAGAAAAAGTGCACGTAGATTCATGTTAACAAAAAAAACAGTTTTAACAATTATATTTTCATTAAAAACATATTTTACCCCAAGGTACCGAGTCTTCTATAATATTCTCACATATTGTCGTCGTTCCTTGCTTAATTGCTTGTTACACGGAATACACTCGTTCACCTCCCCTCACTAACCAGAGAATGTCTTGTACCTGAAATTACGAAAAGGCGAATGCACTAAATGGTCAAAGTTTTCCTCCACAAACGATGCTTTGGCGCACTAATTAAAATCTCATTTTCATTTTAGCTTTAGAATTTTGGAATAATTTTCAAGAATATTTATTTGAAACTTTTCGCTTGAAGCCGGTTCTCGGTCTGGTTGTTTGGATCCCAAACGACGACGCATCACCTTGGAATGGGATATTGCCTACAAATGAAAGGAATGAATGAGAGCACAAGGATCGTTTATTCAGCTGATGACACCATCCTGAGCGGAGGTATTCTATTTAAAGCGTCAAAGTCTTTAAAAAAACAATCCAGTCAGTCGAAGAGGATGTGGGTATAATGTCGTTTTCTTTGCCATTAAAATGTCTAGAAGTTTGTCATATAAACTTCAAATGAATTCAGTTTGGCTTTCCTCGGAATTCTACGCAATCAATCTTAGTAAATAATACACCAAAGTGCTTGTGCAAAAATAAAAGGCGTGGCTATGGGGACGTTTGATTAATTATGCAGGGGCGGAAATTGAGTTGGCACGTTTTTGGGTGGCAGCTTTTTTTCATTTTTTTTTTCTCATGCAGTCTGATAAGAACTTGAAGACGAAGGACGAAATGTGTCGATTGAACCTTCTTTCATTCTAATTCGAAATTAAGAAACTGAATGCGTTGAATGAACATAGACGTGACTTCCGATTGCGATCTTTACGTTTCTGAACTTGCACAAGGTCGTGGAGCCTATCTTGAAATGTGTACAAAAGTGGAAGATGAAAATGAAAATCATAATTAATGATTGCATTGGACTAAAAAGATGGTAAGGACATAGACCATAGTAAAAGAAAAAAATTATTTCAGATAGGTCTGATAAGTCTGATGGTTGAGGTCAGCTTTCATCCCGAGCAGTAGCGGCATCTAAATAACTCAATACATAAGAGCGTAACAAGGTTTAGAGCAACACGATACCCTAAATAAATTGAAAAGCTTCAAACGTGTGTTTCTCTGTTTGGTTTTGTCCGCCTCAAAGTCAAAGCCTAATCCCCAAGCAAGGAGACCCTCTGAATCGCGCCAACAACAGCATCAGTCTTCTGTGTCATGTGAACGCCTGAAGCCATTCGTCAACAACTTGATCGGTACATATCACTGTGGCTTCAGGCCAGGAAAGTCCCCCACCGACCAAATATTCACACTGCGGCAGATCTTAGAGAAAACCCAGGAACTTCAAATCTATACTCAACACCTTTTCATGGAGTTTGGGACCTCATATGAGAGCATCTATAGAGACGAGCTATACGGAGTCATGTCTAGTTTTGGTATCTCTGCCAAACTCGTCCGCTTGTGCAGGATGGCGATGGAGAACGCACGCTGCTCCATCAAGGTCGGTAAAGACATCACTGAGACCTTTGATGTCAACAAAAGGATTTAGACAAGGCGACGCGCTGTCATGCGATTATTTTAACATCGTTCTAGAAAGAATCGCGCAAAAAGTCCATATAATTTCTTGGATAAGCCGACGACATTGACATGTATAAACGGAAGAACGCAGCGTAATGTAATTGACGCCTTTGTGGGCAAGACCAAGTATATGTTGTCAACAAGAAAGGACACTCAACACCGACATCTCAGACAGAACGTCACTATAGACAGGTATAACTTTGAGGTAGTTAAGGACTTTATCTACCTAGACTCCGCAGTCAATTCAGACAACGACAAAGAATATCTCTTGCCAATGGCTGTTTCTTCGGGCTAAGAAGGCAATTAAGTAGTAAAGCCCTCTCTCGAACAAGTAAAGTGACTCTTCATAAGACCTTAATCGTCCCAATCGTGCTCTACGGCGCAGAGGCAGAGGACTCTGTCAAAAGGGGGTGAGGTTGCTGTCGGCTGTTTCGAGAGGAAAACTCTTTGGGTGATTATCGGTCCCGTCGGTTGGTGGATGGCGATTTGGGGAGGAGATACATCGACGAAGTGTACGGGCTGTACAGCGACATCGACTTAGCTAGAAGAGCGGTGGCTAGGTTATGTAGAGTTGATGGACCTCAACACGCCGGCCCGGAAAATCTTTGAATCTACACCCGAGGGACGGCTCAGTAGAGGAAGACTGCAACTCAGGTGGCGCACGCAAGCAGAAGGGGACATTTACCAACGTAGCGTGCGAAAGTGGAGGCAGCTTTTTTTTAAGTGCATTTTATTCAATTTTTGGGTACGAGGGTTCATTTTGCTTGGCTTTGGTCATTTTTTTTATTATTACTATGGTCACGGTGGCCCAAGAAAAGTTGTCTAAATTGCAGACATTATTTCGAAAGCTCGCTTAAGTTTAAGCATCAATAAAAAATTTCACAATATGCAGCATCAGTCCTTAATTCAGCGAAGTGGCCAGTCCTTAGCATTGATTGCAAGAAGCAAGCTCTATGAAAATGCACATCAACGGCTTGCATAAGACTATCAACTCCACCCGTTCAATTTTCTTCCAGTTCGAAGCAATCAAGTAAGCCAGCACTTAAAATTTTCTCAGCTATAGCTGTCATAGGAATAATTCTAAACTTTACGTTCAACCTCGGGACACTTGGAGCAAACGAATAATAATAATACCATTCAGCAAATGAAAGTTTTCCAAAGCAAATACTCGAGGTCGTGATTAAACGTTCACTCAAAATGAACAATTCTTCAAGAGTGAGGAGGCTCTCCTTTCACTCGTCATGCTAAACTAGAGATCTTCACAATTTTTCGAAAAGTTTCACGACATACATTTGGTAATTAAGTTCCGTTTTTCGGTATCAATTTGAAATTGTAATTGGGAAAATTAGTTGCCGGGAGTTGATGTCATGCACTGAAGCCATATCGTATATCTTTGCTTCTTGTTGGGCGCCATTTCCCCCGTTGTGTCTCCCCCTTTGGGTGAACAAAAATTGAAGAGATTTTTCGCTTTTTTTTTTTTTTGCCTGACGATGGTGGTTTCTTCTAAGTGGATGCAGTTGGTTTTAAAATTCATTGCTGCTGAAAAGTGATTAATTAATTGTAAAAGTTACGCTGCAGTCATGTTTGTCGAATTTTGTTTTTTCTCTTAAAGACAACGAACAGGAGATGTTGCTCCGAAGGTTTCTTTCCAAGAAGAGTGGATCGTTAAGAATCTTGCATTGTCTGCTGAAAAACATCTGTAGGGCAGACGAAAACGGGATGGAGAATAATTGTTGAGTAAATGAACTTTGCATTTGAAATTATTGAGCACAGGGTGGGTGTTCGTCGTCGTTTGGAATTTAGTGTAGGAAGTGCTGTAAATAGCAAACTACCAACAAAAGTAAATATTTCGAATGGTTGTGCACATTTACGCGATGGAGGTTGGGAATTGTATACATACGTACAATAATGGTGTGTATTTGTATGAAAAAGTTTTCCAATGTAGATGCACGATTTCTTGAGCACAAGGAATGATAGATATGTATACGGTGCATTGTTGCTAGTTAGTTAGACAGTTTCACGCTGGTAAATTAGCTGGTCATTAATCACATGCTGTAAAAGAGTATAAGGTGAGTAGAGCACAGAAGCCAGTCAGTTTAATTCGATCGCTTTTGGCAGAGGAAGTTTCGCGTGAACAATTGGACAAGTTAACCAAAGCATACATATGTGCGGAAGTTGAATTTTGTTTTAATTAATCTTATTGACGTACCACGCGAAATTTGAGGCAATTGAAGATAAAGTTTACAGTTTAGGGTTCTCATTAGAAAAAGTTAAAACAATAAAGCAGTATTTTTGTAGAGCTCTGTAAAGTGTAACGAAAATGGCAACGACAACTCATTTGTTATGATGTTTCATCGTAACTCCTTCCATAAAATGTTTTATATAGAATATGGTTAGAGGTGCGCTTTAACCAGCGACATGTAAATGTTGACTTCAAACTTCTATGTTTACCTTACTAGCTTTCTCTAAAAAATTAATAACATGATTCCTTGCTACCTTTCCTTTTAACTGAATTCTCACGACACCATATACCTATATATGTACATACCTACAGAACCCAAACAGCAATTACCCTCCCTCTCAATTTTAGTTTTTGCATTTAAATACACAAAAGCACTTCGTGCATTGTTTCCGCTTCAACACCTTCGCAATTATAAAGATTTCCAAGAAGCAAGGTGTTGGAAAAAGAAAGGCAACTTGTGTTGGGCTAATAACAAAATAAGTTACAAAAGTTTGTTATTAAATTCTTAAATAGTTTTCAAATCTGTAGTAACGGATGTAGTTACGTATTTTACAAGGACATTGTGGAAGGAAAAAAAAAATCTTGTAGGTGATTGTGACATAAGGGTTCTTTGGCACAAAACGAAAGCGCTGCTTGTCTTACACGCAATATAAATAACTGCACCCGATGGGTTAAGCTTGCCTAGTGAGTATTCAACTTTATATTATTTACAGTGCTAGTCGTTGAAATGTTAAAGCAAACATTATTCTTAGAAAATTTAATTAAAATAAATGTGCAAGTACACGTGGGCGCCGTGGTTCAGTGGTTAGTACGTTGGACTGCTGACCGAGCGGCGTGGGTTCAAGCCCCAGCCAGGAAAACACCGAACCTTTTTCGCGACACCACCTCTCGTCGGGGAACAACAAGCCTCCGAAAGAGCTTCTCAATTCGCCGTTCGGTGTCGGCAATCAATTGTAGGTCCCTTCCATTCGTGCGAAAAAGATAACACGCACTACATGAATGGTTGCGAGAAGCCAGGCCTTGGTTCATCCCGAGCTGTCGCGCCAGCTATTTATTTTCTACTTGGTTTCCAATATTTGCTGTGTCTTCGAAACAGAAGCTTTATTAGAAGCAATAACATTCGGTTAAACCAATGAACCTAAGTCTCATATTTTGGAACGGAAAGAAGGCACATATTGGTTGTGTAGATGAAAACGCAATTTAAAGTCAGATTCCTTTATTTTGCATCAACCTTTCCTGTTTTCGCTTCTACTTTTCTATCAGACGCCAGAGTCCTGGAATTATTTTTTCTTTCTGCAGCTATGTATGAAATCGACAAGAGTCATTCAAAAAATTTTTTTTTTTATAATAACCGCGCACTAAAGGGATTATGACTACCGTTAAACGAGAACACGGGCATTAGGGAACTTAGAGGAGAGACGTACAAAGTACCGATGCACGTTGGTCTTAAATGTTTGCGGGTTGTAGTGATGGAGAAACATAGAACTATGTAGATTGTTCCACATTCATGTTGTACTCTCTCTATTTGACTGTACGTCCGAAAGTAGGCTTAAGGGTGAACTGATGTGCATTCAAAGCATTACGCGTATTGCGGTTGAAATATTGAAGGGGCGAAAAGCAACTGACTATTCCGCTGAAACACTGTTTGTAAAAGTAGCGATAAAACAGTGAGAGACGGGAAACATTTCGTCGGTATTGAAGTCTTTTGCTTCGCAAAGTTCTTGTCTTAACACGCGATTTTGAATTCCATCCAGAATGTGCAAGACGGTTTTGGGTGGACCAGATCAGATATGAGCGTTATACTCAAGCTTTGGGCGAATGAACGCCTTATAAATTGAGGCCAGATTGGAATAGATTTGCACCATTTGAGGAAACCTAGGCAACTGGCGACCCTGGCAACTTCGAATGTGTGGTCGTTGCAACGATAATGGAAAGTCTTTCGGTTTCGGCGATGCTAGAACCATTTATGGACAATAGGTGAGGGTTGAGGTTTCGCTTGAGTGACAGTAGGCATTAGGTTTTGGACGAATTAAATTCCGCTCTATTGGTTGAACCCCATTTGATGATGCCGTAATGATCGGAATTGAATGACCTTTACATACGTTTTCGTTCCTCTTTTATGTCTGAAGATGAATAAGGAAATGAATATGAGAAGCTGAGGGTATTATCATCAGCGAAAGAATAAATTGGATTAGAAGTTGTAGACAAGAGATCAGCCATCATCATCATTTTCCAATGGCTCACGTATCCACTATGAGGGTTGCGGGTTTAGGCTGCTTAAGTGGGCTCGACAATAACTCATCAGGGACTATCACCATACGGCTCGGATTTGGTTCAACCATCTCATCCTGTGCATACCTAGCGGACGTTTATCTGATGACACGAATTCCATGGCATGTCCTGGAAGCCGATTTGGGAACATGCGTGTCCATACTTCGAGACAAGACATCATTTATGAAAATGAGAATCGGAGACAAAACAGAGCCTTGGAGAACAACAGAATTTATTTGGTGAATTTCAGACTTGAAACCGCTCAAAACAGCTTGAATTGAAAGGGCCGACAGGTAGTTCCTAATACATTGAAGAAGAGATACATCGTCTTTTCCTTCTTCGACGTACCTTCACCACTCACTTTACACAACTTTGATTGATGCTTTGACTCTGAATTGCTGTGGTCAAAGCAAATTTCATCAGTGGTTACGGTTAGTCATTGTTCAGCACTGCGTTGGAATACATTTTGGATAAACTATCGTAAAGGAGTTAAGAGAGATTCCGATGCATATTGGCTTTAAGTAGATACCACATTCCTCCTTGTTGTGCAAGACATATTGAGGTCACACTCGTCCCTTGACCTTCAAGTTTTGCGGTCTTTGATATAAAAATTGTGGGAGTAAAAACTTAGCTCACTATATCGTGAAAAGTACATATATTTGCCTGTATTATTATTGCTAAGAACAAGACACTGCAATTTACAGCAGTTTTCCACAAATGGCGAAAGAAAAACTCACCCACAATCTAGAAAAATACACATACTCGTACGGTTTAGTTCTCCAAATCAAAATGGTCTACATCACTCAACTAAACTGGAAAACACGGAATAAATGTGTACTACAACCATACCACAGATCCCGGTGTTGACAACAAATAAGCCGAAGCTCTTACAACGTATCATCCGACTAATTTAAGGTAATTGTCAAAATGTTTATGCTGATTACGAGTAAAATCAAAACACAATGGCATTACGTCCTCACGTGTATTTCATTAAATTCTAAGAACAGAGGTTGCTACTTAAATATATAATATATAGAAATAAGTTCAGGCCACGAATGGTGTGACATCTTTTAATATACATATATAATAATACCCAAGCGAGCAGTACAATCCCATTTGCGGGTATCATTGAAAGTTATTGTTTGAAACATTGTTTTTTGTTTTGAAACGATATACATATGTCATCTGAAGAGCATTCAAGTTTTGTTTTTTTAAAGTTTTCTAAGACGCAATTGACAATTCAAAAAGGATCTACATGTCGGCTCGTTAAGGAAAAATGGCTCCTAATGGAGGCCATGTCGATTTATGATAACAATATTCCCCTCCCAGTTTTTTTTCTTTTTTTTTTTCGTAATTTTAATTTAAAAGTTTGGCATTCTCTTTGCCGCAACACAATTTATCGATGCTGATTTGACATTCATTGGTGAATAATATTCAATTGTTCGCATTAGTTGCCGCAACACCCCCCTACAGAGTTGGCATAGCTCCGAGGGTTGGAGCATCTAAAAATGAATGCTAGGATAAAAACTGAGAGTTAGATGAGAATGTGTTTGCATGTTAGTGGAATATGCTACAGAAAAATATACTTATCGATTTTACAATTCCCTGTGCGTTGATATTAACGTTGGTTCATCGGTAATGGTGTAGATACTTATAGTAGACACGAGTTTATAATTTAAAAAAATTTTAAAAGGAAACTGCATATTCTCTCAATCTTCTTAGTTCCGAACCTGTCATGAACTTTAGCTTTCTTTTATAGTTGAATAAATTATTTTTATCGGTACAGATGCTACCTTTTCTGTTTAAGGCAAAAGGCAGACTTTTAAATTGGAACCACTCTTGCTGCAAATATTCGAATAACATTCACAATGCTCAGCCGTAAGACAATCCCTTGTGTCTTACCGACTGGATCTGTAAAAATTTAAATACACTCACGTGACAACCAATAACGACGCCTCTAGCTGTTAATTTTAATTGGAATAAATGTACTCTTTCAGTCTTTGACTCCATTTTCCTTTTGCCTTGGGTGTAAGATGAAAACAGCCATAATACTTAAGCGTGTTGCATATGAACGAAACACGAGATACCTCACAAAGGAAATTTGTTACATATTACATACTTTGGTACCAACAAAGGTGTACTGTTGGATAATAGAAAAAACAGTTTACTTTCGACTATCCTCAAATGAGAATTAAAAGGAATCTGGAAAATGTTTCCTTATAGATCAAAGGATGTTTTTAATGTCAGAGTCTTGATATACAAAACATTTGTCGGTCATTTAGAACTATCTCTTTTGAAGTTCATTGTTACGTAGTAATGAACAGAAGGGAAATGGTATAGGGGGGAGTTAGAAATTAAAGCAGGGAATAGAGTAAGGTGACGATGCGAATAAAAATGGAACCTCTTCTTATTACAGGTTTCGAAAAATATTCAACAAGGCATACGCTGAAGGTCTGAAACCTCTGGTTTCAATTAGCTCAACATGTATTAGGAGTTTCAGTGCGCTGTTTTCGACTTGGTCGATGTTCGTCTACAATTCCTGAATGTCGGCATTGGATCTTCTCCTATAAGGAAGATTAACGCAAACTAAAAGGATAAATAGGTAGGTAGGTGGAAGCACAGACACACGTAGGCCAGGAAGGCCTTTTGTGATACCACTTGGATCTATACCCTGAAGAACTCACTCACTTTATTCAAACTATTTGGAGCTCTAGATGAAACTGAGGATACTTGTGACGTCAGTATTTGATAGTTCGCCCAAGTTGTCGAAGTGATAGGCTTCTAGATAGAGCTTTTTTTTTATAATAGCACAGGGCAGGACAAGTGCAGAGGAGATGCAGAAGTAATTTAAAAAGAGGTCCATCTTTCTGACATGAAGACTAATAGGCCAATGGCCTGTAAGAACACCGGTGCTAATGAGCGACCTTATGAGCAGGATAACATTTTAAGATCGACTAAGATTTAGCATATTCCGGGCACATGGTACCACTTCTCCATCTTTGGTTAATTTTTCTGATAGCGTCACTCCAGGAGAAGTTGACATGTAGCAAGTGGAATACCCAGATTCTTTCATTCCGGCAGGATGTCCAGAGTAGTACCACATTTGGCGAGTTCATCGGCCTTATAGTTGTCTGGAATGTCCTTATGATCGGGTACATAGCATCGGTGAATGTACAAATATTCTGTACTCTCCATGAGAGATGAGCGACAATCTGAAGCAACTTTTGACGTATATACATGTCACAGATTCTAGAGATTTTATAGCAGCCTGGCTATCGATAGAAATTGTAAAGTCCTTGAAGGATAACCCAGTATAGGGCTTCATTAATCGCCATACTTTCCGCCTCAGGTAGACGGAAGGACTGAGCATCTCTTAAGCATATCGGAGAAAACCTCACCGTTGGAACCGTCGATTTAGAGATGAAGGGAGTGATCGTCTCTGGCGTCATCACTCATCGTCATCGGAAAGGAATGGATGGTCAAAAGTTGAGGTAAAAATCCAACTTAGACGGTGTGTAGTTGGTGTTTTCTGGAATAAAAGTGAGGGTGTCTATGATCGAGGGGTGGCCAATATGGGTGTTGGAAAGAGGCTTTTAGTCTGATGGCTGCGATAGCACCTGACTGCCAAAACTATCTAGCGGAAGTAGATGGAGAAGCACGTCAAGTGCTGCGGATGGTGTGGTTCTTAGTTTGCATGCTTATCATTGCGCTTTATCCAATAGATTATGGTGTAAGGCTCTGCCTAAAGCTGTCCACAAGACGATTACACCATATTTGAGTATAGGTGCCCAAACCTCTGATTTTGCGTCACATGACAGATCGTCGCCTCGTTTTTAGAGCCTTTTCCACATTACAGGTTTCCTCGATCGGCGAGCACTTCCCATCGCCATTCTGCATACACCGATGTGTCTAAGAAGGGATGTCAGAATTAGACATGGCTCAAATCTTCTCGATAAAAGCTTTCATAGGCTACAGTAGCCAGAATGATGATGAATTTGATTGACAATTTCGTAACCAGGAAACCGCCTCTTCCCTTTGGGAGTATTTAGATGAGGAAACTGAGTTTGTGGTCGCCGTGGCTCTGTGGGTAGTGCGTTGGACTGCTGACCGGGCGGTGTGGCCTCAAGCCCCAGCCGTATCCACTGAACATTTTTCGCAGCACCACCTCTCGTCGGGGAACGACAAGCCTCCGGGAGTATAATTTGTCTTGAAAGAGCTTCTCAATTCGCCGTCCGAAGTCGCAAATAAATTGTAGGTCCCTCCCTTACGTGCGAAAAATGTAATACGCAGAGAATGAATTGTTGTGAGAGCCTAGACCTTGACTCATCCCGACCTGTCGCGCCAGCTACTTATTTTTTTCTTTTCTTTTTTTAACCGTGTTTTTGCTATAGGAACTTTACTCTTAATTTTCAACATGTGGCACCGTGTAGGACTTGTTTACCAACTGTTCTGTCAAGGATGTCCTTCGTTTTTTTTTTTTTTGATTCGGCGTCAATATCGCCTAGGATTCAGCCCAATTATGCAAGTCGTACTTGCTCGCGTTTTGTTGTTTTGAAATCATCTTCGCCTGAATCTGTCCCAAGTTACGGTTTTTCATATTTAATTACTTAATTGGATAACCACAGAGGGAAATGAATCCGCGTACCCACATTGCTAACCTAATGCAATGCGATTGATACAAGGGTGATAGTTCTATCCAACACACACACACTTAAAAATTGTCGAATGCCAAATGAGGTATTTCAATTCCAATTAATGACAGCCATCCTTTTAAATTAAAACGATGACCACAATGTAATGAGAAGGGTAATATTAATTATAAATAAATTCCCAATAAATCAAATGGACAATAAATTCTTAAGCACTGCAACCCGTGGTTATATTACAAATAAACGCCTGAAGTATCTGTCATCCTTAATTAGTTTTCCGTTTAATGGGAAAAAATTCCGACACAAAAATGATTTTTACGTGAAAAAGGAAATAATCAATTCTTTTCCATCGGTCCTACGTAAGCCACAACCACCTTTCAACATTGTCGTTCGCCATTTCGAGTTTTTACTCATGCCTTGCGTATCCTTAATTTAAATTATTACAATGAATTATAACCGTGTTTGAAAAGATCTAAGAATCATGAAATAGGATGCAGACAAGGTCGCTGATAAAAGGAAAAATATATAAATAAACAATGGTACACTCAGTGGCATGAGGTAGGTATATAGCCTTTTCATTTCTGATTACAATGTCGTAAATTTCTTCTTTTTTTTTTGTGACTCTATTTCTTCGGCGTTCAGTGCACATCATTCCTAGTACATAGTCTTACATGCGGTTGGATTTTCAACATCAAATTCGAATCCCTTTTACGTGGGAACATTTTTTCTCTTCGTGCGCGTCGTTTCCTTTTTGCATTTTGATGGTAAATGATTTAGGGGCTTTTTGGTTGAAGTACCATCCAACATCAGGGGCAGAAGCTGGTGATGAAAATCACCATTTACATCACATTCAGCCCTCTGACCGACCCGCACACATCAACAGATTCTTCGATAATCATTTCTATGGTTTCTCAAGGAATGTGGACGAGTTTCTTTTTTTCTCGTTTTGTCCTTTATTCTCCTCCGCATTGAGGTTGAAAAAAGAGAAAGACAAAAAAAAAAAAAATTTAAAAAATTTCTTCGTTGCGTTCGCTTTTATTCGTTTGGGTTGTGATATCAATATCCTTCGCAATTGGGGTAGGTTTCTGTGGAATTTATTTAATGGGTGTAGAACAGATTTTTCCACCGTCCTTAAGCCACGTAACATCAATACTTCCCCGTCTCTCTTGAATTTTCATCTTGTAATGAGTTTTGTTCAGCATGAGCGGGGGCATTGGTATTTCAGTCTTCCGTCGTCTCTAGCTTCGTTCTTAATTTATTTTGAAATTATGATGTGTTTTACGCATTTCTTATCCGATTCGGCAATGAAATAAGGATTTCATTTAATTCTCCTTCTGTGGCAAGTATTGGTTTCGAGAAAATGTTACAAAAATAGATGAAGCTCCTGTAATCGATATGTAACACGTTTAAGGTGTGTTGGTCTAGACTAGCGGGAGTAAAAGGCAAACGAACGTACCACAAATTCCGCCTCATCTGCAAAGTTGGAACTGTTTTTTTTTATAATTCCTTATGGTGTGTGAAAAACACAGCGCGAGCGAGTTGCAGTGGTTCGAAACTCAGGTAGTATTAGGTTTCAATGACGTCCGAGGGTGGTGTCCAGGGAACATTTGTGGTGTTTGTCACTGCTATAATTCACGAGAGTTTTTTCGAATCTCCTGATGTCATAATCATGGTCAACTCAATCAACTTTTCAAGCCATGAGACCCTACTGCCAGTAGTTTTAGAAATAAATATTTGATGATGCTTACCATTGCACCATGGCTATCCCCAAGCCATGGTTCTGAGTGGAATTCTGTGGCTTTGAAATGCAGGACGTTCGGTTCTTGTATAAAGAAATGTAAGAAGTGTGTCTGCCTTTGTCCATCTGTATGCGGCTTAAGCTATCACTATTCATCTTTATGCAATGACTTCTGAATTTCCATGGTCGCAGCGCTGCAACGGTTAGTTCTTTGGAATGTTAAGCGAGATGACACAGTTCCGAGCCTTTACAAAATATTTATCGCGAATTTCCCCCAAAATTATAATTAGTTGTGAAAGAGCTTTTTAATCCACCTGAGTCGGCAATAAAACCTAAAGATCCCTTCCATTCGTGAAAATATTAGGCATACAGCACGAATGATTGTGAGAAGCTAGTCCTTGCCCCGCTACGTTGCTTATTCGACACTTACGAGCTTCTATTTGCGACCCAGAAGCATACTTTATGTCATCTTAGTGAGAAATGCTTAAGATATGCGTTATTTTATATGGGTCTTGGATAATGAGTAGAATAACGTGCATTGGAGCATACAAAAATCAGAATTAAAGGAGCGGTAATTCTTGGTGAGGGTGACAGGACGGCGAGGTTGGCAGTGGTGCAGGGTAAAGGTTATGGCTATGGCTATTAACATTTTAATGTATAAAATTAGTGATGGGATTTTATATGTTAATGAAGTTTATGGACACTGTGGTAAATCCTTAAAACGTGTGTATTACTGTACTTAAATTAGAATGGTTTGCGGTATTTTCCAACAACTTCTGTCATAACTAACTTCACTTTTTAATCGCGCTATTCCTTTTAGCTTTGAAAGCATTTTTGGATTTTTTTTTAGATAAACACAATTAAAGTGACCTAAGGTTAGGTAGATGGTAGATGGACGCACACTCCCTTGCTTCGAACTACCTTGAAGCCTAAATTAACCTACAGAAGTCCTTGACAGATGCGTCGATTAGTTCTTTGGCATTCTGGAAGAAGTGTATTTCAAAGGATTTATAACTGAGATAAAAGAAGCCTGGACAGTAGCAGGGAAAGTGGGTTGCGTTCTCATTGACCACATCATCTTTGCAGCTACTCCAAAGGTCACCCTCACCTAGATATAGTTTTCTCATGTAATAGCGCAGAGTACTATGACCTGTTACAACTTCTACAAGGATGGAAAGGGTTTTTCTGTCCTTCTGCATGAGAGTACTAGTTCTGGGATCTCTGAACCTTGGTCATAGTTTTCAAGTCATTTTAAAGCAGTCTAAAGAGCTCACTCTTCTGTTTGCTTCTGCTAGTGACCTGTTCCCTGCTTATAGGATTACGTGGCGGAACTTTTGCTGAGTGCTCAGCTGGTTCATCAGCTTTCTCATTTCTTGGTATATAAGCAGGAACCTAGCGAGCAGGAGCACTGTGTAAGATCTTCGCGACAGCACTTCACAAGCTTCGAATTGATTTGTATAGCGGAAATCGCTTTTAGGGCAGCCTGGCTGTCGATAAAAGAAGTGATATCATCATGTCTGCCTTCATCACAGTCTGCCTTTGCAAGTCTTGGTAGAGGACCGTGTGGTCACTAATTGCTGCGTTAGTCATAGTAAACTTTTCCTTTATGAGACTTCAAATCTAGTCTCCATATGAGACTTGAAGCTATTATATATTCTTCTATACCCCACATTTTTTCTGTCAACTCATCCTCTCCTTTTTCCTCGTGGATGGGCCGAATCAAGGTGTCATACGAGCCATGTTGAAGAAAATAGCTCAATTTACGTCATAATATCCTGAGAAAAGCCAAAATTCTTTTGAATTACGTATGTATATATCACTTTAGTCTTAACGGGTAGAAGGACTTCCTTTTGTAACCAAGAGGACCTGACGGTGATACATATTATGTTCAATGCATATTCGCTCTGCTTATGGTCATCATCATCATCATCATTTTCCAATTATCCACTAAGGGAGTCGCGGGTTTAGGGTGCTTAAGTGGATCCTCCACATCTCCTGATCTTCCGCCATCGACTCGAAATCATCGGCGGCTATCCTCATACGAGTAAAGGTGAAACTTCGGACCTGACCCAATCATCGCATCCTAGGCTTATTCAGGGGACGCCTACCTGATGGCACTGATCCCGTCTTATCAAATTATCGAAGTATGAACCTTTCCGTTTGAAGAAGTAGCTACTCGACATTAAGTGCCTCGCATATTCTGGTGTCCCTAACACGATCTCGGCGAGTCATTCCAGCAATACAACGAAGAAATCGATATTTCACTCCCTCTTCCCCCAGGACCTTGAGCATTTCCGACCGGATTTCGTCCACACCAGCAGATTTGCCAACATTTAGCGCTTTAATCGCCAAGGTCACCTCCTCTACGATGGGACTATTCTCCGCCCTACTCAAAAACCGTGGATCTGTCATCCTCAGTGCCCTGTTCAGATTTGAGTAGCTCTGAAAATTGCTCGGCCCATCTGTGCAAGTTGTCCTGTTCAACAGAAATAGTACACCATCTTTGGATTTAACTCCTTCAATGATATTAAACTTCCTTCCTCTGAGACGGCGGATGGTCTGCCAGAACACCTTGTTTGCCGATCTGTGATCACGGTCCAATTTCTCGGCGAACTATTTCCAAGTTCTTCGTGCCTCCATGTACCGATTTCGAGAAGTTGAGTCCCCAAAGTGTATTCACACTTTGAAGCCTTTCTTCTTCTCTCTGATGGCTTCCTGAACTCCGGGTGTTTTAAACCACGCAATTGTTTTCTCACCATCAGCCGCTTCACTCCGCAAACGTAACCTGCAGACTGCTTTTGAAAACAACTGCGATTCTTACTCTACATTTGTCGGAACACTTGGAATTCCTTGAAACCTTTCGGATACCTACCATGCAAACTCCTCTCATATCCCATCGTTCTGCAAACTTTCCCATATACATGTCACCAGGCTTGGGTAACGATTTGATACAACACGAGGTGGTGATCAGTTGATAGTTCAGCCCCTTTCAAAACACGAACACCACAAACCATCCTTTTAACACACGATGGCACCACAAAGAAGTCTATTAGCGACTTCTACTGAAAAGTTCACAGCTCAAATTTTTCGGTTTAAAAGATTGAGCAAAAAAAACAGAAGTGGCCAAACTTTATAGATGACCAAGGCCTCTCTGACCCTAAGTGCATTTTTACAAGAGCAAATCATACGTTAAAATGGTCTTCACAACCGTTGCAGCCGATGAAACACTTTCGTTTGAAGCCTTAAGTGTGCTGAAAGCAAGCTGTACTTATGTATAATACATACATATGTGTTTTGAAGTAACACTCAGTTTAAAAGGTCTCAATCCCGAAACCAGTAACAACTCTTTTAATAGAAAGCTAATTGGTTTGCATCAATTAATACTTCTCCGTACAAACTATTTGCAAAGCAGAAATCGTTTGCCAGGAAGAACTTGACAAAGAAACATTAACAATTGTTTCTATCCTATTGTTTCTGGAATTCCATCAATTAGTCAATAATCAGTATCCATGCCTCAGTGGCAATTTGTCTACGAAATCTACTATATCCACTCAACATCACATGCATGACAACGTCAATCCCTTCGAACATATTCTCTATCAAATTATGTAAGTTACCCAGATACTCCCATTAAGTCCTTAACATCATTTGACAAATTAATCTCCTCTAATGTGAAACGACAAAACAACAATAACAAGGTTGCGTTTTGTCCAGGCTTCATACCGGTGATTAAAAACACACCAACCAGACAAGCCATCAAATAACAACTCGCTATACGATTGGTGTTTATTTCATTTATTACCCGTCAATAATTAATTACTCCCACGTAGGGACTGCTAATTAGGAGGTCAAAAAGAGAACAGGTTGGGGTGGGAATAAACGGGAGGACGACAAAGCAAAAGAAACAAAAAAAAAAAAAAAATAAACGAAACAGGACACCATCATACCGAGGGAGAACCAAATTAAGATGTTCTGCGCAAATAATCCAAAAATCATAACACAAAGAGGGTTTTCCCTCTATTTTTATGACAGTAAGTGGGGGGATGTGTCATGATAGTGGTGTACAAATGCGCTTAGTGGCTTCTAAGAGGGTTCCACAGGATACGGGATACCGCCACAAATGAGAGCATAAAACATTTTCTCTTTTTTTCATATTTGATTCTTTATGTCGTGGCGTGAAATAGAAGACTAAGCATTTTTGTGATGCTATTTTGCTTCCACAATGGATTCCCCAAGCTGCTGGGATATTTCACTTTACCACGACAACAAAGTGGTTCACACAAAAAGGCTTAAGACAGATTGGCCGAGATTTTTTTTTTTTATTTTTTTATGTCTTCACACAATTTTTTTGTCCAGATATTCTTTTTCACATGTCAAAAACACTAAAGTGAATCATTTTCACTATCCTTGGTATCCCTGGGAGGCGGACGGTCAGTGTGTGTTATTTTCTTTTTGTGCGTGTTTTTGAGGATAGAAATGTCTACCCAAACATGGGGCTACATTTTTTTTTATCACTGTTTAACTCTACCCATACCCACCCCTGTGTTCACGGCACACAAAATGATAAGTTATGTGCACGATTTTATCTGATTAAAAGGATGCCCGACACATAAACAGGACCAAACAAAAAGAGAACGGACAGAGAAAAAGATATAACAAGGCAAACAAGTCACACAAACACAAGCGGAATCCAGCAACCACTAAACCGTATCCATCAATTAACTTCATAAGGGAAAACACCTAGGTCCTTTTTTCTCCGCACTGCCATCATCATCATAATGCGATCCACCCCCAGACAAAACTCCGACTATGCATAAAATGGTAGATTTAATGTCCCGGATGTGGTAAATTTTGCGTCCTTTCTCCGCATTTCACAGAATTAGCGTCACAGTTCTACACGTAGCTTTAAAAACTCTCAGTGGTAAGCTTACCTTGGCCCTTGCACAGAGAGGATGTGTGCGGAGATTTAAATGTATATAAGTGTCCGTGCGTTTAGTTTTTTTATTCCTACTTCAACATACGAGTCCATTTCATTCTGGAAGCAGTTGAGAGACATTAAGCCTGTCACTGTGGCCAATTTAAACATGGATTACAGCACTGACCTGGAATAAAATTAGAAGCAATATGAGTTCCAGTAGTTCTTGCAAGTGTAACGCAAAAAAAAAAAAGAATTTAACAAGGATATGCGTAAGTGAAATTAATTTTCGTATGAAAAGGATAATTTTAGAGTTGGAATTCGCAATCATCATCACCACTAGCACCACCACTGTCTGCATAATTAGGATGTGAAAATCCTTTGGGGTGTGGAATACAAGTTTGTAGATTTTACGGATTTACAGGATGTGTGTCTGTCGGTATATCTCATGAGTTTTAAGAAGGATAATACACATAGAGGTGGGGAACTAATTAAGTGAAAATACTTTTTCTGGGAAAATTGTGTATTGCTGGTGTCTACGCTTTGGGATTGGATAAATAGTTGGAGTAAGCTCACATGTTCTCTGGGGCGAGCTACCTACATATGTTCTGACATAATTACGTATGGGGAAAGTTTACTTTAGGATTTAACATGAAATTGTGCATAAAGTTTAGGGAAAATAATAAATTTGAAAATAAAATTAACTGATTGGATGTCCTGTGTCTAGCTTTTCCAAGGACCAATTACCCCGTTTCGGAGTTGAAATGAGCAATATTTCTCGCTATTTTCAATTTAATATACCTAAGGTCTGAATTAACAAAGAACCTTACAGCATACGGACAGCAGAGAGCATACACCAACTCATTTCTAAGATTTGGTCAGATGAGTTTTTGGCTGATGAATGGGACGTCAGCATTGTTCGCCTAATCCACAAGAGACAATGACCCTGTCATGTGACCTCTACAACATCATTGAACAAAGGGAACACAACTTTGTACGCATAATTCCTTGCAAACGCCCACGATACTGACATCAGCGGCAGAACTTGGTGAGCTATCAAGGGTGTATTTGCAAGTATAGAATGAACTATTCAACCTGGACGACGAAGACCAACATTTTCGTTCACCTGCCCTGGGCCACAATGCCGATGAAGCTGACGGCCTAGCTGCCGAGCTGTTCAAAGTGGCAAGCGATTGATAAGAAGCATGCACCAACTCATCTTAAAATATGGTCGAAGGAAAGTATGGCCGATGAATGGAACCTCAGCATTGTTTGCCCGACCCTCAAGAAAGGAGACCCTCTGAACTGCGGATGCTACAGAGGCATCAGTTTCCTAAACCTCACCTACAAGATCTCATCGACCGTGTTGTGTGAACGCCTGAAGCCATTCGTCAACATCAGGCCAAAAAAGTCCATCATCGACCAAATATTCACACTGCGACAAATCTTGGGGAAAACCCCAGAACTCCAAATCGATAAACACCGCCTTTACATCGATTTTAAGGCCGCGTATGACAGCAACTCTAGAGACGAGCTATACAGAGCCATGTCCAGTTTTTACATCCATGCCAAACTCGTCCGTCTGTGCAGGATGATGATAGAAAATGCACGCTGCTCCATCAAGGTCGGTCAAGACCTCACCGAGACCTTTGATGTCAAAAAAAAAGGTTTAGACAAGGCGACGCGCTGTCATGCGACTTCTTCAACATCGTTTTTGAACGAGTTGTGCAAAACTCAAGCGGAAAAACCAGAGGCACAATCTTTCAAAAGTCCGTCCAATTAGTCGAATACGCCGACGATATTAACGCGTTCGTGGATATTGAGACGGAGGCGGCGAAGATGAGTTTAGCGGTCAATGAGGGCAAGAAAAAGTAAATTCTCTCAACAAGAAAGGACACTCAACAATGACGTCTTGGACAGAATGTTTACCTAGGCTCCGCTATAAATTTAGGTAACGATACCAGCGATGAGATCAAAAAAAGAATAACTCTGGCCAATCACTGTTTCTTTGGGTTAGGAAGGCAATTGAGTAGCAAAACCCGCTCTGGAACGACTAGAGTGACCCTTTATAAGACATTAATCATTCCAGTCTTGCCCTTTCTCGCAGAGGCATGGACTCTGTCACAAGCGGATGAGGTTGCTCTTGGCTGCTTCGAGAGGAAACTTCTTCAGGTAATTTTCGGTCCTGTCTGCACAGACGGTGCATTTACACTCAGCCAGAAGAGTAAACCACTGAGGTAGCTGTGTCATATAGAGCTTATGGACACCAGTGTTCCGACCCGGGGACGGTACAGCAGAGGAACACCGCGACTCAGGTACCGCACGCAAGTGGAAGTGGACCTTAATCAACTGGGCGTGCCAAACTACAGGCAGCTGGTTAAAGATCGAGGTGGCTGAAGACGCTTGTTGATTGAGGCCCAGGTCCACTCCGGACTGTAGCACAACCTTAAGTTAGTAAGGCAAAATAAACCAAAATTAGTTTATGAGGGCAGAAATAAGACTTTTGAGTCCGACAGGATGTCACAGTGGACAACTTTAACTTCATGGAAGTAGGGGACGTCGTCTGTCTTTGCTCTACTCTTGCTTCTGATAATGAAATCTTATCGGAAATCGAACAACGAAAAACTCGTAACGAACGCCATTTATTTGGCCAATTAAGAAGTAAGCCCTTCTTTCGAACACCTAACGAGATGTAAACGAATTTATCAAGGTCTTCAAACTTATTAGAAAACTGACTTTTTTAAAAAATCCACCCATACATAAATGGTGACTGCGCTGGCCATCAAGTTGTGAACGTCTCTTTACACAGTCCTTGATAGTTTTTGATTGTAAACTAAGTTGCAGGAAGAGATACCCACTACCGAAATCTCAGAACAGGAAGCCCACTTCCAGGTGCATCCATAAATTTACTAGGAGTTTAACTTTTTCATCATTCACTCTGGAGTCAAACAATAAGGATACAAGACGCAGAGTCATCGTAATTACCCTGTAGGCCAGTTCAAATCATGAAATGAAACTCACTTTGACGATTAGATTGCATTCTCCGCCAAACTAAGACTACTTAGTTTCTAAAGTTTCCAAATTAGTTTTCTATTCATCGAAAGGATTACAGTCAATACAAGAATGGAATCGTTGTCATCAATACAAGGACAGGGTCAGAAAACCAGAAACAGGACTAATTTTCTTATTGAAGGAAAGGTTAAGTCTACTCCTGCACTTTTGCCTCTTTCTTCTAATTCTGTCAACCTTGGGAAATTGTCTTCCATGAGCAACAATGTCCGGCAATAAATTTGCTTTGGTTGTGTCTTGGAAAGAGATATCGACAGGACAATGAAGTTATGCAAATCAAATCATAATTACTATCCCTGACCTTCTCCTAAACTGATAGACTATCAAACTAAATCCTATTTGCATCGGATCCTCTAGAATCTGGCCTTCGTCAAACCTGTGTACACATGTATACATATACGCATTCTGTAGTATTTGCGTCACAAGGCTAACGCAAGAGAACTTAACAATCAACAACATCACATGGAATAAATAATTGTGTCTTAGCATCATTATTGATGAAGGATTCCATCTCCATGCCATTCGCAAAACCACCCGCAACCACCCTGTTGATGTGTAGAACATTACGACATGACACGTGATTCGATTTTGCCATTCACAATTAATTATCGAGGGTTTTTGAGGGACATTCCTTCCTGTGACCCTCCACTTTTGCCGAGTTCATGAGACTCACACAAACAGCACCAGGAGGCAGGCGGTCCGTTCCGTCTCATTGAGGTTATGTTACCCTCCAATACGGGGGATGTAATTACAAACAGTGGTTGACTGAATCTGGGGCCGATGAGGCCATGAACTACGCCACCACCAAATGAAGTTGATGAAAGACAAAATGCCTTCGATCGCCTTACACACGTTAATAGTTGTGATGCTATCTGGTGCGGTAGAACTGTTACTGCTGCCACAGGACACAATACGGTATACAGCCCCCAAAAGGAATCGAACATAATAATGGAACAAGGATTTTCGTGTCCATTTTCCGAAACAACAGGCATGTGCTGTGAGTTTTCTCTCGTTTTCATCGGCTTTACTCATGTTTTTCCATTTTTTTTTTTCGTCTTTTTTTTCCTCCTTATTCGCATTTATTTTCATTTATTTCTTGGAATTACTGCTGGCTCGTGTGAAATGGTAATACGTCAGCCACTCCGATGGACTCCTTCAATTATGTTGATTTGGTTTGTGTTTTGCACGGTTTTTCTGTGTTCGGCTCCTTGCGCCCGGTTAATGATTCGAATGGACTTTTGTGATTTTAGGGCTTTTGGACGATTAGTTCCGCATACCAGAAAAAGTAAAGAAAATTCAGAGTTGGCAGAAGGCGGTCAGAGTGATAAACACCAATCGATACTTTGTTGGAAGAACTTTTTTTCTAGATTCGAAGGCACGACGAAAAAAAGAGGCACGTAACAACTTTAAACAAAGTTTGATTTATGTCCTGAGCACTTAACTTTACGCATAAAATTGTGCAAATTCAAAAAAAAAAAAAAAAAATTGCCAAACTGAAACGAAAAAAGTCGTAAACTGTACTCATTGCCTATAAAAAATACTCGGCCACCGAGGTTCTGATTATTTTTTGTTGGTCTTGTAAAAAAAACACAGAACATCCGTTTGTCGATTCGCTTTTGCGATGAAGCGAGCTATAAATCAAGATGTCATAACAGGACAATGTTCAGGACTCTGTGACAAGGCCACAAAAAAAATCGAAGAAATGTGTGGGAATATTCAATAAGAGATAGCCATGCGATTGCTGTGGGATGTGGTCATATTTTTGGAATATTTCTAGTTTCAATGGAACTAAAAAGAGAAAATGTATAAACAGACTTTGATGTTATGTCTGTTTGGTGGGTTTGAATCACAATTCAGGAACTGTCAACAGTAATTTCCGGTACCGGGTCGTTTTTGTAACGTAATTGAGAGTGAAAAAATTGTCAAACGTGGTGTTACTCTGAATCAATTTGAATGTCTTCCTGTGATGAAGGTTTAGGTAATCAAAAAGTGGAATATAAGCAGCAGAACTCGTAAAAAATAATTTTAGTCAACTTGCGAATTCGCTCAGATAAGGAGTTTCTGTGTATCATAACAATCATCATCACCGCTTATCCACTATGAGCGTCATGGCTTTAGAGTGCTTAAGTTCACTCTCCATAGCTCTCGATCTTACGCCATCGACTAGCGAAAAAGCTGATGAATGAGCAAGATTGTGGTCGACTATGAACATTAGCGAATCGGACACATCTGAAATGCCACCGATAAGGAGATTGCATAGGATAATAGACAGCATAATAGAGAAAGAAGCTAATTTCCCCTGGTTAGCTAGAGAGGATTGCGCCATCTCTAGGACGTTATGTCCGCAATTTAATAAAGCTAAATCAAGGTGGTTTCTGGCACTGGACAGATTCTCTATCCGTATGCTCACTGGAGTTATCACAGGCCACTGCGCTATCGAAGTCATGCTATGCAAATGGAGAATCGAGACCAAAGATTTATGCAGAAGCTGCGGATATGAGGAAGAGGTAGAATCAATCCAACATCTGCTGTGCCACAGCCCCGCCTTGCAAGAACGACGTCTACGCGCATTAGGATCAAGGTTCTTTGCAAGCATAGCAGAAGTAATAGACTGACAGTTAAGGGACCTACTCAGATTCATAAAGAGCACTGACCAACCTAACGCCATCGACTATACATAAATCATCAGCAGATATCCCCTAGAGGGGACATTTTGGATAGCATCATCGCTTGTCGCGCTGAATGTTCGTGTTCAACGCCTGATGTCGGAAAACATTTATTATATTTTTTAATAATAAATAAAATCAATCAACTACGAGAAGGCATAACACTGGCACTAGGGTGTCATGGTTTGACATCAGGAGATTTGAAAAAATTCCCATGAATTATAGCAAAGACAAACACCTCAAATGTCCCCAGCTAGACTGTACACCACCCTCGCACATAATTGAGACCCAAAACTACCGGAGTTTCGAACCACCGCAATTTGGTCGCGCTGTGTGAAAAACATTCATAATCCCTTGATGCGCGAGTGGATCATAACAAAGGCCTTGAGGTCGAAAACATACAAAAAACATGAATACTGTAAAGATCGCCTTTCATGCACTTGTCTCCAACACTGGAATACTCTGTATAAATTAGTAAAAAAAAAAAATTCGGGTCCTAAACCCATTTAAAAATAAACAGACTTAAAAAATGTCCCAAATGACACTGTAAACAAATTGTACTCACGCGCTCACAAAACAGAATTTCAGCCACATGCCCATCAAATCAGAAAGAATTTACTGCAAAATTAAAGCCTTATTCCTGTTAGAGGACAACGTACATACATATGTGTGTCCCAAAAATAACATTAATGGGTAATAAAATGAGACCAAAAAGAAGATTCTTGTATCTCCACGTGTTTGGCTCTTACACTTCCTTTTGCCATTGCGAACACAGTGCGTGTGCGGGTTCGGGTGTCCATTGCCTTCTATACGTGGGTGTGCGTAATCTACTTGCAATGCCCTGAACGCATAAGTCCGGTACCAGGTTTTTTTAATTGACACAACAGTCCATTCCATTAATTCTCTCCCCTACCAGAGAGAGCATTCGTAAATCTTTAGTTTTTGGATACTTCTTCCGAGACATGAAATATACGCACACAGATAAAATATTGAATAAATGTGAGTTTTCTATTGTGAGTAAGTTTTAATGAAGGACCAAATGATTTCGGGGGCTGAAATGCTGGGTACCCCAAAAAAGGACCATGACGACGAGGACGTAGGAAATTCATGGTAGGATGAGCAATATGTTTCATGTTTTGGTTGGAACTAGTAATTATTCTTTTTGGTTTATTTTTCTGCAATCATATTTGTGTGGCAGAACACACACACGCATTCATAGGGGAAAGATCTAAGGAAGTTGTGAGGATTTGTATTACAATTAGGAAAGGTTTTATCGCTTGGTTGATCTTTTCTTGTGTGGTCCTTGTGGTGGTAACTTATTTTGAACCATTGAAGTGAATAAGGGTGGAGAAGAATTTCATGGAATGGGGAGAGGTAACATTTTGAGGACTTGAATTGGAAAATAGTTTATTTGGGAATTTGGGGAACTATTAGGCTCTTGTCCTGCTTTTAACCTGGATCTGGAGGTATACACATTTTTACACAACAATACATTTGAGGGATGAATTTAAGGAAGCAATGATAAGACTATTGGTTCAGGCATCCGTAGGCAGAGGGAATGACAACCTATTGTCCATTTAACGAAAAATGATACATAGATCGTATGAAAATTTCAACAAAAGGTTTGGAAAGTATTTTTCTTACTTTTATGCCTGGTTTCACAGGGCGAATTTTAACTCAATTTAAAATTTAAAATTAAAGTGAAGGTTTATTTTAATTTCACAGTATTGAATTAAATCTTTAACTGAGTTCAAGTTTAATGGCCATTTTCTACAGATAAATGTTTGTTTTAGATTAAATACAAATTGATATTCGATAACTGTCGACCTGAAGAGAAGCTAAATTTTACATTTTCGCCAAAATATTAATCAAAGTGTGAAGAGACGACCTCGAGGAGAAAGCCTATAAATGTTTAGTTTGAACTCGGATGTCAAACTAAACATTCTTACAAGGATCCTTAAAGGCTGTCTAGCACTTGGTACAACATACAGTGCCTGGACCGAGATGAAAGTAGTTTTTATACCCAGGTAAAGCCTCACACACGCTCTGCTGGTTCTACAAAAGCAAACGGGCATTAAAATTCTCAGTCCAACATGTGGCTTGCCCCAGCATTCCTAAGGCGCTGAGAACTTCTCCTGCGGCTGCCTTTCAGAAAATGATCCACTTATTGCCAAAAGATATCTCTGGCATGCAACAGGCCACTAACGCGGCCCTAAGACTGAAAGAAACCCACCAATGGTGTGGGAAAAATGTGGGACAAGCCAGAATTATATCAACCCATCGCAGCCTTCCCAAACCAACAAACACACTGCCCACAGAAAACGACGTCAACATGGGCTATAAGCACAAAATACCAAGCAGAAGCCCCTGAACTCAGCGGGAGGTCTTATTTAACGAGTCTATATCTATCTTTACGGACGGCTCTAAAACAGCCGAAGAAGACGGTGCCGGTCCACCACTCAATCTCCCAAACCACTGTAGTGTCTTCCAAGCCGAAGTCACAGCAATTAATCAAGCTGCCTCTTGGCCGAAAACTAACTAAGGTTAGAAGTACCCTTTTCAGCAAAGACTTTAGTTGACGCAGCTATGTTAATGCCGAAAACTTTTATAGACGTGCCGTACCTAGCTAAAGCTCGATTTGAATGATTAAGCTTCGAACCGCACAGAAACTGCTTCATGACAATAACAACCGAATGACTTCAAATTCCAGATAAGTTGACGTGGCTGCTTTTGGACAGTTCGGAGTATGGAGATGGATAATTATGTAAATAACTGCACTGTTCTGTATTCCAATACTTGAGGGCTACCTTAAACGTCATTTCCATTAAAATCATTAAAATCCGTAAATTTACGTCAACACTTTAGCGCTCTTGACATGTTGCCATCATACAAAGTGGCTAGATTACTCGTAAAGGAACCACGCAACATACTCACTAGGAAGGCTCACGCTTCAAGCAGAGAACAATTGAGGCTGTTGGTGGGACTCATCACAGGTCACATTAACTTCAACTCAACTGAATGGGCCTCACTGACACAGAGACACTGCGAGGAAAAAGAAGAAGACCTCGAATACTCCCAATGCCACTGCCCAGCCATAGCGAGAATGCGACAGAAGACCCTGGGGTCCATGTGGAAACCGGACCTTAGGACAAAAGAATCGGCGGCATCCTAGCTTTCACCAAAGAAACATGAAGGTTCACCAAACCACACGTAGACTAATGTCAATTCCATACTTGTTTCCAACTTCCCTAGATCCCTTCCAATATACATATGTGCCAAACTAAACCTATTCCTAGAGTTCCGACGATTAAACGAGGGGAACGGCCCGACGAGCCTGCTCACCCTCATATACCATATCAAACCATCAGAATTGAGTTCTGATACTGTGAAACCGAATGATTTAAACTATAAGTGTCAACTTATTAGTATCAAATTGTGACTATCGCGTTAGAACTAAGAGCAGTGGGCCTAAGGGCTGGCGTCCTATTCAACAAAGAACCATTGTTGACAATTTTGTTAAGGCAAATGGGCCGGTATGCAGTAAATCAAATAATACGCAGCGCCTCCTGTCCACCAAAATGGGACATTATCGATTAATATTTTTCCTCGTATTGCCTCGTGGGCAATAAATAATTGCATTTTGAACGAAATGGCGCAGAATCTGGACACACTCATCCAACATTCAACAGGATAACTTCCTTCATCTCCGTTTTCTATCGAGAGAAACACAGTTTATATTCAAGCTCAATTTCCTGCGACAAATCTCACTTTTAAAAATATATTTTTTTTTTCTCTCTTCTATTCTCCTTCTATTCCATTTTTTTTGTCAACCTGGTTTATTTTTTTCCATTTTATTATTCGAATGCCGGTGTACCTACAAAGGACTTTGTCCGAAAGGAATATCAATGAATGGGAATGGATGCTGTCTGTATAACTTTAGAAAAAAATCTATTATGTATTTTATTTATTTTCTTCATTCTTCGAGAGCAGAGTCCTTCTGATGTCCGGTTTTCACGTCGATTTGTGCGAATGTACGATGACGGAATAGGAAACTTAATTTTATGTAAGCATGTCCTCAAAAAATAAATGCTACACGAATCTACACTTTTTCCATCTTTTAAGTTTTTTTTTCTTTATCATTTCTTAAATTAGTGTGTCAAATTATTTATTACAATGCGTTTTTCTTTCTTTATAATTCATCTCAACTTTAAGAATGTAAGAGTAGAAAGTACTTATACATATGTATGTTGCTATTACGACAAGGGAGTCCGAAAAGATGACAGAAAATGGAGCACAATTATTTATCGAATTCCAGAAAGTAGGTGACACTTGCAGAAGACCTTGACAGATATACTCTTCTTATGCCAGTCCAGGTGTCAGTTCTCAGTGCATTTTTTAAACCAGGGACATAAATAAAGGCAGACGTTATTAATGTGGTTATAAGTGATTGCAGTCACGATTTTTTCGTAGAGAATTTGAATGAACATTTTATTCGCTTGTGAAACCTTTTGAGGAAAGAACTTTCTAAATTTCCATTTTTTTCCTTTTCTTTTTTTGCTATTCAACACTAGCGAGGATTATATAAAACTTTAACGTCTGTTTTCGACGTGGTGTGAAGAGAGAAGTTTGAAAGAGTGATTTACTCCACAGTTTCGGAATACTGAATCTATTTCATCGAAGCGTGGATACGAAACTGATTCTACTTTTTTTTTTGGTGAAAACCATGGTATCACACATTTTCAAAACAAAAAAGAAGAAATTTAAAGTTTTCGAAAAGAAAATCTTTTGACACATGCTGTCAAAATGGGAAGACAAATTTAGTGTAATTTTTTTTTAAAGCGAATTACTGTCGCAAAGAAATGTATGCCGTGGATTAAATTTGTGTTTCCTTTCCCGTGAACAGTGACAAAAGTTTGCGTGATATGTGGTATACATGTGAGATTAATGGGTTCCTTTGAACTCACAGATGGTTTTTCTTCATTTCGCCTTCAAGTTTTGATTTCATTTTTTCATCAACATTAACAACAAAGTGTGGAAATGATCGGAAATCGTTTGATAATAATGGAAAAAGTTTAATGGAGTGACGTTGAATTGAGACTCAAGCTAATGTGGAAATTTCTACAGACCAACACTCTCCAAGAAAACTGAAGATTTAGGAGTAATCCTGTGTTGGTTTTTAAGAACTTGCTCTAGGTTAGGTTAGGTTGAAGTGGCTGCCAGCTAAAGCCAACACACTTAGACCCATGAGAAGTGCGTTGTGATACCACCAGGATCTCGAAAAGATCTGCTGCCTGCTCTTATGATTGACACTTCGACCTAGCAACATCTATTGTGTCTCCGGTCTACTTAACCTAATAGGTCTACTAATGCAGGTGAGTATGCCATTGGTAGCCGAATTTCTAAACTCGCCTAACCAATAGAGGTCTCTATGAAAGATCCGTCTACATAGCCAGTATAGTGCCGGGCGCTCACAATATGTAGGTTTCTTCCTCTTCCAAACAGAACCGACCCTCTGTATCTAAACAAAACTTTAGTTTGTTGAGATGATATATTAGGCCGCGATGGCCGGTAAGGAAGCCCACTAGCTTTCCCATAGTGTTCCTGGGTTCCCGGGTTTTCCATTAAACCAGTCGGCCATCCGAAATAGTACTCCCTGGCCATAACGTCGGGGATAGAGCACAACATGTCCGAACTTGGAATTGAGTGAAGTATTTTCAGATGTCCAGCAAGATTACCTGATTTATACTTGTGTTTTAGCTTGAGCTTTAAAGCACAACAGACAGCGGTCTCCTGGTGAATATATGTGGTGAGAGCCCGATGACAGCCTCTATGGCTGCGCATAGCACCTATAATAAGGAGACAGGTAATTCTTTGTAGCTTCTCGAGTTTCATTGATGTCGTTCGTTCAAGTACTTTTGGCCACCAAACTATGGCCGCGTGTGTTTTTATGGGTGTAACTATCGAAATGTACAACCAATGTATCATTTTGAGACCCCAAGTTCTGCCGTAAAGACCCCGAGTAGCCTATAAGGCGTCTGTCTAAGACAATGCTATCTCGTTGAAATAGCATACAGCGGTACTTTTGACGATGATAGGTCCACGATTGGCCAATCTTCTTTTCGTAAAAGGCACAGTCTTAAAAGGGTTGCAGGAGAGCCTTTCAATGTTGCACTATTCTAAAACTTGCAGTACTCTAAGCATGATAAGTCTGAAACATTTAAAATATAAGTTCTACTTTGAAACTTTTAATCGAAAATAAATCTATAAAACGATTAAAGGACAGTCATAGCTTCACGCATCGATTGTCTGGTAGATCAAGCTGTGGCGAAAGACTATGGGTGCTTTTTTAATAAGACTAAAAAAAAAAGTTTTTTACGGCTTTCCTGGGCCTTTCCCAACACGCTCAGCAAGCCAATGCCGATTGTATCTATTTTGGGTGCCTGGCATGATTTCCTACGAGCTAGTGACGCCAGGCTTAGAGGTGAACTTGTTCGGTGTAGAATCTAAAGCCCGGTTTATTTTGACCGTTTTTTTTTTTGCATTATATTTTTGTCAGACATTTGATCCAAGATATAGACTGAAAGTGGCTTTGTAATGGTTGATATGCGTGACTGACAGCAATGGTATGGTTTGATGTATGAGGGTGAGCGCAAGGCTCTTCACTTAGGCCTCAGTCGGGCCAATTGCGTTCACCTATTTTAATAGTCAGAATACAATTTCATACAATTTTTGACTAGTTATCCATGAGATAATAAGATTTCCTACCAGCGAGTCTGACGTCACAAGGAAGGTAAGAGAAGACCCTACGTAATTTAGTGAACCAATTCTCTCATATGAGGCCTAATATGGGCCTTGCCATCAAACCTACAACACTAGACAGCTTGCAGGCATTGTTGACGCCCTAAACATGCCGTAAAATAGCTCATTTCCATTCATCCTAACATCTGTTGAATATCGATCTTCTCCAGAAATTCAAATTAAGTGCAAAATTTTCACTAAAAACTCCCATCAGTTGGTACTCACTCCTCCTCGTCACATTTATCCTTACACTGGTAAGTACAAAACAATTTTCCGGTACATTTTGACGAAACCTTTCTCAAAAATTGACTTGTGTACCGGAAAAATATTTCTAAATTTTACCCAAAATTACGGTGGGAACCCTCCTGGACTCGTTTACCCCTTCTCACAAAAGGGTCATGCGTATGCTTTTGAATATTTTAATTAACCCGAACCTAATAAGGTATAGTAAATATTTGATATTCGTTGCTCATCAAAATAAGGTTCCTCAAAGCCTCCTCCGTCTTTCTGTTTGGTTTGCGTATGCATATGTACATAGTATGTATTCCTATTACCGAGTTTAACGCCTAAAAGCCCAAAAGAAGCATTTCAGAATGTGGCCGGATGTGAATGAAAATGTAAATAAAACCACTTCATTCACTCTGTGTGTAACTTTTTGCCGCTGGCGCTCTCTCTTACTAAATCCATTTGTGATGATACTCAGGTGCTATTAGCACACAATCAAACGGAGGCAAGACAGAGTTGTAAATGAAGCCTAGTCCCACCGCTATTGCAAATATCCACGTGTGTATGTTTTCTGGGCTCAAAAACAAACAAAGACAAAGTGAATGCTACACAAATGGATGTTTATGTCTGTGGAAAATTATTCCATCCACCTTCACCTACATTTTAACTTTAGTTTCATCTACTCTGTAGGTATTTTCCTCGCTTCGGAAATGTACACACATTCGTTGGCAGGCAGGGGAAGATACCATACACCCTTGTCAAAATTCTTCCAAGAAATCTACAACTGCGGAGGACAAAAATGCGAAGGTAAAATCCTTTTGTTTGGAAACAATTTTAATTTAAGGAAATCTGGTGAAAATTATTTCCCTTAAAACCACCCCCCCAGCACAAAAACTCGTACAGAGTAACATTTGTGTAAAAAGTGGGAGAAGTGAAACTTTAAGATTCTATTCAGGTGTAGGGGTGGAATCCCGATGATGATGTTGATGACGATGTTGGGACGATAATGGCAGTGGAATAGAATCGAGTTACCACCAAATACCCATTCTCACATACAGCACGCCATCCCTGGCTCACGCTCGAAGAAGCACCAAACTGAACACACAAAAATGAATACATGCGTGAGAGAATACATTCCGTCAGCAGAGGCAGACGAAAGGGGTTTGCTGTAAAAACACCCTATAATGTTGTGGTTACTAATGTTATGTGCTTTAGGACTCATATGTAGAACCACCGCCGCCATCCACTGGCAATATCTGTGCCACCACCCATCGGTTGGTTCCATCAGATCGGACAGGTGAAAATAAAATCCCGAGAAAATGTATTTTCTCACTCGATGGAGACAAGGATCGTTAGGTGGTGGTTGCTGTAACATGTTGTGGTTCCTAGGGCGGATGGTGCAAAGTACTCAGGTCCCCCAGGGTGCCATACAACCCATACAATGCCATGGGATGCCACAGGGAGAGAAATTGTTTTTATATGCGAAATTCGTTGCAAACATCCTTGAATCGAGTATATTAAGAGCGTGGAATGGCATAAAGATTTACTGAGATTTACCCCGGAACATCGGCAACAGGATTAATAGTATTCAAGGACAACCCGCTGAAGTATGCATGAGCTGATGAAAGTGAAATGAGTCGCTACACCATACGAAGGAAATTCTTTTATTTTTTTACCAAACGAGTGAGAGAATGCTGTGATGGAGTTTTTGTTTCAGTTCATTCTTTTGGATAATGGAGGCGGTATAAGCACTTTGCTTGAGTTGAGGTGTTTTTCAGACTCACTTACTACTTGAGATTTTGTTTTAATTTTTTACTACATACAGGTAGCTCTATTGTGCAGCATAAGTATTTTAAATACTTTCTGAAAAATTACTTGAGATAATGTCCCATCAAAGTAAGGACAATACAAAGCTGGTAATGTCGTTCTACTCGGATGCATTTCATTGAAGATGGAAAGCAGTTAAACAAAAAACAAGGACGAAAGGATGACTATAGCCACGATCAAATGCATTTATCTTTCTTTCTTACAGGTCGTAGTCGTTTTTTTGCAATGATGTCAACAATATGTAGCAACTTGTAATTGAAATTCGAACAAAGATCCAGGCTTAGTGTAAAAATGCTCAAGAAAGGAGACCCTCTGAACTGTGGGAACTACAGAGGCATCAGTGTTCTTAATATCGCTTATGAGATTTTATTTGACGTCTTGTGCGAATGCCTGAAACCATTCGTCAACTATCTGATGGGTTCATATCAGTGTGACTTAAGGCCATGAAAGTCCACCATCGACCAAATATTCACACTGCGACAGATATTAGAGAAAACTCAAGAAGTTTAAATCGATACCCACCACCGTGGGTTTTTAAGGCCGCGTATGACAGCATTTATAGAGACGAGCTATACAGAGCAAAGTTAAGTTTTGGCATCCCCGTCAAACTCTTCCGTTTGTGTAGAATGAGTAGCGTGTAGCTCCATCAAGGTTGGTCAAAACCGCGATGCGCGGTCATGCGACTTCTTCAACATCGTTCTTGAAAGAATCGTGCAAACCTCACGCGACAACACAAAGTCCGTCCAATTACTCGCATACGCAGACGATATTTTCATAATCGGAAGAACGCAGCGTGACGTCACTCGTTCGTGGGTATTAAGACAGGTGCGGCGAAAATGAATTACGCGGTCAATGAGGGCAAGATAAAGTTTATGCTGTCAACAAGAAAGAACACTTAACATCGACTCCTCGAACAGAACGTCACTATAGACAGTTATAAATTTGAGGTAGTAAAGGACATTGTCTAACTCGGTTCCGCAATCAATTCAGACAACGACACCAGCGCTGAGATCATACGAAAAATAAATGTTGCCAATCGCTGTTTCTTTGGGCTAAAAAGGCAATTGAGTAGCAAAGCCCTCTCTCGAACGACTAAAGTGACCCTTTATAAGACCTTAATCGTCACAGTCTTGCTCTACGGCGTAGAGGCATGTACTCATTCAAAAGCGGGTGAGGTTGCTCTTGGCTATTTCGAAAAGAAGATTGTTCGGGTTTTTTTCGGTCCCGTTTTCATGAACGGTGATTGAAGGAGGACATACAGCGTTGAACTGCATGGGCTGTAGAGCGACATCGTCTTAGCCAGAAGAGTAAATGCCCAGTGGTGGCTGGGTCATAGAGATGATATGAACAACTGATCCGGCCCGAAAATTCTTCGAATCCACACCCGAAGGACGTGCTAAACTTGAGACAGAATCGAGCTGGCTGGAGACACTTGTTGGTTGACTTGAAACCTAGGTTCACCCCGGACTGAGATTTGAGCTAATTTTGGACCCACGTTAAGAGTAAGCATGCAGTAGATTCATTAAAATTGTATGCCACAGGGCTAGTGGAAGTAACAATGTTTTAAGTCGCAAATTTACCCATGTTATCAGAAACTCTGAAAGACTTGTCTAAAAGACTGTTCATCAGGTCGGTAGAAGACGCCCACAGGTATAATAAAACTCCCAATACCAGTTGTACCTACATATCTCACTCTTCCGTTTTCAAACATAAATGTTTTTATTTTCTATTTGCTGTAAATTTAAGTGATTTCAAACTGATTGTACCTCGTGCAACATTTTTATCTACGAATTTTACGATTATAGCTCTTTTATGTCATATGTGGGTGAAGTCGTATATTTTCTTAATCTTTCTTCCTATCACAAACCGGATAGCGAATTTAGTTCATTTACTCATTACGCTTCCTTTCAAAATTGTTTCAGCTTTGAAACATTCCCCAGATAACTCATCAGAAACCGTAAAATTTAATGTGCTCCGCAGCCTTCAAATTCCGGCCCCATTTATCACTCTCAAAACCAACAGGGGCACACACACACACATCAAAAGCTCCTCTCACATACTGCAAATTCCAGAACACCTTTTCGTGTTCACCCAATCGAAAATCATTACCCACAGATGTCGCCTGAAATTCCTGTGGCATTCCAGAACCCCGCCACCCACATTTTAACCAACCGTTCATCTTAAGAATCAAGGTTATCACCATCAAACCATAAAACCACAATTGTGTTGTTTAGACAGGCGTTGCGTGCAAGCACTGGTGCACTCACGTGATGTTTCCATCGGCTGTCACTGTGTCTCTACTCTTTTTAGTGTGCATCAAACGCTCAAACGCATGCATGCTCAAGTTTCCCAATACCAACGCAAATCAAATGTAGTTACTAACCCTAGTTGACAAGTTTCCTCATCCGTCAAGCCGTCACTCAAAGACCTTTGCGTTAAAGCACGACGAGAGTCTCCTTTGTCAAATCCTTAATCCTTTTTGTATGAGTGCGGTTTTGGGGATCGGAAAGTGCGTTCTGCTCCGGTAGACGGCAAATTAATTAAAGGTTTGGATCAGTTTTATGTACGCGGATAAAGGTAGCATTCATGGGAATGACGGCAGGATTATAACATAAAACTCAAACTTCATCCGACCAAAAGCTATGCGGCTACCCCAGCTATACATACATATATACGTCACGTATGTATGTATATGTGTGCCTGTATTTGGGTTTCGCTCACTGGTGCACTCTCGAGGTGTGGATAGAGTGCGGGAGGCTTAAATTAGGAATGAAAATTCATCGAAGCGGTTAGTTGCTTTTGCATTCGACCGTAACCGAGCGAACAGAATTTAAATTGAATGTCGATGGGTGGCAAGGAAATTCAATGAATGCTGGATGTGAAGGAATAGAAGAAGCAAAAAAATCTGAAAAAGGACTGATAATCGGGGAAAAAAAATGGAACCTCGGAGCGACATTTGAATGGGATGAAAATTATTTAATTAGTTCAGAGAATTTTTTCTGCTTCTTTTGGTTTGTGCTTAAAAATTCGGTAAGTCATCAATCATGAATATTTCATGACAAGGAATGTTGGCAGAGGTCAGGGACAGTAATGGACATTTGCAACTCCCGTCGGACATGTGGTTGGCATTAGAGAGGAGCAAAGAGAATATCCATTTAGGAGTGGCTTTGAGGATGTCGAATCCATTGTGCTGTGATTGAATTTTTTATCGTGGAATTGCTATGTAAAAAGATTTCTTTATTCCTAATTAGAGCTTTGAAACAATGCTGAGGTCTTTTAATTACATCGACAGCTTCGGAAGTCCGAGGTTAAATCAACAAACACTAAAACGTATTCGTAGTAGTGGCTCAATCTAAGATACTGCCATGGTAAACCGTGTAATCCAAAGTACAGCCCGAGGATCTCAGGCGAATTCGTGCAGTGACTTCTTACGAAATATCTTACACGCAGATAAGTGAAATGTGTGTTTTATAAAGAAAAAAACATCAAATCATGTTGTAAAGGACGTCAAATTTTCTTGTTTGAAACGTTGGAATGCAAATAGAAATTCCGCGAATTTAGATGACATAACTCCTGAATGAGAACATTTTACATTAAGTGAGAGGATTTCATATTCCATTACTGTTTTCTCAAACACATCTGGTACATTATAGTAACGACAACTACACCTACAACTACAGGAAAAAACTCAAGCACGCGATGGTTTTCACTCCGAGTCCTCCTGCGTAGACCATATCAACTAAAAGTCTCCGATACACCTACCATTCACCGACTTCGAAAAGGCAGTCGATCGTGTTAACATAGAGTTCATTTGGCATATCTTGCGCAAGAGAGGTATTCCGCAGGAATTGGTTGCTATAGAAATCTAGGAGGGCACAATATACCGCTGCACTACCAGCTATCAGAGGAATTTGAAATCCGTATTCAGGAAGGATGGAAACTATCTCCGTTACAATTTCTGGTGGTGTTTACTGACATGCTTTACAGTGCTTTGTCGGTGGGAAACAGATGAATTCAAGAAAGTCTCACAATTGATGACGTTTAACGAATCCCATGATGAATAATGACCACCGGTGGGACGACGGAAGTTTACTACATGAAGTCATCAGGAAGTCGAATGACTATAAGACATTCGGTACTGGCTTCGGCCAGAGTCTGAGCTTGGACTTGGCTGTAGTCGAATCTTCGCAAGCATACTCGTAAGGCAAATATGCCTCTGTGTTACAAGCAAAGATCTTTGCTATCCTAATGGCCACGGACTATATTGTTACGAATAGATGGAAGGGTGGGAGCATCTAAGTCGGTAGCGACAGTCAACCTGCGCTAAAGGTCTTGCTCAACCACTTAACCAATTCCAAAATCTGTGAATTCGGTCGCAAGGCTGAACTCTTTGATGGGTCGTAGGTCACACTGGGATTTCCGGAAATGAGATTGCTAGACAAGGCTCAGAGGATTTTTTCTCAGGATCTGAGTTGAGTTTTCCTCCATTGACGATTGTGTTTTATACAAACACAATTGTGTGTAGCACGGCTGATCAAGATACGGGGGGACTAAACCAATGCTCCCGAACGTCCGTTATAAATCAGAGACATTCTTGCTGCCACTCAGCAGAAGAGACTGTAGACAACTTGAACTCTGCTCTCATTCGTAACAAACGTAGAAAGTATTAGAAATTGAGGTGTGTATGGACTGCGACCTTTTGGGAAATATTGTGCTCTCCCGAACTCATGTTAGTCGATGAATTCGTGAACTACGCCCACTCCTCCAATTCAACTGCTTTGAAAAATTGAAGTATCTGGATTGTGAGATACGTACTGGTTAGTTCCCAAATGTGCTCTTCTTTTAAAGATCATTGCTCCACAGCCTATAAAAAGGTGTGATAGCGCCTCCTCAAAAAATTTTTGCAGACCCTGCAGTTTCCATACACTGTTACTTCCAGTTTCCCAGTTTCTAGAGATGCCCCCCAAGCCTGCAATGGCCCTTTACGAAGCACTTTAGAATGCGTAGCTTTTTTTTGCTGATGCCTAGGCCAGGCTTTCACCTCGTTGACTCGTAGTTTCCGAGAAGTTTCTTTGCCTGACTTAGTCATGGAAGTGCTTTCCACACCCGTCTCATTTTGCATTCTTCCTCCCCTCGCAGTTCCTCTTGAGTTGTATGCGGCACCAGCACACGGAATGGCTCTGATCCAACAACTCGGGTCTCTGACTCCTTCCTTACCAGTTCATCGGCTACCCCATTTCCTTCAATTCCTACATGACCTGGCACCCGGTAGAGGGTGACTCTTCTGTTCTACCCAAATCTGTTCATCTTTCCCAGGTTCATCTAAACCAGTTTGGATCTGATTTCATAGGAACTCAATGCCTTGATGGCGGCCTGGCGTTTTGCTCGCGAGACTTTCTTTGTAGATTGAATTACGCTAGTGTCATTGTATTCCTTTGATTGAACATTAAACGTCATCCGACGGCAATACCAACGCTGCTTTGTGTTTCGGGCATTATGGGTGTAGTTCCTGAAAAGTCTGCACCTTCTTATGTCCCAAAATACCCAGCTGCTGACTTTTGTCGATCGCTGTCTCAAAAACATGTTATGAGATAACAGGCGAAGAATAGAAAGATGTGATTTCACAGAACGAAAGGGACTATAAATGCGTCACACATTCCAAAAATGCGACGTTGGCATAACCAGCTAATTTTCATTGAAAGAAGAGGTAGTCGGTTGAAATAATGCGGCCCTAGCCAGTCTAAGATGAGTCGAGATAACAAAGCATAGGCGGAGGTCGATAGGTACCACACATGGAGACGAATAGGCTTTGCAGATGCTATGATTCACAAGAGGACGGACATAGGACACAAATAGTAAGTTGATCTTACGAATGGAGCTTTATGAAGAAAACTTTTAACGTAGTAAAACTTGTAATGCTTTTTTTCGGTGTTCTTCTGCTTCTGCTTTTTGAACAGCATCAATATATAAAGAGGATATAAACCTCAGATAGAGCAAATGGATAAAACTATTCCAATAACACCGTCAAATAAAACAGAATCTACCGTAGCATAAGGTCGCTGACTTTTAAATATTGAAAAAAGATTAAAAACAAAAATATGTAACATTCGTGTACCATAAAGTTGAACAACCGCAATCCAACGATTCAAGTTAAATCCTTTTGCCAGCTTAAGTTTAAATCACAAAAAAATACTTGCCCCTACCACACGTTTATGTGCCACATTTTTACCACCCACTTGGGTGTTCAGTGCAAAAAGCTAATAAATACCCCTTTACTTTGGGGCGTTCATACTGTCAGCATTAACTGCACTGCTTTGAGACATTTTTCACTTTCCAACTGGCAAATAAATGTTTCTATTTCGTCGTGCTGATGCTTGTGGTGCATTAGTGTAAATGTTGGCTGACCCACTTTGAAAGAGAAACTGGAAAAATAGAAGAAAAAAATAAAAATCCATCTAGACTACTGAAACCATAAAATGGAAAAAAAAAAACCAAGGACGAAAGAAATGCATTTGCAAGTTGCATTAAACCCTTCTACTACCTAAATAAAATCCTAAGTTGTGGGTAGTGTCGTTTTCGAACGAGTTGAAAGCAAAAACCAATAAATTTTAGACATTTCCTCATGTATCTTCTAAAACTTAAAATATGGGTGGCGATTGGCAGAAATCGCCTGGACGCAAGGACAATTTTTCCACGAGTGCAGGATGCAATCTTAGCCCTTTCAGCATTTAGTTTCAACGCACGGCATTATTTATAAAATACAAGCTTTTGTATTCAAAAAGACACAATTCCCTAATAACAACGCGTAGCATATCAAGCCTTTGTACACCACCACACCCTAAAACGAAACATCAAAAGTGAACAATTCTCAGTCTTATTTCTTATTCACAGTTTACAACGCACAAGAGAGTATTCTCTAAAACAACAGCCCGAGGGGACAATTATAACTCCATTCCTAGTACAAAACAATCTAAGTCAACTAAATGACTGCGTGTAAAACAATGACAAAGAAACACAAGGCAAAAACGAATAGAGTTTTCCCTTCATGCTGAGTGTCAATTGCCATGACACATGCACATACATACATCTATGCCTATGTCCACAGCGAACATCCTTTATTTAAGCATGAAAAACTAGGGGAATCGATCCACACAAAAAAAAAAAACAGCAAAAGCAAATGCCACCATCAGTTATTCAGCTAATCGCTGAAATCACTGACCCAAAAAAATCACTCAAAATAAATTCCGTGTAACACAGAGACAACAGGCATCCTTTTATGGTTTTTGCTTTTCTGTTAGCAAAAACATGGAACGATGTGTGTAGGAGAAGGCGTCGGGAATTGTTTTTTTCCATAGAGGGCGTTAAATCCCATTCAGTAGTCCATGAAATATCTAAACTACAATAAAAGCGAGGGTGTTCGTTGCATTTCAGTTGACTTGAGCCCTGGGAGATTCAACTTTAATGGTTCAGAGTTACATATAAAGTGAGAAAAACTTATGCAGCATTGCATCTGTTATTTCCTTATTAGTGAATTTTTTTTTATTTTAATTTTGGTTTACGCCTACACTGCGCTCAAAATTGCACGACGTAAATCGGGAATTGGCGTGGTGGTTCGAAACTTATGTAATTTTTGGATTGATTGACATTCGTGGGTGGCGTCCAGACTAAATAATGTTCAGAGATTAGTTGATTTAGAAATGTTAAGGTCGAATGTTCGTGGTCGCCGTGGCTCCGTGGTTAGTGCGTTGGACTGCTGACCAAATGGCGTGGGTTCAAGCCCCAGCCTGGAACAGCGAACGTTTTTCACGGCACCACCCCTCGTCGGAGAATGACAAACCTCCGTGAGTATAACCTATCATGAAAGAGCTTCTCACTTCGCAGTTCGGAGTCGGCAATAAATTGTATGTCCCTTCCATTCGAGCTGTCGCGCCAGCTATTTATTTTTTAAGGTCGAATGTTTCAAAACTCTGATATTTAAGTCTAGACAAATCTCTTATGTAAAGGGTTTTGCAATAGGGACGCTACAAAAGTAGAGCGACAGGGACAGCAAACGACGCCATATTTTTCTTGCGGTTTTTTGACATTTCTCTTCAGTAAGGTTTGCCATTTCATGATGGAAAAATTACTACCGAAAAAAATTTACTACCGAAATTCGGAGTCAGTGGCCTCAACGTTAAGAGCGCTACGTCCAATTTATGGTCGTCATAAACGTCCTAGCAGATCAACAATTGAGCGTCTAGTGGAAAAATTTGAATCCACAGGCACAGTAACAAATGTTCCCGTGCCAGTGAGACAAAGAAGTGCCCGTAGTGTCGAGAATATTGCTGCCGCTGAGGCTTCAGTTGCAGAAAGCCCAAATGTGTCTCTCACACGTCGTTCTCAAGCGTTGGGCATCTCTGTGACGTCGTTGTGGAGAATTTTGCGAAAAGATCTTGGCCTACATCCTTACAAGATTAAATTGACGCAAGAACTGAAGCCGCTTGACCACCAGAAGCGTCGTATGTTCGTAAATTGGGCTGAGCAACAACTTGAAAATGATTCGGATTTTCATCGAAAAATCATCTTCAGCGATGAGGCTCATTTCTGGCTGGATGGCTTCGTCAATAAACAAAATATGCGGTATTGGTCAGGCAGCAATCCACACGTACTCCATGAGTCATCATTGCATCCCGAAAAAATTACGGTTTGGTGTGGTTTATGGGCCGGCGGCGTCATTGGGCCGTACTTCTTCCGTGATGATCAAGACCGGCACGTTACTGCGATTTGACGCCGTTAGACTATTTCCTGTGGGGCTACGTCAAGTCTATGGTCTATGCCAACAAGCCAGCGACGATAGATGAACTTCGTACGAATATCGAACGTGAAATTGCAGCAGTATCGGCCGATTTATGCTTGAAAACCGTCGAAAATTGGGTTCAGCGTCTGGACTTCTGGCCATGCAAAAGAAATCGAGTTCCATACATAATGGCATCGAACGTACTTTCACAGGAATAAAGAATTTCATTGATATCCAAAACCGTTTTTGTTTTATTTAAAAAAACTTTTGTAGCGCTCTTATTGCAAAACCCTGTATAAGGAATCGATATGAACTTTTCTCTGTTGTACCCACAAAATACCAAGAGAGGAGGTTCAGTGGGTGGTCATGCTGTAGTGGTTACATTTATTTCTTAAAATAAATAAATACCGATCTAAACTGTAAAAGGTGATGTCGACTCTACTGCAAAGGCATAACACTGGCAGTAGAGTGTTATGGCTTGACCAGTTGATAATGATTATGACCTGAATCATTCTGAGTCACTTTGTAACATCCCTAAGAAGAGTGGCACAGCTCAGGTGCATAGAAAGGCCAAAGTTTAGTCCACTACAGCTCACAAGGAAGTTATTGGGGCTCTGAACAGAACGCTTCAGTACATTAGGCAATCAACTTACGGGTGGAAGTACAGTGGTTTTGGTTTTGACTTCAGACAAGTTGCCACGGTGGACACGTCCTGATGAAGTGAAAGCCTCAAGTCATTTGCTTTATGGCTTCATGTCAAAATCCTGTTAACGTGCGTGTCCACCAAAGTGACTTGAAGTTTGAGGTGATTTCTGACTTATTCTTGATATTGGTGATGAAAAGATTTCACAAAATGAGGGACGAACAAATATTCCGAGTAACCCTTGCGATGTTATTGGAGACCCGATTACTTTGACTCACATAATCTGCCCCAACATTCATCACGTTGGAGGGGATTGCATTTCATGGCAGAGGAAATGAGCTATTATCACTCTTATAAATGACTCAGCCGACACTGTCAACAACTTTCTGCTGAAGAAGCTGCCAACTTAGGATATGAAGTATAAATCGGTGGACTCGATAATGGAAGTCGAGGATGTTGTAGGTAAATTACTCTGGAGAGTTCTTGCAGGCTCGCGATCCACCAGGAATACTATATCACGTCCTGTACCTCAGATTTGGAGCTGTAAACCTTCTAGTTGTCCAATGGCAGCAGGCTTCTGATGAGGAAGAGAAGAAAAAAGTAATCGGAGTCAAGCACACGTATCAATCAGCGAGAAACCACCTTCTACCCCCGAATTCCTCCGATCCCATCAGACTGACACTTTAACTGTCTGCGATTTCCCGTTTAGATTTGCTACGACATGACCATCATAGGGCCAGAGTTTGAAAGTGCCTGGTGAGGATCTGATGAGTGACTGTTTCAGAATCAATCTACCTGACAGCATATTCATCTTCCAGCCAGAAAGAAAAACCAGGACTGTTGAAACCCGGAGAAGGACAGATGGCATAATGTGACGTCTTTCCTCGCAGACGAAGTGTTCTCATGAATGCTTTTAAACTTATCAATACATAAAATGTTGCCAAATTGGCGATGTACCTTTCGTTCACCTACTATTTCCCGGTATCATGAATTGCTCCGTGTTGTTGCAAATCATCCCCTTTAATACCATTTCATGTACAGTGAGATCTGTACTGCATCAATTGTTAAATTTATTTTCCTCCATTACTAAACATTTACCTGTAATTTGTAGTGGCTATTCTTAACAACAGGTATACGCCAATTGTTTATTGAGATCATACATTCATATGTCTAGTTGGTTCTTGCAAAAGTTCAACAACCACGCGATGTTGTCTACCTAACCGAGGAGATAAACAATCCTGCCGCATCATTCGTTAGCAAATGCTGTAAACACTCAAATAGTTTGCACTCATAGCAAATTCGACCTGGAATTTTCTGTAATTCAGCATTAATTTATCAGAATTTGGCATCAATCTACCAGAAATAGAATTCCTCTCCACCAATACTTGCACAAATTAATTCCACTAATTATTCCATTCGAATGAAACACAAGTTTCAATGTAAACCATTGAAATTAAAGAGTGAAAGCACACTATAATGAAGAACACCACAAATCTGGTAAATCGCTTGGTTTGCTTGCATAGAGTTTAATTTTATTGAAACACACCACTATTTCGATAAAAGGAAAACACTTCAAAAAGCTTAGCTGCATGTGCATGTGTATTGTCAATTTAAAAAGCCATTACCACATCCATTGACCTGGTAAGCAAATCGGAACATTTTTGTTTCAAATTTACAGGAGAAAATCAATTTGCTCTAAACCGGAAACATAATCCTGCCCAAATCCCAATTTATGTGAGAAATTTCGTGAATTATGGCGCCTAAAACCACATGGGACCACATTTCCTGATATACTTCCTTTTAAAGCTCCACCCCAATTCAATTTCGTTCTCATTTTGCTTCAACTCAAATAAAAATCGATACGATGCTATGAAATTTATATCCCCGCAAATGGCGCCCAACGATGGAAAAAGAAAAAAAAAAAATAAAAAATAACGAAAACATAGAAAAACGAAAACAGAAATTCCTTGTTTACTGTTTCTCCTGCGTGTTTCATCTACCATCTACATAAATGTTTCCGCTTGAGAAGTGTTCTCTGCTCGTTGTCCTTTAATCAGTTGGAGTGGTTGAAAAATTTCCACTCAGATAAATCTTATATTGCCATCTTCGGCACAACGACAAACAAACGAACGAGGAACTCGATTCTTTTAACCAACATCACCATAAAACCTCTCACCACTATCGCCATTATCAGCAATACCACCGTTGCCACCTTCATCATCATCATCGTTCCTAAATTTGATACGCAATATGGGAATCAGAGCTGTCGCTTCTTGAATTTTGAAAGTAGGTCAAAAGGGATAAAAGAGTGGTATATTCAAAGAAAGAGTGGTACGCGTCCTGGTTTTTGAAATCAGGGTTTCCACGTGCTGGTGTTGAAAGGGATGATTAATTATTTCATGAGTCATGGCGCTGCAATTATAGAAACAGTTTTTAAGGTTGAACCCCATCAATCAATTATGCGCATTGAAAAACTGGAAAAGAATTATGTTAAAATGAAGTGAGGTACAAAAATATTTTAACTAGATGTGATTGTAGAGATATTCATGTACAGAAGCAATTTTTGGCTCATCAAGGGGGGGTGGACCTGGGCAGGTTACAATATCAGCCGATATACCATTCCTCGAACTGGACAAAACAGAAAATTGATAGACGCAACTATTATGAGAGCCGATTAGAATTCGGAAGTTGACAAGTGCTGTGGCTTAAGTGCGTGTGTCCGAAAAAGTTAGTCGGGGCCTGATCAATAAACGCAATGAAAAAGTTGTGGTCGTCATGGGGACCTGCCGCAGACTCAGATAACATGAGAATCTATTCATACAGAATTTAAAAATATGGAATTCTGTTTATACAGAAATTTAGAAGTTCGAATTCCAAAATGTCATTAAAGCAACCATCAATTGGATAGTGTGGAGACTAGTAAACGCAGAGCTAAATGATACATACATCAGTCAAAATAACAGTTTCCAGAGGCATTCCAGAAGAAGGAAGTATTTCTTGAACAAAATAGGTTATTGGACTAAAGAATGTGAATTTCCAATTCATTAACAGAAAATATTTTTACTTTGTTTTGTTTAATAATGAAAGGAAATACCCACGCTACGCCAAATGTTTGGAAATAGTACTAGAGAAATAACAAAACTGAACTCGAGTAAAGAATGCAATGACTGCGTTTGATAGCTGCAAGTCCAAAAAGTATCCTAAACCTATGGTAGCAGTATATAAATAAAATATCCCGTATGGCTGACACTAGGACCTAAAAACTTCTACTAAGTCATGGGTACATTTAGCCTAATAAATCTTATACGTCTCTTATGAAGTGAAGGATTTTCTCTGCTTCCGAGCAGAATATTCTATAAAAGATTTGTCGTCGTAACCGGTATAGTGCTGGACATTTACGGAAGATATGCTCAAAAATGTCCTCCCTTTTCAAACCGAAGGGGCAGTCTGTATCTAAACAATGATTATGATATCAGCTGATTCGAAAAAATGTCTGTGAATCATAACAATAACAAACAGCACTAATATCCCCCAGCTAGTCTGCACACCACCCTCGAGCGCCAATGAAACCTAATACTACTTGAGTTTCAAACCACTGCACCTTGCTCGCAATGTGTGAATAACATTTAAAAGTTGAGGATTATAAAAAAAAAATAAGACCATTAAGGAACTCCACTAGGTTCGGCAGTAGGATGGGAGCAAAGAAGATATTGGTAAAGATTCAGAGAATGGCCTGCATAGGTACAATCGAAAGTCAAACTGAAATAGAGAGCCGAATATTCAGTCTGACAGGTCATGCAGAGGTCTTATGCAATCGAAAATACAGGAATGTAAGTAAAGACTGCACAATGGACCTGATTTGACTTTGTTATACCATTCTCATTTCCAACAGCCAAGAGTGGGAGATAAACCATGTATTACACAGATGGTCACAAAATGGTTATGGGCGTTAGATAATTCTGGATTCTTCTCCCAAGCCCTCGAACTGTGTCCCAGAGAAAGTATTTTTTTGTCATCATCACCCTTTTAGTATTATTTACACATCCCAAGCGGGGTGTAGTGGTTTGAGACTGAGGTAGTTTTAGGTTTAATGGGTGGTGTCCAGACTATCTGAGGACATTTGCGGTGTTTGTCATTGCTTTGATTTACAGGAATTTTTTGCGAATCACCTGATGTCATAATTATTAGACAGACGGATTTCCCACGCGATGGTTCTAGCAGTGGCATTAACCACTCAGACTGTTGTACTATATCTGCAAGAGAAATAAAATCGAACCGAAGAGCTACTTGTTCTTGGCATATACATACTTCAAAACCTACCTTGGATTGCCGGATGCACGTAGGTAAAAAGTAGATGAAGTAGCAAGAAAAGGATCATCGCCAAGCCCAGTGTAGCTAATAGCACAATCACGGTTGCACGTTATAACGTAAAACATGAAGTGAGGAATAAAATATTTTTCAAAGCAAGCCCCTATTCAACGCAAATGGCATTTGCAAAGATGAGTTAGAACGTGAGGACACTTTACATTTTTTATAACTGCTCATGAAGGCACTCCACGAATGACCAGACAAACACTTTGGATTAGCTAAGAAACCCGTAGGTTCATCGGTTGACACAGCTGTGGGAATTACATACACACCCAAGACCAATTCAATGGATCTTCCATGTGACTTAGAGAAATTCTCCTTCCTTCCAGTGATATCATTCTCTTTTCCTTCATTAATCAATTGCTTAATTGAACCCAATGATAAGAACGCAGACGGGTCTCGTGACTATCTGCGAAAAGATAATTTTGGTTGTTTAATATTTCAAATGCTAACTGATCGTTAAGCTACGATCAGACGATTTGCTGATGTGCGCACATTTAGCAGGAAAATGTGTCCCAAACGTCCCCAAATCGTGTTGTCAACAAATGTTGGTCCGAAAATATTATCGCCCATGTCATTTGCAAACGATTTGCAGACATTTGCGAACATCCTCAAACGCTTGTACGCGTCATCCGCAAATCGTGTGATAACCCTTTTGGAAGGGACAATTTCCACACTCTTGTAGACTTTTGGACATTTATGCACACGCATTTGTATACTTCTGACATTTGCAGATGTTGTTTTGAAGGAACATGTGCAAATGGCAAATTTGTCCGCAAATACTCGAATGAAATGTGAACTCTTCTTCACGAATTTCTCTTATGTATGCTATGCTTCGTCGGCAATTCGCTTTCATCGTCCTCTTCACTGCTGCTCTCATACACAGCCAATACTACTGCAAGGACATCTCGAGTTTTTTTATCCCTCTAAATAAATAAAAGAGACGTATCTGGAAAAGGATCTGCAAATTTTATATTTGCATATGTTGGCAAATCGTTCTGCAAAGTCGCATAGGTGGATGATTTGCAGGCGGTTGCTTATGTCCAAATTCTGCGAACATCTGCAAATCGTCTGATTGTAGCTTAACTAATGAAAAAAACCGAATGCTTTGAGCAGATACTCAGTTAAAGAAGTAAGTTTTTTTGAATCCTTAGAAACATACAGACTATGATTGAAAATAAGCTGTCTCAAGAGCCACTTAATTTGGCCACGAATAGTAGCAGATCGAAGTATAGATTTATGATTTAATACAGTTCGCACTACAACACTACGAACGACCTCACTGGTTCAAATTCATGTGCTGCAATAAAACACAAAAGAAACAGTAGCAAAAACCAACAATAAAAAAAAGGAAATAAAATAAAGACGTATCCCTAGGGAAGTCTTTACCATCATTTTTCAACCTCAACACCATAGCGTACGGTGTGAAGGCTTTGACCGGGCAGCACGTCTGAAAAAATAGAATAAAACCATCTCTACATCCTTGAAACGCGTTCAAACAAAAAACACAAGACAGCACGGCACATTAAACTAATAAAACTGTGTGTCCTGTCAAGGATATACCCAACCACATACACGCTCACCCACTCCTACATAACAATGATAGCGGCACACAAAGAAAAGAATATACTATAACCAACACTAACGCGAGCTATTAAAGAGAAAATTTCAATTAATTATACTCATGCCATCGTGAGTGACATCTTGCCAGCTGAGTGCAAACCTTGTGTTCTTTTTGCCATATGCAGGCAGCGCTGCTTCCGTCCTGACTTCAATATGCAAAATTTAATTAATTTCTGCTTTTTGCTTTCATTTTGCTGTTTAAACAGCACATATAAATAAAGTGAAGGAAAATATTTAAAATCTCAAAGATTGACGCATACAGTCGTAGAGGAACCTTCTCTCCTTCATTAAGGTATTTTGTTGATTGTTTTTGAGAGACCTGAAATTAGTTCTAAGAGTTTTTCAATTCATTCGTCCTCAAGCCTCGTTCACGAGCCGTATAACCTATGAAATGCCAAAACTCTCCTGGCACCTTCTGAGCTGCTAATGAACCACACAATTTATATAACGGTATACATACCATCTTTGTGGTCGCCGCAGTTAGTGCGTTAGACTGCTGTGTGAGCTGCGTGGGTTCACGCCCCAGCCGTATCCTCCAAACATTTTTCGCGGCACCACCTCTCGTTGGGGAATGACAAACCTCCAGGAGCATAATTTGTCATGAAAAATCTTCTCAATTCGCCGTTCAGAGTTGGCAAAAAATTGTAGGTCGCTTGCATTCCTGCGCGAAATGTAACTCGCACAACGTGAATGGTTACGAGAAGCTAGGCCTTGACCCATCCCGAGCTGCTGCGCCAGCTATTTATTCATTTTTTATACAAATCATCTACTCAGTGGGGTGTTTAAATTTGTTTAGCACATTATTTTTTTAAGTTACCACCATTTTTAATTTTTCACATTTTTCACAGCACCATGGCCATGACAAACACCCAAGAAGGTAATTTGTAAACAAAACGTGCAAACACAACATGAGCAAGGAGCTAGAGCTTAGCCCCACTCGAGGTCTTAGGTAATGTTAGGTAAGTGGGCAGGTGAAAGGAAGAAGAGTCCATTTCGTCACACGCAGGTCAATTCAGACCCATTGTGATACTCGTTTGGGGAAGAGTGTACACAGAAATGCTATCCAATATTCACATATAGATATATATATCGAATAAAGGCCGTGTCTTCCGTGAGATAGAGAGGTCCATCTGGTATTTGCATCCCTTAAGGCCCTTTTCCCCGCTTCGAACTTAAGTTTCCTAGCCGGGATGTTCCTTGAAGTGTCAACATGTAACGAATTTGTTGCCGAGCAGTTTCTGTCGAGTTCCTCAGCCTTCTCGTTTCCTGGTATACCCTAATGTCGCAGGGACCCAGCAGAGTGTCAGCTTGTGCTATGTTCCAAGAACCTTGATCTTTTCTCAACAGCACCTCAGAAGCTCCGATTTTTTTTCTGTAGCAGAAAATGCTTTTATTGGTGCCTAGCTGTCGATGAAAAAGGTGATATCCTCTCGTGGTATTGCCCTCATCGCAGTCTCATGGGGGGTTAGTCTCATTTCTAGGACCTTAGCTTGGAAAATACTGCTCTAGTAAGGCGGGCGGAATTGGAAATACCCAGCGGTTCAAAAAAGATACCTGCATCCTAATGTCCATTTTGGATCCATCGGTGTAGACATCTATCCTCCTACTCGGGTAAGTGCTTAAAATGGTCTTGTGAGATGGTGTTGTGTAGTTGGTTATGGATACATTGCCTAGATATTTATTTAGAATCGCAGTATGAACTTTTGCATTTGATTTCCAACAATTCGACTGCTTTTTCGTAATGCACTGATGGCCACTCTATGCCGGTCTTGCGCCAGCTTTTTATAGGTTACCAGCCAAATTTGCAAGGCATCTTCTGAAGTTTTGTGAAGTCTCCAATCGTAAAGCACCTATCACAATGAAAAAGTCGTCTCAACAAAGCCTCTGCTGGCTTAATGAAAGACTTCGCCATAGGTTACAGGAAGGTTACAGGTTTCTTGAACCTTCCTTCGCAACCAACAACGGCTGCTGATAAGTTTTGTATAACTCAATTTATAACCACAGTACAGCCACCTGACGGCTTTCATAAGGCGCGACCTAAAGTCAGTGGTTTCAGATTTCAATTACGCTGTGAAAAGCGTCTGGTTTCTGGAATATTCAGCAGAAAAATAAATCCAACTTATGAGCTAATGAAGTCGAATAGGATTCCAGAGCGAATTTTTTTCAGAAGCCAATTGGATTTACCACGTGGTACAATATTGCATGACATCAGTGCGTACGTATCCAAGATCTAACATTTTCAGGTGAAGTAAAGCCTTCCGTAAGAAAACACTTTTCTTTTATAAATCCAATTTAAACAGAGCTTAACACTATGCATGCATATTTAAACACACACACTGGCATGCAGTAAGCTCGCATTCCCATGCCAGTCATTCAACCACAGCATTATAAGACCATCTTACTCCCTAGCAAATATGCAATGATTCCTCCTCTTCCTGTCCCATCTAACGACGACAGCCATAACAACATGCCAGTCCCTCGCCCTCCTACAATGTAGAAACAATCCAATGAACCTGTGAACTCGTAACATTATCTAAATATGCTGAGTAATAGTCTTTGCCGCATTGGGGGTGGCCTCATTGTGCAACCCTTGGAGAAGATACCGGGACCATAGCAGCATAACGTATGAAGAGATAAAGCGAGGCAAAGAAAATCTTAAGAACCAAGATACGAGTATCTGAACTGAAATAGTTTTAGCAGTGTGCTTGTTGGCGCTTGGTTGGCCCACTGTCGTCGTGTCTTCAGTCAGGGTATTTTTTTTTTTTACGCATTCATTCATTTACTGGTACACATATTCGCCCTCGAGGTGAATTGTAATAAGTACGAGGGTGGGTATACACAGAATTGTATAAGTGAAACACTGATAACGACTTTTTTTCGTTGTTTAAACCAACAACACCACTATCGGTGCCCCAGGGGGGGACGTAATATACCAACCTATTGGGGGATGAGGTTGGAAAATGATAGTCGTCCTAAACAGGGTTAGGGGCGTGTGTAGATATATGTACTGCATGCCGGAGCAAACGCAGACAGATTGAATACGAGTGGGAAGGGATGGGTATCAGGGAAAGGCAATTATGCGATGCGGATGTTGTTAACTTTGTTGTTTTAGAAACTTTTTTTTCCCTTGCAAGTCGACTGCGAAACTGCTGGAAACGAGGAGTGAAAAACTTTGAACTTATCGGTTTTTGACGTTCTGGCCGGAATATGAGTGTGTAGACTTCGTGTTTTAGGGTTAATATCCTTTTTTTTTTTATCTAAGCTTGATATAGGCATATTGTTTTGAACTTATTTTTTCTGTATCTTTTTATTTGCGGCTTTCTTGTAGAGGAAAGAAGAAACTTTTTTAAAACTGACATTTGTTCCTGACGTTTCTGATAAGTATATTTATTTTTAAAGAATTTTGAAGATGTATTTTTCTGTTATCTGATCGATCGTGGTGGAGTTTTCTATGCCTTATGGCATGTTCGTATCAGTTGGGTTTCTTTTCACTTAATTTATGGGAACTTAGGATCGAAAGTTGGCGTAGAGCAGGGTGACTTCGAGTGCAGGGTTTTGTCGGCATAAAGATAGTTCTTCGGAGTATTCAGAGAAGAAACATATGAACACATCTCATCGTTCATCAACCAGAGTCGATTTAAAATGTTGTCTCTTCGGAAAGGTGTTCCCGCGTCTCCATTCTTGTAGTCACTCGTTGTCGACAGCCTCTTACATACTCTGAATAGATACATTTGTAGGTTATAGATGCCAAACGTCAAACGGACAATGTAGGTAAACTTGTCAGTGGAAATTTCAAAAGCGAAAATGTATTCTTTTGGGCAAAGAGCTGGTGCATCCCGGTCTACGAAGCCCAAAAAAACACCCACTGTATAGAAGAAGAAAGCTAAATCTCATCGCTCGTGTTAAACGGACGGTAAAGCAGTTCAATTATCACATAAATATGAACATCAGGGTGTTATTCTGGACATCGAATTCGGGAATGACTATCCTTAAACGAAAGCATGGGCATTAGGGAAGTTAGAGAAGAGGCGAAGGTGATACCGATGAACTCTGGTTTTAAATGCTTCTGGAGTGTATTAATGGGGAGACACAGAGCTATGTATTTTGTTTCACATTCGTGTTGTACGCTCTATATTTCACTATACGCCCAAAAGTAGGCTTAAGAGTGAACTGATGTGCGTTCAAAGCATGACGCGTATTGCGGTTGAAGTATTGAAGGGTCGGAACGCAATTGGCTATTTTGCTGGAGTTAGTGACAGGAAACGTTTTGTCAGCGTTCACGCGAGTCTATTGACTTCGCAACGTCTCTGTCACCAATAAGTTTTAAGGCGCGATTTTGGATTCTATCCAGAATGTGCAAGACGGTTTTGGGTGCACCAGATCAGATATAAACGTAATACTCGAGCTTTGGGCGGATAAATGCCTTATACCATCAAGGTAGGAATTTAATGAGCTTTACATACCGTTCGTAGCCGTTCCTCTTCTAAGTCCTAAGAGTAGGAATGCGAGTTGGGGAACGAATATGAAAATTTGAGGGTACTATCATCCGCGAAGGAATGAATTGGATTAAAATTGTCAGACAAGAGATCATTCATTATCATCATTTTCCAATAGCACGGCTTATCCACTGTGAGGATCGCATGATTAGGGTGCTTAAGTGGACTCTCGACATCTCCCCATCTTCCCCCATCGACTCTAAAACATAAGGGGTCATGCCCATACGGGTAGAGGTGAGATTTCGGACTTGGTACAGCCATCTCATCCTGGGCCTACCCAGGGGACGCCGACCTGATGGCACGGATTCCATGGCACGTCTTTGAAACCGAGTTGGGGACATACGTTTAACGTGTCCAAACTTCGAGACAAGAGATCATTTATTAAAATTAAAAGGGAATCGGAGACAAAACAGAGTCTTGAGAAATACCAACATTTATATGGTGAACTACAGACTTAAAACCGTCCAAAATAATTTGAAATGCACGGTCCGAAAAGTTGTTTTTAGTTAATTAAAGAAGAGATATATCTATGCCAAAAGCACGCATTTTCGACAAAAGAGCTTGACGCCGAACTATGTCAAATGTTTTTGCAATATCTAGTATAACTTACTTTCACCAAAATGATGGAGAGATTGTTTCCACTTCGCGGTGAGATTAGCCAACAAATCACCAGTGAACTTGTTGGTACGTAAACCGTACTGCCGGTCATTGAGGATTTGTGAATTAAGACACTTCTTAAGCTGGCGATTTATGAGCGTTTGATCTTAGAAAGAAAAGGATGCCAGAACTTAGGTTGCAAGATTCTTGTTTGAATCTCAGGTCAGACTGGGATCAAGAGCAATTAAATGGCTAAACAAAGCTCGGAGGAGGATTTCTCATAATTGAATACAATTGTGCGTAGATAGTATGACTCTCCAGGCTGAAGGCAGACCAAATGGATGATTTCAAACATCTGTAAGAAAACCGCGATATTCTTGCTATTTGTTCGTTGAAAGAACTAACGTTGAAAGAAATAGGATCGAAAAGAAAACGCGTCGGTTAAACTTGTAATAAAAAAGGGGTTGCTTTATTTCGGTATAAGAGATATGCTCTCGACGAGAGCTGACGTGGGACTGACTCCGGCTAAGGATCTTCGCAGCCTTTTATAGGTCAGATCCTTTGTTTGGCGCCAACACTATTTTTAAGCAAACAAGTTGCAGTTCTTATACGTTTGCTTCCCATCGCTAGAGATTTTACTTAAAAAAAGAAATTTTAGTAAAATGTGCAAATGTGCATTATTTACGAGTATTATTCCTTCATAAACAATTTTATAAATAATTCTTTACCTTATTTTTATAAGGAAAAGAATTTTTCATTTCATATTTGAATCAAAAACCTCACAATCAAATTGCAGCTATTCTTCTCATGCTTCTCATAATTCGACTCATTTTGTGGATTTCAGTTGAGTAACCTTTTCCCTTAGCCCGTGTTCTTATCACTTTAAAAAAATTAAAAAAAAAAAATCAGAATTAGTTTTCCTTAAAGATGAAACAGGTTTACGTACAGTATTTACCTGAACAAATTAGCTTTACACATATATTTGGTTATTTAGTTGTTTGCCAGTACAAGCAGCCATTGGCATTTTTACATATAATCTCATTTGACTCTCTAACATATCAGACTTCCACACATGCATCACGCTATAAAATTTTCATGAGAAAAACCTTTACCTTTTGCCCCTTAGCAAAATTTCGATGTTCTGCCAGAGATTACCTCCTCATCCAACCTCACACCACTTATTATCACGTTGAACCTGCAAAGGACCCCATCTACCGATTCTTGAAAAAAAAAATAGCAAACCAAACTCACTGAATCGCTCAAGCCAGGTAGACCAACACACATATTAGCGTAGTAAACACAGAATCACCCAATAATCCCATTAAATCCACTTGAAGAGGAGGAGCACCCTCTATGGTACCAACTGCATGCCTCCTCCCGTAGGATAACTGAGTTAGATTCATTTTAATAATTAAATTATGTAACATCCCTTTCACATAATTTTTCTCTTGCCAAAGCACAATGCAAACGAAAACGTCCAACCAACGAGAGCAGCAACAGGACGAAGGACGAAAAATTTATTACAAAACCTCTAATCCTCATGCACAGAGTAGAAGAGAGCAGTCCAAAGCACTGGGTGTATGAGTATGTTGTGTGTTGTTAGCTCAGCGATAAGGCTCATTCATAGTTAAGCATTCTTACAACAAATGGGTTGGAAGCCTAGATCTGTTGTTGTTGTTTTTGTTGTTTGTACCGCTGTTGGGCTGGTTGATGATGTCGGTGTTTACCCTCGAGGTAAAAGCAACCTGAACAGGTACAAAATACGATAAATATAATGTTTGCAAATCGGTTTTGGTGAGCGCCATTCCCAAGTTCTGTGAACGAGAAAGGACCAGAATACAAGATACAGAGACCAGTCCCTTTTTGTTTGGTACCCTTTTTAATCATTGGCTAGTAGACATGCGGAAGTGGGAAGAGACGCACAACATAGCGCGGCAAATTAGCCTACATATACTATCATGGTTGACTGCCTGCCAACCGAACCGTTGTTAAATGCGATTTGATTAGAGTCCTTTGTGGGCGAGAAGGCGGTCAGGACTGTGTAATTGTAACAGACTTGTCAAAACTGATCTATCCTCCCTGTCAGTCGCTCACCATGTTGGGTATCTATCAATCTTTGCATGCGTAGCGTGGTTAAGTAACCTATTTATTACGAGGTGGTATTAAAACCGCAACAGGACATGTTGGGAATGTTTGTCATACGATTTTATTGGCGGGTAGGATTGTCCACAATTCAGGTGTAATTTACAGCCCATCACGAGGCTAACATACACACTGTGGTTTGAGTATCACTAAATCCGCTCATAGGTAGGTACTAGGAATCCCTTTTTTAATAGGCTGTGTGGTGATAATATTTTATGCATTGGCACGTACATATGTATAAGATAATTTCTCCACACAATGTGCATTCAGACAGATCTACTTATTTTGCAATTTGGCCCTGACCTGAATTCTGTTTTACTTGATAAAATGGATTTAGTCACAAACCAAGTGGGGGTTTAAAAGTCGGAAAGTTGTAACATTGGGATTACATTTTTTGATTTGATTAAAAAAAAGGAGTTCGAACTGCAAACATTTTGGCTGACGACTGTGCGTCATACTCCAGAAATGACTGCTACAGGCGCACTTCATAGAGTGGTCTCCGAACTATTCCATGACAACTACAGAAGCTATAGGGATGAATAAGAAATGGATGTGGTTAATCACCTCCTATGCGACAATCCTGACTATGCCAACGAAAGGATAAGGACTCATGTTAGTTACTTCTTCACGTAGCTGGAGGCCTTGTGCAACGGTGAACTCAGTGGCATTTTTTTTCGGTTCTTGGGGTAGATTAGAAGCATATGCAAAAAAAACTCAAACGCGTTTTTACAGGAGCAAAGGTTTACATGAAAAAGCATCAATTTACTTACCTAATCTCGTTTCTTATTTTGATGTGAATTGTGAGCTAAGAGTAGAATTTGATGGCTTATCCAAGGAAAACTAACCGAATACGCTTTAGGGAAAAGACAGACAAGTCTGTCAAAACTCCTCCTAAGCTCAAAGTGAGGCGGAAGGTTGAGGATGCTGCTCAAAACCTGACTAGTATCTTCACCAGATGTTTTGAACTGACGTGTCCGGTTACGAAAACCTCCTGCAGATCCTAGAACTGCAGAGACTTAGAAAGGTGCCAGAAAATGTCTAAACCGGTCAACTGACAAATTTGGATGGACTCTGCAATCTTTTCCGGTCTAAACAAAAAGAAATTAATTTGCTTCTCGGAAAGTGCTTCATATAGAGATTTTTGTGAAAAGATCGAAACACTCGGTGAAACCAGTAGGTTGGTCAAAGTTCTCAAAAGTGGCAAAGCAACCAACCAGGAGTCACTTTGAAAATCTGATGGTACCTGTACTGAGATGAAGACGGAGACTTTCAGTGTTCTGCAAGAAACTTATTTTCCGTAACGATTTAGTCACTGCTTGACCTGCTTGACGGAAAACTTGGCGAAAAAATCCACGTAGCTGCATCGGCCGTGGTAACAGACGAGACACTTAAATATGCCATGGCACCATTTGATAGATTTAAATCGCTTGGAACTGATGGAATAAAACCAGGTGCTCCCAACTTGGAAGAGAATCTTCACTGAGAGTTTGGCATTGACTTATAATCCTACATCTTGGCGAATGGTCAAAGTGGCCTTTGTACCAAATGCTGATTACTCTCTCGCTAAGAGTTTAGACCTATAAGCCAGTCTTCCTTTCTGTTGAAAAGCATGGAGAGACTAGTCGAGATTCATGGAGGATTGCTTCGAGGGAGACTGCGCTTCTTGTTGCTAGAATTGAATGCGGGCTTGATAGGAAAGAAATACGCCATGGGTATTTTCATCGACATAGAGGGTGCTTTCGATAATGCGACCTCTGACTGGATGTATGACTCTGCTACACAGCACAGGATGGATGAAACCTCGGTGTTGTGGATCCAAGCCAATGGACTGTGGCGCTTTCTTGAGGCTGTGCGGTGCATGTTTGTTGACTCTCTGTTGCATACTCTTAATTCTTCTAATGTCTACGCTCAGGCATATGCGGATTATGTTGCCATACTTTCTGTCGAGACATGCCTCAAGACGATCTGTGTTAACGCGGAGGTGGCTTTAGACATGATCGGTAAATGGTGCACTAGCAGTAGGCTTTTGGTCAACCCTCTCTGAAAACTGAGGTTTTCCTCTTTACGAGAAGGAGGGTGGTGACCGGTCTGACTCAGCCAGTGCTAAAGGGCATCAAAAATCTGGGAGTGATCTTGGATAAAAAGGCGCTCTTAGTTTTCTGGCACTGTAAGAGTGCTTTTGCCAAGATGAGGGGCTTGTCAGCGAAAAACGTCCTTTGGATCTATATGGCTTTGGCAAGACCGTTTTTAGCTTATGCGTCGGTTGTTTGGTGGAGAGGGCTTTCACGTGAGTATGTGACTGCTTACTGAACTAAACTTGAAAGAACGGACCAATTGCGTCTGATTGTTCCAGCAAAACGTTTCCAAACCCAACAAAAAAAAGTACATATCTTTGTTTGGTTCTTCACTTTCGCAAGGATAAAACAAACCAGTTTCCACCTAGAAAGAAGTTCAAATGCTGCCTGGCCCAGAAGCTTTTTTCCAAATAGATTGTAAAACATAGAAAGATGATCACCATGTAAGTATGCATTTATATAAATTCATCGAATAAAATGCTGTATCCAAGTCGACGCTCAGGACAATACTCCGAAGTCATATATGTAGTATCAATTACAGCGTATGAATAATCTATAACTTTCCTTCCCAAGGGTTCCCACACTGTTCCAGCTTAATCGATTAAACAACCGGCTCTCCACTAATTTCCCGAAACGACAAAAATCCCCTTAACCTTTAAACTCCTGAAATGTTTAGATTCGGTTTAATGTCAAGGACCTAGCTATCGACAGCCATTCAGCGGATATGCTCAATATTCTACTACATTTGATCCTCGAAAATTCCTCTTCCCTAATTGAATTGGAGTATGTATTACATCTTCTACTTGAAATCGACCATGAAAAAATCTCTCTTACCCATAATTATTCTGCCTCCTTCGCGTATACCAAGTAAAGGAAAAAAAAAAAAAAACAATTCATCATAATCACATTCCCCTTGACAGAAGCATGAGAGAGCGTTGAAAATTATCCTCAACTCATTCTACACGAAGCAAGGAAATGTCATGTCCTTGTTCAAGTCATCCTCTGTTCGCTCATCTAAGTGTATATACCACATCATACAAAGTCTAATTGCAATTTAATGGAGTAATTTCAGAGTAACACAAGACCAAATCTGTGTATCCTTTCTCATATGTACACGACGAAAAACGTGTATCGCAAGTAATGTGTGTTGGAAATTTATTAACAACTCATCATCCTTTCGATACATAAACATACGCACTTACAGATGTACATAGAATAGATGAGTATCTAAGAACAACAGTAAAACGTTTCAAGCCATAAAAAAGGACATCACAGGATTTTCTGTGTTACTTGTTTGATGCTGTCATTCATTAAGTGAGTTGAGAAAACTATTGCAATAGATGTCCTTGGGGAAATACAAAACATTGAATGTGTCAGCTATTTCAATGACTTTTCTCAAACAAGGACATCGCGAGAGTTCAGTGCCTATCACTCATTGTACTTTTTTTTTTTTTTGCTGAAAAAGTCGAACAGCGCAAGACAGTTTTATAAAAAAAAAGAGGTGCACATATCAGAGAGCTATGAATGTATTATATAAGAAGAGAGTATATTTCATAGAAAAGTGTCCTTTAAAGGTTCTATTTGTTTGAAGTGCCATGATATGGTGTCACAAGCAACGCATTGCAAGCAAAGATAATGATATCTTATACATAGCTAATAATACCTAGGTTACGTGTTTAATATTATTGATTGCTGTTCTTCTCATTCTTGATTTTAAATATCTTGGGAAAATTTGTAAACATTTTTTTTATAAACTCTTAAAACTCTTTGTAGGAAATAAGCAACTGCGCCAAACAATGTGCGAAAACAGAATTTGATCTGTTTTATAATAGAAGAAAATAAGCACTACTTAGGACCCCATCTATTGAGGAAACTCCCCTCAAACTTTTTTGACTGTGCGATATTTCTACGAGTAGTGCTTCGCAAAAAACTAGATTAAAGTCTTACTACATAAAAAAATGCTAATATTTATTTGGTCGCAGCTGGTGTACAAGGACACCAGCCTTAAGAAATTTACAACGACTCAGGACATACCACGCATTGGAACACAGTTACAGGGTTTTGCAATAAGAGCGCTACAAAAGTTTTTTTTAAATAAAACAAAAACGGTTTTGGATATCAATGAAATTCTTTATTCCTGTGAAAGTACGTTTGATGCCATTATGTATGGAACTCGATTTCTTTTGCATGGCCACCACGGGCACGCTTGCAGAAGTCCAGACGCTGAACCCAATTTTCGACGGTTTTTAAGCATAAATCGGCCGATATTGCTGCAATTTCACGTTCGATATTCGTACGAAGTTCATCAATCGTCGCTGGCTTGTTGGCATAGACCATAGACTTGACGTAGCCCCACAGGAAATAGTATAACGGCGTCAAATCGCACGACCGAGGCGGCCAAGCGACTGGACCATTTCGTGAGATAACACGTTCTCCAAACTTGGTTTCCAATAAATTGATTGTGACATTCGCTGTGTCGCTTGTGGCGCCGTCCTGTTGGAACCACATGTCCTCCAAGTCCATATCATCCAATTGGGGCCAAAAATATTCGGTTATCATTGAACGGTAGCGATCCCCATTCACAGTAACGTGCCGGTCTTGATCATCACGGAAGAAGTACGGCCCAGTGACGCCGCCGGCCCATAAACCACACCAAACCGTAATTTTTTCGGGATGCAATAATGACTCATGGAGTACGTGTGGATTGATGCCTGACCAATACCGCATATTTTGTTTATTGACGAACCCATCCAGCCAGAAATGAGCCTCATCGCTGAAGATGATTTTTCGATGAAAATCCGAATCATTTTCAAGTTTTTGCTCAGCCCAATTCACGAACATACGACGCTTCTGGTGGTCAAGCGGCTTCAGTTCTTGCGTCAATTTAATCTTGTAAGGATGTAGGCCAAGATCTTTTCGCAAAATTCGCCACAACGACGTCACAGAGATGCCCAACGCTTGAGAACGACGTGTGAGAGACACATTTGGGCTTTCTGCAACTGAAGCCTCAGCGGCAGCAATATTCTCGACACTACGGGCACTTCTTTGTCTCACTGGCACGGGAACATTTTGTACTGTGCATGTGGATTCAAATTTTTCCACTAGACGCTCAATTGTTGATCTGCTAGGACGATTATGACGACCATAAATTGGACGTAGCGCTCTTAACGTTGAGGCCACTGACTCCGAATTTCGGTAGTAAATTTTAATAATTTCGACTCGTTGTTGGCTCGTATATCTTTCCATCATGAAATGGCAAACCTTACTGAAAAGAAATGTCAAAAAACCGCAAGAAAAATATGGCGTCGTTTGCTGTCCCTGTCGCTCTACTTTTGTAGCGTCCCTATTGCAAAACCCTTTATAATAAGGACCACATGTACTGCAGTTCTGGAAACTATACTCAGTCTGATTCCACTATTTTTTTCTTTGTGTATAATCCACATGCGGATCAAAGGGATATGAATACCCTTTCAATGTTATTCACACACCGCGAGCGAGGTTCAGTGGTGTGAAACTCAGATATTGTTAGGTTTCATTGGCGTTCGTGGGTGGTGTCCAGACTAGCTGGTGATATTTGTGGTGCTTGTCATTGGTTCGAATCTCCTGATGTCATAATCATTGCCACCTCAATCAAGTCTTCAACTTCTACTGCCAGTGTTATGCCTTCGCAGTAGAGTCGACATCAGCGTTCACAGTCAATCGATTTTCATTTGTTTTAAGAAACAAATGTTTTTCCGACATCTAGGAGTTGAACCCAGAATTTCAGTGTGACAAGCGATGATGCTAATCCCTACACCATGCCCCCCCGTACCAAAACTTGTATAGGGTTAATCAATAAGAGGTGTCATTTTAAATTTCGAGCCACCGTTGAACGGTCAACATTTAACTAAATTGCGGTGACTTTTGTTAAAAACTATGAGGTTATTAAACATGGATCCAAACGCAGTCACACAACGTATGGAAAAAGTAAAAATCACACGGTGAAAAAAACGTGGAAACGTTTCGTAAAGTTCGTACTGCTTTTGGTCATCATTCATCGCCCTCTCGCACAGGTATGTATGTATAGTGAATTTAATCCATGAATTTTAACCTCTGGGAGAAATAAGTTATGTGAATACTCCAACTCATGACAGTCCGACAAGGTCAGTTGAAAATATCGCCGCCGTAGCTAAGAGTGTGTCCATTTCCAGACGGTATAAGGAATCTTTGAATCCACACCCGAGGGCCGGCGCAGTAGAAGAAGACCGCGACTCAGGTAGCGCACGTAAGTTGAAGAGGACCACAACCAACTTGGCTTTCGAAACTGGAGGCAGCTGACTAAAGATCGAGCTGCCTGCAGAGGCTTGTTGGTTGAGACCCAGATCCACCCTGGACTGTAGCGCCACCTTAGGTAAGTAAGTAAGTAATATTACCTGATTTTCCGCCTCTCACTTCTCTAACAGCAATGCTGGGGTTTCTTCATTTTCCAACTTTTTTGACTAACGACCACATTTATCTCAGTTAAACTGTCAAAACCTTCTGCATTTCAAATATGATTCCATCACAACGTATCCATTCTCTGATAGGACACTGTACAGTAACAGATTAACGTCACAAATATATGCATCTCTGCACTCTCTGCGACCGTTCATACGACGCGGTAATAATATTCATTAATTATTAACATGCAACACGATGAATATCCTTTTTGCAGAACACTGACCAAAATGAAGTATAATTTCATCTCGGTATAATTTTATCTCAGGCATCGTCCTAGATTCCATTCTGCTGAGTTTCGCCAACATCCCTTTCAAAGTCCACGCAAATAATACTATGAAATGCCCCAACAAACGACGCAGAAGAGGCTTAAATAAATGTCCATCACACATCATTTCCACGAGCTGTGCATTGCCACCACATCGTTTCTCGGTTAAACTCATTCACTGTATGTGCAAATAGCCGAGTCCGCACAGACATAGGCGATCCTAATTATCCGTGGGGCTTCATGCACGTTTCACTCGGGTAACAGAAATCGCTGTCCTTATCCTTAATGTGGCCTGCAACGTTGCCTCAAATGCGCAAAGCATTCATGCGTGTCTTTTGAGCTTGAGAACTCATTTGGAAAATGACGGGCAACGTACTTTTGCCACCTGTCGGATTGACCTGACAAATCACAGCTATTTCGTACAATCGATTGTGGGGTTGGGGCCTGGTGGTTTCTAGATCGCCACTTTGCCTTAAGGACATCCAAAAAGCTCTTATCGAAAAGATAAATTATTTTATTTTGGTTAAAAGCCTTCTATTCATTTAGTGAGGAGTTAATTTTAATTTATCGCATGCTAATTGGCAATTAACATTGATTGGGACGTTTAATTGCTGTTGTGCTGGGAACAGTGGAAGACCGGATGGGAAAACTTCTCTTCGTTTTGTTTATGTAGGTGGGGTACTTAAGAGCCAATTTGAAGTATCCTATCGATGAGTAAGTACCCGCCTGGCAAATTGAAAAGATTCATTTTGGGGTGTGGTTCTTAAGCGAAGAGGAGTTTATTAAAAGGACCTACTCATTCGTGAGCGGTGACGTGGCAGTGTGAAGTGGATGGTTAAGAAGTCTTGAATTCTATGTATATTTTATTATTGGTCGGGGGTGGGCACTTGGAAATAATGGCTATTATGGGTTAATGACCGACAACACTGTGCAGAGAACAGTTAACAAGGATTAGTCAAGTGTAAGGCTTCGTAAAAATATTTACATCTGCAAATGTGATAAGTAAGGATTTGGAAAGGGGGCTCTAGTAAAATGCTGGCGAAGGCTTTTCAAACAGGTTCTTAGTTTTAACATGTACATGTGTAGTGGAAAATACGATAAGAATATGTATGTGGAGAAAAATGATGGTGACTGGGACCCTAAGCGATGCGCATCCATTACAATGGAGGAATTCGGTTGAATTGGACTTCGGTTATCTCTGATCCCAGAGCAGGTGTCTAAGAAGCTTTAGGCAGAGAGGTCCTACTCTTTTGCTGAAAAAAAGATATGGCGCTAGAGCCCAAGTATAAGCTTCTCACAGCTTTTCGTGTTGTGCATGTTATATTTTTCACACGAAGTTTAAGTTTTGCCAATAAGGAACGGTGAATTGGAAAGCTTATTCATGACATATTATTTTTTTTTTTTTTATTAAGAACCTCCCTTATGACCTACACTGGGGCCTAGTAAGATCTATTGTGTCTGCAGTCTGCTTAGGTAAATAGGTCTACTACCTTCCTAACGAAGGTGAGTATGTCGTTTCTAAACTCGGCTTACGAACAGAATGCGTAGCCAATATAGAACGTGATCAGCGGTATCTTCTTCTTCCAAACAGAACCGACCCTCTGAATCTGAACAAAAGTTTAGTTTGTTGAGATGATATCTTAGGCCGCAATGGCCGGTGAGGAAGTCCACTAGTCTCCTTATGATGTTCCTCTCAAGGTTTAGAATTTCCTTGTAGGAAAAGGGCTTGATAAGTCTCTTCGATTGCATAAGCCCGAAAACATTTTCCCAATGGGATAGGCGAAGTTAGTGTTCTTAGTTGTTTAACAAGGCTGTGACGGTAGCCCAATTAATGCCACAGAAGGGTTTCGGTCCCAAGAACGCGGAAGCTGAACTCGCCCTAGCCAGCTTATCCGTTTCGCTGTAACCACTCTGCAACGACAAAAATGGTTTTAACAGACAGCTTAGAAGTTTTCACCCGGCTGACCGGTTCGGGATTAATTCTCTCGAGACAACCTTGATCATAGCACCACGCCAAACCATTCCTAAGCGTGGGATTACGATCTTATAGATCTCCGCTGACCTTTAATCGGCACAGCTGATGAGCTTTACGTGGCCTTGGTGCCAGCCACTGTCACGGCATACGGGAGAGGGTCCGGGATGATCTTTTATGACCTAGAGGAATTTGGTGGCTGGAGAACTCTCTACCATCCTCCACCTTTCTGGTGTTATGCTTCCATCAGCATCACTCCAATCAATAACCGCAAGAGCGATCGGGTCCTTGAGCAACTGGGAGAAGAGCTTGGCTTCTGTTGTAGGCGCTGCAACCTTTTCCCTCTTTGGACGTGGAGTCTCTGTAGATCGAAGGAGAGGTTAGCCTGCTTGTTTGCCCAGGCAAAAAAGGTCTTTTGCCTTTCCGGCCTATTCTCCTTAGGGACCTCCTCAATCTTCTTGGTCAGCCTGAATGCTGTCCGACGGTATGTACGCTTTGTGACCTCCCGCGAGCTCGAGGTCGGTGAAGTCCATGCTGGACAAAGAGGGACAGGCCCCAGGGACCATGTGGTCTTCGGATGCGCTCAGACCAGGCTTAGGAGCCAATGTCGTAGCGGCTAACCTTTCACGTAACTGGACGGAAGTTATAGGAGAGCTAATTGGGCGGCAGTCGGTTCCGAGTCCAGGTTTGAGGGCCAGACTCCCGGAAGTCGACGATTTATATGCACCAGTATTGCTCTGTTGGGTGAAAGATGACACTTACAAGATTCTATCAAGCGGCATGTGTGAATGTCTTAAACTATGGTGCACTACACTCTTAAAAGCGTTTCACTGTACACTTTGCCCTACAAATAGACAATAAGATCGAGTTTGTATCCTATCAGCTGCGAATTTCAGATCTAGACATGTTACCTCTTAGAATCACTTTGATTTACAATCCTTCTTGAGAGAGCTATCTTGAGACTTTGTCCATTCATACCACGACAGGTGTGCAAAACATTAAAACACACGAACTTCTATGTTTAGAAATTAAGGAATTAACAGACACATACATACATATGTATGCATGTATCTATAAATACATATATTTCAAGTAGTACACAATGTTTTAAGAAAAAAAATCCTAGTTCTTACGCTACTTTACCACCATTCCCACTTAAAACGTGCGGGTGAATATCCTATGAGAGCTTCTGTCAACATAATTCCATCCTTAGAAGCTACACCGAAGTTTTCTCAACTCTTTCTGTAATTATGGAATTCTTTGCAAGTTAAACTCCCCACAAAAGTATCCTTCAGAGTCAATAAATCCTTCTTAAATGGAAAGAACCACCAAAAGCAGAAGGACAACATTCATTCAAAATACCATCCCAGTCTTCCTTTCGTCACTCGAAAGAGATTACTTACCAATCCCAGCAGCACAACCACACTTAAAACCTTGGTTGCATAATCGTTTTCGCCCCATTGAAAGGAGGATTTTGACATTTGCCACTCCTGTCTTCCTGCTTCTTTTTCTGAACCATTTCCCACTTGAGACGGAGTAAAGCGACAACAGCCATGGCGACGACTACGATGATACCGACGTGGATGAGACCATCGGGTGTTAAGCAACGACAACGAAGACACCCCCTTTAATAGCATATATAAACTTGAAGGATCTCTTAACTAATGCTGGTCCCGCATGCTACTTGATTTAAGAATAAAGACGCGAGGATTAAGAAACAAAAAAAAAGTATAAATCAGATCTAGGAAAGTGAACGACTGACGCGAGAGAAAAGAGATGTCGTGAAGGATTATAGAGTTCAACTCTTGAAACTATGAAATTCAAGGTGTGGAAGGAGATTCAGTGACAAACGACAGTATAAAGCAAATCTGTGATGATCGACACAATGTTGAAAGTGTCACCGCGAGGATTTAGTAAAATTGACGACGTACATTGTTCCGTTTTGTAATTTTAAATGATGAGATCCTTTGGTAATCCCCCACTGTTAAATTTTTTTTCCTAGACCATCGTTTCGCTACGTTAACCATCTGCTAACCACTCTCTGCCAAAATGTCTCTTTGACGATGGTATTATATCCTTGTCACTTATTGAAACGGGGATTTTGCCGCTTTCAGATATAATATTGACAAACTATCAGTTCCTTTTTCATTTGGCCAGGATTTCATCTATCGGAGTTTTTGTGTTTGTTTTCGCCAACATAATAACCTAATGGATGACTTTGTTTGAGCAGCTACAACGCTTTCAATGCCCGGTATTGATCGGGATCAGGGGATGAACAGATTGAAAGAGACAAACACGATGCCTGCTCAAACACCTGCGATTTAGGATTAGCAACGGAATTATTCGGTTGCTCCTTATTGTTTTGGATTCGCTAAGAGGGATGATACGGTGATGATGGTGATGAAATCAAATCATGATACGAAAGGAAATTGGGTTTATGAGTAATTTCCCTTCGTTTTTCTTAATTGAATATTTGCTCGGAATGAAAGGTGGCAAACAATGGATTTGGCATGAGGGCTATCAGATGACATTAACTGCTGGAGGGCGAGGAAGTTGATTACATTTATCCTGCGATCTGATATGGCAAACTTAAGAAGGGTGATGCCGTCTTAACGTAGCAGTATCATGTTTCAACATCATTGGAGGTAGGAAGCCATGAATACGCTTATGGATTCAATACTTTAGGGAAAATGTATGCTGCGAGAAATATGTTAAAGTAAAATGCTGATTGGAGCATAGAAGCTCATTTCGAGGATATCATCCGACAGAACATCAACAGTGTGTCAGATGGAGTAATAATAATAAATTCTTTAAAAAAAAGTGCTAGATTTGTCTCAAGCTAATGGTTGAAGATAATCAGGGGGATCAGGAGGAGGGTTAGAGGTTTGACTCGAAATAACATAGCAACATCTTCTGTAGAAGCTGCAAGGAATCTCTCCTTCAATGCCTCTTCAGCTGACTTGGCGAGGACCAGATGGCGCACTTTAGACAAACCTTTCTTCGTGAATCCCGGTAAGATAAGTGAGATAGAATTAGGGAACTGATCCTGTATCTGGACTCCACTGGCTAGATTTAACCACATCAGCCGAAAACAATGAGTTCCGTGATAACAAAATAGCGCGCCCTTGCACTAATTGGGTTCTTTAGGAACCGCCACTCTACCAACCTACTAAGAATGGTTCGTGGGTGTCAGCCAATTTGCCCAAAGTATTTAATTTTTCAATTTCATCATCCAAAGCTTTCAATAGAGTCTTTGGGGATATTATGGTCGTTAGGTTATGCAAGGTATGATAGGTGGTCCCTAAAGAATTCCTTCTGATGGAGAGTTCTACCCGTAGAACAATTTAAAGTTGTTGATAAAGGATAGGAGCTTACAAATGGGGGTTCGGCTTAGGTCACTATTGTCGTTGAACTGATATTGACAGAGAAGATTTCTTTTGCTGCAAGAAAGTGCCGGACAATAACAGAGGAGGTGCGTTGTAAAGGGTGGTTAAATTTTAAGGGCCGATGTTGATTTTGAATAAAACACAAATTATTTATAAAATTATTGTCATTTCTTTTTATTATGATAATCTTTTTATTATGATAAAGCGACCTCGGCGGCACACCTCCATCCGATGGTCGAAATTTTCGATGACGCTGAAGCATAATTGAGGTTCTATGCCGTTAATGTGCCGAATTATTTCATCCTTTAGCTCTTGAATTGTTGCTGGCTTATCGACGTACACCTTTTCTTTCAAATAACCCCAAAGAAAAAAATCCAACGGTGTCAAATCACATGATCTTGGCGGCCAATTGACATCGCCACCACGTGAGATAACACGGCCATTGAATTTTGCGCGCAAAAGAGCCATTGTTTCGTTAGCTGTGTGGCAAGTGGCACCGTCCTGTTGAAACCACATATCGTCCACATTCATATCTTCCAATTCGGGCCATAAAAAGTTCGTTATCATTTCACGATAGCGAACACCATTCACAGAAACTGGCTCGATGATGCCGCCAGCCCATAAACCGCACCAAACAGTCACTCTTTGTGGGTGCATTGGTTTTTCGACAAATGCCCAAATGCGGCAATTCTGCTTATTGACGAATCCACTGAGGTGAAAATGTGCCTCATCACTGAAGATGATTTTCTTCGAAAATTGATCATCCACTGTTGCCATTTCTTGCCACCATTCTGACCATTGACGACGCTTGAAATGGTCAAGAGGCTTTAGTTCTTGAGTCAATTGCACCTTGTAAGCGTGTAAATGCAAGTCTTTATGCATAATGTTCATCAACGACGAGCGTGAGAGGTGCAATTGTTGGGCACGACGACGAGTTGAGGTGGACGGCTCTTCAGCCACACTATCGCGAACAGCAGCAATATTTTCTGCAGTACGAGCTGTACGAGCATGCACTGGTGTTTTCACATCTCCTACAGACCCGGTTTGCTCAAATTTTTGCACGATTTTTCCGATTGTACGCACATTTGGACGATTAAATTGACCGAAAAAATCACGAAGTGCACGATATGCATTTTGATTTGAACGCCCATTTTCATAATAAGCCTGAATAACTTTAACGCGTTGCTCGATTGTGTATCTTTCCATGGTTCAAATTAAGTTAGTCTGAAATTGAGAAATGACAAATGAAATGCAGAAAAAAAGCAGGTGTGGTTCACATTCAACATCGGCCCTTAAAATTTAACCACCCTTTAGTTTATTTTCCTCCTCAGCTCTATAGCTTCTACAAAATTCATTGAAGATAGCTTCTACTCTCCTGACGTGCTGTTCTATTAATCAATGGCCTGTGATAACACCAGTGATGGCGCGAATTTGTATTTTATTGAGAGTAATCAGGTCCCTTGACTTTTGGTCATCTATTTCAAGCCAGATAAGTCCGGTGGAATTACACGTGGTTATGGCTTGTTTGATATTAAGTTTCACTGTATTGTTTGGTATACCCACGTGTCAGAGAAAATTTCTAGGGTGGTTCTAGATTTAGCAAGTTCGTCGACTTTGCAATTACCAGCTATGCTACTTTGTCCAGACACAAAGCAGGGGTTCTTAGAGGTTCTGCCATCTCGTTGAGACATGATAGGCAATCGAGGACTGTTTGGGAGTTGTTAGTGTCATTTGACAAAGATTTTAAAGCTGCTTAGCTATCGGTAAAGATACAAATATCTTAAACAGATATTATGTTCCACTTCAGCCTCCTTTATTGCCATAATTTCCGCTTGGAAAATACTACAGTGATTAGGGAGGCGGATCGCCTGGTTTATATTGAGTTGGTAAGAGTAGATACCGCACCCCACACCGTCATTGATTTTAGAGCCGTCAGTATAGAAGTGGATTTGTTTATAGACGGATTTCCTAAGGTTAAGCCAATCCTCCCGTGTGAGAATTTTGACTTTGAAATCCCTATTGACAGAGTTGATCGCAAGTGTTCGATCAAAATTGTTTGGTAGGTCATGGAATCTGCATACGATGCGGGAGTGACCCTATGGTAGTTGGGTACAGAGAGAAGATGCGTTTAAACGAGCTACTGTAATTGACGCAACTTATTTGGCTAAGAAATCCAGAAGTGGGCGGCTTAGAATGGTCTCTAGGCCAGCGGAGGGGGTCGATCTTAATGCACTAGTTACATAAAGACATCCTTTGAAGCTTGATCATAATGTTGTGGTATGAGTATTTTTCGAGTGCAGTTCACAATACTGTTGCTCCATGAAGAAGTATGGGTCTGACTATGGACGTGTTGAGCCAATAGGTAACTTTGGGCGTGTAGCCCCATCTGCGACCAATGGTTCTTTTGCAGGTATAAAGAGCTACCATAGCTTTTCTGACGCATTCAATAATGTTGGTGGGTTGGTTTCAGGGATTTTATATTCCCTGGGAAAAAGTACTAGTTCTGTTTTGTGTGGGTTTATTTGAAGCCCAATTTTGTCTGTCCATTTAGTCAGGATTGAGAGGACTTTGTATGGTAAGTGTTAGTGTTAAGTATGAGTGATAAGTTAAAACAAGAGCGCGAAAGAGAAACCGCGAGTACGTAAAATACATGCAATTTCGAAACTGAAACATAAAAATTTAGTACACGATCACTGCAAGCCGTGTGGAAAGAAGACGTCACACCTCATAGTTATAGCTCGTACCGAAAACGGCATGAGGGCTCAATTGTCAAAAGGCTTAAGAAGAAAGTTAAAACAAAGACAGCTCTATGCCATCAAATCAAGGGTTTCGTGACAGACTTCTCGTTTTATGAATTAAATGCACGAATATTTTCAGTGGTAGCAAATGAAACAAAGCGTTTCGAATTTCGCCGTGAGTGGCGCTGTCTGCATTTCAGGGCAGACTTCTTTATTTTAGTCTGGTGGATATAGCTAGATTTTTGTGATTTTTTTACTTGGCCAGCATGGGGCATTGGTGGGTTGAGTGAAGTACTAGTTTGTATCATGCGAATAACCATAGTTTCATAAAGAGCTATAGTGCTCCCTTTCATAAGCAATACTCTTAAGACCTGTTGATTTAGATGGATGTCTTCCGATTAGAACAATACAACTTTTTACACGTGAAACCGAAAATCTCGTCCAAGTGGTGCGAAGGGTTCTTCCTTCTTTCCTTGCTCTGGTCGCTCACTTCCTCATCTTCCTGCTCTATTCGGTCTTTTCATTTAGTAATTTCCTTAAAGCTTTTTAAAGTTCGGACTCCAAATGGAGTACGTTTTCAACATTTAAGGCAAAGTTATTTCAGAATACATAAATCGGACCCACTCTAATCCCTACAGGATAATCGATACAGCACTTCTCGAGCCACAGCACTTCAAACGGACATAATAATGCTTATTGCCTGTCAGTACACGTAACTTTCAAGTCAAATTATTCAAATAGCATAAACAAAGTATCCCATTAGTCAAGCAACTCCATTTAGTTTAAATTTTCAACAAAAAAAAAGTTCCACATACGCCTCCGGTTCTATACAATAAATCACTACCCATCCTGTCGTTCTTTATCATATTAAAATCATAGCACGCTCTAAGCACCTTCGCTATTCCAATTTCGATTCAACAAATTGGATTTTTTTTTCTTCAGTATCCTCTTTTGCGTTCAGATTCGTGGATAATTTATCAACCATTAAAAATTAGCCCTCCTTGGAGGTTTGTTTTTTTTCTTCTCTCGCGCCACGAATTGTCCCGTCTCAACTGTTCGTTGAGTGAGTTCATTCATTTTTCAAGTGTATTGACCTGTTTATGTTCCACCTGTAATCAGAACTCGCTCTGCTTAGGTGCAACGGGCGTGCATATTAAATTAACTTGTAATAAGACCACGGTCTCTGTAGAGGTGTCGTCCAGAAAAAAACAACCCCATCTCAGATATATTCTCTGGCTGTATTCGATTTCAAGAAGAGGGTTCACAGAGCACACGAAAGCTTTCTTCTTTTTAATCGGCTTTGGTGCTGTTGATTTAACAGGGGACTGGCATTTCGATGCCACTTTTATAATCTGCTTGGAGAGATTTTTTTTTTCATTCCATAGGGAACGTCCGTGTTGATGCATTGCTTTTAAAACTAAGAAATCAATTTTTGAATATACGTGATATGATATAGATTTGAAATAAAAGCTTAAAGTCAACGCGAAAAAAAGTTAGAGGCAACTAGTGGTCGCTCTGACTTAGACTTTATTTCATTGGAATCCTAGCCTTACTGATTCGCGCTTAAAATATAATATAGCAAATACAAATTGCACAAGCTAGGCCTTGGCTCTTTTGTAGAAGAATCAGTAATGGCTGAAACTCCCTCATGGCGTAATATTAGGTAAAAGACAGACTGGTGGTTTTGCTGGGTTCAAATTGAGAAGCTTTTTCATGACGAATTATATTTTTCTCTGAGTTTCACTGCGCCACAGAAAAGGACGTATTTCGCATTTAGGTCCAAAAACAGGATATTTAAAAGCACGTTGAGTGCTTCGATCGGGTTTGATTGCAGAACAAAGCTTCTAGTTCCTTCTGTTTTTTGAACTCCACATAGTTTAGTGATGTTGCGACCCTAAGGCAAGAATAGGATGAACTACGGCGGTGTACATCTAAAGGATCATCTAAGGTTGTACTTCTCACCTTTTAGCAAAAGTTTAGCTATAGGCGTACAAGGTGACACTGGCTTTGCGTAGCCTGTATTCTCCGTTAAATTACAAGTTGGCTTAGGATCAAGGATGACATCCAGATACCTTGCACTGGAATAAAGGAGTGTCTGGTTATAGGGATTTGAAAGCCTGAAAAGTTGGTACTCTGTTCTCGGTGGAAAATGGCATAAGATCAGTCTTATTCACAGCTTGTCTCTCAGCCGCTTGGCTTAGTCAGAGGCCTTTCTGTAAATTCACATCCCCGATAGTAAAATGACTATATCGTCCGTTTACGTGACTATTTTGACTGTCCACAACCAGAAGCATACAAAATATTACTGATCGGAGCGATGGTTTAATTGTGAACAAAAAATAAATTCTTCTGAACGTCTTTGCATCACTTGAAGAGGTTGTATTTAAGCTGCTTTTCCTCAGTATACCAGTTGCGACATTCCCCGACAAGAGGTTATTTCAGCATGAAGTGCCAATGACATTGAACCTTATTTGCACTAGCTAACTCGTATCGTAGTTGCTTGAACTGAGGTTCTGGCTGCTGAGCTTTATGTTTATGACAATGGATTACAAACAAACTGATCTGTAAGAAATGGTGAGGTTAAATAAACCTGATATGGGGAATGAGGCCCAGATCCACCTCGGATTGTAGCGCCACCTTAAGTAAGTAAGTAAGATATGAGGAATTTTTGCACTTAAAAAATCCAAGGTAGTTCGAGTAAGCTGTTGTGATTTTTACAGCAACGGCATTACTTAAACCTAGCCTAACCTTCCGAAAAGCTTTGTTTTTGTAAAAAGACTTCTAAAGCATCGCTTCGATCGGAGAAGCCATCACATTTATTTTAGAGGGACGGAAGGTGCACAAATCCGACAAATTCACTTGATGAATAGGCTTCTTGATTGAAGCTCAAGCCATTACAAATAGGGGAGAAGATAGAAGGAAACGTCAAGGTTCCCTTTCCATTTTTCTGTTAATCACCAGATCACTGTAACTTCTTACCATGAATTATGTAACTTTTTGCTTAACTTAGTCTCGAAATTAAATCTTAATCAATTCTAGTTATGAGGTTTAAAAAAAAACATAATGATAACTTGAAGGCGACCTTCAAGCGATTATTTTCTAAAAATAAAACACGATTTTCAGTGGCAAAGTAAGAAACAAGCCTTTCCTTAAATTTTGGCTATTATTGATCGAATCCCTCAAACAGAATAATAAAAACTTCTATAACGTCAAAGACGCATAATAGAATTTCGAGAGAACTATACCCAATAGACTGTAATGTTTCCGTATGTTTTCCGTCTGTTTGCGTGTCAAATGAATCGGGTTTGTAAGGATTCTGAGTAAAACCGAAATTTTCTCATTTTAATTCGGCATCGTTCTCGTTAAAGTGATTAAAGTTAAATAGTGGGAGTTAGGAAGGGTGGAATTCAGTCAAATGAAGAAAAAAAAAACCCCTCACAGGAGAATGTGGAACGGCAATGTGGCTAAATGACATGGTTTGACTTTTCACACATTAACAACAGTCGGTTCGGTTAGTGGAGCATCCAAGTGAGTATGGTAAAAATGAAGACAAGGCACGTGATTTTATTAAGCAGGCATTAGAACTTAAGGCTTTTGAAGGACCCAGTTTTTCTTATTTTTCTGGTGAAAGAACTTAATTAGGTGGATTTTAAAGGATTTTTCGTTTTTTTCTTCTGCGTAGGTTGAATTAGGAATGTAGAAAAGGAAGCCCTATTGACATACTTGAGACGCACTGAATTAATTGGTATGCTAAGCAGTTTTGATTGGTTTTTGTGCTTTCATTGATTCTGGAGAAATTCATTCTAATGGCCCGGCAAAATCAACTCGGTGAGAAAGGAGACTTTTCTAATTTTGGAACAATTTGATTTTTTCTTTTGAGGAAGCACAAAGCCGGTGAATTTTCTTGGAATGCGAATCATTTTGATACATATATTAACTACTTAACTTCGTTTAAGGTTTTTAGGAAGCCTAAGATAAATTGGGCGAAATTAAGTCCCAGAAATCAATCTCACTTACTTCGACAATCACTCCAGATTATCGCAGAACAATTAAACGCTCATTTCTGCTTGGCTCCAGACCACAAAAATATTCCAAGAAACTGTATAGCCGATCAGCTCGCAGACAGGTTACTGCCCAAAGCTAACTGTGACATTTGAAGTTTTTCACGAAATAAACAATGCACGATGTACGATGAGACACAAAAATTGTAAAATTCTCAGATTACCGGAGAACTCCCCAAGCCATCTTTTAACATTAGGACTTCACTTGTTTTATAAATAAAAATATTGTCGCCCATAAACTAAAGCCAATCTCATGTAGCAGCAAAGCATCTAGTTTAACGAAAACTGTAGTTCTGCAGCGAACAAAATGATTTTCTTGGACAAGATAATGCAGAAAGGCGGACCTATTCATTTTCGACAAATTTAAGGCTAAAGCGCAGTACAGCAAAGACCGCCATATGCATTGGATGAAACAACAGGACCAAGCGAACGAAAAACCACTCCAACGTCCAAAACAGTCCAGATATACAGCCACTTTTTTTAAGGCTAGAAACTGACCTCTACATACAAACTGCATGCCACTTTGAGCCGAACGCAACGAGGAGTGCTATCGGTGCTTTCTGCAAGTTAGGGTAGATACTCACCACTTCACCAGCACAGGTCCCATCCCTATGGAAACAGAAAGAACACAATGGGAAGAATACTAAACTTAGCCTCACAAAAGCTACTATTGCAGAGTTCAGAAATCTTCATTTACTACCAAATTCGGATACTTCCAAGCAGTTTTAATGAAGCTAACCAGGACAGACCTGTTTTGACCACTTCAAACTGATATGATATGTTATTGGTTGAATGATGAGGTGACAGTGAAATTCGAATTCGTTGAAGCCGGTTGAGTATTTAAATATTTATTTCATCTCGATTATCCCATAACCTAGAAATCTGAAACTTTGCAGGTCAACTTCTGTGAACTATTTGACCATGCCAAGCTAATTTCAAGATAATCCTAAGACGGAATATATGGCTTTAATTTTTTTATTTCATTTGGCGTTATTTCTGACAGTCAGTACAACATGGTGACCAGGTCACATACAGGGTGGTTTCACATTGGCTCGTCTTAGGCGCTAAAGCAAAGCAATTTGCGTTAGCAATCCTACTTACCTGTTGGGTACTCTTAACCGTCCTTGCCACAATAACCTCCGTAGGCATCTGTGCATTTTGTAAACGTCAAAAAATAGAGACAGATTTCAGACAGCCAGTCTGCCTCTGTCGTACAGAACGGCCGCCTATTTTCCTCATGTACATTTAGTTGTTAATAAAGAAGTTTTAAGTATTGGAATCACTTGTGCGCGTTCGCATTGACACTACCCTACATATTAACTTAGATGGTTCTTTGACAAACCTATTTCTATCGACTAACTTTATTCTCAAGTCTTAAGCATAAATAATCTGAAAATGTATTCCGGTTATACATACATGTTATGTACATGGGCGAGCATCTTTGCATTGATCTCGATCAATTTATTGGGCTTATTGGTATTGTGCGTCAATCAATATTACAAGGAAAGCATATCGATATGAAACATATTAGGTGAAAAAGTTAATATATTTATCAGGAATTATTTATACAAATACAAGGTACAGTACATAATTTCCAGAGAAATGGAAAAATTCCTGTTAAATACCTGTTTTATCAGAAACAACCTGTTCTCAAAATGGAAAGTATCTATAAGTGTCATGAAAATTCCTCAGAAGAAAGATATGCAATTTTAATATATTTGGAATCAAAAAAGCTCACTCAGATGCTAAACCCCACAACATTTCAGTAAATCAAATATACATATAAATATGTATATATATATGTATATAAATCGAAACATACATCAGTGAAACATAAAGTTAATCTCTACATTAGCCACGTTGTATCCTTTCTCCCGAACTGAATGAATAAATATTGATCCAACTATTATGCGAAATTGTGAGTGTTTGCTAAAAAAAAAAAAATACGAAACTTATTTCCGAATATGCATACGACTAGCTCTGTTTATTTATATGATTTTTGTTCCTTTTTATATTTCCATTTCGCTGTACCAGAATAAGTATCGATTTTCAACAGAAAAATTACAAAGCACCAACCAACCGGTTGCGACAGGTGGTGGAATTAGGTTTTGATATAGACATGAAAATGTACACAGTTTTAATCCCTTTATCAATCGTGTGCAGTTTCAATATGAATATTCATCCATCTGTCAGCCGGATATTATTTAATATTCTCCAGCCATCGCTCCGCTGTGACCCACTCGACAAACTTCGTAACAAAGGAGGACTTTGTTAACGCACATGTGCACATATGTATACTATATGTGATAGGCTTCCATTCAGGTTTAATTTCATTAATTAAATTTTATTTAACATCAATAAATTAATGAGTGCTGTTACGAATTAATGACTCAAATTGATAAGTGACTGGAATAAAGTACTCATATACAATTAAAAATTCCGATATTTTTATTCCACCAATCAAATGATACAAAAGGCAATTAATATCTGCGTATGACGATCAAAAATTAAAAAAAAAATGAAAGTAAAAGTATTAAAATGTTCGCACAGCTTTAAAGGATTTATTTTATTTATACTCAAATTACAGAACAAAAATTATTTCTGTTTACGTAGTTGGCTCTAGCTGAGTTGGACAAATCAAACTGCAAACATGCACTAAAGATGCCCAGGCGTGACTTAATATTCAGACTGTTTTGCGAAAAGAAGTGAGAGAGCATTATGGTACAATGAAATACATTTAACTCGGAGATCCTAATTAGTTCATCTTTTTTAGCCCTTAAAAGCTCCTATGTAATCTCAGAAAATCCAATACCTTTGAGTCTCGTAACTCTGCTGGGCAGTGACATAGTTGATGTTGGATCGATTTTAACACCTACAGATACTGATATCGTTTGACTGAGCTAACAAAGACACATCATATTTCCAGTTCTGTAAATATTCAGTTTCGGCCGTTTTGATCAAAATCTGATGCAGTTGCTTTTTGTAAACCACAAATCGTTGACCTGGTTTTCTATTTTATTTTTCGTCGAACAACGTTATCTGTGGCAGTATATGCAGAAGTATCAGCTTTGCTGCTCCCAAAAACCGACCCTAGTGTTGGCAGTTCATGTGCTTTATCGCTATGTCCAGAAACCCAACGCAATCTAATTTTATAGCATTAAGTCCATTGGTATTCGTGGCATTTAGTGCATTGTGATATTGGTAAACTGGCTCGTGTTTATATTGTGTTTATTTGGCCCTAAAGATTTCTGAGCAGCTTTAATGTTCGTCGTATTGCAGTAATTTCTGCCTGAAAAATACTGCATGCATAGTCTGAAGGATTCACATTTGTTGAGCGCATCTGAGAAGAAAGTAATATCACGATCACTGACTATTTTTATTACTGCCAGTCTGCCCTGCTAAAAACCAGGATCGGCCTATTCAAGCTGAAAACATAGTGGAAAGCTATGGGGTCTGAAGTAAGACTTTCAGAGTTACTTGCGCTTTCCGTGTTCTCAATCGGCAGTTGTACCGCCATTTATACATACGTAATATGTTTTCGTTAAGCGAATTCTCCTAATCTGTTAGCTCTTTGATAAACAGGTGTACTCCTTAATGCCCTAGCCGTTAAGAGCACCAAGTATTTTCTTCATTTCCTTTCAAACGTTTTGTCTCCTAGACATAAAAGATCCTAATTCCATATCCAGGGAAAATAGCAAATACTGATCACTCAACACTATACCTAGACTATGTAAGAAATTTCTCAAGCTTTTACCCAAGTAAAAAATATGAGGAAAGCGGTGCAGTTTCAAGGAGACAATTAATGGTCATCTACAGTGGTGGGTCCAAAATGGACGTTGCTTTAGACTTCAAAGAATCATTAAGGGAGAATTGTAATACAAAAACCGAAGAGCGCTTTAAAATTGAAAAAATAGAATAAATTAATTTAATTTCAAAAAGCTGATGTTAAATTTATACACTTGATAAAAAGAATAATCAGCTGGAATGCGTTTTTAATAGCTTTTAAGTCAATATTTAATTTTTTACATAAAATAATTGTAGTGACTGTTTCCAACTAAAACAAGTCTAATATTCACATACGTGTAGCAAAATTTAATATAACTGTGGATTTATAAAAAAGTGTGGATTCTAAAAAAGTAAAAAAGTAAACAATAAAATATTAAAATATAAATCGAATTATAAATAATTAATTTTTCATTAAATCCCTATTATTGTCAAAAAATGTATTGGTAATATTGATTGTTATGTTTCGCTTCTTTTTCTCTTAGTTCAATCGGATTTTTCGGATAAAATTTGCATATTAAATTTATACAGAAATTAAGCAAAACACGGAGATGTATAGGCTTGAAAGCGTTTTAGAAAAAAAAATAGGAAAAAACATGTTTAATCGTTGCAAAATACTGCATATCTATTCGTAGAAAAAAAAAGCAAATCCGGCGGGTTAATTTATTCTAATACAAAACCAATTTAATGACCTGGAAAATCAAATTATGATTAAATATAATTATTTATTGCGAATTTTGAATAATGAATAATAATGTTTTAATATTTTTTTAAAATAAAAACCTGGTTAAATGAAACACGAAATTTAATTGTAGGTACGTATGTTTATATGCCTACAAGGCCAGAAATATATTAAAAACATATTAAAATCAGTATATAAACAACAGACAGAAGTGTTTTTATCGAAAATTCAAAAAATAAATAAATAGCTGGCGCAACAGTTCGGGATGAGCCAAAGTTTAGCTTCTCGCAACCATTCATGTTTTGCGTGTAACATTTTTTCACAATTGAAAGAGATGTATTATTTATTGCCGATTCAGAACGACGAATTGAGAAACTTTTTCATGACAAATTACTCTCGGAGACTTATCATTCCCCGGCGAGAGGTGGTGCCTCGAAAAAATGTCGCTGAACATGGCTGGAGATTGAACCCACGCAGCTCGCACAGCAGCTAGTCACTGAGTGAGCCACGGCCACCACCTTTAGCACCTTTAGATTCTACACTAATGGATTCAAATATTATCGTTTTTCAAAACGCAGACCGGAAATATTTTGTGGTTCAACAACCCTTCTCGCCTTTTGCACAATATATTGTGCTTTTGTACAATACATTGTACATTTTTTCAAACTAACAAAACAACTATTTATTATGGTGATTTGTAAAAAGTAATAATGAACTATGCATTAGTGTAAAATTAACTCTAATGTTTATCTTCAAAAAAGAGAAAGCAACAAATAATTATCCTTTGAAAACCTTGAGCTTTGCGTACTGCATCCTAATATTAACGACGATTCTTAGATAAATGGGCGTAACAAAACTATTATCTGCCCCTTTTTTACACAATGCAAATTTTCAACACAAAAAAAGCGTCGCATCCTAAAAATATACAGCTTCCGGCAAAATGCATTAGAACTTTGTGAGGAAAAGACACTCAGTGGGATGCAGTCCGTCGTACAATGCATTGTATAAAATCCACGAAAGAGTTAACCGATACTACCCTCGGGTTACCTATGAAAACAGAGAGCACTATGTACATATACATCGGACTTCAAATTTCTAAGAAGTTCATCTTTAAATTTGTTTCCACCTTCGCGGGAATGAAAAGGCCAGCTTTTATCCTTTGTTTTTGTTTTTTTGGCTTTGTTAATAGAAATACAGAATAGTTTTGATGAGTAGCAACCAAAAACGCACGTTGGAGGGTTCTGATGGGACTCGTCTTCATAAATAAATAAAAGGATGGTATGAGCAGTCGAAACTTAAAAGATTGATGCAACGAGTGTAGCCAGCGGTTGATATATTATTTCGCTGATGATTACAAAATTCTGATAAACTAGAGTACGAAACTCTTGGAACAAAGGTCGTATGATAAAAATCAAGTTCATCTCTGTATCTACTTTATATTTTGGACAATACACGTCACTTTCGTTACTTGACATTGATGGAGTCAAAATTGCATTCCTGACTAGTTCCTGCAATTTTTGATAAGTTTTGACAACAGTTATTGCAACAACTTTTGTGTATTTTGAAGCTTCAAACAAGATACTCACTTCAACTCCCAACAAAGATTAAAAGTTTAAATTCCTTTTTAGAACACGTCTTATAAAAATAACATTATTGAACAAACCTATATAGAAAATCAATATTAAAAAACTTTGAACTCAATTGATCCCATTTGGTACCAATTACCATAGTTTCTAAAACAATGTTCACATTCAATTGCCATAAACCTCTCCCAATCAATAACATAAAACATTTTCAAATTCGCAATAAATAAACTTTATCTACTGGATATTACATTTCACAGAGAAAGACCAAATCAACAAATAACCCAAGGACTCGCTTTAAAATAGTATACACATAAATCAACTTCAAAAATTGATTCGACCTTTTGCAAAACCATTTGCAGGCATAAACATCCCAACCAAACATCAAAACCCATTATGCCAACATTAGAAATCATTTCAAATACAAAAAAAAAGTGGAGAACAAACTTTCATTACCAAATAACAAAAACCGAAATCCCAAAATCAACTGCTCCAATGAAACTCCACCGAAAAAAAAACCAATCACAAAAATTCGGAAACTCATTTAAAACTTTCTGGTATACTTCTGCCCTCTTCGTCGTTTCTTCCCCAAAAGGATTCATTCTGGCAAAGTTAGCCGCTGTCTATGGAAAGGGAAAATAAAATAAAATAAAATAAAAAAATACAAAATTCAGGAAGTCGTCTAGGATCCTTAAAAAACATCGAAGTTATCAACGGTTTTTTGACAGGTTTCCTCATTGTATCCACACAAAATACCGAAAATGAGTGTGTGAAGTGAAAGAAAACAAAACAACAAAATTGAGGTCAAGAACTTTCACCAGGGATTAGCAAAACAAAACCACAAAAAAAGTAATAAAAAAATACCGAGAGAGAGGGAGGGAGAAAAAAACAAGAAAACTTTATCAGAAGCATTCATCAAAATGCATAATCAGAACATAAGGGCCAATGCCCTTGCCGTCTACAGTCCTAACAAGAAAACAGGTTAATTTTTCTTCATTTTCCTTTTACACCCCAGAAACAGGAATGCAAACGGTTTGAAGCAAATTGTAATTCCGCTCACACTTCATCTTTTCAGAGAATACAAGGACGAACATGATTTTCGTGAGATGACAACAGAAAAAAAAAAACGACAAAAAAATAAATAAATACGAGGGTGAACACAATTGGGTAAGGATAACACCAGAAGTAACACATAGTAGCATAGCACACACAACGCAAAGAAGGATGAAAGAGGGTGGAAGTAAGAAATTATAAAGGAGTCAACCCTTTTCGACATCACTCTTCCTCCCACGAAAACGAAAGGATCTGCATAAATAACCATGCTCGCCCTAAATTCTAGAGGAGCAAAAAAGGGATTCTGTAACTCCATCTTTCATTCTATTTTTTCCTGTCACTCAAATCATACTCAAGTATTGTCCTTAAAAAAAATTTAATCAGAAGAAAGACACGAAAAAAAGACAACAGCCGAAAGGATAATAGTGCTCTTAAACTAAATTGCAGAAAAAAAAAAAAAAAGAACTAGGCCCTGTATGGTGAAATGGTAGTATCTAACTACGTCATCTTTGTTTACATAGAATTGGATGAAGATTATCCTGGATTGAAGGATGGCTATCATAAAAAAGAGAACATAAAACAAAGTGTAGGATAGAAGGACAATTAACTTACCCTCTAGACAATGGTTGCAATGTTATAGAATCCGTTTTTGTTCTTCTTTAACTGCTGTTGGGTTTGTTGAATCCTTTTTTGCATTCCTCCCTAACTGAGCACTTGTTTATATCTCTAATAGGACTGGAATTCGATAACTCGACAACAGAGATTATCACGATCACTGACTATTTTTATTACTGCCAGTCTGCCCTGCTAAAAACCAGGATCGGCCTATTCAAGCTGAAAACATAGTGGAAAGCTATGGGGTCTGAAGTAAGACTTTCAGAGTTACTTGCGCTTTCCGTGTTCTCAATCGGCAGTTGTACCGCCATTTATACATACGTAATATGTTTTCGTTAAGCGAATTCTCCTAATCTGTTAGCTCTTTGATAAACAGGTGTACTCCTTAATGCCCTAGCCGTTAAGAGCACCAAGTATTTTCTTCATTTCCTTTCAAACGTTTTGTCTCCTAGACATAAAAGATCCTAATTCCATATCCAGGGAAAATAGCAAATACTGATCACTCAACACTATACCTAGACTATGTAAGAAATTTCTCAAGCTTTTACCCAAGTAAAAAATATGAGGAAAGCGGTGCAGTTTCAAGGAGACAATTAATGGTCATCTACAGTGGTGGGTCCAAAATGGACGTTGCTTTAGACTTCAAAGAATCATTAAGGGAGAATTGTAATACAAAAACCGAAGAGCGCTTTAAAATTGAAAAAATAGAATAAATTAATTTAATTTCAAAAAGCTGATGTTAAATTTATACACTTGATAAAAAGAATAATCAGCTGGAATGCGTTTTTAATAGCTTTTAAGTCAATATTTAATTTTTTACATAAAATAATTGTAGTGACTGTTTCCAACTAAAACAAGTCTAATATTCACATACGTGTAGCAAAATTTAATATAACTGTGGATTTATAAAAAAGTGTGGATTCTAAAAAAGTAAAAAAGTAAACAATAAAATATTAAAATATAAATCGAATTATAAATAATTAATTTTTCATTAAATCCCTATTATTGTCAAAAAATGTATTGGTAATATTGATTGTTATGTTTCGCTTCTTTTTCTCTTAGTTCAATCGGATTTTTCGGATAAAATTTGCATATTAAATTTATACAGAAATTAAGCAAAACACGGAGATGTATAGGCTTGAAAGCGTTTTAGAAAAAAAAATAGGAAAAAACATGTTTAATCGTTGCAAAATACTGCATATCTATTCGTAGAAAAAAAAAGCAAATCCGGCGGGTTAATTTATTCTAATACAAAACCAATTTAATGACCTGGAAAATCAAATTATGATTAAATATAATTATTTATTGCGAATTTTGAATAATGAATAATAATGTTTTAATATTTTTTTAAAATAAAAACCTGGTTAAATGAAACACGAAATTTAATTGTAGGTACGTATGTTTATATGCCTACAAGGCCAGAAATATATTAAAAACATATTAAAATCAGTATATAAACAACAGACAGAAGTGTTTTTATCGAAAATTCAAAAAATAAATAAATAGCTGGCGCAACAGTTCGGGATGAGCCAAAGTTTAGCTTCTCGCAACCATTCATGTTTTGCGTGTAACATTTTTTCACAATTGAAAGAGATGTATTATTTATTGCCGATTCAGAACGACGAATTGAGAAACTTTTTCATGACAAATTACTCTCGGAGACTTATCATTCCCCGGCGAGAGGTGGTGCCTCGAAAAAATGTCGCTGAACATGGCTGGAGATTGAACCCACGCAGCTCGCACAGCAGCTAGTCACTGAGTGAGCCACGGCCACCACCTTTAGCACCTTTAGATTCTACACTAATGGATTCAAATATTATCGTTTTTCAAAACGCAGACCGGAAATATTTTGTGGTTCAACAACCCTTCTCGCCTTTTGCACAATATATTGTGCTTTTGTACAATACATTGTACATTTTTTCAAACTAACAAAACAACTATTTATTATGGTGATTTGTAAAAAGTAATAATGAACTATGCATTAGTGTAAAATTAACTCTAATGTTTATCTTCAAAAAAGAGAAAGCAACAAATAATTATCCTTTGAAAACCTTGAGCTTTGCGTACTGCATCCTAATATTAACGACGATTCTTAGATAAATGGGCGTAACAAAACTATTATCTGCCCCTTTTTTACACAATGCAAATTTTCAACACAAAAAAAGCGTCGCATCCTAAAAATATACAGCTTCCGGCAAAATGCATTAGAACTTTGTGAGGAAAAGACACTCAGTGGGATGCAGTCCGTCGTACAATGCATTGTATAAAATCCACGAAAGAGTTAACCGATACTACCCTCGGGTTACCTATGAAAACAGAGAGCACTATGTACATATACATCGGACTTCAAATTTCTAAGAAGTTCATCTTTAAATTTGTTTCCACCTTCGCGGGAATGAAAAGGCCAGCTTTTATCCTTTGTTTTTGTTTTTTTGGCTTTGTTAATAGAAATACAGAATAGTTTTGATGAGTAGCAACCAAAAACGCACGTTGGAGGGTTCTGATGGGACTCGTCTTCATAAATAAATAAAAGGATGGTATGAGCAGTCGAAACTTAAAAGATTGATGCAACGAGTGTAGCCAGCGGTTGATATATTATTTCGCTGATGATTACAAAATTCTGATAAACTAGAGTACGAAACTCTTGGAACAAAGGTCGTATGATAAAAATCAAGTTCATCTCTGTATCTACTTTATATTTTGGACAATACACGTCACTTTCGTTACTTGACATTGATGGAGTCAAAATTGCATTCCTGACTAGTTCCTGCAATTTTTGATAAGTTTTGACAACAGTTATTGCAACAACTTTTGTGTATTTTGAAGCTTCAAACAAGATACTCACTTCAACTCCCAACAAAGATTAAAAGTTTAAATTCCTTTTTAGAACACGTCTTATAAAAATAACATTATTGAACAAACCTATATAGAAAATCAATATTAAAAAACTTTGAACTCAATTGATCCCATTTGGTACCAATTACCATAGTTTCTAAAACAATGTTCACATTCAATTGCCATAAACCTCTCCCAATCAATAACATAAAACATTTTCAAATTCGCAATAAATAAACTTTATCTACTGGATATTACATTTCACAGAGAAAGACCAAATCAACAAATAACCCAAGGACTCGCTTTAAAATAGTATACACATAAATCAACTTCAAAAATTGATTCGACCTTTTGCAAAACCATTTGCAGGCATAAACATCCCAACCAAACATCAAAACCCATTATGCCAACATTAGAAATCATTTCAAATACAAAAAAAAGTGGAGAACAAACTTTCATTACCAAATAACAAAAACCGAAATCCCAAAATCAACTGCTCCAATGAAACTCCACCGAAAAAAAAACCAATCACAAAAATTCGGAAACTCATTTAAAACTTTCTGGTATACTTCTGCCCTCTTCGTCGTTTCTTCCCCAAAAGGATTCATTCTGGCAAAGTTAGCCGCTGTCTATGGAAAGGGAAAATAAAATAAAATAAAATAAAAAAATACAAAATTCAGGAAGTCGTCTAGGATCCTTAAAAAACATCGAAGTTATCAACGGTTTTTTGACAGGTTTCCTCATTGTATCCACACAAAATACCGAAAATGAGTGTGTGAAGTGAAAGAAAACAAAACAACAAAATTGAGGTCAAGAACTTTCACCAGGGATTAGCAAAACAAAACCACAAAAAAAGTAATAAAAAAATACCGAGAGAGAGGGAGGGAGAAAAAAACAAGAAAACTTTATCAGAAGCATTCATCAAAATGCATAATCAGAACATAAGGGCCAATGCCCTTGCCGTCTACAGTCCTAACAAGAAAACAGGTTAATTTTTCTTCATTTTCCTTTTACACCCCAGAAACAGGAATGCAAACGGTTTGAAGCAAATTGTAATTCCGCTCACACTTCATCTTTTCAGAGAATACAAGGACGAACATGATTTTCGTGAGATGACAACAGAAAAAAAAAAACGACAAAAAAATAAATAAATACGAGGGTGAACACAATTGGGTAAGGATAACACCAGAAGTAACACATAGTAGCATAGCACACACAACGCAAAGAAGGATGAAAGAGGGTGGAAGTAAGAAATTATAAAGGAGTCAACCCTTTTCGACATCACTCTTCCTCCCACGAAAACGAAAGGATCTGCATAAATAACCATGCTCGCCCTAAATTCTAGAGGAGCAAAAAAGGGATTCTGTAACTCCATCTTTCATTCTATTTTTTCCTGTCACTCAAATCATACTCAAGTATTGTCCTTAAAAAAAATTTAATCAGAAGAAAGACACGAAAAAAAGACAACAGCCGAAAGGATAATAGTGCTCTTAAACTAAATTGCAGAAAAAAAAAAAAAAAGAACTAGGCCCTGTATGGTGAAATGGTAGTATCTAACTACGTCATCTTTGTTTACATAGAATTGGATGAAGATTATCCTGGATTGAAGGATGGCTATCATAAAAAAGAGAACATAAAACAAAGTGTAGGATAGAAGGACAATTAACTTACCCTCTAGACAATGGTTGCAATGTTATAGAATCCGTTTTTGTTCTTCTTTAACTGCTGTTGGGTTTGTTGAATCCTTTTTTGCATTCCTCCCTAACTGAGCACTTGTTTATATCTCTAATAGGACTGGAATTCGATAACTCGACAACAGAGATTACCACAATTCACCTGGTTAAACCTTTAGCTACACTTTAAAACCACTCGCGTTCTAAAGAGCACTTGAAGCTATAATACTTCCACTACCGCAGGACATTTCTGAGATCAGTTTTATATTTCACTTTCACTCATACTGTATCAGAACCTGTTGTAGGGCCTGAGCAAATCTTTAGAATCTCTTTTCATTTAATCTCGCGAAACTGACCTTTCGGCATACATCAGTTTTTTTTTTTTTTTTTTTATTAATTTTCCAGCACTCGAAGGAATATTAAACTTCCCAGGCCCCCGAGGTATATTCGTTTTGTTAACAGAATTTCCTACACCCACAGGATGTTGATGTTATTTTTTTTTTTTTTTTGTGAAGATATTCAATAAAATTTCTTATCGTACGAGTACACCATCCTACACTGCACTTAAGGATTATACCTCATTTTAACGGTAATAATAATGCTGCCGAAGTTGACTTACGATAAAATTGTCGAGTACAAGGATATAAAGGACAAACATTGAACAAGCCATAACCGGGGCAATAGAAGTTTATTTTCATTACTTTCACTTCCTGCGAAACAACATTTGAGTGCCACTCCCGTGGGAAATTATATATTTCACAGGACTTTCTATTGTTGTTGTGTGTAAGTAAACATACGCACGCTGTTGACGCACTTCCGAGCAATAGACCGGAAAAGCACCGAATTGCTAAAAATAAATAAAATTCACAATAAACGACCGAAAAACGATGAACTTTAATGGGATATATCCTTTTTCTCCGGCGATTACTGCGAACGCAGAATAAATCTTACGAAACAAGATGCCTGTTAAAACATTACACACTGCACACACCTGCCATGGGCCCAGCCGGAGTGGGAGGTAATTATTGAATTATCCAAAATTGCTATCCTTTATTTTTTTTTGAATTGAAATTCCTTAATAATCCTTAATTGAGATGCGATCCGTGATTGTATCTTAGAGAATAACAACAATCTGTGACAGGAGCTTTTTTATTTGGAGGGTTACTTTTACACTTCAATCCGACGCGAACCGACATTGTGCTACTCTGGCAACAGTTTGATTATAACTGGACTTGTGACATTCAGTAGCATGATTTCGTGTTGTGCCACAGCTTTTAGCGAGATTCGTTTCTTTTTTTTCTCTCAATATACTCGCCCAACATCTTTTGGGGCATATCCTGCAAATGAATGCGGTGGTAAGAAAGTTTCGCAAACTTCGGAGTGCCTAGTTAGAGAAAGTTATGTGGTGATGATTTCCCCAGATTTCGAGAATTTCGGAGCATCCATGTGCATTTTAACCGGGATTTCTGAGTGCGCATGACATGGCAGAACTTAAAGCTCTTGTTTTTTCGGCAATGCATTTTCCACGACATCCACATTACCATTCCAGTTAATCCCGCAGTCTCACCGAAGAAGAGACTCTCGGGTTAAAAATAGGAATTCGACTTAGGTTAGGTCAAAAACACAGGCGTCCTATATCTTTTGGGGATTGTTGGTCTAGTTTAACCCCACACTCGCTTAACGTGTGGCCGATGAAAAATTGTTCGGCAGTGTTTCCCGGATGTACGACGTGTGGTTGGATGGAGTGTGTTACTTGCCTTCGAACTTCTTCGGTGGTTTGGGCTAAAAATTTGAAAGTCATTTTGCTGGCGATATATCTATTTGGTATGGCCTCCTATCTTCTACGTTCCTTCAGATGTCTTCCTGTCTGTCTTAGCAATATTCCCTGTATTATTGGTTAAGTAATGAAAAGTTGATAGTCTTCTTGGGGTCGTCCTTTGAAAGCGATATGTTCGAAATATGTTTTTTTTTTTTTCTTGCTCTCGCTCGTGTTCCTTTGCATTGGTTAGGGTTGGGTCCTTCGGAAGAGGCACATTTATCTTTGTGGCTTTTTAGGATTTACGGAGACGCGAACGTGTGTCTGTGCATGTGTGAAGCTATTGCCCTTTTTGAGAAATAGTCGACTGTAAATTATGAATAATTGGTTTTGAAATACGCATATCTTCTACATTCGCTGTCATATTTGGAAAATTTTAATATAGGTTGTCCGCTATTTATTTTGTTTGTTTTTGATAGCTTCACATAGCTCAACGTGTGTGTAATATTCGAACATCATTCATCATGGAACTATGTATGTATGGTGGGCCTGGGGCCAAATATCCTTTTAGAAAATTGAGTTTTTATTTAAATGAGGTTCGTCTCAATACAGTGTGAATGCGAGGCTGGGAGAATTAAACGTTAAACAATTGGCCGGCCACAATCTGCGGAGAAATATTAGACAAAAGAAGATGTTATTCATTTTTTTTTAGCACGATAATAAAATTTTAAATGGTTGCCTCGTCTATAATGTGAAGCTTAAGATTTGGTTAGTTGTTAGGTTGGTAGACTTTTAGGCAAGCTTGAGAAGACTTTGATTTATATTTGAATAATATTCCTTAGTATGAAGGATATATTCTGAAACTAAGAAAAGGAGACGTAAACTAAAGCAAGGAGACAGTTTTAGCCCTCTACTGTTCATTATATTCATGGATGAAATAGCAAAATCATGTAAGAGGCAAACAGAAAAAACTTAAATTGGGAACAGACGATTTCACCCCATCCACCTGCAGTTGCAATTATCATTCTCATCATCTTCAATGACCCGCTAATCCACCGCGCGGGGTTAGGGTGCTTAAGTGGACTCTCCCCATCTCCCGATCTTCCACCATCGACTCATACGTGTAGAGGTGAGATATCGGAGTGAATTCCATGGCACGTCTTGGAAGCCGAGTTGGGCACATGCGTTGAAGATGCCCAAACCATCGAAGATTGAATCTTCCGCTCGAAGAAGTAGCTGCTCGACATTGAGTGCTTCACGTATTCTGGTGTTCCTTACTCGATCTCGACGAATTACCTCAGCAATTCAACGAAGAAATCTCATTTCGGCAGCTTGTATCCGCGATCTTATCTTTCGGTCATTACCAAAACCTCATGACCATAGGTGAGAGTCGGAACAAACACATATTATACGCAGACGATATTATTATCACAGCAAACAATTCAGAAAGATTACGACAAACATTGAAGAAGTGGTCCAATAATCTGCAAAGAAAGGAGATGGTGGTATATATAACTAAGGGTAAAGTAATGTGGGTCTGTAAAGAGGAACGACAGAGAATCGGCATATAACATGCGATGGCAGAGAATTAGAGAGAGTTGAATCCTATGAACCATTGTTAGCTGTAATTTAAAAATAGACCAAGAAGTAATAAACTGGACCAAGAAAGCAGTGTGAGCGTACTAACAGATAAGCACTACCATAGTGGGCAAACGATAAATAAGCACAAAGACAAAATTCAAGCTCTACAACACGGTTATAGTACAAATAGCACTTTACGGTACCGAGTATTTGCCGCTAAGTAAATTCCAGGCAACAGAAAAGAAGTATGTACGAAAGGTCGGAGGAAAAACTAGGAGAGATGGGGTCAGAAATGAAAGAATGCCCTTTGAAGTCGAGCTGCGACACAGCTAAAATGGTTCGGACATCTGCAACGAAGGGAGGAGTCAACAAAAGCTTAACAGATACTGGAAATGAGATCAGAAGATACTCCACTGAGAGGAAGACCCCGAAAAACGTGGAAAGGATAAGAGGTAAAATCCTAGCAGAGATGAAAAGCGAGATCCCGGCTCTCAGTTCATTGGAAAAGAAGAAGAAAATATATACATGCTAACATGAATTTAAAATCGATTTGGCTTAAGGATTGATTAAATTCAAGACAAACACTTTTTGGTGACGGGTTACCCCTCATCTAGCTATGTCCATACATGTGTTACCCTGAATTCAGAAGTATACGTCCTTTTATCAAAAAGACCCACGGAGTGGGAGGTGGTATTTTCTCTGAAGTGCTCAACTTGAGCATATCCTTCTGTCTTTCGGACCATTGTAGCGTTTTTAAGGCGGAAATTATACCGATCAACGAAGACTCATCGTGGCTTAGGCATAATGTGGTATCCTAGAAGGACATCACAATTTTTACCGATAGTTAGGCTGCTATAAAATTTCTGGAATGAGTAACATATACATCAAAAGCTGTCTCAGATTGTCGCTCATCTCTCATGGAGATGGCAGAACATTTTAACATTCACCTATGCTGGGTACCCGGACATAGGAACATTCCAGGGAATTGTAAGGCCGATAAACTCTCCAAATTGTAGAGATCCTACGAGAACGGAGGAAGCCGGGTATTCCTACATGTAAATTCCTCTTAGAGTACGACGCAATCAACAAGACCGTACCTTCAGAGATATCTGGCCTATGCTAAACCTTACTCGATCTTAAAGTCTGATCTTACTCAACAGGTCACTCATTGGCACCGTTATCTGTGTTCTCACTGCCCACTGTCCCATTGGCCTTCATGCCAGAAGGATGGGCATCTTCTCAAGTGACTTCCGCAGGAACTGCAGGGAAGAAGAGGAGGAAGAAACGATCCTCCATTTCCTCTGTACCTGTCCTACCGTTCCCCAGAGAAGGAAGCTCTTTTTAGGAGCTTATCACTTGGACAGTTTGGGCGAACTATACTAGACGTCAAAAGTAGCCTTAGCTGTATCAAGAGCTCCAAATGGTTTCAATAGATGGAGTGGCACCTATGGTATCCCAGTGGCATCACAAAGGCTTACGTATTTCTTACCTACCTATCAAAAATCTGCACAAGCTCATGACTTCAGCAATGCCTGAAGTCCAAAAATTCCACACGTTCTTCTGGTATAATCAGCAATGAGCATTAGGTAAACTTTAAATGGATTTGTGTATTCTGAACTCTAAGATCTTGAAGCTGGTTTTATTGTCTTCTGTCGTTATAAAATCAACAAGTTCGGTATAAGAATATTTTCTACATTGAGAGCTCACGCGCTCATTTCAAAAAGGACTATTCAGCCCTCTGTATAAGTGTATGTGGCACACTTGCAATGTGAACTGAACTGGCATTTGGTGTTTTTTTAATCTGGCAGCTGAAATACCATAGACAAGAGACACTCGATGAATTTTGTTTACATTATAGCATATTCTCTTAAAACCAATTACATTTCATTTATTGTGGGGGATGACCCGTAGCACTTGAAAATTCCACGTGGGCGCCGTCCCCACAAATCCAAAAGCCTTTGGCAAAGATAAAACTAAATCCTGTTATCGATTTTCCGTTCTACTCCAAAACACCGGCACATCGATGTTAGCAAAGATTAAATATTTGCAGATCGAGACATTTTCAATTCCCAACAACGGAACCGTGTACCTTTTCATTCCGATACTCTCGGCCTCACCAACATCGCCCATGAAATTCCCGAAGGCAATGCCAGCAAATAAAACCCAGTGAACAAACTTTAAATGAAGTTACTTATCCAATACAAAACACAAACATATCCGTAAAGCAATGTCCATTAATTGTCTGTTCGCGTCCTGAATTGAAAAATATATTCTGCCAATCTTATTCAATGGAAAAAGCACACAATCGTTTCTAAGAACAAAAGAATAAGCGTTTCGTAAGCCTTTCATGATACTTCCAATCAACTAGCTTGATTCCCCTGTTGGCAGGCGAAGAAAGGAAAAAAAAAAAAAGGGAAAAGAAATTGGCTTTAGTGTTCTGCCGCGGAGCCCGGATACTGATGTAGTCCCAGGTCCAATTCATAGGTAATCAGAGGATTATTTAAAATTCAATAAACAAAAGTGGGCAAATCTCCACCCCTCTGGTCCTTCTTTTTTTTTTTTTTTTTTGAGATGGTGGGTGGGTGTTTTTGTATCGAAATGTACTTTTAAAACTATTTTCGCTGAACAGGATTTAAGTAGATTTTTATGTGGGCACTTGTTTGTCGTCGGTGTTGTGGAGAAGTATAAAAATAGTGACAATTCATTCTAGGGAGTACTGTAGACGTAATTTGAAAGTAAAATTCGATATGCAAATTCCTGGGAAACATTAAATGTCATTGGATGTTTTACGTGGTTTTCCTGTTAAACTTGGATAAGTTCAAATTATACCTGTTTTTGGTAGCCCACATGATTTTCAATGGGCGTTATTTGGTGATGAAAGGGTTACTAAGGGAATATTTGTTTCGCGTGGACGCCCATCGATCAGAGTAATACTGATACTGTCTGGAAAAAAAGCTAGTTCAATACCTTAATACTTGCAACATTCCAAAATACTCGATATTTTGAGATTTGAAAACATTTCCTCAAAATGTTCAGGCAGAAAAACCAAAATACTAGATAAAGCCAGTAGAAAGTCAAGGCCTAGCTTCTCAACAATAGTTTTTATTGCTGACTCCTAATATATTTAGAGGGTGGCCATTGTGCAGTGGTTAGCATTATCACTTGTCACGTTGAGTGTCCGAGTACAGCTCCGGAAACGTCGGAAGACATTTATTTCTTCAAAATAAATAAAATCGGTCAACTGCGAAAGCTGGTGTCGACTCTACTGCGAAGGCATAACTCTGGCAGAAGAGCCTCATGGCTTGAAGGGTTGATCGAGCTCATAACCATTATAACATCAGGAAATTTGATAAAATTACAGCGAACTACAGCAATGATAAACTCACAAATGTCCGAAGCTAGTCTGGATACCACCTTTGGACGCTATCGAAACCTTATACAGGGTGGGCCATTTAAACCTTCGCCATCTGGCAACCCTATAACTTTCACATCTGTTTTCAGATCGGAGTATGACAGCCCACGTTCGAAGCGTCAGTCCAATCAAATTTGTGATATGGAACACTACACGCCACCACAACGCGCTGTTATCGTGCAGCTTTACATTCAAAACATGGTCTCAATTGTGAAAATACAACAATGTGCGTATCGCGCAAAATATCAAGTGAGGGAAGCGGCTTCAGACCACACCATCAGGCGTTAACACCAAAAATGTATCGCCACCGGCAATCTTGGTAATGCCAGTCCTCAAGACCGGCGTCGTCCGAGGCATAATGAGAACATTGAGGCTGTACAGGCCAGCGTTGAGAGTTCACCGTCAACAGCCGTTACAGTTTTAATGCCAATTCTGACTCATAACGCTATGGATAACATGGATAACCCACAAGAAGACGCCACAGCTTATACAGCCCGAGCCACGATCGCTATAATGCGTCCTTTGTTCCTCGAACGCCTTATTTCGAAAAATGGAGATTTTGATTGGCCTCCACAATACCCGACTTAACGTCTCCAGACTTCTTCCTGTGGGGTTATTTGAAGTCCATAGTTTATGTCAACAAGCGGATCCTAGAAGCCTTAAAAGACAATATACGACAGGAAAATGCCTCTATTCAGCCCGAAACACTTTGAAAAGTGATGGGAAATGCCGAAAAATGAGCACATTGCGCCATTCGCTCTGGCGGCGACCATTTACACGATATCATATCCAAAAAGTGTGGTCGCCCTGGTTCAGTGGTTAGTGCGTTGAACTGCTGACCCAGCGGCGTGGGTTCAAGCCCCAGCCATGTCCACTGAACATTTTTCGCGGCACCACCTCTCGTCGGGGAATGACAAGCCTCCGGGAGTATAATCCGTCATGAAAGAGTTCTTTCAATTCGCCGTTCGGGGTCGGCAATAAATTGTAGGTGCCTTCCATTCGTGCGAAAAATGTAACACGCACAATAGGAATGGTTGCGAGAAGCTAGGTTTTGGCCCATCCCGAGTTGTCGCGCCAGCTATTTTTTTTTAATTATTACCAAAAAAAAAACATCTCGGTTTAAATGTCAGCCCTGTATCAACAACCTGAGTTTCGAACATAACATACCTTCGGCATTCAACGCATTTATTTTTCAATAAATAATTACAAATTCTTATATAGCTTTTAAGAGGGAAGCATTTGTAACATACTGCGACAATTTGTTCAAATTGAGTAGCCCATAGCAGACTTCGTTTAGAATCGCTTAGAATTTTGCGTAAAACCGGTGAGGATTGTTTCTTAATGCACTCAAAACTGATAAATTCGTTTAAAATTTCCTGTCGGATTTACCTACCGTTATTCACCAACGACAAAGCGATACATTTGCCAAGACTCTTCAAATTAATAATTTTCTGCTGAAAAATTAATCCACGAAGTATTCGCCTCATTATTCAAGCTGTTTCCAATAACCATTAACCTGAAAAATCAGTTTCTTTGATTTTCAAAGGAAAGAGAGATCAACGCCTTCTGTAGTACTTCAAGTCTTCGAATCAATACTTTATCTTTTAAAATTTCCAAGTATTATAACTCCTCTGTGTCTACTCAAGCGACTGAGTAGTAGTCCTTCAAATAATTACTTGTAATTATGTTCTCATTGAATTGCGCTCAGTCGTTAATTTGACATCCTTTTCAATTTCACATGTGCCCGTATGTGTTCGTAGAGGCCTTAGACAACTTAATGGAAGTACAAAGTACCTGTAATTGAACGCAATGTATAATTATCAACGCGGCGGCACTTGTGGCAGCATATGTAAGACCATATGTATAAACGTAATTTTGTAATTCTGCCTTCGAGATATAAGCACGCGTCTTCTAATTGTATTTACCCTTCGGTTTTAATTAGATTTTGAACCAAAAATCAATTAAATGGAATTTCTATCGCGGAATTTTGTACTTATTCTCAAAGGCAAGTGATTGATAGTGACACGAGTTGCTCTTTGAACTATAAAGCTCCATTTACATGGAAAATGTGTAAGAAAACTTTTAAAAAATACAGAAATGCAGGATTATAAGGATAAGTACATCTGTTTTCGATTGATAATATGGCATTTGCTTTGGATAATTTTTTTTGTAATAATCGGTAGAGTTACAAATATTCTGATTGAATTTACAAAGAGAATTCTAGCGACGTAATTGGAAAGAGATATCCTTGTAAGCAACTAGTTTTGTGGTTACGGAAAATATATGGTTGGAGCATTATGCTAACCTCAGTAAATCGTATTAAATGATCTGAAATTATTTGAACTAGGGAGATTAGTTCAAAGGCGACAACGAATCAATTACTGTTGTCAGGCGAAATGAACCATTCAACCCGGATGATGAAAACCAAAAATTACGTCCAGCCGACCTGGACAAAGTGATGATAATCATATGTTCAAAGCGGCAGGCGATGACTTAGCAAGGACCATGCACCAACTCATCTGTAAAACCTCGTCGTAGAAAAGTATGCCCGATGAATAGATCCTCAGCATTGTCTGCCCGATCCTCAAGAAAAGAGACCCTCTGAACTGCGCCAACTACAGAGGTATCAGTTTTATGAACATCGCCTACAAGATCTTATCTGCCGTATTGTGCGAACGCCTGAAGCCGTTCGTCAACAACCTGATCGTTCCATAGCAGTGTGGCTTCAGGCCAAGAAAGTCCACCATCGACCAAATATTCACACTGCGGCAGATCTTGGAAAAAACCCAGGAACTTCAAATCGATACCCACCTCCTCTTCATCGATTTTAAGGCCGCGCATGACAGCATCTATAGAGACGAGCTATACAGAGCCACGTCTAGTTTTGGCATCCTGCCAAACTCGTCCGTCTGTGCAGGATGACAATGGAGAATGCACGCTGCTCCATCAAGGTCGGTCAAGACCTAAACGAGACCTTCGATGTCAAAAAAGGATTTAGACATGGCGACGCGCTGCCATGCGACTTCTTCAACATCGTTTTTGAAAGAGTTGTGCAAAACTCACGCGCCAACACCAGAGGCACAATCTTTCGAAAGTCCGTCCAGCTACTCGGATACGCCGACGATATTGACGCGTTCGTGGATATTGAGACAGAGGCGGCGAAGATGAGTTTAGCGGCCAATGAGGGCAAGACTAAGTATATGCTGTCAACGAGAAAGGACACCAAACACCAACGTCTAATTCAGAACGTCTCAATAGACAGATTCAACTTTGGACTTTGTCTATCTAGGTTCCGGTTTCAATTCAGACAACGACACCAAGTCCGAACGAACTAGAGTGACCCTTTATAAGGCCTTAATCGTCCCAGGCCTGCTCTATGGCGCAGAGGCATGGACTCTGTCGAAAGCGGATGAGATTGATCTTGCTTGATCTTTCGAGAGGAAAATTCTTCGGGTGATTTTCGGTCTCGTCTGCATAGATTTTGAGTAGAGAAGGAGCGGTTGGACACCAGTGCTCTGGCCCGGAAAATCTTCGAATAGAGGAAGACCACAGCTTAGGTTGGCGCATCCAACTAGAAGAAGATCTTCACCAATTTTGTGAAAGCACCAAATTATTTTGAACGAAACTAAGTAACTTCCAATCATGTAGTAAAAGTCTTTAAACAACTTTTGGTGTGATGTGAATAAATGTATCACTGCAGAACTATAACTTGTCGAAATCTGGAACTAATATAGTTCTCCCTAGAAGTATACTTCGCAAGTTATTTTTATTTTGGATACACAGAACCCTACCCATATCTTTAATTAATACAAAAGTCTATAATTAGACGTAATTTCGAGTTAAGAAAATAATGATATATCTTCCGAAAACATGTCAATAACTTTGCTGTCAATTTATGCAATGTCCTTCAACCAGCCGCCGCTGTACATCGCTTGCTTGAACACAATTTTCTTTTTACCACGCAACAGTCGCATATGGCACAGATGCTATAAGCGAACCAAGAAATAAATATACGTACGTATATAAATATTTATAAATGACAACTTTGTCATCATCACTGAGACATTGTGCGGCAGATCTTCTTGTAACCTCAGCATCCTTCTAATTGACTGATCAACCGCACAAAAATCTCATCTTATGGCACCAACACCTTCTCATCACCACCACCGCCAGACTTATGTATATTCTGTTATGACATCAGAGTAGGCTACAAAAGAAAAAAAAAAAATAAGGAAAAACATATTTTACTCTGTGCGTAAATTACCGCTCCCCAGGACATAAAATAGAGCGTAGCCAAAAAGTACACCAGGAATATATGAAGGAACCAGTGGAAGGAGCCTATTAACTCCCCGACTTCCTCACTGTTACACGAGAGGATTTTCGCGACGCGTACGTTAACCATATTTCATTCGTTAAAAAGGCGCTACGGTATCTACCTTCCTCACACATGCGACAGTAGAGAAGAACCCGAAATGAGTTTTCTAGCGTTAGGACGCTCGTACAAAACGGAAACGATTTTTTTCGTTTTATATAAATCTCACACCCCTTTCTGCCCTTATGATGGCGCAGTCTTTTATTACATTTTTAATATTCAATTGGCTTCAGTCGTTGGTGGTTTGTTTTAATTAGGAAATGCTCTAAATGAATGCGTATTGAGGAGTGGCGTGAGTCATGGTGACTCGTTTAAGGAAAAGGTGTGAAAGCTCTAAAAGAAAAGAGGTTAACCGGTTTTTATAGAACAAATTTGCTTAGATTACCTTCATAAACATTTTAGTAGGCCCGTCGTTAGCGGGTTAATATTCAGGAAATTTTTTGGAAGTAATAAAGCATCTGCTGTGGAGTTATTAACAATATTTGATTCAAAACGGGCCATATGCTTGCCAGGACAAACACGACACCTGTTTTTTAGGAGCAAACAGTCCATTAAGGTACTCGCAATCCAAAATGGTATGGGAGTGTCTTGAGAAAATCAGAAACCTGGTAGAAGAAAGAAAGAAAACGGCTCCCTAGTCTCCGGCAGGCTAAGAAATTTCTAGGGAACTACCTATGACCAAAGAGATACACCACCTGCTTTCTGACATGACCAAGAAGAAGCTGCATGCAGTCACAAGGTTACTTCCGAGCAGTGTAAAAAAAGGATATGAGCAGACTAGGGCTTGAAGACAATGGGAACTGCAGATTCCGCGATGTAGACGAAATAAATCCAAACACATCTTCTTAAAGCAGCTAAGGAGCAGTCTTGGAAGGAGTTCGACGATAAATTGAACCGTTATCTCAGATCTGCAAACAAGGTGTTTTGGCAGACTAACCGCAGTCTTAGAGGAAGGAAGTTTAAGATCATTGAAGGAGTTAAATTCATAAATAGTGTACTTCTTTCCGATGAGCAGAAAATCTTTTGCAGATGGGGCGAGCACTTTTCGGAGCTGATCAATCTCGAACAGGCCACTGAAGAAGGCAGATCCATAATTTTGAGTAGGGCGGAGAAAAGTCCGACCGTAGAGGAGATGACTTTGGTGATTAAAGCGTTAAAAGTCGATAAATCTGCTGGTGTGGATGAAATCTGGCCAGAAATGCTTAAGGCTTTGGGTGAAGAGGGAGTGAAATGGCGTGTCATTAAATGGGTATTCGGTGAAACACCTAGCGTTAGGCAAACTTTCCTCTTACGAAAGGGGAAAAGAGGGATTGGTCCAATTATATGAGTATATCTCTCTTGAGTCTCCCAGAAAACGTCATTGCTAAGGTGTTGGAAGCGCGTTCCAGAGCTGTGGTTGAGTCTAGGTTGGGCGACGAGCAGTGCGGCTTTCATCTAGGTAGAAGCACAACCGACCAGCTATTCACTCTTAACCTTCCTATACCCGCGTCAAAAAAAATTACACGTATACTCGCGCACTCTCTGGGACCGAAACTCAACAGCCCGTAGTTTCTCTTCTACTTCGAATATTTTTATGAAATTTGTTTTAATCACTAGAGTGATATATTGTTAACGAAATAAAACAAGTTTATATTAGTTATTGTATTTGACAAATTAATGGCAGTCTTTTTATTAAGCCTCTTAAAAAGGTATTTTTTCCTTGGTCTCACAGACCAATGCGCGGGTATAGGAAGGTTAAAAGGCTACTTGAGAAGGCCTGGGAGCATGTCAAACCTATCTACAACTGTTTTGTCGATTTGGAGAAAACATATGATCGGATCAGGAGTATGGGATTGGCTGTTTTCTTTTGAGGGCCATTCAATCTCTATACACAAACTGTATTCGGATGAACGGCGTTAAATTGATGCCTTTCGAGGTGGGCTATGGCCTTCGCCAAGGGTGCGTTGTGTCGCCTCTCATTTTCATTGTGTATATGGATTGGATGTTACAGGGCAGCCGGGGCGAGGAACGGTTCCAATTGAGAGATTTCAGGTTAAGTCATCTGCTTTTCGCTGATGACTTGGTCATTCTGGAGTTCACATGGACCGAACTTCAGCGCGCACTTGTAAGGTTTGTAGCCGCCTGCGTTGAAGCTGGGATGAGGGTAAAAGTGAACAAATCACTCTGCATGTTAGTGGAGTCCCATTGAAACAGGTGGAGAAGTTTAAGTTCTCGAGGTCTTATACACGAGTGATAGAGGGAGTAATACTGAGTTATCCTATAGCATTGTTCAAGCTGGAGCAATTTTGAGACAGCTTGGTCAATCTGTTATAAAGGGGGCCGAACTAGGCATTGGAGCTAAGCTATCGGTCTTCAATTCAGTGTTTGTTCCGACAGTGTTTGTTGACGTATGATAATGAGATTTGGGTAATGACCGAAAGAATAAGATGGCAGATACAAGCTGCCGAAACGGGATATTTTCGTTGTATTGCTGGGGTGACTCGCCGAGATCGGGTAAGAAATACCAGAATACGCGAGGCACTTTAAGTCGCGCAGCTACTTCTTCTAACAGGAAGGTCCATACTTCGGCGGTTTGGGCACGTTAAACGCATGCCCCCAACTTGGTTTCCAAAACGTGCCATCAGGTAGGCGTCCCCTGGATAGGCCCAGGATGAATGGTTGAACCGAATTCAAGATCCGACCTCTACCTGTATGGGGATAGCTCCTGATGGTTTAGATTCAATGGTGGAAGATCGGGAGATGTGAAGGGGCCATTAAAAAATTATGATGAATGGTGACATCTTCTTTAGGACTCAAGAATACATTGACCAGAGCCAATAGATACCTAAGAGGGCCCCATATCCCTTTATTTTAATGAGTATTTCAATTTTATCTTGTCAACTTTAACGAAACTCTTAATTCAACGTCAGGTTGAATAACCTTCATGATACTAAGTGAAGAATAGTTTGATAATGACACCACAAAATAATTAAGCGTTTCCAGGGGTAACAATATGTCACCACCCAGTCAGTATACGGAATGCACCTTCAGTGAAAGTTTTGTTCAACTTTAGCAATCAAGTCCCTTTTATACGATTTTTTTCAGATTTACACTGTCTACTCTGTGCTATGCAAATTATTCACTCCATCTATCTGTGCTGTATGCAGCTAGCTACCTCCATTACTCTATGAAACAAGGACATGATGAGAATCCACACTTGCTGTGTCCCTCGATCCAAAACGACCTCGCTTCCTAGTTTTATCTTTATACTTTTCTACGAAAGGTATTCCCTTTGAAACGCACTTAATATCCCAACCTCCTTTACTGAGGGTGGTTCTCAAATCTCCGCTGCTAAAAAAGTATCTGCGAACCAAAAGCAACAGCATCTCTCACCTCATTACCAAGGTGAGTTGATGTGCGTTGAAGTGGATCCTTCCGCACACTTATCCGCCGAATAATAATGGTCTTGATCCTGCTGCCTGCAAAGCAACGCATTAAAATACAAATAAAGACAAAAGCTAGAGGTAGCTAGGTGACAAAAAAAAATAAAAAAACTAGAACATACAGGAATGTTATAATCTGCTAGGAGTGTTAACTGAAATACCCTATCTTAAGACACAAGGACATTACAAAAGGAATAAAATCAACAACGAGAATGGGCTGTTGTGGACAGCTTTTCAAATCTCAGAAGTTTCGTGATTTGAGCTCTAATTGTATGACTATGTGCCAGCAGCAGAGATATGGCACACGATCAATTTAAAATTCGACTTTTCACTTTCATAAATGCTCAATATGTAAGAAAGTTGTATACAAAACGTCATTTACCCTACATGATATTGTATAATTAAAATAAATACAAAGCTAAGAGAAAAAAAAAAGAAAACGTTCTCACCATCTTCAGCTAAAGGAGGTTGAGGTCCTTTGCCTTTGTATTCTTCCATAGGATGAAGTATTTTGACGCGCTTCAAACTCTCAGCTTCAGAGGCGGAAAACTTTTGCACACATCCCTAGAGAGATAGCCGGTGTACAGAGATTTAATAAATAATTCAAAAGTAAGTGACACACTTACACAGACACAAAAGAGGAGTGAAATTCATATTACAAAAAAATTCGATTGAATTGTAAAAGGTTTCGGGTGCTAGTGTCCTTTTTCTGTCGGAGCGTATGAGATGAAGTGCGGTCCCCCAAAGCCAAGGAGTACTTTCACTGGGTATTGAATTAATGTATTGGAACAAAGAGGATTGCGAGTGTATGTCTTAAGGACTTTTACTTGTGGCGAAGGACTTTTCTTTAAATAATCCTTGCGACGTTTTTGTTTTCTTTTCTTTTTTTTTAAATACGAATTTCGTGTGGAGTGTAATTAAAAAGATGTTCTTGTGAAAAAGACAGTGAATTCAATGTTGTTGGGATTAAAATTACAAGTCTATATTGGGATCGAGAAATATGTATAGCAAAAAAAAAAAAAATTTTATTGTTTTGTATTCCGTTGGGAATATTTAGACAGAGGTTGACGGAATGGTTTTTCGTCAATTTCGTACAGCAAAAATAAATAAAAATAAATACAAAATCATTTAGCAGGATTATTATAAATTTTTTTAAGTTGGTAGGTAGATATGTATATCTAAAGTTCTTATTTTTTCAAAGCTTCCGTTTAGTGTTATTTCGCGATAAAATAGCGAGATTGTGCAATACTGAGTTTAGGATATTATTTGCTTTGGGAAGTAATAGAACTTGATCCTCCGATAGAAAATGCATAGCTTCCAAAGATATGTGTCCTTATTTCTCGAAGGGTTGGACATTTACAAATAAAATGCATGACTTCTGCCGTAATACGCACTCGCTTTACGTATCCGTTGTCAGACTTATACTGTGTAACCGTCTGGTGGATGTGATATCCTGCAGGGACATTATAATACAATTTTTACCGATAGGCAGGCTGCTAAAATCTTTGGAATCAGTAACATTTACATCAAAAGCTACTTGAGATTGTCGCTCATCTCTCATAGGGATGGCAGAAAATTTAAACATTCACCTATGCTGGATACCCGGTTATAGGAACTCGCTAAAAGTGGTACTACTCTGAACATCCTTCCGGAACGAAAAAACTGGATATTCTACTACATGTAAACTATTCTTAGAGTACGACGCGATCAGCAAGACAAACCAAAGATGGAGTGGAATGGTACCACGTGCCGTACCTTCAGGAAGATCTGGCCTATGCTAAATCTCACTCGATCTAAAAATTTTATCTTACTCAAAAGGTCGCTCATTAGCACCATCAGTGGTGTTCTTACCGGCCATTGTTCCATTGGCCTCCATGCTAGAATGATGAGCCTCTTCTCAAATGACTTCTGCAGGAGCTACATGGACGAAGGGGAGGAAGAAACGATCTTCCATTTTCCTCTGCACTTGTCCTGCCCTACCATTTCGACAACTTGAGCGAACTATCACATACTGACGTCAAAAGTATCCTCAACTTCATCAAGAGCTCCAAATGGATTCAATAAAGCGAGTGGCGTTTTTCAGGGTATAGATCCAAGTGGTATCACAAAAGGCCTTCCTGGCCTACGTGTGCCAAATTGTCCGCACAGGTTAATCATGTCTGTATGGTAAGAAATGTAGCTTCAGAAGTTCACGGTAGATGAAAGGTTCTCTTCGGCTTATATCTCACCAGTTTTTGACAGTATCGTATACTTATTACTTCCCCTTTGAGGATCGAATTTGTATTTCCTCATCACATTATCGCATCGCATAAGTTGCATCGTAGCTTAGCTGACTTTAAATCAGGTGGACTATCTGCGCACCTACAGCTGTGGTTGCGACTATCTGAAAAACTAACGACACATCGACAACGAAGTCTGCTAAAACTTCTAAAAAGCTTATGGCAGAGAATGCTGGAAAAGTTAAATAAAAGTCCAAACGTATCGTTAAAGTCAAACGTTACGTAAACGTTCTTCAGACCGGTAGGTCACGTTCTCCTAGCGCTATATGCTCCAAGCAACTGTAGTATTATTAGTTGGTGCAGATCTGCAGTTCTGTACAGTCTAGAAGTACAAAATTTTTCAGCGATAGCTCTTTGCTCTGCGGAAGTGTGTTTTATTTAGTTGATTCACAAGGAGCATGTCATTGAAAGGTAGCTCCAGACCTTAGCATGCGGATTGTATAGTCAAACCTCTGCTCTCAAAACCTAGCACCAATCAAAGTCATGAAAACCTTTTCTTTTTCCGCTGGGAGGTGGCAATCTTCAAAAGACAAAACTGAGCCCGTACTCTGTAACATTGTGGGATTCTTACCCAGCAACCCTCAAATGGAAGGAGCCTTTTTCTGCGTCACGCTGAAACACAGGGTTCAACTCGTGATGTCGGACAAATATTTATGTTCTTAAAAATAAAGAAATCGATCAACTGTGAAAGCCGACGACGACTCTATTACAAAGGCATAACAGTGGAAGTAGAGTTACATGGCTTAAAGAGTTGATTGTGTTGACAGTGGTTTATTACATCTGGATTTCTGAAAAAACTATCGTGAATTATAGCAATGACAAACACCACAAACTAGTCTGGACACCACATTCGAATGCCATTAAAACATAATACTATTAAATGAGTTTCGAACCATTGCACCTCGCTCGCGCTGTGTAAATAAACCACGAGTATCACAATGGGTTCATAGTTTAGAATTGATCTTCCGTAACTCAAAAGCCTTATGTTACCTTGTCACCTATCTATTTAGGATGTAAGTGTTGGAAAATTCAGAAAAAAACGTGATAATATCGACAAGTAATTACCACCATTACCACTTGGGTTGGTCGTTGTTGCTAAAGATTAAAGGCACTCAGCAGTGCCACAAGGTAAAAAAAAAAAAATTAAAAAAATTAGTTACTCCTTACAATGTTTTCTTAACACTGCGCAAATCCTCCTCAAACAAACATAAGAAGCATAGGAAAAAAATACTATATCCCGACTTTTGCTCCCACCGCTGGGGATTCTAAGTAGTAAATACCTTCAATGGTCATTAGGTATTTTCCTAACTCCACAGACTTCGTTATTATGAACACGAAACCTACTAATTTTGTGAAGAAATCACTTCTCTCCGATTGTGGAGGTCTTTTTATTGCTGTAATTTCGTGACAAATGTGTTCTCCACTAGACACCACATTTCACAGCCAAAAAACACTTCCATCTCCATTCATCCTCAACGATGGCTCCGATGGTGGTTGCGGCGACCGGAAAAAAAGGGCACCGCCACCAACGACTGGTTAAGCAGCAAATTAAGAGCATTAAAACGATTAAAATCTAAATTGAGTGCAAAAATATTTGCTCAGCACTTAACGAGAGCCGCGGCGCATACCACTTATCCCGGGGAATTAATTGATAAGAGCCTTTCATTTAATTGGTCCTCTTTCAATGCGAGCTTAACAGCTGCTGTCCCTAATCAAAGTCGAATAAAAACCGGTCCCGAGAACATGCCATCCAACATGCAGTCAAAAGCTCTAAATTAATCATTCTGGCGACCGAAAACTCGTCGCAATTGTTTAAATTGTGGCCAATTAAATTCTCTGGTGTCGGCGGCATGCACCCAAACCATTCTCATTCCAGTCGGTCTCTCTTTAAGACCAACCATAAATAACCCGGGGTTATTGTTTCTTCTTCAGCAGCGGTACGAGGGTCCTGGTTGCTTTATGACGATTATCCTTTCAATAGGTTTGTTCGAGCTACTTTTTCTTTAACTAGCGACGCTGGCAGGCGGGACGAAGACGAAGTTTGGTGAACGAACTTTTGTGGTAACGATCTTATTCCCGCTTATTCACGGATAATTGATTAACGGTAATTTATGGCTTTTTCCTTGGGAAAATCGAATGAAAGTTTAAGCAACGCGCCAAAGAAATAACGACCGTGTTAAACCCTTTGTGTCTGCCGCAGGCTGTAACACGGTGTCGGGTATAGTCAAAGAGAGAATAGTCCTGTGTTCCTCGTAGTGTTGTGCGTTTATTGTAGGCGGGGGTATACCTACAATGTGATTTACATCCTATGAAGAGTCATTTTTGATGAAGGTATTTTTTTTACACATGGGCTTGTTTTTTTTTAAAAATGAGGAGAATCTGAAGTTTTGTAATTGAGGGCTGATCCATTCTTTATCTTTGGCGAAACAAGTCTATCGTTGAAGGGATATTGGTTTACTTCTTAAGATATGAATTATTCCGCATAATAAATCAGAAGCATATTACAAGTTTTAGGACAGACAAGGTGTTCCAGCTCGATGGCACGCAAGTCCTCCAGTTCCGTGAAAAAGTAACTGCCCTCACCGGCAGAACAATGAGGACTCTCGTCTCTACAACTTCTGCAAGAGTCGGTGTGATATATGTATACCCGGTGCCGGAGACTATCCTTGCTTTACACCGACTAAGTTTGACCAGAGACAGAGATCTCTTATTGTTATAACCCGTTCATAAGATTCTAGCCGCAACACATGTGTCTAGCTGGATCCAACGTATATTGGCTCTACTCACGGCTTCGCCCTTAATATACCTTTTCAACGAGCTTATTGCAATCCTTGCAAAGGCGAGAGCCTGTGAGGCATGCAGCGCTGCTCCTCTTCGTGCAAGTTCGTCAGCCCTTTCGTTACCTGGGATATCCATATGCCGTGGTACCCAACATAGGGTCACCGTATTGCCTCTCGATATCTCATCCACATACTTTTTGCAGATTCCTACAAGCCTCAATGTAGTTATCGCGGACTCCAGAGCCTTAACAGCTTCCTGGCTGCCGATGTAGACCGTAATTCTCATTGCGGTGATACCCTTCTCGTGGACAGTTTTCGAAGCCTCGATGATGACTGTGATTTCGGCTTGAAAGACACTGCAGCCGTCGTTAATTCTCAACGAGTGGTTTATCCCTAGGGTCCGTGGCGCCTAACTTACCAATGGCCATCTTAGACCCACCAGTGTAGAAGGCCAGTTTCTTTTTAATGGTAACTTTCTGAACCTCCTTTCAAACGCGAGAGTCTAGATCATATAGTCTGTTTCTGTCGATCTTTCGGAGTTCTTCCATTGACACAGAACGGACGCGTGACCGTCGGGAGATAGTGGACACCAGCTCGTCGGTCTCTCAGTCTCAAATCAGTTTTAGGTACCGTGTAGCTACTGTACAGATCTAGCGAAACGAAACTTAGCATGGTTTCCATTGCTGCTGTTGGTGTCGTTGTTACTGATCGCAGGATTCCTATACAGGCTTCTCTCCGAAGGTAGTTGATTTTGCTTCTTAACCACCTTCCACCAGACTAGGGAGCCATATGCTAGAAGTCTCACAACCGCCGTGTAAAGCCAGTATGCCACAGCCGGTTTTAATTCCCATGTATAATTGAACGCCTTTTTGCATGAGTAGAAGGCTACGGCGCCTTTATGATGCTCTCCTTCCAGTTTAATTTGGAATCAAGAATGACGTCCAGGAAGCGTGCTGATCCCGAAAGATAAAGTTCGACACTAGAAAACTAACCATTTTTAAGTATTGAATTCAAAAACTTAAGTTGGTTGCTCAAAATTTCATTTAAATAAATATCAATTCACTATGAAAGGCATAATCGATGCGAACCATTCATCGGATATCCTTAAGCCACCCAAGCACCACGATGTCATTCAAAGTCGCGGAAAAATCTACAATTCTCTTCGAAGAAAAAAAAAAAGGGAAAACGAATTCCTTAAGCTCATTACAGCATCAATGAAATGAGGTCGATCCGACGTTGATATTTGGCTACGAAGAAAATACAGCTAAGCAGAGCGAAAGCAGAGTGCAAGGAACCGCTGAAATTTATGTGGCATCCATTTGCATTAGAATTTATTTTCCCTTGCGTTTTTTTTTTCCCTATTTTTTTCCACATTGACTACTATCGGATATCGGACTTGACATCGTTTTTTCCTTGTTGCTTGTGCATTGCAACAGTCAAACTGCATATGCAATCTTATTTTTTTCTGGGTTAAAAGATGTCGTTCGTGTACTCGAGGATGGTACTGCTGCTAATGGCTCTTGTCGGTTTTCGGTCAAATAGCTTCAAGTGATGAATCAATATAATGAGCTGCTATTTCTTCGTTTTTTTTTTCTCGCCCTAGTCAAGTGGTGCCATCAAGAGACCCAAGAAGGAAAGGAAATCTGTGTGACTGCTCTAATTTTCGCGAATGCCCTTCTTCAATTTAGCGGTTGTTGAGCTGTCGGTTCAAAAAAAAAAAAAAAAAACAGAAAAGAAGAGAGAAGAACTCCCTTTCGTAGGAGCATGCTTGTTGGGGCTAAGAGGTTTATTTTTGTAGCAAATCGGCTAACGAAAGGATGATGCTGTGCCTTATATCGGGTGAAGAGTTTTATTTTTATCTGCCGCTTATCAAGTAAGTGGTACTCGTCACTCTTTGTGCAAGGAATAGGGCTTTTGTTTTAGGTGCTTTGTTGAGTAAAACTGCTTCTGTGAGAAAGGGGTTAGAAGGTGTAATCGGCTTTAGACAGATGAACATTTCCTGATGCTGGAGAAGAATACCACCAGTAGCATATCAAGTGTTTTTCTCCATATTTGCCTTGTGAGACAGGAAACAATCTCAACTCCAATCGGTATTAATTCTCATTGTTTGGCAGCAGCTTATAAACCGAGAAGTGAGAGAATTTTTGTTTTGACGTGAATCGCGTTATTCAAGTGTGTACTAACATCACGCATCTTATAAGAACTTATATACACATGGAGGTGGATAAAAATAAACTTAAAACACCATGCACAACACATTTCTAAAAGCAGTCTGAAAAGACGGTCTTCAGTAAATGCAACCACCCCAACATTAGCCCAATTTACATGAGGTGAATCCTTACACAAGAATCAATACCACCCTTTTTCCAGCCAAATTTACAACTGTCTGGATACGGTGCAATAATGTCACAACTACTAGACAAACAAGGGTTGGGATGCACTTCTTGTTGTCTTTTGCACATTCCACCCCAAACACAGAAAAGAAAGCGCTTTGTAGAATCGATATTTTGAGTGTGAACTCGTTCTGTTTAGTTTGCAGAAATGGGAAAAGTTTTGTCTACATACAGATGTTAATGGGAAATGAGTTTTGATAATAGAACCTCATTACCAACTGTTAATCTGGATCGAATATAGACCTCTTTCTTCGATTGCATAATTTAAAGGATTCGACAGGTGGTACAATTGGGAACATATTAGATGGGAAAACTTTAAGCTCTGGGAGTCTACTTTATGGTCCACATAATTCCCCACTTAATCTGAAATCAGTAAGAATTCAAAAGCACTTTGGTGAAGAATCTGCTACCTAGTCGGCAGTCAAAGTAGCATAAAAGCTCAGAGAATCTTCCCGGCGGATCAGCGCAGCAACGGGTCACTCTAAGTTCTTTAGTACGGACTACATATTGTCACATTGTGACTTCAACGTCAGATACAAAACTTGGATTTTTAGCAGAAGCTCTTGGAAGTCTGGTACAGTCTTGAGCAAATCCGATATTCACTGGCACATCTAAGACAGCGAGTGGTATGGGATCAGGAGTATTCTCCAGCGCACGGCTGTAGTTTGTTCCAAGCGGCGAAGCTGGGGCTTGGCTTTCAATTGACGCGATAGTTTGTAGCGCTATTGTACGATACATAGATAGTCAGGCAGCTATTAAAGCCTAGAAATCGCCGACAATACGATCAAGGTTGGTAAAGCAATGCCGCAGATCTCTTAACAAGATTACAGACAGGACACAGGCACGTTCCAGGCAACTGCAGGGCGGACGAGTTGGCAAAACAAGACGCAGGACGGCATCTCCCCGAAAACCTGGGGGAAATACCTGCGTCTAGCGCATCGATCAAATTCCTCCTCGACACGGATGCAAAGAAACTGGCAAACCACGGGTGGAACAATATCAGCACTTGTATCTTGTAAAAACAAATCTGGCTTTAAAAAAGACGGAGAGATTTTTATCCACTAACCGGAAAAATGTAGGTTCTTCATCGTGGTATCACAATGGGTCAATGTGTTCTACATTTGTCCCTGTCTAAATGGGACAGCCACCTAACTTAACTTAGTCTGAAGACTAAAGTGTTCGAACTACGTCAAATGTCAACATCTTACCACCCATAGGTTGGGTTGAGTTAAAGTGGCTGTCAGCTGAAACCAACACAACAGTTGGACCAATGATAGCACACATGGATCTTGGAGAATTCTCATTTACCTACTCCCTAAACCACTCAGAGCTTCTGACGAAGCCTAAAAGACTTCTAATATCTGTGTTGATTAGATCGCCTAGATCGTTGTAGAAGAAGGCACTTAGTTGAGTTTTTTCTCAATGGAAGAAAGCAGGACAGCTGCAAAGAAGGTGGAGGATAGTTTCCTATTCTTTTTTGTCCCTGCAGCTTCTGCAGGAATGATTTGAGAAGACGCCAAGTCTTTTTTCATCCCTGCCTATTAGACAGCGTCCAGTGATAACACCTACAGTAGCGCTGATGTGGAATCTTTTCAAGGAAATCAAATCTTTAGAGCGTTTCAGATCCAGCTTGGGCCAAATCTGTTTTATCGCTACACACGTTGCTTCACGTGTCCACCAAACATTTGTCCTTTCGAGAGCATCTCGCTAAATTTTGAGTTAACATAAAGCATATTCTGGTAAAATCGACATCGTTGTTCCATACCTGACAAGTTCATCAGGTAGACAACGACTCCAAGGACTTGATTGGTGCTTGATCGAAACGATGCGGATATCACGATTTTCTTAAGCCAAGATAAGAGCTCCCTGATAGCCATTTTTTCCGCTTGGAACACGCTTCAGTGATTTGGGAGACGGAAGGAGAGGCTGAGATAAAGCCTACCAGAGAAAACAACCCCATCTTCCCTTTCGTTTGTTTTTGATCCGTCGCTCAGTGTAGAAGTGAACCGACTTGTCTTCTACGAATGCATCCTTTTCTCAAAATCACCTGGGAGGATGGTAGGTAACTTCGAAGTTTAGTCTATGTTTCCTGGAGAGATTTTGAAGCTATTCAGAATAGAGGAGTGGTCAAATTTTTTACTGTAACACTGTTAGATTGCTTTGAGACAACCGACCGCACTTGCCTGCCAAAGATCTCAATGGGAGTCCAATGGAACAGAATGTCCAGTACTGCAGAGAATGTCGTGTATCACATTCAAAAGTTCTTGGTAAATACTTGGAATCACGAGCTTAAACATGAAAGCTATGAATTGGATTTGATAGTGTGATAAGCGTATAAATATACCAGAGTGCAAATACTGATCAAAAAAGGTCAACAGTTACTCAGTAATAGCTTAACCAAAAACACACAAAATTAATCCTACGAGAGGCTTTGTAGTTCGTAGAAAATAAACGGTTTTTCCAAGATTGAATTAAATCAGCCTTTTTCACTGTCTCTCACCAAAAACAGGTGTTCACTGGCTAAATAAATTAGCAACGAACAAATTAGTAACCAGCGAAAATTGCTCCTAAATGGTAAAATAACATTTGCCGGCTTTTCACTAAGGACACTCATAAATAATTTCCATTAAAATTTCTCCTCAAAGCGCGTCTAATTATATATTTTGCAGTAGTCACAAGGTTCGCATTTTTTTTTTTTTTTAGCCACACTTTATCAGGATCTCCCTAATTGTCAAATAAATTAAAGCCACGCAACTCAGCAAAACCCGAAATATACATATTTTCAAAATTTACGTGAAAACATTAAAATTTCATATTTCTCACCATGGTACTCATCTGCTAAGTTGTTGAAGGCGAAAATTAATTAGATTTATGTAAATTGCCTTACATACCTCCAAAAAAAAATATAAACCCCCTATCGGGCTACTTCAATTGGTTAAAAATTCAAAACTTACACAAACATTATATGCACAGGTACAATACAAATTAATTCCATTCCGCCAGATGACAAGGGAACAAAAGCACCCACAATGCATACACACAGAACTCCCCTTCCTCAACTAATTGATATTAATGAGCTAAATGATTTCCGGGTCCAATTGCGGTTTGATTTCCTATATTTGTCGGTCAAATCGGATTTGAGATAACAAAAAACAACTCGAAACCTAATTCTCTCAGTGGGTCTAATGAGATTTTAACAAATCAGTTTATATACTCTGCCAAAACCACCCATTAGCTAGCTGGAATGAGAGAATGGGAAGCCATTTATGCTGAGTTAAAAACAATTAATCTTCTTTCAACACGAACACGGTGGTAGTGCTGAACTTAGGTGGAGTTGTGTGTGCCACTTGGCTTTTGGGGCGCAAAATTTGGTTTCAATGTCCAATAATTAGGAATTTTTCTTCATTTGAGGAGGGCTGTTTCGTTCAGCACGTGGCTTGCTTCTGACGGAGGTTTCATTTACCGTGGAGGCTGAAAGCATTAAATTTTGGTGGTTTCTGGTCTTTTTAGTGCTGGAGTTTGGCAAAGCTAATGTATAAACAGGCATCGGGTGACAGAAAGTTATAGCTTTGTCTACGGGAGCTCTTCTATGGAATCAAACCTATGTATTATATCTTCGGTCTACTTATCCTGATAGGTCTATGCTGCAGTCTACAGTCGGCGCTACAGTTTAGGATAAAACCGGACGTTAACCAATAAACTTCTCCAGTTAGCTCAGCACTTAATAAATTGCCTCAGTTGGGCACAAAAAAAAAAGCGCTTATCGACTGAAACACTGGAAGCAGCTTTTTTCAGAAAGATCCAATTGGTCAGACAATTATGTACTTCCAAAATTAGTTCAACAGACAAATATGTGTAGTACATACAACGAACACTTCAAAATTCGATTAAAATATTCCACATACGGCCCAGTGTTTTAGGTTTAGCCATCCCCGATGAGATACACTTAGATGCAGAGGGGTGCATCTTTATGCAACTGAAAGGATCCTTTGGAAAATGGCTTGTCTGAAGTTTAAATCTTTGCGGATCGAGTGAAGTCAGAACTGAGATCACCTGAAAATTATGTTGAAATGTTCCACATACGCCTCATTTTTATGAAGGGAAGTTTCTGTGTGCTCTTTGAGCGTGTTTAACATTTTATGAATACAGTAGAATCTCAGGAAGATGAACGAATAAAAAACAGAGCTTGTTCATCTTTTCGAAATGTTTATCTTTTTGAGTAGTTACATAAGAACCCCTTGGGGGTCGCGAGTTTCAAAATTAAAATTAAAAATATAAAGGTCACAGTGCAGGAACCGTTTTTACGTCAAACTAAATATAAACCAAATCGTCTTACTACGGTAACACAAACTACAAAATTATTTTGCAAGATGATGTCGTTGTTTCATATGCGGATGGTGTTGCCATAGTTTATGTCAAGACTGTCTGTGCTTACGCGCAGGCGGCTTTTAACACGGTCGGTGAATGGTGCACTAGTGATAGGCTTTCGGTCAACTCTCTGAAAACGGAGGTTGACCTTTTTACGAGAAGGAGGGTTGTGACCATTCTGACGCAGTCAGTGATAAAGGGTGTCCCTATCCAGATCTCCGATGAGGCCAAATATCAAGGAGTGATCCTGGATAAAAAAAACTTTTTCGGGCAAAGTATGTTGAATCGAATACATCCAAGGCGCTCTCAGTTTTCTGGCAGTGTAAGGGTGCTTTTGGCAAGACATGGGGCTTATCACCGAAAAAGGTCCTTTGGATCTATACGGCTATAATAAGACCATTTCTATCTTATGCATCGCTTGTTTGGTGGAGGGGGTTTTCGCGTAAGTATGTGACTACCTACTGCACTAAACTTCAAAGAACGGCTTCCCTCGGATTATTTCCTTTCCGATTGCCCTGGCTTTGCTCGGATCAGGTGGGAGATTCTCGGTGATGATTTGGTTAGTGCTACTTGCTAGATACTGTTAGTTCCTCATCATAGAAACGCCTTCTCGGCTTTCTCTAAAAGTCGAGAAAATTCGAGTAAAATGGTTAAAAACTGGGTCCTACTTTCTGGTAGTACAATGTACCGGTTGCTGAGTGCCCTAGTGTTTCCAATCCCGACAAAAAAAAAATTTTGCAAGTCTGCATTTTTTTTGATTTTCAAAGGGGGTCGCTAAGTTTTTTGTATGGGCTCAAGGGGGTTGTTATTCTATAAAGATTGAAAAACACTGGTCTAAAGACATTAAAAACAACGTAACAGGAATTTATTTTTTTTTATACCAGAAATGAACAAATAAACGGCGAAAAACAAAAGTTATGCAGGCAATTTATTTAGAGGTTTTCTCAAAGTTTTCTTTAAAAATACTGCAATGATGAAAAAATTCCGTTCATCTTTTTGGAATGTTCATCATTTAGAACAGTTCATCTTTCCGATATTCTACTGTATTTCTTAATATCTCGATCGATGATTTAAGATAGCAAATTTTTGGGCTTTGATGTCCCGATTTTCATTTATTTTAATCTGGCAGCTCTACCTCTAACGCACGTGAACGCAAACGTTACAGAATATCATACCAAGGATTTCTTGCTCAAAAAGCATTAAGTTTTTTTCGTGTTGTCCATGCGTCACAAAACAAGTCTACGATAACTAAGGTCCTACTTGTTAATGATAGAGCCTTACTTACTCAATTGCATTGATGAGCTTTGGGATCGAATTAAGCTGGAATGGAGCCGAATTCCCGAGCAATTTCTTCACCATTTGGTAGAGAGTATGCCAGGACGTTTTTTGCAAATGATAAAAAGCAAAGGCTTATGGACTAAATACTGAAACAGAAACTTTATACCGAAACGAGCAAAATTGGCCAAGTTCAAAAATTCATTAAACATTTTTTTCCCGTATAATGTAATATTTTCTTTTAATTTAATTGAAGAAAATAAATGTTCGTTTATTACACGAAATTAAAAAAAAAAAATTGTTTCCTCTCTGTTTACAACGCTAAGTTCTAATCAACTTTTCAAGTTACTGAAAACATTTGTCCACTTTTGCTCGTCATTATATGTATGTACCCGCGGTTACGTTAAAAAAAAACATCTTCTAATGTCATGCCCCCAAAACAGAACAAAAAAAAACTTGAATACATATTGAAATGCTTTAAAACTATTGGCCACATGGTGTAAAAGTAGATGATTGGTTTATTGCATCTGAACTCCCCATTGTTCCTTACGAGATAGAACGTGTCAAGGAACGAGTATTTACGAGTAAAGTCTCTATCAAACTGAGAACCATTAGAAAACTTTAGTTTTTTGTTTACATTCCAAAGGATTACCTTTCCAATCTATTGCACGTTCAATACATATGTATGTACATACGAGAATATATACCCGTAAATTGTCTTGTCAGAAGTTTTACTGCCATCCTAAATCATCGATGTTGCCAACGTTCCAATATGTCAAACCAAAGGAGTCTCCTCACCATTCAGTGTGATTATGAGCTTCAATGTGGGTGCTTGTGGTGGGTGAAAAGGACTAAGATTTCCTTCAAAGAAATTGAGTGCTTAATTGACATTTTGACCGCCAGGATTTTGTGTTGACTTATTCCCGCAGGCGATGATGGCAGCAACTATGGTCGTAAACAATTTTTCCGCCTTATCTTTTCCCGTGGTCATTTGAAGGATTTTTTTTTTTTTTCGTCATTTAATCGGATTATATCCGTTTTTGTGATGCGAGGAAATGAAACGAAAGGATTTATGACTGAGTGACGTACGAAGAAGTGGTTGTATGAGATGAGTCAGAAGGATGATTTGATGGTGTTCTTGGTTGGGAAAACTTTAATAGAAATTATGGCTTTGAAGACTGAAGTCATGGAACGTCAGATTAAAAGTTTTTTTTTTGTGTTTGCAACTTTTGCACACTTAGCGCTGAGTTTATGTGTTTATGCCTTCTAATTAAAGTCAAATGCGTTTTTAATTGAGTTTAATGTTGGTTAAATTGTGCAGTGCATTTGACTTAAGTATACAGAATAATGTAAAAATATGGAAATAAGTGACAAAATTGGAAAGACCAGGGTGAGCTGTGATAGCAAGATTTCAGAGAAGGGTATTGTTTTGTGCGCCGACCGGCGACCCATGCCGCTCGGTCAGCAGTCCAACGCACTAACCACTGAGCCCACTAGAGAATCATAAGCTTAAGGTTATGGGCAATGGATATGTGGCAGTTCATACATCCATTGAGTATTAAAATCAATTCGACAGGAACAACACGAAGCATTTAAATTGCATCTTTTCCCACGAACCCAAAAATAGGATTTACATTAAATATTTAAGGGATTCAAGCTAAAAAGATTGAGAAATCACGACATAGAGCATAGCCACCCACAACCAAAATCTACTCAAAAAGGTATTTAAGGAAAAACTGCTTTCTAATTCCCATCTGACTCGTAATTAAACAGAAAATCATTGTTCCAAAGCAACCCCCCATGGCACTTCAAATAAATCTCACAATATAAATGTAATCAGCGAACATCCGCACTAGCAAAGAACAAAAAATCCCCATCCCTACCCTTATTAAAGAGTAATCAGGACCCGCCTTATACTGAACCTCTTCATAGTGTGCTGCTTGCCCGGAACCCTGTTTTTGGGAATTTTTGGGAAGCCATGAAAAATTCAGATGTACATACATATTAAGCGGTGCAATAGGCCTCACCCTGACCCGCATGCCCATTATTCACAGAGTTGGCCAACAGCTCAACAAAAACAAAAGCTTCTGACAGATCTATGTACGCCCGAAACCCGCACAGCCTGAGGCAACCTTCCAAAATAGGCCTTTTTGCAATGCCCCCATTCTTTATACGGTCTATGATCCTAATTAAATTATTTAGTTTCTTGAATTTTTTTTTTTCCAGAAATTTTGTCGTGCGTTATTCCTATTGCGAGTCATAATTAAAATATTAACAATGCGTCCACACAGCGGAGCTCTAAATTTCATTTCACAAAAATTAGTTTTCATTAATAACAGCCCCTGAGGGGGTCCCGGTTCTAATCTTTCTGCCCTGACCTGTCCCGATGGTGACGAAAAATCGCATTAAGTGGGTGGTTTTGATCAATTCACTGGCTCTCAATTCACCTCAAGCCCACCTCTATCGAATGAATAAATGGAGTGCGAATGACAGAGTTAACAATTGCGGACGAAAATTTGAAGTCAGGAACGGTGCACAGAGTGAATCGGAACGAGGTAGGGGTTTGATGTGTGGTATGATTGAATTTTAATTGTAATTTGATTACTGGACGACCAGCAGTGGTCAGCAAAGGATGCGGAACCAGGGACCTGTACCATTTCAGTAGCAGGGACGTTCGAATAAAGCTGACTGGCTTAGAGTGGAGGATTGTTGTTATTAATTATGGGATTATGTATGTTTTCCCTTTCGACGCCGGGGGTTAGCTTTAGGTGAGTACGTACATTTTTATGTTATTAGGTGTATCCTCCTCCTAATATTTTCCATAATGCAGTCAGGCCCATTGATGACAAAGTGTTTATTTGCGTAGGCTTACCCAGGACGAAGCGATAAAACTTTGTTGTCACAAAATTTAATATGTTTTGTTTATTGCTGCTGATAAGCGATGCATACATACAGGATGTTCATATTTATAACAGAGATTATGAATAGTTACAGTGCTTAAATAAATAAATAACTGACGCGACAGCCCGGGAGGTTTGTCTTTTCCCGAAGAGAGGTTCGGTGGATATCGCTGGGACTCGAAAAACTTCAAAAACTTCATAAAGCTAGGATACGTACCGGTCCTGTGGAGGGAAATGAAAATCATCTTCATCCCGAAAGCAGGAAAACACACTCAATCCACCGCAAAAAATCTTAGACCGATTAGTTTCTCTTTCTTCCTTCTGAGGACACTGGAAAGACTGATCGACATACAAGTAAGGCCAGACACAATGGATGTGACTGTCAACATGGCTACCTTAAAGGCAAGTGAGTAGAGACATCATTACATGAGGGCGTAGCCTGCATCGAGAAGAATCTGCATTACAAACATACGGAAAAGACGTCATTATCCTGATTGGAGGCAAATATTTACCCACTTTCAGCGAACTTATGGAATCTACAAAAACAGAATCATCCTCGTGAGCCACACTAAACGGACCAGGAATAAATCCCCAAAAAACCGAGTTATTCGCCAAAAAAAACGTTGATCCCTCCAAATTAAATTACATTCCTCTGACGCGCTCCCCAGAAGCTTAGTATCTTGGTATAATCCTAGACTCGAAGCTTACATGGAAAAGCAACACAGAGAAAAGAATGAAGAGAGCAACGTGTGCGTTTTACTCCTGTAAAAAATCATCAGATCCCATACTAACCCACGGCGCGATAGCAAGGTGAAAAGCAACTGAGGAGTCCACATACCTCACCAACCTCACGAAGTTACAGAGATTAGCATGCTTAAGAGTAACAGGAGCTATGAGATCAACAACTCAAATAGGGTAAGAAGTTATGCTGAATTTATCCCCATTCGATCACTACGTAAAGAGCACAGAGGCAAAATCATCACTCAGACTAAAAGAGAATCCTGGAGGTATAGCTCCTACGGTCACGGGTCCATAATTTATCTATGTTATGGATCTTGAAAGGAGAACGGTCTATATCACACCATATTTAAATTTTGGGAAAATTTACTCCACCCTTATACCCAGCAGACAAGATTGGGAAGCCAACACCCTAACGGGAGAACAAAATATCCGAATCTACACTGATGGTTCTAAGATGGAGGAAGGTACTGGAGCAGGGGCGCACTGTAATTCACAATTTAGGGATTTATACAGACTCCTGGAAGACTGTAGTGTCTTTCACTATTGACAGAGCAGTAGTGATAGATGCTGTGAGACTGAGCCCATCTCATATCACCATCATCGACAGACAAGCAGCTATCAAGGCATTAGACAATGGATGGTGTGAATAAAAACTAAGGGAATACTCTGGGCAAACCCTCTTAAGGAAATTGTTTTCTGAAACTTGACGAAATTCAACAAAATTGAACACTCTACCTCAGTTTTTTATTCACACCACCCAATGTAAGAACCAAACTTAAAGCAGCGTCCAACTGTCGCGAAATGTTAAACACAATAGGCGTTTTCCACGAGGTCAGTATATGGTGGGTCCCCGGACATAGCGACATCGATGATAACAAAAAAGCGGACGAAGTGGCTCAGCAAGGATCCGCTTTAGAAAGAGAGCACACCCACTTATCGATAAACATCCCTATTATAATGTAACGTCGACCACAAGAGGAGAGAACTAATAAACACTTCTTGGTCCGCCAGAGGCGACTGCATTTTACATATACCGCAGTTTTGTGACAGAGAATCCACCAGAGCAAGACAAAATGTCTCCTGGTACAAGGTGGCGCAAAAGTTGTCACCCGACGTTCTTTGGCATTAATTTTTTTTTTTAAGAATCAAGAACTTTAATTCTGCTTTTGGATTGTGTTTATTGGCTGTTTTCAATTTTTTTCCCATTAAGTCGAGAAAATGATATCGACTAAGTGGCCGCCGCCAGATTTGATGCCCAATAAATGACATTTTTCATAACTCTTGCTAGAACTTCAGGCGATAGGTCCTCGAATTCTTGGCAGATATTCTCTTTGAGGGCTTCAAGAGTCTGACGCTTGTTAACATAGACTCGTGACTTTAAAAAATCCAACAACAAGAAGTCTGGAACGGTTAAATCAAGCGATCATACCGGCCAGTGCAAATTGCCAAAACGAGAGATTAGGCGACACAAAATCGAAATCGAAATAACGGGTTGGTTTTGCGATAGACCACCCATCTAGAACTCAAGGTAGAAACATGGATCAGTAAGCTCCCGTGAACGAATAATGACTGAGTGGGCGCTTTCCTTATAGGTAACCTAACTTAACCTACGCAGCTTATACAGTAGAGCAATGCACTAACTACTTAGTGTCTTGGCTAAAATTTTATTTAGACGTCGTTAGACCTACGCAAATGCCCCATTCCTTTCGGGAAACTTATTTCTCTTTTGAGGGAGAAGTGAACGTCAAATGGGATACACCAGACAGTCCATTTTGAAAAAAATAAAAATAAAAAGAAGTATTTTATCTCGAGTGGAAAAATAAGCACGAGTTTTAGATACAATTTGATTCAAACAAAGTAGCCCAGTAATTTTCAACGTTGACATAATTTCAACAAAATGCAATTAATACACCCGTTGAAAACATTCAGAAAGGGCTTCAGACTTCTTTTTGTCTTATTAGATACTGTATCCTGAGTAAATACCTACCATCATCTTCTCCAACAAAACAAGTTACAACTTCCTTCAATCTTCTCATCCATCATCAGAGCCCAGCAGATTAAGGTCGCAAATCATTGCCAACCATTGTACGATTTGAGTGTTCCTTCGAACTTGGCACACCCCATCCACGAATTCACACGAATTTCAAGTACGACTTCAGGATGCAATGTCACACTCGCACCAACAGTATGATTTACTACTGACACCATTGAACTGAATTACGTTTTACATGGAAAATGTTCCTTAATCTTCTGCCAAGCTTTACTCCCCTACACACCCACACACACCTTTCCATCGCTGCGAAAGAACCACAGACAAACATTGTCCGTTCCAATATTCAATGTCCTTGTCAGTGGCATAATTTATTTGAAAATGATCAATTGCCATCGAACGAATGTCAATTGAGATGAGGATGACTGTGTTCGTAGATGGATTGGAAACCCTGTCCCTGAGGAAATTGAATTTGCAATGCGGAAGGGATTACATTCGGACATGGAATCTAAAAGAGCTCTGCCGGGGTCGTTACTGTGAAATTTAATATCTAATCCGAGAAGCAACAACAAAAGGAGCTATTCAAGATAATCAATGGAAAAGCGTTATGTAAACCCAAGTGAAAGTACTATGCATTGTGGAAAGTATGGCAGATCCTTACTGTCAGTTCGATGGAAGCAGCTTGAGACTGTTTGCTGCCACGGCATTTAAGTGGAGGCTGTTTCATCAAGGTTACGCAAAAATTATTGGTCGTTAAGATTGCTCTGTGAAGATATAGTATCGTATTTATGGTCGTAATGACGCTCATTGTTTTTATTAGACTTTTGAATTTATGGTAACGGATGGTGGTAAGCAGTTTTTTTCTTTCTCTGGAATACCATAGAAGAGGTTAATGGCTTGAGGTTACCTTGTAGTTAGATGTGAGTATTCTCTTGATTGTTTGGAAAACTTGAGACCATTTACTGCAGTGGTTCTATTTTTTTCAATCGTCAGACAGAAACTTCAGCGAATAATGAACAACTGGAGCAATATGCATGTTTTTCTCGTAAATTCTCAACACTCTACAGAAGATACGATGTCCGTATTCAGACACAATGTGTCGTAAAACTGCAACTGCTTATGGTGATTGCAAATATGCCCGAAGACTTTTGAAGGACAAAAAACATTTTCAAAACAACAACCGCGCAGTCGGCATTAGTTTACACTAAGGGTACCATACGTAGGTCCAATTTCGAAAATTCCATGTAAGCATGCTTAGTGAAAACTTTCAAGATTCCGTTTGATTCATTAAGTACATAGTTGCTGCTCCCTGTCGGGTATAACTGCAGATTATCCTCACTTGTGGTGTGCATAATATTTGAAAGTTATTTGCCGCATGACTTTCCAGGTGTAGTTGATGGTTAGGCGAACTGTACGAAGTTTTACCAAGTTAATAAGTTGGAAGGGGCAGCCATCAGTTTACGGAGGTGGGGGTAGTTTCTCGAAAGTTTCCTACTTCAAAAGATACCATTTTCCATTTTGTTTGGCTACCGTAAGTAATAAATTGGGGGAGGGGGGAAACTTTCTGATTAAGTGAAGCAGGTAATAGGATAATGACGGTAGCGCGGAATGTTGATAATGAATTCAGAAAAGTGATTCCATGTTCTGACTTCATATAACAAATTTTGACCCTTGGAGAGTATGCTAGATGTCCTTTAAACGAGGAATGCTTTCAAGTGTAAAGATTAAAGTAGAACAACATTTTGTGTCATGTTATTCAGATTCAAAGATACAGTACCTTAGAGCGGCTTGCCTCTACAAAAGCAATTCTATCATACTCAGTAAAATGAATTGGATGACAAATTTTAAAGACTGAAATCTAGGTTTCACATAATTGTGTAGTTCGCCTAGGGTCTTATGCATTCTCGGTGTATTGCCCGGAAAATGGGTTTCTAGAAGCAGCTGTAAAGAGTCTACAGTTTTTGCTTTGATATTTGTGAAGTAAACAGATGACGTCGACAAGCCATGGAATGCTTTACTCGTCAAGATCGTGGAATACTTCTGACAATTTTTTTACGGAATAAATCGTCAGTGAATTTAGCCAAACTTGAATTTCGGCTCAGATTGCCTGACCCTCTTACGCCAACTGATCAAACACTAAGGCGTTTAGGTGCTCGCCTCGAAGAGACTGAAGAACACGTCACAGAAGAGGCGTCGGAAGGCCTCATAAAGCTCGTTCCAACGAAAATATCACCACCGTGGCAAAAGATGTCACGGATGAGCCCCCAACGTCGACCAGACAAGACCAGACTAGGGTGATGCAGAACAATGATCAAGGAGTTTTTATTGCCGCAAATTTATGAATTGGGATGGAGGACTTATGGTTCCAACAAGGCGGTATTACCGCACACACAGCTCGCGAGACAATGGACACTTTGAAGGACGCGTTTCCGTATCCCCTAATGCCTCGTGCGGGCGATTTGCACTGGCCGACAAGATGGCCGGATTTGACCGCTCCAGACTTCTTTCTTTGACTCACAGACTCTGGATGTCCGCAAAGAGAATATCGGATAAGAGTGCGAGAGGTTATCGCCCGAAGTACTCACCAAAACGATTGAAAATGCGGTCAAAAGAGCCCAAATGGTGATCAACAATGGCGGCGTCCACTTGAAATGATTAATGAAGTTGTGTCGTTTCATTTTAAAGACATAGCAAAACAACATCGGGTGAGTGTTTTTTGGGCCACCCTGTACAAACAAATGTATATGCATGAAGCTAGGCACGTTAAGTTAGGTTAGGTTAGGTTATGGGGGAAGTGCCCAATCAATGACTGCGCGTTCACGGGAGCCTACTGGTTCATCGTGTTCTAGATGTGGTCTTAATAAAGTGGAGTTTGTTCCTTATTGGAATATACTTCTGTTAGGTTTCCCAGTTCTTCAAATAGTCTGTTTCCGATGTGTCAGAGTCGGCAGTTTTGGAGATAAGGACACTCACAGAGTAAGTCCCTGATAGTTTTCATTTCTTCCGCATTCTGCAGTAGTCTGGGGAGTTGATGCCGAATCTGGTGGCCATAGTGCCTATCTCACAACGTCCCGTCAATACACCTATAAGGATGCAAGTATCTTTTTTATTCATAGCCAGGAGACATTTAGTCTTGTTCTGGTCGATTCTCTGCCGTATACTGCGGGATATAATGCAGTCGCCTCTGGCGGACCAAGACGTGTTGATTTATCTCTCATCTTGTGGTTGACGTTACATTTCGTACACCGACAGGGATTTTTATCGATGTGTAGGCGTGTTCACTTTCTAAAGCGGATCATGGTCGATATGTCCGGGGACCCAGCAGATACTGACCTCGTGGGTGACGCATAATTTGTTCAGGATTTTTCAACAGTTGGACACTGCTTTAGATTTGGTGCTAACATTGTCTAATGCCTTGATAGGTCCTTGATTGTCGGCGAAGGTGATGATCTTAGATAGGCTCAGTCTCCTAGCAGCGACTGTCCTTACTGCTCTATCATTGGCAAAAAATCCAGTTTGGAAGACACTACAGTTATCCGGGAGTCTGTATGAACCGTTTGTATTCAATACACCTCTGTTCCAGTACCTTCCTCCATCTTAGAACCATCAGTGTAAATTTAGATTACTTATTCTCCCGCTAGCGTGTTAGCTTTTACCAAAGTCTAAATATGGTGTGATATAATCCCTTTTCCTGTCAAGATCAACATATGTCTCCGTATAGATCAAGTATGGACCCGTGTCTGTAGGAGCTGTTCCTCCAGGAGCCTGACTCTCTCATCCTGAGTCTAGGGACGTTAGAAGATTTTGTAATCTTCATAACTCTATTAGTTCTGTTTTTTTTTTTTTTTTTTGTGTTAGAGAAAAAGCATCGAGATGATTCTTGCTACACTTTCCTGATTTTATTTTGGACTTTAGTATTTACTTCATGCAAGTGCTTTTATTAAGGATCTTAGCGCCAAGTATGCCTTATAAACTCTGTTAATGTCATAGGACAGCCAGGATTGGAAACAAGGCTTGTACCATAATTTACAGGTATGTATTAAATAAATTAGATTTTTAGTTAATATGTAATCACACTGGATGTATTTGTAGATCAGAGCCCGAATTACCACACTCGTTAACGAGTAACTTGTCATCAAAATGTGAGGATTACCGCTCCCAATGAAGTTCATTCGATCACGAGTTCCACTCACTCACTCGTTATCGATTGCGGTAATTCGACACCAGGTTCTGCGAAGGTAGACCACATTATATGATGTAAAGCAGAAAGCACGGGAAGCATGTATTCTTAGCTCTGCAAACTATAAAAAAAAAGGCCAAAAATACAGACTGTTACATTGTTAATTAGTACTCTTTAAAGGTTAATAATTCGTCTTTAGATTACTTTGAAATACAGAACAAGCAAACATTTTAATTATTAAAGAACATTTTTGGATGCAACAGTGCTAGTATAAGTTTTTTTTAATTATCCAAATTGGTTTGAGATAGTTTTAAAATAAAATCCCTTTATAGTTTAAGCTTGATCCTTCTACTTGGTCCCCATGCTTCTCGAATGGTCAATGCCAACTTTTCAATGCCAGGATTCCCGGTAACCATTTCTATGAGAAGGTATTGCAAGGCATTAACTGCATTTTTTTTTAGAAAGGAGTTAGATCCCCAAACAGGTCTCAGGGAAGTAAAAATCTTCATACTTTTCTCCGGTGTAGGAAAGAACTACGCAGGGTAATTAATTCCTGTCGACAAGATTAATTTATCTTAATTAATTCTGGTCAACAGTGTTTTCGATATACGTACGAGAATTTATATATATCGCAGTATTAGTAAAGGAAGTACCGTATCCTTTACAATCGTTCCGCTGGCACGAAAAGCAAACTAATTTCAAGAAACCACCACCATTTGTCTTAGGAATCTTAAATATCCTTATAAGGAAAAAAAAAAAATTTCCATAATGCCCTAGTTTCTCCTCATTAACACAGTAACTTCAACCAAGTGCTTAACACACTAACCGACTGAAGGATTTTCCCTTCTTTAATGCAGATAAAACAGAAAAAAAAATATGAATCTCCAGCTAGAAATCAGCAGACAACAGTTTTCTTCTACATCGTCGTCGTCATCATTATGGTCGCCATGTCCTTCAAATAAACAAAAGAAAATATCAAGGATACACGTACAACATAATTTCAAGAAACTCATTACAATATTTATGTTCGTGTACTCGTATACTTGTGTGGGAAAGAAAAACTTGTCTGACTAGTAACACACAAACGGAAGTTAACACCCGACGACATGGCAAACCCAAACAAAACCCAAAGATTAAGATTAAGAACAGCAACACTGGATTTCCAGCAAAGAGCAGGACACTCAAAAGGAGACCTACCTCCCTTTGCCAGCTAACCTATAGAAATGTTTAGCTTTGTACAGTGAGGAGTTTTCCAAATTAGCTTTTGCCAATAAATGTCCATCGCTATGGAAGACCACATCCGACAGGGAACCAAGGCGGAAACACGAAGTTTAAAATGGTCCATTGAAGGATAACAGCACCGCAAAATATGCAGAAAATGAATGTTGGAACAGTGCCGGATGCAAGAAAGTACACACTTTCAATGAAAAATTTAAAAATAGTGGAAAGCATTGCTTTGAGAAAGGCTATGCAATAAGAAAAAGGCAGCGTTGTGTCAAATTGGTTTCCGTGGAAGTTTCCTGCTCTTCCTTATAATTTTTTATACCAGTTCTGTGTTTCCAACAGGACTATGACAGGTATGAACTTTTTAACGACTAATAGTGTGACCTGATTTATGGTGGATGTTTTCGACTCCTCTTAAAGATTTTGCCATACAAGTTTTACATATTTTATCGGAATTATTGTTCGACTAAGATTTATGTTTATGAGGGAGCTGACCATAGTGTACTGTCTAAACTGGATGTACATACCTAGATGAAACCATTGCATAAACAACATAAATATATGTAATTCGGGCTGGAAACCAATATTTGTTACCTCTACTAGGAAAGAGGTGCTAGACCTCACTTTAACATCATCTCTCTCCAGTAACCTCATCAAAAAAGAATTCAGGCGACAATATCTCCGACACAATCTCTGCATACCGCCTGCATAAAGTTCTTGCCTCTGACCTGTCCACCTTTTTGGGTTCACTCACAAAAGACGATAGAAGTAAAACCAAAACTAAGAAAGAGACTTTCGAAGTCTTGTTTAGAACTCACTTCGCAAGATTCATCCCAATGAATCTGACATCCTACTAGAGTCGACATCAACTTCCGTAGTTGATGGATTGTATTTGTTTTTAAGAAATAAATGTTCTCCGACATCAGGAGTTGAACCCAGACATTCAGTCTGAAAAGCGATGATGCTAACCATGGCCATCAATCGACGATGTTGCAAAATCAATGAGGGAATAAATTCCCTCCAACGAAAGTTTTAGCGGCACCACCTCTCATCGGAGAATGACAAACCTTAGAGAGTACAATTTATCATGAAAAAGCTTCTCAACTCGCTAGGTTAGGAATCGGCAATAAATTGAAGTTTCCTTCTATTCGTTTGAAAATGTAGTTTAGGTTAGGCTATGTTAGGTTAGGTTGAAGTGGCTGCCAACTAAAGCCAACACACTTAGACCCATGAGCGGTCATTTGTGATACCACAAGGACCTCGAAAAGGTATCCTGTCCAGTTACTGAACCAATTGGCTATTCGAAAATGTAACACGCACAACATTTATGGTTGCGTAGGCCTTGACTCATTTCGATTTGTCGCGCAAGCTATTTATTTATTTTTTTTTTAGTTGTCACTTAACCTACCAGCTGCAGTTCTGTTACAGAAAGATTGGATAAGTTCAGTGCTTCCTGTGCGACATATTGTACATAAAACTGAAATATCTGTCTGGGAGTAGTGGATTTACACTAAAAATTTTGTGTGAACGTGTTTACCATATTAAAAGCTTATAACAAGATAATCTTAATTTGGTCGGGTGTTGATGCCATTAACTACGAATTGAGAGTGTTTGTGTCCCAGAAAACACTATTCTTCACTCCTTGAATAATATCTTCAAGGACTCCTGCATGCACGTACTGGTCGGTAATGAAAGTGAAGCTAGACTCTAGCTTCTACTTCTCCGCTTTTTACTTTTATTTGAAGTGACAGAGACTCCAAATGGGGACTAAAGACGGAAACAACTTCCACTTAACTTAGATTAAGATCCTTTTTTGTGTGTGTGTGTTTGGGCTTCCACTATATACGAGTAGGTTATGCAAAAAAGAAAAATCCACTGAAACAAACACCCAAAGGGAGGGTAAAGGAGAAATGTTCTTTGCGGTGCGGTGCGATTTGGTTTTTTTTTTTTTTTTTTTTTTCTTGGGGTTTAAGTTTTTTGACGGGACAATTGGACTCGAGGGGGAATATTTTCACACCTAAGTGAGATGGATGAGTTAATTTTGCGGGTGTTATGTGGGATGAAACGTAAAACACCTCGGAGATTTGCAAATTAGGCCTAAGAGGGATTAGGGACTACTTAAGTTCCCGTACCTTAATGTGTCAAGAAGAGTGATAGGCCAACCTTTTTTTTTTTTCTTTTTTTGTATGTGACGATTGAGAGTTGACCCATATACATACGTAGTTCTGCTAGTGTTTTGTGTGAAAAATGAAGAGGCATGGTACCATTTTGCACTTTGGAAAATTGTTCAGTTTTTCACGTTTGAAAATAGATGAGAAACCTCAACCACATTCATCGAAGTAGTTATCAATGGTAAAAATAACTTCTGCTTCCAGCTCAGGAATATTACATTACGTTCGCCCACGACCATGTTCAAATCCATATCATTATTCTTAATCAACGTTGACACCATAGGATTCAAGTAGGCTTAAATGAATTAACCGTACATGTAGTATGATACAGACACCCCCGGGGGGACTTGTGTTACATAATCATGTCTGACACACCCAAGTTTATGAAACTAATGAAACTGTAATCGAATAACCAAAGTTAGTTTGATATACAACATGTGTGTGGTACGGTGTCTTTGAGGTGACAAAATTGAGCAATTATCTCTAAGATTATGAGCTACATGCTAAGGTTGGAAAACACCCTGGCCTTAAGGGAGCACCAAAGTTTAAGTACAGTTCAATTAATTCTTAGGAAATTGATCCTGACTGATTATCTTTAACTGTAATTGACATGAATATTTACGTTGACACATTTTTTACGGCTAAGAGGAGATCGAATGAATTGCCCCAAGACCTTACGGATGAACATAAAAAGATCGAGTAAAAGTCAAGAGAGAGAAGAGGAATTTCCAAGAATTCATTTTCAAACGAAACAAACAATGCATATTTTGTAGTTTAACTTTCATTGAACATTTCTATAGCATTCAACAGTATGATGGACGATCCTTTCCCATTTGTGAAAGAAAAAAATCCGACATCTTCTGAATTGGTTCCTCACGGCTAAATTTATTTTCAATAAACATTTGGTTAAGTCAAAAATGAAACGAGAAAAAAAAAAATTTATAGAGAAAATCTTTTCATATTTTTTTCAATTCAATGCTCGAACAAACAAATGGACAAAGGCAATCAGAGCATAAAAGGAGAATCGCACATAAAATCCGAATAATCTGGTATTCAGCAACGTTGTGTCCCTGTGCAACCGGTCGGAGCTTTAATATTTAGTCAACAGATGATGGGAACGAGGTCAAAACTCAAAGTAATGAGAACCACAGCAATGAAGGCAAGACACAGGGACAAAACGTCCCTTGCTCGTTCTTCGTCCTTAAGCTCATGCATACACAAAAATTTACATGATGATTTTTTTTTGCCCCCCAAAAAAAGAAGCATCTCGCAGAAATGTATGCACAAACGATGTCAGAAAACAGGCAAGGGCAAGCGATGGATCCTTCATCATCATCATCATTATCCTGTTATAAATTCAGTTGGTATGCATTGCTAACTGCGGTTAAGGATATTATCCAATTATTTCTGAATGAATACAAAATGAGCTAATGACCAGGAAAAGGTAAATAGCATTTTGAATACTAAAGAGGAGATACGCGCGGCAGCTGTAGAAGTTTTCAAAGCCCCACGTGTAATTGAATTAAGGGTGAAGGTATGAATGGTGGTTATGCAAAATCTCGAACACAACCTACGGACTGATGTTTATACAACTCGACCTAGAGAGAATATTTGCAAAGGAATGGCGCGTGGTTCTTGACTTAGGTTAGTTTAGATTTGTAGACTGATTACATCAGATCTTCTCCATATAACTTAGGTCTAAGTAGACTCACTCTGGTGCGCATATGAAGGTATATACCACTTTCGTGTGGATCAGTTTGCTCCACTGGACTATGAGCTCAACTTCAAAGGGCATCTGAAATATGACGGTGAGAATTCCCTCGGCAAGTATGGGCACTCTCGAGATTATTACCAAACTTTCAAGAATACAGGCAGGTAATTAGAAGTCTGGTAGCAATGGTGAGCAATCTTGTTCCGTATGCGCCTCATATACAGGGACCATTAAAGAGTTGCAAATTGTACATACATTAGGCGAAGGAGTTGGCGCATACATCGTCAAGAATATCTCTCTGTCTCTGTCATTGATCGTGACTGTGACTCTGACATTCAGTAGGTAGAAACAAAAATCACCGATGGGGCGGTGGCGTATACGTAAAAAATTTTATTTTTTGAATGCAGAAGAAGTGGTATTATTGCCAACAAGGCATCATGCTGCCGAATTTCTCTATCATTGGTCAGAGCAATTGCTAACAGAAAACTTAATTCAGTTCGGAGAAATGTTTGAAGGTAATTCCATTCTCGCCTGTTGTAAGGAAGATACGTCACAATGGAAAATTAGCACCTAACAAACTAGTGCTATCTCGGTTAGAAGGGGGATGTGCCCCAGCGTGTTCCAGGTCGAAATTCATGCGATTGAGATCTGCACTAGTATAAACCTCGATACGGGGTTAGGGGACGCAAAAATACATACATACATATCTATTCACAAAATCAGGCAGCGCTTGAAGCATTGACATTCCAGTTCGTGGAATCTAGGTCAGTCAAGTGCTGCTACGATACCCTACAATCACTTGCCAGACACAACAAGGTCAAGCTTGGTTGGGTGTCCGGCGGCTAGGGTATTGTATTAGCTAGGGCCGATTTGGGTTCCGCGCTCTTGGGAAAGAAACCCTTCTGTGGCGTTAATTAGGCTACCGCCACAGCTTTTTTAAACAACTTGGAATACCAACTTCTCCTAGACCACTGGGAGAATGTCCCCGGGCTCAGGCAATCCAAGAGACTTATGAAGTTGGTGCAAATATGGCACCAACTGTGAAAATCCACTTAAGATCCTACAAGTTTTATGACGACATCGTGGTCAACACCATGGACAAACCAAAGAAAATTATTGTCAATTAGATAACAATAAAAGCAAAACTATTTTCCTAAGTAGTTTCCAGTGGTCGGCGTGGCTAAGTGGTTAGTTCGTTGGTTTGCTGTGCGAGGGTTCAAGCCTCAGCCATGTCCACAAAACATTTTTTCCGGCACATCCTTTCGTCGGGGAGTGATTAACCTCTCGAGGTATAGTTTGTCAAAAAAAAAAAACTCTCACTCCGCTGTTCGGAGTCGACAATAAATTATAGGTCCCATCTATTCGTGCAAAAAATATAACATGCACAACATGAATGGTTGATGAAGCTGAAGATACTTTTGACGTCAGTCTATGTGATAGGTCGACCAAGTTGTCGTAGTGATAGGCGCCTAGATAGAGCTTCCTTCTTTGGGATAGGCCAGGACAAGTGCAGAGGAAATGGAGGATCATTTCCTGCAGGAATCATTTGAGAAGAGGCCCATCCTTCTGGCATGAAGGCCAATGGGTAAGAGTACTAATGACGGTGCTAATGAGCGTCTTTGCACAGTAAGACAACAAACTGAGTAATTCCGGTGAACCAATAAACATTTTAATCCCTTCACTCCGAAAAGTGACGTTTAATTATCTCCTTCTTTTTTTCAAGCAATTAAACCAAAAATAAATTCTTTACGACGCAATTCACAATCCACATGGTTAATTGGTATCAAAGAACCAAAGTGAGTGTGTAAAGGACCATTGAGTGTAGCACAACTTGAAATTAATGCTTAGCTTCTACAAAGAACGAAGTGCCATTCAACTTTCACGTCCCTTGGTTGAGATTAAACAGTCTGATTAATAAAGTGTACAAATAAAGAAATTGAACCACGCACACATCTTAAACTGTCCAGATCTGGGAGTAAATTAATGACAAACAAGGTTGTTGCGTCTGAGTTCAATTGCAGTTTACATGCATAATAGGTTTAAATGGAAAACTGACCCACTATTTCGGAATGAAATAGAAAATAAAATATTTGTTCATGTTTAAGAAAGCGATTCAATAGTTATCGTGGCTCAGAGTCTAAAGCGTTGGACTGCTAAGCGAGTTCGAGTCCAACAAAATCAAGCATTCATTGATGCACTACCCCTAAACAGACAAACACAAACCTCGGAGTGTATAATTTCTCTTGAAAATGCCGTTTGTTCATCTTGCCTTTCGGAGTTGGCAATAAAAACTGTAGGTCATTTCTATTCGTACAAAATATGTTTAACAAGCACAACAGGAATGGTCGCAAAAATGGTGGGAAAAAGCTGCTTATTTGACGGAGTGAAAAAAGTAAAATTCCCTGGACCAAACCTCCTGAGAATTTCGAAAAAATACCTCTGTAGACTATATAACGAGGACGAAGACCAAGACCTCGCTGTCAGACAGAACGAATCATAGAACCTAAACAATGACAGCCAAAACGTCCATCCACCTAATTAAAACTAAGTGCAAATAGCAATGTCCAAACTGGTCCAACAATGTCCGACAAGGCTGCTGGACCCGATGACTTTCCGCAAGAATTATTTAAAGTACCTGGAGATGACCTGGTAGAGAGCCTACTCAAACTCATTTCAAAGATTTGGTTAGAATGGAATCTGAGCATCGTTTGCTCAATCCACAAAAAATGAGACCTCTCCAACTGCGCCAATCACAGAGGTATCAGTCTCCTCAACATCGTGAACATGATCTTAACTACCATACCGTGTGAACGTCTGAAACCTTTCTTCAACAACCCGATTGGCGGTTTTATGCCAGGAAAGTCCAAAAATTGACGAAATTGTCACACATCTGCAGATCCTGGAAAAAACTCAAGAAGTCCAAATCGATAACCACCACCTTTTTATCTATTTTAAGGCCGCCTATGACAGCATTTAAAGAGACGAGCTATACAGTGGCAAACTCGTTTGTCTGTGTAGGATGACGATGGAGAATGCTCGCTGCTTCATCATGGTTGGTCAAGACCCCACCGACACCTTTGTGGTCAAAAAAGGATTTAGACAATGATATGCGCTGCCCTGTGAGTTCTTCAACATCTTGCTTAAACAAATTCTGCGAAACTCTCAAGTCAACACTAGAGGCACAATCTTTCATTAATCTGTTCAAGTGCTTGCGCACCCCGATGATCTTGACATTTTAACCAGAACGCAGCGACCTGTCACCGGTGCTTCCGCGAGTTTAGAGACAGAAACGGCCAAAATGAGTTTAGCGGTAAACGAGGGCAAAACCAAGAATTTGCTATCAACAAGAATGGACTCCTAACAAACGGCAGATCGAACAGAAAGCCACAGTTGGCAGCTTTAACTTCGAAAGAGTAAGGGACTTTGTCTACTTTGGCTCTGCTATTTCCTCTGCTGAGGACATCTCGTCGGAAACCAAACCGAACGACTGAGGAGACTCGATGTAAGATTTTGATCATCCCAGTCCTGCTCTATGGCACTGAAGCATAGACGGCGGATGAAGATTCTTTGGAAATTATTTGGTCCAGTATGTGTTGACGGGCTTTGGAGGAGAAGATTCAACCACGAACTATAAGAGCTATATAGGGACTTCGACCTAGTCAAAAAAACGCATTTGCCGTTTAAGATGCCTAGGACATGTAGAGCGAATACACACGAATGCACAGGCACTCAGAATCTTCAAATTTAATCCCAAGGGACAACGCAGTAGAGGAAGACTAAGGTGGCGCTCACAAGAAGATTGGGACCTCAACTGACTTAGCGTGCGCAACTGAAGGGAGTCAGCTAAGGACCGGGCTAACTGGTTTGTTGGTTGGTCAACCACCTATGTAAGTAATCATCCAAAGGAGACTTAATAAAGAAAAAGGATTGATAATCTCTTAATCTCTTAATGCAACATCACTATGAGAATGTTTCTTACAGCACTAGGTGAGACATTGCAGAGCCTGCTCTCATTAAACCCAAACAATTTGGAAGTGCATGGACCTAAAATAATTACAAACAACTTAGAAGCTCGGCTTTGCTCGGAAGAAAACCTACAGACGGATTGTCGCCTATTCCACCAACTTGTTGGGACAAACTGAAGAAGATCAGTTTCGGATCCAGCTGCCTGTTGAAATTCTCTAGTTAATGTCGAAGCATATGCCGAATCAATACGCTGGAGCAGCGTCCTTTTGAATTATGACACAGTTAGTAGATACTTACATGTACACACTTATACAATAACTTCTATCTCTAGATCTGTTCAAATTTACATACACCAAAATAATTGACTTCCCCTAGAAATCATTCCATTATAACAGTGTGTACTCCCTCCTCTGTCCTAATTAATTATCTACGTTGGAAGGTATTTTGTTGAAATTAGTAGCCAAGAGGATGCACAAAACATCCAAACTTTACAGTCATGTAAGAACTTTCAAGGAGTTAAAATTTCAGTCTTCCGATGTCAGAACAAGATTCCCCCAAATTCACATGCAAAACAAAACTTCTAACTGGGGATTTTATTCAACTGAAATACGAGTTTTGTTGTTTTGTTGTTCATACATATAAAACTACGAGACACAAAACGAAACCAACAACAAAACCATTGCTCAGCAGTTAAACCGAAGCCAACTCATCCTTCACCTGAGACACGTGAAGAACAAGATCCCCTAACATGCACACAAATCATGGGTCCCACACGAAATTAAGTCAAAACCAAAGTTAGGTTAACAATGGACAAAGAAGTAAAAATGGTGAAAAAAAAGAAAAAAGCAGCCCACAACAAATGAACTCTGCCCCAGGTGTGTGTCCAGTAGTTTTGGTCTGTTTGGTTTTCGGCTTGATATATTCATGTCCAGCTCACACTTGATGGGTTGAACACAGAGTGTGGGGTAGCCCTCAACTCTCACGTCCTCCCCCCTTGATTAGCCCTAAAAGGCGTACATACATTACATTCCTACCGTTGGGAATATTTTCCTGACATCAGTTTAATTACTGCAGACAAGCACTGGTAGCACGCCTTTCTCTAACGATTAGGTCTCTACTTTCTTTTCCTGTTGTTCCACCCCCAACTGCTTATGCTCTTACTCGCCGTAAGTCATTGTTTTTTGCTTTTAATGGTGCACACCTTTGTGGGCAGACTTGTGGGAGTGCATTAAGGATGCCCCTATTGCACCCGAATAAGGATGAGGGTAACCTTATGAATTTTGTTTTTGGGACGCGGGTCATTGACTCTTGTTCTTCAGTTCAAAAAATCTTGAACATGTCAAGAATCAGAACGAATTGCCCTATGTCGGGACATTCCTTGGCAAATGATACTTTCCGTCAGTGTCGTGAATAATTCATTGAAATTTATGATGACACATAATTACAGTAAACAATGTCGGGAATAGTCGCTACAGTCCTTCACACTCCTTCTTTCACTGTTGCGTTAAATATTCCAATGACGACGACACGTTGAAACATCCATAAATGGCTATGAGTATTCACATTTGCTAAGAGATCCTTGTGCAACTTAACGGAAGTTGTAGAAAAATTAAAAGAATCCCCAATGCTTGCACGTCGCTGTCGTTATTGTCATCGTACAGTCGCTGTCGCATGAAATTCCACACTTCACCGTACTTAGGTATGTCCTGACAAGCTATTCATACCAGCCAACATTCTTAGACTATTTACGTTTCGTGATGTTTGGATTCTTGCCGTTATCCCTGGAAATCTTTTGTGATTGCAGCAGAAAAAGAACAGAGAGGGAGGAAAAAAAACGGCAAGAAACACGCTCGAAAAGACACAACCATGGCGACATACAAAAAAGGAAAGAAAGGAATTTCATGCTGCCACTTTAGTTGTTGGTTTAAAATCCCAAAGTCCATCCTGGAGGTCCGGCTTGCAGCTGCACTTGCCCTGGCGTGAACAGTACCATTAAGACTATCACGAACTCTATACAATTGGTCCGACTATTTTGCACTTGGTCTCCTCTTTATTTTTATCCTGCTGTCATTGTTTCAGTGGAAAACGGCCCTTTCGTACATGACTCCGAATGAATTAACAATGGACGGAATCGGGAAATAATAGGAAAAGGATATTTGTATATGCATTTACAGTTTGTTGGCATAGGAGCATTACTTGGTTGGGATTTTACAGGAGAGAAAAGCACGATGTAAACAGTCGGAATAGTTGATAAATTCTCTACGGTCGGTGCAGGGGTGGACAGAGTTTTTACCTTAAATCCTTTTTTATGTTCTGAAGAGGGGCAGTTGTATGGCTTTAGGTGGTCAGAGATTAAGTAAATAATTTGAATTCTATAGTCTGGTAGAGGATCTGGCTCGTTTATTTAAGGATCTGACAGTAATTTATAGCTATGTATTATTCCATTTCTACAGAAAAAATTTGGCGGCTTAGGGGAACTGAGTTAAAATCCCCAAAATGTATAGAGTTGAAGGGGGATATAAGCAGGAGTTTTATCAGCCGTTTTTAAAAAATCTTACGTACCTAGCTCACGTGAACCTAAAACAACTTTTTGTTCAAAATGGCAAAAGTTGGACCAATCCAGAATCGTTTGTTTATTATCTACTCGCGCTTCAAGGGGTTATACTCAGCACAAGTGAGCTGCAGTGGTTCGAAACTCAGGTAGTATTAGATTTCAATGGCGTCCGAGGGTGATGTCCAGACTAGCTGGGAACATTTGTGGTGTTTGTCATTGCTATAATGCACGGACATTTTGTCCCAATCTTGTAATATCGTAATCACGGTCAGCTCAATCGATATTGACATAATCGGAAGAACGCAGCGTGATGTCACTGGTGCGTTTGTGAGTATCGAGACGGAGGAGGCGAAGGTGGGTTTACCGGTCAATGAGGGCAAGACGAAGTATATGCTGTCAACAAGAAAGGACACCCAATACCGACGTCTAGGACAGAACGTCACTATAGACAGCTATAACTTTGAGGTAGTTAAGGACTTTGTCTACCTAGGCTCCGCTATAAATTCAGGCAATGACACCGGCGCTGAGATTAAACGAAGAATAACTCTTGCCAATCGCTGTTTCTTTGGGCTAAGAAGGCAATTGAGTAGCAAAGCCCTCTCTCGAACAACTAAGGTGACCCTTTATAAGTCTTTAATCGTCCCAGTCCTGCTCTACGGCGCAGAGGCATGGACTCTATCTAAAGCAGATGAAGTTGCTCTTGGCTGTTTCGAGAGGAAAATTCTTCGGGTGATTTTTGGTCCCGTCTGCATAGACGGGGAGTGGAGGAGGAGATACAACGACGAACTGTTCGGGCTGTACAGCGACATCGACTTAGCCAAAAGTCCAACGACTGAGGTGGCTGAGTCATGTAGAGCGGATGGACACCAATGCTCCAGCTCGGAAAAACTTCGAATCCACACCCGAGGGTCAGCGCAGTAGAGGAAGACCGCGACTCAGGTGGCGCACGCAAGTGGAAGGGGACCTCAACCAACTTGGCGTGCGAAACTGGAGGCAGCTGGCTAAAGATCGAGCTGGCTGGAGAGACTTGTTGGTTGAGGCCCAGGACCACGCCGGTCTGTAGCGCCACCTTAAGTAAGTAAGTAAGGTCAGCTCAATAAACTTTTAATTATTGAGAAGTCTATTTGAAGTTCCACGTTTTCAGGTTCTTCAGGTTTCAGATGTTTTAGAAAAATTAGAAAGGCATATCAAGATTCCTCGAGAGAACTTTACAAGAGTCCTTTATCGCTTTCCAAAGAACATTTGATTTATCTACGAAATTTAATAATTTTGTTGTAGTTCAATCAACCTCTCTCAATTACAGGAAAAAGCTTTATCCAGTCGTTCCCATAACACGTACGTGATGCCCTTAGATGCGGACACATGTTAGCAGCTCATAGCCGAGACTATGTCCACGGGGGAAGACGTCTCATTATACCCTATCTACTTCCCCGAGTTTTAAGTTCCATATTTTTTTATCAAGACCTCCCTACGAAAAACATTCCCGAGTTTTTCTTTCTGGCTGGAGAATAACCAGGCTTTCAGGTGAATTTACTGTAGAGTACGCCACATACGAATGGCCATGGGGAAAAACAGTCAACCCTCAGACCCACACCAGCCGCTTTCAAGTTCTGTTCCTCTGCCTTATTGATGATCATGGCGTAGCAAACATTAACAGAAATATGAAGACGTTTGAACTCAAAGTGGTATTCTGATGGGATCAGAGAAACTTGAGAAATGACGACGGTTCCTTCCTCCTTAACTCCTTTTGGCTTCGATTACGTTTATGTACAGAGTCTTCACTTGAAGCCAGATGCCATTGCACAAGTGGTGCTTAGAGCTCCAACTTTGAGGTACAGGACGCGAGGTGGTATTGAGGGTGTGCAAGAACTCTATATAGTAATGTACAGCATCATCGACTTTCATTGCTGAAGCCACAAATTCATACTTCAAATACTCAGTCGGCAGCTGAAAATGGTCCGTCGTTTGTTAGAGTGAAAATCGCTCTTTTCGTCAGCCATAAGACGCAATCTACACAGATTTCCCACAACATAGCAAGAGGTATCCGGAATATTTTTTCTTCCCTTCCATTTCCATCACCAATATCCAGTCAACAATAAATTAATAGCTCGCGCGACAGCTCGGGACGAGCCAAGGCCTAGCTTCTCGCAACCATTCATGTTGTTCTCGTATGTTGCATGTTACATTTTTCGCAAGAATGGAAGAGACCTACAATTTATTGCCGACTCCCAACGGCGAATTGAGAAGCTCTTTCATGACAAATTATACTCCCGGAGGCTTGTCATTCCCCGACGAGAGGTGGTGCCGCGAAAAATGTTCGCTGGACATGGCTGGAGCTTGAACCCACGTCGCTCGCACAGCAGTCCAACGTATTAACCACTGAGCCACGGCGATCACCCAATATCAAGTAGAAAGTTAGAAAACTCCGCTGCCTTCAGGTCCTGTTGAAGGTGGACATGTATCTGAACTCTCAATGACAGGACTTTGATATTGGTTCATAAAATGTATGACTTGGGACGGCCTTTAACTTCAAATGCAAGTGTCCCCCATGGAACAAAATGATTGTCTGTCTGAAATCACCAGCCAAAGGCACCTGTTAAAAACCTCAATACTTCCCTTATGAGCCATGGTGCACTCAAACGACGCTCTACTGTATATTAAGTTTTCAAGTTCAAATACTTACTCTCAATGGAACACTGTACCACAGTCCAAGTAAACCAGCGTGACCTTTTCCGAGTGAGTAGACTCAGCTTCCTTTCTCGATAAACAGCAATAAAATAAATTTCCTCTAAATTTATTCCATCCACTATGTATCAACAAGTCCTTGCTTCCACGCAAAATGCAATTGTAACTCTCTTGCACCAACGATGCTGAAAATACGAGAGAAAAAAAACTCGGAAACTATTTTAAATGACTGACACTGACAGCGAAACTACCAACTAAATACGTATCTTGCTCTACAGATATACATATGTATTTACATATCTCGGGTAGCATTTCAATCCGACGTTTCTGTTTCCATGTTTGATTTCTTCTCCTTTTCAACGTTTGAATTTCATTTCAGTAACAGAAAAATCATTTTGCCAGCGCAACAGAAAAACCCTCTGCACGTTACGTGCGTTCCTTCGTTAGAAATAGCGTGAGAGAATTCGTACACGGTGTAGCCCGGACAACATCACAAAATTTCATTTCCCTTATGGTTGTATCTGGAGTTTAAACGTTAGAGTAAATTCTTCCAGGCGAAGAGAGTAATGTTTTTTCCCAACAGTTTTGACACAACACCTTTGGCAAGTTGATATGTACATGCACATGTATCTACACACATAGAAAGGTAGTTGCGCATTTTTTTCACAGAAAAATTTGTATTCCAATTTCGATGAAAAGAATTTGTAAGGATCTTACTTTAGAGGGAAAAATGTATTTTTCATAGTCAGTTAAGCTTTCAATTTAGAAAATAAAAACTAAAATATTTTTACAAATTAAAATACAGTTTTGAGTGTGTAGTCACTTTCAGGCAAAATCACCCATTCAACCTGGACGATGAAAGCCAACAATTCCGTCCACCCGACCTAGAAAAAGTAAAGATAGTCACATCTAAGCTTAAGCCAAACAAAGCTGCTGGTGCTGACGGCCTAGCTGCCGAGCTGTTCAAAGTGGTACGCGATCATTTGGTAAGGAGCATACACCAACTCCTCTGTAAAATATGGTCGAAGGAAAGTATGCCCGTTGAATGAAACCACAACATTGTTTGCCTGATCCTCAAGAAAGGAGACGTTCTTAACTGCGCCAATAATGACAGATGCATAAGTCTTCTTACATCGACTATACGACCTTATCTGCCGTGTTGTGTGAGGGCCTGAAACTGTTCGACAGCAACGAAAGTCCACCATCAACCAAATATTCACACTGCGGCAGATCTTGGAAAACAACCAGGAACTTCAAATCGATATGCACCCACTTTTTTTAGCGATTTTGAGGCCGCGTATGACAGCGGCTATAAAGGGGAGCCATACAGAGCTATGCCTAGTTTTGGCATCCCTGCCAAACTCGTTCGTTCGTGGATGAGGATTTAGAATGCACGCCGCTCCATCAAAGTCGGAAAAGACCTCACCTAAACCTTTGATGACAAAACAGGATTTCGACAAGTCTTGAAAAAATTATGCAAAACTCATGCTCCCACACCAGTGGCACATCATCATCATCATCATCATCATCTTCCAATAGCCCGCTTATCCACTATGAGGGTCGCGGGTTTAGAGAGCTTAAGTGGAGTCTCCACATTTGCCGATCTTCCGCCATCGACTCTAACTTATCAGGGGCTATCCCCAAACGGGTAGAGGTGAGATTTCAGAGTTGGTCAAGCCTTCTCATCTTAGTCCTACCCAGGGGACGTCTACCCGATGGCACGGATTCCATGGCACGTCTTGGAAACCGAGTTGAGGACATGCGTTTGACGTGCCCAAACCAACGAAGTATGGACCTCTCCGCTCGACATTGAGTACCTCGCGTACTCTGGTGTTCCTAACCCGATCTCGGCGAGTCACCCCAGCAATACAACGAAGAAATCTCATTTCGGCAGCTTGTATCCGCGATCTTATTCTTTCGGTCATTACCCAAACCTCATGACCATAGATGAGGATCGGCACAAACACTGAATTTAAGACGGACAATCTTTCAAAAGTTCGTGCAATTACACGCATTCATCGACGATATTGACATAATTGGAAGAACGCAGCGTGATGTCACTGGTGCGTTTGTGAGTATCGAGACGGAGGCGGCGAAGGTGGGTTTACCGGTCAATGAGGGCAAGACGAAGTATATGCTGTCAACAAGAAAGGACTCCCAATACCGACGTCTCGGACAGAACGTCACTGTAGACAGCTATAACTTTGAGGTAGTTAAGGACTTTGTCTACCTAGGCTCCGCTATAAATTCAGACAATGACGCCGGCGCTGAGATTAAACGAAGAATAACTCTTGCCAATCGCTGTTTCTTTGAGCTAAGAAGGCAATTGAGTAGCAAAGGCCTCTCAACTTACAACTAAGGTGACCCTTTATATGTCCTTAATCGTCCCAGTCCTACCCTACAGCGCAGAGGCATGGACTCTGTCAAAAACAAATGAGGTTGCTCTTGGCTGTTTCGAGAGAAAAATGTTCGGTCCCGTCGACATAAACGTTAAATGAAGGAGTAGACACACCGACGAGCTGTACGGGCCTTACAGCGACATCGCCTTAGATAGGAAAGTGAAGAGCCAACGACTGAAGTGGCTGGATCATTAATATCCATCCGCTCTATATAATGGACATTAATGCTCCGCCCCGGCAAAATCTTCGAATCTACACCCGAGGGACGGCCCAGTAGAGAAGAAACGCGACTCAGGTGCCACAGCAAGTTGAAGGGGATCTTAAATAACTTCGCGTGCGAAATTGGAGACAGCTGGCTCAAGAAGCGTGTTGGTTGAGGCCCAGGTTCACACGAGAGTAGCGTCACCTTAAGTAAGTAAGTCGATTGGAAATTTCAGGCAATTATTCTCAGAACTTTCTAAAGCTCATAGAAAGGATGCATCCTTAAGCCTTCGCTAGGATCTTTTGTTGCTGCGAGCCTCTCCGACTATTTTATTAGTAAGTTTCGTTAAATTTCCAATTGAATCTCTCAATTATACTGAAACTTTCGTAGTCTAACGTGTATTTCTGTTAAAGTTAGTTGGTCTGTAGTGGTCCTCATCAGAGGTGCACGTAAACCAAAGGTAATTGCTAACTGATTATGAAATAACATATTTAATTGAAATGAGAAATTCTTACTCTGCTTCATGTCGTCTTTATGGCTCATTTAAACGAGTAGAACCGACATGCCTACACTTAAATTCAATCAAAGCCATATCCATACACGATATTCTAACACATTAACGTGTCTGACACCTGTTTTTGAAACTAAGACCACCAATTACTCATAGGACTCTCATTTGCTATGCATCAGGCTTGCCTTAGCGTAAGATATCCTAAATTAAATTCTACTTCCAATATTTTTGCTTCGCGTAATACCTGGAATTACCTCATCCACATTATGCAAACGAGTATTCGAAATGAATTCGCGTGAATATTTTGCCCGCCCAGCTGTGCCTACGTGTAACGAAGAAATCCCCGTCGTATCGAGCCCAATTGAATGAGAGGTTTAATTACCATCACGCCCACGGGAACCTTAATTGATGCCATTTACACCTCCAGTGCCATGAGTGGTAGCACGTAAAAATCACAATAATACATACCTAACAGCCAGCACCCAAGGAGGGAACTAATAAATAAACAGATACTTCACGAAAAAAAAAAGCTGAAAATACCATAAAACTAAACCCATTCCCTAAGCTAATAGCGGGCAGTATTCCATTAACGCAAGTTAGGAAGAAGCACGCCTTCAATTGTCTATCGTGGCCAAAGTAATTATCTAGTTCCTCTTCCTATTATTACCGAGCACGGGCGGTTTCACAGGCCTACCGGATGAGGTAATTCTTGCCAATTACCGTTGGCTTTAATTGAATGAGAATACATTTTTAACCATACACACGCCACTCCTGAATCTGTGATTACACCGTATTCAGAAAATTCTTAACTTCCACCGGACAGTAAATATGCGTGATATGCTGAATGACTGTGAAACCATCGGCTCATTAAATTAAAGTAGTTAAACACAAGTCTGACTAAATGTTTATGGCAGACAATTCTGCTCATTCTGTTCTGTTAATCCAGCTTCATTCATTCATTCATCATAATTCTCCAATGGCCTGCTTATCCCCTATGAGAGTCGGGGGCCTAGGGTGCCTGTTTGGACTCTCCAAATCTTCCAATCTTCTGCTTTCGACTCGTAATCATTAGGCGCTATCCGCATACGCGTAGAGGTGAGATTTCGGGTCTACCTAGCGGACGAATACCTGATGGCATGGATTCTATAGCACGTCTTGGAAGCCGAGTTGGGGACATGCTGTTATCGTGTCCAAACCATCGAAGTATGGACATCTCCGTTCGAAGAAGAAGGTGCTCGACATTGAGTGTTCCTAACCCGATCTCGACGAGTTACCCCAGCAATACAAAGATGAGGGTTGGAACAAACATTGAATAAAAGACCGATAGCTTACCTCTGATGCCAAGGTCGGCTCTCCTGATAACGAACTGATCAAACTGTCTCAAAATTGCTCCAGCCTGGCCAACCCTACAGGATAACTCAGTATTGATCCTTCCATAACTCGTGAATAGGACCCCGAGATACTTAAACTTGTCCACCTGTTTCAATGGGACTCCAACTCCACTAACATGCAGAGCGCATTGAACAGGCGTTCTGGAAATTACGATTATCTCTGATTTGTGCACGTTTACCCTCATCCCAGCTTCAGCGTAAAAGGCTACGAACGTGTCAAGTGCGCACTGAAGTTCTGTCTGGGTGACCCCAGCCCCCTCCCTCCACCCTATGCAGCTGACCTATTCGTGTTGGTGGGCGAACAACATGCCGGGGAAGTGCGGATGAGTAGTTGATCTATCCGTACAACCCAGTCATGGCTAACGAAGCGCAATACCAAAGACAGAGTAGAACGGCATTGGATACAGGCAGGCCTGTTTCACCAGGGCACCCTTTCGGAGCCAGGCTTCGAAGGTAGCGGCTTAAATCGACTTAAACCGAAACGGTAATGAGCTTCTCGAGAATGGCATTACGTCGGTCAAAGGGGGGATGCGCTATGCTCCGATGGGTGCATAAGTCGACTTTCGGCTTTTCGACAACAGCTATTCTTACTTGGAGAAATTAATTAGAAATTAAATAGTCACTATGTAGGTTTTTCTGCCTTTTAACACCAAAAAGTCATATCTCTATCTTTCATTTAATTAGCTCCAAGTTGAACAGTTTAAAATAACGTTGCACAGTTCTGAGTAACGTTGAGTTGATTTATAATATTTTAGTGGCTCTGAGTTTGTGTGGTCGATGAAAGTTTCCAACAGGTTAAGTGTAGAGATGGGATGTTATCGAGCTGAACACGCATACTCCACAATGTAAAATGCACGGTTACATCAACGGGTTGACTAAATAAGTCTAACTCTTAACGGTATGAAACACACGGTATGAAAAACACAAAATTTTAACTCTTGACGTTAACGGAATGAATGACCACAACAAATTTTCAACTCTAATTACACACTAAACGTGAGTATGTACTCCTTTCTAAACGCCTGCACTCCTTTTTTTCTTTAACCCCGATTCAGTAGTCACGCCCGCCCTCTACTTAAAAGTAATAGTAGCCCCCATCTCAAAACTGATTGCGCAACGGATTTGCTATCCGAAAATGTCTGTCCTAAATTTAGCTCACTCACCTAGGGCATTTTGTTCATTCATAGCTTGCTCTGGATGCAAAAAAAAACCAACCAAAATCTCACACCCCAAAAGAAAAGAAAAAAATATCCAACTTCCGTCTCAAGGACTCTCAACCCAGTCATTAGTCATACGACTAACGGATATACTGCAAAACAAATCTTTTCATCAGTTCTTCCTGCAAACTCCACCACGACCTATGGCGCAATTCACTGGGACTACAAACGACGATAGAGATACACGAAATGAATGGTGCACTTGAATGTGTTACAAGCCAGCGAAATGCTTAAGCCGAAAGGATCACAAGGAGCACATATCCATGCCACTGCGAAGTGCAGAAGCGCTGCTGCTTACTTTTACACCTTTCTTCTTCGGATGTAGCTTTAGAACTCTAGTGGGGTGCAATAGCATTTGCGTCATCTGAAACGAGCTACTATCGTCAACATACCGTTCTAGCATTCGTTATCCTTTCAGCACAAAATGTAATGGATATTCCAATAGTTTTTTTTTTTTTTTTTCGCGTTCATTTTCCTCCTCCATCTCTCCGCAATGCCGGCGACAGCTTTATCCCCTACTCAGGGCGAGTTTTCAAGTTTCTCTTCTTAAAGATTTATTCCCCTTTCGCTTCCTTGTTTTTGAAAGGATTTCCACTTGGAAATGGCATAGAAGCGTTCACCATAATCCAGGGCTAGCTTATGTGTGTCTTTTTTTTTTTCTGGTATACCGAGTGAAATAACAAAAAAAAAAAAGGAATGTTCCCATCAGTCCTGTTTCCTTTTACAATTTTTTTTGTGTCACCCTCATCGTTTAGTGTCACTTAAGGACATTAACGGAATCAGATTCTAGCAAAATCCTTTTCAGTTTCCATTTTGCCTGATATTTTGGATTTATGTTGAGTGAAATCTGATCCTGCCACCCATCCTCTTCGACTTCTCCTCAGGCAGACACACCGGATTAACTTGTTCAGATGGAACGTGATTAACGAAAGTCACACAGACGAAACGAAGACAAGGTTGACAATGCTTTCACCTTATATCGACACTTCCTGTTGTCATAAATTATTGCAGCAAAATTAGGGAAATAAAGCATCTTAATGTTCCGCATCCTTTAACAGTTCTTACATTTTCCATTTCCCCCAACCCCAAGGATATTTGATTCTCCTCTTTCTTTTTTTTTTTTGCTCATACCGGATGAATGAGAAAAAAGTTTTCCCTTCGAGGAAAACTAGAATGGAACAGTGTAATGTATATTAAGCTCAATTACGTATTGTTGGTAAAGCCAAGGACTACCAGAAATAAACACCAGCTATAAGAACGAAACGAGTAAGAGCCATGGACTTCAATGTTTTACGCTACACTCACCCGCCCCAGAACAATAATAATAATAATTATCTACGGGCGTAATTATAAAGTTTTTCACACTGCGGATAAATTTGAATTTGAACGTTCCACTGGAAGGATAATAGTGCGGCGAGGAGTGAAGTATGACCAGCGAAGAGAATCATGGTCGAGGTATTCAATTTAAAGCGCGTATAGAATGTAAAGCCATGGATGGACTTTGGGTCCTCAGTTTTGCCTTCTACAGTTGAACATAATTTAACATTAATTTGCGTTCTTATTATTGGAACACTGTGTTCGGTGTATAGGGGAAGTTTTAAACTGCGAAGTTTTATTTTGGAGGTAAAGTAGTATATTATGTTCGGCGAAGGAGCCTGGCGCGAAAGAGTTTCGATTTTCCTCGAAAGTTTGCAAAAGGGATTAGTGAAAAGGTAAAATTTAAGATGCTTCTTCAAGAGTGAAAATTCTGGAACCCATTTTAGTATTATCCTTGAGTAGTGAGAAAATATTTTATCCCTTGTCTACGGAGAGTATTTAGTGCAGGATAAGTTGGTAACAATTAGTTTCAAAACGATTTGGATCATCTTGAATAAGGTTACGTTCGTTTTTAGTTTGTAAAAGTTGCAAAAAAAAAAACGGGTTACTTAAAATTTATAGCTAAGAGCTTTTACACTCAGTTCTGTAAAATAAAAGCAAATAAAGCAGACAAAAGACAGCGGGAAGTGAATTATTAGATGACCAATCTACCGCCGTATTTTCCACACAAAGGTGTGAAAATCTTAAACGCAGCAGCAATTGAGGTCCCAAATGATTAATGCGGTAGACACACCCTACGATTGCCAGCATGTAGCTGAGGCTGCATAAAAGGCTTTTAAATAAAGCATATGAAAGAGGTTCCAGATGTCGACCTTAAAAATAAAACTAAGATCAGCAATACTTCTGCAAGACTAACGAAATATAAAACTCAGATCGTTTAACATCATGACGGGAACAGAAAAATAGTTTACACCTTTTGATTCTGCTGCGATCTTAGGTACAAAGCTAATGCCTTGTTCTGTAATCCTACAACTATACAGCAACTTAATGGAAACCCAGAACATACGATAAAGCTTTTGAGTTAATAAAGGGGTATTCCTGCAAGAATAAGGCCTGAATTCTACAAATCGAATCTGGCGTGTATTCAATTTAAACTAAAAGACTTCTCTCCATAAATCGGAGAAAAGTCAGCTCCACTAAATTAATTATCATTAGCGACTATCAGTTAGGCAGGCATATGGAAGTCCTATCCCACTACTTCTGCAGAAGCTGCAGGGACAAAGAATTAGCTAGATACTAAATTTAAGCCCTAGGTAATTTTTTTTGTTAATTTCGGATGAGGACCAACTCAAGCGATGGAAGGAGCATTTTGCTTCGGTCTTAAACCGTGTATTCGACAGTGATTTGCACACAAATCAGATTGAGCCGCCCGATGCAACAACTACCCGAATACGCGCCACAATTCCCAGTTAGAATGAGATCACTATCGCGATCAAAGCTTTGAAAAACAACAAGGCGGTAGAACCTGACGGTACACCTGCGGACATTTCAGCAGCAGCGCCAACTGTTTCTGCTAAAATTCTGCACCTCTTCAAGTAGAAGAAGTGAAAAGCCGAAAACATTCACGATGAGTGGAAGAAAGGAATGGTTTTCAAGCTCTCCAAGAACATAATCTTATGCAGAAGGAAAACTGTGCCAAGTAACAGCTAAAGTAATTCTTCAGCGAATAAAGGAAGAACTGGAAAACACACTCGATACCGAACAAGCAGGTTTCCGTTCTGGATCCTCCTCCACATCAACACCACGCGGATCATCGTTAAGCAGTATGTTGAATACCGTTCGCAATTTCACCTGCTGTTTATTGATTTCGAGATGGTGTACGACATTGTCAACAGAGAATTTATGTGGTATTTGCCTTGCGCAGGATAGGTATCCCTGAGACATTAATAGCCATTATGAAGGGAACTTCTAAAGGGTCAAGGTGTCACATTCTGGATAGAGGAAGGCTGTCGGAGGAATTCGAAATCCAAAGTAGGGTTCGACAAAGCTGACTACGCCAAAACCAAGATCATCAGCCTCGGAACGAAGTCATTATCTCAAGTTAGGATCGCTGGACTACCGGTAGAGAGAAAGAAAACAGAGAACGTAGAGAACTTTCAATATCTAACGAACATCGTTACCAGAGAACGCGTCAGGAACCGATAGGCACAATCATCCAACGACGAAAATGGCAGTAGATTGGTAACACATTTCGAAAAGGTGACAGCTCCATTGCTAACTGCGCTATGCAATGAAATCCTTTTACTCAAGATGGGAGAAGAGTGGGTCGACCGATAAATACATGGCTCAGAACAGGTGAGGAGGAGTCTCGGCAATTTGGGGAAGAGTTGGAGAGAACTGAAGCATATTGCCAAAAACCGCACACGGTGTCACGTAGGTGTCGTACAGGCCCTATGACCCACAAGAGGAAACAAGCACGTTCACTGCAACTAAATGGACAGAATGTATGTATGTATATCTTCGAAACCCTATTTTGGGAGTACATCTTAGCCTACCCTTTCTGTCTGATGGCAAGAGTCGAAAGTAGGCTTACCTTGCTGAAGAATTTTATCTAGGGGTTTGACTAAAACGGTGACCCTGTCCTCCCTCTCACGCTCTTTTCTCATCCGTGGACAACTCTCAAGTCTTTCACAGTAAGCCTGTAGCTTGCGGCTCATCCTGGTGGTATCTCTCTCTGGTCCTTGAGTTTTATGGTTTTGCTGGCATAATGTTGGCAATAATATCATAAAAAAATGTGGACTTGGGGAAACTACTACAACTATTGCCTTAATTGAAAAAAGGACGATCCTTAAAAGTGGATGATGTTCTCAGCTAACACACTGGTCTCTAACTGTGATGCCAAGTGGGCGTTCTACCTACGACTCGAGTTCCATGGATATGCCTTCTGATCCAATGACATCAGAATTTCGGCTGCCGTGCAAATATAAAGTCAACTTTTCTTGCCTTCACGTCTAGCTTCGGCCAGAATTTGAGGCTGGCCAAAACCAGCCACGGATCCGGTGCTGGTGTATTTGTGGACGTCGACAACACCAGACCTCACTACTCGTTGGACAAGCATACCCCAGTTTTCCAAGCAGAGGCCTTTGCTATCCTAATGGCCACGGACCCTACTCAGCAGAGACTGTAGACAGTAATAAAACGGGTAAATACTGAGTCTTGCTTTCTGGTAGTACAATCGACCAGTGGCGTCTGAGTGCTTCAGTACAGCATTTCCAAGCCCGAAAAAAAAATAAAAAAAAAAGGGGCGCCACATTGGGTGTCCTTAAAATCATTTACATTTTAAAACCGTCTGAAGTTCGAAACAGTGATATTCGTGTAGGAAGTGAACTCTTTTACGAGTCAGACAGGTGCTCAATGAAAAGATATGTTTTTCTCTAAACATGAAGACCAAAAGTCCTTGAACACAAGTACAGCCTTCCATATTTAATTATTGTTAATTGTGGATATTTAAAGCAAAATAGTTTTCACCATAAAATAATTTAAAAATTTTCTCTGTCTCTCTATAGGGGACAATTCGTTTAAATAAAATAACCGCAAGAGCTTAATTTATTCATCATTCCCAAGTGAATGATTTAAATTTGCGCAACAGCGACAGCATCGAATTTCTCAGCTCACTTCTGGACACATTTATGCAGGCACTTTGAAAATCCATCTGCATGTTGCTAGCCTTGGACATCATGCACCACGCATATCGCTCATACCAGTCCTGGAATAATAGTCACAACACTGGGGAGATACTTTCACCATTCGGTCGCATCGTATTACAGAAAACTCGCTGAACTCACTTAAATTGACATTTTTCCGTTATCAGGCCATGGTTCCGCAAACCCGAATGGTTTTGCAAGGTAACCACTTCCGCTTTCGAGGAGAAATGCAATTTATTTTTTCAGTTTTCACTCGCACCTAGAAAACTACTGCAGTGCGATGATCCAAGCATAAAAATGTGGTCGTTATATGAATGGCGAACTGTATCTGTGCGGTGGAAAGTAATCACTGTGTCGGGAATAAAAATCAAAATAATATTCATGAGTATTTTACGCTGAATAGCACGGGAAAAGAAAGACCTGATGCCTATTCATATCTTGCATCTCAATACGCGCGACAATCGATGAACAGGGAGTTATGAAAATTTTTTTTTTTGGAAATAATTTATGGAAATACTTTCGGAAAAGAGAATTTTAAAACCAAAATTAAAATAATAATCTACGGCTGAAAGGATTAAGGATCGATTAAAGGCTTAACATGATTCGATGGGATCGATGGTATTGTGGGATAAGCTTGATTTATATAGGATTTCGCTTTCGACTTATGATTATCGACTATCCGAAGTTTGACTTTATTGTTTTGTGTAAGTTTAACGCTGCCTGTTAATCGTTAATTCCTTAAATAGGGTCATCCAACATTAAGTTAAACGCCATTGTTGAACTATCAACATTCACCTACCTTTGCGATGACTTTCAAAAAGTAAAAACTATGAGGATATTGAATATGGATCGATACAAGCTCGCACAACGTATTGAAATAGTGAAGATTCACTACAAAAATGGTGAAAATATAACAAAAACGTTGCGTTAAGTTCGTACTCCAAGGTGGCGCAAAAGTCATCACCCTATCGGAAGATGCTATCATTTTGGCAAATGGCGGCAAACGTCAATTCCACTTTGACATTTGTGAAGTTAAAAGATACAAAAAAAAAAACGTCAACAAGGCATGGAACGCTATACTCCTCAAGATCGCGGAATACTCGTGTCCATGTTTTCACGGAATAATTCGTCAGTGATTTTGGCGCAGCGTGAATTTCGAGGCAGATTGGTCAAACACTAAGGCGTTTAACCACTCGTCTCGAAGAGACTGGAACAACACATGACAGAAGAGACGCCGGAAGGCCTCGTAGTCCTCGTTCCAACGAGAATATCGCGGCTGTGTCTGAAGATGTCGCGGATAAGCCGTCAACCAGACGACGTGCCACGTTCGTCTCTGCAGCCGCAAATTGATGAATAAGAACCTTCAGTTCATGTGGTTTTCAAGAGGGCGGTGCAACGGCACACACAGCTCGCACGACAATGGACATTTTAAAGGATGCGTTTCCAGATCGCCTAATGTCTCATTTTGGCAATTTGCACCGGCCGGCAAGATCGCCTGATTTAACAGTTCCAGACTTCTTTTTGTGGGGTTTTTTGAAGTCACGAGTCTATGTCAACAAGCCTCAGACTCTTGAAACCCTCAAAGGGAATATCCGTGAAGAATGCGAGGACCCATCCCCGGAAGTTCTGGCAAGAGTGATGGAAAACGCGATAAATCAGGCCCAAATGGTCATCAATTCTGGCGGCGGCCACTTAGCCGATATCATTTTCTCAACGTAATGGAATAAATTTTAAGGCATCAAATAAGCATAATCCAAAAGCAGAACCAAAGATTTTTATTCATAAAAAAAATTACAGCCAAAGAACATCGGGTGACAACTTTTGCGCCACCTTGTACTTGTGGTCATCATCAAGCGCCTTCTCGCACAGCTATAGTGAATTTTATCGATAAATTTGAACATCTCTGAGAAGTAAGTGATGTAAAGAGTCCAATGCGTGCTCATCTGGCAAGATCAGCTTAAAATATCACCGCCGTAGCTGAGAGTGAAAGCCCAGGTGTGTCACAGGAATCGGGTCTATCCGCAACCATTTTCCACCACAAAGATCTTGGAATACATGCTTATAAAATCCGCCAGCACAGACGACCTCAACAGCTACGTCAAGAAATCTAAATGGTTTCAGGAGTAAGCAGGAATCAAACTCTAGTACGCAGTGGTATCACAATGGACCTACTTTCTGGTCTAATTGAACTTCTTCTTGGAGGCCCACTCTAACTAACTTAGTCCAGTTGATACAAGAATTGAAGCCAGTACAACGCCATACCTTCGCTGATTGGGTGGTGGAAATGTATGCACAAGATCATGATTTTTTACACAAAATTATTTTGAGTGATGAGGCTCATTCTCTCCATCGGCTCAGATGGCTGCGGCATGTACAGCGAACGAGGTTTGTTTTCAGCAGGATGGCGCCACATGCCACACAGCTGGTGAAACAATGGCTCTTTTGCCTGACAAATTTCCTGGACGTGTGATTTCTCGAAATAGAGACTTTAATTGGCCGCAGAGATCGCGCAATTTAACACTATTAAATTTTTTCTTTGGGGCAATGCTAAAGATAAAGTCTACGCCAATGCTCCACCATATTTAAGCCAATTCAAGCCGCACAGCAGATTTCAAATTACAGCTCTTGTTGGTTGTCCCTAAATTAGGTTCATTAGGTTCATTTTTAAACTTTCAAATGTGGCCACTCGATGTTGCTGGTTTTTTTTTTTAAGTCCTTACCTGTTCGATACAATTATTTACGCACTATTCTACCCAAGTCTAAAACATTTCCTGTCTCACAACACGAGTAAGTGTCAGCAACAGAAATACCCGCATCAACTTACACAACTCCGCGTGATTAAATTTAATATTTACTCAGACAAAACAACCCCCAAGATACACCCCCCAAAAAGTTTATAATAATAGAAATTCAATAATAAGGTCTGCTGACCAAATGAAAAAAACAATAACAAGCAAAAAAAGACGAATGGAACCATTTTAATCTGTGTGCGTTATCGAGGCACTTTCCTTTGGCCCTTAAGCAATTCTTTTGCTTCATATTTAAGTTCAAGACAACTTTCGAGATTACCAAACAAACCGGTACCACGACTTTTGCGAGTTTTAAGGCGAAATGTATACAAAAGTATCTGAGCCATTGCAATAATTTATTTCAGTCCTTTTTTCCTCCCCCGAAATAAAATCCGGAGAAGACTTTTAAGGGTAAACAATCGAAAGTCCTTTTTGGTTTACCCGAGTTAACAATTTTGCAGTTTGTTTGATGGATAAAACTTGTTATGCACATGAATTTGATTAATGGACCCTTGTCAGTGTTATGTAAATTGATTGCCTTTATCTGGCACATCCCTTGGGGTCGGCATTAACTGGTAAGCAGTTAAGATGGAAAAATTAGACAATAGTTTTGTGAGTAATTTTTTTAATATTTTGGGAGCAGTTGGAGAGGAACATAACGAAAGCCGACCAGCTCCATAGAAAATTAGTTTGTATTTAATCCTAAGATGACTATGGAAATTGTTTTCTACATTATACATACGAATTGAACTTTGAAACCTGTCCGTTGGACCTATCATTGGACCCTTTTCACGAACTTGTTGCCTATCGGAGTATTATTTACACACCTAACCAAAACCAACTGCTATTATGAATGCTGTAATAGAGTGGAGCTATACTACAACTCCTTAAAGCATCCTAGGCATTAGTCGCTGTCTTTGTTTGATCTTATAACAAGAAGCGTAAAACGACCTATAGTCAGCACCAACGTGCGACCATCGCGACACTATTTTTTCAGGGTCAGCTTCTGGGCTTCTACGGTAGTGGTTATCTTAGCAATTTGCTCTTGATATTTTTTTTATACTACCGACTCCCCACGCGAAAGCAACTACACAACACCTCACATATCAATAAAATTCTGTAATAAATCACTTTTCACAGCAGGGGGTCTAATACTATTCAGACAGGCAGCCCTATAATGAGCGCGGAAAAAAAATGGAAGAACATAGTGGACAAACACTTTCCGACTCACCCTGTCAGACATCCCGACATCCTCCCTGCCAAACGACCGGATATCCCAATGGAACAGGAGGTGCTCCTGGCAGCGAAAACTTTACAGAACAGAAAAGCCCCTGGGCCCGATGATAGTGATCGCCCGAACTTGCCCTCAACTATTTCTGAATATGTACAACAGTTGCCTTTAAGTCGAGATGTACTATAAGAGGTGGAAGACACAATGTTTGGTTCTGATCAGCAAAGGAAAATAAGATCCCGACTACCCATCAGCGTACAGACGTTTATGCATGCTTGACACGACCAGGAAACTACTAGAGAAGATGCTGAAGCCGCGACTGGAAAAAACTGACCAGAGAACAGGTGGCTTATCCGAGAGACAGCATGCTTTTAGAAAGAGCCATTCCACAATAAGCGCAATAAAGGAAGTGGTAAAGGCTTAAGAAGGCAAATCAATGCTCGAGAAGACCTTAAGGATACCGCAATACCTGCGGATGGTTAAGGATTACCTCAAAGACCAGGATCTGTTATACGGCACCAAGTTTGGACCCCAAAGAAAGGAAATCACTGTAGGAGCACCGCAGGTCTCCATCCTGGGATTTGGTTTGTGGAATATCTTCTACGATGGTATATGCCGTATGGTAATGCTCGAAAATACCTTACTGGTGGGGTACGCTGCCTTTGTCAATGCGATAATTACAGCAAGAGACCCCGAAGATGCACAGCGAAGACTTAACTAAGTGATGAGAACCGCGCATGACTAGATGGATGACCGTGACCTTAATCTGGCGCCCGAAAAAGTGAAATAGTCCCCCTGACAAAGAGACAGATCCCGACGGGTGTGAAGTTTCAAACAAGCTTTGAGGTAGCCAGTAAAAGTACAGTGAAGTACCTGGGAATAACTTTCGACTCCAAGCTCACCTACTGCCATTAGATAAAGTCCTCATCGGAGTGAGCTGCATAGGTCACCACATTACTCAGCAGACTCATGGCAAATGCAGGCGGTCCAACTGCAAGAAGGAAAAGACTATTTATGTCGATCACGCATGGCATTCTCCCGTATGTATGGCTGCGAGATCTAACCTCAGGGTGTCGGAACCAGCCTCTTAGTGGCAGGAGTGACTTCCATCGATCTTCTTGCGTCAGAGACCATAAAGCTGTAACAGGAGTGAAAGTAGCAGAGCCGATGAAAAAAAAAAGAGGAGGACGAAAACATAACCTCATAAGAATCATATGAGTAGGAACCCATTATAAGGGTAACCCCGCTCTGAAATAATGCAAACAGCGGTCACAGTGGGGTTGCCGAGGATATCAAAGGTAGAGGGGGAGTTTAGTCAGTAGGTGTCTGACACACCAGATGAGTGCAACGGTGCATTATGTCCGCCTCTTTTTAAGAAAAAAGGTGGGTCACCCCCCATAATATTTTTAATCCTTTAGAGCGTACGCTCTGATATGTAACCTCCAGTGTCCAGCATGTAAACCGATCTTTTGATCTTCTATGGGGTTGCTTCATGTGTACAATTTTTTTAATTTTTAAAAGAAAGTCCTCGGTTTTGTATATTTTCTGCAGTCTGCCACTTTGACGGCTCTTTAAAAATGAAGACCTTCTATTGCGGACATGATTTTTTCTTATAGAAAATCGACCATCAGTCTCTGAACACTTTTAGATAACAAACACTTGTATCCCTTCTATAATAGTTCCAAGAACCAGAAAGAAATTTCCCAGAATAAATTCATCATAACACCATCAAAGACTTATATTTCTTATTAGAACGCATCCAAGTGGTAAAATTCGTATTTGAAACATTGCGACATTAGTGGGTAGATACACTCGATTAGTATGGAATTTCATTGGGTTACAGTGTTGGGTTCGATTTCAATCCAGATGACTCGTAAAATTATTGTTGCTTTTCAACAAAAAGGTAATGCTCCTATGCTCCCATAGGATAAATGTTATTCTTATTCAAATGATTCGGAGAATTTGTTCAAAACAAGAAAGAGCTGCACACACATCAGTTGAGTTGTTCAAAAGGGGACAAACAAAACGATAAATTGATAAATTGATGCCTGTGGACCTTTTCGACATTTGCTAGCACATAAAACGTTTACAATTTCACACAATGATTTTCAGCAATTTGTGTGTCCTTAGATTTGTGAACATTCATGCTGTAGGGTCAATGAACTGGAATATATGTATGAATCGCTTTAATGTATGGTAGATATACGTATCTATCTAATAACAATATTTTCCTATTTTAAAACCATTTAAATAAAGGGTATCATAATGTATACTTCTGTAGACACTATTTCTTAGAAAACTTGTTTAAAAATATAGGATCTCGAGAGGTTGTTTCAAGTGCTTCAACATGGAGTCATTGAATATATGAATGAATACGAACAACAAGAATGATGAGTTCTAACCTCATTTTCCCCTAAAGCATTTTATTTTATTTTTTTCGAATTGCGTTTTACAAAAGACTTATTCAGAACCTATGCAGGAGAGCACATAAATCACGTCGTATGCCTTCACAAAGGCCTCGAAGCACAACCTAGTCCTTCAGGAACTGTAACATCAGAAAAAGAGACTGCAATACGTCTAACACTAAAATCCTAGGCAGGTAGGTAGGGTTGTGCCTACACACGTAGGCCAGGATAGCCCTTTGTGATACCACTTGGATCTACACCCTGAAAAAAGTCACTCACGTATTGAAACTATTTGGAGCTCTTGATAAAGCTGAGGATACTTTTGACGTCGGTATGTGATAGTTCGCTCAAGTTGTCGAAGTGATAGGCTTCTAGAAAAAACTTCCTTTCTTGGGATAGAGCAGGACAGAGGAAAGGGAAAATCTATGCTTCCTACTCTTCGTCCCTGCAGCTCTTGCAGAAGTCACTTGAGAAAAGGCCCATATTTCTGGCATGAACGCCAACGTTAATGAGCGACCTTTTGAGCAAGATCAAATTTTTAGATTGAGTGAGATTAAGCATAGCCCAGATCTTCCTGGAGCCATCCATTTTCCCAATGATCTTCATGCAAGAAGGATGGGCCTCTTCTCAAGTGACTTCTGCAGGAGCTGCAGGGACCACGTGGTACCATTCTTCCATCTATGGTTTCTCTTACTGATCGCGTCGTACTCTACGAGAAGTTCACATTAAGCGAGTGGAATACCTAGATTATTCCGTTCCGGCAGGATGTAAGGAGTAGTTTCACGTTTGGCGAGTTCATCGGCCTTACAGATCCCTGTCTCTTTAACCGAATACCCAACATGGGTGAATGTTAAACTGTTCTGCCACCTCCATGAGAGATGAGCGACAATCTGAAGTAGCTGATCTGATCTGATGCTACCAATTCCAGGGATTTTATAGCATCCTGGCTATCAGTAAAAATAGTACTGTCCCTGAAGGATGTCACACGGTGTCTAAGCCTGGATGAGGCCTCGTTGATCGCTATAATGTCCGCCTGAAAAATGCTATAGTGATCAGGAAGACGAAAGGGGATGCGCAGGTTAAGCACATCGGAGAAAACACCACCTCCCAATCCGTTCTCGGTTTTGAAACCGGCCGTATAGAGATGAACGGAGTAATCGTCTCTACCTTTGCCCCTCTCCCACTCCTCTCGGGAAGGAATGGATGTCCGGAAGTTGAGGTTGAAATTCAACTTAGACGGTGTGTAGTCGTTGTTTTCCGGAAATAGAGTAAGGGGGACTAAGATTAAGAAGTGACCAATATGGTACTTTGACTGAAAGCCTCAGTCTGATAACTTCGCCGGCAACTGACTGTTTGCCAAAAAAGTCTATAGGAAGTAGATGTAGGAGGTCGTCAAGTGCCGGGGATGGAGTGGTTCCTAGTGCTCCGCTAATACATGTGCATGCTGATCTTTACATTTTCCCCAATTGGTTATGGTGAAATGCTCTGTCTAAGGCTGTCCACCAGGCGATCACACCATACATGAGTATAGCTACACCATACGCGAGTATAGGTACTACTAGCTAAAACTATAACCTACGCACGACTCAGTAATAAGAAGGGATTAAACTTAATGTTAGGCGTATATGTACATATGTGGTAGCTGATCCTGATAATCTCATGCAAAGGATTTTTTCCAGTTAATTGCGTGAACAGAAACTCCGAACGACTTTTCTTCTCACTCATCCTCGAAAGCTTTTTAAGGCCATTTTTCACATCTCTTCACCACCTTGGACACTCTTTTTATCAACTTAGGCTACATTTCAACGATTTCATCAGAATATGTATATCTATTCTCTTCCGGTCAAAAAGTTCTATAATGTCAATGATCACTTATGACCTTACGTCGGATAATATCTAACGTCCTTGACCGTCCATTAACAAAAGCCATAAACACTGGCTTCCTGACTCGTTAAAATCATTTTATAGTTTTCAGGCGATCGTCAGCCTCCTACACGAATAAAAAAATAACACAAATCCCAACGTTTATGAGTCCACTTCCAGGATGTCCTTACATCCCAACGATTACACTTTTAATCTGAAGTTTAACCAATCCATTTCCAACCATTTACCAAGCCATCCCAACAGCAAATCGCTTTAACTCAGAGCCTATCCCAATTCAAAGGAAATTACTACCCACTCATGTACAAGTTTTTTCCCCATATTCCCGACGCATGTCTTCGTCGGACCGGAAATTGACTGCTGCCAAATTCGCAGATGCCGGATGTAATAATGCAACCTCGTCGCAAAAGCCTTACGAAACACTCATATACAGTCGCTCCAAAATGTTCCATCTCCTGATCTCAACGGAAATTCCATAGTGGGGACACACCCGTATTCCTGATTCCCGAATCCAGATTGTTACAGAACAAAAAAAAAATCCCAGCTTAGCCAAGAAAAATCACATTCACATCGATTTTTGGATGGAAACAGGAAAAATAAAAGACCTCCCACGCGCACAGATGGCCCGAATTTGTGTGTGTAAAATGAATTCGTAGCAAAGCACCCAACTGCCACCGTATTAACCCTGATAATGGTATGCAAAGGCACGAAAGTATAGAGGGATTTTAGTGGCCGTCGAACTAGTGGCAACCGGCTACAACAGTCTGCTCCGTGACAATCGTGGCGCTATTATTCTCCGTTGAAAAGCAGTTTCTCGTAGGCAGACGTCATAAATGACCAAAGCATTTGCTGCTGCTAGCCTTCCGATAGATGATGGTGCTGCTGGTGGGATGTTGGTTTGGTCACTATAGGGTGTGTTTAGATTGTTTGACAAACTAAAGCAGGTAAGTCATAGCTCAATATAGAATTTTATTCTCGGCGTAAGACTTGCCGCTCGGTCTCTTGGCTAGGCTCCAAGATAAACTCGATGATAGCTTTGGAATGGACTCTATCTACTTAGGTATCTTAGCAATCTAAAGCATTGGGTTCTAACCTTTTTGATCAATTCAATAAAAATTCGCAGCTAGCCAGTATTGCTGTTTTCGTTGTTGCCCTTAGGTAAAGATGAACTCCACTTTGGAGCACTCAAAGGCTTTGGTCTCTCCAAAGTTGTTTTCCATGAAAGCGTTAAAAAACGAATCATGCAACTTCCTATTAACGTTTTGCATCATTTCTGTATGGTTTCTCTTTGATGAAACGATTTGGCGATAGCAGTTGTCGTTGTGGTCTAAATCACAGGCCCCTTAATGGCCACGGTCGGACGGCGTAGAAGAAACCAACCAGCAGCTCAATTTAAGCGAAATTATGGTGTCAAATTTCAAATTAATCTTTGAAAGCTTTGAGATAGTTTGCATTCATGATGTTTATTACGGGTTTTGATGGTAGCTACGAGAGTGACGTATTAAGCAGATATATGTATGCTTGAGAATTTCAGCATTGTTCTTACATCATTTTTTAAATGACAAAATTATTGAAGAACAATCAAGCACGGGACTAATGTCCACTGCCCTGGAGAAGGAAACGTTAATCGTTAATTATGAATAATACCTGTTTGACCATGACGTTTGCTTCAAGATGAGTTGGTTCTCATCTGATACACAGCGAACCAGATCTTGATCGCTTCCACATCAACACTGGCGAACTCAATATCTTCGGTGTGTGCGAGTACTTGGGAACGTTTTAAAAATTGTGCCTTTGATTTTGGCATTACGGGAGTGATGGATATCAATTTGTAGTTTATAGATTCTTTCAGTGATAATGTGAATCTGTGGTCAGCGGTGTAGTTTCCTGGTCTATAGCCGAATGAGGTTGTAGGGCACTAACACAACACAGCTGATTGTAGGCGATTATGGGAGATTTTATCTAAGAAGATATTGATGGTATTTATGGTATTTATCCACCTTTTTCTCTTAATTGTGGATCTTTACTAAATGCCGCACAACCAGAACAACTGAGGGAGTAGTGTTGATATGATAAAATTTAAGACACCAAGACTTTCGAACCGAAACGATAAATATTACATGGAAGGAGGTAAACCAAGTTCACGGTTTTTTTTTCGATCTATGAAGTTTCTTCTTAGTGGTCGCCGTGGCTTAGTGGTTAGTGCGCGCGTTGGACTACAGTTCGAGCTCCGTAAGTCGAAGCCACTTAACACTTTTCGCGATACCACTTCTTGTCGGGGAACGACAAACCTCCGAGATTTAAAGCCTCTTCTTGGTCAATGATGTCTGGCACATTAATGGGTTTGAGCAGCAGAGTCAGTATAGAAAAAACTACAACGCGTTGCAGAAATCTGCACAAGAATTAGATTAAAAGCAAATCATATATGTATGTACATAATTTCTGAAATATAGATCCCTTCTGGACCTCTCACACCCAACCAATCTTACGAAATAAGATGTTAAATAAAAGGGACGAATTGTACCTTTATTTCTACTTCCCACCTAGCTAGGAGAAGTATTGCAATCGCTTCGAACAAAATGTTTCGAAATATGAACAGGGCTTCATACAACGATAGACTGGGAATCGTTTGCACCCATTTTCGAAATGATTCCTGCGTGTGTATGTGTATGTGATCAAATTTTTCGCCTTCCATATCTAGAGAACGAAACAACGTAGGATGATGCAATTTTGTTGGTTTATTTGTCATTGTGAAACTTAGAGCTGATTTGATTTTGAGCATAATTGGTCTAGCGGATGCTGAGAAAATTGAAGAAATATTTTCTATCAAGTTCGCGCAACAACTCTTTGTAGAACAATTGCTGATGAAATTAAAGAACATTTTTCCTTTTTATTAAATTGACTATTCAATTATTTTATGCAAAAATAACCCGGTTGAACTTTTTCCCCGTCAGCCAGCAGTCTTTACGTATTATTACGTAAAGCTTCTTTACTCATTTTCACTCTCAAAAGTAGAACGGTAGAACAGTTGCACGACGCGAGGTTGTGGCTGGTGCCATTGCATTCCTATGGTTGAATATTAAACGTCATTCAATGGTAGCACTAACGCAGTGTTGTTTTTCAGTCATTAAGCGAATCTTAACTACGGTCGATTGCTAGGTTTTTTTATAGCACTGCGAGAGTTCTCGCACGGGAACGCTAGTAATATTAAAATACTCTATTATTTATCTTCTTTAGCCGATACACCCTTAATTTTCATGCCAGGAACGGTGACAATTTTTCGGATTTGGCCAATTCGTGTCCATTTCGATTTCTGTCACGACTGTAGGAACGAAAGCCAATTAATTCCGCCAAATTCCCACGTCGTCATTCACTGCAAACATTTGTAATACATTTCATCCTGATGTCTTCACACCTATCTACCCGTTTTCAATTAATTCGTTACTAATTCCCTTTGAAGCTCACACAACTCAAATGTTCCACAAAAAAAAATAATCAACATCAATCGAGAGCCAAAAGGAACAAGGGAACAGTAACCAAAGTCAGCCAAACCATCCATTAAAACGTCTCGTTCGCCTCGCCTGCTTCCGGCTATTAGTGTCAAAAAGGGTTAAACCGGGAAAGATGGGTATCGCAACGGCAAGAGAAATATTTCCAGGACCAATCATAAAACCAGTATCAACAGGACAACAATCATGGGGGCGATGGCGAAACACTCATTCGAGCGTTAATAATGCACACTCAATTAGAGCCCCTCCGACAATATTGCATTTGAATGGGCGCACAATTACATGAGCCAGGCAATGCCATCGGACAAGAGAGCTATCCGGACAGACTTTAGGCGTACTGAACCAGTGGTGTTATGGCAATTTGTAGCGCTGTCAAATTGCCGGATGTAGGTGTCATAACTCGCTGTCATAGATTTGTGCGCTAAATGAATTTTCAGATCCTCTTCCGGCGGCGGTGATGGTATCTGACTGAAGGGGGATTGCTTTCAAAGAAACATTTTTCAGACTCACATCATCATTTGAGGCTTTGCATTCCACCACCACCACCACCACCACCATCTCCTCGCCATTTGTTGGCCTTCTATCTGTGGATTTGTTTGAATATACAAAACCAACAGAGCAGCATTGCAGATACAAAATTTCCCTTTCAAATTTACTTTCTCGAAATCGGATTTGGGTTATTGTTTTGAAGGAAAGAGGACATTTTATTTACTTTTGCGCCAAAGCACAAGGATGGAAGAGCAAACAAAATACGATTCCAATTTTGGCCAAGGACTGAACATTTCTTCGTTTTCTTTTCCTTTTTTTTTCTGACTCAAACCAAACCCTCTTCCTTTCCGGAATCTGATTTTGCCATAATCTTAATCCTTTTCTTGGGATACTGTATTGTGTTGCATTGCTGGCGGTTTTGCCTGCATCGTCAGGCAGTCAGGTGTCGCTTTGGCATCAAATCATTTAAATAAATCTTATAAAGTGAATTCCAATCCCTGTGGCGCGTTGATTTCAATATAATAGTACTCTCTGATGTCGCTCTAGATGCAGGTGTTGATGTTTGAGGATCTGAACGACACCCCGAAGTCGTTCGACGCAAAAGGCGAAAAAGTGTATTTGCATGGTATGCATTATTCATATGGTGTAGAGTTTTGCAATTGAACTTTTAGGTCCTTGGAGGGATTTATTTTTATAAATTTGGATTTAAAGATGTGTATTTGCATTGATTGCGGATTTAATTTCCTGGTGGATGGGGAAAGTATTTAAAATTGTCAAGGCAGTTGAATCTTGAGCTTAAATTGGAAATTCTTATCAAGTAATATCACCTGCAGCCTCTATCTTATTGGGTATTGACATGTGCTTGCCTCCACGTTTATTTTCAACACACACTTGTTAATCAAAATCCATAACATGAGATGTAGGGCCAATGTTTTACATATGGCATGCGACTTGATTGATAGTCACGCAATCAATGACTATGTGGGACATATGCCGCCGTAACAACTCTAGCACATAATTACTGACCCGATTACTGAAGTCACCATGTCCCAAATCAACTGTGGTCGACATGTGCAGGGATAATAAATGTTCGCTTTCAGTCTGTGAGGACGACATCATTTTCTCTAATTCAGAGAGAAGGCCATGCTGGAGTATTGAATGCCATTAAAAGCAGGTTATGATGGAATTGATTATTGAAATGATGGAGTTTGTAGGAGTTTATCTAGAGTGATTGCTATAATTGGTACACATTAATTAAGAGTTTTGAAATTCTTATCGAGTTTGTAATGGATGGATGGTATTCAAGTCTATTTAGCCAGAGCAAATATTTTTTCTTTTTTGAGGGAATGCCTTTGCGTTTGTGGAACTCAAGTCCTAGGGACTACTTTTGTCAACCAAATCATCCTGTTACCGAAAAAAAAATTCTTTGTTCTTATTACATATATATACATAAGTGCCGGATAGTTTGAAATACCGAGTGACCAGATCTGCCCATGACGAATTTAAACGTTTTGGGGTGTCTAAGACGCTAGAAGTACTACAGACGAATTTTTGGTTCCCAAGGTAAGAGACTTCGTCAACAAATATATCTCTTCATGTATCGAACGTGCTTTTAATAAAGGGACAGTTGGAAAGCAGGAAGGCGAACTTCATCCTATACCGAATGTACCGATGCCCATTGACACTATACACGTCGATCACATGGGCCCGTTTTCGAAAAATTCCCAAGGGCTATTAAGTCTACCGAAACAAAACATGTAGTGAAGTTCCTTGACGTGATGTCAGAATACTTTGACGAATCGTAAACGATAGAGAAAGTACGTTTACGTCGAAATTTTTCAAGTTCTTCTGGAAGGATAATGTCATTCATCATATTAAGATGCTTTTGGAAGTCCTCGCGGTAACGGCCACATTGAGTGCTACAATAAAACAATTTTGACCGCACTACGTACATAGCATTTCGCGGCACCACCTCTCCACACCACACTGAACGACACGAAGGACGGTAATACCAGGTTTTTCCCACATCAACTGCTGATGGGAAAAAGAAAAACGTTTTTTCCGCTATCGCCGAATAACTCCTTGCCCCTTCCACCGTCATTCGGTTGGTATGAATCTTCGACTAAGCTTGCGCTTGCAAATGAAATTTAACTCACTGCAGACAATTTAAAAGCTCAAGTTGAAGAGAGCTCGCGCTTTTTTTTTTTTTTATATAATCCACACGTGGATCAAAGGGATATGAATACCCTTTTAATCTTTTATACACACACCGCGAGCTTGATACTCAGGTAGTGGTAGGTTTCATTGGCGTCCAAGGGTGGTGTCCAGGCTAGCTGGGGAAATATGGGGTGTTTGTCGTTGCTATAATTCACAGGAATTTTTGCGAATCTCCTGATGTCATAATCAGTGTCAGCTCAGTCAGCTCAATCAACTCTTCAAGCCATGACACCCTACTGCTAGTGTTATGCCTTCGTAGTAAAATCGCCGTCAGCTTTCACAGTTGATCGATTTTATTTATTTAAAAAATGAATATTTTTCCGAGATCAGAACCCGGACTTTCAGTGTGACAAGCGATGATACTAACCACTGCACCATGGCCACCCTCACACGCTTGCTCGCGCTTGTAAAATTTTGTTATGTAACCACAATGTCCTGACAAAATGCACATAACTTAAAGCCCTTGCCAGCGCTTGTATTACTCGCGTGCTACATAACCACAGCATAAGAGATAAATCAACTGCGATTGCGGAGTCACAAATTAAGCAAAAAAGGCGGTTCGATTTCGATGAAAGAAGAAAACGTCCTACAAGGCTGCAATGCGTCTAAAATGCTTGGGACATGGTGCTGGTATGTCAAGAAAGCTTCAACTGAAATGCAAAAGTCCGTATCTTGCTACTCAGGTGATCATTAACGACAGATACCTTATAGATGATATTTCTGGTGCCGGTGCAATCAACGAAATTTTCATTCCGTTTATGCTTCTGACCGAAAGAAAACGGGACCAAAGCTCCTGAAGGACGAGACTGGAAACCATGTATCGGGGCCGACACAAGGTGGTCGAATGTCGTAATAAACGAGTCGAGTACACACAGACACACACACGACCAAACGAAGGAGACGACCAAGGAGTGGAGAATGCAGATCCTAATCGGGAGTTCTATCCCAGCAGTCGTCGCATGTGATCGTGGTCCTGACTATCTTTTACCATTATTTAATCTATTAATAAAGACCTTTTCATTGACAATGCCTCTAACACATATGACATCAGTCTGTGAGAAATTAATCACTCCTTTTTGCCCGACCAAAAGCCGAAGTTGCTTCACTTTACGCAAAACCCTGAAGAACACTCATAAGTTCAAAATCGATATTTACCTAGTCTCTCCTATCAATTTTGCCGCGGAGATCTAATATGAAGCAGCAAACGATTAAGATGGCTAAATCATGTAGGCGGATGAACACCAATACTTCAACCCCAAGAATCCTGTACTCCACCCTAGCGAGACTAAAGGACAAACTCATCTCTCATGGCGTGCGCAAGTGAAGGCTGTCCTTAACTAATTACCAGCTATATTATCCCCAACTGTAGTGCCAATATAAGTAAGGAAAGCAATTATGAAAAAGTTATATCTGTCAGTTCGGTCCTGTTGGTGAGTCATTGAACTACGTGGTTTCTCTCCTCTGACCGGGGAGATGAATGTCTCAGGACACACTATCTGTTGCCGCTGTGTGAATTTGAGTCAGTCCTTTCTGCTTCGTTACTAGGACTTTCTAATGTTTTTTTTCCTTCCGCTTTCTGATTTTATATGAATCTCATATGCTTTAAGTAAGGCTGCCTTACAAGTACTGCGGTACTCACTTACAGAGGAGCATTATCAGGGTCTAAGTTCAGGGCATTGCTTGCCCTTCTCAAAGGCATCACATCAAACATTTAAGTTCGTGCTAATTAGCATTTTCCAATGAAAAAAAAAACCTATTTGTGTGAAATGGCGTCTTTAACAACTCACTCCACTAATTGTTTTCATTTCACTGAAAGTTATCATCTTATCAAATTCGCAAAGGCAATTATATTCTCTGACTAATGCCACGCTTTGAATAAATTTATTGACAGCGATTTGAAAATGACCTTTGGAATCTCAATATCTCCCTAGTGCAACCGCACGACTTCACGGAAATACGGCGAGCAACGTGTGTGGTATAAAATCGTATAAAAACAGGTTACCCCATTCCAACAAACACCAGATATTTTAGATTAAATCGCACATAATGTCGATTAAAATTTGTTTCCTCTTCGCTCTGATAGCAATGACTTATGGATTCCCGAAACCATTGAAAAACAGTGAATTTGCCTTGCCGGAGGCAGGTCACGTTGACCAAGTCAACATTGAGGTAAACACAAGTTTTGTTCTCGGAAATCTGATTAATGCTTTATTTTTGTTTAGCCGCCGATAGATGATGGACCAAGCAGTCATTTGAGGCAAAAGCGCCTTACAGTGTGCACAATGGGACTCGGTTATGATCGTGATGGAAAGCTTAAAAATATGTTGCAATGTCGTACAATGTAGGATATATGCACTCACATGAGTACATGCAATTCATATGAAAAAAATATTTGTAAAAGTACTTGTAAGGAAAGAATGCCAATAAAAGCAAGGGATTTCTTCTAACTAAATTTTATGAATCATCCTATGTGCTCTAATTCTTTTAATTTATTTGGTCATCGCATCTCGATAGGGAGGAATCTATGAAGCGGCTTGTCATAAGGTGCATCGATTAATCAATAAGAAAAAAATACATTTCAAGCAGCTTCTTAAACCTAATGTAAGTTTTTGAGTTTTATTTTTTTTATTTTATGTTGGAAGTTAATTTGTCATTGTCAGCTTATAGGCAGCTCATTGGAAAACCTGACAATATTGTGAAATCTTACAATCGTCTGAACGTAGCTTAAGAAGACTCCAGCTGTCATAAAAATCGTAAGAAAATCTGCTGGGAAAACTGTGATGAAGGAATCTAGGTAGATCGCAATTTCTGCCGATAAGATGTTTTAATAAACGGCAGCTCCGTGTTGCCTGGCGATGTTACAACTACGCAAAGTTATCTCGTCATGAATTTTTTTATTCATAAGTTTGAGCTCAAAAATTGTTAACAGAGTTAAGGTTTTTGCCTTGAAACTTACTCTGATGGATGAGGATTTGGCTGATTGGCTGGACACAGCAACAAATGATTTAACTGGACTTTTTCCTAGACACCTAGGGGAAGAATTGCAATCGGTCCGAACAAAATGTTCACGTTACGATACACTAGGAATCGTTTGCAACCATTTTCGAAATGATGTGTGTGTGATCAAATTTTTCGCCTTCTGTATCAAGAGAACGAAACAACGTAGGATCATGTGGTTTTTTCGTTTTATTTGTCAATATGAAACTTAGAGCTGATTAGATTTTGAGCATAATTGGTGTAGCGGATGCTGAGGAAATTGAAAAAAATATTTTCTATCAAGTTCGCGCAACAACTCTTTGTGGAGGAACTGCTAAAATTGAAGAAATGTTTTCTTTTTTATTAAATTGTTTATCCAATTATTTTATGTAAAAACAAAAATAAAAATAAGTAATATTAATTCAACTCGACCGTCATGTGTGTGTTTTTATATGTCGCAAAATTGATACAACGCAATACGAGGTGGGAAGTGTAGGATTGGCTCCCCAGTCGAATTTTCTGTTCTAGTTACTACCTTCTCGGGCTGTGGGTATAATCTAAATAATATATCCCGAAGAATATTCGATTCCTGAGTTAATTCACAGAAGAAGATGACCTCCTCTCCGTTGGGGTGTGGAAGTGAAAAGTAGCCTCATCCAAAAAGGCGAATATTACAATTACTGGCTGAAAAAGCTTGTTAGTTGAGACCTTGGCTTACATAGCGTTACTAGATAAAACATCATGAAAGTCGAGATATCAGGGCCCAAACTCGGACCAATCATGACATTTAAAAATAATCATAAAATGTTAGACACGCAATTAAAGAACACATAAAAAACACAAGCACGTATTTACCTTCGAACAAAACATTTCATAACAGATTCTTTCAGTTGCATGAAAACTCTCCCCTTTGCGACTCAGTATTTCTCATCAGGGATCGCTAAACCTTAAATACTGGGTCGTATGTGGAACATTTTAACAGATTTTTCAGGTGATGTCAGTTCTGACTTCACCCGTTTCCAAGGTTTTCAATGTCCGACATGCCATTTTCCAATGGATCCCTTCTTTAGCATAAAACGCCCCCCTTTGCGTCTAAGTATATCTTATCGGGGATCACTTAACCCAAAATAGTGTGGCTTTTTCAGTAGCTGAGTTACTTATTACACATATTTGTCGGTTTAACTTATTTCAGAAGTACATAAATGTCTGGCCAATTTGATCTTTAAAAAGCAGTTTTCAATGTTTCAATTTACGAGCTGTTGTATTCTTCGGGAAATTTTCTAAGTCGGGACAAGGTTAAAAAAAAATCAGGACTGTCCCACTAAAATAGGGACGGCTGGCAGGCTCAGGTTCATCCCGAACTCTAACAACATCTACGTGAGGACCGCAATTTTAGCTGCATTATATGTACAAGTATTTGTCAGTTCGATGCTGTTAGCGAAGATCTTCAACAGCCAGTTTTATTTTCTCTGACCATGAAGATATATGCGAGTTTTGATAGAGATAACTCGTTGTCACTCCATGAGTTTGAGTCAGCACTCTTAACGTGCGAGATTTCTGCAATGAACGGTTGCTTCAAATGAATGCTTGCTTCAAATTTTGTCATACCAGCTCACTCCGCACATTGTTTTGTTATTTTAAAAAAAATTTATTTCATTGTAAGTCATCATCTAATCGATTCCAGGAAAGAGATTAAGAATATTATTTAAAAGTAACCTTTGACTTCTCTATATCTCCGCAGTTTAATCGCTTGACTTCATGGCAGCACGGTGTGTGGTATAAAATCGTATAAAAACAGGTTACACCATTTCATCAAACACCAGATATTTTAGATTAATTCGCACATAATGTCAGTTAAAGTTGTTCTCCTCTTCGCTTTGATAGCAATGGCATATGGATTCCCGAAACCATTGAAGAGCCATGAATTTGCCTTAGGGGAAGCTGATCACGTTGAACAAGTCGTCAACATTGAGGTATACACAAGTTTTGCTCTTCGAAATGTGGTTAATTGTTTATTTTTGTTTAGCCGCCGATGGATGATGGACCAAGCGCTCATTTGAGACAAAAGCGCGGAAGAGTGTGCGCAGTTGGGCAGGGTTATGATCCTGTTGACGGAAAGCTTAAGACCATCATGCATTGTATCTAGGCGTTCGCATTCGAATAAATGCAAATATAGACACACGTATGTATGTGTGTAGATCTAGATACATGAATAATTCATTCAGTTTATATGAATTTTTGTTTGTAATTTGTAGTACCTTTCTTTAATAACAAATAAAAGTAAGGAACTTTTCCCAACTAAATTTAATAGTATCTTATCTACTCTATTTTGTTATTAATTCACTAAATCATCGCATTTCAACAGAATGGAGTTTATGAAACGACTCATCACGAGGTGATGCGGCTAAAGAGGAAAACATACATTTCAAGCTAAATGTGACTTAAAAACAGGAAAATTCCAGAAACTGTGAATTTTAAGCCGAAATGTAAAATCGGTATTATAAAAAAAAGGGCGTACGTTTAATACGGCGATAGGACAGCCACCTAGGTTCAGTGGTTAGTGCGTTGGATGCTGTATGAGCGGCGTGGGTTCAAGCCCCAGCCATGTCCACTGAACATTTTTCGTCGGGGAATGACAATAAATTGTGGGTCCCTTACATTCGTCCGAAAAATGTAACACGAACAACATGAACATGAATGAGAAGCTAGGCCTTGGCTTATTCCGAGCTATCGCGCCAGCTATTCATTATTTTACTTAGAATACTCGGCGACCGAGAAGAATATCCAACCTTGAACTCAGTGATCGTCCTGTGCAAATATCAGTAGTCATCAAAAGCATGAAGTGGAAATAAGATTGCACGTTCTGAAAGCCTAGCAAACGTACAGCAAGACAGGGTCTTGATTGAACGTTGCAACGCAGTTAACATCCAGGAGCTCCGCGAAAAACGTTTAGCTGCGCAATATCGTCGCCAAGTATGCTCCAAACCGAGAAGTTCAGGAGTATTATTGCGGCCCTATGCTTCAATGGGATAACAGGACAATACTATAATATGACAATACGTACCTTCCCCTAAAGTATGTCTCGTCGAAGGAAACTATAGACTTAAAGAATGCAATATGTCCATAAGCAACAGCTTCAAACGAAACTGAGACCCACTCAATGAATTAGAACACTCGCTCGATTCTAATTATTTCGAGTGCCACCTCAAGAACAATCATTCAGTGGAACATTTGTTTGTCAACAGACAGATAAAATCCCAGAAATCTTTACACATCGCAGTTCAGACCAGAAGAGTACACGAAAATTTATACGAAAAGGAGTAAACTGAATCCTTGGAACCAAAGAGACAATTCAATGCGACTTCTGAATGCAAAATCTCTATGGCAATGCATGGTGTGTGTATCTTCAACTAAAGTAAAAGTTAGTACTACGGCAACTTGACATCGAAAAACGATCGCTATGGGACTGGAGTTGAAGATAACTCTACATTCCGTATAGTAATGCAACCGCTAGAGATATTGCTCCTTGCGCGCAATTAAAAATATGGAGTTTCGGGTTACACGGAAATTGAAATGGGAATCGAAAGTCTCGGTGGTATGATTATTTACAGGAGACTTTACCAGGTGAAGGTTGAAAGTGGAAATGTTAAGGAAACTGTGGAAGAAAGACATAGATTTCCTTTTAGAGAAGGACGTTATTTGCTTTCAGGTTTGTATGTAACTTATGGGAGAGTTGTTCATTTTGGTGAGGTCTTCACCAATATCTACCTCATGAACAAGTAGGCCAAAACCTTAGCTACACATAAATGAATGATGAGGAAATACAAATTGTTCTGTATATGTTGTGTAAAATAAATGAAAATGAAATGAAATGATTACAAGGAATAAGGCACGCCCTCGATACCGTCATCGTTAGTAACACCAGCAGCAAAAAAGTCCAAGGTTTGAATGCTCTAAATCGTTTTGCCCTTCTTGACTAATAAAACTTTTGCTCAAAGTGGGAGCTTCAATAATGTTGTTGCCGGAGCCCAAAGTCCTCTCTCCTATAACTAAATTGACGCTTTATAAGACCTTAATCGACCCAGTCCTGATCTACGGCGCAGAGGCATGGACTCTGGCAAAAGCGGATAAAGTTGCTCTTGGCTGTTTCGAGAGAAAAATTCTTCGGGTAATTTTCGGTCCCGTCTGCACAGATGGTGAGTGGAGAAGGAGATACAAAGACGAACTGTACGGGCTGTACAGCAACATCGACTTAGCTAGAAGAGTGAAGGTCCAACGACAAAGTGGCTGTGTCATGTAGAGTGGATGGACACCAAGGCTTCGGCCCGGAAATTTATTTTGGGGCACCTTAGTGTGTCTTGTTGTTCAACACAATCTCACACAACTTGTAGAGCATCTAAATTTCCGATATTTTTTATATATTTTTATATTTTTTTTTTATAACGCTGCAGATGGTTTTTTAACGCGTTCAATAGCATTGGCTTTCCAATCTAATTTACTCTCCAGAATGAGACCTAGAAACTTGGATTTGTTATCAAAGCGTAGGCGGGTCACGTTAAGAGAAGGAGGGTCTATTGAGGGAATTTTGTACTTCCTGGTGAAGCGGACTAGTACGGTCTTTTCGGGGTTGACACTCAGACCACTTTAAGCTGCTCATCTTGATATGATAGAAACGGCTTTTTAAAGAAGTTCACTGAGTGTGCTTGAGTATTTACCGGAGACAGCGATCACAAGATCATGTACATAACCAATCACTTCGAATCCAGCCCTTGCCAAGTTTAGCAGCAGCCCATGAGCCGTCACTAGCCAGAGAAAAGGGAACAGAACACCACCTTGTGGCATACCGCATCTCACGGATCTGGGGCGTTACCCAGCTTTGAATTAATTATTCTACCTGTTTGCAATTGAAAGACTGAGCGAAGCCTCAACTCCCAGGTTCATGAGTGCATCGGTGATCGTTTATAATTTGAAGTTATTGAAGGCGCGTTCGATGTCAAAAAATGCAACCATGGTGAACTCCTTGACGCACAGTAATTTTTCGATGGTATGTACCAATAAGGTTTCAACAGATCTGCCTTTGCAATAAGCATGTTGGGACGCTGATAGAAGTTTGGTATCTATGCTACAGCGTAGGCGGAAGTCTAGTAACCTTTCCAGTATTTTCAGTAGAAAGGATGATAGACCAATGGGACCCAGATCCTTAGGATTAACGTGCGGGCTCTTGTCTGCCTTGGGTGCCAAGACGACTTCAACTTCAGTCCACTTCATAGCAATGTCGACAAGGAACAGGCAGCTTTTAAGGATAGTGTCTAGCCAGGGGAGAATTATATCCAACGACTGCTGAATTTCAGCCCACCGGATCTTGCTGTGTGTATAATAGTTTTGGAGTCATCGCATGGTGGGCTGGTCGCTGGGCACCCCGGGTCACGCAGTGCAACTGAGCAGCTGTCAGGGAAATGGGTGTCTAGAAGTAGGTCGACTGTCGGTAGCTATATATTGGAAGGTAAGGCGAGATGATTTTCGGAAGTCGTGAGGCTTCCACGTTATAGAACTAAATTCATTTTCCAATTATGAAGCATCGTTTTTAGGGCTTTCTTCATTATTTAGACCGAACACTCAGATCTGTCCCATTTGAATGAGAATCCCTCTATATCTTGAATTCTGCTAAGAAAATCCTGTTTGAAGTGTTCTTCGAAAAACGTTGTCTTCGTGCTCTTAAACTCAACTTAAATGGGATTTAACCTCATAACTTCACTAAATACCCCCTACAGCAAAATTCAGTAATCTTTGGGGTCTATTCCTTGGAGTGATATTAGAGTGAATGGTATAATTACATTCTCCTCAAGGATAGCTACTTACACCGAACATATATAGCGGACATACATACATATGCATTCGCTTTATTGTTTCCGCTTAAGCATTTTGCGTTGAACTCATAAGACGTGTTGAGAGACAAGGAAGTAAATCAGGCCGACCAAGATAATAACGTAATGAGTACTCGCAAACTTTGTAATTAAAATCATAAATAATTGGCAACTATGCGTTGGAGAAAGTAATTACATATATTACACCGTTACACCTTGCAAAAATTGCCAACGAACTATGGCGAGCGAACAAGCTCTACAGTTTTTTTTTTGCCTTTTCTAGAAAACGACCACTTTGGAGACGTACCTGCATGATGCAAAGTTTGGTGAACAATATACAGAGTCAGGAGGTTTTAGAAGTAAAGCAGATTCTTGGTTTATCACTTGAGTACGAGAAGCTAACGTTTAAGTAGAGGAAAGTTTTGCAATTATAAACGGAATCGTTAATGCATCCCTTAAGGGGTTTGCAAATGCGCTGGAAGGAAACGTATTTGCGATATATGCTTGTAAGTGAACATCAAAAAGAGCCACACGAGTATAAAGCAAAACTTTTACTTCCTCCTGCGAAGATGGACTATTTCTCCAAGAAGAAGCTGAAAGTGGAAAACAAACTTCCAGTTCTTCCTGCAATTGCCAGAGTGTGCACTCATCTTTAAAAATGGCTAATTGAGGTAGAAAGAAATGAGAAGCATACGTCTGGCTTCCATGGATTCTTGTTACCTAGTTGATTACAAACATTCACGCATCAGTAGCACATATCACCCTACACAGATCGAGACATGCTGTGCTCATTCAAATGATTCATAGACACATCCTAAAGCGAGAGACTGACGAAATAATAACCAGCCTCCGAGTTCCACTTATCCCGATTTATCCCTAAGCATACCGTCTAACCACAGTGTTTAAGTTCACATCACATTATTTCACAATAAAGAGACAGTTGAAGCCACTTCTTTATTTCCATTCAAAGACCACGCACATGCAATTCGTGTCGGCGCCTCAGATGTATCGCACGAAATTAACTTTCATATTTCGCTCATTTAATTAACACTGAAACTGTTAACAAGTTTCGAGTAACTACAACCCATTTACGTGTCATCAAATCTTTATTGGATTTTTAACGCAATCTGAACAACTCAGACGGCAAACTTTCGAGTCGCTTTCGGCATAGGTAAATCCACTTCACTTCGGATTTTTAATTGAAAAACATTCAGTTTAAGTGTTCACTTTGTTCATTTCCTTGTGCATCTGCTTTTTATTTCTTAGAAATCTCCGGAATAATTTGATATCAGTTATTGCGAACTATGATCTTTCGCATTGATGGAGAGGGCACGGCAGGAGGAACTTTGTAATTTACTGAACTGAATGGAGATAGTAAGTTCAACCTTCTAACTGTTTTATGTTTCTTAAACTCTCTGTCGATTTTAATCAATGTTACGAACAGCTTGTTAATTGAAACATTGGAAGCAGCTTTTTAAGTAATTGAAGATCCAGAACAGAACTGACATCACCTCAAAAATCGGTTAAAATGTTCCACATACGCCACAGTAATTTAGTTTCAGCGATCCCTGATGAGACATACTTAGACGCAAGGGACACAGTCTTATTCCTCGGGATGACAATCAGCATGAACCTCATTTGTGCTTACGTCAAAGTAATCACGCTGCGATCCAAGGAATACACGACTCCAGTGAATTGGATTTCCGAACATTCCTAAGTGTAAACCTCAGCTCGAGCCATTACCGTGTTGCAGCAAAGATACGAATGCGGAAGTCCACTAATTTTGTGACCAGAACCCCCACTATGAGGACGTTCTGCACTCGAAGGCTGCATTGGCAATCAAGCGCAAGAGCGTGTGCCTTTCGAGTTTCCATACAGTTCTCAAAAAGTCCCTTAAGAGGGTAGACCCAATTAGAGTTTAGAAAAAATCTATTTTTTTTCACATTTTCTCAAAGTAAAATATTTCAAAAGTATTCTCTGAAAATTGCAGACAAATTGGACCGTTATTTATGGAGATTTGAACGGAGCCGTCTCTAGTGCATAACTACTCGTACTCAAAACTTTAAACGCGTTTTTCTCGAAACCATGTCTTCAAAGTCGGTGATCACTGTAACTTGAGAACGGCTTTGCCGATTGGTTTGAAATTTTTCTCACTTATTTTATATATAATTGTCCTCCGGTTGAACGAAGGATTTTTTTTTTTTGACAATAATTTTTTTTTTATAGCCGAAAATGCAAGCGAAATTGTAGTCGAATTAAGAATTTGGACTTTCAACATCCGCCATTTTGTGAAAGTTCAAAATTTTTCAAATCCCTTCGTTCAACCGGAGCATTATGTAATTAACTAATAATCCGTTTTGTTTTTTTTGAATTCCCATGATCCAGTGACGAGCAGCAGTGATCACCGCAAAACACTTTTTTTTTTTTACCCCTCCCAAATTTGCTGTATCTCATTCACTTTTTTAATATTTTGCCATAAAAAAATTTTAATAGATTCTGTAAATACATAACTATCACGTGAAAAAACATTTGTTATAAATTATTTTAATGCGACGGCATAAGAAAATCCTAAAAAAGAGCGTTTTTTGGCAGTCACAACTGGGTCTACCCCCTTAAGAGCAGAAAAAAGGCCAAAACACTAGTAGCAGCACTGTCAGCCATCCATGTGACATGCCTCGAACTTAGGTGTTCTAGGTTTGCAAGAGTTTGATGCTTAATGCAGACAGGCAAGTAAAGACAAAGAAGGAGAGAGAAAAGGAGAAACGAAAACCCATACTCTTCTCAGATGGAGGGAAAACAACGCGAGAAATGGAAGATCGAGGAACTGCAGAGATGTTACAGAAAGAGAACGGGAATTTCTATAAAAGATAAAAAGAGGAAGAGGAAACCACGAGAAATAGAATTCTGGACAAATAAGTGGAATAATGAAGGATCTACTACCCATTTCGTGAATTATGTTATGGTAAACTCCTCTGGGTATGTAGTAGCTCATACTATTCAACTCGAAGCTCTACGACTAGAGTATCTACAGCTTATATTCGAGTCGTATAACTTCAAGTTATCAGATACTACAACCATGTCAAACCATTAACCCAAACTGAAAATTCTTTCTTCAACTTGGAACAGAGTCAAATAAACAGTAAACAGTTCCACCCAAAAACCCTCAGTGTACAAGAATTTATTTCTTTTTTTGGCGAAACACCGGCATACATTAAGGATTCAAATTTTTGAATTTTCAGGACTTTTTTGTTATCACCTCTGTCGTTCAACAGGAAAAAAAAAGTTGCTTTCAACTCTGCAGGCGGGTAGCCGTAGGGCGTTCAAAAGTCAACAAAACGACGACAGAGCATTTTCGCATTTCGCGACAGCATTTTAAATAGAAAAGCGATTTGCATAAGCTGAGAGTGGAATTATTTGAATGTAACGCGGCGCGCTTTGCAGGAGTTCACGCCGAAGGTACTCATTGCTTATTCATGCACACGGTGCCGAATTGGTTCAGTGGAATATTTGGAACAATATTATGCGTGAAGTTGCAAGGCATTGTTTAAAAAGTGTGAAAATGCTTGAGGCTTTGTTTTCTATTTATACATCCTTGAGACGAGAGGCGAAGCTTTAAGGCTAGGAATTTCCCATCGCTTTTTCCCCGCTCTATTAAAGTGAGCCCTCACTTACAAAAATGAGATTCATGCTTTGCCTGTCATATTTAGCTGAGTTGAGTTTCGATGCTGGTACAAGGACCCACCGCAACCCTTACACTATGTATCCTGACTTCTATGATACACAAGGCTATACACCAGCAAGCAATCAGTAATTTTCGTAAGTAACAAGTTCCGCTCCGTACACGTTTGTTTCAATTGGTAGGGGAATGGAAGGCTTGTGGCAGTGGGTTGGGGTTGGGGTTGAGCTCTTAAACGTTTGTCATTTCGACGTTTAGAAGATTCAATTGTGTGGATACACACACACGCACACTTCAATCCATCTAGAAGGAGCTATAAAATTTAATGGAGCTTCTTCGCTCGTATCGGTTTTTTTTTATGTACATGTCATTGAGTGTATCTGCTACCCTTACTGACGAGGGGTGGATTCGAAGAGTGTCTGTTTGGAGAGGGACGATGACAACTTTTAGGTTTGGCTGGGAAAAGTCAAGCTAAAACCTTTTACAGTGATTAAATTGGATGGCGGTGGAAGCGCGGTAGAAGGCTGCTACCGAAAATTAATTGCCAAATATTTAAAGGTACAAGATTGTAATTGCAGATGCCACGACAAGTCGCATACTCAGCAACAGCAACGGTAGGGTTATGCTTGTGAACAGACGCCAATTGAGCAGAGGATAGATACTGGAGTTGATTCCTGTTGTATTTAATTTGAAGAATTTAATTTGCAAGTGATAAAGTGACTAAGTGACTAAGTGACAAAGTGACGAAGTGACGCATGTAGGTAGTAAAAGTGGTATGGAAGTGGGGTGAGTTTTGGGATAAAGTAAACATGCGATATAATTGGGGTGGAAATTAATATTAAGTGTATCCTCTTACAACGGGCGGTATTTTTAAGGACGCCAAAAATTAACTGACTTCCTTTATCTGTTTTTAATTTGACAAAATGCTGAAACTTTTTATTATTGGCCTACTTGTTGGTAGACTAATTAGAATTAAAAGATTACGGTATACAAGTGTGCCAAAGGGTATTTTATGGGATAAATGGTTGGAATAAGAAGCATGGTAACCGTTTTGGTGACATTTTTGACGAGTTTCTTAAGATCGTGTTATAGCGAAGAAATTTTGTCGTTGAACCGTAATACAGTGATAAGAGCGAAGAAAATATTTAGTGGACATAAGATGTTTGAAAGTGTTCCTAAGGCAATTTTCAACAAAATCCACTACTCTGCGCCATAGAGCAGGACTTGGACGATTATGATATTGTCCAGCGTTATCTTAGTTGTGCGAGGGACACATCTGCTCCTCCATTACAAGAGTTATTCTTCTTTTGATCTCAACCATTAGTGTCACTGTCTGAGTTTATAGTGAAGACTACGTAGACAAAGTTCTTAACTACGTCCACTTTAGGTATGTCGTGGATAGCTTTTCTGTAAAGCTGTGTAGGAACTTTTCGAAGTCTCCTTTTTGATCAGCCTTAATCTGAGGATGTTAGATGTTAAATGTTAGAAGTTGGGGTGTGTGTGTGCACTGTGACCTATTTAGATCTATTGTGCTCCCCTATGCTTATATTGGCCGATATGTCTCGACCTAGAGAACCTCCTCCAATCCAATCGCTCTGAAAAATCAGAGTATCTGGATTGGGTCCATTTCAAGGAAAGTGTAAGCTCCCAGGTGTACTCTTCTTTTGTGGATTAATGCTCCACAGTCCATAAGGAGGTGTGACGGAGTCTCCTCGGCATCGCTGCAGAATCTGCAGTTTCCGTTTGCTTCTATTCCTATTTTCCTGAGATGCTCCCTGAGTCTGCAATGGCCAGTTAGGAAACCCGTTAGAATGCGAAGCTGGTTTTTGCTGCTACCTAGGCAGGCCTTGCTCCTCCTTCGGTCGTAGTTCCCGAGGAGTACCGTCGCCTGCCTTAGTCCTGGAAGTGTTTCCCATAGCATCCTTCTCTTGCACTCTTCCTCTCTTCTCAGTTCCTAATTTGAGGATGTGGCTTTTTTGATTTGATCCACCATTAATTATACTCTGATTTAACCTAATGTCACTGATGAGGTTCTCTGGTTCTATACGAGTGATCTAACCACTTTACACGACGAGAGTGATCTGATTTCGCTTCTTGTGAGACCCATCTAACCCTTTGCAAAAGTCTAAAACCTTTTTTTAGTTATCCGGCCTTTATAGACCACAAAGGGTTCAAACAACCACGAAGTTTGATGTGATTGTTTTCTTTGGAACGATCGTGAAAAATAAATTCATCCGTATCCCAGTATGGTTGTTGCTTCTTCACATAGGGCTTTGTCCGCTATGGCAAATAAATCAGTGTATCCAGATGTTTTTCTAAAGTCATAATGCATTGATGCATAATCTCTATATCAAAAGATTTTATTTCACTTCGATTTATGAACCAACAAATTTATGTGTTATAACATCTGTGTCTTTTGACATATCTTCCACTCTTCCCACGAGCTCTTCCCCAAAAGCACCTCTTTTCCCTTCGTGTCCGCCTCACTAGAGCTGGGCCTTCATTGGGTGCAAACTGTTGAGAATTGTGTAAAAAATTGTTGCAATTGCTCGTAACAAAATAATATTTTGCCTACCTCAGTCAAATCATCCACCTTAGTATCTGGAACAATTAATGAATTCAAATCAATATCAATATCAATTTTTCTATTCCGACTGTCAGCTTGTAGGCCCAGTCCGGTGTTGTCACTTGATTCAGGTGCTTGTAGTCCGTAGGCTAATGCAGCCAATACAAACAGAAATACTATCTTTACTGCCATACTAACTTGATTGTGAACAAATAGTCGACTAATAATGGGACGATCAGCGACTTGCTTTTATAGGTCTCTTCAGTAATGCGCAATAAATTTTCTGCAGAATCATCCGGTTCCAAGTGAGTCTGCCTCATATTGTAGCTACTAATGTATGTATGTTTATTTACTCTTCTTCATTTTGATTGTATCAAAATGACTAATAAGCGTTCTGAAGTTGATTGCGATTAAATTTCTTTGAATTTGTCAACGTGCTCTGTGTAGCGTATACTTCGTTCTTAGTGAACTTAGATCGGCAATCGTACTAAATATCTATATATACATATGCCTACGGTTTTATTCATGACATCAAGCAAACTCAAAAAAAAAATAATAAACCAAAAGCATGTGAAGAAAGATGAAAATTTCCTCTACAAACAAATAAACTTCAAAAGCTCGGCTTCAAAATAAAACCAACTTTCAGTGTCTGATAAGTGATAAGCCGGTGAAAACAGCAAGAGACGGTGGAAAGCGAAGGAATGGCTCGGGTGGTTGTGGAATTTATATATATGGTTTTTTTTTGTTATGTTGGTGCTAAGTTCGCGGTCAACCAGGGCCTTATCAAGTTTCTCCAAGCAGCACAACCCCAATCACAATAAAAACAAATAGATCGTGCGACAGCTGGGGCATAGATTCTCGCAACCATTAATTGGACCCGGTGGTCTAGAATTTTCAAAAAATCGAAGTATGGTCTTTCGAGAATATACATACTGGTAAATTTTTGTAATGAAACTGGCGGTAGTTTAGGTTCTATAGGCTAGCGAACGAGTGGCCCTCCTCATGAATGGACGTATACTTGAAACTTTAAACTCATTTATCTCGAAACTACTTTTTTCTGTACGGCGGCGGCGGGTGGTAAAAAAAACTAACCATCCGAATCGTATCATATTTTAATATGTTTTTCAGTATACCAGCAGCTATGGCCGGAACCACAAAAAAAAAATTGTATCTTAATAACTTCTTATTTTTTATGTAAAAAAACTAATAAAAAAAGTCTGTTTTCGATATTAAAATTTTCAAGAACGCGTTATTTTGTCAACTACACTACATATAATTAATAGACTCATATAGATTAATAATCTATTTTATTTTTATTTTTCGGAGCCAAAACTTCACCCGCCACCCAGGTACTTTTTTTTAAGAGGGTCATCTTCAGCGCCATTCTTTAAATACTTTAATTTTTTTTTATTATTATAAAAATTTTTTTGCTTGCTTTTTAACTGTTATAATATACCTACAAAGTTTCAATATTGTTGTTGGATACTTTCACCTTAAAAAAAATCCGAAAAATACCTCAAATTCACGGGCGCTAGACCAGCGGGTCCCCTTAATGTTGTGCACGGAAGGAACCAACAATTTATTGCCGACTCCGAACAGCGAATTGAGAAGCTGTACAATGACAAAATATACTTCCGGAGGCTTGTCTTTCCCCGGCCAGAGGTGGTGCCGTGAAAAATGTTCGGTGGACATGACTGGGGCTTGTAACCATGCCGCTCACACAGCAGTCCAACGCACTTACCACTGAGCCACGGTGACCAGTTGTTGGTAGACTTATTCGAATTAGAATATTAATTGCGGTATACAAATATGCCAAAGGGTATGTTTTGCGTTCAGTCTTCGGAATAAGTAGCGTGGTAACCGTTTTGGTCACATTTCTGCTGAGTTTCTTAGGATCGTCTTATAGCGAGCACATTTTGCCATTGAACCGTAATACAGTGATAAGCGATGAAAACATTTAGTGGACATAAGATGGTTGAAAGAATTTCTACGGCAACTTTTAACAAACTCCAAGTCCTGCTCTATGGCCTCAGGAGCAGGACTTGGACGATTATGATCTTGTCCAGCGTTACCTTTTTTTCCACGGACGGCTCCGCTACTCCTTTACAAGGGTAATTCTTCTGTTGATCTCAACGCTTGTGTTATTGTTTGAGTTTATAGTGAAGACTACGTAGACAAAGTCCTTAACTATGTCAACTTTAGATCTGTAATGGATGACTTCTCTCTAAAGCTGGGTAGGAAGTTTTCGAAGTCCCCTTTTTGATCAGCCTCAATCTGAGAATGTGACTTTTGTGATTCGACCCACGCTTTGTTTTAACCTAATGTCACTTACGTGATTAGGTTCCCTGGTCTAACCACTTTTTCTTTTTTTTTTTTTTTTATCGTCCACGCGCGGATCTGAATACCCTTATAATGTGGAGAGTGATCTTTGAAGTCTATTTGGATCTTCTTTTTAATGTATCTCCACATTTACTGCGTGTGCTTCCCGGCTCCGGCTAGAGAAGCCCTGAATATGTGAAAAAATGTATTTGATTGCTTCTTGCCAGTGTTACGACGCTGGATATTTTATTGTTTTTTTCTTTTAAACAGGCCACGCATTTCGCTTCTTGTGAGACCCATCCACCCCTTTGCAAAAGTCTAAGGCATTTTTATAGTTATTCGGCCTTTATAGACCACAAAGGGTTCAAACCACCACGAAGTTTGATGTGATTTTCTTTCGTCAAAAATGAATCCATCCGTATCCCAGTATAGTTGTTGCTTCCTTCACATAGGGCTTTGCCCGCTATGGCAAATATATCAGTGTATCCAGATGTTTTTCTAAAATCATAATGCATTGATGCATAATCTCTAAATCAAAAGATTTTATTTTACTTCGATTTATTAACCAACAATTTTATGTGTTATGACATTGGTATTTTATGACATATCTTCCACTTTTACCACGAGCTCTTCCCCAAAAGCATCTCTTTTCCCTTCGTGTCCGCCTCACTAGAGCTGGGCCTTCATTGGGTGCAAACTGTTGAGAATTGTGTAAAAAATTGTTGCAATTGCTCGTAACAAAATAATATTTTGCCTACCTCAGTCAAATCATCCACCTTAGTATCTGGAACAATTAATGAATTCAAATCAATATCAATATCAATTTTTCTATTCCGACTGTCAGCTTGTAGGCCCAGTCCGGTGTTGTCACTTGATTCAGGTGCTTGTAGTCCGTAGGCTAATGCAGCCAATACAAACAGAAATACTATCTTTACTGCCATACTAACTTGATTGTGAACAAATAGTCGACTAATAATGGGACGATCAGCGACTTGCTTTTATAGGTCTCTTCAGTAATGCGCAATAAATTTTCTGCAGAATCATCCGGTTCCAAGTGAGTCTGCCTCATATTGTAGCTACTAATGTATGTATGTTTATTTACTCTTCTTCATTTTGATTGTATCAAAATGACTAATAAGCGTTCTGAAGTTGATTGCGATTAAATTTCTTTGAATTTGTCAACGTGCTCTGTGTAGCGTATACTTCGTTCTTAGTGAACTTAGATCGGCAATCGTACTAAATATCTATATATACATATGCCTACGGTTTTATTCATGACATCAAGCAAACTCAAAAAAAAAATAATAAACCAAAAGCATGTGAAGAAAGATGAAAATTTCCTCTACAAACAAATAAACTTCAAAAGCTCGGCTTCAAAATAAAACCAACTTTCAGTGTCTGATAAGTGATAAGCCGGTGAAAACAGCAAGAGACGGTGGAAAGCGAAGGAATGGCTCGGGTGGTTGTGGAATTTATATATATGGTTTTTTTTTGTTATGTTGGTGCTAAGTTCGCGGTCAACCAGGGCCTTATCAAGTTTCTCCAAGCAGCACAACCCCAATCACAATAAAAACAAATAGATCGTGCGACAGCTGGGGCATAGATTCTCGCAACCATTAATTGGACCCGGTGGTCTAGAATTTTCAAAAAATCGAAGTATGGTCTTTCGAGAATATACATACTGGTAAATTTTTGTAATGAAACTGGCGGTAGTTTAGGTTCTATAGGCTAGCGAACGAGTGGCCCTCCTCATGAATGGACGTATACTTGAAACTTTAAACTCATTTATCTCGAAACTACTTTTTTCTGTACGGCGGCGGCGGGTGGTAAAAAAAACTAACCATCCGAATCGTATCATATTTTAATATGTTTTTCAGTATACCAGCAGCTATGGCCGGAACCACAAAAAAAAAATTGTATCTTAATAACTTCTTATTTTTTATGTAAAAAAACTAATAAAAAAAGTCTGTTTTCGATATTAAAATTTTCAAGAACGCGTTATTTTGTCAACTACACTACATATAATTAATAGACTCATATAGATTAATAATCTATTTTATTTTTATTTTTCGGAGCCAAAACTTCACCCGCCACCCAGGTACTTTTTTTTAAGAGGGTCATCTTCAGCGCCATTCTTTAAATACTTTAATTTTTTTTTATTATTATAAAAATTTTTTTGCTTGCTTTTTAACTGTTATAATATACCTACAAAGTTTCAATATTGTTGTTGGATACTTTCACCTTAAAAAAAATCCGAAAAATACCTCAAATTCACGGGCGCTAGACCAGCGGGTCCCCTTAATGTTGTGCACGGAAGGAACCAACAATTTATTGCCGACTCCGAACAGCGAATTGAGAAGCTGTACAATGACAAAATATACTTCCGGAGGCTTGTCTTTCCCCGGCCAGAGGTGGTGCCGTGAAAAATGTTCGGTGGACATGACTGGGGCTTGTAACCATGCCGCTCACACAGCAGTCCAACGCACTTACCACTGAGCCACGGTGACCAGTTGTTGGTAGACTTATTCGAATTAGAATATTAATTGCGGTATACAAATATGCCAAAGGGTATGTTTTGCGTTCAGTCTTCGGAATAAGTAGCGTGGTAACCGTTTTGGTCACATTTCTGCTGAGTTTCTTAGGATCGTCTTATAGCGAGCACATTTTGCCATTGAACCGTAATACAGTGATAAGCGATGAAAACATTTAGTGGACATAAGATGGTTGAAAGAATTTCTACGGCAACTTTTAACAAACTCCAAGTCCTGCTCTATGGCCTCAGGAGCAGGACTTGGACGATTATGATCTTGTCCAGCGTTACCTTTTTTTCCACGGACGGCTCCGCTACTCCTTTACAAGGGTAATTCTTCTGTTGATCTCAACGCTTGTGTTATTGTTTGAGTTTATAGTGAAGACTACGTAGACAAAGTCCTTAACTATGTCAACTTTAGATCTGTAATGGATGACTTCTCTCTAAAGCTGGGTAGGAAGTTTTCGAAGTCCCCTTTTTGATCAGCCTCAATCTGAGAATGTGACTTTTGTGATTCGACCCACGCTTTGTTTTAACCTAATGTCACTTACGTGATTAGGTTCCCTGGTCTAACCACTTTTTCTTTTTTTTTTTTTTTTATCGTCCACGCGCGGATCTGAATACCCTTATAATGTGGAGAGTGATCTTTGAAGTCTATTTGGATCTTCTTTTTAATGTATCTCCACATTTACTGCGTGTGCTTCCCGGCTCCGGCTAGAGAAGCCCTGAATATGTGAAAAAATGTATTTGATTGCTTCTTGCCAGTGTTACGACGCTGGATATTTTATTGTTTTTTTCTTTTAAACAGGCCACGCATTTCGCTTCTTGTGAGACCCATCCACCCCTTTGCAAAAGTCTAAGGCATTTTTATAGTTATTCGGCCTTTATAGACCACAAAGGGTTCAAACCACCACGAAGTTTGATGTGATTTTCTTTCGTCAAAAATGAATCCATCCGTATCCCAGTATAGTTGTTGCTTCCTTCACATAGGGCTTTGCCCGCTATGGCAAATATATCAGTGTATCCAGATGTTTTTCTAAAATCATAATGCATTGATGCATAATCTCTAAATCAAAAGATTTTATTTTACTTCGATTTATTAACCAACAATTTTATGTGTTATGACATTGGTATTTTATGACATATCTTCCACTTTTACCACGAGCTCTTCCCCAAAAGCATCTCTTTTCCCTTCGTGTCCGCCTCACTAGAGCTGGGCCTTCATTGGGTGCAAACTGTTGAGAATTGTGTAAACAATTGTTGTAATTGCTTAAAAATAATTTTTTGCCTACCTCAACCAATTTATCCAACTTAGTATCTGGAACAATTAATGAATTCAAATCAATATCATCCCTTTTTCGATCCCGACTGTCAGCTCGTAGGTCCAGTGCGGAGTTATCACTTGATTCAGGTGCTGGAAGTCCGTAGGCTAATGCAACCAATACAAACAAGAATACGATCTTCACAGCCATACTGACTTGGTTGTGAACAATTATTCGACTTAATATGGGACAGTTCTGCAATTTGCTTTTATAGATCTCTTCAGTCCAGATAACGCGTAATAAATTTTCTACAGAATCATCCGGTTCTAACTAAGTGTGCCTCACATTGTAGCTACTTATGTATGTACATATGTATGTCTATTTACTCTTTTCATTTATATTGTATCAAAATGACTAATAAGCGTTCTAAAGTTGATTGCGATTAAATTTCTTTGAATTTGTCAACGTTCTCTGTGTAGCGTATACTTCGTTCTCAGTGAACTTAGACCGGCAATCGTACTAACGGTTTTATTCACGACATCAAGCAAAAAACAACCGCCGTGGCTCAGTGGTTAGTGCGTTGGACTGCAGTTCAAGCCTGCGTAGGTTCCAGCCCCCAGCCATGGCCATTAAGGATTTGACAAACTTCCGAGAGTATAATTTGTCATGAAAAAGCTTCTCCATTCGCCGTTCGGAGTCGGCAATAAATTGTAGGTCCCTTCTATACGTGTGAAAGATATAACTCGCAAAACATGAATGGTGGCGAGAAGCTAGGCCTTGGCTCATCCCGAGCTGTCACCGCAACCTATTCATTTATAAGCAAAAAAAAAACCAAAAGCAGCAGCATGTAGAGAAAGATGAAAATTTCCTCTACAAATGAATAAACTTTAAAAGTGTCTGATAAGTGATAAGCCGGTGAAAACAGCAAGAGACGGTGAACGCGAAGGAATGGCTCGAATGGTTGTGGAAGTTATAAACATGCTTTTTTGTTATGATGGTTCTAAATTCAAGGTCAACCAGGGCCTTATCAAGTTTCTTCAACCAGCACAAACCTCAGCCAGCTGTCTCCAGTTGTGTACCTTGATCACACCATCCTAGACGAGGTCGTACCTTTCTCCGAAGAATGTTAGGGGTGGAAGCAAGATTCCTTAAGTGTACAAACAAATAAATAGCTGGCGCCACAGCTCGGGATGAGCCAAAGCCTAGCTTCTCGCAACCATTTATGTTGTGCGTGTTACATATTTCGCACAAATGGAAGTGACCTACAGTTTATTGGCGACTCCGAACGGCGAAGTGAGAAGCTCTTTCATGACAGATTATACTCCCGGAGGCGACGAAAAATGTTCGGTGTTCCTGGCTGGGGCTTGAACCCACGCCGCTCGGTCAGCAGTCCAACGCACTAACCACCGACCCACGGCGACCATTCCTTAAGTGTAGCATGTTAAATTTTTTCTTCTATGAACCGGCAACGCGTCCACATATCATCTCCGCGCTCATTTCGTGATTTTGGGGTTCAAAGACAGCATGTATAGCTGTTGAGATGTGGAATTTTAGCACTACGTTGGGTCTGAATTCATTTGTATGTCCATTTATCCATTTGTATGAATTCATTTAAAGGTTAAAATAAGTTAGTTTTTGACTTAGATAGTATCTAAACACTTTATTTAATTTTAATACATTGTCTGTACTTTATCGTCTCGTGAGTTGGACCACGAGCATAAACCCAAAAGCATTTCTCTTCGCGTTTGACCCTTACCTGAGCATAATCTTCATCGGCTTGAGACTGCTTAGAAATATTTAGTCATTATTAGAGTTTCTTAGAAAAATGCATTCGCCTACCTCAAGATTCGCAACACTAACGGCACCAACTTGACTCTTACCTTGGAGGTCTAATTCAAAATTATCACTAGAACCAGGCGTTGGTAGCCCTTGGGCTACTGCAACCAACGCAAAGATAAATACAAACTTAATCATCGTTCTCGTGTTAACTCAGAAATGAACAACTACCTGACTACTTATCAATAAAGGGATGCAATCTGCTTTTATAGACTGTTTGGGTACAGAAATCGCGCAATAATTTTAAAATTCAAAAGAAATTCGCGTCACCCAACAAGTGGTTACACAATTTGCACTTTTGAACTCAGAAATATAAGTGTAGTCAATAAATGATTACACTTGTGAAATGTTATCGCGTGGGAAAACCAGTTTCTATTCGAATGATTCAAAAATAAATCAGTGATTAAATGTAATAGAGTGTTCTTGGAAAATGAACACGCGCTTTCTATTATAATCATTGGCTCACATGTGCTGAGACTGATTTTGTTGATTTATTTAGTTTTTCTGAGAATACACCCGACCGCAATCGTAGTGCTTATTCTTACTTGTCTCTGAATCCTGCTTATTTTCTTGATAATGGATGTTTGGTTTTGCTAGGATTAACACTAAATCGACAGTTTTTAGCCCCAAGATTTACTTTATCCAAAGATGGGATAACCAAGTTATCCTCTTAAACGACTTTGACCTTATATCTATAATGTTTTGACGATTTTGTTAATAACTACTTGCCATAGTAGTGCGTAAATAATACCATTCTGTGGTGTTTTTCTGCTGACGAGTTAGGTACCAACAATTTTACCAAATTGTTTACTGAATTCGAACCTGTATCAGCTCCAACAGCACTGATTTATGGCGACAAACTCTAGCAACTACTGTTAACTCATAAATATTTTAAATATGTTTTAATAATTACCAAGAACTAAACAGGAGGCCCCACTAGAAGCACAAGAAGCACAAAATTCAAATAACACGCCAGTCTTCTTTCTGTGTGGTCTATGGACCTTAAACAACGACATTCGTCACCTTCTCTTCATTAATACGAAAACATATTACAAATAATATGAAAATTATGCAGAACCAAGTTGCAAAATTAATGCAATTTTGAGATGACGAACTGTTTTGAATTTTTTTAAAAAAATGTTAAGAAACCGGTTCGATGAAAGCCCATTGAACCCGACGTAGTCACAGTGAATGCAAGTGTCGCTCAGACTCGTTCACAATAATTAAACATTCTGAGAAGCTTCCTTGGAACTATGTCTATCTATGCCTATCCTTTCAAATTAAAGACAGATGTAGCGTTTTTAAGCCGAGATAACTGCCATTCGACAGGCCGCAAAGCTAATCAAGAACGAGAACATTGTCATCGAAACGAATCATTTTGACAGCAGCATCGATAAAATCGAAGCTTGTAAAGATCTGTAGACAAACTTTCAACGATATATCAACGACTAATAAGGTTACTCTATGCTGCGTACCAGGTCACAAAGATATATCAGGTAATGAGATGGCGGATAATCTGCCAGGAAGGGTACAAAACTAACATAAGCATACATTCTTCCGGTTGTAAGAACAACATTTAGCACTTTTTGCAGGAAAAAAGGTGCGGAAACTATGATTAGGGCTAACACGCGATGGTGTCACATGGACACGTGTGCAATAGTCAGATGACTATGGCCAGCCTTCGATAAGAAGAATTCTAAAATACTCGTACAACTTAGTCGAAGGATATACGAATCGTCTTCGGTGTCCTTACAGGGAATAGGAATCCATGCGGAATATCTTGGATGATCCTACAATAACAACTGCAGGAGCTGGAATGTTGAAAAGAAAAGAGAATACGACCACCACCTGCACTGTGAATGTCCCGCAGTAACCACCAGAAGGTTGCGTACTCTTGGTAGTAGCTTCTTCCATGGGCTGGAGGATCTTAATATCGCCGATTTAAGGAGAAAGATAGATCTTGAGATTTTGATTCCTTTCTGGATGGTTCCCAGGTTAGCCGGCCCTACCCCTTGGTCAGATTCCCATCAATATATTTTTTATGGGTGCAATAGGTCCGCGTGAGGTCGAAGTAAGTCTTTAGGACACCCAGAAAACCAACCAACCATCCCTACGCCCTCTTTGGCCTCTTGTGCCCTTCCTATTTCTGAGTATCTTAGTGTGTATCCGTTCTGCAAACCTAGAGTAAGACTGCCTTTCTTTATTACCTCACTTATTCCCAGCCCCACTAAGTGACAGAACATCACAATAGATAGATAAAACTTTGAGGTAGTTGAGGACTTTGTCTACCTAGGCTTTGCTATCAATTCAGATAACGACTTCAGCGCTGAGATCAGACGACAAATGATGCTTCCTTGGGCTAAGAAGGCAATTGAATAGCAAAGTCCTCTCTCGTACAAATGAAGTGACCCATTATAAGACCTTAATCGTCTCAGTCCTACTCTACGCCACGAGAAATGAACTTTGTCAAAAATAGATGAGGTTGCTCTTGGCTGTTTCTGCTCTTGAAATTCTTCGGTCCCGTCTGCATAGACAGTGGAGGAGAGATTCAACGAGGCACTGTAAGGACTGTACAGCGACATCGACTTAGCCAGAAGAATGAAGGTTCAACGACTGAGATGGTTCGGTCATGTAGAGCGGATGGACACCAATGGTCCGGCCCGGAAAATCTTTTTACGTTCCAGGTTCCAGGTTCCAATTCCCATTATCCTCTACAAATTCGGTTGATTCGTCTATTCCGAGGCTCAATTGTTGGCTTTGAATCGATTATAGCACTGGAGTAGGTGATTAGCCCAACTCTACCCGCTGTGACTCAGGCCTCGGCCCTTTACACCGTTCTACCACCGAGGGCAGGTGAACCGAGGTTTGTTTTTCGGGTATCACACCTCCCCCTTCTACTTTCGCATCCGGGCTTGGGACCGGCATTGGATTCCGACGCTTAACAGCAAATCGGGACTGAAGAAGAAGAGAAGCTTTCTGCGATTAATCCTTACACCATTGAAGTAGGAACTCAAGTTAAACATTCTTAACGTCAACAAAGTATCAGTTTGATCCTGGAGTTCAGTCCCCGCGAAAGGCAATCGTTATCGAATTAGGATGACCAAGTTTTTACCAATGCATATGCGGATTACTGGCAACGCCCAAGGCCATCTCAAATGGACCTAAAAGTTTCCTAACCTTCTAACACAGAAAACCCTATTTCCCAATCTGCAAAAATACGATTAAACCTGTTTATTCATATTTCACTTTTAGAAATGCCACGCTCATCCGTGATTTATGGTAAAAGCTGCGACATTCGCCGTCCGCTTAATTATTCAGTAAAGCAACAGAATTCCAATCGACTGCTCCCGGCCTCGCCCTGAGAATCCACAATTCACGCATTGTCAACGTATGTAGAGCCAGCAAGCCAGTAGATAAAAAAAAAAGGATATTTAATCGAAGTGGCGGTTAAATGTCAGCAAATGCAGTGTTATTGCTGGAGAGTGTACCTGCAGCAGCCATATTTATACCATCCTGTTTAGAGGTATTAGTTTAATATTTAATTACTGGACATACACTGTATAACGGCGCACTATGGTCCACCCGGAGTAGCGTATGGCCATCGTATCTGCATGCACCTTATGAATTATTCATATAATTAGTTCCCAAATCACGGGGGGAATGAATTTTAAATTAATTTGTTGTCCAGTGTTCGGGGGCTCGGATTGGAGAGTTCTCCTGCAGCGCTTATTTTGCTCGTGCTAGCTAGCCTGTGTTTAGTGTCAAATGGCATTTTGTTTTGAAAATATGTGATTGTGCAGTCAGAAGTGAATTAAACTTTTAGCGGTTTTGATTTATTATTTTCATTAATTATTCGGATGACGTGTTAAATATGAATTAATTAATTAGGCTGTGCTATCAAGTTTTGTGCTGTATTCGCATGAAATATTTATGAAATTTTTTTTGGCAAAATAGAAAAAAAATTTTGAAAACCTTCAGTGTAGGCGGTATGGCTGCTTTAAAATCCGTAAAAGTTCGCATACCAAGTAAAAAATAATTTTTTTCAAGTTCTGCTTCTCTCGACAACATTGCGAGAATACCATCTCAAATCTGCAAAAGATATCTAAGCCTTGCGAACATGAATTTCATACTAATTTGGGGCCACGATTCAAAGTCCTTAAAATCTGTTTTAAAAGCAGATTTTTGCAGAAGGAGTTCAGCAGGAGTCTGTTCTTAGACCGCTGTTATGGAACATCATCTCCAAGAAGGCATTTCGAGGCTACAAATTTCTAGGAACACAGCAATCAATGAAAACCCTTTCGATTTATCAATTGTCGAGGTTAAGAAACGGTGAAATTTAATGGTCACGATGCATATGAAGTCTTGAAAAAAGTCATCAAATACTGATCAGTCCTCCTGGTTTGACAACAGGTGCCGGCAAGCACATCCAACGAAACAAGAGCATAGAAAGACCAGAGGTGCTCGTGAGCTCTACAGGCAGAAGAGGAGAGACGAAGACCGGTTTCTCAGGAGGAAAAATAGAGAGCATGAGAAGCGCGCGATGGAGGAAATAGAGAGATGCTACTGCAGGAATGAGGTTCGAAAGTCTTAGTAAAGGTAAAAAGAACCTGCCAAGGCTACAGAGCCCGAACCGAAGCCTGCAGGGATGAGCAAGGGAACATCGTAGTAGAATCGCAGTCGATGCTGAGAATATGAGAAAACTACATCTGCAGACTGTTTAACGGCGACGACGAATCAAATCCTTCTGTCAGACAGAATTCCGTCCGCCTAGCTGCCGAGCTGTTCAAAGCGGCAAGCGATGACTTGGTAAGGACCATGCATCAACTCATCTGTAAACTATATGGTCGGAGGCAAGTATGCCCGATGAATGGATGGAATGGATCAAGAAAGGAGACCCTCTGAGCTACGTCAACTACAGAGGCTTCAGTCTTCTTAACATCGCCTACAAGATCTTATCTGTCGTGTTGTGTGAACGCATGAAGCCGTTCGTCAACAACCTGATCGGTGCGCCTTCAGACGGGGAAAGACCAGCATTGACCATGTATTCACACTGGACCTACAAATCGATACCCACCACCTTTTCATCGATTTTCAGGCCGCCTATGACAGCATCTATAGAGATGAGCTATACCGAGCTATGTCAAGTATTGGCATCCCTGCCAAATTAGTCCGTTTGTGCAGGATGGCGATGGAGAATGCACGCTGCTCCATCAAGATCGGTAAAGACCTTACCTTTGATGTCAGAAAACGATTTAGACAAGACGACGCGCTGTCGACGCCTTCTTCAACAGCGATTTTAAAGGAATAGTTCAAAATGCGCCAACACCAAAGGCACAGTCTTTCAAAAGCCCGTCCAATTACTCGCATACGCCGACGATATTGACCTAATCGGAAGAACGCAGCGTGATGTCACTGGCGCGCTCGTAAGTATTGAGACGGAGGCGGCGAAGATGGGTTTATTCGTCAATGAGGGCATGACGAAGTATATGCTGTCAACAAGAAAGGACACTCAACACCGACGTTTTGAACAGAACGTCACTATAGACAGTAATGACTTTGAGGTAGTTAAGGACCTTGACTACCTAGGCTCCGAAATCAATTCAGACAACGAACCCGGCCCTGAGGTCAAACGAAAAATAACTCTTGCCCATCGCTGTTTCCTTGGGCTAAGAGGCAATTGAATAGCAAAGCCCTCTCTCGAACGACTAAAGTGACCCTTTATAAGACCTTAATCGTCCCAGTCCTGATCTACGAGACTGAGGCATGGACTTTGTCAAAATCGGATGAGGTTGCTCTTCGCTGTTTCTGCTCTTGAAATTCTTCGGTCCCGTCTAAATAGACGGTGAGTGCAGAAGGAGATTCAACGATGAACTGTGCGGGCTGTATAGCGACATCGACTTAGATAGGAGAGTGAAGCTCCAACGACTGAGATGGCTGGGTCATGTACATAGATGGACACCAATGCTCCGGCCCGGAAAATCTTCGAATCCACACCCGAAAGATGGCGCAGTAGAGGAAGCCCGCTACTTAGGTGGCGCACGCAAGTGGAAGGGAACCTTAACCAACTTGGCGTACGAAACTAGAAGCAGCTGGCTAAAGATCGAGCTGGCTGGAGACGCTTGTTGATGTTGAGGCCCCGGTCCACCCCTAACTGTAGCGCCACCTTAAGTAAGTAAGTTTCACGAAAGCTCTAGTTAATTCTTACTACCGCGCAAGCCTTATATGCAACCAACCAACATAAAATGGCAGGCTATCGTTCTTGAGATCAACGAGTACGGAAAGTTTCGGTCGGTAAAGCCGAGACTACGTAAATAAGTTGAAACAGTTCTGCCAAAAAATTTTCCTAACTTGGCAACTTTCATTCCAGAGTTTCTTCGAATTTCATACATTTCCTTTGCCTTGAGAGTGTGTACATATGTATGCCTCACTCTGTAAGGTGGTTAACTTCAATCACACGTGAATCCATTTACCTAATACCACCGATAAAGAATGTGTTAACATAAATATAACCAAATGGCATTCCAATAAATACCCACAAGTCCCCAAACAATCCGTCTGCCACCAACACCAACACCCCACATCCAGACCAATAAGTTTTTTTTTTTTTTTTTTCATTTCCTTTTTGCAGATAAATGTGAAAACAAGAAAATTTGTTCGCGCTCTCTATTCCGTTGAGCGTTTTCCATCGAACAATTTCGCAATGACGCGTACAATTGCGTGCGTGAAATAAAAATAAATTCAGTTTCGGATTGGTCCCCAAGGGGTATTTTCTTTCACTCACTGATAAATGAATGAATGAAAGTTTCTAGCTGAAGGTCCGTTCAGGGTTCTCCTTTCCCTTTTTTTTTGTTTCAATGTGGAACAACGGTTCTATTTTCTTTTTTTTTGTACAATGCCGTGGGGGCCGTCGTGCGGATATCTGGTGTGTCAATATTTATTGAAACGCGTTTCAGTGAAAAATTGCTCGCGCTTTATCGCTTATCGCGTGAAATTGGCCGCAGATTAGGCATGTAAAGTAAATTTAATGTTAATGGCGACAGTGAGAGGCGTGTAAAGGTGGAGTTTTAGGTCCCATGAATTCTCTTTCTGTCATTGATTGAATGTATAGGTATGGAAAAGGATCCTACAAGCGGTTGAGATTGATTATTTGTGGGTTTGTGATGCTTTCATGCCGGGGTGCAGTCTGAGGTGTGAAGTAAGCTCGGAAATAAAAATTTTGATTAATACTTATTGGTTTGCTATTATTGTAATAAAGCACGATATGCATATTTTAAAGTGTAATTTGTATGATAAATTGCGAAAATACACCTTCATCGTAAATTTCTAAGGACCCACAACCCACAAGGAACCACAATTCATTCGTAAAAGACAAATTTTCTGAACTACTAACGTAATCACTGTTCTAGTGTCTTTTATGAAAAGATTGGACAATCTCGGAGCAATCATGATCAAAGGCACCACTGTAGGCTATTCCAAAGAGGTAAAGTACATCGGCGTTGTCTTAGACGGTTAAATTGGAATGTACATATTAAGTTCTAGGCTTATCGTGTCACTAGAGCTTTATGGGCGACTCGGCGTCTCTACGGCAGAATTTAGCGTCTTAGTCTCAAAATGATACATCGATTGTACATTTCAATAGTAAGACCCATAAAAGCCGTGGTTTGGTGGCCAGAAGTAATTGAACGAACGACGGCAATGAAGCTTGAGAAACTATAGGGTTTTTCAATAGGGACGGGTAGATTTTGACAGTTCATGGCGGCCATGTTGTTTTTTCTGTTGTCGGACCCCGATTACAGCAAAACAATCCTCTTCAGCGACTAGGGCCATTTTTAGATGAACGAGTACGTCAACAAGCAAAATTTGCCGGATTTGGGACGATGCCAACCCACACGAGGTCCACCAAGTGGTAATGCATCCACAGAAAGTCATTATTTTGTGTGGATTGTGGGCCGGCGGCATCATCGGTCCGTACTTCTTCGAAAACGACAATGGCATTGCCATCACCATAAACGGAGAGCGCTGATAACCAATTTTTTTTTGGCCCAAATTGGATGATATGCATGTGAACGACAGAGGGGACGTGAACTGGCAAAAGACCAGTGCCCTCAAAGTCAACATAACCCGTGCCATCGCTCAAATTCAGTTTGATCTAGGGGTCAGAGTCATCGAAAATTGGACCTCTCGGATGCGCGCCAACCAGCGACGGCGTAACAAGGTCAAGCTTGGTTGGATGCTTAGCCATCAGGGCATTGTAGACAATAAAACTGTTGCGTAGGGCTGCATCGGCTTCCGCGCTCTTGGGACCGAAACCCTTCTGTGCCATTAATTCGGCTACCGCAACAGCTCTGTTAAACAATTAGGAACACCAACATCCCCGAGCCCGTTTTCTAACAAGGAAAATCTAAACCTTGAGAGGAACAACATGAAGAAGATAGTGGGCTTCCTTACTGGCCATTGCGGCCTAAGATATCATCTCAACAAACTAAACCTTTGTTGAGATACAGGGTACCAATTTTGTTTGGAAGAGGAAGAAACCTCTGAGCACATTCTCTGTGAACGTCCAGCCTACGCAGACGGATCTTTCATAGGGAATTTTGTTCGTTAGCGGAGTTTAAAAACTGGTTTATCAATGACATACTCACCTTCATTAAGAAGGTAGTAGGCCTAGTAGGCCAAGTAAGCCGGGAACACAATAGATCTCGCTAGGTCGCAGTGTCAGCCATAAAAGCAGGTTCTTAAAAAGAAAAACGCAATCACTGCGCACTTTCTCAGGAACTGCAAGGATTTTGAAGAAATAGAATCTATCAAACACTTAAAAATAGCTAGATATGAAAAACTAGCTGGCAGAACAGCCCGAGTGAAGTGCAACCCTAGTTCGCAAGTATTCCTAATGTGATTACTGGACTGGAACCTATGCAGCTTGCTTAGCGGTCAAGCGGAATAACTACTAAGCAACGGCGACCACTTTCTTTACAAATCGTTTGGAAGGTTAGTTTCTCAAAAGAGAGGTTTCCGCGATACTGAGGGGCACCGAACTCCTACTTAGTACGATAACCCACGATAACCTTTGAGGACAGTATTTATATCTGCTCAGACAGTCAAGCTGCCTTAAAGGCACGTACAAACCCAAGAACCAACTCAAAGTTGGTAAGGGAATGCAAAGAAAAACTCAATACCCTAGCATCCTCTTCCCGGGTCACTGCAACATACCTGGGAACGAAGCTACGGATGAACTGACTGGGAAGGGGAGAGAAAACGGTGACATCACCACAACTAACCATGAAGGTGGCCCTGAAGGTTATTAAAACGCCACGAGATTTTCTGAAAAGGCTTGCAAACCTGCAAATCCAAATCCATGATAGGGCGCACCTGATATCGCCCAGCAAGGAAAATGCTTAGTCCTGTCAGGAGGCAACTAAGACTGATGGTCGGCTTGTACACGGGACACATCAACCTGAATGAACGTGCCCACAGACTGGGTCTGGTGCAATCAAGTACTTGTCAGGAATATGAGGAGGAGAAAAAAAAGAACCTTCCGGCAAGCGCCGCAAGAGGTAGGTGGATTTCTTATATCATCTGTTCTGATGATGGGAACAAAATGGCGGACAAAAACGTCCGCTTTAAAAACGAATTTGTACTAATTACATCGAGATTTGTAAGGATTTTCAATTTCAACGTAATCCAATCAATTTTGAAGAATTTCAAGATGGCGGATCCAAGATGGCGCCCAAATTGGTAGCAGGCGGATTCTGTTCGCTGTTATCTACTATTTTACTAAAAAATCAAAACCGGAAGTTGGGATTTATTTGAGTTGTGAATTGTACTGTTTGAGGCATAAAAAGGGGCGTAACCTGCCCCCCTCTGGACCGATTATGCCCATCTACGAACTTAGCCGAGGTATTCGGCATACGAACGTGTGTACCAAATTTTATTCAAATCGGTTCATAATTGCGGCCTCAATCGTGTCCACAAGAATCCGTTATATTGCATATATATATATATAAAATTTTTAACGGAGTATGAGGTTAGTGTTTACTATGATAGCGATGACAAATGGCATTTAAATTTTTTGAAAGTCGCGTCATGAGGACCTCTGCAATAGGTGGTATTTCTATGAAATCCACCTAAAAGCCTCGAACACTTCCTCTGCGATTGCCGCGCCACAGGGGCGCTAAGACACAAAAGCCTGAGAAGACATATTCTTTGTTATTTGTGCGTTAATATCGCCTACAAAGATTTTAACGTCACACCTAGAACATTGCTCATATGTTTTGTCGAGGAGCTCGTAGAAACACTCCTTGCTAGTGTCGTCACTCTCCTCTGCCCGAGCTAAGCTTTTTTAGGCATATTAGTTTCAAAAATATGCTGGAGTTCGCTGGACATGCAGGACGTTTCTCGGATCTGTAAACCCCATCCGACCATGGCACTGTACAGGTATGCTCTTTCTATTCTGCAGACAAAGCTTTTGGCTAATACATACATCTAATACCAACAGTTTCGTAGGAAATTCGCAATAATTTCAGGAGCCGTGGTCGCCATGACTTTTTGGTTAGTGCGATGGACTGCTGTGTGACCGGCTTGGGTTCAGGCCACAGCCATGCCCACCGAACATTTTTCACGGCACCACCTCGCTTTTCGAAGAATGACAAACTTTCGGGAGTATAATTTGTCATGAAAGAGCTTCTCAAGTCGCCGGTTGAACTCGGCAATAAATTATAGGTTCCTTTCATTCGTGCGAAATATGTAACCAGCACAACATGAATGGTTGCGAGAAGCTAGGCCTTGGCTCATCTCGAGCTGTCGCGCCTGCTATTTATTTTTTTATTTAATTTTCGGAGCAGATGGTGACTATAATCTCCGTTCTGGAAGTGGGTATTTAAGTCGAAGTCTTTCAGTTAAGTGCGACTTCAACTTTCAACTCATTCGTTTATCATCAAAGTGTAATTGGTCCCAATAATCTAAAAAATTTCAATTCCCTAGCTAAACATAGTTCTGAAATCCTACGGGTGTCCAATTGAAAAGTCATTTCAGATTTGTTGACTCTGGAATTCAGTATTCATCTACTATGCAACTCGAAAGTGGGGTAACAATTGAAAAGGAAAATAATCTTGTCTGTCATTGGATTCGATACCCTTACAATATTGATGTTTACCCTTTGCTACCGACAGTCAGATTCATTTATAAAATCTATCGATTTTCCTATATGGGTCACTGATAAGTAATACAAATGTCTATCTGCCTGTGACCGGATGTGACACCAATATATGTCCATTGGGATTCTCGCCCTTTATTTGCCGAGGCAAAGGTTAAAGATTTAATGATAAACTATTAAGGATTACAGACAGCCTTCGCATGAAAAGTAATATAAATGAGGAAAATTTTTTCTAAAGGAAAATGTTATTTTGTGATGTGGTCTGGAATATATAAACAGAAAATAGAAATTCAAGGACTCGTCCATTATTACATTTAATCATAAGGAAGACGAATTCGTTGGATAATAAAATGCTTTGTACTTAGAGAGTTCAGTTCTTTAGAAGTCTTTCAGTTATTCGCAGAAAAAGTACTTAAGACTACAAAAGTGAAATGGAGTAGATTTTCGACAGATTTATTGTTTATTCGACGTAATCACTCGTGAGACCAATATGCCGTACTCAGTAAATCCAAAATACCACAATAATTCCCCAGATAAGGGATGTAACCACGATACTTTGTTAGAGCCGCACTTTGATGCAGTACATAACAAACTTCTTTTGATGTTCTCATCCTGTATAGACTAACGAATCAGATATAGACTACATAAAGTAAATAATTTCTGTTTGATTTCGAAACCATATTCTAGGTATGTAGATACATAGAATCTTTGATCAGAAGGAACTGTAGATACAAAGAAACCAAATCATTATAAACAAATCTGTCGTTTGTAATGTGCACGCAAACACAACCCAAATGGGCTGCCTCTAACATCCTGACCAAGCTTAGTAATTATTGGCTTGGTTTTGTTAAGAACACCTTTGATCGGTTCTTTGGCAAAGCTAGAGGGAGAATAATGCACATGACTGAAGTGAGTACATAATCAAAATGGTAAATTAGGCATTTTCGCAAACAATATTTCAGAGTTTTTGGGGGTGAATGAGAATCTCTGTTGGCATAAGGGCGAGTTAGTGGTTACATATCTTATAAATATACATATGTACATACGTTATTCCACCTTTGAGGGAATTAGGACTTCTTTGTGTGGTTTCCTCTCAAAGCAATTCGAATCCAAGTTACACCACATATCCATAAACCATAAACTTAAATATTTCAGCTGCCTCCAATCCTTAAATAATTTTTAATTAAATACATATCTATAAAGTCATGATTTGGCTTACATATTTATGGAAATTTGTAAAAGAAGAAAATAAGAAAAAATTTGGATTTCATGTGGGGTAGCCAAACTTGGACTTGTTTTTATCATAAGCTCCAGTAATTTATTCCGCTATGCACGAGGTGAACAATAACAACTCCGCGACAGGGTCAAGTATCTTGGACTTGTTCTAGACAAGAGGCTGACCTGGAGAAACAACCTAGAAGAACAAACGATTAAAGGTAAAAGGGCCTTCTGGGTATGCAGGAGAGCTTTCGGCAAGACATGAAGTCTAAGACCGAAACAAGTTCACTGGATAGACAATTGCATCATCAAGTCAATCCTCTTTTATAGCCATATAGGTGGCAAGCCCTAAAGAATAATTATGCAAAGGAAATGCATAAGGAAGAAAAGGAATGGTTTGCCTGAAACAAACCGGCGCTCAAGCGCGCAAGCTTCGAAACCAACGGCTGCCATGGGTGTGATGAAAATCATTTAAAGCTCAACGTGAAAATATGTCAGTCTATTACTTACTCTCGCAAACGCCCCCGCTGCCTCAAAGGACTTATTAACAATGAGCTCGTTCCCACAGTAACCTAAATGCGCAATCTGCGACACTGAACTTAACTTCCGTTTTCACTTTGCTTTGTCAAATGTTGGTCGAAAGAATTTTCTAACCCTTCTAACCGTCACCAAAGCCCTTTATATCACCTTCATCAGACCGCTCCTTGAAAATGCCAGTCTGGTCTGCTCATCCTACTACCATACCAAGTCCACATTCAGAGAATCGAAGCTGTTGCGCTGGGCTGCGATGACCCTTTTAACTTACATCCCTACGAGAACCGAGTCAAATTGTTAGACCTGTAGTCCTTAAACACACGCCGTTATGTCGCTAGTATACTGTTTATACATTAGCTATTAACAAGTACCCTTGATTGCCCTCATCTGCTTCAACAGGTCTCCGTTAACACTAATCCCCGCCGCTCAAGATCTGTCCCTTTGTTTCGCCTCTCCTACCACCGTACGGAGTATGGTCAGCACGAACCACTGACAAGGATACTTAACTTCCTACCAGTACACCTCGAAGCAAGGAGACTGGCAGGACACTCAGTGGAAAGACTGACGGTCTGTGGATATTGCGGCACGACATCTAATAAAGGGCGCCGAAAAATGATTGAGGAGATCAGAACGATCACCCCGCTCATCAACGATCAGAGTGACTTTGGCGATAAGCAAATTAGCTTTGTCAGTAATTTTAAAACCGAATTTCTTTCGAGGGATTCTTGGGCTTTACGGACCGTATATTGCAACAATCCACTGGTACAACTTGCGATTCATCTAGATCCCTTTGTCACAGTCTTCCAAGCAGAAGTCCTTGCTATTTTGAGGGGAGTGCTGGCCACAAAGAAGGAAAATATAAATCTGCTTGGATAGTCAAGCAGCACTTAAAGTCATCACAAATCCAACAGCCACATCTCATCTGGTCAGGGAATGCAAAGGCCAACTCAACAGACCTGCCAGTCACAACGACGTCTATGTCTGGATACCGAGTCACGAAGGTGTTACGGGGAATGAGAAAGCCGACGAACTGGCAAGTGAAGAGAGGCACACGATAGAATGAACCGCTGAAAACGCATTGGAACTCGATCTAACAATAATTAAAACAGCAACCAATGAGAAGACGCAAAGGGATTTCAAATACCACTGGGCAAACCTCAGGACGTGCAAAGTGGCTAGATCACACAAGCAAGGTTCAAGCAGGGAACAATTGACAGGGACATGTAGGAACTGCGAGGAAAAAAAAGATCTCGATCTCTTGCACAGCCGTAGCGAGAATGCGACAGAAGACCCTGGGGTCTATGTGGATATCGGACCTGACGCAGCTCAAGGACAAAAGAATCTGCGGCATCTTGGCCTTCACCACAGAAACAGGAAGATTCGCCAAACCACACATACATACACTAGGGCCAACTCCTAACTTGTTGTCCCCTTCCCTAGATCCCTCCCAACATACGTCTCAAAACAAACCTTTCCCTAAAGTTCCGACGACTAAAAGAGGGGAACACAATGGGCCAGACTAAGGCTTAAGTGAGGAGCCTTGCTTACTCAAAAAATTATGAGACCTGCAAATATAAGCTTAGTCTTGTGCCACCGATTCTATCACTTAATACGCAGTTAACTTTTCAAGCAACGCATATTCAGTATTAAATCCAGTAGATAGGACGTAAGTGTTGGCGTGGCTCAATGTTTATTGCGTTTGACTGATATGCAAACCGTGTTGGTTTAAGCCCCATCTACATCCAAGGAACATTTTTCGCGGTACCACCTCTTGTTGGGGCATAACAAAGCTCCAAGAGTACAATTTGGCATTGAAAAGGTTCTCAATTCAATTTGAATTGGATTTCTTCGTGATCTCGAAGATTCTGCGTACCGGACTTGAATCCATTTAATATAACTAAGCAGAAAGATCAAGTAGGTCCATTCCCTTGAAATTTTTTTTGTCAAAATGTTTAATTATTTCCTTAAATATTAAAATTAAGCCCAACATCGCGGTACAACAACCGTAGTCTGACTACAATCCCACACCCTATGGCATAAAGAAAAAAGTTTATATCGCAATCGTTCCAGAACATATTCTAAACGTGTCCTCCTGTATTCACCATACCAATATTTTAATATTTTATACCATTTTGGCATTTTTATACTCTTTAGATGCATTCTATTCATTTGAAATGCAAATTTCGGTTAAAAACTCAAAAGCTAAAACAAATCAACAATTTAGAAAAACATTTGTATGCTGTATAGAATGAACTGAATTAAATTGAGAAATAGAACATTGCACCAGGAGTCATAATTTTTAACAGGGCAATGAAAGTATCATAACTGACGGAATGGTATTGGAAAATAATTTTTTTGTTTTTTTTCCACATTTTTAGTCAATTCTAGACAATAGTGGTGAAAATACCCCAATTAAACAAGAAACCGATTTCATACAGCAGTGGAAAATTGGAGAATTCAGAGTTGTCCATGAACTGATATTTGCTTTAGGGTAGGCTGAATACAACAGACGTGCCTCTAGTGTATTGTTTTGCTGCCTATTTGCTAACGTTGAATGCATGTCAAAGAGAAAACTGTTTATCGTTTATCGAATTCATTTTAGAAGTAAGAAAGTTGTTTTGAAAAATATCCTGAAGGAGGCAGAAATGTCTTACAGAACTCCACCGAACCGATGACACCGGTGAATTTTCCCAATGAAAAACAAAAATAACAACGAATATCGTTAAATGGAACTCAATTATTTTTTTTATGGCCTTCTGCTACAGAAAAGATAAAACAATCCAAACCACTGACCACTAATTTATTTCTCATGTCTCGCCATTCAAGGCTACCATCTTGATGAAACCACATTATTTCATTGACTTATTAACCTGACGACAGTTAAAGAAGTTTTTATTACTATGACACAATGCCAGAACACCAAAGCGTAAATTAACTCAAATTGCTTGCACATTAACCTTAAAAGCTTACGGCCATCCTCACCGATCTACTAACACCCATTAAATGCAAGTTTTCCAAAGGCATTTCAAGTGCAACGGTATCAGCGTAATAAAGTCACTATCGTTGCTTTCCCTTATCCTTCACTTTTTATCTTCGTCCTTGTAAGTTTGCCTTGACTTGTCGTATTTGCAAAACTCCTAATTACACCGTGCCACAGTTGAGGAGCATTTTTTTATGATGTCAAGGAAGAAATATAAATTGAGTTCTTGTGCTAGGATGCAAATTAGGTTTTTACTTCTTTTGAAATGATGTACAGAAAGGTACAGCAATTAGGATTCAAAGAGAGTTTAGGACAGAGGACTTGTGTATTATAAAGAATTGTAGATATGTACTGAATGAATCAGCCAACAATTTAGGCTAGTTTAGGTTGGTCGGATGACATTGGGTGACATTTTCTTTAAGAAGGCCAATGGTAATGTTGAAAAGGAGATTTGACGACCCTGACTGCAGGTTTTTTACAACCAAAATATGTGTGCAACCTAAGGGACTCGAAACCCCTTTGATGTTGTTATAGATTTACAAAAGGCCCTAATAGACTTACTAGACTAGTGGGTGGTGTTTTGTGCCCCTTTCTCTGGATTGTGGCGGTCAATAAGCTGCTGCTCGACCTGGCACGGGCGGGATGTGACGTGATTGCTTATGCAGATGGTTTTACGAGTGCTGTCTGCGAAAAATACCCAAGTACACTAAGATGGGTACCTAAAAGCGGTTTCGGTATCAACCCCGAAAAGACCGAGTTACTCCTCTTCACCAGGAAGTACAAAATTCCTTCAATAGACCCTCCTTTTCTAAATGGCACCCGCTTCTGCTTTGCTAACAAAGCCAAATCTCTGGGTCTCATTCTGGACAGTAAATTAGACTGGAAAGCCAATACTATTAAACACGTTAAAAAAAAAAGCCACTGAAGTGCTATACTGCTGCAAAAAATAACTGGGGACTTTATGTGTCCGTATGTATGGTGTTATAGTTTAGTAGACGGCCTTAGACAGAGACTTACATCGTAATTTAATGGGGAAAGTGCGAAGGTCAGCATGCATGTGCAAAAGCGGAGCACTAAGAACCACCCCATCCGCGGCAATTGGCGTGCTTCTCCATCTACTTCCTCTAGATATTTTTGGCAAACAGTCAGCTGTTAGCGCACCCACCAGACTGAAAGCCTCCTCTCAATGGTCAAACAACCATATTGGCCACTCCTCGATCTTGGATCCCCTTACTTTTATTCCGGAAAACACCAACTACACAAGGTGTAAGTTGAATTTCAACCTCAACCTCCGGACATCCATTCCTTGCCGAGAGGAGTGGGAGAGTGATGACGCCAGAGACGATCACTCCGTTCAACTCTATACCGAGAATGGATTCGGAGAGGGTATTTTCTCCGTATGCTTAAACTGAGCATCCCCTTCTGTCTACATGATCACTGTAGCGTTTTTCAGGCGGAAATTATGAAGATCAACGAAGCCTCATCCTGGACTAGGCATAATGTGATATCCTTCAACGACATTAAAATTTTAACCGATAGCCAGGCTGCTATTAAATTTCTGGAATCGGTAGCATGTACATCAAATGCTACTTCAGATTTTCGCTCGTCTTTCATGGAGATTTTAACACTCACCTATGCTGTGTACCCGATTGTAGAGACATTGAGCCGATGAACCCGCCAAACATAGAACTACTCTGCACATCCTGCCGACGAAGAAATCTGGATATTCCATTCGCTACATGTACGACGCGATCAGTGAGACAAACCAAAGATGAAGGAATGATACCACGTGCCATACCTCCATGGAGATTTGGCCTATGCTAAACCTCACTCGATCTAAAAATTTGATCTTGCTCAAAAAGTCTCTCATTAGCACCGTCATTGGTGTTCTTATCGGCCATGGTCACATTGGCCTTCATGCAAGAAGGATTGGCCTTTGCTCAAGTGCCTTCTGCAGGAGCTGCAGGGACGAAGAAGAGGAAAAGAAAGAAGAAAGCTCTATCTAGCAGCCTATCACGTCGACGTCTTGGGCGAACCATCACATAGTGATGTCAAAGGTGTCTTCCTTAGCTTCATCAAGAGCTCCAAATGGTTTCAATAAAGTGAGTGACGTTTTTCAGGGAACAGATCCATGTGGTATCTGTGCCTCCCACAGACAGCCACCCAACCTACCTAGCCAATAGACTAACTGCAAATTTCTCATACAACTTTGTCTTTAAAACGGAGTTGACATAAGATTTATAATTTCAGAAGCTGTGTTCGGCTTCCTTAACGATGTTTGTCGGTCCAATTATTTTATGCTCTTGTAGCGCCAACATTAAATTTTTTTTTTAGCTTATTATGCAATAGTAGTTTCCACTATTCATTTAGTTTTTAGTCAGAAAATGATTCGACCAACAACAACTTCTAATAAATCATCTTAAGTTGCTAGCGAAACGGTTAAAAAAGTCTTGAAGTTAATAATACTTTTGAAGGTTTTTTTTTATCAATGCTTCCATTCTCTCTTTTTAAATTGTACTGTCCACATAAATAACCAGTACAAGTTAAGCTATGGATGCGCCCAAAAAATTCTGTCCACTTTTATCCAAATAAAACAAAAATTGTCTACAAATTTGCATCGATGAGGCAATAATTCCTCACACTCTTCCATATTTTACAGCATATATGTAGGTATGTACATACCTCCATACTTGTTCATGCAGTTGGATAGCATACCACGATACAGTTGACAACATGCATTTCGCGGGTCAAAAAAAGGATAATAAAATGCTTTTTATAAAAAAAACTTAAATAAAATACGATATTTTCTGTTGAATGTTGGATTGCGAAAGGCATATGAACTCATACCATGTAAATTTGTTATCTATACAAAATTGCTGTATTTGCTACATTGATGCGTGACTACATATTCAAATGTACCGAATGAGGTCCTGTGAATCCTTTTTTTTTATTCTTTTGTGAACGGAAAATGATTGAGTACAGTGTTAGCCAGTGAATATGACCATTAACCTGAATACTAACAATGTGCGCTATATGTAAGTTTACATTGTGTCAACCAATTTATGAGAATAAATTTAATTTTGGGGGTAATAAATAGGACTCTCATGTTAGTTCTTAATGTTTTTTTGTAGCAATTTGTTTTGGCACAAACTTAAATTACATAAATCAATAGACAACGTGACGAGTACAAGAATCATATGAGTATATTGGGTCTGGGAAAAGAGTTTGTGGTGTTTTTGGCGATAGATGGCGTTAAATCCAAATAACTTAGAAACAGCTGATTGCATTGACAACTGTTGTCAATTGTTCGAAATGTGACTGTGGCTTTGTTCAATGAGGCTGTTTCGAACAATTTAGAAAAGTGTCGTCAAAGTCATCTGTGACTGACAATTTGGTATGTATTCAACATAACCAATGAGAAGAAACCACAACAGAATAGAAGAGATTTATGAAAAAAATCAGATCAAGTTAAAACAGAAATATACATCGAAAATTTAAAATGACATTTGAACAAATAAAATATGTCGTCCAATTACCCCAAAAGCTGATGAATTTTTTTGAAAAAGTCGAGCAAGATAGGCTTGGCAGCACTGCTGATATTGGTGTGGAGTTAGGCATTGGCCACAAACCTGTCTGTCTTGAACCATTTACAGAAAGTTGGATACCTTCATGAATTGAGCACGAAAAACTTGATGAATAGAGTTAATACCTGCAAAGCACAATGAATTCGAGCCATTTCTGAAACCAGTCATAACCGGCGATGAAAAATAGGTCACGTACGACAATCGAAAGCGCCAAAGATCGTGGGCAAAGAATGGTGAGCCTTCACAGCCGTTTGCGACGCCAGGATTAACAGCGCAGAAGGTGATGCTGCGGGTGTGCTGGAACTGGGAGGAATCGTCCACCATGAGTTACTTCCGTACGGTCAAACGGTTAATTCTCAACAAATAGAGATATTACGCCAAGCAATTGAAAGAAAACGTCCCGAATCGAAAAATAGGAAAGGTGTTGTTTTTCATGACGACAACGCCCGACCAGTACCACACACTTCTCTGATGACTCTGATGAAATTGCGAGAGTCTGGTTGGGAAGTTTTGACGCACCCACAGTATAGTCCAGACATAGCACCCTCTGAGTGTCACTTCTTCCAGTCTCTGCAGAACTCTCTCAATGGCATTAAGCTGGTTTTAAGACAAACCTGTGAAAACCCCATGAATTTTCGATCAAAAAGCACACAAGTTCTTCACCGATGGCTGACACTTAGGTTATCTCAGATAGAACAGAAAAATTGCAGTTGTCATGAGAAAGTGCTCCAAAACAAAGAAAGAAGAAATTCTCAGCAGATGTGATTGTAGAACCATTTACAGATCAATTCAAAAGCTGATAGATAGTCCTGGCTTGAGTCAACACCCAGTAAAAAGTTAAAGTGGTATTTTGCTACTTTCGGGTGCCCTTAAATGGGAATGAGCGCTTCGATGCTTAGAATCACAGAGTGCATATTCCTGCCCCCGTACCGCACGCCTTTGCAAAGAGGCGATGTCATGTATGACTCAACCTTCACCTTAACACGCCTTCCTCCCTACTCCATAGTAGCGAGTTCAACATTCCATTGATGACACTCTACAGCCTCAAACAAAACTACTCAGTAGTCATCCCCCCGAGTAACGACTGGGAAAAGTTCAAACCCCGTCCCTTCAGAGCACGACCAAGTATGGTACATGAACAGCTTTAAAATGGACAGTGGATCTGAGGTTGAAATATTCGGACAGACGTCTAACACCAACATATCAGTCAGTCAAGGCATATACTCATCGATTACCCAGGCAGAAATATTTGCCATTAATCAGTGCACAAGCTTAAACCTGTTCTCTAACTTCCGTGGCAAAACCATCTTTATCTTCTCTGACAGTCAAGCTGCCTTGAAAGCACTGAACTCAGCCACGATAAAATCGAAACTAGTCCTAGAGACAGCGAAAACTAGGAAAAAACAACATGGTCATACTACACTGGACTCCCGCTCATAAGGGCCACACCGGTAATGAAACAGCGAACTCACTGACCAAGATAGGTGCAGTAACCTCCCTCACTGATCCTGTACCAGACTGTGGAGTAAACAAATCCATTTTCAAAAGTTACATGAGGTAACAAACCCTGTTCAAATCCAACACAATTTGGATGGGAAGAATGGTACAGAAATGTATCAAACACTTCTTCTCCAATCTATCACGACAGAAATCCAAGTTTCTTTTAAATCTGAGCAGGAACCATCTTAAAATTCTAATAAGTATCCTAAGTGGCAACTGCCGACTAAAACGGCATTTACACAAGCTTGGCCTGTCACCGGACCCTACCTGCAGACTATGCTCGGAGAACGACGAAAGCTCTCTCCATATCGTCACGGAATGCCCCGCACTCATTCAAATGAGAAAGCGGACCCCTAGGCAGTGAATTTGTCTCACCAACTGTACTTGCCACGCTCCACCCAGAGAAGATGATTAGTTTCCTGACAGCCTCTAGAACAGACAAACTGCCCTAAAACCATATGGGACAGCACAATAGGCCTCTATGTGAACCCGCAGTGCTAGAGTGGACCAACCGCTCCCTACTTATAATAAAAATAATGATTCGATGCATTTCCTATACAACCTAAGATCAATGTGTGTTGTAACAAAACAAACGCTGTCAAAGAAAAGTTGCTCCTTCCTCCTTTGATGTACTTTTTAGGGCCCATTCGTCGTAATCTTAAAGCGCACCTCGTTTCTCTCCATAATTTATTTTCAGAAACTTACAACAAAGCATCACAGTTTAGTTGTCCAAGCAAACGAATTCTTTCAGTGTAGCATTCGTGTTAACAAAGATGGCATCCGGTATAGCACTAAAATCAACATTTACTAACTCTTGAGTCCAATTGTGTACGTAAAATAGGTGAAAACCAAGCCATTACATCTGAACTGTACACAACCGAAAAACTGTCCCTACAACCATGTTTTTTAAGTAAAAATAACAAACACAGCGAAAATGAGCAACTCTAGGTCCTTTGGCATTTTACGTAAAAATGCGTTCGAGCTAGAAACAAGAAACCATTCATTTAGCTCTTAATCCCCGAGGGAGCAATTAGCAGTCTGTGTTTTAACTGAAACAAAGCTTGCACAACGTTATAACTGCACAAAAATAATGTCAACCAGGAAACATGAAAGAATAGAGGAATAAGAGTCCTCCGTGCTATGGGCCAATTGAGAGACAAATGTATTCGTCGGCAGCGCACATCGATTGTTCATGCATGAGAGACGAAAAATCAGAGACAAAAAAACACGTGTCAATGTCGATTATTGAGCTAACCGATGAAACCACCGACCCCAAAAGAAAATCAGTTTTCAAAGCTATTGCACTCCATAGAAATGAACGGCATTCAACTTTTTTTGTTTTCCTGCAGCCGCACACAGTGGATCCTTTTCCGGCGTTTGTTCCTAGGTCTGCCATGACAGGAAAATAAAAAAAAAGGCTAAAAATGGTAGAACTGGAAACACTATTTATGTCTCATCTAAAAGCCCATTCAAAGTGCCATGCAGCATTTGAATGCAGACAGATTATCGCTTTTAAGGGGGAAACGTCGAAAATCAGTCATTCAAGTAGACGATGAATGACAGTACTCTTCGTTAAAGTTGGCCACTAGCACTAGGTCGTTCATTGGCTCATTGTCGCAGGATTGCAGAGCATACTACTGACATTAAAAAGGACCAATTCAATCATCTACTGAAAATATATAGAACATGTTTTGAAAAATGTTGAATCGCAATAAAAGTAGACACGTACATATATGTACTAATATCTTTCTTATTCAAAGAGTTCTATCTGTTGGCTCGTGAGAATCACTACAAAGATTTATGTCTGTATATCAAAGGAAGGAAGCGAATCATGACCTTGGCTCTTTGCATTTTACTTGCATAAGAGTTTTTCATATCATTTTACGTGTTTACTCATATGTATCAACTTACCCAGAAGAACTGTCACTTGAGAAAAATTATTGTCGTGCACAGAGAAAGAAGCACAAAGTGGAACTATGTCTGTTTGATAAATTGTTTCATATTCTCGCCAAATTTCTTATATGATGCTCTGGTACAGTAAAGGAAGGAAGACGAAATTGTAAACAAGACAAGCGTGAATTTACTTCAAATAATACAGTCCTCGTCTCTGAAGAACTACCATGCTCTGTCGTCAGATATGTATGAAGATAACATACCTTCTCAAGAAAATCCTAAGCCTTGACAATAGAAACTGTAGTGGCCACCGTAACATTGGTGCCCCGGCGATGCCCACTAAAAGGTTGTCATCGTACCACCTTTAATCGGGGAATACAATTGTCATGAAAAGGCTTCTAAGGCTTCGCCATTCGGAATCGCCCATAATAAGCAGCTCACTTCCATTCGTGTAAAAAAAATCGACTGAGGAGCCAGTCCTATACCTCCCATATGTATTGCGTTACATCAAGAAGATCAAATATCCCGGCATGTAAAAACACAATTAATATTATTTACTTCTTTTTTGCATGAAATAATTGGATAATAAATGTAATGAACAAGAAAACATTTCTTTAATTTCCTCAGCATTTGTTCCGCAGTTGTTGGGCGAACTTGATATAAAAAAAAAAGAAAATATTTCTCCAATTTCCTCAGCACAAAATCTAATCAGCTCTAAGTTTCACACTAAAAAATAAATTAAAAAAAACCGCATGATCGTACGTTGTTTCGTTGTCAAGATATCGAATGACAAACATTTTATCACACACGCACACACACAGACATCATTTCGAAAATGGGTGCAAAAGATTCCTAGTGTATCGTAATGTGAAGCCCTGTTCATATCTCGAAACATTCTGTCGGACCGATAGCAATACTTCCCTCTATCTAGGTGGGAAGGTAACACGCTCCACATAAATAGTTGTGGGAAGCTAGGCCTAGGCTGTTATTGTAATAAATTCCGCAGTCTTGGTTGCTTTTCTCGGTGTCCTTACTGTGACTTACTTAGACCTCGAGCGGGTCTATTGTACCCATAAAAAGTATACTCACGGGAGTCTATCCAAGGGGTAGGGATGCCTAATCTGGAAACCACCCAGAAAGGTATAGAATTCTCAGGAGTTTCCTAAAAGCTGCGATATGAAAATCCTCTAGTTCATGGAAGAAGGTACTTCCAAGAGTACGCAATCTTCTGGTGGCTAGTGCGGGTCATTCGCATATCAGGTGTTGGTTGGACGGATTTTCTTTCCTTTTCATCCCTCCAGCTTCTGCAGTTGTCATTGTAGTGTAATCCAAGACGTTCCGATTGCTATTCCGCAGTGCTCTGTAAGGACACCGGAGACGATTCGTATCGTACAGTTGTACGCGACTTTGGCAATTCTTCTTATCGAAGACTGACCATAGTGATCTGGCTATTACACATGTGTCCATGTGAAACCTTTGCGTATTAGCCCTGATTATGGTTCCCTCATCTATTTTCCTGTAAAGAGATCTAATGGGAGTCCTTGCAACCTGAAGGGTGTATAGTGCTGCACCTTTCCTTTCCAAGTTCGTCCGCCATCTCATTACCTCATGTTATGCATAACAGGCGCGTGTATGAGATTCTAATAAAACTCTCAAAGCTAAATCACATTATCTTCATCAGTTAGCCAGAAATCATGAGTGGATAATAAACAACCCTATAAACAAATGAATCATATGTATGTATGTACATGTGTGTGAATCTCCCTTAACGTACAAGTACACTTAAACCAGGAAGCTTGGTCTTAATTATGTGCTAACTATTACTCAAATTGAACTGCCTTCTCAAAACTTTGCTTCCATCAACTTACCTGTTAATGATCAAATAGCGTGAATGATTGTTTCGTTTGACGATATGAATCCCCTTTTTGAAGTTCATTAAGTCCTCGTCCATGCTGCTTGTATGAAGTGTACGCAGAACATAACGACTGCAATTGAGTTTTTTTTTTTTTATTACTGCTCATTGGCTTTCCAAGAACTGTGGGGTGGTAATTAACGATTCTGTGCCATAAACTGAAGCCATTGCAAATCGTTTGGTAAAAAGTTAATTTTAATTTCTTTCACGTTTATCGGTAATTAGCTCAGCCCATGGCCTCCTTTCATTGGTTTTTCGCCATAAATATGGTATAGGTAGCTGCGAATAAATGTTTTTGAAAACGAATTACAGAGAAGTGGATATCCTTCTGATGGAGGAGTGTAAAATGGATCAAGAATCTCGCCCTCTACTTGTATGTATGTTAATATATAGTTTACACCTTTCCAGCCTTATCCCATTTGGAGGGGCCAACATTGTTTTACTGGAACCTACCTCGTAGCTATTACTTATGTACACACATCCAAAGTGAGGGGTTAATTCTGAAAATGTCGTCCAATGCTCCCAACTTCGGGCAGGTGCTTGTCTGAATTCACGCCTGCAAGTGGGAGTATGGTCACCTGAATTGGTAAACATTTGAACTAGTGTTCGGGTTACTAGTTACTTCCCAGACGTTGGCTTAGAAATCTGACCGATACATATACAACTTAATAAACACTCATCTAAGAAAAGTTAGAGCTCTCTGCTTTAAATTATTTTCACTAAATTAATTAGAAACGTGTGAAATGCAATTCATTGACAAAGTAAATTCACATTCAGTTTTTTTTTTTTTTAAATTGTTTGTCCATTTTCTTAAATTCATTACGAGCTCAAATTGATTTAACAAATCCCCAGGGTAGTTCTGGATCGGTAATAGATCATGTGGTATCACAACGGCCCTCTTCGGGTCTCTTTGGCACCTGGGTGCGGACACCTAGCCTAACCTAAGAAAATTATAAAAACAGGGGTATCTAAAGATCTGGAAATTCGATTCGGCAGAAAAAAGATCAACCCTATTGAAAAGGAATACAATCTCGGTTTAGATGTGTGGTGGGAAAAATGCAGAACGTACATACATGATTGGGTTTTACAGGTCGGGACGCAGTGGCATATAACGGTCTTGTCAGGCCACATATTTGACTAGAAGAAGAATGTAAGTAGATGCAACGTTGGATAAACTCACATCAACGTGACTTACGCTATGACGATGTGAAGCTCGACGTAACTCATATGTTCATAACGCCCACTGAGAAGTAAGATGTTTACACAACAAAACAATACTTTTCGTCCTGATCGTTTCTGATGGAAACTAAATGGAAAGTGGCTTTGGAAGCTTTCCACAACAGGCTCTATTCAATGTTTGTATTTCCTACATTTCTAAAGGGTGGTTAAATTTTAAGGGCCGATGTTGAATGTGAACCACACCTAAACGTCAAGTTTTTTTCTGCATTTCATTTGGCATTTCTCAATTCCAGGCTAACTCAATTTGAACCATGGAAAGATACACAATCGAGCAACGCGTTAAAGTTATTCAGGCTTATTATGAAAATGGGCGTTCAAATCAAAATGCATATCGTGCACTTCGTGATTTTTTCGGTCAATTTAATCGGCACATTTTCACCTCAGTGGATTCGTCAATAAGCAGAATTGCCGCATTTGGGCGAATGATAATCCAAGAGTGATTGTCGAAAAACCAATGCACCCATCGGGCCGTATTTTTTCCAAAATGAGGCCGGTCAGGCAGTTACTGTGAATGGTGTTCGCTATCGTGAAATGATAACGAACTCTTTATGGCCCGAATTGGAAGATATGAATGTGGACGATATGTGGTTTCAACAGGACGATGCCACTTGCCACACAGCTAACGAAACAATGGCTCTTTTGCGCGCAAAATTCAATGGCCGTGTTATCTCACGTGGTGGCGATGTCAATTAGCCGCCAAGATCATGTGATTTGACACCGTTGGATTTTTTTCTTTGGGGTTATTTGAAAGAAAAGGTGTACGTCGATAAGCCAGCAACAATTCAAGAGCTAAAGGATGAGATAATTCGGCACATTAACGGCATAGAACCTCAATTATGCTTCAGCGTCATCGAAAATTTGGACCATCGGATGGAGGTGTGCCGCCGAGGTCGCGGCGGCCATTTGACCGATATTTTGTTCCATACATAATTGAACCATACTAAAAATAAATATTATTATAATAAAAAGAAATGACAATAATTTCCTAAGTAATTTGTGTTTTATTCAAAATCAACATCGGGCCTTAAAATTTAACCACCCTTTACATATTGCAATTTTCATTTCGGCCATCTTTTTTTTCGTTCAAGTTTTCAAATGAAAAAATCAAGCAAAAAACACCGCAAACAAATATTCAGTAAATTCGAAATATCCTTCTGGTTGCACCAAACGGGCGAAAAAATGCGTTCAGTTCATATAACACCTCGCTGCACTTTTTGGCTGTGCAAATGTTTGCTAACAATTTCTTCAAAAATTAGTTTGTAGGTGGAAATATTGACCGAAATGCATTGCAAAATTTGTTCTTATGTGTTAATTGCAAACAAAGTTTCATTTATATTTTACAATAAATTAGACGTCCTATGGAGTTCAAGCAGTCACCATTTGACAATTACCATTTTCTATTTCCTCTCTATACCAGTACTTTACCGACAGCATACCCCTGACAGAAAAAATAAAAGAAAAGCAGGTCACTGACCTCTGACAAAAGGGTGATGACCTAGCCCAACTTCACACTAATTGGGTTGCAAGCTACTCATGCCCATAAGCGTAATCCATGTTAGCGCCTTTTTACCACTTTTGTTTTATGCTATTTAGAGATTTTTCATCTCAGCTGTTTCCAGTAGAAGTTACAGAGACCAAACAAACTTTTAAGCTTATTTGCGTCTTTTCCCCCATTTCGATTCTATGATATTCCTGCAACTAAAAGCACTCACCTTAAAGCCTTGACCAAGATACAAAGACTAGCTTGCATTGGAACGACCAGTGCACTGAGATTAACTCCGACAGCAGGGTTGGAGACAGTTCACAATCTGCTACCTCTTGATCTCAACAAGCAAGAATCTGCAGCAAAGAGCGCTGTGAGGTTAGACCAGTCTAAAGAGCGAATTCATATATTGGACAAATTTCCGGGCATACGTATCGACTCTGATTACATGATTCCGTATCTGGACTTCGGCAAACCCTTCTCCTGTGCCTTTCCAAGCAGAGAATAGTAGGAAAACAAAGTCCATCTACACAGATGGCTTCAAGATGGTCATAGGCACGGGTGCTGTTGTCTTCTCTGAGGAGCTAGGACTCAGCAACACTCCCTAGCAACACCAGTGTGTTCCAGGCAGAGGTTTAAGCAGTAACCAGACCTGCCCAATTGGCGTGATATTCTCTCCTGGCTCACGGTGTCAGGAGAGGATATCACGATCTTCAGAGACAGCCAGGCGGCTATAAAAGCAGTAGCAGTAGCAGTCAAATTACATCCAAGCAAAGAGCTGAGGGTTGTTGGCAAGCAGTATAATGTAAAACTCTGCTGGGTCCCTGGACATAGTGGTGTGCCAGGAATCAAGACTGCTGACGAACTGACAAGGAAGGGATCAGCCCTAGAGCCAGAGCTAGAGCACTGTACAATAAAGCCTCCACTTCGTTATCTGAAAGAAACAATAAGGCTAAGATCCTTAACTAAAGCTAATAACAGCTGGAAAACACTAACCACCAGCGAAACTTCCAGAGGGCTATGGCCAGAATATAATAAAGGTAGAACGATCAAGCTCCTATGTATGGACAGGAAATGCCTGTCAGTACTGGTAGGATTTATTACAGGCCACAACATGCTTAGGAACCATGCAAAAAAGCTGCACCTGACCGAGGACGACCTATGCAGAGGAAGCGGGTGCGAGGAGGTGCATGAGGACACAACTCACTTTCTCTGTCATTGTTCAAGTCTCTGCAATATTAGAAAAATAACTCTGGGCAGATACCCCTTCGATAACATCGAGGAGCTCTCCGATGGTTCACTATCGGATCTGCTCAAGTTTGTATTAACAACCAGGTGGCTGTCATCAGGATATAGAATAACGCAGTGGGAAGTAGCTGGGAAAACACATGGGTGCCACAACGGGTCTACATAGACCTAAGTGAGATGAAGAGGGTTTCATCATCTTCATATTTCCTGGATAGTTGAGTGATGTATTCTTAGTGTTGTTTTTGTGGGCTTAAGGTTAAAAGTTAAACAAATATTTTTACATAAACGAGGTTTCGCCCATGCCTAGGATGAAGATGATGTATTTTAAGGTTATATTTGAATCTAATCTAGTTTCTCTCCATCGCAGCCAATCAGAGTTGAAAAATAATTCCAAAAATACTTACATATGCTGAGAACTTTCCAACGTAAGCACCGAACAAATCGAAAAACACCACGATAGCACAGTATGCCATCCGCAATTTAAATTCTTCTACATCCATAATGGCAGTAAGTAGCAAGCACTCATTGCCTTGTAATGTAGTAACCCAAGCAGGAGTCTATCCACGCATTCTGTATAATATGATCATATGTACATATTCAAAACTTGTCGTTACTAAGAAGACAAGGATATACATTTTTCAACCACATTGGGGCATGTAAAATGCCAATAGCTCCATGAAATATTTAAAAAGATTCAATTTCATGCTGTGCGGCGAGACAGACATTTGGTAAATTGCGGGAAAATTCTTGGTAAGTGATTTCCGCAAGAAACTATCACGATTAACAGGTTTATTTGCAAACTTTATTCGCGGAGTATTTCACTGGTATAAAGTTAGATTTGTTATGAAAAAATTGTCTGCTCAAAAATACATTTGAGTGTTCCGCGGTTGTTTTCAAGAGTCAAGTCATGAAAAAAAAATTTGTTAAATATTTAATAAAATATGGTAGTCATAAATTTATAAATATTTTTTTTATGTCAGAATGTATGCTCTAACTTTAGGAACTGATTGAAATTATCTCCACATTATATTTCTTACCAACTACATATCATAACAAAGTCAATCATTTTAAATGGATTGCAACACGCTTTAGTTATTTCTATTGTCTTCTTCCCAATCCTCCAGTTGAAGTACTCTTATTCTGCAGCAAACACTAAACAAACACCAAATACTTCCAGCATCCTTGCCATATGATAACAAACTTACACATCTTGTAATGCTTGAAGTTGTTTCAATATAATGTACGTACGCAAGGCACAGACGAGTGCCTGCTATCAAATTCTAAAGCAACAAAATGTTAAGTAGTTGCCATGTGTGAATGAACACATATCTTAAGTGCACTTTTCCACAATCGCAAGATTGTTTATTCTTCGACAGAATAGTACCATTAATGGGTCACAACAGTAATCAAGTTGAAAATCTTGATAAATATCACTATCACCCTCCTGATGTACTAGTGTGATTAAGGAAAACATTTGAAATAATTTATGTAAATATAATTTAAATTATGTAGTATGTACGCTGCTCGAAAGTTATGAAAATTAAATGAGCATGGGAAGCGGAGGTGCGAAAAACTTCGTAGATATTCGACGCATTTTTCTATCCCTTAGAGATCGAGTTGTCAAAGTTGAAAGTTAAACTTGGAGGAACTAAGCTGGAAGCTTACGCCTCTACAGATACGTATACACCTCAAGGCTGCGTAATCTCCCGATTCCTATTGTTCTCCAGCAATTCAGAAACAGCGGCGTCAAAACTATAGCCTACGCAAATGACGTAGGGCTGCTATCAACAAACAAATTACTTCGGACCCTTTGCAAGTAAATAGAAGGACCCTTGACGAAGAAATGTGGACTAACAGTCAAACCCCAGAAAACTGAGCCGGCATTATTCACAAACGAAAGGATAGTACCACAATTCACAACACCTTCTTTTTGGGGTATCCCCATGCGACTCGTGCTCGATAAGAAGCTCAGTTGGAAGCTTAACCCTAGGGAAAAAATAATAAAAGCCTTCCACTCGTGCAGCAGAATATTTGGGACAGCTTGGGGCCTAAACCGAGAGTTATCCTACCGCACAACACCATACCTAAATCTCACAAGATCATTTTTAAGTAGCTACCAGACCAGGAAGGAATGGAAAAGAGGGCAAATGCCAAACGCGCAACCCATAGATGTCCAAACCGATGGGAACCCAGACATCTCCAAGTTCGTCTGCTCTGAACTACAGCAGTGTTTTCCAAGCGGAGGTCATAGCAGTGACACTAGCCACCCGTGAGACTGCGATGAGGGCAAAACCACAGCAGGATATCACCTTCTTCATCGACAGCCAGGCAGCAATAAAGGCAATTTCTGCTACAGAGATTATATCAAACCTTGTGAAGTGCTGTCGAGAAGAGGTCAAGGTTCTTGGAACACAACATAAAGTGACACTCTGGTGGGTCCCAGGACATGACGGCATACTAGGAAACAAGAAGCCGCACTAACTCGCGACAAATTGCGACAAACAACAAGCTCGGCAAAAAACTCGGAACAAGCTGACACTTCGGTAAACATACCGCCTTACACACTTAAGCTCGTAAGAGGGCAAAGAGCCTTTAGGGAGACAAATAGCAGATGGACCTCTCTAGAAACCTGTATAACCACAAGGAAGATATGGCCTTTTTTCGATAAGGCTTCTGCAGATCTACACAAGATGCCTATCTACGCCTATAGGAGTGATGACAGGCCATAACACGCTGCGGTACCCTATGGAAAAGCTTCAGACTACAGAAGAACTTTGTAGAGGGTGTGGTGATAACAAGTCGGACGAAACTTTTCCAGCACATGGAAGAACTATCCAATACACTGGTGAACCAAATAATGAAATTCATCAAATCCATAGGATGGTTTGTATCACAGACGGGGGGTCCTTTAATTCATGCAATTAATATTTGTCCAGAGATATTCAAATTGTAATTAATGAATGACGAGGTACATGTATAGGTTAGAGAGGCTGTCGACATAGCCGACGCACTTAGACCAACAGTAGGTCCATTGTGATGCCTCAGGATCTAGGATGACTTATCTTTCTTAATCGTGAAACCAGTGGGAGCTTTTAATAAATGAACTAGGTTTCCGACAGCTTGTTATGCTAGGTCGCCAAGATTGTCAAAAAAGAAGGCACCGAGATGATTGCGTCTTTTCCTCGTCCCTGCAGCTTCTGCAGAAATCATTTGCAAGAACGCTCAGGCGAGTGGCATGTCTGCCTATGAAGCAGTGTCCTGAGATATATAGTAGCTCTAATATGCCGTCTACTTAGCGAAATTAATCTCTTGGAGCGCTTATGGTCTATTGAGGGTCAGATTAGTCTACTAGTTTGACAGATGATGCCAATGGGCCACCTTAGATTAGGTGAATGGGTGCGTTGTGACGATCGTCACTGCTCACTTAGACCAACAAAGGGTCCATTGTGCCCACCTGACCACCCATTGGACCAGCTTAGGTTGGCTTTGCTGATTGCATCTGCATTTACCTTCAATTTGCATGTAGCTAGTGGCACTCTTAGGTTCTCTTTTTCAGGAAGAATATGTATTGTAGTACGATTGTTGTTGAGTTCATCGTTTTTGCAGTTACCCGGAATGTCTCTGTGCCTTGATACCCAGCAGAGGTGTATGTTGAATTGCTCTGCCATCTCTTTAAGAGACGAGCGGCAATTTAGACAAAGTGTGCTAGTTGTTTCGAATTGACATTCGAAAGGTAGCATGAGACCATTCATTCCTAAACTATGTATGTATGTATGTATGTAATGCTACACTAAAAACTAGGACATTTTCGTATAGCAAAGTAGTGTATATTTAATTAGCGAAATTACAAAATTGCAATGCAATGCAAAGCAAAAAAATTTATTTAATTTGTACATTACTGGTATTCATTAATTTCTGCTGAAAATATCGACGGTTTTCATCGACAGTAATTAACCAGCCAAAATTTGTTAAAAATGGATAAACTGCACCTATTTTATTGCTTGCTTCCAAGAATGTACATGTAAAAAAACACTCAAAACAAATTTGCAATTAAAAATCATTACATAGCGCCCAAGGGAATTAATAAAATTAAATTCTTCGTACTTCACTGTGTTGTTTGTGTGCTTCGCTTATTTTTTTTTTTCAATGTAATATCCGACAACAGAAAAAAAATAGATACATACGTAGGTACTTTTGACAGTCGACCGGATGATTTTCTGAGTAATTAATTAATTCAGCGGAACTTGCGGGCATGCACAGACACGAATGAACTGTTCATATTAAAAGTACATACATTGAATATTTATTCGAGAAATAACAAACAAATATTAAAAGACGGTCAGTTTTTAGTCCACTCCATAGCAAATTTACCCGAAAGCCATTGAATTGTCGACAGCCCAACAAATGGATTTTAAATTAAAATATATCCAATTGTTAGGGACGACGAATTCAATATGAAAATTAAATAAATATAAATTTCCCAATCGAGGGGAATTTCCGTGGTTCAATTAAATTATTAAGAGCTTACCGACCGTTTGGCCTTTAATAAGGTCAACGGTGTACACGTATCTGTAGCGGGAATTTGAAACACATCTGGTTGGTTTTAATTGGTGGCAGCCCATAGACCTATTGCTTTACTTAATTTCTTGTAATTGCTCTTTTATAAATTGTTTTTAATTGTCGAATTGGCAGATAACAGAGGACAATTTAACGTTATTTGTGATAATGTGTTTTTTCACTTGCGATTAAAAAAAAAGGTGTGTTAAATAAATACTACCACAGATCCAAAAGCACTTACTTTCACATCGAACAAGAGGAAAACTGTTCTGTAGGGAATAACAATTTAATACATAATGAAATCGTGAGTAGACTTATCGAATGACAACCCCTAACATCTATAACTTATCTTCGACATTTTGCCGATCGTGGGAAATCCCTGCTCGTTCAAAAAAACCGTAGGTTTCAGAAGGACCTTAAAGTAGAAATAATGGGCTGCCCTAAAAACCGCGATCGTAAGACCGATCCTCACTATACAAGGCACGGAAATCCTATTCGTAGACCACACCAGATACATGGGGGTCATACTTGATAGGAAACACAGTTGGATCATGAATATTCAGGACCGTGCAAGGAAAGCCTCAAGTGCCTATATTCCTGCCGGAAAGCTCTGGGCCCGAAATCGGGTCTGGAGCCTAAAGTGATCTACTGGAAATATACGGCGGTGGTCAGACCGATCCTTATGTAGGGAGTACTGGTCAGGTAGACAGCACTGGACAAAGACTATCACGCATTTGCATAACAAGTGCTTTGAGAGCAACCCCCACTGCTGCACTGGAGGTAATGCTTCATCTGCTTCCTGTTAATATCTACGGGAAGCTGGGGGCAGTTAAAACAACATTGAGGCCTAGAGAATCCTCCCAGCTGATCAGCACAGCAACTATTCCTCGTAAAACGGACTACGTTGTCCCCATATTGATTTTAACATCAGTTACAAAACTCGGATTCCTAGCAGAAGCTCCTGAAAGTCTGGTCCAGTTTTGAGCAAATACGCGCTGGAAATATTCATAGACGGATCTAAGACAGCAGGTTGTACGGGGGCAGGAGTCTTCTCCAACGCATCTGGCTAAGCCATTACCAATCGACTGTCAGACCACTGTAGTGTGTTTCAAGCGGAAATTACGGCAGTCCATGAAGGTGTGGCATGGCTTTCAAATAACGCAATAGATTGTAGCGCTATTGTACTATGTGTACATATGTAGTCAGGCAGCTATTAAAGGCTTGGAATCGCAGATAATACAATCAGGGTTGGTAAAGCAATGCCGCAGATCTATTAACGATATTGCAGACAGGTGTGACGTAACCGTGTGTTGGGTCCCAGGACACTGGGACTTTTTAGGTAACTGCAGAGCGGACAAACTGGAAAAAGAAGACGCAGGACGGCATCTCCCCGAAAACCTGGGGGAACCACTTGCGGCTGTCAAACTGATCATATTCCTCCTCGACACAGATCCCAAGAAACTGGCAAACCACAGGTAGAAAAGCATCAGCACTTGACTCTTGTCAAAACAAATCTGGCCTAACGTGGATTTAAAAAAGAGAGAAAGACTTTTATCCACTAACCGAAAAAACTTAGATTCACTAATAGTGGTCCTCTAGAGGTAAAACATCAACTCGATATCGAAGAAAAATAAAAGTCGGAAAAAAAACAGGGGAAACAATAAGCTCATATTTCGCTAAAAAAAACTGAATCAATTGACACCAAATGTTAAATTTATTTCACTCGAAGATCGCCCCCTTTCCTGCAAATACGCTGACAAGCCAAAAACCCACAAAAAAAAAGAGCAACGAACTGAAACAAAATTCGTTATTATTATACCAACCAAGTCCACCAATGTGATTGAACCATCCCCGTGATGGTTCTTTAGTTGACAGATAGAAAATTGTCCCCATCAGATGAATAGGAACCCCAAAACATCATTTGGAACAATGAATGTTCTAGGCACAACCCAACGATTTGATATCTTTTAAATAAATCATTTGACCACCACTCTTGAGAAAGGACAAATTATCTGTCTCTTTGGTTGTGCCCAGCGGTTAGCACATTTGCACTCTTGTTCGGCTGATAAAACTTTAACAAGTATAAATATACACACCCACACATGCGAGATTAATGGACCCTTTTCAGCGTGATTTAAATTTATTGGCATCATCTCCTTTCTCGGGGCGAGACTGTACTTTATCCTTTGAATTGGCAATCAGTTATCATGATTGAGCTGTTAGCATCTTGCATGTTCTTCAGACGGAATAATTGAATGCTTGGACATGCTGTGTTGCGATATAGAATATGTTGCAGAAAAAAAAAAAATATTTTCCAACTTATGACTTTATCCCTTGCTGCGTTCACTTATTAACCGTAATCAAATAAAAATAAGAAATTTGAGAAGGAATATTGTTTAAACAGAGTGCGGAAGCAGATTAACAATTTTTTTTTTAAATGACGTTTTATTCTTCGATTCCTTTATATCACAAGTTTTGCGGTGAAAAAAAAAATAAATTACATTCCTGTTATTTCTTTAACATCGATACATATACTTCATTACTTACGTGGCGCTACAGTTCGCTGTGAACCTGGACCACAACCATTTAAGCACTCTAAGTTAGTCGAGGCCCTCTTTTACTTGTGCGTGTCACCTTAGGCGAGGCCTTTCTCTACTGCGTTGTCCCTCCGGGTTAGACTCAAAGATTCAAAGGAAGCGTGCCGGAACATTTGTCTCCATTCGATCTACATGCCCCAGCCATCTCACCCGATAGATTTGTATTTTCTTGACCAGGGCGATGTGGCTGTGCAACTAGTAAAACGAATCGTTGAATCTTCTCCTTTAAAGCCCGTCAACGCAAACGAGGCCGAATACCTTACAAAGAATCTTTCTCTCGAAACAACCAAGGATATCTTCATCCGCTTTCGATAGATCCCATGCTTTAGCGCCGTAAAGCGCGACTGAGATGAACAAGCTCTTATATAAAGCCTCCTTAGTTTTTCGGTATAGCACCTTACTACACAATTGCCTTCTTGGCCCAAAGAAACATCGATTGCCAAGAATTAGTCTCCGTTTGTTTTCTGATGAAGTAGCAGGGCCAAGGTAGACAAAGTCCCTTACTACCTCGAAGTTATAGCTGTCAACTGTAGCATTCTGTCTGATTCGTCGATGTTCGGTGTCCGTTCTTGATGACACCATTAATTTCGTTTTGCCCTCATTTACCGCTAAATAAATCTTGGCCGCCTCCATCTGAATACTCACGAATGCGCGAGTGACATCATTCAAGAACGATGTTGAAGACGTCGCACGACAGCGAGTCGGCTTGTCTAAATCCATTTCTGACATCAAAGATCTCAATGATGTCTTGACCGACCATGATGGAGCAGGGAGCATTCTCCATCATCATCCTACAGAGAGGGACAAGTTTGCCAGGGATGCCAAAATTAGACATGGCTTTGTATAACTGTCAAAGGCGGCCTAAAAATCGATGGTTTGAATTTCTTGGGTTTTCCTCAGGATCTGCCAAAGTGTGAAAATTTGATCGATTGTGGACTTAAGAAGACTGTGGTTAAGAAGACTTATTCCTCTGTAATTGGTGCATCTGAGTGGGTCTCTTTTTTGGTGGATCGGGCAAACGTGACTGAGATTCCATTCATCTGACCAAATTGTTAAAATGAGTTCATGTATGCTGTCTACAAAGTCACTTCTACTTTTTTTGATCAGTTCGGCAGCTAGGCCGTCAGCTCCAGCAGCTTTGTTGGACTTAAGCTTAGATATGACTATGGATCGAGTGGACGTAATTGTTGGTTTTCATCGTCAAGGTTGAATGGTTCTCTCTGCTTGACAGCGGGATACTGGTCTTCATCGCCAATAAATAGCCTGCAGAAGCAGTTTTTTCAAATTCTCAGCACCGACTGTGACTCTACTAGAATGTTTCCTTCCTCATCTCTATAAGTTGGTGTTCGGGACTTGTTGTCGTGACATATTCTTTCTCCAATGTACTTTCAATTTGTAAAACCGAAAGAAACATGTAAAAAGAGTTGCAAGTGGAACGCTATATAGCACTTTTCCAATACCTAAGTATTAATTTACGCCTAGGACGCCTTGTCCCCGAATGGAACCTAAATCAGTAATTGCAAGACGTACATACATAATTCAGAAAGAAGAAGAGGAGATAAGAAAGACTTTTTGGTGTAGCGGTTTGAGAAACTCTAACGTAAGACGTATGTAAGTCACGCCTCTCAATATCTCATGGATGTCTGGCCGAAACCACTGCCTTATTTTGAAATAAATTGAATTTGCTGTTCTCGACTGGGTATCGAATCTACCCACTACACCATAGCCACCCGTTCTTTCTTCGAAGTTGCTGCAATTATTAAAGATATACCCTTAACGAATACTGAGAGCGAAAGTGAACAAACTGTTGTGTATGTCTGTGGGACGTACCTCAATGGTTCAAGGTTAGGAACCCAGGCGTGCTGAACAACGTTTTTTTTTAAATTACTTTCGGAAAACGGAAAAATGGCACAACTCACACACAAGAGAGTGTACTCTGTACGCTGCATCCAGTTTAACCCCAAAAAACAAGTCTGCATTTGCATTGCTTTCAAGATTCAGTTGACACAGGAATGGGAAATAAACCGACTAGGCGAACACTTTAAACGGATTTTCAACTTAATGGCAACGTCAACACAGAGGAGTACAAAGTTTGTTAATCGGAAAATAAACATGTGATTCCAAAATAAATAGGATATTTCTCTCTCTCACCAGCGAATTTTTCGTGTAGATGTTGGGTTTGGCAATGTGGTTTGACCGTTCTTCATCGAAAATGTTTTTAAACGCGTGAGAACAACTACATATTTCTGGTGGGGTTAATTGCGGTGATATGATCCGTACATACATATGTATGTATATTGTATGTGAAGAAGACTTTGTGAAATAAAATAAATGTTGTGGAACAGAAAATAAGTGAGGTTTTCTTTAGGAGAATAGGTAGTTCCTTTCATGTTCAAAAATATTTTGTTTCAATATAAGATTTCTGCCTAGATTCAGTCTCACATACCTCATGACTAGATAATTAACTTTGTTATATTCGGTTTGGCGTTCAGTCCACAGCTTTCAATAAAAGCAGGTTAAAATACATACTACTTAAAATCATATTTCGACGACATTTTCCTGACACTAATTGTCTACCTATGTAGTATCTACAACTAGTACTTTCCAGATTATATAAAAATTACTCGGTTTCTAAGTAACTCCAGAATTTTTGATGCAGACAACTCGAATTCTGTGAAAAGGGTTTATCAGAATATATTTCAAACATAGGATAGGTTAGGTTATGTGGCTGCCCCGCTCAGACAGACAGACAGACACTTAGACCAGATTGGCCCATGGTGATACCACGATGAAGGACCAGCTTACCACCATCAGGAACCAGAGTATATACATAACACAGAGTACATCGAGATGGGTAACAGTGAAGGTACTAACCCTAAGAGTCCCGGTGATGAAGTTTCTTATCTTCTGGACGTCGACTTCAGCTAGATCATTAAGATCATCGTACAAGTATTCCCCGAGGGTTTTTCTTTTTAAAATCACAAGGGAAGGACACATGCACACTAATTGCGTTGTAGTCTCCTCCTCCTCCTCGTCTCTACAGCTTCTACAGAAATAGTTGGATAGGCCCCCAGTCTGAGACCATGTCTGCCTATCAACCAATGTCCGGTGAGGACCCCTATTAGTAAACCTAAGTTCTTCCGGTTAATGGATAAAAGTCTTTTCATCTTTCTCAACACGGGTTAGGCGAGATTTGTTGTGAGACAAGTGCTGATGTTGTTCTACTTATGGTAGTCTTCCGCCTTCTTTTGCCAGCTCATCCGCTCTGCAGATGCCTGGAACATCCCTGCATCCTGCGACCCAGCACAGGGTTACATCGCACCTGACTGCAATCTCGTTAAAAGATCTGCGGCAATGCTTAACCAACCTCGATCGTATTGCCGGTGATTACAAGGTTTTAATAGCTGCCTGACTTTCTATGTGTAGTAGAATAGCGCTACAATCTATTACGTGTAGTAGAGACGACTCCTACCCCTGTACCACCCGCTGTCTTAGATCCGTCTGTGAATATTTCTACCGCGGATTCGCTCAAAACTGTACCAGACTCCCAAGAGCCTCTGCTAGTAATCTGAGATTTGTACCTGACGTTAAAGTCAATATAGGGGACAACGAAGTCCGTTTTACTAGGAATTGTATTGTTGTCCTTGAGGACCAGCTGGGATGATTTCAAACATAGACCCCTAAAATGTTTAATAAAACTATTCCTAATTCTGAAGTCCACCTTAATCTCAGCCCAAGCTGCAAGTGTAATTCAAGTGGGTGCTCATTAAAAAAAATTATTTTGAATCAAGCTTCTTCTTTTTTGTCATAAGGAAACCTCAAAATGTACCACCCGGAACAGTAACTCAGCAACAGGTCATTCCAAGTTTTATTAAATGAAACTACAAAAGACTGAAGTTTTATAATAGGGTTCCCTAAGGATCAGTGGTGTGATATCTGTTTTGCAAACTGTACAAGTAAGACAAAGCTCAATGTCGAGAAAATTTACATACGCGGACAACCTCACCATAGCCGTACCACATCAGAACAAGTCTGTTACGGAAGCTAACCTTCCCATACTAACCGTGTACTTCAAAAAAATTTAGATTAAGAGCAAAACAAAAGTTACCCGTTTCCATTTCAATAATAAACTTGACAAACTTAAATATTTTTTAACAATGCTCAGTTGAATTATATTCTAGGAACAAAACATCCAAGAGATACCCTGGGTCATACATAAAACCCTCAACAACCAAAGCCAGAAGATGGCCTCAACAACACGTGGTGCTCGGGCAATAATAATAATAAGCTGCTACCGTAGCTTAATAAGAACCTATGGATAATAAGAACCATTGAAACAGGCTCGTAGCTAGCCAGAAAAAATTCGGGTACAGCCTGGCGGCAAAAAAGCAAAGAAGAAATCGTTGGTACGATAGAAGAAACAACCAGAATTGCATCTTACTGCTCAAGAAATCGGAAGTACTGCGCCCATGAGCTGCGCTGAAATTAAATCTTCAAACGTAAATAACACTCTCGCTTAAGCTCCATTTCCTTAAGATTCCACAAATTTATTACTTAAATATAAATAATTAGTCTTTTAACGTAAACAAAACAAAAAATAGTTTTCATAAAGCCTATTGAAGAACTGCTCCTTACACACAACGACTCATGACTAATCAAAATTATTGCCTCGTATAAAGTAAATAAATGACGAACCCCAAAGATAAATTCAAAGAAAACAACACCAGCTTAGAGATGGGTAAAGTCCTTAAGCTTTAATCCCAACAAAATAAGTATGATCACGTACATCACATCACGTGCAAAATCAAACAGTTGACGATAAATGAGATTTCAACTATTAATAAGCTTAATGTGCCATCTCTAAGGAGCTTATGTCTTATATGGTTGCAAAATGCACTTGTATAACACTTTTCTGTTTTATTTTTACTTTTTTAACTACCACTGATAGTTGCTAACACCAGTCCCATAAACAGATATGAGTTCACAATACCCACGGAAATAATGTTGACAACTTTAGAAAATATTCTTTTTTAAGATATTTTGAAAGTGCGTATCTATGTATATTCCCTGCTATGTTAGAGTTTTTAAAGTCTTTTGCATGAAGAGTTTTAAGAATTCAGTCCCAGCTAAGAGGAAAAACTTTTAAATAAAGTCAGTGCACCGAAACACTAAGCTGCAACATGTTAAAAATAATCTTTATGTGTACATAGTAAGCTTAAACTAAAAGTAAAAAAAAAATATTATACTTGCAAGTGAAAGTAAAAACCACCTTGACCAGAATATAAGTCAGTATACGATTTTCATAAAAACAATTTTGTGTGGAATGGTATTTTGTGGTAATTGTTTTGTTTTTAACCGCCTGTGTGACCAGTGCGAGTAAATTTTTGCATTGCACTCGTCCTGGTCCAGTGCAGGGCCACAGAGGCAACATCGGTGCAGAGACGAGGACAGCGACATGCTAACGAAAACTCGACTTAGCTCGTCGGATGGGGGGTGGCTCTTGTCCTCTCCACCACGCACCACCTGATTACTAACAAAATCTCGTGCCATTCAAACTAAAAAAAGAAAGAAAGATAAAAGAGGACACTAGTCAGACGTCGGACGGATTTAAACGATAGACGAGAGAGAAAGAAAGAGAAAATAAGAAAAGGCCCGGAAACATGTGCCTATACCTAGGAGAAAAGGGAAGAGGCTAACTTTTTCCATCATTCTCTGTTCGGTGTAGTCCTGATGATGTCGTAGCATATAAATGATTTTTACTTTTTTACAATATTTGCAGATATGTATCTTGAGAGTTGTTTGTTAACAGCACAACACACACACACACATACTTGCACACACAACACACACATGTATTGTAATTTTTTTGGACGTTATCATTAGTTTTCACAGACACCTTGAAGCGAAACCAGCCAATCGGATTTTTGAAGTGTAAGACGAACCACAACATCTTGGATGTAGGGCGTCATAGATGGAATGTTTCCAGCTATGTCATTTCAAGAGAGACATAGCCAAATTACAGCAAACCTAAGTCAAAAGATCACCTTGGCAAATCAAGACTAGATATTGCCCGAATTGTAACCATTATTACGGGCCACTAGCCAGTTGGAGACCATGCGGTCAAGCTCGGTATTCCTCAAAACAACTTCTGCCGAAGGTGTAAGGACATTAATGAGAAGGAATCTCTGTTTCACTTCCTCTGCAGGTATCCGGCCTTGGCGAGGACTAGACAGCATACTTTAGGCGAAGACTTCTTCGTGAACTTCAGCGAAATAGCTCAAAAGATGACTGGAGGACTGATCCTGTATTTAAATTCCACTGACTGGATTTAGCCATGTTATCCGAACACAACCAATCAACACTGACAGGGAATAGGTTTTGGAACGAGTTTCGTTGTAATAAAATGGCGCACCGTAGCGCTAGTTGGGTGCTCAAGAACCGCCACTGTACCTACCTACATAAGGCGGGTGTTGCTCACGCTGTTCAATACTGATTGCCTTCATTTGCAAAGTTGCTTACATCTTAGACTTTCGGCAGAGGATACACACTTCCACTCACTCTCATTCAGTTAACTTAGCAGTGAATAGGCAACGAAATACAGCACAAGCTACTGGCTTTTGCACAAGCAACCAGCTGTATCACAAGCTCCCACAATATTTCTATGAACTTTTATTAAAACAGCGGGTGCGCCGCTTAGGTGGCCATCCAATGTGGAATGAGAATTATTAAATCATTGGCCTATTAGAGGGCTTGCATATGAACACAGGATGAGGATGAGTACCATGCTTATATTGTAATGCGAGACTATAGAACTATAGGTATTCTTGCTCAAGAATGGAATATTCAACTCTTATCGATAAAAGCTCGACTCCTAAATGCCGAATGTTTTGACATTTTGTGTTAAATGATTTAATGTATTTCGGCGTGAAAATCTTAAACCTAATCGAAAAAGTCTTCTAAGATTGCGAAGTCGTTGCATATCACCCTCCAAGTAGTTGTTTCCTGCTGTCATCAATGCCTATGGTCTCGCACTGGCTATTGCCACCCGATGATTTTTTCTTAGTTTTCAGTGCTGTAGTTCCCTTGTTGCCTATACTTGCTTTCCTATACTACTCTCCATAATGATTGGTTTCGAAGAGCAACGCTTGTTTCTAGATTTTGATAAAAGACTGGTCCGAAACTGGTCGAATCTTTGGTTCTTACTGACTGTAATGGGACATCTTGCCTAATCAGAATCCGTCCTCGATCATTGTCTGTCCGTGCCGGTCCGCGTCGGTCCGTAAAAGCACTGAACTCCACGATAAAATCGAAAGTAGTCCTAGAAACAGTCAAATTGCTTCTAGAACTAGGAAAAAACCACTTTTTCATACTACACTGGATGCCTCCTCACAGGGGCCACATCGGCCATGAAACAGCGGACTTACTGGCTAAGATAGGTGCAACAACCCCCCTCATTGGTCCTAAACGAGCCTGTAGAGTGAACAAAAAGGTTTGAGCAGATCTAACGCAAGATCTTTTTCCAAAAATAAAGTTTTTTCTGAAACTTAAAATTCTAACCGGTGTCCATAGTGGCCACTGCCGACTAAAACGCCATCTACACAAGCTTGGCCTGTCACCGGACCCTACCTGCACACTGTGCTTGGAGACCGATTAAAACTCGTTCACGTGAGAAAGTGAACCATAGGCAGTGAATTCGTCTACCCATCTGCACTGGGCACGCTCCACCCAGAGAACCTGATTAGATTTCTGACAGCGTCTGGAATAATCTGGTCTAAAACGTTTCAGGCAGCACAATAGGGCTCTATGTGAGATCGCAGTGTTAGAGTGGACCAACTGCTCCCCTCTGAATAGTATACATATAAGGCATGCGAAAGAACTTCTCGAAAGTTATTGCATACTCGATGAAAAAGCCAAGAAGCTGTGAGAAGAGAAAAATGTGTACTACGGGCAATACAGCGATGTCATCTTAAACCTAATCAGGTCAGTAGACCCCCATTGTGATGCCCATTTTTGGGTGAGGAAGGTACCCCTTGCTCGTGGAGCAGTACCCAAAGGTGCTTTAGTCTAAAGGTTGCAATACACATATCTACATCCATAAAGATAACATTTCCACTATCTTTGGTATGATGACTAAGTAACATCCGCTCGACTCCCTCAAATGTAATTTGAAGTTCCGATTCGGGCTTCAGACCTGAATAAAACCATTGACATAGAAATATTTTCGAGTTCAAATAAAACCATTTTGAAATCAAACTCAAATGCATTGGAATCTGCATCAGGGTAAGGGCAAAGTAATTTACCAAAATAATAAAATAAACATGTGTAGTGATAATAATAAAAAAATATCTGATGAGCTTTGTGTAATAATGAAGATAATTTACACCACAAATTACAAATTAGTAGGCAATTTTGTTTTTATTCCAATTCAGCCTCACGCCATTGGCACTTGGCAATTTATATTAATTTTGACACTAAACATTACCGATAACCAACCAGAAAAATTCAATTAATTCGAGTTTCCTATCCGTCCCATGGGTCATTTGCTGTGAATAATGAATGTATGCGACACATGACATAACTATATGCAATTATTTTACATAATAAAATGCATTTAATAACGAAAATAGGATTTATCCGGAATGTTAATGAATCACGACGGGATGCTGGCCATTTTCGAAAATGCAGACTTTAATACGATTATAATATTTGTTTTAAAAATGTAACAAGCCATGTGATGTTCGGACTTTTTTTTTTACGTTTACAGTTTGTTGATAGCATTCTGGGAAATAAAACTTCAGCATTCATAATGTTTAAAAATTCTCTATATTCATTTTAATTAATGTAAATTCCATAAACTTATTCAAAATGAGCAGAATGCTTGCAACTCAGAGGAAACCTGTCAGCTACTCCTCGACACCCACTTCCCAGTCTGTAACCCGGATAGCGCTGTCTTAATCCCTCCACTCGGAACCACAGCATATCTGGTAGAATATTCACCGTCAACCATATCAATTATTGCCGACTCCGAATGGCGAATTGAGAAGCTCTTTCATGACAGATTATACTCCCGGAGGCTTGTCACTCCCCGACGAGAGGAGGTGCCGCGAAAAATGTTCTGTGTTCCTGGCTGGGACTTGAACCCACGCCGATCGATCAGCAGTCCAACGCACTAACCACTGAGCCGCTACATCTGATGGTACAAAAGAAGTTATGCCTAGTGCTCTCAGGCTGCCTCAGATTGTGAACCTCAAAGCCGGTGACTTAACAGGTAATGTGAGAATACTAGAACACCTTCATCGTGACCCAATTCTTAAGATTCGCGATACCGTGCTTCAGAGATTTCGATTTTATAGAAGTTTCGAAGTTGTTCTAGGCGATCGTAGCGAAGGCAGAAATTTAGGCCCTATAACAATACTAAATTCCCAAATCTGGTATAGACACGGATCCAAATTAAGAAACGGCAGCACGGGTGCTGGGGTTTATGGTCCCAATTTCCAACGCGCGACAGTGCTTGGAAAGTCACCTACAGTGTTTTAAGCGAAAGTCCATGCAATTTAACGGATAAGAATCCAATAAACCCGCATCAAGCAGCACTTTTCGCCCTTAAATCGTATACGGTAGCGTCTAAGCTTGTCTAGGACTGTCTCAACCTCCTCAACAGTCTTGCACCGGTAAATAAGTTTACCGTACTCTGTATCCCAGAAAATAAAGTCTTCGCGGGTAACGATCGGGCTGACTGCCTGGCAAGAAAAAACGCTTGCCACCCACTTATTGGTCCTATTTTGGGGTACCACCCAACAGTATCTACTCCAAGATAACACAATGGGAGATCAACAAACACGCCGACTATTGGGCCAACCTCCAGGTCCTTAGACAATCGAAAAGTTCACCAACCTTAAAATAAACAAGGCCAAGACTTTGCTTGATCTCAAAAAAACGAGTTCAGAACCTTAGCAAGATGTCCACTCAGATACCATCTGCATAAAATAATATTATAAGATGCAGATTTTTGCCGGCTCTAAGATGGACAGAAAGAGACCGGACATACGCATATAATATGTTGATTCTATGCGTATGTCCATAATATGTTGATTCTATGCGTATGTCCAGGAGCCGCAAGGAAAAGATTAATCCACTTGATCCGGGTCTCAGTCAACCCAGCGGAAATTCGGAAAATTTAACCTAAAGCTTTGCTGTGGTTAATTAAAAGCCTCAATGCAATCTCTGGTTAAACCATACGGGCCACCACAATAGAACTCAAAGGTCGCAGTGCGCATTAAGGGCCCCTAGAGCAGAATACGAGTCTGATCTTTAGTTCCAATGAAACTCTAGGCAAACATTGACATTTTAAAAAGTGTATAAGAAGAAGAAGAAGATATGGTTCCCTCCTCTTAGCAGAAATGGAGAGATTTTAAGTGTTTCTTCAAAAGCTGCCCTAAAATTTAGAGTCGAAATATTGGGCCAAGGGAAAATATAATTCATTGCCAATCAGTCTTGGTCAAATCTCAATCAAGGAATTAGTCCAAGAGATTACTTTTACTTCTGGTAATTGTTGTTTCTGGTTGGTACATAGCCAAGTATCATATCTTTTATGTACGCCTGACTTGAGTAGCGAACTCACTTTGTTTACACAAATAAAAATTTATGAACGGAATATTTTCCACAAGAATTAACGCACTCCACCTACAAAATGGCTTAAAAAGTGCAGAACCCTCCGCACCCGAATCACTTGTTTTTATCAAAAGGAAACGAAAGGAATTATAAACGAAACGGTCAAAGAAAAATTTCCTTGATACGATTTCATGCACCGTAGGAGAAACCAAGTGTACACGAACTTATATTCAAAAACTAACAATGCAATCGGTGCTGAGAGGCACTTCTTCCATAAGAATCGACTTAGCACTTTAATGCTTGGAACTTAAGTGCCATAAAAAATTACTTGTTTACCCATGCAAGCTAAGTGGATACTTTTTTTTGAACACTGTCGTAAGTATGAATAGCGCCAAATGAGTATTATACAATACCACACAAAAAAAAATTTAGTCTCACTACCATTTCCCTCGTTTCTGATAAAATTGATTAAACATTCGCCTCTTGGTAGTGACCTTAAATAAAACCTTTAATATAGCCATCCATAGAATAATCTTGGATGCTTTGACTCAAAAAAGTCTATTGCGATAAGTATTCCATTAAAAGTTTTCCTTTTGAACCTCAATTCTTTTGTTATTCTTGTCCCAATGGCTTCCTTATAACTGACACAAGTCTCTGACATTTACAAAAGTATTTCCACGTGGAAAAACTTATAAATTGCCCTCCACATGCCAGCTTTCCAAAAAGCTCAGTCAAGTTCAACTGGAAAACTTAACTTTTCGGAGTAATCCAAGAAAATCGTTGATAACAAGGAACAGTTTTAGTGGAAAAGGGGTACCATTTTCCAGGCTGGCTTACCGGAATGCTTAACCGCGCATGACCAAAAGCTTTTCCAGTAAAAGAGAGAGATCCTTTCCCTTTTAGATTTTTTCCTATAAAAACGTTTTCCAATTAAAGTAAAGGGGTTTTCCTTAGGTCAGGTCACAAACATGCGTTCTACATATCCTAGGGCACGAATTGTCCTAGTTTAACCCCCAAAACAAATAACAGTAATAAAACAAACAAAAAATACAGTGCACGGCTAGACCGCATGTAACTATAAGAGTAAACTTGTTCAAGTGATACCCTATTACCCGTTTGTTTTGAGTTGTGTGAAGGAGTTATGTTCTTTAAGTTTTCCCCCCAAATACACAAGGCAAAACTTTAAGGATTTACGTGAATGGGTGTCTGAGGATTGCTGTCTTTAATAAGCCTTTTTGACGTTTTAAATTTAAATTTAGTTCTGAGGGTTTCAAGGCTTAAATTTGTTATGCAAGGGCTCAAAGTTTGCACGAAATTAAGTCAGTATTTGTCGGAGTTACTTTTTGCCGAAACGATGATAGTTGAGTGGCCAAGACCAGGTGAGACTTCCACGACTGCATAATAACACATTAGTTACTGAAAGGCTAGAAGGCGCTGAAAATGGATCCGAAAAGGATGCAGAGGCGATGTAAAAAATAAAGTAATCCGCTCTCTCTGCATGTGGCCTTTCCATATTCGCTTACTTTGGTCCTACTGATCCTCGTCCACCCACTGTCCAATCAACCACACAAGAGTCCTTGAAGTATTTTGTTCTTTCATTTCCTAATTTTTTGTCGGAAAAATTGATAAATGTATACGCCTGCTGTAGCAGATCTGTATCAGGATATCCAAATGCGGGTCTCGGGCAACATGTTGATTAAGTCTGTTCAGATATCCCTTTTGTTGCACTCAAAACACTGAGGACCTACAATTCTTGGAATAATTAAGGTCTTTCAATGGAGGTAATTTGAAGCATACGTTAAACTTGTCATTTACGTCTGAAATTTCCACGTAACTATATTTTTTTTATGAAAAGACATCATTGCCCCTCAAAATAACCTTTATGCAGATGATTTAACTTAAATTTTAATTTTAATTTGTTTTTTATAATAAAAAAACAAATAAAAATTAAATTTTTAATTCATTCTAAACGTCTAAAAAATTGAAAATGTACATAGATGTATATGAATATACATATCTACCAATCATGTCACTGTCAACAGTTCAAAAGCCGCACGTATCCTTTGATTTACTTTTGAATTCAGCCAGATGTTTCAAAAACCGCAATGGAATACACATTTATTTCAAGGACAACAAACCGATTCATAGCAACAGGAGGGTAGAAGGGTTATCAAGAAAATTGCTTTTTCATTTTCCAATAATCCTTGGGCATATAAAATTATATCTAGCTGTGTGTTGAAGGGAAAGCGTGATTTTTGTAATACGCAGTCATGTCGTACGCAGCATAACTTGGTCCTTCACATGAATATTGCTTGCTATCCATATTCTTATTTGTCGTTATTGGCGACTGGAAAATTATTATTTAAGAATGCGGTCTGCTGAGTCACATTTAAGATATGCATATGGATTGAGTCGTCGTGGACAGTAACTGCTGAAAATATAGAATAGGCTTAGCATTTTGCTGTACCAAGCCAACTAGAACACTTTTGAACGATTTTTGGCTTGTGCTCCAACTAAGATTAGTTTCCGCAATCTGAGGACGCGAACGCCCTCAAAATTTTGAAAGAGAACCAACCCCGCACAAGTAAAACAGTTATTCTCTTCTCTGCCAAACCACCTGAAAATCCACTGAGATCTGAAGTGGTACTGCAGCTTTTACTAACAGCATGAAGAGAAAAAATAAAAAATAGCTGGCGCGACAGCTCATGATGAGCCAAGGCACCAATTATACTCCCGGAGGCTTGTCATTCCCCGACGAGAGGTGGTGACGCGAGAAATATTCGGTTGATATGGCTGGGGCTTGAACTCACAACGCTCGGTCAGCAGTCCAACGCATTAACCACTGAGCCACGGCGACTAAGGGTGTCTATGCAGAACACAAATAAAAACGTGCCACACAAATTGATTGGAACCATTTGAAGCTCTTAATGAAGCTAAAGATACTTCTAACATCAGTACAGTGTACTCTCTCATAAGCGGAGACCGACGGTTCCGAGAAAATTGTGCCCTTATGAGAGGTGTCCGTAAGGAAAGAGTACACTCTATGTGAAAATCCGCCCAAATAGTCGAAATGATAGGCTGCTAAACAGAGTTTCCTTCCTTGGGGTAGGGCTGTGCAGTGCAGGTACAGAGAAGGTTACTGCTGTTTGCCTCACCAACTCCTGCAAACGTCATTGAAGGAAAAATCCATTCTCCTGGCATGAAGGCCAAGATCAAATGTTGAAATCGAGTGGGGTATGGCATAAAGAGGACTAATTTCCTGTCAGAACCTTGATGGTCAAACTCCTAACTAGAGTGCGACGCATCACTAGAGTACAACGCATCTAACGCCAACGGAGCTCTCGCATAATGACAAGAAAAAGAGCTTTTACGACCAGCTATGTAAGCACGAGTATGTAGGTGCGTTCTGTTGCAGTTCGACAATACGACGCCAACACTAGAATACCCAGATAAGACATCGGCAGGCCAAGAGATCTATCCGTGCATCAACAAATCAGGGACCGCCTTTCGCAAAGGGTAGAAATAATCAGAAATTCAATGCCCGTCACCATTCAAAACCTAAAACGACATTTAAAAAACTTTGAAATACTGAACCCTTGATCTTTGTGGACTAAAGAGGCTCCCAAGTCTCCATCAAGCTAATGACAGCTTTCAACTACACCACCATAAACGTTTAACAAACCTTTTTCTGCTTTCAATTAAATTTTCGGTTAAAATTTTCTTAAATTTTCCCATTTTCCTTCACGAAGCCCTTTAAGAAAAAGAAAACACACTTTCGGTATCTGTAATGCTCACCAAATCCTAACGAGCAAATTGTTCCGTTCGATTTCATCTCTCACTTTGTTCTCCCATCTCATGGAAATTTTTTTTCATTTCGCCCAACTTCAATGGACCCCCCCTTGCGAGTGGCTTCGTCGAGTACAATTTCACCTTAAAATTGGAATTTCAAATAGAACAACACCGAGCAACATTAAAGATAACTAAAGTTCATTGAAAGTATTTCTCTATTCCCGCTGAATCCAATACCTGTCCTCTTGCTTTCAGCAGGTACTACCGCTTAGTGTATTCTGAGATTCGTTTGGCAGTTGAATTCTAACTAAGCTGGAGTATCCTTCAGGAGCAACAGCACTCTTATCAACACCCATCACCACCAACACACGCCTGGGAAAGTGTGAGAGCTGTGCGTTCAAGTGAATCCTTGCGCACATTTATATAGTGAAACAATAATAATGGCACCGTGCTCTACACTGTGATGTCAGATACTATCGATAGGGTGCAAAATAGCTGGTGTTAGAGTACAATAACAAAACGCACAAAACTTCTATGTCCAGGCACATTGAAATTGAATAGAATGGGAGATGAACAAGAGGAAAAGTGGTGTCAACTTTTTTTTTTTTTTTTAAGAAAAGTAAAAACGAATTTCAACGCAAATCCAATAAACAAGGTTTTTTTTAAATAATTCAAAAGCACTTGGCATACGTGCTGCAAGCGTACGAGTCAGAGGAAGATACTTTCATTTGAATTCGATTGAATTGTAAAATTTCATTTTGCCAAGATTCATTTGAAATATGTACGCACATACATATGTATATTCCCTAAAATTTCCTTCGTTTATTTCAAGAAAACTAAACTAAGCGAACTTTGAGGGGAAGGTAGAGATGCAATTTCCCCGCAGAAGTTTAAGCTCGGAACTGAAATATTCATAAGGCTGAAATTTGTTACAAGATTAAGTCCTTTACGGTTTATTAGAAGATACAGGTTATCAAGGCCAACTTTGAGTGTCGGGAATAGACTGAGAGCTTTTATGGAATGAAAATTTAAGTAACAACGAAGGCAACTCAAAACTAAGATGACTTCTAAGGTGAATAACTCTTGTGAACAACTAAGGTGACTTCATATAAAAACCTAAAAGGTAAAATTTACTTGCAATATAAAAACAAAGTGACGAATGACAAATTCAAAGAAACTCGGCATAAGAAGAACTGTTGACGGTGGCTCTGCAATGCTTGGCAATGCAACGCCACGCGGTTTCAAAAATATGCGTATATTCTCTGTTACTTGTGTATAAGTTTATACAGGAATGGGGTCCTGAATCCTCAGATCTACCTGCTAAATATTCTAGTAAACCATAACGCCAACCCCGTGAAATGTTTTGGTCCACGTAAATGGCACCAAAAATTCCATCACTTTAAAAATGTGAATGTGACACAGAGCCCTCCTCAACATCGATCCATGGATCAAAAGAAGACATGGAGAGCTAAGCTTTTAACTGTCGCAACTACGTACAAGCTGTTCATGTTTTACGGCCTGTCTTTTTGGGTTTGAGCCCCACGACAAGCCCCATTGCTTAAGGCGTACAGAAACAACAAAAGAAACGGTAAGTTTCATTGCACTCAGTATCAAGAATTCGAGAGAAATTAGGGTGAGCTCAAACGCATGCAACACGATCAAGTAGGTTGTGAACATTAAGGATGGTTTGGACGCTGCTAGTCGCACTGTGGCGATAATTATGAAGAAACAACGTTAACATGAACAGCAATGTTATGCAGGGCAGAAGCACGAATAAGCCGAAGAACTGAGGCAGGAGCCTTTATAGTCAGAACCGACATCACCCCACAGTATTTTAGGTCTAGCGATCCCCGAAAAAAAATATACTTAGACGCAAAGGAAGGGATTTTTTATGCAACTGAAAGAATCCAGGGGAAAAATGCATGTCCGGCGTTTAAATAATTGCAGAAGTGCGGGAAGTCAGAACTGACATCACTGACATCATCGGTAAAAATGTTCCACATACGCTTCAAAATTTTAGGTTTAGTGATCCCTGATGCGATATACTTAGACGCAAATGAGCGCATTGCTATGCAACTGAAAGGATCCATTGGAAAATGGGTACGTCCAACGTTTGCAGAGGCAAGTGAAACCAGAACTGACATCACTTCAAAAATTGGTTAAAATGCTCCACATACGCCTCTGTGTTTTAGATTTAGCGATCCCCGATAAGAAGCACTTCGACGAAAAGGGAGGCATTTTGTACAACTGAAAGGATCCATTGGAAATAGCCATGTTGGAAGTTTTAAACTTTGCAGAAGCGCGTATCACATCACCCCAAAAATCTGTAAAAATGTTCCACATACGCCACAGTATTTTGGGTTTAGCGATCCCTGATGAGTTATATTAAGACGCAAAGGGGCGCATTTTCACTCAACAAAGAGGATCCATTGAAAGTTTAAACCTTCGCAGACGCGCGTATAGTAAGAACTGACATCACCTCAAAAATCGGTTAAAATGTTCCACATACGCCACAGTATTTTGGATTTAGCGATCCCTGATAAGCGCATGTTTATGACAGGTTCCATTGGAAACTATAATACCGTGTTCGGAGGCAGGTGTGTATTTTTATGTGTTTTTTGATTGCGTGTTAAACATTTTATGATTATTTTTAATTGTCCCGATTTGTCCCAATTATTGGGCTCTGATCTCCTGATTTTTATGAAGTTTTATCTGACAGCCCTAAACTCCAATGAAATGCTCACGGAGTGGCGGTTCAGCAAGGGATAAGCGTAGGAAGTGGGAGATTGGTTTAACTGATACGCCATTAAACCGCTTTTTTCATATCTTGGGAAGACTTCGACCTACCAGCCGACAAAAATTTTCTTGTCAGTATTTTATCTTACCGCTGCCAAACTGAAAGCGAGAATGTACCATGACTGTGTCCATTGTCAGCGCATAGCGTTACATAATCGATGTCGATCCGTAGTTCGACGGTAACATTCCGCCTAATACGGACATATGGACCTGAATTCGAACCGTCTACGTCATCCGATCACTGATTCTTTTAAAATCCTTTAATCCACTGAAAGTTCCTTAGCTCAAAAAACTCGTCTTGAAAGATAATCATTTATTTATATATAGAACAAAATTAATTATCATTCGACGTGATTCCCCCATCATCATCCCTTCTCAAACGAGGGCTGATTGCTTAGAAAAAATATCAATCACTTTAGAAAATATTTTCGGTTCGTTCCGCATTTGTAATCTGATGATTTCGGGAGTCCTTAATAATTCGAAATCCCATTAATCAACCATTTCTGCCCGGCAGCAGCATCCCTAATCTCACAGCGAAACAAGATAAAATTATTCCCGAACAAGCACAAACACCATAACGACAATAAACTTTTCAGTTAATCATAAGGTTTATCGACAGGATAAGCTGTCGCCACCAGCTTTGTAAAACTGAAATGCAGACATTGTAACGACATAAATACCCCACACCTTTGCCATTACACTTGTTCGTCATTCTTGTTGTAATCCCTGTTAAGTGTGCTGTGTAACATTTCCAACAGTACCACCATCTACAACAGCCCCCGCATTTATTATTCATGGGAAATTACTCTTTAAAAAAAAAAAAAAAACTTTCCAGCAACCCAGCGAGCAACAGTCTTAGTTTCAGTGTAATCCTCCCACCTCCAGGTGCTTGTTATTCATGATGAAGCAGCCTCACGTAAACTTTTTTGGCGTAAATAATAATAAATAATAAAATTGTATCTCAAAGACAGAAAATGTTCAAAAATGGAGGCATAGACAACGGGAATGAGATTGATGCTTTGTCTGTGAGTGCGAATAAAAGTGGAAACTGAAACTGAAACTAACAGTCAGACGGGAATGTGATATCCTTACTTACTAGACTCTTCCCCCGATTGCACGGACCCATCCTTCCATCAACTGTTGGTGAACTGAAAATCCTTCACGAAGAACGAAATGAAACTTTACGTGAAAGTTTTGCAGCGAGCTAGAACGGAAACAGCGGAACACGCAAAGAATGGAGATGAAAAAGTTTAGCGAAATGAAATCAACGGATTGCTACCGACCGACGTAGGCTTAGCAATGTGAAATCTGAGCAGACAATTACCAAGGATATCATTTAGGGCACGTTAAGGTGTGGGATGCCTTAGGTATGCTCTTTTACGCGAATGTTTTAATTAAATTGCCGCGTACTACTGAGAGCATGTGAGAGTTCTGGATTTTCCTTTCTTTTTTTATAAACATCAACTTTGGCAACAAACTTTATCTGTGGAAAAGTTGTATCCATTATTAGGCTGCCCTCGTAGATTTAGTTTCGAGCTTAGTTACGTCATTTAGACACTTAGTAATGAAATAAATATTAGAGTGCATTTGCACAGACAAACTGTCTTTGGACTATAGAGCTCAAAAGACAGACGTTGATGACAAGATCGATTATTCAAAATTCGAATAATGGCTGTTTGAACCTAAGTCAATACTCTGACAATGTATAACATGGTGAGTGGAGCCGAACAATAAGGTGATAGGACTTGGCGGTATACCTGCGGAAATTTTAGCAGCAGCGCGAACAACTTCTGCTGAAATTCTGCACCCACTTGTAGAGAACTCATGACAAGAGCAATTGACCCGAGGTGGGCACGGTCTTACGTGACATTCCATCAGACTTATTTCGCCTGAAATAGATGACCAAAGTCAAGGGAGCTGATAACTCTGAAGAGAACTCAAATTCGCACCATCACTGGTGTTATTTCAGGTCATTGCCTAACAGGACAGCACGCCAGGAGACTAGGGCTATCTTCAATGATTTTTGTAGAGATAAGGAGGAAGAGGAAACCACAACCCACCTCGTCTGTCATTGTCCGGCAATTTCTCACAGTAGAAGAAGTCTTCTTGGTCAATATCACTTCAACGACAATACTGACCAACGCCAAACCTCCATTCGTAAGCTCCTATCCTTCATCAACAACTTTAAATGGTTTTACGCGTAGAATTCTCCCTCAGAAGGGATTCTATCGGCCTTGAGCCTAAGTGAGTCCATTAGAGGACACCTATTTTACCTAACCTAACCCGTAGAGAAAGCATGGTGAGCCGAAAGCATTCCCGATGAATGAAAGAAAGGAATGATCGTCAAGCTCCTCAATAAAGGCAATCTTATGCAGTGCGAAAACTGGAAAGGTGTTTATGTGCTGCGTGCAGTACCCAAGGTAATAGCTAAAGTAATTCTAGAAAGGAAAAACTGAAAAACACACTCGATGCCGAATAAGCTGGTTTCCGCTCTGGATCCTTTTGTGTCGACCATATCAACAGCATATTGACCACTCCGTTGAACATCGTTCGCCACTTCACCTGCTGTTCATCGATTTTGAGGAGGCGTTCGACAGTGTCAACAGAGAATTTATCTGGGTTGCCTTGCGCAGGAGAGGTACCACTAAGAAATTAAGAGCTATTATCAAGCCAACTTCTGAAGCCGTAAAGTGCCACGTTCTGCACAAAAAAAGGCTATCAGAGGAATTCGAGCTCTAAGGTGGGATTCAACAAGGATGTGTTCTTTCACCAATTCTCCTTTTACTGGTGATGTGCGATGTGCCTCGCGCTGCCCTGTCGGTACGAAAATGAGGAATTCGATGGACTCGTACATCTCAGCTCAATCATTTTGACAACGCTGACGTCGTCATATGCCTATTATCACATAGAACTGCACCAAATGACAGCGGGTCTTGAGAACGAGAGAGGCAACCGTCGTGGGGTTGAAGATTAACACATCTAAAACCAAGACCATTCAAAGTTAGCATCGCTGGACAACCGGTACGGAAAGTAGAGACCTTTCAATATCTTGGGAGTATTGTCTCGACCGATGGTGGAACCGAACAAGATATTTTTTTTGTTTTTGCTGAGTTCTCTGTTCCTTTCTTCTTCGGCAAAGCAAATGTTGTTGCGTTTGGAATGTTGTCCAAAATATGGCGACTTTTCTGTTTCAATGTTGAATCCGTGCTGCTATATGGGTGCAGCACTTGAAAAGTGACTTCTGCTTTGAAAAAAAAGCTGCAAACGTTCGTTCATAGGTGCCTACGAAACATTCTGAGGATTTTTTGACCCAACAGTATCTCTAACGAACATTTTTACCAGAGAACGGGTCAGGAACCGACAGGCACAACCATTTTACAACGAAAGTGGCAGTGGACTGGTCCCACATTTCGAAAAGGTGACAGCTTCATTCCTAGCTTCGCTATGCAGTGGAATCCGGTTACTCAAGACGGCAGAAGACCGAGAAACACACAGCGCAGAACAGTTGAGGAGGAGCCTCGGCAATTGGGAAAGAGTTAGAGAGAGCTGAGGCATATTGCCAAAAACCGCACACGATGGCGCATAGGTGCAGTAGAGCCTCTATGACCCACATAAGGAAACAGAACATAAGTTAGTAAAACATACCTTGACTTGACAGAATCTAGGAGGCACAGAGGGACATTTACGGAATTAGGTACTTTTATTGACATTCAGCCCAAAAAAGGACACGACTCACTTTCTCTGTTATTTCCCCAAGCCTCTGTAATATTGGGTAGATACCTCTTCGATAACATCGAGGAGCTTTCCGATGTTTCACTGTCGAAACTGCTCAAGTTCGCAAGGACAGCCAAGTGGCTGTCATCAGGTATTAGAATCACGCAGTGGGAAATAGGTGGTATGGGAAGAGGATTTCATCATCTTCATCGGCCCGCTAACCTAACCAAACCTAAACTCAAAAAAGTGCTTACTGTAGGAAAAGAAAAACCCATTCAGGTCATATTGTGAGCATGAATGAGCGTCGCTCGTCTGTGGATGATATGGTATGTTGAAAAATCTTCTAATTAACGGCTTATACGGATATACATGACTGAGTGTGACGAAATGAATTCTTCTTCCTTTTGTCTGTCCACTTACCTAACCTAAGCCATGGAACCTTAATATCATTTCGACCTCATTTGTTTTTCCCTGGCAAACTTTGAAGGACAGATGTTCACTAAGAAGCTAATTTTTGTGTTTCCTTCGTTGAAAGAAGTTTTGACGGTTCAAAATTCGATCATAAGTCAACGAAATTTCAAAATTTCCACTGATTTTAATACCTTCCTTCACGTGCGAAGTCCACATACAAAGTTGTTGATGATTGCATTTTTTATAACGCTTGCGTACAGCTTCAGCGCTTATAAACTTAGTTCCTTTGTGAGCCAATGACATGGTTTTCTTGTGAAGTCTATTTTAATTATTTTCAGCGAAAAACATATCTGCATGACCCTAAAAGTAGTTCTCCACTCAAATGCATTCTTCCCTTAAGATGTCCTTTTCCTGCACTCAAACGTTATAAAAAATTCAATCATCAACAACTTTGCTCGCTCTGTTCCTATAGTTCCTGCAAGGACTTTAACTACATGTTCAGAACTAAAGAAAGATGCTCACTCGTATACTTTATGCTCGTTTCATTGGAGATATGAGGTGATTTGGCCAAGGCGTTCCATATGACAGACGGTGACAAAATTAAAATTCAGAACAACAAATTCATGTCGCATGCAAGGCTGTAGCCAATTTTTTAAATTTCCTTCAAGGAGCTTGAAGAGTAGATTTGCCCAGTCGCTTACATTCCATTCTCCTTATTTAGGATAATTCGTCTCTTACTGATTATCTTTTTTTCTTAGGACACTAATCATGAAGCTGAAATCAAATCCCGCAAAGACCGCCATGTAGCCACCCCACCAACTTAACTAATCGTGAAGGGATATTCACACTTGGAAGGCAAACTAAATAACGTACCTCTAAATAGCCACAACCCATAAATACCCCTACCCACGCTTTAATCGCAGGTTAAGTTTATCGAGACCTGTAGCCTGCTAAACAAATTTGCGCAGGAACACCAGCAAAAGCCACAAAACAATTCCGACACCAAAACAACACCAATAAATACCCCAAAGATATTGTTTCTTTTTTGCTGTTGCGCCACCATCTCGTGCTTTATGCCGATTATCCTTTGAATGGCATTCGGTACTTCAAGGAGCTCCACGCAAAAGGAAATCTTGCGGCAAGGACCGGCATTTCTTCATTCACGGATAATTGATTAGAGGAAATTTATGGCTCTGGAAGGCGCTCATAAAAGTTTAAACAACGCCATAGAAGGAATTACGATTGCGTTAACCCCTTTTGTTGCAAGTTGTGGTATGACGGGGGGTTTTTTTTTTCGCCTGTGTGTGGGAGGGGTGGTAAACCAAGTGTGAGCCTACCGTTCAAAATTGATGTAGTGTAACGTATTTTGTTCCTTTTTCTTCCGTCATTGTGTGTGATTAATATTCTTAAGGCATTTTTCAAAAACTCTAGAGTCTCTGCACATGTGTTGCTCTGCCGTGTGAGTGTGTTATTGAAATTCCTTTCGTCTGCTATTATATCGGAGGGTAGGGAGTCGAGATGTTGCCCTGAACGTTCGAAAATTGATTGGCATGATTAACATCTTGTTCCGGGTTGGTACACGAAAGGATTTCTTTGTATTTACAGAGTTAAACATTATTTTTTATGTTTTTTGTTCGTTTGTTCTGAGACGCCTTCAAGATTAAACAAAACATATTTTTGAGTCTCTATTGTTGAAAAGGTGAGTCGTGGAGTGATTTATTTAAAAAAAAACCTTTATTTAGACGGGATATTTCTGAAAATGGGTTAAATCGTGAAATTAAGAATTCAAGCAACAGTGTGGAAAAGGTTTTCTTAATGCATTTAAGGATTCAAGAAGGAAAGTTTACTTCATACTCTTAAAGTCACTGATAACTTCATTAAGAAGATACAAGGCGGCTTGGGCTTATGCTTATTATATTTGTATCAACGATATAAGAGATATGGTGCAAAAATCATAGAGTAACAAGTGATAGCCAATTGTAGCATCCCATACTACCATCAAAATGAATCTATCTTCATAGAATGCAAACAGAATTCAGGTAGGTAAGATGGCTATCCATGCAAGAAACAGGCACCTGTAGGCCCTTTGTGATGCCACTGGGATCCATACCCTAGGTGCCAATTTATCGAAAGCATTTGATAAAGCTGAGGATACTTTTGACGAAAAGTATTTGATAATTGGAACAAATTGTCGAAGTGATTGACTCCTAGATAGAGCTTCCTTCCTTGGAATAGGGCAGGACAAGTCCAGAGGTAATGGAAGATGGTTTCTTTCTCCTCTTAGTCCCTGCAGCTCCTGCAGAAATCATTTGAGAAGACGTCTATCCCTCTGACATGAAGGCCAAAGGGACAATGGCCGACGAGAATAACAATGATGATGCTAATAAGCAAACTTTTGAGCAAAATCAAATTTTTAGATCTCCCCCAGAAGTCCTCCATACTTAGTTTGTCTTGCTGATCGCGTCGTACTCTAAGAGTAGTTTGCATTTAGCGAGGGCAATACCCAGATTTCTCCATTCCGGTAGCATCTCTAGAGTAGTACCCCGTTTGGCGAGCTCATCGGCCTTATAATTACGCTAAAATTTCCCTATGTCCGGGTACCCAACCCAGCATAGGTGAACCTTAAAATATTCTGCCATCTCTATGAGAAATTAGCGACAATCTGAGGTAGCTTTTGATGTATCTACATAGATGTTACTGATTCCAGATATTTTATAAAACCCTGGTTATCGGTAAAAATTGTGATGTCCTTGCAGAATAACACATTATGCGTAAGCCAGGACAAGGCTTCGTTGATCGCCATAATTTGCGCATGAAAAACTCTACAGTGGTCGGGGAGACTGAAGGAGATACTCAAGTTGAGGGAGAAAACACCACCTCCCACTCCGATCTCGACTTCGTAATCGTCAGTATAGAAGTGAACGTGAAGCTCGTCTCTGGCATCATCATTCTCCAACTCCACTCTGTAAGGGAGTGATGTCCGGAGATTGAGGTTGAAGTTCAACTGAGATGGTGTGTAGTCGGTGTTTTCCGAAAGAATGTTAGAGAATCCAAGATCGAGGAGTGGCCAATATGGTGGTTTGACTATTGAGAGAAGGCCTTTAGTCTGAGGGCTGAGCTAGCAGCTTACCAAAAATATTTAAGGGAAGTAGATGTAGGAGAACGTCGAGTGCCACGGATGGGATGCTTCTTAGTGCATACATACATATGCATGCTGATCTTTGCATTTTCCCCAATAGATTACGGTGTAAGGTTCTGTCTAAGGTCGTCCACCGACGATCAGACCTTATAAAACATAGGTCTGACAACGGATGCGTAGAGACGTGGTACGAGGTTGCAGGCCCCATTTTTTACCAATGGTTTTCCTGCAGCAGTACAGCGCTACAGTGGTTTTTTTAACACAATCAAGAGTGTTGGTTTTCCAGTTTAGTTTACTGTCCAGAAAGAGATCCAGAACACAACGTACAGGAGTGCTATTTGCAGCTCAGACTTGACTCACTTCGCCTACACTAGATTCGATTAAAACATTCTGAATCCCTAAACCATGTACGTATCCACTCATTTATTGGTCCACCTGGCATTCAAATGATAAGCAACTCAAACTCAAATCCACAGCGCATATTGTATTCGGTTCCAAATGCCAACTTCGTTTACCTTTCACTGCTTTCTTCTCAAAGGTGTGTAATACTCACACATAAAACGTGCGTGAAGGCAAAAAAAAAGCCATTGTCATCCCTACCAAGTTCAACAGGAGTTGATTCATTACAAGCAATTAGCCAAACAGCTTATATCTTCACTGTTTAGATACTGTCAAGCCTTTTTAATTGGTGTTTGTTCTCGTTAATGTGAATTTCATAAATTTTCATGTGAAAATATCTGTAACATCAACAGGTATGGTGTCCACCAATTTGCATTAACGTCATTAATCTTCAAATTTCACAAGTAACTACCCCGGCAGGGAAAAGGACACAGAGATGAAAATTATTATTATCCACCTGGCAGGCGTGTTATTACTGAGCAAAGTGGTTGAACAACGAGTTGTTGGTATTCAATTGTGTCCTTTTTTACTTATTTGACACCGTGCAAAATGAAAACGGGTCGTTAAAGTAAGGCATGCGAAACGAATTTTATCGGACGTCAACATCTGCTGGGCGGAGGTAATTAGGTCGTTTTTTTCCTCTGGCGAAGTTTTAATTGAATTTATACGAAACCATTTGGAGTAATTAGAGCCGTGTGATTTGAGTTCGGTATTTCGGGATCCTGGTGGTTTGGTTCAATAAATGTTTGCCGTGATCCCTTGTTAGAAGAGTTATTTTTAATCCGCCAATGTGAGATGGACCTGAATACTAGAAAATAGGTGGCTTAGTGTTGTGACGCCGTAGCCCACAGTATGCATGCTGGACACAATTAGAGGGAATTCGTCCTCACTACTTCGTCATAGCGCACATGCAAGATAGCATTCGGTTCGTTAAAGGGTACCACCGTCAGCAAACATTTTTAACAAAATAAACATTTTGATTTGGCCGGCCGATAATGATGGGGGTTTAGAGTAACAGAGGTAGGCTGTAGCAGCTTTAAAACAAACAGTGATGATGTAATATGCACAATTTGGAGTAAAATGTTAAAAGCTCTATTTTTTCAATGATAGTTTCTGTTTCGAGTAAAATGCAAGATACAATCGTTTGACTTAAAGTCAAGACTTTGCTTAAGCCCAGTAGTATATCATTGCCAATCCTGGGACAGAGCAGGGAGCCATTGTTGTGACGTAAGAAATTCCCCAAATTCACAACGCTCACACCACAAACCGCACTGATCAAGCATAAACAACTCTTGCCAAATATGCCTGGTCAGCAAACAATGCCTACCGTAGTAGGAATCAGGCCAAATCGTCATTCCCTCGTGTGGCAATATGTAACCTCCTCTAAACAACATACTTTTATACCTTGGCGCGCATCGCCTTACACCACAGCTCCATAAACCTGACACCGAATTCCCATGACGCGCACCCCACACCAGATGCAAATTCCCACGCCAACTTTATCAGCCACGCGGAGTCCCCCTACGTCACACGGAATCCTCCCCAGCCACACGGAATCCCCCTACGTCACAACAACGGCTCAGGGAGCAGCTGTGTCCTTATACCAGTTACCAGTTAAGTTACCAATAAAAATTAAAATTTATACATGTGTGTATAGTTTTGGCATTCCTGACAAACTCTCTGATCCATCAAGGTCGAACCTTCACGAATGGCTCCAAAATCAGTCAAGGGTCCGGTGCTGGTGATTTCTTGGAGGTCGACAACACCAGACTTCACTACTCGTAGGGCGAGCATGCCTCTGCTTTTTCAAGTAGAGACCTTTGGTATCCTAATGGCCACGGACTGTATTGTTAAGAAGAGGTGGAAGGGTCAAAGCATCTGCGTCTGTAGCGATAGCCAGGCTACGGTTAAGGGCTTGATTAACCCTTTAACCAGTTCCTAAATAGTGTGAGAATGCAAGAACTCTCTTAATTCAGTCGCAAATCTTGACTTCCCATTTTGTTGCAGCAGTAATTTCCCTTAATTTAGCGAGCTGCGTTTTGTACAGCAAAGAAGAGCGTGCTGCGCTTTGCACAGCTTAGGGATAGGCTCCGCAAAAGAAGCGACGTACCTTACACAAGGCTGAACTCTACGACCCTTGTCTGGGTCTCAGGTCTCAGGTCACACTGAAATCTCTGGAAATGAGATCTCCGATAAGATTGCTAGACAAGGCTCAGAGGATGTTTTCTTAGGACCTAAACCTACGTTGGGTCTTTCCGCTTTCTCGCGGGTCTTCCCACGTCCTCGAACACATTTTTGTGTGACACGGCCCTCCAGGATGCAAGCAAACTAAACGACTGCTCCCGAACTCAAATCAGAGGCATTCTTGCTTTCACTCAGCATAAGAGGCTATAGACAACCTGTTGGCGTTCTAGCGGAATACTTCGCGTTTGCAAAGCATCCTAGTGTGTTGGGCATTGTCTGCGACGCCTATGCGACGAAACTTAGAATAATTTCCTTTACGATTGTACTGTCAGACATATGTAACTTTGAAGTAGTTCCACCAAAGCCCCACAATTACTTCAGGCAACGACACCAGCGCTGAGATTAAACGAAGAATAACTCTTGCCAATCTGACTAAAGATCGAGCTGGCTGGAGATGCTTCTTGATTGAGGCCTAAGGCCACCCTGGACTACAGCACCACCTTAAGTAAGTACGTATGTGTGTATATTTCGCTCGTATCTGTCACTCAGCCGTGTTGAAAATGTTGAGATCCAAACCGAAATAGATTTTACAAAAATTAAAACAACTATCGTATTAAGTCAAATCACATCACTAGCAAATAGATATGCCCCTAAGAGTTGTAATACAGGCAGCAGTAAACAGTTTGCATACATACACATTCATTTATGTACTTCTACTTATGTGCAATGTGTGTAATTTTCCATAATTGATATGAATACTGTCGAAGAAATGCAAATGTAACCAATTATAATAATTGCACGGCACCCTTTGCTGCATTCCCCATTATTATTGGCTCACTCCTTCTATTACATTGTCCGTATGAATTAATTAGACTTAATTCAAATTAGTCTAATTGTTGGAAAATTGCAGTTTGATATTGAGTACAAATTTGTATTGAATTTCAATCGATCTGTTAATTTATATTGGGGATATAATTTCTGCGGGACTAATTTTCCCATATTACTGGCTTTCTAATGTTTAAAAACAAATATGTATATGAATAAGAATACCTTCATGGCGTCTCAGATATTGTGGACGTTGACTTTTAAGTGCTCACGCAATTAAACATTTTGACTATTTTACAAATTAATAATTTTGCTACCAAATGAAACCAATTTAAGAAAAACAATACACCAAAAAATGATCGAGTCATTTTATCCAGTGCAAAACCTAGTTACCGACTTACGGATTTCAGAATATTTCACTAAGAAGAAGGTTGACCTATCTGGAAGCCGATTGCGCACTTTCAGAAATTTATGTAAAATAAATAAAATATGTACATATGTATGTACCTAGATATTTTTTTTAGAAAACTGCATGCTCTTTTCAGTCGTGGAATCGGTTTTAAAATTTGAACTTAATTTTATATTCAACTTACCCAGAACAATTAATTCGGAGAAGTAAAATGAATTTGGTTGTCGCCTGTGGAATGCTACAATGATAAATGAGGAAAAACACACCGAAATATTTGGAAAATCGGCAACACAAGACACAATCGGCACATAGCGTTCACTAAACACTTTGCTGTTATGAAGATTCCGTTATGCACAAAAACACAAAAACCATTCGTATGACGAGCAGATACACTTATACATACAATACTATCCATACGTAGTTTTGTGCAGTTCAACCCGGCACAAGTAATAAAAAGCAGTTAAACTTGCTTAAATTATTCATAATATAATGAAACACCTGCACAATAAAAACAAATACCTCTCACAACAAATAAAAATACCGAGAAACGCGGAAAAACACAGAAAAACGCGGAAAAAAAACGAGAAACGCAAAGAACCACCGAGAAACTGTCAACGATCACGACGATACTAACATTTTTTAACTGTTTGACACGAAGAATTCCAGTTACGAAATGGAAATACTTGGAAAGCCACCACAGTCATTATTCGCGTTCGTCAGTTTAGCGAAATTACTGCACATGGCATATGTCGCCAATCGAATTCTATTGGCTGAGAGCTGGTGTGATAGTGAGATGAAATCATTTTTTTGAGGTTGGGTACTGGATTCTTGGTCGAAAAATGCTGGATACATATGCACCATGTAGTCAATTGGAGATTTGACATAAAACAGCTGACATTTGAAATTATTTATGGATTTGTTTGATGAGCTTTGCAATTTTAATTTACTTATTGTTTTCTGTTCGATTTTCCATTTCTTTATTTATGATGTGTGTTGAAAACACGTTATGGGCATGTTTGTTCATCTACCGTGCTTGCGTGTGTATGGACGATTTCGGGATTTTTAAAAGTTTATCAACACTTTGTGCAATCCAAATCATTTTACTTTAAGTGTGTATATGTTGCTTTCATACAATTTTATGCTCAGAATTTATCATGTTTCATTATTCCTTATAAAATACAATTTACAAAGCAACTGCAATGTAAGAACAGAAAGTGAATACGAAAGATACCCAGTTCAGTCTCTCAGCCAATCAGAATTCAATTGGCTAGGGCGACATATGCAGTACTTTGTTAAATAGATGAACTGGACTATTATAAAAGGAAAATATAAGAAGCACAGGGATGTACTATTTTTGGTGATGCGAAGAAAATATTATTGTACTAGAACTTTTCTTTGAAAGTATGAAATTATGTTAAAACCATTTTACCCGACTTTCTGGCGAACATTGGAGTTTCCACAATCCTCCATCTCTATTTGGCGAAGTCATGATTTTGGTATAGTAATTAAAATAAGAGTTAAAGAATAAGAAAACTACATGCAATCCAAAACATTAATAGTAATCGTAAGCCAGGAAGAATCTACAACTTCCACGCAGTGACTTTAAACTGCCCGCTTGAAGAACATTTCTGAAAGTTAGCTCGAAAAAGGCGGCACATGCAATTTCTATAAAGAAGCGGAAGAAATTCCATCAGAAATTCAGTAAATTGCAGGGCACTGACTAGCGATAGAATGAAAGGGTTTAAGACCGATTTTCTGCAGATTTGCTAGCCTTTCTGTGAGAATCACTTTATAAAAAGAAATTTCCTTTATTATGGTCCTCCGCTACTTAAACCTAAACCATCTATTCACGAATAGAGATATTTTCTTCCTACTCCGAACATACATACTCATATCCAAGGACAAACAACTTCTCTGGGTAAAGCATGTCAAGTCAAAGACGTCCAAGGTGCTTATATTAAACATAGATGGAAGAGTCGAAGCATCTGCGTCTACACAGGCTGGGTTCAAGGCCTTGCTCAACCCTTACCCTTTAACTAGTTCCAAAATAGTACGAGAATTCGGTAGCAAGACTGAACTCTTTAACTCTTGGCTGGGTCCCAGAACACATTGGGATCTCTGGAAATAAGATCTCCGATGAGATTGCTAAATAAGGCTTAGAGGATGTTTTCTCAGAACATGCGTCGAGTCTTTCCACGTCCTTGGTCTGGGCCTCCATTGACGATTGAGTT